>OX465171.1:0-10000000 GCA_949987655.1 Polymixis flavicincta | reverse complement strand
ACTTCACCTGCTGAACCTTTAATTAAATTATTCAACAAAACCGGTCTAAAGCGAATTGTGCGTTCAGATTAAGGGTATCGAAACGAACTCCATTGAGTTACTACTATGGCTAGTTTCTCAGACAAAAATAACGTGTACTGGCGCAAGACCCTTTGCCTCCTACGGCTTTTAGCCATTGTTTAACATTATTTAAATTAGTGCAAATGGCAAATGAGTCACCATCATAATGGGCCCAAAATTAATACTTCTTTACTTACTTTTGAAAAAAAATTAAAAAGATTGATTACAAAATTCTTCTATGAGTAGTTATTTCAACGTCAATGTCTCATTCATAAGAAATATTGTATAAATCCAAAATCAGACATACGAGGTTAGTGTGCCCAAAAACAATAATATTTACATTTTCAAAGATAAAGGAGCATGGCAAAAATAGAAGAAAAAACTGCAATATCTTTTTGGGAAAGGTAGTACTAGAACTGTTTTCCTTCTCTATCGGGAAGACTCTAATTTGGTGGGAAACAAAACAAGGGGCGGACCTCCCATGATCAGATAGTTGGGCGGGAGCTAGTTGCTCCCCGCCCTAAATTTTTCCGCCCGAAGTACCAGTGTGACATAACTCTAAAGGAGCACTTTAAACTTTGACAAACTTAGGTAGACAGGCGGTGAAATAGAGAACTAACATGAAACGCACTGAATTTGCCATCTTTCCTTAACTAGTAGCACCACCATCAAACGTAAAAAATATTTTTGTACTGTCGGTCGATATCCTTGAATCCGATCTGTTAGTTTACCGGTTATGTGGAACTGAGAGTAGTGGACCCGAAGTACTAACACGTCATCAATGTCAAGGAGCATACTCGAAGATGACGCAAAATTATATTTTATCATCTACTCGTTCGTACGTTGTTTGTTACTGGATTTCGTACTATCTATTTATTTACAACAATTTATTTTCATTGAGTAATCGAAACTGCAAAAAAAAAAGTACAGTTAGATACCTGGAAAGACTCGATTTATTTGCTACGTTGATGAGTAAGACGGTTATGAGATTTCACTATTGCAGAACTTAACGAAGGTATCCAGTGAAATTAAAATCGTTTTATGTAAATAATAACGCAAACGCCTTTTTCAAATTCCAACTCTGTTCTTCAGCAGCATCAGCGGTTTTGTTCTAGTCGTATGTTTAACGTGGCTGTACCAAATGAATTCGCGTACTCCTCTAAAATACTTGTTGGATATTTCTTAAAAACAACGTTTCCCATAGCTTTTAATGACACATTCGCAGGATTTACTTCGCTCGCAGGGAGGGACTCAACATAAATCAAATAACAAATCGCGTGGATGGATTTATGAGTTATGAGTTACCGGGAACGAAAGCCGGAGCAAATCGTGCGTTAAGTATTCATACTTCATTGTAGTTAGACTTCGCTTTATATTCCCTTATTGTTTCACTTGTGAGGAGTGACCTATACGATCATGCTGACTAGATATCAAAACGTCTATGCCAAGTATTGCCTAAACCTTATATTGACTAGGAAGCACAATGCCTACCTTGCAAAATGTCAATACAGTATTTGAACTAAACCATATTCTGACTATGAAGCAAAATGGCGCTTTGCAATATGACTGCAGCATTTGAACCAAACATTATTATATCAATTCATGAAAATGCTCGAGAATTTCATGAAATGGTCGCATTTCATGAAATTCTCGTCTTCTTCTGGTTCTTATATTACAGAAGAAGACGATTGAAGCCAGGATGACGTCCTATTTCTGTGTGCAGGGTTTAAAGGAAACTAACAAAACCGAACCTTGGGTTGCCCTTGACGCTTAGTATGCAGGGGGTTTCGGGGGCGATAAATCGATCTAGCTAGGTTTCATTTTTAGAAAACGAAAACAAAAATAAAACCGAGCGAAGCTCGCTTGGCCATTGGATATTAAAGTTTAAAATTAATAATACTCAACAAGCTCTATGGCATTGAATTACATTCTGATCTCCAGGCGATTTACAGCTTAGGCAATTTGGTGTGTATACATAAATTTTTGGTATTTTGCTTCGTAGACGAATTGAAAGTTACACACTCTGATCATAACATTACTGATCTTACAAAAGCAACAAATGAATTGTGATAAAAGCTTGTCCTATATCTTACCTGTCGGTCAAAGGTGTAATCACAAGCCTATCTACAGAGTGTGTAGTAAAAAATGGATAACCCTAAAAATGTCGATTGAACAGGTTATCATATATCATTTACCCCACTTATATCAAAGACTGCATTAATGGGAAAAAGCGTTTTCTGTATGGCTCCTAAAATTTATAATAAAATACCAGTCTTATAAAGCATTGCCGGTAAACATATTTAAAAAAAAGATGCGAGATTTATTAACGGACAAGAGTTATTATGATTTATATGACTTTTTAAATGACACTATTTGATTTTTTTGTTTTTTTTTTCTATTTCTTTATTTTTAATTTTATATTTTCCTTAATTTTTGGACATTTTATGTGTGATTAATTCTACTGACATATTTTTGTTTACTAACCATTGTGTAATTTTATTTTGTAATTTTTTATTTTATTTTATTCTGTAAATTTTATAAATTTGTACGCCATACGGGTGAAACATGTACGCACGAATCATTAATATTGTGACATCCTGCATGCTTAATTTGCATGTATACACATGTTTTTGACAAATAAAATTATCTTTATCTTTATCTTTATATCGCCAAATGCCAATGGATGATCAAATTATTGATATTTTTGATATTTCAAATGAAAATCGTACTTAATCTTGTAAAATAAGCTGCCATTTCTACAATTGGTGATTTTTTCTCGTTTTGTTTATTTTATGTCACTCCTGATGATTAGTATTATCAGATCAGTATCAAGATTTTTTACTACATTCTAAGATAACATTGCAAACAATACTTTGCTCAAATTTTAACACTTTTTCTAAGGAATTATCAATTTTCGGGCCCCGTATCGAAAAACAATATATAGCGATATAAGTGGGGTAAATGATGGATAATAATCTGGCAGATCGACAGTTTCAGGGTTATCCATTATTTACGCTACAGCCTGTATATGGCCCAAATAATAGTTCTGATAGGTGAATGTGACGTCAGTGACAGAGACCCAGGTCTTATCAGCGTCTTTCTTGAAGTAGAACTGGCACTGCTTCAGTTATTCGATGTCGTTCGCTGCATAGACGTTCAGTCGACATTGAAAATATTTGAAAACTTGCTTAATTTAAGCGAATTATAATATACTGTGGATAGAATGGGGTGTCAGGGGGAGTACACAACAACCGTACTCCCCAAAAATCAACCTCAACAGCGCCCGGTACTCCCTGCCACTGACAAACGAGGCGCTGGTGACCGACCGATGCACGATGGCGGTATAACCATCTAACAAGCCTACCTAAATTCTCCAGAGATATGACGGGCAGCAGCGGCATCGCTGCGAAAGGATGGGCTCTACGGTCACCAACCCGCATGCACAGCGTGGTTACTACTGGCATTAAACCTTCTTAATAAATAAAGTGTCAAAACAATGACTCTCAGTTCCCGGTTATCCCACTATTCCTGGTCAAGGTAGCGATCGCTGTGACGGCGGGACGGGGTGCGAAGAATCTCCGGCTTACGGCAGGCTACCACCTATGACTACATCTGGCTTGTATAATGTACGTTTGATAAGGCTGGATCATCACCTTGCCAAACTTGAAGTAGACTTAGAGCGCATTAACTGGCATATAATGGGGTTATCTAAAGTTAGAAGGTAGGGGGAAGATACGATAACCCGAGTCAAGCACCTACCCTACTTCCGCGAAGGTGATCACCTCTCCCAACGCGGGGTCAGCTTTCTAGTAAACAAGGAACTCACTAGCAGTGTTGTGAAAGTCAGTAGTGTGTCGACACGGATAGCGTACCTAGTATTAAAACTCACTGACAGGTACTACCTAAAAGTGGTACAAATATATTCGCTGACTTCGATAGGGACTGACAAGATAGCCGAGGCCATGTACGAGGATGTTGCACAGTACGATCAAGGCCCACTATAACGTTGTTATGGGGGAATGCCAATATGGGATAACAGGAACACGGCGAAACGAAAGTCGGACCGTTTGGTTTGGGGCGCAGGAATCACACAGGGGAAAATGTTGGTCAACATCTTAGAGTCGCAGGGGCTCTTTTTGATGAATTATTTCTTCGAAAAGAAACCCCAAAAGAAGCGGACCTGGCAGAGCCCCGATAACGAGCCAAGGAACGAGATAGACTTCATCATGACAGATAGGAAGCAAGCTCCTCTACTTCGACCGGTTCTGCGCTTCTTGCATCCAGCAGATTCCTGCGGCCTTCACAAGGTCATCGGTCCATCTTGTGGAAGGCCTTCCAACACTACGTCTTCCGGTACGCGGTCGCCACTCTAGACAGATAGCTGATGGGGCCGGAACCCCATCAGCTATTTGTTCTGCAAGCAATGTGCCCTGCCCACTGCCACTTAAGTTTGGCAATTCTTCGGGCTATGTCGGTTGCCTTGGTTCTCCTGCGGATCTCTTCATTCCTGATTCGATCGCGTAGAGAAACTCCGAGCATAGCCCTCTCCATTGCCCTTTGAGTGACTTTAAGCCTTCTGATAAGGCCCATTGTGAGCGACCACGTCTCTGTACCATAGGTCATCACTGGCAACACACACTGGTCAAAGACCTTCGTCTTGATACCCTGTGGTATTTGGGATGAGAATATATTGCGAAGCTTCCCGAACGCTGCCCAGCCGAGTCGGATTCGACGATTGACCTCTTTCTTGAAGATGGACTTACCCAACTGGACAGTATGTTCGGGCCATGTTGGTTGCCTTGGTTCTTGCATTCATTGGCCTTTGGGTGACTTTTAGCCTTCTGATAAAGCCCATTGTGAGTGACCACGTTTCTGTACCAAATGCCAGTGATGACATATGGTACAGAAACGTGGTCGCGACAAGACGTACTGGTCAGACTTTCGACTTAAGACACTGCGGGATGTAGGATGAGAAGTTATTGCATAGCTTCGCGAAAGCTGCACAACCGAGTCGGATTCGACGATTGACCTCTTTCTCGAAGTTGGACCTTCCTAGCTGGACAGTTTGCCCTAGGTAAACATAATCGTCTACAACTTCGAGTGTAGATCTTCATGAGAGTGGGTGTCACATGGGCATTCGACTTTACCATCGTTTTGTCCATATTTATTTTGAGACCCACTCTTTCGGTGACTACTGAGGTCATCGAGCATTGTACTGAGGTCCTCCATAGTCTCATCCATGACTACTATATCGTTGGAAAACCGAAGGTGAGTGATGTACTCGCCATTGATATTGATGCCAATCCCCCTCCAGTCCAAAACCTTGAAGACATCCTCCAGTGCAACGGTGAACAGTTTCGGATAGATCACGTCACCCGGGCACCCCTCGCTGCAGGAGGATAGATTTCGAGGTTCGGTTCTGGAGCCGGACTGACATAGTGGCGTTTTTATACAAACTCTTTAGCAACTCGATGTACCGATAGTCAATCTGGCACCCTTGGAGAGACTGCAGTACAGCCCAAGACTCGATCAAATCGAAGTCTTTCTCGTAGTCTACAAACGCTAAGCAAAGAGGTAGGTTATACTCTTCGGTCTTCTGTATAACCTGCCGCAGCGTATGAATGTGGTCCACGGTACTAAAGCCTTTTCAGAATCCGGCTTGTTCAAGAGGCTGGAAGTCGTCAAACCTGCACGCGAGACGGTTAGTGATGACTCTTGAATACAGCTTGTAGACATTTCTCAGAAGTGAGATGAGCCTATAATTCTTAAGCAGACTGTTGTCGCCCTTCTTGAAGAAGGGTACCACCACACCTCTGTTCCATGGCTGTGGTGTTTTGCCGTCGTGTATGATGGAATCGAACAGCTTCTGGAAGGGCCTTAAGAACTGGTGTTACACCGGCCCTCAGGAGATAGGCCGTAATCCCGTCATCACCCGCGTTGTTTTTAAGCTGCTTCAGAGCCATCCTAAGCTCGTACAAGCTGACATCAAGAATGTCTTCGGTGTAGTGTCGTGTCAATCTAATTCTTGGGTCGTTTGCCAGATTCATAACGAGGTTACTGGTTGACGTGTATAACTGTCCATAGAATTTCTCGTTCTCTCTTAACAGCTCAGATTTGGCGGATACGATTTTGCCATCGTCGATCTTTAGTTTCGCAAGCTGTCTCTGCCCAATAGATAGATCTCTTGCAAAAACCTTGGAGCTCTTGTTTCGCTTTATCGCGTCCTTAATACGGTCCGAATTAAATCGACGAAGGTCACTTTTCAAGGACTTAGAGATCCGTCTATTGAGCCGCTGGTACTAGACCTCATCGCTTGAAGACTGCAGTATCATTTCTCGCCTCTCCTCCATGACTTGTAATATAAGAGTTTCTGTTTCCTATTTGTGCGGCTCGTTTTGTAAATATCAGACCTAACCATATGGACAGTTTCCACGAACCCATTGTTATAATCGTTCACTAAGCTTCCTAGGCACTTAAAACGATTCTGAAGATCGAGTTTTGGATTTGGAGCGGTGCTATACTGAGCGTTGACTTCATCAGCCTCGGCTGTTGAAGTGAACGCTCAGTCCAGCACCGCTTCTTTCCAGCTTGATATTGAGATTCAATGTGCCTCTTTCCATGCGGTGATTCCTGTTTTGACTTCCAGTTTTCACCGCGTTGATCACAGATACACCATTGATCACAGATACACCATTGAATATTTGCTTCTTCGTCTACATAATGAAGTCAATCTTGTTTTTAGTTGCACCATCAGGGCTCCGCCTGGTCCATTTTCTGTGCTCAGTCTTTCTGAAGAAGGAGTTCATTATAAAGAGGCCTTCCTTCTCCATAAAATTGAGGGACATTAATTTCATGAAAATCTATAATATGGCATTGATTTGCATAATACTTTAACAAAAGTATTTGTTTTTGATAACTGGTGCGACTTTTGTCTGTTTTTCCTTCTTTGTTACTTACGGTCTTTACTGAAAATGTTTTTTACTCAAAGCAAGTGTGTTGTAAGCGAAACAGGAAAGT
The DNA here is from genome assembly GCA_949987655.1 of Polymixis flavicincta. Classification (NCBI taxonomy): domain Eukaryota; kingdom Metazoa; phylum Arthropoda; class Insecta; order Lepidoptera; family Noctuidae; genus Polymixis; species Polymixis flavicincta. Next base: position 9,992,923 of record OX465171.1, on the reverse strand, counting down.
AGTACTATTTTAAATTAAATCACTAAACTTGACTGAATTTTCTTCAGATTTTTTTTTCATTACAAACAACCAGATGATATTACCTGTTTTTACAAAATATTTTTGAAGAACTACAATAGTGTTACGTGCAATTTTACCAGGTGGTGCCATCTAACCGGCCGGTTGTGAGGTAACCGCACTATCTAGCATTATATTTTCTTTTTTTTTTTTGCTTTGTGTACTGACTAACAAAAGTTACTCTTCAGCAGTGTTTGTGTGAAGCAAATAAAAACGCGTAGCATGGAGACTCGCAGCGCATCTGTTATCACGGAAATGGAACGCCTGCCAAGAGTACTAGGACAACATGACTCAAGAAAAGTTTCTATTCCAGCTAATAAAAACTTAACATTTTCTCTGTTACTTGGCGGGTGGCGATTTTCTAAAGGTGGCTGATATTAAATCCATAAAAGATATAGAGCTCTTATAATAATAACTTTAGATTTGGGAGACTGATACCGAAGACATCATATTTTGTCATAATGAAGTTGTAGACTACACTGCTATGTATTATAAGTAGTATTGCATTATTTCATGTCATATTAATATATTTTTATTATTCGTTTAGAATAAGTACTCCAAAAGCAGTGTAACTCACATTTCATATAAAAATTACCACTGAAATTAGAATTTCAGTAACCATGTTTGCTTCATTAGTATTTCTGGAGTGGCGACTGCGTACCAGAAGACGTAGCGTTAGAAGGCCTCCTATTTCTAGCAGTGGACGTCTTTTGGCTGAAATGATGATGATGTATTTAATACCGGGGACTAAAGGGCCATTTACAGGTTACTTCTATAATTTATGTTTTTGTGTAAAGTCGCGGATTCTACCAAAGACAACGGAACAAAAAATTGTTAAGTTTTTTGTTACTTAGTTAAGAAGCTTTCATTTAAAAAGTCAACATAAATTTACGTTACATTTGTTTTAAATGAATTAATAAAGTAGGTATATTCTAGGTTAAAAACACTGTCTTGATATCTCATCATCATAATAAAAGCGTACGTAAATAGGTAAGTTCTACGGACATATTAAATACGGATCTGTTTAAAAGGTTAATTATTTTATTCCTCGTCCTTGCACTGCTGTAATACTGCACCTACTGCTACGCCTGAAGCGTCCGTTACTACTGCTAGATTGGCGTTGCAGTCGGGATGGACGAACATCGCAGCTTTGCAAAGGCCTGCCTTGCAGGTTTTATTATTATTTGTCCTTTATTTCAGGCAACTAAGGTCCATAAAAACACAATATATTGTAAGTATAAAAACAATAACTACAAACCAATGCATATTTTGTAAGACAAAATTCAAAAACTTTTGCACACGAAGTGACGGCGTCCTCTGTGTACTCTACGGTCTTCTCAGTCTTCGTAGAGTGGTGCAAACGGGACACGTATAGCAGCGTCGTCGGTATTGCAGGACGTAGCAGCATGATTGAACCTGCCAGCGCCGTCCCACATTCGTTGCGATAACTAGGCTTCCTCTTCTTTCTCTCCATCTTTCTCCCCACGCACAACGGACCGAATGGGAGTCTACGTGCGGAAAAGGGAGTCCCATCATCATCTCCATCTTGATGAAGCCGTCCTCATCGCATGTGTTCTGCGGTGGAACCTGATGTCCGTGGTCCATCACAACAGTTTTCGGCACGCTCGATGCTGAGCGACACTGCTTTCCCCCGGTATTTTTGCTTGTCGTGCAGCTTACGAGACAGCAGGTTTCGTCTTGGCAACAGTTGCAGAATAGGCACGCTTGGGGGTCGATGTACCTATTACGCGCGTCGCTTCCCCAGCAGGTACGTTTTATTATTTACTTTCGAAGTTTAGAAATTATAAAGTCAATTTTATTGTTAATAGAGTAGGTACACGACCATATATATGCCACATACAATTTTGGACTTTACTGTTCTTTAACAATCGTACGTGCGAAGCTTTACAGTCTAATGGCGTATTACATGTCTGTATGTAAAACATTTTCGCAAAATTTCGCACTACGCAAACGTTAGTTTTTGTGAGAAAAATCCAAAATTTTTTTTTTTTTACTTATTTACATTATTGAAGTTGACATTTAACCACAGATGATGTACGAATTTTAGTCCTAGGTTCGTTTCAGTTATCGTTTATGTTAAAATTACAAATATAAAATGTGCATCCTGTGAATGCTACTAAAATCCTACCGACACATAATAATTTTCTGGAAAATCTGACTAACAGTCTCGTAACTTTGCAAAACACGTGGGAAAATATGAATTTCGCGGGCTTCTTCAGTGCTTCTCCCTACAGATCACAGATGTCGCTTTTCTCTTTATAACGCGCTAAGGCCTCAAATGTTACTAGGAGTAACAGTAACGGAAGGAGCATACATCCAAAAAACAATACAGGTGGAAAATGCCTGGATGAATTGAAAACACTGTACAGCACACAAGAACGCAGAAGGGGTGTAGTGTTGTAGGTATGTAAGTGCCGAAAATCTAACGAGTCCTTCACGCATCAGCCTTCAAACTAGGTTAAAATGAATCAACACCATGTTAATCATTCCCTCTTTTCTGCCCTCATCCCCTAACTAATCAGTTGACGCATGCGTATAAGTAGACTTCCATCAACCATGGCTCCGAATGACCGCCAAATATGTCATTGCATAATTTATAGTAAATGAAAGAAAACGTTACACCCTTTAGTCCAATTTCTCTAAATCACCGGTGAAAAGCGAATTGGGGTTGCACAATTAGGGTGTCACATCGAATTTCACTGAACAGTCTAAGGGCTAGTTTCTCGAATGAAAATTATCGTAAAATAAGGATGCCTATATATTTTTTTTTTGGGTGGGAAGTCATCAAATGACTTCTCTCGCTCTGGGTGGAGCAGGATTGAGCAGTGTCAGACTTTTACTGACCAAAACCCACCCGCATTCCCTCAGTTGCTCGTGTGCCAGGGGCGACGGTATCTCTTTCGAATAACCGGCACCCCTGGCAGGCATCGACCCCTTGGTCACCCTGCGACGGATCGGCACAGTGGCCCGGCCGCCTAACACTTTTCGGCTGCAGGGCATCGGGAGAGCGGTCAACGCTATACCGACACTCCTGCTCTCCTGCGGCCCCACCTCGTCTGCCATCAAACAGTGGCGGCCCCGTCCAGGCCACGGAAGGGAAGAGCGCTACTCAAAAGTACCGGTACTCCTCCTCCGCCGCAGCCTGTAACCCCCAGCCACGATGCCTCCCATTCGACATCGCGGCCCACCTTAGTTGCGGTGCACCTCACCGCAACCTACTTTTCTTGGCCGCTACGTCATCGGCTTTGAGGCAAAATCCCTGACGAGCGGCGCCACCTTGGGGTTCCTCTTCGCTTCACCGTGGCTGGAAGACCACGGCTACTGAGCCCCCCCGCAACGACAATGCGGGAACCCACTCGGGGGAGAAAATAAGGATGCTGTGATTAATGGTTAGTGCGATATTAAAAAACATGCGCTAGTTTCTAAAATAAAGTAGGACGTATAAATGATATACAGTTGGTTTGTCATACATGTAAGTCCTTTATGATTACTCCTTTAAACTTTAGAATTCGTTTTCGTTTAAGTTCTTATAAACACATCGAAGTTCGTGAAACCTTAATGAACAGATAATTTTCTTAAGTATTTCCTTGCCAAAGCTGTGATGTTTTAATAATAAAAGACGCAATTTATAATATTAAATAATTTTACATTTTTTAAGTTCCGCATCATACGTAATCTCTTGCCACTTGAAGAATGAAAGCTAGACCGAAGACATTAACTTTCACGAGGGCGTTGGGAGTGCTCTCAGCACCTTGTGCTAGGGTTGTTGTAATTCGGGCGTATTCGTGCTTTTGATTAGTTATGAAGGTCAACGGGAATGTTCTATCTGATTTGAATTATGAAGTTTAAAAACAAAGTATCCTATTAAAAGAAGGTAAAGGCCCCTTTGGCTTAAATGCAATTTTCCTTTACGCTGAAATGGGCTACGTGACCTTTATAATGTACTACTATGGATTAGATCTTCTCCCTAATGTGCATAGCCGAAAAACATCTGGCAAAGCACAATAAAGTGTACTGTGGATTCGTTGACTTAGAGAAGACCTATGGTAGTCTGTGAAGCGAAGAACTGTAGTCAACACTATCCATGTACGGTGTAGACTGGCGCTTTGTATGGGCACTGAAATGTATATACAAAGATTCCAGTGCTTGTGTTACGAGAAATGGGCCTACACAAACTGGTTCTACATCTCAAGGGATGTTAGACAAGGTTGTATAGCGTCCACGTGGCTGTTAACTTTTACATGGATAGTTGCCTGACAGATTTGAAAACGGGCGAGTGTGGATTGACAATGAATGAGTTAACTGTCAAAAGCTTTCTCTACGCAGATGATCAAGTTGCCAGCAGAATATTTGCAAAACATGGTGACTGAAATGGAAGCAGCATAGATGAACAGAACGGCGGCACATTTTCCCACTAAAATTGCAATTCACTAATATTCGTGGAATGCACTCAAAAATGAATCCGATACATCACCACCTTGAGTCCGAGAAGCCGTTCTTCTTGACGGAGTCAAAGATAAGTGACGCCGTTAGACGTGGCGTACCACCGTACAACTTACCCGGAATACTCACTTGAGCATACATTTTAGAAGCAGGCTGGGGTCTGTGTGTACGTCCGCGATGACATGCTATCAACGTCTCGGCTGCTATGAGATTGCGGGTTTTTCCACTTTGTGACTACTGGTGGACATCGGCTCTCGTAAAGTTATTCATGACGATGCTTACCGGTCACAGCGGTGATTAGGAGGCGTCAACACTCTTTGACTATCTCTGAATTGGCCCAACAGAAATATCCGTCAGCGGAGTTTATATTTCTGGGGGATTTTAATGTCATCCTAAGGAATGGTTGTTCCCGTACCACAAAACTGACCATGCTGGAAGAGAGGCGCGCAAGTTCGCGATACCGCTAGATCTCCACCAACTGGTTGACCAAGCTACCCGCGTTCTGGATGTTGTTGGCCACACACCCAACTGCTTAGACCTACTTCAGACAACAGATCCGGCCAGGTAGTGTGTATCGGTCTGGGCTCCGCTCGGATCGTTTGAACTCCGTGTCTTCCTGTTATTCTCCAGAATTAAGCCTTAGAGGCACGAAAGGAGTATGGAAGTACGGGTAAGCGGATTGGGATGAGATGCGAAATTTCTTTGCATCTTACCCATGGCGGCAAATTCGCTTCTCGTCGTGCAACCCTTCAGACTGTGCTGAGGCAATTGCTGATGTGATTCGTCAGAAAATGGAATATTTTATCCCATTCTAGGACGTTCCACTTGGCTGCTAGGTTCATCCTTGATATAACTGGTCTAGTGCACAAGCCGATTTGCTCAAAGAGCAGGCCTATAAGGCCTGGACTTCGGCCCACAGTGACAAGGGCGAAAGTCAGGGTGCTCGCGCAATGAAAGGAGCGTACTATTCTGCCGCCAAGCTTTGCAAACGGGTATTACGGAAGGCGCGTTTCAACCATATTGGACGAATTGAGGCCAAGTTGGAGTCCGACCCTTCGGGTAGCAAGGAGCTTTGGTCCCTGGTTAAATCAGTCTAGACGAACTTTTGCCGTCCTTCGCTGCCTCCTATGCTGAAATGTGATAGAATGCTGGTGGTTTAAGGCACTATACACCTAAAAGAGGTAAATAAGGCCCTATGCTGTCTTGACGTGATTAAAGCCAACGGATCTGACGTAATACTCGCAAGAGTCCTGAAAAGCTGTGCCATGCTTGTCGTCTCTCAGTGAATTAATGATTTTATTAGGTACACAACCCCAACAGTTTTCAAAGATTTAAATTTAGAGCCATACAACTACTTCATTATTTTAGGAAATAAATAAGGTTTTCAAGTTAATAAGAGAATTTCATCGGCCTAGACGTCTAGTCAGCGTCCTGGCCGGTGAAACACTGGCGCCATTTACAGTGTTTTCAGTTTGCGGAGTGAAACGTGTGCAGGAGAACACTACCAGCAGTGGGTGTTGGGTGACAGATAGGAGGATGGGGCACATGCAGCTGAACTTTCTTACACACACATGTGAAGTATCAATGCCGCTTTCTTCCATGAAGCTTGATATCCATTTACCATTTACTTTTACTAATAGCTCTTATTTCTTATACACACTTGTAACATCGTGCTAACCATTTCCAAGTTGTTTCTTTTTAAAATATTTAAAAATATTCTTGTCGTTATGCCTTGTACAAGCATTAAGACGGACTGTTAGGACAGCTTGTAATTAGATGAAATGAAACACTTTAGGAATGATTCTTGAACCAGAATATAAAAACTATAACTTTATCTATCTATATATCTTCTCTTAAATAAAATGACTCCCTATTTCTCTTTGCCACTTCATCACACGTGAACGGCTGGACCAATTTTGCTGATTCTCCTTTTGTTGTGTTTGTTATTGTCAGGAAAAGGTTAATATGAAAGAAAAAAGGAAAAAATTGCGATTTAAATATTCATAGTTAAGACATGACGTCTGGCGGGTCAGCTAGTCGTACACAGGAAAAGTTTTTATTCAGTGCGAAAACTTTAACCATGAATTCAGCATACCATTGTAGACCCCCAGCACAGAACATTTTCGTCGGTTTTACAAAAAAAAATCTGCTGTTTCATTGAAAAGTGCAATACCTACGCGGTCAAAATGTATGGAGCAGGTGTTTTTTTTTTTTTGTATAACTGACGAATAATTTCTGTACTGGGGGTCTACAATGATATCCTGAATTCATGGTTACAGTTTGTGCACTGGATAAAAACTTATCCTGTATATAAAAATGAATACCTATTTCTATTGGTCATGGCATCACACGTGAACGGCTCGACCAATTTTGCTAATTCTTTTTTTTATTTTCGTTATTGTCAGGAAAAGGTTCTAATGAAAGAAAAAAAAGAAAAAGTTGCGTGTAACATAATATTCATAGTTAAGACAGGACAACGTGTGTTGAAGCACTAGTTAATAAATAAAATGGTGACCAACCCAAAATATCGAAGGTGGGCCCTACGATTTTGCAATTAGGTAAATAAAATCATCTAAATATTAACCATTTAAAACAGAAATGAAGCTCATTCATGTGTTAAGTACCGCATTTGACCTAGTAAATATACAACCGCCAACCAACGTCTTCTTCATTGTCGTACCAATTATCCCAGTATTTAAGTTAGACTAATTTTGCTCGCACCTGTGAGGGCGTTGGATATTGTCTCACGGGATCGTTCTGTACTGTAAATGGTTGGCTCTGGGCTGGCTACCTACCTGCAAAAAGTTTCAATCCATTCAGCCGTTGAGGTGTGATAAAGTAACAGAGAGCTAAACAGAGTTGCTTTCGTATTTATTATAAGTAGTGGTCACCCAGTGTTTTAAAGTGATTTAAGTAGCCCGGGTCACTACCCTGGCTACTTAACGGCTACTACTACAGAAGTAGTGACTTCTGTTGCCGGATCTTAGACTAAAAGCAATGGCAAGTATTGTTATTTTAATTAATTATCATTATTTTACTAATTTAATAGGCCGACCACTTCAGCCGTAGAACCGATGATGGTTGGGGTAGACGTGTTCTTGAGTGGAGACCGCGAATCGTTAAACGTAAGGCAGGACGCCCTCGAGCTAGTTAAAGTGACTATCATCGCAGGGCGACTGGTAGCAACTGGATGAGAGTTCCCGAGAATAGAGCTGAATTGCATGTATTGCATGCAATTCAACTCTATTAAAAGGCCTATTTTGTGGTGTCGGACTAAAAGAATAACACCGTCTTGTTTCTTCCCGTGGGTTTCGTTTATTTTTAAAAACATACTGCGATCGCCAACCCGCCTGCCAAGCGATTATGGCAAACCAACATGACAATCACAAAAAATAAATGGCTCCTAGTGCCCGGCGGCCCGCCTACCCTTAGCTACGGTACCGGTCAAGGCCACGGTGAAGCAAGGGGTGCGACCAATCCCCGGAAGAGATCCGGCTACCACAATCACCCAAAACTGGACCTGGCAACATATAACACGCGAACACTCCGAACTGACGAGAAGATCGTCGAACTCGAAGAAGAATTGAGCAGGTTACGATGGGATATAGGTAGTAGGGTTATCTGAAGTCCGACGAGAGGGGGGGGGACTCGATAATCCTCAAATCCGGTAACTTGCACTATTTCCGAGAGAACGACCGGCAGTCCCAAGGTGGTGTCGGATTTATCGTCCATAAGTCCCTTGTGAGCAACGTGGTGAAGATCGAGAGTGTGTCAGCCAGGGTGGGGTTCCTTATACTCAGAATATCCGCAAAGTATTCGCTGAAGGTCAAACCCTGTTTACGCCCCGACCTCGTCACACCCCGACGCCGAGGTGGAGACCACGTATGAGGATATTTCCAAAGCCATGCATGGTTTCAAAACTCACTTCACCGTTGTCATGGGGACTTCAACGCGAAACTGAGCAAATGGGACGATGATGAGTTGTGAGTGGGGCAATTTGGAGTTGGACGTAGGGACCACCGGGGTCACCCACTGGCTAGTTTTATGGAGAAGGAAGGCCTCTTTATGATGAACTCCTTCTTCAAAAAATGTGAGCAAAGGAAGTGGTGGACCTGGCAGAGCCCTGATGGAGCAACCAAAAATGAGATTGGCTTCATTATGTCGACGAAGAAGCAAGTATTCAGTGATGTCTCTGTGATCAACGCAGTGTGAAAACTGGTAGTGATCACCGTTTAGTAAGAGGCATATTGAATCTCAATATCAAACTGGAAATATCTCGTCGGATGAAGTCTACGCTCTGTTCAGCACCGATCCAAGTCCAGAACTCCGAAAGCTCGTTTCGAGTGTCTAGGAAGCTCTGTGGACGATTTTAACGATGGCTTCGTGGAATCTGTCCATACGGTCGGGTCTAAGTTTTTCAAGACCCGTTGCATCGTATCAATAAACATAAGAAGCTCTCTGATTCTACTTTGCAGTTCATGAAGGAGAGGCGCGAGATGGTCCTGCAATGTTCAGACGATGCGCACGAGTACCGGCAGTTAAACAGATCTCTAAGTCCTTAAAAAGCGACCTCCGCCGCTTTAATTTAGAACGTAATAAAGACGCGATAAAGCGAAAAAAAGACTCCAAAGTCTTTGCTAGGGATCTATCTAGCGGGCAGAGTCAGCTTACGAAACTGAACACAGATGAAGGCAGGATCGTATCCACCAAGACTGAGCTGACAAGATTGAGGGGTTCTATATACATACACATATATATATGTTTCAGTTATACACGTCAACAAGAAACCCCATTAAGAATCTGGCAAACGACCCAAGAGCTAGATTGACCCGACACTATAGTCAGCTTGTAGGAGATTAGGATGGCTGTGAAGCAGCTCAAAAACAACAAGGTGCGGGGTGTTGACGGAGTTACGGTCGTACTCCTAAAGGCCGTCGTGAAACCCGTTCTTAAGGTCCTCCAGAAGCTGTTTGATTCCGTCATACTCGAGGGCAAGACGCCACAGGCATGGAACAGAGTTGTGGTGGTAGTTTCTTTAAGAAGGGTGACAATGCTTCTTAAGAATTATAGGCCCATCACAGTTCTGAGCCACATCTACAAGCTGTTTTTCAGAGTCATCACAGACCGTCTAGCGAGCAGGTTTGACGACTTCCAGCCTGCCGAACAAGCCGGCTTCCGTAAAGGTTTTAGCACCGTAGACCATATATGCATACGCTGCGGCAGGTTATACAGAAGACCGAAGAGCCCTGCCTCTCTGTTTAGCGTTTGTGGAGTACGAAAAAGCGTTCGATTCGATCGAGACATTGATTGAATTGCAGTCCCTCCAACGGTGCCAGATCGACTACATCGAAGTGTTGAAATGTCTGTACGAAAACGCCACTATGTCAGTCCGACTCCAGGACCAAACCTCGAAACCTTTCCTTCTGCAGCAAGGTGTAAGTTAAAGCTCTAAGCTCTTCACCGCTGCATTGGAGGATGTCTTCAAGGTTCTGAACTGGAAAGGAGCTGGCATCAACATCAATGGCGAGTACATCACTCACCTTTTGTTTGCCGATAGTGTAGTTGTCATGGCTGAGACCATGGAGGACTTCAGTATAATGCTTGATGACCTCAGTATAGCTTCCAAAAGAGTAGGTCTTAAAATAAACATGAACAAGGCCAGTTAGATAGGTTCAACTTCAAAAAAGAGGTCAATCGTCAAATCCGACTCGGCTGGGCAGCGTTCGGGAAGCTTCGCAATATCTTTTCGTCCCACATACCGCAGTGTCTTAAGACGAAAGCCTTTGACTAGTGAGTGTTGCCTGTGATGACATATGGAAACGAAACGTGGTCACTCACAATGGGCCTCATAAGAAGGCTTATAGTCACCCAAAGGGCAATGGAGAGGGTTATGCTTTAGAGTTTCCCTGCGGGATCGAATCAGTAATGAAAAGATCCTCAGGAAAATCAAGATAACCGACATAGCCCGAAGAGTTGCCAAACTTAAGTGGCAGTGGGCAAGGCACATTGTTCGCAGAATAGATGGCCGATGGGGCCAAAAAGTTCTGGAGTGGCGACCGCGTTACCGGAAGACGTTAAGATGGAAGGCCTCCAACAAGGCGTATCGATGACTTTGTTAGGGCCGCAGGAGTCCGCTGGATGCGGGATGGACAGCACCGATTGAAGTAGCGGAGATAGGGAAGGCCTATGTCCAGCAGTGGACGTCTTTCGGCTGAAATGATGATTATGAGAATGTCTAGCAGTGGATTGCTGTAGGATGATGATGAATAATCATCAAACATCACTTACAAGTAAGTTCGTGAGAGTTTATAATATTTAGAGTTTCATTTATTTATAAAATAATATGAAATAAATTTACATCTGTAAAAAAAAAAAACAATCTTCATCTTCATCCGAAGAATTACCTTTCTCCAAATCTAACAATTCAATTGGATATTATCTTCAGTTTCCGTATCTGTAACAAGAAATCGTTATAATCGTTAACTAAATTTTGCATTTGCCCAGCAAATGCAACGCAAATGCTATATTTTGTACTAGGATAGCAGAATCAGTTAGGAGGTTGAGCCATGGACGACGCAGGCTACGTCACTTTCATTGTGATACTAGTGACATCTAGTTTAGTGTTTTAAAAACCAGTTTACAGACATTTCTGTGATGGTGTGTGATAGTAGTAGGGTATTTTATATGACAATTAAAGTCAGTCTATTATAAAACCACAAAACGTATTTTATTAATATCTACCTGGCTTGGGTAGGTACCACTTTTCCACAATCAGAATACTTATGCAGTTCGAAATTACTCTACTAAATTCTTTATAGTTTTCCTAATTAAAAATGGTTAAAAATCGCCCTTCATGTCTCGGTGGCACACATTACCACTTTGTATTTTTTCTCTATTATCGGCAACTTGAAAACTGGGTCAGCTTTTTTGGGTCATAGCACATAATATGCCAGCAATTTTATTTAAAATATTTACGGATAATGTAACCTTCAAAAAAAAAAAAAAAACCTCCATCAGCAGGACTAGAGACCGACAGGCTATCTTTGAAAAAGCAGAATCGTAGATCTGCTCTTTATAGTTCATCGTACGACGACGAAGCAACATTGTACGTACAGATAATTTATTTTATTTATTTATTTATCAAGGTACACCAACAGCAGCTTCTGTGTATAATATATTATATGCATTGCAGTGATGGCTTTGGACTTACACAGTCGCCAATTACAGGTTAACCAACAATTTTATGAGTAAGTGATAACACAAAATAATAATAAGAAAAAAAGAAATAAAAACGGCTACCTACTTTTTGAGCTTAAGATTAACAAAAAGAAAAATAAGATAACAAGACTATCGAATTTTGTCCACTTGCTTATGACTAAAAAATAAAAATATAAATAAAACAAAAATGAGATCATAATTTAAACTATAGCTTCTAAAATAGAGTACAAACAGGTAAAAGTTTCCAAAATACACTAACATAACAAATTTTCCTTGCATTTTCGGGACTCCAGTATTTTGGCTTTTAGAACTTTAATGGAATCATGGTGTAAGTCGACATCTGGTACTATTTTTATCAAAGAATTCATCTCTGCACTGATTCTGTTTAGTGGTGAGTTTACCCCAATATTTGTCTTGTATGCTTTTTTCTTTTCTTTTTTTTTTTTTTTTACAACACAATACATACAACAACACACAAATACATTACACGAATACATTAGTGATAGGATATCTGGGTATTTTGTAAGGAACTTTTAATCCAATAAGCTCAACTAATTTGTCACAGTCTAATTTATTATTGACCAATAAAATATAAATAAAAAATAAAATAAAAAATAAATAAAATATAAATAAAAAATAAAATAAAAAATAAATAAAATATAAATAAAAAATAAAATAAAATATAAATAATGTATCAGAACATGAAATTTTGCCTGATTTTTTTTTAAACTAGGACGTGTATCGAATTTCACAGTTTAGCTATAGACATAGTGAAGGAAACATGCACTCTATCCCATTAATGGTGTGATTTTTGTATGTACACATGGTCAATAATTTGCAAAAGGATTGTCAAAAAACCTCAGGCCTAGTTTAACACCTGAATTAACATAAATGTATCTACTGTCGATAATAATTAAGATTAAATTTATGTAAAATATTGAAACTCATACATCATATTTTGAAGGTGTGTATACTAACACCTGTTATTCTGTTGAAGACTGTGTTTATTCTAGCCTGCTAATGTAATAGTACAAACTTTGAATTATAGCACGAACCAATCGTCTCCAAATCTATTACTGCTGCAACATCTCTTCTTTTTGATGCTACCCCAGCACTGGCACGAATATAAATAGTGCGAATTCCACTACCACAAAACTACAATAGATATAACTTTGCATTAGCATTGCTTCTGAATAATTCTGACGTAGGTACTAGTGCTCCGGGACGACGTCCTTCAAGTTGTCTAGCCTGCTGAAATCATCAGATCCCAAGATTAGTCATATATTGTGACTGGTAATTTTTAACCAACATCAAAAAAGGAGGAGGTTTTTGGTTTTTTTTTTTATATTTGTTACTTCAGAACGTATACGAATTGTGTGGGGTAGGTACGTCAACCCAAAAGGTATAAACGAAAAAAAAAAATGAATTCCAAAAACAACAAAGTGTAAAATAGATTTATTTTCGGAAGTTGTTTTATTTTATAATCTTTTAATCACCACATCGTCTGTCTGTTCTATAACATTATATGTTTTCATACCTACTCCAGACAGTAAAAGCACTGAAATAGCCTGTAAATATCATAATGGTACACACACTATAAATTAGGTTCGAAACCCACTGTAAATTGTAAAAGAAAAACAAAGGAAAATTCACATTGTGACACGGAATACTATACACATTACTTAAAAACCGGAATGTGTCCACTGTTCCAATCCGTCATTTTTATCGTAGGGTATAAAAGCAAATCTGCGCAGTGCGAAAGTGAAACCACTTTCTCTTTCTATCTGCGCAGATAAAAGCGCGGGAACTACCTCTTGCTTACTTCTGTGTCACTGGTATGTTCACCGCTCGCAAGGAAGTTTTTTCTCGCTCCCCATACAAAACAACGTGCTCACGATTCGTGCTACTAGGACATCAAAACACCATTGGAGAATCATTTTAAAATAATGGGAAGTAAACACTGTGCGCACGGTACGTCAAACAATATTTATTTTAATTTTATTTACGTTTTTATGAATTATCGAAGCTATTTATCTGAAATATAAGTAGCTAGTTATGTTTAATAAACATCTTCCGATGCTTTTTAGCGAATTTTTTGACAACTTATCCAAGCAAAAAATTTTATTTCACGTTTCGTTTTCGTTTTATCATTATTTTTCTGAAGATCTAAACTAAAAGGCACTTTAAATAAAAATAATTAGGACTAAAGGGCTTATTACACTTGGCTGAATTTAGTCATCTAACTAGTCGTCTAAATTCAGAAGCAATATTAAAAGCTATGGAAGCTAGCTTGCTAATTGCGATTACACTTAACTAAATTCAGTAACGACTGAATTTAGATGCCTAAATTCAGCCAAGTGTAATAAGCGCTTTAGATACACCAGAAACACAGAAACAAACACAAATAAAACATAAATCAATGTTATATAAGACGGACAAAATAAACTTTGTTATAGAAATAATATTTGTTGAAATTGTTGTTTCGTCCTGCGTGTCTTCTATGTATTTTCAAAGTATCAAAACAGCTGCAGTAATGTAATTGTTTTCAAAAAGTTGCTTTTTTTTTCAAGTATTCCGTAAGTCCGTCAACGTTACGTATGGTATAAAACACATAGGGGTGGAGCTTATTTGAGCTTGTAACGACACAAAGTCGACACAACACATAAGTAAAGATTTGACTGTGTGCCTTTCTGGTTCAGTATGTGTGCCCTTAATACACCTTTTACACTTCATTGCAAAAAAATGGATGCGTGATTTAATTACAACAATACATATACCTACCTCGTACTTTTTAAAACTTGTCTAAGTAGGTAATGTAATTCCTCAAGTGTAGGTTATACTTATATCTAATATATATCCGAAACAGATTTCTTTAAATCAATTTCAAAGACTTTACCATCTATAGAAAGAAATCAGAAAAGTATAATATTCGTTTAATAGAAGCACGTCATAATAGTATGAGCAAAAATACTTATAGAATCACATCTCAAATCATATTTAGCACCCACAATAATTTTACTTTAATTTACATGTCTACTTAGCTGTAACAATCAAACCAATTTAAGAATAACAAAATACATAGTTTGGATTAATACTAACACAATACACTATCACCAAAAACACACTCTTTACACTTCACACTCACTCACATGAAGAACGATAGTATAATAAATCTATTGGTATCATAAATCCTACTTTTCTTTTTTGTCATGTCTTTAAGAACGATTTCAGTCATCATTCTAATTTTAACTTATTTTAATAATGAATGTTAAACTATTTTGCTTTTTAACGATTAATTTTCGTTATCGTATAGTTTATATAAATGGTGTATCGTATAGTATGCATAAAATCCAAAACATACTGATAGGGAAGATACTGTCTTCTGCAACCCAGGGGTTTTTTCCTAGCGTGTTCATACTTGTTACTCTTTTTCACAGACTGAAGATGATGAGTGATTTTCCAGGGGTGCGGGTTGTTCGAAAGAGATTCCGTGGCCCCTGGCACACAGGCAGCTGAGGGAACACGGGTGAACACACCCTCCTACTCCATCCAGAGCGGGAGAAGTTATTAGATGATTTCCTATCGTCAAAAAAATAATATTATATGATGATGATACCTTTAAAACAGTGGTGGACTCGTTAATAACTTTTTAATTAGGTAATTAAAATGAAGTAATCATTATTAGGATAAGGCCAAAGTAAGAGACTAAAATAATGAATAAGAATCAGTCAATGTAGGTAATCTACTTATAAGGAAAAATAAATATGCAACTTCTATGTAGGTATGTTTTTTTTTAAATATTATTTTCTCAATAAGACTTCATATTCATAGGTACTCAGCGCAGAAAACCCGCAGACGTAGGAAAAAATGTAAAGTTTCATTAATTTCCTTTCTTTAAGTTTAGGTGATTGTTTCGTTTCTTCGAGCCATTACCTACAAGTTAAATTAAAAAAAAACATCTACAATAACACGCAAAATAATTTTGCTGGCAATTCAAATGTGTCAGTTTTTATGCTCGCTAGTGTATTTTCTGAGTCAGAAAATCCGCGCGATATTTGTTAGTGTTCTATACGTAGCTCTCTTTTTCTCGTACCATAGAATACAATATCTTTCCCTTTTCAACATGCCTTGACGCATACATAAACGATTAATACGAAATACATTCAAAGGACCCCTTTCAAGGTTCAAACTCACTGAGCTGATTTACCTCATTTTATGCCAGTGCTGCAGTGCTTACCACCTTTAGAACAACCTCCTGATGATTTGCGTTCCTAGTACTTGTACGTCCGTGTTGTGCCGTCTACGACCACTTTGTGTGTCTGTCTGTCTGTGACACCGTAGCTCTTAAACTAATTAGAACTAAGGGAGTTGTATTGATGACCGGAATGAATACCCTACATATTTGTTACCACCGTGAAACATATTTTGATCAAGATATAACCTTATCTGACCTGTAAATTTGCAAAACAGATTGTGAATAAAACACAACTCAAAAAGTTGAAATGTATACGGCGTCAAGTTGATTTGTAAAAGAAAGGTTTTAAGTGAGCTAATGGAACTCCGTGGTTCCATGAGGTGCCGGACGTAAAAGAATAGCACCACCATCCCATTTCTTCACGTGGGTGCCGTAGAAGGCGACTAAGGGACTTACTAGAGAATGGGCAGCAGCGTTCTCTATGCTTTTACCACCATACTGCGATCGCCAACCCGCCTGCCAAGCGTGGCGATTATAGCAAAACCCCCCTTTTGGGGGAGGCCTGTGTCGAGCACTGGACGTCTTTCGGAGGAAATGATGATGATAATGAATGGAACTTTACTACTAAAGGAATTCGAAAACAGTTTCAAATCATGCACCATAGTGTTTTTCATTTGCGTATCTTAGCTACTAAAAAAGATCAGGCTACGTTCAGTTATTATACTCGTAAGCATTTTCAAGCTTGCTGACAAATGGAGCTTATTAATTGGGTGGTCAAAGACCGTATTACGCTCCGTTGACTCTTTGCAACGGCGACCATGAGCGTGATATCTTAACTCAACCCTAATAAATTATACTCCCTCACAGTTGCATATATATGGTGGCGTTATGATCGATTTTTACCACACAAACTTAATCAATAAATAACACGTGTCAACAAGATATCTGTAAACCTGTTTTCAAAAAGTGAAACTAAATGTCACTTTCACAACGGAAGTGATGAAGTGTCATCCATCGCTGTAGTGGAGGGCTCCGAAAATTAACCTCCTGACTCATTCTGGTACCCTGGTGCTAAAATTGAAATAATGGTGCGAGATTGTAATAATTAAACGAGAAAACGGAATCTGCAACACAACTACATACCAGGATAGCATAAGTTCATAAGAGGTCTATCTGAGCGATTAATGCCATCTACCTTCGCAATGACACAACACGTCCGTTTCTAAGTAGACTTGAACTGTCCTTTAAACACTGTTTTAACTGGTTCAACAGTCTCGTTGATGGGATAGTAGATGACGCATCTCTGGTAGTGCTAAAATATGAAAAGATTTTCTACAACTTTCATAATTTATGAATCTCTCGTCACTACACCAAGAGGATCCTAATAGGTTTGTAGATACATACAGTTCACAGTTGATGCACTGCACACATACATACTGACTTCATGGATCGCTTCATGTATCGCAATGCTTTCATATGACTTATCCTCCGTAAAATAAGACAATTATTGGTTCAGGGTACGTATTAGGGACTTGAGCGTTATCAGAGACAGTATCGTATTCAATGTGCATATTGACGAAATCATTAAGAAATTTTCCAAGTTCCTACGTGTCAAAAGTGCTTCCCACATCCAGCGGATACCCGCGGCCTTCACAAGGTCATCGGTCCAACTTGTGGCGGGCCTTCCCACTCTACGTCTTCGGGTACGCGGTTGCCACTCCAGAACTGATATGTGTATCTATATATATGTTATCTTCCGCATCTGGATATTTGGTTGACGAAATAAACCTTGCATAGCTGCGTCCTTTTCTTGTGCGCCTGCGAGTAACGCGTAGTCGATAGGAGTGGGGCAGTTAATTACTTCAATGCGTGATAAGGCGTCGGCGACAATATTATCTCGCCCACTGATGTGACGTATGTCATTAGTAAATTCACTAATGAACAATAGCTGTCTGCTGCGGCGGGGAGTTTCTGAGTCTGATGATATTTTCTGGAGCGCGTATGTGATTGGCTTATGGTCTGTATATACAATCAGTTCGCGGCCTTCATATCATTTTCTGAAGTGCTTCATTGCTAAGTATATGGCTTGTAGTTCTCGGTCGAATGTTGAATACTTTTGCTGCGCCGGTGTGAATTTCTTTGAGAAATATCCAAGTGGCTGCCATTTGCCGTTGACCTGTTGTTGTAGTACAGCACCTGCACACTTGTCCGATGCGTCACACATTAATCCAAATGCAGCTGCGTGCTGTGGATGCGCCAGGTAGGTCGCTTTTTGAATGCATTCCTTGCAGTCTTCAAAAGCTTTCGACGTTTCATCGTTCCACATTATTTCGGTTTTGTCACGTTTCTTTGAGTGTGTATTATGTAAATACATGTGCAGAGGTGCTTGAGTTGCTGCGGCATTGGGTAGGTTTTCTCGATAATAATTTATCATACCGAGAAAACGTCGTAACTCTTCGACAGTCTTTGGTTTAGGGTAGTCGTTTATTACCTTCACCTTTTCTTGTGGTGGTTTTATGCCTTTGGGGGAGACAAAATATCCCAAGAATGTGAGTTCTCTCTTGGCGAATACACATTTGGCGGGGTTGATTGTGATACCGTATTCATCTAGGCGCTGTAGTACGATTCTGAGGTTTTCTCGAGCTGTTGTTTCATCTTCTGCAGCCACAAGCAAGTCGTCGACAAATGGGTAGACAAAATCAAGGCCCCGGAGAACTTCGTGTATGAATCTCTGGAATGTTTGACCAGCGTTCTTTAGTCCTGGGCACATGCGTGGGAACTCATATAAACCAAATGCGGTTATTAATGCTGTCTTCTCTATGTCTTCTTCACGGACTGGTAGTTGTGAATATGCTCTGTTCAGGTCCAGGGTAGAGAAAACTTGCTTGCCAGCGAGCTGATATGTGAAGTCCTTTATTCGTGGGATGGGATAACGGTCAGGCTTGGTGATGGCATTGAGTCGCCTGTAATCACCACATACTCGTATATCTCCATTTTTCTTCGGTACAACGTGGAGTGGACTGGACCAAGAACTCTTGCTAGGTCGGCAGAGCCCCTGGCTCATATTCTCGAACTCTTTCTTCACCTTTTCGTAGCGATGCGGGGGTATAGGTCGAGCTCGGGCATGGGTAGGAGGTCCGGTTGTTTCTATGTAGTGCTCGACTCTGTGCTTCGGGTTGAGTTTCATTGATGACAAACGAGTGACGTTAGGAAATTCAGCCAGTATGTCATGGAACGTTTGTTGAAGATCAATACTGCGTATTGTTGGCATGCTGGTATATCGCCCCGGTGCCTTTGTTGAGAGTTTGGTTGTGTTGTCGATGAGACGTTCATTCCTTAGGTCGACCAGTAGATTATGGTAGCCTAGGAAATCTGCTCCAAGTATTGGCTTGCTGACGGCAGCAACAATAAACTTCCACTTGTAGGGACGTCGTAGACCCAGGTTGATGTTTATAGTTTTTTCTCCATATGTGGGTATCTCTGAATTGTTGGCGGCGTATAATTTGTACGGCAGTGGGGTAGATCGAGTTCCTTTTCGCTTTGGTATCACAGATATATTTGCGCCAGTGTCGACCAAGAAAGTTGTATTGGTTTCCTTATCAGTTATGAAAAGGCGATATGATTTGCTGTCGACATTAGGTTCCGCCACTGCTAATGTCTGTTTTAGTTTTCCGTATTATTATCCTTGTTAAAACTGCATGGTGTTGTGCAGTGTCTTGCTTTTGCTCCGAACTTTCTGTGGTAATAACAGTGGGGTGATGGAGTAGATGAGCGAGATCTGAAGTTTCTTGAGTGCGAGCGAGATGGCGTTCTTGAACGGTTGCGACGATAATCACGTCTATATTGTGAATGCGCCGGCGGTGATGTGTGTGTGCACCGACAGTTATCTTTCTTGAGCTCGGCGATTTCTAGGTGTAACTTGCGTATTTCTTCCACTATTAGCTGCATGTTACCTTGAGCTTGAGAGTTGTCAACTGATGCTACGGCGGGCACTTCGGACGTCTGCTCCATCATCTTGTCTGCCATCTTAGCTAACTCTTCCAACGCAGTGTCTTTGCTGATGGTGTCACTGACAACAAGTACTGATCTCACTTGTTGGGGTAGTAGGTTCACCCACATCAATCTCAGCGTATCGTCTGGGACTTTTTTATGCGCTAGGTTACGCATGCGACGTAATAACTGGCTTGGCTTTTGGTCGCCCAACTCCATATCCGATAAAAGCTTTTGCAGCTGTCTTCCATCTGATTCTTCATACACAGAGATAAGTCTTTCCTTGATTGCGTTGTAGGGTCGTTCAGCTGGTGGGTTTTCAAGCAGGTCACAGATTTGCTCATTGTCTTCCTTCGTTAATTGCGCTATAACCATCTGTGCTTTTTGAGCGTCGCTTTTCTTAAGGTCGCTGACGGCGGCTTCAAATGTGATAAACCATAGTCGCGGTTTATCTCTCCAAAACGGTGGAACACGCAGAGAAAGTGAAATTCCGGCGATTTCTTGTTCATATTTCGTTGCTTCTTCCATTGCTGAGTTTCGGTGATATTGAGCGTACTTGAAATATTCGGACGTCGGGGGTAATCACGTCGGGGTCACCACTTTAGCGATGCTCTTCAGTTGGTAGGAATAAAACAGTGTTTGTTGTAAGAAAGAATTAATTAATTATTTATTTATAGGGACACTAACTATATACAAAATTACCTAAGCACAAACTTGGGTTTACTTAAAAGGTAGTAATTATTAAACAGCCAATCAGAACACAGTTGAAATAATATTACAATAATTAGCGCGCAGCGCGCGCCCTCTGACAACAGTCCAGCAAACCATTTAAACGCTGAAGTTATAAATATAGGTGCCGGCGCTCGATCCTTTAGCTCAGTGTAGCAGCGAGCAGCGCCATGCGCACACGCGCTTCTACAAGTCCATTCAAAGCTGTATTCTGTTCATACGTATGCAGCCACGTAAGTATGCACCACAAGTATGGAAGCCACAATAAGATGTGTATAAATAAGTCCAGAATAGAAAATATACAGAATTTTTAAAGATTATTTCACGATTGTAATACAAGTCAAAAACATAATTGCTCAACGGATTACATTGACTATTGGAAAATACAGAGAACAGGGTACAGAGAATGCCCTACTGAAAGAAAACCTCTCCTAGAAAACAGACGCCATGTTATCATTATTACTTTGCTATTAAATATCGCCAATACCTCTATTAATTGTTCCCTACTTCTCAAAAAATTGTAACACAGAACACATGACGTAGGTTTCAGGCAGCGGCCACTTCTTCACATTCCATTCGTGTGAAAAAAACTACAGACGAAATACCTACTTCAAACTTACCGCAGCTAGCTTCAATAATCTTCCGTCTCACTTTGATGTTGATTTATTCAAAACCTGTCCAAGCACAATAAGACAAGTGTTTGAGTGGGAGCTTCCTCAAAGCTCGATAGATGGCGTTGTTAAGTTTTCTAAATCTCACAGTTAAGATTTTCTACGAATGTGATGAGTTGAATCGTTTTTTTGAATATACCTCGTACTCGCAGGAAACTTTGTTTCATTGGGATTGGGCAGTTATCGGGTGCACTAACATTATGGTCCATTCTAGTCGGATTTAATTGGTTAAATTTTTGAGTGTGTGGCACGGAAAACAGGGTCGATTACCCTGAAGTGCTAACTTCATCACCGACCGCGACGGTGACGTGATGATCAGCAGCGCGACAAAGTTGGTGTAAGAGAGGCACCATCAGTGTCGTGAAGACTTCGCCCTTCGAAGACAGTGACAGTCAGCACAGATGTGACAAGATCATCGAGCGGAACTGTCTACAGTGACGACGGACGACACATTTGCAGCGATGTCATCAGTGCAGTGAGTGACGTACTACAAAGAGGTTTGGTTGAAGCAAAACTGTGAGTTTCGATCAAAGAGTTTTTAATCTAGACTTGTAATTTCCTTAGTGAAGTGAAATTTATTTTAGAAGTGTTTGGGACTTGTAGAATTTTAGCATTAGTTTTTAGACTTAGAATAATTACGAAAAAAGTGTTGTGACGGGGAACCTATGCCCGATTTTTTCTAAGTTTATAATTGTTTCAAACACTTGTATTTTTTTCGGTTTGATCATTGACTTGTAAAATTTCATGGATTATTATTTGTGTTAATTTTTCACCGATTGCTTAAATTACTGAATTATTTTTGGATGATTAAAAGGTTTATAGATTATAACACAATGGAATCTTTACGTAAACTACAGATAAATAACAAAACGATAATAGAAAAAGGTAGAATTAATTTTAAAAAATCACCAAAAGATCGTTTAACAGTAAGTTATTTAGAAGCACGACTTGAGACACTAGAGTCACAGTGGCAATCGTTTGTAGAAACTCACAGGCGCATTGTAGAAAAGGCTACTGACGAAGACGTCGAAAAATATGTTTATTTTACATCAGACATATACGATCAAACAGAAGATGCATATTTGACATACAAGTCTGAGTTAAAAGAGCTATTAATAAAACCCAGTTCTAATGTTGTTAATACAAGTAGTAATAACAAAAATAACTCAAATGTACAGCTACCAAAGATTTGCTTGCCATCGTTCTCGGGGCAATATTCAGAGTGGGTTACTTTCCGCGATTTATTTAATTCACTGATCGCTAACAATGAAACACTGGATGAAGTTCAAAAACTACATTATTTAAAGTCTCATCTTTCAGGCGAAGCAGAACAATTGCTACGCCATATTCCAGTAACCGCATCTAACTATCGTGAGTGTTGGTCTATGTTAAATAAAAGGTATGATAATAAAAGATTTCTAGCTAACAATATGCTAAGGCGGCTTGTCTATCAATTACCCATTACTAAAGAAACATCAAATGCTATCAAAACTCTGTTAGATACGACTGTAGATTGTCTCCATGGATTGCGCACTTTAGGAATTGATGTAGAAACTTGGGACGCAATTGTTGTTTTTTTAGTTTGTGATAAATTAGATGCTGAATCCCGTAAATTGTGGGAGTTGAGGATAAGTTGTAATGATGAGTTACCTAAATTTGATGAACTAAAAATCTTTATGGAGTCGAGGTTTAGAGCCTTGGAATATTTAGAACCCAAAACAATCCCCAAACCTTGTGCTCGTAATGCTAAATCTTTTCATATCACTAACACCCAAAATTGTATTGTTTGCTCTGGAGATCACAAATTATGTCATTGCAAAGAATTTTCTAAGAAAGATTGTGACGAACGTCGTGAGTTTGCACGAGTCAGTAAGCTTTGTTATAACTGTCTTGGAACCAACCATTCTGTATACTCTTGCCGTCAGTCCACCAGATGTCACCTTTGTAAAAGGAAGCACCACACACTACTACACCCAAAAACAACTGCCAAATCTGCTGAAAATGTTGATATTTCAGCAGACAGGAATGTTGCGGCTGCTAATGCAGCTACTTCTTCCAATCAAAGCGAGATTACCAAACCAATTTGTTGTTTTGCAGATGTTCACAACCAGGGTCTGTTAGCCACAGCCTTGGTCAACGTTGAATCAATAACTGGGACTGCTCTGGTTTTAAGAGCCTTGATGGATCAGGGCTCTCAAGTCTCTTTCATTACAGAGGCTGCAGTACAGTTGCTTGGATTGAAGAAAACACCTGCTTTCACCGACATACTTCGACTAGGCGATGATGAGGGAAATACAATGCCCTCTAAGTGGAAAGTTCGATTCAAATTGCAGTCACGCCTAGATCCCACCTTTGTTTTATATGTCGATGCTTATGTTTTGAATAGGCTTACTTCACGTCTTCCTGAAAGGAAGATCGTTCAGGTATTGCCTTTATTTTCATCTTTAGAATTAGCAGACCCTTCCTTTGATATGCCTGGGAAAATTGATTTGCTGTTGAGTACACGTGTGGTCGGAGAAGTTTTACTGGATGGTCTAGTCAAGGGTCCGCCTGGAACTCCAGTCGCTCAGAAGACTAAACTAGGATGGATTCTATCTGGCGAGATCCACACATCATCTGTCTCTAGGCCAGTTTGTTATAACGTTGTATTAAAGTCAGATGTGAACACTCTACTGAAGAAATTTTGGGAGTTAGAGTCAGAGCCGTCCGCTCATAAGGCTATGTTGACCGAAGAGGAGCAGAAATGTGAGGACTTTTTCGCTAACTCAACAAAAAGAGATGAAACAGGGCGATATATTGTCAAGCTGCCGTTTAAGTCTGATCAACCTAAAAGTCATTTAGGTAGATCAGAGGCCATCGCTCGTAAACGGTTTCACATGCTGGAAAGAAGATTGGTAAACAATCCTGATTTCAAAACACAATATACCGCTGTTATCAACGAGTACATTCAGTTAGGGCATGCTGAAGTTGTTCCCCAGGAGGATTTAGGAACGGATGCTGTTTATTTGCCGCATCACGCTGTAGTACGCGATGATAGAAGTACTACTAAAGTTCGGGTCGTCTTCGATGCTTCTTGTTCGGGATGTAATGGAGTATCGTTGAATGATGATTTAATGGTTGGCCCGAAATTACAATTAGATTTGCGTCAAATTATCATGCGATGGCGCCGCCACCCCATAAGTATAGTAGCGGACATTGTGAAGATGTACCGGCAGATAAAGGTAAATGAAGAGGATATTGATTTTCAGCGTATTTTGTGGCGCGACAACCCTGATTCGGAGTTGCAACATTTGCGGTTGTTGCGTGTCACTTTTGGTACATCCTCTGCTCCTTACCTGGCAGTACGTTCTTTGCAACAGATTGTTCATGATGAAGGAAGCGGTTTTCCTTTAGTGTCAAATCGTATTATAAAAGATTTTTACGTCGATGATTTCTTATCTGGTTGTGAGTCTGTTGATGAAGGTCAGCAAATTTATCAGCAAATGACTGAGTTGTTAGGTCGTGGAGGTTTCCAGCTGCAGAAATGGTCCAGCAACAGTGAAGAGTTGTTTAATAATATCAAGGATGGTTCATCAAATGAAAGCTTGGAATTTAAAATGGATACAGTCATGAAAATTTTGGGTTTAACCTGGGATAGAAACACAGATCATTTTAAATACACTGTCCATCTTCCTCTTCTTGATGCTCCAGTGACCAAACGAAAGGTAATTTCTGACATTGCCCGATTGTTCGATCCTCTTGGTTGGCTTGCTCCAGTAATAATTACAGCTAAAATGTTCATCCAACGTCTTTGGCTTGCAGGCATCGACTGGGACGATGAACTTCCAGATCATCTTTTGAAAGATTGGCTTTATTATAGGAACAACCTTCATAACCTCAGTAATTTTCAATTACCTCGATGGATTTACACAAGTCGACACGATGTGCTTCGAGAATTACAAGGATTTTGCGACGCTTCTAACAACGCCTACGCTGCTGTTGTCTATATTCGATCTGTCGATTCCAACGGCCATGTTCACAACAGTTTAATAGCATCCAAGACTAAGGTGGCCCCTGTTAAACAGGTTTCTATACCTCGTTTAGAGTTATGTGGCGCTGTGCTTCTCTCAAAACTTCTTTGTGAAGTTTCAGACACCTTAGAAATTGCAAAAGAAAATGTACATGCTTGGACTGACTCTTCAGTGGTACTTGCTTGGTTGAGTAGCCACCCAAGTCGATGGAAAACATTTGTCGGAAACAGAGTTTCTGAAATACTCACCTTCATGGACAACCATCAATGGTCGTACGTCCAGTCTAAAGAAAATCCTGCAGATTGTGCTTCGCGAGGAGTAAACCCTTCCGAGTATACAAAGCTTGAATTGTGGGTGCAGGGACCTAGTTGGCTGAAAAATAAAACTATAGATTATAGCAAAAGGGAATTTAAGAAAACTAATCTAGAAGAAATAAAAATATTGGATATTGTCTGTAATGCTGTAGTGAAAGAAAATGACATAATGGCTAAATATTCATCTCTTACAAAGCTAACTAGAGTCATAGCATATTGTAGAAGATTTTTAAAATCAAGAATTAATGTATCTTCTACAATTTATTTAAACTTTTCGGAAATTAATCAAGCTTTACTTATATGTATTAAATTATGTCAAAAGGAGCACTTTAAGGAAGAAATTGATAATTTAAAATTAAAAGAAAATAATAATAAAAAGGGAATACTTACCTCGCTCAATCCTTACTTAGACCAGGAAGATATTTTGAGAGTTGGCGGTAGGTTAAATAGAGCGAACATTCGTGAAGATATGAAACATCCTATGATCATTCCACACAAGTCACACTTGACACACCTTTTGATAGCTGATGCTCATGAACGTACGTTGCATGGTGGACCTCAATTAGTTCTTTACTATTTAAGATCCAAATACTGGATCATCAGTGCGAAGAGTGTCATAAGGCAATATGTACGCAAGTGTGTGACTTGCCTCCGTCATTCTGCTAGACCTGTAGCACCTTTAATGGGTCAGTTGCCATCTGCTAGGGTAACTGCTAACCGACCTTTCTTTAAAAGTGGAGTGGACTATGCCGGTCCTATTAGCATCAGGCCCACAAAGGGTCGCGGTTATCACTCCATCAAAGGCTACATTTGTTTGTTTGTTTGCATGGCTACTCGGGCCTTGCATTTAGAAGTGGTAAGCGACATGACATCACAAGCATTTTTAGCTGCCTTCAAACGCTTTACAGCTAGGAGGGGCCATTGTGGTGAGATGTGGAGCGACAACGGCACTACCTTTGTAGGAGCCAACCGTGAGTTGAGAGCATTGTTCACTCACGAAAGATCTGGTGTAGCATCAGACATTGCTGAATGGTTAGCAACCAATGGTACAAGTTGGCATTTTATTCCACCTCACTCGCCAAACTTTGGAGGGCTTTGGGAGGCTGGAGTAAAGTCTTGTAAGCACCACCTCAAACGAGTCATAGGCAACAGCACACTCACTTTTGAAGAGTTAACGACTGTTCTAACTCAAATCGAAGCCTGTCTGAACTCCAGGCCAATATCAACGATAAGTAGTAATGCTGAAGACCCATATCCTCTGACACCGGGACACTTTTTAATAGGCGAACCTTTGCTGCTCGCGCCGGAATCAAACTTTGAGACGTCAAATATTAGCATTTTAAAGAGGTGGCATTTGACTCAACGTATGGTCCAAGATTTTTGGCGTAAATGGTCCCGTGAATATTTAGTTCAGTTCCATCAAAGAAACAAATGGTCTCATCAAACTGCAGAACCAAACGTGGGTGAAGTGGTATTAGTAATGGAGGACGATTTACCTCCTGCAAGATGGCTTTACGGTCTTATTACTTCAAAGCATACTGGCTCGGACAATATCACACGAGTTGTTTCATTGCGTTGTCAGGGTTCCATCATAAAAAGACCTGTGTCAAAGTTGATAGTGCTTCCTGTCACTACTTGATAATATTTATGTTGTTTTCAATTTTTTATGTTTATTTTTTATAATTAACTGTGAATAGTAGTTAATTTATAATTTATGTTTTGGTTATAATGTTATTTCAAACTATAGTTTTATAATTGTAGATACTTTGTACAGTCCACTTATGTTTTTTGGTTTTTTGCCCTCCCATCTATGTATTTTGGGATTTGCTTCATGGTGGGTGGTTGTTAAAGTTTATTTTATGGTGATATGAATTAAGTTTTGGACATTCTGTCCATGGTGGGCGGTATGTTTGAGTGGGAGCTTCCTCAAAGCTCGATAGATGGCGTTGTTAAGTTTTCTAAATCTCACAGTTAAGATTTTCTACGAATGTGATGAGTTGAATCGTTTTTTTGAATATACCTCGTACTCGCAGGAAACTTTGTTTCATTGGGATTGGGCAGTTATCGGGTGCACTAACAACAAGCTTTACCTAAATAAGGAATTCTTTGGTAAAGACAGCAATACTGTACTCCTAGTTAAAGCACATGTTGTTTTATTTCATTTTATTTTGTTTCAATTTGTTTTATTCTTTGTTTTATTCTAGTTTGTGATTTTTTGCTGAATTAGTTTCCTTTTGTTTATATTTAGAAAGAATAAGTTGTTCTGTTTTATTTGTGTAAGAAGATTCAATTTAATATTTTGTGTGTGTATTTTTATTTTTTCTTTTAAATTTTGGTACTTAAATAGTTTTTAATTTGTGGATGCTTGTAAGTGGCAACTGTAATCGCTAAATGGTAATTGTTTACCTAGATTTTAGATTGTAACTTATCTGGAGAATATAGAAAAAAAATTAACGCCTGGACTCTTTTGTTTACAAAGTGTCTTCATAAAAAAAAAAACAGGAATTTGTATATTCCCAGAGTATAATATACTCTGGGAATTAACCAACATCATACATATTATGTAGTGTAATAACTGTAAGTCACAAATCCGTCTGTAACCTCTGTAGGAATGTGTAGCTGTGGAATTTAACTGGGTGATAGTGTGTTTATGTATTTAGTGCTGACAATGTGTAAAAATGATGTGAAAAGGTCTGATGATGTTAGTAAATTCAGACTATAAAATGTAGTGTAATAACTATCAGAGTTTATCAGTCAGAGATCCTTCTCTTACCTCTTTAGGTATGTGTAGCTATGTAATGTAACTGAGTGATAGTGTGTTTATGTATATAGTGCTGGCAATATGTAAATAATGGGGTGAATTCAAACCAATAACCACATTGCTGATGACCCTTTATTGTAGAAGGGATAGAAAATAGTTAAAAAACAAACAAACACTATGTCGATCTCCACATTATACATTGTGTATCGAAACAAACTACAGAAAATATTACACATACAATATTAGCACAGCTTGAAGATCATAACGTAGCGTGACGACATGGAAGGGTGCCACGCAATTCCGGCTAGCTTCTTGGCTTGTTGGAAGGCTGGCACTTTCGGGTCATTCAGCACAGCTTATGGACTAAATAGGTTCATATTCGCATTTTAACCCTTTACGCTGCACACTGCAGGTGGTAGTTATATTTTCATCTGGTTGCTCCG
Organism: Polymixis flavicincta; assembly: GCA_949987655.1. Classification (NCBI taxonomy): domain Eukaryota; kingdom Metazoa; phylum Arthropoda; class Insecta; order Lepidoptera; family Noctuidae; genus Polymixis; species Polymixis flavicincta. The sequence goes on along the minus strand of OX465171.1, from coordinate 9,964,071 downwards.
CTTCTGAAAATTGATAAGGGGATATACATGATAATATTTGGAACTTTTCTATATTATTTTGTGGGTTGGTAAATGTTAGAGGAGAGGTCTAGATGGGCCATATTTTTTTAATTAGTTGAATACAACTTTAGAGGCACTCATTACGACGCAATCAAGAAATACTGCCGGCAGCGGCGCGACGCTGCCTCCCTGCATGTCGCTAACTCCCTCCCCACCTTCACTAGCACCTTATAATTTTAAATTACAGTATTATAATTTATATATGTTATTGGGTAGCAGATCTCCTTATTACATTTATAAATGCACTGAAAGACACCAAGAGCTTTCCTAACAGTGTGGAATGCAAAGACGACCTAAGTATGGACCACGCTCTGTCTTTGTAACAAAGGTTTCACGATGCACTCACAACTATACAATATTATGCTTGAGATTATTTTACTCTAATACGGTATGATAACAGCACGAAGGACAACATGTGGCGTCATACAAAAAAAGACAGACACTCAACTGAAAAGAAACTGACGTCATAAGTGTTGTACTAACCTTGTTCTTCGGCTTCGTCGCCCATCCTAGCTCCCTTGGTTTGTTCTCTACTCGGATGTGTCGCGTGTCTCCTCTGAGATGCCTCTCGCCGCAATGCCGCATAACTGAGCCGTTGTACTGCGACACGGCCTGAGATTTGACGATCAATGCAGGTCGTCACAGTGCGCAAGTGCATTTCAGGAGGCCGAGTAGCGATTATTTTACGCATGCGCCAACGACTAGCTAAGGGATGAAAATAGAAAAGAGGAATTGATAAACATGGTGCTGATTCATTTTAACCTAGTTTAGACGCTGATGTGTGAAGGACTCGGTATATTTTCAGCACTCCGGTACATCCAATTCTTCAAGGCATTCCCGCACTTGTCGTTTATTGGTCGTATGCTCCATGCGTTTCTGCATTCCTGGTAACTTTTCAGGGTCTTTGCCTCATGAAGGGAAATGAAAGTAGCGACATCTGTGATTTGTAGGAGGAAGTGCTAATACTACGAGAGCCCATGACCAACATTTTGGCCTCATTATTTTTGACCACAACTACATAGAAATGATAGATTTGGTTATTCTGATTCCAAAAATACTAATTTCAGAAATTTTCCGCGTGGCGCCTGACATGGCCGCATTTTTTAATATGTAAAAAAAATACAGACGTGTTTTATGTTATTCTGTCTGATTTTTCAGAATTTAATTGAACGATAGATTCTGGAAACCAGAATCAAAATTTTATACACGCGTACCGTCACAGGTACCCAGGACATCATTTGAGAAAAGAAAAGATATTCAAATACATTAATGACTTTATGAAGTGGAGAGCAGATAAGAAAATAATAATAAATCATTTTCCGAAAGTGTATTTCTTACATAATTCAATGAACTATCTGCCAAAATAAAGCCTTCTACGCTATGGAGCAGGTATTCAATGCTCAAGAGTACACTAAAAGTAAAACACAATATCGATTTGAAAAGATTCCATAATCTAACATCGTTTCTGAAAAGACAGTCAGGGGTTCAAGAGCAAAAAATCGAAGGTTTTCACCTCTTACGTGGTGGAAACATTTTAAAATGAAGCCCCTGACGAGATATATTTGGCAGTGAAGGTAAGCTATAAACGTTTATCTAGGTAGGGAGAGGTCTTTTACTCTAAACATAAAAGTCGATCCCAATGACTTTACTCTGATATGTATTATACATAGATACCTGGGTTTACATAAAAAAGGCAATCATATCAATCAAACACACTGACCAGATTGCATAAATTGAGAGTACAGACGTTGGATAGGCGTGCATTTCTGGAGTAAAAGATCTCTGCTTGTTATTTTATCTACATAGGTAGGTACCTAATGATTAATAGTAATGAAGAAATCATGTTTTTCACAGGTGGTATTGATACTCGGTTTAAGCGGCGCCTGCGGAAGCAGTTAACTCACAAAATTTAACAATAAACGAGTTTGAAAATCAAGGCCAGTTACTACTCGTAAAATTGACTAAAAAAATATATTGAGCGCACGTTTGTGGTACGAGAAGAGTTTACACAAATAGGTAAAAAATATCAAAAAATCGGAACTAATGACGCAAACGAATCGCTTTTTTCTCAATTACCAAAAGGGAAAATGCTATATACAAGTGATCGGTAAAATTAAAATATCCGTATGCCGAAGCAAATAGCAACATATTTTAATTTACCAAACTATGAACAGTAAACCAGGCATTGTCATAAAAAAACGTCAGCGACACTGTTATTCGATTCTGTGGCGAACTTGACAATGTTAAAAAGACATGGAGGATAAAATCCAGCACAGTCGGGGAAGGCCACATTGAGGGTTCTGTCCAAAATAAAACTAACATTTCAAACAAATTAGCTGAGACTATAAATTTACGCCCCACTTCGCCTCAACCTACTACTTCAAGGAAGTCTGCGCCATGGATTCCACCGTCTAATCAAATACTGGAGTCTCCTACTTTTACAGAAATTCATCGCAGCCAAATTTGTCATAACGTATCAAACAGCGTAAACATTCCAAACAAAACTATAACTTTAAATTTCACAAATTCTTCTGACCTCTCAATTAATTTTAAATAGGTACTAGTTATATTTTTACTAGAAATAAACATTTTAGAAAACTACTTTTTTTACTTTCCTTAAATTAGAAATGAAAAGTAGTGCTTATCACGGGTGAAAGACATCAATAATTCCTACTCGGACTATAGCCGGCCTCGCTGTGCTCGGGCGTATACCTCGTATGGGAATTGATTTCTTTCGACCCTTGTGTAAGAATCTACTATTCTCATTGTATAATATTTATAAGATGTGGAAATATATTCTCCTTGTTCTTTGATGCCACTAAGCGGACCTACATCAAAACCTTACCTTGACTCAACTTCTCAAGATAACCCTCCTACTGGCGCAGTCGGGTAATAAACTCACGCCTTCTTCCCATGGGGGTAGACAGAATTATCAGAATTACAAAACGCCAAATTCTCAAGCGTTTGTATTAGAAATAACTATTTAAAACGAGCACTGGCAGTACCACACGAGTTCAAACTATAGGTACAAGAATTATAGTAATTATAATATAATATTTATAATCAAACCAACATAATAAATTATGTCTTGTTGAGGCTACATTAGCTTAATATTATGATCTCTTTTTTTACTCTAATAAAACACCTGAACAAAATACTGAAATCTATACAAAAACTCAGCTGCAGGAGGATTTCGGGATTTTACAGGCTATTAGTTATCACAGTGAATCTAGTGGAGTATTTTTATGTAACCATTGAAGCTTATAATGCTCCCAATATTTAGTTATATAAACAACGAAAATCAATCAATAAGGTCTTTTCCATACCAAAAGTACTATAACAAATGTTTTTTAACGTTCCTGACGCATTTTTTTTTATTTTAGTACGAACTATTGCGATCGACGCGATACTATTGTTGCGACGCACAAATAATGTTTGGTTGCCACTAGCGCCATCTCGTATCGAATAGCGGAATTAATGGTCAGGAGCTTTCTAGAAAGTTCGATGCTAGAACTTTCTGGAACTTTCGACATGTGTTCGGTCAGGGCCGATATGTACTCGAACATTCTAGATGCTTCTACGGTAGAAGGTTCTGGAACTATCCGAGGGCCCTATATAAGCGGGAATGGAGCGCGTTCCGGGTTAGTATTGGATAAGCGATACATGTGAGAACATCTAAAGCGATCTTCAAGTGCGACTTAAGAGTGATCCGTAGTGCTATTGTGTTGGGTAATTAAAGTGTTATTTTTGGTAATTCATATCGGCAGTTTTTAATTGTCACGAACCCCTAGCTCGTAACAATTGGTGTCAGAAGCAAGGATTAAAATCATGCCGATTTTACCTAAAGACGACACGGAGGGTATCCGTACCCGGAGTCAACGCCAGCAGGAGACGGACCAGAGGCGATTTGGTGGAGCAATGCCACAGACTTCGGAGGGCCAGCTACCAACCACAGAGGCCGGCCCGTCCACAGCTGCTCCATCATCACCAGCACCGGATTTTGCTGCTCTGATGATGATGTTGCAGGACCAGGCCCGCCGACAGGAGGAACAGGCTCGCCGACAGGAGGAACAGGCCCGCCGTTTGGAAGAACAGCTCAAACGGGATAAAGAGGAGCAGGCCCGCCGACAGGAGGAACAGGCCCGCCGATTGGAAGAACAGCTCAAACGGGATAAAGAGGAGCAGGCCCGCCGACAGGAGGAGCAGGTGCACCGACAGGAAGAGCAGATGCTCCTCATAAAGGACCTTTATGCAACCTTCCGGAAAGACATGAAGGAGGTGAAGGAGAAGGTTGCTCAGCATGACAACCGCTTGTCAGAAGCTGAAACTCAGATCAGCAAGTTTAGTGACGTCATTGCTGATGTGAAGCAAGAGTTGGGTAACCTCAAACTTGGGGATGGAATCGCAGCTCCCGTAGCTACAACACCTTCGCTACGTGGATTCAAAGTGCCGCCGTACGACGGGACTTCTTCCTGGTCGGCCTACAAAATTCAGTTTGCGGCTGTCATGAAGGCGAACGGGTGGAATAAAAGTCAGGCCATGACTGCCCTCACCCTAGGCCTGCGCGATCAGGCTTTAAATGTGCTGGAAGCTCTCGGTAAGGAAGTGACTTACGAGCAGCTCCTCGAGGCATTGGAGGCTAGATATGGCGACGCTCACCTGGAACACGTGTTTCGTGCGCAGCTCAAGGATCGTGTGCAACGCAGTAACGAAAACTTGCAGCAGTGGGCCCTTGAAGTGGAGAAGCTGGTTCGAAAAGCGTACCAGTCCGTACCTGCGCTTATTGATGGGAACCTGGTGCAGGCATTCATCGACGGCATCCGGGACCTTGAAGTTAGAGCTGCTGTGAGACTCGGTCACCACGGGACGCTTAAGGACGCCTTGGCCCATGCTCTGGAGGTGGAAGCTGTACGGCAGGATCATCGTTCCCATCGCGTCAGGGAGGTTGTAGCGGCTACAGTTCGCGATCGTAAAGGATACAGCCCTAGGTGCTACGGCTGTGGGGAAAGGGGCCACCTTCGATCCAGTTGCCCTAAGCGAACTGCAGAAAGGGAAGAATTGCCTATCCGTCAGCAGCCAAGAAGATTGCCGGTAGCGCGTTGCGAAAAGGAACCGGAAACCATGATTAAGGGAATGGTGACGGATGGTGTTATTGAACCTTCATCAAGTTCATGGTGTTCACCTGTAGTGGCTGTGAGGATGCTCAGGACAGACCTCAGCAACGAGTGGAAGGAAAGCCTACAACGTGCACAGCAGGAAGATTCGGAAATCAGGCCGATTCTGGAGTGGATGAAGGCCAGAGCTCCTAAGCCAAGGTGGAGCGACGTCTCAGCAATGAGTTCCATCACAAAGAGCTATTGGGCCCAATGGGACAGCTTGGTGATTCAGGATGGAGTCCTGTGCCGTAAATGGTAAAATGCTCGGGGAAACAGCTGTCATTTGCAAATGGTAGTCCCTAAAGCTCAAGTACCGGATGTTCTCCAGCTTTACCATAATGGTTCTTCAGGAGGTCATCTAGGAGTAAAACGGACTCTACTGAAGATACGAGAACGGTTTTACTGGGTCCACTGTCGGGACGATGTCGAGGACTGGTGTCGCAAATGTACAAGTTGTGCAACTGTAAAGGGACCTCAGACGCGTAGCAGAGGTGCATTGAAATTGTACAATGTTGGTGCACCATGGGAGAGGATAGCCCTTGACGTTGCAGGGCCGTTTCCAGAAAGTGAAAGTGGTAACAAGTATTTCATGGTTGTGATGGATTACTTCACTAAGTGGCCGGAAGTCTTCGCCATTCCAAATCAAGAAGCTTCGACAGTTGCAGATAAATTAGTTCATGAAGTCTTCTGTCGTTTTGGAGTACCTTTAGAGATTCACAGTGATCAAGGAAGGAATTTTGAGTCCCAAATATTCCAGGAAACTTGTCGAGTTATGGGTACTCATAAAACAAGAACAACTTCTTACCACCCACAATCGGACGGAATGGTCGAACGATTTAATCAGACATTAGAGAGGTACCTAGCAAAAGTTGTGGAAAATCGGCAACGAGATTGGGACAAGCACATACAACCGTTTTTGCTGTCTTATCGAAGCGCTGTTCACGAAAGCACATCGGTGACACCAGCTTTCGCAAACTTTGGAAGGGAATTACGGCTACCTGCAGACCTGATCACCGGAATACCACCTGATGCCCCACGCAGTATAACCGATTATGCGAATGACTTGCGGAACAAGATGAATGACATTTATGAGCACGTCAGACACTCAGGCCAGCAAATGTCTGAAAAGATGAAAACCCGTTATGACCGTAAAATGAACAATAAAGGGTTTGACGAAGGTTCACTAGTGTGGTTGCACAATCCCGTCCGTAGCAAAGGGAAATCTCCTAAGCTTCAAGCTAACTGGGACGGACCGTACCGGATTGTGACAAAGATCAATGACGTTACCTACCGGATACAGAAAGGTGCAAGAGGTACTCCTAAGATAGTGCACGTGGATCGACTGGCGCGTTATTATGGGGCCGATAATGCTCGGGACGAGCATTTCTTAGGTGGGGGCAGTGTTGCGACGCACAAATAATGTTTGGTTGCCACTAGCGCCATCTCGTATCGAATAGCGGAATTAATGGTCAGGAGCTTTCTAGAAAGTTCGATGCTAGAACTTTCTGGAACTTTCGACATGTGTTCGGTCAGGGCCGATATGTACTCGAACATTCTAGATGCTTCTACGGTAGAAGGTTCTGGAACTATCCGAGGGCCCTATATAAGCGGGAATGGAGCGCGTTCCGGGTTAGTATTGGATAAGCGATACATGTGAGAACATCTAAAGCGATCTTCAAGTGCGACTTAAGAGTGATCCGTAGTGCTATTGTGTTGGGTAATTAAAGTGTTATTTTTGGTAATTCATATCGGCAGTTTTTAATTGTCACGAACCCCTAGCTCGTAACACTATTTAGCTACCTGTGCACAATTTCAAGTATTGCGCTCTATTTATGCGGATGTTTTAGGGACACTGATTGCATATCTTGGGTTTTTTGAATATTGTGGAACTGGAAAGTGATTTTGATGATGACGACAACGATGATGAGTCAAACAGTCATAATTGTTTTTTACAACGAACAGTATTATTTCATCAAACAGTACCCCAGTTTTCTAATTTGTAAATAAAGTCCTTCGTGTTCAGTTTGATAGTTTCGGGTAAGCTCTTTAAATGTTTCAAAAATTGACAGTTGCAACTTATTCATTAAACGGTTTGCTATGGTTTTTGTTGCCGTATTTTTCTTTCTCAAAATGGTGTCCTGGGTACCTGTGACGGTAGGCGTGTATAAAAAATTTGATTTTGGTTTCCAGAATCTATGTTTCAATGAAATTCTGAAAAATCAGACAGAATAAAATAAAAGACGTCTGTATTTTTTTTTTACATAATTAAAAATGCGGTCAGGTCAGACGTCACGCGGGAAATTTCTGAAATTAGTATTTTTGGAATCAGAATAACCAAATCTATCGTTTCTATACAGTTGTGGTCGAAAAATAATGAGGCAAAAATGTTGATCATGGGCTCTCATAGTATTAGCACTTCCCCCTACAAATCACAGATGTCACTACTTTAATTTCCCTTTATAACGCAACAACCCTGAAAAGTTACTAGGAATGCAGAAACGCATGGAGCATACGACCAATAAATGAAAAATGCGGGAATGCCTCGATGAATTGAATGTCCGGTCAGTGCCGAAAATATACCGAGTCCTTCACACATCAGCGTCTAAACTAGGTTAAAATGAATCAGCACCATGTTTATCAATTCCTCTTTTCTATCTTCATCCCCAAGCTAGTCGTTGGCGCATGCGTAAAAGCAGACTTCCAACAACCGTAGCTCTGAATGAACGCCATGTGTGCTGTTACTTTGCATAAAAGAAACCGCTTCTGCTGAACCTTCAGTTCAATTTCTAAAAAGAACCTGTCGAAAGCAAATTAGGCTATCAGAATTATATTGTTGAATCGAGCTACATGTTGTTGTTTACGTTGTCAATGGGCTAGTGTCTCGAACGACGATTAACGTAAAATACATGTGATATATTGCTGGTTGGGCCAGCGTTATTAATAAATCGGCACTCGGCATTCTAAACTATAGTAGGACATTTAAATGTTAAACAGTCGGTTTCGTATTAATGTAGCAAATTTGTACTGAAAACCAACTACTAACTTTGACTTCAGAATGTGTTCAAGTTTTGTACGATTCACTTGTGGGAATCGAATATTGCGTAAACTTATTCAACAGATAATTTTCTTAATTAATCCCATGCAAAACTCTAATGTTAGAAAAAAAACCGGGACTGAAAAATACTGAGCTACACCTAAGAAGCTGAACCATTTTCGAACACCGCTGAAGTTTAGCTAGAAGACAAGTTAGTGATAGTGCAAACCTGTTAGAGAACCAAAAAAGGTAAAAAATGCTGGTTATGCACAATTTTCCTTCTTAAACTACCGGTAACCATGGTAACGTGCGGTTACCGGTAGTTTAATGACCGGTAATTATAGATTCAGTCTATACCAGCAGGACAGCATAAGCGGTAGGAAGTGTATCAAAAACAACAACCACATTGAAACGTGGGGCGTGACTTCATGTATGCACTACACTCGCAATATGGGAGGGGTGGACTGGCCGTATAGCCGGGTAGTTCAAGAACTAGTTATTTGATAGAGGGAACGACTAGGAAAACAGACAGAGAATTTTTCACTCAGAGTGCGTCGGTATTCTGGCGCGAAAACGTTATAAAAACCGACTGCTTATGTGTAAGTCAATGAAAGTTTAAATAATTAGGTAGCATTTACAAAACCGCTAACTATATCGACTCGCTGAACACTTTGGCAATAAAATTAGGCTAGATCAAAGCATAAAATTTGATAAACACAGACACAGCATTTAAAAAATCACATACGTACTGTGTTGACGTAATTAAGTGTGTTCATAACAATAGTCTTTTCTACAACAGACAAGCATAATTAGAAGAACGTTCATCATACCAACCGATAGACGTCCAATGCTGGACATGACCCTTCCTCAAGCACCACCACTTCGACCGGTGCTCCACGTACCCAGCGGATTCCTGCTGTATTTAGAAGGTCACCTTTTGATGTATTGGCGTCCTTCCAAATACCGCAGAATGTAGCGGTGGATGGCTTACCACATGATGATGTGGGAAGCCTTCCAGCGCTACGTCTTCCGGTACGCGGTTGCTACTCCAGAACCTTGACCACGTTACCCCAATGTAATAATGAAGAGAATACTCAAATTAAATTACTTGCTTAGGCTGGTTAATTCTGATTTTAACCGACTTTAAGACAGGAGGATGCTATACAGGTTGTTTGGCAGAATTTTGAACATACCAAAATGGTGGACGCAAGAAAGATGTAAAAATACTTAAATCTTAATTTCAACTTGCATTAAAAAAAAAACCAGGGGGCCAGGGTAAAATAAATTAGGGCTGAGTAAGTAGCAGATGAACCCAGCTATCCACCATTTTCGTATGTTCAACGTTCTGCCAAACACTCTGTATATGCGACTGTGTGTATTTTTTTTAATGTGTGTTCACCGATTTCTCCCCCATTTGTGGACCGATTCTCAAAATTCTTTTTTATTTGAAAAAGTATACTCCTGAGATGATCCCATTGGCACCAAGTCAGGATCTGATAATGGTATCTCAAGGAAATCGAGGACAACCCTCAAATTTTACAGGTATTAACAATATTTTCTAAAGCTATTGAGGCATTTGCGTTTGGTCGTCATCATCTCATGACGCTGATCTTATTGAAGGAAGGAACTCTTTAACGGTTAGAAGTTAGGTGAAGGTTCGGGCATAACTTAGTCATATTATTATATAGACCGATTTGCAAATTTAATTTTTTCGAAAGGAGTTTATTCCGAAATGGTCCCATTTTAAATTTCATATAGATCTGATGATTCGTTTCGGAGATAGACAACAACGGAAGTCTTCTAAAAATTACAGCAAATCAGCCGCGATTGCTGCTATAGCATAAATATGTATTGCTTTGATCCCAAGGATGATGAAATTTCAAATTGGTGTGGGGTAGGTAGATACTATAACTAAAAAGTGAAAAATAAAAACTTTTTCCAAAAAAAAAACAACAACCGTCTTCCGGAAAAACACTACAAAGTGAAAAATAACTTTAATTTCGGAAGACGGTGACTTTGGATAATTATGTATTTTATTAATTTCTTGTCACCGCCTTCCGAAATTAAAGTTATTTTGTTGAGTTGTTGAGGTAGTATTTGATATATTAAGCGAGGAGCAAATAAATAATGAAAAATATTTTGTTTTATATTATGGAACCTCCCTTCTGCTTCCAATTGTAGTATCGTTGTAACCGTTTCACTAAAGTTACAAATACTTGGTCGTGGTATAGTAAACTACTACATAGAGTAATTTCTGCAGTTCTAATATAGGGCTCCATGATCTCATATATGCTTATCAGTTAAAACACTAAAGTTACTTTTGTTTTCATTCGTTTATATCATTACTAGCTTCCGCCCGCGGCTTCGCCCTCATGGAAGTCGGAAATTATCCCGCGGGAACGTACCACCGGGATAAAAATTACCTATCCTTTGTGTTAATCTAGGTTTTTTTTTGGGTGGGAAATCATCAAATAACTTTTCCCGCTCTGGGTGGAGCAGGAAGGCGTGTCAGACTTTTATTGACTAAAACCCACCCGTGTTCCCTCAGTAGCCTGTATGCCAGGGGCTGCGGTATCTCTGTCGAACAAACCCGCACCCCTGGCAGGCATCGGCCCTTGCGGGCTCCATCACTTTGTGCTGACATCTCTTCGAGGCGCGCGTGGAACACAACGCGCCATCGACTTGGGCTTGGTCCTTACCGGACAGCGAGCTACCCATTACTCGCCGTCCGCAAGGTCATGCCTACGATGGCCGGAAATCAGCCTGGGATTCCCGACGCCCAGGGCGTCCAGGGCGGCTGCTAGGGCCGTGAGGGCGCATAGACTGCCTCTCCCTCACGTGCGCCGCCTCCCTCTTCGCGAGCATTACTGCTTCGCACCTCAGCAAGTTTCAGGTTTATACTAATATTGCTCAGGTATATGTGTACATTATTGACTTCTCCACAGAAAACTCTTCAAACAAACTATATCACCCTTTTCACCCCCAAAGGAATTAATTTTTTTAAAGTCTTTTGTTTCTTTCACATTATTTGACGTATAGGTTATTTATACCATTTTTTGAGTTAATCAAGACACGCAGTAACATCATCCCTTGTAAAATTAACTACCCTTTTTTAGCCCCTTAGGGGTAGATTTTCGAAAAACCCTGATACACATTATTCTTTATTTTTGGTTTTAGGTATAAATAGTTACTGCGTTCCGATTGCGGCAATAATTTAGGTGCAACATAGGCCATTAGCCAATTTGAGATCTTATCGTTATTATGTAGGGTAGGGATCCAAATTTGTTTACTCGCGGACTCAACTATCCAAGGGTACGGAGTGTGAAGGTCGGTGAAGCACATTATTATAGACAGCCACGGAAGGGCGCGAGTTACGAGTCACATCTTTTAGCATTCTCGGCTTTGTCGCCAAAAAAGTTATCGGCAGGGAACGCCTCAGCCATTAAGTCCGTTTTCGTACTGTTATTGTACACAAAATTGTATAAATTGAAACAAGGAACTATCAAACTTTTGACTTTCTTTAAGCTCCATATAACTTGGCACCTTTTTGCAGACCAATTCTTTTATTGGCTAAGCTGACAATTCTGTTTTAGCCTTGTACCAAATCATCATTGACAACTATATATATGCTTTGCTATAATTGCTATGTTTTAGTTAGGAGGTTCATTTTTCAACGGTACAGGAATCTTACGGCAAGCGGGTAAAATTGGAACTAACGTCTCCATCTTGTTTTTTCAATAAAATTTATCGGACAATTTCACAAATGTTTACCAACAACGCCCCAGCCAATGTCAATTAGACGCCAAAAGATCCTTGTAGCAATAAAGCAAAAAGTATGTACTTGCACTACAAAAACGAAAGGTTTGCTTTGACACACTTGTCAAATGACGATGCACGAACGATAGGTGGATGTGTGTAAAATCAACAATCAAATATTTTATTTCAACTTGTGAAGTAATAAGGTCAAATACTGCTGTGATAAGCGATTGTTTAACCATAATATACTTTTGATATTTAATCATCTTCTTACATAGCAACGTTTATATATAAGGGGGAATATCCGATGGCATTTGTAAGTAGGACTTACAAAAGATTGGTCTTGATTCAACCAATTCAAACGTGTAAGCATCATTTAAAAGATTTATCTTGTTTCAAGGGTCCCTTACTAGTGCTCTGCGAGACGTGAACTAGTGGCGGCCGCTGGTCTGTGTCAAGGCCATTGTCAGCCAATAACCCGTGACCTAAGTATTTATAACTGCGCATGTGCGATGACATGGATGCCAGACACAGACAAATATCTGCCAGGACTGCATAACCGTGGAGGAATACTATTTACCTGACACACTGACCTACCTTCATTTTGAGATTGTTGAGACGTGGTCCATATTTTTCAGTTTCTAATCAGGCTATTGTAGCAGGATTGGTTCAATGTCGCTTACAACCTAGCAACATTTAAAAGACTGCTCTCGGTTCACGGGTCCCTAAGCGAGCTCTGCGAGACCTGAACTAGTGGCGGCCGCTGGTCTGTGTCTGGGTCAAGGCCATTGTCAGTTATAGTTAGTTTATATATAAGGGGGAATATCCGATGGCATTGTGTAAGTAGGACTTACAAAAGATTGGTCTTGATTCAACCAATTCAAACGTGTACGCATCATTTAAAAGATTTATCTTGGTTCTAGGGTCCCTAATAGTGCTCTGTGAGACGTGAACTAGTGGCGACCGCTGTTCTGTGTCAAGGCCATTGTCAGCTCATAGCCCGTGACCTAAGTGTTTATTACTGCGCATGTGCGATGGCATGGATGCCAGACACAGACAAATATCTGCCAAGATTGCATAACCGTGGAGGAATACTATTTACCTGACACACTGACCCACCTTCTTTTTGAGATTGTTGAGACGTGGTCCATATTTTTCAGTTTCGTTTCAGGCTATAGTAGCAGGATTGGTTCAATGTCGCTTACAACCTATCAACATTTTAAAGATTGATCTTGGTTCAAGGGTCCCTTTTTTTGTGTGGCAAATCATCAAATATCTTCTCCCACTCTGGGTGGAGCAAGTGGGCATGTCAGACTTTTACTGTCTAAAACCCACCCGAGTTCCCTCAGTAGCCTGTATGCCAGGGGCGGCGGTATCTCTTTTGAACAAACCCGCACCCCTGGCATTCAAGAGTACCTAAATTTACTCTGCGTGACGTGAACTAGTTGCGGCCGCTGGTCTGTGTCTGGGTCAAGGCCATTGTCAGCCAATAACCCGTGACCTAAGTGTTTATAACTGCGTATGTGCGATGGCATGGATGCCAGACACAGACAAATATCTGCCAGGACTGCATAACCGTGGAGGAATACTATTTACCTGACACACTGACCCACCTTCATTTTGAGATTGTTGAGACGTGGTCCTTAATTTTCAGTTTCGATTCAGGTTATAGTACCAGGATTGGTTCAATGTCGCTTACAACCTAGCAACATTTAAAAGACTGATCTCGGTTCACGGGTCCCTAAGCGAGCTCTGCGAGACCTGAACTAGTGGCGGCCGCTGGTCTGTGTCTGGGTCAAGGCCATTGTCAGTTATAGTTAGTTTATATATAAGGGGGAATATCCGATGGCATTGTGTAAGTAGGACTTACAAAAGATTGGTCTTGATACAACCAATTCAAACGTGTAAGCATCATTTAAAAGATTTATCTTGGTTCTAGGGTCCCTAATAGTGCTCTGCGAGACGTGAACTAGTGGCGACCGCTGTTCTGTGTCAAGGCCATTGTCAGCTCATAGCCCGTGACCTAAGTGTTTATTACTGCGCATGTGCGATGGCATGGATGCCAGACATAGACAAATATCTGCCAGGACTTCATAAGCGTTGAGGAATACTATTTACCTGATACACTGACCCACCTTGTTTTTAAGATTGGTGAGACGTGGTCCATATGTTTCAGTTTCGTTTCAGGTTATAGTAGCGGGGTTGGTTCAATATCGCTTACGCTTTTCCTTTGTTATCGCTTACAACCTAGCAACATTTAAAAGATTGATTTTGGTTCCAGGGTCCCTAAATGTGCTCTGCGAGACGTAAAATAGTGGCGGCCGCTGGTCTGTGTCAAGGCCATTGTCAGCCAATAACCCGTGACCTAAGTGTTTATAACTGCGCATGTGCGATGGCATGGATGCCAGACACAGACAAATAGTATTCCTCCACGGTTATGCAGTCCTGGCAGACCAGGACTGCATAACCGTGGAGGAATACTATTTACCTGACACACTGACCCACCTTCATTTTGAGATTGTTGAGACGTGGTCCATATTTTTCAGTTTCGTTTCAGGCTATAGTAGCAGGATTGGTTCAATGTCGCTTACAACCTAGCAACATTTAAAAGACTGATCTCGGTTCAAGGGTCCCTAAGCGTGCTCTGCGAGACGTGAACTAGTGGCGGCGGCTGGTCTGTGTCTGGATCAAGGCCATTGTCAGCCAATAACCCGTAAACTAAGTGTTTATAACTGCGCATGTGCGATGGCGTGGATGCCCGATACAGACAGATATCTACCAGGAGTGCAGCATAACCGTGTAGGAGTCATAATTATTTACCTGACACACTGACTCGCAATCACTTTGAGGTTAAGGAGCCACGGTCCATATTTTTCAGTTTCGATTCAGATTATTGTAGCAGGATTGGTTCAATATCGCTTACAACCTAGCAACATTTAAAAGATTGATCTTGGTTCAAGGGTCCCTGAGCGTGGTATGCCAGACGTGAACTAGTGGCGGCAACTGGTCTGTGTCTGGGTCAAGGCCATTGTCAGCCAATAACGCGTGACTTTAGTGTTTATTACTGCGCATGTGCAATGGCGTGGATGCCAGTCACAGGCAAATATCTCCCAGGACTGCATAACCATGGAGGAATACTATTTACCTGACACACTTAGTTTTGAAATTGGTGAGACTTGGTTCATATTTTTCAGGTTATTGTAGCAGGCTAAGTTTAATATCGCTGACACCAGATTGATTAGAAAGATTCCTTTTCTTTCATTCTCCCTTCTATTTTGAAGGGAAGATGTAAGGGTCTTAAAGGGTGAACTGGCTGGAACCTTTTGGTTCTGGTCAGTCGGTGTAGTTTTTGTCCTTAATCATTACAAATCAAAGGTGTCCTACTTTCTTAAGTGTTTCATCCATACAGCCATATTTTTGGAGTCAATACTCAATATCTGTTAGGTGATTGTTTAAATGGTCTTACCGCAATGTTTATTTACTTACGTCTGCATTGGCCAAGTGCAAGTCTGTTTAACGTAATGAATACATTTTATTACCATGCGATGTCCGCTGTTTTCTCCTCAAAGCGGTTGCGTCCAACGCACAAAATCCCACGAAGTCACCTTTATACGATGTACCTACACTAGAACCCCTTATACATTACGAGCTTGAATCAGGTAGTTTATAATAAAATTCAGTTATGTTTGTGCTTTTAATGTTTGTTTTTTTTTTTTTTTTGGGAATGACATCTAGCAGTTCAACCAATGAGGTTGTCGTCTGCTTAACCAGACTGGTCTGTGATAATCCTAATAAATTAAGATTACCAACCAGGACTTTAAAAAAACTATAGCGACTGCACGCTAAGGGCACCCTCTGTGGGGTACGGACCTGGACTTAGGGCATCGCTGGTAGGGCAGCAAGGGACAAACTGAATCGGACTGATTATTGTTTCGGGACGTACTTAATTCTACAGGCTCAGCGGTGCGGGCTGACTCGAACAAAGGACGAGACGAACATTGGACGGGACGTGGCGACGGGCCCCAGCAGCGAGGACGGAAGGACGGTGGTTTGCGATGTTGTACCCTAAGGGTGCTGATAAGCTCACTACTCTCCTGGAGGAGAGTTGTAGCGTCGTAAGAGTATGCCTCGATCGGCGAATCTTACTAATACGGGAGGGAGTGTAGAGGGCGGCTGCCACGATGAGGAGAATGGGATGCTTCATAGCTGAGTCAAAGAAACGTTTCATGACATTCATGAAGTGCTGGATGGTGGGCATTCTGAGATTCAGATTCTCGTTTTGGACCTAGAAGGGGGTTCCCGTGACCTAGGAAACGGTTCTGGAGGATCTGCATCTTATGGATGTGATGGGGCTTAGCGTGTGCCAAGAAAATGCACGTATAAGTCATGATCGGTCGTATGATCGCGGTGTAGATACGTAATTTACACTTAAGGAATAATTTGCTACAGGCAGTCAGTACGAACTAGAGCCTACCGAGAGCTGTGTTTTTAGTGTTGTTCATGACATTTTTATAAATAAGTTACGCGCATTGACGTGAAGTTGCGGACACTAGCACGTATTACATCTATATATATAAAAGAAAGTCGTGTTAGTTACTTCACTTATAACTCAAGAACGGCTGAACCGATTTAGCTGAAAATTGGCAGGGAGGTAGTTTAGAGCCAGGAGAAGGACATAGGATACTTTTTATCCCGGTATTAGGTAGGGTAGCGTAGGTAGGGTAGGTAGGATAGTGTAGAGTAGGGTAGTGTAGTGTAGGAGGTAGGGTAGCGTAGGTAGGGTAGGTAGGTAGGGTAGTATAGTGTAGGGTAGGGTAGGTAGGATAGTGTAGGGTAGGTAGGGTAGGGCAGCGTAGGTGGAGTAGGTAGGTAGGGTAGGATAGTGTAGGGTAGGGTAGGATAGTGTAGGGTAGTGTAGGGTAGGTAGGGTAGCGTAGGTAGGGTAGGTAGGGTATAGATTTTGTATGAATGACTTTTGGATGGATAGGACAACGTCTGTCGGGACAGCTAGTTTTAAATAAAAATAGGAAAAAAAAACCACTTCCAAAAGATGAAAGTTATAGGTGAAACATTTAAACAGGGGTATCTTCGATTTTTTAAGATTTAGGAAAAAGTGGCATCGGTTGAGCTTGCGGTTCTAGCCAGTTCGCTCTTTAGACCTGAGTTCAAGAGAGAGTTAAAAATATGAACAATAGTGGGGAAAAAAAGCATTACAAGGAACCTGTCTGACATAATTTTCGTTAATCTGGCCGCCATAAATTAAGACTGACGCGAAACTGAAAAATATCGACTGCGTCTCCCCAACCTCAAACTGAATGCGGGTCAATGTGTCAGTTAAATATACTTCCTCCACGGTCATGTAGTTCTAGGAGACATCTGTCTGTAATTTATAGGTCGTGGGCCAATTGCTGAAAATGGCCTTGACCTCAACACAGATCAGCAGCCGCTACAAGTACACGTCTCGGAGCTGACGTTTTGGGTCCTTTGAATCGATATAAAATACGTCTAGTCTATAGTGGTCAAACCTCGAGTTTTATACGCCGTACTGTGCTAAGATACTCCCGTCCCGTCCTCCAAGAAAAACTGAAAATAAAAGTATAAATAAAGCAACATGATTAATTGTTTATTTTTTAATTAGACGAAAAAAAGCTGCAGTTTTGGAAACTTAACTTTCACTGAGCAAAGCATTAAAAAATTTAGTAGGTATATTCAGACAAAGAAAAATATTTGCTGATGTGTGTACGCTCACCCCAAGACTCTAGCAACGTGTAGACGTGCATTATAGACTATATGCGAATGAAAACATCCGGTACACTCTTCTGCCGGTCCAATTACCAGCTCATGTTATCCTACTACTACATGCATAGACTTCCTGGCAGGACTGAGAAATACTTTTGATTTATATTCGTGGTAGTGGAGACCAGCATGAGCATAAATCAGACTTATTTTACTCGAGAGCATCACCTGTATACGAATTTCTCCCGTAAAAGTTTTATGGTTATAAAATGATAACTGATAATCTTCTTCTTGTTCGTAGTGCTATCTCCATCATTAAACCGTTACATAAACATAAAACCCAGGCAGCAACATCTAATAGATAGACATTGTTATTGCAAAACACCTTAGCGTTAGCACAGTTTATGGGATCCTAGTACAGATCCGACACCTGTTGAATGGAGCAATTTATCTGTGCGCGCGGCATGAACCCCCTTTTTTTTTTTTTAGGTGAGAAATCATCAAATAACTTCTCCCGCTCTGGGTGGAGCAGGAGGGCGTGTCAGACTTTTACTGACTAAAACCCACCCGTGTTCCTTCAGTAGCCCTTAAGCCAGGGGCTGTGGTGTCTCTTTCGAACAAACCCGCACCCCTGGCAGGCATCGACCCTTGCGGGTCCCATCACTTTTTGTGCTGCTATCTCTTTGAGGCGCGCGTGGAAAACAACGCGCCGTCGACTTGGGCTTAGTCCTTACCGGACAGCGAGCTACCCATTACTCGCCGTCCGCAAGCCCATGCCTACGGTGGCCGGAAATCGGCCTGGGATTCCCGACGCCCTGGGCGTCTCCGTATCCTGCGGCGGCTGGGGTCGCGAGGGCGCATATGCTGCCTCTCCCTCACGTGCGTCGCCTCCCTCTTCGCGAGCATCACTGCTTCGCTGAAGGAGGTGACGGCTCCCCATGCCCTCTCGCTCCGTACCATGGCCTGGACCAGGACCGGACGCGAGAGATCGCCGCCGCCGATCGCCTCCACGAGGACACGGCGGTGCTCCGCCCAAGCAGGGCAGACCGCCACCGTGTGCTCCACCGTGTCCTCAGGGCGAGCAGTGGAAACACCCGGGCGTTTCCTCCCGCCCTATCCGAAACAGGAACCTCCCGAAACAACCGTGTCCGGTGAGGACCTGCGTCAGGCGGAAGGTGAGGACGCCATGCCGCCTCTCAAACCACTCCTCAAAGAGGGGACTTACCGCCGCAATCGTGGCGTGCCCAGCACTGGGTTGCGACAATCGCTCTCTCCATGTCACCATGAGATCCCGCCGCTGAGCTCTGTCCGCTGTGCCGCGATTTCCTGCGGCAGCGGAGTTACGCCCCGGCGTTTGGCCTCCTCGCGCCACTCCCATATTTGCGCGAGGACCTTTGCCTCCAGATCCCATGGCGGTAATCCGGCAAGGAGGCCCGCCGCCTCGCCGGAGAATGAACCCCATTGATTTAGTTTTCTGCTTTCTAAATTGTGTACTCACTTAACAATCACACTTATTTTGTTCTATAATGTTATGGTCTAATACCTTTTATTTTTAGTGACGGTCGTCATTGTAGTGAATTTCGCGGCCCTTCTGCCCAATCATTTTAATATTCCATAACCATACTAATGATAGCTTTTCATGATCTACATTTATATTATTGAACACTAATTTGTTCCCTGAACTACAATTTTTATTTTATTAAAAATATATAGACAGGTATTAGAATTAGTAAACTTTCTCTTACAACGGAGGTGATAAAGCGTTATCCATTGCTGTAATGGTGGGGCTCCGGAAATCAACCTCTTGACTGATACTGCTACCCTGGTACTAAAACTCAAAAACTTGGAGAATACGGAATCTGCAACTCAACTGTACGGGTACTTGGATAGCATAAGTTCTTAGGAGGTCGAACTGAGAAAGATTTAAATGAGAGCCATCTGGATACGGAATGACACACCACGTCCGGTGCTGAGTAGACTCTCTCATTTAAGCACTGTTTAAACAGTTTGTTCGAATGGATAATAGATGACGCTACTCAGGTCATGATAGAATTAGAATATTCTATGATATCAGACTAAATTACTATTAATTTAGTCTGATTTCATAGGTCTATTATTTTACACACAGTTTTCCTTTATAATGTAGACAAGGAATATGGAAGGATATTTTATTTTAAGATTATAAAAATATTTTTTTCAGAACTAACGAACGTACTGAAGATGTGATCTGCCAGGGGTGCGGGTTGTTCGAAAGAGATACCGTGGCCGCTGGCATACAGGCAACTGAGGAAACACGGGTGAACGCGTGTTCACCCGTGTTTCAAAAAGAGTAACAAGTATCAACACGGACTCCTGCGCTAGGTAAAAACCCCTGGGTTGCAGAAGACAGTACTTTCTCCTTATCAGTATGTTTTGGATTTTATGCAATAATACATCATTTATGCCGTGCCGACATGCCGTGCGAATAGTGTTTACTTTCCTCATATTTTAAGGAGATCCTCCAACGGTGTTTTGATGTCCTAGTAGCACGAATCGTGAACATCAAACAACAAATCTTATTAAGCTCTGGATGGAGCAGAAGGGCGTCCTCCTGCTCCATCCAGAGCTTAATAAGATTTCTTGTTAATAAGACTTCATAGGTACCTAATCAGCGCAGAAAACCCGCAGAGGTAGGACAAAATATAAAGTTTCATTAATTTACTTTCTTTAAGTATGGGTGATTGTTTCGTTTCTTCGAGCCATAATCTAAAGGTTTTTATTTATTTTTATTTAAATATCTACGCAAAATAATTCTGCTTACAATTCAAACGTGTCAGTTTTAATGCTCGCTAGTGTATTTTCAGAGTCAGAAAATCCGCGCGATATTTGTAAGTGTTCTACTCGTAGCTCTCTTTTTCTCATACCATAGAATACAATATCTTTCCCTTTTCAACATGCCATGACGCATACATACTCGATTAATACGAAATACATTCAGAGCACCCCTTTAAAGGTTCAAACTCACTGAGCTGATTTACCTCATTTGTGCCAGTGCCGCAGTGCTTACCACCTTTAGAACAACCTCCTGGATGTTTTGCGTCACTAGTACTTGTACGTTCGTGCTGTACCGTCTACGACCGCTTTGTATGTCTGTCTGTCTGTAGCACCGTAGCTCTTAAACGGGTGAACCGATTTGGATGAAGATTTTATTTAATTTAATAGGTTTTCTAGCGGTGGTTTTAAGATATGTTTTATCAAAATGTGTTCAGTTGTTTCAAGGTCAACAGCTGTATTGTTAGCTGTAATGGGGTTTTTAGACGCATAATGTGTAATATCTGGATGACGGCCATTACCTATCTGACCTCCACAACCCAGTAACTGGGTAACACATTACCCCTTGGTAAGACTCGTTGTTAGACTGTTGGGCTTCTGACTACCTGTAACGACTGTATAAGATAAAATAATAATTCAAAACTATCTTAACTCACCCCTAATAAATATACTCCCACACGGTTGCATATATACGGTGGCGTTAGGATCGATTTTTACCGCACACAATCTATCAAAAAAAATTCTGTAAACCTGTTTTCAAAAATTGAAACTATTTGTCACTATTAATCACAACGAAAGTGATGAACCGTCATCCATCGCTGTAGTGGTGAGCTCCGAAAATTAACCTCCTGACTCATTCTGGTACCCTGGTACCAGCTCACCTAAAATCAGCTAAAACTGTAATAATCGTGCGAGAAAACGGAATCTGCAACGCAACTTCGGGTACCAGGATAGCATAAGTTCTTAAGAGGTCGATCTGAGCGATTCAGAAAATTTAATTTAATGCCATCTACCTTCGCAATGACACAACACGTCCGTTTCTAAGTAGACTTGAGAGTCCAAGTCTACTTAGAAACGGACGTGTTTAAAAGAGGAGTTCCTTTAAACACTGTTTTAACTGGTTCAACAGTCTCGTTGATGGGATAATAGATGACGCTTCTCTGGTAGTACTAGAATATTAAAAGATTTTCTACAACTTTCATAATTTATGAATCTCTCGTCACTGCTCCAAGAGGATCCTAATAGGTTTGTAGATACACATAGTTCACAATTGATGCACTGCACACATACATACTGCCTTCATGTATCGAAATGCTTTCAGATAACTTATCCACCGTAAAATAAGACAATTGGTTCAGGGTACGTATTACGGACTTGGGCGTTATCAGAGACAGTTTCGTATTCAAAATGCATATTGACGAAATCACTATGAAAGTTTCCAAGTTCTTAGGTGTCATAATGAAGACATCTATTTCCTTTAGCTTTATAAGTTCACTCAAAGCTGTATACTGTTCATACGTACGCAGCCACGTAAGTATGTAACAAAAGTATGGAAGCCACAATAAGATGTGTTTAAATAAGTCCAGAATAGATAATATACAGAAAATGTTTTAAGATAATGTTGAGCCGCACGATTGATGTTTGGTTACCACTAGCGCCATCTCTTATCGAATAGCGGAATTAATGGTCAATATCTTTCCAGAAAGTTCGATGCTAGAACTTTCTGGAACTATCGACATGTGTTCGGTCAGGGCCGATATGTACTCGAACATTCTAGATGCTTCTACGGTAGAAGGTTCTGGAACTATCCGAGGGCCCTATATAAGCGGGAACGGAGCGCGTCTCGGGGTAGTTTATTGGAAGCGATACATGCGAGAACATCTAAAGCGATCTTCAAGTGCGACTTAAGAGTGATTAATTGTGCAATTGTGTTGTGTTATTAGTGTGTTTAATTAAAGTGTTATTTTTTGGTAATTCATATCGGCAGTTTTTAATTGTCACGAACCCCAAGCTCGTAACAATTGGTGTCAGAAGCAAGGATTAAAATCATGCCGATTTTACCTAAAGACGACACGGAGGGTATCCGTACCCGGAGTCAACGCCAGCAGGAGACGGACCAGAGGCGATTTGGTGGAGCAATGCCACAGACGTCGGAGGGCCAGCTACCAACCACAGAGGCCGGCCCGTCCACAGCTGCTCCAGCATCACCAGCACCAGATTTTGCTGCTCTGATGATGATGTTGCAGGAGCAGGCCCGCCGACAGGAGGAACAGGCCCGCCGATTGGAAGAACAGCTCAAACGGGATAAAGAGGAGCAGGCCCGCCGACAGGAGGAACAGGCTCGCCGTTTGGAAGAACAGCTCAAACGGGATAAAGAGGAGCAGGCGCGCCGACAGGAGGAGCAGGCTCGCCGACAGGAGGAGCAGGCCCGTCAATTGGAAGAACAGCTCAAACGGGATAAGGAGGAGCAGGTGCACCGCCAGGAAGAGCAGATGCTCCTCATAAAGGACCTTCACGCAACCTTCGGGAAAGACATGAAGGAGGTGAAGGAGAAGGTTGCCCAGCATGACAACCGCTTGTCAGAAGCTGAAACTCAGATCAGCAAGTTTAGTGACGTCATTGCTGATGTGAAGCAAGAGTTGGGTAACCTCAAACTTGGGGATGGAATCGCAGCTCCCGTAGCTACAACACCTTCGCTACGTGGATTCAAAGTGCCGCCGTACGACGGGACTTCTTCCTGGTCGGCCTACAAAATTCAGTTTGCGGCTGTCATGAAGGCGAACGGGTGGAATAAAAGTCAGGCCATGACTGCCCTCACCCTAGGCCTGCGCGACCAGGCTTTAAATGTGCTGGAAGCTCTCGGTAAGGAAGTGACTTACGAGCAGCTCCTCGAGGCATTGGAGGCTAGATATGGCGACGCTCACCTGGAACACGTGTTTCGTGCGCAGCTCAAGGATCGTGTGCAACGCAGTAACGAAAACCTGCAGCAGTGGGCCCTTGAAGTGGAGAAGCTGGTTCGAAAAGCGTACCAGTCCGTACCTGCGCTTATTGATGGGAACCTGGTGCAGGCATTCGTCGACGGCATCCGGGACCTTGAAGTTAGAGCTGCTGTGAGACTCGGTCACCATGGGACGCTTAAGGACGCCTTGGCCCATGCACTGGAGGTGGAAGCTGTCCGGCAGGATCATGGTTCCCATCGCGTCAGGGAGGTTGTAGTGGCTACAGTTCGCGATCGTAAAAGATACAGCCCTAGGTGTTACGGCTGTGGGGAAAGGGGCCACCTTCGATCCAGTTGCCCTAAGCGAACTGCAGAAAGGGAAGAATTGCCTATCCGTCAGCGGCCAAGAAGATTGCCGGTAGCGCGTTGCGAAAAGGAACCGGAAACCATGATTAAGGGAATGGTGACGGATGCTGTTATTGAACCTTCATCAAGTTCATGGTGTTCACCTGTAGTGCCTGTGAGGATGCTCAGGACAGACCTCAGCAACGAGTGGAAGGAAAGCCTACAACGTGCACAGCAGGAAGATTCAGACATCAAGCCGATTCTGGAGTGGATAAAGGCCAGAGCTCCTAAGCCCAGGTGGAGCGACGTCTCAGCAATGAGTTCGATCACAAAGAGCTATTGGGCCCAATGGGACAGCTTGGTGATTCAGGATGGAGTCCTGTGCCGTAAATGGGAAAATGCTCGGGGAAACAGCTGTCATTTGCAAATGGTAGTCCCTAAAGCTCAAGTACCGGATGTTCTCCAGCTTTACCATAATGGTTCTTCAGGAGGTCATCTAGGAGTAAAACGGACTCTACTGAAGATACGAGAACGGTTTTACTGGGTCCACTGTCGGGACGATGTCGAGGACTGGTGTCGCAAATGTACAAGTTGTGCAGCTGTAAAGGGACCTCAGACGCGTAGCAGAGGTGCATTGAAATTGTACAATGTTGGTGCACCATGGGAGAGGATAGCCCTTGACGTTGCGGGGCCGTTTCCAGAAAGTGAAAGTGGTAACAAGTATTTCATGGTTGTGATGGATTACTTCACTAAGTGGCCGGAAGTCTTCGCCATTCCAAATCAAGAAGCTTCGACAGTTGCAGATAAATTAGTTCATGAAGTCTTCTGTCGTTTTGGAGTACCTTTAGAGATTCACAGTGATCAAGGAAGGAATTTTGAGTCCCAAATATTCCAGGAAACTTGTCGAGTTATGGGTACTCATAAAACAAGAACAACTTCTTACCACCCACAATCGGACGGAATGGTCGAACGATTTAATCAGACATTAGAGAGGTACCTAGCAAAAGTTGTGGAAAATCGGCAACGAGATTGGGACAAGCACATACAACCGTTTTTGTTGTCATATCGAAGCGCTGTTCACGAAAGCACATCGGTGACACCAGCTTTTGCAAACTTTGGAAGGGAATTACGGCTACCTGCAGACCTGATCACCGGAATACCACCTGATGCCCCACGCAGTATAACTGATTATGCGAGTGACTTGCGGAACAAGATGAATGACATTTATGAGCACGTCAGACAATCAGGCCAGCAAATGTCTGAAAAGATGAAAACCCGTTATGACCGCAAAATGAACAATAAGGGTTTTGACGAAGGTTCACTAGTGTGGTTGCACAATCCAGTCCGCAGCAAAGGGAAATCTCCTAAGCTTCAAGCTAACTGGGACGGACCGTACCGGATTGTGACAAAGATCAATGACGTTACCTACCGGATACAGAAAGGTGCAAGGGGTACTCCTAAGATAGTCCACGTGGATCGACTGGCGCGTTATTATGGGGCCGATAATGCTCGGGACGAGCATTTCTTAGGTGGGGGCAGTGTTGAGCCGCACGATTGATGTTTGGTTACCACTAGCGCCATCTCTTATCGAATAGCGGAATTAATGGTCAATATCTTTCCAGAAAGTTCGATGCTAGAACTTTCTGGAACTATCGACATGTGTTCGGTCAGGGCCGATATGTACTCGAACATTCTAGATGCTTCTACGGTAGAAGGTTCTGGAACTATCCGAGGGCCCTATATAAGCGGGAACGGAGCGCGTCTCGGGGTAGTTTATTGGAAGCGATACATGCGAGAACATCTAAAGCGATCTTCAAGTGCGACTTAAGAGTGATTAATTGTGCAATTGTGTTGTGTTATTAGTGTGTTTAATTAAAGTGTTATTTTTGGTAATTCATATCGGCAGTTTTTAATTGTCACGAACCCCTAGCTCGTAACAATAATATCACGATTATAAGACAAGTCAAATACTTAATGCTCAACGGATGACGGACTGTTGCAAAACATACCATTCCCTACTGAAAGAAAATCTCCTCTAGAAAACAGACGCCATGTTATCATTATTACTTTACTGTTAAATATCGCCAATATCTCCATCAATTTGTTCCCAACATCTCTCAAAATTATCACACAGAACACATCACGTAGGTTTGAGGCAGCGGCTACTTCTTCACATTCACTTCGTGTGAAAAAAATTCCAACGGAATACCTACTTTACACGTACAACAGCTGCTTCAATCATCTTCCGTCTCACTTAGATTATGATTTATTCAAAACCGGTCCAAGCACAAGACAAAATAAACTGAATTCCAAAAATAACAAAGTAAAAAATAGATTTATTTTCGGAAGTCGTTTTATTTTATAAACTCTTAATTACCACATCTTCTATCTGTTTATATAATTAAAAGTTTTTATTTTACGACGGACGTGGTATCTTTCTCTAGATCTGGCGATTCCTACTCCAGACAGTAAAAGCACTGAAATTGCCTGTAAATATCATAAGTACACACACTATAATTAGGGCCAATACCCACTGTAAATTGTAAAAGAACAACAAAGGAAAATACACATAGTGACACTGAATACTATACACATTACTTAAAAACCGGAATGTGTCCACTATTTCAATCCGTCATTTTTATCGTAGGGTATAAAAGCAAATCTGCGCGTTTGGTAAGTGAAAGCACTTTCTCTTTCTTTCTGCGCAGGTAAAAGCGCGGGAACTACCTCTTGGTTACTTCTGTGTCACTGGTATGTTCACCGCTCCCAAGGAAGATTTTTCTCGCTCCCCATACAAAACAACGTGCCCTCGATTCGTGCTACTAGGACATCAATGGAGAACACCATTGGAGAATCCCCTTAAAGTATGGGGAAGTAAACAGTGTGCGCACGGCACGTCAAACAATATTTATTTTAATTTTATTTACGTTATTATGAATTATCGAAGCTATTTACTTGAAATATAAGTAGCTAGTTATGTTTCATAAACATCTTCCGATGCTTTTTAGCGAATTATTTGACAACATGTCCAAGCAAAAATTTTATTTCCCGTTTCATTTTCGTTTCATCATTATTTTTCTGAAGATCTAAACTAAAAGGCACTTTAAATAAAAATAATTAGGACTTAGATACATCATAAACACAGAAAGAAACAAAAATAAAACATAATTCAATGTTATAAAGACGAACAAAATAAATTTTGTTTTAGAAATAATATTTGTTGAAATTGTTGTTTCGTCCTGTGTGCCTTCGATGTATTTTCAAAAGTATCAAAAAAGCTGCAGTAATGTAGTATTTTCAAAAAGTTGCTTTTGTTTCAAGTATTCCGTAAATCTATGGCCTATTTAGGCCTATGTCCAGCAGTGGACGTCTTTCGGCTGATATGATGATGATGATTCCGTAAATCCGTCAACGTTACGAACGGTATAAAACACATAGGGGTGGAGCTTATCTGAACTTGTAACGACACAAAGTCGACACAACACATAAGCAAAGCTTTGACTGTGTGCCTTTCTAGGTCAGTATGTGTGCCCTTAATACACCTTTTACACTTCATTGCAAAAAAATGTATGCATGATTTAATTACAACAACATACCTACCTCGTACTTCTAAAATACTTTTAAAAACTTCGTAATTCCTCAAGTGTAGGTTATACTTATAATATATATCCGAAATAGATTTCTTCAAATCAAATTCAAGACTTACCATCTAAAGATAGGAATCAGATTAGTATAATATTCGTTTAATATAAGCACATAATTATCAGTATGAGCAAAAATACTTATAGAATCACATCTCAAATCATATTTAGCACCATAATAATTTTACTTTAATTTACATGTCTGCTTAGCTGTAACAATCAAACCAATTGAAGAATAACAAAATAGTTAGGATTAATACTAACACATTACATTATCACATAAAACACACTTTCTTTACACTTCACACTCACACACATAAAAAACGATAATATAATAAATCTTTTAGTATCATAAGTAACCTACTTTTATTTTTTGTCATGACTATAATAACGGTTTTAATCATCATTCTAATTTTAATAATGAATGTTAAACTATTTTGCTTTTTAACGTTTAACTTTATTTATCGTATATTAAATATAAATGATTTATTATTGCATAAAATCCAAAACATACTAATAAGGAGAAAATACTGTCTTCTGCAACACAGGGGTTTTTACTTAGCCCAGGAATCCGTGTTACTCTTTTTCACAGACTGAAGATGATGAGTGATCTGCCAGGGCTGCGGGTTGTTCGAAAGAGATAAATTATTAAAATGCACTCATCTGTATTAGGATAAGGCCAAAGTAAGAGACTAAAATAAATGAATCAGTCAATGTAGGTAATCTACTTACAAGGAAAAATAAATATGCAACTTCTATGTAGGTATGTATTTTTGATGAACAAAAATATTACGGCGTCGACGTCAGCAAGTTTCTCAATAAGATTTCACAGGTACTCGTACTCAGCGCAGAAAACCCGCAGAAGTAGGATAAAATATAAAGTTTCATTAATTTCCTTTCTTTAAGTTTAGTCGATTGTTTCGTTTCTTCGAGCCATATCCTATAGGTAACATTTAAAAAAAATCTACTTACAATTCAAACGTGACAGTTTTATGCTCGCTAGTGTATTTTCAAAGTCAGAAAATCCGCGCGTTATTTGTTAGTGTTCTACTCGTAGCTCTCTTTTTCTCATACCATAGAATACAATATCTTTCCCTTTTCAACATGCCATGACGCATACATAAACGATTAAAACGAAATACATTCAAAGCACCCCTTTAAAGGTTCAAACTCACTGAGCTGATTTACCTCATTTGTGAAAGTCCTGCAGTGCTTACCACCTTTAGAACAACCTCCTGGATGTTTTGCGTTCCTAGTACTTGTACTTCCGTGCTGTGCCGTCTACGACCACTTTTTTTGTCTATCTGTCTGTGGCACCGTAGCTCTTAAACGGGTGAACCGATTTGGATGAAGTTTTTATTTAATTTAATAGTAGGTTTTCTAGCGCTGGTTCTAAGACATGTTTTATTTAAAACTGTTCAGTTGTTTCAAGGTTAACAGCTGTATTGTTAGCTGCGGCTGTAGTGGAGGGCTCCGAAAATTAACCTCCTGACTAATTCTGGTACCCTGGTACTAAAATTGAAATCATTGTGCGAGATTGTAATAATTAAGCAAGAAAACGGAATCTGCAACGCAACAACATACAAGGATAGCATAAGTTCTTAAGAGGTCGATCTGAGCGATTCAGAAAATTTAAATTAATGCCATCTACCTTCGCAATGACACAACACGTCCATTTCTAAGTAGACTTGAACTCTCGTTTAAACACTGTTTAACTGGTTCAACAGTCTCGTTGATGGGGTAATAGACGACGCATCTCTGGTAGTGCTAAAATGTTAAAAGATTTTCTACAACTTTCATAATTTATGAATCCCTCGTCACTACTCCAATAGGATCCTAATAGGTTTGTAGATACATACAGTTCACAGTTGATGCACTGCACACATACATACTGACTTCATGGATCGCTTCATGTATCGCAATTCTTTCGTATGACTTATCCTCCTTAAAATAAGACAATTGGTTCAGGGTACGTATTAGGGACTTGGGCGAAATCAGAAACAGTATCGTATTCAAAATGCTTACTGACGAAATCATTAAGAAAGTTTCCAAGTTCCTACGTGTCAAAAGTGCTTCCCACATCCAGCGGATACCCGCGGCCTTCACAAGGTCATCGGTCCACCTTGTGGGAGGCCTTCCCACTCTACGTCTTCCGGTACGCGGTTACCACTCCAGAACCATTCGGCCCCATCGGCCATCTGTTCTGCGAGCAATGTGCCCTGCCCACTGCCAATTAAGTTTGGAAATTCTTCGGGCTATGTCGGTTGCCTTGGTTCTCTTGCGGATCTCTTCATTTCTGATTCGATGGCGTAGGAAAACTCCGAGTATAGCCCTCTCCATTGCCCTTTGGGTGACTTTAAGCCTTCTGATAAGGCCCATTGTGAGCGACCACGTCTCTGTACCATAGGTCATCACTGGCAACACACACTGGTCAAAGACTTTCGTCTTGAGACACTGTGGTATTTGGGACGAGAAGATATTGCGAAGCCTCCCGAACGCAACCCAGCCGAGACGGATCCGACGATTGACCTCTTTCTCGCAGTTGGACTTACCTAACTGTACAGTTTGTCCTAGGTAAACGTACTCGTCCACAACTTCAAGTGTAGCGCCTCCGATCGTCATGGGAGTGGGTGTCATAATGAAGACATCTATTTGCTTTAGCTCTCGAAGTCCACTCAAAGCTGTATTCTGTTCATACGTACGCAGCCACGTAAGTATGCACCACAAGTATGGAAGCCACAATAAGATAGATAGGTATAAATAAGTCCATAATAGAAAATATACAGATTTTTTTTAGGATAATATCACGATTATAAGACAAGTCAAATACATAATGCTCAACGGATTACACTGACTGTTGCAATAGATACCATTCCCTACTGAAAGAAAACCTCCCCTAGAAAACAGATGCCATGTTATCATTATTACTTTTCTATTAAATATCGCCAATACCTCTATTATTTGTTCCCAACTTCTCAAAAAATTGTAACACAGAACACATGACGTAGGTTTCAGGCAGCGGCCACTTCTTCACATTCCATTCGTCTGAAAAGACTACAGACGAAATACCTACTTCAAACTTACTGCAGCTAGCTTCAATAATCTTCCCTCTTACTTAGATGTTGATTTATTCAAAACCTGTCCAAGCACAATAAGACAAGCTTTACCTAATTATGAAATTCATTGGTAAAGAAAGCAGTACTATACTCCTAGTTAAAGCACATGTTGTTTTATTTTATTTTATGTTGTTGCAATTTGTTTTGTTCTTTGTTTTAATTCTAGTTTGTGAATTTTGTCTGAATTTGTTTTGTTAATATTTAGAAAGTTTAAGTTGTTCTGTTTTATTTGTTTAAGAAGATTCTATTTTATATTTCGTGTGTATTTTTATTTCTTATAGCTTTGGTACTGTAGAGGTTCTTCGCCTCACGAGCGACCTGGCAGCCAATATTTAGGCTGTGTCTATGTTCGAATAATCGAGAAGTTTTTATCTTTAGAATGTCAAATTATTTTACTTAGGTTTTGTTGCGGAAGCTTCAGAATTCGTTTGTCAGGCGCGACGTCCGCATGAGCTAATTCTTTATTAAAGGTGGAGTCCCACCGTTAAAAGACCACCAACTCTTTTATTTCAAACACACTATAACTACCGGTACCTTGGGAGCTCAGCAGAGCTCCCACAGTACTTACATAGTTTTTTAATTTGTGGATTCTTGAAGGTAAGTGGCAACTGTAAGCGGTAAATGTTCATTGTTTACCTAGATTTTAGACTGTAACTTATCTGGAGAATATAGAAAAAAAATTAACGCCTGAACTCTTCTGTTTACAAAGTGTCTTCATAAAAAAAAATGGAATTTGTTTATTTCCAGAATATGATATACTCTGGGAATTAACCAACATCATACATATGTAGCTGTGGAATTTAACTGGGTGATAGTGTGTTTATATATTTAGTGCTGACAATGTGTAAAAATGTGGTGGAAAGGTCTGATGATGTTAGTAAATATATAATAAGTAGTGTAATAACTATCAGAGTTAATCAGTCAGAGATCCTTCTCTTACCTCTTTAGGTATGTGTAGCTATGGAATGTAACTGAGTGATAGTGTGTTTAAATGTATATGGTGCTGGCAATATGTAAATAATGGGGTGAAATCAAACCAATAACCACATTGCTGATGACCCTTTATTGTAGAAGGGATAGAAAATAGTTAAAGAACAAACAAACACTATGTCGATCTCCACATTATACATTGTGTATCGAAACAAACTACAGAAAATATTGCTGTTAGCACAGCTTGAAGACCATGACGTAGCGTGACGACATGGAAGGGTGCCACGCAATTCCGGCTAGCTACTTGGCTTGTTGGAAGCCCGGCACTTTCGGGTCATTCAGCACAGCTTATCGACTAAATAGGTTCATATTCGCATTTTAACCCTTTACGCTGCACACTGCAGGTGGTAGTTATATTGTCATCTGGTTGCTCCGCTTCTGAAAATTTATAGAGGGTACATGATAATATTTGGAACTTTTCTATATTATTTTGTGGGTTGGTATAGAGGCCTAGATGGGCCATAATTTTATAATTAGTTGAATATAACTTTAGAGGCACTCATTACGACGCAATCAAGAAATACTGCCGGCGGGGGGCGCGACGCTCCCTCCCCGCATGTCGGTTACCCCTTCCTCACCTTCCCTAGCACCTTATAATTTTAAATAACAGTATTATAATTTATATGCGAGATCTGCTACCCAATAAGCAGATCTCCTAATTACATTATAAATACACTGAAAGACACCAAGAGCTTTCCTAACAGTGTGGAATGCAAAGACGACTTAAGCATGGACCACGCTCTGTCTTTGTAACAAAGGTTTTACGATGCACACACAACTATACAATATTATGCTTTTTTTTTTTTTGGGTGGGAAATCATCAAATAACTTCTCCCACTCTGGGTGGAGCAGGAGGGCGTGTCAGACTTCTACTGACTAAAACCCACCCGTGTTCCTTCAGTAGCCCGTATGCCAGGGGCTGTGGTATCTCTTTCAAACAAACCCGCACCCCTGACAGGCATCGGCCCTTGCGGGCCCCATCATTTTTTGTGCTGACATCTCTTTGAGGCGCGCGTGGAACACAACGCGCCGTCGACTTGGGCTTGGTCCTTACCGGACAGCGAGCTACCCATTACTCGCCGTCCGCAAGCCCATGCCTACGGTGGCCGGAAATCGGCCTGGGATTCCCGACGCCCAGGGCGTCTCCGTATCCTGCGGCGGCTGGGGTCGCGAGGGCGCATATGCTGCCTCTCCCTCACGTGCGCCGCCTCCCTCTTCGCGAGCATTACTGTTTCGCTGAAGGAGGTGACGGCTCCCCATGCCCTCTCGCTCCGTACCATGGCCTGGACCAGGGCCGGACGCGAGAGATCGCCGCCGCCGATCGCCTCCACGAGGACACGGCGGTGCTCCGCCCAAGCCGGGCAGACCGCCACCGTGTGCTCCACCGTGTCCTCAGGGCGATCTTCGCAGTGGAAACACCCGGGCGTTTCCTCCCGCCCTATCCGAAACAGGTACCTCCCGAAACAACCGTGTCCGGTGAGGACCTGCGTCAGGCGGAAGGTGAGGACGCCATGCCGCCTCTCAAGCCACTCCTCAAAGAGGGGACTTACCGCCGCAATCGTGGCGTGCCCAACAATATTATGCTTAAGATCATTTTACTCTTATACGGTATGATAACAGTACGAGGGATACCGTGTGGCGTCATACAAAAAAAGAGCGTGGGTTAAAATATTATGATATACAAAAAAGACAGACACTCAACTGAAAAGAAACTGACGTCATAATGTTGTACTAACCTTGTTCTTCGGCTTCGTCGCCCATCCTATCTCCCTTGGTTTGTTCTCTACTCGGATGTGTCGCGTCTCTCCTCTGAGATGACTCTAGCCGCAATGCCGCGTAGCTGAGCCGTTGTACTGCGACACCGTCTGAGATTTGACGATCAATGCAAGTCGTCACAGTGCGCAAGTGCATTTCAGGAGGCCGAATAGCGATTATACAGCCTTAACTTCGGTCAAGCATGTTCTGATGCTCAAAAAGCAGTGTTGGTGGTGGTTCAGTGATAACAACCTTTACTACTTTAGGTTTGGGGGTCTCTTGGGTTCTTGGACTCACACAGGTTTTTCCCTGTTATTTTATATTTTATTGTTTTCTTATTTTGTCATGATATTATTGTTTGTGCTTTACTGTTAGTTTGTATTTCCTGTACGTGTCTCAAATTAAATATATATTCTTTCTTTTTTTCTTTTCCTGTACTTCGCATCCAGGTAGGCGCTTTACGCTGTTTGATTTATTTCGTAGCCCCTTGCTATAAAAGGTGCTCTCAAAAAATGTAGAACAAAAAATTCGATGAGATGTAAAATCAATTAACCCGGACTGGACCCGCGTGGCCCGGTTCTTCTCACAGAGAGAAGTCCTGTCTAGCTGTGGGAATGTTATACTTAGGCTGATTATGATCCGACGCTCCCATGTTATGATGACCCAGAAGTTCAGTTTTCAAAGCACGTAAACAGATAATATTCTAACAAACTCTAGATTGCGTCCTCCACTGGGCTATCACCACTCTCCGTATCAGATAATGTTTAATCGGAAATAATATAAGATGAGTAACCTCCTCCGTTTTTTCGTCGGTTCAAAAATGACGGACGCTGACTAAAATTTGGTGTCAATCCGCCGTTCATACTTTGCTCAATGTTTCTTCTCAGAGTAGTTGGCAAAGAAACACCGTCTTCATCATCATCATCATCATCATCAGCCTATAATGTTCCCACTGCTGGGACACATAAATTAATTGATGTTTTTATGTGTTTTTTTAAAACAATAACATATTTTTCAGCATTTACCATGCTCCATTAGAATGGTTCATGAGTGCCATGTGAGTGCATCATTCTAATGTCAGCCGTTCTCGCTAAACAAAGCTCGGCCGTTTTCCACCCTGTGTGTTTTCCACTAGCAAGAGATTTTGTTATTTGTTTCACGATGTTTGTTTAAAACCCAGATAACTATGAATTATTCAACTGATACATGTGGGAATGCAAAGTGAATGGAACGGTAACATGGTATGAAGAATGAAAGGAAAGAGTGATACACGAGTGATAGGAGCAATGAATAAAAATACGGCAAATGGACGATGGTGCGCGCGGTTCATCTTTCGTAGATAATTAATATTGTAAAGTGTATTTGGAACCATTAAAACTTCTAGTTAAAATACATATTGGCTATTTACTTTGCTTTTGATCCCAAATACATACATTAGTCTTTTTCAAGGGGAGGGGTTAGAAGATAAAGGGGTTTTCCAAATTCGGAATTTTATCTATAATATAAAAATGAATCGCAAAATGTGTTGGTAAGCGCATAACTCAACAACGCCTGGACCAATTTTACAAATTCTTTTTTTTAAATGTTCGTTGAAGTCCATGGATGGTTTTTTTTATGTTTAGGGTAGGTAGGGTAGGTAGGATAGGGTAGGTAGGGTAGGGTAGGTAGGATAGCGTAGGGTAGGTAGGATATGGTAGGTAGGATAGGGTAGGGTAGGGTAGGTAGGGTAGGTAGGATAGGGTAGGGTAGGTAGGGAAGGTATTTTGTATGAATGGACTATTGGACGGACAGGACAACGTCTGTCGGATCAGCTAGTTTCAAATAAAATTAATTCAAAATACTGATTATTTGAAGACCAAGTACTGATGTAATAGTTACATCAGTACTTGGTCTCCAAGAGTAATATTTATAATATTTTTAGTCAGTTTTTCTGACAGACTTTGGACTGTAGAGTTTTTGACATAATCCTATTATTCGGATGTTTGAATGTTTTTTACTCAATCACGCAAAAACTGCAAAACGGATTTGTATGAAATTTGGCAAACAGATTGTTTGTAGCCTGGAATTTATTTATTTGGTTCACCAACAATTGTATACACTGGTATAAGTAAATGAAACAAAAGCAACAAATCACAATAAAGTGTAACAATCACTTACAGGTAAACTCTGTATGCACACAAAAACGTTGTAACTTATAAAAAAGTAGAAATAAAAGACTGTTATAAAGCTGCACTAAATAGAAAGAACTCAATAAATTTATTAAAAAAAATACTTTGATACTGAAAGGTATCAAAGTAATTCGAACACTTCAATTAAACAAGTAATTCAATTGATTTGACATCTAAACTGAAAAGTTTAGATGTCAAATTTATGCATGATTTCATTGATGAAATAAAATATTTATGAGATATTTCTGTTTTTTCCAACATAAACTTTAGATAATTTTATATAATGGAATTGTAACCGCGTTGTTGGTTAAGAGCATTCATTCCACGCGGGCTGGCAACAACGCATTTATATATGCTTTTCGTGATTATTTCATTAAATCCAAACAAAAGTACAATTTTTTTTCAGCCAAGCATATTCTGAAGATATTCTGTATTTATGATTATTTTTAACATTTACTCTTTAATAAAAATATATAATCATACTAAATAATGCAAACAGAAAA
The DNA here is from genome assembly GCA_949987655.1 of Polymixis flavicincta. Classification (NCBI taxonomy): domain Eukaryota; kingdom Metazoa; phylum Arthropoda; class Insecta; order Lepidoptera; family Noctuidae; genus Polymixis; species Polymixis flavicincta. The sequence goes on along the minus strand of OX465171.1, from coordinate 9,928,062 downwards.
TAATTGACGGTATGTCGATTTTTGTAATTAAATAGCAAAATCACTGCAAAAAAATACCAATGATATGGTGCATGGCTTTTTTTTTTTTTTTTTTTTGGGTGGGAAATCATCAAATAACTTCTCCCGCTCTGGGTGGAGCAGGAGGGCGTGTCAGACTTTTACTGACTAAAACCCACCCGTGTTCCTTCATTAGCCCGTATGCCAGGGGCTGTGGTATCTCTTTCAAACGAACCCGCACCCCTGACAGGCATCGGCCCTTGCGGGCCCCATCATTTTTTGTGCTGACATCTCTTTGAGGCGCGCGTGGAACACAACGCGCCGTCGACTTGGGCTTGGTCCTTACCGGACAGCGAGCTACCCATTACTCGCCGTCCGCAAGCCCATGCCTACGGTGGCCGGAAATCGGCTTGGGATTCCCGACGCCCAGGGCGTCTCCGTATCCTGCGGCGGCTGGGGTCGCGAGGGCGCATATGCTGCCTCTCCCTCACGTGCGCCGCCTCCCTCTTCGCGAGCATCACTGCTTCGCTGAAGGAGGTTACGGCTCCCCATGCCCTCTCGCTCCGTACCATGGCCTGGACCAGGGCCGGACGCGAGAGATCACCGCCGCCGATCGCCTCCACGAGGACACGGCGGTGCTCCGCCCAAGCAGGGCAGACCGCCACCGTGTGCTCCACCGTGTCCTCAGGGCGATCTTCGCAGTGGAAACACCCGGGCGTTTCCTCCCGCCCTATCCGAAACAGGAACCTCCCGAAACAACCGTGTCCGGTGAGGACCTGCGTCAGGCAGAAGGTGAGGACGCCATGCCGCCTTTCAAACCACTCCTCAAAGAGGGGACTTACCGCAATCGTGGCGTGCCCAATCTGGTGCATGGCTGAAAACATGTTTACTTTTGTTTATAATATTTAATGAAATAATCGCGAAAAACTGCTATAAATGCGCCGTTGCCAACCCACGTGGGATGAATGCTCTTAACTCAACTGACCCAGGCGGTTTAAGTGAATATTGTTGCCGATTTTTTAACTTTTCATACAGTAGGCACTTGAATTATTTACGAATTATCGAAATTTATCCAAATTTTATGAATTTAGATGTATAAATTCAATATTTTATCCACTAATAAAACTTAATTAATATTCATTTACCTAATTATATCATAAAATTTGTAACAGAAACACCAAAGAATTCCATAAAATCTAATACAGTTTTCCACAACCTTCTGTAAACAGTAAAAATTTACATTTAAGCAATATCAAAGTGAAAAGATAATTAAAATAATTAATTCAAACTAGGCTAATGTCAGATTTTCTTGACACTTTTTGTACAAATGTAATTTAATATAAATTTGAAATTTTCAAAAGATTAAAAAATAGACACACGTGGGATTCGAACCCACGACCTTCGCGTTTCATACTCGACGCTCTACCACACCAAACTGAGCTAATGTGCCACTACAAATAGCTTCCACATCGTCCTGTATCGTCCCTGTGAATACATTCAATGGTAAAAGCTTCCAACACCCTTCAAAACAAACAGTTCCTGTGAAACTATTAAAATACGCAACTACCCTTTTGAACGTCTGGGGCACATTAAAACCATGCAAGGCAGATAGCCTCAGGCTTTGATTTAAGTCCAGATAAACATTAAAAAATAAATAAAATTGAGACGCCTGATTTCACTTCCTTCGTTACGTTTTCAAAAAAATAAATGCAGTACTTGAAGTCTTTATTGAAGATGTTATGAAGCACCTATCCAATATTTTAATTCTCCATGATTACAGCGGTATTGAACCGGTGCTTGCAAATCCCTAGAAAAGTGTAGTTACTTTGGCTTAATTTTTTTTAAAGCTGGTACAAGTTGGCCCAAGCTGTTCCAGGCCCATGGTAGTGGTTTTATGCGAAACTATACATACCTAAGATGAAGTTCTTTCAAATTGCAGACCAAAGTCAGTAGATTTGAATGAAAACCATCTTATTCACTTTCTTCTCCGACTTGTCGACATGATCCTGTTTATCTTGTTTTTCTCTAATCAATTCTATATTAGTTTGACAGTTTACATGTATTCAAAGTAAATAAAGCTAGCCAATACAATCGTAAGGTTGTCTCAATCAAACAAATTCTACACTCTACAGTACCTACATTTTGCATTTACCCTCTTGGTATCTCAGACATTTACCTAAATAAATTGATACAGAGCGAGAGGAACAGGAGGTAAGTACCAAAAATACAACGATACAATTTCAGAAATAATACACATAAATAATTTAGCCATTATTTGCATTTTCCTGTCACCACGGAAACATTAAACGCGTCTTTATAATATTTGTAGCGCTATGTTTATATGCAAACACTGGCATTACGCAGCAGTACATATATGACTAAGAACAGACTTATCATAAGTGAAATGGTAAGCAATCATTTCACACTATTACTTATTTTTATTGATGTACTGGCATTTTATCTTTGTTGTTTAGCTTACAAACTCTCATTGGCCTTGAACTTGACCCACTTTTGCTTGTAGGGGTTGGAGCAATCGATGCGCACCCCAGTACACAGACCAAATCGATTCATTGCTATAGCGGGCCACAGCACCCTCACGCATTTTTAGGGATGATGTATGTCTGAATGAAAAAATGGAAAGCTTATACGATCACTCGTGTATCTGTCTGTATGTCCATCTGTCACAGTTCATTTGCTCTGAATCTAACTGACCGATTTAGTTAATATTTGGTACACTTATCAATTTTGGTGATACAAAAATGGAGGTGAAAATAAATGAATTTTGAATATAGGAGCATTTATATTAAAAAACCCAAGATCGCAATATTTGTATTTGTTCAGTGGTGTCAAATAGTACCGCGTCAGTCGCAATAGTTCGTGCAAAAAAAAAAAAAAAAATACGTCAGGAACGTTAAAAAAACATTTGTTATGGTACTTTTGGTTACGAAAAGGCCTTATTGATTGATTTTCGTTGTTTATATAACTAAATATTGGGAGCATTAAATGCTCCAAAGGTTACATAAAAATACTCCACTAGATTCACTGTCACAAGCGACGTCGCGGTAAGGCCCAGACGGAGATGGCGGGATGAGCTGGACTCCTTTAACAAGAACTGGCCACTAGTAGGACTAAACAGAGAGAAGTGGAAGGAGGGTAGAGAGGCCTTTGCCCTGCAGTGGGACATCATAGGCTTTTAATAATAATAATAGATTCACTGTGATAACTAATAGCCTGGAAAATCCCGAAATCCTCCCTATAGTGTCCTGATTATCACTGTCTTTCTTCAGCTGAGTTTTTGTATAGATTTCAGTATTTTGTTCAGGTGTTTTATTAGAGTACAAAAAGAAATCATAATATTAAGCTAAAGTAGCCTCAACAAGACATATTAAGTTGGCTTGAAGATAAATATGGTATAAAGACTATAATTCCTATACCTATAGTTAGAACTCGTGTGGTACTGCCAGGGCACGTTTTAATAAATACGAGTACTTATCTACTATATAAAAATTCAGGTGGCAAAATTTAGGGCGGGGAGCAACTAAGTCCCGCCCATTAAACAATCCAATCATGGGAGGTCCGCCCTAGTTTTGCGTTCCACCAAAATAATGTCTTAGAAAAAATTTAAGGAAGGTATTGCTCCTATTTCTTTGAAAATGTAATTAATATGGTTTTCGCGTACACCAACCTTGTATGTCTGATTTTGAGTTCATACAATATTTCTCATGAATATGATAGTGACGTAGGTAATCGTAAAATAACTTGGGTCACAATAAATATTTTATTTTATGAAAAGTAAATAATGAAACTTTATTCATTTTGTCCCCAATTATAATGGTGACTCATTTGCTATTTAAAATAATTTGAATTATGTTAAGCAAGGTGGCGAGATGACCTGGATGCGTACCGCGAAGGCTGGTTCGAAGTGGCGCGGGAAAAGAGTTCCTGGAAGGATTTGGGGGTGGCCTTTGCCCAGCAGTGGGACAGTATAGGCTATAAAAAAATAAAAAATAAATGTTAAGCAATGGCCAAAACCCGTAGGAGGCACACCAATACTAAACTTAAAGGAAGGGCTAGAGTTATCGTTTCTATGATTAAACATGTATTCAATTCATAATTTCAGCCGAAAGACGTCCACTGCTGGACATAGGCCTCCCCCAAGCTCCGTCACTTCGACCGGTTCTGTGCTTCCCGCATCCAGCGGACTCCTGCGGCCCTCACAAGGTCATCGGCGGTCAATGCATTCAATTGGGATTACTTAAAAGCTTCGCAGAAAGCAGAGCATGCAGATAACAGAGAACTTAAACCTTACTAATAGAATTATGTAATGTTAAAAGACAAAACGAATTATCAATATTTAAAATTAATTAAGTAATTAGAAATAAAACAAAAGTTTTTTCTATTAAAAGTGTATTAACTGATAAGCATAGAATAGCCACACAGGATATTATATATGAGATCATGGAACCCAATATAGAAATGCAGAAATTAGGAAGTAGTAAACACTTTTACCACGACCAAATAATAGGTCTTTACCTATGAAATTGCCGTTTTGTATGAAAAAATTTAAACGAATTTTTTTCATGAATTTTTTATTTGTATTAATCGAAGTAATCACCCATGCAATCAATGCATCTTTGCCATCGCAGTGGCAGTTTATTGATGCCCTTCTTAAAGAAATCAGCTGGACGGGAGGCAACAAATTCTTCAAAGGCATTTTGTACTGCCTCTCGGGTATTAAATTTTTTTCCCGCCAAGAAGTTATCCAAATTCTGGAAAAAGTAGTAGTCTGTAGGCGCAAGCTCTGGTGAGTAGGGCGGATGACGGAGAGCTTCCAACCCCAGTTCTTGCAACTTGGAGACCGTCTGCTGTGCAGTATGAGGTCGCGCGTTGTCGTGCAGGAGCAGCGGAGACGAGCGATTGACCAATGCTGGTTGGAGATGCGCCAGCTTCTCCATCATTGTGTTCAGTTCTTCACAGTACACATCTGCAGTAATGCTCACCCCGTTTGGTAAGAAGCTGTGATGAATCACACCGGCGCTAGACCACCAAACAGTGACCATCACTTTTCTAGGGGTAAGTTTTCGTTTAGGGCATTGTTTAGGTGCTGAACCAGGATCCAACCAACTTGCTGAGCGCTTACGGTTATCAAACAGAATCCATTTTTCATCGCAGGTAACAATGCGGTTCAAAATTCCTTCATTTGTGTGTCTGTTGAGCAGTGCAAGGCACGTCTCGACGCGTACTTCGCGCTGGCGATCATTGAGTTCGTGGGGCACGCATTTGTCAAGCTTTTTTACCTTGCCAATTTGACGCAAATGGACCAATATTGTTTTGACGCTAACGTCGAAAGCTGCTGCTAATTCAGCCGTAGATTGTGTATCATCAGCTTCCACAATCGCCTTTAATTCGTCATTGTCGACCAAAGTCTTCGGACGACCGCGAGGTTCATTTTTCAGATCGAAATTTCCAGAACGGAAGTGAGCAAACCAATAACAGGTGGTGCGTTGGTTTGTAGTGTTAGCTCCGTAAACGTCGTTGATGTTGCGTGCCGCTTGTGCCGCGTTGCTGCCACGACGGTACTCATATTCCATAATTACTCGAATTTTTAACGTATCCATGATGACGAAAAAGATTGAAATGCGATGAAAATGTAACACTAATCAATAAAGAAATGACTACTTTTAGAAAAAAAAATCCATGTTTTTAAAATAAAATTAATTTGAAATTAGAATTCTTAGCCAAACAAAAATTATTTTGATTTGAAATGGCCAGTACCGCAGAACGGCAATTTCATAGGTAAAGACCTAATATTTGTAAGTAATTTCTACTTTAATGAAACGGTTACAAGGATACTACTATAGGAAGCAGAAGGGAGTTTCGTTAGAAAACAGAAGTTTTTTTAAATTATTCATCTGCTCCTCGCTTATTAAATCAAATATACCTCAACAAAAATAAAATTGACCAGCCTCATAAAATAATTTGATGTACTCGTATGTATCCTCTTCATTATTAGATTGGGGTAACGTGGCTAAGGTTCTGGAGTAGCAACCGCGTAACGGAAGACGTAGCACTGGAACGCTTCCCACATAACCATGTGGCAATACTTCAGCGATACATTTGTATTCTGCGGTATTTAGATAGTCGCCAATCCACCAATTGGTGACCTTCTAAATACCGCAGGAATTCGCTGGAACCGGTCAAAGTGGTGGTGCTTGGGGAAGGTTTGTGTCCAGCAGTGGACGTCTTTCGGCTGATATGATGAACGTTCTTCTAATTATGCTTCTCTGGTATAGAATAGACTATTGTTATGAACACACTACATTACGTCAACAATATATGATTTAAAAAAAATGCTGTGTTTGTGTATTTCAAATTTCAATGCTTTGATCTAACCTAATTTTATTGTTCATGAGTTTGAAAGCAACAAACGATGTGAAAAAGGACACAACTTTGATTTTTGCAAATATATTTCTAATTATGTAAGTTAATGTACAATTATCTGATTTGTAATAATAACACGAATTGTTCCCGTTTTAGATGACGATGGGAGCGTATCCTGACTCGTCGAAATGGCGTCATCATTCAAGACAGAGCATCATCAGACAGATTTTTCACAGCTATGTCGGGATCGTCTTCCCAGTTTAAACGAATGCAGCTGAATGGTCGTAGGTATACCACGAAGTGTGAATTGGAATATATTTTCATATTGTATAATATGGCAAACCAGAAGGCCAATTCTCGTAATTAAAACCGTTCAAAATCTAGTCGCAGTGTCATCTCAGCGACAAGCAAATGTCAAAAATGTATGAAAAATCGAGGAATTTTTGACAGATTGACACTGAGATCAGACTGTGACCGTTCTTAAAATTAGTAGAATTGCCCCTCTGTTGGTTTGCCTTATTATACGATATGGAAATATTATATTCTCCTTACTCTTTGATGCCACTAAGCGGACCTACATCAAAACTTTACCTTGACTCAACTTCTCAAAATAAAGACATCCATATATAAATACATTACATAAACTCGAAAAAATATAACCCTCCTTCTGGCGCAGTCGGGTATTAACTCACTCCTTCTTCCCACGAGGGTAGACAGAACTATCAGAATTACGAAACTACAAATTCTCAAGCGTTTGTATTATATAAGAAACTAGCTGACCTGACAGACGTTGTCCTGTCCGTCCAATAGTCATTCATACAGAATCTCTACCCTACCTACCCTACCTACTCTACCTACCCTACCTATCCTACCTACCCTACCTACCCTACCTACGCTATAAACCTCACGGAGCCCGAGACCTTTCCAACGAATGCAAAACCGTGGAAATCGGTTCGTGCGTTCTGGAGTTATAGCGTCAGGAAGGAAAACCCGACTTATTTTTATATAGTAGATAAGTACTCGTATTTATTAAAACGTGCCCTGGCAGTACCACACGAGTTCTAACTATAGGTATAAGAATTATAGTCTTTATACCATATTTATCTTCAAGCCAACTTAATATGTCTTGTTGAGGCTACTTTAGCTTAATATTATGATTTCTTTTTGTACTCTAATAAAACACCTGAACAAAATACTGAAATCTATACAAAAACTCAGCTGAAGAAAGACAGTGATAATCAGGACACTATAGGGAGGATTTCGGGATTTTCCAGGCTATTAGTTATCACAGTGAATCTATTATTATTATTAAAAGCCTATGATGTCCCACTGCAGGGCAAAGGCCTCTCTACCCTCCTTCCACTTCTCTCTGTTTAGTCCTACTAGTGGCCAGTTCTTGTTAAAGGAGTCCAGCTCATCCCGCCATCTCCGTCTGGGCCTTACCGCGACGTCGCTTGTGACAGTGAATCTAGTGGAGTATTTTTATGTAACCTTGGAGCATTAATATATTAGTTTCGTAATTCTGATAGTTCTGTCTACCCTCGTGGGAAGAAGGCGTGAGTTAATACCCGACTGCGCCAGAAGGAGGGTTATATTTTTTCGAGTTTATGTAATGTATTTATATATGGATGTCTTTATTTTGAGAAGTTGAGTCAAGGTAAAGTTTTGATGTAGGTCCGCTTAGTGGCATCAAAGAGCAAGGAGAATATAATATTTCCATATCGTATAATAAGGCAAACCAACAGAGGGGCAATTCTACTAATTTTAAGAACGGTCACAGTCTGATCTCAGTGTCAATCTGTCAAAAATTCCTCGATTTTTCATACATTTTTGACATTTGCTTGTCGCTGAGATGACACTGCGACTAGATTTTGAACGGTTTTAATTACGAGAATTGGCCTTCTGGTTTGCCATATTATACAATATGAAAATATATTCCAATTCACACTTCGTGGTATACCTACGACCATTCAGCTGCATTCGTTTAAACTGGGAAGACGATCCCGACATAGCTGTGAAAAATCTGTCTGATGATGCTCTGTCTTGAATGATGACGCCATTTCGACGAGTCAGGATACGCTCCCATCGTCATCTAAAACGGGAACAATTCGTGTTATTATTACAAATCAGATAATTGTACATTAACTTACATAATTAGAAATATATTTGCAAAAATCAAAGTTGTGTCCTTTTTCACATCGTTTGTTGCTTTCAAACTCATGAACAATAAAATTAGGTTAGATCAAAGCATTGAAATTTGAAATACACAAACACAGCATTTTTTTTAAATCATATATTGTTGACGTAATGTAGTGTGTTCATAACAATAGTCTATTCTATACCAGAGAAGCATAATTAGAAGAACGTTCATCATATCAGCCGAAAGACGTCCACTGCTGGACACAAACCTTCCCCAAGCACCACCACTTTGACCGGTTCCAGCGAATTCCTGCGGTATTTAGAAGGTCACCAATTGGTGGATTGGCGACTATCTAAATACCGCAGAATACAAATGTATCGCTAAAGTATTGCCACATGGTTATGTGGGAAGCGTTCCAGTGCTACGTCTTCCGTTACGCGGTTGCTACTCCAGAACCTTAGCCACGTTACCCCAATCTAATAATGAAGAGGATACATACGAGTACATCAAATTATTTTATGAGGCTGGTCAATTTTATTTTTGTTGAGGTATATTTGATTTAATAAGCGAGGAGCAGATGAATAATTTAAAAAAACTTCTGTTTTCTAACGAAACTCCCTTCTGCTTCCTATAGTAGTATCCTTGTAACCGTTTCATTAAAGTAGAAATTACTTACAAATATTTGGTCGTGGTAAAAGTGTTTACTACTTACTAATTTCTGCATTTCTATATTGGGTTCCATGATCTCATATATAATATCCTGTGTGGCTATTCTATGCTTATCAGTTAATACACTTTTAATAGAAAAAACTTTTGTTTTATTTCTAATTACTTAATTAATTTTAAATATTGATAATTCGTTTTGTCTTTTAACATTACATAATTCTATTAGTAAGGTTTAAGTTCTCTGTTATCTGCATGCTCTGCTTTCTGCGAAGCTTTTAAGTAATCCCAATTGAATGCATTGACCGCCGATGACCTTGTGAGGGCCGCAGGAGTCCGCTGGATGCGGGAAGCACAGAACCGGTCGAAGTGACGGAGCTTGGGGGAGGCCTATGTCCAGCAGTGGACGTCTTTCGGCTGAAATTATGAATTGAATACATGTTTAATCATAGAAACGATAACTCTAGCCCTTCCTTTAAGTTTAGTATTGGTGTGCCTCCTACGGGTTTTGGCCATTGCTTAACATTTATTTTTTATTTTTTTATAGCCTATACTGTCCCACTGCTGGGCAAAGGCCACCCCCAAATCCTTCCAGGAACTCTTTTCCCGCGCCACTTCGAACCAGCCTTCGCGGTACGCATCCAGGTCATCTCGCCACCTTGCTTAACATAATTCAAATTATTTTAAATAGCAAATGAGTCACCATTATAATTGGGGACAAAATGAATAAAGTTTCATTATTTACTTTTCATAAAATAAAATATTTATTGTGACCCAAGTTATTTTACGATTACCTACGTCACTATCGTATTCATGAGAAATATTGTATGAACTCAAAATCAGACATACAAGGTTGGTGTACGCGAAAACCATATTAATTACATTTTCAAAGAAATAGGAGCAATACCTTCCTTAAATTTTTTCTAAGACACTATTTTGGTGGAAAGCAAAACTAGGGCGGACCTCCCATGATTGGATTGTTTAATGGGCGGGACTTAGTTGCTCCCCGCCCTAAATTTTGCCACCTGAAGTACCAGTATGACATAAATCTACAAGAGCACTTTGAACATTGACAAACTTAGGCAGACATGCGGTGAAATGGAGAACTAACATGAAACACACTGGATTTGTCATCTTTCCTTAACTATCAGCGCCACCATCAAACGGTAACAATATTTTTGCAGTGTCGCCGGTCGATATCCTTGAGTCGGATCTGTTAGTTTACCGGTTATGTGGAACTGAGAGTAGTGGACCCGAAGTACTAGCACGTCATAAATGTCGAGGAGTATACTCGTAGATGAAAATTATAATTCATGATCAATTTGATTGCTGTTTGTTAGTAGATTTCGTACTATCTTTGTTTTTATTTACAACAATTTAGTATCATTGAGTAAAAGAAACTGCAAAACAATTCACGTACAGAGTTACCTGGGACAACTCGTTTTAATTGCTACGTTTATGTGTATGTACTAATGCTGAACATAACGAAGGTATCCAGGGAACTAAAAATTGTTTTACGTAAATATAAAAGCAAACGCATTTTGAAAATTGCAGCTCTGTTCTTCGGTAGCATCAGTAGCTTATGCTCTGGTCGTATGGTATTCAAATAGAAGTCACGAATATGAAGTACACGCATAGGCAGGCGATTTGATACGACTGGGTGGGTTGGGGGAGCAAGACCTTTGACTGGAACGAAGTCGCGGGCTTCTGCTGTCTTCTTTTACGGCTAGTATTTGATCATTTGCGTAATTTAAGCGTGCATAAATTTTATTATATTTACTTCTAAATATATAATTTCTATGTTTTCGGTTTGCTTTTCTAACGAGATAATGTTAGGCTACTAACGGTAGTTGCATATTTAGTGTTTCAAGTTCGTTTTGCATTGTGCGATCTGCTTCTAGTTTTGTACGTACAATACATTATTGTAATCTGTTTCAACAAAGACAATAAAACATCCGTTTTTATTTTGCATAACAATGCTAACAAAACGTGTGTAGAAATTAGTGTTTGGAACTATGGTGACTTAACACACCTTTCTCGTATTGATAGGATGGTCTATGTGGTAAAAGTTAAAAGTCTCGAAATTAAGGTAAATAGCCATATTGAATCACTATAACACTTAGATACAAGAAATGATAAAACGAAATAATTAACATATGGGTAAAAAAGTATGGTAAATTGGTAATGGTTATGGCATGAGTACGAAATGCCTCTAATGAGATTAAACGCTTACTGGCCCACAATTTGGTGGACGAGCCAATGTGCATTCTTGCGTTCAAAGCAGTTATGAATTTTCGCTGAGTCCGATTAAAACTCGAACAACGTGTCGAGCCAAAGATACGAATAGTGTGACAACCGTACTGCCAGCGACTGCCACCTCACACATACTACAACTTATTTAGTTTATTGATAAAAACCTTGCGTAAATAGCTACGTACTCAACCCATTATTCAATGGTGTAACCTCTACGGAAGAGCTCGTTTTGTGTTTTGTTTCCAGAATCAAATTTTTACAAAAAAATATCCAGTTTAATAAACTTGGAGTCCAAATTAAATAAATCAAATGTTTTATAAGTTAATATTTGCTGAGATTTTCAGGTACTTCATTCATGATGCTCTACCATGTAGTATCTAACCGCCAAATAAAGGGTCCGGTCAGGATTTCATGACAAGTCTGACCAAACCACAATATCCGTTTTCGTCGTGTCCACATTCGATGATTAAATTTGTATGTTTTAAATAGGTAAGCTTCGACCAGGATTCGGCAATTCGACAGCGTTGTCGTTGGCCTCGCAAAAGTCATCAAAAGTGTAGTTTTTTTTTTACAAATAACACGACGTGAGGCATCGTCAGCGACATGGCTGTACAGTCTGAGCCTGCAAAAAAGCTTCCAGTGGGCCATAGTCATTATAGTGAATTTCACGGTCCATCATTTCAATATTCCATAACTTACCTACTAATGATAGATTTTCATGAACTACATTTACATAATATGTTTTATTGCCTTCTTGAACATTACTGTTCCCTAAACTACAATTAATATTTTACTTACAAATATAGACAGATGTTATAATTACAACGGAGATGATAAAGCGTCATCTATCGCTGTAATGGTGGGCTCCAGAAACTGCTACTCTGGTACTAAAACTCAAAAACTTTGAGAACACGGAATCTGCAAGTCAACTACGGGTACTTGGCTATCATAAGTTCATAAGAGGTCGATCTGAGAAGGTAATTTAAATGAGATCCATCTAGCTACGGAATGACACACCACGTCAGTTTCTCTCTCATATATTCACTGTTAAAACAGTGTATTTGAAGGGATAATAGATGACGCTACACAGGTTATGATAGAATTAGATTATAAAGAAATCAGATTAAATAACCAAGTGATGGCTAATGACGATTTTATGAACGGCTCATCCTGGAAATAATTTAAGATAGTAGATGTTTACAGACAACTAATGTCTAATGGTATGAATCTTTGTTTATATGTAAATAAATAAAAAGAGAAGTCCTGACTAGTCAGTCTGACTGACTGACTCATCAACGCCCAGCCCGAACCCTTGGAACCCCCCCTAGAAAGCTGAAACTTTACACAGAGGTTCCCTTTATAATGTAAGCAAGGAATAAGGACGGATTTTTAATTTCAACCACAAGGGGTAACCCCCATAAGGGGTAATAGGGGATGAAAGGTGTTAGCGGGCGAAGCCGCTGTCAATAGTAATAATAAAAATGTCAAGTCACTTTCTTTAGAGTCATAATCTATATCTATACTAATAATAAAGAGGAAAGATTTGATTGTTTGTTTGTTTGCATTGCTTTTTGCTTGGCTCCGAAATTACTGAACCGATTTGAAAAATTCTTTCATTGTTGGGAAGCTACACTATCTCCGGGTGACATGGGCTATATTTTATCCCCGCATTCCCACGGAAACGGGAAACAACGCTGGTGAAACCGCGGGGCGCTGCTAGTATTTGATATGTCAGTGTTACTAGTTGCCAATATGCGATATTTCACGGGACGGTGATTCTTGGTATCAGGCAGGCGAAGAATCAATTATTTTCAGGATTAGCCCTTCATAAAAATAAAATCAGACGTCACGTAAGGTTAGTTAGTCTGAATAAGCACGGCTCATTTTAAATAGTACATGTTTAGAGACAACTAATGGCAATGTCTAAAATTCTGTATGAATAAGTAAATTTTAAATTCTATAATATACTTACTATAAAGTTGTTTTATTGTCACCACAAATAAAACCAGGAACAAAAATAATAACTGTGACCATTTGGATGCTAAATGTTTATGTTCTTGCAAAAAAGTTGGCAAAAAAAAGTAAATGATGAACATACCTAATTAAATACGAATAAATTTAAAATGCCTACGAGTCGTTATGCGCATCGCGGCTTCTTTTATCAAACAGAGATAGCAATATTCCGACGAAATTTTTGTGTTGTGACTAAGTGATAACAGCTGCACGAAATGATCGATCCGGTTAAGCTACGCTTGCCCCAGTTGGTTCGTGGATAGGTGACCATCTTTACACACCAAAGACTCCTCCGTGCCTCGGAAAGCACAGTAAACTGTTACTGCCTGCTATTTTTCGTAGCTCTTTGAAAGTCCTTAGGTACGGTCGTCAGAACCTCGAAAGTCTGACAACCAGTCTTACCAAGGGGTATCGTATTACCCAGTAACTTGGTTGTGATTTTGTGAAGGTGAGATAGGTCATGTCGCTCCATGTAAAATACTTGTATCCAGGTGCATCTAGTTTGACCGGAATCTGACCCCAACGTAGTTGGGAAAAGGCTAGGTAGATAATGTTGATAATTATTTTGTTAAGTAGTTTTCTATAAACCGAAGCCAAAATAAAATCTTTGTGAATCACGGAATCACTTACCAATTACCTATGTTAGAACAAGTATTTTATATTTTGTCTTTACAAACGTGAAAATAACACATCTGATAATGTTTCCTGCCTTTACTACGTAACTTTTGTTTTCATGTATCACAGCGCTATTTTGGCAGGAAATACATTGCTCCTAATCCACTTCCTTAGTATGACGTTAAGTGGACTAGAGCAGCAATGAAAAATCACATAACTATCCTTTGTTAATACGGATGTTTGCGTGGTACAGACGCTGCATCTTGCGGCGAGTTAGTGACATGCTTCAGTTATTTTAGTTTATTCTTCGACTTGTCAACTGTTTTTATCGGGGTTTAAGACCTCAAAAGATGACAACCTAAATCAACGTAACCGGATTGTTTTATATTTTTTGTTTTTATATTGCCGCGATTTTATTAGGTACATAATAATAATTTATGATCCAGAAAGCGGTACTCCTGGACACGGGTCGCATTGTTGGGAGGTTCCTGTCTCTGGAGCCCTGACCACCGGTAGCTTGGACTTTGTTCCCGATACCGGTGAGGTACTATTTATGTTTTTAAATGTTTTTATATATTTGATATTCTAATATTTAAAAATGTAATTTATATGTATTAAATAAAGAAAATTATAATTTGTCACGATCACTATCGAAAGCACACTGGTTCGCGGAGACGGCCATTTGCCTAAGAAAAGAGCATTATGAGTATGACGCGCGGATAGTGCATTGAAAACAAACATCCGCCTTTAAAATCGTAGGGTATAAAAGAAAATCTGCGTAATACGAAAGTGAAACCATTTTCTCTTTCTTTCTGCGCAGGTAAAAGCGCGGGAACGATCTCTTGATTACTTCTGTGTCACTGGTATGTTCACCGCTCGCAAGGAAGTTTTTTCTACCACGTGACCGCTCCCCATACAAAACAACATGTTCACGATTCGTGCTACTAGGACATCAAAACACCGTTGGAGGATCTCCTTAAAATATGGCGAAAGTAAACACTATTCGCACGGCACGTCAAACAATATTTATTTTTATTTCGTTAACGTTTTTATGAACTATCGAAAATATTACTTGCAATGTAAGTAGCTAGACATGTTTCATAAACATCTTCCAATGCTTTTTGGTGAGTTTTTTGACTACATGTCCAAGCACAAAATTGAATTTCACGCGTTATTTTCGTTTTTGCATGATTTCACTGAAGATCTGAAGAAAAAGGCATACTAAATAAAATAAAATATTCGGGCTTAAGTATACCAGAAATACAGAAACATACAATTATAACTTATTAACTGTAACAAAGGCGAAAATATAACAGTTGTTTTAGGAATATTTTTTTTTTACTTGCAACTTTTGATACTGTGCAGTCTTCCAAGGATTTAAAAAAGTAAATTAAAACTGCTAAAATTGTAAAATATTTTCTGAAAAGTTGCATTTTCCTCCAAGTTTTTCGTAAATCAGTCACGATTTTATCGCATGTAAACATGCTGCAAATCGTGTCGTATGGTATAAAACATATAGGGGTGGAGCTTATCTGAGCTTGTAATGACACAAATTCCACACAACACATATGCAGAGCTTTCAATGTGTGCCTTGCTGATTCAGTATGGGTGCCCTTCATTCAGTTTATACAATTCGTTACAAAAAAATGGATGCCTGATTAAATTACAACAACATACCTCGTAAATCTAAAATACTTTAAAAACTTGTTTGAGAGATCTAATTCGTCAAGAACCTATTATAAATTAACCTTGTTTGAATCAAATTCTAGAAATCTGCAGAAAGAAATCAGAACAGTACAATATTCGTTTAATATAAGCACATAATAATGGTAAGAAAAATACAAACACAAAGAACTACATGTCAAATCATATTCAGAACATTTAATAATTTTACTTTAATTTACATGATTTAGAATAACATATGTAGGAATAATGCTAACACACGTCTTTAGTTGTTTGTTACCATTTTCACAGACTGTGGGTGAACACTAAACGTAAAACTTGTGAACAATGGTGGACTAGTTGAAACTTTTTAATTAAACGAAATGCACTCGATACATCAGCATTAATTTAACCAAAATTTTGCCAAAGTACTAAAGTACAAAATAGTATACTATAAGAATTGATCACTTAATTTAATAAAGGTACTTATTATGGAAAAAATATGCAAGTTCGTTGTATGTATTTTGGCTGGACAAAAATATTGTGGATCGACAAGTTTCTCATTGATATTTCATACGAGTACTCAGGACAGAAAACTTGCAGAAGTTTGGGGACATAAAATAAAGTACTAGTAATTTGGTTTCTATATTATAGGTTTGTTTCATTTACTTCGTATCATGCCACATAAAAGATTGTGCGCAATATATGGACAATCAGAAACAATATTATGCTTATAATTCAAACGTGTCGTCAACTTTTATGCTCGCTATTTTATTTTCTGAGTCTGAAATCCCAGGCGATTTCTATGTTAGTTTGCTACTCGTAGCTCTCTTTTTCTCTTACCATAGAATACAATATCCTTCCCTTTCCAGCATGCTATGACGCACACATAGACGGTTAATAGGATCTACATTTACCGGTGGGGGCATTTAGGGGTGCACCCCTTTAAAGGTTCAAACTAACTGAGCTGATATTCCTCATATTTATGCCAGTGCTACAGTGGTTATCACCTTAATAACAACCTCTTGAATGATATGCGTTCTTAGTACTTGTAAGTCCCGTACGCCGTGCAGTCTATGCCATAGAGTTTAATAGGTACTGATAGCCAGAGCGTGAAAGTCCGTCTCACGAAGGAAGTTTCAAAGTGTGGGGGCCTTTTTTACTGACTTTTATTTGTTTAAAATGGAACATTGGTTAGAAAATAACAATCAAACTTAACCAAACTAAAATAAGTCGTTGAAATTTTCACCCGCACAGTTGGTAAGTTGATCTTGTCACGAATGTCGTGCGACGTAGCCCAATTTCGCTCGATTTTAACCAACATAATTATCAACACGTGTCCTGGGAAGCTGCAGACGTCCACTGCTAAGGCCTCCCAAGCTCCGTCACTCCGACCCGTTCTATGTTTCTACGTTTAATGCTTCCCATCTCCAGCGGACTCCTGCGGCCCTCAAAAGGTCATAATAATGAAGTTAACATACTAAGCAATAATAACCAAAGACTGTTTGTCAATCATCACGTTGTTACATCTAAGTTCATGGAGCACAATAGGACATGACGCTGTTTTAGATGTGCAATTTGTAGAGACCTTAAACATACAAAAATTATACAATTCCGCGATCTTCGATTATTATACTCTTCGGTTTATTGCCATGGCCTGTATAAATGGACCCACTTGCTCTTTATATAACGTTTTTCTGGCAAAATCCAATTAAAAAAAATAAACTGTGATTATCTTTTATCTTAATTTGATCGCGATCTATCATTTGAGCGTAACTACAAATGTACTCGAAGTCTCAGTCAGTCAATCGACTCAGCCTATCGAAGTCCACTGCTGGACATAGTCCTCCCCAATGCTGCGTCACAACGCCCTGTCCTCCGCCTTCCGCATGCAGTCTGACCCAGCCATCTTTTTTAAGGTTGTCGGTCCACCGAGCTGGGGGACGTCCCCCACTACGCTTGCGATCCTCGATGTGGATTGGACTTGGCAAGACGTGCAAATTGTACATGACTTTCGTCTTGTCCAAATTCATGCCGAGACCAACCCGCCGAGAGGCTCCATTTAGGCTATGCAGCATCTGGTCTAACTGTTCTAGCGTCTCTGCCATTATGACGATATCGTCGGCAAAGGGAAGGTATGAGATGTACTCGCCGGATACCCTATCGAGTCCAGACCAGCATTTTAAAGACGTCCTCCAGCGAATTGGTGAACAGTTTCAGGGATATAATATCAGGGGGATATGATATCCCCGAAACTGTTCAAAATTGGTCTCACGCCCTGAGCAGTTGGATGGGGCTGGCTATCTTATCCTGGATCTGGACAGTCATCGTGGCAGCGTTATACAAACACCTCAAAACTTCGATATTTCCCCAGTAAATTTGATATCGTTGCAGAGCTGTTGAATGAATTTCGATGGAGTCGAAAGCCACAAATGCCATACACGGCGGCTGGTTGTACTCTTCGGTCTTCTGCTCAATTTGCCGAACAGTATGGATGTGGTCTATGATGCTGAAGCCTTTTCAAAAACTGGCTTGTTCTGGTGGCCGGAACTTGTCAAGTCTCATGGCGAGACGGTTCGCGAGGACCCTCAAAACTAGCTTGTAGACGTGGTCCAGAAGTGAGACAGGTCTATAGTTCTTCAAGAAGGTTTTCTCACCTTTTTTGAAGAATAGATTCACCTCACCTCTGCTCCACACTTCAGGTGTTGTAGAAGAGACTCGCTAGCTCCGTCAGGACTGGAGTTCCGCCCACTTTAAGGAAAATTAGACGAACACTCTTACCCAAAAACCAGACTATATATTTCCGAAGCATTTCAAATTGCTGAATCTGATTCCGGCCGCAGAAATGCTCTATCACGTAAGGATTTTTGAGATATCCTAACCCGAAAGAGCAAGAAACACCGTTTTTGCTAATTTTTTTGTTACATAGTCCACTAGATCATTTCCCTCTAAAACGTATCAATTGTATCTGAAAATACTAGGCTTTCTCTTTAAAATTACGTTTAGTTTACTCGAATATCTGTTTTTTATTTTTTTTTCTCTGAGATATCGCATTTTATAATATCTTTGTTGGCCTGTGTAATTAGTATTTTTATCTTTTTCAGGCCAAAAACATGCCTCGGAAACCTTGCGCTACGAGTTCCATCCTCGGAAAGTTCTTCACAGCTTCATGTACCACCTACCAGCATCGGATGAACGGCAACATCTGCCTGGATATGAACTTGTCCTTTCGACGTACAGACAGTAAGTTCCCAGTGAGTTAGTGTAACTTTGTTTGTTGCCGCATATTTGCTATCATCATCATCAGCATTTCAGTCAGAAGACGTCCACTGATGGACATAGGCCTCCCTCAATTTGGGGGGCTTGCCATTATCGCCACGCTTGGCAGGCGGGTTGGCGATAGCAGTATGGTGGTAAAATGCATATAACGCTGCTGCCCATTTTCTAGTATGTCCCTTAGTCGCCTCCTACGACAGCCACGGGAAGAGATGGGATGATGCTATTCTTTACGTCCGGCACCACACGGTACATTTGCTATACTAGGTTGTTACTCAAATTGCCTTAATCATGATGAAGAGGTCATCGCAGACGCAGGTGCACCGGTCTCAACTGCTGGCTTATCCATTTAACCATAAACCACAGACGACTCATAATATAATTGTTTCACATTAAGGTGAGAAATACATACTGTTGCGCGGCACGATTGATGTTTGGTTACCACTATCGCCATCTCTTATCGAATAGCGGAATTAATGGTCAAGATCTTTCTATAAAGTTCGATGCTAGAACTTTCTGGAACTATCGACAAGTGGTCGGTCAGGGCCGATATGTACTCGAACATTCTAGATGCTTCTACGGTAGAAGGTTCTGGAACTATCCGAGGGCCCTAGTTTGTGTTACAAACATATAAGCGAGAACATCTAAAGCGATCTTCAAGTGCGACTTAAGAGTGATCCGTAGTGCTATTGTGTTGTGTTATTAGTGAGTTTAATTAAAGTGTTATTTTTGGTAATTCATATCGGCAGTTTTTAATTGTCACGAACCCCCAGCTCGTAACAATAAAAATATTGTTGAAACGTATTGTATTCCTCAAACCTCTCTAATCAAAAATAAATTAATACTAAAAATAAGGGTCTAACAGTTGAATCGCCTCGATTTTTACATGTTGATGGAGTCGTTGTACATGGGCCTCAGCAAATTTTTGGATTATTTTGGTGACGAGTTCGATTTTTAGGTCAGGATGGAGGTCGTCATTTGCTTGAGTAGATTATTCTGGAATATTTGTATCATTTTGATATTGTTCGTTTTAGTACAGCCCCACAGTTGGATGTCATCATCATCATTTCAGCCGAAAGACGTCCACTGCTGGACATAGGCCTCCACCAAGCTTCTCGCATCCAGTGGACTCCCGCGGCCCTCACAAGGTCATCTGTCCACCTTGTGGGAGGCCTTCCAACTTTACGTTTTCCGGTACGCGGTCGCCACTCCAGAACTTTTCAGCGCCATCGGTCATCTGTTCTGCGAGCAATGTGCCCTGCCCACTGCCACTTAAGTTTGGCAATTCTTCGGGCTATGTCGATTACCTTGGTTCTCCTGCGGATCTCTTCATTCCTGATTCGATCACGCAGGGAAACTCCAAGCATAGCCCTTTCCATCGCCCTTTGGGTGACTTTAAGCCTTCTTATGAGGCCCATTCGACTACACTTAGCAATTCGCAATAACATCTTTCCGCAAGCATGGAAAGAAGCCACGGGCAATGGTATCCCCAAGCCTAGCAAGTCCAAGTCCGAGCCTACGAGCTACCGCCCCATCAGTTAACTGAACAGTCGGTAAAATGTATGCTGTGCTGTGGCTTATTTATAAGCGTCTCTGAGATTACGCCAAGACTAAAGACCTCATTCAATAATTAAGTTAGTTGGCTAGCAAGTGATTTGTACATACGTCCAATAAATCTGTGAAAATAGAGATCATGAGTTAGTGTTAATTCAAAGAGAAGTAATAAACAATACTATTGTTATACAGTAAAAATGAAATAATAAACAATTGTGCGTAGTATGAGGTAGTTATTGAGTTTTTGTTCATAATACTTGGGAGTCAAGCGAGATTTTTTGCTTTAACTGGACATTTTATTGATAATGAAGTAAGATAGGTATGTAAATATATACATTCCGAAAAAATCCGAGTTTAAAGATAATTAGAGATAACATGAAACTGGATTAGTATTGTAATACAAATATGGTGGACTAAAACGAACAAAATCTTTTGAGTTAGGTTAGTGTAAAAAGTGTAGAAATAATAGTGACAATGATATACGTCATTCTGCGGTTAGGTAACAGAAGACAGAAAGGACCTTATCGTAATTCACAAACGCAAAATACGTTCTTGGACGTTGCTGTTGTAATGGTTTTGTTGTCACCTTGTCATTGTGTTTACGGAACAAACCAGTGTTACGTACATGTCAATGGCTGCATGTTTACCTAACTATTACTTACCCATACAAATATGTTTTCATACAATCTCCCTCCCTGCCCATCCTCTTGGTCTATTCAGTACAATGCCGTGTTGCCTACCCCACCGCCTTTCCGTTGCCTTAGATACTTACCCACGTTACAAGCGCTTCGGGATTATGCCGCCCTGGTAGTTGCTAGTCAGTGTTATGCAGTAAACCACCGCCAAGTTGTAAGAAATAAACAAAAATCGAAAAACGGAAATCGGCAGCTGATGGAAGGCTCATCAGGCTGCTTGTTACCTGATGAAATTTTAGATGAGTTTATTAATTTTATTAAATTTTACTTAATATTTTAATTGATGGCTTCGCCATAACTAACATAGTAATAAAGAAAGTAAGATAATTTAATACTAACAAAAGAAATATGGACGAAAAAACAACTGAATTATACTCGTACTATAATTTTTTCTTTTCTTTATTTCATAAGTTTCCTTGTCAAACACATTAAAGCATTGCATGGTTAAATGTAGGTCTTCATTATCAGCCAATACGGCTAATACAAAGGAATTTAGAACTGTAATGGGGTACCTTTATTAACTACCACTACTCCATTGCAATTATTACACTTCCGTTCATTTGTTTGGAAGTCAAATAATAATTCCTAACTTAGCTAAGTACGTCAGCATTTTGCGAGTACGAAAATGTAACGTGAATTTTAATAAAGTGGTGCCATCTTACGATGTCGGTGCCGGATGAGAGATGTAACTGCACTATCTACCGAACAGTGCTGGAACTTGCTCGTAATGTAGCTTGTCGATGCAGTTCGCTTCGCAACCGCGAGGTGGAAGAGGTGGAACACTGAATAAAACGTGATTTCTATCAAAATAATACTACTTCTAATACTACCGTAATCAACTTACTAGTACTTAAGCTTTTTTTTTTCACTTCTTCTAAATGTAAAATTGTTCTATAAAATTCCGTAGTTTCGCTGAAATTCAACGTTTTGTGTCCAGAATATAAGCAACTGAATCTTAATTTCAGGTTCTCCGTCACAATCCTCGGTAGTATAGTGGTTAGTATTCCCGCCTGTCACGCGGGCGACCAGGGTTCGATTCCCTGCCGGGGAGGACTTTTTTTTATTTTTATTGGTTTTTATTTTTGGCCACAGAGTAAATGCAAACAGAATTACGCTCGTTTAGAACAACGTTTAAGTTTCACGCTTCATAATATTTTCTGGGATTTCATAACATGGTAAAAATAAACCTGGCCGAAGAGGGTAATCTCTTATTGAAATTAATTTGCTTTCAACTGCGTGAAAGTTTTCAGCTCCGTGTGGCTCTTGGTGGCTTTTTGTGATTAGAAGTTCATGTATGCGACATTATTTTCACAGAAAAAATAATTGTGGGTGCTACGTATGTGTCTTTCAAGGCGCGTCTTTGATATTTTGCTGTGACTCGTAGTGCTACGCCGTAGCAACCGTAGCGCTACAGCGTAGCAACCGTAGCGCTACAGCGTGGCAATCGTAGCATTATTTTCTTCACAATCTTTGAAGTATTGGTGCGGAAAAATGATTCTTCTACAGTTTCAAAAGGATTTTCAGCTTAAATAAGCCGTCTACCGAATGCTACAATATTTTCATTAATCTAATAGTTGTAACGTAAAACGTAATAAAAAAAAAAAAGATGAATCACTTTTACTATAATTTTTTACCATGTAAATTCATTTCGTTGTCTGTCTGTAAAGATCTTTTTTCTCAGGAACGGGTGAAAAAATCAAGCACCTATGTCAACGTAATAAAACAATTTATGGACATATTATTATTTATGGAACATATAATTTTAGGGAATTTCTCGCCGACCAAGAATCGTGAAATTTTTCAATCACACAAGTCGGGGCTGGCTGTATATTAATCAACTCACTCTTTTAACACAATAAATGAAACGAGATATACCTACACTATACCGATTTGTCTATTTTATGAACTATTTCTTATAACGCCGCTTGCGTTACACACACGACATACCTATTGTGTTTTCCAAACCACCAAATAATATGTGTTATTTATTATTATTCAATATACATAAAAAAAGACAAGTATAAATGAGTTGGTTTATTGATTCTAAAACAAATTGAAAACAGGCTTAAACTGCTGTCTACTGCCAGGTGTGGGATACGAACCCACGCATCTGTTCGACTCAGAATCTAGCGCCTAAGACCACTCGGCCAACTTCACTTGTTGATTTTAGTTATAACGTGTTTAATGGCTCATCAGAACGAAAAGCCTTTTAGCGTGAAAATTCATTTTTTTTACAAAATGCGTATGCATTTAACTAAATGCATACTTTATAGTGCAGAGAGCAGTGGTGGCCCAGCGGTAACGGCCGCGACTTACGTGTTGTAGTTCGTGCGTTCGAACCCAGCCAGACGCATCACTTTGTGTAAATAATTTCATCACCACAGTGATGAGCGAGTGAGCAGAATCTCTTTCGGTACTCTAAAGTATACATACATACATACCCAGTCTATTAACGTTCCCACTGCTGGGACACAGGCCTCCTCTCCATGAGAGGGAGTGGGTCGTAATCTACCACGCGGGCCCAATGCGGGTTGGTAGATGTCACATGTCTTCGAATTTTTGGTTCTAGGACATGCCGGTTTCCTCACGATGTTTTCCTTCACCGTTTCGAGAGTAGTGATGAAATAATTCACGCAAAGTAAAGCGCTGAGGTTTGAACCTACGACCTACAACTCGTCACAGCCGTTACCACTGGGTCACGACTGCTGTTTTCAAAATTAACAACAACTCATTCTAGATTGATTCATAGATTGTCGCCGCACACGGTTTCTCGGCCAGTCCTCGCTGCATCTCCTCCACCGACGATCGTGTCCAAACAGTAAGGCTCACTTGCGTTTCTGGTAACATGATTATTCGTTTACGAATCAAATTGTTAGGTGGCGCTGTCCGTTATGCTTTGGCGCTATCAATCCATTACATACATATATTTGTGACATAACAGGAATTATGTTTTTAGTTACCTAAGTACCCACAGTAAGTATTTCAAATTAGGGAAATATTTAGG
Source organism: Polymixis flavicincta (assembly GCA_949987655.1). Taxonomy (NCBI): domain Eukaryota; kingdom Metazoa; phylum Arthropoda; class Insecta; order Lepidoptera; family Noctuidae; genus Polymixis; species Polymixis flavicincta. The sequence continues at coordinate 9,903,809 of OX465171.1, read as the reverse complement.
GCAACCAAATCAACTTTCCGTTGTGAATCTATTAGATATTGCTGTAAACTTATTCTGACCGTGTAAATAGTACCTAAAACCCTTAGTGGTGGTGAAATATTGTTCCACATTTTAGATACAGCGTATCGTAAAGTGCCTTTGAAAGCCGCTGTCCTATGAGACTGTATTATAAGTTGTAGTGCACATTGCTTGGGTGCGCAATCTCGTCTAGTAGCCATCCAACTAAGCTTGTCATACAAATACCTACTTCGGTTTCTTAGACTTAACGACACCAAAACCAGGCACGCTAACTTTCGTCTCGACTTCATTTTGAGAATGAAGTGTTTGTTAAGAAAGGCGGTGACATGACTTCTGGGGGGAACAGTGTAACAGAAGCGCGCACATGCGTTTTGGACTCTTTGTATTAGTTGATCACTGCAAACCGTATCAGCGTAGTTTAATTTAGACAGAACTAGATTTCGACTAGCTGTTCGCGAACCTTTTCAGACAAGAAAGGCCTCATTTTGTATAGGAGTTTCAGATGATAGAAACTGTTTCTTACGGAGTTAGCAACGTGTTTCTCAAATCTAAGGCTGAATCTTAGCTATGATAACTAGCAAATATAATAATATTTTTCTAATATGACTAGTTATAGTCTTAAGAGCTAGGTGCTCTTGCGGTGACGCACTTATTATCAAAGATGTAAGCGATTTAGAAAAAACGTTCAGATTATTTTGATTTACAAAGAAAACCTGACGTCACGCCAATACTTCATCGCGTAATCAAAGTTATCTGAACGTTTGAAATGCGAGTACACCACGCGTTCACTTTAACTCGTTTAACTCGTCGGTCAGTGGCATACCAGAAATGATGGACCACTGACCCACGAGCTTGTTAAAATTAAACATAAATTGTACTAGCTCAAGTTGTTCTTGCAAGTGTTTTTGCAATACCGGTTATGGCAAAAATGAAACAGATTTTTAGTATTATTTTTACTTAAGACTTCATCTCACATAATTACAAGATAATTTTTCACATTAACTTTTCGTTGTTATAGTAAAAATAAGTTACAAACACTTACAAATTAAATTTTAAAAAAGTACAAATTCATTTCTTAAAGTGTGACAACACTAACAGTTTAGCAAATTTAAAACCTATTTCTTAAATAATACACGAATGAGTCAAGCTTCTAAGCAAGAGAAAAAAATTATTTTCCTCTTTTGCTTAAGCTATGTCTAGTAAACGTAAATCCACGCGAGACACAATGGCTTTAGAATTGTCTATGTAATTACCGGCATTCTACCGGTTAAGATTAGTGTACCTATAAGTATCCCAAAACACCTGATAAATGGTTTTTTTTTTTTTGTTAAGTGGGAAATCATCAAATAACTTCTTCCGCTCTGGGTGGAGCAGGAGTACGTGTCAGACTTTTACTGTCTAAAACCCACACGTGTTCCTTCAGTAGCCCGCCATGGGCTGTCGTATCTCTTTCGAACAAACCCGCACCCCTGGCAGGCATCGGCCCTTGCGGGCCCCATCACGTTTGTGCTGACATTTCTTTGACGCGCGCGTGGAACACAACGCGCCGTCGACTTGGGCTCGGTCCTTACCGGACAGCGAGCTACTCATTACTCGCCGTCAGCAAGCTCATGCCTACGGTGGCCGGAAATCGGCCTGGGATTCCCGACGCCCAGGGCGTCTCCGTATCCTGCGGCGGCTAGGGTCGCGAGGGCGCATATGCTGCCTCTCCCTTACGTGCGCCGCCTCCCTCTTCGCGAGCATCACTGCTTCGCTGAAGGAGGTGACGGCTACCCATGCCCTCTCGCTCCGTACCATGGCCTGGACCAGGGCCGGACGCGAGAGATCGCCGCCGCCGATCGCCTCCACGAGGACACGGTGGTGCTCCGCCCAAGCCGGGCAGACCGCCACCGTCTGCTCCACCGTGTCCTCAGGGCGATCTTCGCAGTGGAAACACCCGGGCGTTTCCTCCCGCCCTATCCGAAACAGCAACCTCCCGAAACAACCGTGTCCGGTGAGGACCTGCGTCAGGCGGAAGGTGAGGACGCCATGCCGCCTCTCAAACCACTCCTCAAAGAGGGGACTTACCGCCTCAATCGTGGCGTGCCCATGATAAATGGGGGTTACATGGAGTTAAGTTACAAGTGTTATAATATATTAATAAAATACCTTTTTTCGTGGAAAAAATAAAACAAAAGATGAAACTTTGACCTTCAATATCTGCCTAACCAGAAGGTTCCTAATTATTATGTTATGAATTTCCAAAAATGACAAGTGATTGCGAGTAGAATTTCAAGCGGGAAGATGCAACTAAAACGTCGCAAATTCGGGCTATCTCGGCAGTGCGGCAGAAGAGCGGATGGCGCAAACTATTTCCCACCATTTTTCCTGCCCTCTGTGTGTCAGATAGTGCAATTGTGGTGACCAAAAAGTGTTTATGGCCTTTGACATTCTTTTGGTGTGGGTCTAGAGACAGTGAGCTAAGTATTACCAAGCGTACTGTCCCTGCACCCGCCTTGATACTTCCAGTTATGTACGAATAAATTAATAACTAGCTGTTACAAAAGAACAAGTTAAAACTAACCTAAGATACTAAGTTTAAAAATAACATCAAAACTTAAATTAAAAACACTTGATGGTACCAATCCTATGTAACAGCGGTCACCGCCCGCACGTCCCTGTATATTCGCAGATACCCGCGCGCGTGCCGGTCGTTGCTACATAGGTATCATAAAAAAACAACTTCAAACAGGTTTTAAAATCAAAATAATGATAATAGTTTACTTTGTCAAACGTTTCTTATTCCGGCACAGTTTCATTATTATCAATGCAAGCTCAACGTAGTTTTGGTCAATTAGACGGTCATTCTCCTTTTTAATGTCGATTAGCTTGTACAGCATCGCTTCACTGCAATCCGGCGTGGTGAAATAGTCGCCTGTAATCAACAATATTAACTGTTACAAAATAACGGCTCAAGTTGGAGCTCTTAATACCTGATTTGACTGTGTAAAATACCGTGGGCGGGTGCAACCTGATTAAAAGGCAAGTAATGGAGAAGCCTTAAAAATCTGCTTCAAAAAAGCTAATAAAATGTTTCCTAGTTCCTTGTGGACAAAATATTGATGGAACTTTTTTATAATGAACCGGGCACTAATCTAGACTCTGAGTTGGTACTAAGAAATTATAGACAGCAAAAAGCAATAAGACTGCCCGACCTTGGAATCGAACCCAGGACCTCATGCTCAGCAGTAACACTTGTGACCACTAGACCAAAGAGGCTCGCCCACTATTACATAGGACTTAAAGGGAATCGAAGGAAGTCGCGGGCTCGAACTCACTGGTGGGCCTGGCATGCTGTCTCACCAGGCCTCGTGTCCGACAGAGATAGTATCAGTGATGAGCAGTTAGACGCTAGTCTACACGTGCAACGTTATTGAATGAGATGCAGGATCATTTAAAGTAAAACAGGCTCGTAAAAATTAAGAAAAGTCCTTCAGAATATCGGGTTTTATGAAAAAACCACTGCATAAATTAATGACCAGTAAAATTTATTGAATTTTTCGAAATTTGAGGTTTGTCGGTACCGATTAGGTTTTGGAAATTTTACACTTCTTTTGTTATTAAACACGCCCAAAGTTAGGTTAAATTAGCAAGAAAACCGAAACTTTGTTGGCTCCTAACTTTTTACTAGCTTTTTATTTTAGTATTCTGTTTCCGTACAGACAATATTAATAAGGAGGCAAAATCACCATGTTTAATTTTTGATGTTGTGCATTATCTAACAGTGGAATTATACACTCCCGAAGTTTGTATGGAAAAAATGTCGACTAGATTCACTTTAAACATTACTCGTGAAATGTGGGTGTATTGTGGGACCTCTGCCGAACCCTTCGGGGAAACAATGCGCCATGTTATGTTTTTTTAATTTAATTTTTACATTTGATTTTTATAGGCATATTTTTGATGTCATATTTTTGATTTTTATACAATAAATTTGTTTTTGTGATTTTTGTCTTGTTTGTTCCAAAACCTACTACGACCTCATATAAAGATTTGCACACTAGATACCTAGATTTAGATACTCGATTTCTGGTATAATATGACGGAAAACTATGATTATTCGTCAACCTATTATACTCGTTTACTTGCAAATTAATAATATGTTTACTCTTCTTAGGCCCACGTGGGCGTTCATAGGTACCCCTAATAATTAATTTTATATTGTTTGAAATGTAGTACGTGCAAACACGGTACTAAGCCGGCAATATATACATAAACTCATAAAAATTATACAAATTAATAATAATAAAAAAAAAACATTTTTCCTTATTTGACGTATTTTTCAATCAATAGACTAAATCTACATGGAAACCACATAAAAGTCGATTAAAATGTAATGTCATGTAATAGAATTCATCATCATCATCAGCCTATAATGTTCCCACCGCTGGGACACAGGCCTCCTCTCTGTGAGAGGGATTGGGCCGTAAACCACCACGCGGGCCCAGTGCGGGTTGATAGATGTCACATGTCTTCGAATTTTTTGTTCTAGGACATGCCGGTTTCCTCACGATGTTTTCCTTCACCGTTTTGAGAGCAGTGGTAATGAAATTATTTACACAAAGTAAAGCGCCTGTCTGGGTTCGAACCTACGACCCACAACCCGTAAGTCGCGGCCATTACCACTTGGCCACTACTGCTCGCACTAATAGAATTCAATGACCAAAAAATGTTTACGTATCGCAATATAGAGTAAAAGAGATGAGTATATCATTCCCGTTCATTGTTCGTTCATTCATTTTGGATGGATAATTGTGTCGGCAATGGAACTGCTATGTTCACAACTCGTAAAACACTTTATTGATTTTTACACTTGCAAGTGGACTTTGGTAAATTAAAAAGATAACCGAACGTCCGTTTTACGTGTCACAATTTCACATTGAAGTGTCTACAAAATATCACTAATTTTGACTCTTATTTACGTTACTTCTATAGGCCAGCTCCAATAATCAGCAAGTACAATTCTACTCTGAGTAGTATGATGAGTCACCACATCATCACTTCAGCCGAAAGACGTGCACTGCTGGATAGACGGATTGGCGATCGCAGTATGGTGGTAAAATGCATAGAGAAAGCTACTGCGCATTCTATAGTAAGTCCCTTAGTCGCCTTCTACGACACCCACGGGAAGAAATGCAATGGTGCTATTCTCTTACGTCCGGCACCACACAGGTGTGATAAGTAGACATAATTTAAAAAAAAATACTTACGAATCCTCTGCACCCTGTAAAGTAAGTCTATTTCATCCAACAGTTCCTGTAACAAGAATAAACTACATATTATTTCTTTGCCACGGAAAATGATACTATATGGTGTGGCTCGCAACTCTACCTACCACAGTTCATTCCTGGCACTAGCAACTGCCATTTTATGTTTCGTAACCATTGATAAATGTGACGATTTTTTTTCTCTATGGTGGTCATTCACCGGTTCATCTAAATATTCGAAGTAAAAAAGACTCTTCAAGGTGAAATAAAACACGTAAGTATTACTGCAAAAACAGGGTCACGCGCATATTTATTTGTAATAAGGCAAAATTTAGTTTAAAAAGACCTTGTCAATTTCATTCAATGGAATTAAACGAACTTAGAGAGTTTTATTGATAATTTTAATGATTGCAATTCTATAAATACCGACGTGTTACGAAGCTCTGAAGCGCTCCATATAAAATATTGGTATTCTGTGGTACAGATTAGATTTTTGCGCCATTTTCACTCATTTGCGTTTACTGGTAGACAGAATTGTTGCAATTGAATTGAATGCAGTTCACAACTCAGAGCTAAAGGAGCAGATCAGAAGTCGTACTCTTTTTTTTTTTTGAGTTTTTGCTTCGCACGGTTTTTAGCCAGTGTCAATCAATTTAACATAATTATTTTCTAAATTATTACAAAATATTTCGAAACTGTTTTTAGGTTTTCATTTAACAGCAAATAGTTAATATTCTTTAAATGTAAAGTACATCAGTTCTGATTTAATTGAATAAATCATTTATCCACAATCATAATTAGCTTATAATTTTTCCACTGCTGGGACCCAAGCCTTCTCTCTGTGAGGGCTCTGAGCGGGCCGTAATCCACCACGCGAGCCCAGTGCGTGTTAGTAGATATCACATTTCTTCGAATTTATAGTTCTAGCATATGCCGGTTTCCTCACGATGTTTTTCCTTCACCGTTTTGAGAGCAGTTGTGACAAAATAATTTACACATAGTAAAGTGCCTGTCTGGGTTCGAACGTACGACCCACAAATATAATTATATAATAATTAATTGATCGTTATAATTATGATAGTTTATTAATTAAGATTAAAACACTAAAATGTTAATCGACCGTTTTTGACTGTACCTAATTAGCTTGGTTGAAAACGAAATCGCGTGCAAGTGCTAGTTAATTTATTTTAATATAAAAGATAAAATAATAAAAACTCACAGATATTCTGCGGGTATCAGCTGCACGGCTGTCACCATCCTTCTTGGCCTCGGAAGTCACACCATCCTTCCTGGCTTCGGAAGTCACGCCATCGTTCTTGGCCTCGGAAGTTACGCCATCCTTCTTTGCCTCAGAAGTCATGGCTGTTTCGTGTTGATCGTCCCAGATGTAGCGCACACATGGAAAATATAATGAAAAACATTTTTAAAAGGACTAGACTAAAATATTTCAAGAAGGCGGGAATACAATTATCAATCTGTATTCCAAATTGAAAATAATAAAAATTCAAGTAACAAAAACGAGCATTTCTAATTAAAAACAATAAAAGAAATGGCTTCGTTTTTAGTTTTTACTCTTTTTATCATCATCAGTTCGACAGAAAAACTGCTAAGCGAACCGACAGATAAATAAAAAACAAAAAAGCTGCAGTTACACAGGGTGGCCGCCATTTTGAAAGGTTCCACCCCAACGACACACGAATGCAGCACTGCCCGATATAATCACTATAAACTTACCCCTATAGCCCACAACAAAAAAAAAAACTCTGATTATGAAACAATAAACCTATTTAAAAAAAAAGGCTGGGACAGTTCACAGTTTACCCAACTTTCATAGTTTTTGATTTCATGCCCAACCCAAGAACATAATTTATGATATATCGGTAGTACACTCACTGTTTTCGCAATACTTTTGAACGAACTTGAAATATTAGTTTTAGTATAATAAATTTATGATTTTACTAAGTAGAAAATAACTTTTCAAAGCAGGAGGTTTCAAATGCGGCTGAGGAAAATGACCAACACTGAACTGATCCGGATAAGGGTCACGGGTAGACTGGTAGCAAGTGGGGCGGTGGCCAAAGCGGCCCGCGCTTGCATCGCTCAATAAATCTAGACATGCGTCGAACTTGCAATCCAATTAAACTGATGAATAATAGTATTACAATAACATTAATTTTCTAATTTCTGAAGTTTTTCGGAACCAGCCCCGAATTTGGATTTTAATCCGATAAGTGGCAATAGATTCTGTTACATGCATATAGTTATGAAATACGATCTGTATTTTTTTCTCATTGTTAACTGGTACATAGAATACACCTTCCTTCAAAATTTCATTTTATTTATGCCTTTTTTTGCTATTTGCCCACAGAACCTTAAAACCCACCGTCAGTAGAGCTAAAATATTGAAAGACAAGCGCAGCGTACATTGCAGATGTCAGAACAGAACAGCATGTCATTTTGAATGTTTGCTTAAAGGAATGAATGGACATGAATAAAGCAGGGTCTAGCACAGAACAAAAAGTTGATGATATTATTAAAAAAAATACTGATCCTTAACAACTTTTCAGTAAATAATTGATTAATAAAGATATTTCCCGTTTTCGACGACAGCAAAGTTTCGACCGTTACTGATAATGTGTCAATTTTAAATAACCACAATAACACTGGAATAACAAATTACCTACCTACCTATACTTAAAATACTTGGTGGAACGATTGTTCCACCTGGACGTTACCGGTGCTTAGAAACAACAACATATTTTTAACTTTACTACATTATTGACGTAAGTATATATTACTGAAAAAATTTACACCATATAGTTGACATATTATTTTTCTTAAATTGCAAAGTTTTTCCTACACGTTATTTTGATATCGTTATTGAATTACACAAAAAGTAGCTTTCGTTTGATGTATCAATGACCTAAATGCTTCGGCCGTTATAATTATACAATTATAATTTTGTCGGCACGGTTGGCGCAGTGGTTAAGCGATTGACTGCTGCGCTGCGTGTCGCGGGTTCGATTCCCGCACGGAACAAATATTTTTATGACCTACAAGTAGTTGTTCCGGGTCTGGCCGTTTGTGTATGTGAGTTTAAATGTTTGTAAATGCACCCACAATACAGGAGAAATTCCTAGTGTGGGGCAAAGTTTAAAAAAAAAAGAATGATGTATAACAAAAAGAACAAAACATTTTGCCGGTACAATTTGAGTTTTACGATCACTTGTCTTATTCTTAATCCTGGAAGGAAACCGGGTTTAACTTGTCTTGGTTAGCACTATCAGCCTATCATGTTCCCACTGCTGGGACACAGGCCTCCTCGGTGAGAGTTAACGGGCCGGGTTGGTAGATGTCATATGTCTTAAAAATTTTGGTTCTAGAACATGCCGGTTCCCTCACAATGTTGTCCTTCACCTTTTTCAGAGCAGTGGCGATGTAATAATTTACACAAAGCAAAGCGCCAGTCTGGGTTCGAATCGACAACGACCTACAACTCGTAAGTTGTGGCTATTATCACTAGGCTACCACAGCTCTCAGACCAAAAATAACATCCAATAAAAAAAAAACGATTGAAATCGAATGAAAGTGATTCATAAGCGTTGAAGAAATTAAATCTTCGTCATATTCGTGACGTCACTGAACCTTCCTCAACCCCAGTCAGATCTACTCCTAATGTAAAGGTGCATAAGCAAATATTTGGTATTTGTACGATTTAATAGTACATTATGGTACAAGTGTGTAACGTTGGTGATTATCGCTGAGGCGCCATTGAGACCCGAGCCGTCAGGCGAGGGTCTTAAGAGAGCCGAGGACGATAATCATCAATACACACGTGTATCATACGACGTTTTTCAACACACTTGCGAAGAAAATAATACTAAATCATCATTATCATCATCATCCATCATCATCCATCATCATCATCCATCATCATCCATCGTCATCCATCATCATCCATCGTCATCCATCATCTTTCATCTTCACCCATCATCATCCAGCATCATCCATCATCATCATCATCATCATCCATCATCATCCATCATCATCATCCATCATCATCATCCATCGTCATCCATCATCATCCATCATCATCATCCATCATCATCCATCGTCATCCATCATCATCATCCATCGTCATCCATCATCATCCATCGTCATCCATCATCATCTATCATCATCCATCATCATCGTTTTTAAGAACAAAGCAACTCAAACAAAAAAGAACCTATAACTCACTAAGAACAAAGCAACTCAACCAATTCTATAACTCACTAGTGAATAATAGTAATGAAAAAGTCACAGTTTGATAATAGGTGTCATTATGTGCCTAACTGTAGTGAAATTAGAGCCATTTTATGAGCAAGTGTGTTGAAAAAGCTATAAAAGCGCTATGATTTCATTGGGGCACCCCACGTTTCAACTGTTAGTACAGAATAAGCTAGGTGTGTAGATTATAAGTAATAGAAACAATACTGTGTTCAATCCAAACCTCACAAAAAAGTGGTATTACGGTATTTATTGACAGTACGTTAACATGGACTTATAGTACTGTGAAATAAAACGGCGAGGTTACTTCGATTAAAAGTGGTTTTTCCAAAGTTTCCTTTTATGTGTTGAATAAATTGACGTATGTTGATGTTTATATAGAAAACTGATACCTAAAATAAATCTGGTATTTATAAGGAGTTATTCCTTATAAATACCAACAACCCATGAATTATTAATTCACGGGTTAACTTAACTTTTGCTCAAATTAGGCCTAAAGCATAAAGTTAAAAACGAGTATTTTCTAAATACTCGTAAAATGAACACTTTCGTGTTGTGAAAACTATTTATTGCATTCTAATATTTTCATAAGTGTGGTGAAGTGGTGAAATCTATCCCATCATTTCATTTCATTTCATATATTTTCATTCATAAAGATTAGTGAGAATTATTATTTCTTCTTCTTGCCGTATCATACCAAAAACTGTCAATATGTTTATCCCCTCAAAACTGTGCTTACATCCCTTTAACATGACCAGAGATTGTACAAAATTCTGATTTTATATTTAAGAATAAGCTCACTCGGCCATTGCACAGTCTTGGCCATAGTATCGTAAGAAAACAAATAATGAGCTGTTAAAATTAAAATAGTTACTAATTGACAGTTTTGCAATTTTTTTTGCGCAGATTATTTACAAATTGTCATTTACAGCCTCAACAAGTTATGACCGTACACACTTGAACAACTTGAGCATTATACTTTTGGTAGTTAATTTTCTAATTCATGTAGTAGCGCTGGTATTTTTTACGCGCTTTGTGTCAGTGGCAACGGATGCTCTAATTGAGATCGCCGAACACAAGAGAAGACCAAAAGTAATAGTTAGTGTTTAAAATATTGCTTCTCGTTCTATCCAATGCTAGTAGTAATAGTGCAGACAAAGATAGGGAGACAGTAACGAGCGTATTTCTGTCAGTTGCACCCGAAGTCCACCCTAGTACCACTTGCATCGCCAAAATGTATTGCGCGCTACCCGGTACTATGTACGCGTCTCACAATTTACTGGTGTTGAGTAAAATCTCACAAACTAGGTCTGTTTGGCAACGTATGTTTGAGTTGGTTGAGAAAATAACACTCGAAATTATATGAGTAATGCTTTAAGAATACTGAGTAGCAATACATTTGCAATTGCAATGAATACAAATTTACGGTAATTTTCCTTTACTTGTGTTACATGGCATAGCTTCTTGATAAATTTCATGATTTTAGGTCATTGGGAAGTCCCATTAAGGTTTTGATTTCCTTGCGAACGTCTAAATATGCGCCATAAACGGAGCATAAACGGCTTTGTCTTTAGAACGCGTTTACTTAGTAGTGATTTTTTTTTTCAGTGCATCAAGACTTGAGTAATTTTATGCTCGCCACCGCCCGCGGCTTGGCCCGCGTGGAAGTCTGAAATTGTCCCGCGGTAACGTACTACCGGGATAAAAAGTAAACAATGAGTTAATCTAGGTTATAATCTATCCTTTTGCCAAATTTCATCCAAATCAGTTCAGCCGTTTTTGCGTGAAAGAGTAAGAAACATCCATCCATACATCCATAAATACAAACTTTCGCGTTTATAATACTGGATTCATTTCAACTTGATGCCTCCATGTGTTCCTGAGCAAAAGGGTCTTGATAGACGAACTGATGGATAGATAGCAACAAAGTTTTACCTGAACGTTATCCGTTTTTTGCCGACTGAGAAAGGAAAGAGAAAATTTGAGCGGGAATGTTGGGGAAGACCAAAGTAACGTTGACTGTGTGAAAGATGTTAAGGCTAGAACTGCACCCTAATTGCGTAACTCACGATTAATCCTAATCTGTTTCGTTTTTAAACGGATTGTCAAAACCATTGCTTCATATGTTCGAAAAATGTGTCTGCTCAACAACGTAAATAATGCAATGAATATTGTTGAACTGTCAAATTGGCTAAGTACCGAGATAAAAAATAAAGGGAAATATGGAAGAAGACATGCCAATAGAAAATAAATTAGAATTATCGCAAGTGAAGAGTCTTGGATGAAATAATTTAAATAAAGGCGATATAGGTAATTACCTATTACCGGCCCAATAGCTTACTACTGATTAACTTATTTCCTTTGTCTGATCACCTCCACCTGCGGATATTTTGCGTCGCCTACTTTAACTTTGTTTAAGTGGGCCCATTACAAATACTGTTTAAATAGGTTGGCAGCCCGGGTGCGGACCGTGGTCCACCATTTGGTGACTCCTACTGTAGGCTAGCTAGTGGCCTAACTAAACAATATTTCATATATATTTTCATACTTCCGATTCCACAAGGCTGTATTTCAGAGCAAGTTGCTAATGGATAATCTTGGCTACAAGGTTGTTGTGCCTATGCAAGTAGTCTCCGTTAGCTATGTATTATAATTATTTTTATATTATTTATTGCACAGAAGAATCTACTGCACTCCAGCCTATCATCTCCCAGGTCGTAAGCTAATGTAGCCAACTCCAATGTGCTGAAAGAATATAATGTAGGTACAGACGCCAGCACATCAAGCTACCCCAATCTGTCAAAGTTTTTTTAAATATTTTCATCTTTATTAAAAGATGAAAATATATCAAAGAACTTTGAAATTTGACAGACGCCAGCACATCAAGCTACCCCAATCTGTGCTGGCGTCTGTCAAATTTTCCCAATTGAACATGAATCCTATGTAGAGGTAATCCTCTACATAGGATTCATGTTAAATTGGGAAAATTTGACAGTTTGGGGTAGCTTGATGTGCTGGCGTCTGTACCTACATTATATTCTTTCAGCACATTGGAGTTGGCTGATCCCCTTAACTTTGTATTTACTCAAGAAAAAATGTCTCTTAAATTTTTGTAAATTGACAACTATTGTAATTATTATATTGTTTGTTGCAGAGATTCAATCTCCAACCAGTCTATCATCCCTCAAGTGCCCAGCTAATGGAGCCAACCACAATGTGCTGATAGAAAATAATATAGGTCTGTATGTACTTATTACATTCTGAATAATCCTGATCCCCCTTAGCTTTGGATTTACTCAAGAAAAAATGTGTCTAAAATTTTTCTAAGGTGAAAATTATAATAACAGAATATTGTTTTTTGCAGATATTGAATCTATGACCAGCCTGTCTTCCCTCAGGTTCTACGTAAGTGGAGTTGACCCCGATGAGCTGAAAAATATAATGTAGGTATGTACTATTACATCCTGAATAATCCTGATACCCTTTGCTTTGTATATATTTACTCATAATTATAAATAATAATACTCAAGTCTGGTTTTGATCCATAACATAATTCATATGGTCCGTCCGTATGTCTGTGAAGACCATTTTTCTCAGAACCGCGTGGAGGCATCAAGCTGAAATTCATATTAAATACTCAAGTCTACTGACCCTTGGAGCTACGAAAGAGGAGCAATCAAAAGATACAGCCGTTTATGCCGCAAATTTTCGACACTCGCAAGGGAATGAAAAGCTAAAAAAAAAAAATTTTGTTACATCAAATAATAAAAATATTTTTAATAATTTTAATGGAACGCGAATCAGACTCGCAATTGGCCGGTTTAAAAAAGAAAAAAAGCAGTATTGGCTATTTTTTTAGGAACTTTAGGGCAACTTAAAATGGCGGACATAGGACCTGGTTAGGGTCTGTACCGGTGCATAGTTAGCATATAAAGCATCCGCATCTTGAATGATTTGGCCAGAGCTTTTGTATTGCACTAACGTACTAACGCTCTATGGCTTAAAATTATGACAGAAACCAGAGAGTCTTTACCGTTAAACAGCTAAGACGATAACATGAGCTAAGAGATAGCTAATGCTATGTAATTTCTTTGTAAAATGTAACTAGGGTATCAACCGTGTTACAACAGGTGCTGATCTAATCTATTTATGTGAAAACAGAATAATGTACCGCTATGGTTCTGTCCTTTATTTCTGTGTTCAAAAATGTATCTAGTGATTTCTGTACTTAATTGAAACTTACAATGATATTAGATAAGGTTTCATAGACTGTCAATGAAACGTATCTACACCCTAGGTACTAGGTTTCATTAAAATGCTAAAACTAGGTTCAATTCCTATTTTCAATATTGACCTACTGTGCATTTGGGAGATTGGATTCGTTTTAGTGTCCATTCCCTTTTATTAGAAGAGGGATAGCCCATTAAAAGTAATAACTAATTTGTTATATATGTTTACGTTACAGATTAACAGACCTCAATATGGACGAAGATCTTCTGGAGGGTCTGATGCCTCCATCTTCAAAGTACAGGCACGATGACATCGCATTTCCGTTATTTTATAGTGACAGTCTTAAATGAAGCAGGGTCTTGGTGCAAGAATATCGAGGCTATCAGCAATTCGACTGGATACTTATTGTGAATATGCTAGATAAAAATTTAGATTAACGAATAATACTAAAATAAGTTTCAAGGTGAAACATTGAATCGGGCTTGTTTGCGGCGGTATTAGCGAATTCAATATAATAACTGTATTTGCACAGTGGTATAGCTTCTACCTCCGAATTAATTACTTCTCTATCAGCTTTGACTTAAAAAATCAAAATCAAAAGTCATTAATTCAAACTAGGCCGAAAGTCAGCACTTTTCGAACGTCAAAATTACATAAGACAGTCCCCCAAAAACGCCCACCCTTCGAACCCTTGCAGCTTCGCTAAAAACCTAAAGAGATGTGTTGACCAGGGTAAATCTTCAAGTAGCGACAGTATGTCGGATTCAAGTGGGTGAAATCCGATAAGGTCATTAATAAAACTAATTCTTTGAACATATAAAACTTTGCTCTATTTGTAACAATTTAGGACATTTAAAACATAATTGTTTTTTTAATAAGTTTATGACTATTCATGATAAAGTCTCCGAATTGGTCATTGTTATAAAAAGGGCCATAGGATAGATAATTATTGGCACAAACAATATATGTACATCCAAATACAATTTTAACGTAAATACAGTAATGGCGCTTATTCCGACACATACGAATACGATTGTTTCGACACATATGATTCTTCATTTATAAAGGAAATTAACTGTTGTTTAATGATGTCATAAAACATTAACTACCTGTCATAGGACAGATGATGTTCACTTATGGTTACCATCCATTTCACCATTATTTATTCATTCTATTCTCACTGAAAATCATATTTTGTGAAACAAGAGTTCTGAGTAAAAATAAATGTAACCATCAGTTCCTGAATTGATAATTCACAAACATTTAAATGTTAATAGTCAAGTAAATACTAGATTCCAAACCATAGTTATCATCTGCGATTTTGCATAATCAAAACAAATGTTTATTCATACAAATCGAAAAAGAAATAATGAATAGTATGATACTTTAATGTTTCTTAGATTTTACATTGTAATTTCTATGTACTGAGTTGTTTCTAAACGATACTAGAAACGTTCAAGTCGCGTTGCTAGTGGCCTATCGGTAAAAACGTTCTTGTGGCCGCCGTAATTTAAGCTGCTAAAAAGTCTCACTGCCAAAACTAGATAGTACACTAGAAAAGAGTTAGTACCATGTAGTAACGTGGAAATCTGGCCAAATCATCCAAGGACTTGCTGGGCTAACTGTTCGACGGTACAGACCATAACCAGACCCTATGTTTGCCATTTTAAGTTGCCTCAAAGTTCGCGCCATAACCGTTCAATCGTATGTATATATAAATAAGGATATCATGAATATTAAAGGCTGAGTGAGTTGTGAAACATACTGTTTGGTGAGAAACTAATTGTTTAAAGATGACCGTTTACTTTTTCTAAAGCTATATTTCACAGCTATGTAATTTCTGTGTAAAGTGTAACTCGGGTATCACCTGTCATACAGGTACCGATCTAATTTAAGTATATTATATGTATTATGTTTTCACATATTTAGATATCTTATTTATAAAAACTAGCTTTTTCACGCAACTTCGTCTGCGTCAAATTTCTTGCCCCCGATCCACCCCGTCACATCAAATCGCCTGGCCCAGCGCGTACTTCGTATTCGTGACTTTTTTATTTTTGCTCGGCTCCTAAGGTCGCTAGCGTGATGTTATGTAGCCTATAGCCTTCCTCGATAAATGGAATATCTAACACTGAAATATTTTTTCAAATCGGACCAGTAGTTCCTGAGATTAGCGCGTTCAAGCAAACAAACAAACAAACTCATCATCATCTGCCTAGCCTTTTCCCAACTATGTTGGGGTCGGCTTCCAGTCTAACCGGATGCAGCTGAATACCAGTATTTTACATGGAGCGACTGCCTATCTGACCTCCACAACCCAGTTACTAGGTAATACGATACCACTTGGTAAGACTGGTTGTCAGATTTTCGAGCTTCTGACGACCCGTGACGACTGTCAAAGATCCACAAATGACAGCCGGGACCAACGGCTTAACGTGCTTTCCGAGGCACGGAGGGATCTTGGTATGTAAAGATGGTCACCCATCCACGGACCAACCGCGGCAAGCGTAGCTTAACCTGATCGATCGACCCGTGCGGCTTATGTTACTTAGCCACAAGCCCTTCCAAAACAAACAAACTCTTCAGCTTTATTATTAGTATTAGACGGGAACCTCGTGAAAGCCGAGAAAGATAAACAAATCAAGTATCTTGACTTGGCTCACGAGGTTGTCGACATGTGGGATGTGGACTCAGCGATCATTGTACCGATAGTCGTTTCAGCCAATGGCTTGATAGCCAAGAGCCTCGACCAACATCTGAGGAGGCTCTCGTTGGGCAGCTGGGTCAAGGGCTTGATCCAGAAAGCGGTACTCCTGGACACGGCTCGCATCGTTAGGAGGTTCCTCTCTCTGGAGCCCTGACCTTGCTAGCTTGGACCTTGTTCCCGATACCGGTGGGCTACTATTAGTGGCTAGATTAGCTGAATCCTTATTTCCCTTGTTCACGGCATCACACGTGAACGCCTGGACCAATTTTGCAAATTCTTTTTTTGTTGTGTTCCCTATAGTCAGGAGAAGGTTCTTATGAAAAAAAAAAAATAGAAAATGGCGCGTAACAAATTCAATATAGGACGTCTTTCGGGTCAGCTAGTACTTTATATTTAAGTATCATCATCATCATTATTTCAGCCGAAGACGTCTACTACTCTACGGCCTCCCCCAAGCATTTTGAGGGGGTTTGCCTTAATCACCACGCTTGGCAGGCGGATTGGAGATCGCAGCAGAATGGTAAAACGCATAGAGAGTGCTGCTGCCCAATCTCTAGTGAGTCCCTTAGTCGCCTCTTACGACACCCACTGGAAGAAATGGGATGATGCTATTCTTTACGTCCGGCATCACACGGAACAGTAAGTATGTGAGAACAGAATAACGTACATTTTTGGTTCTGTCCTTTATAAACGTATTCAAAAGACTGATTATCTTGTGATTTTGTTACCTAATATATGAAAGTTAAAATGGTATTGAGTTTTATTGATTTCTTACAAAATAAACCCCTATAGTAGGTTTCAATAAAATGTTAAAAATAGGTTCAATTCCTGTTTATAATAGGTATTAAATTACTGTCAATTTAAGAGATTGGTTTAATTTAAGTGTCCATTTCCGTTTACGTGCGAAAATAAATTCAAGCGCGTGTCTCACTGATGAGGATGAACAGTTTGTAACCTGGATTAACAAATAGGATACTTTTTAACCCGGTAGGACCAACGCACAATGGTGCACTTAAAGGACTAAGTGCGGAAACCAAACCCAATAACATAGAACCCGGTAGGACCTCACATCCTTCCTACTGAAAACCCCTTGAGAGACTCTGTGATAGGCATATCCGAGACGGACCTCTCCGGGTAAAAGCACTTATACAACGGCACGCATATTCCACTGGCAGATCAACAGAATCCGCACTCCATAGCGTGGTATCCAACATTGAATGCGCAGTGGACCACAAATGCTCAGCACTGGCTGCTTTTATTGAGATCGAAGGCGCTTTTGACAAGACCATGTTCAATAGCATTAGCATGGCCCTTGACAGACACAACATAGACACGACCCTGAGTGAGTGGATCACCAATATGCTCAAATTGAGAGCGGTGCAAGTCACCGTAAACGACACTACAAGGGCAGTAGTGGCGAAGGGTTGTCCACAAGGAGGCTTCCTCTCGCCGCTTCTATGGAACCTGGTAGTAGACAGCCTCATCAAAACACTGAATGACAAAGATTACTTCACCGTAAGCTACGCCGATGAACTAACCATAATAATAAATGTCACCCACGAAAATACCCTATGCAACCTTATGCGCCAAGCCTTGAAAATAGTCGAAAACTAGTGCAACAAACACCAACTGTCAGTAAATCCCACAAAAACCGAACTGATCCTCTCCACAAAAATGAGGAAACTCGCGGATCTGGAACTTCGGCGTCTGTTTGGCTCTACCCTAAGCCTAGTAACTGAAACCAAATAGTGGGCAACTTTTTGGACAAACAGCTGAATTGGGCAAAACACACCAATTACATCACTACAAAAGCCAGCATATCCCTGTGGCAGTGCAAGCGAATGCTTGGCAGGAACTGGGGCATTAGCCTCAGAGTCACCCACTGGCTATTCACCACAGTTATTCGACCGTTTATTACATACGGCTCAATAGTCTGGTGGCCAGAACAGACTTAGGCACAACACAAAAAGACCTTGAAAAACTGCAGAAGTGCGCCTGTGTGGCAATCACCATCTGCATGAGAACTACACCCACCGCTGCCCTACAGGCAATGTTGGGGCTGCCTCCTCTACACCTCATTGTGCGGGAGGAGACAGACCTGGCTACCTTAGCTGAGAGTCATGCTCACTCAAATGTCTCGCTAGTGGTGGCGTGTGTGTGGGATTAAGTTCCCTTTAAAATGGTTGAGCTGAATGGTACTGATCTATACGTCATGTTCGTGAACGGGTGCCGCCCGTAGGGACTGGTCATCTCTTAGCTCCCACGGCTTGTTTTAATTTCTGAATTGTTATTTTAGTTTTGTTATAATTACGGACGCTTTTAATGTGCACGTCTTTTTACATCGTTCTCACATTGATAATTTCAACATAATGATGTAACCAAATTTTTGTAACAATAGCACGATTTTAAAAGAGTGTCCATGGAGTTTCTTGCCCGTTCTTCTCCATAGGTACCTACGCTTTGGAATGAGCAACTAGCTTCATCTTTCTAACTCACCGACCTTGACAATTTAAAAATGCCTGTAATTGGTTTATTTGAAATAAATGCTTTGAGTTTGAGTTTGATAACGCCCAAGTTCTTAATATGTAGGTACCCTGAATCAATGGTTTTATTTTACGGTGTATATGTCATATGAAAGCATTTTGATGCATGAAGTCAGTTTGCATAGTGCATCAACTGTGCACTGTGTGTATCTACATAATATACAGGGTGTCCCAGAAATGTATATTGTTACGAGCTAGGGGTTCGTGACAATTAAAAACTGCCGATAGGAATTACCAAAAATAACACTTTAATTAAACTCACTAATAACACAACACAATAGCACTACGGATCACTCTTAAGTCGCACTTGAAGATCGCTTTAGATGTTCTCGCATGTATCGCTTCCAATGAACTACCCCGAGACGCGCTCCGTTCCCGCTTATATAGGGCCCTCGGATAGTTCCAGAACCTTCTACCGTAGAAGCATCTAGAATGTTCGAGTACATATCGGCCCTGACCGAACACATGTCGATAGTTCCAGAAAGTTCTAGCATCGAACTTTCTAGAAAGCTCCTGACCATTAATTCCGCTATTCGATAAGAGATGGCGCTAGTGGCAACCAAACATTAATTGTGCGGCGCAACACTGCCCCCACCTAAGAAATGCTCGTCCCGAGCATTATCGGCCCCATAATAACGCGCCAGTCGATCCACATGGACTATCTTAGGAGTAACTCTTGCACCTTTCTGTATCCGGTAGGTAACGTCATTGATCTTTGTCACAATCCGGTACGGTCCATCCCAGTTAGCTTGAAGCTTAGGAGATTTCCCTTTGCTGCGAACGGGATTGTGCAACCACACTAGTGAACCTTCGTCAAACTCTTTATTGTTCATTTTGCGGTCATACCGGGTTTTCATCTTTTCAGACATTTGCTGGCCTGATTGTCTGACGTGCTCATAAATGTCATTCATCTTGTTCCGCAAGTCATTCGCATAATCGGTTATACTGCGTGGGGCATCAGGTGGTATTCCGGTGATCAGGTCTGCAGGCAGCCGTAATTCCCTTCCAAAGTTTGCGAAAGCTGGTGTCACCGATGTACTTTCATGAACAGCGCTTCGATATGACAACAAAAACGGTTGTATGTGCTTGTCCCAATCTCGTTGCCGATTTTCCACAACTTTTGCTAGGTACCTCTCTAATGTCTGATTAAATCGTTCCACCATTCCGTCCGATTGTGGGTGGTAAGAAGTTGTTCTTGTTTTATGAGTACCCATAACTCGACAAGTTTCCTGGAATATTTGGGACTCAAAATTCCTTCCTTGATCACTGTGAATCTCTAAAGGTACTCCAAAACGACAGAAAACTTCATGAACTAATTTATCTGCAACTGTCGAAGCTTCTTGATTTGGAATAGCGAAGACTTCCGGCCACTTAGTGAAATAATCCATCACAACCATGAAATACTTGTTACCACTTTCACTTTCCGGAAATGGCCCCGCAACGTCAAGGGCTATCCTCTCCCATGGTGCACCAACATTGTACAATTTTAATGCACCTCTGCTACGCGTCTGAGGTCCCTTTACAGCTGCACAACTTGTACATTTGCGACACCAGTCCTCGACATCGTCCCGACAGTGGACCCAGTAAAACCGTTCTCGTATCTTCAGTAGAGTCCGTTTTACTCCCAGGTGACCTCCTGAACAACCATTATGGTACAGCTGCAGAACATCCGGTACTTGAGATTTAGGGACTACCATTTGCAAATGACAGCTGTTTCCCCGAGCATTTTCCCATTTACGGCACAGGACTCCATCCTGAATCACCAAGCTGTCCCATTGGGCCCAATAGCTCTTTGTGATGGAACTCATTGCTGAGACGTCGCTCCACCTGGGCTTAGGAGCTCTGGCCTTCATCCACTCCAGAATCGGCTTGATGTCCGAATCTTCCTGCTGTGCACGTTGTAGGCTTTCCCTCCACTCGTTGCTGAGGTCTGTCCTGAGCATCCTCACAGGTACCATTTCCTTACTCTCTTGCCTAGTACAATGCTTGCAGTCTTCAGGACAAGGTCTTCTTGACAATGCATCTGCGTTGCCATGAGATTTCCCGCTGCGATGTTCCACCACAAAGTCGTATTCCTGTAGTAGCTCAATCCATCTCGCAACTTGTCCTTCTGGATTTTTGAACTGCAATAGCCATTTCAGTGCAGCATGGTCGGTACGTAAATGGAATTTCCGCCCCAGAAGATATTTACTAAAATGCTGCAATGACTTTACCACAGCAAGCAATTCCCGTCTCGTGACACAATAGTTCCTCTCCGGCTTTGACAACGACTTGCTGAAGTACGCTATCACAACCTCTTGATCACCATTCCGTTGAGACAACACACCACCAAGTCCTATGTCACTTGCGTCTGTGTCAACTATAAATTCCTTGCCTGCATCAGGGTACCCCAAAATAGGTGTTTTGCATAGTCGCTCCTTTAACTCCTGGAATGCGATATCACAACTTTCATCCCAGCAGAAATGTCGCTTCTCCTCGGTTAGCTTATGCAGGGGTTTGGCTATATCTGCAAAGTTCTTAACAAATCGCCGATAGTAAGAGCACAATCCCAAAAACGCTCTGACCTGCGTCTTGTCTTTTGGAACTGGCCAATCCTTGACAGCGGCGATTTTTTCTGGATCCGTGCGGATTCCTTCTTCCGACACTACATATCCCAAAAAGCTAACTTGCCGTTTGAATAGTGAACATTTCTTCGGACTCAACTTGAGGTTGGCACTCTGGATTTTCATGAGCACGCGTTCCAGGTTTTGAAGATGTTCTTCAAACGTACGGCCTACGATGATGATGTCATCCAAGTAGACCAGACAGGCATCGCCAATCAACTTAGTTAGTACAAGTTCCATCAACCTTTCAAACGTTGCCGGAGCGTTGCACAATCCAAACGGCATAACTTTAAATTGCCACAGACCCTTTCCTGTCGAGAATGCTGTTTTCTCCTTGTCCTTGGGGTCAATTTCAACTTGCCAGTAGCCACTTTTCAGGTCCAGCGTGCTAAACCACTTTACTCCAGTAAGCATGTCCAACGTGTCATCAATTCTTGGCAAAGGGTAGCTGTCCTTCTTCGTAACGTCATTCAGACGACGATAGTCAACACAAAACCGCATGCTGCCGTCCTTCTTCCTTACCAGCACTACAGGTGAACACCATGGGCTAGATGAAGGTTCAATAACACCATCCTTCACCATTCCCTCAATCATGGTTTCTACTTCCTTTTCACGCGCTACCGGCAATCTCCTTGGCCGCTGACGGATAGGCAACTCGTCGCCTGTATTTATTTTGTGTTGCACTAAGCCAGTCTTCCCAATGTCACTATCGTTTAGGGAGAAAACTTCGGCGTACTTCAGTAACATCTTCTTCGCCTTGCTCATCTCATTTTGAGACAGAGCGCTGCGACACTCTTCTAAAAGTGTGGTCACTCTCGTTTGTGCATCCTTGCTGGGGGTCCCAGTCGATAGATATTGGCATTGACGCAGCCAATCCACTTCCTCGCAAGTACCAATCAGTGTGCCTTTTTCAATAGTCTGTTCCTGATCACAAAGGTTCAGCACACGTACCCCTGAGATGTCGGTGGCTCTGACCAAAGTTCGTGCCACTTTCCATGGAAGGTCATTGTCTACCCTTTCCACGAGTACACAACGATGAGTTTGCCCAGGATTCCGAGGAAGACTAACCGGCACAATCGTTTCTGATCTCGGAGGAAGAACAATTTCCTTAAGGCTGTACACATTCCCTGGTAACGCCCCTTCCATAAAAAGTTCCTCTCGTCCACATTTCATAACTCCTTGCTTGACGTCAATCTCGCAAAAATTCTTCCTCATAAAGTCAAGACCCAGGATGCAATCGTCCATTATATCAGCCACGATGACATTGTGCAGGTAGGTCCTGTTGCCTAGCTTCAACTCCATCTCCTTCTCTCCACGGACGGGTATGCGCTGACCGGTGGCTGTCACCAAATTAATGCGTTCCCGGTTGTATGCGGAGTCCCCAAGGAGCCGACTCATAACTTTGGAACTGACGACCGTACGAGAGGCTCCCGTGTCTATGGTCAGCTTACAAGGCATTCCGTTGATCTCACCCTTGATGATTAAGGTGTTCCCGTCATGGGTTTGTGTGATCGAAATCCTTGGGGCTCTTTGAACATCAGCCAGCACCCGCCCCGCAGTCCTGGCTATTACTCGTTTCCCTGCTGCTGCTGGGTAGTGCTGTTAGCCGCGCTACCCTCTGGAGACCGGCCATCTTCCCTTTCTGCAGTTCGCTTAGGGCAACTGGATCGAAGGTGGCCCCTTTCCCCACAGCCGTAGCACCTAGGGCTGTATCCTTTACGATCGCGAACTGTAGCTGCTACAACCTCCCTGACGCGATGGGAACGATGATCCTGCCGCACAGCTTCCACCTCCAGTGCATGGGCCAAGGCGTCCTTAAGCGTCCCGTGGTGACCGAGTCTCACAGCAGCTCTAACTTCAAGGTCCCGGATGCCGTCGATGAATGCCTGCACCAGGTTCCCATCAATAAGCGCAGGTACGGACTGGTACGCTTTTCGAACCAGCTTCTCTACTTCAAGGGCCCACTGCTGCAGGTTTTCGTTACTGCGTTGCACACGATCCTTGAGCTGCGCACGAAACACGTGTTCCAGGTGAGCGTCGCCATATCTAGCCTCCAATGCCTCGAGGAGCTGTTCGTAAGTCACTTCCTTACCGAGAGCTTCCAGCACATTTAAAGCCTGGTCGCGCAGGCCTAGAGTGAGGGCAGTCATGGCCTGACTTTTATTCCACTCGTTCGCCTTCATGACAGCAGCAAACTGAATTTTGTAGGCCGACCAGGAAGAAGTCCCGTCGTACGGCGGCACTTTGAAACCACGTAGCGAAGGTGTGGTAGCTACGGGAGCTGCGATTCCATCCCCAAGTTTGAGGTTACCCAACTCTTGCTTCACATCAGCAATGACGTCACTAAACTTGCTGATCTGAGTTTCAGCTTCTGACAAGCGGTTGTCATGCTGGGCAACCTTCTCCTTCACCTCCTTCATGTCTTTCCCGAAGGTTGCGTGAAGGTCCTTTATGAGGAGCATCTGCTCTTCCTGGCGGCGCACCTGCTCTTCCTTATCCCGTTTGAGCTGTTCTTCCAACTGACGGGCCTGCTCCTCCTGTCGGCGAGCCTGCTCCTCCTGTCGGCGAGCCTGTTCCTCCTGTCGGCGGGCCTGTTCCTCCTGTCGGCGGGCCTGCTCCTGCAACATCATCATCAGAGCAGCAAAATCTGGTGCTGGTGATGCTGGAGCAGCTATGGACGGGCCGGCCTCTGTGGTTGGTAGCTGGCCTTCCGACGCCTGTGGCATTGTTCCACCAAATCGCCTCTGGTCCGTCTCCTGCTGGCGTTGACTCCGGGTACGGATACCTTCCGTGTCGTCTTTAGGTAAAATCGGCATGATTTTAATCCCACTTCTGACACCAATTGTTACGAGCTAGGGGTTCGTGACAATTAAAAACTGCCGATAGGAATTACCAAAAATAACACTTTAATTAAACTCACTAATAACACAACACAATAGCACTACGGATCACTCTTAAGTCGCACTTGAAGATCGCTTTAGATGTTCTCGCATGTATCGCTTCCAATGAACTACCCCGAGACGCGCTCCGTTCCCGCTTATATAGGGCCCTCGGATAGTTCCAGAACCTTCTACCGTAGAAGCATCTAGAATGTTCGAGTACATATCGGCCCTGACCGAACACATGTCGATAGTTCCAGAAAGTTCTAGCATCGAACTTTCTAGAAAGCTCCTGACCATTAATTCCGCTATTCGATAAGAGATGGCGCTAGTGGCAACCAAACATTAATTGTGCGGCGCAACAATATTATAATCCTCTTGGAGTAGTGACGAGAGATTCTTAGATTACGAAAGTTGTATAAAATCTTTGAATATTCTAGTATTACCACAGAAGCGTCATCTATTATCTCATCAAAGAAACTGTTTGAACCAGTTAAAACAGAGTTTAAACGAGAGTTCAAGTCTTCTTAGAAACGGATGTGTTGTGTCATTGCGAAGGCAGATGGCATTAATTTAAATTTTCTGAATCGGTCTCTTAAGAACTTATGCTATCCTGGTACCCGTAGTTGCGTTGCAGATTCCGTTGCGTTGCAGATTCCGTTTTCTCGCACAATTATTACAATTTTAGTACCAGGGTATCAGAATGAGTCAGGAGGTTAATTGTTGGAGCCCAGCACTACAGCGATTGGATGACGCTTCATAATTTCCGTTGTGATAATACTGACATTTAGTTTCACTCTTTGAAAACAGAGGGGCAATTCTACTAATTTTAAGAACGTTCACAGTCTGATCTCAGTGTCAATCTGTCAAAAATTCCTATACATTTTTGTCAAATTTTTGAAATTCGATTGTCGCCGAGATGACACTGCGAACGTTTTTAATTAGTAGAATTGGCCTTCAGGTTTACAGGTATTTTTTGATATGTGTTATTGATTAAATACTGGTATTCAGCTGCATCCGGTTAGACTGGAAGCCGACCCCAACAGAGTTGGGAAGAGGCTAGGTAGATGATGATGATGTGTTATTGATTAAGTGTGTGTGCAAAATTTATCCAGAGTTTCACCGTGACCCAAAGCCCAGAGCCTCGAACAATACCTCAGGAGGCTCTCGTTAGGCAGCTAGATCAAGGGCTTGATCCAGAAAGCAGTTATACTGGAGACGGCGCGTATAGTAAGGAGGTTCCTCGCTCAGAGCCCTGACCATGGACCCTGTTCCCGATACCGGTGGGCTACTATTTTTATATTTTTAAATGTTTTTAAATATACTTTTATATTCGAATATTTAAAAATATATGTATATTTCAACGAATTAAAGAAAATAATATTAATGTTGAATTGGTGAATTGCATTAATGTCAAAAAATCTATATTTCTGTGGTACCTATCATCATCATCATCATATCAGCCGAAAGACGTTCACTGCTGGCCTCCCCCAGGCTCCTCCACTCCGGCCGAAAGGTTCTGGAGTGGCGACCGCGTACCGGAAGACGTAGAGTGGGAAGGCCTCCCACAAGGTGGACCGATGACCTTGCGAAGACCGCGGGTACCCGCTGGATGTGGGAAGCACAAGACCGGTCGAAGTGGTACCTATATCGTAGTGTATAACTCCGGCCGAAAGGTTCTGGAGTGGCGACCGCGTACCGGAAGACGTAGAGTGGGAAGGCCTCCCACAAGGTGGACCGATGACCTTGCGAAGACCGCGGGTATCCGCTGGATGTGGGAAGCACAAGACCGGTCGAAGTGGAGGAGCCTGGGGAGGCCTATGTCCAGCAGTGAAAACTGCATCAAAATAGGTTGCGCAGTTTTCTCCCAAATTACTACGTTTTTTTTTTACAATGTCTGACTTATCTTCGTCATTATTTAACATTAATACATTATACATCAATTTTAGTATCGACTATTTATTCGTGATTGTCATGAAAATCATGCCACTTGGTTTAAATAGGTTCATTTTATTTTTGTAGATTCTTTTCAATATTGTGAATGAGGGAACGTTGTAGGCCTTGCAGATTGTAGATTTGTACTTAGACGATTTTCTATTCTTAGCATTCATTCCTCTAAGTACCTAGTACTTATTGACAGACCTGCAATGTCCTCCCATACTTAGAATCACTGTAATTTGAAAACATTGTAAAGGCCAATTATTTAACATCACCGTGGAGTTTTAAACGTAACCGTGGAGTTTCTTGCCGGCTCTTCTGCATAGGATGCGACAAATTGGAACCGTGCACCTAGCTTCTGACGTTCCATAAGTGCCCATGCAAGTTTATGTGAAATAAAATATTTTAATTTTTGATTTTGAGAAGAACAACATGGTCGCATAGAGTCTATGCGACCATGTTGTTCTTCAAAGTCTATGCCATAGACTTTATTTATAATATGAATAGATGCTGTTGGGAACTTTAAATTTAAATATATCTGTAGTTAAAACCTTTCTAGCGATTATCATGTTTCACAGAGTCCGCGTTTCGTTTTTTTTTCGATCTTCCCTTACTCCCATACTCCACAGTCATACACTTCTGATTTTAATCACGACATTTTCCACTTTCTTGCGTATCACGTATCGTTTTCTTCTAAAAATAGTATGGCACTATTGCCTTTAGTTGTAATAATTGATTTTTCAGCCTAAATTATAGTGATATATTATATTCAAAATTATGAAACCGATAATGATTGGTTTTATTAATTTAACATTCTTACGAGTTAAAAGTATCTCGAATCGGATCTGTGGGCCTTAAACGTGCGCTGCGAGACGTGGATAAGTGGCGACTGCTGGTCGGTGTTAGGGTCAAGGTCGTTATCGGCCAATAACCCGTGACCCAAATACTACGCATGCGCGACTGTAGGGATCCCCGTATTGACCCGACGTACCAGACAGATCTGCCAGGACTACATGAAAGTGGAGGAAGTCTATTTAACTGACACACTTACCCGCATTTCAATTTAAGGCTGGGGAGCCACGATCGACAACTTTCATTTTCGTTACAGGTTAAATTAATTGCGGCGGCTGGCACATTTTTCAAAAACATATTTTAATCCCTTGGTTATCAACTGTATAGTTGTACATTGTATAAGCTATGAATTAGAGTCACTAACTTTAATTAACCAACAATGGCTGCGTAAGCATTGTATAGTTATAAATTTATTATTACGAAAGTCGGAGGCAACATTATTCTGAACCATTTTGTCTCTTTATAAAGATATATTTTTAAAATCTAGTAAACAGCATAAAAAAACATTATTGCTCCACCCAGAGCGGGAGAAGGTAACTTTAATTTCATTCACCCATATTGACAGCTGACTTGGCGAACAACACGCAGATGCATCGTTGCCATAGAAACCGCATTTGTGCCATGTGCTTGGGAAAAAGTATTTATCCAGTCAGACCGTAAAATATTTCAACACTAGGTTCTCAGAAATGAAGAAGAGGTATCCAGGAATGTTATTTTCGAGGTCTTAGAGTCGTGCATATGCCGTAAATTAAGTTTGTAGGTGTATGTAGCATTATCTTTATGGCATCCGACTGCCACAAGCATTCGTTGAGACATTGTTAGCTACGAAGCGTTGTTTGTTTTAGTAAATATATATAAATAATTTTGTTTTCATCGTTGAAAATAAAACAAAACTAAATACTAACGGTCTTATTCATATAAAGTTATCGAACATCTGAAACCTTAATAAAGTCTGGTTGTCAAAAAGTGTTTTTCATAAACGAATATTATTAGCACATAAACGTTCTATAACCCTACTATACAGTTATAGAAGCCAGAATCCTACTTTGAAAAAAATGTCTAACTAGCTAGAAATGGCTAGATAATAATTTTAGCAAAGAAAATGACATTATACCATTTGACGTCCAAACTGTAGACGTTCAAAAGTGCCTTTTAAGTGCCTAATTGAAATAAATGCTTTTACTTTCAATTAATATTGTGTCACCAACACAATTTAAAACAACACTTCAAAACTTCTCTTTGCGCCGTTTGCGGTTTTCCGCACCTGCAGCAGCCGCCCCAGCACAACTCACCGTACTAGAAAAATGGGATGACGCAAGGGTGTCGACACATGTTACACACCAAAGGCCGACCTAACTTCCAAAGCATTATGGTCATTCGGTCTGGTTTTTTCCCAACGTCGCGTGCCAAGCCATTGGGTTCTAGAACAGCTGGCACCCCGGAGGCGACAAGAGCATGACGTATAATGCCATTGATGATGGCGTGCTGTGCTATCCGGTCTGCGCTCCTACTGCAGGATAAGCCAAGGTGTGCGAGGCAGTCGACACCTTCACCGCATTGACAGAGATGCAGAGCCACGCAAGGAGCGCCAAGACGCAGGCAAGTAGCGAGCCGGAAGGTCGAGTCACCCATCATGATGCCTATGTTGGGTGACGGTAGTGCCTGCAGCCAGAGGCCTGACTCCCACTCACCCACAGCTAGAAGGCGGGCACGCTCAGCAGTATTGGTGGACGTATTAATGAGATTATTCCGTACCAACCTGTAGACCGGCTCATCCCACTGTCTCTGGTGGGTCAAGATGGGTTCATGGGCTGAACCATATTCGGACAAGCCATTTTCCACGCATTCACCGCATCGGTCAAGCACGGCACTTCAGAGTCAACCAGGCAAGAGGCTAAAATTTTCCCAGACAACTTTTCAGTTCTGTTTACAGAGGAGAGGAAAGCTGGTAAGCTAATACTAGTAATTTTATAGACGCCGAGGCCACAAAAAAGGATGGGTAGAGTGGCTTGAAGCCACGCTCGGTCGTCCAAAGCCACATTTCAAATGAATGAAAGTGTGCTGCGAATAATTTGGTCAATTTTGTCCAAGAGCTGTGGATTCTTCCATAAAGCTGAGGAGCGTAGAAAATATAAAATTCGGGCCAAAACAACAGTATCTAATTAGGGTGAATGCCGAGTGTAAATTTATTTTAGAGTTCTTCCGAAATGTCGTTGAAATTTTTAATTTTGTAAAATACTGGTATTCAGCTTTTTGTAGTGGGTCTGGGAACAGAAACAAAGCATGCACTCACAGAGCACGGAGCCGCCGCCGGTGCTGAGTTCAAATACTACTGTTACAGATATTGGGCGAGTTGACACATGTCGTCAGTTTCTATTGGTAAATAGTAACGTCTACTAAAATGCTTGGTTTGTATGTGAGTGGCTATACCGTCTCTATTGGTGACCTCTGAGGTGAGCCTGTGTTATCTGCATGCACGTTACTTTGAACAATTTATTCCAATACCGGTGCTCCCGAGACATCGCGGGACACCCCCACGCGATGTTTTGGGAACAGTGGTATTTCCACACAATGTTTTAGAAACATACATTAGAAGGCATGACGTGACACCGACCCGTATTGGGCCGGCGTGGTGGATTTACTTTACGTATTGTAAATGAGAGAACGTCGTAGGCCTTAGTGACTGGCAGATTTTTTGAAGATTTTCTATTCTTTATTTTCATTCCTCTAAGTACCTGGTATATTAACAGGTCCGCACTTCTGACGTTTCATAAGTGCCCATGCAGGTTTATATTAAATAAAATATTTTGATTTGATTTGATTGCAGCCCATTACAATCACAGATCGATCAAGTAGTAATTCATTTTGTATATATATATTTGTTACCTTTAGAAGTTAAGAATACTTAGATTTAATTTTTGTTATAATATCAAAACCATTAAAATATCTAGCAGATGGCTGAATTGATAATTTATTAACAGAGGCATAAGCACTCCCAATGATACCGACAAAACCCTCAAAAACATACATTTATGTAACACAGATGTGACCAATGGGAAAATAATTTCATTTGCCGACGATACTGCATTACTTTTTTATGGTAACACGTGGGAGGAAGTTTTATTCCGTAATAAGTAGTATTCCAAATCGAAAGTTCTACTGTATTCAGTGATTATCATAGTACTAAACGTGTCAATGTTTTAATTAGATAATCTTTACTGTGCGAAGGTAAGAACAACAAATAGAATCTAGTTGCAGAGCAGTAGCTCTGAGATGTTACGTGTAAAATAACAGACATACCACATATTGTACCAAAACTTACTAAATCAAGTGAGAGCTTTCAGATCGTCAAATGTCTAAAGTACCATACGCCACGTGGGTGTGGTGTGTAGCTTTCATGCTATTTGCAAGTATAGTGACTAAATAATATAATGTGTATAGCAAAGTGTCAAATTACCATTTTTCGAAGACATACTTGTCTTGCAAATTAAACAACACCGTCGCCATCTATTTTATTGCGCCTTGCAAACGCTGTATCACTTTTCAGCAATGAACTTTATAGTGATAGATGTCGCTACTATTTCCTCAGAATAAACCATATTCAGCGTACGTATCAAGCGGTCTTTGTAGGTGATATTCACATGTGAACGTAGATGGAGCTTTTTCAAATTTATGGAAAAAATGTGGTTCTCGTTACGGTAAAGGTTTGAGCCCGCATACTAAGTTTTTAACTTTTGGTACCAGGAGTTCATAGTAGTTCAGGAGGTCAATTTTACGTAGCCTGGTAAGCCAGCAGTTCATATTGAGGGGCGAATACGAAGGTCGTATATACATAAATATATGATGGGGTGAGAACAGGGTTGGCGAGCGAAAAGGGTGCAAATAGTGTCATGTGATAACAGGTATGTTTTGTTGAATTTATGTATGTCTAGACTAGAATAGACATTTATTTTGCAAATATGAATAGGTATTATAATGGTACATATAACATTTGAACGTTTAGCCATATTTCATCGTTCGCTAAGCAAACATTTATTTACACTATCGTTTAGTTTAAGCAAAAGCCAAATAGATCAATCTAGACCTATTCAACCAATTTTTTACATCAAATTAAATAATCTAGTAGCACATATACTGACCCCGCCAATGAATAATGCCTGTTTCTCACCAGGATACCATGACTACAAAGATATAGGCCCCCCTACCCTCTCTGGACGTGATTGTATGAGAGGAAATGCAACAGCAATACAAGGGGATACCACACACTTCCCTTTCTATTGCTGTTGCATTTCCACTTTGAATGTTCGTAAATGTCTGCCGCACAAATGCACACAGACGAATATTTCTATTCCGTGTTGATGTGTGCATACAGTCACGTCTGAAGAGAGTAGGGGAAGCATATCTTTGCACAGTGTTTCATGAAGCCCGATTTTCGGACATCCCATTTTATTAAAAAAGCTGACAGAAATAATTATTTAAATGCAAGATTTCGTATCCCCATTAAGCTACCAAGTCTAGTTTTTGAGATATAGTATTGAAAATCGACAAATTTCTATCTTGAAATTTACAAAAAAGAAAATACGTTTAAATTAAGCATGATACGAAATAATGATTTATCGTATGGCGTATCTTATGCCGAATATTCTAGTGCTTAAATGAACCTCGTAACTTTGTTAGATCTAGATATATATATACGAGATTTTAAGTTTTTAGTTTTTCTTAATTTTCTCGAAAATTCCACCAAATCGAGAAAACTTATTTATCCGGAAATGATTTTTATAACTTCTTTAATACACCACATACATTTCACATCCCAATTCCATGAAACTTGGAAATCACAACGATTTTTTTGATCCGGATTTTACGTCGTCAGGGTTGTCAAAATCTCAGGTAATTGTTTATATCCGGATTTTATGTAACTTTGCAAAAAAATATAACTGCCTGGTAGTAAAATCGGTGTTTTAGATTATCTGACATGAAGACGCCAGGATAACAGCTTGGTATCTAAATAAAATATTATTCATCGATGTACACTAAAAGGTAAAGTCAGGCATTTTGGTTTAATTAAGTATTTTTGTCATCATCATCATCATCTCAGCCGAAAGACGTCCACTGCTGGACATAGGCCTCCCCCAAGCTCCACCACTTCGACTGGTTCTGTGCTTCTCGCATCCAGCGGACTCCCGCGGCCCTCATAAGGTCATCTGCCCACCTTGTGGGAGGCCTTCCAACTTTACGTCTTCCGGTACGCGTTCGCCACTCCAGAACTTTTCGGCCCCATCGGCCATCTGTTCTGCGAGCAATGTGCCCTGCCCACTGCCACTTAAGTTTGGCAATTCTTCGGGCTATGTCGGTTACCTTGGTTCTCCTTCGGATCTCTTCATTCCTGATTCGATCACGCAAGGAAACTACAAGCATAGCCCTTTCCATCGCCCTTTGGGTGACTTTAAGCCTTCTTATGAGGCCCATTGTGAGCGATCACGTTTCGGTTCCATATGTCATCACTGGCAACACGCACTGGTCAAAGACTTTCGTCTTGAGACACTGCGGTATGTGGGACGAGAAAATATTGCGAAGCTTCCCAACCGCTGCCCAGCCAAGTCGGATTCGAAGATTGACCTCTTTCTCGAAGTTGGACTTACCTAACTGGACAGTTTGTCTTAGGTTAACGTACTCGTCCACAACTTCGAGTGCAACGCCTCCGACCGTTACAAGAGTGGGTGTTACACGGGCATTGGACACCTTTGTCTTGCTTTGTCTTTGTCTTGTCCATGTTCATTTTAAGACCCACTCTTTCGGAAGCTCTACTGAGGTCATCGAGCATTGTACTGAGGTCCTCCATGGTCTCAGCCATGACAACTATATCATCGGCAAACCGAAGGTGAGTGATGAACTCGCCATTGATGTTGATGCCAGCCCTTTTCCAGTCCATAACCTTGAAGACACCCTCCAGTGCAGCGGTGAAGAGTTTCGGAGAGATAACGTCTCCCTGTCTTACACCTCGCTGTAGAAGGATAGATTTCGAGATCTGGTCCTGGAGTCGGACTGACATAGTGGCGTTTTCGTACAGACACTTCCACACCTCGACGTACCGATAGTCGGTCTGGCACCGTTGGAGGGACTGCAGTACAGCCCATGTCTCAATCGAATCAAAGGCTTTTTCGTAGTCCACAAACGCTAAATAGAGAGGCAGATTATACTTTTCGGTCTTCTGTATAACCTGCCGCAGCGGATGTATGTGGTCTACTGTGCTAAAGCCTTTACGGAATCCGGCTTGTTCGGGAGGATGGAAGTCGTCAAACAGCGCGCTAGACGGTTCGTGATGACTCTGGAGAACAGCTTGTAGACATGGCTCAGAAGTGAGATGGGCCTATAATTCTTAAGAAGGGCATTGTCACCCTTTTCTTAAAGAAAAGTACCACCACACCTCCGTTCCATGCCTGTGGCGTTTTGCTTTCGAGTATGACGGAATCAAACAGCTTCTGGAGTATTTTTGTAGTAAGTACTAAATGACACGCAAAATACACGTATTCAGTTGCATTATCATAAGCTGGCTAAAACTCCCATAAATATTTATAGCTTGACCTCCGACTATGCCTTCGGGCTTATGATGTTTTCGTTATCTATTGCGTACATCTGTTTAGTGGCACGGTAACCTACCCGATACCGAAAAAGTACTGAATACAATTTTACGTAAAATTAAATAAGCCTTTGTTGCTGGTTCTACAATTGTATCCTTAAAGTATCGGCGTTCGGTGCACTCTTTTTAAACCACTTGTCTTTCGACAAAGGCCTCCTCTAAAGATTTCCATCTCTCTATGTCTCTCGCCCGCTGAATCCACTCCGGACCAGCCACTCTTTTGACATCATCTTCTCATCGTTTCGCATGTCGTCCTTTGCTCCTTTTTTCATCCCTTGGGTACCACTCTGTTATTAATTTGGTACATTTCTCTTTTCCTCTCTTAACATATGTCCTGTATATGGACATGGACAGGAAATACAATTTTACATATCCCCTCCCAAATGCGTTGCCCATATTGTGGTTTAACGGCGACGCAATTCAATAATATTGCACTAGCTTTAGAGCAACCTGTAAATATTGATGCTCTTAAGCATGGTGTAAGTCCACTTCATGCGTGGATCTTTGTGCTCGAGTTCCTCTTGCATCTATCTTATAAAAAGTGGTAAAAAAAATGGAAGAAACCTCAAAAATCGGAAGAAAAAGGCCTGGTAGATGCTCGAAAAAAGCTATTCAGCAACAAATGAGGGAAAAGTTAGGTTTACTAGTAGACGTTGTTCGACCAAATTCTGGCACCACTAATGACCGACAAGAATCGTATTTTTTTTTTTTTTTTTTCAGAAATTCTTGATCTCAAACAGTGGCACTGGACTACTTACACGTTATTTTAACTGTTATGTCCAGTGGTCTACAAATTGATGGTGATAAATTTGGCTATTTTTGTAAACATCGGAAATCGGAATCGTAGGCTACGGCTAAATTTGAAAGTTTTCGTATCATATTATATCAATAGCATTAACTCCTAACTTTATATGCACTTGATTTGCTATTTATTTCCTAGTCTCTACCAACAAACAAACAAATGTAGTAGGTAAACCTGAAGGGGACTTGTAACTTGGTACTTTTGAAAGGCCTCGGTAGGCTGCCAGTAAACTGGTGCACGTTCTTTTTGTCATTGTGACTACGGAACTTTTACTTTTACGAAAAATTTGATCCACGAAATAAAGATAAAAATTTGACAACCCTAACAAAAATAGTTAAATTGGATTAACTTCTAAGTTCCATGGATTTGGGATGTCATAATTATGTCGTGTATTGGGGAAGTAAGTATAATTATTTCTGTATAAATAACTTTTCCCGAAATGGCGGAAATATAGAGGAAACAAATTAAAACTAAAAACCTAAAATCTCGTATAAATCTGTTTAATTTAATTATTTTTTTCTTAATAACCGGATGGTAAAATTGCAATTTTCAAAAAAACATAACTCCAAAACTAGACTTGGTAGCTCAATGGGAATACGAAATATTGCATTTAAATTATTATTTCTGTTAGCCTTTTCAATAAAAATGGGATGTCCGAAAATCGGGCTTCATAAAACACTGTGGAATGGTAGTTCCATGGAAAAACATATTTATTTGTGGTTTTCTGACAGCACTACGGAAGCCAGTGACTTTTTTTTGGAACTTGTAGTGTTGTATTTATGATTCATAGTTATAATTCGTTAAATACTTATTTTTTACGATCGATCACGAATCACATTTTGATCACCTTATTACTACCTAATACTAAGCTGCAAATTGTAAAAAACGTTAGGAACTTTGAATTTTGCGAGCTAACCTTACATATCTTATCCCAACCGATACTGCCTCTGCAATTTATGCTAGCCTAGTACCATGTGGCTGAAACCATGGTATTACTTCCGCATTGATTCGAAATAATGTACTTGTTACCAAGTTTGATGGTACAGGGTGCAGTGAATCCGTCACCATGGTAACGCTATGCGTTCGTTTTACCAGGAGGACAGGGTCTGTAAAGAGTTCAAAATTTCAAATCAACCATGAAGTTGTTCTCAGTTCACAGCGTGCTATTCACAATTTACTGAAGAGAGATCTCTAATGTAACGATGCGCGATGGCGAGAGGTTTTATTCGATTGTTCGAACATCTCGATGGTTCTCGATTGTTTCGACTTGGACTCGAGTCCGACTCGGTCTGTTATTGCGCGTTCATTCGGGTCGAGAGTTGTTCCTCGATGGTTTAGGGTTTCGCGAGTTGGTTGGCTGGCGCAATTTTTTAAAAATCTGTGGCATTTTGATTAATTTAAAAACTAGTTAAAAATAAAACAGTGCATCGTAATCGTAAGTAAAGGAAAACGTTCACAAATTACGCGCAGCTCGCTCGACTCGAGTCTGGCACGCTCTCACCTCTAACTAACATGCGCCTCGACTCGATGCATGCAATCGACTGACCTCGGGGACCGAGCGAGACTCGGTGACCGATTCGAACAAAGAAAACTAGCAGTCGATTCCACTGACTCGAAACAGTCGAAACTAGCGGTCGATTCCACTGACTCAAAACAATCGAAAACTAGTGGTCGATTCCACTGACTCGAAACAATCGAAAACTAGCGGTCGATTCCACTGACTCGAAACAATCGAAACTAGCGATCGATTCCACTGACTCGAAACAATCGAAAACTAGTGGTCGATTCCACTGACTCGAAACAATCGAAAAACATCTCGATTGTTTTGTAGAACGGCGAGTCGATGGTTGACTCGATGGTTTATTTTAACAACTTCGATTCTTTCGATTGTTAAAACATCTCGGAATCGCCCATCACTACTCTAATGAGCAAGGTCCTCCCATTATTATTATTGTACTCTATGGCAAGGTCCTATCCTGTTATATCTTGTTTGTTATTTCTGCACTTTGCGTTGGTCACCAACGCTGTTTTTCACCTACAACCGATACCATGTTGGATTAGTAAATAAGGAGAAAACTATTAAAGTTGTTGCTTTTACAAGATATGTTCCATCTTACACCAATGGTTACACTATTAGTCTAGACAAAGATAGCAAGAGTGAAACGACCGTATTGCTGCCGCCCCTGCCATCTCATTCATACAAACTCTGTTTACGTAAACATTGCATAAACAGCCTCGTTCTTGACTTCTCATTGTTTGGTCGTACGTCGTTTGTACAAATTTGATTGTTAGATAATACAAACTAAAGCATCTATCATTTATATGGTTCAGTCAAGATTTGTCATAGAAAGTGTGACCAAATTAAAGAACCTAATAAAATTATTTGTCTAAAATTATTAATAACAGGTAGTATTTTTCAAAATCTCGCTCTACAACCTATTTTATTGGGATCGTATAGCAAACAGTTTCTGTTTAGTTTCGTGTCAGCTAAAAGACCATGATCTCAACATTTATGCTCTGCTAGTATATACTGATGCGGCACAAGACTACGCGCACCCGGTTGTACCAGGAGAAAACTACTCTCCTAGTACTACCGGTTGCACGTGGTACTTTTCTTTAACAACGAGTCATTTCGTACGGGTGCTGTCGCATAAATAGGTAAAAAAACCTTAACAAGCGTTAATAGGTTTCCTTACGTTAGATAAACAACTTTAGCAGCCAAACGCTAAACCACTACCGTTTCGAGAAGGTTGATGTCGGTGTAGATGAGATGCTGATTCCCTACAAGATTTTACTACATAAAGGACGCTTATAGGTTAAAGGTCCCGGGCGTAAAAGAATAGCACCATCCCATCTCTTACCGTGGGTGTCGTAGGAGGCGACTAAGGGACTTACTAGAGAATGAGCAGCAGCGTTCTCTATGCATTTTACCACCATACTGCGATCGCCAACCCGCCTGCCAAGATAGAAAAAAAAAAAAAGAAAGAAAAATGTTTTTATTTGTCACAGAAACACGTGCATATAAAAAGATGAAATAACATATTTGAAAAAAAAAAAACATGATAACAACACAAATATTTTTAAACATAGGCATACAGAACATAAATAGTCGGCAGCTGCACGCCGTGACTGTGACAAGAAGGCTTCCACTCAACATGATGCTGTGCTATGGGCCCCACAGCACAGCGCTGATTTTCAGTGCTCACCCGAAAACAACGCACGAAAATCAAGCCAGGATTTTTACAAATTAGACAAAACAAGCGATTATGGCAAAACCCCCAAAAATGACAAGCAGCCCTACAAAACGGCCCCTAGTACCCGGCGGTCCGCCTATCTTTGGTTACGGTAGCGGCCAAGGTTACGGTGACGCAAGGGGTGCTAAGAATCTCCGGAAGAGATCTGGCTACTACAACAAACAGAAGCTGCACCTGGCAACTTACAACACGCGTACACCCAGAGTGTACGCGTGTTGTAAGTTGCCAACGAGTTAGCGACGAGAAAATTACCGAAATCGAGGAAGAAATGAGCAGGTTACGGTGGGGTATACTAGGGTCATCTGAAGTCCGAAGAGAGGTGGAGGACTCGATAATCCTCAAATCCGGTAACCTGCTCTATTTCCGGGAGGGCGACCGGCAGTCCCAAGGTGGTGTCGGGTTTATCGTCCACAAGTCCCTTGTGAGCAACGTGGTGAATATCGAGAGTGTGTCGACCAGGGTGGCGTACCTTATACTCAGAATATCCGCAAGATATTCGTTGAAGGTCATACAGGTGTAGACCTGGTCGAGTGGACGAGGTCGGGGCGTAGGCCCCGACCTCGTCACACCCCAACGATGAGGTGGAGACCATGTGTGAGGATATATCCAAAGCCATGCATGGCTCTAAAACTCATTCCACCGTTGTCATGGGGGACTTCAACGCAAAACGGCAAACG
The DNA here is from genome assembly GCA_949987655.1 of Polymixis flavicincta. Classification (NCBI taxonomy): domain Eukaryota; kingdom Metazoa; phylum Arthropoda; class Insecta; order Lepidoptera; family Noctuidae; genus Polymixis; species Polymixis flavicincta. Next base: position 9,865,151 of record OX465171.1, on the reverse strand, counting down.
AGACGATGATGAGCTGAGAGTGGGGCAATTTGGAGTAGGACGTCGGAATCACCGGGGTCACTTACTGGCCAGTTTTATGGAGAAGGAAGGCCTCTTCATGATGAACTCCTTCTTCAGAAAACGAGAGCACAGAAAGTGGACCTGGCGGAGCCCTGATGGTGCAACTAAAAACGAGATTGACTTCATTATGTCGACGAAGAAGTAAATATTCAATGATGTATCTGTGATCAACGCGGTGAAAACCGGAAGCGATCACGGCATGGTAAGAGGCACATTGAATATCAACATCAAGCTAAAAAAATGTCGGCTAATGAAGTCTACGCTTCGTCCAGCACCGATCCAAGTCCAAACCCCGAGAGCTTTCAGCTCGAACTACAGAATCGTTTCGAGTGCCTAGGGAGTTCCGTGGACGATTATAACGATGGGTTCGTGGAAACTGTCCATACGGTCGGGTCCGTAAGATCTTCAAGATCCGTCGTACTAATGGCAAAAAGAAACTCTCTGATCCTACTCTGCAACTAATGGAGGAGAGGCGTGAAATGATCCTGCAGTCTTCAGACGACGCACTAAAGTACCGACAGCTCAATAGACAGATCTCTAAGTCCTTAAAAAGCGACTTTCGCCGTTTTAATACAGACCGTATAAAGGACGCAATAGAGGGGAACAAGGGCTCCAAGGTATTTTCAAGAGGTCTGTCTATTGGGCAAAGTCAGCTTGCGAAACTGAAGACCAATTATGGCAGGATCGTTTCCTCCAAGCCTGAGCTGTTAAGAGAGATCGAGAGTTTCTATGGACAGTTATACACCTCAACAAGCAACCCCGTTACGAATCTGGCAAACAACCCAAGAGCCAGATTGACCCTACACTACTCCGAAGATATCCCGGACGTTAGCTTGTACGAGATTAGGATGGTTTTGAAGCAGCTTAAAACAACAAGGCGCCGGTGATGATGACGGAATCACGGCCGAACTCCTGAGGGCCGGCGGAAAACCCGTTCTTAAGGCCCTCCAGAAGCTGTTTGAATCCGTCATACACGAGGGCAAAACGCCGCAGGCATGGAACAGAGGTGTGGTGATACTTTTCTTTAAGAAGGGTGATAATACTCTTCTTAAGACTTATAGGCCCATCATACTTCTGAGCCGTGTCTACAAGCTGTTTTCAAGACTAATCACGAACCGTCTCGCGCGCAGGTTTGACGACTTCCAGCCTCCCGAACAAGCTGGATTCCTTAAAGGTTTTAGCACTGTAGACCACATACATACGCTGCGGCAGGTTATACAGAAGACCGAAGAGTATAATCTGCCTCTCTGCTTAGCGTTTGTGGACTACGAAAGCCTTCGATTCGATCGAGACATGGGCTGTACTACAGTCTCTTCAACGGTGCCAGATCGACTATTGGTACATCAAGGTGTTGAAGTGTCTGTACGAAAACGCCACTATGTCAGTCCGACTCCAGGACCAGATCTCGAAACCTTTCGTTCTGCAGCGAGGTGTGAGACAGGGAGATGTTATCTCTCCAAAACTGTTCACCGCTGCACTGGAGGATGTCTTCAATGTTCTGGACTGGAAAGGGGCTGGCATCAACATCAAAGGCGAGTACATCACTTACCTTCGGTTTGTCGATAATATAGTCGTCATGGCTGAGACCATGGAGGACCTCAGTACAATGCTTGATGACCTCAGTAGAGCTTCCGAAAGAGTGAGTCTTAAAATGAACATGGAAAAGATAAAGGTCATGTCAAATGCCCCTATAACACCCACTCTCATGACAATCGGCGGAGCTACACTCGAAATTGTGGACGAGTACGTTTACCTAGGACAAACTATGCAGTTCGGTAAGCCCAACTTCGAGAAAAAGGTCAAGCTTCGAATCCGACTCAGCTGGGCAGCGTTCGGGAGGCTTCACAATATCTTCTCGTCCCAAATACCACAGTGTCTCAAGATCTTTCGTCTTGTCTTTGACCAGTGTGTGTTGCCAGTGATTCGTACAACAGCCCGTATAACCTTATAGCCTAGGAAGAAATCACATTAGTTACGCGTGGAGTTGTAAGATTATAAGAACTTATACCCACTGATTACGAACCATTGCTTAGATTCTGTAGGTGGTTGGTGGATGAACCTGGTCGTAATATTCATTAAATGAGCTATTTGTAGGTAAGTTTGATAAATTTCAAGTCCAAAGTCCGAAAAATGAGATGTGAAAATTATAGTCAGCTGTTTACGGAGGCTATGACCTCGCGCGGCTGTCTGTGCCTACACGGTGTACGGGTGCATATTTAAGAATTAGCGCGTAATGTAATGAATTCATATCTTAGGAAACGGATTGTTGTGTTTAATTAATATTTTCGTGATTCATTTTTGAGCGTCATTTGAAACAACTCCTTAAATTTCTTGAGGTTAATAATAATAATAATAGACCACGGCTACCACGTTTGCCCATGAATAAAAAAAACAGAGCACTGGTGTGTGCCCTGGATGCGCTGTTACCAAATTTTATTGAAAGCAGCGCAGACTTTTGCGATACACACTCAATCTTGTATTGCACGGCTGTTGCGGCATGTCATATAGCTCGTGTCAAATTCCCAAACACTGATCGAGCTACACGACCGAAACCCGCCGCACCAGCCTGGCAATGCAGGATTGAGCGTCGTATTAATGAGACCAGGGTACTCATCGGGAAGCTTATCTGCTTCAGGGAGGGCAATACACGACCAAGGGTGATGCGCTTTGTGAGGCGGGCGTTCACGGGAACTAGTATTAGTCCTCGAGAATACGCATCCCGTGTCACAGAGCGCATCGACTTCCTGAAGCAGAAAGTTTATGCATGGGCAAACCGTATCCGTCGGTATAAGCGAAGAGTGGATCGGTACACTCAGAATCGTATGTTCCAGAATGATCAAAGGTGGGTATACAGAGCTTGGGAGCGACCCTTTCCCACACAAGGTGTGACTGACGCGCGTCTACCGGATAATGATGACATGTGTGCGTTTTGGCGGAGCATTTGGTCGATGCCCGTCAGTCACATTGAAGATGATTGGATGCGTGTTGTTGAACGGGCGTGTGATTCAATACCAGACATGGAGGCTATCACCATCAGTCCTCTGGATGTGGCCCGTGCAGTCCGTCCGCTGCCTAACTGGAAATCTCCAGGGCCGGACGGACTGCACAATTTCTGGATTAAATGGCTACAAAGGTCACACTCTTGCTTAGCTTCACAATTCCAGTCATCTTTAGAGAATGGGTCGCTACCACAGTTCTTTACGACAGGTATTACCCACCTGCTCCATAAATCGGGAAGTACTGCGGAACCTAAAAATTATAGACCTATTACATGTTTACCGACGGTCTACAAAGTTCTTACATCCATTCTTAGAGCAAAAATTACAAGTCATATTGAAAGCAACGCTATTATGTCGGTGTCTCAGAATGGATGTAAGAATGGGTCCCGTGGTACTAAGGAGCTGCTCCTTATAGACATGGCCATAAGCCAACAGGTTCGTAGATCCCGGAAGGATCTGTCGACATGTTGGATAGATTATAAGAAGGCCTATGACTCGGTGCCACATACATGGCTCATGAGGGTGCTGGAGTTGTACAAAATAGACGCAACTCTACGCACCTTCTTGATGTCGTGTATGAGGCAATGGAGGACGGTCCTTCTGTATCCAGGATGTCGACAGATCCAGGGGACCGATGAACCGATTAGGATTGAGCGTGGAATATTTCAGGGCGATAGTTTGAGTCCGCTTTGGTTTTGCTTAGCCTTGAATCCTCTAAGCACACTGCTGGAGGATTCAGGTCTAGGCTATCGGTTGAGAAGAGGTGGTCAGGTGATATCACACCTCCTTTACATGGATGACTTGAAACTCTTTGCCCCCAACAACTTGCAACTAATGGAGCTACTGAAGGTAACAGAAACCTTCAGTAGCGCCATCAGGATGGAATTTGGTGTGGACAAATGTGCAGTCATGCATGTAAAGCGAGGAAGGATTATAGAATCCGTGGGAACCCAAACTACGGATTCTATACACCTTAGATCACTCTCCTCAACCGAAACCTACAAGTACTTGGGTATGTCGGAAGCATTAGGCATCACTACTGCCGACATGAAACAATCGTTGAGGGAGCGCTTCTTTGGCCGCCTGAATAAAGTGTCAAATAGTCTTTTATCAGGCTGAAACAAAGTGCGCGCCTTCAACGGTTGGGTCATGCCGGTCTTGATGTACTCTTTCGGCATACTCAAATGGACTCAAACGGAACTTGACGCCCTGGATAGGAAGGTCCGTACATTGCTGACGGCACAACGGATGCATCACCCACGGTCATCAGTGATGAGACTGTACATCCCGCGGAAGTGTGGGGGCCGAGGCTTTTTGAATGCTAAAACCCTTCACAACCGCGAGATTTGCAGTCTCAGGGAATATTTCCTTAACACTGACGTGGGGATGCATCAAGATGTGGTCGCAGTGGACAAGAGCCTCACCCCGCTCTCCTTGGCGAAAGAGAACTGGCGCAAACCTGCAGTACTGGATACTAACGATCGTAAGGAAGTATGGCAAGGCAAAGAGCTACGCGGACGCTTTTTCCGGGCTCTTCATGGGCCTGATGTAGACTTTTTGGCGTCTGTATCCTGGCTACGTTTCGGCGACCTCTTCGGGGAAACCGAAGGTTTTGTTTGTGCGATTATGGATGAAGTTATCATGACGAATAACTATCGGAAATACATTGTCAAGGATGGTACGGTTGACATCTGTCGGGCATGCCACCGTCCCGGTGAATCAATCCGACATATCGTTTCCGGTTGTTCTCGTCTTGCTAACGGCGAGTATTTGCACAGACACAATCTAGTAGCTAGGATTATCCACCAGCAACTTGCTTTGCAGTACAACCTTGTGGAGTCTGAAGTACCATACTACAGATATGTGCCCGACCCAGTTCTCGAGAATGGTCACGCCACATTGTATTGGGATCGATCTATCATCACTGACAGGACTATTGTAGCCAATAAGCCTGACATTGTGGTGATAGATCGCCGAGAGCGTTGTGCAATGATTGTTGATATCGCTGTCCCTCATGACGAGAATCTCATGAAAGCTGAGCAAGATAAGAAAATCAAGTATCTTGACTTAGCTCACGAGGTTGTCGACATGTGGGACGTGGACTCAGCAATCATTGTACCGATAATCATTACAGTAAATGGCCTAATAGCGAAGAGCCTCGACCAACATCTCAGGAGGCTCTCATTGCGCGGCTGGATCAAGGGCTTGATTCAGAAAGCAGTACTCCTAGACACGGCACGCATAGTCAGGAGGTTCCTTTCTCTAGAGCCCTGACCACCGGCATCTTGGACCCTGCTCCTGATGCCGATGGGCCACTAATTTTTATATTTTTAAATGTTTTTATTTTATTTTTGTAAAAATATTTAAAAATATACCTAATATGTACAAAAGAAAATAAACGAAAAATAATAATAATGTAATAAAAAAAAAGTCTATGGCGTCTGTCAACGTCAGAATGAAAAATTCTCAAGCATAATTTTTTACATAAAATAAATAGTATCTGAGTCCAGATTCTACCTCAATATTAAATAAAAACAACTAGAATAGTACTATTATGAAAGTAAAAATGAAAAACCTTTTAAAAACGGACCACAAACATTTGAAAAAAATGGACCAAACAATATCCTATGTGATTTGTGAGCGAGTGATTTAATTATGCAGACAAGAGCCAAGACACGACTCCAGGCACACCCACCATCTCCGGACTCGTCGCTCAGCTCCGCCTCGCAGCCGCCGGTACGCGCATCAACCGTGAGCGCCGTGTCACCGGTCGCTGCAGTTGCGTCGAGCTCGAGCGACGAGTTTTTCTCCCCACCGTCGTCACCAACACCACAACGATGGCGAGAAAGAGGACGGCCACCAGCGGGCTTGGGACCTCGAAGCCAACAGGCCTCGAGCAGGGTCCCCGCTGCCGGTGGAAATGTGTCGCGCATACGATGGACGCAGTCCATGAACGAAAGTGTGATGCGCGCATATTATGGGGCTACAGAGGGAGGAATTAACCTTACAGCGTACCGAGTTCGGATGCTCTCTCTGTTTCAGGTGCTTGAACCAGCCGTCAACGTCTCGGCCCAACGATTATCGGATCAGGTGCGCGTCATTCAGCACAATCATAGATTGGATGACGCTACACTTGATCGGCTGCGCTCGGAAATGCAGAATAGTTCTGCTAGTAACCCTCCTCCACCCCAGAATGTCGTGCATGCGCCTGCCGACGTTCCATTACAGGCAAACCAGCACAATGAGGAGGAAGAAGCCAGGGCTATATCTGCAGAGAACCTATGCAATGTGGATATAGGGAGCATTCTGGAAGATGCCATCCGTGAGTACCGGTTCACATCACCTGACCTTAGACCACGGCTACCACGTTTGCCCATGAATAAAAAAAACAGAGCACTGGTGTGTGCCCTGGATGCGCTGTTACCAAATTTTATTGAAAGCAGCGCAGACCTTTGCGATACACACTCAACCTTGTATTGCACGGCTGTTGCGGCATGTCGTATAGCTCGTGTCAAATTCCCAAACACTGATCGAGCTACACGACCGAAACCCGCCGCACCAGCCTGGCAATGCAGGATTGAGCGTCGTATTAATGAGACCAGGGTACTCATCGGGAAGCTTATCTGCTTCAGGGAGGGCAATACACGACCAAGGGTGATGCGCTTTGTGAGGCGGGCGTTCACGGGAACTAGTATTAGTCCTCGAGAATACGCATCCCGTGTCACAGAGCGCATCGACTTCCTGAAGCAGAAAGTTTATGCATGGGCAAACCGTATCCGTCGGTATAAGCGAAGAGTGGATCGGGACACTCAGAATCGTATGTTCCAGAATGATCAAAGGTGGGTATACAGAGCTTGGGAGCGACCCTTTCCCACACGAGGTGTGACTGACGCGCGTCTACCGGATAATGATGACATGTGTGCGTTTTGGCGGAGCATTTGGTCGATGCCCGTCAGTCACATTGAAGATGATTGGATGCGTGTTGTTGAACGGGCGTGTGATTCAATACCAGACATGGAGGCTATCACCATCAGTCCTCTGGATGTGGCCCGTGCAGTCCGTCCGCTGCCTAACTGGAAATCTCCAGGGCCGGACGGACTGCACAATTTCTGGATTAAATGGCTACAAAGGTCACACTCTTGCTTAGCTTCACAATTCCAGTCATCTTTAGAGAATGGGTCGCTACCACAGTTCTTTACGACAGGTATTACCCACCTGCTCCATAAATCGGGAAGTACTGCGGAACCTAAAAATTATAGACCTATTACATGTTTACCGACGGTCTACAAAGTTCTTACATCCATTCTTAGAGCAAAAATTACAAGTCATATTGAAAGCAACGCTATTATGTCGGTGTCTCAGAATGGATGTAAGAATGGGTCCCGTGGTACTAAGGAGCTGCTCCTTATAGACATGGCCATAAGCCAACAGGTTCGTAGATCCCGGAAGGATCTGTCGACATGTTGGATAGATTATAAGAAGGCCTATGACTCGGTGCCACATACATGGCTCATGAGGGTGCTGGAGTTGTACAAAATAGACGCAACTCTACGCACCTTCTTGATGTCGTGTATGAGGCAATGGAGGACGGTCCTTCTGTATCCAGGATGTCGACAGATCCAGGGGACCGATGAACCGATTAGGATTGAGCGTGGAATATTTCAGGGCGATAGTTTGAGTCCGCTTTGGTTTTGCTTAGCCTTGAATCCTCTAAGCACACTGCTGGAGGATTCAGGTCTAGGCTATCGGTTGAGAAGAGGTGGTCAGGTGATATCACACCTCCTTTACATGGATGACTTGAAACTCTTTGCCCCCAACAACTTGCAACTAATGGAGCTACTGAAGGTAACAGAAACCTTCAGTAGCGCCATCAGGATGGAATTTGGTGTGGACAAATGTGCAGTCATGCATGTAAAGCGAGGAAGGATTATAGAATCCGTGGGAACCCAAACTACGGATTCTATACACCTTAGATCACTCTCCTCAACCGAAACCTACAAGTACTTGGGTATGTCGGAAGCATTAGGCATCAATACTGCCGACATGAAACAATCGTTGAGGGAGCGCTTCTTTGGCCGCCTGAATAAAGTGTCAAATAGTCTTTTATCAGGCTGAAACAAAGTGCGCGCCTTCAACGGTTGGGTCATGCCGGTCTTGATGTACTCTTTCGGCATACTCAAATGGACTCAAACGGAACTTGACGCCCTGGATAGGAAGGTCCGTACATTGCTGACGGCACAACGGATGCATCACCCACGGTCATCAGTGATGAGACTGTACATCCCGCGGAAGTGTGGGGGCCGAGGCTTTTTGAATGCTAAAACCCTTCACAACCGCGAGATTTGCAGTCTCAGGGAATATTTCCTTAACACTGACGTGGGGATGCATCAAGATGTGGTCGCAGTGGACAAGAGCCTCACTCCGCTCTCCTTGGCGAAAGAGAACTGGCGCAAACCTGCAGTACTGGATACTAACGATCGTAAGGAAGTATGGCAAGGCAAAGAGCTACGCGGACGCTTTTTCCGGGCTCTTCATGGGCCTGATGTAGACTTTTTGGCGTCTGTATCCTGGCTACGTTTCGGCGACCTCTTCGGGGAAACCGAAGGTTTTGTTTGTGAGATTATGGATGAAGTTATCATGACGAATAACTATTGGAAATACATTGTCAAGGATGGAAGGTTTTTTTTCGACGTTCAGGTATCGAAGAGACCAGACGTGTGCACCGTATTCTAGTAAACTACTGATTTATATTTCTATAAGTACAAGCAAAAGTGCTACTAAGAACAATAACACTTTCGAGCATAATTGCGTGAACTAAAGTGACAGTGCTGTGTTAATATTCTTTTGAACTTAAAATCCGCCGTGAGCGACAGTTGCCGCGACCGCTCTTCACCACCTCGGGGAAAAGAGACGAGACCATAACGCACCGATTTTTCATCTCGCTCGCTCTCGTACCATTTGCCCTGTGTTTCCGTGCTACGTCACTGCTATTTTGTAAAGATGAGTGCAGAACAATCGTCGGCCGAGATAAATATGAAGATGAGCAGCAAAGGAAGTGGATCACTTACTGACCTACGAACGTTGGTAAAAGAAGATGGTAAAGTTACACTGCGAAAACGAAAGCAAAATTTTGAGGCCGACGTTATACAAGAAATGTCCGACCTACGAACTGAAATGAAGAACTATTTCCACGCTTTTACCGAAAAACTAAATGAAATATCCAGCAATCTATGTCAAGAAATGGTCGAGGTTAAAAATGAAATAAAAAACATAAAAAATGCAACCGATATTCTTTCATCTGAGCAGAATGAAATTAAGGAAGAACTGAAAAAGTTAAAAAGCCAAAATTGTACTTTCCAAGAAGAGATAAGCCTTCTAAAAACCGAATTATCTACCGATAATAAAACATCGTGCGAGGTAAACAAAAATCAGCCGTTCGATTGTGAGTACATGGCCTTAGAAATCCAAGAACGCGCAAAGCGACAGTATAATGTCATAATTGGAGGTATATGTGAATTAAGTGACAAAAACTCATTAACAAGGCGTGAATATGACACAAATCAAGCGCTTAACATAATTCAAACGATTTACAAGGAATGTCCCTCTCCTATAAGATGCATGCGTCTTGGCAAGTATAACTCGGAAAAAACTAGATACCTTAAAGTTACCTTCCATCAACAAGAAACAGTTATACAAATTCTGCGTAACAAATCGAATCTCACAAATGATAACGTTCGCATATTACCGGATCAAACACCAATGCAAATTAAATACATGAAGGATCAGCGTGCGGAATTGTTACGACGAACGGAAAGTGGTGAATCGGATCTCACTATAAGGTACATAAACGGTATACCGAAGATAATAAAAAATGCAGCAAAAAACTACCATCAAAACAAATCCCTCGACAAAGCAACTACGACACTTCGGAATTAGATAACGTAACCTATCAACATGTAGATACCTACCATAATATAAGTACATCTCCAGCCTCGTTAAGAATGTTTTATGCTAATGTGCGTAGTTTGGTAAAACCAGGTAAGCTTGATGAGTTAAAATGTATCCTACGAGATTTTAATCACACTATACACATTGTGTTGCTAGCCGAAACATGGATCAAATCTAAAACTGATGCCGATATGCTGGATATACCCAACTACACACATATATTTAATTTAAGGAAAGATTGTATAGGCGGGGGTATTTCAATGTATGTACACAAAAGTTTAAAATTTGATATAAAAGAGGAGCAGTATGAATGCGGTAATAATTTTCTATGGATAAATTTATTAAAACACTCTCTGACTATTGGCTTAATTTATAAACCCCCAAATACGAATCTGAGCGACTTTCTTAACATTTACACGCAACGTTTAGAAAAGAGCAAACGCCAGACAATTATATTTGGGGACTTTAATATTGACTTACTAAGTAGTGAGCGCAAAACAACCGACTACACAGATGCCATACAAGAATCGGGATACTATATACTAAACAATATACACGAAAAATACTGTACTCGACAAACCAAACACACAAAAAGCATTATAGATCATGCATGCAGTAATATTTGGAACGCTAAGATACACATGGCAATAATAGAATCAGCACTATCAGACCACAAACAAATCTACCTAGAACTCAAACAATATAAACAGAGCCTAAAACAAAAAGTTAAATACTATGCGATTGATTACACAGCTCTGTATGAGAACATACTACAAAACGACTTGATAGACGTAGGAAACCATTATGCCATTCTTGAACAATATTTAATAAAGAATTTAAATGACTCGAAACTAATCAAATACAAAACCTACCACAAAAGGACTGGATCAATAAAACGGTAATTAATTATATTAATGAACGAAATCAATTATGGCATGGTTGTCTGACAAATCCAGAAAATGTTCAACTGCAATCTAAGTATGTAACTGCTAGAAAAAGAGTAGAATGTAAAATAAAAGAAGATAAAAAGAAATACTATTATGGCGCATTTTCAAGATGTAGTAAGAACCCCAAAAAAATGTGGAAATTGATAAACACTCTAGCTAAAAATAAGATAAACGATGCCTGTGCTCTTCCTAAACTCAAACTTGGCGGCAAAGAAATAACGAACGGTTCAGAAATCTGTAACGCGTTTAATAACTATTTTGCGACTATTGGATCTTTGTTGGCCCAGAATATAGTACAAACTAATCCAAACCCACAAATAACATTACATACGCTAGATACAGACTTCCAACTTACCATTTTAGAACATTGCACTGAAGATGAGATATCCAAAATAATTGACAATTTGGATAATGATACCAGCTGTGGAATCGATGGAATAACAACTAAAGCGCTCAAATGCATTAAGAACCTGATTTTAACTAACCTAACTAATTGCATAAATAGTTGCTTTGACAGTGGTGTGTTTCCGGACAGCCTTAAAATAGCTAAAGTAACCCCTATACACAAGTCTGGAACTAGGACTGACCCCGGAAACTACCGACCAATTTCAGTGTTGCCTGTTATTTCCAAAATATTTGAAAAAGTTTTATACACGCGCTTATCCAAACACTTAACCAATACCAACTTTCTTTACACGCATCAATATGGCTTTCGTCCACACTCGAATACAATTTCGGCTACTGTTGATCTAATTACTAAAATAAAGGATAATATAGATAAAAAGCAATTCGTTCTAGGTGTTTTTATTGACCTAAAAAAAGCGTTCGATACAGTTAGCCATTCTATCCTTCTGAAGAAGCTAAAAATCATAGGAATTACTTCTACAGCATACAAAATGTTTGAGTCTTATCTTACTAATCGGCAACAGATCGTCAAACTTGATAAATATGCAAGTGCCTCGGCCAATATACAGTGCGGAGTACCTCAGGGATCGGTCCTGGGTCCATTGCTTTTTCTCATATATATTAACGACATTAGTACTGCTGGACTGACTGGACACATATCACTGTATGCAGATGACACATGTCTTTTTTATTTTGGCAATTCTATCACTCATATTATCTCAGAAGCACAGAAAGACCTTAATGTTTTGAATGTATGGCTTACTCAAAACCTTCTGACTATGAATGTTAGTAAAACTGCTTACATAATTTTCGCAGCAAAGAATAAAAAAATACCACCATTCCCAGATCTTACAATAAATAACCAACCGTTACGAAAATCAACGTATGAAAAATATTTGGGCCTGATTGTGGACAGTAAGTTGACATTCAGAGCGCATATCGACTACGTAAGGTCTCGAATACTTCCACTAACCGGAGCCATACGTAACATTGCAAAATACGTACCCTACAAGCTAAGACATACTATTTACAACACACTAATCAAGCCACATCTGGAATATCTGATCCAAGTATGGGGTCAAGCTGCAAAAACAAATCAACAACACCTACAACGAACACAAAATAAAATCGTCAAAGTCCTCTTCAATTACAACTACGATACTCCTACAGAAGTAGTCTACAAAAGAGCAAAATTATTTAACCTACAACAATTGTATACGTACCATACATGCATGACTATACGAAAGATCCTTAAGACCAACATACACACAAATATTTCATTTACACAAAAGACGCGTAGATATAATACCCGTAATCAAGACGACCTAGAAGTACCAAAAGTGAGAACCTTGTACGGCAGGAAAACTATACAGTGGGAGGGGGTTAGGCTATACAATAAACTACCTAAAGAACTCAGAGAGTGTACAAGCATACCAACATTTAAAAAAGGCCTTAGGAATCACATATTAGACACATAAGTTTAGATTTTTCAATTTTATTAGATTTTATTTTTTGTAACACACACATAAGATTAGCTTGTACTGTTTTGTGTTTTGAAGTTTAACTAGATTTAAGCACATATTTTCCAATGAAACTGTGATGTTCAGTTTCTTGAATTGCTTGAACGTCGTAATATCAACTACAACCTATTGTTAATTTAGTTAAGTTTCTCTATAAGTGAACTGTAATTTGTTCTTTGAGAAATAAAATGTCTTTAAACCGAAGGATGGTACGGTTGACATCTGTCGGGCATGCCACCGTCCCGCTGAATCAATCCGACATATCGTTTCCGGTTGTTCTCGTCTTGCTAACGGCGAGTATTTGCACAGACACAATCTAGTAGCTAGGATTATCCACCAGCAACTTGCTTTGCAGTACAACCTTGTGGAGTCTGAAGTACCATACTACAGATATGTGCCCGACCCAGTTCTCGAGAATGGTCACGCCACATTGTATTGGGATCGATCTATCATCACTGACAGGACTATTGTAGCCAATAAGCCTGACATTGTGGTGATAGATCGCCGAGAGCGTTGTGCAATGATTGTTGATATCGCTGTCCCTCATGACGAGAATCTCATGAAAGCTGAGCAAGATAAGAAAATCAAGTATCTTGACTTAGCTCACGAGGTTGTCGACATGTGGGACGTGGACTCAGCAATCATTGTACCGATAATCATTACAGTAAATGGCCTAATAGCGAAGAGCCTCGACCAACATCTCAGGAGGCTCTCATTGCGCGGCTGGATCAAGGGCTTGATTCAGAAAGCAGTACTCCTAGACACGGCACGCATAGTCAGGAGGTTCCTTTCTCTAGAGCCCTGACCACCGGCATCTTGGACCCTGCTCCTGATGCCGATGGGCCACTATTTTTTATATTTTTAAATGTTTTTATTTTATTTTTGTAAAAATATTTAAAAATATACCTAATATGTACAAAAGAAAATAAACGAAAATAATAATTATAATAAAAAGTTTCTTGAGGTAAAAAGGTAAAACACTAAATACAAATTTGCTTAAATCTACGAAAAATTCAGTTGTGTTATGTGCCTGAACTAGGTCATCCTGTGTTTCAGGCGTGGCAAGGTATCATATTTCTAAATAATCACATTAATTATAAAATCTAGTAGGTATGTAAAATGGTGTAAATAGTACAATAAAACTAAAAATCTTAGTACCTATCCTAACCTAGCTAAAATTAATTAGTACAAATACAATTTTTTTTTTATTTTTTTATTTAAGTACAACTAATAATTTCTCTGTATCTTCATAGGACATACTTTGGAGAGCTTTCTTGAGAGTTCTTTTGCAATTTATATAATTAAGAGAATAAATGTTGGTTCTAGCATTTAGTCTGTTATAAAGTAGTGGTCCTAGGAAGACAAAAAATTTGGCTGCGAAAGCATGTTTTGTACTTTTTGTAGGGCAAACTATATCTTTCCGTCTCTTTTTAGTAAATTCAGTGCTATATGGGAGGGCTGCGTGCTGTTTTAATACGATGCTCATTATGAATAACTGTCGAGCTGTTAGTACTTCACAGGATTTATAGAGTAGGTTAGTAGGAAAAAGGAAAGGGCGGCCAGTAGACACCTTGAGAATCGCTCTTTGAGCTCTCTCGATAGGTAGTAGCAAACTTTTACCTGCTCCACCCCAAGAGGTGATGCAGTACGTCAAAATTGACTGGCAGAGAGCAAGATAAACTCGCCTAATTAATTTTGGGTCTGCAATATAACGTAGTTTTTTGAAAATGAATATAAGCTTACGCATTCTATTATTTAAGGCTTCTATGTGTTGTTTAAAAGATAAGGTTTCATCTATTATAATACCCAGAAATTTTATTTGATTAGTTATATTAATATTAGGACACGTAAGGAGGCAATCTGCCGGGGCCATACAACAGTGAGCATACATCGTCGAGGGCAAAACAGATGTTTGTTTGCGCATTGAAAACTTAATATAATTTGTCTTAGCCGCATTTAGTGTTAGTGAGTTATGCTGAAGCCACTTATTTACAATATTAAAACCGTGTTGCGCAAACTTGTAGACTTCATGTTCCGATTCAGCAGAAAAAAGGAGGGCAGTGTCATCAGCGTAGGATATTATAGTGCCGTGCTCTAGGTTTAGATTACAGAGGTCATTTATGTATATCAAAAATAGAGTAGGCCCTAAAATACTTCCTTGGGGCACACCAAAAGACGTGTTTTTTTCGTCTGCGCTGAGAACATTGCCAATTTTAACGCACTGGGTTCGGTCTTCTAAGTAACTTTTGAGAAGTTTCAGTTGAATGCCTCTTATGCCCATTGTCTCAAGCTTGCGCAACAGAATAGGAATGGAGACTGTGTCAAAAGCTTTGGCGAGGTCCAGGAAAACTCCAACTGTGTGGTTACCCTTGTCAAGTTCTTGGGCTAGATAGTCAGTTAGATGATGTACGGCATCGGCAGTTGAAATTTTAGGTCTAAATCCATATTGACGGTCCGACAAAATTGATTTATCCTCCAGATATCTAAACAATCTTTTATTTATGATTTTTTCTAAAATTTTTGACATAGAACACAGTAAAGAAATTGGTCTATAATTTGTTACTTCCTGTTTACTGCCTGTTTTGTATACAGGGACAATAACTGCTTTTTTGAGGCACTCGGGAAAAATACCCAAGGACAGGCACATTCGGAAAATATAAGTCAGTGGTGGTACCAAAATAGTCTTGAATTGTTTGATGATTTTATTTGATATATTATCCCAACCAACTGCACAGTCGTCTTTCAAAGTCATGATTATTCTTTCTACCTCAGTTTCGTCTGTATCTAGCAGGGCGAAGGATGTTAAGGTGGAGTTACATGCAAAAGGCGTGCTTGTTAGAAAGTGTGATTGAACCCGATTTCTTTCTGCCAGATTCTTTCCGACGTTAACAAAGAAATTATTTGCTAAGTTAGCAGATGTTAGCGGTGTCGAGTGCGCTTTTAATAAACCTGAAGATGACTCATTTTGTTTCGAGGTATATGTTACATTTTTAATATATTTCCAGATCTGTTTACTATTTGTTCCAGCCTCTTCCAATGCAGTTTTATCGTAGTTGCTTTTAACCTTTTTAAGGAGATCATTACAGAAATTACGATACCTTTTGTACGACAGCTGCAGTATTGCATTATCTGGATGAGATTTAGCCTTCATGTGCAGTTTATCTCTATGTTTCATACAACGAATAAGACCTGTCGTGATCCAGGGTTTTATGTTACAATTTTTACGGCTCAGTCTTGATATGTCTGTATTTTTCTGAATTGCATGTCGTATATTTTCTATTACATACAACATACAAAACTGCGGATCAGCAGAATTGTAGACTGGATCAAAGTTGATGACGCGTAAATCTTCTTCAAGTTTATTTATGTTTAATTTAGTAATTGTGCGAGTGTTTTGTTTAGGTAATTTACAGTTTATGATTAATAGGGCAGCATT
This sequence comes from Polymixis flavicincta, assembly GCA_949987655.1. Taxonomy (NCBI): domain Eukaryota; kingdom Metazoa; phylum Arthropoda; class Insecta; order Lepidoptera; family Noctuidae; genus Polymixis; species Polymixis flavicincta. The sequence continues at coordinate 9,848,836 of OX465171.1, read as the reverse complement.
ATGATCGGTTATTGTTGAGTTAATAACAAGTGCAAGTGAAGGGAAATTCGATTTAAGCATAATATGGTCCAAGCAAGAGCCACTTTGATGTGTAGGAAAATTGTGTGCGGGGAGCAAGCCATGAAAGGCGCATAGGTTGAGGTAGTCCTGAGCAGATGCATCAGCACTTCCTGGAAGAATATTAATATTAATATCGCCAACTAAAATCGTGTTTTTGAAGGATGACAGGTTTTGCAAGGTGTCATTCAGAGAGTTAGTAAAATTGCTGATATTTTTAAAGGAGGGTGGCCGATATATTGCTAATATCGCAAATTCTGACCCAATTTTAACTAACAAACTGTTGCAGTCGACCATATTAGGTTCCTCAACGGAGACATTTAAATAACTTCTGACATAAACTATCACCCCATCATTTTGATTGAAATTTATACTACTTTTGTACATAGTATATCCCGTGATTTGCGGTATGTTATATTGCTTAGCAAGCCAACATTCGGTCAAAACAATTATGTCACAAGCCATGTTTATCCGTTGTTGAAAAGTGCAAAAACTATCAAAATTCTTATATATGCTACGTATATTTTGTGTTAGTATGGTTAAGGGAGTTTTATAGCCGGAAATATATTGTTTGCATTGTTCCGCTTCACAGAGTTTAGACTCGGATACAGATAAATTATCTAAGTCATTAATTATCGTGTCAATCATATTAAATAAAAAGAATAGAAAACGAAAAATGTAAAATAAAAATTAAGTAAAAGGTCTAAAATAACTTATAAACGGCGCTCTTAGGCGCCTCCATAATCAACAGAATTAACGTATCTTTTCTCGGCCATTATTTTCGCCGGGCAGTCAGTAGCGCCTGTTATGTGATTGTCTGGCTTTTTGAAATGCGAGCAAGTAGCGCATTTTGGTTCATTTGCCTTCTTTGGACAGTCTTTGATCGAGTGACCCTGATCACCACAATGGCCGCAGGTGTAAGATGTCTGTCGACATGACTTGGCAGCATGTCCATACTGCTGACACTTATAGCAGCGTGTGACTAAAGTGAAGTCTCAGACAGGACACGATGACCAATTAACAAAAACACGTTCTTTAGACATCAGGGCTTTTCGAATGACCGGAGATACTTCTACGAAATAATTGCAGGTCTCGGCGTCCTTCTTACCTGACTTATGGCTTAGCTTTATAGAGGTCAAGAATGACTCAACATTGCAGTCCTGAAGTTTTTCGGCTAAGTTTTGATGGTACAAACATGTGAAGACTTCATTTTCTGTCATGGATGTCGGCACTCCTATGATGACTACTCTGGGCTTTCTTTTATGAGGCTCGTCGACGGTTAGACCCGACTTTGTGAGCTGCACCGATTGTCTCAGCTTTTCAATATCTTCCTTCGTCTCGGTGCTGATAATCACTCCGCCGTTTTTAGTCTTGCGTAAGCCCCTCACGTGAAGTTGCATTTTTTCCGGGCAAATTATTTTTTGGACCAGACATTTTGTCTCATCACTGGACTTTAATTTGTCGTTCGGATAGATAGCCACTGAACTTAAGTTAATTGGCTGGATGTAATTGTTGGCTCCTTTCTTTACCATATCAGAAAAAGACGGTCCTTGGGCAGGTTTCAGTGACTCTCCGATTCTCGACTTGAGCTCCTGTAGCTGCTGCGAAAGGTCACGTTGGTTTTCTAAGTTTATAAGGGCATGGTGGAATTGGATGGCTTTTGCTTTGATGGACTGGTACTGGACGGCCATTTGCGACGTTCCATGGCCAACCTTGCGGCATAGGGCATTGATGCGCAATTTCTGGTCCATGTTCAGCTTGCCATCAGCTGCAATAGCGCAAACCTCCTTCAGGCTCTGTTCAATATTGGTCATCCAATTTTGGACTTCTGTCGTCGGTATAGCATCGAGGTCATTGTTCCTTTGACTGGGCGCTTGAGGGGGAGCAGCAGGTACGGCTGCGGGCACAGGTGTAGCTGGTGGGGAGCGGGCACACCTACTTCTAGGACTGAAGGGACTCTCCTCCATTGTGAAACAGTTTATTTACTTGCTAATCATGGATCATCGTCAACCAAACACACACTTTACACAAACCTACGTAAATTTCCGACACAGTTTGCGTAATTACCGGCTATTGCACTAAAAACTAGGTCACGACTTCGCAAGTGATTATTTGTTTATTTCAATTAATTGTTCGACACGTCTGTTCACCCCGACAATGCAAAGTCAGTATCTAATAATTACGAGTAAGTTAAAACAGTAAAATAATAATTACGAGTTTGTTTTGGTATTCATTCCATTGTGTGTTGATTGGGGACCACATACGGCCATGTCTCTATCAGATTAGATTTACATCCCCTGAAATTCAGAGGTCACAGGGAACGAATGGAAGTTAGTAACATGTTTTTGGTTTTATGATATGACGTTCACAAAATACTTTATTTCAAAGCCTGAGGGATCAAAATTGCAATTAATATATTAATGCACACTGCAACACAACTCTGTTAACGCCCCCGTACAATGAATGAAAATGAAACGACAATCTTTAACCAAGAATTTTGTTATTGGATTAGTCAGGAATTATTTTAGGCCTCGATTTTGTCTAATTTAGCATTTTATACTAAACTGAATGACAAGGATGAAGTTTTGTTGCTACGATATGACTGACGACATTGCTGTAGCACTTGTAGCTGAGATAGATATCTAACGTTATTGTTTTTCCATCCGTGTTTTGTGACAAGTTAACTAACATACATACGTTGTCATCAAAAACTGCCACTGTAAATCTCATCTAGACATTTAATTCTCTAGTACGTGTATTTTCGGGTAAGCCTTGCATGTGTGCAGCAGCAATCATACTAGTCACTGTTTGGGTTTAATCGATCTGTGACGTCACGATACGTCATACCCTAGATACTCAACTTATCGCTTCCGTTCTTATGGAATCCTGGTAACACCGGAAGCAAAACATTTTTTTATCATTTATAGGCCTAGTATTAGAATAGATTACGTGTGTATAGGCACTATTTCTAGGGATGTTTTCAGTCGTATTACTTATAAAATGACAATATTGATAAAAACTAGTGATTCGCTCCTACTTTGCAGGATTTTTACGGCTAGATTAATCAAGAAGATCTACTTGTGTTACCATAATATTGTAGCCGCAGACGATCATACCAAAATAAACGGCTCTGAAGATCACTGTTTGTCCATTTTCAATAGAAAGTAGACTCGTGACCATGAGGCATACATCTGAAACTTTTCTAAAATATTTTACGTGTTCTCTCTCTCATCTTGTCGCACCAATTCAACTTAAAACTTTTCGAAATGCAAATGCTTGCTCAAAACCCTCTGTGCTTTTATTGCAATCAATTTTCTGAAGGCATACTTGCAAATCTATAAATAGATTCAGGGAACTAGGATCCAATGAATACGAGGATGTAGTTCTCTGTATGTATAGTATTCACACAACTGAATACGGAAAATTCACCAGTATGCACTCATGCGACAGCGATATGCAAAATTTGCGAGAGGGTGTGCGACAGCAGTATCAAAGGTGAAATGCAACACTCACAAACATTTACATATGTTTGTATCATAAAATTGTTATGTTACGCTTAATTTGTAGCAGCACTGGTGTGTGTGCACTCAAGTAGAACTGATGTCCAAATCGGCATAAATACATTACTGTTTAACTTATTTATCGTGATAGACTGTACGACACGTTATCATGAAAGAAATAATTCAGCTGCGGCTTAATTTACTTTTAACTGTTATAAAACACGATTTAAAATTGAACATAATTTTACTGTAGATTCCCATAAGGTTAACTTTGCTCATTTCAATGTTTAATCTTGGGTTGGTCTTTGGTCTAACTAAAATATAAAAACGTAATTTGCAAATTGAGACAGACATAAAACATGCTTAAAAATAAATATTAACCTTATGTCGAATAAATACTTGAACAAGTATTTTGGAGTATTGTTGAGTTATTTTCCTTAAATATATTTACTTCTAGGATATTTGAAAGTTCATCCCTTTAGTAGGAGATACTTTTTTTGAATTAAAATGGACACACGACCTGTACTAAATAAAAAGATTATATTATATCAAACAAATTATTACGAATACACATAAAATAACGATAACTAGCCCAAACACTAAGAAAAGTAGATCAATGTGAAAAAAATATGTTTCATGCGAACGATGCCGCAGGCAGAAGCTAAAGATACTATAAGAATTGAGATATCAAGCTCATTATAGGATTTCATACGATTATCGTTATATTAAACGACCAGGATAGCATAACTGAAAAGGACTGGCTACTGTATGACTGTATATATAAATTAATGTGGACTGGTGTATTAAAGTATTATTGCACACACACTACAATTTTCAATAATGTAACTAGCATCGTTGTTCTACCTTTTAAATATGGCATTAAGACGTTTCTAAGAAACAAATAAGAACACATGGCATGGAGATGCGTGCCGCATCTGTTACCATTGTAATACATTAAAGACGATTTTGACAATTTCCAATCTGAAAAAATTACGATTTTGATTGAAACTGGGACTAGATTTTGGAAGTTTTTATGATAATTCCCTTCAGATATTGCATATCGCACCATTTAAACGTGAATTATAAAATAAAATTCAAAACATTCATTTTATTTTACGTATGTAAGCTAATTGGTGTAGTTAATGACTATGAATGAACAAATATATTATAAAGAATTTGTAAGTCGGTACTATTACAATTTCAATATTCAAAACTAGATGGCGTTGTTTGGTTGGGCTGTCTGCCAAATAGCTCACTTGTACCAGGAGAGAATGAACATAGAGTAGTAATTCTGTCTGAGCCGTAGTACTCGCCTGATTCATTCAAAAGCAGTTGAGAGGGGGTTGTTTAGGTTGGGAGATTGCCACCCCTACATTACAGAATGGCAAGGTGGTTGTTTCACTCTCGCTGTCGCCTTGTCTACACTGGTGTTGTAAAAGCTATAATGAATCAGCAACTACCAGGCCACACAGAAAGTATTGCGAAAAAAAGTTTTTAAGTATAAGAGACTGGCCAGTTATAATTTATTTTGAATAAATTTTATTAAGTAAAAAGGTACGTTCCAGTTTCAAAATTTCCCTCCACATTGTTTGCGAGCCAATTTAAATTATCGAGTCTCATTAAAAAATAGGTCTGCACCGGTTTTTTTGTCTCATCTAAATCAAACGTTTTTGATTGTTAATGGCTTATTAGAAGTTAAAGTAAATAACTCACAAATGTATTCTGTGTTTCAGACAAAAGGCCTCAGTGGCAAGCAGCTAATGGGCTCCTTGCCGGCTGCACGTCTAGCAGCTACCAGCCGCCCATTAAAGAAGGTTGGCTTGGATTTCGCTGAACCAATAAAGTATAGATGTGATTTTTATTTCCATATTTCCGGAAACTTTGTTGGTTGTTAAATTTCATTTTTTAAGTAATTGACGGACTTTTTTGCACAAAGAAACGGTACATAAATTAAAAAGTTTAATGGGAAGTTTCAAACGTGTGACAAACGTTAAATCTGCAACAGTTGGGTTCAATAACTTTAACCGAGTTAAGTATTTTCATCTTGCATTCGTTCTAAAAGTGTTTCGAATCCTGTGATTGCCAAATAAAATTTCTTGAAAACGTTATGGGTATCACGTACTAATCAACTACTGGACTACGTCTAATGTTGGATTGCCCAGCTATAGGAGGTTAGCCGCAAGCTATTTGCATCCACTGCATATTTGAAGAGACTTCGTAATTTTCTACTTACTGCCACTAAGATTGCATAATCACTTCTACTTCTTGAACGGCTTCATAATACCTACTTCCCTACTAATCTTATAAATGCGAAAGTAACTGTGTCTGTCTATCACGCTTTCACACCTAAACCGCTGAACCGGTAGTCATGAAATTTGGCAGAGATATGGAGAAGGACATAGGTTACTTTTTTACGTGATAACCGACATCCACACGGGCGGAGCCGCTGGCAAAAGCTAGTACATATTTGTGCAAACCGAATTTGAACCTTATACATATATGTATAAGGTTCAAATTCGGTTTGCACAAATATGTACACAAGTGGTTAGCAATCGCCGGAATGCCCACATTCATTTCTATTCGTACAATGTTCTCTTTTCCCTACCTTAATAAACGTTTTCAGTATCCTTGCGACTCTCACACCAAGTTCTTGAGGTCACAAGACAACTTATAGCTTAAAATGCCAATGCATTCCACAACGTTCTTTGACAAATCTTTTTCTGACCAGGTCACTCGCGTGTGGAATGCTTTGCCAGTTCAAATAAATTACGCGCAATCGTTACTAACATTTAAGAGGCTCATAAAAGTACATTACTTGTCGTTGTGATTTTGTTCACGTGGCTGTAATAATGTGTAGTCTGTTGTCATTTATTTGAGTTGCTTATAATTTAGTATGTATTATACGTGTAAGTATATATGTATTTATTATACAGCATATATATTTATTTATTTGTTTATTTACTATTAACACATACAATTGTTTTTACAGGTTGGGAACCTTATGTCTTTATCTATCTACGAGTATATATCTATTGTAGATAGTATGTTGTATCCAATGATTTTATAAGTACACTTATAATATCATTGGTTGTATCTATATTTTGCACCAATCCTATCCCCATTTCCCACCACAACCCCATTTTTATTTACACGTAATCACCAACCACTCCAAATCTGCCTGGAAGTGATGGCAGAAAGCAATAAAGTGTTTTATTTTTTCACTTTTCTTCGAATGGACTTTTATAGTCTAGGAGCCTCAAAGTAAAATCACTAATTATGAGGAAAGTACGAGGTCAAAATCAAACCAGATGTGCAATCTCACTTTGCACGCGTCTCGAATTTCATGATTCTTGGTCAGCGGGAAGTACCATTTAACAATATGTCGCATAAAAGGCCGTATATTTTTTATTACGTTGATATAGTTACTTGATTTTGCATACGTGTTCCCGAGAAAAAAATTCTTGCTAGAAAGATCGATGAAAAACGAAGTGTTTTTACTGTTTTTACTTTTGCGTACGAAACCCTAAAAAATTATTTATAATCTAAAAATTACAATAATAGTGATTCAATTCAATAAGGTTTTATCCGTTTCAATAACACTTTACATTAGAACTTAAAGAACTTTAAGAAGGGTGTTCAATAGCCAAATTCCCATTTGGCTACTGAACATCCTTTTGAAACTGCAGAAGAAGCATTTTACAACACTAAAGCTTCAAATGTTTGAGACGAAAGAGTGCTACGGTTACTACGCTGTAGCGCTACGGCGTAGCACTCGGAGGCCGCAGCAAAACATCAGCGACGCGTACTCAAAGATACGTTGCTCCAAAAAATATTTTGTATAAATAAGCTTAAATGCTAAATAACAATAGCTGCACGGGTCGATCGACCAGGTTAAGCTACGCTTGCCGCGGTTGGTCCGTGGATGGGTGACCATCTTTACATACCAAGACCCCTCCGTGCCTCGGAAAGCACGTTAAGCCGTTGGTCCCGGCTGTCATTTGTGGATCTTTGACAGTCGTTATGGGTCGTCAGAAGCCCGAAAGTCTGACAACCAGTCTTACCAAGGGGTCTCGTATAACCCAGTAACTGGGTTGTGGAGGTCAGATAGGCAGTCGCTCCATGTAAAATACTAAATATTCAGCTGCATCCGGTTAGACTGGAAGCCGACCCCAAAATAGTTGGGAAAAGGCTAGGCAGATGATGATGAATCTTAAATGCATGAATCTCAGACCACAACAACAATTAAAAGACAAGAGCTATACAAAGAAGACAATCCATTGATTGCTGCGCTCGACGTACTGACTTGAAAAATTTCACGCGGTCGAAAACGCTACTAACATTAAAATAGTCTTTGTTGTCTTTTGAAATGAATATCAATTTCAATTATAAAGTACGCTTTTCGGCCAGCGTTATTTTTACAATGTAATGAATACCCAATAAATATTAACCCTTTAGCCAAAAACAGAAATAAAATGTTTTCACAATAAAAAAAAGAAAACAAAAGTCCTCCCCGGCAGGGAATCGAACCCTGGTCGCCCGCGTGACAGGCGGGAATACTAACCACTATACTACCGAGGATTGTGACGGAAAACCTAAAATCAAGGTTCTCTTGCTTATATTCTGATTCAAAACATTGAATTTCAGCGAAACTACGAAATTTTATGTACAATTTTACACTTAAAAAAGCTGTGGAACAGAAAAGGTACGCTAGTAATCTGATTACTTTAGAGTTACTAGTATTTTGATAGAAAACATGTTTTATTCAGTTTGCGAACTGCATAAACAAGCTACATTATGATCAAGTTCCGACACTGTACGCTAGATAGTGCAGTTAGTTCTCTCATCCGACTGGTGAGGTAGCACCACCCGACTAAAATGAACCTTACATTGAAGCGACAATTTGGAACCGTGCACCTAGCTTCTGACGTTTCATAAGTGCCCATGCAGGTTTAGTGAAATAAAAATATTTTGATTTAATTTGACTGTCGTACTCGCAAAAGGTAGACGTAGGTTAGTTCGGAATTATCATTTCGCTACTTGTAGATTATCACAAGACAAGCCTTTTATTAAATACATTCAGTGTTAATCAATCATTTCAGTGATAATTTTGCAAAAGTTCGTTTAAAAAAAAAATGTATTTCGCTAGTAAAAAGTTTTGCTACAGGATAAGGTAAAGATCTTGTTCAGCCTGAAAATATTCCCCGATAGCCGATTTATAATAAATTGGGCAGAAAATAAAATAAAATAGTAATATCACTTGTTTTTATGGTTTAAAGATGTTTTCTCGCGATTATAGAATTTCCCTCCTGTGACTGATACAACTTCAGGCCACTCAGAAAGTATTGCGAAAAAAAGTTTTAATGTATGAAAGACTGGCCAGTTATAATATAGGTACGTAAAAACAGGTACGTAACAATTTCTAAATTTCCCTCCATATTGTTTGCGAGCTAATTTAAATGATCGTATCTCATTAAAACATAGATTTGCGCCGGGAACGTTTTCGTGCTATGATTTTTACGATTTCAAGTGTTGCCTAAAACCGGATGAATCGTACGATAGACTTCAAATGGCATTCCTGGATGAAAGCCTTTCTAAGGAAACCGCGTATCGTTGGTATAACGAATTCAAGCACGGTCGACTAACCTTGTGGGATGAATAAAGAAGTGGTCGTCCTTTGTCGGCTGTTACGGAAGAAAACGTGCTAGCAGTGAAAAATTTAATACATGACAACTGCAGATTAGATTGGTAAGCCTTCACGAAATTCTACAAGTGCCTCTTTGCGTGAGGAAGATAGTTTCACGATGGGTGTCACACATCTTCACCGATGCTCAGATGCAGCCCCCGGTGGAATGGTTCCATGATATGATAAACAAATTAGAAGCTATCTCGTCTCGGCGTGCTTGCATGCGACAGCATTACAGGTGATGATTCTTGGATTTATCAATACGACCAAAAACGAAGCACCAGTCGTCGGTTTGGTTGTTTCAAAACGAATCAACGTGATCTAGAAGCAGGGGAAGATTTTGATCGCGAGGTTTTTCAATTTGACTGGTTACTTGGCAATTCCTTTACTGAACCAAAGAAGCATCAACGCTGAATGGTATACTACCAAATTCTTGGAAGAAGTTTTCTCTGTTGTGAGCAACAAGCGACCGAACACAGTGCTCGGCGGGCTATTGCGCACACCGCGCTCAAAACGAGGGACTTCCTGGACAGCACGCTGACCAAACTCCTGGGTCACCCTCCTTACAGCCCTGACCTAGCACCATATGACTACATTTTATTCTCATAAATAAAAAATCTGCTCAAAGGGATAGAATTTTCGTCGACGGAAGATACACTGTCAGCGTTCGAGCAGGCTTTAAATGAGGTGTCTGCGGCGGACTGGAAAAAGTGTTACGAAAAGTGGTTCAGACGTATGAAACTTTGTATAGAGGCTAGTGGTTTAATCAAAAAATATTTATCCACAGAACATTTATTTTTATTTTCGCAAAAGTTTCTGATTGTCCCACGTACTGTAAACGTGGTAGCAGTATTCTACGTGTTACGCTCACACCATCCCTGTTTAACTATTGCCGTAAGCATAAATTAATTTTCACACCACCTGCTCGACAATGTCAAATTACATGTCAAGCAAACCTAACCTAAAGTAAGTCATTTAAGACCTGAGGTCTAGCAGGTCATTAATATTGTACTTAATTTCATTATGACCCGCTGGTCATTAATGTGATTTGAATTTGGAACAATAAGTGGAAATCGCGTACGAACATTTACGATAGGTAGTACCTAGTACAAATTAAATGAAATAGTAATACAAATTCCATGCATTCACCATTAAGATCTGCACTAAATAATTAATTGTTCGAAAATTAAACTGGCCACCACGAGTACCTACCTAGTACTCCAACTGCACATTTTTTTTTTAATTTTTGAATGCGAATACAAACAGTTTCCTAAGGCGTTTTCATGTAGCGACAAGGTTTGAATTACCTACCCTTATTGTCCCATGCAACCTGTACATGTTCTGATTTCCATTACAGGAAAGGTCTTAGGTGCATAGTGGAAAAATGTGATGATAATCATTTAAAGTGTTAAATCTGTAATTCTCCGGAATTTTCTAACCTTTTGGAGTGTCTTTTTACAATTTGCGGTAAACTACAGAAGAATACGAATATATTGCAATACTGTTAATCCCCCATAGCAAAAAGCGTGATAGTTTATATCATACAGTGTGCGCAGACATATTGGGAAGATTTAGTCAAAATTTGAACAAAATATATTTAATATTTTTCGCGTGATGCTGGAACATACATTCAGACCAAAAGACGAAAATTAAAAAAAAATCTCCATTATTATCCTTCCCAGATTTCGCAAAAAATATATATTCAATGTACAGTTTTGACTTCGCTACTATTTTATTATATGTATAGATTTACGTAGTTTTGGGTCTACTTAATGACTGACAGACTACGCACAGCATAAAAATGGATTAAAGTTAGAATCATCAAAAAAGTTCACGATTTTTTCACTTACAAATGTGAATGTTCAGTTGGTAACCTAGACCTATGCTGTCAATAGGTTTACATAAGTAAAGCTTAATTTTGTTGCTACATTCGTACAGACACAAGAAGTTAGAACCCATGAGGGATAAAATTTAAGTACAAAGTGATACAATTGCTGCATTCCACTGTGGCGCATTTTGACGTAATCCAAAAAAGAACGAATACTTCGGATTCGTTCTTTCTTTTTTTGAGGTTCAGACTATTTTCGAGTGTTGAGTCGTGGACCCTTCGTCGAAGGCTAGTATTTCTCGATTAGTCGTTTGTGATTCAAAAACGTTAGTTAATGGTTATTTTATTATAAAACAATATTTTTAATTTGCCGAAACTTGACATACTTACTTGAAATAAATGATTGGACTTCTTTGAATCGGTTAAGATTTTCAAAATACTCCAACTAAAATATTGTATGTTTTGTACTGTCAATCAGTCCGTCATTCAGAAAGAAGAAGATGAAACAAGTTACGTATGGCAAAGTAGGTTCCCATGAAAGAGAATGCACAGCAAGAAACTCTACTTAATACGATCGCAGAGCAATACATTTTTTATGATGTTGAATAATGGTGTAACATAAAAAGTCGTACAAGCATCGACGACGCCTGCATCAAACGACTTCTTTGTTTTACCACGCATCGCTTCCTTGTTGCAATCGCATTAACGATCTTTGTTCTTTATGACACTGATAAGGACGATTGGCATCATGGCAACTTTCAGTACCCAATAACCTACTTAGGATATTTGGTACTGGAAGTTGGCATGATCTGATATGATACGTAAAAAGAAAACTATGGCAATGCATGTTAGGTGTTTATTTACAAAAAAATACAGTAACAAATTTGCATTATTAATTTAGCATTATTTGTGTTAATATTACAAAAGATAGCTACATCTCTTGCAATTTTTACATTCGACCGCATGTCTGTGGTAACATTTTGTCTTCAAGTTGGCTTAACGTATAGGACGGACATTCAATAAAATGCAAGGCAGCAAAGCCGTTTATACTGATTTCGTTATTATTGATGAGCGGTCGACTGCATAAATGACAAGTAAGAGTAGTGAAAGGTCTGATACATTTTCTTTTAAATTTTAGTGAAATGTAACAAATTCAATATTGTAACGTGCGATGTATGTGTATAAATAAACGTTGATGGCGTTAATAAATTCAATCACTATTAATACATAAAATCTTTAAAATGATAAGGAAAAATACAAATGTAAACTTGACTCAACAAAGCGATGACGCCACATTAATTTTGCACTGACAGCACCTCTAGATGATGATTGCTGTGACAATGACGACATCGCTATATGGCGGCCGTCATTATTACATTGCGCCGTATTTGTCCGCCACAACATACCGGCCGTTAGAGTGAGAATTAACGTATTTTCGTTAAAAAACAGCTGTCCCATACCTTTCGTGTTCACATGAACCGACCAAATGTACGGGACGGCAGATTTTATGTCGGCATTTCAAGGTTTGTCCAATATTAAAAAGTTATTTCTAAAGATAAGAACAAAGACTATTCAGAGTTTTACAGCAGGTACAAAAATCCTTTCGCCTCATCCGTGGCGATACCGCTTTTTTGGGAATCTAAAATTTCTAATGAATTAATTAGTTACACTATTCGCTTAAGGCTGATAACAATAAGTTATTAGTAATACACATTGGTCAAATTTTAAACGTTCAGGCTACCCGACACTGAAAGTACACCATAACCGTACTACCCACAGGTAGCACACCACCACCACACTACCTTGCGCTAGTTTACAGGCAGCCTGAACTAGGGACTAAAGCTATAATATAAAGATGAATGATTGCTTAAAATATTTACATAGTAATCAATTGTTATGGTATTAGCAATCAAGGAAATTAATTGCTTAGGCAATGGATACCTTTCACCAAATTTCTGTGTAACCTAAACCTATTTCATACTACTGTCAAAAAATACAGTTAAGATTTGAATATTAGTGATGGGCCGAATACTGCAGGTTTTACTGATTACGAATATTCGGCTGAATAATCGGTTAGAAGTTTACCGAACCGAATATTCGGCAGCATTTGGCGCGCCTTAGCCGATATTCTGTTCACACAGACGTAATAAAATCGTTGCGAGATTTTTTTGCACTTTGCATTTTAAAATATCTGTGTTGAACCAAGCATTGAAAATCCATCAGAGTGCGGCGCGAGTGACACAGAAAACACTGTGTTCGGTTTTCAACTCTCGGCGCTAAGTCATGCGTTGAAGATCCAGTGTGCAAAAACATCCCGCAGCGATTTTATGTCATCCATGAAACGTGGGCTAGTCATGCATCTCAAAAAGTCCAGTCTGTGCTTGCCGAGCTCATTGACGCGCACGTCCATTCTGCGCGCTGACACTGCACGCCGCTACCCCCCAGACAGACCCCAGACAGTGAGAACTATTAGCAAAAAAATATGTTTGCTATGTTAAAAGGGCCCACTCGTACTTACAATTGTGCTACCTCATAATTATTTATTGACTTTTTTAACACATTATGATTTAGTAGAATGTTCTACTTTTTGCCTAACATCGGCCACATACAAATATTCGGTAAACTTACCGAATATGCCGAATACTTTGGTATGCATAAAACGAATATTCGGTCTATCCCTATTGAATATACGAACAATTTATGTCGGTAGTCCATTTTCTAACAATTTATTTCCCTGATTTTACAAAAATATGTAAATTTGATGTTCGATCTGTACTAATTAGGGTAAGTTTATTTACGCAACTCGCTTATTATGCACTTTACCTTCAAGTCAAGTTTGACAAATGAACACACATCAAACACGTACCTATCATATTATTAACAGAGAATGACTTAACGCCACGCTAAGATTCAGTCACAAGCACTTATGTCTCATTCCGATCGATTTCACAAAAAACAACGTCACTTTACTACACGCGAATGCCTCTTTTCTTTCACTTCCATGATCACAAATGATTTAAATTCAAGCTAAAACAATTCAAACCTCAAATTATGCGACGTGCGAATAATACAACGAGTTTGCTGTTACTGAGTACTTCAGAGTGAATTCTACGAAACGATTTCTGACGAGTAGTCTATTTTCTTTCCCGCTCTCGCACTAGTTAGATATTGCATGTTCAGTCTGACGTAGTAAGGGAGTCACCATAGCCACCTTGACTCATGGCTGCTTTGTCCTAGTTTATTTTGCAGTGTTAGGTCTTTGTGACAACGTAATCGCGTAGACATCGTTAATGTTAATCTGACGATATTGATCCATTTAAACCGCACCATCAGAATACCAGCGATGTGAAGCTTTACTATTATGTAAAGAATTAAAAAGGGTGGGAAATACTGAGTCGCTTACACGCAGTCCACCCCTGACTAGCTCTCGTGCAACCATAAGAGTCAGGTCGTCAACCCCGTAGTAATATTGACAGAAGTTTGTATAGGGCTATATGGAAACTGCGTATGTGTTTCTTATTTTCTCGGGATGAGCAAAGAGTGAAATATTAAAGCAATGCAGTGATTTCGTAGAACCAATGGATACTGACGAAAAGAAAACTGCTCCAATTTTTACGAGATCACTCTTGATTTTGTTTAAATTTTGCATACATATTCCATAGATGTATGCGCAAACCGTAAGGTACAAATTATCTAGGTTTTCGTCATGGGGGATGAGTAAGTATTACAATTTATTCGTATTCTTCTATAGTTTACCGCAAATTGTAAAAAGTCGGGCCAAAAGGTTAAAAAATTACGGCAAGTTACAGATTTAACCTTTTAAATGATTATCATCACGCTGCTTCATTATGCACCTAAGCAGCAGTAATGGACATCACAACATAAACAGGTTGGACAATATCAAGGGTAGGTAATTCAACCGTTGTCGCTACATGAAAACGGCTTTAGGAGACTGTTCTTATTTGCATTCACAAATTTAATAAAAAAAACGTAAAGTCAGCATGAAAAAAAAAATTGCGCTACTCGATCCTGTTTCATATAGGGATCAAAACTTTATGGGCCAACAGAGGTTTGCGTATTGCAAATGTCGGAAATCGCAAAGAATCTACATCCTTTGAAAGATACCATGACACTGACAACGAGAAAGAAAGAAAGAAAAAGTATTTATTGTGACTCTCACACGAAGATCACATACTAAAATAAACAAACACTCGTTCAACATTTTTAAAAACTTTCTTGGAAGTAAAAAATAATCCAAAAAATTAAACGGAAATTGCTGGACGAGGCCAAAAGTCTCCTACCTCAGCATGATGCTGCGACATTTAAAAAGTGTCGCGGCGCTGGTATTGTGATAGGGCCAGAGCGATGTGATGTCATGGGCAGTTAAAGTATTTATAAATAATCATTATTAAAGCTATATAAAATGTAATAAGTTAGCGAATAAAACAAAATACCGTCAGCGCCAAACGTGACCTCATTATTTGAGCAATTTCAATAAAACGACTCGAATTTTTCTAAACAGTAATAACACCATGTATTTATTTTTAGTCATTCCTTCAGACAGACATTAGAACACAATTTTGGATGCAATAATGTTAATAAAGGCGATATAGGGTAATTAGCTATTTCCACCACAGTTTCTCCTTTATCTATGCACATCTAGTTGCGGATATTTACTACTTAATAAGTTACAGAAGATTCAAGTAGTTCAAATTCAAACACTAAAAGTACAACAAGTTTTGAATATGACCTTTTTGTTCGAATTACTTTGACATCTTTCATTTTGGGTTTATCAAAAATAACATGAACTCTTCTTCTGAGGTACCTACTTCAGTTTTCCTCTGCTTGGTTAGATAAATTATGTGAAATGGTATTATAACCACCTCATTGGTCCTTGGTTAAATTAATGTTAATACCTATTGATTTCTGAACTATTTGAATAGTTATTTTTGGATTAAACACGGTTTTTATAAGCAATATTTTGTTATAAATGTAATTTAACGTAAAGTTATTGTCTTCAAAAGTTTGAAGTTTAAAAAATGGGCACATGTGGGACTCGAACCCACGACCTTCGCGTCTCAAACGCAACGCTCTAAAATACCCAGCTGAGCTAATGTGCCACTACAAATAGCTTCCAAATTTGCGTCCTGTATCGTCCTTTCAAGTGCATTCAGCGACAACAGCGCCCGACGCCATTCAAAATAATCGGTTGCAGTTGCGGACAGGCGCGGAACTACCAAAACACGAGGTCAGGGAAACATTTTAATCATGCAAGACAGATGGCATTAGTACATGTCGAATTTTTGAATTGCCTTTAATAAATTAGTCGTGAGACTTGTATGTTTTTATTACATACTTTGTTACTTACTCAGGAAATCCACTCCACGAATGCTCAAGCAAAGCCACAGTACGGGAGGAATGATCCTGATGTGACGACCACGACCACTCTGCCAAGAGTGTGACGACGAAGAAGAAGATGAATTTGAAGATAGTGCTTAATGAGTATCATGAACTGCTTATCTATCTTAGCAGCGGAAACTGCCAGCGTGACATACCGTCAATATCATATATTATTATGGATTATTATGATATTGGATCATTTTCAGCTGATCCCATTAAAATTATGTCTTCAAATGGTAGTCCGCCGAATCTCTTAAAATATACAAATTGTGATTTAAAAATACCTCTATACACTAATGGAAACCTAGTACAAAGCAGGCCATTTACGCAAAATTGTCTCACATTACACCTGTTGAGCTCATTCTCAATGCGCAGGTCCACAACCGACTGCTACCATTTGCTGGTTGTCATGGTTGACAGCTGTCTCTAATAAAGTAAATTTTAGACTCGGCATTTAAACTTCCCTGCTACACGATTGTACCGTTTGGGAGAAACCAAACCGATGCAATTTAGCAAGACTTGCTTACTTGGGGTCTATGGGTATACCTCTGCCTACCCTTCGGGGAATACTATAATGATTTAAATTTTATTGTTGCTGGCTGAATAATTATTTTGTTTTGACATGATAACACAACTGACTTCACTGGCGAAATGTGGGTATACATACTATTGATACACTTCTGCGTAATTCTTCGAGAAAACAATCACAATTGTTTTGATTGTTAAAGATTGCTAATGAGCATGAAGTATTGCGTTCGATTCCCAATAGGGTCACAACGTTTTTTTTTTTTCTATAACAATTTCTCATCAGCAGCCCGTGCCTGGATTAGCCATTAGTGTCCAGTAGACGTTAATTCTCTCTCCCCTATTAGAGAGAAGTTATACATAATTGACAATAATATAATATGTAATTATTAGTATATACTTATTTAAATTATATTTATAACACCTATATAGACTAGCCCAAGGCGATGTTTTAAGTCACAACGTCTATCTAAGTAGGTACACTGAGTACAGTACAGGACCATGCCTGACTCGACGCGACGGCGCATTGTGTTTCACGCGCGCCTCAAAGCAGTTGCACAGACATTTAAATTTTAATAGCCTCTTTCACGATGAACAATAAATCTTTACAAAAGGTCGTTCGACTACCGATGCGGGTGTTGCTCTGCTGAAACAGATTTTTGACGCATGGGAGAGCTCGCAAAATGCTATTGGAGTTTTCTGTGATCTCTCCAAAGCCTTTGATTGCGTGCAGCATGATACGCTTTTGCGTAAACTACGTCATTACGGTGTTCATAACGAAGCACTCAATGTAATCAGTTCTTATTTGCAAAATAGGCACCAATGTGTAGATGTTTATGATGTAAAATCCTCCGGGCTACCAGCTCAGTTAGGTGTACCTCAAGGCTCAATACTGAGTCCATTCTTGTTCTTAGTGTGTATTAATGACTTACCATTCTATTCAAAGGGTATCTGTGACATCGTACTGTTTGCTGATATACCTCTCGTATCTTTAAATTAGATAGGAACGGACAAGATTTTGATGATGTTAACAGTGCTCTCGCAATGGTTACGGATTGGTTTACCACAAATAACCAAGTTCTCAATGCCAAGAAAACGAAATGTATAAACGCCTTACCGAATGTTAGGAAACTAGGACCGAACATCGTCGTAGATAATGAGGTACTTGAAACGGTAGTCTTGGCAGTTTTTCTTGGTTTAACAGTAGATGACAAACTTCAGTGGGGTTCACATATATCAAACCGAGCAGGAAGGCGTTGATATAGCTCGGTTAGTCTATTTTAGTTATTTTCATAGCGTTATGTCCTTCAGCATTCTGCTGTGGGGCAAAGCCGCAGATATTCAAAATATTTTTATTCTTCAAAAACGAGCTGTTCGAACAATTTATCAACTAGGTGCTAGAGTTTCTCTTAGATATTTTTTTAAATATATTAGTATACTCACCGTGACATCGCAATTCATCTTGGCCAACATCTTATATATTAGTTACTTGTTCACTAAAAACAGAGATATTCACAATATTAATTCTAGAAATAAGGATAAACTACGTGCTCCCTTTCACCGGCTTCATAAGGCTCATAACTCATTTGTTGGTCTTGGTATAAACTTTCATAACAAGTTTCCCTCTTCTTTGCTAGATTGAAATTTTAATACCATTAAAGCTAAATTAAAATCCATGCAACCTTTGCGCAAAGGCAAACTATTCTATCAACGACTACTTTATTTTCATAGCGTTATGTCCTTCAGCATTCTGCTGTGGGGCAAAGCCGCAGTTATTCAAAATATTTTTATTCTTCAAAAACGAGCTGTTCGAACAATTTATCAACTAGGTGCTAGAGTTTCTCTTAGATATTTTTTTAAAGATATTAGTATACTCACCGTGACATCGCAATTCATCTTGGCCAACGTCTTATCTATTAGTTACTTGTTCACTAAAAACAGAGATATTCACAATATTAATTCTAGAAATAAGGATAAACTACGTGCTCCCTTTCACCGGCTTCATAAGGTTCATAACTCATTTGTTGGTCTTGGTATAAACTTTCATAACAAGTTTCCCTCTTCTTTGCTAGATGGAAATTTTAATACCATTAAAGCTAAATTAAAATCCATGCAACCTTTGCGCAAAGGCAAACTATTCTATCAACGACTACTTGAACGATTCTTATCGTTTAAGTAGTCGTTGATAGTAGTAATAAGTAGGTAGCTGTGATTAACTCAAGACAATGTTTGTGTTCTTTCACCAGAATTTGCTTGCCTACTGACAGGTCTTAGCTTTATTAACATAATCGTTTGTTTTATTTGACTGTATAAATTCATTTTTATGTTCATCTAGGTATTTAGTGTTGACATAATCTACTCATTACAATGTTTTTTTTTTTTTTGTAAGATGTAGTTAGCTAGCGACCTTGACAATTGATCTATCATATTTAGAAATATTTAAGTTTTATGTGTCGTAACGTTAATTACGTTGTCCATTAACACAACAGACAGCGGTGCTGCTGGGGAGTTTCTTCCGACACTTCTTCTTCCCAGCGAATGCACTAGGAAGTGTCGAAGGGCGGGCGTTTTTTGGGGGACTGTCTTTTGTAATTTTTGACGTTCATAAAGTGCTGACACCAGCCTAGTTTGAATAAATGACTTTTGATTTTGAGTTTCATTCGATTCAAAACTTACTATTTAAAACCACTGGTACAACAAAAGTTACCTACTTACAAGGCAGAAGTGAGTGGAAACGCCGCAAGGGATGTAATAGGAAAGTACACAATGTGAAGTGCCTATCCGGGTTTGAACTCACGACCTAAAACTTGTAACTAGGACGAATACCACTTTTTATGACGTTATATCTCCGAAATTCTTCACCGCTCCACTGGAGGATGTCTTCAAGGTTCTGGACTGGAAAGGCGCTCGAATCAACATCAGTGGCGAGTAAATCACTCACCTTCGGTTTGCCGATGATATAGTTGTCATGGCTGAGACCATGGAAGACCTCAGTACAATGCTCGATGACCTCAGTAGGGCTTCCGAAAGAGTGGGTCTTAAAATGAACATGGACAAGACAAAGGTCATGTCCAAAGCGCGTGTAACATCAACTCTCGTAACTGTTGGAGATGCTGCATTCGAAGTTGTGGACGGGTACGTTTACCTAGGACAAACTGTCCAGACCTACCTAAGTATGTCGAGCTTCGAGAAAGAGATGCAACTCGGCTGGGCACGTTCGGAAAGCTTCGCAATATCTTTTCTTAGCGCAGCTAACGATGCTCTTCTCCAGACACAGAATGGAATGATGTTTCATGCAATACAATAATACTGATTCCTTTCAATAAGGTTTTTATCAGTTTTAATTACATTTTACGTTAGAACTATTAGATAAATGAAGACACTGTAGTATACAGTAGACTGTTCATTTAAGCTGCACAACCTTTTGAAGCTGTAGATGCAGCATTTAACAACACTAAAGCTTCGAATGTTTGTGAAGAAAATAATGCTACGGTTACTACGCTGTAGCGCTACGGCGGCGTAGCACTCCGAGCCGCAGCAAAACATCACCGACGCGTCCTCAAAGATAAGTTGCTCCAAAAATCTATTTTGTGAAAAGAATCTTACATGCATGAAACTCTGATCACAACAACAATTCCCTGGAGCGAGACAAAGAAGACAACCTATTGACTGCTGCACTAGACGTTCAGTACGTCAAGCGCAGCAGTCAATAGATTGTTGAAAAAATGTCACGCAGTTGAAAGCACTAATAGCATTAAAATAGTCTTTATTGTCTTTTGAAGTGAAAATTAAATTTCAATTAGAAAGTACACTCCTCGGCCAGCTTTATTTTGACTATGTTATGAGTACTCAATCAATATTTAACTCTTTTAGCCAAAAAGAACTAAAACTAAATGTTTTCAAAAAGAAAACAAAAAGTTCTCCCCGGCAGGGAATCGAACCCTGGTCGCCCGCGTGACAGGCGGGAATACTAACCACTATACTACCGAGGATTGTGACGGAAAATCTGAAATTAGGGTTCATTTGCTTATATTCTGATAAAAAACATTGAATTTTATTGAAACTACGGAGTATTTTTTGTACAACTTGACACTAAAAAAAAGTTGAAAGAAAAGGTACACTAGTAAGCTGATTACGTTACTGATACTAGTACTTTGAGAGAAATCATATTTTATTCAGTTTTCCACCCCTTCCACCTCTCGGTTGCGTAGCTAACTGCATCGACAAGCATTACGATCATGTTCCGACATGTTCGCTGGACAGTGCAGTTACATCTCTCAGCTGACCGGTGAGATGGCACCACTCGACTAAAATGCACGTTACACTGTCGTTGATGGAAAATAAATAAATTGTTGTTTGAAATTTCATTCAAAATTATAATGTTTATGTGTTAAATATGTAGATACCTACTAATTTACAGGGTGGCAGGCACCTTTTTACACTTATAATATCATTGGTGGCAGGGAAATGTCATATCTAATGTCAGTACTCTATCTTGTCATGATTTATCGTTGTAAATAGTAATGAATTCGTTTTTTTACATACTAGTTTTATGTGTTTTGTGGTGAAGTACGTAAGAGAAGAGCGTAGGTAATGCATGAGCATCGTTTGGTTGGGCACGCCACGATTGCGGCGGTAAGTCCCCTCTTTGAGGAGTGGTTTGAGAGGCGGCATGGCGTCCTCACCTTCCGCCTGATGCAGGTCCTCACCGGACACGGTTGTTTCGGGAGGTTCCTGTTTCGGATAGGGCGGGAGGAAACGCCCGGGTATTTCCACTGCGAAGATCGCCCTGAGGACACGGTGGAGCACACAGTGGCGGTCTGCCTGGCTTCGGCGGAGCACCGCCGTGTCCTCGTGGAGGCGATCGGCGGCGGCGATGTCTCGCGTCCGGCCCTGGTCCAGGCTATGGTACGGAGCGAGAGGGCATGGGTAGCCGTCACCTCCTTCAGCGAAGCAGTGATGCTCGCGAAAAGGGTGGCGGCGCACGTGAGGGAGAGGCAGCATATGCGCCCTCGCGACCCTAGCCGCCGCAGGATACGGAGACGCCCTGGGCGTCGGGAATCCCAGGCCGATTTCCGGCCACCGTAGGCATGAGCTTGCTGACGGCGAGTAATGGGTAGCTCGCTGTCCGGTAAGGACCAAGCCCAAGTCGACGGCGCGTTGTGTTCCACGCGCGCCTCAAAGAGATGTCAGCACAAAAAGTGATGGGACCCGCAAGGGTCGATGCCTGCCAGGTGCGGGTTTGTTCGAAAGAGATACCACAGCAACTGGCATACGGGCTACTGAAGGAACACGGGTGGGTTTTAGTCAGTAGAAGTCTGACACGCCCTCCTGCTCCACCCAGAGCGGGAGAAGTTATTTGATGAAATCCCACCCAAAAAAAAAAAACATCGTTTGGTGATACCGTATTGACGACAAGCATGATTCCTTCATTGGCTGCTCAGTTATTCGACGAAGTTCTTCTTAGTTTACAATGTTATCATCAATTATAAATGCTTTGTTCTACTACCAAATATTATTATTTTATTGAGCTCAATCCACAATAGTTAGGTATAAGGAATAAGTATTAGGTAGACTGAAATAGGAAGGCAACATGATGGGATCAGCGGCCTCCCCAGCCTGAATGCTTTTACAGGTCATTCGTCTTTGAACCTTGCATGAATATAATAAGACATTCGGTATAGATAGGTAAAGACATTTTTGTATACCAATTCTAGTAATACTGAAAACATGTACTCGTAACTGATATCACGACGAGTGGTCCCATTAAAACTTACTGACAATTATTTCCAGTGATTCAAATTGCCTTCATCTGATGTAGGTAACTTTCCTCCCAAATATATTCAGTTGAACAGTACGTTAGTGTACGTTTTAAAGTTCTATAAGAATTCACCCGCGGAACTATTACTAACACTTAAACTATGTCATCGTTGAATACAGGGAACTTGACCTAGCGTACAATGCTAAAGGGAACGGTTTTGGCAATGAACATTCATGTTGGATTCAGAAAAGTAAGAGACAGCGTTGTGGCTTCACGCGTTTTCAGTTGGAATAAAATAGGAAGACGACATAATATCCAAGTTACAATTTGCGGTGTTGTGATAGACTTTAGTGTATTTTCTTCCGTGATTTGTATAAGAAACCTTCTTAAAAGTTCAGGTAAATATTATATGTGCATTTATTTATTGTTAATTTGTTTTAATGTTACATTTCACAGAATAATTTAATTTCAGATTATGCCACTCCCAGACTATGGAGAAAATGATTTATTTTTATTTTTGAAATGGACGATTGCGGTATATTTGCATCATGATATTCGGTTTAAAATTTAAGCTGAAAGTAAATGTAAAATCCACATTTTCATGACGAAATTCGCAATATCTCGTTGAGACAGCTGAGAAGTCAGAGTGGTTAAGATTTTTTTCAATAATACTGCACCGCTTTCTTGGAAACACAGATATAGTTTCAGTTAGTAAAAATTTAACCTTACACAGGACAGAGGTTAAAATAAATACATTCTATAAGGCCCTTTGTACACATAATTTTCGTACCGCGAAAAATTAAGGTTTATTCGCCGTGTGTAGGCGTGAGTGTTGACGATACGGTGGCACTACGGCACAGCACCTAATACAAAAGAACCGTGTTTTATACAACAGTTAGTCAATCTGACGTTTACCAATATTCTTGAGTCACATTTAGTTAGTCTTATAGACTAATACTTTAAACAAATTAGAATCGCTTATCGACCGCATCAAAAAAAAATGCGGTTATTAGAATTAAGGTAGTACAAATAAAGTAAAAATGGAAGCGCAAATCGGATTTCATGTCAGGGGGGAAGTTTTGGTTATTCTAAAAAGTGAAGCAAAAAATAACTAAATAAAATCACCGATTTTCTGAAAGAATAGGGTGGGCTATACTAGGCCATATTATGTATTGTACATCGGGCGGGCACTGACTGCAATCCAAGTCAGTGTATTGTACTAGGTGAGTATAACGCAACAAAAGAGTGTCTGTTGGTTTTCAGACAGTCAAGGTTACGTCGCGTTACCAAGGTCGTCGGCGCTGCCTCAAACTCACAAATGTAACTAAAAGATTCAACAGAATTAACTATCTTCTGGCCGCAACTTCGTTCGCGAGTTTCTTGTGCTAACGTAAAATGTATCCTATCGCATCGCATTGCGGACCCGCGATATTATTTCGTGAAAACAGCGTTCTTTCCTACTTTTTTTCCTTTTGCTGCGCTCTGCAAGGTCGTAGCGTGAAGTTTTATACTTTGAAACAAATGTTAACAATGTTGGAATTGAAATAAAGTCAAAATAAAATAAACTTCCACAGTGTAGACCGCGACAGCATCAAAGTGGACTGAAGACTAACTGACTGGTGACTGTGGTTTTTATTTTTATTTGATACTACAGTTCATTGTTTACGATGATGATATCTGTTTGGTAGTGCAAAATTTATCAGCACTGCGCTTTCGCAGTGTTGAGAGGTTTAGGTCGCAGGTTTAGAGTACCCGCTACTAACTTATTATAGACAATTGTGAATATTTTAATAAGTTTTATTGACAAACAAAGTACGTTAGCAAAATCGCTTCCTATTCGCTACAATTTATAAGAAATACAAGCCATGCGCCCCTTAAGATTTCTTGTCAGAAAAAAATAACAAACCCCTATTATTATTATTTTCAGTTGTTCATTTAACCTCTTAGTGCTCACCTGCTGTGTATAAGGAACTCTTGTGCTAAATTTCATACTTCTAGACCCAATGATTTAGGCTATTCATTGTCTGACAGTGAATGAAAGGATGAATGACATTAAGGTAAATAATAAGTAGATTATTTTACTATCGGAATATAAGCAAAATAAATGTTCTGTTTTTCTTTTTGTAATCTATACATAGTATTAAACCAAGTCGTATTTCGTCAATGTCGTGTCTGCACGCTTAGATCTTTTGAACTACGAAATAGATTTTAATGCGGTTTTCATCAATAGACAGAGTGATTCAAGATAAAGGTTTACGTAACACTAGCTTAGATGAAAAGTTCTTATTTACTTTTGTAAATAAAAACTTTTCATCCCGTTCCACACATTCAACAGAGATTAAGCCCTAATTTCCAGACAAATATTGTTGACGAACCCAATAGGTGCTTTATGTGAACGGTGTTCGGACATTACCTACGAAGGTACACGCGTTAGATTGCGCTCTTGTTGACGTATGACTCAGAAGCATTTGTATGCTCTCTACAAAAAGCAGCTCCTTGTATGTCACAAGGAGGAGCTAAGCTGTAGTTTCTGATGAACGTGTCTAAACAGTTCTTATCCACATTCCTGAATGGAACCACGGACTGGTAGCATAATCAGCCATGAATGTATCCACATGGACATAGGCCTCCTCGTTGTGAGAAGGGCGGTAGGCATATTTTTGGTTCTAAGACATGCCAGCAATTTATGTTACTAAACTTTCAGAATTAAAGCATATCCTATTGTAAGTATGTTATGCAACTACCTCGATGGTCTCGTTAACAATTCGTTTCACATATATTACTATAATAATACTCGGTTTGTTTAAATTACTTTTATGTACTTTTATTGGCACTTACCTAAGTAGGTGCTAATTAAACTTCGATAGCTTAATAGTGTTTCTTTTTCAGAGAACAGTTGTTGCAAGGCTTGACCTCATTTCTCCGAAAAAAGGGAACAAAGCTGGCCTCAAATCTGATGAGAAACAAATTGCTACACAGGAAAGTCATCTCTTCATTTCACTCACACATTCACTCAGGTATATGGATCTTTTTACCAATTTTGTATTTTTAAATTCTACTACAGTAATATACCTACTTATAGTACTGCAAGAGTTTATTGTAATACGCTTACAAGAGATTATTTATACGGGTATACGACATCGAATTGCTTTACCACTTTTGACAAAAACACCCAGATTGAAACCTCACTAAACTATGGTTGATTTTGTATAACTGTAATTCATCCCAAAAATATAATTTGACGTTTTTTATCATGAATGATGTCATTCACTTTAACATGGTAATAACGAGGTATATATTCTTGTGACGTGCGTTACCTATATTCTGTTATGCCTAAATGAATATTTTAACGGAAATTAAAACATATTTCACAAAACATTAAAACAAACAAATCAATTTGATATCGAATCGATAAATACAAAGAAAAGAAAATCTGTTGTACAGGATTACATTACATTTCTTTCAAAGTTGCGTCGGCAGATCAATAGTTTGTTGTAGGTATGGTCCACAACAAACTATGGATCTGCCGACGCAACTTCTAAAATGCCTAAATGTTACATACAATACTGAGCTTTCGCTATTTCTATCTCTGTCACATATTCCAAAGGTTTTGGGTGACCCTCTTCAACCTAAAAAACAAATCGATACAATTCTGAGGCTAACGCCACACAAGGAGGCCTCTATTGTGGTTGTGACGTCAACATGTACTGGCTAAACACGCCTTAGGGCTATATAATTATTATCATCATTATGTAGATAGTGATCAAAGTAAGTGAAAGGAGAATGACAAGAATGGGTCCCACGTTTCAATCGCATTTTGCAATAATTCTACTAATACGTAACGAGTTTTTTTTTTTTATACACTTACACATTGAAA
The DNA here is from genome assembly GCA_949987655.1 of Polymixis flavicincta. Taxonomy (NCBI): domain Eukaryota; kingdom Metazoa; phylum Arthropoda; class Insecta; order Lepidoptera; family Noctuidae; genus Polymixis; species Polymixis flavicincta. Next base: position 9,822,205 of record OX465171.1, on the reverse strand, counting down.
TCACACCAAGTAATTATTAAATGCAATAAAAGATGATAGTAGTATATTTAAGCTCATGACGGTACTTAATTTTTTTATAATCACTCTTTCAAAACACTAATTTGATTTGCTCATGAGTAGTTTCAATTTACTGGACATTAACAAATAGAAGCACAATCATTATTAATACAATTTTGAATAATATTTTTAGAAGCGCAAAATAGGAATTATTAGAGGCTCGATTACCTAGAGACACGTTTTTTTTTATACAAATAATTAATGCGGCTGTAATAGGCTTAAAGGTGATTCTTTCAATTTGACCCGCGGAATTCAAAATATCATACGTATCTTGCAATTTGTGGCTCTGTTTTAAGTTGTCATGTTCTATTCGATACGTGTCAAATGTGATAAAATAATTACATCATATTCTTAGCTCTCGATATTCCATTTACGATTACGATTTTAGTGATCATTGTTAACATGCTCCAGGAAAATTATACTTGTTCCCCGAATATGTTATCCACTCCAAAAGATTTACGGCAGCTTAGTATTTGAAAAGCTACAATTATGTTCAGTGGTCAAAATGGGTCATAAACTGAATCCAAACTGATAGAGAAGTTATTAAGTTAGGGGTTCTGCCAAGGCGACTTTTTGGTTCGATCAAGCAATCGTAAAGCAGAACTCAAAATGAAAAATATTTTTCGTCGCATAATTCTTTCCACTTTTAGCGTAAACTACGAACTAAAGAAATATTCCGCTAAATCGTGCATTATTTATTCTTTATTAAAACTTCAAACTTTATTTTAGTTTGGTGGTCAATCGATTCGACTAACTCAAAGCATGTATTTCCAATACACCATTTACAGGCAGTATGCATTGTAGTTGCAAAGGTTCGGTCAGTCAGAAAAACGAAATCTATATTATTCCAAAGCATAGTAGATATTAATGGAAAAGAAACGGGCAAGAAACTACTTACCGACACTTTTTAAACCAAAATAAAGTTCAATATTGGTTACATCGTTCATGTTGAAATTATTTGTGAACGATGTAGAACGTTATAAGCGTCCGTAACAAAAGATTTAGAATAAAAATTAATAAGCCGTAGCAGCTTCGAGAAAACCAGACCATAACATCAAACTCTATTGCTGTTTTGAGCCTGATGCGATGTTGCCACGATGCGCTATTGTCAAATGCTTAAGAATTTGCTTCTTCCCGCACCTTAATATCTGACTACTGCCATAATAATAATAAAACGTAAGTGGGGATTTTCGTGTGAGTTGTCATATTAGAGTAAATCTAACTTCCGTATCCGGTGGACCTTGACGACAGAATACTATCATAATTTATGAAAGAGAAATTTTATTCACATAAATGTCTAGTTTAAGTTTTTTTTAGTAGAAATTCAGATCGCAACTGGAATAAACTAAACAGTGTTTTCAGTTTATCTAGACCAGTATACTGAATATACAGGGTTACTGGTAACTCGACGTATTCCTTGCAGGACGTCATAGTAGGGTTAAAATGCAACAAATTAAGCCACCAAATGTTCTACCGAAATTCAGTAGTTTTTGAATTAATTAAAAGTTTTAGTTTTTTATGAAATATCCCAGATTAAATCATTTGAAACCAATTTAAAAATGATTTACGGCGCGACTGTACTGAAATTTAAGTTATTATCATAGTTGACGCCGTAGCAGACCTTTGTTAATAATTAAAAGTTCAATAATGCCTAAAAATTTGGCAAATATCACTAACCAAACATTTATTTTTTTGTAATTTTTGCTATTACTTCATTAAAAAAAATGTAGTTTAATTTTTTATGAAGTAATAGCAAGGTCTGCTACGGCGTCAACTATGATAATAACAAAAACTACTGAATTTCGGTAGAACATTTGGTGGCTTAATTTGTTGCATTTTAACCCTACTATGACGTCCTGCAAGGAATACGTCGAGTTACCAGTAACCCTGTATACCGCCCCATGCCGCGCCTCTGACCTTGTAAATTTAAATTGGAATTGTCCAAACTGCATTTTCTTGATACCATGAAGGTGTTGTCAACCGGCTGTTAGTACAATATTCATAGTTTACCTACACGACGATATACAGATCTGGCAACTGGAATATTTTCCTTAAGGTGAAACGAGTCCATATTTTTTCCATACAGTCTTCGGGAGTATACTCGTATTACTCCACTGTTCGACAATGACATCAAAAATGTGACATAGTATGGTTTTGTCTCATTATAAATATTGTATGTGCGGAAGTAGAACACTAAAAAAACCCATTAAAAAGTTATGAACCATTCGTTTTTCTTGCTAATTTTACCGCAACTTTGCACGTGTTTAAGTAAAAGAATCGTAAAATCTTCAAAAAGAAAAAACCAACAAATCTCAAATATCGAAAAGTTCAATTAACTTTATTGATAATTGATCTATGAAGTGATTTTTTGTATCAAATCAATCTTTCGAAGGACTTTTCTTAATTATTTACGCGCCTGTTTTTCTTTGAATTATCTATCGTGCATCTTACTGAATAAATTTACACCCGGGCGCGGTGCGGGTGAGAAAGCGTGCTTTTTAGCCACGCCAACCAGTGTGTTCGACCCCGTGACGAAGTTTTCTCTTAAGTGTTATTACACTTTTACAACTTTAAGGAACAGCCATATAGCTATTGAACTAACAAGAAAACTTATCTACAAGGACTTTTATACTAGACCTTTACAAACACTGGGTTAATTAATTTCAGTTTCCTTTTCGTCAGTAACCGAGGGTTCTATGAAATCACTGCATTGCTTCAATATTTTGCCATTCCGATAAAATAATACGCAGTTTCTATATTATGTACCACTATGCAAATTTCTGTCTATTTCACTACGGGGTTAACGACCTGACCCTTATGGTTTCAAGAGAGTTAGTCAGGGCCTCAGGGGTGGTCCTCGTGTAAACGACTCAGGATGTCTCACCCTTTTAAATTCGTTACATTATAGTTTAACTTCACACCGCTGGTATTCTGATGGTGCGGTTTATATGCATCAATATCGTCAGCTTTACATTAACGACATCTACACGATTACGTTGTCTCAAAGAAACAACACTGCAAAATCAACTATAACAAAGCAGCCATGAGTCAAGTTGGCTATGGAGACTCCCCTACTACGCTAGACTGAACAAGCAATATCTGGCTAACTAGTGCGAGAGCGGGAACGAAAATAGACGACTCGACAGAAATCGTTCCGTAGCATGCAGTAAGAGCAAAGTCGTTGTATTATTCGCACGTCATATATTTTGAGGTTTGAATAAGTTTATAAAATTGTTTTTAACTTGAATTTGAATAATTTGTGATAATGAAAGTGAAAGAAAACAGGCGTGTGGTTAATTAATAAGAAAATGACGTTGTATTTTGTGAAATCGATCGGAATAAGACATGTGTTTGTGACCGAATGCTAGCGTGGCGCATAGTCATTCTCTGTTAAAATGTTACGTGTTTGACGCGTGTTAATTTCACAAACTTGAATTGAAGGTAAAGTGCATAATAAGCGAGTTGTGACAATAATAAGCTGCTTAGTATAGACGTAACATTAATCTTACATTTATTTTTTGTAAAGTCACGGAAATAAATTGTGAGATAATAAAATTGACTATCGACATAAATTGTTCGTACTCGTATATTCAACACGGATAGGCCAAATATTCGTTGTATGTTTGGTATTTACCGAACATTCGTATTCGGTCGATTATTCAACAAAAATGCCGAAAATTCTACCGAATCACAATGTATTTAAAAAGTCAATAAGCATAATATAAAATATAAAGTAACACAATTAATGAACAAGTGAGTCCTTTTAACATAAAAAAAATGTTTTTTGCTAATAGTACGCATCATGAAAGTTGAAAACGGAACACAGTGTTTTCTGTTTCACTCGCACTGTACTCTGATGGATTTTCAAAGCTCGGTTCAACGCATAGAGTTGAAAATCGAGAGTGCAAAAACATCCCGCCGCAAATTTATTACGTCTGTGTGAACTGAATATTGACTAACGCGTGGCAAGTCATACCGAATATTCGTATTTGGTAAAACCCGTATTCAGCCCATCACTTATATTCAAATCTCAACCGTCATTCTTTGACAATTGTATGAAATCTCTTTAGATTATGCAGGGAATTGGTGTAGGATGTCAATTTCCTAAACAATTAATTTCCTTGACTGGAAATACCCTAACGATTAATAACTATGTAAATATTTTAAGTAATAATTTTATTATTGTTTGTCTTATAGTCCCTAGTTCAGGCTGCCTGTAAACAAGTGCACCCTGCACTTGTTTGAACTGTCCTGAACTAAGGACTAGTATGGTGGTGGTGTTCTACTTGTTGGTAGTCTCGTGATGGAGTAATTAGTAGTATTGCTCAAGGCGCTCCTAAACGGGCAATACTTAAATTTTCTGGTAATACGTAACTACGTGGGGCAACGTTTAAAAAAAAAACACATTGCTGCGATACTCAGCAATATTAACAGACTAGCCCAGCCTTTCCGGCAATTATTTTAGCCGAACTTTTAAAACGATTTCATCAGATAGTGTAACATAAATGATAATAATATAGGCCATACTACTGTATAAATATTTCCGGGCCATACAACTCCTATACATACATGTTCTAAACGAAAGACTATTCATGTCAGTTTGTGTGACCACGTTGATCTTTTAATCAACAAGTGTATCGTCACCGTCATTTAGAGAAATGATTTCGAAAAGGTTACGTATATAATACATACATAAGACAAGACCCAAGCCAAATTAAAAACTTACATACTCAGCCTATAAACGTTCCCACTGCTGGGACACAGGCCTCCTCTCAATGAGAGGGAGGGAATTAAAAACTTGTTTAAACACATTTGTTTGGTGGAAACTGTTTTTAAGTAATGCCTAAGTATCGAGTTAGGTTCTGTAACACGGGCTTTAGAATATGATAATTTTGACACGAACGGGTTTTTACCCGGCTTACAATACTTTCAGTGTCGGTTAGCCTGAACGTTTTAAAATGTACCAATGTACTACTAATAACTGATAGCTATCAGCTTTACGGGAATAGTGTAACTAATTAATTAGAAAGGTTTGGATTCCCAAAAAAGCGGTATAGCCACGAATGAGGCCAAACGATTGTAATGTACCTACATACAAAGACTATCAACGTATTGTATACTAATTTACAAAGCTCGGTAACTTATGTAACATTTCACTAGCATTTATGTCAGTGTAACTTAAAGTCACAAAGAAATTAATAAATGTTTGTAAAAACTTTTCAATATTCTTACTTGTCATTTATACAGTCGACCGCATATCAATAGTAACAAAATCAGTGTAAACTGACCTTGCATGTTATGGAATGTCCGTCCTATACGATAAGCCAAATTAAGGTCAAAATGTTACCACAGACGTGTGCGGTCGAATGTAAAAACGACAAAAGAGCTAGCTACTTTTTTGTAATGTAAACACAATTAATGAGTGGAACAGTCATTAATTGTGTGTATTTGCAGACTACTGTAAATTTTGTCAATAAACGCCTAGAATGCTTTGCCATGGTTTTCTTTGTATGTATCACATCATGATCATATGATCATGACAACTTCCAGTACCCAAGAACTAGGTTATGGGTAATCAATCGTACTTATCCGTGTCTTAAAGACCAACATTGACAATAGCATTACGAGCGTTCATCCCGCGCGGTCTGAAAACATCGCATTTATAGTGGTGATTATTTCATTAAATTAATCAAAGGACTATTTTTCTTTAGCCTAGCCCTAGATCCATGTGTTTATATTTTTTTTTTCTCTTAAATAAAAACATTGAATTGTTGTAACTAACGTACTGCAAATAGAAAATAATTGCCGGTATGTCGATTTTTATAGGTAAATATTAAAATATCTGTAAAAAAAATTGCATGATAACTTATCAATCAGAACGATCTAGTGCTTGGCTAAAAAATAATAGTACATGAATTTAAACTTAATAAGATAATCACTAAAAATCACTTGTAATGCGACTTTACCAGTCCGTGCTGGGTGAACGCTATTAACGTTCCCGGTCTTGGTACACACGGCTACACATCAAGCTATACATTTTCAGTTTACGTTGATCTCGCACTGTACGGAAGTTCTATACAATGCGCGACCAGCTTATACTGGTCTTTTTATGTTACGCCATTATCATTTACATTATTCAACATCATTAAAAATTCAATGCTCTGCGGTCGTATTTAATAGACTTTGTTGCTGTGCATTCTCTTTCATGGGAACCTATTACACTTTACAATTGGCAACTTGTCTCATGTAATTCTTTCTGAATGACCAGTCGGTCATTGGGTTCAGTCAATCAGTCGACTGACTATACAAAAGAGGCTGTAAATGTTTTAAAGTGTGAGAACGTAGTTTTTTGCCAGTTAATAAACGCTTCAGAGATTAGTTTAATCAAAACATACATTTGAGAGTATTTTGGAAAATTTAACTCACTTAAAGAATCCAACAATTTATTTAAAGCAGGTCATTGAAAGGCACTTTTCATCGAAAAACTTCCACGTTTCTCAAAAAATCATGAAGTTCAGTATGGAAGCTCATGATTTTTTCAGTTAGAACTTTAATCCGTTTTTATGCTGTGCGTGGTCTGTCAGTGAATTAGAGAACCTGAAAACACGTACTACAACCGCACCATATTATCACAACAAAAATGTTGGCAAGAATGTAGTTACGTGTGTTGCGTTGTGGTAACTACAAAATTTTGATGTGGCTGCGTTGTTCTAGTAGATGCAACGTGGTTACGTTGTAGCTAGTGTTTGCAGACAGACATATCGTTGTGTTTGCAATATTGCCGGTCGCTAGTGCGTGGTTTTACTGGTGGTAGCGTTTTGGCCGCGACGTGGTTGTCGTGTTGGTTTGTTGTGTAAGTTTGCGAACTCAGTTCGGCAGCAAAACACCTGCATAGCAACACGTGCCGCTCATACTGTCTAAATATGTGACATCCTATCTTACATTGGAACTACCAATGCAGATCCTGTATTCGCATCAAAAAGGTTCTAAGATATGACGTGATCAAGATCCAGGGAGACATTCTTATCAGAAACAAATAGGACTAGTACTATATTATAATATTAGAACTGTAACGTGACTCGTTGTGATGGCAGGTCTTCCATAAGAGAGTGTTTGCCTTAGACACTTAGACATCGCTTATTGTTGAATTATGAACCGTGTGGGCTAGCCATGTAAGTAGAAGTGGCTCCATCTGTTGGATTCAGCAGAAAGTAGTTTGATAGCAGCCGGCAAAATACTGGCTGAATACGTAGCATAACATGTTATCGTATAGATGTCGCCACAAATTTTGGAGTTGATCAACGGCATCTAAGAACTAGTAGACCACGTGACTGGCAGGTTTCAGTTAAAACTACACCTCCTGCTTGCGTATGATTTTCTGATACTCGAAATATAATGGCGTTGCGAACCCCGCAGTGGCCTGGCTGTATTAAAAACCTCGAATTGATTATAGCGGATGCGCTAAAGTACCCCGCGAAATTTAAATTTATAACGCTCTATTCAATTGCATGTCAGTGTCAAGTTGTCTATGGATCAAAATATGATTCTCGACAGTAACAGATGTGAATTCAACTTATATTATTCATTCGTTGTAAAGCTACACTATAGTTAATCTACTCATCACTATAGAATCTTCATACAACTCTTCTGAGTTAACATATCGTCAAAGAGTCATGATTTCATGAATTGACATTCAATAGGGTAATTTGACCTTTAATAGAAATTGATGATATTTAGTCCGGCCGTCTCATTGAGGTAATATGTAGTACGTTAGTACATATTACCTCAATGGGCCGTCTAGAGGATACGTTTGTCACCCATCAGTTTCATATAAACGAATACGTGTTTTAGAAATTTGATCTATATTATTTTTGGAATTATTAGTTACTAGAATTTTACTGTCGAACTAACAGATATCAGGGACGTATTTTCGGGACGGCCGCGGCCGGTTTGCAGTCTTTAATTCGGTAAATACACATTTGTTATGGCCTAGCATTATAAATATTTTTATTAATAAACAACTTAATAGTGAGCTACCAGTCTGCTTAATTGATGTGTAGAATTATTTATGAAGCAGAGTATTTTATGTGAATCTTGCAGTAGTAAAAAACATATTATTTTGCGCAGAAAAGCAATTATATTAACTTGATACAAACTCAGCATCAAAATCTTTTTTTGTCTTCAGGTAAGTGCAAAATATTAATAGTAAGTCTACAGACAGAATTAATTGCCGCTGTTGCCTGGTCATCCTGTTGGACTTTCGATGAAGATGCAAGTAAGCCTTCCTCAGGACTAAGAATTGGGTTCACAAACTCTTCTACTGTAATGACTCAATCAAAGTAGTGTCTATCTCCGCTACCTAAAATAAGGTAACATTGCAAATTTTGACGCCGTGCAGTTTAATTAAAACTGGCTGTTCCGTACTCAGTATTTAATTCTGTTTTACTTTCGTTTACTTACATACCTACCTACGGCAACTAGGTCGCCGCTCAGAATAAATAGTATGCTGATAAATACATAAAACAGTTTTAGTTTAATGCGTATTGACCGGCATGGATCAAAATGAAAATTGCAAATTAGAGAATTGTCGATATGAGCACAAATTGTCATAATGTAAAACATTATTTTTAATGGAATTTACATTTAATATTTTTCGGCTTCAGCATGTTACCAATCCACTATAGCCATTTAACTAATAGCCTAATAATTTTTTTTCCATATTCTGCAATAGTACTGCACCAACCGAGGATTGTCCTTGGATGCACTTGCATAGTGAATATGGGGGCAATCGTCTGTCGGTGCCTCCTAATCATTTAAAATTGTCTAAGGGGCCTCTACGAGTTGGCTTTGGCTCCTCTTACGCCTTACGCCTAAAGAGAACTAGCGCAAGCCTGTATTGCTGGACACTAATGATCGCATGGAGGTATGGCAGAGTAAATAGCTTCACGGACGCTTTTTCAGCGCCCTACATGGACCCAATGTAGACCTACTAGCATCCGTAGCCTGGCTGCGTTTCGGTGACCTCTATGGGGAAACCGAAAGTTTTGTCTGTGCAATTATGAAAGAAGTTATGATGACGAATAATTACCGAAGATTTAATATGTAGAACGGCACGAATGACGTCTGTCGGGCATGCCACCGTCTGGGTCAAGTCACCGTCTGCTATTTTACGTGAAAATTATACTATCAGAAGACTTAGTCTTTCTATAATTCTAAGTAACCAATCCAATATAACCAACCAAACCCATACATCAATGTGTTTTAAAATAGTCCTGGACCAACCGGCATTGGTACTTAGGTGCAGTTGCAATCAGCATACGGGGATAATCGTTGGTTGGTACATACGTCATTCCATTTACATTTTTTAAGAGGCATCTGCGAGTTTCTTCGGGCTCTCGACGTCTTTTAAAGAACCGGCACTTCATAGGTCCCGATATGGGAACGTAAAAATTAAATAAATTCCAACGCGTGCTACTGGGTTCTTCGTGTTGTCACGTTGCAATTAGCCGGAGAGCTAACCGTAAGTCACTTTTTAAAGGGAATCAGAAAAATAAAGAGCTATGAAAAGGTGAAGGTGGTAGAGGCTTCGGATTGTCGACACACGGTGTGGTTCAAGACGCTCTGAATCAGAAGGAATCAGCAGGATCAGCAGGGCGTAGCAAGATCGGTCGGCAGTAGCAGTGCGAGATGAGGACGGGGCCACAGCGTCTCACACCAACCAGGATCCAGACAGGCTGGAGGAGAAAGGGAATATTTGCAGTTATTCTCGCCCGCAAGGAGTGCTATCAAATGTCTCCCACCACACGAGCGGCGTCCCGGCATCCCACACCCGGCGGGAGTTCCTCAGCGTTGGGGGCCTCCTTATTCCATAGTTGTCGGCTACGGTATGCGAGGTAAGCAGACCTTCGACATGGAAAGGCCTTCCACAGAGGCATACGAGACAGCCGGTGAAAATAAACAATAATGATGGCGATATTCAAAACTTCTTTATTAAGCATATTTAGCACAGATACAGAAAGTAAGTCAAGTAAGATCAGTGTATTAAAGATTCACCATTTAGATAAAAACATTACAAAGACAGGAGTTGTCTTGGACAAAGGTTATACGAAGTAAGAGCCCTTGTCAGACTAACGGCTCGCTTTTATAGAAGTATTTTCGAATCAATTTCTTCGTATTTGATTGTCGGCTAGAAACATAAAAAACGGCTAACAGTTAATATAACAATGTGGTTAAAGTGGATAACATATACATCGTTATGGTATAAAGAAATAAATTGACAGATGACAATTTAGAAAAAAATGTCTAATTAAAACCTGAGATTAAAACCATAGTCTAAGATTTTATAAAAGTGAAAATCTAGTATATAAAATACAGTTTTGTATATAAAAACAGACGAAGGTAACTAGAAAAACATAAAACGTGTGTTAAGTGGGTATAGAAACGGTTTCATATTGATAAACATAAAAAATACCTTAAAAGACGTTGTTTTGTGTAGCAATTGCGTGTGTAATTTTAATGGTAAAAATAATGGAAGATAGGTGTTAACACATCTTCCATGATTCTATTATAGACTAAGATATAGGATATATGGGAGATATGGTTCACATTCAATTACTACCTACCTACTCCACAAGAAAATAGTAAATTATAAATTACGAAGGCTTTTTATTCATATTTTAAGTGTCGTAGCTCGCACCTGTTTGAAAACCCGATAACTTATTTACAGTATAGGTATTTATTACATTTCTTAATTTTTACAGTCTTCAATATGAAAACTATCAAAAACTGTTGGGGTTCTGGGTATTATTGGCTCATTGAGTAATCCTAACTTTAAAGGTTTCTCCATTTTCTATAGTACTGCTTCAATCAAACACACACCCTACAGTCCAATGGCAGTCCTTTCTTGAGTTTCAATACGTCCGGCCTCTTGTTCGGCCTCTTTGCTATCCTGTATTATTATTTTTTCTACAGATTCAGAACTATCTGTCAAAAGGTTTGGGACGTTTGCTCTGTATTTGACAGGCTCATTTTGTGTATACATTTTTGTTTCTTCGTCTGACGGTTGTTGTAATGTTGCAGAGGCATTATTTTTACTTGTTTCTTTAATTGTAAAAATATCCTCTTTAATGTCCATTTTCCTGTCGGGTACAGCTGTCGGTATACCATCATCATCGTCAATTATTATGACGTCTTCCTCTCCTCTGGTCTCTTTATCGCACATTTCTAAATCCGAATTTATCACAAGACAAATTTGAATTTGACCTTTTTCGTCTTTGTCGGTAGAAGTTCTGGCCTCACTTCGATCTTTAAGTACCAACTTACCACTCAAACTGCCATATGTAAATTCAAGAAATTCGCTGTCCGATAGTTTTATCTGTTCTGTTCCTTCCTTTTTTCTTAGTACGTTAATACTCTTTACATTTTTGTTATATGATCCAATCTTCTTAAGTTCACTACTTATCTGTTTTCGTAACTTCCGTAATATTTCAATATCTACGTCACCATCTTCGCAGTTAATAGTTCTGGTCAGTATATCTTTTATCTTCAAACTATTTAAACTTTCTTCAGGCAGATACAAAGGAATATTTACACATTTGGATGTACGTGTTGATTCTTCTTAAGATATATTTCTTCCTTTTTTGTGGGAGAAAGGAGAGTAACTTGTTGGAGATGTACGGGGTGACCGGCTAAAAAGAGGGTTTACTTCCGCTGATTCAGTCGTAGACCACCGCCGACTACTAGCATCGGGTGACACTAAAACTCGAGTGTAATATCGCTTCAGAGCTGAAGTTTGAGGTATGACTAAATCTCCACTTATTTCAGTTGGAGAACGGTGTGCTAGCGATAATGACGATGATGATGAACCTGCCATGTGCATTTGTCCAGGTTCCTCAACTCTTAACATATCAGGTAACGTCTCCTTATCATCTTGTTGTTTGGCGTCAGTTTTGGGCATATTTCTAACAGACTCTGAATCTAACTTTTCTTGTAGCGTGGAAGGATCTTTCGAACATCCTGGACCTGGTTCTATGTTCTGCAATGACAACATAATATTGTTTACTACTACTTATTTTATTATGAGCAGCGGTGGCCCAGTGGTAAGGGGGTGACTTACGAGTTGTCGGTCGTAGGTTCTAATCCAGATAGGAGCTTTACTTTGTGTAAATAATTTCTTCACCACTGCTCTCATAACGGCGAAGGAAAACAGCGTGAGGAAATTGGCATGTCAAAGAACCAAAATTTCGAAAACATGTGACATGTACCCGCACGGCCCGCGTGGTGGATTAGGATCCACTCCCTCTCACAGAGAGGAGGCCTGTGTCCCAGCAGAGGGAACGTCATAGGCTGATTATGATGATATGCTACTTATTTTATTAGAATTAACATAACAACACTAACCGGTGACTCCATTTTTGTGTCCAATTCAACCAGAACTTCTTCACATTCATGTAAGTTCTCCGTTGTAATTCTAAAAATAAACAACAACATAATATAGTCACATAATTGTATCGACAACACAAACACTTGATTTTTCGTTAATATTAGTGAACCAGAGATGAATCGAAAAAATACAATAAAAAAAGAACATAATTTTTTTGTGATGTTCAGAATTATAAATTCAGTTTATCTAATTCTGAACAACACAAGACAATAAATTGTTGATTATATAAATTCAATTCATACCTGGTTTACTGTTATTGTTTTCATTGCTCGAATACGAACTGTGAAAAACGAAATAAACAAATACTTGAGATGAATGCGCTTTATGCGCAACATAATAAAACGAACAAATTAAACTATTTGCTAAGTGATAATTATATCATTAGACCGAATTATTGTTTATACTATGAAAGCAGCGATGCCGCTAGACAGTGTCCTTAAAAAATACTACCTAAAATAATCTACTGACCTGTTTTCCTTGTGCGATATCAACTCTCTTATAGTTTGTAGCTTTTCGACATCTGCCTGCATAGACCTCTATCTCTATCAAGTATAGTCTAGTCAGGTGGATAATGTCATCCAGAAATGGTAAAAACTTCTTTAAAGCCTCGAATTTTGTTCATACTCCGAACCCATTTGCCGGCTGTAAAATAACCTGTATATTATTTTTGTGATTATTATAAAAACAATAAGTCAAGGTGTGTCTAAAATCATATAACTAAGTACGTCAGCTTACTACGACTCCTAAATATGCCTAATTATAAGTGCACTCTTGGATTTTCAACGCTGTTTGTCAAGACCATAACCTGAGTTTTAAGACAACTCAACTCAACAGCGTCGCTGCTAATTGAAATGCAGTACTTGCAAAAAAGTGGTTTTGAGAAAAACGCGCAAAACATCTTTTTAGATATCTAAGCAACAAGCTCATGTTATATAACTATTAATTAGAATCTAAAAATGAAGAAAAGTCAACCTTTCTAAAGACGTACAGGGTAAATTTTTAACCAGTGCGCAAATTAACCATGAATTCAGCGTATCATTCTAGACCACCTAGCGTATAAATTTTTCGTCGGTTATACAAAAAAAAAAATCTGCTGCTACATAGGAAATTGCAATACCTACGTGGTCAAAATGTATGGAACAGCTGTTTTTTTTTTGTATGACTGACGAATAATAGTCACTGCTTAGGATGACATGCTGAATTCATGATTATAGTTTGCGCACTGGTTAAAATTTTATCCTGTATAGTTTTTATTCATTTTATTTCCCTATTCGATTATAAAGCATATTGTCTTTTTCAATTTTCAATTGAATCAGATTCAAAAAGCAAAGAAAGCTTTTTACAGATTTTATCGGCTGTGTAAAACTAGCCAATTCAGGTAAGGTGAACGTGAAGTCCATGGAAGTTTCCGATTTCTATAAGTATGTATATCACTCAACCCAGTATATATGAATGAAGTACGATGAGAGAACCTACTTGAAATATATTTTCTGCGTTGAGGTACACAGGAATAGTAACATGTTTGCTGAAACCGCCCATGATGGAAATAGGTACGTTACAAACTGACTTTCTTAAAACAGTTAACTAAACAGTCTTCGGTAGGCACACACGGTTACACATCAAGCTATACATTTCCAGTATAAGGTGATCTCGCATTGTATAGGATTTCCGTACAGTGCGAGATCAGTGTAAACTGAAAATGTAGAATTTGATGTGTAGCCGTGTGTACCTGATTCAGTATTAGCGCAGCATTGTAAAATACTGAATTTTAATTTATGTACATTACTGCATAGAGAACGCTGCTGCTCAAGTCCCTTTGTCGCCTCTTACGACAGCCACGGGAAGAGATAGGATGCAAAACAAAAAAAGCCGGCGCAAGAGAGCAAGAAATTTCTCGCTAAAAAGTAATTTCACTCAGTTAACTTTCACAAAACAAATTCTAATTCCTCACTTAGAGTTAAAATTTAACGTCATTCACTGACCTACATAGTTCCTATTTCACTAAGAAATATTCACGGCGCCATCTTGCATGTGCAAAAATACATATCTGGCCAAATCACGTATTCAACGAAGCACTACTAGCTGCAAAAAGTCAATACACAATCAACAACGCCAGGCTTCTTTAACACTACTTCAGGGAATTTGTTGTAATTTTAGTGTGAATTCAATATGTATTTACAGTTTAATAGATTATTGTATCCTGTTTTTCCTTGTTCGTTTCTCGGACGTGGACACGATACATTATGAGGCGCGGATGGCAACTGGTGGGGTAGCGCAACGGCGCAAGTACAGTGACCCAACCCATCCCGCGCCGTCTGAGGCCCCCACCCATTGGAATTATTTATATCAGCATTTCCAATTTCAAATCGATAGTTCATACTTCCTTATTTCTGAATCTAACTTGGCTAACGTGTGTTCTCACCAAAGGCCCCAATCCTGTATGGTTCTAATGATTCCCCGCGGAATCTGACTAATAACTACGTCGTACGTAAAGTTTTAAATGTTGAGGTAGTTTTTCATTCAATGCTACCCGAATAAGATAAGCGACTTGCCAACATGAACCGTAGTCGGTGAGAATGTCGCAATATATAGGCCGACGGATATTTACTGTGTAATCTATTGGTACGAGGTGCTCTGGGCGAGGTTTGATACTAGCAATTGCTGAAAAGCTAACTGTTGCACTCCATCACTATCTCTGTCTAGACTTGTACTAGCAAAATTCAAATAAAATACGAACTATACATTTGTTAGCTAGGTCCTTTCATGGCAAGCGTCCGACTATTGATCCGCAATTATTAAGCCACAAAAGACCAAATTTTAAAAACCCAAACGAAACATTAATATTATAAAAATAATAATTGGTTCGACATTCTAGTGGTGCCGGACGTAAAAGAATAGCACCATACTATTTCTTCCCGTGGGTGTTGTAGAAGGCGACTAAGGGACTTACTAGAGAATGGGCAGCAGCGGTCTCTATGCATTTTACCACCATACTGCGATCGCCAACCCGCCTGCCAAGCGTGGCGATTATGTAGCAATCTTCCCTTTTTGGTGAGGCTTATGTCGGCTTACGCCAGCAGTGGACGTCTTTCGACTTATATGATGATGATGAATAATTGATAGTCCTTTTTCATATGCCTATTTCTTCTCTAACTCTTCATGCTCCGATAACTCATTTCAATTGAAACCAGCATAAAATTTCAACAAAGAAATGAGGAAAGTGCCGTGGGGACAATTTTGAGTATACCTGTGAATATGTAATGTGGCTTTAAGAGTAGAAGAAGACCAGTGATAAAATAAAAAGTGGTTGACTACAACTGAGATGACGATTATTAGAGAAATATGGAAGAAAAAGACATGTTGAGTCGACCCTCAATAAAAATGGGTACGGCAATGATGCCTTTGTTCATGCACTAACATATAAAATACCTTGTGCACCCGAATCTAGTATACACCGTGACATTTTAATCGTCCACTCAATGTATCCGACATAAAATACCTCTAGGCGCGATAAAAAAGAAAATCAATGATGCTTAAGTATGTGGGCTGCCGTTGTAAAACGAATAAAACGCAATGGTGTTTAACCGCGCTTTTCCCACCTATGAACTTTTGGAGGGTAGTTTGTGAGGTTTTTTTTTTTTTTTTTTGTGTGGGAAATCATCAAATAACTTCTCCCGCTCTGGGTGGAGCAGGAGGGCGTGTCAGACTTTTACTGACTAAAACCCACCCGTGTTCCTTCAGTAGCCCTTAAGCCAGGGGCTGTGGTGTCTCTTTCGAACAAACCCGCACCCCTGGCAGGCATCGACCCTTGCGGGTCCCATCACTATTTGTGCTGACATCTCTTTGAGGCGCGCGTGGAACACAACGCGCCGTCGACTTGGGCTTGGTCCTTACCGGACAGCGAGCTACCCATTACTCGCCGTCCGCAAGCCCATGCCTACGGTGGCCGGAAATCGGCCTGGGATTCCCGACGCCCAGGGCGTCTCCGTATCCTGCGGCAGCTGGGGTCGCGAGGGCGCATATGCTGCCTCTCCCTCACGTGCGCCGACTCCCTCTTCGCGAGCATCACTGCTTCGCTGAAGGAGGTGACGGCTCCCCATGCCTTCTCGCTCCGTACCATGGCCTGGACCAGGGCCGGACGCGAGAGATCGCCGCCGCCGATCGCCTCCACGAGGACACGGCGGTGCTCCGCCCAAGCAGGGCAGACCGCCACCGTGTGCTCCACCGTGTCCTCAGGGCGATCTTCGCAGTGGAAACACCCGGGCGTTTCCTCCCGCCCTATCCGAAACAGGAACCTCCCGAAACAACCGTATCCGGTGAGGACCTGCGTCAGGCGGAAGGTGAGGACGCCATGCCGCCTCTCAAACCACTCCTCAAAGAGGGGACTTACCGCCGCAATCGTGGCGTGCCCAGCACTGGGTTGCGACAATCGCTCTCTCCATGTCACCATTAGATTCCGCCGGAGCTCTGTCCGCTGTGCCGCGATTTCCTGCGGCAGCAGACTTACGCCCCGGCGTTTGGCCTCCTCGCGCCACTCCCATATATGCGCGAGGACCTTTGCCTCCAGATTCCATGGCGTAGTTTGTGAGGTTCGGCAACAAACACGTAAGTTTTTTTGAGATAGACAATGTTGTCTAGTAGCGTAGTATATAGAAGAATTGTGTTACCATGGCAACGCGCTGTTCTGGATTCAGTCTATACTACCAGAATAGCACAAGCGCTAGGAAGTGTTTCACAAAAACAACTTCATTATCCAACTTCATGTATGCATAACGTGACCAGACGTCCCGTTTTGAACGGGACTGTCCCTTTTTATAATAACGAGTCCCGGTGTCCCCGAAATGAACTCTGGGACGCAAAATTGTCCCGTTGTCTGAAACCGCGCGAAAATTTGAGTAGTTGAGCCGGCCGGACGTGAGCTTTGTGCAAGAGCGAAACCGCGTCGTCGGCCGACACGACGATAGCCGAGAGTGGCCAAGACGTCTTCGCTCGCACTTTGTTGACTAGGGTATTTTCCAATTTATTAAAAAGTATTTTATTTTGAAGATTGGGACGAAATATGTAACAGAAAAATATTTTTCGTTGTTTAGAATTTACCGCCAAAACGCTCCTTAAGATGACTTTTTATCACTTGTCGGGTTATTCGAAAGAGATACCGCCGCCCCTGGCACACAGGCTACTGAGGGAACACGGGTGGGTTTTAGTCAGTAAAAGTCTGACACGCCCTCTTGCTCCACCTAGAGCGGGAGAACTTATTTGACGATTTCCCACCCAAAAAAAACACATGTGACGTTAACTTTGTGTAAACTAAAGTAGTTGTAAAACGAGGGAATGTCGAGTTTATAATTAACAAGCTTGTTAATGGATAGAAAATGGTATTACTGGTGTGCGGTGCCTCTGTGCACAAATATTTCTAAAACTGCGTCACATAAATTATTTATACCAGTGCCGTTTACCCACATCTGAAATCTGCTGCCTCAAGTCTGCTATTACAATAGTGTCAGAATGGTCTATCATTGATTTCATAATTGTTGATTTTGACAAGTTTGGTAATCTACTAATATAATGGCGTCATTATGACTTTCCAATGGTCAGCCACTGACACTCCATTGAAAGAAATGGCATTTATTGGTAATCTCGTACATAATGACAAAAGAATGACTGACTTGCGCGGTAATCTGCTAAAATTTTGACAGTTCCACACAAACTCTTTTGTTTTAAACAAAAATCTAAGTTTTTATTAAATTACAAAAACCCTATTGTTTGACAGATTTTTCGTTCGCCCACTTCTCGATATATATTTTGTTGCTGTTTGATGATCGTGTAGGTACCTGTTAAATAATTAAACTTCTTTTGTTTTGGAACCATAAGTTAAGATGCCGAAACACAAGTGTCCGTTAAATGTTAACTTACAGGCAAAATATTCGTTTATCAAGCAAATAAATACCTACTCCTTTTTTTTTTTGGTTTGGAAATCATCAAATAACTTCTCCCGCTCTGGGTGGAGCAGGAGGGCGTGTCAGACTTTTACTGACTAAAACCCACCCGTGTTCCTTCAATTGCCCGTATGCCAGGGGCTGTGGTATCTCTTTCACAAACCCGCACCCCTGTCAGGCATTGGCCCTTGCGGGCCCCATAATTTTTTGTGCTGACATCTCTTTGAGGCGCGCGTGGAACACAACGCGCCGTCGACTTGGGCTTGGTCCTTACCGGACAGCGAGCTACCCATTACTCGCCGTCCCTACATTACAAATGATATGAAAGCAAGCAGAAAGGCAAGCATGGGCTTGCCTTTCTGCTTGCTTGCCGATTTCCGGCCACCGTAGGCATGGGCCTACGGTGGCCGGAAATCGGCCTGGGATTCCCGACGCCCAGGGCGTCTCCGTATCCTGCGGCGGCTAGGGTCGCGAGGACGCATATGCTGCCTCTCCCTCACGTGCGCCGCCTCCCTCTTCGCGAGCATTACTGCTTTGCTGAAGGAGGTGACGGCTACCCATGCCCTCTCGCTCCGTACCATGGCCTGGACCAGGGCCGGACGCGAGAGATCGCCGCCGCCGATCGCCTCCACGAGGACACGGCGGTGCTCCGCCCAAGCCGGGCAGACCGCCACCGTGTGCTCCACCGTGTCCTCAGGGCGATCTTCGCAGTGGAAACACCCGGGCGTTTCCTCCCGTCCTATCCGAAACAGGAACCTCCCGAAACAACCGTGTCCGGTGAGGACCTGCGTCAGACGGAAGGTGAGGACGCCATGCCGCCTCTCAAGCCACTCCTCAAAGAGGGGACCGCCACAATCGTGGCGTGCCCAATACCTACTCCGTCAGATATCAGATGCGAAAAGTATCGTAGGTACAGAACTTTAAAAAAGTGTTTTTTTTTTTTTATTGACTACCTGTAATTTAACCTAAATAAACCAATGTCCCGTTTTGAGTCAAAAAATAAATGGTCACGTTATGTATGCACTACACTAGTAATATGGGAGGAGCGGACTGGCTAATAGAAGGGGACAACAAAGTAAACAACTTATTCTTCACTCGCGTCCGGATTTTCGCGGGAAAACATTTTATAAATAAACACAAACCGTGCTAAGGGTATCGAGCATATTTATAACAACAGACTAATATACCAGACAAGCATGATTAGAACCACGTGCATCATTTCAGCCGAAAGATGTCCACTGCTGGACCTATGTTCAACAGTGGACATTTGACCACCTGGACCTGTTCTGCGCTTCTCGCAACCAGCGGTTTCGTGTGGTCATCACAAATCGAACGCTATGACAATCGCTACGCTGTTGCCACATCAGAACCTCAACAACGTTACGCCAGTTTAATAATGGAGAGGACACTTAAATGTAATACGCATTTATGGTGTTCCGGCTCTATCCTAATAACTAACCTAATCAAACTATAATATAGCGACGAGAAATCCCTTCGCATCGTTAATGTACCAAAAGACTTCATTTAAGTTATTATATAGAGAAGATCGGCCATCTGTTCTGCGAGCAATGTGCCCTACCCACTGCCACTTTAGTTGCCGGTCGAAGTGGAGGAGCCTGGGGGAGGCCTATGTCCAGCAGTGGACGTCTTTCGGCTGAAATGATGATGATGATGATAGAGAAGATCAGAATTTTATAATTTTGTAGCACCTCATTCTGCGGTTCGGTTACAGATGATAGAAAGCCTTATTACAACCCACCAACGCAAAATATGCGGTTGGACGTTGATGTCGTAACGGTTTTGTTTTCACCATGTCATACTGTTTACCGAACAAACAGTGCAAGTATTAATGGGCGCCATGTGTAATAGTAATAGGTATGTCTATTACCTACTTCCCTATAAAAATACGTTTTCACACAACCTCTCTCCCTGCCCCATAGTTTTGCTTTCATTCAGTACAATGCCGCATAGCCCACCCCACCGCCTTTCTGTTGTCTTGGAAACCTACACGCGTTACAAACGCTTCAGGATTATGCTGCCCTGGTATTAATTAGGCAGTCTTAGGCGGTAAACCACCGCCAAGTTGAAAGAAAGAAACTAAAATCGAAAAACAAACATTGGCAGCTATTGAAGCTTCATCAGGCTGATTTTGAGTTAATTAATTAATTTCAATTTTACATTAACTGACTTATTGCTTTAATTGATCGCTTTGTCAATAACTAACATAGTTTTAAGGTAATTGAATACAAACAAACTGTGGACAATAATAGTCTAAATTCAACGATTAATTTCACTTACAATATCAAATTTGAAACAATTTGATGTATCGATACGAACTATCATAATTATGTAACCCTAGAATGCGTGACGTAAAAATGATGTGCTCGTTTAAGCTCAATATTTCTGATCGACACAAACGTATAAGATTTCAACCCCTAATAACTGCAAAACCGTTAATGCTCGTGTAAAGATCGAACATTAAGTTACGCATTACCTATTTAAACCAATTTTGAAGCAGTTTCTTATTTTACAATGACCTCACATTGCACTATAAGTAGAAATTCCAAAGGATGTGTATCCTGCAGTGGAACTTTTTATTGTTACTTTAATTCAACCAAATGTTGTGATAGACAGCGTGTTGCAAGTGGAGCAGGGGAATACTGCAGTTTAATAAACTAACTTTGGCAAAATGTATTGAATATCACTGAATCTCTATGTCTTTGCCTAGCCCTGTCCCATTTCAATTGGGGTCGGCTCTCCTCGTCATTCTTCGCCAGACGTTTCGGTTCTGGGTCGTCAAGTCACTTGATCTTGCTGCATGTCGTCGTTGACAACAGATATCCAAGTGAGGGCGTCTACCACGCTTTTTTGACCTTGGTTTTATAGAGGTATGAGGAACAGGGTGTAAAGTTCACTCATACCTATGTTGGTAAAGGAGGATCCTCCGACCAGACGGGTATTGTGTCTGTTGGGCAACTGCCCGACAATTGATGTCGGGATATTCTATCTATTCGAGTGTCGTGGTAAACTCTGCTTGCGCGATGTAGAATTTCTAAGAATAGTTCACCTGTGGCATTGTAGATGGCGCCACTTTTCTTTTAGCGTTTTTTTTTTCGATATTTGTTGCGAAGTATTTATCTTTGTAGTGCCGCTACAGATTCATGTGGAGGACTTGCTTAGTCATGTATTCCTTGGGCTTGAATATCACTGAATCTATGTAATAAAATTCTTAAATTCACAGCACACACGCACAACTTAAACCTATGAGGTAATTTATTTTAATTTAGCACAAGTGTTCCTTATCAAATGTGTAACAGAATAAACGAGAGTGCTGGAAGTAGTTGGTTGATAATTGACTACTGAATCAATTTCAGTATTCTTTTAAATAGGTTTTATTTTATTGCAAAACCTACCGCCGACTGAGCCAAAGAAAATTCAATCTTATTTCAAGGCAACAACACTCAATTTTAAAAGCATATAAAAATTGAACAGCTGTTTAAGCTTCTAAAAAAAACTTAGGTCATTGTATTATGCTTTTAACTCAATACTGTCAATTTGGGCTGTATAAGGTCTTGCGTGAATTAAGTAACATATTGTATACACTACGGAAGGATTTGAACATTCTTCCCATAAATTGGTTGAATAGGAGACTAAAGTGTGTAATTAAGTACATAATTTTCGCTAATGGGAAATATCATCGGGTGCAAGGCTTATCTCGCGATTAACTACAAGTAGCGAAATGATAATTCCTAATTTACCTACATCTACATTTTGCGAGTACGTCAATATTATATTCATACTTATAGACGGGTGCTGCCATCTCACTGGCCGGATGAGAGGTGTACTTGCACTATCTAGCGTACAGTGTGGGAACTTGATCGTAATGCAGCTTGTCTATGCAGTTCGCTTCGCAACCGAGAGGTGTAAGAGGTAGAAAACTGAGGTGAAACGCGATTTCTATCAAAATGCCGTAGTAACACTAACGTAATCAGCTTACTAGTGTACCTTTTCCTTTCCACTTCTTTTTTAAGTTTAAAATTGTACATAAAAATCCGTAGTGTCGCTGAAATTCAACGTTTTGTATCAGAATAGAAGCAAGTGAACCTTATTTTCAAATTTTCCGTCACAATCCTCGGTAGTATAGTGGTTAGTATTCCCGCCTGTCACGCGGGTGACCAGGGTTCGATTCCCTGCCGGGGAGGACCTTTTGTTTTGCAAAAATTATTTATTGTCTATTTTTGGCTGAAGGAGTAAAATATTTATTGGGTACTCATAACATTGTAAAAATAAAACTGGCCGAAGAGTGTGCTTTCTGATTGAAATTCATTTTCACTTCAAAAGACTATTTTAATGCTAGTAGTACTTTCAACTGCGTGACATTATACAAGTCAATACGTCTAGCCCAGCAGTCAATAGATTGTCTTCTTTGTATTTCTCCTAGTAGTTGTTGTGATAAAAGTCCGTGCGTGTAAGATTATAAAAAAAAAAAACGTAAACAGGGTCAGGAATTCAGAAGCACAGTTAGTCTGTTTTAGCAGGGTTTATGAGCAAAAATTTTAATAACACAAAAATGACGTCTACAAAAATAGATTTCATACCGAGAGTGCACATAGACAAAAAACAATCATAGTCACTAGCTCAATAATAAAGGGCATTACACATCTATTTAGGGACTATTGCTAATCTAAAATAATTAACATTGTATCTCAACACCCTCCATACATATATATATACATCAAAAATTTTGGGCCAACGTATCTTTGAGAACGCATCGGTGATGTTTTGTTGCAGCCCGGAGTGCTACGCCGTAGCAACCGTAGCATTATTTTAAAACATTATTGAAGGGAATCACTACTATTGTAATTTTACATTTTAAATTCATTCTCAAAGGGATAATAGGGTTTCGATCAAAAGGTAATAATGGAACCCTTATTGGATCACTTCGTTGTTCGTCCGTCTGTCAAGCCCCTATTTCTCAGCGTGAAAAAAATCAAGCTTTTTAGTTAACGTAATAAAAAATATACGGCCCTTTAATGGACATATTATTGTTTATGGGTACATCCCGCTGACCAAGAATCATGAAATTCTAAATTCGTGTCGCGTGTGATTTGAGAGAAATCTCCTTGTACTTTCCCTTTAGTGAGAAACTGTAACTTTAGTCTCCCGGACGATCAAAGTTCATTCGAAAAATGTCTCTTTGGCAAGTGTCTCAGTTCCCTACTTTATTTATTTTCTTGCAACTGATAAATGTGCATAAATCATCATTGTATCTTGAAAATATAACCAAAATAATGATTAATCAAAAGTATCTGAGAAAAACGTAATTAAACCTTGATAAGGTAAAATTCTGAATTATTCACACATTAATTTTATTACGAGTGCTGCATATCTTCTTCCAAAAGATATAGGTCTTAACCTGCCATTTATCCCCCCCGAGTGGGTTCCCGCATTGTCGTTGCGGGGGGGCTTAGTAACCGTGGTCTCCCATCCACGGTGAAGCCAAGAGGAACCCAACGGTGGGGCCGCTCGTCAGGGCTTTTGCCTTCAAGCCATTGACGTAGCGGCCAAAAAGTAGGTTGCGGTGAGGTGCACCGCAACTGAGGTGGGCCGCGATGTCGAATGGGAGGCATCGCGGCTGAGGGTTACAGGCTGCGGTAGAGGAGGAGTGCCGGTGCTTCTGAGCAGCGCTCTTCCCTTCCGTGGCCTGGACGGGGCCGCCACCGTTTGATGGCGGACGCGGTGGGGCCGCAGGGGAAGAGGAGTGTCGGTATAGCGTCAGCCGCTCTCCCTATCCTCTGCGGCCGAAAAGTGGTAGACGGGACGGCGCGTTGTGTTCCTCACGCGCACCGTCAAAGATGTCAGCAACCACTGGTGGGGTCAGCAAGGGCCGATGCCTGCCAGGGGTGCGGGTTTGTTCGAAAGAGATACCACGGCCCCTGGCATACGGGCTACTGAGGGAACACGGGTGGGTTTTAGTCAGTAAAAGTCTGACACGCCCTCCTGCTCTACTCAGCAGGAGAAGTCATTTGATGATTTCCCACCAAAAAAAAAAAAAAAACCTGCCATTTATTCATAATTTTATACAAGAAATACAATGGGTGACTTTATTTCTTACTGCGATCTCTGCCATGCAAACTTGGAATGGACAGTGATTGCATGGAAATAAAAATGGGTTTGTCATTGGTGCAAAATATAAATACAAAATACTAAAATAGATATTTTTGATACATATAGAGGGGTGACAGGCTATTTTTTGAAGCGAAATTTTGGACGATATTGAGTTATATACATAATATTCGGAATCAGCGACTTTTTCTGAGTCGGAAAGACTGAAAAAAAAATATTTTCAAACAAATAGCTTTCATCCCTCGAATATGCTCCATTACAGATACTTATATAGGCATATAAGTGTCTGTAATGGAGCATACTCGTACATACATACTAAGTTTATAAGCAACGTAAATAAACGATAACTACACATTATTTCAGCTACGTGAACAAGGGCCCTAATTCACGATGACCACCTAACGATTCCTTACTTCAAAACCATGTCAATTCTTTAGATCACACACGAATTCTGCTAATATCGTATTAATAATATCGACAAATTGTCTTGGAACATACAGAATATGACATTTCGATTGCTTACCGTTACATTGGTTTCTACAAAACGCGTCATTGACGTCGTTTGAACGTAGTAAGATTCCACGGGTAATCATTATAACCACACAGAATTGGGGTCAAGATCATGACAACAAGTAATGTTCATTTAGAGTCGCCTAAAAATATAGCTAACGACTTCGCGCGATTTTTTGAAAACTCTGGGTATTTTTGGCAGATTGAGACTGAAATCAGACTATAAACGTTCTTAAAATTACTAAAATTGCCCCCCTCAGCCACATCGATGATTATTTTCTCAACTCCATATTTCGTCTACTTATATTGCCAAGCTTGCATACTTATACATTTATACCTTACCTATTATCTCTTTGATTATTCTTATTATGTAGGTAGGTACCCCCGATTTTATCATGATAAACGACGACGTGTTTAGGAAAAATAAGGAACCAATTTAAAAAAACGTACCAGAGGTTCATAAGCGTTGAAGAGATTCAATCATCACTGTTATCGTGACTTCATCAAATCTACCCCAACCTCAGTCCGTTGGCGTCGGGAATCCCAGGCTGATTTCCGGCCACCGTAGGCATGGGCTTGCGGACGGCGAGTAATGGGTAGCTCGCTGTCCGGTAAGGACCAAGCGCAAGTCGACGGCGTGTTGTGTTCCACGCGCGCCTCAAAGAGATGTCAGCACAAAGTGATGGGGCCTGCAAGAGCAGATGCGGTGCGGGTTCGTTCGAAAGAGATACCGCAGCCCCTGGCATATGGGCTACTGAGGGTACACGGGGGGTTTTAGTCAGTAAAAGTCTGACACGCCTTCCTGCTCCACCCAGAGCGGGAGAAGTTATTTGATGATTTCCCAAGCAAAAAAAAAAACTCCAGGTACTTCTACTAATGCAGAAGCACACAAGCAAAAGTTCGCAAGTAAAACAATAGATTTAAACCGCCCTATGGTTTCGTACACACGATTTAATTAGTTCATTAGCACCACGTTCGCACTGTCAGTAAGAGAATAAGCTAGATTTTTTGTTGATTGTAAGTTATATTCACTCTACCTCACGAAAAAGAGCTACTTTTTAAGGTAATTTTTAACAACATGCGTTCATAATAGGTACTGTGAAATAAACCTACGAGGTTACTTCGATTTAGGGTGATTTTTCCAAAGTTTTCTTTTATGCTTTGTATATTCAAATCAAAAATAAAGTTCAAAAGTGCAAGAAAATACTCATTAGCATATTCCAGTGTTGTGAAAAAAAAATCTAGGAGATATTCACTGCAATCAAATATTTTCATAGGTGTGGTGATACACAACATACATGACAATTTTTTTTTTTGTTTTCAAAAAAAATCCTTTGAAAATAGTAACACATAACCTTCTTCTTAGCGTATCAAAACGTCAAGCATGTTTAGTCCCTCGACAATGTGTTAATATTGCAGAACATGACAAGAGTTTTAACAAAATCCAGGATTATGGACTAAAGGGATATCCAGCTATAGTATAAATCTTGAGCTGTTTAAATTAAAATGGTATCATAGTGACACCTATGCAATTATTTTGCGCAGATTCTTATTAATTATTTTGTTTTTATTTTTTTCTGGCGAATTGTGCTTTACTGTATATACGTATACCCATCCCTTTGTGGAACTAAGGCGTGTTGTTATGTTGTGTTATTATTTACAGTTTCGTTTATAGCTACAAGTTTTGTGCGTACTAAAAACCTAAAAAACTGATGCGTTTTTGGTGAGTGTTTCGAAGTAATGTTGTGCATTTCATTTCCATGGCAACGGATGCTCTAGTTTAAACCTTCGAGCACAATAAAAGAACAAAGTAACAGTTGGTTTTAATTTATTGCTTCTCGTTCTATCCGATGTCAGTAGTAATAGTCTAGACAAAGATAGTTAGAAAATCACAAGCGTATTGCTGTCAATTGCACCCCATTTCACGCTCGTACCACGTACAACATCATAATCTATTGCTTTTCACCCGTTAGTACGTACGCGTCTCAAAAGCTAACTGGAGTTGCATCAAATTTCACAAACTTGATATGTTTGGCAATTAAAACACACCCAACGGTTTTGACAAAATAACATGAGATTTTTTTTAAAGAATTCTGAGCATCAGTACTTTTGCAAGATTTAGGCCTATATGGTAATTCACAAATATTGTTTCCCTCCTGGAATATACCAGCCACCGCATAAACTTGGCGTTCGCAAAATATAACGCTTTAAAACAAGTCCATTTATTTATTGTGTTACCAGCAACCTGCCCCTGAATTTAATGTTTGTATGATGCACCGGTTTTTTATATTTTTGGGTTTGGGAAATCATCAAATAGCTTATGTAGTATCTAAATTATTGTCGAAATCAACTGTTCTCCTTAACGTGAACGTTTCTCTTAAAATGACACACACGAAAAGCAACTTTAATTTTTATTTATTATGTTTATATAAAATATAATAATAGCCACAGCCACCACATAAGCACATAATAATATGTAAAAGATAGATTGAATCAACTATTCTCTTCTTCGTTTCTATTAACTTTAATCAATTTCTTAGGCCCGCCCGTGCTTTACTAGAACGATACGAATGAACACATTGAAAACGATACTTTAAACTCTCACTGTTGAACGAATATAATAAAGTTAAGTTGTGAGAAGCATGTAGGGAACGACCAAACTAACGATGAATAGACTGTCTGAAAGATTTTATGGCTAGAACATGGTTAAATACTGAGATGAATACGAATTAAGAGAAATATGGAAGTAGACATGCCAACTACAAATAAATGGGCTTAAGCGCAAGTGAATGTTGAATATTTGTAGTCATTCCTAATAATTATGTTATCAATCCTACCAACTTGCCAGAATTTTTAAATGTCAAGGCGGTTGCTGATGTTTTTTTATGTAGGAGACGTAAAGTGCAAGATTTCAAAATTGTAATGTAAAAAGTAAAACCAAAAGGTGTTTTGGCACATGAGGGATTCGAACCCACGACTTTCGTGTTATTAGCACGATGCTCTAACCACTGAGCTAATGTGCCTGTGATTGATATGACGAAACACGGGGTATTTATCGTCAATTCTGTCCAGCTATTGGACACCCTTTGAAAGAGTGTGATAGATAGATCGCATTACGCTAAAGTGCGACAGGAAAATATGTATGAAACAGGACCTGTTGCTAATCAATGCACTAAACATCGATTACTATTATAGCCTTTGATAGACAAGTGACACCCAGGTTGAGTAACGTTGATAAAAATTCCGAAATGTTTCTAACTAATAACAAAAATACGTAGTTATTTTTAGCCCACTCTCGCATACAAAGTTTTGGATATAAATAAAGGCAATTTAGGTAATTGCCTATTATTGCCCCACTTGACATTTACTCTTTTGTCTTGCACCTCTACTTGCGGATATTTTGCTTTGACTACTTTAACAAGTTAAATGAGGCTCGACTAGTCCAAACGTCTGCCAGGGGTGCGGGTTGTTCGAAAGAGATACCGTGGCCCCTGGCACACAGGCTACTGAGGGAACAGGGGTGGGTTTTAGTCAGTAAAGTCTGATACGTCGTCCTGCTCTACCCAGAGCGGGAGAAGTTATTTGATGATTTCTTACCCAAAAAATAAAAATAAACTAGTCCCAACATTAAACAATAAACAGTTGGTAAAGTTTGGTTTTCATAAACTCATTTTAGCACTGCAGTGTTCTATAAACCTGCTTTAAAGTTATAAAAGCCAGAACCCTACTTTAGCAGTGTTGAGGAAAAAATGGCCAACACTCTAAAGCAACTGAAAGCAACTGATTACAAAGAAGATTACATTTGAGCATTTGACGTACGTATTAATATTGTGTCTAAAAAAACAATTTTCAAGCAATCAGTTGACAATTTCAAATCAACTGTCAAAATTATAACAATGACGTCACCCCGTCAAAAGTGTCAAAACTGTAGACAGTTAAATAGTTGCCAGTACATAATAATGTGTATGGTCACTTCCCGTGGGTGTTGTAAGAGGCGACAAAGGGACTTACTAGAGAATGGGCAATTCATTTTACCACCATACTGCAATCGCCAACTTGCCTGCCAAGCATGGTGATTATGGCAAACCCCCCCAAATCGGTGGAGGCCTATGTCCAACAGTGGACGTCTTTCGGCTGAAATATGATCATGATGATGATCACAATTATTCGGTGTGTAGGCAGACATTCTCGTTTGACGATTCGATTATGTAGGTCATTTTTTTGGACGACTTCATTAAAATGACAACATTTTTAAACGATATTAGCTATAGAACGTTTATGAATACAACATTTTATCAAAGGTTGTATAGGCTACTCAAGCAATTTACTAATGAACGTGTTAAACCTTCGATAAGCTTTTTATGAATAAGACCGTAAATGTACAACGAGGTTTTAATTTTGTCTTTTTGTTCGAATTACTTCGACAGATAAATTATATTAAAATGGTATTGTAACCTCATTCATCCCGGGTTAAATTGATGTTAATCAACTTATTTCTTACGCATTTGCACAACTACCTCAATTATCTTTAGATTATGATAATACGTGATGCGTTTTGCAAAATATTGTTAAAATGTTTAAGTTAAAAAAATAATAAGTTAAAAGTTTCAAGCTAAAAATGAGCACATGTGGGACTCGAACCCACGACCTTCGCGTCTCAAACGCAACGCTCTAAAATACCCAGCTGAGCTAATGTGCCACTACAAATAGCTTTCAAATTTGCGTCCTGTATCGTTCCTTTAAGTGCATTCAGCGACAACAGCGCCCGTCGCCCTTCGGAATACTCGATTGCAGCTGCGGACTGGCGCGGAACTACCAAAACACCTCGTGTGTTTGGGTAGTTCCGTGACGGAAACATTTAAATTATGATATGCAGATGGCATGGCTTCGAGCTTCCGCACATTTCTTTTTAATTAATAGTGAGGCTTTGTCTGTTTTTATGTGCTTTATTACTAATTCAGGAAATACTTTTACTACTTATAATCTTTACTGAAGTACTACTACACTTATTACTTTTAAACCCAAGCTGGTTCCATTAGGTAAAATAATACACATTTATAATATTAATAGTAAAAATGTTTTATTAATAATGTTGCGACCCGTTGTTGTTGTTTTGTTGTTGTTGTTTGTGTGTTGTTTTGTTTTATTAATTGTTTTGTTTTATTATTGTTTTTTGTTTAACAAATAAATTATCTTTATCTTTAATACGACATATTTCGGTATAGCCTATTTAGTCACTAAATTTTAGTGCGAAGTATGGAGCTGTTGCTTATTTTTCACTAAAGAATCCAAGTTCGCGAAAATGCTGTCGAATGTTGCGACCCGGTATTTATTTTGGTCGCGACCCGGCAATTGAGAAATCCTGGTCTACAAGGATGTTTAAATTGGCTGATTGTCAAATAGAACAGATTCTAATATATTCGTTTGACACAATATTTTGCGTCGGCAGTCGGAGGCATCATCTTAAATTTAACAATAAAGACCTTAATTGCCTTCGACTGCATGAGATTGCTTATAGTATTCAGACTAATAGTGGTCCTTTTAAAAACAGTTCCTTGTTTCCATCTTTTAAAATTAAAGTTCACTTTTTAGGCGGTCGGGTTTTTTGATTTTGTAAAAAAAAAAATATAACACAGTTTTTAGTTAATAATATAATTATTGTTGACGTTACTGAGACCTATTTATGAAACCCTTTATTTTGATACCCCACTCAATAGGGTTAGAGAAAAAAGTTTTTTTTTTTTTTTGAAGACACTATATTGCACCAAAAGTCGGCCACTTTTTTTTTCAATTTTAATATACCCAGTGTCACACTTACAATAAAGACGAATCTAACGACACTTCTCAAGCTGAAATCGATCAAGCCGTTTAGGCTACAGAGCGTGCCAAAGAAATATACATACATACATACACTCGAAAAACATAACTATCCTTCTGGAGCAGTAGGGTAAAAGACTTATATTTCTTACTAAAAAAATGATTAAAAAAACTAAAATAAACAACAATGAAACCTACTTTCTAAATAAACGACTTTTTTCTTAAATTCTATTACAAATTTTAAACTTTTTGCGTAAGTAAGAACCCCTCATTTAATTGAAGGTGAAGGCCTCCTCCAGAGATTTCCATTCCTCCCTATAATTTTCTTTGTTCATCCACTGTTCGCCAGCCACTTGTACTATGTCGTCTGCCCACCTGGCAGTTGGTCGACCTCTTTTCCTAGTGCCTGGTGGCCCGTTCCAAGATGTTAGTCTATAAGTTCATCGATTGTCTGTCAACCTAGCTACGTGACCCGCCCAGCGCCACTTTAGGTTTTTACAGTGGCACAGAGCATCGGGAACCTTTGTCTTGTTTCATATAATGTTATAGGGTATTTTTTGGATTCTTTACATTTTTAATAAATTTCTCTCCATACTTCTTTGGCATGATCTAATTTTCTATTTCATCCTTTAACTGAACTTCCAAGTTTGGCTAGCGTAGGTTAAAGATGGAATGATGCAGGTATTCATGACTTTCTGTTTAATTTTGACCGGCATGTCGCTCTTTACAATTTCTTGTAGGCTCCAAAATTTCTTCCAGGCCATGGCAATCCTTCTCTCTATTTCGTGCTCGTTTCTCTGCTTTTTAAACGAAATTTGCTTACCCAGATAGACAAAAGTTTCTGCATACTCAAGCGCCTCATTTTCTATGAATACAGGATTTTATGTGTAGTTCGTCATAATATTGGTTTTAATGAGGTTTATTTCCAAGCCTACTTGTAGACTGGCAGCGTGAAGGGCATTTATCATCAATTGTAATTCGGTTGTATTTTCTGACAACAAGACAATATCATCGGCAAATCTCAAATAACTTATGTATTGATCGTTTATTTTTAAGCCGACTTTCTCCCAGTTTAGTCTCCCAATAACCCATTGCAATACTGCAATAAAAATTGTGAAATAGGGTCTCCCTGTGTGACTCCTCTTTTTTTTTTTTTTTTTTGGGTGGGAAATCATCAAATAACTTCTCCCGCTCTGGGTGGAGCAGGAGGGCGTGTCAGACTTTTACTGACTAAAACCCACCCGTGTTCCTTCATTAGCCCGTATGCCAGGGGCTGTGGTATCTCTTTCAAACGAACCCGCACCCCTGACAGGCATCGGCCCTTGCGGGCCCCATCATTTTTGTGCTGACATCTCTTTGAGGCGCGCGTGGAACACAACGCGCCGTCGACTTGGGCTTGGTCCTTACCGGACAGCGAGCTACCCAATACTCGCCGTCCGCAAGCCCATGCCTACGGTGGCCGGAAATCGGCCTGGGATTCCCGACGCCCAGGGCGTCTCCGTATCCTGCGGCGGCTGGGGTCGCGAGGGCGCATATGCTGCCTCTCCCTCACGTGCGCCGCCTCCCTCTTCGCGAGCATCACTGCTTCGCTGAAGGAGGTGACGGCTCCCCATGCCCTCTCGCTCCGTACCATGGCCTGGACCAGGGCCGGACGCGAGAGATCACCGCCGCCGATCGCCTCCACGAGGACACGGCGGTGCTCCGCCCAAGCAGGGCAGACCGCCACCGTGTGCTCCACCGTGTCCTCAGGGCGATCTTCGCAGTGGAAACACCCGGGCGTTTCCTCCCGCCCTATCCGAAACAGGAACCTCCCGAAACAACCGTGTCCGGTGAGGACCTGCGTCAGGCGGAAGGTGAGGACGCCATGCCGCCTCTCAAACCACTCCTCAAAGAGGGGACTTACCGCCGCAATCGTGGCGTGCCCAGTGTGACTCCTCTTCTGATAGGTATGGAAGGTCCAATTTAATCGTCTCCAATCTAATCCTGCTGTTACCATTTTGATATAGGTGTTGTAGAACCTTCAGATAGATGGTGTCGACATTCTGCGAATGTAGAGATTTTCATATTGAGTGATGGTACAACGTATCGAAAGCTTTTTGGTAGTCGATAAACACGAGATAGAGCGTCTTGTTGAATTCTTGGTATTATATTCTATTACAGTTTCGATAGAGTGTAGATAAACCTCTTCTGAAACCTGCGTGCTTAATAGGTTGGTGGTTTTCAATAGTGCTTCTGATTCTCTGCGTCTGGTACAGAGATAGACTGGACTTTGGGAAAGGACATAGGCTACTGGATGAAATCTTCAAGGTCATCGGGTAATGTAATATCCTTAAGGTGATAAGTATTTTCAGACCGCGACAATATAGTAGAGAAAGAGTTTGAATTACATTCATTTGATTACGTTTTATTTTAGATGCAAGTGTTCTTAAACCTAATTTAGCCTCGACTGAAGCTCTTGGTATTGTTGCGCGGCACAATTAATGTTTGGTTGCCACTAGCGACATCTCGTATCGAGTAGCGGAGTTAATGGTCAAGATCTTTCTAGAAAGTTCGATGCTAGAACTTTCTGGAACCATCGACATGCGTTCGGTCAGGGCCGATATGTACTCGAACATTCTAGATGCTTCTACGGTAGAAGGTTCTGGAACTATCCGAGGGCCCTATATAAGCGGGAACGGAGCGCGTTCTGGGTAGTTCATTGGAAGCGATACATGCGAGAACATCTAAAGCGATCTTCAAGTGCGACTTAAGAGTGATCCGTAGTGCTATTGTGTTGTGTTTTTAGTGTGTTTAATTAAAGTGTTATTTTTGGTAATTCATATCGGCAGTTTTTAATTGTCACGAACCCCAAGCTCGTAACAATTGGTGTCAGAAGTGGGATTAAAATCATGCCGATTTTACCTAAAGACGACACGG
Organism: Polymixis flavicincta; assembly: GCA_949987655.1. NCBI lineage: Eukaryota > Metazoa > Arthropoda > Insecta > Lepidoptera > Noctuidae > Polymixis > Polymixis flavicincta. The sequence goes on along the minus strand of OX465171.1, from coordinate 9,788,401 downwards.
AGGGTATCCGTACCCGGAGTCAACGCCAGCAGGAGACGGACCACAGGCGATTTGGTGGAGCAATGCCACAGACGTCGGAGGGCCAGCTACCAACCACAGAGGCCGGCCCGTCCACAGCTGCTCCAGCATCACCAGCACCAGATTTTGCTGCTCTGATGATGATGTTGCAGGAGCAGGCCCGCCGACAGGAGGAACAGGCCCGCCGATTGGAAGAACAGCTCAAACGGGATAAAGAGGAGCAGGCCCGCCGACAGGAGGAACAGGCTCGCCGACAGGAGGAGCAGGCTCGCCGACAGGAGGAGCAGGCTCGCCGACAAGAGGAGCAGGCCCATCAATTGGAAGAACAGCTCAAACGGGATAAGGAGGAGCAGGTGCACCGCCAGGAAGAGCAGATGCTCCTCATAAAGGACCTTCACGCAACCTTCGGGAAAGACATGAAGGAGGTGAAGGAGAAGTTTGCCCAGCATGACAACCGCTTGTCAGAAGCTGAAACTCAGATCAGCAAGTTTAGTGACGTCATTGCTGATGTGAAGCAAGAGTTGAGTAACCTCAAACTTGGGGATGGAATCGCAGCTCCCGTAGCTACAACACCTTCGCTACGTGGATTCAAAGTGCCGCCGTACGACGGGACTTCTTCCTGGTCGGCCTACAAAATTCAGTTTGCGGCTGTGATGAAGGCGAACGGGTGGAATAAAAGTCAGGCCATGACTGCCCTCACCCTAGGCCTGCGCGATCAGGCTTTAAATGTTCTGGAAGCTCTCGGTAAGGAAGTGACTTACGAGCAGCTCCTCGAGGCATTGGAGGCTAGATATGGCGACGCTCATCTGGAACACGTGTTTCGTGCGCAACTCAAGGATCGTGTGCAACGCAGTAACGAGAACCTGCAGCAGTGGGCCCTTGAAGTGGAGAAGCTGGTTCGTAAAGCGTACCAGTCCGTACCTGCGCTTATTGATGGGAACCTGGTACAGGCATTCATCGACGGCATTCGCGACCTTGAAGTCAGAGCTGCTGTGAGGCTCGGTCACCACGGGACGCTTAAGGACGCCTTGGCCCATGCCCTGGAGGTGGAAGCTGTGCGGCAGGATCATCGTCCCCATCGCGTCAGGGAGGTTGTAGCAGCTACAGTTCGCGATCGTAAAAGATACAGCCCTAGGTGCTACGGCTGTGGGGAAATGGGCCACCTTCGATCCAGTTGCCCTAAGCGAACTGCAGAAGGGGAAGATAGGCGGTCTCCAGAGGGTGGTGCGGCTAATAGCACTGCCCAGCAGCAGCAGCAGGGAAACGAGTAATAGCCAGGACTGCGGGGCGGGTGCTGGCTGATGTTCAAAGAGCCCCAAGGATTTCGATCACACAAACCCATGACGGGAACAGTTTAATCATCAAGGGCGAGGTCAACGGAACGCCTTGTAAGTTGACCATAGATACTGGAGCCTCTCGTACAGTTGTCAGTTCCCAGGTTATGAGTCGGCCCCTTGGGGACTCTGCATACAACCGAGAACGCATTAATTTGGTGACAGCCACCGGTCAGCGCATACCTGTCCGTGGAGAGAAGGAGATGAAGTTGAAGCTAGGCAACAGGACCTACCTGCATAATGTCATCGTGGCTGATATAATGGACGATTGCATCCTGGGTCTTGACTTTATGAGGAATAATTTTTGCGAGATTGACGTCAAGCAAGGAGTTATGAAATGTGGACGAGAGGAACTTTTTATGGAAGGGGCGTTACCAGGGAATGTGTACAGCCTTAAGAAGACTGTTCTTCCTCCGAGATCAGAAACGATTGTGCCGGTTAGTCTTCCTCGGAATCCTGGGCAAACTCATCGTTGTGTACTCGTGGAAAGGGTAGACAATGACCTTCCATGGAAAGTGGCACGAACTTTGGTCAGAGCCACCGACATCTCAGGGGTACGTGTGCTGAACCTTTGTGATCAGGAACAGACTATTGAAAAAGGCACACTGATTGGTACTTGCGAGGAAGTGGATTGGCTGCGTCAATGCCAATATCTATCGACTGGGACCCCCAGCAAGGATGCACAAACGAAAGTGACCACACTTTTAGAAGAGTGTCGCAGCGCTCTGTCTCAAAATGAGATGGGCAAGGCGAAGAAGATGTTACTGAAGTACGCCGAAGTTTTCTCCCTAAACGATAGTGACATTGGGAAGACTGGCTTAGTTCAACACAAAATAAATACAGGCGACGAGTTGCCTATCCGTCAGCGGCCAAGAAGATTGCCGGTAGCGCGTGAAAAGGAAGTAGAAACCATGATTGAGGGAATGGTGAAGGATGGTGTTATTGAACCTTCATCTAGTCCATGGTGTTCACCTGTTGTGCTAGTAAGGAAGAAGGACGGCAGCATGCGGTTTTGTGATTTCCCACCCAAAAAAAAAAAAAAAAAAAAAAAAAAAAAAAAAAAAAAAAAAAAAAAAAAAAAAGCATGCGGTTTTGTGTTGACTATCGTCGTCTGAATGACGTTACGAAGAAGGACAGCTACCCTTTGCCAAGAATTGATGACACGTTGGACATGCTTACTGGAGTAAAGTGGTTTAGCACGCTGGACCTGAAAAGTGGCTACTGGCAAGTGGAAATTGACCCCAAGGACAAGGAGAAAACAGCATTCTCGACAGGAAAGGGTCTGTGGCAATTTAAAGTTATGCCGTTTGGATTGTGCAACGCTCCGGCAACGTTTGAAAGGTTGATGGAACTTGTACTGACTAAGTTGATTGGCGATGCCTGTCTGGTCTACTTGGATGACATCATCATCGTTGGCCGTACGTTTGAAGAACATCTTCAAAACCTGGAACGCGTGCTCAAGAAGATCCAGAGTGCCAACCTCAAGTTGAGTCCGAAGAAATGTTCACTATTCAAACGGCAAGTTAGCTTTTTGGGATATGTAGTGTCGGAAGAAGGTATCCGCACGGATCCAGAGAAAATCGCCGCTGTCAAGGATTGGCCAGTTCCAAAAGACAAGACGCAGGTCAGAGCGTTTTTGGGGTTGTGCTCTTATTATCGGCGATTTGTTAAGAACTTTGCGGATATTGCCAAACCCCTGCATAAGCTAACCGAGGAGAAGCGACATTACTGCTGGGATGAAAGTTGCGAAATCGCATTCCAGGAGTTAAAGGACCGACTATGCAAAACACCTATTTTGGGGTACCCTGATGCAAGCAAGGAATTTATAGTTGACACAGACGCAAGTGACATAGGACTTGGTGGTGTATTGTCTCAACGGAATGGTGATCAAGAGGTTGTGATAGCGTACTTCAGCAAGTCGTTGTCAAAGCCGGAGAGGAACTATTGTGTGACGAGACGGGAATTGCTTGCTATGGTAAAGTCCTTGCAGCATTTTAGCAAATATCTTCTGGGTCGGAAATTCCACTTACGAACCGACCATGCTGCACTGAAATGGCTATTGCAGTTCAAAAATCCAGAAGGACAAGTTGCGAGATGGATTGAGCTACTGCAGGAATACGACTTTGTGGTCGAACATCGCAGCGGGAAATCTCATGGCAACGCAGATGCATTGTCAAGAAGACCTTGTCCTGAAGACTGCAAGCATTGTGTTAGGCAAGAGAGTAAGGATATGGTACCTGTGAGGATGCTCAGGACAGACCTCAGCAACGAGTGGAAGGAAAGCCTACAACGTGCACAGCAGGAAGATTCGGACATCAAGCCAATTCTGGAGTGGATGAAGGCCAGAGCTCCTAAGCCCAGGTGGAGCGACGTCTCAGCAATGAGTTCGGTCACAAAGAGCTATTGGGCCCAATGGGACAGCTTGGTGATTCAGGATGGAGTCCTGTGCCGTAAATGGGAAAATGCTCGGGGAAACAGCTGTCACTTGCAAATGGTTGTCCCTAAATCTCAAGTACCGGATGTTCTGCAGCTGTACCATAATGGTTGTTCAGGAGGTCATCTGGGAGTAAAACGGACTCTACTGAAGATACGAGAACGGTTTTACTGGGTCCACTGTCGGGACGATGTCGAGGACTGGTGTCGCAAATGTACAAGCTGTGCAGCTGTAAAGGGACCTCAGACGCGTAGCAGAGGTGCATTGAAATTGTACAATGTTGGTGCACCATGGGAGAGGATAGCCCTTGACGTTGCAGGGCCGTTTCCGGAAAGTGAAAGTGGTAGCAAGTATTTCATGGTTGTAATGGATTACTTCACTAAGTGGCCGGAAGTCTTCGCCATTCCAAATCAAGAAGCTTCGACAGTTGCAGATAAATTAGTTCATGAAGTCTTCTGTCGTTTTGGAGTACCTTTAGAGATTCACAGTGATCAAGGAAGGAATTTTGAGTCCCAAATATTCCAGGAAACTTGTCGAGTTATGGGTACTCATAAAACAAGAACAACTTCTTACCACCCACAATCGGACGGAATGGTGGAACGATTTAATCAGACATTAGAGAGGTACAATCGCGACTTCTTCCGCACGCTCACCTTTAAGGCGATAATCGCGTAGCAAGGCTCACGACTCGATCGCACAATGCATGCGTTTTGACCAATAGAATGCACGAAACATATTTTAGTAGTGTTCGTAGTAATGGTGTATAGAAGTGTGACACTCACACAGGCGCGTGCTATGTTCACTAGTTTGTGAGATTATTTTTGAATAGGCACGGCCGGTATGAGCTCTTTATGAATTATTGTTGTTGACAAGAAGTAATTTCGTACTCATATTTATCTTCTTTTTGGTTTAGAAAATGTATTATTGCTATTGCTTTAAGTTAAATGAAATAATTGTTAGGTTCTTAATGTGTTTTATTTTTGTAGGTTTTAGGTTTGTTTTTGATTAGCAGAGGAGAATAAAACTAATTCATGCCTTGCTTGACACGAAACCAGAGAGACGGTGTCACTTTTTTTTTTTACCACAGGCAATAAGACATCACAACAGATCAAACAGTAATTGTAAACAGAATCTTATCGATTAGCTTAATGTTTTTTTTTTGTTAGTTTTTCTATTTATTCAGCTACTTACTAGCAGCGCTCCGCGATTTCAACAGCGTAGTTCCCGTTACCGTGAGAATATGGGGATAAAATATAGCCTTTGTCACCCGGAGATAGTGTAGCTTACCAACAGTGAAAGAAATTTTCAAATCGGTACAGTAGTTTCGGAGCCTATTCAATGCAAACAAACAAACAATCAAATCTTTCCTCTTTATTGTTAGTATAGATAGATTATTTATCAATAATTTGGAATAATAATGTTAAACAACAATTTATTTATCTATTCTATCAACTTTAATATTTTCCTCTCTCCGACATAATAATGTTCCGTCAGGTCTATAAGTTTTGTTATATATGAACACTTTCACTGCCTCCCCAATTTTCATGATGTCCAATGGTTATGCGATACCGCCGCCATACAAAACGCAGCGGACGCGCTAGGCACGTTGACTGGCACTGCATAAAGTTATAAAATGTTAATAATTATTGTCATTTCTGTAAATTCCGGTTAAGAAGTTACAGCCTTTCAAGGTCAACTTATTAATGCCATTAAAAAAAAACCTGTATTATCGGCGCGGCGCGGGCGTAAGAGGGACTTGTTACTTGCGCAGTTCTATTGAAAAGTAAAAATCTGCATTACAATGTGTTATAAACTTGAAAATATACAAAAACGAAGCAAGTTAGATATTTTGTTGGAAATTTGCAACATTTGTTATTATCTTTTTATTATATTGCTCTATATTATGATTGGAATAACACAAATAGGTATACTTTGCGTAATTCATACAATGTTATCAGAGCTTTTTGTTTACTGTTGTCGGAACTCTTGCAACTGCAATAATAATACGTTCATTATCTATACCATTGTTATTTAGTGGGAACTTCTGAAAATCCGGTTTAACAATAGAATGGCTTAAAAACATACTTTATGGCCCTTCTATTGAAGGACCATAAAATACGTTCGCGAAATATTACAAAGAATTTTAGGGTATGCCTACTATTTTATTACCATGTTACCTATCTCGAATGTTTTGCAGGTGTTTCTTATAGGTATGTATATTTTGAATACTTTGAATAGTTCTAATATTCGTTTTATCCATTTATTTATCACACCTTTGATTTTTTATTTAATCATAACAGCAGTTTGTGCAGAGGTTGATTGGTACTAACACTAGATAATAAGTTGTTTTCATATTATGTTACTAACACTCTATGGATTTCTTTTCCGAAATAAAATAAATATTATTATTATTTATTATTATAAACAGGCGGCTATCCCCTTACTGCACTCGTGCGCTGAACTACCAGATTTTAATAGATGTAGAAAGAATCACACAATGTTTAATAATCACATTGTGGCCACTGGTTGTGGTCTACGTAATATTAACAAAACTGAGGAAACAATATAAGCTCTTTGCTAAACTATTAAGACTCATTTTCGCGGTACAGAAGATCTACAGTGAATGCTCATACATTTCTATGAGATCCGAGCTAAAACGCCTAGCGCGTGAGACAGAAGATAGTTGACATAACTGTATGGAGCGTTATGGAGTAATTTGTGGATTCTCGTGCGCCGCACGGGGAACCGAAGTTTGTCGAATATTACCGAACGTCACGTCGATTAGCGAGAGCGCCCGAGGTTTGGCAAAGTTTGCATGCCGGCCATAATGAATGACCGACTCATTATTGTCACTGCGAAGTTTAGTTTACGTGGAATTGAATACTATTGTTTATTTTTTATTCGTCTAGATTCAAACTACTTATCCTATCTGAAATAAATAAATTCTATTTATTTACTTATTACCCCTAATACTTAGTGAGCTAGTAAAGTTCACCACCAGTTCCATGACCTACCAGCCGCCACTGATCATAAATAAACGAGATTACACGAACAAGGTATCTTTCCAATGTCCGGGGCATGCTTTGCAGGATGCTTACCGTTGGGTGGTTCACAAAAGGCTTGCAAAAGGCAGTACGTTAAGATTGGAGTTTATGAGTGGGCCGTCTTTTAATAAAAGGTTGACAAACCATGCTATAATCAACGAGACAAGCGCGTTGCCCGCATTGCGTACGACAAGTATATTTTGACAAATATAACAATAACTCAGTTCATAGGCCACTTTAAAATTCGGAAGCATAACAAGTAATTAAACTGAACTATAATTTTCAATAAGAAATACTCCTTAATTTCTGAAATATAACAGAAATAGTAGAGTGAAAGGATTGAAAAAAAAAGAAATATTAGCTATTAGTGAAATATATATTTTTCAGTTCGTGTTCATTTAATAATAAGCTGTTCAGGATTAAAGATTTCTTATGGTTGATATTTAAACCGTATCTGTATATTAAAACATTTTACAAAAACATTTTTGTTTAAAGCGAAACTGTCGTCTGCAATCTTCGTGTGAAATCATACAAAATGTGTTAAAATTTAAGAACAATTTTAAGGATTTGTAGTTGTGGAAAAGAAGCAATTTAATTTAGTTGAACTTATTTATTTTTAATAGAGTGTTTCAAGATTTCAAAAGGAAATTTTAAAGATTCACCCAGAAATTAATATAAAAATTACACAGAAATTATCATCAACTTGTATTTATCTACACTCATATCGTAAAGTTATTATTAATAAATCAAAAATAGTATCATAATGACAGACTTTAAGCACGGGCAATTCTAATGAAATTAAAAAGTTTTATTATAAATTTATAATTTTATCACACCTTCCTTATGTTTACGTATTTGTGTTTTTTGTAATGTCTTCGCTACTTCTTCTAATACTCCTAGTAATTGTTCTGAGACATTTTTTGTAAACAACAAAAAAACGTTTATTCTTCAAAATAACGTGATGTTACGATGCGTAGAATCCTTTTGTAATAATATTGTAAATAACTTGCACAAAAAACCCTCAAACACTGCTAATGACTGTCCGGGCTCGCTTCTTATCTAAGGAATGCAATGTCTTTTGTTCTCGACGCTCAGTACGGTGCACTGTAATCCGGCTCGATTTCGACCATGTTTTGATGGTAGTAAGGTTGAAAATTGTTTGTATGGATTTTTGTGGGAACGAAATGCGTGCTTTGTTGACGACACCTTTATTGCGACTAAAAGAATGGACATTGGTTTGCGTCTCTATACGTCATGCATTCAACAGACAATATGGATTTGTGTGAATACACTCACACAAATACATGTTGTTTCTAATTGGGCGAAACCAGTAAGGGGTGTGGTTTGTCACTAGATGCGCTGCCACAGAAATATTTTCTTAAGTGAGCATGCTTAAAGTTTGTCGATTGTACCTAGCAAAAGTTGTGGAAAATCGGCAACGAGATTGGGACAAGCACATACAACCGTTTTTGTTGTCATATCGAAGCGCTGTTCACGAAAGCACATCGGTGACACCAGCTTTCGCAAACTTTGGAAGAGAATTACGGCTGCCTGCAGACCTGATCACCGGAATACCACCTGATGCCCCACGCAGTATAACCGATTATGGGAATGACTTGCGGAACAAGATGAATGACATTTATGAGCACGTCAGACAATCAGGCCAGCAAATGTCTGAAAAGATGAAAACCCGTTATGACCGCAAAATGAACAATAAAGGGTTTGACGAAGGTTCACTAGTGTGGTTGCACAATCCAGTTCGCAGCAAAGGGAAATCTCCTAAGCTTCAAGCTAACTGGGACGGACCGTACCGGATTGTGACAAAGATCAATGACGTTACCTACCGGATACAGAAAGGTGCAAGAGGTACTCCTAAGATAGTCCATGTGAATCGACTGGCGCGTTACTATGGGGCTGATAATGCTCGGGACGAGCATTTCTTAGGTGGGGGCAGTGTTGCGCGGCACAATTAATGTTTGGTTGCCACTAGCGATATCTCGTATCGAGTAGCGGAGTTAATGGTCAAGATCTTTCTAGAAAGTTCGATGCTAGAACTTTCTGGAACCATCGACATGCGTTCGGTCAGGGCCGATATGTACTCGAACATTCTAGATGCTTCTACGGTAGAAGGTTCTGGAACTATCCGAGGGCCCTATATAAGCGGGAACGGAGCGCGTTCTGGGTAGTTCATTGGAAGCGATACATGCGAGAACATCTAAAGCGATCTTCAAGTGCGACTTAAGAGTGATCCGTAGTGCTATTGTGTTGTGTTTTTAGTGTGTTTAATTAAAGTGTTATTTTTGGTAATTCATATCGGCAGTTTTTAATTGTCACAAACCCCAAGCTCGTAACAGTATTAAAAAATCGATTAAGCATATTTTGATTTGATAAAACACTACTGACTACCGTCATTTAATGCACAAAGAAAAAAATTATATCCTAAAGTAATCTTTTTCGGCTAAAATAAACCTGTTGAAGTTATTTATAATGTACCAATCTACCTTCGCACGCAAATATTTGAATTACAAGAGTAGGGGTTCTTCGGAATATATGTATGGTGTTTCCTTAACTTCTATAATGCAAAATAAGATATTAATGAAATGTCACGGACAACAATAGGCGTTTCCAGCCGACATACTATCGAATTAATAAATTACCGAACTAATGAGTAATCGGTGTAGGGTTCTTCACAACAGGATTTTTTACACAAACGTTACATCGCACCAATAAAGCATCGATAGAATAAAATATCGTACAAGTGAATTATCGACCTACCTTGTTCGATATAATAAAAATTTAATCGTCAACTTTCGAAATTAAACAGAGAACCCACGAAATAGTGCTCGAGTTTATTCGAGGTATTTTTACTAAAACTACGCTAGTTGGATGAGGTATTGACGAAGCTCTAAAACCTCGATCAATAACGAGGGTTTTTAACACTAGAACATGTGCTAGAACGGTAGATATAATAGTGCAATGGCTGTGACGTCGCTGTGACGTATGTTAAACAATCAAGCTAAGTGACTACCTCGCGATCGTTATTTATAGAGCCACTGACTAGGACAGCATGAACACGAAGGGCTGACCATTGTAGTAGTTTCAATTGTTTGTGACTACTACACTATGGTCGCCCATTCATGAACACGGGGTCACAGAAAGTTTCTCTGAACCCGTGTTCATGAATGGACGTCTCGATATAGATCGATTCATTTATTCTAACGTAACATAAGAACAGAGAAAATAAGCCTATCAGTATATTGAAAATTTATTTTTATATAGGTACGTACAGAGGCCAGCACATCAAGCTACCCCAATCTGTCAAATTTATTTGATAGTTTTTCAACTTTATAACAAAGGAATAAGGTTCATGTTCAACTGCGAAAATTTTACAGTTTGGGATAGCTTGATGTGCTGGCTTCTGTACATGTATAGTAAATACATTTTCAATATACGGATAGGTTTATTTTATCTGTTCTTAGATAAAATAAGCTTAACAGTATATTGAAAATGAATTTTTATATGGGTAGGTACAGAGGCCAGGGCCAGCATATCAAGCTACCCCAATCTGTCAAATTTCTTTGATCGTTTTTCAACTTTATAACAAAGGAATAAGGTTCATGTTCAACTGCACAAATTTTACAGTTTGGGATGGTTTCTATACATGTATAGTAAAGATGGTCACAAAAATAATTACTATTCATGTTCAGTAGGTTCCTCGTGGTCTCGTTGAGACGCGTGTTCAGTTACTTCAAGAACGTATAGTTTGTTTCCATCATTGTCTTCTTGTGCTGGTGATCTCACATTCGAGCTGATTCAGCATCCATTGCCCAAATTATTTATATCCCCAATACACCTATCTGTGGAAAATAAAAATTGATAGACTTTAAGAACCATTTGCACAAAATTTCAAGGACCATTTAAATCAGCGCTGTGCTTTTAATACATAAATCCCTTGTTGCATAAAATTTTGTCGTCATCTACCAAGCCTTTTCACAGCTTCTACCAAGCCATTTCATGCTTGTGTGGCAAAACTGATTCAACGGTAGCTACTTTGATAATATGTTCACGGATTTTATGATTAAAACAAACAAACAAAAATGCATTGAATGATATTATTTGCAGCCTTTTCACTCGCCACCCCTCTCATCCCACCTATCATAGATATACTCCCCTCACGCTACGAGTAATATCGACTTTCAAGTTTTACTATACTTGTTCTGTTTTCATAAACCCTTTTTTTGATGTTGAGGTTTACTTGTTTTTACAAGGAAACGGACATAGAATATGTTCATAATTATATTTATTTGGGAAAATAATAAATCTCATTCAATGCAAACAGTAACTTAGAAGAAGAAACGAGAAAAATAACTTTTACTTGGATAAAGTTTTAATCGTTAAAAGAAATACTAAAATGCAACTATACACACACACAACTATGCAGCTATACACATGAAAAATATTGTGATGGACACTTGTATTATATTTTGCCCTCCGATATGGCTGTCAAACCTTGGTATTGTTACGAGCTTGGGGTTCGTGACAATTGAAAACTGACGATATAAATTATCAAAAATGACACTATAGTTAATCACACTAAATACACACCACAATTGCACTACTGACCACTCTTAAAGTCGCACTTGAAGATCGCTTTTCAAGTTCTCGCATGTGTCGCTTAACAAAAACTGCCCGGTGTGCGATCCGTCCCCGATTTTATAGGGCCGTCAGTTAGTTCGAGATCCTTCTACCGTAGAAGCATCTAGAATGTTCGAGTACATACCAGCCCTGATTGAACGGGTGTCGACAGTTCTAGAAAGCTCTAGCATCGAAATTTCTAGAGAGATCTTGACTCTATTAATTCTGCTACTCGATACTAGATGGTGCTAGTGGTAACCGCGCAACACTGCGCCCTTTCTAAGACATGCTCGTCCCGAGTATTATCGGCCCCATAATTTCCAGTAGATACATATGGACGATCTCAGGAGTACCCCTTGCATCTTTCTGCAAGTTACAGCTTAGCTTTCGGTAGGTTACGTCATTGACCTTGGTCACAATCCGGTACGGTCCGTCCCAGTTAGCTTGAAGCTTAGGAGATTTCCCTTTGCTGCGGACTGGATTGTGCAAACACACTAGTGAACCTTCGTCAAACCCTTTATTGTTCATTTTACGGTCATAACGGGTTTTCATCTTTTCCGACATTTGCTGGCCTGATTGTCTCACGTGCTCATAATTGTCATTCATTTTGTTCCGCAAGTCATTCGCATAATCGGTTATATTGCGTGGGGCATCAGGTGGTATTCCGGTGATCAGGTCTGCATGCAGCCGTAATACCCTTCCTAAGTTTGCGAAAGCTGGTGTCACCGATGTGCTTTCGTGAACAGCGCTTCGATATGACAACAAAAACAGTTGTATGTGCCTCTCTAATCTCTTTGCCGATTTTCTACAACTTTTGCTAGATACCTCTCTAATGTCTGATTAAATCGTTCCACCATTCCATCCGATTGTGGGTGGTAAGAAGTTGTTCTTGTTTTATGAGCACCCATAACTCGACAAGTTTCCTGGAATAAATGGGACTCAAAATTCCTTCCTTGATCTAAAAACAAAAAACTTTTTTTTTACCAATACAGTATAGTGCAAATCAAAGAAGTTAATATCACCAAGGAGTTTCCATCAATATTTTTAGACCACGAGTAATAATATATCTTTAATTATATAAAAATGAATCGCCGAAATGTATGTACGCGCTGTTCGCGCTGTTCCGAACGACTGCACCAAATTGGATGATTGTTTTTTGTATGTGTTCCTTATTGTCAGGACAAAGTTTGTATAGCTAATACCAATTCAATATTCATAGCTAATACACGATAACGTCTGTCGGGTCAGCTAGTTGAACTGACTATAAAAATGACAACTCAAAATTATCGTTTCGATCTCAGGCAGAACAAAATACAATCAAAATTTATGATAAGTTGACAATCATTTTTTTTCCTTCACAATATTTTCTTCTTCATTTGCCTTTCTCAAAATTAAAAATAAGTATAATAAGAGGTTCTGGTCACTTTCCTTGTCTTCAGTAGGTACTTATTATTTTCTTGATCTTCATTTTAATCTGGGATGGTCGTCGATAAAAATAACGTCAAAATAGTATGCAGTGTAAAAAAAATTTAGATAACGTGGCATATATACTCGTAGCAATTGGGGGATCGCTTATAATTGAGCTAGAGGCCAGCCACCCCGGCGAGTTCCCTACCTGGCAGGACACAACGAAACAGATTAGTTATTTATTAGCTAGTAACTCTTCCTGACTCATGCTTTGCTAGTACTCCTGGCAAGCGTACCGTTTCCGTGGCAACGGTTTCCCCGCGCGTCTCCATGCCAATGTGTTCTTATTTGTTTTTCACAAACGCTATTGAAAATCCTTTTTGTTTGTTGTTTGTTTGTGCATGACATACTATATTGATTAATAAAATATTACCAATAGTACAAAGCCACTCCTTTACAGTTCTGCTGTCCTGGTAGTTTATTATAACGGTAATTATGTGAATGTTATAATGAGCATATAGCTCATAGCTCACTGTATTTATTATTTGTATATAGCTTCTGCCCGTAGCATTGCTCGCGGGTAATATCTTCACACACACAAACGCTGTTACAAATTAAGTGTAACACAGCAATCATATGATGCACACATATGTACCTGCTTGTGATTGTAACATTTCCCCCTTGATACTGTTGTCGCTTACCCTCTCGCAAATCTTCCAATTCGCTGTCGCACGAGTGCTGACGGTGAATGTACCGTGTTGAGGTGTGTGAATAATGCACTTTCAAAGGGGACAGAGGTGTATATCCTAGCATTCATCGGATCCTGGTTCACTGAAAGTATTTATAGATTTGACTAGCATGAGACAGGAAAGTAAAAGTAAAAGTTTGTGTAGAAATTATAAAGAGCATGTATTGTGTTAGTTTCTAAGAGTAAGTTATCAAATGAGTTGTTAGCAAAATAATCGCAATTTAAGAGTATTATTTTCCATTCTACAGCGTGTGGTAACGAAATGAAATCTTACCTTGGTTGAAAGCAGTCAGTCGGGCCACCCTGACTTGTTATTTTTATGCTGACATGCTTTGCTTCTTTTAAGCGTTACGTTTAATGCAATTTCGTTCTTATTACTTCTTAGTTTACCGAAATAAATTCAGAATATTATCACCTAAATTATATTATGAAAATATTCCTCCTAGATAGCATATACTCGTAGCACACACCTACCTAAATAAAACATAGCCCGTTTTGATAGCAGAACTAGGCCTATCAATGATTTAAAAAAAATTGCTTCCGGTGTTACTAGGATTCCAGAAGCACTAAAGCGATTGCCTAACTATCTAACGCATGACGTATCGTGACGTCACAGATCAATTGAATCCAATGACTGAATGGTATGAGTGCAGCTGCACACATGCAAAGCTTACCGTACACGAACGTACACCCACACCATCCAACACGCACACACAAATTAAGAGACCCCCGCCTCCAACTACACAGACTTGTTTGCGGTGTGGCAGAATTAGGAACTAATATGTTGGTAGCTTTTGTTTTTAGGTGACAGGATAAGAGCTGGATGACCGTCGCCGACGACCAAATAAAATGGCGTTAAATTGGAGAGGTCGATGGCCAGGTGAGGTGTAGCAATTGGTGATTAAAAAGTAGCAGTTTGATTGTTAGTTTCTTATAATATACGAATGAAATCCACAACGTTAAACGGTCTACACAGTTACGCGGTCGTAGCAATCGGTCGTAGCACTTGGTTAAAGCACTTGGTTAAAGCACTTGGTCGTAGCACTCGGTCGTAGCGCTCGGTCGTTGCGCTCGGTCGTAGCGCTCAGTCGTAGCGCTCGGTCATAGCGCTCGGTCGTAGCACTCGGTCGTAGCAACATCACTTTATCCTTATCATTAAATTTTCTGTAAAATCTAAATACAAAATCAAGGCATGCAGTTACAATCAGCCTATAATGTTCCCACTGCTGGGACACAGGACTCCTCTCAATGAGAGGGAGCGTACGATTATCCCAGACTAATCTAATTTATCCAAAATTCTTGTTGCATGATTGTCGTTTCATTCTCAATCATTGTACGGGGGCGCTAACAAAGCTTTGTTGCAGTTTGAATGAATATATTTATTGCAATTTTGATCCCTCAAGCTTTGTAATAAGGACTTTTATGAACGTCATACCATGAAACTAAAAACATGCGTCCAGCTTCCATTCTTTCTGTGTCCCTAGTAGTTCAGGGGATACGACATTGAACCTGATAGCGACAGTTTGGCCGTGGTACGTGGTCTCGATGTATCAATCAATCGGCACATAATCGAATGAATACGAAAACAATAAAGTGTTAGGTCTGTAGAATAGTAAAAGAAAATGTAAAGAAACACAAACTACCTAACATAATTACGTAGGTCGAAAATGAGGTTTTTGTTTATGGACGGATTTTCATTATTTTTTGTTTTTGGAAACCACCATTGCTAAATTGTGGCTAATTTTGAGAAAAAAAAAAATAACGTTATGTAACTAACTTCTGCAGCCAATCGCTAAACCATTAAAGTTTTGATAAAATTTTGAATTTACATAACTGACTTCTTCAGCCAAACGCTAAACTTACTATATTGAGAAAGTATTGATCTCACGTTAGATTAGCCGAAAACGTATATTTTTTAAATGAAGATTTTTGTTACTTCATCTATACGCGTGACTTGCGGTCGATATCATTATATGATTATAAAAAACCCCCGACCCTAACAAAAACTCTAAAAAGTAAAAATAATAATATTTATAGGACTTTTAAGATCAAGGTAATATTTTGATCAAGGCATTGTCAAGGCGGGGGACGGCTAATGAAAATGCTAGGCCTCTGTTTGGCGTTTTCATTGACTAATATCAATGAAGTAATAGAATACAAAATTTCGAGTTGATCAGCCCCGTGGAAGATGCTCAAATCACTTCATCAACCAGAAAAGAGCTGATAATCTTCAAACGGCTGAACCCATTTTGATGAAACATGTCTAATAACACTCCCGACTAATACACCTTTCAAACAAAAAAAAACAAAATCAAAATCGGTTCATCCGTTCGGGAGCTACGTTGCCTCAGTAGACACACACAACATACACACACACACACACACAGACACGTCAAACTTATAACACCCCGTCGTTTTTGCGTCGGGGGTTAAAAATAAAATAGGAATTATCATAACATAATAATATTTAATATTACTAAACTGTAGATAATTTTCAACCGGTACCAATCAATTAAGTCTTAAAATGTAGCCCTCCGAATCTCTCGATATATAAAATCTGTGATTCTGTACTCACTTTTGGAAGCCTAGCACAAAGTCGACCATTTACGCGGTATTGTCTGACATTCCGCCTGTTGAGCTCTTTCCTAATGCGCCTGCGCACGCCGTCTTGGAACCAACTGCTTTGTTTGCTGTTTGTCATAGCTGACAACTTTGTCTTTGTCATTGCTGACTTTCCAAAAAAACGATGATACAACCAACTTTTATTTCTTCTGACTTCAAAAATTACGAACTTTCATTTAAATCGTCCAATGTTTTTGTTAACCCCTTTAGGGTTAGATTTTTCTATAGAGCTCATCTTCGTTACAAAAGGAACTGTTGTGCAAAAAATTCATGTATGAAGACTTAGCGGGTTAGGCTGTGTCTGTCAGTAAATAAATTAATAAATGTTATTAAGTACATTACTATATCGTTACCATGGAAACTGCTGTGGCGTGCCACGTGCTCGGCAGACAGTATTGATCAGACCGAATATTCAAAGCACTAGGTTTTCATAAGCTACGAAGAAGTTTAAAGGAATGTGCATTTGAAGGAAGTTGGATGGAATGTCAAGTGTAACATTACACATACCAATAAAGATTTTAAAGTTATGTTGTTATGTTTTCCTCGGCCGGAAGGATGGGTGTCATAAAATTACTGCACCGGTTTTATTTTTGGGATTACGTGCTAAATGGCAAAAGACGTAAAAATCTTAAGTGGTAAATGCGAATCAGGTCAATAACGTCAGATTCATAGAACTTATGACAACTTAATTGAAAGTTAAGTATCTTGCAGTTTGTACCATATGATACCACTGTAACTTGCTCCGTAAGTTGCATTAAAAATCTTTGAATATACTGCACAGTAAAAAGCTACATAAAACAAGTATTTATCGTCCATTATTTTTCTATGTAGGTATCTGCCACAATTTAACCACCAATCTTTCAACATAATAAAGCCTTATCACTAAAAACAACCTTAGTAAAACTATCGCACAAAATAAAATGATTAAAATCAAATTGCTAGCAGTCTTCATAAATTTTGTTACAAAAAAAAACAAAAACCACAAAAAGGTGGCGGCACATGTGGGACTTGAACCCACGACCTTCGCGTTTCAACCCCGTACGCGAATGCTCTAATCTATCCAGCTGAGCTAATGTGCCAGGTACAAACTGCATCCAAATACGCAATTTAAATCGTCCTGCAGTGCATGGAGTGACAACAACGCCCTACGCCATGAAATATTCTGCTGCGGTCAGACATGGAACTAACGCACTCAAAATGTAACCCTTTTGTAGCTTGGAGAAACATTTCACATGGGCCAGACAGATGGCATTTATTTCAAACTACAGCAGCATCATTAGAAGTCTTCATTACTAAAATAATAAAAATAAGAAGTTTATGAGAATATGATGACGAAAAAATAAGAGAAACGACAAAACGGCTGCAATTAATACTTTAGCAATAATTTTACTTATGACCCGATTTATCCAGGCAGTATTATTATTTTAATAACTATTTGTCACTCATTATTTCATTACATTACATCTTTACATAACAATGCATATATATAACACAAATTAAAACAAATTGATTGTCTAATCTGGAAATGTGTATGTGTATAGTGTGATGTCGATTATTTCGTATGCTACGTGTTGCTACGCCGTAGCGAAACAAATCGGCTATGCTACGAGAGCTACGCGGTTATAATTAATACAGTAATAACACCGTCTGAATAAAGCGTTAAAGTAATTATTGCATCACATTTACAGACAGTTGCGCGTTCATGGATTATCCTAAATAACTCTAAACAGACTTAACAGCTAACTCAGGGTTAATCAAATGTTTCATCGTATTTCTAGAAACAGATTTTCGGGAACTTCATTAAGAGCGAATTAATATATATCTACAACGAGCACACCCTACAGATGTTGTTCTGTCTAAATATCATCAATTCTTACAAAATACTCATAATAAAATAATTTACACTTCAGTTTTCCCGTACTTATTTTCTATTTCTTGTGGCAAGTTTAATTTTTTTCTTTCCGTAAAAACTCTGATTCGATTATGAACATATTTTTTTTATAAATTTCCCAAATCAATCTAGCCCTTCTGAAGCCGTTGTATGTACGAACAGCATTTCCTTTTTATTTGAAGAGGGTGAAGGTTGAACTTGAAAACCCCGTGACCGTGACCGATAGCCACAATCGATCGGTTGGTTCGGGTCAAAGACCGCCAGTCTCGCGCCATCTTTATATTTTAACATACCGGGTCAAGGACAAGATGTCGCTCGCGCGTGACTTTGGATCTACTCTACTTGCATTATTGTTTACTTTCCGTCTTCTGTCCTTTGATTACGGTCGCATTTACAGTTTTCTAAATCACTGCAGTAGTATTTAGTATTTCAAACTGAAGTAATAATTTGTCTCACATTGTTATGTTTTTGCAACGATGTCTTAATTATTTTATGTTCATCATCATCATTGCCGACTTCACCCATTTCCGGGAACCCATAGGCCTCTATTTTCTTGTGCCAGCCTCTTACAATATTTTATTGTAAACGAGCTTTTGTCCGCAGCTTCGCCCCCGTGGACGTTGGAAAATATCCCACGAGAACGTACTACGGAATCAAAATTGCTCTCGAGGAATAATTCCGTGGTACATGATTTTCATATCACTCTCTTGGTTTTCGCGGCGCCGCCCCTAAAACTCCCAGCCGGAATGATTTTTCCAACATCTTCAACAATCATTGTCATATTTTTGCAGCCAATTTACAAAAAAACCGTAATTAAAGTCTCCTACAAACAGGTCCGATGCGACCGCAGGACGCGACACTCGTAGAACAATTTCTATGAAAACTTAATGGAAATTCTTCTACAAGTCACGTTGCGCTGTCGAGTCGCACTAGTCTGAAAAAGAAGAGATCGCACCATCTTCCCCATAAATCATTCCGGGCATTGAGTCGACAATTTTTTCGTACACTATATTACTTCGAATATTCTTCAAAATTATTCATACTGTGATTGGTATTGTGTTACTCAATTACTGCGATTGGTATTGTGTTATTCAATTACTGTGATTGGTATTGTGTTATTCAATTACTGTGATTGGTATTGTGTTACTCAATTACTGTGATTGGTATTGTGTTATTCAATTACTGTGATTGGTATTGTGTTACTCAATTACTGTGATTGGTATTATTTTATTCAATTACTGTGATTGGTATTGTGTAACTCAATTACTGTGATTGGTATTGTGTTACTCAATTATTGTGATTGGTATTGTGTTACTCAATTACTGTGATTGGTATTGTGTTACTCAAATACTGTGATTGGTATTGTGTTACTCAATTACTGTGATTGGTATTGTGTTATTCAATTACTATGATTGGTATTATGTTACTCAATTAGTATGTTTGGTATTGTGTTACTCAATTACTTTGATTGGTATTGTGTTACTCAATTACTGTGATTGGTATTGCGTTACTCAATTACTGTGATTGTTATTGTGTTACTCAATTACTGTGATTGGTATTGTGTTACTCAATTACTGTGATTGGTATTGTTTTATTCAATTACTGTGATTGGTATTGTGTTATTCAATTGTTGTGATTGGTGTGTTACTCAATTACTGTGATTGGTATTGGGTTACTCAATTACTGTGATTGGTATTGTGTTACTCTGGAGCATGTAGCTTCCCCTAACTACAATGTTACAAGTTGTTATTGGCACCCAAAGATTACAAAGCGAATCAAAAGTAATAAAATTAAAACTAATCTAACATGCATAGTAAAAAAAAAAGATTCTTATTTCGAAATGGGGCGGGCAGTATGTGCTCGCACGTGTTAGTTGAAGTGAGTAGGGGTCTGAATGTGTACGGGGTAAGGGAAGTGGTGTATGGGTGTGTGTGTGGGGGGGGGACTATGAGTGTGAGTATTTAGTGAGGGTGTGTGTGTTTACGAATTTTTAGGAGAACACTGATGGTGTTGATGTAAGGAACTTTTAAGAAATACACAACTTGAAAATTTCAAAGTTAAGGTCTCTTTAAGGTGTACTATATTACCCATTACTGTAACAAACTAAATTAATTGCAATATCTATTTATTTATGTATATAGATATACAAGAATAGATATAGCAATAGATATATAATGATAGAGAAGTAGGAAGTATTTTATTTGAAACATAGAACAGATACCTGTTCTATATTTCAAATAAAATACTTCCTACTTGTCTATCGCCCAGAAACAATAAAAACAAGTTACATTAAAACCTGGCCATTGATCGTATCTAGCCTTATAGTTTAGAAAAAGAAACGTGACAGATGATAATTTAAGGTGAAATGTCAAAGTTTGATAATAGTAAAAGAAAGATAGAATAGACAAAATGAATGATGTAAAATAGAGTTTTGGATGTAAAACATTCAAAGATAACTAAAGGTTTGCTTTTCAGTGATAACAGTGTTTCTCGAAGTTGGACTACCTAACTGTAGTTTGTCGTAGATAAAAGTACTAGTCCACAAATTCGAGTGTAGTGTCTCTAATTGATCCAGCCAGATAAGTACTAACCAACAAAATAGACAAAGAGATTTGACTACAATTTCTATAAAGTACGAAACCACTTTTTCTCCGCCCTAAAGTGATAACATTCCTTAGACCTCATTATTTATGTTATGTTGATGTTGTGTGCAATTTATTCATATTCCGTTTACGTTAGCACCTGTTACTTCTGGTATGCTGGTGATTCGGAAGCGATTTGCACGCGATCCGTTACTATGGTTACGTACGTTCTAGCCGATAACGTTTCATTGAGAAGGAGAGAGAGACAGAGCGAGCAAAATCACTGTTATGCTATTCTAGTAAATACTAGTCTAGACAAAGATAGCAAGAGTGAAATGGCAATATTGCTGCCGTTGCCACTCTAAGGTGCTAGTCCTCTTCATTCAACAGCTATAACACTGCGCCTAGTACCGCTACTGTACGTAGCGTAATACGTATCTGTTTGGCAATAAACAAGGTTTATTTGGAAGGGGTTGAGGTTTCGAACGGTTCACAAAACCGGGCGAAGTAGCGAAGCTTGGGGGAGACCTATGTCCAGTAGTAGACATCCTTCGGCTGAAATGATGATGACGATGAATACTTTTTTACAAAGTAAATATTCAATGCATTGTATAAATAAACTTCATCAATGTCAATGTGGAAATAAAATCGAAGGCATGTTCGCCTGGCAGTAAAAGTATACCCTTACAATACAGTTTTTTTTAGATAGTCACAGTAATAAGTTTGAATTTGATATAAAACTCACAACCATAATGATCGATCCGATGTCAGACAGAACAAAACCAGGCGAAAATTGTAATTTGAAACGCATTTGAAAATTCGAATTTAAAAATTGTTCTTCCCAATATTGATTCTGTTTAAACGAGTATTGTATTTTCTTCATAATTTGCCTTTCTGTCAATCAAAACTATTATAATGTGTGTTTCTAGAATCTAGTCAGCAAAAATGTAAAGAGACTTTGTAAATAAGTAGTTAGTATAGTTTTCAGTACCCGATTATTTTACATAGTGAATTTTCTATGTATTCGGTATTATTATGTCCTTTATTTCACTTAGTACACATTTATATTACATTTTTAAATATTAATAAAAAAAATATAAGAACATTTCAAAATATAAAAAAATGGTAGCCCACCGGTATCGGGAACAGGGTCCAAGCTACGGTCCAAGGCGGTCAGGGCTCCAGAGAGAAGAACCTCCTAACAATGCGAGCCGTGTCAAGAAGTACCGCTTTCTGAATCAGGCCCTTGACCCAGCTGCCCAACGAGAGCCTCCTCAGGTGTTGGTCGAAGCTCTTAGCTATCAAGCCATTGGCTGTAACGACTATCGGCACAATGATCGCTGAGTCCACATCCCACATGTCGACAACCTCGCGAGCCAAGTCAAGATACTTGATTTGTTTATCTTTCTCGGCTTTCAAGAGGTTCCCGTCTTGCGGGACCGTTATGTCAACGATCATTGTGCGCCGCTCTAGTCGATCCACCACCACTATATCAGGCTTATTGGCAACAATAGTCCTGTCAGTGATGATGGATCGATCCCAGTACAGTGTGTTATGTCCATTTTCGAGAACTGGGTCGGGCACATACCTATAGTATGGCACTTCGGATTCCACTTCGGTATTTATTATTATCCCGTATGTGTCGCCGGGCGTAAAAGAATAGCACCATCCCATTTCTTCCCGTGGGTGTCGTAGAAGGCGACTAAGGGACTTACTAGAGAATGGGCAGCAGCGTTCTCTATGCATTTTACCACCATACTGCGATCGCCAACCCGCCTGCCAAGCGTGGCGATTATGGCAAAACCCCCCATTCTGGGGAGGCCTATGTCCAGCAGTGGACGTCTTTCGGCTGAAATGATGATGATGATGATTTATTATTATCATGAATTTCAATGTAATATTGGAATTTCGGCTCATGAATTGAGCTCGAGGCAATCCCCGATTTCCATGTTTTATACACAGTTTAATTGGCTTCCCTCATTGTTAAGATAAGATAATTTATTTGCTTAAAACATGATATTATATACATACATAGGTTTTATTATAGAAAATGAGACCATACATGTTGTTATTGTAGGTGTTGTGTACATGTTCTCCTACTGAAGCCATCCTGTAGAGGTCGCCACCGACACACGGGAAGTAGGTTGGTTATTTAAGAACTTTGAAATTTTAGAAACTCTCCCTGATTCATGTTGTGCTAGTGCTCCTGGCAAGCGTTCCGTTTCCGTGGCAACAGATGCGCCGCGCGTCTCCATGCCATATGTACGTTTTATGTCTCACAAACGTTATATATAAGAGTAAGAATAAGAATGATTTACTGTTTTGAAAGTTACATTCAAATGCGTTGCTTCCTGGAACACACACTAGGATTCCCAGTGTCGTGAGATCCAGGCTCCTTCGTTCCGTTCACATTTATTGCTATGATTCTATACATGTAATGGTACGTTACAATAAATTTCTTAATTTCTTCTAATCTACTAAATAAGAATATACAATAAAACAAAAAATCTTAAATCAAATAATAAAATAATTAAAAAAAAGAGAATAACCTAATATGTTATTAATGTGTGTTGTTTGTGATTTTATAGTGTGTGTGACTGTGTGTATATGTGATGGTGTGTGACTGTGTGTATATCTGATGGTGTGTAATTGTGTGGGTGTATGAGTTAAGGTAGTTGTGTTGGTGTTGAGGGAGTTTGTCTGAATATTACACCTGAGGATGTGCATAATTGTAGTTTATGTTATTAACTAACTAATAAGTATATAAATAGAGATAGAGATGTATAGCTGCACCTATCAAAGCGCTGCATGTCTAATTTTTGTTTTGTTTTTTAGTATAAAAAGTTTGCAGTCATGTCATAGTCCAGTGTAAGAAGCCATTTTGTAATCGTAATTTTGCATTTACTATGCAAAATTACGAAAAAAAGGGATACAAACTTTTTGCTTCACGTATTAATACATAAAGATAACACAATATGCTTATTATCCTTACATAAATAAAACTATGGACAACCTAAAATATACGAGCCATATCACGGTCCGTTTATGTCCTCATCCGATCTTAAAACCTCCAAACAGAAACGGGGACTTAATTATTATATTAATATGTTACAAAAAAAAGTATTACGTAATATTTTTGAGGGTTGCAAAACTAATGGTATTTATAGGAATAGCCGATACAATTCTGAAGTAGAACGATGTAAATTATATAGTATTGAAAATGTGTTGTAGTGCGTGTGCACTAAATACTACCTACATCAATCAATGAAATGTCACATATACTTTACAAAGCCGCTCCTTGTCGGTTCTGCTATCCTGGTTGTTTAATATAACGGTAATCATATGAAAGCCATAATGAGCTTGATTATCTCAGTTCAGAACATCTTTAGCTTCTGCTCGCGGCGTCGCTCGCGTGAAACATTTTTGTTACATTGCTCTACTTTTCTTACAAATTGGGCTAGTTATTAGATTCGTTGGGTAGACTGGAAGCTAACCCCAACATAGTTGGGAAAAGGCTAGGCAGATGGTGGTGGGCTAGTTATTTTTGTTTCATGTGGTTTAGTAATAATTCGTATGTTATCTGAACTTTTTATATGTATAATACAGATCGTGTGCCCATGGGATTTGCCATAGGCAATAATGACATGACTTTCATTCAAACTTTAATCTCCTATTAAATCCAACGCAAAAGGGAAGAATTTCCAATTATCCTTGAGTGCTCACTTTCACTATACTTATTAAGAAAATAACTCAACAATACTCCATAAAACTTGTTCAAGTATTTATTCGATATTAAGTAAATTTAATAACTTTTAAGCTTGTTTTATTTCGGTCTCAAAAATGTTCAAATTACGTTTTTATGTTTTATTTTTGATCAATGACTGGCATTCAACACAAAATTATACTTCCAAATAAAAGAAGTTGACGACATGGAAATCTACAGAAAATTATGTTCAATTTTAAATCGTATTTTATAATCAGTTAAAATTAACATAAAGTTCAGCTTAATTGTTTCTTCCATGATAACGTGGTAACATACAGTATACCATGATAATTATTTTTTATAGTAAAGTGTAATAACCGATCCGGACGTCAGCTCTACTCGAGTGCACACACAAAGGCTACTACAAATTAAGCGTAACACAGCAATCGTATGATACCCACAAATGTAAATTCTTGTGAGTGTTGCATTTCACCCTTGATACTACTGTCTCACACCCTCTCGAAAATTAAGTATATCGCTGTCGCATGTGTGCATACAGGTGAATATTCCGCATTCAGATATATAAATACTATACAATAAGAGGGGACAGAGGCCTACATCCTAGTATTCATCGGATCCTGGTTCACTGAATCTATTTATAGATTTGCAAGGAAGCCTTCAGAAAATTGATTGAAATAAAAGCCTTGAGGGTTTTTGAACAAGCATATGCGTGGCGAAAAGTTTATAGCTAAGTCGGTGCGGTATTATGAAATAACATCTAAAATATTTTTTTTATTTTTTTTTTATATATTTAGATGCCTCGTATTCAAGGTGTACTTGCTATCGAAAATGGACAAAAAAGTGATCTACAGCGCCGTTTACTGTGGTATGATCGTGTGGCTTAACCCATACAGATTTAAATCGGCAAATCTGCTGAAGAAATAATAAAATTGTGGAGTTGCCCTAAAAAATAACTTACAAAACTCAGAATTGGACCATTTCTAAAAGAATAAGTATTCAGGGCGAATAAAAGTTATTCTGTGCAATTACATGTCCTGGTAGTGAATATACGGGGTAAATATTTAACCAGTGCGCAAACTGTAACTATGAATTCAGCATATCGTTATACACCCCCTAGTGTAGAAATTTTTCGTCAGTGATACAAAAATAAAATCAGCTGTTCCATTCATTTTGATCGCGTAGGCGAATGCTGTGACTGCACTTTTCTATTAAACAGCAGATTTTATTTTTTTGTATAACCGACGAACATTTTGTTCGCTAGGGGGTTTATAATGATATGCTGAATTCATAGTTACAGTTTGCGTACTGGTTAAAATTGTATCCTGTAAAATTAGCTGATGAATGAGATTTTTGTCAAATACAACAAAATCATGGATTCACAAAAGTACCCAAAAGTGGTTATAACCGACCCGAGTATCCTTGATTTGAATTTGAAGCTGACCCTTTATCGGCAAAGTTATCTTTATTTAGAAATTTGAAAATAACACTAGGTCAAACGGTTCCTGTGCAAAGTATCAAAACATAAATCTGACATTTACAAAAGCCAGCCTTCAAAAAGAACCGGTAAGCCAGATACTCGTAATGTTATTATATTACCTCCCCTTCTAAAAGCGCAGAAAGTATAGTTACTACATACATTGTTACAGAACAGCGTGCGTTAACTAAAATTAAATCTTAAAGTGGTTAAAAGAAGTCCCCTCCAAATCGTGCTTTTTCAATGTCTAGCTGGGGGTCTGAAGTAGCCGTTGATGATAACGTAATTCCTGCAGTAGCTCAATCCATCTCGCAACTTATCCTTCTGGATTTTTGAACTGCAATGGCCATTTCAGTGCAGCATAGTCGGTTCGTAAGTGGAATTTCCGCCCCAGAAGATATTTGCTAAAATGCTGCAATTACTTTACCATAGCAACCAATTCCCGTCTCGTGACACAATATTTCCTCTCTGGTTTTAACACAACCTCTTGATCACCATTCCATTGAGACAACACACCACCAAGTCCTGTACATGTCACTTGCGTCTGTGTCAACTATAAATTCCTTGCTTGCATCAGGGTACCTCAAAATGGGTGTTTTTCATAGCCGGTCCTTTAACTCCTGGAATGCGATATCGCAACTTTCATCCCAGCAGAAATGTCGCTTCTCCGCGGTAAGCTTACGCAGGGGTTTGGCTATATCCGCAAAGTTCTTAACAAATCGCCGATGATGAGAGCACAATCCCAAAAGTGCTCTGACCTGCGTCTTGTCTTTTGGAACTGGCCAATCCTTGACAGCGGCGATTTTCTCTGGATCCGTGCGGATATCTTCTTCTGACACTACTTATCCCAAAAAGCTAACTTGCCGTTTGAATAGTGAACATTTCTTCAGACTCAACTTGAGGTTGGCACTCTGGATCTTCATGAGCACGCGTTCCAGGTTTTCAAGATATTCTTCAAACGTACGGCCTACGATGACGATGTTATTCAAGTAGACCAGACAGGCATCGCCAATTAACTTAGTTATTACAAGTTCCATCAGCCTTTTAAACGTTGCTGGAGCGTTGCACAATCGAAACGGTATAACTTTAAATTGCCACAGACCCTTTCCTGTCGAGAATGTTGTTTTCTCCTTGTGGATGGGAACGATGATCCTGCCGAACAGCTTCCACCTCCAGTACATGGGCCAAGGCGTCCTTAAACGTCCCTTGGTGACTGAGTCTCACAGCAGCTCTAACTTCAAGGTCCCGGATGCCGTCGATGAATGCCTGCACCAGGTTCCCATTAATAAGCGCAGGTATGGACTGGTACGCTTTACGAACCAGCTTCTCCACTTCAAGGGCCCACTGCTGCAGGTTTTCGTTACTGCGTTGCATACGATCCTTGAGCTGCGCAAGAAACAAGTGTTCCAGGTGAGCGTCGCCTCCAATGCCTCGAGGAGCTGCTCGTAAGTCACTTCTGTACCGAGAGCTTCCAGAACAGTTAAAGCCTGATCTCGCAGGCCTAGGGTGAGGGCAGTCATGGCCTGAGTTTTATTCCACCCATTCGCCTTCATGACAGCTGCAAACTGAATTTTGTAGGCCGACCAGGAAGAAGTCCTATCATACGGCGGCACTTTGAATCCACGTAGCGAAGGTGTTGTAGCTACGCGAGCTGCGATTCCATCCCCAAGTTTAAGGTTACCCAACTCTTGCTTCACATCAGCAATGACGTTATTAAACTTGCTGATCTGAGTTTCAGCTTCTGACAAGCGGTTGTCATGCTGGACAACCTTATCCTTCACCTCCTTCATGTCTTTCCCGAAGGTTGCGTGAAGGTCTTTTATGAGGAGCATCTGCTCTTCCAGGCGGTGCGCCTACTCCTCCTTATCCCGTTTGAGCTGTTCATCCAATCGAAGAGCCTGTTCCTCCTGTCTGCGGGCCTGCTCCTCTTTATCCCGTTTGAGCTGTTCTTCCAATCGGCGGGCCTCCTTCTCCTGTCGACGGGCCTGTTCCTCCTGTCGGCGGGCCTTTTCCTCCTGTCGGCGGGCTTGCTCCTACAACATCGTCATCAGAGCAGCAATATCTGGTGCTGATGATGCTGGAGCAGCTGTGGATGGGCCGGCCTCCGTGGTTGGTAGCTGGCCCTCCGACGTCTATGGCATTGCTCCACCGAATCGCCTCTGGTCCGTCTCCTACTGGCGTTGAGCCCGGGTACGGATACCCTCTGTGTCGTCTTTAGGTAAAATCGGCATGATTTTAATCCAGCTTCTGACACCAATTGTTACGAGCTTGGGGTACGTGACAATTAAAAACTGCCGATATAAATTATCAAAATGACACTTTAATTAATCACACTAATTACACAACACAATTGCACTACTGATCACTCTTAAGTCGCAGTTGAAGATCGCTCTTAAGTCGTACTTGAAGATCGCTTTCGATGTTCTCGCATGTATCGCTTAACAAAAACTACCCGGAACGCGCTCCGTTCCCGCATATATAGGGCCCTCGGATAGTGCCAGAACCCTCCACCGCAGAAGCATCTAGAATGTTCGAGTACATTTATCGGCCCTGACTGAACAGATGTCGATAGTTCTAGAAAGTTCTAGCATCGAACTCTCTAGAAAGATCCCAACTCTATTAATTCCGCCACTTGACACTAGGTGGCGCTAGTGGTAACCAAACATTAATCGTGCCACGCAACATTATTGTATTTTAATTTTCAACATCAGCTTATACTTCTTTGAAATATCTTTGTTTTCGCACTCTTTCAACTACAAAATATTTTATAGCCCGGCTCAATCAGCCGAAATCGATACTCGTTGTATCCAAGTACCAGGGTAGCAGAGACGAAAAGAATTGAGTGGTACACCACTGTAGCTATTTAGGTATAGGTCTATCATCTAGTTTGAGCTGAAATCTACTTAGAGGCAGTGACTAGGATAACAATAACTTGAGTGTCTAGGTGACTTTGACTTTCCACCCTCACGTTCCATAAGTAAATGGAGAAGTAGTTACCTACTTTCTGCATTCATAGGATTTATAATAGACGGTGTGTATGACTGTACCAATTTTAATTGAAATTATTTAAAACCGCCACATAATGATGCATAAACTGTAAGCTATGCGTTTCAATTCAATTCATTTATTTCATATAAATTATCATCCATAGGTAGATACCTACTTACATGTTTTTTTAATAATATAATAAGAAAGGAAATACAAAAATAGACACAGAATTGTAGAAACATTAAACATTTGATCAGGACCGCACTACTCGTACATGTAGTTTTGTCCAATGCTCCATGAGGGAGCAATCTGCGTCCATTCTCCCTGCAATAAGCTGCAGGCAGCTGTTGGGGCTGCCCCGTATGCGGCGCATCAGAGACGCTATTCTTTTGCGGTTTCGGTTGGATAGCAAAGTCCTGCAAATTGTTTAAAAACCTTTATGGAAAACCTGACATAAAAAAGAAAGTCTCCACATAAAATTTTAATTCAAAAATCCGTCTGTATACATACTTGAGCAATTATTTGTGATTTAGAATAATACATTTACCTTTTTTTAAAGGATAGTCCATTTTAGGTCAGTGGGTTGTCTTAGTGACGTGGGATTTCTTCTGAAATTGTTTTCCTGCCGTTTTGTTTTTCTTGAATTCTCATGAAAACTTACAGTTTGCAGCAAGCCATTAAAATGTACATTGTACACTTTAATAAAACACGTGATACTTTATGCTAATCATTAATTATTGAATCGCTCGCGTAGCCAGACGGTAATATCTACAAATGCCGCGTAGCTGTCGTAGCGTAGTGAGGTCAGACACTTCGTAGCAGCTGCTACGAAGAGTAGCGTACGAAGCGTAGCTCACTTTGAAGTCGAAAATCATATTTTATAAACTTATTTAACTTTGTACGCGGTTATTTTTCTTAATTTATTTTCTAGGTCAGTGTTTGATTTTTGGTTTTTACTAGTTATTATTTTCATTAATTTCATTGTAATCTTGTATAGTCGTCGATAAAACGTCAAAATAGTCTCCGGTATAAGAAATATAGAAAAATAAATTGAGCTAGTGGCCAGCCTGCTCATGTAGGTCGCCACCTGGTAGAACACAACGAAGCAGGTAGGTTATTTATTAGCTAGTAACTCTTCCTGACTCATGCTATGCTAGTATTTCTGGCAGGTGTACCGTTTCTGTGAAAACAGATTCCCCGCGCGTCTCCATGCCATGTGTTTTTTTTTTTTCACAAACGCTGTTGAACAGTTTTTTTTGTTAGTATGCAACAGAAATAAGTGCTATGAAAAATGTTTTGGAGCGTTGCAGACTATAATTGTATTCCGAGCAATAGGCGATAGACTTTTATGTGGAATTTTCGCATGGAATTTTGTAGGTACGATGATGATGTGTATTGATATTATTGAAAATGTGTTGTAGTGTGTGTGCCATGTTTGTGCACATTAACAATACATTAATACATGTAGTACAAAGCCTTCTCCTACACAGTAATGCTATCCTGGTAGTTTAACATAATGATAATAATGTGTACCATAATTAACATTATTTGCTCAGTGTATTATTATTATTATCTATAGCTTCTGCCCGCGGCACTACTCGCGGGTAGCATCTTAATTTTTTATATTGTTCTTCTTTGTTTACTGTTGGCTAATGATCGCTGTTTGATGTTTTTAGTTATAATTGATGAGATGAGATTTCCAACCTGTTAAAATTACTTACTTTAATTCAAATTTTCTCGTTAAATAAACCCATTTAAAGGATAATTTTTGTAACATCCTAATGCTTTGTATTTACTTTCGCTATTTAAGGAAAATAACTCAACAATACTCAATAAAAACTTGTTCAATTTTTATTTGACATAAAATAAATATTTAATTTTTAAGCTTGTTTTATTTCTGTGTTAAAAATAAGCAAAAAACTAAAAAAAATCATTGAAATTAACCGCATGGAAATGTACTGTAAAATGGTTTTCGGATTCGGACGTCAGCTCTACTTCAGTGCACACACAAGTGCTGCTGCACGTGTAGTATAGCAATCGTATGATACACACATATGTACACATACATGCTTGTTGGTGTTGCATTTCACCCTTGATACTGCTGTCGCACGAGTGCACACAGGTGAATATACAGTGTTGACATGTGTGAATAATACACTTTTAAAGGGGATAGGGGACTACATCCTAGCATCCATCGGAGCCTGGTTCACTGAAACTATTTATAGATTTGTCTTTCATGAGGCGGGAATCTTTCAAAAGATTTAGTGCAATCAAGGTAAAGGTGTCTGTAGAAACGATAAGAGTAGATATGACAGCTTGTAAGAATAAGTTAACAAATGACTTAGTGAAAACTTCTAAAAGAACATGTAGCCAAAAATAGTAATGTGATAGTAATAGTGTATTATATCTCATTCTAAAAGTAGTGCAGAAGTCAAGTAAGTTAAGTCAAGTCAAGTATATATAATAAAAAAATGTTGAGCTTCTGGTGTTACTAGGATTCCATAAGCACGGAAGCGATTGTTTGATTATCTAGGGGATGACCAATTAAACCCATTTACTGAATGATATTAGTGCAGCTGCACACATGCAAGGCTTACCGTACACGAACGTACACCCACACCATCTAACATGCACACACAGAATAATAGACCTCTAACTCCACTGATTTGTTTGCGGAGTGGCAGAATTTGGAACTAATAAGTTAGTAGCTTTTGTTTTTAGATGATAGGATAAGAGCTAGATAGAACGTAGCCGAGGACCAAATTTAATGGCGTTATATTGGAGAGGTCATTGTCCAGCTGTGGTATGCAGTGGCAGTTAATGATGAAAACGAAGAAAGAATATTGATTGATAGTTTCTCACAAAAATGGATAAACGTTTTGCTATAGATAGTAACGAGTGCTACGACCGAGTGCTACGCGTCGTAGCACTTGTTCGTAGCAGTTGGTCGTAGCAACATAACCTTAGCTATAAACGAGTTTCATGGTTTTTGATTTTTAATTTGATTGTTCCCACTGCTGGGACACAGGCCTTCTCTCGTTGAGAGGGGAGCCCACGATTATCCCAGACTAATCTAATATTCATGGTACAGGAGCGCTAACAAAGTTCTGTTGCAGTTTGAATGAATGTATTAATAGCAATTTTGATCCCTCAAGCTTTGTAATAAAGACTTTTATGAACTTCATACCATGAAACGCAAACATGCGTCCAGCTTCCATTCTTTCTGTGTCCCTAGTAGTTCAGGGGATGCGATATCGATCCTAATAGCGACAGTTTGGCCGTGGTACGTGGTCTCGATGTATCAATCACCATGAATACGAAAACGATTAAGTATTAGGTCTGAAGAGCAGTCAATTTCTTGAGTATTGTAATGATTATTCTTTATACTTACATTTTGTTAACATTAACCTTGAAATTTAAGCATTCTCTATGTACCTTCATACTCATTTTTTGGAAGGAAATATAGTATTTGCGTGTTACAATAACTATTTCTTTAATATCTGTAATAAAATAAAATTTGGTCTTTGTAATTTTGTATGTTGTGACATGTATGTCAAGATTTGTCAAACTGTCAGTTACTTTTCTTTTTTCCCATAGAGTTTCTCACTAGTCTATAAAGAATTACTTTTTGGTTTAATTATTATAAATTATTTTTATCAATATTATTAGCTGAAATATTGTATTTTATTAACTATGATTGTTTACTTCTTAATTTTAAATTATGTCTTTAAATTCTTTACACACACATGGTTGTATAATATGTGCTGGCTGGTTACATGTGTCTGGCCACTGGAGGATATAATATTAAAATTTAAAAATGTTCTGGAACGGCTGAAACTCTAGTATAAATAGAGGACGAAGCGCAGAAAGCGGGACTACTACGAGAGGGAACTACGAAGAGGGACAGCGACGTAATTTGATGTATGGAGGTGCTGTTTATTTTTCTGAAAAGCCTCCACTAATAATACTACTACTGCTGCGGCCCTACTATTGAGCTTCGGAGTTTTGTCGGGTCCCTCCTGTTTCCACTGCTCGTCTTACTACAACCAATAGACAACAAGGCGCTCATACCGGATCCTCCTCACGACATATCCTCCTCCCAGTGTGTGTGACTTAAGAACCCTCCTCACAATATATCCTCCTCCCAGTTTGTGATACTAAAGGACTCTAGTGAAATAGGTAATTTTTATAAAACTATTTGTATTTTTTATTAATTTAAATTAAAAATGTAAAAATCTGCTTAAATCTTTATTTCCCTTAGGTTTAAGTTTGATTTGTTACAGTATCAAGAAATAATAATATTATGATTTAAGGAATAGTAAACACGCAAAATTATTAACATAAATCATGAAAAGAAAGAAATATAAATTACATTTATATGAAACCACACGCGATCTTCCATTGTTTAAAGAATAATAAATTTCGCAAATCAGCCAAGTAATCACGGAGATATCGATGTACGCATGAAAAAGAAATGCGCTTTATGGTTCAATAATAGGCTGACTTTTATTGTCATATATAATATAATACCTATATATTAAACACGTTTGATTTTTATTTATTGATTAAGTATGAATGTGTTTATTTATCTCAAATTGTAATGACCTGTCTACTTGACATTTTTTTTTGTAATTTATTGGCATGCCACCTTCTAATTATAATTGCTTGTTTGTGTTAATTTTACACGCCATAAATTGGCAAAACATAATCATTCATCATAATTTCAGCCGAAAGACGTCCACTGCTGGACATAGGCCTCCCCAGGCTCCTCCACT
Organism: Polymixis flavicincta; assembly: GCA_949987655.1. NCBI lineage: Eukaryota > Metazoa > Arthropoda > Insecta > Lepidoptera > Noctuidae > Polymixis > Polymixis flavicincta. Next base: position 9,754,725 of record OX465171.1, on the reverse strand, counting down.
TCGACCGGTCTTGTGCTTCCCACATCCAGCGGATACCCGCGGCCTTCACAAGGTCATCGTCAAGGTCACGTCTTACGGTACGCGGTCGTCACTCCAGAACCTGTTGGCCCCATCGGCCATCTGTGCTGCGAGCAATGTGCCCTGCCCACTGCCACTTAAATTTGGCAATTCTTCGGGCTATATCGGTTGCCTTGGTTCTCCTGCGGATCTCTTCATTTCTGATTCGATCGCGTAGGGAAACTCCAAGCATAGCCCTCTCTATTGCCCTTTGGGTGACTTTAAGCCTTCTGATAAGGCCCATTGTGAGCGACCACGTCTCTGTACCATAGGTCATCACTGGCAACACACACTGGTCAATGACTTTCTGTCTGGAGACACTGTGGTATTTGGGACGAGAAGACATTGCGAAGCCTCCCGAACGCTGCCCAGCCGAGTCGGATTCGACGATTGACCTCTTTCTCGAAATTGGACTTACCTAACTGGACAGTTTGTCCTAGGTAAACGTACTCGTCCACAACTTCGAGTGCAGCGCCTCCGATCGTCATAAGAGTGGGTGTTACATGGGCATTTGACATGACCTTTGTCTTTTCCATGTTCGTTTTAAGACCCACTCTTTTGGAAGCTCTACTGAGATCATCGAGCATTGTTCTGAGGTCCTCCATGGTCTCAGCCATGACGACCATATCGTCGGCAAACCGAAGGGAGTTATGTACTCACCATTGATGTTGATGCCAGCCCCTTTCCAGTCCAGAACCTTGAAGACATCCTCCAGTGCAGCGATGAACAGTTTCGGAGAGATAACATCTCCCTGTCTCACACCTCGCTGCAGAACGATAACTACCGATAGTCGATCTGGTACCGTTGAAGAGTCTGCAGTACAGCCCATGTCTCGATCGCAACGAAGGCTTTTTCGTAGTCTACAAACGCTTAGCAGAGAGGCAGTTTATACTCGTCGGTCTTCTGTATAACCTGCAGCAGCGTATGTTACGGAATCCGGCTTGTTCGAGGGGCTGGAAGTCGTCAAACCTGCGCGCGAGACGGTTCGTGATGACTCTCGAAAACAGCTAGACATGGCTCAGAAATGAGATGGGCCTATAATTCTTAAGAATTATTACCCTTCTTAAAGAAAAGTACCACCACACCTCTGTTTCATGCCTGCGGCGTTTTGCCCTCGTGTATGACGGAATCAAACAGCTTCTGGAGGGCCTTAAGAAAGGGTTTTCAGCCGGCCCTCAGGAGTTCGGCCGTGATTCCGTCATCACCCGACGCCTTGTTGTTTTTAAGCTGCTTCAAAGCCATCCCAATCTCGTACAAGCTAACGTCCGGGAGATCTTCGGTGTTGTGTCGGGTCAATCTGGCTCTTGGGTCGTTTGCCAGATTCGTAACGGGGTTGCTTGTTGACGTGTATAACTGACCATAGAAACTCTCGATCTCTCTCAACAGCTCAGACTTGAAGGAAATCCGATCCTGCCATCATTGGTCTTCAGTTTCGCAAGCTGACTCTGCCCAATAGACAGATCTCTTGAAAAGACCTTGGAGCCCTTGTTCCACTCTATTGCGTCCTTTATACGCTCTGTATTAAAACGGCGAAGGTCGCTTGTCAAGGACTCAGAGATCTGTCTATTGATCTGTCGGTACTTTAGCGTACGACTGCAGGATCATTTCACGCCTCTCCTCCATTAGTTGCAGAGTAGGATCAGAGTTTCTTTTTGCCATTAGTACGACGGGTCTCGAAGACCTGAGACCCGACCGTATGGACAGTTTCCACGAACCCATCATTATAATCGTCCACGGAGCTCCCTAGGCACTCGAAACGATTCTGGAGTTCGAGCTGAAAGTTCTCGGGGTTTTGGACTTGGATCGGTGTTGGACGGAGCGTAGACTTCATTAGCGGACATCTTTCTAGCTTGATATTGATATTCAATGTGCCTCTTACCGTGCGGTGATCGCTTCCGGTTTTCACCGCGTTGATCACAGAGACATCATTGAATATTTGCTTCTTAGTCGACATAATGAAGTCAATCTCTGTGCTCAGGTTTTCTGAAGAAGGAGTTCATCATGAAGAGGCCTTCCTTCTCCATAAAAATGGCCAGTAAGTGGCCCCGGTGATTCCGACGTCCAACTCCAAATTGCCCCACTCTCAGCTCATCATTGTCTCGTTTGCCCAGTTTTGCGTTGAAGTCCCCCATGACAACGGTGAAATGAGTTTTAGAGCCATGCATGACTTTGGATATATCCTCATACATGGGCTCCACCTCAACGTTGCGGTGTGACAAGGTCGGGGCGTAGACCTGTATGACCTTCAACGAATATCTTGCGGATATTCTGAGTATAAGGTACGCCACCCTGGTCGACACACTCTCGATCTTCACCAAGTTGCTCACAAGGGACTTGTGGACAATAAACCCGACACCACCTTGGGACTGCTGGTCGCCCTCCCGGAAATAGAGCAAGTTACCGGATTTGAGGATTATCGAGTCCTCCCCCTCTCTTCGGACTTCAGATAACCCTACTATACCCCACCGTAACCTGCTCAATTCTTCCTCGAGTTCGGTAATCTTCTCGTCGGTCGGGAGTGTACGCGTGTTGTAAATTGCCAGGTGCAGTTTTCGTTTGTTGTGGTAGCCAGATCTCTTCCGGAGATTCTTAGCATCCCCTGCCTCACCGTAACCTTGGCCGCTACCGTAACCAAGGGCAGGCGGGCTACTGGGTACTAGGAGCCGTTTTGTAGGGCTGCTTGTCATTTTTGAGGGGTTTGCCATAATCGCCACGCTTGGCAGGCGGGTTTGCGATCTCAGTATGGTGGTAAAATGCATAGAGAACGCTGCTGCTCATTCTCTAGTAAGACCCTTAGTCGCCTTCTACGACACCCACGGTAAGAGATGGGATGGTGCTATTCTTTTACGCCCGGCACCAAACGGGACCAAAACATAGTGCACATAATTATTTTCGAAAATATACTAACTGTAACCATACCTATGTTTAACAAAATAAATGATTGATTGATTTGTACATTAGATGGTTATTTACTAACAAAAAAAGAACATCGCTTAATACATAACCTCCGCCTACTAAGCTTTTTAAAGTTTACCGAAATAAAAACCAAAAACAAGGATCGTTATTTAATACTTAACAAATATCAGTTGGTTCTATCTCTGGAAACTGTGTCTTTCAGTCTATTCTTTGTATTATTAATCAGGGTAACACCTCATAATAGGGCAGTTCAGAGGTGGGTTGACATTTTCTCAGCAGATATCTTCTGAAATATAACAGGATTGAGAATATCCGTATATTTGGAGAAGAATTATAGAATGAATAAAATGGATTTTTTATTTTTTTGGTTGGGAAATCATCAAATAGCTTCTACCGCTCTGGGTGGAGCAGGAGGGCGTGTCAGACTTTTACTGACTAAAACCCACCCGTGTTCCTTCAGTAGCCCGTATGCCAGGGGCTGTGGTATCTCTTTCGAACAAACTCGCACTCCTGGCAGGCATCGGCCCTTGCGGGCCCCATCACGTTTGTGCTGACATCTCTTTGAGGCGCGCGTGGAACACAACGCGCCCTCGACTTGGGCTTGGTCCTTACCGGACAGCGAGCTACCCATTACTCGCCGTCCGCAAGCTCATGCCTACGGTGGCCGAGCATCAGCCTGGCATTCCCGACGCCCAGGGCGTCTCCGTATCCTGCGGTGGCTAGGGTCGCGAGGGCGCAAAGACTACCTCAGCCTCACGTGCGCCGCCTCCCTCTTCGCGAGCATCACTGCTTCGCTGAAGGAGGTTACGGCTACCCATGCCCTCTCGCTCAGTACCATGGCCTGGACCAGGGCCGGACGCGAGAGATCGCCGCCGCCGATCGCCTCCCGAAACAACCGTGTCCGGTGAGGACTTGCGTCAGGCGGAAAGTGAGGACGTCATGCCTCCTCACTCCTCAAACAGGGGACTTACCGCCGCAACCGTGGCGTGCCCATGAATAAAATGGGTTAGTTTTCAATCGAGACACGCATTTGTTTATGTTGTAATTTTTCTCAGCGAGTGGGAGCAAACTGCATGTGTATAGGCCCGTGGTACAGGCGTACTTCACTCTATTTGCATCGTTGTCATGGAAACCGCTTTTTTACCCGGACGATAGTATTGATCCATTGCGACCGTACAATATTCGAAGCACTAGGCTTTCATGCAACACTAAAAGGCTTTCAGGAATGTGATTTTAAAGGTCGTAGTGTTCGCACCATAAATACTTGGTACATATGTAGGTGTTCAAGATTTATTTGTTTGGAACCACATATTGCGCGTTTTGAAATACATAGTTATAAATTAGCGTAATGGTTAAGGAGTCAGCTTTTCAAGCAAGAGGATGCGGGTTTGAAACCGTATTGTGACTTATTATAAACAGATATACTTTCTAAGTTCATTCATGAAGAAACTGTGTGGTTAAAAATTAATTTGAAACCTGTCTGTAAATGAATTGTTTAAATTATATATTAAAATATTTACATAATTGAGAAAACATGTATGCAATCTACTAAAAAGAGTTTCAATTAAAACCATTGTTGTAAGTGTAACATAACATCTTACACTTTAATAAATATTTCAACTTTGATGATGTGACAGCAACTGAAAAATCATTTTGATAAAACTCTCTTCATGTTCTCAACTTATTTTTTTATTTTTTTTTTATTATTTTTTTATTTGGGAAAATAAACGGTTACACATTACAGTATTATGGTATAGAACTTAAACTAAAATGGGAGTACAAATGTATAACCAACAACATTTTCCACATAATATAAAAAAGTTAAACAAACACGGACGGCGTGCGATATAAATAGTAACATTGAACAGAGAGTATGATTAAATATAAAATAAAACTAATCTGAAACTAATACAAGTAAAAATAATAAAAACAGAAAGAAGATATTATAATAAAAATTATGAATTTAGGATTGATAGCTGTTACCTAATTCTGCTACAATTTTAAGCGCAATACTTCGAAATTTGCCAGCAGAAACAGAAAAGAATTCAATATCCCGGAAAATCATATTGAACTGCGTGGTAAGACGCCGCAGGGGTGCTCGCGAGCCTGCGTTTGATCGACAAGAGGTTACAGCAAACAGCGGTCGTGCGCGCACACCTTGACATATCGTTGTTCTGGGTACTACGTAACTTATTCTATTGCTTATATCTATACAATCATAAGAATTGTTACATAAATCAAACAGAAACGTTGAGTCCAACAGTATACGTCTAGATTTAAGGTTTTGAAGCTTATAGTGATTTAGTAAGTTGCTGTAAGATACATAGGTACGGCAACAACGGTAATGCATGGCCTTTAAAAATTTGCGTTGTACTTTTTCTATCATATTAGAATATTTGCCATAGAAAGGATTCCACACCGGGACCGCGTACTCCAACTGAGACCTGACCAACGTTTTATATAGGTATAAATAAGTACCAGGGCGTTTAAATTCTTGAATCGATCTCATAACAAAACCGTACATACGAAAAGCATTGTTCACAATTTTAGTAATATGAGCATCAAGATGGAGTTTATCATCTAACAAAACACCAAGATCACGAACCACTGTTTCTCTTGCCAGATCTGTATTGTTCAATGAATATGCATGTTTTATTACGTTTTTATTCTTAGTAAAACTAATGAAATGGCATTTAGATATGCTCAATTTAAGTTTATTTTTTATACAATATGCAGAAAATCTATTTAAGTCTTCCTGCAAAAGTAAACAGTCACGTAAATTAATAATTGGCCTAAATACTTTTAAATCATCTGCGTATAGTAATAATTTAGAATTTTGAAAACACGTCCCTATGTCATTAATGAACATAACAAACAAAAGAGGACCCAGTATAGAGCCCTGAGGAACACCGGAAGTAACATTTAGGGTAGCTGAATTAAAACCGTTTATCACAACTCTCTGAGATCTGTTAAAAACGTAAGAAGAGAACCATCTCAATAGGTCGCCACGTATACCATTAAAGGCAATTTTACTCAAGAGCAATTGATGATCCACTTTGTCAAAGGCTTTTTGGAAATCCGTATATATAGTATCAACTTGAATACGAGAGTCCATACTGTTAAATAAATAGTCAACAAAAGTTATCAGATTAGTGGTAGTTGATCTTTGTTTGACGAATCCATGTTGTTGTGGAATTATGATATTATGTAGTATAGGATAAACTTTATCATGAACTAGTCTCTCAAAAAGCTTTGACAAAACCGACAATATCGATATAGGACGATAATTCTCGATATCCTGTTTAGGTCCCGACTTGTGAACAGGAGTTACATTTGCGAGTTTCCATGCTTGGGGAAATTCTCCTTGTAAAATGGATAAATTATAAATAATTTGTAATGGCACACACAGATTAACGGCGGTCTGTTTAAGGAACACAACTGGTAGACCATCTGGTCCCGGGCCTTTAGATGGATCTAATGCTTTTAGCGCACTTAATATTTCATCGGCAGTAAACTGAATGCTACTAAGGAGAGAACAGGTTTCAGAGTAATCACCACACTGCGATGAAATATTGCCATTTGAAGTGGAAGGCTCATATACCGAGTTAAAAAAGCTAGAAAACAGATTACAGATGTCTTCAGGGTTATTGGCTGAATGGTTATTATAGTGCATGATAGAAGGGAAGCTTGTAGAAGATTTTCGGGAAGAAATGAACGTCCAAAAATGCTTAACATTAGTCCGGATACCATCTTCTACAGTCGCAATGTACTTTTTGTAGCAGTTTTTGCACTCAACATGAAATCTAGAGCGGTAAATGGAAAACTGCTCGTAGTCCGAAATGTTTTGATACATCTTCCATTTTACCCAAGCTTTGGCTTTATTTTTATAAATATGTATAAGCGATTTTGAGAACCAAATCGGAAATTTTAAAGATCTACAATTAACTAATGGAACATGTCTTTTAATAATGCAGAAAACAATGTCATAAAACGTGCTCAAGGTATCGTCAATGGTTTGGTTAGCTAAAACTTCCCCCCAATTAATCTCTTTCAAATCCCCGTTTATGTTATCATAATTTGCCTTGTAATAATTATATTTTTTACTCATCTTGCGGGCCATCGAATTGTGTGGTACAGTTAGAGAAATAAAAACATTAAGTGGAGGATGGTGGCTATCAAGCTTTAGTAAATAGTCTGTGGCTCTAGAAACATTGCAATCACCGTTACCAATAACCAGGTCCAATATTCTCCCACCTGGATTCCGAATTGTATTAAATTGATGAGCGTTGAGGAACGACAAAAACGCACTCATGTGATTACAAACGGGGGAATTACCTCTACAAATATGAGCAGATAGCGAAGTACTATCTGTAGAAGCGACCCAGTCGATTTCTGGTAGGTTAAAGTCTCCTACCTCATAGAAATTATCATTCTTTGTGTCGCCAAGCAGTGATTGCAGAAGATCAAAATATTCGGCATAAGCAGCAATAATTTGGCACTTACCTCGACTTGAGCTTGGCAATTGCACCAAGATGTGCTCAATGCTGGTATGAGTTGCAAATTGCGGAGCCAGTCTAACTGAATGCAGACCCTTTAGTACAGCCACGAGAACACCGCCTCCGTCTTTTTTATTAGTGGCAACACGGTTACGATCATATCGATGTACCACATAACGCTCATCAATAAACTCACTATCCGATATCTCAGGCGTCAGCCAGGTCTCAGTCAAAATGATTATGTCATAACAATTGGCTAGAATATTCATATACAAAATATTTAATTTTGTGCGGAATCCTCTGCAATTTTGGTAATATATAACTACGTTATCTGCCACTGTAGCGTAAAACTCTATAAAATATGGTCATAAATGCATTAACCGTTACTAACATAATCGTAACTAACAGGGCATTATCGTAAAATAAAGTGTCAAGAAAATGCGAACAAAATGCAAGAGACAAAACATTACACTTAAAAAAATGGACCAACCAAAACAAGCAACTTACAAACCAGCGTATGAAGTGTTCAACTAAAGATATAAAAACTATTAAACTTAATGTACAAACTATTAAAAAGGTCGAAAGCTGTGAAGATCGACTATGCAATTCAATGAAGATTGATCGATTATTAATTTTAGAACTATTTTTCGATGGATACAGCTCCTTGGTTATCAATCGGTGCTGCGTAGCCAGGTTTGATTTTAGTAATGTCTTGCGGGGTCCGAATGGCAAAAGACCTTGTCCCTTCTTTTTCACGGACAAGGATGGTTCCATGCTTAACCCAGACGAACTTATAATTGTACTTTTTGGCAGCGTCTCGACACTCACGAAATAATTGTTTGTTTTTTAGGGTCAAGTGCTCATGCATATATATCGACAGCGATGTTCCTGAAACACCAACTTGGTCCGTGGCAAGTCCCCTGCATAACCGATGGGCACTAAGGACATTGTCACGTAGTATACGTGAAGTTAATTTAACGATGATGTTTTTGGGCTTATTGTTTTGCTGGTGTGCATGTGGGACACGGTGAATAGAAATAATGTCATTTTGTTGAACATTGCACTTAACTATGACCCCAATATTTTGCATCATGGTTACGAGGTTTTCGTTACGCCTTTCAGAGATGTTGCATATCTCAATATTACAATTTCGAGCACTCTGTTCCAAACTATCTATCTTTGCTACAAGCTCTTTAACAACAGGCTTCAAATCAATGGTTTCTTGAATATTTTTATTAATATGGGCAACTTTCTTGATGAGATCAGCTTGCTCGTCAGCAGCAAACTTGACCGAGCCCTCGAGGGAGTTAATTCGTTCCGTTGTACCTGAATACTTCACATCTAACTCTGTAACCTTCTAACGCAGGACTGATTGCTCCGATCGAAGAGAATTAATGTCATTTCTTATTTCTGACGTCACTTGAGTAAGCGAAGTAAGTTCGACCTTCATTGATACCATATTCTCTGAAATTTTATTTACGCTTATTTCTAAATCCCGTCGCCACTCATTTATTGTATTCTCCAACTCCGTCGACAACTCATTCATACCCTGTGTCCATTCGGAATCCGGTTGTTTACGTTTACGGACTGACACGTTTTGTTCGCCGCTCATTGCGGATCCAGACGTCAAGTCGGTTTCGGAATGGAATTTTTTCTTATCGGGTGAATGGAACATAGTATCGTTTCTGCTAATACCCAATTTAACAATCTTTGTTTAAATAATGATATTTTGAAAATGGAAAAAGAACTGCGTTTTGCGAGATGCGAACCGGCGGCACGCCGAGTAGCTCTAGTGATACAAAAAGCTCACCTCACCAACCACTCGACCACGGTGACTTTAAAATATTGGTCGAAATTTTGAATCAGTATTTAGAGATTTTTGTATGAATGACTTGCGATAAGCTCGTGACTAATGAGGTCCTTTGTTCTCAAAGTCACAAGGTCACATTGAACACTCAGAAACGTTAGTTTTATTAGTTATTTTGGCAAATATTGGTATTAAACTGTATTTAATGGATAATAACTATATATATTTGGATTCTACGAGAGTCACTGTATATGTCACAACAAAAATTTGCCGAGATTAGCAGCAAATGACCACTTATTTAACTTAATTTTAAAGACTGATTTAGACACACTACACTCAAAGCAACGGTCGCACGACGTGTGAACTTAGAGAAGCGAAACATAAATTAAACTTTTAACATCGTGCTAAAATGTTAAGAACTGACCCGTTCAATAATCGCTGTCCAGAAATGCTAGCGCAGCAGAGATATGCGAGTGCACTGGCAATCGATGGACGTAGTACGATTGTATTTATCTATGGGTATGTTTGTTATCGTCTGGCACCGCATTCTATTTATAGATGCTGCGACTAGGATTTTTAATTTTTTGGTTGGGAAATCATCAAATAACTTCTCCCGCATTGGGTGGTGTCAGACTTTTTGTGACTAAAACCCACCCGTGTTCCTTCAGTTGCCTGTGTGCCAGGAGCCACGGTATCTCTTTCGAACAACCTGCACCCCTGGTATGTAGTATCGTTGACCTATTCAATAATCGCTGTCGAGAAATACTAGAGCAGCAGAGATTTGAGGGTTCATTGGCAATAGATAAACGTAGTATGATCACAGTATGATTGTACCTATCAATGGGTATGTTTGCTATCGTCAGGCGCTGAATTCTATTTATAGATACTGCAACTAGGATGACATGAACATTAAGTGGTGTGAGAGTATGAAATAGTTGCATTACAGTTCTGTCATGCAACTATTTCATAGTCTGGCCTTTTTTCCAAAGGAGTGGGCAGTAGTGTAACGCCCATGTTTCGCTGGTTAATGTCATCCAGCTGCAGGAAAACGTGTATTGGTGTAATATTAATCAATTTTAGGCTACAATCTGACCTAGGCGCACACACGTTTTCATATCGTTATCGATTTGTTTTAAGTTTGAGCTACGTGTCAGAGTGTAACTAAAATACGTCTTGGCGTTTTGGAACCGTCACAAAAAGATTTACAGAGACACATTTGGTTTGTACCATATTTCCTTCGAACACATGGTCCATAATGACGTGTGACGGAAGGCCTGTGCCATCTATCAGGAGCTAGAAAGTAAACTCCAACCGGGGGTCCATCTTCCTCCTCCCCACCTTGCGCTCGCATTCTTATTTTCTGCAAAATTACAAGATCATTGATCAGCTCTTTGCTTTCATCTGATATGCTACTCGTAATACTTTTGGCATTCCACCTGTAAATGGAATGTAATTCCTATGAAAACAGCATTTGCACTACCAACCATTACATGACATACAACAAATTTCTTGGTTACAGCCTAATTGTTCGCCAGATAACAATATCTTGTTTTCCTGGCGGTTGGTCTCTGCTGTCATGCCTGGGTGTGACAGTCGTTGCTAGTCGTCAGAAGCCCGAAAGTCTGACAACCTGCCTTACCAAAGTATCGTATATCAGTTACTGGGCTGTGGAAATCAGATATGCAGTCGATCCATGTTAAAAATTGCTAGTTATTTTTTACTGTATCCAGTTAGACTGGAAACCGACCAACACAAAGTTGAGAAAAGAGAACGCTGTTTGATTTAATGTTAGAATATGTTATTAGAATCCTTGCTATACTATTCTAAGCTTAATTAACAACCTCCATAAATAAGTATTCGGTATCTAAGCAACTTTTGGCTACAATTGTAACTAAAATAATTACAACTCCTCTCATTTTAACATGAAGAGAAGTAAAACATACATAGTTCTCTAACGCGACGTCCTACGTGGGCGATTCAACGCGGATGCGATTGCGAAGCGATACGATGCGGTTTACGCGTTGTCAACGCGACGCGGTAGGTCTGTCATATTTGAGCGTGAAATCGCCACAAAATAGCCACCGCATCGCAAGAGTTCGCGCAAAAATATCAAACCAACTGATCGCGTCTGCTTCGCTTGACTCATCACCGCACCCAGATGCGGTTGGTCACTTAGGCCACCGCAATAGAGTATCAACTGTTAATTCGATTCGCGCCGCTTCGCTTTGCGATGGTGTTAACGCGGAATCGTCTACATAGGACACCGTGTTGTTACAAAAGATCATTTTTGTTTAGCCACCGAGCCCCAGTTTCATCATTGAGAACCAAATATTTATAATTTACACTATTTTTTAGTTAACCTTATCTAAGTAACAGTTTTGTTCATTTCGTCAGTATTATAAGTTTAATGTATTTTCCTACTTTATTATAACTTCTTATACTACTACTGCTAGATTTTTTTCATAGTATTTTTTTTTTTGGGTGGGAAGTCATCAAATAACTTCTTCCGCTCTGGGTGGAGCAGGAGGGCGTGTCAGACTTTGACTGACAAAAACCCACCCGTGTTCCCTCAGAAGCCTGTGTGCCAGGGGCGGCGGTATCTCTTTCGAACAACCCGCACCCCTGGCAGGCATCGGCTCTTGCGGGCCCCATCGGTTTGTGCTGACATCTCTTTGAGGCGCGCGTGGAACACAAGGCGCCGTCGACCTGGGCTTGGTCCTTACCGGACAGCGAGCTACCCATTACTCGCTGTCCGCAAGCCCACGCCTACGGTGGCCGGGAATAAGCCTGGGATTCCCGACGCCCAGGGCGTCTCCTGAGGCGACCAAGGCCGTGACGGCGCATATACTGCTTCTCCCTCACGTGCGCCGCCTCCCCTTCACGAGCATCACAGTTTCGCAGAAGGAGGTGACGGCTACGCATGCACTCTCGTTCCGTACCATGGCCTGGACCAGGGCCGGACGCGAGAGATCGCCGCCGCCGATCGCATCCGGTGCTCCGCCCAAGCCTGGCAGACCTCCACCGTATGCTCCACCATGTCCTTAGGGCGATCTTCGCAGTGGAAACACCCGAGCGTTTCCTCCCGTCTTATGCGAAACAGAAACCTCCCTAAACAGCCGTATCCGGTGAGGACGTGCGTCAGATTGAAGTCGAGGACGCCATGCCGCCTCTCAAGCCACTCCTCAAAGAACTTACCGCCGCAATCGTGGCGTGCCCAGTTTTTTTCATAGTTAGGGCCTTTTTTGAATTTTTAGATTATTTTATATTTGGAAATGTTTTATAAAAGATTTTGTTACCATACCTAAAGAAAAACCTTGTTCTGTAATAAGGCGGTTAAGGTTATCAACTTTATGACAAAATACCTTATACTTTTTATAGGAACTTATTCATTTAAGATATAAGTAATATTTACTTACATTCATCGGTGACGAAAGCACTTTAAAATATAGATGCATCGAGTAACAGAGAGAATACTTGTAGTAAGAGCGTTTGAAATAACTTTAGAATTTTAGATCTTACCTGATTTGGTACTTTGATACAAAACTGCACAGTATGTCGTTTTGACCATGTTGACAAGTTAATTAACAAAAGTTTAAATTACTCCTGTCTGTACTACATTGAGCATTAGCTAATTAAGCATTACCTAAGTTGTAACCTTATGTCGAAATTAACGATCCATGTGTTTAACTCTTTTAATTTCCAAATAACTCTATTGCATATTGAATAGGGTATTTTCCAATTTATTAAAAACTGTTCTAATTTGAAGATTGGGACGAAATATGTAAAAGAAAAATAAAAGTAAATTGATTTATATCCATTTTGTCAATTAAAAACGATTTAAACCAAATTTATTTTTCGTTGTTTTGAATTTACCGCTAAATCGCTCCTTACGATGACTTTTTATCACGTGACCTCAACTTTGTGTAAACTAAAGTAGTTAGTAAGTAAACAAGTGAATGTCGAGTTTTTATTTAACAAGATTTTTATGAATAGAAAGTGATATCACTGGTGTGTAGTGCCTCTGTGCACAAATACTTCTAAAACTGTGCCAAACGAAGTATTTGTACCGGTGCTGTTTACACAAAGTTGACGTCATCGCAAGGAGCGTTGTGGCGACAAATTCAAAACAACGAAAAATAAATTTGATTTCAATCGTTTTTAATGGAGAAAATGGATATTAATAAATTTATTTAATTTTTTCTGCTAAATATATCGTCCCAATCTCCAAATTAAAATAGTTTTTATCAAATTGGAAAATAGCCTATTATGACACGACATCATAATAATTATGTATCTGTATCAACCTTGTATGGGCACATTTATAATGTATGTTTACAAAGAGCTGACGTTTGCTTCATCTGCATTAGTAGTAGTAGCTGACAGGGGTTAGAGGTAAGTTCAGTGACGTCATGATCACAGCAATCATTGTTGTCTCCTCAACGTTTATCATTCCCTGGTACATTAAATGCCTGTATTTTTTTTTTACGAAATGGACGGTAATTTATTTTTTTGTCAAGACAAATTGTAATGTTACGAATGTAATGTTTATTATACTCTGGCCTCGTCCTCGAGATCAGCATCGGTATGCGTAACAGGTTCCTCTCTATAATTCAAAAAAGCGCCTGTACATTGACTGCTAAATAATTGTCAGGATTATGTAAATACCGTTAATCTACCTGGAAAAAAATTGCGCTGTAAAGCTTATTAAAAAAGCTTATTAAATTCAGGGTTTTCTATCTAACCTGAAGGCAAAGGCGCCATAGTAGCCCATAATATTCAAATCTTCTTCTCGTTTTTGGCAATTAGCGGTCAGTTTTATTAGGCGTAATGTTAATGAGTCCTCTTATTTATAATAAACTGGCAACACACTTGAAAAAATTACCCATCAAAGTTTAAAAAAATAGTTAACAAAACTGCTACTGGACAAGTGTTACTACGCAATAGGGTATTTTCCGATTTCATAAAAACTATTTTAATTTGAAGATTGGGACGATATATTTAATAGAAAAATAAAAATAAATTTATTAATACACATTTTCCCTATTAAAAACTAATTTATTTTTCGTTGTTTTGAATTTACCGCCAAAACGCTCCTTACGATGACTTTTTATCACGTGACATGTGACGCCAACTCTGTATAAACGGCACCGGTACAAATACTTAGGCTGGCGCCGTTTTAGAAGTATTTGTGCACAGAGGCACCGCACACCAGTAATATCACATTCTATCCATTAAAAATCTTATTAATTATAAACTCGACATTCACTTATTTACTTACTAACTACTTTAGTTTACACAAAGTTGACGTCACGTGATAAAAAGTCATCGTAAGAAGCGTTTTGGCGGTAAATTCAAAACAACGAAAAATAAATTTGGTTTAAATCGTTTTTAATTGAGAAAATGGATAGAAATCAATTTATTTTTATTTTTCTGTTAAATATCTCGTTCCAATCTTCAAATTAGAATAGTTTTTGAAAAATTGGAAAATACCCTATTAAAGATTTTGTTGATGACAAAACCTTCTGTTAATGGTGTGTGTGATTTAATTTACTGATATTTTTATCCTTAGTTCTATTGCAATTCTATTTTTTTACATTTTTTTTATTAAATTTCCTGAATTTTTTTTTAATTATTATAATTTGTGTTTAGTGGCATTTGTGCATAATTCCATAATTCCGAATGTTTAATAATAACCTATGTGTTTTAATTTATTTTTATAGTTATGTTGCTAAGGGAAAGGAATGCTTTTTTTTGTCTTTTTTGCTATGTATGTCTGTGTTTTTTGTTTTACTTTATTGTCTAGTAAATGTATAACATCAAATAATTTTGCATGCCGTAAGGCAAAATGTATCGGGACTCTGTTAAAAATAACCATTATCTGTATACCTACATTATTGGCAAATAAATGATTTCAGATTTCTGATTTCTAATCAAAATAGAATTTGCGATCGAAATAAGTATGCATTTATGGAATTATTTTTAGGCACTACATTGCGTTCATGTTCACTGTCGTATCATACTAATTCTGCTACGAGCGCTACGACCGCGTAACCGTCGTAGCACTCGTCGTCCCTCGTCACTTTCATCGTATCTACTTCGTGAACTTATTCCGTCTTAACGTTAAATAGGCAATGCATTGATCACTTAATAAAAAATATAAGAAAGCGAAGAAAGAAAGAAAAAAATTTCTTATATGAAACTAAAAAAGATTGCGTAAGTTAATTAAATCAAATCATAAATAAGTTTTTCTTCTATTCAACTTTTAGCATCAAGCATGCTCTGATTTTTTTACGAAAAAAAACGAAACCATACCAAACATTTATTTTACTTCAATAATTAATATTCCTATTTAAAAACCTATCATATTTTGTGAACCTTTATACTCCCATAACCCAATTTTAATTGCAGCCAGCGTGAAAATTATCTATTGCAACCGAACAACAAAAATGCTTTTGTTTGACAAAAACTGTTTTCATTTTTATCGAAGATGTATTTTTATTCAGAATGTTAGGCTGCAAAATGGTTGGATCAAAGCATGAATGCAGCTGAGTTTAGAATGCTTAAAGTGAAGTATGGGGTTACGGTAATGGATAGAATAAGAAATGAATATATGTAACAAATTAAATTGTCAAAAAAAAACCAGTTATACTATGCGGGAATAGCTTAAATTTGAGAAAAAGGACATAATTAAATGTGTCCATTTGATGTTACATCTCAATGAGACCAATAATTGTAAATTTATTTTCTGTGCGTTGCCTTATTCACATTACATGTCTGATGAGCAAAAAGGGGCACATTTATTTATAATTTAAATAAGTTAATTTTTAATAGGACAAGTCGTCACAGTGACGCCATTCTATTTTTTGATTGTAATCAATTTATTTCTGATTACAAGCTGACAAATTATACTATGTATTTGCCACCTAGTCATCGGAGACAAATTGCTAATCTCTTAGCATACAAATTACCCCATGACACTGGTACCTTAGTTAACACTAGTATCTCAAAAGTAGTGTTAGTAGTGCTACTAACACTAGTTTTGATACGCCTAGTAGTTTAAACTATTAGGTGCGACAAGAGATAAGCCGCATATTATGTTGAATGTTGTTCATTAGAATATACAGGGTGTATCCGGGAAAGAGCTAGAGTTAAGCTTATTTATGGAGAACTATGATGTTCTGAGGGGCAATTCTGGTAATTTTAAGAAAGTTCACAGTCTGATCTCAGTGTCAATCTGTCAAAAATTCCTATACATTTTTGTGAAATTTTTGAAATTCGATTGTCGCTGAGATGACACTGCGAACGTTTTTAATTACGAGAATTGGCCTTCAGGTGATATCTGACTGAACACTGGTTAAAAGAACATGAAGTAGTGTTTATTAATGATGATAATTTTACCGTACATAGTGCATTTGTAAGAACAACTGCTATTCGCGGTGGATCTTTAATCCTTGTTTCAAACAAGTTGAAATGCAAACAACGTTTAGATTTAGTTAATCTTTCTATTGAGCGTACTGTTGAGTTGTTTTATGTTGAACTCGAACGATCCATTATAATTTTCGTTTACCGTCCACCCTCTGCGGATTTCATTCGTTTCGAATCAGTAATGGATGATTTACTCAATAAGTTAAAATCAAATAATAAAAGTATAATTTTATGTTGAGATTTTAATGTTAATATTTTAGATGTTACTCCATTAAGTATTACACTTCTTAATCTGTTTAGGTCTTCTAATTTAACTAACTTGTTTTTAGAACCTACTAGGATCACGGCTTCTACATCGACTTAATTTGATAATATACAAGTGATTGTCATGCCAAAAATAAATTAGTATTAACTGACTTGACGTCTGACCACTGTGGATTATTGGCTAGCTTCCCTTCACCATTACATAAAATTACACAATCTATAAAAGAGCACGAGAATCCTAATAAAATCTTTGGATCCCTTTTTGATGTTGTGCAAAAAGAATACCAATCGAATTTCAAGCAAAACCATTGACATTAATGGCACCTCCGTTGGCTTCAACCAATGGGCCACTCCAGGTATTTATAAAAGTAGACCGAGACTATACGAGTTATATGGTTTGAAAAAGAAATGTTCCCAAAATTTTGTAATACCCACGATTTAAAAGAGTGTCCTTGGAGTTTCTTGCCCGTTCTTCTCCATAGAGATCTACGTTTTTTGAATGGGCACCTAGCTTCAACTTCGATTTTTGTTTGACAATTCAAAAGTGCCTGTGAAAGGCTTAATTGAAATAAATGCTTTGAGTTTGAGTTTGAAAAGTACAGATTTGATAGTCCTTTTCTAGAGTATATCCGAAATTATTCAACATTATTTAAAAATAAACTGTTCATGCTAAATCAAAATTTTTAAGCGATACCTACAATCAAAAACTCCAGTAATAAAGTAAAAACCACCTGGAAAATTATTTATAATGAAACGAGTAAGTCGGTTAAACAGGAAAAGCAACTAGAGATTATAGTCATTTTTTGCCATCATACCTTTAACTACGACTCGCACCTTAAATTCGTCCCCGTCTAAAGCGGAAAACCTTTTGCATAGTAGTGTGCCCAAATGTAGTCGCTTATTTAGTTTCGAAAATGTAACGCCTCGTGATGTAGTTAATATTTTTAACACACTTAAGTCTAACAACACTGGTGATTACTGGGTTATCTCTATTAAACTTTTAAGTAATATAAGAGACATAGTAGCCCCCTATCTAGCTATTACATTTAATAAATGTAATACTTAGGAACGTTTCCTGACCTCATAAAAAGCAGTAAAATCATACCATTATTTAAATCAGGTAATAAAAATAACGTTGACAATTTAAGGCCTATTTCTATCTTACCTGCATTGAGTAAAATATTTGAAAGGTTAATATTCAAGCAGTTGCTAAGACATTTTAATTTAAATAGCCTCCTTCATGATGAACGCGGGTGTTGCTCTGCTGAAACACATTTTTAACGCATGGGAGAACTGACAAAATTTTATTGGAGTTTTCTGTGATCTTACCAAAGCATTTGATTGCGTGCACCATGACACGCTTTTGCGTAAACTACGTCATTACGGTGTTCAAAATGAAGCTCTCAAAGTAATAAACTCTTATTTAAATAAGAGGCACCATTGTGTAGATATTAATGGAGTGAAATCTTCCGGGCTACCAGTTCAGTTAGGTGTACCTCAAGGGTCCATTCTTATTCTTAGTTTACATTAATGATTTACCATTCTATTTAAAGGGTATCTGTGACAGTGTACTGTTTGCTGATGATACCTCTTTTATCTTTAAAGTAGACGATCTTTAGAGTTTGACGACGTAAACAGTGCACTCTCAAGGATTACGGATTGGTTTACCACGAATAATCTAGTTCTAAATGTCAAGAAAACCAAATGTATAAAGTTCGCTTTACCGAATTTAAGAAATCTAGAACCCAACATCGTCTTTGATAATGAGGTGCTTGAAACTATAGACTCGGCAGTTTTTCTGGGCATGACAGTAGATGCCAAACTTCAGTGGGGATCACATATGTATATCAAGCCTTAGTGTATTTTAGTTATTTTCATAGCGTTATGTCTTACGGCATTCTGCTGTGGGGCAAAGCCGCTGACATTCAAAATATGTTTGTTCTGCAAAAAACTAACTGTACGTGCATTTTACCAATTAGGTGCTAGAGTTTCTCTGGGAGATTCTTTTAAAGATATTGGTATTATCACGGTGGCATCACAATTTATCTTCGCTAATGTATATTTAGCCTAATATATAATATGATGCATATATAAGTGTATACTTATACACTTAAAACAGTGATATTCATAATATTAATACTAGAAATAAGGAAAAACTTTCACCGGCTTCATAAAGTTCAAAACTCATTTGCTGGGCTTGGTATAACAAGCTTCCCTCTTCTTTGCTAGATTTACATTTTAATACATATAAAGTTAAAGTAAAATCAAGTCTTTGTTCTAAGGCATACTATTCTATCAACGACTACTTAAACGATAAGACAACGCTTGTGACAACAACGTAACGCAAGACAACGTTTGTGTTTTTTCACCAGAATTAGCTTACCTACTGACAGGTCATATGAGTTACTCCATATCATTATTTAGTTTATTTGACTGTATAAACCATTTTATTTTATTTTTTATTAATGAAGTTTTAATTTTATGTTGAATAATAATAACTTACCTATTATTGTATAGAATCAAGTTCTTCCAACTTAACAGACACCTGTGCTGCTGGGGAGTTTGTTGCACCACTTCTTCTTTCCAGCTAAAGCACTAGGAAGTGATGAAGGGCGGGCGTTTTGGGGGACTGTCTTCTGTAATTTTGATGTTCAAAAAGTGCTGAGTCTCAGCCTAGTTCGAATAAATGACTTTTGATTTGATTTGTACATAGTGAAAGTGTGAAACTAGCACTAAAATTAGGAAAATGGTGTGAGGAAAGTTTTAAGTGTCATATGGCTGTGAATACGGAAAGTGGTTATAGGAGTAGGGGAAGACCAAAGAAATAAATAGAATGAGGGTAACTACAACTGAGATGACGAAGAAGACATGTTGCGGCGACCCTAAATCACACAGCTACAACTTTAACACAGCTATACAGACTATATGACTATTCAATATCACTAATTTAACCGTGATTTTCCCACCTTTGAACTTTTGGAAGATACTTTGTGGGTTCGTCAACAAAAACGTACGTTTTTCGAGATAGACAGTGTTGCCTTTTAGCTTAGTACACAGAAGAAATATATAACCATAGTAAAGTTCTATTCTAAATTTAGTCTTTACCACCAGGAAAGCATAAGCGCTAGCAAGTGTGTCACAAACAACAACTACATTGAAACGCTATTAGGGGCGCGACTTCATGTATGCACTACACTAGCAATGTGGGAGGAGCGGACCGGCTGCATACTCTGGTAGTACCAGTTGTAGATACTTAATAGAGGGTTAACAGGAAAAGTATTCTTAACTCGGGAAGCGTCCGAATTCTCGAGGGAAAACTTCGGAAAAACAAGTTAAGACCGGCTGCTGAATGATCATTTTGAATGCTTTTCTAACCTGTAGGTCAATGAGAGATTAAGAATTCCGGTTGGATTCACAAAACTGCGTGTTATATTGCCTTGTTGAATACTTTGTCAAAAAACAAATGGGATTGGATAAAGCATTTATAAAACACAGACACGGCATTTTTACATATACCGTATACTAACGAAGTATTTTTATAAAAACAGGCTACACTTAAGTAAAATTAGTAGGCTTGAGAAGACAGATCTTCTTTCTTTTCCGTTTCAGATTTGAGCTTCTGTATTCATTGACGCATGACGCAGTAAAGTTTTCGTTCCATATTTGTAGTGCAAGTGGTCACTTAACCTCATTTTGCCATACGAACATACGTTTGTTGTGTGTAGAAAAATGTCTCTGTGAGCGTGTTTATAGACATTCTAGTTTTATATTTTCCTGGTACAGTGCAATGGATGGGATGCATTTATAGTGCACTGCTCTTTCTCTATAATTTTGTGGTACAGGCCGCAATAATCAAAATAGTCTCCTCTTTCTTGTATTATCCTTCAAATATTACTTTGTTCCAAGATAATATAACTTTATTCCAATGGCCTTGATCTCCTTGACCTTTCCAAATATGAACTAGGTAGTTCATATTTGGAAAGGTCATACTTATCGGAAAATACTGTCAGACATCTGATAATTCTCAAATTTTACCTTCTATAATTAAGCTGAAAGCTCTAGAAATCAAATCATTGAATATAAGTTCTGTTCTTCTCCTTGAGTCTCCAATCTTTGAGAATTTCTTTCCCGTTTTTATTGAGTAAAAAAGGCTAAATTTATTATAATTTAAATATATATAAACAAAATACATTTTTAACACTTACAATCTCTTTATGTTAGTTATTCGCAAGTGTAAAGAATGACCTATCGATTGGTACTAATTTCATACGATTTCTGTCTGTTTGTCCTGTGGAATGAACGGCATTACGAGTTGAGTACGTGATCGACTGTCAAAATGGTTTTTATATTTTTTGTAGAGCTTTAAAGCGTCTGATACTTTTGATATTACTTCAGAGTAATATTCTACAACCTTAATATATATAAATTACGTGTCACGTTATTTGTCGGTGATGGACTCCTAAACTACTTAACGGATTTTAATCAAATTTGTACACCGTGTGCAGTTTGATCCAACTTGAAAGATAAGATAGCTTACATCTCAATTTATGGTAGGTAGGGTAAGTAGGGTAGGTAGGGTAGGTAGGTAGGGTAGGGTATGGTAGGTAGGGTTGGTAGGGTAGGTAGGTAGGGTAGTGTAGGGTAGGGTAGGGTAGGGTAGGGTAGGGTTGGTAGGGTAGGTAGGTAGGGTAGGTAGGTAGGGTTGGTAGGGTAGGTAGGGTTGGTAGGGTTGGTAGGGTTGGTAGGGTAGGTAGGGTAGGTAGGGTAGGTAGGGCAGGTAGGGTAGGGATTTTGTATGAATGACTTTTGGACGGACAGGACAACTTCTGTCGGGTCAGCAAGTATATATAAAAATCAACCATGTGAAAATAAGTAAAGTAACACTTAGTTAATTTTAGGTAACTTTCTCACCTAGTACCTGCCCAGGTGTCACTGAGCAAACTCCACAAACACGCAGGTATTATAAGTACATGAGGCCACTACTCAGAACCTATGGTTTCACCTTTGTGAAAATATGTTATGTCAGAAAGCTCTGGTATCTCGCACTATACCTCATACCGAGTCATACCCCACTCAAACAAATGAGCACCCTCTGACGAATAACTTGAGCTATTAAGTTGTTTCATAAACAAAGTGTGAAGTAAGTAACAAATAGGAACAGGATAAAAATAGACATAAATACAGAGTATGTGTTTCTAAAGGTTGCACAATCTACCAATTTTCTCTACACCATAAGACACTATTTTGGGTGGGGTATCAAATAAAAGGACGGACCCGATTTGCTTTATGGAAGGATGCAACAAGTTGTTGCCAAGTATTAACATCTCATAAATCTACAGAAGCACTTTGAACGTTGATAAATTTAGGTAATGCATGTGGTGTAATGGAAAACTAACATGAAAAGCACTGTATTTACTATATTTCCTTAAGGGTACACTAGTCGCGGGCTCGAACGCACTGGTGGGCCTGGATAAATAGCACGCTCTCTCACCAGGCTTCGTGTCCGACAGAGGTAGTATCAGTGATGAGTAGTTAGACGCTAGTCTACACGCACTACATTATTGAGTTAGTTCATGAATGGACGTCTCAATCGGTTCGTCTATTCTACCGTAACAACATATTAGATGATATAAGCCTACCAGCATATCGAAAATGTTTTTCCACTTCTCATGCTCTGAAAGTGCTTCTTTGTGCAGGGTATAGGCTGCACAAAATCGAATTTTGTGCAAAAGGGCATTAACGTATCTACTCATAATATTAAGGCAAAGAAAATGAGCCATACAGCCAAATGCAATAAGAAGTTCATAGATAGAATTTGTTATTATATAATATTTACTTTAATTTATTTGCCTTATGTGTTTTTTAAGATATAATAGATATTAAACTTTTAATTCAAGTACGGTAGGTTAGTTGATTTAAGAAAATTATTATTACAAAATTAATTTAATAGTAGGCTGTATAGGTCTGCAGCCTAATATCAATGTCGTAAGATTTAAAAAAAAATAAAGCGGCGGGAAACAGCTCTTGTTCTTTTTTCGTGCATTTATTAATTTCTTCAATTTGCTAAAATTGTTAAAAATGTCCAGTGAAGAAGAGGATTTAACAGTCTCTCCTAATACGCTTATGGAAATAAATGCACAGAGAGTTGTGCAACAGATATTACCGCCAAAGTCTCGGGAAAAATATCTCAAAGTTTACGATAATTTTGTAAATTGGAGAAAAGAAAAACTAGTAACTACGTTCTCGGAAAGTGTTCTTTTGAGTTATTTTGATGAATTATCCAAAAAACTTCAGCCGTCTACACTGTGGAGTATATATTCCATGCTGAAAGCAACATTACAAATGAAGGACAATGTTAATATACAAAATTATTCGAAGCTTACATCTTTGTTGAAGAGGCTTTCAAGTGGGCACAAAAGCAAGAAAAGCAAGGTCCTTTCAGCTAATCAAGTGGAAACCTTCTTAAATACCGCTCCAGATGAAACATATTTGGCCACAAAAGTACGTAATACACATTCCTTTCATATTTTATTGCTCATATACCTATTGCTCTTTTGTTCTAAAGTGTATAAAAGTTATTAATTTTGTTTTAGGTGGCACTTATATTTGGTATAAGTGGTGCGTGCCGGGGCATTGAACTTGCGAACATTACCGTAAATGACGTAAAGACGGACACGCTTTTGCAAGCAATAAACTTACCCGACACAAAAAACAAACGGGAGCGAACATTTGTTGTCAAAGGAGATTACCTAAAAATAGTTAAAAATTACCAAGCTCTACGTCCTCAAAACGTGTCGACTAATAAATTTTTCCTCAATTATCAAAATGGGAAGTGCACTAAGCAAGTTATAGGACGCAATAAATTTGCAGCCTTTCCCAAACAGATCGCAACTTTTCTAAAATTAGAAAATCCCGAAAATTACACGGGTCATTGCTTTCGCCGGACCTCAGCCACCCTTCTAGCAGATTCGGAAGCAAACTTAACAATGCTGAAAAGACATGGCGGGTGGAAGTCTGATCAGGTTGCTAAGGGATACACTGAAGAATCCGTACAGAACAAAAGCAAGATTACCGACCGTATAACAGAAGCCATTAATTTAATCCCAAGCGAGCCCGTCCCTTCTACATCCAGAGATTCCTTGTTGTCGTCAGAGCCATCTTCTCATAATATGCCATCGTCTCACAATATGTCGTCTTCACAAATTCAGAAAAATACCGTTAATATGCCGGGAAAAACAATTTCCTTCAGTATTCAAAACTGTTCTAATTTTACTTTGAATTTTAATTAAAGAAATGTTATGTTATACTACTGTTTTATTTCCTCGCAATCGAAGTGAAAAGCAGAGTTTATAACTCGTCCACAAAACCATTTTTATCCTCGACATTACTATCAGCCCTCGCCTTCGGCTCGGGCTGCTAAAAGTCTCGGATAAAAATAGTTTGTTTTGTGCACTTGTTGTAAAATCTACTATTTTGTTGGTACATGTAGGTATAGTAATGAGATTCTAAAATTGTATTCTCTCTATCTTCAGAAGTATCCTCGTGGTCACGTCGATCAGCGTGTTCAGTAACTTCAAAAACTTATTTTTGGGTTCCATCATTAGCTGCTTGTGTTGGGGAGCTGACATTGGAGCTGATTCAGCATCCCTCGTCCATATTATTTGTATTCTCAAGAGACTAATCTGTGGAAAATAAGAATTACACTTAAAACACTAGCTGCAGTTTACACTAGTACTGAGATTTAATAGGTTGGGTTAGTAAGTAGTAAACCAAGAGGTTTTAAGTGAACTGAGAAGTATTTTTGTACCGACACTGGTTTAAAATTTAATTTGATCAGAATTAAGATACTTATTCTACCTGTTGTATTGTTAATTCCAAAGTGTTCGTTTAATATTTTATACATTGAAACTTACCTAAATTACGTACATACCTTGTCTCTTCCCTGAGGAAAAAAAATTGATTATTGCGTGGTTACCAGGGACCAACCAAACAGCTAGGTTGGCTCCCCGGTAAACACTGCCGCAAGCTGCATAAGTACGGGTCCTTTTATGCAAGTGAGACAGAGATGAGACGTATTCTCCTCTTTGTTTAACATCTGAATATTCCCTGAAATTTCATGCAATGCTCGACCAAAGAGTTATCACTTCGTAGTTTTCAGTTGCCTTTGACGAACGAAATGAAAGCTGTGGCGCGTCGGTTAGAATGTTGGATTTAAGTAGACGCTATTATTTTATTGATAAAATTTTATGAGCTTAGATTTAAGAAATTGAACCAATCTGAAACCCCGCCTGCGTAATTTAGTTTTTAAACCTTTGACACAAACAAAAATACCTTTATAAAAATTATTTTATTGTTTTTTTGCAGAGATTGAATCTACAGTCAGCCTATCATCCGTCAGTACCTACCTAAGCCAATGGAGCGGACCCTGATGTGCTGTAAGAATAAAATGGAGGTACGTACTTATTACTTACTACATAATCCTAATAACCTTAGATTTGTATTAAGGTATTCAAGACAAAACTTTCCTTTAATTTGCCTAAGTTGACAATTATAATAAAATATTATATTGTAGTTTGCAGAGATTGAATCTCCAACCAGCCTATCATCCCATAGATCCTAAGCTTATGAAGCCGATCCCGAAGTGCTGAAAGATTTTTGTTTTTTAGAAAAACGTTGCCCCACACTAGGAATTTCTCCTCTATTGTGGGTGCGTTTACAAACATTTAAAAACTCACATGCACAAATAGCCAGACCCGGTACAACTATTTGTAGGTCATACAAATATTTGTTCAGTCCGGGAATCGAACCAGCGACACGCAGCGCAGCAGTCAATCGCTTAACCGCTGCGCTAACCGTGCCGTCATTATTGTTTATTTAATAATAATATTTAAACTGCGACCTGTCGTTGCTTCGCACGGTTATAATGACCTGACAAAATATCGAGATTTCTTTATTGTATTCAACTAAATACGAATTTATTTTAAACATATATCTACAGGAATAAGTTCTATATATTGTATTGGAACTTCATAAAAATTCATTGTGCAGTTGCGAACAACTAAGCAGTCACATGGACAGATATAAAAGCAATTTAATTTCATACTACTAACTGTAATTATACATATACTCACATAGTATGTTAAAAGTAGTTTTTCGCTTCTGTATTACAGATTAGTTATCATAAACTAACCCTCTTACTAATAAACACGGAATAAAATTTTACCAGGTATAACAAAGATACAATCATACACTTTCATATGTTTAAACTTGTAATAACTTTATTCTATGTCTATTGAAGTAAAAGGATAAAGGTTTATCTTTCTGTATGACGCTGGAATATTGATGCCATTCGATAGGCCGCGCCTAATTACGTTAGTTGGCAGTCTTACATTGTACGTAAAGCGACAATGCGCTTTTGAGCTTATCCCATGGTGCATACAGCTATAGCCACATAACCGATAATAGCTAATTGTCTTATTACGCTGTAATATTGATGCCATTCGATAGGACACGCCAAATTACGTTAGTTGGCACTCTTCCATGTATGTAAAGCAACTATGGTGTTTTTAGCTTATAGCATGGTGCCTACAGGTATAGCCACATAGCCGATAGGATTTCTCACCTAGGAATGATACAGTCAATGAAATCAATCATTTTATTTTACTAAAAGTCCTCGGCCAAGTCAAAATCTACAAGTACATTGATACTATGTGTAATATTGAAGATGCAGTCCACTATCCTCCAGAATGTTTGAACTCCCTTAATACATCCGGCCTGCTATTGAAGATCCTGATCTCACTTCCAGACCTCACGAACTGCTATTGAAAAGGGCACACCAATGCGGCAGCTTATTTTATCCTTATTTTGTATAGTTTTTTCAATGTAGCCCTCTGCTACTACATCAGATTTCCAACCACCGTGTCTTTTAATCTGGGTCATGTCTGCTCCTAAATCCGCCAATAGAGTAGCCGATGTTCTCCTGAAACAATAGCCCGTGTAGAGCGCGGCATTTGTTAATTTCAGGTATTCCGCAATTTCTTTGGGCATGCTGCTGATCTTATTTTTTCCAATGACTTGCTTGGTGCACCTGCCAGTATTATAAGCTACGAAAAATCTGTTAGTGTTTATATTATAGGGGCGTAGAGCTTGGTACTTTTCGATAATTCTGACGTATTCTTCACGGACTACGAATGACCGTTCTCTCTTTAATTTTGTATCTGGCAAAACCAGCAAAAAATCTGAATGTGTTTCGATATCTACGATTTTAATGTTTATGAGTTCATTTCCACGACAAGCGCCATTCACTGCAATAATCAATGCCACCTTTAACAAAAAAGGTAGGTAGGTTAGTATATATGTGGGAAGGTAACTTAAGTAATATTTATTTATTTTATGTAGTGCATGTTATGAAAAACTTTCTTAGATTTGCCTGACACACTCATGTGTGTGTCAGTCAAATCTAAGAAAGTTTATTATTTCTAATAATAATAACACATAAACCTTACGAAGGTTTACAATAATAATTATTATATAGCTTTTTTTTGGGTGGGAATCATCAAATAACTTCTCCCGCTCTGGGTGGAGCAGAAGGGCGTGTCAGACTTTTACTGACTAAAACCCACCGGTATTCCCTCAGTAGCCTGTATGCCTGTATGCCATCTCTTTCGAATAAACCCGCACCCCTGGCAGGCATCGGCCCTTACGGGCCCCATCAGTTTGTGCTGACATCTCTTTGAGGCGCGCGTGGAACACAACGTGCCGTCAACCTGAGCTTGGTCTTTACCGGACAGCGAGCTACCCATTACTCGCCGTCCGCAAGCCCACGCCTACGGTAGCCGGAAATCATTTTTTCCCGACGCCCTGAGCGTCTCCTGCGGCGGTTAGGGTCGTGAGGGCGCATAGACTGCCTTTCCCTCACGTGCGCCGCCTCCCTCTTCGCGAGCATTACTGCTTCGCAGAAGGAGGTGACGGCTACCCATGCACTCTCGCTCCGTACCATGGCCTGGACCAGGGCCGGACGTGAGCGATCGCCGCCGCCGACCGCCTCCACGAGGACGGCGGTACTCCGCACAAGCCGGGCAGACCGCCACCGTGTGCTCCACCGTGTCCTCAGGGCGATCTTCGCAGTGGAAACACCCGGGCGTTTCCTCCCGCCTTATCTGAAACAGGAACCTCCCGAAACAACCGTGTCCGGTGAGGACCTGCGTCAGACGGAAGGTGAGGACGCCATGCCGCCTCTCTCTCTTAGGGGATTCAAGGCTGAGCAAAACCAAGGGGGACTCAAACTATCTCTCTGAAATATTCCACGCTCATTCTAATCGGTTCATCGGTCCCCCTGATCTGTTGACATCCTGGATAGAGAAGGACCGTCCTCCACTGCCTCCACGACATCAAGAAAATGCGTAGAGGTGCATTCATCTTGTACAACTCCAGAACCCTCATGAAGTGTAGTACCAATTGAAGTATTCACGGTAATGCTATGCTCGATTTTTACGTAGTTCTGTCACCGTGTGGATGTATGCAATTCCCAGACCTTTTTCGTTTTTTTCACAGCAACATATTAAATATGAAATTAGAACGTTCTTAGGAGACACTAACTTTTGAAATGTGACTTCCCTAGTCGGTAGTCATGTAATCTCACTAGGTCCAGTATAGTCTCATAATCTCATAGGAGTGATACACACTTGTTCGGGTCATGATTGGACATAACCCTTAGTAAAATTGAATACGTAGAAATGACCGGGAACAGCCGGTTGGGTTAATTAGAATTGTGCTGAGCCGACCCAAATATGAGTAGGCAAGGGTTAACGCGGCAAAAGTCGATCGAAAGCCGAATAGGACGTGATTAATTAAAACTTTTTAGTTACAGTACCTTCTTCTTCTTCGTAGTCACACTCTTGGTAGAGTGGTCGTGGTCGTCACATCAACGATGGTGGCAAGCTTCACAATACATCGCTATTCCTCCCGTACTGTGGCTTTTCTTGAAC
Source organism: Polymixis flavicincta (assembly GCA_949987655.1). Taxonomy (NCBI): domain Eukaryota; kingdom Metazoa; phylum Arthropoda; class Insecta; order Lepidoptera; family Noctuidae; genus Polymixis; species Polymixis flavicincta. The sequence goes on along the minus strand of OX465171.1, from coordinate 9,725,773 downwards.
ATTCGTGGAGTGGACCATTGTGTGCAGTTTTGACGTCATACTGTCTCTGTTCATTAAGGCAATTAATCGGTAATTACTGCATATTTTAGTGGAACCCTTTTTATGTAGAGGAACAAAGACAGTATGAGTCCATTCTCGGGGCCAAGTTCATTCTTCCCAAACTTTGTTACACCGGGTATGAAAAATATCGATACCATACTCCCCTGATGCTTTGATGTTTCAATCTGTATGGCATCCCTTCCGCTTTTTAGTCGTCTGATAGCGGCTCGCACTTCGTCATTATGTTGATATGTTGCTCTTCCTCTTCGTCTTTAGGCTCCGTCGGGAGATAGTTGTGAGCTTGACGATCTTCGAATAGTGACTGGCAGTAGTCCTTCCAGGACTCAGATATTGCGAGTATTTCAGTCTGAAGCTCGCCTTGCGAATTTTCTATAGCCCATGTTTTTGAAGAAAGGGTTTTGGTGATAGACCTTATTTTTGGTGCAGGTCACCTGTTTCATGTTTATCAGCGTGAACTTCGACTTCTGCACACAAGTTCTGTAGGTTTTTATTGCGGTCCCGCCTACATGCTTCTTGTATACGAGCAGATATTGTGTTCAAGCTCTTAACGTCTGCTCCTCGAGCCTTCATATTCCTACTTTCTTCCACTTGGGCAAGAGTTCCACTAGTCATCCAGTGTTGACGCTTACGCGGGTCATTCTTTTGGACAGGTTTTTCAAGCGGCTTTACTTAAAAATGATAGAAATCGAAAAATCAGCAAGCCAATTTTTTTTTCGCGCGTACCTTGTATCCTCTCTGAACTGGATTACTGATTATTATTCAAGTATCTTTATAAAAAAAAACATTAAAAAATAAAATACCCCCATTCTTTGATTTTCGTGGAGTGTCCCAAGCCCCGATCTGGTCACTTAGTAAATTATATATTTTAAACAAAACGCTGCATGCTTACCAAAAAAAAACCAGTAAGTCCTAAGAAGTTTACAATGCTATGAAAAATTAGACCATAGTTCTAAAAGACCTACATTTCCTTAAAAAAATAAAAATGTAACTGTCCCGAGGTACGAGCTGATTTGCGTGGATTATTTTAATTTCACTAGTACATCTCTAAATTCGCGGCCTGATGATGCGTCATCCTAATTAAAGTTACAACTAGTCGCGCTCCGACGGCCAGGCAGAGTGCTTGTGTGATGATGCGTCGAGTTTTCAAAAAAAGATGGTAAGAACTTCGTTGCGTGGGTTTGGTTTCTCAAAACTTTGATTTGCGTGGTACAATTATCTCCGGTGTCTGTGAATTTATTTATTTAATAAAATATCGTAGCGAACAAATATAAGGTAACGTAACTTTTATTCAAAACACAGTTTATTTGCTTAAAAGGTTTTTGTATATTTTTAGCCTAAAGGATTTATTTTGATTTCCGTGGTAGTGATGTGCGTGGTTTACGTGGTAGTTTTGACCCACGCAGATCAATTTTTGACCATGCAAATGAAATAACTTTGAGTTTTGTACTAGTTATGAATGAAAATATTTTTTATTACTTTAGCTATAATGAACTATGATGTTATAATGAATTATTGTATTTGAATTATGATGTAAAACGATCAACGGATGATATGGAACTGTCAGACAATGACAGTTTCTGGGTTCCAGGCTTGATTAAAGAATACGAAGAACTGATGATCCCAAAAATTACTAGAAATATTATTTCCTCTTTAGACAATGTAGCCGACGAAAACTCAAACGATTCCGATTTGAACATTTTTTTTAGAATTTAAGGAAGTAAATTATTGTGATTTTAAAAAATACTGATTATGTTCCTAACAAATGACTGATTTATAATAAGAGAAAGTGTTATTTTTTGAAACGTTTTAATTAGTATTATATTTTTGTAATTTCTTTAACAAATAATAAATAATGTTGGACTTATTTTACTATAAAAACGTTTTCTGCCTTAGTAACCGACCTATTTTTTTTACCTTATAGTAATATAATTTATTTTCAATATGAGGTAACAATAAGTAACTGATTTGAGAAAGTTCAATTAAAGTTTTCAATTGCGTGGAGTGTTTTGTGATTAGCGTGGCCTCCATTTTTTTAACCTTGATTATCTCTGTAAGTATATCGCTCTCTGAGGTGCCTTTTTGATAAAAAATATTACTTTTACGTATATTTTTAGATTCTGATGTCAATTTAAAAATAAAAATGAATTTGAAAATTGCCACGAAAATCACCAAAGAATGCCTTGCTCGAAGAACCACCCACGCACTGGTGCAACGGGGTTTGACTCTATCACTGAAGTTTCGAGCAGCTCAACAGTACCTACCCCACACCAATTCGAAATTTCATCATCATCAGGGACATAAAAATGCATATTTATGCGATAGCAGCAATCGCGGTTGATTTGCTGTCATTTTTTAAAGAGTTCCGTTGTCTGTCTCCGAAACTCATTATCAGTTCTATATGAAATTTAAATGGGACCATTTCGGAATAAACCACTTTCGAACAAAAAAAGAACTTTGTAAATCAATGGGACTATTTCGAAATTATTTTATAAGGGATTGTCCTTAACGTTTTCTTAAAAACAATCGGTAACAAGGTAGCCGGCTTTCATGCCGTGATACAAATTACCATTCTGCATCCATCTGGATTATCGGTAACGTGGATTAAATTATAAAGCAAAAAAAATAAACTTAAGATTTTTTCAATAACTTTATGCAAATATGTATGTTGCATTGTGGATTGTGGAATACGATGTCAGTCGAATAACCCGCACTGGATTATATCAATCAATCTGCCTAGTATTTCCAAACTATGTTTAGTTTGGCTTCCAGTCTAACTGGATACAGCTGAATACCTAATAAGCCACTGCCCATCTAACCTCCACAAGCCAGTTACTAGGTAAAACTGTCAAAGATCCGCGGAAGACCGGGTGCCGGGACCAACGATTTAACGTGGTCTCCGATTCACGGGGGTCTTGGGTAGGTATGTAAAGATGGTTACCGATCCACAGATCAATCGCGGTAAGCGTAGCTTAATTTGATCATTGAACTCGTGCGGATATTTTGTTTTGTGCACTGGATTATATATAGTAATTAATTATCATTTAAAAAAAAAAAACATCCACTATTTACGGATCGTGCTATCATTTATGGAGTATGCTAACTAACATCATCAAAATGTCAAATATAAATACGCAGATAAGAGATAATTGGTCATAAGTTGTGTAGATTTCAGTATTAATCTCGTTGACTTCCATTGCAGCTTTGCAGCTTAGCACAAGCCGACGTGAAGTTGCATCACAGCTGGAGTGCATTGAAGTCATAAGACATACTAGGAAACAATAAGCACTAAGAAGTCTATCCAACGCCCACAAGCACACTCCCATCATTCTTACACAGTACACATATCCGTAAAAGGAGTAGGGGTTAGGAAGTTTCAGTGCATTGTGGGAGGGGGTGGCTACTGTTGTATGAAACTTCATGGAATGAGCACAAACGAGTTTCCCTCCACCCCACCTTTAAAAGACGTGTATGCACTTCAGAGCGATAAAATTATGTTCCTTGAATCAGTATTATTAAATAATAGCTTATCAAAAAAAGATTTACAACATAAAATATTGTTAATCAGTAAAGGAATACGCTGGCATTTTTGTGTTTTCAAAATTAGTTACTTGACTTTTGAGCGATGCTAAGTCTATGGAGCTTCATTTTCAGCCCACTATGCGTCGGGATGTGCAGGAGGTAAATTTCATTTCAAATATTTAAAATAACATAGCACTAAACATACTTAATAGACGTCTATCCCTGGTGGAACTCCAACAGAATTAGAAAAAGGGATAAGAAATTAATACAAATAAAACTAAAAGAATGACCAACATTCAAAGAAAAATTAAATGAATGATCATATCTACCTCGGAAAACTAATAACATTTGACAACAATATAAACGAAAAAGAAGTAGAGAAGATAAATACAAAATGGAAAAAATATTGGGCACAGAAAGAAATAGTGAAAGAAAAATACAAACTCAAAGCATTTATTTCAAATAAACCAATTACGGCACTTTTGAGTTGTCAAGGTGAGTTAGAAAGATGAAGCTAGTTGCCCATCCCAAAGCATAGGTACCTATGGACTTCTCCATAGGTACCTATGCTTTGGGAACGGGCAAGAAACTATTTGGACACTCTTTTAAAATTATGATATTGTTACAAAAATTTGGTTACAAAATTAGGTATGTTGAAATTATCAATGTGAGAAAGATGTAAAAAGACGTGCACATTAAAATCGTCCGTAATTAAAACAGAAATAAAATAATTATTCAGAAATTCAAATAAGCCGTGGGAACTAAGGGATGATTAGTTCCTACGGGCGGCACCCGTTCACGAACATGACGCATGGATCAGCACCATTCAGCTCAACCATTTTGAAGGGACCTTAATGATCCAACACACACGCCACCACCAGAGAGACATTTGAATGAGCATGACATACTCTCAGCTGCTAGGGCACATTCAAGTCAATGAAAGACGAGATGTCAGCACAAACCGATGGGGCCCGCAAGGGCCGAGGCCTGCCAGGGGTGCGGGTACGTTCGAAAGAGATACCGCAGCCCCTGGCATACGGGCTACTGAGGGAACACGGGTGGGTTTTAGTCAGTAAAAGTCTGCCCACCGCTGCTGCTGCCCACCCAGAGCGGGAGAAGTTATTTGATGACTTCCCACCCAAAAAAAAAAAGTCAGTGAAAGAAGTATCCCGTAAATGTTAGGTTTATAATAGGAACACAGTTCTCACAATTATGCTATGCAATTATATAATACTAAAAGTTTGAATTTATACAATGCAAAGCTTTACAATCAATCAAATGCTTTTACAATCATTAGCACCTCCAACAATGTTTTCAAATGTTATTCAATTTAGTTTAAGCTAGGTACCTTGTGGAGCTGGACAAGCAGCGTTTAGCCAAGCATTTTTGTCAGAGTTGGTATTCCCCAACTTATAATGCAAGGCTGCATAGTGTGCGTTTTAAATTTCGTCTCATTCAGTTGGAGTATGTGGGGAGATATTTTATTGGTTTGAAGTATGATCAACAATATTTTAACTGAAATAACGTTTGTAAAAAATTCTGAACACGCGCTACAATCTCAAAGGTCGGATTCGGGCGTCACACATTTTTTGCTTAGTTTTCTGTAGGGAATTAATATCCTGTTTATTTTCAACCATTACCACAATAGTCTACCATTACCAATCGTCATATTTGGTTAAAAGCCAAAAATATTATTAAAGTATTTTATTATTAGACCTCAGAGTCCGAAAATTCGTAAGAAAAAAATTCAAGCAATGAAGTACAAAACCGAAGAAGTGTGAGTACACACTTCTTCGTTTTTTTTACTTCGTTGCTTGTTTTTTTTTGTACCTACGAATTTTACCTTATTCCAAAATAATGATGAACATCCAGACAAAACTTAGTTAGGTACTATTACCAAATGCATAAAGTTACTTTACTACCAACTTTGCTCAACAATGCTAGTAAAATAAAAAAAAGTAAAATACGTTCAAGTACCAAGATTAGTTTAATACTGTATAAAAATGGAGCGGACAATGGTTTCAAAGTGTGCGTGCACGTAATGTTGTCGTGTTGCGACTCATATACCTAAACTTGACTGATTCAAAAATGTGATGCGTCCTTAAGTAACATTTTCTGACATTCCACCTGTTGACATTTTTATTTTCAGGTCTCGTGTTTTCTCAGGCACGGAAGGGTTTCGGTATATAATATCCATTATACACCGTGAAATTTTAGTCGTCTTACAACGGCAGCCCACTTCATGTATTCGATGACTACAACACATTTTTTTTTTTTTTGAGTTTTTCGAATAATTAAAAAAAAGAAAATATTCACTAAAACGCATGACGTAGTTTGAAACACCCTGTTAGGGAGATGGAATGAATGAGGGAATGTTATGGTTATATGTATCTTCTACCCTTTGATATAGTACGTTAACATTATTAACAGGGTGTTTCATAATGCTAAAGCATTATTTGTTATTCTTTGTACTATTATCTTAATTAATGGTAACAACTTTTTATTGCGCCTAGAGGTATTTTATGTCGAAAACATTGAGTGGACCATCTTTGTAAGACGACTAAAATGTCACGGTATATACCGCCGGCTCATCCACGGCAAATTGGCAAGCGTTGATTAACTTTGAAGATCGACTCGTGCAGCTGTTATTACTAAGCGCTACGATTACCACACCCACAGTTTATAATACTTTATTACAAAGAAGTTATGATTTTCAAAAGTAATAAATAGTTCGATCACCGTAAAAAACTCTTCAAAAACTTATTTTTGTTTTCAGTATTGCAATAATTAAATATGTACGAATAGTAGAGGACTAACGACAAACAGCAACGGCAATGGTTGCTTAATTGATAAAAAAAAAACCATACTAATTATCCTTAAACTAGTTATCCTTATTGTTTTTCTACCCGTGTTCCCCCTTTATCGTCATAAACAGTAACTGCAGACTTCAACTAGACATTCTCTACTAAAATCCATTAAACGTATATGTGCGGGTTTGGGGTGTATGTGTGTGTAATTTCATGTCTACAACCATTGCATGTACTCGTTTGCAGCAGCACTCACACTAGTCACTGATTGAGTTTAATCGATCTGTGACGTCATGCCTTAGGTACTCAAACTATCGCGTTCGTTCTTATGGAATCCTAGTAACACCGGAAACAAAACACTTTTCTATCATTGACAGGCTGTTTTTTCTTTTTTTTTTTGGGTGTGAAATCATCAAATAACTTTCCCGCTCTGGGTGGCGCAGGAGGGCGTGTCAGACTTTTATTGACTAAAACCCACCCGTGTTCCCTCGGTAGCCTGTATGCCATGGGCTGCGGTATCTCTTACAAACCCGCACCCCTGGCAGGCATCGGCCCTTACAAGCCACATCGGTTTGTGCTGACATCTCTTTGAGGCGCGCGTGGAACACAACGCGCCGTCGACTTGGGCTTTTTTTTTTTTTTTTTTTTTTTTGGGTTGGAAATCATCAAATAACTTCTCCCGCTCTGGGTGGAGCAGGAGGGCGTGTCAGACTTTTACTGACTAAAACACACCCGTGTTCCTTCAGTAGCCCTTAAGCCAGGGGCTGTGGTGTCTCTTTCGAACAAACCCGCACCCCTGGCAGGCATCGACCCTTGCGGGTCCCATCACTTTTTGTGCTGACATCTCTTTGAGGCGCGCGTGGAACACAACGCGCCGTCGACTTGGGCCTGGTCCTTACCGGACAGCGAGCTACCCATTACTCGCCGTCCGCAAGCCCATGCCTACGGTGGCCGGAAATCGGCCTGGGATTCCCGACACCCAGGGCGTCTCCGTATTCTGCGGCGGCTGGGGTCGCGAGGGCGCATATGCTGCCTCTCCCTCACGTGCGCCGCCTCCCTCTTCGCGAGCATCACTGCTTCGCTGAAGGAGGTGACGGCTCCCCATGCCCTCTCGCTCCGTACCATGGCCTGGACCAGGGCCGGACGCGAGAGATCGCCGCCGCCGATCGCCTCCACGAGGACACGGCGGTGCTCCGCCCAAGCAGGGCAGACCGCCACCGTGTGCTCCACCGTGTCCTCAGGGCGATCTTCGCAGTGGAAACACCCGGGCGTTTCCTCCCGCCCTATCCGAAACAGGAACCTCCCGAAACAACCGTGTCCGGTGAGGACCTGCGTCAGGCGGAAGGTGAGGACGCCATGCCGCCTCTCGAACCACTCCTCAAAGAGGGGACTTACCGCCGCAATCGTGGCGTGGACTTGGGCTTGGTCCTTACCGGGCAGCGAGCTACCCATTACTCGCCGTCCGCAAGCCCACGCCTACGGTGGCCGGAAATGAGCCTGGGATTCCCGACGCCCAGGGCGTCTCCTGCGGCGGCTCGGGCCGTGAGGGCGCATAGACTGCCTCTCCCTCACATGCGCCGCCTCCCTCTTCGGGAGCATTACTGCTTCGCTGAAGGAGGCGACGGCTACCCATGCACTCTCGTTCCGTACCATGGCCTGGACCAGGGCCGGACGCAAAAGATCGCCGCTGGCGATCGTCTCCACGAGGACACGGCGGTGCTCCGCCCAAGCCGATCAGACCTCCACCGTGTGCTCCACCGTGTCCTCAGGGCGATCTTCGCAGTGGAAACACCCGGGCGTTTCCTCCCGCCTTATCTGAAACAGGAACCTCCCGAAACAACCGTGTCCTCACCACCTGCGTCAGGCGGAAGGTGAAGACGCCATGCCGCCGCTCTCTCTTAGGGGATTCAAGGCTGAGCAAAACCAAGGGGGACTCAAACTATCTCTCTGAAATATTCCACGCTCATTCCTAATCGGTTCATTGGTCCCCCTGATCTGTTGACATCCTGGATAGAGAAGGACCGTCCTCCACTGCCTCCACGACATCAAGAAAATGCGTAGAGTTGCATCCATCTTGTACAACTCCAGCACCCTCATGAAGTGTAGTACCAATTGAAGTATTCACGGTAATGCCATGCTCGATTTTTACGTAGTTCAGTCACCGTGTGGGTAATAAAATGTATGCAATTCCCAGACCTTTTTCGTTTTTTTCACAGCAACTAATTATATATGAAATTAGAACGTTCTTAGGAGACCCTAACTTTTGAAATGTGCCTTCCCTAGTCGGTGGTCATCTAATCTCAGTAGGTCCAGTATAGTCTCATAATCTCATAGGAGTGATACACACTTGTTCGGTTCGGCATGATTGGACATAACCCTTAGTAAAATTGAATACGTAGATATGACCGGGAACAGCAGGTTGGGTTAATTAGAATTGTGCTGAGCCGACCCAAATATGAGTAGGCAAGGGTTAACGCGGCAAAAGTCGATCGAAAGCCGAATAGGACGTGATTAATTAAAACTTTTTAGTTACAGTACCTTCTTCTTCTTCTTCGTAGTCACACTCTTGGCAGAGTGGTCGTGGTCCTCACATCAGGGGTGGTGGCAAGCTTCACAATCCATCGCTATTCCTCCCGTACTGTGGTTTTTCTTGAACATTCGTGGAGTGGACCATTGAGTGCAGTTTTGACGTCATACTGTCTCTGTTCATTAAGGCAATTAATCGGTAATTACTGCATATTTTAGTGGAACCCTTTTTATGTAGAGGAACAAAGACAGTATGAGTCCATTCTCGGGGCCAAGTTTATTCTTCCCAAACTTTGTTACACCGGGTATGAAAAATATCGATACCATACTCCCCTGATGCTTTGATGGTTTCAATCGGTATGGCATCCCTTCCGCTTTTTAGTCGTCTGATAGCGGCTCGCACTTCGTCATTTAATAAATGTGGCTCTGCCTCTTCGTCTTTGGGCTCTGTCGGGAGATAGTTGTGAGCTTGAGGTTCTTCGAATAGTGACTAGCAGTAGTCCTTCCAGGACTCAGATATTGCGAGTATTTCAGTCTGAAGCTCGCCTTGCGAATTTTCTATAGCCCATGTTTTTGAAAAAAGGGTTTTGGTGATAGACCTTATTTTTGGTGCAGGTCACCTGTTTCATGTTTATCAGCGTGAACTTCGACTTCTGCACACACCTTCTGTAGGTGGTTATTGCGGTCCCGCCTACATACTTCTTGTATACGAGCAGATATTATGTTCATGCTCTTAACGTCTGATCCTCGAGCCTTCATATTCCTTCTTTCTTCCACTTGGGCAAGAGTTCCACTAGTCATCCAGTTTTGACGCTTACGCACTGGTGCAACGGGATTTGACTCAATCACTGAAGTTTCGAGCAGCTCAACAGTACTTACCCCACCCCAATTCAAAATTTCATCATCATCAGGGTCACAAAAAAGCATTTTTATGCGATAGCAGCAATCGCGGTTGATTTGCTGTCATTTTTTAAAGAGTTCTGTTGTCTGTCTCCGAAACTCATCATCAGTTCTATATTACATTTAAATGGGACCATTTCGGAATAAACCACTTTCGAACAAAAAAAGAACTTTGCAAATCAATGGGACTATTTCGAAATTATTTTAAAAGGGATGGTCCTTGACGTTGTCTTAAAGACAATCGGTAATAAGGTAGCCGGCTTTCATGCCGTGACACAAATTACCACTCTGCATCCATCTGGATTATCGGTAACGTGGATTAAATTATAAAGCAATAAAAAATAAGCTTAAGATTTTTTCAATAATTTTCCCACCCAAAAAAAAAAAAAAAAAGACTGGCGGTACACTCTCAAGTCTACCTCGGTCACCTCTGGAGAGTCGTCGTCGTCGTCGGTGTGGTCCGCATTGGGCACCGCAGGAGGCGGAGCCATGGGCGGGGGAGCGTGCTCACCTCGCGAAGGGAACTGAGCGCTCACCACGTCCTGCACGAGCTGGGGCCGGAGACTGCGTCAGCGGGGGAGCTACCATTGTATAGAATCAAGTTCTTTTAACATAACAGAGCTGGTGAGTTTGTTGCGCCACTTCTTCTTCCCAGCTAAAGCACTAGGAAGTGGTGAATGGCGGGCGTTTTTGGGGACTATCTTTTGTGATTTTTGAAGTTCAATAAGTGCTGACACCAGCCTAGTTTGAATAAATGACTTTTGATTTTGATTTTATTAACTTTTCGCCTTGCACATGCTTTCTCCAAAACCGTCTAGGCTTTTATTGCAATCAATTTTCTGAAGGTTTCCTTGCAAATCTATAAATAGATTCAGTGAACCAGGATCTGATGAATACTGGGATGTAGTCCTCTGTTCCCTCTTTATGTATTTCATACATCTGAATGCGGAATATTCACCTGTATGCACTCATGCGACAGCGATATACAACATTTGCAAGAGGGTGTGCGACAGCAATATCAAGGGTGAAATGCAACACTAACAAGCATTTACATATGTGTGTATCATACGATTGCTGTGTTACGCTTAATTTGTAGCAGCACTTGTGTGTGCATTCGTGTAGAACTGAAGTCCGAATCGGCTTATAAACAAGGTCAAAGCCTTTATTTCCAATAGGCACTTAAGGGTACACTTGTCGCGGGCTCGAACTCACTGGTGTGCCTGGCAAAAAAGCACGCTGTCTCACCAGGCTTCGTGTCCGACAGAGGTTGTATCAGTGATGAGCAGTTAGACGCTAGTCTACACGCACAACATTATTGAGTGAGCTGCAGGATCAGTTATAGTAAAACAGGCGCGTAAACAATTAAGAAAACTCTTTCGGAAGTTCGGGTTTTCTGAAAAAACCACTGCATAAATCAATGACTAATTAAGTTTATTGAACTCTTCGATAGTTGAGCTTTGTCGGTACCGACTTAGTTTTGGAGATTTTATACTGCTCTTATTACTTAAAACACGCCCAAAGTTAGGTTAAATTAGCAAGAAAAACGAATTTTTGTTGGCTCATAACTTTTTAATGGCTTTTTATTTTAGTATTCTGATTCCGTACAGACAATATTGATAATGAGACAAAACCATACTATGTTTAATTTTTGATGTACAGTAGGATCCAAAATCCGTACATAGTCAAACAGTGGAGTAAAACTCTCCCGAAGTTTGTAAGGAAAAAATGTGGACAAGTGTCACCTTAAAAGGCAGTTTTGAACGTCAACATTTACATTAAAATAGAATTAATTCTAGTCACCCCTTTCAAAATGTAGTTTCATATGAAGAAGAATGGGCAAGAAACTCCATCGTTAGTCGTTTAAAATCTTTTAAGTACAATTTTTACACACATTCATTACTGTATGATTATGTGTGAAAACGATACACCCAGAATAAAATTACCATACCAATATGGGTAAAACGAATAAAAGTGAAGCAATTACAGATAAATTTATTTTATGATAGATACATGGTGCTCACATATTTACAAACATTGTATGAGTAAGTTTACGATTTTCCTAGAATATTAACAAGTAATAAGTCAGTGTGTGAGTAAGCACTCAAGGATATTTGAAAATTCATCCCTTTAGGGGGTTTCACAGGAGATTAAAGTTTGAATGAAAGTATGTTATTATTGCCGATGTAAAATCTCTCGCGTCCGGCCCGGCCCAGGCCATGGTTCGGCGCGAGAGTGCATGTGTAGCCGTCACCTCCTTCAGCGAAGCAGTAATTCTCGCGAAGAGGGAGGTGGCTCACGTGAGGGAGAGGCAGTCTATGCGCCCTCACGACCCTAGCCGCCGCAGGAGACGGAGACGCCCTGGGCGTCGGGAATCAGCTTGCGGACGACGAGTAATGGGTAGCTCGCTGTCCGAGACCAAGCCCAAGTCGACGGCGCGTTGTGTTCCACGCGCGCTTCAAAGAGATGTCAGCACAAAGTGACGGGGCCCGTAAGGGCCGATGGCTGCCAGGGGTGCGGGTTTGTTCGACAGAGATACCGCAGCCCCTGGCATACAGGCTACTGTTCCCGCCAGTGTTCCCTGGCGGGTTTTAGTCAGTAAAAGTCTGACACGCCCTCCTGCTCCAGAGCGGGAGAAGTTATTTGATGATTTCCCACCGAAAAAAAAACCCAAACAGTAATAAAAGTAGACCAATGTGAAAAAAAATACTTCTCGCAAGCGATACCGCGGGTAGAAGCTAAAGATATTATCAGAACTGAGATAATCAAGCTCATTATGGCTTGTACTAAATTAAACAACCAGGATAGCAGAACTGAAAAGGAGTGACTTTGTAAAGTATACATTTCATTGATTAATGTAGTGTAGCGTAATACTCACGGAGAAAAGAAAGATACTTCACTTATTGCACACACACTACAGCACATTTTCAATAATATAAATAACATCGTTCTACCTACAAAGTTTTATCGGCTATTCCTAGAAATGAAATTAGTTAGGGATCCTCCAAAAATATGTCATAATGCTTTTTTTTGTTATGATAGATACTCTTTAATATATCTAGCGTTTGCTACAAACACACACATACATACTCGTAAACAAGTACACATGCCTTGGAGATGTGCGGCGCATCTGTTGCCATGGAAACGGAACGCTTGCCAGGAGCACTAGCACGACATGAATCAGGAAGAGTTACTAGCAATAATTAAATAACCAACTTGCTTCCTTGTGTTTGTGGCGACCTCCACAAAGTAGCTTCAATAGGAGTACAATGAGAGAAGCCAAATAAACTGTGTATTCACATGGAAATCGGGGATTTCCTCTAAATCAATTCTTGAGGCAAAACTTACTTCAAATGTAGGGCTGCTGCACGTTTAGGCACGTATTTTTTTTAAAACCCCACGCAAAATGAGGGGTATTAAAAGTTTGTACCTGGGTCTATGTCAACGTTCTTACTGACGATTTTCAAATACTACAATGAAATTCATGAGAATAATAAATACTGAATACTTACCTAGAAAATAAATTTAGAAAAATAATCGGGCTCTCAAAACTATGAAACTTGTTATGTACAAATTCTCCTTAAATTTTAACGGACTAGAACCTCTTATTATAATAATTTTGATTGATAGAAAGGCAGTTATAGAAGAAAATACAATATAATTATACAGTAAATAAATATTGTGACGAAAGGTCAACTTCTGCCAGGGTTGCGGGTTGTTCGAAAGAGATACCATGGCCCCTGGCACACAGGCAACTGAGGGAACATGGGTATATGCTAACAGTGAAATTAGTAAAATGGATATATCTGGACCAAGTGGAGAATATGAATTGAAATGTATAAACAGTAAAACAGGTAAGGAGGACATGGAGGCCATCGTTATAACTTTGTAGAAAAGAACAAGTCAGGAAGTACAAAGTGGCGGTGTTTTAATAAAAAGGAGTGCAATACATCAATAACTTTAAATGCCCAGAGTCAAATAATTAAGGAATCAAAAGATACAAGTGTCCCGAATGTTATCAGTAACAAAGTAGATGGCTGCAAGAAAGAGGTCTGTAGCAATCTAGAACTGATATCGAAAATTTACGAAAACTATTTCAATAGGTGCAGTTTTGATTCTGAACATAATATAGGTACCATTGTTTAATGCAAAAAAGAGTCCCTGTGTATGGCAAAAATTGACTATTTCAATCTTGAAAGAACGTCTTGCAGGAGCAAACAAGAGCTAAAATTGCCTAATAAACTGTTTGAAGATATTTTTTATGTAACGATGCACCAGAAGATGATAAAACTTGATTTTTTGGCACTGATTTGGCCAAGGAGTATTTAAAAAAAAAATGTGGAGATGGCACATTCAGGGTAAGTGCTAGTCCATTTTATCAAAATTATACCGTATTATATATATGTTTAACTGTACTTTGCTTGTTAATTTTTCAGGCGGAGATCATACTATGAATTTTATACCATTAGGATATGTTTTACTTCCCAAGAAAAGTCAGCACACATACGAAAGAATGTTCAAAGTTATACGAGACCAATTCAAAGTATAGAATACACATAATAAATGCGACTTTGAAATCGCACAAATACAAGCTTTAAAAGAAATAATTCCTGAAGTTAAAATCACAGGCTGTTTTTACCATTTTTGTGATTCTATTAGGAAAAACAGCAAAAACTTGGATATGCAACAATAGCTGATGGTTACAAAATAACATGATTGTACACCATGTTGACACTATTTGATCCGATCCTAAAATACCTGAGAGCTATTTAGCAATTCAGCAGCGACAGATTGCGAGGAATTTGCAAACTTTAACAGTTGTTTTATTAAGCAGTGGATGAACAAAATTACGTGTAAAACTTTTAGCTTTAGGATAATATAAGAACCACAAACTCGATCGAAAGTGGGCATCGAAGAATAAATAATAGATTTCCAAAAGCCAACTAATTATTACTTTATACAGTTACTGAAGAAAGAAGCTGCCATTCAGGATAAAAAAACACAAACTGAATTTTCATCTAAATCGAGCTACGGTAAAGATTTAAAAAGTTTTGGAAAAAAAAGAATTAATTAATGAAATAATAACAAATTTCGAAGCAAGCGACACAACACACATTTGGAATATTTAAAAAAAATCAGCTTTAAATATTTGTAGGAATAAATAATGCCCCTACATTCATGTTTAATTCGTACTAAGTACATAATCTATATAAATAAAAAGAAAAGTCTTGACTGACTGACTGACTCATCAACGCCCAGCCCGAACCCTTGGACGTAGAAAGCTGAAATTTTGCACAGAGGTTCCCTTATTTTTCGAAATTCAACCCCTAAGGGAGTTAAATAGGGGATGAAAGTTCCGCGCGAGCGAAGCCGCTGGCAAAAGCCAGTATCTAATAAAATTACTGCATCATAGTTACCAAAAATGTTCGTACCTACTTTTTATAGTTTTCTAACTTTATTGTATTTCTGCCGTAACACGAATCTGCAATAAAAAGAATCTGCAGTAACCATAATCTGTCCTTAACCGAATAAAGGAAAAAAGTGATTGTATCTATCTAATATGTTGGTAAATAAGACTTTAAACGTTTCTCATTTCCTGCGTAGGCCACGCGACATGAGCGAAGCTAATCGCACTTAGTTTCGTTCTAAGAGTGGCCCTGCGCTTAATACATCATGTTGTGATGATGTGACTGACTGAGCTGACTCTTAAGTCGAACGGTTGGCATGCAACGTTTGGCTTGTCAAAATATACTGATAGTTTGAAATAAACGAACATCTTTCACATTTATCGCAGCGACCCTTCGTGGTAACGAAAGCATAGCGAGTTTTAATTTGCATCCTAACGCCATCTATCGAGCTAGGAGGTAGTTTTTTTAGTGTAGCCGCGAAGAGGGTGGCTCACTCTACAGGCCAAATTTCAACCCTAGTATTCAAAGTAATTAAACATGATAATTTAAAAGGTCCGACTGAATTTCAAAGCAAGGTAAAAATAATAATAGAACATAATTTGATTCACCAAACCTAATTATGTGTCTTGGCTGTGTTTGTTACCCACGAATGTTAATATTTTCAGCACAGCAGCTGACTCGTAATTTTAATAACGATTAGAAACCTATTTAAACCAAATGACATGATTGCGTTCAAACCTTAGGAAAAGTTGAAATTAATATTGTTGGTATTTAATGTCAAATAATGAGAACAATAAGTTATAGATTTGCAACAAAAAACAACATCGTAATTTGGGAGCAGTTATGTAATAGTAATTTTCATAGCTATACTGCCATTTGTTTTAGTGTTTTGATTTGAATAAAGGTACAAATAGATTAATCATGAATGTTCTTAAGAGGGGACGGGGCCTACGACGAAAAATAGGTATTTGAAAAAATTTGGCGTCGCGCCGTCAGTAAGTCTGCCCCCGCAGTGTGTGATAGGGACAGCTGCAGCTGAGACCAAAATTATCACTAAAATGTAGGCGAGATCGACGTTTCTTATTCCCCTTTTTCTCGTCGAAAACTGAGCCGATTCAATTATTTTTATATTAACATTTTAAGAAAGAGTATGTTTAGTTTCCAATTTTTTTTATGTTAAAAACTTTTCTACTTTGTCTGGTAGTCCAATAAATAATAATAAAATAAAATAAAATATAAAAGCTTGTAAAAATTAGTAGATCTAAGGAATATTATAAAATTAGGTCGTAGAAAAAGCTTTTTCGTATTTTTCTACATAATAATAGTAGTAAAATCTCTTTGGCTGTTCTGTTAGCACCTATCTAGCTTTGATACTATCAGATATTTCGGTTTTTTAGATTTCTCGCTCTTGAAATTAAATCTAACCAAAATAGAAAATAAAGTTAAGTGCCCTTTCCTGAAAAAGAAAAAAACAAGAATTTAGAAAAAAATGGCTGTACGTAATTTAAACCACAGCTCCTAGAATTAGTCCCCCCCCGAGTGGGTTCCCGCATTGTCGTTGCGGGGGGGCTTAGTAACCGTGGTCTCCCATCCACGGTGAAGCCAAGAGGAACCCAACGGTGGGGCCGCTCGTCAGGGCTTTTGCCTTCAAGCCATTGACGTAGCGGCCAAAAAGTAGGTTGCGGTGAGGTGCACCGCAACTGAGGTGGGCCGCGATGTCGAATGGGAGGCATCGCGGCTGAGGGTTACAGGCTGCGGTAGAGGAGGAGTGCCGGTGCTTCTGAGCAGCGCTCTTCCCTTCCGTGGCCTGGACGGGGCCGCCACCGTTTGATGGCAGACGCGGTGGGGCCGCAGGGGAAGAGGAGTGTCGGTATAGCGTCAGCCGCTCTCCCTATCCTCTGCGGCCGAAAAGTGGTAGACGGGACGACGCGTTGTGTTCCTCACGCGCGCCGTCAAACATGTCAGCAACCACTGGTGGGGTCCGCAAGGGCCGATGCCTGCCAGGGGTGCGGGTTTGTTCGAAAGAGATACCACGGCCCCTGGCATACGGGCTACTGAGGGAACACGGGTGGGTTTTAGTCAGTAAAAGTCTGACACGCCCTCCTGCTCTACTCAGCAGGAGAAGTCATTTGATGATTTCCCACCCAAAAAAAAAAAAAAAAAAAAAAAAACAAAGATTTTGGTTTATAGGTAGAACAAAATAAAAATAAACAAGCGACTTTCGTAATTTACCGCACAAATACAAAATTATAGCACAATTTCTTGTACTATTGTGGGTATACAATTATAGGTAACAAGAAGATCATGATTGAAATTATTCAATTATCCCTATTTATGTTAGTAAGTTAACAACAAGACAATTGAAACAAAAAGAAACGAAATCAAATCCAGTGTCTAATAAAAGGACCGTCTAACCGGTCTGTTTTTACTTTCAGAATGCTGTTGGAGCTTGCTCGGATACGGTGCAATATGGAGGCTGCTCGCAGAAAGAAAGCCATAAACCCGAGCGACCATAAACAGAAGAACACGAAGAGCATTGCGTGTCCGCTAAGAACAGCTGATCCACAGGGTGCCCAAATAAAACGATTGGCAGTACCTATGCCCTGAACATTGTGCAGTTTACCTCGGTTGAGCACTGTTTAAACCTGCGATCCAGCATTTTCAACTAACACCCTTCGTTCCCTCTCAACTTCCACGTCAGAGAGGTCCTGCGTGACCAGTGACTCAAAAACTTAAGCTGCGTCACTCTTTTAGTATATTTACAAAGATTTACAAATCATTTCATTATTAAATAAAACTGTTCTATCACAGCAGTTTTTTTTTTCATACAGCACATCCGAACACTTTCTCCTGAACAACTGTCTGTTTCATTCACGCATCGTGGATGACCTCACACGTTTCTCTGTTCTGGACGGAAAATAAGATTTAATCTGCGAAAAAAATCTTTGTGAAGTTTAACGGGATTTTCTTAGTATAAGCATTAGAAATACTGTGTGGACAGGCCATAGCGTAATCTGTGGCCAAAGCGATAAAATGTGGGAAAGTAAATTTAGTGACTTTCAAAAAGTCTTTCGGAAAGTCAGTGTTTTGATATTATTTCGTAGAGTATTCATTTAACGTAAACATATATTGCAACAAGTTTATTTCGGACTTAATTTTTCAAAAGGACCATAGTTTCTCGAAATGTACTGCTATAAAAGTCGGGGGTAACGATGCTATTGTTTCCGCTTCATGTAGAATATTGTTATTCAGCTGGATCTGGTTGGACTAGAAGCCGGTTACATCTATCTATATAAATAAAAAGAGAAGTCCTGACTGACTGACTCATCAACGCCCAGCCCAAACCCTTGGACCTAGAAAGCTGTAATTTTGCACAGAGATTCCCTTTACAATTTAGACAAGGAATAAGGAAGGATTTTTCGAAATTCAACCCCTAAGGAAGTTAAACAGGGGATGAAAGTTCCGCGCGGGCGAAGCCGCTGGCAAAAGCTAGTCATTCAGACTTGTGAAAAGGTTTGGTAGATGAATATAAAATGTTGTGAGTGATTTAGCTTACAATATAAACGAATTTGCATATTTAAAAGCACAACGTTGTGTAAGTTTCATTCATTCCGGCCTCACCGCCGAGGTCCTCGCGCCCCGCAAAGACCCCGATTAAACGATGATACCCCCGACGTATCTCGAATGCATTAGTATTTGAAAATATAAGCTTTTTGTACTCTTTCTCCGCATATTGCGAAATTTCATACTCCTCCATCTGTGTAATTTTCCTAAAAAGGAGTACCTACACACATTTTGCTTCACGTATTAAATTAATGATGGTTTTAAATAAATTTAAAGTACGAAATCAACTACTAATAAACAGCAATTATATATAATTCTTTGTTAACTATGAGTATGCATCTCTGCATATATGTCGTACTAGTACTGGGGGACGACTCCATTCTATTCCTCCCATACGTCGAAACAAGCCTATCCCCCGAGAATATCAACCTACAAACATTTTGTACATTTAATGGTAGCGCTGTTAGTTAAGGAAAGTTGGTAAATCCAGTGCATTTCATGTTAGTTCTCAATTTCACCACATGTATTACACGTGAGTGATTTTCTCAAGCACAATGTTTAGGCGGCGCGGCTGAAAATCATATCTTAAAGCAAACGTACAGTAATGTTTTTTTTTTTTAATAAATAAGAAGAACTTACCTTGACCAGACCGTTAATATTTTAGTAGATAAAATTTCAGTAGTTAAAAAAAAATTGTTATTCAGCATAAATCTAAGTTTGGTGGCGCGTCCACAATCTGTTTTTCTGGGAATTACCACCGCTTAAACGAAACTACACTAGTTTACTAGAAATCACGAATTTTTATTTGTATTCAGTATTAGTTTTTCTATTTATTGACAGTTTTATTTTTACATTTAATGTAATACTTTAACCTAGTGAAAATCGAAAAGAACTGTCCGCGCGAAATTTTAAATTTTGGTGGGACTAATGTAATCATTAAGTGGCTCGTATAGAATAAACCCAGAAGGACGATACTACTATCGTTCACTTCGTTAAGTCAGGGGCTTAAGCGCAGCTGTGACAGACAAGTGACCGTTGTGGTTTCCTGCCAAAAAAGGTAAGTCTTTTCGTAGTACTCTGACAAAATATCTGCAATTTTGGTGTAATGTTTTAAAAACGTTTTATGACTAAGTTGGTGTTGTAATTTAAATTTATGATAACAAGGTTTGGTATGCTTTCAAAATTATACAAATATAAATAGTATATTCTTAGTTTTTTTTTTTTTTAATAAACACGATTCTAATTTTGGTGGTGCAATTTTGGTGGTTTTGGTAGTATTTAACCAATCACCAAAGTTGCTTAGTTACACCAACACTAGTTTTTTAGAGTAACGTAAAAGTTATTTTTTCTTTTCCGTTTGAAGTCAAACGGAAAAGAAAAAATAACCATATTAAGATAACTCGGTTTTTAAGTACAGTTACAGTTACAGAGTAGCTTGAGAGTGACGAAGAAACAATAAAATTTATAATTCTGCTCTAGTAACTGGGTTGTGGAGCCTGGGTTGTGGAAGCCGACCTCAACATAGTTGGGAAGTGGGGTCCGCAAGGGCCGATGCCTACCAGGGGTGCTGGTTGTTCGAAAGAGATACCGTTGTCCCTGGCACACAGGCAATTGAAGGAACACGGGTGGGTTTTAGCCAGTAAAAGTCTGACACGCCCTCCTGCTCCACCCAGAGCGGGAGAATATATTTTATAATTTCCCACCCTAAAAAAAAAAACCGTAGGATATAAACTATCACGCATTTTGCTATGGGAGATTAGCAGTATTGCAATTCATTCGTATTCTTCTATAGTTTACCGCAAATTGTAAAAAGACGCGCCAAAAGGTTAGAAAATTGCTGAGATTTACAGTTTAACTTGACTGTATTCGCATTCGATAAAAAAAATTAAATGTACAGCCAGCAAAAATAAAAACAATTTTTACATAAAAAAATGTGATGCCAATCAATCCTGTTTCTTACAGGGATCAATAAACTCGATGGGACCACAGAGGTTTGCGTATTACAAATATCGGAAATCGCAAATAATCTTGCCTTACATTTACGTACAAATACCAGTGTATGACAACATTCGAATTATTCCATTACTTCACTGGGCTACCAGGGAACAAAGCAGATAGTTACAGGTATGATTAACATCCCGTTATACCTTTCACAGAGCTAAGCAGTCAATCATGACAGAGTAATAGAACGGTTATTTAGCTAACTTTTGACAAAGCAAAATAACTACGCGTCTGAACGATTCCTTTGCGAACCTGCAGTTGTCAGTTTGATTCCCAAATATGGGTTTTTTTTGAGAAGTAGCGGGTGGTTCCCTAAGAATATCGAGTCGCGAGTCAAATACTTTTCTAAGAGACCAACTAGAGTTTAAAAATATTTTGTTGAATTCGATGTTTATGCGTTTATGTGTTCTCTAAATTAGTATATCTAGCTTAGATAGGCAATTCGTTTTAATTTTAAAATCTAATAAGAGTGATTAAAGCAAGTTCATAAGGTATTTTTATAAGTTAACGATAGTCGTATAATTACGTACCTTGAAAATGTGATTTTTGTATAAGCACATATTTTTATGATTTCAGTTCTAAATAGTAATGTATAAAACGGATATTCCAGTTGGAATCAGGTTAATGAGACCACTGGTTTCGAAGTAATTAAAAGATTGGTATTAAGGTATAAACTACAGTTTTTGGAGTTGATTTTACACGTATTTTTTTTACGTGTACATATGTTCAATATTGGTGTTTTGAATGATTAAGGAAGGTTATTATGAAAGCTGGTCATTTGTCGGCACTTGGTCGACTTTCTATAAAGTACCCTAATCTTCTAATTGCGGCAGCCGACCGCCACACGGGCACCGAACCAATGGATTCGCTGGCCATGGCATACCCTAACAATTCCCGACGACACTATCACCCTTCTCCAGGAGACTACCAAGTCCACCAGTACGCTCAAAATACATATACATCCTTCAATCCTCCCAGGCCGAGGCCCGCTGCGACGTCCAACCTCCGACCATTGCTGGAACTAGCCCGCGCCGCTGAGCCTGTAGCCTTCATTTCGTCACTAATTATTAATTATATAATTCCGACCCATCCCTGGCAGGAGGCCTTAATATTTGGAGACAGCCACAGGTAAGTCCGGATATGCAGCCAACAACCTGCTAGGTTGACCTACAATATGCCATCCCCAAAAAAAAACGCCACTTGGTTATTCGCAACACAGCCCCCGAAGAGGCAAAAACTAAGAAAGAGCCAAAATCTGCGGAAAAAATTCAAATAGCTATAGTAGAAACAGGAAATCTGCATTTTATTATAACATAGCATCCTCATCGCTATCCGTCCCTCCGAGATCCTTAAGGATTGTACCACAATACAAGAACTACATTCAAGTACCGCATTCAGAGCTGCGCTGCGTGGTGACGTGTGCTGCCAGCGGAGTCACTCGACTTAGATAGTAGGGAGCGCACGTCAACAATATTCGGAGTGGTGCTGGAAGCGCCTGTGTCGTCCGCGACACTGATGCTTTACTTTCTCTACATTATTTCTTCACCACTACTTTAAATACGATGAAGGAAAACAACGTAAGGAAACCAGCATCTTCTAGAACCAAAACTTCGAAAACATGTGACAGCTACCATCCCGCAATAAGTCCGCGTAATGTGACTGTTTCTTGGTAGCAAAACAGGGCAGGCCAGGACAAGACATCTGCAGCAACAAAGACATGATGTGTGGTGTCTCAGTTTTTTTTCGTCGATTTCTCGCATACACTACATGTGGTGAGGCAAGGAACTAGGACTGACGAGGTAATGCTCGACTAAGGAATAAGACGACTCTATGGTCGCAAGTTTATAGACTGCGCTTGACCATCACCGTGTGAGTTTGGTCTAAAGTTAGTGAAGACACTTACCAGAGGAGAGCGGTTATAGGTGAACCTACCAGAGGCTCTTAGTAGAGTAGTTCCCACTTTAGAAGGTCAGGTTCGTCTGGTGTACGAGGACATCGGCCTAATATCGTACCAAGAGAATTCAGGGTGTGTGAACAGGCCATTTTAACGCACAAAAATGATCAAGCTGCAGCGAACAACCACAATATTCTCTAGCTAATTAAAAGCCAATGGCCATAAGAACATTGGGCGAGTGTCGACGTCAGGACAAGTTGCTTCTCACACGGACAACTGTACTGTCCCCCAAACCACAAACGTAGTATACAGGAAAGTTTTATAAATTGTGGCTGTGCTTTTAGTGAATTGTGGTTGCAGAAGCTAGAATATATATATATAAATAATCTGAATTTTGTTCTAGGACATGCCGGTTTCCTAACGATGTTTTCCTTCACCCTTTGAGAGCACTGGTAATGAAATAATTTACACAAAGTAAAGCGCCTGTCTGAGTTCGAACCTACGACCTCGACCTCATAAGTCGCGGCCGTTACCACTAAGAATTAAAATTCGAAGACATGTGACATCTACGAACCCGCACTGGGCCCGCTCGTGGTGGATTACGGCCCAATCCCTCTGACAGAAAGGAGGCCTGTGTCCCAGCAGTGGGAACATTATAGGCTGACGATGATGATGATGTTGATGATAATCTGAATCTCGGAAACGGCTCTAACGATTTTCACGAAATTTTGTATGTGGGGTTTCGGGGGCGATAAATCGATCTAGCTAGGTTTCATTTTTATAAAACGTCAAACCAAAAAAAAACTGATATTTACTTATTATTAGATGTTGAAGTTTGGTTATAAACGAATATAATGTATAGTTTGAGAAAGTTCATTGTCTGTGTGTGCGCTCAATTCTTCTAAACAACGCAATGGATTTGATGCAGTTTTCACGATCATTTAGAGCAGGGTTCTCCAAATTACGACCCGCGGGCCAAATCCGGCTCGCCATCGCTAGTGCCATCAATCCGGCCCGCGACAGCCATTGTCTGATTGTTGTTGTTATTGCTGTGATAATTTGAATAAGAAAACAGAATGTTAATTACTACTTCATCTTCTCCAATCTCTTCAATAAACTTGCGAAATTGTCGGTGATTCAGCCCAGTGGATCTGATGAAGTTAACAACATATGACTGGTTTTAGAACTTCAGACATATCAAAACGTTTTTCCGCACAAGTTCTGTTAATGAATTATACAATGTAAAACGAATGGTTTTGAACGCACATACAGTTGTTTTCATTGCACTACACAATCTTTGTTTATTGTTGGTTGGCTTTTGTGTATTGTCACTAATTTTCTTGGTGGTTTGTGGATTAAGAGTTTTTGCTTCTATCTTCACACTGTGTGTATGAAACTCGTAGATAACACTTCCACGTAGTTTTAGTTGATGTTTAAACTGGTGCACTTAATTTGAATTACTTATACGTACTAATAGTATTTTTTTAAGATTTTTTATAACTCAGCATTTACGCAGCGCCCTCTCTTTTCCTACTAATATTACAAATGTGAAAGTTTTTTTTTTTGACGTGAGTGGGAAATCATCATATAACTTCTCCCGTTCTGGGTGGAGCAGGAGGGCGTATCAGACAGAAAAACCCACCCGTGTTCCCTCAGTAGCCTGTGTGCCAGGGGCGGCGGTTTCTCTTTCGAACAGCCCACACCCCTGGCAGGCATCGGCCCTTGCGGGCCCCATCGCTTTGTGCTGACATCTCTTTGAGGCGCGCTTGGAACACAACGCGCCATCGACCTGGGCCTGGTCCTTACCGGACAGCGAGCCACCCATTACTCGCCGTCCGCAAGCCCACGCCTACAGTGGCCGGGAATCAACCTGGGATTCCCGACGCCCAGGGCGTCTCCTGCGGCGGTTAGGGCCGCGAGGGCGCAGATACTGCCTCTCCCTCACGTGCGCCGCCTCCCTCTTCGCGAGCATCACTGCTTCGTAAATGGAGGTGACGGCTACCCATGCACTCTCGCTCCGTACCATGGCCTGGACCAGGGCCGGATGCGAGAGATCGCCGTCGGCGATCGCCTCCACGCGGACACGACGGTACTCCGCCCAAGCCGGGAGACCTCCACCGTATACTCCACCGTGTCCCCAGGGCGATCTTCGCAATGAAAACATTTCCTGGTTTCCTCCCGCCTTATGCGAAACAGGAACCTCCCGAAACAGCCATGTCCGATGAGGACCTGCGTCAGGCGGAAGGTGAGGACGCCATGCCGCCTCTCAAGCCAATCCTCAAAGAGGGGACTTACCGCCGCAATCGTGGCTTGCCCAAAAGTTTAGAAGTTAGGATGTTTGTTACTCTATCACGCAAAAACGGCTGAACGGATTTGGATGAAATTTGGCATGCAAATGGATTATAACCTGGATTAACACATAGGATATATTTTATCCCAGTTGTACGTTCCAGTGGGATTATTTCCAAAGCCCACGCGGGCGAAGCCGCTGGCAAAAGCTAGTAATATCGACAAAAGCGTCAACCTAAATCCATCATCCTATCGTACGCGCCACAGCTATCATTTTGTTCATCAAAGGCAACTAAAACCTACGAAGTGAGAACTCTTTGGTTGAGCATCAGGGAATAGAATAGGTATGCAGATGTTAAACAAAGAGGAGAGTACGTCTCATGAGTCTTATCCCTGTCTCAATTGCATAAAAGGACCCGTACTATGCAACTTGCGACAGTGTTTACCGGGGAGCCGACCTAGCTGTTTGGTTGGTCCCTGGTAACCACGCAATAATCTAATATTTGCCTCAGGGTAGACTTGAAGTATGTACTCATTTTAGGTAACTTTGAACGACTAAAATATTAAACCAACACTTTGCAATAAACAATTAATACAACAAGTAGAATAGCTTAATTCTAATCAAATTAAAATTAAACCAGTGTCGGTACAAAAATACTTCTCAGTTCACTTATAACCTTATCCTCCTGGTTCAGGCCATGCGCGATCTACCACTTTTTACAATTAGTGAGCCAAAACAATGTCTCAGGCGCGGAACTTTTTTGGTTTGTTTCACAATAGCGTTTATTTTGATATTCAATTTATCCGTTACCCACACGAGAAATACGAGGCTAGTTTCTCAAAGGTCAGATATCAATTGGCTCGCTGAATTCGCAGGAAAATAACATACATTTAGACTGACCACCTTTAGGCATGCGCCAGCCGAAGTAACAGCGACAGGTTGGCGGTCATTGAATAGGTAAATATCTGAAAGTCTGATTTAAGGCGGCGATTTCTTGAAAACGCTCAAAAAGGTGTTTTTTATACCAGTGTATCTCTTTAACCGTAAATAATTTTGAAAGCAAAAAAATATATGATATTTTCAAGTCTTTTTTACATACAGTGATGGAACTCAAAACATAATTATATATACTATAATGCATCAAAAAAATAATCAAAGTCAACTCTTAATTCTCTTTAAAACCAGATTATCTCTTCAATAACAATTACTATTATAATTAAAAATATACCATAAAATGCCGAATGCCATTTATTAAATAGTTAATATCTAATTTTATACGAATTTATTTGCACTTTTACGACAATACTTTCTCATTTGTAATTCGAATTTATTACAACAGATTTTAACCCGTATCGGATTGCAGTAAGAACTATTATCGCTCATAACGACAATACGACGAGTACATATAAAATTACCAGGGCCTTAAGGTGTGACGCATACTCGCACAGGTGCTCGGGCGGCAGTATTTTGCTGTGATATTTATTTTTCATAACTCTGGTGGAACCATGCTGCTAATATCTGCGCCCTTTGTTAAAAGATGACGTAAACCATAAACGTATGACATTATGGCGTAAACATCGACATATTCAATCTCAGTGCTAGTGTAAACCGTAGCCATTGTTATTATTTTTCAATATCGTAGGTTTTTTTTTTTTATCGTAGGTCAATTAAACAATAGGTATGGTTTGCACTTTACAAACCTAAAAGCCCTAGAAAAAACAATTTGTCACTTTAATTTTGCTGTTTTGAAATCGCAGATAATGTCACTTTGTAATAAATGTCTTAAAACTGAACGACAGTTTTGGCAAATACTAAACAAAGTTTATGTTTTAAAGCAAAAAACCTACTTAGTGTGCTCATTACACAATTCTAGTCAGTAACTATTCGATAGATGTGCATTCTTTTTCCGTGGTGAAAAATGGATTAATAAAAAAATAAATGTTAAGTACCTACCATATTGAAATATATAATATTTTACTTGTTTTAGGAATTGATTAGAAATATAACGATTTATTTTAATAGGTAGGTATGCCTTAATAACATTACGTCAGATATTAGTTTTACTCGGAAAACTACTAAGTACCTATGTAACACATTATTACTTCTCTGCGTTTATTATTCTAGCATGTGGCTTTCCCAGGTTACAGCTGAAAATCAGCATCAGGTGTTACCATAAGTTGTCAACTGACATATGTTGAGCTGAGGGCCTTTTGGCGTTAGAATCATTGTTACAAAAAAAAACCTTTGAACAGTTTTTTTTTCCGCTGTAATACCATTAAGCGTACTTTTCATTCATCCTACTTTCCTTCATATGGTTTCCTGATAAGTTGATACGTAGTGAGTCTAATATAGTATTGGGATAGTTAACGAGGAAGAGATTCTATACAAACTATATTTATTATTACGCCACAGTGGCATGTAAGCGTATCCATTGTCCCGGTATGGGTCTGTTCCACCTATCTGCCAAACCAATCAGGAAGTTTCTGGGGCTGGCGCGTTCACTGCGTGTGATGCCGTGAAAGACAACTATTACCACCTCTGCGAACATGCCGGAAGCACTGCAGTTGAAGGGTAACCCCATCAAACTACACTTGCGCCATCTATTAATTGCGCCTGCTAAATGATCAGTGTTCATGTGCGACTATAGATGGAGCTTTTTACAAATTTTGGTTAAAATTGCGATCCTCGTTACTGTAAAGATAGAGCACCGCGTACTAGGTTTCGGTACCAGGAGCTCATGGCCGTTTAAGAGGTAAATATCTGTCGTAGCGTGAGAGACCGACAGTTAATATTGAGGGGCGGATACGAGGGGCGTATATCTGTGATAGTGGGATGGCAGGGGTGGCGTGTGAAAAGGGTCCAAAATAATATAATTTGATAATTTGTTTTGTTTATTTGTTTCAATACGAAAATCTGTGTACATAATTATTTTTCATTGTATCTACCATTGAAATAGTTTAAATCTATTTTTGAATTTACCATTGACCTCTGGCTCTCTGAAAATCGTTACCAAGCATTAGAATTTGCATGCTCGGATGATAATTGGGTAGCAGTTTAATCTTTTGAAGGTGGCTTCGTAGCTCAATGGCAGAACATCATCGATACTGCCCCTAAATCTAATTTATATACCTAAATGATTTTTTAAGTCGATAATTTTTTATTTTCCACAGATTGCACTCTTGAGGATACAATTAAAACGGACGAGGCATGCTGAATCAGCTTTAATGTTAACTCGTTGCACAAGAAGATAACGATGAAGCCAAGAATAAGTTCTTGAAGTTACTGAACACACTGATCGCCGTGACCACGAGGAACCAACTGAAGAAAGAGAGAATACAATTTTAGACTTTCATTACTATACATGTACCAACAAAAATAAATTTTCGAAAATAGTGATAGGCTTACTTCATCTATTAATATGTGGTTACGGTAGAATAAACGAACCGCTTGAGACGTCCATTCATGAACACGGGTTCATGAATGGCGACCATAGTGTAGTAGTTTCAAACAATGGAACCTACTACAACGGTCAGACCTTCGTGTTCATGCTGTCCTAGTCACTGCCTCTATAAATAACGATCGCGGGTAACTTAGCTATCTATTGATTTTTTACATACCTACGTCACAGCGAATGCACCATTGCGTCTACCGTTCTGGTGCTAAACGCCCTCGTTATTGATCAAGGTTTTAGAGCTTCCTCAATGGCTAAATACACTAGGTGTACATGATCCACATTACGTGGAATAAGTAAAAAGAACAACCCAAGTGCCATTTGAACTCAAGTTTTATCTCGCAAAGGAAATTAGATCGGAAACAACGACCGAATTAAGTCCTTTTATTTTGCGAGAGCAGTGGTGGCCCAGTGGTAACGGCCGCGACTTACGAGTTGTAGGTCGTGCGTTCGAACCCAGGCAAGCGCATTACTTTATGTAAATCATTTCATCTAGTAGACTTGTGACATCTACCAACCATCACTGGGCCCGCGTGGTGGATTATGGCCCACTCCCTCTCACAGAGAGGAGGCCTGTGTAGCAGTAGTGGGAACGTTATAGTGAGTATGTATTTGGTAAAACCGTGGGTAAAACGAAAAGGTATTTCATAGAAATACAATCGAAATCAAATCGTCTCTTTATTCTATCTAGAGGGTGCATGACAATACATAGCCAGCGGACTATCAAGACGCTTCCAACGATAACTCATTTGTCAAATTACGATGAGGAGTTTAGAAGTTATGAGGGAACAGATGAATACAGACATACATACCCACATTCATACAAACATACTGTCAAAAGTCTCCTTTTTAGTTCGCCGTAGACGGGTAACATGTAAGTAGGTACCGCTAGCAAATTTTTCATATTACTGTAAAGCGGATCCTGTGCAAGTTTCATTAATGCCACGTACGAGTATATACGACCTACTACAGAGCTGCAATTTGCAACAGCTACCTTCTTCTTCCTTAGCAATAAAAAAATGCTATAGTTTTAAAGTTTTCTACATTATTATATTATTCAATGATTATTAATGAACTTCAATCTATAAATCATACTAGCAGTGCTCCGCGGTTTCACCCGCGTAGTTCCCGTTCCCGTGGGGAAAAGAATTTTTCAAATCGGTTCAGTAGTTTCTGAGCCTATGCAAACAAACAAACTAGTATAGATATAGATTAAAATTGGCTTTCTGCACTCCTTCTCCACATAAAACTGTGTAAAATTTCATACTCCTCCGTACGCGTAATTTTTCTAAAAAGGGTATAAACTCTTGCTTCATGTACTAATTTAATGATGATTTATATAAATATAATGCACGAAATCCACTATTAATAAACTGCATAAAATTAAATTCTGCGTTATCTACGAGAATACGAGAATGCCTCTTGCATTTATGTCGTGCTAGTACTGTGGGACGGCTACATAGAGTTCTTACACCCATCAGTCGAAACAAGTCCATCCCCCGACAATATCGACCGACAAATATTTTGTACGTTAGTGGTGGCGCTGCTAGTTAAGGAAATATGGTAAATCCAGTGCGTTTCATGTTAGTTCTCCATTTCACCACATGCATTACGTAACTTTGTCAACGTTCCTAGTGCTCCTGTAGATTTATGAGATGCTAGTACTTGGGGGCTGCAAAATTTTTGCATCCGCCCATATCGGATCCGTCCCTAATTTTGCCACCCCGCCCAAAATAGTGTATTGGTAAAATAGAAACAAATGTTAGAAATATAGGATTGTGAATGAAACTTTTAGGAAAACATAGCGTCTATTTATTTATATTTTTGTCCTGTTCCTATTTGTTACTTATTATGACGTGTTTTTCCAAATAATCAAAATAAACATGTATTGAAAATATAATTTATCCAACAGCGGACAATTTTTCGGTGAAATGATGATGTTCAAAATATTGCTTTGTTTATGAAACAACATAGTAGCTCAAGTTATTCGTCAGAGGGCGCTCGCTTCTATGAACTCGGTATGAGGTATTTGTGGCGGGAAAGCACACGCCATCATCTGCTATCCAAACCAAACAAATTTATATTTTGTGACTTATTTATTGTAAACTAGCTTTTGTCAGCGGCTTTGCCCGCGCGGAACTTTCATCCCCTATTTAACTAACTGCCTTAGGGGTTGAATTTCGAAAAATCCTTCCTTATTCCTTGTCTACGTTATAAAGGGTGCAAAATTTCAGCTTTCTAGGTAGGGTTTGGGCTGGCCGTTGATGAATCAGTCAGTCAGTCAGGACTTTTCTTTTTATTTATATAGATAAGTATACGAACAAAATACAGGTTACTATGTAGCTAATTTCATATCAAAAAAAACCTTAATGCAGGTTGCTATGAAACCTAGCTGGGATATCTCTTCTGTTAGTTGTAAATCCTTTAGATTGCGATTAATCCCTATTTGTAACCTGACTGTACCACACTTTGGATAGAAATAAATGATTAAATGTCGTGGGTATTGTAAGTTGTGGGTTGTCAAAGATATGTTATAAACGAATATAATGTGTAGTTTTAGATGCGATGAGAATGCAAGTAAAATTAGGTATGCATTTAAGTACAATACTTGTTCTATGTCTGCCTGTTTGTGCGCTCAATTCTTCTTAGCAATGAAATGGTTTCGATGCAGTTTTCACGATCATTTAGAGAGTTTATTCCAGATGGTATAAGGGCGAAATCCAAAAATATTTAACTAAATTATATCACAGAAATCTTGATGTTTTGATACCTCGCCAAATCAGTAGATCACAACCGTGCAAAGCAGGGGCGTACACTAGTGATTGTAAAAGAGCTGGATTTTTCAGTCAACCTACTTATATTTTTACAGGTACCTACTCATCACCCTCGCTCAGTGGGGCAATTCTCGTAATTTTAAGATCGTTCACAGTATGATTTCAGTCTCAATCTCTCAAAAATACCTCGGAATTCCATACATTTTTGACAAGTTTTTGACATTTGTTCGTCGCTGAGGTGACACTGCTACAAGACAGAACGTTTTTATTTACGGGAATTGGCCATATTATTAGCTATGAGCATGGGCGCCCCGTGCAGTACTGCCGGTACGAGAAAGATGAAGACACTCAAGGATATGGGCAAGACTCTGGCCAAGTATATAATACGTCAGAGTCTTCAACTATTACGATCAAATAAACGGTACCCGAGTATGTTCCTACCAGAGTTTGAATTCAATGAAAATACTGTAAGATTGACACTGATCGATGAAATATATTTCTAGTAGTACCTAGTAGATATTGATTTACACTCAGTGATTACTTTAACTCACACACTGACTTATTACTTGTAATATTCTAGGAAAATCGTATACTTACTTTTACAATATTTGTAAATATGTGAGCACCACGTATCTATCGTAAAATTAATTTATCTGTAATTTCATTCTTTTTACCTACTTTGGTATGGTAATTTTATTCTGGGTGCATCGTTTTCACACATAATTATATAATATGTAGCAGATGAGTGCAAGTTCGTGCCGTGGCTCGTCATTTAAAGCCAGTTCGAGGTCTGCACCAGGTTCATTCAACGTGAGGTGCAAATTCAGCATCCGGGTAGGGCGGGGTCATCATGAGGAGCGATATAGGAGTCCATGATAAGAAACACAAACGTTCAAAGCACCGAGTTAAGAAAATATCATCGACCGTGCACGGAAGCAAAGCGTATGACGAATAGTTTTGTCATTGTTGTCCGATGTCATTTCACTTCACGTTAGAGATGTTCAATATGTATTGTATCGATCAAGTGGGTCGGCACAACGGGATTAGATCGAATTTCACATCGATTCAACAATATACGATTTACTACTGTAAATTGATAAAGGTAGTCAGGATCGGATCAAAAAATCGTGTTACTATGCAATCGTACTTTAAAATCGTAGTGGTCAGATATTTGTACATGTGTTTAGTTAAATGAGAAAAAATTAAAATGTCAGGAAAAATACTATTAAGGCTGTTATTTTCCACTTACTTCTAAATCACTACTGACATTGGCAGAATTGTTCGGGATTAACGGGGACTGTTTGTCTTAGTAAGAAATTGAATTGAATTAAAGGCAAACATTTTAAAAATGATTAATTAAAAGCGATTTTATTTCGATACTCAGACTGAAATGATTCTTTGCGAAGCAGAAATCGATATACACAGCAACCGGATCGATCATCTCTATTGCGATACAGTAGGATTTGCTAGGAAAAAAAAAAACAATTTTTAGAACCATTATTCTAATCTAAATAAAAATTGTTCAAATACAAATAATGTTTTTGATTGTTTAATTTTTAAACAATGTAAATGAGTATAATATTCACATACCGTATTGATCGGTACTCGTTTTGTAGACAAATACTTCTTTTTGGTTACCATAATTGATTATTTTCTAATCGATTAGAGACTGAAATTGATGTTTTATTTTTAACTGGTAGATACACTTACTTGCTTTTAATTTAGACTTCGACTTCGAATTTTTGTAAGTATACCTGGCTACTATCATTATCATCATCATTTCAGCCGAAAGACGTCCACTCCTGGACATGGGCCTCCCCCAATTTGGGGGGGTTTGCCATAATCGCTACGCTTGACAGGCGGGTTGGCGATCGCAGTATGATGGTATAATGCATAGAGAACGCTGCTGCCCATTCTCCAGTAAGTCCCTTAGTAGCCTCCTACGACACCCACGAGAAGAGATGTGATGGTGCTATTCTTTACGTCCGGCACCACACGGAACTATGCTACTATATGATGTGCAAAAATGTTTCTTTCAGAATTAATAATATTGTTTAGTAAAAATAATTATTACCCACCTTGCCCACGCTTGGCCGAATTTGATGATTTCCTTTTAGAATGAGTATAACTATGCGTTCCTGGACTTCCAGGTAACTTTGGAGCGATTTACGGGTATTGTCGTTACGACTAAAACATTCACAAGCGTTTTGTAAAAGTTAAACTCATTTTGTAAAAAGGGCGGTTATTGCAGTTGAACTAACATTAGTGACAGCAACATTTTTGGCAAGGCTTTTAATAATGAATTAACTGTGTTCAAGAGGCAAGCAAAATTAGTTTATTATTAAAAGCTTTGCCAAATATTTGGCATTCTTTTGGCACTGTTCGCCCCATTTGCATGTTTGGTAAGGTTAAATTAACAAATGTAGGGTTTGTTAAGTTCAGTCATTGACATGTTAACTCTTATATTATCGCGTTCTGCAACTAAAAAGTAACACTTAGTAAGGTAACTATACATTAATGTTTTTAGAGGTGTAGTTACAGTTCAATTGTGGAGTTTCTTGCCGGCTCTTCTCCATAGGAAACAACAATTTGGAACCGTGCACCTAGCTTCTGACGTTTCATAAGTGCCCATGCAGGTTTATATGAATTAAAATATTTTGATTTGATTTGAATAGACGAAAGATAAAATAGAATTTCAATGTCCGAGCCCAAATATGTAATTTAACCAAAACTAAATGAACATTGAACGGAAATTGTATACCCATCTCTGTTACACTACGTTACGATACAGCTTTTTTTTTATTTGAATTTTATAACTTGATATTTCATTTTAATAGTATGCATAATCGACCTATAATGTTCCCACTGCTGGGACACAGGCCTCCTCTCTGTGAGAGGGAGCGGGTCGTAATCCACGTCTCTGGAAATGTGGGGCAACAGTAATCAGACGGTCCGTATTATTACATCCGCGTAGCTCTCGTAGCGTAGCCGCATTGTTTCGCTACGGCGTAGCACTTCGTAGCACACTTCTTAAAAATTATCATAACGCCATATGGAAAGACTTGGCCAGCCATATTTCTTATCAACGCGGTAACACAAAGTAACAGAGACCAGTTTAGTATAAACAATAATTATAATGTTGATCTGCTTACTTTCAGATATAATACACGTTTCCAGTTTAGTCAGTTCATTTTTTTTCTATCAAATTTATTTGATAGATTTTCAAGTTCATTACATGAGCATAAGGTTCATGTTCAATTAGGAAAATTTTAGTTTCATACATGGTTACGTAAAGATGTAGTGTATTGAAATACTGAATGATGAAAAGTTATTAAAATAGCCTGAATAAAGCATGTTGTGAGTTAAATGATTGCTAAAGTTTAATTAAGGCCATTTTCTTCTTCATTATTTTTCATACTTTAGTAATGAATACTTCAAAGGTTACTGCTGCAGTTTGACTGAAATAAATGCCATCTGTCTGGCTCGTGTGACTTGTTTCCCCAAACTTCAAAATGGTTTTGAGTGCGTTAGTTCCAAGTCCGGCCGCAGCTGAAAATTTAATGGCTTGGGGCGCTGTTGTCACTCCATGCACTGCAGGACGATAGAGATTGCGAATTTGGATGCAGTTTGCACCTGGCACATTAGCTCAGCTGGATAGATTAGAGCATTCGCGTACGGGGTTGAAACGTGAAGGTCGTGGGTTCAAGTCCCACATGTGCCGCCACCTTTTTGTACTTTTAACTTTTTTAGTACTGGTTGGTTGTTAAATTTTGGCAAATACCTACAAAGGAAAATAATGGACCACAAGTAGATGTTTTATGTAGATTTTGTCGTGCAGTTAATTCCGAGATTTGTAACGCAATTTGCGGAGCAAGTTATGAGTATTAGTCAAGTCACTAGTTACACAAAGGTATTTTCAATTGACCTGCCATTCGTTTTATGACCCTGACATTAGTGACCTGATTTGCGTTTAACTCTTTTGTTCCGTTTTTGCCCTTTAGCACGTAAACCTCAAAAAACACAGTGCCGTTATTTTCATGACACCTATTATTGCGGCCAAGAAACCCCAAAACATATCTTTACAAAAATCTATAAGTAAGTGCAATGTTACTAACATTCCCGTCGTCACCAGAGCGAAAGCTTCGTGCTTCAAATGCACATTCCTTTAAACTTCTTAGTAGGTTATGAAAACCTAGTACTTCGAATATTCGGTCTGATCAATACTGTCTCCCGATCACGTGGCACGCCACAGCGGTTTCCATGGTAACCATGCAGCTAGCGTAAATTTCGTTGCGAAAACGAAGTAAATATACCAGAATCATATTGATGTTTGATGTTGAGATTTGTATGGGACAATACCTACAATAAAGCAACCTAATGCCAAACGCAATATTGTTACGTCACTTGAGGTTCGCTTTTTTTCATAAAAATTTGTATCTTTTTGAATCCACGCCGTGTTTTCTCTGGAAAACTTTTCATACCAGCTGAATTCAACCCTAAAAGGGTGTTCCCTAAACAATCCTTAGTCATTGCTAGCACTTTGGCATCCAGTATCATTCCTTTATTTGATTGGTACCGGCTGAAATTTTTCCAAAGTATAATAATATTTTAAATTAATTTTAAATTATAATTTGATGCAATTTTAGTAAACTTTGGATAATTTCCATTAAATTTCAAAATCATATTGTTGCACGCCACGATTTATGGTAACTTTAGTTACTACTAGCGCCATCTAATATCGAGTAGCATAATTAATAGAATCAAGATCAGATGCTAGAACTTTCTAGAACTATCGACATCTATTCAGTCGGGGCCAGTATGTACTCGAACATTCTAGATGCTTCTACAGTAGAAGACTGGATGAGATTGCACTAGTAAAGAAAATATCTTTACAGAATAATATCATTAATAGGCTCCGGACACGAACCCACCTCATGTGGCTAAAAATGATTTTCACATTTATTCTATTTTTTCATTATCTACTAGATTCCGGAGTATTTTAAGTGATATGTAAGTATGACATGACGTGTGAGTTAATCCTGTGTTATGTATTTCAATGTAAGTAGTCTTAGCTAACGTATTACTGCAGAAAAGTTTCTGCTTCTTCTCATCTCAAAATATTTTTCAACTCTTTAAGTTTCTTAACTAAGTTCATTTTATTCCTAAAAGCTTTTATATACTCGTCAATTTTTTCGTCATGCCTTGAGATAAGGTTGTCTGACCAGAACTACGTAAGTGACGACGATAACTTCAGACGCGTACTTTTGTAACTTTCAGTTACTCTCTTGAACGATTTCGGTCGAATGTAACTTATAAAAATATTAACACCGTACTATGTAAAACTAGATTCTTATATATAAATAAATAAATTCTCCGCTCGTGGTACGCGGTCGTTCCCGAGAAAATCAGCGATGAAAATGAAACACTGATAATTTTAAATGGTAGAAAGTAAATAACACGTCTTGTAAAACGTCTTTAGTAACTTTGTTTATAGTTACAGATTTCAATATAAAGCGAAAGTAATTTATTTGTTTTGGTCGGGAAAAAAAGTTTATTTACTACCTTCAGTTGTACAAAAAACACTACGCATCGTTACAACTAAGGGAAAGAGTGTTTTCGATTAAATCTGGCACCCAATGTAAGATTTAACTTGTGTTTAGGGTGCCAGCGTTCTCGCCTATCATTGAACATATATCAGTAGTTGTAAGACAAGCACAATATATTAATATTAAGAAAAATATTCGGGAAAACTATGCGGGGCACATCAGCCGTATGCAGGATGACCGCTGGGCAAAGATCTCTACACAATGGGTGCCTGAAGATGGACGACGCCGCCGCGGTCGGCCCAGAAAGCGGTGGCGAGATGACCTGGATGCGTACCGCGAGGGCTGGTTCGAAGTGGCGCGGAAAAAGAGTTCCTGGAAGGATTTGGAGAGGCCTTTGCCCAGCAGTGGGACAGTATAGGCTATTAAAAAAAAACTGTTTACTAGTAAATGCAACTATGATATGGCCTATCAAAGTACCTATGTCTGGGGAATGTGTATGTAATTGAGAAGGAGCTAAATATGGTGAAAACTACTTACATACCAATTTAACTTGTTAAGAACTGTACATGCAAAAGTTTCTATTTTAGAGGTACTTCAGTTAAGAGCTTCCAACCCGGGTTCTAAGATGTATAACACACTTTTATAGGCGCAAATCTAGTTTTAGGCTGCATTTTATAGGTTTTCCCGCCAAATGGCCGCGTTCGTAGCAAAACCTGACTTTTGATAATAAACTCCTATTATGGACTACGATCAGTGACAATAATTTCAACTACTTCCTGAATTTGTTCAACCTCAACAGTCAGCGTTGCCTTCTACTCATTAATAGTAGTGTGTACCGTAATTCCATTGAATAACTTTTTCATGAGGTAGGTAGGGGGTCAAATTTGTGATGTAATTATTATAATGCTGTCAATACATACGTGTTTCGGTTGCAAATTACATTATTATACATTCAACAATCTACATACAAAAAACTCCATTTGCAGAGCTGTCACCTTAAAGACATCAAATGACTGTCTACAATAAGCTGTCATTAATAGGTTAGCGTATTAATATTTTTGATACATGTTATATCAAACTCATTAACATGCATCATCCTCAAACCCTGTTTTGTATTGAAGAACATATCAAAAGAAACTCAAAGTTCTGGAAAAGTATTCAACCAATGGAAATTAAATTAAAACTTACCCCTTTTATTAATAAAACTGCAGTAAAGTTACGACAAACTGAACTTTTCCCTTGAAAATTTCATTTCAACCGAAAGATGAAACTAACAAATAACCAAGAAATCAGTTTTAACATTAGTTTATC
Organism: Polymixis flavicincta; assembly: GCA_949987655.1. NCBI lineage: Eukaryota > Metazoa > Arthropoda > Insecta > Lepidoptera > Noctuidae > Polymixis > Polymixis flavicincta. The sequence goes on along the minus strand of OX465171.1, from coordinate 9,687,725 downwards.
AGCTCTACATTTAACGGGGGATTAAATTTTTCATTGAAATTTGTCTGAACAAATGTTCGGAATACGAATACGACACGTAGATTCATTCTGATTCCTTTCTTTTACTAATGTTATTCAGACGAGACATTTTTAAAGAATGAATTTCGTCGTGCAAATGTTTCGCCCGAATTAAATCAAATATCTCGAGTAGCCATTTATTTGCTTTTTGATTGATGTGATTTTTTCGAACAATCTGCTTGATAAATTTTGACGATCAATAGATCTGTCAGATTTATGACGACACAAACGATGTTTATCGTTTGTAAGTTGCTAGCACATTAACTACATTTCTTTTTATCACACCACACCGGAAGATCGACAAAAATCGATTAAATCTTCAGGCACCTTGAAATCCATCCTAAGTTTGAAAGCCTCTATAGTTATTTGACAGTTAAAACATTTGGTACAAAAATTTATTACCTGATTTAATTTATTTTCTAATCATGGGAGCTTTACGCTAATGATTTTTTCAATGCCATGGACTGGAGATATAAAAGCCGGTAAACTAATGCTATAAATTTTGCGGACGACGTGCCGCGCCGAGGCCTCCTATACGAATGTGAAGAGTAACTTGTGCCCAAGCTCGGACGTCCATGGCCACATTTAAATTCGCAAGTAATGAAACCGTATAATTTGGTGCATTTTGTTCAAAAGCTGAGTGTGCTTCCATAAATGGGAAGCGCGAAGGAATCATTTAATTTATATTAAGGTAATGGCCGAATGCGTGTTCATTTGGAACAATCTCTCCGAAACGTCATAGAAAACCTGTATGTTTTCCTCAACAAAAACAGGAAAGGAATTTTCAAAGATTGGAGACGACGAGAACTTATTTTTCCACGATTTAGATTCTTCAGCTTTTGCGTTAAATTTGGGTAGTGTCAGATGTCCGTCAGTACTATTCAATACGTAAAGTTCACATTAGGAAAGGTCAAGGAGATCAAAAGCCAGTGGAATCAAGTTAATTTTTTAATAATTGAAGGATAATACAAGAAAATAGAGGCTGTTTTTATGATGACGGTATGCACCACAATATTATAGAGACAGAGCAATGTACTATAAATGCATTCCATTCATTGCACTTTATAACCAGGAAAATATAAAAACTAGAATGTCTTTATAGACGCTCATAGACACATTTTTCCACATACAACACACGTATATTCGTATCGCAAAATGAGGTTAAGCATCAACTTTCATTACAAAAATAGTATGAATACTTTACTGTGCTATGTTTTCAATGAATTCAGAAACTGATATCTGAAGCAAATTTGGAAAAGAAAGAAGATTGTCCTCTCAAGCCTGACTTTCTTACTTCAGTATTCTCTCCATGGTTCCGTGTGGTGGCGGACGTAAACGAATAGCACCATCCCGTTTCTTCCCGTGGAGGGTGTCGTAGAAGGCGACTAAGGGACTTACTAGAGAATGGGCAGCAGCGTTCTCTATGCATTTTACCACCATACTGCGATCGCCAACCCGCTTGCCAAGCGTGGCGGTTATGGCTAATCCCCCCTTTTGGGGGAGGCTTATGTCCAGCAGTGGACGTTTTTCGACTGATATGATGATTCTCTCCATTATTAAATTGGGGTAACATTATTAAGTTTCTGAAGTGACAACCTCGTACTGGAAGGCGCAACGTTCCATGGCCTCGTACATGTTGAACATTATGACCTTGTAATAACCTTAGGAATTCGCTGGTTGCAAGAAGCACACAACCGGTTGAAGTGGCAATGCTTGGAGCTATGTCCAGCAGTGGGCATCTGTTTTTTGAAACATACTCAAATCCGTTACTCTATGGTATGTGTTTAAAAAAATGCCGTGTCTGTGTTTTATAAATCATATCCTATCCCATATAACACGCAGTTAAGTGTATACAACCATTCTTATACTCACATTGACCTACAAGATAGAAAGATCATTCAGCAAAAAGCCTTAAAAAAAAAAAGTTTTCCCACGAGAATTCGGATGTTTCCCGAGTTAAGAATGCTATTCCTGTTAACCTGGTTGTTCCCTCTATTAATTAACTACAACTGGTACTACTAGAATATGCAGCTAGTCCGCCCCTCCCACATTGCTAGTGTAGTGCATACGTGAAGTAGCGTCCCTAGCGTTTCAATGTAGTTGTTGTTTGTAATACACTTCCTAGCGCTTATGCTTTCCTGGTGTTTAAGACTGAATCTAGAATAGAACGTTGCCATGGTAACACCTTTCTTCTATCTACTACGCTACTAGACAACACCGGCTATCTGAAAAACTTACGTTTTTGTTGACGAACTTTCTTCCCAAAGTTCAAAGGTGGGAAAATCGCGGTTAAATTAGTTATCATGAATAAAAAAGTTCTCATTGTTATTTAGGGTAGCCGCAACATGTCTTCTTCTTCCACACTTCTCTTTTCTATTTATTTCCTTGGTCTTCCCTACAGGGACATACATTCCATACAGGGTTATTAGAAAAACTTTTTTTCGCGATTTCAGGTTTGGTCTGATAGTAAAAGTTGGTCATTTGACGACCCGGTTGGCGTAATGGCTGAGCGATCGACTGCTGCGCAGCGTGTCGCGGGTTCGATCCCCGCACGGAACAAATATTTGTATGATCTGCAAGTAATTGTTCCGGGTCTGGGTGTTTGTGAGTTTCTTTGTTTGTAAACGCACCCTAGATGCAGGAAGAAATTCCTAGTGTGGCGCAATGTTTAAAAAAAATCAGAACAATGACCTCTTCAGTGGTTTTTGGTGTTTTTCCAATAACCCTGTATATCCACTTCACATATTCACAGCCATCTTTCCAACTAACAGGCAACTTTCCTCAAGACATTTTTCTCATTTGGTGCCTGTTTCTGACTTTCTCTATGTGTTTTCATTTCATAATACTTAAATGCATTCGTGTAACCCCATTTCTCCTTTTAGCATTCTAATCTCAGCTGCATTCATGGATTTATTCGTACATTTTCCATTTAGCTAGTGCAAGTCTAAACGGATATAGTGATAGAGTGCAACAAGCGTATTTTCCGGAATTGCTAGTATCGAACTCTGCCCAGAACATCTCGTACTAACAGATCATACAGTAGTCATAAATATGATAATCCAACGGGCCTTCATTGAGAAATTTTACCGACCATAGTCTATGGTTGTAGTACTGTGCCGAAAATAGCGTGGATTCCTAGTTTTATGACCAACTAACTAGTTTCTGCCCGCGACTTCGTTTGCGTAGAAATCGTAAGTCAAACACAATTTACTAAAATTACAGCCAAAAAAAAAACCTGTATACTTACTCAGTTTGTAGTTTCAGTTACAGTACAGTTGTCCGTATGAGAAGTAGCTTGTCCTGAGGTCGATTCCCGCCCAATGGCTTTACGGCCTTCAATTTGTAAGAGAATACTGCGGTTGTTCGCTGCAGCTGCAGCTTGATCATTTTTGGGCCTGTTCACACACCCAAGATTTTTTCTTAGTACGGTATTGAACTGATGTCCTCGTACTCCAGACAAATCTGATCTTCTAAAGTGGTAACTACTCAACCAAGAGCCTCTGTTAGGTTCACCTATAAACGCTTCTCCTCTGTTAGGGTGACTCCACTAAGTTTAAACGAGTGAGAGTGACGTTTTGACGTTTGTACTGGTGGGATCGTCGACTGATTTTTTTGCGATATTAAAACAAAATAAGGACGATAACATTTCTAAAAGTATCTAATGAAGTGCATAGTAAAACAATACATAACATACAAATAAACCGAACTCAAATGTTGATGGTCAAGCGCAGTCTATTCAACGTAGCATCCACCTCGCCAGTCCTAGTTCTCCCACCATGTAGTGTTTGCCAGAAGTCGCCACTAAACAGATCCTTGTTTTGCTACCAAGAAGCAGTGAGGTAGCGATTCCGAAAAACATGACTGTGATTGCAATTTTGCCATGCATCGAACGTTTTTTTTTTTTTTTTTTTTTCAAAATGTGTGTTAAGGTTATCCTTATGTTATTATAAACATAAGCCTATAATAGTTGAACTGCTAGGACATAGGCCTCCTCTCTGTTAGAGGGAGTGGGCCATGAACCGTCACACGGGCCTAGTGCAGGATGGTAGATGTCACATGTCTTCGAAGTTTTGGTTCCAAAACATGCTGGTTCCCTCAGGATGTTTTCCTTCATCGTACTGAGAGCAGTGGTGATGAAATAATGTATGTGCGACCAGACCACTCCCACTATTGTTGACGTGAGATCCCTAGTATCTTAGTCGAGTAACTACGCTGGCCGTACACGTCACCACGCAGCCCTGAATGCGGTAGTAGAATGAGAACCAGTGTTGTAGTACAATCCATAAGGACCTCGGGGAAAGACGGGTAGCAATGAGGAGGCTATGTTGGAAAAAAATGCAGATTACTTGTTTGAGTCTTGGCCGCACATTTTGGCTTCATCTTAGTTGTTGCCTCTTCGGGGGCATTTTTTTGGGGATGGGTTATTGCAGGTCAACCTAGGAAGACGTCGGCCGCATAGCCGGACTTGCTTGTGCCTGTCTCCATGTATTAAGGCCTCCAGCCAAGCTTCAAAACTTAATAGAAAGCGTCTACACGCTAAGGGGATCCAGTACGTCGCAGCGGGCCTCGGCGGGTCAGCGGGTCGCAGTATGGAAGGATGGCGTTCGTTTTGTAACGTTTAGTAGGAGTTGCTGCCCGTGTGGCGGTTGGTTTTCCGCAATCAGGGGATTAGGGTGATTTATAGCAGAGTCGACCAAGTGCCGACAGATGGCACGCCTTTAATACGAGCCTACTTTACCTCATAGAATTTTTTTAGTGAATGACCTTCCATAATCATATAAAACACCAACATTGAACATATCAACACGTAATAAAAAGTCGTACTAACCTCCAAGAACTGTAGTTTGTACATTTACCCTTAAACAAATATTTTTATTACTTGGTTTCCAACCAATGGTCTGATTTACTCGATTCCAACTGGAATATCCATTTCATACATTTGAACCTGAAATTATCAAAAAGTATACATAAACAAAAAATCTCATTTTCAAGTTACGTAAATATACAACTATCCTTGTATTATTAAAAATACCTTAAAACTTACTTTAGTCACGAATGGCTTATTGAAGCTATGTAGACTAATTTAGAAGCATAAACTCTTTAATTAGCAAAGTCTCTTTAAATTCAAATTGGTCTCTTAGTTTTTAAAGCCTGTTTTTTTAAATTTTATTTCATCGCAGATCGAAACATATTAATTTTAGATATCATTTTGGCAGAGAGGCAGTAGCCACAAACTTGTTTTCTGTATTATTTTTGTCAGAGGTTTTGTTATTTGTAAAAGGTGTAGCAGGTACTAACAAAAACATGTAACAGCTAGCGCCATCAAATGCACAAATGTAGGCATTATAATATATATGACAGTAAAATTAAATCTATTAAAAAACCATAAAACGTTTTTATTTTTCTTTAAACTATGGAAGATCGCGAGTGGTTTCAATGGTTTCATATGAATGTAATTTATATATTTCTTTTCATGATTCATGTTTTAAATTAGCGTCTTTACTATTCCTTGTATTAAATTATAATTATCTCTTATTCTCAAGAAATTTACTGACCTAACACTTCATTGTTTTCGTATTTATTCGATTATGTGCTGATTTATACATCGAGACCACGTACCACGGCCAAACTGTCGCTATCAGATCGATATATCCCCTGAACTACTAGGGACACAGAACGAATGGAAGCTGGACGCATATGCTTTTAGTTTTATGGTATGACGTTCATAAAAGTCCTTATTACAAAGCTTGAAGGATCAAAATTGAAACTAATATATTCATGCAAACTGTAACAGAACTCTGTTAGCGCCCCCGTACAATGAATGTTGAATGAAATGTGATAATGAAACAGCAATCTTGAATCAAGAATTTTGGAAATGTTGGATTAGTCTAGGATCATTGTAGGCCTCGATTTCGTCTTCTTTAACATTTTACAGAAAATTTAATGACTAGGATAAAGTTATGTTGCTACGATGTGACTGACGTAACATCGAGTACTACGACCGAGTGCTACGACCGCGTAGCTGTGTAAAAAGCCAAACGATGTGGTTTTCATCCGTATTCCATGAGAAACTATTAATTAAACTTCTACGTTTTCATCATCAACTGCCAGTGTACACCTCAGCTGGCATTTTAATTTAGCTCTTAGCTTCTCTCACCCAACTCGTATCCTGACACGTAAAACCAAAAGCTAATAACATATTAGTTCCAAATTCAGCCACTCCGCAAACAAGTCAGTGGGGACTTGTGTGTGCGTGTTAGAGTGTGGGTGTACCTACGTTAATGTCGGCAAGCCTTGCATGTGTGCAGCTGCACTCACACTATTCAATAAATTGTTCAATCGATCTGTGACGTCATAATACGTCATGCCCTAGATAGTAAAACAATCGCTACCGTGCTTCAGGAATCCTAGTAACACCGAAAGCAAAACATTTTTTATCATTGACTAGCTTTTGCCAGCGGGTGCGCCCGCGCGAACTTTCATCCCCTATTTAACTCCCTTAGAGGTTGAATTTCGAAAAATCCTTCTTTTTTCCTTGTCTACATTATAAAGGGAACCTCTGTGCAATATTTCAGCTTTCTAGGTCCAAGGGTTTGGGCTAGGCATTGATGAGTCAGTCAGTCAGTCAGTCAGGACTTTTCTTGTTATTTAAATAGATAGTTCTGCTCCAAACACGGACTGTTGTTTGGGTAGGTGTGTTATGTGCACGATATCTAAGGATATTTTCATTAACACTACACACAAAATAAAGTTATTTATTGAAACTAGCGACCCACCCTTGGTTCGCATGGTTTTTACGACTTGTCGTTACCACTCTCTGTTCCGAAACAAATCACTGACTTGACTTCTGCACTACTTTCAGAATGAAAGATATTACTCTAGCATTTCGATTTATGGCTTACATGTTAATTTACCAAATATAATAACTTCAAAAATAATCAATAATCTAATCTAATAATCTCTTAGAAGCTGACATAATACCTACGCTTTATCATTTTTACACAAACATTTACTTTTATTGCACTACATTTTTTTAAAGTTTCCTGCCTCATGAAAGTCAAATCTATAAATAGTTTCAGTGAACCAGGATCCGACGAATGCTAGGATGTAGTCCTCTACCCCTTTTAAAAGTGTATTATTCACACATCTGTACTTGTTAAATTCACCTGTATGAACTCGTGCGACAGCGAATTGCAAAATTTGCGAGAGGGAAAGTGACAGCAGTATCAAGGGAGAAATGCAACACTCGCAAGCATGTTTAAGTACTGTGCGTATATGTGTGCATCATACGATGCACTTGTGTGTAAGCACTCGAGCAGAGCTGACGTCAGATCCGCTTAAGCGGGCTACAGACCTTCAGTTTTAACTGTACAGTTGAACTGTTCAGTTGAAACGTTTGTGTGTAGGCAAAGCTGAGAGCTGTACAGTTGAACTGATAATCTAATCAAAATATCATTAGATTTAAAAAAAAACTGCAAAGTTAGATTGTTCAGTTAACACTGAAAGTCTATGGCCCGCTTTATGAACTAAACTATCATAATAGACGGTACGTTAGCACGTTATCATGCGAGAAAGAAATCTGTTTTATAACACGTATTTTTTTTTTCATTTTTATAAGAACAGCATCCTAATTGCGTAACTCACGATTCATCATAATCTGTATCGTTTTGAAACGGATTGTTAAACCATTGCTCCATATGTTCGAAAAATGTGTCTGTTCGACAACATAAATAACGCAATGAATATTGTTTAACTGTGAAGACGAAACCAATTATGATCAATCGTGAGTTACGCAATTAGGGTGCTGTTCTTGGTAATTTATTACAATCTAGCCCAAATAACTAATAAGCAATTTAACTCTTACTTATCTAATATTTTACGTGGTAGATTACGTTCTAACTAAGAATAGTCATTTTGCACTTTTACACAATGCCGTTGCACTTTCTTAGAGTCTGATAATAAAAAAAAACACTTTGTTCATGTGTTACATGTATAGCACATCACTTTTTACTATTATCATCAACATCATATCAGCCAAAAGACGTCCACTACTGGACTACTACTACTGGACGTAAGCCTCCCCCAAAAGGGGGGTTTTGCCATAATCGCCACGCTTGGCAGGCGGGTAGGCGATCGCAGTATGGTGGTAAAATGCATAGAGAACACTGCTGCCCATTCTCTAGGACTTACTTACCCTTAGTCACCTTCTACGACACCCACGGGAAGAAATGGGATCGTGCTATTCCGGCACCACACGGTACCGGTTTACTAACACTACACTAATTCAAATGGTTTAGTTCTCTTTAGCCTACGCACTATGTCCGTGTTGTCGAGCAGCTGAATTGCCTCGATGTTCACATGTCGGTGAAGTCTGTGTTCGTGGGTTTTTTTTTTTGAGCAAATTTTTGGATGATGTTGGTGACGAGTTCTATTTTATGGTCGCGGTGGAGGTCGTCATTTCTAATGTACCATGGTGCATTTACAGCATTCCTGAGTACTTAATTTTGGAATTGTTGAATTATTTTAACGTTGCTTTTTTTGGTACAACCCCAAAATTGGATGCCATACGTCCAAATTGGCATAAGAATATGCTTGTATAATATAATTTTATTATGTACTGATAGGCAGGATTTGCTTCCGAATAACCAATACATACTTTTATAACGTATGTCAAGTTCCTGTCTTTTCTTTTTGACGTGGGATTTCCAACGCAGCTTGGCGTCAAGAGTTATGCCAAGGTATTTTGCTGTATTAGTAAAGTCATGGATGCTCCTTGTGCGTTGACCTCTGTTTCTCCAGTTCATGTTGGCTGCGCTCCAATCACTCCTCTACGTCCCTGCCATCACCTTGTGATTACGATGCTGGTGGAATCTTTTTTCATCAAGGGCCGCTATATCAGCAGCTAACTTCCCGTCTATGAGTTCCAATTGTATTCGAGCTTTCTCCTTCGCCGCGTCCAGTTCGAGCTTCTTTCAGATTATGACGTCCTTGTTCTCGAATGTTTCGATCTCTGTGGCACGTCTTCGCCTTTCTGTTCAACTTTTACACTTTCAACTTGTGTTTCTAACACTGAAGAATCGATCACTTTCGAGGTTCCATCATCCACTTTGGTCGATGATTGCTCTTCACTCTTCCGATGACTCTGTTTCTGTGTGGCATTACGCATGTGAACAATTTTGTTTTGCAGCGGCGTGTGGTACATTGATTATTCGGCTGAAGTACCAATGAATCAAACGCAGATTTTATATAATTCCGTGTAATTGGTATGTTTGAAATCTTAACAAAATCAACGAACTTAACAAAAATGACAGAAATAAGCGTGCGGTATGCGTGGATCTCGAATTTGTACTAGTATGTTCTACTGTTCTACAGCTACAACCGATCAGTTAAACTGATCAGAACACTTTACAGTTAAAACGAATTGATTTTGACTCCGAGTTTGATCTTCCACTTTTGTGTCCAGTCATACACTTTGTTCACAGTTTGTTGAACTTGCTACTGCTTCTTTGTGACTTCATCCAGTAGCCATAATATCAGTATCATCTGCAAAAGTCGCAATGGTGTTGTTTCCAGTTCTGGGATATCACATGTGTATAGCAAGTAGGTACAGGATAGGGCCTAGCACACTTCCTTGTGGTACCCCAGCTTTTATAGTTTTTCAGCTCGGAATATGCAACTTCTTGTCTTATTCTAAACATTCTGTCACTTTAAGTATAATTCTAGAATGTCGGCAAATTCTGGAGGTAGCATGCGTCTGAGTTTAAACACCAAACCCTCATGCCAAACTTTATCAAAAGCTTGCAAGACGTCTAGGAATACAGTTGGGCAGACTTCCTTATTTTCGAGTGACTTTTCAATAAAGTTAGTTATTCTGTGTACCTGATCTATTTCGATCTAGAGAAGCGAAATTGATGGTTTGGTATGAGGTCTTTTTCTTCAATTATTGGTTTTAACCGTTTCAGTAACAGTTTTTCAAATAGTTTGGATAAAATCAGCAACAGGGAAATGGGTCTATATGATGATGCTTCATGGGGTGGTTTCCCTGTGCTTCGCTTGGCTTCGCAATGAACTTCCGCAATTTTTCATGACTCAGGTACCTACATGTTTTAGGATAAATGTAGCATTGATAAGTCTGGTCAGTTTTAATTTGACTTTGCGCGGGAGATGTTTTAGAATTTCTCCTTTAATAAGCTCGTTACCTGGAGATTTTTGTGGTGGTAACGGCTGCGACTTACGAGTTGTAGGTCGTGAGTTCGAACCCAGACAGGCGCTTTACTTTGTGTAAATTATTTCATCACCACTGCTCTCAAAACGGTGAAGGAAAACATCGTGAGGAAACCGACATGTCCTAGAACCAAAAATTCGAAGACATGTGACATCTACCAACCCGCACTGGGCCCGCGTGGTGGATTACGGCCCAATCCCTCTCACCGAGAGGAGGCCTGTGTCCCAGCAGTGGGAACATAATAGGCTGATGATGATGATGATGTTAAATGGCAGTGACTGGTCAAAATAAAACATAGCAGAGTTATTTGCTTATTTTACGACAAAATTAAAACAAGATTAAATAATAAATAATTAACTTTATGTCGAATAAAATCTTGAACTTCCCATAAATAGCGAAAGTAAATTAATAATTCATCCTCTAAAGGGTTTTAATTATTAAACCCCTTTTTAATTTATAAGATACAGTATTTTGAGTTTTAACGATTGGAAATCTCATGGACATAAGTCCATGTTCCAATTTTTATGTAACACAAACTCTTTAATAATAAAAGAGTTTGTGTTATATAATAATTGAATTATCACTTAAAACACATCAAACAACGATCACTAGCCCAAACAGTAAACAAATTATGTCAATACGAAAAAAATAAGACGTTACCCGCGAGCAATGCCGCGGGTAAAAGCTACATATAATAATACTCTGAGAAAGTAATGCTTATTGTGGTCTTCACATTATTACCGTTATATAACTGCCAGGATAGCATAACTGTAGAGGAGTGGCTATGTACTACAGGTGATATTTTATTCATGTATGGAGTGCACAATGGCACTAACACTATAACACATTTACAAATAACATAAGTAAATAACATCGTCCTACCTACAAAATTCCACACATAAATCCATCGCCTAGTTCTCGGAATTCAAATAGCAACGCTCCAAAATATTTTTCATCAAACTTTTTTCTGCTGCATACTAACAAAGGAGACTCTTCAATAGTGGTTGTGAAAAACAGATAAGTAAGTACGCATGGCAGGGAGACGCGCGGAGAATCTGTTTCCACGGAAACGGTACGCCTGCCAGGAGTACTAGCACAACATGAGTCAGGAAGAGTTACTAGCTAATAAATAACCAACCTGCTTCGTTGTGTTCTGCCAGGTGGCGACCTACATGAGCAGGCTGGCCACTAACTCAATTAATTTTTCTATATTTCTTAAACGGAGACTTTTTTGACGTTTTATCGATAACCATAAAAGATTACAATGAAATTAATGAAAGTAATAAGTACTGAAAACGGGAAATCAAACACTGACCTAAAAAATAAATTAAGATAAATAATCGCGTACTCAAAACTACTATTTTTATTACTTCCACTATCTCTCTCTCAAAATGTAAGATTTTAGCTGAGTAGAAACATTTGGATTGACAAAAAAGCAAATAAAAAATAAAATATGGTAAATGATTGTCAAATTGTCATAAATTTCGACTGCCTGTTGTTCTGTCTGCGATCGAATCAATCATTTTGAGTAGTCATATATCATTGTTTTGAGTTCTGGTTTTTGTATTAAATTTTTATTAACATTTCTGTGGTTTTTGTTCCCCTATTATTCTGACTTTCTCACAAAAACTGTATTGTATCCTTTTACTGCCACGCTCAACATTATCATAATCACTGATCCAATGCCGCTAGAAGTCTTCGTTCAAGTCCGGACTAAAGACTCGTGTTTCGAACAAGAATACGACCATACTAACTATCTACTTATGGTTACAGTGCAAGTGATGTATATTTTTGTGAACGCCTACAAAAGTGATGAAAAATTAAAGTGATTCTTTACGGTTTCTTAAAAGTATGTGCCTTGAGGAAGTGTCTCTCTTGGCAAGCATTGAAAGCGTTTTTCCAATACTAAATAGTAACTAAGTTATGTTTGTAAAACTCTCGTACTTAAAAAACATATAATAGGTCTTTACCTATGAAATTGCCGTTTTGTATGAAAAAATTTCAACGAATTTTTTTCATGAATTTTTTATTTGTATTAATCGAAGTAATCACCCATGCAATCAATGCATCTTTGCCATCGCAGTGGCAGTTTATTGATGCCCTTCTTAAAGAAATCAGCTGGACGGGAGGCAACAAATTCTTCAAAGGCATTTTGTACTGCCTCTCGGGTATTAAATTTTTTTCCCGCCAAGAAGTTATCCAAATTCTGGAAAAAGTAGTAGTCTGTAGGCGCAAGGTCTGGTGAGTAGGGCGGATGACGGAGAGCTTCCAACCCCAGTTCTTGCAACTTGGAGACCGTCTGCTGTGCAGTATGAGGTCGCGCGTTGTCGTGCAGGAGCAGCGGAGACGAGCGATTGACCAATGCTGGTTGGAGATGCGCCAGCTTCTCCATCATTGTGTTCAGTTCTTCACAGTACACATCTGCAGTAATGCTCACCCCGTTTGGTAAGAAGCTGTGATGAATCACACCGGCGCTAGACCACCAAACAGTGACCATCACTTTTCTAGGGGTAAGTTTTCGTTTAGGGCATTGTTTAGGTGCTGAACCAGGATCCAACCAACTTGCTGAGCGCTTACGGTTATCAAACAGAATCCATTTTTCATCGCAGGTAACAATGCGGTTCAAAATTCCTTCATTTGTGTGTCTGTTGAGCAGTGCAAGGCACGTCTCGACGCGTACTTCGCGCTGGCGATCATTGAGTTCGTGGGGCACCCATTTGTCAAGCTTTTTTACCTTGCCAATTTGACGCAAATGGACCAATATTGTTTTGACGCTAACGTCGAAAGCTGCTGCTAATTCAGCCGTAGATTGTGTATCATCAGCTTCCACAATCGCCTTTAATTCGTCATTGTCGACCAAAGTCTTCGGACGACCGCGAGGTTCATTTTTCAGGTCGAAATTTCCAGAACGGAAGCGAGCAAACCAATAACAGGTGGTGCGTTGGTTTGTAGTGTTAGCTCCGTAAACGTCGTTGATGTTGCGTGCCGCTTGTGCCGCGTTGCTGCCACGACGGTACTCATATTCCATAATTACTCGAATTTTTAACGTATCCATGATGACGAAAAAGATTGAAATGCGATGAAAATGTAACACTAATCAATAAAGAAATGACTACTTTTAGAAAAAAAAATCCATGTTTTTAAAATAAAATTAATTTGAAATTAGAATTCTTAGCCAAACAAAAATTATTTTGATTTGAAATGGCCAGTACTGCAGAACGGCAATTTCATAAGTAAAGACCTAATATAATTTTTTCCAACTTTAAAGTGAGCAAAGGCTACGCTTCGTAGCAAGTGCTACGAAGTGTCTGACGTCACTACTCTACGACAGCTACGCGGCCGTTGTAGATAACCGTCTGGCAAACGATTCAATAATAATGATTCACATAAGATTTACCCACTTTATAATAAAGTGTACAATGTACATTTAAATAACTTACGGGCAAACTATAAACTTACATGATTTGAGTAAAGCAAACCGTCAGGTCAGTAGAACAATTTCAGAAGAGTTCTTCAAAAAATATTTTTATAAAATAGGTAGGTATATCTCAAATCATTGCTCATGGAGCATTGCTTTTTTTATGTCAGGTTTTTCTTAGGTATATAGGTTTTAAAACTAATAATTTGGACGACTATGGTATCCAACCGGCACCCACTTTTTTTTTTTGACTGTGCGAAATCATCAAATAACTTTTCCCGCTCTGGGTGGAGCAGGAGGACGTGTCAGACCTTTACTGACTAAAACCGACCCGTGTTCCCTCAGTAGCCTGTGTGCCAGGGGTGGCGGTATCTCTTTCGAACAACCCGCACCCCTGGCAGGCATCGGCCCCTGCGGGCCCTATCCGGTTGGGCTGACATCTCTTATGAGGCGGGCGTGGAACACAACGCGCCGTCGACCTGGGCTTGGTCCTTACCGGACAGCGAGCTACCCATTACTCGCCGTCCGCAAGCCCTCGCCTACGGTGGCCGGGCATCAGCCTGGGATTCCTGGGACGCCCAGGACGTCTCTTGCGGAGAGAGCGCATATACTGCCAATCCCTCACGTGCGCCGCCTCCCTTTTCGCGAGCATCACTACTTCGCAGAAGGAAGCAACGGCTACCCATGCACCCTCGCTCAGTACCACGGCCCGGACCAGGGCCGGACGCGAGAGATCGCCGCCGCCGATCGCCTCCACAAGGACACGGCGGTGCTCTGCCCAAGCCGGTTAGACCTCCACCGTATGCTCCACCATGTCCTAAGGGCGATCTTCGCAATGGAAACACCTGGGCGTTTCCTCCCGCCTTATCAGAAACATGAACCTCTCGAAACAACCGTGTCCGGTGAGGACTTGCGTCAGGCGGAAGGTGAGGACGCCATGCCGCCTCTCAAGCCACTCCTCAAAGAGGGGACTTACCGCCGCAATCGAACCGGCACCCATTTTTTTTCTGTCTCCCTTTTCTTACAATCTGTCACTATCTATTAGGACATTTAGTAATTTTTATGACGTGTTAGATGTCTTGATTGGTATGCGTCCATACTAGTTTTTATATAGCATGTAGCTAAGTTTGTCCGATGAAATCCTGTGGGATAGGTTTGGGGCCGGCACCCATAGTTTATAGTTTATGCATCATTACATAGAAAAATACCAGTGACGTTAAAGTTATCTACCACAATAATACCAAAAACAAAAAAAAAATGGTACTATCATGAATACTGTCTAGGTACTATAAATCCTATCAATTCAGAAGGTAGGTAACTACCTTTCCACTGACTCATGGATCGCGAGAGTGCAAAGTCAAAGTTTAGTAGAATATTCAAAGCCTTATACAGATTGGACAAGAATGCAACCCGGATGATGCGAGAAATAAATAAATTAGACGATATCCTTGACTACAATACATTTAGTAAATATATTCATCATCATCATCATTTCAGCTGCATTTTTTACGACTGTGGGTCTTAATTTGTGCGTATGTTGTACAATTTTATTTTTTCTATAATCGACACCGTTGGAAAATAAAAAATTGTTTTTCAAAAACCTTAAAATCGATCCTTGCGCTTCAATGAGAAACCCTAGAAACTTACCAATTATGGTGGTTTATACCTTTTATGTACTCACAGCATCATGCGAAATTAGATGTTTCTATTCCAACTCCTCAGAGAGTTATTCCATTTTAATTAAAATCTGGCTAGGCTAAAATGTAACACTCCAATACATGAGTTATTATTAAGTGACGGTAATTATGATTCGACAAATAATTAGTACCTTTATTCAATTGTTTATCCTTAAAGTTTCAGCTGAAAAATCCTTGTAACTACTCAGATAGAAGAAACAAACCATGGGAAAAGAAGTTTCACGATTAACCGAACAAATTCGAATGACTGTATAAAAGCGGCCGCGCAGTACATTGTGCCAACCTTCTTAAATTTGTAGTACAAGATTACGTTTTTAGAAACTGTCTCACACAAAAGTGTTACATAAAATTATTTATTGTTTTGTAAAACACGTACGTACACACAGTATGGAATTATGTACACACACAGTATGAGGATTTGCAAATCTTTAAACTTTCAGTCACCTACAGCAATTTAATAGACTACACTATGTATATTTGTCGATAAATTGTATTTGTTATTGCTAAAAAAGATCATTATTATGATATAACAATAAAATAAAAATACTGTTTATAAATTTTGTTTGTTTTGAATTTAAATAAAATAGCATTATATACTATGTGAAATGTTGTTTTGTTAACACTGTGTTTTAATAAGCTCGTCAATAAAGTTACTACTCTCTGATAACCCTCTACGTTACATTTTTATATAAAAGTAAGTAAATAGTTATTTAAACCATTTGTACGCACCCTATCGAAACATTTAAAACGTATTGCGATACCGTACAGCTCCTGAAATATAAACCTAGTATTTTTTGTTATATTTAGAGTTTTGACAAATTCAAATATCTGCAATGCTTTTTCAGCGAGAAAACGGCGATAATGTGTTTTTCACCGTTTCAATGGCGCGGCCATGTGGTTTTAGTCTTACAGCTCCTGAAATATAAACCTAGGATTTTTTGTTGTATTTTTTTTAATTTTGACAAATTCAATTCTAGGTTTTACAAAAAACTTCAGACGTCTGCGATACCTTTTCAGCGAGATATCGGCGATATCGTGTTTTTCACCGTTTCAATGGCTGGGCCATGGGGTTAGTCTTACAGGTCCTAAAATACAACCCTAGGATTTTTTACATTTTTACAAATTCAATCTATCATTTACCTAAATTTCAGGTCTCTGCAACGCTTAGTTTTAAAGATCTCCGCGGCCGCACGGTTCTCCACGATTCAATGGCGCGGCCACGTTCAAACCCTTATAACTTTTTAACCATTACTTAGACAAATTTATTGTTTTGGGAATCAACTTCTACAAATTTTGAAGGTTTTTTTTTAATATCGCCGTGGCCGCGCCTTTGAAACGGACACATTTTTGTAAATGATTGATTTAAACAGTCCATTCTTCCTGACTGCCTTTCTGCAGGTCGGCTTGCAGTTGACACAAAGAACACTGATCTGCATATTTATTCACAAACATTCGATACGCTTCCGTGACGAATTGAACATCAATCGGTAGACTATCAAAGGAATTTGAAAATCTTGACAGTTTAAACCAATATTTTTCCGAGTGCTAAAGCAGTCGGGATCAGACAATTACAAGTTATAGTTTATTTCTCTCATAAAGGTACATTGTAACATAAATTTATTTATACAATTTTGCCTTATTCTAGAACCTTTGTGAGAGCTGGAGTCTGAACTAGGTTCGGGACCTGTAAGACAGATCTCCAGGCTCACACCCCTTTAAACATGATCACATTGTATGGCATTTTAATTTAGACTATAAAAAGCAAATAATTTTGAAAGAGAGGTAAGACTATAATAATAAAGTTATGGTTATATTTGTGAAGAGTAACATATGGTGAAATAATTGTAGGATTGTGTGTGTAGTGTGTGAATGTGTGAGGGTTTTTTGTGTGTGTGCATGTAAGTCCAGTGCGTGTGTTTGTGCTTATTAGCAGAACTGAGTGGGATATTAAATATGATTATTGAAAATGAGTCATTCTCAATTCGGAAGTCCGTCGATAGGTCGTGAATTGCAGGTCATCTTCTTGGGATAATAAAGAATTAGGTAAGGAAACAAACATATCCATGTGTTTAATTTTATTGATTTATATAAATTTGTCTCAGATCAAGCAGTTTACAAAATGGAAATTTTACTATTATACCCCATTGAATACAAGTTAATACTATTACGCGGATTAATTACGAACTGAAGGCACTGTTGTAAAAATAAGTTCAGTTCTTGAGACAGACAGCCAAATTAAATGTATTAAATACACAGATAAGCGTACCGGCCCACTGTCGAGCCTTGTGTAGCAAAATAAACATACTCGCCGAAGAATTTAATCTTAAAAGATTAAACTATTTGTCACAGCTGATTAGCCTATGGCTAAAACAATCTCTAAAAACAAAATCACACAGATACTTTGACATAATGAGTGAACATTTTGATTATCACTAGTTGCTTTATGAATACATTTCTGAAAGGGCAAGAGATGTCGCTAGTCGATCATCACAACCCTGGTATCACTGTTAACGCCTTTATATTTGTCTCGACGACTGAGAGTCGACGATAGACGAGGCATGTTTAATATTAGATGAATATAAATAATGTAGACAAATCGTTTGTGAAGGCATCCGTGTGGCTACCTATGTAAGCCGAAACATTCACTATTACATCTAGTCACCACTGCGGCGCACTGTACGGGACACACATTTGGTCGGTCACCACACAACACGTGACGGTGTCTCACACATACTATGGTAACGTTCAAAAAGCTTCATGACATTAACGTTTCAAAGACCAACAAACTCTTGTTCTTTTCGCTTAAGCTTAGGTACACACAGCTCCACTAAAAGACATGTGCATTAAAATCCGCGCTAGGCCCAAGTTATTTTTTGTATTTTGCAAAAACATTTTATTATAATTACTGTATTGTTTTAGTGAATATGGCTAACATTTGTCGTGTCTAACTATTCCTAAAAAATAAAAAGGTAAAAAAGACTAGACCATTAAATTTTATAGGAGGGAAAACAAAAATAGTTAAGTTGTAAAAAAGTTACCTGCCTAAAAAAAACGCACTCTGCGGAAGTGGTGAGAAAAGTAGTAGTTAAAAGTTGATAATGGCGTCAGGCCAGGTCTGCGGTTCAGGAGTCAAATAGTGCGAACCACTTAGTCCATATATTTGAAATGCCACTCTAGGAGCCGGTCCACCTTTTCAAGGTCAATTTTCAGAGAACTTCGCTAGTAACCGTTGTCTTTGGCTGCCTTCGCAATTGCGTAACATTGATGCAATTATGGAAACAACATGTTCTTCATGTTGATCGAATATCTTTTTCTTTGATCCGACACTCTCAATCCCATCTGCTCAGTCCCGAATTCTTTGACAGACCCTTCTTCTGACATCCCTCTTTTTTATTCCAATCTTCTTATTTTTCGTTTACTTTCGCAGCCATATATCATCTCAAATGCCGGCCTAATCGGTCAAGACGAATCTTATAATTATAATTTTGAATTCCGTTATGTAGTAGTCAACGTAATTAGGTAGAAAAAACCAAATGGCCAAGGCTACCCTAAACGATTTAAAATTATTTTTAGTATAATACAATCCTAATGCAACCTTCCTTGAATAGACTGCGATTCGCAGAGTACTAACACAGAAAACAAAGTGCGAAATATTATAATGTAAGAAACTATGAAAAATTAAAAACCTTCATAATATTTATTTTCGTTATTATTTAACAGAACTTTGATCTTATATTTCACTACAAAGATTTTACAATAATAATAAATATTTTTCCAACTGACACAAACGGGTTTCTAGACAAGTGACATCCTTTTATCGCAAACGCTTAAATAAGAAGCGCTAGAATTATTTTAGATTGACATAAATTAACGAAATTTCACGTGATCTGTGTTTGTTTTTCTGCATACAAACGTTGAAGAGATTGTATGCATCACGTTGTAGTTATAACTTGAGGGTAGGGATTAATTTTATAAAGAAAACGTAAGTAAGTTAAATTAATGGATACCCTCAAATAACATAGTCTATCGATTAGAAAGAGACCTAAACATGAAGTGACTCGGAAGATATTCGATAACAATTTCATCGCATTTCACATGCGCTCGCGCTGGCTAGTTCGTCAAACTCGTCAAACCGGTATGAGTATGACTATGTTCGGTGAAGCGCTGGTTCGAATCCAAGTCAAAACAATAAACTCTTTTTGAAGTAGTCTGTAGATTTTCCGAAACAAATTCAATGTTGTAGTAGTTTAACATTTTAAAACTTGAGGCGTTAGCACATACTGACGCTGTGTGTACTTGGAATATCATGCACGATTGAGGACTACCCATTAACCTGAATTTATCGTAAGAAGCAAATATTTAGCCAGGATCCCCACTCCATGAAATTTTGCACATGGGTAGACCATGACCTGGACTAGAATATTCCAATGGGATCGTGCCATCGACAAGACGAAGAAGAATACAATGTGGCCATTTATTTATTTTGTGACAGCCCTTAAACCTATGTCATGCTAAAACAGGAATTTGATCTCCATTGCATACAATAACTTTGAACCGTATTAAAATTGGAATAAGTGTGTACCAAATGTGTGTCCTGCCACTGTGAACATTTACCGGGCGACAGTATTGGTGTAAAAATATAATTCATATTAAGCTACGTTCAAAGTGCTTGCAAGATTACTTTGCTCCATAACTGAGCTGCGATCACCCGGGAAATATATCACAAAATTATTTATAATACCACTATTACTAAGCTTCAATAGGCAGCTTAAGGAATCACAATCCTATAATAATTGTCGTTCACGAACCGGTCTAAGCGACCTCTCTACTACACCTGTGACTACGTAGTACGTACACTCCGCGACACTTAGTCGCAGTATACAGGGTGCTCTCCCTTGATTCGGAGCATTAAGCATGGCTACATCGACCGCAGCAGATATTACCACCCTGTATATAACGCAGCTGCGACCACATCGCTCAGTGTATAACAAACATTACAGATACATTTATTCGCAACAATATACGACTATTCGTTACTATTTCATTTAAATATCGAATAATGATTGTAATGTTTTGTTAAATATTTAATATTGGGACATAAATGTCTTATAACTATGCCCTAACGGGAATTTAGACTACTCTAGACGAACTAGTGTACGTGTTTGTTTGCAGTCATATTAACAACTTCTTAACCATAGGACAATATAAGAACTTCCAAGCGCCATTATGTCAAATCAAATTAGTTAATTGTTATGTAACGTAGCTAAGTTTCAGACATTATTGTTTCAGAATCAGACATTATTGTTTTAGCATCAAACATTATTGCTTTGAAAGTGTCAAATCTCACGCGGAGATGATAATCTGAAGCCGAACATTCACGACGCCAATAATAGGCGGCCTGTGGCGGTTTGGTGCACGAATGAACAACATGATACATTGTAGAGCGTCCTTCTCCCTGGTGTTGAAGTGTCAACTGGTTGCAGAAGCCAGCTTGTCAGTCGCAGGTGCTGCGGGAGCGTCGCGCGCCGGACGAACATAAACTAAGGGTAGCAGCTAGGCAGTGGACTATTTGCGGACATTGGTGGCGTTCTCGGCGTTTTCCTTCATGATCTTGGACTTGAGGTGGTCCTTGTACTTCAGAATGCCGCCCTGCCACTTCGTGACGGTGCCATTCTCGCAAATCCAGATTTCCTCCGCGACCTGTGACGAAAAATTGTTTAAGCGAATATAAAGGTGCAACTGCGGGTACAGGCGGTCGATCAGCCCATATGTATAAAAGTGCAACTCGTGCCCTGCGTAACACAAAAACGTAACTTAACGTTGATCAATTTTAAATTAAGTGGCCGTATAAGAAATTTTGTCTTTTTCACTTATCCACTTGATTTTAAAAACGTACATTTACAGTACTAGTACTGCATTTCCAAATGTTCACATGAAATATCGTTTTAATTATTACCTAATGAATGAGTTCCTTTTTTATCTTTGTCGAGAGTTAAAATGCGAGATTTAGGTGGTTTTTTTTTTTTTTTTTTTGAGTTTTTGTTTCTGTTCATAGATTGAATTCGAACTGAAGTTTATTACTGTAATTTTAATTTTTTAACGAGAGTTCTGAGTAGCTGAAATCAAAACCAATTCTTGCCCATTTTCTTCAAAATTTGACTATGCTTAATATTTTTTACTATGTTTTTTAATTAATATTAAATTAGTGGTAAAAAGTGGTTCATTCATTAGATCATAATTGAAATGATCTTGCAATATCAGGTTATATTTAGTCATAAAGTAACGTATCTCGATGCCACTTTTTTTTTTAATATGTTTGACTACATCTTTGATAGGTAGTACTCTCATTATGGTTGTATCGTGTCGCACGATTTTTATCCATTTTCTCAAATTGGACAAAATCAAGATAAGTTGTTGTGTTACAAGGAGACGAACTACAGGTGCTGGAGGTCGATTAGCCAATATGAACGTGCAACTGTAGGTGCAGGCGGACAGGCGTCGATCAGTCAATATTCATTGCCACAAACTGAAGGCTAATTTCTGTACCTCTGCCCTGTCTCGAGTTGGGAGAGTCGGGGCAGGGCAGAGGTACAGTGCCCGAGAGTCGGGTCGTCGAGTCTGGTCCACGTCGAACGATCGATCTGTAAGCCAGGCACCACACTGGACCGATCTGTATGGTCGATGTCATCACTTTATCAGTTATGCTGTGCCGACTCCAAATATATTGGGTTAAGGGGAGAAAAATGTTAATGATAATAAATTCAACACAAAAATACAGAATACGGGTTGCTACTAAAAAAAATCCCAATAACACTGTGACTCGGCCCCGAAATGGAACCCAAGACATCATACTCAAAAATGTTACAATATTGAGGTGTGACACTAGATCCCGGACTAGGATACCCTGTGTCGCAGGATCTAGTTTCTTTCGAAAGATAATATGAAATTATGAAAAATAAGTAGACAATGGTTTAATATAATTCACTAAAACTCAAGACTAAAAGGTAACCAACAGCATGTATGAATGTAATGAGTATTATGTACGACTATGTGATGAGTGTTAGTGTGTATGTATGATGTGTGTGTGCGTGTGTGTGTGTGTGAAGACGAATACTTTAACAATTAAGGTTTTTCGTTTCAGTATAGTTAAGCTCAAGCAGCCAATCTTGAACCTGTTTTTTACACACAAACTTCGTCAAGGATTAGATGTTGAGCTTTTAACTTATTCACGCAGGTATGTTCGAATACATGACAAAGCCTTATTGCCAAACTTAAGCTTACAAAAAGATCTGTCCCATTTGGGTTTACCTGAGTGCTGATCCGTTACCTCTCTATCGTACGTATGTAGTAGAGCTTGCGACCATTAGACCAAGGAGGCTGTAGTAAATAACGCACCTGGTTGATGAGCCTGAAGTCGTGGCTGACCAGTACCATGCCGCCGTCGTACTCGTTGATGGCGTCGCCCAGCGCGTCGATGGTCTCCATGTCCAGATGGTTGGTGGGCTCGTCAAGCAGCAGCAGGTGCGGCGTCTGCCACGCCAGCCACGCGAATACCACGCGGCAGCGCTGGCCATCCGACAGCTGGCGCATGGGACACACCTGGGGGACATGGCTCCAGTTAACAGAGTAGCTTATTCAAAGTCAAAGCATTTATTTCTATTAGGCACTTAAATGGCACTTATGAACGTCAACATTTACATTAAAACGGAATTGATTCTAGTCGCCCATTCCAAAATGTAGTTTCGTATTTACAAATCATGTGCTCGATGGAATTCTCAACTGAATCCAAACAAACTTACATCCCCTTTAATGGACGAATTTCCTTAAAATAATGACTTTTACTTATACACAGGATAAGTTTTTAACCAGTGCGCAAACTGTAACCATGAATTCTGCATATCTTTCTGACCCCCCAGCGCAGAAATTTTTCGTCTATTATAAAACAAAAATCAGCTGTTCCATAAGTTTTGACCACATAGGTATTGCATTTTTCTATGAAACAGCTGATGTCTTTTTTTGTATAACCTACGAAAAATTTCTGCATTGGGGTGTCTAGAATGATATGCTAAATTCATGTTTACAGTTTGCGTACTGGTTAAAACTTATCCTGTATAGAAGTCTAAGTACAAACTTCAACGTTTCTAATTCCGAAACAGACGAACTTCCAAGAAACTTTCATCCCAACCCGTTTAGGGGACTTATTTTCAAAAATCCTTCCTTAAGGCAGAAGCGCCAGGATAGCCCCTGAAATTCAAATTTTCCTACGTTTTACTGGAGATTTGTAGATCTGTTTCAGGTCGTATGTTGATTAAAATACGATTCACGATCGTATAAAATAATGCCTAATTTGTTACGGTCGCTAATCACATTTTACTCAACATACAACACGGGCTACCTTAGCACATCCACCACACATGCTCACTTTCGTTCCATAGGAACTCTTGTGCTAAATCTTTCATATAGTCTCAGTGGCTTAGGCTGTGCGTTCTATCGACGCTTTCCTGGTGGTCGCCACTCTAGATTCAGGCTTTATAGAGTTTGTGGTTGGGAGCTTTATCTAACCCTAAGGAAAATACAGACGTCTTCTTAGCGTGTCGATAGCAATCTAACTGCAGTCAGTCCAGAATTTGGCTACGAGCTAGGCATTTTCACCAGCATCCATCAACTCCCGCAGCGTGCAGACAGCAGGACACGCTAGACAAGATATGAAATTCCCCATTGTTTTTGGGACAGCCATTTACACTCCAAGGCAGAGTCATCTGTGAATCTCCACCTTAGCAAATTCTCTTTACTTCGGCCTACCTGAGTCCTGAGTCTATTTAAAGACTTCCAGTGAAGCCAAGGCAACTCATGTCGAACACAGACGTGATATAATAGTAGTTTATGAAACTGTTGTACAATAAGGGGTATTAAAAACCGAGCCGTATGTAAGGTTTTTAACAGTATCATACAAATATTTGACTACCTAGTTAAGAGCGCTGTCACAAGTCCACTAGCACCACTCCTTTAAAAAAATATTATCTCGTGATTGAAAAGGAGGAATTATGAAAAACGGCTCAATCAGCTGTCTCGGTAGGTGTGTCTATTCTAGACACACTTACCGAGACAGCTGATTGAGCCGTCTCGGTAGGTGTGTCTATTCTAGACACACTTACCGAGACAGCTGATTGAGCCGTTTTTCATAATTCCTTTTCAGTCACGAGATAATATTTTTTTTTAAATGAGTGGCGTTAGTGGACCTGTGACAGCGCTCTTAAGTTCAGTTTCATACACTATATATATACTCTCATACATTGGGATTGAAACTACTAAATACAAGATCAGAGTTAAAAGACTAAAAACTCGTTTTGTAATGCTGTGAAAAAGTATTCTGGGGTTTGCTTTTGTTAGCCGTCCTTCATTCATCATATCAACATTACCAAACCATCTAAACATTCTCTTTCAAAAAATTGTCACTACATCTTCTTTTAAACCACACCGTTGTCTTATCACATCATTTTTCAGCGTATACCTAATTCGCAGTCACACCACACATTCTTCGCAAGGAACGGATTTCCACAGCATTTATTCTATTTTCTCGTTTCTTTTGCCGAACCCGCCATTCACTTCCATACATAAGCGTAGGCACCAGCACACCATTATGACAGCCCGTCGAGTCTTTTTGAAAACAACTGGTTGGTCATAATCGCATGTAGTGCACCATGCACACGTGAGGGAGACGCAGGAGACGCCCTGGGCGTCGGGAATCCCCTGGCTGATGACCGGCCACCGTAGGCATGAGCTTGCGGACGGCGAGTAATGGGTAGCTCGCTGTCCGGTAAGGACCAAGCCCAAGTCGACGGCGCGTTGTGTTCCACGCGCGCCTCAAAGAGATGTCAGCACAAAATGACGGGGCCCGCAAGGGCCAATGCCTGCCAGGGGTGCGGGCTGTTCGAAAGAAATACGGTGGCCCCTAGTACACAGGAAACTAAGCGAACACGGGTGGGTTTAGTCAGTAAAAGTCTGACACGCTCCACACAAAGCGGGAGAAGTTATTTGATGATGCCCCGCACATTTACTTTATTTCCCGCATTTGCTCTGCTTTCCACAACTTTATCAATATATTTATCCCTTGTAAACAGACCACCCAAATATACGAACTTCCTTACTTGCTCCACATTCTTATCATTTATTGTCATATCACATACTGATACATACTCTTCTCTTTCAAACACCACGAACTTCATCTTATTCACATTTATATTAATCTCCTTCATCTTAAATGCTTCATTATACAACATACAATCTTACAAATTGCAAAAAACGTAAGAAAATTTTAGTTTAGTTTCGCAGGCTACCTGGCGCTTTCACCTTTTCGTACTAATTCTATTCTGCACTGTACTGACCTGCTGGCGGCCGGTGAGTCCGTAACGTCCGATGATCTTGCGCATCTCCTCTCGCTCTCGCACGTCTGGGAACTCCTTCATCATGTAGTCGAGCGGAGAGAAGTCCAGGTCCAGCAGCTCGTGCAGGTGCTGGTGGTAGCGCCCGATGCGCAGGTGAGAGTTCTTACGGATCATGCCAGTTGATGGGACGAGCTGCGAACGAATACGGAGCATTGCATAACAAAATAATTTATTTTTCATCATCATCATGCGACTTAATCATCATTTCAGCCGAAATACGTCCACTGCTGGACATAGGCCTCCCCCAGAAGGGGGGTTTTGCCATAATCGCCACGCTTGGCAGGTGGATTGGCGATCGCAGTATGGTGGTAAAATGCATAGAGAACGCCCATTCTCTAGTAAGTCCCTTAGTCACCTTCTACGACACCCACGGGAAGAAATATTCTTTTACGTCCGGCACCACACGAAACCCTACGACTTAATACAAATGAATATATGTATTAATATACAGGGCGATTCTGAACCCCTGCTTAGAGTTTTCGTGTCGGTTATTTAAACTAATAATAAAGAGGAAAGATTTGATTGTTTGTTTGCATTGAATAGGCTCCGAAACCACTGAACCGATTTGAAAAATTCTTTCACTGTTGGGAAGCTACACTCTCCCCGGGTGACATAAGCTATATTTTATCCCCGTATTCCCACGAGAACGGGAACTACGCGGGTGAAACCGCGGAGCGCTGCTAGTTTAGACAGGTAAGGTAAGACAGGTTACTGTCATGGGAATCGTGTTACCCAGTAACTGGGTTGTGATTGTCAAATAAGCAGTAGCTCTTTTTTACTTTCATAACCACCAGATATTATTTTGTTTCGAATCTTTATTTAAGTACCTACACATTTTTTTTATTTTTATTCATTAGATTTAATTTTGATGTCTGTAAAACAAAAAACCTGTTGCTGTGGTCCAAGTGTGCGCGTGTGTGTGCATCAAGGGCCATAATTTGTACCGGTAAGCATTTTGTCACCTCTTTTAACACATTCGAGTGATTTGAGGTACAAGTGGGCATAAAAGTCTGTGTACTCCCACTTATCCATACCATAGCTTTAAAATAACCAACACAGTTGCCTCCCCATGTTTTACTTGAATCCAAAAACCATTCTGTAATATAGTTTTCTTAGATTTTAGTGGGACTTTTACAGAATATACAAACTAATAAAAAGCCAGTGTACTCACATCCCCGTACAGTAGCTTGAGGAGTGTAGACTTGCCGGCTCCGTTGGGCCCCACCAGCGCCAGCCGCGTGTCCAGGTCGATACCGAACTCCAAGTTCTTGTAGATCCACGGGCTCGTATCCGTATATCTGAATGATACGTTCTAGAAAGAACAGAAGTATAAAATAGAAAATGTTTTACTATCAGGTACACAGGTTTAACAAAATTAAATTAAATATCATAAATTATGGTTTTAAAGGTAGCCTACAGCCAGGTTTAATAAGTATAATTTACCAGTAAAACCAGAATAAGACAGTAAGTCTGTCTGTTGGGTCTATCATTGTGTTGTCGCTTTCGAATGTGCCACCAGCTTCATGAATGACCGACTCCTTTTACAAGTCGAAATCCATTTTCGCAAATTAGGTCGAAAATCAAGACTTTTATGAAGTCAAAATTACAAAAACGAAGAAAAGAAAAAGTGGCACGACAAACTCCCAACACCACAGCTGTCTTAGAAACACTTCATTTTATACAATAGTATGCACAGTAATTAAACAGAAGCTGCGTAAGCAAACATAACTTGTATTTTTATTTTAAAAAAAAAAACGGTTATAATCAGTGATCGGAGTAGGTAGATTGATTTGGGATCAATGAACTGGCACGTATATATTAGTATGGATATGCCTCCGGGATTTTGAAATGATCTAAACTGCTTTTTATATAATTTTCACCTGTTTTCATATTCATAACTAGTTATTGCATTGAATGCGAAAAAATAAATCTATAGCATTCTATAAATTTCTAATGTAGTAGTTTAAAAATACAAATTTCACAATATTTGATTCAATCCCGTAAGTCCCAAAATGAAATCCCGGAAAAAAAAGCTTATCCATGTTATGATTTCTATGACTATTCATGATGCGAGTACGTAAAATCAATCTACCTACTCCGATCACTGGTTATAATCTAGACTTGTTACCACAGACGTTGCTTGCAAAGCCTAATTCAAGCAACAGTCTCTCACAAATGTAAACTGTTTCTTAAGCTCGTCTTTAAGCATTTATACCATACAAAGGGTGGAAAAAATGAAAGGAAACCACTTTTGATTTTTTCCACCTGTATTTCGGAAAAGAAAATGAATATGCTTGCACTTGTTATTAAAGATAAAACGTTTTATCCACATGAAGATACTGACCTGCACCATAATAACAGGCGGCGGCACCTTGCCGCAAGATGGGAAATAGAAGTTAAGGATCTTGTCATCTGTGACCTTCTCAGTCAGTCCTTGGGCCACCATCTTAGCTAGCGTCTTCTCCTTAGACTGGGCTTGTCGGGCCAGCTTAGCGGAACCGTGACCAAACCGCGCAATGTAGTTCTGAAAACATTACGTTCATTATGTAGATTAAAGTATAAGATGGCTTTTTTTTTTTGGGTGGGAAATCATCAAATAAGTTCACCCGCAAAACGTTAATAACTTTATACCTATTTTTACGAAAATTACGCAGACGGAGGAGTATGAAGTTTGGCACAGTGAAAATTTATATGGAGGAGTCAGAAAGCTGTGTGTAAGTGCTGCTTAAGTGCCTCGGAAAGCACGTTAAGCCGTTGGTCCCGGCTGTCATTTGTGGATCTTTGACAGTCGTTACGGGTCGTCAGAAGCCCGAAAATCTGACAACCAGTCTTACCAAGGGGTATCGTATTACCTAGTAACTGGGTTGTGGAGGTCAGATAGGCAGTCGCTCCATGTAAAATACTGGTATTCAGCTGCATCCGGTTAGACTGGAAGCCGACCCCAACTTGATTGGGAAAAAGGCTAGGCAGATGATGATGAGTCAGAAAGCTATTATTTTTATAAAATAGTGCACTAGTAATACATTAAGTTTTAAATGAATAGGCCATTACCTCAATTTTCTCAATTAAAAACGATTAAAATTAAATTTCGTTTTCATCGTTTTGAATTTACCGCCAAAACGCTCCTTACGATTACTTTTTATCACGTGACATCGTGACGTCAGCTTTGTGTAAACAGCACCAGTACAAATACTTAGTTTGGCGCAGTTTTAGAAGTATTTGTGCACAGAGGCACCGTCCGCCAGTAATTCCACTTTCTATACATTAAACATCTTGTTAATGATTAACTCGACATTCACTTGTTTACTTACTAACTATTTTGGTTTACATAAAGTTGACGTCACGTGATAAAATTTCATCGTAACGAGCGTTTGGGCGGTAAATTCAAAACAACGAAAAGTAAATTCGATTTAAATCGTTTTTAATTGAGATAATGGATATAAATCAATTTACTTTAATTTTTCTGTTACATATTTCGTCCCAATCTTCAATTTAGAATACTCTTCAATAAATTGGAAAATACCCTATTATGGTCGAATTTAGACCTCGGTGCGACAACTAACAATAACATTACATGAAATGGTAATTTATCACGGTCAACTTAGAGGCTTAAAGTGATGTTTAATAAAACTCTGTGAATACATGTGTTACGGTCGCGAATGATATTTTAATCATCATACAACCTGACACTGACCTTCAAATTGACGTTAGGACGATTGAATTTTGAGAGGTACCTTGAAGCTTCCCCCTTAACAGGAAATAACGTCCACTGCTTAACATAACCCTCGGAGTTTTTAGCAGGATCGCGTTGGAACATGTCGCACTAATTTTCATTTTCTTGAAATTTTGTGAAATAGCGAATTAAATTGTATAATTTTGGTGGTGAATTATTCAATTTAGTTACGTGTGAGTGCACAAGTGTGTAGTGAAGGTGAAAATAAGTGACTAAAGTGGACTTTTCGTGTTCCCCAAAAACTCCTAATAGGTTGTTGTAAAGTTACTACCGCTTTACAATAACTTTGACTTAACTTTGACTTGACTGACTAAAGACGTCTATGACTTTTTTGTCGTTTTTTGTCGTGTTTTGAAGTTCGTGCCTGATAACGGGCCATTTACTTGTTCGAAAAGAATGACACTGACTAAATGCACAAGCCATGCGAAGCCAATACCCAAAAAACAAAAAAATAACCCTCCTTCCTAATGCGCGGTCAAATGAGCAATTTAGCTAGACAGAAACTTAAGTCTCCATAATGTTTCCGTCTTCGTTATGCGCCTACGCCTTTAAACAGAGAACATGGCCCGTTAGAATAGATAAACATGAGCCTTTTGATATGCTCTTGATAAGTGTGGTGACAAACCTTCATGTGAGCGATCTGGTCTTGTTCCCAGTTGTACTGCTTCATCTGGTTTTCGAGCAGTTCCATGCGTGTCCTGACGAAGGCCTCGTAGTTGCCCGTGTAGTACTTGAGCCGGCGCTTGCTCATGTGGACGATGTTGGTACACACGCCGTTCAAGAAGTCCTGCGAGTGAGATATCAGGACGAGGATGCGTTTGTAGCTGGAAAATAAGTAAGGTTGTGTCAGGGTTGTTTGCACTATTAATAGACAAGAAAATTTGTGTTCTATTGTCTTTTGTTCAACGTCATTCGTTCATTTGCAAGAAGCTTGACATCATTCAAAAAGAGCAATTTTTGGGTATGATGATTTAAAAGTTTAATAGCAGCGGATATTCGTATTTTTATACTAATATTTATATGTGTATTTAATTAAATAAAGGAGATAATCATATTTTATATTTTGTTCCGACCCAAACCGGGATAAAATAAAAAATAATTGACTGGCAGAGGCTCTGGTAAACCATCAAAGCTAACTCTGGATCAGCAGAGTCCGTCAGTCAGAGCCTTAGTTCCTTAAATCTATAGAAATAAAAAAGTCCTGACTGACTGACTAACTCATCAACGCCCAGCGCAAATCCTGGGACCTAGAAAGCTGAAATTTTGGACAGAGGTTCCCTTTATAATGTAGACTAGAAGTAAGGAAGGATTTTTCAAAATTCAACCCCTAAGGGAGTTAAATAGGTGATAAAAGTTCCGCGCGGGCGAAGCCGGTGGCAAAAGCTAGTATATAAATAAGTTTTCTGATCCTTGAATATAGGGCTTCGATATGGGGTCGCTAGCGAAGTTTATAATGATAAATGAGGACCTCTAAGTATTTTATGTCTGGGACCAAGGACAGGAATGGCAGCTGGAATTGGGTGCCTCATCTGAGCAAATATAGGATTATTTGACCTGAATTAAACGACATACATTTTAACTTTGTTAGCTTCGTTGTTAACTACATTGTGCATGCTGTGGTCTTCTATTAGTGAAGGAGTACACCTACTTCATACCTGATGTTGCCCTCTATTTATGTGTCAAGTATTTTTATGTGTTAGGATGTATTCGGAATCGAGTTTTTTATTATTATTTTAAGGTGTTTCTATCCACACGGATATGCCAACCCCATTGGAATCGAGTTGATTGTCGGTTTCAATACACTAGATCGAATGCTTACTAAAAATATTTTTTAAATCCGAAATTCATTTAATTTGTTTTCATACATTTGGATATTGTTTTAAATTGTATCAATTTCTTTAAAAGTGACTCATTTGTATTAAGTTTTCCGTATCTGAGTCGAGGCGCCATGTTGAAAGATTGCGCGCATGTGCGGGACACGTTAGCGGAGCGGGAATTAGTGAAGTTTTGGAAAATCAAGTTGTATTCTCCACAATTTTGAAGGAATATTGTTTTTATATGGCAAAGTAAGATTGGTGTCGCGAACGCGCTGCTGCATTGACATAATTGTTTTGAATAACGTTTAATTGCAAAGTTCAGTGATTTAAAATTTTGTAAAACTTTTAATTACATTTTATGCAACAGTGATACTTTGTTTTGTGCTAGCATTTTACCCTGATGACGCCCAGTAAACCCATGACTACTAATGATAACGTCGAGATCAATAGTGCCTCTCCGACATATTTATCTTTTGTTCGAAACCCTAAAGCATTTTTTCTTGTCTATATATTGGCACCTGTCCATAACGTTCCCGCTGCTCAGACTCTGGTCTCCTCTCTGTGAAAGGGAGTGGGCCATAATACACCAGGGGATTCACAGTGTCCGTTGGTGTCAATGTCACATACAGGATAATTTTTGACCAGTCCGCAAACTGTAACTATGAATCCAGCATTTCATTCTAGATCCCCAGCGGAGAAATTGTTCGTTAGTTATACAAAAAGAAATCAGCCGTTCCATACATTTTCACCGCGTAGGTATTGCACTTTTCTATGAAACAGCAGATTTTTATTTTTTTATAACCGACGATATTTTTTTTGCGCTGGATGTCTTGAATTATATTATGCTAAATTCATGGTTACAGTTTGCGCACTGGTTAAAATTTTATCCTGTATATATATTCGACATTTTGTTTCTAAGACATGCCTTGCATTCGTCACGACGTTTTCCTTCACCAGTTTGAAAGCAGTGAAATGTTATGAATTAGGCAACGTAAAGTGCCTGCCAAAGAGCAGTAGTTGCACAGTGGTAACGTTAGAACACAGGCAGGCGCTTTACTTTGTGTAAATTATTTCATCACCACTGCTCTCAAAACTATGAAGGAAAACGTCGCAAGAAAACCGGCATGTCCTAGAACCTAAAAATTCGAAGACCAGTGTCATTTACCAACCTGCACTGGTCCCGCGTGGTGGTTTTCGGCCCACTTCCTCTCACCGAGTGGAGGCCTGCGTCCCAGCAGTGGGAACATTATAGGCTGATTATAAATGAATGTATGAAAAGTGCCTGCCTGGGTTAAAACCTACGACCTACGACTGGGTCTACATTGATATTTGGACCTTGTATTTTCTACCAGTTCAGTTAGGTGTACCTCAAGGCTCAATACTGGGTCCATTCTTATTCTTAGTGTACATTAATGATTTACCATTCTATTTAAAGGGTATCTGTGACGTTGTACTGTTTGCTGATGATACCTCTCTTATCTTTAAGGTAGACAGGAATAGACAAGATTTTGACGACGTAAACAGTGCACTCTCAATGGTTACGGATTGGTTTACCACGAATAATTTGGTTCTCAATGCTAAGAAAACAAAATGTATAAAGTTCGCTTTGCCGAATGTAAAAAATCTGGGACCCAATATCGTCTTAGAAAATGAGGTGCTTGAAACTGTAGACTCGGCAGTTTTTCTGGGCATAACAGTAGATGCCAAACTTCAGTGGGGATCACACATATCAAGGCTAGCGGGAAGGCTCAGTTCGGCTGCCTACGCCGTCAGGAAAGTAAGACAATACACTGACGTTGATACAGCTCGGTTAGTCTATTTTAGTTATTTTCATAGCGTTATGTCCTACGGCATTCTGCTGTGGGGCAAAGCCGCTGACATTCAAAATATTTTTGTTCTGCAAAAACGAGTTGTACGTGCAATTTACCAATTAGGTGCTAGAGTTTCTCTGAGAGATTTTTTTAAAGAAATTGGTATTCTCACGGTGGCATCACAATTCATCTTCGCTAACATCTTATATATTAGGCAAAATATACACTTATACACTAAAAACAGTGATATCTATATATATAAAAGAAAGTCGTGTTAGTTACTTCACTTATAACTCAAGAACGGCTGAACCGATTTAGCTGAAAATTGGCAGGGAGGTAGTTTAGAGCCAGGAGAAGGACATAGGATACCGTTTTTTTTTTATCCCGTTCAGTTGTTTCAGAAATAAAAAAAGTATCAAAGTGGAAGTTGGCTGTCGAAAAACGAAAATTTTCACGGATAGGATAATAGGGTAGATAGGGTAGGGTAGGTAGGGTAGGTAGGGTAGGTAGGGTAGGTAGGGTAGGTAGGGTAGGTAGGGTAGGTAGGGTAGGTAGGGTAGGTAGGGTAGGTAGGGTAGGTAGGGTAGGTAGGGTAGGTAGGGTAGGTAGGGTAGGTAGGGTAGGTAGGGTAGGTAGGGTAGGGTAGGGTAGGTAGGGTAGGTAGGGTAGGTAGGGTAGGTAGGGTAGGTAGGGTAGGTAGGGTAGGTAGGGTAGGTAGGGTAGGTAGGGTAGGTAGGGTAGGTAGGGTAGGTAGGGTAGGTAGGGTAGGTAGGGTAGGTAGGATAGGTAGGGTAGGTAGGGTAGGTAGGTAGGGTAGGTAGGTAGGTTAGGGTAGTGTAGGGTAGGGTAGTGTAGGGTGGGTAGGTAGGGTAGTGTAGGGTAGCGTAGGTAGGGTAGTGATTTTGTATGAATGACTTTTGGACGAACAGGACAACGTCTGTCGGGTCAGCTAGTTCATAATATTAATACCAGAAATAAGGACAAACTACGTGGTCCCTTTCACCGGCTTCATAAAGTTCATAACTCATTCGTTGGGCTCGGTATCACCTTTTATAACAAGCTTCCCTCTTCTTTGCTAGATTTACATTTTAATGCGTTTAAAGCTAAAGTAAAATCAAATCTTTGTTCGAAGGCATACTATTCTATCAACGACTACTTAAACGATAAGAATTGTTGGTCGCTGTGATTAACTCAAGACAACGTTTGTGTTCTTTCACCAGAATTAGCTTACCTACTGACAGGTTATATGAGTTACTCCATAGCATTGTTTATTTTATTTGACTATAAACCATTTTTTTTATTTTTAATATTGATATTTCCATTTTTTTATGAAATTTAATTACTTGCCTATTACTGTATAGAATCAAGTTCTTCCAACTTATCAGACAGCTGTGCTGCTGGAGAGTTTGTTGCGCCACTTCTTCTTCCCAGATAAAGCACTAGGAAGTGTCGAAGGGTGGGCGTTTTTGGGGGACTGTCTTATGTAATTTTGACGTTCGAAAAGTGCTGACTCTCAGCCTAGTTTGAATAAATGACTTTTGATTTTGATTTTGATTTTGACTTCATATTCATGAATTTAACTGTGCTTTTGTGTGCATTTAATCAATGATTTCTCAATTAACACAATAAAAGTATAAGTACGTACTGTTTAAGTTCTTCCTCGAGCCACACACAGGCGTCCAGATCCAGATGGTTGGTCGGCTCGTCCAGTAGCAGCAGATGAGGCTTCACGTACAGCGCGCGGGCCAACGCGATACGCATGCGCCAACCTGCGGGAACAATGCTGGTTTGAAGAGTTATGTATTGACATGGGAATTTCATGTTCGCAAACATGAAATTCCTTTCCATAACGCGACAGGTGACAAAATGTCAGGCGCCATAAGTAACCGTCACTTTTTGAGTTCTGCATGTTAATATAGGCTTCGCGAGGGCACTGTCAAACCAGAAACCACACAAAGCAAACAGGTCTCATGTGCCTCTGTACCATCTATAGAATAATAATACTAGTAACACGGTATGCACTTGAGCATTTTGTCCATGACATAGGCATGTTTGTATGTAATACAATTACGGTAAAAAGATTTGTTCTGTTTTACAATTTGTTGTTATAGCAACAGAAACACAAATTCTTTGAAAATTTTAACTGTCTACCAATTACTGATCATGAGATACAGCCCGCTGACTCACAGACGGACGGAAGGACAGCTGATGCTTAGTGTGGGTGTCGTTGCTTACCCTTCGGGTGTAGAACCCTGGAAAGGCACAGTTATGAGGTGCAGATAAATTTCGCCTCGCAAGATACCAAATTAACACGTTACGGGACAATGGACATGATCTAACAATAACTGTTGACAATGAAAGTCGTCGCGTGTTTAGACAATTTATTCATTCAAGTTTATAATGACGAGATTGTATTGCAACATTTACATAACATAAAGATTGTGTAGCTCGCGGGTGGGTAGGAATGAGTACACTGTGATTTTGGCAGTTATTTTGTAGAGCTATCAGTCTATGCTCCGGGTACTACACTGAACTTCTGTAGGCAAAAATCCAGTAACATTTTCATTCCGCGCTCAGCAGTACTATAGTGCTTGCTACAACTAGACTAAAGAGGTAGTATCTCGACCCATTAAACTGTTCCCTAGATATACTTATCCCCTTTGAGCAAGTTATGAATATTTGTATGTGCTAAGTGCTGCAACGGGGAATCAGTGAGTGAATGACATCTTAAAGATTGATGTAAGTTGTCAGATTTTCGGGCTTCTGGCGAACCATAACGACTGTCAAAGACTTAGGAATGACTGCCGTTGCTCCCGAACTGCTTAACGTGGTTTCCGAGACACGAAAAAGTCTTGATATGTTAAAATGAACCTATCCATGGACCAACTGCGGCAATCACCATAATATAGGTTGACAACAATAAAACAATAAATTTATAAAGGACGCATAGGAGTATTTTGAACGAAATTAAAAAATGAATGGTATGGCCGATCAAGCGACTAACTATAGTGACTATTGGATATATTTGTAGTTTTAGTATATTCGCCGGTGACGTCATAAAAATACGATGTTTTATTTAGTGTTGTATCATTGTCTCCACATTGTCTGTAACAGTAAGGTGCTGACCTCCAGAGAAGTCCTTGGTGGCCTTCTGCTGCATATCGCGGGTGAAGCCCAGACCGTGCAGGATGTTGGCAGCGCGTGCCTCCGCCGTGTCGGCGCTCAGGTCTTCCAGGCGGTCATAGACATCCATTAGCTGTTCTTGCGCGTCTGTGGAGAAGTATAAATGAACATGTTACAAAACCAGGGCCAAATCTACTACGTTTCAATGGTCTCTTATTGTACGATTTCTTAGTTTTCCAATAAATTTGCAGTTAAAGTAATATTTAAGTATAAACTAAAAGGCTGGACTGTAATGTGAATAATGTATCACCACACTACTTCACAAATAAAAAACAGAAAAGGTATGCGCTTCGGTAATCTTTGTTTGCGAATCAACACTAACTTCGCACCAAGTAACGTACAAAGACAAACCTTATAAGTTTTGTACTGCCGCGATTTGTAGTAGTGCTAGTGCACCTATCATTGCGCGTGTAGTCGAGGTTTATACGGAAAGGATTCTAAATACTCTGTACACCACCGAAAGTTGAAAGTTTAGTGCGCGATGATATCCCGCAGCCATATTTTTACGTCCGTATGAACGTAGACTCACATGAAGTTTTGTCTATAAGAACAAGACGTGCAATATGAAGTGTTGTCTCTGTCGGTTTACTAACTCTGTTCACGCCTCATTATTTGGCACAAAAAGTGGAAGGTTTTTTTAAATCGCATAGAGATATTAATCTCTATTTTCTTTTAAATCATGATAACGTACAATAACCTATTACTTCATGGTTGTAATAGCTCTATGTTATGTCTCATCGTCAAGCGACGATAATTGCGGAAGTGCACACTTTTCTGGGAAAGAAATCTGTAAAGGGAGTTGTCTTACCATCATCTTCGCACTGAGCCAGTTCTTCAGCGAGCTTCTCTAGCTGGATCCTCTCCTCGTCGACCTCCATGACGCACTCGAGTGCAGTCTTATCGGAGGCTGGCATCTCTCGCGTCAGGTGAAAGATGTCAATGTGCGCGGGGATAGTTACCTCGCGCCGACCCAGCACCGCCAGCAGTGACGACTTGCCTGGAAACATTGACAACGAAGCTCTTATTAGTACTGTGATAAGGAACATAACGTAATCCGACCTGCCTAACCTTTTCCCAATATCGGGGTCGGTTTCCTAATTGGACGCAGCTGAATAGAAGTATTAGTATCGGTACATAGTGCAATCTTACGATCCCAAAAACGTAGGAAGAGAATATTTTTCCAGCTATGTTTAAATTTAATGAAATCGGAGGCAAGCTTATCGTCATTAACCTTCGGCGAAATACTCTTTCGTGATTTATTATTTTTGCATCGATGCTGGTATTTGTATTTACTGTAAGCTACCTGATTAGTTGCTACGTTTATTATCCAGGGCGCAAAATGGTTCGTTCGAGCAGCACGTATGACTGTATTTGGTGAAAATTGGTCTATAGGATGCAGGGTTCATATTTACGAAATGATGACACTTAAATGAGGTAGTATATTTTATGTTTCTCATGAAGGCTCAACGGAATACTAACGTAGAACAATTTATATTAAAACTTCATGGACATTGTCCTACAAGAGTCGCGTCGCGCCAGTTTGACGAAGCCTTGCGAATCCTTTTAGATTTGTAAATTTTACTTTTGTTTGTTAGAAGAAAACATTTACGTTTGCATGATGAATTGTTTGTTTAATATTTTGTAAACCCTCCGAAATTCTTACAATTTCAGAACTGTAAATGAATGGTTTATAATCAACAAATTGGGTTCACCTAGCTCACAATATTCAATAGTTTCTGAAAACATGATTTTAACTAAGTTTTGTTTTTCTCAAATTTCTGTTCTGTCTTGGTATCACAACATTCGGCGCGAGTATAAGAAGGTTAACCTGGCACAAATTCAGACTGCGGAAATTTTACGATTTCCTTATGAATAAACTTTTCTTGACCCCGGTTCAGACTACTTGCGCAGCAGACCAGTAGCAGACACTAGGCGCCGCGAACGGTTTTATCAATTAATAAGTGATACTTCAATAAGTTCAGTACGTCTACCATGAGTTACTATCGACAAATGATTCGCTAGCGAGTTAATGTGGATCGAATACATTTCGATAATGCTTTCACTATGAGTTTAACGGAGTCTTACGCAGGCGCCGTCTATAGAACTTACCTTATAAGTTCGATAGACCGTGTCGTCTAGCTAACTTCACTCCTTGTTTTTTTTTTGTTTCTTTCTCAGTAATAAGAGAAGAGAAAGGCTCATATGGTCGAAAAGTAATGCTATATAGAAAGGTTGGCGATTAGTGGACTATCTATGGTATTAAGTGGTTGTTGTTTTTAAAAATTCCTTACAATAAGTCACTGTCGAGTGCCTTATAATCAATTTGTAAAATTTTACAAAAATAGAAGAATGAATGAGTTAAGTGTAATACGTAAACTTTTTTTCACTTAATCCCTACTAATATTGTAAATGTGAAAGTAACTTTGTTTGTCTGTCTATCTGTCTTTTACACTTTCACGCCCAATTCGCTGAACCGATCGTCATGAAATTTGGCAGAGATAAAATCCCTACTAATATTGTAAATGTGAACGTAACTTTGTTTGTCTGTCTATCTGTCTGTTACACTTTCACGCCCAAGTCGCTGAACCGATCGTCATGAAATTTGGCAGAGATAACTGGCCTGGGTTAGAGAGAAGAACATAGGCTAGGTTTTTTACACGATAACAGACATCCACGTGGGCGGAGCCGCAGGCAAAAGCTAGTTTCATATAAATCAGCAACGGAGACGCTAGCGTGTTTAGGCGAGGTAAACAAATGGTAGCGCTGCAGAGTTCAATTACATAATGTTGCCAGGCAATTAAAGTCCCCTCCGTCGTACAAACAAACAACGAATGCAATGCACTGTTCAAATATTTGCCAGCAGTGAAAATCAAATGCAGGAAATGCAAAATATAGTCCACGACTATTTACTTTGAATAAATAAGACCTGTCCAGTATTTTGGATTGTTGTTCTTTTTTTCTTTTGATTGTCATGCATAATCAGCCTATAGTGTTCCCACTACTGGGACACAGGCCTCCTCTCGGTGAGAACATCTAGAGAAGGTGTTCCCACCGAGAGGAGGCAGTGTCGGGATAGTGTGGGCCAGGATTACGGCCGACTCCCTCTGGAGTAAGCCGTAATCCACCTCGTAGATGTCACAAAATTAAAAGACATTTATTCATACCGAGGTGCGTAAAGTGCACAGGCAAATATCTCATTTAGGATTGCAAAAAACCAAAAGAAGAGAAACCAAAGTGTGTCCACTGTGGAGCTCCACATCCGGCTAACAGGGGTTGTATCGTAGAGCTAAAGAAATTCAGCAGATTCGAAACAAACAATCGAAACGCAAATAATACAACCCCTCAACAAAATACACCTAATGGAAAAGTTGAAAGCACCAGCCAGTACAAACGACTCTTATCCCCAAGTAGCTACAAGAGGCATGGCGAGGTACCTTTGGCTGAGATGGACAGTGACAAAAAGTTAAATGAAAACTATTATTATAAAAGAAAACCTGCACTATGAAAGTTTCAATACGAAGAGAAAGAGACGATTTGTCTACAAACCAATAAATATCCTGTTACAGTATCTACCATCTACTGTTCACCACGGTATACGACAAAACAAAAGACCAGTTTATGAAATTTCTAACTCGCCATGGAAGTAGATTTATCTTAGGAGGTGACTTCAATGCTAAAAATACGTATTGGGTTTCAGGCTAACAACTACCAAAGGAAAAGGAGTACTGAGTTCCATAAAATACCTGAAACGTGATGTCATATCAACTGGAAAGCCCATCTACTGGCCAACAGATCCAAAACTTAATAGATTTTTTCGTAACCAAGGATCTATCAACTGGGTATATAAAATTAGAACAAAGCTGTGACATCAACTCAGATCATTCTGTAATCTATTTAGAAATTAGAGAGACCATTTTATTAAAGAAATAGTCCCACTCTTGCAACAAGTGTACAGACGCAGAAGCCCACCCACTTCAAGACCAGATTGAATGATGGAATAGACCTTATAGTCCCATTAAAAACACTCGAACATCTAAACATTGAATTAGAGAATTTCTTAATGCACATCCAGCAAGTAGCGTGGGAAAATATACCTAACTTCAACAAGAGGGTGAAGGGAAATATATACCCCTTCAGAATCAAAAAGCTCATTGTGGAAAAAGAAGGCAACGATAAAAGTGGAACCAATCTAGGTGCCATGATGACAAACGAAAACTAAATAACCTGACAAAAAAACTAAGAAGACTAATTCAGAACTTTCAAGATGACTCAATCAACACCTATCTCCAGAACCTAAGTAATGAACAAAAGACAGACTATTGCCTCTGGAAGTCTGGTAAGCACCTAAAAAGGCCGGTGGCCCAAATATAAGTGATGTAACTATAAGTGTGAAAACGGGCAATGGGAAATTAGTAACGAGCAAAAAGCTTAGAGGTTTGCAGAGCATCTAAAAAATTACTACTACATTATGTTCATGTAGTTCATTTAACATGAAGTAACATGTGTTAAATTAGGACCGTCGGAGTTAAAAATCGACATTTAATTACTAATAACAATAACAAAACCATGGTCAACAAGACGACCACCAGGCCTAGACAAAACACATTTATTAGCGTTCACGCCAAACGCTACGCCAAAATGTGTGGGAATGACATTACCTGCGGAAAGGTTACGTCGTGTCCTTTCCACAGGTAATGTCATTCTCATACATTTTGGCGTAGCGTTTGACGTGAACGCTAACAGAAATATGTTTTGTCTTTAAGCCCAGTCACCACAAGCAGCACACCTTCACGAGCTTAACACAAAGATCAGCCACTACCCTCCTCGCCATATTTCATATTTGAGGGAAGGAGGCAACGCGACCCCGACGCTATACCACAAGCGGTATGTAAGGGAGCATGACCAACTTGCTGCATGTCTTCGAATTTTAGATTCTAGGACATGCCGGTTTCCTAACAAGTATTCCTTCACAGTTGGATTATCATTAGTACTATCCAAACCATAGTCAGACAGACACGACCACGATATGAGATCTGATGCCAATTAGTTGCCTAGACTGAGACTCAATAGCATTTTCGCAATAGCAATTCGGTAGCGTTGATTTAATCATAGGTATATATATATACATATTCGTTTAGCATTGCCATACGCATCCATAGATTTTCTAAGCGTTAGCATCTCTTTAAACATAATATAGGCGCAGGTAGCATTTCATGTTAGTAGACTAAGTCCGTAAGTTTTATAAGTGAAGGGGCACTAGTGAGTGTCCAACCCGGCTTTCTGGAGCGTGTGTTGCAGCGCAGCCCGGCCACAGTCGATTTCGTAATTTATAGAATTATCAATTAAATGTTCTCAAAGTGTTCTTGCAGTACCAATAAATAGATTAAATGTACCACAAACATATCTTTTTAAAAAAGCACTTGTTTGTGGCCGGGCAGTACCGTATACGTTGCAGCCCGGCCACGTGTATATTTTCTGGTAGGAGGCTCAGAATGTTCTAAAATATAAACCAAATAAATATTCCTTTTGCGCTGTTTTTTTTTCAATGAAATATATGCCACGCGGACGAAGACGTGGGCAGAAGCTGAGATCGTTTTTTTTTTTTTTTTCTGAGTAAATTTATCTTTGTAAGACCGAGCAGACATTGTCCTACCCCAACAGCGCCACGGGTCCAATTGTGAATCCAAACCATTCTCGAATCCACTTGTACACACACAAAAATAATCAAAATCGGCCCAGACTTTTGGGAGGAGTTCAGTTCCATACCCACGCACAGAAGAATGATATATATAAAGATTACGCAGAAGGCTGAGCACCTCATTACCTTTATTGTACCTAGCAATTAATAATTGATTGATTTAATTGTATTAAAAGAAACTCGATTCTTCGTAAGTTTCAGTGCCAATTGCAGATGAATTTAAACCAACATCCCGCAGGCTTAGCACGAGAACCGTAGAGAAGCGTTTTGTCGACGGAAGAGTAGACAAAAATGACGTTTCCGTGTTGACAGTTGACAGTTTTGAACCGACAAATGTAGATAAGCGATTTCTATTCTACGGTAGAGTAGAAATAGAAACCGTCATGCTAAGCCCGCTGTAGTGACCGGAGGTGTGGAAGTCAAATTAGCACTCATCGAACGGGCTATTCTATATGTAGAAACAAAAGCCTCGAAGATGTCTATTTGTTTCCATTTCTATTGAGGTTTTAACTACAGATAAGTTGTCCGTAAGAGTACATGAGGGTTATTAAATTACGACTTTTTAACCGACGAAAACAAAAAAGAAGAGTTACTTAAGTAGACGAGCAGCTAAGTATTTTTTATTTATGACCACGCATTAACCGTGCAACCTTAACGTACTTTCCGAGGTTCGGAGGGGTTTAGGTATGTAAAGATATGGTCACCAATCCACCGACCAACCGCGGCAAGCGTGGCTTAGCCTGATCGATCGACCCGTACAGCTATTATTATTTAGCCACAAGCTAGCAAAAAGAAATACGTGAATACATCATCATCAGAGGGCTGATGATGATGTATTCACGTATTTCTTTTTAATTAAGTAGTCCGATTTTGAATTATTTATTTATTGGAAAGGGTACATTCAAAAGTTGGTCTCAAATAAGGTATTTTAAAAATCCCTAAAAAAACTTGTTCCGGCAAGCATAGCTTAACCTGATCTAACGATCTGGGCGGCTATTATAGTTGACATTTCTATTCTTTCTCGAACTCAAAATGTGCACTCGCACTCGCATTCGGAGACGCACTCACAGACATCTACTTGCCACTTGAGGTTCTTATATTATAAGTTAGGCACAACACCCTCATCTCGTATATTGTGACGAACAATATCGGGGTTTTTGTATTTCGGCAAGAAAAGAGGGATCTGAGGGAAATATACCGTAACCTCACTAAAACTATCCTTTTTAAAATGAAAACTTCCAGCCTGCCCTTTTCGAAGTCAGTAAAAAAGAAAGTTTTCTAAACATTCAAAAACTTTTTTAAATGGTAAACTTCAATGTGTCTATCTATTCTTTCTTCAGCCAACTATTATTTTTTCTACTTGCATTACAAAGTGCAGTTGTGACGGGAGCGGGTTACCATGGGCACTGTAAGGCTTTGGGGTCAGTTCTGCCAGAACGGAAAAATGCCCTAGCAATTAACTGGTTCCATTGAAAATAGGACCGTGTTACAATAGCCTAAAGTAGAAAATTGTATGAATATCGACATTGTTGGCTCGACTGGACTCGGTTAATCTTTTTTTTTCTACTTCAGGCTATGGTAATACGGTCCTATATTCAATGGAGCCAGTAAATTGCTCGGGCATGTTTCCATTCTATCTATAATAAATAAATATATATATATATAAATAAATAAATAAAAAATCTGTACTGACCCTAAGCCATTCAGTGCCCATGGCAACCCGCTCCCTAACATAAGTACATGTAATCGGTGGCAAATTATCCACTGGCTATGAAACTAGGTACATTGTTTTGCTACAATCAACGTTGTATGGATGACAGCGCTGATACATTGCGTTTAAAAACGTTTGTTTCTGCACTCGAACAACCGTAATGCTCCATTTCGGGTAGATCTTAAAAAATAAAAAAGCCCGCGCCCGATTACCGGTGACCTGAATATCCGGACTGCGTCTCCGCATCAGAGAAAAGCAATCTTTGAACCGCGATTAACGGCACATAAAACTATCATAATAAAACAAAATATTTGTTACTAACTCGTGTTCTGAACCTATGTATCACACATACATGTAGCAAATACGGTAGTCGTACCAAGGTCGGCAGCGTTGTGTAAAATTTTTCATTCATAATATTGCGAAGCAAGTTTGTTGCTATCGTATATTTGTTGCTACACGAGATTTGCCAGAACTATTCGAATGTAACATTCTTGGGTAGCTGGGCTTTTTCTCTACAAAGGCCACTGACGATGTGCATTCTTCACGACCATTTTATGAGCTTCCAGTAAAGGCTGGTCATTCAAAAAAGGAGTGAGGTCGATAGATGAATGTCGCAGGCATTCGCAGTGGATATATTGCAAATTTAATATTTTCTTGAACTAACAAAGCAGCCGTGTCTTTGTTGCCATGGTCTTTC
The DNA here is from genome assembly GCA_949987655.1 of Polymixis flavicincta. Lineage (NCBI taxonomy): Eukaryota > Metazoa > Arthropoda > Insecta > Lepidoptera > Noctuidae > Polymixis > Polymixis flavicincta. Next base: position 9,643,233 of record OX465171.1, on the reverse strand, counting down.
TTGTATTTTGATTAAAGTGTAGTATTGAAAGCCTAGTTGTAACATTAAGTTTCAAAATGCAACATTAGCAACAAGCTCGTATTTGGTTTCCATTGCTTTAATTAATGCCCACAAAACAGCAAACCCTGTAGGGTTTGCTACAGGGTTTGCCGTTTCGTGGGCATTGGGCAAAGAAACAGTGGAAATGTATTTGTGTAACTTTAAGCAGGAACTTCTGCTAACAATCCTCAAATAGCTCTCCGATACACCGAGCAGAAATGAAAATGGGTCAGCGACGTTGGTGGGTTAATACTAATCAATACTTGCAACCAACCGTTATATAATATTCTCTGCTATAATCGATGCAGTTAGAAAAAAGGAGGATTATATTAGTAACCTTCCTCATGTTGTGTTTTAACAATACCAGCCAGTTTTATTGTCCCACTGCAGAACAAAGGCCTATTCTCATCCAGAGAAGGTGCAAGCGTGATCGTCAAGCTTGCTCATTGGTGGATGGCGATTGCACCGTGTGGTGCCGGACGTAAGGAATAGCACCATCCCATCTCTTCCCATGGGTGTCGTAGGACGCGACTAAGGGACTTACTAGAGAATAGACAACAGCATTCTCTATGCATTTTACCACCATACTGGGATCGCCAAGCCGTTTGCCAAACGTAGCGATTATGGCAACCCCCGCCCCCCTTTTAGGGAAGGCCTATGTCCAGCAGTGGAGGTCTTTCGGTGGAAATGAATGATGATGATGATGATGATTAAAAACCCAGTTTTTTTTCAGGTTTCCCTCACGTCATTCGTTTGTTTTTTTTTGAGCGTGGGAAATCATCGAATAATTTCTCCCGCTCCCGGGTGGAGCGAGAGGGCGTATTAGACTCAGTCAGGTTGGTCACATTGTTTTCCTTCTACGAGAACGTGGTTTGAATTATAAATAAAAATACTTTTATTGTTACTTTCCCCAGCACGTTGCGGCACGCGGTAGGTATAAGTTTTCTTGAAACTTGTACTGTTTTACGGCATCCCCTCTCGTATTCATTGTGCGGACTCTAAATAACATCTCGAGAACAAGTAAGAATTTTATAAGTTTTATATTTCAACAGTAACGGGAATGTAGGTACCTATACAGGGTGGGAATTAAGTCACCTGCATCTGCCAGGTGAATCTACCCGCCATATGTACTAAACAACGTTCCCTTTGAAATTCATAACCGTAATAAACTCCCTCTCACCGAGAGGAGGCCTGTGTCCCAGCAGTGGGAACATTATAGGCTGATGATGATGATGAATAAAACTTCATACATCATCATCTCTGCCAGGGGTGCGGGTTGTTAGAAAGAGACACCGTGACCCCTGACACACAGGCAACTGAGGGTGTGTTTTAGTCAGCAAAAGTCTGACACGCCCTCTTGCTCCACCCAGAGCGGGAGAAATTATTTGATGATTTCCCACCATAAAAAAAAAACATCATCTGCGTAGGATTTTCCCAACTGTGTTGGGGTCGGCTTCCAGTATTTTACACGGAGCGACTGCCTGTCTGACCCCCACAACCCAGTTATTGGGTAATATACATTACATACACCCCATGGCAAGTCGTAGTTTGTCAGACTTTCGGGTTTCTGTTGATTCGTAATGACTGTCAAAGATCCACGAATGACTCTGATGATCCATGTTTTGTATATTCTAATGTATGTACAGTGTACACACCATGGCAATTATGAACAGAAATGTCCTAAGTAGAGATAAACTACGATAACATGGCGCGCCCCTCCATTTTACTATTTCAATGTGTGTAGTCATATTCTTACGAAAGAGTTTGATGTGATTGTAAGTAATCGTCTTCAGTAGCGTCTCAATATGCATACGGCACACATGCGAGTCTTGGTGACACTTTGAAAATGCTTTCAATATTTTCAAATGTTTTGAATTTTGGAGGGGCGTGCCATGTTATCGTAGTTTATCTCTAACATAACTAGATTCATGAATGACAGCAGGGACTAAAGGCTTATAACGTGCTTTCCCAGGCACGCAGGGGTCTTGGTATGTATAGATGTCACCCATCCACAGACCAATCACAGCAAGCTTAGCGTAACCTAATCGAACTGTGCGGCTGTTTTTACGTAGCCACAAGCCCCTTCCATCCATCGAAATAGTCGTATCCACTGTTGTATAGGAACTTGATTTTCTTTTCCACGAATCGGATTTGGGTTTCATAGTGATCGTTATTTAGTATGAACGGATAGAATCACTCCCTTGACATATGCAGGTGACTAAATCCCCACGCTGTATATTTCTTAGAAATCACCTTTATTATGCTAGTTAAACGAGGAAAACTGCTCAACGCTTATGTGCCCGTCACATTTGTAGTTGAGAATAATTTATAATAGCAGCGAATTCAATCGATAAGAAATGCAAGCTGACTGAAACATGTAACAGTTTCGCGTGTTCGTTGCAAATTTGTTGGAAACCAAATTCGTATGAAGACATTCATTAAACATTTCAACTAGGTTAGAGCAACATTGATTTCGATGATCGTAAATTCAATCTTATCGCCGAGTTACACTAGAGATGGCTTTTCTACGGCCTGTTTATTGAATAAAGGACTGCACAAAGTGCAGCATTCAATGGCACAGAATTGTCGAGGGACTCAACGAGCACTTGGCCTATAAATTAAACTTGCCCGCTGGATGTAATAAAACAGTCTATTCGAGGCTTGCCCTTACTCTGTTTCAAGGAAAAACTGATAATGCTATACAATGGAAACGCAATCGTAACTCCGTATCGGAAGTGTTTAATAGCGAATAATACCTACAATGACGAATTAATTACGTAATAATGTTAGGAACACGTCATTTTATATGACAGTGAAGCATAGAATATAATAATTGTTTTAGCTCGCTGTGATTTTGAAACGATTGTTCTATAGTTAAGCTCACATGTGAATAGATTCACATATTCACACCTGGGGCTACTCCATTGGCACGAAGTACGTAGATTCGGCCGTAGTTACGAGTGTTTCCTACTCCTTTTAGTTCAGGGCCCGAACAAAGAATGACGAATGATAACACGATTTGACCGGTGTCCCTACTCCCGATTTGTTTTTAACCGTCCTAGTACACACGGCTACACATCAAGCGACACATTTCCAGTGTACGCTGATCTCGCACTGCACAGAAATGTTATACAATGCGAGATCAGCTTATACTGGAAATGTGTAGCTTGATGTGTAGCCGTGTGTACTACTGTTGGCCAGGCTTCGCAGGCAACGATCTTCGTATCTTCGTTTACGGACTTACACGAGAAGACCACCAGATTGTGTATTCAATTTAATAATGTGCAAACTGATCGAAATGCTGATGAACCAACTTCCCACACGTCCGGAATAGTCAAGCGTGTTATCAGAAATAAGTGCAGTACAGCAGACATGCGAGAATTTACATGCCGTGTTGCAGAATTAAACAAGTAACATTATATAACAGTATCGTCATCGTTGAGACAAAGGGTACTTTCGCATGGCTGCAACGCTTCATAAAATATAGTGATCTAATTCATTTCCTCACCCAAAATTTCGCCAGCAGCATAATTTTTTGTGTCAAAGAACCATTATTTTGTCGTGATATCAGTACATAATTGCCCACTGCTGAACATGGTCCTCACTCCTCATTTATTAAGATTTCAGTCTCTTCCCAAGCGTTACCTACCAGATTAATTCTAAAATAGGATACCATTTGTGTTTAAAATAATCTACCACAAAATGTTCATCACCCTAATTGCACAACACACTTTCAATCACAATTCGAAAGATTATGAAGGAAGTGCTAATCTATTGCTCTGTTTGTAAAATTATTCTGTTCAACTACGTAAATAACGCATTGTATGATGTGGAACTGTCAAAATGAAAGGTATTGATTGCCTCTGTAGGTGCGTTACGCAATTACCTCACATAACCCATCAGGGCCCCAATTCACTATGACCACTTAACGATTCCCTTACTTCGAAACCACGTAAATTTCTTAGATCACACACGATTTCTGCTAATATCGTATTAATAATATCGACAAATTGTCTTGGAACCTACAGAATATGACATTTCGATTCCATACTGTTACATTGGTATTTACAAAACGCGATATTGACGTAGTTTTAAGGTAGTCCGTTTCAGCAAGGAATCATTATAACAATACAGAATTGGGACCCTGAAGACGGTAAAAAAAACAGTACATACCACATCCGTTTAATCCCACGAGGCCGTATCGTCGGCCGCAATTCAACTCGAGGAGTGTATCCTGGAGCAGTTCACTTCCGTAGAATGTGATAGAGAAGTTTGCGATCTTGATGTCCCTGGACCTCGGGTGGACGGCAAGGGAACCGGTACACGACCTGGCCTCCGAGTTCATCTTGGCTTCCTCTTCCAGCTTGAGGCATAGTGCCTCTGTAACAAAGAATATGGCATTAGTATTTTTTTCATGTTTTATTGTATTGGTAGGTGTAGCTTAAAGCAGGTTTAAGTTATGATGAGGCTGACATGCCATTGTGGATAAAAAGCCTCCTTCAAAATTAAAAAAATATAAAAGAAAAACATAATAATATGTTCCAACACATTTTTTCATGAACTCAGATGTATTCAATATTCAAATCCTTGTATCCAATTGATGTTATTTCCAGTTAGTCAATATCAACTTCAAACCAGTGCAAATTGAGGCGATTTAAGAATTCAATTGACTGGTACTATTGAAAGTCATAAGCAAAAATATTAAAGTTGTAGCAAACTGAACTTTATGTGCGTGTAGTAATGTAATTTTTCCGACGACACATTTGTTTACATGTATGTTGTGTGTAAAGTAAATTATGCAGGGTAGGTCCGTATTTATAAACGTTTGGCAACTTTTTTGTTCAATGTATAAAATTCTAATGAGTACTTAAGCAGTTTCATTGCTTCCAAATAGTTATGAAATTCTCAAGTGAGAGCCTTAAAACTTGCTTATATGATGGAGTTAATTATTTATCTACATAGGATTTTAAGACATACCGAAAAAGAAAACATGATTTAAAATACAAGCTCAAAGAAAGCATTTTGTTTGATCGTTAATTTAGGTGAGTACACAGCATAATTAGAATATAATGTTCCCACTGGTGGGACGCAGGCATTCTCTCTTCGAGAGCGAGTGGGCTGTCATCTACCACGCGACCCAAAGCGGGTTGGTCGTCTATCAACCCGCACTGGGCCGCGTGGTAGAAAACACATGTCAATTGAACAATCAAATGTTTGTTTCCAAGATATGCCGGTCGGATCGGTTCCTCACTCACATTGTTTTCATCACCACATCTCTTGAAACGGTGAAGTTTTCAAATATGTGGTGATGAAATTATTTACACAAAGTAAAGCGCCTGCCTGGGATCGAACCCACGACCTACAACTCGTAAGTCGGGACCGTTACCACTGTACTACAACTGCTTGAGTGTTACACAAGTACACAACAATGAGAATACCGCGCAGCCCTGCGCAACAGTTGCATAATGAATAAAGATTGTTGTATGGAATTAAACTGTCGACGTTCCTGCAACTGTCTTGCTGTTCTTTCATACCCGTAACTGTATTTCTGTACGAGGTGGTGAATTCGTAAGGTTACATCGGCCAAGGGGATGATTCTACCCATTATACTAAACAACTTTCGCTATGAGAATAATTATACATGAATTAAAATAGTCTGGTCTACTATTCAGAATAAGTCGGATATGAGTTTCATAGTGTCCTGGCAGGTCGTCAGAAGCCCGAAAGTCTGATAATCAGTACTACAAAGGGATATCATATTACCCAGCAACTAGGTTGTGGAGGTCAAATAGGCAGTCGCTCCACATAAAAATACTGATATTTAGCTGAATCCGATTAGACTCGAAGCAGACTCCAAAATTAGTTGGCTAGGCCGATGATGATTTTCATAGAAAACATTGTTTATTATGAAATAGAATTGGTTATTCTATAAATAATAGGATATCGGCACCACTTTGAGATGCCATTTTAAATAAGCTAGTTGGAGTCGACATTCATTCCTATGTGTACCTTTGACAGATACATATGACTAAATCGCCACTCTTATAGCATGTATGGTCAAAATAAAACCTAATGTCGAGCCTAGGATCCTACTAGCATGATTTCCTCAATTTCCTGCTCATCTTTTTGGCAAGAACATTTGGATGTAAATTACATAACTCTATAGATACATTATTATGTACTGAAATTAATGAGTATAATAGTGTACTTATTCATTATTTTGCTAAGCCATTACAGGCAGTATTAACTGTATTAACCTATTAAAGCTATTCGAAGTTACTAACAAAGCGTGATAAACCTTGTGTTGGTAAGGGTTTTAAAATGAGAATTAAAGACAAGCTTTGCATGATTATAGGCTCTTAAATATTTCTTTTCAACCAAGCATGTAGTGCCAGTTATTAAACTAGAGAACATCACGCCTGTTATCCTGTAATGGTATGGCAGTAGTGTACTTATATGGTAAACCTTCATTTAGCCAGTTATATTTAAGAACCACTTAATACAGGGTGAGCCTATTGCAATGTTGACAGGCTTATATGGTCGTCCCATACCTAGCAACACTGTTATTGAGAAAACATTATAAAATCTAATTATTTTCAAAAGAGTAACTTAAGTAAGTTTCTTGCGGGCTCTTCTCCATAGGAAATAACCAATAGGAACCGTTCACCTAGCCTCTGATGTATCATTAGTTCCCGTACCTATCGGTTTTAAGTGAAATAAAATATCTTGCTTTTCAATGAAACAGGCTCAAGTCCTGACTCTCAAGGTACTACTGAGAAATTCCTGATGACAAATCTCAATAACACTGCCCAATAGAGGAAATTAAACCTAGGACCTCTGGAAAAACCTCTGCATGTGTTGTGTTAGCAAAGTCAACTCCATAAATAAAAGATTGAGATAAATGTGTATTATATCTGGTAAGTATAATCAGAAACAAGAGAGAATCCTAGTATGACTGCAAAGGAATTTAGGAAAAAATTACGATTTCGTTGGTAAGTTCAAGATAGAAGAAACCTTGACTACCTACTCTTGTTTTTGCTGAATAATATTTAACCGACTGGATATATATTCAGCCTATAACATTCCCACTGCTGGGACACAGGCCTCCTGTCTGTGAGAGAGAATGGACCGGAATCCACCACGCGAGCCCAGTGCGGTTTGGTAGATGTCATATGTCTTTGAATTTGTCTTTGGACATGCCGGTTACACGGATGTTCTAAACAGACCAGGAGATATAGCAAACTTCTGGAGGGAGGTGGGCTGGCTGGAATAACCACCGACGGCCGCCATGGCTCACGCACAATGGTCTACTTAAAGGACTAAGTGCGGAAACCATACCAAATAACATAGATAACATAGAACATGCCGGTTTCCTCACTATGTTTTCCTTCACCATTTTGAGTGCAGTGGTAATGAAATAATTTACACAAAGTAAAGCTCCTGGCTGCGTTCGAACGAACGACCTACAATTCGTAAGTCGCGGCTGTTACCACTGGGTCTGGTGACCCAGTCATCACGTCATCCATCATGTCACTCTTATGAACAGGTGGGAGGTTCATGTTTAGTGGTCTAAACATGAACCTCCCACCTGTTCATAAGAGTGACATGATGGACTGATAAAGAAATTTTAATCAACACAGATGAAGCACACTCTAATCAAATTAGCAATAGAGCAAAAAAATCAGTGTGGTGCCAGGCGTAAAAGAATAGCACCATCCCATTACTTCCCGTGGGTGTCGTAGGAAGCGACTAAGGGAAAAGGGAGGGAAGGGACTACTAGAGGATGGGCAGCAGCATTCTCTATGCATTTACCACCATACTACGATCGCCAACCCGCCTGCCAAGTGTGGCGATTATGGCAAAACCCCAAGCATTTATTATATAGTTATTTATAAGCAAATAGTGTATGGTATCATTCAGAATATAATCAATAGATTGTTGCCAGTTTAAAAACGAATGATGGATAATAATATGCAACAAGTACCAAATGTTTCTCAAGTTACAATAATTACATTGAATTTAACAATTACTTGCTGCTGGCAAGATGGAGAATTCACAACATTTTGGTGAAAGCTTGACTAATGCAGTGGTACTTTTTGTTTATTTTTGTTCTCAAGTCTACAGTAGCTAACTGTTAACCAGTGGCCCATGACTTGGTTGCAACAAATAATTAAAGCTGCCACATCATAACAGATGGATTTGTTTGTCAGTTCAAGCTAAACTTCCTGAAATCATAATCAGATTTTATGCAAGGTTTTCTAGATAACTTTTTTTTTTGAACATTTTAATAATATCAACAGCTGCAACATAGTGCTATAAGTCAGTAGGGGAAACTAACTTAGTATTCTCCAAAAAATTGTCCTGACACAAGATATTTTTTACTTGCTCTGTTTAAAAACCTGTTTTATGCACGCCAGGACCCAAAACCATTCCCTATAGACCTTAGATCCCAAAGATTTGGCCTGTTTGTGTAGAGCCAGCTGATTTACTCATCATTAAGGTGCTTTTATAATGACAGATGGTATGTACACTATGGCCCAGGTTGGGTTTTCAGGTTGGATATAATAACCTACATTTTTTGTCCATCTATCATTTTTTTTTTTGTGTATCTATACTTTTGTTTGTATATAACTAGCCTATTCTGCCCGCGACTTTGCCCGCGCGCAAATTTGGCCCCCTACCCTCGCGTCGCATCCTATCACCTGTACACTAACTTTTCCTTTTTGGCCCACTCCTAATGATGGTAGCGTGATGACAAAGAAACATAGGATAACCTTCCTTGAGAATTGGGCTATCACAAGCAAAAATATTTTTTCAAATCCGACTGGTTGTTCCAGACAGTACCCCTACATACAAACTTACAAACAAATTTTATCACTTTATAATATTACTATAGATTAAATTCTACACTTTTTAATTATCCAGCAATGCATAGCACATATTGTTTAAATCTGGCATACCCTAACTACACAAAATTTTAATGATGGTGCTGTTTTAATGTGACACAGTAAATAAAAGGATTTAAAAAGTTATTATATTGTCAGGTGGCAAAATATGGAACTAATAGTTTATTGTATTGGATTTGACATATTTTTGACATTTTCCTCACTGGAAATTCACTCTGGACCCTCTGTACATAGTTAATTATCAATAATATACCCTCTGTACATACTATATTATTAATAATATTAATTTAAATGAAAATCAAAGGAATTTCGCAAACAGCACACTTATATGTGTAATTTAATGAATTTCAGAGTATTTCAATCTACACCCCAGGAGTTGTCATTTCATTACCTTAGACACACGAAATGACTTTCCAGCAACTTTAAATAAATAAATACAGTACATAAACAACAGTTAAAAACCAACCATAGGCAACCATGTAAATGCAAATTAGTGTGCCATGTGGTTCATAATGTATATAACGTTATTGCTTCTAGACTAGTCAAGCGTAATAAAGCCCCAACAACAAAGCCTAGGTGACACATACTTTTAAAGTTCAAATAAGTAAGTATTTATGAATAAAAGTTCTTACTGCCGGAAAAGATTGGAATATCAAATTTCATGGTGGTATTTACCTTCTGCGGTAAGCTCACGTTCCTCCTCCTTGCCGTTCGTAGCAGATCCATTCTCCTCATTATTCACTCTCGCCACTGGCTTCTTGTTTCTGCTGCCCGCCTGCTCTTTCTTCTTTTGTTGGGCCCTTTTCTTTGCGTCAGACGGCATTCTGGCTACCTGATCAACGCCAATTTTTTATTACACGAACACAAAAAATGTGCCTACTTGAGATTTACGAAATCAACTCTTGATTTCGTAAATATTTTATAGTAAGGCACCGATATAAATCCCACTACACTGAAGAAATAACCTTTTAACCAACCACTGTACTTAATTCACGTGTATAAGGTGGAATAATTAATATTACCTAAATTACTTTTATGGGATGATAAGCAAGTCGTCAGCGTCTACACGTGCTGAATTAAAAAGAAAGACATTTGAAAAATCACAGATGTTCAAATATCAGTCAAAGACAATATTGTTTTTTGGAAATAGTATTACAACATATAAAAATACATTGAATATGGAATTTTGGTGGTGTAACACGGATAGTATCTAGCTGCTACCGAAAAAACACGGGAAAACTATAGCAATGTACAGACGCCAGCAGGTCAACCTATCCCAAACTGTCAAATTTTCCCAATTGAACAGGAACCTTATTCGTTTGCAATAAAGTTGAAAAACGATCAAAGAAATTTGACAGATTGGGGTAGCTTGATGTGCTGGCCTCTGTACACACAGACATGTCTACAAGGAAGTAACAGTTATGTTGACTTGGTTTATAACTTTAGTGTAATTTTGTACCTTCAGGAATGCTTTCAGGCATTTGCTCAGCAGTTGACAGTTTAGGCCACGATAGAGGCTTCACAAAACAAAAAGAGATTTAGCAAAGATTTTGAAATAATTACCCTGGCATCAGAATCACTATTTAGTTAGTCTATGGTTAAGTTTTAGTTGACAGCACAGAGTACTTTTTAATTGAAACGTGAAATAGAGACCAAATCTTGTTCCGTCATTTGCGTTCGTGAAGAAACTAGCGCCATCTGATTTTCATAGTTAGAACTACCTTTAGTTATGACACCTCTATGCCTTTATCTTTTTATATCTACAGGAATTTTTGTAGGGATATTTGTATACAGCTTTTTAAAAGGATTTCTAATTTTACTATGTAGTAAGTATTTAAATGTTAATTTCAAGGATTGTTAATTGAAATACAATTTAGCGAATCATGTTTTTTTATTAGAAACTAAGAGTAAAGATTTCACATAGTATGGTAGACTTACAGATACCCGATATATTACTCTCCTCTATGCTTACAGACTTAGGACGACTGCCCAGAATTTTACAAAATTACTCGTTTGGATTACTGGCTAGAGCAATGTATCACAGAAAGATCACAAAAACATCTTTGAGGTAATATGTACAGACGCCAGCACGTCAAGCTACCCCAATCTGTAAAATTTTCCCAAAGGAACATGAACCTTAATTTTTGGAAAAACGTTGAAAATCTATCAAAGAAATTTGACAGATTGGGGTAGCTTGATGTGCTGGCGTCTGTACATACTAAAAAATATACAAAATAGCGTAAAACACCGGCTGGCATTAGCAGACATTTGTATTGGGGTTACGAGTTTATTGTTAAAAAAAACCACTAAGGCAATCCTACCATCACCCCAATGAATGTTTGCAAAATGTTTGCGTAAATGAACATACAGTATGTTATTTTATGTTTGATCTAAAAATATAATAAATTATTATACTCTGCGATAAACGTAATTTTAAAACCTTTAACAATTATCCTTTTCTTTGTAAACAATAGAACTAAAGGCGGTTAAAAATATACTATTTTAGTAGTAATAAGATATCGGAGCTTCGCAATGTTGTCAAGTTGCAGTTTGTTTAGCGCCATCTATTCTAATAAAATGAACATTGCTACAGAGCTGCCATCTCATATAATTCGCTGGAGTAAAGTTCCAGGATGATAATCCAACAAAATTAAAAACCCGTTTTAACATATTTTAGGGATTACATCACTGACTTATAAATCATATGGACTTGAAATGTTTGACTATAGAAAAAACAATTATACAAATATGAGGCTTATCGACACCGAAATCATAAAAATGCTGTCATCTCTTTTTAACTTTCATAATTTTGCGTAAGTGAAAAAGGACATCAGTGTTTTTGACAGGTACCATAATGGCAACCCTTCATTCCTAGCGTCATTACACACCTATTTGCGGCCGGTCGCCATTTTATCCTCTCGCTGCTAAGTAGCAAAGTTGGGGTACGTCAACTGTCAAATGCTCTTGATCTGTGGTTGTAATTTCTGAATTTGTGAGTAATTTTGCTGTGTTATTGCGTTTGAACTCGGTTCTATAGTGGAAATCGTCAAATGCAAGATGCCCAATTGCAATATAATCGGATGTGGCATTAAAAGAAGCGGAAATCACCCGAACATAACTTTGCACCAGTACGTACTTAATTTCAGCTGAAATATCTATAGATTTTGATAATAAACATAAGATTCTGTATTTGTAGAAGAGTTTCAACAGTTTCCCTTCACAATTTCCCTTTTACCTTTATTATCAACAGTAATATTTGTACCTATTTCATGAAATCATTTTCTTGTTATTATAGGGATAGAGTAGTGCATTCATGACATTTTTATATTTATCGATATTGCTATAATATGGTTCTTTATTGGTTTTTTGTTTTACTTTCCAGGCTGCCTGCTAACAAAGTAAAAAGAAAATTTGGCTGGAAACAATTGGTGCAGAAAATTTAAAGATGTCAACAAAAACAATTAATATCTGTTCTCTTCACTTTTAATAAAAAGTGTAATAGAAGTATACATGAATTTGAGTTACAAATATTATGGGAAGAAATCTACTGAAAGAATATCACGCAGAAATTACCTGAACAAAATTGTATGGTTTAGAAATGAATGAGATTAATTTGTTTAATATTAAATACTTTATTTTAAATAATTATTGTTGACTTTTAATTTAAACCCAAAATCATCGGCATTTCAGAAATGATAGGTGTTGAGACGTCCGTGCAGGGAGCCCATCGCGGATGTAGTGTCATTTGCTTTCTTAGAATTTGTACCCTCCGCTCCGTGTCGAACGTCTACCTAACGCAAGGCTCTCGGTCTAGAATAACACTAACATTTCATATAAATTGACACAAACTTATTCGATGTACAGACGCCAGCACATCAAGCTACCCCAAACTATCAAATTTCCCGAATTGAATATGAACCTTATGCTTATGGAATAGAGATGAAAATCTATCAAAGAAATTTGACAGATTGGTGTAACTTGATGTGCTGGCGTCTGTACCTACTTACTTATTTTAATTAATAATGGCAATAGGTACCTACATAGTATTAGGGTCATTCTCAGGAGACTCATTATTTGGTTGACTTCGGTGTCATTTTTTTTTTATTAAGTCCTTGTTAACATGAAATATCAAATCTAGAGTTAATTTAAAGCATGTTAGTAGTAGAGTGTTAACTCTAGATTTGATATTTCATGCCTAAATTAGAAAACAAAAATGACACCGAAGTCAACCAAATAATGAGTCTCCTGAGAATGACCCATTAAAAACGATGGTACGGAAAAATTAATGCGCGAGTCCGACATACAGTTGGCCGGTATTTTTTTTTTATTTTTCGTTTTCTCAGCAAACCCTTTCATTTCAAACCCACATGGGAATGCATACAAAATAACTAGTCCGCCATCTTTGGGAGTCCGCCATAATGGATTTAGAATGACGTCAGTTAACAGTTAGCTCACCATGCATTGGTGTCAATTCTGTTGTGCACTCGTCATTTCAGCCGAAAGACGTCCACTGCTAGACAAAAGCCTTCCCCAAAAGGGGGTTTTGCCATAATAGCCACGCTTAGCAGGCGGGTTGACGATCGCAGTATGGTTGGAAAATGCATAGAAAACGCTGCTGCCCATTTTCTAGTAAGCAAGTCCCTTAGTCGCCTTCTACGACACCCACGGGAGAGATGGGATGGTGCTATTCTTTTACGTCAGGCACCACACGGAACTGTTGTGCACTAACTGAACTTAATTTAGGCTATTGATAACTTTGTCTCTCTAATAAAACGAGAAACAGACGGACGTAATTTAGAGCTGTCAAATTTAATTGAACTAATATTTCCATACAAATTAAGGGTAGGTGCACGTAATAAAAACATGTCGACTATAAACACGGTGAAGCGTAGGCATAAGATTGACATCTCTAACTTAGTCGTTCATAGCTATAGCCGTACTTTTCTCGCACTGCCTTTTAGTAAAAAGAAGTGATAGATAGCGATACTCTAATTTTAGATTACTAATTGAACAAGAGAGTCGGCAGCAATGTCATCCAAACTAAACATGTACGCAAAATTTTAGCTTTTTCAAAAACCGGGAAGTGGGTTAAAAATAACTTTTAAGATTTGTTTACATAGTTAGTTATTTTAACAAGTGAAGCTAAGAAAAGTGTGTTAAAAATAGCCGTTGATATTGAACCGTGACACAATGAAAACATTCTTGCAATCTTTTATCGATGTTATTGTAGAGAAACATCGATAAGGGCTGCCCTATTAGCCGCCATTTTATCTTCTCAATTAAGTGTAGGTATCCACGTTTTTCTTGTAGGTATGCCAAGTCCATATGATTTATACGTCAGTGGATTACATATTCTCCGTGATTTTGTATCATTATACCCATTGCTGTCCCCAGTTTTTATATTAAGATTAAGCGCCCTGCACCATAGTTGCGTAACTCACGATTATTCATAATTTGTTTCGTTTTGAAACAGATTGTTAAACCATTGTTTCATAAGTTCGAAAAATGTGTCTGCTCAACAACGTAAATACCGCAATGAATATTGTTGAACGCACGGCACATCAAGCTATACATTTCCAGTTTACGCTGAATTCGCACTGTACGGAAATCCTTTATAACGCGAGATCAGCTTAAACTGGAGATGTATAGCTTGATGTGTAGCCGTGTGAACTGTCAGATTGAAAGTTACGCAGTTAGGGTGCAGGTTGACAGTGACTATCTCTACTGCAACGTTCCGAGTTGCAACAATATCGATTTGAGCGTGCTCAACTGCTCACACCCGTTCCGAATTGGCGTGAGCGCGATAACAATGTCCCGGGTATCGTCATAGATGACGTCATGACATGCGCCATCTTACGATGCTGTTTTGTTTTGAATCGCATCATATCTTTAGGTTACATATGTAATTATTGCTTCTGGCTTTCTAGCTAGAGTTGTCACCTAACCAAATAGGAAGAAAAAAATTGTATTGTAGGTATATCGGTTCGTTGAGTGACCACTGTTAGCGCGTTCATCCGCGTTCCGTATTCTTGACCAAAATGGCAGCTCATAGGCGATTCGCACACTGCACCGCATCACGCAGCGTAGCGCGGAAGTGCGTGTTTTTACGTTGTTTGCAAGTATCTGTGTTTGAATAGAAAACACGCATAGTGCAACACAGCGAAAACGCATTCACGCAGTGTTGCAGATCACACACCTTCATGCCAGGAGTATATGTGTTCTGTGCTTCATGCGGAGGAACACGCACCACCGCGTGTGGAAACTCGGTGTGCCATACCTTGTGCAGGGTTGCGTCACAAAATACAGAGAGTACAGAAGGCAATCTACATACAAAGTGCGCTCGAGCAACGCACACATAGACACCGCTCACGGACACGATATCTCGGACCGATTGGGACCAGTGAGTGCGAGCGCGATTGCCATCCCCTAAGACACGCGTCTGTGAAATGCAAAAATGGAGCAATAAAAAAAGTTACTTTAACTGTTCAGTGGACGGTTGTTAAAATTCAACAATAAACTGTGAATTGTCTTTTTTTAAGCTACCAGTTGTTGAGTTGACCAGAGAGGTGAGTACCTAGTATTTGCTCGTGTTTCGATGGTTCGTTTTAACGTATCACAGAATACCTAGTTAGTTGTGGGTAAACGAAAGTGACTTTGTGGCCTTGTAGTTTTTATATAAGTTATTTTAGGTACTAGCTGACCCGAAAGACGTTGTCCTATCCGTCCAATAGTCATTAAAATCCCTACCCTACCTACCCTACCTATGGGAAAATAAAATTGTTGCTACTTCGATTTTCCATACAATTTTCCATAATTTCTCACCGTTTAAACCTTCCCTGGACTGCCACAAATATTTCAAAACCAAAATTAGCCAAATCGGTTCAGCCGTTCTCGAGTTTTAGCGAGACTAACGAACAGCAATTCATTTTTATAATAGGTCTTTACCTATGAAATTGCCGTTTTGTATGAAAAAATTTAAACGAATTTTTTTCATGAATTTTTTATTTGTATTAATCGAAGTAATCACCCATGCAATCAATGCATCTTTGCCATCGCAGTGGCAGTTTATTGATGCCCTTCTTAAAGAAATCAGCTGGACGGGAGGCAACAAATTCTTCAAAGGCATTTTGTACTGCCTCTCGGGTATTAAATTTTTTTCCCGCCAAGAAGTTATCCAAATTCTGGAAAAAGTAGTAGTCTGTAGGCGCAAGGTCTGGTGAGTAGGGCGGATGACGGAGAGCTTCCAACCCCAGTTCTTGCAACTTGGAGACCGTCTGCTGTGCAGTATGAGGTCGCGCGTTGTCGTGCAGGAGCAGCGGAGACGAGCGATTGACCAATGCTGGTTGGAGATGCGCCAGCTTCTCCATCATTGTGTTCAGTTCTTCACAGTACACATCTGCAGTAATGCTCACCCCGTTTGGTAAGAAGCTGTGATGAATCACACCGGCGCTAGACCACCAAACAGTGACCATCACTTTTCTAGGGGTAAGTTTTCGTTTAGGGCATTGTTTAGGTGCTGAACCAGGATCCAACCAACTTGCTGAGCGCTTACGGTTATCAAACAGAATCCATTTTTCATCGCAGGTAACAATGCGGTTCAAAATTCCTTCATTTGTGTGTCTGTTGAGCAGTGCAAGGCACGTCTCGACGCGTACTTCGCGCTGGCGATCATTGAGTTCGTGGGGCACCCATTTGTCAAGCTTTTTTACCTTGCCAATTTGACGCAAATGGACCAATATTGTTTTGACGCTAACGTCGAAAGCTGCTGCTAATTCAGCCGTAGATTGTGTATCATCAGCTTCCACAATCGCCTTTAATTCGTCATTGTCGACCAAAGTCTTCGGACGACCGCGAGGTTCATTTTTCAGGTAGAAATTTCCAGAACGGAAGCGAGCAAACCAATAACAGGTGGTGCGTTGGTTTGTAGTGTTAGCTCCGTAAACGTCGTTGATGTTGCGTGCCGCTTGTGCCGCGTTGCTGCCACGACGGTACTCATATTCCATAATTACTCGAATTTTTAACGTATCCATGATGACGAAAAAGATTGAAATGCGATGA
This sequence comes from Polymixis flavicincta, assembly GCA_949987655.1. Taxonomy (NCBI): domain Eukaryota; kingdom Metazoa; phylum Arthropoda; class Insecta; order Lepidoptera; family Noctuidae; genus Polymixis; species Polymixis flavicincta. The sequence continues at coordinate 9,626,230 of OX465171.1, read as the reverse complement.
AAATGTAACACTAATCAATAAAGAAATGACTACTTTTAGAAAAAAAAAACCATGTTTTTAAAATAAAATTAATTTGAAATTAGAATTCTTAGCCAAACAAAAATTATTTTGATTTGAAATGGCCAGTACTGCAGAACGGCAATTTCATAGGTAAAGACCTAATATATATAGATAGATTTATTGTAGTACTTATAAGCTAAAAAATACGCTCATCTTCCTCATTATACCTAAATAGTTAAGATACAACTGCCCGGCGAACCGGCTGGGCCACCCGCACAGCCGCCCGCCGCCGATCATAACTATTAGAGTTGAGATTAATTGTGATCATGGCAAAGACCTCAATACAAGTGCCACTACAACGATAGTTTTTTGTGCATAAGCCAAAGTTGACAACCCTAGCGCGACTGCCGAGCGTAGGTATGAAAATCGAACCTACATGTGATTGCCTTCTGTACTCTCTTTTGTGGTTGCGTGTTTCTCCGGATGTAGACGCGTGATCTGCAACACTGCGCATGAATGCGTTTTCTGTGTGTTAGACTTCGCGTTTTCTGTGTACGTTACCCCAGCAAGAAAGTGTCTCCTAGAGTTATATGAGTAGAACGTAAAATGTGTGCCTTATCTGCTGTAAATGTGCCCCCACATAAAAAATGTGTGCCCCCTGTCGTTTTGGAGGAAAACGGAAAAAACGATTCTTGCTGGGGTAACGTTTTTCTAGCAGGAAAATTCTAAACGAATGATCGGAGAGAGAAAAATTGTGCATGGCCAGAGAGCTTATATGTGTGCCAAAATGTGCCCGCAAAAATAAAATCTGTGCCCCTTCAGGTTTTCGAGATATTGCATTTCCTGCTGGAGTAACGTTTTGATGAATCGTATATCTCTAAAACCATTGCATGTGCCCCTGTAGAATAAACATACACGAGTAGCTCTTAATGTGAGCCCCTTAGTGCCCCAATTAGATTTAAGAAAATATTTATAGTTTTCCAGTTATCGCGGTTTTATGAAAACCCGAAAAAACATCGCAGCGCCTAAATGAGACAAGGCACAAGTTCGCTGAAAACTGTTTTCGGTCCTTCTTGACGCTATTAATAACTATACAAAGTTTCAAAACTGTTCATGCATGCGTTTTTGAATAATCTTGCTAAAAGTCAAAACGATGGTGTCATAATTTTGATGGCAAAATACAAGGAACCGGCTCAATCCCAGATGTGTAGGTGTGAACCAAAATCGTGTGCCTTTAGTCAAAAATATATGGTGAAAATATTCAGCTTGGAATGTTTCGCATTAAGTTAATATTAACAAAAAACCAAAATATGTAAGCAACGGGTGGTTATCCGACCAAATTTGAATGACTACTAAAAAGCGACGGATTCATACATATCGATGACCTTCTTTACTTTACTCACTAACCGGTTCCGACGTGTTGTGCCTGAGTACACTGAAGTAGAAAAGTAATAAGTAATAAAATAAAGTTGTTATTGGATTATATTCTAGTAGCTGTTTCTATTATATTTATTGATAAGCCATAGGTTAGATAAATTAACAGTAAGTTTTTCATCAGTAAGGGGAATGCTCCAACCAGCCCGCGAAATTCTAATTTTCTTGCATTTTTTTTGTAATTTGCAGGCCAGTGCTACTTAGGTTGTGTGTTGATTAAAATATTATTCGCGGCTGTAATAGGTATGTAGTTACATAATTATAAGCATCAAACTCCATGCCAATTTACTAATTATATGCCAAACTTAGATGAAAAACTGATCTGTGTTTTAAATAATAACGACTACACAACGTGCAAATAATTTATAATATTTATAGGCAAGAAATTTAATCTGTGATTTGATGCAATACTTACTTTAAGAATTAAAATTAAGGGAATAAAAATAGTAATTTCCACATCAACAAGCTGGTTCATTTAATATAGTCACAAGGTGCATTTAATATATATTTATAATTAGCCCCCAAAACTTTTGAACGCGACTGTACGGACAACAGCTTAGGTATAATACGTCCAATAAAGAAGGTCATCGATACGTATGAATCAGTCGCTTTTTAGTAGTCATTGGAATTTGGTTGGATAACCAGCCGTTGTTTACATATTTTGGTTTTTTGTTAATATTAACTTAATGCAAAACATTCCAAGCTGAATATTTTCACCATATATTTTTGACTAAAGGCACACGATTTTGGTTCACACCTACACATCTGGGATTGAGCCGGTTCCTTGTATTTTGCCGTCAAAGTTAAGACACCATCGTTTTGACTTTTAGCAAGATTACTCAAAAACGCATGCATGAACAGTTTTGAAACTTTGTATGGTTATTAATAGCGTCAAGAAGGACCGAAAACAGTTTTCAGCGAACTTGTGCCTTGTCACATTTAGGCGCTGCGATGTTTTTTCGGGTTTTCGTAAAACCGCGATAACATGAAAACTATAAATATTTTCTTAAATCTAATTGGGGCAATAAGGGGCACACAGAGCTACTCGTGTATGTTTATTCTACAGGAGCACATGCAATGGTTTTAGAGATATACGATTCATCAAAACGTTACTCCAGCAGGAAATGCAATATCTCGAAAACCTGAAGGGGCACAGATTTTATTTTTGGGGGCACATTTTGGCACACATATAAGCTCTCTGGCCATGCACAATTTTTCTCTCTCCGATCATTCGTTTAGAATTTTCCTGCTAGAAAAACGTTACCCCAGCAAGAATCGTTTTTTCCGTTTTTCTCCAAAACGACAGGGGGCACACATTTTTTATGTGGGGGCACATTTACAGCAGATAAGGCACACATTATACGTTCTACTCATATAACTCTAGGAGACACTTTCTTGCTAGGGTAACGAACGTACACGCGTTTTCTATACCGATATTTGCAAACAACGTAAGAACACGCAATCCCGCGCTACGCTGCGTGATGCGGTGCAGTGCGAATCGCCTTATCTATCAAATTCGTGACGTCTAAATCGGAACACAAAATATCGACGTTTTTTCTAATTCGGAATGCGGCCTATCTAGTCTTTACTGAAAGTAGTCTGTGACAGTGACAGCGCCAGGTCAAAGGATCAAGCGCGCGCAACATAAACAGGTAGGTATTTGAAAATTAAATCAAACCGCAACAAAGTTTTATTGGTTTATTCAGGTAAATATCCATCAACAGCCAATAGTAATTTATTGAAATATTTCAACAAAATAATTATATATTTCACAGTAATATAGAATGAATAAAGTATTTGAGATTAAGGCTTACTGCGGATATAACATTAAATTCTTATTATGTATTAATAACAGGTAATTATTAGTTATAAGAACACCGATTTTATTGCACATAGCATAGACCTCACTTTGACGATTGTGTACTATATTTTCATTCAGATACTTGTTGGTAGCAACTGTATTCTAAAAAGATCTAAGGGAACCTCATTTTCCCGCCAAATGTTTTAAGCTTTATGTTATTACATATTGCGTATGCGATGTCAAAGATTCTTTGTTAATATTTATTAAGGACTTGAGATTAATAAGTAATAATAGATTTTTAATGCTTTGCTGTGATACTTATTCTCTGTATGAGTTGTAAAGATTATTGGTATTTTAAGCCCCCACATGTCACCCCACTGGATAACGTACACGTAACTCGCCTCATATAAGTCGTCAATTGTGAATTTATGAAATATTAGTACCTACCTATTGCTTGGCATCAACAAGGCAGCGGATAGACGAGGTTACAAATACGTCTTAAAGTGTGTACGTAAATCCTCAACAACTATAATGTATAATATTATCTATTTAGGGAAAAAGGTAAACTAGCAAAACTACATAGAAGCACAATACGAAATTTGTTTCTACCTATCCTAAGTATAGCCTAGAACTAAATTACACCAAAAATTGCATTAAGAATCGACACACACTACATGTATGATAATGCACTCTTAACAAAATAATTAAAACGAATAACAATGGTGTGTGGACAAAATGCTGATTACGTTTAATAAATATATTACATTTACAAAACTGTTACGGTTTTAATATTTCTCTTTAATTTGCTATTGGAGATGTGGAGAGGAGGTCTTCTTCATACAATCTTCTATTAACGGGATTTATCATTCTTTCTTCCGAATCGGAAGAGTTGAGTTTTCCATAACACAAAACCTTTCAATTCTGCTTATAATTCCCTGTTGTTGTAATGGTGAATGCCAAACAAAGAATTAGATACATTAGGTAAGTAGTCAACCACTTAAGGATTCAATTGTACATACCACAATACATCATGACGCCTCGGCGTGGAGACCGCAAATTTTAGCTACTATCATTTATAAGTTAATATTTACCCATCAATCATTCACATATTTCAGCTGGATACATAGGAACAAAAATATTTTTCATTTCCGAATATTTTTCACAGCATTTTAGAGAAGAAACACAGATTTAGTCACACAATTCTTGTTAATAAACAAACAAACAAACATGCATGTTGTGGCATCCGCGCCATGCATTAGGGCAGCATTAGACAAATCAGATTTTTTTCGAAACACATAACCTTAATGTTACAAAAAAACAGTATACGGTAATTAGGAAATCGTTAAGATGGAAGATATATTTGTTTTAAATACAACCCTCCCCGATGGCATATCTTAACGCTCTCTGTTCATTTACCCGACGTACATAATTATTTTAGTGTGTCGGGGAATCTGGAGCAAAAGGTAAGCACTTATTATCTAGATATATATTAACCTTTACAGTGATTTAATCTTTTTCAAAAATATGTTAATGAGAAAATCATGCAATATTGTATCACGAGAAGTAATGTGAAATTGTTTTATATTTGTCAAAGAGCATTAGAGAAGCCATCGTATGGAGGATATGAGCAGGTTAGCATCAAACACAACAGTATCCGAACAAGATGTCCTGTGCTGATACATTTTCAACGTTAATTGATAATCAGAACTACTGGATGATTTTATACGGAGCGTCCAATGATTGTTGATAATGCTGAAATATATCTTTCACGGACACATAACATGGACAATTTATAAACAGTGTAAATAGGCTAATGGTAGCAATAATACCCATATATGTATATGTATATATGTAAGATAAATCCTATAATATTCGACTAATTTGTAATAATTTGAAAAGTCTACCTAACACTCAATATTAAGAGAGGAAAAATTTACTAGTTTTTTTTATTTATATAATATCTAGGGGATAAACATTTAGAAAGGCAATGGACAATTTTAAAGGCCTACCTATTTTTTTTTTTAATTTATTAATATTTTACTATAAAAACAAGAATATGGAAGTTTTAAAATTTTATATTTGTTTTTCTATTTTTTACTGTAAAACTTGGGTTTAGAATGAAGTGGTTATATTCTGGAAGCGGATATTTTCTAACATATTTAATATATTATCCCGATTAAACTAGTATTCAGACATATATAATAAGAAGCAATACCACAACAATACAATACATAACAGTTAATTTCCCTAAACAAACGCACAACACAATCAAGTGGTATTATTTATTCGTAAGTATATAACATCAACCACTATTTGAGTCCGTTAGTAAAATGATTTAGTAACTACATTATAACAACATAGCAGGCTTTTATTCTACAAAATTAGCACATGTAAATAAATTAGAGAGCAATTGTAACTAAAAAATAAAAAAAGTTATGGGATTGGAGCATAAGGCCATTGATCGTCATAGAGTAGGTCAGGCCAGATACATTCCTCTATATGGACTGTGGTGTTTCTATGTCCTTTATCGTTTCTCTGATATTCATTCCATATTATTTTATCTCTAGTCAAATTGAGGCGAATCCTGCGCGGTATGCAACACAAATTCACTAGCGCGGATTGTGTCAACTAACTTCAAGTATGTAGGTGTTTAAACTAGCGCGAATAGTCGCATTATTCGCCTCAGTTTTAACAGTCCTTAATACGTCGGCGTAAAACCTTATTTCGAGACATCCGTAAGGTTATACCTTATATAATTTATTCCAAACATGTTGCTTATACTAATCACAGCTCGTTCCTTACCTCGTGTATAGTATAGCTGCTCGCATTCAACTAAAATATACTTCCATACCCATTTGAATTCAAAATAGAAACCTTCTATATATTCTATATTTCATATTGAAAAATAGAAAGTTTTCTTTTGAAGCAACTGCACTCTTTCAAATTAGATTGGTAATGTGAGGATACAGTCGGAAACTTTACATATTGTAACCAACATGGACGGTCTAATTAGAGAGAGCGCTCAAGGTAAACAAATAGAAATAAATCAAAAATATAAAAAAAATGATAATTTATTGTAATCACAAAATGAGACCGACGTTCAATCGGTGTATCATTTTACTCTATCCACCTCAATTTACCATCAAATGCAACCAATGGTTCGCTACACAAGTACAAGCTTAAAAGATTACAATATCCGTTCAAAACAATTAAAATAATTGGAATATGTCACGTACGTAGAATAAATAAGACTTAACATGCACAAGAGCTATGTACACAACGAAATGCAATTTGCTAATATGCTTAAATTAGAATGTGATGCGAGTTGAGCTCGAGCGTTGGGGCGGTTCGGTGGCGACCGTCCGCGTGACGTCACAGGCCTGGCGGGCGCGGCGCGATCACGTCATGTTGACGCCGAGCGACCGGCTGGCATACTCGTACACCACGTACGAGATGGACACGGCCGGGATCACCTTGATGAAGTTGGGCGTGATGCCCCGGTACAGGCCTCGCACACCCTCGCGTTGAACGATCTCGCGGAACGCACCGCGCATTGTGCCCTCCGCGCCTTTTGCTGCTTTCTCTGGAACAAACAAGAAACTTCTGTTACAGACGGTTCAGAACACACAGAGTGGCAAACAGTAATCGAGAAACCCTATGAACTAGTCAAAGACCAAGATAAACGTAGGAAGCTGATGATGCAACTGATGAACAGCATCGTTTTTAACAGAAAAACGATGCTGTAGTTTCCGACGAACCTAGTCAATAATATTACACGACTGAGGTTAACTTATAATTTATTGCTCCCATATAAGTTGCATTTATACTGGTGTTTTCCACATATTTTATCTTTAGGCAAATACATGAAGCAAAAACTTTGTACCCCTTCTTACGAAAATTACGCGGACGGTAGAGTATTTTTGGCACAGTTAAAGTTTACATGGAGAAAGAGTGATGAATGCAAATATTGTTACATAATATAAATAAAATAATGCATTACATTAAGTATTTAATGAATTACGGTCGAATTTCTACCCCTGGGCGACCACTAGTACATATTATTATGTGTTCAGTTTGACGCTGATCGATGGGAGCAAAATCCACTTTATCGCTCACGCTTATCGGCTGAAGAGTTATCGGCTATCCAAAGCGAGTTCCTAATTCCTCACAGCTTCCTAACTTTCCATATACGTAATTCCGTCAATAACGTCCCTAACTTTCCATAAATGTAATTCCGTCAATGAGGTCCCTAACTTTCCATATAGTAATTCCGTCAATGACGTCCCTAACTTTCCATATATGTAATTCCGTCAATGACGTCCCTAACTTTCCATATACGTAATCACTAGCTTCTGCCCGCGACTTTGTCCGTGTGAAATTTCGTCCCTCGAACCACCGCGTGGCATACTGGCATCCCATCATATCGTCCGCCCGCGCTATTACTTCGTTCTCGCTTAACGTTCTTTCTGATTTTTTCTCTTTTCTCCTAAGGCTCGTAGCGTGATATAAAATAGCCCATAACCTTCCCCAATAATTGGGCTATCAAATGCATAAAGTATTTTTCAAATCCGCCTAAGCGTTTCAGAACTTACACATACAAACCTACAAATTTTACCTGTTTATAATATTAATACAGATAATCATTTATTTGCAATAGGTATTGGTACAGTGGTGTTAAATTCAATAATAAGGTCCTAATACACAGTTAGATATTTGGCATCCAAATCATTCCACCGTATTTAATGCTAGCATATAATATTTATTTCAAATTTTAATTCCAACGCTAGGTTCAATTATTTATTAATTTGACAATATTTTCAATATTTGACATTTATGAATTAATTTAAAACAGATTATTTAGCATTTATGAAATCGGAGATATTTAAGCACATTCTTAAATAAAATGTGTAAATTATGTTAAATTAATAATCTTTCAGTATTGAGTTAAAAAAAGACTTTTGTCAATACGCCATTAAATCAGCCAATAATGTTCCCACTGCTGGGACACAGGCTTCCACAGTTTGGTACATGTTATAATTATGTCTTCGAGCTTTACGTTCTAAGAGGACATGCCAGTTTCCTCACGATGTTTTTATTCACCGTTTTGAGTGCTAATGAAATAAATTACCTACAAAAAAGTCGATTGACTGCCTACTATCTAACGACAGCTCGGTAAGTCGGGGCCAACACCATTGCACTACTACTGTCAACATCGTACTCATATAGAAATATTCTAATAATGTAATAAGTAAAACGTAGTGACCGTTATCACACGTTGATAAAACATGGGAAACTGTTTTAATATAGGTGTAATCTTCTGACAAGGAAGTGCCAACTAACGCTGTTATCAGTGCGAAGACTGAAATGTGATAACGTGCTGTAAGTGATTTTTGGACCATATCAAAATGTATTTGATATTGATATGGGCGTATTGAGCAGTGATGGCCCAGTCGTAGCGGCCCCGGCTTACGATTTGTAGATCGTGCATTAGAACCCGGCAGGCGCTTTACTTTGTGTAATTTATTTCATTACCACTGCTCTCAAAACGGTGAAGGAAAAAGAAAGCAGCCATGTCCTAGGAATAAAAAAATCGAAGACATGTTACATCTACCAATCCGCACTGGGCACTCGGGATTGATTATGGCCCACTCCCTCTCACAGAGAGGGGCGCTGTGTCCCAGCAGTGGGAACGTTATAGGCTGATTACACTTATGGCGTATTGACAAAAGTCTGCGCTGGTACAGTAAAAAAATTTGAAAGCATATATTACAATTTGGTTAATCTTGTTTTAGGTTATCTGCTATGCACAGATACAGAACACACTTGGGTAATACAGGATACATGTTTATCCAGTGCGCAAACTGCAACCATGAATTCAGCAAACCATTCTAGAAAAAAATCTATGGTAGGGGTCTAGAATGATACGCTGTATTCATGGTTACAGTTTGTGCACTGAATAAAAATGTATCGTGTATATAGGCATTAGTAGAATAACTACGCTAATGACTACTAACAACCAACATTTACTCTATTCAATCTTAAAAGGAAGGGTCAGGGTAACCCGCGAAATTCAAATTTGCTGTCGTTTTTTGCATTGTAGGATTTGCAGTTGTCTGTTGATCTAAATGATTCTCGGTCGTTACAAATATTCTTTTCTAGAATTTCAATCATACAAATCATCAATAAATCTCTCTTAAGTTCATATTAGGTCCATCCATAAATTACGTCACACGTCCCTCAGGATGGGAATCAACGAAATGTGACATTGTGTGACAAAGGCCAGCGGGATCAAAAGCTTTGTGACGTCACATGTTAAAATCACCATTCAGTGTCTGAATTATTGACTTTATATTGATTTTATTAAAGATTATTTAATAATATAAATTTTAAAAAATTGAAAAACTGCTCTTTTCATTTAATTTTATACTTCTAAATAAAAAATTGAAAAATATGTAACGTCACACAAGTGGGAGAGGGTTTCACAAGTGTGACCACATGTGACAGGGGGGGGGGGGGGGGTTAAAAAACATAAAATTTGTGTGGCGTATTTTATGGATGGCCCCTTACTTACCATATTGAATGACTAGTTCTTGAAATAATTACATTTCAGGCTTATTCTACCTTAATAAGGAGTCGAATTCCTGATTGTAACGACTACAATTCTGTAAAGCCATATTTGAAAGGCGAATTTTAATCAACATACAACTTGACACTGTCCTGCAAATTATAAAAAAAGTATTTTTGAATTTTGCGGGCTACCTCAGCGCATCCCCGTTAAGACATCAATCTGACCACTTGCTGAATTGACTAATAAGGCTGGTTCTATTATAATTAACATTGTTAACATAAATAGACACAAATATCAGAGAGGCAATTCTCGTAATTTTAAAAACGTGCAATCTGATCTCAGTCTCAATCTGTCAAAAATACCTCGAGTTTCCATTCCACACAATGTTACGTTTTTGACATTTTACTGTCGCTGAGATGAGACTACGAGTAGATTTTGAACGTTTTTAATTACGAGAATTGGCCTTCTGTTTAAATTCTATCCATGATCAACCAATGTGTACATAAAAGAAAGCCGTTCCTTCTCGCCCTTGACAAAGAAGCCGATCACAGATCACTTACCTACTTTCAAAGTGGTCCTAATAACACAAATCGAATCAGTACTTGAACGTTGATTGGCTGTGATTCGATCCAATGTGTAGGAGTCAAATATTGATTGACCGCTACTTGATCCTTTGCGTGTGGCCTCCGCTGCATAAAGGATAATTTAATTGCTCTATATTACAGTATTGCTGTGCTTTTCTATAAGTTACGAGGCGCTAAGGCTTGAGTTTGCATTGTTCAACTTGCAAAGTAACAGTGTACTTAATGTTGAAAAGCCTTATAAAAAGTAAATAAATAACGACTCAGGATATTTCAGTTTTAAATTGTTAGGTTTTTGCGATGCAGGCGAGCGGTCTTTACAGAGTTTTTTATTATTATTTTAGCTAATTATGTTTACTATAAAATATCGCTTTGTAAAGATAAGACTTAGTTAGACTATCGGGCTTTGAATTTGAGATGTAGAAGAGGTAATCTCGCGTATACTCTGGATAAATAACTAATGATCTCCTGAAGTTAGTCTCACATGCGAGGTGCTAGGTTGTTTTAAGCTGCTTACTGTGTAATCGATCATACTGTTAACTGTTTAATTAAAACATGAATTACCTTGAGCTTGCAACCGCGTCCGCACTAGCGCGAGAGGGTACGAGCAAACTTGCCCCAGCGTGCACGAGGTACTGCCACACGCCAGCAGAAGCAACATGCCCGGCTGTCCGTTGTGAGCCTGGTACTTGGATATGTACTTCTTCTTTAGCGTCTCGTACACCGCGAGGTCGATCCCAGCATACGGCACTATCCCCAAAATATTTGGAATGTATCCTTTGTAGAAACACTTTAGCCCCTCCCTTAAATATATCTTTTTTGCAGCATCCAGTATCCCACTGTACTGGCCAGTCTTTCTTAAAGCTAATCTTGTTTTCAACACCTCCAATGGATAGATCACAGTCTGGGCCATCGCACCGGCTGTGGCACCGGCCACGAAACGTTCATGGATTTCTAATGGATGATTTGCTCTCATATCGCCTTTTATTAGTTTTTTTACTTGTTCATAAGCGGCAAATTTAAGTGCCGATTCTGGTGCTATTTTAATTACATTTATGCCGTTCCCCCGCCATAAGCCCCGTATACCTCCTTCAGTAATCATTTTTGTTAAACATCCTTTCATATTTTGTCGAACAGGGTTCACCTGGAAATAGATAACATCCGATATTAGTTGTATATTTTAAGTTATTAAGGCATACTAAATCACCACGAAGGACTCAACAGGTTTTACGTTTTGTTAAAAAAATCTTGTCAGTAGCTGGAGTGACTAAGTTGTTTACATTGCGATGTCACTAGCAACATTATCAGCATATCCACCGAAAGATCCCCGCAAGGATCGGTAGGTGCTGCGCTGCCTGAATAAGAAAAAAAATGCATTTATACTGGAAATAAAAATGTCTTTTGATGCTCAAGAACACGCTGACCTTAATTTCTTCCCTCGTGATGTTTTCCTTCACCGTTTTGAAAGCAGTGGTAATGAAATGATATAAACAAAGTAAAGCGCCTGCCTGGGTTCGAACCCACGACCTAAAACTCGTAAGTCGGGGCCGTTATCGCTGGCCCACCACTGCTCAAACTAGCTATGTATAAGCCCAACCTATTTATTTCCCTTTTCAAGATATAGGTACAGAGAATAGACACATACCTGCAGAAATACTTTAAGTCTATCTAAAGGCGCTGTACAGGTCCGGCTGACTGCGCCTGCAATGCCCCCGGCCAGAAGATGGCGCCACCACTTGCCCGTTTGTAACTCGCTTGGCGTGAAGTCATCGGGTACATTCATGTCCTCGCCAATATCCAGATACTGAAAAGACCAACGAGCACGTCAGTATTTAAAAAAATAAGTACTTAATTAGGAATTTTAATTAACAAATAAGATTCATTAGAATTGAACCTATAGTCAAAGAGTCTGTTAAAGGCATTTTTTTTTGTAATTTTATATACTTTGAAGAGCGCATAGTTTTTAATGAAATGTGATTGAGTAAAATACAAATACACTTCGTTAACAATAGCATTAAAAAGAACTTTTTTTTTTTTTTGAGGCACTTTGTAATAAAAGTACTTTAAACAAGCTACAGTGAATATTGATGACTTTATTATACTCATTTTAAATACCAGCTGTCAATGTACTATCTACCTAGTGAATTACGAGACTTTTACTTAAATAGAGATTAAACTGTAGTGTCAATGCCAAAAATGTAGGTAGGTACAGGTACTACTTACTGTGTGGCACTTTTTTTTAAGTTTTACAAAATCAATAAAATAATTTTTGTTCAAAGTGCACAGCTTGCATAGCGACTAATGAATAAGGAGCTAATACTGTGATTGTAACAAATTCATAATCTATCCTAAATGGTCGCCACTGCACCTACTGAATAATCTATGACTACGACCGATACATTACGGATTATAAATCATCTAAGCTATAACATCTTTATGATGTCGTAGTGGCCGGTTTTACAGAACCTAACGAATCAAGCATTACTTAAACAACCAAAGGGCTTTAACTAATTTTATGTATTGTGTAAGTCGATAATACCGGCCTTTTTTGATTTTTTTGCTGGCTCGGGCTCTTTTTCTTTTTCTTCCGGTTTTTTAAAGGTCCATATCTTGGTCTCATATTTAAGTTGTTCCGCCTGTCGTAATAATAGCATTATTTTATTTTAAGTATATACATTATGTAAATTTTATCATAATGTTTTACGTAACGTTTGATTTAAAACGTATATTGAAAGACAAGCTCGATCCCTTCATTTTATAGAAACCTTTTGATCGGTTCAAGTTACATTACAACTTTGCATTGAAAAATTAGAGGATATTTTAACAATGGATCTTCAAAACAGTTTGCATTAGCAACGTTTATCCCTTCCTGTACTCTTCTTACTTTCTTATAACCACAAGCCTCTCCAAATTACTTCTTTATCAATTTCTGTATAACTAGTAAACAAAAACAAAAAGTCCATCACAGGACAAGGCAGCAACAAACAGAACAATATGCATCATGTTCCTGGTGGCTTGTTTTGGAGGGCTAAGTTTTTAATAAACAGCAATTACCGCTGCATCTTTGTAGAGGCGTAGCTTCTTTAACTCCAAATCCAACGTGAGTGATAAAAGGGCAACGTATAGTTTCCAACGCATCTTTGATATCTTGAGTAAGCCTGTATGAACGAAAAATTTCAGCATATACTGGGTGATCCTGCACATTGTCGAGGTAATTTAGACTACCAGAATCAGAAAACAATCATTTTATTTATTTTGAATTGTTCTATGGTCGATGATGAGAATTTGACAGTTATACTACGTGAAAGACGTCAAAATAATGTACTGTCACGTTTATTTTTCTAACTAACGTTATTAGATTTTTGTTAATCATAATGACAGCGTGGAGGAGGTAAAACGTAATGCAAAAGGAGATCAGACATAAAGGGTATTTACCAAATTTATTAAAAACTATTATAATTTGAAGATTGGGACGATATGTAACAGAAAAATAAAATAAAATTAATTTATATCCATTTTCTCAGTTAGAAATTATTTCAATCTAAGTTACTTTTTCGTTGTTTTGAATTTATCGCCAATACGCACCTTATGATGATTTTTTATCACGTGACCACACATGACGTCAACTTTGTGTAAACGAAAGTAGTTAGTAAGTAAATAAGTGAATGTCGAGTTTAAATTAACAAGATTTTTAATGGATAGAAAGTGTTATTAATGGTGTTCGGTGCCTCTGTGCACAAATAATTCTAAAACTGCGTCAAATTAAGTATTTGTACCGGTGCCGTTTACACAAAGCAGCACCCTAATTGCGTAACTCACGATTCATCATAATCTGTATCGTTTTGAAACGGATTGTTAAACCATTGCTTCATATGTTCGAAAAATGTGTCTGTTCGACAACATAAATAACGCAATGAATATTGTTTAACTGTGAAGACGAAACCAATTATGATCAATCGTGAGTTACGCAATTAGGGTGCTGAAGTCACGATGTCACGTGATAAAAAACCATCGTAAGGAGCATTTTGGCGCATCGAAAACCAAATTTGTATTTAATTTAGAAAATGGACCTACATATACAAATTTATTTTCATTTTTCTGATAAATATATCGTCCCAATCTTCAAATTAAAATAGTTTTTATTAAATTGAAAAATACCATATTGGGCGCACAATCTATATGAGGCAATGAAAAACGTGTTACCTAAGTTGGGGAAGTCCACTTGGGGGAGTTACACTACGATGCCAAATCTCTACGACCGCTACTTCAGTTTGTCAGTCTGTTTTCGTACTTTTTATGGGCAAATTTACATTTATTAACTTGTACTTGAAAAAACTTGATTTAGAACTAAAAGTAAAAACATTGTTATAGGAATTTACTCGCAGCGGTTTGTATTCATAGTAGGTAATACTTGTTCAAGGTCACCTCTCATTAATTTTCACCAAACGGTAGTTTTATATTTTATAGAAATGTGTAGAACTAAATTTTTCAAATAAAAAAACAGCTGAAGGAATGATAGTAGACATTCGGCGCAATAGTAAAAAATTATAAGGAGGACATCCCTGACCAGGATAAAACTTTTATTTTCGCTGGCCTGACTTATTTGGTTTCATACAAAGATGGACCCAAAACTGGTATGAAACATGACTGGTCTCCTTTACTAATTGTATTTCTATTAATGGTTATGTTAGCTAAGACACCTTACTGATCTGATTGTGGCTTTGTGACCACATAGGTATATCACATCAGCCGTAATAAAAAAATACATCGCTAGCTGACGAATGTTTATATCTAATTACAATGCAATGAATGCTTTTAGGTTTAAATTTATTCGCATAAAATGATATAATGGTTATCTTTTGATAAGCATCTTAGCTCTTAAAGTGCTTGATTATTTTGACAACGTAAATTGCTGCACAATTACTGTCTTCCCTAAACAACGTGTTACATATTTAACGCAAAACCTCATATAGGTACAATTGGGCGATTAACACACGGCACCGCGCACCGCCGCGGAGGCATACAATTCGACCGCGCGGTCGGGCGGTGTACGTGTTAGGCACCAACCAATGCGACATGAGATCCGCTTCACCGCCTACCGCGGCGGTTTGCGGTGCCGTGTGTTAATCGCCTTAGAGTGTTGAGGTAAAAGCATAATACCTACAATGCCCAAAAAACCTAACTTTTTTTATTAAGATAATCGTGTTGACCCTAGCATTACTTTATTCAAATTGACTCTTATTGCCTTGAGATAACATTGCATTATCTTTGGCTCAATCTGCGCTAGGTAAGACAAAATACATAATTTTTGACGATAATACCCATGTTGAAAGTTACTGAAATCGACTCAGTACCTAGTTAATTATGTACAAACTACTGTCAGCAGGCATAGCATGACGCTTTCTATTTCTCCGAAGAATAGACAATGCTTTTTCAATACAAAGTGACATTTCGTTTCTCCATTTTTGACATCGCACCGTAGATATCCTTTTACAATCTATTATTTTTTTCTTTCGTTTCTTACGATCTTTGTCTAGATCCTTATAAATGTAGATTATTTCAGAAGAATATTTCATTCCCAAACTGTCAAAATCACACTGACAACAAACTTTCTACTCGACGGCCACAAAGTAGGTATACGATTATCTACAAAATCAGGATTACTTTAGAACGCATTTAACTGTGATGATAATTAATAGAAAAGCATAGCTATCTTCTATTGTACATAATGCTGTGTCGCATGAGCAGCGCAATCAATGCCCTTATTTTTGACATACCCGATTATGACGTGTTGACCGACAGATTCAACCAAATCATGTTATTGTGCTCTAGATTTTGTGAAAGGCATTGTGCATGAATAATTGCATGCCCTAATAATTTGTATCCTAATGTTTTTTTTTTGAAATTTAATCTTATATTGGCGCTGTACCTACCTATCTAGATAAAATTGTATTTACATTATAGTTATGAAATTAATTAATTACTGGTATTGGTGTATAACCGTTGTAATTAATTTTAATAAATAAATAATTTAGTTAATGGTCATGTTAGATGGCCGGTGCTAGTGGACTTGCGTTTATTCTGTTACACCTTGTATTGTACAGTTTTCGGCATTTCTCCAGTCATTTGTTACGTTTAAACTGTGCCGAGACCAAGTATATCCGGTTCCAGTTTGTCAGGTAAGACAAGACAGACAAGAAGCGAATTAATCTTTTTTCGATTACGTATCGTTTTAGAGCTAATTAGAAAGTTGAAATGCGGATTCGTCCCACGTAAATCGTATCTTTTAGAAGATTCTTTAATGGGATTGTTTAGAAATTTATATCTTTACTATTGTAAGTCAATTTTCTTAACCACAATAGAAAAGACGAAAAAGACTCACTCGTCAACAAATCTGAATAGTAAAATTAACAAGGATAACAATATTTTCATAAACTATTTTAGTAGGTCGCTATAGGTTTACCCGCAGTATATCCGCCAGGCAACATACCTACACCTATAATTAAAACCTTCCGTCCTTATCGATAACATTTCAAGAGTAAATGGTACGTATGTGTCGTCATCGTGTTAACGCACCCACTGACCTACAAAATAGGCTAGACAGTCTCGTGACGTCTATAGGAGAACCAATTAACTTATCAATCATTGCAAAAGTAGTTCACGGGATTGTATTAGCAGTATGGACTGACTAATACTGACCGTGGTCAGTGTGATCAGCCATTCGTGTAGCTGTAGTATATTGTGAATTTCATATCACAAGCGTAGCATTTATTTTCTTTCTATAATGTACACTTTTCATAATGAGCGTATAATCTTCTTCTTGCTGGGCACAGGCCTCTTCTCTGTGAGAGAGAGTGGGCCGTAATCTACCACGCGGGCCCAGTGTGGGTTGGTAATGTCAAAACAACAGCTAAATGCACATTATAAGAGTATAATTACGAGGTACAGAGGCCAGCACATCAAGCTACCCCAATCTGTCAACGTACGTCAAACGTACATAAAAGAAAAAAAAATCTGTGTCTGTTCCGGCTAATCTCCGCAACAGCAAGACCGATTTTGACGGGACTTTCACTGGCACATAGCTGATGTTATAAGGAGTAACATACGGTCTCATACGTTTTGTTCCCGTAGGATAAATGGGATTATACACGCGTGGGCGAAGACGTGGGCAGATGGTATGCTGATGCTGATATATCCATTAGCCAAATTCAGCACTGATTGTTCGCTATAGGGAAAACTATGTTTTAAATAGTTGCATTACTTTCCGTCTCAGTCTTTTTAAGGAAAATAACAAAATATTTTTTTTCCAAGTACCTACGTTTAGGAAATACCTACCTAACTATCAATAATTTTGGATTTTCTGTAAACGTCCGTGAAAAGCAAAACCTGGGTAATAAATATTTGCAAATTGATATTAGAATCTGATACATTCATTATACTTATACTTATTATACATTTGCGGATAATGTAGTGGGCTGCAGTATTGCTAAAATGTTGTATTAATTTTTATTTGTTTAAACACATATTGTAGCTGAAATAAAATAAAATACTAATTAGAGCTGTGGGTTCGGTAGACAAATGGTGTCAAGGGTGGCCGTCAGTGGGTTCGCATTCGGTTGAGACTATTGCCTAACGCCACGCTGCGCCGGTAAGACAAGGTTAAAGATAAAATACCTTTTAAAATATTGCACTGAATAATTCTTTACAATACTTATGAGCAATGACGGGCTTGCGGCTAAGTACTAATAGCCGCATGGGTCGATCGCTTGTCGCGGTT
Organism: Polymixis flavicincta; assembly: GCA_949987655.1. Taxonomy (NCBI): domain Eukaryota; kingdom Metazoa; phylum Arthropoda; class Insecta; order Lepidoptera; family Noctuidae; genus Polymixis; species Polymixis flavicincta. The sequence goes on along the minus strand of OX465171.1, from coordinate 9,608,069 downwards.
GGTCGGTGGATGGGTGATCCTGATTATCTTTACATACCAAGACCATTTCCGACCGTTGGTCCCGGATGACATTGGTGGATCTTTGACATTCGTTAAGGGTCGTCAGAAGCCTGAAAGTCTGTCAACCAGTAACTGGATGGCGGAGGTCAAATAGGCAGTAGCTCCATGTAAAATACTGGTATTTAGCGGCATCCACTTAGACTGGCCGACCCTAATATAGTTAGGTAAAGCCAGATCATGAGTGATAAATTGATTATCAATAAAAAAGTGAACAGCATTGATCGAACGTCACAGCATTCTTGAAAGTAAGTAGTTTTGCGAACACAGTTTGTTGAGACTAGTTCATATACTGAACTACACTGACACTTCAGTTCACGCGATACAAGAAGGAAATAATGTTTAATATGACGTATTGCTGCCCATAAATTTGTATAATTTTATTATAATGACACCAAACAATAGAATATGCAACATTTTCTCAGCATTATTCAGCTTAACCTTGCGATACTAGTTTTTAGGTAACGCGGTCAAAGTCAAGCGATTGGTCAATAGATGCCAGATTTGTAGCACCTGCTGTCATACAAAAGCAGTTACATAGTTTTTGGAACTCTTTTTAGAAACCCTGGATTCTTTATTTTTCGATAATTTTAAGCACGACGTATATCAAAATCGAAAATCATTTATTCAAACTAGGCTGAGAGTCAGCACTTTCTAAACGTCAAAATTACATATCGTGCACTAGTATTTGCCAGCGGCTTCGAAGCGTGGAATTTTCATCCCCCTACCAACCCTTAGGGGTTGAATTTCGAAAAATCCTTCCTTATTCTTTGTCTACATTATAAAGGGAATCTCTGTGCAAAATTTCAGCTTTCTTGGTCCAAGGGTTTGGGTGGGGCGTTAATGAGTCAGTCAGTCAAGACTTTCTTTTTTATTTATATAGATAAGATATGCCTATTGAGAGTAAACCCTTATGATCTACTGTCAATAAACGAAATCTGTCATTTCAGCCGAATTATCACCTACGGACATAAGATTACTTCGGGGCTCGAACTAAGAATAGATGACAGCACTATTTGACAACTGTTCTTACTCCCGATGTGATTTGATCGTCCGAAAAAGTAAAGGATTATATCGATATATCGAACTATTTTCGGAAGGGCCCGTATCTTCGTTGATGGACTTTCAGAGTGGGGCAGGCTTCGGCTAGGAGGGTGCGTTAGTAGTTCAAGGGCACAACGAGAAAGGTACCTATAGTACAGGCCTCTAGACGGCCTTGTATCATCAATCGTAAGACGAGAGAACGTCTTATTACTTATCATTAATTTTGGACCTCCTACCAAGGTAGGTATATATAGAATTGATTTTAAAAAGACTTTGTCGTTCTCTGAAAGTGATTGCGGCTTTGAAATTTGTTTTCTTTTATTTTTTCTATAAGCAGTTTTCTAAGTTTTACTAAGAGACCGCCTCAGGCGAACAATTATATTAAAAAACTGTTGATGCTAACTTGTTTTATTGACCTTTGAAAGTTCTTATTCAATACTGATGATCAAACGCTCTTGGCAGAACCACCTCTGGAAAGACCATTGACTTTTTATGTAACCGGTTTCCTTACTTCTAATTGCCATTCTAAACTAAAAATATCGTTACCGATTAATGTCATTAAGTGTTTCGGACAGGTAATAAAATAAAGGTCATTTCTGTGTAGCTATTGCCATTTTGAATATCAATTCCTATGAAGAATGTTAAACCACTTAATAGGCAAATAAGTGGCATTTGAAATCCAAAAATACATTTTTATCATCATTAGTCATGACATTTAGATAAAGCCATTAAAAACATTGAGAGTTCGTAGAAAACCTTAAAAACCCGAAGCCGGAATTTACCGTATCTTTCCGGAAAATTCAAAGGACGCAAAACACGCGAAAATACTAGACTCAAAGGGCAAGGTGATACTGTTCTGTGCTAAAGCAAATCGCTCAGTGTACTACGCAACGTGTCGTCGTAAAAATGATCGTTTTGTTACGTAACAGCCAACTGGTATGTTAATGTGTTAATAAATAGCGTGTCACGACGTGGTTCAGTGTCACGGCATTCAGTCATGATCTAAATTTTCAGTTTCCGGTCAGGTCAATAACATGGGTTTAACCGTATACAACGTCAACGTCATGTTAAATTGATTAGCAACAGGGCATAGCGGACTGTTACTGCACCACGTGCAGTTCGTATAAAATGCGTAATATTATTTCCCTACGTTTAGTCGTAAGCGAAGTCTTTATAAATTTGCCATGTGACGTTTGTGCTAATAATATCGATGAAACAATACATAACGTTTTTATCCTATCCCAAATATCTCACGTGAGCAGACGTGGGCATGCGATAAGATTAAATATGGGTCAGCTATGTACGAAAAAGCAAAAACTGTGGAATATTTTACGCTACATCTTTGCAAGCTATCTCATTTAGAGAAAGGCGCAGTGGCCAGCAAAAGCCGAGACGTATTTATGAGTCCTATAGTTAACCACAGTATTTTTTCTCACGAAGCGACGCGCGTTTTACTTGTGGTAACCAAGTGTACAAACACGCTGTGAATATAAGTGTAAAGACGAGTAGCGTCAGCACTTAACACACACACTTCCACTTCACCCATGTCTTGGCAGTCAGACACGGGTGAATGGGGAATGCAGTGTTTGTACACTTGGTAACCACAGAAAAGCGCGCATCGCTTGTGAGATAAAAATATTGTAATGGAACGAAAATATGCGATCACGCCCGAGCAAGCTATGTAGAGATCAGAGATATGTGATTTCAATCTACTGGTGGACCAATGTCAAACAATCAATAAGAAATAAGAACAGAATAAGTATAATTATACAGATATGAGTTTGAGATCAGGTTTTGTTAAATACCTATGTTAATATCGTTTTCAATCTAAAATAATAATACTTCGTTTTAATTTAATTTGATATAAATGTTAATTAGTACCAAAATGAAGTTTACCAAACTATCGATCTAACTACCTTTCAAATAAAAAGACAGAGTTAAATCGAGTCATTATCTTTTCCGATTATTGATTGATAACTACGATATTGGAATTCGTACTCGATATTGATTAGTCACTAACTCACCGGTCACCACGTTGAGTACATCAGTATTGTTTGTGGGCATTGAATTACTTGATATCAAGTTTATGTTTACAAGTTGATCATTCTTTACGCACATGATTGTTTACAGACTGTAAATTATGAGTTGTTTGTCTGTCTGCGACTATCTTACGTCAGAATGTAAATATTCGAGATTGGACGAGATGTGCCCCAATTTCAGGCAAAATGTTTTCAAATAGCCACCTGTCTAGACCTTGCTTTTAAAATTAGATCTCGAATTTGTCTCCAGTTCAGCCACATTCAAAAATTTTCCTACGTAAGCACGGAGATCTTTGCGAGGCCAACTTAAACGAAGCTTATTTAAAGCCAGCGATTGGAATCATCGACACGACGCAGAAGACTCATGGCTGTTCGAATAAGTTGATAAGTACAAAAAGTCATACAGGAAAGTGAATCACTGCGATAAGGATGTGTGTCCTACAATATATTATTAGGATTTCCCCGACGTGTTTAATGAATGTCGTATGGCGCCTTACTCGGGCGCGTGACGCAATATGCGCGGGTGACGCGTCATCGTCGCGAGGCATGCGCTTGCGCTTGCGTCGAAAACGGTAAGGCTCGCTACACACTTTCCGATCATCATGACTATTCACAACCATTCGATGCGCTTCCGTACCGAATTGAAAATCAATCAATGTTATAGTAGGAGTTCTACAAACGCTGTTCAAAAATCCAAAACACGAAAACAGTTTAAATCAAATGGACGATCCCTATTCTGCCGACAGCTGTTTGCAGATCAAATCAGGTTAACGAAATGTGTCATTTTCGATACAAAAGCCTGTCAAATGCTTGTAAATAGCAATTGTGATCCTCTATCGACCATTCCCGGTTTCAAGATAGCGCCTCATAGGTACTTAGGCCCGGTCTGAAGATAGCGCTAACTTTAACCTCGCACCCCTGTCTTCACACCTTAGTTACACTCGCCACTAATTTTACACGACACACGACACAGTTCTTATTAAGAGCGCCCATACTGTTTAGAGGACTCTGGTAACTAGTTAGTAGCACTGATAGATAGCAAGAAAGCCAAGTTAGGCGGTCATCTAAATCCGTAGTGCATATTAATGAATTACCCTGGTTTCATTGATCCGAATGCCTATACCTACTTCTAGAATGACAAAATCTTTAACGTGTGCGCTATTTTCTCATTCAAGATTCAAATGTATAATTTATACGAAATTAAACAGCGATGCCAGAATTGACTTTAGAAAGGAAAGTCGTCAGTGTTTAAAAATACACAAATTAGGAAATTAACATAGAAACAAAAATGTCCATGAAGCATTAAGTATATAATTCCCCACACACAAATAAAACCATTAATAATAATAGGAAAATTTTGCAATCAGAATGATGTAATTTAAAATAACGACGATATGAATAATAAACTTACAAAGTCAGTGATAGGAGTTAATGATAACAAATGTGTATTCAGAGCTATATTTTATTAATTTTTATGTTCTGTAAATTGTACTTTCCAGGCAGCAAGTTTATTTGCTCATAACATAAACACTGACTGACGTTCATTTTGTTACGTTCATTTGTTTCTATTCCATTTAACAGAACATTAATTAATCTAATTGAAAGAAGTGATTCATATAATTTACAATTAATTTGTGCTCGTCCCCGATTCATTTGATATTAGCGACCGACGTTACATCCTGGTGACGTCACACCGATAAGAATTAGATTTCTATTCGCGTGTCTTGAATAAATAAATCGATACATCGAGTAACAACTCTATGTAGAACATGAATATTTGAACTGTCGCGTGAACTGATCCAATTGTCATCGATTTGAATTTTATTTAAGGTGATCGGCATCGACTAAATAATCGTATGGTTAGAGGAGACTGACTTTATATTTTAACAAATATCCTACCCACCTAAGTAGCTGTTATCACTACGGTACCTGTTGCGTTATGTAGGGCATGCGTTTTGGCGCTGATATAACTTGAAAGTTAACGGTCTATGTAATTCGCTATAGCAGACTTAAATTATGACCTACAAAGCAAGAATTTGCACTCATTTCCAGTTCAGACATTATTCTCGCACTTTCAAGCTAAATTTTTGTCAATGATTGATCATTATTGTCTCCTATCCTCTAGAAAAGACAAACTAACGAATATGGGCATCGTATCTAGAACCTTCTGAGGCAGGCGATCAGATTGGTAATCGACGTATGGGTTATGAGTCATTATCTTGATCACACTTAGTTATTAACAACTTTTTTTTTTAATTAACGTAAAAGTCAACAAGTACTTGTACTTTAAAAAAAAAAGATCAATGAAAAGATTACGACGTTGATTAAGGAAAATCCATTGAAAATAATTATTTTACCTGCACAACTGGTTTCTACATTTTGTAGTATGTACAAAGTCCAAGAAATTCGCACAGCATGATTAAGCAGAGCTAATGAATAGTGTGGGTGTGTCATTTTGTACGCTCAAGCAGGATTTTATTAGGATAAGCAAGTACTTATTTGCTGACTGAAATCGCAATATCATTCTGACACGTGTAAAGAATCAATCAACATGATAACAAGCTGACTCCGACGACGAGAAAAGATGGAGTATTAAGTAATGATCTGCAAGTTTTTCATGATACCTTCTAGAATTAGGATTTCCCGATAGATAAGAAATATAATTTAATATCTAATTCTAATGGTGACGAAGAAGAAACTATAAGCAAAGTAAAATCACTCAAGACGCTCAATTTTAAAACAGAAAAAAGTGAAAGTAGCACAGTCATCAAAGAAAGTTCATCAAAATTCGCGAATTCGCATAGCGGCGCCCACGCCCGGCATGGAATGTAGGCTGTTGTAAATGTTAATGAAATCATTCATCACTATGACATTTTTAACACCCTTGATAAAACATAAAACTAATAAAAAATTATACATCAATGCCCCCACGCATGCCCGTTGTTGCCTAGGCAACGCAAATGCCACGCTTCCAAGGTTAACGTTGAAATTAACATTTCGAGAGATAGTAGAATAATTATAATTTGTTACTAGATACAGTTACCGTATGCCTCATATTTTATCAATCGACTAGAAGCTAAAAACCCATTTTGCTACTACCTATAACCAAACTACACTATGACACGTGTTTCCCGCTTTATGCCGTTATTGGATATTCCCGAACGCTCACGTTGTGTGTGAAAGAGATAACATGCTTTTTAAACAGCGGGACGTATGAACACTTTTTACACGTAATACAGAATTTTATTCCTGAACTTTTGAAAACGTTCCAAATTCCAAGCACTTATGTAAAATTGTAAAGATTGGACAGGCTAGGTCATACCTTCAAAAACCATTCCCAAGCGCCGTCGTAAGACTCCATATCCATCTGTGCGAAAGTCAAAGTGGAAACTATGGACCCGTTCCCAACGCAACGTATTTAGTAACTGGCATCGTCTCGACTAGCTGTCCTAGCTAACCCGAATTTAGAATGCATTTACCTTTGCCAAACAGCGACGAAAGACGATCAGGAAATCCTCGAAGACATCGCCGGTGGTCACAGTTAACTCCTCCATTTCCAGAGACATTTTATCTAGTTTACAGGTTTGTAAATAAGACAAATATAATAAAACTATTTAAAACTAAGATCACAGACGATTTACTTCTTTGGAACTATATCAGATCGTATATTTAAAATTCGAGTGTGCGTGCGGCTTCGCCAACAACGACACCCGTCTCACTCGGCCAACGGACAGCCTCACACTGAGCACTCGGCGTGAACTGCACGACGAACGATACGGTTTCGTCATTGTGATCGGGCAGAGAACCGCGTGCCACCGGTTTAGTGTGGTCGACGAGTACCGAGCCCCCGATACCAAGGTTTGATTCGCACGCTTTCCAAGTCGCTGGTGGACCCGATCGTGCGGTGAAATCGGCGGGAATTCAGATACAGTGGTACGGGCAGAAAAACAGCTGATAATGAAGGCGCGTTCAGGTCGATATACAAGTTCACTGGGGGCTCGCCACATACGTATTGTGATTTGCGATAGGACAGGGTACTGCGGTGCTGGTTAGCAACCGTGCTCCGCGTTGGTATTCAAGCAATGTGAGCGAAGGTGAAAGTGGTCGCGCTACAGGAATGTATTAAGAAATAAGACCAGCACCCCAATTGAGTAACACACGATCAATCATAATCTGAATCATTTTGAAACAGATTGCTAAACCATTGCTTCATATGTATGAAAACTGTCCGGCCTTCGGCAAGCACCGCCACTAGGAACGGTTCTGTACTTCCCGCATCCAGCGGATTCCTGCGGCCTTCACAGGGCCATCGGTCCACCTTGCGGGAGGCCTTCCAACGCTACGTCTTCCGGTACGTCAGTAGCATAGCCAAATATTTTTTTATCTTCTTTCTTGTCTTGAATGCTATTGCTTTGGATATTGCACAATGTGTAATTGCGTTCCATTTATGCGTCGCAACGATATTGTTCGCTTTTAATATTTTGCCTACTTCATTAATACAACTTGGTGGCTATTCATCAATCGTGTGCGCCTTTTCAAATTACGGCTGCCTAAACACTATATTTGTTTTAGGTGCCAAAGAGAGGGCTATGAGTCCAGCAGCCGGCGAAAACGAACTTGTCTGTAACGATGAAATGTTCATTTGATTTGCCTAGTGATTCTGCAATATTGAGGGACTGCTTAGGGTTATCAGCACCCTAATTGCGTAACTCACGATTAATCATAATCGGTTTCAATTTGACAGTTCAACAGTATTCATTTCGTTATTTACGTTGTTGAACAGACACATTTTTCGAGCATATGAAGCAATGGTTTAATAATCTGTTTCAAAACAGATTATGATGAATTGTGAGTTACGCAATTAGGGTGCAGTTCATACAGTAGTTTCGTACCCCCAAACAGTGAAATATATAATTGATTATTTGTGGAACCAAAGCCGGTTCATTAAACACACATGTCTAACGTCACACCTGTAATGTTATCAAATCTTAGGCACGTGTTGATAATAAAATGACGGAATGCTGTGTGGCTGACGTCAAATCATCTGGTTCACCGTATTTGTTTGCAGGCCATTTAGTATATCGATGTTAAATACAACCTCTTCATATTCTAATGTTATTGTGATGAAAACTTCGATGTGGAATCGCAGAAGGGGAGAAACTGTTTAAGCTGCTTTTGTTTAAGGAATTTTCAAAAATGTTTTCAAATTGTGCGTAATAGGAAATGAATTTTCATTTCCGGTTTCATCCATTGTCACCAATGTCTCGTCAAATCGTTGAGCTCCTCAAGTTCTGGGTTGAGCTGCATGATTACTGATAAATGCGTGCACTGATTGGACAGGTTCATTGAATCTGTGTGGTTCTTTCCTCAAAATACCATTTCAGACACCAATCCACATAGTCTTCAAATGACGTGACCAAGATTATGTCTGGACTTTAAAAGAGACTGTGACCTCTGAGTTTGTTTCGGCCGTTCTTCTTAGGATAGTAAGATAGGAAACGCCGACCTCATCTAGTTTTACAAATATGATTGACGTGTAAAAGTGTTTGTAAAAACCTACTTACAGAAATAAAATCATATATCATTATCACTATCAATTGTTTGGATGTTTGGAAAGATTCAAAATAAGTCACATTGTAACAGACATTTCGTCGGGCTTGAAATATCGATATATAGTATTGGTAATAACGAAGTTTTAGATTTATGTTGCGATTGTTGAAGTTACCCGTAGCCAGTAGAAGTCATAACATTAACACGAGATCATAAGATTCAATGATGTCATGACTCATGACAACGCAATCTCTTATACCTACCTGTATCATGCAAACAAAAGCTATAATGATGGCAGGTGATGTTGCTCGTTGCATTTTAATAAATTACGAGAATCTTAGCGGTATACGATAAATCATTGACGTTTTTCAACCTGCACAAGACTTGTTTTTTTTAACAATAACTTTTTCCAGCGGCCTCGCTCGCGTGTACGTCGTAAATTATCTTACGGGAACCAACGTATACTAATCCAGATTATAAACTATCTGTTTGCCAAATTTAATCAAAAACCGTACATTCGTTTCTGCGTGATTGGGTTACAAACATCTAAACATACAAACAATTACTGCGCTTAACGAGTAAAGAATAATCACGAAAAAGAAAATAGACATTGATAGAAAAGACGTATAACACTATCTTGTATTTTTGCTTTGGTAGAAATTTGACAGTGAGACAAAAATATTCCCAGAGAGACACCTTCATTCTCACGAAGCATGGTACGAGTATAAAAGGGTACATCAAGGGTAGTCTCAATTTTGATGTAAGCACGAATTTATATAGGTATATAGGCAGATGGAAACTTTGGCAACATTGGTAAATAGATTAACATGAAGACCAACTCTGACCGAACCTTCAATTTTGCAAGTAGGTCTCAATATTGATTTTACGGTCTGACCACTGTCCATTAAATATTATTCAGGCTGCGGTTTGGTATCACTTGTAAATGCAACCAATTAATTTAAACCTTAGTCATATTACCGAACTCAACGGTGAGCCATAGGCAAAAATGTAATATTGAACACGCTACATTTGCTGGTAGCTGTCAGCTTTTATAAGGAAAAATCATCAGGTCTAAAGTGATCAGTTGATCACTATATACCTTGCCTTGCTGCTGAACTTGGTTTCCAATCTTTTGGTGTAAGGCCACCGTCATCTGCTACTTACTCAGCCCTAATTTATTTGGCCCTTGAAGCCCTGGATATTTTTTTATTTATTTTTTGCTTTCTTCTAGGTTCACCACTTTCTTAGCTTTAAAGTGTAATTTTTATTAAAAATGGGTAAAACAGGCAATATGTTTTATCTTTAACGTTGGCAGATTCTTACAAAATTATCGCTTTATTCAGATGTTAGCTAGAATAAAGTTATGAGTTCTCAAACTTACAGAAAGATGTAAAAAATACTTAAATCTTAATTTCAACTTGCATTTTTTTATAAATCCTGGTGCCCAGGCCCAAATAAATTAGGGTTGAGTAAGTAGTAGATGACCCCACCTATCCACCATTTTCGTATGTTCAACGTTCTGTCAAACACCCTGTATAAACTGAAAAATTCAGTGTATGAGGAATATGTAATTTATTGATTTATGATTAAGTGTCTCACCCCCATTATAAATAAATAATAGGTCTTTACCTATGAAATTGCCGTTTTGTATGAAAAAATTTAAACGAATTTTTTTCATGAATTTTTTATTTGTATTAATCGAAGTAATCACCCATGCAATCAATGCATCTTTGCCATCGCAGTGGCAGTTTATTGATGCCCTTCTTAAAGAAATCAGCTGGACGGGAGGCAACAAATTCTTCAAAGGCATTTTGTACTGCCTCTCGGGTATTAAATTTTTTTCCCGCCAAGAAGTTATCCAAATTCTGGAAAAAGTAGTAGTCTGTAGGCGCAAGGTCTGGTGAGTAGGGCGGATGACGGAGAGCTTCCAACCCCAGTTCTTGCAACTTGGAGACCGTCTGCTGTGCAGTATGAGGTCGCGCGTTGTCGTGCAGGAGCAGCGGAGACGAGCGATTGACCAATGCTGGTTGGAGATGCGCCAGCTTCTCCATCATTGTGTTCAGTTCTTCACAGTACACATCTGCAGTAATGCTCACCCCGTTTGGTAAGAAGCTGTGATGAATCACACCGGCGCTAGACCACCAAACAGTGACCATCACTTTTCTAGGGGTAAGTTTTCGTTTAGGGCATTGTTTAGGTGCTGAACCAGGATCCAACCAACTTGCTGAGCGCTTACGGTTATCAAACAGAATCCATTTTTCATCGCAGGTAACAATGCGGTTCAAAATTCCTTAATTTGTGTGTCTGTTGAGCAGTGCAAGGCACGTCTCGACGCGTACTTCGCGCTGGCGATCATTGAGTTCGTGGGGCACCCATTTGTCAAGCTTTTTTACCTTGCCAATTTGACGCAAATGGACCAATATTGTTTTGACGCTAACGTCGAAAGCTGCTGCTAATTCAGCCGTAGATTGTGTATCATCAGCTTCCACAATCGCCTTTAATTCGTCATTGTCGACCAAAGTCTTCGGACGACCGCGAGGTTCATTTTTCAGGTCGAAATTTCCAGAACGGAAGCGAGCAAACCAATAACAGGTGGTGCGTTGGTTTGTAGTGTTAGCTCCGTAAACGTCGTTGATGTTGCGTGCCGCTTGTGCCGCGTTGCTGCCACGACGGTACTCATATTCCATAATTACTCGAATTTTTAACGTATCCATGATGACGAAAAAGATTGAAATGCGATGAAAATGTAACACTAATCAATAAAGAAATGACTACTTTTAGAAAAAAAAATCCATGTTTTTAAAATAAAATTAATTTGAAATTAGAATTCTTAGCCAAACAAAAATTTTTTTGATTTGAAATGGCCAGTACTGCAGAACGGCAATTTCATAGGTAAAGACCTAATAATAAATGTATAGAAATGGTAAAGAAATGCTCATTTCTATATCTTACGAAACCGAGAGTGAATAAATAGAATTTCATAGACAAACGATTATGTTATCTATATCTATATATATAAAATGTAATATAAAATGTAAAAAATATAAATAAAAGGAGAAACTGACTGACTGATCAATCAACGCACAGCCGAAACTACTAGGACTTGGAACGTGAAATTTTGCACACGGCTTCCTTTTATAATGTAGGGGAGCACTAAGAAGGGGTTTTTGGAAATTCGGTCTTTGAGGGGGTGAAAAGGGGGGATTTTGTTTGTATGAAATATCTTATTCCTTGAGTTAATAAACTTGAAACTTGGCACAAATACTAAGTTAAGTAAATTATGAGGTTGACTATTTATTGTTTTTCTAAACTACCCCCTAAAGGGGGATTAGGGGGTGTCAAATTTTGTATGGAAGAATTTTAACGCGCGGTCTGATTAACTCCAAACTCAGTAATTATACCTTAACCAAAAATAAAGAATAACGTGAATCAGGGTTTCTCGAAAATCTACCCCTAAAAGTAAAAAAGGGTAGTCCGTGATATTAGAAATGTGAAAGTTTGTGAAGATGATTGGATGTTTGTTACTCAATCACGCAAAAACGGCTAAACGGAATTGGATGAAATTTGACACACAGACAGATTATAACCTAGATTAACATATAGAATACTTTTTATCCCGGTAGTACGTTCCCGCGGGATAATTTTCGACATCCACGCGGGCGAAGCTGCGGACGGAAGCTAGTATTCTATAATACAGAAATGACGCTCGCTATCACTTCGGGAAACAGGATTGATTACTCGGGGTTTTAAGTAAACAGAGCCATGCGGAAAGCTCACAACTGGCTCGCAAGACGTCGTAAAACCGAAATCAGAGTCTAACGAACTAATTGTTTAAAATGTTAAGCACAGGAGCCAGGAGTGCTGGTCCATGAACGGTCCCTGGCAATAAACCAATTAGGTCGAACAGCTAAGATGAACACCATCAATGGAACATGAATAGAATAACTATTGATTATATCATTATAATCGTAATATAAGAGACTGTAATGATCAGTGACTAAGATTACAGACAGCGCAAAAACAGGAAAATAATGTTTTTGGCAGAATTACAACTTCGTCGGCCTAATTCGTTAACCTGCTAAGTTCATTTTGACATAGTTTACAGGACAAAGAAAAATCTGAATTATATCTCTATTAATTTATCAATCAAAATTCTGAAAATCCCGTTGGTTTCTATAATTTTTCTTGATATTTTAACAATGAATGTAGCAGCATAACTTATACACATTTTATAAAATTCAGAAAAGCAATTATTCAGCAGTTTGTCGAGGCGAAGTTTCAATTTGCTTGAGGATTTGGCAGTTTTCTAAATAAAATAAAAATTGAGTATGGTGTATAGATTAATGTATTGTGCAGTAAAACGAATTCAATCAGTACCTAATCAAAAACAAAATTAATAAAAATTTAACAATCAGTCTTCTTTAATAGGAAACAGGGTTAAAATATCTAAGATATACTCTTTTCATAAACAATCTGTAATAGTTTTAATATACGTTATTATGTGTTGGTTTTATAGTATTACGTGTCGTACAACACGTAATACTACAAAACCAACACATATTGACAGGATACTCCTAAGTATTTTTTTATAATTATTAATGACAGCCATTTAATATTGTTTTACGACGAGGGTGCGTTTTTAAGCTCGCGGAATGGCGGGGTTGAAGAGGGGTCTCATTAGTACGTCAACGAGTTGAGTGATTCACTATCAGTATAAATACCGAGTATTATTACGATGAACTACCATCAACCAAGCAACTTAATCGGGAAGGCAGCATTCACAATGGAAAAAATCTAGCAACGCGCCGTTATAAACTTCCTTACCAAGCAAGGAAAAACGTCCAAACCATTACGAAAGAGATGTTCTGCGTTTATGGAGACTCTTGCCCTTGTAAAACCATGATTTACAAGTGGCATCGTCTATTCAAGCAAGGACGAGAATCACTTGAAGACGATCATCGGCCTGGGCGCCCCATCGAAGTGACCACACTAAAAATCATCGCTAAAGTCGAAAAAATAATATTGGAAGACGCACGTCTTAAGAAGTTAGGTTAGCAGAAATGGAACAGCTTGCAGAAATGGTTGAAATATCCGATAAAACCATTTTTACAAATTCTTCATAACCATCTCGGTATGACTAAGGTCAGTGCAAGATGGGTGCCGAGAATGCTCACACCGCCGCAAAAGCAACAGCGCGTTGAGAGTGCACGTGCATTTTTGGACCTCTGTAACGAAGACCAAGAGGGTACCTTGAGTCGAATTGTGACTGGAGATGAAACTTGGGTTCATCATTATGAAACTGAATCTAAACAAGACTATGCAGTGGTATAAAAAAGGCACACCACCGCCTAAGAAGTTCAAGGTGTCGCAGTCGGCCGGAAAACTCATGGCGACTGTTCTAGGATACTGAAGTAATCCTGCTGATAGATTATAAGGACAAGGGTTTAATATAACCGGAGAATACTGTGCGTCAATTTTGGAGCGTTTGAGGGAAGCTATCAAAGAGAAAAATTGACAAAGGCATCTTGCTCTCGCACGACAATGCCTGCTCACAAGAGCCGTGTTGCCCTGGATGCCCTACACAAGTCTGGCTTCAAAATAATTAACTTCCCATATAGTCCAGATCTGGCCCCCTTCGAATATTATCTGTTCTCAAACATGACAAAATTACTTCGTGGCAAGAAATTTTCAAGTGAAGGACGCAGTTTTAGGGTATTTTAAGGATTTTTTTTTTTTTGATGATATGCATAAGCTTATTGAAAGATCTGAAAAATGTATTAGGCTTGCAGGTGAATATATCGAAAAAGAAAATTAAATATAATAATAAAACAGAAATAATTTTCCAATATTCTGAAATTAACAATATTTAAAAATCAGTCTGAAAAAGTACAAAACTGAGGTCCCAACAGGATTTAGCAGGTTTTCGTTGTGGAGATTGACTGTTGTTCAGAAAGCAGTTTTTCGGGCATAGCATTTGTCACCTTTTTTGGCTAATATCGCACTTATTCCTTAAACGATACGGTAGATATTAGATTGAACTTTTTAACTGGTATAAAAAGTAAATTTAGCCAAAAAATGGACTTAGCAGGTTAACGAATTAGGCCGACGACTTGTCACCAGCAAGGTTATTTCGATGTTTTCTTTTGACACAATGTTTGTTTTTACTATCATGAATGTGGGGAACTTGGAATCTGTACGTAATGTTTATATTTATGTCGGAACCGGAACCGAAAATGGTGTTTTTATACGCTTTATCAGTTTGCCTACAAAGTAATATAATAATGTTTAGGCACAACGAGATACTGCCATGATCACCGCACTCTATTATAACGACAATGGGATCATAATGTATCCTTAATTATTAACGGAGATAGTTATTAAATATACGTTGACTTGATTGTCATCAAATTTAAACTAACGGCAAAAATGTGGTAGGTGCCTTTAAGAAGCCAGCCATGTTATAGCAACAAAATGCTCAGAAACCATTCCATATCCTAATTAAATCTCCGCTGCAGCCGGAGAGGTAAATAGCTTCATTGGATGACAATTTGTGGGCTTGATTAGTAAGCTTATAAATAACAATATAGTCGCCAAATTATGCCTTAGTTATAAAATATAATGCATAGTTTGCAACAGAAACATCTATCAGATTTAAAGCAACATTAGTGCTGAGTTTTCAAAATATAGCGCACCGAATTGTTTTGTAGAAAACGTACGTAGGTGTTGATACTTCGTTACTCGGAACTGAACGAGCATTGTTTTCTAATGGCAGGCTTAATCTCTTCTGCTAATATGAGCATAGCATTAAGTTCGCTCATGAGCATGCATGATATAATAACAGATTACCCAGTGAACAATCGTTCCTTCTTCATGTGTTATTTTATTATTAAACAAATGAACAAACAGAGATGTCTTTAGCAGATATACGAGTATGTATCTGTGTATCTCTATTTACTTCTTTAAACGGTTTTGTGACTTAATCTTGCTGATCGGAGCGATCTTCAGCACCCTGATTGCATATCTGAATTATTTTGAAAAAATTGTCTGCTCAGCAAAGTAAATAATGCAATGAAAGTTGTTAAACATAATCAGTGTGCAGGCGGAATTAAATGAACTGTCCCATCGTATGAGGGACCTTCGTGACCTTCGTCTTTGAGCAATAAAGTTGGCCCCTTTAAGTGGACTGAAAACGCATTCTCATCAGGATCCGGGCTATTAGTTTTTAAATCATTCCTCTTTTTAGCATTCAAAGATTACCTCTGTGGAGTACCACAAGGAGTATCCTTTACAGTAGTAACACAATGCCAGATCTCATCGGTCGTGGGTTGGACGGCACCGTTGGACGCGGTGTTGTTGAGGACTTAATTTAATTGACTCGTACTAGTGTTAGTCGACGTCCATACGGATGGAAAAAGATCAAGGGGGATTTTATCGAGCTCTGTAGTTTCAAAGCAGGAGCATTGAAATCGAACAGAGTGCATCTCAGCGTGTCAAAAAAAGCAGTGCGTTGTAGCTCTAGATCGCGAAAAAATCCCGCCGTGATATTCGACGAATGTCGACTTACATTCAATTCCTTTTTGCATAATCATGAGTTCATGACGATTTTTCTTTCAGGAAAGGTTTATAGACTGTGTTCAGTTCGTCAATAGTGCGTTCAATAGAGCACTCTCAATCTCAAGATAGCCAATCAATGCTTTGGGTGCCAAACACGACTGCCAGAAGGATGTTAATGTAATTTTGTTTTCATGGATCTCACTCCACGCCAGAGTACGAATACAATTGATTGAATAAAGAATAGCATTTGTATTGCACTTTATTCCCATGGCATTCCATGAGGCAGTGGAATCAGACTAAAGTTCTCACAGTTAGTTTTGCTAAATATGTTTGCTGACGTAGTATTGGTAAGATGGTTGTTATTAGACATCCTTCGGCCATAATTATGGATTTTTAAATGTTCAAATTGGCTTGTGGCTTAGCTGAAAAATAGCCTCACGGGTCTAACAGGTTAAGATACGCTAGCCACTGTTTGGTCCGTGGATAGATGACCGTCTTTACGTACTAACCGTTGATGCCAGCAGTAATTCTTGGATTATCGTGGTCATCAGAAGCCTGAAAGTCCGACAATCAGTCTTTCGTATCGTGTTATCCCGTAACAGGGTTGTGGAGGTCAGCTAGGTAGTCGCTCTATGTAAATACTGGTATTCAGCTGCATCCGGTTAGATTGGAAGCCGACCCCAACATAGTAAACCGCTAAGCATATGATGAATGAACGGTCATCATCATCTTTTCTGCCGAAAGACGTCCACTGGTGGACATAGGCCACTCCAAGCTCCGCCACTTCGACCGGTTCTGTGCTTCCTGCATCTAGCGGATTCCTGCGGCCTACACGAGGACATCGGTTCACCTTGTAGGAGGCCATCCAACTGTACGGCTTCCGGTATGCGGTCGCCACTCAAGAACCTTTCGGCCCCATCGGTCATCTGTTCTGCGAGTAATGTGCCCTGCCCACTGCCACTTAAGTTTGGCAATTCTTCGGGCTATGTCGGTTACCAATACCATGGAACAATGAACTATGGTAGTAGGTAATGTATCGAATAAAGTAAACCGTTTGAATTTTCCAACTTCTGAGTAATGAATTAGTCAATAGGCAGGTTAACGTTAGATAGAATATGTGTGGGCTGGAGTGATAGACCATGCACGATGTTGATACATGTATTGAAACATTTTTAATATCCAGTAATTACGCAAGTTAATAAAACACGTGCTGTCAACACTTGAGATAAGCCATAAACCCCGTCAAACGCAAACGCTATTGCCTCAATAAACTTGGAGCAACGCGATAACGGGTACTCTGCTACACATTATGTATTCAGGTACATTTCAATCAGAGTGAAATTGTATTGAAATCAATCCAATACGTCGAAATAATATTATTATGTTCATTTCGGTTAAGTATTTTGACGATAGGTGTTATGAATCAGATATCACTGGAATTGGTAATCCGTATTGTTGTTAAATAAATGTGGAATGATAATTTCCCGTGAACAGAAGCAAAAATAAACAGTATACAATATTCACTAAGTTATTTGTAACAATCCCTTTTCGGAAAACATTATCCAATCTATGAACCACAGAGCCTTTGGCGTTAATTAGTTTTCGACGATTTTTGATTCGGCAATCGAACCTTTAATAACTGACTCTTTTTGCGCTCCTAAAAATATTATTGCACACTTTAATGTAATCATTGCGCCTCTTTTTGGGAAGCTTAACTGATTCCTATTCATTTTGGGGTACTCAAAATACTAAATATCAGCCAAGTAGTAACTGCGACTAACTAAATGTACGAAGCGCTCGCCGGACGGCGTCTGCCGCGGCACCGCTGATCACCGCTCGCTTCACATTTCTAACCTAACCAACTACAACCTAACCTACCCATCATGTCGGGTTTGCCTAGCTTAGTTAATGCGACCAATCGTGAGAATAGGCCCGAAACTTAAAAAAGAACCAATTATTATAAAGTCTGCATCATAAAACAATAAAAATTAGTCAACAATAGTAATAAAACAATAAGGTAAAGTTCATTAATTTAAAGAAGTGTCCTTTATTCCCATAGTTGGAAAGTTTAATAAGTTTAGATCAGTTTAGATTCTCCGGATTTTTGACAGGCCGACGCGGCGGCCTGACGTTCCCCTTGATAACGACACTAAATGCTACAGGCATACCATCCATACCAATGGTTTGTTACAAGTATTTCACTTGATGACGAGGAGACAAGCTTGAAATTGAATTGATAAAATTACTAAGTAATGAATTGTTGACCGAATAATTCAACTGAAGTTCTATGAAGAACATATTTCATGACCATAAGTACAGAACAATTTAAGGTTTTAAATAGTCCAATATAGAATTTTGGCACAACTAGGCTGATCAGCACCCTAATTGCGTAACTCACGAATCATCATAATCTGTATCGTTTTGAAACGGATTGTTAAACCATTGCTGCATGTGTCTGTTCGACAACATAAATAACGCAATGAATATTGTTTAACTGTGAAGACGAAACCAATTATGATCAATCGTAAGTTACGCAATTAGGGTGCAGGCTAAATAGAGCTCAAATGATCTGCTAAGACTATACTTATTACAATGAACAAAAAGTTCTAAACAAAAAACTATTAGACTAGACGTAGCCAGCTAGAACGGAATAACTGCTGATGTGATCCGGTTTACAGTTTAATAAAAAGACGTCATGGGCTATGTTTGCATCCATGATTCAATCTTAATTGTATTACGTTTTCATTCCATTACATCGCTGAATGATTTCGGATGAACAGACCAATCCATAGCTATGTACCTACGTAGTGGAATTAACAACATCAGTATCATTAATGGTTCTACAAAGGGGTATCGTGCTGTCTAGTAACTCAGATAGGCAGTCGCTCCATGTAAAATATTGATATTCAGCTGTGTCCGTTTAGACTGGATGACGACTGCAACGTATTTGGGAAACGGCTAGGCAAACTGATTGATTCCCAAATGTGAGAGCTCCACAATTCAGGAGTTGGTCACTAAACTAATCACTTATTAGTATATTTAGTAATATGAAACGGCTGACACTTTTAATTTCTTAAATACTTTACTCCTAATTCTTGAAGACTATAAAATATAATTTGTCGTGATTTGGCAGCGGCTGGTTATTAAATTGCCAAGATTGTCACAGTCGTAAGATAGCTATTCATCTTGACGATCCAAACAAGCGTGTAATTGATTACTTAATTACAGTCTATTAATTTTATAGTACACGGGCGACCCGCCACTGCTTCGCACGATTGTTACAATTTGACAAAACATCTGTTTTTCTTTATTATAATTCAGTAAGTAAGTTTAATAATAATGTAATAGGCAAATATACCTTAGCCGGAATAATTATCTAAATCATCACATCAGCCGAAAGACGTCCACTGCTGGACCTAAGCCTCCCCCAAAATGGGGGGATTTGCCATAATCGCCACGCTTGGCAGGCGGGTTGGCGATCGCAGAGTGGTGGTAAAATGCATAGAGAACGCTGCTGCCCATTCCCTAGTAAGTCCCTTAGTCGCCTTCTACGAAACCCACGGAAAGAAATGGGATTATCTAAATGATGGTGCAAAACTGCAAACCGCATAAAAATCCGTCAAGCCGTTAATCCCGGCTGTCATTTTCGGATCTTTGACAGTCGATATGGTGGATCCACACTATTGTCCACAGACTTAAGGTCCAACAAACTTTGAATCAGGCTTCTTTAACGTTTCGAGAATGTTTTCGCATAGATTTTCGATAATTTGTAGTTTTCACTAATTTTTCATTTAGTATCGTAGTGTTAGTGAACCTCGGTAAGAACAGACGTATAATTAATAATTTGGCTCCGACAAATTCGCAGACATTCATGCAGACATTAGACTTTTCTGCCACACCGAAATTTGTCTGTGCTGCTTTGTTGCACAGACAAAATTATATAGAAGTCTTACCAAGGAATCGTTTTACCCATTAACTGGCTCGTAACATGTAACATAATGGTATTCAGCTGCATCAGGATAAAGTGCTGGATCCGGTATTTTATTTATTTATGAGCTCTTTATCTTTCAAAAAACCGAGCCATTTTTCCACAAGTACCCGAGTTTTTCTCAAACTCGGGAACTTGTGGAAAATTGGTCGTAGAAATGACAACCGCATC
The DNA here is from genome assembly GCA_949987655.1 of Polymixis flavicincta. Classification (NCBI taxonomy): domain Eukaryota; kingdom Metazoa; phylum Arthropoda; class Insecta; order Lepidoptera; family Noctuidae; genus Polymixis; species Polymixis flavicincta. The sequence continues at coordinate 9,587,666 of OX465171.1, read as the reverse complement.
AGTCGGGGAGCCACTTCTACAGGATAATTTTTAATCCAGTGCGCAAATTGTAACCATGAATGAATTCAGCATATCATTGTAGCGTCAATTTTTTTCGTCGGTTATACAAAACAAAATCAGCTGCTCCATATATTTAGCCCGCGTAGGTATTGCACATTTCTATGAAACAGCAGATTTCTTTTTTGTATGACCGACTATTCTAGTAGGACATATAATTATATTCCAGTACTGAATATTGCAGTCTTAACTTACTGGATGTTACGTGTATACAGGGTAGAAGGGACATCGACGCGTAAACTGTAACCATTCAGCACATTATTTTAGACAGAACATTTTCGTCGATTGGGAAAAAAAAATCGCTGTTTCTGAAAAGTGTATTGTACCAACTATAAAGCCCGAAAATTAGAGGTCAAATTGAATGGAATACCTTTTTTTTTTAACTGACGAAAGATTTGAACGCCCGGTTCAGATTTTTAGAACCATGTACTAAAATCAATGGTAAAAGGTTGGGCGGCCCTGCTGCCCTGCATAATTTTTCTGCTGGAACTAAACTCTACATGGAAGAAATTAAGAGACGTATGGCGATAACTAAGTAATCCATGGAAACACCGAAAAAGGTCTGGAGGAACCAAGATATTACAAAAGCCACAAGATCCGGCTTGTTCAAACACTGGTGTTCCCGATGTTCCTATACGCTGCTGAGACATGGACGCTTCGCGACATCGAGAAGGAAATAAAGCGCTCTGGAAATGTGGTACTGGAAAAAAATGCTTAGGGTATCGTGGAACGAGTTTCGCACCAACACCTCGTTACGCCAAGAACACAACATCAAAAAGCGCCTATCTATTCTGGTCCAAACGCACATCCTCAAATACTTCGGACACGTCTCGAGGCGTGACGGTGACTATATAGCACCTTGTCGTGCAGGGTAGAGTAGAAGGCACTAAATCACGCGGACGCTCACCCATGAGATGGACTGACCAAATAAAATCCGCAGTGGGCGATCACTTGTGTAAGTGCATTACATTCCAAAAATCGGAGTAAATGGCGAGTAATCGTGAGGCGAATTACATCAGGCCCTACACAAGAAATTTCATGAGGACCAAGACCCCTCTGACAAGAGAAGTGTTACATGTTACGAAGAAGAAGACTAAACTCTACTTACGTCAGTAAACAATTTAATAAGTTTGTTTGTTGGTTGCATAACTGGAGGCTCTCGCAGAAGTAGTTGAGATAAGGTTAACACAGGAAACACCAACTTTCATAACTCTAGAACCATAATGTACTTATTACTTCTAGTGTTACATTCTCCTCTTAATCGGTAGAAAGTTTCCATGTGTAAGGATAATAATTATAGATTTCAAGAGTTGCATATAAGTAGGTACTCTAGATTCCGCAACGAACACTTGGACTTATTACTATTTAGAGACACAGAAATATTGGCATTACAGCAAAACAAATAAACAATGCATATAATAACAAAAGAGCCACGGTTCTGTCAAATGTCAGATGACAAGGTAGACCACCTGATATCGTAATAAACAAACCAATATTTAAATTGGTCCTTGGAGTCGGATGAATTTCTGGGCATAGTTTCCGGCTAATTCATCATATAACTATCTAATCAGGGACATTTCTTTTCGAGGACATTTATGCATCTCATCTGGTTCGACAGTAAAATATTACATTCTTTATGCGATAAGATTGTATTGTAACGAATCATTATTTAATCCAGCAAGTGTGCACGTGTTTATTCAAGTTAGTAACATCGATATAATATTAAAGTCTAAGTTTTTACTATAGTTTTCTTTTCGTTTTAATTATATTCGTTTTAGATATATGCGTTTACCGGCGATTGGCCGGAGAAAGCGACATGCAAGGTACAGTAGAAAGTTGTGGAAACCTTTACCCAGCAGTGGGACATAACAGGTTGATAAAAAATAATATAGGTACCTGTGTACAGATTTTTGTCAATAGTTAGTACAATACATTTGATATTAAAGTCTGTTCTATTTTTATTTGTTTGTACTCTATTACCAGCAACGTGTAAATTATCAATTGAGATTGTATATTCTACGATATGAAGTAATCAACTGTTCTTCAATACACATAAATGATGAACTAATGAACATTCATTGGGAACATAAGGTAATTCGGGCTTCCATTCTGCAGAACTTCTTCCTGCAGAACTCAACACTCACCCTTTTGACTAGTTAGTTTAGTGGGCTCGACTAGTTTAGTGGGATTGGGATTACAAATATCAGGGATACCCCGTTAATGTACTAAACGATTACAATAATTCTCAAATAGTTAAGGTGAGTCTTAAGATAAGTATTTACAGTGATTCGCGCCTCTTGACGGATCCTTGTCTTAGTCTATAGCTCCAGCCACGCGCCAAACGTCTCGTCGAGCGACCATAATGTAAAAAGTGACGTCACTTGGCAACTTGCCACCTAACCAGTTACAACCAGATCAGTGAAGTAGACTGTCGCGGATTAATTATTCAATTTCGTATGAATGTTCTGAATGGCGCACCCGTAACTAGGAATTGCTAAGCTGGTTTCACAGATTTTTACTTTTGTATAGATTTCATACTCTCATTAGAAGTGCGTATAGAAATTCTTCCATGAATAGCACTGTTTTATGTGCTATTTAAGACCTCAGTAGATGCATACCTACAGCACAGGACATAGCGGAAAGGCTGACAGCTGTCATATTGATCCTAACAAAAGGAACGTCTCTTTGTTAAATGCAATCTTCCGATATGTTTGCATAACTTTTATACGATTTTAAGTAGATACTTAAATCAAGAATTCTTCGCGATATATTTATGATAGGTCAGCACTGCGAAATTAATTATGAATTCCAATCATTTTGCTTTCGGGTATTTTGCATTTGGTAGAACCTTTTAATACTTCACCAATTGTTGTCAAAATATTTGACATAGCGTTTGCGTTTACGATCCAAGATGAAAATGCCTATGGCCTTCGCCAGGTCCTGGTCTACCAATGTGCCGAATTTATTCCAAATCCGTTCAGCCGAAAGGATTTTAGCGTGAAAGCGTAACAAATAAGCATACCCTTTAGAATAGTTTATATAGATTAGTTTAGATAGTTTTGTATCGAATTTGAATAAAGTGACTTTGCTAGTACCTATCCACAAATACACACTGGGCCAGCGTGGTGGATTATGGCCAATCGCTCTCAAAGAGGCTTGTCTTTCAACAAAGAGAACGTTACAGGCCTATTTTGTCAGACGAATAAACGGCAAATATCAAGTAAATTCTCGAACTTTCGACTAACCGGTATTACCTCCTTGAATACTGATTACGTCACTACATAAGGATCGACTATTGAAGGCCATGTAGGAAATTTGTTTGAGCCTTTGACGTCAGACAAAGCCGGTTTCACTGCCACACCTTTGCTTGACAAAAAATTACAAGTATCGCTCTCTAGAGTGTACTTGAAAAGTGAAGGTCAGACAAATATTTCCTGCAATGTAGAGGGCGCATATCCTGGGGTGGAGCTGAGAACTTAGGTAGAGTAAGTAAGTTAGTAATTGTTTCTTTAACAAAAGGCGCTAAGTCTTTTGTTAAATAAACAATTACAAACTGAGTAACATAACATCATAGATTGTTTAGTGAGAGATAGGTATGGCTAATACAGATCAGTAAGATCCCTTCCCTTCAATCTAGGAGAATCCTGTATCTTGAAGGACAGTATATTGCCAAATTTCGGGGATGTCTTGTGTGCCATCTCTTCATCCTAGCTGCTGGGCATATAAAAAACACTAGGTAGTGATCTCGTGGTGAAGTTTAAAAGCACTAACTACCTTACACTTTCCAAATTACGATTTAAGAAGTCCATAACACTCTTCGAAAAGATAACGCAACAAACTCTTCCTAAGTCAGAAAAACGTTCCAACACCATTCACCAAAGCAGACTCTTAGACCACTAACGCAGTTGACGACAGAACCTTTGCTAAGTAAAAGTATAATCCTTGAGTTAGCAACTACGGTCATGTGGTAATGTAATAAACAGCTGTTTAAATGTCACGTGACGTAGGCTTGACGTGTTTCTACACAGAGCGGCCATTTTAGAACGACCTCCCCCTCCTCCTTTTTCCCCACTAATGTCAGAAGTTCTGAAAGATAGTAGCAGCGTACGGTGGAGGTCTAAACAAAATGGTATTTTTAGTTTAATTCTACACGTGCCCATTATTTATATTCATTGACCACAATTCATATTGTTTATGGGGGGGATTCCTTTTAGGTAATTCTTTGATTCATTTACTATTACTAATATTGATCACTTTATTTACCCAACCACAGACTGACGTACCTAAATAATGTGTGTTAATTTGCTGGTGAAATAGTTACCTTCAATAGCTACTTAATTATGTAATACAATACTAAGTAAAACCACAGTATGCTTTCGCGTTATTATATTCGTTAAATGCAAAGTGAGACTCAATAATGTCATCATTTGTCTCGCATTTTCCCAACTATGTTGGGGTCGGCTTCCAGTCTTACCGGATGCCGCTGAATACCAGTTTTTACATGGAGCGATTGGCTATCTGACCTCCACAGTCCAGTTACTGGGTAATACGATACCTCTTGGTAAGGCTGGTTGTTTGACTTTCGGCGACCCGTAACGACTGTAAAAGATCCACGAATGACAGCTAGGACCAACGGCTTAACGTGCTTTCCGAAGCACAGAGGGGTCTTAGTATGTAAAGATGGTAACCCATCCACGGACCAACTGCGGCAAGCGTAGCTTAACCTGATCGATCGACCTGTGCGGCTGCTATTACTTAGGTAAAAGCCCCTCAAGAGACTCAATAATGCATTTATCGTCCTGTTAAACAAAGGAGATTTTCGACTGTATTAAAATGTCAAAACAAATTTTGGTTTTGGACCTACAAGACGCCACTAGAACAATAAACATCGCTTGTAAAAGGACAATGCGTGTGCACTCTTTGCCTCAATACATTCGGTAAATCGGCGCCTGCATAGCGACACAGGATCAATTAACACAATGGCAAGTCATGCGCTTACATCGCTGCAATACGCGACACTGGCAATTAGTCGCTCGATATGGTTCGGTTGTGTTCGAAGCGTTTCGGTGTGACTGTATCAAACGAAAACTGGCCTCGCTCGTCTACGAAGGTTTGAAGTGGTGTACAATCGCTGCACTTGAAAATCGAACTTTGGCTAAAACGCGACTGCCGTACCAGCTAGAGCTTCATTGGAACGTTATCGTGTGACCTTTAATTGTGTATCGTATTATAAAGAGATCAAGTTTCGGGCCAAGTCCGCAGACAGTGTCAGCTTAGCATACAGACACTATGAAAATTTACATTCATATGTCAATGACATCGCACAACGTCAAGGCATGGTTGACTTTGGCCCGATTGAGTCAAACGAGTTTTTCTAGCGCTCTGCTGGATTGTTCGCTTTTGGTGATTTTATTTTTATGACTTCTCCGCTCTATCGTCGTATAAAAAGTACTATTATTGATCGAAGTATAAAAAACGAAAAATAGAAGAATGCCTATTGTTGTGACCACGCTGGATAATCAGTGTTAAGTTTCACTGCAGAGTGTAGACTTAGCACTGGGTGACGCTTGCTGATTGCAGTTTTACTTTTGGCTGGACAGATCTTTAGATGCCACAATTTTTAGACCTTCAGAGCCTGAATAGCTATTCAATACGCACACAACCATTCAAAACGCTTCCGTACCGAATCGAACATCACTCAATGTTTTCGCAGGAGTCCTATACAGGGTAAGTTTTTATCCAGTGCGCAAATTGTAACCATGAATTCAGCATATCATTCTAGACTCCCCTAGAGCAGAACTTTTTCGCCGGTTGTACAAAATAAATCAGCTGTTTCATAGAAAAGTGCAATACCTACGCTGTCAAAATGTATGGAATAGCTGATTCTTTTTTTGTGTATCCGGCGAAAAATTTCTGCGCTAGTGTCTAGAATGATATGCAGAACCTATGGTTACAATTTGCGCACTGGATAAAAACTTTTCCTGTACATATACGCTGTTCAAAAATCTAAAAACCGAATATTTTGTCACTTTATATCAGAAAGACGACCGCTATTCTTCCGACAACTGTTTGCTGTGGGCAAGGCAAATCAGCAACCTAATTGCGTAACTCACGATTCATCATAATCTGTATCGTTTTGAAACGGATTGTTAAACCATTGCTTCATATGTTCGAAAAATGTGTCTGTTCGACAACATAAATAACGCAATGAAAATTTTTTTATCTGTGAAGACGAAACCAATTATGATCAATCGTGAGTTACGCAATTAGGGTGCCGGTTATCGAAATATTATTTTCCAGACGATCGATGGCCTGCCGAATGCTTGTGAATACGTTATGCTGATTAGTAAGCGGAAAGATGCTTTGCCAGATGATGATCTCAAACATCCCCCAAAATCAAAAATCAAAATATTTTATTTCACATAAACCTGCATATGCACTTATGAAACGTCAGAAGCTAGGTGCACGACTCCAATTTGTCGCTTCCTATGCAGAATAGCCGGCAGGAAAGTCCACGGTTACTCTTTTACAAAAATAATTGGCTTTTACAAATGTTTTCAAATTACAGTGATAATAATAATCCCAACAGCTGACTATGGTGAACCTGCCTTAGGAGGTCACTGGTGACTGGTAATGCTACTTGCATCTTTGTGGATGAGTTCTGATGGAAGCCAGTTTGATTGTATAATAAAAAATTGGCATCATCGGCACGATGTTGAAGATGAAGGTGAGATGTTAGATTTTGAAGGAGTCGTAAAATCAGTTTTTCGTTCGCCAATCCGACTGCCAATGCCAAGCGAGGCTATGTCTGGCAGTGGACGTCTTTCGGCTGAAATGATGACGATGACTGAATGTCCAAGTTTTTTTTAAATAAACTGGTTGAAAAAAAAGAGTCATTTATTCAAATTAGGCTGAGCCTCAGCCCTTTTCGAACGGCAAAATATAAAAGACAATCCCCTGTAGCCTGTTGGTGACTACGTTAATTATACGTAGGTATATGGTCAAAAAGATGTTATTTACCTTTTTACTGAATGTCCAAGTTTTTTTTTATTTTTTATTTTCACCTATAATTTTTATCCTGTCGTTCTTTTTGTTTTACAAAAAGTTTTTTTTAATATATCTTTTAGTTACTAATTTTTTTATCAGTCAATTTTTCCAATTGTTTTACATAAAGTTACGAAAACAATATAAATAATTTAAATTTTAATAAATGCATAAAGTACTGTAAGGGTCAACACGATTTTCTTTAGAAGTCTAAAAAAATCGTTTATGCCATGAAAAAAAAGAACAAGTAAACAACTATTTGAATATGTTATCACATATTCAAATAACAACACACATAGCAACTCACATAGTATGCATAATGTAAAAAAAATACAGGGTAAGTTTTTATCCAGTGCCCAAATTGTAACCATGAATTCAGCATATCATTCTACATAGAACCCCCTAGCGCAGAAATTTTTCGCCGGATACACAAAAAAAATCAGCTGTGTCATACATTTTGACCGCGTAGGTATTGCACTTTACTATGAAACAGCTGATTTTTTTTTGTACAACCGGCCAAAAATGTCTGCGCTAGGGGTTCTTTTTTTTACATATACATACTATGTGAGTTGCTATGTGTGTTGCTATTTGAATATGTGATAACATATTCAAATAGTTGTTTACTTGTTCTTTTTTTTCATGGCATAAACAATTTTTTAAGACTTCTAAAGAAAATCGTGTTGACCCTTACAGTACTTTATGCATTTAAAATTGAGTCTTATGGTACTGAGATAAGATTAAATTTCCTTTGGGTCAGTCGGCGGTATAAAATACATTTTTTTTAAAGAAAATACCTATATTAAAATCGATTCAATTATGAACACGCTACTTTGAGGACTTGCGTTTATTCTGTTACACGTTGTACAGAGGCCAGCACATCAAGCTACCCCAATCTGTCAAATTTCTTTGATAGTTTTTCAACTTTATCACAAAGGAATAAGGTTTATGTTCAATTGGGAAAATTTGACAGTTTAGGATAGGTTGACCTGCTGGCGTCTGTACATAATTAGGTATGTGTATAATTATCTCCTAGAAAGTGATGCGATTAAGTTTGCCTCGTGACCGTTATCCACAATATCCATGCCTAGCAGCTTCTCGTGGTCGCTTCTTAGAACTGCAGGTAATTATTACCTAATTAATTATGGAAGCGCTTCATAGTTATTGTCTAAGACCACACGGTCGTGAATATCGTATAACGTTGTGTACCGAATTGAATGGTCCGGTTTCAATAGACGTCTGCTTCACAGAAATCACAGGCGCATGAGATTTCAGCTTTGATGTTGTATTTCAGGTACCTATCTATTCAAGATTCCAGGCAAGATTCACTAGGTAACGATCAGCACCTTAAATCTGTCCCTGGCTTTTATCATTCAGCCTCGAGCCACTCAAAAGAGGAATAATAATTTAGTGTTTAAATCTATACAAATAAATAAAATAGAAGTGTTTCTACTGCTAAAATAACATATTTTTACTAAATTCATAAAAATATGAAAGATAAACGGTAGGTCCTCAATAAAAAAATTTTCTGTTTGTTCCGGCTTATCACCGAAACGACTGGATCGATTTTCACGGGACTTCAATAGGCAAATAGCTGATGGTATAAGGAGTAACATAGTTAGGCTACTTGTTGTTCCGAGGACACGATCCCGTGGCATAATTTCAGACATCAACGTAGGAGAAGCCGCGAGCACAGCTAGTCCTTACTTCCGTACTAATAATACCTATTATGAATGCATAAATAACTCTGTCTGTTACGCTTTCACGCCTAAACCGCTGAACCGATCGTCATGAAATTTGGCAGAGGATATTGAGAAGGACATAGGCTACTTTTTTACGAGATAACCAACAACTACACGGGCAGAGCCGCGGGAAAAAGCTAGTTATTAATAAAGGAAAGTGTTGTTGACCTGCGTTATCGTTATTTGAAGTACACGTCCTTTGCTGAACTTTCCCACACACGTTTTAAAGTCGATCAAGATGTTTAACTATTTACCATACGATTAGGAGTTAGTTCGAATATTTATAACACTAGAACAAGCGATAATCTATTACATTAATATATATATCTATATTAAAAATACATAATATTATATATCTATATATATATCTATATATATAAAAGAAAGTCGTGTTAGTTACTTCACTTATAACTCAAGAACGGCTGAACCGATTTAGCTGAAAATTGGCAGGGAGGTAGTTTAGAGCCAGGAGAAGGACATAGGATACTTTTTATCCCGTTCAGTTGTTTCAGAAATAAAAAAAGTATCAAAGTGGAAGTTGGCTGTCGAAAAACGAAAATTTTCACGGATAGGATAATAGGGTAGATAGGGTAGGGTAGGTAGGGTAGGTAGGGTAGGTAGGGTAGGTAGGGTAGGTAGGGTAGGTAGGGTAGGTAGGGTAGGTAGGGTAGGTAGGGTAGGTAGGGTAGGGTAGGGTAGGGTAGGGTAGGTAGGGTAGGTAGGGTAGGTAGGGTAGGTAGGGTAGGTAGGGTAGGTAGGGTAGGTAGAGTAGGTAGGGTAGGTAGGGTAGGTAGGGTAGGTAGGATAGGTAGGGTAGGTAGGGTAGGTAGGATAGGTAGGGTAGGTAGGGTAGGTAGGGTAGGTAGGTAGGGTAGGTAGGTAGGTTAGGGTAGTGTAGGGTAGGGTAGTGTAGGGTAGGTAGGGTAGTGTAGGGTAGCGTAGGTAGGGTAGTGATTTTGTATGAATGACTTTTGGACGAACAGGACAACGTCTGTCGGGTCAGCTAGTTAATCTATATAAATAAATAAAAAATTCCTAACTGACAGACTCATCAACACCCAGCTCAAACCCTTGGACCTAGAAGGCTGAAATTTTGCACAGAGCTTCCCTTTATAATGTACACAAGGAATAAGGAAGGATTTTTCGAAATTCAACCCCTAAGGGAGTTAAATAGGGGATGAAAGTTCCGAGCAGGCGAAGCCGCTGGCAGAAGCTGGTATATATAAATATATATTTATTTAATATTTTAAGTTGAAGAGTTTGTTTGTTTGTTTGTTTGAACGCGCTAAGCTCAGAAACTACTGGTTCGAATTGGAAAATTATTTTTGAGTTGGATAGCCCATTTATCGAGGAAGAATATAGGCTTCAACAACATCACGCTAGGGTCATTAGGGGCCGAGAAAAAAAAAATGTCATGAATACGAAGTACTCGCACGGCAGCGGAGGAGCAAGAAAATTGATACGTCATTAAGTACACACAGGGTATGCGTTATAGGGGTTTTACTCAGTAGATTGGTCCTACTACTGGGCACCGCCAATAGGCGTGGCCGTCGCCTTCATAATACATAATTGTTGGGCACACAGGTTTATTTCTTTCAATATACCTGCGTTTGAAATCTTACCACGCAATAATTTAAAAATGTAGGTAGCAAGAGCTATGCCCCTCATTGTTTCCAATTTATTGTATCCCACCATGCCTATAACAAACAAAGTGGGATACATCAATGGATAAAATGAAAATACACCATACCACCTTAGGTACAGAAACCTAGTAAAAATTTTTATACTCTCCAGTATGAGACTGTATTTAGCTTCATGCAGAGCCCAAATCATTGCGTTACATTCGAGCTGACTTCTTACCAATGCATTGTACAAAGAAGTTAGCTCAGCGATGTTTTTAAAACCCTCTGCTCTTCTTAGGACGAAACCTAGGTTCCTATAGGCTTTTTTTACAAACATTTACGATGTGATTACGAAATGCGAGGTCCGAGTCAAGGCGTACTCCTAAATCACGCACCGTTTCCGTTCTTTTCAATAACGTGTTGTCCACTCTATAGTGATATTTCTTGGGCATTTTCATCTTACTAAAAGTTATTACCGAACACTTTGACGTATTAAACATTAGCTTATTCTTCTTTCCCCATTCAACAACCCTGTCTATGTGTTATTCTTCTATATGATCGCTACATTCATGAGGAAGGCTGTAGGCTACTTAGCATCACGCTAAAACCATTAGGAGCTGACGAAAAAAACAGAAACTGTCCGAAAGAAAGCTAAGGGAAAACGAAATAATAGCGAAAGTAGACGAAGCGACGACGGGCTGGATTAATACCTTAGACATGTTATAACTTAGCCACGAGCCCCATGAATAGAACAATGGGCTCAACAAAACTATGACTAATGCTTCGATTAACCTTTGCACAGACACACAGATAAACATAGTTTCCTATTCACTGTCTTATAGATAACGTACTGAGTGCTACGCAATCAATACTAATATTATAAAGAGGCAAGATTTGATTGTTTGTTTGTTTGCACTGAATTGGCTCCGAAACTACTAAACCGATTTGCAAAATTCTTTCACTGTTGGGAAGCAACACTATCCCCGGGTGACATAGGCTATATTTTATCCACGTATTACAACGGGAACGGGAACTACGCGGGTGAGACCGCGGAGAGCTGCTAGTTTAATTATATTCCAGTAAATTGTTTGTTGTGGAAACTTTTGTTCGCATACGGATTCAATTTTATTTGTAGACAAACTTTTCCATCCTATTTTTTGCCCTGAGCAAGCTTTATATTTCAATGAACCGTCGTAATTTTGTTTATTGAGAACTAGCTTTTGACCGAAGCTTCGCCCCTTTCGCCCCCACAGGACCTTACTCATCATCATCATCATCATCATTTCAGCCGAAAGACGTCCACTGCTGGACATAGGCCTCCCCCAGGATGGGGGGTTTTGCCATAATCGCCACGCTTGGCAGGCGGGTTGGCGATCGCAGTATGGTGGTAAAATGCATAGAGAACGCTGCTGCCCATTCTCTAGTAAGTCCCTTAGTCGCCTTCTACGACACCCACTGGAAGAAATGGGATGGTGCTATTCTTTTACGCCCGGCGACAAATACGGGACAGGACCTTACTACCGGTATAAAATGTATTCTTTAAGGTTATCCAAATTATAAACTGTCTATGTGTGTGTTTAAAAAAATCGTTCAAAATACCCCCAAAGAAAGATCCTTCTGACTTAAAGTTCACATTATAAGAACAGGGCTTGTAAACTTAACTGCGCTCAAAACTGCACTCTAGTTGATCACGTGCTCCGTACAAGGCTTATCCCTACTAATATTATAAATGCGAAAGTAACTCTGTCTGTCTGTCTGTTACGCTTTCACGCCTTAACCGCTGAACCGATCGTCATGAAATTTGGCCGAGATATAGCCTGGGATATGGGTAAGGACATAGGCTACTTTTTTACGCGATAACCGACATCCACGCGGGCGGAGCCGCGGGCAAAAGCTAGTCTATAAATAACTAGATAAAAGTTTCTATCCAACGCAACGGGTGATTGTGACACCAGTGACAGATAATTGAAGGGAAAGAGTCAACGATGGTTGCGAGTTCGAGAGGTCACAAGACTCACAAGCTCGTTAGCAAGCGCATAGATCGGCTTCATTATCTGCGTAACGTGCATCGCGAGACTACAGTCAGATGTGCTCTTCTTTATATGCGTATTTCTAATAAGTCCGATTGATAACATTATCTGTGAAAGGAAATCCGATATCTTCTGTGTACTAAGTTGCCAAAGGACATTACATATATGTATTCCTACTTTCAATATAATACAAAGCAAAATTTGGGTAAGTAGTTTTTAACCAGTGCGCAACATTCATGGTTACAATTTGCGCACTGTTAAAAACTTATCCTGTATATTATGCTTTTTTTAAACATTTTTCGTGAAAATGTAGGCAATGGCGCATAGTTGCTGTAAAAACATCGCGGCCGGTATTTATTGCGCCCTGAGGGGTAATTCTCGTAATTTTAAGAACGTTCACAGTCTGATCTCAGTCTCAATCTGTCAAAAATTCCTATTTAATTTTGTCAAATTTTTGAAATTCGATTGTCGCCGAGATGACACTGCGAACGTTTTTAATTACGAGAATTGGCCTTCTGGAGTTTCAATTCTCGGTGTCGGACCGAGCGTTGAGAATCCATCAAAGTACATCTCAGCGCGTTTTACAAACTGTTCGATTTCAACTATGTTTATGCAGTGCGTTGAGGATCGAGTGCGCGAAAAAATCGTCCGTGTGGGCGTCGACTTAGGAACTACTCACACTTATTCAGCTCTGTTCAGCTTTTGACCATAGAAAACAACGATTTTGTATGAGACGTAGGTATGCATGCGTTCAGCCGCGGAAACCTGAACGGACTGTATACACAATCGTTGTTTTCTATGGACAAAAGCTGAACAGAGCTGAATAAGTGTAATTAGTCCCTTACTGTATATCTCTTGGACATTACTTAGATCGGTGAAGGAAAACATCCTGAGGAAGCCTGCCTGAATTACCTTATGATTCTGCTATTTGACATTTTACTTAAAATTATAAATGATTTTATTTCTTTATGTAAATAGTTTTGTACAGAGGCTAGCACATCAAGCTACCCCAATCTTTTTCAACTTTATTACAAAGGAATAAGGTTTATGTTCAATTGGGAAAATTTGACAGTTTGGGATAGCTTGACTTGCTGGCGACTGTACAAACACTTTTACACGTTAATCATTTTTGTTTTTTAAGTGAACTTTAATCAAAGAAGTTGCCTCCGACTGCATGAGATTGCTTATTATTCAGTCTAATAGTCATCCTTTTAAAACAAGTTTCTTGTTTCAATCTTTTTAAATTAAAGTTCAATTTTTAGGCAGTCGGGTTTTTTGATATTGAATTTTTTGTTCAAAGTTTTTAGTCAATATAATTATTTTTTACGTTAATGAGACCTTTTCATAAAACCCTTTAATAATATGGCGCCGAAAATCGGCCATTTTTTTTCCAATTTTGATAAGCCTTGTCACTCTAACAATTAAGACGAATCTAACGGCACCTCTCAAGCTGAAATAGTTCAAGCCATATAGGCTACAGAGCGTGCCAAAGAAATATACATACATACAAACAGTCGAAAAACATAACCCTCCTTCTGGCGCAGTCATGTAATAAAGCAATTTATAATTTGTGGACCATTTTACGAATATCCATACAAAACTGTCAAACAGATATTATAGAATAGCTTGCTGTGTGACCATTTTACGATTCTATTTTTTTTTTTTTTTTTTTTTTATAAAACGTTGCCCCACACTAGGAATTTCTCCTGTATTGTGGGTGCGTTTACAAACATTTAAAACTCACATACACAAACAGCCAGACCCGGAACAACTAATTGTAGGTCATACAAATACTTGTTCCGTGCGGGAATCGAACCGGCGACACGTAGCGCAGCAGTCAATCGCTTAACCACTGCGCCAACCGTGTCGTCATAACGTTACGTCTAATTATGATTATCCTATTATGGTTCTACCAAAGCACCCTTTTTATAACCCCTGGAATAGAATAAAAACCGAATAGAGTACATCCCTGCACGTCGAAAATACACACTTCGATTTTCAAGTCTCGGCGCGGAGCAGTGCGTTGAAGATCATGGTGTCTGAACTACATAATATTGATCTGAGTTTTGAACTACTTTACAGCTGATTAATTATAAGTAAATACAGTAAACAGGTAATGATTTCTAGGTACGCACGGCTACACATCAAGCTAAAGGTGTAAACCTACTACATTAAAAAAGACCTTTATTTTTATTAAAATAGCTCGTATTGGGCTTCGCCTACAGTATGTAATACATACTAAATCATGGCAACATGTACACGGTAATACACTTGACACTTGCATCTGTTGTGATGTTATGACGTTTTCTATATAAATAAACTGAGTATGTTTATTTATGGCATCACTATGTAAATAAAGAAAATGTGCCAATTTCATTAGTGAGCTAGAACGTGAACAAATCACGTGAATTTAGAAAAGTAAATTGTTTTTGTCATCGGATAATTTTTAAGTAAATTTTGTCATTGGATGTACAGTCGCCAGCAGGCCCAGCAGATCAAGCTATCCCAAACTGTCAAATTTTCCCAATTGAACATAAACCTTATTCCATTATTATAATAAAGTTGAAAAACTATCAAAGATATCTGAGAGATTGGGGTAGCTTGATGTGCTGGCCTCTGTACACACGGCTACACATCAAGCTATTATTTTCCAGTATACGCTGATATCGCATTGTATAGCATTTCCGTACAGTGCGAAATCAGCGTAAACTGGAAATGTCGGAATAAGTAACTGAATCGTTTTTGATTTTTCATGATAGTTTTGAAATTTTGTACATACTCGTAAGTAGATTATTTACATATAAATACTCTCTGATCTGAGGAAATACTAGACACGTGTTTCGGGTTTCGCATATAGGTAGGTACTAAAACTAGGGTTGTATTTTTATTTAATTTTTTTCATAGGATATACTTATATAGTAGGTATAAGTGAGGTGATTACCTAATTAATGGGTTACTGTCAGTTTCTTTTTGCCAAAGAATGGGAACGTCAATAAAATATATGGGAATGCCACTTGTGGATCACTTGTGCGTTCGAAACGTGATGCCAAAATAGTTTAGACGTTTAAACTCCTTGGCGATTGAAGATTGTAATAGAATGTTGCACTTGGCGATTTTCAAGAAATTAAGTAGATGTAGGTATTATTTCTGACGTAAAAAGCCCCATTGATTGCGCATTCGCCAGGCACCAGTTCTACGTTGTATGAGCTCTTTCATTTTCAGAAACATTGCTAAATTTATTCAAATCACTGGGCTAAATCACCATGAAGGTACAAAGTTGGTTTCCGGATCTTGAAACGGATTGTTAAACCATTGCTTCATATGTTCGAAAAATGTGTCCGTTCGACAACATAAATAACGCAATGAATATTGTTTAACTGTGAAGACGAAACCAATTATGATCAATCGTGAGTTACGCAATTAGGGTGCAGGACTACCGTCGAACAGAATTACTACTCCACCTCCGGCAGTAGGCGTACAAACTTCTTCTAACCATTTCTATAAATTACAATCTCAACAAGATCCATAAATACTAACACTAGAACACATATTATATGTGAATATATACAAACTCAATCATACATACTGTACACACCCGTACGCTCATACACACGCTCACTCTCGCATACACACCCCCACGCTCACAAACTCAAATACACATACCTACACACTCATATTACAACTCCGTTTAATATTTCTTTACCCTTAGTATAATTTTTTGAAATAATTTTATCGTACTTTCAAACCTCTGTTTTTTTTTGCCATAATTTTGTATAACGATATACCTAACACACTCTTTAGTAAAAGGTTTTTGGTATCATAGTTACAGCAGAACACTGAGTCCTAAGTCACAGGATCTCCTGGTTTACATCATCATCATACATCTATATATCCCTTATTTCCCTGTCATTCCTGCGACCTAGGTTATAAATAAGCATTGTTGAAGATTTTTGTACAAATAAAGCTTTTTATTAGGTATTTATTATTTTCACCACAGTAATACAGCACAACCTGTATTACTGTGATACATGCAAAACCTGTATTACCACAGTAGTACAGGTTTTGCATTTTTGAACGACAAAATTAACAAGAAAATAGAATTAATTCTGTGTTGCCCCTTGAGGCAGTTTTGTCTGGAGATGAAGGAGCAAGAAACTCGACCGTTACATTTTTAATGTTCTACAACAAAACATATTTATGAGCATAGTTAGTATAGTTGCATGTGTAAACGATGCATTATAGAATAAAAATACAAGAGAATAAAAAAATTACGCAATTATGTGACGCATAATTTTTACAAACATTGTAAAAGTAGACGATCGTCCTGTGTTTTTGTTGGTTAGTAAAACTGCCTTATCACATGAGACTTACAACCATTACAAAATATCTGGCTGCATGTGGGTGTGTGTGCGCTCCTTTGCCCGCACCCACGCCCCCTTCGGGGAAACAGTCATTATGTTGTTTACTTTCAATCCTATCATAATCTCGGATTCATTTCACTCTAATCATCTTGTTTACAACGCTCTGCTCAAGTGTAGTTTCGCTACGCATTTAAGGCCCTGGTAATTTTGAATGTACTCGTCGTATTGTCGTTATGAGCGATAATAGTCCTTACTGCAATCCCATACGGGTTAAAATCTGTTGTAATTAATTCGAATAAGAAATAGCAAGCATTGTCGTAATAATGCAAATAAAATCGTATGAAATTAGATATTAACTATTTGATTATAATGATCCATAACTGGATGCAGCAGGCATTTGGAATTTTATAGTATATATTTAATTACAAAAACAATTTGTTAATGAAGGGATAAACTGGTTTTAAAGAGAATTAAGAGGTGACTTTGATGATTTTTTTGATGCATTCAAGTATGTTAAATTATGTTTTGAGTTCCATCACTGTATGCAAAAAAGACTTGAAAATATCATATATTTTTTGCTTTCAAAATTATTTACGGTTAAAAGGTACCGTTCACCTGTAACTCAGATGACCTAAAGATTACCACTGATGCCGCAATCAACGTGGCCAGTTAAAGGCCCAAATTATTAAAAAAAAAAAAAACAAGTAGAGTACCAACGCAAAGGCACGAAAAGAAGGTCAAAGGCTAGTTACCTTCTAGTTACAGATATCGTTTTGTGATGTAAAAAAGCTAACCTACTCAGGTTATTTTGAGCTTTTAATTAAAACCGTCATCTAAAGAAAAAATTTACTTATTTTATTTTCACGTTTTTAGTTTTATTTCGTCAAGTACTTGATATTTCTCATATAATTCTCTATTTTATTTTTCATAGTGTACAATATTGTAATAGTCAAGCCCTTTAATTTGATAGGTACCCATATTAAGGGGGTTGTGAAAAATATGTAATCCGCCATTTTGTAGCGGCCGCTATCTTGGATTTACAATAATACTGATTAAATTTAATTGTATTGTTAACAAAACTAAAGGTGTGTACCAAATATCAGATCAATCTTCCTACAGGAAGGGGGCAATATTCCAAGTAAGTACTAAAACTGTCTCCTTTGACCCAAACAAAAAACAACAACAACAAACAGGGTTGTTTAAAAAACAGCTGAAGGCTTCCAAGTTCAGTGCAATAGTGATTTCGCGTTGTCAAGAAAAACAGCGGCCATCACAGAGTACTATCATTATTTGCACCAACTGAATTGTAGATGATTATTTTGTTTGTCTAGAATCTAGGATGTACTTAGGACCTAGTATCACAGCAGTAGGTCATGCGCGTGTAACCTATCTAAAAATTGTGTCAGATTCGTCAGCGCGTGCCCTCTTCAAAGATTCATTAGATACGCACGGAATACGGATACACATCAAGCTATAAATTTCCATTATAAGCTGATCTCGCATTGTATAAGATTTCAGTACAAAGCGAGATCAGCGTAAACTGGAAATGTATACCTTGATGTGTAGCAGTGTGTACAAGTAGCGTATAATTTATAATGTATAGTCCTCCAGATCGTATTTCAGCTATGGTAGGCAATCTAAGCAGAGACTATCCGGGAGGTATTATAGTGCACAAAATTAAATGTGTGCGGCTGCGGTATGCGCAGACACAGCTACAAGCGCTCTTCCCTAACTGTATTAGTCCGAAGTGACGGCCACGACGAAATTGCCATGAAGACGGGGCGCACGGCGGCGGCGGCGTTCAGTCTTATAGTTTTCATTTTTTTACCTTCTAATTACGTGCTGGGGCGGTCAGTTCGTCTGTACTTATCTATACTATCTACTTATAATAAAAAGCTGAAGAGAGTTTGTTTGGTGGAACGAGCTAACCTTAGGAACTACTACTTCGAGTTGATTTTTTTTTCGTGTTGGAACCCCTTTTATCAAGGAAGGCTAATAATAGGCTACATAACATCACGCTAGGATCCTTAGAAACCGAGCAAAAAGTAAAAAGTTACAAATACGAAGTAGGTACTCGCACCGCACGGGCAGGCGATTCTTGCCTCGGGGTGGGTCGAAGGAGCAAGGAATTTCACGCGAAGTCGCGGGCAGAAGCTAGTAACGGATATCCGGGTAATAAAGATTCAGAAAAATCTAATCAATATACCCAAAATATGATCTTGATTTACACAAAATATACGAGGTACTAGGAAAATGCTAATAAAACTAATTATTAATTTATGGAGTCCGCTGGATGCGGGAAGCACAGAACCGGTCGAAATGGCGGAGCTTGGGGGACGCCTATGTCCAGCAGTGGACGTCTTTCGGCTGAAATTATGATGATGAATAGATAGTTAATCGAACGGAAAATTAAATGTTGTGAGATTCTTGATGGAAGCTAGACCCCGTCGCGTGACCTCACAGTATACGTAATTCATTTGTTTTGAGATAAAACCAATCAGTCTATACCTATAGCGTTCAATATATTGTTGATTAGATAAGTTTATAATTGTTTGCATTTTGCAGACAATTATAAACTGAAAAATAATGTTTCCCAACCGTGTGCTGAACTTCTTGTGCATGCATCAATCTGTGAAGCCTCCGCAGACAGCCGCGACGCAACAATGCGACGTGATTCTGGTAGAACAATATCTATGAATTCCATTTAAAAAACTGTTCTACGAGTGTCGAGTCGCGCCTGTTTGCGGAGCCTTGCTATTGCTACGTGACATCTTGGACAGAAACATATCCGGGACACTGAAAGATATCGGGCTACCGACAGTTCATTTTGGATTATTTTTAAAGTGAAAGTATCTACAAATGTCTATTTGGTAAGTAAAATAAAGTTTCCGAGTTATTGACAGACACCTTGTCAATTCACCAGCAATGATGTGTACATTTAAATAAATGTTTTTGTCTGTGACTTGTAAATCTTTTGCTGATAGGATCACGAGGTCAGAAGGCACTTAGTTCGCTTCCACTAGGTAAGTAGTAAGTACGTAGTCAGCTTATGTCTGACAATATGAGCACTAGACGGTTCAGCGAAGTCAGGGTTTATTTTACTTTTTATTCAAGCAAGAATGAAAACTTGAGAAAACTGGCAGTAAATAAAGCAACTGTAGATAAAGAGACTGTCGAGAGTATAGGAGAGGAGAAATATGGATAACTAGCTTTTGCCAGCACCTACGCCTGCGTGGAGGCCGTAAATAATCCTACGGGAACGTAGTATTGGGATATAAAGTATCCTATGTGTTAAATCAGGTTGTAAACTATCCGTGTGGCAAATTTCATAAAAATCCGTTCCGCCGTTTTTGCGTGAATGAGTAACAAACATCTTTCACATTTATAACATTAGTAGGATTAAATTAAAAAAAAAAAACACAAAATCAACATCGATAAGTATTTATATGCACCTAATTATGTAAATTGCCCCCCGCCGCGCCGGTCGGCCGCTGTGGGTGGCTGTCACAACCCAGCGCGTTGCACTGAGGCGCCGCGCCGGGTTCGGGGTGGGGTGTAATACCATCGATTTGTGCGAGCATCGAAAATCCGGACGTAATTACCCACCCGGACCAAAGTCCGTCAAGCCCAACTAACTACAATCAATGAAGGAAGGACTATATTAATAGAAAAATAGCTAACGCCGCTGGTGCTCGAAAATATATTTTTCATCCCCCATCTCGGAAAGAGTATTTTTGCTCTTCGATATTTGAGTGCAAAAGCCGTTTTTATCCGCTAGAGGATAAAGTAAATTGAATTTACAACATCGTCTGCACTAAGTTTGTGACTTCAACACATCATTACTTAAACCTATTTACTTCTCCCTCCATGGTGCCGAATTTATCACACAACCTTTTTTAATTTGTTAAAAACTCAGACTCGGAACCTTCTTGGTACTTTTTAAATTTGCTTTGCGCGCGCCATTTTCTATTCACGTCATATTTGTTGCTAACCTTGGTTCTAGCGACGAGGAAGTTTTTTGACGCCAACAGAATTGACTGAAACTGTTAATAATGTGTAAATGAGCTTTCTCCCTCAAAAATCATGCGAGAAGTATTTAAAACAGTACGATATGTTTAACACGTGGCGACTAGCTAAAGGAGCCAAAACTTTCTCAGAAAACGTTTTGCTGGCATATTTGTATGAATTATCTGAGGCCAAGAAATCAAGCACTCTATGGAGTACGTATTCAATGCAAAAAGCAACAATAAAGATGAAAAAGACATACGTGTCGACACCTATCGGCAATTTTTTAAAAGAGCCTCATGTGGTCATCACCCAACAAAATCGAAGGTTTTCACAGCATTTGAAATTGAAAAGTTTCTTAACGAAGCACCTGATTCCGTATTTTTGGCGACAAAAGTAAGTCAGTTGCACATTCAGTATCTACTTAAGTATATTAATCAACTACTTAACATAATCTAATACGTATTTAGTACATGTTGATAGGCATAATTATGCATGCATATCAATTTTATTAATTTATCTGTTATTATCTCTATTTACTAGTTTATCTATATTTTTCTATTGTATTCTCTTTACGTTACAAGTTGTTCTTATTATTGGTATAAACGGAGCATGTCGAACTAATGAACTAACACAACTTAATGCCAAAAACATATTATAGACTCACTATTAATTAATTTACCTGATACAAAGATAAAAAGAGACCGCAACTTCGTCAGTCGCAAGGAATACGTAACAACATTAAAAAACAAAACAAAAACAAAGACGGTGAACTCAATTGTTCTACTGGAAACAGACGAAGAACAGGTCGAAGCCATAATTAAAGACCTCCGCGTAGACAGTGCCTCTGGCTGGGATGATGTCTCTCCCAAATTGCTTAAATTTACCAGTCACAAACTAGTTCCAGCCATAACGCATATTTGTAATATTGCAATATCCACTGGCACTTTCCCTAAGACCCTCAAAAAAGCTATTGTTCACCCAATCTTTAAATCAGGCGACAGAGGCAGTGTAAATAATTATCGGCCAATCTCGGCAATTTAAAAAATACTGGAAAAGATCATTTAGAAAAATCTCCTCAACTTTCTAACCAAATATGAAATCATCGCTAAAAACCAGTTCGGCTTCAGAAAGGGGTATCGACGGAAGACGCTGTATCAGCCCTTCTCGACTTGATTGTTAACAAGATTGACGGCAAACAAAAATGTGTTGGCATATTTCTGGACCTCTCTAAAGCCTTCGACACTGTCTCTGTCCCTATTTTACTCGAAAAGTTGGAACACATTGGTATACGCGGCACAGCTTATAAATTGCTCAAGGATTTCCTCTCGGACCGGTCCCAGTGTGTCAAAATACCTATTTTGACACACTGGGCCTGGGAGTTGTTCCCTGCTCATTCCCTACTCACCTGAGTAGGGAACAACTACTCGATGTCGGTGTGCCACAAGGAAGTTTGCTTAGCCCTCTCCTCTTCCAAATCTATGCAAACGAACTCTGTTTACTTACCCTCCCTTCTACTCAAATTATAGCGTACGCCGACGATACTGTTTTATTGTGCAGTGG
Source organism: Polymixis flavicincta (assembly GCA_949987655.1). NCBI lineage: Eukaryota > Metazoa > Arthropoda > Insecta > Lepidoptera > Noctuidae > Polymixis > Polymixis flavicincta. Next base: position 9,565,245 of record OX465171.1, on the reverse strand, counting down.
ACACGACTGGGACAGGGCTGGGGAGGCCGCTGAATGGTCGCCGGCCCAAGTTATGATCTGGCTGGGTAATAATAGCTTAACACTGAATGTCAGCAAAACAAACTTTGTAACCTTAGGTTCCAGACCAGACCCTTCTATCTGACCTCTCTCTACAACTCAAAGCCCATGTTTGTGACGAGCGTGACCGTAACAACCTTTGTACATACCAGACGGTGATGAGAGCCTCCTCCGTTAAGTATCTCGGCGTCTATCTTGATTCGAGTCTCAGCTGGAGGACTCACATTGAATCTCTGTCTGCACGTACTAGGCAACTCATTTACGTATTCAAAAAGTTAAGAACCTCGGCCCATAAGATATCCTAAAAATGGTATACACAGCCCTCTGTGAATCAATACTTAGTTACTGTATCGTTGCGTGGGGCGGTGCAGCCAAAACAATTCTCATTCCGGCTGAAAGAGCCCAACGTGCAGTAATCAAGGTCTTGTTAAACAAACCATTTAGGTATCCCACTCAGCAAGTTTATTCGGACTTTAAGGTAATGACAGTCCGCCACATGTATATGCTTCGATCTCGATCGGTTACACGTAAACATAAAATTACCCCTCCCAGGAGATGTCAAAGCCCTACCGCTCAGAAGAAGACCCAAACCCGTTTGTCCTAAGGTTTCAACAAATACCACCTTTGCACGACGGCATAACCGTTATTTAAGTACATAATATACAATAAGCTGCACAGCACATTAAACATTAACAGTTTGAACAAATTCCAATGCAAAACAAAAAATAAAAGAATATCTGCTCACCTTAAATTATGACGACACAGAAGAATTACTCAAACCATAACTTAAACAAAACAAATCAGACACCCACTTGCACATACACACCTACACACATCTACACTCGCATAAACACAACTACACTCAGACTAACTCACACCCGGCACTCAAATAGACACTCCCTTTCCATTGTTATTAATTAATTTAAACTCCTTTTTTATCCTCAAATCTAATTGTATTAGTCAAGTTTATTTTTGTTTTATTATTTTGTAAAGTGCACATTACTCATTTGGGGGTCATTGATAATTTTTTCTGTACCAGGCTAAATTGCACGTTTAAATTAAGTGTCTCCTGTATCTGTGTATTTTGTGTCAAATAAATATATTATACATTATTACTATAAAAAAATTGTTGAGAAATATCAAGCCTTACGCCCGCTAACACTCCAATCAATCGATTTTTTCTACAATATCGCAACAGAAAGTGTGTTAGACAGCCTATGGGTGCTAATAAAATTGGAAGTATCCCACGAGAAATAGCAACATTTCTTGAACTTCCAGAACTCCTGTTGTACACGGGTCATTGCTTCCGACGAACTTCAGCCACACTTTTGGCCGATTAAGGAGCTGATCTCCTATCCCTTAAGCGCCATGGAGGTTGGTAGTTGAATGCGGTTGTAGAGGGATACATAGAGGATTCCATACAAAATAAGTCTAAAATATGTAACTAAGGCATCGTAGGAGCCATTACACTGAAACAGCCTCAGTCAGATCCTTGGACTGGCCCTTCTACATCAAAAATGAGCCGTTACGAAACATCGCGCTCTGTCGCCAACATTTACGCCAACCGAAAAACAGTACACAAGTCACTAACATCAACATTACAGTACCTTGTAGTAGTTAATACCTAAACTGAAATAAAAGTATCTTACATACATGTTTTTTTTTTTTGCATTTAGTCATTTCCTCGCTTAGCTGGGATGAAAAGTTACGAGTTGCATTCGAGTGCAAAGATTTTTCACCTCGAGCTCTTTTGATTCCCTCGTTAACGCTCAGGATTCGAATTTTTGAATTACTCGCTGCGCTCGTGATTCAATTTTAGAATCCTTCGCTTGCTCGGACATCAAAATTGAGCACGCGGTTAAAAAGCAACTTTGCACTCTTGTATAACGAATACCTATTTTCCTTGATGATGATTAGTTTAGAATTGTCATACTGAAGTGTGAACCGCAGGAAACGCTAAGATTTCAATCTACAATGAAATAAGTTCCAAACATTTTTATCTCTGCCATAAACTTTATCCCAGTACTTAAGCCCATTCATTGCATTGGTCGCGTACTCGCGTCCATTTTTGAGGCGACCAATGTTATTTATGAATAGGCTTACAAATAGTCTATGGGAAAAGGAAATATAAAAAGATAGGTATTCACCTATGAGATTACTTAAATCCTTTTTAACACGCTTTTATTAGCTTCACCTGTATGTTTGTAAGCATGTTTGTTTATAACCGACTCCTTTAGACTTGAATTTGACCCACTTCAAACGGTTAGATTTCATTTAAACTTTGTAGATTTATCGAGGACCGATGACCATTCAATAATTTCATAAATGCGTTCCATAATGTTGAAAAACTGAAAAATCACTCTTTTGTATTTAGCAGAACTAAAAAATAGAAAATAAATAATAGATCAACGAAACACTCTTCCAAAAAATAATCGATAACAAAAAACACAGTTTATTAATATATTATTTTTAGTAGTATAGAGACGTAAAAGGACGAGAATATGTATTCAAGTCACCCATGTGTAGCAGACGCAGCTTGAGTTTGTGTCTATAAATAGGAAAAATACGCTTAATTCTAATTATCAGAGAGTATATTTGAGTATATTTTGTTATTGTAATAAAACAAACAAACAAGTTTGCGAGATAGCAGACGGATACACGAATGTTATCTATGTTTTCTAACAACATTGTGGACTGGCAGTGACTCAATAACAAACCAATGGGGTGGTCTTGAAATGTTATTTTCAAGGGTAAAGTTCAGGGTATTTATCAGTGTGTCAGTCAAATGGCTACAGGCGGAACAACACGTGCGGCGAATATTAAAGATAAACAATGTGCGAAGATGTAAGGAGGCATGTGTTGTACCATCATCATCATTGCCTAGCCTTTTGCCAACTCTGTTGGGCAAGGCTTCCGGTGTAAGCGGATGCTGCTGAATGTCAGTATTTTACATGGAGCGACTGCTTATCTGACCTCTACCACCCAGTTACTGGGCACCACGAGGTATCGAATTACCCGCACTAACTGGGTGGTGAACCAGTCTTACCAAGGTACATAGCCATTGTTGTCAAACTTTCGGGCTTCTGACGACCCGTAAAGACTGTCAAACATCCACGAGTGACAGCCGGGACCAACGGCTTAATGTGATTGCGAGGCACGGAGGTGTCTTGGTAAGTAAGATGGTCTCCCATCCACGGACCTACCGGCGGAGACTGACTTGCAACGTTTGTTTGTAATGTATCGAGTTTTCGTAACGCGTTAGAGTAGTCAGAGCAGCGACCTGAGTGGCTCGATGCGGATCCTCCACTCAACTGACGGCTTTTTCGTAAATTCCTTTGAACACGTTACAGTAGCCAGTCCAGCGAACCTAGCCACTCGATGCGAACATTGCGAGCGCATGTATAAAAACAAATCAGTGCAGGTTGAATAAAATAGAGCACGCTAGACTCAAGTGCTCGAAGCGAACGTTCGCCACATTTAGTGTATCGCCGTTTAGCTAATAACCAAGCTCGTTCCGAATGATACATTACAAACAAACCTGTCCTTATATAAAATAACATACTATAAGTTAAAAGACGTTGAAGACAAGAACACGACATGTGACGCGACAAGACATGTGGCTGCCCTGGTACCACTATGTGAATGTCTAAAACTACTCCCAAATTACAATGTTAATTTTTATTCTTTTTCTTTTTACAACGTGTGGCATATTCTCGTCGTTATTTGACCCTACATCAATTTATCAATTCTAATATCAACTGTTTATAAGTGGTTGTCATAGAAATCATGTCACTTGGTTTAGGTTTAAATAAATGTAGATTCTTTTATGTTTTGGGAATGAGAGAACGTTGTAGGCCTTGCAGACTGTAGATTTGTAGAAGATTTTCTATTCTTCATTTTCATTCCTCTCAATAAGTATTTATTGACAGGCCTGCACTGTTCTCCCCTATCTATTATCACTCTAATTTGAAAACATCGTAAAGCCAATTATTTTTAAAAGAGTAACCGTGGAGTTTGTTGCCGGCTCTTCTCCATAGGAAGCGACAAATTGGAACCGTGCACCTAGCTTCTGACGTTTCATAAGTGGCCATGTAGGTTTAAGTATGTGAAATAAAATATTTTGTTTTTGATTTTTCTTTTTTAACGTTGCAAGTCAGTCTTTAGTGCTCGACATACGATCAGTGCGTAGATACGGTACGCGCTGATTATGCGGTTGTGACTACAGACGCAAAACCGATTTTTGGTTTTAAACCGTCTTTTTGGCCTAAACCACACTTAGCGCTTTAATACCAGTTAAAAAAGTGCTTTTCGTCCCGGAATAAAACATAAAGAGATAGGTCTCGTAGTGGGTCGTTGAAGAGGAAGTCCTGATTATATCATACTTCCTTGAAGAAATACACAAAAGTAATGAGCGATGATAGTTGGAAGTACTTATCGTTAGTTAAGTAATAAAAGTAAGTTGGCTGCAGCGAACTTACTTTTATTAGTCGGGAAAGCTCCAGTATGATGTAAGACTATTGAAAAGTGTGAAGAACAACTTCGTTCACGTTGTGTGGAATTTATTAAGTGTAGGTGAAAACTAAATGAAAACGCAAGAATATATAAATTATTATTTATTCGGTACCCGAGAACCTGACATTCGCGTGATATTTTAAGGCGGAGATTTCTTGAAAACGCTCAAAAAGGTGGTTTTTTGAACCAGTGTATCGCTTTAACCATAAATATTTTTTTAAGTCCTTTTTGCAGAACTCAAAACATAATGAAGTAGGACTTTAATGCATCAAAAAAATCATCAAAGACACCTCTTAATTATCTTTAAAACCAGTTTATCTCTTCAATAACAATTACTATTATAATTAAAATATACCATAAAATGGCAAATGCCAAAAATTTTCGTATAAAATTAATTAATTCATCACTGGATGCAGATCCAGTGATGGATTAATATTTATTAAATAATTAATATCTAATTTTATACGATTTTTTTTTTTCATTTTTACGACAATACTTGCTCATTTGTAATTCGAATTTATTACAACAAATTTTAACCCGTATCGGATTGCAGTAAGAACTATTATCTCTTATAACGACAATACCACGAGTACATATAAAATCACCAGGGCCTTAATGAGACTTTGTAAATATATTATGCTGTCCACAACATGTAAAAGTGTAATCTGAGCCTGGATTATCCTGACATGACGGATGATAGAGATAGACAGCGTCCGCGTCAGCGCCCAATTAATTGCCCATCACGTATGCAGAAAGATGGATTGCCATCTGTTGAATATTCATCCGATTGACCATCGAATTAACTCCTATTATAACGTTTTACCCGTCCCTGTTGTGTACCACGCGCGCCGTCAGAGATGTCAGCACCAAGTGGTGGGGTCCGCAAGGGCCGATGCCTGCCAGGGGTGCGGGTTGTTCGAAAGAGGTACCTTCGCCCCTGCCACACAGGCAACTGACGGAACATGGGTGGGTTTTAGTCAGTAAAAGTCTGACACGCCCTCCTGCTCCACCAAGAGCGGGAGAAATCATTTGATGATTTCCCACCCTCAAAAAAAAAACCCGTCACACTTTTCATCTGCAGTGTTTTTCGGGAACTGTTCTCCGTTGATTACTTCGCCACAATAACCAGTCAGAAGGAAAAAAACTTAAAACCGGACAAGTGAGAGTCGGACTCGCACACGAAAGTTTCCGTACCACAAGGCAAAAAACGCGGAAGAAACCGTTTGAACCGTTTTATATGGAGACCCCTTTAATTTTTAGCTTTGTTTTTATTTTGATTATTTTTTGTTATAGCTGCAACTGAAATCAGAGGGGCAATTCTGGTAATTTTAAGAACGTTCACAGTCTGATCTCAGTGACAATCTGTCAAAAATTCCTATACATTTTTGTCAAATTTTTGAAATTCGATTGTCGCCGAGATGACACTGCGAACGTTTTTAATTAGTAGAATTGGCCTTCTGATTCTGTGAAAATTTCAACTGTCAACCTATTATGGATCAAAAGATACAGCCCGCTGACAGACAGATGGACGGATGGACAGCGGAGGTTTAATAATAGGTTCCCGTTGGTTGCCCTTCGGGTACGGAATCCTAGAAATCTAGGCAAGAGGCACGGCCTTTATTCACGAGAGTTCATACAACCCGTATTAACCGATACTTACGTTTATTAGCATCACAAAACATCGCGTGTGGCTGGGTGTTTTATGCCTTTATTGAGAGCTAGAGATATTGATGTAATTGTAAACAAACGTCATCATGGTCTATTAAAATAGCCTCCTTATGAGTGGCATCACTTAAAACGTCTGGTGGACAGGGCTATCCCCGCCGCCACTTGACTAACTGGCTATTTAGATAAAATGATTTTATTTCTGTTAGCAGGTACCTACTCGTAGGTAGCGTTGCCAGGCGACCGGATAAAGCCGGACACAGTCAGGATTTTTGGGTTCGTGTGCGGCCAAATTAGATTTTCCGGCCTGTCCGGATTTGTTAGGCTGACCATTTTTTTACTTATTTATTATTTTGGTTTCCGCTCCGCCCGCCTCACCTTGTATCGCTAGCAGCGCAAGCGAGCGGAGTAACACCACAGTATAAAAATCATACAGTAGTTCGACGCCTTTGATCTTTGGTAAAATGCCGACATCGTCTAGACAGTAACGCATCGGCCAGGGTTGTCACAAATAAACAATATTTATGAAATTATTTATTTATTGCAGATCAACATCGATAGCAGTATTGATGTTGATCTGCAACAAATTTACTTCGGAATTGACACCCATATCATAATATAAATACATTTAAAATGAAGTCCGCCATCTTGGATTTCGAAAAAGGATGGCTTTTCCGTAATAAGCACCCCAATTAAACTTAAAATTGGTACCAATTGTCTTGTACAGAGGCCAGCACATTAAGCTACCCCAATCTGTCAAATTTCTTTGATAGTTTTTCAACTTTATCACAAAGGAATAAGGTTCATGTTCGGAAAATTTGACAGTTTAGGATAGGTTGACCTGCTGGCGTCTGTACACCGAACGAAACTAATTAAATTCAGAATCTTAACGCTATCCTGCAAAAAATATCTCAAAATTTAAAATAATTTTGACACAACTCAAATCGAATTTAACAATCGCGACTCGCAAGTGGTATGTTTTGGCTTCACAACGTGGTACTTGTTTGTCCTACACCGTGATTTTTTTTATACCCAGAGGCGCGCAGGGGCAGCAGCCTCAACGTGATTTATATGGAATTATCACTTTTTGTATGGAAAATATGAAAAAGTATTACCCATATGTTAAGTTTTAGAGGTGTATGGGGTTTAGTAAAGCAAGGGGTTGAAATTTCCATTTTTTTCCGCTAGGACACACCATTTTCGAGATATAAGCAAAAGAAAAAAAAAACAGTACTATTTTTGCACCAGAACTCAAGGTGTCGGTGTGAATTTTAGTTTTTGACAACTAATTTTATTCCACACCTACTTAATCGCGATTAAAAATAGTCAGATTTAGTTCGATAACAAAAATTTTAGGTTGAATAGAACAATGAAATTGACAACAACAGAATATCAAAATAAAGTTAAGTTGTGTCACTTTAGTCAATTTCAGAATGGAAAATCGTCGTTTGACAGGAATAAACTAAATTTTGGTGATTTTTAGTCTAGTTTAGAGAATTTTGTGACAACAGAATCGGCACCATTACCAACACAAATTTAAAATAAAACGACGTCCGCCATCTTGAATTTCAAAAAGGACGACTTTTTCGTAACAAGCACTCCAATTTAACTCAAAATTGACATCCATATCTTATTTTAAAAAATAGTGTCCACCATCTCGAAATTTACCCTTAATAAATAATAAAATTAGCACCGGGCCCGCATGGTGGATTACGGCCCACTCCCTCTCACAACACTTTCACATTAATATAATATTAGTAGGATTTCCAAACTGATGCCCTGTGCGATAACCTGTGCCTAACCTTTTTTTACCGTATGCCGGTCGGCCATTTTATTAGCGTTATCAACGTGGCACAACATTATAAATATATTTTTTCAACTGCACTCTACAATAACAAAACAGATTTATTAACATTTCTTCTGTACGTGGAAGCTGATGAAACCGCAGATCTTTATTTATACGAGATGAGGACTTGCAATCACTCACAGCGCACGTCGTATGCACCATTTTAAATAAACAAATAAAAAACAAACACGCGTTAGCCCCGAATGTTAGAGCCCGAACTACAAACATCGTTTTGTTCGCAGTTCGGGCTCGGCTTACCCGCGTCTCGCCCCTCACACCCCGCACGATTGCCCTGTCTAGATGGCTTCGTCGGACAACTGTATGATTTATAGACTGTGGTAGCACTGTCCATAATAAAGAAGATTGATTCATTAAATTTAGTTGGAAGATTTTATGGTAAATAATAAAAAAAAACTTGTTTTTTTTTTACTTTTATTGTAGTGTTATAGGTACTAAGACAAAAATGAAGGATGTCCGGCCTTTTTACCAAAATGTCCGGCTAACCAGACGAGTCTGTCTCGGTCTCGGTTTTAAGCCCCGGCAACACAACTCGTAGGTATGTACAAACACTTTTACACGTCAAATCGGTTTTTAAAATTAGATGTGGTCGGCGTTTCCTTTTCGACTACCCTGAGAAGAAATGACGAAACAAACGCAGAGGTCACAGCCTCTTTTGAAGTCCAGAGATAATGTTGCTCCGATCATGTGGGAGCCATGTAATGTCTAAAATGGTCTGTAAAGCTGTACAGGATGTATCAAGGAAGGTTGTACACAGAATCTGGACAATCGAGGACCTTAATACCCATCCATTAAACGGCACATTTATTTGTACAGATCCTTTAAAAAACGTTCCATGAAAATGTACAGTTGGTGCTCATACAAGAGAGGGACAATCTCTAGAGTAAGCGACGATAAAATGTAAGTTTACGAGATAAACAATAAACTTTGTGGTTTGCGTGATGCGTCCATCCGTATGTTGCAAACTTGCAGCCGTTTATCTTTAGGACGAAGTCTGCGGCCCTCAAAACCAGGCTATCAGAGATATACAAGTAGCGTACGTAATACGAGCGAAACCGCGCGCTAATTTACGAGTACGTAGCGAATAATAAGATGAGGAAATTATGTTCGAATCGCTTCGGCTGCGTTCGGCCAGCCGTGCGCAAACCGCATTATCGTATGAAGATGCAAACATGATTAGGCGATATTCGGAGGCCCAATCGAGTTCGGCCTCTTGGAAACCTCGCCAAACCTACGCTTCTAATATCATGTTTAGATTTCTAACGTTAAGAACTGATTAGATTTTCCTAAAAAATATCCGGAAAACTATGACGACATCTTGAAGATGCTTAATAATATTTTTATTTTAAAGAATCTTAATGATGTACCTAGTTAAGGTATTTTAACTAAATAATTAATCTAAAATTTGTTGATTTTTATCGTTTTACGACAGCAGAACTGACGCAGAAAAACATACAGACGTGTACCTATCTTGTTAAAATAAAGTTAATTTTAAACTACTAATAAAAATAAAATAAACGGTTAAAAAAGAATAACAAAAACTTTAATTAAAAATAATCTTTAATTTCGAAATGAAGACCAATTCAGGTCAAAATAAATAAACATAAAATACAAATGAAAAAACAAACAGATAAATATTAACAACAAGAACTTGCTTTCTTTTTTAAATCTTTACAACAAATGAAAAACAAACAGGTAAAAACGAATAACAAGAACTTTAATCTAAAATAAATATTTACTAAAAATGAAAAAAACAATCAGGTAAAAAACGAAAGGCAAGAACTTTTTTCTTTTAAAATCTTTATTACAAATGAAAAAATAAACAGGTAAAAAAAAAGTATGAAAAAACACTTCATTGTTTCAATTACACAATACATTGAAATTAAAAATACTGGCAACATTTCTAAAACACAAAATCGTCACGATCATTCTACATACATTTACCTCTCCTTTCTTTAAAACGTCCTCCATTTTCGCTAACACTGATAACAGTACCATTCTTGTCACTTGTTGCGTCCGGTTCGCTTGCGATTTTCACAATATCGTCCAACACTAATATCGTTCTAGTTACTTAGAGCACTATAAAATAATGAATTATAGGACAAATAAATAATTTGGTTATAATATAAATAATCAAATATAATAACACAGTGTCCGCTATGTCCATCATTGTCATAAGGTAATCTAGCCACATTTTTTTTTAATCTTCTAATTAAGCTGCTTACGAAATTTGTTAATTATTCTCAAATCTGCCACTAGAAGAAGAAAACTTCGGATAATAAATTTAAAAACTTTTAGAATTTTCTCAAAACACAACAAATGAATGCTTAACTAATTATAATAATGCATTCTTCACAAAACAATATACGGAACAAGTAGTTTCAAAATTTTCGAGAGTGGTTGGTGGGAAGCAGTCCTTCCCGCCCCAGGTCGTCGCTGTAACTAGGACATAACCGGATGGCATGGAGTCTGAAATGACCGAGTGCATACCGTATTCTGTCCGCTTTAGATAGCAATTCTTTTGTTAAATCAATCATTGTTTGGTTTGAGATGCGGTATAAGGCAATCGGCTATTGTATAAAGCTTTTCATGAAATGTTTTGTTATTATTAGTGCAACATTTTTGAGAAATAAATAAAACTTCAGCCATTTGTTATTATTAAATAGAGATATTTATTGAAGCATGTTTCACAAAAAAGAACATAATTGAATGCACCGAAAACAGGTTCATGTAACTTACTGTAGGTAGGTACCTGAACCTAAGTAGGTATAGGTATAAATACCCAATTAATTCCAGGTAAACTTGTCAGTGCTGGTTTACCAAAACAACCGCTGCCATAAAGGTTTCTCAATACGTACGTACAATCACTATTCACTCGTATGCCCTAGGAAATAAGGTTGAAAAGTGGTCGACCAGTGTCCATGATGGTACATATAGCAATGTGAAATAAATGGGAATAAGCAGGCAACGAGCTGGTGAACTTTGAGTTTCGACATAATTAAAACAAACAAGCCAAACAATGCGAACCTTTCCGATTTTACTATGGGAGATAAATGATGACCTCTGGAGGGAGAGGGAGATCATCAGTTTTATTTAACGAGCAGGTTGGGGTAATTACGCATGGTAGGTATATCCCTAGTAGTTCCTATATTAAGCACCTTTTTTGTGCGTGCCCTGAAAATGCCTATTCAGTCTTCCTTTTAAGGCAGGAAGGTAACACAGACACTGGCGAAGAGGTCCACACTTTGGCTGTGCGCATAATGAATGAGGAGGAGAAGCGCGTAAAAATTATATTATGGTAAAAATTATATTATGAAACATCATCAATATGATGCGAGTTTATTGTTTATAAAAGTTTTCGGTCAGGTCGGGAAGAAAATAAAATATCACTAATGGGGAAGACAAAGTAGGAGTTGTATAGGGCAGGTAATATGGCTCAGATCATAAAAGGAAGTATTTTGTATTCTGCCAGGGATGTGGGTTCGTTCGAAAGGAACTGAGGGAACACGGGTGGGTTAGTCAGTAAAAGTCTGACACGCCCTCCTGCTCCACCCAGAGCGGGAGAAGTTATTTGATGACTTCCCACCCAGAAAAAAAAAGCATTTTGTATTTTTATGATCTGTGGCTAAAACCATGGTGAATATGACGTTGACGGCTGATTAGAGAGGCTATCGAAGAATGCTGTTAGTAATAGGGCTCCGCCGGCACCCTTTATGTACAGAACTAAAAACGATGGCAGGGTGATATGGCTAGAAAGGTGTGACTACCGAAATGACGACAAATAGAGAAGTGTGGAAGAAAAAGACATGTTTGCGCCGACTCCAAATAAAAGCACTGATTGGACAGGTCCATTCAATCTGTGCGGTTCTTTCCTCAAAAGACCATTTCAGACACCAATCTACATGATCTTCACATGATCTGACCAAGATTATGTCTAGACTCAATACTTTAAAAGAGACTGACCTTTGAATTTGTTTTGGCCTTTCCTCTCAGAGTAGTCAGATAGGAAACGCCGACCTCATCTAGTTTAAAAAAATTAAATTTTAAAAACCCCCGACCCAAACAAAAACTCAAAAAAGTAAAAAATAATATTTATAGGCCTTTTAATTTTAACGTAATATTTTGATCAGGGCATTGTCAAGTCGGGGGACGGCTAGGCCTCTGTTTGGCGTTTTCATTGACCGTCCCCCGACTTAACAATGCCCTGATCAAAATATTACGTTAAAATTAAAAGGCCTATAAATATTATTCTTTACTGTTTTGAGTTTTTGTTTGGGTCGGGGGTTTTTTAAATTTTAAATTTAATTTTTATTTCTTGCTTTTTAAACTGTCTCCCTTAAATCACCATTTATCTATAATCTATTCATTGAGACCTTTTCAATGAGTCCTAACACGATACTTCTGCTGTTTGTTGGTGAATAACTTGGGTTTCCTGTAAATTCCAGGTGTTGCTCCAGCATCAGTTCAAGGTTATTTTATTCGTCTAATATCATTGAAGTAATAGAATCCCAAATTTTGAGTTGATCAGAGCCTAAAATCCCTTTTTCACACACACAAAGTGTTTGTACAAACCTAAGCATGTACAGAAATAAAATCATTTATAATTTAAAATTGGATATGGGCAAATGAATGACTAACTGGCAACTGCCTATGGCCTTTATTAAAACCAAGATTTAAGTCTAGAGAGTTTATTTAACATATAAACATTTAATTCCTCAAAGTGGAACGGTAGAAACCCTATAGAGTTCACTGTCGTCTGTCTGTCCGTCTACGTCTCACATGATCTTCTCAGCACTGTAGCTGAACTGAGTGTCTAGGGTATTTTAATTAATTATACAGAACCAATGTAAAATCAACATTGTAAACTAAAACATAAAACCTTTTTATCTATATTTACTAAAACATTTTAAAGATATGTTCAACTTCAACCCGTGATTAAAATGATATCATCAAAATCCGTGTTAGAATTTAGTACCTACAACCAACAAAAAACATCAACATGTAGCCACTCTATTGAACTCCAAGTCCAACCATTGATCTAATTATATTATCAGTCCGTGCTATCTATCATAAAAGTCTATTTTGAAATAGTTCTGTAGCGGTTAGCTTCACTTTATGGAAATAGGAAACGGTCGCTGCGAACAGAATTAAACTGACTAGTTAGTATTCAGACCACAAACATTTTGATATTTTACCAATTAACGTTTGAGTCTCATTTCAGCTTAGCAAACTTCAGTCGGTACTAGTTGTCACTACGTTTTCTGTAATATACTTTATTATGCTTGATACTCTCTACTTGTGCATTGTGGTATAAAGTACGCCAACTAAAAAAAAAACGCTGGAATAAAGTTTAATACCGATATAAAATGATAGGAGATGAGCGGACGATATTGTTAGTGTTGTTACCGTTCTGTCGGCACAGGAGCGTGGGAATTGGCATAAGAATAGAGAGGCCTATGGCCAGCAGTGGGAGAAGTCGGGCTCTGGATGATGGTGATGACAGTAAAGATGATTCGAAGAACACTGTATCACGCTTCTTTTGCTCGCGAGGCAACTATTTGTTCATCGTAAGAAGCCCTCGCGTAATGTGCATCCATTTAAGACCAGCAGGCTTAACATGACGATTCGATCATTTCTAAGAAGTACACAGATATACAGTGCTTTTTCAACATAAAGTGACATTTCGTTTCACCATTTTTGACATCGCACCGTATATATCCTTCTACAATCTGTATTTTTTCTTTCGTTTGTAACGATCTTTGTCTAGGTCCTTATTACATACATACATGCTTAGCCTGTAACGTTTCCACTGCAGGGACACAGGCCTCCTCTCCGTGAGAGGAAGTCCTTATAAATGTAGACTATTTCAGAAGAATATTCCTTCCCAAACTGTCAAAATCACACTGACAATAAACTTTCTACTCGACGGCCTTATAGTAGGTATGTACTATTATTTACAAAATCATGATTCGTTTATAACGCATAACTGTGATAGTTAATAGAAAAACATAGCTATCTTCTCCTGTTGTACATCATTTAGTTAATAGTCATGTCTATTTTACCGTCGACAAATTGGTACCCTTGCTAAGCCTGCTGCACTATTAATCAGAAACTGAATCATTTTGAAGATTATTAATCTATTGCTTCATATGTTAGAAGAATTTATCTGCTCAACAACGTAAATAACGCAATCAATGTTTTTTTACTGCCAAAATTAAAGGCATTCCTACTATTGATATGTTGCGAAATTAACCTTATTAATTTTATGGTTCTGATGCTTTTTAACCGACTTCAAAAAGAAATTGGTTATCAATTCGACATGTTTATAGACATTTTTTTCTTTTTATGTATGTTCTGGCATAACTCCGTCATATATAGACGAATTTGCAAAATTCTTTTTTTTTTCGAAAGTGGTTTATTCCGAAATGGTCCCATTTAAATTTCATATAGATCTGATGATGCGTTTCGAACGGAACTCTTCAAAAAATGACAGCAAATCAACCGCGATTACTTCAATCGCATAAATATGCATTGTTTTGACCCCAAGAATGATGAAATTTCGAATTGGTGGTGGGGTAGGTACTATAACTAGAAAGAGAAAAATAACAACTTAAAAAAAAACAACTGACTACCAAAAAAACACTAGAAAGTGAAAATTAACTTTAATTTCCGAAGGCGGTGACAAAAAATTAAAATACATATCCCAAGTCACAGAATTCCGAAATTAAAGTTAATTTTCACTTTCTAGTGTTTTTTTGGTAGTCAGTTGTTTTTTTATTTGAATAAAGTTTTAAAAATATAAGGTCGGGTCTCATATAAATATCAATGCTTTCGCGAAGCGACAGCCATAGCCAAGTCCATTATCCTATCTCTTTGATAATTATTTGAAACAGATTTATCATTCAACTTTAACGGTTTTGGGCAGTCCTTTGAGCACACAGGTGATGGACAAGTATGGCTAGAACTATAGGAACCTATATGAGAATATTAAGCACTGTGTATGTTACAGTTGAGTGTTGGCACACAATACTGCTGCTGGCTGTGTGGTTCTTTCCTCAAAAGGCCATTTCAGACACCAGATCCACATGGTCTTCACATGATCTGACCAAGATTATGTCTGGACTTTAAAAGAGACTGTGACCTCTGAGTTTGTTTCGGCCTTTCTTCTCAGAGTAGTCGGATAGGAAACGCCGACCTCATCTAGTTTAAAAAAATATGATTGACGTGTAAAAGTGTTTGTACAAACCTACTTACAGAAATAAAATCATTTATCATTTTATCAATGCTTTTAAAGAAATATAATTGCCAACATTTCATACTAATGTTTCTACAAACACTCAACGACCTACGACTATTTGCTAAACAATCAGCAAATATGGCTTCAACGAATGTCAAGGGCACTGACAACGTGGACGAAGGACAGTAATTAGAGACAGAACATGCTTCTCCTTATTAAGTTAAGTGTTTATCAGTGGAAACTTGTAAATGGCCTTCAGTTTCATATTGTTTAATAACATTGTTTATGTTAGCTGTAAGTTTCACGAATAAAATAAAATAAATAAGGCCAGGTCCAGGACGATTATATTCGCGCACTCGTTTTTTAAAACTCTGCTGAGCGCTGAGAGTTGCAAATCCAAGTGTTTTTTTGATGGTTTAGAATTCGCTGTTGGATTCTAAAACTCGTCGCCCGTGCTAACTGCTCACCTAGGCTAATTGTGAGATTTATCAAGCAAAGAAAGGGCTTGTGGCTAAGTAATAACACATGCACGGGTCGATCGAAAGACGAGGTCAAATAGGCAGTCGCTCCATGTAAAATAATTGCTATTCATCAGCATCTGGTTAGATTGGACACCGATCCCTAGGCAGACAATGATCAAGAAAAGAAAGAATCGGACGAAAACATCTATAGTCGGTACCAACAAACAAGGAATTCTGATACTGAATCCTCTTACAAATGGAGTTGGTTCAGAAGCTTATGAACCATTGTGTGTGCAAGATTGTGCTAGCTCGCACTACAAAACGTACGTACGTGCGGCGGATTTGATTCGACTTTGTATACCGGACGAGTTGTGAGGGCAGCCGGGAAATAGAAATAGGAAATTGTTTACTGTTGACGGTTCAGCTGTTTCCCTGGTTCTACGGGATTATGCATGTTGTAAACGCCGAAGTAAAGAGAACCTCCTAAGGTGGAGATTCAGAGATGACTCCACCTCGGTGGGTAAATGTGGTGGTGTCTCACAAACAATGGGGCACTTAATATCTTAGCTGTCTGCACGCTACAGGAGTTGATGGACACTTCTGAAACTGCCAAGATCGTTGCAAAATTCTGGGCTAACTATATTTATTCGATAGATTGCTATCGACACGCTAAAAAGAAGATCATAAAATCACTGACCGAACGTCTTAGGATTCTATTAAGGAGCCGTACTTCTGAGGCCAAATGATATTAATCAAAATAAGAACCAGGTAACAAAATTTCAAACTACAGCTTCAAAGGAGAACGTAAGTTTTATTTCTTCGAGAAAACACTCCTTATTAGATAGCCGTTAGTACCTACTGATAAGGTAAAGTGAAGTTTAGATCAGTTTATTAAAAGGAAAGTAGTCCTAGTTTGCGTTTTAAAAACTCTTGTTACTTTCTGAAGCTTCGAGCTACTTACTAAGCTTCAGACAAAGCTTAAGCTGCAAAAATAAATGTGCAAAAAGATCCCTTCCACCAACGGCTGCTCGAAATGGGATCGAAGCATCTTCATCAGGCGGTATAAGACACGCATGTCAATATATATGATATACTTCGTAACATGCATACTTTTTTCTGGGTAACATGTAGGGTACATTATTTTATTTTCATCATAGTTTTCGCAGTGCACGCCTAATAATGATTTTTACCTAAAGGCTAATAATTGTTGACACCGTTGGTGATATTGCAATTTTCGTAGGGATCTCATTTTTTTTTTAATGCTGAGTATGTAGCTTTCTGTGGGTGAGAGACTTTTATTTTATTTTTTGAATTAATCCATTACAAACAAACATACAAATTAAACTCAGCATCTTCATTATTCTCCTGCCCTTACCCCAATTTATTTGTGGTCGTCGCAACCTGTCTTTTCATTCCACACTTCTCTATTAGTCGTCATCTCCGTTGTCACACCATTTCTAACCATATCATCATTCACACATTCCATCCATCGTTCCTCTGGTCTCCTACTCTTATAGTCATCGACATTCATACTCAAAACTTTCCTCACAGCATTTTAATTATTCCTCCGGATCACATGCACATACCATGACAACCGATTTCCACACAAGTTTTCAGTTATAAAAAATGAAATCTGTTCTGTTTTATAATATCAGTTTAGATAAATAACTTTTAATTCCCAAGTAAGGACCGATCGATTAAAACAGTTTCCATTGTGATGCTAAAAATAAACTATTGCTATTGGAGATTGCGTTGCAAACTTTTTAATGAGGAGAAGATTCTCAATTTGTTTTTCTTTTTTTGTATTTATTTTCCACGATGACTTTGGTAATAAAAAAAAACGAAATCAATCCATATTTCGTTTTTTTTTATGGATAAGTTTTGCATTCGATATGCATAAGTAATCTGTTAAAAAAGATTTTTTAGAGATTAATGTATAAAAGGTATACAGCATACATACCCTATAGATTTTCCATTTTTTATCAACTTTTGTGTATCTTGATAACGTTATTTTCCTGTTACTGTTGTTTAAATAGCATGTAGTGGTAAATGAATTGGTGTATTAGTGAAAAATAAAATACCTTTACTTGTCTTCGGAAGTTTGGATCCGTATTTAAATTTTTGCCACTGGCTTCCGAAATTAAACTTGGTGAAAAAGGTTCTTCCCAAATCCCCTTATTTATTTTGGGGGTGAAGTTCTCCGGGGTCTATGGTCGACTGGCAGCAGTGGCAGCCCCAAATACTTGCAGCCTAAAGCCCAAAAGCTAATGCGCACACTTGCATGGTGCTTACCGAGTTTCCACTAGACGTATAGGCATAACAGGCATGTGTCAAGCATTGTGTTACAGCTCTTTGACTAATTCGCTGCGGTAAAGCATTGGTGGCAGGTGCCTCGCTTTGTCGGCCTGTCCGATAGATAACAATCGTTAGTTTTTCAGGACTAGTGGGGTAATTAGGTAACACACTAGGAAGCCACGCCAACGGTGCCTCAAAGAAATGTCACCGACACGAATGGCACCGACTGGTGGGGTCCGCAAGGGCCGGTGCCTGCCGGGGGTGCGGGTTGTTCGAGAGATACCGTGGCCCCTGGCACACAGGTAACTGAGGGAACACGGGTGGGTTTTAATCAGTAAAAGTCTGACACGCCCTCCTGCTCCACCCAGAGAAGGAGAAGTTATTTGATGATTTCCCACCCAAAAAAACAGCCTTCATTTTGACAGTTCAACAACATTCATTGCGTTACTGAGTAGACACATTTTTCGAACATATACTAAATGGCAATCAATGGATTAGCAATAACGTTCGAAATGCTTCAGATTCTGATTAATACCTAACTGGTTAACCATTAATTCGCACTGGTTAACTAACCCGCACTGGGCATGCGTGGTGGATTACAGCCCTCTCTCCCACGCACAGGAAGGAGGCCTGTGTCCCAGCAGTGGGAACGTTATGTAACCACTAGTTCTAATAAAGCCGTTGACAAGCGTTGAACGCTTTCAGAGCAATTCGTATTCCTAAAACGAATTTCAACACGATTGAAATACTTTTTCGATATTTCACGCCAATCCTCGTTTAATTTTTCTAACATCGATATCGAATGACACTTGGTCAGGCCGTTTGTATATTCTATCCCTTTTGTAGTTGTTAATTCAACTCAAATAGTGACTTACGCAGTTCGCAGTCATAGACCACACCTTCCATTTTTGATTGATGATCCAATTACTGAATTATAGTTGTCAGTTTTATGTAGGGCTGTGTAGACTCGGGTTTTTAAACGTTGTTGTTGGAAGTACGTTGTTGCCATGAATAATTCGTGTTATAGAATAACTAACAGTGCTCGATTGTGTTATATACATTTTCGCTTCGATGAAAACTTTTTCAAATTTTTTAGTTTTGTAATGGAGAAACGGATCCTTTTTTCCAGTTGGCTTACTCCAGGACGCATTATAACTTTTAAAAACGAAAAAACCAAATGCCTAGCCTTTTGCCAACATAGTTAGGGTCCGTTTCCAGTCTCACCGCTTGGAGCTGACTTTTACATGGAGCGACTGCCTATCTGACCTCCACAACCCAGATTGGGTAACACGATATCCCTCGTTAAGACTGGTTTTCAGTCCGCGATACCAATTTTTTTTTTGCGCAACTGTATTTATCTAGTACAGCACACAGCATATCTGGTGCAGCACACTTTCAGATACGCTAGGTAAGTTACAGGCCACTGCGGTATCATCGGGTGCTTCCGTACCTCTGCCGCATCGCTGGGGCTTACCTGACGGATAGGTGTGTCACCTACAAGGGACGTGATGGCGGAAGCCAGCACCACATGTTATGCGGTGTTCCAAACGCTCGGTCGTGGGACCGCTCCTGTGGAACATCGGATACGACTGCGTGCTGAGGGGCGAGCTCCATTCGTGCGTGGACTTGAAGTGTTACGCAGATGACACGCTGGTCACGGTCCGGGATAGCCCGTACAGGGAGGCTGCTTTCTGACAGGTGGTGAGCCGCATACGGCGCCTAGGCCTGGAGGTGGCCCTCAACAAGTCGGTCTTTCATGGGCCCCGGCGGGCACGAAAATAATTTCTCCGAAGGAGGCTGCGGAGCGGGAGCTGGAGATTGCTTCCGCTTACCCGATCCGCAGCAGACGCACCAGGCGTCAGCGGCGGGCAGACAATGCCCTTTTCCAGCTCCCCTAAATTTGTCCAGGGGCGACCATCTGGGAAATCCATCGCCCCCTAATAGTGTTCCACGCGCGCCTTTCTATGACGTAAGGGGGCAGTTTAACTCCTCACTCCCCCCCCCCTAAAGCGAGTTGGCCCGCAGAGGCAGGCCGGCACAAGCCGGGGATCGCGGAAGTCGCATTAGATCCCGTGATGCCCGGTGGAAGTGTGGGAGAACACCGGGGTGGTTTTAGTCAGTAAGAGCAATCATAATATTTGTTTGTTTAGCATTTTTTTTTTCAAAGTGAATGATTGGGCAGCCCTAACGAGTGCAGAACAACGTCGTCATAAGAAAATCGTCGCTTCGTAATACATACGCCACAGCTCACACCTCCGTACAGGGCTGAATTTAGACGAGTGTGTTTTTTACAATTTAGTTATAAGAATTGATGAAACTGTCGTGCCTGTGGGATAATTGCGTAACACACTAACAGTAGGAATGGCTTTCAATTCTATGGCTTCATTGTAGTAATTTTTTCGAACTATAAAGAAAAGGATTGGCAATGTCCACAAAACGAAAATGTTACGCCATGAGGTTGCCAGCTGGTCTGGCTGGGATCATAATTTCTGTCATTACATGCGCGTTAAACAGATCCACTGGACACGTTATTACTTCTGGCTGTCACTTACGAAAACCCGATTTTAGTGGTCTCATATGCCTGAAACTATTCTTAAAATGTTTTTTGTAAAAGGGGCTCTGCGTTAAAAGTGTCACGCAAGAGTTTTAATCGTAATTTAAATTATTTTGACGGATATTGCTAATCGATTGCTTGATAATATGTTCGAAAAATTGGTCTGTTTAGCAACGTAATTAATGTTGTTGAACTGTCAATATAAAAACCATTCCTACTGTTTGTGTGTTACGCAACTACCACGCTGTTATCAAAAATACAATTTCAAGGTCCTTTTATTTGTAATCGATGATAGACCATGTATTTATTATACAATGATACACATATTATCAACTCGATCGCAAGCTCAAATCCGTCCCTGGGCGTTCAATATGGAAAGTGTTGTACCCGTCACAAACAATCAGATCCACACACCCCGTTTCCGTCGGATCACAGAGATCAAACGCAATGGCAGGAAATTGAGTAAATCGCTGTAAATGTTGCGTCACTCACGATGCAAATTGCAAATTGTGCGCAGGTTAGGTTGGAATAGCTGTAGCTGCAAGTTGTATGGTGAAGAAGGGTGATTTCTGCCACTTGACGACTAAGCTCTTTGAGAGCTAGCAAGCATTTTCAATAAAGACATTTTAATAAAGATTTATTTTCTCTCGTCCCTATTAATATTTGAAATAGCTTAAAATAATAACTCGAAATAGCTTGTTTCTTAATTTTGTTAGAATTTTTTAATCATATCGTAAGCTGTGTAGGTTGACTTCACTACGTCAACGCCGAAACAGCGCTGGGGCTGTTTCGTTGAGGGTCGAAGCATTATGCTGGGCGATGGCTATTTTGCGTGGATGTGACGCATATTTTAAAACTTTTGTATTTTTTTCTAAAGTATTTGGTTGAATGATCCTATATACACCACAACCAACGTCGGTAAATAAAACCCAAGCATTCGTGCATTCGTCAACAATAACAATGCGTACCTATCTAATACTTTAGCATCGAAACTGTATTCTAGAATACACATTCGTCGGTCGCTAGTTTTAAAGATTGCAGTAGAAGTTTAAAACTTTAGTGAGGCCATTCGCTTTGAAGTACGAAAGGGCACTGGTCTAGCTCTAGAGTTAAAGGTCTACTAGCCAGCGATACCTCAATTTTTACCTGCACTGCCTGTACCGACTTGAACTTCAGAGCATAAACACGCAAGTCACGACATGTTATGGATTTCAAAGTCTGTCTGATTTGGAAAACCGTTATTCTCTTGGTCATAATCTCAGACAATGCAATGGACAAAGTTGTCTAACTTTAATTAAATGAGTACGAGGCTCTTGTCCACTTTGTGTTTAAATATTGTTCTGTTTTAGGATTCCGCACTCAACAAGGAAACCTTAGAGTTTCGCAATGTCCGTCCGTCCTCTGTCCTCAGCTTAGCTCTGAGACACTTTGTACAGAGGCCAGCACATCAAGCTACCCCAATCTGTCAAATTTCTTTGATAGTTTTTCAACTTTATTCCAAAGGAATAAGGTTTATGTTCAATTGGGAAAATTTGACAGTTTGGGATAGCTTGACCTGCTGGCGACTGTACTAGAAAGCTGTAACATGGCGTGGATATATCACATAATTATTAGTAACGCCGACAAAGTAGTAAAATAAATATGGAAAAATAAATTTTAGTGCTCTACACGTTTAATGGGTATGTATTTTTCTTTCTCGTCTACCCTGTAGTGACGTTTGTTGGATAGGTCTTTTAAAAATATTGATTGATGGTGTGTGGAAACTTTTTTCGATTAAGGGATCCGTTTGTGAAATATTAAGCTTTAAAGTGCTAATTTTGGCTAGAGACATCCACATCACATCATCTAGAGCTTGATGGTTGTTTTTGGATATGTGGAAAAATTCACGGTAGTACTTTTAATAACGAAGTTAAAACGAAAACTATCACAGATGAGTAGGTTTTACAAGTGGACGGGTAATACTCAACCAACTTACTTTTGCAAAATACGTAGAACATGTTTTTCAATAACTATATTATGCTAGTTCATGGGATAACTTCATCCCCACTACGGAACCCTTCATGCACTAGGCCGGTTTTTTTGGTAATGTGCGTTTTGTTTGAACAGAATGAATAATTTTCTTTCTTTCTTTTTCCACTGTTGGACTTCAGTATCTCACAACACCGGTAACTGTTCGAACGTTTACAAACCAGCAGTTTCTTAAGAACTTGACCAGCACCCTAATTGCGTAACTCACGATTCATCATAATTTGTATCGTTTTGAAACGGATTGTTAAACCATTGCTTCATATGTTCGAAAAATGTGTCTGTTCGATAACATAAATAACGCAATGGATATTGTTTAACTGTGAAGATGAAACCAATTATGATCAATCGTGAGTTACGCAATTAGGGTGCAGGTCAATGGTCCATATTGTAGTAGGCGTCTACCACAGCGTCTACCTATACGCAGCATCAATATAAACCATGACCATGTGTCCTAAATCATATGCTTTTATATGAATATTATGAAGTATAGGCGCGATCAACAAAGTCCCGTTTGTACGTCATTAATTCACATAAACAATCGCGTAACCGCGTATCACTCGTCATCCGGTTTTTTTATTGTAAAATGGCATCATTCATTACCTTTTATAAGTTTAGTTAAAATTACAAAAAGAAAATGCAGATGATCGCGATAAGATAAGGCGGTTATTTCCTGACAAAAAACTACAGTGACTTGGCACATCAATTGTATTTTGTCTATTTATGAGGCATTTTGATCTTATTTCTTTTGACGTTCAGTGAAAGGTTTTCTTATTGAGCTTGATATTTGCGTTCGTAGATAGGCAATCTAAAGACGTCACGCACAGTATTTTTCTATTTTCTTTTATCTACGAACTAAGGTTTAAGAACATCCGTCGAGAGTTTTATGTCCCACCAGCAGGCTTAACACGAGCACCGATTTGTCGACGGAAGAATAGACATTACTATTAACTAAATGATGTACAATAGAATAAGATAGCTATGCTTTTCTATGTACTATTACAGTTATTCGTTCTAAACGAATCATGATTTTGTAGATAATCGTATATACTTTGTGGCCGTCGAGTTGAAAGTTTGTTGTCAGTGTGATTTTGACAGTTTGGGAAGAAATATTCTTCTGAAATAGTCTAACGTTTATAAGGACAGATTGTGGAACGATATAACGATATACAATTATTCAATGGTTAATAAACAATAATCTTAAAATAAATATGGAAAAAACAAAAATAATGCACTTTCGCCAAAGAACTCAACCTAAAAACATTAATGTTAATTACGACGGACAGACAGTACATTCTGTAACAAATACCAAATTTCTGGGAATTGATATGGATTACAATTTGTCATGGAAAACACATGTAGATAATCTCTGTAAAAGAATCAATAAATTCTCATTCGCTCTCTACAAACTGACCAAAATTGTCAACAAAGAAGCCGTCTTAACGGCTTATCACGGACTTGTTGCACCTATATTAAGATATGGTATAGTGTTCTGGGGCAACTCGGTAGATAAGGAATTTGTATTCAAAGCCCAAAAGAAATGCATCAGAGCAGTGTGCTATCTAGATAGTACTACGAGCTGTCACGATTACTTTATAAATTTAAAAATTCTGACATTACCTTCTTTGTACATACATATACGAATTAAATCTTTTTGTAAAATCGAATCCAACCTTTATAAGACTGCTTATAAAAGTTATTACAGAAAATTACGTGACAAAAAAAGATTAGACGTAGAAATACCGTATGGGAAAACGGCACTACTCAATAAAAGTATTATTTGCATGGCATCACTGGTTTATAACAAATTGCCAGATGACATTAAGAAGTAACCTACACATCTGTTTTAGAAGAAACTATACACATTCCTAATTAAAAAGTGTTATTATAATGTAAAAGACTACTTCGAGGATAAAGATATTGTATTTTAACTATAACAAATTTTTGTACATTAACTCAATACAATAATAATTACAATTACTGTGACATTATTAATTGCTTGACATTACTGTTATAATTTATTTGTTCAGATTTAATTTAATTGACTATTTATGTATGTTTTCAGTGACAATGTAATTTAATAAGAAAACTGATTATGAATAATATGTGTCTTGTATAAAACTAGCTTTTGCCAACGGCTTCGCCCGCGCGGAACTTTCATCCCCTATTTAACTCCCTTAGGGGTTGAATTTCGAAAAATCCTTTCTTATTCCTTGTCTACACTATAAAGGGAACCTCTGTGCAAAATTTCAGCTTTCTAGGTCCAAGGGTTTGGGCTGGGCGTTGATGAGTCAGTCAGTCAATCAGGACTTCTCTCTTTATTTATATAGATAAATGTCATAATGTTTCCTAATACCTATATTTGCACACCTCATATTATGGTTATAATACAGTGTACCCTATGAACCTTTACAACATCCTCTGAACCTGTAATATGCAAATAAATGATTTGATTTGTTTCGATTTGATTTGATATCTACGATGCGATGTCAAAAACGGAGCAACGAAATGTCACTTTGTATTGAAAAAGCACTGTATATTCTTTGTAGACATAGATAGCGCCATGCTAGGCCTGCAGCTTATTCCCGCGACTACGCCCACGTTGTTCCAAAGTTTGGAGATTATCTCACAGGAGCGTACTCCCGGAATAAAAATTCCTTTATGTCGTTAACCAAGACAAGGTCTATCCGTATGCCCATCCAGGTGTCTACTCCCTGAACCCGTAATTTTGGCGAAGTTACGGGCGATTCCTATTCCGTATTAAGTAGGGTTGTAAGATTAGCTTGGTGCCCGACCTGAGAATGAATGACACCATGATTTGACAGTTGTCCCTACTCCGGATCTGTTTGTATTTGTACCCTAACGAAAACGTTAATTAAGCGGGTGTAGGTTTCACTCCGAAGTTTTGAACTACTTTCGGACGGGCCCTTATCTTCGTTGACGGACTTAGGGAGTAGGCATACTAATTCGTTCAGCCGTTGACGTGTAAAAAGGTAACAGAGAGACGTAAGGGGAAGTGGGGCAGATTCATACAAGGGGCACCGTCATATACACTAGAAATATCCGAAATTAGGCGCACATCAACAGAATGACTTATGCGTGTATGCGTAGCTTACGTATGTGTGTGGTTGCTCACGGAGTTTGACAGCAGTCGGTGTAAAACGTGCGTCGGAGTGACACGGAACGTGATTCGGCCAGGCGTAAGTAATTTTATAACCTCACTTTTAGCGTCTTTTTTTTAATAAAAGCTGCTTTCTAGATTATTCAGTTCTATTTTATTTAATAGATAATAGGGTCAAGTTTGTGAATTAATCTGTGAATAGTATTATATATGCTTGCCTTTTTTCTAGCAATATTTTGATTACATTTTCTTTTGATGGGGTAGGTTCATACAGACGTGTACGGGGCACATTCATACTGTATGAATGTGCCCCGTATTTTTTTATTTTAGTTCGTAAAATTGAAGTTATACCATAATTTTGTTTTGCAGAACGATTATGGTCAGAAATTACAAGAAAAAGAGAACTAGGAGTGGAGAGGTGGACGAAGAGGCAATGTTAAACGCTATCGATGAAGTTTTGGGAAACAAACTCTCCTTACGGAAATCAGCAGCCAAATATGGAGTTAATGTACAAACGCTACAAAGCCGTATCAAAAAATTACGCAAAACACAAGATCTTGATATCGAAACTCGTGTATTCGAGTCTAAATTTGCATCGCAGCAAGTTTTTACAAAAACAGAAGAGGATCTTTTGAATAAATATATCTTAGAGTGTTCTAAGATGCACTACGGACTGACATGTGTCCAAGTTAAAAAACTTGCATATGAATTTGCTAAGGCCAATGAGATTAAATATCCTGCAAGTTGGAATAATAATAAGATGGCGGGAGCAGACTGGTTAGCAAGTTTCCGAAAACGCCATAAAAATTTAAGTTTGCGTAAACCTGAAAATACCAGTGCTGCCAGATCATTCGGTTTCAACAAAACGGCAGTGAATGATTTCTTCCAGAACCTGGAGAATATATACCGCAAATACAAGTTTACTGCCGATCGGATTTTCAACTACGATGAATCTGGCATCTCAACTGTGCTGAGCACACCCAAAATTTTTGCTGAAAAGAATCAAAAACAGGTTGGTCAAATAGTGTCTGCCGAAAGAGGAGAGCTGGTCACATTTGGTGGTATTATATCAGCAAGTGGAAACACCATACCGCCCTTATTCATCTTCCCTCGAGTACATTTTAGAGACCACTTCATAGAAGGTGCTCCAGAAGGCTGTTTGGGTGTAGCCACGAGAAGTGGTTGGATAAACTCGAGCATTTTTGTTGATGTTCTAAAGCACATCCAGAAACACACATTATGTTCGAATGAAAATCCAATGTTGCTTTTATGTGACAATCATGAAAGTCACATTTCTATTGATGCAATCAACTACTGCCGTGACAATGGAATTGTATGCCTTTCATTTCCACCACACACGACTCACCGTCTTCAACCATTAGATGTTGGCGTATTTGGACCATTAAAGTCAAAATTAAAAATGGCCTTTAATGACTGGCATGTGTCCAACCCAGGAAAGACACTAAATATTTATAATATCCCAAAACTTACAAAGATACCTTATTTGGAATCATTCAATGGTCGGAATATTACCAGTGCTTATGAAAAAACCGGAATATGGCCTTTTAATAAGTTGATTTTCAATGATGATGATTTTGCACCGGTCCAAGTGTATCATTCAAATCCTGCAACAAATCTGAATGAAAATACAGTTGGTGATGAGCTTTCAATAGCTGATCCTGAGCTTGGTGATGTTTCTGTTCGAACACCTCCGACTTTGTCCAGAGATGTCTCTCCTTCATTGGTTTCACAACATTTTGCATCAACAGTGATAGATCTTGATAACCTTGCACCTAATACTTCCAAAGTATTGAAGACGCCAGAAATGATAAGGCCTTTCCCGAAAGTTCAAAGACGCACACAAACAAAAAAAGGTCGATCACTTGGAAAATCGAGAATTTACACGGACACGCCCTAGAAGAATAGAATTGAAGAATTGCAAAACATCAAAGAGATGAAGAGATTAGAAAAAGAACGAAAAAGTAAAGCAAGAGAAATAAAGAGAACGTTGAGTTTATTAAATGAAGATAATGTCAAATCAAGTAAACCAAAAAGAAAAAGAACCAAAGAGATTGAAATAATTTGTAGTGACAGTGAAACGAGAAGTGATATCAGTCTAAGAGAAAGTTCCGCTTCACCTTTCGACGTGCTTGAAGCAAACGAATAAAATGATCATGAAGTGCCTGTTGACCCTGAAAATGTCAAAGATGGTGCCTTTGTGCTTATAAAATTTGAAAAAAAGAAGTCAGTTATTTACTATGTCGGACAAATCATCAAACACTACAGTTTGACAGAAGTAATGGTTTCATTTTTGAGGAAGAAGCCAGGATCTTCAATGAATTTTGTCTTTCCAGACGTCAAAGATGAAGGATCAGTAGATCTATCAGATGTAGTTTTGATATTACCGGATCCTACATCAGCTAAGACAGCTAGGACCTCCAAAATCTTTAGTTTTAACAAAGATCTCTCTTTTTATAACGTACTTTAATATTATTGTTGTAAACATAATTCTCTTCAAGTTAATTAGTTTTTAACATATATGATTCCTCAGGATGATTGTGATAATTTTTGAAATTGTTGATTATTGATAGTGCTACTAAATAAGAACTAAGCAATAGGATGTTGAAATTTAAATAGCGTCGTGACTGATCAAAAAGACTGTTAGGTTAAGTTAGTTCCCTTGGTGCCATAAAAAGAAAAACGAACCACATTTGTTATTCTTTTTTTATAATATAATTAAGTAAGTATTATTTTATGATTGCTTTTGTATTCATGAATGTCTTATTTTGATACTTCGATTTTGACAAATAAATAAACATTTTATGCACAACTTGTGTATTTTTTTCCATGTATGAATCTGCCCCATAGCCTGTATGAAAGTGCCCCGCATGTGGGGTACATTCATATATTTTTCTTTAAAGTGTTATAAAAAGCTGTACAAGTGTATTTACACAAATTTCAAGTTTTTGATTTAAAGTCAGATAGTAAGACTATTGATTTTTGATGAATCGATATAGATATCGATACCCGGGAGCATTCTATAAGACGTAATATAAAAACTGTATGAATCTGCCCCACTTTCCCCTACAGAGTTAATTTCACATTAAAGTTATTAGTATAGATATGGATTAAATATTTTCAAAGCCATCTGATTTCTGACGTCCTTTAGCGTTTCAAGTCAAAAAAGAACACAGCTTTACCCTAATTGCGTAACGCACGATCAGGGCCCGATCTAGCTATTTAGCCGCTCCGGGCAAAAATAACATTCGCCGCCCTTTGCACTAACACCATATACCTAAGTCATGAGCTTCTACCAAAGATGGTATGACTATAATTATGTGATATTCTTTTAACTATAAAATATTCACATACGTTAGTCTACTACGGCTTCTGAACAAGTATACAAAAAAAATTCATGAGAGTAGGTATGTTTGTAAGTATACATTTTGCTGCCGCTCATTTTTGCCGCTCTGGGCATTGGCCCGGCTTGCCCCCCCTTAGATCGGGCCCTGCGCACGATTCTAAGTCTTCTCAACAATGTAAATAGCGCAATGAATATTGTTGAACTGTCAAAAAGAAACTCATTACGATTGATCGTTTGTTACCCAATGAGGGGGCTGGACTCGGTTCTTTCACAGCAGATTCCTGTGTCCTTAAGGAGGGTGAGAAGGAAGGAGGGTTGTATTGATGATTTTAATTATTACTAGCCGCGCTCCGCGGTTTCACCCGCGTAGTTCCCGTTCCCGTGAGAATACGGGGATAAAATATAGCCTATGTCACCCGGGGATAGTGTAGCTTCCCAACAGTGAAAGAATTTTTCAAATCGGTTCAGTAGTTTCGGAGCCTATTCAATGCAAACAAACAATCAAATGTTTCCTCTTTATAATATTAATATAAATAATTCTGTATTTACAGGGTAAATTTTAATCAGTCCGCAAACTGTAACTACGAATTCAGCTTATCGTTCTAGACACCCTAGCGTAGAAATTTTCCGTCGGTTATACAAAAAAAAACAGCTTTTTCATAGAAAATAATTTTGAATACCTACGCGCTCAAAATGTATGGAACAGCTTACAGTTTGCGCACTGGTTAAAATTTTATCCTGCACACGTGTTACTTGCAAACTGCATAAAATGTAAGAAAATTATAATTTCGCGGACTGCCCAGTGGCGGTCCCCGCTTTGCAGGTCATTGGTCCAAATTGTAGGGCCATACCTACCTACACCGCATACCATTACCACAGATAATAGAATACTACGTCATTTCCTGTAAGACGTATTGTTAAAATTATGATCGCGATACGATTAGATAAGCCGGTTATTTCCGACATTAAACTACAATGACTTGGCAGATCAATTGTAGTTTATAGTTATTTTAGTACACAATTATTATGTATACCTACGAATAAGATGCATTATGATCGTTTGTCTTTTGATGTTCAGTCCATTACACCGTATTGCGTTTGATTTCCGCATTTGTCGATAAGCTAAATGACAATCTCCGTAATTTTCAGACATCATTGCATTCGAGTTGTATAGGTCGTAGGTTCGAACCCTGACAAGCGCTTTACTTTGTGTACAATATTTTCATCACCGCTGCTCTCTACACAATGAAGGAAAACATCGTGAAGAAACGGCATGTCTTAGAACTAAAATTCCAAGACATGCGACATCTACCAACCCAC
Source organism: Polymixis flavicincta (assembly GCA_949987655.1). NCBI lineage: Eukaryota > Metazoa > Arthropoda > Insecta > Lepidoptera > Noctuidae > Polymixis > Polymixis flavicincta. The sequence goes on along the minus strand of OX465171.1, from coordinate 9,534,770 downwards.
ATTTTGCCTGCGTGGTGGATTACGGCCCACTCCCTGTCACACAAAGGATTGCTATGTCTCAGCAGTGGGAACTTTATAGGCTAATTATTGCATCAGATACAAGAAAACAAAAACAAACAGAAACTATTTTTCTACGACAGAAGAACATCCGTCGTCAGTTCATGTATATAATGTTCAAAGTACTATTTCGCAATAAACATGTAATTTCGCTACAATCATATTTTCTGATGTTTGGTCCAGCATAATCCGACAATTCGTTACGCTGTCATGGGCCATTATGCTTACAACAACACATAACATTACGGTTTCTCCAAAGTGCTGGTCAGAGGAGTACCGTACCGTGTAGTACCTAAACCTACATTTCGCCATGCATTGCCAACGACCTAGATATTTTAATGATAATTTATAGTATAATTAAATTAGTGCTTGTGGTGTTAGTCTGCAAGTAATTTTTGCACTTTTAAATGTAATGTAAACAATTGTAGGCTAACCTAAATAAATAAATAAAAAATGGGGCACAAATCCAGACTCTAGATAGAAAAATTGAACCAAAACTTTGCCCAACCTGGCAATCAAACCCAAGACGTCATGCTCATCAGACCAATGAGGCAGGCTGACAACGAATCTTAATTAAAATTAAAGTCATATCTAATTCGTACTGTCCCTCAGCTGGACAAAGGCGCGAGAATCCTTTGCATAGCTAGTGAAATGCTAACAAAATTATATTATGTATAAAAAAATCACAAAAACAATAAGGCAACAAACCTAAAATCGAACAGTTGAAAAGAAAATCCTCAACTAAGGTTCTGCAATTTTTCCACTACATATTGGAGTTAACAAGAAACACACTAGCTAATTAACATTGGCATGCATCATTCAGTCGCAACAGGTAAGCCTCTTCAGTCTCTCAAACGATCGGCGTAAAAACACTACCTAAAATGCAACGCTACCTCCCGGACTATTATTCTACTTCGTACCTAGGCACTTTATCTTTGACCTCTACGAACTTAGACCGACACCTTTTATTGCGAAGCGTGACGTCATACTTCCGTGCATAATCATAGTAATGACGCATTTATATATTATTAATATCATAATAAAAGTATGTTTGCTTTGTTATTGTTGTGTATTTATAGGCTTCGTAAGTGATGTTACTAGTCTCAACAGAGAAGCGACTAGCTCCATCTATTGGTTTCCAGCACCCTAATTGCGTAACTCATGATTCATCATAATCTGTATCGTTTTGAAACGGATTGTTAAACCATTGCTTCATATGTTCGAAAAATGTGTCTGTTCGACAACATAAATAACGCAATGAATATTGTTTAACTGTGAAGACGAAACCAATTATGATCAATCGTGAGTTATGCAATTAGGGTGCGGGTTAACTAAAAAAAAAATGTTTTTGGAACGAAGTTCGCTAGACTGAAAAAAGCAATATTATGACTGTCTCGTCATTTTTGTTACAGTCACTACAGTATGTGTGTTTGTATGTTTACAAGTGCATGTAGGATGTAGGTATATTACAAACTGTAGTACATCCATGCGGGAGTTTTAATTTTCTGCTTACCGTTATTTTACATACTCTCAAACGTTGTTAATTCATCTAATTGTGCCAGTTATTTAATACATAATTTACAGCAAAAGTAATGACGTCGTTTTGGTTCATTTCTGATTTCTTATTCTTATTATGACGTCACTTCAACACTGGTCCAAAAAACATTATATGGAGTCAGTATTGCTGTTTAGTTAGTGGTGTCAGGAGCTGTTCTAAAGATCACAACATTTGACATTTTCTCTGCCAGTTCCACCAGTGAATGTTTGAAGCTACTATTCCATCAACACTCGTCTTGTTTTCACGCCACCACGCCAAGTCGGCTGTATAAAACGCGACTCAGATTGAGTATCGCTGCATCAGACCAAAAAGGGCCTTAAGGACCAAACGCACACATCCAGGCCGTGTCACTGTCGTTGCTAAACTCCAGATTTTTTACCATATTGTATTGGCACCGACACGGCACTAGTTGTCTGGCATGTTTTGCTGAGCGTGGCTTTTTTGGCAAATAAAATTAATCAAAAAGTGTGTGTAAAATCTTACCAGGAGTTAAGGCACATTTTAAAGCTAGTTTGTTACATCGCATTTTACAATCTATATATATAAAAGAAAGTCGTGTTAGTTACTTCACTTATAACTCAAGAACGGCTGAACCGATTTAGCTGAAAATTGGCAGGGAGGTAGTTTAGAGCCAGGAGAAGGACATAGGATACTTTTTATCCCGTTCAGTTGTTTCAGAAATAAAAAAAGTATCAAAGTGGAAGATGGCTGTCGAAAAACGAAAATTTTCACGGATAGGATAATAGGGTAGATAGGGTAGGGTAGGTAGGGTAGGTAGGGTAGGTAGGGTAGGTAGGGTAGGTAGGGTAGGTAGGGTAGGTAGGGTAGGTAGGGTAGGTAGGGTAGGTAGGGTAGGTAGGGTAGGTAGGGTAGGTAGGGTAGGTAGGGTAGGGTAGGGTAGGGTAGGTAGGGTAGGTAGGGTAGGTAGGGTAGGTAGGGTAGGTAGGTAGGTAGGGTAGGTAGGGTAGGTAGGGTAGGTAGAGTAGGTAGGGTAGGTAGGGTAGGTAGGGTAGGTAGGGTAGGTAGGATAGGTAGGGTAGGTAGGATAGGTAGGGTAGGTAGGGTAGGTAGGGTAGGTAGGTAGGGTAGGTAGGTAGGTTAGGGTAGTGTAGGGTAGGGTAGTGTAGGGTAGGTAGGGTAGTGTAGGGTAGCGTAGGTAGGGTAGTGATTTTGTATGAATGACTTTTGGACGATCAGGACAACGTCTGTCGGGTCAGCTAGTTTTTACTAAAAAAAAATCTGCAGTATATTGTGTGTGCCTTTTAGTCTGAGATAAATAAATATATTTTTCTTCTTTTAAACTCTGACTGGGGGCCCAGAACAGTACGGTTAGCCCTTTACTCTTAAATGCTAGTACTCACAGTTGAGTGTCTCCAGAAATGTATGAGCGAGTGTATGTCTGTATCCGGCGCCAGCAGCATGTAGTCCCGCCACTCATCGTAGCTGATGGTGAGACTGCCATCCTGGTCCATCCTGGGGACAAACTGAATGAGTGAGGGAGACAGGCAGACCTTCAAAGCTCCTCTGCTTCAAATTGTGAATGAAGAAGAGGTATTCCTATTTCTATTGTAAATGCAAAAATTGTTCAATTTTTTTTTTATAGACCGTATAAAAAATAATTTAAGATATTTTTTTTTTAGGTATTAGAAATGTGTGATGGACGCAATTAAATATGGATTTTATTTACAAATATTATTCTAAGCTATCTACAATAAGTAAATAAGAAATAAGTTGAAAAAAAAAATAGATAGTTTTCAATCATCGTAAGCTGTTAGCCGACATACAAGTATTATATAAAGAGAATGTAATTAAGTCTTGTTGTTTCGAATTAGAAACAATCAGTTTTATTATGTCACTAAGTATATCTAATCTTTAACGAGCAATTCTTGTTTAAATATAATCTGAATATCAGAAACGGCTCCAACGATTTTCATGAAATTTTGTATGCAGGGGGTTTCGGGGGCGATAAATCGATCGAGCTAGGTTTCATTTTAAGAAAACATAAAAAAAACGAGCAAAGCTCGGTCATCCATCGAGATCTTTTATCATTGAAAAAAAAAAAAAATGTAGTAAATGTGAAAAATATTTTCAAGTGCTTTGTGTTATTTTGTGCAGTTTTTCATACAAGTGCAGATGCATCGTGCTTTGTTCTTTATTATCATTTGCAACATTCACAAAACTTAGAATTAAATGACGTGACGCTTACATGAGTCGAGCTTCAATGAGTTTTCCATGTTTTAATATTTGTTATAAACTACTACTTCATACTATAACATCACGCCTTGTTTCTCCGAAGGCTAGGGCAGAAGTGTACCTATAGTACACCCACCATTCACCGATTATGTTTTAGTCCCATGTAATCATGGGACTAAAACATAATCGCATAAACTGGCCCCTATTAAGGGGTCGATACTATTGCGATCTACCGGGCACAAATTATTTTACTTTATAATTTTCGTTAATTAAAATGAAAGGACACAAATATAATTTGTTAATATATTTATAAAAAGGAACAACCCTATCTCTCCGCTAGTGAACTTATAACTCGAAAAGACCAAAGATTCCTTGGTTAGGTAGTTTCATCATCATTATTGGCAGGCTTGTTCCTCCCATGGCTGAGTCGAAGCCATGCTAGCCCTTTTGTGCTATGCTGCCCTGGTAGAAGCGAGTCACAACCGGGTCGTACGAGTGCCCTCTCCATCTGGCTGATGGCCTGTTAATACTCCTTGTACCGCCTCTCAGCAGCCCTGCAGTAAGAGGCATATCTCACCGGAACTCCATGGCGATGGCGCCACGTCGCGCTGCCAACTAAATTTTTACAGATGTACAATCATCATCATATCTGCCGAAAGACGTCCACTGCAGGACTCAAGCCTCCCCCAAAAGGGGGGATTTGCCATAATCACCACGCTTGGCAAGCGGGTTGGCTATCGACCAGATATACAATGTGTAACATATTTATCGCAAGACCTCATACACACTAATTAGAATATTGCGGTACAAGCATAACACAATAATCAAAACTTATTTTTTTAAAGCAAACTATTGTTATTTAGAAAATAGTGGTGACCCCAGCATTAAAATTTAAATTTGAGTCTTATTGCCTATTTTTAAGATTTAATTTTCTTTGGCTCTATCGGTGGTCAGTATGGCAGAATACGTCATTTTTGAACAACATCCAGGATACATTTTTAACTAGTGAGCAAACTGTAACCATGAATTCAACATAATATCATTATAGACAAATATAGTAGAATTTTTTCGATTATACATAAAAAATAATCTGCCGTTTTATAGAAAAGTGCAATACCTACGATATCTTTTTTGTATATTCGATGATTTTTTTTTTTACGCTAGGGGGGAGGTCTAGAATAATATGCTGTACTATGCTACCTACAGTTAGCGCACTGGTTAAAAATTTACCCTGTATATTAGAATTCACTGAAATCGATTCAGTAGTTAATTATGAACAACAAATTACTTTCAGGAATTGCATTAATTCTGTTATACCTTGTATAATGAGTGGTTTACCTGGCGTCTGCTTGGTAACGCAGTCAACCATACATTTTGTACTAGACGCGACCTGGCTGTGCAGCCGTGGCGTCTCGGTGAGGTATGTATGGCCCTAAGCTCATGTAATAAATAGCTGCAGGATTTTTAGCTCACTGGATTTTCAACGTACTGCTTATCACAAAGAGTTGAAAATCGAACACTGGTCGATTTTCAACGTACTTAGATTGGACCGATTTAAGTAAAAATGATCCAACCCACAACCTCGACAATTTCGAGTTTTTGTGACCTATGTATTCCAAATAAGGTATATTTTAACATATCAAATCATCTCATATTTGGTATTGGAAAATATACCTTATTTGGAATACATAGGTCACAAAAACTCGAAATTGTCGAGGTTGTGGAATGGATCATTTTTGCTTAAATCGGTCCGATTTATTCTGTTGAATTCTAAATGCACGGATCAACACCGACAGTTGAAAGTCAAGTGCGTAAAAAATTTAAATGCTCTGCAAATATCGTGTTTATTTTTAAACTAATTCAGTTAAACGTGAGTCATAATTATATTTTTTTCATTTAAAAAATATTAGAGGTAATAACTTAATTACAATAATGATCTCCCTAATTTAACTATTTGTTGGGAATCAGTGTCTATATTCAAATGATATTCTTATCGATGTGCAAAAACATTCAAGGCTTGCGTGTGAGGTTTTACACAATTTGTACAAAAATTGTGTTTGTGCTCAAGGCTTCAAGTAATGTGTAGATACTGCGTAGTATTAGCAACACAAATAGCCAAATGACATGAAATTAGAATCTAAATGTTCATATGCGTATGTATAGAGGCCAGCACATCAAGCTACCCCAATCTGTCAAATTTCTTTGATCGTTTTTCATCTTTATTTCAAAGGAATAAGGTTTAAGTTCAATTGGGAAAATTTGACAGTTTGGGATAGCTTGACCTGCTGGCGACTGTACATTATGTTTCGAAATTTGAATACTACTAACGATAATTAACCTACCCCAAGGACAAGTAATTAAAAAATCAAGCTCCCAGACTAACCGGAAACATCTGAATACTATGGAACGACTGCCTATCTGACCTCCACAACCCAGTAGCTAGGTAGCAAGATACCCCATAGTAAGACCGGTTGTTAGACTTTTGGGCCCCTGAATACCCATAACGACAGAGATCTACGATTGACAGCCGGCACCGACGACTTAACTTGCTTTGAGACACCTCCGTAATGTGATGGGTGGTCACCTATCCAAGAACTAACAGCGACAAGCGTAGCTTGACCTTCGATCAACCGGTGCGGCTTTTATCACTTAGCCACGAGCCACTCAAAAGAACAATAATTTAATGTTTGAATTATTAATAAAGGAAAATGTTGATGACTTTCATTATTGTTATTTGAAGTACAATCTGTGACATCGTTCGGTACTCATAATATTGTATGGTGATGGGCATTTAGTTTAAGTTTGTGAATATACCAGTCTGTCGTTAACCCACGTATTTTATTGACGTTCCAATGGCGATGAGAACGGGATTTGTATTTTTTTGTACTATAGTGGTTTCGCATGTCAAGATGCCTATTGTTAAAATTGAACAGTTCAATTTAAGTTCGAAACAGTGGCCAGCGTATATTCGTTGAGTAAATCAGTACATTCGGCTAAATGAAATCAACGAGGAATTGAAAGTGCCTTTGTTAATAACTGTCGTGCGGGACGAAACGAATGCGCTTATGTGCGATCTGTGTTCATCAAGTTTTCCGGAAAACAAAACATGACGAACTAGTGAAATTAGTTACTGGACACTTACAACGATCGGAAATCGCCGACCGCCACGTGTTCAGGTTGCGCGCGCATTATCGCGCTTGAGTGACGTGACCATAGCCGAGGGTACGGGCTCTGTGGAAGCCAAACCGAGGGTGATAGCGGAGCCGAAGGTGAGATGTTGAGAGACGAATCAGGTGGTGATAGTTATTTATTTATTGTTAATTAAAACGGTAACACCATTTACATTAATTAACATAGAGATTGAAACAGGTAGAGGTAACAAAAATATTACAAATACTTACATATAATAGAGGACAACCTAACATACTTACTCTCGCAAAACATCAGACATACATGCATTATTTTACTCCCTTCATCAGCAAACAGATCACATTCAGGACAGGTGGTCAGGAGGGCGTTGAGCATCCTTAAAGTACGACACACAGGGGACTCGGCTTTGACGACAGTTTTAGATAACGGCGGCGCAAACAGATTGCGTCGACAGCTTTGAGGATGACCGGTGAATTGGTCGGGAACAAATAGTCGACAGAAAACATCGAGGAGTTCTGGACTGTCGATGCGTCCTCTGAGAGCTTTGCAGGCTACTGTGAACTGTAGAAAACTTCGTCTAACCTCCAACAAGTGGAAGCCGAAAACACCTAGGAGGTAATTAGTAGGGACGAAGGACACGCCGCTGGAAGGGTCAAAGTCAACGTAGGCTCGACGCTAACGGCTTCCGTCGACTGTATCACCACCACTGCAAGGCGCACTCTTTCACACGGGCTAGACAAGCCGTCAATGATTTGCCGGAATAAAGTATATTTTATAAAATGTTAGTTGTACGATGTATCTTGGACTTGATGAGGAGAGATGTGACATCGGTCGGGACTCATAATAGTATGGTGGTCGGTAGTGAATATACCAATCTGTCGTTAACCCACGTATTTTATTGCCGTTCCACAATCCTTTCCTAAAATTCACCAACAACGTTTTAAAGTCAATCAATGAAGTAGATATACTATGCTTTTCTATACTTTTTGACCAAAAACGTTTTAAAATCAATCAATATGTTTATTTATTTACGAGACGATTAGTGGTGAGTTCGAGCATTCGTTTAGCCGGTTCATTTATACTAGAACTAGAATTTGTCGATAGTGATTAGATGTTATTCAATTATTTAATTCGAAATATAAACTTAGCTGTACGTGGGCCGCACCTAAGCAATATTACCTACTTACTTCTTTACACCACATTTGCACCTACAAAACATATCGCGGCGGGATTTTTTTTCACGCACTGGATTTTCGACTTTCAACGTTAAACCGAACTTTGAAAATCCAACAGAGTGCATCCCAGCGCGTCCAAAAATACACTGTTAGATTTCCAACTCTCGGCGCTAAAAATCAAGTGCGCGAAAAAATCGGCCGCGATATTTGTACGTATGTGCACACGTGGACATATACTTGTACCTACTTTTAATCGTATTCAGTAACTTGACAGTTCAGGGAAAAATAATGTTACCATACTAAAACGAATAATGTTGGGGTAGTGAACGATTTTGTGTAAAGAACGAATGATAAAAATGGTTTAATATTAATTTTGTTATAAAACTTTAAAAATTATTATTAAATAATATCGTATGGACCATGTTATTGATAACATCACTGATTCCTTTAATAATAAATAAAAGAAGCGACAGTGAAATTTCTGATTAAGATGATTAAAAAATTGTTGTCGAGTTGTTTTATTTTTAATTACCTTACTATTGAGAAACAAAATATATAACAAATTCTACCATTTTTAATAGTGCATATCATATTTTAAGACTCGTTTGTTTTGCATGTACGTACATTATTTCAGGTTCATTCAATTTCATTCATTCTCACTATCTTTTTTTGTCATAATCTGCCCTTCAACTGTCAAGTTACTAAATACAATTTAAAGTCTAAGTATAGAAAGTTAAGCGTAAAAAATAAGGATATATAGTATACTACGATACAATTGCCTGCTTGTACTACTTAAGCAAAAAATACATAATAATGATTCTATTGTGAATATTTAATGTTGAGAACTCTTTAAAGGAGGCGTTAGAATTCGCATTTACTTTTCTTTTATCTAGTAATACTGATGATGACAAGAATGACTATGTGAGTACTCTACATACTACAAAATCAAAAACTGGTGATGTCTCGTATCGTCTTGGCGCGCAAGCATTCACCTATATTTAGCTTTTAGTTAGCTTTGGACTTCCACAGCAGGGGCTTTCATTTTAGGCTAGGTTTTGTTTTTATCGCTGTGCTGCTTGCTTGGCTCTATGTGGTCTGTGTTATAAACTGATGGTATACTGTGTATTACGCACTATCCCCTTCTGATTTTAAACAAAAGCATAACGAAAGTGCAGCTGCACTCATCGAATTATTATGTACCTACTATAAGGGAGTGAGAGCAGTGGTGGCCTAGTGGTAACGGCTCCGACTTACAAGTTTTAGCTCGTGGGTTTGAACCCAGACAGGCGTTTTATTTTGCGTAAATAATTTCATCACCACTGCTCTCAAAACGGTGAAGGAAAACATCGTGAGGAAACTTGAATGTCCTAAAAATTCGAAGACATGAGACATCCACCAACCCGCACTAGGCCCGCGCGGTGGATAATGGCCCACTCCGTCTCACAGCGAGGGGCCTGTGTCCCAGCAGTGGGAACATTAAAGGCTGATTATGCATGTGGGAGTTCTAAACACCGTAGATTTTTTTTGTCGATTATCTAATTAAGAACAATTATCAAAAGAAATGTATGCCAATTCTTTTTTTTAGCAGGGTTCCAGAATTACGCAGAAAACATGAATATAAATTGAATAGCCTAGGCTCTAAGAGGTACCAAAGCCACACGAGCTATTTTCAAAAATAAGATCAGGCTTTCAACCCAACTTCACTGTAACATACTTTTTGTCAGTTTCACGCTAGCATGACGGTGGATGTTACGTAATCATCCTATAATGTTCCCACTGCTTGGGCACAGGCCTCCTCTCAAGGGAGTGGGCCGTAATCCGTAATCCACCACGCGGGCGCAGTGCGGGTTGGTAGACGTCACATGTCTTCAAAATTTTGGTTCTAGGACGTTTCCTCACGATATTTTCGTTCACCTTTTTGAGAGCAGTGGTGATGAAATAATTTACTCATACTAAAGCGCCTGTCTAGGTTCGAACCTACGACCTACAACTCTTAAGTCGCTGCCGTTACCACTGGCACACAAATGCTCTCGTGGAAGTGTGTACAGTGGAAGCTATTTCATATCAAATAATATATGTGCCATCGAGATGGTTATTAGTTCAACTAAAATTAGCGCCTGTAAAGTACTAACACACGTGTTTGAAACATTACTGCAGAACGAGGTTAGCTCTAATTTTAGTGTTAAGTAACGCATGAGCGACATTGTAAAACTACGAACGAAGCCGAACTATGTAGTTCTACATTTTCTTCGACGAAGGTGCGGCTCTTTAGAACGTCATGTAACATTATCGATACGAGATAGCGAACGTTATTTGGCTGATATAAAAAAAGACGAAATAAATAAACAAACATGTTTTTATAAACACACGACAGACGACAAATAAAATAGAAATTGTAAAAAAAAGCCTATCTAAATTCGCGAGTTTGATTACGTAGTGTAATGTAAAGCTGATGTGATTGTTGCTTGTGATTTCTGAATAGTTTTATTTTATAGTACAAAATGCTTGGATTTGGAAAATTTGACAAATAGTTTGCATGGTTAAACACAACACCGGGCTACAGAGAACTTATCCAAGCAGTTTGTATTCACATTTAAATAGGTAGAACTGACAAAATATGGCCTTGACTGAAAAAAAGATGAAAAATGCGTAACATTCGAAATTCAAATGACATGTCAACGATTGTCATAAGTCTGTCGAAGGCTTCGATCGAAGGTCAGTAATTTATAAATAACTAATGATGATGTTTTGAACTTAGCGTAAATGTTTAGCAAGTCTAAGCCATTGACTACTTGTGGTTTTTCGACTTACCACCAGAATAATGGCCAAACAGCTTTTCTGAAACATTTATTTTTTTACTGCTTTTTTTACTTGTTTGGTTCCCTGGCCTTGTGCATTTCGTTCTAGTGTTTTAAGGTAAAAAGGTAAGATAAAAGATACATTTTGATAATAATTAAAACTTGGGATATTTCTAAAAGAAAAGATAATCGCTATCGCAAACTATAAAAACCTAAATATAAATATCTACTTAATAATATTGTAATCGCGGTGCTTTCAAATCGTGATATCGTGTGGCGACAACATACATGCAAAAGTATTTCTACCTTTTCAGTAAATTAGTAGCTTCGCTTTTGCCAACCACAATCCCCATATCGGCAAACGCGCATATAAGCTCCTCGAGATCCACTTTTCCTGGAAAAAAAAAGAAAAAAACATAATATTAGAACACTGAATCCAGAAAAATGTCTTATTTACATAAACTTATTAAAATAATGTCTTTATTGAAACTATATTTTAACTAGGAAAGTAATTATTTGATCTCTAAAATGTGTAAGTTTTGTGTAAGTTATATTCAAGGTAGTATCCACAGATATTCACGGTTGACCTTGCATTACAGTACGTGTGGCTGAGCGCTGCGCGCCCATCGCTCTCTATCGCAAAACCGGTTGAGCGCATGAAAAAATGTTTCAGATAGAAATTGTCGCAAATGTTATGCTCTCCAATTTTATACGAGATGTTAACATCATTGGAGCAATAGAAACCGAGATAATCGCGAAAAACTGTTTCTTTTGACCTTTGACCTTGAATAACTTACGACGCAGACACGATATTTTATGAGACAACTGATCGAACGCGAAAATGAGGGTGTATACGAAAATTCATTCATTCAACTCTCATTCCGAGGTTGATCACTGCAATACTCTATACTGCAATACAATATACTAGTGGATAATTTCCGAAGAAATCTATTATAGATTACAAGGTCAAAGTCACTGTTGTTATATTATTTTATTTTATGTTGTTATATCTGTTTTCTTTTCTAGGGACCGCTCTTGCTTGCACGTCTTTTACGACTTCGTGATTTCTGTATTATATGTAAGTTTAATATGACTGTTTTTAGACACGAATCTATTGGAATAAACGATCTCTAAACGATGTCGAAAAATCATGTCAAAATCGGTTGCCTAGTTATGCAGAACAACGCAGTGACATAGACAGACACGAAATTACTTAGAACTAGCTTTTGCGAGCGGTTTCGCTCGCGTGGCTGTGGGAAATTATCCCACGAGAACGTACTATTGGGATAGAAAGTATCAAAATCAAAATATTTTAATATCATTTAAACCTGCATGGGCACTTATGAAACGTCAGAAGCTAGGTGCACGGTTCCAAATTGTCGCTTCCTATGGAGAAGAGCCGGCAAGAAACTCCACGGTTACTCTTATAAAAATCATTGGCTTTAACAATGTTTTCAAATTACAGTGATAATAGGTATGGGAGGACAGTGCATGCCTGTCAATAAGTACCAGGTACTTAGAGGAATGAAAATACAGAATAGAAAATCGTCTGTTAAGACTGTAGATTTGTAGACGATTTTCTATTCTGCCTTACGGCCTTGCGGCCTACAACGTACTCTCATTCACAATATGTAAAATAATCAACATAAGTACAATGAACCTATTTAAACAAAGTGACATGATTTCCATGACAATCACTAAAAAATAGTCGATATTAAAATTTATGTATACTGTCTGACTTTCACATAGTTATGCTGTTAATGAGTTACCAGGGAAGCCACATGTGCAGAAGGAATTAATGCCAAACTTCCCTGTCTTCAACGTAGTCTTTTATCTTATAATATGCTTTTTTAATAAGGACACGTTTGATGTGAGTTTTAAACTTTCCATCGCTAAGTTCTGTAACCGACTTTGGCAACTTGTTAGAAGCGAAGAAATACTGTTTATTAGAAATGACTTATCGCATCTTTTTTTGAAAGGCCTAAGTTTTTGCAAACATATTTTCAAGGATATTAAGAGAAGGCAGAGTTAGTATATCAACTTCGCTGAGTTTCTTTCTAAGAGACTCGTGAGGCCCCATTTTATAGATTGCGCGGATTGCCCTCTTTTGATCCCCACAGCAGAACGCCATAGGACATAATACTGTGAAAATAAGCAAAGTAAACTAACCTAGCTGTGGCTCATATCGTACCATATGTGTTAATCCGGTATATAAACTATCTGTGTGCCAAATTTCATTCAAATCGTTTAGGCCGTTTTTGCGTGATTGAGTAACAAACATCGAAACATACAAATTTTTACATTTATAATATCTGCAGGATATGCCTGTGCCCATATAGATGACACCGAATTACAGATTAGCGAAAGATTTCATCCATCCATTGTTTAAAAGCTATTGAGAAAAACAACGGCAACCATATGTTTAGACTACGCAATCATCCGTGCCCGTCGGCCTATGGCGTCGGCGGCATACCGCCCGGCATTCAGTCTGGAGGACGCGATACGGTAGCCCGCGAATTTCATTTCTTTTTTCACGTTTTTTTTTGCAATTTGCAGGTCAGTGTCAGGTAATATGTATGTATTTAAAGAATTATAATCATTAAAATCATCAAAGCAACCCAAGTGCAAAAATCATTCAATGAAAATTTAAAAACTGGCGGTTTTCCCTTAATATTGATGGCTGGACAAGTCATTTCATGATTTACCAAACAAAAATACTGGTTGGACAATGAGTACATACACGCTTGCGGCCTTAACACAGTACCCCGCGCTGCGTTGTTAGAAGTCCTAATGATTAATTCTAGACTTCAGGAAACACTGTACATAGACTTGGACATCTAACACCAGTGTTGTGTGTTGTGTCATAAATAAATTATTATTTACTTAAACATTCTAGCTTATTCAAATGAGCCACGCGTGCATATTTTACTCTATGCATAATCCTCATTTTGTATGCAACATAATCATGCAACTTATTGTAATCAATTCTATTAATGGACGTCCAACTGTCACGCATTCATTTTGTTTGCGAAATGTACTAAATAGAAATCAAAACGGGTGTGGAATCACTACTGCCTTCCCAGAGAAAATGGGCACTCGTCCAAATGAAAACGCGACTACATACTGCGTCACCATTCTCGATGTCCATAAATTGCTGAAACTTACAGAAACTACCAAGAACTGTCTGGATGCACGCTTGAACAAACAAATGCCTATCATACAGTCGCCCAGAATTAGAAACAATAATTTAGTAGCAACTAGCAGAAACTGTCGAACGCTCATTAAAACATTAATGCCCGTCATTTGGGACTGGGCTCCGAACAGAAATAGCTGCAGCTGAATTAGACAAATGAGATTTCCAGGCGACTAATAAAACCAACTCTCTCAGACAAAAGATCAAGGTCAGTATGAATCCATATAGTCGTCAAGGGCTGAAGCCTTAGGGAAAGCTACGTCATCTATCTTTTACATAGAAGATAGAAGTATAGGTTACATACGGACCGGACCTAACGATCGACGATCGTCTGTGCATTGCGTAAACTACTGACGTTGGCCGAGAAATGTCAATGTTAACGAGCGGAGATAACGACTCGATAACGTCGGCCTGAATCTATCTACCCTCCTTGTTAGCATAGCAACGTGTCCTGAAAAGTGACGACTTTCTAATAGATTGCTACAACGTACAAATCATGGCATGAAAGGCAGAATCGGCACTTTTGGTAAACCAAAGTGCTCAGCTGCGCGTGTTACAGCTTGGTTTAATGGCACTGCTAAACATACGTGACTGTGATATTTACCATCTTGGTTCTTGTCGAGATGAGAGAATTGGAGTCTAAGGTTCTTTTCATGTTCGCGCACGTAGTGGATGAATTCCGATAGAGTGACGTCACCGCCATCTTTCCAACCAGGTTTCGCCAGGAATTTCTGAAAAATAATTAAATCAACTTTAGTGTGGGCGTAACGAAATCACGTAATCAGCTATAAAAAAGTTATCCGTTTGAAGATAAGGGGCGTGAGTTGACGAGACTTATAGGGTTATTGTGCCTAGTCGGTTTTAGACTTTAATGCCAAGAACGGCTTGAAAATCGACACTGCTATTCACCTGATATAGAAACACGCGTATTTTCCCATACTTCTTTGCCTTAAAGCATACGGGAAGATATCTCGTTTATTCCAAGCTAACCGCAGGGTAACACGTCAACCGTGCAAAATATTATAATACCTAAACAATAGCATCATTCATGGTGTAAGCTGAGTTCGAACAAAAAACAATGTATTTTATCAGGCCCATCAACACGGAAGACTGTCAGTAAACATATTTTATGCTAATACGACTGTTACAGTGAGTTAGTGAGATATTATATCGATCATTGAAGGTCAGACGGAAAACACCGTGTAAAATAAAAAGCCACTAGGTATAGGAAAGAAGAAAAGAATAGAAGTCTTAAACTGAGAATTAACTATCCATTGCCTCGTTTGTTATTAACACATTCGCTACAGAGAGTGGTATTCAGTAGATGCATGCCAAAAATCTGCTAGCTATCGTTTACGGGAGCTGAGAGATGTTTTAAACTAATAAAATTAGTGAGGTTACTAGGACACAATGAGCTTTAAATGAATCACATCGTTACATCATCTCGCATATTTGTATGGGGAGGACGCTATTCGATGCTAAATAGGGCGACGTTGTAGGTAGAACAATTAAAACTAGTGTATCTACCTGTATCTATGTGTATTCTATGCAAATTGAACCGTAAGGGCGTGAACAGGAGTATCGAAGAATGAGATGATGTTAGAAACTCCTACACAATTGTATGTGTTCCGTACCCTAAAGCTTTGATAGGAAAGCGGTTATTGTGTGACCGAAGAACGCTGACGGGAGGAGTTCCGAATTCCGTATTATAATTCGGGTTACGCCGTCTATCACGGTCTATCTGTCAAAGTAAAAACCATGGGAGAACTACATGGCTACTGGCTGAACGTTTCTCAGAATACTTGTTACTCTGCCCGTTTCATGAAGTAACATAATATGTATAATGTTCGAACCCACAGGGACTTGCTTTATAACTTTTTCAACATTTTGTGTTCCTGCTTTATCATAGGGTGCACAAGTTTAGTGCGCGAGTTTATCGCCGTTTTGCTGGTTATTTAATGACAACTTCGCAATATTGCAACAGAGTAGAAGTGATTACTACTACAATGCAAGATAGATTCTTTGTTCACGCTTCGATAGTGTACGTTAATTACTGAGCTAGATCATCGTATTCGTCATTTTCACATTAAGTACTTGCCGACTCAAAAGATAGCGTGCGCAATTCTAGTGTAAATGGATAGGTTTTACAAATGTTTACAATTTATGTGAAACTAAGTGTAAATGAATAACAAATTTTATTTTTGTATTTGTTGATGATTACAGTTTGTTATAACGTGTTTCAAGTGTGAAATGGTGTCATTAATATATGTATTTGAATTAAAATAACTAGATCAAACTCATTGAAGCCGGAAGTTCAATTTAAATGTTAATTCGTGTTTGCTTTTATAATGATATTGACACAATACACTAATATTTAAATGATCTTGTATAACAATCTAAATATCATTTACAGTTATGATATTTCTTAGGAAGGTGGAAATATAAATCTGATAAAAAATTATAAATTGATTTTTTGATCATGTAGAGCTACGGTGTTCAATTAACTAAGTCTGACAATGATTCAATTCAATGATTATAACAAGGAAGTAGCAGCATTTATAATAAAGGTGGAAATATAAATCTGGTGAAAAAATTATTAGGTAATTAATCTTTTGCTTGTGTATAGCAAGATCCTTAGCTCGTGCTATACACAAACAAACAAATTTAAAACCGTAGTCTTCAATTAACTAAGTCTGACAATGATTCAATTCAATGATTTTAACATGGCAGTGAGAATATTATGAAGGTGGAAATATAAATCTTATGAAAAATGATAAATTGATCTTTTGATCGTGTATAGCTACGGTACTCAATTAAACAAAGTCTCACGATGATTAAATTGAATGATTTGAACAAGGTAAATGTTCTCTTTAGATTATCATACCAACTATTGTGTAAGGGATAAATTAATCACAGGGATCGTTGAAAAGTAGGTCAGCAATGGTTTTCGGTATCGAGATTTTTACTAAAGATTAGTTTTACTAAATTCTGTTTGATTCTTTGTTACAGTAGATCAAAATACACCATAGTAAAAGGGAAGATATTGAACCTATTTTTATTCTGTCTTACTTTTATTGTGCATGCATAACCAACAGATGTGAGGTAGGGGTGAGCATGAGACATTGGAACTGCTTCAACTATTAGGAAGAAAATTACATTGCACCAAATTACAGTCAATTTTGTTCTTCATTTCAATAACGAATAGGTACCCCTATTAGTTACAGAACGGTAGATTAAAAAAAAAACTCTTAGAATAAAGGTCTGCTGATTTGGAGACAAAAATTGTGCCTTATGACATTGCATCAACAAAATACCTAGTCTCTAAACCAAAAACAAAAATAAAACTAACAATAGTAAGAGGTTGTATGGTTCTTAGAACAAAAGTCACTTCCTTTCTAATCAGGATCTTTTCTATTCATTGTTATTATTATCAGATAAGTCTAATGTGATTTATGAAATTCATCGTTTTAAAATACTTCTTTTAGAAACCAGTGATGAGGGGAGATTGTCTATTGTCATCAGACTCATAACAATAAATCTTGACACAAGATAATTTTATCAATGATTTATTGTTATTTTTACCATCTCATTTTTCAAATTTAGAACATCTTCACCTACTCTACTGTAGTGACCCTATAGTATGTATAAAGTAAGCGCAAATTTAGAACAATAAAAGTAAATCTAGAAATTAGGGTGTTGCCTCTTTTTTACTGAATTGCTTACAAATCTGATCTAATTTTGTACAATCTACTGTCAACTTTCATGGAAAAGTTTAACAATAGGTAAAGCGGATATAGAACCACATTAATCTAAAAGTTGAAAAAAAAAAATGTAGGTGTACTCTTTGAAGTTTCATGTAATGTTAAATGAAAAAGAAAAAATCTTGGGCTAAGGAATATGTGCTCCTTAGAAAGTTTTGGACATGAAATAGCAGATTTATTGCGGCTTACGTGTCGACAGGTAATCGATCACATTGCCAGGTGAAACCGTTACAGCAAAAATTACAGGAGATGTCTATACATTCTAACCTCTGCGTAACTGCGGTTGATGTGCGGAGCCAGCTCCTTGAGTGCGGCGGACAGGTCGTGGATGTCAATCTTCCCATTTCCATCAGTATCTAATTTAGAAAACAATTTTTCTAGCCTTTCTTCGTCTTCTTTTGGTATTTCCTCTAGTTGCAACGGTGGATGACACTGAACCATGGTTCCTGGAGTCGGCGTAAGTACTGCTTGTTAAATAACAAGTTAATATAATTTCATACGGGTATGTAGAGGCAAACATAACTCTAGGCTAAACTAGTAACGTAACAGAAATCATTTTTAAAGGAAAAAGCGAACTCGTTTTTCATCCAGTAGTTATTTGACAGCTACTTGCTGCCGCACTGCTGCACACAGACACACACTTACATGCACAAGAATGAATACTCCCAAAGCTTGCTGTCTCCGTGTCCTACTATACGGCAAAAGAACTTTGTATTTCACATAAATAACGAAATATCAACCTTAACACGCAGAAAATAAAATTTAACGAGAGTGCAGAT
Source organism: Polymixis flavicincta (assembly GCA_949987655.1). Taxonomy (NCBI): domain Eukaryota; kingdom Metazoa; phylum Arthropoda; class Insecta; order Lepidoptera; family Noctuidae; genus Polymixis; species Polymixis flavicincta. The sequence goes on along the minus strand of OX465171.1, from coordinate 9,516,106 downwards.
GTAAATGATTCTATCACGGTTTTTTGTGTGCTCTATTTAATTAAGTGCTAAAAACTTGTACTAACGCCATCTGTGCTCTTTTTATAAAGGTTTTTCAAACAAAAAAAATGTGATTCAGCCTGAAAAAAACAAATTGAGACAGTTGCTATTTTATAAATTAACAACAACTATTTATTTTCAGCAAGTCCAAAGTAATTACATAATAAAAATATTTACGACGACGACGATGACTGAAATATTTTATCATTTTTATCACCTTTGTAATAGCAACCTGCCCAAAGAACCTGCCTGCCAATGCGGCATCTAGAAGTAATTTCTGCAATTCGTTTTATAAACTTACCAACGAAAATTGAAGAAAATGGCAACTTATCCAATGTTGCCATTTTCTTCAACTTTAAACGAAAATAAACTGCACGGCCGCTTTTTCGTAGCCTCTCAAACTTGGTCGCTTTACCATGTATTGCGGTTGTTCTGGTATTTTTGTTATATCTCTTTTTATTTAGTGTAATGAGCTGAAATTTCACGTGTGAATATTTGCATTAATACACTAAATATCTGAATATGTTTTATTCTTCTTTTCCATTAAAAAATCCTGCAATCGGATGTCATACAATATAGTGGTCCAGTCCTAGTAAATTAAGCCATTGCTCATTAATTACAAACACGGAATACCACGTAAATGATACTTGGCAAGGCACTGTAGACCCTTACAAGATACAAATACCTTAACGTTATAAATAAGTTAGGCTCTAGACTTCCTAATTTAAGTACAGTCGCCACTGAGTGCTTACTCTCGAATATAATTCTGATAGATCGACATTGGAATTGTCAGTCAAACGTCAGGGATTGGCTAGACTCAGTGAGTCCAGCCAATCCCTGACGTTTAACTCAACCAACTGACGTTTGACCTATGTCGATCTATCGGAATTATATTCCAGAGTAAGCACAAGCACCCTGGTGGCGACTGTACTTAGCTATCCCAAACTGTAAAATTTTACCAATTGAACATAAACCATATACCTTGGAATAAAGTTGAAAAACTATCAAAGAAATTTGACAGATTGGGGTAGCTTGATGTGCTGGCCTCTGTACTTGGACCTAATAACCTTATTTTACTTTTACGTGTATTTCTTCTGAACGGTATATGTTTTCCAAATTCTGTTTTCACACACTTTAAATACAAACGCATCGTGCGTAAAAAAATCACAACTCTGCACTATAACAGTTTTACGTGATTTTCATCACATAGCCAAACGTCAGCGCAGCGGCAACTTGATTATCACCGCAGTTTAATGACACACAAATTTCATTTAAACATACACGTTTAACCCTCGTTACACACTAATTATTGAATGTGATTTTTTACTTGTGCACACGGCTACACATCAAGCTATACATTTGCAGTTTACGCTGATCTCCTACTGTACGGGAATCCTATAAAATGCGAGATCAGCTTAAACTGGAATTGTATAGCTTGATGTGTAGCCGTGTGTACGTCCATACGAAAAAAAAAGTGCCGCTGGGATGAAGTAGGTTTTTGTTGGATAGCTCCCCAATCGTTGGATGCACAAATTTTTATTTACCAAACACAATTACACGACGTCATACACTGCTAGACTGAAATTAAGAAATTCGTCATGTTTCCGCTGGGACTACGCACACAGCAATTTCAACTAAGAGTTTTTGGCGGGATAGCATTGGATCATGTCGCACGAATTTTCATTTTCATGAAATTTTGTGAAATACCGTATTAAATTGTATAATTTTAGTAGTGAATTTTTCAATTTAGTAACGTGTGAGTGCACAAGTGTAGTGAAGGTGAAAATAAGTGACTAACGTGGACTTTTCGTATTCCTCCAAAAAACTCCTAATTTTTAGTTATTGTAAAGTTACCACAGTTTTACAATAACTTAGACTTGACTGACTAAAGACGACTATGAATTTTTTGTAACTTCGTGCCTGATATCGGGCCACTAACTTGATCGAAGAGAAAATTTACTTGACACTGGCTACATGCACAAACCGTGTGAAGACAAAACCAAAAAAAAAAAAATACAAAAAAAACAACTAACATAATATATGAGAAGTTGTAACACTTCTTTCAAACGTCTCAAGGCCGGGCAACTTGCACAGACATCAAAATAGGTCGTAGTTTGATTCCAAATTAACAGATGTCTCTAGCTCCACCCAGAAACGTTGGCAAGAAAGGTTCTGCACTATAGCTATAGATGGCGCTATTACTACCACTTTAATAGGGTATTTTCCAATTTTTCAAAAACTATTCTAATTTGAAGATTGGAACGAGATATTTAACAGAAAAATAAAAATAAATTGATTTCTATCCATTTTCTCAATTAAAAACGATTTAAACCAAATGAATTTTTCGTTGTTTTGAATTTACCGCCAAAACGCTTCTTACGATGACTTTATCACGTGACGTCAACTTTGTGTAAACTAAAGTAGTAAGTAAATAAGTGAAAGTCGAGTTTATAATTAACAAGATTTTTAATGGATATAAAGTGATATTACTGGTGTGCGGTGCCTCTGTGCACAAATACTTCTAAAACGGCGCCAAACTAAATATTTATACCGGTGCCGTATAAACAAAGTTGACGTCACATGTCACGTGATAAAAAGTCATCGTAAGGAGCGTTTTGGCGGTAAATTCAAAACAACGAAAAATAAATTATATTTTAATCGTTTTTAATTGAGAAAATGTGTATTGATAAATTTATTTTTATTTTTCTGTTAAATATTATATTATTATCGTTCCAATCTTCAAATTAACATACTTTTTATGAAATCGGAAAATACCCTATTGTCGGCGTATTATAATGATGATGCAAACAATTCTTCTAACATCGAATTCCAATTAATATTGTTTAACCGACTTCAAAAAAGGAGGCGGTTATATGTTCCACTGCATGTGTTTGTTTTTAATGTATGTTAATCGAATTCTTCCCCATTTGTGGACCGATTCTCAAAATTATTTTTATAATTGACAGAGTATCAAATCTGATGATGCGTTTCGGATAGGTACAGACAGACAACGGAACTCTTCAAAAAAGATAGAAAATGAGCTGAAATCTTGGTGCTATCGCATAAATATGCAATGTTTTGACCCCAAGGATGATGAAATTTCGAATTGGTGTGGGGTAGATATTACATAAAAAAAAACGACTTCCGGAAAAACACTACAAAGTGAAAAATAACTTTATTTTCGGAAGGCGGTGACAAGAAATTAATAAAATACATATCCAAAGTCACCGACTTCCAAAATTAAAGTAATTTTTAAGTTTGTAGAGTTTTTCCGGAAGTCGGTTGTTTATTTTTATTTATTGTACATTGTATAGAGACTTCTTATTATGGCATGTAGCTTTACTAATAGCTCTGGCGGATTCTTATTTTTCGTGAAAAATAAGCTAGACATTAGTTGAAGGTTGAACTTTGAACTCCCTCTCTCTCTACCAATAGTTGCTCCAAGGTGCAACTATAAAATTTGCTCCTTGGTTGGAATAAAATAAAACATTAAGGCTGATATTACCTATATACATTGGTCCAGATAGGTATATTATGAAAGGCATATCTCGTTCCACCGGTGGAATTCAGTGACACTGGATCGATATTGTAATATCCAGCGTTGGATTCGAATTGAGCAGCCGCTGATGCCGTCTGATGGACAATCCAGGGTTAAAGGATTCGTGAAAATACCTACCTACTGGTCAACGTAAAACAGCCTTTGTCTACGTTTCAAAGTTTCAACAAACTTTGACAGTCACATTCAATTTGATTTTTAAGAAAGAATTTGTAACCTAGGTACCTTGTATAGTAATCTTCGTAAGTACCTACTTAAAGCGACACAGAGAATATAAAGAAGGCTTGTTGGTCTAGTGTTCGCGAGTGCTGCTGAGCTTGTAGTCTTGGGCCGCAACCAGCAGGCTTAGCACGAGAAGCGTTTTGTCGACGGAACAGTAGATAAAAATGACGTTTCCGTGTAGACAATTGACAGTTTTGTACCGAGAAATTTAGACAAGCGATTTCTATTCTATGGTAGAGTAGAAATAGAAAGCGTCGTGCTAAGCCTGCTGGTCAGCGAGCTAAGGCAAACTGTTCCAATTTCCTCTGTAGCAGCCCGGACTGTTTGATATTACGACAAGGATTACCCCCTTTAAATGGGACTTCAAACATAGTTGTCGAAATGTGGGTGTTACGTCATCTGTCTATACGGACACGTCATTTCTGTCTACTCTACCGACGACAAAACGCTTGTCTACGGTTCTCGTGCTAAGCCTGAAAATAGAATGGAAAAATGCCCGAGCAATTTACTGGCTCAATTGAAAATAGGAGCGAATTACCAAAAAGGTATGAATATCGACACAGTCGGCTCGCGCATGCTCGCGACTGGTATACTTTCCTAGCTATTTGAATTGAGGTTAGAGACGGCTCGAACCTGTGCGAGTATTTTTCTGTTCCGTCTGAGACCATGTTGTTCGTACGAACGGACGCACATAAGAATATCGCGGCGGGACGTCCTCGCGCTTTGGATTTTTCAACTCTCTGTATTGAGCCGGGCGTTGAGAATCTAACAGAGTACAATCCAGTGTAGGATACATCCTGGTAGCGCAACGAAAAAACACACCGTTGGATTTTCAACAGTCGTCCCCAAGCAAAGTGTTGAAAATCAAGTGCGCTTTAGGATAACACCGCGATATTTGACCAAACCTAACCTAACCCTTCGGGAAATACAAATGTGATATTATGGTTAAGGTCTTTAAAAGGGCAAAGGTCTAAGCTCCAGGGTAGGCCGCGAAATTTTCTTAAGTTTTTTTTGCATTTTTCTGGTAAGTGTCTGGCTGTAATATGTTGTAAAAGTTAAATTAAAAAATTTAAAACCCCGACCCAAACAAAAACCTCTAAAAAGTAAAAAATACTACTGCTTTTTACACGCTACGATCGATACATGTCACGCTTAAATCTGCGCAGCTTTACGTATGTTTTCCCACAGTGAAGTTTGTTAGTATTTTATCCTCACTCCTCGGCGATCACCATTTATCTATAACCTATTCATTGAGACCTTTTCAATGAGCCCAAACACGATACTTCTGCTGTTTGTTGCTCCAGCATCAGTTCAAGGTTACGTTGTTCTTCTAATATAACTATTAATCTCGGTCATTTTGGTTGAATGGTTTAGGTTCGCACGTACTCGGGAAATAAAAGTTACTGCCCTCATCATCACTGGCTTCTGAAGGAACTTTTAGTGTTACATTAGAAGTACTAGGTTGCGTTTCAGCCACAGGTTCTTCCCTGTTATTTAGAATTGGTCTAATACTTAGCTGATTTTAAATTCGGGTAAGTCCATTTGGGACGATTTTTGTGGTTTATTCCGGTAATATTCACAACATAATAATAACAGTCATCGTAATGATTAGGCGGTTCGCGCCATATCATAGGACTTTTGAACTTCAAAGTACCTAGGTCTTTTTTTACTAGCCCATAAACGCAATGATGTTACGCAACTACCACATACAAAATTTGGGATCCATGGCTTACTAAACACTTGTAATAGCGTCCCAAAGAAGTCCAAGTAGGCCTTTTTTACAGTCAGACGCAATTAAACGACATTCCCGAAACATATATTCACCACAAACAGCAACGTTTATTACCCTTGGTCCCTGCCTTGCTTGTGGTCCCTGGAAGGGATCACGGATTCACGGGTAATAAACGCACAAAAACTATTAGGTTCGTTTAAGCAAGTTCTTCTCAATGTAAACATAACGATTTATTTATGGAATTTAATAATTTTTTGCACTAAAAAAAAAATATTAGTAACCCGCGTAACGTTTTAAGAAGTACCTCCATCACAAAAACTAGAGCTGCTAGAAAAAAACTGATGTTAGATATGAAATCAGAAAACTCAAATTACTAACTAAGAAACAGTTTAGAAATTTCATAAAACAAAAACAAAGTTAAATTTTGTTTACCAGTGTAATTGAAGTAAGTAATAGATAGAATACCAAATGTCGACTTGATCACACTCGTGGAAGATACTCAAATCAAAGAAAAGAGCTGCTAATCTTGAAACGGCTGAACCGATTTTGATGAAACATGTCTAAGAACACTCCCGACTAATTCACCTTTCAAACAAAAACAAACAAAATCAAAATCGGTTCGTTCGCACATACTCAGACACACACACAGACACGTCAAACTTATAACACCCGTCGTTTTTGCGTCAGAGGTTAAAAAGTACCTAGTTTAAAAAAAATAAAGTTAGTTCATTTTATTGGTCACTAGCTGCGCCTCGCGGTTTCACCCTCGTAGTTTTCGATTCCGTGTGAATATCGGTAGAAAAAGTAATTGTTATAGGGAACAGCTAGGTACCTATGTGCCTATCAAGTTTCATCGCAATCGGTCAATTACATTTTGCATGAAGAAGTAACAAACATATAATGTACATACCTACTAACACATACTTTCACAATTAGAATATGATTTGATTAATGGACACACAGTAACAAAAAATATCCCAGCTATTATAATCAACAACTTAGCTTCTGCCCGCAACTTCGTCTGCGTCAAATTTCTTGCTCCCCAACCCACCCCGTCGCATCGAATCGCCTGGCCGTGCGAGTACCTACTTCGTATTCGTGACTTTTTCTTTTAGCTCGGTTCCTAAGGGGGTGCGAGTTGTTCGAAAGAGATACCGTCGCCCCTGGCACACGAACAACTAAGGGAACACGGGTAGGTTTTAGTCAGTAAAAGTCTGACACGCCCTCCTTCTCCACCCAGAGCGGGAGAAGTCATTTGATGATTTCCCACCCAAAAAAAAAAAAAACAAATCTGACTATCAGTTCCTGAGATTAGCGCTTTCGAGCAAACAAACAAACAAACTCTTCAGTTTTATATATTAAGTATAGATAGATGACTGGCTCTTGTGATACAGGAATTCTAGTACACACGGCTACACATCAAGCTATACATTTCTAGTTTACGCTGACCTCGCAATGTACGGAAATCCTATACAATGTGAGATCAGCTTATACTGGAAATGTATAGATTGATGTGTAGCCGTGTGTACAAGAGCTAGGGCTACACTGTTGTTTTTATTTGAGTGAGTAAATAAATCTATATATTTATAAAAATGAAACGCTTAAATGTATGTACGCGTAAGCGCATAACTTCCGAACGACTGCACCAAATTGGATTATTCTTTTTTTTAATTATGTGTTCCTTATTGTCAGGACAAGGTTTGTATAGCTAATGCCAATTCAATATTCACAGCTAAGACAGGACAACGTCTGTCGGGCCAGATAGTAAAAAAAAAAACATACCTATCTATAGATATAGATTTTGAATTCTTATCAAAATAAGTGCCCACATTTATCGTCTCAAGTGTTTAAACAAAAGACTTTTTCTTTAAACTGCACATAATTTGGACCTCCAGTAAAAATATAACCCTCCCATTCGCCAGTCCGTAAATAAATCGTAGCGCTCAGTACTAACCGAACCACACTCATAATTTCATCACAAGTGAAAATGTTAACCGCCCCACGAAGTGAGCACGGGTCAGCTAGTATGGGATAAATTACTGTGATAAATCTACACGATAAAACTTCAATGAAAGATCAGTGTTGTAATGGAAAATACCTATAACAAATTATGTTCAGGTTTAATTAAATGTAACAAATCTGCAAGCTTTACCTAAACCTCCATTACATAATTATCGAAGTCTCCAAATATGATGTCATCGGGGATATACGATTAGGGTTGCCACCTTTTATTCATCCGGTTAAAGTACATTGGTTATTGTCTGCAATGTGGGTCCTAATGATCAGCAGAAACCAATTATCTCAACCAAACACACTTTGCGAAGGCTGGGCGCCGTTAGCAAAGCTTTTCTCAGTCTAGACTTAGTATTAGGGGTTAAGCAGGAGGGGGAGGGCAGTGGTGGCCAAATGGTAACGGCTGCGACTTACGAGTTTGTAGGTCGTGAGTTCGAACCCAGCCAGGCGCTTTACTTTGTGTAAATTATTTCATCACCACTGCTCTCAAAATGGTGAAGGAAAACATCGTGAGGAAACCGGCATGTCCTAGAAACAAAAATTCAAAGACATGTGACATCTACCAACCCGCACTGGGCCCGCGTGGTGGATTACGGCCCAATCCCTCTCACCGAGAGGTGGCCTGTATCCCAGCAGTGGGAACATTATAGGCTGATGATGATGACATTGGTTATTATAGGCAAGAAAAAAAAGTACGTAATATCAAAATAAAGTACAATTTATTTTTCTTTATGTTCAAAAACAATTTTTTTTTTTTGCTTTTCAATTTGTATCAAATTAGTATCTCTACTAAATAATTGCACAGCATCAGCAGATCCGTTTCACTAAGTATCAAAATTACGTTTTGTAGGTGTATGTGGAGTATTCTTATCCATGACTTACTATAGCATGAATCTATAAAACTTGAAATCGTATTCATATTGCACTCAAACCGCTTCACACAAAACAAACAAGAAATTGTGACAATGAAGTGTCATTGTCACAATTTCTTGTTTGTTTTTTGCGTTCATAAATTGTTAAAAACGAGTGCCTTTGTAATGTGGTGCTGGCGAGTGGCGACATCGATTCAGCACCAATAGATAAATTTCGTTTAGCGAAAAAATACTTACGACTAAACTTTTCAAAATCCCAAAGAAATCAAATCATGTGAAATAAAGTATTTTGGTGTACTTTATTGTTCTCATAAAGTTATGACATAATTACTTGAAATAACGTACAATACTTTATTATAAAGTACGGGTGGCAACCCTATATACGATCAAGAAACAAGAAACATAACTGGGTACCTACTCGGTTATTAACAAGGTCTAAGCTCTAATGCCGCTTAATTTTTACAGAACCAACCTAAATAGGTAGCACCTACTTGCATTTTTGGACTTCATTATTTATTTGATTTTCAATAGAGGCTACACAATTAAATGCCAAGTATACACAAACAGGGGCGGACCAATTGAAAATGGCGTCTAGGGCACGCATCATATTTGCGCCCCTTCGTTAATTATCTTCCCGGCCAACACTGAGCAAAACTAGGTCGCATAACCTTTCTTGACAAATAATAGCCTTAAAAAACGAGCTAAAAATCACTTGCAATGCTGCAATTTTAAGAGAATTTGAATAAAAGTAGTAATTTGGAAATACGCTTTCATCCTCGTGCACAATATAATCAAGTAGGTCTCCAGATTTCTTCGATATAGGTGAAATCTTTTATTTATGTTTTTATTTTAATGTAATAAGTAAGTGGCGAGTTTTTGCGCCCCCTTTCGATAGGCGCCCAGGGCTCTTGCCCTGCCAGCACCATCCTAGTTACGCCACTGTACACAGAGCAGGGATAATTACAGTGTGGGCTTCCAATTAAAGGAAAGCACATCATTTACTTGTGGTCTACTTGGTAACATTTGCGGTGAGTGTGCAAACCGGAACTTAACAATATCTACAACAACCGAGACCTCGCCGTGCTTCGGAAAGGACAGCCGTTGGTCCCAGCTGACATTCGGGACCTTTGATTTGACAATCGCTAGGGTCGTCAGAAGCCCAAAACTCTGACAACCAGTCTTACCTTTTTACCCGACTGCGCCAGAAGGACGGTTATGTTTTTTACCTAGGTGTATCGTGTCACCCAGTAACTGGGTCGTGGAGGTCAGACAGGCAGTCCCTCCACGTAAAATATTGGTGTTCAGCTAAATCCGGTTAGACTGGAAGCCTACTCGAACATAGTTGGGAAAAGGCTAGGTAGATGATGATGGGAACTTCGGTCTGAATAGGTAGCAACAGAGTCATTCTCTTTCATTAAAATTCAAAAGTTAAACGTTCTCAAAACGTTGATCTATAGACTGTTCTATTTACATAAGTAGGCAGGCCCAATAGTTTAATTCTGCATCAAGAGTAACCCAAAGCGTCAAAAAAGTGACTCGTAAAATTGGTTACAAGATATTTGGGGCGCATTAACCGACGACAATAAGTCACATTCAGGAATATTGTCACGTACCCTGACGGTGACACAGACATAAAGGACTGTCACCCTATTATACTTCATTAAATTCACTCAATAACTGCCATATTTCTCTAAGTAGGTCTTTCATTTCGACATTATTCTGTCCCCATCCTTCTCTCAAACCGAAATGCCCCCTCGTGCGAAAGGGATGCAAAAACAATTTGTCAAAAACCGTAGTAACTGTCATCAAGTTTCAACCAATAAATCCGTGAGGATGGGATAGCTATTATGTCTGATATGACAATACACAGATTGACGCGACCGAAATCTACAAACTTTCAAAGTTAATGCGCGCATGCAGCACGGACTTGCCAATACAATGTGGGCTTAATCTTTTGTGGCCGAAAGCTCAAAATTGCTGGTGTGCTGCAGAATTTGCATTCGATAGAAAACTGAACTCTAACTTAGTACGTTAAAGCCGTAATTTGCAAGGACAGGGGGTTCTATTGTTGATGAGATGAGCCCACAAAAAAAAATACTCAATAGGGAGTGAACAAAAGCTCATAAAAGTTTGAGATTAATCGGGGATTTGGGCACAATACACACATGCCGCTGACGTGGTGTAGTTCGTCTGTTTGTCCGTCATATTGTCATGGGGGCACATCATTATTATTGATCTCAGTAGCTACCTACCTACGTAGTGCGGGCTCAGTTAGGCACTTCATTAGTTCTAATTTTTAACCGACTTCTAAACAGCAGGAGGTTCTATGTTCATCTGTGTGTATTTTTATGTATATTCATCAATATTTTCATTAATTGTGGACCGATTTTGAAAACTCTTTTTACATTTGGTAGAGGAAGCTTGCGTTGTGGTCCTATACAAATTGTATTATAACTTTGTTTGGGTAGTTTTTGATTTAGCTTCAATAATAGATACGTACCTATTTAATCCATTTGGTGTACCTACCTATGTGATGAATGTGATGATGTTACAAAACTTACTGGCACTGTTGTATACATAACAAGTACATACTTAGGAGTATGCGAATTCGTGTGGGTACGTGGGTGCATAACAAAACACGAAAGAATAAAACGAAAATACAGAAAGAAAGACGCCATATTATATAAATAGCAGTATTCGACGAACCTAAGACAATATCGCAAACAATTACAGAATTAGTCAATTACAGTTCTGTTTGTGACCCTGGTCTCAAAACGGCGAAGGATAACATCGTAAGGTAACCGGGCGTCCATCACCCACCAACGCGCACTGAGCCCGCGAGAGAGGAGGCCTGTGGAAGTGGAGCTGTGAGAACATTATTAGCTGATCTTATTAACATTGTGATTGTGAGTTGTGACAACTGTCACAACTCACAATCAAGTCTAGGTTATTGTCTAATAGAACTCTATTAGACAATAACCTAGACTTTTCACATTAGTAGGCAGGTATGTAGCTCTAAGGCACGTTTCTCCTGAGGTTCTAGTGTGAGTTTTTGTTTACCATCTCCATCTAACGCATAAACCGTATTCGACGCTTCCATTGGCCCTGAACGCGGAACTCACACTAGGGCCACCCGCTAGACTGAGACTACACCTCGGTTACGTAAGAATAGTCAGTGATATACTTTAGTGATGATCACTGCGGAATTAACCCGCTTATTTGTAAACGCTGCTTAATTTTAAGTACTGATTAGAGTCTGTTTGTTTGAACCATACATTTTTGATGTTTAAAGTAGGTAACGTCTATTATTTTAAACAATGTTTATAAAAAATAAGAGGGTTAATTATTTAATATTTTACGTACGTGAACTGAATTATACTTTTTCTTCATCAGCATCATCGTTTCAGGCGAAAGACGTCCACTGCTGGACATAGGCCTCCTCCAAGGACCGCCTCTTCGACCGATTCTGTGCTTCCCGCATCTAGCGGATTCCTGCGGCCGTCACAAGGTCATCGGTCCACCTTATACTTTTGATACATTATAAATATTATAACAAAAGTATTTCAAGTAGGTGGGTACTCTCTACTTCTTCAATAAATTAACAAACAAGTAATACTCAGGCAGAATTCTAGATCTCTTCAGAATCTTTGGACTGATAATCATCATCAACTTATGTCCACTAACCGTGCCTACTATATCTGTTCACAGTAGTGCAGTCTAGACCATAGAATTGAATTGAATAATAAGTAGAATATTAGTACGCAGTACCAGGGGCCTAAGTCTACTAATTTATAAACGTTACAATGGTCTCTCAATGGTGTGTTTTTGACAGTTTTTGTATGGCAAATCTGTCAAAAACTTACCATTGAGAGACCATTGTGACGTTTATAAATTAGTAGACTTAGGCCCCTGGGCACAGATTACACCTGCAGGCTTAGCATGACGCTTTCTTTTTCTACGAAGAATAGACAGTGCTTTTTCAATACAAAGTTACATTTCGTTCCTCCATTTTTAGCATCGCACCGTAGATATCCTTCTACAATCTGTCATTTTGTCTTTCGTTTCTAGCAATCTGTGTCTAGGTCCCTATAAACGTAGACTATTACAGAAGAATATTTCTTCCCAAACTGTCAAAATCACACTGACAACAAACTTTCTACTCGACGGCCATAAAGTATATACGATTATCTCCAAAATTATGATTCGTTTAGAACGCATAACTGTGATAATTAATAGAAAAACATAGCCATCTTCTCCTATTGTACATCATTTAGTTAATAGTCATGTCTATTCTTCCGTCGACCGATGTGCTCGTGCTAAGCCTGCTGGGTACTACTCAGACTTACGATTTGACTTACCGTGTACGCACGGCTACACATCAAGCTACACTTTCCAGTTTACGCTGTACTCGCACCGTACGGCAATCGTGCACAATGCGAGATCAGCTTATTTTCTCATCCTCGCTCTTGCGCGCTCCATCATACATTCATACACCACAACATTCATTCATACACTACAACATTCATTCATACACCCCAACATGCATTCATATTCATTCATACAGGGCACTACAAATAACCAGTTTAGTATGAACCATAAGTTGTTTATTTAATTTTATTCTTTTTTACTATTTGATTTTATTTTTATCTTTCAACACTATTGTCTAATCATTTTGGTTGTTTTAACGATGCTCACTTATGATCGTCTCTAAACCTTTTACTGTGGGGGCCCTGGTGACCTGTAACACAGGCTTTTTCGAAAACCTCTTTCAGGCACCAGTCTCTTACAATGGTGGAATATAACATTACCAAAAACATTGTTAACTTTTAAGGAAACCAATATTGTGAAGAGAGAATAAATAAATGAAATGAAATGAAATGAAATGAAAGCTTATACTGGAAATGTATAGACTAAAGTCATCATCTGCCTAGCACTTTGCCAACTATTTTGGGGTCGGCTGGTTATAAAAAAATACGAAAATGTCCAATAATTTAATCGGTTTTTTTATAACTCTCGATTCCAGTAATAATACTTGAATAAATATTACTTTAGAATGAGAAAAAATAAAACTGACTGATCAAAGTTATACATCGGTATAACTTTGATCAGTCAGTTTTATTTTGATATTGCGTAGTTACATAGTAACCCCAATTATAATGCAAATACAATTTCAAAAATCAAAATCTGCCAACACGAAAATCCCAAGGCACAGAGGCGTCTTGGTATGTAAAGATGGTCACCCATCCATGGGACAACCTCGGAAAGCGTAGCTTAACCTGATCGATCGACCCGTGCAGTTGTTATTACTTAAATACAAGCCTCTCTTACGTCACAGAATACAATTACTTATTGTTTATTTTAGTACCTACCAACATAGACTAACTACCCACTTTTTATACATAGAGGCCTCCAGAAGCGTAATTGCGTTAATGCCCTGTTTCTGATCTTCTTTTTCTGAGTAGGTAACTCTCATATTCTCAATACTTAGCCATTCGGTGACGATTCTTTCGATAACCATCTAAACTAAAAGAGTTACCTCCCTGTATCTAAGAAATCTGCAATTTCCAAATGTGCCTATTTCTATTCAAATTCTCTTAAAATTGCAGCATTGCAAGCGATTTTTTGCAAGTTCAAATTAATACCTCCGTTACTGAAGGCTACGATTGGTCCAGAAAGGTAGACCTAGCTTACGACCTAGCTTTGCTCAGTGTAGACCGAGAAGATAGGTAAATTACGAAAGGGCGCAAATGAGATGCGTGCCCTAGGCGTCATTTTCTATTGGTACCCTCCTGGCCTATCTGTCAGCGGGCTGTATCTCATGATCCGTAATAGGTTTAAAGTTGAAGAAAAAAAACAATGTTAGAAATTAAAGGGGTCTCCATAAAAGACCTGTTTTATCAGTGTTTTTTGCCTTGTGGTAGGGAAACCCTTCGTGTGCGAGTTTGACTCGTACTTGGCCGGTTTTTTGCCGTCCACGATAACGTTATAATCTCCACGTACTTCCATACATTTCCACACAACACAACCGGCATGACCGGAACCAAAAAATCGAAGACATGTGACATCCACCAACCCGCATTGGGCCCGCGTGCTTGGTGGATTACGGCCTACTCTAACAGAGAGGAGGACTATGTACCACCTGTGGAAACATTATAGGTTGATTATGGACAATGTCTCTGAAATATCTCTTGCGGAATGTCGGGTAACAGCAGTTCATAAATCATAACTTGCTACCAATGGGCATTGATTGAGGGAGAAGGAGTAACCTACCTAAATCATTACTACAGCTTAAAATAATTAACAACACAATTTTTTATAGACATTTATTTTAAAGCTTGGGACATAAGAAGTAATATTTAAAATAGTTTTCATGGTAACAAGTATGAAATTTAATTTATATAATAAATAATTTACTAAACATACGTATTTGATATTCACGCCTAAATCTCACAGATCTCTTCATAAAAAATCATACACCTATTATTATAGGTATAAGTAATATTAACATAATTTTGGACGCAATTTAGCTAATAATACCTAACTAAAAATAAAATGTGACAATACTAATATTTAACACAGTAACCTATAGATATTATATAACATTAAAAAGTAAATAATGGAAACATTTTGAGGAATGTATAACTTAATATAATAGGTGATTTTGACTAGACCTTTTTATTCTATTCGACAATTGCACATTTATTATCCTTCTATTAATGTTATATAACATAAGTATGAATAGAATCGAGTCCATCCGACTAAACAGACAGCTGTGCTACTGGGGAGTTTGTTGCGCCACTTCTTCTTCCAGCTAAAGCACTAGGAAGTGGTGAAGGGTGGGCGTTTTTGGGGGTCTGTCTTATGTATTTTGAGTTCGAAAAGTGCTGATTTTCAGCCTTATTGAAAAAATGATTGATTTATTTTAAAGACCAACTTAGGTATGTCCAACTTCGAAAAAGAGGTCCATCGTCAAATCCGACTCGGCTGGGCAGCGTTCGGGAAGCTCTACGCAATATCTTCTCGTTCCAAATACCGCAGTGTCTCAAGACGAAAGTCTTTGACCAGTGCGTGTTGACAGTGATGACATATGGCATTGAAACGTGGCCGCTCACAGTGGGCCTCATAAGAAGGCTAAAAGTCACTCAAAGGGCAATGGAGAGGGCTATGCTCGGAGTTTCCCCCGCGTACTGGAAGACGAAGAGTTGGAAGGCCTCCCACAAGGTGGACCGATGACCTTGTGAAGGCCGCAGGAATCCGCTGGATGCGGGAAGCACAGAACCAGTCGAAGTGGATGAGCTTTTGGGAGGCCTATGTCCAGCAGTGGACGTCTTTCGGCTGAAATAATGATGATGATGATGAAACTAAAAGACAAATACATACATGGAATAAAGTAGACGGGACAGATTAAGATTTAGAGATGGCGACATAGGAACATTGACAACTACTTGTACATCGAGATTTAGAGATGGCGACATAGGAACATTGACAACTACTTGTACATCGAGATTTAGAGATGGCGACATAGGAACATTGACAACTACTTGTACATCGAGATTTATCTTAAAAAGCGAACTATTGTTTAGGTATTTTGACACCATTTTTAAACACTAAATTGCATTCGAAACATTTAATTGATCACTGTACTGGTTGAATATAGTTAGTGGACACATAACTACGAATCAGTTAAACTACTAACATCTAGATACCTATTTATTCGGATTATACTATTGTGAAACATGAAACGACATTTATATTTATTCAAAAAACACCAATTTGATAAGAATACCTCAACATCCATCCAGTTTTTATAAAAAAAAAGTTATGAAGAACTGATGCACAAGTGCATATTTTAACTTATTTTATGCATATTATGTTATTGCATGTTTTGGTAACCAGATCTCTTCCGGAGATTCTTAGCACCCCTTGCCTCACCGTAACCTTGGCCGCTACCGTAGCCAAGGGTAGGCGGGCCGCCGGGTACTAGGGGCCGTTTTGTAGGGCTGCTTGTCATTTTTGGGGGTTTTGCTATAATCGCCACGTTTGGCAGGCGGGTTGGCGATCGCAGTATGGTGGCGATCGCAGTAGTCCAGTTAGGTAAGTCCAACTTCGAGAAAGAGGTCAATCGTCGAATCCGACTCGGCTGGGCAGCATTCGTGAGGCTTCGCAATATCTTCTCGTCCCAAATACCACAGTGTCTCTAGACGAAAGTCTTTGACCAGTTTGTGTTGCCTACGGTACAGAGACGTTCGTCGCTCACAATGGGCCTTATCAAAAGGCTTAAAGTCACCCAAAGGGCAATGGAGAGGGCTATGCTCGGAGTTTCCCTACGCGATCGAATCAGAAATGAAGAGATCCGTAGGAGAACCAAGGCAACCGACATATCCCGAAGAATTGTGAAGTGGCGGTGGGCAGGGCACATTGCTCTCAGAACAGATGGCCGATGGGGCCGAAAGGTTTTGGAGTGTACCGGAAGACGTAGAGTGGGAAGGCCTCCCACAAGGTGGACCGATGACCTTGTGAAGGCCGCGGGTATCCGCTGGATGTGGGAAGCACAAGACCGGTCGAAATGGAGGAGCCTGGGGGAGGTCTATGTCCAGCAGTGGACGTCTTTTGGCTGAAATGATGATGATGATGATGATGTTATTGCATTACTATCTATGTATGCACTTTTGTGCAATAAATAGAATTATCTTAATCTTAAGTAGGTATACAACACCTACGTCAAAATTGCATAACAATTAAATAATATTACTAGGAATAATTTATTTGATTCGTAAACTTTAAGTGCCGAAATATAATATTATAAAGTGCGGTTAAAATTTTAAATAATTAGACCTCTGTTAATTAAGAACTGTTAATTAACAATCGTTTGTACCACTAAGGTAAATCAACAATTAGTATAATTTGAGTAAAGTTTCAAACAAATTCGTCCTTAACATTTTATTATACACAATTTAAGTTATCTCTCAGTGCATTTAGTAAATTTTTAATTTCATTATTTCAATGGTACAGAGGCCAGCACAGCAAGCTACGAGTACCCCAATCTCAAATTTCTTTGATAGTTTTTCAACTTTATCACATAGGAATAAGGTTCATGTTCAAAATTTGACAGTTTGGGATAGCTTGACCTGCTGTCGTCTGTACCTACGCAGATGGAAAACAAAACCGTTAAAATATAAAATTTATGAGTGTAGTGTGTGGCCTAACATGCGTAAAACAATGAGTTTCAGATCTGGATGCTGGTTTTACACAACCGGCTATTCTATGTTCGTTGTTATTCTCCATCTTTATTAATTGTATAACTAACTGTCTTCGGTGTTCGTATAATCTTTATGCTGATGATAATTATTTAACAAACCACATTTAAACAACATTTTCTTTATCGTTTTACTGGCTGGATATGGTGGACACATAGCTCCATATCGATTAAAATACTAATAGACCAGGGCTGAAACCTTTTATAATGGTAAAAAGTGAAAAAAAGATTAGTAGGATGAAACCCATGGGAAAAGGAAGAGAATATAACAAAAATGAAAGGAAAATACTTTACGGGCGATCTGAGGTCAGGAAGTGGACGGGGGTGAGTTTTTAAGGGTAAAAAACGGTTTATCTTAATTTCCGGTAAAACTACAAGTCCTATGGCAAAGTTTTACTAAGGTAATAAAAAGATCTACAACTTTAACTTTAACACTTTTTTCACATAACCTCAAAATTTTTCGGAAAAATTCAAAAAACCAAGTTATTGGTTTTTTATTTTTATCATTTACAAAAAAAAAAAATCGCACGAAATTTGGTGAAAACTTACCTTTTTATGCCCCAAACACACGATTTTTTTTTTATTTAAAATATTTGTTTTTCACCTTATTTTGACTTAATATCGAAAAAGCACCCTGATTTTCAATTGAAAATTCTCCAGTCTAAATATCAGTTTTTTTTAAGTCGGTTGGCTTTTTGTTCGTTGAAATCTCTACTCTACACCATAATATGTCGTTGGGCAAGCCACGATTGCGGCGGTAAGTCCCCTCTTTGAGGAGTGGTTTGAGAGGCGGCATGGCGTCCTCACCTTCCGTCTGACGCAGGTCCTCACCGGACACGGTCCAGGCCATGGTACGGAGCGAGAGGGCATGGGGAGCCTCCTTCAGCGAAGCAGTGATGCTCGCGAAGAGGGAGGCGGCGCACGTGAGGGAGAGGCAGCATATGCGCCCTCGCGACCCTAGCCGCCGCAGGATAAGGAGACGCCCTGGGCGTCGGGAATCCCAGGCCGATTTCCGGCCACCGTAGGCATGGGCTTGCGGACGGCGAGTAATGGGTAGCTCGCTGTCCGGTAAGGACCAAGCCCAAGTCGACGGCGCGTTGTGTTCCACGCGCGCCTCAAAGAGATGTCAGCACAAAAATGATGGGGCCTGCAAGGGCCGATGCCTGTCAGGGGTGCGGGTTCGTTTGAAAGAGATACCACAGCCCCTGGCATACGGGCTAATGAAGGAACACGGGTGGGTTTTAGTCAGTAAAAGTCTGACATGCCCTCCTGCTCCACCCAGAGCGGGAGAAGTTATGATGATGATTTCCCACCCAAAACAAAAAACACCATTATGTCGTGTAAAAAAGAAACATTACTATGGTAAATTTTCTCAGAAAATACTAAAAATGATGGCTTTTTTGATGGGCTAAAATTTTCCGCATCTAGGTACACATATTATAACGTATAATATAATACGTAGTTTTTAAAAAGCAAATCTAAGCTGTAGATCTTTTTATTACCTACAACTTTACCATTAAAAAAAAATCCATAGGAGATAAACAGTTTTTTACCCTTAAAAACTCACCTCAGATCGCCCGTAAATTATTTTTCCTTTTTTGTTATATTCTCTTCCTTTTCCAATGGGTTTCATATTACTATATATTTTTTGGTGTAAAAAATTATCGACCCTGGTCTATAACATCAAGGAATTTAATTCGGATATACTATTATGAAACGCGAAAATGACATTAATTTTTATTCAAAAAATACCAATTTGATAAGAATACCACAACAACCATCGAGTTTTATAAAAAAAAAAAAAAAAAAAACTCATGATGAATGCATAAGTTCATATTTTAACTTATTTGAGCATAATATGCTATTGCATAACAGACTGTGTACCTACGCACTTTTAAATAATAAATATAAATAACTTAATCTGAAAGTAGGTATACAACACCTAGGCCAAAATTGCATAGCAATTAATTAATATTACTTGGAATAATTTTTTTGATTAGTTAACTTGACTTTCATATAATATAATATTTTCTAGTACAGTTAAAATTTTAAATAATACATAGGTAGATCTCTGTTAATTAACAATGAACTGTTAAAGAACAACCACCACCACCACTAATTCTCTTAAAGAAACTACATCAACAAACAGTACAATACGAGTAAAGTATCAAGCAAATTCGTCGTCACCCTTATTATCCGCTAAAATAAAACATTTATAACTGTAGTCATAGTGTAGCCTAACACTCGTAAAACAATGAGTTTCAGATCTGGATTTATTATTATCTAAAATCGAAATATTCCTAGGCCACATTTAAATTCATCGGGTATAAGCACTGTGCAGCTCCAAGAATTAAGAGTTTATTGCAGGATTCTTCTAAAAGGACAAATCGGTCTTCCAGGGAAAGGTTGGCGTATTGCGAAAGGTGTGACGGTGACGACCACTTAACGGTCATGAACAGTTGTGGGGCAGCCTTCTCGCAGATCGACGCGGGGGTACAGAGAGTTGGGCTCGGGACGGGCGAGGGGAGCGGATGTTGATGTGGCACCTGAGGATCCACGAGCAAGGGATAATTATGAGGGTTATACATTGGCAATGGCGGGGGTGTTAGGTTAGGCTCAAGCAAACTTAGGTTCAATGGTATTGGGCCATCTTCCACGTCGGGGCGAGGCGGGGAGGCTTGCTTTGACAACGCTTTTTGACGACGAATAGTTGAATTTCGAGGACCGCTTCCGGGTTGAATAGCTGCAAAAATATTTGTAATAGTTTCAACATTTACTTCAGGCTTGCAATTTTATTTAAGACAAAATAAGTAGTTTTTGCCTTGTTCTGTTAACACACTTATGATTATATCAAGAGAAAAGATAGATAAATAAATCTGTTATTTATTACAAAAAATTGTGCGGGGCATTGTTAGAAATAAACGACCAAACCCATAGTTCACCGGTGGCTGTCGATAAAAAACGTTTATTTCAATTTGAAAAGTTCGGTTTCTGTTATAACTTTCTCATAACTTCCGAACATGTAGAGATAGGATTACAAAAACCGTTCCAATGTCATTAGATATCATCCAAAGAAAATGTGCCCTTGGTATGTACCTATATACCCTTTCCGTTACACGTTGTATAACTACATGGAAGTTTAATTTTTGCACGAATTAAACGAATGTGTCGTCATTCCAACGTAACTGTCCGTTTTTGATAGTTACATTGTTTTACATCAGAAAATTTAAAAGTAAAGTTCAGGAAATGGTAGGTACATAATTATTCTACGCCAGAAAATAAAAACAGATTTTATTCATAACTACTACTTACGAAATTTATCTCTGGAAATTTAATTTTGATCTCGTAAGTAGTTACCTTTTGTGATATTTTGCGTTTTGGTTTTTTTAGCGAAAAAAAAAACACAATGTAGAATATATGCTCGGGTACAATATATTCTGTTGTATAAGTACGTAAGTGACGAATAATACACTAAAACGGACTTTTATGATCTATCTTTTCATTTTTTATAAAATACTAGCTTTTGCCAACGGCTTCGCCCGCGCGGAACTTTCATCCCCTATTAAACTCCCTTTGGGGTTGAATTTCGAAAAATGCTTCCGTATTCCTTGTCTACATTATAAAGGGAACCTCTGTGCAAATTTTCAGCTTTCTATGTCCTAGGGTTTGGGCTGGGCGTTGATGAGTCAGTCAATCAGTCAGTCAGGACTTTTCTTTTTATTTATATAGATATCACATTTCTTTCTACCAAATTTCCGGACTTTACATTAAGTAGAACATATGTACGTGTATATACACGTGTTTTGTATATACACACACATGTTGGAAATTTTGTAGCGCTCTCCTGTAAAATTTGTCATTTGTATTTAGGGGATTATACGATTATATTGAGGGAACATGATATCGATGCGACGGCGACGGTCCCGGCCGTCGATATCATATTCCCTCAATATTCAAGTTCCTCA
The DNA here is from genome assembly GCA_949987655.1 of Polymixis flavicincta. Taxonomy (NCBI): domain Eukaryota; kingdom Metazoa; phylum Arthropoda; class Insecta; order Lepidoptera; family Noctuidae; genus Polymixis; species Polymixis flavicincta. The sequence goes on along the minus strand of OX465171.1, from coordinate 9,494,451 downwards.
CCTTCTTTACGCATTCCATTGTCAAAACATTTTTTAAGCCGGCACGCCCTGCAGTAATTTCGGTTGGCCTTGTCCACTAGGCACCCACCCAGGACAGATGCCTTGCAGGTGTACAGCTGGTTGTTTCGCAGGGATCGTTTGAAAAATGATGCGCAGGCGTTGCACGTAAAGACGCCAGAGTGCCTGCCAGATGATCGGTCATGGCAAACGACGCACGGCACGTCGTCATATAAGATGCAGTCTGTTGGAAGGAAGTCTAGATTTATTAATGGATATATTTGATTAATTGAAAAACAATGTTTCGCCCCAAGAAATAGTCCTTGAAATAATATAAGAATATCAATTTCGTGAGTACCACCGATTTATGAACCCTTTTATCTAACAAACGAAAAACCAAACATAGATTTATTTAACCCTGTCTTAGCTGACGTGCAGTCGGGTACCTAATGCTCGTAAATATGTATTTTTTTACATTTCGAAATAAGGATCCAACAAAAAGTAAACGACTGTTTTATGCATCCCATTAGTTCCAAATCTATGTACCCTTGTACAATAAAAGCTGCCACCCACTAATAAATCAAAGTTAAATATCAGCACATAGAGCCAAGCCTCCCATTGAGCTATGTTTGAGCCCGACTCTGTCCGAGGACCGCCCCCTAGGAGGCATAATATATCGTCACCCGACCTTTTACTGTCTGAATGAGTCCGCAAAACATGTGACAATCAAGTTTTCGCCCGCTTGCGTAACGTTCACTTGTTTCTGCCAGGGGTGCGGGTTTGTTCGAAAGAGATACCGTGGCCCCTGGCACACAGGTAACTGAGGGACACACGGGTAGGTTTTAGTCAGTAAAAGTCTGTCTGACACGCCTTCCTACTCCACCCAGAGCGGGAGAAGTTATTTGATGAATTCCCACCTAGGGTTACCATATGTAAATAGAGGGATGCCTGTCTATGGTACCTAAAATGCCTGAATTTTCAGAAAAATGGCTGTCTAAAGCAAAACGCTGTAGGTGATAAGTAAAAGCCAACAGATAATAATGAAGAGGGATATTTAGTACTGATATTTGTCAGAGGACATTTTTTAAAAATAGTTCTTTCTTTTCTAAAACATAAACGTAAAAATCTTCACATACTCCGTCAATGTAACATCCGGCAACCTCTCTGTTGAACGCCTCGATCACCGCATTGACATACAGATTGATGATCGTGGGCGAAGTCAACTCCCCTGTCTCACCCCGCGCTCCAACCTATAAGGCTCTGAATAAGCCCCGGCCCAGCGTACCTGATTGATCTGGCGTCCTTATCAGCCTTTAAAAGTGCTTATGAACTGTGGAGGAACTCCAGCTTCATTTAACTTCCTCCAGAGGATACTGTATGCGACTAAATCAAAAGCCTTGGAGAGGTCGAGGAAGCCAACATACGTTACTTCACAGCTCACTTCAGACAGAAGATGGCACTCTCAGTAGACAGTCCGGATCGAAATCCAAACTGATTGTCATGCAGCTTAACAAAACTATTAAGCTGTCTGTTACGCAGGCTGTCAAGCAAGTACTTTTGCGATCGCAAAAGTACTAGTAGTAAGCTACGGTGATACCGTAGCCACAGAAAAGGCCAGTTGTTTAGGTCCGCGATATCACCTGTTTTGTTTTTAATAATGGGCACTACAAACTACAATTGTTTTAGTCATCTGACGAGGTAAATACGCATGACTCACAGAAAATTTGTGAAACATTGCTAACACTCTTGGTAAATGAACTTGAGGTGTTCGATGCTCAGACCATCGTGACCTGGAGACTTACCTCTAGACATACTGTTGATAACACGTTTAGCGTCCTTGGCTATGAATCTTGTTCCAAGGTCACCATGGTCAACAACATCAGGCTCGGATACGCAGGTGGAGACTTATTATTATACTGATGGCTGGCACGCGCCAACGGAAGTCGGTAGTGTTATTTGCTTACCTGGTCTACGCATTCCGTTGTTTAAACATTTTTCATAGCGGCATGCTTTGCATGCATTTCGGTTGGCCTTGTCCACTAGGCACCCACCCGGGACAGATGCCTTACAGGTGTACAGCTGGTTGTTTCGCTCCGAACGCATAAAAAATGATGCGCAGGCATTGCACGCGAAGACGCCATACCGCTGGCCAGATGAGCGGTCATGGCAAACGACGCACGACACGGCGTCATATAGCTTGCAGCCTGCTGGAAGAAAGTCTAGATTTATTACTGGAATTGATTTGATTAATTGAAAAACAATGTTTTGCCTCGAGATTTGGTCCTTGAATTAGTTTAGGAACCAAATTTCTCGAGGTAAAACATTATTTTCTCATTGTTGTGTACTTATAGATACTAGGGGTGTTCAATAAAAAATGATAATGAGTATGAAGCAGTTTTATATTATTTATTGTTATTTAATTTTTCGACATAATCACCTTTGAGGTTAATACTTGGTATTTCGTTTTTCTAATCCTAACATTCCCTACATGAAAACATCTTCATCTTGATCGCTTAAAAATTGCGGCAATCACTTCCTCATCATTGCCATATTTGTGACCTCTCAGTTGTTCTTTTAACCGCGGGAACAGGTAAAAATCACTAGGCGTAAGGTCAGGTGAGTATGGAGGATGTTCGATCAATTCAAATCCAGCATCTTGGATAGCAGTCATCGCAACTCGGGACTTGTGTGCGAGGGGCTTTATCTTGGTGAAACAACACAACTTTAGCAAGTTTGACGCGGCGATTTTTGCGTTTTGCTGACGCAGTTTTTTAGTGTTCTGCGTATAAGGGCCCCGTAATAGTGGCTCCATGATTGAGCTATTCAATCATTATCACCCCCTGGGTGTCCCCGAAAAGAGAGCTCATAATCTTACCGGCGGATGGAATTGCCTTAAACTTTAGGCGTTGGAGCTGACGGCCTCTTCCAAGTCATGGACTGTTGTTTCATTTCAGGATCATAATGTTGGAGCCATGTTTCATCCATAGTTACGAACCGAGCCAAAAATCGGCCAGGATCTTGTTGTAACAATTCCAAATTGATTTGAGAAATCCGCAGTCCTGTTTGTTTATGCTCGTCTGTAAGCATTCTAGGCACCTAGCGCGCTGATACTTTTCTCATGCCCGAATGTTCATGTGTAATACTATGGATTCTTCCTATCGAAATCTTTAGTTCTTCAGCTACAAAACGAACAGTAACACAACGATCTGCCAAAACAATTTTTTCAACTTTTTTATCATTTGTTCGGGAACTGCCGTGTCGTAGGGCGTCACGAGCGCGGGTCGTCTTTAGTTAAAGTTCTTCCTCTCTTAAACTCGGCACACCACCGCGGAACCATAGAATACGGAGGAGCATTAACCCCTAATGTTCCTTTCAAGTCTAGATTTACTTGCTCAGTAGTACATTTTTTCAGGCAGAGATATTTTATTACGGCGTGGATTTCAATTTTATCCATTTTGCGTACCACGCTCCGACACGACGAAACTTGTATTTTTAAAATAAGAAAAGAAAATCAATGATTTTTGTTTTTTATTTTATCAAATGTCTGGGCTTTACCTGCCCGTATTTAGGTACTTTTTTGTTGTTCAAGGAGTTTATATTTATGCCATTATTAGTTTTTATTGAACACCCCTCGTATTAGTGCAATTTTACATCTTTTTCGTGAATGGCACAGTTTTATGAACTTTTAACCGATTTAAAAAAAAGAGGTGGTTTCCATTCGTCGGAATCATCGAAAAACAAAACAGATGCCAAAACCCCAATCAGGTTTTCGACCGCTGGCGCTAGGTTCACTTGTTTTATTCCAATTTTTGACAAAGCGCTTGTTTGTCGCACAGCTCAAATATTTAGCAGTGGCAGTTCATTAGTGAACTTTGAATTTCTCGGTAGCAGTCCGTAGTCTGTATTTGTGCACGGTTGATGGCAAAAGGCTCACCCCTATAACATGGGACTTAAACATAACTGCAGGCTTAGCACGAGCTCCGATTTGTTGTTCCGACGGAAGAATGAATAGACACGACTATTAACTAAATGATGTACAATAGAAAAAGATAGCCATGTTTTTCTATTAATTATCACAGCTATGCGTTCTAAACGAATCATGATTTTGTAGATAATCGTATAATACTTTGTGGCCGTCGTGTAGAAAGTTTGTTGTCAGTGTGATTTTGACAGTTTGGGAAGCAATATTCTTCTGAAATAGTCTACATTTTTATGGACCTAGACAAAGATCGTTAGAAACAAAAGACAAAATGACAGATTGTGCAAGGATACCTATCTACGGTGCGACGTCAAAAATGGAGCAATGAAATGTCACTTTGTATTGAAAAAGCACTGTCTATTCTTCGTAGAAATAGAAAGCGTCATGAAAGGTGAAACATGGGTGTACTATTAGTAAGTACATACGGATACACATCAAGCTATACATTTTCAGTATAATCTGATCTCTCATTGTATATTGTATTCCGTACAGTGCGAGATCAGCGTAAACTGGAAATAATAACTTGATGTGGAACCGTGTGTACCCCCCTATGCCTAATTAGTTACTTACTACATCTTCTTAGTATCAATTATCAGGCCGCTCCTGTTTCGTACGGCCTTTACGACTTATTAAAACATCAATTTTTCTCTCTTATTTGTTACTTTTGCAGTGGACATGTTCGGCTGAAATAGGGAAACACATAAACCTTCCGCAATGAATTCTGCAAACAGCAACAAAATCCGTTGCGCTTGTTACACAGAAGTCATGGAAATCGACTAAATAGATGCATAAAATACATAACATTTTTAAGTACGTAAATATGCAGTACTAGCTGGTGCCGGCGACTTCGTCTGCACAGGATTAGTACTTCGAGAAGCTTATTTTCTTCTCCAAGGTCCTATCTATCTTTATACTAAAATTCATCAAAATTGGTTCTGCGGTTTAGTCGTGAACGCGTAACAGACAAACAGAGTTACTTTGAGAAACCCTTGTTCTATATTGTGTATGTATGTAAATTGAGACTAAGTATTTTTAGGTGAGCTCCTACCAAGTTATTACACAACCTGGTATTTCGTGCAGAATACCAATTTACAAAAGATCTACTTAGGTACTTAAGTAAACATTTCTTCTTTGTTTCTATATTTTAAAAGTCGGAAATTATCCCGCGGGAACGTACTACCGGAATAAAAAGTATTCGAATTTCATCCAAATCCATTCAGTAGTTTTTGCGTGAAAGAGTAACAAACATCCATACATGCATCCATACATACAAACTTTCGCGTTTATAATATTAGTAAGATTCTCTGTTCAAAGCGCATATTTCTTCATATCAAAATATGTTCTGAATACAGTTCTTTATGCATAACAAAATGTATGTGAATGGCCGCCGGTACTAAAGAATATCATTCAATACCCTTTTGTGCAAAGTTAGCACGCTAATTGCTATGTAATGTTGAACAATTTTTTACTGACGTGGGTTCCGTCTAAAATTGAAGCATTTTTCAGTTGGATAGAAAACCTAAGTTCTATTGGTTTTATTTACTTTTATGCGGCACAATGTAAGTAGTAAAACGGGCTTGTGGCTTTAATGACAGCCGCACGAGTCGATCGATCAGGTAAAGCTACGATTGGCGCCATTGGTTCGTGGACGGGTTAACATCTTTACATACCCCTCCGTGCCCCGGAGAGCACATTAAGTCGTTGATCCCGGCCGTAATTTGTGAATGTTTTACAGTCGTTACGGGTCGTCAGAAGCCCGAAAGTCTGACAACCAGAAAGAAAGAAAGAAAAGGCAACTAGTCTTACCAAGGGATATTGTTATTGTCTTACCCAGTAACTGCGTTGTGGAGGGCAGATAGGCAGTCGCTCCATGTAAAATACTGGTATTCAGCTGCATCCGGTTAGACTGGAAACCGACCCCAACATAGTTGGGAAAAGGCTAGGCAGATGATATTAGTTTAGTAAAAGTTCGCTTCCGTGCTTGTAGCGATATATTTTTTTTGTTTTTAATAAGTAGGTATCTTAATTAGAATGAACTAATCACATATCATCATCATCATCATCATCATCATCAGCCTATAATGTTCCCACTGCTGGGACACAGGCCTCCTCTCGGTGAGAGGGATTGGGCCGTAATCCACCACGCGGGCCCAGTGCGGGTTGGTAGATGTCACATGTCTTCGAATTTTTGGTTCTAGGACATGTCGGTTTCCTCACTATGTTTTCCTTCACCGTTTTGAGAGCAGTGGAGATGAAATAATTTACACAAAGTAAAGCGCCTGGCTGGGTTCGAACTCACGACCTACAACTCGTAAGTCGCGGCCGTTACCACTTGGCCACCACCGCTCCAATTTATAAAAGAACATATATATTAATTTAATATTTCGAACCGTGTGGTGCCGGACGTAAAAGAATAGCACCATCCCATTTCTTCCCGTGTGTGTCGTAGAAGGCGACTAAGGAACTTACTAGAGAATGGGCAGCAGCGTTCTCTATGCATTTTACCACCATACTGCGATCGCCAATCCACCTGCCAAGCGTGGCGATAATGGCAAAACCCCCTTCTGGGGGAGGCCTATGTCCAGCAGTGGACGTCTTTCGGTTGAAACGATGATGATGAATAATATTTTTTAACCGACTTCAAAAAGAAGGAGGTTATCAATTCGACATGTTTATATATATATTTTTTATGTATGTTCGGGCATAAATCCGTCGTGTATAGACAGACGGATTTGCAAAATAATTTTTTTGTTCAAAAGGGGTTTGTTCCGAAATGGTCCCATATAAATTTCATATAGATCTGATGATGCGTTTTGGAGACAGACAACGGAACTCTTCAAAACTTTACAGCAAATCAACCGCGAATGCGGCTATCGCATAAATATGCATTGTTTTGACCCTGAGGATGATGAAATTTCGAATTAGTGTGGCGTAGGTAACTAAAAAGTGAAAAATAAAAACTTTTTTCAAAAAAATATCAACCGACTTCCAAAAAAACACTACAAAGTGCAAAATAACTTTAATTTCGGAAGGTGGTGACAAAGAATTAAAATACCTACACGTCGAAAGTCACCGACTTCCGAAATTAAAGTTGTTTTGCACTTTGTAGTGTTTTTTTGGAAGTCGGTTGATATTATTTTTTTTAAGTTTTTATTTAGGCACGTTTTTATGTGACAGTAAAATATTTGTTTTATTATGATTGACCTCGGCCTAGCCTTTTCCGAAGTCGGCTTCCAGTCTAACCGGATGCAGCTGAGTACCAGTATTTTACATGTTTCTAACGATTGCCTATAATATATTACCCTCGAAACCACATAAATACCTACATAATAAGATAACCCTTGGTAAGACTGGTTGTCAGACTTAGGTACTTACGGGCTTCAGGTAACCCGTAACAGCTGTCAAAGATATACGAATGACAGCCAGGACTATTAGGCTTAACGTGCTTTCCGATTGCGTTTTTTCTTCTTTTAATGTAGTTTTGAATTAAGATTTAAGATATTATGTTCTAGAGACACACTCAAACAATACAGAGATTTTAGAAAATCATTAGTGGACGTCCAGTCCACGATAATATATTTCGTCACGTTTCAAATTATAAAAGTGCACAATCTCTCTGAAATATGTATTTCGTGAATGTCCGGTAAATACTTGCGTTTACTCTCAATGGGCATTGACTGAGGGAGAAGGACTTACCTACCTAAGTCATTACTACAGCACCCTAACACACGATTAATCATAATCGGTTTAATTTTGTCAATTCAACAATATTCATTGCGTTATTTACGTCGTTGAGCAGACACATTTTTCCAACATATGAAGCAATGGTTTAACATTCTGTTTCAAAACGAAACAGATTATGAATAATCGTTAGTTATGCAATTACTGTAGGTACAGCTTAAAATAATTAAAACACAATTTGTAATAGACATTTATTTTAAAGCTTGGGACATAAGAATAATATTTACAAATAGTTTTTCATTGTAACACTTATAAATATATTTATGTAATACATTATTTACTAAACATATTTTTATATATTAACGCCTAAATTGTCTTAATGTGCTCTCTCCAAGAATAAAAAATGAATATTCCAAGGCAAGAAATATCATAATTTTGGTCACAATTTTGCTAGTAAAACCTAACTAAAATTAAAATGACAAAATATTAATATTACATAAACAATAACTTATTTTATACAACATAAAAATGTTGTATTCGGAATGTTTTGAGGGATGTAAAATTCAAGAAAATAGGCAATTTTGACTAGAATTTTCTGTACTTATTAGTTGACAATTCCAAATTGATTTTCTCTCTCACAATGCCATCATAAAATTATAGACAATACTTACAGGAAAATTAGAGTATTTGATGGAGATGGTACAGAAGAAGATTTAGATTCAGCCACATAGAAACATTGGGTACATCGAGATTTGTCTTATAACACAAAGTATTGTTTTTATTGATTTTATTGAACCCTGTTCCGAAACAGTACATTTTTAAGTAAGTTCCTATGTAGTTCATTAAAAAGCCACATTTACAACAACTTTTTAGTTATCATTGTACTGCTTGGATATTGTGGACACATACGAGTAGCTACCTAAGAATCAACGAAACTACTAACATCTTTATATTGAATTCGGATACACTCATGTGAAACTACTTACTTAAAAAACCCAAAAATGTGCCAAAAAAGAAGTACTGTTGGTGAGTCGGCTGCCAGGAGCTGTACAAAGCCTATAATAGAAGATTGGGCTGAGTGTTCAGACTGTAAAGAATGGTGGCACGAGAAATGCACCGCTTACCTTGGCTAACATTTGTTTAAATGAGGCTTATGCAATCATAATTAAAATGCGCACTCTTATACTCCTAGGCGCGCACTTCTATACAACCGGAAGTACAAAAGTGCGCATTTCCCATTTTTTATAAAAGTGATTCTCTTATATCAATTAATTGCAATAATTCGTTAAACTTCGTGTTGATTTGTTATGAGGCAACACGAAGATAGAGAATTAAAATAAATAATGTTGATTTTTAAACTATAATACTTTTTAATATGCAAAGCGTTAATTAAAAAGTGCGCACTCTTGCACCACCTTTCTCTATACTCTTTTCTAATGCGGTTAAATTTTAAATAAAACGTAGATCTCTGTCAATTTTCATGGAAACAATTTGAAGAGATTCAGAACAAACAAAATTCTTCGTCAATATTTATTATGCACTAACATCTTTCAGTGCGTTTAGTAAATTTACAGTTTTAATTATTTTAATGGTACATAGATCGAAAACGACACCGTTAAATAACTAAAGTCGGCATGACATACTCACATACGTATAAAAATGAGTTTAATTCAAAAAGGCACGAATATTTAGGTAGGCATACTATTCTGCCCACCATACACTAAAGTGCAGTAACAGCAAAATCACGATTTCGAGTAAAACGCATTTAAAGTTAAGAATTGATTTTAAAAAATCAACAGAATGTATAAGCAAAAAAATTTGAATGCAGAAAGGTTGTAAAGGCATAGGTTCACACGTTAAAGCAATAAAAAAAAATATATCTTAATAACTGAATTTATTATGGCCATTTTATTCTTTTTGGTGCCTATTACTGCATAGCCTTTTTTGTAAAAAATACCATTTTAAACTTAGTAAAATGCAGCAAAAAGCCCTATTACTGCGTTTGGATCAGTTATTTTGTCAAGAAACCCAACTAACATGCAGTAAGGTCAAAAAAATACTGCATTTTAGTTAGTTTTTTAAGAAAAAAGTGTTCAATTTACTAGTGCAGTAAGAAAAATAGCTAGTTCACATTTTAAAGACCGTTTATTTCTTATTATTTAATCACAATAATTCAACTCACTTATGTAAAATTTACATATCAAAAATAAAAAAAAACATCTAATTAATAAAGGACCCTGCGCAGAATGCACAACCTCCTTTGACAGTTTTCTCTTAATATCTTAATATTTAAAACATTAACTGCACTTTAGCTAGGAATAATCATATCTGTGTCATTATGCTATCCAAACTAATCTGCAGTAATGCTGTATTTTACTGCGTGTTAGTCAGTTTATAATGATAAAAGAATGTTAAGTATTCACAACTAAAATGCGACAAGCTTTGATTTTACTGCATTTTAGTTGGGAGTTCGTGACAATAAATTGTATTTTCTTAATTTGCAGTAAAAATAGCTTGTATGGCGGTAAATTTTACTGCGTATTAATTTTTTTTTTAATTTTTTTCCAGAAATATAAAACTATCTAAAGAACTGTAAAATTATATTGCTTACTGCATTTTAGTTATGAAACCTTAAAATTTAATCTGCAGTATAATTTATACTGTATTTTAGTTGGGAAATCACGCCAAATTGTTAATTTTTTTCGTTTGCAGTAAGTGAAAACTGTTAAATAAAAACCATTCTAATAGTCTTAGAAATAAGTAAGTTAATTCAATAGAAAGCTTAAGAAACCCGCTTTCAGAATCACTAATAAAACGAAAAATCACAAAAGGGCTGTTACTGCTCTTTAGTCTCTGGTGGGCAGTATTATACCTAGTATGTATTATTTACCAATAATCTTGACAATTCTCAAACTGTGTTCGCAGGGAAAAAGTTGTACGTCCTTGTGAAGGCGAACATGTCTCCCAGGAATATACATAGAATATAATGAACTCTGTAGTATATACAAATATAAATCTAAAAAATTTACAGAGCGTGACATTGCGATTTAAGATGCAGGAGCTTTGCAACTGCATGTCATTATTGACCTGCAAAATAAGAATGTATGCCCTCAGTGAATCGCAACCGCATCGAATATCCGTTACATTAACAAATATTCGATGCGGTTTTCGCTATTATTCCTTGCCGCTTGTGTACATATCGGTAAGTATTCGTTCTATGGGTGTATCTCCAACTGTGGCTCTAAAGAACAGCCCTACGATGGCAGAGCTGGGTACGCTTCTGATGGTGGGCAGCAGATTCTGCAGTCTGCAGGCCCTGGTCAGCTGCATCGGGTATGTGCGACGACAATACTGGAAATAAAAATGTTGATAGTGCTTTAGGTAAGTGGAGAAAAGTAGTGGTATTTCTTGACATTGTTAGGTCTAAAAGTCTGAAATCTTTGCACTTCTGCTATTCAATATTGGGTTTACTCAATTCTTCTGTAGCGGCATCTACAACGCTGCATATGAACTATGCATTAGAATAGGTCGGAGGATCCTCTCCCTTTTATAAAAAGGTCGAGTGATCTTTACACCCTGTTCCTCATAACTCTATTACTGTTGACCCCTGGAACATGGACACTGACGCAGCCTTTGAGCAGTTAGTTCGGCATGACGTCATCATCATCACTTTCTCAACCTTTCGAGCGGCGAGTCGAACAGCCAGCCAGCACTCACGGCTTCAAAGGGTTTCCTGACCACCAACATTTAGTGGACACGCATTCCTGGTCATCACGTATTCCTGGTCATCACCCTCAAACTCATCAGCTACAATGGCATAGCGCACTGCACTTACGGTCGGTCAACAGGAAGAGTCGTTAATACCCCTCCTGGTTCACGCCAGCAATAAGCTTCAACACGGCACTGGAGCATAACGATGCGCCAACTCGCCTCACGCTTCACTGGGGTACTACCGCCGACAGTTCCACCACACCGTGAACTGTGCGGCATCCAGTTCCAACACACTGAGTTCATCGCGCGACAGGCATATATACAACAGCCTTGACATGAATCGTCGGGCTGTAGACCACCAGACTCCCGTCTGGTCGGAGGTCCTATCAATTTTATGGAGGGTGAGTGAACTTTACACCTTGTTCCTTACACTCTTGGAAGTGAAGGAACTTAAAGTAAAAAGTAAAAGAAGTCGTTCTCTTACTTTTAGGTTATGTGCATTCAAACGGGTCTTACCTCTGTCAACATGTACATCGACTGGTCGTGCAGGACAGCGACGGCGGCAGCATTCTGAAGTTTCCTGCTATCTGCGTCCATTTTGTTAGGACTGCGCTCTCCATCCTTGTCCAAACATGTTTTGAACAAGAAGATCGCCCGGAGACACGCATATTCCTGGGCATCCGGATTTACTTTACAAATCTCTATTAAAGCCGATTCAAACATTTCAGCTTCTTTTTTGGTATTATCTGCGATTGCAATATTTCTATCTATTAGCACGTTTAAATCCATCGGGTATAGAAATTGTGCAGCTCCAAGAATGAAGAGTTTTTTCCAGGATTCTTCTATAAGGACGAGTCGGTCTTCCAGGGAAAGGTTGGCGAATGCAGGAATGTTTGTGGTCCACCGAACATTCATGAAGAGCAGTCGGGCAGCCGCTTCGCAGATCGACGCGGGGGTGAAGAGAATCGGGCTCAGAACAGGCGAGGGGGGCAGAGGCTGAGGTCCCACCGGAGGATCAAAGAGCATGGAATAACTATAAGGGTTATACATGGGTATTGGCGGCGGTATTAGATTGTGCTTCGGCAAAGTTAGGTTCAATGGTGGTGGAATAGGTCCACCCACGTCAGAACGAGGCGGAGAGTCTTGCATAAACAACGCCATTTGACGACGAATAGTTGAATTTCGGGGACCCCTTTCGTGTTGCACAGCTGTAAAGAAAATTATACTTGTGTATAGTTCCAACGTTTACTTGCTTGCACTAGGCTTGCAATTTTATTTAGGTAAATCCAAGTACTTACTGGCTTGTTTTGTTGAAACACTTACAATTTTAACGGGAATAAATCTTTCTCATTTATAACAAGAGTTTAAGCGAACATGTGTGTTAGTGTGTTATAAGTTGATAGCAAAAATACGAGCCAAACATATAATACTTACATAAAATAGAGGAGCGATCAGCTTAGCGGGCTGACGAGCATATGTCATAATTAAAAATATATTATATACACGTAAGAAAATATATTTTTATAATTATATATAATGCTTTTATATTTAAAAATATAATTTATATGTATGTCAAATGAAATAAAGGAGATGCACACCAAGATCCAAAATATTTACGCAACATCTCACTACTAATATTATAAATGCAAAATTAATCTGTCTGTCTGTTACGCATTCACGCCTAAACCACTGAACCGATCGTCATGAAATTTGGTAGAGTTGTAATAGCCTGGGATATGGAGAAATACATAAGCTACTTTTTTTACACGATAACCGGCATCCACGCGGTTGGAAACGCGGGCAAAAGCTAGTAAAAATATAAACAGGCGTCTTATTTATTTCGGAACCGTTAGCATCCCTCTGATGCTAACATAATGGTGAAGGCACACTGTTTTTCAGGGTTTTCAGGATTATACGATTTTTGTTACATACGCGGGCACAAAGCCTACGTGAGCGAAAAGGGAGTGATCTTTACACCCTGTTCCTCTATTACTGTTGACCCCTGGAACATGGACACTGACGCAGCCTTTGAGCAGTTAGTTCGGCATGACGTCATCATCATCACTTTCTCAACCTTTCGAGCGGCGAGTCGAACAGCCAGCCAGCACTCACGGCTTCAAAGGGTTTCCTGACCACCAACATTTAGTGGTGGAGCGAAAGGGACCTCCCTTTTTTGATAAATGCTACTAATATGATAAATGTGAAAGTTTGCGAGGACGGATGGATGGATGTTTGTTACTCTTAAAAGCAAAAACTACTAAACAGACGAAAAACAGATGAAATTTGGCACACATCGTTTATAACCTAGATTAACACAGCATACTTTTTTTTATCCCGATAGTACGTTCCCGTGGAATAATTTTCGACTTATTCGTCCGACGCGGACGAAGCCGCTGGCATAAACTAGTTTTCTTATATGAACGGCATGACTAAATAAACGTGTTTTTTCTCGGGCAAGGCAAAGGGTTTTCCTCACAGAAGAGAGGTTGACCTGCTAGATTTTGAGCGAAGCTGGCAAGAAGGCAGTGATGTCAATGATGATGGTAAAAATGGTGACAACAAGCATTGGCTTGTTGTCTCTGTTTGTGAAGAAAGCGAATCAAGTATTCGAGAGTTAACACGAAAAAGAAGTTGCAGAATTGGCTCAGTCCAGGCCTTTATTAGGCTTCCGCCTCGAAACTTGCGGGCAGCGGAGCGGCGGCGGCGGCGCGGGAGCGGCGCGGGCAACGCAGACCCGCACCCTAATTGCGTAACTCACGATTAATCCTAATCGGTTTCAATTTGACAGTTCAACAGTATTCATTGCGTTATTTACGTTGTTGAACAGACACATTTTTTGAACATAAGAAGCAATGGTTTAACAAACTGTTTCAAAACGAAACAGATTATGATGAGTCGTGAGTTACGCAATTAGGGTGCCGTTCTCGAAACCAGCGGGCGCCGGGCAGATCGCGCGGCACTATAGCGGCATAGTGTTGTGTTCGTGGTTGTGTCGTTGAGATATTTGTTTTTATTCGCAACAACGGCGACAACATCTTTTTGATTAAAATTACTTGAATTATTTTGAGATCATGTCGGTTTATTGCTACTACTACTGTTAATAATTGATGTCATAGGTCTGACTTGGTCAATAAAATACTTATTAAAATTGTGAGCTATGTCAATAGGATTTAATTAATTGTTTTCCCTTCAACATTTATTTGCGAGATGTAATTCTTTGGAATGTTCGTCTTGCTCTTGTTAATGACACTCCAACTAGCTTTAGATTTATTACAGGCAGTGTTTATACAGGAAAAGTTTTTATCCAGTGCGCAAATTGTAACCATGAATTCAGCATATCATTCTAGACCCCCTAGCGCAGAAATTGTTCGCTAGATACACAAAAAAAAAATCAGCTGTTCCATACATTTTCACCGCGTAGGTATTGCACTTTTCTATGAAACAGCTGATTTTTTTTTTGTACAACCGGCGAAAAATTTCTGCGCTAGAGGTTCTAGAATGATATGCTGAATTCATGGTTACAATTTGCGCACTGGATAAAAACTTACCCTGTATAGTAGTTATTTTGAGACTTTTGTGTTTGTTTAATTATTCGGTTAAGCCTAGACGAGTATATTTTAAATTTGTTTTTGTCTTCGGCAGACTTGGTTTGCCTACATTTCCACAGTAGAACTCGTTTTCGCTTCTTAGCCCTTTAGTAATCCATTTTGATCGCCTTTGAAATGACTGTTTAATTTTTACTATGGGAAATCACAAATTATACAATAGACAGAAAAGTTCATGAAAATCATGAAATGCACTTTTGGGATCGTTATTTTGGTAAAATTCTACAAATTTAAGAGAACTCAGATAATTTTTAAACTTTACCATATTTTCTAAACAATAGTCTCGTTTTTCTATAAACCAATTATCAAGTAACTAACTGGGCGTGTGATCTGAGAGGCCAAAGTCAAATATGTCACACTTACATCCTTTCAAGTTGTGGATCACTTAATCAATATAAGTTTTGCTTATCAGGCGGGTTGGTAAATGAACACCTAACTTTAAGTTAAATTCTGCCAGAATGCCTTTATAAGCAGAAGTAATTTTATTGTTTTTAAGTATATACGTATTTAAGTCACCACATATTACTAATTTTTTTTTTTCTAGCAAAATTGATTCAAAATATCGTTTAATTAACCAAAAATCTTTTCGATATCCTCTAAAAAGTTTTAGAGGGCTATAAATACATATAACTATACATTTTTGATCTAAGAACTCTATGGCACTGGACTCAAAAATATTTATAAGTGAGTGTTTTGTAATCTCGTCTAAAACTTTGAATTTATAACCACGTCGAGCCAATATACATGAACCTCCGTGTCTGTTTTTCCTATAAAAGAACGAAAGAACTGAATTCCCATTCGATTAGGTTGTAGGTAGTTACACATCCAGGTGATTAACTGGCAAGGGTTTAAAGTTAGGAATTCTCTGTTGCCATATTGGTGATTTATAATTATTTTGAATCCCTCTCACCGAGAGGAGGCCTGTGTCCCATCATTGGGAACATTATAGGCTGATGATGATGATTATTTTGAATGATATTAGGAAAATTGTGTTCCTTTTTATATTTTTTTTGATTAACATAAATGGATGGAAACTATTTATTTTAAGAATCGTATAATTTTCAATCGTGTTGAATTTTACTATCATGTCGCTAATTTTTTTTTTTTGATTTGGCTTGGGCATAAAGTATTTATCATTTAATTTTGTTTCAGGTTTCAATTGCGGGCGCAGAAGGAGAAACAGATGTGGACTACAGCGGCATCATAGTATTTTATTCTTCTTGCAATACTTACGATGAACTGGCTCCAAGGTCTTATAATGATAGAAAGGAGATTCCTTCTCGAAGAGCCCGTAATACCTAATAAGTATGAAATAAATGCCGTTGTATAGTAATAGACACTTTGAATTGATATAAAATCTTCAAGGTGTGAGATTTTCGTGTGAAACTATTTTCACGTGATACCTATGAGGTTACTCATTTAAAAAAATGTGCAACATTCGATTTTCGACTTTCAATTGTTTTTTTTATTTAGCTTAGACGTAAATATGGATACTTAGAAAATCCGGGTTATTTTTGAAAACGAGTTCAGACGCGGAACTAAAGCGGCAGAAAGGGCTCGCAATATCAACATTACGTTTGGAGAGGGGACTGCTAATGAAGGCACCGTGTGTTTTTGGTTTAAACGGTTTCGTAATGGAAACTTCGACTTGAAGAACGAGCCACGTGGTAGACCATCCACATAGGTAAATAACGCTGAATTGAAGGAGATGGTAGAAGCCGATCCGAGTCAAACTAGCGACCAGGAATTAGCGGCATGGTTTAATGTTACCCTACCTACAATATTGACTCATTTGCATCAAATTAATAAGATAAAAAAAAAAAATGCAATATGTGTTGATTTGACTGATCTGCAGAAAGAAATGCGTGTTGAAACTTGTGTTGCCTTGTTGAATTGGTACAGAAATTAAGAAATACTGGATCGAATTGTGATATGTGACGAAAAGTGGATTGTTTAAGATAACCGTAAGCGTAAAATGCAAAGGCTGACCCCACGTTAAACGCCGCAACAGTGCCCTAAAGCAAAGCTGACCTGAAAAAGGTAATGGTAACTGTTTGGTGGTCTCTTCATGGTGTTATTCACTATAGCTTTCTCAGGTCTGGTCAGGCAATAACAGCAGATGTTTACTGTGCCGAAGTTCGCACAATGTTGGTGAAACTGGCAGTGAAACAGCCCCGACTCGTGAATTGATCTTCACCATAATTGCTCCATGATAACGCAAGACCTCACACTGCACGAGAAACCGTTGTAACTCAACAGAAGTTGCAGTTAGAAACTATACGTCATCCTCCGTACTCGCCAGATCTTGCTCCAACGGACTACCATTCGTTTCGTGATTTGGACAATTTTCTACGTGATAAAAAATGTTCTTCCCAGGAGGCAGTACAAAATGCTTTCACACAGTTTGTCGAATCTAGATCCTCAGAGTTCTATCGTAAAGGCATATATGAACTTCCGTTTAGATGGCAGCAATGAATAGGTAGATAATGAGGGTAAATATTATGTTAAATCTTAGAAAAAAGCGAGTTTCTATTTTTCAGTACAAATCGGCAATTTCATACTTTAACCCCTAATACTAAGTCTAGACTGAGATAAGGTTTGCTAACGGGGCACAGCCTTCGCAAAGTGTGTTTGGTTGAGATAATTGGTTTCTGCTGATCATTAGGACCCACATTGCAGACAATATGTACTAGTAGCAGTATTTCGGGTTTAATGTTGACTCTAGTTGACGATATATTGAAATTAGCCAAAGCTCTAAAGCACCAAAGCTAAGAGGGATGGAAGGTCAAAACTGTATAAGATTATCAAATCCTATACAGTTTTGACCTTCCATTCGTCTGACTCTTTATGTTCGTTGAAGTTCAGTTTCACGGTGCCAATTTTATTTCTTGCTTTTGTTTATATATGTAATTGTTATAAGTAGCAGTAAGTTGATGTAATATTTGTCAAAAATAGTTAAAATTAGACGCCACGTTAGCCCTATTTTATCCAGAATCCTTTCTGATGTACCTATACGCGGTAACTTGTCATTGTTGTAGAGTACAACCTGCGCGAGTTTAAGTATTAATTAAAGTTGGTGGCATAAGTACGAGACAAATATAATAGTATACACATAATACAGAAGCACTCAGCCTAGCAGGCTGACAAGCGTATGTCATTATATAAAATAGACTATAAATATGAATTTACAGATACAAATAGGTACCTACTTAAGTATATTATATAATTTTAAACAGATAGACACGATATTTTATCTAGCATCCCTCCGATGCTAACTGGGCAGTTAGCATCGGAGGGATGCTAAATGATGATTTTGATTAGATCAGAATCATCATTTCAGCCGAACGACGTCCAGAATGTTATTTAAAAGTCATATAAATATTGCTTAAGAAATTATCTTCCCCCAAATGGTCTAAACTCACCATCTTTATTCATCCCTGACTGGAGACACTTATCTAGGCGACAGGCGCGGCACTGGTTTCTATGCGCCTTATCTACAAGGCACCCTCCAGGGACACGTGCCTTGCAGGTGTATCGCCGGTCGCGCCTCACGGATCGCTTGAAGAATCCTGCGCAGCCGTCGCACGCGAAGACGCCGTAGTGCTTGCCAGATGAGTGGTCACGGCAGACGGCACACGGCACGTCGTATAGGATGCGGCCTGGTGGAAGAAAGTCTAGATTTATTGATGGAATTATTTGATTAACTATCACTTCGCCGACGACTCCGTCCGCGTGAAATTACCCTCCCTAGGTCCAAGGATTTTTTTTTTCATACATACTTCCACCCTACTTATATGTTTCCTAAAATCCTTTCTTAGCTGACGTCTCCTACTTATAATCTACCTGTGTCAAATTTTCGTTCGTAAGTCCGGTAGTTTTGAGATATCGTGATCAATCTGTGAGTGAATGAATGAATGAATCAGTGACCTTTCGCTTTTATACAGGAAAAGTTTTTATCCAGTGCGCAAATTGTAACCATGAATTCAGCATATCTTTCTAGACCCCCTAGCGCAGAAATTTTTCGCCGGATACACGCATTGGATAAAAACTTACCCTGTATAGGGTCGGGGCTATTGCAACTATAAAAACACACACAGCTTGTTAACTAGTAATCAGTTTTTTCGTCTATATTCTTCTTCGGCGTGCTACAGCCGTATGTGGTTCGTCTAGCGAGTACTGTTTAACTTTTATTGCATTACAATTTCAAACCATCTAAAACATTCAAAAACAGATGTTTACGCACAGAATGCCCAGCCCAACCAAAGCGCAAAAGTAGGAAATCAGCCGTGAAGTATTAGATAAGCGGACGAGGGATTAAAATACTTGTAGGACAAGATAGAAAACACTTCAAACTGCATGACATTCACATTTCACAAACATAGTAGGTATAAGGTTTGATCATCATTTTTTTAACAACTGTGGTGCATTTTAGGTACAGTTTGTCGTAGCATATGCCGATGTTATTGAAAAGCATTTGAGTATCGATATAATGGGGCATCACTAGTGTTTCGCAATACCATACAAAAATAAAGCAAAAAATTACGACATTAGGTTAGTAGAAATAACACCACTCCTCTTTTGTGGGGAGCCAGGGCCAAATTACCGGTATTGTTTTTTATATCGTTACCTAATACCGTTATGTTAACATCGATGTTCTTTATTAGTGATCGATGTATGTTAACGATAAAAAGTAACGATAATAGTAACGAAACCCATAAGTCAGTGAACGCTATCTAATCACTAGTATTAGTACAAACTGCTACACATCAAGCTATACATTTCCAGTATGTGCTGATCTTGCATTTTATAGGATTTCCGTACAGTGCGAGATCAGCGTAAATTGGAAATAATAGCTTGATGTGGAGCCGTGGGTACCCCCCTACGTCTATCTCTTTCTAAGTATGAGGTGGGGAAACTAGCACCTTTCTGTGCTGCAGAAAATTATAATAAACAGGCTGGCGGGGACATGAATGACTAACTTCGGCATGTTTACAATGTTGTTTCTGTGCTGCAGAAAATTTTAGTAAACAGGGTGGCAGGGTCAGCAACGTGAAAACTGAAACCATGAAAAACTACTTTCGGTGTGGATACAATGTTGTTTCTGTGCTGCAGAAAAGTATGACTAACGAGTAGCAGGGACATCAACGTGAAAACTGAAATCTTGAATCACTAACTTTAGCGTGTATATAATATTGTTTCATTGCTACAGAAGATTATAATAAACAGGGTGGCTGGGACATCAACGTGTAAATTGTAAATTACAATGACTACCTTCGACGTGTACACAATATTGTTTCTGTGCTGCATAAAATGATAGTAAACAGGATACCAGGGACATCAAAGTGAAAACTGAAACCTTGAATGACTACCTTCGGCGTTTATACAATGTTGTTTATGTGCTGCAGAAAATTAAAATAAACAGCAAACTGAAACCTTGAATGACTACCTTCGGCGTGTGCACAATATTGTATCCATGCTGCATAAAAAAGTCTAATTAACAAGGTGGCAAGGACATCAACGTGAAAACTGTAACCATGAATTACTACTTTCGGCGTGTTTATAATATAACAACTCCGACTTATCATTACTCCTATTTCATTAATTCCTAAATTTCAATATTCCTCACGTTTATAATTACTATTCTCAAAATACCGAGTTTCAATAGATCGAATGACAAAAAGTCCGACTTAATGATAATTCGAAACATCAAAAATACGAATTCCGAATTTATAATACCGATTAATACAATTCCAAAATGAAAACGCGCTTTAATAGTCACAGTTCTAACCTAATCTAACCTAACCGAAGTGATTTCATCTTCAGATTTCATCAATAATACGGGGGATATGCAGCATTTGCATGTTGCATATCCCCCTTAATATTGATGAAGCATGCAGCATGTAAGCAGGCATGCAGCGTGCAGACAGACATGCAGCATCCAAGCAAGCATGCAACATGCAAGCAGGTATGCAACATGCAAGCAGGCATGCAGCACGCAAGCAGGCACGCAACATGCAGCAAGCATTGTTTCTGTTACGGCTCCGGTGCTGCGGGGTTTGGGCGGCCCCGCGCGAGCTTATCGTCGCAGATGGTTTTAACGCTCACCACCGCAGCTTCGGCTTGCTGGCCAGCCTCAACCGAGGTAGCGGCCCTTCAAACCAACTGCACCTCAGATAGCGCGCCCCCCCCCCCCCCCCCCCCGATTAACGCGTGGCAGTCAATCAATATGAAAACTGCAATTTTGAATGACTACCTTCGGCGTGTTTACAATATTGTTTCTGTGCTGCAGAAAATTATATTAAACAGGATAGTAGAGACATCAACGCTAAAACTGAACCCATGAATTCAGCACGTGATTCTAGACCCAAGAAAATCTTCGACATTTATCAAATAGAAAGAAAGAAAGAAAAGAAAAAGCTTCGGTGTCATAGAAAAGTGCAATACCTACGCGGTTGAAATTTAATGCGGAGCTAATTTTTTTACGTAACTTACGAAAATTTTAAACGCAGTACAGAATCATGAACTGTAATCCATGCATGTAATCCAGGGTATCTGTACGTATGTAATCCATGGTCAGGGCGTATGTCAATATCCCTGGAACTCTGAATATATTTTATTAATACATACGACAGCGGTGGCGGTGACGGGTCACACGAGACGAAAACCAAACAAAACTATTATTATATAAATTTACGAAAAAAAAAAACAAACTGAAAGAAAGATCAATAAAAATAAAAGACTGCAAAAAAAATATGCATCGTAAAATTCCTCCGCAACACTGTCTGCTGGAAATTTGACCATAAGACTGGTAGCATTGCATTCCATGTTGGATGGAAATGCTGATTCTTTTTGCCAATGATATTCCAACCGTCTGGTCCCCTGAAACGGTGATCTATTAATAATAAGAAGTATGTAAGTGGGTACTAATAACTCATAAAAATAACTTATGTAATTGTTTCGTTTATTATTAACTATTATTAATTATCGCGTCGAAACTTATCATCGGGATAAAATGTATACATGTGTTATTCCAGGTTACATACTATCTGTGTGCCAAGTTTCATCCAAATCAGTTCAGCCGTTTTTGCGTGATCGAGTAACAAACATCTAAATATCCAAATTTCTCTGCATAAAATAACATTTACCTTAACAGTGCCTTTATGAGGTAAGTAAGATATGAGAAAGGATTTAATATTGTATCCAAAGATGTATGGCTGACTGTAACTACATAAACACGTAAGATTAATTAAAAAGTGACATTATAGTCATAATAATACGGTTTAAGTTGAAAGTTTTACTGTGCAAATAGATTTTGTTTCCTTTGAAAACGTTGAAATATGCTTACATTTCTTTCAGCCCATAATAATATTTTTTACACAAACAACGAGTTCATAAATCGAAGGCGGCGTAGGCACGTTCGGCGTACGCGACGCGATGTTTCTGTGAAGCATGATTATGAAATGAAAGACGCGCGAGCATGAGTCTTTTCGTATTCGTATCTTTCTGATTGTTTTAACATGCTTGTTGTTGCCGCTCCGCTTAGAAGAGCTGGATACAAGGCGAGTGGGGCACTTGCTTCGGTTCGGGAACTTCGCACAAAATGTTGCTTCTTGTTAGATTTAACGATATTAGTAACGCTATTTAAATACCGGTAAATCCAACAAAAAGTAAAATTTATTAAAATATATTTTAAATTAACTTTAACGTTAAATATTTAACGTAACGAAACGAAATGTGTTGTTAATTTTATCGGTATTTTTTTGGTTACGGTGATCATGGGAATCAGGGGATTGATACCAAAGAACAAATAAGCGAAAACCAACTTACGGTTTATATTTTCACTAGTCACTTTCTTAATATTGTAAAAACAAGCGTTTTAAACAACTTTTAACGAGAAATATCACCATCGTCTTTTGTAAAGACACTCACAAAATGGAGGCGAACAAAAAAAGGAGTGTGGGTCAAACAGTTCGCGCTTTAGTAGCTCCATCTACTAAATTTTGTCAAAACAGTCTGGTCACCTACCTGGATATACAAAGATGGCGTTTTACACAAATACAGTAGAATTGCTCTATAGTTGAAATTGCCCTGCCCGACCGACGATATGTATATAAAAAAAAAACAAAGCATCGTCCCGAGATTTGGTCCTTGAGCTAAGATTAATTTTATTTCGTTACTTTTACTGTTTACGAACTGTGTTATTTAGTTGCTTCGACCTATAAACGAAAAACCATACATGTACACACGCATGTGCATACATAACTTTCTTACCCGTCGCGCAGTCGCAGTAAACATGTATTTTTACATACCGAAATAATATTTCAACAAAAAGTAAACGACTATCTTATGTATTTCACTAGTGCCAAATCTATGTACCTACTCTTGTACAACAAAAGCTGCCACCCACTAATAAATCAAAGTTAACTATCGGCACACAGAGTGAGGCCTCCGATTTAGCTTTGATTGCGCACCGACTTGGTACGAGGTCCCGCCCCCTAGGGAGGCATAAATTTATCGTTGCCCGGCCTTTTACTGTCAAGTGACGAATCGTCAATGTGTGAATTGTGAATGAATGCGCAAAACTATTGACACGCAATCTACTTTTCGACCGCTTAGCGCTTGCGCGATGGTCACTCGTTTCAAATCAATTTTTGAAAAAGCGTGTTTATACAGAGGCCAGCTGCACATCAAGCTACTCCAATCTGTCAAATTTCTTTGATGAATTTTTAACTTTATGACAAACAAGTAAGATTCATGTTCAATTGGGAAAATTTGACAGTTTGGGGTAGTGCAGTGCCGTTGCTGTGTGTGTATATATCTGTTCGAATTTCTCAGAGCAGAAGGCATCCCTACTTCCCTATTATTAATATAAATACGAAAGTAACTCTAAATGATGCGATGCCGATAGTGCAAAGTGCAATCAGTATCAAAATCCATTGCGCAGCTTAGAAGAACAACGTCACACAGAAAATCACGGAAAGGGACTTTAATTAGAATAATATAGACTATACGAATCATCTGCCAAGCCTTTTTCAACTATGTTGGGGTCCGTTTCTAGTCTAACTGGATGCAGCTGAATACCTGTCTTTTATATGGAGCGACTACCTAAGTGATCTCCACAACCCAGTTTCTGGGTAATACGATAGCAGTTCGTAAGACTTTCAGACTTCTGACAACCCTTAACGACTGTCAATGAGATCTACAAATGACAGCCGGAACCAACCGCTCGTGCTTTCCGAGGCACAGAGGGGTCAAGTCAACCGCTAGCTTAACCTGATCAATCGATCCGTGCGGCTGTAACTAGTTAGCCACAAGCCCCTCCTTAATTAGAATATTAAATCTCATTGATAAAACACCACACATTACATTTCTTAATCCTACACAAAGTTGAAATATTTTTCGTCTCCCTCTTTAAAAAGAAATCAGTTCAAAGGATAGAAATTGCACTTTTTGTTAAAAGTGAGCACGCAGTTGCTTGTAATGTTGCATTATTTTGTACTTACGTGGGTTCCGTCTACCATCGGAATCATTTTTGAGTTAGAATTGGACCGACCTCAGATTATAAAACAAAGGCAGATAGCCCGCGCGGAACACCACAAGTGAGGCCAGAAAACCAAATACTGATTCAAAACTGAATACTTTCTCGAGTTGGTACGCTACGAAGCGTTGTATCTCTTACATATAATAATGCGACGCTTCAGTATTTGGTTTTTTGGCCTCTTTTTTTTTGGGTGGGAAATCATAAATTATCATCTCCCGCTCTGGGTGGAGCAGGAGGGCGTGTCAGACTTTTACTGACTAAAACCCCCCGTGTTCCCTCAGTAGCCCATATGCCAGGGGTTGCGGTATCTCTTTCGAACGAACCCGCACCGCATCGGCCCTTGCAGGCCCCATCACTTTGTGCTAACATCTCTTTGAGGCGCGCGTGGAACATAACGCTCCGTCAACTTGGGCTTGGTCCTTACCGGACAGCGAGCTACCCATTACTCGCCGTTCGCAAGCCCACGCCTACGGTAGCCGGGAGTCAGCCTGGGATTCCCAACGCCCAGAGCAACTTCAGCGGCGACTAAGGCCGTGAAGGCGGATATACTGCCTCTCCATCACGTGCGCCGCCTCCTTCTTCGCAAGCATCACTGCTTCGCAGAAGGAGGTGACGGCTATTCATGCACTCTCGCTCCACACCATGGCTTGGACCAGGGCCTGACGCGAGTGATCGCCTCCGCCGATCACATCCACGAGGACACGGTGGTGCTCCGCCCAAGCCGGGCAGACCTCCACCGTATGCTCCACCATGTCCTCAGGGCGACCCTCGCAGTGGAAACACCTGGGCGTTTCCTCCCGCCTTATGCGAAACAGGAACCTCCCGAAACAGCCGGGTTCGGTGAGGACCTGCGTGAGGCGGAAGGTGAGAACGCCGTGCCGCCTCTCAAGCCACTCCTCAAAAAGGGGACTTACCGCCGCAATCGTGGCGTGCCCAGCACTGCTCCTCGCGCCACTCCCAGATGCGCGCGAGGACTTTTGCCTCCAGATCCCATGACGGTAATCCGGCAGGGAGGCCCGCCGCCTCACCGGAGATCGTGCGGTATCCCCGGACCTTCCAGATGGCCATGCCCTATGGGACGCCTTCAATCGGCGGGCCGGTTGGTGCCTCAATGAAGGCGGGCACACTGGTGCCCCATATAGGACCATGGACCGCACGACCCCGTGTAGAGCCTCCGTTAGGAGGCGTTTAGCCCCCCTAGATTGGGCAGGAGCCGCTTCAAGGCAGCCCCAGCCACTCCAGTCTGAGAGCCAAACGGTGGAAATGCTCCGCGAAGTTCCACCGGCTGTCGAGGACGAGTCCCAGGTACGTCATCGTCAATTCGACGCCGATGTGAACCTCTCCCACCGTTATCTGGGAACCCGTCGCGTCGCTGGCGCATTCCGAGTACCATGAGACCACATGGCCTCGTAGTTGTGCAAGCCCAACCAGAGTCCTAGTTGCCGGATCCTATCGACGATAGTCGCAACCCCGCGTGTCGCTAACTCGGCCGCCACCTGGTACGACCTCCCTTGCGCCAGGACCAGCGTGTCTTCAACGTAGCAAACTACACTGACGCCGCTAGGGAGGTCGGCGCGCAGCACCTAGTCGTACCTGATGTCCCACAGATGCGGCCCCAGAACCGATCCCTGGGGGATGCCGCAGGACATCTCTCGCCGGTTCCACTCTCCTTGGTGACCGGGGTAGATGACGGCCATGTTCGTCAAGTAGGCCTCGACCACACGACAGAGGTAGGTTGATATTGGAGTGCCTCCCTGATGCAACTCCAAGGCAGGGTGTTGAAGGCATTGGTGATGTCTACAGACACCGCCAAGGCCACCCCACCCCGGGCCATAACATCCCCCATCGTGATTGGCCTCACTCTTGGGGTTCCGCGCGGTCTATCTGCCTTTGTTTTTATAATCTGAGGGACCGACAATGTAAATCATATTATTATTGGTTCGTTTTATGTAAAGCGATTTAATAAATACATGATTAAGTACAGATCGCCTACTTTAAAATTGCACGCCCTCCACTGCCTGTTGCTCACACATTCAAATGCTTGTATATATGTATGTATATTTTTTTAGAGGAACTTGTGGCTAAGTCATAACAGCTGCACGGGTCTATCGATCAAGTTAAGCTACGCATGCCGCGGTTGGTCCGTGGATGGGTGACCATCTTTATATACCAAGACCCCTCCGTGCCTCGGAAAGCACGTTAAACCTTTGGTCCTTTGGTCATTCGTGGATCTTTGACAGTCGTTACTGGTCGTCAGAAGACCGAAAGTCTGACAACTAGTCTTACCAAGGGGTATCGGATTACCCAGGTATTGGGTTGTGGAGGTTAGATAAGCAGTCGCTCCATATAAAATACTGCCAAAATACTTTGCTCTAAGGACCGATAAAATAATATCAAGACTCTGAAAAACCGTAGACGTCTCGGTGTATTCTGTATTTACTCAGGTAATTACGAGACGTCTAGGATATTCGGATATCCCAAACGTCTCGAAAACTTTTAATAGCTAGGTAGGTAAGTACCTAGTTTGTGATTCAAGCTAGTCATAATTTGTTATTCAATACTGTTACAGTATCATTATTACGTAACGTTACCTAAATTAAGCAAAGGGCAAATAAGTACCTACTTAGTTTTTGTTGAGAAAATTTTAACAGACTTCATTATAAGGAGGTGTTTCTCAACTCGGTTGTAATTTTCTGTTTAATTCTGGGCGTCATTTACAACCGATTTAAAAAAAAAAACTATTTGAAAGAGTATATGTACTTACAGAGTGGTTCTATATTTTGCTAAAGTTTTTAACCGACTTCAAAAAGAAGGAGGTTATCAATTCGACATGTTTTTTTAAATGTATGTTCGGGCATAACTACGTCGTATATAGACGGATTTGCTTTTTTTTTTTTTTTTTCGTAAGAGGTTTACTCCGAAATGGTCCCATTAAGATTTCATATAGATCTGATGAGGCATTTCGGAGACAGACAATGGAACTCTTTAAAAAAACTACAGCAAATCAACCGCGAATGTTGCTATCGCATAAATATGCATTGTTTTGACCCCAAGGATGATGATATTTCGAATTGGTGTGGGATAGGTAACTAAAAAGTGAAAAATAAAACTTATATCAAAAAAATTACTACCGGCTTCCAAAAAAAAAACACTACAAAGTATAAAATAACTTTAATTTCGGAAGTCGGTGACTTTGGATGTGTACTTTAATTATTTGTCACCGCATGATTAGTCATTTCTGAGTTTGCTTCAATAGTAGGTATGTTTTTGAGTTAGCTTCAATAGTAGGTATATATATGTAGAATCAAGTCCACCCGACTAACCAGACAGCTGTGCTGCTGGGGAGTTTGTTGCGCCACTTGTTCCCAGCTAAAGAACTAGGAAGTGTCGACGGGTGGGCGTTTTTGGGGGACTGTCTTATGTATTTTGACGTTCGAAAAGTGCTGTTTCTCAGCCTAATTTGAATAAATGTATTTTGATTTTGGTATGTTTTCTACTTAGTGTAAGTTGATGATGTTACAATAAGTTCCTGTCACTGTTATTTACTTAGCTTAAGTAGTTGCGTGTACAAATTTGTTTGGGATAGGTTAGTAGCCACACGGCTACACACTTAGCTATACATTTCCACTATAAAGCTCAAATAAAATCCAACCTGTGTTTAAAGGCTTATTAATCCATCAACGACTATTTACTTGACAAGAATAGTTGGTCGCTGTGATTAACTCAAGACAATGTTTTAAATGTCCTTTCTCCAGAATTAGTGTACCTACCTAGTGACAGTTTATATGGGTTCATATAATTATTTATTGACTGTGTAAGTAATTTCTTTTTAAATTATAATCTATTATTTCATTAGTTATTGACATGATCTAGATATACCTACTAATAACAATCATTTTTATGAGGAGTTGTATTGCATTATGGTTACCTTGCGACCTCGACAATTGATCATTCTATTCTTGCCTAACCAACCGGCTGTAAGTTCGTCATGCTCCCGTAGATGTCACAGCTTGCGGTAGCATTGGGGATCGGGTTACCTCCTTCCCTCAAATATGGCGAGAGGGGTAATGGCTGATCTTTGTGTTATGCTCGTGAACGTGTGCTGCTTGTCGTGACTGGTCGTCTTGCTGACCATGATTTTGTTATTGTTGCTGATTAATTACCTACGTACCTGTTTATTTATTTTACGTCAATGGTCCTAGGTTATCATTTGTGGCCTTGAGTTGGAAAGCTATGTGAATATAATCCAGCATTGCATATGTAAGCTGTCACGCCATTTATTCCTGGCGACTTTTATCTTGGTAGTACTTACCTCTGTTTTGTTTACATTTTACTTTTTTGAGCTTGAGTTTTCATTTTATTTGTTCGTATATTGCCTTAGCTAGCTGACATATGACAAATTATTTAAGTTCTGTTTCTCGTAATGTTGTTTTTATTTTATTTTTTTAAAGAAAACTTTGCCCCACACTAGGAATTTCGCCTGTATTGTGGGTGCGTTTACAAACATTTTACTCACATACTTAAACAGCCAGAACTAGATTACTTTGCCTACCTATGTAGGTACCTATAGAATCAAGTCTATCTGACTAAACACTAATAGACAGCTGTGCTGCTGGGGAGTTTGTTGCCCCACTTCTTCTTCCCAGCTAAAGCATTAGGAAGTGGTGAAAGGCGGGCGTTTTGGGGGACGGTCTTATGTAATTTTAACATTCGTAAAGTGCTGATTCTCAGCCTAATTTGAATAAATGACTTTTGATTTTGATTTTTGAAAGGGTTCAGATAATATAATTCGAAATAAAATAATTGCCACATCAAATTCAAAGACAGCCATCCAAATCAGAAATTATTCCAACATAGGTAATTCTTTGCTACGGTACCCTAAACCCAACACAAAACACTGTCTGATCCCACGACCGAGACGATAAGACGCCATTACTGCTCGCCGCCCAAAAGCGACCAGTCGAAAAGGCATAAAGGCAAACTGAATAAGACATTCCATTATTCAAGACGTGAATACACTTGCGATACAGGAAACGCGGTGTCGAGTGTGCGGTAAAAACGGGCTAAACAATGCACTGCGAGAGCGGGAATAAAACGGTCCAGATAGATAATAATTATAGGTTCTCATACAAAGACAACTTCATAATAAAAGACGTGGATTGAGGTACTCGGCTTTGTGTTTTTCGACGCTTTTCGATTTATTTGTGATTCTCAAGCACTTGATCGCTGTTCAAGAGGTTTTAAATGTACTTCCAATATTTATTTCAACGGAAATAGATTCGTTTTCAACCTGTAAATGACGTGCAACTATTTTGTTCGAACAATTTTATGAGTAAGCACACTGTATGCACGTGTGTATAGTTACTATGAGAATTAACCGATAATAAGCTACACCTTACGTCCTAGCACGAGAATGTGAACCCTCGTAAATAAATATGAAGTGAATGTGAACCCTATCAACATAACAATTCTAACCAACGCAGAATTCGCACCAAATTCAATTAATTGTCAATTCGGCTTACTAGTCAATTCACACGGATAAAATCGCCTGAATCAGGCGAATAAATAATATATTATTGTATATAGGTACGTGACTCCGTGACTCGCACGTAGTTAATTAGTTTGTGGACGAATTTACAACTACAGAAATACCTACGTACCTATGCATTTGGCACGTTTTAAATTAATTAAATAGGATTTTTATTGAATTTTATGCAATAAAGTTATGAAAAAAGGTCAGGCCGTGATAAAGTGCATAAAATTCAAACCATGCCAATACGCATTTCAGTAATTGTCGATTTGCTCACAAATAAATGAACTACCTGCGACTTGCCTCATCATCTGCCTAGCCTTTTCCCAACTATGTTGGGGTCGGCTTCCAGTCTAACCGGATGCAGCTGAATACCAGTATTTTACATGGAGCGACTGCCTATCTGACCTCCACAACTCAGTTACTGGGTAATACGATACCCCTTGGTAAGACTGGTTGTCAGACTTTCGGGCTTCTGACGACCCGTAACGACTGTCAAAGATCCACAAATGACAGCCGGGGGTCTTGGTATGTAAAGATGGTCACCCATCCACGGACCAACCGCGGCAAGCGTAGCTTAACCTGATCGATCGACCCGTGCAGCTATTGTTACTAAGCCTGCGACTTGCCTATAGAAAATAATGTATTATTTTAAAGTTTCGATTCGCGGGATTCATAAGTGCGAATCGACTCGTCACCCATCAATTAAAAACAACATTTTTTTAAATAACAGTTGTGACTACTACTGCTGTTATTAGGCCTATCGCTTCCGAATCGTCCATAACGATTTGTATCTACCGTGCGAACGCCCACCTGTGCCAAATGGACCGATCCCATGACATGGCGTGACTCCGATAGCTTAGGGTCAACACAAACGCATGATTATTAATCAAGGATGCTATTTAAATTACATTTTATTTGAACTATCTAGCAATAAAGTTCCCACATCAATTTTGGTGGGACTTTTGAGAGTAATGCGAGCCCTATTTGTGAATATGATATGTGATCATTGTTTGTAACGGAAGTTAATGATTGTATTATTTTGTTAGAAGGATGACTTTGATGACAGACGCTTGCAGCCGTTTCAAATTGGCTTTTTTTCCGTTAGTCAAGAGTTAACGGAAAATAGCCATTTTTTTAAAGAATTGAATGGTCACTTCTTAGATGTTTGTTTGTACAGTCGCCAGCAGGTCAAGCTATGCCAAACTGTCAAATTTTCCCAATTTAACTTAAACCTTATTCCTTTGGAATAAAGTTGAAAAACTATCAAATAAATTTGACAGATTGGGGTAGCTTGATGTGTTGGCCTCTGTACCTAATCATTTTTGTAAAAAAATCTTTCTTAAAAGAGTCTTTATGATTTTTGGTTTTTTGGAACCTAAAACTTAATAAAGAAACATAATATACTTTATTAAAAATGACGTAGTTCTGAGGTAACGAAAAAAATACAACCTAATTGAAAATAACCGCCGTTTTCTTAAGTCGGTTAGAAAAAGTAATTTTATCACTTACTTACATAGTCATAAAATTGATTGCCAGAGATTTAATACTAGGTACCTATTTTGTGAAAAATGATACATGTACACACACGGCTACACATCAAGCTATTCATTTCTAGTTTACGCTGATCTCACACTGTACGGAAATCCTATACAATACGAGTTCAGTTTATACTGGAAATGTATAGCTTGATGTGTAGCCGTGCGTACCTACAATTTTTTTTTAGATATCTATAAATTCTATTCTAAAGTTATTCAAAAACCAGGAGTCAATAAACAATTTTCGTCTAACTATTAGTAGAATTTCCAAACAAGCTACTATACGTTATCAGTAAGTACCTACTGTCAGTTCGCGGGGTGAGGGAGTGAACGCGGCAGATGCGCACACGCACCTCGTGGGAATACCGCGGATGGGACAAATTGGCCCGGACACGTCATCTCGTTCGCTGCTAATTACCGATGGATGGGTAATGTGCATGGAAGTTTGTCATGGTAATAAAATGGTGTACATATTTCTAATGCCCAGGCTATTTGAGGGGTAGGCACTTTGGTGGACTCGCCACACGGTGGAAGTGAACATATTCCAGAAGGGTGTTTCCTAAGTAGGTACTTATATATTTGACACTGATCTGTTAACTTAAAAAATAAATATTCTGAGCATTCGTCAACGTTCACACATGGACGTACTAATAGCTACTACCTATGTAATAAATGAAAAGGTACTAATAAGTTGAATCCTACTGTAGTAATATTATAAATGTGAAAGTTTATATGTTTTGATATTAGGATGTTTGTTACTCAAACACGCAAAAACGGCTGAACGGATTTAGATAAAATTTGGCAAACAGGTATTTTATAGCCCGGATAAACATATAGGATACTTTTCATCTCGGTAATAAGTTACCGTGGGATAATTTCCGACCTTCCCGCGGGCGAAGCTGCTGACAAAAGCTAATAATTAATAAAAATAATCCTTACTTGACGAAGCAGTAACGGATTGCATCATACTCCTGCTATTTCATCATTATTACCTGAAATAAGATAAGAAAACTTTAAAAATAATCTCACAGTCACCGGAACCATTTTCACACAGGAACAGTAGCGCGAGGTAATTCTCAAGTGCAAATCTTGCGCTCGCGGTTTTCAAGAGTACTCCAAGCCCAATACGAAGAAAGGAATCAATCAAGAATAGCAACAAATGTAAGAAAATAAAGTTCCATTGTATGCTGGCTTTGTGACTGACATCTTTTGGCCACAAAGCTGAGAGCCACTTGTATTTTTGCTCATTATTCTCATTGTTTATAAGGCCACTTGTTATAAACGGCCATTGGTATTGAAAGCCATCAAGTACTGCCGTTTCATTCGGTACACTTACAATTATACCACAAAGTAAGTTCGTGTGAACTAAAATTGTATTTGCATTTATATTTTTGTGTTTTATAGTTTTGAAACAATAATTAGTTGATTTCTTCATTGGGCTTGTGCGTCTTTATTGCGAATCAGAATTTAATCATTTACAGGATCAAATTTTAAACCAGTGCGCAAACTGTAACCATGAATTCAGCATATCGTTCTACACCCCCTAGCGTAGAAATTTTGCGTCGGACATACAAAAAAAAAAATGTTCCATACATTTTGATCATGTAAGGTATCTCTATGAATCTCTATCTATCTATGAATCAGCTGTTTTTTTTTTTATATAACCGATGAAAAAATTCTACTCTAGGAAGTCTAGAATGATATGCTGAATTCATAGTTACAGTTTGCACACTGGTAAAAAAATTAGCCTGTATAATGTTCGAAAAATTTGTCTGCGCAACGTTGTTATTAGTTAACGCAATCAATGTTGATAAATTATCAAAATGTAAGTCATTATTACCCTGCTCACGGGTTAAAAGTTGCAGTTGCTTATTATAAAGTAGAGCTAAACTGTAAAATGGCATTGCCAATTTGCATAGCAACTATCATAATTTAAATTGCGTTAAGTATTAGGCAGATAACAATAAAAACAAAATCAATATCGGTTCATCCGTTCGGGAGCTACGTTGCCTCAGACAGACACATACACAGACACGTCAAACTTACAACAACACGTCGTTTTTGCGTCGGGGTTTAAAAAGGAAGTCCAGAAATAAAATCACAAGCGATTTGCTTCATGATAACCTCCTCCTTTTTGATGTCGGTTAAAAGTAGTACAGATTAAGTAAGCACACAGTAAGAAAACAGAAGTTACTCAAAGGAGATAAAACATTTTCTTCGAAATCAAACAATAAACATTGTGTTTGCGTCAAGCAAAGAGCTGCTATCCCGAGTCACAGTAGCAGATCTTCTCACTCTTTGTTTGTCGGTCACTCAGAAGTTGGGATTGCAAACGTAATTACGGACTCGCAAAACAGATAATTACGTTCGGATAATCCCGGTAAGTGCCGGGGACAAAGACTCGGATGAGCCGGGACTATGGCCGGGCCCTAAACGCCTGGTGTGCGCCGGAGGGTTAACAACAAAAGCGAAACCAATAATAACATCGGAAAGTCGGTAGCTTCTTGCTTTTAAAATTGAGATGGCGCAAAAAATCACTAATACGTTTTGTGAATGTTTGGGACTAAATAGCGAAGAGAATTTGCGGACCATTTTTTTTTTTTTCGTTTGACTTTGTGCAGCTGTTGTAATAACAAACATGTACGGTATGGGTTTATTAATCTGGAATATTATGGATGTAATGTATTTTAATGCGTTTCACGTGAATAGAACCCGTATGAACAAAATTATCTACTTTATTATTTTATTGAGACAGATATGAGAGTCAAAGAAGGGTGAGAAATAAGTCGACGTCAACACGGACGTAATTAAAGTCAGACAGAACAGAGTGCATCACAGCGCCTCGAAAATACACATTGTTGGATTTACAACCCTTGGAGCTGTACTCCAATTCTGTATGGTTATAATGATTCCCAGCGGAATCTTACTGCATTCAAACCACGTCAATATCGTGTTTTGTTGAAACCAATGCAACGGTAAGGAATCTAAATATTATTATGTTCCAAGACAACATCATCATCATCTGCCTAGCCTTTTCCCAATCACGTTGGGGTCGGCTTCCAGTCTAACCGGATGCAGCTGAATACCAGTATTTTACATGGAGCGACTGCCTATCTGACCTCCACAACCCAGTTACTAGGTAATACGATACCCCTTGGTAAGACTGGTTGTCAGATTTTCAGGCTTCTGACGACCCGTAACGACTGTCAAAGATCCACAAATAACAGCCGGGACCAACGGCTTAACGTGCTTTCCGAGGCATGGAGGGATCTTGGTATGTAAAGATGGTCACCCATCCACGGACCAACCGCGGCAAGCGTAGCTTAAACTGATCGATCGACCCGTACGGCTTATGTTACTTAGCCACAAGCCCCATGTTCCAAGACAATTTGTCGATATTTATTAGCAGATGTTGAGTGTGATCTAAGGAATCTTGACGCGCGAAATAATTCCACCGCGATTATATTACATGAAAAGCAATTTTTGTTTCATATAAAAATATATATATAAACCCAAGTTGGTAAAATAGGGTACAAGCAGTAGGTACCAAAACGATAGTAACAGAAACTTAATTAATAAAACTACACATTATACTATTAAAAAAGGTAAAACTGCAGAAATGACAAAAAAAAAATGTATAAAGAAATCGTTTCACAAATGTGACTTACGCTGCTTTACAAGATCTCCCGTGTAATGCCGCCAGAGAACCGATAACAAACGTGTTGACGTGTTAAAACAATTAAAAATTAAGCCAATAAGCGTGACCAGAGCACATTAATAGGAAACTTTAACAACTTGACAAATAAGCGAAAATTAATTTCAGTATTAACGGCTTGGTTATAGTTTTCTATCGGAAAATTCATTTAACGCCACCTCCTGTTAAAATTAAATTTTTGTAATAGGAGATTAGCAAGTTTAAGAGGTTTGATTAATATACAATTTATTACGAAAATAATTATACGATTGCTGAGAAATGTGTCCACTGACTGGACAGGTCCACTCAATCTGTGTGATTCTTTCCTCAAAAGACTATTTCAGATACCAATTTACATGATCTAACCGAGATTATAGTCTGGACTTTGAAACATACTGTGACCTCTGAGCTTGTTTTGGCCTTTCTTTCTCAGAGTAGTCAGATAGGAAACGCCAACCTCATCTAGTTTAAAAAAATATGATTGACGTGTAAAAGTGTTTGTACAACTACAAACCTACTTCGAGAAATAAAATTATTTAGGTACCGGAAGACGTAGAGTAGGAAGGCCTCCCACAAGGTGAACCGATGACCTTGCGAAGACCGCGGGTATCCGCTGGATGTGGGAAGCACAAGACCGGTCGAAGTGGAGGAGTCTGGGGGAGGCCTATGTCCAGCAGTGGACGTCTTTTGGCTGATATGATGATGATGATGAGGTACCTATTTACACTAGGTACGTAGGTACTTACCTATTACTTAAATTGAAAACCCGCACTGGGCCCGCGTAGTGAATTAAGGCCCTCTCCCTCTCACTGAGAGGAGGCCTGTGGTGTCCCAGCAGTGGGAAGATTATAGGCTAATTATGCTATGCAAATTAAATGACAATAGGTAACTTCCCATAACGTCATAATGTGGAGGCCGAAACGCGTGCTTAAATGCTTTAGCGCATTTTATACTAAATAGATATTTATGCATTACCTACCTAATCTAGTGAGAGTAATTCACATATTCATCCAGAGTCAGTTTTGCCAAAAACGATTACGCCAAGCTTACTATCAATAAAAGGTCACATTGACATCAAATTAATCTGACTGTACTCGCTACACTGGGCTGAGATAGAGAATCTCATCGTTAGGATTTCTAACTCAGCCCAGTCGGATTTCTAACTCAGTGTAGCGAGCTCAGTTTCGTGACGAGCAAGACCACA
This sequence comes from Polymixis flavicincta, assembly GCA_949987655.1. Lineage (NCBI taxonomy): Eukaryota > Metazoa > Arthropoda > Insecta > Lepidoptera > Noctuidae > Polymixis > Polymixis flavicincta. Next base: position 9,457,971 of record OX465171.1, on the reverse strand, counting down.
GATGACACGACCCAGAAGAGCACCCATGCAAGCAATGAGCGAGCGAAGGGAATACGAAGACGAGAACTAAAACGCGCTATTTGGAATTGCGACTCATAATGAAAAAAAGGGTGCCGCGCATGCGTATGCACACTCAGTGTGACGTAGTAGCTAAATTAAGTCCCGCAATTATTTTTTTTATAAATATGACCTAGCATTTGAATGCTCGACCATCACTCTAGTACTAAAACTCTCGTAGTTATTATCGGTTGAAGTCTTACATGTTTTGTCGGTCAGAAAGATTGAACTTACTACCAGCACACCGAGCGAAAAGACGTTTTCACGTCAAACAGGCATGTCAATTCATTTGATTAATCTGACACCATTATAATATACCTTATCATGGCACCCCGCATTAAACAAACTCAACTCACTGCATTCAGTTTGAGGTTAGAAAAATAATAAACACTGCTTCGGTTAATCGATCATAGGCCACATAATGGAGTTTATCCAGACCATCACGTAATTAAGTATACATGAAGTTTTGCAGCACAATTATTTCGCTGTAAATAAACAATAACAACAAATTTACCTTTTCAATTAAAATTGTTGTTGAATACCCAGCGTGTCCTCAGGAGAAGGTTTAACAGTTCAGTGTTTCTATCCTAGAAAAAAAAACTACCAGATTGCGTTTCGTTTTACGCAATTAGCGATTTTATATGAAAGGCAAGTTTCGATCAGTCTCCCGTGAATCAAAGTCTAAGCCCATATAAAAAAAAAAAAAAAAAAATAACTATACCAGTTTCATATATTTTCCCGATTTCGAATTCCCAATGAGTGGGGTGGCGCAATGATAAATTACCACTTGACCAAGCTTGTGGTTGTACCGTTCGGTGCGACTCGTCTATACACAAAATTATTTACACACAACCACATTTTCCATTCCCGTTTTAATATTGTAAATATCTGGATGACTGTTTTTTTTTTCTTGTTTGACGTTTTGTAAAAATGAAACCTAGCTAGATTGATTTATCGCCCCCGAAACCCCCCATACTAAAATTCAAGAAAATCGTTGGAGCCGTTTCCGAAATTCAGATTGTATATGCAAGAATTGCTCGTTTGAAGGTATTAGATACTGACTGCATACAATTATACAATATTAAAATGAATAACATTGACTGCCGTTGAACGCGGTTGATTAAAAAAAATAATAAACAGAATTGTAAAACAGAATATAATAACAAACCAATTTTTTAAGCGTCAATGTGTTTATTGCTCTGAGACTCGCTATCTTGCTGTTTGCCAAAGGGGCATTGCTTACTACAATTACGGAATCGCCGCCGCCGCCGTGTAATTGTTTCATGCATTAACATTCATGTAAATTTTTTGTAGCTAAGCAAAAAGTTCCAGCTGCCAACAAAAGAGAAAAACGACGATGATACGACGCGACGCCTGCAGCCTGGGCAGTGGTTGCGAGGGGCTGCGCCCTGCATGCGCGGTGCCCCAGGCCAAAAGCGCGACTGCGTCGCACTCGTCAAACCGACAGTCCGTTTTCAGTCATCCCATTCCTCGACCCATTTTGCCATTATAGTGAACAGTTCGTTTTTAGGTTTATTCTTTTTATGCTCGGTTCTTATAACCAAAAACGGATCGTTTTGCTTACCAACGGTAAGCTTATAATTCAAAACTGGGCAAATAAATAGTTTTATAACGTAATTTTGATTTTGAACCTGTGATAGCTACTTCAAAATAGCGAAGGTCTACTATGCGACTAGGTCTTTGTTTCATTATTATACAAGAGTCTTAATTTTAACCTAGGTACATCTGTTCGTAAATTATAGGATTTAGTGTTTGTTTTTAGTGTCTTTGTATAAAGTTTATTTTTATAGGTAAGTGTTACAGAAAATGTAATATTTATGATCAATGACGGCAGTAGCGACGCCGGTAACAGTGCCATTCAACCTGTCACATCGCTCGATGTCCAGCTGGTAAGATGGTATTGCTCACAGGCACGTTTTTTTAAAGGCGAACATGTGCTGAGGATACTCTATGACAAGATCCACAAAACACGCAGTGTAACCATTATGTCCCCAGCCACACCCCAAATAACCTCCGGACCAATCCTTATGGCAAGCGCTAGCAAAATTTAAAATAGGTATCTACCCCGGTTTTAAAGAGAGTTTCTCTGGGGCGCGAAAATAATAATAGGAACACCAACAAAGTAGGTAGAGAACGATTAAAATAATATAGCGGAGCTAATTAAAGGAATAAGCAAAACATGATTCCAAAGCAGACAGTCGCCAGTCAAAATACAAAATTAATTTTGACACTTAGGAAGCCCGTCGCGTTCGTGAACATGGACGAAGATTACGTTCATTAGTTCTTCAGTAAAGAGCAGGAGTGAGCTGAGTTTTGAGTATCAATGTGAATGGCTATACAAGTAAGAGAAGACCTAATAAACGGTCGATGGACTGGATGTAAGATGACGACCAATAGAAAAGTAGGAAAGAAAACAACCCGACTTCCGAAATTAAAGTTATTTTTCACTTTGTAGTTTTTCCGGAAGTAGGTTGTTGTTTTTTTGGCTTTTTAGTTGTAGTAGATAACCTACCCCACACCAATTCGAAATTTCTAACTAAATACTGCAACTAGGTTTACTGTAATCTGTACCTACCTACGTGCCGACTGTACCAATACCGAGCATAGAAAGATAGAATAAAAAGATTATTTTTCAATCTGGAAATTTTTCTCTAAGTTAGTGTTTATCAAATCGACACACTACGCCAATTTGCCGTGTTCTAGCCATTTCATGACAGTTGATGACAACTGTTTTACTTTGTATTGATATTGTAACTGATAACAACACAAAACTTATACTGAAGTCGAGCAATTTCTTAACCCAATTATCTCAAGGATCATTAGGTTTTCATAACATAAATGAACACGACCCCTCAACCCTCGCAGCAAGTCGGAAATATCAAGTTTCATCTAAAGTTATACACGCCAGTCCTCTCAGTAACACCCGCATGTACTTGATAGCCTATTTGACATCACGACCTACCGCAGCTTTTATTTGGTGGGCCTCATCATTATCATTTCAGCCGAAAGACGTCCACTGCTGGACATAGGCCTCCCCCAGGCTCCTCTACTTCGACCGGTCTTGTGCTTCCGTCATCCAGCGGATTCCTGCGGCCTTCACAAGGTCATCGGTCCACCTTGTGGGAGGCCTTCTCACTCTTCGTCTTCCGTTACGTTCTCGCCACTCCAGAACCTTGCGGCCCCATGGGGTATCGCTTCTGCGAGAAATGTGCCCTGCCCACTGCCACTTAAATTTGCAAATTCTCCGGATTATGTCGGATGTATGTTGGTAGTCCTAGTATCAACGAATGGTACACCACAGTGAACATATTAAATAATTTAGATAGATAAACACCTACTGTGAATGAAAAATATAAGAATGTAGAGAGAAAACCTACAGCAGCAAAATCTATACCTACATATATCATATAAAATATCACTAAATATAAACAATAATAGAAATATAAAAGTCACTTTTCGTGTCTGTCGTGGCAAATTTTGACGCGGTTTCTCTACCATTACTTAGAGAATTTATTCCGAGAGGTGAATTGTAGAGTAGGTGTATTGTATTGTAACTACAGTAAACTTCCATATAATCATCATCATCTGCCTAGCCTTTCCCCAACTATGCCGAGGTCAGCTTCCAGTCTAACCGGATGCAGCTGAATACCAGTATTTTAAATGGAGCGACTGCCTATCTGACTTCCACAACCCCACTTACTGGGTAATACGATACCATAAGACTAGTTGTCAGAGATTTGGGCTTCTGACGACCCGTAACGACTGTCAAAGATCCACGAATGACAGCCGGGACCAATGGCCTAGCGTGCTTTCCGAGGCAAAGTAAACTTCCATAGAAACATCTAAATAAATTTCGAAGTTTTGTCATGTCGTAAGAACCGCATAAAGCACCCCTGCTTTTTCTGGTTCTTACGACATGACAAAACTTCATAGTCGCTAGCAAGACCTACTTTATAAAATCTCATCTAATTTATTTATAAAATAGTAATTTCGCTATCAGTTTATGAATAAAGGTTAGTAATAACATAATAAGACAAAATAGCATTGCATAATCAGCCTCATGTTCCCACTGCTAGGACACAGGCCTCCTCTCTGTGAGAGGGCATGGGCTGTAATCCACCACGCGGGCCAACCGCGTGTTGGTGGATGTCACATGTCTTCGAATCTTTTTGTTCCTATGACATGCCAATTCCCTTACGACTTTTTCCTTCACCATTTTGAGAGCAGTGGTGATGAATGACTTTTTTAATTTACACAAAGTAAAACGCCTGTCTGGGTTAGAAATATACCGTGCCCGTTAAAAATATACAAAATCCCTACTAAAATTATAAATGCGAAAGTGGCTATGTCTATCTGTTGCGCTTTCACGCCTAAACTGCCCAACCGATGGTCGTGAACTTTGGCAGAGATGTAGCCAGCACCATAATTGCGTAACTCACGATTGATCATAATTGGTTTCGTCTTCACAGTTAAACAATATTCATTGCGTTATTTACGTTGTCGAACAGACACATTTTTCGAACATATTCAGCAATGGTTTAACAATCCGTTTCAAAACGATACAGATTATGATGAATCGTGAGTTACGCAATTAGGGTGCTGGTTTATGGAGAAGGACATAGGCTACTTTTTTACGCGTTAACCGACATCCACGCGGGCGGATCCGCTTGCAAAAGCTAGAAGCAATAGAAGCCAATTTTCAAAAGTTTCTTTCAAGGTGAGAATCCAAATTTATTTACAAAGCTCCTTGAATAGGTTACAAGAAAAGTTCGTAACTGTGACCCCAATAAAGGTCAGGACCCTTCGTGTCAAGGTTACCTACGTAACAGCAATCCGTCCCTGTGTTGGGTTACTAAACAAAAAGGTTGTTTTGAACTTTACTATTTTAAGACGGTTCGAGTTTACACGTAGTTTAAGATGCCTACAAAACCCATGCTGTAATTTGTGTGGTTTATCGACTGATTGATTGGAGGGTTATCAGGCATGGAGGGGTCTTGGCGTGTAAAGATGGTCACCCATCCACGGACACACCGCGGCAAGCGTAACTTAACCTAATGGATTGGCTCGTGCGACTGTTATTACTTAACCACGAGCCCCTCCAAATGTGTAAGCAATATTCGTAGGTCTTGCAACTTTGCAAGGTTGCACATATTAATACAGTATGTTTTGATTTTATACCATCTTGTATCACTAAAGATTAATAAACAAGGTGCACAAATAAATAAATTTAAATTTGATATTTCATTCTGATGTCACTCGAAAATTTATCAAATAAATCGCTATATTGCCACATTTTTATGCAATCAAAATCAAAAGTCGTTTTTACAAATTAAGCTGAGAATCAGCAGATTTTGAACGTCAAAACCACAGCAGAACGTCCCCCAAAACAGCCCTGTCCTTCTTTCTAGAGATTTAGCTGGGAAGAAGAAGTGACGCAACCAGATTGTTGGGGTTTCTTAACAATCTCAACTAACTTATTATGAAATAATTATGAGTTTTCGTGAAACAATAATCTTGGAACATAAGGGTAATGCTTCTCCATAACATAATTTGATGGTTGATATTCCAAATGTAAAAGCGAATTGCTGAGCATTGGGTGATATTGGGCTGGCTTTTTTTTAAGGGCTTATTTTACCGAAGTCAAATAATAAAAAGTAAGTTAAATAAAATATTTACTAACACGCTGACGGTTTGTTTTTAATGCGCACACATCCAAATTAGTAGGACACGGTGAATAACAAATGGCTGTTTTGCTGCGCACAGTATTTAGTTATCATATCAATTACTCAAGCGATATTTTTTTACTTAAAACTTGTATTCTAATTTGCAGAGCTGTTGTTATACACGCAACATTCTTAAAGATTAATGTAGTAAAAAAAACACTCACAATACAGCAAGAGCAGCTACCGCGCTATTATTGATCAATACTTCTTATCACCGTACTAGTTTTATTTTCTATTTGTATTTGAGCTTCTTTTATTTTTTTAGCAAATAAAGTTAACACTACTTTTTAAATAAATATCTGCCGTTAATACTTTCATAGTTAAATTCAGTATTCACTTTTAAAGTTCTCGTATAATAATTTGCACTTTTAAAAATAACAATTATTAAAAATAATACGGAAAAAATATTTATCTATCTGGCTACGTAAATGTTTACGTCAGAGGGCTGGTTGGTGATTGAGTGACGCTTGCGCAGGCCGCCGGGGTTGGACGGGGCGGTGCAGCGGCGCGGCGGGGCGCATGGCCCGCCCCAAGGGTTGTCCATTTGGAGTCATTCATTATTTAGAACGATCAATGATTTATTGACGAGCAAGTTTTATAATTGTTTACAAAATTGAATCCGAACAACTTAAGGTGAATCTAGTCGATTTTATCCATAAAAACTTCGGGAGTGTATTATTCCACTGTTCACAATGCACACATAAAAAATTAAACATCGTATGGTTTTGTCTCGTTATTAAATTGTCTGTACGGAAACAGAATACTAACTCACTCAATAACGTTCCCTCTTATTTATAAACGCTGCTTAAAGTTAAATAATCATTAGTGGCTGTTTTACCATACATTTATGACGTATAAACACCTCGTAACTTTAACCACCGTTTATAAATAAGGGGGGTTGTGCGTGTAGACTAATGTCTAACTGTTCATCACGACTACCTCTGCCGGACACGATGCCTGGTGATATGGCATGCTTTTTAGCCAGGCCCACCAGTGAGTTCGACCCCGCGACTAGATTCCCCTTAATTCAGTAAGTGGCCACTTTTAGAAAAACATCAATTTCAAAGAAAAACGTATGTTAATAATAATTTATTTAAGACAAAGGCAGAATCATAAAGACAACTTCGGCATTGAAGAGGACCAGTTTATGTCGCTAAAAAGCTCCTAGGTGATAAAAATTGTACCAGAGGTAAACTATATTTTTTAACACGTATCTAACAATAAATGAAAAAGTAAGTCGTATTTTTATAAATCAGAATTTACTTTGGTTTCAGTAGGTTGTGAAGAGTTTCTAATTACACACTTGCATTGTTTAACGTCTGAGAGAGAGTTAAAAACTTACCCATTAAAGTTAACGTTAATTTTCATTATTTATTTTCCACTTAACGCACTCACAATCACTCACACTCACAATTAGGTTCACAAAAAATATAACTTTTCTGGAAGTACCTATAACAAAAGACAGGTGAGTTTAAAGATTTGCAATCGTAGGTTTGATTCATCCGTTGATTTGAATTTTTGGTGAAAAACTTTTTTGTGTATTAGTATCAATTAAGTATCTAAGTTACAACTTAAGACATTCAGAAATAATTTCTCGACTTTGCCTAGGTTTGTACAATGGCTTGGTGGAGTTCAAATATCACTATATTAAAAATCGTTATGAAATATTCTATAAACACCAATTATGATACCTGTCCTATTTCTATTAAACTTATAACTTGTATCACTGGTAAATAACAATGGAATTATGAAACAAAACCTATATCAACTTATCAGCTACATACCAGTCAATAGAACGCCACGTAAAAAAAAGTTGATGAATTAATCCTGTGTGAATCACTCACTAATTAAACTGATCGAAGTTAAAGCTGTATAATACCAAAGCATTGTTCAAATTCAATCCTAAAATAGTGTCAGAATCGAGTTCACAAAAGAACGAAAATGTCGATGTAAAAAAACAATGTAAAACACGGTTAAAAACTTTCAACTCACAGTATGAATCAGTGTTGTTAAAATTACAATATTAATCACTTTTATTAACACTCAAATAAATGTGCAGGCTAGCAGTGTGCCTGGGACATGTCAACCTATGTACACACTGGTTGCAACTGCTGTAAGACAAGATATCTACGTAAGGGGTTGTGGGTGGAATGCAGACAGAAAATCAATTAATGGCCTCCGCTTTCATTGCGCTGAAACCAATATTAATTTCCATTTCTACCAAATTGTCTTTTAACAGTTTGCTGTTCCAAAACTATTATGGAAACAGTTTAATTATCCCGAGCTGAGCATCGAAATGTAACAAAAATACGAGAAAAAAGATGACATTATTCCATTGGCAATGGAACAGAAATTGAGCAAAGGCTCTACACGATACACTTTCTTTAGCTATGGCAATAAACTAGACCGTTACTAAAAGGTACAATCTGAAAGCATTGTAAGGCTAATTGCCCTTTTATAAAACCGAAATATAACTTGGTAAAGGTACTTACATGCGGCCGAACCACACTGTAGAACCAGGCGACGAAAAGTGAAATGTCCAGTACCCCGCACTCAATAAAATATGCATTTTTTCAATTGTTTGCATAAATCCGAGTGTAGGAACGAGAGGAAATATAATGTCGGTTTCCCTCATATCCTGTGAAAATCGTTACATGACCTTTAATTGCTTCGCTTTGAAGGCTATATAATTTTAACTACTTATAATACCATGATTGAAATATTATTTGTTTGAACCTTTGTTATTTGTTTTATTTGCGCAACGTGCGCTATGGTACTTTTGTATTTATGCTATAGTTTAGCGTTTATTCACCATTCGTCACTGGATTTTTAAACATAACTAGGTCGATCGATGAAAACGACATGGAGTGAAAGTAATATTTTGAATTTTCACGCTATGTTCCTGTAGATAAACTATGTTTTACGAGGGGTGTTCAATAAAAAGTAATAATGGCATATAAACTCCTTGAACAAGAAAAAGTAAATACTGGCAGGTAAAGCCCATGCAGACAATTGATAAAATAAAAAAATAATGATTTTCATTTCTTATTTTAAAAAAAAAATAAGTCATTTGTTTTCGTCGTGTCGGAGCGTGGTACGCAAAATGGATAAAGATGAAATTCGCGCCGTAATAAATATCTCTGCCTGAAAAAATTACTAGCACCAGCGCGCTGGGTGCCTAGACGGCTTATAGACGAGCATAAACAAACAAGACTGCGGATTTCTCAAATCAATTTGGAATTGTTACAACAAGATCCTGACCGATTTTTGGCTCGCTTCGTAACTATGTATGAAACATGGCTCCACCATTATGATCCTAAATGATAAATGATTTTATTTCTGTAAGTAGGTTTATACAAACACTTTTACACGTCAATCATATATTTTTTAAACTAGATGAGGTCCTGAAACGAAATAATTAACAGTCCATGACTTGGAAGAGGCCGTCATCTCCAACACCTAAGAAGTTTAAGGTAATTCCATCCACTGGTAAGAATAGGGGCTCTCTTTTCTGGGACAGCCAGGGAGTGATTATGATTGAATACCTCAATCATGGAGTACCTATTACGGGGCCCTTATACGCAGAAAAAATAAAAAAACTGCGTCAGGAATTACGCGACAATCGCCGCGGCAAACTTGCTAAAGTTGTGTTGTTTTACCAAGATAACGCCCCCGCACACAAGTCCCGAGTTGCGATGACTGCTATCCAAGATTCTGGATTTGAATTGATAGAACATCCTCCATACTCACCTGACCTTGCGCCTAGTGATTTCTACCTGTTCCCGCGGTTAAAAGAACAACTGAGAGGTCACCAAATGGCAATGATGAGGAAGTGTTTGCCGCCGTACATGATTTGTTAAGCTATCATGATGAAGATTTTTTCAAGAACCCATCTTAGGATTAGAAAAACGAAAAACGATGTACCAAGTGTATAAACCTCAAAAGTGATTATGTCGAAAAATAAAATAACAATGAATAATATAAAACTGCTTCATACTCATTATCACTTTTTAAATGAAAAAAATATAAAACCGATTAATTACATTATTACTAGGGGATAATGTAATTAATCGGTTTTATATTTTTTTTACTGTTTTAAGAAAGTGACAGTAAAGAAAAGAGATGTCAGCTAGTATCATTTTCATATTGAAGAAATCTTCACGTCAGCATAGAAATCTTTTGAGAACGTTTTCGAAGTTTAACAACTACTTAGCTAGTTTATTGACAAGCAACAAGCTTCAACTTCCGAGTAACTAACTCCTCAACAGTTTAAAATGTAACTTTACGGAAATATCTGAACATCATATAAACTTTAAATGATGTTGAGATATTTCCGTGTTCTTCTTTTGCACCTCAGTTAAGTGAAAAAAGAAAACGAAAGCCGAAAGACGTCCACTGCTGGACATAAGCCTCCCTAAATCAAGCTTTGCCATAATCGCCACGCTTGGCAGGCGGGTTGGCGATCGCAGTATGCTGGTAAAATAGAATGCATAGAGAACGTTGCTGCCCATTCTCCAGTAAGTCCCTTAGTCGCCCTCTACGACACCCACGGGAAGAAATTGGGTGGCGCTATTCTTCTACGTCCGGCACGACGGCATTTACCTACATGCTATAGACCTGAAACTAAGCAATAATATAGTCGCATGGGTCGTCTGCATCTATCAGCTTATACTGAAATTGCGGACCACCGCGGCGCTAATGGGTGCGGTGACGTCATCAATACCATTTTACGGCATAATTAATTTAATTCGCTGTTCGCGCAAAGGGATTTGTCGTCGTGCGTAGGTTCTGATCCAATTGTTTACATTTTCGTTAATAACTTTTGCAACAGACTATTATGCTATTTTCCCACAGGGAGTTGTCCTGTTTGCGGCCGTTTTCATATTTTGATATCTGACAGCAGAAAACTAGCTTTCGTGCCGTGGAACAGGATATTAAATTATTGTAGAGGCAATGTTTTATTTATTTATTAACCGACTTCCAAGAAGGACGTGGTTTTTATGTTCGACTGTATATATGCATTAATCGACTTCCATAAAGGAGACGGTTACATGTTCGACAGTATCTATATTTTTTTTATGTATTTTTTTATGTAAGTATGTTCATCGATTTCTCTCCCATTTGTGGACCGATTCTCATTTTTTATTTTTTATTTGAAAGAGTATACTCCTGAGGTGGTCCCATTGGTACCAAGTCAGGATCTGATGATCGAATCTCAAGGAAATCGAGGGCAACCCTCAAATAATGTAGGTACTTAATAACAATGTTTTTCATATATTTTCTAAAGCTATTGACACATTTGCGTATGTTCATCATCATCTCATGACGCTGAGCTGATGAAGGAAGGTACAACTCTTTAACGGTTAGTAGTTAAGTGGAGGTTCGAGCATAACTCCGACATATAGACCCATTTGCAAAATTCTTTTTTTTGTTTGAAAGGGGTTTACTTCGAAATGGTCCCATTCAAATTTCATATAGATCTGATGCTGCTTTTCGGAGACAGATAACGGAACTCTTCAAAAACTTACAGCAAATTAACCGCGATTGCTGCTATGGCATAAATACGCATTGTTTTGACCCCAAGGATTATGAAATTTCGAATTGGTGTGGGGTAGTTACCATACATAAAAAGTGAAAAATAATTTGTGGAATCCAAAAAAAAAGCAACCGACTTCCGGATAAACACTATACTTTTTTTTATTAAGGTTCACCAACAGTTGTTACAGATATTATAAAGATAGGAACATATAACCAACAGTGTCTTAAATCTAACTGCACAACCAATTACCTACAGGCAAACACCGTATGCATTGGATTGGATAAAATACTAGAAAATGTTCTTAGTTAGGTCTGTGCTGTACGTACAAACTACAAATTTTATCTGCTTATGTGGAACCGACATGGTAACTCGCGAAATGCAAAAAACGAAAGAAAATTACAACCTGTTGTATGTTAAATTCATCAATTCAACCGTCAAATTTCATCATCATCATCTTCATTTCCGTCGAAAGACGTCCACTGCTGGACATAGGCCACCCCCAAGCTCCGCCACTTCGACCGGTTCTCTGCTTCCCGCATCCAGCGGACTCCTGCGGCTCACACAAGGTCATCGGTCCACCTTTTGGGAGGCCTTCCAATTTTACATCTTCCGGTACGCGGTCGCCACTCCAGAACGTTTCGCGACCTCATTGGCCATCTGTTCTGCGAGCAATGTGCCCTGCCCACTGCCACTTTAGTTTGGTAATTCTTCGGTAACCATCGAATTTATAGTTCATATAATCCCTGTACTTAATTATTTTTTCAGGAAATAGTCATCATTTAATCAATATAACAGCATAAATATATCTAACCGAACAGTTTTAGAGGACTATTCATACTAGCTACCTAACTTTTAATTTAAAGAATATAAACTTCTTACATTACTTTCAGTTTACCTGTTCGAAATGTAAAAATGTTCGAAAGCAGAATCCTAAGTAGGTAATATAATAAACTCTAGCGTTATTTTAGCAAAAAAATTACTTCGCAGATGCGTTATAGCCAGATAGTGAATGGGGATCGAGTGCCGATAATAATACCCCACAATAAAATACTGCCAACAATGCATGGCCAGCCGCATCCACAGACAATAAGAGTAGGATGCCATCTTTAAAAATATGTCACTGCGTTGTCAAAATCGTGACGCAAAATCAAACCAGTGCTGTGATTGGTTGATTTTCGACGCACAACACTGGGGGAAGCATTTCTATTTTAATTTAGGGCCACTTTGCCGAGATTACCCTTTGTATGTGTGACTCCGGGGTTGCCTTTGTGACTGGCTAGTCATTTTTTAATCGCAGCTCATTATTTCTTTGTTTGTCAATTCTGTGATGCTTTTAGGGGAGTATTTGTGCATCGTGTTGTGCTTGTGTGAAATGAAGTTAGTGAACAGTTTAGTGTTCTGTTTTGGTTGTAGGATCATTAACAAACAAGGAATCACATTTTATATCGTTTAGTACGCAGGTGGTTATGCTGACCCAAATTGAATAGCTTAAGCCACATATAATTAGGGATCAGAAGTATAAAACAGTACCTATGTGCAGAACGTCTTCCATTGTGACTGACCTGGAACACTGTCGAGCGTGATATAATCTATCTATCTTATGGTCTTTATTACGAGCTTCTTGAGCATCTTCAGATAATTGGCCTATTGGCAAACCTGCAAAATGCTCGATTATTTTGGCACCATGTATAATAATTTTGTGTATTGAAGATAGCATAATAGTACCTACCATTTATATTTACTCACATATACTTATATGTGTGTAAAGTAAATTTGATTAATATACGCTGGGGACTGCACAAGTGAAACACTACTGAAGTGATTTACTGTGTTTACAGAAAATCCCGATGACATGGTTTGCAGAATTATGTATAATCTCTTGATCAACTCTTCATCGATACCCGTGATTTCTGCAGAACATTGATGATAGTTTTGGAAGAATCTCCTTGCCGTATTTTCATCAGCAATTCCCAGAAACGAGTTTGGACGTTCTTCTCTTTTTCTTCTTTAATCCTTTTGTTCTCGGGACTCGATGCAGTACACTTTTAAAAACCCAGGTTATAAGAAATTTGTGTTGTGGGTAAGTTTAAACGCATCTTCATTCTCAATTCTTGCTGTTACTTTTGTTAGATCGTTCATCTGTCTAGGAGTTGCTCCACAAACAGTGCATGAAGAATTCGATGATGTCTGCGTTAACACTCGAGCAACTTTCCCTTCGATCATAGTCATGAACAGCTTATGTCTTATTTCTATAATATTACCTTCTATTGCTGCAGGCGTTCACGTTAGAGTTCATTTATTAATTTTAGAAAAAGAAAATGTCATGAGAAAATATTTTTCGGTCGATATTTTTGCTTCTAGCTCGAAATGGCGTAGTTATAACGCAGGTATTTTTTTATTTCCTTGTCTTAATTAATCTAAAAATTTCATTAACTTGACATCGGCAGACATCGCATCGGTTTCAACGAAACCTCAACTTGAAAATTAAAAAGACGGAAAATTTCCTTATGACACTTATTTATTTTTTTAATCTCAAGAAACATTACGTTATTGTAAACTAGAGATCCTGAACAATCCATAAATGTATATATTACTTATATATTCCCTTGAAGAACATAGAAAATATCTTTAGTTGAACTTCCATACTGAGTAATCTAGTTAGTATAAAATTATCAAAGTATAAAGTTTGGGTACCTAAAACCTTTGTATTTTTACTAATAAAGCGGATAGCCTAAAACAATCAAAACGGTTTCAGTAACACGACTTTGGTCCGAACCATTTTTGAGATGGAAAATACCGTTTGTTCCCATAGTGCGTCGGCGTGGTTTCGTCCCGTCGCGTCATCCCGTCGCGTCGTCCCTTGACTCCAACATTACTGTCTATCTAAGATAGAGCTCAATGCCAAAAGCTGCTATATCATAACAACCACATAACAAAGCGTAACCTTATCTTGCAGCCGGCCAATCAATGTCATGTACTCATGTACCTTTTAATGCACACACAATGGACCATCGTTAACACAGTAATATGTAAATATCTGACATATTTTCATTGGCTCATTGGAAAGGATAGGTAGGTATTAATCACAATTGCTGGTATTATACCCAGATACCTACGGAAGTTGACTGTATGTTATAATAAACTAATGCAGACAGATTTGGATCAATCTGTAGGTAGGTACCGATAACTGCGCAGGCGTAGCGCGCTGGGGGCTATACGCTCCAAATGATTTCAATGACTTCGCAAATCGCATAGATGAATGTTGTTGTATACGAATAAAGCCATTCGGCTTTAGGCATTTCCACGGACGTATTAAAATCGTAGCGGAATGTTTTCACGTACCTACTGAAAGTGGAACATTGTGTTTTTTCGACGTACTGCACGCGTAGCATGACCACTATAGAAACGGGTTTAGTCGACGTAGGAATATACAAAATGACAGATTGTAGAATGATTTCTACCATCATAAGCACGGCGATGTTAAAACTGGAGAGAAGAAATTTTTCTATTCTTCAGTCGACAAAAGCCTTCGATGTCAAGCATAACGACTAAATTATACTCTACTTTTGACACTTGTGGGTGGAAACATTTTTACAAAAATGTATTCATCAAAATCGTTAATACACCCTCTTAAATAATTTAATCACATTTAATGAACATTTAGTGAAAAAATTTAATACCTTCGCTTCGCGTCTCCACCTTAACTATATCAGCAGGCTTGGCACGAAAACTGTGGAGAAGCGTTTTGTCGACGGAAGAGTTGACAAAAAAGACGTTTCCATGTAGACAATTGACAATTTTGTACCGAGAAATGTAGACAAGCGATTTCTATTCTACGGTAGAGTAGAAATAGAAAGCGTCATGCTAAGCCTGCAGTAGCTACCTCCTAGTTGCTATGGAAAGAATAACTGTCATTGTCTTCATAGAAACGCGAGGTTAGGGAGCGCCCCGTGCTCGCGCAGAAGAGACACGAGATGTCAAATTTGATAGAAAGAACTTTGTCCTTTCTTGGTCGCAAAGAGATAGGTCATGCTGCGCCAGCTGAGACTCACTCACGCTGCAGTAAGTTGGATTCTCAATGCTGTTTTCCATCGAAAGCCGAAAATCCAGTGCCCGAAAGATCCCGATGCGATTTAATTACGTCCGTATGAACGTCGACTGGTTTATCTTTCATAGCTTACAATTTAATTTTTGCATTTCCGGGGACATTTATTGACCCACGCTAGACCCTGTGGATTTAACTAAAATCTTTCTCAAGGGGAAGATAAGGTTGACAGATTGATAAAAATAAAAAACAAAGATTTTACAACATTCTTTATTGTTACAAATAGTCATATTTTTTAATAAACAACAACATTTTCGCTAACAAAATAAAATGCCACGGTATCTAAACATCACTCACTCGTGCGTTACTTATCATAAACTATAGACAGTCCATACAACCTAGAGGCAATAGTACAGAGATATGAAGAACAAGTAGGTTTATTCCATAGACATAGAGAATGAACTGCGCGTTCCGTATTCAGTTGTGCAGTGAATACAGAACGAAAAGTACGAGAGAGACAATCCGAACGTGCGGCAATTAGTTGTTGTCTATTTGTGGTATGTTATACTGTTATAACATACCACAAATAGACAACAACTAATTCTTCAGTCGACAAAAGCCTTCGATGTCAAGCATAACGACTAAATTATACTCTACTTTTGACACTTGTGGGTGGAAACATTTTTACAAAAATGTATTCATCAAAATCGTTAATACACCCTCTTAAATAATTTAATCACATTTAATGAACATTTAGTGAAAAAATCTAATACCTTCGCTTCGCGTCTCCACCTTAACTATATCAGCAGGCTTGGCACGAAAACTGTGGAGAAGCGTTTTGTCGACGGAAGAGTTGACAAAAAAGACGTTTCCATGTAGACAATTGACAATTTTGTACCGAGAAATGTAGACAAGCGATTTCTATTCTACGGTAGAGTAGAAATAGAAAGCGTCATGCTAAGCCTGCAGTAGCTACCTCCTAGTTGCTATGGAAAGAATAACTGTCATTGTCTTCATAGAAATGCGAGGTTAGGGAGCGCCCCGTGCTCGCGCAGAAGAGACACGGTATGTTATAACAGGCTTGCAGAAAAGAGACAAGAATTGGCCGCACAGTCGCTTTGTCTCTTTCTAAAGAGTGGTCACTTTTGTGAGGATAACGCTCAGTCCATTATCTATGTCTATGGTTTATTCTATGCTCCAATATGAAGTGTAAAGTCGTTTTTCGACTTTGCATGATTCCACAGATACTCTACCCTATTTAAGTGATTTTTTTACTAGATTGCCGACATCATAAAGATCAAAATAACATGATATGGTTCTTAAAACCACAGCTGGCTAACCAACTTCGTTTTTGATCTTCTGAATTATAGCAATACAGTCAAAATTTGCAATTAAAATGCCCATACTCGTTCGTGGGAAAGACCCTTAAGACACGACATTCTTTCAAAGATTTTAAATCTGGTTCAGGTCAAGGTCGTCTTCATGGCCAGGGGTTTTTGATTGTTATTTTAAAAGAAGATGGTTTGGGTGTCTCGATTTTTAACTGGTTTTGCTGACGACCTGCATCTTATTTTTTTTGGTGTAGTGATCTGTTTGAGCATTGAATAAAAAATGGCTTCAATCTCTTTACTTTTGCTAAAGCCGTGGCCAGACATGGCTATCAAAGAATAAACAATTAAAGATAGTGGTTAGTGAGAGACTAATTACTAAACATCAAATGTATATGCTGCCATTGTCGCTTTGTAATGGTCAACACAATGATTAGACTGTAATGTCCGTCTGTCTTCGCAGAACCAATTTGATTGCGGCGATATTTCCCCTCTTTGAGGAGTAGATTGATAGGAGCTACAGCGTCCTCACCTTCCGCCTGACACAGGTCCTCACCGAACACGGTTGTTTCGGGGGTTTCCTGTTTCCGACAAGGCGGAACGAAACGCCCGGGTGTTTCCACTGCTTATATATTATATGGGCTTGATTGTCCGGAGGACAAGGTAGAGCATAAGCTGGAGGTCTCCCTGGCTTGGGCGGGGCACCGCCGTTTCCTCGTTGAGGCAATCGGCGGCTAGATCTCTCGCGTCCGTCCCTGGTCCAGGCCCTGGTACGGAGCAAGAGTGCATAGGTAGCCGTCACCTCCTTCTGCATAGCAGTAATTCTCGCAAAGAGGGAAGGCAGCGCACGTGAGGGAGAGGCAGTATATGCGCCCTCACGGCCCTAGTCGCCTTAGGAGACGCCCTGGGCGTCGGGAATCCCAGGCTGTTTCCAGAGTAATGGGTAGCTCGCTCTCCGGTGAGGACCAAACCCGGGCCAAAAGCACGTTGTGTTCCACGCGCTCCTAAAAGAAATGTCAGAACCAACTGGTGGGGTCCGCAAGGGTCCGCCTGCCAGGGGTGCGAGTTGTTCGAAAGAGATACCGTGGCCCCTGGCACACAAGCTATTGGAGGAATACGGGTGGGTTTTAGTCAGCAAAACTCTGGCATGCCCTCCTGCTCCACCCAGAGAGGGAGAAGTTATTTGAAGATTTCCCACCCTCAAAAAAAATAAGTGTGCGGAAATTAACTCCTGCAATATTGTGTAGTAGGTACCTACGCAGCGTACGTTTAGGATTACGCTGAACGACAGACGGATGTTTTAGGGAAATACACAAAGTAGAGACAACAATACGACAGACAGTACCTAAATAATCACCGTATAACAAAATTCCGTTCCCATTCTGAATACAGCATTGAATTTCTACATTCAAAGATTAGTGTGAATGTTTAGATGGTTGTAACTCAATCACGCAAAATTGGGTGAACGGATTTGGATGCAATTTGGCACAAAGATCGTTTATAACCTGGATAACAGATAGGATACTTTTTATCCCGGCAGTACACACGGCCAAAACATAATATCACGCAAAGAACAGGAAGAATTAGGCATAGGGTACACACGGCTACACATCAAGCTATACATTTCCAGTTTACTCTGATCTCGCACAGTACGGAAATCCTATACAATGCAAGGTCAGCTAAAAAGGTAAACTGGAATTTTATAGCTTGATGTGTAGCCGTGTGTACGTTCCTGTGGAATAATTTCTGACCTCCACGCGGGGTAAACCGCTGGCTAAAGCTAGCTAAATATATTAATAGTAAGGGCTGAAACTGCGTTATGCGGGCGCCCGCGACGGGTAACCGTCGCTGGTCTATGTGCGTGGACACGCGAGGTGGGATCGTAATGATGTCAGTCGCGGGGACATTTTATTTACGACTAGCTGCTGCCCGCGGCTTCGCGGGATCCGCGTGGTTGTCGGAAATTATCCCACGGGAACGTGCTACCGCGACTTAAAGTAGCCTACCCCGCGACGGACGCCCGCGCTTGGGACCGCGACGGGGCACATTTGTATGAAACCGTGCGGGCGTCCGCTTAACGCAGTTCCAGGCCTAAGACATTCGCAGACACTATAGTCAGCCCATACTGTTCGTATTACCAGTGAACGTTTTCATTTACTGTCGTATTGTTGTCTTCTTGTCTTCACAATGTTTAACCTGAAAATTAAGACAACCTCATCTGGCCACAGCAGGTCTTATTTTATAACGTAAACAACACAACCTAAGTCCATAATTAAATTCGCTTTTGTCTTTAGCAAACGAACAACCAAACGTGAGATATTTTCATGACATTTTTTGTCACACAATCAATTGATTATTAGAACAGTGTAATGTCCAACTTCAAATATGATTATGTATGTACTTTACAAGATTCGCAGATGAATGTCGGGACATCGGCTTTATGTTGGCAAGACCTACCTATCTACCACAATTAAATACACATTGTTTATTAGCCTCAATAAGTAAGTACCTATGACAGAGGCCCATTTTCAGCCTAGAGAATTTAAGTTAAGCATTCCATATATATCTACATAATTTTATTATGTGCACCCTGCACCCTAATGGCTTTGTTTTTGGCCAGACCTATACTTACACATTTGTAACATTAATAATAATAATTCTATAACAGTAATGTAGAGCTATGTGATCACTTTTGGCTATCTTTTGTTAGTTCTGAATTCAAAACCGGGTACTAATGGAATTGAGTCGTCCTATTTGAACTCAACGGAGCATTTGACTCGACCTCAGATACTCGCTCTAAAGAGGGGATCTCAAAGTGATCCCCTTCACAAAATAGGGTTGCCGCTCAATCATAATGTTTGCCTTTGACCGTGATCTATTTACACAATTAAATATTTTTTCTACTCATCTATTTGATTTTTATTAATACAGGATTTTATTACATCATGTCATATTCATTTGAAGGTGCGTCCAGAAACTGCGATGTATTTGCTTCGATCTGTAAGCCACGAACACGCCGCCTCTAAGGCGTTTGACATATTATATTGCATATTTTATGTCATTTGCGGCACATGTTGTGTACAGCCTGGAGTTACCTCTATATATACAGTCCCTCTACAGTCCTACCTAATATTTTGCCATTAAACGTGGAATATAATTTTCAGGGCAGTCCCATAGGTACCACAGAGGTACAAAAGAAGCCCTCTAATTCGGTGTCCTTGTTCTGTTCAGTTCTTCGTGCATTGCATATTCATTAACATTGTATTTAATCCCGGAGACAGTTAAATGCAGCTAGTCTTTTGGTAACGCGCTATCGCTCTTCCCTCGTGAGTAGACTCTGTACGCTGTTTTGGAACCTAGCATTCTGTCGAGTAAACTATGTTTGGCTCTCCGTCTATGTGTTAGGACTTCTCGGCAGAGCTCGTGGAAGACTTCGCCAACTTGGTTGACTTGCTCAGCGGCAGCGACTTCGGCGAAACTGCACTCGAAGTCCTTAGCGAGGATCTCACCTTCCTCTGGACTGACCTGTGATGTAATGATAATGGTGAGAATGACTGAGTCATGTGTCCTACCTGTCACCAGTCTTGTCGAAATGCCTCATGGGCTAGTTCCATGAGGCATTTCGACAGGACCAGAACGTTTTTTTGGGCAGGTTTATTTCTGTGGTTGCACACACACTATTTGATATTATTAACGGAAACCTAATTGCGTAACCCAATCACAATTCCAATTAATATTGACAATTCAACAATATGAGCAGATGATTTTTTGAAACATAAGTAGCAATAGATTCTGAATTTCCTGGATAGATTGTTTACAAAAAACATCATCATCATTCTCCTGCCCTTATCCCAATTTAATTGTGGTCGGCGCAACTCGTCTTTTTCTTCCACACTTCTCTATTAGTCGCCATCTCCGTAGTCACACCCTTTCTAACCATATCATCATTCACACAGTCCATCCATCGTTTCTTTGGTCTCTCCCTACTCTTATAGCCATCGACATTCATACTCAAAACTTGTATGTTTACAAAAAACAATTAAATAAATAATAACCTGTCTTAAGTGCACCATATCTGCCTTGTTTCCGACGAGAGTGAGCGGTATTTCAGGCTGTAAGCTCTGCTTCGCGCGCCGCACATAGTTGAAGGACTCCCGGTCGGTGATCGAGTACACCAAGAACAGGCCATCAGCCCACTGCGCTATCTCGTTACCTGGCAACTCTTCTATACTCTGAAACAAATTAGAGATCGTTAACGTTTGAGGATCCTGTTAACCCATTTAGAAGGAGTGGCTATTTTTAACCCCCGACGCAAAAACGACGGGGTGTTTTTGACGTGTCTGTGTGTGTGTGTGTGTGTCTGTCTGAGGCATAATAGCTCCCGAACGGATGAACCGATTTTGATTTCGTTTTTTTTTTTTTTTTTTGAATGGTGAGTTAGTCGGGAGTGTTCTTAGATATGTTTCATCAAAATCGTTTCAGTTCTGGTTGATGAAGGGATTCGAGCATCTTCCACGGGTCTGATCAAGTCGAAATTTGCTATTCTATTACTTCAATGATATTAAACGAACAAAGTAACCATGAACTGATGCTGGAGCAACACCTGGAATTTCCAGGATACCCAAGTTACTCACCAACAAACAGCAGAAGTATCGTATTTGGGCTTATCGAAAAGGTCTCAATGATTAAGTTATGGATACATGGTGATCAGGACGAGGATTTACGATAAATTAGTAACAAACTTCACTGTGGGAAACATAAGGGACTCAACGCTGCGCAGATTCAAGCGAGGCATTCAGTGTAAAAAGCAGGTTAGTTTATAATCTATCTGGCGAGGTTATAAACTGTCGATAAATTGTGAACTGCAAAAACCATTTACAATTTAACGCACTATTTTTCGATAGTTTATCATCAGTCCGTCAAATTGTGAACTGGTATCAAGACATATAGGACCTTGCACTATTACTAAATACCCAGTAACTGCCACTAACTCGGAAGTAGCGCTTACCGGCCGCTTTATTTTTTTTGCCCCCGCTCCGCTCGGCTCGCGCGCGGTTGGTCGCAGTTCTAACCTAACCTAACCTATTTGGTCAGTAAGCAGTATGGTGCAGTTCACAATTTATCGACAGTATATAATATCGCTAGATAGATTACACACTAACGGTGTTCACAATCTTACGGTGACAAATACAAAAAGAAACGAAATTATCTGGAAGAACAATAGGAGGAGCCTGCAGGAAACACAGAAGATACAGGATTGGATGATGACTTGACTTGAGCTGATGAGAGAGATCGAAAGGTTCTAAGGACAATTATACACGTGAACAAGTAACTCAGTTAAGAATCTAGCAAACGGCCTAATTCACACTGCACCGAAGACATCCCGGACGTCAGCTTGTACGAGATTAAGATGGCTCTGAAACAGCTTAAAAATAACAAGGCACCGGGTGATGACGGAATTACGGCCGAACTCCTGAGCAGGGCCCGATCTAGCTATTTAGCCGCTCCGGGCAAAAACATAATTCGCCGCCCTTTACACTAACACCATATAAGTAATGAGCTTGCTATTCCAAAGATGGGATAATATATATGTGATATTCTTTTAATTATATAATATTCACGCAAGTGAGTCTACTACGGCTTCTGAACAAGTATACAAAAATTCATGAGAGTATGTTCGTAAGTATACATTTTGCCGCCCCTCATTTTTGCCGCTCTGGGCATTTGCCCGGCTTGCCCCCCCCTTAGATCGGGCCCTGCTCCTAAGCAGGGGCAGATCTACTTAAAGGCTTTTTGGGTTGCAGCCCAGGGCCCCGTGGATACAGAGGGCCCCCAACCGAACTGGAAACAATAGACGATATTGTCAATATATTTTTTTATCTAGGATTAAAAAGTTTTTCACAAAATGGCAATTGAATGAGTGATTAGTTAGGGCCCCTAAGCAGTATTAGCCCAGGCCCCACAAATTCAAGATCCGCCCCTGGTCCTGAGGGCCGACAGAAAACCCGTTCTTAAGGCCTCCACGATCCGCTGAAGACCGCAGGCATCCGCTGAATGCGGGACAGTACAGGACCGATCGAAGTGGCGGAGCTTGGTGCTCACCTATGTCCAGCAGTGGACGTTCAACTGAAATGATGATGATAAAGAAGATAGCTCTAATTCCTAATACTAGATAAGATTAAGATTGCTCTAATTCATAATACTGTTTTTACCACACTCTGGTTATCTGTTTCATTAGGTACTTATATATTCCTTAATTTTTGTAAATCGGTGCTGTGACCAAAAAATACTTTAGAATAAATAAGAATACTACTTTGTTACATTGAAGATTTATGAAGTTTTTTTTTTTTTTTAATTTGCCTACACTGTCCCACTGAGGGCTTCGCCCAAATTCTTCCTCTATGGTTTTACTTGTTATTTCATTGTTTGATTTTATTATAAATATTATGGTGGTTTGTTGTCTGTGTATCAATCACTTTTGCCTTTAAGTTCGTGTAGTAGGTTTATAGAGCAGTAAAATTGTGATTTAGATTTTGATATTACTTAGACTCCTTCTGTATCTAAGACATTGGCAAATAAAGACATGATTATTGAAACAGCTTATTAAAAAAAAACTGATAATATTCGAATTATTCCAATATCACCCGAAAAAATCGAACATTCGAATTTTAAAATAATCCGAATACTTGCCAGCCCTATTACGCACTGCACTTACGCCTACGGCCTTATCTCACTGCACGGAACTGCACGCTGTGCTGAACAGCTCAAACGCTCTTTACCTGCGGTCGTACAGCCAGTTCTACAAGGCCTACACTGCGAAGCCTTTGCCTACAGGCCACCACGTCTGCCTATTTCCCGCGTGTAACTTCTTCGTCGTCTTATCTTTACAATTATATGTATTATCTAAAACCTGGTAGTTTTGTTTTATCTCTCAACACTATCTACTATTAGTTAACGCCCTGCGTAATCTACTGGCGAAGCCTTAACCGATCGGTACATTTTTATACACCTAACCACGAAAATGTGTTTTCAATTTCTTATTGTAACAAATTGCTTTGCTTATCCCTCGTGGCTTAGATATTTACTGATTAAGAGTAACATTCCAATTGAAGTTAATCATGATATATTATGCTAAATAATAACAGCCGGGTTGATCGATCATGTCAAGCTGGTACCGCGGTTGGTCCGTGTATGGGTGACTGACTATCTTTACATACTGGTGACCCATCCGCGCCTTGGAAACCATATTAAACGTTGGTCCGTTGCAGTTGTCATTTGTGTATCTTTCAACAGTCGTTATGGGTCGTCAGAAGCCCGTAAGTCTGACAACCAGTCTTGCCAAGGGGTACCGTATTACCCAGTTCGTGGGTTATGGAGATCAGATAGGCAGTCGTTCCATGTAAAATATTGAACTGGACTGGAAGCCGACCTCCACATAGAAAAAGTCAAGGCAGATTATCAGTATGATTGAAAAGAGAATTAGAAAAAAGAACAAGCAGCTGCATTCAAAGTAAAATCAAAATTCAAGGTTGTAGACAATAAAAAAGCACATTAGACAATGTTGAACAAGATTATTACAGTTACCGAACTACCGGGATGCCGTGCCAAGCGCGTTCTACGGAGCGGAACTATTTAGATGGAACGCGTGCTTATTTGTCGACACGAACGAGTTAACTCGCCCGAATCGGACAAATTGTCATTTTTATATAATCATCATCATTTCAGCCAAAAGACGTCCACTGCTGGACATAAGCCTCCCCCAAAAGGGAGTTTTGCCATAATCGCCACGCTAAGCAGGCGGGTTGGCGATCGGTGAATGGTGGGTAAAATGCATACAGAACGCTGCTGCCCATTCTCTAGTAAGTTCCTTAGTCGCCTTTTACGACACCAACGGAAGGAAATGGGATGGTGCTATTCTTTTACGTCCGGCACCACACGAACGTTTTTAACCGACAAAAAAACGGAGGAGGTTCTCGAGTCAACGCGTATATTTTTTTATGCATGACCACGCATTACTTTTTTCAGAGTAGTCCGATTTTGATAATTCTTTTCTTTCTTCTTTAATTTCGAAAAAAAAATCCAGCCCTAAGGGTAGGAAAACAGGGAATGATTGATTGGTCACTCACAGATTTTTAATGTTGAGTTGGGTATTACAAAAAGTAATCAAAGATAAAGGATGTAGTCATTAGTAGATTTTAGCCACAAAAAATTATAAAATAAAAACTTTATAATTTTTTACTTTTCCGTTTTTTTGGCTAATACCTATAATATTTTATCTGAGTTACTCGCACGAAGTTATTAATTTTATTTGTAGGTGAAACGACAATTCCTGAAATTCGTAAAAGGCAACTGGATTTTATGTCATAAGTTAGTGCACTTTTCCCATAAAGTGAATCTAGTCGGCATATTTTCCATACAAACTTCGGCAGTATAACTCCACTGTTCGACATCGTCATCGTCATGTCATCAAAACTTAATCATGATATGGTTTTGTCTCATTATTAATATTGTCTGTGCGCAAACAAAACTAACTAAAATAAAAAAAAAAAAACATTAAAAAGTTAGGAGCCAACAAAGGTAAATTCATGCTAATTTAACCTTACTTTGGGCGTGTTTACGTATTAAAAGAAGTGTAAAATCTCCAAAACCAAATCGGTACCGATAAAGCTCAAATATAGAAAAGTTCAATAAACTTTATTGGTCTTTGATTTATGCAGTGGGATGGGGCCCCGAGCACGGCAGAGGTGTACCAATACTATACACACATTTCGCCAGTTTTGTTTATGTGACATGTAATAGTGGGCTGACTGCTACTGAGAATTTCTAGAAAAAAAAAACCAATAACACTTTGCCTGACCTGGGAATCGAACACGTGAACCTCGTGCTAAGCGCCCACTAGTCCAACGAGGCAGTTCTCTCAATCAACTAGTTTGTTAAAAGCTTTTTACCTTTGGACAGGTATCCAGAATCTCGAAGAGTATCGGCTCGCCATCCAGCAGTGCTTCGTGTTTGTATTTGCTATCTGTAAAAAGAATAATGCTATCATAAATATTGTGAAAATTAAGGCACATTTTTTTTAAAACAAAAGTCTCTTTCTCTTTATTTTCTCAGATTTAATAAAAGTTAAAGTAATTTATTACATTATTCAATTTGGAGAAACTCTAATTAGGAACCATTGAGGTAATATGTAACTTTAGAATTCTAATTTCCTAATTAGAGTGTATTGGAAGCTAAAAGTCACACTAGACTAAATTGAATTCAAAATCGGACAGATAAGTCTTTATTAATGAAGTAGAATTACATTGGGTTGCAACAATTTAGGACGGTGTGCGCTCGAGACCTTCCAATCGCACTGAATTGGAATCTAACTGTTCTAATTTCGATTACATCTTTCGATTTCCTAATTAGATTTCCTACAAAATCTAATAGTGTAATAGGCGCTTTAAGCATAAAAAGGAGAGAGTCTACAAAATACATAAAGTTTTGTTGGAAAAAAGAATTGAGAAATGGTAACGGTTGACAGACTGATCCTTACTAATATTATAAACGCGAAAGTTTGGATGTATGGATGTGTGTTTGTTACTCTTTCACGCAAAAACGACTGAATAGATTTGGATGAAATTTGGCACACAGATATATTATAACCTAGATTAACACATAAGCTACTTTTTATCCCGGTAGTACGTTCCCGCCTCGGGATAATTTCCGACTTCCACGCGGGCGAAGCCGCGGGCGGAAGCTAGTCTTACGTAAAACACAATTAAGTTTATGCATCACAATTTTTGGTTTGACCGTTGCTAACCCCCAATTTAAGCAGGGCTTGTATCTTGGGGGTCGGAATGCGAATGAGCAGATAGGAAAGGAATATGACAATGTATAGGGTGACTGGTATTAGTGACCGACATTTAAACACATGATTGCACTCATCATTATGAACAGCTTTTACTATTGGACCAAACCTGAAATCGCGAAAAATAAATCAGCTGTTCCCTACATTTATGTTCGCATAACTCGTCAAAATGTAGGAAACAGATGACTTTTTTTTTTCGCGATTTCGTGTTTGGTCCCATAGTAGGTATAAGTTGTTCATAATGATGAGTAGGTACAATCATGTGTTTAAATGTCGGTCACCAATTACCAGTCACCTTATACAATGCTACTTCAGTAAAGCGTGTATTATGCTGTGCATGTTTATGTGAGTGTCTGATACGATTAATTGAGTTGTTTTCTGGCATTTTGTCTTGTCGACAAATTTTAGAGAAATTATTATTTTTAGGTGTATATTAGGTCCAGAAACCATTACTTTAAAACTCTTTTTAGGCGAGCAGTTACAGAGTATTTGATAGTTGGATATGTGTTACTCAATCACGCAAAAACGGTGAAACAGATTTGGATGATATTTGGCACACAGATAGTTTATAACCAGGGGCCTAAGTCTACTAATTTATAAACGTTACAATGGTCTCTCAATGGTGTGTTTTTGACAGTTTTTGTATGGCAAATCTGTCAAAAACTTACCATTGAGAGACCATTGTGACGTTTATAAATTAGTAGACTTAGGCCCCTGGATAGGATACTATTTGTCCCGGTAGTGCACACGGATACACATCTAGCTATACATTTCCAGTTTACGCTGATTTCGCATTGTACGGAAATCCTATACAATGCAAGATCAGCTTATACTGGAATTGTATAGCTTGATGTGTAGCCGTGTGTACGTTCCCGTGGGATAAATTTCAACCGCCACGCGGGCGATACCGCGGGCAACAGCTAGTTATAAATAACATCTCGCCTGGTTTCCCCGAAGGGTCAGGCAGAGGTGTATACCTATAGTACACCAACATTTCGCCAGTTATGTTTAAGTCTCATGTAATAGGGGGCGAGCCTATATTGCCATCAACAGGGCACAAATCCAGACACCGGGTTTCTACTGAGATATTGGACGTAGTTAAGCAGAAATGACTCAATCCACACTAAGTCACTTTTAAGTTATGAGCGTTTGAAGCTTGACATTTTATGTGCTCTTCATACTGTGGGTTGAGTCAGGGTAGCGAGAAAAACTAGTCTCCGTGTACATTTTAAAAATGGGGCTTCCTTTACATGATATATTCGACCCTCAGGAGTACGATGGCATGCTTAATTACGTCCAATTCTAGTTAGAAAAATTCAATAACACTTTGCCTGACCTGAGAATCGTACCCAGGACCTCACAGTAGTAGCGTTGGCAACCACTAGACTAACGAAGCAGTAAAGAAACACGAAAAACAAATAAAACATCCACTGAACTTTATTGGATTTATAAAGGAGATAAAAGTTTTTGCCGATGGAAAATCTCATCCGGCCTCGACTTGTATGTACAGACGCCACCACATCAGGCTACCCCAACCTGTTAAATTTCTTTGATTGATTTTCAGCTTTATCACAAATGTATTAGGTTCATGTTGTGCTGGCGTCTGTACAATTCGTCTGAAGGGAAATTTAATTGAACATAATATTATCGGGTATTTTTTGTTTTATTGGTCGACGCGGGGTGAAAACAAGCGTAAACTGATGTAGTCCTCATTCGCACGAGATTTTATTTTCCCTAGTGGTAAAACCCGGACAGTTGCCACACTTTTTGAAATCACTTTAAATCTCTTAGTTAAAAAAAGCAAATACTTTATGTAAAACTGGCCGATACTTTGGTTTTTATTTATGAAATGTAAAAAATATTAATAAGCAGTACCTTTGTACTCAATTATTTGCTTTTGCCGTATCTTCTATGTATTTCCTATCTGTATATAAATGATAAAATAAATAAATATTATCTTTAATATTTGAAGAGTATTAGAGATTTTTCCGGACGTCTATATTTGTGACATCAATCCTACATAATGGGGATAGTTGCATATTGCAAATATTAGGTCTTTACCTATGAAATTGCCGTTCTGCAGTACTGGCCATTTCAAATCAAAATAATTTTTGTTTGGCTAAGAATTCTAATTTCAAATTAATTTTATTTTAAAAACATGGATTTTTTTTCTAAAAGTAGTCATTTCTTTATTGATTAGTGTTACATTTTCATCGCATTTCAATCTTTTTCGTCATCATGGATACGTTAAAAATTCGAGTAATTATGGAATATGAGTACCGTCGTGGCAGCAACGCGGCACAAGCGGCACGCAACATCAACGACGTTTACGGAGCTAACACTACAAACCAACGCACCACCTGTTATTGGTTTGCTCGCTTCCGTTCTGGAAATTTCGACCTGAAAAATGAACCTCGCGGTCGTCCGAAGACTTTGGTCGACAATGACGAATTAAAGGCGATTGTGGAAGCTGATGATACACAATCTACGGCTGAATTAGCAGCAGCTTTCGACGTTAGCGTCAAAACAATATTGGTCCATTTGCGTCAAATTGGCAAGGTAAAAAAGCTTGACAAATGGGTGCCCCACGAACTCAATGATCGCCAGCGCGAAGTACGCGTCGAGACGTGCCTTGCACTGCTCAACAGACACACAAATGAAGGAATTTTGAACCGCATTGTTACCTGCGATGAAAAATGGATTCTGTTTGATAACCGTAAGCGCTCAGCAAGTTGGCTGGATCCTGGTTCAGCACCTAAACAATGCCCTAAACGAAAACTTACCCCTAGAAAAGTGATGGTCACTGTTTGGTGGTCTAGCGCCGGTGTGATTCATCACAGCTTCTTACCAAACGGGGTGAGCATTACTGCAGATGTGTACTGTGAAGAACTGAACACAATGATGGAGAAGCTGGCGCATCTCCAACCAGCATTGGTCAATCCCTCGTCTCCGCTGCTCCTGCACGACAACGCGCGACCTCATACTGCACAGCAGACGGTCTCCAAGTTGCAAGAACTGGGGTTGGAAGCTCTCCGTCATCCGCCCTACTCACCAGACCTTGCGCCTACAGACTACTACTTTTTCCAGAATTTGGATAACTTCTTGGCGGGAAAAAAATTTAATACCCGAGAGGCAGTACAAAATGCCTTTGAAGAATTTGTTGCCTCCCGTCCAGCTGATTTCTTTAAGAAGGGCATCAATAAACTGCCACTGCGATGGCAAAGATGCATTGATTGCATGGGTGATTACTTCGATTAATACAAATAAAAAATTCATGAAAAAAATTCGTTTAAATTTTTTCATACAAAACGGCAATTTCATAGGTAAAGACCTATTATAAATTACACTTAGGATATATTCCCGCCGAGAAACAGGACATCTATCCCACAAAAACTTTGATCGCATTGTGACTTCCCATGCAATCGCACAGAGACATGCGACACGACACGGTCTACTTTGACACGGTCTACTTTATGGTAGTGGGAGAGTCTTTCGATAGACTAATAAAATAGCATGAGATCGATCCGCGAAATTAGAGTAATTACAATCGGGGCAACTATACCCCTGGGGCAAGTATCCTAGATTTACCCTATATACCCGTAAATGTACAGAAGCTACATCATGCTACCCCAAACTGTCAAATTTCTTTGATAGATTTTCAACTTTAAAACATAATCATAAGGTTCATGTTCAATTGGGAAAATTTGACAGTTTGGGGGGTAGCTTGATGTGCTGGCTTCTGTGCCTCGATAATTTTCATAAAGCAGCCTTTTATAGGGCTTCTAGAACAGGCTGTTAATGATTATCATCAGCCTGCTCAGCCCTTTTCATCATCATCATCATAGCAGTGATGGACATCAGCACGTCTAATAAAATTGCACGCTACCGGTTTTAATCTTCAGTCACTTTAATCCTACCAACGATTACGCGAAAATCGTCACCATAATAAACAAGATGGACCGCCCAAGAAAAAACGAGCTACCTAGAGCTATCTTGCCCTGACAGCACCACATAAGCGCAAACAGCCTATATACTGCCACAGTAGGCCACGAGGACCCAGTGTGGGTTGGTAATGTCCCTTGTCATCGATTTTTTTTGTACACAATGTTTTCTTTCAGTTTTGAGAGCAGAGTGTTAATGAAATAATTTACACAAAGTAAAGCGCCTGCTGTCTGGGTTCGAACCAAGTCAGTACAACTCGTAATTCGCGGTCGTTACCACTGGGTCACTACTTCTCTTTTGCACGGAAACTTGTCACAAATTAATATAAAAATATCAATTACCTTGTTGATGATCGTATTCTCCAATATACCTCTTCGTCAAAAACCGGACTGTAAGAGCTGAAAAGGAGAAAATAACTCGTTAATGTGGTTGGATTACGACTAAAACAGACAGAAGCCAGTAAATACTGCACTGTCGATTGACTTTTGTAATATACAGGGTCAAATTAAATTAGCTAGCTAAAGTGTTCAAATGTGATAGGTATCAACATCCTAACTTGCTAAAACCAATAAGAAATTTTGATGAGATTTTTTGGGGTTCTCAACACATGAAATATCCTTTTAAAATATTTTTTATTTTTGTTTTGTGTAAGTAAACTTAACAGACGTGATGGAGGGGATCGTGGGGAATCATCGTGGTAAGAAGATTGGCCAGCTTAACTCTGCGTTACCGAATGCCAGCTGATGACCTTGAAACGGCGGAACCAATTTTGATTTGAAACTTATCTAAGAACCACCGCTAGAAAACCTACTTTTAAATAAAAAAAAACCGCACCCAAATCGGTTCAATCGTTTAAGAGCTACGGTGCCACAGACACACACAACGGTGAAACTTATTACACCCCTCTGTTTGCGTCGTGTTGGGGTGAAACGGTCGCGTCGGCGCTACAGTCAATGAATAGGGATACGCAAAAAGTATTGATACAACAGGGTATCGATACTTTTGTTTCGATACCAAGTACTTTTGGAATCGATACTTTTGTTCCGATACTTTTGAGGTAACGATACTTTCTAAAAGTATCGATACTTACCTTCTGTTCATCTATACTAATATTATAAAGAGGTAAAGTTTGTGAGGTTGTAGAGGGTAATCTCTGAAACTGCGGAATTGATTTTGAAAAAAGTAAATTACTAATAGAAAGCCACGTTATTTGTGAGTGTCTATAGATTAACCCGAAAATTGAAAAGACATTTTCGTGGTAGTCGGATTTGCAAAGTAAGTCGGAGAAAAAATGATCGAACGAAAACGTTTCTTACGAACGCTGCCTTAACGATGAGAGATTTATGATTAAGTGCTAGAGAAAAGTTGTAGAGCTTTACAATGCGTACAAAAAATTCAGCGACAGCATACATCTAATTTTTATATTTAAGCCACAAAAAGTAGTTTTTTCATATTCAAAAAATAATATAAATCGTTAGGTCATATTATCAACAATTATGAGTTCTTATCAAAATAAGTACTTAAATTTATCGTCTTAGGTGTTTAAAACTACAGACTTTTCCCTTTTACATATAATTTGGACGAATGGTTAAAGAGATAATACGACATAGGTATGGAACCGCGACCATGTCGTAATCTAATGAGTGATATAAAAATGTTTACCGCCCAACGAAGTGGGCACGGGTCAGCTATTTCTAAAAAATAATCAGCTTATGAAAATGTAGTATATCCGAAGGATAGTATACATAGATAGTATATATAGTTAACGCAAATGACAGCCCGTGCCAATCAAGAAACTCCTCGGAATCGGAAACTTACACCATGGATTTCTGGGGTCAACATAAACAACTGGCTCATGCAAGACGTCAGAGTACAACTGAAGGGGAAAGGGACAAGGTTGGACTATACCTTTCAAATCAAGTATCTCCTCTCAAAGCAGATCCTTTGAACGCGTAGGAAAACATGAAATTCGTTTTCCCAGGGCTGTTTAACCTGGTGAAAAAATACTTAATTATTCCAGCAACTTCAGTGCCTTCGGAAAGGCTTTTTTCACGAGCTGGAGCCATTATTACAGAGAGTCGTAATCGCTTGACTGGATCCCGCCTGGATAAAATTGTATTCATGTCGGATTGCACAGAGGAAGATTTGCAGTTTTCTAAATAATTTAGTAATAATTATGACGTTTATTTGTGAGTTTTATTGTGTTTAGTCGTGTCATTTTAATTTTAATTGTTGTACTGATTTCGAGAAGTTTGATTGTTTTCTCCAAAATAGGCTACGTAACGTACCTACGTTTACGTATGATATGTCTAACGGTTTCTAAATGTCTATTGGATATTAGTGACTATTTTGTGAGACACGTTCCTGATAGATTTTTTTGCGAAACTTAGCAACACAAACAACACTCCATTCAGGTTTTTTCTGTAATAAAAAGTACCTACTCGATACTTTCAGATATCGATACTTTTGTTCCGATACTTTTTTGGTATCGATACTTTTGATACGATACCGGTATCGAGTAAAGTATCGATACTTTTGAAATTTTGCGTATCCCTATCAATGAAAATGCCAAACAGGCGAGGCCCTGCAATAATGAATGTAACTATGCTATTGTAGAAAGGATAACATTTTCATTACTTAGCCGTCCCCCGACGTAACAATGCTTGGATCAAAAAATTACCAAACTTTAAAGGCAATTTTTTTTTTTTTTTACCTTTTGAGGTTTTTGTTTGGGTCGAGGATTTCAAAATGTATTAGGTAGATGTTTTATTAGGTGTACTCGTTATATTTTATCTACACGTTAAAATGCTCCTAATTAACCCCTACGTAGGAGATCTATTAAAATAAATAAGAAGAAATATCCCAACACTTAAAATTGTTCGTAAAACAAAACATTCACACGACAGTTGTGATGTTACATCCGTATTCTATTTTTCCTCGACCGTGCGCTCGAGGTCATGGTCTGGCGAAAATACTACGCGTATTACGAATTTACTTTTGTAATAAACTAATCTTCTATGTAAATATATGTATTAAAAATGAATTGACGTTTTTAGTCTCACAAAAACTCGAGAACGGCTGGACCGATTTGGCTAATTATGTTTTAAAAGGTGAGAAAAGAAAAAGAAAATTTATATATACAGGATGTTCAGTAAATAGTACGAAATAGGGCGGGGGTGATAGCTTGGGTCAATACCCACCAGAAAAACATAATATATATTCTACAAAATGTTACGGATTTACAGTTATAGTATTAAGCGATAAGAAAATTGTACAGTGAAAATTTTAACACTTAATAAAATAGTATTTCTTGAAAAAAAAAAAACCTGTTTTCGAACCGACGAAAAAACGGAGGAGGTTACTCAATTCGACGCGTATATTTTTTTTTTTTTTTTTTGTGTATGACCACGCATAACTTTTTCCAGAGTAGTCCGATTTTGATAATTCTTTTTTTATTGGAAAGGGTATACCTCGAAATTGGTCCCATATAAATTTCGAAGAAAAATTCCAACCCTAAGGGTAAGAAAACAGGGGATGATTGATTGTTTACTCACAGATTTTAATACTGAGTCGTGTATTAAATCAAAAATTAAGCATGTAGTAATTAGTAGATTATAGCCACAAAAAATTATAAAATAAAAACTTTTTAATAAAAAAATTAAACCGCCGAAAAACCGAAAAATAAAAATAATAAACTAGCTTTGTCCAACCCCAATAAATAAGTTCGGAAGTCGGTGACTTTGGATATGTATTTGATTATATGTATGTCACCGCCTTCCGAACTTAGTTATTGGGGTTGGACAAAGCTAGTTTATTATTTTTATTTTTCGGTTTTTCGGCGGTTTAATTTTTTGATACAAAGACTTATCAATGAGTAGAGTTACTATTCACGAATAATTTGATGTAAAAAATATTAGAAAAGGATTTTTAGAGGAAAAGAAAATTTGTATGACTGTAAATCCGTAACATTTTGCGGAACCTTTATGTTTTTTTGGTATGTATTGACCCAAGCTATCACCCCTATACTATGTCGTACTATTTACTGGACACCCTGTGTATAAATGAATGACTTTTGTTAGTCTCACAAAAAGTTCAGACAACTTTTATTGGCGGTATGAAGGTCGCCCGGGTCAGCTAGTTACACTTTAAAACTTATGGAGGATGTATTCGGAATCAAGTTGATTTTTTATTTCAATACACTAGCTCGGATGCTTACTAATAATATTTGTTAAATCCTAATTTAATTTGTTTCCATATAATTTGTTATTGTGTAAAATTGTATTAATTTCTTTAAAAGTTACTAGATATTTGGTTTTACGTAGCAGAGGTACCTACGCCTCGAGCTGGGTCGAGACGACCTCTTGACAGATTGCGGTACATTTTAGCGGAGCGGGAATTTATGACGTTTTGGAAAATCGAGTTTACAGTTGAATTTAAATAAGATACCGCCAGATCCTATCGAATAAAATAAAAAGGAACAAAACAAAAAATATGCCCACCACGCCGCGCCGTCAACGTAGAGATACGGCGGTGGTGCGGCTCTTGGATTGTTTGTATTGGTGAAATACTACAGTCAGCCCCAGTTTTCACCATGATAGTCAGCACGGTGGCAACTGGGGCTGCCTGCTTACATCAATCGGTTTGTAAATCTTCAACTATAGGTATCCGACGACCCTGGTTACTCTCTTTTGGTACTATACTTTTAAAAATAAAGCAAGTAACACATTCAACGATTGCCAAATGGGTTAATGCACTGGTTCACTGACAGGTTTGGACATAAATTGAGTCAAAGAGATCGTGGATCACCTTGCCAAGTGCCGAGCGTGGTCACTGCGGCGTTACCCTTCAATGTCGTTCGTTGAACCAAAATAACAGAACCGTATCTTGATAATTGACACATCATTCTATAAACGGACTGTTGGTGATTAGACACACATTTCATTGAAATAAGGATATCATCCACATTGTTTTAGCCGATAGGCTTCACTAAATTAACTACCAACTGACGGCATGGTTGGCGCAGTGGTTAAGCGATTGACTGCTGCGCTGCGTGTCGAGGGTTCAATTCCCGCACGGAACAAATATTTGTATAGCCTACAAGTAGTTGTTCCGGGTTTGGCTGTTTGTGTATGTGAGTTTAAATGTTTACAAACGCACCCACAATACAGGAGAAGTTCCTAGTATGGGGCAACGTTTAAAAAAAATACTTAGTTGCTCACCATCATCAATACTTCATCCGAAAGACATCCACAGCTAGACATAGCAAACCCGCCCCCAGCACTGCCACTTCTACCGGTTATGTGGTTCTCGCATCCAGCGTATTCACCAGGTCGTCGGTCCACCTTGTGGGAGGCTTTCTAAAGCTGCGTCTTCCATTACGCGGTCGCCACTCCAAGGAATCTTTCGGCCCCAATCAGCCATCTGTTCTGCGAGCAATATACTCTGCCCAATGCCACTTAAGTTTGGCAATTCTTTGAGCTATGTCGCTGATCCTGGTTATCCTTCGAATCTCTACATTTCTGATTCGATCGCATAGGGAAACTCCAGGCATAGCAATCTTCTTTGCCCTTTGAATAACTATCACTCTTCTTATGAGGCCCATTGTGAGCGACCACTTTTCAGTGCCATAAGTTACTTACGTGGACTTTCGTCTTGAGATACTGCGGTATGTGAGATGAGAAGATATTAAATTTAATAGCTTCCCGAACGCTGCCCAGCCGAGTCGGATTCGACGATTAACCACTTTCTCGAAGTTGGACTTACCTTACTGGATAGTTTATCCTAGGTAATCAAAATCGATCACTACTTCGAGTTTAGAGTCTCCGATCTTCATGAGGGTAGGTAAGACATGAGCATTAGACATGAGCTTGTACGGGTCAATCTTGTTCTGCTGGGGCCGTTTGCCAGAATCGTATAACGGGGCACTAGTGGACGTGTATAACTGTCGATAAAACTTCTCAATCTCTTACAACAGCTCAGGTTTGGCGGATACGACTCTGCCATCATCGGTCCTCAGTTTCAAAATCTGGCTCTTCTCTTGCAATGACCTTGGAGCTCTTGTT
This sequence comes from Polymixis flavicincta, assembly GCA_949987655.1. Taxonomy (NCBI): domain Eukaryota; kingdom Metazoa; phylum Arthropoda; class Insecta; order Lepidoptera; family Noctuidae; genus Polymixis; species Polymixis flavicincta. Next base: position 9,421,404 of record OX465171.1, on the reverse strand, counting down.
TCGCTCTATCTAAGGTCGCTTTACAAAGACTTAGAGATCCGTCTATTGAAGACTGTATGATCATTTCGCGCCTCTTCTACATGAGCTGTAATATATGACCACAGACTTCAACGTCTGCACCTGGCTAACCATTGAAGCTTTCAAATTGATGATTATTTGGACAGTAGGTATCTTTTCCGTCGCGCGACCTGGGCATTCACCAAGAAAGGTTTTTTGTAAACCTAGGAGGCACTGTTAAATCCTCATCGGGGTAGCTTTTTTTAAATATGTTGGGATGGCTTCCATTCCTACCGGATGCAGCTGAATTCCAGTATTTCACATGGAGCGACTGCCTGTCTATCCTCCACAACCCGGGAAATAAAAAGCTAAACATACATACAGGAAAAGTTTTTATCCAGTGCGCAAATTGTAACCATGAATTCAGCATATCATTCTAGACCCCCTAGCGCAGAAATTATTTGCCGGTTATACAAAAAAATATCAGCTGTTCCATACATTTTGACCGCGTAGGTATTGCACTTTTCTATGAAACAGCTTCTTTTTTTTTTGTATAACCGGCGAAAAATTTCTGCGCTAGGGGCTCTAGAATGATATGCTGAACTGTATACATACGTCATTTTGCAATTGCTTATTATATTATTATTCCAACAGCTTCCTTCATCTACTACATTTTCTACGAAACATAGGTAATAACTATAATAAGCAACACTGCAATCTTGCAACAATGTTCCTAGTTTCCTAAACAATGTATGGAGGATCCCGTTTCATAGTGTTGCAGTAGATTTTAATAGGAAACATGTTTACATAACATTGCTTGTTATGTTTGTAACATATTTGGACGTTGAGGTAACATATGGCTCTCCCTGTATGATTTATTTATTCGAAACTTCTGGCAGTAAGTACCGATTAAATCCCAGTACCTAGTGCTGGCTGAAATACTGCGACACTGCCATATCATTTAAATTTGGAATGGTTTTTGACTTGTTTCCATTTCAATAATTATGTGGGTTTTAGTCCTACTTATATATTTGTTTTTATCTTGGAAGGTCTCCCACAAGATGGACCAATGACCTGGTAAAGGCTGCAGGAATCGTATACTTTCTTTCAAAATCTGCTGGATGCATAAGCATAAAACCGGTCGAGGTGGCGGTGCTTGGGAGAGACGCAACAGACGTCTTTCGGCTGATATTATGATTATGAAGATCATGAATTTTAATAAAGGTAAAAAGTCGTGACAAATCATGTAAAAATAAACAGTGTCACTCCGGGAGTGCCTGCAGAAGTGAAAACATGAACAATTACGTGTGTATTTTTTGAAATTACAGGAAATATTTTTTGAATCGTCAGATTTAACAACGTTCAACGTTGTTCGTTCGTACGAGTACGTTCGTGTTGTTAGTGATGTCGGTAACAATGTCGCGAGTTCAGTTGTTTTTTCCCATCTCAAAAAATGCCCAACACGCCTAAATAAGTAAGTTTTCACTTGAAAAATTGTAAGAGTATTATGGCACCTACGTATCGTGTGTACAGGATTACATCGAACTTCTTCTTAAGTACCTATAGCTAAAACCACACGGTTAAGATATACTGGTTAAGTTTTAACCAGTGCGCAAACTGTAACCATGAATTCAACATATTATTCTAGACAACCTAGCGTAGAAATTTTTCGACTGTCATACAAAAAAAAATTCTGCTGCTTCATAGAAAAGTGCAATACCTACGCGGTCAAAATGTATGTTTTTTATTTTGTCTAATTGATGAAAAATTTCTACGCTAGGGGGTCTAACATGATATGCTGAATTCATGGTTACAGTTTGCGCACTGGTTAAAAATTTATCCTGTAGATGCAAAACGGATTTAAAACCCCCACTTAGCAGTTTAATCATCATCATCATCATCATCATCTGCCTAGCCTTTTCTCAACTACGTTGGGGTCGGCTTCTCTTTTTTACTATTGTTGGTAGGTAGGTACTTCTACTATATTGATTTCTCAGCTGTACCTACACCGCTGCTAACGGTGTCCAGCTATCCAAAAAGTGTGTTGTTATTATATTGCAATCAAGTTGTTGCCCTACAACCTGAGATGTCCTAGAACCAAAAAATTCGAAGACATGTGACATCTACCAACCCGCACTGGGCCCGCGTGGTGGATTACGGCCCTCTCACCGAGAGGAGGCCTGTGTCCCAGCAGTGGGAACATTATAGGCTGATGATGATGATGATGAAGTTGTTGCCTTGTTCTTGTGTCTTGATGAAAACCCAAAACACTGCGACTAGCTATAGCAAACTTTGTGAACGAAACCATAGCGAGATCTAATTCGACGCCAACGCCACCTAGGCAGCAGCCGGTCATTTAAAAGGTACCCCAACCCGCGCGGCCGTATGCCTACTGTTAATACAAGGCAAACGAATGAGTTTAAAAGTATTTATATATTAATTGTATGTGTTATCAAGAGTTAAAAGTATTGTTCCTTAAATGAGAGGCCACAATAACAGTGATTGTTTTGAAATTTTACAGTTTGGGATAGCTTGACCTGCTGGCGACTGTACCTGCCGAAGTCAATTGTCTAATGGCGGCTTCCTATAATTTACGAACAGTTGTAGGTTAAAATTAAGACTCTTGTATCTTTACCAATATTGAAGGAAAGACCCAATTTTTTCGCATAGTTGACCCACCCTATGTGCAAGTTATCACGCAAGCTATCACAGGTAAAATTGGCTTACGAAACTATTTATTTGCCAAGTTTGGAACTAAAAACTGCTACTTAAATTATTTACACAAAGTAAAGCGCTCGCCTGGGTTCAAACCCACGTCCTACAACACGTAAGTTGGTGCCGATAACACTGGGCCACCACTGCTCAAAATCAAAAACCAAAATCAAAATATTTTATTTCACACTGCGTCCGCAAGGAATTTAACAAAAAAGGTATAGTTCAGTTCGCAGAGTTTACGATTTAACTGTATAGATATTATTATAAAAACTTTTTTCAAAAAAATAACAACCGCCTTCCAAAAAACACTACAAAGTGCAAAATAACTTTAATTTCGGAAGTCGGTGACTTTGGATGTGTATTTTAATTATTCGTCACCGCCTTCCGAAATTAAAGTTATTTTGCACTTTGTAGTGTTTTTTGGAAGTCGGTTGTTATTTTTTTGAAAAAAGTTTTTATTTTTCACTTTTTAGTTACCTACCCCACACCAATTCGAAATTTCATCGTCCTTGGGGTCAAAACAATGCATATTTATGCGATAGCAGCATTCGCGGTTGATTTGCTATAATTTTTTGAAGAGTTCCGTTGTCTGTCTCCGAAACGCATCATCAGATCTATATGAAATTTGAATGGGACCATTTCGGAGTAAACACCGTTCGAACAAAAAAAGAATTTTGCAAATCCGTCCACATATGACGGAGTTATGCCCGAACATACATAAAAAAAAAAAAATATAAACATGTCGAATTGATAACCTCCTTCTTTTTGAAGTCGGTTAAAAAATACATAAAATTTCTGAAATAAAAGCCTAAGATTCAAGATTCAAGATTCAAGATTCAAGATTCTTTATTTGTGGAAACATGAGTACACATACAGAGCATGCAAGTTAATAAATTACAATAGTTGAGATCAGTCATGTTTGGCCTTAGTGGCGTACAAATATTTAAATTTCGTCATAGTTATTACATAAGAATTATTTAATGTCAATTAAAATAAATTATCATCATAGCAATCATATGTTGCTGCATGTATGGATTATGTCAAAGATGTACTGATAATATTGTCATTGAGAAATTCTAGAACACTGTAATATGCTTTCCCTTGTAGCAGTATCTTTAATTTATTTTTTAATTGGCGGATATTAAGCTCCTTCCAACTATTAGGGAGTTTATTGAAAATTTTAGGGGCCATACAGAAAACACTCTTGTGCATTAATGTCGTTTTAGACCTATGTAGACAGAGAATACTATCATCGCGTCTACTATGGTTGCGATCAACCACTTCTGATTGACGTGGAAATAAGAGCCGATTTGATTTCACAAACATGACAATCTCTAAAATGTAAAGGCACGGGAGAGTTAATATTTTATATTTTATAAAGTAGGGTTTACAACTTTCAGTTGACTGCAATCTAAACATAGTCCTGATGCACCTTTTTTGGGCTTTAAAGGGTACGTCCTTGTCAGTTGAGTTGCCACAGAAAATGATCCCATATCTTAATTGAGAAGAAACCAAACCGTGATAAGCCGTGAGCAATGATTCTGTGTTAAGCACTGGGACCAGTTTGAACAGAGCGTAACAAGAATTACTAATTTTTTTACTGAGTTCTTCTATGTGTGCTTTCCAGTTCAGCTTTTTGTCAATCGTCACTCCAAGGAATTTAGTGTTGTCAACTTCTGTAATAATTCTATTATTGTATTGGACATTAAGATCAGTCATAGTTGATAAACGTTGACTGAAGTGCATTACGGTAGTTTTATTAAGATTAATTTTTAGATTATTATTATTCATCCAATTTATTATTGATGTCAGAGAATTGTTAATGTCATTATTGTAGCTATCTTTAGTATTACATTGAATTGTGATAGTGCTATCATCAGCAAAGAGTGTAACTGGTTGGTCTACATGTTTAGGTAAGTCATTTATATATACTATGAATAGTGGGGGACCCATCACACTACCCTGGGGAACTCCATACTTGACCACTCGCTCGTGCGAATGAAATATTTCTTCACATTTCGTTTTTAAGTTTATCCTAGATATCTCCGTGACTTGTTTTCTGTTATCCAGATATGTTTTTATTAATTTTAGAACATTTCCTCTTATACCGTATGCTTCCAACTCATTTATTAAAATATCATGCCTGACGTAATCAAACGCCTGCGTCATATCACAGAATATGGTGCAGACGGGATTGGTTCTATCGACGTTTACCATAACTTTATGTAGGAAATCGTAAACAGCCATATTTATAGTTCGGTTTTCTCTGAATCCTTTTTGTTCGTTAACTAGTATATTATGTTTTTCTAAATAAGCACTTAATTCTTTATATATATATTTTTCAAATATTTTGGAGAAAACACTAATAATCGAAATGGGTCTGTAAAATTCCATGGATTCTCTATTTTCTTTTTTAAATATAGGTTTTACAATTGATTTTTTTAAAGCGTCAGGGAATATGCCAGTACTTATGCTTAAATTAATCAAATGACTTAAGTGCGTACAAATTTCTGGAGCCACCAACTTAACTATTTTTGTTGATATTCCGTCATAACCCACGCTGTTCGTATTTTTCAATAGTTTGATTATTCTAAACACGTCCTGCGGTATACAAGGGGGCATAAAAAATGATTTTTCTCTATTTGGGATATTTGAAGTGACTTGATTTCCTGAATTAACAAGTGGGACTACTTTTTCAATGAAGTAGTTGTTAAATTCGTTGGCTATTTTCTGGGGATCTCTTATAGTGTCACTGTTGACTTTTATTTTTGTGATCAGATTTCGTGGTATTTTATGCTTTGAGTTATTAATAATGTTCCAACTGGTTTTTGATTTATTACTGGATTGTTTTATTTTATAATTATTCTGTGCATATTGCGTTAATTGTATAATTTTCTTAAATAATTTAGAGTATTTAGTCAATCTATATTTATTAGTTCCATTTGGGTCACGTCTGTATTGCCATAAAAGTTGCCTCCTTATTACATCACCTATCTGCCAGTGTAAGTCCCGTCAAAATCGTTCCAGCCTTTTCAGAGATTAGCCGGAACAAACAGACTGACAACCAAAAATTGAAAAAAAAATTTTTGGTGTTTATTATGTACCGTGTATACATCCATATGCATTTAGTAAAAAGCGGTAATTTTAATATTAGAAACAGACACTCCTGTTTTATATATCTGTATAGAAGATGTATAGATAAACCTGCATGGGCACTTATGAAACGTCAGAAGCTATGTGCACGGTTGAAATTGGTCGCTTCTTATGGAGAAGAGCCGGCAAGAAACTCCACGGTTACTCTTTTAAAAATAAATTGGCTTTAACAATGTTTTCAAATCACAGTGATAATTGGTATGGGAGGACAGTGCAGCCCTGTCAATAAGTACCAGGTACTTAGAGGAATGAAAAAAAAATTAAAAACGTCTACAAATCTACAATCTGCAAGCACAGAATATATTATACCTACTCGAGCAGAAATAAAGCTTCATACTAACGCCGTGCGTAGGTACACACTACATGCACAGCTATGTGTGTGCGTGACGAGTCACCGACAAGGCGCTGCTTTAATAACTATGTATTAAGATTTGCTTAGTAGTAAATTTCCGATAGCTAGCTTGTGTGTTGCTTGTGTCGGGCAGCTTACATTGAATTCATTTAGTATAATTGCAAAGGAGAGCTGTCAGAGCCATTTCTAATCTAGGTACAGAGGCCAGCACATCAAGCTACCCCAATCTGTAAAATTTCTTTGATAGTTTTTCAACTTTATTACAAAGGCATAAGGTTTATGTTCAATTGGGAAAATTTGACAGTTTGGGATAGCTTGACCTACTGGCGACTGTACTTCACCGCGGGTCACTCAGTGTGGCAAAAAACGAAAACACAGAACCTAAGACATCGATTTCCGAAATTAAAATTACTTTTCCGTCTGTAGCGTTTTTTTGTCAGAAAAAGGCATTCAGGTCGTTCGTGTCTACGTCATTCGTAGTGTCGTAGCCGGGTAGCCGGATATTACACCAAACGTCGACGTTAATTAGCATCCAGTGTTCTGCTGACGCAATCAAGTGCATGGGAAATGAAGGGAAATGATGAGACGTTAAATTAATTTAGTAAATGAAATGAACTAAATAGGTTTAGGTAAAAAAATCGTAAAAGGGGTTATATAGTTGACACTTCAAAAATACGGTGTAGGAAAATTAAATTATTGTATACTCGCGACAATTTCGAAATTGAATGTCCGATTCGAATCAATTAAATAGTATTTTACTGCTACATAAATACCATTGATGATAAAATAATTTATTTGAATAAGAATTTAATTTTAAATAAATTATGGCCTATGTTACTTCCTGATAATTTAGATTTCTATTGGTGCCAAAATGGTTAAAATCGGTCCAGTAGTTTCGGAGCCTATTCGGAGCAAACAAACAAACAAAAATTACCTCTTTATATAATATAAACTAGCAGCGCTCCGCGGTTTCACCCGCATAGTTCCCGTTCCCGTGGGAATACGGGGATAAAATATAGCCTATGTCACCCGGGGATAGTGTAACTTGCCAACAGTGAAATAATTTTTCAAATCGGTTCAGTAGTTTCGAAGCCTATTCAATGCAAACAAACAACCAAATCTTTCCTCTTTATTAATAGTATAGATATAGAAGATAATAAATAAAATATAAATATAATTAAAAATTAGTATAGAAGTATAGATATGAAGCAATACATTAACAATAAACTTCAAAATGATTTCTGATTCTGATTAATAGTGTGTTACACAATAAGGGTGCTGTTTTGTATGACTTGTTGCTTGTGAATTTGTATTATTGGCAAAATTACTTTGTACGTGTGCACGTACAAAGTAATTTTGCCAATAATACAAATTAATGAAAAATAATGCTATTTTTCTATGCAATCTGAGATGTTTTGGCTCGGAAAATAACACCCACGATACGTGCTCGGAGCTAAATAAAAAGAGCCACACGACTCGATCTTCAAAGTGAAGCAACGCTTGCTAAGGTCGGTCTGTCGATGGGTAATCCTTCATACATACTGAGACCCCTGCGTGCTTCCGGAAACACGTTAAACAGTTGGTCTCGGCTGTCATTCGAAGATCTGTGACAGTCGTTACCGGTATCAGAAGCCCGAAAGTTTGACAACCACTGTTGCCAAGAGGCATCGTGTTTCGTTTGTTTCGCCATTTCTTGTCAGGGATAGACAGATTTTTCTTCTTCTTTATAAAAGATATATATGAAGTGTAAAAGTAATTCCGATAGGTATCCTATTAACACGATATAAAAAATCGTTTAAATTGATTTGTCCAAAAATAAACAAGTGTTGTTTTAAAGTCGGTTAAGATTTTTTTGAGTTAAAACCATTACGAACAATAAAATCTTTTCTCTTTAAAATATTAGTGTAGGAAACTATGAAAGACACTTAGGTACAAAATTTACAGGTTGTCGCCTATCACCGGTCACTTTTCGGTTTTAATTATTAAATTGGCCGCTGAACGTCACGCACGTTGTACAAATCTCCATATCTAGACAGAGTAAGTATCTATTAGCAAATTTGAGGTAAGGACGCGCTCAATGGCGCGCTGCCCTCAACGTGTCAACGTCATGTTACTTCGCACAGCTGTGTGTCATCAGCTGTATTCTGAGCTTTTCGGAGCAACTCTATTGTAGTCTAGCTCGAACATTCAACACTACAATGATGTATTTCCAAGGCACTTCCTAAAATAAAACTAAAAAGAGAGTTAATCTTGCGTAAATAATGAAAAATGTTCAGATATGGTTTCTACAGAGTTGCGCGTAAAGATTTCGGTCCGTGGAATGGATGGTCAACCAGACCATCCATTACCTGATTAATTTTTCATTTGGCCCATTGAGTTTTGTGCTACATAAAAAAAAACAGTGGCACTCTGGTAGTGCCGACAGAAGTGATAAAATGAACAATTACGTGTGTTTTTTAATCGTCAATACAGGATTTCACATTGGGTCCTTCGGTCCTGATTGCTCGCGGTAAAAAATGATAAACGAGCGATCGACTTCAGCCATTAAAGGTAACAGCACAAATTTTTACGATAAAAATACAAAGGGAAAGCAAGGGATAAAATAATTAGAATTTCCTAAAGGGACTTTTCCAAAAGACATCAACGCGCGACTCATCCGTGTGCTCGTTCACCCATATATATACACAGTATATACAATGTGGACCTGGATGTACGACATTAAATTAAAACGAGCACAGTACTAGTCCATCTTAACATTTTAAAACACGAAGATTAGTAGTTAACGAAAAATTTAAAAATTGTAATGAACATGATATTCGTAAGTTTAGAGGAATGTCAATCGTCCTGTTCCACCTTGTATATAGCTCATGGAAAGCGTTCGGTGACGATGACGCGAGTTCCATGGTTTTGTTCACCCAAAAAGTGCTCAACGCGCCTAAAGAAGTTTTCACTTCAAAAAGACTGGGTCGTCCCAAACAATAAGCTTCTACATACCGAGACCTCTCCGTGCCTCAGCAAGCACGTCAAGCCAATGGTCCTGGCTGTCATTCCAAGACCTTTGACAGTCGTTACGGGTAGTCAGAATGCTGAATGACGACTGGTCTTACTTGTTATCCCGTCACTGGGTTGTGGATGTTAGATAGACAGTCACTCTATGTTAAATACTGGTAAATATACATATTTAAGTCCTGTGTAATAGGGGCGAGCTGCTAGTTGTGGTACACCACAACTGGCTATTTGCGAGCGTTCTACACATCTCTTTGTATCCCTTATCCGCTTGAGCGACCTTGATGACGTCATCGCACCCATTTGCGTCGTGGGTGGTCCGCTCTCTTATCGAAAACTCGAAAAAAAAACAATGGATCTTTGTATGTGGGTTGGTTCGACTGTTTATTGTTTTGGAATTTTGAATGAATGGACTTTTAACTTGTATTACTTTCGTTTGAATGGATGGTCGTTATAATTTACGAGTTTCCCTGCGTGATCGAATCAGGAATGAAGAGATCCGCAGGAGAACTAAAGTAACCGACATATCCCGAGGAATTGCCAAACTTAAGTGGAAGTGGGCAGGGCACGTTGCTCACAGAACATATGACCGATGGGGCCAAAAAGTTCTGGAGTGGCGACCGGAAGACGTAAAGTTGGAAGGCCTCCCACAAGGTGGACAAATGACCTTGTGAGGGCCGCAGGAATCCGCTGGATGCGGGAAGCACAGAACCGGTCGAAGTGGCGGAGCTTGGGGGAGGTCTATGTCCAGCTGTGGACGTCTTTCGGCTGAAATGATGATGATGATTATGATTTGAAAATTTGATAAAAAGTAATCATTATTATAATTTAATTTATTAATTCTGTGACGGATCTGATGATTATTTCCAACAAAGTATTAATAAATCATAACATCAAGCGTGTTTTCCCCGAAGGAATAGGCGTGTGAGGTGTATCTGTAGTACAGCCTCGTTTCTCCTGATATGTTTAAGTATCAGGTAATAGGGGGCGAGCCTATTGCTATCAACCGGACACAAATCCAGACTCCGGGCTACTTCAGTAGTAGCAATTCCTGATGATCAATTCACTTTTTGCCCAACCTGGGAATGAAACTCAGGATTTTATGCTTGCTTAGCGTAGCGTAGTGCTTGCGACCACACAAAACCAGCGAGGCAGACAAAATTGATTGATGGAATTCTGTAAACCTTCAGTAGACCCACATTTAGCCAGTTATTAGGGTGCGACCCTATTAAAGCACCTATAGATACTAAAAAGTTCATAAGACTTGCTATTTCTTCTCCAAACAGCTGATTTGACTCTAGCACTGACCGTGTCCAACCAAAATAGTTTTTATTTATAATTTTAAAAACAGTTTCTGGATCAAATAAATAATACGACTCCGATATTTATTGCATGTTGTAACATTTATGTGAAGAAATTATAGATTTATCGATCTAAGAATAAATTTAGTATCACGGTTTCCTTAATCGCTGAGGAATGAGGATAGGCCGTCGCTATGCGATATTGGCTGTTCTGTGGTTTTGGGATGTTGTTGTGATTGCGAAGCTGAGGTTACGTCATTCTGTTTAAATATTGATTTATAACTAACTGCTGCTCGCGATTTATTGCGGGACAAAAAGTATCCTATGTTAATTGTTATTGGCAGCTATCTGTGAACGTTCTGTCAAAATCGGTCCAGCCGACTTGGAGATTAGTCGGAACAAACAGACAGAACGACTAATGAAAATATAATAAACAAAATGTGTTTTTTTTAAAGTAGGTACCGTAAATAGCCAGCTGGATGGACCGATGACCTAAAGGACACGGCTGGGACAGACTGGATGCGGAAGGCGGAGGATAGGGTGCTGGCTTTGTGGCGCAACATGGGACAGCCGTTTGTCCAGCATTGGACTGCGATAAGCTGAGTTGATTGATTGACCGTAAATACTTTCGTATGTATGCATTTAGTAAAAAGCCGTCATTTTGACATTTCAAAGAGACACTTCATTTTGATTTCTGTGTTTAGATAGCTCACTGACAGCACTGTCACTTAATATCACCATGAATTTATAAATAACAAACTTGAGTTGGCAGAATTATTAACATTCTAGTTAGTTTAACTTATAATTTAACTATAAGTGTTGCAATGAATTTGTCCCTAATTTGTGTTCACCTCTTAGAACTAAGCTGGACTCTCCATCCGCTTGCCGGCTCATTGTGTGGCTGGATGAGGCGGGCAAACTCATCGAGATAATTATTGCAGACCGAGGTGGTCTGCAATAATTCTGCCTCATCCAGCACATGGCAAAAGAGGGGCCAGATCTGGTGGATAACCAGTTTAGTTTTCGTAGACGCGATTATGCGTGTGAGGGTCTGGCGGAGGAAGCAGTGGTCCGAGGTAAGGTCGCTAGCGACCTTTAGACTAACGAGGCAGTCATATTGGCATGTGACATACCTACCGTACGTCTATGAAGAATAAGAAGATTAATTAATAAACCTTCCATCAGAAAAGAGAATCCATCGTCCACACATCACTATATATTCAAAAACAAAGTTTCGCTCATTTTGTTCGTCTCGTTTATTATCCGTTCTGTCTCGCTTGACTCCTTTTAATACAAACTGACACTACAGATAACTCATTAATTATTTAACACAAATTACACCTGATTTCTATCGTGACAAAATATATCACAACAAATTTCGTGAAAACAAAAACAGATGCCAGAACGAATGACATGTGCAATTTTTCCATTTATTAGCTGTTACATTTTCTTGCCATCATGATTTCATGCCCGGATCAAGGGGGGGGCGCAAACCAGGGCGTTCCAGGGGCCGCCAAAATCATATTATAATATGATTAAAAAAGAATAACTTGCTCCACAAAGCGCCTAGCATATGGAACCATGGTTGCATCACCGTCGACTTGTAAGAAAAAGGCGCCACATAGGCCTACACCTAATTGATTTCTTTCAAACGCTGGAGAGAGAAGCGCTACTATCAATTATCTGCCCCGGTTTGAAAAAATCGTAGATCCGGGGCTGTGTTTGAGATCGGCGCAACATATCTTTTTACCATACTTCTCGTCCTCTCGGTCGTCTCCCTTTTCCTATCTATATCATCTTTCACATGTCCATCCATAGCTTCTTCAGTCTTCCCCTGCTCTTGTAGCCCGCCATATTCTGTAATTTTCTTGCCATCATCATTCTCTCCTGGCTTAAAGGTGCTCTTATACAGGCAATTTTTGAGCATATTGCTCGGCAACACTAATCGATCCATCTGGATCAATTAAGTGGAGCAGTCTGGAGCAACAACAATAAATTGCCGATGTTTCGCCAATATTGCTTCTGATTTCTCCATATAGTTCATGAGTTGCCGCATATCCATTCGGTTTGGAATTTTTTAGTCAATTTTCTTTCTATCTCGTTTGTACGTATAACTATGTCTCGTTTTTGCGAGAGGAACCGGCCGGCGTTTTGCCTAGTTTTTCTTAAGTTGCTCCATATTGTGTGGCCGTATCTCTGGCAATAGGATGTTCATGTTACCATTACCCTAAATTGCTGGATGTAGTCGTGACGTCATATTTGACGAGAATTGCCCAAGATGGAGCAATTTTAGTTAATAGTAGTTAATTTTAGTTTCGTGTAGGGTCGGCGCAACAAGTCTTTTCCTTCCATACTTCTTTCTCTATTAGTCGTCGTCTCGATGTCACCCTTTCTAACCATATCATCTTCTACATAGTGGATTCATAGTTTCTTCTGCTGTTCCCCTACTCTTGTAGCCACCCATCCTACCATATCCTACTAATCTACTAATATTATAAATGTAAAAGTTTGTATGTTTAAATGTTTGTTACTCGATCACGCAAAAACGGCTAAACGGATTTGAATGAAATTTAGCACACATATTCCCCCTTATTTATAAACGCTGCTTAAAGTTAAGTAATGATTAGCGACTGATTAACCATACATTTTTGACGTTTAAACACCTCTTAACTTTAATCATCGTTTATGCATATGCCGTATAGTGTGTAACCTGGAATAACACATAATTAGGATATTATTTTTCCCGATAGTATAATTTTCCGGCTAATTTTCGGCCTCCACGCGGGCTATGCAAAAGGGCCAAAGCTAGTAATTTTATTGAAAGTTTAAATTTTGCCATGTTTGTTACTCAATCACGCAAAACGGCTGTACGGCTTAGGATGAAAGTTGGCACACAGATGCTTTTGTATCAAGTGTTTTTATAAGCCAAGCAGTTATACCTACCTACGTAGGCGCCTACCTGATTCATAAAATCAGAAATACATTTAACGAATGAAGGTATTCCGTGAAGACTGGTAATTTTTATCATTCATTTGTTTTGGCAATGACCGACTCCCAGCTCAAAACGACGCGAAGCAACTTCGGTCTTATGTACCTACTTTGTAAACATAAAACATACGGAATCGATATTCGTTTGAATAAATGTTGCAATCGGATTCATAAATACAACGTTAATGTAATCATACTGAAACTTTTATGGCAACATTGTCGATTACAAGTATAAAACATGTTTCGTATTGAAAACTCGAATTTTGTAGGTATTATTTTCAGAATGACTAATCTGGAATTGCTCAGTGTAAAAGCCGAATACATGATGGTATGTGGAATTTTAGGTACCTACAGCAGCTTAAAATTCCACATACCATCGTCGTCATTAACCTAGCCATACAAATCAGGGGAGTCTTGACTCCCTAAGCACGAAGACTGTAGATTCGGTCGTCCGAAAAGGTTCATTATTCGGGACTACGGTTCAGTTATAAGTATCAAACGACTTTCGGACGTGCCCGTATCTTTATTGACGAATTTTGGCCGATTCCTATAATTTACGGATAGTTGTAGGTTAAAATTAAGACTCATGCAAATAACTAATACCTTCGCATAGTAGATCGTATTTGGAACAGGTAAAATTAGCTTATGAAACTTTTTATCTGCCCAGTTTGGAAATAAAAAATGCTACCATAATGGTAAGCAAAACGATCCGTTTCTAACCGACTTCAAAAAGAAGGAGGTTATCAATTCGATATTTTATATATACAGCTTGATTGGAAAAACACCTACCTCTTAAGAGGCAAAAACCTGAAATCGCGAATTAAAATTTATGTTCGTATAGCAGTTTACTCGTAGCTGATCAAAATGTAGGGAACAGCTGATTTTTTTTTGCGATTTCATGTTTTGTCCCATAGTAAAAGTTGTTCATAATGATGAGTATGAAACCTCTTAACAGGTTGTTGGTGTTTTCCCAATAACCCTGTATATTTTTTTAAATATAATTAAGTTCGGGCATAACTATCATATATAGACGAATTTGCAAAATTATTTTTTTGGTCGAAAGGGGTTTATTCCGAAAATCAAAATTTCATATAGATCTGATGATGAGTTTCGGAGACGGACAACGGAACTCTTAAAAAAATTACAGCAAATCAGCCGCGATTGCTGCTATCGCATAAACATGCATTGTTTTGACCCCAAGGATTATGAAATTTCAAATTAGTGTGAGGTAGGGATTTTATCATATAAGTGAAAAATAAAAACTTTGCCAAAAAAAAAAAAAACGACTTCCGGAGAAACACTACAAAGTGAAAGATAACTTTAATTTCGGAAGTTGGCGACTGGATATGTATTTTTATTTTTTGTCTCCGCCTTATCCGATTATCCGGAAGTCGCTTGTTGTTTATAGTAACCGAGCATTAGAAAATGGCGAGTGGATCGTGCTCGGGACATCGACGGACGGTGCTCAAAAATATCGATGTGTACATTTTATCTGTATTTGTTCTTACTTCTTACTTCGTCCGGGCTGGCGACGAAGCTGGGTAGGGCCTACCACGGCCCTGTCTCACGCCGGGCAAGGCCTTGTTAAGCGTAGAAATACCCTATAACCCTAATGTGCAGCGAGTCTTTTCATAGCACACAACTCGTTACTGAAACTTATTTTAAACCGACTTTAAACACTTTTGCATTAGCCATTTTCTTTTAGTTATGTAAACTAATTTCACCGAGATTACTGGGCCGATTTAAGTGATTCATTTTTTATGATTTTATTATTTTAGTTTCATATGCATTTCTTAGCAAGTACTAAGTGTAATAATTTTGTGTGGGTGTGCTGTACCACAACTAAAAAGAAAAAAAAAAACAATAAACTCTAACAACTACTAAGTGATAGATAAGAATTCAAAAATTAAAGTTATCTTTATCGTTTAATGTTTTTGTGTTTTTTTATATATATCCAGGCAGTTGTCTGCTGATAGGCTGAATTGACCCATGATAACCAAGGTAACCGACATGGCCCGAAGAATTGGCAAACTTAAGTGGCAGTGGGCAGGCACATTGTTCGCAGAACAGATGGCCGATGGGGTCGAAAGGTTCTGGAGTGGCGACCGCGTACCGGATGACGTAGAGTGGGAAGGCCTTCCACAACGTGGACTGATGACCTTGTCAAGGCCGCGGGAATCTGCGTAGGAAGCATAAGACCGGTCAAACTGGTGGAACTTGGGGGAGGCCTATGTTCAGTAGTGGACGTCTTTCGGCTGAAATGATGATGATGATGAGTTGTTTTTTTTTTTTTGTAAAAATCTTTTGGTAATTATGGGTGTGGGATGGGGACCCATCCCTATCTGGGTTCCCACTCATCCCATCATTATAATTAAAATAATTATATTCTAAATTGTTATTAAGCATATAATTATTATTTACATTTTGGCCCGCCATATATTTCGTTAGTAAATAAAGCACGTGAAGGAAAATGTTTCCCCATCCCTGCTCTAGGACGCTTAATAAGCTTATGCTTGGTATGCATAATCAATCAGCCTATAATGTCCCACAGCTGGGACACAGGCCACCTCTGTGGGAGGAAGTGGGACATAACCCACCGCGCGGGCCCAGTGCGGGTTGGTAGATGCCACATGACTTTGAATTTTTAGTTCTAGGACATGCCGATTTTCTCTCGATGTTTCCTTCGAGAGCAGTGGTGATGAAATAATATATACAAAATAAAGCGCCTGTCTGGGTCACCATTATCATCTGCCTAGCCTTTTCTCAACTATGTTGCGGTCAGCATCCAGTCTAACCGGATGCAGCTGAATACCTGTATTTTATATGCCTTCACAACCCAGCGCCTGTCTGGGTCATGAGATTAAATCGTCAGAAAACTGAAGAAGTGTGAAATTACCACTTACAACATTTTCAGGAATGGAAACATATTTTGGCAACAAACAATATGGTTATAGTGCACTCAACTAGCTGGCAAGTCACAAGAGCATTACCTTTGCATGCACACAAAAAGTGAATGGATTGTCTATTCCTATCGTGGCGAGAACACACGTGGTGTGGTGATTGCGATTACATGCAAATGTTTTGATCGTCGACACCTCGTATAATATTTACACAATCTGTCTAGTTCAACTATTATCGTGTCTGTTGAGTAAGATAATAATGTCTTAAAATTCGACGAGTTTGCATGCAAAGACGTCGTGAATTTTTTACTTGTCATAACAGTATATTCTATGTTATTAAAAATTATGATCATGTATCTATTATTATAAGCCAACATTTTTAAATTAAGGTTATCATCATCTGCCGGCGCGCGATGCACCTTAATTGTGTCACTATCAATCACAATCTGAATTATTTAAAAAAATATTGCTAATACATTGCTTCATATGTTCGAAATATTTAAATCATAAACAACGTTAATTATGCAATGAATGTTGTTGAACTGTTAAAATAAAAGCGATTCCTACTGTTAGTGTGCTTTTTTTTGGGTGGGAATTCATCAAATAACTTCTCCCGCTCTGGGTGGAGCAGGAGGGCGTGTCAGACTTTTACTGACTAAAACCCACCCGTGTTCCTTCAGAAGCCTGTGTGCCAGGGGCCACGGTATCTCTTGCGAACAACCCGCACCCCTGGCAGTACTGTTAGTGTGTTTCGCACTTACTCCGCGAGAGCGGAGAGTTGAAAAACGAAGTGTTTTTTCAATTCTCGATTCAACACCGAGAGTTGACATTCCAATGCGCGATAGAATCCCGCCATGATATTTTCACGTCCGTGCAAACGTGATCTAATCACTGTTTTCGTCAAGGGCGAGATTCTGCTTGTCATACTAAAAAACTTTGCCTATTTAACTCAAAATCTTTCTTAGGCTGGTGGATGTCACATTGTTCCGCATTGTTGGTCCTATGACAAGCCGAACATTCTCACGATGCTTTCCTTCATCGCTTTCATATTCACAACTCAACAATAAAACTCAAATTTTACCTATATATGTACCTATAAGTACGTGGGAATATCTTGCCGAGGACTTCTTTATCTACCTCTAAAGTTAACCTGCACCCTAATTGCGTAACTCACGATTCATCATAATCTGTTTCGATTTGAAACGGATTGTTAAACCATTGCTTCATATGTTCGAAAAATGTGTCTGCTCAACGACGAAAACGTAACGTTTGATAAAAACGTAAGAAATCACAAAATATGAGCGAGTCCAGCAGCGATGAAGATATTAATATAATACCTGCAGAGTTAGTGCAAGCGGTACATAATGCCGAATTGAGTTATCCTCCGGAAAAATCGCGCGAAAAGGACATGAAAATGTAAGTACAATTATTATTTGTTCAATGCATGGAGACATTCTAAAGGCGTGAAAACGTTTTCGAAGACTAATGCAATGCTATCATACTTCATTGAACTACACTAATTTATTATAGTATCTACCTACGAGTATTTCCCCCCCGAGTGGGTTCCCGCATTGTCGTTGCGGGGGGCTCAGTAACCGTGGATTCCGGCCACGGTGAAGCCAAGAGGAACCCAAAGGTGGGGCCGCTCGTCAGGGCTTTTGCCTTCAAGCCATTGACGTAGCGGCCAAAAAGTAGGTTGCGGTGAGGTGCACCGCAACTGAGGTGGGCCGCGATGTCGAATGGGAGGCATCGCGGCTGAGGGTTACGGGCTGCGGTAGAGGAGGAGTGCCAGTGCTTCTGAGCAGCGCTCTTCCCTTCCGTGGCCTGGACGGGGCCGCCACCGTTTGATGGCGGACGCGGTGGGGCCGCAGGGGAAGAGGAGTGTCGGTATAGCGTCGGCCGCTCTCCCTATCCCCTGCGGCCGAAAAGTGGTAGACGGGACGGCGCATTGTGTTCCACACGCGCGCCGTCAAAGATGTCAGCAACCACTGGTGGGGTCCGCAAGGGCCGATGTCTGCCAGGGGTGCGGGTTTGTTCGAAAGAGATACCACAGCCCCTGGCATACGGGCTACTGAGGGAACACGGGTGGGTTTTAGTCAGTAAAAGTCTGACACGCCCTCCTGCTCTACTCAGCAGGAGAAGTCATTTGATGATTTCCCACCCAAAAAAAAAAAAACCTACGAGTATTTAGGCTGTTTTTCTAACACCTAGCATTTTTTTCGCTGTAGTGAGGTGACTAATTGTGTGTTTCGCTCGGCAGCAAAAGTATTCTGCGTCTCGTACCTTTGAAACCTTGCTACGCTCAGGATTCTATAAGATGTGGAAGAAAGTGTTACCGCCATTTCGTCGCCTGTAAGTACGAAATCTATTACTTTTACGGTATTTGTCGAATGTTCTACACTAGAAACTATTTGATATTTTGTTAGTATGATTAAATTTCCTAAATTAATACTAAATGAGCTCTCAAAATAAATCAGTGTGCTTGCTATACCCTTATCTGCAAACGAAAAGGTTGCTTACGTTTGAATTCTTTAAAATTTCAACATGGCAAATTGTTTATCGGGTCCATGATACAATGGAAACGACTTGACGAGGTTACGATGGCTATGGATAGAATCTGCAGTATTAATGTTCTAAAACTTTTCAAAATCTGTGCCAATGTGTCAAGATTTGAAAAAATCCAGCCAAGTGCATGTCTGGGCACGCCACGATTGCGGCGGTAAGTCCCCTCTTTGAGGAGTGGTTTGAGAGGCGGCATGGCGTCCTCACCTTCCGCCTGACGCAGGTCCTCACCGGACACGGTTGTTTCGGGAGGTTTCTGTTTCGGATAGCGCGGGAGGAAACGCCCGGGTGTTTCCACTGCGAAGATCGCCCTGAGGACACGGTGGCGGTCTGCCCGGGCGGAGCACCGCCGTGTCCTCGTGGAGGCGATCGGCGGCGGCTATCTCTCACGTCCGGCCCTGGTCCAGGCCATGGTACGGAGCGAGAGGGCATGGGTAGCCGTCACCTCCTTCAGCGAAGCAGTGATGCTCGCGAAGACGGAGGCGACGTACGTGAGGGAGAGGCAGTCTATGCGCCCTCGCGACCCTAGCCGCCGCAGGATACGGAGACACCCCGGGCGTCGGGAATCCCAGGCCGATTTCCGGCCACCGTAGGCATGGGCTTGCGGACGGCGAGTAATGGGTAGCTCGCTGTCCGATAAGGACCAAGACGGGACGGCGCATTGTGTTCCACGCGCGCCTCAAAGAGATGTCAGCACAAAAAATGATGGGGCCCGCAAGGGGCGATGCCTGTCAGGGGTGCGGGTTTGTTCGAAAGAGATACCACAGCCCCTGGCATACGGGCTACTGAGGGAACACGGGTGGGTTTTAGTCAGTAAAAGTCTGACACGCCCTCCTGCTCCACCCAGAGCGGCAGAAGTTATTTAATGATTTCCCAATCAAAAAAAAAAATAAGCCAAGTGCATGTCAGAGCACGCAACATGAAGGGTTCCGTAGTTAGAATGAATTTATTGCAAGAACAAACTTAACTTTGTAGTTAATAAACATGTTTTATAACATCGGTATAAGTACATTACGGTAAATACTCAAAATGAAAATGTACTAGTAATTTTGTAATCGCAAAAAAATACGTAAAACGAGTACTTATATAGACTTTTTCCACTTCCTCTGCTGTGAGATCTTGCTGGTTGCTAAGTAATAACAATCGCATGGGTCGATCTATCAGATTAAGCTACGCTTGCCACGGTTGCCCAGTCGGTCCGTGGATGGGTAACCATCTTAACATACCACGAACTCTCCGTGCTTCGGAAAGCACATTACGCCATTGGTCCCACCTAATAATAGGTCTTTACCTATGAAATTGCCGTTTTGTATGAAAAAATTTAAACGAATTTTTTTCATGAATTTTTTATTTGTATTAATCGAAGTAATCACCCATGCAATCAATGCATCTTTGCCATCGCAGTGGCAGTTTATTGATGCCCTTCTTAAAGAAATCAGCTGGACGGGAGGCAACAAATTCTTCAAAGGCATTTTGTACTGCCTCTCGGGTATTAAATTTTTTTCCCGCCAAGAAGTTATCCAAATTCTGGAAAAAGTAGTAGTCTGTAGGCGCAAGGTCTGGTGAGTAGGGCGGATGACGGAGAGCTTCCAACCCCAGTTCTTGCAACTTGGAGACTGTCTGCTGTGCAGTATGAGGTCGCGCGTTGTCGTGCAGGAGCAGCGGAGACGAGCGATTGACCAATGCTGGTTGGAGATGCGCCAGCTTCTCCATCATTGTGTTCAGTTCTTCACAGTACACATCTGCAGTAATGCTCACCCCGTTTGGTAAGAAGCTGTGATGAATCACACCGGCGCTAGACCACCAAACAGTGACCATCACTTTTCTAGGGGTAAGTTTTCGTTTAGGGCATTGTTTAGGTGCTGAACCAGGATCCAACCAACTTGCTGAGCGCTTACGGTTATCAAACAGAATCCATTTTTCATCGCAGGTAACAATGCGGTTCAAAATTCCTTCATTTGTGTGTCTGTTGAGCAGTGCAAGGCACGTCTCGACGCGTACTTCGCGCTGGCGATCATTGAGTTCGTGGGGCACCCATTTGTCAAGCTTTTTTACCTTGCCAATTTGACGCAAATGGACCAATATTGTTTTGACGCTAACGTCGAAAGCTGCTGCTAATTCAGCCGTAGATTGTGTATCATCAGCTTCCACAATCGCCTTTAATTCGTCATTGTCGACCAAAGTCTTCGGACGACCGCGAGGTTCATTTTTCAGGTCGAAATTTCCAGAACGGAAGCGAGCAAACCAATAACAGGTGGTGCGTTGGTTTGTAGTGTTAGCTCCGTAAACGTCGTTGATGTTGCGTGCCGCTTGTGCCGCGTTGCTGCCACGACGGTACTCATATTCCATAATTACTCGAATTTTTAACGTATCCATGATGACGAAAAAGATTGAAATGCGATGAAAATGTAACACTAATCAATAAAGAAATGACTACTTTTAGAAAAAAAAATCCATGTTTTTAAAATAAAATTAATTTGAAATTAGAATTCTTAGCCAAACAAAAATTATTTAGAATAGAATAGAATAGAATATTTATTTGCGTAAAACATGGTATACAATGGTGTTAAATACAAATTGAGGCACAAGCATGTTTAGCCAGGATAAAACATAGCATGCAAAATTTTAAAAACAAGTTTAGCAACAACAATCTTTTATTTTGATTTGAAATGGCCAGTACTGCAGAACGGCAATTTCATAGGTAAAGACCTAATATTCGTGGATCTTTGACTGTCGTTACGATTCCTCGGAAGCCCGAAAGTCTGACAACCAGCCTTACCAAAAGGTATAATATCACTCAGTGACTGGGTTTGGGTTGTTAAGATCAGGTAGGCATTCGCTCCACATAAAATACTGGTATTCAGTTGCATTCGGCTAGACTGGAAGCCGACCCGAACATAGTTTGGATAGGGAAAAGACTAGGCCGATGATGATGTCGACTTTCACGCGTTTTTGAACAACGAAGTGATGCTATATGAGAAAAATAAGCGTTTTAGCTAACTAGAGCGTCAAACGTCACTAAACCAATTCGCAAATAAACCTGGATGTAACGCTTTAGTGGAGTAACACTTTCGCTTGACATTCGCAATACGCTACTAATAAAAAACACATTAATTTATTTTAAAAATATAATTTCGCATCTAATAATAAATTCACATTTTTTCTTCTTAAAATTGATACATTAAAACGCCTATCCGTTGTCGGCCGAGGCATAGAAAACAAGACTATTTTATTTGATAATAAAACTGTGACGACCATTAAGGCGTGGGCTTGTACGTGGGCAAGTTTAAACGAAGCAGATATATGTGTAATATCACATTTGATCATTTACATCAACACCATCGTCATTCTTCGTAACTTTTTATGATAAAACAAAGTGGAGACTTCAAAGTTTAAAATTAATCGTGGTCTCATATATAGACATTTATTTCTGGAACGTTGGGAACCTTTCTAAAATTAAATATGCCGTCAAAATAATGCAGTATTAAGATACGGAAAATAACGTCAAATGTAACAGGTTTTGGCTACGATTCATACGTAGGTAATAAATTCAGCTGTAATTTGAACCGAAACAATTGGTGGGGCAATAAAGTATTTCGTTTTACAGCGGCGCCCGCGCCGCGTAATTACTACTTCATTTACTATCGTTGGCGTTTTGACATTTCTGACAAATAATTACTCAAGCGTGGCGTGTATGTATATTTATTTACCCAACAGAGTAAAGACTTGCACACAGCTGATTTTAAGTCGAGAATTACCTTGGTACATAGTTGGACTTCCGCTAATATTTAATCTTGTAATTTTAATTACAATTTTATTATTACTTTGACCTTTATTCCATTAAATATACTTATAAATTACATTTTTAAATATTATTATAAAAATATAAAAACATTTAAAAATATAAAAAAATGTTATTATTATTACTATTATTTATAATTCTAAAGGCTGCCGCAAACAAGCGCGACGCGACTCTCGTAGAACAATATCTATGAAAATTTAATGGAAATTGTTCTACATAGTAATGCCGCGTCGCACTATCGCGTCGCGCCGAAGCCTTTTTGCAGTCATAACAAAGCTTTCACGCGAACATGTGATCCATAAATGTCTTTCTCAAGCATTCATTGACGATTCTATTTGTTGGCAATCGAACACATTCAATGTTTAATTATCATGTTTTCTAGCAGTCAGCCAACATTATGACACGATCCGAATAAATAATAGTAAGAAAAGGAATTAATGTGTTGGTCTTATCTTGTCTTGTCTTGTCTTGTTAGTAGGGGTGTTACCAGACTCAAGTCACTCCTAAACACTACTTTATAAATGATTTTTTACACACTTTTTTGAAGTCACTATTAAACACTACTATATAAATATAATAAATATATATAAATGATTTTTAACCGACTTCAAAAAAGAGGAGGTTATCAATACGGTATGTGTCTATGTATTTTATAGGTATGTTCGGGCATAACTCCGGATTAGCTAAATTATTTTTTTGTTCGAAAGGGGTTTATTTCGAAATGGTCCCATTTAAATTTCATATGAGTAAAATTCAGATGAGTTTCGGAGACAGACAACGAAACTTTTCAAAAAATTACAGCAAATCAACCGCGATTGCTGCTATCGCATAAATATGTATTGTTTTGATTTGATTGACTTTGAAAATACCCCAAGGATGATGAAATTTCGAATTGGTGTGGGGTAGGTATAACTACAAAGTGAAAAATAACTTGATCTAATGTCGGAACGCGGTTACAATAAAATAAATTACATATCCAAAGACACCGATTTCCGAAATTAAAATTATAATTCAGTATGTAGTGTTTTTTCGGAAGTCATTTGTTTTTTTTTTCAGAAAAACTTTTTTTAGCACACCAGCACCCTAATTGCGTAACTCACGATTGATCATAATTGGTTTCGTCTTCACAGTTTAACAATATCCATTGCGTTATTTATGTTGTCGAACAGACACATTTTTCGAACATATGAAGCAATGGTTTAACAATCCGTTTCAAAACGATACAGATTATGATGAATCGTGAGTTACGCAATTAGGGTGCTGTTCAGTTACGTCAAATTGTACAAGGTGGCTGGGACTGCGACGCGCAACCTGTTGAAATGGATTCAGTGCATGATAATGATACCCAAGCATTTTGACCGCGTAGTATTGCACTTTTTATAAAACAGGTGAGTTTTTGATTGTTTTTTTTTTTCTAATTTTCTGCCTTTGGGGATCTAGTCTCATGTCATTGCGCTGAATTCATGGTTACAGTTTGTAGCTCGATGTCCCTCCCACCCTGTATGTCATGGAAACGTAACCTAAAGCCCTAAGCAAGTCATTAAAGCCCTAAGCTCAAATCAGGCAATCGATGCAGTAATATTGTAGGTACTGAATTTAATTATAACCCTCTGGTAAAAAAAATCGATTTGTTTTGATTTTGTTTTTGATCTGAAGTAAAAAATTCGAAACGAAAAGTCATACCAAAAAAAAATGCGCCTAGAGCACCGTACAAATTACGCAACCTTCATCATCTTCATTTCAGCCGAAATACGTCCACTGCTGAACATAAGCCTCCCCCAAAAGGGGGTTTTTGCCATAATCGCCACGCTTAGCAAGCGGGTTGGCGATCGCAGTATGGTGGTAAAATCCATAGAGAACGCTGCTGCCCTTTCTCTAGTAAGTCCCTTAGTCGCCTCCTACGACACCTACGGGAAGAGATGGGATGATGCTATTCTTTACGTCCGGCCGGCATCACACGGTACCAATTACGCAACTTAATAGAGTGTAACTTCTTAGGGAGCGATTCGAAATTTCAAATATTGAACAAGAAATAAGAGCCAAGCAAGGACGCATCGTATTCTTGTAGGTTTAAAAATGTTCATAACTAAAAAAATACGCGAAAATGCAACAGAACTAAACCTATCCGAAGCGAGATCCTAAAATTGTTTGATTCTGCAACCTCTCGATTCTAAAGCTTTTGTGCATTAGATACTCAACAAAGTATCTATCTAACGAACTCCAATTTCAGACAATCGAATCGACCCTCGGCGGGATGCTTACATTATAGAGCTTGCTTCGCTCACTTCTGCACAGTGTTGCCATGTGCACCGTAATAACGGTAAATGCACCGTTTTCAGCAAAAATTTACTACCTACCGTCGAGGCATGACAACGGTGACAAAATCTACCGTAATCTGGAAGGATTAAGATTCCTGTTGTAAAAAAAGTTAACTAAATCAAAACACAATTATAATGTATTATGAACGCACTCCGATCCCTAATATTTTTGTCCGACACTACAATCGTCACACCAGCAGGCAAGTTCAGGGATTCCCCGTTTCAGGCCCTCTATAATGCTAACAAATTGAGTTGACGTTCATAGATATTAATTTCGAGTTATATGACGATCGTAACATTTAGTTACATGGCATTCGTCGAATTTAGTCTGTTTTTGGTAACTTGTCAAGTCGTCAAGTTTTTACAGTTTCTATAACTGTCGATTATTAGACAATATAAAGAAAAAAAAACGGAATAAACTCATAACTAGCTCTAGAAAAGGGAATATTTTGATGCAGCAGTCTAATAAAAGACACGGACAAAATTGTATTAACTTTAAACCTGATGATGATATGCAATTTTTACAAAAATGAGGAGATTTTGGCGTCACATTCAGAATAATTATGGTATTTATTTCCATAACTCTCCTCATTTTTGTACTTATATGTTTGTGAATGATCTATTACTCGTATCTAGTCATTTTACTTGTATTTTTGTATGATTAAAAAAAAGTGTTACACCGTTTTTCTCATAACCCAATCACCGTAGTTTTATAAAATCTACCGTATTTTTATAATGGATTTACCACCGACCAGATTTTGGACATGGCAACACTGCTTCTGCATCTTGTTTTAAATCGTCTTTCTGTATGCATGGACAAGCTAAAACATATGCCATTCTAGGCGAAATGCAAAAAATTTCGACCTCGCTTTACTGGCTCTTGCATTAAAGTCAATGCATTTATTTCTAATAAGCACATAAAAGGCACTTTTGAACGTCAACATTTTCATTAAAATAGAATTGATTCTAGTCGCGCCTTCCAAAATGTAGTTTCGTATGGAGAAGAATGTTTTAAAATGTTTTAAGTACAATATTTAATAATTATACATTCATTAAATCATTATACAACGTATCTTTTTGCATCCTCGTCAAATTCAAGGAGTTACAACTATGCAAATGATTCTCGACATGAATCAATAATAAAATGAGTAGATATTTTTTAATTTATTTTTTTCATATTTTCGGAAATCGGTATGTGTGGGACACGCATGTTAAAACGCGGCCCGTGTGATACCGCACTGTGTAACACACAGCGACATAGTCGTGCAACACTGCTCACCGCATACGGAACGGGGCAATTCTGTTCTTTGAAAGAGGTGTATTCTGAAATACTGTTAAACTTAAATAATTAAAAAAACATGTATGTATTCATTAGTGAGCAGGTATCGTAATTTTATTTGATTATTTATGTCTTTCATAACAGCCTCCTAAAATTTGACGAGGATGCAAAACGACACGTTGTATGAAAACGATGCACCCAGAATAAAATTACCATACCAAAATAGTTAAAAAGAATGAAACTGAAGTAACTACAGATAAATATATTTTATGATAGATACATGGTGCTCACATATTTACAAACATTGAAGTAAGTGTACGATTTTCCTATATAGAATATTAACAAGTAATAAGTCAGTTAGTTAGTTTAAGTAATCACTGAGTGAGTGAATGAGTACCTAAATCAATGTCATAAATATAATTAATTATACAATTTAATTAGCAACCAGTTTGATTTTGTCTAGACTCTAAATTGTCCTATGCAGCAGGACCAGCATGTTTAGAAGCATTCTTATCATCATGTAGGATGTCAACGTCATCATCATCATCATCATTTCAGCCACTGCTGGACATAGGCCTCCCAAAGGTTTTCTATAATCGCCACGCTTGGCAGGTGAGTTGGCGATCACAGTATGGTGGTATAATGCATAGAGAATGCTGCTGCCCATTCTTTAGTAAGGCCACTAACGAACCGTAAACTGACTCTGAGAGTGAACTATTTTTACTAAGAAGCCTCTTAAGTAACCGTTAGGCGTCACTGAGTGTGGCTGTTAGTCGTTTTCTACGACACACACGGGAGGAAATTAGTTGGTGCTATGGCAACATACGGAACGTAGGATGAACACTCTCTTAATTGTGAGGCTTTTCTGCATAAGTCGAAAAAGTAACTCCTAGTATGAATGGAGAAACGATAAGACGATAACCAAACATATCCGAGGTTAAGGGCACACTTTGCGCGGGCTCGAACTCACTGGTGGGCCTGGCTAAAAATCACGCTGTCTCATCAGGCTTCGTACCCGACAGAGATAGTATCAGTGGTGAGCAGTTAGACTCTAGTCTACACGCACAACGTTATTGAGCGAGATGCAGGAGCATTTTTGGCAAAAAAATCGCGAAAAAATTAAGAAAAGTCCTTCAGAAGATTGGGTTTTATGAAAAAACCATTGCATAAATCAATGACCAATAAAGTTTATTGAACTAATTGTTAATTGAACTTTGTCGGTACCGTCTTGGTTTTCGAGATTTTACACTCCTTTTATTACTTAAACACGCTCAAAGTTAGGTTAAATTAGCAAGAAAAATTAATCTTTGTTGGCTCATAACTTTTTAATAGCTTTTTATTTTAGTATTCTGTTTCCGTACAAACAATAATAATAACGAGACAAAACCATACCATGTTTAACTTTTGATGTACATAGTCAGACAGTGGATTAAAACCCTCCCGAAGTTTGTATGGGAAAAATGTGGACAAGTGTCACCTTAAGTGCGAAAATGATCGAACTCGCTTCATGGGGTTAAAGATACACCTTCCTGAAAGTAAACTTGCCGTCCAAGAATTTAGACATTAGGTAAAACAAAAACAATGAAGTAAAACAATTATAACAATTGTTTTACGCCATCTTTTAAATTATTGAATAAATGGCATGGCTCGTTTACATTATTTGTTAGTTGAAAAGGCCACGCCGCGCCGTACGTACTACAGCCCGGTGGCTGTAGAACGTACGGCGGTCACCAAGTTAGAATGTTGGATTTGGAGGTCATACTTTCGAAATTATTTATTGTGATTTAAATAAAATTCCATAAGTTTAGATACATAAATTGTGTATGAAAGTACACAGAACTCGGTATCTGCCAGTTATTTAACAGTTCCTTATGCTACTCATTCGAATATTGACTTGGTTATTGTTACACCGCAGTATCTAGATGCGAATAGTAGAGTAGGTATTGCCTTTAGGGATAAAAGTGTCTTCATCTTAGGTGATCTTGGATTCTTCGCTGCACTCGGCATAGAATCATTCGTTATGTTCGGGATGCAATATGGCGCCCGTATCAAAGGACACTGTTTTATCCCCTTAGTGAATAATCTACTGTTATTCAGTGTATTTGTATCACTTCATTTGAGCGTGTCGATGGAAAAGAAAATAAACGAACAATTTGCCTGACTAAAATTCAACCATGCGAACTACTTGCCAAGGCACTGTGGCAAGACGGAATATGAGCTGATCTCTGCGGAGACACACCGCATAGACGCAAAACTAATACAGACTACTCCTGCTAACCTCCAAACTAAGCCAATGCTAACATACATCTAGTGATTGGTTCAGTGGAAAAGTTCAAGACCTCTAGTTCGCGCGTTCATATTCACCAGTCGGCTGCCAAGACTATTAACAATGATGATTTTCAATATTCAGGATAAATCATGTGAATGCGCGTCAATACTATATGAACCGTTATTGTAACAAGAACTTTATTGAGAAGGTCCACTTTAAATCCTATTTAAAAAGAGACCAGCCAAGAACAGGACATTCGTTATTAGATAAGATGAAGCTAAATTAATTGCGGAATTATTCGTATTGCAATGTTTTAAAATAAATATGATAAAAACTGAATCCAAAATGTCAAAGTGACGGAAAAGAATAAGGGCCATATCATGAGGAACATTTTAAGTAGGTATGGATGTCGATAAGAAAAAAGCCAAACCAAGAAAAATGATCGCGATGGACATGGGCGCTGCCGGGAGCGGGTTGCAAGGCAGACCACTTCACTAC
The DNA here is from genome assembly GCA_949987655.1 of Polymixis flavicincta. NCBI lineage: Eukaryota > Metazoa > Arthropoda > Insecta > Lepidoptera > Noctuidae > Polymixis > Polymixis flavicincta. The sequence goes on along the minus strand of OX465171.1, from coordinate 9,392,264 downwards.
ACTTCAAAATAAAAGTAGGCGTAAAAACATTCAGAACTAAAAAAATATCGGAAAATCTCTAATAGAATAAAAGAGAACTCAATCTATTCGACGCGAGACCCTAAAATTGGCGAGCTCGCTTCGTTCACTCTAGCATTCTGCAACCTCTTGATCACCCAGAAATCATGAAATCCGTGTGGCGAGGTAATTGGCTGCTCTTCGCAGATTGTGTCAAGCAGTTGCTCTGACTGTACCTCCGCTGTGGTGATGTTATCGCGGTACATAGCCATTGACCCATATGTGCGAACGCGCGGTAACAATGTTAACGCCTAAAATTAGTTCAGTTATGAAACGTTCTATTTTTGATGTCCACTTGAACTGTTACAAGCACTTTAAACGTTTAGATGAACAGCATAATCTTTTATTCGATTTATTTTGTTTTCGATACCACAAAGCCTTCGTTCGTTCTAACTTATTATTCTAATTATGTATCTCTATCTATATTAAAATATCTTAGTTATTTATAACAAACGAAATGACTGTCTTTTGCCACTTCCCGTACCTAAGCTTTCATAGGCGGAATTCAAAATGGGCTGGAGCAGACAGGCGCGACGCGAATCCTGTAGAACAATTTTTATGATAACTTCATGGAAATTGTTTTGTTTTTGCGCTATTCTGCGGGTGCCTAAATATGGAACCTCTTCCTCATCCACTTTTCGACGTAAACAATAAACACAAAAATCGTAACACGGGGCATTGTTTCTACTTCTCGCGTGAGATAACTACACGACATCACCATCATCACCTGTCTAATCTTTTCCCGGGTTGGCTACCAGTCTAATCAGATGCAACTGAATACCAGTATTTTACATAGAGCGACTACCTGTTTGGAGAAGGCTGAGAGAGAAATCAATCAACTCAGCCTATCGCAGTCCACAGTTGGACAAAGGGTTCATAAAGGCTGCGCCAAAACAGTCTATGGTCACCGCCTTCCGCATCCAGGCTGTCTCAGCCGTTTTCTTAAGGATCCAGGATAGCCCGCGAAATTCAAATGTTCTTACCTTTAATGCAATTTACAGGTCATTATTTCATTCAATGGAATTAAATGAACTAAGAGGGTTGTGTTTTTGGTTTTAGGGCTGATTTGTCAATAGTCAGGTAAGTTTTAACTGAGGAATAAATATTGCGGTTAGACAGCTTTTGTATAGACAATATGTCAAACTGTCACATTTATTCTTCCAATAAAAAATATCTGATTATTGAAAAATCAGCCCTTAGTAATGTTAAGTTTTATTTTTGACAGTTCCGAATCATAATTATTTTGTTCAACATACAGCATTACACTGAGCTGCAAATTGCCAAAAAACATAAGAAAATTTGAATTTCGCCAGATAGGGTTTTCTTTTGACTATTCCGACAGAAACTGGTGACGCAATTCACCCATTGATTGAACGCTATCATAATACGTCAGTGCCTCATACGACAATTGTTTGATATTGCATTGTTTATTGCCAATGAGCAAAAGCAATGTTAACGCTGGTTTGCTTTGCCTATTTGCTAGCACTTAATATAATTGTGGCATAGTGATGGAGACGTCAGGATTAACTGGAGCTTGTTATCTTGTGATTTCAGTTAATGCGGCTATAGATAGTCGTTGTAGCGATTATTGCGAACATTGTGGGACAGGTAACCAGTTTCTTAGTTGATTTGTTTGGTTTTGGTTGCCTTGTTCGTTATGTGGTTAATGCAAAACAAAGCGGATTTAGATAATCATCAAGAATTTTCAAGCAATTCGGCTTCGACTCGTGCAATAGGTGTGAAATATCCGCAAGTCCGGACATTTCATTCGGATGCCAAAGTTCAACGTAATACCTATGTAATTATGTATGTAGGTACAAAGGTTTTTTGGTGAGGAAACCGGCATGTTCTAGAACCAAACTTTCGAACACATGTGACATCTACAAACCCGCACCCGCCACCAAACCGTGTTTTTTTTTTTTTTTCGGTGGGAAATCATCAAATAACTTCTCCCGCTCTGGGTGGAGCAGGAGGGCGTGTCAGACTTTTACTGACTAAAACCCACCCGTGTTCCTTCAGTAGCCCTTAAGCCAGGGGCTGTGGTGTCTCTTTCGAACAAACCCGCACCCCTGGCAGGCATCGGCCCTTGCGGGCACCATCATTTTTTGTGCTGACATCTCTTTGAGGCGCGCGTGGAACACAACGCGCCGTCGACTTGGGCTTGGTCCTTACCGGACAGCGAGCTACCCATTACTCGCCGTTCGCAAGCCCATGCCTACGGTGGCCGGAAATCGGCCTGGGATTCCCGACGCCCAGGGCGTCTCCGTATCCTGCGGCGGCTGGGGTCGCGAGGGCGCATATGCTGCCTCTCCCTCACGTGCGCCGCCTCCCTCTTCGCGAGCATCACTGCTTCGCTGAAGGAGGTGACGGCTCCCCATGCCCTCTCGCTCCGTACCATGGCCTGGACCAGGGCCGGACGCGAGAGATCGCCGCCGCCGATCGCCTCCACGAGGACACGGCGGTGCTCCGCCCAAGCAGGGCAGACCGCCACCGTGTGCTCCACCGTGTCCTCAGGGCGATCTTCGCAGTGGAAACACCCGGGCGTTTCCTCCCGCCCTATCCGAAACAGGAACCTCCCGAAACAACCGTGTCCGGTGAGGACCTGCGTCAGGCGGAAGGTGAGGACGCCATGCCGCCTCTCAAACCACTCCTCAAAGAGGGGACTTACCGCCGCAATCGTGGCGTGCCCAGCCACCAACCCGTGTGGTGGATTACGGCCAACTCCTTCTCACAGAGAGGAGGCCAGTGTCCCAGCAGTGGGAACGTTATAGGCTCTATGAATGTAGGTAGGTAGTTAGGTCTGTAAACCTGAGCTGTACTAAGGAAAACGTAGGTCTAAAGAAAATACCGGCCTAGGGCTTGTCGGTCCACGCACTATGAAGGGTCCCGTAGTTGGGATGAATTTACCCTAAGAACAAATATAAGTTTGTAGTAAAAAACGCGGTCGCGTATATCGATATACGTCACGGTCAATTCTGCAACTGCAAATGTAAGTTTGTAATCGCCAAAAAAAAGATTATTTTATGAGGTTAAACAACAAATCAGCGATTTCAGACTATTTCCTTTACTTGGGCTATGAGACCCGCTTAGAAGCTTGATTCTTTTAGAGGTACAGGCTACATGGGACCGTACGTATTTGTTCTTAATGTCAACTTATTACCTTCAAGCGTTCCTGAGATAAATGGCTTGACAGACAGATAGACAGACGGACGTAAGGACGGACAACGAAGTAATCCAATAAGGGTTCCGTTTTTCAGGTTCAGTGGCACCCAAAAAAGACATTGACAACATTTTATTAAGTCAGTAGGTATGGAATGCACCAATTCCCAACATTGAACATGTGGTACACATGTTCTGGCACGCGTGTGTCAGTGTGTCCGATGTCTAAATAAAACCAACCTTTACCTTAATCCATAATCTTGTTCCACATCGAAAATCACATGATATTTTTACGTAGGTAGCGAGAAACTGAATTTATAAGACGAAAATATGACGGTCTCGACCGATTGATCGCAATAAGCTGACCAGAACGTCAATTCGGGCGAGTCGATGCAGACAGACACATTAAAAAATGAACATAAAAATTTAAAATCCCCGTCAACAGATTTTTGCTTTGAAGGCCAAAGGCCAAAGGTAAAAGCCATGTTATGGACGCCCGTCGCAATCATAAAATCAAAGAATAAGAGAAAATATAATCTGAATAACACCACGAAATATCGTCGTCATCTCAGTTGAAAGCCGTTAACTGATGGAGGTAGGGCTTCTTAACACCCTACGTGCCACTACAACCAGGCTGATGACCAGCACCCTAAATTGATCGGTTTCATTTTGACAGTTCAACAATATATTCATTGCGTTATTTACGTTGTTGAGGGAGCACATTTTTCGAACATATGAAACTATGGTTTAACAATCCGTTTCAAAACGAAACAGATTATGATTAATCGTGAGTTACGCAGTTAGGGTACTGGTGTAGCCTACTAATAGGATAGTAACATTTTGCGATTGCTTTTTGTCTAATCTATCTCAATAATTTAGGTATTTTTAGATTTTTCTCAAGTGATAAGTTCCAAGCAACCCTAAAGGATCTACAAAGTCATTTAAAATAGCGCAATATTTATTATTGTACGCACATAAATTTAATTTTTGTTCTAATTTATGTTTTCCTTTATTTAATTTTTTTTTAAATAAAATCCTGACAATGACTGTTGTAAAGGTATTGTATCTGTGTTACTAGCTATTTGTTAAATACTTTAATTGTAATCTGTGGAGAACGTAGTGGGTAGCATAATTGTTTAAAACTTAATATTATATTTAAGATAATTTTATGTCTATCTCTTATTGTGCTACTGTTTGTTTTCCCTAAACAAATAAATAAATAGAGGAATAATACCCTATTCCATGGTTTGTACTTTAATAAAACCCAAAACTAAAATTCTTCTGCCAGGGGTGCATGTTGTTCTGCCAGGAGTGCGGGTTGTTAGAAAGAGCTACCGTGGCTGCTGGCACACAGGCAACTGGAGGACCACGGGTGGGTTTTAGTCAATAAAAGTCTGACACCGCCCTCGTCAGCGTCCCTCCCGCTCCACGCAAAGTGGAAGAAGTTATTTGATAATAAAATTATCAAATTACCCACCCAAAAAAAACACCTACATTCCTAAAGAACTTTCAAATTATTAATTTATACTTTCTGAAACAGTGTTCCTACTGTGGGATTTCATTTCTTTTTGTAGGTTTTAATCCTAAAGGAATTGACTTGCACCTCCATTTAAAGGGGTATTGATAAATATTTTTTTGTTTTTGTTTGTGTGCAATTCCTAGCTTACATAAATAATTTAAGCTTTCTAGGACTGCGGGAAGTACCCTAGTGGTTAAGGGAGTGCGAGTGCGTAAGCGACGAAATCGACGTATTTTAGGTATACTTTAATGTAGTCAATAAACCTAGACAAATGAAACTTTGTGTATTTTATAAGTTTGCTAACTACATCTTATCTTGAGAATTTGAGCTATCTGGCATATCGCCTACATTATGTTTTTAGCTCGTTTACTAGAAGGCTGTGTCATAATTATTAAGTGACAGTTGTAGGAGCAGTGGTAACGGCCGCGACTTATGAAAATATCTCGTAGGTTCGAACCCAGACTGGCGCTTCACGTCACTCACACACACACACACCTGCTGTGACGGAAAAAACGGTGAAGGAAAACATCGTCCGGAAACCAGCATGTCCTAGACACAAAAAAACGAATTTTGTGAAAATTACCGATCCACACTGGGCCTACGTGGTAGATTACAGCCCACTCCTTGACAAAGATAGGAGGCCTGTGTCCCAGCAGTGGGAAAATTAGAAGCTGATTATGTGTGTAATTGTTTTATTAAGAGAGTTTAGAGTTATTTTATTCCATAACTGTATAGCTATGGCTTTTGATTCAGATTTTTCTGCCTCGTCAGGATAGGATATAAATTTTACTAAAATTCTGATCCCTTTTCGCGTCCCAGAGCGGGAAGATTATTCTTAGCGCGCTTATAATAGACGGGCCCATTAAAGCTCACGTGTAGCAACAAATAAACGCCTAAATTAAGTTAATAATACACATGTATGACGTTTGCGAGCCCATAAATCCTTATTATCGTAGTTGGCATCATTATGTGTTAATATGGTTCTTAATGAGTGCAGTTAAGCTGCTAATAACGTGATTTGTGTTGTACTAACACTAGTAGAGCTACTCATCGTATGTTCGATACGGGAGCTACGACTTAGTATTTAATAGCAAATCGACCGAATAGAGTGTGAACCCATTCAAATGCACCGCTAATTATTAATAATACCTTTGACGACGCGATAGCCTGCTTTAGTGACAACGAGTTTTACACGTGGCTACGGTGCTTATCAGTCTAATCGATACTTTTACACATTGCTTTCACATAATAAATTATATTATTTTATGTAAGCGAACTCGCATGAGGTTAATTAATTTGTGGGCGAATTGACGACTCGTAATACATGTAAGGCAATTGGAATGTTTTGAATTTCATCCAATAAAGTTATGACAAAAGGTCACTCCAAGTACATGCAATAAAATGCATAAAATTCAAAACGTGCCAATTGCCTATTACGTATTTCTGGAGTTGTCGTAATAGACAACACCAGATGTCAGACGATTAAACAATGATTTTAATTATTATAATATAATCGGTTGATTTCTAATTGTCACTGTCTGTTTTTAAATTCGCAGGGCAGTGTCAGGTTGTATACATGATTAAATTATTGTAATTCTGTAAATGCATATGGGTCACGGTTGTGCGAGAGGACATGGGTAGCCGTCACCTCCTTCTGCGAAGCAGTAATGCTCGCGAAGATGGGGGCGGCGCACGTGAGGGAGAGGCAGTATATTCGCCCTCATGGCCATAGCCGCCGCAGAAAACTGGGCGTCGGGAATTCCAAGCTGATTGCCAGCCACCGTAGGCGCAGGCTTGCGGATGGCGAGTAATGGGTAGCTCGCTGTCCGGTAAGGACCAAGCCCGGGTCGACGGTGCGTTGTATTACACGCGCGCCTCAAAGCGATGTCAGCACCAACTAGTGGGTTCCGCAAGAGCCGATGCTTGCCAGGGGTGCGGGTTGTCCGAAAGAGATACCGTGGCCCCTGGCACACAGGCAACTGAAGGAATACGGGTAGGTTTTAGTCAGCCACCCAGAGCGGGAGAATTTATTTGATGATGTCCCAACCCCAAAAAAAAAAAAAACATTGGTGGTGAATCATATTTTGGTCAACATGCTGCTTGACTCTGATTTGCAAATTGCAAGAAAACGTAAGAAAATATGAATTTCTCGGGCTATTCTGGCGATTCTCCATAAAGACGACAAGAGAAGCTACTTAGTATCTATTCTTTTTTTTTTTCAAATTCGAATTCAAAATCACTTATTTTAACCCATTTTAGATCATAATTGAAAAACAATAAATAGAAATAAAATCAAAATTTTATATAATTAAACTAAAATCATGAAATAAAATTGCTGCCTTTGAGTAATTCGTTTGTTTGTCATTACATTAATCAAATAACAATGGTTAATGAACTGACAAACAAACCTGTTCGCAAATACACTCAGGATGGTGTTGGAGATGGTCCGGAGCCAGCGCCCCAGAGATGCACACCGCTTTCGCATCGTCGTGTAGAAACAGCCGACATGGGCGTCGTCGAAAATCCCTAAAGCGCTGCAGTGCCGGGGCAGCCCCAACAACACCCTGACTCCATTATTATACTGAATACGGAGTGCGCTGTACTGCTTCTGGGTAAATGACCCCCACAGGCTGGCCGTATACAGGGACGTACAAAATGCTCTGAAAATAGTTATTTTGACGGCCCCCGAGCAACGAACAAACCTGCGAGCGATCATGTTGGGCCTCACAGACAACGCCCTCCGCTCCTTGTCGACGTCCGCATCGTCCCTCAGGTCAGAGTCGCGATATGCCGATTTTTAAACCCTTAATATGGGTTTAGTTTGTTCACAAAATCGCGCTAATGGTTTGGGCCACTTTCACTGCCACTGAGTCTCATCAGCATGATCATCTGCCTAGCCGTTTAGAGTCAGCATCCAGTCTTACAGAAGGAAGCTGAATACCAGTAATTTTACATGGAGCGACTGCCTGTTCAGACAGACGGTTGCTCCATATAAACTAGTCTGTGGATTGTGGAGTTTATCCTCCACAACCTAGTGGGTTATACAAATAATACAATAGCTCTTGGGAGAACTGCACCCTAATTGCGTAACTCACGATTCATCATAATCTGTATCGTTTTGAAACGGATTGTTAAACCATTGCTTCATATGTTCGAAAAATGTGTCTGTTCGACAACATAAATAACGCAATGAATATTGTTTAACTGTGAAGACGAAACCAATTATGATCAATCGTGAGGTACGCAATTAGGGTGCTGGTGTCAGACTTTCGGACTTCTGATGACTGTCGACGTACGGTAACCGGGACCAATGGCTTAACGTGCTTTCCGAGGCACGGAGTCTCAATTATTGTCTCATTTAAAATTGCAAACGTACTTTACAAGTCAGGAATTCTGACTCCTAACAAAATAACTGAAAACCAAATTGATTATGAGCGTTCATCTGTAATTTGAGTTAGGTACATTTGTTTAAAAATGCTGCGGAATGTCGGATATCAATCATCCGGTCGATTCGGAATTTTAGCTTCTAGTTAGATATCAATAGAATTACTGATGGAACTTGATCACGAGTTCTACAGTACGCTTTAAACAAACCATTCTTGTATACAGTGACAGGAAGTTATGATAGAGTTCTACATATACAAAAGTCACGCGTTCTTGCCAAGGAGGTAGGCAGAAACTACAGAACGCCATCTACTACGATCCTTACATACTCCTTTTGCCTCGTTCTGCCAGGGCTACGGGTTGTTCGAAAGAGATACCGTGGCCCCTGGCCACAGGCAACTGAGGGAACACGGGTGGGCTTTAGTCAGTAAAAGTCTGATACGCCCTCCTGCTCCACACAGAGCGAGAGAAGTTATTTGATGATTTCCCACGCTCAAAACAAAAAAGTTATCTGGTCAAATACGCACATCGGATACGAGCACCTACTACGAACTTGCGCTTTGGTGAACTTCACCAATCATCATCATCTGCCTAGCCTTTCCCCAACTATGTTGGGGTCCACTTCTAGTCAAACCGGACGCATCTGAATACCAGTATTTCACATGGAGCAACCGCCTATCTGACCTCCACAACCCAGTAACTGGGTAATACGATACCTCTCGGTAAAACTGGTTGTCAGACCTTCGGGCTTCTCACGACCTATACCGATGTCAAAGATTCATGAATAACAATCGGCACCACGTGGTTTCCGAGGCCTAGAGAGGTCTTGGTATCTAATGATGCACGCATCCACGGATATCATCTCATGAACATGAACAAGGTCGTTGAGCATATCATTCTAGAAAAAAAAAACAGCTTTCCATAGAAAAGTGCAATACCTACGCGTCAAAATGTATGGAACAGTTGATTTTTTTTTTGTATAACCGACTAAAGCTTTCTGCGTTGGGGGATCTAGAATAATATGCTGAATTCATGGTTACAGTTTGCGCACTGCTTAAAAACTAATCCTGTATGTAGTTTGAGAAATCGCTTGAACACCATAAAACGAGAATTAAGTACCTACGTCTACCCAGTAACTACGGCGAAATCGACACATGAAAATAAAAAATATCTCGCCGTAAGCCCCTGCATTTTTCAAAATTGGTTTTCAAAAATGGGAAATAACTGTGAACATTCTGGGAGACAGCCAACTGTTTGCATTGTTTGCGAATCTTCAGTCGTCACGCTCGTCGTCAACGCTCTTGTTATTTACACTGTGGCAAGCGCTCCTAATGGCGCCTGCGCAGACCGATCGATGTACGAGGTTAAGCTGCCTGGATGGGTGAGCAATGTTTTAACGACTGAAAGGACAACTTGTTTTAATTTGAGATGTCGCTTGAACGCTAGAGAAATGGAGGAAACAATCAAAATCTATTTATGTGTAAGAATCTAGTAATTATGTATGTTGTTTTTTTATTTGTTTGTAGTACCACCTTACTCCACCTACCCACCTATCTACTACATAATTACTACAGTCAGCGTATACTAGTGATCACAAACTTGTTTGATGTGTGTTGAGGAAGTTACTTTTTCCAGTAAAAACAATAGATGCAGGGAAAAATGTTTTGTGTTCTGCAATACACTAAACAAAGCTGAATTCCTGATTTCACTGTTAAAGAAATATTTAAGCCAAATTACACGAGTAATTGATAACGGCCCCGATTTACGAGTTATTGGAATTGTATATTTATATATTAAGGCAAAATTTACACTTATACACTAAAAACAGTGATGGTCATAATTTTAATACTAGAAATAAGGACAAACTACGTGGTCCCTTTCACCGGCTTCATAAAGTTCCTAACTCATTTGTTGGGCTTGGTATAACCTTTGATAACAAGCTTCCCTCTTCTTTGCTAGATTTACATTTTAATGCGTTTAAAGCTAAAGTAAAATCAAATCTTCGTTCTAAGGCATACTATTCTAATGACTACTTAAACGATAAGAATTGTTGGTCGCTGTGATTAACTCAAGACAACGTTTGTGTTTTTTGCACCAGAATTAGCTTACCTACTGACAGGTCATATGAGTTACTCCATATCATTGTTTATTTTATTTGACTGTATTAACCACTTTTTTTCTTTTTTTAGAAGTAATTTTTCAGTTTTTGTTGAATACTTAGGTACCTATTATTGTATAGAATCAAGTTCTTCCAACTTAACAGTTGCTGGGGAGTTTGTTACTTACGCCACTTCTTCTTCCTAGCTAAAGCACTAGGAAGTGGTGAAGGGTAGGCGTTTTGGGGGACTGTCTTATATAATTTTGACGTTCAAAAGTGCTGACTCTCAGCCTAGTTTGAATAAATGACGTTTGATTTTTGTTTTTGTGCGAACACAGGCAGGCTTACTTTGCACCTCCTAGAACCAAAAATTCGAAGACATGTGACATGTACCAACCCGCACTGGGCCCGCGCGGTATATGAGCCCATTTTCTCTAGCATAGTGGAGATCTGTGCCCCAGCCATGGAAATATGATAGGCTGATTATACTATACGTGACATAAGCTTTCAAAGAGCAAAACGCATATCCAGAGGTCATTGCTGCTGCAGGGGAAAGTTTGTTTATCGCTCTTTGCGCCGTTCCTACGTACGGTAGCAAAAATTCGCAAAATCCGTGACAAAGAGTCGATTCAACCTTACTGCATTACGCGGGGATCGTGCGGTCCATGGCTCTATACGGGGCGCCGCCGCACACTGGTCCCAAATTAAAAAAAGTGGACATTGATAGTAGACCGCTGATATTTTTTTTTATTGTTGATACAATGATAACAGATAAGGCAAAAAAATATTATTGTCCTACTTCAAATACTTTTCTCTAAAAAAAATATTTCTTTTTTTTTTGTATGGGAGTGATTACATTTTACTCAATTTCTCAAAAACTTTAAGCGATGTCGAGATGGCATTCACATATGTTAGAAAACTAATAATTCTGAGTATTTGGCTCGAAGAAACTTATTGCTTATCTCTGCGTACTTTCGAGATAATAGTGACAGAAAATAACATTTTTTTTTAATGTTAACTGTTCGCTTTTTTTTATTCATAGCCTTACTCATATCGCAATAGGTCCGCTGGCCAGCAAAATGGAGCTTCGACGCGAGTTTGCCGGGATAACAAGATGGCCGCCTCTCATGACGTAACGTAATACGGTCACGAATCGCGCGCGTACACCTCAGTGTACAACTAAATGTGGTTGCGATAAGATGTGTCCTTATTTTTTCTGTGCGCTTGAAGAAATGCTTGTTGTTTGTTTGTTTTGTTATTGTTGTATTTTGAATCTTTGGATTTTAAAATCAAATAATTTTTGTTTGTCTTTCTTTCGTCGAATTTGTTTTCGTAATTTTTTTTTGTTAAAATCAAAGTCACTTTGTCTTTGATATCTTTGATTCTAATTTGTTTTCAATTTTCCTTAAAATTATAATATGTCCGCATTTGTCACCAACTTAGACTTATACGTTGTTCTAAAATCAGGAGGTGGTTTTAAAAATGTCGAATTTTTATTTAATGCCCTTATTGAACGTATTGGTGTTGAATTGTCTTCCGAAGATTTGAGTAATATTAAATTATTTTGTCGTAATTTTTCAAGTAATATCTCATAAAGATGGTCTGCTTCCAGTAGAGCTCAAAAGACCTTTCTTAACAAAAATTCAGACTGGTTACAATCCCAAATAGTTTGGCCAAAATGTCAAAATATCGATTTAAGCAGCATTTTTAAAGTTGCCGAGGAAGTAATTCCAAATTTCGAAACGCAAGTGGATACTCATCAATTAAGTTGTGGTACAAGTAAAAAACCATTTGTTGATATATCTGATAAACAGAAGAAAAGGCGTTCTCTAACACTTCTAGATCACACAGAGGAGGAATTAGTTTATGCTTTATGTGCCAAATTAAAAGAGTCTAAAAAAACAAAATTAGCAGCTATATTAAACGAACTCAGCCAAAACAAGGAAAAATGTGAGATGGTACATGATCTGATGCTAAGATAAGACTTCAATCGCTTCTAGATTTGACAACCAATAGGTTAAAAACAATTCAGCACAACTCTGCCGACAAAAAATCGCTAAAACTAATAAGCAAATGGGGTTTTGACGGGTCATCTTCTCAAAGTAATTATAAACAAAAGTCACAATCCGACACTAAAATTGACGATTCTTCAGTTTTCATGATTAGTTTGGTTCCGCTTCGTTTGGAAGAAGAGAGTGGTACTATCTTGTGGCAAAATCCTGCTCCCTCTTCAACAAACTATTGTCGTCCAATTGGCTTTATATTTGCAAAAGAAACAAATGAATTGATAAAGAAGGAAAGTGCATCCTTAGAGGAAGAAATTCGTAATCTTGTTCCCACAATTGTAGATAATTTTGATATTAAACATGTTTTGTACATGACTATGATTGATGGGAAAATTTCTACTGTGATTTCCAATACTTCTTCTGCAGCTGTTTGTAATATTTGCAATACCCTACCTAGCAAAATGAATGACTTGGACTTTGTATCCAAAAGACTCATCAGAGAAGATATGTATAAATATGGTCTGTCTTCGCTTCATATTATTATGTGGATAAGATGTATGGAATGTATTTTACACATTTCGTACAACTTAGACTTCAAAAAGTGGGCTGCACGAAAAGAAGATAAATTGTTAAAAGAAATTAAAAAAGAATTTGACACAAGAAGAATTCCGGGAAAGAACTGGTTTGTTAATTGACATAGTAAAACAGGGATTTGGTACAACCAATGACGGTAACACGGCAAGAAGGTTTTTTGAAAATTATGAAGTATCTGCTGAAATAACGGGTATCCACCCTGTTTTAATCAAGAGATTTGCAGTCATTTTACAAACAATTTCATCTGGTCAACTTATTAATACCAACTTGTTTAGGGAATATTGTAAAGAAACAGCAATGCTGTATGTAAACTTATATCCATGGTATTACATGCCTTCAAGTGTCCATAAATTGTTGATACACGGTGCTGATATTTGTGAAAATTTCTCCTTTATTCCGATAGGCATGCTTTCCGAAGAAGCTTCCGAAGCGAGGAATAAAGATTTCCGGAATGTTAGAATGGCACATACAAGAAAAATCGGTAGAGTTCAGACTAATTTAGACATTATCCACAGCTTTCTAATTAGCTCAGATCCTTACATCAGCCATATCAAACCAAAGTTTGCTCGTTTACATAAACAGTTGTTTCCAGAGGCTAGTGCTTTGATCTTGAACAATGAATTGCTTTCGTTGGAAAACGAGGAAATAGAGATTTCTCAAGAGAATATAGACCCAAATATTAATCTTTCACCATAATATTTTTTCAGAATCGTTTGTGAACATATTCAACTTTATGTTTGCAGCTTTATTTGTCTTCATTTTGATTGTTTTTTAAAACTGATGAAAATACTCCTTCAGAAAGGTCATAGCTTTTCAGTCATTAGTGAGCCCCCATAACCTCTTTTACAGAGAAGTCTCTTTTTATTTATTTGACATTACGCATACATTATAATTATGTGCTAAAGTAAGGCTATGATTAAAAAAAAGCAAACAATTAACATTAAAAAAAATTGTTATTTTCTGTCACTATTATCTCGAAAGTACGCAGAGATAAGCAATAAGTTTCTTCGAGCCAAATACTCAGAATTATTAGTTTTCTAACATATGTGATTGCCATCTCGACATCGCTTAAAGTTTTTGAGAAATTGAGTAAAATGTAATCGCTCCCATACAAAAAAAAAAGAAATATTTTTTTTACAGAAAAGTATTTGAAGTAGGACAATAATATTTTTTTGCCTTATCTGTTATCATTGTATCAACAATAAAAAAAAATATCAGCGGTCTACTATCAATGTCCACTTTTTTTTAATTTGGGACCAGTGTGCGCCGCCGGTGTGGGCGCCTACATTGAGGCGCCAACCAGCTCGCAGGTTGAGGGCGTCCCATAGGGTCATGGCGATCAGGATGATCCGAGGATATAGCACGATCTCCGGCGAGGCGGCGGGCCTCCTTTCCGGATTACTGCCATGGGATCTGGAGGGAAAGGTCCTCGCGCAAATGTGGGAGTGGCGCGAGGAGGCCAAACGCCGGGGCGTAACTCCGCTACCGCGGGAAATCGCGGCTCAGCGGACAGAGCTCCGGCGGGATCTCATGGTGACATGGAGAGAGCGATTGTCGCAACCCAGTGGTGGGCACGCCACGATTGCGGCGGTAAGTCCCCTCTTTGAGGAGTGGTGCGAGAGGCGGCATGGCGTCCTCACCTTCCGCCTGACGCAGGTTCTCACCGGACACGGTTGTTTCGGGAGGTTTCTGTTTCGGATAGGGCGGGAGAAAACGCCCGGGTGTTTCCACTGCGAAGATCGCCCTGAGGACACGGTGGAGCACACGGTGGTGGTCTGCCTTGCTTGGGCGGAGCACCGCCGTGTCCTCGTGGAGGCGATCGGTGGCGGCGATCTCTCGCGTCCGACCCTGGTGCAGGCCATGGTACGGAGCGAGAGGGCATGGGGAGCCGTCACCTCCTTCAGCGAAGCAGTGATGCTCGCGAAGAGGGAGGCGGCGCACGAGAGGGAGAGGCAGCATATGCGCCCTCGCGACCCTAGCCGCCGCAGGATACGGAGACACCCTGGGCGTCGGGAATCCCAGGTCGATTTCCGGCCACCGTAGGCATGAGCTTGCGGACGGCGAGTAGCCGCTGTCCGGTAAGGACCAAGCCCAAGTCGACCGACGGCGCGTTGTGTTCCACGCGCGCCTCAAAGAGATGTCAGCACAAAAAATGATGGGGCCCGCAAGGGCCGATGCCTGCCAGGGGTGCGGGTTTGTTTGAAAGAGATACCACAGCCCCTGGCATACGGGCTACTGAAGGAACACGGGTGGGTTTTAGTCAGTAAAAGTCTGACACGCCCTCCTGCTCCACCCAGAGCGGGAGAAGTTATTTGATGATTTCCCACCAAAAAAAAAAAACCTTACTGCATTACCCCCTACAAAAGAAGCTGCACAGCAAAATTCCCTTCGCCCAACCACCAAGTTCAGGCTTGGTATAGTAATGACGAGAGTTAGCTTATTGTAGTTTCGGTTGAAAAATGCTCAAATCGAAGCCAAATTTTATTAAATTCTGATTATTATTCGTGCTGATCTATGACTAAAATGTTATTCTACGTCTTTTTGTGTAAAATCAGTGATCCTAAAACATCTGTGCAAATTGTTTTTTATGGTTTAATGTAAAAACTAGATTTCGGACATTTCAGAATATTTAGATCGCATAGCTAAGTATTTTTTTTTTTATTTAAAATCTGATAACATCTCTAAACCAAATGCATTACCATATAGATGTATCATGAAACACCATTAATATAATATTAACTAAAATGTGACATTCATAAAAATAATACAGGATAAGTTTTTATCCAGTAGGTACGCAAATTTTAACTATGAATTCAGCATATCATTCTAGAGCCCCCTAGCGCAGAAATTTTTCGCCGGTTATACAAAAAAAATAAACAGCTGTTTCATAGAAAAGTGCAATACCTACGCGGTCAAAATGTATGGAACAGCTGATTTTTTTTCTATAACCGGCGAAAAATTTCTGCGGTAGGGGCTAGAATTATATGCTGAATTCGTGGTTAAAATTAGCGCACTGGATTAAAACTTTCCTGTATTTGCAGACCTTTCAATGAATGTTGCATTGAGTATATCATAACCATTTTAAATGTCACCATTTTTTTTTAAATAATTATTGGCAACATTCGTCGTGTGTGTACATGGTCAATAAAGTCATGGCAGCTAAATCGTTTTTTTATTTGATTGTGTAACATTGTCTAGTCAGTTTAAAAACTGAAATTTCATGACGTTGTATCATTAGCTTTTTATTAGTTAACTATTTTCTGATTAAAAATACTTAAAATATTGTATTTAAAAAATTGCGCCACATATTTTAAAAATTACTATAGTAAAAACTATATAAGTATAGTTTTTGCTATAGCAATTTTTTAAATATGTGGCGTTTAAAAGGATATTCTCGTATATGGCGGCGTGAGCGGCGGTCAGTCAAGGTCGCAAATCCAGGACACCAAACTGTAACACTCTGCCAAATTAGAAGTCTCCTTGAATTTTTGTAAGACCGAAACTACCCACCGACTGGACTAAGTACCTAGTTACTTTAGAAGTCAGTAGAAATACCTTCCTATGGACTTCTTTGTGTTTAATAATAGTTTGTTTAGAGGACCTGCATTTGATGTTAGAAGTTAATTAAAAATATTAAATATTTTGTAATATGTACAAAAGCCAGCAAGCTATCCCAAACTGTCAAATTTTCCCAATTGAACATGAGCCTTATGCTTTTGTCATAAAGTTGAAACTCTATCAAAGAAATTAGACTGATTTTCACTGTGCAGTGTGCTTATTGGTGATGTTCTTAAAAATGGTCAGGGCCTCAAGTCTGCTATTACAATAGTGTCAGAATGGTCTATCATTGATTTCATAATTGTTGATTTTGACAAGTTTGGTAATCTACTAATATAATGGCGTCATCATGACTTTCCAATGGTCAGCCACTGACACTCCATTGAAAGAAATGTCATTTATTGGTAATCTCGTACATAATGACAACTTAATGACTGACTTGGCGGTAATTTTTAACAGTTCCTAAAATAATATGTTAAAAAATAATATTTAAAAATACATATATTTATTTCGAAGTGGAGGAGCCTGGGGGAGGCCTATGTCCAGCAGTGGACGTCTTTCGGCTGATATGATGATGATGATGATGATGATGACATATATTTAAACGAAATCTGGTATGAATAAATGTTCAAATTTAGTAGTATTTTTTCGAAAATCATTTCTACTAACGGGTTTTATAATAATAGCAATACGACAATGCCACTATAACACAATTCTATTACGAGACCATTGACCGACCACTGATCGACCATTATGAATTTAGCAGATTACGAACTTTTAGCAAAATGACAATGGGATCGTGTTGGAATGACGTATTTATGAAAATAGCAGACTTAGGCCCCAGGTGCGCAACCAGCGTCCGTGTATGATAAGCACCCTAATTGCGTAACTCACGATTAACCATAATCGGTTTCAATTTGACAGTTCAACAGTATTCATTGCGTTATTTACGTTGTTGAACAGACACATTTTTCGAACATAATATGAAGCAATGGTTTAACAATATTTTTCAAAACGAAACAGATTATGATGAATCGTGAGTTACGCAATTAGGGTGCTGATGTATGAACTTAAACGAAGCAAGAGGAGTATGTAAGGATCCTAGCAGATGGCGGTATGTAATTTCTGCCTACCCCTATGGCAATAATGCCTGATTTGAGTGTATCCGGTTATTAGAGTAAATAATTATTTATGTACTATTTTTATCTCGTAACGTAACGTTTTTTTTTTTTAATTATTGTATTGTGTTCGGTCCTCGATAAGTCTACAAAGTGTAAATTAAATCTGACTGTTTGAAGTGGATCAAAATCAAGTCCAAAAAAGGATTCGGTTACAAACAAACAAACATACATACAGGTGAAGCTAATAAAGGGCGTGTTAAAAAAACTTCATATCTGGCGCAAGCGGTTTCTTAAATGTCTATGTCAACCCTGAGTACCTACCGATGTTAGAAAATGACAATAAATCAAAGCTGGATACGGTCAGCAACGAAATCCAATAACACTGTTACTTTTACCTACATTAAAATCATCAAAATGAAATTAATTCAACAAACTGCTTTTTAACTTTTCTCAATTTTAAATTCTACTGTTTCGATTATCTAAATACTGTGCACAATACCTAATTATTATTACTTATACCCGCAGCAAATTGCGACCCATCTACACCGCGATTTACTTGTGGTTTCCAGTGTAGAAACACGCAGTGAAATACGATAGCCATTCGAAAGACGGCCGTGTTAGACTATCGGGCGTCTGATGACCCGAGACTACTGTCAAAGATATACGAACGATAGCCGGGACCAACGGCTTAACGTGCTTTTCGAGGTACGGACGGGTCTTGGTATGTCACCAATTCAATGCTTGGTAAACCAAGATTTCAAACGCCAGTGCACTATAAAACGTTCGTTATACGTTCGTTCGAACGTGTTCTATGTTGTTGTACCTATATTAAGGGTAATTCGAAACATTCGCTGAGCACAACAATCGCTGAGCATCGCATACTTGCTTATTATAGAGCTTTAGCTTAAATAACACTATGCACCTTCTTTCACAATCCAAAACATTTCGACGGAAATTCCAAATCCATTGGTTCATTTGTTTGAAAAATTCGTCTGCTACGCAATGAATTTTATCGAATTGACAAATATGCAATTGTTAGTTTGTTATTTAATTAAGTCTCAAATTTGCAAAAAGGTACGTAGGTATGTCGATTTTCGCTTATTGACTCTTCATCATTATCATCATTTCAGCAGAATGTCCACTGCAGGACATAGGCCTTCCCAAATTCATAAAAAAAAATTAGCTGTTCGATACATTTTAACCGCGTAGGATATTGCTTTTCTATGAAACAGCTGCTTTTTTTTTTGTATAACCGGCGAAAAATTTCTGCGCTAGGGGCTCTAAAATGATATGCTGAATTCATGGTTAACATTTGCGCACTGGATAAAAACTTATCCTGTATATATGAAGGAGTTATGCCCGAACATACATAAAAAAAACATGTTGAATTGATGACCTTCTTCTTTTTGAAGTCGGCTAAAAAGCACTGTCTGTTCTTCGTAGAAATAGAAAGCGTTATCTTAAGCCTGTTGAAAGTTGAACGAAATATGATTCGCGACCGTAACAAATAAGACTTCACATAATAGGGTATTTTCCAATTTGGTAAAAACTATTCTAATTTGAAGATTGGGACGATATATTTAACAGCAAAATAAAAATAAAATTATTATATCCATTTTCTCCATTATAAACGATTAAAATTAAATTTATTTTACTTTGTTTTGAATTTACCGCCAAAACGCTCCTTAAGATGACTTTTATCACGTGACATCGTGACTTCAGCTTTGTGTAAACAGTACCAGTACAAATACTTAGTTTGGCGCAGTTTTAGAAGTATTTGTGCACAGAGGCACCGCACACCAGTGATTTCGCTTTCTATCCATAAAAATCTTGTTAATTATAAACACGACATTCACTTGTGTACTTACTAACTAATTTAGTTTACACAAAGTTGACGTCCCGTGATAAAAAGTCATCGTAAGAAGCGTTTTGGCGGTAAATTCAAAATAACGATAAATAAATTTGGTTTAAATCGTTTTTAATTGAGAAAATGGATAAAAATCAATTTATTTTTATTTTTCTGTTAAATATCTCGTTCCAATCTTCAAATTAGAATAGTTTTTGAAAACTTGGAAAATACCCTATTATTTATAACTAGCTTTTGCCAGCGGCTTCGCCCGCGCGGAACTTTCATCCCCTATTTAACTCCCTTAGGGGTTGAATTTCGAAAAGTCCTTCCTTATTCCTTGTCTATATTATAAAGGGAACTGCTGTGCAAAATTTCAGCTTTCTAGGTCCAAGGGTTTAGGCTGGGCGTTGATGAGTCCGTCAGTCAGGACTTCTCTTTTTATTTATATAGATTTAAATCACCAATAAAACTCGTATTGGTGAATTTAATTTACTTCCCTGAAATGACTTTTTCACGACAATGTTTTAATGATTTAAGTTTTGATAATTCGGTGAATATATACCTACGTGTTACGGTCGGGAACCATATTTTGCGTTGAAGATCAAATGTGCGAAAAACTCCAGCTGCGATGTTTTTACGTAGGTGGATTATAAATAAGACAGTTTGTCCGTATCTTTTTAATATCATTTATTCGGATTTAACAATACTGTCCTAATAAAACATTTAGTATTTATATATACCTGCTTGTATAGTCGTAAAAAAAATATATCTTTATTTGCATCTAAAATGTAACTTATCTTTTCTGAATATTTTCGGATAGGATAAACGCAAAGATAATGTGAAAAATATTTATTTTTATCTCTTTCGCGTAACGTTTATTACTGTAATAACCGTTTAGCAAAATGTTTAATACTTCGTGTGTTTGAACAGCGACCTACGTATGTAACGTACGTAACGTCAGTACAATTAAAATGTTGCACATTCCGCAACGATGTACTATTTCTATGGCTAATACCTAGCTCACATACAATTTATTACATTATAACGTTCGGTTTATAATGTTTAGAATTCCTTTACTGTATAACATAACATAGTATCACGCCGGTTTTGCCGACGAGGTACCCAGAAGCGTTAGGTACAGCCATATTCTGTAAATTTTTATAAGCCATAACACAGACTGTAACCAGCACCCTAATTGCGTAACTCACGATTGATCATAATTGGTTTCGTCTTCACGGTTAAACAATATTCATTGCGTAATTTACGTTGTCGAACAGACACATTTTTCGAACAATGAAGCAATGGTTTAACAATCCGTTTCAAAACGATACAGATTATGATGAATCGTGAGTTACGCAATTAGGGTGCAGATAAGGTAGAAATATTTAAATTCCTTACTTAATATTTTTTTATGTCTGTGTATATGTGAAGGAAAACATCGTGAGGAAACCGGCCTGTCCTAGAACCAAGAATTTCAAGATGTGTGACATATACCAAGCCACACATGTGTGGCTTACGGCCCACTCCCTCTCACAGAGAAGAGGCATGTGTCTTAGCAATGGAAACATTAAAGGCTAATTATGCTATCTCAAACAATTAACATTCATGTAGCTCTTGTACTCATAGACCATCTTTACCTAGAGGTAAGTACCATAATATTGTTTAAGTTAATTAGAACTAAGTACCTTATGTGCGAAATATTTTTTTATAAATTTTCATGGTTTTCCATGGAATTACGGGAAATGGATGAAAAATCGTCAATGAGTAACAACCGCGAAGACGGGCAAGTAAAGTAACTGAACAGAATTCTTTTAAAATCTTTAACTAATACCTACACAGATTCCGCACCGCGTTTCGGTCACATTTGCCCAGCAATGCGGAACTGTGGCGGGCATGCGTCACGTCTCCCGTGTAAACACGAGGCTACTTCTTAAAAGCCCGTTAATGACTCTAAATATACGAACAATACTACACTACGTCACCTACTGAGTTAATATGCCATGAAATGTGCGCTGGAATGGGGTATTATAATAGTTCATTCAATTTCATAAAATTACAAATGGATTTTTTTTTGTTATGCTGCTTACATATAGACTTCTGTGGTAACATAGATATTGTAGATGATTGAATTAAGAGAGTGCCCGACGATTTTCTGGCCTCTATAGGAACCCAACGCTTTGGCATGTGTTTCGTCTTCTGACGGACCGACCCCTTGACAATTCAAAAGTGCCTGTGCCTAATTGGTTTGTTTGTGCCTGTAATATTTTGTTGAGTTTGAGTTCGAAACGTTGTCATTCCAGAGACAGATCAGAAATATCTCTTATGCCTGTCTTTACTTTGGCATTTACCTATGGGTTACAAACCGAAACCACACCGAAGCACAGGTTCGTTGCTAGGCAGCTCCGGTGACAGAAATCGGGAGCTCGTCTGGCAAATGTTTTTATTTGAACGAAGGGTCGCTCAGTGGTTGAAATTCGACCATAATTCATTTCAAACCGTAATGTATTTCTTTTGCATTATTTTATTAAAATATTACCTTTCAATTTTTTAATTTACCTGTGAAACTCCTCGGTCCGCGTAATTTTCTTAAAAAGGTGTACTTATTATTTACTTCACGTATTAATAGATAGATATTATTTTATAGATATAGAGATTCTGGTAAGAAGCTGTTATCCTATTGCCTAGTAAAATAATAATGTCAATAGCCCTAAGGCGCTTGAGTAAATAAGTTCTGACCGATAGTTCACCGCAGGATTCTGTGATCCTACCTAACTCATTATCTCAAACTACAGAACGTTAGTCACTAGATCTATTGTGAGCAAACGAAGTTGTGTACTCGTTAGATCGAACGACATTTATGTTTATTACGAGTACCGCTAAGGTAGGTAGCCAGCGAAATTCAAATGTGTTTACGTTCTAGCACCCTAATTGCGTAAAGTACGGTCCATCATAATCTAAATCATTTTGAAACAAATTGCTAATCCATTGCTACAATGTTCGAAGAATATATCTATTCGCTCAACAACGCAGCGAATATTGTTGATCTGTCAAAATGAAACAGATTATGATTGATCGTATGTTACGCAATTAGGGTGCTAGTCAGTGTCAAGTTGTATGTTGGTAAAATATCTGTCGCGACCGTAACACGTATATATTTACATGATTATAATCATTAAAATCACCAATACAACCCTCTACGTTGTGAATTTTGCGGGGTACCCTGGCGTTTTTCCCCCTTAATATTGTTTAAGTTTTCCTCCTTAATCTTGTTTAACATTCCCCCTTAATATTGTTTAATTTTTCCCCCTTAATATTGTTTAACTTTCCCCCTTAATATTGTTTAACTCATATGAGCGGTTTAAACGCTTTCGTAATAAAAACTTCGACTTGAAGAACGCTCCACGTGGTAGACCGCCCACACAGGTGAATAACGCTGAATTGAACGAGATGGTAGAAGCCGATCCGAGTCAAACTACCCAGGATTTAGCGGCATGGTTTAACGTTACCCTACAATATTGACTCAATTGCATCAAATCAATAAGATAAAAAAAAATATGAAAAAAGGGTGCCTCGTGATTTGACTGATCTGCAGAAAGAAATGCGTGTTGAAACTTGTGTTGCCTTGTTGAATAGGTACATAAATGAAGGAATACTGGATCGAATTGTGAGTTTGTGACATGTGACGAAAAGTGGATTGTTTACGATAACCGTAAGCGAAAAATGTAATGGCTGACCCTAGGTCAAACGCCGCATCAGTGCCCTAAAGCAAAGCGAACCAATAAAAAGGTAATGGTAACTGTTTGATGGTCTCTTCATGGTGTTATTCACGGCTTTCTCAGGTCTGGTCAGGCAATAACAGCAGATGTTTACTGCGCCAAACTTCGAACAATGATGGTGAAACTGGCAGTGAAACAGCCCCGACTCGTGAATCGATCTTCACCATAATTGCTCCATGATAACGCAAGACCTCACACTGCACGGGAAACCGTTGTAACTCTACAGCAGCTGCAGTTAGAAACTATACGTCATCCTCCGTACTCGTCAGACCTTGCTCCAACGGACTACCATTTGTTTCGTGATTTGGACAATTTTCTACGTGATAATAAACGTAACCGTGATTAAAAACATCTTACCAGGGGCCTAAGTCTACTAATTTATAAACGTCACAATGGTCTCTCAATGGTAAGTTTTTGACAGATTTGCCATACAAAAACTGTCAAAAACACACCATTGAGAGACCATTGTAACTTTTATAAATTAGTAGACTTAGGCCCCAGGAGTGCCGTACAAAATGCTTTCACACTGTCGAACCTAGATCCTCAGAGTTCTATCGTAAAGGCTTTTATGAACTTCCGTTTAGATGGCAGCACTGTATAGATAATGAGGGTAAATATTTTGATTAAATAAATATGTTATATCATCATAGAAAAAAACGAGTTTCAATTTTTCAGTACAAATCGGCAATTTCATACTATAACCCCTAATATTTCTGCCAGGGGTGCGGGTTCGTTCGAAAGAGATACCGCAGCCCCTGGCATAAGGGCTACTGAGGGAACACGGGTGGGTTTTAGTCAGCAAAAGTCTGTCCTGCTCCACCCAGAGCGGGAAAAGTTATTTGATGAATTCCCACCCAAAAAAACCCCTAATATTTCCTGAATAAGTAAATAATCAACATCCACAATTTGTTATCCTTAGCCACCTCTTCCGCAAGTTATTTCTAATAAAGAAAATTAAGTAACGCTTTCTGAATTAAAACTTGGCAAATCGCACCAGCTAAAAAAAGTTTATTATATTCTATAATGTCCGCTGTGTCTGCTAATGTTTAGCGTAACGTCTTTTATAATATCAGGCAATGATACATTTCGCTGTTTTATTAGTTTATTACTCATCGATCCCTCTCGTTTTATTGGTAACATTATGATCTGAAAATATTCAGGACCTTGAGACAAGAAAACACTTGTAGTCCATCAACGTTATTTTAGCAATGGTGTTAGAAAGCGGTGTCGTACCTACGCATTAAAAAACTAAAATAACGAGGAACGTGTGTCGGTGAATCACTCCAAATAGACCACATCGTTTTTTTTATCTAACTTAAAATTTAAAAAAAATCGGTTTTCTATTTGAACCTGTGAAAATGTCAACAATACACAAAAACAACACTGCGTTAAATAGGTATAATAAACAAACACTCCACTGCACGTACCGCTCTTGCCGACAGATGGCGCACCGATCACAGCTACTTTCACTTCCGACAACGACGATTTCTTCCGTCTGATTCCTCTCGCGGACATTTTACATCCGACGCGACGCGTCCGTACTTCGTCCGTACCCCGATTGCGCGCGAACTCGAAACAAAAAGCTTCAGAGCGCCCCAATCTATAAATACACGGAGCGACACTCACTGACATCCACTGCGTGGACTGCGTGTTAATAGGTCAAGATCTGGCCAAGATCAAGTCGTGCAAATAGCCCTGTTTACACCGGCTTCCTCACTGCGACTGAGTATGGCGGTAGGCCAACGGGCATCACTCCCACTTGGGCCCAAATGTTCCAGCATATTAATCATGTGGAATTTATATGCATGTAATTTAGTCGTCAATGTTTTTAAACGTTCGGCTTTAGAATCTTTTGGCTAATTGACGGATGACGACATTTGTCGAAGGTCTCATGTTAAACAGTTGTTAGGTGTCAGCACTGTCAACGTTGCAGACAGGTGATCAATTGAAAGTTTGCAGATGAGCGCACGCGCCTGAATGATGGTGGAATTAATGCTTCTTGTAGCCAAAACAACCGTTAAGAATGGAATATTGTCTCTATACGTAGTAAAGTTATTGGTTACTTTTAACCGACTTCAAAAAAGAGGAGGTTCTCAATTCTGTTGTATTCTTTTTTACGTTTTTTCCTCGTTGGTGGCAAAAAAACGACAACACAAAACCAAAGACACCGACTGCCGAAATTAATTGCTGGGCAAAAGGCGTCTACCCATGACTTCCGCTGCGTTATTTAAGTTGTTGAGCAGACAAATTTTACGAATGCATGAAGCAATGGTTTAGCAATATCCTGCGAATAATTAAGATTCTTCAGAATTTAAGCGGCGGGCGGTGGGCAAGGCAGATTTCTA
This sequence comes from Polymixis flavicincta, assembly GCA_949987655.1. Taxonomy (NCBI): domain Eukaryota; kingdom Metazoa; phylum Arthropoda; class Insecta; order Lepidoptera; family Noctuidae; genus Polymixis; species Polymixis flavicincta. The sequence goes on along the minus strand of OX465171.1, from coordinate 9,366,798 downwards.
GCAGAACAAAGGGCCGACAAGTTCTGGAGTGGCAACCGCGCACCGGAAGACGTAGAGTTTAAAGGCATCCCACAAGATAGACCGATGACCTTGTGAAGGCCGCAGGAATCTGCTGGACACGAGAAGCGCAGAACCGTTTGAAGTGGAGGAGCTTGGGGGAGGCCTATGTCCAGCAGTGGACGTTTTTCGCGAGTTAAATCCTGACTGTAAAGAACTGAATTTCCGGATAGAAAAACAGATGTACGCAAGCTAAGGTAGTTACTCCAGTAAATGCTATAGAAATATCTCTATCTGTCTGCCCATTACTTAACACACGTGTTGCTGGGGCGATTGAGCAGTTAACTGACCAATTTCTATGTCCCTGAATCAAGAAGTGATCGGATACATGGCCGGCTTTCTTCAGTCTCTTTATATCCGTAAGTTTTTACTTATCTATTTGAATAAACAATTTTTGGTTTTGATTTAGAAAGCGCATTTAAACTTAGAATTTATTGTTTTAAATCATAGACTGTATTACAGTGTCAAAATAAATTAGCTGGCCAACACTTTACCTACGTGTTGGATATTAACATCGAAAACGGATGAAACCAAAAAAAAACATATTATTTCCATCGTTCCTACTTTATCTGTGACATGTATACTATGGCAACCAGTATTAAAGTTTTTGCAGATTTATAAAAAATATTAAATTCCCACAAAAAAAAAATCAATTTTAAGGATTTATAAGGATTCCATTGTATCGCAAGAAAAGCTCTGAACAGCAGAAATGGATAAAGATTAATTAAATTAAAAAGCGTTAATGGTTCCAAAGACCGTTTCCCCGTATAGATCTCATAAAGATTCGGATTTCCACATAGGTACCTACTACCGCAGTTAAAAAACACTGTTGATATCACAACTGTCATTAACAAAATAATTGTTGATAAATTGAAACACTGGGTCAATTTGCTTTGTTATTGGCATACCCATTTCATACAATTAATGTACCTAGTGTGACCTATTGTGTCAATTTATCAACAATTATTTTCCCTGACTTTAGGCGAAACGTAATACGCTTTTACTCAATTCAACTCAATTGGTATAAACACGGCGCGTGCGCACTTGGTGTTATGTTTTATTGTCAGTTTTACTAACGTGTAATTATAGTATGCAATAATATCATATTTTAATAGTGGATTGTTAAGGGGAATCTAGTCGCGCGCTCGAACTCACTGGTGGACCTGGCTAAAAGAACGCTGTCTCACTAGACATAGTGTCGGACAGAGGTTGTACCCGCGATGAGCAGTTAAACGCTAGTCTACACGCGGACGTTATTGAGTGAGATGCAGGATCATTTGTAGTAAGAATGGCGCGTAAAAAGTTAAGAAAAATCCTTCGGAAGATCGAGTTTGATGAGAAAACCACTGCACAAATCAATAACCAATAAAGTTGATTGAACTTTTCGATATTTGAGCTTAGTCGGTACTGACTTGGTTTTGGATATTTTACACTTCTTACATTACTTAAACACGCCCAAAGTTATGTTAAAAACGCATCTTTGTTGGCTCGTAACTTTTTAATGGCTTTTTATTTTAGTATTCTGTTCCCATACTGACAATATTAATAATAAATGCCGTGTTCGCGGCAGCCCCAATACCATCCTTAGAACGTTGGCTGATAGGTGGGACTCGCCGATCTTGGGGCGGTGGATACGACTTCACGCAGTCAAGTAGACAGTCCCCAGGATCGGCGTGCCTCGCGCAGCTTCTTCCTTAATGTGTGTGAATTAATGTTACTAACACTAGTTTGTAAGTCTACATTGTTACTAACAAAATGGAAGTGATTCTGAAAATAAAAAGTTTATTTATTTTTTATCGAACAGTGGAGTACTACACTCCCGAAATTTAAATGGAAAAAATGTCGACAAGGTTCACCTTAAAGGGTTTTTTTTAAGGTTAGGTTTTCTAAATAGGTATATTTGTAAAATGAACGAACAGCTTAGTTTGATTTCTGCAGGGTAACTGCATAACCAAGGAATTACTAAACTTAATTGCAGTGAACAAGGTACATTTCTCGTAGACCAGATGGCCCAGACCAGATGGCCGATCGATGGGATCATCGATCGGCCATCTGGTCTGGGCCAAAAGGTACTAGAGTGGCAACCGCGTATCTTAAGATTTAGAGTTTGAAGGCCTCCCACAAGGTGGACCGATGGCCTTGTGAAAGCCGTAGGAATCCGCTGGATACGGGCAGTACAGAGGTCGAAGTGCGGAGCTTGCGGGAGGCCAATGTCCAGCTGAGAACGTCTTTCGGCAATGGCTTTCATTTTGGAAGTTCAACCACACTGATTGCGTCATTTTTAGTTGCTGACCAGATACATTTTTCGAACTTGTGGAGCAATGATTTGGCAATATCCTTCAAACTGATTTAGATTCTGACTCGAATTGTGTTTCGCAAATAGGCTGCTGGTTTGCAGACGCCGACCGGTCTTGAACGCGATTTACAAGTAGGTGTGTTCACATCCATCCGCCTAGTGTTTCCCAAGAATGTTGAGGAGGTTTCCAGTGAAACCGGACGCGGCTGAATACCAGTATTCTACACGGAGCGACTGATTATCTGACCTCGACAACCCAGTGGCGAGGAATACGATACCCCTTGGGATGACTGGTGGTCAGACTTTCGAGTTTCTGAAGACGTGTACGACTTACAAAGATTTACAAATGATAGCCGTGACTAATGGCTTAACGTGCTTTCCGAGTCACAGGTTTTGGTATGTATTGTCACCTATCCACGGACCAACTCCTCTATTTTCAAAGGTGTTACGGTGGATCACGTTATATTATATCACGCCTGTGTGAACCGAAACAGAGGGCAAATTTGTAAGTATGCCTAACTTACATAAATTCTATAGTTATGTCATTTCTCAATAAATGGGATGTACGTGGATCACACTAAAAGTTTTTAGAAAATAAAAACCGGAATGATGTTAATATTTTTATTGCTTTTCGAAGTAGTCTCCGTTCCTTTCTAAGCACTGTCGCATGCGATGGAACCATTGATTGAAGCAGTGGGCTCACTCTTCTTTAGGGATCTCTTCCACGCCTTTTTCAATCGCATCCATCTTCAGGGTTCATAAAACAAATTCCTCTAAAAAAAAATTTTTTTTTTTTGGAAATCTTTAAAAGTCACAAGGAGCCAGGTCGGAACTGTAAGGACGGTGACTCACCTACTCCACACTTTCGAAAGACAAATATTCGATCGTCCGTCTGACGGAGTGAGCTGGTGCGTTGTCGTGGTGGAGGAGGAACCTGAATGGAGGGCCCTGCCAAAAAAAAAAACGACAACATTTTCTAAGTCAACTGGTAAACAATCACTGACATACCAATCTGCAGTAACAATCCTTTTATCTTCTAGGACATTTGTTGCGAAATGACACGTCCGTTCAAAAATGAGGTAATCTTCTTTTTCCCTTGACTTCTGTCCTTCTTTACTTTTGTCGGCAAATCTTCATCATCAGGCGCGATACGACAGAGGGACGCGACGCGACTCACGTAGAACACCTTCTATGAAAACTTCATGGAAATTGTTATAAGCCTTAAACCAGTTGTAAACTAGTAAATGAAATTAAATGAAATGATAGGTCATAATCTATCTGTGTACCAGTATTCATCCAAATCAGTTCAGCCGTTTTGCGTGATTGAGTAACAAAAATCAAAACATCTTCACAAACATTTACATTCATAATATTAGTATGGTGATACACTTTAAGACACTTGTTTCTATAAACAGATTTTGGACATCTGTGTCTGAACTAGATAAGAAATATGTGTAGTTCACCCATGACCATATCCCTTGTTGTAGGCGACACTTAGCAAAACACTTTCTTGACCTTTATACATATTTATAACCACAACATAAAATTTGATCAAGTTAATATTAAAATATAAAATAAAATAATAATAAAAGACGTGACAAAATGTAGGAGAATAACCTTAAAGAGCTACTCTATCACAGACGGTCTTCGGTATTTTTGTAGTTTAGCTTACGAATGTAGTCTACTACCATAGTATTACATTCATGGGTATATTATATCTACAAACTTATTTATTTTTTCATAAAGAAAAGAGCCTAGGTAACAATAGTACTTGCGAGCGTATGGGTTTATTTCATGTATGTTCCTTTTGAAAAATAAGTTTATTTAAACCGATAGACGCAAAGGCTCGTAAGCTCGTTTCAGCTGTGATGTAATGTTAGGTATACTTTAAATACCACCTATCTCACTCTCACCTGGTGTCGGTCTGGTTACGGCTGAACCAAATACTGCGAAATTCAGTAATCTTCACATTTATCTTTATTATTGTTTTAATGATGTGTTGTCAGTACAAAAAGTGAATACATTACGCTTGTTACACTGAAAGCGACCAGCGTCCTTAGTACAGAACCGTCCAAGGGTGCGTCAAATTAAGCATCAGTTTCAATTTTAAGACAACGCATAAAGGCTTGTGTATTTTAGAATAATCGTTGTTTTTAAAGAACATTCTTTATACCCCTCTGCGCCCGCGGCTCCGCTTGTTTCTACGTAAACTAAGGGTAGGTAGGTACGCCCACAAGATGATGACGTTAATAACTCTATACGCCCATATTCGCTCTGACGTAAACATATCGCGACGATATTTTATCGCGCACTTGATCTTCAACGCTCTGCTACATAGGCGCCGTTAGGTGGAAATTCAACAGTGTGTTTTTTCGACGCACCGGGATGCACTCTGTTGGATTCTCAACGCTCGGCTCAACGCCGAGGGCTGAAAATCCAGTGGGTGCTAAAATCCCAGTTCTCAGTTAGCATACGATAATTATTTATAAATCGTACTGTCAACAAGATAACAAGAACTTACAAAAGATATCACATGTAGGTTCTACGTTTGCAAAGAAATCCCCGTGCCGTTTGGTCCCGGGCGTAAAAGAATAGCACCATCCCATCTCTTCCCGTGGGTGTCGTAGAAGGCGACTAAAAGACTTCTAGAGAATGGGCAGCAGCGTTCTCTATGCATTTTACCACCATACTGCGATCGCCAACCCGCCTGCCAAGCGTGGCGATTATGGCAAAACCCCCCTTTTGAGGGAGGCCTATGTTTTTCGGCTGAAATGATGAAAAATGATGAACTCAAGGAATAAGATTTTTCATACAAACAAAATCCCCCTTTTCACCCCCTTAAAGGTCGAATTTCCAAAAACCCCTTCTTAGCTTGCTCCCCTACATTATAAAAGGAAGCCGTGTGCAAAATTTCACGTTCCCAGTCCTAGCAGTTTCGGCTGTGCGTTGATTTGTCAGTCAGTCAGTTTCTCCTTTTAATATACAAGATTTTACAAGGTTATTAAAAAGAAATAAGTAGTCAGGGAATTAATTGTTAAATAAATTGACTACCTACCAACTTAAATAGTCCGAATACTCAAATCGTTCGTCATTCTTTGACAGTTGTTGTATGATGTGGCTGAAACACGGCAAATTGACTTAAATACGTAAACTTAACCATTTTTATTAATTAATAATAATTTAATAATTGGAATAATTTCCTGAAATAAATGATTATTCAATTTAATTTAATTTATTTCTCTGATTGTAACAAACACGAGTAAGAGAACTACGGTGTAAGTTTGTACTGTGGTCTGCATATGCTTATCAGCAATATGTCACGGTAGGAGGCGTGGTAGACCAACCAAGCTATAGCTAAGGCACGGAGATAGCTCAGTACCAGTAGCATTTAAAATACTGCCCTTGTTAGAAACCCGCCTACCTATCTACAGCCTACCGACCCATCACCCACCAAAACAAAAAATCTAAGTCAGACCCACCCACCTGTTGTCGTTTATGCATAGCCCGAAGGAAACGATATTTTTTACGGAACTTGCCCGGCGGATCGTGATACGTTTGTAGAACGCCCCTAGCAATAAAAACCGATAATCTGATTAAAAGCAACGCCTCTTATACCTCCTACACATATCGGCGACCGGTAGTGAAGCCTTGTTTTCGTATGTTATGATAACACACCTTTCACCATGCCACTGATCGTGATCATTCACTTATGGACTTACAATAAGGGTCTCACCTAAGGACACCTGCCCCATCGCATCGAGTAGAGCTCAACTAAAACTGAGCATGCAATGTTGGTGACTTGTAGTTTTGGTACCGGTTCTAAGCCCTGTATTTTTGTTCGCTTATTTTGAAAATTTTAACAAGCTTCCAAAATGGATCTCTAATCCAGACTAATCCACTTCATCTATTTCGATGATATTCCTGTATTCACACAAGAATTACGTAAATCGGTTCCAATTTAATAGTCCGTTTTAGTTTTATATCGTTACGACAACTGACGTTAAGATGTTTACAATTTACAAAAACACAACGTTTCGGGTATCAGTGTGTTTACTAGATGTCGGTAATAAAGGGCGATTTTTTTTTTATTATTATTGTTTATTATACATTATTATTATCTTTTATTTCATTTTTTATACTTATTTAGTATATTTTTAAATATTTTTACAAAAATCATTAAAAAAATATAAAAAATAGTGGCCCATCGGCATCAAGAGCAGAGTCCAAGATGCCGGTGGTCAGGGCTCTAGAGAAAGGAACCTCCTGACTATGCATGCCATGTCTAGGAGTACTGCTTTCTGAATCAAGCCCTTGATCCAGCCGTGCAATGAGAGCCTCCTGAGATGTTGGTCGAGGCTCTTCGCTACTAGGCCATTTACTGTTATGATTATCGGTACAATGATTGCTGAGTCCACGTCCCATATGTCGACAACCTCGTGAGCTAAGTCAAGATATTTGATTTTCTTATCTTGCTCAGCTGTCATGAGATTCTCGTCATGGGGGACAGCAATATCAACAATCATTGCACGACGCTCTCGTCGATCTATCACCACAATATCAGGCTTATTGGCTACAATAGTCCTGTCAGTGATGATAGATCGATCCCAATACAATGTGGCGTGACCATTCTCGAGAACTGGGTCGGGCACATACCTGTAGTATGGTACTTCAGACTCCACAAGGTTGTACTGCAAAGCAAGTTGTTGGTGGATAATCCTAGCTACTAGATTGTGTCTGTTATTATTATTTATTATTATAATTATAATTATATGATGGTCGTTTTGCTGATCCCGGACACTATGAGAAGTAAGGCTATATTCATAGAACTACCGTTTGGGAACCCAAAGAAAGATATTGTGCTGGCAAATTTTCAGGTTGTGTTTTTACTGTACAGACGCACGTCAAGCTACCCCAATCTGTCAAATTTCTTTGATAGATTTTCAACTTTATAACATAAGCCTAAGGTTGATGTTCAGCTGTGAACATTTTACATTTTGGCGTAGCTTGATGTGCTGGCGTCTGTACATTATATTAGCTGTTCCTTGCTACTCCCTAAGAGAGGCTGCACGCGTGTTGAATTTTATCATTTTTAACCCCCGACGCAAAAAGAGGGGTGTTCTTAGTTGACCGCTACGTGTGTCAGTCTGTGGCACCGTAGCTCTTAAACAGGAGAACCGATTTGGGTGCGGTTTTTTTTATTTAAAAGTAAGGTTTCTAGTGGTGTTTCTTAGACATGTTTCATCAAAATCGGTTCAACCGTTTGAAGATTATCAGCTCTCTCCTGGTTGATGAAGGGAATTGAGCATCTTCCACGGGTTTTTTGTTTTTTTTTTGTTTTGGGTCATCATATACCTTCTCCCGCTCTGGGTGGAGCAAGAGGGCGTGTCAGACTTTTACTGACTAAAACCCACCCGTGTTCCCTCAGTAGCCCGTATACCAGGGGCTGTGGTATCTCTTTCGATCTTCCACGGGTCTGATCGAGTCAAAATTTGGTATTCTATTACTTCAATGATATTAGACGAACAAAGTAACCTTGAACTGAAGCTGGAGCATCAGACATAGCCCAGCAATATTGAATGAAACTATGGTATTGTAGAAAGGATAATATTTTCCATAGCCGTCCCCCGACGTGACAATGCTTTCATCATATTATTACAATACCTACAACTACAACTATATTACCTACAACTTAAAAGGCCAATAAATATTATTTTATTTACTCGTTAGAGGTTTTGTTTCGGTCGGGGGTTCTAAAATCCAGGATGAAAAGTTTTTGCCTATGGTTTTCTCCAGCTACCTATTGTAAATTTGTTACCACACCGCCACACACAATGTTAGTACTTATGTTAGGATGTTCTTAAAACCGGTCAGTTTATTTTATTAGATTCTGTATAATTTTTGCATGTTTATTAGCGCATCGACAACCACACGATTTGCTAAAATTACACTATGGTTTCCATACGGGACAATCCCCGTAATTTTAAGAATGTTCACAGTCTGTTAGCAGTCTCAATCTGTCAATAATACTAATGTTGTAATTTGACATTTATTGTCGCTGTAATTAGATTGTGACTAGATTTTGAACGTTTTGTTTACGGGAATTGGTCTTCTGGGCTATTTCAATTAAGTTCTTAGTTCTTTTTTTTAGCGTGTCGATGGCGAAGATAAAATTCGTATGTTTTCAGTTAGTTTGTCCAAAAATTCAGCAACACAAATATGGCTTTCTGACGCATCCATTATGTCCTCACGTTGACAAGTCACTGCTACCTCGCAAGATGGAAGGTTAGCCATTGCCTGTCTGGATATCTGAACTGACTATGAACCACCACTTGTGGGTATTATTATCTTTGCTTCGGCGGACTTGAGTAGCAAGTCGGCCACGGGAACTTGTGCCCCTGGCACACCAATTTGGATTATTGGAGAACCTACCGAGATACTACCTGACAGTCCAATAAAGAAATCAGGAGGTTAACTCTCACTTTCAATAGCCAATCCACCTAAACACGTTTTAGTTACGGAGGTTTCGGCTGAAATCGCGCGATTTCTCGAAAAATAACGCATAGCAGATCTACAAAACCAATACCATTATTTTTTAATGAAATAAGCTATCAGATTTTAGTTAGCTAACTGGACGTTGTAAAAAGATTGAGCGACATTTTCCCAGTTTTTTGTACAAAAATTAGCGTTATATTGATGAAATTAAAGAATTATTTCCAAAAGTTAAGCTGAGTGGCTTGGCTCCATGTTGAAAGCAAGCCTTGTGAAAGTTTACTGAGAGAGGAATACTGTGAACGTGGTCTTAATGAAGCCGCAGTAGTAGGTATACATCAACCAGTGCTTACTACTGCCACTTCTGGCGGGCTGCCAGCGCTTAACTCATCCGCTGCTTACAATTAAACGGATCTTCATTATTACACAGCTTTTTGGAAAAGAAAACGTCAAATCCTTGGCCTTCATTATACATGTGAATGTGAGGACAATGTGGGTCATTGTTTTACGTTTGATCATAATCTGGCAGTTTAAGTAATTTATGAGGACTAACGCAATGTCCTTTCTTTTGTATTGTTCGTGGGTGCATATAGTCACTCACAAATGCCTGCACTGACTGAACAGGTCCACTCAATCTGTGTGGTTCTTTCCTCAGAAGACTATTTCAGACCCCACTGTACGTGATCTGACCAAGATTACGTCTGGTCTTTAAAAGAGACTGTGACCTCTGAGTTTGCTTTGGCCTTTCTTCTCAGAGTAGTCAGATAGGAAACGCCTACTTCATCTAGTTTAAAAAATATGATTGACGAGTAAAAGAAACCTACATACTTATGGAAATAAAATCATTTATCATATGGGTACGAACTTAAACTTTCCATAAACTGTCATTGTACGAGATCCAGTGATCTATACGGTACGGTAAGATGAGGCCTAACATTTCGCCCAACCTAGGAATCGAACCAAGGAACACTCCCGCTTGGGACCACTAGACTTGCGAGGCCGTCTAGTCTAGAAAAAAATATTGTTTTATAGGTATGAAATAAAATTAATTTCATGCGTAAAATCATGTGTTATTCATATAAATTTAGAACGTTGTCTCAGCCGCTCTACTTCCGTGTAGTTAAACATTATGTATGTTTTATTAAACACCCGTGTTTGTTTATTTATTTAATCGCTGTCGTAGATCGCTGACTAAATATATTATAGGTACGTTATTTTAGCCCACAACATTTGGTTCGAGCAGTGTCACGTCAGGGTCGAGAAAATATTGCTTGTATGCTTACATTTTGTATGCAATTTTTCACACATTAGGGCTCCGGGGAGTCGTTTGTGCTCGCAGTATTGAAGCATACCTATTCTGAATGAGGGGCTTGTGGCTAGGTGATAGCAGCACGGGTCGATGGATCCGTTTAAAATACGCTTGCTGCAGTTGGTCCATGGATGGATGACTATCTTTACATACCAAGAACCCTCCGTGCCTCGGGTGCCAAAGGTCCCGGCTGTCATTTGTGGATTTTTGACAGTCGTTACGGCTCGTCAAAAGCCCGAAAGTCTGATAACCAGTATTACCAAGAGGTATCGCTATCGTCTCCATAACCCAGTAACTGGGTAATAACCCAGTAACTGGGTTGTGGGGGTCTGATAGGCAGTCGCTCCATGTAAAATATTGGTATTCAGCTGCATCCGGTTCGACTAGAAGCTGACGCCAACATAGTACCTATAGCCTGGCCGATACCGCTGTACCGCGCCTTAGGTACGGGCGCGGCGAGACGGGGGAGCAGAGTAGGCCGCTGATTCGTCAGAGCAAGCCGCTCATTCGACACCACTCACAGCGTCCCGTCCCCCGCCTCGCCGCGCATACCTAAGGCGCGGTACAGCAGTAGATATCGGTCAGGCTATAGGGAAAAGGCTAGGTAGAAGTTGACGTATTCTGACGTACACTAGGTACCAATGTTACCGGAAGGTGTTAATATTATTCTGCGCAGTTTCCGGACGGCTTGGATCCTGATAAACTTTGACACTGACTTGTGTGTATAGACTAACAGATAATACTAGTAGATACTTAATTCTTAGTATTTATGTAAGAATCGAAGTGCACGTCTTTCTTGTAACGACAATTTCTTTCGACATTTTTTTTACAATAGAAAAAAAACCCTGGTTGTTGATGATGGGTGCGAGACACCGCGCGTTCTTTTTAGTAGAGGTAGGTCTCCCATCTCTTCCCATGGGTGTCCTAAGAGGCGATAAAGGGATTTACTAGAGAATGGGCAGCAGCGTTCTCTATGCATTTTACCACCATAATGCGAACGCCAACCCGCCTGCCAAGCGTGGCGATTATGGCAAACCCCTCCAAATTGGGTGAGGCCTATGTCCAACAGTGGACGTCTTTCGGCTGAAATGATGATGATGATGAGATCTCCCTACCATGTCTACATACATCCCATATTTGATTGTGGAGACAATGTGGAATGAATTAAAAATACTACTAATTGTGTTGCGGCGTGACACTTTATAGTGTTGACCGTCCACCCAATTTTATTATTTCGATTTACATTTTGAATTCAGCATAATAGAAAATCTTAAGGAACGTGACGGGTCCCGCATGACGATCGTATATGCTGAGTATTGTACTGTTGAAAATGTGAACCATATCAATGATAAGCGCTCTCCAGACGGCTGTCCAGTCGATACTACCAGCATCACGCAGCAATGCCTCCGGATCGATATCCTCACATTTCCTAAGTAAAATAATTTGTGGCTTACGCTTGGGAGAGCGAATTCTGTATACCATAAAGATGCAGTCATGATAAGAAAAAGAAGCAGTGAACTGTCCGTGGACAGATACAATATTGGAATAAGATATTTATATATATAGGAAGGCCATAATGAACAGACGAAAGAAAGGGTTTGAAAGAGGACTCGAGATGTGCACTATTAATAAAACTTAAAAATAATCATTATCATTTTATTTTGTACAATTTATGGTACATTACGCAAATCCAACATCAATGTAAATCGGTTTGCTATTCATCTACAAAATAAGTGTTCACAAAATCTTAGCAACAAAGTGCTTAAACTAATTATACATAGTTATTGTATTATTATTATTGCAATTTGGTACAGTAATTATTAGCATTACACTGAATTTACTACCACCATTCATTACTAAAGATTGAAATGAAAAATATTAAGAATAACTCCAAAAAGTTGACTTCAGTTGCGCCCCGAAGTTAAGACCCATAGTGAAGACTCACATTTTCTTCGTGACAAGAACAAATGGTGTTTTTTACAATAACTAAATCTATACAACGTTGTTTTAACTTATTGTGTGCTTCTGGAACTTCGGAGTACGTTTTAAAAACTGTAACTTATACTATAAAGGTGCACAAAAGTCACACATTAAACCTAGATAGTACCTATCCATTATATTATATGTCAATGCAACTTCATAAGCGCTCTGGGCACAATTGAGTCTATTTAGTAACGATACAAAATGGTCGTGATTGCACATAGTTAATGTCTAACACATTATACTTAAATCCTCAGCTTAAATCTATAAAACTTCAAATTACCTTATTGAATAAATCTGTCATGAAATCATGACATTTGAGGCAAATTCTAATTTTAGAGTTGTATTGGTGATGCTAATGACTATAATTCTGTCAATAGGTACCCGAATCTGTCAAATTTCTTTAATAGATTTTTATCTTTAATTCTTAAGCATAGGGTTCATGTTAAATTGGGAAAATGTAACAGTTTCGGGTAGCTTGATGTGCTGGCGTCTGTACATATTTGTAATGGTCGTGATCATATTTTGATTAACATACATCCTGACACAAACATGCAAATTGAAAAAAACGTAATAAAAATATTTTGTGAGCTACCTTAGCTCTTCATCCTTATGTTACCCAAAAAAGAATAAGAATTTGTAAAAAAAAAAATCTCTCGAGAATTCGTGAACCGTAATAACCGGTAATGGGTATAAGGACCAAGCCCGGGTCGACGGCACGTTGTGTTCCACGCGTTCCTCAAAGAGATGTCAAAACCAACTGGTGGGGCCCGCACTGGCCGATACCTGCCAGGAGTGCGGGTTGTTCGAAAGAGATACCGTGGCCCCTGGCACACAGGCAAATGAAGGAACACGGGTGGGTTTTAGTCAGTAAAAGTCTGACACGCCCTTCTGTGCCACCCAGAGCGGGAGAAGTTATTCTTTGTATTAACTCCGTGTTATTTGCTGATAATCGAAGACTCGGTTGGCGCAGTGGTTAAGCGATTGGCTGCTGCGCTGCTTGTCCCGGGTTCGATTCCCGCACGGAACAAATATTTGTATGACCTACAAGTAGTTGTTCTGGGTCTGACTGTTTGTTTATGTGACTTTAAATGTTTGTAAACGCACCCACAATACAGGACAAATTCCTAGTGAAGGCCAACGTATAAAAAAAAAGAAAAAGAAAGAAAAGAACTTTCCCACCCTCCAAAAAAAAAAACTAACCGTAATTCAAAAACGAATGAACTACACGGTTCCCTTATGTGTAAATAGTTCACAACTAATTAAATCGTAGTCTAGCGAATGTTACTTTGGTCCATAATTATAACGTGTTTGGACAATACAAACACTTGATTACAGATAATCATCTTATTATATTAATACGGAACATCACGGCGTCGCATCTCGATACTAAATACATCATAGCTAGACTCTCGATTACTTTCTTACTACAAAGGAAAGCTGTAATATTTTTAGAGTTCCGTACCCAAAGGGTAAAACGGGACCCTATTATTAAGATTCCGTTGTCCGTCCGTCTGTCTGTCTGTCCGTCTGCCACGAGGCTGTATCTCATGAACCGTGATAGTTAAACAGTTGAAATTTTCACAGATGATGTATTTCTGTTGTCGCCTAACATAACAACAAGTACTAAAACAATAAAATCAATATTAAAGTAATTAGAAAAGACATGATTTTTTTGCCGTTTTTATAGATAATGGTAAGGAACCCTTCGTGCGCGAGTCCGACTTTCACTTGGCCGGTTGTATTTACTTTTACCGTGATAGTTTAATTTAATTACAACCAGTCACTAAAGACCCCGTGAAGAAACAAAGACCTTCTTTTCCGAGAAATACATCATAACTTAGTTTTTACTTTAATTTATTTTGTGAATAATAAATTTAAGTGTTTAAAAAACTAGTCATGTTTTCTGAATAAAATTTTACCAATCCTATAATCGATCCATACTCGTACCTAATTCGAGTCGGCTTGATGAAATAGGGTATTTTACAATTTAATAAAAACTATTTTAATTTGAAGATTGGAACGATATATTTAACAGAAAAATAAAAACAAATTTATTTAAATCCATTTTCTCAATAAAAAACGATTAAAATCAAATTTCGTTTTTGTTGTTTTGAATTTACCGCCAAAACGCTCCTTACGATCACTTTTTATCACGTGACATCGTGACGCTAGCTTTGTGTAAACGGCACCGGTACAAATACTTAGTTTGGCGCAGTTTTAGAAGTATTTGTGCACAGAGGCACCTTACGCCAGTAATTCCACTTTCTATGCATTAAAAATCGTTTTAATTATTAACTCGACATTCACTTGTTTACTTACTAACTACTTTGGTTTACACAAAGTTGACGTCACGTGATAAAAAGTCATCGTAACGAGCGTTTTGGCGGTAAATTTAAAACAACGAAAAGTAAATTCGATTTAACGATTTTAATTGAGAAAGTGGATATAAATAAATTTACTTTTATTTTTCTGTTACATATTTCGTCGCAATCTTCAATTTAGAATAGTTTTCAAAAAATTGGAAAATACCCTATTGCAACTTCAATCTTCATGCTATTAACACAAGGGTTGCCAGCTATTTTTATTATTTAGTCGAACCGTGTTGAAATACGTTGGCATTTTACCGACTCAAACTATGGGACAGCAATAACTGTAGTCTGTAGTCTTAAGTTATTTGTATTACCTTAATTAATGTGTACTCACTATAAAATGTATTTCTTAGTATATTTGGCCACGACTGACCGGCGAAGTATAAGGCTGCTTTTCCACGAGAGATACCGATGTAATGTATGTGTCGCAGTACGATAGATAAAACCGTAATATACTTATATCCCTAGGGATATAAACATATGGCGTAACATAGTTATACGAAAGCGATTCATTACTATCTTACGGTCGCAATCTAGTAATATGTTTATTTGACTAAACTAATCTGGTTAAATAGTTATGAATCTACCCTAGAATCAAGTAAAACAATATATTGGTTTTATAAGAAGTCATTTACAATGATAAAACTAATATATAACAGATATTAAAGAAAAAGTGGGGAAAATTCAATTAATACCTATGTATCATGGCCATATCGTAGATTTGCTCACTTCATGAAATGCTCGAGAGTTTTTTCTCGAGAAGACGATCGACATCAAGGGCACCACGAGGTTCGGTTTGGTTAGGTTCCTTTAAACCCTGCAGACAGAAATAGGAGCCCCACGCAGTGGGGCTCCGTCAACCTGACGTCGACCGTCTTCTTCTGTAATATAAGAACCAGAAGAAGACGAGAATTTCATGAAATGCGACCATTTCATGAAATTCTCGAGCATTTCATGAAGTGAGCAAATACAGCGAAGCCTCCGCCGCCGTCTCCGTCGCACCCCCGTACTACACTCCTACAATTATTTCACTAAACTTAATAAAGTAATATAATCATATCACTAAACTTGAACCGTATTATAATTATATTCCTAGTAAGATAGTAATTAATCGCTTTCGTATAACTATATTACGGTACATAATTATATCACTAGGGATATGACTATATTACGGCTTTATCTATCATACTGCGACATGTGCATTTGATTTCCACCAATCACAGTCATTGGTCCACATAGCATGGCTCTGGTGGAAACGGGCACAACTACGCCGTGTTTTTTTTTTAAGGAAGGTTGCGTACCATGGAACTATGAATACGCGAGTGGTCTAGCCGCTCCCCGTGCCTACTGTCGATGCACCCCATAGCTCGAGCTGCGCATCTTCCCCGCACGGCTACATCGCGGCGGCGCGTCTTCATAGCACATCTTACTCGCTCCGCTACACACCTTGCATTTGTGTAAACGGTCACGATTCGTAGCTTTGCTTGCACATCGTCGCAGCATAGCTACATAGCTCATCTCGGGTGGAAAACTAGCCTAACGCTGTCATACTTGGATCAGTTAAGGAGGAAATGCCAGGATAGTCCGCAAAGTTCACTTTCTCACATTTTTTGCAAATTACCTACAGTTAAATTTTGCGGGTTACCTTACTCATCCTCCATTATGTGACAAGACGATATAGAGGATCAGGTGCAGTATGGCCCAAAGACACAGCTTTTGGCATTTATGTAGACATTGGATGGGTTTTGAGGCCTTACTTATTAAGGCGAAAACATCAGAGTACCTACACCACGAAATTCCAATGTTCTTACGTTTTCTGCAATTTTCAGGTAAGAATCAAGTTATATGGTCATCAAAATATGATTCGTAACCGTAACAAATATGTATTTACAGAATTTCCATCATTAGAATCATCTAAACTCTGATTTTTAATTAGCTGGAATAAAATGACAGCTGCCCGGTCGACCGTTTTTCGTCAACATGATAGTTATGCCTATAGCAACAGCTGTCATTTTACTCCAGCAAATTAAAAAGCAGAGTACAGACGCCAGAACATAAAGCTATCCCAAACTGTCAAATTTCCCTAATTGAACATGAACCTTATGCTCCTGGTATAAAGTTAAAAATTTATCAAAGAAATTTGACATGTATAGTAAATTAACAGACGCCAGTCTGTACATTACCCTAATGAAGAATATTTCATGAAGTCATGTTATCTAAGGTCAATTTTAAGTTAGAGAATGTATAGACAATTCTGATTATTCCAATTCTGGAAATACATATTTGTGACGATCGCGAGTCATATTTGGATCACCATACAAACTGACACTGACCTGCGAATTGCAAAGTACGTCAGTAAATTAGAATTTCGCGGTGTATTGTAGTGCAGCCAACTTCAGTATGGTGATTGTTAGGTACGATCGAGTTCATTAATATATTGGCCCTTTCAGACTTCAAAAATATATGAACATCAAAAAGTTCATAATGTTGTGACAACTATAAGCATCATTAAATTGTAGTCAAGATTTAGATTCATTAAAATGTGACTGATTTTTCTCATAATTTTTCATATTATTGCCTAATGCACAGCATATATTATTAAACCACAGTAGTTCACATGAGGACATATAATATTTTTGATCTACAGAATTTATTGAATTGGATAGCTCACAATATTTTGAATCTTTGACAGTGCCAATATATTAATGAACTCGACTGTACTGCACTGAAGGGGGTTGGTTTAAATGTGTAGGGCACGTAGGTACAGGCAGCCTACAACATCGTTACATTTGTATACATCGACAATATTGTATGAATGTGCAGCGCTAAACATTATCGGGTTTATTTATAAACGTTGATCAAAGTTAAGATGTGTTTCAATGTCAAAAATGTATGGTTAAACAGTCTCTAATCATTACTTAACTTTAAGAAACTTTTAACAGTCCTGCCAGGGGTCCGTTGTTCAAAAGAGATATCGTGGCCCCTAACACAAAGGCAACTGAGGTAACACGTGTGGGTTTTAGTCAGTATTGTCTGACACGCCCTCCTGCTCCACCCAGAGCGGGGGAAGTTATTTGATGATTATTCACCCTCAACAAAAAAAAAAAACTTTATGCAACGTTTATAAACAAAGGTTAATTTTAGTAGTGTATAATTGTAATTACACATTGATACAGTAGGTATTGTACAGGGTGGCAGAGACATCGATGCAAAACCTGGTACAATGGATTTCAGTACCTGATTCATGACACCCTATACCGAATTTTTAGTATTCAGTAACTTGACAGTTCAAAGAAAAATAATGTTACCATATTAAAACTAATAGTGTTGAGGTAGTGATTGATTTTTTGTAAAGAACGAATGATAAAAATTGTTTGATTTTAAATTAAACCATTTTTAGCATGCATTGTAAAACTTGTAAGATGTGGGACAAAAGAATAATTTATTAATAAAATTAATTTCCTTTTTAATTTCTTCTAATTGAAAGAAACTGATACACAAAATTTATAAAAAATTCGACAATGTACAATAGTGCATATCATGTTTTTAAGACAAGTTATACAATTTTAAACCCAAAAAGTCATGTTAGTACATTATTTCAAGTTCATTCAATTCCTTTCATTCTTACACCACCTCACTATCTTTTTTTTGTCAATATCTGGTAGCCCTTGAACTGTCAAGTTACTGAATACAATTAAAAGTCGAACTAATATAGGTAGTGCTGAAAAATTTCGTCGGTTATTAAAAAAAAATGCCGTTTCGTACATTTTGATAGACCGCGTAGGTGTCGTCGCACTTTTTTATGAAACAATTTTTTAAATTTTTGTTTGATAACCGACGATTTTTTTTTTTACGCTAGTCTGGTTTCTTGATCTGAATTCATGGTTACAGTTTGCGCCTAATGAACCTGCCAAACCCAAATTGCAGACAGACAAATTAATTCTTGCCGATGTATACATGCTTTTGAGGTTGACTGTTCTTGCTTCAATTAAGGCACGGTTTTGTTTATATTTCAAACTAAGGTCACTATGCTATGTAGTATACAGCAACACAGTTCACGTACTTAATTATGGATACGTACTGGAGCTATGAACAAACCGTTTTATTTTATTACACTTCTATAATGTTCAGAGTCTGAAATGTTTTGTGGCTAATCAAAGGAACAGAATTTCCATGTCAACATCTCACCCTATCGTAGGTATTAAGAATGTAATACTCGGTGCTGACTTGTATACTTCTCAATATTGCCATCCTAAAACAGGTCTTATACACACGACTATTTAATATTGGCACTCCAGTTTTGTTGAACTGTGAACTTTCTGTTATGTAACACAAAAGTGATCCCTGTAAACGCAGCGATCCAAACTATGATTTTCTCAAAAAATAATATTTATTTTGAAATAAATAGTTCAGTAAATTCGTTGTAATAATGTATATTCATTTATTTATTTTCTATTGTAAAGGTTGGCGTCGACGTGGCTACGTTCTATTCAAAGTAATGTATTTCCCTACAGAGTATTCATATAAATTGAAGCTTTTGTTTCGATCAGTCTATCAGTGGTGTCCGAGTTAGGAGTTATGCACGTGAGGATCGGCGCGGTGAGGTGCAGGTTAACTCTATACGAAAAAACGAAAAATGGATGACAAACAGAGTAACCGGAAACAAACGAACGAACCTATACCCCATTTGAAATAAGATTATACATTTGAGGTAAATCTAGTCGACATTTTTTCCATACAAACTTCGGGACTGTATTATTCCACTGTTAGACAATGTACAGACGCCAGCAGGTCAACCTACCGCAAACTGACAAATTTTCCCAATTGAACATGAACCTTATGCTTACGGTATAAAGTTGAAAATCTATCAAATAAATTTGACAGATTGGAGTAGCTTGATGTGCTGGCGTCTGTACATGAAAGAACTAAATATGGTATGGTTTTGTCTCATTATTAATATTGTCCGTACGGTAACAGAATACTAAAACAAAAGCCATTAAAAAGTTAGGAGCCAACAAAAAATCGTTTTACTTGCTTGTTTAACCTAACTTTGGGCGTGTTTATTTAATAAAAGAAGTGTACAATCTCCAAAACCAAGTCCAATAAACTTTATTGGTCATCGATTTATGCAGTGGTTTCTTCATAAAACCCGATCTTCCGAAGGACTTTTCAAAAAAAAATTACGCGACTGTTTTACTATAAATGATCCTGCATCTCACTCAATAACGTTGTGCGTTTAGACCAGCGTCTAACTGCTTATCACTGATACTACCTCTGTCGGACACGATGCCTGATGAATCAGCGTGCTTTTTAGCCAAACCCACCAGTGAGTTCGAGTCCGCGACTAGATTCCTCTTAAATGAACCTTTTTGACAGTCCATTCAACCAAATTTGACTTCTATTCCGTAGGCATAAGGATGGAATTAAAAACAAAAAAGGGTTCGCAATACCAACTGTTTGCTGCAAATGCCATTTATCATGCAACCAACGCAATAGATGTCAAAATCAGTTGAAGGGATTGTAAAAAGGTTTATTTAAATGTCTAATCTTATTTCATATGGAGTATAGTTAATGGAGTACACCGACCACGCCGCGATCATTGTGTGTAGTTCCGAATGCTGGTAGAAACGGCAACAGTAGTGTATTATCTTATTCAATATATTATTTGAAGTGGCTTCCCACCAGTGGCGTGCAGTCCATAAAGACAGAAAGGAGCTGCTTACCCTACCTAAATCAGATAAATATTTAAAACTAATATTATTTTATCAATAAACCAAAAATCTTTATTCATAAATCAGCTCCACCTATCGAGCGTACGTAGTATCATTAGTATCATCGATACAATACCCATTCGTTCGTACAATTGAACACAACTTCGCATTGCGATGCATTAGCGCCGCTGAGTGCTTTGGGAGAGACACGATGATTATATGTGTGCTCTCGTAGTCATGCAGATTTATTGGGTGTGCGTTCCTATACATACGTGGCACACAATGTAACAATTAACGCACACAACCGTACAGTGTAGTCACAATCTGTTTACGTATTTTTACGACTATATATTTTTATTTTTCAAATTTCTGCCTACCCTGACTAAAAACTCAGTGCACGCCACTGCTCCCCACCACCGACACTCACATAAAAATTATCAAGAGTGAGATAATGTTTTGATAACTAGCAAAAAAAAAAAGAAAAGTAAAATCAATAAAAATGTATATTTCCTTTTAAATAAACTTGTTAAGAACATATACTTAGGTTTTATAAATAAAATTATTAAGGAACTAAAACCTAAACAAAATTATACAAAAATGGATTCAGTGATGTCCTTAAATTAAGTTTGTTAAATGGAAAGTCTTCATTTTCTGCAGCTTGTACATATAATGTACAGAAATGCTATCAGAAAGGGACTAGCATTAACGTTGCTTTGGGGAAGGTACATCCATGATCGGGTTATCACAATAAGTAGGTATTAAGTATTATATAATTATGAATAATATTGTACCAGCGATTTAAACAAAATTTTCTTATTCGGTTATTTATTTCACTTTAAATTTATTTGAGTTATTTATTTTGCTAATATTGAGCCTTTAGTAATAGGCCTCAAGGCTTAAAATTATCTAGGGGCCTCTGTAAGTTGGCATCGGCCCCTCGTACGTCTTCCAAAGGTCCGGGACGCTAAGGTTCTGAGATATGTCAATGAAAAGGACATCATTCATTTCGCACCAGAAAACTAAACTGCCGCCGGCCAAAAAAATAAAATGATGTCTTCTTAAGGGAAATAACATTTTGAACATTTTTTAACGTGACAAGGAAAGTGTGCAATTAACCCCCTGGCTGCTATTTGAGTTTGAATGTACCACAAGTAATATTTTTGCCATTTTTGGACATTCGTTTAAAGACGCAAATAGTTAGCCCATAGTAATATGGTCACGAGCGTTAGGTATACAAAGAAATAATAGGTATTAAAAAAAATATCGAGGTGATGAAATACCAATAAGTCAGTCAGACTATCTAGGCTACTACAGCGAGGTGTGAGACAAGGAGACGTTTTCTCTCAGAAACTGTTCACCGTTGCATTGGAGAATATCTTCAAGGTCACAACATAAATAGCGAGTACGTCACTCACCTTCTATTTGCCGACGATATACTCGTAGAAGTCATGGCTGAGAGTATGGAGGACCTCAGTACAATGCTCGCTGACCTTGTGGGATACGGATCTACACCGTCCGACCGTGAGTCAAGACTTTGAACATTCGTACTGTGTCAGATTTACTTAATTAATTTTATTGATTGTATTGTGGCTCGCTACAACTAGCGTACACAGGTCCTCACAAAGTTCTGCAAAGGGGAGACAAAGTCTTCAGAATACTGTTCAAGGGCAGAGAGGTCACGGTTTCAATTGACCGCCTTAAACCAGCTTACATTTTAGCACACCAAGCTGACCAAGGAGAAGGCACACCGCCCAGCAGTAGCAAAGAGTATACCAGACGCTCCGGTCGTCATGTCAGGTTCCCAGAATGTTATCGCCCTTGACGGTCTCTGGAGGGGGGTGTGGGATACAGACCTACACCATCCGACCGTGAGTCAAGACTTTGAATATTCGTTCTGTGTCAGATTGACTTAACATATAAAAATGGTATCGTGTCCTGGCTAATTTGTGTCTCCTGTCTTCTTTAGTCCTTCTGTATGAATATTGTTTAATTGTGTTATGTACGAATATTATATTTTAAGTAGCAGAGTGACTTTTATTCCGTTCTCCCTACACACACTCCCCCAAAACCTCAATAGAGCTTCCGAAAGATAATGTATTAAAATTAACATGGACAAAACAAAGATCATGTCAAACACCCACTCTCATGAAGATTGGAAGCTCTACACTTCAAGTTATGGACGATTATGTATATGAGTGCCAAACTATCCAGTTAGGTAGGTCAATCTTCGAATTCGACTTGGCTGAGCGACGTTCGAGAAATTTGACTAGTTCGTATTCCCAGTGAGGAACTGAAACGTGGTCGCTCACTATGCGCCTCATTAAAAGGCTGCAACTTTCAACTATGCTTATAGTTTCCCGGAAGACGTGATCCAATTAGAAATGAAAATATACGCAGGGGAACCAAGGTAGCAGACAACACCCGAAGAATGGCAAAACTTAAGTGGCAGTGGGCTGGGCACATTGCTAGTAGAACACATGGCCGATGGGGCCGGGCGTACTGGAAATCGAAGCGTTGGAAAGCCTCTCACGAGACATCTGCTGGATGCAATAATCACAGAACCGGCCGAAGTGGCGATGCTTCTAGGAGGCGTATGTCCAGCAGTGGACGTCTTTCGGTTGAAATGATGATGACGAGGTAGCTAGGTTGTTTCGTTAATTTAATGCTCGAAACATTTTAAGTGAAAATATGATTTTAGGGTTTTCAAAACTTCAATAGCAGCGGCTTCGGTATAATCTCGCTGTACTAGTAAAAAATATGGAGGGTATTATTGCATCAGAAACCCGTTTTTATTTTCTGGCTGGCTCTTTACTTTTTGGGTACGAAACGTTCCAACCGCTAATGATGTCCTTAAATAGTTTCATATTAAATACATACAAATTGTCATACGAAGACTAATTTTCGTACATAAAAACGTTGAAATTGTTGCAACCTCACAACAGCTACAATGAACTTAAAAAAAATATAAGTAAATTAGTTCATTGACAGATTGAAACTGAATTTGGAACACAAACGTTCTTGAAAATACGGGAATCGCCCCTAAGAACTTAAAAATAAGAATATTAAGTTATACTAGAAACATTATACGGACCCCTGGTTTCTGAAAGCCTATCCAAATTCCTTACAGTCAATGTTTAAGTGGAGTTAAGGTATTTGTTTCGTGGTAACTACTTAGAATACAGCACCCAAATTGCGTAACACGATCGTAATTTGACAATTCCTTCATTATGACGGTTCAACGATTTCCATTATGTTATTATTTTTGCTGAGCAGACACATTTTCAAACATATAAAGCAATTGTTTGTCATTGCGAGTTTGTTAGACAAACCTATCAGAAACCGCGGGTTGTATCAATAAAATCCATGGCTCGACCCTCCCCAAGCATACACTTATCGTACAATTAAATCTAAACTTACAGCTAGTCAGAATTATAGTTAGTCTCCTGCATGAGTGGTTGTAGGTCCTCCCGTTTCCTGTCGCCTCGGTTGGATATCCGGGTCACTCCTTCAAGCACTCCGATATCTGACAGACTGCGGACAAACAAATACATTTTTTTGTTTTTATTTTGTGACAGACAGAGCTGTTATTGTATATGTACTAGTATTTTTAAACGTTGATTAAAGTTAAGAAATGATTAGCATCTGTAAAACCATACATTTTTGACGTTTAAACATGTCTTAACTTTAATAAATGAGAGGGTAGATGGCGCCGTGAAGTACTGGCTGCCTCAACCGTGAGACGAAATGCCGAAACAAACTCATAGGTCATGGTCTCTTTTAAAGTCCAAACATTCCCCTCTTGTTTATTAACGTAGCTTAAAGCTAAGTAATGATTAGCGATTGTTTAACAATACATATTTGACGTTTAAACATCTCTTAACTTTACCCAACGTCTATAAATAAGAGGGAAATGTTTGGACTTTAAAAGAGACCATGAATCTGAGGTGGTTCGGCATTTCTTCTCACGGGTATATTATTAGGATTTTATGTGAGTCTAACAACATAGGGCCATGTCTGGAAGGGTATTTTGAAGAAAGAGCCATTGCAGCTTTGAGCTGACCTGTCCCAACATACGAATACAGCATTCAAGCATTAGCTTGGCTGGCAGCGTATTAGCAACCGTAATTTTTGACAAAAGATCGAGATCAATTTTTGAGAAAAGAGACCTTAATTGCGTAACTCACGATTAATCATAATCGGTTTCAATTTGACAGTTCAACAATATTCATTGCGTTATTTACGTTGTTGAACAGACACATTTTTCGAACATATGAAGCAATGGTTTAACAATATGTTTCAAAACGAAACAGATTATGATGAATCGGTGAGTTACGCAATTAGGGTGCTGGTCATAAGCGCAAGGCACGACTGCTGAGCTTGGGATTTTGGACTTGTGTTAGCCCTTTATCACTTTGTGACATAACTGGGAATTTTATTTGAATCGGGGATTTCCATTTCCATTCTTTCTATCAGATCAGTGTCTGAATGTGTGACAATAACATGACACTTAACATAAGTTAAAGTCCCATGTCATACGAGGTGAGCCTAAGTAATGACTAAGAGTTAATAGCTCTTGGTCCCGGCTATCATTCGTGGATCTTTGACAGTCGTTACGGGTCGTCGGTAGCCCGAAAGTCTGACAAACCTGTTTATTACGTCATGTTAAAAAAAGATGTCACTACTACATACAATTTTAAATAAAATCAATAAATGCGTTTCACTACTAAACTTGACGTATTATACCAATTTAATTGAAATCTTTCAAATAATTGGTGGCGAATCATACTGTGAACCCAATGATAATATACGTGTGACACTCGAGAAAGTATTGCGAAAATAAAATGTTCTATTTGTAAATATTTTATATTCAATATTTTCAAAGTACTCTCCACTAGCCTCTATACAAAGTTTCATGCGTCTGAACTATTTTCCAAACACTTTTTCCGGTCCGCCGCAGACACCTCGTTTACTTTCGGGAATAAAAAGAAGTCACACGCTGCTAGGGCAGGGCTATAAGGAGGGTGACCCAGGAGTTTAACCGGCGTGCTGTCCAGGAAGTCCCTCGTTTTGAACGCGGTGTGCGAAGGCGCGTTGTCGTGGTGGAGCAGTAGCCCGCGGAACCCTATTTTTGGTCGCTTGTTGCTCACAATAGAGAAAACTTCTGCCAAGCATTTGGTAGTATACCATTCAGCGTTGATGCTTCTTTGGTTCAGTAAAGGAATTGACACCAAGTAGCCAGTCAAATTGAATAAGGTCGCGATCGAAATCTTCCCCCGCTTCTAGATCGCTTCACTTTGGTAGGCGTTGATTCGTTTTGAAACACCCAAACAGTCGACTGGCGCTTCGTTTCTGGATTGTATTGATAAATCCAAGACTCATCATCTGAAATGATGTCATATACACGCCTAGACGAGCCTTCTTCATTTTTTTTATCATATCACGGCACCATTCGACCCGGGCTTGCTTCTGAGCATCGGTGTGGTTGTGCGGCACCCAGCGTGAAACTATCCTCCTCATGCGAAAATGCACGTGTAGAATTTCGTGAAGGCTTCCCGATCCAACCTGCAGTATGTGCTAAATTTTTTCTTCATACGTAACTCGCCTATTTCCATGGATATAATTTTTCACTGCTAGCACGTCAAAGGGCGACCACTTCTTTCTTCATCCCCCAAAGTTGTTCGACCGCGCTTGAATTCATTATACCAATGATACACGGTTGCCTTAGAAGGGCCTTCATCCATGAATGCCATTTGAAGTCTATCGTTCGATTCGTCCGGTTTCAGGCGACACTTGAAATCCTAAATCATAGCGCGAAAATGTTCCCGGCGCAGGTCTCTTTCTTAATAAGACACGATAGCATATTTAGCTCACAAAAAATGTGGAGGGAAATTTTGAAATTGGAACGTACCTATTTTTATTTAGAAACTAGCTTCCGCCCGCAGCTTCGCCCGCGTGGAAGTCGGAAATTATCCCGCGGGAACGTACTACCGGGATAAAACTCCTGTGTATTAATCTAGGTTATAATCTATCTGTGTGCCAAATTTCATCCAAATCCGTTCAGCCGTTTTTGCGTGATTGAGTAACAAAGACCCAATCATCTTCACAAACTTTCACATTTATAATATTTTGGACTACCCTTTTACCCCTTTAGGGGTAGATTTTCGAAAAATCCTGATACACGTTATTCTTTATTTTTGGTTTTAGGTATAAATACTGAGTTTCGAGTTAATCAGACCGCGCGATAAATTCTTCCATACAAACTTTGACACCCCCAATCCCCCCTTAGGGTGAGGTTTAGAAAAACAATAAATGACCGACTTTATAATTTACTTAGATAAATATTTGTACCAAGTTTCAAGTTTATTAACTCAAGGAAAAAGATTTTTCATGTAAACAAAATCCCCCCTTTTCACCCCCTCACAGGTCGAATTTTCAAAAACCCCTTCTTAGTGCTCCCCTACATTATAAAAGGAAGCCGTGTGCAAAATTTCACGTTCCTAGTCCTAGTAGTTTCGGCTGTGCGTTGATTGATCAGTCAGTCAGTTTCTCCTTTTATATACAGACTAGCTGTCCCGACAGACGTTGTCCTATCCATCCAAAAGTCATTCATACAAAATCTATACCCTACCTACCCTACCTACGCTACCCTACCTACCCTACACTACCCTACACTATCCTACCCTACCCTACACTATCCTACCCTACCTACCTACTCCACCTACGCTGCCCTACCCTACCTACCCTACACTATCCTACCTACCCTACCCTACACTATACTACCCTACCTACCTACCCTACCTACGCTACCCTACCTCCTACACTACACTACCCTACTCTACACTATCCTACCTACCCTACCTACGCTACCCTACCTACCCTACACTACCCTACACTATCCTACCCTACCCTACACTATCCTACCCTACCTACCTACCCCACCTACGCTGCCCTACCCTACCTACCCTACACTATCCTACCTACCCTACCCTACACTATACTACCCTACCTACCTACCCTACCTACGCTACCCTACCTCCTACACTACACTACCCTACTCTACACTATCCTACCTACCCTACCTACGCTACCCTACCTAATACCGGGATAAAAAGTATCCTATGTCCTTCTCCTGGCTCTAAACTACCTCCCTGCCAATTTTCAGCTAAATCGGTTCAGCCGTTCTTGAGTTATAAGTGAAGTAACTAACACGACTTTCTTTTATTTATATACAGATAATCATATTTTCAAAATTGATTATAACCGGCCAGTGTCTCATACATAAAACTGTTTTTCGCAATACTTTCTGAGTGGCCTGGTATATATATTTTTTTTCTTTTTTGCATAGTGTTTAGACTGGAACCCTTGGAAAAAGGCTAGGCAGATGACGAAAAGGGGCCAATCTATTGCCATCAACCGGGTACAAATACTCATCATCTGGGCTGGAAAAGCCTTATAAACACTTTGCCCGCAGCAGTACACACTCCGCAGTAGCGCCTCCGCCCATAACACTAACTAGGCCAACAGTATTACATGATGTAGTCATAATATACTCACACTTGAGGCTCCACGTCATCGTTATGTGTCGGCGTGAAGTACGGGTTGGCGGCCGCAGGACGGAACTTGTAGCCCGTCATCACGAAGAACACCAGCGTGGCCATCTCACGGAACATCTCGTCGATCCACGCGTACTGGAACGGTACTGTGATCTAAAAACACGGGAAACATATTTTGTTAGGCTTAAGAGATAACCCAAAGTATTACAAGGATTCAAGGATGCGGGTTGTTCGAAAGAGATACCGTGGCCCTTGGCACACAGGCAACTGAAGGAACACGGGTGGGTTTTAGTCAGTAAAAGTCTGAGTCGCTCTCGGAGAATTTATTTGATGATTTCCCACCCTCAAAAAAAAGCATTAGGTACTAGAATTTAAAAAAAAATGTGCCAGTCACGTCGTTTTGTTACAGAATAAGATAAAAATAGTGACGTGAGCCGATTTAGAGACATCCCGTTTAGTATACTTTCGTTCTTTTCATTGTGTTTTCGTACGAGATTATGTTGTGGAGAAATGTGGCCGTCATTCTAACAAAATAAACGTTTATTTACAAGAAAGGGCACATACACATAAGCTGTTCTTGTTAATGGTCCTGTTAATGTTCGCACTGCTGAGACACAGGCCTCCTCTTTGCGAGAGGGAACTGGGCGGTAATCCATCGCCGACCCAATGCGGGTTGGTAGATGTCACGTCTTCGATTTTTTGGTTCTAGGACATGCCGGTTTCCTCACGATGTTTCCCTTCACCGTTTTGTGATAAAAAATTAAGCAGTCCACAACAACAAAAAATAAAAATTATACAACCATACCATACAAGAAACGTCTGTTTTTCTTCAGCGTTATTTGCCCTTCGTGTGCGAGTCTGACTCGCCATTGGCCAGTATTTTTTATTTATTTGCTATATTTTTTTCTATGTCATTTATATAATAATTACCGCGAACTTTACCCAAAACACACTTTACGCTTGTAAAGTTAGGTACATTTTCGTTCGCAGCGTCTAGCGCCTCGAAAATATAGGCTATTATAGCAGTGGGTATTGAAAATATTGTATGGAGTGATTTATCTGGTAATCTGTGCCCCAACTCACAAACACCCAAACTTACAAACACCCAACCTTACAGACATCCAATTTTACTAACATTAGAGCTCACAAACATCCAAACTCACAAACATCCAATTTTATCAACATTTGAGCTTACAAAAATCCAAATTCACAAACATCCAATTTTACCAACATTTGAAGTCACAAACATCCAAACTCACAAACAACCAAAATACAAACATCCAAACTGACAAACACCTAAACTCACAAACATTCAATCTTACATTTTAGTAGGATTAGTAAAAGCAAAGACTAGACTTGCGTTCAATATAGAGATGACGATCCTGGTGAAGTATATGTAGCAGACGACCATGACGTAGAAGTGTCGGAAAAGCTTCAGCTTCCGAAGGTTGATGGCCGCCTTGCCGTCTGTGCTAGAGGCATCTTGCAGGTGACGTATTGACCTGGAACGAGATCGCACCTTCGTAGAATGAAGAAGTTTTAATTATTTTTTGGTTTATTATCAAAATGTCAAGTAAAATAAAACAAAAACGTGGAAGAATCATTAAAATATCTCTAAAAATGATAAAGTTATGGGACTTGGAAGTTGCGCCTACAAGAATAATTTCGTTACACGCGAAGCTACACCGTGTGACGTCATCTGACCGCAGACACAGATGACGCAGCGCATATTTGCCGCGTACGTACAAATTTATTGTTGTGTAGTCACTCACTGGTGCAGTTCGAGTCGTATTTTGTTTATTACACGATGGCTGAAGTTAAAAAAAAAAACGCCTACGAATATTATATTGGTCCTATGAGTCAAAGCACGACAGTAAAAAATCCCAACAAGTTTCTTCAGCACGAAGATGTTCCGCCGCTCCTTCTTCACTCTTCGCCAATACTATCTGCTAGAAGACTAACGTGTTACTTACCACACAACCGGGAACAAGATGGCCCCGCAGCACAGCAACTCGACCAGCACGAAGATGTCGCGCCACGCGTTGTGTTCCGCCGCTCCTTCTTCACTCTCCGCCAGTATTATCTCTGCCACGTTTGCTAAAACCTGCAAAAACATCAGAGGGGCAATTCTGCTAATTTTAAGAACGTTCACAGTCTGATCTCAGTGTCAATCTGTCAAAAAATCCTCGATTTTCCATACATTTCTGACAAATTTTTGAAATTCGATTGTCGCTGAGATGACACTGCGAACGTTTTTAATTACGAGAATTGGCCTTCAGATCTATGTTCAGAGTATAGGCAAAGTGTCATTAAAAGGAGCCAAACCGTATAATAGAGTTATCGTAAGTAGCTTCTTAAAGCTGCGCACAATAACGAAGCAGAAAGTAGGACAGGAAGCATATTTTGACAGATGCCAAGGCTTATGTCTCCTATGTATGTCATCGGCCCCAAACAAAAGATGGTTGGTGTGAAAATTTACTGATTCCATCAGGCCCTGACGGTAGAATGGGAGAATATTCCCCAATGTCGCCTCCGACTCATCTTCAGTAAACCAAACCGACTCAAAGCTATTATCGGAGCCCGAGGACACAATACCAGTTATTAAAATGTAAATAAGGCGTAAAACATCTTTCCAATTGTTTGAGTTTTTTTCCAGTAAGTTAAAAATTGCAATGTTTGCCCATTTTTTTACGGGTATAAAGTTAATGTATAATAATTTAAACTATAATTTCAAAGAAAGTTGAAATTGAAAGAAATTGCTATATTTAAAGTTTGGTACTAAGTTTCGAAGGCCATTTTATGTATAAAATAATGGAATAATATCTCAGTAGCAGCCCAGAGCCAGGGTTTGTGCTCGGTTGATGCAATTACGTTTACCAAGTGTACAAACACGCTGTGAATGTGTGTAAAAGCCTTGAGACAATGGCAAAGTCACAAAGGTGTGTGAACGTGTTCGTGCATTTGTAACCGTGTTCGTGCATTTGTGTGGGTGTGTGGGCGGGTGTTTCGGCGGGTGTGTGTGGGCGGGTGTTTCGGCGGGTGTGTGTGTGCGCTTGTGTGTGGACGTGTGAGCGTGTGTGTGGGCGTGTGTGTGTGTGTGCGCTTGTGTGTGGACGTGTGAGCGTGTGTGTGGGCGTGTGTGTGTGTGGGCGTGTGTGTGTGGGCGTGTGTGTGTGGGCGTTTGTGTGTGGGCGTGTGTGTGTGGGCGTGTGTGTGTGGGCGTGTGTGTGGATGTTTGTGTTTGTGGATGTTTGTTATGTGTGCGTATGTAGGTGTGTGTTGTGCTGACGCTACTGTTCTTCACAAAAATATTCACAGTGTGTTTGTACACTAACCCCCATATTTATAAACGTTGATAATAGTTAAGACTTGTTTAAACGTAAAAATGTATGGTTAAACAGACGCTAATCACTACTTTAAGCAAACTTTACAAATAAAGTGGTCAGTTACCACAAGAAAAAGCGCGCCCGCTTAGTGAAATAAAATAGTGTGGTAATATAGACACCCACCTGCAGCGGTATAACAATCATGAAGAGCTTCTTGTCTCTGTCGGACAAGATGTGCTTGATGAAATTCCACCCGGTGCCCACCAGCACTATCGTCACGAACAACACCGCGCCTTTCAACCTGGAAACGTAGTCACAGTATTAGAACGGTGTTTGTATCGCCATGGACCATTTTTTAATACTAGGTTTCACAGAATACACGCAAGTTCAGAAAGTAGATTGTTTATAACACAATTGACTACTGAATCAATTTCAGTGAATTTTACTTTTTCTTTCTTTTTTCAAAAATTACGTTTTGCCTTACCGACCGACGATTGAGCCAAAGAAAATTAAGTCTTATGCTAAGGCAATAAGACTCAATTTTAAATTCATACATTATTGTTGGGCCAAACGCAATTTTTAAACAATTATAGTCTGCTTACAATAAACAATTTTCGTCTTTGTATTATGGTTTTTAACGTAATACTCCTTAGGCGTGTACTTCTTTTTTTTTAGTGTGGGCAATCATGAAAACATCGCGCCGTCGACCTCGGCCTGGTCCTTACCGGACAGCGAGCTACCCATTACTCGCCGTCCGCAAGCTCATGCCTACGGTGGCCGGAAATCTGTCTGGGATTCCCGACGCCCAGGGCGTCTCCTGCGTATCTTACCCATTTGTATAAACATGAACCAACATTCGTATAACTAGTTTCATAAACTATTTGGAGCCTTTTTGGCTTTCTGGATTTTTGATCGTGGACACAGATATGAAATAGCACAAATGTCACGGTTTCTATGAGTTTTCCCAAACTACCTAATTGTGATTAACTTGTTTCCAAGTGTTAGATTTAGCTTCATGTCGTGACAGGATATTTTCAACTCGTTGGTCATGTGTTTATAACTTAACTTTTATAGCCAAACGTAACTAAGTAGCCTTTCTCCTTCGAGGAAGCTCGGATAATTAGTACAGTCAGGGAAATTATCAACTTGCAAGAATTTCTTTCCAAAAACATTATACTCACAAATGCGTAATGTAGAAAAGAATCGCCCAAGCTGTCACGTGTTCCCCCTTCGTCTGTATGAAATGATAGTTGATCCCGTGGAAGGCGAGTGATAACGCCTTTAAGTAGACCAGCACACACATGATGATGTGTATCCTGTACACCGGCTGGCGACTGGTCCGCAGTATAAACGTCCATATCGCAGCGCTCATCAGGAATATTAAAGACATCATGCTGTACAGAACAGGCAGGGGCATCTCGCCAGCTGATAAAAAGTTGCCGTCGTTGCTTTCGTAGATTTGTATCTGGAATTGAGAATAAACGCTTATAACCTATTTTGTCAACCCCTCTAAAACCGAAACTTTTTCTTTTCAACTCCTTTATGATTAAGATAGAACGTCAAGTGGATCTTTAGACAACGAAAGATTATGTAGTGTTTGTTGGTTCGTTTTTATAGTACAGAAAAACGCATTCGTTTTTTTTTTCGTGTAAGTGCATTGGCAGTATGTACTGCCAATGCACTTACACGAAAAAAATATATACAAAAGGTTTGAATATGAATGTGTATGGGTATAAGATTAAAGGAAGACCTAAGAAACGGTGGATGTACTGTGTGAAAGAGGTTAATTATGGCTAGAAAGGAGGTGACTACTCTGATGACGGGTTTTAGAGAAGTATGGAAGGAGAATGCAAGTTGCGCCGACCCACAATAATTTAGAGCTAGAGAATGATAATGAGCCCTAAGCCTAAGATTTTATTACTATATCACGGCTGCTTCGCGTTTTTGCGAGTCTCTACGTATTTTCGTCAATGGGTTTCCCGCATTGTCGTTGCGGACGGGCTCAGTAGCCATGGTTGGCCCATCCTCAGTGAAGCGAAGAGGAACCCCAAGGTGGTGCCGCTCGTCAGGGCTTTTGCCTCCAAGCTGACGACGTAGCGGCGAAAAAGTAGGTTGCGGTGAGGTGCATCGCAACTGAGGCGGGCCGCGATGTCGAATGGAAGGCATCGCGGCTGAGGGTTACAGGCTGCGGCGGAGGAGGAGTGTCGGTACTTGTGAGTAGCGCTCTTCCCTTCCGTGGCCTGGACGGGGCCGCACCGTTTGATGGCGGACGCGGTGGGGCCGCAGGGGAAGAGGAGTGTCGGTATAGCGTTGGCCGCTCTCCCTATCCCCTGCGGCTGAAAAGTGGTAGGCGGCGGGGCCACTGTGCTGACCCGTCGCAGGGGGACCAAGGGTGCCAGACACGGGGTCGTCTGGGGCCCTTATGCTATTTGGTTCCTGGGGTGGTCACGGCGTGCCATGTGTCCTGGTGTGCCGGTGTTAGGGATTATTGCCCTCCGAGGAGGGTCCGGCGACGGACAGCCGCGGCGGTTTCGCGGATGGCTTGCGCGTTTCCGTGTTCCCGCCTCACGCGGCACTGGAGGACACCGTCGAGTTTTAGTGGGTTGGAGTCCCACATAACTGCACTAGCTCCCTATGGTAGCGCTGTATGCATGAGCTTATCTCCACGTAAAAAAGGCCTCCAGCCAAGGTTGCAGCTGAATACCAGTATTTAACATAAAGCAACTGCGCGTCTTAATCGCTAATCACCGATAATAATAGTGCCACGCCTGCTAAGGCTCTGAATGAATTGTAGTCTTGACATTCAAACCAGCGCTCCTGATACAACTTGAAATTATAATTGAAGTAAAGCTTACTATCGTGTTGACTGCAGTCGCCCCTGACTCGGCGCTTGGACAATTATTCAGGTACAGATTGTAGAGACCCTCCTCTTCTCGCGACGCCACGTACAGAGCAAACTGAAACGTTAAATACACTGTATTAATTACCTCATTTTAACTTACACATGATCAGTCAGCTTCCAGTCTTACCAGATGCAGCTGAATACTAGAATAATACATGGAGCGACTGCCTGTCTAACCGCCACAATACACTCGCTGAGGGACACGGTACCCGTTGGCAAGACTGGTTGTCAGGTTTTCGAGTTTCTGACGCCCATAACGACTGTCAAAGATCTGCAAATGACAGCCGGGACCAACGGCTTTACAAGCCTTTCGAGTCACGGCGGTGTCATGGTATGTGATGGATGACCTCCATCCACAGACCGACCTCAACAAGCATTGCTTAACCTTGAAGATCGACCCATGCGGCTGTTACTCGAACGCGACGAACCCAAAAGACACTTTTATTCACAGTGACAGTGGTTACGGTTACATATATATTCTTTTATAATCTCTGCATGGCTAATACGTTCGAAATACAACCTTATGACAGACGGCGAAGGCTTAGTTTTAGAGACCCGCTGGTACCTTCAAGATAAAAGATTTGTCTAATTATTATTGTTGTTGTTGTAAATATCTTTGGTATAATAATGTAATTATGAAACTCACGCTTGTATTGTAGTAGTCGAACCCATTTCTCGTCTCCTTCGTGATAGGTAGAACTGAATAGTAACACTTCTCCTCAGCGGGTATTTCTGTGAAAATATAATGAACTATTGTCAAAATAGTATAAATTCTATATTTTTTACGCAACAGAGAATTTGCTAAAGGGATCAAGTTCATTACATTATTTTTATCTAACGAAGCGACGCGACTTTTTCACGGAATCGAGACTAACGCGGTTGAAACTGTTGGGCGCTGCTCGTCGTACTAATATTTATTATAAATGTGAAAGTTTGTATGTTTAGATGTTTGGATATTTAGATCTTTGACTGT
Organism: Polymixis flavicincta; assembly: GCA_949987655.1. Classification (NCBI taxonomy): domain Eukaryota; kingdom Metazoa; phylum Arthropoda; class Insecta; order Lepidoptera; family Noctuidae; genus Polymixis; species Polymixis flavicincta. Next base: position 9,331,830 of record OX465171.1, on the reverse strand, counting down.
TTAGATGTTTGGGTGTTTGTTACTAAATCACCCAAAAACGGCTGTACGGATCTGGATGAAATTTGGCACACAGATAGTTTGTAACCTAGATTAACACCTCGATAGTACGTTCCCGTGGGATACACGAGAGCGAAACCGCTGGCAAAAGCTAGTATCAAATAAATAACAATTAACTTACCATTTGGTATCGCAGACTTGTTCGGAAACAGATGCATGACCTTAGCTTTGCACGTCACGTTCAATCTGCAACAATTTACAAAAAAAAATATGTTTTGAGGGTGCCGTACCCAAAAGCCATCGAAACATTATTACTAAGCCTCCGCTGTCCTCATGTATCTCATGAACAGTATAGGTAGACAGTTGAAATTCACTGTGTGAATTTCTATTGCTGCTTTAATTTTTTTTTTTTTTTTTTTTTTGGCTACACTATCCCACTGATGTCTTAGATTTTTTGGTTCTAGGACATGGCCGGTTTCCTCACGATGTTTTCCTACACCGTTTTGAGTCTGTATACAGAATGACTTGTATTTCATCGTATCCTGGGCGTGACAGTGTGATCCCGTTGCAACAATTACGAACCCCAAATCAATGGAATTTGATTAAGCAAAAAGATCATTTTTGTAATCTTCGTTTAGAGGAACTGACCTGAGATTCTTGAAGTCCATCTTCAAGAACACGATAGCAGGATGCTGCGGTGATAGTATGCTGTTGTCGCTATCTTTGAGGAAGCATGTTGCGGAGTTGGACTGCGCCAGGTACGGACTTATCGCTGCGTTTATTGTCCGGTCTAAAGTGAAGCCATACTGCAAAGGAAATTAATAAACTTTTTTGATAAATCAGCAAATTAAAAGGTAGGTTCCAAAAAAACCGGTCAAGTGCGAGTTGGACTCGCGCACCGAGGGTTCCGTACAAACCTGTGGGTATATAAGTAAAAGTTCAAAATTGTCAAAAATATTTTTTTTTATATGACGAAACTAAAAATTTACGGTTTTCGTAATTTTTCCTATATCTGTACTATAAGACGTGACTTCGTACAAAATTTCAAGATTCTAAGTTCACGGGAAGTACCCTGTAGGTTTTGATTCCCGTGCGAGTTTCGAAAATTTGCGGAATTTTGCGGCCTAAATGGCTGTATCTTTTGATTGCGTTGACTTAGAAGGTTGATTTTTCTACAGCTTCCAGGGACAGTAGAACTAAGTATCATATAGAAACACTTTGATACCTCCACGCGTTCCTGAGAAAAACGGTCTTGACAGACGGACGGACGGACGGACGGACGGACGGACGGACAACAAAGTGATCTTATAAGGGTTCCGTTTTTTCCTTTAGAGGTACGGAACCCTAAAAAGACCAAATGATCTTCAGGTACCTGTACCAGACACGAGGTGAGTCCTGCAGTCTTAGCATGACGCTTTCTATTTCTACAAAGAATAGACACAGCTTTTTCTACACAAAGTGACATTTCGTTTCCTAAAATATTGACATCGCGCTGTAGAAATCCTTCTACAACCTGTCAATTTGTCTTTCGTTTCCATCGATCTTTGTCTAGGTTATATGTAGACTATTTTAGAAGAAAGTTTTCTTCCCAAACTGTCAAAATCACACTGTCAACAAACTTTCTACTCGATGGCCACAGAATTTGTACAATCAATAAAATCATGATTCGTTGTGAACGCATAACTGTGATAACTACTAGAATAACAAAGCTACCTTCTCCTGTTTTACATCATTCACATAAAAAGGCATTACCAAGGAAACGGTTAAGGCCAATTTAACTGTAATATTTTTTGTTCCAAAATACGGTACTTAGACACTGAGAAAACTTGTTGTAGTCGTCTCTAAATACATGACTTAATATCAGTAAAAGTTGAGAATCAAACGGAAAAAAAACCTATGACAAAACTAGGAATTCCGAGTCGAATAACTCTGTAAAAGTGTGAATTTTGTATAAAGTGCAATTGAGTCTTTCTACTTTGCTGCCGTCGCACTGGCTAAACGGAAAGTCATTTTTGTATATTCTTCGGTCGACACAACGGTGCCCACATATGCTAAGCCTGCTGGTAGGGATAAAACAAGTTTGGAAACAGAGAGAGGAAGCCTTCTGAGCAGTGGATCGTTTCATCCTGAAGCTGAAAATATTACCCACATAAATAAATATGCTTCAAAACACTTCAACTAGGCTTTCAGGAAAACGATAGGGAATCCTAAGAACCCGTCTAGATATGGCCTAGTGCTTTTAACACGTGTAGTCTATGCGTGTAAGAACACCTTATTCGCCCACACATTAAGGTGCGTCAGCCAATTTCCAAAACGCGCGTAAGACGACGTAAATGCGGATTTCTCAACTTTGCACGCAAAACGCCTTATAGGGAGACAATAACAATAACTGTGAAAATAGACACAAAAAAAAACCGACGAAAAAAGAAACTGAAAAGCAAAACATAAACCTTTTAGTCTAAGTTCCTAAATTAATGTAAATTTGTAATTTGGAGTCGGCGCTAAATAAACAATCAATCAAGCCGCCATTATTTTACTTGGCGCCTTAATGTTTATTTTCTGGTATAATTTTTCTACACTTAGGGTAGATTTTGTTTTTCAATTTTTTCCCTTACCAATAACCTGACTAAAACACTCTCGTATCCTATTCAAGTGTTCGAATCAATAAAATTTCAATTAGACAGGCGCCTAGTGCATCACTTGCATTATTGATCACATTGACGGAACGGACAGTTTATGAATTTTTGATGCTCATGCATTCAACCGATCAATTAATTCATTCATTACATGCGGCGACCTGAAGTCGTTTCATTTTAAATGTATCTATTGAGGGGACGACAGGATGGATACTATCAAAGCAAACGCGGGAAGTTTCAGTGCTTTGAATGATTATATTGCTAGAAAACTAAGTATTATCTGCATTAGCTGCGATAGCTGGACGGGGATGAACGAAGATTAGGGACATGGTGAAAAAATCCTTACAACTCCAATGACAACGTACAACAGTAGATAACTAGACAGCCGTAAATAATCAGTCTTATTAAAAACCAAGTTTTTTCTTTATGTAGATTTAAACCATCGAGCCTACTTTTTAACTAAGAACCTAACAGAAATCGGAATACATATCCTTTTACAAAACTAACAACTTAGTTCGATGCTAATTTGTAATTTTTGTACTCAGTAGGTACTTTACCCAAATCGACATAAAGTTGGAAATGAGAAAGATGGCTTCGAGCTTTAGGCTAGAACTACAGTTAGATCGCATTTTGTAATAAGACGGATAGGGTTTTAGACAAAGTTCGGTTAGCGATGTTTCTCTCACGGTCTCTCCTTGAAGCTCCTTTTCTTAGCGTGTCAATAGCAGTATCACATATTTTGATACTTTAGTAATGCTACAAATACAAATGCGAGTACAGTTTACTGAAGCAGACATTAGGTCCTCACGTGTACAGATGACAGGGCGGCGCAGACAGGTGAGTCACTGTCTGAGGAGAGACGTCGCATACGCATCGAAGGTCTGAACCAACCATGAACCACTTGTAGAGATTTTCTTTGCTGGGTACGAAGTCTATTTGTTTTCCAAGTTGGCCTCAGCAACTTGTGCCCGAATGGGAGGCTCTCTGATATTTCAATAACGGAATCAGAAGCTCTATTTGTCTAAGGCTTGGCCCTAGGTACTGTAATAAACTGGGCGAAGTTGAAAGAAACGACGAGTAAACAAGACCCTCGCTACAACGTGTACCTAAATCAAAGGACTGATTCTTGTCTAAACAAGCATCCTACATATTTTCTATAAGCATTTGTGATCTTACCTCCCCATAAACAGGTCCTGAAGGCATCATGAAGTTAACCATCTTGACCTCGAGTACTCCGCCACTGAAGAACCCGAAGGTTGTGAGGTCCACGTAGCGACGTTCATCGTCCTGTAACAGTACATCAAACACGATCAGTATTATGGCAAAACATTACTGTGATTGGGACATGTTTTAAAACAAAGGTTAGGTAGAAAAATCGTAGTCTTCTACTTATAAAATATCACTGACAGACAACGCACTGCGTAAACCGTAGGAAACCATGAGATTTTGCATTAGAGTTCTTGATAATATAACGCTCTGAGAAAAGATTTTTTAAATTTTCTTTTTAATGAAAGTGTGTTATTCGTAGTTCGTCATTATTTAGTATAGGAAATCCTACAAAGGTGCACTTACACGATCAACTAAAATTGCTCCATCCTGGTAAATTCTCGTCAACTATGACAGAATAATTGGCAACATGTAGCAACCTGTTGCCAGAGATACGACCACACAATATCAGGCAATAAGGAGCAACTTAAAAAACTAGGCAATACAACACCCCTGCTACCTCTGCCGGCCAGTTCCTCTCGCAAAAACGAGACGTAGTTATACGTACAAACGAGATAGAAAGTAAATTGATTAAAACTTTCCAAACCGATTGGATATTCGGCAACTCATGAAATATATGGAGCAATCAATATTCCCAAAACATATTCGCAATTTATTGTTGTTGATCCAGATTGCTCCACTTAATTGATCCAGATTGATCCATTAGTGTTGCCGAGCAATAATTGATCAAAAAATTAGAATCTTAAGACTGAAACTATTAGGTTATAATATTCTATACTGCAGTGGTGGCCTAGTGGTATCGGCCGCGACTTACGAGTTGTAAGTAGTGCGTTAAAACCCAGCCAAGCGCATTACTTTGTGTAAATAATTTCATCCCGGTGAAAGAAAACATCCTGAGAAAACCGGCATGTCCTAGAACCAAAAATTCGAAGTGGCATCTACCAACCCGCACTGGGCCCGCGTGGTGGGTTACGGCCCACTTCCTCTCACGGAGAGGAGGCCTGTGTCCCAGCAGTGGGAACGTAATAGGCTGAGTATGTATTCTATACCAGCTTCAACTCGCGACTTTGTCCGCATTATCTACATTTCTGGTTCCCTCGACCCACTCCGTCCCTCCGTATCGGCTGTCCGCACTATTATATCGTTTTCTGCTGCTTTCAGTCTCTTTCATTTTGCTCGGTTCCTAATGCCCCAACGTAATTTAGCCTATAGCCTTCATCTTGAATTCAGCTTTCAAACGCAAAAATATTTTTCCAAATTCGACTGATAGTTCCACAGATTAGCGCGTTCAAACAAACAAACAAAAAAAGTTTAGTTATACATTTATATAATGTATAGCTGTATGTAGTTAAAAGTTATTTAACTTATATGGATCTATTTTATCTGACATTGATGAATGATAGGATCTACTAATTGATTTTCCTCCTCCAGTAGTCTGCTCAATGCTGAGCGTCGTGATGTGCCGGACTAAACTTTTTGACAAATGGAAGGACGTCGTCAAAAAGTTTATCTATCTATGGCTTAATGAAGACGTATCGTATTTTGGTGTCGTGGGTATTGATTCACTTAGACAGCCCAACAAATGGAGCTAATTCGGATAGAGTGCACTAATTGAAACGCCCAATGCTAATGATCTCGGTCGGAGATATATAACTACACGTGGACATTTGCTTAACATAATTGTCGTTCGGTTTAAAGCCAAGCTAAGAAGTTGAAAGTATTTTCTCGTCCGTAACAGTACGACATATACAGGAAAAGTTTTTATCCAGTGCGCAAATTGTAACCATGAATTCAGCATATCATTCTAAACCCCCTAGCGCAGCAACTTAAAAAAATGAATGGGGTCTAAAATGATATGCTGAATTCATTGTTACAATTTGCGCACTGGATAAAAACTTACCCTGTATATGCATCATCTACCAAGCTTTTCCCAGCTATGTTGGCGTCAGCGTCCAGTCTAACCGGATGCAGCAGAATGCCACCTATCTAACCTCCACAACCCAATTACCGGGTAACAAGATACCCTTTCGTGAGACTGGTTGTCAGACTTTCGGGCTTCTGACGACCCGTAACGACTGTAGAGCATATGAAAGATACGAACTATTATCATATGCTGTGGTAAATATTTAAGCTAGTACGCAAGTCGTGGGCAAAGCTGACCAGGATGCGTGCATTTACGCACTCTCGAATATCACCACTCCTGTAGGATTGTCTAATGCACATTCCCAAACTCTGCATTTGATATACTAGTCTAAATATATCCATACTATACCTACTAGTATTATAAACGCGAAAGTAATACTGTCAGCTTGAAACTTTTTCACAGTGGACCGATTGTTATTAAGTGTTACAAATATGTAGCCTAAGGCCTGCAGAAAGCCACTTTTCAACCAAGTTCATCTGCCTGGCAAAGAGTCTTACCGGATGCAGCTGAATACCAATATTTTAATTTGTAAAACAAGAATTACAAAATAAATGGAGGCGAAGACGCTGGCAACAGCTCGTAATAAATAAAGAATCGAAGGTAATTAATTTCCAAGGTTAATCCACATTGTTGAAATGGTTATTATAAGGAGATTAGCGTAACCCGGAACCCAATCGATTTAATTATTGCATGTTGCATTTAATTGCTACATTTGCTAAGTATTTGCATCCGGAGTGGTGCGCCACGTCATTTTACATAAGGTGTTCGGTATACTAATATCTTTGCTTGATCGAAACTTTGGCATAGTACTGACTCGTTTCATAAATATGTATTCATAAAAAGATTTTCACAGAAAAGAAAACAGTCTATGATTTTTCTACAGAATATTACAGAAAAAAGCTACATTCCAACATACAATTAGCGTAATCAAAATAAGATCCAAGAAAGGCTTAACTGTCTGTAGGTGGGCTGGGGCTATGATCATAAAATATTGTTTTTCCAGTCACGGACCGTAAATATTTTTCTCTTCCCATTAATTCCTAATTGGCACCTTTTACTTGAAAAAAATTCTGGTAACAAATTGCTGTAAGTTAATTCCAATAATTTCATAACAACATTGTTACCTTTCGCAACACTCGATAATGATGCGAATGAAGAATGTTTTAATCAACAACTACCATTTTCGTCAAATTAAAACAGAATACATAGTCTTGAAGAGGCAGTTATGAAGGACTGGATCTTAATTTAGCCATAGGTACAATTTTTACATAAACAGAGGTGTTCATACAACATGCAAGTGCAAAGTTACGACACAAAAACAATAATAATTAATGAATAGGCAAATTCGCAAACCAAGAGACTTGAAGATATTGAAGAGGCAGTAATGAAAGACTGGATCTTAATTTAGCCATAGGTACAATTTTTACATAAATAGAGGTGTTCATAAAACATCCAAGTGCAAAGATACGAAACAAAAACAATAATAATGAATGAATAGGCAAATTCGCAAGGCAAGAGACTTGAAGATACCAAAAATACGTGTTGACAAAAGAAATGCAAGTGCAAAGGTGCAAATCGCAAGGGCAATGCGGACAAATATAGCTGGGATGGATAATTAAATCAGGTATAGAATAGGGCCAAGCAAGCACAACGATTACATTTTTTGTTGTTGCATGCAGAAAGCATTTCATAATTCAAAAAAAAAATACAAAAATCATATTTTATAGACTAGTGCAAAAATACGACACAAAAACAATAATAAATGAATAGGGTAGTTCGCAGGTCAAAGTGGACACGTAGTGTTGCATGCGCGCCCGTATGCTGGGACGTGCGGTCGTGGGTCCGGCCGCACGTGGAGACGGGGCCCGCTAGGCACGAGGGCTGAAACCAGTCGGGGGTGCGACGAATTTACATGTATCTCCCGGGACTCCGATTTATGGTAGCAAAAGGAACAGTGGAGTTTAGTAAGTTGGAGCCAGGCGTAACCGTTCGTTCTACCCAGACAAAGAGTTGGGTGTCCATAAGATCTCCCCGCGGAAAAAGGGGGGTAAAGTGGATGAATATAGCTCGCGGGACTTATAGTTAAAGCAGGTGCAGAGCAGAGCCAGGCAAGCACAAAGATATTCAATATACAAGTGAGAAAAAATTACCAAATTAAAGGAAAACTAAAAAAAATATAACAAAATCTTAAATTCATTCATTCACTGACGGGCAACACACAACCTACATACTCGTATGCCCAAGATATTCCTATGTAATGAAAGTGGAAGGCAGGATTATCAGAAATTCATCCCCTAAAGGGGTTCAGGAGGGGATGAAAGTTTGTATAGAAGTTCGTAATTTTTGCTAAAGGGAAATACCATCGGGCACAAGGATTGTAACTAAATAAACAATTACATAGCATTCGCATGCATAATCAGCCTTACGTTCTATACAATGTGTAACAGAATAACCGCAAGACCTGAAAGTAGTTTGTTGCTAATTAACTACTGAATCGATAATCAACTTTTAATACGGGTATTTCATCAAAAAATTATGTATTTTCCTAAATTTCCTATACCTACTGCCGAGTGCCCCAAATAATTGTTGTTATTTTTTGGGTCATCAAAAATACAACCCTGGTGCGCCGCGTGCGCGCCAGTCCCAACCTTATTCTAAGCTGTGTGGCAAGCAGACTCGATTGTTGATATGTGAGTCGCTGCTGCACGCTTTCCAACTTGGTGTTACGCATGTGGCAGTGTTCACATGTATTCATGGTTTTAGGTTAAGTGATTAGAATAGGAAAACTAACATAGGGGTAAGGAATATTGTTACTAACAAATTGAGTCATGTCACTTGATAAATAAAATAATTTATTTATTTTCTTTTATAGGCCTCCCCCAATTTGGGGGGTTTGCCATAATCGCCACGCTTGGCAGGCGGGTTGGCGATCGCAGTATGGTGGTAAAATGCATGGATTACGCTGCTGCCCATTCTCTAGTAAATCCCTTTATCGCCTCTACGACACCCACGGGAAGATATGGGATGGTACTATTCTTTACGTCCGGCACCACACGGACCTTTTTGGGTCATTTCGAGGCAATAAGACTCAATTTTAAATGCGAAAGTAATGCTAGGGTCAAGACGTTTTTCTTAATAGTAATAATCAGCTTAAAAAAAAAGTTCGGAAGCAGGCCTCCTTTCTAAGATAGCAACAGGACCATAATCCAGCACGTGGGTTAGTTCGGGTTGGTGAGTGTAATACCTACTCGTATGTCTAAGATTTTTTGGTTCTTGAATTGGGTTCTTGAAAATTAAGTACATGCCTCTATAAAAAATTATGTCTACTAAATCATCAATGACCGCAGTAGTAGCACTTACATAAGTATGGATCTAAATGGTGAATAACGGTATTGTACCTAACATGATTGTCGCTAGGTCCTCTCATTTGTCAAGAAGTTGTTATACATATAATTCTAGTCAGCTATTCCTTTCGTGAAGATATTGGTTCCAAATAGGTACATAATGTTTACATAGCGTGTTACAATTTCGATACGTAGCAACATGATAATAGAAACTAGAACTACCAATGTGGTTTTCGATTAATGTTTAATCTGCATAGGTTCTCGACCTTATTTTTGCTACCTCCCACATTGATATTTTTGTTCTTGATAAAAAACTGGGAGGGGGGGCAGTTTTTTTTAAGGTCGAATCTGAAACAGCTATTGCTACGATTATATTTAAACGTGTAATATAGTCGTAAAATGGTATATGATCCCAATCCTATTTCTGAGTTTAAAGAAGATAGTCTCAAACGCCCACGGGGGTACATTATCGCCTCAATGAGAACCTATAGCTCTACGGTATCTGCGTTATTACGGTAGAAATTCCATTAGTAGGTATTTAAAGTTCGTAAAAAGGTGTTATGCTTTAACTCAATACTCTAATTAAGGTGTAATTATGAGGTCTTGCGTACATATAAAACTGGGGGACACACAGGCCTCCTCTGTGAGAGAGCGACGGAAATTAAGTAGGTACATGGCTCTATAACAAAAATACTAGTTCTAAATTCAGTAGACATTACATTATTGTTTAACTAACACAGTGGTGCATTCATATGACTTTTTTTTTCTTTGATATTTTTGTTTATCTCTTGCCCACGGAGTAAAGAAAAAAATCTTCGTTCTCTCTTCCCAAAGCGCGCTGGTTCATTTTTCTATCTTTCTTTCATTATGTTAGTATGGAGTCTAGATTTGTGTCTGATTGATGGCAATAGGCTCGCCCCCTATTACAAGGGTTTTAAAAATAACTGGCGAAATGTGGGTGTAGTACATAGGTAAACCTCTGCCCAACCCTTCGGATTAACAAGGCGTGATGTTATGTATGTTAAACGGACATCTGTTTCATAACTTCTTCATATGCCTGTCCACATAATGGTTTGGTTGTAATGCTATGCAATGCCAAATTAGCCCTTGTTTCCCTTTTAAAAGGCAATTCAATTACAATACAATGTTTATTTTCATATCAGGCAAACCATTCTTAGCATTCTTACTTGCGCATAATAACAGGAAAATAACCATTTACATTGTAAACGTTTACTGAATAGATTAATGTACGAAAAAAAATTCTGCTTAGCAACGTAAGCAATGCCATTAATGTTGTGGAACTGACAAAATGAAGCGATTCCTACTGATAGTGCATTACGCAATTACCCCTTAGGGGCCATCCATAAATTACGTCACACAAATTTTACGACTTTTTAACCTCTCCCCCGTCCTTGTCACAGGTTGTCACACTTGCGAAACCCCCTCCCCCTTATGTGACGTCACATATTTTTCAATGTTATATTTAGAAGTAATTAAATTTAAACAGCAGTTTTATTTTTTCATTTAAATAAAAAATTTCTTTATAAAATATTTAAAATACATGGAAGAAGCCTTATAAATATAGATCGAGTAAGTAATATTTTTAAGTTTTTGGTTCACGTATAAATTTCGAGTTTTAGTATTTTAGATTTTAACATGCGACGTCACAAAGCTTTTGTCCCTTGTCACACAATGTCACATTTCGTTGACCCCCTCCTCCTCGCTTAAGGTGTGACGTAATTTATGGATGGCCCCTTAGTATACATCCATGCAATCGATCAACGCTTGCAATTACAAACAAACTAAACTATGTACTTTTACATACTGGAACTAGTTCAATAATTTCTCAGAATCGATGCTGATATGAAATCATGTTTATGCAAGTTTGTTATCAGAAGACATACTCGTACCTATTCTATTCGTGGGCGCAGTATGCAGGCTTCTGATCATTAAGAATTATAATTCGTATTGCGTAAGTACTAAAAAATTGTGTCTGAAGAAAATTTAATTATTCAAGTAACAATGTGCAATATATAATTTATTTTACTTGCGAGAGAAACCTTTGACAACGTGACCTTGGACCACACTTCGTCCAAAGACATTGGTCTTGAACAAAATAAGATATTCTGTCTAGACAAGTGACCTATTCCTGATGATGCACACTTTCTAAGTCCGTCAATAGTAATTAACTTTTTCGGTCGGGTTAAAATACATCGGGAGTAAGGACAACTGTCAAATGGTGTTGTCATTCATGCTTAGTTCGGGCCCCGAACTAATCTTTTGTTCGAAGATGATACGGAGTCGGTAATCACTGAGCATTTTATGTTGGCAGGTTATGAGCAACACCTGAGCATATCCAATTACGCACTAGCAGCATGTTTTAGTCGTAGTTGTAATAAAAGAGGTGGAGCATCGAGTTAGACTTATATAGACAAGTTTGCATGTGACTTTAAAAAACAGTGTAAGACTGATGTGTTAGAATTTGGCTTATTTGACCACACTGCCCAATTAATTAAGCGTACAGTAAAAAAAATTATTAAAGTATTGGCATAAAATGAAACATGACTACAGTTCAGAAAGTATTCTTAAATTTTAAAAATGTATAAAGATCTTTAGTTTTGTGAAATATATAACACAAATGATCCAACAGCAGCATATCATTATTTTATAGAAGCTTTTAAATTATTTTATGATCTGTGTTTTCCGCTAGCTAAAATTACTGTGCAAGTACCTATGTACATACAAACCTAAAATGGATATCACGTGGAATTAAGACCTGTAGTAGGAATAAAAGAGAATGACTCTGGAATTACATCATTGTTTCTCTTTGTGATGCATGATGTTTGTTTTACTAAGATTAATTTTCAAATTATTATTATTAGGTCAGGTAATAATAGAATTCAAAGAATCACTAGAATCAGAATGGTATTGGATCAAATTTTTTGGTGCTATGGTTACAGTACTGTCGTCAGCGAACAATGATACGAGTTTGGGTCCCTTAGTTGCATTTGGTAGGTCATTAATGTATTGTAGGAACAGAAGGGGGCCAAATACACTTCCTTGGGGAACACCATATGTGTTGTATATCAGAGGAGAAAATCTGTTCCCTTTTAGTTTCAACATTAAATTTTAATATTTGGGTTATTTGTTGGCGGTCTGATAAATATGATTTTATCAATTCTAGGACATTATATACCTCTTATACTATATGCCTCAAGTTTATTTACCAGAATATTTTGGTCTACATAATCGAATGCTTGTTACATGTCACAATAAATAGAACAACTGGTAAGGATTTGTCAACTTGTGAAGAAACTACGTATAAAATTGCTTATGATATTGAAGTAGCTATTGATTTCACTGTAAATATATTTCTCAATGATACAGAACAAAGAAATGAGTGTTATAGGCCTATAGTTCTCCATTAAGTATTTATTGTTTTTTTTTTAATCTAGGGTTAATAATTGTGAATTTGAGATCTTTTGGAAATGTCCCACTTTGTATACAAAAATTCAAAATATAGCTTAAATGATGAGACATGTCTTCATTTACTGCTTTGATTACTTTAGTCGAAATACGAGGTGCATTCAATAAGTACCTAGCCTCATAGCCAGAGGGCGCTGTAGTTTCAAAAGAGTTTTACCACAGTGTAGCACATTCTTTTTTAATTATTTTTCAAATTTTCATTCCAATCCCTTCATTTGTTTTAATTTGACAACTTATGGAAGCGAACGTGTCGATCGGTTTTACAAAAATGGAAAAAGAGCAATATCGTTCGGTGATTCGATTCCTATTTTTGGAAGGGAAAACGCGCATCGAAATCAAAGAGCGCTTGGATGCTGTGTACGGTGACTCTTCTCCATCGATGGCCACCGTCAAGAATTGGTTCAACGAGTTTGCACTTGGCCGTACGTCGGTTTTTGATGAACCACGTCCAGGTGCACCGAAAACAGCTGCTACGGAGGAAAACATAAAAAAAATCCATGATCTCGTATTGGCAGATCGCCAATTGAAGGTTCGGGAGCTAGCTGAGACTGTATGCATTTCAGAAGGAACAGTGCATCATATTCTTCACGAGGAACTCGGCATGAGAAAGCTGTCGGCGCGATGGGTGCCGCGTTTACTCACACCAGAAAACAAGCGCAACCGTGAGACCACATCGGAGACGTGTTTGGCGCTGTTTAAGCGGAATCCAGCGGAGTTTTTGCGTCGTTTTGTGACCGTCGATGAAACCTGGATCCACTGGTACACACCAGAGATCAAGGAGCAATCAAAACAATGAATCCAGACCGGGGAACGTGCTCCAAAGAAGGCGAAAACTGTAAAATCGGCCGGAAAAGTTATGGCCACCGTTTTCTGGGATTCACAAGGTGTGATCTACATCGATTACCTCGAGAAGGGTAAAACAATTACAGGGCTTTACTATGCCGATTTATTGGGCCGATTCGACGCCGAATTAAAGAAAAAACGACCCCATCTGGCGAAGAAAAAATTGCTGTTTCACCACGACAACGCACCGGTTCACACGTCTGCCGTTGCCATGGCCAAATTGGTCGAATTACGCTACGAATTGCTGCCCCATCTACCGTATTCTCCAGATTTGCCCCTTGTGACTTCTTTCTGTTTCCTAATCAAAAATCACTCGCCGGGAATAGATATGGATCGAATGAGCAGGTCATCGCCGCCACGGAGGCCTATTTTGCAGAGTTTGACAAAAACTATTTTTCGGACGGGTTAAAAAAGTTGGAGCTTCGCTGGGCTAAGTGTATCGAACTAAAAGGAGACTATGTTGAAAAATAAATTGCCACTTTTCCAAAATTTTCGTTTACTTTTTGTAGGCTAAGTATTTATTGAATGACCCTCGTACCATCATACCCTACATACACTGTTAGTATTTTTAAACAGAATACCGTCTTCACATGTATATTGCACCCATGGCCGGCCCATATGCCATGGCCGGTACGATACTGTTCCTTTCTGATCCACTACGAAGTTCACCTTTCTACTTGGTTTTCCAATATTTGAACGTCAAATAGTTCTCTTTAAACTTTCTAATCACTGAAATGATAGATCTGAGGTCTTCTGAAACTAAGGTTGGAATTGTTAGTAAATAACTAATAACTCAGACGAACCATGGATTCAGTTATTTGGTCGGGGTCTCGAACTTTTAAAAAGTTCAGAAAGTTAAAAAGAGGCTCGTTTTAAATTGCAAGCATCACAATATGATTTCCCACCAAAAAAAAACCATGATATTAATATGTATTTGCAGACCTATAAAAATATATGTAGATTATAGATGTTATTTTCGTGCTAATCAGTTGTTTATTCTTGTTGGCCAAGTCATTATTTTGTATTACTGCTATTTATTTTGCACTGCCATACAAAAAAAAAAATACCCTGGTCTGGACTCCTTTTTTGGGTAAAAGCCTCCTCTATCCTGTACCATTTTCCCTGTCTTTAACTGTGCCAACTCTCACACTCCGCAGTCCGCGTAATTCTATAAAACCGTGTACAAAGTTTTACGTAGCTTTACGTATTAATAAAAGATTAATAAACTAAACAATTATATTAATCTTGACAGGTGATTGTTCTTTCAAATTGCATTTTTTTTTTCTCTATTCTTAATTTTATCCTGTTTACACCAGTGGAATATGAATCAATGAAAATCAAATGACCTTTTCTATCGACATATTTGATTTTATATGACGTCATATGGCCTTTAACCCGCAGAACATGATGCTTACAATGATACCTCATTTGTAGAATTATGACGAATAGTTTACAAGGTATAATAGGCTATAGGTTAAAAATGCACTTTAAGTACTTTAATTCAGGAGCAATTTTTAATAAATGTATTTAAAATGACACAGAAGAGCTAGTTAACTTCATCCGTCGAGAAATATTCAAAAAGTAGGCCAATTTTAATTGTCTGCCGGTACGTCTGCTCGGCATCATAAACCAAGGACATAAAAAATTATGTAATCCACACGATACGTACAAGTACCGCGTAAAAGAATCACTAAAAGTGCAGTTATATTCGTCGCTTATTAAAGACTGCCAAAGAAGCCAGCAGAACTTTACCTGCTTATTACATATTCACCCTATATACCCAGCGGTGAGATACAGGCCTGCACTGTCTGCACTGCATTACCTATTATTACTGTAATTTGAAAACATTGTACATACAAGCCAATTATTTTTAAAAGAGTAACCGTAGAGTTTCTTGCCGCCTCTTCTCCATAGGAAGCGACAAATTGGAACCGTGCACCTAGCTTCTGACGTTTCGTAAGTGCCCATGCAGGTTTATGTGAAATAAAATATTTATATTTTGGTTATTTGATTTCCTCTCGGTGAGAGGGACTGGGCCGTAATCCACCACGCGGGCCCAGTGCGAGTTGGTAGATGTCACATGTCATAGAATTTTTGGCTCTAGGACATGCTGGCTTCGTCACGATGTTTTCCGTCATCGCTTTGAGAGCAGTGCTGATGAATAATTTATAAAAAGTAAAGCGTCTGTCTGGGTTCGAACTGGTTCGAATTGCTATAGGTACAACAAGTACCTGCGATTGCACTCGTGTGAATGATATGGAAAACCAGGTCAACAATTCAATCCATGCATTAATTAATAATTCCATGTGCATACGTGCTAGAAGTGAAACTTAAAAAAAAATAAGAATACGAGAAAGTTTAGTGGAAGAGACAGATAGAGGGAGAGATCGAATTATATCTTTCTTCCCTCTTATGTAATGAAATATGTATGTCTGCACAACACGCGTCCGTGAAGGGTCACACGAACTTAAAACATGTAAATTGTTTAACCGGCTGTCACACGGAGTTAGAAGTAATTGACAGACCTTGCGTTTCATCATCATCATCATCAACAGCCTATAAATGTTCCCACTGCTGGGACACAGGCCTCCTCTCGGTGAGAGGGATTGGGCATTAATCCACCACGCGGGCCCAGTGCGGGTTGGTAGATGTCACATGTCTTCGAATTTTTGGTTCTAGGACATGCCGGTTTCCTCACGATGTTTTCCTTCACCGTTTTGAAAGCAGTGGTGATGAAATAATTTACACAAAGTAAAGCGCCTGTCTGGGTTCGAACTCACGACCTACACAACTCGTGAGTCGCGGCCGTTACCACTTGGCCACCACTGCTATCAGTTACCTTGCGTTTAATCCTTACTAATATTATAAACACGAAAGTTTGTATGATGAATGTACGGATGTATGGCTGTTTGTTACTCTTTCACGCAAAAACGACTGAACGGATTTGGATGAAATTTGGCACACAGATAGATTATAACCTAGATTAACACATCGGATAAATTTATACACATTTCTTAATCTTTATTCTATTTAATTTTTATTGTTTCTATTTTTGTAATTATTATTTGTAATTATTATTTGTATTGTGCTTTTTTTTAAATAAATAAATAAATAGATACTTTTTATCCCGGTAGTATTTTCCCGCGGGATAATTTCAGACTTCCACGCGGGCGATACCGCGGGCGGAAGCTAGTAATATAAGGAAACGTAAGGAATGAAGGATCTACATTCGCGGAAAAGGTGGCCGGGATAAACACGCGGAAGGCAGAGGACAGCGTGTTGTGGCACAACCTGGGAGAGGCTTATATCCTACAATGGACTGCATGACCTTGACAATTCAAAAGTGCCTGTTATTGGTTTATTTGAAACTAGCTTTTAACGCGGGCGAAGCCGCTGGGGCTTCGCCCGCGTTAGCCAATTTACACAAACCCTTAACAAATTATACACCTAAACCTTCCTCATGAATCACTCTGTCTTTTGGTGAAAACCGCATGAAAATTCGTTCAGTCGTTTTTCGGTTTATCGCGAACAGAAAGAAAGACGCGGCGGGGAAATTTGTTTTATATTATCTAGTGATGATAAATGCTTTGAGTTTGTGTTTCAATAGGCCAAGTTGATTGATTCGCGGAAACTGGTTTATTCTTTGAAACAGCCCAATCATGTTATAATTTGCATGGCAGCGAGTATTCAGAACTCTTTGACAAACAAGACTGTGGTTAATAAGGTGTGTCTGCGGTGACACCAAGTTAAATACGACGTTGAAGCGTAACTAGTAGGTACAATGGACCTTGCAGCTAGTCTTGTTAACTGCTACCATTTAACTTTGGAGTTTATTTTTTCGTTTATATACTACTAGCTTTTGCCAGCGGCTTCGCCCGCGTGGACGTCGGTGTATTATACATATAAACCTTCCTATTAACTCACTTTGTCTATTGATGAAAACCGCAAGAAAATCCATTGGGGTGTCTTAAATATCTAAGCGTACAGACACAAAAAGCGACTTTGTAAAGATACTCGAATTGTTGAGATGGTGGTTATCAATGGAGTGTGGGTACAGGAGGCCGCACGTAAGTGGTAGCTGGTATAGGTATTGAAACTTCGTACTACGTTAAGCCAGCTCAAGGTCAAAGTGTAACCATTACCACTGATGTGATTGTCTACCGTACCAACATAGTTTAACTGATAACCCTTCGACAGGCTCTCGAATCCAAAATGATTTTCGGTTAGCGGATTTACCTAATCCCCAGCAACAAATCGTCGACAGAGGAATAGCGGTATTTTATTTGGATTAAACTGACTCGGCCCTCGCAAGCACGCTCTACACCAGAAGTGTCAATGCGGCCCTCTACGCATTTGCCTTTGACTCGATCTAATTTTAAGAACAGCCTTTTGGTGTGGATCGCGTGTTTAAACAGATATCAATGTTTGGAAGCACCTACAAATGTGAGCAGTTATTTTCCTTATTAAAGAGAAACAAATCTCCCGCGAGTTCGCCACTGACCGACGCACACTTAGATGTAGTTTTAAAACTAATTTCCGCGTTTTTGTTCTTAGGTGAATCACGCTTTTCCTCCAACATCTGCTGAGTCTGGCGCCGGCTTTTTTACGATCATGCTCGCGCAGTTGCCGCTCTGTCTGCGCTGACTCCTTTTCTGCAGGAAGAAATCTACAAGACAGATTTCTGATCACTTTTTCTTCTTCCCTTTCATTGTACATTCAATGGTACCGCAAAATTCTATTTCTAACCAATGTGCGGCCAGTAATTGGCCTTTCCGCAATTTCTTCTTCTCACTCATACAAAGCGTGGAAGATACGGGTTAAAAGAGAGATTCCGGCCCTGGGGGCCCGGCAGGGCCAAAATATGTTCAGTAAGCAGCAGTTTAAGGCCCCTTACATAAGCAAAATTTCGCTCGCTTAGCACGCTCTTGTCAACATTATCATTGTTTAAGTAACTCCTAGTCCTGTATAAATAGTGGAAAAAAAACCAGGCGGGAGCGCAAAAATTTACGACCTCGCATCGCTCGAGCTAGCATCCTACATTCTCTTTGTAATTTGTTCTTATGGTTCCTTCATAAGTCGACAAAGTAACTACTATCAGTAACAATGTTAAAAAAAACAGCTTCTCCGAGGCTGTGTCACACACGGGGACAGCTAAAATTTTAGTTTTCGCTGTTTCTCTTACTGTTCTGCATAAGTCAACAAAGCAATTCCTATTTCTGTATGAGTGTTCAAAAGAAACCTATCACAGAATTACGAAACAGGCTGTAAATATTTTTGAGTTTGCCTCGCTCTCTCTTGCAACTCACATTCCTACTTTTCTATGAAAGTGTCCGTGAATAGCAAACTTTTTTGCCAGTATTTTTTTTTTTTTCAAAATGTTAAACCGGGATGACATTATTTTATTTAGCCATTCCTGCTTCCCATTCTTAGTCCGCCAATGAGCATGCATTACATACAATCGTACAGTGATTGAGCTATGATTAGCTCGAAAATATACCCACAAACTATTTAATTAAATATTTTGTTGGATTGTCCAAATAATCTAGGAACGCACAATAGTAGCAGTAAGGGCGGCAAACATTAAACAGTCTATACTTGGAAAGTATGTAAATCCGCCACTCTCTTGACTAGGTCTAATAATTGAGCTAAAATGTTTTGAGTAATAGGTCGCGCCGTAAGCCTGCACTTACATAATAATATGCTGCATTCCACTTTCTTGAAGTTTTTCAACAATAAAGGACAATGGATAATTTAATATAGGCCCTGTGCTAAAAAAAATATTGACTGTAGCATTATTAACTGTCTGCCTTTTATGCTCTCAGGGAGTAGTTGAATGAATCCTATGATAGCATTGTCTGAATTCACAGGGAAATAAAAGATGGAAGGAGGGAAATATCCAACTTAAATCTTTTAAAAACATATTAACCTGACAGTGATAGACACTTTTTGAAATTAAGCCATTGATCCCGGCTGTCATTCGTAGATCATTGAAAGTCGTTATGGGGTAGTCAGAAAAAAGCTCATGTCACACAATTAGTCTTACCAAAGGGGCACCTAGAAACTGGGTTGTAGAGGTCAGATAGCAGTGGCAGTGGTGGTGGTGTGGTCGTCACTTCATGTAAAATACTGGTACTCAGCTGTCTGGACAGACTGGAAGACACCCCAACATAATAGGGTATTTCACTCATTTTTAAAAAGTGTCTTATTTAGATCGTAAAGTGCATAATAAACCACAAAAAATACTCATTTTTTTATTTAATAGATTAGTGCCGTAAAAATGCATTTTACATTATCAAATTTCGGTTACAAAAATAATAAAATACAAAGTTGTTCAATTGACACGCTGTATGACGTAATAACATGGCGGCTACTATTTCATGGTGTTCAAGAACAGATAAAAAAACTGAAATCTTTGAATTAAATTTTAAAATTTATTTTGTTAGGTATTTCATAACATTTCCAACTGCATTTTACCTAAGCTATCTCAATAATATATTTTCAGATTTTTTCTCATTTAGTGTAAAATACCTGATTTGGGAAAAGGCAAGGTCATTCGGGTTTTATGTTTATCAATATATAGTTACATTGCTTGAAAAATCAAATCATTTTGTTATCAAGGTAAAACTAAAGTAATTTTAATGATTTTTAATTGAATGATAATGGCTTTTATTAGTCAAATGGGAAATTAAGCCACAAATTAACCTAATTATAACATTGAGAAGTAAGGTGATTATGAAATACTTATGTACCAAATATTGACTGGACCCATCTAGATGACAAACTGGGACTCTCCGCTCTATATGCTTTAAGACATGGAGAGGCCTTGGTATGAAATGGATGGCGATAGCATTCAAGAACGAGCAAGCAAGTGCGACTTTAGTTTGATTGTTGTTTAATTATTTGTGTTTATCACAAGTCGTGTCTTTTACAGATTTGTCCAAGGTCAACTGTTAAAGCCATATTAAATGTATCAAAGGACAGATGTTTGGCACTATAAATTCCTTTTGGATTCACAGGACTTCATTAATGAAATATTATGTAAAATAGGTATCAACAACCATCTATTAGCTGATCTGAATCTAAATGTGCAGTAAAATAGTTGGTTGTTTCTTTTTGTAGATTTTGTTGGCTATTCTCAAGAAAAACATTTTCAATATCTTTTTTCCTTATTCATAAAAGTTTTTGTATCTTCATTTGACTGACAAATTTATAGTCTTTTTAGACTAACAAGTTCTTTATACTTGCTTGTTCTACTTTAATCCATAGGAATTAAATAACACATTGGAATTTTACACATGAATCGTTTTTTTTTTATCTCACAAAGCAATGCATGCTTTACTTGCGGTTGCCAAGTGTACAATCATGCTGTAAATGTGTGAAATGCATGAATTATAAAAGACAAATGATTTGATTTCTGTAAGCAGGTTTGTACAAACACTTTTACTCAACATTCATATTTTAAAAACTGGATGAGGTTAACGCTGTCGTATCTGAATACTATGAGAAGAAAGGCCGAAACTAACTCAGCGGTCACTGACTCCTTTAAAGTCCAGACATAATCTTTGTTAGATCATGTGAAAGAACATGAAGATTGGTGTCTGAAATTGTCTTTCGAGGAAAGAACTACACAGATTGCCTTGTTGAAGGTACAACAAATTTGTGTTTGTTCCTAGTATTTATACTATGTATATCACTGTATATTTTTATATTTTTGTGGGCACTATAAAAGATTTTCAAAAATATACTGAGAAGGCACTGTCATTACATCAATCTCCTTAATTCTCTCTCTGAAAGAGTGTCTCAGACTTTTGTAAATTGATTGAACAGCTCTTTTCTGCAAGACATAGATAGTCTAAATATTGGCAACACTTCCCCGCTACAGAATATCGGACATTACACTGTGAAAATACCTAAAGTACACTAAATAGGCTGTCTCTATGCCAGTTAAAGTACAGATTTTTATGCAGACGCAGTTTTTTTTTTTGCATTTAGGAGTTCAAGAACTCTCTGCACCATCCGAGACCATGGTGAAATATGAAATGTGTGTGCATGTGTGTGTTATGTGCAGATGCTACTCATTTTCACACACATTCACAGCATACACATGTACCATGTTGTTGTTACCACACGTAAAGTGTGCGTCCTTAATGAGATAAACTACTGTGACAGTATTAGTTTAAGTGAAATGAGAAATTTTGCAACACATATTTAATAATTTTATATTAGTTTATATTAGTAATATTTTGTTAGTTGTAAATCATTAGCATTTAATACTTTTATTAAATACCCTTCAAGATATTATTTAAGATAAGACAAAGAGTTTCAATGGCCAAATTTACTATTTAAGATAACCATGATCCCTGAGTAATAAACATTCATGCTTATCAATAAAAATGAGCCAAACAAATAGAACAGTAATTTAATTTCAGCTGTGAAGACTTTTATTTTTACATTTTCATTTTTTTAGCTTTATGAATACCACTGAATTTTAGGCTCCAGCTGGATTACGTGTGAGAAGAGTAATCTATTATTCGATTATGAGGAACTAAAAAACGAATACACAAAACTGGTCCAATTCAAACAATGTTTTACGATCGACAATGCAAGGCTTCACATTTTTTACATAAAATATATGCCTTTAGAACAATGGCTCCTCGACAACAACATTATTTAATTACCATATGGTTTTCCTGAATTGATTGGTCTGTAAGTTTCATAATTTTCCTACAGTTACAAGTCATAAGTTTAACTTACCGAAAGTTGCAGTTTGTGTATTCTGCAGGTCACGGTTGCAGCTACCACCAAAATGCACAATACAGCCTTTTTCACCACACAAATCATGTTTCATGACGGCATTAATTTTGAATGATTAAATGAATATTCTTTGCCGTCTGAAATAACAATTCCTCACAAAAACATTTCCTCAGTCAGTGACGGAGATAAACACGGCAGGTAAGTTCACACAAGATAAATTGTCTATGACTCGCTTTTTGTACTATGGATGGACCACAAAGTAAAGGTGCCACCACACACGCCGAAGTGACAACCACATAGTAAAACAATAAATTACTCTCCTCTATGTACTCTGTGGTGACAACCAAACCATGACAAACACAAGTGTGTGAATTGAATGGGGCATTCAGTTTAGCTCGAAACACGAAACGCAATAATACAATACGTTCCCGTACACGAACTATAGATGGCAGCACAAATCGACACAAGAGCCACGGTGTGGTGAAAAAATAGACTATTCAGAGCAGTCATCGTGTTGCCCCGCCAATTTTTTTTGGTTTGTAATGAAATATGGGTTCCGGCCGATTAATGATCGTCAGCGTGGTCAAAATATGTCGTATGTAAGTAATTTTTCACTTTGTAGTGCTTTTCCGGAAGTCGGTTGTTTTTTTTTTTGGAAAAAGTTTTATCTTTTAAATCTATTGCTATTTAAACTATTAATAAAGAGAAAAGATTTGATTTTTTGTTTGTTTGTTTGCCTTATGCATTGCAATAGGCTCCGAAACTACTGAACCGATTAGAAAAATTCTTTCACTGTTGGGAAGCTACACTATCCCCAGGTGAGATAGGCTATATTTTATCCCCGTATTCCCACGGGAACGGGAACTACGCGGTTGAAACCGCGGAGCGCTGCTAGTATTTTAATATTTATAAATATAATTTATATGTATTTATTGAAATAAAGGAGATAATGTTGATCAAAATGCGATTCACGGGCTATGATTGATATTTTAATGATCGTGATACAGTAAACAAGTCGTCATTATATCGCGCATTTTGATCAACGTACGACTTATAACAGCTTTTTCCAAAAACATAAGAACATTTTAATTTGGTGGGCTACTTTGAAGGATTTACCTTACCATATTTGAATAGAATTGGTAATTTTACAGTAAGATACGTATAATTTACATCAAGTTTACGAAAACAAAATAAATGCAATATTTCTGACTGACATAAACATGTAAGATTTCATACGCTAATAACTACGAGAGTTTTAGTGCTAGAGTAAGGTTTGAGCATTTAAAAGATAGGTCATATTTATCACAATTTTTACGCATGATATTATTTGCCTAAGTCACACTGCGTGTGCTTGCGCATGCGCGACCCTCTATTTTTCAGTATTAGTCGACGAATTTCGGGTTTTGTAACAAACGTTCTGGTACTGCTGTAGATACTGTATCTGACAGACGCGGCATCCAAAGACTTGGGGGGGGGGGGCGGTCACAGACAAAGACTAATAAGAAAAGGAAAAGAGTAAATTTGACTTTACTGCCCAAAAAACAGGTTTACGTCATTGCTTTTAGGGGTGGGGGCGTCATGACCCCTAGGACTAGGACGCCCCCCCCCCCCCTTGGACCGCGCCTATCTGACCAATGCTAGATTTAGTAGGCTTATTGCATTCCTTATGCAGTAAGCTTTCACCGGTTCTTCTTCATCTTTTGAAAGATCAACCATTACTCTTGTAGTTATTAGCGTTGAAATCTTACATGTTTTTGTCGGTCGAAATATTGAAGTTACTACTAGTACTCCGAGCGAAAAGATGTTTTTTCATAAAAAAATAATGAAACTAATAAAGACGCGAGCGTGGCGTACGAACTCGCAATAGTCACAATTCTTCGTCCACTGTCGGGCAAGCACGGGAGCGTGGGCGGGGGTGTCGTCTCCCGTTAACGCGCTTATGGCACATTCGCTAAGGGCCGTGTTATAGCATGAAAATTTGAATTTCGCGGGCTATCCTGGAGCTTCCGCGCGACTAAATAAGTGAGAGCGAAATGACTCGTATCCGTGTAGATAAAAGTGGTGATTTGTTCATGATGAAAGGAGAATAATGAAATATTGATTTTCGACACTCTTCGATTTAGTCTTTGGTCGCGTTAGTCAGGTTGTGTGCACGGCTGCGTTATAAAGCACCGATAAATTAATATTCTATAATTTTTCTCATGTAATTCGTATAAAACAAGTTACCTCATACCGGTTAGCGGTCTTTTCACTTGATAGCGGTTATTCGTCAAGTTATTGAACGCCCGTCTAAATAACGACCGGTAAAAAATAGTGTGATTGAGTGTGATTAATACGGTTCTTCTGATATTAGATTTGATTTCGTGTTATAATTGCCTATAGTCATTTCCCCGTCACCATGAAATTATTTTGGCAATGTATGTTTTCTCCTCGTCTTTATAAGGTGTACAGGGATGGGCCGAAAGACGTAAGTTTTTAATCGATATTTTATGCTAAGTACTTGAGTCTTAATTTGTTGTAATAAAAAATATTTTTTAAGGTTTGCAAATGAATTTAACTAACATTAATTTCAGATTAAAATATAGGCACAATACTTTGTCTCACATTGACCTTTCATCATTCACAGACCAACTTCATCCACTGTCAGGCTTAAGCCTCTCTTTCCTCAGAGTTATCTTCAAAATCTGTGATATTCTCATACAGGCATCATTTTGTAATGGGAACTAAGGTCTCTCTGCCCATCTCGTTACCACACAACTATTCATACTTCCAGTTTTTGGCAAATCAGTCAAGGTAGTGACTATTTCACCTATCATCATCTTATATTGCCGGGTGTCCCACCCTATTGTATTTCAGTTTTCAGAATTTTTCCCATCTTTTTGTGACTTTAGAACTCTAATTCTCCTCGGGAGCTTAGTTATGTTACAGCTTTATGCCAAACATGGTACCGTCTATAGTTGTCTGTGCAACTCATAACCTGTACAGATCTTATGGGCCTCCAGCTCTCAGCATTGTTAATTTGTGGTGCATAGAACACACTGGTTAAAGAGGTGTGACCCCAGACATTATCTCTTAAATATCTCCATGAAGCGTCTTAAAAGCACATATAAGATGACAAATTTTCTGTTAAAGATTGGAATTCCGAGGCTGGAATGTTAATCTTGGTCATATTCTATCCTTTGGCTAAATCATTCACAGACAGAGATGTAGAGTAGACTTATACCAAGCAAACCGGTTCAACTCAGTTTCACTGAGCTTTTTTACTAAATAGCAGTATTGCATTAAGTCCAACAGCCAACTCCTTCGACCAAGACAGCGGTGAAACCACCATATAACACAATTTCTACCGGCTTGCCTTCGGTGATTCGCATCTCTACTGCTTTTGAAAAATGGCATGTCAAAAGTGTAGCTTAAACTTAATTGAATATTTGAAAACATTGTTGGAGTTGCTGATTACTGCAAAAGCTAGATATCTTTGCATTGTATAAATTCAAACTTTTAGTATTGTATAATTGCATAGCATATGTGTGAGCACTATATTGCTACTGTAAAGCTAACATTTACAGAGTATGGCTTTCATTGACTTGAATGTGCCCTGCCAGCTGAGAGTATGTCATGCTCACTCAAATGTCTCGCTGGTGGTGGTGGCGTGTGTTGGATCATTAAGTTCCCTTCAAAATGTTTGAGCTGAGTGGTGCTGATCCATGCGTCATGTCCGTGAACAGGGCGCCGCCAATAGGGACTGGTCATCTCTTAGCTTCCACGACTTATTTTAATTTCTGAATTGTTTATTTTTTTTTTTCTTATTGCGGACGCTTTTAATGTGAACATATTTTTAAATCGTTCTCACGTTGTAAATTTCAACATAATGATGTAACCAACTTTTTGTAACAAAATCATGATTTTAAAAGAGTATCCATGGAGTTTCCTGCCCGTTCTATACTATAGGTACCTATGCTTTGGAATGGGCAACTAGCTTCATCTTTCTAACTCACCGACCTTGACAATTCAAAAGTGCCTGTAATTGGTTTATTTGTAATCAATGCTTTGAGTTTTGAATTTACAATATATAAAAAATGCATCAGCTAGAACAAGATGGAGGAATTATGCACATTTTATTTGGATTTCAGCTGTAAAATTTTATTGTATTTAATTCTTAATATTAATTTTAGAAGGATGGTAAGTGTTATTTTTGATAAGTTAGTAAGTTAAACTCTTAAAAAGTTGAAATCTTGCCGCTGGACCAAGATGCATAATTTGATGTTTAAGGCTCTTCTAGAACAATAGTCAGTCATCAAATTCCGATAGTAATAATTATTAACTCGAGTCCAATTGAGTGCGACCTTCTCATCCATCAGTTATCAATATCATGATAAAGATTATAAAATTGTATACTAGTTCTACTCTTAGAAATGAAACAATTTTTCTTATGCAATCTGAAATTTAGCAACCAAACACCTGTTTTTCTACAAAGGATGCATTTTTTTTTGTTTTCATTACTTTTTGCATTGAGAAGAGAATAGACCATTTGTCAGAGTCCAACTATCTAAAGTTAAAACCCAGTGCTTTGCTGTTATATTTTTGGTCAGAACTAAGTAACATTTGAATGCAATTCATCATCATCATCATTTCAGCCGAAAGACGTCCACTGCTGGACATAGGCCTCCCCAGGCTCATCCACTTCGACCGGTCTTGTGCTTCCCACATCCAGCGGATTCCCGCGGCCTGCAAAAGGTCAACGATCCACCTTGTGGGAGGTCTTCCTACTCTACTTCTTCCGGTTTGCGGTCGCCACTCCGAAATTTTCGGTCCCATCGGCCATCTGTTCTGCGAGCAATGTGCCCTACCCATTGCCACTTCAGTTTGGCAATTCTTCGGGCTATGTCGGTTGCCTCGGTTCTCCTGCGGATCTCTTCTTTTCTGATTCGATCGCGTAGGGAAACTTCGAGCATAGCCTTCTCCATTGAATGCAATTAGTTCTGCTACTTTATTTAGGAATGTTGTTTTAAGCACATGTGCAATGCTCAATTTAAGACGATCGACGATCTTTTCCGTAATAAACTCAAACAAAGGACTAGGCGACTGTTACCAAACCGACTCAGCCGAATTCGAAAACATCCACGTGTTTTACGAAAGGGTGTGTCCAGCTTGCAGTTGCATATCGATTATGGAAGGGCGTGAATTCGGAAAACCCTTAAGTATAAGTACTGCGCAATGCCGCGGGTGGGGCCGATCGGCGCAAGCCGGGCGGACACTCGGACAGGTCACTGGAAGTTCATGAAGTATGCGCGCGGCTGCAGCGCACGACCGATGCGGATATTAATGTTGCAATTACATAAATTGGAACACGTTTTCTAAACTACTTAGTCTAGATTCGGCTTGCAGGAAAATGTTATCATTTGTCTTTTATTTAGGTTGTTTTATCCCTATGGCTTGCTACATTTCCAGTTCCATGATTAAGTTTTACGAAATGAAACGTTGTTACGTAAGTGCAGGCAAGGCGCGACTTTTTTTGAAGGTCGTATTTAGGTTCGAATACCGACTGGCCCTTTACTTTTTGTAAATTACTTCATACACAACACACACAAAAAAGATCAAAACGGTGAAGGAAATCATCGTGAGGAACCCGGTTTGTCCTAGAACCAAAAATTCGAACTAATGGCTGTAACACTTACCAACCCGCTCTGGGCCCGCGTGGTGGATTACAGCTCGATTAATTTTGCTCTATTTTGATCAGCAATCCTTCAAACTATGACCCGATGTGGATTAAGTAGGTAAAATAACTAGTTTAGTGATAACTTAAAAATGACATACACGTAAGCCAATTATGTTAGCAACAAATTCTAGTCGCAAATCCCCCAGTTAACTTTAGTGCGGTGTTGTTAGCTCGTTGTTATCTTAGCCTAATCAGCCTATAATGTCCCCAGCGCTGAGAATCAGGCCACTCCGTGAGATAGAGGATAAGCTGGTTGGAGTATATTCACACGACGAGCGGATGAACCTCGCTCACGGTTTATCAACAATGTTTCATATTTTAACGGCTGATCGACGTTCAATCTGTAGATTTTCTTCCGTGTACGAAATGGACAGATTTTGATAAATTACGTTCATTGTTTGGTATTGATTATAAACAAAATAATTTTTGATTTTAAAAGTCGTGTTCTTTGTTTTGCATGTCTCGAAGGGATTTTCAAATAAATTAAGTATTCATGGAAAATAATATTCGTAACAAGTTTTCCGAAAAATGACGTGAGACTGACGTTTGAACTATTAGCTTGCAAATCTTCGGAATTTATCATATTCGAATATTATTTTTCGGGTAATATTCGATTTATTCGAACATTATTCGAATACTTTAAAAATGCTTTTTTAATAATCATGTCTTTATTTGCCAATACCTTAGAAACAGTAGGAGTCTGACTCATATCAAGGAAAAAATCAAATTTTTACTGCTTTATGAAAGTACCTACTATACAAACTCTAGAGGAAAGGTCTTTAGATGGAAAAGCGATCTATACACAGACAACCAACCACAACACAAGTTTATTGATATAATATTTATAATAGAATCAAAATAATTAAATAACAAGTAACACCAAAGAAGAAGGATTTGGGCAAGGCCTTTGCTCAGCAGCGCAGTGTAGAATAACTAAAAAAAAAAACTGCATGAAATCTTCAATGTAACATGGCGCTATTCTTACTTATGCTAATGTATACCTAACTTCGATCAATAATTACCTAATCAAAACAGATTGCCGGAGAGTGGTAAAAACAGTATTATGGAAAAGCTTCATCATCATCATCACCATTTTAGCCGAAATAGGAATAGGCCTCCCCCATGCTCCGCTACTTAAAACGGTTCTGTGCTTCCCGCATCCAGCGGATTCCTGCGGCCTTCACAAAGTCATCGGTCCACCTTGTGGACGGCCTTCCAACACTTGACTTTTGAAAACAGCTGATAGACATGGCTCAAAAGTGAGATGGATCTGTAATTCTTAAGAAGAAAGAAATGTACCACCACTGACCACACCTTTGTTCCATGCCTTGGCGTTTTGCCCTCGAGTGTGACGGAATCAAACAGGTCCTGGAGGGCCTCAAGAACGGGTTTTCCTCAGGAGTTCGGCCGTAATTCCGTCATCACCCAGCCTTGTTTTGTTTTAAGCTGCTTCAGAGCCATCCTAATCTCGTACAAGCTGGGCACGCCACGATTGCGGCGGTAAGTCCCCTCTTTGAGGAGTGGTTCGAGAGGCGGCATGGCGTCCTCACCTTCCGCCTGACGCAGGTCCTCACCGGACACGGTTGTTTCGGGAGGTTCCTGTTTCGGATAGGGCGGGAGGAAACGCCCGG
The DNA here is from genome assembly GCA_949987655.1 of Polymixis flavicincta. Classification (NCBI taxonomy): domain Eukaryota; kingdom Metazoa; phylum Arthropoda; class Insecta; order Lepidoptera; family Noctuidae; genus Polymixis; species Polymixis flavicincta. Next base: position 9,302,272 of record OX465171.1, on the reverse strand, counting down.
GTGTTTCCACTGCGAAGATCGCCCTGAGGACACGGTGGAGCACACGGTGGCGGTCTGCCCTGCTTGGGCGGAGCACCGCCGTGTCCTCGTGGAGGCGATCGGCGGCGGCGATCTCTCGCGTCCGGCCCTGGTCCAGGCCATGGTACGGAGCGAGAGGGCATGGGGAGCCGTCACCTCCTTCAGCGAAGCAGTGATGCTCGCGAAGAGGGAGGCGGCGCACGTGAGGGAGAGGCAGCATATGCGCCCTCGCGACCCCAGCCGCCGCAGGATACGGAGACGCCCTGGGCGTCGGGAATCCCAGGCCGATTTCCGGCCACCGTAGGCATGGGCTTGCGGACGGCGAGTAATGGGTAGCTCGCTGTCCGGTAAGGACCAAGCCCAAGTCGACGGCGCGTTGTGTTCCACGCGCGCCTCAAAGAGATGTCAGCACAAAAAGTGATGGGACCCGCAAGGGTCGATGCCTGCCAGGGGTGCGGGTTTGTTCGAAAGAGACACCACAGCCCCTAGCTTAAGGGCTACTGAAGGAACACGGGTGGGTTTTAGTCAGTAAAAGTCTGACACGCCCTCCTGCTCCACCCAGAGCGGGAGAAGTTATTTGATGATTCCCCACCCAAAAAAAAAAAAAAAAACTCGTACAAGCTGCCGTCCGGGATGTCTTCGGTATAATGTCGGGTCAGTCTAATTCTAGGGTCGTTTGCCAAATTCGTAACAGGGTTACTTGATGACGTGTATAACTCTCCATAGAACCTCTCAATCTCTCTCAACAGCTCAAGTCAAGTGATCATCCTATCCTGTCTCTTCTGTGTTTCCTGCAGACTCCTCCCATTGTTCTTCAATATAATTTCGTTTCTTTTTGTAAATATACATCCAACACTCACATCGGATATGGTGCTAAATATTGTAGATGGTACGAAGGCGCTTGTCGACCACACATAGCACACATCTCGCTTGCTCCGTCAGTCACTGTGCATAAACTTTAAAATTGTATTTTTTAGACATCTGGGTTCGCAGTCCGGTGTTATTGAAATTGGTCAAATATTCGAATATCGCAATTTGTACATTCGAATACTCGAAATAATTTATTATTCGAATAATTCGAATATCCATCGCAAGCCCACTTTAAACATTTACAACAAATTACTTTTATTTTGAACATTTATTATTATCATCAACATCATTATTATGGTCTACTTACACGTGGCATGACCACCTTTTTTTTAACTTCGTCGCAAACTTTAGCAGAAAAATAATGTTTTAAAAACCATTTAAAAACAATTCTGTCAGTATTTTTTTTTCCTATTACTTAGCAAACCATTTTATTTTATTTTATTTAGGGACAATAAACAGCTACAATATATAATTTTAACATAACAAAAAATTATAGGTGTGAATAACAATATTGCAGCCCACTACATTATCCGCATATTAAAAAAACAAAATATAGGCAATGAGTGCCACCAAAAGGCATTATTAAACATACAGTACATATTGAAAATTATTACATCATTCACAACAAATAACTAATAAATAAATAAACAACTCAGTGACGAGAGAAAAACAGAAAATTAAAAATTATACAAAATAGGATTAGATCTATTATTAATTATTATACATTCATTTCATTGCATTATTATTAGACAAAAGTTTCATAACATTATATTTAAATTTCAACAAATTTAAAAATTACACATTCGTCAGTTATCCTTGAAATAAAATCAAAAACATATTTTATGAAGATAAGATGTAGGTATTCAATACATATATGAAACGCGAAATAAACTATATTTTCGAGAGCGCAAAACTGATCCAACTATTAATTGGCGCTGTGGCTGTGATTGACACAAATGGTTTAGCGCCACGAAAACTGTAATTTCATAGTCCCACAGACTTTAATGTTTCAATTATTTCAAGCTTTCTCACAAGTTGATAAAAATTTACATAAGATGTTTCTTTTTCGTGCATGGACCCCCTAATCACGGATCTAGGCAGTGCTGTTGGAGATTTTTTTTTTCTGATCTTATTACGCCCGTGTAAATGTGTACTAAAAGCCGTGAGCCCATCATACTACAGTCTGTTCCAAAAGTAACTAATGAAAGTGGAAACAAGCCCAATTCTGTATCGTTATAATGATTCCCCGCTGAATCTTACTACGTTCAAAGTTTCAAACTACGTCAATATCGTTTTTTTAGAAACCAATGTAACGGTAAGGAATCGATATGTCATATTCTGTATGTTCTAAGACAATTTGTCGATATTAGCATAATTCGTGTGCGATTGATGTGGTTACGAGTAAGGAATCGTTAAGTGGTCATAGTGAATTCAGGCCCTGTTCAGGTTAAATTAATTCACACTCGCTAAAGGGAATTATTAACACATTTATTTGGATTTAGAAGGTTTCGAGTTTATATATAACCCACCCCCCTTTTCCCAACAAATATTGGTTATAACATTATTGAATTGAATTAAAAACCATCGATGTCAATCGAGGTGAATAACGTCAATAACCGTCAAATTCAAAACATTTTTCAGATGATTTAAAATTATAATTTCGGGTTTTTATATTCAAAGCAGTTGATTGTAAGTGGTAGTACTGGGCAATACAAATTGGCATCGACAGAAACGCTTCCTAATCCCATTTGTGTATAGTTTTATCAGCCACTTTAGGAATAGACCATAGTAGCGTGGGCCTGGGTCGTCATCTCTTGATACCGCAGTTTTGCGGTGGAATCGCAAGTTGATTCACCATTCAAGATCACCAAGTTCATTTAATCCCATTGAATGACTATTGAGGCAGCGGTGGCCCAGTGGTAAAGGTGCGCTTACACGAGCAACTAAAATTGCTCCATCCTGGTCAATTCTCGTCAACTATGACGTCACTACTACATCTAGCAATTTAGAGCAATGGCAACATGTAGCAACCTGTTGCCAGAGATATGGCCACACAATATCATGCAATATGGAGCAACTTAAAAAACTAGGCAATACGCCCCCGCCGCCGCCGGCCGGTTCCTCTCGCAAAAATGACTCGTAGTTATACGTACAAGCGAGATAGAAAGAAAATTGAAAAAAAAAAACAAACCGATTGAATATTCGCCAAATCATGAAATACATATAAGGAGTAATCAGCAGCAATATTCCCGAAACATATCCGCAATTTATTGTTGTTGCGCGACTTTGCTCCACTTAATTGATCCAGATTGGTTCATTAATGTTGCCGAGCAATCATTGCTCGAAAAATTTCCCGTGTAAGAGCAACTTAACGGCCGCAACTTACAAGTTGCAGGTCGTAAGTTTGAACCTAGTCAGGCGCTTTACTTTGTGTAAATTATTTCATCACCACTGCTCCAACATCATTATTTACATAACGTAATTATTTCGAAAACGTCGTGACTAAACACTGGCATGACAAAAATTCGAAGACATGTCACATCTAGTAACCCGCACTGGGTCCGCGTGGTGGATTACGGCCCTCTCACAGAGAGGAGGCCTTTATCCCAGCAGTGGGAATATTATAGGCTGATAATGATGAATGACTATTTCATGAAAAAGTTATTCAATGGGATTAACTGAACTAAAAAAAAAAAGCGTGAGTTGTATTGATGGCCCGAATGATTAGAATACATTCTTTACAGCCATATTTGAATCATATTTTAAGAAACATACAGCCCGACGCTTACCTACATATTACAAAAAACGTAAAAAGAGAAGATTTTCGCGCGTTTCCCTGGCACTTCCCTTTGGCGTTTCCCGTTAAAAGAACAACTGTTGGCTCGCTGCTGTATCAGAACAAAACAAGCCGCGACCTTATGCCCTGGGTGATGTGTCACCGACTTGAGATGGTGAATACATCATGGTTTGGAGTCAGTTTTTGCAAATCTAACCCATTCCTTTTGTTCTAGTCTCTTTACCAACCTCAAGGACTGGAGAGATATGGTGACATAGTTATTTCAGCGGTAAGATTTAAATTAAATATGTACTAGTTATTTTTCTAATAATTTAATAGTATGCACTGCTGGTTATCCAGACAACAAAATAAAAAAAAAACATTTATTTATTTTAGGCTCATACTCTGTTGAACATAGGTATATACACGTCGCCGTTTATCGCATTGTACCTGTTGAGGCGTGGCTTCTTCAGTTTCGATGAGATGAAGTCAGTTGGACGTTTCTTTGGTGGGCTCACCTGCCTCCTGGCTTTCTCGTTCCTTATACGAGCATATGGAAGAACGATCAGTCCTAAATACGTGAAGTTCATAACGGCACTGAAAAATCAAGCAATAGATCGCCATGCATATATGAATGAAATAAGGAAATATGACTTTGACATCAAGTCTTGGCCTATAACTTTCAGCGTTCCCGTCCGAGAAAGGTAAGTGGTGACGCAGTATACTTGGGTGAAGGAGGAATTGCTGCACTGCTGTATACCAAACAAGGCTTTTCACTGCTGTTAGATGAATCGAAAGCGAAGTCAATGATGTTATAAAATAAAATTAAGCCATTTAGTCAGTCAGCTGTGAATCGTGTAAGACTGTAAGGTATAAAACAGTCGTAGCCCCAACTAGTATGCCAAGCATGTAACATTAAACTGAACAAACTCCAACTTTAACCTCTGACCGTAATTTTTATTTACCGACTTCCAAAAAAGGAAAAAGGTTTTTATTAATAATTTATTATTCACAAAAAGACAATAACTATAGCATTGAAAAATTACAGCTGCCGCAGCTAACATGCACCACATCTAGCTAGCGTTTGGGTAGGTAGCTTTGAAACTGACCTAGCTATACTACGGCTTATCATATTTCTACAGAATAGTGGTTTTATATATTTCTTCTATTGGGCCGAACCATTTTTTTTTACCACAAAGCAGCAAATATCTAATGGTTAGTGCCACTGGTTAAGACTCCTGCCAACTCGCGCGATGTGCAACGCGTCTCTAGTGCGACAATTTCTATGAAAACTTCGTGGAAATTGTTCTTCCAGAATTGCTTGGCACTTCCCGTAGCCTTTGTTTTGTATAAAAGACTATAATGAAGTATGAATATGTTACGATCTAATTGTTTACTGCATGCACTTAATTGTACTGCCGTTTATTTTTCTTATTGCTTTGAGTGTTGCAGGATGTTGGATATTTTACTTCTGCTAGCAGTTACTAGCCGTTGCACTAGCATCAACTTTAGTTTGCATGCCAGCTTCCACAAATCGCACTGTTAATATTTTGCAAAGCATGACCGTAATTACCTTAATTTGTATAAAAATAATCGATAAATTATTGTATTTAATTTTGGATGTCTTATTTCAGTAGTTCACAGGGTCCTATCATAAAGATGGATCCAATTCATGTAGGGTAAGTACCCTAAGAGGAAATTGTATCTGCATGTCCCTCTCGAAACTATAGGTACAAAGTCATTTTCGAAAATAACCACCTTAGATAATAATTTATGGAAATGTAAGAATATTTTTAATCAACGACTTTTTTGACCATACCGAACTTGGAAATTAACTTGGTCGTTTCAAGTTGCACTTTATCAAGTGCAGCTTCAGTGTATGCATATCCATTGGCTTTCGAACAGCTATCATAGCAGGCTATTAAGGCACAATCGGTCGTAATATAACAATAATTAAAATGCTTATTTGTATTTTTCCTTGTGCATGCAGTTGCATAAACTTACGTAAACAGTTTTTAGTTATGATACCTGGTATCTGTAATTCCTTACGCGTAAATTTACTTTTACAACGTTATTTGAAAGTAATTGAATCGTAACCCGTGAAATACCCATTATTGAGTATTTCCGGTGTCCATGTGTGGGTTTCATCATCATTTTCCCTTCACTAAATGGTGCCTTCCGATAGCAAATGCACGAGTTACTATAAAAAACCCAAATCGCTATAGGTGTGCCTATTATAATATTTGATGAGATCCCTCTATTTATGATGATTTTCTTTTAGCAAAAAGCTTGCCCCCTATTATATACACCTCTGCTCTACTCTTCAGCGAAACAAAGCATGATGTTATGTGCCCTCGATTTCTTTATAATCCCGTCATCAGATCCTGGCCAGTTGAGAATGGGACTACGTAGGAAGAAAAAATAAAATTTCTAAATCGGTCCAGCCGTCTTTGAGTAATCAGGGAACACACATAACAAAACCTCTTTCCATTTTTCGAAGGCGGTTAAAAAGATGAAATCATCATGATACCAACCATTTCTATAACAACTTTACTCACTTACTATGCGAAGCTGATTTGTGGTGTACATAGAAGACCAAATCTAGAGCCATTTCAATCCTTTAGGTTCGAGGTAATTTGTGGTTTGTTCAGGATTTTGTAATATGTAAATGAAAATGTTATTTAATTGTTACATCGTTACTAGAAGTATTGATTGAAAAGCTTGGCTACATTTACAGTCGCCTTCATGGTTTGGGTATCCCTGACATTCAAAAACATTAGAAAAGGGAAGTAACCAATTAATTTAGGCACCTGTGTGAATAAATAGGGTATCGATACTATCTATCATCAGCGTAGCCTTTCCCAATTATGTTGAGGTCGGCTTCCAATCTAACCGGATGCAGCTGTAGACCAGTATTTTACATGGGACGACTGCCTATCTGACCTCTACTACCCAGTTACTGGTTAATACGATATATGTATATGTAGAAGATCCACGGTAACAGCCGGAACCAATGGTTTAATGTGCTTTTTGAGGCACGGAGGAATCTCGGTATGTAAAGATGGACACCTATCTACGGACCGACCGCGGCAAGCGGTTGTTATTACTTAGCTACGAGCTCAGTTATAGAAAAGTTCGCCTTTGTAGATGGCGGTCTCTGTCAGTGAACTTGCGTGACAAGTTTTTTAAATATCTCGTCAACCAATTATCAATTACGCGCGCGTTCGCGTTTGCGCACCAATTTACTCCCGGGATCTGTATTTAGGTACAACATGTTCTACGATGTGTTGTTGTTCACTATTTAGTTTAAAGTAGCCTTTGCATACACTAGCCATACCTACTCATTTGTTAAGTTTACCATTCAGAACAATTCGAACGATCAGAATCTGAATGCGTGCACACATGCGGAACCGAATAAAATCAGTTTAACAGTTCGCTGCAAGGTATCAGCTTAGAACTTGAAGCTGTAACAGCCACACCATACATATTTTATAGAGCTCAGACGGATCTGATGGTAAAACAGACTATGGATCGTAGACTTCATGGACTCTCTTATCTGATGAAAATGTAAACAAATTGGGCAGAAAACGAACCTGAAGATGCCAGTTGGGCTTGCGGACGGAGTGTGGGCTTGCGGACGGCGAGTAATGGGTAGCTCGCTGTCCGGTAAGGACCAAGTCCAAGTCGACGGCGCGTTGTGTTCCACGCGCGCCTCAAAGAGATGTCAGCACAAAAATGATGGGGCCCGCAAGGGCCGATGCCTGTCAGGGGTGCGGGTTCGTTTGAAAGAGATACCACAGCCCCTGGCATACGGGCTAATGAAGGAACACGGGTGGGTTTTAGTCAGTAAAAGTCTGACACGCCCTCCTGCTCCACCCAGAGCGGGAGAAGTTATTTGATGATTTCCCACACAAAAAAAAAAGCTGCCAATTGATAGTGCTTACTCACAAATTGATTACTTGGTTGAACTATTTGCACAATTACTAAAACCTGTAATGCTTATTTTAATATCACCACATGGTTTTCAATTGATAACCGAGGATAATTTTATAATCTCAATATTTGTAGTGCAGAAGTTGAAACCTTCTAAATAGAGATAAATGTGTTACCAATTGCCTTTCGTGGGTGATTGCAGGGTTTGTTTACACTTCCATCAGATACTTTAGGACGATAACGTTTATAGCCAGGCAAAACTCTTAAGACTAATATTTTTTTAGCCTGCCATGGTTCCATCACCACCCATTCAAGTACTGCGCCAACCCCGAGCTACCGATCTACTTCCGAATGCCGATTCAGTTCCTGGCCTACTGCGCAACCCATAGCTTCGGTCTTCGCCTCATCTACCCTGGATCTCTCGGTGTGGTTCATACTCTACTTTGTAAGTACCAAACTTGGAGAAAGTCGGAGAAGGATCGAACCTTCTTCAGTTCTTTAAGTAACACAAATTGTGTTTTAGAGAGGTACATTTCTCTACTTCTTCTGCCGTATTCATTCATTCTTTTTCCGAGACAGCTAAATAAAAAGTAGACAAGCTCACATAGAATGATAAATACAGCAGAATACTATGAAAAGGTATAAAAACTGAATAATGACTGTCGAAGTCTTATTAAGGCGATAAGATTTCGACAGTAATTATTCAGTATATTGTACATGGCATTGTTATTAAACTATGTTTTTTTCAGGGGGTGCATTATTCCAAGGTAGAACTACGCTCGTGGAAAATCATGACGGAAAACGTGCTAAAATAGGCACTGCGGATGGGAACAAAATTGACACGATCTTCGTTGACAACCGCTCGCGCTCCAGGAAGGGCCGTACCTTGGTCATCTGCTGCGAAGGGAACTCTGGGTTCTACGAGATCGGCATCATGAACACTCCGATTAAGTCCGGTTACTCCGCATTGGGTTGGAACCATCCTGGGTTTGGAGGAAGCACTGTAAGTATATTTTTTTGTCGTATGTTTTTACCAAACCAGGTATTCAACCTATTTAAAAGTGCTTGCCCGATTTGTTGACGAGCGAATCGTTATCGAACCAAGTCGAGTAAATGTGTTATCAGCGGGCGATCGACATCTATTTTTTTTTTGGTCGATTGCCACTGTTTATTGTTTTTGTGGATCGAGAAATGAACAGCTGGCTAGTAGATTTTGACCTATTGTTATTTATCAGAAGCTAACAGGTATTATAGATCGTCAAAACACAAGATATAAAGCGAAAATAACATCGTCAAAATCGAGCAAATCTGTAGAATCTTTACTATAAAGCTTCATGGTAAAAAATATACTTATGGCAACAAAGAAAAATAAAAACTAATACGACGCCGCCCGCCGAGGTCGGCCCAGAAAGAGTTCCTGGAAGGATTTGGGGGAGGCCTTTGCCCAGCAGTGGGACAGTATAGGCTAATAAAAATTTTTTTTTTTTTTTTTTTTTTTCTAAAATTAAAATAATGTAGAAAGCTTTTTCTATGTGATCTTTAACCTACATAGGTACTAAAATACAGTAAAACAATTTACGAGCATAGATGTCTTAACCGATACATGTAGCTGCATACATAATGCCTTTTGTATTTGAGTGGTAATTGCTAATGGAACTCTTTGTGCACTAGTGACCTAGTTTCCTCTTATTAATACAGGGCTAAACAATTCTTTTATAATTCTAAAATATTTAGGTCATTCTGTTGAGATTTTGAGTTCACCAATTCGTGATATTCTTAATTTAAATTTCATGCAACTCCTTCATAATAAAGAACGGTTGCATGAAAATCAGTTATTAAGGAGTTAAAAAACGCTCGGTATTTGGACGGACAGCCGTTATTTTGGGTATAGCCCGAATTATAAATAGCAAACATTGTATCAGAAAATATAGAAATTCGGTTTAATTTTTATTTTAATGTTCTCATAAATTTCAAGATTATTTACGGAACTTTTAACGGAACAATTAGGAATGCACCCTTTGTGACCAGCACCCTAATTGCGTAACTCACGATTGATCATAATTTTATTGGTTTCGTCTTCACAGTTAAACAATATTCATTGCGTTATTTATGTTGTCGAACAGACACATTTTTCGAACATATGAAGCAATGGTTTAACAATCCGTTTCAAAACGAAACAGATTATGATGAATCGTGAGTTACGCAATTAGGGTGCCGGTCACCGCACGGTTTCCAATAGAAGAGCGTTGACTGCCACAATCATGCGGCCGTAATATCAAAATCCTGATGCGTTTTCACCATATTTTAGTGCAATGAATGTTATTCGTAATATCGAGTCATAAAAACCTTGCGCAACAGAGGCGGGTCGCTAGTTCTAATGTAGGCAGTAACACATTCGGCCGGAGGTCTGCAGTACCTCCTAACTCTTAAAATAAGTCTAATACATGTAGGTATGTCAAACTTAAAGTCACTGGTGGACAAAACGCGTATGGATTGTAGAATCAATAGGCCGCTAAACCCAACCTTAGAGAAGGAAAATATAGATAGATAGATAAATCGTTTATTTGGTGCATATAAAAGATATAACACAACAAACAAAGCACAATGAGATTAAAATTCATAACATGAAAATAACAAGGTGCCAATGCATTAAGAAAAAAAGAAAACAGGTTGACATAAGTATAGTGATGACACTTTAGGCTATGACACAGTGATTTAAACTTTAACATAGACTTTAACTTTAATATCTTTAGCATAGAGTTATTAAATAATGAATAGATAAATGTGTGACAATCTTTACCCGAAAACTTTGTCGAGTGCACCAAAACTGTCAAATGTTTGTTTCACATGGGTATTTCTAAGGGCCGAAACTGCGTTACGGCCTGGCCACGGGACACCCGCCATAGCGAAAATTCGCGCGGTGCGACCGCCGAGGCGTCTAGCGACTGAAACAAACGCATAGAAATGTACTAATCAAGCCACGCGGGGCGGCGACCGGCGGGGCGACCGGCGGAATGTACCAAGCGAATGGCACGGGCGGCCGGCGGCGCGGCCGGCGAGTGAAACAAATACATGAATCAGTACGGCGCGAGCCACGGCGTCAAGCGGCAGTCGCGGCGACTAGGGCAGCGATCAAACGAGTTTAGTTGTTTTCGCCGCGAATAATGAACACCGAGACTTTTATAGCTGAAATACTAGCAAAGCCACCTATTTGGAAGTCTGGCCACCCACAGCATAAATATAAACATATAGTGAAGTGATTGTGGGAAGAAATTAAAATGAAATTTCCAGATTTTCTCGTACTTCTTGTGGAATTCTTCATCTATACCTCGATTCCTATTCAACTTTATACTCCACAATTTCTTCAAAATATTATATCTTGAACCAAAAAACTATTACTTTCTAAGCAATATCGAGATAACTTTGTTAAAAACATTTCGCTCTCGGACTTCCTTACTGGTCGCGGCGGCGACCGCGACTCCCCGTGGCCTGCAAACGATGCCGCGCGAATTGTCGCCCCGCCTGCCGCACCGCCGTACGCACCGCCGATCACCAGGCGGGGCGACAATTCGCGCGGCATCGTTTGCAGGCCACGGGGAGTCACGTTCGCCGCCGCGACCAGTAAGGAAGTCCGAGAGCGAAATGTTTTTAACAAAGTTATCTCGATATTGCTTAGAAAGTAATAGTTTTTTGGTTCAATTATAATATTTGGAAGAGATTGTGAAGAATTTAAGTTGAATAGGAATCGAGGTATAGATGGAGAATTCCACAAGAAGTACGAGAAAATCTAGAAATTTTATTTTAATTTCTTCCCACAATCATTTCACTATACGTTTATATTTATGCTGTGGGTGGCCAGACTTCCAAATAGGTGGCCTTGCTAGTATTTCAGCAATAAAAGTATCTGTGTTCATTATTCGCGGCGAAAACAACTAAACTCGTTTGATCGCTGCCCTAGTCGCCGCGACTGCCGCTTGACGCCGTGGCTCGCGCCGTACTGATTCATGTATTTGTTTCACTCGCCGGCCGCGCCGCCGGCCGCCCGTGCCATTCGCTTGGTACATTCCGCCGGTCGCCCCGCCGGTCGCCGCCCCGCGTGGCTTGATTAGTACATTTCTATGCGTTTGTTTCAGTCGCTAGACGCCTCGGCGGTCGCACCGCGCGTTTTTTCGCTATGGCGTATTTCCCGTGGCCAGGCCGTTAAGCGGACGTCCGCGCGGTTTCATACAAATGTGCCCCGTCGCGGTCCCACGCGCGGGCGTCCGTCGTGGGTTAGGCTACTTAGCACGTTCCCGTGGGATAATTTCCGACATCCACGCGGATCCCGCGAAGCCGCGGGCAGCAGCTAGTCCTAAATAAAATGTCCCCGCGACTGATATCATTACGATTCCACCTCGCGTGTCCACGCACATAGACCCGCGACGGTTGACCGTCGCGGGCGCCCGCGTAACGCAGTTTCGGCCCTAAGACATCCACCCGTCCAGTTTCCAGCGCGCGATTTCTGATATTATATTTTTGCGTAACACGCGGACCGCATCAAGAGGCAGTTCGTATAATTGCATCAGGCCGCAAGCTAATGCGTGAAGGGCCGCATGTTTGACATGGCTGGTCTAATACTATTCGACATTAGAATTTGGCATATCCATGTCCTACAATATAAAATCACGCGTAACAGCTGGTAAATTATTACGTTCTGGGTTCCAGGGTAAGCCGTTCCCGTCGCAAGAGCACAACGCCATCGACGCGGTCATGCAGTATGCCATCAACGAACTGGGCTTCGCACCAAATAGGATCGTCATGTTTGGCTGGAGCATCGGCGGGTACACCGCCACCTGGGCCGCCGTCAACTACCCCGTCGCCGCTTTGGTAAGCCACTCTACACTGTTGTTTAAAATTCTTCTTAAAACTACAAAGCATTTATTTCAAACTTGCATCCGCCCGCGGCTTCGCCCGCGTGGTAGTCGGAAATTATGCCACGGGAACGTACTATCGGGATAAAAAGTATCCTATGTGTTAATCTAGGTTATAATCTATCTGTGTGCCAAATTTCATCCAAATCCGTTCAGTCGTTTTTGCATGATTGAGTAACAAACATCCAAACATCTTCACAAACTTTCACATTTATAATATTAGTTGGAAGTAGGATAAACCATTTGTATATTTTGAATTTTTACCGCGGTGGATGGGGACCATCTTTGCATACCAAGACCTCCGTGCCTCGGAAGGATGTGTAGCCGTTGGTCCTCATGTCATTCATGAATCTTTGATATAGTGCATTCGATTAGACTGGAAGCCAACCTCAACATAGTTGAGTAAACGAGGCTGTATACATATCCCAATGTCACACCAGGGCCCTAATTCACTATGACCACTTAAAAATTCCTTACTTTGAAACCACGTTAATTTCTTAGATCGCACACGATATCTGCTAATAAATATCGACATATTGTTTTGGTTCATACAGAATATAACATTTCGATTCTTTACCGTTACATTGGTTTCTACAAGATATTCACGCAGTTTGAACGTAGTAAGATTCCGCGGGGAATGATAACGATACAGAATTGGGGCCCTGTAATTCCCGAAGGATTAGGTAAAGTTGACCTATATTTTGTTTTCTCCAACCTGATGGGGCCTGCAAGGACCGATGCTTGCCAGGGGTGCGGGTTGTTCGAAAGAGATACCGTCGCCCCTGGCCCATAGGCAGCTGAGGGAACACGGGTGGGTTTTAGTTAGTAAAAGTCTAACACGCCCTCCTGCTCCACCCAGAGCGGGAGAACTCATTTGATAAATTCCCACCGTAAAAAAAACCCATATTTTGTTGTACCATGTTTTAAGTACCATGTGATATGGGCGAGCCTATTGTCATCAACCGGACACCATCATCATCAACATATCTCTTGCCGTTATCTTAATTTATTTGGGGTCAACACAACGTGTCTGTTTCTTCCATACCGTCATCTCGGTACCATTCTTGTATTTTTTGGCCTTCTCGTACTTTTTTAACCATAATGTACATGGTGGCAGGGACACATATATGATTTACATTAAAAACCAGTCAAGTGCGAGTCGGACTCGCGCAGCGAGGGTTCTGTTAAAATGATCAAAATAATTTTATCATATGATATAACTAAAAATGTATGCTTTTCGCAATTTTTCCGTGCCGTTTTTATCTGTGCTATTAGACGTTGCTTCGCACCAAATTTTAAGATTCTGAGTTCACGGGAAGTACCAAAATTTACGGCATAAACGGCTGGATCTTTTGATTACGTTGGCTTAGAAGTTTGATGTTTTCAAAGCTCTAAGGGACAGTAGACCTGAGTATTTGATATAAATTCCAGCTTGATACCTCCACGCGTTCCTGAGAAAAAGGTCTTGACAGACAGACGGGCGGACGGACAACAAAGTGATCCTATAAGGGTTCCGTTTTTTCCTTTCGAGGTACGGAACCCTAAAAACAATTGCTGTTCCATTCATTTTGACCGCGTAGGTATTGCAGTTTTCTTTAAAACAACAGTTTTCTTTTTCATAAACACCAATTTAAAAACAATTGCCTACGAGTCTAGAATCATGAGCGTTCTCCAGCATGGCAAGTTATATATGCATCTGGGATGCCTATAGAAATGCAAATACTCGTAAGCAGCGATACCACTCACCATCAGATAAGCCTTTGGCTTGTTTGTCACCTAATAACAAAAATATATGTAACTGAGACCAAAATTAACCTTACAGTGTTATAATATTAATTATATATCCTAATGTTTCCTCAAACATCATATTTGTACCAGGTCCTGGACGCCACCTTCGATGACCTGCTCCACCTCGCGCAGAACCAGATGCCACAATCCTGGTCGCTGTTGGTAAAGGAAGTGATTCGCTCCTATTGCGACCTGAACATCGCGAAGCTGATTTCCGAGTACCACGGCCCCGTACAGCTGATCAGGCGCACCGAGGACGAAATTATTAGCTTGCGGTCAGTAATAAGAATATTAATGTCTTGGCTTCTTTCACGGCTTGGGGACACATACGCCTTGTTTCTGAAAGTCTATCCACTAAAGTCTTATTCACGGTATCACGATAACTCTATCTTACAATACCTGTACATCAACGTATTTACCACCTACCTTTTCCCATGGGGAAGGCAGAGACAGAACGCTACATGCTTCAATCCTTACATACTATTCCTAGTTAGTCCACATTCATACATCTTTTCTAATAAGCGCTCACCCAACAAGTATTCTCGAAACCCTGATCTTTTTGCAATACTTGAGTGATAATTCCATTTTTGAGCCATACAGAGCTGTGTATCAATTGCTGGTGTAGGCGCAAACGTATGTTGTATCTATCTATGGTATTGGAAATATAGATTGACAACTATTAACGCCACATGACGATGGCAGATCATTGAACTGATCTCATTCATGTTGTTATTATGTCCAAGTAATCAATGAGATTTGTCAGCAGATATAGTATCTGTGACATCATTAAACTTTCAGAAACTGTTTTTTTTTATTATTATAAACACAATTGCGTGTAAAGTAGTGTTTTAAAGGCCTTGTCGATTGACATGTAAAGCTAGTTTTAATTATGTATCTATTGTATAAGCTTTGCGAAAAACGAATTAATAATATATAGCGCTTTATATTAAGGGAAAGTGTGATATCGGGGTATCAATCTGCAACCCAGGACAATCAGCTGATCAGATTTTTTTATCATTAGATTGTGATGGAACAATAAAACGTTTGAAATTATATTTTTTTATTTAAGAAACAGTAATGTATTTTTTGTAGTGAATGTCTAAGGCAATAAGTGCAATTATATAATTAAAGCATATTTATGGTCCTGAAGATGATTATCTCTACACCTATTCTTATTATTGATACAAAATACCATGTGTTGTAGCCTTTATAGTGAGGTCTTGACAGGTTTTTGTTAATATACCTAAAATCATACCAATGTAAATAAGTAAAACTTTGAAAGTGTTATTTATACAGTATTTTTAATTATGTATTTTTAATATAGTACACTATTTAATAAACGGATAAAAATGTTACTTAGTATTAAGACTAAGCTTTGCTGATTATAATTGTAGTAAAAGTATAAATAAAGCCGTGACTGAAGAAGGAATAAAACAGGTTTACTAAAATATAGAACAGCTCGTTACTTTCTTGAAAATTTTTATGCTAATCTCGATTAATTAATCCGAATAAATGTTATTTACAAGTTCGGTACTTTTTTTGGTACAATAGTTCCACCACGCTTGATTACTTATGTACGTTATTATCAATATCTCTGCTTTAAATACACAATCCATCTGTTTACACATGCTTTCTTATCACGAGGACTACGCATCCAACCCTTTGTTCAGGTTGAACAGCGAAAGGTAAGCGCTTCAGCTTCACAGACCGCAACTATGATTTCACTTTTCTTAGTAAAATAAGCATTTGACTATGAACCTTATGATAATGTGATTACGGTTCACTCGCGTGGTACGCTTATTTATCTAAGTAAAGTCAAAGTTTGGTCTGTTAATCTTGCCCCTAGTGTCATCTTTACTCATATAAAAATCTATAGACGCATGGCCAAATCAAAACCAACCATCCGACCATCTTGTTTTTTCAAAACAATTTCACAAACGTTACCAACAGCGCCCCCCTTGTCAGCGTCATTCTAGAAAAGATCCTTATATCAGTGTACAAAAGGTTGAATTTAGATAATTCAATAGACGCAAAAAAAAAGATGTTTCAAATGATAGAAAGATTTAATTTGTTCACCCGTTCTGTCTAGACTAGGTGAAACACGTCCAGTCCAAATAAGATATCACTTGAATTGAATTTTGTCTTTCCAAAACTGATTGACTGACTCACCTTCGTTTGTCCACGGCCTGGGGTCACATTATGAAGTATTACTGCCATAATATTTCCAGCGTGGGAGAGAGACGGAGTTATAGACAACCTATTAAGGGAGTAGACGACAACGATGCAAAAACTGTTACCTTAAATTCAGAACACGCTTCTTACCCACAGCGTAGAAATTTGCCTACACGGTCAAAATGTATGGATCGACGAAAATTATCAACGCTGGTACGTTAGAATCATGTGCTGAATTTAGGCTAACGTTTAATTTATATGAGGGGCTTGTGGCTAAGTAATAACAGCCGCACGGGTCGATCGATCAGGTTAAGCTACGCTTGCCGCGGTTGGGCTGTGGATGGGTGACCATCTTAACATACCAATACCCCTCCGTGCCTCGGAAAGCACGTTAATTAAGCCGATGGTCCCGGCTGTCATTTCGTGGATCTTTGACAGTCGTTATGGGTCGTCAGAAGCCCGAAAATCTGACAACCAGTCTTACCAAGGCGTATCGTATTACCCAGTAACTAGGTTGTGGGTTAGATACGCAGTCGCTCCATGTAAAATACTGGTATTCAGCTGCATCCGGTTAGACTGGAAGCCGACCCCAACGTAGTTGCGAAAAAGGCTAGGCAGATGATGATGATAATTTAATTCATATGAGTACAGCCACGAGCAATAACATGTAAACACATCGCCAAATTAGTAAAAGTGGAGAAAATTACTTTTAAAAGTTGGTAAGTGTATACATGTTATTGCTCGTGACTGTACATGATTAAAATTCGAATTTATGGAAACAGTTCGCGCGTCGATCTCGCTTACATATAACTTCCATCCCTCCATACGCCTGTACTTATGCGAATCTAAAAACCACCGATGCTGCGATTGGTGTGACCACTTACTGAGCCCAACTCATTCAACCCATTTAACTTAAGGTGGGAAGCTTCAACGTAGCACGCAAAAGTGAAATTTTCATACGTTACTTGCAATTTTCAGTTCTGTGCCAGGTTGTGTGTTGATTAAAATATGATTCGTGACCGTAACACGTACAGACGCCAGCACATGTAAATATCCCAATCTATCAAATTTTCCCAATTGAACATGAACCTTATGCTTTTGTGATAAAGTTGAAAATCTATCAAAGTAATTTGACAGATTTGTGGTATCTTGATAAGCTGGCGTATGTACGACTTTTTATTAAAAAAGACGTATTCAATGGAATTAAATGAACTTTAGTTGTATTGATGATTTTAATGGTTATAATTATGTAAGGCTATATTTTTTGCTTTAAGGGAATCCTATTTTGTTCAACACACAACCTGGCAGTGACCTGCAAACTGCAATAAACACAAGAAAATTTTAATTTTGCGGGTTGTCCTGGAGATTTAACTTTGATATAATACCTACGTTTACATTTGCCGTCGATTCGGAAAAGAAGACCTCATGATGGCACTATCATCATCATCATCATCATCATCATCATCATCATCATCATCATCATCATCATCATCATCATCATCACAGCTGAAAGTCATCAACTGCTGGACATAGGCCTCCTCCGAAAAGGGGGGGTTTTGCCATAATCGCCACGCTTGGCAGGCATGGTGGTAGATGCATAGAGAACGCTGCAGCCCATTTTTTAGTCGCCTTCTACGACACCCACAGGAAGAAATGGAATGGTGCTATTCATTTACGTCCTGCACCACACGGGACATGATGGCATTAATACTTCATAATACCCCTGTTGGGCTTGTCAAACGCTAGTGCGTATCCGATCGCCTATCCAACTTGACTCATGTATTTCAGACAAGGCATCCTCTCCACAAACCGTGGCAACTACCTCCTGATGGACCTGATTGAGCAAAGACACCCTACCAAGGTGGAGGATCCATTCATGAAGGTGGCGCTTATGAAACTGCTTGCTATGGCAGAAAATGAGCGCACTGCTCTGAACGCAACTGAAATCGACGAATCTGAGAGACCACTGCTGCCTTTGGTAAATCATTCATGTTTAACTTACATTCTTCTCGGACGAATTTGAATTTCGGCTCGCATTTAGTCCCGTTATGGACCCGGAGAAAAGTTATAAATCTACTTAGGCTATCGCAGTTCACTCCTGCATTACGGCCTGTCCCAAACTACGCGACAACACTCGGTCCTCCGCCTTTGCTCAAAAGCCAAGTAAAGTTGTGCTAATCAAAACTCTAATAGTGAATGGTTGAGCTTTAAAAAAATAATACGTTTTTTGCAATTTGCAGGGCAAAATATGTTTCGCGACCGTAACAAAATGGCTTTACATATATAATATTTTACATCATCAAACAACCCTCTAAGATAATTAAATTCTGTTGAATGGCTTGACAATGACCGCCCGGCAATTGCAATAATCGTAAGAATATTTGAATTTCGCGGGCTATCGTGGAGATTTTATAATCGTAATAAGATGCTGAGTGAATCGTAACATGGTAGAAATAAGACCTAGTTTGGAAGGTTGTAGCCAAGCTATCAAAAAGAGTACGGCTAACATACATTTACTAATAGCACCTTCGTCAATCGAGCAATAGAGGAGACCGCAGACTCTTTGATAGTTACTCCGTCTTATTAAAGAACGAGAGCTGACTTTACCCCGATCCAGATTTTGTATTTCGAAATTTATCCCAACTTTGGAAGGTCTTAAATAAAAAAAAATGGCAACTTTACACCGGACCGTGTTGTCAGTTTTGTATATAGAACTGTATCGCTATCGTACTTAGCTTCTTATTACAAAAACTAGCTCTATGGTTGAAATCATGTGAAAAGAAACCATGTTAAAGAAGGGTCTAGTTTATCGTTTTGGACCTCAAGAGTTTCGAATTACCCTGTAAGATCGAGGTTTATGAATATTTTGAACTGTGTTATGTATGCGTGTTTGGGCACCTAGGCCCACGTTCTCACGAGCGTAATATAATCCCGGCAGGATTTTTTCGCATACTGGATTTTCAATGCACTGCTTAGCGCCTAGAGTTGAAAATCGAACAGTAAAACACACTGTACGATTTTCGACGCGCTGTCATGATTTCTATTGGATTCTCCAAGCTCGGTTGAAAAAATCCAGTCATGATATTATTACGCCTGTGTGAACGTCCACTGGTACTGGCAATTCAGAGGAAAATAAGTTTACATTAATCGAAAACCCAATACAAAATTTCAATGCCACGTTCATACTTTAATGTATGTAATGCTTCACTTTACAGATTAACCGGTACATGCACGACTACAAATCATCGCACTGCACCCCCTTGCCTGAGAATAACTTCGCCATGATAATGGACCGTCTTGAGGCCGAAAAACAAGAATAATGCTATCCTTTACGATTATGTATCGTACCCATTCATGGCTTACATGCAAATCGTATTAACGCACCCAAGAAACAAAACGAAGCCGTTTTGGTTGAAATAGACTAGATAAAAAGAACTCCAGTGCTTTTTTTTTGGCAATGACTTACGTGCTACTAGGCTAACATTAAGTGCACCTGATCGACTACATTCATCCAGATTCCCAGTCGATCGTCCGTGCAGAATCAAGAGCTTAAGTGGTGAATTTCAAAATTTAATATCGGTAGTTTTTTATTTATTTATTTATCGTATTTCGGCTGTCACAATGTAGTTTAGTACACAGAACTCCACCATGCTTACATGTTATTCCGTAGAAGCAATTAATCCCACGTATCTAATATATTACGTAGTAATGGTGAAGGTTATTTTGAGGAAACCGTCTTATGTAAATTGACGGAGTGTATCCGGAAAGTTCCCTGCATTTAAAAGGAGAAAGGACACTTTCTAGTGTGTTTTGTGAGATAACAGAGTCATTTTTCCACATGTAAAACATTTTTCTGACGGACGTACATGCATTGCCGGATTAACCACGAAGCAAGAGTAGCAGTTGCTACGAGCCCCGCTCAAAAGGCGGCCCTGCGTATTTAACGTCCGCCTGAGTGAAATTTATGTAATGGGAAATTTAACAGAATTTGCTACAGGCCCCGCGCTTGCTTAATCCGGCATTGCATACATGTCAGTTCAATATTGTGTAGCTTTTAACTGTAGTTTTCCCGACAAGTTCGCGGCTATGTGTTTAGAAATCAATAATAATGTATTCTCTGGTTTATGACGTTTCGGTACCCTTAGGGACAATAGATTTTAGTAGTTTGACTATTTAATCATTATGATTTCGAAGGCAGATAGTGCCTGGATATTATTTAATAATGTATTTCTTAGACTAAGCAGTAATTCATTACTGTCCGATAATATAACATTGATAGGGTATGGCTATAATAATCTTCGTTTTAATAATAACTGTATTAGAACTTTTCTGACTATTTGAAGAATTGAGAGAAATCTGATGGTGTACTGAGTTTTCTGATAGTGCAGTTTTTGCACTTTAATTGGTTAGGGAATTAACACATTGCTCAGACTGGCTAGACTATTAAGAGTATACCGCGAGGCGACGTATACAAAGTTTTGAAATTTGCTATCATATAAGAATGTAGTCGGAGCCGTCCCCTGCAACGGAGCTTAATCCCTTAATACAATGCAATTCACAATGTACAGTAAAATTGATGTTTTATGATAATATTGATGATAATGATAAATGAACATTTTTACATTATTAATGAATTTTAATAAGATGATTATTATTATTGATGTTTTTAACAGACATTTCTTACTGACGTAATTCAGCTTTTTAGAATTATCGTTGTCTATGGTCTTTAGATGTTATGTTAGTGCTATTGTGGTCAGAACTAGCCTGCCTCAATGACCGCTCGTACTCCGATAAGAAATTGGTTTTGGGGATGGTATTCATATTGGAAAATGGTGGTTGTAAGCATTTAAATGCCACCAAAGGCAAGGTAAAAGAAAGGAGAACCAAATTTATATAAGTGATCTTTGTATTACGTAACGTAGTTTTTTTTTTATATACTCTACATGGTATGGGATAGAAAACGTGGGCGTGCGAGTCTTGTTACTACTGATGTATTTATACTGTCTTAAATTTTAAATGTTTTTATTTTTATGAAACGAGCTGTGCGTTATATTTACTTTTATTTTATTGATGTGATATTTTTTCAAAATATTACAACACGCTAGCGTAACATAAGAAATATATTATGCCTGGTTCCTATCCGTGGTTCCTATAAACAAAAACGGAACATTTTGCTTACCAGTGGTAGCATTTTTTTAACACGGTTTTATTAACTTTACCTGTATGTTTATTTGTTTGGAACCAACTCCTTTGGACTTGATTTTGACCCACTTCAAACGGTCAGATTTCATTTAAACTGATTCGGAAGCTGATTTTACCTGTGATAGCCCTTCCATATGGGAGGGTCTAAAAACCAAAGCTATGATCCTGGTTTCAATAATGGTAGAGAGAAGATACAAGAGTTTTAATTTTAACCAATAACGGTCAGTAAGATAAAGGATCATCATAAATAGTCACTAAACGGCATACTAACATGATATTGTACTTTCACGAGCTATATAGGTCACAAGTGAAGAATAATCGAAAACAATGACTTCAATAATTTATTTTTAATGGCAACTGACATAAAAACTCCATATTTTCTACTGACATTTTATATTACATGATTTAAAATGAATACCTTTCGCATTGATTATAAGGACTAAAATGGAATTGTATTAAATTATTAAAATGTTAATTTTCTTGGAGTGAAATGAAAGAGAGGAATATATTAAAAACGTGCCAAATAACAAATTGCTATGGTTGTATCGTCTGTTTTTCTCTTCTATAAGGGTATCTATCAATCAAACCGTACAGCGTTAATTTCGTAACACACTAACAGTAGTAATAGCTTTCATTTAGACAGATTAACAACATTTATTGCGTTACTAGCTTCCCTACCCGCAGCTTCGCCCGCGTGGAAGTCTGAAATTATCGCCCGGGAACATACCACCGGGATAAAAAGTTTGTCTTTCTGTCGCGCTTTCACGCCTAAACCGCTGAACCGATCGTCATCAAATTTGGCAGATATATAGCCTGGGATATGGAGAAGGACATAGGCTACTTACGCAATAACCGACATATACGCGGGCGGAGCCGCTGGCAAAAGCTAGTATGAGAATAAATCTCAAAATATATTATTGAGATAGCTTAGGCAAAATGCAGCCAGAAAATGTTAGTTTTACTTCATGAAATAACAAAATAATTTAGAAAATTCAATTTAAAAAAAACAGTTTTCTGTTTTTGAACACCATGAAATAGTAGCCGCCATGTTATTACGTCATAGGGCATGTCAACTGAGCAACTTGATACTTTTCATATTTTCGTAACCAAAGTAATTTTTATTGAAATAATATTTTTCATTCAAGAACAGCAAACCAACGATAAGTATAAATACAGGAAAAGTTTTTATCTAGTGCGCAAATTGTAACCACGAATTCAGCATACCATTCTAGAACCCCTAGCGCAAAAATTTTTCGTCAGTTGTACAAAAAAAAATCAGCTCTTTCATAGAAAAGTGCAATACCTACGCGGTCAAAATGTATGGGACAGCTGATTTTTTTTTGTATAACCGGCGAAATATTTCTGCGCTAGGGGTTCTAGAATGGTACGCTGAATTCATGGTTACAATTTGCGCACTGGATAAAAACTTACCCTGTATAATTTTTTTTTTAAATTATAAACAATTATCTTAAAATATATCAGCGCATTTGGGCAAACTGACGTCATACCCACAGCAATTTGGCGTCCACTGCGTCTAGCGTTTTCGTCAAATTACGCGCGAAATATTAAAATGTAAAATTGAAATGCATTTTAATGACACTAATCGATTGAATAAAAACGTTGGGATTTTTTGTGGTATAACAGCACTAGAATATAGTTAACCATTTTTCAAAAATGGGTCTAATACCCTATTAGGTTGCTGGCTGGCATACAAACGACATGAAATCACAAATGTGCGAACGTTAAATACATTCCACCGTTCTTTTGGCTACAAGCGCAATCAGGGTCTTTTAAGAAAGAATCTTTTAACTTTTACTCGCTTAAGCATCGCCCACGTGAAACGCAATTTACATAGTTACAGTATACTTATTATTATATTTATTATACCGATACAGTAGTAAACAAGTGTTTTAAAAAATGTGAACATTAATTTATTTCCGTGTATGTTTTGTATATTAGATTTTTCTTTATTTGTTCTAAAAGACGGATTTTGTTTAAATAGAATAAAAGGATTTAGTTTTAACTTTAATTATTTTTTTCTTTGTTGTCTATCCTATTTATATTTCGATACTTATTTATTTGTGAAATAGTATTAAGAATAAAAAATGATTTTGTTCAAGCTTCTCTTTTTATTTTCCCATGCGATGCGAAATGTAAAACAATAAACCTTTGCGATAAATCGTACAAAGAGCGTTTTAAAATTAAATGAGCGACAAAAGGCTAGTGCTCATTCTAATTAGACCTCAAATCGAGTCAAGTTTGACAGTAAATTAGATATTGTGTGACTGTAGGGTTCTCAACTTAGGAGTTTTCTCCCCAAATTTAGGGGGTTAATAAATCAGAAAGGATTTGCATGTCTTAACTTTTAGGGACTTTTTGCATTTGTTTCTTGAATTAAATAGCTACATCTTGTTCATAACCAGAGTACTTCTTTATTAAAATGCAAAAAACATGAACATGAACCTTATTCCTTTGTGATAAAGTTGAAAAACTATCAAAGAAATTTGTCAGATTGGGGTAGCTTGATGTGCTGGCCTCTGTACGTCTACAATTTTAAAAAGTCAGGACCATAATAAGAAAATGAAGACTATTTTGTTTGAAATCACTACACATTATATAACAAAGTCCCCCGCCGCGTTCGTCTGGCTGTCTGTCAGTTCATGATAAACTAAAAACTACTGACGGATTTTCATGCGGTTTTCACAAATAGATAGGGAGTCATGATAAGGGTTTTGGGTGTGTAATTTGTTAACTTTTTTTTTTGTAAATTCGTTCACGCGGTTGAAGGTGCTGTTAAAAGCTAGTAGTATAATAATAAAATAAAATAATTTATAAATAAAGAACCGCAACTGTCATCATCAGCATATGAACGTCCACGCAGCAAAAGGAGTAAGTATTGTAGTAGGTGGCGTTCTGTAGTTTTCTGTTTTCCCACACGGAGAAGGCGTCACTTTATGTAAGATTTATAAGAAAATGAATCTTAAAAACCATTATGTGCTGATGTTTTTAGGGTATCTAAACTGCCGTCCTTACGAAAAGTGCAATAACTAAATTAAACCTGATTTCGAGAAAAACAAATTCGAGTTATTGTAATTTTCGTAAGGACTGCAGTAAAGCTCTTCGTAGGTGTATGCGTATATACTTACAGGGTACATTTTTTACCAGTGCGCACGCTGTAACCATGAATTCAGCATATCATAATAAACTCCCCAGCGTAGAGATTTTTCGTCGGTTATACAAAAAAAATAATCAGCTGTTCCATAGAAAAGTACAATACCTATGTGGTCAAATGTATGGAACACTGATTTTCTTTCGTATTACCGACAAAACATTTCTACGCTTGGGTGTCTTTAATGATATGCTGATGAATACAGTATTCGCATCAGGTTACAGTTTGCGCACTGGTTAAAAATTTACCCTGTTTAGTAGTCAATGGTGTTTGCCCTAAAGTCCACTCACAAATTAACGTTGTTTTGTTTATATTTATTTTTTATCTGTCTCTTATTAGATGAAATCTAAAGTCCTTTTTACCAGCTTTAAATGTTTCCCTTTACCTTAGCTTGTCTTTTAATAGCGTTACATTTAAAGTCTCAAAAAAATATTATAGTAATTTTATAAATATTTAAGGTTCGTTTAATTTGAGATTAACACTAAGATCGTTTTTTTCTTTATGTTTATTAACAAAAAATTGAGATTTTTTAGAAATTGAACTGTTATGCCACCAACAACGAGCTTTCACTTTTTAACCGTAATAAAGAACTTGTCTAATAAATGACATGAACACATACAAACCCGTATTTAATAAAATTGCTGCAGCTATGTGTGAAAACAGACTAAGTTCTATTGGAAATGTCTCCTGAATACGAATTTCTCCCACAAAAATCTTCAGGTGTAACGAAAAAAGCACATGGTCACAATGAAATATCGAGTTAAAAAATTTTCTTAGGAGAACTTTCTACGTCAGTTTTCGCCTTATAATATGTTTAGTTAGCTAATTTATGAGTCCCCGTATTTTTTCAGTCCACGGCTGCGCAACGGTATACATATTACATACTAACAAATTATACGTAAACTATGTCCCAAACATATCGATAGTGACACCTAACTGTCAAACACAAAGTGAGCAAGTACCAGTTTTGAAACTCAAATTGTGATTTTAGGGGTTTTACCCGACTGCGCCGAAAAGGTTACAAGATAAAGGTTTTATTTTACAGTGTTTATATGTAGGTATGTCTGCATGTGTGTATGTATATTTCTTTGGCACGCCCTGTAACCTAAACGGCTTGATGGATTTTAGCTTGAGAGGCGTCATTGGATTCGTCTCAATTGTGAGAGTGACACTGGGTATAAAATCAAAATGATGAAAATTACAATGACCGATTTCTGGCGCCAAATTATGTCTTGAAAAAAGTTTTATCCTCAATATCTATCGTTTGGGGTATAAAAGAAAGGGTTTCATAAAAAGGTCTTATTACAGACCAAAATAATAATATTAAAACTAAAAAGTGTAAAATAAAAAAAATAAAAAAAACCTGACTGCATATAAGTGTACTTTAAAAAAGATGGAAACAAAACAAGAGGTTGGCTATTACGCAGTCGGGATTTTTGTTAAAAAAAAATATTTCTTAGAATTTATCTTTAGGGGTAAATGTATCGACAGATGGCCACACTGGAAAACAGTGAGACCGGGACACATTGACATTACTGACATTTAGTTTGTAGTAAAAGTTGAATGTTTGTAAAAATTTGTAGCGTTTAATAAATTTATATTCACACGACCATTTATTTTAAAGAATAAATGGTCAGTAATACTAAATTTCAATAACGATAACTGTTTTTCTATTGTGGTTGCAGTCAAATTACAGTAAGTAATTCAAGTTTCATTATTACGGGCGTGTAGGCGTGCATTTAAACAGTGACATTTTTCAATAAAAAAATATATAATAACGAGGTCAATTTACATTGATTCTGTAAATTAGTAACAACTATCACGTAATTTCCCATGTTATAATAGTTATGCAATATTTACCATAACCTTGAAAATGAAATTACTGGCGCCTACGCTTTAAAATGCTAAGAAAGGAAAATTAAAAACATTTTTTTGTGAATCAAAAACGTCTGCTACTCCCCATAGGTCCATAAAAATACTTTAAAGTTTTAACCAAAGTTACAAAATTATGCATTTTTTGTGCAGTGGCTATAAAACATAGTGTCATAAATGCTCTATATAACCGAATATTTTATATTTCATAGCTTTTATAGTTGCTAACAAATATAACGTCATTTATAAACTGCATTCAGAACAGTCCTCCCAAAATTAACCTTTGTTACAATATTTACCCCTAATATGGGGTGACCATTGCCTACAGTGCAAGCCCTACCAAGTGTGCATCTGTGGGAGATAACATCTGCATGGTATGGCAATTAAATCATAGGGAAATGTCATTTACCTGCTAGGGCACTCAAACAGTATTGATTTTACTGGTACTTTCAGAATAAAAACAATAAAAATAATAGGGGTCTTGCAATAATCAACTCTGAAAATTATCAAATCTTATCTTATTGGTGTGTTGGAATTGAGCAAGTTCAAGTGTAAATCAAGTTTTGAGACATTCCAATATAATACAGCCTAAAAATAAATAATCAATAAATTTTCAATCATGGCCCCCCCTGAGGAACAACCAGATAAAATGATTGAGATTTCTATAGTGATAGTTCCAATTCCTGTTTTTGTACCTCCACCACCGGTGGTGAATATTGGCAACGTAGTGCACATTGATGAGGGGCAGCTGGAGACCACTTCATCTGAGGGTGAGTGTGACAAAGTGTTCATCTCTCTGTGATCATTCTGATATTAAACTTCAAGATTTAAATGCATTCAAACTAAATGTCAAGTGTGATAAGAAGATTATCCTGCAAGTACAATGAAAAGCTTGAAAGTTCATTGTCTGTTGAAGAATTTTTGTTTGATTGTGCGGGTTACTTAACCATGGGTTTAAAGTTTCACCAAACACACTAAACCATGGGCCCTGACCAGTTTCATTGTTAGTTTGGAGTCAAAAACATAACCCAGATGATGATGGGACTCCCTTATCCGCTTGTAGACTCCCATTCGGTCCGTTGTGTGAACATGACGCAGATAATGTAGCAAATCAGCAGAATGAAGATTTGATGTTACTTATGCTTAAACATAAGCCATACAGTGAGAATAAAATCCTAATTACGATACGTAGACACATCAAGTACGTACTCAATTCGTAATAATATATGTGGTTATCAATGCTACTGCAAAAATAGGCTTTGAACATTAAAAAGGTTCTTTCTACCAGCTGAGACTGAGAGATGAGACTCTAGAATTGGTTTTACAGGCCACATGACTGAATATGGGAACACATAATTGGCTACTAACCAGCTAACAATGTTAGCTGCCTCTAATACTAGATTCAGAATCTTAGAGAACTGGTTCAGGATTAATGTTGATTGATGTGTGGAATGGTTCATTTTGCTTTATCATGCTATGACCTTATACAGAAAGGTCAGGTTGCATATCAAGAGCTGAATCTAGGGCCGGCGTTATTACGCATGCGCCAGTCGCGGTTTAACCCGACCGCGGAACTGGCTGGAGCGCGCATGCGTGGTTATCGACCGGCGCGCTCAGATTCTCGGAACTAAAGGAGACCACACGTTATACACTTGCGCGTGGGCGATTTCGCTGTTACCTATCATGCCTGCTTGCGTTTCCTGCGTCGCGTATCGATTTAGGGAGTACTCACACTTATTGAGCTCTGTTTAGCTTTTGTCCATAGAAAACAACGATTTTATATGAGATGCGTACGCATCCGTTCACCCGCAGAAAGCTGAACGGAGTCTATACAAATTTGCTGATTCTCAGTCTAATTGGAATGAATGTGAATACTCCTATGAGCAAATACTCATCGAAGTAGAAGCTTCTTTTTAAATTAAGAGCGTTTATTCTGAAAGTTGGCAACGTCGCAAATAGCTGTCAAATATTTACCTGTTTTTATAAATTTGTTAATATTACTGTATGAAAATGTGAAATATCGCTAACTAGTGACCTAAAATATGAATAATGATTTGCAATTACAACACTGAATTTGATGTTGTAACTTTCAGAATAAACGCTCATAAAACGGGATCCAATACTTTAATTAATAGTATTTTTATTGGAATAATTAGGTTAAATGAAATAATTAATTTAAGAATCTAAAAAAGTCTAAACTATCTCCAATATCTATAAGAGGCCACCTGTCCCACCGTCGCGCGCGATTAACGAGAAGCGAGTACTTAGAGCTAGCAACTAAAAACGAAGAGCGAGTGCACGACGACGACGACCGATTATTCCGTGGTATTCGCACGAAGCTTGAGTCTCTCAGCTAGCGGTCTGCCCGCCTAGCAAGGTTCGTTGAGCGAGAACTCCCTTTGCTACCTCTTGCGACAAACGAGTTCTCGTTGGCGATTAAAAATAAAACCTAGTCAAGTTTAATTTCGATATTCGCTAAACTCGTGTAGGTCGTGAGTGCGAACCCAGACAGGCGGGTTTACTTTGTGTAAATAATATCATCACCGCTGCTCTCAAAACGGTGAAGTAAAACATCGTAAGGAAACCGGCATGCTGCCCTGCTAATAGTCTTTGCAGTAATCGACACTTGGATTTTTCACTTTTTTTGCAGAAAAGGCATCCTTAGGGGCAAACCTTTTTAAATGAGAAAAATATTTTTTACGAAAAATATTTGGGTACTGGAAGTATGTTTTTTTGATAACGAGATTCACAGTACTTGCATGAAAATTTTACTTTTAGATTTCCGCGTTTTTCTCGGCTGCATTTACAATTAGCAGGGTTTTTTGGTTGGTAAGGCATCAAAAAACTTCTCCCGCTCTGGGTGGAGCAGGAGGCCGTGTCCAACTTTTACTGACTAAAATCCAGCCGTGTTCCCTCAGTAGCTTGTGTGCCAGGGGCGGCGGTATCTCTTTCGAACAACCCCCACCCCTGTCAGATCCAAACATCTTCACAAACTTTCACATTTATAATATTAGTAGGATAAATATTTCTCTTCTGACGTCAACAATATAAAGTGATGCACTATCCTTCACACAAAACCACCTCAGCAAGTTTCAGGTTTATATTAATATGGCTCAGGTATGTGTATATTATGTACTTCTCCACAGAAAACTCTTCAAACAAACTATAGCCCCCTTTTCACCCTCAAAGGGTTTTTTTTGTCTTTTGTTTCTTTTACATTGTTTGACGTATTTATAGCAATTTTCGAGTTAATCAAGACACGCAGTAAAATCCTCCCTTGTAAAATGAACTACTCTTTTTTACCCCTGTAGGGGTAAATTTTCGACAAACCCTGATATACACGTTATTCATTCGATGTATTTGGTTTTAGACATAAATACTGAGTTTCGAGTTAATCAGACCGCGCGTTAAAATTCTTCCATACAAACTTTGTCACCCCCCAATCCCCCTTTAGGAGGTAGTTTAGAAAAACAATATATTACCAACTTTATAATTTACTTAGATAAGTATTTGTGCCAACTTTCATGCTTATTAACTCAGGAATAAGATTTTTCATACAAACACAATCCCCCATTTTCACCCCCTTAAACGTCGAATTTCGATAAACCCGTTCTTAGAGCTCCACTACATTATAAAAGGAAGCCGTGTGCAAAATTTCACGTTACCAGTCCTAGTACTTTCGGCTACGTGCGTTGATTGATCAGTCAGTCAGTTTCTCCTTTTAATACGCTAGTGATTGACTAAATCGGAAATTTATCGATTCTTCCATTCTGTTGTACAGTCGCCAGCAGGTCAAGCTATCCCAAACTGTCAAATTTTCCCAATTGAACGTAAACCTTATTCCTTTGGAATAAAGTTGAAAAACGATCAAAGAAATTTGACAGATTGGGGTAGCTTGATGTGCTGGCCTCTCTGTACACCGAACTAAACTATAACTAAAATTTCTTATTTTTAGTTAAGAGAATCCTAAAAGCTATTCTGCAAACAAGATTCTTTATATTTAAAAACTATTTTGACTCAACTAAAATCATATTTGACAATCGCTAAGTTGAGTAACCCATAGACCAAGATTTGATTAAACATTGAATGAAAGTGAACGAAATGATCCGCAAAAATGATGTGCAAAAACAGCCTAAGTAAAATCATTGATTTATATTAAACTAGCTGACCTGACAGACGTTGTCCTGTCTGTCCAATAGTCATTCATACAGAATCTCTACCCTACCTACCCTACCTACGCTATAAACCTCACGGAGCCCGAGACCTTTCCAACGAATGCAAAACCGTGGAAATCGGTTCGTGCGTTCTGGAGTTATAGCGTCAGGAAGGAAAACCCGACTTATTTTCATATAGGTAGTAGATTGTTATTCAATAATTATTTAAATGAAGTATAGTGAATATAATGACGGCTTAAACTATATTGTTGAATTCATGAAATAAAAAAATACTTACATTTTAAAATTCAATTCAAAGATTTCAGTTTTTGTAATCTGTTTTTGAACACCATGAAATAGTAGCCGTCATGTTATTACGTCATACCGCTGAATAAACTAATCAACTGAACTACTTTGTAGTTTTAATATTTTCGTAACCAAAGTAATTTTTATTGAAATAATATATTACGTTCATTAAAAGCAAACCAACGATAAGTAGAATAATAACATATTTTTTTTCAATTAAGTACAAACAATTATCATACAAAATATCAGCGCATTTGTGTACTTAGCAAACTGACGTCATACCCACAGACCAATATGGCGTTCAGCATTTTCGTTAAATTACCCGCGAATTATGAAAATATAAAATTTAAATGAATTATCCTTGCACTAGTCGGTTACGTAAAAAAAAATGTGTTTTTTTTAGTGGTTTGCTTACATTTTAGAAGGTAATTAAGACACTTTTCAAAAATGGGTGTAATACGCCATTAAAAATAAGCCATTAAAAAGTAAGGACCCAACAAAGATTAGTTTTCTTGCTAATTTAACCTAACTTTGGGCGTGTTTAAACAAAAGAAGTGTAAAATCTCCAAAACCGAGTCGGTCCCTACAAAGCTCAAATATTGATAAGTTCAATTTTTATTGGTCATTGATTTATGCAGTGGGTTTTGCATAAAACCCGATCTTCCGTAGGACTTTACAATAATTATTACGTGCCTGACTGTAAATGATCCTGCATCTCATTCAATAACGTTCTGCGTGTAGACTAGCGTCTAACTGCTTATGACTAATACTACCTCTGTCGGACACGATGTCTGGTGAGACAGCGTGCTTTTTAACCAGGCACACCAGTGAGTTCGAGCCCGCGACTAGATTCCCCTTAGGCTACGCTTGCCGGGGTTTTTTTTTTTTTTTTTTTTTTTTTTTGGGTGGGAAATCATCAAATGACTTCTCCTGCTGAGTAGAGCAGGAGGGCGTGTCAGACTTTTACTGACTAAAACCCACCCGTGTTCCCTCAGTAGCCCGTATGCCAGGGGCCGTGGTATCTCTTTCGAACAAACCCGCACCCCTGGCAGGCATCGGCCCTTGCGGACCCCACCAGTGGTTGCTGACATCTTTGACGGCGCGCGTGAGGAACACAACGCGCCGTCCCGTCTACCACTTTTCGGCCGCAGAGGATAGGGAGAGCGGCCGACGCTATACCGACACTCCTCTTCCCCTGCGGCCCCACCGCGTCCGCCATCAAACGGTGGCGGCCCCGTCCAGGCCACGGAAGGGAAGAGCGCTGCTCAGAAGCACCGGCACTCCTCCTCGACCGCAGCCTGTAACCCTCAGCCGCGATGCCTCCCATTCGACATCGCGGCCCACCTCAGTTGCGGTGCACCTCACCGCAACCTACTTTTTGGCCGCTACGTCAATGGCTTGAAGGCAAAAGCCCTGACGAGCGGCCCCACCGTTGGGTTCCTCTTGGCTTCACCGTGGATGGGAGACCACGGTTACTAAGCCCCCCCGCAACGACAATGCGGGAACCCACTCGGGGGGGACGCTTGCCGGGGTTGGGGTTGGTTCGTGGATGTGTATCTTTACCAAGACCCCTTCGAGTCTCGGAAAGCACGTTACGCCGTTGGTCCCGGCTGCGTTTTGTGGATTTTTAAGAGTTGTTACGGGTCGTCAGAAGGCTGAACGTCTGACAATTTCTTACTAATGTGTATCGTATTAAGTCTGGGTTGTGAAGGTCGGATACGCAGTCACTCTATGTAAATTACTGTTATTTAGCTACATGCAGCAGGCTTAGCATAACGCTTTCTATTTCAACGAAGAAGAAACAGTGCTTTTTCTATACAAAGTCACATTTCGTTTCCCCATTTTTGACATCGCACCGTAGATATCCTACTACAGTCTGTCATTTTGTCTTTCGTTTCTAACGATATGTAGACTATTTCAGAAGAATATTTCTTCCCAAACTGTCAAAATCACACTCACAACAAACTTTCTACTCGATGGCCACAAAGTATGTACGAGTATCTACAAAATCATGATTCGTTTAGAACGCATAGCTGTGATAATTTAATACAGGGCCGGATTTAGGGCAACCGGGGCCAAAGCCCCGGGGCCTCCACAAAAGAGGGGCCCCCACGAAAGAAGGACAATGGAGACTTCGGAGAAATAAATATTTCTAATTCCGTCTAGTAAACACTAGTAAACAACTTTTCCTTTGATATTTTTTTTTTCGCTGTTTTACCTTTACCTTTGTACAAACATGATTATTGAAAATGAAAATTCGACGGACAATACCGTCTATCAAAGCTTTCTCTCCTGAGCATTGAAAGTGACTTACTTTGGGAACTGGATTTCGGCGAAATCATCAACGATTTTTCGGCGAAAAGAGCTCGGAAGAGTCGGAAGGTTCGATTGTATTTATATATGTTTGTTAAATACTAAAAGAATCTACTTGGTTTCACAATAAATCATTTATTGAAAAACAGTACTGCAAAAATTTGTTCATTTTATTTAGAAAATAATTTGTGGGCAGGGGGCCTCCACTCCTTTGTTGCCCCGAGGCCTCCAGACCTCTAAATTCAGCCATGATTTAATAGAAGAACATAGCTATCTTCTCCTATTGTACATAATTTCGTCATGTCTATTCTTCCGTCAACAAATCGGTGCTCGTGCTAAGCCGTGAAAAAGGTTAGGTAGATGATGATGATGATGATTAGTGTTATTTTCAAAATTACAGACAAAAATAAAAACACAGTTGTTTATCGATAAACTTTTGGATTCCCTACCTTTTTTGTGGGTTACTCGTATTCCATAGAATTTGTGGCTTGGCGTGGATGGTACGCCGCGCCGATACGTTTGTGTTCTGGCGTATTCTCTTTTACATAAACGGAACCTACATTCTTTTACTCTTCTTTGAGCCAGAAAATCGTTCATAGCTACTTACTCGCTTCTCCGTCGACCCTGGGACATGTGCTTAGTGAATGCGATATTTGTTCTTACTACCATATTAAACTCACTGCATTCATTTACAAAACTATTATTAACTTATTAAGTATATTTATGTATAAGTATCTATATTTTTAACCAAACTAACATTTGCTTTCAGGTTATGTCTCACATTAATGATTTAATAAGCGTCTTAAGAGGTCTTCGGTTAGTAGTGGAAGCGGGTGTCAAAACACAACAAGAAGTGTCAACAATTATATGGAATAACTCAAGCGTGAAGCCTTTGCTTTTGAACTGCCCAACTAACCTATTTGTCTACAATCCCAACCCTGCGTCTGCCAAAGAGTTAGTGGACAGAGCCCTTATAGTTGCACACGGCTTTAAACAGTTCGCGACTATGCACGTCCCGAACATGAGTAACGACACCGCTTCAAAACCCGAGATGGACCAGCAAATGAAGGACGAGATCGACGAGCTCAACAAGGAGTTCAACAAAACTTTTAAAACCTTGAAGAAGGTTCAGTTTATGGAAGATTCACAACCTCCACCCAAGCCATCAACCAGGGAGCCACCAGCCCCGGTGTCGCCAACTATACAAATCTTGGCGCCAATTGAAGATTTGCAAAAGCGTATGCAAAATGCAGAACTTCAGAGAGTGGAGGACGTACTCGTGGCCGTGTCGTCCTCTGAACCCGTCGAACCATCAGCCTGGATCAGGGATGTGGGGTCTATTGGGCCGAAGCCTATGGCTAAGAAGAAGATCAGAGTTTCTGTAAGCATCACTTAATTTCAATGAACATGCAATTTTTATTCTGCTTATAGCATTTACCTTGTATAAAGGAGATTTCATATAATCTATGTTTTCAGCTAAGCGAGAACTCGAAAGAACGTGTGGTGCCGTCTTCGCGTCTCGGCCGTATGTTTTCGTTCGGTTCCTTGGCCGCTGGTTTGGGAGTAGGGACAGTGGCCCAATATGCTCGGAACACATTCCAGTCTGTGACGGGTCAGGTCGATCAGTCACCCAATGCGTTCATGTCCACGGCAAACGCAGAGAGGATCGTTGATACGCTGTGCAAAGTTCGAGGTACTTACATAATTACGATAGTTCTAGGCCATCACTATATACATTTCTGACTGAAAATATGACTGAGGATAAAACTTGTTCTTTTCAAAACTAAACGGTCTTAAATATTATTAAAATACATCATTAAAATAAAAAAATAGTTCATGTGCATATGTATTTATCAAAATCTTATTCTTTAGGTGCGGCTCTGAAACTGGGTCAACTGCTCAGCCTCCAGGATGACTCGTTGATCTCTCCAGAACTGCAGCGCATATTCGAACGTGTGCGCCAGTCGGCTGATTTTATGCCAGTCTGGCAAGTGGAAGAAGTGATGACAATACAACTGGGTCCTGATTGGAGGTCTAAAGTCGACTTTTTTGAGGACAAGCCGTTCGCCGCGGCTTCCATTGGTACGTGTTTATTCTGAGTATATATCCTGCATTGCGACACTAGGTACGAACATAAGATTCCCGAATCGCTTTTCTGGCTAAAAAGAAAAATTTCTTTCAATAAACAAAGATTAAATTTCTGCAAATTCATATAAACAACACCAATACAGCTCTAATCTCTCAAGGTCTGTACACCCATATTTCGCCAATTATGTAACAAATCCCATGTAATTTTAGGCAAGCTTATTTACCAGTCCGAACTACGAGTACTATTGACAAATACCTATTAACTCTTAAGCATTGCCCTATTGGGACCACCCACTCTTTAGTCTCACTTGTCACCACAAAACTAGCAGTGCAGTCTTTATATTGGACTTAAAACAGTAACGGTCGAGTTTCTTGCCCATTCTTCTCCATACGAAACTAATTTTTTTAAGGGGCGACCAGAATCAATTCTAAAAGTCAATGTTGACTTTCAAAAGTGCCTTTTAAGTGCCTATTTGAAATAAATGCTTTGACTTTGACTTCATATTTGGTTTTTTGCAGGTCAAGTTCATCTGGCCGTGATGCATGACGGCAAGGAGGTGGCAGTCAAGGTGCAGTACCCGGGCGTGGCTAAGGGCATCAACAGCGACATTGACAATCTGGTCGGAGTGATGAAGGTACGACTTAGTTACTTCAGACTACAGTATGCTACCGTTATATTACATCGAGCTTGAGAAGGTGATGCGACAGTAACGAGTAACAAGAGACGAAGGTCTAAAAAACTATTTTTTTCTAGAACTTGTAGGGTTAATTAACTATTATCATTATTTTGGTGATGCAGTGGTGGCCCAGTAGTAACGACCGCGACTAAAGAGATGTAGGTCGTACGTTCGAACCCAGGCGGGCGCTTTTCTTTATATAAATTATTTCATCACCACTGCTCTCAAAACGGTGAAGGAAAACATCGTGAAACACATCCTAGAACCAAAAATTCGAAGACATGTGACATCGACCAATCCGCATTGGGCCGCGTGGTGGATTACGGCCCGCTCTCTCTCACAGAGAGGAAGCCTGGGTCCCAGCAGTGGGAACAATATAGGCTGATTATAAATTATTTTGGTAGTCATTTCAATATGACCCGACAAATTGGATGATGTGAGTCATTCAATATCGACCGCACCGTTCATTTTCGTCATTTTAAACTCGATTTCTAATTTTTTTATAGATTTTCAGAATCCTGTAGTCAGTCCCAAGAATTTATTTTTCCAGGTGTGGAAAATCTTCCCCAAAGGCATGTTTATCGACAACATCGTGGAGGTTGCTAAGAAGGAGTTGTCTTGGGAGGTGGACTACCTGCGCGAGGCCGAATGCACCAAGAAGTTCAAAAGGCTGCTCGCTCCGTATCCCGAGTACTTTGTTCCTGATGTCATTGGTAAGGGTTTGACTTAGTCTGTCTGAATAGGCCTTTCAGTTATTCTTCTTCAGATTTTGCGTCACTGACAACATTAAAGTGACCTTTATTGTCATTAAAATAAGGTTGCTGTTGGGTTACTGCCACACAAGTCTGTCAATAACAATGATTTTTATTTTTGTCAGTGAACATGACTGTGAAAGGCTGTACAGTACATAACACACAACAAACAATAAAACACCACAGAATTATGACAAATAATTTCATGTATTTAAGGCTCTAAATCACATACCTACACATTTTATTTGTGCTTTATATTGTCAGCACTGACTCAGGCGTTCAGGTACCAGTTTCCTCAATTTTGACCATTACGATGTCGTGTAAAGATCCCTCCTATAGATAAATACCACCCGTTTCTCAACTAATCCAATGCTTACTCGAGGGTGCATATACGGTAGGCTCGCAATCCCTTTCCATCCTAAACATCACCTCGACCATTACCGCGCTCCGTGGTCTACTTTTTGATATGCAATGGCCTCTGTAGCATCATGAAACATGCGGCCCCTCGGGGTTCATTCGAAAAAGATGCATTTATTTGTATAAACATGTATAACATGATACATAAATATGCACATATGGATGGAAACGAGTTTAAAATTGCTGTTTCAACATGTTATGCCATATTTGGCGTACAAAATAGTTTATAATATTTAGTTTAAAAATAATACAAAAGATTTTTTTTTTATTGTCATAATTCAATCAATTCAAATAAATGATCAGTAAATACACAAAATATAGTTTTATCGAATACAGTAAAATTACTAAAACTAAAATACTTATTAAACTATCTAAAATAAAAATAATTTGTCATTCAAAAACTCCGTAACATAATAGTTACCCTTACTAATTAGAAATTGATGTATTTTTCTCTCGAATGAATGAATGAATCGATTAATCGAGTCTCAATACTCAATTCTTTATTGCATTCCATATTTATATGTATAATAGATGGTATAAACAGTGAGAACAATATGGACCCTATCGGGCACAGCAAAGTTAGGAGAGAGGAAGAGGGCTACATACAAATTTAAGCAATTCAAAACATTACTATTATAGAATGATTAGATTTATAAATGGGTGTATAATTATCTATATATATGTGTATAATTATGTACAGGTATATATACTATGAGGTTTGCTGGTCAAAGCACGCTTGGATCGGTGCATTTCATTCATTCATTTATTAGATCAACCATAAGGGCCTATTTGATAGTCTGCATGTAGATACTGTCAGGTAGACAAGTACTAGAAGTTATTAGCTAAGATACAAGTTAACCGGAAACTATTGGTAATAATACTATGAATATTGTTGAGTTGTCAAAATCAGAGAGACTTGTGGTTGTGGCTAAGTAAAACCAGCCGCACGGGTTGATCGATCAGGTTAAGCTACGCTTGCCGAGGTTGGTTCGTGGATGGGTAACCATCTTTACATACCAAGACCCCCACGTGCCTCGGAAAGCACGTTAAGCCGTTGGTCCCGGTTGTCATTCGTGGATCTTTGACAGTCGTTACTTATCGTCAGAAGCCCAGAAGTCTGACCACTACTCTTATCAAGCGGTATCATGTTACCTAGTTAATTTGTTTGTGGAGGTCAGATAGGCAGTAATACTCTTTGTAAACTACTGGTATTCAGCTACATCCGGTTAAACTGGATGCCGACCCCAACATAGTTGGGAAAAGGCTAGGCAGATGATCTCAAAATGAGAGAGAGTATCGTGGTAAAGGGTATTAATGTTCCCATTTCCCTACCTCAGATGAGCTGTGCGGTCAGGAGGTGATTACCACGGAGCTCATCGATGGCGTGCCATTGGACAAGTTGTTCGACGCAGAATACGAGGTTCGCGTAGACGTCGCACACAAGATCATGCAGCTGTGCCTGCGTGAGATGTTCATACTGCGCTGCATGCAGACCGACCCCAACTGGGCCAACTTCTTCTACAATTCATCTACAAAGCAGGTAATTTAATTGTATTTATCCTTACGTAGTCTATACCAATAATAAAGAGGAAAGATTTTATTGCTTGTTTGCATTGAATAGGCGCTGAAACTACTGAACCGATTTGAAAAATTCTTTCACTGTTGGGAAGGTACACTATTCCCGGGTCACATAGGCTATATTTTACCCCCGTATTCCCACGGGAACGTGAACTACGCGGGTGACACCGCGGCGCGTTGCTAGTATTAAATAAAATCTTTTTTGTGTCTGTACGCTTCGATCTTTTAAACTACGCAACGGATTTTTATCATTTTTTTTTTTTTTGATTTTGGCTTCGCACGGTTTGTGTATTTAGCCAGTGTCAAGTAATTTTACTTTTCAATCAAGTAAATGGCCCGATATCAGGCACGAAGTTACAAAAAAGTCATAGTCAGTCAAGTCAAAGTTATTGTAAAGCAGTAGTAACTTTACAACAACCTATTAGGAGTTTTTTATGGGGAACACGAAAAGACCACGTTAGTCGTTTATTTTTACCTTCACTACACTTGTGCACTCACACGTAACTAAATTGAATAATTCACTACAATACACAATACATTTCAAATTTCATGAAAATGAAAATTCGTGCGACATGTTCCAACGCGATCCCGCCAAAAACTCCTTTTTATCAATAGATGAGAGTGATTCAAGAGGAAGGTTTTATATATTATGTATAATACACCAACCGCCACGCGGGCGAAGCCGCTGGCAAAAGCTAGATATCAAATATATATATATATATATATCTATATTTTCGAGCCGTTTCGGGTTGAAACCTTCGGGCCGTGGGGTCCGAGTGCTCACGGCCTCTTTAAGGAAATGTCGAAAAGGCTGGTTGACACTTCCCGTGACCCAAGGGCTGGTTTCTACCTTGGCCAACGGCTAAGCATTGCCATACAATGTGGTAATGCTGCCAATCTCTTGGGAACATTACCAGTCGACAGCGATGAGGATGATTTTTTTGACGCCATTTTTTAATTTGTGATTAGGATTAGTTAAGTTAGTATTTTATTGTTTTTTTTATTTATTAGATGTTAATTTACTACAAAATCAAATCAAATCAAATTTATTTATTTAGCAAAACAAAGTTATGAAATTCTATACATGGTATGAAATACTCATGATATCAAATTACATATAACACTTATCAGTAAGGTACAGACACCAGCACATCAAGCTACCTCAATCTGTCAAATTACTTTGATAGATTTCAACTTTATAACATAATCTTAAGGTGCATGTTGAATTGGGAAAATTTTACTGTTTGGGATAGATTGATGTGCTGGCGTCTGTACATAAAATAAAATCAACGTAATAACCACAACGTTGTCTACATATTAACAAAGATGTATTCTATGACCAGTTATTATTCACATTCAAGGAAACATTTTAAATCGTTACAAACTAGTCAGTTACCACAAAATATATCTAAGTTGTCCGTCTACTGATAATAAAAATCATATACAGGATAAGTTTTTATCCAGTGCGCAAACTGTAACTATGAATTCAGCATATCATTCTAGAACCCCTACCGTAGAAATTTTTCGTCAGTTATACAAAAAATCTGCTGTTCCATATATTTTGACCTCGTAGGTATTGCACTTTTCTATGAAACAGCAGATTTTTTTCTGTTTAATCGACGAATATTTTTTTTTTAAATAATTAAATAAGGATTCTAGAATGATATGCTGAATTCATGGTTACAGTTTGCGCACTGGTAAAAAACTTATGCTGTATATTCATTAATTCCACATTCTGAACCAGTCCGTCCCTTGCTGCCCTCTTCCAACGACGCTCTAAGCCGAGATCCCTACTCCACGGGGGTGCCCTTAGCGTGTAGTCGCTTAGTTTTAAGTTGTTAAGCCCTGGCTGGAGGCCTTAATTTATTAAGGTAGCCACAAGCATGTCCGGTTAAGCGGCCGACAACCTCCTATGTTGACCTGCGAGATGTCAGTCGCAAAAAAAATATATACAATCATTCCCTGAACAAACAAAGCACCGCTGAAATCACTCGGGCAGGTTTGGAGCATGAAATGTTGCACAAGAGTTCTCTATAAATTGACGGCAGGAACCATTGAAAAAAAAAAAAAAAACATTCCTCCTCTAAACCCCCTACAGGGGATGAAAGTTTGCACTCGGCTAGTATGGTAAGAAAGTTGTAAACAAAAGCGGTCGGAAACTAAAATCTGCTCTGTCCCGAACAGGTGATCCTGCTTGACTTTGGCGCCACACGCGAGTACTCCAAGGCATTCATGGATCAATACATCGAGATCATACACGCGGCCTCGCGGGGCGATCGGGAAGCTATCTTGAATATGTCAAGGGAAATGAAGTTCTTGACCGGATATGAATCCAAGGTTGGTATAGCTGTACTGTAAAGGCGCGAGACCATAATTGGAACTTAAGCCGCCATCTTGTTTTTTCAATACAAATTATCGGTCATCAAGTGCGTGACCGAAAATAAAATAAAAAACATATGCCGCCTTCTTGTTTTTTCAATACAGAGCATCTTATCTCTCACTTACAGGTAATGGAGGAGACCCACATCGACACGGTCATGATAATGGGTGAGGTGTTCACCAGCGACGGCTCCGGTGAGTTTGACTTCAGCACTCAACAGACTACACGCCGCATTCAGGCGTTGATACCAACTATACTGACACACCGGCTCTGCCCACCTCCCGAGGAGATATACTCACTACACCGCAAGCTGTCCGGTGTGTTTCTGCTCTGCTCCAAGCTGAAGGTCAAGATGAACTGCCGTAACATGTTCCAAGAGGTTTACGAGCAATATAAAAGCAACAGCCTCAGCTAGACGTTAGCAACCGTGGCTCAGGCATGGTCAAGTTTTAAGTATACCATCTTTAACAACGACTTTATGTCCAATTTCGATGTATTTCAGTAATTCAACGCATATTCATAATCAATGTTTTGCAATTGTTCATTGTTGTGTGTAAAACCTACTATACAGGGGGACGCCAAACTGCATAACACATTAGCGTCAGTTTGGCCTGATGGTATGCGTGCACAAGCACGAATGGACCGGCCTTGTCAGTTAGCCTTGGCCAACGCATGCGCGGAGGCCTTCAGGCATCACATATAGGGCACAGATTTTGAAGACATTAGGCAAAATTGAAGTTTGTAATGATCATGTATAGTAGCGTTAATAGTCTAAATTAAGAATCGTATTTATGTCTAATTTTGATGTTTAGTTATTCAACGTATATTCATAGTCAATGTTTACCAATTGTTGTATGTAAAACCTACCATACTGGGGACGCTAAATTGAATAGCGCATTAGCGTCAGTTTTGGCCTGATTGGAGGCGTGCACCATGCGCGTACGAAACTGTCTCATCAGTTAGAACGAGTGGTAACCTCAGCTAACGCATGCGCGCAGGTACTCAGGCTTCACCACAGGGCAATGATTTTGAAGACTTTAGACAGACTTGGAGGTTGTAATGACCATGTATGGTAGCGTTAATAGACATAATTAAGAATCGTATTTGTGTCTAATTTTGATGTTTCGTAATTTAACGTATATCAATGTTAAACTTATAGTCAATGTTTCCCAATTGTTCATTTTTGTGTGTCAAATCGATATACAGGGGACGCCAGACTGAATAGCGCATTAGCGTTAGTTTTGGCCTGTTTGTATGCGTGCCCTTAGTTAGGAAGAGTGTTAGCCTCGGCCAACGCATGTGGAAAAGCCTTGCGGCATAACCACAGGGCACAGATTTTGAAGACATAAGGCAAACTTGAAGTTTGTAAAGACGATTCATAATTATGACAATTAACGCTACTATACATGATGTAGTAAGCGATAATAGTGATAATTATGAATCGTCTTTATGTCATATTTTGATGTTTTCTAGTAATTCAAAGTACAATCATAGTAAATGTTTTGCAATTATTAAATGTTGAGTGTAAAACCTACCATACAGGGGACGCCAAACGAAATAGCGCATTAACGTCGGTTTTGGCCTGATTGTATGCGTGTACAAGCACGAATGAACCGGCCTCATCAGTTAGAATGAGTGGTAGCCTCGGCTAACGCATCCGCGTATGCCTTGAGGCATGACAACCACGTAGTTTAGAAGACATGAGGCAAACTTAAAGGTTGCAATGGTCATGTATGGTAGCGTTATTAGTCTTAATCATAAATGTTGATTCAATTTTTGTCACAAATATAAGTGTTTAAATTAGGTAATGTTTTGGATCATAGAAACAGGGTCAATCTCCTAGAAGTGCGCCAGTTTAAAACATTATGCGTGACAGTGAAAACCGAGATCATGTGCCCATGGACTTACGTCAGGA
This sequence comes from Polymixis flavicincta, assembly GCA_949987655.1. NCBI lineage: Eukaryota > Metazoa > Arthropoda > Insecta > Lepidoptera > Noctuidae > Polymixis > Polymixis flavicincta. Next base: position 9,258,982 of record OX465171.1, on the reverse strand, counting down.
CTTATACATCGGAACTGTGAACCAGGAATTATACACATCGGAACAGTGAACGACCTCGAGTGTTCAGCATACAAAAGTGACAAGTGACTTAATTCAAATTAGCAAAGACAAGTTTCCGCGTTCCTATGACCAATACACAATGCATTTTAATCGAGTAGTTAACATTACAATTATGATTGTTGTCAGTGGTATTATTATGTAATAGTATTATGATAAATTACTTCTTTTGTTGCTACTATACAATTATACAGGTGATATTATACGTAATATGGTTTCATCTGAGGGCATTTTCTTTTTACTATTTTATTACTTCTAGGTTTAGTTGTACTTTAAATTTCAATTAAGTGAAGGGAGAGACGCAGGGTAGCCCCCAAAATTTAAATTCCCTTACATATTTTTTTTGAATCTTGTAGGTCAGTGTCAGGCTATATGTCGAACAAAATAACACACACACACGTACACGTCTGTATTTACAAAAAAAAATATAATTATTCAATACAACCCTCTTGAGTTCATTTAATCGCATTGATTTTATTTCTTCATGAAGATAGTTAATATCTGGATGACCATGGTTAATATCTGTTTTTTTTTGTTTGACGTTTTCCAAAAATGAAACCTACCTAGATCGATTTATCGCCCCTAAAACCCCCTGCATACTAAATTTCATGAAAATCGGAGCCGTTTCCGAGATTCAGGTTATAAATATAAATCTTCTCAATAATCTTGACCACCTTCTAAATAACTGCATTCGATTCGTTTTCAATCTTCGTAAGTATGATCATGTGTCCGCGCACCGGTTGCTTTTAAAATGGCTACCCATCCGTCAGCGCAGAGAGTTGAGGGCTATGTCAATGTTGTTTTCCATACTCGACAAACCCACTTCTCCTTCTTACTTGACTTCCCAGGTTCAATACTTGTGCCCTGCGCATAGTAAAAACCTTCGTTCCACCAATAATCGTCTTCTTCGATGTCCCTCTCACCGCTCTGGTTTCATCAAATCTTCTTTGTCCAGGCGGTGTTTCTTTGGAATGCGCTCCCTCTGAATATCAGGATGGTAACCAGTCGGTTATCGTTTAAAGTGAAGGCTCGTGAGCATATTCGTAAGAAGTTGGCAGAATCATCCCAGCGTTGATTTGCTGGATTCGTTTTCTCCTCTACCTATCGTTATTTCTCAATCAAGTTTATGTTCGTTATCTTTGTATTAGTATGTATTATCTTTCGAGTAACCTATCCCTTATGTTGCACCTGACATGTTTTGTCTCTGCATCACCCTAAGGTTGACTGGTAGAAAATGCCTCAGTCATTAAGTCCGCCTTTGTACAGTGTTTGTTTACTTGGGCATTAAGTTTTAATAAATAAATATATATATATATGTACAAAAGAATTTCTCGTTTCAAGGTACTAGATTAAATGGGATTCAATGGACTTAGTGAGTTATTGAACATATATTTATGTAAAGTCATATGTGTTATTGTCGCGAATCATTTTATACCACATAAAACTTGACTCTGACTTGAAAACGGAAGAAGATTTGTGTTAAGTGAGCTACTCTAGCGCAATCACCTTAATGAAAGAACGTTTTGTACTTTGTAGCCTAATGTTAACAAACCAGGAATTTAACATATCACGTTTTCAAAGACTCGCGGGTTGTGATCGACATATTTCGAATTAAACGCGTGAAAATGTTAACGTGATTTTTTTTCAAAATTATCTACTAAGTAGATTTTCTAATTAATGAATTGTATCGGTCACTAAAGATAAGGGTCTATGAGATTTATACATTCTTGACCAATTGAAACGAATATCGTCCATTTTGTATGTCGTATTTATTTTGAGCCCTGTAAGGGTAGGACTGACGACGGTATTTCGTTCCAATTTTATACGAGACGATAATAACTTAGAACTTTGTATCGCCTTTTATTGGAAGTAGTTCTACAACCGGGCTATCGCTTAGGATTTTTCTAAAGAAAAAACAAATTTGTATATTGCCCGCACTCTGGACCAGTAAGGCCTCACGCGATTTAGCGCTGTATCGTTGGACCACCGAGGCAGCTAACATTGATTATTTATTATCTTTCTTTCTCTCTTACGATTTCATAGTTGTTAAACTACACACGGGTTTAAATTTGCACAAATTATTCCGACAGTTTACGGGGTTTATTTTGTTAAGTTTGCTTTTTATACTTGCATAGTAATATAGATAAAATAGGTGTTATTATAGGGCTTTTGACTATATTGATGTTCCTGTTAGTTAACTTAAAAAAAAAAACCTTGACCTAGTTAATACTCACCTAAGCCGCGCTTGTTTTCTGTTGCGAACTACCTCTTCTATTACATTAAGATTACGCAATTATTTTGATTGTTTTTGAAATTTAGAATTAGCAATTCGATGATACGTAGTACACTGTTTGTAAAATGAATGTTACCTCTATGAATATACTTATAAATGTTATTAAATTAATATAAAAAATAGCGCACATTTTGTTTCGAGTTTTATTAACATTGCTTATCATCAGCTGCCTAGCCTTTTCCCAATTATGTTGGTGTCGGCTTCCAGTCTAACCGGATGCAGCTGAATACTAGTATTTTACATGGAGCGACTGCGTATTTGACCTCCACAACCCAGGTAAGAGTGGTTGTCATACTTTCGGGCTTCTGACGACCCGTAACGATTGTCAAAATCCACAAATGACAGCCGGAACCAACGGCTTAACCTGCTTTCCGAGGCACGGGGGTTTCTTGGTATGTAAAGATGGTCACCCATCCACTGATCAACCGCGGCAAGCGTAGTTTAACCTGAACGATCGACCCTTGCGGCTGTTATTATTTAGCTACAAGCCCCTCCTTTTACTAACATTGTTATTACCTAATTAAATATAAATCATACCTCTATGTATTAACAATGGTTGTGAAACAATACGTGGAAACATTGGACATAATAAACATTTAAACAATACTAGTGGTGGTCCTGGTCACCCATTGGTCTTTTATCAAAAATCCTGACATCCTTTGATAAGTACCTACCTTAATAAACTTTTTTCATACCACCTGCTCGACAGTGTGTGTGCATGAAATGATATGTCATGCAAACTTAACCTAAAGTAAGACCTGGGGTCTAGCCCGTGGGTCTAGCAGGGCTTAATAATGTACTGAATTTCATTATGACCCGCTGGTCATTAATGTGATTTGAATTTGGAACATAAAGTAGAAATCGCATTCCTACGAACATTTACGATATGTAGTAGGTACATACTAATTCCATGCATTCACCATTAGATTTGCACTAAAAAATAAAAAAATTTAGTGCACTAAAAAGTTCGAAAATCGAACTGGCCACTACGAGTACCTACCTAGAATATGAATAAAAGAAAAATTAAAAAGAGGCGCGAATACTGAAAATTGATTTGCTCTGATAAAACAACAAATTACTTAAATCTCACAAAAATGTCGAGTGACGATAGTGATTTGTCTCCGGAGGACTAAATCTGAAGCCATTGGCATTGGCCACAATCTACTCCCGTAAAAGTCCAAGGAATCGTATATGAAAGCAGACGACGATTTTTACAAATGGAAAATTACAAAGGGCGCCAAATCTGTATCTGAATCAGTGCTTCAAGTGTACTTCCAGCATTTATCATGTACCTTCAAAGAAGCCAAGTAGCCTATGGTGCATCTAATCGATGCTCGGGTCAACGATAAGCATCAAAAATAATATACAAATTAATACAAAAGTACACCACTGACATTTTTAAAAACACATCGGACATCAAATCAAAAGTTTTCACAGCTCAAAATGTGGAAACGTTTTTATATGAAGCCCCTGACCACAGCTTTCTCGCCACAAAAGTAAGTACCTACCTATTGATTAAATTATTAGTAACTAAAATAGCTACATTAGTACTTACTATAATATATAGGTAAGTGTAAGTACTAGCTACCAGCTGATGAATCGATCGCTTGTCTCCTACTGACGTGTGTGATCTACTGATGTGATGTTTCGACTCTAATTTTTAAAATAATTATTATTGTAAACCTTCGTAAGGTATAAACCTTTATTATTTTTAATAATAACGCATAAGTGTTTTTATCAAAAATAATAAACTTTCTTAGAATTGACTGACATACACATGATAGCGTGTTTACATAAAAATAATACATTACGGAAGTTACCTTCCTACTTATATACTAAACTACCTATCTATTTTTGTTACACGTGGCATTGATTTTTGGAGTGAATGGCGCTTGTCGTGGAAATGAACTCGTAAACATTAAAATCGAAGATATCGAAAAACGTTCAGATTTGTTCTGGTAAATTTACCAGATACAAAATCAAAGGAAGAACGGTCATTCGTAGCCCGTGGAGAATACGTAAGAATTATCGAAAAGTACCAAGCTCTACGCCCCTATAATATAAACACTAACAGATTTTTCGTAGCTTATAATAATTGCAGGTGCACCAAGTAAGTCATTGGAAAAATTAAGATCAGCAGCATGCCCAAAGAAATTGCGAAATTCCTCAAATTTACAAACGCCGAAGTCTACACGGGCCATTGTTTCAGGAGGACATCGGCTACTCTATTGGCGGATTCAGGAGCAGTCACTGATTAAAAGACACGGTGGCTGGAAATCTGACATAGTAGTAGCAGAGGGCTATATTGAAAAATAAAAAAAATAAGGATAAAATAAGCTGCCGCATTGGTGACAACATCAAACTAAGAACACCGTTGATAATTGATCCTTGGACACCTGGGAGGTCGTACCAGGCGGCGGCCGTCTTAGCCTCCGTGGTCTTAGCGACACACGGGGTTACGACAATCGTAGATAGGATCCGGCAACTGGGACTCGAGGTGGCCTTGCACAAGTCCGAGGCCATGTGGTTTCATGGTCTTTGGAAAGCGCCACCGACGGGTTCCCAAATAACGGTGGGAGGGCTTCACATCGGCGTCGAGTCGACGATGAAGTACCTAGGACTCGTTCTCGACAGCCGGTGGAACTTCGCGGAGCATTTCCGCCGTTTGGCTCCCATACTGGAGCGGGCCGGGGCTGCCTTGAAGCGGCTCCTGCCCAATCTAGGGAGGCTCTACGCGGGGATAGTGCGGTCCATGGCCCTATTATACGGGGCGCCGGTGTGGGCGCCTACATTGTGGCGCCAACCAGCTCGCCGGTTGAGAGCGTTCCATAGGGTCATGACCATCCGGATGATCCGAGGATATCGCACGATCTCCGGCGAGGCGGCGGGCCTCCTAGCCGGATTACCGCCATGGGATCTGGAGGCAAAGGTCCTCGCGCAAATGTGGGAGTGGCGCGAGGAGGCCAAACGTCGGGGCGTAACTCCGCTGCCGCGGGAAATCGCGGCACAGCGGACAGAGCTCCGGCGGGATCTCATGCCAACATGGAGTGTGCGATTGTCGCAACCCAGTGCTGGGCACGCCACGATTGCGGCAGTAAGTCCCCTCTTTGAGGAGTGGCTTGAGAGGCGGCATGGCGTCCTCACCTTCCGCCTGACGCTGGTCCTCACCGGACACGGTTGTTTCGGGAGGTTCCTGTTTCGAATTGGGCGGGAGGAAACGCCCGGGTGTTTCCACTGCGAAGGTCGCCCTGAGGACATGGTGGAGCACACGGTGGCGTTCTGCCCGGCTTGGGCGGAGCACCGCCGTGTCCTCGTGGAGGCGATCGGCGGCGGCGATCTCTCGCGTCCGGCCCTGATCCAGGCCATGGTACGGAGCGAGAGTGCATGGGTAGCCGACACCTCCTTCAGCGAAGCAGTAATGCTTGCGAAGAGGGAGGCGGCGCACGTGGGGGAGAGGCAGTCTATGCGCCCTCGCGACCCTAGCCGCCGCAGGACACGGAGACGCCCCGGGCGTCGGGAATCCTAGGCCGATTTCCGGCCACCGTAGGCATGAGCTTGCGGACGAAGTCATGTGTAGCTCGCTGTCCGGTAAGGACCAAGCCCAAGTCGACGGCGCGTTGTGTTCCACGCGCGCCTCAAAGAGATGTCAGCACAAAGTGACGGGGCCCGCAAGGGCCGATGCCTGCCAGGGATGCGGGTTTGTTCGAAAGAGATACCACAGCCCCTGGCATACGGGCTACTGAAGGAACACGGGTGGGTTTTAGTCAGTAAAAGTCTGACACGCCCTCCTGCTCCACCCAGAGCGGGAGAAGTTATTTGATGATTTCCCACCAAAAAAAAAATTAAAAAAAAATCCTTGGACACCTTTGTCACCACAACTTTCCACATTAAAACACTATTCATCTAGCCCGCTGCCTCAAGCACCACTTTCACCAACTTTCACGATCCAAAATATTCCTCAGCAGACCCAAGTTTCTGAAACTTTACTTAACAGTAATACTCAAATAAACTCTACCTCAACTTCAATACTTAAATGTACCGAATAAAAACATAACTTGAATGCTATTTTTATAAATTCGTCATTCCAACACGATCTAATTGTATCCAACATTACCTTTAACATTTTATTGCTTTAAATAGGTCTATTAACTAGTAGGTACTATTGCTTTTTATTCTTCTATACTATATACTTCTCGTAGATGGTGTGAAAAGTAAAGTATTCTCCTCGGGGATAAAAGTGAATCCTTCGCTTTGCTCGGGATTCAATGCGCCACCCGCTACATATAAGACACTACTTTATCCCCTTGGTGCATAATCTACTATTAGACGTCAATCATGTGAATCAAAAACTTCGGTTCCGTTCCGTACCTTTGTCGTTTTATCTCTTTAACCATTCGTCCAAAATAAATGTAGTAAAAGGGAAAAGTCTTGTTTTAAACACTTGAGACGATAAATTTACTTATTTTTATAAGAATTTATAATTGTTGATAATATGACTAATAAACATGACCTAAAGATTTAAATTATTTTTTTAATAGAAAAAACTTATTTTTTTACTTACTTAAATAAAAAAGTTAGACATGCTGTCGCTGACTTTTTTGAAGGCATTATCAAGCTCTACAACTTTTCTCTAGGACTCAATGCGTTCGTAAGAAACGTTTTCGTTCGACCGTTTTTTCCCTGACTTACTTTGAAAATCCGACTACCACGAAAAAGCCTTCTCATTTTTCGGGTTTACATATATGAGAAGAAAATTATTTTACCAATAGAAAAATAAAATAAAAAAATAAAATTCTTTTACCTCGTTAAAACGTGGTAAAAGAATTTTCAAAATCGGTCTAGTAGATCCAGAGATTACCCCCTACAACCTCACAAACTAACAAACTTTACCTCTTTATAATATTAGTATAGATAATGCACTAGAAATACCAATAAGTTTTAAATGAATTATGGTAGAATTTCGAGTAATAGGCGACCACTACTAGTATTTTTAAAACTAGATGTGGTCGGTGTTTCCTATCTTTTCGAGTTCCTATTTGACTAACCCTGAGAAGAAAACCGAAACAAAAGTTGTTACATTGTCAAATCCTTTTCGTAGTACCTAAGTGATGACGACACGTTTGGCTCAGTGGTTAAGCGATTGACTGCTGCGCTGCGTGTCGCGGGTCCGATTTCCGCACGGAACAATTATTTGTATGAACTAAAAGTAGTTGTTCCGGGTCTGGCTGTTTGTGTGTGTGAGTTTAAATGTTTGTAAACGCACCCACAATACAGGAAAATCCTACTGTGGGGCACCATTAAAAAAAAGTACCTACTCACCTACCTACTCATCCAGACCAATCTCAATCTCGTTGGGTCTACAATTAGTACCATCGGAAGAAATCGGTCCACCACCACCATCCGTTTGAGTGCTACGATGGCATAGACCTACCTATAGATACACAAAATCACAATCAAAATATTTTATTTCACATAAACCTACATGGGCGTTACTTATTTATGAAACTTCCGAAGCTATTGGTATTTTTTAATTGTCTGCGTTGAGCCCTTTATTAACCGACGAAAAAACGGAGGAGGTTCTCAAGTCGACGAGTCATCATCATCAGTCTATAAGTTCCCACTGCTGGGACACAGGCCTCCTCTCGGTGTGAACATTTTTTATAGGTCCCCAAGTAACATATATAGAATTTAGCTTTTATACTATAACGAAAGTATAATTATAATTTATGAAAGTTTAGGGGTGTCTGGCAGGGGTAGCAACTGTCATAAGTATGCCCATGTAGGTATTGGGCAATGGATGACGAGATTTCTAAAGTTATCCCGAAGAGAATTAAAAAAAATGAGCTTTATACTTAAAAGAATTTTAGGTAGGGTACTATTTTATACACCTTTACTACCTGTTACCTGCCCAAGTAACCACAACCCAAACTCTATGTCGCTGGTCGTTCTTACCTGTCTATGGGACATGCACAGAAAAACTTTCAGCTTTTATAAAATAATGAAGGTCTGGCCGTCGTGGGTTCTTGGGCATAGGGGGCATCACTCGCGCATCAAAACATAGCTTACTTGAACCCATTTCCACCAGTGTTATGCTATGTTTAATCAGCATTAATTGTTCCCACTTCTGGCATAGTCCCCCTCTCGGCTTCCTCACGGGAACCATGACGCGTGCGTTGTGTTTACACGTAGTGTTTTAGCACGAACAAAAAATACAATTATCGTTCCTATCGTGCCACGAAATTAGTAACGAATACTTAGTTCGTTATATATTTAGGTATTTACCACCCATATATCCATCACATTGGTGATCGAGCGAGTAAAAGCAGGAGTGCCCTGTTACCATTCCACCAAAGCCAACCAAAGACGTGCCGGAAGAGATGGTGGGTCGGGATCAGACACGTTCGTGGAGCAGAATAGGACGGTGCTTGCATCATCGTCATCACCGAACATTACCGTGTCTGCGAAGATGTTTCTGACGCTTGTGTGTAACATAAACCCGAAACTAAGTGAAACAAATTGCATTCTCATTGAAACCATACTCTCTAACAAGGAGGTTGTGTCCAAAGCTGTAGACCAAATAAATAATAGGTACACTACCTCAAATATCTTTAAACGCATCATTTGTTCGAGTGAGCACAACTCAAGCATGCCGTGATGATCTGCCAACTGTTAACAACTCTAAGAAACTGGCGTCACGAGGATGTTCGGTGCGATGTTATTGATTGTTTGAAGTGTTTGTAGCGCGAGGGACGACGCACCAGTTCACGACATTCGGAATACGAATAATAAATATTAACATGTGAACGAAGAGACTACTTCCTAAGTTACGTTTCTGTTACTATTTATAAAAGTTACACCTAAAATATAAAGGCAAATAGAAATACAAAATTTTGTCTGTACAGGGAAGTGCTCGTAGCACGACGGCTACGAAGGTCTACGAAGCGTAGCTCCGTGGCTACGCCTGGCTTGCTTGCTTCATAAAGTAGGAACAGTCTAGAACTGTAACTAGCAAACATTAGCTTTGTTGAAAGTTTCAGTAATACTTGAGGTTTAAACACCGATCCAGAAGCATTAACATTGAACTTGTTTGGGATTTGAATGCAATATCTGCGTGTCACTGAATAAGACGCACTAAACAGGCCGTCTTTTTTCCGATTTCGCTGATTTACGTGATTTTATACTGACGATTTTGCTGGCAAAATACTATTTTCTTAAAGTTTTAATGCACAACAAGAAAGATCATTTCAATCATGATTAAATTAATCAACTAGTTTTTAATTTTTATTATGATTTTGATTTATCGAACTTAAACTAGCGACTGTTTTGAGAATTTTACTGTAAGAGGTTTAGAATATCACTTAACGAACTTACGAATCGTTTTAACGTCTGTATGGAATAAAAAATATACTATGTATTGTTGTGAATATAATTATATAATGTATAAACCACTTTCATATTAAAAAGCATAGTAAAAACATATTAAACTTAGTCATATTTTAGAGAAAATGGGTAATGAATTGGTTTTGATCACTTAGTTTTAAATCTATATCTCAACACTATAATTTCCTGATATACTTCCCCAGACGCAGGTTTTCCATGTGAGATTAAAAAAAAAAAGTAATAGGTACAATTAGTGTCCTGCACTAAATATCTGTTTGTAAAGATAACTAGACTACTAATAGTCTTACCAAGTAGGTAATTATGTTATACTGAAATTCACAGTAGCAACCCGGATTCTGGATACGTACCCGGTTGATGGCAATAGGCTCGCCCCCTATTACATGGGGCTTAAATGTAACTATCGAAAAGTGGCTGTACTATAGATATACGTCTGCCTAACCCTTTCAGGGGTTACAGGCGTGATTTTATGTATGTGTAGGTTGAACCAATCACTATATTTTTTCAACAAATACCACCTTTGCACGACGGCATAACCGTTATTTAAGTACATTACTATACAATAAGCTGCACAGCACATTAAACATTAACAGTTTGAACAAATTCCAATGCAAACAAAAAATAAAAGAATATCTGCTCACCTTAAATTATGACGACACAGAAGAATTACTCAAACCATAACTTAAACAAAACAAATCAGACAGCCACTTGCACATACAAACCTACACTCACCCACACACATCTACACTCACACATTCACTCTACACTCGCACAAATACAACTACACTCAGACTAACTCACACCCGGCACTCAAATAGACACTCCCTTTCCAATGTTATTAATTAATTTAAACTCCTTTTTTATCCTCAAATCGAATTGTATTAGTCTAGTTTATTTTTGTTTTATTATTTTGTAAAGTGCACATTACTCATTTGGATTTCACCATTATAACATGAATAATGGACGGATGGATGACCCCTGTAACACAGGTTTTCCTAGCATAGGGGTCATTGATCATTTTTTCTGTACCAGGCTAAATTGCATGTTTAAATTAAGTGTCTCCTGTATCTGTGTACTTTATGTCAAATAAATATATTATTATTATATCAAAATGTGCATTATTTTGAAAACATAAATTTATTGCTTCGAGTGTTCCTGCCTTAACTGAAGAAGATAGTGTTTCAATTACTTTGAAGAACAAATTATATTAAAGAGATAAATAAAATGACAATTTCAACTTTCAGTTTCTTTAACACTAAACACGCATAATATTTGTTTTTTTCTAACTCTATTATCTAAATTACAAATAAACACATGTCGTTTCAAACAATGAGTATGTACGAGTACTACAATTACCATTTTATTTCAAAGAATTGCTTAAATGTTTTTGTATGTATAAAGTCTATCATAATATAAAATTGATTTAAATATTATAAGAATGTGTTTACTATACGTACCTAACAATTTTTTTTAAATTAAACTTATTATAAATAAAAATAAAAAATTTGCAACATCTGTGACATTAATATCTAACTCACGGGCGGAAATCAAAAACAATACAAACAAAGAAAAAGCTCTTTTAAATTGATATTTGCCTGCAAAGACATGCGGAGAAATTAACGCCATAATGGATTTCCATTATGGCCTTAATTTCTCCGCACATCTTTGAAGACACTTCACCCATCATCATCATCATCGTCATTTCAGCCGAAAGGCGGCCGCTGTTGGACATAGGCCTCCCCCAAGCTCCGACACTTCGACCGGTTCTGTGCTTCCCGCATCCAGCGGACTCCTGCGGCCCTCACAAGGTCATCGGACCACCTTGTGGGAGGCCTTCCAACCTGTAAATCACCCGTCATCTAAATATAAACAAGCTCTTGAAACATATATGTTATCCAATCCGAATAGTGTTTACATTTTCTCCTGACAACTGCACTCTAATTGCGTAACAAACTAAATATTAATAACAATCTGAATAAAGAAGGATATTTTGCTAATCCATCGCTTCATATGTTCGAAAAACCCGATTTTCACCCATTTCAAAACGTCAGAACAAAATTGAAATCTAGCATACTTTCGAGGACTGATGGCAATTGAATAAGTAGGTAATTTGATAATTTTGTCCCATTCTCCTGACCAGAATTTTCAGACATACGTTTTTTTTGGAGGCAAATCTCGAGAACTGGCTACCACATCCAAGGCACGCAGCAGGCGCTCAAATTACCCTCTCCCAGCTACTTATTCTAACAAAAAAACACTTTAACGGTCATTTATATAACTATTACTAAAAATAACATTAAAGTTGACAACTAAAAAAAAACGCGCTATAAAGACCGCCATTGTGTATTTCTTACTCAAAAAGAACTAAACGCGAACAATATCTATAAGTTACCTATCCACTGTTTTAAACAATCATGCATTTGGAATACACTTCCTACAACCACTTGACTTATAGAAATTGGAGACCTTCTCCGCCGTCTATTTTTTAATTATTAGATAGTGTAGGGCAAGGCAACGATCCTACGGCATGCAGCCAAACTCATGGTTAGTTTTATGATTTCAATCATTTTCTTACGCCCGAATCAATATATTACGTTACAATTACTCATTTAAACAACTATTTAATTATGATATTAATAAATTAGCCACGTTTATAGGATAAAGCATTTTAATTCTCTACTACCGGTTTATCATAATGAGTCGAACCGTGGAGTCGAACAAAACTATTGCGGCCCATTACGTAGCTAAAATCTTTTTTTTTTTTTTAATATCCCATGATTTGATTTTGTGCATTGCGTTAAAATATTGCTTTCAGTAATCGGGTTCCCGCACTCACTGCTCCAATGTTGTATCAGTAAAGCAACGCACACACGCGCGAACGCGGTGTAAAGTTACGCACCGTAATGCTCGCCTGGAGGCATTCCATGATTAATTTTCCATGATTATTACTCGAATATGCACTGTTACATTACACGCAAATGATGTGATTGTTGTCATGACATGACGCGTAAGAGTACCTAATATTTTTTTTATGGCATTGCATTTTCAACTAAACACTTATTTCGAACACCTCTTGAAGTTGAACTTTTGAATTGAACGAACTTTAAGATTTATTATAATACATACCTATGCACAGTTTTGACTTTGCTACGATTTTATTATATGTATAGGTATAGATAAGGATAGTCGAAGGTATACATACGTAACTTGAAAATGTGATTTTTGGGTTGGGTATGTATGGGTAAGTACATATTTTTACATTTTCAGGTTCAAGTAGTAGAGCTATGTATAAAACGGATATTCCTGTTGTAATTCCCCGAAGAGGCAACAAATAAGAAGAATCCAAAATCAAAACAAGAAATCTGTATTTTATTTCAACATAGCCTCCTCATCGCTATCCGTCTCTCCCGAGGTCCTTATGGATTGTACTACAACGCAAGAACTACATTTGACTACAGCATTCAGGTTTGCGTGGCGACGTGTGCTGCCAGCAGAGTCACTCGATTAAGATCCTACGGAGCTCACGTCAGCAAAAATGGGAGTGGTGATGGAGGCAGCCCTGTCGTCCGCTGCTACGTAGGTGCTTTCACCCTGCTCTCAAAACGATGAGCGAAAACATCGTGAGGAAACCAGCATGTTCTAGAATAAAAAGTTCGAAGACATGTGACATCTACCATCCCGCACTAGACCCGCCAATTGATTTACGGCTCCTCTCTGTGATCGATAAACGTATGATCTCAATGGGAACAATAAAGGCTGATGCATGCATATGTGTACTTAGATTAACACACATTGTGAAAAAAGTCGTAAACGTTTGGAGCAAGGTAAGATTTCAATCACGGTCGTGTCTTCTGGAATCACTAACTATCGCACTGCTTCTTGGTAGCAAAAGATATCCGCAAATCAAATAAAATCAAAAGTCATTTATTCAAACTAGGCTGGTGTCAGGACTTTTTGAACATCAAAAATTACAAAAGACAGTCCCCCAAAAACGCCCACCCTTCGACACTTCCTAGTGCTTTAGCTGGGAAGAAGAAGTGGCGCAACAAACTCCCCAGCAGCACAGCTGTCTGTTATGTTAGAAGAACTTGATTCTATACAATAGCAGGTTCAGAAATATAAAAATTTAAAATTGTACTAGATATAATAGATCAATTATCGAGGTCGCTAGCTAGCTACATCTTGCAATTTAACTCATTTAAAAAAATTAAAATCATTACAATGAGTAGATAATGTCAACACTAAGTACCTAAATTAAAATGAATTTATACAGTCAAATGAAAACAAAAAATTATGTTATTAAAGATATGACCTGTCAGTAGGCAAGGAAACTCTGGTGAAAGAACACAAACATTGCCTTGAGTTCATCACAGCGACCAACTATTCTTATCGTTTAAGTAGTCGTTGATAGAATAGTATGCCTTTGCGCAAAAGTTGGAAATACTTTAGCTTTAAACGCATTAAAATTCAAATCTAGCAAAGAAGAAGGAAGCTTGTTATAAAAGGTAATACTAAGACCAATAAATGAGTTATGAACCTTATGAAGCCGGTGAAAGGGAGCACGTAGTTTGTCCTTATTTCTAGTATTAATATTATGAAAATCACTGTTTTTAGTATACAAGTGTATGTTTTGCCTTATATATAAGATGTTGGCCAAGATGAATTGCGATGCCACGGCGAGTATACCAATATCTTTGAAAATTCTCTAAGAGAAACTCTAGCACCTAGTTGATAAATTGCTCGAAAAGCTCGTTTCTGAAGAACAAAAATATTTTCAATATTTGCGGCTTTGCCCTACAGCAGAATGCCGTAGGATGCTATGAAAATAACTAAAATAGACTTACCGCGGTGTATCAACGCAGCAACAAAGACATGATGCGTGGTGTCACCGTTTCTTTTTAGAGCAGATTTCCGGCATACACTACATGTGGTGAGGCAAGGAACTAGGACTGACGAGGTAATGCCACTTGGAATAGGTCTACTCTATGGTCGCAAGTTTAAAGACAGCGCTTGACCAACAACATGTGAGTTCGGTTTAAAGTTGTGAAGTGAATACACTCTACCAGAGGCAGCAGAGCAGTTTAAGTTGAACCTACCAGAGGCTCTTGGTAGAGTAGTTCCCACTTTAGAAGATCAGATTCGTCTGGTGTTCTTCTATTTCTTAGGTGTGTGAACGGGTGATTTTTGATCAAGCTGGAGCGACAACCTCAGTATTCTCTTTCAAATTGAAGGCCCTAAACCCATTGGCGGGAATAAACCTCGGGACAAGCTACTTCTCACAGTTTTCACACGTCGTCCTACTAGCGTACGATGTCTATGTAACATCTATTCTACGCTATGGAATTATATACCGGGGAAATTCTACAGATAAACACATCGCATACAAGGTCAGAAGAAATGTGTACGATCTATCTTTAAGCTACAATCAACTGACAGTCGCTTGCCATTTTTTAGAAAGTATAAGTTGCTGAACCTACCATGTTTGTATATTTATGAAGCAGCAGTTTTCATAAAAACAAACATACATCAATTCGAACTACTTTAGTCGAAACATCGCAACAATGAAATTTGCTCTAATACACACAACACAGCATTCTACACAAAAAGTTTTTTAGGTATGCACCCAGATTGTACATCAAAATACCGAAGCCTATTCGAGACAAATGCGATTTGTGTGATTTAAAAAAACATTTAAGCAGCTTCTTAGTGCAAATATTCAGTTAATGAATACCTAGAAGATTATAATGATAGCTATGTATAAAGATAAATATGTGCAATAATAATCATATCTTTTTCGTTATTTGTAAGTAGTAGCAGTTATTTTATTTTAAGTACATAGCCAATGCATTATAAAATGTTTATTTAACTAACCGTTACTTACCATTAGTATTTAAATGATATTTGTACGCCGTCAACGGCAAAACATAGGGTACTTGTACATATTTTATACACAAAACCTTTTTTACCTATGTTTTACAAATAAAAATCTTTGACTTTCACGTTGGCTTTGGACTACTGTACTGTAACCAAAACTACAAACCAACACAGAGGAAAGTTTTATAAATTGAGGCTGTCATTTTAGTAAATTGTTGTGACTTACGATTTTCACGCGACTGAAGTCGCGGGCAGAAGCTACTAATAGTACATCATGGTACTAGTGTGTAACGTTGGTGATTACCGCTGAGGCGCCTTAGAGACCAGAGCCGGCAGGCGAGGGTCTTAAGAGAGCCGAGGACGCCAATCATCAATACACACGTGTATCATACGACGTTTTTCAACACACTTGTGAAGAAAATATATAATACTAATAAATCATTTTTCCCTTGGAGTTTTTAGGTAGTATACTTTCCATAACGTTAAGGGCTTCACATCTTATATAGGGCGGTGTTACAACATAAATAATTTTCTTCGTAACTAGTACTTGTAGTCATTTTAATGAATAAATAACTATAATGTCAACAGTGAAAAAGAGTTATGATTTTTTTTTGCTAATGGCGGGGAAAATTAATCAGTTTTCCAATGCGCGCGCATCTAACAATGGCGATCGGCCTTATACTAAAGCCGCATTCCGAATTAGAAAAAATAGCGCTGTGAGCGCTCACATCGATATTTTGCGTTCGGAGTTAGATATCACGATTCTGACAGCTAAGAACCGTCATTTTTGTCATCAATACGGAACGCTAGTGATCGCGATAAAAGTGTTCACTCAACGTTAAAAGATATATTCACTATGTTAAACTTGTATATACCATACATTTCTTCTTCTTAGATAGTAGCACTATTTCAAATAAATCTAAGTTTGTCATGACGTCATCTATGACGATTCGCGGGACGTCGTTATCGGAACGAGTGTGAGCGCGCTCAAATTGATATTACTGTAACTCGGAACGTGGCCTAAAAGAATGAGGTTTTTTTTTTGGCTTTTCGCGGATAGGCTTTTAGCCACGTACAAAATGGGGAATTCAAAGTTTTCTTTATTACAGAGAAAACAAAAGTTATATTTCAGTAAAAGTTTTATTTATTAAAAACGTACAAGTTGAAATTATCTATTTAAACACGAAGTTGCATGAAATGAGCAAGCAATAGGTAAATTAATTTATTTGTACTATTGAACGCGACCTTTTTTGTATCGAAACTTTTTAAGAACAAAGCAACTTAACCAATAAAATAAAAAAACCGATAACTCACTTGCGAATAATGGTAATGAAAAGTCACAGTTTGATAATAGGCGTCAGTGTGTGCCTAATTGCGGTGAAATTAGAGACATTTTATGAGCAAGTGTATTGAAAATAAGTAAATTCTTGATTGCCATAAAAACAGGTTACAGAATAATGTGAGACCCTGACTCCAGAGCTAGGTTAAAATATCTGTATTACAGAAGCCAGTGACTTCTTCTATTTAGGTTACAATGAAGCAGATTTTATGCAACAAACGGTGATATAATTATCATACATAAAATCAAGTTCAATAAGTAGGTACCTACAAAAAAATAATGAGAAGTAAAGAAAGAAAATGAAACAGTCTCATTAAGTCAATAAAAACTAAATTAGAATAAAATTAGGAATAAGACAAAAATTGTTTTAAAATTGAATTTCATTGAAAACATATGTACACTTAAAATCAAGATTAAAATAAAAAGAAAATAAGAAAAAATACAAAATTATTTATAAAATATATATAATATTATGCGAATAGGACCATTTCTAAATGGGACAAACTCCTCCTCAGCATCGTCACCTGGGTCGCAAGACGTCCACTGCTGAACATAGGCGTCCCCAACGGATTTTCAAAGTACCAGCTAGGTGGCAGAGTTCCCTTGAGGGACTTTTTAAAGATATTGGTATTCTCATAGTGGCATCACAATTCATATTCACTAACATCATGGATATTAGGCAAAATATACACTTGTATCTACACAAAAAACAGTGATATTCACACCGTTAACACTCGAAATAAGGACAAACTACGTGCTCCCTTTCACTGGCTTCATAAGGTTCATAACTCATTTGTTGGCTTAACCTTTTATAGCAAGCTGGTTTTCTTTGCTAGATTTGCCTTTTGATGCTTTTAAAGCTCAAGTAAAATACCTACATCCTTTTGTTTAAAGGCTTGCTGTTCCATTAACGACTATTTAAATGAAGAATAGTTGGTCGCTGTGATTAACTCAAGACAATGTTTGTGTTCTTTCTCTAGAATTAGCGATGTGCATCTGGATTGAGGGCCCATTTTTTAAACCCTTGCAAAACAAAATAAGACTCATAGGGAAATTAGTAATAAAAAAAGCAAAAGGCCATAAATTTCTTAAACGTGAATTAAAACTGTTATGATTAAATAACTTGGGCCCTCAATCTAGACGCGTGCATAAAGTGGCATAGCCTTAATCTGAGAAAGTACTATCTCTGGGTAAATATATTTTTTTAATAATTTAGTTAAGATTTTCTTAAATATTTAAAGAAAAACCCAAATCTGTAGAATATGACATTACAGATTTATGGCGGTATATCTAGGGCCCTCAAATTCATTCATGTCTTAACTGAGGAATCTGCAAAAAATAAATTAAAAAAAAAACTACTTACACACGACTTTAATATATTTTACTTAGATACCTCTGTGAATTAGTTTAAAAGAAATAATGGCCCAAAAGCTATTTGTTAAAAAGTAATTGAACGTTGAATTTTACTAAAACGTCTCAACTGAGATCCCAATATTTTCGGCTTTATTGGCTAGGCTCAACCTCATAGCCTAAAGCAAATTAGAATACCTTTATTTTCTCCTGCATAATTTTTGTAAAAAAGGGTACAAAGTTTTTGCTTCACGAATGCCTATAGATTCATGTAGCTCTCTTACTTCACTATAATATAAATAAACAATAAACTGATATTGTTGCTGCGGCTGCCGTGGCGTTGTAGTGTCAGGGATGTTTGCAGTTCATAATATTAATGGTTTTGCCACCGTTATTAGGAATCGACGAAAAGGCGTCATCAGGGATTCCCACTGATGACGCCTGTTCACGGCATAACCAACAATATTCTCAGTGTATTCGCAGATGTTGCGGAGGTGGATAATCTGTTTCTTGCCTATGTTACTTAGCCTATGGACTTCTGTCTAAAATAAAAGCGTACCTATTCCATTTTATACTGTAGTAAACTGTGGTGGTGTGGAGGGGGGCTTGTGGCTAAATAATAATAGCTGCACGAGTCGATCGACCAGGTTAAGCTACGCTTGCCGCGGTTGTTCCTTGGATGGGTGACCATCTTTACATACCAAGACCCCTCCATGCCTCGGAAAGCACGTCAAGCCGTTGGTCCCGGCTGTCATTTGTGGATCTTTGACAGTCGTTACGGGTCGTCAGAAAGAAGCCCGAAAGTCTGACAACCAGTCTTACCCAGGGGGTATCGTATTACCCAGTAACTGGGTTGTGGAGGTCAGACAGGCAGTCGCTCCATGTAAAATATTGGTATTCAGCTGCATCCGGTAAGACTGGAAGCCGACCCCAACATAGTTGGGAAAAGGCTAGACAGATGATGATGATGTGGTGTTTGCGAATTCCACGCGAACGAAGTCGCGGGCAGAAGCTAGTCTGAAATAAATACAGACGTAAACGTAGTAACGGTGGTGGAGGCCTCTTTGAAATGCTGTAGGAAACATGTCATTTTGAAGGGGTAGGCCTTGCATCTTGATCGGTGCCAGCACTATTCGAAAAAGTTCTTAAGTTAGTGAAAAGAGGGAGCTGTTCTAAATTACAAAGTCAGGTCAGTGAGTTCTACTTTGGTCCGCTTGGGTGCGCTGATAGATTTCTTGAATCCTTGTAAATTGCAATTTATGGGTTATTTTTGTCTGTGGTTATTTTAACGTGTTATAAACGAAATATTAATTTAATATACGCGGCATTGTTTCAACAGTATGCTTCTGCAGTGGAGTAGTTCCTTAATTAATTGTTGTACCAATACCGACTGCATTCACGTCAATTTAGCTTAGTATAACATTGAGGTGTTTTTTAACATAGCCTGTAGGCATGGTTTGTTAAAGAGCCTTATCATCATCTACCTAGCCTTTTCTCAATTATTGTTGGGTCAGCTTCCAGTCAAACCAGATGCAGCTGAATACTAGACTGCCTATCTGGCCTCCACAATCAAGTTGGGTTGTGGAGGCCGGATAGGCAGTAACTACTGGGCAGTACGATATCTATCCTTTGGTAGTACTGGTTGTCAGACTTTCGTGTTTCTGACGATCCGTAATAACTATCAAAGATCCACAAACGACAGCCGGGGACGTGTTTTCCAAGGCACGGTAAGGTCTTGATATACAAAAAATGGCACCCATCCACGGATCAACCGTGGCAAGCGTAGCTTAATCTGATCGATCGATCCATGCGGCTGATATTACTTAGCCATAAGTCATCCAATAACCATTTATTACCTGTTCTCATCGCTAGATATTTTTATTTTTCTCCGGATTAGTCGCAACCTTTACCTTAGTCATGCTATTTTATACCGTCCGCCGCCCGGTGTTAGTACTGCGTAGATAGCCCGGAGGACACGGTGGGGGTCTGCCCGGCTTGCGCGGAACAGGATTATTTTGTTTACCGTTTTTTTTTTTTTGATATTTCTAAGTAACTAAACTATACATACGGTAGTAGACTAAAAAAAAACGGTTAGTTTAATTTTATCGATAAAACATGGTTACCCTACACGTGTGCCGCGTTTCGCAATCAAACAGATAAATAATTTCACCCTGTATAATAAAACAATTGCTTTTTTTTAAATACTGTGGCATATATTTCATGAGCCAGCAGGCTGTATAAAATTGCCGAATACATAATAACCAGTGTGTAGCTTATGAAAATCGATAAAATGCAGATGTGTCTGAGTGCCAACAGTCTGTGATACTAACATACTCCACTTACAGGTCATGTGTAAAATTGTATAGCCATTATAAAGGTTGGTCATTGGCAGGCTTATCAACATTATTTTAATTGGTAGAAGGAAGATTATAGAAGCTATGCTATTCGAAACAGCATATTATTACAAAATGCAAAAAATAGAATTAAATTAATGAATTTATTAATCGTATGTGTTTTCGATTACTCTCTTTGTCAATATACACAGGGTTTTTTTTACCAGTGCGCAGACAGTAACCATGAATTCAGAATACCATTCTAGACCCCGACTGGCGTAAAATTTTTCGTCAGTTGTACTAAAAAAAATCAGCTATTCCACACATTTTGACCGCGTAGGTATTGCGCTTTTTTTTTGAAACAGCAGATTTTTTTTTTGCTCAACTAACGAAATTTATTAAAATATTGACTGATTCTAATGACAGATAAATTAACGTGCTCACATATTTACAAACTGCTATTCCATATATTTTGATCACATAGGTATTGCACTCTTCTATGAAACAGCTGATTTTTGATAATCGATTAAACATTTCTGCGCAGAGGCGATCAGAATCATGTACTGAATACTTTGTAACAGGTTTACATATACTCGTATTATAATTTTAAGCTTATAGACTGTTCCGTGTGGTGCCGGACGTAAAAGAATAGCACCATCCCATCTCTTCCCGTGCGTGTCGTAGAAGGCGATTAAGGGACTTACTAGAAAATGGGCAGCAGCGTTCTCTATGCATTTTACTACCATACTGCGATCGCCAACCTGCCTGCCAAGCGTGGCGATTATGGCAAAACCCCCCAAAAATGACCGGTCGAGGTGGAGGGGCCTGGAGTAGGGCCTATGTCTAGCAGTGGACGTCTTTCGGCTGAAATGATGATGATGAGTAATACAACGCCTGTATTACCTGGAGGGGTAAGCAGGCACAAGTTTGTTGCAGTAAAACTGGAAGTAGTTCACTGGTCCGAATTGGAAAATGTTCATCACCTCGGAAATCCCATAGATAAATCTTAGTATCATCTTAGTATCTTTGAATGTCTAAGTTCAGGATCCGGCTAAGTTCCAGTGCTATTAAAAAAAAAAACATCGTGAGGATACCCAGATTTATAGAAAACTACCTTTTGCCAGCGGCTTCGCTCACGTGGATGTCGTTACACATATAAACCTTCCTCTTGAATCACTGAGCTGTCTGTTGATGAAAACCGCATTAAAATCCATTGCGCAGTTTAAAAGATCTAAGCGTACAAACACGAAAAGCGACTTTGTTTATACTATGTAAAGTAGATATAGATCATCATCTGCCTAGCCTTTTCCCAACTATGTTGGGGTCGGCTTCCAGTCTAACCGGATGCAGCTGAATACCAGTATTTTACATGGAGCGACTGCCTATCTGACCTCCACAACCCAGTTACTGGGTAATACGATACCCCTTGGTAAGACTGGTTGTCAGACTTTCTGGCTTCTGATGA
The DNA here is from genome assembly GCA_949987655.1 of Polymixis flavicincta. Lineage (NCBI taxonomy): Eukaryota > Metazoa > Arthropoda > Insecta > Lepidoptera > Noctuidae > Polymixis > Polymixis flavicincta. The sequence goes on along the minus strand of OX465171.1, from coordinate 9,236,873 downwards.
AAAAACGTAATCTGACTAAGATTATGTCTGGACTTTAAAAGAGACTGACCTCTGAGTTTGTTTCGGCCTTTCTTGTCTGAGTAGACAGCTAGGAAATGCCTGCTTCGTGTGTTTAAAAAAAAATGGTTGACTGTAAAAGTGTACCCAGTCGCGTAGCTAGAGTGAAGTTAGCCGCGTACTTATTCTCGTAGCTAGTCGCGTAGTTAGTAAGCGAAGCTAGGCTCGTAGTTATTCTCGTAGCTAGTCGCGTAGCTATTTACGTAGCTAGGTGCGTAGCTATTCCCGTAGCTAGTCGCATAGCTAGACGCAAAGCTAGGCGCGTACCTATTATCGTAGCTATAAGTATATTCGCGTTAAGAAAATAGTGACTGATCGTTGTCACTCTGCTTAGTTACACCCCTTGACCAATTAGATCGTAGTAAATTAGAAAGCCGTGTTCACATTGACTAGTTGAAGTAAACCCTTTAGACATACATTATAATTTACTATGATGTAATTGGTCAAGGAGCGTGGCTAAGCTAACTGACAACGATGAGTCACTATTTTCTTAGCGCAAATGGACTATAGTTGCATTGTTAGGTTCGTAGCTAGGCGCATAACTAGTCTCGTTGCTATTCTCGTAGCTAGTCGTGTAGCTAGGCGCGTACCTATTCTCGTACCCAGTCGCGTAGCTACGCTCGTAGCTAGTCGCTTAGCTAGACGCGTAGCTATTCTCGTAGCTAGTCGCGTAGCTAGGCTCGTAGCTGTTCTCGTAGCGGTTCGCGTAGCTATTCCCGTAGCTAGTCGCGCAGCTAGACGCGTAGCTAGGAGCGTACCTATTCTCGTAGCTAGTCGCGTAGTTATGCTCGTAGCTGTTCTCGTAGCGAGTCGCGTACTTATTCTCGTAGCTAGTCGCGCAGCTAGACGCGTAGCTAGGCGCGTACCTATCTCGTAGCTAGTTGCTTAGCTAGACGCGTACCTATTCTCGTAAATAGGCGCGTAGCTATACTGGTAGCTAGTCGCGTAGCTTGTATCGTAGCGAGTCGCGTTGCTAGGCTTGTAGCTATTCTCGTAGCTAGGCGCGTAGCTAGTCAGTTTCGAAGCTAGTCGCATAGCTAATAGCGTAGCAAAGAAAGTAGCAAGCCGCATAGCGAGGCACCTCTCACGGGGCTTAGTAAAATGCGTTGTGATCACTTTATGTTACTTGGCAACTGGAACTATATAGGTTCTGAGATAAAGGAAATGTATTTATATGGCCTTAAGGACATAGCAATAACTTAATTTAAACAACCGGTAATTCTTGCGCCCTTAGACATTGGTCAACATTATTGGTTCCTATTTATTTGCAAGATTATTCTGGAACATGTCCAATATGTGGGATAATGTTGAACTTACCTCTTTGCCAAATTTTCATGTTGCACTTTATTATGTATCTCGATTTGAACGAATTGTACTGGAGAATGTATACTGTGCTTATATAATTGTTTAAAAATATTGTGTTCATTATGAAGAGAATTATTCTTATGAAGAGAACTTACTTTGACCTAGTTCCGGTTAGAAATAAACGGAATGCACGTTGCAGGAACTGCATGATGGACGCTGCTGAAGGCGCAAAATTCGTGGCCAAATTCCGGGCATTTAGAATGCCAGCGATATGACGCTATGAAGAAGAAAAAAAAGGTATAATAATAGTGGGAAAAAGAAATAAACAACACCAAATCAATTTAGAAAGTTTTTATTTGCAGGTCAAAAAGGCGTTGGGGGAACATTAAAGCAACCGTACATCGAATTTGCGACCTTATGGCGGCCATTAATTACTATAAACCTTTACATTTCTTACTTACACACCGTACCGTATACAATCAGTTATGCTGCACTACGGTATATTAAATTTAAAGAAACTAAAGTGTTTATGCTTATTGAAAACCAAACCTAGGACTAAAAGTACCACGAAGATTGAAATTAAAAAGTCAAGGTTTGAGAAGCGTAATTCTATGTGCCATTGTTGATTAAATAGATGTTGCAATCTAAAAGACCGTGTTACCCGCCGGTACTGCGACGTATCCAAAAAATGCGCGCTGTGCCTCATCCGCTTAAAAGATTATATATCGCAACTGACACAACCAATCAATATGCCCAACCCACATTTTCACGTCACTGACACAGCCGGCAAACAGTCAAATTATAAAGAGAATTTCAACTAAAAAGAGTAGCACAACTTTTAGGCCAGTTGTTGCAAGTTGTACTAGCAAATAATATTAAACTTAAACACTATAGTTCTTACAAGAAGATATATTCGCCTTTGTCTCTCTATTTAACTACTAAAACTATATCAAAGACATTTGTAAAGTGTCTCCGCACTGGGGGTCCAACGGATGCGTAGACGGTACATAGTCGCTGTGGTAACACCTAAAAGGACCGGTGTAAAACGTGGGCGAGCGACTGCGACGTCACAAAGCGCGCGCTAGAATCAACTTACCCAATATGAAGGCACCTTAAGACACTATTACTAAATAACAATTACTTTTCGGCAGTGTGGCGCTGGTTGTAACATGCTACATCAACAAGGTACTTCCGGACGTTACAGGGAAAGTTCCTTTGAAATCTCGCGAAACCGCGGTAAAATTGTATACGACATTCTCAAACAGTGGATACCCTTCAAAAGAAGATCAAAATGTAGGGAAACACATAAAAGTAGTAGCGGTAAATAGACAACAGAATTACAGTTGTGGTACTTTTAGTAAAACAAATAGAATTTTTGGTAGACAAGTAAGTCGACGGGCTAACAGATGGTATGTGGTTCCCGCCGCCTGTGCAGATCTGAAAGACCAGAGCATCGCAGATTTGTTGCCATCCTAGAGACAGCTGAGACGTCTGATGTACCTGTAACTACACCAGCAGCCAGCCGGTCCTGCACTGGAGTACAGCAGAAATAGGTATGGAGGTAGTACTTCCCCGGACGAGCTTTTACACAACAAGCTCTAATTCCTGTATAAACATAAATATGACTAATAATAATGTATCAGAAACGATTTAAGAAATATAAAGTAACATTTTCAAAAAGTTGCATGTTTCACTGTTAAAAATAAACAAGTATTCAATATTTATTTTCTTTTCCACATTTTTTTTCTAAAGTACGAAAGGTACTTTTGATTTTTTTCCATAATTGTATACGGTACCCAACTTCATCTGCTATCTCGTATAATAAAAGTTACAATATAGTCTTTTAAACAGTATAAATATTTGAATACTAATTGTTTCTATTATTCTAGTTATTATATGTCCGATATGCTGAGATTATGTGAAATATTAACATTATAATACATATTAGTATACAAGCTATTCTTAGGGATATTGTAGTAAGATAACAATGTGTGGTTGACTTGAAGATCGCTATTGAGTTTTTTTTTTCAATTAAAAGAAGCTGGTCGCCGCGCAGCTGCGCAGAGACCTTTCATTACATACCTATTACATGGTTCACTGTGTGATAGCATCCGATGGTAATCTTCAAGAACATTGTATTATGTAACGTCTCTTCATCGAAATATTCTTTTATGTATTTTTACCTATCACTGGTACCATTCTGGTGTAATTTATCATACCGAAATCTTTTATGTCAACTTAGTTAGGCCTACTGTAAGTTTCTTAATTTCATGCCATCCATATTGTTTTGTTGTCAAAATCGTAAATATACTTACTTCAGCATAAGCATTGAGCATGTACGTTTAAATCGTACCTAACAATTTATTTTTTATAACCCTTTTCCCGAGTTCGGTCAGCCCGGTTAGCCGGCGCGGGTACCCGGCTACAAATGCATAAGGGTAATCCGGGTGAAACCCGTCATATAGTCATAGATATAGGGATAGGTACTACAACCCCTGCGCCTCAGCAAGCGAAAAGGGCATAGGTAATTCTTAAAATCTCGATTTTTATTCATACCTTACATAGTATTGGGCACGCCACGTTTGCGGCGGTAAGTCCCCTCTCTGAGGAGTGGATTGAGAGGTGCCACGGCGTCCTCACCTTCCGCCTGACGGCAGGTCCTCATCGGACTGGGCTGTTTCGGGTGGTTCCTGTTTCGCATAAGGCGGGAAACGCCCCGGTGTTTCCTCTACGAAAATCGCTCTGAGGATACGGTGGACGTCTGCCCGGCTTGGGCGGAGCACCGCTGTGTCCTTGTGGAGGCGATCGGCGGCGGCGATCTCTCGCGTCCGGACTTGGTCCAGGCCATGGTTTGGAGCGAGTGTACATGGGTAGCCGTCACCTCCTTGTGCGAAGCAGTAACGCTCGCGAAGAGGGAGGCGGCAACGTGAGAGAGAGACACTATATGAGCCCTCACGGCCCTAGTCGCCGCAGGAGACGCCCTGGCTGCGGGAATCCCAGGTTGATTCCCGGCCACCGTAGGTGCGGGCTTGCGGATGGCGAGTAATGGGTAGCTCGCTGTCCGGTCCGAGCCAAGCCCGGTTCGACAGCGCGTTGTTTTCCACGCGCGCCTCAAAGAGATGTCAGCATCAACTGGTGGGGTCCGCAAGGGCCGATGCCTGCGAGAGTAGTTATTTGATGATTTCTCACCCACAAAAAAAAATAATCCTTGAATAGTATTTATATGTTATATATCTCAAATTTATGTTCTACTTTTATTTTCCACAATATCGACAATATGGGTTACCCAGGAGTTTTAAATATGTAATGTATGATAATGAATTGGATAGGAAAAGTACACAGGGCATAGACCAACAACACACGATCAACAACAGATGTAAAGGAAAAATGAATATGTGAGCACAGTGATTCATATAATCCCAGCAGACGAACGATTCTATGAATTCAGTTCAATAAAGAAAAAGTAACACTTAATATTGAATTCGATATAGTGTAGGTATTAATAGTAGGTACCACAAACTACTATGAGTTTGTAGTACAGTTACATTCAACATTATATTCTGTGCATCATTTGATACAGTGACTATTTAATTAATCTACACAGAGTGCTACATACTCCTCATTTTTTTGTAATTTTTAATCATTTTTATATCATGAAACGTGGATCAACCCGTAAAAACATAATTCTTATTTCGCAACGTACTAACTCTGATACTTATAAATCCTTCTCAAATGAGACAGAAGAGGCGCAATCCAAAATGACATGATTTTGATAAACCTTCATTGTTTTTACGGGTTTTCAATAGAATGCATGAATAACAATAATATAGAATATAAATATAATTATGAAAGTAATAACACAACACATGGATCACATCGTTACATAGCTAACAACTACTCGGTAACATTTATCTACATACGTCGATTAATCTTTTAAATTCAATATGTGAAACTATTGTTAACATAATTATGTTAAACATCTACGTGGTATATTCAAATGTAATTAACGTCTATAAATTGGTAATGATCATTCAAATTGTCTAGTGCCAAAATCTTTCGTGGTGATCGACGCCTTGGCGTCAGCTTGAACAAGTAATTACATACTTAGAACCTTTCCCATTTAATATCAACCCTAGAAAGGAACATGTAGTCGTTGAGTTGTAATATGAAGCAGAAATTATTTGGCTTAAGGAACATTCAATAACCATAAGTGCGGTTATAAATATAATAATAATATCAAAGGTTCGACACGATGAGACAATTGCTTTATTATTATCAACGATTACAAATCCAATAAAAGCGAATATTAAACTACTTAAAATTATATAAATTAATGTGATATAATTTACCTATGTGATTATGTTATAAATGAATACGAGGCCGCTTCGACTCCTTAACTTTAGATGTTTAAACGACGAAATACTAGTGCTTTAGCTTTTTTACGTATCCATAACAAGTAAAGTAGTGAGTGACCCAAAATGAAGGAGAAGGAGTATATTGTCTCATCACGACAGCATAGTTTGAGGATGGGTTGCGCTCCACACCCGCCGCTGCCTCTGGTCGCAGCGGCCGACCGATGTTGTGGCCCCGCGCCGGAGCCCAGGGTGTCGCAGGGGAGGTTAACGAAAGAGAAGCTAGTAACACCCTGTATCTTCCTAATCCTACCGTCCGCCACTGAACACTCGTGCGCACTTGTCATGCGCGCCAGTATCTAGCGATGGACCTTAGCTACAACGCTACATTGGCGTGTTGACCGCACCGCGGGAGCACGCGCTGACCCTAGCTCTGAGCCACACGGGAAGTCCAGCGCAGTTGATACCCTCATAAAAACATGCGCTCCGCTGTTATGGCTCCCTTCAGGTTGGTAACTCTCAGGTCGTGGCAGACGTTCAACAAGTCAACACGGCGCGTCACTCTGACATACGCCTCTAACATACCCTCTATTCGCAGGTACTAGAACTTGCTCCTGTACTTATTAGTAATAAGTATTATTAGCTATATACAGTACAATCTACATGTTCCGACCGTTCCTCTACGCATAACGGATCACCGACTATTTATATTAAATTTTGAATTCCCAATTTACATCGAGATAATTATACTAACATCAATAAACATTGGCTAATAAACATCTAGTGGGATCCATAAATTACTAGGTAAATAATTTTATACATGTAGACCGAATGTAATATTTTAATAGATCTGATTATTTGGGATCGTATAGAGGTATCATTTTGAAAACGAATATAGTGTGAATACACACATAGAAACATGAATATTTTTTAGATACGACATTTTAAGTATAATACTGCATTAATATATCCTCGCTACTGCGAGTACAGATCGCTAAAAACTGACAGCAGAGAAACGGTCTAATGTAGACGATCGAGATCGATCGCTGATCGGCCGGCATCGTAAAGTGGATGTCGGCCGGAGATCAGTTAGGCCTTAAGCGTTGGACTCCTTGAGGTCGGTGAGCCGCGCGAGCTGCGCGGGCTCGAGCTCGTCGGGGATGCTGGCTCGGCCGCCGCGTGGCGCCGCTGGTGGGGACTGCGGGGCAGTAGGGGGGCCCGACGCCACGGATGCGCCGCCTGACTCACCCTCCGACGCCGTCGAGCTCGACTGCGGGTGTGGCGCTGAGTCCGCCGGCCCGTCGTCGGAGTCCCGCAGGCATACGGCCGTCTGCTCTGACAGCGAGGACTCATCGTCGTCATTCTCTTCGCGCTCGGGCTCGGGCAGCGTATCCAAGTCGGGCTCGACGTCGGTGTTGGGTTCAGCGTCGACCTCAGATTCTGGCGGCGGGAAGGGCTGGTCGGGCTCCTCCACCATAGGCGTGGCTGCGGTGATGACGATCTGAGCCACCCCCAGCCCGCAGTCTTCTTCGGTCTGCTCAATTTGCACTGCCTGGACCGGTTCCGGGATCTCCTAGTGGGCGGAAAGACTCTTCTTTAGACATTTGACTGGTTAACCATATATTCAAAAGGGGAAGGTTGAAACTTTCGGTTTCGAAATTACTTTACTTGAGAACAGGCATTCAGAAAGGGGACCCAAATCATGCATCGAAGCGGCATGCTATGATGACATGAGGTACCGAAAGTAGTTCAAAACGAAAAATAAGAACTATTTAGTTTCACTCATAATTCCTGGAAGAGAGAGTTATAAGTGAAGTATAAAATAAACAATAGCAACAAGCTACAAGTAGTGTGTACAATCTCCGACAAGCAACATGTATGGACACAACAAAGAGAGGGATAAATGTGTATGATGGAGTCAAACCTCTTCCCAGCATTCACCAACCACTTCGTCGACTGAAGCATGAAAAAGAATTCATACTCAGTTAACACTAACACATAAACACATAAATGTTTCAATTAAATACATTGAGATCCCTATAACATTACAACGAAAGCTACAAGAATATTAACATCCTGGAACTGTGTTCTGTGACGAAACAGTTCATTTTTGGTTGTAGTTGCGATATACAGACAAAGCTATCTATGATATTTAGCATTTTATAACGTTGAACCTAGTAGGTATCTACCTACCCCCTTCTTGGCTCATTAGCAAGTCTCATAGTACGAAATATGTAATTTCAACATGGCCCTAATTCCGTATGATTTCCCGACAAAACCGCGTCGATATCGTGTTTTGTAAAAACCTATCACAGAGTACTTTTATATATAGGCTTTCACTGTGTCATACCGAAAACATTATTAGTAGATGTCGTGATTAGCTCAAGAAATTGACGTGGTATCAAAGTAAGGAATTGTTGAAAAGTGGTCATAGTAAATTAGGACCCAGATCCGGAAAATTGAAAATAGTTAAAACACTTATCGAAGGACATATTTTGTTACCTTTCCTATTCTTAAAAACAAGCCCTGCCGACGCAAGGATACCTTAAAATTTAGAATAAAAGTTAATTCGTTTCGAAGATTAGCATCGTGAATCCCGTCACTCAATTGGTCGGTTCTGTGTTCTAAATCGATTAGTTTTAAAAATTTAAAATAGAAAGTCGCGTGCACGATGCTTAGTAATATTGTCTTGCCTTACACATGCATGCTATCAATGCATGTTACAAATACTTTTCACCCCTAAGTATTTTTCAATAGGTGCTAGACTTTATTGCTTGTACTATTTGCCAGATATTCGGGAAAATATGCTTTTTCGTAGTAAAGGAATTTAATTCTGGCATTTAAATACTATGATTCAATTTGACATCTCGTGGCATAATATTAATTCCAATCCTACAAGAGTCTGAACCTGAACAATCTCTTGTTCGTGTCATATTCAAATTTTGTTTAACGAATACATGCACGGCTCAGAAATTGAAACCTGAATAGGTAGGAACCGATTATATCGATCCTTCGTGCAAGCCTTGAAGCTTCGATAACATCATCATCATCATTTCAGCCGAAAGACGTCCACTGCTGGACATAGGCCTCCCCCAGGCTCTTCAACTTCGACCGGATCGATGTAATCGGTTGTATTGGCTAGTGCGAGTACCCCGGCCTCCATGGAAAATTCTACCCCAGATATATGTATTATAGCGAGTATGGGAATGTTTATGTAGCTACTAAACATCAATTTGTCCGTCCAGAGTCGTCGTATTTGTCGACCATGAATTAAGTATTATTCTTTGTTTATATTCTATTGTACAAGTTGAATATCATGATATGAGAATGCATCAGTGAAGGAGGTAAGATAGCCTTTTATTTTTGATTTACGACACTGAATAAAACGATTTATTTTCAAAATATTTACAGAAAAATAATTCCGTAAAAGATTTTGGGCTTTCAGTCTATATAGGTAACGACCTAATTTGATCATTAACTTCGAAATACTTGACGAAATTGCAATTAGGGAGTGCAAAAAGGCAGATGAGTTTATTTGGGGAATTATCAGAATAATATGGTGAGACAATCGTTACTGGCGGTAATAGTTTTGATTGAGTGCCAGAACTGTTCATTTACTTTGTAAGATAAGGTCAGGCGCATTTAGATAAAAATAATCCAAAATATAATTCATTTTCTGAATTGGAATTCATTTGAACTTTAAGCAAACACTTGAAAGAATGAGATTTCGTTATAGTCTAGAACCAACTAACAACCGCAATCCCTAATTGCAAGCCTAGGGCCAAAATCTATTTATTTACGAACGTTGCAATACTGTCTCCATTGTGTAGAATTTGTTTGGCAAATCTGTCCAAAAGTCACAATGCAGAGACCATTGCAATGTTTGTAAGTAGACATGGTCCTCTGAATTAATCATGAAAGTCCCGGCCGTCAATATCGAACTTACCAACAATAGTAACAGAGGGAGCGGCGAACTGAGTACCGTAATGCTCCTGCTGGTTCCTGCTAAGCTCAATATTAAAGCTGAAGTCAGGCTGGCTATCCATGGAGTCGCTGAGGGCCGGAGGCGGCGGCGGCGGTGGCGCGTCGGGGGGCGCAGCACCTTTGGTATTGTTGTTGTCATTCAGGATCTCTGGCAGCGTCCGTAGAAATACACAGTTCAGCCACACAACAGGATCAGTGCAAATTTTGACATGCAATGCCACGAGTGGTGGTGTCATCCAATTAGGGATTACTGAGGTCAGCTAGAAAGTTGTCTACCAATTTGTGATTGAAATTCGTCATTAGATCAAAAGGTATATTTAAACTTACCAAATTTATTTGCTTCATCATATTTTAAAGTTTCATCATGCGTTCCTTGTATAAATTGAGGTATCGGAACTGAATGTCTCAATGTGATAGTGTGATTATCAATCGCTTTGAACGTTTGCGGATACTGATACACCACTTTCTCGCCCCTCCGTACGTGTTGGCATCGATTCCTTAAATTTCCTGCATTTATTATGCATAATAAATTATTTTAGGCGTAGGGACGGTAGTTAAATGCTGTCAAGAAATTGCTCATCTTGCAAATAAGTAAACCCAGCGGTTTGAAGCTTTGTTTATATAAAACATGAATGCTTATTGAAAAACGAATCGATGGTCAAACGTAGACATAAGTTTTGGAGTACACACAAGCTTTATTTACAAAGTAAAAAAAGTTTATAATATTTATAACAATGTTCTTATTCGTAATGGGTATTGGAACCAACCCAATTGTTCAGCGTGCATAGATTACAGATTTATTATACTCGTTATATTGAAGCAGTGACCAGCCATCAGTATAATCGAGTGTACAAGTATCTAAATTAACATTTTAATGTCTGATATTCATATATATATAATATATATATAAGGCTTGGAAGTAATCAGTGTGTATATTGAATCATATAATTAACTGCTAAACAAATTATAAAATACATAAATCGGTGTAAGGCTAAACAAAGCCGTTCAATCGTTTAAAGATCACAAAAACAGAATGATGCTTTTTTATTTAATCATTTGTAGTGCATGTGTATCCAAGTGCGTGCGTGTGCGCATACAAGTTTGTGTCTTTGAATAAGTTATAATCTGTGATACTATATAGAGCCTTAATTATATTGAAATACAATCAAACATGTCCAAATCATTTTAACTTGAAAACCGACACAGTAAAGATTTTGCCAGGACACAACTATTCAGTTATATGAAAGATCAAAGTTCTTAATTTGTCCTGTAAATTATTTAAAGCCTACCCACTTTTATTATATCCTCTCATTATATGCTTACAAGCTACCAAATTTGTAGATTTATTAAGGATTTATTTTTATATGCTGTTTTAAGTTACGTAAGTACACCTTAACTTTAAGCAACGTTTATAAATAAACCTATTACTGTGTTAGATGTTTGCGATTGATTTACTTGTAGGTTTATAGTATTTCTTAAAACATCGTGATTTGAGATTTTGGCCTTTAACTGTTCACAAGTAATTTTAAGTAACTCAGTTGTCAACTCAAAATCTGGACAAAAGAGAGGAGTGTGAGTGTTCTTCAAAAAAACACATTAAAACTCGAAGCGTTTTCAGTTTCGGATCTCGGATGATATATTTAAAAATAAAAACTTTAAAAGATTTCACTTGATTGAGTTCCGAAGTGTAGCTTCTGTATTTGTTATTATAAATAATAATAGAAGCGGCCAAGTACCTACGAGTCGGACTCGCCCATGAAGGGTTCCGTAGCAGCAAGTAACATAATACGATTTATGAAGTATTAAAAAAGAACTACTTACTACATCTCGTTCAAACCAATTTTCATTGGAAGTTTACATGGTAATGTACATTTTTTTTTTAGTTTTATCATTCTCTTATTTTAGAAGTTGGGGGGGACACACATTTTACCACTTTGGAAGTGTCTCTCGCGCAAACTATTCAGTTTAGAAAAAAAATTAATTAGAAACCTCAATATCATTTTTGAAGACCTATCCATAGACACACGTATGGGTTTGATGAAAAAAAAAATAGTTTCTGTTCTAAGTAGTAAGGAACCCCCAAAATTTAAGTGTGAAAATCTTAATGCGGTTCACAGAATACATATATTTACCAAGTTTCAACAGCATAATTCTTATAGTTTCAGAAAAAAGTGGCTGTGACATACGGACGGACAGACAGACATGACGAATCCATAAGGTTTCCGTTTTTTGCCATTTTGCTACGGAACCCTAAAAAGGAAATATTTGATTGTTTGTTTGTATTGAATAGGCTCCTAAACTACTGAACCGATTTGAAAAATTATTTCACTGTTGAGAAACTACACTATCCCCGGGTGGCTTGAGCTATACTTTATCCCCGTAATCCCACGGGAACGGGAACTACGTGGGTGAAACCGCGGAGCACTACAAGTTTGTTATAAATGTGAAAATAATTCTTTCAACTGACCAACTTTTGAGTACGGGAGGTTGTGATCGCGACAATCAAACTTACATACTATTATTATACACTATTTACTGCATGCAACACATGCAGTATTGTGACAATGTGGTGTCTCTCCGAGCGGCTAGCCGTGCGTTATAAACATGCCAATTGAGAACCAACCCACGGTATTTTAACCCAATCATCCAAAGCTACCATTTACTCGTATCTATGGTACGTAAATCTATAAAATATGCCGTTTGAAAGGGGACAACTTACATTTTAAAAATAGACACGATAAGTAAAGGTATGACAAAAAGTTAAAAGTTTTTTATGCAATCCTGAAGTTACTAGGTACTTATATTTTGGATCGCGACGACCCTTAAACAATCACAGCACATCACTAGGATTATTATTACCGACCTACAAACCCAAAAGAAAAAATAACAAGGCTTATTTAATTGCGAAGAATTTATTCTGAAAATTGTCAAATATTTACCTGTTTTTATTAATTTGTTAATATTATTGTATGGAAATATGAAATATCGCTAACTAGTGACCTAAAATATGAATAATGATTTGCAATTAAAACACTGAATTTGATGTTGTGACCATTTTAGGTGTAAAAAGGGCATTTGGAAAGTTTCCAAGTTCTTTTTTACATCTAAAACTAAATATTCGGTGTTAAGATATTAATAATTGCATTTCATGATCAATATTTTAGGTCACTAGTTAGCGATATTTCATATTTCCATTCAGAAATTGCCAAATTAACACAAAACAGTGAAATATTTGACAGCTATTTGCGAGGTTCCCCATTTTCAGAATAAACATTCTTAAATCACACAAAGGCTTTATAAAATGTAAATTAAAGTGTTGGAGTATTATCAGAACTCGCAGCGAGTCATCAGTTATCCAATTTACTTCGAACATGTTAAAATGGCGTTGCAATGGTATATAATTTACGAGTATGTCTGTACTGTACTATGATTGTATGCCCACTGTATTATGTAATTTTGACGTTCTAAAATTGCTGACTCTCAACCTAGTTTGAATAAATGAATTTTGATTTTGATTAGGTTTCCTCGCGGCAAATATTACTTCCGTGCTCTGAGTAAGGCTTCGTCACATTCTTAATTAAAATATGTTTTTTATTCAAATGCGTGCCCCTTTATTTATAATCAGCCTATAATGTTCCCACTGTTGGGACACATAGGGAGTGGGCCGTAATCCACCACGCGGGCCCAGTGCGGGTTAGTCAGCGACCATTATGCCCGCCTTCCACTAAAAAAGGATAATGAGCGGAAACTGAGCTGGTGATCTGAGCGGACCGGAGTAAAAATAGTTGTACACTTCCACTAAGAAAGAGTTTCAGATTTTGCCTTATTTTGCTCAACTCTGCGACCACTTGTAACTCCTTGTACTCTTTTGATCAGCTCAGTCCGCTCATTCACAGTGGAAGCACTTATAGGAAAAAAGCCGCTAAACGGAGTCCGTACGAAGCCCGCTCCGCTCGCAGTGGAAGGCGGGCATTATGGTCGCTGGGGTTAGCAGATGTCACATGACATTCCTGTTTCCTCACGACGTTTTCCTTCACCGTTTTAAGAGCAGTGACGATGAAATAATTTACACAAAGTAAAGCGCCTGTTTGGGTTCGAACGTACGACCTACAATGCGGGCCTAACAAAAATAAAACAAAGTTGTTCCCATTCAACTGGCCATCAAGCTACGTATACAAGGGTGTCTTACGGTCCTCAGCAACAGCGGCTTCAGGCGGCGTGTGTGGTGGCGACGCGAACACCGGTGGTGCAGCATTCAGTGGTGGCCATTCTTCAGCACCACTCAAAGGTTCTCCGTTCTATATTCGAAATTATGTTTAAATCCAAAGAGTCCCGATAGCCTTATAAAAATATACAATAAACTAATAGAAAAATAAACTGAGCTTTTAGTTAGTACCTACCTAGAGTTAAGAGTTACGCTGAAGATTCATACATGTCTTTCAAGGAAACTTGTAAAAGAAAGACGTGTAGGGATGTAGATTTTTTTTTTTTTTTTTTAGCACGTATCTAATCATTTGTCGCTAATATGTGTTCTTCCATATTAATAAAACATACTGTTTCGTAATGTGTACATAAAGCTCCAATTCAGGATTGTTGTTGCAACGTACCTTTCTACGAAACCGTTTGAAACGTTGAAGAATTACTTACATCAATCAAACTTTTACTTCACTGGCTCTACGTCCGTTGCTACTTAGCTGCCACTAAATAAACATGAGGAAAGCCAAACAAAAATCATTTTAAACAAGGAAAAACAAAATAAAACCTTAACAAACCTTTTGTTTAAACAATAGAAGTACGTAACTAAAAAAATTCAAGGTGTCGGGGAGTACTAAAATAAACTTAGGAAATATACGTACATATATGAGGGGAACCAAACAATTAAAAATAAAATAAGTAAAATACAAACTGAACTGAAAACAATTGAAAAGCTTTTTTTAACAATAGTTGTGACAAAAACTTCTTAAGGTAAAAGGGTGTGATAATAAATTAAGGAATGTTTCAAGGAAAAATTTGAAAAAAAAAAAAACGTGCAAAATAAAAGGTAACGTGTATTTTATTGTGTGTTATCGACTGGGGCGGCCCACCTCATCGCACTCCTCCACGATCAGCGAGGGGAAGTTGCCGACCACTCCGTTGGCTTCTCCGCGCCACCAGCCGTCATCCACGTCATGAGCGTTGCGGGACACGATGCGGATTATCTGGACAATTTAGGCATTATGGAAAAATGAATTCATCGATAAATGTCGAAAAGCTCCAGCCGTGTTTCTGAAGTGATCTCACCTGTCCCTCCTCCAGGTTCAGCTCATCAGGGCATTCAGCATCATAGTCATATAGAGCGAAGCAATGGCCCAGAGTCGGCAGATCAGTTTTTGGCGGCACAGCTTTTGGCTCAGTTACGGCAGCCGCGACACCGGTGGTTGGCCACTCGGCCACAAAAGATTCGGCCTGAGGCGGCTCCTCCGCTTTCGGTTCTTCGGGTTTGGCAGCTGGAGCCGAGATCACTGAGATCTGATCGGGAGACTGGACCACGTCGGCATCTTCTCCTTCCACGGTGTAGTCAACC
The DNA here is from genome assembly GCA_949987655.1 of Polymixis flavicincta. Classification (NCBI taxonomy): domain Eukaryota; kingdom Metazoa; phylum Arthropoda; class Insecta; order Lepidoptera; family Noctuidae; genus Polymixis; species Polymixis flavicincta. Next base: position 9,221,612 of record OX465171.1, on the reverse strand, counting down.
GAGGAGAACGAGATTTGGGAGACCAGGCCCGGAGCGCCAGTGCTTGAGCAGGGCTACGCAGAAAAACAAAAGGTAGTATTACAATCTTTTTAAGAAAACAACGTTGAAACTTTGTGAAAATTCATTGGGAAACAAAGCCGAGTAACAGCTGCTAAATAATTAATCTCCCTATAATAATATTTCTCGGAAAAATGTAACATGGCTTTTGCTTCCCGATGATTGAGATTCCCGAAACCTAGAACCATAAAATGAATGACGGCTAGTCCGATCGGGTTCAAATTCAGCGAAACACGCACAGGATGCAAGTAAGAAAAGTCTAACGTGGTATAATAATCAACTGAGTATTCTATTGTAGTATGTACTATTTTGATTTATATTTCCTAAAATACTTCAGACTTCTGCTCAAGAGGTGGCGAAGTACGTGAAATAAAAACAACGGATAGCTGTAGACCCTATTTCAAGTCTTTAAAATACTGAGCCTTCCAGCATTATACATTTTGGAAACTGCGTTATTTGTGAAAAGAAACAAAGAATTATTTGAAAAACTTTCTTTCACTAGAAAAACTCCATTGCGTGCCCAATACGCAAACAAACTATGTCATTTAAAATGTAAGACCTCATTGATGCAAAAAGTTTTTTTTGGTATGGTACCTAGTGTTTAATAAAATTACTGAGCACAAAAAAAAAAACATGACATTTAAAAAAAGTTCTTACTAAATTATTAATTGATACTGTAGACAAATTTTTGAACGACCAATTATTATAATGATGCATTTTTTTACTTTTTTATAATATGCACTATGACTATTTATTGATTTTATTGTAATTGATGTTTCTTTTTTTTTTCTCTCCTTTCATTTATTTAATTAATTCAAAATATTTTTTTTTTCTAAGTCTCATAATCTAATGACACCTAAAGGGTCACTTAAAATTTGTATGTCTTAATTATGACAAAGCATAGCAAACCCCCTATTTATGTAAACACCTATGTTTCACAAATAAACTGATTGATTGAAAATGTCAGCCCTTGTTACCTACAGTCTGATACAGGGTAAAATCAATCGCCTATCAGTGAAACTAGGTCATCACAAACCTCCACATAAATAATGTAAAGAACCTGCATACACCTATATAAGACTTTCGGTAAATAAAACTTCTTTTTTAAAATGAAGGTATTGCTCACATAATTACATTAAGTGTGGATCGTCCTGAGTTTGTTAAGTTTACCTCTGAGTTTATTTCGGCTTTTCTTCTCAGTGAGCAGTCAGCTAGGAAATGTGGCGATATCTAGTTTTTAAAATATTGACGTGTAATAGTGTTTTATAAGATCTACTTACATAAATAAACATTTCATTTAATTTCATTTCCTGTACATAAGTTGCTTTATTAGAATCATATCTAAGTGCATGTCGTCAGTCTAGTTTAATCGATTTTCTTTAGCGATCGATATACCTCGGAAAGGCAGGTACTTAAGTGATATGAACTTTGAGTACGATCAAGTGGCGAACAGTGAGCCAGCAGTACACAGTTAACCAGCTTTAGTATATCCTTAAATAGTTGTAACCGGTTCATTCTACCGGCACGTAGAAATGTGTCACGTAAGGTTTTCCTCACTGCCCAGTTGACGGCGAGTGCCCTCGATTAGCAGCATTAAATCTATTAGTTTTTAAGGTTAAATTTATAAAGAAACTTAATGCCTAATAGCCAGTGAATTGTGTAACTAAAAAATAAAACGTTTAATTTGAATATGACTGCATGAACGAAGTTAAATTTTTCGTGGTTCACTGTTGGCCACCTGACTACCGACAAGCTATTAGTGCACGTTTATTCAATGAGAGCTACTTGACCTAGACTCTCAGAAAAGCCACACAGTTTGATGGAAACCCAATATTCCAGGAAACAAGTTACTTGTTTCATAAAATAGTGGCGGGTGCAGCGTCTGTTCCACGTATTAATTAGACAGAGCCCACAGCTTATTTGTGCCTCAGTAAAGTACCTACACCTTACGAAAAACCAGTAAATCTTAGACCCTATCAGTTACCTAAACCTCTTTGTTATTTTCTACACAGTCTTTCTGTAAGCCTTTGCTTTTGTATTCTTCAGTCTGTCACTTTCCGATGAGTACAACTTTCTTATTCTTATTTACGATGACCATAATTACCTGTTCCCTATCCACATCCAGATAGTTATGGGGCACATAGCCTTCTTCCCCGCGGTAGTTCCTGGCACGGAGCCAGCCGTCGCCATCTCCTTCTCCAACGACCTCCAACTGTTCGCTCTCAATGATCGAGAGTTCATCAGGATTTTGAGCCTATTTGAAAATAGTTACGTAAGAGCTAGTCGATTTCAAAAGTATTCAATCATTTGTGCCTTTTGTATGTAAGATCAAGTATGAATTGTGTTTAGCAGCTAAGCTAAGCCTCTACGCATTATCAATGATGACGATCCTGTAGTCATATCCACTTTTGTTGTACCACAAGTATGCAAAGCCTTCCTTGGTAAAATATTAATCTACGGTTGTTCCCCAGCAAGCCTACGCTCCTGTGCTGTCCATTGTGCACTACTGGACAGCACAGAAAAAAGACAATATGTAGAGGACTTAACCAGCTAAATGTGTATGATGGAAAACAACTACATCTACGATGTGAAATGGACCTAAGTTGATTGAAATAAGCTTTTTTTTGCGACGTAACCTTCTAACAGAGTTCTCTTTCTTTCTCTTCTTTCTAACTAGCCTGTATTGTCACACTTCAGAACAAAGGTCTACGCAGTAATAATTATAGTGTCAGAAAGATTAGTGTCAAATTGGTAACTTACGAATACCAATTCAGCAAAATTAATTAGTACCTTTTCAGTTGATAACAGATTAAGAGATTCAGTTACGATGCAACGTAGGTATTGTAGGGGAGCGGAGAGGATTGTTCCAGAAATCAATTCGTAGGATTTTCTACGATAATTAGATATGACGTTAATTCTTAATGATTGTAATAAAACATATAGGTGTGTGGAACCAATACCCTAAAAAAAGTAGGTCCTTCTGTTATGCTGCTATCTTGCGCCGATTTCTCATGTAAAGTTGGTTATGACTTCCACTTTTACGTTGAAGTTAATTAACCTATTCACTCCTTCCCTTTCCCAGGATTCAGCACTCGCTAAGTGTCTGGAGGTCTGCAGTACATACGGCGCTACGTGTTCTTAAGTAGACAAAACCCAGGAGTACGTTTATATAAGTAAATGCTCCTTAAATGTTGACTGTATGATGCATAAGCTGCCTGTTTGCTTAATTTCAAGTCTGCATAAGTTAGCAGATATAAGTTTAAGTTACCAATCATGATGACGCATTCCTTATAGGATCTGCGAAAGGTACTGTCGTGATCGAATTGATTGGCGGGTGGACTATACTGCCGTGCATTAACTAGACAGGCGTTAAGCCCTAAAAGTTGTTTCCGAGAAAATGGTAAAAAACGTGCGAATGGTTTTTTCGTAAAAACAGTAACACTTACGTTACTGATTGTACAAAAAATCAATTGATATTTCTTTCTGGTTATCCTAAAGAATCCTTTCCAGTTACTGATTGTAGGACACATCAATTGATATTTCTTTCTGGTTATCCTAAAGAATCCTTTCCAGTTACTGATGTAGGACACATCAAATGATACTTCTTTCTGTTTATCCTAAAGAATCCTTTCCAGTTAACGGCCTACAAACTCTCGTATCTTGGGAACTATTTGAATGGTAAAAAAATTGACCAAGTGAGGGTTAACTCCTTTCTAGTTAAAGGACAGCAGTATAATCCTGCGTGCAGCGACGCGAGGGTAAACCAACCATACACGGGCAGCACTTCCTAATTTACTCGTCTGATGGATCTATTGTGTGCGTCGCATGCGATGCACGTCACTTGATGAATTAACGTCGTCGGTCGAATGCAGACGTCAACTCTTCTGAACATTTGCACCCCTTGCATGAAATCGGAAGGGACGGAAAGAGGAATATTCTCCAAGTTTACTCAGTTCAATGGATATGATTTGCGTTTTATGTTACTGGTTTATATATATTTTAATTACTTACCTATTTTTTGGGTAGGTAAATGTAAAAAAAAGTAATAGATGGTGCATAAATTCCTAGCATTTTAATAGTACAATATCAAGTTAAAGATTTTTTTTTTACAATTTGGTGGTGTTACAATGAATGAACTAGCCTAACATGAGCCCTGTAAGGACACATCAATAAATTACCAATATTATTACTAGGATTACGTCTAAGTTAAATAACAATGAAATTTAATAATAACGTATGTGTTGCGGCGCAGCCCGGCCACAGTCAATTTCGTAATTTGTAGACATATCAATTAAATGTTCTTAAATTGTTGTTGCTGTACCAATGAATAGATTAAATGTACCACAAATATATCTTTAAAAAAAGCACTTGTTCGTGGCCGGGCTGTACCGTATACGTTGCAGCCCGGCCACGTGTATATTTTCTGGTAGGATGCTCATGCCTGTTTTCACCGACATCCCCTAAACTGCCACCTACGTATGGGATCTTTAGCTAAAAAGCTCCCTCAAACTAGGCCCTAAATAAAATTTAGTTTCACTGTAATTTTTACTACCTAGGGGACACATACGAGTAACTATGTGACGTTTTGTTCTCGATAATAGTGACTGATTCGTCTATGAACTTATCGATACTTTGTAACAAGATAGCTTTTTATTAAATTCTACAAGGTCTACACATATATGGATTCAGATATTTGTAAATCGTGTTTTGATAGCAATAATAAATATTATTTCATTCATATTTTGAATTAATTTAATGTTACTAGCTTATTTACTCTGAGTTTACATTACGAAACGTCGCGTGTTATCTGTGGTGTTATTTGTACCCATTTGACACTTCTTTCTTTTGTGACGTCGTGATGTGAGATTTGCTTGAAAGTTTGCATTTGCAAAGAGTTGATTAAGGTTAATCTAGTCGATATTTTATCCATACAAACTTCGGGAGTGTATTACTCCACTGCTCGACAATGTACATAAAAAATAGACATGGTATGGTTTTGTCTCTTTATTAATATTGTTTGTGCGGAAATAGAATACTAAGATGAAAAGCCATTAAAAAGGTATTAGCCAACAAAGATTCGTTTTTCTTGCTAATTTCATCTAACTTTGGGTGTGTTTAAGTAATAAAAGAAGTGTAAAATCTTCAAAACTAAGTCAAGAGTTCAATAAACGTTATTGGTCATTGATTTATACAGTGGGTTTTTCATAAAACTCGATCTTCCGAAGGACATTTCTTAATTTTTTAAGCGCCTGTTTTACTATAAATGATCCTGCATCTCACTCAATAACGTTGTGCGTGTAGACTAGCGTCTAACTGCTCATCACTGTTACTACTTCTGTGGGACACGATGCCTAATGCGACATCGTGCTTTTTAGGCCCATCACGAGTTCGAGCCCGCGGCTAGATTCCCCTTAACTAGTTAGGATTTTTTGTTTAATAATAGGTATAGTGAATGTGCGTTGTGTGTGTTTTTTTACCAATTTTACGTTACGTTGCCGGCAATTGGGCACGTCATGATTGCGGCGGTAAGTCCCTTCTTTGGGGTGTGGATTGAGAGGCGCCACGGCGTCCTCACCTTCCGCCTGACGCAGGTCCTCACCGGACACGGTTGTTTCGGGAGGTTCCTGTTTCGGATAAGGCGGGAGGAAACACCCGGGTGTTCGCACTGCGTAGATTGCCCTGAGGACACGGTGGAGCATACGGTGGAGGTGTGCCCGACTTGGGCGGAGCACTGCCGTATCCTTGTGGAGGCGATCTCTCGCGTCTGGCCCTGGTCCAGGTCATGGTTCAGAGCGAGAGAGTGCATGGGTAGCCGTCACCTCCTTCTGCGAAGCAGTGATGCTTGCGAAGAGGGAGGCGGCGCAAGTGAGGGAGAGGCAGTATATGCGCCCTCACGGCCTTAGTAGCCGCAGGAGACGCCCTGGGCGTCGGGAATCCCAAGCTGATTCCCGGCTACCGTAGGCGCGGGCTTGTGGACGGCGAGTAATGGGTAGCTTGCTATCCGGTAATGACCAAGCCCGGGTCGACGGCACATTGTGTTCCACGCGCGCCTCAAATAGATGTCAGCACCAACTGGTGGGGTCCGCAAGGGCCGATGCCTGCTAGGGGTGAGAGTTGTTTGAAAGAGATACCGTGGCCCCTGGCACACTGGCAATTGAAGGAACACGGGTAAATTTTGGTCAGTAAAAGTCTGACACGCCCTCCCGCTCGACCCAGAGCGTCTGAAGTTATTTGGTGGTTTCCCATACAAAATAAAGCGTTACCGGTAATTTTATGGGCTACCTACTGTGTGTACTTAACTTTAATAAGTTAAGTACTCACCTATTATCAGGAAATTCTAAGTTATGTTCCATCTTTTCCAATAAATACGACACTGAAGATTTATATAATCTCCGAAAAAAGCCAGTTTCATCAAAAATTTCGAAGCAGTTTGGTCGATTCCAATATATTTTTGGTCTACAGCTGTTATTTACGTCGAATATAGTAGAAACAATTTCAAAATGTTCAATAAATTCTAATATATCACTCTCCATGTTCGTTGCTTGAGACGTCACATATTTGTACGTATGTCCCGGTTTAGGGGCCCACATTTCGACCACCTAAATTTAGGGACTTTTTAAGGTTTAACTGACCCCTTACTGTTGGTGAAACAGAAACCACCTTTTAACAGCCCCCTAACCATTCTTAGAGGATCCTATAAAGTTAGGTGATGTCGGTGAAAACGGGCATCCGAATGTTCTAAAATATAAACCAAAAAATGTTCCTTTTGCGTCATTTTTTTTCTCACTGAAATAAACTACGAGAAAAGCTTACATAAACAAAAAAAATATTTCAAATAAGAATTCGCACTAAGCGCCTGTAGGACTAAAATAGCACGTTGTATTTGTACAAAGTTGCTAATGCATATCTTTAGAAGCAATTCTCTAGGGAAAACAGACAATATTTTGTAATGAAAATAACATTTTGTTTGTAAAACGATTGTGTATTTTCCTCTGATGTATTATTATTATAAACATGAACATATGACATTACAATGAAATATACCAAAAAATTTAGTATTTCAAATAAAAATTTGCACTAAGCGCCTAAACTACTAAAATATTAATGTAAGTATTAGCGTATAGGTAATTTGAACTAAATTCTTATTTGAAATATTTTTTGTTTATGTAAGCATTTCTCTTGGTATATTTCAGTGAAAAAAAAAAAGAACGTAAAAGGAACATTTATTTGGTTTATATTTTAGAACAGCCTCCTGCCAGAAAATATACACGTGGCCGGGCTGCAACGTATACGGTATAGCCCGGCCACAAACAAGTGCTTTTTAACAAGATATATTTGTGGTACATTTAATCTATTCATTAGTACAGCAAGAACAATTTAAGAACATTTAATTGATATGACTTTATATTACGAAATCGACTGTGGCCGGGCTGCGCCGCAACACACAACGTATAACATGATAAAGTAGCCTGACTGAATCACAATTTGATAAAAAGCTATAATAGAGGTTAAAGGAACACAATATAATTTAAAGACGAGATATACTTGTTTTTATTTTTTTTGAGTGAAAACATTTATTTCCTATCTTTTAGTTTACACAAATAAGTTTCGAGTTAAATATATTAAAACTAATTAAGGGACAACAGATTTAGCATCTAATGCCTAGAGACAAATCTGATTGAAAAAACGTGATCTCCGCCCGTTTTTCCGTTCACTCATAAGCTAAAGTCATCGTTAAGTTAAGTAAGTAAAATGTTCCGATTTGCGTGCTACATCCAGGCTGTATTTCCGCGCAGATTTGTCCCTAGTCTAAAGCGGTGTACAATATCAGAGAGGCAATTCCCATATTATTAAGAACGATTGCATTTTAATCACATTCTGACAAAAAATACTCAAATCCTATTTTTTTTTTTTTACAATGTTTGTGCCTGAGATGAGAGTGCGACTAGAATTTTACGTTTTTTAAAAACAAGAATTGACCTTCTGGTGCATATTCTAAATGATCTAAATTAACCAAATGAGCTGTACCGAGTGCAATAGTTGGTTATGATTATAAACATGTTTACTTTCTCTTCCCTTCCCGGCACACTTACCAAGTAAGAATAAAGCGCTGTGCATTTAAAAAGCGGGCCCGGGGGCACGACCACAGCTTCGGCTCCTGCAGCCTCTTCTTCCCAATTCACTTGAGTGGGGTCATCCCAACCCACAGTGAGCTGTTCGATGCGCATGCGATCTTCGTCCAGCGAAGCTAAGGACATATCCATAAAAACGTTGAAATTTATTTGCAGCTACGTTAAAAACCTAAAAACTTGCTGAATGTAGGGACTTATACTATTACTCACTATAAGAAACTATGATGCTTAGGTACAGGGGTGCCTAAGCATCATAGCTTCATATAGTACCTAAGTATGTATCTAAATACATCCAAGATTTCACCCTGTTTATTTTGGGTATTTTCCAAATATCGTCATTATTACATGCCGTATTCCGTTCTGTTCTTTGTGGTGCCGGACGTAAAAGGATAGTACCATCCCATTTCTTCCCGTGGGTGTCGTAGAAGGCGACTAAGGGACTTACTAGAGAATGAGCAGCTGCGCTCTACATGCATTTTACCACCATACTATATACTGCGATCGCCAACCTGCCTGCCAAGCGTGGCGATTATGGCAAATCCCCCTTTTGGGGATGCTTATGTCCAGCAGTGGACGTCTTTCGGCTGATATGATGACATGCCGTATTTACAAGTCCCATAATTTTTGACCCTGCCAGCTCTATATACGAGTAACGAGTAAAATGTTTTTGCAACGACGAATATGTACAGTCAGCAACAACTAAAGTGCAAGTAAATAATTTTATATTGTGCAGTCAAGTCTGCAGCATCCGACTGCGTCAAGTTAAAACCGAATAAATCTTACGCACACAGTAACAATTTATGAAATGTTTACAAACAGTGTTTTTTTTTTGTTTGTAGATCTTAATCATTTTTCGACTGAACCTACTGTAATTGCCTTACCAAAATGTTATAGCTTTTGGACTTTGTCAAAATTAGACGCTATTTATATAAATTTCGTTTCACGTCTTTAAGAGCGTTCATTCCACCAGGACTGGCATCGACGCATTTATAGTAGTTTTTCGTGATTATACAAACAAAACTACATTTTTTTTCAGCCAAGATCGATGGCGTGGATTATTAACATTTACTCTTTAATAAAAACATTCAATCGTGCTAAGTAATGCAAATAGAAAATATTTGACGGTATGTAGATTTTTTTAAGTCAATACCAAAATAACTGTAAAAAAATTACATACAAACTTGAAAATATGAACGATCCAGGGCGTGGCTGAAAAAAATGTTTACTTTTGTTTGTATTTGATGAAATAACCTCCAAAAACCGCCATAAATGCGCCGTGGGGAGAACGCTTTTAAACGTAAATTGTGGTTCAACAAGGTTCTATGGTAAGGTTTTCTTAGCCCTATGTAACTGGTACTTACCGTCGACATCTTCGTCATGCTCGTCTTCGTTCTGCGAGCCGGATGTGGTGCGCTGGTGGCTGCTAGAAGCGACTGCAGCTGAAGCGGAAGCGGAAGCAGAAGCAGAGGTGCCTTCGCCCTCGGTGTTGTCGCTGTCGTAGAATGAGTCCGAGCTAGGCTGGTCCTGGTGGGCAAAAATGGTCTGTTATTTTACTGTCCAGACGACTATGCATTTCTATATTGTGATTATATTTTTTCTCTTTCAATAAGTACCTACTGTATGTGTCACTAAAAATAATTATCATTAATCGTACCAATTTTTTTAAACTGTCGATTCATTCAATTATGTTTTTAATTAATTTGTACTAATTTAAATTTGAACACCACATTTTTACGCCTCCTGGAATAGCATAGCGCTCGATTTCATCTAAGCTAAAATCTGTATTTATAAACACCTATGTTAACAAATTAGTAAATTTAATAATAATAATAAATAGTTTTTTGTATATTTTTAAATGTTTTATATATTTAATGATTATATTTAAAAATGTAATTTGTTACATACAAATTAATGGAATAAAAGAAAGAATAAATTAATGACTATGATTGGTTATTTCCATTTTCTCGTATAGTGGGTTACATTAACCCTAGGAAATAATACACACTTTTCGGGAGAAAATCTTGATGCAAAACAAATTATTATCATTACGTCTACGTATTCTTGCGGCAAAAATATTTTTAAAGCAACCTTCTTTCGATAAATTATCAACCCACATAACAAGATACCCAATTAACTAAGGCACATGTTGATAAGACTTCGCTGTAAGAAAAATACATCTTAAACTATCGAATGAGTGGAGGCGATCTCTTGCGTCCAGCCCTGGTCCAGAAATAAATACAATTGCCATGCCTGTGCCCTGATATGTAAACCCCATCAAAAATTAATTAACTAAAATTGAATGGAAATTGTACATTCATCTCATTCATACTGAATAGGGTATTTTCCAATTTATTAAAAAAAACTATTCTAATTTGAAGATTAGGGCGAAATATGTAAAAGAAAATTAAAAATAAATTGATTTATTTCCATTTCCTCAATTAAAAACGATTAAAATCAAATTTATTTTTCATTGTATTGAATGTACCGCCAAAACGCTCGTTACGATGACTTTTTTATCACGTGACCACACGTGACGTCAGCTTTGTGAATACTAAAGTAGTTGTATGACATGAGATTTTTAATGGATAGAAAGTGGTATTACTGTTGTGCGGTACCTCTGTGCACAAATACTTCTAAAACTGCGCCACACAAAGTATTTGTATCGGTGCCGTTTACACAAAGCTGACGTCACGTGTGGTCACGTGATAAAAAAGTCATCGTAAGGAACGTTTTAGCGGTAAATTCAAAACAACGAAAAACAAATTTGATTTTAATCGTTTTAAATTGAGAAAATGGATGTAAATCAATTTATTTTTATTTTCTTGTTACATATTTCGTCACAATCTACCAATTAAAAAAGTTTTTAATAAATTGGAAAATACCCTATTACGATACTTATTACTTTCTTGTCTGATTACATAGTACAGAATTTTCACTTATTACAACGTCAAACAATATAAATTACAAAATAAGTTATCAGCGAAATTCATAACGTCAATTTATTTTGACATTACTAACACTAACCCGGAGTTTAGAGACTGAACTCTCCCACATTAGTAGGCTTAATATGAAAAAAAAAAATAACTATGTTTATGTTCAACTCTTATTGGAGTAAGATGAACCCTGAGTTAGCTTTCAACTCCAGGATAATTCATGAACGCGCCCAGTTGCACGTTCATACAACATTTTTAATTGCTTAAGGCTGGGTCTTAAGCAATTAAAAATGTTTCACATGTTTACCCATTTAAACAATCTAAAAGGAGAACAAAAATTAACAATAATGCACAAAAAATACTACTAGCTTTAAAGCACAAATTATAAAATTGCAAGTTAGCCGGATAAATAATAAAATGACAAAAAGAGAAGAGAAAAAAAAAACAGCATCATTAAAAGACAAATAATAAAATTGCAGGAAATACAAGAACTCTTTGTGAGTTCTTGTATTTTTTGCAATATTATTTATTTCTTTACATAATAAATATTACTTAATCTAAGAAACAAAAATAAGCCTCGCATATAAAGTAAAAAGTTCCCACACGTCGCGTCGCCGACAGTAAACTCGCTGATCAATCGAATTTATACTCTAAGAATAAAAATAACAATGTCTTAAATTAATCCTGTACCCCTTTTATTACAGAATCAATTGCTATAACTTTTAAGTACCTTTCTATATATATAAATAAATAAAAAGAAAAGTCGTGACTGGCTGACTGACTGACTCATCAACGCCCAGCCCAAACCCTTGGACCTAGAAGACTGAAATTTTGCACAAAGGTTCCCTTTATAATGTAGACAATGATAAGGAAGGATTTTTCAACCCCTAAGGGAGTTAAATAGGGGATGAAACTTTCGCGCGGTCGAAGTCGCTGGCAAAAGCTAGTTAATTATAGGCCTCGTCGAGGTCGCCTCACAACAGACGGTTCTTTAAATTAATATCTCATAATTGGTTGCCTATCATAAGTTCGAAAAATATTTGACCGAATTTCTTTTCACCTAAAACATTTCAACTATTATCGTTTCGTTTTTTTTATTACTTCATCGAAGTCTCACTGTATCAGTTGACCTATTATCAATTCGATTTTTTTCGTTACTCCAACGTTTCATTTGGTCGAAAAACTTTTTACCGAAGTTACACTTAGCCAAAATAACATTTGTTTGAAGTATTATGTTTCCGAACATTCATTATACCAATGTTTTAATTACAATACTTTAATTTTAACCTCTATTCGCCACTATTCTCTATTTTTATATCTCATATTTTCGTTTCATCCTTGTTTGCATGCAAAGAATGCGCTTCAAGCATGCAAGCAGGCATGCAGAGTGCAAGCAGGCATGCAGAGTGCAAGCAGGCTGGCAGCATGCAAGCAGGCAGGCAGCATGCAAGCAAGCATGCAGCGTGTAAACAAGCATGCAACGTGCAAGCAGGCATTGTTTCTGTCACGGCTCTGGCGCTGCGGGGTTTGGGCAGCCCCACGCGAGCTTATCGTCGCAGATGGTTTAAACGCTCACCCCACCGCAGCTTTCGCTTGCTGGCCAGCCTCAGCCGCGGCGCGGGCCTTCAAACCACCTGCTCCTCAGCTCGCGGGCCGCCCCACCCCTCCGCGCCTACGCGGGCTTAAATTACACTCTAGGGGTAGGGCAGACAAGACTGCGTGAAGTCGGTTTTGCACCGATTCGTTTCTCATAAAATTTTGTAGCACAAAATGTTGACTTTTATGACACTATTTTAATTTAATATTGAAAATGCCACAAAGTAACCGGCTATATAAAATGTTGTTTCTGTGTTGTGAAAATATGGCAAATAAATCATTTGGCTTATGAAAAAACTTCAAAAGAGGCTTCGGCCAATAGCAAAAAGTTATTTTGTAAATCGGCAAAATGTTGTTCGGTAAAATAATATCTATGATACATGATACTTCGATAATCTAAAAATATGTCAAATAATGCATAGATATTAGCAAAAAAGACGTTGGTCAATAGTTTTCGGTAAAATGAAATCCGAACAAAAAAAAAAATACGCTAAAATGATTGGTTCCACTAATAATTATTTTAACACGCAATTTGATTCCCTCTGTCGGCCCCTTTTATATATTTTTAAATTACGTGCAAAAAGAGAATCACGTAGAGGTTATTAACAATTTAAATTGATATGTATCCTCGGAACCAACTGATTTTGAAATGCTTTATTAAGAAAAAGAAAATTAAAACGCGGCATTGAATGTGCGCTGTTTCAAGGCTCGGCGTTTAAATTAAAATGATGATTGTAAAAAGTGTAAATCCCACTCCATTGAATTACTATCACTTCGCCTTTGGCTAGCATCTCTTGGCGGTCACCTACATCGCGACGGCAAATGCAGAAACGTTACAAATAATAACAGCACAGCGTAAAAATAAAAATAGCACCAAATTAAACGAAATAAATGAACTCTAAAGAACAAATAAATACAATGAGATCTTATCACAAGAATTTAGTTTCAATACTCACGGCTGCTCCGGAAGCGTCGGTGCGGACGCTGAGCAGGCTGCTGCTCCTGGCCATGGGTTCTGTCACTGCCAGCAGGTCAACCTCCTTCAGCCACTCATCAACAGGAGCACCGCTCACACGGAGACACTCCAACCGGGACTCATACTTCGCCTTCGAGATCTCCGAACGACGGATATTAGAACGCAGTTCATCTAAACGCACCTCAAGCTCGGGACCATTAGGGTCGTTCGGGTCCACCTAACAAGAAATACATCGATTTAAACCACAAAATTATTATAACACTTGTACACATTTATATCGCCACACGATACGGCACATACCGTTTACCCTCATCACTATTTTTTGTTCCCACCCGCGATGCGAGCGACCAGCGGCTAGACCCCCGAGAGGCTCGCTGCCACCCCGACCTCGGCCACAGATATACCGGAGCGCGAGCGGCAGGGAGGCTCCGTCCTCTGATCATTGACTGGTCGCACGGTTACTAGTATGTATTTACATACATGCACCGTGCGATCAGCAAATTACTTAAAATATATTTTTGTTATACCTTGCAATCAGTAAATTATAAGATAACTTACTAAATAATTTGCAAAAATAATTACCATCATGTACCCATGTTTATTGTGTGTTAAGTATATGTTGTTAGCAGTTGAATCTAAAATATTTATTAAGCTTTGAAAGGTCTATATTACTACCCTCATAAAGTGCCCCAAATTATAATTAGTTAATGTACCTTAGGATAAGTGCATTTGTTGATTGTTTCTTAGATAAATATATTCGAAAATGAAATGAAATGAATGATATCGTCACACTTACATTTTTGTTTGAATGGTCGAAATGAATGAATCTACAGTGTAATATAATATTTACATGCGAACACTTAAATCAGTATAAATTAAAGTCTAAAATCACAAGAACATGAAACTACATAAAAAATATCGATTTATCTGTGGTCCACAATACCAAATATGCAGTTATCATCGCAACGATATTCTATGAAGTGACATCGTTGAACGTGACCAAAAATGTTGTAGTGGAAGTGAGGTGAAACAATAATGAGACACTCGAAATTAACGTAGGTATATATACCACGTGTCTCACCACTAAGTTCCTACAATAATAAAAGAGGGACGTAATGTTTCCCGTGATAAGAAAAAAAAAACAGTTTTTGTTGAAATTTAAGGTTGGTGTGGTCTTAAAGGACTGTCAGTGAAGAAATGCAGTTCGTGTACGACAAGAGTCAGCCGCAGTTTATTTCGAATGAGCCCATGGCCGTCATTAACGATTCATGGTATAGAGGCCAGCACATCAAGCTACCCCAATCTGTCAAATTTCTTTGATAGATTTTCAACTTTATTTGTTACGTACAAGGTTCATGTTCAATTGGGAAAATTTAACAGTTAGGGATAGCTTGGCCTGCTGGCGACTGTACAATGGCTCCGTATTGGTTGTTAGTTTGTTCTGCATTATATTTTCCTTCGCTTTGTTTTCTTTTTCGTTTATGAGAAAATGAAATGTTTTGACTGAAAGCGATGATATTTTGTATTTGATGTTGAAAGTTACTTTTAGGAAAGCTGATGAACATACTATATACATAAGTGTAAAGTTTTAAGGTTATTCATAGCAACATCTTAAACTTAAGTGTAGGTTTAGAGAAAATAATAGTAGTTATTTTTTTGAAAAAATGAACGAAAAACGTTAAAACATTTCGATAAAGTTAGTAGTATGGATCTTTTTGATAATAAAAAAATAGCCCTCAGGCTTTATGTCGCCAGTTGAGTGTGACACAACTTATCATTGTGACTACCGAAGGCATCGAATACACGTTGGGGTCGGCTTCCAGTCTAACCGAATGCAGCTGAATACCAGTATTTTACATGGAGCGACTGCCTATCTGACCTCCACAACCCAGTTACTGCGTAATACGATCCCCCTTGGTAATACTAGTTGTCAGACTTTCGGGTTTCTGACAACCCGTAACGACTGTCAAAGATCCACAAATGACAGCCGGGACCAACAGTTAACATGCTTTCCGAGGCACGGAGGCGTTTTGGTATGTAAAGATGGTCACCCATCCACGGACCAACCGCGGCAAGCGTAGCATACAAATTTAAAATTTCTGCTGTAAAAATCAAATAAACAACAAAGAAAGCTCACCTTTTGCCCAGCATCTCGCATAGTTTGATAGACGTGCATCTTGCGAGTGGCGTCTCGCACCAGCGACGTCTCACGCAAGACGCGCGTTGCCCAGCGGCGGGCTTCTTGCCCCATCGTCTGTGCTACTGTCTCGTGCTCAATGGTCACCATGTCAATTGGGTCGTTGTCGCACGGCTCAAACTCGTACTGCTTGAAAATATCGCGTCTCATTAGGTTCTTTAAAGCATTTGTTGAACTTAAGCCTCTTAACCACTAGGAAACATTTGACGCAAAACACGTGACGCACAACGCGCTCAGCTGGCAATGTTGCACAACAA
The DNA here is from genome assembly GCA_949987655.1 of Polymixis flavicincta. Classification (NCBI taxonomy): domain Eukaryota; kingdom Metazoa; phylum Arthropoda; class Insecta; order Lepidoptera; family Noctuidae; genus Polymixis; species Polymixis flavicincta. The sequence goes on along the minus strand of OX465171.1, from coordinate 9,205,464 downwards.
CGAGCGACATTGCCAGCTGGCGCACAACACGATGCGCAACAGTCAAAGTTACATAGCAAAAGTTCCTCGTCGCGCGTTCAACATTATGACCAACAAGTTGTATGACATTGTTGCGTGTCACATGTTGCCTAGTAGATACGAGGCTTTAGCCTAAATGGCTATAAGTAAGCTATATGTGGCTAAAAGCCGCAAAAAAAGAGGTAAGTATTTAGACAATAGGGTAGAAACTGGATCAGTTCATACATTTGTCTGTGGCCGGCAAATAACTAGAACATGCATGAAAAAGAATAATACGGTGACATTTCTTTTTCCTTGAGCTATTCATATTTAAATATTTGCCGCTTTTGCACTTGTTGTGCCAGTTTGATGGGCTAGTTGTTAGGGCTTCTTACAGTATTTGTAAATAATAACGAGACGTATCTTCAACTTGTATTTTCTCTCAGACAAAGCTTAAAAATATATAAAAACACTTCGCGACCGGGGTTCGCGCGTCGCTCGTAATTTTTTAAAGCTAGCCGTTATTGGTCGTGGTTGCTCACAATGGGCCTCATAAGAAGGCTACGAGAGGGCTATGGAGAGGGTTATGCTTGGAGTTTCCCTACGTGATTGAATCAGGAATGAAGAGATCCGTAGGAGAACGTAGCCTTCAGGCTAGAATTGCCAAACTTAGTGGCAGTGGGCAGGGCACATTGCTCGCAGAACAGATGGTCAATGGGGCCGGAAGGCTCTGGAGTAGCGACCGCGTACCGGAAGACGTAAAGTTGGAAGGCCTCCCACAAGGTGGACCGATGATGACCTTGTGAGAACCGCAAGAGACCGTTGGATGCGAGGAGCACAGAACCGGTCGAAGTGGCGGAGCTTGCGAGAGGCCTATGTCCAGCAGTGGTCGTCTTTCGGCTGAAATGATGATGATGATGATTACAATCAAACAGACGACTACAGCGATATCTGTTATTCGAATTGAGAGTTGCTCGCTCGCAAAAAGTTCGAGAAAGGTCGGACCCCTTCGTCAGTACAGCAGGATCGTGCGTACGTTATTTTAAATTGATAAGATGAAATATATAAATTTTCACTCTTAAATATTTACACGAGATTTCTTGAAAACGCTCAAGAAGGTTTTAAACCAGTGTATCTCTTTAACCATAAATAATTTTGAAAGCAAAAATCTACATAATATTTTCAGGTCTTCTTTGCATACATTGATAGAACTCAAAATATAAAAGTCATCAAAGTTACCTCTTAATTATCTTTAAAACCAGTTTATTCCTTCAATAACAATTATTATTATTATTAAAAATATACCATGAACTGCATCCAGTGATGGATTAGTATTTATTAAATAGTTAATATCTAATTTTATACGATTTTTATTTGCACTTTTACGACGATAATTGCTCATTCATATAATTAAACCTATATAAGTAAACCTAAAAAACTAGACGCCGCGCCGCCCGCGACTATTAAAAGCAAAGACTGGACAACTAAAAACGCACTTTTAATTGTAAATCTATTTAAATTTGCACTAAAACATAATAATTGGAATTTAATAATAAGACCGGGAAAAACCATGAACGAAAATTAAAACTCATTCGAAAATCTTTTACTCAAAATATAAAATGACTGCATAGGGGGCGTCCATTAATTACGTAAGGCAATTCTGGCGATTTTTCGACTCCCACCCCCGCTGTGGTGAGATGTCGTGAGATTTGGCTCAAATCTCCCCTCCTCCCCGTAATCTCACGTGAGATATTTCAAATATGTGTTTCTAGTGTAAAAACGTTCACCTGTGCTAATTTGCGTTGGATTTATGCGTTGCATTTGGCTGGCTTGGCTGGCCGGTGGTAGTTAAACTATCGAGGAGCTACTTTGTGGCGTTCGCAGAACCGTATTAAATATTATTCTGTAGGATTTAGCCATATTGACTATTGTTTTTTCGTAATGTGACATTGTTTCTTTGCGAAAAAAATATAAATTACGTGATATTTGCCGAGAACCCCCCTCTCCCTCAAGTGAGATTGAGTGAGATTCGACTCGACCTCCTCAACCCCTAAACGCCTCACGTAATTAGTGGCCCCATACCCATAAAAACAATAAAACTAAGTTGAAACAAAAGAATGATTGGTTGACAAGAGGCATTAAAATATCATGCAAAAATAAACGGTTGTTAAGGTGGTTAACCTCTTACTGTAATGACTCTGTATTATCTAGACAATATCTATATTTATTTATATAAAAGGAGAAACTGACTGACTGACAAATCAACGCACAGCCGAAACTACTAGGACTAGGAACGTGAAATTTTGCACACGGCTTCCTTAAATTCGACTTTTAAGGGGGTGAAAAGGGGGGATTTTGTTTATATGTAAAATCTTATTCCTTGAGTTAATAAACTTGAAACTCGGCACAAATACTTATCTAAGTAAATTACAAAGTTGTTTTTTATTGTTTTTCTAAACTACCCCCTAAACGGGGATTGGGGGGCGTCAAAGAAGGTGTATGGAAGAATTTTAAAGCGCTGTCTGATTAACTCGAAACTCAGTATTTAAATCTAAAACCAAAAATAAAGAATAACGTGTATCAGGGTTTTTCGAAAATCTACCCCTAAAGGGGTAAAAAAGGGTAGTTAATTTTACAAGGGATGATTTTACTGCGTGTCTTGATTAACTCGAAAATTGCTATAAATAACCTATATGTCAAATAATGTAAAAGAAACAAGACTTAAAAAAAAATTACGCCTTTGAGGGTGAAAAGGGGGATATAGTTTGTTTGAAGAGTTTTCTGTGGAGAGGTAAATACCTAATATACACATATGCTTGAGGCATATTATTATTAACCAGAAACTTGCTGAGGTAGTTTTGTGTGAAGGAAAGTGATCACATAACTTTATATTGTTGAGGTCAGGAGATAAATATTTATACTACTAATATTATAAATGTGAAAGTTTGTGAAGATGTTTGGATGTTTGTCGCTCAATTTCTGACTTCCACGCGGGTGAAGCGGCGACGGAAGCTAGTAAAATATATGAGAAAACATTAAAACAAATAGTAAGTAAATTAAATATAAAAAAGACAATATATCCGAGAGATCAGAAACTCGAACTAACAAAACTAAACTGACTAAGACACAACAAAATATAACATTGACGATCCATGATAAACTTACGTCCGACCCAAAACAAGTTTCTAACTCATTCAATGATTTCTTCGCATCAGTAGGACAAACAAGGCGGGGTGGGGACTCAAGAGCCACGCGGCTGGCCTGTTCTCCGACCAACAGAGAACACTATGTTTTTACATCCACCTACACCGCAAGAAATTAAAAAATATAATAAAGAATCTAAAAGGCAAATTTAGTCATGGATTAGACGAACTACCACCTATATTAATAAAATCGTGCGCTGAGGAACTGACATTACCACACTATTTATTAATTTATGAATCATTTTCTGAATGGGTATTCCGGGGTTAAAACAATCTGTAATTAAACCTATTCACAAAAGACACTCGAGGTCAGATCCAAATAATTATCGTCCTGTTGCACTATTACTTACATCATCAAAAAAATAACACTGGGGAATTCAAACTTATACCCTCTTCGATACCGCAAGGTAGTGTTGCTGGGTGTTTGTTCTTCTTAATTTATATCAACGACCTCCCTAAAATACTGACGGAATCGTGCGTACTGTTCGCCGATGATATTTCATTAATTACGTCCTGTAACGACTCTCAACACCTACATGAGAATCTGAACAATATAATGTTGAATATTCAAAATTGGATGAAAGACCACAATCTCGAAATAAATTTCTCGAAAACCAAAAAAAAAACTATGCAATTTAAGTCTTACCAAAAAAAAATGTAATTCGAATTTATCACAACAGATTTTAACCCGTACCGGATTGCAGTAAGAACTATTATCGCTCATAACGACAATACGACGAGTATCTAAATTTAAGGGTAGTTCTTCGAAATTTGATTCTTCGACTGATCCGTATTGCCAAAATTTAATTGCACTTTTAGTTATGTAACATGTTCATATGAAAATAGGTATACCAAATAACATATATTTGAATGAGAGACTCGTTTTTTTATAAAGTAGGTAGTTTTAAAGATGTCGACGTTCGAATAATTTGTGCCCAGATGAATCAGAATTTTAAAACAATAAAATACATTTTATAAAGTAGGCATTGTAATCAGGATGCCACCTGAACCAAACACAGATGAATCAGATATTTACCTTCGTAATTCCGGGATAAACAAACAACAGCCGTACGTCCACGTTTCAGCTAGTTAGTTGAACTACTGGCTACAACTGGCTTCCCCCATGCGGGAAGTCAAACTCTCATTATTATTACCCGACCAAGTACGGTCAAGCGCAGCTTACGTCATATTAATCAGTATTATATGCCGGACACTTCTTATTTACTTATTTATAAACACACTAATGTAGTTATAACGAATACACATTTTTTTTGTAGAGGACAATTAATTTCCTTTCGATGTAACAAATTTATATTGATCGGACGCGTTATATGAATCAGAAGAACAAACTTCAAATATTTTTATTTTATACCTAGAGATCAATTATTTTTAAAAAAAATGGGCCAGTAAGGAATAAAGCTAAACAGTATAAAAAAAAAATACATGCCGTTTTGTTAATTGGTTACAGAAATATGCCCATAGAAATCGAAAATTTTGTTCCTGAAGAACTACCCTTAAAATTTCGAGGGCCCATCGTAATACCTACACGGCAACACTAAACATAATGCTAGTACGATAATTCTTAACTTTCGAACGTAATAATATTTTACAAGTGTGGGTAGACTTCGCGGTTGAATGACGAAAGGCGCATTTAGCTTATCGCATAAAGATTTCTGGGTACTCTCAGCTGACGAATGCAACGAAGTTGAGACAGTAGGAAAGTTAGTGGTTACCGGCTGCGACTGTGTATTATTCGCACCTACCACTTACGTCGTTTCCGCTATCGACAAGAATCAAACTATTATGTTTCTCAAGATGACACAGCCTACACCGGCCGAATTTGCAATCTTGTACCGCATGGCCTAAACGTAAACAATTATTACAAATACTGATTGTGTTCACTAAATTAATCCTCTCTTGAATAGTAAATTAATACATTTAGAACGCGTATAAAGGGAATGATTACCTTTGTACATTACATACACGCGCGGACTACGCTTATTTGTTTTAGACTAATTGTTATTATTATCACCAGCACTTGTAGCGCTGAATAACCGAGCAGAATGAAAGCTTCCTAATGGTGCATCCACACATGCCGCCGGCTTATACCGCCGTGTTTGCCGCCGGCTTTACCGGCAGCCTGCAGATGCGGTTTCGAAGCCGCAAGCAAACTGCCACCGGCAACCAATAGCCGCGCGTGCCGCAGGTAAAAGATTCGCGTGCCGGCGGCCAGGCCGCCGCCGCGCCGGCTTGGCCGCTGGGTTGGCCGCCGGCCGTGCCTCTTGCCATGTGTGGATGCGCCATAACAGAGCTCAAAATTCTTACCTACTTTTATAGGGCTGTCATCCGTTAGTGCAAATAAAAAATCGAGCAAGTGCGAGTCGAGATTCGACAATATGAGAACCGACAGACGGACGGACACTGAGACTGAGGTGATGCCATAAGTATTAGTTTTTCAGTTTTGTCATAAACGAACGACGAACATAAAATATACTGTAGCTTTGAAAGACGAAATGGTTTAACAATGGGCAGTTTGTTTTCAAATTAAGTAGGTACAATAGCAAAGTAAGTTATGTACAGATGCCAGCACATCAAGCTACCCCAATCCGTAAAATTTCTTTGATAGATTTTCAACTTTATCACGTGAGCCTAAGGTTCATGTTCAATTGGGAAAATTTGACAGCTTGGGGTAGCTTGATGTGCTGGCGTCTGTACATTTATTGTTAGAAAATAAAATAAAAATAAAACATTTTATTCAAAAGTATATGTATGTCGCAGCCATCTGGTTACATTAGCCAGCTAATTAGACACCTAGACCGTTCATTAAACGCCGGCATCCAATTAAATGGCTGAAGGACAGCTAGCCAAGTCATTGAGCGCAACGTTTAACCAGATGGCTGAATGTCGTGTAGTCATTTAGTTAAATTGGATATTGATGATTTTTGTTTTTTGGTCACCCTAAGTGACTATGAGTAAGTAGGAAATGTTTTCAAATAAACAAATAAGTTTTGATGAAAAGTGTAAAACTAAAATAAAAATATAAAAATGTTTCGAAGGACAGTTAGCATCGTATTTTCCTGCTGCTAAATTACACAATAACACTTTTATCACTTTTAACAAACTACATTACACGAACATTAATAAATAATTATAAAAACAGTTAACCAATCTTGATGTTGTTGTTTAAATTCAATTATTTCACGAAAACTTGCAGAAGACGTAGTATTATTTGGCACCTCCATGTTTCATACTTTTTGATAATATCACACTATCATTCCACTTAAAATTGCACACAAGAACAAAAAATAACATTCACTCTTTGCGCTATTGACGCCATATTTGTTTTGGTGACTACTAGCGCCGCAGTGGAAGAAACTGAATCACTTGGCTGTTTTGGTCAGTCATCTTCAAAGGGCTGATTTTCAATACGCCCAGTTGTTAAAAGTTGAATCATTTTAGTTCAATTAACTATCGGCCTAGGCATCCAATTGGATGCCGGCGTTTAATAAACAGCCTAGGCGTCCAAATAGCAGGCTAATTTAACCAGATGCTGCGGGATATAGATTTCGTTTGTCACAAAGCAAATTGCATATAGACGTTTACAAAGGGAAAATTTCAATGTGAATTATTTAATTTCTACAATTACTTTCCATGTATGAGACAGGAATACCTGATATCGGTTAGCAAACAATTACACATTGGTGCCGATTCTGGTGTCAGAAAATACTCTAAACTAGACTAAAAATCACCAAAATTTTGTTTATTCCTATGAAACGTCGATTTCCTATTCTGAAATTGACTAAAGTGACACAACTTAACTATATTTTAGTTTGACAGCACTAAGATTGCACTGTGTTATTAATTTAGTGAAAATGGCAATTTTGCTATTCTGTTGTTGTCAATTTCATTATTCTATTCAACCTAAAATTTAGATTTTCTAACTAAATCTGACTATTTTTAATCGCGATTAAAAAAGTGTGGAATAAAATTAGTTGCCAAGAACTAAAATTCACACCAACACCCTCGACTTCTGGTGCAAAAATAGTACTGTATTTTTTTTCTTTTGCTTATATCTCGAAAATGGAGTGTCCTATCGCAAAAATAATTATAATTTTGTCCCCCTTTATAAAAGCCAAAGACCTCTTTAGCTCAACATGTGGGTAATAATTTTTCATATTTTCTATGCAAATAGTGAAAATTCTATATAAAACACGTCGAGGCTGCCCCAATGCACGCCTACGGCTCTAAAAAAAAATACGGGGTAGGGCAAACAAGTACCACGTTGCGAAGCCAAAACGTATCACGTGCGAGTCGCGATTGTCAAATTCGATTTTAGTTGTGTCAAAACTGTTTTTGAATTTGGATATATTTTTTGCAGAATAGCTTTAAGATTCTCATAGCCAAAAGTAAGGAACTTTAGTGATAGTTTAGTTAGTTTAGTTCGGTGTACAACAGAATCGGCACCATTGTCTGACAAACTAATTTCTTTGATAATACGACAAAATCGATAGTGGAGTTATACTATTGTTTCAATTATACTATTATTTCAACAAAAATTTCATCGTACATTTCCAACTGGCTATGGCTCTTTGAAAAATGTTTTTCAAAGAGCCTTAACTATTAGTTTAGAACTGCAAAAATCAGGTAGATTACCTTCGAACGTACCTGAATATGTTGCTTCAGCACCGGGTAGTACAGGTAGAGACACTGCAAGTTGTATTCGCGAGTGAGCTGCTGCGCCTGGTCCCTTATCTTGCCGAACGAGTGCTGTGTGGCTGAGCAAGTCAGCAGCTCGGTGCGGCCCATGAAGGTCAAGAACTCTGAGACCTTCTCGTAGACTGCCGCCTCCATGCTCAGCATGCAGTTCTGCAGCTCCACCAGGAAGTAACGGTTCTAGGGGAGGAAGACGGAGGTTCAGAGTCTCTTTCAGAGAGTTTGGAATCATTACGAACAGAATTCGTGTCACCAAAAGTGCATCGAGACAAATCGTGATTTGATTTTGGATGGGGTCAACTTTTTGTATACGTCATTTTTAGATTCGTGAGTGTGTGAATACGGTTGTTAGTAGTCGTTACATGATTAGTAAAACGACGATTCATCCATGTATGACTGTGCTGTTACAGTAATTTTAGGGGAAACCGACTTTATGTTGCAGAATTTAGAACCCAGTACTGACCTGGTGGGCATTAGCCGCGGCAATGCTGAGAAGATAATCGTTCCTGGCCCCTGTGGACTTCTCCTCGAGTTGGTCCCGGCGGGAGGACACCTTCGCACTGTTCTTCTGCAGCGACGTGATGGATTGGAAGAAGGAGCCCTTCTTCTTCTTCAACCTTTAGGAATAAAAAACGCACAGAGCATAATAATATGTACTGGAAATAATGTTATTACAATAAGGGTTTTGATCGTTTCGGTTTGTTTTTATCACAGTATTGACAGTTCATAGATCTCATTTATTTCTCATTTATTCAATAGACAAATAGACAATCACTTTGCATACACGAACGCGACCGCTTTGGTTACCTGTGGGTCTTATTAGACACTAGCTTTTGCCAGCGGTTTGCCCGCGTGGAACTTTCATCCCCTATTTAACTCCCTTAGGGGTTGAATTTCGAAAAATCCTTCCTTATTCCGTGTTTAAATTATAAAAGGAACCTCTGTGCAAAATTTCAGCTTTCTAGGTCCAAGGGTTTGGGCTGGGCGTTAATGAGTCAGTCAATCAGTCAGTTAGGACTTTTCTTTTTTTTATTTATAGAGAAATATCAGATCCAATTTTCAAGACAAAGTTTAAAATATCTCTTTTCGATTAATGTGAATTGTCATTTTTGCACTGTGCACTTGTCTTGTAATTTGTATTCATAAGTAAAGTACTCGATATTTCAAGCTTAAATTTTCGGCTTATTTATTTATTTGGTTCACCAACAATTGTATACACTGGTATAAGTAAATGAAACAAAAGCAACAAATCAGAATAAAGTGTAACAATCACTTGTAGGTAAACTCTGCATGCACACAAAAACGTTGTTGTAACTTACAAAAAAGTAGAAATAAAAGACTATGTTATAAAGTTGCACTGAATAGAAAGAACTGAATAAATTAATTAAACTAAATTCAAATAAACTTAAAACAATATTAAAACAAACCAAAGCAAGGTTAACAAATTTAGATAATACAAAAAAATTGTAAGTAGCCTAAATTGAAAGAGTGAGACAACGCAGGGCCAAGAAACTCAATGTTCTGGGAGATACTTATAAAAGCTGGCTTTCAATTTGCCTAAACTGTCAAAATGGAGGTCGATCCGATCACTGCACTCGTTCACAGTCCTGCGAAACCTCGCGTAGGGAGAATTAGCCAGAACTGTTCTCTGCGGAGAGCAGAGTGGCGTTACAGGATTGCGTGGAATTCTGGAGGGGGCGCGGAAGTTAAAATTATTTAATATTTGCGGACAGTCCTTTTTTTGGGCCATAACTTTGCACACCCGAGGAAATGTGCCTGACAGTTGCTCGAAAGCCATTGACAACTACAAAGAAAGTTCTGTTCTCAAGGTACGAGCTCAACCATGAGAGTAAAGATCCAGCGATACCATAAGCTCTTAATTTGTCAATGAGAATTTAATGCGATACCCAGTCGAACGCTTTGCTGAAATCTGTATATAAGGTTCAGGTATATACCTGAATTTATAACAGTCCAGTATCCATACGTGTGTGTAAGTGTAAGTAAAAGTCATACAATCGCTACGTATTTGAAGTTAGGGGACAGTTATGTGCGTATTTTGGCTACTCCCCAATTGTACTGCCGCAGAAAGGTCGGTCAAAGGAATCAATATAATTCCTAGTTTGTAATGGCTGGTATTCAGTTCAAAATAATTTTTATGTAGTATTTATGTAGTAAAAATAGCCAACAAAAATTTTGAGAACACCTTTCTCAGATAAAAACGCATCTGAATGCCTATTCCATCACTAATACAAATGCTTTAAAAAAAAATGGACGGCATATGTTGCATGTTGACGGCAGCGCCCATGGTAAGTACAGACGCCAGCACATTAAGCTACCCCAAACTGTCCAATTTTGCCAATTGAACAAGAACTTATCCTTGTATTATAAAGTCTACCAAAGAAATTTGACAGATTGGGATAGCTTGATGTGCTGGCGTCTGTACTTGTTAAAGTAGGAACGCATGTTTAATTGGATGCCAGTTAGAGGCAGTAGGTATGACTGCAATTTTAATGTTTACCTAGAGTTAAATATCGGTTTGTAAAAATTTATGTTTTGTTGGTAGAATATATTATAAACAGCGAATTTAATATTATGTAGTTTCTGTATGTCTTTTACATGCCGTCTGCGCGACCATTATGGAACAGTCACGCCGACGGCATGAAAAAGAAAAAAAATCGGGTGAATTTTTGATAAAACTTGAAGTGCTATGTTAAGGGTACACTAGTCGCGGGCTCGAACTCTCTGGTGGGCTTGGCTAAAAAGCACACTGTCTCACCAGGCTTCGAGTCCGACAGAGGTAGTACCCGTGGTGGGCAGTTAGACGCTAGTCTACACGCACAACATTATTGAGTGAGCTGCAGGATCAGTTATAGTAAGTAGCACCGGCGTGTAAAAAATTAAGAATAGTTGCTTCGGAAGATCGGGTTTTCTGAAAAAAACCACTGCATAAATCAATGACCAATTAAGTTTATTGAATTTTTCGATAATTGAGCTTTCGGTCGGTACCGACTTAGTTTTGGAGATTTTACACTTCTTTTATTACTTAAACATGTCCAAAGTTACGTTAAGATATCAAGAAAAACGAATCTTTGTTGGCTCATAACTTTTTAATGGCTTTTATTTTAATATTCTGTTTCCGTACCGACAATATTAATAATGAGACAAAACCATACCATGTTTAAGTTTTGATGTACATTGTCAAACAGTGGAGTAAAACCCTCCCGAAGTTTGTATGGAAACAATGTGGACTTGTTTCACCTTAAAGCCGGGTATTGTACCTGGGTATAAAGACGATAAGTTTGAAAGACTTACTTCTCTTCAATATCCTTGGCCTTGTCGCGGACGTCATGCGCGGTGTGCTCCTCATCAAAGTACAGCTTCTTGGTTTTATCTACATCCATAACTGTGGTTTGTAATTCCTTGTGAGCCTGAGCCAGGGTATCTGTGCACTGGACAAAGAAAAAAGATGTGTTAGTAAAGGTTAAGGTGACTTATAGATATGGCAAAAGGTGGCCATTATTGGCTGTTTAAGGATCAGGGGCAGTATTTTGTAGAATTAATGTCATCGTATTTCCAGTCCGTAAATGGAATAGTGTTTTATACGACCATATTTAGTTGAGTCTCTCTCCGCTACTAGAATCATAAAACGTCATAATATTGATAGGGATTACGCCTAAAATAAGAGGAGTAAGGAAGTGGAGCTATTATTTGGAAAAACTTAAAAATAAAATGGACTTGGGTCCCATGTTGGTAGAAAATACTACCTTATATCAATTACGAAGACTATTCATACCAAAACAATAATTTTATCTAAATAATGAACATCCTACCCACAATCTATCTACCTATTTATAGTATTTCATACTATACTAGCTGACCCGGCGACCTTCGTATCGACTAACAGTCAATGAATGTTATGTTAACTTTTAGCTAAACTTAATTAAGGATTTTACTAACGTAATCCAAGCGTCAATAAAAGTACAGAAATCAAAGTACAGTATTTCAATGACGTGTCAGTAAGACATTTATTAAAGCTATATGAATTTTGCTGCACGGGTTGCGCTCGGGTTGATACGCTTCAGTGAAGCACCTTGTGAATTATACTAGAATTTTACAAATAAAGCGGATGGTTTGCCGACACGTAAACATGCCACATAGGTACAGGTGACCATGAGAAAAACACGCATTTTCTAGATTTGTTAATCGTCATGGCGAAAGCAAGACGAAACGGGTTTAAATTCAAAGGGCATGTCGGTTGGGATCATCGGAAGCCTCGGAATGAGAACTTCCTAACCTTTGAGTTTTCCTTTGTATCGTTGCGTGAATCACATTGATCATCAGTTTTCTTATATCGTTTTGAGTGGTTTAGATTTGACGAAATCCGGAAGGAATGAAATCAACCCACTCAACTCGTCGACTATTAAAAAAAAATACTCCTCATGACACTCTAATTATTTGTTACTAGCTTCCGCCCGCGGCTTCGCCCGCGTGGAAGTCGAAAATTATCCCGCGGGAACGTACCACTTGCCTTTGTATACCTAATGATTGAATATAATTTAATATGACATTGTATTGAATAATTCTGTACATTGTATCTAATAATTTTTGACATTATAATTAATAATCATTGACATTGTATATTTTGATAATATACACACCGGCACAATTAGCGGAACAGAAAAAAAAGTGAGACTATGAGATAATAACGCATTATTATTTGACGAAAATGTAATTAGACACAAAATAACAAATTGATTAACATCTTTTAGCAACGACTTTGAAAAGTCTTCGTTATTTTTTATTGAAAAATAAAGAAATTTGAAATAAGTGAAATTTTTAGATGATTATGAACCATCACAAAAAATAAAAAAAGTAAGCATTAAATGATTTAACAATAAAATTAAAGCAAAATTAATAACGAGTGTTTCCCCCTCTTGCTCTGATTACGGTTTCCATTCGTCTGGGCATGCTACAGATTATGTTATCGATGATTTCTTGAGGCAACCGCTCCCACTCCTCAAGTAATGCGTTTCCAAGTTCATTCAGATTGTTGGGGGGTGGCATTCTGGATTTAACCCTTCTTTTTAGCAAGTCCCAGACATGCTCTATCGGATTCATATCGGGGGAATTTGCTGGCCACTGCATCACCGGTATACCTACGTGGCTCAGATATGCCTGTACCGATTGTGCACTATGAGCACGAGCATTATCTTGCATTAGAATAAAGTCGTCACCAATAAATGGGGCAAATGGTACAACATATTCTTCTAAAATGTCTCTGATGTATCGATCTGCTGTCATGGTCCCTCCTGTGACTATCACTAACTCCGCGCGAGCTCCCAAACATATCCCTCCCCAAACCATAATCGAGCCGCCACCATAAGCCACTGTGTGTTCAAAATTAGACTGTATGTGGCGTTCTCCTTTGCGTCTCCATATTTGCTGTCTCCCATCGATCTGTTTTAAAAGAACTCTGCACTCATCAGTAAAGAGAACCTGCTGCCATTCGTTCAAATCCCAATGACGATGTTCTCGCGCATAGCTTAATCGGTTTACGCGGTGACGTCTCTCAAGTTTTGGGCCTTTGGCAGGTATATACGACCCTAAACCAACTTCTTCAAATCTCCTGCGAACTGTATGCTCACTTACTCGTACTCCTCGAACGTCTTCCAGTTCATTTCGAGCTTGTACAGCCGTTAATCGCGTATTCCTACGAACTCCAAGTTGTAAAAAACTGTCATCTCGCCTCGATGTACATCTTTTTCTACCTTGACCCCTCCTCCTCACAAGAGAATTAGACGATCTGTACCGCTGGATGCTGCGATGAATCGTTGATAGTGGTCGACGAAGCCTTGAGGCAATCGATCTGTAGGTATGGCCATTTCTTCTCATTTCATCAGCCCTAATGATTTCCAGTGATGTTAAGTCAGGCATAATAAAGAGCTTTTAATAAACAAAATTGCCCATAGAATAACAAATTTATAAAAAACCATAAAGTGCAATTTTTCAAAAAAATTACAATTACGTAGTTATTACTCGAACAAGTTGACAAAACGTATTGTTCGGGAAAATAAAACAAATGAATGAAAAAAGTGTATGTCATCTAATTTTCTATTTTCAAATTTGACAATAAATTAAAAAAATATCACAACTGGCCAGTTCCTCAAGTAAAAGATTTTAAAATCCTGCTTTTTTTGTGTTCCGCTAATTGTGCCGGTGTGTATAGTTAACGTTTTCCATATCCTGGACATTGTATGGTTTCAACAACTAATTTTGACATAATATATTGTACCTACATTTAATCTTAATTCCCTGAAATATTTGTACGCTGGAAACAGCAGAATATTATGGACGTCATATTATTACACATAATACACCTTAATAACAACAATATTCTAAGAAATAAATTTTAAATAAATAAATAAATAGTCTATCTGTGTGCATCTGTTTCAACCAAATCCGTTCAGTCGTTTTTGCGTGACTACTAGTCGTAATGCACTCTCGTCAATAATGAAGTTTTTACCAAATTCTTTGGACTACCTACCTAAGGGGTTAGATATAGTTTCGAAACTATGACCGCAGTGTAGGTACACGACATAATTTGTCATAGTTATTTTAAACGCAGATTAACTAATGTTCTCTTAGACTAAACACATCGTCATCATTATTCAAAATCAAAATCAAAAGTCATTTATCAAAAGGCTGAGAATCAGCACTTTTAGAACGTCAAAATACATAAGACAGTCCCCCAAAAACGCCCACCCTTCGACACTTCCTAGTGCTTTAGCTGGAAAGAAGAAGTGGCGCAACAAACTCCCCAGCAGCACAGCTGTCTGTTTTTTTATTATCTACCTAATCAAACTGCCAACTGCCACCGCCGTCAACAATGTTGGGGTTGGCTTCTAGTCTAACCGGATGCAGCTGAATACCAGTATTTTACATGGAGCGACTGCCTATCTGACCCGCCTATTGAATAACACAACGTGAACTTAACTTTGGGTTGGAGTATCCTATCAATTGGGGTATTATAGCAAACGGGACTGTTCTGAATAGTTAAAAACTAACTTCGTATTATTAAAATTATGGTAGGTAACATTTATTTCTATTATTCCGAGCTAAAATCTGAAAAGTTACCCAGACAGTCAAGGTCTGAATAAATCGAAAGTGACAGATTAAGCGGAAATCTTAAAACACTTGCCTTTCCGATTTGCTGTGTTATAAGCCACATCAACTAATTGATAAACAGTGTATCTAATTTCAATTAAATTATTGCCCAAAAAAATAAAAAGTTGCTAATTAAGTATACGAAAATATCACGAAGTCTTGTTTCTCCTTCCAGGACTTTCGCTTATGCCGTCACAAGCAACATGAAACAAAGCCCTACCTTCTTAGCGACGTTCAGTTTGTGCTGGCGCAGGAACTTGGCTTCGTCTGCGATCTGCTGCTGAAACACCTCGACAGCAGCCAGCCTTGCTCGAGCCAGCTTCTCATTCTCCTCCAAAACAGTACGCCAGACGTTCCACATATTCCTGATGACAAAATATTGGGTTAGGGTCAACAGAATAAAACCATAAACAGTACTAAGCGCAAATATGTTACAACGAGTTTGAGAAATATTTAACAGCCAGTTACAGAAACGAACTTTAACTTCTTAAGCCGATATTAAATATTAACATTACATTAACTTGTTGCAGTAAGCAACATCGATTTTGATGTCCTTTAATTACCCGTCTGCACCAGAAGGAGGGTTATGTTTTTCGAGTGTATGTATGTGTGTAGGTATGTTTCATTGACACGCTCTGTAGCCTAAACGGCTTGATCGATTTCAGCTTGAGAGGTGCCGCCATCAGATTCGTCTTTATTGTGAGAGTGACACTGGGTATATCAAAATTGAAAAAAAAAAAATGCAAATCTTTAGCGCCATATTGTCGTCAAAAAAATGTTTTTTTTTCAAAACCTATTGTGTGGGGTATCAAAACAAAGGGTTTCATAAATAGGTCTCCTTACCGTCAAAAATAATTATATTGACAAAAACTGTGATATTATAAAAAATACAAAATCAAATAATTCTTTACGATCTTTCTTAATGTTCCCTTCGATACGCCTAATGTAAATATCATAAGCGGTGGATATAAAAAACTTTAGGCTAGATCTATAGTCAGAGAGTGGGTATTGTTCAGATTTTATGTATGTTGTAATTGAAAAACCATTTCGAGGAATGGTGTTACTGATCATGATGGACTAATTTATACAGAAAAATATTCATATTTTATTGATTTTTTGATAAAATACGATCGACTTTCTTTGCCCTTCAAATTACGTCAGCTTTAGCCGTACAGTTTTGTATCGTTGCCTCAGAAAATAAAAAGTAAGTGGCAAGTATTAACGTAAACGTCAGGGATTGGCTGGACTCACTGAGTCCAGCCAATCCCTGACGTTTGTCTCACAATTCCAATGTCGAGCTACCGGAGTTATATTCGAGAGTAAGCACCCTGATCTGTTTTGGAGTCTCTGCAGCGATGCCAAGTCGACTGGCGATATATCCAAGTCCTGGGATGTCTTTATGAAAACGCGACAATGACCGTCCAAACGCAGGACCAGCGAACTGAACATATCCCCTGCGCCGAGGAGTTAGACAAGGGGACGTTATTTCCACAAAGTTGTTCTCCAACGCATTTGACGATGTGTTCAAAACGCTAAACTGGGAAGGACGCAGCATTAATTTCAACGGCGAGTACATCTCAACTTGAGATTTTCAGATGACATCGTCATACGGCAGCAGATGCTCAACGACCTACATGATTCTTCTGTACGTATTGGTCTCCGGATGAACTTGGACAAAACTCAGGTTATGTTCAACGAACACGTTACTCCGGGACCGATTACTGTCAATGTCGGTGCTGTCAAGGTCGTTCGAGAATACGCGAACGTCGGGCAAATTCTGCAGTTTGCTAAGAACAACTTTGAGAAAGAGGCTAACAGAAGAATTCAGCTGGGTTGGGCAGCATTTGGGACGCTTCGTCGAGTCTTCTCATCGCGTATTCCACAGAGCCTGAAGACTAAAGTCTTCAACCGGTTTGTTCTACCTGCTATGGCCTACGGAGCCGAAACGTGCACTCATGGTACGGCTGGTCCATCAATTCAAGGTCGCTCAGAGAGCTATGGAACGAGCTATGCTCGGAGTATCTCTGAAAGATAGAATGCGGAATAAGGTGATCCGGCAGAGAACCAAAGTTGTCGACATAGCTCACAGAACTAGCAAGGTGAAGTGGTAATGGGCCGGCCACATTAGTCGTAGAACCGATGACCGTTGGAGTAGACGTGTTCTTGAGTGGAGACTGCAAATGGGTAATCGGGATTTAAAGTGATTTTATCCCTACTATGTGCCTAAAGTTTTCATTTTTGACCAATCATACCTATGTACCTACAGGTAAGTCAACATCAATGACCAATCATTCAGATACCAATCCACATGGTCTTCACATGATCTGACAAAGATTATGTCTGGACTTTAAAAGAGACTGTGATCTCTGAGTTTGTTTCGGCCTTTGTTCTCAAAGTAGTCAGATTGGAAAATCCGACCTCATCTTGTTTAAAAGAATATGATTGACATGTAAAAGTGTTTGTACAAACCTACTTACAGAAATAAAATCATTTATCATTTAAAATTATACCATTCTTATTTACCAAGGTAAATATGGAGTAGTACTTAACAACAGTCATCACTCACACGTTATGCCGTATCCGGCAAATTATCACGCGGGCGAGCTTATCCTGGTTATCAAACCCAGAATCCAAACTGGATCAGAAAATTTCCATTTAGACATTCTCAGTAACAATTTGCTCGACTCGAGGATCGAATTTTGCGCCAGCTACAGTAGGTATAGATACGGCAGGAAGTCAGTTTCCAACAAATCCTTAATGTACGAGTCTTATGCTGAAATCGTTCAATTAATCATATTTCATTTAGCTCAGGTCATATTTATTGATCTCGCTACAATCGCATACATTTCAGTCTTCTAATGAACAGCAATTTTTTTCATGATCTTTGAAAGTTTTCTACGCCAGCCGTCCAGAGTCATATGCTGAATTCATGGTTAAATTTTGCAGCCATCGTGTTCATCATCATCATAATTTCAGCCGAAAGACGTGTACTGCTGGACATAGGCCTCCCACAAAAGGGGGTTTTGCCATAATCGCCACGCTTGGCAGGCGGGTTGGCGATCGCAGTATGGTGGTAAAATGCATAGAGAACGCTGCTGCCCATTCTGTAGTAAGTCCCTTAGTCGCCTTCTACGACACCCACGGGAAGAAATGGGATGGTGCTATTCTTTTCCATCGTGTTCATCGTCGGTAATTCTGTTACGAGCGCTCTCGTGGCGTAAGTAAATTTTTAGCTAGGATAATATTGAATGAAAAGATTTCTGTAATAATTTATAGACTGTAATTATAGCAATAAGCTTATAATAAGTATTTTTATCTTATAGTTTCACCATTTTATAAAGTGTGGAAAGATTTGATGGATTTCATTGAATTTCAGTCATTACACCTTTACGAGGGTCCTTTATTACGGACCTACGTGGTCGTCACATGAGCTGACCAATATATCTGGACTTTAAAAGAACCTGTGACCTCTAATTTTGTTTCGGCATTTATTCTCAGAGTAGTCAAATAGAAAACGCCGACCTCATCTTGTGTCAGTTTTAAATGATTAATGGTCGAATTTCGAACACTGGGCGACCACTAGTAGGTATGTGTTTATTACTTCTTTGTCTGTTATTAATTTGACATAAATAAATCGTAGGTTATATTTAATTCAGTTTCATATATAAATATGAAATTTATTATATTTCATATAAAATTGCTAGCAACAAATTAGACTGCATTGAATTGTCTAACATGTTATGCTATGCGGTTCCTAGAACAGTCCACAAGCGAAAGGTGCGCGCTGGCACATTATTTTCAGTGGGCACTTGCAAGTCCAACTCTGGCTTGCGTTCGTTCGCCTGTTCGCAGAATGGTCATTTCCTACGATAGGACTCTTGAACATATTGACATTTTACATGTGCTCCGATAGAGGTTAAATAGATTATTTTATTTATTTATGTAGATTCTTTTAAATATTGTGAATGTAAGAACGTTGTAGGCCTTGCAGACTGTAGATTTCTGGCCCATTTTGTATTCCTAATTTTCATTTCTCTTAATAAGTACCTGGTTCTTAACCTGTACTGTTCTCCCATACCTGTTATCACTGTAATCTGAAAATATTATAAAACGACAATTAATGTCAACCGTGCACCTAGTTTCTGACGTTTCATAAGTGCCCATGTAGGTTTATGTGAAATAAAATATTTTGAACTCCATAGTTAGGTACATTTCAAATCAAATCAAAATATTTCACTACAATACTGTGAATATTGGATTCTACCCATGTAGAATCCAATATTCACAGTATTGTAGTGATAGGTCACTACATCATCGAATGGCGACAATATCCCAGCGTCGAAGACTATTGGGCACTGACTTTTGGAAGTTGGTTGGAAGCCACGTTAGCCACGCCAACCACGCGCCGCGCGAGCGCGTGTTTCCTACGTCATCCTCGGCGAGCTCCCAACTTGATCGCCTATTAGTCTTCCACCTCTCGGGAATTATCACCAGTACTAGTAGTACCACCACTACATTGTAGGTTCATCATATCAGCCGAAAGACGTCCACACATACATACATAAGCCTCCCCCATTGTGTAGGCACAATCATACGAGCGCATCACATGTCCGGCCGCCGCCACAGCGCGAAGCGCACTAAGCGACCGCCAGGGCGCGCCGCGTGCCACCTCTCCGAACATGCGACACCTCTACGGTCTGCGCCAGCGCTGGCGATCGTATCGAATGGCGACAACATCCCAGCGTCGAAGACTATTGGGCACTGATTGTTGGAAGTTGGTTGGAAGCCACGTTAGCCACGCCAACCACCAGTACTAGTAGTACCACCACTAAATTGTAGGTTCATCATATCAGCCGAAAGACGTCCACTGCTGGTCATAAGCCTCCCCCAAGACGGGGGGATTTGCCATAATCACCACGCTTGGCAGGCGGGTTGGCGATCGCAGTATGGTGGTAAAATGTATAGAGAACGCTGCTGCCCATTCTCTAGTAAGCCCCTAGTCGCCTTCTACGACGCCCACGGGAAGAAATGGGATGGTGCTATTCTTTTACGCCCAACACCACACCGGGACGCATTGTAGGTTACCCTGCGGTAATTATGGAGATGTTCTATGACAATAAACCATTCCTATCCTGATTCGTACCTAAACGCATTTGTGTTTTATTTACGAGTTGACCTCTAAAGTATTAATGAATATAATTAATATCGCCAAGCATCACACAGGCTTCTGAGCAGAGCACACGTTCAATTGCCAAGCAAAATGCAGGTAAACACTACGTATTTGCACCCGAATGTATTAATGTAACGCTTGCAGCGACTAATTTGCAATAGGCCCTAAGCTTATTGCATATTTGATGACGTGTAACTGGAATACTGACAAAGTAAATATCCTTGTACAGCCTCCAGCTTTCCAGAGAATATGGTTTGTTTTGTATCGTCATGGAATGTATGGAAGAACTTCTGGAAATAATGCTAGGATGACCGCACAGTAAATTGTATTGTTTGGTGTCGAATAAACCGAATGAATCAAAATTGCCTATGTCAAAAGTAATGTAAGGATTATAAAGTTACTATATTTTTTGTTTTTTAGAAGGAGATTATCAAAACTTTCTCTTTCGGCGCTTTTAAAATGCGTATTACGTGTAACGCGCGTCTACAGCGCGTATTCTGTTTGAAAAAGTAAAATTAGTAGCATAAGCAGCGCGCACTGGCGTGACGACGGGGTGGAAGACAAGGTGAGCATAATCAGCATATCGACGGTCCCTACGAACAATCCCTTAAGTGCTAGATCCGTGATTTGCATATTTTGTTTTCGTGACCTTCAGGCCACCTATACTATCGTTTTGTTTAACAAAATTAAGTCTAAGACGGCAAAATGCACTTTGAATTCACACATGAAATTTCCCATAACTCAAAAATTTGGTGAAAAATTCTGACAAAGAACAACAATAGTGGTAATTCAGTAATTGAACATTGTATAATCTATCATGCCCCTGCCAACCTCCCCGCAACTGCCATTTGCGGTACAGTTGCGTTCGTAGTTCGCACCAGACTGGCTGGGTCTTCAGCGTGAATGTCAATATTAATACTGTTAAAATACAATACAAGGCAAGCTATAGTTTTTTTAGTATTAAAATTTGAAAGACTTGAGATATATCTCTTAGATCGATCATCAAAATCTGTTTAGCCTTTTCCAAACTATGTTGAGGTCGGCTTTCAGTTTTACCCTGCAGTGCGTCTGGTAGTAAAAGGGCGATGGTGGAAACGGGTCCTGGTGCTCCTACGCACACTCTCCGAAGTACAGTCTACTATTTAATGTTACTTCGTTGATGAGTCCTGACTAAGCTAAGCCAAGCTAAGTGTGATACTAACTTACTTTTGCTTGAGTTCCGTAACTTTAAGATAAAGTTGCACTTAGTGTTGAAGCATTTAGCGTAGATTAATCCTTAGCTTACCAACAATGGTAGCATTTTTTACTTCCAAACTGGGCAACTAAATAGTTTTGTGAGGTAATTATACCTGCTATAGCTACTTTCAAATAGTCGGTCGACTATGCGAGGCTCTTTTCTTCATTATTGGTAAAAATACAAAGAGTATTAATTCTAACCTACAAATGTCCGTAAATTATAGGAATCTGTCATAAGTCTTCTAACTTGCAAACATTTCAATGGTTACTTTGTTGTTCGTTTTTGACAGATTGGCCATATAAAGTCTGCTCACCAGATTTCAAGTAATTCTCGTCTTGGCAACACAAATGTGCACATATAATAGTAAACGCATTCTGAATATCGAAATACGTACAGACCAAACTGTCAAATTTTGCCACTTGAACATGGACCTTATGCTTATGTGATAAAGTTGAAAATCTATCAAAGAAAGTTGACAGAATACATTAAATTTCAATGAACCTGGATTTATAATTAAACTGAATGCCATGATGATTGTACAAAGGTCATAGATAATAAATTTATCATTAAACTGAATGCCATGATGATTGAGGTCATAGATTATAAATTTATAATTAAACTGAATGCCATGATGATTGTACAAAGGTCATAGATTATAAATTTATAATAAAACTGAATGAGATGATGATTGTACAAAGGTCATAGATTATAAATTTATAATTAAACTGAATGCGATGATGATTGTACAAAAGTCATAGATTATAAATTTATAATTAAACTGAATGCCATGATGATTGTACAAAGGTCATAGATTATAAATTTATAATTAAACTGAATGCCATGATGATTGTACAAAGGTCATAGATTATAAATTTATAATTAAACTGAATGCCATGATGATTGTACAAAGGTCATAGATTATAAATTTATAATTAAACTGAATGCGATGATGATTGTACAAAGGCCATAATGAAAAAAAAAAAGGATTATAAATTATGACCATTAATGCCCATTACCCCTGATAGCTGCTCCCATTGAATCCATACCGCTGGATTAATTTGTCTACCGAATGTGTGAAATAATTGATGGTTCTAATAGGTAATGTCGCATATTGTGTCGAAGTTTCGGGAAAACGGGTTTAATTTATTGAAATTGAATAATGTTTTTCGTAGAATAAAGAGCGTGATGCAATATAGTCTGTCGAGAGTAAGTTCGAGAGGCGTTACTAAAACTATTTTTTCTTCAAGACCGACTTCTTTTGTTAAATTTAAGTTCTTAAAAAGTATGTACCTACTTCTCTTTCAGTTCCTATGATACAATAAAAATGTTTAAATGTTTTAAAAGAATCGAGGAGAACGTAAAAAAACCCAAGTTAAGTAGCGAAAAGCTTTTCTGTTTTTGTAAAGCTTAGAAAAAAGACACATCAAATGGTTTGTCAATGACATAATCATTTCACCAGGTAAACGAATGCCGAACAATTTATGCAAATTTTTGGGACGCCCCTGCAGAGCTTTAATTAGGCACATCGGTAGAAGCCGCTGACAGGCCAAAAACAATTGAATACTAAGGAGCTGGCCACAGTAGCCATCATTATGTATTGGGAACGAACCATGGTATATCATCCTAAATAAAGCGTATTAACGTGTAGGTACGGTTGCATGCCAAAGTGGAATCAATGAATGTTTTAATGTAAAGGCGTACAAAACAGTCAAGCAGTTAGTTAAAAAAAAGAAGCCCATGGGAAAATACCCCTTTAAAATGGACGCCCCATTGAATTTGAAAAGTTCAACCTGTCTTCAATTTAATCAGTACTGCCGTGCCAGAATAAGAAACCAGTTATGTGGTAGAGTAACTGGAAATTCCCTTTCAAAGATGTCTATTTTTAGCTTTCTAGCTGAAGGATTCAAAACAAACGGCGTCGGCGTCTTTTAAAGTTAAAGATATTTTTAGTTTAATCTGAATAGGAATGAAATAGATATAAAAGAAAGTGAAACAAATAAACTGGAAATTAGAAATTATGAAAAATATTATTACAATTAAAATATTTTGAAACAAAAAAACTGTAATGGAAAGTTACTGACTGTTGAAAAGGTAATTTTAAAGGCTTCCAAAAGGATAAAACAGTACTCTTTTGTATTTAATATAAAGGGATTTTGTAAAGATTTTTGTGAATTGTACAATATTTAAATGAAAAACCAGCTGATTTAAATGTTGACTCGAATTCATTTTTGTGGAAACCTTGGTAAACGATAGTATATTATCTTAGTTCATTAAGTGCAACTCATTGTTTGACATTCATAGTACTTCATGTAAATATTTAGTTATTATCAACAGTAGATAGCTAATAATAGTGAAATGTCTGACAAGTATATGTCAAACCAATTTAAATTCTTCTTAGTGTATCGATGGCAATAAAAATCAAATGTCTTTGGCCCAAAATTCAACTGCGCAAACTCCGCTCAATGACGCAGTCGTAAGATCGTCAAATGCACGAGTAACAGGGCATGCGGCGCAGGATTGAAGGTGAGTCATTGTCTGTGGAGCGGTGTCGCATTCGCACCAGAGATCTGAGCCGTCCGTAAACCCCTATCTGTAGAGATTGTCTTGGCTCTGGCCGACTTGAGTTTGAAGACTACTTAGAGATTGCCAAGTCGGCCACGGTAACACGTGCTCAGGCGGAAGGTTTTCAGATGGTTCAATAAGTTTGTCAGGGGGTTTATACAGCTCCCGCCACAGGTTTCATCTCGCTGTGGAGGCGTTGCTTTGGCTAGACTAGCTAGACCCAAGCACCCTATAAAACTTTTTCGGCTCTTTAGCCTCTGTGGCTCAGATACATTGTGCATTGGGTGACCTGAGTCACCCTGTAGTTTCGCCCTTTTAATATGGCTGGCTATGGTCCTGCAAGTGTTTGGAGGTGTGCAATGCCAGTCAGTGGAAAAAACATTCGTATCTATCTAAAGGTGATCTATTAAAAAGGGTAGTCGGAACCCCAAAAAATTTAACAACCAATCTTCCCAAGGGGTACATTTCGTGTTACCTGGTTAGACTGGAGGGTGACCTCAACATAGAAAAAGGCTAGGCAGGTTTATTAAAGGTGAACATACAATTGAGTTTCTAATGTTCTCATTACCAAATGTACTCCAAGAAGGTATAAATTTAAAACTTGATGGCAATAAACTAGATGCTATTCCGGAAACTGGGAACTAACAATTACTTCAGATTCAAAATTGCAATTGGCCCACATTAGAGCTCTTTCAAGTAGATTATGTTCAGCTGCTTATGCAGTAAGAAAAATGAATTAACTGATGTAGCCACAGCTATGTTAGTATACTTTGCTTATTTCTACAATATTATTTCTAATGGTGTTCTATATCTGATCTATATCTACGTCAACAACTGACATAGATTCAATTTTCATTATACAAAAATGGGCAATACGCGCAATCTATAAAATGGGGCATCGCGAGTTTCTTGAAATTGATACACTAACTGTGCTTCCTCTTTTTCTCTATATCTTAGAAAATATCTTGTATGTTCGCAAAAATGTAGGTCTTTTTATTTCATTATTATTGAAAAATATTTGCTTTCTGCACTCTTACTCATATATACATTAACTGTGCCAAATGTCATACTTTTCTGTCCGTGTAATTTTCGTAAAAAGGGTACAATGTTTTACTTCTCGTAATAATACAGATTATAACATTAACCAATCACTTAGTAAGAGTTTATCAAGATTAATTTATAGGCCAAAGCTTTCCTTAGAATTCCTAACTTAGTTGTTAGTTTTGTTACTTAAAACTTAGTTTATTGCTACATTCAATAAAGGCAACTTACTATGAAACTTCATCTGATTCTCTTTGAACATAACTAAAAGTTCCGATATTGATCAGCCAGGAAGAAGATAGATATTATATTTAAAGGAAGTTTGTTTTAAAACAAAATGCAGGAAGAAAAGTTACGTGAATAATGCTGATGCGTTTCTGAAAATTATATTTGTTCGTAGAGGGAACATGAACGAGAAAAATAATATCTTACTTATCATCGCTATTCCTGTGAGGCGTATCTCACAGTAATATAATTATTTGAAACTAGCTTTTGCCAGCGGTTTCGCCCGCGTGGAGTTCGAAAATGATCCTACGGGAACGTACTATTGGGATGGAAAGTATGTTATGTGTTATTCTAGGTTACAGACTATCTGTGTGCCAAATTAATTCCAAATCCATTCAGCCGTTTTTGCGTGATTGAGTAAAAAACATCCAATCATGTAAATATCCAATCTTCTAAGCATACAAACAACATACAACTTTCACAATTGTAAATAAATAAAAAGAAAAGTCCTCACTTACTGACTGATATCAAAGCCCAGCCCAAAACCTTGGTCCTAGAAAGCTGAAATTTTGCACAGAGGTTCCCTTATTATGCAGACAAGGAATAAGGGAGGATTTTTCGAAGTTCAATCCCTAAGGGAGTTAAATTGGGGATGAAAGTTTCGCGCAGGCGAAGCCGCTGGCAACAACTAGTTCCGGTTTGAGATTATTTATTCTCATAAGAATACATTAATTCGCTAACATGAGAGTATTAATACTCGTACTAGACATAAATAATTTGTTGGGCGTATTTCAAAAAGTAAACATAATTAAATATTTTGGGGTAGTCGTTAAAAAAAAATGATGCAATGTTGGTTCAAAACATAAAGCAACTAAAAAAGTTTCCGTACAACACAGATAAGCGTGGCTAGAAGTGACACAAACTTAGTCCCGTATAACAGAACCTCACTCAAGACTCAAGCATTACTTAAAACTAGTTTCAACCAATCAAATGGCTCTAAACTCGTTTTAAGTAATGCATGAGTCTTGAGTGAGGTTCTGTAATACGGGCCTAAGTGTAGTATGATAATGAATTGTCGATCGCATGTCATCCGTGACGTTATCTGTAAAAAATCCTGTGGTGCCCTTACATAAATAGTCATTCGCCCTGGGAATTCATTGCGAAAAAATGCACGAACGGAAATACTTTCTTAACGAACGATGTATTTGCTGATACATTCATAAAAACTCGCGTCCCGCTCTAATTAGTTTTGGGTTTTCTTAACATTTTTACCTGTTTGTGCACCTATAATCAGTTTTGATCTAATTAATATACACTTTACACTATTAAACGCGTTCCAATAATTTAATACCCAACACACCCATGAGAAATCTCCTACAAGTGTGTAAATGAGTTTCAGGGCTAGACCTAAGTCATGTTTTACCTACGACCTATTCTTTACTCTTTATTATCAAAGTTTTAGGCTCACAGAGTTTGGATGTAAATGAAATATAGTTTAATACTTCTTAAGTTGAAAGAAAGTAGTATTTACTGGCACAATTTTAATAAATCACTTTAGAACTAATTAGTTCTGTGGCGCCATCTTAATCGCCACATGTGAACTACATGTCATACTGTCGTCACGCAAGCAACATACTGACATCTATCGTCGGGTAGCAGCGTAATAGACAGAACACCCGTTCGTTCGGAGGCCCTTTTCCATGGAGGATGAGTGAACTTTACACCCTGTTTCTCTAACCTCGATAATTTTGGCTAAAATGAATAATTAACAACATTCTAAATAATAAAATATGCATTAAATGGATACGTATACGTCTACTTTTCAATATAGTTGATGTCACTGCAGACAACAAAACCGTTCGCGCAAAACTCAAAGCATTTATATTTCAATTAAACCATTCGCAGACACTTTTGAACTGTCAAAAATTTGGTCAGTTAGAGAGCTGAAGTTAGTGGCCTATTCTAAAACGAGGATATCTATGGAAAAAAAACGGGAAAAACTGCAAGGACACTCTTTTAAAGGGAGGGGATTCGGGAGTCACGGCGTCGAACTCACTAATGGGCCTGGCTAAAAAGCACGCTGTCTCACCAGGCATCGTGTCTGACAGAAGTGATATCAGTGATGAGCAGTTAGACACTAGTTTACACTCACAACTTTTCTTCCGCTCTGGGTGGAGCAGGAGGGCGTGTCAGACTTTTACTGACTAAAACCCACCCGTGTTCCCTCAGTTGCCTGTATTCCAGGAGCGACGGTATCTCTTTCGAAGAACCCGGACCCCTGGCAGGCATCGGCCCTTGCGGGCCCCACCAGTTGGTGCTGACATCTCAGACGGCGCGCGTGGAACACAACATGCCGTCCCGCCTGCAACTTTTCGGCCGCAGGGAATAGGGAGAGCGGCCAACGCTATACCGACACTTGTCCTCCCCTACGGCCCCAACGCGTCCAACATCAAACGGTGGCAGCCCCGTCCAGGCCACGGAAGGGAAGAGCGCTACTCAGAAGTACCGGCACTCCTCCTCCGCCGCAGCCTGTAACCCTCAGCCGCAATGCCTCCAAGTCGACATCGCGGCCCACCTCAGTTGCGGTGCACCTCACCGCAGCCTACTTTTTGGCCGCTACGTCGTCGGCTTGGAGGCAAAAGCCCTGACGAGCGGCCCCACTTTGGGGTTCCTCTTCGCTTCATCGTGGCTGGGAGTCCAGGGCTTCTGAGGCCCCCCGCAACGACAATGCGGGAACACACTGGGGGCATTATGCATGGGTTATGTGAGAATGTAAAAAAAACAATTAAGAAACAGTTTAAAATACAATAATAGAAATAAGAGAGCTCGCACGAAATTTTCAATTTTCTAAATGACTTCATATTTTCAATTCAGTTGAAAGTACCATTCACCATATGTTATCTTGAGAGAGAACCGGATACGAAAAATCGTGTCAAACATCTTTTGCTATTTCGTGCATTCTTTTGCAACTGGATGCAATGTGATGCCTATTTCCGGCTGGAATTCGTATGAAATATCAAATGAAACTCCTCTGATTTGTGTCTGGCGCTGAGTTCCATTTTCTTTAAACGATGTCAGTTTGTTTAGTGGTTTGAGTGTGTGTCGATTTGACAGGAAACATAGTTTCGGTTGGTTTACATACCTTATCTATGTTTGATAGCACTGTAATAGCTGAGTATTCTTGTTGTTAAAGCCTTGGGCCAGTGAGTCTAATCGAAGGGATTTTCAGTCGTCTGGAATGACGACTTTGCATAACCTTTATCTCCTATTTGACCTCAATAAGTGATGAATTTTGTTGCAAAAATTGTGTTTCTAGACTAAGCTGTTTAGACTGCGTGTTGTCTGTCAGTGACTGAAAGTAGATTTCATCATCGTCAGCCTATAATGTTCCCACTGCTGGGACACAGGCCTCCTCTCGGTCAGAGGGATTGGGCCGTAATCCACTACGCGGGCCTAGTGCGGGTTGCTAGATGTCACATGTCTTCGATATTTGGTTCTAGGACATGCCGGTTTCCTCACGATGTTTTCCTTCACCGTTTTGAGAGCAGTGGTGATGAAATAATTTACACAAAGTAAAGCACCTGGCTGGGTTCGAACTCACGACCTACAACTCGTAAGTCGCGGCCGTTACCACTTGGCCACCACTGCTCTCAAAGTAGATTCGAAAGTAGATTTATAAAATCTATATTAATATAATTAACTACTGTTACCTATATAGCAGATTATAGTAGCTTCACTAAACAGAGAAGACCATCTGTAAAGTCTATATGTATAGCCAGTCTAATCTAAAAGGGAAGTGAGGAATGTCATAATTTCATCTGATGAAGGGCCCTGAACTGTGTACAGTTCGGACGGTCACGGTCGGCCGGTGACCCCGAAATCGTCAGATAGAAGCGTACAAGAGATGTTGTCTCGTATCAAATCTCTTTGTTTAAGTATCGAGAAATTTCGAAATTTTGCCCAAAGTTCTGTTTTGGATAAATATTATTGCAGTTTATGGTATTGTTCAAGTCTACACATATTTTTTTGTTGTTATTTTATTTTATTTTATGGTTTTGTAAGAATTTCGTGTACTTCAGAATCACTAATAAATATTAATCTTAATCTAGTAAGTGGTACTTATGCATAACTATTTATTGCGTATTATGGTTTTAGTACAGAAATTCACGTGTTTGTAGATTAGTTTGATCATTTTTCTGGTATGCTCAATATAAATGATTGACCGACATAATAAGAAACAAGAAAAAAACATAAAAGTCAACGCTAAAAGTACGCTACGAGATTTCGTAGCACTTGCTACGATAGTGCTAAGAATAGTAAAAAGCGCCATCTGATTACAAGTAGTGGAACTAACTTCAGTAGTGAAGTTAGTTCCTATCTATTTTAAATAGCGCATTTATCAAAGGTTTGTTAATTGTTACGAGCTTGTGGGCGTTTTTAACCATTTGTGTTACGTTAAACTAAAACGTTTAAACTGGACGATTGAGGTAGTTTGGTAAGAAGGCAATGTGATCAAGATATCTAAGTTTGGTCTGAAATATTTTGAATGAAAAACTGACAGTATAGCTTCAGTAGATACTTGTGTTTCGTATTTATATTTTGATTTTCTTTTTCACCCGACTACGCAAATTGGCATACGACCACGGCTTTCAGATGAGAATATTTTCTTGTCATACTTTGTCGATCGTGATTTTTCAGACGGTTTTAGTTTTTTTTTCTTAATTTTTATAGTTAAATGATGGCTTGGATAATGAAATGGCTTTGACATTAAGTCGAGTTAAAAGTCCGTTTGCGTTTCATCGCCTACTTAAACGCGCGGCAAACTTGCCCTAAGGCGATTCACACACGGCACCGCGCACCGCCGCGGCGGCATACAATTCGACCGCGCGGTCGGGCGGTGTACGTGTGTTAGGCATCAACGGATTTCTTAGAGACCAATGCGCCATGAGATCCGCTTCACCGCCTACCGCGGCGGTTTGCGGTGCCGTGTGTTAATCGCCTAAGTTTAAGCTGCTTTATAATGACGTGGTTTAAACAACCTAGCTGCAAGTGCAATTGATTATGGCTGTGTTTGATAGATGGCACTAGTATGCACTAGAAGAAACTCACTTTGCAGTATCAAGGTTTTGTTTTGAAGACTTTTTTGTTTGTACTTTTATCAAAAGCAGAAATTCTGAAGGCGAATTCAATTTGAACTTGAACAATTTAACTAAGAAGTGACCCTTACTGAGAAATTTTCAAATTCAAGTAGAAAACTCATCTCAGTAACAACCAATGTCAAAAATGATAAATATTTTTTGACAGATTATGTCTAAAATTTTAATGCGAACGTTCTTAAGAATAGGAAAAATTTCTCTTGGTTGCTTTTATACTAAAACATCGATTGCGATATATGTAGAAAATTTTGAGCGCAGTTGGGCCTAGCCTACAACCATTGTTGTTATAATTTAGCCTTTAAAGTTGAGCGGCTAAAGTCTAAATTACAATACATTATTTTTATTTGCAGTAAGAAAAACAAAATAAATCACAGGGTTATTTTAATTTTGAATTCAGTTATTGATATTATACATCCAAGTGATGAGTGATTGTTTATTAAGTTCGCGTGCTTCACTTAGTGGGAGCAGTAGCAACCCAGTGGTCACGGCCCCGACTTACGAGTTGTCTTGAGTTCGAACCCAGGTCTCGAAACGGAGAAAGAAAACATTGAGACGAAACCGGCGGTCGACGAAGAGTCCTGTCGGCGAAGTATCCTGTCGGCGACGAGTCCCGTCGAAGTAAAGGCTTGTCGGTGTTCAGTCTGTCGGCGTAGTATCTGTCGGCGTTTAGTCGTACACTGATTATAATAAACCGGGCGCAAATCCAGACTCTGGAGAAATTCCTATTAGAAAAACCCTGAAACACGGCTTGAACCGGGAATCGAACCCAGGATCTCATGCTCTGTAGTACCGCTTGGGACGACAAGACCCACGAGGCAGTTTGACTTTAAATTAAAGTGGCTAGTTTGATTGATTTGAAGAACAGTTTTTTTTTTTTTTTTCAATATGATATACCGTCTAGCAACTGCTAGCAATTGTATGTGTTACAATAAAATGATGTGCACTCATGACAGTTATTTATAAATCTTAAAATCAATCAAGTTATCTTGAAGTACGTATAGAGTGGTACAGGGTTAAGCAGGCACGGGGTCGAAGAACGTCGCCACCTTGTTTTTTTTTTAATACAATTTTAATGACATTTCACAAAACGATTGCACAAATCTTTAGCAATAAAGGGGGCTTGCCAATGTCTATCATACACCAACGCATTCTTGTAGTGCTCTAGTTATCTGTGTCGTGTATAGCCGTCATTTGTGACAGAGACATTCGCATTTATGAGCAAAGCACGGTACGCAAAGCACAGACTGAGAGATTGGCTTCCGGGCCGTAGATCGGAAGCCAATCTGTCAATGGGAATTCTGATTGAGATATATTTAATTGACGGGGTGTGCGAACTGTATGCTCATTTTCTCCAAAAGGGTAGGTTGCATACCCACATTTTTCCAGTAACCAGGGGGCGAGCCTATTGTCATCCACCGGGCAGAATTAAAATACAGACGCCTAGCTGTTACGGAGAAATTCCAATTCCATTTCTCAATTAATGTACAAAATTTAAAAAACTACCAGTCTAGGATTCGAGCCCAGGATACGTAAGATACGCTCAGCAGTAGCGCTAACAACCAATAGGAAAAACGAAGCTGTAATTCAGGAATGTGATAACACGACCATAGTTTCTAGCGTGGGGAATAGTTTTGAAAGCTCTACTCAACTATCTTGTTCTTTTCAGTCGATGGCGAAGGTAACTTATCCAAGACAAAACTGACAGAATGGCTTCTAAAGGGTAGTTTGTATAATAATATGGAATTTAATTATGGAACAAAAAAAAGAAGTATAATTATACGAATATTTGCAACAAAAAAAAACTATGAATAATTGCCCAATAATAGTAAGTAATAATAATAGAAATGTATAGTTAGGTTGTAGGTAGAATACAATGTCAGTTGGGCTATAAGATTGTATACGATGTTTGCAGAAACAATGTATTTCTTATAAATATACGTTTGATTTGATTTGATAAAAATATTGTATTCAGTCAGATGAGTAGGGCCCAGTAGCTGGCCACGCTAATTGTGGCAAATGTGGCGGTTAAAACAATCAACTAAATTAAAAAATTAAGGAATCTATAATCGTTTAATATTATTTAGTTACGTACTCAAGCCAAAAATCCTTTAAATATTTACACAGATCGTATTTATGTCGTCAATTGCTAAGTATAATATTGTTACATCACAAATTTGAACTTTAAAAGCATCTCAATCTAAGTTAATTTTGGAATAAAATCAACTTTAATAAATTCAGCATAACACAGAGAAAACTGGAACTATTTGGATATTCTAATTACCTTGTTTACTATCTGAAATATTAAAACGTTTAAAAACCGAATGTAGAAATTATTGTAGGCTTAGACGAATAAATGTGTGTTCAATTGTTTATATCCGGACACTGTGAAACTAGGACCTTATATTCTAGGCACTCACCATTTTTCCTCGGCTCCATCCACCTTTATGTCAGGAATATTCGGGATCTTCTTGTTGAGATACGCCGAAGATATCTTCAGCAGGGCCTGGTGACAATTATACATAGCTGCCGTTAGTAAATTTGCAGGAAAGGTTGATCAAAACTGCAGACTTGTTGCAACAAGTGAATGCGTCCACACCCTACCGCGGCCCAGATAAAACTGGATCTAGCCCGGAAGCTCTACCTCTACGGTTCCCAGTGTTTTATAATCACTTTACACAATTAAAATTTCCCGTGTAAAATTTCACATGGAAACTAAGTTAATATTTTCCACAAGGACGTCGCCCCTAGCCTCATTACCGAGATAATCTGCCTGTTGCGTAGTGGGATTTTGCTGAGTATTTTATTCCATAACATGTGACATTTGATATTTTGGATGGTAAAAGTTACATGCCTAATGGTAAAGTGTAGCTACAATATGCATAATACCTGTAAAAATCACCGTGAAAACTTAGGTGAAGGGAAGTTGATGTGAGTATCATTCCACGCGACGATTACAAGAACGGTATTGATAGCTTAACCCTCACTTAACCTAAGATTTCACGGTGAGATTTTGCAGAATAGCTCGACTCGAAAGAAAATGGACATACTTAGGTAAGTTGTTATTGAAAATGTTTATTTGCCTTTTATATTCCGTTGTATTTCCAATGAGTGATTATTTTTTTATGTCTGAAATCATCAAATAACTCTTCCCGCTCTGGGTGGAGCAGGAGGGCGTGTCAGACTTTTACTGACTAAAACCCACCCGTGTTCCCTCAGTAGCCTGTGTTCTAGGGGCCACGGTATCTCTTTCGAACAACCCGCACCCGTGGTAGGCATCGGCCCTTGCGGGCCCCATCGGTTTGTGCTGACATCTCTTTGAGGCGAGCGTGAAACACAACGTGCCGTCGACCTGGGCTTGGTTCTTACCGGACAGCGAGCTGCCCATTACTCGCCGTCCACAAGCCCACGCCTACGGTGGCCGGGAATCAGCCTGAGATTCCCGACGCCCAGGGCGTGTCCTGCGGCGACTAAGGCCGTGAGGGCGCATATACTGCCTCTCCTTCACGTGCGCCGCCTCCCTCTTCGCGAGCATCATTGCTTCGCAGAAGGAGGTAACGGCTACCCATGCACCATGATCGCTCCGTACCATGGCCTGAACCAGGGCCGGACGCGAGAGATCGCCGCCGCCGATCGCCTCCACGAGGACATGGCGGTGCTCCGCCCAAGCCGGGCAGACCTCCACCGTATGCTCCACCGTGTCCTATTTCCCATGAGCGTTAGTAAATGAAAAAACTTTTTCTTTTTTAAGTAACTGTTCACTATAAACACGCGACGGTCAGTTTAATAATAATAACCATTTATTTAACAGACAAATTACCATTCATAACGTTAAAACCACCATTAATAATGTCAAAATCATTAATAATAAATTAATCCGAATACAATAATTAAACATAAACATTTTAAATAACGATTTTAGATACATTATAACCACAATATCTTCTGATTCATCATTTCAGCCGAAAGACGTCCACTGCTGGTCATAGGCCTCCCCAGGATGGGGGGTTTTGCCATAATCGCCACGCTTGGCAGGCGGGTTGGCGATCGCAGTATGGTGGTAAAATACATAGAGAACGCTGCTGCCCATTCTCTAGTGAGTCCCTTAGTCGCCTTCTACGACACCCACTGGAAGAAATGGGATGGTGCTATTCTTTTACGCCCGGCGACACATACGGGACACACACATCTTCTGATTAGCTTTGGGATATCATTATGATATTTTTCATCAGAAATACAAGATATCTTTTTCCATTTCTCCCGTAAGGTTTCATTCAAAATGTGCCAGTTGCCATATATTTCTGGAATTATCGATTCGCCCACAAAAAAGTTAACTTCGTACGAGTTCTTTAAAAGTGGCGATTCAGCTGTTGCGGGCGAGTAAATTTGTGCAATTCGCCTAATATAACCGATCTGCACGAGTGATACTAAGGATTGCCTTAATTAACGCAACCCTTAACCTTAACGAAATTTTTGACGAAATGCCTATTGAGGCATTCGTCAAAAATTTACTTGTTTTAAGTTACTCGGCTAAACGTAGAAGTGGGAGCCTAGATAAAATGACATTATTTAACGATTACGATGAGAGAAATGTCAAAAATTTTATGGATTGAATTAGAATACCGAAAGATTACGTCAATGCTGTTCAAAGTCGTTGCAGAAATGCGAGGTCATATAGGATCTCTGGACGTAAATGTGTCATATTATCAATTGATTTCAAAATCCAAATATTTTATGACATTAACCTACATAAATAGGCACTTAAGAAAAGCAAGAATAAGGACAGGAAGAACGACCATTGGTACCTGTGCACATATAGTTTCTATAATATAAACTAAAATCATATTTATAAATAGTAGGAATAGTAGGATTAAGACGGTACAATACCATTACATAAAGAAACAAAAAAAAAAAACAATGCAGACAAGTGTGTCATAAACAATAATTATTACAGATAGACTGAAGATGACATTTAGTGGACTCCAATTTTCAGTAGAGATTTTATTCCAAAAAATAAAATATTTTTGTACATAAAAACAGTTTCGAAAACTTGGAACTCAATTCTTAAGTGAATAAGTTCCACATTATCTAAACAATCGTGCATCATTGTCAACCACATCCCTACGGCAAAAATCCTTTTCAAAATAAACTTAGGTATATTAAAATGTCAATTTTCTAGATATCTTTCAAGTGCATCTTTAATGACGGATGTCGGTTATTCAATGGCTCGGCAACGCTCCGCCTCACCTGAGACGATTTACGATAGAATTTCTCAGAAATAAGTTATGCTGAAATACGTTTCGAGGGTTGAACGTTTCATATTACTGAGGCGTTTACACTCTATTTCACGAAAAAACGCTAAGTAAAAAACGAAGTAGAGGGCGGGCGATGTGATGCGATGCGGTGCGTCAGAGGAACAAGAAATTTCACAGAGGGTAGCAAGCTTCTATAATCTATACTACACATATAATATTTAATTTTATAAAGGGGTCATATATATTATTTTATTAATATTATAAAGAGGTGAATGATAAATGGTTTTATTTCTGTAAGTAGGTTTGTACAAACACTTTTACACGTCATTCATATCTTTTTAAACTAGATGAGGTCGGCGTTTCCTATCTGACTACTCTGAGAAGAAAGGCCGAAACAAACTCAGAGGTCACAGTCTCTTTTAAAGTCCAGAGATAATCTTGGTCAAAGTTTGTGAGTGTTTGAGGTTGTAGGGGATAATCTCTGGTTCTATTTGACTGATTAAAAAAAAAAACTTTTACTAATAGAAAGCTATGTTATATGTGAGAGTCATAGGCTACATATTAATGGAAAGTATTTTTAGTGGTAGCTGGAAAAAAGGTAGAATGAAAACGTTTATAACGAACGCTGCCTTAACGATGAGAAATATACGTATACTCGTATGATTGAGTTAAATCAAATCAAATCAAAATATTTTTATTTCATATAAACCTGCATGGGCACTTATGAAACGTCAGAAGCTAGGTGCACGGTTCCAAATTGTTGTTTTCTATGGAGAAGAGCCGGCAAGAAACTCCACGGTTACTCTTATTTTTGGCTTTAACAATGTTTAGTTCTAGAGAATAGTTGTAGTGCTTGATAATGCCTACAAAAATCATCACAAGTAAAAATGTTTACCGCCCAACGAAGTGGGCACGGGCCAGCTAGTAAAATTTAAAGTCCTGGGGTACACGCTCAACTCGCATACATTCAAAACAGAAGCAAGCACGGAGTACCGCTTAGTACCATGTGGAAATCGCACAGTACGCCATGTTGCTTGCGCAAATTTTCCACAAACTGATTGCATATAATACTTCAAGCTCAGCCGACCGAGACTACTATCCAAATGCTTCTCAATATTCCGTAAAGAGATTAACTCCAAGTTCTAACCGGCGACGTAAGCGTCAGATACGCTAAACTTGATACAAACGCAAGTTTTGAAGCGATTCGGTTTGGTACTTCGAAACACCGTGCCACTTGTGGAACTTATGTGTTGCACTTTGTATTAGTTCTACAAGAGCAGAGAAAATAGATAATTAGAATTTTTAAATAATGTTGGTGTACTTGTTATTTTTGCAAGAGAAAAATGCAGCAGATAAACTGGCTTGAAAAATAAGAAAATCCTTTGTTAACGTTAATTAACATTTCGTAAAAAGAAAGCTTACTCAGTGCGTCGGAAAGCACGTCAAGCCGCTGGCGTTGTTTCCAGCAGTTGTTCGTAAATCTTCGATAAATGAATTTATTTACAGAAATAAATTCATCTAACGAAGTTTTACGAATAATAGATTTGTATAAACACTTTTACTCGTCAATTATTTTTTAAACTAGGTGAGGTCGGTGTTTCCTATCTGACTACTCTGAAAAGAACGGCCGAAACAAACTCAGAGGTGGTAAAGTCCAGACATAATCTTGGTCAGATCCTGTGAAGACCTTGTGGATTGGTGTCTGCAATGGTATTTTGAGGAAAGAACCACACAGATTGATTGGACCTGTTCAATCAGCAGCTCAACTCAGAACTTAAGGAGCTCAACGATTTGACGAACAATACCAAAGAAAGGACATTTGGGCAGGCTGCATTAATTACTCAAACTGCCAGAACATGATTAAAACTCCCAGGAGGTTTCAGAACCAGTCTTACTCTCGGTAAGATTGGTATCGTATTACCCAGTATCTATGTAGTGGACATCAGATAGGCAGTCGCTCCATGTCGAATACTGGTTAAATCATCTACATCCGGTTAGACAGGAAGCTGATCCGATGTAGTTGGTAACGCTAGGTAGATGAAGATGAAAGAGACAGCTTACAATTCCGCTTAAACAAGCTTTCAAAATGCGACCCTAAAATGCAACTGGGATGATATGGTACAACATTCAAGTTGCATATCACACATTCAATCACAATCCGAAAGATTTTAAAACTAATTGGTTATCCAATGCTTCATATGTTTGAAAAATTCATTGGCCTGACACCGCGAATAACGCAATGAATGTTGTTGGAAAGGAAGCTTTGACATTGTGATTGTTACAATTACGCCACTGGCTGATTTGACTGGCGTATTAAAAAGTTTCTTAACAATTTACAGAAGACAATAAAGCTCTGTATGAGTTATTGACGGCTTGTCCATGTAACATATAGCTACCAACTGAGATTAGTCAACACTCGGTACGATGACACTTACATCTCTACCCCTTGACATTGCATAATCAGCCTATTATGTTGTTCAGCGGCGAGGTGTTAATGTTTCTAAGAGAGAAGCCGAAGCGAAGTCGGCTTTACTTTACTGACTTATCAAGAATACTTAGGTACTCGTACTATCCTATCACACTAAAATTAATATAGGAATTATTAAGAAAATTTAACAAAGAAGTTAGCTTGTTTTTCACCTGACCATGTATAGGAATGAAGTAAATCTTAAAATTAAGCTTATTAAATTGTATCTTAAAAGAAACGCAGAGAGAAAGTGTTTTTGTATTTTTCATTTTTTCATTATGCTTATTCTACGCTACGGGTAACGTATTACCATGTTTTGAACGCATCTCAAGTCTCAACTATACTTTTTTTTACGACGTTCCATTTTACACACTGCTACTTGACTTTATTCAACTCTGTTTCGGATTTTTATACATTATGTTACCTACGTTTTATTAAATAATGAAGTATTTCTTTAATAGTCTTTGTAAAATATTGGCAGTTTTGGCATCGGCGCACAGTTAAGGCCACTTTCCGAATTAAAAAATAATAAGATATCACGATTACGACAGTTCTCACTGTCATTTTTATCAACAATACGGAATGCTCGTGAACGCGCTAACTATTTACACCATATAAAACTTGTATACACAACAAATGTCGTCTCCTTATTTAGTTAGGTGGTAAGTCTAGCCAGAAGCACTATTTCTAATAAATGGAAGTTAGCTTAAAATATATTGCGACCCAAAACAAAACACGCCAACTGTCATTTTTGACAGCGCTCACAGTGATATTAGAATAACGTATGGTCGGCGCTAACGCAAGATGGTGCATGATGTCCTATGACGATTTGCGGGATATCGTTATCGCGCTCACGCCAATTCGGAACGGGTGTGAGCACGCTCAAATCGATAGTATCGCAATTCGGAACGTAGCCTTGAGCGTTAATAATTAGTTCTAACACATTTATTTCTTTGTATTTGGTACGTAACGGCAAATCCTAACCAAAAAGTAACATTAACATTATTTGGACTTCGGAACGTTTAAATCGTAAAAATTACTGTATGATATTATTATCTATACTTACAGGTACCTAGTGTTTCTTCTGTACCTCATGACTATAAATAAACATTTATTATCAGGTTTTTAAATGAGGTATGTTTCTATTACTGTCTCGTCCATATCAAGCGGTGCCACGTGACCTAAAGTGACATCACTACGGGATCATTGTTGTTTGAATTTTTAGTTTCTGATATGACGTTTTGGCGCCAAGTTAATTTAGAAGATTTTTTGTAATAATTAGCTAAAAATAACCGTTTTTGTTGTTTGAATATTATGGTGAATTAAATATCTGTAGTGTAACTATATTTTTGACAATAGTAGCACTATCGACTTAGCATTTTTTAATAGCGATAGAGTTGCCGAGGGGAATCCCCGAAGGGTAGGCGGTAGGAATCGTGTTATATGGTGCTTTCGCCACTGAAGTTGTTGTTTGTTGCTGGGACACAAGCCTCCTCTCTGTGAGAGGGAGTGGGCCGTATTCCAACACGCACACCCAGTGCAGGTTGAAAGATGCCACATATCATTGAAATGACTACGACCTCAGAATACAGGTTCTTTTTGTATTCTGAGACTACGACATTGTAGTTTTCTCTTCACCGTTTTGAGAGCAGTAGTGATGAAATTATATACCTACGTAAAGTATAGTGCCTGCCTGTGTTCGAACACACGACCTACAATTCGTAAGTCGAGGCCGAGACCACTAAGCCAACACTGCTCACCTTTACTTATCACCTTTACTATTGACATTGATCTCGTTTCATCAATGTACAGTTCGTCCACAGTAATTTTACTTCTACTACTACTGCAGCAATGCAACAGCAACTTTATTTTATCGAGCTTAAATATCATTTTCATTTCGACAGTGACGCAAACATAGAATTGAAATAAATGCGAATGAACTGTAGCTTTATTTCGACAGTCATTTATCCAAAGCCGTGGAGTTTCCATTGACGCGGAGTAGTAACGACAGTACACATTGCTAGCAGAACAGATGGTCGATGGGGCCGAAAGGTTTTGGAGTAGCGACCGCGTACTGCAAGTGGTAGCGTTCGAACGCCCCCCAAATGGTGGAATGGCCAAAGTGGCGTTGGTTGGGGTAGGCCTATGTCCAGCAGTGGACGTCTTTTGGATGAAATGATGACCCAAACAATATTGAGAAGAACTTAGACAATGAAAACCCGTGTTTGATATGCTCATCCAGTCCTGGCATATCAGTTTCAATTCCAAATAACAAAACCTACAACAACAATTACAATTACACAATCAAAAATTTTTGCTATGCAACATTATGTTTGGAAATAGTTTGAATTCCAAACATGAGTTCACAAATTTAGGACTGATCAGAATTTCAATGGTTCAGTAACCTAATTCATCAATGGACGATAAACCAGTCAAATGCCGTAAATAACCATTATGCGCTGCGATTTAATAATCAAACTCAAATACTCAACAAATGGAAAACTTTGTGAAACTAAAAGTGAATATTTACGTACGACGAACATCGCTTCCTGACTTTCTGTGTGTTTTGGAGGGTAATTTAATTTCCTAGGAAGGTTGTCACATTGTAGTAGATCAAATAATGTTAGTTTATACGAACTTTCTAGTGGTAAACTGAATACACAATATGTTGAGAGACATGTATCCAATAAAAAATTGAAGAGTTCAGTATTATGTCAATCTGCCGTGGATACTGTGCCGTACGGTCACTTTCGTTACCCACATTTACTGCGTTTTTAAAGCATTTTTGAATTGAAAACTTTTTTAGACGCGTTGAGCACTTTTTGGGTGAACAAAAATCATGGAACTCGCGTCATCGTCACCGAACGCTTTCCATGAGCTATATGTACATATGCTGCGTGGGTGAATGAGCACACGTATGAGTCGCGCGTTGATGTCTTTTGGAGAAGTCCCTTTCTTTCATTAGGAAATTCTGATTATTTTATCCCTTTGTTTCCCTTTATATTTTATCGTAAAAATCTGTGCTGTTACCTTTAATGGCTGAAGCCGATCGCTCGTTTATCATTTTTACCGAGAGCAATCAGGACCGAAGGACCCAATGTGAAATTCTGTATTGACGATTTAAAAAATACACACGTAATTGTTCAAGTTTTCACTTCTGTCGGCACTCCCAGAGTGCCACTGTTTTTTTTTTTTTTTTGTGAACCCAGAAACTTTATCGAGTCCGGATAAATCATGAATACGAACAATTGTGGCGCCTGTGAAGAACCAATATCCGATGGAGCTCACTGCACAGTTTGTAATCAGGAACTACACTTCCACTGTGCAGGAATAACGGAAACCGGATATTGGAAGCAGGGTGACAGAAAGTTAACGTGGCGTTGCAGCAAATGTAAAATAAATGTCACTAATCAACCCCCAGTATTACCAAGGCCAGAATCGGAGCCTATTATCCTCGTGGAAATAAGAGCGCTTGCTGAGAAACTAGCTCCCTTAGATTCTTTTAAAGACGAGATAACTTTGCTACGAACTGAGTTAGCCGATCTAAAGTTATCACTTATTGATACAAACAAGGAGGTTAAGGAGTTTAACCGGAAGATCAAAGACATGGAAACGAGCTTCAGGCACGTCGAGAAATTACAGGAGCTGGTGGACATCCTTCATAACCGCTTAGACAAGGTGGAGGAAGAAAACAACTCTAAAGAGCAGTGGACGCTTATGAACAACATCGAAATAAAAGGACTACCGCAGAATAATAATAAGAACCTATTCGAAATCATGAGCAAAGTTAGCACCAAAATTGATTATCCGAGATCAACTTTATAACGAGAGTACCATGCCGTGAGAAAGATAAAACCTATCATAGTAAGTTTTTGCAAACATTACGTGAAAGAGGACTTTATTGCCGCAGCGAGGCTACTTGTCCAGACTGCTCCTCTATCTGCGGGGCAATTTGGCCTTACAGAAAACTAACGGGTTTATGTAAATGACCACCTGTCATTACAGAATAAGGCTTTGTTGTCCAAAACTAAAAAAACCTGCCGCTGAAATGGGTTTTCACTACGTTTGAATCAAGCATGCCAAATACACGCAAAGAAGGACGACACGTCTCGTACAGTAGTGTTAAAATCCGAGAAAGACCTCGTATAAATGAAATAAAGTCACGTAAATTTCCATATTTTAGACCTTTCTCAAACAAAATGTCCAAGTCTAGTGGTGCAAAGTCGGACGGTGAACGAAAGATTGGGAACCCTACGCAGTTGAGTGCTACCAGCATACTCGTATTCCATCAGTTACTATGGCGCTTATTACAGCGGTGTAAGTTTATTTCTACATATCACTGTCATGTTGATTTTACTAAATAATTATCCGTATCTGGGTGCCCATCTTCTGGGTGTTATCGCTAAGCTTAAAATGGTTAACATTTATTATCAGAACGTACGAGGGCTGCGCTCGAAAACAAACGCGGAAACATGGTTAGTGGACAATACCAGGGTACTCAGAAAGTATTGCGAAAAAAAGTTTTTATGTGTGAAAGACTGGCCAGTTAAAATCTATTTTGAAAATATGATTATTTATAAGTAAAAATAGGTACGTTCCAATTTCAAAATTTCCCTCCACATTGTTTGCGAGCAAATTTAAATGATCGTGTCTCATAAAAAAATGGATCAGCACCGGGAACATTTTCGCACTATGCTTTTTTACAACTTTAAGTGCCGCCTGAAACCGGACGAATCGTACAATAGAATTCAAATGGCATTTATGGATGAAGGCCTTTCTAAGGCAACCGTGTATCGTTGGTGTAACGAATTCAAGCCCGATTGACTAACTTTGGGGATGAAGAAAGAAGTGGTCGCCCTTTGACGGCTGTTATGGAAGAAAACTGAAGAAATGAAAAATTTAATCCATGACAATAGGCGAATTTCATATCAACAGATTCAGCACATACTGCAGGTTGGATCGGAAAGCCTTCACGAAAATCTACACCTGCATCTTCGCGTGAGGATCGCACGGTACACGCAGGTACCGCACGATCCACACCATTCATCATCATCATTATCAGCCTATAATGTTCCCACTGATGGGACACAGGCCTCCTCTCTGTGAGAGGGATTGGGCCGTAATCCACCACGCGGGCCCAGTGCGGGTTGGTAGATGTCACATGTCTTCGAATTTTTGGTTCTAGGACATGCCGGTTTCCTCAC
This sequence comes from Polymixis flavicincta, assembly GCA_949987655.1. Lineage (NCBI taxonomy): Eukaryota > Metazoa > Arthropoda > Insecta > Lepidoptera > Noctuidae > Polymixis > Polymixis flavicincta. The sequence continues at coordinate 9,162,073 of OX465171.1, read as the reverse complement.
GATGTTTTCCTTCACCGTTTTGAGAGCAGTGGTAATGACATAATTTACACAAAGTAAAACGCCTGGCTGGGTTTGAACTCACGACCTACAACTCGTAAGTCGCGGTCGGCCGACCACTTGGCCACCACGTGCTCTCCACACCACACCATTAACAGATACAATAATTAAAACAGCGATATATTTGACAGGTATTTGCGACGTGGTTAACTTTCAGGATGCACATTTTCCCCTTAATTAATAAATACTGCTTAAAGTTAAGTAATGATTTGCGACTGTTTAACCACACTTATATACCTATTTGAAGTTTAAACATCTCTTAACTGTAATCGACGTTTTATAAAAACCCGTTAATGATTAGGTTACATTGGTAAATATCATAAATTTATACCTTTGGATAGTTACGGTGAAATCTGTTAACATTGATTTCAATTTGGTACTCGTGTTCCGTGTGGTACCGGACGTTAAAGAATAGCACCATCCCATTTCTTCCCGTGGGTGTCGTAGAAGGCGACTAAGGGACTTACTCTAGAATGGGCAGCAGCGTTCTCTATGCATTTTACCACCATACTGCGATGGCCAATCCGCCTGCCAAGCGTGGCGATTATGGCAAAACCCCCTTTTGGGGGAGGCCTATTTCCAGCAGTGGACGTCTTTCGGCTGAAATGATGATGATGAGGTACTCGTATTCTTTGAAACTAATCTTAATTATTTATTTAAAGTTTACACACACAAAAAAGCTACAAAGGCAGACTTAATGGCTTAGCCGTGCCTTTATGCCTTAATGATTTTGTTATCGTCTTACAGTCGTGTTTAAGTCTGATTTTTGTTTATACTTAGAACTGTTTTATCATTTTCTAAGAATTTATCCTACAATGGAAAATAACGATAAACTTCCATCTTGTTTAATACCGCCTGATCTCGTTGGCTTGTTTTTAATAGCCCGTTATCTTTGGTACAAAGCGGATTAAGATGGCTGACCTCTTATTATTTGGCAAAAAACAATATTCCTTTCCCGCTTAATTAAATTTTACGTTGTATCCATACTTACTATATATTTATATTTATAATATTATTGCAAAAGTAACTTGATGTCTGTTCTCTGTCACGCTGTAACGGCTGCACAGATTTCTATGGAATTTGGCAAAGAGATAGACCATGACCTAAGACAAAGGAAAGCTTAATCCCGATTACCTATACACATATTTATGGAGGGGCTTGTGGCTAAGTAATATTAAGTGCACGGGTCGATTGAACAGGTTAATAATTTTTGGTTTCTGTTAAGAGACTTGTATTGTGGCTAAGTAATAAAAGCCGCAGTGATCGATAAATCAGGTTAAGTTACATTTGCCACGGTTGGTCCGTGGATGGGTGACCATCTTTACATACCCAGACCCCTCCGTGCTTCGGAAAGCACGTTAAGCCGTTGGTCCAGGCTGCCATATGTGCCATTGACAGTCGTTACGGGTCGTCAGAAAGCCCGAAAGTCTGACAACCAGTCTTACCAAAGGTTATTGTATTACCCAGTAACTGGGTTGTGGAGGTCAGATAGGGAGTCACTCCTCGTAAACTAATGTTATTCAGCTGCATCCGGTTAGACTGGAAGCCGACCCCGACATAGTTGGGAATAGGCTAGGCAACTGATGATGAATTATGTGTAGGTATATTTATTTTATTGACTAGGCCTATGCCCTAGTACAGGAACATGGAATTTAGATAGTCGAACCTAGGACCACATAGTCACAGTAGCAACAACGAGGCAGTCTACCAGTAAATGTTAGTAATTTGTGTCAATGATAAAGCCACGTTCATTTTGCAATTGAGGAAAGAATAAGAAATGTACTGATCCGCAAAATGCTGCCGGCACACATTGTGCGGGGATTGTTATTCAAATATACAATATTGTTTTAGTTTTAAAACGAATACCAATATTTACTTCTGAAACAATTAATTGAAAACCACTGTTTTTAATAAATTGGTTAATATTTTTTTGTTGTTTGTGGTTGTTTAATCAATATCGGGATTGTATGAGTTTGATGTGAACTGATTTCTTTAAAAGTATTTTTTAATTACTTAGTGATGGTCATATACAATATTTGGTGGATAAATCCTTTTGTCCAAATTTCCATTCGACAGCAATGTGGATACATTTATTTATGATGCTCAATACGCTTTATTTGTGTACGCAGTTACCTGTATCGTGTAAACAATGTTTTTGCGTATTATCACTTTTAAAACTCCATTTATATTTGAGCTAAAGTAGGTCGAATAGAGCAGTGGTACCCATTAGTAACTTATTATTGGTAAATTATTTCATCAACACTACTCTTAAAACGGTGAAAGAAAACATCGTAAGGAAATCTGTATGTTTGAGAAGCAAAAATTCCTGGACGTGTGACATCCGCCAATCCACACTGGGCCCGCGTGGTAGATTATGGCCCACTCCCTCTCAGGGAGAGGAGACCTATGTCCCAATAGTGGGAACAATAGAGGCTGATTATACTGGTAGGAAGAATATGGCATAATATAACATTGTTTATTGTTGCTGGATGTGGTCAGCAAATAAATTTGATCAAAATTAAAATTGTTAAACCAATCTCGACTTTTAAAAACAAAACAATAAAATACGCTCATTTTAATCTCAATTCAAAAGCTCTAAGACCTTAAAACCTCCTCCTAAATGGGCACAGTCTCGTGTCAACAGACATTTAATCCGGTCGCTTCTCAGCCGATGAGCCGACGGACCTCCAGCGAAGAAGGTTCAAATAATGATAAACTTCTCTATCTTCTCTCAAGCGGTCAACAGGTTAAGTTTAGTAGACCAGCTCTATTTTTGTAGGATTTGTTTATGAAAAGAGTATCTTATCAGTATTAGTCACGACCATTCGAACTCATTTGTCAGATCGAACACTTCGATGTCGTTCGAATTCGAAATGTTGTTCTGTTTTTGGAAAATTATTCGGTTTATAGCTGACCCAAAGAAGAATGAAAGGTGATATGCATGTGCATGCAGCTGATATGAGACTGGTATGAGAGATGAGTAGTGTCACAGTAATTGATAGACTAAGGTACATAAGTATGTATGTAACTAAGATGTGTGGAAATCGATTGTCATGGCCATGTGATACGTTGAGGAAAATGTTGTGAGGAAAGTACTGAGTAGAAACGTCGGATAGACTGTGAGAATGATTTTGTGGTTATAATGGTTTTAACGTAACCTCTAAGTTGATAACTGGTTTGTGGCGGCTGGATAACAGCTGGCGGTTCGATGGAGGAAATTTATCGCTGTAAACTGGTAAAGGTGTTCTTACACGGGCAACTTTTTGAGCAATTATTGCTCAGCAACACTAATGGATCAATCTGGATCAATTAAGTGGAGCAATCTGGAGCAACAACAATAAATTGCGGATATGTTTCGGGAATATTACTTCTGATTGCTCCATATATTTCATAAGTTGCCGGATAACCATTATACCTATGAAAATGTATGGTTAAACCTTTGTTATTTCCGGTACAACTTTATTCAGTGTTTATTAGTAAGGTAAATATATAATATAACAGAAAACAAAGCTTGTAATGCCAAAAAGGTAGCTGAGTATAATGTTAGATCATTTTTAGCTGCAAACCTCGAGTGCCATAAGCTAGAGACTTTTTTTAATAAACAAATAGGTACAATAGCTTGTAGAGTTACAGTAACAACTCAGTAACTTGCAGAGTAAGCCAGCAGAAGAGTTCTGGATTGGAGACCGCACATCGGCAAGCGAGGTGCGGGAAGTCTATATTTTTGCTCAATGGAGTGCAATTGCAGAGGCCAACAGTGTCTGATCATTATGAAAACGGATTAGGATCCCGCGATCCGACACCATTTTGAAGTGTCATTAAAATTTTCGGTTCGATATCGCAAACTTCAGAAATAAAATAATTTCAACAGCAAAGCGAACTAAAACTCAAACTTTAATCATAAATCACTTCACTTTGACTATTGCCTGTTTTCTCATCTCTTATTCAATCCTTTGTCATTAAGTAAGAGCTTTTTGTGTTTTCTAACTTTTTTTGCCTAGGTATGAGTGATTTTATAATTATCTACATAATACAATACCGTTTAGAGTATTTATATACTGGGCAATATAATATTGATACTTATAAAGTGACATACATTTGTATACAACTTCGACTAACGTAAGCCAAATGTTTTTCAACTCGACGAAGTTTCGACGGTAACGCGTGTCACCGGGATATTTACCGCGAAATGTTACTCGATGCAACGAGTTACGCCACAAAACCGCTACGCCGTAGGCGAACTACGGCGTAGGCATGCGCTATGGATGCTACGTCATTGGCGTAGGCGTACTTCGGATGCGATGCAATGACAATGACATGTGAATTGAAAGGAAAGTAGTGCATACAATTTAGATAGACTGTATCAGACAGCTATGCGGCTGGGGAGCCTTTTGCGCCATTTTTATATTTAGCTAATACACTAGGACATAGTGAAAGGTTTTATGGGACTGTTTTATGTAGTTTCGACGGTTGAAGAGTGCTGATTCCACTGGTTTGCAAAGAAATCCTCCTTTAAATAAAAATACGATCAGTTTATAGAGTTTAACATGCTGAATCTAGATCTGCTTTCCGTATTTTGCTATCACGTATAAATTTATATACTTTTGAATATCGTAAATTTCTGCCTTTTTTGACTTTCATTCTTGCATCAACGCAACGTTATTTAACCATGATCGTATTTCTACACAAAAAACGGCCTGCACTGATAGAAAGAGAGACAATGATATTGTATGTCGTTTGTAATTTGTATAAAAAACGACATACAATATCGTTGTCTCTGCACGCGTACCACGCGAATCTCACTGTGACTCTGTGGCGCTGAGTACGTTAAAAAGTTGTACAGTGATTGTTCCTGATTAATCCCAGATATCTTGGTAAGTTAGTAGCATTATGAATAAAATGGAAAGCCAAAATAAATTTTAAAAATTCCATTAAAAAAAATGTGATATATAACTTTAAATACTACGTTTATATTCAGTATTACTAAATCTGTAATAATCGTACATATCGTTTCAAGGAGATATTATCTTTTGCAGACCTCATTCTCAGCCTAGTTTGAATAAATGTCTTTTAATTTCGTATACAGTGTTGAATTAAAATTCCGTACGGCGAACGTAGGCGATATACCACGTGTAACACATGCATATCTATGCCAATTAATTAAATGTGACCAACCATGCGTAATTTGTTCTGCTATCGATCTTCATGCCTGCGATAATCAATGGGGTAGGTTGTAGGATGACGCACACTTCAAACCCAAGTTGTGCAACAAAGCACACAATTTCAGTCTGTTATGTTTACCTCCTATGTTATGAAAACCCTGTTGACAAGCCTGCACTGTGCTCCCTATTCAATCTGTAATTTGAAAACAATGTAAAAGCCAATTATTTTTAAAAGAGAAACCGTGGAGTTTTGCGTCGGCTCTTCTCCATAGGAAACGACTAATAGGCACCTAGCTTCTAACGTTTAATAAATGCCCATGAAAGTTTATGTGAAATATTTTGATGTAGATGTAATCCAACATAAGCTCGAACAAAAATAACTTCTAAAAATAGGTTGGTACTTTAGTTTTACCATTTCGATATTACAGTTTTTAAAGCGCAATCCACCTCTGGTTTGCGAACTAGTAAACAATGGGAAGTGAAGAGGGCGCCGCGTTTACATACAGAATGGAACAATGAGCAGTTGAAATGAGCCCGCGGAAAGAAATGGCCAACTAAGCAACGCATTGATGTTTTTTCCCACTCTCAACATTTGTTGTTTTTACTAGAACCCTTTAAAGTTACGGTTTTTATAAGAACCACGGCCGCCACATAACATCTGTATTTACCCGGCGCATGACGTCACTTACGATATTCAAAAAAGAGAAATTGGTGTTTTAAGGTCTGTCAAGTCAGGCCTGTCTCTCAATGGCACTGGAGAGACAGTTCTGAGAAAGGGAGATATTTGCACAGCAGTATTCGTGTGTCGCTCTTGTCTGTCTCTCATTTATCATAGTTGTTTGTTGTATTTAATCAAAAACCTCTTTTAATTTTACATTTACTTATCAGTAGTACTCTACTGAAACTCATTGTAACTTGATGTTCGATCTATTCATGCTAGTTGTAGCATGAATTGATCGAACAATGTTGTTATTACATTGAGGTACAAGAATCTTTTGGGCCAAGATCGGAACTAACATGACAAATCACAAACGTACCAACAACGCCCTGTCAATGTCATTCAAGTGCCAAAAAATCCTTGTAACAATGTAGTAGCTAGTTTCTCGTTCACTATTCCCGGAGGTAACATTTTCTAAAGTAATGTTCCCACTGCTGGGACACAGGCCTCCTTTCGGTGAGAGGGATTGGGCCATAATCCACCACGCGGGCCCAGTGCGGGTTGGTAGATGTCACGTGTCTTCGAATTTTTGGTTCTAGGACATGCCGGTTTCCTCACGATGTTTTCCTTCACCGTTTTCTGTGCAGTAGTGATGAAATAATTTACACAAAGTAAAGCGCCTGTCTAAAGTATAAAATCTTACCTTTAAAGAATTAATTAATATCTATGGGTAACTAGCTTTTGCCAGCGGATTCGTCCGCACGGAATGTTCATCCCCTATTTAACTCCCTTAAGGGTTGAATTTCGGAAAATCCTTCCTTATTAAGGAATAAGGACGGATTATAATTCTACATTATAAAGGGAACCTCTGTGCCAAATTTCAGCTTTCTAGGTTCAAGGGTTTGGAGGCTGGGCGTTGATGAGTCAGTCAGTCAGTCAGGACTTTTATTTTTATTTACATAGATAACAATTGTGCATGCCGTATTAAAAACCAAAATTCTTTCGGATAGGTAATTGTGTTTTTATTAAAAAATCGTTATTATGTACCTTACATTTACATCGCTCGTTCGGGCTGGGGCCTGCGGTCTTTTATAGTAATGAAATTAGCCTTCAACTGTCCAAGTACACCTCTATAACTAGAGATGGGGAAAATATGGGAACTGCGGGAACTTGGCCATCGTTCCCTATGGTTCCGTGGCTTTAAATCCTATTATCCTGCTAATATTAAAAATGTGAATGCTTAGATGTTTTTTATTGAATCACTCAAAAACGGTTGAACGAATTTGTATGAAATTTGGCACACAGATAGTTTGTAACCTGGACAATAATAACACATAGGATACTTTTTATCCCGATTTATTTCCGTGGGATAATTTTCGATCTCCACGAGGGCAAAGCCGACGGAAAAAACATAACTGGCTAGTGTGGGAATATTTTCGTGTTGTATGGAAATAGTTTTGATTTTGTATGTGTAATTAATTTTGTTCATTCAATAGTGGTTTCGGTCCAAGTTTGTAGTTAGTGGAGTGTAGTTAGTTAGTTTTGTAGTTATAAATAGCATGTCATCACGCCTGTGACCCCGAAGGGCTAGAGGTGTTCCTATCTGTTCTTTATTATAAAACGCTACGCCTCGCCTGTTAGAATATTCATAAGTGCTCGAACTTGAGAACGATTTCCGATTTAAGAGACTATTTTATTAATATTAGGTCATTACTGACATCACTGAAGGAGAAAAAAATGTGAGAAGACCTAGACTAGACCTATCCATGAACTAGCCGCTGCAAGCGTAGCTTAACAGATCGATCGATCCGTGCGGATTTTACATAGGCAGAAGCAACTTAAGTTATAGTATCTTGCCTAAAATATATCTCTAAACAGTACCACTACGACGCGACGACAGCTAATTTTTTATTAATTTTTTCAAACTTTGCCCCACGCTAGGAATTTCTGCTGTATTGTGGGTGCGTTTACAGACATTTAAACTCACATACACAAACAGCCAGACCCGGAACGACTACTTGTAGGTCATACAAATATTTGTTCCGTGTGGGAATCGAACCCGCGATACGCAGCGCAGCACAAACCGTGCCGTCAACAATTATAGACAGCACTCTAAAACTTACTATTTAAACATGGGCCACAGAAATTACAGACGTTCGTAAACTAAACAAAATAAAAATGCACTTCGGGAAACGCTCACGCTCTCAATTGCAACGACTATATTAATTATAGTCGTTGCAATTGAGACTTGTAGCTAATTGCTATAGAGTATTAATTGCATTGATTGAAGTGCGCTAGTGAAATGTGAGAGAAACTCCCGGTGTGTACAATTTCGAGTGACAAAAACTTTTCTACATTCTCTTATGACGGGAGTATAAACAAATGTTTCAATTTAAATTGATTTCCTCATTAGGGTTTTTTTTAATGGGAAATCATCAAATATCTTCTCCCGCTCTGGGTGGAGCGGAAGGACATGTCAGACTTTTACTGACTAAAACCGACCCGTGTTACCTCAGTAGCCTGTGTGCCAGGGGCCACGGTATCTCTTTCGAACAACTCGCACCTTGGCAAAGGTGTACCTAATAGCACACCCACATTTTGTAAGTTATGTTTTTTCCAGCAACCGGGCACAAATCCAGACTCTGGGCTGCTAAAAAACCCAATAACACTTTACTCAACCTGGGAATCGAACCATCAACAAACTCGCAACCACTAGACCAACAAGGCAGTGGTGGTGGAAAAATGTGGGTGTACTACTACTGTGTGTGAATAGACCTCTGCCCAACTCTTCAGAGATTCCGGCCCTGGTCCAGGCCATGGTATGGAGTGAGAGTGCATGGGTAGCAGTCACCTCCATCTGCGAAGCAGTGATGCTCGCAACGAGGGAGACGGCGCACGTGATGGAGACGCAGTATATGCGCCCTCACGGCCCTAGTCGCCGCAGGTGACGCTCCGGGCGTCGGGAATCCAAAGCTGATTCCCGGCCACCATAGGCGCGGGTTAGCGGATGGCGAGCTACCCATCTGTAGCTCGCTGTCCTGTAAGCCAAGCCCGGGTCGACGCACGTCTTTTTCCACTTGCGCCTCAAAGAGATGTTTGCACCAACTGGTGAGGTCCGCAAGAACCGATGCCTGCTAGGGGTGCGGGTCGTTCGAAAGCGATACCGTGGCCCTGGCACACAGGCTACTGAGGTAACACGGGTGGGTTCAGTTCAGTAAAAGACTGACACGCCCTCCTGCTCCACCCAGAGCGGAAGAATTTATCTGATGATTTCCCAACCATCAAAAAAAAAAGCCTTCGGAGAAACCAGCCGTGATTTTATGTTAGAATTTGAAATATTTCTAAGGTTGAGTTAATCTGAATCTTTCTCTCTAATTCGATCGAGCTGAAAAAAATATAATGATTTTTTTAGCTAAAAATGTTCCTTGGAATTCAATGTATTTTTGAAAAAGACCTTTGGATTAGCAAAAAAACATTACTACAATAAATACTTTAAAACGGTAGCTTTAATTTATTATTGAAGGAAAGTATGAGTTTGTTAATTAGTGGATAAAAATATAATCGTTATAAACGGTTAATACGTTAACGGTAATCGTTATTCACGGTTAGTTTTAAGTTTGATAGCACGCTTAGGGAATAAATTATTTTATCAAAATAATTAGCTTATTAAAGTCTAAAGGATAGGAATACCGTTATAATTAATTAATGTTTACGTTTCAAATGCATTGCTACTTTGAATATTGATGTGTCCGATATTATAAATAACTAATGTCAACGTTTCAACTGCATTGCTACTTTAATTAGGTACTGAAAAGTCCGGTTTTATAAATAATTAATGTTGACGTTTCAATTGCATTGCCGTTTGCTTGCCCATGTTGCTCCTATGCCTAACTATTGTTTGCGACCTACATTGTCTTATTTGAGCCACAAATTGACTGGATGCTCCTTGAACAGCGACAACACGATTTATCGGGACCAATCAATCTACCAATCGAGGTAAGTCGGACGCTGCTCTTTGTTATAGGTAAACCAATGCAGCCAGCTATCAGCTTTCTGCATCAAATCTCAACTGGGCCCTAATTCTGTATGTTCATAATGACTCCCCGCGGAATCATACTACGTTCAAACTACATCAATGGTGCCGATTCTGTTGTCACAAAATTCTCTAACCTTGACTAAAAATCACCAAAATTTTGTTTATTCCTGTCAAACGTCGATTTCCAATTCTGAAATTGACTAAAGTGACACAACTTAACTATATTTTAGTTTGACAGCACTAAGATTGCACTGAGTTATTAATTTAGTGAAAATGGCAATTTTGGTATTCTGTTGTTGTCAATTTCATTAATCTAATCAACCTAAAATTTTGATTTTCTAACTAAATCTGACTAATTTTAATCGCGATTAAAAAGGTGTGGAATAAAATTAGTTAAACTAAAATTCACACCAACACCTCGACTTCTGGTGCAAAAATAGTACTATCTTTTTTTTCTTTTCTTTTGCTTATATCTCAAAAATGGAGTGTCCTATCGCAACAATAACTAAAATTTTGACCCCCTTTATAAGACCCAAAGACCTATAAAACTCAACATGTGGGTAATAATTTTTCATATTTTCTATACAAAAAGTGAAAATTCCATATAAAACATGTCGAGGCTGCCCCCACAGCACGCCTCCGACTCTAAAAAAAAATCACGGGGTAGGGCAAACAAGTAGGTGCCACGTTGCGAAGCCAAAACGTATCACGTGCGAGTCGCAATTGTCAAATTCGATTTTAGTTGTGTCAAAATGATTTAATTTTAAGATTCTCATACCCTAAAGTAAGGAATTTTAGTGATCGTTTACTTAGTTTAGTTCGGCGTACAACAGAATCGGCACGATTTCCGTATTTTTTAGTAGGTAACCAATGTAACGGTAAGGAATCGAAATGTCATTTTCTGTATGTTCCAAGACAATTTATCGATATTATTAATACGATATTAGCAGATTTTATGTTTGATTGACGTGGTTACGAGTAAGGAATTGATAAGTAGTAATTGTGAATTCAGGCCCTGGCTGTAAAAAGCAATAGACAATTAAATGTACTTTAAATAAAAGTAATAAAACTTCCAAGTTACTTCAAAGTTGCACTCGTCGAGGTATGGGAGAATATTCCCCCAACGTCGTGTATTAATCTAGGTGTACAGCATACCAAGCCGCATTACCGCAGTGATTACAGCACATGGGGGTAATGCTAAGTACGTGGGGGTAGAAAAAAAAGTTTATATTCAATTTTTGGTATAAGATGAGAGAATTTTTTTTTTGTTTACGTATTTTTTTACTAATGTAATACAAAGTGACACATACATTTTATTACTTGCAGGTCAATAATATTTGACTGTCCATTAAACACAATTTATTTAATTAAGCTAGCATTCTTAGTTTTCAGGTATCTTTCATCATTATCATCATCATTTCAGCCGAAAAACGTCCACTGCTGGACATAGGCCTCCCTCAAAAGGGGGGTTTTGCCATAATCGCCACGCTTGGCAAGCGGGTTGGCGATCGCAGTATGGTGGTAAAACGCATAGAGAATGCTGCTGCCCATTCTCTAGTAAGTCCCTTAGTCGCCTTCTACGAGGTATCTTTATGTGACCCTAATTCATTGCTCTCGAGTGTATATGTTTTATACATAAGACATATTACATTTTTTAATTCATCAACGACTCAATTCTAAATTCATCGAGTGTCGCTATCAATAAGTGGTTATCGATTCCGATTCCCGACTGCTCTCAACGAACATTCATAAAACCCCAGGTAGATTCAAAAGCGGAAGAACTTTCATCGCTGTACTGGTGCTGTGGTTAACTAACCTCTCAAGCTGACAGACAGTTGTGGGATAAATGCACCCACCACCACCCAACTTCGTATAACCCCAGGAGCATCTGCCATCCTGTTATGACTTGCACTAGATTATACTTGCCACCAAAACCCAGAGCTAATGCTCCTGACCAAACCATGCTCCATCTGTTGGAGTGTCCAAAGTCTCCATAACCTGCACTTCTGAGTGTCTCAGACATGACACTGATGCTGTGATTGGCCTGGTGACCAATCACAGCATCACTCTCGCTCATTAAGAATTAGAAACGAAAGTTCTTCTGGTCATTCACATAACAATCGAACATTTTTGTTTGCTGTTTATTTCATTTAGAAAATCAAGACTATTCGATGCCTTAGGCATAAAATGCATCAATTATATCAGTCTACGCGATTCAATCAATTGAAAGAAAACGTTAGCTCAAGTCATGCCTGTATTCATACCTACTAGATAAAAAGATACAAGCAATAAACTTCCTTTGACATGTCAGAACGGACTATGAAAGGTAAAACTCGTATCAAACCGAACTATTTTTAAACCTTGACGCAAAAAGAGGGATGTTATACATTTTTGAAACTGACGTTGCGTAGTATCTTGATTGAATATCAGTGCACGTTGGTATTTTGATCGACAGCTGCAGAAGGAGATACAGACGTCAAAGAACGAACGTTTTTGTATTTATTTGTGACGTACTCGATAAAACCGGTAACATAACTGCAGAAAGAAACAGTATGATTTTTAACCGACATCAAGCAACGGCGGAGGCTTTCAATTCGGTTGTTTTTTTTATTGGCAACAAGAAGAGCTGATGCTGCAGCCAGCATATTCAGCACACTAGTACATTCTTGAAAAAATAATAGCAGATATGTCGTGTTTGAAATCGTTTTGATCAGTATTTGTTTTTGTTTTGTCTGAAAGGTAAATTAATCGACAGTGTTCTTGGCTATGATTCAAGAAAATTGGTTCAGCCGTTTGACGATTATCAGCTCCTCTCTGGTTGATGAAGGGATTTGAGCATCTTACGCGGCTCTGATCGAGTCGAAATTAAATATAGGTAGTACGTAAACTTCAATGATATTATACGAATTAAGTAACCTTGAACTGAAGCTGCAGCATCGCCTGGAATTTCCAGGATACCCAACTACCTCTGCAACAGCAGAAAATTTCTCAGTGAATAAGTTATACATAAGTGGTGATCACGGTCTGATGATGAAATAGCAATAATGAATGAGGATAAATAAGTAACAAGCTTCACTGTGGGAAACATACGTAACGCTGCGTATGCGAGACATTAAGTTTAAAAAGTAGAAAATATAAGTAAAATTTAAAAAACCTCCGACCCAAATAAAAACCTCAAAAAAGAAAAAATAATAACATTTATTGGCCTTTAAAGTTGTAGGTAATATTTTGATCAAAGCGTGACAAAATATTATATTACCTGCTGTCAGGGGCAACTTATGAAAACGCCCAACAAAGGAGGCCCAGCAATAATGAATATAACTATGCTATTATAAAAAGGATAACGTTTTTTTTCTTTATGTTGTCAATTTTTTTGTACTAGAGTTAGTATTTTTATCAACCACGTGGTTTTCAATATTAGGAGCCACTAACTGTAATATCTAATATGGAAAAAAACTACTTGTGTTGTGTGTTTAGAGGACCACGACGAGGACTGGAAACAATGCTCCAGCTGCCAAGAATGGGCCCATGAAGCATGTGCAGACGTTCCGGAATGTGGAGATACCTATATATGTGATAGATGCACAATGTTTTAAGAATGTCCGGCGCTTGGGGTTTGAAGATTAACCCGTCCGGTACTAGGTGCCAATTTTAAAGACTGATTTTTTTTTACCAAAACTTAATTAACGTTCCTAGATTATGTTTACGCAGAAGTTGAATTTTTGTTAATTGATTTTGATTTTAAATTTTGTTCATTGAACTAATTCATAAATAAATACTTATATATATATATTTTTTTGTTCTTTATTTGCACAGAAAGTAGGTACATGTCTCAGATGTTCAGTTTAAAGTGACCCTTATACTAACTACCTTAACTAGGGCATGCAAACAGTTCAAGTTATATTAATAAAGACTAATTTATCATACATTATTAAAATATATTATTTCTCAAAGTAGTTTTAATTTTATTTTCGGAAAACCTTATATGTCCGCCACTAGGGGACTTTCCCCTACATAGGAGTTCTTGTTGTGAGAAATTGGTACTTTTCTATGGTGTAGGTAATAAAACCAGTAGAAGGTGGCCTCTTACTCTAATGAAACTCCGTGGTATCCTAGACTGAGGTCAAAGTGTTAAATCAGCATTCGTATTTTCTTCAGGACCGTTACCGTAACTGATACTCGTACTATGCGCTTATACAGTTGATCGAACAATTGAACATAATTATCTCAACAGTCCATACAGCTTTGTTTTTGTTTCGTGCCAGTCCCGTCTGTTTTTTGCACATCAAAAATGTATTTTTCTACAAGGTACTAGTAATTTGTACGATTAACAAAAAAAAAATCTGAAGATAAATGCCAGTTACGAGTATCTTACCTTCTATATAATGAACCCTACGTGAAGCAAATACTTTGTACCCCTTTTTACGAAAATTACGCGGACGGAGGAGTATTGAATTTGGCACAGTTAAAGTTTATATGGAGAAAGGGTGCAAAAAGCTACAATTTTTATATAATCATTTATTTCTTAACAAATGATGGTCTTTCTACAACTAGTTATTTTTAACCGCTCAACTACGTTTGGTTGCATTATATTAATCATATAAACATAAAAATCAATCTACATACCCTTTCTTCTTAACCCGTTCTCCTTTCTGTTTCACACTTTTAACTTTGATATGATGGTACAAAAATATGTAGTTTAATTGTACGGTAATTGTTAATGATACCTACTGTTAATTAGCTTTGACGGAAACTATGACGTACATCTTGCTGCAACCCACCCTCAAATACTGGTCAACATCACAGATTTGCATGACAGCCGTCTTCCCTAATATTATGGAACCGTTTTCATAGGAACAAAAGCTCCTGGGTTAATCGTAGTTCCTATCTGTAACGTCGATTTCATCTTATTGCTCACTACTCCATCGGCAATCACCGCTTTCCCGTAGATTGCTCTGAAATTGCAATAACACTACCTAAATAAGACCTACATACATTGCAAGCAATTCCGACGAGGTAAATATCCGCTTTTATAACGGGCACGGTTGTTATTTTATTTTTATTTTGTGCCTACTTGTCCTCTCGCCATGTCGGCAAAACATCACAGGAACAATTTTATTTAACTCGTCTAAAAACTCCAATACAACGGTGGACTAACCAGATAAAAGTATCGTGCGCTGTCAAAACTTTGGTATCAGTTAGTTTACCTAACGAACATTGTTTAATTACAACCATTCTGTGCTGAAAGTTTTGAGAAACACGTGAATTTTGTTGCATTCAGAAGTTAGGAATAGTAATATAACTAGGTGCACGTGCACTTTTTAGTTTTGAAGCTTTTGTGGCTGATTTTCCAATAGTAAGAATACTTTTTTATCTCAGGAATAAATATGTCGGTTTGACAGTTTTTGTACAGAAAATATGCCAAACAAACTGTTAAAATCAAAATATTTTATTTCACGTAATCCTGCATGAGCACTTAAGAAAGTCAAAAGCTAGGAGCTCGGTTCCAATTTGTCGCTTCGTATGGAGAAGAGCCGGCAAGAAACTCCACGGTTACTCTTTAAAAAATAATTCGCTTTTACAATGTTTTCAAATAACAGTGATAAGAGGTATGGGAGGACAGTGCAGGCCTGCCAATAAGTACCAGGTACATAAAGGAATGAAAATACAGAACATAAAATCGTCTATTATTCTGGTATATAAGCCCAACAACTCTCTCATTCACAATATGTAAAATAATCTACATAAATAAAATTAACCTATTTGAACCAAGTGACATGATTTCCATTTCCACGAAAATCACGAATAAATAGTTGATATTAAAATTGAAGTTTATCCTCAAATAATGACAAGAAAAAGTCAGACATTGTAAATGGTTGTCAGATTTATTCTTCAGATCAAAGTTATCTGGCTATGGAAAAAAATTGCCTTCAAGCAAGCAAATTAATTATCTACCTATGTTATTACCTGTTCCTGATTTATTTTTAATGTTTAAAGAGATAATGATGATGTTGAGTTGTGCACTAACTAACTTAATGTCATTTTCATTTTAATGAAACAAGGAAGAGACGGAACGAAATAATTTTGTATTTGAATTTGGACTTAATTCATCATGCTTAAAATGCAAAAACACGAGAAAATCAACCAATTCCTAAGTTAGCTGTTTTTTAATAGTAAAAAATCTGTCGGCTTGCCCTGATTTTGTCCCCTAGGCAAGCTACTGATTTGGTGTTCATGTTTTTCAACTTGATTATAATATTTGGTAGGATCTGAAGTGTAAGTGTTACAAGTGGTTTTAACTACCTAAGAATATTAGGACAGAATTGTTCTGTTTCTTTTTCTCATAGAAAGAGACTATAATACTTTTGACTGTAATACTTTTTTTAAGTGTCCATATTTTTTGTTAAAGCGTTTAAATTAATCGATACGGTATTAAAGCCAATTTAAAGTTTTTTTCACTGGCAATGCATCATGCAATGAGAGCTCCCGTAAAAGTTTACAAACGTGCTGTATCGGTAGAAAGAATGTGAGACTATTTGGGGATTCTAGAGGGTCCTCCGATCCCTCCACAACGTTTTTTTTTTGTTGACAGAAAAGCATTTAAAACAATTAAATTCAAAAATAGTCTTTTTTTATGATACTAGGTGAGTGTCAGCAGTAAAATAAATGAAAGGCAGTCACGTGTGGGCGGGCAGCAAATGGGAATTAGTCGGAAAGAAATCTTTAACATTGAAGTAGCTGAGTAGCGCTCACCGGCGCGGCGCGGCGGGCGGCTGCCGCTACCGACCGCTCTCTCGGCTCGTGCGCAGTTGGTCACAGTTGTAACCAAACCTAACACATTATTTATTTTGTTTTTTCACTTAAATATTTACGTTAATAATTTTTAAAAATAAATAAAAGGAAATACGCGGACCCGGCAAAAAAATGTTGTGAAGGGTTAATAAGGAGACCATCTAGAATCCACAAATAGTCTCATGTTCGTTTTAAACCCAACCTTTAAGTCTAAGACTAAAAAGCTAAAGACCCCCAAATTCTGACAGTTATAAAGATTGAAATATTTCATGCTTAAATAATAAGACTGATAAGACCACGAAACAACATTTTAGTCTCTGTCAGACCATTTCAAGTAAAATTCAACACTAAAATTATAATAGCCTTTACTCAAAGCGATAACTTGCTCATAGAAATGCTAGTTATCTCACTTCATTAATAAGCACTTACAGGATTACGAAAATCCAATGTGAATAGAATATAATTAAGTCATATTTTGGAAAGGCCGTTTTTTTATTTTTGAATGGTCCTGCCCTTAACAAGATGAAATGCAATCGATGAGATCGATTATAGAACGAGCGTGCCCAAAATATGCCTTGAAGTAATCTTGACATTTCTGTTAATCTTCCACAATATGTATAGGAAAGATGTACAAGAAATAATAATTATATCTTGAACTTATATGTACTACAAAAACCACATTGTAAGTTAATCGCAGCAACACTTTTAGTAGTAGTGTAGAACAGAAATCTCAAAATCAATTAACAGAATAAATTAATTAAACTAAGTTTACATTAGAAAATAAATAAAATTAAATAACATTATAAAAGTATAAAAATTAACAATGATCCCTTGATCCAATAACAGTAAAACAAAAAACAGGTAAATAAACATACGAGACATCACGTGTATTAAAAATAAACACACAAAGTTTTTATTTATGCATCAGTTGGCAAACAGTGTGTGTGTGGGTTTCGCCTCCCACGTTCAAATTAAAATTATCGTCACCCGAAGCCATGCAAAAATTCTGTTCAAATAACATTCGATACATCATTTAATTAAACGTGGTAAATAAACTTAACAAACGTGATTCGCTGCTTTTCACGTGAACGCGCTTCGATAAAATTAGAATATGTATTACACGGATATTTGGAATTTATATATTTATTTACAAATTGGAAACGTATCAGACGCTTAGGGACAAATAAATTAGTCATTAAATAAGCGAACAATTATTTAAGTGTGCATAATTAATAGAGATGCGCCGAGTAACACTTTTGCCGAGTAACGAGTACCGAGTTTTACTCGGCTCAATTTTTTTTCAACCGAGTACTCGGCCGAGTAACTCGTTTCAATCAAATTCCCATTTCAAACTACGTAAACAAGTACAAACAGGTTCGCGCCGGTCGAGAGGCCGGCTCGCGTTGATCCACCCCTCACCCCGCCCGCGCCTTTCAACTAACAAAGATTTCCTAAATTAGTAATAAATACTTTTTGATTAACACTGTTGTTTTAATTATATATATCGCTTTTCTTAAACAAAGTATACTCGGCATTCAAACCGAGTTATTCGGCCGAGTACGAGTATCAAAAAACCCGCAGGGTACGCCGAGTACCGATTATCAACCGAGTACTCGGCCCATTTCTAATAATTAACTATTCATTGCTTCGTTGATTGAGTCATCGTAAGTGCTAATGTTGAGTAGGAGGTCCTGGATTCGTTTGCCATTTCGGGCATGGTTTCCCATCTAGAATTTATTTTCTTTCTAGGTTACTTACTTCGCAACGAGTATTGTGATAGTTTTGGGAAATCAATATACTGATACACCAAACATTTCTAAGTAGCACCCAAGCGATTTCTGCTCGTTTCACCTGGAAGTGAGAATCTTCGATTTTAAACAATTGGTCCACATTTTTGCTGGCATTAGAGTGATGTTAGTAGCTTTTATAGAATATCCCTACTGAAATGTATGGAGCAGTGTATTTAATTACGTCTTAAGACGTCGACGTCACAAGATGTTTTTGTGTCATTGCGGTGCGCGTGGAAGAGTATTCTCAAGTTATACGACGCAGGCAGTTTCTACGTTTAATGAATGATTAATAAAACTAAATATCAAACAGGGTCGTAAACCACTGGAAGATAAATAATTTTAGTTTTGTTTATATTCTACATCATTCTCCTGTCATTTTCCCATTATTTTTCGGTCGATGCAACATGTCATTTCTTCCACACTTCTCTATTAGTTGTTATAGTCGTAACATCTTTCAACACAGTCCATCTATCGTCTTTCTCTAATCTTATAGGAATCGACTTACATATATTTATCTAGTTAAATACTTTTTTTTTTTAATTTTATTGACCAAGTGTTTTTTTATTAAAGAAAGTTTCCTGGTATAAAGGGCTCTATATGTCAATATAGAGCCCTTTATACCAGGAAACTTTTATTTTTGGTAATATGCGTTATTGTTTATTACTTTGCCTATGTATGTATAGAATCAAGTCCATCCGACTAAACAGACAGCTGTGCTGCTGGGGAGTTTGTTGCGCCACTTCTTCTTCCCAGCTAAAGCACTAGGAAGTGTCGAAGGGTGGGCGTTTTTGGGGGACTGTCTTATGTATTTTGACGTTCGAAAAGTGCTGATTCTCAGCCAAATTTGAATAAATGACTTTTGATTTTGATTTTGATACTCAAAACTTTCCTCATTCCTCCGCATCACATGACATACCCCCTACCATGACAAAAGATTTCCACGCAAACTTTCAGTCAGCGGACTATCAGACTACCTCTTCTCATGTACTCATTTCTTATTCTATCCATTTGCGTAACATAACACTTTTTTTATAATCTTGAACAGATGTGTGCCTAAAGTGTGTGCTTACTGTGTTTCTGATGACCTTTAAGTATCTCTTTAATTTTGACCCTATACAATCAGTAATAATATTGCAAAACTGAATAGCAAAATACTTCGCAAAAAATATGATGTTGTATTATCTCAATATTCAATTCTCTTTTGAAGTGGACACACAATGGCTGACTAGGCACAGCTGATGCATCAGGTATCATGTTATTTGGAATAAAGGGTCATTATTCTAGAGTTGGAAACGTAATTGTACACTAATCGAATACAATAACATCGTTGACTGGCACGTGACGTGTGACGTCACTAGTAGAGTTGCAACGATGCAGCACACGATGCTCTCCAGACGATCTGAATTCGGAGGGTGCTTTGTACTTCGGATTGCCAATTAAGCTCCAAATTCAATGGTTCCGTCAAAGCGTGTGATTTCAAACTTTTTTCATATGCAAATTCATTGAGTGAGTGTTTGTTGCTAGCATAGGGTGGTTGTACTTGGAAATACTTTACTTTAAATTAGTTTACTTTTAGTACAAATGAAAATGTCCTTATTTTGGAAGAATATCTGGGAATTATCGTTTGTAACTAGACTTAGCAATTTAATTAATTTAACATCTGCCAAGTTACCCAAGTTACCCTTTTAATAGTTGTACATGCGATCGCTTTTCATCGCGTTTTATTGCAAATTTGCGCTTACTGTTGTATTGGGTATCCGACTAACAAAATTCTAAATTTGTTTTTATTTGCAAAACTGGTCACGCACGACGTACGTTGTGACGTACTTTTCTTTCAGACGTATATTAAAATTATTCCAAAACATTTTCTAATATTGTTTTGGTTTAAGTTGCCTCATCATCTGCCTAGCCTTTTCCCAACTATGTAGGGGTCAGCTTCCAGTCTAACCGAATTCAGCTGAATACCAGTACTTTAACTTAAGCGACTTCCTGTGTGACCTCCACAACCTAGTTATTAGGTAACACGATAACCCTTGGTAAGACTGGTTGTCAGACTTTCTTGGTTCTGACGACCCGTAACGACTGTCAAAGATCCACAACCAACATTAAATATTTCTCAACTAGGCGGGAACGCAAAATCTCTTTTAAACATTTGCTTCAAACCAACTAGGTACGTATGTTTCTACTTCTGGTATGAAATTTACAAGAAAAGAAAAATCTTGTTATCTACTTCCTGTAGTCCACAAAGAACCACATCTCCTTGCCTTTATGCAAGTTATTAACTGTGAACTTTATTAAAACCCACTTTGCATGTATCCTCAAGGTGCCTTATTTCTTCTAGGAACATAATTTAATCGCATTACCCTTCTTATGTTGTGAAGCTAGCTAATAGGAAATTAATTTTTTCTACGTCGGCCCTTTTTATGAAGTTAATTTAAATTTCTAAATTAGAAACAGGATTTTCAACAAATAATTCTTTTTAATAAGTAACTGGCGAATGTGAGAAACACAAGACCGGTCGAAGTGAACGTGAGTCGATGAAGTAAACAAAAAATATATAAAAAAAAAAAAATACGTTCGATTACTAAGTCTGCCAAAGTGTTATTGGATTTTCAATTAACTGGTTGGTGGCAATATTCTCGCCCGCTGATACATGGGACTCACAAACAACTGGCGAAATGTGAGTATACTGTAAAGATTGTCTGCAACGACCTTTAATCACATTTCTTACAGTCAAGCTTATCTGGAGTAAGCCTTCGATACAGGATAAGTTTTTAACCAGTGTGCAAACTGTAACCATGAATTCAGCATATCATTCTGGACCCCCCAGCACAGAAGTTTTTCGTCGGTTATACAAAAAAAAACAGCTATTTCATAAAAAGTGCAATACCTACGCGGTCAAAATGTATGGAACAGCTGATTCTTTTTTCGTGGTCTAGAATTATGTACTGAAATCATGATTACAGTTTGCGCACAGGTTAAAACGTATCCTGTATATTGGCATAGGTTTTTGTTTCGGAAAGACAGACTTGGTTCATTGTTCGACCCGGTAAATTTAAAGGTTGGTTAAAAAATGAGGTGAGCTCATTTGGTTCTGGTGCAATGCATGTGGTATCAGCTTCGTTCTAAATTAAATTTCTCAAAACATCTGTTTTAAACACCGATAACGTCGTACCCAATATAAACTTCAACGCAACTGCAACCTAAAAAATGAATACAAACTCTAAAAACTAATTATTCTGCGGTTAGCAAACGGTAATATGACCTAAGCTACTCGAGCAGTTCCCAGCGGAAAACAAAAGAAATGACCAATTTGTAAAAAAAAAAACTAGTTTGAAAATAAAACTTCATTATGGATCCATTTCCTGTTAAAGCAAAAGGAACATGGAGTCGTTACGTAAAATAGACTGAAGTAATTTCAAGGCTATTCTTGTTATTGCAAAAATCGATCCGTCTAACTACCTAAGTCCTTTGGGATCAAGTAAATGAAAATGTCATTTTCCGAACTGAAATACTCTGAAATACTGGCGTACGTTAGTTTGTTCTGGGTGTTCATCACGATGCGTTTGTTTTTAATGGACCCACAAACATACAAGTCAAGCCTTGTCCCAACTATGTTGTGGTCGGCTTCCAGTATAACCGGAACTGGCTGAATACCAGTATTTTACATGGAGCGACTGCCTAGCTGACCTAAGTAACCCACTTCCAGTAAATGGGTTGTGGTTTTGGTAACACAATACCCCTTGGTAATACTGGTTGTCAGACTTTCGGGTTCTAAGAACCCTTAACGACACTGTCAAAGATCTACAAATGACTGCCGGGACCAGTGGCTTAACGTGCTTTCCGAGGCACGGAGTGGTATGTGTAAAAATGGTCACCCATCCACGGACCAACCGCGGCAAGTGTTGCTTAACCTGACCAATAGACCGATTCGGCTATTATTACTTAGCCAAAAACCGCTTCACATTTAAATAGATAGAAAAGATATAATATCGAAGCCCTCAACTCGTGTTTTCCTATGTTAATCACAACTAATTTATCATGGCAAATTCTTTAGTACAAAATAAACGCGATTTTGTTTGTGTGCATTAAAAAAATTTACTAAAATCGCCATCGAAGTTGGTTGCAAAATATATGACGCTATTGCAGGAAACTTGTTGACTAATGGCCGATTCCTATAATTTACGTGCAATTGAGACTTTTGTATCTTTACCAATAATGAAGAAAATACCTAATTAATACCTTCGCATAGTAGACCCTTTCTATTTGGAAGTAGCTATAGCAGATTGGCAAACTATTTGTTTGCCCAGTTTGGAAATAAAAAATGCTACCATGGGGAAACAAAATGATCCGATTTTGTTAATAGGAACCGAGCATAAGTAACCAATTATAACTGGAAGAATACCAATAATTAATAGTCACAAAATTTATTTAGTCCGTGTACTTTTCATGGATAGGTATAACTTGAGTTAGCGAAATGAGATGCAAGTTTAATCCTATCCCAGGTAGACTGTAAGTAACCCTAGTTTAAGGCCCTAATATTGTATCTAAATATTTACGGAATTAAATGAATTATTTGAACAAAAACAATTTCCATTTCAAAATATGTAATGCACCTTCATTTTGATTAAGCTCCGGGCGTTAGAACACGTGAGTGGGTGTGATGTTTACGTAAACACGGTCCACATGCAGCATACCTGAGTATATCGCTTGCGTACGTTTAACTTTATTTGCATACGTTTAAGAAACCTATTTATAGACGTTTAATAATAGAATGAGTTAAATGACCTGAACTCCTTTAATAAAGATTGGTTCTTAGCAGCTGTGGACAGAAAGAGGTGGATAGACTGGAAGGCCTTTGGCCAGCCGTGGGACACTAATGGAAAGTAAAAAAAAATTTTTTTTTACTGATTTCGAGTTCTGAATAACACTTTAAGTACACAAATAGGAACATCTACGATCAGTCTACTGTTTGATCTATGCCCAAGTCACGTTACAAAATAAAAAAATAGTGGTGAAATAATTTACATAACATTGAATTGTATTATAAGCGAAACGGGAAGATCATAGAACCGAAGGAGTGAACATACAGCCTTGCTGTTGATCACAATATCATTTAAAAATCGGATTCTTAAGTCGCCGCAGATTTTTTTTTTTTTTGCAGTTTGACAATTAAGTCTGTAATGCCGTATCGTATCGAGCAATATAAAAATATGATGCCAAAAATAATAATATTTTCTATAGACTATTTAAATCTTGAGATATGTGCTGGAACAAACCCTTTTGAGAGCGTTCCAAATATGATGATTAGGTGTAGCACTAACCCTTTGCTTGTATTGTTTATATACCTTTACTACCGATACACCCCTGCTTCTTTCTCAAAACGTTGAGATTTCTCCGGAATAAATTCTCTAAATTTTAGTGCAAACCGCATCAAAACCAAAATCAATTTGCGTAGTTTTGACGTACACTGACAGGCACGAATAACGACTTTATAAAATGTAAAGATATTACTTTTATTTTCGTTTTAATACCCATAAAGCACATACAACCTCGAAAAAGCGACATCGACTCATACATTTAAAAAAAATCGCTTCCCTTTCATAATACAGTGATTGCATGATTGCATTATCAGTCGATAATTTCCCTACTGCTGGGACACAGCCCTTCTCTCTGTGAGAGGCAGTGAACTGTTATCCTCTACGCAGGCCCATTGCGGGTCGGTAGATGTCACACGTCTTCGAAATTTTGGTTCTAGTACGTTTCATCGCGATGTTTTTCTTCGCCGTTTTGAGAGCAGTGGTGATGCAAAATTTAAAAAATAAAATCACACAAAACTAATCTTCCGTAAGCCATAAATATTGGCTCAAAATTAATTAATGACGACATCGATAAGACCCTCTGAAAGTAAAGCATTTACAAAGAGAACAGAATAGGCATTTTTCCTAAATATGCTTTTCTTCTGAAGAAGAGAAGAAAAGGCAGGGAATGCAACGGTTATTCTTGACAAAAATAAACCTAGAGAAAAATATATTTCAAACTGAAATAATCACAAAGTTTCTGAGCTATGGTGAAAACCGCATCAAAATCCACTAAGGAGTTTAGAATGCACACTGGAAAACCGAATTCAGTTTTCTTTTTATAGAATTCCTGTTTATGAGCCCAATGCTGGTTTACTTACCAAGGCAGACTATGTAATCTGTCAATCAGGCAAATGCGCAGTGCTAGGAGGGAAGCTGTGGAACCAATAGGAAAGCTTTTCAATTTAATATATTTTCATTTGCTTCTAAGGAAAGGAAACCCTGCGGAAAACTCTAGCAATCTAATCAGGTTTGCAGGACTTTCTTCAGATTAAAATATGGCAAGGAGGCAGTCACACACCGTCCTTTTTATTTATTTACAAGCTAAACCGACAGACGTTGTTATTTCTACATTTCAATCCATAGAAGAAAGTACCAGTTTTTTTCCAATTCTCGGGACAACTTTTCCAATTTTGCTTCCCCAAAAAACCTTATTCTAACCCAGGTCATGCTTTACCCGTTTGGCCAACGAACTCCAGTGATCCGTTTGAGCGTGAAAAAATAACCGACATACAGTTTCTTTCGCATTTATAATTGTTGTAGTAGGAATTGTTTAGTAAGATATCTTAGCATATTATTTTAATTATACACGAACATGACACACTAATTATCTCCGTGACAATAGACAGATACCTACTTACCTATTATTAATTTGTGCCATATTTGTCATTACGTCCGTGATCATAAAGACTTATCCTTAGATTCGCTTCTGCCCGCAATTTCGTTCGCGTGAAATTGCTTCTACCCCCGACCCACCCCGTCGCATCGCATCGCTTGCTAGCGATTTTGTATTTGCTTTCTATTCTTTATTACTTTTTCTTTTTATTCCTAAGAGTTCAAACGTGATGTTAAGAATTGGGCTCAAATGCAAAAATACTTTTCATCCCCCCCCATCTCGGAAAGAGTATTTTTGCTCTTCGATATTTGAGTGCAAAAGCCGTTTTATCCGCTAGAGGATAAACTAAATTGAATTTAGAACATCGTGTGCACTAAGTTTGTGAATTCATTTTTTTTTTTTTTTGGAATTGGCATCTCGCAGTTGACCTTGAGAGGCCGTGACTGCTCAACCGGACTTTCCTGTGAAGGTTTTTAGGAATCTAAAAGCCTCCAGCCAGGGCGTAAACCTACTTAAACCTAAAACGACTGCGCACTGAGGGCACCCCCTGTGGGGTACGAACCTCGGCTCAGGGAGTCGCTGGCGGGGGGGGGGGGGGGGCAGCTAGTACTATCAGGGACAGGCTGGATCGAGTTGTTTTCATGATTATTAGACGGGGAATTTAAAGCTACTGGCTCAGCTGCGGCGCGGGCTGGCGCATCAACGAGCAAGGGACGGTCGGGTTTGTGAATTCAAAACATCATTAAACCTATATACTTCTGCCTCCATGGTGCCGAATATATAATACAACCTTTTACAATTTGTTAAAAACTCAGACTCGGAACCTTCTTAGTACTTTTTTTATAAGCTTTGCGCGCGCCATTTTCTTTTCACATCATATTGTTAAAACCTTAGGATAAAAACAAGAAACTTGAAAACCAGTGAAAAACATAAAATGTGTGGTTCCAGTGACGAGGAAGTTTATTTGACGCCAACAGAATTGACTGAAACTGTTATTAATGCGCAAATGAGCTTTCTCTCTCTTTAATCACGCGAGAAGTATTTGATGAAACAGTACGATATGTTTAACACGTGGCGACTAGCTAAAGGAGCCAAAAATTTATCAGAAAACATTTTTTTTTTTTTTTTTAATAACGTTGCCCCACTTTAGGAATTTCTCCTGTATTGTGGGTGCGTTTACAAACATTTAAACTCACATACACAAACGGCCAGACCCGGAACAACTACTTGTAGGTCATACAAATATTTGTTCCGTGCAGGAATCGAACCCGCGACACGCAGCGCAGCAGTCAATCGCTTAACCACTGCGCCAACCGTGCCGTGCCGTGTGCATATTTTATCGAATTATCCGATTGATGATTGTGATTTTATCCGAGACCAAGAAATCAAGCACTCTATGGAGAACGTATTCAATGCTAAAAGCAACAATAGAGATGAAAAACGACATACATATAGACACTTATCCTAAATTAGTGGCATTTTTAAAAAGAGCCTCATCTGGTCAGCAACCAAAAAAAAATCGAAGGTTTTCACAGCATCTGAAATTGAAAAGTTTCATAACGAAGCACCTGATTCCGTATATTTGGCGACAAAAGTAAGTCAGTTGCACATTCAGTATCTACTTAAGTATATTAATCAACTACTTAACATAATCTAATACGTACAGTAGATGTTGATAGGCATAATTATGCATGCATATCAATTTTATTAATTTATCTATTACAATAGGTACTCTTTACGTTACAGGTTGTTCTTATTATTCGTATAAACGGAGCATGTCGAACTAATGAACTAACACACCATAATGTCAAAAACATTGAGAAACATTCAGATGACTTACTATAAATTAATTTACCTAATACAAAGACAAAAAGAGAACGCAACTTCGTCATTCGCAAGGAATACGTTACAATTGTTGAGAAATATCAAGCCTTAGCCTACTCCAATCAATCGATTTTTTCTACAATATCGCAACGGAAAGTTTGTTAGACAGCCTATGGGTGCTAATAACATTGGCAGTATCTCACGAGGAATAGCAACATTTCTTTAACTTCCTGAACCCCTGTTGTACACGGGTCATAGTTTCCGACGAACTTCAGCCACACTTTTGGCCGATTCAGGAGCTGATATCCTGTCCCTTAAGCGCCATGGAGGTTGGCAGTCCAATGCGGTTGTAGAGGGGTACATAGAGGATTCCATCCAAAATAAGTCTAAAATATGTAAAGGCATCGTAGGAGCCATTACACTGAAAGAGACTGGCACTTCTACATCAAAAATGAGCCGTTACGATACATCTAACCATCGCCCTCTCTCGCCAACGTTTACGCCAAGGGGATCCGATGAATCGGTACAACTATTAAGTTTGAAAGATAGTTTACCGACAAACAGTACACAAGTGACTAAACACCAACATTACAGTACCTAACAGACATATTACACTCAACTTAAGTAACTGTAGCAACGTTACTTTAATTTTTTGTTAATTATATAAAGTATTATTTGTTTTATTTTAAATATTATTCTGTAATACTTACCTATCATAATGTAGTAGTTAATACCTTATAAACTGAAATAAAAGTATCTTGAGATTGTAAATGTGTTTTCTTCATTTAGTCATTTCCTCGCTGAGGAGGGATGAAAAGTTACGTGTTGCACTTGAGTGCAAAGATTTTTCACCTCGTGCTCTTTTGATTCCCTCGCTAACGCTCAGGAATCTAATTTTAGAATCCTTCGCTTGTTCGCTCTTCAAAATTGAGCACGCGGTTAAAAAGCAACTTTGTACTCTTCTATAACAAATACCTATTTACACCTCACAGGCTCAGAAAGATTGTGTTTGTCATTCGAAATCTCCGTGCAAAGTGTATTTTACCCGCTAGCGTGGAAAGAGTTTTTGAAATTCTAACCTTTCAATACAATAATTTTCTATACAGCCAGTCCACTGAAAATGCATTTATACTTATTTCAGGTCAGTTCCCCAACCCCATTTTTAGAATAATGGAACTGGCCAGCTAGACGACGGCATGAAAAAAAAGAAACTTTAAACATTTTCGTCTCTTTTCAATTTGCTTTCCATAATTTTGGATTGTTTTTTGATAAAGTTGTAAGAAATCATAAAATATGAGCGAGTCCAGCAGCGATGAACTTATAAATTTAACACTTGCAGAGTTAGTGCAAGCGGCCCATAACGCGGAATTGAGTTATCTTCCGGAAAAATCGCGCGAAATGTACATAAAGCGTACAATTTGTTTAATGCATGAAGACATTCTAAATGCGTGAAAACGTTTTCGAATACTAAAATGGAATGCTATCATAGGTACTTCATTCACCATCTGCCTAGCTTTTTCTCAAGTATATCGGGGTCGGCTTCCAATCTGACCGGATGCAGCTGAATACCAGTATTTTACATGGAGCTACTGCCTATCTGACCTCCACAACCCAGTTACTGGGTAATGCGATACCCTTTGGTAAGACTGGTTGTCAGAGTTTCGGGCTTCTGATCACCCGTACTAACGACTGTCAAAGATCCACAAATTACAGCCGGTATCAACGGCTTAACGTGCTTTCCGAGGCACGGAGGGGTCTTGGTATGTAAAGATGGTCACCTATCCAAGGATCAACCGCGTTAAGTGTAGTTTAACCTGATCGATCGACCCGTGCGGCTGTTACTGTTTAGCCACAAGCCCCTCGCTATCATACTCCATTGAACTACACTAATTTAATACATTCTTTAAGCTGTTTTTCTTGCACCTAGAATTTTCCTCGTTGTAGTGAGGTGAAAAATTGTGTGTTGCGCTCGGCTGTATAGGTATTCTGCATCTCGTAATTGAAAGCCTCGCTACGATTAGGATTCTAATATTTGAACCACTCGCTTCGCTCATAGTTCCATCCTAGAATCCTTCGCTTGCTCAGCTTTAAATACAAGCACTCGCGCCAAAAAACAACTTTGCAGTCTTGTATAACAAATAACTATTTCAAATACGACTTTTAGTTCCAGATGTTAGCGCGTTCAAGTAAACAAACTTTATGATGTATTTATTATTAATAAAATATAAGGTGCTCTCATTCTGCACCTGCAATTTTCCCATTGCCTGTTTATTTATTGTAAACGAATGCTAATATTGAAGTCTTTATTTTATAAAATGTATCTTTGATGTCGCGTTGGCAGTAAAGTTGTTTTTTATAACGCTAGGGTATCGATTAATCGACCTGTACCAGTTCCACGTGCCAAAGAGAATAGAAAATTTTAATAACAAAGGACTATGGTCATTGTCAGACTTATCACTCATTGTTGACGCCCATAATTACCTAGGAATAATAAACTATATGCGCTCAGTTTTGCATGGTTAAGTTTAGAAAGCGATTCCGCCGCGTGAGGTCCGTTTATGAAGCATCTAGACGAGTTTGGAAAAAATAGGCTTTCCGAAATAAGACGTTGCTTATTCGCTGGGCATTATTGAATGTGAGTATTTCGTATTTTTTGTACTTATAGGGCTGACTTTTTAAAACCAAGATAATGGTGGAAGGACCGTGGGTGATAAGGTTACAAAGGGAGTGACTATCGAGATGACGACTAATAGAGAAGAAGGGAAGAAAAATATATGTTGCGCTCACCTAAAATAAATTAACATATGAGCAAGAGAATTACTGTGGGCTGAGTTTTCAAACGTCAGATATCAATTTCCCATGGAATAAAATTGTTGGTTAAAAAAAGATTTTTTGTGGAAAAACTGTCAAAAGTTCAAAATTATTGGCATTGGAAAAATGAGCCACTAATTATTAAATGCAATGACTCCTGCAATTTGAAAGAACTTTCGAAGTGGACAATTCAGGTCGAGCTTATTTAGATCATAAAACGGAATCATCGATACGAAAAATACGAAGCGGTACTAACAAAGCAGTTTATTTTTAAAAGAGGTAAACAAAGCTTTAGGAAACATAGGCACAAAAGAATAGGATTAGTAAAACGAATACTGTTTCATTATTTTATAGAAAATAAACGCGGGCAGCGCGGCAGCCATCTTTGTAGCTGCATTAGCTAATTGATTCTTTCAACCACGAAGCAGAGATTTCTATTACAACCTTGTTTTCCCGGACCTTTGTGCTTAGGACAAGTTAATTACTTAACTAGAAAAAAGTAAAACAATTGGTATTTTACCCATCGTGAGATTAAAGCAAAAAAGTAGTACACTTTCTCTGTAATTTAAAACAGACTAGAAATTTTATATTTTACTAGTAAACACAAATGCTGTCAGAAAATCTTTTAAAAGGCGTCTATGAAAAGACAAAGCGTTCATTTTAATATTATGAAAGCAAAGACGATTTCTTTATATTTTTTTATCTTTTGCCTTTCACACCTCTAGCAAAAGAAGCTCTTAAAGATGCAACTAAATTGTTTATTTATTTAAGTGTACCTAAGATTTTTTTTCTGAGTCACTTAGTACCTCAATTTTTTTATATTGAATAAAATGATGTTGCATTTTCTCGTTGCTAGAGATGGGTTGAAATAAATCATTTTGTTTCGGTAAATAGTTTGTTAAATTGCAATTTTCCATGCTTGGAACGTTTTTCGACGTTTTTCAAAATGCGTGTTAATGTTATCTTTGTTATTATAAACATCAGCCAATAATGGTTCCACTGCTAGGACATAGGTCATAGGAGTGGGGCATGAACCGTCACGCGGGCTGAGTGCGGGATGGTAGATGTCACATGTCTTCGAAGTTTTGGTTCTAGAACATGCTGGTTTCCTTACGATGTTTTCCTTCATCGTATTGGGAGCACTAGTGATGAAATAATGTATGTGCGTTCAAACCCACTATTGTTGACGTGAGCTCCCTAGCATCTTAATAGATTTCGTAGAAACTAAACTCCAAGAACTGTAGTTTGTACCCTTAAACAAATCTTTTAATTACTTCGAAACCAGTGGCCCGATTTACATGATTCCAAATGGAATATCCATTTTAAACATAACTCTACTATTTGAACCCGAAACGATCAAAAAGTGTACATAAACAAAAAATTACATTTACAAGTTACGTAAATATACAATTATCCTTATATTATAAAAAATACCTTATAAACTTACTTTAGTCACTGTTTTTAGATTTTAAAATGAAAAAGAATTGCTTATCTAAGCTGGATAAACTAATTAAGGCCCGTATTACAGAACGTCACTCAATACTCAAGCATTACTTAAAACTTGTTTAAACCAATCAAATGGCTCTAATCTAGTTTTAAGTAATGCTTGAGTCTTGAGTGAGGTTCTGTAATACGGGCCTTAGAATCATAAACATCAAATTAGCAAAATCTCTTTAAATTCTAATTGGTTTGTTAGAAAACGATTCCGACTCGATATTCATAGCGAACCTACTTCTAAAAATAATACTAATACTTGGGAATCGAACTGACAACCACAGGTTTAGAAAGGAATCGTCCAACCGCTTAGTTATTTTACTTTGTCGACAGTTAGCTAAATAGCCGTTCTTTTACTATGTCATGATTGACTGCTTAGCTCTTGAAGGGTATAGCGGGATGTTAATCATACCTGTAACTATCTGCTTTGTTCCCTATAAGCCCAGTGAAGTAATGGAATTATTTGACTGTTGTCATACACTGGTACTTGTTCGCTCTCATCTAGTCTCCTTTCCTTCGTAAATGTATGGGAAGATTCTTTGCGATTTCCAAATTTAGTAATACTCAAACCTCCGTGGTCCCGTAGAGTTAGAGTATAAGAAACAGCATCGATTGGCATCACATTTTTATTTGTGATATTATCCATGTTTTGCTAACATTACTTTTTATTTTTATTTGTGAAAGCGGTTAAGAACAGTCTCCTAAAGCCGTTTACATATAGTGACAACTGTTGAGTTACCTACCCTTATTGCCCCATTTGACCTGTATCTGTTGTGATGTCCATCACTGCTGCTTAGGTGCATAGTGGAAAAGCGTGACAATAATCATTTAAAAGGCAAGATCTGTAACTCTCTGTTATTATCTAACCCTTCGGCCCGTCTTTTTACAATTTGCGGTAAACTATAGAAGAATACGAAAAAATTGCAATACTACTCCTCCTCCATGTCAAAAAGCGTGATAATTTACACGGCCTGCGTCCCTTGTTAAGGGAATATCTATGCAAAATTTGACCGAAATATATTCAGTAGTTTTCCCTTGATGCTGGAACATACATTCAGACAATTATTATCCATTAGAATGCATTACAATCGTTCCCAGATCTCACAAAAATGACTAAATAACAAAAAAAAAAACTCTATGTAATACAGTTTTGACTTTGCTACGGTTTTATATGTATAGAAAATCATACATACTACACCAAGCTATGCTTAAAACCACGCCTTTTATAAGGCAATCTAAAATTTTCCACTTAAATTTACACGTGACTACATTTTCCAATCGAAATGCAATCCTAATTGGATGAGTTAGAGTGCCATTTGCATTGTGTATTTGTGAGCACTGAGCGAGCATTATTTAATGATATCAGAGGGACGTAAGGTTGGAAGGCCCCCCACAAGGTCGACCGATGACGTTATGAGGGTCGCAGGAGTCCGCTGGATGAGAGAAGCACAGAACCGGTCGAAGTGGCGGAGCTTTGGGGCGGCCTATGTCCAACAGAGGACCTCTTTCGGCTGAGATGATGTTGATCAGAGGGAAGGAGATGAATAATATGAATAGAGGCGGCCTACGGAGAAGTAAGTTATGACTATATTCTGGTAATATTTTAAATGGTGAAAGTAGAGAACTAAATCGTATTGTAGCATAAGCTTTCATTGTATAATGTATAGGCGCATTCGAAATAGGTACCTATCAGAAAATGGTCAGTTTATTGTAACAATATCATGATTTAAAAAGTGTTCGTTGAGTTCCTGCCCGTTTTTCTCCATAGGTACAACGCTTCAGAATAGACAACCAGCTTCATTTTTTTTACTGACCAACCCAATATTGGGCGGACCAACCCAAACAGAGGAGGCCTAGCATTTTCATTAGCCGTCCCCCGACTTGACAATGCATTGATCAAAATATTACCTACAACTTAAAAGGCCAATATTTTTTTTTATTTTTCTTTTTTTTTGGGTCTGGGGTTTTTAATTTTTTATAATTTAATTTTTTTAATGTATTGAATTTAATATAAAAGGTGCAACAGAATAAATGCAAGTCCTAACAGTACTTTTGTTAGAATTGTCTAGTGAATCGATTTCAGTAACTTGTTAGAAGGTATATTTTTCAAAAATTTGTGTATTTTGCCACACAGACCGCCTTTTGGACCAAAAAATTTAATAAATCTTATTTAAAAACAATACGAATCAATTTTTAAAGCATAGAGTAATGCTAGGGTCAACACGATTATCTTAATAATAAATGATAGATTAAGAAAAATAAGTTTGTTAATTGTATTATGCTTTTAATTCAATACTCCAATTGGCATGTATTAATTATGTTATAAATTGTATATATATTATATTCTTTAACAATCTTGTTAGATTTCACTAAAACTACTTATTGTACCATAAATCCACTTCGATTAAAAACTTTTTTGATTTCTATTCCAACCTTTCTAAGAAAATTCTCCACATATATTTTTTTACATTTTAAACTTCGGTTCTAAAAATATATTGCTTGTTTTTTTTCTGACATCGTGTCACCGTCGATGGCTCCCAAATCTGCAGTCCGAGAAAAAGAAACAATCGCCAATATTTTTTTTGAACCGAAGTATAAAATGTAATAAAAAATATGAGGAAAATTTTTAGTTTTAACCGTAGCGGATTTACGCTACACTATACTTAGATAAGAAATTCAATAACAATATCATCCAGGTAATATGTACTAAGTACATACAATATATTACTTTATCAACGAGAGTCCATAACGTTCCGATGTAATGAAGTTACGCGCGCGGGCCACCCATCGATCACTAATAAAGAACTAGATACACAATCCCAAGCAAAAGTTCTCTTAAAACTGTCACCAAATTGTGTTTAGGTAATGCTAGTTGAAATAAATATACAGTAATGTAAATTCAACCTTAAACGCAATGCTTAAAGTTTATTTCACAAAGCTATGTACAAAAAGCAATAAATTTTTACGACCGATACTCACTGGTCAACGTAAATTTAAAAAAATCAACTTTACACGCATGTCTTAAAGTTTGAATTAAAAAGTGCTAATAAACAGCAATAAAGTTTTACGATCCAGGCTCTCCGCTAGCACAAGGAATGAGTGGAGTCGAACTGTCCAATATTTTTTGTTTGTACTGTAATAATAAATGGCCTTTTTTAATTACGTGGATAATGTATAAAAAAAAATTATGTACATACATTTTATTATATTCTATGGTGTATATGTGTAATGATTATAGTTTACTTGAACGTAAATGTTTTTGGATAGGGCACCACATTTATTTATTAACTAGCTTCCGCCCGCGTGGAAGTCAGAAATTATCCCGCGGGTACGTACCACCGGGATAAAAAGTATTATATGTGTTAATCTAGGTTATATTCTATCTGTGTGCCAAATTTCATCCAAATCCGCTCAATCGTTTTTTTCATGATTGAGTAGGTAACAGACATCCAAACATCTTCACAAACTTTCACATTTTTAATATTAGTAGGATAAATATTTCTCTTCTGACGTCAACAATATAAAGTTATGTGATCACTATCCTTCAAACAAAACCACCTCAAGTTTATATTAATATGGCTCAGGTATGTGTATATTATTTACTTTTCCACAGAAAACTCTTCAAACAAACTATATCCCCCTTTTCACCCTCAAAGGGGTATTTTTTTTAAAGTCTTTTGTTTCTTTTACATTATTTGACTTATAGGTTATTTATACCAATTTTTCAGTTAATCATGGCACGCAGTAAAATCATCCCTTGTAAAATTAACTACCCTTTTTTACCCCTTCAGGGGTAGATTTTCCAAAAACCCTGATACACGTTATCCTTTATTTTTGGTTTTAGGTTTGACTGAGTTTCGAGTTAATCAGATAGCGCGTTAGAATCCTTCCATACAAACTTTGATCCTTTAGGGGGTAGTTTAGAAAAACAATATATTAGCAACTTTATAATTTACTCAGATAAGTATTTGTGCCAAGTTTCAAGATTATTAACTCAAGGAATAAGATTTTTCATACAAGCAAAATCCCTCCTTTTCACCCACTTTAAGGTCAAATTTCCAAAAACCCCTTCTTAGTGCTCCCCTACATTATAAAAGGAAGCCGTGTACAAAATTTTACGTTCCTAGTCCTAGTAGTATCGGCTGTGCGTTGAGTCAGTCAGTTTCTCCTCTTATATACCTATATAGATAGATAGATGAAACTAATTAATAGTAGTAGTCATAGTCATTTATTTATCTTCCTTTTTGTTATACATATTTTATTAAACTTAGACTTAAAACTAATAAACGATTAAACTTACAGGCAACGCCAAAAATAGCTGTTAAATATTTACCTGTTTAGATTAATTTGGAAATAGTGTATAGAAATATGAAATTATGCTAATCGCTAATATGAAATATCACTCTCTAAAAAATGCTTCGAACATACAACGCGTCCTTGGGTCGGATTGAAGAATTCTTCGGATCTTTGACGTGCTATAACTAATATCCATTCTCCACACCTCATTGGATCTTGAGGAAAGCTAAAAAAAAACTTTCATCTATAATTTTATTACATGACCATAGTCAAAATTAAATCCATAAAATGTTACTATAATATTGACAGAAACAGCCAAGTACTCTCATTAAACAAACAAAAAACAATAATTCTTTACTTAATAATAAAATTTAAAAAACAATAGCGTCTCCAACAAATGGAACAGAATCAACGCACATAACCCGAATAATTTAAGTGGGCATGCTATAGCATGGTTAATACGTTTAGTATGAGTCTTTAGAATTGAGATGCTTTATAACACCTGCTGTTTAAAACGATTTATTTAAAAAAATGTTTTTACGATGATTTCTTGACAAAATATCAGCATTTATAATACAGTGATAACAATTATGTAATGATAATATTAATACTTACCGAAAATATCAAACTCCGTACTTTTTTAGCGTCCTAGATGTGTGATTTTAATATTTTTAAACGAGCACCGAGACATGTTTACCGTCGGAGCGTTCGAATGCTACTAAATGAAAAGCGCACCCAAATGTTCAAGTGGGTGCTCATTTGGTGAGGACATTTTTTGCCGCTGATTGTGTATCTAGTTCTTTATTAGTGATCGATGGGGCCACCGCAATATGCATCCGCCGAGTTTAGTTCATAATAAGAGTATATACCACGGTGATGTCGTTATACGTAACACGAATAACAACCTCACCATGAAACTGCGCCCAATTCTTTAAAGCTTTTTATGTACCTACGCCGTATTAACCGCACTTGTATGATATTTAAAAGCTGGGATTAAAGCGCTTACAAAATGTGTTACTAAATGATAGGTGAATGATTTTATTTCTATAAGTAGGTTAGTACAAACACTTTTACACGTCAATCATATTTTTAAAACTAGATGAGGTTGCCGTTTCCTATCTGACAACTCTGAGAAGAAAGGCCGAAACAAACTCTGAGGTCACAGTCTCTTTTAAAGTCCAGACATAATCTTGGTCAGATCATGTGAACACCATGTGGACTGGTGTTTGAAATGGACTTTTAAGGGAAGAACCAAACAGAATGAGTCGACCTGTTCCATCAGTGCACGTATCTATCAGAAATAACTCATATAAAACTTACAGAATTTGTAATCAAACTTCTACCAGCATGGTTATTGATACATTTAAATTTAAATGACATGTTTTCGGTTACCTCATTTGCTTAGTCCCCCGGCAGCAAATAGTTGTAAGAATTGCGGTCGTCTATTTGGTTTGAACTATCAACAGTTCGGGTTTCGGATAGTTTAGAGGTAATACTGGTATCCACAACTCCACGTAAATGCGCGTATTCTACGTATATTTTCGGGTTTCGTATTTGTGATAGCGTTTAGAGGATACCATCGATAACGTTGAAAACTTACGTGTCAAAACTTAGCCAAGCCTGGCTGTGGCTAAGTTTTGACACGTAAGTTTTTGAGACGTTTTTCTGAGCTATCTGACCTCCACACCCCAGTTTCTGGGTAATAACCCAGTCACTGGGTTGTGGAGCTCAGATAGGCGGTCGCGCCATGTGAAATACTGGTATTCAGCTGCATCCGGTTAGACTAGAAGCCGACCCCAAATAGTTGGAAAAATATACATGCACATGTAGGTACGAATAAATGTTGCTGCAAGAACGGTGATTTTAAAGGTACACGGGGGAATTAGTGAGCCGCTTATAGTTTTGTTCGTCGTTCAGACGCACTAGGTTTTGGTCCCGGTGCATGAGTGACATTCTGCATATCACAAGTTTATCATATTTTGGTATCGATTGTTAATGATAATGGTCAATGGTTATTTCTGCGAGTAGGTTTGTGCAAGCACTTTAAAAACGGAATGAGGTCAGTAAGAAAGGGCGAAACAAACTCCGAGATCAGTCTCTCCACTACCCAGTAACTGGGTAATACTATAGCTCTTGGTAAGACTGGTTATCAGACTTTCGGGCTTTTAACGACGTAATGACTACCAAAAATCCACGAATGACAGCTGGGGAAAACTTTCCGAGGCTCGGCCCCTCCGTGCCCCGGAATGTTTGTCCCGGCTGTCATCTTCTTAGTATAAAAAGATGGTCACTTGGTCACCTATCCACGGACCAAAGGCGGCAAGCGAAGCTTGATCCGTGTGGCTGTACTTAGCCACAAGCCCCCAGGTGCATCCACATTACCAGGTGAATGACACTGTAAAAGTTCGAATATTTGTAAAGCTGAGATTTAACTGGAAAACCTTGGGATTGAACGTCGTTTGAGATTTTATGAATAAGTAATATCTACACCGGTACAATTTTGCGTGAGAACTTGCATAAGGAGCTGCATACTTAGGTCCGCGGACCAGAGATTTTGGACGAACTAATTGAAACGTGGAGCGTTCCCATGGTTCCCATTTTCAACGCCTGAAAATGCAAGGCACATATTTTTGCGAAACCCATGCGCATTGGCAGGCGGGTTGGCAATCGCAGTATGGTGGTAAAATGCATAGGGAACGCTGCTGCTCATCCTCTAGTAAGTCCCTTAGTCGCCTTCTACGACACCCACGGGAAGAAATGGGATGATGCTATTCTTTTACGTCCGGCAACACATGTTTATTATTGAAGCGTAATTTTATAAAATTGGTTTGGTGAACGTGCCTGGTTTTTATTATTATGTATATCATCGACGTGGTTACGGTTAGAGAAAATTTTAGGGATCTATATCTACATTACAGGGATATTAGATAGAAATCTCATTCACACTTGAATAATGTGACGTAAAATCTCACCGATTTCATTCTGATTATGTAAATTAAAATATCCAAACCAGTACCAGTAACTAACTGGTGTTTGAGGTACTTATGCCTGCGCTGAAGTAGAGCATGCTTCAACCAGAAGCCAATACCCTGAAAAATTAATTACCTACTCAATAACC
Source organism: Polymixis flavicincta (assembly GCA_949987655.1). Lineage (NCBI taxonomy): Eukaryota > Metazoa > Arthropoda > Insecta > Lepidoptera > Noctuidae > Polymixis > Polymixis flavicincta. The sequence goes on along the minus strand of OX465171.1, from coordinate 9,123,339 downwards.
AAAAGTAGAAGTATCGGTTTTACTTGAAATCCAAGTCAAATATTTAAAGAAAACTTATAAAATTCATAGTCAACACGAGGGTAATCGAATTCCATGTAAAAGCACTTAATTTGAATCCGGAACTAAAGGCAAACGCAATTTGATTTACGAAAACCAGAAGTTTGAACTTCGTGGTTGGACCGCGATTGGTAACTTGTGACACGTTGTAAGCAAAGATGTTATTATAACCAGAAATTCAAGACTATATTTGGTATTAGAAAGTATCGTCGTAAAAGACAACAGTCTAGCGAGTAAATGATCTCTGAGCCGCTGCAGCACGGCGCTCAATCAAAATACTCGTACCGGAAAAGCACAGAAAAGAATCGAAGAAACGTAGCTCAGGTCCAGCAAATAAAAAAGGAAAAGTACAGTGTATTTTCCGGAGATAAATAAAGCATCCGATTCACAGAGGACGCAGGAAAATGCATTTGTCAGAATAAAATCGATAAAGTGCTTGAGAAGTTGGAAGCAGCGGATCGGAAAAAGACACGACATATTGCGACGAGAGGATAAGCCGACAATTTTTTTTTTTTAGTCTAAGTTATCCCTATATCCTCTGATCCTTTAATTCTCTAGTAGATACTGTTACTAACCTAATGGACTCCTGTCGGAAGTATTTATGCATCACAGTTAAGTAATGACAGCTGCATGGGTCGATCGATCAGGTTAAGCTACTCCTGCCGCGGTTGCTCCGTGGATTATGGTGGCTATGTTTACATGCCAAGAGCTCTCCGTGCCTCGGAAAGCACGTTAAGTCGTTGGTCCCGACTGTCATTCGTGAATCGTCACGGGTCGTTGGAAGCCCGAAAGACTGTCAACCAGTCTTACCAAGGGGTATCGTGTTACCCAGTAATTAGGCTGTGGAGGTCAGATGGGCGGTCGCTCCATGTAAAATGTGGTATTCAGCTGCATCTAGTTAGACTGGAAGCTGATTCCGACATAGTTGGAAAAAGGCTAGGCAGATGGTGCTCAGCTTAGACAACATTTTAAATAATTTACAATCATTTTTTGTTACTGGTAGGGATTTGTGGTGTCAGCCGAACCCAATGTGCCCGGATCGACGGCGCGTTGTTTCCACGCGCACCTCAAAGCCTGCCAGGGGTGCGGGTTGTTCGAAAGAGATACCGTGACCCCTGGCATACAGGCAACTGAGGGAACACGGGTGGGTTTTAGTCAGTAAAAGTCTGACACGTCTGTCCTGCTCCACCCAGAGCGGGAGAAGTTATTTCATGATTTCCCACCCTCAAAAAAGGCGTACCCAATGTTACAGTTATTTTTCAACTTTTCTATGTCGCTCTATGTAAAAGATTCCGTCATAATCATCATCTTTTTGTGTCTTAAGCAATGGTTTCCTAGGAATTCCATCATATTACAAAAGCCGTCATGAAAATCTGTCACTTTCACCAGTATTTGACATATTATGAAAAAAAGACTGTATTTTGACAGCCGACTTACTGTGTGTTATAGTGAAGCGATGATTCCGCTTTCTTGGTAACCAAACGTTTCTAGATTTATGTCGACATCAAACATGAACCAAACGAAAGAAAGTTAAGTTAAGTCTGCATAGGGCATTATCACAAACCTGAAAATAGAACATTGTAGTTTCCTTTGTTTTTGTAGTTTCTTTTATTTTTGTTTTTAAACTTACATAGATTTAGACTGCATCTTTTTGTATTTTTTTCTTTTCATTGGTTGGCACAACGTCGAACAAATTTAGTTAGATCAATCGAAATCAATAAGTGTTCCCTTGTATTTGTATGTCGGATTTATGTAACAGTCTATCTAAATAAGTTAAATCTGTTTTGTAACTGCATTTCCTACTTCTATATTTAATGTCGTGGCAGCCTTTAATTAAGGCTACACTATAAATTGTTTGATTGTAAGTGCTTTAACCCATTTATGCCCGCTGTCCTCATTTGGGGACATATACTTAAGTACCCACATTTTTCAATTTATTTTAGTTATGTTTGGTTTAAAGGCGAATTTGTTGTGTCAACGAGTGTGGCTTACTAATAAAAATTGCAGTTTTGTGAGTTTATGGATAAAGTGGCCAAAAATAGGGATTTAATTTTTTTCATTCAGTAAATTGGTGTTTAACCATAGGTAAGTCATAACATTTTATACTTATATTGAGTTTTATTTTACATTTCCTGTATTTTTCATTAGGTCATACTTTTTACTAGTAACCAATCACATTTTGTTGAGTATTTTCTTAAATTTGACAACGAGCATAGGTAATTTAGTATGGTGTCCCCAAATGGGTCCAATGGGCTAATGGGTAAATTTTCTTTAAAAAAAATTTGCAGGTTTGTTTTGGCATAAACAATGAATAATCGGTCGTTTGATGTTGCAAATGAGTATCGAGGGTTGGAGGAAGCTATCGAATATATTTTGAACAAAGAGGTAGACCCTGACGTCAGTTTTGATATAGTGGCCACCCCTCCCGACCCGAGTGTTCTGACGTATGAAGAAGAAGGCGATAAGATGATGTCCAGCAAAATATTCTTCTACGTGATATTCCAGGTCAAGTTGAAGCTTTTGAGGTCCGGAACATGAAGAACAGAGCAGAACTTGATTACAGATTCGATACGGGGAATAAGATTTTATTCATGAGATGGCTTGACAACAGTGTTTGTACCATGGATACAAACTATGATGTTCATCCTTTGGGTAAGGTAAAAAGATGGAGCTGTACAGAAGGAAGGAAGGTAGACGTGGACATCCCTTTTGTGTTCCTGAACCATAACAATGGCATGGGTGGAGTTGATGAAGCTGAACAATCAATCGCAGTATAGTGGACAGCTATACGAGGAAAAAAATGGTGGTGGGTTCTATTTACCTACATCTTGATTTGGCTAAGGCTAATGCTTGGCGTCTCCACGTCCTGGCCGCTAAAGATAAAATAGATCAGCTCCAGTTTCGCCGATTTTATTTGAAGTATGTAACCACAGGGAGATCGGATGGAAGACGCCGTAAACCTTCATTGATGGTGCCAAGTATGAGTCAAGACGGCGTTCAACACTTCCCTCAGAAACTGATAAGCCAACTACGATGCATAGTATGCCACATGAAAGCACGTTGGCAATGTAAAAAATGCTTTAGAACATTGTGCATCAAAAATGATGCTTTGAATAATACCACTCGTAAACGCCCATTGTCCCCATTTGAGGACGGTGTTTTTTTGTATTTAAGGAAGTTATTTTTTTTAGTTTTTTCCTAATAATATATCTTACTAGTCTTTAATAGTTACGCCAATAAAGATTTTTTCAAAAAATTATCGTTATTTTGTATTTGGGTCTAAATGGGTTAACATGTATTTTTTGGTGTAAGCTTTGTTGGTTGTCCTTAAATAAATAAATATGTTATAAATGATTCCCAATTACTGCAATTTTCCACCCTTCAGCAAAGCTCAGCACGGAACCAAAGGGCCAGTGTATGACTTTTACAACAAATTTCAATTCTTCGAAGGGATCAGATATATTATTAGCGGTATAATACCCACATATCACGTGTAAGTTAACTGACGTTGACTTGATAAGTGGTTTTCTGTGGGATATGTGACGGGTGGCATTTATTCCCTTATAGTCGATCAAATGTCAATAATGACTATTCTAACATTATTACTTGCAACTCGGAATTTTGAAGCATGGAACGACGATGATATTACGTCAATTTTAAATTTTTGTTTGCTAGAATTATGTGTGATAAGTTGAGTGAGGTTTTAAGTGAAAATTTTTGTTTGCTAGAATTATGTGTGATAAGTTGAGTGAGGTTTAAAAAAAAAAAAAAAAGAAAAAAAAAAAAAAAAAAAAAAAAAAAAAAAAAAAAGTGAACACGCAGGTAGGAAAAAAATATCATATATACATTATAGCATGTTGACATTTGGCCTTAGACATCGCCACGAAACTACAACCGACAAGTCATCAGAAAAATGATGTACAACGGCACTCTTTCTTCTTAGGAAAATATGCACGATAATGCATTTATACTCAAAATTAAGTTGTAAAGATCAACGAAGTGACATTTTTAAAAGCTTTTAACACGTCGTCAAAAATCAGGATCCACTAAGACTCGATAATATTTAAGCAGTTCTGACATTAAATTCTGAAAGGAAAATAAAATGTTTCTACGTAACGTTCGTTTATTTCCGAATCGATATGGAAAGGTCTATTTGTAATCGTAAATCAATATAAAAGTCAAGTCTTCTTAAATTTTTATTCGCGTCACGTCGTTGGCACAAAATGCGGATGGACTTTCATTGCTTGAACTCTTGCCATCGACTATGAAATGCAAATAGGCCTACTGCTTACACATTTTTTCAGGAAAAGTGTGCGTTTTGGGGCACTGCCTTATACAGGTTGTAACAAGACGATTCACGAAGCTGAAACGATTGTTTTTGTGTTTTGGTAGTGCTCGACGAAACTCACGACCTTTTTTGTGCTTATACGCATGCAACGGTACAAGGAGCGTGGGCCATATTAAAGTTAAATTATGACATTTAAAACTGGTTTTCTAGTAAAACATAAAAAAAGTTGGCCTTCAATATCTGCATAACCAGAAAGTTCCCAGGTATGATCTGCGGTACACAGAAATGATCACAATAACGGGACAAATAAGTGACTCTCGACGTTTTTAAAGGTATTTTACTTATATTATTTAGGAACTGTCAAAATTTTAGCAGATTACCGCCAAAGTCATTCATTCATTTGTCAGTATGTACGGGAATCAGCCTGGAATTCCCGACGCGACTGTCACCTTTACATATAATTTGAGTTGACATGAAATTCTTCGAAACATTGTACAATTCAGCAATCCATTAAACCGCTAAGATAAAATTCTATTAATTTCAGTTCTGTTCCAGTTTTAAATAAATCAAATCAATATATTAAGTGCTTGTGGCTTATTAATAACAGCTGCACGGTTAGTCGATCAGGTTAAGCTGCGGTTTCAACGGTCGATCCTTAGATGGGTGACCATTCCGTGCCTCAGAAAGCATATCGAGCCGTTGGTCCCGGTTCTTTTTGTGGATCTTTGTCGGTAGTAACGGGTCGTCAGAAGCCTGAAAGTCTGACAACCAGTCTTGCCAAGGAGTATACTCAGTACGTTAGTCAGATAGGCAGTCGCTCCATGTAAAATACTGGCATTCGGCTAAATCCGGTTAAACTGGAAGCTGACCCCAACAAAGTTAGGAAATGGCTAGGCAGAGGATTTAGCTCGTTATTTAACCAGCGCTCCGCGGTTTCACCCACGTAGTTCCCCTTCCCGTGGGAATACGGCGATAAAATATAGCTCATTGAATGTCACCCGGGGATAGTGTAGCTTCCCAACAGTGAAATAATTTTTCAAATCGGCTCAGTAGTTTCAGAGCCTATACAGTGCAAACAAACAATCAAATCTTTCTTCTTTATTATATTAGTATAGAATATATATAATATAACTATAGATTTTAAAAACTGAATTGTTATTCCACTCTTGTCGCTAACGTATTGATTTAAATACGAAATCGAAAGGCTGAAATAAAAACCTATTTAATCAATTAGTTTGCTTGATTTTCGTACGTTGATTTCGGGCGACCACCGAAAATCAGCGCTCTGCTGTGGGTCCCATAGCCCAGCATCATGCTGAGTGGAAGCCTTCTTGTCACAGTCACGGCGTGCAGCTGCCAACTATTATGTTCTGTATGCCTATGTATAAAAATATTTGTGTTATTATCATGCAATTTTTTTTAAATGTTATTTCATCTTTTTATTTGCACGTGTTTCTGTGACAAATAAATCAATTTTTCTTTTATTTTCTTTCAATTAATCCATTATGAAACTTAACTTAAATTGAATATCATTGCAGAAATTTTAATGAATGAATTCAATTACCGATTGAAAACTCAATTCAGTCACGTTATCATATATTTAATTTCACAAAAGTAGCGGTAGGATACGGCGAACAGAGCACGGCTTTTCAATTTAACTTTTTTGTTTTTGTCGGAATTCCGAAGTGAGTCAACCACTACGGGACTCGCTCTGTGCATTCTACATCCAGCTACCGACGCTGCACTTTCATTATGTTTTGATCTACAACAGTACCATATATTTCGCTTAATTAAAAACAATAGCACCGTGCGTTTTCAAGCCACGCTTCCCGAGGTGCAATTACGCCTGTATTCCTTTTTATTGAGTTAAACAGAGTCTTATCTAATCAGCTGTTCCATACATTTTGACCGCGTAGGTATTGTTCTTTTCCATGACACAATAGATTTTTTTTTACAACCGACGATAATTTTAGGCTTTTCTGCACTGGGGAGTCTAAAATGACATGCTGAATTCATGGTTATAGTTTGCGCACTGGCTAAAAACTTATCCTGTGTGATACACCTTATAGTAAAGTAGTAATTTTTATGTCCCATGCCTGCAGATGAGAAGCCTTTCCCGTCAACAGGGCAAAAATCCTCCAGCAGCTATTGAGAAATTCCATACGAAAAAACCCAAGGACACTGCCTATGCACACATATGTGGTATAATATCATCGGACTGGATAAAGTGTCTTTTGTATCAAGCCATTATCGTCACAAGGCCTAAAGCCGAGTCCACATCGTTGCGTGACGAGGTCGCGTTTACTGACCACTGTATTTTAAATAAAAGACAATTTTTTTTCCGTTTTGCTTTTTCAGGGAATCGTTTGTCGTGAACACTGTTTATTTAGAAATTATGGAGATTACCTACGGAGTTTTAAATTGGTCTTGACTAGGTGAATCAATGATTTGTAAAGCCTAAGTCGACTCTAGTACAGTAATAGATCGTTGTCACTCTCTTGCACTTATTTCAAATTATTTGGGGTCCATGCAACATGCCTTCTTGGTCCATCATTCTTTATTACCCGTCATCCCGGTAGACACTCCCTTTCTAAACATATCAACTTTCACACAGTCCATTCATCGTTTCTATGGTCATCCTTTCCTTGTAAACCTATCCGATTGCAGTATTATTACACTAATCTGTAAATTACACCACTACAGAATTCGTGGACAAGCTGCTGATCTTGTACTTTCCTATTTATCAAACAGGCAGCAAAAGGTAAACGGCAACGGGGCGACGTCCTCGCGATCTCTTGTTAAGATGGGCGTGCCTCAAGGTTCAATTCTTGGCCCTTTTTTATTTCTAGTTTATATTAATGACCTTCTTTACCTGATGGCTAACTTCTCGGATATATTTTTTTTTTCGCTAATGACACTTCTCTTACTTTTAGAATAGATAGAAAAGATACGGATGTCTTACATGTTAACGATAGTCTAGCTGTTCTTTCGAAATGGTTTGCTGCTAATAATCTTTTACCCAATGCGAACAAAACTAAACGTCTTAAGTTCTCGTTACCAAATGTACCCCAAGTAGGTCTAAATTTGAAACTTGATGGCAAGAAACTAGATGCTATTTCGGAAACTGTATTTTTGGGAATTACTTTAGATTCAAAATTGCAATGGGGTGCCCACATTAGAGCTCTTTCAGGTAGATTAAGCTCAGCTGACATTATAGCGATCATCCCGCGCCATCGTTCGCCTCGTTCGGCCTGTTCCTGGTCTTCAAATATTGGATCCAGTTTCATGGAAACGCTAGAGTACTCGCTGAACTGTAGAAAGAGTCACACCAACAGTTCTCGTTGTATTTCGCTGACTGTGCCCATTTTCAAGCAATGTCAGGATCCTGGTACATTCTTCAGGGGTTAGCGACATGATGACTTCAGAATAATAAAATTTATATGGATGATGATGAGACACCATATTTATAACTTTTTTAGTGCAAAAAATTGATTTGAATTTTTTGGTACTAAATTCAAAAACGACCAGTATTTTACAGTTTCAGTTTTTTATTTTTATTAAATATTCTTTAATTTAGTCTTTATTTCATAAAGCTAGGTTAGGTACTTTTGAAGACGTTGAAGATTTTAAACCGACCCTTTTTCTTTGCAGTCCAGTGTATTTGGAAATCATGACAATATCAATTCAGTAATTTCACTATTCGTAAATAGCTGAGTTCCGCGGCATTTCTAACTTTTACAGAGAGCCAATTCAAAATATAAAATTTAATCAAATTCTCTCCCGTGACTACAAAGAGTTAGTGAATTTTAGAACGGAAAGGGTTTTATTGAACATTTATTGAATACCGGACGCTCTTACAGTGATCTAGCAGTAAAATTAAAAATGTAAAGTATGTGTTAGATAATTAGCCAGATCATGTGAAGACCATATAGATTGCTGTTTGTAATGTATTTTTTGGAAATAACCACACAGATTGAGTGGACCCGTCCGCATTTGTCACTATATCTTCTTCTATCTATTTATTTAAAAGGACAAACTGACTGATTGATCAATCAACGCACAGCCGAAACTACTAGGACTAGGAACGTGAAATTTTGCACACGGCTCCTTTTATAATTTAGAGGAGCACTAAGAAGGGGTTTTTGGAAATTCGACGTTTAAGGGGGTGAAAAGGGAAGATTTTGTTTTTATGAAAAATCTTATTCCTTGAGTTAATAAGCTTGAAAATTGGCACAGATACTTATCTAAGTAAATTATAAAGTTGGTAATATATTGTTTATCTAAACTACCCCCTAAAGGGGGATTGGGGGGTGTCAAAGTTTGTATGGAAGAATTTTAACGCGCTGTCTGATTAACTCGAAAGTCAGTATTTATACCTAAAACTAAAAATAAAGAATAACGTGTATCAGGGTTTTTCGAAAATATTATCCTTAAAGGGGTAAAAAAGGATAGTTAATTTTACAAGGGATGATTTTACTGCGTGTCTTGATTTACTCGATAATTGGTATAAATAACCTATAAGTAAAATAATGTAAAATAAACAAAAGACTTTTAAATAATTAACCCCTACGAGGGTGAAAAGGGGGATATAGTTTGTATAAAAGATCTTATTCCTTTGGTTTAGAAAACGTGGCATAAACTTATCTAGGACAATATTAAAGATGGAATCATATTTTTTTTTAAACTGACTTGAAAGTGTACAAAAGGCGTTAATATTTTTTTTGCATCCTGATGACTGTGCATTACAGCCGATCCCAAACTTAAAGTTAAACTTTTTGGAAGTCTACATAGCCTACATAATGTTTGTAGGAACGAACTTCCATACTATGATGATGATGATGATGATGATGATGATAGCCTGGGATATGGAGAAGGACAGGGTACTTTTTTACACGATAACCGACATCCATGCGTGCGGAGCCGCGTGCTAAAGCTAGTATTGCTATATACCTGGTTTGTATATAGGTAAGACTGTAAATGCATAAATATTTATACTGAAAAAGGTGTGTTCATTTCAATATCATCGAAGGGTTCAGCAGAACTGTACAGTGTCAACGTCAGAAATAGCTAAATTGATACTCGTGACTTGAGGTATGTGGCCTAGCCCCTGGTACAGCCATCTGCCTCTGTTATAAATAACTGTTATCTTTGACCTAGACTTTCGGCGGCACGTGAACCTAGAAAAGATGCTCTCCGGATTATCGTAGCGACATAAATAAATTCTGTTCGACTGAATTTTTAATCCACGATCACCCGGATGAAATAATATCGCAGTGGGATTTTTTCGCGCAGTTTATCTTAAACGTATTATTGTATTCAACCCGTGCGAAGCCAGGGCGGGCAGCTAGTTAAATATGCATATACACTAACTGGGAAAAAATACATAATAATGATGTTAACTCAAGACAACCCCCCCGCAAGAGGTACACTTTACCCATGAAAAAAGAATTTTCGAAATCAATCCAAAATTGCTGGAGATATCGCGTAACATAAGTGTTTACAAAAACAGTCGAATTGAAAACCTCCTACCGTGTTTGAAGTCAGTTTAAAATGATGTATCAGGTATGTTGAAAGTGTTTGTACCCATCACTAGTCCTTTGAATAGAAAACAGTTAGACAGCATCTGAATTGAACTTATGTATTAGCGCAGACGTGAGGCAAAATCATCTTTTTACAACAACAGTGCTGTTTTGATTTGTACTAGTGGTCACCCAGTGTTCGGAATTCGACCATAATTATTAACCATTTTTTTATTTTATAAATATAAATATTCGCTTTCTGCACTCCTTCTTCATACAAACTTTGACTGTGCCAAATTTCATACTCCTCCATCCGCGTTAAAGGGGTACAAAGTTTTTACTTCACGTATCAATATACAGATTTTGTGTTTAGTAGTCAGTGTCTAAACAAAAGTTATTCGTTCTTTCTAAACGCGTTAATTGCATAGGAACGGTGTCTTAAAATCCATATCGCTGATGTAGGCCACACAGATACCAAGCTTAAATAGAACTGGGCTAGCTAGCTAGCTACATCTGCCACGTGCCTTTGGCTATGTGCAGAAACTACCGCACAGTGGCTCCGAAACAGCTGCAAATGCAGCGATGTAGGGCTCGTAAGGATGCGGAACGAATTAGACTGTTTTCTTATAAAACATGAGGAACATCCATACAAACTGTCACATATCATAACATTACGCTTTGTTTGCCCGAAAGGTTGGGCAGAATAGAACAACCCCATTTCGCCAGTTAAGTTTAAGTTCCATATAATAGGGGCGAGCCTATTGCTCCCAACTGTACACACATTCAGACTCCAGGCAGCTACTGGAGAAATTCCAGATGGAAATACCCAATAAAATGCTGCATTATGTTCACATAGTTATAACTAGAAGTAACAAATGTTAAACTAGGACTTTGTGGGTAAAATAATTAAACACTTAATACTATTCACAATAACAAAACCATGGTCAGCAAGACTAGCAGTCACCAAAAGCAGTACCCGTTCACGAGCACAACGCAAACATCAGCCATTAAGCCCCTTCGCCATTTACTATCTCTTTAGAATGTCAGACGCTAACGACTGAGTGTGGTGACGTCACAACGCATGACACACACACCGCAAGTTGCCAAAGCGTTCGTTGCCACCGTCACAACTGTCCGTTGTGGGCGGCGTTAGAGCGAGACCGCGTCACCGCACTCGTGTACTTATTTGCGAACAGCATTCGGCCGACACCGCTCGTGGTCGGGGTGTAGCCAGATAGACCCCAGCCTAAATGGATTGAACAACGTCCCTATTTTTACTAAACAAATCTTTACTAGTAACTTTTACCATTTAGATCACAGAGGATTTTGCGACTGGTGCCAACTTTATCTGTTGGGTTATCTAAAGGGACGTGTCTATGTCAATCTTAAACACAGTCCCCCACCACGTCTGCCTGTCTGTTTGCGATACACTCAAAAACTACTGAACGGATTTTCATGCGGTTTTCACTAATAGACAGAGTGATTAATGGGAAAGGTTTGGGTGTATAATTTGTTAAGGTTTTGTGTAAATTGGTTAACGCGGGCGAAGCCGGCAAAAGCTAGTTACTCAATTTTTTATTACTTTGTTATCATAGTCCCTAAAAGTACTTTATTGATGAAAAGTGAACGCATTTTAAGGTAGCAAAACGGGACATTTGGCAGATGTTTCCTCTCATACAAAAATTGTCTAGCCTGTTTAAATATAACTATGGAATAAACGCGTAGACAGAACTTACAAACGGTCTGTGTAGAAGTCTGTACCTACGTCATTTGGACAATAAATTCTGATGATGATCTGAACTGAGAAACCTACATAAGTAATTACAACTAGCATTTTTGGAGACGCTTTAATAAGGAATATATTTCCCAGTTGCACCAAAGGACGCGCTGGCATCGCTCACACGGCGTGCTCACAGAGGGCTCATTGGTCATCGTGAAGGACGAGGCGCTACCGGTAGCGCAATGGCCGTTGGGACGTATAGTAAAGCTGTATCCGGGACAAGACGGATAAGCTCGAGTAGCGGACATCAAAATAAAGACCGGAACAATCAGACGGGCTTTTCATGAAATATGCCCATTGCTGGATGGACCATCGGATTGAGCACGAAGCATTCCTCAATCACCTGGGCTGGCCTTTCCATGGTGGCCCGGGAATATGTTAACGCACACGTTAACACCTCGGCATACACACAACACAAGCATCAGCGAGCAGGGAGAGGGGAGCGGGCGGCGCGGCATCGGCAGCGCACCGGCTCGACCACGACGACACCCCGCGCGCAGGCAACACTCCATCTTACAACGCGACCACGATCGCATGATTTTGATTAGTTTATATAAGACCAAAATTGTAGAAAACCTATTATACCAGCATCGATATACAGTCCACTTTTTATTCCACCTGGGCCTAACTATGGTAACCACATGGCCTATAACGTTCCCACTGCTGGGACACAAGCCTCCTCTCGGTGAGTGGGACTGGGCCGTAATCTATCACGCGGGTTGGTATTGGTAAATGTAACGTCTTCGAATTTTTTATTCTAGAACATGCCGGTTTCTTCACGATATTTTCCTTTACCTTTTTCAGATTAGTTATGATGAAAATAATAGTTTACTCAAAGCGCGCCTGTCTGGATTCGATCCTACGACCTATAAATTCGTCGTGGCCTGTACCACTGGGCCATCACGCAGTGGTGCTGCTTGAAGAATCAAACGGCTGAATGGATTTTATTACATTTAGTGTTTATTGACTTGTCTATGTCGTGCCTTAGTTAGGCTTGTTTTTGTTTAAATAATATTAAAATGGCGGATTTTTACAAAGCTCTAAGTTATTTCATGGTGTTCTCCCTGCCTGCACCTACCTGCTTACTTACCAGTCTCGTTCACCCTCAAGCTAAGTACTTCAATACGTACCTCGGAGTAAGACTTCTCGATTGCTGACCGCTTGATGGTGTAAGTGCGCAAGTCTTCGAGCAAGTCACACTCATGCTGGTTCTTCGCATGGAGCTTCGCGATTTGCTCCGTGTGCAGGTTTTTGAGAAATTTCGTGTAGTTGCTCTGTAACAAGGAGATGGATTATCTTAGAAGGTTTTTATATATTAGGTCTTTACCTATGAAATTGCCGTTCTGCAGTACTGGCCATTTCAAATCAAAATAATTTTTGTTTGGCTAAGAATTCTAATTTCAAATTAATTTTATTTTAAAAACATGGATTTTTTTTTCTAAAAGTAGTCATTTCTTTATTGATTAGTGTTACATTTTCATCGCATTTCAATCTTTTTCGTCATCATGGATACGTTAAAAATTCGAGTAATTATGGAATATGAGTACCGTCGTGGCAGCAAAGCGGCACAAGCGGCACGCAACATCAACGACGTTTACGGAGCTAACACTACAAACCAACGCACCACCTGTTATTGGTTTGCTCGCTTCCGTTCTGGAAATTTCGACCTGAAAAATGAACCTCGCGGTCGTCCGAAGACTTTGGTCGACAATGACGAATTAAAGGCGATTGTGGAAGCTGATGATACACAATCTACGGCTGAATTAGCAGCAGCTTTCGACGTTAGCGTCAAAACAATATTGGTCCATTTGCGTCAAATTGGCAAGGTAAAAAAGCTTGACAAATGGGTGCCCCACGAACTCAATGATCGCCAGCGCGAAGTACGCGTCGAGACGTGCCTTGCACTGCTCAACAGACACACAAATGAAGGAATTTTGAACCGCATTGTTACCTGCGATGAAAAATGGATTCTGTTTGATAACCGTAAGCGCTCAGCAAGTTGGTTGGATCCTGGTTCAGCACCTAAACAATGCCCTAAACGAAAACTTACCCCTAGAAAAGTGATGGTCACTGTTTGGTGGTCTAGCGCCGGTGTGATTCATCACAGCTTCTTACCAAACGGGGTGAGCATTACTGCAGATGTGTACTGTGAAGAACTGAACACAATGATGGAGAAGCTGGCGCATCTCCAACCAGCATTGGTCAATCGCTCGTCTCCGCTGCTCCTGCACGACAACGCGCGACCTCATACTGCACAGCAGACGGTCTCCAAGTTGCAAGAACTGGGGTTGGAAGCTCTCCGTCATCCGCCCTACTCACCAGACCTTGCGCCTACAGACTACTACTTTTTCCAGAATTTGGATAACTTCTTGGCGGGAAAAAAATTTAATACCCGAGAGGCAGTACAAAATGCCTTTGAAGAATTTGTTGCCTCCCGTCCAGCTGATTTCTTTAAGAAGGGCATCAATAAACTGCCACTGCGATGGCAAAGATGCATTGATTGCATGGGTGATTACTTCGATTAATACAAATAAAAAATTCATGAAAAAAATTCGTTTAAATTTTTTCATACAAAACGGCAATTTCATAGGTAAAGACCTATTATTAATACGTGAAATAACTCTGTGCCAGGGGCCACGGTAACTCTTTCCAACAAATCCTCTATCATGGCAGGATCGCGTGTTGTCTGTGTGTGGTCTTGGGTTAGATTCCAGGGTCTAATAAAGTTATTTTTGGTTGGAGGGTCCGATTTTTGGATCGGCTCGATCGATTAGGTTAAGCTACGCTTGCCGCGGTTGGTCCGTTGATGGGTGACCATCTTTACATACCAAGACCCCTACGTGCCTCGGAAAGCCTGTCATTCGTAGATCTTTGACAGTCGTTATAATTCGTCAGAAGCCCAAAGGTCGGATAACCAGTCTTACCAAGGTATATCGTACTACGAAGTTAAGCTGCAACAGGCTAGGCAGATGAGGTCAGACATAAGTAAGCTGGCAAGTTTCTGGTATTATCAGGTCTTCTTAAAAGTTATGCTAGAAGGGATTGGCTGTCCGACACGCATCTTGCAAAGTCCTTTTCGATCCTTACTCCATTTTATAAATAAAGCTTATAATTATATTATGTTTAAATATTTTAACATTATGTATTTATTTACGTATATTTTAGTTTCGTGGATTATATTTGTAGGTATATTTTAGTTTAACACTTCACATATTCACATTTTTCTCTTGTCTTCTCACACACTATTTTCTAAATTACTTTTTCATTTCTCCTTTCGCAGTATCCCCCTATGTATTAAACTTTGTGTATATAAACAATATTAAATCCCACTAAGAGCACAAATGTAAAAAATTGTATGTTTAGGATTTTTGACTCAATCCCGCGAAAATGGCTAGGCCGATTTGTATGAAATTTGGCAACAGATAGTTCACAACCTGGATCCGTTCCGGAGGGACAATTTCCGACCTAAACGCGGGCGAACCTGAGAAAGCTCGTTTTTTTTTTTTTTTTTTTTGTTTTAGTGTTGCAATGAGTGTGTGAAATTTTATGTATTTGTGATTTATTATTGGGACTTGGTGCCTTAGTAAATAAATAAAGAAATAATAATAATAAATAAATATAGTGACCGTAAAAAAATCAACACAAACTCACTTCTGTATTATAATATAATAAGCTTAAGTACATAGTGACTCACATGAAATCTCTGGTTCAGTAAACGTTACTTACCAAGTGCTTTAACTTCGACATGATCCCATATCTAAGTTACACTAGTACTTATAAAAAAGTGCACCAGTAACAGTAACAATACTGAGCCAAAATAAGAGCTAAGTTAATATTATAGATCAGACCCACAGACGCCTTTGGCCTTCAAAAATTAGTCCAATAGGGTATTTTCCAATTTGATAAAAACTATTTTAATTTGAAGATTGGGACGATATATTTAACAGAAAAATAAAAAATAAACTTATTTATATCCATTTTCTCCATTAAAACGATTAAAATCAAATTTCTTTTTCGTTGTTTTGAATTTACCGCCAAAACGCACCTTACTATGACTTTTTATCACGTGACATCGTGACGTCAGCTTTGTATAAACCACCACCACCACCACCAGTACAAATACTTAGTTTGGCGCAGTTGAAGAAGTATTTGTGCACAGAGGCTCCGCACACCAGTGATTTCTCTTTCTATCCATTAAAAATCTTGTTAATTATAAACACGACACTCAGTTGTTTACTTACTAACTACTTTAGTTTACACAAAGTTGACGTCACGTGATAAAAAGTTATCGTAAGGAGCGTTTTGGCGGTAAATTCAAAACAACGAAAAATAAATTTGGTTTGAATCGTTTTTAATTGAGAAAATGGATATAAATCAATTTACTTTTATTTTTCTGTTACACATTTCGTCCTAATCTTCAAATTAGACTAGTTTTGAATAAATTGGAGAATACCCTATTACGTTCAAAATGAAAGTAATTCAAGCATCCGCAAAGAACTTGGACAATTTGTGCTTTATTTATTTATGTAGGATCTCCAACAAAAGATATACTTACAACATAACACATAAATATAGGGAAACATCAGCCGCAGCATTAAGTAGCCGTCTTTCATTAATAGGAAACCACGAAGCTAACAAAGTTAAAATCATAAATGTTCGAAGCGACATTGAAACAATTTTCGGTTAAATTTGGTAAAAGTGAGTATTTTTTAAAGAATGAAATTATATATACATATCATCATCATCATCATTTCAGCCGGAAGACGTCCACTGCTGGACATAGGCCTCCCCCAATTTGGGGGGCTTGCTATAATCGCCACGCTTGGCAGGCGGGTTGGCGATTGCAGTATGATGGTAAAATGCATAGAGAACGCTGCTGCCCATTCTCTAGTAAGTCCCTCAGGCGCGTCCTACGACACCCACGGGAAGAGATGGGATGGTGCTATTCTTTACGTCTGGCACCACACGGAACAGATACATACATATATAAGATACACCCATACAGATATAATTTAATTAAATCTTTTAAGCATGCCTATAAATATTATAAATGCGAAAGTAACTCTGTCTTTTACGATTTCACGCCTAAATTGCTGAACCGATCGTCATGCAATTTGGCGGAGGTATAGCCTGGAATATGGAGTAGGACATAGGGCACTTTTTAACGCGATAACCGACATCCACGCGGGTTGAGCCGCGGGAGAAAGCTACTTTCTTTTTATTTATAAAGAGATTTCCACAATAGAAGCGAGCATCGGGGTTAATAAATTAAATTAATTGCAACTTGATCGACCGTTAGGAACAACGCAGCGTAGTGCTAAGTGATTCGATTTATTACTAACAGCTTATTGCACAAATTGGTTTCAAGAGAAAATGCACTTAATCTTTCTTCAAAGATCGTAGGCGCGATTCAATTTGAAAATCTATTCTTTCAAGGGAAGAATATTCGTCCGAACCCTAACTACTAATATTTTGAATAAATGCGATAGTATATTTGTTTGTTCAGTTTTACGCCATAAATTGGCACAGGTATAGACCATGACTGGCACACTAATTACGTAACACACGATCAATCGTAATCTGTTTCATTTTGACAATTAAACAATATTCATTGCGTTAATTACGTTGTTGAGCAGACACATTTTTCGAACATATGAAGCAATGTATTAGCAATCTGTTTTAAAATGATTCAGATCATGATTGATCATGCGTTACGCAATTAGGGTGCTGGGTTTAAGACAAAGGATACTTTTCAATCTCGGTATAACTTCCCGTGGTATAATATCCGATCTCCACGCGGTTGAAGTTGCAGGAAAAATCTAGTTTTGCATATGAAAAGTACGGAGACATCTACTGTTAAAATTAATGAGGCAAGTAAATAAATGAGTTAAAGCTTCCTAATTGTAAGTCGATGATATATAATAAAGAAAATAGGTAGTCATTATTGTGTCGGAGATGTTATTTAAAAGCAGCTTTTTAATGGTGAGGGTCGGGTTCTTAATTAAATGCTTCCGTACAACAACTGTTAATTTATTCTTGTTTCTGCATAGGTACTTAGACAGGTAGATATTAGACGTGGTCTCACTTAGGTGATCTTTCGTAGCAATTCGTCGTTCCTCTCCCGCGCGCCCCTCTCAGGCTCCTCTAGTCCCCGCGGAGCGGTTCGGTGGAAGTCTTAAAACTTTGGAAAATAACAACACGTCACATTAGCTCGTTGGTGACGCGGTCATATTAGCTTGTCGGTGCTAGTTTTGCTCCACTAAAACACTCAACGCGGCTTAAGAATTTATCACTTCAAAAATAAAAATATTAAGCGTTAAGCTTGCTTTTAGGAACACGTCAGCGTAAATAACTATCTTCCCATACTGACGCCTACTTTAAAATCTTTCCAGAATATGTCCTTATTCGCTCGCTAAGATGACACTTAGCTCTATTTAGTTCTAGTTATTGACTCGAGTACTTATGACGTTGTTGAAACAACGTTCGACAGTTTATATTTTTATGTAGGTTCGGGCATAACTCCGTCATGTATAGAGGCGGATTTGCAAAACCCATTTTTTTTTTGTATGGAAGGGGTTAATTCCGAAATTGTCCCATTTAAATTTCATATAAATCTGATGATGCGTTTCGGAGACAGACAACGGAACTCTTCAAAAAATGACAGCAAATCTACCGCAATTGCTGCTATCGCATAAATTGCATTATTTTGACCCCAAGGATGATGAAATTTCGAATTGGTGTGGGGTAGGTACTATAACTAAAAAATCAAAAATAAAACAACCGACTTCCGGAAAAACACTACAAAGTGAAAAATAACTATAATTTCAGAAGGCGATGACAAAAAAAAAACATAATATAAAAGTCACCGACTTTTCACTTTATAACGTTTTTCCGGAAGTCGGTTGTTTCTTTTCTGGCCTATCTGGAATCAGTAGCAGCCCGGAGTCTAACCATGTGCCTGGTTGATAGCAATAGGTTCGTCCCTTATTACATGGGAAATGGGACTTAAACATTACTGTCAGAATGTAACAGTAAAAAAAAAAAACATTGTAGGTATTAACTAATTGGATTTTATTCGAAAGAAATCAAGTGTGACATAACGGAGTTTCTTTTTTATGAGCCTGAGGTCATTTCTAAATTTGGACTCGGAAGTGGCGGCAACCGTTTTACAGAAACCAAATCATCATATGTCTAGCCTTTTCCGGTCTTACCGGCTGCAGCTCACTGCTCCATTTCACATGGAGCAACTGGCTATCTGACCTGCAAATACTGGGTAATACCCTCAATAAGATTGGTTATCAAACAGCTGAGCATGTGGGTATTAAAATGTTTGTTGCGTGGCGCGCTATTTTCTCATACAAAATAAATGACGATTAGTGACGTTCTGCTTTTCATACTAACAAAGATAATATGAAATGTGACACAATCGTTATTACACGTCGACGATTCAGGTTCAGGTGAGCTCATTTGGGAATGTTTGTGTAATTAGAATGCATGTGTGAGTAGTCTTATAAAATGTACACACGAACTAACATGGAGTGGCGCAAGCGGTCCGAAAAAGTGATACGGCACGATGACGTCATCATCAGCCTAATGTTCCCACTGCTGGGACACAGGCCTCCTCTCAGTGAGAGGGATTGGGCCGAAATCCACCACGCGGGCCCAGTGCGGGTTGGTAAATGTCACATGTCTTCGAATTTTTGGTTCTAAGACATGTCGGTTTCCTCACGATGTTTTCCTTCACCGTTTTGAGAGCAGTGGTTCGAACTTACGACCTACAACTCGTAAGTCGCGGCCGTTACCGTTACGATGACGTAGCTTGAAGAAATTGGTTTAAACCAAAGCCGAACATACACGTTCTTTAGAGAAAGACATATTTTTTGGTGACGTGATTATACGTTATGTCAATTAGTGTTTATACAATTTTACGTATTATAACGTTGCTCCGCTCAAAGTCTTAACACAAATAAACATAGCTACCTCGAATATACAGCAAACTGCTATTGAAATGTTCAAAGGGATACCAGTCGGCGGTTACAGTATTGATGATACCTAATTACGGTCGTCTACTTTCCAACTGTATAGGTATTACAGGTATACAGTACCCCCCAGTGAGCTTGGCATAACAAAAGATCGTGAAGTCTCTCGAATTCGATCCCAATCTGTAAGTGTTTCATAATAGAGCTCCGATGTTAGACGCCTTTGAGTTCCTAGGCAATCCTTTGAGCTATTGAAGTATTTAAGCAGGAAATAGTGAAAGCGCGCGTACCTACACCTAATCCATCATCGGCCGAACTATGTTCTTATGTCGTCGGCAAAACTCGGCCGATGGAACGATCTTATGTCGTCGGCAAAACTAGGCCGATGGAACGATCTTATGTCGTCAGCAAAACTCGGCCGATGGAACAACGAAAGCTGTTTAAAAGAAATTACTATTTCTTTTAAATAACAACGGCACTGATAGCTGAAAAGATGGGTAGAAATCGGTGGCAATGGTATGGGCATGTAATACGGAGGAATGAGGAAAATGTCATCAGGAAAGTTTTGAGTATGAATGTCGATGGCTATAAGAGTAGTGGGAGACCAAAGAAACGACGGATGGACTGTGTGAATGATGATATGGTTAGCAAGGGTATGACTACGGAGATGACGACTGATAGAGAAGTGTGACCATCTTTGATACTCGTATTGTTCGTCAAATCGTTGCGCTCCTCAAGTTTGAGTTGAGCTGTATGATTACTGATAAATGCGTGCACTGAATGGACAGGTCCACTGAATCTGTGTGGTTCTTTCCTCAAAAGACCATTTCAGACACCAATCCACATGGTCTTCACGTGATCTGACCAAAATGAGTTTGTTTCGGCCTTTCTTCTCAGAGTAGTCAGATAGGATATATATAAATATTTGTAACAATGTAGTAGCTAGTTTCTCGTTCACTATTCCCGAAGGTAACATTTTCTGAAGTCTTACCCTTAAGGAATTTATTAATATCTATGGATAACTAGATTTTGCCAGCGGCTTCGCCCGCGCGATACTTTCATCCCCTATTTAATCCCCTTAGGGGTTGAATTTCGAAAAATCCTTCCTTATTCTTATCTAAATTATAAAGGGAACCTCTGTGCAAAATGTCAGCTTTCTAGGTCCAAGAGTTTAGGCTGGGCGATGATGAGTCAGTCAGTCAGGACTTTTTTATTTTAATTGTATAGATCGTGTTTGTTTGTGTTTGTAGATATACAAACAGATCTAAGTAATAACTACACAAAATAAATTTTACTTAAAGAAATGAACTGAATCGGAAACGTCGTTATTTTCCCTCGGTACTGCAACGTCAAAGAACGTTGATTACAAAGTCGAGTTTTCCACTAAATTGCCTCTGCTCACTGCTCTACTATATTCCCTTGGAATTCAGACAGTCTTGAACCCTATTGGAGACAAAGATGAATCAAGTTATTGCAGATTGCACTCGTTATGTTATCAACATCTATTAAGCCTGTGATACGATGCAAATCAATTGCCAGTGGCGTGCAATAAATTGAACCAATAAATCTCGCACTGGCTAACTAAAACTCTTTAGACTATGTATGTAGTCGGTTGTTGTTTCAAGTTTTGTTTTAATCTAATATTACATATATATAAAAGGAGAAACTGACTGACTGATCAATCAACGCTCAGCCGAAACTACTAGGACTAGGAACGTGAAATTTTGCGCACGGCCTTTTATAATGTAGGGGAGCACTAAGAAGGGGTTTTTGGAAATTCGACCTTTAAGTAGGTGAAAAGGGGGGATTTTGTTTGAATGAAAAATCTTATTCCTTTAGTTAATAAACTTGAAACTTGACACACAAATACTTATCTAAGTAAATTATAAAGTTGGTTATTTATTGTTTTTCTCAACTACCCCATATATGGGGATTGCCGGGTCTCAAAGTTTGAATGGAAGAATTTTAATGCGCGGTCTGATTAACTCGAAACTCAGTATTTATACCTTTAATCTATACATATAATAAATCTGTAAAGTAACTTTTTCTGTACATTTAAAATATTTCGAAAATAATTGCTTGGGGTGGTAAGGGATAATCAACAGATGACATTTTAACCCTTATCAAAATTTTTGTCTGTAGCTCGGTTTTTCAGTTTCTATGTTGAATAGATCAAGTATCACGTCAAAAGAACGAAACTAATATGGTTATCTTTCATACTCAAATATTGTTTATAACTCAGAGTTTATTTATAGTCTTTGTTTCATCGCAATCGCTTCGGTCAACCTATCTAAATAATTTAAAGTGTTCAAGAAGAATTTATTTCCGTAATGTTGAAACACTTAGCGACATCTATTGGCGTGAAACGGTACTAACGAATACTTAATATTAACACGTCATTCTCATTTAAGTTACTTACTGTGTCTGTGTTATTTCAAAAAGTAATGATACTGATTACTAAAATCGCTTTCCGTTGGTGGTTGATTCCCACGAATCAAAAAAGCTAAAAGAATTTCAAATAAAAAGTTGTGATAATATTAACTGACGTGGTGTTCTGAGTCTTAAACCTAGAATGCAATGTTAGATAAATATTTATTAGTTTTATCAATCAAATTAATACAAATAGAGGGGAAGAAATCTCATTTTTAATTGTGATAAAGCATACCATCTAGCATAATATAGCAAAATTAGAGCGGCTAGAGGAACATCTCCATAGAAATTCTTAATCTCTAGCGTCAGTAACGCCATCTAGGTTTGAATAGCAAACATGCAAAGACAACAACTTGATTTCGCGCGAAATTTGATAATGTTAAATTTAAATGCGTGTTTACAGCATTACTCGATTCAAATAATGGGAGTTTTGGGAGTAAAGAGTTGTAAATACTTATGTGCTAATTTTCGTGATGTTAGTTTTCGAGGTGGGGAGGGGTTCAAGCGAGGTCGGATGGTGAAAGTCAGGAAAAAAAATCCAAAATTGCGACCATAACTCAGTAGTTATGGTCGCAATTTTGGTTTTTTTTTGTGTGTGGATGTGAAGTGGATGTGTTGGATGTGTTTGTGTGAAGTGGATTTGAGTAAATAGATAGGTTTTCACACGGGCAACTGTAGTTATGTCGATGCTCTTCCGAGCAACATCGCTTACAGAGAAGCATTTTCTTAGTTAAAACAAGTTTAAAAATGTATTTATTTATCCATTTGGCATCTCCAACAAAGGATACATTACCTACACAGGAACAATAGAAATCACAATAGTAAAATATTGACAATTTTAAAGTCGCTTCTTTAAATATAATTATTTATTGGTCTACAAATAAATGTATGGCTGAACAAAAGAAACACTGAAACATTTTTTATTACAATTTACAATAAAAAGGCATCGCAACTGAGAGTCGCGGAGGATCACTCTGTTACGTCCATTATCCTCGGGATCGGGCTCTCTCTCTTCCTGCTGCCTGCGTCAGCAGCGGGGAGAGAGGTGGGGGCGCGCGCGGTATGGCACTACGTAGCAACAACATCGTACTTACTATGTTCATAGAAAACCCGTGCTATACAATTAAATAGTTTTTTTTTGCCTGGTTTGGTTTTCTTTTCAACAGCGCTTTTAATGTGGATAATGACCGACGTTACGGGGCGTAGGTAATGTAACATTCGCAGCGAGCATGTCTTTACGCCGTGTGCTAAAATCAGTGTTGCTCGCTCGCATGTTTTGCCGTAGGTACAGTCGCCAGCAGGTCAAGCTATCCCAAACTGTCAAATTTTCCCAATTGAACATAAACCTTATTATTTTGTGATAAAGTTGAAAAACTATCAAAGAAATTTGACAGATTGGGGTAGCTTGATGTGCTGGCCTCTGTACTACTGACTGCACGAATACTTGCTTGGTAAGTGCATTTTGACCCGTGACGCCGGTCAGTATCCACCTTTACAGCGTGATCTTTCTTCATCGTGATAACGCCATGGTCCCACGGGCCGTTAACTGACAGGTGGCGTCAGGTGTTACTGCACTGCTACCTGTCGAGGCCTATCGCAGTCCGTGCAGAGCATTCCCACTGCTGTGGTTTTATTCAGTGGTCAACGTTTGATAAACAAAGCTAAAAGACACGCGCCTGTACGTGCCGAGATAGGCGCCCACCCCCGCGTGGAATAATGCTTCAGCACACTCCGGACTCCCAGACGCGCAGTCGATTTATTGAGTAAGTACAGTAAAAGCTCCTTATTCGTGCTTCCTTCATTCGCGTTTTCACTATTCGCGGATTAAAAAAATGCGACCCAATTCCTATATCCGCGGCTAAAGATTTATTTATTTGCGGGTCTAATCGGTACATCGGTACATACATATTAACAAATAACAATAAGGATTCCAATAGGTATCCAACCCAACATCCTTTGTAAACGCGTCGTCAGATGGACTATAAAAAAGTGAAATAGACCTTATTACAACTTCGCCTAAAGTACATTGTCAAATGATATCGCCGCTGTATTGGTTCGGCCTTTGACATCTACAATAGCCGCCTTCGCCGCGGTCGGTGTTTTTAACCGTCTTCAAAAAGAAGGAGGTTATCAATTCGACATGTTTATATTTTTAATGGATATTTATATATATTTGGAATGGATTTGCAAAATTCTTTTTTTTTCGAAAGGGGTTTACTCCGAAATGGTCCCATTGAAATTTCATATAGACAGGGCCCGATCTAGCTATTTAGCCGCTCTAGATATTCGCCGCCCTTTGCACTAACACCATCAAAGATGGTATGACCATAATTATGTGATATTCTTTGAACTATATAATATTCACATACGTTAGTCTACTACGGCTTCTGAACAAGTATACAAAAATTCATGAGAGTAGGTATGTTTGTAAGTATACATTTTGCCGCCGCTCATTTTTGCCGCTCTGAGCATTTGCCCGGCTTGCCCCCCCTTAGATTGGGCCCTGCATATAGATCTGATGATGCGTTTCGGAAACAGACAACGGAACTCTTCAAAAAACTACAGCAAATCAACCGCGAATGTTGCTATCACATAAATAAGTATGCATTGTTTTGACCCAAAGGATGATGAAATTTCGAATTGGTGTATAGGTAACAAAAAAGTGAAAAATAAAAACTTTTTTCAAAAAAATAACAACCGACTTCCAAAAAACACTACAAAGTGCAAAATAACTTTAATTTCGGAAGGCGGTGACAAATAATTAAAATACACATCCAACGTCACCGACTTCCGAAATTAAAGTTATTTTGCACTTTGTAGTGTTTTTTGGAAGTCGGTTGGTATTTTTTTTAAAAAAGTTTTTTGAGAATGTAAACAAACATAATGAAACCAACCTCATCACCATAAAGTATATTTATATATCATCATCATCATCATTTCAGCTGAAAGACGTCCACTGCTGGACATAGGCCTCCCCCACATTTATTAATGCTGCGACTTAATAGACATTCCATCCTTTGGTACGAGCCGCTTTGCGTGTTTTACCTATTGTTTCATCTTTCCATTTATTGCAAAATGTTGAAATTTTTTTTTTACTTAAAAACGATTTTCGACGCGAAAAAATCTGTTTAACGCATAGAAATGCTTGATCGTTTACGCCTTGGAGAGTCGCTTGCATCCATATCACGCTCATACAATTAGTCAATATGGTCAAAAACTTCAATTAAATTGTTTTTTTTTTTGTCACTTAGGAACGTATCCCCTATAATCCCATAAAATTACCATTCCATAGTCACGGTTTCTGTATTCGCGGTAGGTATTTTACGGAACGTATACCTCGCGAATAAAGAGCTTTTACTGTACCTACGGCAGGTGCACATTTATTATAAAATGAGCCTCGACCAGGCGCTTTGATCTATATTTATTCTTAAAAATCTGAGTGAGACTTCGTCGCAATATCATTATAACCCCTAAAGACGCCTGCAGGCCTAGACAAAACACCTTTCTGTTAACGTTCACGCTAAACTCTACGCCAGAATATATGGGAATGACATTACCGTGTCCTTTCCGCAGGTAATGTCATTCCCATACATTTTGGCGTACCGTTTAGCGTGAACGCCAAGAGTAATGTGTTTTGTCTCTAGGCTCTGGACTGCATTCGAAAGCTGTGGTAGATTCCTACCAGGATAGATCGGAAGATCGGAGGAGTGGTACCTACACCGTCAAAGCGACACATTATTGTTTTCCGACATGCACGCGAACGAAGTCGCGGGCACAGCTAGTCAAAAATAAAGAATAACGTGTTTCAGGGTTTCTCGAAAATCTACCCATAAAGGGTACAAAAGGATATTCCGTCCGTTTGTGAAGATGATTGTTTGTTACTCAATCACGCAAAAACGGCTGAACGGATTTGGATGAAATTTGGCACACAGACAGATTATAACCTAGATTAACATATAGAATACTTTTATCCCGTTAGTACGTTCCCGCGGGATAATTTCCGACTTCCACGCGGGTGCCGCGGGCGGTAGCTAGTATGCCATATACAAAAACGGAGCATCGTGAAGATGAGACTGGTCGTCTTACGCCCAAAGAGGGTAACTTATCGAGTCTTCGCGTTCTAGTTGAGTTGTAGCTCATGGGACTTCCTTTTCCGCACGTAGACTCCCATTCGGTCCGTTGTGCGCTCAGCAAAATGTGTTGCGTTTCATATTAATGTGGACATTAAACATACAAATACACATACAAATAGACATACAAATAAGGTTCGCATTCGTATGAGAGGCTTGTATTACTTACCTAAGTAAGTGCGGTCTACAAAACTTGCTTTTGATGATGTTAAAGTGCACAAAACGTGAAATTTACTTTAGTTGCGGTGACTTTTGTC
The DNA here is from genome assembly GCA_949987655.1 of Polymixis flavicincta. Classification (NCBI taxonomy): domain Eukaryota; kingdom Metazoa; phylum Arthropoda; class Insecta; order Lepidoptera; family Noctuidae; genus Polymixis; species Polymixis flavicincta. The sequence goes on along the minus strand of OX465171.1, from coordinate 9,096,899 downwards.
CTAATTTGCTACAGTTATATTGACACCACTGGAGCTACTCCATTCAAATAATTTGATTTTTCTCTTCACAAACATTAGTATCGTATTAATTTAGTTAAGTTTACAAAATGTGTGACACTCGTTTGTAAGAGACTGGTGTCGGTACTAGGAATTATACCTATATAGGAGATCACCAGGGTCCCACCACACGGTAAGTAAGGAATCAGGTAAATTTTAACGAGCAATTCTTGTATATATATAATCTGAATCTCGGAAACGGCTACAACGATTTTCATTAAATTTAGTATGCAGAGGGTTTCGGGGGCGATAAATCGATCTAGCTAGGTGTCATTTTTTGAAAACGTCAAACAATTAAAAAAAAATCGAACAAAGCTCGGTCATCCAGATATTTTAGTTAATGTGAAGAGATAGGGCATAACCTCAAAATAAACGAAAACTCAGAGATTAAAAATCATAAAATATAAAGAGAAGTATGTGGATTAAAGGATGATCTGTTATGTGTAGGGAAATTAATGAGATGGACCATTTTCGATGAGTTGGTAATTCCTCAGTTGCTATATAATCTATTCCAGTCATAGCTCTCTCATCCGTTTAGGGATTATAGGTACGTGAAGTTATCAATAAAAACGAACAGTAGTGTAAAATTAAAAATGCTAATATTTTTGTAAGTTTGTATAAACACTAGAAACTTAGGGTTCACCTATTCTTTTAAACTCCAGATATCGTGAAGACCATGGAGATTGGTGCGTAAAATTGAATTTTCAGGATCGAACCAACCAGAGTTGAGTGAACTTGACTCAGAACGTAAAGATCTCAACACATAATAATTTTATTAAGCCGAACTGTTTTCGAAGTTACCGGCACCCGGTAGCCGGCCGGGGTGTCCTGTGAACAATCACGAGGCACTAAGTCGATACTTCGGAATACTTCGGAAAACTTCGGCTCAATAAACAAAGTTGTAAGTAGTTCGAGGAACCTAGTTTATACTGAAATAGACTGATAATATTTTGGATGTTGTATGCAGGTGAAACTGGAATTCGACTTCCATTAAATGTAAATTGTGTATTATGATCATAATGGAAGTCATATAGTGTCTAGGTAGCTTTATTTCGCTAACAAGCCATATTATTGAAAGGAAGATCTGACAGAAATAAAAGAAAGCTCGATACATTCTGAAGGTCGATTGGTTTTCAAAACAACTAACTCGATGGACCGTACATTACGTAAATGGTAAATCAACATGACCATTTTCTAGAATTAATAATAAAATTGTCTATGAAAAACCACGAAGACATAGACGCTTAAATCCCACGTGTCATACGATACCTACACAGATGTTATTATTACTTACTAGCTTCCGCCCGCGGCTTCGCCCGCGTGGAAATCGGAAATTATTCCGCGGGAACGTACTATCGGGATAAAAAGTATCCTATGTATTAATCTAGGTTATAATCTATCTGTGTGCTAAATTTAATTCAAATCCATTCAGTAGTTTTTGCGTGAAAGAGTAATTAACATCCATACATAGAAACTTTCGCGTTTATAAATTAGTAAGGATGTTATTTCCACATACAATACACTATTCAAAGCAGATTCTATATGTCATTAGAGTCGCAGTGAGAGGTCACAGTCTTGGTGTTTATGGTTTTGACAATGCCGCGTTTAACAGCGTCCATTGCTCGTGTTCAAAATCATTCGCGAAAACTCTTTCCAACTTTCAATGCTGTGCTTAAATAGTATCATCATTCGCCTAGCTTTCCTATATCAACTATGTTAGGTTAAGATACAGCTGAATATACCAGTATTTTATACGGAGCGATTGAATAGCAGACCTAGTCAACAGTGTCGAAAGCACCATACAACACGATTCCTATCGGCTTCCCTTCGGGGATTCCCATCTGCAATTCTATCGCTATTAAAAAATGGCAAGTCAATAGTGGATACTATTGTCAAAAAATATAGTCAAGCTACGGTTATTTAATTCACCATAACATTCTAATCATAAAAACGGTTATTTTCAGCTTTGTCTCACAACAAAAAAAAAATTGTTATAAATTAACCCGGCGCCAAAACGTCATAATCGGGAACTAAAAATTCAAACACCAGCGATCCCGTAGTGATGTCACGTGGCACCGCTAGATATTGACGAGAGCAAGCCGCTGTACAACGGGTCATGACAGAGACAGTAATAGAAAAATTCCTGAGCGGAAACGAGAAGGAGGAATGTTTCACATTTTATTTGGATTTCAGTTGTTAAATTTTATTTTATTTCATTATTTACATTCCTATGTTAATTTTAGGATAGTAAGTATTATTTGTTGATAAGTCAGTAAGGTAAAGCCGACTTCGCTTCGGGTTCTCTCTTTGAAAAATTGGCACCTCGCCGCTGCTACTCAATCTAGTACCTGCACGATATCCCTTAGTAAGACACGATAATGTAGTAAGAGTAACCCTATCGCTCGTAGCCAATAAAAAGTCTGCCTAGCCAGGCTAGCCTTTTCCCAACGTCCCAATGTTGGATTTGGCCCTATGTAACCACTAGCTGAATACTAGTATTTTACACTATATTTTGCCAGCGGCTTCGCCCGCGTTTTGGTCGAAAATTATTCCACGTGAACGTATTATCGAGATAAAAAATACAGGTTATGAACTATGTTATTGCCCCGTTTCATTCAAATCCGTTCATCCGTTTTTGCGTGATTGAGTAACAAACATCCAAACTTTCACATTTAGGGACTACTCACAGTTATTCAGCTCTGTTCAGCTTTTGTCCATAGAAAACAATGATTTTGTATAGAGTCCGTTCAGCCTTCCGCGGCTGCGTATCATCTCATACAAACTCGTTGTTTTCTATGAACAAAAGCTGAATAGAGCTGAATAAATGTGAGTAGTCCCTTATAATATTAGTAGGATGGAGCGACTGCCTGTCTGACCTCCACAGCTTATTACAAAAACATCATCCATTGACCGGTAGTGCACGCACTATCGTTAACTATGACCTCATCACGCTACACTGGATCACAAAACATTTACTAATTATCTAGTGTTCTGCTAGCATGTTTTCGCCTAACCGGGTATATCGCAGATACCTAACTTTTAAAACCGGTTGCCAATCTAATAGCCAAAAACAATAGACGAGAGTTTTGCGGACAAAAGACTCGTTCTATTTATCATTCGTAACATTAAGATTTTTGTTAGGTAACGGATTTTGGGACCTTATACGTAATTTATAAAGAGAGTTATGGTGCAGTGTTTTTTTTTTTTTTGAGGATGGGAAATCATCAAATAACTTCACCCGCTCTGTGTGGAGCAGGAGGGCGTGTCAGTCTTTTACTGACTAAAACCCACCCGTGTTCCACCTAGAGCGGGAGAAGTTATTTGATGACTTCCCACCCAAAAAAAAAAAAAAAACAAAAACCACAGGCAAGTCTGGTTAAACAGCCGACAACCATATAGGTCGACCTACCAGTGAATATTCCCAAAAAAAAAAAAAGTTTCGGTAGCGATCTGGTCCGAAGTGACTAACCAGAAGGCGGACTTATCGCCTACCGAAAAATATCACTAAAATCTGAAAAGGCGTTTCATCTCACTCTCAAAAAAAAAACCCAATAAAATACAGTCGCAAATGGAATCGTCAGCGACTAACATGAACCTCCGCAGGCTCGGTAGTGGGTCATCATGACCCAAGAACATATATGTTCTACACCAATACGACACACTAAATTGATTATCCCAATAATATTACTAATGTGAAAGATTCTGTTTGGATGTCAGTGGTACACACGGCTACACATCAAGCTATACATTTCCAGTTTACGCTGATCTCGCACTGTACGGAAATCCTATACAATGCGAGATCAGCTTATACTGGAATTGTATAGCTTGATGTGTAGCCGTGTGTACTCAATCACGAAAGAACGTCTGAACGGAATTGGATGAAATTTGGCACACATAATATAGTTTATAATCTGGATTAACACATAGGATACTTTTTATCCCGGTACAACTATTCTGTCACTGTTAATTTTTTATTTTAATATGTATAAGCTACCCATAAAATCTTATTAATGAACGTTAATTAAGAGAATTGGATAAAAATTCAAATGTTAACACTATTATAATTTTCATAAATAATATGCATGCCCCTCTGCTCATAGGATTATTGAGCCACAGGCATCTGAGGTAGGTATCACGCTACCAAAAGCGGGGTGTGACTGTTCCTAAATGACCCCAGGCTGATAAAATTTTCGTTTTTCCTAATTATGTTAATATTAGTTCTTGGGTCGGTTCCCCCTAAGGGGGAAGGGCCGCACTCCTCCCCGTACGGCCCTGTAGAGCTCGTCACCGGACTGGTCGCTCTCCCACCGGTTTACTTTAAATGAATTCCAAATAGCTTTAAATTATACTTAAGAATTCATTTATATGGAAACACATTGGATGTGGTTCTAGAAAGCTCAAAGTAGCTGAGAGATTCAAAGTACCTACTTGTATTATTGTATAAGTGGATGAATAACCCATACGCTAACGTAACAGGTATTTGGTCAATCGTTACTCACACGATATCTCACATCAACACTCGGAGTACTCAGGGCAACACTTCCATAAAGTGACGCAAGCTGCTTTTCAGGTACTTCACGTCGTCATGCTCTTTCGAGACATGGTCCCTAGCAGTTCTTTCGAACTGATAAACGTGACGAAGCGGCTGTCCCTGCCGCAACCGTGCGACCGTCCTTGTCTAGCAACGGAGCGGCTAGTTCTTGCGGCATACGTCGTTATCATGCTCTTATGGAGACATGGTCCCTATCAGTCCTTGAACTGAATGTGTGATAGATGTAGCCCCCCAAACCCCTGGAAGGTTTCCCGTTGCACAACAAGCATATCTGCTAGACACGTGTTCATGTCGATCCGACCGAATAGTCGATCTGAGATCAAGAATATAATAGTCGCGGATGACTAAATAATAGAGTTGGAAATCTAGATTCAAGAATTAGTACTAATTAGATAAGTATAGAGAATCAAAACCTAAGAATTATTATTTAGATAGAGTTGTGGATCAACTCTCATGAAAGTCTATAGACAGCCCCAAAGAGCCCACCCGTCACCACTTCCTAGTGTTTGAGCTGGGGAGAAGAAGTGGCGCAACAAACTCCCCAGCAACATGTATCTGTCTTATTAGTTATAATAACTTTAATAACACTCTCAACCTAAGATAACTGCATATTATTATAATAGGCTCACTCAGTCATACCAACAACCATACACATAATTCTCGTCCCTCACAGGTGAAGGCTAATATAAATGCTCATTAATAGCTCCACTGCGATATCACCAATCTGTTATGTAGAAATGATCATTAATAGATCCACTGCGATATCACCAATCTGTTATGTAGAAATGATCATTAATAGATCCACTGCGATATCACCAATCTGTTATGTATAATTCACAATATACAGTCAACCTGCGAGAACCATAAAACCAGGTCTCAGTTATTACAATGCGCACACTATTACTAAAGATTGAAGTTGGCGCTTACCAGGTAATTCCTTGGAGTGAATTAGAATACAAATCACTTACAAATACTGCGTATATTACCAGTTACTCCCTGCACCATCCCTCACAGCTCACAACACTATTTTATCTCGCTGAGTATATCTCGCCTAACTTAACTAGTCTGGACTCTCAACTCCGTCCGTCATCTTTCGCCGTCCAAAACCAACTCGTTCACAAACTCGCTTTTTTGGGATTCACGCGCCTTGCATGCTGCTTACTCTCATTCTAGACTAAGCCTAGTCTAAACCTGTACATTTATCAAGTACTTAACGATTTATACAACACTCTCACTGAGACATAGTCTCCAACTCCAAGCCTAGCCTCTATCGACCGTCTCCTACCGTGCTCCCAAACTAACTGTCTCGACTTAAAACATCTTTTCCCCATCCTAAAACCACCACGCCTGGGTTGCGCGTCGCTTTCTCAGAATCGTTTCTTTGTCCAATTTCTCAATTATTGTTTCTAAGGGTTCGTTTGGGTTTGATGGTAACCAGATGTGGCTAATTTGTCCGTTGTTCTTGGAATTTGTAAGCAATTTGCATCTTTAAATGACGTAATATATTGCTTTTGACCGATAACTGGCATAAGTGCCCATACAATATAAATGAAATGGATTTCTGAGGAGTTCAATATTGTTTTAGGATTTTAAAGAACTAAGATACTTCGTTATTTATTAGGGCCCCGTGTCGAGCTGTCAGATCATAAACTTGAGACTTAATGTGTTTTCTAAGAGGTCTGGAACCGTGTGACAATTTTAAAATTAAATATAATGTTTTGCTATTTAATATATGACAGACAGTCACAGGGGCTTACACGTTTCAAATGAGTCTGTGGCCGGAATTGGGCACTCTAAACGCTTACCGATGACCACAATAAAGTAAGTCAAAATAGGCACGGATTTAGAATTGAGAATTTGAAATTCAGAACACTTAAAACTCACATTGACATTACGTAAGCCGACGCCCGCTTTTATATATCCACATTTTTTTGTGTAGTTTCCGATTAGCAGGCTACGTTTGAAAAATCACCTTAAGTACCTACTTAAAGCTAAAATACAGGAAAAGTTTTTATCCAGTGCGCAAATTGTAACCATGAATTCAGCATATCATTCTAGACCCCCTACCGCAGAAATTTTTCGCCGCTTATTAAAAAAAAATCAGCCGTTCCATACATTTTGACCGCGTAGGTATAGCACTTTTCTATGAAACAGCAGATTTTTTTTAATAAGCGGCGAAAAATTTCTGTGCTGGGGGTTCTAGAATGATATGCTGAATTCATGGTTACAGTTTGCGCACTGGATAAAAACTTACCCTGTATATTTGTCCAGTTCCTCAAATTCTAAAATCAGAATCCGACTGCATCTAAATATTAATAAATTTACTTGGAGATTTGTATTTTCCCCACAAATCAGAACGGATATTGTGATTGTCGCAGAGAATTTCGACGACGAAGCCTAACTTATGTATGTATACATAGTAAGTTCTCGAATATTTGTCACTGCATTTAAATCAGGTGAAAACGATGCGAGTCACGAACGCCCGCGAGGTGACAAAGGGTTTTAATTGCAATGTTTGAGGAGCGTTAATCAAATGCAACAACTGTAGTCTGATTGCATGGGCGACGACACATCGTCAATGTATTTCGAGAACAATATGCCAATTAAACGCCAACCCGCCTGCCAAGCGTGGCGATTATGGCAAAACCCCCCATCCTGGGGGAGGCCTATGTCCAGCAGTGGACGTCTTTCGGCTGAAATGATGATGATGATGATGATGCCAATTAATTGCGCAGTTGAAGATTTAAACAGAACATGCAATTATATACCTACTGCTGTTTGATTTTATCCTTGTGGTGCCGGACGTAAAGAATAACACTATCGCATTTCTTTCCGTGGGTATCGTAGAAGGCGACTAAGGGACTACTAGCGAATGGGCAGCAGCGTTTTCTATGCATTTTACCACCATACTGCGATCGACTACCTGCATGTCAAGCGTGGCCTATGTCCAGCAGTGGAAGTGTTTCGGCTGGAATGACGATGATGATGTTTTATTTGTTGAATACTTCCACAATTCCGCATCCCAGTTACTGGGTAAGTAACACAGTACGTTCCCAGGGGTGCGGGTTGTTCGAAAGAGATACTGTGGCCCGTGGCCCATGGCACACAGGCAACTGAAGGAGCAGGAGTGAGTTTTATTCAGTAAAAGTCTGACACGCCCTCCTGCTCCACCCAGAGCGGGAGAAATTATTTGATGATTTCCCACCCTCAAAAAAATAATAAAGAACACGGTAAATGATAAATGATTTTATTTCTGTAAGTTGGTTTGTACAAACACTTTTACACGTCAATCATATATTTTTTTAAACTAGATGAGGTCGGCGTTTCCTATCTGACTACTCTGAGAAGAAAGGCTGAAACAAGCTCAGAGGTCACAGTCTCTTTTAAAGTCCAGACATAATCTTGGTCAGATAGTACGTTTGCCTACCCGTTTAGTAGCCTGGTAAGACTGGTTCGTCTAACTTTCGGATCTCTCAGTGTTGGAACGAACATTGAAAACCCACCAGAGTGCATCTCAACGGGTCGAAAAAACACACCGTTCGATTTTCAACTGTCTGCACTAAGCAGAGCACGAACTAAGAATTAATCACAACACGATTTCACAGCTGTCCCTACTCCTGATATGTTTTTGCCCGTCGAAAAAAGTTAGTTAATTGACTGTAGGGCTCACTAAGAAGTTTCAAAGTACTTTCCGATGGGCCCCTATATTCGTTGACGGAGTTAGAGAGTAAGCAACTAGACACAAACAATAAGAAAATAACCGTTTCTTTAAAGTGTCTTTTCATGCTCTGATCGGAAATATTTGCTCTGTCTAAAGGGAACGGCTATGGGTCGCCAATATGCGACTTCAATCTAGCTAAGTATTTGTACAAGAGCCTAAGCTATGTTATTAGTCAGACTGGACCAACTCCTGCCACGTAAGAAATGGGTATATTTGAAGTCGATATTATATACTTAGATCTTTATCTGTCTGGGCTTTTGTCTATTCTATTGGGGTCGATTTCCAGTCTAAATGCTCCTGAATACCAGTACTTCCCACGGAACGACTGCTTATCTGAGCTCCACAACCTAGCTACTACGTAATACGATTGGTTGTAAGACTTTCGGGCTTCTGACGACCCGTAACGTCTATCAAAGTTCCACAAAATTTTAATGACAGCCGGGGAGGGACCAGCGGCTTAACATGCTTTCCGAAGCACGGAGATGTCTTGGTATGTAAATACTAGTGATGTACCGACTAGTCGGGAAAGCCGACAAGACAGACATATTTGCAGTCGGCGATTAGTCGGCGAATAGTCCGCTAAGATCGCCGACTAGTCGGTCATTTTTTACTCGTATTAATATGCTTAAAAATTTAAAAGATGGTGAAGAAAATTTGAAATCTTTATTGTTATTATTTTATTATAGAATCAGTTCAACAGTTTACTTTCAGTACAATCTAGAAAAGGATAGGAAATCAGCATAGGAAGAAAAACGGGCTCGCACATAAACAATCATAGGATAAATGCAAAGTGAACAAAAAACATGCCCCGAAAATTCCGCCTGGTCGCCGAGCGCCGCGCAGGAGCCGAAAGCGTAGTCACGAACATGACTGATGACACCCGAACTCAACCGAACGCAATTATCGGCTTGGCCGACTAGTTGGCCACTAGTCAGCCATTTTGCAGCCGACTAGTCGGCTAGTCGGCCAAAATCATAGTCGACCCATCTCTAATACACACTGTAGCTGTACCGTATACCTTATCCTTTTCTATCGACCCGTGTAGCTGTTATTACTTAGCCACAAGCCTCTCGATAACTTAAATGCCTTAAACTTCAAACTAGCGCGTTAATAAGACTGGATATATGTGAATATCTAGATTCCACACATCACACAATATAAATGCTTTTATGAATGGGAAAATATTTTTAATGAATTTTTCATTGGCGTCTGCTAGACGAACAAAGCGGTTATGGTATGTTCATGACAAAAAGGCATGAATGTTCTGTGTTTCATTGAATGTACGGTAGGTACAACTGAACAAAGAGTTTGGTATGGAGGCAAAAGCATTCCTCTTTTCACTGCACTGCCAATATTAGTGTGTGTGCCTTTGTGCAGCATTGGAAAAATACAGACTAAATAAATTAAAAATTATATCCGTAGTATAGTCATCATCATCATCATCATTTCAGCCGAAATACGTCCACTGCTGGACATAGGCCTCCCCCAGGCTCGTCCACTTCGACCGGTCTTGTGCTTCCCACATCCAGCGGATACCCGCGGCCTTCACAAGGTCATCGGTCCACCTTGTGGGAGGCCTTTCCACTGTACGTCTTCCGGTACGCGGTCGCCACTCCAGAACCTTCCGGCCCCATCGGCCATCTGTTCTGCGAGCAATGTGCCCTGCCCACTGCCACTTAAGTTTGGCAATTCTTCGGGCTATGTCGGTTGCCTTGGTTAGTTAATATAGTGATGTAAAAGAATTGACTATTCAGCACAATCCGATAATTGTTTCAAAAGCAGTTGTAAGTTAACTGCCTGTATACCAATTTCTTTGTTAGAGTGTACAGTATCATGCACAGTAAGTGGCTTCGGAATCTCTCTAGGATATTAAAAGATAGCTATTCAAATAAAGATACCTCGTACAAATAATATTTTACTCAAATGGAAATGTAGACTCCCAAATAAGACGAAAAACAAATGATTGTGTGTAACCACGTGTCTGTAAAATACAATTATTAAAATATATGATCATTAGCATATACCTAGCCTTTTCTCAACTAAGTAGGGGTCAGCTTTCAGTCTGACCGGATCCAGTTGAGCCAAACTTTTCCAGAATCAAACCTAATTATTAAAATTGGTAGGAATTGTTAATAATTTTCCATCTCGATAACTTTAAAAATCGCTTCAAGTACTTCTGACATTTAGTAAAAAGTACTCGAAGCTATGCACAGATTATTCTTAGATTGACCTTTAAACGTTATCTTTACAAAAGTTACGAACCATCTGTCATGGAGGGAATTTATCCCGACATTTGTGCCTGACCTTTCGAAATTGAGTAAGTTGCGGAATGAATTTCACCTTCATCCCACTTTACTAGACATTCACATTCGGATTTTAAAAGCAGCGGATATTTTATTTTTAAAGAACGCTTTTTAGCGTCAGAAGTTGCTCGTTACGGCAACCATACCTACTTCTGACGCTAAAAAGTGTTGCTGCGTTCCTTTTTAAGGGTAAGTACCTACTAGAAATATTATTTTATAAAAACCTCGTTGTTGGTCGGGCAAAGACTTTTTGGGCTTTTTGTTCTGGTATTTCTCAATCAGTGTTCATACTCCGTGTGGTGCCGGACGTAAAAGAATAGCACCATCCCATTTCTTCCCGTGGGTGTCGTAGAAGGCGACCAAGAGACTTACTAGAGAATGGGCAGCAGCGTTCTCTATGCATTTTACCACCATATTGCCTGACCAGCTCGCTTGCCAAGCGTGGCGATTATGGCAAAACCCATAAGCCTCCCCGCTTATGTCCAGCGGACGTCTTTCGGCTGAAATGATGATGATGATGATTTCTCAATAGCGGCCCAGAATCTAGATCTAGCCCCTTATTACATGGGACTTAAACATAACTGTGTGTATACTATAGGTAGACCATCATCCTTCGCACATAACAGGCATGACGTTATATTATATTAAAAAAAGCTCTACGAGATTCTATTTTGATGGTGGTAGTTTTTTTAGTACAATATCATTAAGCCTTGTCGATATCGGCACATGTTCCCTTGCGATAACAAGAAGTGTTTGCCTAAAATCTCCAAAAAATACAAAATTCACCCCTCCCATCACAGCACTTGAATTACGAAGGTCTTTTAATGTCCGGTTTACTGCTTCAACGTGAGCCCTATGGCTCATGGTACGTTCGGCCAAAGGGCAATATTTTCAAATTGAGCATACTGACTGTTGCTCTAAAGACACAGTCAAATCCGAGATATCGCACGATCTCTGGCGAGGCGGCGGGCCTCCTAGCCGGATTACCGCCATGGGATCTGGAGGCAAAGGTCCTCGCGCACATGTGGCAATGGCGCGAGGAGGCCAAATGCCGGGGTGTTATTCCACTGCCGCGGGAAATCGCGGCACAGCGGACAGAGCTCCGGCGGGATCTCATGGCAACATGGAGAGTGCGATTGTCGCAACCCAGTGCTGGGCACACCACGATTGCGGCGGTAAGTCCCCTCTGAGGAGTGGTTTGAGAGGCGGCATGGCGTCCTCACCTTCCGCCTGACGCAGCCCTCACCGGACACGGTTGTTTCGGGAGGTTCCTGTTTCGAATAGGGCGGGAGGAAACGCCCGGGTGTTTCCACTGCGAAGATCGCCCTGAGGACACGGTGGAGCACACGGTGGCGGTCTGCCCGGCTTGGGCGGAGAACCGCCGTGTACTCGTGGAGGCGATCTCCGGCCCTGGTCCAGGCCATGGTACGGAGCGAGAGGGCATGCTTAGCTGTCACCTCCTTCAGCGAAGCAGTGATGCTCGCGAAGAGGGAGGCGGCGCACGTGAGGGAGAGGCAGTATATGCGCCCTCGCGACCCTAGCCGCCGCAGGATACGGAGACGCCCCGGGCGTCGGGAATCCCAGGCCGATTACCGGCCACCGTAGGCATGGGCTTGCGGGCGGCGAGTAATGGGTACCTCGCTGTCCGGTGAAGACCAAGCCCAAGTCGACGGCGCGTTGTGTTCCACGCGCGCCTCAAAGAGATGTCAGCACAAAAAATGATGGGGCCCGCAAGGGCCGATGCCTGTCAGGGGTGCGGGTTTGTTCGAAAGAGATACCACAGCCCCTGGCATACGGGCTACTGAGGGAACACGGGTGGGTTTTAGTCAGTAAAAGTCTGACACGCCCTCCTGCTCCACCCAGAGCGGGAGAAGTTATTTGATGATTGCCCAACCAAAAAAAAAAAAAACCATGATAGTTATGTAGATATACCTATATACCTAAGTATATAAAGTCCGCGAGGACCTCCCCGCGGACTTTTTTGCAGGTAATAATGAGTACTTTAATAAGGTAGTATATTTTTTTTTATGTATCATCAATAGTGTTTTCAGTGAACGCCAAATAACGAATTTAATTAGATAATTTTACTACTTTGGGTTACATTATTGCAATTTTCTTAAGGAACTCTATTTCTTTTTTAATAATTTATGGCCCATGTTACTTTCTGATAATTATGCTTTCTATTGGTGACAAAATGGTTAAAACCGATCCAGATAGTTTCGGAGCCTATTCGGAGCAAACAAACAAACAAATATTTCCTCTTTATAATATTAATATAGACTAATGCCAATATTGGAACCAAACAACTGATAGGTTTTGGTTTGATCGATAGTTCTGTGGGTAATAAAAAAATGTATGAGTAAACATGATCACAAAGAATTAATTCATCAATTCGGTAGGTTCAATGTAGGTTTACAATGTATAATTTTAAAACAAAAGGAGCCAATGATGGCTCTCTTACATTCCACCATTTCATATCATAATCAGCCTCCTCTCGACGAGACGTAGTAGGCCGTAATCCACCACGCGGGTCCAGTGCGGGTTGCTAAATGTCTTAAATATTCGAATTTCTGGTTCCAGGGCATGCCGGTTACCTTCCATAAATTTACACAAAGTAAAGTGCCTGACTTACGACCAACAACGTATATTTATATTGCCACCAAGACTACTGGGTCACCACTGATCTCCACCATTAGGTACTTGTCTTATGGTGTCACAAAATTTTTACTTTTATTTTACCCAATTCTATTATTTTAATTAAATACAGCTCATGCTTCAGATTTCAAAGAAAGAAATGAATGAATTGACGTCAAAGTTATCGATGGAATTGTTTAGCACTTTACATAACAGTCTATTCGCCCGTTGTACTGATTTAATTGCAGCAATGGCGTTCTGATTCCTCAGTTGCCTGCAATCAGTACTAGAATGTTCTACGGAGATAGTTCATTGCATTCCTTAGCTGGACTGGCAGAAATACCTACCTTTATACATTAAACAGGATGATAATTTGTATAGTATTAAGCAGGAAAGGGATGTAGATTTTTTGTGAAATTAAGTATCAGACTTTTGGATGATAATTTGAATAGTATTATGCAGGAAAGGGATGTAGATTTTTTGCGAACTAAGTATCACACATTTTGACAACAATTCTTGTCGATGAGTATGTTCACATAATGTTTAAAAACCTCTTGAAGTGTCGAATCGAATTATTTGTCTTTGTAAAAACATAGGTATGGTCGACTATTGCGAACGAAGTTTCAAATCAATAAATCTGCCTAGACTTTAGCCCAACTAGGTTGGGGTCGGTGTCCAGTCTAAACGGATGCAGGTGAAGGAGCGACTGCTTATCTGCCCTCCACAACCCAGTTATACGGCATGATAAGACTGGTTCCTCATCGTATGGATAGCCTTTTCCCGACTACCTTTTTTTTTAAAAAAGCTTTGGCCACTCTAGGAATCTATCATGTATCGCCGGTGCGTTTACAAACATTTAAACACACTTACACAGACAGCCAGACCAGGAACAACTACTTGTAGTTCATACAATTATTTGTTCGTGCGGGAATAGAATCCGTGACACGCAGCGCAGCAGTCAATCGCTTAACCACTGCGCCAACCGTGCAGTCACTATGTTGGGGTCGGCTTCCAGTCTAACCGGATGCAGCTGAATACCAGTATTTTACATGGAGCGACTGCCTATCTGACCTCCACAACCCAGTCAAAATCAAAATCAAAAGTCATTTATTCAATTTAGGCTGGTGTCAGCACTTTTTGAAGGTCAAAAATTACATAAGACAGTCCCCCAAAAACGCCCGCCCTTCACCACTTCCTAGTGCTTTAGCTGGGAAGAAGTGGCGCAACAAACTCCCCAGCAGTTACTGGGTAATACGAAACCCCTTGGTAAGACTGGTTGTCAGACCTTCGGGCTTCTGAGTTCTGACAACCCGTAACGACTGTCAAAGATATACAAATGACAACCGGGACCAACGGCTTAACGTGCTTTCTGAGCCACGAAGGGGTCTTGGTATGTGAAGATCGTCACCCATCCACGAACCGACCGCAGAAGCGTAGCTTAACCTTCTATCAATCAACCCGTGCGGCAGTTATTTTTAAGCCACAGGTCCGTTACAAATGTAAAACAATAATGGCAAAATCAATCACATGTCCTAAATATAGGTATTTTGAAGAAAGTCGTGTCATAACTTATTTCGGCTCCTGGGTTTCTCTTGTGTTTTATTGCCTATAATTATGACTGGGCCCTTTATTCGGTGCCAAATATTCTACAGAGTTATGCTTTTCACTTAAATTGTTTCGTAACTGTATTGCCTAGAAGAAAAAAACTATTTTATTAAAATTAACGAACTTAGATGCATCCTGTATATTACATTTTAAAACCCACAACAGGGCCCTAATTCGCTATGACCACTTAACGATTCCATACTTCGAAACCATGTCAATTTCTTAGATCACACACGACATCTGCTAATAAATATCGACAAAATGTCTTGGGTAAAACAGAATATGACTTATCGATTCCTTACATTCCATTGATTTCTACAAAGCACGATACGGGAATCATTTAAAGGGGTATTTATTTTGTAAGATTAAATTAGGTTCGTTTTATCCATTCTCATTTGCGTGCAATATTTAAATATCATCATCATCATCATCATCTGCCTAGCCTTTTCCCAACTATGTTGGGGTCGGCTTCCAGTCTAACCGGATGCCGCTGAATACCAGTATTTTACATGGAGCGACTGCCTATCTGCGATATTTAAAAATCTTTGTAATTAAATTACCCAATTCCCCGATTCCGACAAAAGTCACGAACTTATTATCAAAATGAAAACAGACATCGGGCGTATTATTTATCCCAGTTGATTAAAAACGATGAACTACCGCAAAAATATCGTTTAAGACATTGCAAATACGACTACCTAGCGTCGGGCTTCCAAAAACAATCTACCTAGCCTTTTCCCAACCATGTTGGGGTCGCCTTAACAACCCCTGAATAACAACATTTTACATGGCGTGAGAGATTATCTGACCCACACAACCCAGCTACGTGGGTAACTGGGCGACGTGATACCAGTTGTTAATTTTTTTTTTTCTGTCTCCCTTTTCTTACAATCTGTCACTATCTATTAGGACATTCAGTAATTTTTATGACGTGTTAGATGTCTTGCTTGGTATGCGTCCTATGACACATCCTAGTTTTTATATAGCATGTAGCTAAGTTTGTCCAATGAAATCCTGTGGGATTTTGTGTTTTAGCCTGCGTATTCCTTCTTTATCCATTAGGTGGTTTGCCAGGTTATTTGGGTGGCGAGTTATTCTTTCCTTGTATGACCTGATATAGCTTTTTATTTCATCTTTGACTGTCGGAATTTTCAGATCATGATGTAGTGCTTCATTTGGTACAAACCATGGGGCGTTTGTAATTGTTCTTAGAAGCTTGTTCTGGAATCGCTGAATGATCTCTATATTAGAGTGTGATGCTGTTCCCCATAGCTGGATGCCATAGGTCCATATAGGCTTGATTATAGCTTTGTATAAGAGGGTTTTATTCGCCAGATGCAATTGAGACTTTTGTCCTATTATCCAGTAGAACTTTCTTAGGGTCAGTCCAAGTTGCTTCCGTTTTGTGAAAATGTGTTTTTTCCATGTAAGACGTCTGTCGAGGTATACACCAAGATATTTAACATGTTCAGCTTGAGGCAGTTGAACTCCATTGAACTGTACTGGTGGGCAGGTATTCTTCCTCTTAGTAAATGTGACATTTACCGATTTAGTCTCGTTGGCTTTTATCCTCCATTTTTTGAGCCATAGGGCTATATCGTCCAAACAGGACTGCAGCTTAGCTGATGCTACTTTATGATCAGTATGGGATACTAGCACAGCTGTATCATCCGCAAAGGTTCCAGTAGTCGCTAAATTTGATATTGGGAGGTCAGCAGTATGAATCAGATATAAGATAGGTCCTAGCACACTACCCTGAGGAACGCCAGCAGTAATAGGGCATAGTTTGGATGAAGCTTCGCCACTCTGCACAAAGAAAAACCGATCTCTCAGATACGACATCAAGATAAGGAAGATGTTGGTTGGGAAGCTGTTTTTTATTTTATAGAGGAGACCTTCATGCCAAACTCTATCAAACGCTTGAGAGATGTCAAGGAATGCAGCAGCGCAATACTCCTTATCTTCAAATGTACTGTGAATTTTTTTAAAGAGCCTGTGGACTTGATCTATTGTGCCGTGACCCTGTCGAAACCCAAATTGATGGTCGGGTATTAAGTGTTTTCCTTCAATTATAGGCAGTAAACGTAGTAGAAGGAGCGCTTCATAGACTTTTGACGCTATTGGAAGCAGACTTATAGGTCGGTACGACTTCGGGTCTTCAAGAAGTTTTCCTGGTTTGGGAACCATTAGGATTTTAGCTGTTTTCCATTGTGGAGGGAAAAAACATAATCGTGACATGGCATTGTAAATAGACAGCAGGAAGGTTAGGCCAGAGTCTGGAAGTTCTTGCAGAATCATACCAGTTATCAAATCGTAGCCAGGGGCTTTTTTAGGTTTTATGTTATTTATAGCTCTGATTAGTTCTCGCTTCGTAAACGTTATGACGGGGCTCGTAGATGAATCACAATCCAGCAGTATTTCTTTCTGAACTTCTTCTTTGTGCTCTGGTGACCCTTCGTAGGAGTGAGGCTGGAATACGCCTTTTAAGTGTTCAGCGAACGTTAAACATTTTTCTTCGTTACTTCGAGCCCAGCAACCGTTTGATTGCCGAAGTGGGGGAGACACCGTTTTAGGCCGCTTTAGTTTTTTGGTAGCTTTCCACAGTGAGTATTCTGTAGCAGCTGTAGCATCAAGGTTGCACAGAGACGCCTGAACACTATTATTTATATCATTGTCTAGAAGGTTTTTGAGTTTCTTAACAGCGTGGTTTAGTTTAGTTTTATCATTAGGGCATCTAAATTGTTGCCATTGTTTTCTCAGTCTTAGTTTTTCACTTATTTTATCCAGTATAATATGGGATATAGATTTCTTATTCTTATTTAATTTGCTAGAAGGAGTAGATTGCCAGGCAGCACTTTGGACAGAATTATTAAACAATTCTATTGCTGCAACTATATCATCTTCTGTTTTTAAACTGACTGAAGGCGACAAAGCCTGATCAACCATTGATCTAAAGAGTTCCCAATCTGTCTTTTTGGTGTGAAGTACACAAGTTTCTGGAGTTTCTTTGAAGCGACTTGATAAGGTAACTAAGACTGGTGAATGGTCCGAAGATAGGTCAAAGCTGCTCTGGCACTGAAAGTAGTTTTTTGAGATACCTTTAACAGCACAGAAGTCTATTAAATCAGGAATTTTTTTCCTGTCAGTGGGCCAATATGTAGGCTCTCCTGAAGATATAATTTCCATTTTTAGTTTTTCAAGTCTTGAGTACGTCGCGGCCCCTGGGGAGGGACAATCTTGATCCCCAATAAGTATGCTTCGCATTGAAGTCTCCGCCAGCTATGAACCGATCGCCGAGGGAGTTGAAAAACTCGCTAAACTCTTCCTCTTTGATAATGTGTTTCGGAGGACAGTAGAGAGCGGACACAGTAACGGAGCCTACCCAATCTTCAACGATGACAGTTGTTGCTTGAGTTGATGCTTTGCAGTACGATACTGATTCGTAATGTTTTAATTTGCTTCTGATGATGATAGCTGATCCACCATGGGCTTTCCCATCAGGGTGTGTGGTATGATAAAGTTTATATCCAGGGAATTCCATATGGCTTTTAGAAGTAAAATGTGTTTCGGAAATTAGCATTACGTCTATATTGTGTAGTTGTAAAAAAAGTTTTAACTCTTCTGAGTGGTGTGATAGGCCATTTGCGTTCCAGATGCATAATGTTATTGAATTAAATTTGGAAGCATGGACATGAGATCTCCCAGCATTTTAGTGATTAGCATCATCTGGTTCATGAGTGACTGCATAAAATCTTTAATGTCGGGTGACGGGTTTGATTTTGGGTAGGGCAGGTGGGTTGTTGGTTGGGTTTCTTTAGTTGGTATACCAGTTGTTACATCTGCGTATGATTTATTGCCGGTTCTTACATACCGGCTATATTTGGCTGAACCGCTATTTTTTTCTTGCGTGTCTTTGCTGAGTTGGGTTTTTAGTGTCAGTTGGGGATACTTAACTTTTTGCAATTCCTTATATACCGAACATCCCTTGTAATTTGCGGGGTGGTTTCCTTCGCAAAGGATGCACCGCACATTATCAGATCGCTCTTTCCTCGCGCATTCAATGGTAGCGTGTGCTCCAGCGCACTTAACGCATCTGGGCTGACGGTGACAGAACCTGCGCGTGTGTCCATATCTCTGGCAGTTGGAGCATTGCGGTATCTCTCTTTTTGGTCTTGGTGGTTCAAATACAACGCAGCAATGGAGAAGGTGTTTTATGTTATAAATGTTTTTATAATATTATTTAGATTAGGCTTGAGATCTATGTAGTGGAGCGGAAGAGGTGTTTTGGTTTTTCTGTCCTTTATGTTCCAGACGTTTGTAACATTGTGAACTAATTCTTCAATAGCCTCTTTTATTTCGTTGGTGTCAGTAGACGGGTGGATATTTTTAAGGACTACACGAAAGCTTCTTTCTTCTTTGGGTTTGTAGGTATAGAATTCTGTTTCTCGTTTTTGAAGTTCCTTGTAGATTTTAGTATACGCTTCCGATGTTTTTGGCTGGATTTTTACTTGTTCTCCACGGAGGATCTTGATTTCATACTGATCCGCGGCTGTGTCATTCAGCATTTCATAGAGTGGCTGAATGTTGCTAACTTTGTCTATGAACAATGGAGGAGGTCTGATGGGCTTTTGAGCCGTTTCAGGAGGATCATTTGTGACATGAAGACTAGAGAATCGGTTGGAAGTAGTAATAGGAGCACTAAGCCAGTAGCTATTTAATTTTGTTTGTTTTTGACTAGTGAGTAATTCATCTGGACTGCGAGGTCTTTTGCGTCCGGGTACTTCTACCCAGTTTCCTTCAGGAGCATTTTCGGAGTCAACTGGGTCTATCGTCGCACTAGCCTCACTAGTAGGTATCGTACTACTACAAGAGTTTGATCTGGGTCGACTAATAAAAAGGCTTTTGTGGAATATTTGCTGACTTAATATTTTAGTCGTATTTGCATTATTCTTCTTAGAATTTTCTATTTGGCAATCCATGGATTTTAGGGTAATTTAACTTTTTATGTGGCAACACTGCTTTGAAGTTGACATTGACACTTTGACAGTGACATTTTAGGAGAGACAGAAACAAGTTTAAATAATGAGATTTTATGTGGGTAGATGGTTTTCACTGGTAGGAACTTGAAACTTTCGATTTCGTTTTTTGTGGTTTTTAGTTGTTTAGAGCACTTGATAACATTAACACAGGATCCGAAACATTTTAACTACACTTTAATAACGTTTTTAGGCAAAACTTCACAGCTTTTATAGGGAATCGCGAAAAAACTTGAGGAGCGTATGTGCTTCTGACAGCAGTTTGACACGACCTCTCCTTGTATACATTATTTCATCACTACTGCTCTGAAAACGGTGAAGGAGTTGTTAAAACTGGTTGTCAGAATTTTTGGGCTTCTAACTACCGGTAACGACTGTCAAAGTTTTACGAATAATATACAGACGCAGCACATCAAGCAACCCCAAACTGTAAAATTTTCCCAGTTAAACATGAACCTTAAGCTTATACAATAAAGTTGAAAATCTATCAAATAAATTTTATAGATTGGGGTAGGTTGATGTGCTGGCGTCTGTACCTTCGATCGACCCGTGCAGCTATTTTTATTTATTCACGAGCCCCTCCTGACTTATCGACTGATTTATGAATCAGAGTAAATCTTCGACATCACCTGTCGCATAGTGATTCATCGTGGTTCAAATTAGATAAATTATAGATTTCTGTCTATCTATGATTTCTTTTTATATAATAAACCCAATAAAACTTGCATATGCAGTCAAAATATATGCAACAGCTGATTTTTTTTTTTACCGACGAAATTTTTTAATTAAATACTATAAATATTTTGGTTAAGAGCTTATCTATACTAATATTATAAAAATAAAAGTTTGATTGTTTGCCTTGAATAGGCTCCGAAACAACTGAAACGATTTGAAAAATTATTTCACTGTTGGGAAGCTACAAGAACCTCGGGTGACATAGGCTATATTTTATCCCCGTATTCCCACGGAAACGGGAACTACGCGGGTGAAACCGCGGAGCACTGCTAGTCCTGTTTTAGCTAAAAGACTTAAAATAACAATCACGTGTTCATGAAAAAGAGGAAAAAGAAACACAGAACATCAAAAAATTCGTCCGCATCATCGCTGTCAACAGGCAAAATGCCCTAAAGGCATTGCCACGTTGTATAGCGATGTTGGTTCTTGGTCCAAAAAGTAGGGCAGCCCTCTGGTCATGTCCTATTTAAAGTGAAAATAATTCGAGAGTTTTTTTGTTTCACCCAAATATTTCGACCACCTTCATCATAATCATAATCAGCCTTAAATATTCCCACTGCTGGGACACCACAGGGCTCCTTTCTTTGAGAGGGAGTGGGCGTTAATCCACCACGCGGGCCCAGTGCGGGTTGGTAGATATCACATGTCTTCGAATTTTTGGTTCTAGGACATGCCGGTTTCCTCATGATGTTTTCCTTCACCGTTTTCAGAGCAGTAGTGATGAAATAATGTATACAAAGTAAAGCGCCTGTCTGGGTTCGAAATAACGATCTACATCTCGTAAGGCAGCCGTTACCACTGGGCCACCACTGCTCTCTACTACTCTTAGTATAAGTATACATGGTGTAAGGGAGACGCTTCCAAAAACGAAGACAGGTGATAGAACGAAGACAGACGATAGGGCTAGTGATTCTTGATACAGTACCATCAGAAAAACAAGTTTCTTTTTAACAATTTGTACCTTATTTTTTTGCATTTGTTGTACACTATGCTGTAAGAACAGTTAAATAAACCATTATTTGAGGACCCCAAGTCTAGGCGGCGACTAGTTTTAGGCATCCTTTGTAAAGCGCCGCCAAAATAAAATAAGTAGAAACATTAAGCATAAAACGTTTTAAATTGATGCAAAATAACAAATTTAAGGAGAAAGGTTGTCTATATAACCTACGTTCTGGCTTTGGAAGCGTTCCCTTTACATCCTCTATGTTAACTAGCGTTCAATTTCTGTTCCACATTTCATTCATCCTGTGAATAATTTTGGAGCTTAAAATGTTTGTGTAATATGGTTTCACCAAGTATTCCAACTGAAGGCAGCGATTTTGAATGGTGGAAAATAAATTCAATTTAATTACTGTGAATAACTCAGTCTTCAAACGTTGTATTTACCTACCTCAAGCGATTTGATGTTTTATCATAACAATATTTACGTATTTATGAAAATTATAATTGTAAAATACTTCGGACTTCTAAATGTTGTACTTTAGGTGTACCTAAAGTACAACAGTTAGCCTACTAGCAGACTTGTAAGTCTGCTGTACCGGTCGTGAAATATAGGCGTGATGTTATTCTATGAACAAAAGTTAAACATAGAATACATCATCATCTGCCTAGCCTTTTCCCAACTGTGTGGGGTCGGCTTCAAACTGGATTCAACTGAATACCAGTATTTTATATAGAGCGACTGCGTATCTAACCTCCTCAACACAATTACTGGATTACACAATACCATTTTACAAATAAGTTATCAAACGCGATTGCTCTCGGTGTGGTCTTGGGTTAAATCGTAGTGTAAAGTAATAACGCCCACTCTGCCGATCAGGTTAAGCTACGTTAGCCGCGGTTGGTCAGTGGATGGGTGACCATCTTTACATACCAAGACACCTCGTGCCGCAGAACGCACGTTAAACCGGTGTTCCCGGCTATCATCCACAGTCGTCACGGGTCGTAAGAACCCCGAACTTCTAACAACCAGTCATGGAGTATCGTGTTACCCAGTAACTGGGTTGTGGCGGTCCTGTAGGCAGTCGCTACATGTTAAATACTGGTATTCAGCTGCATCAAGCTGGCCCCCAATATGGTTGGGAAAACGGCTAGGCAGATGGTGATAAAATTTTATTGAAACGAGTGTTCTCAATTTCAAAATTGTTAGAATTTGCTTTACCATGTGCCCCATAACTGGGATTAAGCTCTCACTAACATTAACAAACTCAAACGTAGCTTCTGCGAAAATCGACCCGAAGACACGGTTGAGCATACGGTGGAGGTCTGCCCGGCTTGGGCGGAGCACCGCCGTGTCCTCGTGGAGGCGATCAGCGCAGCGATCTCTCGCGTCCGGCCATGGTACGGAGCGAGAGTGCATGGGTAGCCATCACCTCCTTCTGCAAAGCAATAATGCTCGCGAAGAGGGAGGCGCACGTGATGGAGAGGCAATATATGAGCCCTCACGGCCCTAACCTCCGCAGGAGACGCCCTAGGCGTCGGGAATCCCAGGCTCATTCCCGGCCACCGTAGGCGCGGTCTTGCGGACGGCGAGTAATGTATAGCTCGCCGTCTGATAAGGAACAAACAAGAGTCTACGGCACGTGGTGTTCCACGCGCGCCTCATAGAGATGTCAGCACCAACAGAAGGGGCCCGCAAGGGCCGATGCCTGTCAGTGGTGCGGGTTGTACGAAAGAGAAACCGTGGCCCCTGGCACACAGGCAACTGAGGGAACACGGGTGGGGTTTTAGTCAGTAAACTTCTGACACGCCCTCCTGCTCCACCCACAGCGGGAGAAATTATTTGATGATTACAAACCCTCAAAAAAAAACACAGTTTGTCCACGACTCTGCTTAGCTGTTCCTGGAATTAATTCAAGTTATTTGCGTGTTTAATTGATGCAAACAGTCGGCAAAGCTACTAAACATAGTTTCATTAAAGGTTTAGTCTGCTTAAAACGTTGTTAACTTTGCAATATGCATATATGTACCAAGTAAATACACAGGCTACCAAACGATCTCTTGGAACGAATATAACCCTTTATGTGGCGAGATAACAGTGAAGATACTTTTAATGACAGGTTGCGTCTATCGCTGTAGCCACTTTTACGTTAGCAACTCTCCAAACGCCAGCTTTTATGTATTTCGGGAATGATAAGAAGCTGCTACATAAGTATGTATATGCTATACACGTTGACTATTTTAGGTGTCCAGTTAGTGCTGTTGGGTATTCCATACCAGCTTACAGGGATCGGAAATGGTCAGGTCGTAAAAACGACATACATTTCAAAAAGAGAGTTTTTTTTAACTCTGCTCGTACGGTAGAAATCGATATTATCGTCGTTTCTAATCAAAGAACAAAATAAAACGTTTCCGGCTCGAAATACTGGTTAAGGTGTCTTAATAAATTCAACTTTGCACACCCGCACACCTCTTTATTACAACTTCCCGTCAGTTGCAAGTTACCAGCGCTAAAATACAGCCATATTCTTTTACCCCAGGCTGAATGAAACTTAACCAAAATATCCTACCTACTACATTTTAAGCCGATGAACGGCGCGAAGCTGCCTCCCACCCCATATTGCTTGGAGTTAACCAGGTTAAATCCAGTGATAATAACGCTCGCGTAAAGATTCCGCTCCGAGCGAGCGTTTCCAAAAAACATAGTAAAAAACCGTAATTAAGCGGTATGTTTTGCAAACCCTTCCCATGCCCTACCAGCTTGGAGAGCATCAACAGCTGAATGTATTTAGAAGACATTTATCACTACAGATAGACTCTATGCAGCAAACACCAAAATTACTTTTGGTCTGAGTATCAGAGGGTCGATTTCCGTAATTAGAAGAACGTTCACAGTCTGATCTCAGTCTTAATCTGTCAAAGACGCTCTGTTTCCCTACATTTTTGACAAGTTTTTGACTACATTTTAATCGTTTTTAATTACGGGAATTGGTCCTTTGATAAGTGAGAATAAAGACCTACAACCTAGTATTTTGATTATTACAATCTAATCAAACTAGTGCCCCACCGTCATCGGGAACAGTCCACAAGGATAAAGTTTCGGTATAAACCAATGCAGTACTTTCAGTTGTTACCATTTTTAATCAGAAATTACACGTAATTGGTGATTTACATCAATAATCGAGCGCGTTACATGATTAATTGCAAAATCTCCATACAATTGTACACACTCCCGTTTTCCCGATTACATCCGTTTCATGTCAGTTTATTCATTTAATAATTACATTTGACTTTATAAATATGAACCCGCGGAAATCCCAACGTAGATGGAAAAATGCTAGGCACTTTGGTTGATTTATTTATATATTATGTAGGTAGTATCAGATTGCAAAAGTCATCATCATCATCATTTCAGCCGAAAGACGTGCACTGCTGGACATAGGCCTTCTCCAAACGGGGCGGGGATTGCCATAGGTAATCGCCACGCTTGGCGGGCGGTTGGCGATCGCAGTACGGTGGTAAAATGCATAGAGAACGCTGCTGCCCATTCTCTGGTAAGCTCCTTAGTCGCCTTTTACGACACCCACGGGAAGAAATGGGATGGTGCTATTCTTTTAGGTCCGGCACCACGCGGCACAATAAAGAAGTACATTTTATTAATTGTTGTCAACCTTATTGAGTAGGAAGCTATGGATTTTTTTTTGTGTTTAAAACAATCTGAGAACTGTTTTTGTATTCAAGACACTGATGAGAAAACTCAGGTGTGCCTGTTTGCTTACTAAGTCTAAGAAACTTGAAATTAGTAGAAGTCCAAGTTGAATGTTGATTTGTATTCGCCCAAACATGTACGACATGGTGGTATGGAATTGCAAGGTTCATGAGGAACCTTTTCAGCAGCAGCCTTAAAACGCGATTAATGTAAATACATTAATCGCGTTTTAAGGACCGGGGCCCAAACCCAAAATCTTCAACACAAAATGTGTGTTGAAGATTTTGGGCTTAGGCCCCGCAGACCGTCGCGACGAGACTCTAGTAGATCAATTTCCATGAAGTTTTGACAGAAATTGCTGCGGCAGAGTCGCGTCGCTCCTAACTGCAGGAGCCCTTAACTTATATGGTCGTGATTACAAATGTTACCGAACAAACTGGGAAAGTAAACTTGCTGCAGTTCTTATAAGAAATAATCTAGCCAACCAGCCACGAGATGATTTGATGAGGAAAGCGTACAAATTCAAATTCAGTAATCCTTTTACTTACAACCACAGAGACCGAGATTGAATTGAGAATTGAGATTGAGAGCGAGGTGAAATAATTATCTATGCACTGCTCTTTGACATTTTATTTTAAAATATTAAACTGGTCTTACAGCCAGTTCTGCAAGTAGTGCTGTGTGCTTATTTCTGTAAGTACCAATAGAAATAAGCACACGGCGCTACTTAGTTCATTGAATCCCCTTTATTAAGCATTACATAAAATATGATATCTATCTTACGCTAAAAATTTAGAGATTTTTTTTAGATCTTTTTACGAGTGGTTTATGTAGTAATATATTTTTGAACAAGTAGTTTTTATTTTTTTAAGTGAAATAATCTTTGGGCGCGTTGAGCACTTTTTGGGTGAACAAAAATCATGGCTCTCCCGTCATCGTCACCGACCGCTTTCCATGAGCTATATGTATGTGTACTGTGTATATATGTGGGTGAACGAGCACACGGATGAGTCGCGCGTTGATGTCTTTTGGAAAAGGTAATTAGGAAATTCTAATTCTTTTATCCCTTTCTTTACCTTTGTACTTTTTTTGTAATAACCTTAATGGCTGAAGTCGATCGCCCGTTTATCATTTTTTACCGAGAGCAATCCGGACCCAAGAACCTAATGTGAAATCCTGTATTGACGATTAAAAAAATACACACGTAATTGTTAAAATTTTTACCTCTGTCGGCACTCCCGGAGTGCCACTGTTTTTTTTTTAAACATTTTTCAATACAAAGCACAAAGAATTTTTGAGATCGCCCCCACCAGAGATTTCACGGACAAAACATTAAAAAAAAAACATACGAATTGAAAAATACTTCGTGTTATTCTTTTCTGTTGTTCTTCAAGTTATCTTCAAAGAAAAATAAAATACGAGAACCTTTTAAAAAGCATTTAGGTACCCAAGCAAAAAGAGGAACAAGACCTAGATGCAGCATCCGCTCATTATTGCTGTCAAGCTGTTGGAGAAAATTACGAAAATCATTTATTTTAAGCTAAGCCGTAGCTGTCAGCCCGCGTCGTCGCTTGCCTTCGCTTGCAATACGCCAGCAATCTGTCTTCTTATGCAGATATCACTTAAGGTGAATCTAGTAGACATTTTTTCCATACAAACTTCGGGAGTGTATTACTCCATTGTTCGACAATGCACATCAAAAATTAAACATGGTATGATTTTGTCTCATCAGTAATATTATCTGTGCGGAAACAGAATACTAAAATAAAAAGCCATTAAAAAGTTAGGAGCTAACAAAGATTCGTTTCTCTTGCTAATTTAACCTAACTTTGAGCGTGTTTAAATAATAATAGAAGTATATCTATAATCTCCAAAACCAAGTAGGTACCGAAAAAGCTCAATTATCGAAAAACGTTATTGGTAATTGATTTATGCAGTGGTTTTTTCATAAAACCCGATCTTCCGAAGGAGTTTTCTTGATTTTTTACGGGCCTGTTTTACTATAAATGTTCACGTACAACGTTGTACGTGTAGACTAGCGTGAAACTGTTCATCACTGATACTACCTCTGGTGGACACGATGCCTGGTGAGATAGCGTGCCTTTTATGCACACCAGTGAGTTCGAGCCCGCGACTAGATTGCCCTTAAGACAGAAATTAAAATCCATTGCCGCATTTCTTAGCCGCTGAAGTCTCATGATACGACTACGGGTTGGAATGTATAGGTACGACTTTCATTATCTTCATCCTCTATCATAAACATAACACGTAGGTATTATCATTTGAAGTCGTTTTGTATATATTTGTGGGACTGCATTGTTCTATCCAAAAGAAACGTATGGAATTTTAATTCGGTTTACACTATCATATAGAGAATTTATTCAGAAAAGTTATTATTTCGCAGTAATTTATTTCATCGATATCATTAAACCGGGCGAAACATGGGTGGGTAGCTGGTACTTATTAATGCTCGGTTCCTATAAATAAGAGGGATCGTTTTGCTTTCCTTAGATATAATTTTAATTTTCAAACTGGGAAAATTAAGAATTTCGTAAGCTAATTCAATTTAATACTTCCAAATAGGGGTCTACTATGCGAAGGTATTATTAATGGTAAAGATGCAAGAGTCTTAATTTTAACCTTCAACTCTCCGTAAATTATAGGAATAGGTCATTAATGACTGACACAATTGTATGTGCTTCGGAACTGCTCTATAGTCTTATCAACAAATCATATTGAATGTTAACGTTATATACATAAACAACAAGGTATGGAACCATAAGCCTCTGTAAAAAAAATTGCAGGTCTTCAAAATGGTGCAACTGCGTCTTGTGTAAGTTTTCAGTTATAAAAACCTTTATATTTTTAAGTCGATTATCAAATCAAATCAAATCAAAATATTTTTATTTCATATAAACCTGCATGGGCACATAAGAAACGTCAGAAGCTAGGTGCACGGTTCCAAAATGTTGTTTCCTATGGAGAAGAGCCGGCAAGAAACTCCACGGTTACTCTTTTAAAAATGATTGGCTTTAACAATGTTTTCATAGATAAAATGTATGGGAGGACAGTGCAGGCCTGTCAATAAGTACCAGGTACTTAGACGAATACAGAATAGAAAATCGTCTACAAATCTACAGTCTGTAAGGCCTACAACGTTCTCCCATTCACAATATGTAAAATAATCTACATAAATAAAACGAACCTAATTAAACATAGTGACATGATTAACATGACAATCACTAAAAAATAGTTGATATTAAAATTGATGTATAATGTCAAATAATGACGAGAATATATCAGCATTGTAAAAATAAAAAGAATAAAAAAGAACATTGAGAGCAGTTAATAGACTTTCACATGGTTATGATGATGATGATGACGGTTCCCAACTTCTAAGCAAATAATAATTAATGGTTTATTTATACATACAATTTCTTCTATATTAGTTAGTTGTAATCATGATCTGACAGTTTGAGTAATTTATACGGCCTACCCAAAATAATGTTCTTTCTTAGATATTGTTCGTCGTACCGTTGAGCTCCTAAAGTTCTGAGTTGAGCTGCACGATTGGTGACAAATACGTGCACTGACTGGACAGGGCGACTCAATCTGCGTGGTTCTTTCCTCAAAAGACCATTTCAGAAACCAATCTACATGATTCACATGATCTGACCAAGATGATGTCTGTTATTTAAAAGAGACTGTGTCCTGAATTTTTTACGGCCTTTATTCTCAGGATAGTCAGACCGGAAACATCGACCACATCTAGTTAAAAAAAAATGTTTTTTACAAACCTAGGTACTTACAGAACTAAGCACACAGCGCTACTTGCAGACTTGGCTGCATATTTTAAGAGGCCTACGTACAATGAACTGTCTATACGTACGTAATACCTAAATCATTTGCAACTTGAGCATATTTCCATCATATTATGATGATATTCGGATTCAGACAGTATTTATCTAGGCTCGTAGGGGTTTTTTTTTCCAAAATACTTACCTGAAATGAAGTTTAAGCGAATTGCATTTCGCACATTTTTACAGCGTAAATGACATGTTTTCTAACAGTTTTTTTGGTATTATAACCAACAATTTCCGTAATATTGTTGTCTCAGAAGCATAGCTCATATTATCAAGTTGTAAAATGTCGAAAAAAATATTAAAATACAATAAGTTTTCATTCATCATTTTTGGTATTACGGAACACATCCAAATTCATCATAAATGGTCAGTAGCTAGTAGCGCTATCGCGTCAAGCCATTGTCAATGTGTGTGTGATCGTACTGCTCACTGTAGGTATGTATCCTCGATAGGTACTAACACTAGCGCAACGATAGCAATTTTCAGACGAAATATTGTCTCCGCCCGAATCCTAGTTGCGAGCTTCGGTCGTAGGATTCTTAAGATACAATTTTAAATAGCAGTGGATTTTGTAGAAGTATAGAAATAAATAATCATTTCATGTCGCTCTCAATCAATTCTCAATTCAATTCAATCTCGGTCTCAGTGATTGTAAGTAAAAGAACTCCCTTGGAATTTTATTTGTACGCTTTTCTCATAATATCAACTCGTGGCTGAAGGTTATTTTTGTCATGATCATTTAAAAAACAACTTCTTTTCAAACTTAGATTTACCACCATCTCAACCGACATTTATTGAAATGCAGTTAACGAAGTATCGTGGTTTATTCAATACTGAAGAGATTACAAAATATCGAGAGCTTTAAAGTTCCGACATGCAGCCGTGAATCTATACAACATTGTTGTTGTTCTTTCTTAAATCTTACCTGGCCTATATTAAGTATCAGCTAAGTAGTTAGCAAAGATTAACTTGTAGGGCATCTATCAGATTAAATATTTCGGAGTCTGGGTAAAGATTATTTTTGAACCGACGAAAAAACGGAGGAGGAGGTTACTCAATTCGACGCGTATATATATATTTTTTAATGTATGACCACGCATAACTTTTTCCAGAGTAGTCCGATTTTGATAATTCTTTTTTTATTGGAAAGGTTATACCTCAAAGTTGGTCCCATATAAATTTAGAAGAAAAATGCCAACCCTAAGGGTAAGAAAACAGGGGATGATTGATTGTTTACTCACAGATTTTAATACTGAGTTGTGTATTAAATCAAAAATTAAGCATGTAGTAATTAGTAGATTATAGCCACAAAAAATTATAAAATAAAAACTTTTTAATAAAAAAATTAAACCGCCGAAAAACCTAAAAGTAAAAAATAATAAACTAAGTTCGGAAGGCGGTGACTTATAATTAAATACATATCCAATGTCACCGACTTCCGAACTTAGTTATTGGGTTGGACAAAGCTAGTTTATTATTTTTTACTTTTCGGTTTTTCGGCGGTTTTTTTTTTTTAAGTTTTTTAATACCATAATCCGTGGTTTAAAACTTGTTTTCATTTTTTTTAAACCACGTCCACGTGTTCCGCACATGTTACTTGAAAAATTAGGGATGGCTATTTGTCGCTACTGGGTCGAAATTCGACCATGTTATTTAATTAATTATTATATACCGAGAAATAATATTGGATGTTTTTCCGAGGCAGAACAACTTGCCATAAAGAGTACTTTCGAAGCATGGAGTAAAAGTAAAAAATAAAGATGTTTTTTGTTTTAAAATAATTTAAAAATATTCATCAACTCGAAAACCAAAAATGACTTTTTCTTTTGATTTTGATTAAATCAAAAGAAAAGTCATTTATTCAAACTAGGCTGAGAGTCAGAACTTTTAGAAGGTCATAATTACATAGTCATAGTCCCCCAAAACCCCCAAAACCCTTCAACATAGTAACACTAGAGGTAACTTGTAGGTACTACTCGAATCGCACGCGCCGGCGACAAAGGGAACAAAGCAAAATGAACTCTCGCACGTGATGAAACGTTTTGTTTTTCACAATAGTTAATCTGCCATTTTTTGTTTCTAATATTTTATTTGTTTATAAAACGATTGTATTACCAAGACAAAGCCATTTCGCTGCGGGAAAACGACCATTAAAATTTCTCGGTGTATATTAATATTAACTTTCCGCACTCTTTATCCATTAACTGGTTCTGATGGTTTCTAGTTTAACTGTACCCAATTTCATGCTCCTCCATCCGCGTCTACAAAGTTTAAATGAAATCTGATCGTTTAAAGTGAGTTAAAGTCAAGTCCAAAAAAGGAGTCGGTTACAAACAAACAAACATACATGTGAAGCTAATAAAAGCGTGATAAAAACGTCTTCAACCAATTTCCTTACTCCAAAGTTAGGACCAAAGTTATGTCAATCAAAAGCCTCGAAAACTGAATGGTTAATCTAGAGGCCTCTCTGATCTACTTACCCTCGTTGGTCAATTTGATATAGAAAAACTAAGTTGGTTTAATATAGAAAAACTTGATATAAGTTTATGTAGGCACTTACTTGATAACCCAGT
This sequence comes from Polymixis flavicincta, assembly GCA_949987655.1. Taxonomy (NCBI): domain Eukaryota; kingdom Metazoa; phylum Arthropoda; class Insecta; order Lepidoptera; family Noctuidae; genus Polymixis; species Polymixis flavicincta. The sequence continues at coordinate 9,065,172 of OX465171.1, read as the reverse complement.
ATTTTTTTCCTTAGAGCAGCTTCAAGTACTACCCTTCTCAAATCCTCACTTACTATTACTTCATCCATTGTACTTTATCACTAAGTTTTCGATGGAAAACACTGAGTCCTCGAACAGTGACGAACGATCGTCTGCGAGGTCCGTCACTGAGTTCGCGAGCTACGTTTACTTGTTACAGAACTGACCTACACGCCAGAGCAGTATGTGTATTGAGTAAGGCCGCTCTGCCATGGAGCTACTAAAAAACTGCATTTCTTTCGCCGCATTGTTTATTTATTCACAAGGAAAATACAACAGGTAACAATCACAATATTTTACTAGGTTCACATTAAAGGTTTCTACCTAATTATCACTCATAGCGCACAACGTGATTAGCGGCAACAATAAAATTAATTTCACTGCAGTACAATGCGATTTACATTCTTAGAATAATAACTAGAATCTCAACCTGGTTCACAGGTACCAACCTGAGAAAATTAAATTAAAAAACCAAAATTATAATGGAAACTACGGTAAAATCACGAAATTAAAGCTTTAGCTTTATCTTGTGACGGCACGGCTGGCGCAGTGGTTAAGCGATTGACTGCTGCGCTGCGTGTCGCGGGTTCGATTCCCGCACGGAGCACGCAAATTTTTGCATGACCTACAAAGTCGAAGAAGTAGTTGTTCCGGGTCTGGCAGTTTGTGTATGTGAGTTTATATGTTTGTAAACGCACCCGCGATACAGCAGCAAAATCCTAGTGTGGGGCAACGTTTAAAAAAAAAAGTCTAAATATTAATACGTGAAGCAAAATCTTTGCACCCCTTTTTACGAAAATTACGCGGACGGAGGAGTATGAAATTTGGCACGGTTCTTTTTTTTTTGGCTGGGAAATAATTTGTCAGACTTTTACTGACTAAAACCCACCCGCGTTCCTTCAGTAGCCCGTATGCCAGGGGCTGTGGTATCTCTTTCGAACAAACCCGCACCCCTGGCAGGCATCGGCCCTTGCGGTCCCCATCATTTTTAGGGTTCCGTACCTCTAAAGGAAAAAACGGAACCCTTATAAGATCACTTTGTTGTCCGTCCGTCCGTCCGTCCGTCTGTCAAGACCGTTTTTCTCAGGAACGCGTGGAGGTATCAAACTGAAATTTCTATATGATACTTAGTTCTACTGTCCCTGGAAGCTGTAGAAAAATCAACCTTCTAAGTCAACGCAATCAAAAGATACAGCCATTTAGGCCGCAAAATTCCGCAAATTTTCGAAACTCGCACGGGAATCAAAACCTACAGGGTACTTCCCGTGAACTTAGAATCTTGAAATTTTGTACGAAGTCACGTCTTATAGTACAGATATAGGAAAAATTACGAAAACCGAAAATTTTTAGTTTCGTCATATAAAAAAAAATATTTTTGACAATTTTGAACTTTTACTTATGTACCCACAGGTTTGTACGGAACCCTCGGTGCGCGAGTCCAACTCGCACTTGACCGGTTTTTTGTGCTGACATCTCTTTGAGGCGCGCGTGGAACACAACGCGCCGTCGACTTGGGAAATTTGGCACTTGGGAATTTTTCAAGTTTATATGGAAGAGTTTTTTTTTTTTTGTGAATGGCGTTTCGAAGTTGACCTTAAGAAGCCATAACTTCTTAACCGGACTTTCCTGTGAAGGCATTTATAGTTAGACTAAAAGCCTCCAGCCAGGGCATAAAACCTACTTACACCTAAAGCGACTGCACGCTGAGGGCACCTCCTGTGGGATACGAACCTCGGCTGAGGGCGTCACTGGTGGGGGGGGACGGCTAGTGGGGATAGGCTGGTTCAAAATATTTTCATGATTATTAGCATTCGGGGAATTTAACTCTACTGGCTCAGTTGCGGCGCGGGCTGGCACATCAACGAGCAAGGGACGCTCGGGGGTCACATCGTTAACTCGGGGTCTTGGCGGGGCGCGAGGACCTCGGCGGCGAGGTCGGAAGGACGGTCGTTTGTGTTTGTGTTCTGTACTGGTGGCCCTATTCTTTTCTTGGAGAACAGTAATGGGGTCATCTGGGTCGGAAAGGATATGGAGGAGTGCAGAAAGCAAATATTTTATACTAGCTTTTGCCAGCGGCTCCACCCGCCTGGATGCCGGTTATCGCGTAAAAAAGTAGTCTATGTCCTTCACCATATCCCAGGCTATATCTTTGTCAAATTTCATGATGATCGGTTCAGCGGTTTAGGCGTGAAAGCGTGACAGACAGACATAGTTACTTTCGCATTTATAATATTAGTAAACATGGTCAAAACATGGACGAATTTTCATTTCGACCACTGCCCGACAACTAGTGTAATACGCGCCCGGCAACTAGTGTAGTGTGTATACGAAAGTTGGTTCATGTAAACAGGGTGGCAAGCATCGACGCGTAAACTGTAACCATCAATTCAGTGCTTCATTCTAGACCACCAGGCGAGGAAAACATTTTCCTTTAAAAATAAAAAATCTGCGGTTACTTAGGAAATTGAATACGAACGCGGTGCAAAAAGTATGGAACAGCTATTCGTTCAGTATCAGTCGAAAACATCAATAGAAAAACTCTGCAGACGTGTGTCAAAAAAAAAAAAATCTATTTCACGTTGGATTTTCAACGAAAGTTGAAAATCCAACGTGAAGTAGTGTTATTGAAAATGGGTATTCCGAATTCAAATTTAGAAAATGTTTTACATTCCATATACCTGACGTGAAACGTAAAACGCTTGATGCATAGTTCCAATTACTCGTTTCAGAGAAGAGACGGCAAGAAATTCCACGGATACAATTTGGAAAAAAAATCCTTTTTTTTTCATGTCAATGTTTCGCGTGAGTAGCTCCATGTGCCGAGGACCTGACAGCTCGTTGTGCTGGTCCTATTGTAACACTTGAGCTGATAACATAATCGTCTGATTGAGTCGAGGTTGACCGGCTCGTTGCGAATCTTACGATTCATTTGAGTATATTGGACCTTCCATTCCTCACTATTGTTACATTTATTAACGTTGAGACGGTCAAGGACAAGTTCAAAGTCCAGGTCGAATCATTTATTTCAAGTTGGTCATTAAAACGCACTTTAAACGGCGCAATAAAAAAAAAGAAATTGATTCTAAGTGCCCCTACATTGAAGAAACAAACATCACCTGACAACCAAAAATTTGAAGACATGTTACGTGATGGCCCACTATGGAGGCCTGTGTCCCAGCAGTGGGGACGTTAGGCTAACTATGCTGTGCCCCTGTCCAAAAGGTCTTTGGGGAAGTATCGTCAAAAAACTCCATAGTTACTCTTCAACGGTCAAAGTATTGTGTTTTTTTTTCAACCGCCGAACAATCAGGGTTCTGTCATGTTATTGATTAACCAACAATAAAGTCATCCAACTGTTTGTATGTGCAGTCACATGGAGTTATGGAAAACTTTGTCCAAGACAATGTTGGAATATTATATGTGCCTGTCCTTTTATATACAACTAAACTTCTTCTATTGAGCAGGAGATCCTGGTTTTGATTTATTCCTGGTTTTTCAAAGTGTTATTGGGTTTTTCCACCTAAAATTTCTCAGTACCGGCTTGGAGTCTGGAAAATTAATGTCCGGTTGATGGCAATAGGCTCGGCCCATGGTACATGGGAATCGAACATAGCTGGCGTAATATGGGTGTACTATAGGTACAGAACATCATCAATACATAATACATATGTACATACATAATGATAATTTTGTATTTTCTATAATTTTAATGTAATTTAATCTTGATTTCACGTATATGTTTTCAATGCAATTCAATTTCAAATCAATTTTTTATTTTATTCTAATAAAAAATAAGATTGTTTAATTTTCTAATAAGAATTTATTTATACAGATGAAGCCACGGTCACACCTAGTCTACTATAAAATTGCACGCCCCTCTGCTTGCTGCACACAAAAAAATGTTAGTTTTATATACATTTTATTGGACGAGCGTTCAGTTTTAAAATAGACTATCTTTATACCTCTGCCTACCGTTAAGAGAATACTGGCGTAATGTAATGTGACCTTCTTGACCTTTCTTTAACGTTCAAACCTCACACCACTCGGTTCAAAGCCAAGTGTCCTTGAACAACCCCTGGACTATAAGACATCAATAAGTATATCTATTCCTGGCTCACTTAACAGTTAATATTCGAGATAGGTACATTAGCTCTACGATCAGGCGCTATTAAGAGGCCTACGTACAATGAACTGTCCATACATACGTAATACCTAAATCATTTGCAACTTGAGCATATTTCCATCATATTATGATGATATTCGGATTCAGACAGTATTTATCTAGGCTCGTAGGGGTTTTTTTTTCCAAAATACTTACCTGAAATGAAGTTTAAGCGAATTGCATTTCGCACATTTTTACAGCGTAAATGACATGTTTTCTCACTGTTTTTTTGGTATTATAACCAACAATTTCCGTAATATTGTTGTCTCAGAAGCATAGCTCATATTATCAAGTTGTAAAATGTCGAAAAATATATTAAAATACAATAAGTTTTCATTCATCATTTTTGGTATTACGGAACACATCCAAATTCATCATAAATGGTCAGTAGCTAGTAGCGCTATCGCGTCAAGCCATTGTCAATGTGTGTGTGATCGTACTGCTCACTGTAGGTATGTATCCTCGACAGGTACTAACACTAGCGCAACGATAGCAATTTTCAGACGAAATATTGTCTCCGCCCGAATCCTAGTTGCGAGCTTCGGTCGTAGGATTCTTAAGCCAGTGTATTGGATTCTGGGTACCAAACCGAAGGGACCTGTGTCACACCGCGAACGATGAAGCGACTAGCTATGAATGATTTTAAGTTAAAACATTACATGTATTAATAGTTGCGAGTATTTGTAAGAGGTATCAAAGACGCTCGCTTGGCGGACAAAATACTCACTGAGAGACTCACGCTTGGTATATACGCATACCAATGTGCAATCGCTCGTCGCCGTACCGCTCACTCGTTGCTCGCCAACTAGTATTTAGTTGCCAATTCTACTCATCATTCATCATCATTTCAGCCCCAAGACGACCTCTGCTGGACATAGGCCTCCCCTAAGGACCACCACTTCGATCGGTTCTGTGCTTCTCGCCTCCAGCGGTCATCGGCCCGACTTGTGAGAGGTCTTCCAACGCTACGTCTTCCAGTACGTGATCGCCACTCCAGAATCTTTCGGTCCCATCGGCCATTTGTTCTGGGAGAAATGTGCCCTACTCACTGCCACTTAAGTTTGGCAATTCTTCGGTCAGTGTCGGGTACCTTGGTTTTCCTATGGATCTCGTCATTTCTGATTCGATCGCGTAGGGAAATCCCAAGCATAACCCTACCATTGCCCGTTGGGTGACTTCCAGCCTTCTTACGAGACTCGTTGTGAGCGACCACGTTTCAGTGCTATAGGTCATAATATGACTGGCAACACGCAATGGTCAAAGACTTTCGTCTTGAGACACTGATGTGGGACGAGAAGACATTGCGTAACTTCCCGAATGCTGCCCAGCCGAGTCGAAGTCAACTATTGATCTCTTACTCAGATTATAAAACAAAGGCAGATACTCGTAGACCGCGCGAAACACCAAGAGTGAGGCCAAAAATCAAATACTAAAGCGTCGCATTTTATGTAACATACAATTCGACGCTTTAGTATTTGTTTTCTTATTTTTTTTTTGTTTAGATTATAAAACAAAGGCAGATAGATCACGCGGAACACCCAAGAGTCAAAAAAACAAATACTAAAGCCTCGCATTATATACAATGCGGCGCTTTAGTATTTGGTTTTTTGGCTTCACTCTTGGTGTTCCGCGCGGTCTATCTGCCTTTGTTTTATAATCTGAGATCTCTTAGCTCTACTCGCTTCTCAACCATCGCGAGCGGTGGGACAAGTGCCTTAGGCTATTGAATTGATACCATATTAGTGTGTGTAATACAAAGTACAACCGCCGACGTTCGTGTTGACTATATCGAAGTTACTTAAATCAGAAGGGTCTCGTATGGACAATTCTTCATGATTGTGATGCTGTGTCGAGCTTTCAATTGAGACGAATTGCTTAATATTACTTTGGAAATCAGTGTCAATGAGATAAAAATATCTTTGGAACGCTGTGCGGTTATTTGACTGGTTTTAAGTGAAATATACAGAATATCGCGACAAGATGGAAAACATAGGAAAGGCTCGTTTGATAATTTAAAAATATTTTTTAAACAAGCTTCTATTATAAAACGAAGCAAAAGGTTAAAAAAAAAATTAGCATGTTACACCTTTATTTCTAACCGTCAATATGTTACACGCTTTTATTTAAATAATTGAGATGAAATTATCTTTAACTTTTTAGATCGTTTTATTAACAAGTAGGTAATTTTAAATTTTGTTCTAAAAAAGTTATATTATCTTTTAATTTTATTTTTAAATTTTTAGTATAAATGCGTTTTTCAGTTATTTAGCTCGTAATAATTCGTAGAACCCACACATATGTGGTTGTTTAAGCACGTATAGTGTTATGTACTCATATCTATGGCCACCTTCCAGCTCCAGCATCAGACCCTGGTTACCATATATGATCAAAGTACTCGTCAATACGAATCAAACGAGCCCAAACTCGATGGGGTTTTTTTTGGGTGGGAAATTATCAAATAACTTCTCTTACTGACCAAAACCCACACGTGTTCCCTCAGTAGCCAGTATGCCAGGGGCTTCGGTATCTCTTTCGAACGAACCCGTACCCCTGGCAGGCATCGGCCCTTGCGGGCCCCATCGGTTTGTGTCCTTTTATTGCGGAGTTCCTATGGCCACCTTCCAGCTCCAGCATCAGACTCTGGTTACCATATAGGATCAAATTACTCGTTAATACGAATCAAAGAAGCCCAAACTCGATGGGGTTGTGTCCTTTTATTGCAGAGTTCCTATGGCCACCTTCCAGCTCCAGCATCAGATCAACTTCATCTCATCATAATACTGCATTGTCACGCGATATACATATGCATGCCAATTTTCAGCTCAACCGGTTAAAGATATCAGCTTCAAAATTGAGTTGCAAGATTCCACCCGAACAAACATAGTTACATACATACATTGCAAGTTAAATAAAAGATTCTCTTGCTTATATCCCTCACTCAACTCCCGTTCGCCTCGCTCGATCACACTTTTCGTAACGCTTAACGTCACGAGTTCGCCAGCTTACTCCCCAAGTCAAGCGTGCGTAAAGAAGTTTCACTTCAAAAATCATTACGAACGTGCGAATTTTGCGAACGTGTTTTTCGTTACAATAAAATTATTTGATTTAATCTGAAACTGAAAACAAAATGTTTCTTGCTTGCGTACTTTTAGGGAGTCGCGCGTACGTGGAAGTTCAATATTTCAGTTTAAGCGAGTGGGAAATAGTTTACTAAATAATAATTAAAGGTAATAGGGTATTACACCCATTTTTGAAAAGTGTCATAATTAGATTTTCAAGTGCTAATAAACGTCTAAAAAAATAATTAAATCGATCAGTGCCGTGAAAATGCATTAAAATTTTACATTTTCAAATTTCACGCGTACTTTGACAAAAACTCCGGACGCAGTGGACGCCATATTGCTCTGTGGGTATGACGTCAGTTTGCTGTGTAGACAAATGCGCTAATATTTTATTATGATACTTGTTTATAGTTTAAAAAATGAGTTATTATTCTACTTATCGTTGGTTTGCTGTTCCTTAATGCAAAATATTATTAAAATAAAAACTACTTTGGTTACGAAAACAATAAAAGTAAAAAGTTGTTCAATTGACACGTCGTGTGACGTAATAACATGGTGGCTACTATTTCATGGTGTTCAAAAACAGATTTAAAAAACTGAAAGCTTTTAATTGAATTTTAATATTTATTTTGTTATTTTACTAACTAAAACTAACATATTCCGACTGCATTTTGCAATCTCAATAATAATATATTTTTAGACTTTTTCTCATATAGAGTAAAATACACTTTAGCATAATAAATTATAAATAGGAATCGCTTTAATTTTGATAGCTAACAAGATTTTTTTTTTCGAACATGTAAAAGAATGAAAGAAACTTTCGAAATTATTCAGATTCTGAGGAATTGTCGGCAATTAGGGTGCAGATTGGCAGCCGCTCCACGTAAAATTCCGGACGGAGTCGCTTTATGTCCAGTACGCGTAATGTCCGCTTATGGCCCTACTAGCTTCCACCCACGGTTTCGCTCGCTTGGAAGTCGGAAATTATCCCGCGGGAACGTACTACCGGGATGAAAAGTTCCTATCCTATGTGTTAATCTAGATTATAATCTATCTGTGTGCCAAATTTCACCCAAATCCGTTCTGCCGTTTTTGCATCAAAGAGTAACAAACATCCATACATACAAACTTTTGCGTTTAGTAGGGATTGTATTCAAAAAGATGTTTATTTTTCTCGGATCAGTCACGTTACAGCCGTTCTTCCTAAAACCCACTCAACTGTAAAACTGAAGTTATTAGAAAAAAATCACACCCCCACATTAACATGTTGTGATGCAGAATAAGTACGAGATGTTCCCCTGCCCACTGCCCTCCGTGACACTGCCACTAGTTACCACAATTTTTTGTGAAACAGTGTAAGTACTAGGCGAGCAGACTTATCAGGGCCTGAATTCACTATGACAAACTTAACGATTCCTTACTCGTAACCACGTCAATCACACCCGAAATCTGCTAATATCGTACTAATAACATCGACAAATTGTCTTGGAACATACAGAATCCCTGGATACTTTTGTCATCCACATTGTACTGGCAATAATATTGCGAGTATAGTGGTGGCTTTAGTCGCACTGTTCGCCTATGCTAATGTCAAACCTACGCCCGCCTCTGTGTGTCTTTTTCTAATGGGTGTCTCAGCGCCGATTTTAAACTTTAAATATTTACAGAAAAAAAAAACAAATTGTATTTGAAATATTTTAATTGCTGTAAATTATAATGTATTGTTGCGGATTTTAAGTACGGAATATTACACCGTCAAGATGTCTTCCATCACGGCGAATGCACTCTTCAAAGCGGACAAGCGAATTTACAGAGACACGCCGTAGAACGTCAACTGATATGGCTCTCACTTCTGTCGTTATTTTAGCCTTCAACTGCTCCAAACTCGAAAGAGGGGTATCATAAACTCTTCCTTTGAGATAACCCCATAAAAAAAAGTCAGCTGGGGTTAAGTCAGGAGATCTAGGTGGCCACAATATGTCTCCAAAGCGGCTGATGATTTTACCCGGAAACAACGCTTTTAGTGTGTCCATGGAGACCCTAGCTGTGTGGGCTGTGGCTCCATCTTGCTGAAACCACACACTTGACTTGTCAATATCCTTTTCTTGCAGCTGCGGTACAAAAAAATTATTAATCATATCAATATACCGCTCGCTCGTCACTGTAACCGTTGCACCTCGGTCATTCTCAAAGAAAAATGGCCCGATGATTTTCTTCGCCGATATTGCACACCATACAGTAAGTTTGGGGCTGTGTAATGCTTTCTGATGTTTTTCTTTTGGATTGCTTGATGACCAGTACCGGCAATTTTGACGATTGACGTACCCTTCGAGGTGAAAATGTGACTCATCACTTAAGTAAACATTGTCGATCCCATTTTCCTCTGAAATTTTCTCTAACATCTTCTGACAGTAAATTTTACGCTTGTTGTAGTCTTCCGGTTTGATTTTTTGAACTATTTGGATCTTGTAAGGATGTAATTTTAAGTCTAAGGCCAAAATTCGTTGAAGACGTGAATATTTCTAACATACAACATGTTACTTAGGTAACGCAAAACCCCATACATCCCAATTACAGTATTGAAATAAAAGCATAATACTAACTGTTTTGTTATGAAAATCGTGTTAACCACAAATATTGAGTCTAATTGCTTTTAAATATGGTTGTTTTTTGCCTCGATTGGCGGCAAGACAAAATAAATATTTTTTGAAAAAAGTTACTGAAATTGGTTCAGAAGTCAATTATATGTATGTGTGTGCCCGCCCGTATGTGTTACCGGGCGTAAAAGAATAGCACCATCCCATTTCTTCCAGTGGGTGTCGTAGAAGGCGACTAAGGGACTTACTAGAGAATGGGCAGCAGCATTCTCTATGCATTTCACCAGCATACTGCGATCGCCAACCCGCCTGCCAAGCGTGGCGATTATGGCAATACCCCCCTCCCGGGGGAGGCCCATGTCCAGCAGTGGACGTCTTTCGGCTGAAATGATGATGACGAGTCAATTATGAACAAACTACTTTCAGGACTTACGTTTATTCTGTCACACTTTATTGTTATAATACCTTAGTAATCATATTTTTTTAATCATATAGCGTTTTGTCTACTGAACTGACTGACGTAGGGAGACTAATCGTAAAACATGAAGGTCAAAGGTAAGACTCATCCAGTAATGCCATCGACCTTAAAAAAAATATACCTACATGTTCCAAATACAATAGCGCCAAAAACGGACTTTACTCGTACCGGGCACAACATGACTGCCTCGATGATGAGTGGGCAATGGTTTGTGTTGTGCCAGCGTTAGATTAATGTATATGAAAATGTATGTAAAACTACAACATAATTTTACTAATTAGTAAAATTATGTTGTACCTGTTCTGCAGCCAATTATTTACAACTATGCAGCTTTGTATTCCAGTTTCTATTTGATTTGAAAGCATTTCAAGTTAGTGAGCAATTTAACGCTCGTCCATGCGATTGCGAACTTTCAATGCAAACTAGAATAGCGATGTTGTATATGTCATTAAGGTTTGTTTACATAAAATAGGTACACCAACAGTACCTATGTACATTCATTAATAAAAGTTATGGGTACATAATCTGATGTATAGACCAATTGAAGGTACTAAAGTACTTATACGTAATAACATAATTACCTATAACAAAATCTTCTAAAATTATATAAAATTAATATTGAATCAACAAAACAAAACAGCATTGACGTTGTTACCTGCGCCAAAGTTGTTGTGTTATGTATTTTGTTTTTCTTTCCAAAAAAAAAAACAAAAGATGAAAAAACAAACATAAATAATACGTTTTTCAAATACGGATTAAGTTCGGGCTCCAAATTAAAAGTAGTAACAATGAACACTTATGCGACTTCGTCTGGTTGTTAGTAGCCTGCTATTGTTTATAATTACGCCGTATTTTTATACTTTTATTGAAAGCGATTTTATTGAGCCATTTTTGTTATTTTTGCGAGACTAAAGCACGCCAATTGTTTTTTTTTTTTTTTTATAGATAAATTGATAGATTTTTGCGATCTTTACCCGCTCTAATCTTAACGAAATCTTAAATAAATAAGAATAATCTTACTTATGGGGAAACGGATCCCTTAGTGCGCGATTTTGCCAGTCTTTTTATTTTGTGTATTCATGTGATCAAGTACCTATTGATTAGAAATCCACCCAGCCAGCAGCTTTAGTTATTTTGTGTAAAATTGTAAATAATTGCAACACTACTCCTCTCAAACCGGTGAAAAAAAAGATCTTGAGGAAACCGGCATGTCCTAGAAACAAATACTTGAAGAAATGTGACATCTACCAACCCGCACCGGGCTCACCTGGTGGATTACGGCCCACTCCCTCTCACGGAGAGGAGGAAATTTTAAACGTAACGTTTGTGCAAGATGGACACAAATACCTACTCTATGACCCTGTTCTTCAGGTTCCTTTTACTAAAACAGTGTTTCAGAAAGTATTTCGGCTTTTTCGTTATACAGCAAATAATAGAAATAGGTATTCACAAAGTTATCATTTGATGAATAAAGGGTAAGCTTGCAGGGGTTTGGTAATGGTGACAGGGTTGTCCCCTCTCACTAGGGACCAAATATCGATCGGCCGAATTAGTTCATCACTTTGTACCTTCACTACTTACCCCAAATAATGCATCATCGGTAGGTGTTAGTCCCGAAACATAATTTCGAAATTCATAGGAAAAACCGCCATGTTTTTATATTTTATGCAATTGAATTTATTCTTGAATAGTCAATACAGCTAGTTGACAGTATGAAAAATATCTTAAAAATGTATTGTAGAAGGTGAGCTAAAAATAAACCTAATTTTGGAAATGATTTCAGATTATTATTAAGTTAGTATGTTGTATACATAATAATTGCACCAACGACATCCCCATTTTATGTCCAGGCTATAAACACTGTCCATTGCATGGTAGCCTGGAAGAGATCGCGGGAAGCGATAAGGCCGCCCATTGTATATTTTATATGGTACCTGCGGTAAATAAGAGCCAGCGGCTATCAAGGACCATCAGAGAAAAAACACACATTCAATAGGTTTATAGGTTGCATCTCACGCATTCATAAAAAGGACCATTATTATTGCTATCTCACGTACACGTATTGCCGTTCGCGACGCTATTTTGTCAATAGCCTTGAGAAACTCACAGGGAATGTTCGATGTCGCATGTTTTTAAAAAATACCGAGGCATAACCGTTCACTAAAAAGAAAATACTGTATTATACAATAATCGAGCACCAAATTACTGTAAACTGGATATTAGAGCTGTCGAATCAAGGTTATTTCTTTAATTTTTTTGATATTTGCCAATCGCTATTCCGTTCGTTAATAGTTTTTCCATCGCTAGGGGTTTTCTAAATTTTATTTATGTTTACAATATGTTTAAAACCTAGCTTTAAAGACATTTTTTTTAAGATCTCAATTATTTTTATTTCAACTTCAACAATTTTCTCAATATTTTACCACAGGTACTTTTGTGTTATTTGTTTTTTTTTATATATATTTTTGTGGTGTACAATAAATAATATATAAATAAATAAAATAATGTAAATTTTTGAGTAATAATAGCGTAAAATAGAGCCATCGGTCACGTGACATTGAACGCGAGACCAGAGCGAGATATGTCACAAGTTTCAAACGACAGTTTCTAGACGGAAATAGAAACAAACTTAATACGCAAGTTATTGTTGGTATAGTTGACATAATGCACTAGAAAGTGGTGAAGGGAGGTCGTTTTGGGGGAACTGACTTGTGTAATTTTGACGTTCAAAAAGTGCTGACTCTCAGCCTCGTTTGAAACAATTACTTTTGATTTTGATAAAAGGTTTGTTTTGCATTATTAATGGGTGTGCAAAAGGGATGGTAGGTTTTATTCTTGAAACATCATTTTGAGATTTGAAGGTGAACCTGCCAAGTTTTTTTTAAACAATTAAGTTTAGGTACTCTAGAATAAAAAATACCTAAAGAATGTATTGTAAAATGGATGAGCAAAAATAAAATTTATTTTGTAGAAAATGTTTTCAGTATTTTTGAGAAACAATAGTGTAAAATAGGGCCATCGGTAACGTGACATTAAACGCGAATCAGAGCGCGATATGTCACAACATTTAGACTACAGTTTTTAGACGGAAATAGAAACAAACTTTATACGCCAGACATAACGTTTGTTTTGCATTACCAATAGGTGTACGAAAGAAATGGAACACCACACATACATCCTTTCAACAGAAAGGTTGTTCTTTTCTGATTGATCGTGCGTCCCTCACGCACAATATACATAAAAATTTGGAAATTGTATCGGAATATTCTGCAGATGAACTTAAAAGTTCAGACAGGTTTTAAAAAGACCCAAAATTAGAAAGAAGCGTATTAATTTATCATCGTTGGAATTTCAATCATTCGTTTGGTGTGCAGTTAATATTATTTACTAGTTACTGCCAGCGGCTTCGCCCACGTGGGCGGGAATTATCCCACGGGAACGTACTACCGGGATTAAAAGTACCCTATATCTTTCACCCAAATCCGTTCAGCCGTTTTTGCGTGATTGAGTAACAAACATCCAAACATCTTAATATCTAAACATACAAACTTGCACATTTACAGTTTTTAGATATTTAGAGATAGGGTATTTCGATATTTAAAAACATTTATTTATTTATTTAGGACCTCCAACAAAAGGTGTACACAATACATGACATAAATAAAAGGCAACATCAGATATTAAGTAGGTGTACTCCTTCACTTATAGGAGACCACAGCATGCACAATAGAGTTAACAACTAAGATAACAAAGTAAAAATATTTAGGTAATCTAAGTAAAATTTGAAACAGTCAAAACATATGTAAAGGACATAAACATTGCTACTGGTAAGCTACGGGAACGCAAGATGTGGTTCTAAAATGCTTATAATTAAAATAAGCCTATTAGGTCCCCAACTGTAACTTTGGACCAACAATGTCTGTTCTCAGAGGCAGTTCGTAGTGCTTCAGACCGTCCTGCGCCCATACTACAATCCGAAATAAGCCAAACCACAAGCGCAATAAGGACATACGAACACTTTAAAATTCAGTCGGAAGGAGCATGGGTCGAAATATGAAAAAAAAAACAGACCTCCCTTACAAAATCGTTCAGCTGACTCATTTTGCATGGGAGGTCCGATTTCTTTTTTCATATTTCGAGCTATGTTCCTTGGAGAAAGTTGTTCAATTTCACGGGTACTGTCACTCTGAAAAATTTAAACAGGGACTAAAAATTCACCTTGTATATGTGGATAAAGCTGAACATAGTGTGCTAACAACACTGTTTCAAAAAACTCGCTGACTTGACAGAATGCAAGTGTTAAAGTAAGTCGAGCCGTCATAACAGAAAGCCCCCGTTTTAAAACCTAAATTAAATTACAATGAAAAACATTTCCATTAATGTTAATATTTCGCTGAAATATTCTTATTTAAGGTAAACAAACCACAAAGAACATAACTAGGTCATTGGTTTCTCATAAACTATCAACTACTAACTAGCCTAGTAACTGCGATCTATTTTATTAAGTGGTTCTAAGTGGTGTTTCCACAATAACACCAAGTAGTCGACAGAATTTACACGATTGCATGTAGATACTCGTTCAGATTAAATAGGCGACAACACTGCTATTGGTAAAGTATTTTCAGTTTAGACACTACACATTTGTAAGGTAGTGTCAGGGTCGATTCTCATTATTTGTCAATGCATTATTTACCTAATTTACACGTTAGTAGCCACCGAAATAATTAATGTAGTTATTACCTTTAAAACAGATCCGTTTTTAACAACACTGTACAAATCATTAGCACTTTCAGTTCTAACTAATTAGTTTCAATTATTTTCACATTTCGTGATTTTCGTTTGCAAATAATATTAATTGAATTCGTGTTCCTAATTAATTCAAATTCAATGTAGGCAATTGTAATGAAATCAAAATTGAATGGACCTCTAAAACCTAAAAATATAACTATGCTATGTCAATATGAAATTCTGATCACTGTCTACAGTAAAAAGGGAAAAAGAAATGGCCGCAGAAGTTTAATGTTTGAATATCGAATTCTATTTGTTCCTGACATTGCCAATGTCAATTATGTTTCGGGCGACACTCGTGAAAGTTCGCCTTTTTTCGGATCAAAATCAGCCCTTCAACTAGCTGCATATTAAACGATAAAGGTCGAAAGTTTTGAGGAGGTTACAATGTCATACGAAAATGAAAAACTGATTTATTAATATTGGATGAAAACTGCACACTTGTTACAAATTACAAAAAGAAAAAACAGGTAGGTAAGTTATGCATTTATTAACAGTAGTAAATATAATTATAGGTAATTTATTTTGAGATCAAATCTTTTATGATTTGAGTGAAACAGTTTGTGAAATAATAATGCTGTCATTCAAGAGTATAAGTTGTATTATTATCATAATGGATAATTTCATCAACATGAATATATAATAATAGCCTTTAACCAAACTTATATCTATTATAACCCTAAAGCTTCATTAAGTCAGGCATAGTTATATCAGCATAATTCCATATCGATTTGATATGGAGAAAGGTATACTTTTCCTATAATAGGCTATAATATAATACCCCTGGATAATAATACACCATAAGGATATAAGGATTGCAGCAGTAGATAATAACTTAATTAAGCGGGAATCGCGATCAAGCAGTAAATTTCCATTTTTAAACGCTAGTGCGTCACAAACGTGCAACTGCGTGCGTGCGTGGATTTGTAATGTAACCACAATTTCCTCTGACAGTCAGTATGACAAATTTAATAAATAATCAATGTTTTAAACACAATAGTAAAAATTATGTGTGCGTATTCTCATTATAACATAATATCCTAACTGTGGTGTTTGGTGGTGTGGATTAATTCTGGGGCATGTTGTATACTCATTTCTTACTTTATCTATTTTCGGCACTTCTTTGAGTGCCGTAAGAAAGACCTGTGTCTTGTCTGTATGAAGAAGCAATCTATGATTTTGATTTCTAGGTGTATAAATATATTGATACCTCTCATGCACCACCGAAAATGTCAACAAAAAACAGTGGCACTCCGGGAGTGCCGTCAGAAGTGAAAACTTGAACAATTATGTGTGTTTTTTTGAATCGTCAGGAAATCTTTTTTGAATCGAAGGATTAAACAACGTTCAACGTTGTTCGTTCCTAAGTTCGTGTTATCAGTGGTGTCGGTAACAGTGTCACGAGTTCAATTGTTTTTTCTCATCTCAGAAAATGCCAAACGCGCCTAAAGATGTTTTCACTTCAAACCCCAAATGGTGAAAACGTTGCAAGATTTTCACTAACAACTTACGCCATATTAGCAAACACTAATGTTACAATTCCTACCGTCATGGTTAATTTTGCTAGATTATTACGAGCTTTAAGTACCTACTTTCTAAAACTTTTAATGGTCAGGTGGCGCAACTATAACTTTATGTTCAAGCTCGTTGAGTATGTTTCCGTAGCAAATTTCCTAGTCCTGCACGAGTTTCTATTACATACAGAGATTGCATATTACACCTTCATACCCTGTAGCTGCTAACTTCCTCCTCTTTGTGTACCTACAATGTGGCACGGATATCGACACGTAACCTTACCATGAATTCAGGTCATGAAAATGCACTATGCCTTGAAATTTCAAGACGGTTATTTAAAATCAAATCATAATGTTTCTTTTTGAAACAGATTGTTAAACCATTGCTTCATATGTTCGAAAAATGTGTCTGCTCAACAACGTAAATAACGCAATGATAATTGTTGAAATGTCAAATTAAAACAGATTAATCGTGAGTTACGCAATTATGGTGCAGATTCATTAGTAGGCTTCATTTAAGCACTCACTGTTGAAATACTAAAACCAATTGACATTATTGATTTTTATAAAAATCATAAGTTCATTCATTCTCTCAATTACTGACAACTCAGTCTAAACCGCTGGGTTTAGAAACATGAATGTTTGTACCTAATTTCCTTATATAACCAGGGTAGGCATTATGGATTTTTGGAAAATTTCCCCCTTTAGTAGATGTAAATGTTCGTACTTTCTACCTAATAATATAGCCAGTTCCGACCAGTTCAATGTGATGCCTGACGTAAAAGAATAACACCATCCCATTTCCTCCTGTGGGTGTCGTAGAAGGCAACTAAGGAACTTACTAGAGAATGAGCAGCAGCGTTCTCTAATTATTCCACCTTACTGCGATCGCCAACCGGCCTGCCAAGCGTGGCGATAATGGCAAAAACCTCCTTTTGGGGAGGCCTATGTTCAGCATAGGACGTCTTTCGGCTGAAATGATGATGATGATGAAAATAGCCGTCATCTACCTAGCCTTTTCCCAACTATTTGGGGCTGGCTTTCAGTCCTAACTGGGTGCAGCTCAATACCAGTATGACTCAATTTAAATTAGAGTGTAATTTATTCTTTTCTTATATTACACACGTTGTCTACATCTCTTTTATCTTCTCTCCTATCGCAGCAGGTGTGCTGAAAGAGATTTCTGTAGAAATATGCAGTACTTTTGTGCGTATTTTTCTGTTCCTTTCTTCTTGTCTGTTTATATGTGTGTGCATAAATGGTTCAGTAAAAAGGTAAAAAAAATAGCATTTTAAATGGAGCGATTGCCAAAAGTAAAAGCCCCATAACCCGGTGTTGAAAATCAATTGCTCTTTATGTATAAAAACATAAGAATATCGCAATGACGGATGTCGTCTGTTTGTTTCGAAGAAAAAAGTTCTGACGTCTATGAGCATTGTCCACTTGAGGACTTTGGAGGAAGTTTTCGATGCAATCATTGGAAACTTCCTCAAAGGTCCTCATGTCTAACGTAATACGATTGAAGTAATATTAAAGCAAATAGCTTCATACCTACTTGTGTCTAGTCTACGAGAGCAATTGAATATTTTATCAGAAGAATGTAAGATGCTCTGTCTTTCTCGCTTGTTCTTTTCATTATTTATAAGATCGTCGCCAATTTACCGACAAATTACGTCAATGAAGCGTTATTTATATTAAAGTAAATTGAGAGTGGTGCAGTTCAAAGCAGTGTTGGCCCAGTGGTAACGGCCGCGACTTACGAGTTGTAGTCGTGCGTTCGAACCCAGTCAGAAGCATAACTTTGTGTAAATAATTTCATCACCACTGCTCTCAAACGGTGAAGGAAAACATCGTGAGGAAACCGGCATGTCCTAGAACCAAAAATTCGAAGACATGTGACATCTACCAACCCGCACTGGGCTCGCGTGGTGGATTACGGTCCACTCTCTCCCACGGAGAGGAGGCCTGTGTCCTAGCAGTGGGAACGTTATAGGCTGTTTATGTATAATAAATATGGTTAATGGCTGATTATGTATGTAAGTAAATTGAGAGTACCTAGATATAATTTTTTGACACCGTCAAGTCAAACCCCGTCATTTTCATGACAGCTGTCACTGTGGCGGCCATTGTTCTTAACATTGTCCGAGTGTATGCCAGTAAGAAAGTCAGTTAAATTCTCTTAGTGCATTTAAACTCATTATAAAATTGTAAAACGACATTTCTAAAATCATCTATATACTAACAATAAAGAGGAAAGATTTGATTGTTTATTTGCATTAAATAGGCTCCGAAACTACTGAACTGATTTGAAAATTATTTCTCTGTTGGGAAGTTTTTTCTTGACATATGAAACAATATTTCTTTTATTATGGTTTCATTTGAAGGCGATATTTTCCATTTATTTTTATTTCAAATGTCAACTAAGCTTTGTTGATATTGAAACTAAATACTCGTTTCGATATTGTTCATGTTCAATGTTTCTTGTAATTTGGTTCCATATGTAAACAGATATTGGTCTGTTTTCTTATAACAAAGTTATCTTGATAAATCGTTAAATAATAAACTAGTAACTCGCTATGTTTTTCTGGATTACGGCCCACTCCCTCTCAGAACTCTTTTAGGAGGCCTGTGTCCCAGCAGTGGGAACCTTTTTGGCTAATTATTATGTATCTATTATTAATGTCTGACATTTTTTTTATTACATGTGACCTAAACATAATTGACGAAATTTGGGTGTACTATAGATAAATGCCTAGTGCATCGACCACCTTTATTTATACATTTCGGCATGTCATTCAAATGGGACTTGTTGTTCAAATTTGTACACACATAAATACTGTAATTATTTCTAAAGTTTCATCAAATACATCTCTGCCTACCCATTCAAGAATACAGCCAAAAAAATTAGATGAATTGAAAAGTGTTAAGTGATCGATGTGATTGCTTTTTGTTTTCAAGTATTTTAAGCACTAACGTTAACATAAAATCATCTTTCTTACTTCAACTAAAAATTACCACCTATATTATCTTTAATATCTGTCAATAAATTTCCATTTCAGAACACTCCATAACGTGCGCTTACACGAGCAACTAAAATTGCTCAATCCTGATCAATTCTCGTCCACTATGACGTCACGACTACATCCAGGATTTTAGGACGATGGCAACATGTGGCCAGAGATACGGCCACACAATACCATACAATACGGAGCAACTTATATAACTATGTTGGATATTCAGCAACTAACATTGGCGACATTGAGATAATGTGAAATATAAGGAGCAGTTAGAAGCAATATTCCCGAAACAATAAGTGTTGCCGAGCAATAATTGTCCAAAAAATAGGCCGTGTAAGAGTACCTTTAGGTCTTGAGAAGCTATAAATAAATAATGTATTCTGTGACTTTAGTCGGAGAGGTCGGAGAAATATTCTTCGGTGTTTAGATACCTATAGGTAAGTATGTACTTATCTATATCCACCTATATAGATACTCAAGAATGCCTATTTATAATATCTGTTATATTTGCCCAATCTTTAGGGTAAAAAAGGCGTGATGTTATTACCTTTTTTAATCTGAAAATTCAACAAGGCTCACACGTCAAACGTGATGACCATGCAAAACAATGTTTGTCATCGTGGTCGAACTATAGTGGGCGGAGCAAAATACGCTTCGAGCTCACAGCGAGCCCGCAACACCGACAACATTGACTGGTCTGTCGGTGCGTAGCCGGCACTCGTACAACCTCTGATTACTTTAGCAGTTAGCTCAGTGTACCCGAAACGTTATACCTATAATATAGTTTTTTTGAAACGGAACAAAAAGCTACGGGAACATGTTCTGAGACTAAGAGAATTTAATTTGATCTTTCAATGTTTATTTCTTACTGCAAGTATGGGAAGTTATTTCTAGATTTTTTAGTACAGACACATCAAGCTACCCCAATCTGTCAAATTTCGTTGACAAATTTTCAACTTTATCACATAATCATAAGGTTCATGTTCAATTGAAAAATTTGACAGTTTGGGAAAGCTCGATGTGCTGGTGTCTGTACTCTAAATTCTGCTGTTCCGAAACTGTATCGTAAAAATAAAACGGCAAAAGTAACGTTGTTCTAGCTGCATACCAGCCTATAAAGTTCCCAATATTGGCACACAGACCTCCTCTTCTATCTATATATAATGATGATGAAACCTTTTACAGGCACTTTTGAATTGTCAAAAAAATCGAAGTTGAAGCTAGGTGCCCATTCCAAAACGTAGATCTCTATGGAGAAGAACGGGCAAGAAACTCCAAGGACACTCTTTTAAATCATGGGTATTACAAAATCTCGTTTAATCACTAACATTATTCTTGGTGCTTCTATATCCTCCTCTTCTAGGGTATGCAGACTATAATCTAGCACAAGGGCCCCATGCGGGTTGGTAGATGTCACATGTCTTCGAATTTTTGGTTCTAGGACATCCGGTCTCCTTACGATGTTTTCCTTCGCCGTTGTGAGAGCAGTGGTGATTATTTACACATAGTAAAGCGCCTACCTGGATTCGAACCCACGACCTACAATCTAAGCTGGCTACATTTTCTAACCGACTGAGCCATTATTCCAAAATCTGTGAATGTAGTTAGCAATTGCTCAAAAAGTTAAGGATAGTCTCCTTAAGGTGCGCTTACACGAGCAACTAAAATTGCTCCATCTTGGTTGGTCAATTCTCGTCAACTATGACGTCACGAATACATCCAGAAATTTAGGGCAATGGCAACGTATAGCAACCTGTTGCCAGAGATACGGCCACACAATATCATGCAATATGGTGCAACTTAAGAAACTATGCGATACGCCCGTCGCCGGTTCTCTCGCAAAAACGAGACGTTATACGTACAAACGAGATAGAAAGAAAATTGACTACAAATGTTCAAACCAATTGGATATTCCGCAACTCATGAAATATGGAGCAATCAAAAGCAATATTCCCGAAACATATCCGCAATTTATTGTTGTTGCTCCAGATTGATCCATTAGTGTGGCTGAGCAATAATTGCTCCGTGTAAGAGCACCATTAGAATGTTCTCCTAACCACAACGGCTCTTACTATCCCGTCTATAAAATCGACCTTGAAGATAAATTTCTTTTGATTTCAGTGAACAATAACAGTAACGCCAAAAGATTATTTTTCAAAATATGAATGTTGGCAGAATGAGACGCTTATATTGAAAACTACGCAAAATATTAAGCCGGCTTTTCCTTTTATACATTTTATTGGCTATTCGCGGTCGAAATAAAATGAAAGTGGAAGCGGTCCTGAAAGTATCTTTCAAGGGTATGGTGGACATATTATGGGGTGAAGATGGCTGCAAACGTTTGTCAAACTTTCAAGTTGTTTGATGACAATGTAAACTATTCGATTTGAACTTTCAGGTAACAGTAACCTAAGTACCTACTGCAACTTTGAATAAAATCGAGTTTTAATGAACTGTAATGTAAATATAATATAACTAATCATCGATTGCTCAAAGCACAAACACCTTCACATAGTAGGAAATATACCTTCACAAAGTACGCCATCTCACTAGATGGTACCTAATTATTAAAAACTTTCCCAGTAGTTCAGTCGCTATGTCACGTTAACATGTGTTATGCTTTATACGTAGTACATACTAATTCCATACGATGTACGTTTTTATTCTTTTTAATAGAACAGGTATGGTTAGAACACCAATGACTAGATCGCGCGATAGTCCATAAAAGTGAAAGCCAGTAATTACCTAGATATCTCTAGAGAACGTTTCATTTGTAAAAAGCGTCCTCTTCAGTAATAAAAGCGTCGTCCAACAACGTAGCCCACAGAGAGATAATGCAAATTGTCAGGCATATTTAAAATAGGAATATTCGAACTAGCAGACACGCTGAACCACTTCATTACGCTTACCCTAGAATAATTTGGTTTTAAAACTGATGCGATTATCTGGACGTCCAGCTATTTATCTTTTCCAATAAGCTTGAAATATTCTAGTGGCCAGTGGCATGGGTAAAAAAAAGAAACAATCTCGTGCGTGCCGGTCATTTCGTTGCACTTACCCTTCTTGGTTCTATCCTTTTCAAATAAAAAGTTTATGTAATTTTTCACATGATTGGAGATTTTAACGTAGTCAAACATAATTTTAGAAATTAAATAAAACACAGCAATTTTAAATATAAATAATAACGGCGCGCGGCGTACAGACATATTGAACATACAATTAAGTACAGTATCTTAAAACTTGGGTCGACTGGTAACAAAGTTGCGAACAAGAAAGAAAAAGTATATCCAATTTGAATGGTAGGCAAAAATGAAAGCTACAAGTATTTTTTTACCCGGAAGATGTTTTACAATTCAGAAGGTCGAGATACTGTAAACTTTTAAAAGTAAGTATCTCAATATACAGAAATTTTTAATCAACTCACGATACTATTTAACTGATAAAAAGTTTAAATATACTCGTAAAAGAGGCCATCGTGATAAAAAAAAAGACTTTAATGGAGTCCATATCGGAGCTGACGACGGCTCTCCTGCAAGTGGGCAACACAACAACGGGAAGTAACGGGTTCCGTCTAACAGAACCTGTACAAATCCCCGGAAATGCAAATGCTTGCGCAAATTCATTATTACTTTTTACTACTGTCTATCTAAAGTAAAGTGCAATATCGCATTTCCTATTTGCTGAGATAGTCCGCATAGGAGGCAATGCGAATGTGTGGATTACGTTGCCGACTAGGCTCCACGAATGTATTTACGAGAAAAACATAATTTCATATTTAGAACAGAAAAGAAGAAAACGTCAGCCTCGTTGGCTGGCGCTGAGTGTAATTTTAACCGATTTAAAAAAGGAGGAGGTTCAATTTTTTTTTGTTTATGTGCTTGTTGCCTCAGAACTTAGTAATTTATTTACCGATTTGAAAAAATATTGTTTATTTTGAAAGGGTAAGGTTAATTAAGTCCGGGTGAGTCGTTTTGCAGTTAGCTTTTACAAATACGCTCTTTTTCACTTAGTGTTTATTGATGATGCAATGTTAGAATAACTTCCTGCCAGTGTTATTTACCAAACGAAAATAAAAAGTGAAACATTACAAACTTTTTACAAAAATAAGCGATTTAAAAAAAAACACTACAAAGTGAAAAATAACTATCATTTCAGGAGCCGGTGACAAAAAAAATGAAAACACAAAACCACCGACGTCAACTAATTAAATAATTATTTATTTACAAGTCTACATGCTTTTCCTTTCATAGAATGAAAGCCCCAAACCTGACAGTACCTACTTACCAATCTGTCCACCTGGATTTTAATTCATTAGACAGACAGCCCTTCCATTGAATCTAGCCTCACCTGTTTAGACTAGATAATAGCCAACGTTGATCCCACGTCTATCATTATTAATATCTCATATGGGGCCAACAATAGTTCCTTGAGGCACTCCATTAGACTATTAGAAATGCATTAGCTTCAACAAAGACTGACTACCTGAAACGCTTTGTTCCCTAAATGGCGACAGATTTGTGCCTGACTAATTATTGAATACTAGGTTTAGTCTGCGACCTCGTCTGTGATTTCGAGTGCTTTTGGTACTTAGTCATACTGACATGAAATTAAATTCAGTCGGATGTCAGAATCCCTTTTGCAAACCGTGTTGGTTTGACGAAACTTCCGCCACGAACGAAGTTTCTTACTCTATTTCTTCAACTCCGAATATCCTTAAAATACTCTAAACTTTATTTTTACCTCATTATCGGCTTCGGGCCCCTTGAAAACCATAAAGATGATACCAATAATCGTTACAGTAAATGGCCTAATAGCGAAGAGCCTCGACCAACACCTCAGGAGCCTCTCATTGCGCGGCTGGATCAAGGGCTTGATTCAGAAAGCAGTACCCCTAGACACGGCACGCATAGTCAGGAGGTTGAAGAGGAAGTAAAACATAAATAAAATTAATAAATAAAAACATAATCAGCCTCTAATGTTCCCACTGCTGGGACACAGGCCTCCTCTCTCTGAAAAGGAGTGATTGGGCCGTAATCGCGGGCCCAGCCGATTGGTAGATATCACATGTTTTCGAATTTTTGGTTTTAGGACATGCCCGTTTTCTCACATTGTTTTCCTTCACCGTTTCCAAAGCTATATCTATACGTATATTTCTATAATATCGTTCTATGTACACTTGCATGTATAGCCTCTGTTGGAGATCCAATCAATAACTTTAAGACCTTGAGGATTTCAACGTATCGACGTAAGATAGGACACTTGGGTAGGTACTTCATCCGTTTATTGTGTACCAATCACAAAAACAATGAGTAGTAAAAATAGTTCCGCTATTTTGTCTATTTTTGAACAAAGGAATAACCATATTAACAACTGATAAACTGAAGAACGGTATAAAAAACAATTCTAAATGACAACGAATACGCACAATACTAGCTGATCTATGTGTTATCCTACATAGTGCGTGCAGATCGAATTTGATGAGTCTCTTTAGGCTGTTGCCTAATTGCCGGTCCTTATTGCCGGTTCCTATTTCCATTACCGGTTCCTAATTCTTACCTGTGGTTTATTTTATATCCCCAATTTTCGTCGATGATTTTTCTTTTACAATTTTATAATGCTACTAGCTTTTGCCAGCGGCTTCGCACACGTTAACCAACTTAAACGAAACCTTAACAAATTATACAGCTAAACCTTTCTCTTAAGGGGCAGACAGCCGACTTTTAAGGACTTTTTATTGAAGACCACGCCTAAACGGCTTGTCTTATGTATTTGAAAAAAAAATATGTGAAACTAGACAATTTTTTTCGTCATTTAATATGTGAATATTTTAAATAATATTTTTATAACATAATGTAATTAATTGGTAAAGTAATGTCTATCGCGGACATAAAAACGATAATCAGGCAAAATCTATCGGGTGTATTTCCATGAAACTTTCACCATCTAAAAGACAATTTATTCACCCAAAATTTAGTATACGGTTTTTCTTCGATATGTGTTTGATATCAACATGGGTTGTTTTTCGAAAAACTTGATGCGCGTTCAGGCGGGGTCTCTTGCGAGCGACGGGCTGCTGTGCATCGCTGTGGGTAGCTGTCAGCTATCGTCGCCTTAAATCACTGTATATTGGTGAAAACCGCATGAGAATCCTTTCGGTAGTTTTTGAGTTTATCGCGAACAGACAGACAGACACACGCGGCGGGGGAGTTTGTTTTATAATAGTATAATTTAGAATAGTTTACCGACTCGTACTTTACACGTTGTGTGCATTCAGGCTCAGTCCTATTTATCTCAAGATATATTTGCTTATGGTCAGAAGCTGAGGAATCAATAACTGTCATTTGAAATGTATTGTCTTGTAAGCTGGTAGCCACATGATCTATGATAGTTTTTGTAGAAGCTGTTTCACGTGTACAATATTCTGAAGTGATTTTATTTAATATATTTATATTATTTTCCTGCAACATTTGCTTATATTCTTTTACAGATTTTTCAGTGCTGAGCAGGTTCAGGTTCAGATCTCCGAAAATAATAGTTCGTTTTCTTTTTGAAAGGTGATGATTGTAGTTCTCAAGAAATTTGGACGT
The DNA here is from genome assembly GCA_949987655.1 of Polymixis flavicincta. Lineage (NCBI taxonomy): Eukaryota > Metazoa > Arthropoda > Insecta > Lepidoptera > Noctuidae > Polymixis > Polymixis flavicincta. The sequence continues at coordinate 9,038,949 of OX465171.1, read as the reverse complement.
ATTTGCTGCTGGTTGTTTATAAGCCCCTATATCCAGAGCGAGGGTGTTTAGATGTACCCATAACAAATGGTTTCCGTCTTCACAGTGTTCTTCTATAAACTAATGTTTTAAGTCGGTATGGATGTATATGGATACACCACCACCTCGTGAATTTTTTCTGTAGTTGTAGTAATGTTTATAGTGTGATAATATGAGTCTTTGAGCTTCGTCCTCGTTTTTTATCCAAGTCTCGGTTAGCACAATCACATGAACCTTTTTTTGAAATGATTCTATGACACACCTTATTTCATCTAGTTTACCGGGCTTTACCAAACTCCGGATGTTTGCATAAATAAATTTTAGTGATTTGTTTTTAACAATTAAATTATCGTATGAGTTACAGATTTTATGGATCATAGACTGGTTTTTGTAGGCTCTATCTCTTGCATTTCCTCTTGCTCCTAGTTTTTTGGTGACTGCGGATGGTTCTGTTGTTTTACAATTTTAGGTACTCCTTTTTGATATTTTATGGTTAAATCCTTCTCTCCGTTTTCTACACGTTGTCGTAGCTCTTCTCGTAATTTTAGCATCGCTTGTTTTTGGTTTGGGGTCTGATCAGAATAAATTTTGATTTCGTTGTCCTTTTTTTTTTTTTTTGGGTGGGAAATCATCAAATGACTTCTCCTGCTGAGTAGAGCAGGAGGGCGTGTCAGACTTTTACTGACTAAAACCCACCCGTGTTCCCTCAGTAGCCCGTATGCCAGGGGCTATGGTATCTCTTTCGAACAAACCCGCGCCCCTGGCAGGCATCGGCCCTTGCGGACCCCACCGGTGGTTGCTGACATCTTTGACGGTGCGCGTGTGGAACACAACGCGCCGTTCCGTCTACCACTTTTCGGCCGCAGGGGATAGGGAGAGCGGCTGACGCTATACCGACACTCCTCTTCCCCTGCGGCCCCACCGCGTCCGCCATCAAACGGTGGCGGCCCCGTCCAGGCCACGGAAGGGACCAGCGCTGCTTAGAAGCACCAGCACTCCTCCTCTACCGCAGCCCGTAACCCTCAGCCGCGATGTCTCCCATTCGACATCGCGGCCCACCTCAGTTGCGGTGCACCTCACCGCAACCTACTTTTTGGCCGCTACGTCGTCGGCTTTGAGGCAAAAGCCCTGACGAGCGGCCCCACCTTTGGGTTCCTCTTGGCTTCACTGTGGCCGGAATTCACGGTTACTGAGCCCCCCCGCAACGACAATGCGGGAACCCACTCGGGGGGATTTCGTTGTCCTTCAGATTTCCTTTCTTTTTAAGTATAGTTAGTGCCGTTTCTTGAGTTGAGAAGCAGACTTTTACAGGACGTCTCTTTTTATCGTTATATTTTCCTAAACGTATAATTTTTTCAGGTTCAGGGCAAACAGGGTCTATAGCTAATGTGATGTTTTTAACCTCGTTTTTATCATCATCTTTTTTTTTCTCCGTGTTACCTGAGTGTGGTTCAGCAATTCCAAATATTATTATATTTTTGCTACGTTCGGTACGCTCCTGGATTTCAGTAATTATTTCGCCGAAACTTGATGATGAGTTTTCTAACGATGTTGAGCAAGAGTTGGCATTGCATTGTAGGATATGAACATCGCTTTCTAGGCACTTGATTTTTTCTTTAGTATTATCAACAGTAGTAGTTAAGCTTTTTATTTCAGACTTCAAATTTTTATTTTCAGCTATTAATTGGTCCGTTGTTGTCTTAATGTCACTCAACTGTCCTTTAATAGAAGATATGTCTTGTTTTATAGTATCTAGACTATCAGCCTGGGATTTTCCAAAATTATTAAGTAATCCTATAATTTCCTTTTTGAATTCGCCGAATTGTTATACGAAATCATCCTCTGGTGTTTTTCTCTTTCGTACTGATACATTTCTAGACTCAGACTCCATAAGCCCAAAAGTTGATAGGTCTGGCTGAGATCTACTAGTTCCAGTACTACCGCCATCATTGCTCGCGGTTGTATTTGTAGGCGAACGTAAGAGACTCATGTTCTCAAAGACCCAAACCGTATCTTGCGCTCCGCTTAGCTAAATATGTGCACAACCCTAATGATGGTTACACACACTGCTGTAGGCTGCTGTCGTCTCGCAGTCTATAGTTCACTGTCAACACTCACTTATTCGAAATTATACTATGTATGTTACCGCATTAGGTGTAATTTTGAATGACAACAATTTTTCCGTTTAATTGCAAATATGTAAACACGTCCGTTCACTACGCTAGTCGGCGTACGACTTTATTTCAATTTTTTATTTCAATTAAACCATTTACAGACACTTTTGAACTGTCAAAAAGTCGATCAGTTGGAAAGTTGAAGCTAGTTGCCCATTCCAAAACGTAGATCTCTATGAAGAAGAACGGACACTCTTTTAAATCAAGTTGGATATTACAAAATCTTGGAAACATTATTCTTGTTGCTTCTATATATGAGAACAATGTAAAAAAAAAACCTATTTTGAATATAAGATTCAAAATAAGCCCTGGAAGTTAGGAGATGACCAGTCTCAACTGACAGCGCCCGTTCACGAACTTGACGCGTGTATCAGCACCATCCAGCTCAACCATTTTGTAGGGAACCGAATGATCCAATCATCCAACACACGCGCCACCATCAGTGAGACATTTAAGTGAGCACTGCTAGAATTTCTGACGATTTACGAGAAGACTGAGTGACAGGATGAATCATCATCTGCTTAGCCTTTTCCTGACAATTTTGGGGTCAGCTTCCAGTCTAAGTGCCTAGAACGACTGCCTATGTCAATCAACTCAGCCTATCGCAGTCCACTGCTGGACATAGGCCTCTCCCAAGCTGCGCCACAATACTCTATCCTCCGCCTTCCGCATCCAGTCTGTCCCAGCCACCTTTTTAAGGTCGTCGGCCCATCTAGCTGGGGGGCGTCCCACACCACGTTTGCCGAGACGCGGTCTCCACTCCAGGACTCGTCTGCTCCACCGTCCATCGGTCCTTCGACAAACATGGCCAGCCCACTGCCACTTCAGCTTGCTCACTCTATAAGCTATGCCGGTAACTCCGGTTCTTTTCCGGATAATTTCGTTCCTGATTTTATCCTTCAAAGAAACTCCGAGCATAGCCCGCTCCATAGCGCGCTGAGCGACCTTAAATTTGTGGACCAGCCTGACTGTCAGTGTCCACGTTTCGGCGCCGTATGTCATCACGGGCAGGACGCACTGGTTGAAGACCTTAGTCTTCAAGCATTGCGGAATAGGCGACGAAAAGACTTGACGCAGTTTCCCAAACGTTGCCCAACCCAACCGGATCCTCCTGTCGGCTTCCTTCTCAAAGTTGTGTCTACCGAGCTGGATGTCTTGTCCTAGGTAAACATATTCCTTCACAACTTCGAGAAGCGACCCTTCGATGTGAATTGGACTCGGCAAGACGTGAGAATTGCACATGACTTTCGTCTTGTCCAAATTCATGCCGAGGCCAACCCGCCGAGAAGCTCCGCTTAGGCTGTGCCTATGTGATCACAACCCAATTAGATACTAGGTAATACTGTCGGGCTTTTGACGACCCGTAACGAATGTCAAAGATCTACGAATAACAACGGGATCAACGGCTTAACGTGCTTTCGAGGCACGGGGAGATCAATACTAATTTAATTATAATATTGCTCATATTCTTATAAAGTACAAAAATATATATTTGTTTTATTGCTATTTTTATAGTTCCTTATTCTTTACGTTTTAAGTATTCTATTATACACAGTTTTTAAATATATATGTGAACCAATTTTAGTTCCATTTTTTTATTTGCTTGCATTTTTCATGCGTACTTTTATAGTATGTTTAATTATGATGCAGGTAACATTCACCTGTTTCAACAGTGTAATTGGGTGTATGTCGATCTGGTAGAATAAATAAATAAACAATATACTCTTTGTGTAAAGGGTGGTTTCAAAACAAACGGGGTGAGACGGAAAATGTGAGTAAAACTAGACGAGACTTTTCGATAAACGGGCGTCCAAAATTGCTTGGCTGCAACCAAAAGCCGGATAATTATGAAGACTAACGATGAAGGGAACGATAATGAAACGAAAGGTCATCCGCACTGCGCCTTCTGATACCCTCGTGGGCAATTTCCGATTCAACCCGCTTAATTATTTTACAAAAGAGAGATCATTTGATGCAAAACTGATATAGTACTTATTTATATGTCAGTAAAAATAATCCCGTTACTTCAGCAGGTAGGTACCATATAGCTGGAATAAAAGCGATCGTACTTCATTCATGTGCATGAATGAAAACACATAGGTACCTACTCGATTTCTACACTTACACCTTTAACGAGGTTTTTCTAGTTGTTCATTATCCCAATAAAATCCTTTCAGAGAATCCATAACATACCAACAATGAGAGATTGTACCCATCGGGAACTGTCAGGCACCGGTGCATAGACTTCAGTAATGCATTGTTACTAAGAAGCTGATAGATAAAAGTGGAGGTCACAGTCCAAATATAAACGTGAAGACGACCTGGGCTAGCGCTCTCTTTCTGAATACATACATAAAAGAGAGAAAACACGTGTCACTGTCTTGTTATGTATGTATTTAAAAAGAGAGCGTTAGTCCACGGTCGTCTTCAGTTAGATACTCGTATTTAGAGTGTTGCCTCCACTTTTATCTACAGGGTAAGTTTTTATCCAGTGCGCAAATTGTAACCATGAATTCAGCATATCATTCTAGAACCCCTAGTGCAGAAATTTACCGCCGGATACACAAAAAAAAATCAGCTGTTCCATACATTTTGACCGCGTACGTATTGCACTTTTCTATGAAATAGCAAATTTTTGTTTGTACAACCGGCGAAAAATTTCTGCGCTAGGGGTTCTAGAATGATATGCTGAATTCATGGTTACAATTTGCGTACTGGATAAAAACTTTTCCTGTATAAGGTTCTTGATTGTTACCCCACCGTTGACAGAACTCAAACGCTACGTCCCGTGTCAGCGGTCTACGTTCCGCTGGCGCAAGCGACCGCCGCCGCCACATAATCCAGGTCGGCACATATTGTCCGAACGCTCACAAAGCTGCCCACCCACTGATCTGCATTTCAATCCCATGGTTTTGTACTCATTAACGGTTCAAAGGCAGCTCGGTTTCTGTTTTGAAGTTAAGGTTTTAGTTTTAATATTTCGATAAGTAGGTTCGACAGTTTTACATGTCAGTCATATTTTAGAAGCTAGATGGGGTCGGCGTTTCCTATTATATTATTACTCTGAGAGGAAACACTGAAACAAATTCGGAGCTCACCTTTTTTCAAGTCGAGACATAATCTTATTCTCACATTGGACTATGTAGATTGGTGTTTGAAATAGCCTTTTGAGAAAAGAACCACATAAATTTGGGCCTCGCCAGTTAGTGCAAGCATATTTCAGGAATCAGAACTTGTCGAACTCTGCTTTATCATTACCCAAGAAGTTAACAACGAATTTAAAAAGTTTTATAAAAAGGCAGTGCAGTCATAAACGGCCACAAAATGTTGGCTGTCCAAGTGGATTCTGTTGTTTGACACGTAAAGTTGAATTCAGACGGACGACCGACAGGATTTCCATTACGCTAGTCGGCCTTTATAACCTGCATATGACGGCAGGGCCATAACTGTATTAACTCACGGCGACAGACACCGCGTCGCTGAACTCTCGTAACGCATGATTCGGCACGTCAGAACCAGTTAGATAACTGCCTGAATTCGTTATCGATTACGGAATTTCATTTTAGTCTGTCGGAATTCTGGCTTTTAGAGTAGCCTAAAAGTTTGAGAGGTATATATATGATATACGATACTAATGAAACACAACCGTCTTGTTCCAAAGCTAGTTTATACTGCTTGTACCGTCACTAACATGTTGATCATTAAGTAATTACTTATAACTATACACATACAGTTGAAAAGTATTTTTATTTGTAATAACACGTGATGCATACGTTAATAAATAAAAAGCCTTCTTTTCCTATTGTTGTGTTGCAATGTTTCTAAAAAAGCATGTAAAATAATAAACTTTTAAATACTGAGGATATGGTGAAACAGGAACCTCATGATCTTTCTCAAACAGAGAGAGATCTTTTTCCAAACTGATTTTCATCCGTCAGACGTCCTCGTAACATCAAGTTCAGAAAGAAAACCAAAGTCAGGCACTAGTTGTGGGGCATTTATGCTGAACTGAGCCTATTTGGCTCAGCCGTGAGACACACGGCATTTAAGTTCGTATTTTAAGTTTTTAGCGTGCAAATAACGTGTGCTTTATCCTGGTTTATATACATTTGTTTTCCTTTTTTCAGTAACAGGCAGTCTGTAGACTGTCCAATAAAATACAAAGTGTGACCTATTTTTTTTTTTTGGGTGGGAAATCATCAAATAACTTCTCCCGCTCTGGGTGGAGCAGGAGGGCGTGTCAGACTTTTACTGACTAAAACCCACCCGTGTTCCTTCAGTAGCCCTTAAGCCAGGGGCTGTGGTGTCTCTTTCGAACAAACCCGCACCCCTGGCAGGCATCGGCCCTTGCGGGCCCCATCATTTTTTGTGCTGACATCTCTTTGAGGCGCGCGTGGAACACAACGCGCCGTCGACTTGGGCTTGGTCCTTACCGGACAGCGAGCTACCCATTACTCGCCGTCCGCAAGCCCATGCCTACGGTGGCCGGAAATCGGCCTGGGATTCCCGACGCCCAGGGCGTCTCCGTATCCTGCGGCGGCTGGGGTCGCGAGGGCGCATATGCTGCCTCTCCCTCACGTGCGCCGCCTCCCTCTTCGCGAGCATCACTGCTTCGCTGAAGGAGGTGACGGCTCCCCATGCCCTCTCGCTCCGTACCATGGCCTGTACCAGGGCCGGACGCGAGAGATCGCCGCCGCCGATCGCCTCCACGAGGACACGGCGGTGCTCCGCCCAAGCAGGGCAGACCGCCACCGTGTGCTCCACCGTGTTCTCAGGGCGATCTTCGCAGTGGAAACACCCGGGCGTTTCCTCCCGCCCTATCCGAAACAGGAACCTCCCGAAACAACCGTGTCCGGTGAGGACCTGCGTCAGGCGGAAGGTGAGGACGCCATGCCGCCTCTCGAACCACTCCTCAAAGAGGGGACTTACCGCCGCAATCGTGGCGTGCCCAGCACTGGGTTGCGACAATCGCTCTCTCCATGTCGCCATGAGATCCCGCCGGAGCTCTGTCCGCTGTGCCGCGATTTCCTGCGGCAGCGGAGTTACGCCCCGGCGTTTGGCCTCCTCGCGCCACTCCCATATTTGCGCGAGGACCTTTGCCTCCAGATCCCATGGCGGTAATCCGGCAAGGAGGCCCGCCGCCTCGCCGGAGATCGTGCGATATCCTCGGATCATCCTGATCGCCATGACCCTATGGGACGCCCTCAGCTTGCGAGCTGGTTGGCGCCTCAATGTAGGCGCCCACACCGGCGCCCCGTATAGGGCCATGGACCGCACGATCCCCGCGTAGAGCCTCCGGCAGGAGGCGTTTGGCCCCCCTAGATTGGGCAAGAGCCGCTTCAACGCAGCCCCGGCCCGCTCCAGTCTGGGAGCCAAACGGCGGAAATGCTCCGCGAAGTTCCACCGGCTGTCGAGGACGAGTCCCAGGTACTTCATGGTCGACTCGACGCCGATGTGAACCCCTCCCACCGTTATCTGGGAACCCGTCGGTGGCGCATTCCGAGGACCATGAAACCACATGGCCTCGGACTTGTGCAAGGCCACCTCGAGTCCCAGTTGCCGGATCCTATCCACGATTGTCGCAACCCCTTGTGTCGCCAAGTCGGCCGCCGCCTGGTACGACCTCCCTTGCGCCAGGACCAGCGTGTCGTCAGCGTAGCAAACTACACTGACGCCGCCAGGGAGGTCGGCGCGCAGCACCCAGTCGTACCCGATGTCCCACAGATGCGGCCCCAGGACCGATCCCTGTGGGACACCGCACGACATCTCTCGCCGGTTCCACTCTCCGAGGTGACCGGGGTAGATGACGGCCCTGTCCGTCAAATAGGCCTCGACCACACGACAGAGGTAGGTCGGCATCCGGTGATACCGGAGTGCCTCCCTTATGCAACTCCAGGGCAGGGTGTTGAAGGCATTGGCGATGTCTAATGACACCGCCAAGACGACCCCACCCCGGGCCACAGCATCCCCCGTCGTGAGGGCTCGCACGCGCATGATGGCATCCACCGTGGAGCGCCCCTTGCGGAAACCAAACTGGCTCTCCGCCAAATCCGGCCCCACCCGCACCAGCCGCCCGACGAGGCGGTCTGCAATTACTCTCTCAAAGAGCTTGCCCACCTCGTCGAGCAGCACAATGGGCCGGTAAGCGGACGGAGAGTCCGCTGGGCGCCCCGGCTTCTTAATGAGGACCAGTTTCCCTGTCTTCCAGCGAAGTGGGAACTGGCCCTCCTCCAAGCATGCGCTTAGGAGCCCTCTTAGTCGAGGCCCGAGAGCCTGCAAGGCCAGGACCCAGGCTTTACCGGGCAAGCCGTCAGGTCCTGGGGCGGTATTCTTGGCACTCAGCCTACGTACCGCCACTCTCAGGAAGTGTGACCTATGAAGTGAAACTTTTGCTAAAATAGAAGTTAGTCTATCTGCAGTTAGTACCTATCTATAGGCTATTTTAGCAAAAGCGGTTATAGTTCAGTCGGTAATTGAGATTGGATTACACTCTGGCCTTTGCAGTTTCCTAAAATTCAAACTGCCCGCTCGCTCGCTCGCCCACTAGTCCACTCGCCCGCTCGCCCACCGTCATCCGTGATGGAAATTATTCGTTTACGTTTCGCAGAGAGGTCTTGTAAATCTAATAACAGCTGGGCTGCCTGGCCGATGGGCTATAACTGATGTTATCGATACCGAGAGGTGCAATACGTACGTATATGGAGGCTTCAACACATTCGATCTAAATTTTGGCGGACGCTTCAAAATGATTGCCGTTTTACGTAAAATTTTGATGGTTTTTTAAGCGTTTATTTAGAAAGTTATGTTCTGAATTTTGTAAGAACTGCTTTCAAACTGACAGTCAATATATTATAAATTTTCCCCAATTTCATGTATTTCAAAGCAAAAAAGTAAATAAAAAATATTTTTTCTTTGTAAGTTCTGCTTTTAACATTCCTATACTCGCGCATTATTCAGTAAGGCCGGAGGAAAACTCGTTCATGTTCTTTTTTTTGCATCGATGGTATCTTGTACAATATTTGATTCCTTGCTACGTTTATTCTAGGGACCGACGCGAGAATAGGATGCATGGCTTATATTTATTTCCGCATTATACATTTTGTACAGAGCTGAAATGATGACACTTCTACCTTAAAATATTGTAATATATTGTACTTAAAACATTTTATAAGAGTAACGGTGGAGTTTCTTGCCCATTCTTCTCCATACGAAACTACGTTTGGGAAGGGGCGACTAGAATCAATTCTATTTTAATGTAAATGTTGACGTTCAAAAGTGCCTTTTAAGTGCCTATTTGAAATAAATGCTTTGACTTTGACTTAAATTAAGTTGTATTTTTCGTGTTCCTCATGTAGATCTCTTTCAATTTTTTTAAAGTTGGTTTTTAGTTTTTCGAAGAAAGCATATATTTTGCTAATATTTTGTAAACTCTTCAGAAAATCATACTATTTCTGAAACTGAAATAACTGTTACTCAGTAACTGAGTGGTTATAAGGGTTATGATCAATAAATTGGGTTTCTCTTGCTCACGATATTCCGTTATTTCCGAAAATAATAATTTTAATTTATTTTTTTATGTCTGTTTCTGTTCTGAAATTTTGGTCTGTGAGACCGTGAGCGAATATAGGTGTCACAGAAATCAAATTAATTGCAATTTTAGACATTTATTATATTAGATATTGAAAATAACCGTCTTGCGAATTAACGCGTCCTGTCTAAGAGCCGGGTAATCTGTATCTCAGGATACTCCATGTCAGTCATCTCTCTCTATTTAAGATTATGCTTTCTATTAACGAGTGCGTGATTGAGATAAATAAAGATTTTTTTAATTATGATTAGTGGGTTGACTGTAGCGGTGAAGCAGTTTGTTCGTTTAGCTTTCGATGATTCGTTTCCACCGTTTCTGTTAATGTAAGATGATCGTCTACAACCAGGAGTGAAAACTTTTAATTTAGAATGAATTAAATGTTGTTTTTAAATGTTGGAATATCCTATCCTAGTGAAAAGTTCCTAAGCAAAATGCTTCCTTTGCGTCTTATTTTTTTTGTATGTAAACCTAGCTATTAATGAAGACTATGAGGAAATGGTGAAGAGAATGGTGTCCTGGTGAAGGGTGCAGGATCCGCTGGATGCGAGAAGCATAGAACTAGTCGAAATGGTGGTGCTTAGGGGAGGCCTATTTCCAGCAGAAGGAAATGTAAAGCACTGTTTTTGGCAAATGAACATTATCTTATCTTAAAATATGACATTTGCGTCATTAATTTCGGAAAACGCATATTTTGTGAATAGTTATATCGTTCTCCTTTGTTTCGAAAAAAATCCTTAAATTTATTGGATGTAATATTTAAATATTTGGTTTGAAGACATAACTGCAAAAGTCCCACCATATTTCTTACCATTTTCGAACCAATGGAATAAAAGGAGGTACTTTACTGTTCTGCTATCGCCAGAGTTCATCATTACCATGTGTAATTTTTTTTTAAAGCTTTAACCAATAGCGTGTTAATTTAATTCGTTTCTAAAATGACCGTGGTATAATTTTTTTCAGATCATTTAATATTGCAACTACTACGCAACCATGTGCTACTGTAACAATTCATTTAAAATCATACCATAATCAGCTTTTATCAATCTATAGGTACTTATATGGTCTTGTGGCTAAGTAAAAATAGCTGCGCGGGTCGATCGATCAGGTTAAGCTACGCTTGCCGCGGTTGGTCCGTGGATGGGTGACCATCTTTACATACCAAGACCCCTCCGTGCCTCGGAAAGCACGTTAAGCCGTTGGTCCCGGCTGTCATTTCTGGATCTTTGACAGTCGTTACGGGTCGTCAGAAGCCCGAAAGTCTGACAACCAGTCTTACCAAGGGGTATCGTATTACCCAGTAACTGGGTTGTGGAGGTCAGATGGGCAGTCGCTCCATGTAAAATACTGGTATTTAGCTGCATCCGGTTACACTGGAAGCCAACCCCAACATAGTTGGGAAAAGGCTAGGCAGATGATGATGAGGTACTTATATGACCCTATAAAAAGGTAAAATTTGTCTTTTTATATGTATGGGTAATTTCTGGAACTGCCATGGCCCATGCCAGTCGGATTTAAACAATTACTTCTTGCATTTCACAGCCCAATGCTTGAGGAAGGTTATGGTCTATTTCACATCACGCTACGACCCTTAGAAGTCGAGCAGAAATAAAAAAGTCTCAGGTGGGTATATTTAATATTAAACCACGGAATTTCTGAAGCTAGTGATTTCTAAATTCGATGAATTTACATTGATCGTCAAGATTAGGATAATTATGATCAAACTCAAAGTCCTGTCGGAAAATACCATGAACATTGCTTTTCTTCCCGCGGATATTTGCTTAGATTGAAAACGCTCCTGTTTGCTAAAATTACACGAATACAAAACACATTTACCAGATGAAAGTTCACGGCCACACGACCTTTACAATGTGTGGTAAAAAGTAAAAGAACCGACAGTGTTTTAATTGAATTTTTCATCTTCGTATATTATCTTTCTATACTTGCCGCTATTTTCATAACATCTTAAAAGAAGTTTGGATTGAATCGAGTACGACGGAAAAAAGAAAAATCTTCATATAACGAACGATGATAGAAAAATACCGTCTTCATTGAGTGATTCATATTTTTATTTATTTATTGGCTTGCTTTTTTGAGTGGCTTGTGGTTTAGTATGTTATATGAGCCTGTGGCGCCATGTATGGTCCCATTCATCAGGTCAAGCTACGCTCACCGTGGTTGGTCCGTGGATGAGTGACCATTCTTTACACCAAGACACCTCCGTGCCTCGGAAAACACGTTAAGGCGTTGGTCCCGGCAGTTATTTGTGTGGATCTTTGACAGTCGTTTTCGTTAGAAGCCCGAAAGTCTGACAACCAGTCTTACCAAGGGGTATCGTATTACCCAATAACTGGGTTGTGGAGATCAGATAGGCAGTCGCTCCATGTAAAATACTGGTATTCAGTTGCATTCAGCTTGTTTTTATTTTAGTTAATTAAAATATGTGAATAATTTTAACAAATTTAAAGTTGATTGCGATTTTTATTTTAAAATTCGATTTTATGTATGTAGTTCAGTTATTTAATTTAATTATAATAGTTTTATTAGTTTATAATCTTATTCTTTGATTTACTAACATCATTTTTAAGTAGCAGAACTATGGAATACCACTGTGTCTGATTTAATAATTAAATTACATAGTTTATCCTGATTTTATAGAGTTCGGTTGAGCATTAGGTACGTACGGATAACTAGAGCGTGATCCCTACATTAAAACAAGGGATATTCCGTGTAATTTGCGTAGTATTTTCGCCAAGTCGAGGAACTGTGCGGCGCATCGAAAGCGCATCGCACTGCAATTTACTTATTACTGATCGACCACATTAATCGTAGTTCGTCGTTCCCCCGTTCAATGGGACTACTAATTCAATAGTCTATCGGGCTAATAGTAAGACGCAAACTGTCGGTTACCGATGAATTACGCGGCGGCTTGTTGGTAAATAAAATCATGTTGGAGCTGTGTGAACGATGGCCCAGGCTGGTCGTACTCGTACTTTAGGATGCGCTATTTAGATATTTACTATCAACGACGTACTTGTAGCGAGTAGGTTATTTTTGAAGGCATACTTTATTGTTTCGCCTCCCATTTTTAGGCTAATTAAAAAAAAATGCAATTGAAAATTCTCGTTTCTTCGTAAGTAATTACGGCATTCATAATTTGAGGCTATGTATTATCAATAGATAAGTACTTCACCAGTTGTACAACTTTTACATTATTGCTTTAGCCTTTTAGAACGTTCACCACCCCGAGCCATTTTTTTACTGTATATTTACCCGTTTTTACGAAAATTACCCGGACGGAGCAGTATTAAATTTTGCACTGTTAAGAGAAGTGCAGACTCCTAATCTAATATATAAAATTTCCATGTCACAATGTTAGTTACCGTACTCCTCCGAAACGGCTTTACCGATTTTTACCAAATTTTATATGCGTATTCAGTAGGTCTGAGAATCGGCTAGGTACCTACTATCTATTTTCCATAACTAGAAATAATTTATGAGGCAAAACAACGTTTGCTGGGTCAGCTAGTATTTTTATATAATAATACATTAGAAATACATTAAGCTTTAAATGAATTATGGTCGAATTTCCACTACTGATAAATTCATTAAAATCCTGTTCTACTAAAACTAGATTTAATCTAGAACCTACTTAAAAAATTTACGTGATTCTGAACACCAGTTATCTTTGTTCATATATTTGTTAGAGAGAACAGTTAATACTTATTAATCGAAAGTTTTCCCAAATTAACCAGCGTTGTACATAGTTAATAGTCATAGAGGCCGTATGTGAACCTACTAAGTACGAGTCTCGAGTTGAAACAGAAATACCTACCTATCCTACTTCTTATCTCATTTATAAATAAGGCTCGTAGGCTCGTATGAAAGAAGATGAATAGAAAAGAAATCTTTTCGTAATAATTTAGGTTATGTTTGAGAACTGTATGTGCCATTGACAAATACAGTGACTATTTTTGTCAATAAATACCTTCAATTGTCCCAAAAATTAAGTAAACACACTTTCCAGTTGAATTTGAAAAATAGATACGTATTTTACCGAATGACAGTAATAAATAAAATCAGATTTTTGACAATCGTATCAAGGACATTAGCATCGAATGTTAATAAAAGAATAAATGTTTCGGAGAACAAGACGTATCGGTGGAATTCCTCGTATTTTCCGAAATATAAAATCCAAGATTTTTACACCATTTTTACTTAAAATCTCACGCGTGGAAACGTCAGAGCGTTGCGGTCAGTTGCTCTTTAATTTTCCGAATAAAGAACATATCTTTTTTTCAGAAAACACTTTTCTAATTCTTATTTAGTTTTTTATTTATAAATATTTTCCGTAAGCGTGATTACCCTCACTACGGCCTGTTTATATGAGATTAGGGGTTTATTGATTAAATCCTCAGGCCTACGCTCGGTATTTACGTGCATTAGAGCTTTACCACACACGTTCCAGGATATCGTTAATTTAAAATTTAAGAGAATTAAATCTGGTCACAAAAATTATAGCAAACGATGCCCCCAGTGATCCAAATATATACATAACAGTAAAGTTATATAATTTCTACAGAAACACGCGACAAGAAATTTGACGCGATGAGGAAAGTACTTCGTTCACAGTTCTGCGGCACTTTTTTAAAAGTTTGTGTGAGGTTTTTGAGGTATTATATGAGGTCGTGTGGCCGTGGCGGACGGTGGACTCACCTTCCGCGGTGGCGGCTGCATGTTGATGCTCGTCACCCGACCGACGGCGACCGAGTTTATAAGCACGAGGTATTACGAAGGATCGATGTAGCGCGTCGGACGCGTTTCCACCCTCTGCCAACTCTGCCGAGCGGTCGCGTCTGGCTACCCTACGGGACTAAGCCGCGCATGCCCCGTACGCGCATTCTGTCAAAACCTACGCTTGTTTTTTTTTTTTCAAATCGTTCTCATATGACAAGATAATGGCGATTATTATAAAAAGGCTAACATAAAATTTCCCAAAAAAATTTTTTGTCTATGTTTTCACGTAATATACGTAAAAAAAAACATGCGGGAGTGCAACGTACGACGCAGAATCGGAATTCTGCGTCTCTTTCTACGAGTTCGTGGCGTGCACGTAGGTGGCGAGAATAATATCATGCTACCCCAAAAGGCCAGGGGCTAACAAAGCCGCCTCTAGCACATTCCCGGTCTCCCAATTCCGAAACACGTCTCATTATTTTTTACGATATTTTTTTTCATATATGTACGTGTGAAAAGAAAATGTAGTGGTACTTCTTAGTTCAAACATTGTCAAATTACTTATTTATACCTTTTCTAAATTTTGACTTAAAAGTTCTGTGAGTTGCACTGTACTTTTAAGTCAAAAAAATTATAAAATATATGTGAAAAGAAAATGTAGTAGTACTACTTAATACAAATATTTTCAAACGACTTATAAATCATTTTGCTGATTTCTGACTTAAAAGTACAGTGCAACTCATAAATACTAAATCGTACCCGACACCAACACTAAATACACAGCCTGTCACTCGACGCGCGCCTCCTACAAAACCGAATTTATTTATTTCAAAGGGGCTGGCCATTATAAAGCAATTTTCATTCCCTATTTCCTTTTCCAAGAAAAAAATTCACTGCATCGACGAATTCCAAAAGGATTACTCTATAAAATTCCATAGAAAGTCAAGTGTCACTTGTTTTGACTTCTGACAGAATGCTATCGATTTTCAAGGAATGACCCACTGGCCGACATTTAACTGTCAAACGAAAGGTTACCTCGTTGACGCGGAGCAATAAGTTTCGACATCAGTCATTTTCTAGGTTCTAAAAGTGATTTTTAAGGTTAACTAGCATTTTTAGGCAAAATTGTTTTCACAATTTATAATTTTGTGCGTGTTTTACGGTTTTCTTGTTGTGTTATGTAAACTGTTTACAGCGCTACCAGCAGAGTGCCTATAGCCTGGATCCATAATAAATCACGGAAAAGCTATAGAAAAACGAATATTAAAATATCTCATAAAAGCTAGAAGCAGGAAAGTCGTTCAGACTAAAGAAAATGCAAGATTATCCACTTTTTAAATAATATGCTAAAAGTTAAGTGCCACAAATATGAGCCTCAGTTGTGAATTTGCTTCCGAGGTTGTCGGACCATACGATTGCCGTTAGTATAATTGCGGCAGCATCGGCTATTTTTTTTACTGGAAAAAACGAAAAGGAAAAACAGAAGACGTTAGTGGCAGGTTCCGTTTTTGAAAATAAGACAGAATATAGTATCAGAGTTGAAAGGCCACGAATTAAGCGGCCACTATGCATTTTTTATTGACTGTATAGAAGATAGAGGAAGTGGGCCGTAATCCACCACGCGGGCCCAGTGCGGGTTTGTAGATGTCACATGTCTTCGAACTTTTGATTCTAGGTTTTCTTACGCTAATTTCCTTCACCGTTTTTCTTAGAACTAAGGTAGTTATGCTTTGAAAAATTTAATCAGATTGAATAAATAATAATGAAATTCTAGTACTATTCAAAAAAATAACAACAGTTTCCTTGTGAACGTAAAAGGCCCCCGCAGACAAGCAACCCGAATCAAGTATCACAATTTCTACCAAAATTTCACGAAAGTTGTTCTACTAGAATCACGTCGCACCAACGAATCGCGCCTATCTTCGGGAGCTTTAATGCAAAATAATTGTGCTGCAGAGCTTTGTACCAAGCAGAACCTCCATGAAATTCCTATGAGTTTGAACAAGCACTTAAATTACATCATATAATACTATATCAATAACTTCTGCTGACTTAGCGCAGTTTCTTATTTTTCTTTTAATATATTTCCTACATACTAAGAGTCGCCTTCTACTGAAAATGTAGCTTGACATTTGTGTCGCCTATAAATGGTACTTGTAACGAGTGTCTATCCAATGAACTCACATAAGAATACCAAGTAACATGGCTAAGATTCCAATTTATTTGATTGTACATACCGAGTTACTTTGCTACATCCAACGAAGCACGTTAGCTGTAGTGATAGTTGTGCTATTTCATAATACCCTTGTTAATTTGATAAAGTTAATTCAAAATATGTTTTAAGAAGCTTGGTTATAGTTGACCAAGTCACATAAGTCGCTTAGTTAATCATACAATTAGGTAACAAACTTAATTGTATTATTAACTAAGCGAGTTTACAGAGTGAATAGCTTAAAAAAAATACAACCGACTTCCGAAGAAGCACTACAAAGTGAAAAATAAAACTTTCATTATTTCGGAAGTCGGTGTCTTTGGATATGTATTTTGTCACCGACTTTCGAAATTAAAGTAATTTTTCACTTTGTAGTGTTTTCTTGGAAGTAGGTTGTTTTTTTTTTTAAGTATTTATTTTTTACTTTTTAGTTATGGTACCTACACCTCACCAATTCGTATACCACTACTTGGAATGTAAAAAACAGTGACAGGCAGCAGCAGCATATCATCGAGATACATAAAGTGGATTAAAAACTTATTCGTGAGGCTAACGCAAAAACTACCGAAGCAAAGTGAATAAAATGTATACGGGACGAAACCAAACGGAAGCATGCCATCATTCCCCCCCGAGTGGGTTCCCGCATTGTCGTTGCGGGGGGGCTTAGTAACCGCGGTCTCCCACCCACGGTGAAGCCAAGAGGAACCCAACGGTGGGGCCGCTCGTCAGGGCTTTTGCCTTCAAGCCATTGACGTAGCGGCCAAAAAGTAGGTTGCGGTGAGGTGCACCGCAACTGAGGTGGGCCGCGATGTCGAATGGGAGGCATCGCGGCTGAGGGTTACGGGCTGCGGTAGAGGAGGAGTGCCGGTGCTTCTGAGCAGCGCTCTTCCCTTCCGTGGCCTGGACGGGGCCGCCACCGTTTGATGGCGGACGCGGTGGGGCCGCAGGGGAAGTCGGTATAGCGTCAGCCGCTCTCCCTATCCTCTGCGGCCGAAAAGTGGTAGACGGGACGGCGCGTTGTGTTCCACACGCGCGCCGTCAAAGATGTCAGCAACCACTGGTGGGGTCCGCAAGGGCCGATGCCTGCCAGGGGTGCGGGTTTGTTCGAAAGAGATACCACGGCCCCTGGCATACAGGCTACTGAGGGAACACGGGTGGGTTTTAGTCAGTAAAAGTCTGACACGCCCTCATGCTCTACTCAGCAGGAGAAGTCATTTGATGATTTCCCATCCAAAAAAAAAAAAAGCATGCCATCATCCATTAAAAAAAGAATTTTCGAAATCCATCCGCAGTTGACGGAAAAGTCGGTGAACATACATACATAGAAGAAGAAAAAAATACGTAGCCGAACATAAAACCTCCTCTTTTTTTTGAAGTCGGTTAAAAAGTAACCACCCTAGGTTATCTCGTTTGCACAAATTAACTAAACTAACTGATTAAAGTTACCAACTTACTTTACCACGCTCACTTGTTGAATTCTAGCAACAAACTCTTGGCTGGCTTGCTTCAAACCAAGTCGGTTGAAAATAGCAACAACTTATTATTTCTAGCATTTTCTTTTTTTTCCAAGTACTTACATCATTATTTTATTAGTTTGAAAAAATATCGGCTTTCAGCTGTAAGGCGAAATATTAATGAGTGTTTAATTCCTTCCTAGAACGTCTGGCAGACGTTCTTGTGAAACACAACGATGTTGCCCAGCCGAGTAGGCCGAGATCGATCATGGTACCTGGTACACTGAGTCGGCTCGTTAGACAAAATTACAGTTAATTACACGATTGGTTAAATGTTTTGTCTACTGCTGAGATGCATCTCACGTTTAAAACATAACATATGCCAAACGTAAGTAATCCACCGCGCAGTCCCAGGGTCGGCTATCGGTGTCCGATTCTGGAGAGATACTTGTTCGAAGTGAACAAAACTCAAACCGTTTATTTCAAATAGACAAATTACAGGCACCTTTAAATTATCAAGGTCTCAGTCAGACAGAAAGATGGAGCTAGTTGTCCATTCCAAACCGCAGGTGTCCGTATGGATGGAGCAGCCATTTCTTTCATTCATAAGAAGATTCCAAAAACACATATATTTACACGAGAGGATTGTGGCTAAGTAATAACAGCCGTCATATAAAAGAACACCCGACGCTAAACAATGCGTTAAAGATTCAGTTCGCGAAAAGATCACGCCGTGATTTTATTACGTCGATGTGGATGTCGACTAATGCATACAGGGTAAGTTTTTATCCAGTGCGCAAACTGTAACCATGAATTCAGGATATCATCCTAGACCCCCTAGAAATTTTTCGCCGGTTATTTAAAAATCTGCTGTTTCATAGAAAAGTGCAATACCTACGCGGTCAAAATGTATGGAACAGCTGATTCTTTTTAAATAACCGGAGAAAAATGTCTGCGCTAGGGGGCCTAGAATGATATGCTGAATTCATGGTTACAGTTTGCGCACTGGATAAAAACTTTTCCTGTATTATTAAGAGGTTAGGTTTATATCGAGAGCAGTGGTGGCCCAGTGCTAACGGCCGCAACTTACGAGATGTAGGTCGTAGGTTCGAACCCAGACAGGCACTTTACTTTGTGTAAATTATTTCATCACTACTACTCTCAAAACGGTGAAGGAAAACATCGTGAGGAAACCGGTATGTCCTAGAACCAAAAAATCGAAGATATGTGACATCTACCATCCCGCACTGGGCCCGCGTGGTGTATTCCTCCCTCTTAACAGAGAAGAGGCCTGTGTCCCAGCAGTGGGAACGGTATAGACTGATTATGATAAATGAAGGTTTAGGTATATACAGGAGGTAATCTCTGAAAGTACTGATAAGGTAGGCTAACTTAAGTGGCAGTGGGCAGGGACATTGCTCGCAGAACAGATGGCCGATGGGGCCGAAAAGTTCTGGAGTGGCGACCGCGTACTGGAAGACGTAAAGTTGGAAGGCCTCCCACAAGGTGGACAGATGACCTTGTAAGGGCCGCAGGAGTCCGCTGGATGCGAGAAGCACAGAACCGGTCGAAGTGGCGGAGCTTGGGGGAGGCCTATGTCCAGCAGTGGACGTCTTTCGGCTGAAATGATGACCGATAAGATTTTGATAATTCTTTCACTAACAGTAAGAAAGTAAACATACTCATACATCATGTTGTACAGTATCGTTGACTAAAACAACATGTCAGGGTGCAGAACAAAAATAAACTTGAAAATAACTTTTTTCTACATCAGCGTTCAGCAGTCCACTACAGGACTTAGGCCTTTCCAATTGCACGCCATTCAGCTTGATTTAACTCCCATCTAGACCTCCCTGTAAAGATTGTCGCTCCACTGAACCTGAGGGCGTCCTACCATACTAAATAACTTTAATACACTTCACTTAACAGCTTTGTTTCCCCGACGGATTGGGCAGAGGTGTATCGCGAAATAATAAGAATAGCTGCGGACAAGCTCTTGAGAAGTCCGAAGTGAGCCTGCGTGCTGCAATGCTGAACACTCCGGTGTATATCTCTCGCCTACACTACACCACTAAGGCGGAGGACATCGTGGAGTATGTGCGCCGGAAGACAAGGTACACGCCGTGCAACCTCGACCGGGACCAACAGCTTAACGTGCTTTCTGAGGCACGGAGGAGTCTCGATATGTAATAGATGGTTACCCATCCACGAACCGGCCGCTTGGCTTCGACCGACCCGTGCACCTGTTATTATTTAAGCACAAGATCCTTCAGTTTTGTTAGAGACAGATAATAACCACAAACAAAGCTGCATTCAGACAACATGCTACTTTATTTACACGCTACATTAGTGGTCGCCCGGTGATCATAATTCGACCATTATACAATAATCAAATGTAGCTTTCTGTACTACTCCTTCATATCCTTGCTGTGCCAAATTCAATACTCAGTAGTCATACAGTGGATGTAAGAGAGTACTCTTAAATCGCACAGACGCTTCCAGACGCGGCTGGCGCAGGTTAAAAACCCCAATCACTAAGTGAGTTCAAAAACAGAGCAATCTCGAATTATTATCTATCAATTTTATATATTAAGAGAGAACAGTGGTGGCCCAGTGGTAACGGCCGCGACTTACGAGTTGTAGGTCGTGAGTTCGAACCCAGACAGGCGCTTTACTTTGTGTAAATTATTTCATCTCCACTGCTCTCAAAACGGTGAAGGAAAACATCGTGAGGAAACCGGCATGTCCAAGAACCAAAAATTCGAAGACATGTGACATCTACCAACCCGCACTGGGTCCGCGTGGTGGATTACGGCCCAATCCCTCTCACTGAGAGGAGGCCTGTGTCCCAGCAGTGGGAACATTATAGGCTGATGATGATGATGATGATATATTAATATCATCTAGACATATGATTAATATGTAGACGATGCGTGTCTCTACACAGAAAATATTTCAAAAAAGAAATGTTTGGTAAATATTGAGTGCGGTGGTGTGAGCCTCGACCTCGCCCCTTGATTATTATTTATTCTCAAAAATAAAAGTGACAGTTCATTGCATTGACATTATAAACCCTGAAGACACTGTGACTGTTTTCGGAAAGGCGGTAAAGAACCCAGGTAGGAAAGCGCTACCGGGCAACATCGTCGAACGAAATCGCGGGCACAGCTACTATGTCATCAGTAGCAAGCTTACCTTAGACATCGTAAGTAGGTGTAATAATGATTCGCAGGAAACCTTATGGAACTGTCTGGTACTATTACACAGAAATAAAACGCAATATCGTTAAAAAATAAATCTACGTTGTTAATTGGTTATCGAGGTATTCTTGGTAGTGCTTTATTCTTGTCTTTTCTCATAGCTAGCTTGCCCGATGCCCCCACTAACAAAGGTAACGTCGACGTGAAAGCGTTAGAACACGTACAGCTTTCATTCGCGAAGCTAGTGCTTTCCGTCGCGCCCGGCTTTCGGCTTACGATTCTAACAAGTGTCGAGATCGCGACGTAAGTTGGCGGCTAACGAAACGTTATTTACTTTAATGTTATCTATGGGATAGAATGAAAATTGAGTTTGTTTAACGCATTTTATTTTCGTTTTTTTAGTTGCCACTCGCTCGGAATCACTCTTCGTTCCGTTTGAAAGTTTGTGAGTAATAACCTTTTTTTATTGAGCATTAGTGTAAATATCGCCTTTCGTTCTATAATCGAGCCAGATTAAACCTGGTCATCGATTAGATGTATTTTTGGTCTGTTGTTAGGGAAATGTATCGAGATGTACTACTTTTAATAAGTCGTGTTGGCGACGACCGTGTATTTCTTTCTTTGGTGATTTATTAATAGTATTGTGGAAATTACTATCGTTTATCAATGCCCTCTCAGTTTTTAAGCCAAAAAGAAAAAAAGAGATATCTACGGTTGCGACTCATATTTTAAACACACCGAGTAAATTTTAATTTCGTGCGCTAGTTTAGCGCATCCCCTTTGAAACTGCGAGGACGCATGGAGTCTACGGCGTAAATGGCGGCGCGGCGTAGCCGACGGCGTAGGCATTGGCGTAGCAAGAGGTGCTACAGACACCTACGAGTAGCTATAACTTTTAATATTTATAAAGTAACGTAGCGATATTAGAGTGGTAAAAATGCAGCCAATTTTTGCTAAGAGTCGCACCTGAACTAATATTATGTTCATGTTTTAGTGTAAAATTATTTTTTATTTTTCTTAAGCTGGCAAAGAATTGTATTAAGTGTTTTATTGTAGTGTTATCTATACACTTAGGGTGATGGGCTTATGACTAAGTAATAACAACCATACGGGTCGATCGAACAGGTTAAGCTACGCTTGCCGCGGTTCTGTATTGTTTTACCCAGTAACTGGGTTGTGGCGGTCAGATAGGAAGTCGCTTCACGTAAAATACTGACATTCAGCTGCAACTATTAAGACTGGAAGCCGACCCCGACATAGTTGGGAAAAGGCTAGGCAGATTATGATGATGTGTTATCTATACGATTCCTTTTTCTAAATTCAGATTATTCATTCTAATACTTCCATGAATTCATAGAGAAATTCCGACGGTAGAATTCGTTGTGATCGAGTTTTCATACACTTTCCGATTTACGATTGAATTGGAATTTTGCACATGTATTCATTGTTAGAGAAGTCCGCTGGATGCGGGAAGCACAGAACCGGTCGAAGTTGCGGAGCTTGGGGGAGGCCTATGTCCAACAGTGGACGTCTTTCGGCTGAAATGATGATGATGATGATTCATTGTTGTCACGACAATGCAATCTGTGTCATTGTCAAATACAATTGAATTGATTGCAGATAAGTAATAATCAATTTACTATTTGATTTATCAAGTGTCTCAATGTGCTTAGTGGCTGCAAACGAGGGCAACTGGTAGCTGGGGTTCTAGATTCAATCTCTGGATCGAGCAAAGTGTGAGACGAGATTCTTTATTCCACTGTATAACTTTTTTTTATATCGTGCTTCTCGATATTTTCATCAATTTAATTGAGGACCGTTTTTGTAAATTATTATTTCATTACAAGGTTACATACACCAGCAGAAGCTTTAATTAGGTATTTCCGTAGAACTAACTATTTGAACAAAAAAGGTAAAACTTTTTTATTTTATAAAAACTTTAATTCCAGAAGTCGGTGTCTTTGGTTTTGTCGATGGATGGCGTGTGTGAATGATGATATGATAGAAAGGGTATGACAACTGAGATGACGACTAAGAGGCCTCGCCCAGAGCGACTTATTGTAGCGATGCAGTAGCGATGCTGTCGCACATGTGTATCGAAACAGCCGCGATGCTGTCCCTGACTATGTACCTTCGCCCAGATTCTGTATCGCTACTATCGCGATGCTGTCGCGATCTTATTAGGCTTCTTCGATATCGATACAGCCGCGCGTTTTCATCGTTTCTGCCGCACGTTGCAAACGCGACCGACGCGTGATGGTAGCGATGCAGTAGCGCGTTTACAAAACCGCGCGACAGCATCGCTACAAAAAGTCACCGTGGGCGAAGGGCCTAATAGAGAAGTATTTTTAGTAAGAAACAGATTAAGAAACAGACATGTTGCGCCGACCCCTAATAAATTAGGAAAAATGTAGGAGGAAGGTAAGGGCAGGGGCGCCACTGTAGAGCTTGAGGTCCTAGTTGCGATTCCCAGATCAGCCAAATTATTATTAGGTTTTTATTTGGAATTCGCCCTCAGTTAAATGGGCCTTAAAGATAACTGACGCAATGTGTTGTGTATTTTAAGTACACCTCTGAGCAACCCTTCGGGGGAACATGGCGTGATGTCATGTGTGTCTTTTATGCAATTAATATTAATAGCAGGTAGGTAATTGTAAGACGGTAGGGTCTATCTAGAGCGATGCTCAAGTATGAATCTTGATAGATAAAGGCAATAGATTAGATTTTACATTAGTATCTAACTATCACTGTTGTGTGTACGGGCTAAAAATATTTGACATCACTGATTTGTTAAAATTTGTCTCCGACCAGACCGCCTCGTTGGTTCTGCTTGTGGTTGGGAATCGAACCCAGGACCTCTGACCTCAGCAGGAGCACTTGCGACCACTAAACCATCGAGGCAGTCACATTAAAAGTAAAATCTGCAATATTCAGAGTTAAGTCTATCACCTGAGTAAAAGAAATCAATCTAAAATGTACCAATAAGTCAGTATTAAAGGAAATTCAGAAGAAAATTTTGCAATAAATAAAGTACCTATATCCTTACCAGTACTTTAGGCTTCTTGCGAGCAGTTCCATATTTGCTTTCGTAATAACTCATCGTACACACTATCACAAAAACCTGAACAACTGAACAAATATCTGTTTACACATAATAACACTGAAACTCACAACAATTGTTTACACTTGGTAACATTATAAACATGTTTTAACAAAAAGAGCGTATTGCATCATCACAAAAGAAAATTGAGTAGAAAAGAAAAGAAAATTATATTCTTTAGTTATTGAATAGTTATTAGAATAGTTACATAGTTACTGTGTGCTATCGACGGCCGCACCGCGTTAGTCATGTTACGATAATGATAAACGTAATCATTTAACTGATTACCTGATATTTATACGTTCTGTTGAGACGACTGATAAGGCGCAAGGACTTTCACTGTTGTTGTTATTTTTTGATAAACAAGCACTGTCTGTTTGACAGATTATCGATTGTAAATAACAGACGGTACGTTTTTACAAGCTTTTGTTTAACTTGCAATGTATGTATGTAACTATGTTTGTTCGGGTGGAATCTTGCAACTCAATTTTGAAACAGATATAATTTTAACCGATTGTGACGTCATTTTAAATCCAACATGGCGGAACACCTAACATAGCGGACTATTTTTTTTAATGCACAATTGTAGATCTAAGTAAATACGAGTACTTAAATCTTGCGACAAACTTTTAAATCATATGAATTGTGTGTGTGTAACTTTTCCTTTAATCTTTTTATTATTTTTAGCGCATTTAAATAAAAGCTTGTTTAAAAAAAGGTTTTTTCTTTTATCTTTTTAATGATTAAAGAAAAACAGCATTTCATCACCATTCTCCTGCCCCTATATACCAATTTAACTGGGTTCGGCGCAACTCACTTCTCTATTACTCGTCATCTCCGTAGTCACCGCCTTTCTAACCCTATCATCGTTCACACAGTCCATCCATAGTTTTTTTTTTGGCACACAGGCAACTGAAGGAGCACGGGTGGGTTTTAGGCAGTAAAAGTCTGACACCACGTTCCGCTCCGCCCAGAGCGGGCGAAGTTAACACTTTAGTCCGGCTATACCGATATGATTCGATTTTTTTTTCGTAAAATATAACAAAATAAAATGAAAAAATTAATAAAGAAAAGGTGCAGTAAAGTAACCCTAGATCCCACACTAGGATACCCTGTGTCGTGGGATCTAGTTATTTCGAAGTTAATAGACCTATTACAAGTGCACCAGTGGGTAGTTCAGTAATAATTTGGTTGCTTACTCTAAACAACATTTAGACTTACATAGTTAGTACGTAATTGTAGTGATGTGTATGTATGTGTAATTATGTGTGTAAGTACGGTTTCTACCAGTGGGTTCACGTGGTGGATTCAGCCCACTCCCTCTCACTGACAGGAGGCCTGTGTCCCAGCAGTGGAGACGTCATAGGCTGGTTATGCATTACGGAAAGCTCCGTCAATTTTTCAGCCGTAGTGTCATGTAAGTCGGAAAAATCTTGCCTCTAAGAGCTATATTGGCGTGCGCTGTGTTGGGGCATTGCGACAGTTCTCCGTAACGTGTTATCGTGTGAACAACTAATGACTACGGAGAATCCGATGAATGATGAAGGTACTTCTGTAGGAACGTCTTTTTCACCTTTTTGACCGGCTTCATAAGGTTTATAATAAATTAGTTAGTCTTCGTGTAACCTTTTATAAAAGCTTCCCTCTTCTTTGCTGGATTTGTCTTTTAATTCATTTAGAGTAGTGGAGGCCCAGTGGTATCTTATTGGCCCTGAATTATGAGTTCTAGGTCTAAGGTTCGAAATCAGGTAGGCACTTTACTTTTTGTATTTAATTTCATCACAACTGCTCTTAAAACGGTAACGGAAAACATCGTGAGGAAACCGGCATGTCCTATAACCAAAAATTCGAAGTTATTCAACAAGCCACACTGGGTCCACTTATCGGATTATGGCCCACTCCCTTTCACACCGAGGAGGCTTGTTTCCCAGCAGTGGGAACTTTATAGGCTAATTGTGCGTGTGTGTGTGCTTTTAAAGCTAAAGATAAATACAATCTTTGTTCAAAGGCATACTATTCAATCAACTACTACATAAACAAATAGAATAGTGGCTCACTGTGAACAACTCTAGAGAATTTGTATATTCTTTTTCCAGAATTAGCTTACCGACTGACAGGTTATGTGAGTTAATTTGTTTGTATTTTTTTTTACTATAAAAATCAATTCATTTGTTTTGTTTGTTTGTTTTTTTTTTAAATACGTTGCGCCTCACTAGAAATTTCTTCCTGTATCGTGGGCGCGTTTTCAAACATAGAAACTCACAAACAATTACTTGCAGATCATACAAATATTTGTTCCATGCGGGGATCGAACTCGCGACACGCTGCGCAGCAGTCGATCGCTCAGCCATTACGCCAACCGTGTCGAGCCCATTTGAATTATTAATTAATTTATTTATTTTTCATGCATGTATTACTAGCATTTGCCATTGGTTTTGCCCGCGTGGAGGGCGGAAATTATCCCACGGGATGGTACTACAGAGAAAAAAAGTATCACATGTGTTAATCCAGTTTAGAAACGAGCTGTCTGCCAAATTTCATCCATCCATTAGGCTGTTTTAGCTTGATTGAATAACATAATAACATCCAAATTAAAATAGTTTCTCGTGACGATTTTGTCCTTTTAAAGTACACAACGGATTTGCATGCTGTGTCCACCATTATTTAGAAATTACATATTAATATAGTAAAGAAATCTCGATGCGAGGGCGGGGCGGGTCGCTAGTATTAGCTTGTGGCTAAGAAATAAAATCCGCTCAGTCCATGAGGTTAACGTGCCGCGGTTGGTACGTGGATGGGTGACCATCTTTCATACCAAGACGGGACGGGGGAATTAAGCTGTGGGTCTCGGCTGTCATTCGTCACTTTTTGACAGTCTTTACGGGTCGTCAGTAACCCGAAAGTCTGAATACCTGTCTTACTTTTGTTAATTGTATTAACTTTTATTAATTTTATTCCAATAAGACCTAATTTAACTTTTGTAACTTTTTTGCTTAGGTAAGCGGGTGCGCCATTTATGCATGGAGGCTTTTATTTAGGTTGTAAGTTCTGTTTACGTTTTTTGGTTTAAATTTATTATTGTTTATTTCTACTTGAGTACTTATAGTTTTCAATGTTTTGTTGGTATATTGGCGTGTGCTAGCTGACATATGGAAAATTTAATGTTTTTTGCTATTGTATAGAATCAAGTTCTTCTAACTTAACAGACAGCTGTGCTGCTGGGGAGTTTGTTGCGCCACTTCTTCTTCCCAGCTAAAGCACTGGGAAGTGGTGAAAGGTGGGCGTTTTGGGGGACTGTCATATGTAAGATGACGTTCAAAAACAGCTGACTTTCAGCCTAGTTTGAATAAAGACTTTTAATTTTTATTTTACCAAGGGGTATCGTTTTACACAGTTACAGAAGTGTCGATATCATATAGATAGTTGCTCCATGTAAAGTACTGCTATTCAGCTGCATCCAGTTAGACTGGTAGCCGACAGATGATGATCATGATGTCATATTTCTACCACTCAAAGATTTATCAGCAAAAACTTTGTACCCGTTTTTACAAAAATTATGCGGAGGGAGGAGTATGACATTTGGCTAAGTTAAAGTTCATGATAGGAAGTGCAGAAATCGAATATTTTTTAATTATGGTCGAATTTCGAGCACTGGGCGAAAACTAGTAATCATAGTTATGTGATAGTGTAATATCGTATCTTGAGCTGAACCGTATTGCGCCTGGGCACAGTGGGCACATATATACAACGTGTAAAGGAAAGGGTATGTACCTACATACCAAGAGCACGTCTTCTTTGGATGATATCAAACGATATTGGAAGGTTTTTTAATCCTATCTCTACACGTTCGAAAGTTATGAGAATTTTTAAAACATTGATACCAGAAACCGAACTTTTCAAATTGAAATAAACACATCACTCGGAAGAGATTTATCGTGATATTGGCAAGTAACGTGGAAAATTATTCACCTACGTAGTGCGGTGACACGTTTGTTATGATTTGAATTTAAGAAACATAGAAACCGAAAATGTGTGGTATCAATTCTTAGAGTATTTTATTTTGAACTGAAACTACATATGTATAGTGATTCTATTCCAGCTGTTATCTTAGTGCTTAAAGGGTACACAAGTCGCGGGCTCGAACTCACTGGTGGGCCTGGCTAAAAAGCATGCTGTCTCACCAGGCTTCGAGTCCGACAGAGGTAGTATCAGTGATGAGCAGTTAGACGATAGTCTACACGCACAATATTATTGAGTGAGCTGCAGGATCAGTTATAGTAAAACAGGCGCGTAAAAAATTAAGAAGAGTCCTTCAGAAGATCGTGTTTTCTGAAAAAACCACTGCATAAATCAATGACCAATTAAGTTTATATAACTTTTCGATAATTGAACTTTGTCGGTACCGACTTAGTTTAGGAGATTTTACACTTCTTTTATTACTTAAACATGTCCAAAGTTACGTTAAATTATCAAGAAAAACGAATCTTTGTTGGCTCATAACTTTTTAATGGCTTTTTATTTTAGTTTTCTGTTTCCGTACCGACAATATTAATAATGAGACAAAACCATAGCATGTTTAAGTTTTGATGTACATTGTCAAATAGTGAAGTAAAACCCACCCGAAGTTTGTATGGAAAAAATGTGGACTTGTTTCACCTTAAGGATAGCAATAGGGTTTCTGTTACACCCAGTAAATAGACTGACGGCAACAGTGCAGGACTGCTGGTCTATACGAGTTGCTGTTATGTTTGTTTATTACGAGAACCCCATCATCAACCTACAGCAGTCCACTGCTGGACATTCATTCGTTCAACCCGATTATCGCAACTCTCATCCAGCTGCTACCAGTCACTTTGTGAAGATCGTCATTCCACCTAGGCTCAGGCCATTCTGCTCATGGCATTAGGTATATTATAATCAATCCATTTTTGATACATAGTTCTTTCACCACCACTCAATTCTTCGGACCATTGTGCGTCAAACCCCATATTTACTAGAAATGATTGCACATAGATATTTATCCTTAAAAATCGTGATATCTTTGATTCTTTTATTTTGTTTGTGTTTCTTTTGTTTATTGAGTAAGTACCTAAGTAGTTCCAACAAATGTCAGTTGAAATTAAGATTTTTTCTGTAAATTGACGCTTTCCCAAGTCCAGCTAATTTTAGTAGTGCCTATTGTTTTTTATTGCTTGAAGCCACTAAACTGAGTTTGCCACTTTAACATTTTACAAAAGGGGCTTTACAAATGTTTCCCTTCTCATGAACGACCTAAATAAATCAGTTATTATTTTTCAATGGTTGTTAATGTTTTTATGTTTCTATTTTATTTTATATTGTCTGATTTTGAACTTTGTTGTTTTCTTCGACTTGGAGGAATATTTTGCAATGGTTTTCTACTGACATCACTTTTATGTCGAGGGTTCATGGGCTATTTTTGTATTAACCTGGCCGATATTGAGTTGTATACTTAATTGGAATCGCAATTTTTTTCTGCGTCGTTTGAAACATCAGTAAATTAGGTCTAGTTTGAATCTGTTTTGAAAGACTGAAAGAAGAATGCGTGTATTACAGCTTATCTTACTTTAAATTTGATTGTTGCGACACAAACGGCATCCCGCCTGCCAAGAGTGGCGATTAAGGCCGCCCCCTCTGCAAAAATTTAGAGATGGATATATCCATCAGTGGCCATTTTTCGATTATACACAATAAATCATAATCATCTTTATCATTTCAAAGGAAATACTTAGAGATACGACATAATAATAAATTGAATACATTATTAAATATATTAATATTATTTATATTTTTAAATGTTTTTATATTTTTATACTAATATTTAAAAATGTAATTTATATGTGTATATGTTAAAATAAAGAAAATTGAATACAAAGGTACTGCTTATTTCTTAAGAAATTTCTTCAAACTGATCAGACCATGAATTTTCGTTCGTATAATAGTGTAGATCTGTGACAGTGGTTACGGGACGTCAGAAACCCGAGAGTCTGATAACCAGCTTACCAAGGGGTATCGTAATACCCAGTACCTAACTGGGTTGTGAAGGTCAGATCGCTCCATGTAAAATACTGGTATGACTGCATCTGGTTAGACTGGAAGCTGACCCCAACATAGTTGATAAAAGGCTTGCCAGATTGACACATTGAGTCATTATTAATCAACAAGTCATGCGAGCCACGGAACACATATGTGGTGTGAATGATGGCATTCTCATCGGACAAAATGAGGAGCGGGGACGAAATTTTGTATGGAAAAAAAACTTGTATCCCATAATCAACCTATTAGGGTTATTTAACAAAAAAAACTTTCTTAGTGCTCACTTTAGTTATAAGTACTTACTACAAAGATTTTCATTAAAGACCGGAGGGACAATTCTCGTAATTTTAATAACGGTCACAGTCTGGTCTGTGTCAATCTGTCAAAAATACCTCGATTTTTCATACATTTTTGACATTTAATTGTCGCTGAGATGAGACTGCGACTAGTTTTTGAACGTTTTTAATTACGTGAATCGGCTTTCGGGTATATTTGAATTGAAATAAAAACATGTTATAATTGCTTTTATTGAAGGCGTGCTTTTTGGCATTATGTATGGATTTACCATACCATTTAAATGACCACTTCGGCTTCGTATGGTAGCGTGAATACGAGAGGTCTCATTTTCGTCACTTTATGACATAACTAGTTTTTTCCCAGCGGCTTCGCCGGCGTGGAATTGATGTAATACAAACCTTCCTCTTGCATCACTCCGTCTATTGATGAAAACCGCATTAAAATCCGTTGCGTAGTTTAAAAGATCTAAGCGTACAAACACAAAAAGCGACTTTGTTTCATACTACGTAAAGATGATGTCTCATTGGTGTCGCGTGTGATGTTACAATTTAGGTATTTCACAGCTGTTGGGTTGCTTGCTAGACCAATGATTTCACGTAACCCCACATAAGATAATCGAGGGACGTTAAATCACATGATCTTGGAGGCAATGTCTTGTCCACGAGTCTCGAAATGTGGAACGCTTTGAATTTCTCTTTTTTTCTCTAAATTGACAGTTTCTCTGGCGGTAAGATAGGTAGCGCTGTTCTGGAGCAGCCGATATATTCTGTTAAAATCACACCGTGGAAACTTGTTTACATCTCTTTATCTTTTCTCCTATCGCAGGTATGCTGGAAGAGATTTCTTTAGAAATAAGAATCAACTCTGTACCTATTTTTCTGTTCTAATCTTCTTGTCTGTTTATATAGTGTGTACATAATAAATGGTTAAATAAATAAATGGTGAAGTGAGCTTGAAGCGAGCTGTCAATAATGTTAATCCCTAGCACCAGGTAGAAGGACAGCTCACTTTATTTACGATATCACGGTGAGATTTTTACAGAATAGCTCTGCAGAGGGGCTTCTTCCGTAATTTTAAGAATGTTTACAGTCAGATCTCCATGTCCATCAGTTAAAACTACCTTGGATTTCCATTCCATACATTTTTGACAAGTTTTTGACTGCGACTAGATTTTGAACATTTTAATAAAGAGAATGCCTACAGATGTCTGTCAGTTCTCATCTTGTTAAATGCCTAAAATTTAATGTTTTAACTGTCAAAAATTCGCGCCTTTAGACAATTTAATACGGCTGCCATCACCTGTCAAAGGTACCTACCTTGTCCCTTTTTAACACCCCTTTATGAAATTGTGTTGAAAAATGTCATACTTATAGACCCAGCGGTTTAGGCTGTAGGTACCTACGTTGGCTGTCTGTCAATGCATGTATGTATTTAAGATTTTTATGAAGTAAATAAGTAGAGTAAGTTTAGATATCCAAGGTAGCCTTTGCCTATTGAACACTATTATTATTAAAATGTAATTTGATGAAATACTCTATATAGAGTCAAATTAAATCAGCCGACAAAACTTGCTGGATATCGATATCGTAAACAAATGAAATAAAAAATTAAAATGACATCATATTTAATCTTTGTTCAATACATACTTTAAATGACACTGGCAATACTAACATATACATTAACGCAACCAAACGGCTGATATGTTATGATTTTTTCGACCTTCGACCATATTCCTTAGTTCCTTAAGTTTATGATATCTACAGATACCCAGCACATGGAAACAGTATTGCCAGATAAATTAATTTTGACTCGGTATAACATTATATACCTATTTATTAAAAGACCAACTAGCCAACTTATTTTGTTAAGCGTAAAAGTTTGCAATATCATAATCATTTTGTAAGTTTCCCACTTCTGGGACACAGACCAGAAATAAAGTGGGCACTAATTCGCCAGGCCCAGGCCCCCAATTGGGCAGGTAGTTTGCAGTAAATATCACTGTTTCCTTCCAGAATAGGAATGATGGGTCCATCGATGGAGCAAATGGAGAAGTTGGTGGAATATATGGAGCAAAATCCGATGCTCGCTAGAGGCCAATTGCGAGGCATTTTAGGGCGGTACCGGACCAAGGCTAAGTGGGAAGAAATGGCTATGATGTTGAATTCAATTGATGGGATACAGAAAGACACAAAGCAATGGACAAGAGTAAGTCGGAAAGATTCTACTACTTTATGAATGACAAAGAACAATCACTGAGACAAAATCTACGCACTCTCAGTAGCAAACTAAGCAACATACTCGTACATAGGTACACATACCTATACACGCACGCTACGAGCAATACACACAATCACCAGGATTTTTAGTTTAAGCAATTTTTATTTATTATATTGTATCATTTTAGTCTTTTACTATTTCGTATTATTTTTGTCTTTTTTATAATTGCATAAGTTTTTCAACAGAGTAACACAAGTTTACCACCTAACACAAGTTCAGGACTTCACACAACTGTTTAACCACTCTCTCTTATGTAAAAGAAAAAAAATATCATTAACATTCAGGAAAATTACTATTCTAAATCCTACATGGCGAACACCTAAGATAGCGGAGTTGGTATTATTTTTTAATGCACACCTACAATACCCAACAGAATAACTCGAAAAATAAGTAAAATTAAAAAATAAATTAAAAGTATTTTTTTTATAATTTTCGATTTAACTACTCTTAATTACCTAGATTTTTTTCTAAATTTTCAAACTAACTAAATACGAGTACTAAAATCTTGCTACAAGCTTTTTTCTATATCTACATCTATACTTCCATACTAATATATAAAGCTGAAGAGTTTGTTAGTTTGCTTGAACGCGCTAATCTCAGGAACTACTGGTCCGATTTGAAAAATTATTTCAGTGTTCGATGGCCCATTTATCGAGGAAGGCATCACGCTAGGGTCCTTAGAAGCTTAGGAGAAAATTTAATGCAGATGAAGTTGCGGGCAGAAGCTAGTACCATATTATTTGTGTAATGACACTATGAGTTGATAGTAATTTTTTTTAAAGAAAAGTGTCTTTTAATTTTTTAGCATAAAATAACGCTTACTGCATTTAAAATACAGATTGACAGAGACATCGTCACGCAAACTGAACCTATGAATTCAGCACATGATTCTAGACCCCTAACACAGAAATATTCCGTCGGTTATTAAGAAAAAAAAAAGCTCCGACATACATTTTAACCGCTTACGTACGTACGCACCACTCTTCTATGAAACAACTTACTGTAAATAACTGAAGAAAAAAATTCCACGCCTGGATTTACAGAAACATGTACTGTATCCATAGTAACAAGATGTGCGTGGATGTTCCTGTCAAAAATAAACAAATTAAAAAAAAAACACGTAAACCTGGGCACTTATGAAACGTCAGAAGCTAGGTGCACAGTTCCAAATTGTCGCTTCGTATGAAGAAGATACGGCAAGAAAATCCACGGTTATTCTTTTAAAAATAATTGGCTTTTACAATGTTTTCAAATTACAGTGATAATAGGTATGGGAGGACAGTGCAGGCTTGTCAATAAGTACCAGGTGCTTAGAGGAATGAAAATAGAGGATCATCTATAGTAATAATTTCAAACATTTTTAAGAGAAAATGTGAACATGGCTTACGTTCATAACCAATTAAAAACACAGGAACGGCCGTGTACCTAGTGCAAAAAAACAATATTATACGAACTTAGCTTGACCTTATTACTGCCATTACGAATGTTTATAATGTTGGGTGCAAAGTGCCGTTATTTGGGCAATTCCCGTAATTTTAAAAACGTTCACCGTCTGAGCTCAGTCTCAATCTGCCAAAAACTGTTTTTTTTAATAAGTATTTCATTATTGTTCTCAGTTCTGGGCCGATAAGAAGTACAACTTGAAGAGGAGGCTGGTAGCCCAGCGCAATGCAGCTGCGTACCGCCTACGGCATGGTCTGATTCACACGCCACCACTGATGTCCGATCTTGACGCTAGGATCCTGTTTCTGATTACCGGGGTCAAGGAAGCTGATTGGTTCCAGGTGAAGAACCAGTCGAATGAAGTGAGTTATTCTCAAGTAATGCGCGCACCAACGCACAGGTTGTCGTTTGCATTAGATAGATAAGGTGTGGGGAAAATGCGGGCGACCCCTTTGATCGTGAGACTTCTTGTAGGTGACGCCTGAGCCATACCGGTGGTGCGCATGTTTGTGTAAATTCCCCAACTTTTTTTTCTCGTAGACCACTTTCAAAATTTTACGAGTTTGGATGATGACCCTCTGATACTACATTTCTACCATATTCCCAAAACTCGTCAAAATATGTTAGCCAAAATATCTGAAAATGAGAACCTTACAATTTCAAAATGGTATTGTTAATTCTCAATACGACCATTTTTCACCGAAATCGAGAAATACTATTTTCACCCAATTTTTTTTTAGTAGTTGTATTTTTTTTTTACGGCATAGTCGACCCTCGTCGAGTCTCCCGTGTACCCATGGGGTCCACCTGGTCCACTTTGGGAATCACCGGTGTATACAAATGAATATCTCCCATACATACCTACCTACGCCGTACCGGTGCCGCGCCGAAACCGCGCGTAAAACGCATTGATGTCGACTTTAATAGTAAAGCACCGATAACAGTACTGTAAAGTATTGCCGACGAAACTGTCCAAGATGTCAGGTTTTTATTTAAATATTAATATATCTACCAACTCGCACTGGGCCCGCGTGGTAGATTATGGCCCAATCCCTCTCGAGAGAGGACGCCTGGGTCCCAGCAGTGGGAACATTGTATGCTATATGATATACCTTATGAGTTTATAATAACAAAACAAAAAAAAACTTACCTATTGTAGCGTAAAAAAAATAAAATTGTGAAGTGAAACACAAACCGCTACTTAATACGTTTAATTTTGATTTAAAAAAAAAAAGGTACAAAACAAGTAATTAAAATATAAAAAAAGTTAAATTATCTATTTCAAAAAAAATGATTTTTTTTCTTTTTGGGACCTTAATGCATCGACGTGGGTTTGCTTAGTGGAAAAAGAAAAAATATTATTGAAAGTATTATGCAAATATTTTAAATCTGACCTAACAAAAAATCGATTGCAATCGGTTAAAGTTAGGGGAGTAAGCAATATAAGTAATTTTAATCGCGAAAACACTGAGAGAATCCAACGCGTGTTGATAGGCCTTAAGTCAGAAAGTTGTTATTTTTTTGACATGAGAATTTTTGATAAAAATTATATAAATCGGCTGCACTTTAAAATAGGTCTCTTGCTGCGAAAAACACGGATAATTGCTGGACTGCTGAACACGTCTGTCGGGTGAAATGTAGAAATCAGGGAACCACAGAACTGCGGCGTCCGCCTCTAACTTGAACACGTCTCAATCCATAGAGATAGTCGTCTCGGCACGTGAGGTGTTTGGATTACGGGCGAGAGCGTCCCGACCTCCGTCGTCGATAACTGACGTCGCTTGGCCGTAGGGTGGAGCCAAAAATCGGCTTGTAACGGGATCAAATTAACCAGAAAATCACAGGGACACTGTTATACTTGTGCTAGGATAGTTTCATAAAATATTATTAGGTTTGCACCAACAGTAAAACCTTTACCAAACACATGATAATTTTCAATATTAAACACCAAAAAAGATAAGCTCGACGATTACGTATCGGGTCCCAAAAAAGCAATGACATCGTCTGAAAGGAAACAACCGACGATTTTTTTCGGATTCCTGGTTCAAATGAGAATAACAGCCATGAAGAAAAATTTTGTTGAAAAGTTTGGATTAGGATTGGAAGAGGTTTTAACCGTAGCGATTTTACGCTACACTATGTATGCAGCAGACAGAAACAAAATTCATAGACATAAGTGACAGTTTTGTGGATATGCTGTATTAGCCTGCAGGAAAAGGTGAATTTCACGTGCTTTTTTCAAAGAAAAGAAAAATTAGAATTTATTAGCACGATTTTATGATGATGAGTATAGAAACTTTTGTAGTCTTTATTGTAGTTTCGTTGGCAAAGCTTTACTGAATTGTGGTCGTTGCTTTACTATTCAAAACCCGGCATCAATGTAGTGTGACGGCAAAAAGTAAGAAATTACTGCCTATTATGAAAAATAAAGTTCCGCTGTCCAGCTTAATTTTGTGATGGATGGTAAACTACTGACGTCTTTTTTTATAGTCAACGCCGAGCACCTCATATGCTGAGCAGGCCATGACTACTCCAACGGTGGTTTCATCCGGTGAGTATTCAAAACAAATTAATCAAATTATGTAATTACATTTAATAATCATTTAACTCTCTAGAGGGATCGGGTCGTAATCCACCACGCAGGCCCGGTGCGTTGGTGGATATCACATTTCTCAGAGTGTTTGGTTCTAGGACATGCCAGTTTCCTTACGATGTTTTCCTGGTATTCAGCTGCATCCGGTCAGACTGGAATCCGACCCAAAAATAGTTGCGAAAACGTTGGGCAGACGATGATGATCCTGATATCTACATTACTTTCAATTATTATTTTTGTTCCTGGATGGGCCTGCTCTTGACCTCGATCACGCCTGATGGAAAGCGATTAATGAGGTCTATGATGCTCCATTATTTCATCTACACAAACGAAAACAGAGACACACGGGTCAATCACTCAGACCCGCACACACACTAAAACAAACACTAAACACAGCCCATTTAATGTTAAAATGAAAATAAAATATCCCTCTTAAAACAGCAGGTACCTAAGTACAATCGGGAACATTATTGGTTGCAAATTGACATCATACGCTACGTAAACACACGTAATGTAAGGGTTGGATCGAGGTAGCCCTGGAAAAGTATGTCTGGTAGGAATTGGGGGAAGCCTTTGTTCAGCAGTGGGACAGTGTGGGCTAATAAAAAAAAGAAATATCAAATTAAATAGATCCAGTCAAATACTCTATTGTCACGAAAATTGTATTGACGAAGACGGCATTCGTTTACATTTACGCACTGTAAGGACGTTGAACTGTTGTATATCTATTTACTATTTCAGAAGTGTGGAATCACAGACCTCATCAAATCGGGGACGGTTGCCAGCGCAGCCAAGGTACGACCGTGCGCCAAAGTGAAATCGGAACCGAACAGCAGAGTGTAAATCCCGAAATCGCTCAAGCAATTAGCCTACGCAAAGCTGTGACGGCTCTCGATAAACTGACCAGAGCAGTCGTACTGTATGGGGAAAACATCGTTGAAGCTTTAAACAATCTTCATTAAATTGTGTGGGAAGGTAATTAACGATAATACTTGCGAAACGGGCCAGAGCATAAGTGTACTTAAAGGTACAGGCAGCCTCAAAATATGTATAAGTTATGGGCAACTTGACCTGGGGGAGGCCTATGTCCAGCAGTGGACGTCTTTCGGCTGATATGATGATGATGATGATGAACTTGAGTATTAATATGGATCTTTATCATGCTCACTCAAATGTTTCGCTGGTGGTGGCGTGTGTATTGGATCATTAAGGCTGCCCTCTCAAAAAAATGGTTGAAAACAGCATGCAGATGAAACCACTTTTCGTCGGCATTTACAAAGAAATTACATTTGAAAAAATAGTTAGTAATCTACACAATATGATACGTCATTTGGTTTAGGCATAACTTTTCTATGGGTACCAAATAATAAGAAAAAAAAACACCATTCACCTCCAAATCGTTGAGATGAAACCATTTTACTCCTTCATTTTTTAACAAAAGAGTTAAAAAAAAGGTCAACTGCTTTGCAATACAAAGGATAATTATTTGATTTTGTTACTTTTTTCAAATATGCATTATTTTTGTTATAATAAATTAAAAATGCGACCGATTAAAGACTGCACGGCTACATCACCCCGCACTCGCCCACAAATTTAGTGCGCCCAGATGCTGAAGGTCCTTGGCGTGTATACAAGCCTTAAGTTCCCTTCAAAACAGTGGAGCTGAATGGTGCTGATCCATACGTCATGTTCGTTAACGGTCGCCGCCAGTAGGGACTGGTCATCTCTTAGCTGCCACGGCTAATCTAATTCTGAATTGTTATTGTTTTTAAATACGGACGCTTTCATTATGCACGTCTTTTTACATCGTCCTCACATTGATAATTTCAACATAAATGATGTAACTAACTTTTTGTAACAATATTAGTAATTAACTGTTTATTTATTTACTCCGAAGGTCCTAGCTTGACATTTGTAACTGCAAGTTAAATCTAAACGAACATAATGCAGCATTGCATATACATTTTTCATTTCTCCGTGGGTCTTGATGCCTGGAGGCTTTAATGTGAATATTAAGTTCTGTTTACGTTTATTGTTTTGTTTTTATTATTTACTTGTTTCTGCTTGATCTTAATTACTACGTTTTGTTGATACATTGGCGTGTGCTAACTGACATATGGCAATTAATTTTATTTTATTTTTTGTGTTTAATCATTTTAATTACTTACCTAATATTGTATAGAATCAAATTCTTTTAACATAACAGACAGCTGTACTGCTGGGTAGTTTATTGCGCCACTTCTTCTTCACAGCTCAAAAGCAATTCATCATTCATAAATTATTAGGAAGTGTTGAACGGCGGGCGTATTGGGGGACTGTCTTATGTTTTGACGTTCAAAAAATGCTGACTCTCAACCTAGTTTGAATAAATGACTTTTGATTTCGATTTATTATGATTTACAAAGAGTGTCCATTTAGTTTCTTGCCCGGTCATCTCCGTCGTTGATATATCTATATGGTTGAGGTAACTCCTCGAGTTACCTATGTCAACGAAGGTGCTCAATAAAATACTTTCATTATGATGGACAAGGCTACCAACATTGCAACTGTACTGGTGACTGCAATTCGAAACGTCGCAATTCAAAATATCATAAAAATTCCCATGAATACACAAAATCTTAATGTAATTCAATAGATTTTGAAATGGTTGGTTGGTTCATAAGTAATAATGTTTATCAAAATAAAAGTAATGTGACTACTAACTGATGTAATTACTTTTATTAATTGTTTAACTTATTTTGAACTACTACCTATGCAAAATTTCAATTTTTGTATCTTTCAATAAGAGTTGTGTAACTTTCATTTGATTTAGAAAACAAAAATCCTACAGTTCATCTGTTTTGTTAAATTGCCCAAAGTAGGGTAGTCATTATTCATACTGACCGGGAAAAGTGATTAGTTATGCAGGTTTATTTACATTTTCCATTTGATAGATACGGGCGTTATGTATGAAAACCGGTTTTTTTTTGTGTATCATTATGCAATAGTGACCGCACTTCTCAAGTTGTCCGTAACCCGTACATCGCCAAGCATACATTTAATTATTATAGATCCACAATTTGGGTTCCTTAATAATTATAACTATAATTTATTTATTAAATAAAAGTGTGGTACAGTCTGTTACAATAAATATAATTTTACAATGTAGGGTTAAATTGAATAGAAAGTAACATTATTGAATCTGGCGTTCCAGCTAGGTTACATGGTAACCTGTATTAAGGTTCGCCAGGCCGGGTTCACAAACATTTTAATAGACTGCTTAAGACTATAAGGTGCAAACGCATTTGACTTATACTAAGTGTTAGTACGTGAGTATATGTTTTGTGATGTAGGTGTGGTGTGTGTTTGTTTTGTATGTATCAATGTGTAGCAATTAGTTAATAATGGGAGTAGTGATGGCCAGGTGGTAACTGTCGCGACCTACGACTAAGGTCGTACGTTCGAACCCAGATTGGCGTATTACTTTGTGGAAAAAAAATGCATCGCCACTGCTCTCAAAACGGTGAAGGAAATCATCATAATGAAACCTGCATTTCCTAGAACCAAAAATTTCGAAGTCATGGTACATCTACCTACCAGCTCTGGACCCACGTGGTGGATTACGGCCCACTCCCTTTCACAAAGGGCCTGAGTCCCAGTAGTGGGAACTTTATAAGCTGATTAGGTATAACGGGCAGTAATTATTTTATTTTTGTTTGTTTTTCCATATTGTCATAAATTTAATTTCATATTTTGTTTTCAATTTCTTGTTTGCAACTACCGTTTTTATTTTATTTTTAATCAAAATGAGCGGCTCGCCATCACACAGATAAGCCCTGAGAGGTTTTCGTTGTGTGGCTAAAATTATTGTGTAATAGGTTAAGTTTTTTGGAAATAAACAAATAATAAATTAAATTATCATCATGATAATTTCAACCGATAGACATTCACTGCTGGACATAGGCCTTCCCCAAGCATAGCCACTTCGACCGATTCAAGGTCGGTCCACCTTGTAGGCTATTCAGCGCTAAGTTTTCCGGTACGCGGTCGCTAGTCACTCAGAACCTTTCGGCCCCATCGACTTATTGTCCTTCGAGCAATATGCACTGCCCATTTCCACTGAAGTTTGGCCATTCTTTCATTTTGGTTATCTGCGAATCTCTACATTTCTGATTCGATGACGTAGGGAAACTCTAACATTACACTGAACTGTACGTTGACATGTCATTCAATCAGTTTCTCCTTTTTATGTAGGTATAAATTATGTAACAAAGATTGTAGACAATTAAATGAATTCTTAGAGATTTATCTTTTTCAGGCTGCTGTGGTTTTCAAAAGTCTCTGTAACGTGGAAGCGACACGACACGAGAGAAATCTCGTGTCGTCTCGCTTCCACCGCGCCTACCATACAAATAGGCGTAATGTATGTACCTATAGCTGTGCGAAATTATAATGAAGACGCACAGGCGCGCCACTATTGGCTGCAAAATTGATCTACCTCCAATCCTGCAAAGACTATTAGCAACCGGAAACATACTTAGCTATGGATGTACTTTTTACCTTTCTCAGATAAGGCGGTCGGCGACGGTGCTCAGCGTCAACCGCGCGTGCTGCCCCGGTGATATACGTTATTACACTTCTTAAGTGTGTCTTTGTGTCACGTCGCGAAACGTTGCACGTAATATTTTCCGATTAAATGTACCTTTAACGAATATTATTTTATTTATTTTTTATGTTTCGGAAGGTACAGTCGATCGCCTGTGGCTAAGTAAATAACAGCCACACATTTGGTGCAGTTGATCCGTTGATGGCTACGTGGGACCATGTTTACATACCAAGACCCGGAAAGCACGTTAAGCCGTAGGGCCCGACTGTTATTCGTGGATCTTTGATAGCCCTTACGGGTCGTCAGAAGCCCGAAAGTCTGACAACCAGTACTACCAATGTCTTATCTTATATTACCAAGTAACTTGTTTGTGGAGATGAGTTAGGCAGTCACTCCATGTACTCGTAGAATACTGATATTCAGCTGCATTCAATTAAACTGAACACCGACCCCAATATACTGGGAAATGCCAGGGGTGCGGGTTTTTCGAAAAAGATACCGTGGCCCCTGGCACACAGGCAACTGAAGGAACACGGGTGGGTTTTAGTCAGCAAAAGTTTGACACGCCCTCCCGCTCTTGTTCTTTTAGAACATGACGTCAGTAGCCTGCCGTAGGCCAATTCCAATAACAAAAAACGATTAAAATGTAGTCGCAATCTTATCTCAGCAATAAGCAATGTCAAAACTTTTCAAAAATGTAGGGAAATTAGAGGTATCTTTGACAAAATGCAAACGTTTATCGGCCCCTGTAGTCTCGTAGCCATAGTCGCATAGAGGCGTTACGGGGCGTAGCGCCAAAACGTATGCCGTAGCAATGATGTAGCTACAGTATACTACATCATTGTTTCGCAATGCAAAAAGTGTAAAGACGAAAACATACTTACGTGTCGTGGCGTGTCGTGTCGTGACGCCTTCTGACGCAGTGCTAGCCAATCAAAACTCGTTGTGATTAGACGTATTTCTGAATAAATTCGTTTGATTGGTGTATCCGGCGACACGACACGCCGCGACATTTTAATGTGTCTGAGGCTTTAGTTATGTCTCCGTAAAGTGTAAGACCATCGTTTAAATATAGAATGTGTGAATTTTGCGAATTAAGTAAAATTACCTACTTACGAGTAGGTACCTACTCAGTCGATTGGGACCGATGCAAAATTACTGTCGTAAGATTCGTCCTAATCGGCGCGAGATTATTTGCTAAATTATGTAACTAAGGTAGTTACATAATCTTACATAAACTTTTGTTTACTTAATATGATAAGTATTATAATCAGCCTATACCTACAGTTCCCGCTGCTACGAAACAGGCCTCCTCTGTGTGAGAGGGAATGGGCCGTTATTATTGGAATAAAGATTAAAGCAGCGGATCGTTGGTGGTTCTTTATTCTTACACGCAAGTCACAAATATATATAAAAGAACATAAACAAACCGTAACCATACTAATTTAAAATCAGTGACAGACATGTGTTGCATACGATTATTCTTACAGGCCAGTGCATACATAAATATGCGACCTCCAATACGCCCCCTTAATCTAATACACATGTGTACGATTACTTCTGTACTTGTCAATACTCGGTACATAAAACTAAATAAATCAGTAACACTTCTGTGTTCAACTGTACTACGCTGTATCCAAAAGTATAGTACAAAAACAG
This sequence comes from Polymixis flavicincta, assembly GCA_949987655.1. Taxonomy (NCBI): domain Eukaryota; kingdom Metazoa; phylum Arthropoda; class Insecta; order Lepidoptera; family Noctuidae; genus Polymixis; species Polymixis flavicincta. The sequence continues at coordinate 8,995,561 of OX465171.1, read as the reverse complement.
AAGAAATCTAACAAAATAAAGTATGCATAACAAAATCTAAATTATTATCTATTACACAAAGCAAAGCACTTCTACAAAACCTAAAACATCAAAACATTTAACTACTCATCGCCCCCTTAATAGGATAATTTGACAGGGATAAATCCTTTAAAAATTCTCTAAGTTTTGGGCTATGAACACTTTTAGTTAAAATGTCCGCTATCATTTTATTAGTTGACATATATCTTATTTCAACTTTGTTTGCCAATACACACTCACGAATAAAATGATACTTAATGTCTATATGCTTTGTCCTATTATGCATCATTTTGTTAACTGCAATTTTATGCGCCGACTGATTGTCATTGTAAATTACTATCGCTTTACTATCCACAGCTGTCAAACTGTTCAGTAAACTACGTAAATAAAGAGCTTCCTTCGAAGCTTGACTCAATCCTACGTAGGTACTCTGCCTCTGTGGTGGACAAAGATACTGTCGCTTGCTTCCTACTCTCCCATGACACTATATTTTTACCTATCTTGAAAATTAACCCTGTGAAAGACTTTCTGTGAAGTGCCCCTCCCCAATCTGCATCAACGTAGCCTCGTAAGTCTAAATCTCCCGACTTCCTAAAAGTGAGACAAAGGTTAGACGTACCTTTTAAATACCTTAGGACCCGTTTCGCACATTTAAAGTGTATTTCATCATAGCACGTATTGAATTGTGAAAGTACACTTACCGCATGTGCTATGTCTGGTCGCGTATTACAGGCCAAATAGTTTATCAACCTTTGATATGGCAGATCACTATCGGAATTTGTCGATCTTTCTAATTTCATACCGACTTCCATTGGGGTTAAAACTGGCTTAGCGACTGTCATGTTAAAGTCATTCAAAATGTCCGAAATGAACTGTTGCTGATCTAGACAAATAACATCTTTGTCTCTCCTCAGCCTCATGCCTAAAACATGCCTAGCCGGACCTAAATCTTTCACTTTAAACTTATCAAGCAAATTGGTTTTTAATTGTTGTTTTTCTTGTTCACAATTTCCAAAAATAAAAAGGTCATCTACGTAAATAACGACAATCAACTTCTTATTGTTTTTAAGCTCCTTTTGATACAAACATTTAAATCATTTTTGAAGTCTGCAGGCATAAAACACCAGACGACTGTACCGTACACGCCTGGCCTGTAAGAATAATCGTATGCAACACATGTCTGTCACTGATTTTAAATTAGTATGGTTACGGTTTGTATATGTTCTTTTATATATATTTGTGACTTGCGTGTAAGAATAAAGAACCACCAACGATCCGCTGCTTTAATCTTTATTCCAATAGGTTATGGGCCCAGAACCCAGAAGCATAAATGCTAGAGCATAATTTATAAGTTGAGTGGTTTGAATATTAATAAAATTGTGTGCTTGTAAAACTTATGAAATCTCAATTATGTCAGCTGAAATTGGCATAAGTAGTATTAAGAAGCTGAAAAATTCGTCCGACTACCCAAATTGGAAATTCCTGGTACGAAATTACTTGGAGAATAAAAACTGGTGGGGAGTAATTTCTACAGATGTAGTTAATGCTGACGTAGACCGGCAGGCACGAACGACAATTTGCTTATTGTTAGAACCAGAGTGTTTTACCCACGTTTACAATGCGAAGACTGCGAAAGAAGCCTGGAATAACTTACGAAAAACATATGAAGATAAAGGTTGGGGAAGACGTATACATATTCAGCGAGAGCTTTTCAACTGTAAGTTAGAGAATTTCGATTCTATGGAAAGCTACATATCTAAAATTACGTTCCTGACACAACAATTGTCCGATATTGATGCTCAAATCCCTAATGATTGGATCATATCGATTTTGCTGGGTGGATTGACTGCTGAGTATAGCCCTTTAATTATGGCTGTAGATAATAGTGGACAAGAAATAACTTTAGAGCAGATTAAAATGAAAATGTTACAAGAAGGAAGTAGACAGAGTAAGTTGAACACAGAGTACGAAAAAGTTTTAGTTACACGTAAAGTGCAGAACGATGCAAGATCTAACACTAAAACTAATGATCGTAAGCAGAAGTTCGTCTACAAGTGTTTTAAATGCCATAAGCAGGGACACAAGGCGTCCGAATGCAAAGAGCGGATCAAAACCGCGAATATCTGCCTGAATACGAAAGGGGCGATAAGCAAAGATAAGTGGTATTTAGACAGTGGATGTTCAAATCATATGACCCATGATAAAAATAAATTGTTGTCTTATAAACAAGTAAAGGGCAACATGAAGATTGCAGTAGCAAACGGAGAGAAATGATTGGTGAAAGGACGAGGAAATGCTGAGCCACAAGTCAGCGAAAACGAAAAATTAATTTTAGAAAACGTTTTACATGTTCCTGATTTATCCATGAACCTAATTTCGGTGAGCGATTTGACCAAAAAGAATTATTCCATGAATTTTGACAATGGAGGTTGCATGGTTCAAAATAAAAATCGAATTGTTGCAAGATGTCAAGAGGTCGGCGGAATTTATGAGTTGACAGAAAATCAAAATAACGTCGTGAATGTGACACTGTCAAAACAAAATGAAAATATTTCGAATATTTGGCATAAAAGATTAGCTCATTTATCGCGTAAGTATATGAATAAAATGAAAGTTTTAGTAAGCGGTATGGAATTTAAGAGTACCGATTTATGCGAGCCGTGTATTGCATGTATCGAAGGAAAGACATGCAAAAGTCCCTTTATAAACCAAGGTACGAGAGCGAACGAGGTATTACAGTTGGTTTTTAGCGACGTTTGAGGACCAATCGAGGAGCCGTCGTTCGGTGGTTCGAGGTATGTTCTTCTATTTATCGACGATTATACTCGAAAGACTCATGTTTATTTTTTGAAGAACAAAAGTGAAATTTTCGATAAGTTCCGTGAATACAAGGCGGAAGTTGAGAATGAGACAAGTAAATCTATTAAATGTTTGAGAACTGACAACGGCGCAGAGTATTGTAATGGTAAATTTAAAATCAAAGACAGACATGTGTTGCATACGATTATTCTTACAGGCCAGTGCATACATAAATATGCGACCTCCAATAGTTATCCACATCGCGGGCCCAGTGCGGGTTGGTAGATGACACATTTGTCGTCGAATTTATTTTCGCTGGCGCAGCGCCGCTCGCTTCGCTCGGCTCGGCTCGCGCGCTGTCGTTTACAGCTCTAACCTATTTGGTTGGTTCTGCCAGGGGTGCGAGTTGTTCATAAGATATATCGTGGACCCTGGCACACAGGCAGCTTAAGGAACACGGGTAGGTTTTAGTAAGTCAAAGTCTGACACGCCCTTCTGCTCCACCTAGAGCGGAAGAAGTTTTTTGATGATTTTCCACCCAAAAAAATAAAAATACCTATTTGACGATGATGCCATTATATAAGTAGATTACCAAACTTGTCAAAATCAATCTGGCCCGATCTAGCTATTTAGCCGCTCCGGCCAAAAATAATATTCGCCGCCCTTTACACTAACAACATATAAGTCTCCGGAGGGATCCCATGGCGACATGGAAGCTCGCGAAGAGAGACGCGATGCACGCGAGGGAGAGGCAGTACATGCGCCCTCATGGTTCTAGCCTCCGCAGGAGACGCCCTGGGCGTCGGGAATCCCAGGCTGATTCCCGGACACCTCAGGCGTGGGCTTGCGGACGGCGAGTAATGGGTAGCTCGCTGTCCGGTAAGGACCAAGCCCAGGTCGACGGCGCGTTGTGTTCCACGCGCGCCTCAAAGAGATGTCAGCATAAACTGATGGGGCCCGCTGCCTGCCAGGTGTGCGGGTTGTTCGAAAGAGATATCGTGGCCCTGGCACACAGACTACTGAGGGAACACGGGTGGGTTTTAATCAGTAAAAGTCTGACATGCCCTCCTGCTCCACCCAAAGCGGGAGAAGTTATTTGATGATTTGAGCATGAGCTTGCTATTCAAAAGATGAGATGATAGATTTGTGATATTCTTTTAATTGGTATATAATATTCACCCACGTTCGTCTACTGTGGCTTCTGAACAAGTAGGTATACAAAAATTCATAAGATTACTTTTGTAAGTACGAGTATACTCGTACATTTTGCCGCCCCTATTTCTTGCCGCTCTGGGCATTTGCCTGGCTTGCCCCCCCCCCCCCCCTTAGATCGGGCCCTGTCAACAATATTATGAAATCAATGATAGACCATTCTGACACTATTGTAATTGCAGACTTGAGACCCGGGTAAGTGGTCTCAGAAACCCGACGGTCTGACAACCAGTCTTACCAAGAGGTATTGTATTACCCAGTACAATTGGGTTGTGGAGATCAGATTGGCAGTCACTCCATGTAAAATACCTACTAGTATTCAGCTGCATCCGGTTTGACTGGAATCCAACCCCAACATAGTTCTCCCCCGATTGAGTTCCCGCATTGTCATTGCGGGGGGACTCAGTAACCGTGGATTCCAGCCACGGTGAAGCCAAGAGGAACCCAAAGGTGGGGCCGCTCGTCAGGGCTTTTGCCTCAAAGCCGACGACGTAGCGGCCAAAAAGTAGGTTGCGGTGAGGTGCACCGCAACTGAGGTGGGCCGCGATGTCGAATGGGAGGCATCGCGGCTGAGGGTTACGGGCTGCGGTAGAGGAGGAGTGCCGGTGCTTCTGAGCAGCGCCCTTCCCTTCCGTGGCCTGGACGGGGCTGCCACCGTTTGATGGCGGACGCGGTGGGGCCGCAGGGGAAGAGGAGTGTCGGTATAGCATCAGCCGCTCTCCCTATCCCCTGCGGCCGAAAAGTGGTAGACAGGACGGCGCGTTGTGTGCCACACGCGTGCCGTCAAAGATGTCAGCAACCACTGGTGGGGTCCACAAGGGCCGATGCCTGCCAGTGGTGCGGGTTTTTTCGAAAGAGATACTACAGCCGCTGGCATACGGGCTACTGAGGGAACACGGGTGGGTTTTAGTCAGTAAAAGTCTGAAGGACTTCTTGATTTGATGATTTCCCACCCAAAAACAAAAAAAAAAACCCCAACATAGTTGGGATTGGGAGAAGCCTAGGCAGATTGATCCTTGTAGTTGCACCGACAGGGAGTAATTTAAATGACAATGTAGCACGGGCGTAGCCAGGTTGTAATTTCGGTGAGGGTTCAACAAAATAAAACGACTAAAAGTACATAAAATAACCCTTGTATAAGAAAAAAATTTAGATGTGAAAAATAATTACCTACAGAAAAAATCTCTTTGAAGGAATTAGGGGAGTCCTTTTTCGAGCAGTGGGACAATATAAACTAAAAGCTAAATAAAAAAATAACGTTCCAAAAATCCAAAACACTGTATATTTTAATGTTGGTAATAAGTAGTAGTTAGTAATTAATGAGATATGCCGCACGCCTGTTTTTATTTTAATTCTATGAATGTTAATATCTGAAATTTTCGGGGGGGGGTTGAACCCCCAAAACCACCCCCTGGCTACGCCCGTGCAATGTAGGTATGAAAAAAAATTGTAATCATGCTAAAAAAACTGCTGTCTGCTTTCTTTGGGACAGAAAAGTAATAATTACTTTACTTACTTATCAGCTGGATGAACCCGCACTCCATATTAATTTATATCCGTGTAGTGTCGGACGTAAAAGAATAGTACCCTCCCATTTCTGCCCTTGGTGTCGTAGAAGGCGACTAAGGGACTTACTAGAGAATGGGCAGTAGCGTTCTCTATGCATTTTACCACCATACTGCGATCGCCAACTCGCCTGCCAAGCGTGGCGATTATGGCAAAACCCTTCTAGGGAGGCCTATGTCCAGCAGTGGACGTCTTACGGCTGAAATGAAGATGAGATCAAGTCGTTAAAGACATGCAAACCAGGGGGCGCGTCGTATTTTAATAAAACAGGAAATTGACTTGTTGATAGTAGGTAATCTCCAGCGGGCTTAGCATGACGCTTTGTATTTCTACGAAGAATACGTGCTTTTTCAATGCAAAGTGACATTTCGTTCCTACACTTTTGTTATCGCACCGTAGATATCCTTGTACAATCTATCATTTTAGTCTTTCGTTTCTAACTAAGTATATTTGTCGAGGTCCTTATAAATGTAGACTATTTCAGAAGAATATTTCTTCCCAAACTGAGGGGGCTTGTGGCTAAATGACAATAGCTGCACGGGTCGATCGGCCAGGTTGAGCTACGCTTGCCGCGGTTGGTCCGTGGATGGGTGACCATCTTTACATACCAAGACCCCTCCGTGCCTCGGAAACCACGTTAAGCCGTTGGTCCCGGCTGTCATTTGTGGATCTTTGACAGTCGTTACGGGTCGTCAGAAGCCCGAAAGTCTGACAACCAGTCTTACCAAGGGGTATCGTATTACCCAGTAACTGGGTTGTGGAGGTCAGATAGGCAGTCGCTCCATGTAAAATACTGGTATTCAGCTGCATCCGGTTAGACTGGAAGCCGACCCCAACATAGTTGGGAAAAGGCTAGGCAGATGATGATGATGATGATTTCTTCCCAAACTGTCAAAATCACACTGACAACAAAACTTTCTACTCGACGGCCACAAAGTATATAAGATTATCTACAAAATCATGATTCGTTTAGAACACATATCTAACTGATAATGAATAGAAAAACATAGCTATCTTGTCCCTATTGTACATCATTCATTTAATAGTCATGTCTATTCTTCCGTCGACAAATCGGTGCCCGTGCTAAGCCTGCAGTTGGCTTGTTGTCAATCAACTGAATAATTGTAGGATGTTGATGCCTCGTTGGTTAAGTGGGCGCAAGGGCTAATACCTACTGAGCTCTGGTCCCTGGATTCGATGCCAAGGTCAGGGAATAGTTTTTTCAAATTTTTTTCATCGAAGTTATAGAATGGGTCTGAACGAAGAGATCGGTCCATTTACCGCAAAAATGACTTTCATATGGCTGAGGCATGCATTGCGCTTAGCACGCCCTGCACGCTTGTAGTAGGTAAGTAGAGTAGGTACATAAGTAGGCAGAAGCGTACTCTTTCCTGTAACTGCTCAAGTAGATACTCAACTACACTTTGCTACAACCTGCGGCGAAACATGGAACTAAGTTTGACAATTATTTGAAGGTATTGCCATATTAAAATAAAAGAACCCCGTCGTGAAAGCGGTTATGTAAGGTACAGACGCCAGCTGCAGGTCAACCTATCCCAAACTCCAAATTTTCCCAATTGAACATGAACCTTCTTCCTTTGCAATAAAGTTGAAACCTATCAAAGAAATTTGACAGATTGGGGTAGCTTGATGTGCTGGCCTTTAAACCTATTGTTATTGTTAAGTTCAAGATTAAACTGTGTTTATATGTAAATAAATATTATAAAATGGTGATGGTAAAAAGCTTTTGTTCCGTTTCTGACCACTGGCATCAAATATCAGTACTTTCCTCCTTTCCTAGTATTTAGTCAACCTATAGTCTAGTTCAACGGCTTTACCATAGATGGCGTTGTTTCAACTCTGTCGCGGTGTCAGCAGTGCGGCGAAACCTCTGCATACCTATTAAAATCAACTTTCATGAAATGAATGCACCCTACGAGAAGAGAGTGTACTTATGATGGACTATTCTTCGTGCGCAGTGAACCTTACATTGAACTTTGCGCACATTCCTTAGGTAGTTATGACAACAGAATAGTTCCCATGCTTAACCCGGCCTCCAGACAAGTCTTACGCCGGATGTCGATCATAAGTCTCATCAATATTCAAGTTTTACCAATAGGCCTATTTACTACTTACCTAGGTACTTACTTATCACGCGAATTTAGCCTATAGGTACAACTTTTGTACGTACCTTCAAATGCCAACTGTTTCTGTTAAAACAGGTTACAACAGGTGCCAATACCAATCAAGGAACCGGTATTGAGAGAAACAAAGTGCCTATTTTTTACAAAAAATTACATTTATTGATATACATGGAAATAAGTTGTAAGTATAATACAATGGGCTGAGGCAGACCGCGTCTACCAGAACGTTAATTTAGATTAAATAGATTGTCGTGTGGTTTCCGAAAGATAAGCCACGCAGCTTTCTTTTACAGCATCATCGTCACGGACCAACATCACACTGCCACCAAGCACCACCTGCTTTATTGGGTTCATTGAAGGTAAACAAGATTATCGTAATAGCGATTCCCCAGTACCATTTTTTTTTATATTAAAGAATATAGGTATCTGTGTCCTGCTTCTCATGTGTTAAGAGTAATGTATGAGAAGTGACACTCGAGATTCTAACCTAAAGAGAACTTAAACCTACCTCTGATATATTAATTTGCTTAGAAAAGTAACCAATATAGTACAAAATCTTTCCGAAACTGAACAAAAAAATATCTCAGAGGATAGGGAACGATGAGGCCACAATTAGTAGGTACAAATACTTACTCGAAACTTTCAATACTAAATAAGTACTCGCGAGTACTTGGTCTCCTTCACGAAACAGCAATCCATTTCTCCATTGTTACCCCGATCACGCTGCATGGCAAAGTTGTAGGAAAATATTTAGGCCTATTCAGTTTGCTACAATTTCTGCACTGTACCTACCTAAGCTTTACCTACGCTGGATCCATCAGCACCAAGGCAAAATGTTTTAGGGAAGGAATTAAGAGATCTTTGGAATCATAGTTAACATTTCATTTTCTGTGATGCAATAGTGACATTCGTATGGTGATTGGTTTGTAATTGTTTTCTGGGCATGATAATGTAAATGAACCATGAAACTAACAAGAACACAGTTTTTTGGGGTGCTTTGAAATACTTCCCCGTCAGTGTTCAGGTCGCAAAATTCGTGATAGCAGTGCGTGTCAACGCAACGAATGATGGTGCCATATCGTACGAAAACCGCATGATTAACACAACTTTCCAATATCTAACTATTATACAATGCCGAGTATAGACATCCATTTAAACATAATTTTTTTGGAAATATTCTATACTAACTTATTTAACAATTTCAAGAATTGATGCATCGTGTCCCCAACAGCCCTGCTTAGCCCCTTTTTATTTTTGGGAAAAATCCTTAATGACCTTAAAACAAAACTATCAAGTTGCAAGTAAATAAAGGTGAAATAGTTTGATGCTCACTTAGTATAAATCTCCATTTCATGTCAATCACTTAGTCTAGTCATAAGTTCTTCGAGCAGTCTGTTTTAACGTTTACTTACTTGAAACAAGCTCATTAAACCCGTAGAAGTCCAAAGGGGGACATGGATTCCACCAAACCGGACTTGGGTAGATCTTGGTGGGAATAATAATTGTATTCTAACGGATTGGAAAGCACAGCAGAGGTGACATCCACCTTAGTCGCAGTGTTATCCCAAGCTAAGGAAAGGTAACCGATTGTTTGGTGAGTTTAACTCTGTTTTCAATGAAGTGGTAATCACGAATATCGTCCGCTTCTTTTTTACCGACCATGGATCTAATTTAAATACAATATATAATTAAGAAAAAAAAATATGCTCTATAAAATGATCACAGTGGTCTTTGAGACCATCCGCATAGAACAAAGGATGCAGTTTTAAACGAGCTTAAATGTCTGATTTAATAACGGTATAAAGCATGATTCCTGAAATTATTTGTGGTACCTTTACCTAGCCGTGGAATATTTAATGATGGTAAAGTAAACGGCATAATAAATAAATAAATCTATGACCAGAACAAAAAACCGACTTCAACAAGTATATTCATTTTTATAACGTTCGTATAATTACTTGGTTGCGGCTACTCAAAAAAACATCCAAAGTTCCTTCTCGGAGTCGGTTTGAACTTGGTTGGAGAATATGCAGATAGATCGTAGACAGAAAAAATGATAGACGAAAATTATGCGAGTCTTGATGCTCGTGCGCAGGTTCCATGTTGCATACACTTCCACAAAAATTGATCAATATGATCACAAACTATGTGCAACGTGGACGTCGACATAGGAGCTCAAAGAATGATATAAAATGGATTTTACTGTTTTAGTTATAGAATAGATTCGGGAATTAGAACTCAGTGTGATACTAGCGACTTGTTAAATTACTATGAATTAGGTGCCAATTGAAATGTAAACCACTCTTGGTGATGCAGTGTCAAGGTTTATAGACTGTTACGAAAGATATGCAAAATTGTGATGCGACACAGTGGAATCCGCAATGATATTGTTTATATGTGATACAAGTTATAATTATAACAATTACATGTACAAATATCTCTTAACTTCATTCCGCATTGAGTGCGAAGGGAATGATGAAGACGTTTTTACATTCGTTCTCACAATATAGTCAACACAGCAAGTTGTATTTCCCGTACAAAAAAAAAGTTTAGTAGAAAACCAAAACGGACAGACAGAAGGCAAAAAATCAAAAGGAAAGATAAATTGATCTAAAAAATTTATTAATGAATGAGGCGACTATGTGCACATTGAAAACACTTGTTATATTACAATATACTTGTACACTATTTACAAAACCCACGATACATCTGTCCTCTCTCGGCTAGGCGCAGGCGCCATTTTAGCATCATCATCTTAATTTACACACTGTACATACGTAGTTTGTACAAGTTTAATCTTAAACGTTAAAGTTCATTAAGACTAAAAACACTAATATTAAAACAATGGAAATATTGTTGATCATAATACTTATACAGATAATGGTATAAGAATTTTACTTTAATCTCTTATGAGCTAATCTTAAAACTGATTATAGAGTCTACAACATAAATAATATAATTAATATATGTATTGAATTTTCTCTATAAGCTAATGACTGGTGCGACGCTCACCATGGCTAACACTGAATACACTATGCGAGCGGCGCCAGCACGACCGCACACGTGCGTGCGTACGAGCGTGCGGGCGTGCTCGCGCAGCGTGTCTACGACAGACACCGGAACCAACATGCTCGTCTACTACTTACTGCTACTGACGTTATCGTCTCAAAGTTAATAGAAAGTAACACGACTCTAACAGGGCGTTAGTGTCCCCGCACTATGTAAGATCACTAAATCGCGCGCCACGTACACATAACATACACGTAATTAATGCATAAACATGTCAATAACACCCATACTTAGCATATTACATTACATCGAAAATTACAATTCCATACAACACTTGATTATTAAATCGGTAAATTAAAAATACTCATTACAAAATGCGCTTACAGCGTAGCTATAATGTTTCTAAATTATTTAAAAAAAAAATACAAACCTTATTATCAATAATTCTATATCGACAAAATATTTTAAAACATTACTTGCACTTAATAAAACAAAAAAAAAATCAACAGAGGAAATTTTAAACATATGTACATTTTCAAATGTTTTTTGTTTATTCCCTGCGGTTGGAATCTCAAAATACAAAAATTATCTAAAGTTTATTTGATTTATTATATATATTAAAACAAATCACAGTTACAAGGTAATGATCGACACAAAAGTATTGAAATGTGATGCTGATACTCGTGTTAGTCAATTCGTAGATTTGTGCGAACGAGTTTGTACGAGCATCAGTAAAAAGACCAACAAAAGTGCAAATGTTGTAACCACGTGACCCAATATAATTAATGCCCAACCCCGTGGCCTGATTTATTTGCAATTTTGTTCCGCCGTTTTACTTTTGCAATTGCACCTAATCGTTACAATTGAACAACGACACAAGAAAAGCGCTCAGCGCTCTTGAGTAAAAAAAACACGAATCAAAAGGTAATTTAGAGATGTAGAATGGTTCTGGTGTTGTTTTATATAGGGTCCTAGGCATTATAGAGAAAATTATTGTGTTTGATTCACACTAACACCAGCGCAGCTGTTGAACGAAGGTATCAGGAGAAGCCCTAGCGTTGTGAGTGTTCTTAAAATTATAATTTCACTATTAGGAAAGAGAAGTTTTGAGTACATCATCATACATGTTCCGAAAATATTTGTTTTCTTTCGAAAACCATCGTTGTTCGCGAGCTCATACGTCTGGATAAATTAGTTTATTCATTTAAACTTAATCATTATTTCAAAATATTATTGGTGCCAAAATGAGTCCGTGATTTTATCATTATTATTTGATCTCTTTCATTGAATTTTTTTTTTTAGACACTGCACACATTGTCTATAGTTTAAAACACTTTAAAAAATCCGTCGAAAATACTAAAATGGGTTTATTAAGCTCTACACGGGGTTTGAAACCGATTGCTTTAAATATAGACAACGTGGCTACACTACCGCAATACGCTACTGGTTCAAGGAAATGGGCAAAATCCGTTAGTTATAGTAATATTAATATTGCCCGGTCAGCAATACTTAATATTAGGCAATGTTGTGCCTGGCCAGGCAATATCGACACTACAGATATATGAGAATGTTTAAGAATTGTAGGCGTGGGCAAACTGTGTCATACTAACATTATATTCTAATCTACCAATAAATACGATTCCAAAGTTTATTCTTAATTTACAACGTACCTTACCTACATTTATATTTATGAATATTGAGACTTAAAAACGGTAAAGCGCCTTAACGTAACGAGAGCTCCACCCTGATTAATCCGGAGTTTGCCCGTACAGTTAACTGAAGCTATGAAACGAGGCACACCATGGACTCCGCGATACTATTACTGAATTTAAAAGTAACACAATTCGATTAGGTCCGATTTATTCAAAGCTAAGCCGTCTTATTTTGGGGTCTAATTTATCTCAGAACGTGACATGTTTATTACTTATTTTAACACACTCATCAACAGAAACGACTTAATACATTGGGTAAATAAACCTTTAATGAGTTAATTGTTTGATGTCGTAGTTGTCAAGCTAAGCTAAAGGTCTATGGCTCTTGAAGAGTAATAAATATGAAAAGATTTTTGTTACCGTAATGGTGAAAACTGATTTACACAAGTAAAATGTTTTCGGGTCAAAGGTGAAAAGCCGAGAGACGAAAAGAGAACTAGGAAGTCAATGGCAGCAGGACCAGTCGCCTCTAATGGCAACCGCAGTCTGGTTGCTAAGGAAAAAAATTACTGTTACACTTAAAGCTAATAATTAAATTCATCTTAAATTATTATATTACTGTGACAGCCTTCGATCAAGGAGACAGAGCTATGATAAGTATATACACAATGTAATCATGGAGGATAATAGAACACCATCTTTTCATAGGACCCACACTCATAAGATTGTAAGGAAAAATCTCAGTATATCAAAATAAATTTTATATCCGTTATTTAGATGTAAGGAAAAATAATTGCCGACCATGAATATAGTTGCAACTAGATTATTTACAAATATAAATAATTTAAAAGTACGGTAACTTTGTTTTATAATTATGGATAAAGTTATTGATTACACAGACACGAATAACTAAGCATTTTTTTAAAATATTTGCTTATTTATTACTGACATTTAAATTTTCCGTTTTGGAACGTACGTAAGCTACAATAAAGGTAATTAATTATATTTACATTTTTTGTTAACCTTTACACATGATTAAATTAAATCTCGTGTCCAATGTGGAGCATGGAGAATTGTCCATTAAAATTTAAGACGATTATGTGTAATATTTGTTATTTGATTACATATGCAGACTGCATAATATTTACACCCATGTAAGCTAAAACATTGTGATTATTTAAATCCTGAGTTTAAATGTGTATCACTCGTACAGGACTAAAGTGATAATATACTGAAACATATTGCAAATATATTTACCGGATAATAATTAATTATATAACTCAGTTACAATACAATGTAATCTCATTTTTATGGTTACTTTTTTTTTCATCATTTGTTTAACGGGCACCATTCATATTTGTATTTAAATGCAATCACTGATACTGTTAGTATAATTCTTTCGAATATGGGTTATGTCTGATATAGTAATAAATAAACATTTTAGTTCATATTAAAAAATATAAAAGTATAAAAAAATCAGTAAGCTTCTCGCTTAGAACTCGTGCACACAATTTTGATAGAATGTTTATTTTATTATTTGGAGATATTCCGATGGATGTTTTATAAATAATAATAAAGCGATACTAAGCACAGCCTACAACCTAATTCGGTTTTGTGATAGCACAACATGATTTACTTCTATTTCCCAAACAAGAAAATTAAATTCCCGTTGTACTAGACATTAGTATGTCCAGCACAAAACGTTATTTACATACAGTTTCCATTAATATTTTTACAATTACCATGTACATTGAATTCGAAATTACTAATTTCAGATTGGTACTAAGCTTACATAATTTAATATTAAGAAAATGTGATTTTTAAACATTAAGTTTTATACTAAGCTCATTGATAGGCCGCTAACTATATCGCTGTACAGACACGCCGTGGCGCTGCTGTCTCTGTGCGGCCCTTTCTAACACCATAGTTATCTCCTGCTAAGGCACTGTCCAGATGTAATACTATACGTAAAATAATCAATTTAGAAAAAACCGCAATTTTTTAATTAATTCGTCCAAATCAATCGTATCACACACTTAATAGTAAAATAAACTGAGAATCAAACCAAATAAACAATCCATAACATAAAAACTAACTGAACCGTAAAAATCTTTTCTATTCATAATTCAACACATCCTCGCGAACACGGAACAAAGCGAACTTGTACATAATTTGTATCGGTCGATTTTCAATCGCAAATCTGGACAAGGCCTTAGATCACTATGAAATATTTTATTTACAATGGGAACGAAAATGAGAGATACTTATGAATAACGGACATGCACTTAAAACTAACACATGCCTACGGTCAATCAATCTGACTATGCGTTGAGTATTGCCGAATATTGCACAAACAAAATCATATTGTGGTGACATCACTAATAAATTAGTAACATATTTACCGTTATGCTACGTAACGAGGCTACGGCAGCATCATAGGATTTTGTTTACTATGTGTGGTTTTGTGTAGAGGAGGCAGAGGTTCAAAGTGCCGCTGGTAAGGTGTTCCGAATAACTTTGATAAGAAACGAGCTAGCAGCAAACGTGAGATGCATTATGGAACGTCGTATCAACGCGCTGCTTGTGCAGCCATTTCAATGAAACTGGGAAGACTTGTTAGTTTGGTTTACGCTTGATGGTACATATTTGGCAAAAACTTAAAATGGTGGCTCGGGATCAAGAATTTTTTATATGACTGAAACAGTAACACTATGTTCTTTTTTATAATAAATGAGACATGAATATTTGATATTTTAATCAACACTTTGAACACCGGCCTCCCTTAGTATTGTTTCTGACCAGTATAAACTTAACAATTTCAGTTTGATCTGTCTTGAAAGAGATAATAATTTCTAAAATAGAACTGGAGCGACCATTAGATATAGCCAGCATCATGCAGCATTTATGGTAAATATGTTGTTTTTAATCAAATAAATATTCCAATCAGTTCGTTGAAGTCTAAATTAAATCAACCTTAATTATAATTATTGATAGTTGATAAAATGATATGAAGAATAGGCATTAAACAATTAGTTATGTTACAAGGTCATTCGCAATAGACGACCACGCAGTCATGAAACCACAAAAATATTTACAACATTATATGATCTATTAGGAAAAGAGAATACAAATACAGTGATATTTTCCAGTGCGCTGTCTCCGTAGCATCGCAACCTTGCAACAACTACGGTTGCTTTGTAAAAGCGCAGTGGAAAGCAGAACTGATACCATTTGTCCACGTGCTACGTGCTCACAGACTTCTAATTATTTCCTTACTTGATTTATCTAAGTTACTTGGGTTATACTGTAGTACATCTACATAACGTACGCACTAACACAAAATTTGATTCTGTAACGTATAGTAAACCTTATGTCTAGATGCGTGGTCATCGATCACGGACAGCCTCCGCTAAATAATCACATTACATTCGACTGTATTAGTTAAATACACATTAATTTGACATACATCTGTTCAGACAGCATCTAACGACAGATGGTAATAACGCAGTATTATAGTAATCGTTATGTAATGGCACACAGCTCTCATTTATCTCAATTTCTGCTTATTTTACTGTCAGGTTTTTGTTATTTCACATAATAACTTGTACTTGAATACAATCTAAAGTTAGTGACAAGCTCTCCGTAAAGTGAGCAGAACTGAGATATCAATGTGTGCTCTATGTATTAGAAGTTTGAGTGTCAGTGTAGTCTGTAAGGTGTTGTATGACACACGTGAATTGTCAATTATCAGTATTAATGCCCGTTTGCAGTAACTTTGTTTTGTAATCAATCTTTGGTTGAATCTGATTATGTAAAGTTTTGTGTGTAGTGATTGGCCACCAGTGTTGCCTTGGCACTCTCTTTCATATTATGCGTTGCTATCAGTGACAACATTAAGTCATTAGGGTCGAAATCTCTCTGTTGTTAGTGGTGAGGCCACTAAATGGATTATCATTTTGAAGATTATTTGAATGTCTTTGATATTGTTATATATTGCGTGTATAGGTGGTGTTCTGCAACTGGCTCTGTAATGGCACAGAAAACGTGAGTGATCTGAGCAATGCCTCGCCGCCAATGCGCCGAGAACGACCCTCGTTCAGACGAGTGTTTGTCTGCGGACTGCGCGGCACAGTGAGCTGCACCGCGCTGTCAAGGATAAATGTGGACCTGCATCGACTGAAGTGTTGTGTTGTACAAATTAAAAGCTAACGAAAATATGTGATGACTTTCATGATTGTGAAGCGTAAAGAAATAAAGATACGTAACTTATTTAAAAAAATTACATAATTCATTAGTGAAAAATTAATGAGATTCCATATGAGGCACAAAGTAAAACAGTAACTTTAACAAAAATATATATGCTATACTATGATAAGATTTACTTGTGCACAGCATAATGCACAATTTTATATACCTTAGAATAACTTTAAGTTAGTCGTTGAGCTTTCCATTTATACAAATAAATAATATATGTAATAATAAACTACATCATAATAAAGATAAAATATTGTTTTAAAAATATACAGACACATATCAGTATTTAGTTATACTACACAGGAGATTTTATACTTGTTCTATTGTAACATAGTTCACTTAGTCATTGTCCTTACTTGTTTTTAGCTTGTTTACCTTTCATAACATTTTTAGCCTTATTTGCAGCTTTCTTATTAATAGGCTTAGTAACTAGTTTTTTCTTACGCGGTAAGTTCTTTTTGTTGTCCTTGGTACACTTGACGCTGCCGGCACCGCGCGGCTTATATCACCTCACTTCACAGTGTTTATTGTTGTTGACGGGCACGTCGGCCGCGTCCTTCATGACGTAGCTGGAGCCCTCGGAGCTGCGCGCTAGTTTTAACCGGATCGGCGTTACCTTGTCGGTGCGCACGCGGCGCATGGCGGCCGACGCCTCGGAGTAGGAGGGCGGGTCGATGGCGAGCGGGTCGGGCGCGGCCGGGTCGTACTCGAACGGGTCGATGGCCGGCTCCACCGCCGACGGCCCGGCCGAGGGCCCGGGCGCCGCGCTCGCGCCCTGCTCCTCCTCCTTCGTTCGCTTTATTTTTATTATCAACTTCGTAGCACTATCACTTTCACTATTCACCACTTGTAGTTTTTCCGCTTTTTTGTCCTTTTTCTTCTTACGTTTCTCACTCTTTTCACTTTTAGGCTTTTTGACAGTCGTTTTCTCATCTTCCTCGAAGTCGGCCATAACCATCTTACGGTACTTCATGCTTTCGCGACGCAAGTCTTCTAGACTTGGTTTGTTCGCAATTATCCTCTTTTTAGGAGGACGGAAGATGATAGGGCCGACAGTCTCCTCGGCGGCGGCCGGAGTAGGCGCCGGCACCTGCTGCACTGTGTTTGTTCCGAGCTTGATCTTTAGTTTCGGAGCGACCGGTGACGTAGCGTTTGCCCTGTTTGGCTTAGTCGTAGTACGGCCGCGTCGCTTGTGTGCCTGTTGACCCGACGTGCCAGCTATTGCCGATAACTTCACATCGTCCGTCGGATCAACGTCATCGTTCATGCTAACCTCTAAATGCCTCAGCTCCCTCGACAGCCCACTAGTGGTCTTACGCTTGGTCTTCTTTTCCACCGGGGTGTCGGTCATCTTGTAATCCTCTCGCGTGGGTATGCTCGTCATGGAGGCGACGGCTTTAGGGATGGTGATGACAGCGCGGGTGAGGGGCGAGGGCTGGGCCGGCGGCGGCACTGCGCCTATGTTAGCGTTGTGGTTGGGGTCGTCCATGTTCATGTCCTGCGTCCAGTACTGGCGCAGCAGCTCCTTCTTGCGCATGCGCCGCAGGTTGGTGGAGCCGGACATGCCGGAGGCGCCGGCGGCGCTGGCCGGGTTCATCGCGCTGGTACTGGCCTCGCTGACGGGCGCGGGCGGCGGCGGCACTACTTCGCTCGCCACGCGGGATGAGCTCGCTGAGTAGTTAGCGTCTAAGAAAGGTCCCTTGATTTTAACTTTCAGTTGATTTCTGGAATCTGATAACGACACTTTTGGTAGTTGAGGTATAAATATTTCTTTAGGGGGTGGTGCTGGTTCGGTGGGTTGCTGGGTCGGCGAACCTGTCTGTGGATTACTGGCCATTAATGCCGAGTGCAATTGTTTCTCGACTTCTTCGTCAATTTCGGGTAAGTGCTGGTCAGCCGCACCACTTGCAAATTCGATCAAGTGGTAAGCGTTTTCAGTTGCGGGGGCAGGGTTCTCAAAAGGTTGATAAGTGCGCATATCAACTGGGCCAGGTAAGACTGGCGCGACTTGGGAGAAGCCTGCGCCGCGCTCCGAGCACGCGGGGGATGAGTTTCCGTCGGTAGGCTCAGGAGATGGAGGAGGTTTACTCTCTTTAACGTCTGACGCCAGAGGTCTTTTTGTCGGAGGAGGAGTGACGACGCGAGGAGATTGTGACGCATCCTTGGAAGAATGTTCAGATTTCCTATCATCACGGACGTCAATGGATTTTCTTTTGTCACGAAGGGCTTTTAAATCGACACCATCATTTGCGATTTCTTCATCGAAGTCGTATACTGTGCCGACCAGCTTGCTCTGGATGGAGTTGCCGGTGTAATCGACGGGGAACCCTTGTCCGCGGCTCTTGGAGCGGCCGCGCCCTCTTTGGCTTCTGTTACTGCGGTTGCTGGACCGCTTGGTACCCTTCGGGGCATCACTCTGCTTAGGCGATATCCCGGGGCTCTTGCCAAACGGCTTTTCAGGTAACCTAGTAGTGGCATCTTGTAGTGTTGGTGGAGGAGATTTCGATTCCTGTGGATGAAGACTCGTCATAGTAGTTTCGTTGCTGTCGTTCGACATCTTAGTCACAGTTTTGTTGCTGTTCGTGTCGTAGGAGTCTACGCTTATACTGGGACTCGACACAACGTGTATGGTCTTGTCGCTTCCTGACGCGTCGTAATCGCCTGAATCTCGCGGCGAATCTAAGGGTTTCGGTGTGGGCGGAGCAATCATTGCTGTAGTGAGCGCAATATTCTGTGAGGAAGATGTGAAGGCTGCACTATAGAAGGCGGGTTTGAGCGGCAGAGGCAGCGGCGTGCCGCTGGAGTAAGGCACGCCATAGAGCGGGCCTGGCGACGGCAGCGCGCCCGTGAACAGCGGCAGCGAGCTCAGGAAGGGCGACGCCTCGGCCGGGTACGTGGCGTACTGGTTCAGCGGCATGGACGGCTCCACGGGCCGCGAGTACGCGGGGATGGGCGGGTACGTGTCGATGTCCGGCATCACGTTGCTCTGCCGTAGGTGCTCACTTGCCGTCATACGAGACTTCATCGCGTGCTTGTGAGAGCGCACGGACACGTCCGAGTTAGAGCTAGAGGCTGACGACCGTCTGGTTGCTATCTTGCTCTCGCGCCACTTCTCTTGGGTTACATACTGTGGTGAAGATATTGTGGCACAATCTGAGTGTATCATGTCATTGTTTTCATAGGTTTGGCTATCATGGACCATCTCCACGTCATTGCTGTGCACGGATTGGTCGACCACAGACAAAGTTTGTGAATCATCGCTTTGTTTCGATGTTGAGATAGTCGTCGCTTCTGATACAGACTGGACTGATTGCACATTGATAGGATCTTTCACGTCTTCCGTGTAAGAGTTGGAGTGATCATATTTCTTATCGTTGGCAGCCTGGCTCTGCGTGTCTAATTGTGACACCGTAACGTTAACCCATTTTTCGTTGCCTGTCAATGCAGTGGGCTGGAATTCTTTAGCATCCATTGCTGTATCTCCAGATGGCAAGTCTCTTTCAATTGAAGAAGCCCTTCTTGGAACATGGTTGAAAGACTGTCGCGACTCTTTCGGGGACGAGCGGTGGCCTAGTCTATCGGCAGGAGAGTGTTTCTTGGTAAGCAGACTGTTTTCATCAGTCTTCACCAAGTTACAAGGCGCGCTGTCTTCGTTCTCTGTGGTATCATTATCATCGATAACCACGATCGGTTCCTCTTGGTCGGGATTCTCGGGCGGCACTTTCTTTGTGCTAAGTCTAAATCTGAGTCGGTCGACCAAATTCAGAGTCTCTTGCACACCCTGTTTCGTATCCTCTTTGAAAAAGAATTCTGGATACGTCGCAAATGGTTTGATGATATCGTCGTGGTTGAACCCATCGTCGACGGCCATCATTTCAAAGTCCAGGAACTCATTGTCCTTGGACTGCGGCGAGAACATGGATCTGTTTGGATACGGATTGACGGCCGAAGGTATCTTAGCACTCTTGGATATTTCGACACCTTGTACATGGCTGGCGTCTTGCGTTATAAACTTCTTTTCCGCTGATCGCTTCTTAATGTTCCTCGCCAGGTTCTCAGCCTCCATGTGTTCAATAGTGATTGTTCTGGCATCCATTGGCGTCTTCGGAGACTTAATCATAGTATTTTCATTGAGATTAGCTTGTATTTTAGCTATCATTTTGACGCTGCTTTTATCGGCGTAATCAGAGTCCATCGATTTGTCGTCAATGTATTTCTCGTTACCGCCTGGCTTTTCTACTGGCGGCGGAATGGCATTCGGGCTCGGAGCCTTGGGTAGCCAATGTTTGTCACTATCATGATAGTCTGTATTGATGCGGAGGGGACTCTTCTTCTCAACTACTTCCAGTGGCGGTACCTCTATTTCAATCTTTGCTTGAGATGTCTTCTTTTTAGGCGACGTCGTGGTCCGATCGGAGCCGGCGACGCTGGGGGCCAAGCTGAGCCGTCGAACTTTCTTGGGTGGTTCCTGAGCCTCATTGGTGATGGAACGTTCTTTGGATGTCTTCTCCTTTACGCTCATCCGCCTGGTCATCAATGATTTATGTTTGGGCTCACTACTCTTCCTAGGACTCACTTTGGGTGGTGGAGGAACTTCAATTTCAATTACCTTATTGACCTTCTCTTTGTCCGCGTTAGGCTCACTTCGCCTTTTCACCTTGTAAGATTTTGGTTTGGCATTAATCTTGGGTATCTCGATCTCGATCTTACCGTCTTGCTTAGCTTCTTCCTTCTCCTTCGCCACTTGATTCTCCTTCGCCACTTCCTTCTCCTTCGCCACTTCCTTCTCCTTCACCACTTCCTTCTCCTTCGCCACTTCCTTCACCTCCTCGTCCTCTTTCCGTTCCGCAGTTGGAAGTTCACTGGACTGGCCGCCCTCCTTGGGAGTCTTATTGGGTCCAGCGGTATGGGCTTCGTCTTTAGATAAATTTCTGGTTCGGGCATCAGACTTATTAGGCATATTTCCGCCTGAAGTAGTGCTTCTGGTCCGAGCACGTGTGGCAGCGCGCGCATCACTGGGTCGGCTAGGTTCCTCTCCTTCAGGAGTCGGTGTTGGTACCCTACACTCGGACCGCCGTTCGGAAGTTTTAAGCTTCTTATCTGGCGGCGCCTTGCTTGGGGACGCATCCGCACTCTTGCCCTTACGCCTTCGCTTTGGTCGTTTGGGATATGGGCTTCCTGATCTGGATCCGTCGGACGCTTTAGAGCTGTCAGAATCACTCGAGGCACTAGTTGAAGACAGTGGCCTTGACACCCTGTCGAGAAAGGGCAAGTCCACGGTTGGTCTAGAGCCGGGAGGTGAGAACATTGACGGCTGACGTGTGCTCGCGGCCGGCTTGATCTCGCGCGCCTTAGCAGTGGGCTTGATGCTGGGCTTCTCGGGCTCTTCCTCCGAGCTGGACGACGACGAGTAGCTGCTGCTACTTGAATTGGAAGAAGAGCTTGAGCTTTCTTTCTGAGCGGACTTGGAGCTTCTAGCCTCGTCTTTGCCTTTCTTCGGAGACGACTTAGCTTGGCTGGTCTCGGGCTTCTCGTCTTTCTTTTTGTCGGTTTCGTTCTCGACAGCTGGTGCCTTGCTACCTAATCCACTCTTTATGTGAGCGGCCGCTTTCTTGGCAGCCTGTCTTTGCGGTACATATGAAATTTGCTCCTTCTCCGCCTCCTTGGACTTCTTCCTGCCAGCTTTTGAAGAATGTGCCTCTTTCATTTCTTTGCCCTTTGTCTTCTGCGGTTTCACAACAGCTGGTTTGGATTTGGTATCATCACCACTTGTTTGTTTTTGTTCCCGTTGTTCAGGGACCGGTTCCTCTTTCTTGGCCACAGTGGTGGAACGCATGTTTTCAGATGCCTTCTTAGCCGCTTGCCGTTGAGGCACAATGAGCTCCGACGGGTGGTCTTTTTGTTTGGAGACTTTGATATTTTCTTTATTTTTAGCTTCATCGTCAGATTCCGGCTTAACGAGTGGCACCTTTTTATCTTTGTTAGAGGGTTTTCTACCCCGCTTCTTCGGAGCAGGTTTGGCTTCTTCTGACGTGGATGGTTTCTTATCAGCTTGAGTTGGAACAAATTCTTTCATAGCTGCCTTTGTCCTCGGCAGAGATTGTTGCGAGTCATTACCGCTGGGAGACTTTTCCACTTTGTGTTTAACTTTTTCGAGCTTTTCCATTTTAACTTTTTCAGACTTTACCTGGGTCTTGCTGTCCTCGCTGCTATCCGAGTAGATGTCTACCGGGAACTTGCTATTCCTCATGGTCGGTCTCATGGGCATTCGTAAGTCATCGCTGTCTGTACCAGATTGACCCATCCTTCCAGCCGTCATTTCTTTTTCCAGTTGCTGCAGCGTCTTGCTGCGAGATCGATCTTTGTTAACATTAGAATTTAAAGACTCATCATCACTGCTGCTTTCGATAAGTGCCTTAGACTGTGGCACCTTTTTCTTCTTTCTCTCAGTCTTCTTAGGAGATCTCTTCCCCGTCCCTTTACCTTTCGGAGATACCTTTTTCTTTGGTGAGGTTCCAGCTCTTCTGCCCTCATCATCGGTGCTGGAGCCGATGGCTTTGCGGAACCTACTGGTACGCGGCATTTCCGGCGCGCTCTCCTCGCTGGACAGTCCGCTGTATATGCTGCCGCTGCGTCGCGATCCGTTTACGTAGTGTTTCTTGTACGGGTTCGCCGACTTCGAAGAACCCTTCACTAGGCCGTTGCGATCCTTTTTCTTATCGTCACCAGATTCCGGAGGCGCGATGCGGGCTAGCAAGTCTTCGAAATCGTTTTTGTGATCCGGGGCGTTATCATGAGAATAAAGTCTATCATATATTGAAGGACCGTGATTAGCCTCTATGATGGCAGCCAACTCCTGCGGGGGGATATCGCTGCCGGCCGCTGATAGCACAGTCACCTGTTTGTGAAACGTTTGCTCTCGCATACGAAAGAATGAGCGGGACAGCTTCTCCCTCCTGCTCACCATGTAGCACAGATTGCGAACTCTTTCCAGGTCTTGGCGGAGCTGCACGAACATCTTCAGCTTATCGATGTCGGCCTGCTCCTGGCGGTGCGTCAACACCTCGGTGTCATCCGACTTGGGCGGCAGCAGGGGTTGGTTCTTCCCTGACCGCCTTTTCAGTTTCCAGTAGTTGAAGATGTAATTTATGGAGTCTTGATCAACGTCAAGGAGATGCGTACTGATGTCCTTGACGCTGACGTGTTTGTCAAATTCCCTCTCAATCTCATGCAAGCGAGCGGCTCGAGCTTGCGTCTTCTCCTCCGATGTCATATCCTTCCTACGTTTTCGTTTTACCTCTTCCTCCTCCTCTCCCTCCCCTGAGCCGGATACCTTTTCTTTTTTAGAATTAACACTATGCTTTTGGCAATAAGAACGTAATTTAACACCGTCGTCAGCGTTTTCGTCCTCAATAATAGCGCGCATTTCTAAACCATGTTTGAATGCGCACGTAACATGGTATGCAGTTTTACAAGTCTTTACTGAACACTGGATGCACGCGCCTTTGCGATTACGGCACAGCACACAAGTTAAAGCCCAACGGGAGCCAGGAATAGAAGATATCTTAGTAATAGGTTCCATTATCTCCGCGCAGCCGATGGACACCTCGGGTATCCAGAGCACGCAGCTGACATGTGCCCACTTGTGCCCGGACGGCGTGCACTTCATGGCACCGCCACTGTTGGGACACAGCACACATTCTGGCGTGGCACCGTCCCCACACGGCCGACATAGCCATTGTCCTGAAATCGAAAGAGTTAATATTAGCTCATTAAGTGTACACCAGCCAGATATATAATATCATTATTAAAAGCAAAATAAATTACGAACGTGAAGCTGTGTTGTAACACTTACCTTCGGGAATCACGGTGATACCATAGCAGGCCTGGTGCACACAAATGTTGCACATGTCGCAAAACACCATCTCATTGCCATCTTCGGAATCAGGAGATCGACAAACATCACAGATGACATTTTCATCGTATTCGATGCCAAGGCCTTCTTCTGATTTCACGATAGCCTGGATTTTATCCCAGCTACGTATCTATAAACACATTGAACGTTTTTACATGAACTCTATATTATGTTGGTGCCGTGCAAGTTAAAATTGTACTAGTGAAATATTTATTTAAAAGAAAACTTGATATTCGCGAGTTTAAGGACGTGGGTTACGCTATTGTTATTTAATGATGTTGATTAACTTTCTCGGGCTAGCGCCGCCGGCTTATATAGCTATATTTGTGCCCCAAAACTTTAGAAAAAAGGGAGCGGTTTAATTCTTATGTGGCGCCGTATGAGGTTTAAAAATGTTATAGGTATTTTATGGCTATTTCAAGAAAATACGTAATCATTTCTAAATTATTTTCACAAATTTCAAGCATTTGTCACGATAGAAATATGTCAATTGCTTGAAAAGTGACAAAAATTTAAATTGCAAGAACTTTTGGAATTATGTTATTTCACCACCATTCTTAAAATAGGCATTACATGCACCACCAATGCTAATAAGTAATTACTTATGCTTTTCGAATAAATAGTATTGTCGCTTTGCTAAACATTAGGTTATTTCTTAAAATTTTGTTTGTTCTAGAGAAGTATGGGAGAACAAAAGTTATTTACAGAAAAATACAACGTATGCGAATACGAATGCCAATTAAAAAACTACCCAAGCAAGTTTAGTAAAAAATTATATGGGACCAAGCCGCGCAAGCTTCTTCTACCAAATGAAAAAGATTTTCAGAATCTGTGCACAAGTGACGAAAATATTGATGAACTTAAATAATAATGAATATACAACATGTCCCGGAAGTAACGCACACCACCAGACACCTCAATTAGAAAGTTATGTTATAATCATAATACGTACACTGATAATTTACTATTATGTACACAACATTGTTTATTTAATAAATAAGTTATACCGATTGTGGAAGGAAATTGTGGTCACATTAAAACTACACGCCACACAGTCGCACTACGCTAAATTTACTAGCTACGTCGTCCATTTTGATTTGTTTTGACTGTACAGCGAAAGTGTGACTGTACTTTATTACGTAGTTTTAATTCCATTATAAAAATAATAGAAATCGATTTGTTAAAGCATGTTGTGCATAAATTCAGTAACACATTGTATATACAGACGAATTGAGAACCACCTCGTTATTTAAGAAGTCGGTTTAAAAGATGTAAATTTTGAAAGGGTATAGGAGAATGATGATAATATAATATTTTATTTGGCTTGGAGCTGTAACATATAAATGTTGTGTGTACAGCTAAGTCGCGAGCACAGCTAGGCTACAAAGCATCAGCCTATAATGTTCCCACTGCTGGGACACAGGTCCTCTCAGTGATGTGGGAGTGGACCGTAAATCGTAATCCACCACACGAGCACAGTGCGGGTTGGTAAATGTCACATGTCTTCGAATTTTTGATTCTAGGACATACCGATTTCCTCGCTATGTTTTCCTTCACCGTTTGAGAGGTGAAGTGGTGAAATAATGTATACAAAGTAAAGCGCCTGTCTGGGTTTGAACCTACGGCCTACAACACTTAAGACGCGGTCGTTACCACTGGGACACCACGACTCTGGTTAGGCTAGACATAAAATAATTCCATGATTATTTTGCACCACGCACAGCCTGCACCAATGAAACTGGAACATTCGTTTTCGGAAGATGAGCTATGAGGAAAGTATCAGTTTAAAATCCTCATAGGACTAGATTCCTCATAGCAGTTTATGGCCGACATGGAATTGCTCAAACTTTAAATGGAATAAACTTTACTCGAAAACGATCCAATTTGGACTCCAAGTTATAATTGATACAAAATTTGCTGAAGTATAACCACAAAGCTGGAAATCCACCCAATCCCAACATTAAAGCACCGTTTATGGATAAATTCTTCACGTCCCTATATTTTTTCTTCAACTCATACCTGCAAAACTGCAATACCTAATGTCAAAATGTATTGAAGCACTATTTTATTTTTACTAACCGACGCAAAAATTCCACGCACCCGGTCCAGAATCATGAACTGAATGGCAACAAGTTGCACCCCGAGTTGCGATGTCTGCCTCCCCGTAAACATGCTAAAGAATTTCCTGTCCCATTCAGTCCGTGTGGAATGCATTTTTACTCGACTACGGAAAAAAGAAGTGTTATGTTTTTAGCAATCTATGTACCTATGTATTGTTCCGGCGTAGCGCCTAAACTACACATTTCATTTTGATCGTGTTTAGTGATACGTTATTTACTATGGTCCGGGTTACAGGCTATTTTATATGAACTCAATCAATCATAAGGTTATTACATCCAATATCTAAGTGATCCCGACTATTTTATTTTATTAATACTTTTTGGTATCTAATGGATGATCCTACCTAGTACTTTCTGAAAATATATTGACTCCCTTTATCTATATAATATATAAAAGGAGAAACTGACTGACTAATCAACAACGCACAGCCGAAACTACTAGGACTAGGAACGTGAAATTTTGTACACGGCTTCCTTTTGTAATGTAGGGGAGCACTAAGAAGGGGTTTTTGAAAATTCGACCTGTAAGGTGGTGAAAAGGGGGGATTTTGTTTGCATGAACATTTTTATTCCTTGAGTTAATGAACTTGAAACGTGGTACAAATACTTATCTAAGTAAATTATAAAGTTGGTCATTTATTATTTTTCTAAACTACACCCTAAGGGGAGATTGGGGGGTGTCAAAGTGTGTATGGAAGAATTTTATCGCGCGGTCTGATTAACTCGAAACTCAGTATTTATACCTAAAACCAACAATAAAGAATAACGTGTATCAGGATTTTCCTAAAATCTACCCCGAAAGGGGTGAAAAAGGGGTAGTCTATAATATTACAAACGTGAAAGTTTGTGAGGAAGATTGGGTCTTTGTTACTCAATCACGCAAAAACGGCTGAACGGATTTGGATGAAATTTGGCACAAAGATAGATTATAACCTGGATTAATACACAGGACTTTTTATCCCGGTAGTACACACGGCTACACATCAAGCTATACATTTCCAGTTTACGCTGATCTTGCACTGTACGGAAATCCTCTACAATGCGAGATCAGCTAATACTGGAAATGTATAGCTTGATGTGTAGCCGTGCGTACGTTCCCGCGGGATAATTACTGATTTCCACGCGGGCGAAGCTGCGGGCGGAAGCTAGTTTTTACATACATACCCCACATAAGAATAAAACAATTTTGTTTTTCCTTCTACAGTTTTAACACTAAAAATCCTTATTTTTAGAAGGATTTTTTAACATCATGTTTGTTAAGTATGCTTAACAAATCATTTCCATTTTGCTTCCCTCAGTGACCCTGAGCAACAAAATAATTGAAATAAAAAAGAAAGTTGAAAACTAAAACCCAACTACGACAAAATCGTCTACGAAAAAGGTGAGGCAAGTGAGATGTACGATTCTACATGGCACATTAAGGGCGCCTAGACTAGACTTTCAACAATGAAACTGGAAGCGTTCAGCAAATCTTAGCCACGTTCAAGAGCTGTCGGTGTCAAAATTATATTTGTACTATTGGTGAAATGCGGACTTAGATAATATATGACGCGGGCCTCCGACTTAAATAGTCAACTTAAATATCACTATTGGTGGCGTTTAATGGTGCATCCACACATGCCGCCGGCTTTCAGGCTGCCTTGCCGCTGATTTTGCCGCCGGCTCTACCGGCGGCCTGCAGATGCGGTTTCGAAGCCGAAAGCAAACTGCCGCCGGCAACCAAAAGTCGCGCGTGCCGCAGGTAAAAGATGTGCGTGCTGGCGGCCAGGCCGCCGGCTTGGCCGCCGTGTTGGCCGCCAGCCGTGACGCTCGGCATGTGTGAATGCGCCATTAGAAATCGTGGCGATAGAACAAAACCCAAATGAGTCACTAACGTATAAAGGTGCTTTGTTCACTTATAGTTAATTCACAGAAATGTTTAAAAAAAAACAACGATCAACGTACAACTTCGCCACCGCACGGCGAATAGCTTTCGAACAAAAGTTTCAGCTAGAAACTTCGAGCAGCTTACGTACTGACAGCCGTGAAGTTCGTCCGTCACTAACCACAAAGGGCTGCCGCGAATTAGGTACTGCAGCTATGGGTACAGCCCAAAAATACGTCATTTGCTATCCAAGAGTGGGGAGATCTTGTTTAACGATGAATAATAATACCCACCCTTCTGAACCACATCTCAGTACTTGGTATAACATAATTATTCCTTTGTTTGCATTACAGAACGTATGCAATTGGATATTGTGGAACACAAAGTTGCCCCATTAAATTGTTCTGCTCTAGGGGCGTGCTTTAAATTTGAAATAGTTTGGTAATAGGTAGGTCAATTAAAACAATTATGTTACGTTAGATATAAACGAAATGAACAAAAGTACATACAACATAATATCACGCATTTCTTCCCCGAAGCATTGAGCAGAGGTCTACCTATAGGTATTACACCTACGCCAGTTCTATTTAAGTTTCATATAATAGGGCCAAGTTTATTGCCATCGACCATTAAGTAATATTTTTATTTTTAACTTTCGACTATAAACCTTACAAACGCACCATTTTATGTTTGGTTTTTCAAAGCCCTGCTTTTGTTTATACAAAAACTAGTTCATTATTTCAAGTTTATAGAAGGATGAACAAAAACGGTTAGTGCTTTATTCTGGAATCAAAACATTTCCCATAAGATTCTTATGGAACAGATCTCTCTGTTCGCACGATATTGTTTTTTTTATCTTTGGCACCCGGTTTCATAAACAATAACATAATACCCATGGTCACCTGTGACCATGGGTAGCCCTTGGGCTGAGGCCACCGCTGCAGGACATGCAAGCTGCATCAAGCGTTGCGCAAACGCACATAAACAGGGGAACGAATTTAAAAAAGATTAAAAGAATCTGTAGTTCTAGTGTTCCAACACAAAGCATCACAGGAGATAATACGAGTTGTGAGATCAAATCATTGAACCAAAAATCTATTAAACCGGTAAGTCGCGAAAAAAGCCGGTATAACAGACTGAACACAATAATTACTTATTGTGCTACTTACTTATTTTTGTACTACACAGTACACTCGACTTTTAACATCCACCATGTCTTTCATTTCATTAATTCATTGTGACAAGGGAAATGAATAGTTTTGACGGTAAGTGTACCAATTTATTAAAATATATGCAGACAGAAGACCCACAAAAAACTTGTTGTACCAGCCGTTAAATTGTCAATACTAAAGACCGGTCACAAACGAGATATCCGTTGCATTGAACCATCAAACAGATTTTTCATTGAATGTACTTGTTGTTCAGGTAATCGTTTCAAAGTATGACAACATAATGATATTATTGCCAACACAACCACAATTTTGCAACTTTTCAAAAACAGATGGCTCATTTACCTATAACCGACCAAGGAGGTTTCACTACAAATGGTAGTGTAGGTACACACGGCTACACATCAAGCTATACATTTCCAGTATAAGCTGATCTCGCATTGTATAGGATTTCCGTACAGTGCGAGGTCGGCGTAAACTGGAAATGTATAGCTTGATGTGTAGCCGTGTGTACATGTCATCGTTGTATTTAATTATTTTGTAAAGAACAGCACGCGATGATCCCAGATCTATTATACATCTATCTATACATACAGATAAATAAAATTGGAGAGTCTGTTTGTAATATTAAAATAACCGCTTTTTACTACATGCATATAGATGTATACACGGTACATATACCAAAATATATTTTTTTACAATTTTTGTCTATCTGTCTGCCTGTTTGTTCCGGCTAATCTCTGAAACGGCTGGGCTGATTTTGACGGGACTTTCACTGGCAGATAGCTCATGTAATAAGGTGTTACTTAGGTTATTTTTATTTTAGAAACGTTATTTATTTTTATTAATATCTATACAGATGAATGAATAATATAAAACTATTCCGCGCGGACTAAATCGCGGGCATAGCTAGTATTTCATAATTTCTTTTACATTATTAACCTATAATGTTTCCAACTGTGGGACATAGGCCGTGTCGGTTAGAGGGAGTGGGCCGTAGATGACACATGAAACGTCATGTCACGAAACTGAAGGAAAACATCGTAAGGAAACGGACATGGCCTAGACCTCAACATTCAACGGAATGTTGAGGTCTAGGCCATGTCCGTTTCCTTACGATGTTTTCCTTCAGTTTCGATGATGCAGTGCACTGCATGATGATGAAATTTTTTAAACAAAGTAAAGCCTCTGTCTGGGTTAAAACCTACGACCTACAACACGTAACCATCACTGCTCTCCATAATAACAATTTTTTTTAAGTCTCTCAAAGTGATAGAGGTATTCTCAGCCTTGAGAACAGCCAACTGGCGTTATAGGTACTCTTTCAAATCAATCTGCATAACGAAGACCTTGAAGTTTCAATAGTCATTTGAATACCGCGCTACCCCTCGTAGCAGCTCTGCATTGTACATTACACCTCTCTCATTGATTTTTATAAAGGGACCCCTTTAACAAGGCTACAGTATCCATCAGCATCCGACAGCTGCGTCAAAAGCCAGACAGTATATAAAACAAGTAACAGTTTCAATTGACAATTTATTTTAAACAAAATTCGCGAATTTCTTTTGCTGTAAAATTATGACATATACCGGTACAAAAAGACACCTTTGTAAGTTACAACTTTGTGATCAACATGTGGCCGGTATAACAAAGTAACCGATTGGCGTCCGGTGGTCGGTAAAACCGCGGCTGGCATCACGCGTGTCACACACATTACAATCGTGAAAGTACCGCGGTACATTGGTAAGTACCGGCCCTCGCAATTCTCCCTATTTCGCGGTTTCGCTTAATTAGGGCGGAAACTTAGGCCGCATTCACATAGTCGGCGGACTTATACGTTTAGTGTGAACGCGGTCCTAAACACAGCACGAGTGGATTCTCTGAAGCGAGCTCTAAAATGGATTAATTTCAAAAATAAATTAATATTGACGACAAAATCCACATTTAGTTGAGCCAAACCAAACTTTTGACATTAATGATACGTGCCCTTTCATAGGTACACTCAACTTCGATAACTAGGTATTCTAGAAATCCATTAGAGCGCTATCACTCGAAATAACAATAGCTCTCAATGAAAAGTTATTTTCTTTCAAACAATAGTAGGTGTGTAGGCAGGTACTCGGAAAAGCTTCCAAAGCAAACCGGGGAATGTGAGTGACACAAGGATATAGTCCATTTATCAAGCGCCGGATTCAGGAAAGTTGTTAGTGTTTATTGCATGTTGCCTATCAAATGCCTAGAAGTTTTAATATTAAATAATCATCTCATCTCATAATCAGCCTATAATGTTCCCACTGCTGGGTCACAGGCCTCCTCTCTGAGAGAGGGAGTGGGCCGTAATCTACCACGCGGGCCCAGTGCGGGTTGGTAGAACACACACACACATGTTATATCTGTCACATGTCATCGAATGTTTGGTTCTAGGAAATGCCGGTTTTTTCGGGATCTTTCCCTTCACAGTTTTGAGAGCAGTGGTGATGAAATAATTTACACAAAGAAAAGCGCCTGTCTGGATTTGAACCTACGACCTACAGCTCGTTATTCGCGGCCGTTACCGCGATAATTATTGACCCACTGCAGGACGAAAGGCCGATAAACACATAGTACAAATAAATCATAAAAAAAGACTAAACGTGGAGTTTCTTGCCAGTTTTCTAAGTAAGTCTTACAGGAAACAACCAATTGAAATCGTGTACCTAACTTTAGATTTTTCACAATTAGACTTGTAGGAATTTGAGTTTGATGTGTACAGTGGTACCATATAACCTTTATGAAGGAAATTGTAGTGTAACCTAATTTGTCAGTTCTAATTATTAGTCAAGCAGGAAAAAAGTTTGAAAATAAAATGTCTTTGAATCTTTACATTACATAGTTAAAACAAACTCGCTTTCCGTGTCTGTACGCTTAATCTTTAAAACTACGGAACGGATTTTAATGCGGTTTTCATCAATAGAGACGAGTGATTCAAGAGGGAGATTTTTATGTAGGTACAATACATCGTCCTCCACGTGGGCGAAACCGCTGCCATAAGTTAGTGTGAAATAACACAACGTTTTAATGTGTAGGTACAGTGTTACCTTACCACCTACTAGCTTCCGCCCGCGGCATCGCCCGAGTGAAGGTCGGAAATGTATCCAATGGGAACGTACTATCGGGATAAAAAGTATCCTATGTGTTATTCCAGGTTACGATCTATCTGTGTGCCAAATCCGTTCAGCCGTTTTTGCGTGATTGAGTTCAAAACATATTCACAAACTTTCACATTTATAATATTATAGTAAAGGGTAAATTCTACAGTCTAACCTAGTTTCTCAATTTAAAATGATTAACGACTCTATCTTGGTTTATCTCGAGGAATCAATAGTCTATTATAAATTCCGCAGGTCAGAGAAAACGGTTATAGAATAGACTGTCAGGTATAGGCCAGTCCAAACTGTCTAATTAAGGTTGAAATAGCTCAGCGCTGTGTGCTAAACGGCGCAGATTTTAAATCTAGAATTTTACCTTTTATCGGTATTTAAACAAACTAGTGGTCACCCAGTGGTCGAAATTCGACCACAATTCATTTAAAACTTAATGTATTTCTAATGCATTATTATATAAAAATATCAGAAGGCTTAAAGTCACCCAAAGGGCAATGGAGAGGGCTATGCTCGGAGTTTCCCTACGCGAGCGAATCAGAAATGAAGAGATCCGCAGGAGAACCAAGGCAACCGACATAGCCCGAAGAATTGCCAAACTTAAGTGGCAGTGGGCAGGGCACATTGCTCGTAGAACAGATGGCCGATGGGGCCGAAAGGTTCTGGAGTGGCGACCGCGTATCGAAAGACGTAGAGTGGGAAGGCCTCCCACAAGGTGGACCGATGACCTTGATAAAGGCCGTGGGTATCCGCTGCATGTGGGAAGCACAAGACCGGTCGAAGTGGAGGAGCCTGGGGGAGGCCTATGTCCAGCAGTAGACGTTCATCGGCTGAAATGATGATGATGATGATGATGATTAGCTTTCTGCACTCCTCTTCCATATAAATTTTATCTATGCCAAATTCCATACTCCTCCGTCCGCGCAATTTTAGTAAAAAGGGAGTACAAAGTGTATGTAGGGTGGTGTGGATGACCGAAATAAACACTGTTGACTTCTTTACAACTTCTTTAATTATTTTAATAACTTCTTACAAAATTGAAAAGTGTTAACATCTGAATAGCTCGCTCGCCTCTCTCTTCTCCCTCCCACACATACTCTCTCATTCACTCATCGCTGCGTTCACATTCTACTTATTTTATTTATTTTCTTAAAATTATGATACGTTCTGAATTAATATCCTATAAATATTATAATCTGAATCTCAGAAACAGCTACAACGATTTTCATGAAATTTAGTAGGCAGAGGGTTTCGGGGGCGATAAATCGATCTAATTAGGTTTAATTTCTAGAAAACGTCAAACAAAAATAAACCATACCAACCATTATATTATTTGGTTTTCTTTTTTGAGGCTAATAATGCAGGTCCATGTCTGTAGTTTTGAAGAAAGAGTCATTGCAGTTTTAAGCAGACCAGTCCCAACAGCGGCATGCATAAATCATTAATCATGTAGACCAACCCTATTTTCGTGATATATATACATCATAATCTACAGACGCAAGGAGACTCGAAAACTATAAAGCAGTAGTTACATGAGTCGACAAATCGGCACATTAATGGCTTCTCACTAGACCGCCTAAGTTGGTGCCGAAAAATCACCATCTTCTAACATTTCAAATGTCAACAAGTCTCATTTTCCTTTTTTGTTCATTTAAACACAACACACATATCTACATAAACTCAAGCCTTCTTCCCAAGTGGGAAGAAGCCAGAGACTTAAAAGACGCAGAAGCTTAATAACGAATGAGATCCTGACGCCGAATTGCACCAATAAAACTAAACGCGATTAGGACATCTAAACCTGAATCTGTCAATGTCATTAATGTTATGAAATATTGACACTGACCAGCCCTAAGCATATTCGTACAATTATTAAAAGTAAAAGTACACCTACAAAGCAACAGGTATACAATCCATTATGCAACTAGATTTTGCCATTATTAATTAGTCCGCCAGCCAGCAGAACCAGAACACATTACTCTGCATACTGTTTGACTCTGTATCTCAATTAACAAATTTTACCTACAAACAACAGATACCAAACATTTTGAAAGCCCACTCACATAAATTGAAAATATAATTCCTATGACAGACTCGCCAATACAATTGAGTGATGGTTTTCACTAAAAGCTGTTAGATTTGTATGGACACAAAGGGACGTGCTCGTGACGAAATGAATTTCAGTTCTGTGTACTCGCAAACAGGATAAAAGCATAAATGTTACAAACGTGTATATAGTGCGCATGTTACTGGAGATTTTCGGACGCATTCGTGCTGACAAATTTTCAAGTGATTGAATTAAAATGTCAAAGGATATCCAGGTTACACGTGCCCTAGTTCAGACGTTGCTGCTTATAGTGCGATCAGTAACGGTAGTTAATGAAATCGGTAGGCAAATACAATTTACTTATACATAATATGTAAAGTGCAAGGGAAAATATTCGATGCTTTTAGCAATCGACTTTGATAAAAAGAGTAGGTACTACTACATTCAAAAGAGTACATTTCCATAGTTTCACAAAAGCTTCACCTTGATTTTTTGGGAACGCTAAATATTTTACATCAGTATAATGCTACAAGAAAACAAAACAAACAAATTCGCTTTCTATGGTCAGCTCTTTTTTTATTCTTGCTACAGTTGTTAAACAAATTCCTTTTACCTTTAAACGAGCAATTCTTGTATACAACGTGTTGTTTTGCATCCTCGTCAAATTCAAGGAGGTAACTATGCTAATGATTCTCGACACGAATCAATAATAAAATAAGTAGTTTTTTTTTTTCCTTATTTTCGGAAATCGGCGTTTGGCATTTTTTTTTCTTCGGTCACGCATGTTAAAACGCGGCCCGTGTGATACCACACTGTAACATACGGCGATATAGTCGTGCGACACTGCCTACTGCATACGGAACGGGGCGATTCTGTCCTTTGAAAGAGGTGTTTTCTGAAATACTGTAAACTTAAATTGCTAAAAAAACAAGTATGTATTCATTAGTGAGCAAGTATCGTAATTTTATTTGATTATCTATGTCTTTCAGAACAGCCTCCTGAAATTTGACGAGGATGCAAAACAACACGTTGTATACCTATGTATTTATAAAATCTTGGAATGTTCAGGGAATTCCTGTGAATATACATTTTATTTGAACCTTAAATTGAACTTTAATCATTTTGGAACTAAAATATGAAAGGCTGTTTGTTGAAATAGCTAGTCATTCTGGCTATTTAGATATTTTAATGTATTACTAACTTTTGCCAGCGGCTCCGCCCGCGTGGACGTCGAAAATTATCCCACAGGAACCGGGATAAAAAGTATCCTATGTGTTAAAACATGATTCGCGGCCGTTCCATTGTAGGTATTACTATTTCGTGAAAGTAATTCAATGAGATTAAATCAACTGACCAGATTAAATCCATTGTGGGCAGCTCCATAAACGAATGCAGTAGGATGACCTCCAGCAGAGATAGATGGCGGCACATCGTGAGGCGTATTTATTCTGCCCCCTTCACAACTACGACTACGTGACGACCACGACCGCTCTGCCAAGAGCGTACCGACTAAGAAGAAATCAACTAAGTGAGTTGTACTGATGATTAATCAGAAAATTATAAGGGACGGAGGAGTATAAACGGACGGAGGTGTATTTGGCACAGTTAAATATTTCTTATTATAATAATTCATTAGAAATACATTAACTTTTAAATGAGTTATGGTCGAATTTCGACAACTGGGCGACCTCTACTGATTTTAATTCTGTAAAGTCATACTTTTTACGGTCGCAAATAATATTTTGTTCAACATACAGTTTGTTACGGATATATAAATTGCAAGAAACGTAAGAAAATTTATAATTTGCGGGCTACCCTGGAACTTCCACCTTAACTCAACGTTTTGGACTACCTGAACTGTACAATTTTTTTGTTAGAACTTTTTGAGTTTGTTTGTGCCCATGTAGGTATATATCCCTACTACTAACGTCTTTTATATCAGGGGAACAAATGGTCCTTTCTTACCCTTCTGAATACCTATAGGCCCCGCCCTTTTGTGGACCTCCCCATTTCTATGGCTCCACTTTACAAATTCAGAAGGACCCTTCCCCTGCCACGCGCCTCGGGTCCCGTAACACACAGACGTCCATCGGATTTAGTAGTAAATGTTAACCCCACAGATTTACTCAACCTCAGACTAATTTATTTGACATAGTTCCATCTATCGCATGTTGCATATCTATCCCTAACGTATCGACCGATGCGCTAACACTTATACAGGAGACGAACTAATCACGATATGAAGGCTAAGTAATAACAACCACACGGGTCGATCGATCAGGTTAAGCTACGTTTACCGCGGTTGCTCCATGGATGGGTGACTTTCTTAACATACCAAGACCGTTCCGTGCCTCGGAAAGCACGTTAAGCTATTGGTCCCGGCTGTAATTTGTAGATCTATGACAGTCGTTACGGGTCGTCAGAAGCCCGAAAGTCTGACAACCAACCAAGGAGTATCGTGTTACCCAGTAACTGGGTTGTGAAGATCAGATAGGCAATCGCTCTAAGTAAAATACTGGTATTCAGCTGCATTCGGTTAGACTAGAAGCCGACCCCAACATAGTTGGGAAAAGTCTAGGCAGATGATACTTATTGGTTAAAATTAAGACTGTTGTTTCTTTACTAATAATGAAGCAACGACCTCATGGCTTTGTATAGTAGACTCACCCATATGGATCTTGGTATGAAAGGTGAAATTAGTTTGCTAATCTATTTATATGCCCAGTTTGACCATAATAATGCTACCATTAGTAAGGAAAACGATTGGTTTTTGGTTATAGGAACCAAGCATAAGTGAGTGCCTAAATAATAGGTATATAGTGATAGCTAGTAATGTGATAGAATGCATAATATTTATTACATTTCGTTGTAGCTTTACGAAGAGCTTAGGTTATACAAATCAGTTCCCCAATTAATTATAATGGACCTCCGGTTCGCTTTTCACTTGATATCATTGTTGCTCTCCAACAGTGTAGTTACCAAAGCCCCCACAGTGGGCAACAACGGCCTAAGTGCGTAGCGCACCCAGACAGGGTGGGTTGAAGAAACGTGTAACCACGGTACCATTGTATCGTTCATTTTGCACTACCTAATGGGCAACGGCCTAACAATGACCAACATATCAATTAACCAGTCTACAGACCCTATGCTTTGACGTGACATGCAATAAAGTATTAGAAATATACGTGTAAATAGGTATATGCTTTGATCACATCATTAGAGAAAACACAATAGGTATGTCTATCACGAAAACATCAAATCTTAACAAAGGCAGACTCACAGAACTTCAGAAGAAAAATGAACCCCTTTTACTCGAATATCGCATAAATTTATTGCGATGAAAGATACAAACATCTCACATGAAAACCCACGCTAATTAGTTACCAATCAATAAGACGTGTGGGCGTCCGTCAAAAAAGTACCTCGACTTTTTATTTCATTTCAGTGAAAATGAATACACTGCAGTCTTCTGGCATCACTGCACATCGTATGAATCCGCACGATCAGACTAAACTGCACGACTGGGCCAGTAAACCGGGTATGTTTTCACATGGTAGCTTTTGAATTCAATTCGCAGAAAATATTAAACTGACTGCGCGGAAAAATATTTCCCTTGTACTAGGATACTCCAAAGAGGTGCCAGTATGAAATACTCAAAGAGCAAAAGGAGAATTCTTTGACGCGCGACTGTACCTGGCAGGCTATACTCTGCCCCAGCAACTAAGCATGGAGGGAGGCTGACCCATCCCCCACGCAATACTAGTCGACGAGTAAAAGTACATAATGGTACAGACCATTATGTACTTTTAAGTTAAATCTAGTCGACAATTTTATTGGTTATATTAGCCATTAAAAAGTTATGAGCCAACAAAGATTAATTTTTCTTGCTAATTTAACCAAACTTTGGGCGTGTTTAAGTAATAAAAGAAGTATTCAATCTCCAAAACCAAATCGCTACCGACAAAGATCAAATATCGGAAATTCAATCAACTATATAGGTAATTGATTTATGCAGTAGATTTTTTCATAAAACTCGATCTTCCGAAGGACTTTTCTTAATTTTATACGTTTTTTACTATAGGTAAATTACCATGCATCTCACATTCAATAACGTTTTGCGTGTAGACTATCGTATAACTGCTCATCACTGATACTGTCTCTGTCGGACACGATGCCTGATGAAACAGCGTGATTTTTAGCTAGGCCCACCAGTGAGTTTGAGCCCGCGACTAGTGTCCTCTTAAAAGATGTATATTTACACTAAACATCAATTCAACAGTCAAATACCAAAATCTTTGATTTGTTTAGTGAGTCAATGTATTCTTTGTATGACCAACTCTAAATTTAGACACTTTTGTAAAGGGACAATTCGGCACAAGACGCAATCATTTCATTTTCAGGTTTTCATCTGAAATCGGAAAAGAGAAATTCGTGTCCGGTGAATACCTATACAGGACGGAATGAATAAATGCGCCCAAAAAGGAAACTACTTTAAGTCCTTAAATTCATAAAAGGAAAAACTGAATTGATTATTGATTTTTACGACAGACGACACGACAGTAAGACCTAATGTTTATTGGAGAAATTGTACCTTTAACATTGACCGTATCGACTATAAAAAGAGAGTGTATTTTTTTAGAATTTTTAGCTTCTTCGATTCCTGGTGTGTCGAGAAATCCATGAAAACAGTTTTAAAAAGAAGGGAATGTTTCCATCAAGTTAAATATTAATCTATCTTAAGGATCTAAAGAGTATCCATTCAGGGTCCATTGATTTTTTCCACCGTGTTACCACCTATATTTTGTATCATGATATTATGGATACATATTTGTGCATCGGTAATTTAATCGTCATCTTCACCTCATTTCGCTAAAATACTATTATTCGTTAAAGAGGAAGTCTGAAGGCGGCACAGGTAACTTTAAAGTTGGTTCGAAATAGGTTATCATGGTATGGGCATGTGATACGGAGGAATGAGGAAAATGTAGTGAGGAAAGTTTTAAGTATGAGTGTCGATGGCTATAAGAATAGGGGGCGACCAAAGAAACGTTGCATGGACTGTGTGAATGATGATATTGTTAGAAAGGCGGTGACTACCGAGGTGGTGACTAATAGAGAAGTGTGGGAGGAAAATACATGTGCGCTGACCCCATATAAATTGAGATAAGAGCAGGAGAATTATATGATATGCTATTATTATTTAAAACTAGCTTTCGCTAGCGGCTTCGCCCGCGTAGAAGTCGAAAGGTAGGTATCCCACGGGTATCAAAGTGTTGTTTTTACTATTGTCCACGCATAAAAAAGCATTGCCGAAATGGTCGAGCCGTTCTCGAGTTTTGCGCTAAAAATGAATGTTGCTACATTCATTTTTATGTATATAGATAATAATATTAAAATCCATGAAGTATGTAATTCAGAAAAGCAAATAGGTACAACTACAAAGAACTTTATGATTCAATTTATAATTCTTCATATCGTCTACTCTCAATATTATATCATCCTTCATTGCTTGCTTTGATGCAAATTGCCGTGAATTTAATATCTTCGATATTGTGCTCATATTTTCTCTCGTTTCCTAGTAATATAATTTTCAGTGAGCGTAGATACAGTTAGTACGGAGAAGTGAGCTTGTCCAATAAAACTCACTACGTGCACGCTACTTTTCAATACGAGCGAGAGATCAACGTAAAATGGCCATGATATTCTACCAGATAATTGAATGAAATGTTTTGTTAAAATCTTTAACAGTCTTGAGTAGTCAGAAATCCGTAAATCTGACAACTAGTCTAACTAAGGGTGTCGTGTAACCTAGTGGCTGTGTTGTGGGTACCAGACACAATCGGTTAGACAGAAATCCGAACTCAACATAGTTGAAAGAAGGCTAGGCAAAGTGATTTTAGTATTGCGAAAATCTACGTCCTACATTTAAAGTAGGTGGGTACTACAAGAGTTCACTAAATGTATAATAATTTGTTTTCCTTCTTTTTAGTTAATGTAATGTACCCCTGTTTAAACTTTTATTTTTAGGGTTCCGTAGTCAAGAAGAAACCCTCATAGTTTCGCCATGTACGTCCGTCCGTCAGTCCGCAGCTTAGCTCAGTGAATCTTAGTACCTACTAATTACATTATAATGAAGGCATTAGATAGAAATTGAAAAAGGTTATTTTTAATGTACACTTTGCAACAAAAGTAGGTAGGTACATTAAGGTGAATCTTGTCGACATTTTTTCCCTAGGTAGGTACACACTTCTGGAGTGTATATATTACTCCACTGTTTGTTAATGTACATCAAATTAAACATGGTGTGTTTCTGTCTCATTATTAATATTGTCTGTACGGAAAAAGAAACTAAAATAAACAGCCATAAAAAAATTATGAGCCAACAAAGATTCATTTTTTTGCTAATTTAACCAAACTTTGGGCGTGTTTAAGTAATAAAAGAAGTGTTAAATCTCCAAAACCAAATCGCTTCGCATCTTTCTGTAACAATATCATGATTTACAAAGAGTGGTACCTATGTACTGATTAATTGTAATATTATAATTAATCTCAGTCTTTCTCTGGTGTATTTTTTTTTTTGTCTGTGGTTATTTATTTGGCCGATCGCACCGGTCATAGAGATGTCACACGTAATTGAATCGTTTTTCGATAACATCGGGCTCAGATTGATGAATCCACTCGCTAGTCCATTTTTATTTAAGGAATGGACGGATAAGTTTAGCTAGATAAACATTTTACATACTGTAGCTATTAATAGCTATTTGGCTTTCTGGTTAAAGACATTTATTTCTCATTAAGAAATTTAAATATCACTTGCATAAGAACATATCTATATATATAAAAGGAGAAACTGACTGACTGATCATTGATTGATCAGTCAGTCAGTCGCACAGCCGAAACTGCTAGGACTAGGAACGTGAAATTTTGCACACGGCTTCCTTTTATATTGTAGGGGAGCACTAAAAACGGGTTTTTGGAAGTTCGACCTTTAAGGGGGTGAAAAGGGGGGAATTTAATTGTATGAAAAATCTTATTCCTTGAGTTGATAAACTTGAAACTTGGCACAAATACTTATCTATGGTAAAAAAGGGTGGTCCGTAATATAAATGTGAAAGTTTGTGAAGATGATTGGATTTTAGTTACTCAATCACGCACTTACTACTTAAAACGACTGAACGGATTTGGATGAAATTTAGCACACAGATAGATTACAACCTAGATTAACATATAAGATACTTTTGATCCCGGTGATACGTTCTCGCGGGATAATTTCCGACTTCCTCGCGGGCAAAGCCGCGGGCAGAAGCTAGTTTATATATAAAAACTAGTTAGTGTCCTTCGACACTCGGACCCACAATTTTTCTACTTAAATGTATTAATTACATATTATCAGTGTACCTACATTATTATTTCAAATTATTTAGGTTTGAAGGTACACCCGAAAATTTAAGGTGTGAACACTATGCTAAACTACCCTGCTTTGAGATAAAGAGTGCGATCCCGCTGTCACAATGCAGATAAATCAGTCAGTAGTACAAAATTTGTTTACAGCTGCTATTTTTCAGTTTTCCTTTTTTATTTATTATATTATATTATGTTTGGTGTTGAGTTAGTGGAAATAATCTTTTACTGTTAATTAATATTGATATTTTGAAGAATATGTTTTTTTTAGTTTGTGCTTAAAAATACTGATGTGCTTTTTTGCTGATGTGATCTGCTTTGTGTTCTGCAACCACAATATTGCCGTTTAACGCAAGAGTTTTGATTTTATTATCGATTAATAACATAATATATGTCTGATGTAGAATTCAATGTAGGTATACCTAATGGCCTGTATTTTTTTATTTTTATTTAATGGGTTCTAGAATCGGATTTCATGTTTATGATTGATTAAAAATATGGTTTCTTTTACTCGTAAAGACTTATCGATGTCTTGATTAAATCGAAAATTATGTAAAATAAACAAGACTTTTAAAAATTAACCCCTTTAGGGGTGAAAAGGGGGATACCTATAGTTTGTTTGAAGAGTTTTCTGTAGAGAAGTAAATAATGTACACATTACCCGAGCCATATTATTATTAACTTCTGAGGTGGTTTTGTGTGA
This sequence comes from Polymixis flavicincta, assembly GCA_949987655.1. Lineage (NCBI taxonomy): Eukaryota > Metazoa > Arthropoda > Insecta > Lepidoptera > Noctuidae > Polymixis > Polymixis flavicincta. Next base: position 8,952,548 of record OX465171.1, on the reverse strand, counting down.
AGGATAGTGATCACGTCACTTTATATTTTTGAAGTCAAACATAAATATTTATCCTAATAATAGTACACCTATAAATGTGAAAGTTTGTGAAGATGTTTAGATGTTTCAATCACGCAAAAGCGACTGAACGGATTTGGATGAAATTTGGCACACAGATAGATTATAACCTAGATTAACACAGGATAATTTTTATCCCGGCGGTACGTTCCCGCGGGATAATTTCCGACTTCCACGCGGGCGAAGCCGCGGGCGAAAGCTAGTTAATAATAAGACAAAACCATACCTACCATGTTTAATTATTGATGTACATTGTCAAACAGTGGAGTGATACACTCCCGAAGTTTGTATGGGGAAAAATGTGGACTAGGTTCACCTTAACACACAATAGGTAATCATGGGTAGGTACATGGTGGTACCTGATGGTAATTATGCAAATTATTTAGTAAGTTCTAGGTATACTTGTAATTTACTGATTGCAAGATGAAAAACATACCCATATTGAGAGTTACTGAAATCGATTCATAAGTGAATTAGGACCAAAATACTTTCATGTCTTGGGTTAACTCTGTTACACATTGTAATTATAAAAATGAAGTTCTTCTCATTGGTAAGCGCATCACTCGAGAACGGCTGAAACAAACTGGCTATCTTTTGTTTTTAATATTCTTTAGAAATTATATTCCAAAAAAAAAAAATGGTTAGAAAATAGGACGTTTTTTTTATGTACCTAGGTATAGAAAAAGGACGTAATTTTTTTCTATTGTTTTTTTTTTAAATCACTGCACCCACAGTCGGATTTTAACTGGTTGAATTAACGAATTCGCGCGGTCGGTCTCAATGACGAGAAAAAGGAATATAGGGTATAAGGAACTGCTATAATAATTAAAAAGCATAGGTACCTAATAATATTCATTTTCATATTCATGTCACAAATTAAGGACCTATATCTAAAATTGCCTACTAACCCCAAAAGGGAACCAGCGTTAGCTTAAGTTTAATAAAAGCTTGTCTAATTATTTAAAAATACTTTGGTTTTCTTCAGTCTAAAACAGTGCTCATGAAGGAGGACAATTTTAAAAATTTAATTATTTGTTGAAAGTGTAACTAAAGGTAAACACGAACGATTTATTAAAGATTAATAACCAATAGGTCGGTACTATTTTTAAATATATAATTTTGAGCTTGAAAATTAATTCTTAAAACGAATTCTAAACATGCAAAGCTACTGCAGGCCTAGACAAAACACATTTCTGTCAGCGTTCACGCCAAACGCTACGCCAAAATGTATGGGAATGACCCTGATAAGTTAACCTACTGTAAATTCTAATGTTAAATATGGCAAATAGTTAAATGAAAATAATACTTATATAGGTACCTACATCTAAGGGCACCTTATACAGAGTGTCTTTTATAAAAAACCAAAGAATAAATACTTCACTAGATTGCTAAATGATTAAAAAGCTAAGCCTGTTTTCCCTGGTGGAGTAAGCAGTTTAAAAATACTACAAAAAATATGTGATTTTTCTTATAAATAGGTTCCATTCCTGACTCCCGCGCCTTATCTGAACGCCGACTACAGACAACTTGTAGCTCAATCCTACCTATAGGTAGGATATATACCCCCAGCCGACCACAGCATCCCAAAGCACCGAACCAGCACAATAAAAACAATCAAGGCGTAGAAAAATTAATAATTATACTCACTAGAGTAGCAAGCCGGCAATGGTGCACAAAAAGTGGAACTCTTATCGTCTCGTAAGGACCACGAGCCCAAAGTTTCCACCAAGCACATACACGTAACATTGCGACGAGACATTTAAAACGATCACAGAAAATAAATTACGGCCAATTAAAAAAACGATGATGAAACAATGCAAAATAATTTAGCAAGAAAAATTCCATTATAATATTTAAATGCACAAAAAAGGAATTCAACGAAGACCAAATAAGAAGGTCATCAGGAACAGGATCCATTGGAACAAACATGGTGAAAATTAATTTAAAAATTCACGAAACTAACGAAACTTTTAAAATTCCGAGTTACTGCTGAACACTTTCGATTGCCGGCGGAAAGTAATATTTTACCGGAGCGCCAAGTGCGTAAGTTTTCTCGACAGAAACTGAAAGTGAGAGCAGAAATATATGTCGGAGCGGCACGGGACTGCCAACTCGACTGAGATCAGGTGCGCTACTAAGGACTTGCACTTGGGATGCGCGCGCCGCACCCCACAGATCACGGACTGCACACTGCGCGTTATCTCATAAATGCGAAGTGATTTTTGCACGGCAATAACCAATTATTTTGGCAATCAACATGACTAAGAGCTACCTATGCGTGGCTTATAAACTTTTGAAATATTTTGAAAGCATTAATAGGTACCTAGGTATGTACCTACCTATTTAATTACCTACTACTCACTTGACCGATACAATAGGGTACCTATTTTCCAATTTATAAAAAAGTTTTTTTTAAATTGTAGATTGGGACGAGATATTTAAAAGAAAAATAAAAATAAATTGATTTAGGTATAGGTCACATACCTATCCATTTTCTCAATTAGAAATCATTAAAATCAAATAATTTTTTTATTGTTTTGAATTTACCGCCAAAACGCTCCTTACGATGTTTTTTTTACCTATATTCGTGGGGTACTACCCCCGCTTTCCCTATTATTATCTTTCTACATTTCTTTCTATGTCTTTCGTGTTTGGTATAAGAAAATGTGTGAAAAGTTATAGAATTTTGGATAGCTGGCTTAAAAATGGCAGCGTTAAGATATTATTGTGTACAAATAGGTACACTGAAGCTTCGTGTTCAAATAACTAGAACTTTCCCCTAAATTCTAGGATTACAAAAGCTGTAGGTATTGACCAGATATTATGAAGGTAAGCGAAGCAAAAAAAGGAATAAGTACCTACCTACCTACGAGTATACCTATACAGGATAAGTTTTTAACCAGTGCGCAAACTGTAACCATGAATTCAGCATACCAATCATTCCAGACCCCCCCCAGGGCAGAAACTTCTCGCCGGTTATACAAATTAAAATCCGCTGTTTCATAGAATAGTGCACTACCTACGCGGTCAAAATGTATGGAATAGCGGGCTTTTTTTGTAACTACCTATAGGTAACCGACGAAAAATTTCAGCGCTAGAATGATACTAGGTATACTTAATTCATGGTTACAGTTTGCGCACCGGTTAAAAACTTATCCTGTATAAGCATCGACCGTAATAGGTAGGTAGTACCTAGAAGATCCGTAGTAGATGGCGTTCTGTAAGTAGTAGGTAGGTATCTGCTTAAGCCTATAGAATTTAAAAAATCCTAAAGGTATTATTTATTTTACACTAGCGGCTTCTGATCACGATTTCGTACGTTTCAAAATTTGATTCCCAGACCCACCAGTCGCAACGAATCGCCTGCCCGTGCGAGTACCTACCTACCTACTTCGTATTGGTGACTGTTTATTTTTGGTTGGCTCTTAAGGGTACACTAGTCGCTCGGGCTCGAACTCACTAGTGTGCCTGGCTAAAAGCACGCTGTCTCACCAGGCTTCGTGTCCGAAAGAGGAAGTATCAGTGAGGAGCAGTTAGACGATAGTGTACACGCACAACATTATTGAGTGAGCTGCAGGATCAGTTATAGCAAAACAAGCGCGTAAAAAAAATCTGAAAAAACCACTGCATAAATCAATGACCAATTAAGTTTATTGAACTTTGTCGGTACGGACTTAGTTTTGGAGATTTTACACTTGTTTTATTACTTAAACATGTCCAAAGTTACGTTAAATTATCAAGAAAAACGAATCTTTGTTGGCTCATAACTTTTTAATGGCTTTTTATTTTAGTATTCTGTTTCCGTCCGACAATATTAATCATGAGACAAAACCATACCATGTTTAAGTTTTGATGTACACATTGTCAAACAGTGAAGTAAAACCCTAAAAAAATGAGGACTTGTTCACCTTAAGGGCGGCCCTAGCGTGATGTTAGGTAGGTATATAGCCCCAAGCCATTCTCAATTAATGGGCTATCCAACACTAAAAAAAAAATCTAAACTCTAGTACTTCAGCTTTATAATATTACTAGTTTTTCTGTCTGTGTATTGTAGGTACCTAAATTTATAAACCTTCTTGACTCACTCTGCCTATTAACGAAAACCGCATTTAAATTCCGTTGCGTAGTTTATTAGATCCAAACGTACAGTCGCGAAAACCGACCTTCGTTTTATACTATGTAAGGATAAGTAAGTGTAGATAGTATAGATTTTACTACAGAAACTTTTAATCAGGCTCCCTTTGACGGAAGCAAGTCTTTCAGACTCGTTAAAGGAACTAGATACGCAATAATATTTACATCGTTTTTAATTAATTTCCTCCGTGCCGATATGTCATAGATGTAGGTAGTTAATTATATTATATAGGTATGTGTGTAAAGGGCTTTGCGAACGGCAAATTTACGTCTGCAAAAGCAGCACACATCAGTAACAGACTCCAAAACGTCAAACGGCCACCTGCCCGACGGCTTCAAAGCGTCGGCAATTCGCAATCAACTCTAATGAAAACAAGGGTACATTGATGTACCTACTCACTTTGCAAGTTGATATTGGGTTCGCTATCACTGAGTAGTCCCAGTACCCAATACGTATCTAGGTATATATGTATATAGAATGTATATAACATAATACGTAAGACCTCATACACCCCAATTATAGTATTGCGTTTAAGCATAATACAATGATCGAAACTTTTTATATTGAAAATAGCGTTGACCATATGCATTTAAAATTGAGTCTTATTGACTTCAATAAGATTTAATTTAGTTTGGCTCAATCGGGGTACGTATTTTTTATGTCAGTGAAATCGATCGATTCTGTAGTAAATTATGAACAAACTAAGTACTTTCAGGACTTGCGTTTATTCTGTTACACCTTGTATATTTGTACAGTAGAACAAGCTATTTGGTATACAGGCAGCTAAATTTATGTTGAAGCAACTTTTAAACTAGTTGGAGCTCGTTTTGACTAGTCAATTCTTTGCTATTTTTAAAGTAGGTGTTTAAACATTAATACCGCCAGTGCAGTGGAAAGACGGAAGACCTGTAAATTTCTGTCTGTATACCAATTAGCTTGTTTGACTGTACTTACGGTGTCGATTTAATGCAAAAAAAAATTACTAATTCAATATTATAAGCAGTACAGTTACAGTTAACAGCTCGCACAAAACTCTACAGAGATATTCACATGTAGAGATGGGATCGATTCCCAGATCACGCAAACTGTTATTGAATTAATCCATCTGAAATTTCTCAGTAGCAGCCCGTAGTCTGGATTTGTACCCGGTTGATGGCGTTAGGCTCGCCCCCTGTCGCATTGGACTTTAACATAACTGGCAAAATGTAGGATAATATACAGGATAAAATTTTAACCAGTGCGCAAACTGCAAACATGAATTCAGCATATCATTCTAAACATTTTGTAATCTGCCTATTGTAAAGAGCCCAAATAGACAGGTCCCCAAAACCTTTTAGAAAATACAACGAATTGCTAAATTGAAACTATGATGTAATATGGCAACTGAAGTGGCAGGTATTACGTTTAGTCGGTTAACCAGACGCCATTGAAAGCGCTCTTAACATTCGACATTGCGATTTTGCGAGTGCCTTTCGATTTTGTTAAATTGTGTTAATATAGCTAGCAAAATAATTTATGATGCAACGGCACGATTTATTAATAAAGTGACAGATCAGGGGCGGATCTACTTAAAGGCTTTTTGGGCTGCAGCCCAAGGCTCCGTGGATACAGAGGGCCCCAACCGAACTGGAAACAATAGACGATATTGTCATTAATAAAAATTATCTAGAATTAAAAAGTTTTTTAACAAAATGGCAATTGGTTGAATAATTAGGTAGGGTAAACCTTAAGCAGTATTAGCCCAGGGCCCCACAAATTCAAGATCCGCCCCTGTGACAGATTGTTCATTAGATTGTGATTCAGAATAGAGCCTATTATTATACAGGAAGTTTTTATCCAGTGCGCAAATTGTAACCATGAATTCAGCATATCATTCTAGAACCCCTAGGGCAGAATTATTTCGCCGGAAACACAAAAAAAAATGAGCTGTTCCATACATTTTGACCGCGTAGGTATTGCACTTTTCTATGAAACAGCAGATATTTTTTTTGCAAAACCGGGGTAAAATTTCTGCGCTAGGGGTTCTAGAATGATATGCTGAATTCATGGTTACAATTTACGCACTGGATAAAAACTTTTCCTAGTCATACCTATAAATAATATGAATTTAACATTTGAAATAAAAGGTTTCGCATCTATAAGTCTTGTTTTTTTTTTATTTTTACCTTTATTTAACTACCTAAACCTATGGATTATAGTCGTCACGTATAGCCTATATACACACAAAATAAAGAGACTACAGAAGGCAATCACATGTATGTACTTCGATTTTCATACCTACGCTCGGCGGTCGCGCTAGGGTTGTCAACTTTGGCTTATGCACAAAAAACTATCGTGGTAGTGGCACTCGTATTTAGGTCTTTGCCATGGTCACAATTAATCTCAACTCTAATAGTTATGATAGGCGGCGGGCGGCTACGCGGGTGGCCCGGCCAGCTCGCCGAGCAGTTCTATCTTAACTATTTATAATGAGGAAGATGAGGGTATTTTTTAGTTTATAAGTACTACAATAAATACCTAATATACATTGTAAAAATACTACAAGGCCACAAAGTCATTTTCGCTTATACCCACAACTAACTAGGTATTCTGTGTTACGTTAAAACGAACCATCAAAACACGAGCAAATACCTAGGTACTCACCTCTCTGGTCAACTCAACAACTGATAGCTTAAAAAAAGACAATTCACAGTTTAATGTTGAATTTAAACAACCGTCCACTGAACAGTTATAGTAAGTTTTTTTGTTGCTCCGTTTTTGCATTTCACAGACGCGTCTCTCAGCGGCTGGCACTCGCGCTCGCACTGGTCCCAACCGGTCCGAGATATCGTGTCCGTGAGCGGTGTCTATGTGTGCGTTGCTCGAGCGCACTTTGTATGTAGATTGCCTTCTGTACTCTCTGTATTTTGTGCTATATATGTCCCATAGGCTTTCGTACACGTTCAGAGATTCCAGCGACCATACATGTCTACAAACCGTCCATCCGTATATTTCCTTTGAGGCACTGCAGCCTACACACTACTAAGAACGCATTGAATATGTTCTACTCCTGGATGTTGTCTATCAAAGATCTCGATCGGTATTATCCTTACGAGAAACAAGAGACATCACTCTCTGAAATCAATATGGTATCCATGGAGTCTAATATACCTAAAGCAAAAATAAAATCATTTACCTAATATCTATGTACCTACGTTGTGTTTTAGTGCAAACAAAGCTTTGCTTTTAGATCTTAGATCAATGAGGTCACTGATACCTCTCTAAGTAAACCTGCTGCCCACGCATCTCTCGATACACGACTAAACATTTCACAGAGGATTTTACAAACATTAAAAATCTAGATCGCCCGGAGGACACGGTGGAGCATACAGTGGAGGTCTGAGGAGCACCGCCGTGTCCTCGTGGAGGCTATCGGCGGCGGCGATCTCTCGCGTCCGGTCCTGGTTCACACCATGGTACGGAACGAGAGTGCATGGGTAGCCGTCACCTCGTTCTTCGAAGCAGTAATGCTGGCGAAGAGAGAGGCGGTGCTCGTAAGGGAGAAGCAATATATGCGCCCAAACGGCCCTAGTCGCCGCTGGAGACGCCCTTGGCGTCGGGAGTCGCAGGCTGACCCCGTTTCGACGGCGCGTTGTGCTCCACGCGCGCCCCAAAGAGATGTCAGCAATAACTGGAGGGATCCGCAAGGGCCGATGCCTGCCAGGGGTGCGGGTTGTTCGAAAGAGATACCGTGCCCCTGACACACAGGCAACTGAAGGAACACGGGTGGTTTTTAGTCAGTAAAAGCCTGACACTCCCTGCGGCTCCGCCCAGAACGGGAGAAGTTACTTGATGATTACACATCCTCAACAAAAAAAAATGCGTCCTCTCTAATGTAACGACATTATTCAGTGCCCAAAGCGAAGCCAAAGGCACTGCCACCTATGACGGACACCATTCCCCTTGATAAAAAACAAGATATTTTTTTAGGTCTGGTTTAAGCGACCGACCTTGTTTTTGAAATAAGAAACTAACAGAAATCGAAATACAGTTCCGTTTACAAAACTAAGGACCTTGGGCTGATTTTTCAATAGTCAGATAACTTTTATCTGAAGAATAAATCTGACAATTTGGCATACTATACAGATGCTGTCAAACCGACATACCCCCAGTTAAGTTTGTTGTCAAATTCGTCCTTAATCTTCTGCTAAGTTGTCATTTTTGTATGAAAAACTTCACCCTAATCGATAAATGTTGGAAATTCATAAACTGGCTCAGAGCTTTATGTGTTTATTTAAGACTCAATTCGATCTGTTAAAAGTATAATCTCTTCTAAATACTTGTAAGAAGCTGCCTTCTTACAAGTATTTAGAAGAGATTATACTTTAGGGCTTGTTAATAATAATCAATTTAAAGAACATGCCGCCAACAATGTAAGGGAAATACAATTCTTTATAGACAGTCGGAGTGGAAGTAGGTAAACGTACAAATAACTTATATGATGTTAAAGTTATGTATTGTCACTTTTGTGTCGCAGTTTTCCATCTGGCACCCTAACTGCGTAACATACGATCAATCATAATCTATTTCATTTTGACAGTTCAACAATATTAATTGCGTTATTTATGTTGTTGAGCAGACACATTTTTCGAACATATGAAGCAATATGATTAGCAATCTTTTTCAAAATAATTCGGATCATGATTCATCGTGCGTTACGCAATTAGGGTGCGGGTCTTATTTATATCCGTAAGAAAACAAGATGAAGATCTAGTATTTTAAAAATAACGTCTCGGAAAAATTTGGTGAAGTGTATAATATTTTATCTTCGCTTGTATGTAACTTGCATTGTATATTATTATCTCAAGACTGCACGCAAATACTCATAATGTATCTAATTTAAAACTTATTGGAATCTCGACTAACACGTCATCAGGCCATAAGCGGAACAATTACTTCATGACAATGAAATTATTTTTAAATAATCTGTCGCGATCTGTGCCTTTGTTGAACAGTTATAAATTATTCCCGTGACAACTGAAAGGCCAAAGGGAACATGCAAACATCACTTATGTTTTCTGCCAAAGGGAACCGCATTATTCATTACTTACCAAATGTAGTGTTTACGTTGCATTTGACGGTTAACCTGTTCCAATTAATTTGTAAGACTTTGCTTGATATAATATTGGTCTATCATTCCCTTTATGAATTGAATCGGCACCGATTCAATTCAATTTTATTAAAGTAATTGGTTGTTGCGGGGTAAAATTCAGCGGGTGCCAATCGATTCGTAATTGATTTGTCTGCTTTTAAGTTTTGCATGATGGATCTGTGGGGCCCGTTTCTAAGTATGCAGAATAAAATTGATGTTCCATACATTTTGAACGCGTAGCACATTTCTATGAAACAGCAGTTTTTTTTTTTTTTTGTAGCCCACGGAAAATTTCTACGCTAGAATGATATGCTGAATCCATGTTTACGGTTTGCACACTGGTTAAAAATGTACCCTGTATAGGTGCACCGTGCACCTCTGCGCGATGTTGTGTGTTTGTAATATTAAAATAATTGCTTTTTATTAGATGCATATGGATGTTTACAACATGTTTAACAATTTTCGTCTGTCTGTTTGTTTGTTCCGGCTAATCTCTGAAACGGCAGGACCGATTTTGACGGGACTTTCACTGGCAGATAGCTGATGTAATAAGGAGTAACTACTTTTCATTTAGAAATTGTATTTGTTTTTATTAATAACTAATACAGATAAATCCTGGTAGTACGTTCCCGTGTGATAATTTTCAACCTCCATGCGGGCGTAGCCTCGGGTAACAGCTAGTATGTTGTAAAATAATGCATTGTTCAAACTTAAAATTTAAATGATTTCTTGTCGAGTTTCGACGACTATTAGGCTACCACTAGTTTATACACTCGAGAGCAATGAATCCGGGTCACTTAAAGAATGTTAAAAATCTCGGAAACTAAAAATGATAGGTTAATGCAATAAATTGTATTTAATAGACAATGTAATACTCCTTAAATGAAAGTAAAAAAAATATGAGTCACAATACATTTTATTAACACAAAATTACATAAAGAAAAAAACTGCTGATCTCTCCTTAAAACAAAAATAGGAAACATGAAATTTTTGAACTTTATTACGATTTTCTTGAATTTTAATACTTCGTATTGCCTCCTCGTGCTTCCATTACTGCGTTTACGCGGTTTGGCATGCTGTACACCAAGTTCCTTATACGATTTTGGGGAATATTCTCCCATTCCTCTGTGAGAGCAATTTTGAGCTCACGAAGCGTGATTGGGGGAGGGTTTCGTTGTTTTACGCATCTGCCTAGCTCGTCCCAAGCATGCTCGATCGGGTTGATATCCGGGCTGCGCGCTGGCCACTCCATACGAGTAATGTTCATCTCTTGAAGGTAGTCATTCACAATCCTACCTGTATGAGGTCGGGCATTGTCATGCATAAATATAGCATCCTCACCTAAATTGACCATAAATGGACCAACGTGATCATTGAGAATTTCTTCCACATATCTTACGCTAGTTATAGAGCCGTTTTCTATGATCACCAGCTCTGTGCGACTTTCAGAAGAAATTCCGGCCCACACAAGTACAGACCCACCACCGTAGGCTACTTTTTCTTCGATGCATGCTTGCTTGAATCTTTCCCCTGGTCTTCGATACACTCTGTGTCTTCCATCGTGCTTGTAGAGCATAAATTTTGATTCGTCGGAGAACATAACTTTTGACCAATCTTCAACACTCCAATTTACGTGGCTCTGGGCATATCTTAGTCTTGAAATACGATGCCCACGCTCCAGTTTAGGGCCATTTGCAGGTCTAAGGGGTTTTAAGTTAGATTCAGCAAGCCGACGTCTTACTGTCCATGCACTTGGGTTACTTCCTCCGAGGCGTCGAAACTGATTGGTGAGTTCAGTTCCTGTGAGAAAGCGATTTCGAAGCATGGTGTTCACCAAGTATCGGTCTTCTCGTGCTGTGGTACACCTGGTTCTGCCCGTTCCTGGTCTGCGAAGGTTAGAACCAGTTTCTTCGTAACGTCGGAGAACTCTTTGTACTGTTGACAGCGACACACCGACAGTCCTGGCTGTATCGCGCTGACTCCGGCCGGTTTCCAGCATTGTAAGTATTCTGGTGCATTCTTCAGGCGTAAGCGACATAATTTCAGCTTGAATAATGAATATAGAGCACTATCAACATGGTTTATGTACCCACATAAATGACAGATTACAAACAAAAGCAAAACCAAATGCTGCAATTTCGTAGTTCCATCTTCGAAAGTGGCCCTTTTTCAAATTTGATTTTTTTATGATATAACTTTACAATAACTAAGAAGTTTTAATACCTTCATTTAAGGAGTATTACATTGTCTATTAAATACAATTTATTGCATTAACCTAGCATTTTTAGTTTCCGAGATTTTTAGGATTCTTTAAGTGACCCGGATTCATTGCTCTCGAGTGTATAAATGCCGATAGAACCCTTGTTGAAAACAATAGTAAAAACTTACGCCAGATAATTGGTCGATTATTTAATAATTTACTTTAGTCGAGTAATTTTCAGCTAACTATACATACGCCATCTATCGGATATTGACGTAGGCCACGAACAGATTTAAAAATCAAAACGTCAAAGCAACTCAATAATAACCGCGCTTGAATCCTTCTCCCTCATTTCCTAAACACGTTTTACGCATGCCTACTAATCCAAGAATAATTGACTTTTATTTGGCTTTCAAAGCCGGAAACTACAGTCATAAATCAAAATCAAAATATTTTATTTCATATAAACCTGCATGGGCACTTATGAAACGTCAGAAGCTAGGTGCACAATCTTGAAATATTGCTATTCCTTCATTAGTTCCGTCTACTAGAATGTAAAGGAACAAACTCACTTTGACGTACCTATTCAGTTAAACCGTACATAATTTTTCAAATCGGTTCGGTAGTTTCGGAGTCTATTCAATGCAAACAAACAATCAAATCTTTCCTCTTTATAATATTAGTATAGATTTCCACTTGTATGAGTGTTGACTGCACTTTGATAAAATTGTCAAGTGACCTTCAAGAAATTTCTCACCAAGTCTGGAAAATCAAACCGTGGGACGCAATCCTCTTTTACATAAAATGAAGACGGCAAATTATGTTTTCATCACTGGTTTCATCTTCCGTTTTCATTTTGCGTTTGAAAAAAAAACTCCTTTTAACACAGTATTTATAAGGAAGCGATATCGAAGCCGCATCATCTAACATGTTACGGACACACGTATATTCTCCAGAAAACTATCCAAATAAGAGTGATGCCTAATGACGTCATAGCTAAATGCAAGCCAGACGGTTTATTAATAGCTCCCAATGGTCTGTGGCGAGACTTTAAAAATTCAAAGGGTTTGTGAAACATTAAGACTATTAAAAAAATTAAATAAAAAAATATATTTCATATAAACCTGCATGGGCACTTATGAAACGTCAGAAGCTAGGTGCACGGTTCCAAATTGTCACTTCCTATTAATAAGGCGGAACCATTTTTAGAATAGCATAAAGCCAATCTGAAGAGTTTAAAAGATACAAGTTATACGTCTAAGCCAAAGTGAACAAAACTGATGAAAGGAATTGTGATGCAAATTTATAATAGGCAAAATTGTGCCAGCCGTGAGTAAGATTCACATCAATCATTGAATGCAAGGGATGACACGAGGAGCTCGGTGACGCTACGTAATAAGAGCATTTCTGCGTTGCTGATGATCTACTGACACAAATTTTAAAGACCAATTTGTGGTCTGGTAGAACGGCGCATTTGTTTGTTGTTGTTGTTGTGTGTTACATTAGGTGGAAACGATCAGGTCTTGTTCTTCAGAGGGGACAGAAATATGAAAATAAAGAACGTTTAAATAATATAATTTTATGTATAATATCATAAATGAAAGAAAACGCAACGCATAAAGAACAATGAAAAGCTACGGGAGAGATCTTTGTCGTGCTTTGAATTAAGACGGTGCAAGACATAAGCCAAGGGTAATTAATTGTTTAAATAGTAAGTAGTAACTACTTTGCAAGGATCATTTGATGATTCTTTCACATATTTTAAATAATACCTGTAAAAATACAGTCAACAGTGACGCTATTATTGCAACTAAAATTGTAATTCTGTGCAAGACCAAATAATTTTTATTTTAATTTATCTTTAATAGCTTTTTGCCCGGATATCGGAAAATATCCACGGGTACGTACTACCGTGATTAATGTCTTATGTGGTAATCGAGATTATAAACTATCTGTGTGCCAAATTTTATCCATATCCTTTTTAGCTGTTTTGCGGCAACCCGGAAAATCATCCAGACAAAGAGGACAAAAACTCAGCTATTACTTTTTATATTCAATACGGGATAAGTTTTTAACCAATGCGTAACCATGAATTCAGCATATCATTCTAGACCAGCGCAGAAATTTTTCGTCGGTTATACAAAAAAACAAATCAGCTGTTCCATTCATTTTGACATTGAAAAAATCTGCTGTTTCATAGAAAAGTGTACCTACAGGTATTGCACTTTTCTATGAAACAGCAGATTTTTTTTTTTTTGTTGATGATCATAATTATTTTTAAATAAGACAGTAGAAAAGATTCTAGGCTTTATAAAAAAAAAATCGTGTTAATTTAATTAAGCATTAGGTACCTTTTTATTAATAAACGATGTAAGTTTAGTTCATAAAGTTTCTTAATGAGGATAGTAGTTTTTCACTTTTACTAAGACCCGCAAAAGAATGAACACTGCGGAGCTAAGTATGTGTCAGCTAGCACTGAACATGTGAAAGTAAGAGCTTTCAGCGGAGTCTAATTTGATGTCGATCGTACCTGCAATTAAAGGCCACGTATGTGACAAGTATTGGTTAGGTGGTGTGGCTCTAACTTTTAAATCATTCATTTTTATTATTATCTAAATTTGCTCACGATCTAACCTTGATATAATTGCGATCAGCTACAAAGCAACACTGAAGGGTCCGCTGACGACGAAATAAAGTTAAACCTGAAGATTTTTTAAATATGAGTGTAGCAATCATGGGTCTTTTTTTTTTTTTTGATGATGGGAAACCATCAAATAACTTATCCTGCTCCGCGCGGAGCGGGAGGACGTGTCACACTTTTCCTGATTAAAACCCACCCGTGTTCCCTCCTGTGTACCAGGGGCCACGGTATCTCTTTGGAACAACCCGCAACTCTGGCAAGCATCGGCCCATGCGGATCCCACCAGTTGATGCTGACATCTCTTTGAGGCGCGCGTGAAATACAACGCGCCGTCGACCCGGGCTTGGTCCTTAGCTACCCATTAGTCGCCGTTCGCAAGCCCGCGCCTACGATGGTCGGTAATCGGACTGTAGAAATCATGGGTAACGCAGCCTTTCAGGTTGTGAATTAATAATGGAATTTCTAGTAAAGAACGACCTGTACCTACCTAATAATTTACTGAACTTTACATGTATTTAATTAAAGTGTGTAATTTTTTTAGCATTTTTTGTACACTATGATGTGAAAACAGTTAAATGAACCATTATTTGGGATTGAACACATTTAAAAACGACCCCAAGTCCAGGCGTCGACTTTAGGTTTAGGCATCCTTTGTAAAGCGCCGCCAAAATAAAATAAAATGAAACATTACAAAAGCGTCAAACGTTTTAAATTGATGCAAAATAATAAATTTAAGGCGAATGGTATATAACCTATGTTCTGGCTTTGGAAGCGACCCTTACACCCTGTATTCTAAAAGAAAAACTGCAAAACAAGAAAAGCGGAACAAATTAATTCGCGTAGCTCGTAAACAAAGGTCGCGGGCTAGTGTTTATTTGGAATTGTCAGACGTTCTAATTAGCAGATACCTCTGAGCGCTTCATCAGACAATAGCTGGACCAACGGTGTTCCTTGTTAGCTATTGAGCACCGAAGCACTAAATTCCGTAAAGCTATGTTTTACTCCGGCTTATATAATAGCTTATTCTGAAGAAATTCTTCTTTAAATGAAATGAAATGAATAATACCTTTTTGAATTAAATTCCAGACGTCTATTGGATTGTTGTATGCATAATTTGTTGGTTTAGACAAGATCGTTTTGTATTTGTGGTTTTTATTAAGTCAAGAATCAGTTTAGTTAACTTTATGAAACGGAGTATATCCAAGACTGGTTGGTGTGGCTACTAAAATATCGGACAATATTAAAATTCAGTGAAACCACCGACAAACAAAACAAAATCTTCGCTACACCAAAACTTTGAAATCACGAAAATATTTTATTTTAACAAAAATAAAACAAATACGAAACGCTGTTTGGAAATTCGCGAGAAGCCAACATGTTGACAAAATATTTCCAAAAACAAATGTGGCTTTTCGCGCACGCCGCGTTTTATATTTTACTGAATGTATACTTACTTACGTTAATTGGAAGCGGTGCATCAGAGAGTACAGAATACATGCAGATCACAGACAGCTTTTAGTTTAAATTATTATCGAAATAAAACAATAGTGGCCAATTTGTATCTTTTAGTAACACTGTTAAAATGAAATCTCGTTAAGAACGTTCATCCCGCGCGGGCTGTCAAAGTCGCATTTAGTAGGCGCGTTGACCACTTTTTGGGTGAACAAAAATCATGGAACACGCGTCATCGTCACCGAACGCTCCATGAGTATACGTATACTGTGTTTATATGGGTGAACGAGCACACGGATGAGTCGCGCGGTGATGTCTTTTGGAAAAGTCACTTTCTTTATTTAAGAAATTCTAATTCTTTTATCCCTTTCTTTCCCTTTGTAATTTTACCGCAAAAGTCTGTACTGTTACCTTTAATGGCTGAAGTCGATCGCTCGTTTATCATTTTTTACCAAGAGCAATCAGGACACAAGTACCCAATGTGAAATCCTGTATTGACGATAAAAAAACACACGTAATTGTTTAAGTTATCACTTCTGGAGTACCAATGTTTTTTTAGAGGCAGTGGTATTTCGTGATTATTATTAAATTAAATACAAATAAAAGTACAATTCTCATTCAGCCAAGCACTAGATCGTTGGCATTTATAATTATTTTTAAATAAAAACTTTCAATAGTAATAAGTAACGCGAACAGAAAATAAGTGACGGTATGTCGTTTTTAATAACTAAATACCAGAATAGCTGTAAAAAAATACATACAAATTTATAAAACCAACGATTTAGTGATAACTGAAAAATAAATTGTATTTTGATTTAAACCTAATAAGATAATCAGGAAAAACCACTTGAAATACGACGTAGGCAGCCCGGGCCGGATGAACGGTCTTAACATGAAAATAAATTCGTAACTACGAGTTCCATATAAAATAGTTAGGTACCTGTGTTTTTCAGAACCAGCGGACAAAACAATACGTTGATAATGGATATCGATTTTGTCGGGATTTTCGTGAAAGCTTCGTTAAAAATGTTGCATTAAAGATGAGAAAAAACTAAAATCGTTATTTCGATGTTTCACTGATTAAATGCAACTGTTATTTGACCCGCCAAAGACGACAACTAATTTAGTCTTAGAGCTTCCTGTTATGTTGTAAGGCTATTAAGTAATTACACCCGGCGCGGCGCAAAAAGTGCCACAGTCTATGGAGCTCTGCGACAAAGCACATTGAAAGCCGTCGATACCAGCAAAGTTAACACGTGCTGAAGGCAGAACAATAGCCCAAAAATATTAAAGCATTTTTGCTCCGTTTTAGACGAAGTAAGTTGAATGACGTATTTTGTGATAGTGTAGGCGAAAGAATTAAGGCCCTGGTAATTTTGAATGAACTCGTCGTATTGTCGTTATGAGCAATAATAGTTCTTACTGCAATCCGATACGGGTTAAAATCTGTTGTAATCAATTCGAATAATAAATGAGCAAGCGTTGTCGTAAAAATGCAAATAAAATCGTTTAAAATTAAATATTAACTATTTGATAATAAATAATGGATGCAGTTTAGCTTTTAGAATTTTATGGTATATTTTTAATTATAATATTAATTGTTATTGAAGGGATAAACTGGTTTTAAAGATAATTTAGAGGTGACTTTGATGATTTTTTTGATGCATTAAAGTATGTTTAATTAAGTTTTGAGTTACATCACTGTATGAAAAAAAGACTTGAAAATATCATTATATTTTTTTTTGCTTTCAAAATTATTTACGGGTAAAGAGATACACTGGTTTAAAAAACCACCTTTTTGAGCGTTTTCAAATCTCCGCCTTAATATCAAGTAGGAACTGCACCAGCTGGGTACAGCGATCTAACCAGCTTGATATTACAAAACCGTAAAATTATATTTAGTGGTGCGCGGCCCACGCTCGTGTCTCTCATTACTCCCTGCGATTTAATTAAGTCTTTCGCATAAATAGCACCCCTCCGAAACGATATAGGTATATATACATACATCACGATGTAGGGTCGCCTCGTCATTGCCGTGATGCAACGGTGGGGCCGACGATATAATCACCCAAATAATCTAGGGACGCCGACATCATTTAAAAAATAAATGAATAGACCGTTATTATTTTTTGAATTGCACTCAGGACCAATCGCATGGGATTAACAGGGTGTGGGGTGGCAGCTAGCGGATGATGGGTGACGGGGGGTAGGTGGTGCGTCGCAGGTGGTCCAGCCACCCCGCGCCCTGTACCACAAGATAACAAACACCTTGTTATGACGACTGCAAATTAATTAGCTATTGTTAAGCAAGTCATACCAACATAAACGCATTATATATTCGCTCAAAGGCGATTCTTTGAGCAGAGGTTCGCTTTGTTTTCGATTTTATTCCATTCTGCTATTTCCTAGAAATATGGCTTCGAATCAAGAATATTTTTTTAAATAAATATTTCGTTTCTTTGCCTTCCACCATTTTTTCGTTTTGTTGTGTTAATTTGATGTAATTTAAACAGCATAATATAATATGCTGGATGTGGGAAGCACAAGACCGGTCGAAGTGGAGGAGTCTGGGGGAGGCCTATGTCCAGCAGTGAACGTCTTTCGGCTGAAATGATGATTATGAAAATAATATGTTTATTCTAGTGTGATTTAAATTACGTCAAATTGAAAACGAAGAACAGAATTATGGAGTGTCCGGCTACTAAAAATATTACACTAATAATCTGTGTTCGTTAAATAAATTTTACTTTGACACCTGCAGTGCGTAGCACCCCCAATCAATCAATCAATCAATCGGACCTATACCTGTCACTCAATATAATACAAACTGTTGTGACAAAAATATTTCAAGATAGGTACATAACCAGCTCCCGCAGACTTTTCTAGATTCGTTTCATTGAGAATGATTGAGATGACTTTCCGCAAGATGATGGACTAGCTTTCAAGTGGACTATTGTACGTGGTTGTACGATCATTGGCTAATAATAGTGTTTTTATAACGCTTTTATTTAATAAAAAAAGATTCATCATAATCTGCTACCTACTAACTTATGGCCTTCTAAGTTGTGGTTTTAAGTGGTATCCGAAAACCCCACGACCGCGTAGTCAAAAATCGTCACGGATCATTAAATTAGTGTTCTTTTCAAGTTGGACGAAATTAAAAAAGAAAACGAAAAATTTCTAAAACCATTCTTGATCAATTTTAATAAACTTTTTTGCTTTCAATTTCATTCTTCCCTAACAGGACAACATTAAAAAAGGGAAACAAAATAATAAAAAACCAATTGAGATCAGAATTAATAAACTTTTTTGCATTCAATATTGCAGCGCGGAGATCACAAAATCACTGGGGGTTGAAAATGCTTGTGTTAGTGAAGTTTGAATGAGTAGGTAGCAAGGGACTTCACAAAAAGATTAATTAATTGTGCCCGGCTGGGTAATATTAGTGTCCATCGCGTAGCACCCGCGGTCCGCCCCCGCGCACGCTCAGGGCTCAGGCGCGAGCCGGCAGTTATTAGATAAATCCAGGAATGTACTCACCCTTCGACGGACGGGTCACTTGTAAAGTACAGGATGTTAAAAAAAACATTAACACGGCCGGTATCTACGCATTTTGTGCAGCAATATAAGTAGAATTTATTGCTGAAAATCTACTTTTATTTTTGGTAGGATGACATGGTTAGGGTAAGTCATTGTGCTAAGTAAGGGTGCAAGTTAAATTACGCCATTAAAAACTAGTTCACGTCAAAAAAAGTTGGAACTTTGACCTTCAATATCTCTCCGTGATCATATTCCAGTACAATAATTACCACAATGACTAGTAGCGGAGTACAAGTAATTGTTGGCGCGTCTTTTACACTCAATAAAAATAATAGGCAGACATGGTTCAAATTATTTTAAGGGGAATCTAGCCGCAGGCTCGAACTCACTGGTGGGCCTGGCTAAAAAGCACGTTGCCTCAAATCAAATCAAAATAATTTATTCAAATTAGGCTGCGAGTCAGCAGATTTTGAACGTCAAAAAACGTCACACCAGGCATCGTGTCCGACAGAGGTAGTATCAGTGATGAGCAGTTAGACGCTAGTCTACACGCACATCGTTATTAAGTGAGATGCAGGATCCTTTATACACTTGAGAGCAATAAAATCGCACAAACCTTGTAATTTGGGTTATTAGGTACTGTTTTTTTCTTAAATCTAAAGATATTGAGTGCAACACGCAATGTCTAACATGTTAGTTTCCACTCTGCTCTTTCTTACAGGCTATCCAAATCCAGTTTCATCTTTGATTTCATGACATCTTTCTAGTTCTGGTAACACTGAGGCACCTAATCCCTACTAATATTATGAATGCGAAAGTAACTCTGTTTGTCTGTTACGCTTACACGCCTAAACCGCTCAACCGATCTTCATGAAATTTGGCAGAGAAATAGCCTGGGATATGGAGAAGGACATAAGCTACTTTTTTAAGCGATAACCGACATCAACGCGGGCGAAGCTGTGGGCAAAAGCTAATTGAAGATATATTATTAAACACTGCCATTATTTTGTTCATTGAACTCTTCAGTGGACAAATATAAAGGGTTTTTATATACACGTTGTTGTTAGCCACAACTACGCCTAGATAAAGGGGTCAACTACTTATCAACTGGTTGTTTCGACATGACAAAGTCTCGAGATCACGCCAAGGTATAGGGAACCTCGTAAATGATTTGTCATCCTTAGGTTTTGAATGTCACAATAGTATATTTGACTGTTAATTTTTTATTTTTCAAAGCCCAGAGGCAGAAATGGAGTTAAAAAAAAATTGGGGCCGTTGTATGCGATAGTAACTTTTGCGCCATTCAGATCAATAAATATTATTCATACAATGATTCATTATTATGATTTGTTGAGATAAGGATAGAAGAATATTTTCAAACTTGCAACTTCTCCATTTTTCCACAGATTACATTTTTTTTTTTTTTTCGGAAACCGTCTTTCGTATTTTTGATACTAATCAAATACCCTTTTACAATTTACTGAGATTTTTTTTAAAGCGGTAAGCGAGTTCTACTACACCTACTTCGCTAAGTTAATTTGCTACCGACGATGAGTTAATACTGCAATGAAAAAAATCATCAGGCGTTATCTATAACTATATTTCAATTTTAATAGGGCTGCAGTAGCGACGCAAGTCGACAATTTAATTAAAGGGTTGATGTGCGGCGCATCGCTCGTTAGGTATATGGTACGTATAACAAATCTATCCATTAGCCCACCTTTAGTTCGTATCCTATGAGGGGAGCTTTTCCAAGCAATAACCGACTTTAAAGGTATTCAGATAAATGAGTTATCGAATAATCATATTAATCGTGCGAGACTCGGACAGACAAATTATGTTTTAAGAGTCATTTTGAAAACCCTTTTGAAGACCTGTCATAAACAAAATCGTTGCAACGGAGAGGGTGATGTTCTGATGAACCATTCGAGGTTCATTATGGAACAATGCTTCTGACGTTGGACGAAAACAAGAGATATATAGCACTGGAAGGTCACATTCCGTTTCATTTTGTACAGGAAAATTGTTACCTTTAATTATTATTTTTACGTTTAAGTCGTATTTAAGATTTGTAGGTATACAGGATAAGTTTTTAACCAGTGCGCAAACTGTAACCATGAATTCAGCATAATTATCATTGATTTTGATTTCATTCTAGACTGGGGGCTAGAAATTTTTCGTCGGTTTAACAAAAAAGCATTTGCTGTTTCATAGAAAAATTACCTAAGCGGTCAAAGTGTATGGAACAGCAGATTTTTTTTTTTGTAATACCAACGAAAACTTTCTACGCTGGGGTTCTAGAATGATATGCTAAATTCATGGTTAGAGTTTGCGCACTGGTTAAAAATGTTACAAAATTTACGTCGAGGAATGTTAGATGGCCAATTCATTGAATCATGTGTATTTAAAAGGGTATGCTTAGATGGTTTAGTGATGTTGAGAGGACGAATGAAAGGAGACTTGCAAAAGGTATTCAAGGCAGATCTGAGTGCGGACGTGCTAAGCCGACATATAGTGACCTTATTGGTGATGTTTTTAAGAAAGGTCAGCAGGCTTAGTCTATCGCTTTCTATTTCTACGAAGAATAGACAGTGCTTTTTCAATACAGAGTGACATTTCGTTTCTCCATTTTTGAAATCGCACCGTTCATTTCCTTCTACAAACTATCATTTTGTCCATCGTTTCTAACGATCTTTTTCTAGGTCCTTATATTTATAAGAAACTTGAAAAAGATATTTCAGAAGAATATTTCTTCCCAAACTGTCAAAATTACACTGACAACAAACTTTCTACTCGGCGGGTACAAAGTATATACGATTATCTGCAAAATCATGATTCGTTTAGAACGCCTAACTGTGATAATTAATAGAAAAACATAGCTATCTTCTATTGTACATCATTTAGTTAATAGTCATGTTTATTCTTCCGTCGACAAATCGGTGCTCGTGCTAAGCCTGCAGGTGCGTAGTAGTCGCAACCGGCGTGCGTGTATCACCAGATGTAGGTATAGAACGAGGCATAATGAGAATAGAAACACGTGGCATTCTGCAGGCTTAGCACGAGCACCGTTTTGTCAGTTAATGTCTTTAGGTGAAATAATCACACAAAACTCACCTTTTTGTTTTGTCGTGTAATGTGTTTTGTAAAAACTTTTATTAGTCATTCCGTCAATAGCACAAATCGGGTCCAAGCTGCAAATAGCCAACTCTACATCTAAATTCTTACAAAGTGTTAAATCAAATTTGTATACGGCGAAAACGATAGAAAATTGCATTATTCTCCATCTCGCAAACAAATAATTATTTAAATAATTTTGGTTTTAGAATTCCGAAGAGGTATAATAGACCGCACCGAGTTAGACACTTCATCCTAGCGACTAGGGGCATCAGGGCTAGGGCTGGCATCTTTATAATATCGTTTCCTACATTATTTTCTATGAATACATGTAAGGAAATGATGCCTATCATTTTTCTAATTTGAATTTACCCGCGCTCCCAAGCGCGAGTTATTAATAGAATGACCGATAAGATAAGACTCTATGAAAGTAGGAATGAATGACTGAGTGAGAACTGACATTACAGTGTGGTGCATGTCATTCTGATTTTGAAGTTATGAATAAACTATGATATAGAAAATACCTCAAGGATAGGAGACGATATTCGTGAATTTATTAGCTTTGAATGTTGTTTCTTTATTACAGGTAAGTAATATGTTGTAAAGCAGTAAGTACTTACCTACCTTATAATGACAACCTTTTGTAAACAATAAAACATATTTATTACAGAAACGCAATTTAGTTATTTTAAGGACGTCAGACCTTAAGATATCTTATAAAACAACATTTATGCAAAGGAAATCTTACAGAAATGGATAAACTAAAATTTGAGTTTACAATTCAAAGTTTCGATGACCAAAAAACAAATGTGTTAGCAGTAACCTCATTAACCATAAAAGGGGTTAAAATTTACCTTATGCCACAAGAACTGCAACCAATTATATATCATGGAAAATTGATGGAAATTGAGACTTTAAAAAATACATTGCAAAGAAGACACTAGGGTGTGTATGGATAACTTTATTAGAGGAACTAAGAAAGACTTGTGAAAATACACAATTCAAGAATTATTTCCTGAAAGAAGCTGTAAGTACAACCGGAGTACACAGCCTATAATAAATGAGGGTATATCTGAAGAATCACTGTCAAGAATCTTAGAAAAAATTGCAAATATGAATCCACAATTACCGAAGCACTAATTTAAAAAGAATCAAGGACAAATTTGTAATTGAAAAATTCACCGTTCAAAACACAAATGTAACTAACTCAATGGATGGCCATTTATGAAAAAGAATGTGCTCGATTCGAAATAGTTGAGCATGAAATAAAATCGAGATTTTTAGACTGTTTTGGATAAAACGTGTTTGAATTGGTACAGTTCAATGCTAATAAGACTTACACTAAGTTGAGAATGGAAACAATGGAAGGAAAATTTTTGTGATACTTATGAGAATCAAGTTTGGACGCCAATAAAATATGCAATAGAATTTAAATACAAACTCCAACTCAAATCATTTATTTCAGTTAAACTTTTTACAGGCAGTTTTGAATTGTCAAAAAAAAAAAAACCGGTCAAGTGCGAGTTGGACTCGCGCACCGAGGGTTCCGTACAAACCTGTGGGTATATAAGTAAAAGTTCAAAATTGTCAAAAATATTTTTTTTTATATGACGAAACTAAAAATTTTCGGTTTTCGTAATTTTTCCTATATCTGTACTATAAGACGTGACTTCGTACAAAATTTCAAGATTCTAAGTTCACGGGAAGTACCCTGTAGGTTTTGATTCCCGTGCGAGTTTCGAAAATTTGCGGAATTTTGCGGCCTAAATGGCTGTATCTTTTGATTGCGTTGACTTAGAAGGTTGATTTTTCTACAGCTTCCAGGGACAGTAGAACTAAGTATCATATAGAAATTTCAGTTTGATACCTCCACGCGTTCCTGAGAAAAACGGTCTTGACAGACGGACGGACGGACGGACGGGCAACAAAGTGATCTTATAAGGGTTCCGTTTTTTCCTTTAGAGGTACGGAACCCTAAAAAACGAAGTTGAAGCTAGGTGCCCATTCCAAAACGTACATCTCTATGGAGAAGAACGGGCAAGAAACTCCAAGGACACTCTTTAAATCATGGGTATTACAAAAACTTGGGAACATTATTCTTGGTGCTTTCTATATGTGAGAACAATGTAAAAAAAAATAAGATTCAAAATAAGCCATGGATAATAAGCCAGTTAGGAGATTACCAGTCTCAACCGTCAGCGCCCGTTCACGAACTTGACGCAAAACAGGATCACTATTACAATAAGCAATAAGAAAAGAGAAAATATTGTTAGAAATGGACAGTACAATAAACAAAAGTATTTTGATTGATTTGATTGCAGTACTACCTAGTTTCATAACAGACAGAATTGATAGAAAGAAAATAAAAGAGACAAAAGATCTTTTTAATGAAGTGAAAAGCTTGGCACATTCAGTTAACAAAAAAAGTTTTGATAAAAAGAAAATTACAAATGTTGTAGTAAAAACAAAAGAGGTTAAAGAACCATGCAAGATTTGTAGAAAACTAAATAAAGGAAATAGGTATCATCCAGAATACACATGCTGGTTTAAAATGAATAAAACTAAATGTTATCAATTTTGTTAACAATTCAGAAGTAGAAACAGAATTAAATAATATGTATCAAAAGAACTAGTAGCGCCACCATTAATCAAAATGACATTATATAACACGTACGATGCATACATAATATATGATTCCGGTAAGAATATCTCATTAATTAATTTAGAATTGCTAAAGTTAAAAGATGAAGAAAAAATAATGAAAAATACAGACTGTGAAGTTAACTACGATTAATCGTGTGAATAAAAACAAATGGAATAGTAAAATCGAAAATAAAAATCTACGAAATATTAGGTCTTTACCTATGAAATTGCCGTTCTGCAGTACTGGCCATTTCAAATCAAAATAATTTTTGTTTGGCTAAGAATTCTAATTTCAAATTAATTTTATTTTAAAAACATGGATTTTTTTTTTCTAAAAGTAGTCATTTCTTTATTGATTAGTGTTACATTTTCATCGCATTTCAATCTTTTTCGTCATCATGGATACGTTAAAAATTCGAGTAATTATGGAATATGAGTACCGTCGTGGCAGCAACGCGGCACAAGCGGCACGCAACATCAACGACGTTTACGGAGCTAACACTACAAACCAACGCACCACCTGTTATTGGTTTGCTCGCTTCCGTTCTGGAAATTTCGACCTGAAAAATGAACCTCGCGGTCGTCCGAAGACTTTGGTCGACAATGACGAATTAAAGGCGATTGTGGAAGCTGATGATACACAATCTACGGCTGAATTAGCAGCAGCTTTCGACGTTAGCGTCAAAACAATATTGGTCCATTTGCGTCAAATTGGCAAGGTAAAAAAGCTTGACAAATGGGTGCCCCACGAACTCAATGATCGCCAGCGCGAAGTACGCGTCGAGACGTGCCTTGCACTGCTCAACAGACACACAAATGAAGGAATTTTGAACCGCATTGTTACCTGCGATGAAAAATGGATTCTGTTTGATAACCGTAAGCGCTCAGCAAGTTGGTTGGATCCTGGTTCAGCACCTAAACAATGCCCTAAACGAAAACTTACCCCTAGAAAAGTGATGGTCACTGTTTGGTGGTCTAGCGCCGGTGTGATTCATCACAGCTTCTTACCAAACGGGGTGAGCATTACTGCAGATGTGTACTGTGAAGAACTGAACACAATGATGGAGAAGCTGGCGCATCTCCAACCAGCATTGGTCAATCGCTCGTCTCCGCTGCTCCTGCACGACAACGCGCGACCTCATACTGCACAGCAGACGGTCTCCAAGTTGCAAGAACTGGGGTTGGAAGCTCTCCGTCATCCGCCCTACTCACCAGACCTTGCGCCTACAGACTACTACTTTTTCCAGAATTTGGATAACTTCTTGGCGGGAAAAAAATTTAATACCCGAGAGGCAGTACAAAATGCCTTTGAAGAATTTGTTGCCTCCCGTCCAGCTGATTTCTTTAAGAAGGGCATCAATAAACTGCCACTGCGATGGCAAAGATGCATTGATTGCATGGGTGATTACTTCGATTAATACAAATAAAAAAATCATGAAAAAAATTCGTTTAAATTTTTTCATACAAAACGGCAATTTCATAGGTAAAGACCTATTATAAGAAGACGTGAATGTGTTTGTAATTAACAAGAACAATTTTGACTACGACTTTTTAATTGGATTAGATATGATAAAACAGTTTCAAACACTGATCCAAAATGAAAAGCAAGAAATTACACAAATATAAGGGTCCCGTTTTTCCTTTTGAGATACGGAAAACACATGAAATAAATAGACATGCAGAAATGGACGGAGGAAGAGATAAAACAATAAGCTGTGACAAGTTTACAGTGAACTTTAACGAACACGTAGATGATACCAAATATAAAATTACAATAAAACAGCTTGAATATAAACAAGAAGCAGAAATAAATAAACTAGTTGAAAAATACAAATCCATCTTCGCGAAGATCGATTTGTATTTTTCAACTAGTTTTTTCAAAAGACGGAAGGAAGACTGATATTTTCTAAATGCACATTCCCATCGGATTCAGTGAAATATTTAGGGCTTATTATTCATAATAATTTAGTAAGCCCAATATAAGATAATCTAATATCAATAAGAAAATTCTCAGTACCACAAAATCAAAAAAAATGTGAGACTGTTCTTGGGAAAAATATTTTTTTATAACGAATACATCCCAAATACTGGAATAACATTGGAATCACTACACAACTTACTAAGGAAGAATCAAAAATTCATCTGGACAGAAGAATGGTAAACATCCTTTAAAAAAATGAAACAACTGCTATGTTCTGAACCTATATTAGAGGTATTTGACACAGGCCTACCTATACTAATTTAAACTGATGCAAGATACTAGGCGTAGGAGCAGTATTGAGACAGAGACAACAAAACAAAAAATCCAGTTGCATATTTTTCCAAGAAACTAAATGAAGTACGGATTAGGAAAGCAATTTATTTAGAATGTCTAGCAATCAAAGAAGAAGTTAAATATTGGGAGGACTGGCTCATAGGTAATAGTTTTTCATAGTAGTTTCTTAGTTTTTCTGATCATAAATCACAAGAAAAAATGAACATTAAATGAAGATGAAGAACTCGGCGACTTGAACTGTTACCGTTCTCAAAATAACTTTGAGATAAAATATTCACCAGGAAAAATAATCTTTAAACTGACTGTCTAAATAGGAATCCTGTATTAGAAGCACATGAAAATGAAGAGGAACAGTTAAAAATGGTCAATGGGATAAAACTGGAGGATATTATTGTTGATCAAGAAAATAATGAAGATATACAAAGAGAAAAAATAAATAAATATCAAAGCTTTCCATTTACTACAAGAAAATCAAGAATAAAAATAAAATTGTCTCATCAGAAGACTTTAGTATAAGTTTAATCTATACTATAATATCTATACTAATATTATAAAGCTGATGAGTTTGTTTGTTCGTTTGCTTGAACGCGCTAATCTCAGTAACTACTGGTCCGATTTGAAAAATTATTTCAGTGTTAGATAGTCCATTTATCGAGGAAGGCTATAGGCTATCATCACGCTGGGGCCCTTAGGAGCCGAGCAAAAATAAAAAAGTCACGAATACGAAGTACTCGCACGGCCAGGCGATTTTATGCGACGGGGTAGGTCGGGGGAGCAAAAAATTCGACGCAGAAGAAGTTGCGGGCAGAAGCTAGTCAAATAAAGAATACTGTCACATTGGAATTAAAACAAATGCAAAATAAAATTACACCTACATTTACAACCTACTACACGGCTAAGAATTTAAGACAGATAAAGAAAACTTGTAAAAAAAAATGTGAAATTTGCAAACTGTGAAAGACGCAGGTCCTCACCGGACACGGTTGTTTCAAGAGGTTCCTGTTTCGCATAACGCGGAAGGAAACGCCCAGGTGTTTCCATTGCGTAGATCGCCCGGAAACGGTGGAGCATACGGTAGAGGTCTGCCCGGCTTGGGCGGAGCACCGCCGTGTCCTCATGGAGGCGATCGGCGGCGGCGATCTCTTGCGTCCGGCCCGGGTCCAGGCCCAGAATGCCCGTCACCTCCTTCTGCGAAGCAGTAATGCTCGCAAAGAGGGAGGCGGCGCACGTGAGGAGGGAGGGAGGGAGAGGCAGTATGTAAGCCCTCACGGCCCTAACCGCCGCAGGAGACGCTCTGGGCGTCGGGAATTCCAGGCTCACAGGCAACTGAAGGAAAACGGGTGGGTTTTAGTCAATAAAAGTCTGACACGAAGAGCGGGAGAACTTATTTCATAATTTCCCACCCAAAAAAAAAAGTTATGTGTAACAACTACACATGTGTTCCTTCTTAGAAGTAACCAGTTATGTTATGAAATAGCCACACGAATAGAGCAAACGGTTTAGGAATATAGAATAAGATCGCCAAAAATGTTTTTACATATTTTCTTTATTCTTTATAGTAACAAATTCAAATAGTAATGAAGCTGGACAAATAATTAAGAAACATTTATGAAACTGCTCGAGAGTTGTTTTACCTAGTTTAGAGGTTTGGGTCTTTTTTACTGGAATCACTTAGCTTAAGCCATTTTTTTATAATAGGTCTTTACCTATGAAATTGCCGTTTTGTATGAAAAAATTTAAACGAATTTTTTTCATGAATTTTTTATTTGTATTAATCGAAGTAATCACCCATGCAATCAATGCATCTTTGCCATCGCAGTGGCAGTTTATTGATGCCCTTCTTAAAGAAATCAGCTGGACGGGAGGCAACAAATTCTTCAAAGGCATTTTGTACTGCCTCTCGGGTATTAAATTTTTTTCCCGCCAAGAAGTTATCCAAATTCTGGAAAAAGTAGTAGTCTGTAGGCGCAAGGTCTGGTGAGTAGGGCGGATGACGGAGAGCTTCCAACCCCAGTTCTTGCAACTTGGAGACCGTCTGCTGTGCAGTATGAGGTCGCGCGTTGTCGTGCAGGAGCAGCGGAGACGAGCGATTGACCAATGCTGGTTGGAGATGCGCCAGCTTCTCCATCATTGTGTTCAGTTCTTCACAGTACACATCTGCAGTAATGCTCACCCCGTTTGGTAAGAAGCTGTGATGAATCACACCGGCGCTAGACCACCAAACAGTGACCATCACTTTTCTAGGGGTAAGTTTTCGTTTAGGGCATTGTTTAGGTGCTGAACCAGGATCCAACCAACTTGCTGAGCGCTTACGGTTATCAAACAGAATCCATTTTTCATCGCAGGTAACAATGCGGTTCAAAATTCCTTCATTTGTGTGTCTGTTGAGCAGTGCAAGGCACGTCTCGACGCGTACTTCGCGCTGGCGATCATTGAGTTCGTGGGGCACGCATTTGTCAAGCTTTTTTACCTTGCCAATTTGACGCAAATGGACCAATATTGTTTTGACGCTAATGTCGAAAGCTGCTGCTAATTCAGCCGTAGATTGTGTATCATCAGCTTCCACAATCGCCTTTAATTCGTCATTGTCGACCAAAGTCTTCGGACGACCGCGAGGTTCATTTTTCAGGTCGAAATTTCCAGAACGGAAGCGAGCAAACCAATAACAGGTGGTGCGTTGGTTTGTAGTGTTAGCTCCGTAAACGTCGTTGATGTTGCGTGCCGCTTGTGCCGCGTTGCTGCCACGACGGTACTCATATTCCATAATTACTCGAATTTTTAACGTATCCATGATGACGAAAAAGATTGAAATGCGATGAAAATGTAACACTAATCAATAAAGAAATGACTACTTTTAGAAAAAAAAATCCATGTTTTTAAAATAAAATTAATTTGAAATTAGAATTCTTAGCCAAACAAAAATTATTTTGATTTGAAATGGCCAGTACTGCAGAACGGCAATTTCATAGGTAAAGACCTAATATTTGTTCCTTGTTCAATGTAATGTTTGTGCATTTCTGGGAGTGATAAAAGATTTATTTAATTTATATGAAACTTAGACTAAATAAATCACATTATTTTAATTTGTAAGCGAGGCTAACAGGAACATTAGGATATAATTTAATAATACGTGGCTGTGGTATGGTAGACCTGCTTGCGGCGTCGACATATTTGTCGCAATTATAGAATCTCGTAAGATCTTCAAAGGGAAGCTCAAATGGTGCCAAAACCACAAGTATCAAATCCGAATGGATTTGTTCGAGTTCAGATTTTGGGGGTTTTGGAAGAGCCCCAAACAGCTTAACTCTAGACCTGGCGTTGCTGTGAGTATTGATGGTGTCTCCAACTCGAAAGATGTTGCTAATTTATTTAGTATGCATTTTGATGTGAAGTCGCAATTGGGTCCGCCATGCCGGGAGATTGATGCTGGGGACAGTGCTACAGATATACAGTGCCAGCCACTTGGTTAGCCTCATCCACAAAAGTACGTCTGTAATGCAATTTTATTAGAAGTAATATTGAATTTGTAACTTATATAAAACAGGAAAAACAGCCTAATATTTTCAGGTAAATTATTAATTTTTAAGTTAAAAAAATAAACACGAAATAATACAAAACAGGTAGAAGAGGTCATTCACTTGAATAGCCTCAATGATAAAGAAAATTTTCATATGATAAAAAAATATTAATACTTAGTGTGCTTCCCATTGCGTCTTATTACCTCGAAAATACGGTTAGGCATCGATTCGTATAAAGAATGGATATATTCAATGGGCATATTCTTCCAAGCAGTGTAGATTTCTCGAATCAATTCTTCAAGCCAAGCATTTTCCATTATATTTGGCCAATCTAAAACTTGAACATTATTTTCTTTAAACCAGCTTTTTACATCACGTGAGGTATGAATAGGAGCGTTATCATGTTGCAAAATCCACTTCCACTTGTATTAAATCTAAATATTTCTGAGTATTTTGTTTTCCTCTAATTACCTACCACAAGGTCGACGGGACCGTAATAGGAAATCGCCCCCCCAAACCATCAATGAACCAAGAGTTGAGTAGCGACGTGATAATAATTTTGTTTCTTTTCTCAGGTCGTGAAAATAGTACGCAAAACCGTCTGGGCCTTCTAAATTGATTTTTTTTTCTCATCACTAAAGATAACGTTTTGCCACTCCGTTGTCCAGGACATGTACTTTTTTGCAAATGATAATCGAGCTTTTATGTGAACTTCACGTGAAGGAGTTTTAGCTTGCATTTCTTTTCGTTAGAGATATGATGAAGTTCTTATAATACGTCGAATAGTGGATAGTGATGCTTTAGTGTTTACTTCATTCGCTATTTGTCTAGCAGTCTTTGTACAGTTCGAAGCAGCCCGTAATATTAGCCGACATTCACGTGATGTTGTGGCGAATTTTGTTCGTCCCTTATAAAGTTGTCCGTAATTTTCTTTATTTTTTATGTAGTTATTAATAACTTTAGGACTACGACTAATATTTTTGGCTATCTCACGATTTGATAATTTTTGTGTTAAATAAAAGTTAATTTTTTCTATTTCTAAACTTGTCAGTTTTTTACCACGACCCATGGCTACAAAATATTATTAAAATTACTGCACCAATTCACTTGAACTTTTACTATGCATATAATAGAAAAAAACTTAAGATTGAACTGACATACACTATATCGGAGGGATATAACTGACTGAGGCTATTCATGTGGACGTGGCGCGTTAATTTTTTTCACCCGTCTTCCTTATAGCGTCAACAAGTCTGTGCATGTTTATCATTCTTTCCTTCAATTACCAAATGTACGATTCAAAGATAATAGTAGATAAAAATAAAATCAATACGTAGGTTTAGAAACATACAAAAAATTGGGTGAGGCTATTCAAGTGGCTGGCACTGTAACTACAGTCATTCTAGCAAAAGATATCGAGACTAAAATTAAAACCATGAAAAGGGGCAAATCCCCTTCCTGGGCACGATGGGCTCAGCATCGAGCACCTGCAGTATGATGGGTACCATTGGCCTCGTGTGCTGGCACTTTTGTTTAATCTGTACCTGGGTCATTCATAACTTTCTTCCGATATGTTGCGGGCTCTGGTGATACCAGTGGTCAAGAGTAGGACTGGAGACGTTTCGGGCAGGTCAAGTTATGGGCCGATTTCCTTGGCTACCGTCGTGGCTAAAATATTTGACAGTGTGCTTAATTCACACCTGAATACCCACATCAAACTGCATGACGCCCAGTTTGGGTTTCGGCCAGGGCTGTCAACAGAAATCGGTCTTCTTAGTTTAAAACATGCTGTCAGGTATTACACAGACTGAAAAAGTACTGTCTATGCATGTTTCGTAGACCTGTCCAAGGCTTTTGATCTTGTCTCTTTTGATGATCTCTGGCAGAAATTGTCTGAAACCGCGGTGCCGCCGCAGCTCGTCTAAGTTCTGCGGTGCTGGTACATGAAGCAGTAAAGTCAGCGGCGCTAGGCAGGAGAGCTCTCAGAGCCAAGTAGGCCAGAGTGTGGCGTGAGGCAGGGTAGCCTGACCTCACCTTTGTTGTTTGGTCTGTACGTGAATGTACTGATCGAGCGTCTCAGCAGCACACGTGTCGGTTGCTTTATTGATGGAGTTTGTTTCAATAACTTAAGCTTTGCTAACGACATGGTGCTGCTGGCCCTCTCGGTCGTTGCGTTCCGAAAGCTTCTAAATATTTGCGAGTCGTATGCTGCTTCTCATGGCCTTGTATACATCAAAGGCAAGTCAAAATACATGGTCTTCAAGTCCGATACCAAGTGTCCCTCCACCGTCTCTTCTATGTTACTGACCGGTGTGGAGTTGCAGAGTGTGTACTCTTTTAAATACTTGGGTCACTTGGTGACCGACGATTTGAAAGATGACGCAGATAGGGAGAGGGAGCTCAGAGCATTGTCGGTTCGGGCTAATATGCTGGCCCGCTGATTCTTCCGATGGACAACTGCAGTCAAAATAACGTTGTTCAAAGCATATTGCACGTCACTGTGCTCAGGGAGCCTGTGGTTCAACTACACCCAAAAGGCCTAAACCGCTCTGCGGATCCAATATAACAACGCATTTAGAGTGCTGTTGCGTCTGCGTCGGCTCTGGGGTTTACTCATTTAATAATAATTTATTAGTAAGCCAGGTCTCCTGGTCAGAACACTAATCAATCATTTAATATTTGTCACTAAAAGAACGCTCTCGGTCTATGGGTTATGGATAAGGTTGTGTACAATTCCCTTGCCTTGCACCAAAGTCGGTACTCAAATTATTGAAGGAGAAGTCATTCGGCTCGCTATACATGAAAGAGGCGACGGATTTGGGAAGCTTTGTCAAGAACTTCGCGAAAAACACGTTCTGTTGTTCTCTAAATAATAATTATTACAAGCTCTAATGATACAGCCCTTCTTTTTCTTTTATGAATTCTTCATGTCCTGCCTAAACTTCCATAACCAACGATTTTTTTAGAAGTATCACTAACGAATTGACATAAAATGCAATTTCAATCTCGTTAACTTCCGTTAAATCTTCCAGAACGTAGCGCTTTAACGTTTAACGAAGTTAACTTTAACCAAGTTAATGTTTAAGTTAATTACCGATTAGCAAAGTTAACTATTGTATTGACGGTGCCCAGCTATGCGTTTAACCTATAACGTGTTTAGATTCAATATAACAAAAATTCAGTGATTCGTCAAAAAGAATCGACCTATATTTGTTTCTGTTTACCAATCCATCAATACAAAAGGCTCTTATAGAACGCAAATTGATAGCCGTCAGGAACCAGGGCTTTTACCTAATGCACTAAAACCTCATCCGTCAATACCTACCGGTAGCCTAGTCGCTTCTCCCAACGCAACGTAGCGGGTAATTGAATATACCGGGTGACTTGTAATTGGTTGTATCCCTGCCTAACACATCCTGTATTATTGTGACCTGTCTGCAACAATTAAGCACCCCATAAAGCCTAGGCGAACAGGGCGATTCATGGAATTCGAGAGAACCTAATGTTCATTCTTTATACTATCTTAATTTTCAGCTACCTCCAGCAGATTAAAATTCTGACTCTCCGGTGTTCTATCTGGCAAGTTTTGTTTATTTAAAACATAAGTGTCATCTTCACGGCGCCCGAAACTCTTTTATTACTTTATTATAATTATTTTTCATAGGAAATGACACAATCATAACACAAGGTTACCTTTAATAAACAATTAATCGTTACATTTGGCTATATATAATATTGCTACAGCCTATTTGGATATATATAAAAATTTCGTGTCACGATGTATGTTCGCGATAAACTCCGAAACTACTAAATGGATTTTGATAACATTTTGTAACCATTTATAATATGGTCCAACTTAAAAGATAGAATGGTTTTTATCTTAATTATTGATCTCATTATTTATTATTGCAAATTAAATGTTTATTATACGACATTAGTCTGTATTTATCGGTTAGTTCTATAAATTCCTAATAGATGGCGGTTTAACATCGAAGTTGCACAGGTATCCGGCAGATGGCGTCGTATTTATATTATTATTACTTCTAAAATACTTAACCGATTTTAATCAAATTTGTACACCAGATAGGATAGCTTACATCTCAATTTATGATCGCGAAGAAATAAAATATGGCGGTACGAAGTTCGCCGGATCAGCTAGTAGTTATATATTTTAGGGTGGGTGCTGGGTTTACATTAGCCGTGAGAATGCACTTTTAGTATTTTTGCTCGGCTCCTAAGGGTGCTAATATGATGCTAAGTAGTCTACCTCATATAACGTCCCTCCATAATTAATGTCTGGTAGTTCCAAAGATTAGCGCGTTCAAACAAAGCAAGTCTTCAGCTTTATTATTAGTCTAAAATTATAGACTCAGATATACTAAGGCCAGTATTCGACTATATTAGTGTCCGACTGAAGGTTTGATTTATGCATAGGTTTCGGCCTTAAATTCTGTTTTCGGTTTCAGATTGGGTCGAAACTACGACCGCTCATTGTGCTGACTTCGGCAGCGATCTGCAAAGCGGGTGAACGGAGACAGTATACTTTGGTTTTTCTCTCAATGATGCGTGTTTGAAATTATTTTTAAAGTCACATCATTACAAGTCAAAAACCAAACAAGAGGACAAAACGAGCGTAAAGCAAATAGGATTGGTGTGTACTCTCAGTCGGCTGTTTCCCTCGTAATGCAGGTATCATAATACACTTCAAAAGCTAGATAGGATTTCTCAAAGGAAACTTTTCTACCTTAATTATTACAATTTGAATATTTGCTTACTGTTTGTTCAGAATTCATATTTTTATTCTAGAACAGACGATGCTGGTGGACTATGGTTTCTGGAAATGCGAACGTTTTGGTTGCGATTTCCCTTATAGTAGTTTAGTCTAGTTTTTGTTCAGGCCTATTTTTATATAAATATAAGCCTTTATAATCTGTTACCATTTTTAATTTTAAAGCCAGTTACATACCTTCCCCTGGAGAACTAGAGACTCATAATTATGTGATACGGAAACATAAGCAAGCGTTGAGCATATCTAGTCGTCGATATAGTTTATCATCAGCCTACATTTACGATAAATTTTGTTTTAATTCAATGCATAGCAGGTAAAATAATTTTTTGAACATCACATGTCATGTTACAAATGACACACTCAATACGCCCACATTCACACTTCCTAGACCGCGTTTCAGAGGGTTAGCAATTTTAAACCTAACTTAGCTTCGCATACGTCACAAATTAAACTAGTCGAGTCGCGTATAACGTAACCCACGTCCTTGACATCGGAAATCCGGTGTGCAATCAAAAATAATACACAACTTTAAAAAACAGTTGAGAATGTTGTTAAACGAATTGTTGAGCACTTACCTCGAGCTCTTCGATGACTTTTTCCAGTTGGTCTTCAGTGACGGGTGGTGCGCCAGCCCTTGCACGCTCTGCATTCAACAATTTCAACCACGCAGTATCCGTAGCGTCCAGGTCATAGCTACAAGCGGCTTCGGCTCGCGCCGGCGTTTCACTCAGTATATGCTTGTCCGCCTGGTAGTGAACATCACGACTGAGGTGCAGATATTTGTCCTTAGGCCTGTCAAATAAAAAAATATTAGTGCTGAGTGTTGTTTTGTAATGCGTCTTGCCTTGCGGGTGCTTCAGGTGAGTTGAGCGGATATCTAATATAAGCTAGTGGTCGCCCAGTGTTCGAAATTCGACCATAATTCTATATTATTATTAATTCTTTCTGCACTTCTTCTGCATATCAAATTCAACTGTGCTAAATTTCATATAACTTTTTATAGGAGTTTTATTTGTAAGGAGTGTACAAAGTTTTGGCTTCGTGTACTAATATGCAGATAAAATATTAAAGGTGTTCGTGCGTCTTTAAATATTTTTTACAGCCCGAGTAAGTTTTTGGGGGGAGGGCGGAATGGGAAGAGTGCCCGGTGAGTGGAAATGAAAAAATAATCGAGAAAAACTAGTAGTTCTGTTTTTATTTTCTATGGAATTGAAATTATAAAGGATGGTTAAAAGTAGACTTACAATTTGAATTCCTGAAAGTTGGGTGGATGTGGATTGTCAATGATCTTGACCTTAGGCGCGGGGAGAGAGTCAGGGTTAACTGGCACCTGTACTCCTCTCTCCCAATCCTGTTTCCACGTGTCGGTGATTATCCAGTATGAAGACTGTGTGAGTGGCTCACTGTCCGGCAGTTTCATGGCGCTGATAAGGTCCTTTCTGAAATTCATAGATGTAAGCCCCGTTAGCGACGTAATGAGTTCGATTCTGTTAGTAGAAACCATTACCCATGCCAATTTTTGCAGACAACACGAGGAACAGATACCTAATTTAGATTATAAATATCAAACATCAGGATACATTACCAATTTTATTTAACTGTCGACATGTGTTTTTTTACGGTTTTGGTGGAAGTTGCCACGTCTGTAAAATAATTTAACCTCTGATACATATTAATCTTTTCAGTGTTGCACCCAATTAAAACGTGGGTGTCCGGCTAAGCCTCCCCTTTGCGCCCGCCACTATAGCTAGGGTGCAGTGAGGGTGGTTTCTTTTTGACAGTCAACCACGGTTTAGCAATACCTGTGTCAATCTGTCTATTCACCGAATATGGCTTGAACATTTCTGTCTCTTTTTGTTACTGATGTCGTGCTTTGCATATTGCAGCTTTTAAGTGTAATATTTGGTGTACAATTAATACAGCAGCTTAGCACAGTATGAACCTATTAATTAAATCATGCTTTTTTACTTGTTAAGATTAATTATATTAGTAAAAGTTTGCATGTTTATAAAGTTTTATTGTAATATTTTAAATTAAATCAATGGGAATTTTAATGAAGATATTACCGGTTTTCATTGTAATTAATTAACCAGAAAAGATTACTATGTCTACGTATTTATGATTAGAACTTGTGATGTTGATGAATATACAAAGATACATGCATATGAATTTATTATGTGCACAAGTAAAATGATTTTAGTAACAATTAACAATGATTGTTAGTAAGATCCCATAAATCGGTTAATTTATATGATGACACTAACTTTTCGGTTATAGAGTTATGACAGAAGATTATTTAATTAACTTTTTCAATATAGTAAAGGTATTTAGTTTCAACAGCCTAGCAAATTTAAAATAATCGCTAATCGCGCTATTTCAAGAACAGTCAGACTGCACATATTCAAGTTAGGATGCATCAATTACCCATCGATTTATGACAACTTTGAACAAAGCTTAACATGGCGTTCAAATTCGCTTAAAATATAGCTACATCGATTTGTACAGTCACTCGCTTTACACATACAACAACAATTATAGGATAGAAAAATGTACCGATTCATAGTATAAATTAAAAAGAATGCAACTTTTTATCGTACTCGTGATTTTGCAGGACCCTTTAAAACCCCCGCACGAATATAGTAAACGATTCATTAAGAGACATTAGCGCGAATTTGAACCCTATGTTAAGGTTCAAATTCGCCTAAAAATATGTCTGTGGCTGCGCTAGCACAAGATTGCACTGAACAATCGTTTTTGAATGGGAAAATGTCACGTCCTGCCTATTGATTGAACAAGAATGCAACTTTTAATCGTACTCGTGGTTTTGCAGGAACCTTTAATGAAAAAACATTAGAGCCAATTAGAGTGTGCCGGGCTTGTGCGGAGCACCGCCGTGTCTTCGTGGAGACGATCGGCGGCAGCGATCTCTCGCATCCGGCCCTGGTCCAGGCCATGGTACGGAGCGAGAGTGCATGGGCAGCCGTTACCTCCTGCAAAGCAGTAATGCTCGCGAAGAGGAAGGCGGCGCACGTGAGGTAGAGTCAATATATGCGCCCTCACGGCCGTACTCGCCGCAAAAGACGCCCTGGACGTCGGGAATCCCAGGCCGATTCTCGGCCACCGAAGGCGCGGGCTTGTGAACGGCGAGTAATGGGTAGCTAGCCGTCCGGTTAAGGACCAAGCCCGGGTCGACGGCGCGTTGTGTTCCACGCGCGCCTCGAGATGTCAGCATCAACTGGTGGGGTTCACAAGGGCCGATGCCTGTCAGGGGTGACGGTTGTTCGAAAAAGAGCCGCCCTCCAGCTCCGCCAAGAGCATGAAGTTATTTGATGATTTCCGATACCATAAAAAAACCCATGTTGAGTTTCAAATTCGCCGAAGAATATAATTGTACAATGATCTGTAGCTGCGCTTGCACAATATTGCTCTGAACAATCGTTTTTGGAATGGGAAGATGTCCTATCCTGCCTATTAATAATCCCAAATATTTTCCTTGCTGGACAAATATAGTAAACAGTTCTTGGATCAGCAGATCAGAGGCGGCTGGCAGCCCTGTGGGGCCAGCTAATCAAGTTTAAGCATATGAAAATTATTCCTAGCCTGTTTACTCTCTGGTAGAAATTAATATTGATTAAAAGTTAATAATACTACCGAAGATGGTCCCTCATATTTCATAACCTTAGATGTTTAATAATGTCTTTACTTATTAAGATCGAAGAAAACATTTAATGCAATTTTTTTTTTTTTTGCTTAATTCCAATTATAAGCAAAAGTACCTATCATTTTTTTTTACAAACTACTAACGTAATGTTAATTCCAGAAAGATAGGCGGCACGTTCGGCCAGTACATATATAAAGAAAATGAGTAACCTTGTCAAAACCAGTTATAAACATTTTATTTATGCAATTTTTTTATGGGGAAATCTTTGGACTAATTTAGATACAATATATGTAATAAAAAGGGTTTGCTAAAGAAGGATTATGAATTTATAACATTTAAATCCTTACAGAGCATGAGCATGGTACACTCAGAAGTAGTCACAAAACCGTTATAATCTAATGCAGGGTTGCCTAGTATATGAATTGCGTTTTTTTTTTTTTTTTATATTACCTATTTATAACGTGTAAGACAATTACACACACACACGCTACGCAATTACACGCTTTTTTTTTAAACTAACTGTTATTATTAAGAACATCGTGTTGGCCCTAGCATTACTTTATGCATCTAAAATTGAGTCTTATTGCCTTGAAATAACATTGTTTTTTTTTCTAATTTGGCATCATCAGCGATAGGTATGGCAAAATATTGATATATTTTTTCAATCAATCTGCCTAACTTTATCAGTTTCCAGGTGCAGTACCAGCAATACCAGTATTTTACATGGAGCGACTGCCTATCTGACCTCAACAACCCAGTTACTGAGTAACACGATACCTCTTGGTAAGATTGGTTGTCAGGTTTTTGGGCTTATAGCAAAATACATAATTTTTGAAAAAAAAAAACCTATGCTAAACTACTTAGTGAAATTGATGCATTAGCCAATTAAGAGCGTTCATCCGGCGCGGGCTAGCAACGTTGTATTTCAAGTGCTTTTTCGTGATTATCTTAATAAGGTTAAATCAAAGTACTTTTATTTTCAGCCAAGCACTAGATCATTGGTATTTACTTATAAAAATCGACCTTCCGTCAATTGTTTTCTATTTAGGAATAAATGTTAAAAATAATTATAATTACAAACGATCTATTGCTTGGCTGCAAAAAAAATGTACTTTGATTTATATTTAATAAAATAATCACGAAAATCCACTATAAATGCGACGTAGCCAGCCCACGTGGGATGAACGCTCTTAAGAACAAACTACTTTCAGGTCTTGTGTTTATTCTGTTACACCTTGTATAAAAATATTGTCTTATATTCTATATCCACTAGTAGACTGCCATAGATAGACTTGATTGAATCAAAACCTATTTTTTCCTAGTGTGCAGTCTACAATAGTATTAATATTTTTAAATAACAATTTTAAAAATTTTGTTTAACATTTCAGCATCAACCGAAGAAGTAATGGGCAGTTTCAAAAAATTACTGCTTTCAAAATAAATGTGATCATTAATTTACTATTGAGATTATGCAAATAACACCTACCTACTCCCATACATTTTTGTTAATCAATAGAAAAAAAATCAATAAAACCTACACTTAATGTCCGTTCTGTGTAGAACAGCAGTATAGCTCTTTTATTTTTTGTTTAGCTTATACTGTCCTACTGCCCCGTTCTCGGGAAAAGGCTTCCCTAAGCCTTTCCACGCACCACCTCGAACCAAAATAAATAATCTTTAATATTTTATTTCCAGTTTGGTGGTTGTTGACTACTACATCCAACCCAGCAGAACATTGGCCAGGGACATCCAAGAGTATGACGAATCCATGGTGTATACATGATTTTACATATTTTTGTTGTACTGCGCCTGTATCTGTGACCATGCTTCTATTTAATTCATTATATATAAATAAATCCTGAAATTGTCAGATTATCTGCTTGTTTTTTTTTCTAACCTCTTCTTATAATTCTAATATTGTAATCCTTGTCTATGTTTATTTTTTAATATACACTTTTACTAGAAGGCACAGGCACATCTTCCCATTTCTAGGATAAAAATTTAATAGTGTTAGTACATTAAAATATTCAATTTACCTAAATAAGGAGTTAGTAATCATTCAATCTACAGTCGTGATCACTTCTATTTTGGTTACTTTTAAATTTTATCTATTACCTATTTATAAATTCCTCTTAGGTATTTAAAATTTCAAATTTTTCATTAAGAGCAATCTTTACATTGAAAAATAGTTATACTAAACTTTTGTAACAGGCACTGTTTATAATTGTGCAATGTATTGCCAAATAATACTATTTAAATTAATACCACAAAAATATGTTACGAACTCGTTTACAGAACATAACACATAATGCAGCGCACAGCATCTTTGTAAAATATAAGATACTTTTATCAAAATCTGTATGAAAAGTAATTTGGCTAGATTTTTTCTTTGAGCCAGTTTTTTTTTTATATTTACTCTGAATAACACAAATAACTGTTGTATTCTAATGCATTGAAAACGATCCTCAATTGCGCCAAGCGCTGCTTGCCAATGATTAATTTTAATCGCAATGCAGCTAGCTATGGTTATAAGTTCTGGTATGAAAACTTTGAACGTTTTCATTACATATACCAGACATCAGGACCTTGCGAGTTTTGGCAAATATTGTTTTATTACATATTTGTGCTAAATTGTATGACTTTATTTTACACATATAACACCACGCCTTCTTTCCCGGAAGGGTTGGTCAGAGGTCCACCTATAATACACTCACATTTCGCCAGTTATTTGAAGTCCCATATAATAACCCTTATTAGCAAGCCTATTGCCACGAGCCAGGCACAAAGCAGCATTGGCATTTTAATCTGTATTTTTTTGGCACAGCTTTGTTTTTCCTATTTCTTCCATATAATTGTTGTTATTTATTAATCGCGAAAGCTTGGAAACATAAGAAATGGCAAATGGCAGCAAATAATCATAGAAATAACTAGTATCAGTGGTGGATCCAGGATTGACATTTGGGGGGGCTTAACCTCACTGAGGGTAGGTTTTAGCTAAGTATACACTACATTAAAAAACATAACACTTATTAAGTTAAGGATGTCAATTTTTCCTGAGGTATATAATTCTTCCTAAAAGTTTAATTAGAATAATATCAAGTTTACTTTAATTTGTCATGGTAGAACTCAGATGCTTTTGGGGGGCTTGAGTCTCCTCCTGGATCAACCACTAACTAGTAGTCTAACCCTCTTACTAATAACACAGAATAAAGTTATACCAGGAATAAACACACATTTTCATCGGTTTAAACTTGGAATAACTTTATTCTGTGTTTATTAGTAAGAGGGCTAATATTCAAAGTACATTGTTAATACTGATATCAATAATAGAATACAATTTAAGCTATTCTAATAATCTTAACTAACCCCTGGGTACTGGAAGCCTGATCTGAAGTTTTAGATCATTCACATTTGATGTCAATTCATGTTAGTTATTGTAAGAAGTTCATTGTTATGGCAATTTACAAATGTCAAATCAAGTTACAGAACCCAGAGGTTTGTGTGATGCTTAAAACTGAATACAGTAATGTGTATTATACTCTAAACAACCTATTGAACTTAACATAATACTATAAACCGTATTTCAATAATTGCACCCAATCCAAACATGTCACAAACCTGAATAGTTCAGCGGGTGCCTCTGAGGCACTCCTGTTATATATTGATGACATCTTGAGGTCACTAACAGGGCGGAGCTGCCAGAGAGCATCCTCGGGCTCCGTCCTGCGGCGCTTGGATGTGCCGGCTTCATCACCGCGCATCCCAGACGCCCGCTTTGTGCCTCTCAACGACATCTCGCTTAGTTGTCCACAACCTACATGTTCACGATCCTTCTACTGCTTTACACTTAGAACGCGGTAACAACATTGTGTAGAATGTCACATCATTGACTACATGGCACTTCAGTTTGCGTTCTGTAAACCTGGAAACAGTAAAAATGTATCTATAATAAGTACTTTTATATTCAATGAGCAAAATACTAAGAACTGTTGATGCTCTTTGATAAGTTAAACTATAAGCCCTATTCTATCATACAAATTGCTCACTAAATACAATTTATTAGGAAATTTTGACAGATCAAAATGAATGAGCACACTGAACCAAACAACAAAACAATGTGCTATACACAATATTAACACTAACTGAAAGTAATTTAGCATTGGTATCAGTATTAAAGACTTGTATTTAGGATTATTCAGTACAAAAGCTTTTGACATACAGAACAAAAATGTCAATTACAAGATTCAACAATGTAAAATGAACAGGTGTTGAAACAGTGTGAGCGTGTTTTACCTCGACATATCATATCGAAAGATCAATATACACCGAATTGGACTGTATTTTAGTGCATAAGTATGAAATTGAATAACAATACCGTTTGACGTTTCACTTTATTGCACGAGTAAAATGTATGGCGGGCCAGCGGTCGGACCGAGACTGTAAATAGCGGACAGCCAATTACAACAGCAGCCTGTTGACAATCTCACTTGTAGCCTTCACTGATATACAAAATACACTCACTAAACACCACCAATGAATCCAATAATTTCATTCTTTATCAATTAACCGTAAATATTTATCTCACGAATAGTCTCCATTGTAGGCTACATAACAAAGTTGACAACATAGATAGCAGCACTGTTTTGTTGCCAGATTGACGTGAGTCCTACGCATCATTTTCTCCATCGTTTCGCTATGAATGTATAACAGGTATACAACAGGTCGATTGTATATCAATTTGCAATAATGTACTATGTTAAAATACCTCATAGTTCACATACATTTTCTGTAACAGACATTTGGCGCCATTGATCCAAAAACTACTTTGATCACGTGACTATGTACGAATCACCAACGCAAGCCAAGTAAAATGGCCAAAACGCACATCGAGTTCATCTAATGTCATTGGTTTTGAAAGTAACTTGCCGCATAACATATACATGGAGATAAGATTTTTAATTCCTCAAAGCCGAGAATCAACCAAACACGAACACATAGTTAATAAACATTGGATTTGTCAGCAAGTAGCACAAATTACTAGAATAAATTACTACATGAACATAGAGCCAGAGATATCAATAGGCAGTTACAGATATTAGTCACCAGTTGGCGCTGGCGTGAATAAAGTCAGTGAGTTGCTATACCTAAAAAATGTTTTATAAAACTGTTCTGACCTTTGAATAGATTTGAAACAACAAAAATAGTTACCAACCAAGACAATTGAAGTAATGGAATTATTTTGCTAAGATAATACTTTTGATAAAATGTTGGTGAACATAATTATTTAAATGTATATGTATACATACGAAAAAAAGTCTGCCAAAAGCCCAATTTCATAGGGGTTGGTGAAAAAACCTTTGAGTCGAATTAAAATCTAAAAATAATAGATCCTCGAAAATCGATAACGTTTTATTCATTTGAATGAAACTACTGAACCGGATTAC
Source organism: Polymixis flavicincta (assembly GCA_949987655.1). Taxonomy (NCBI): domain Eukaryota; kingdom Metazoa; phylum Arthropoda; class Insecta; order Lepidoptera; family Noctuidae; genus Polymixis; species Polymixis flavicincta. Next base: position 8,907,948 of record OX465171.1, on the reverse strand, counting down.
CTACTAAAATACACAGTTTATCAATAAAATTAGAAATATAAAAAAAAACCTAGAGAACATTTTAAAATATTATCTATTGTTCTTGCAGATAGATACCAAGATAGATACAGTTGGCATTGTATGTCAATGACAGTTGGTCAAAATTTAAATGAGACACCATTTAATTTTTCGTTTATTACCCGTGGTCCCTGCCGTGGTCCCTGGAATGGACCACGGGTATTTGTTTTTACCCGTGGTCCCGGCGAGAAATATAATGCTGCCGAATCAAAATGGTAGTCCTTGGAAGGTACTGTCCCTCCGAGAAATAGATTTTTGCCGCAAAGTTGTGAGATCCATATAATACCATGTCGGTCAATTTAATCAGTTCCTACTTAAAGATCCTTCTGTCTTAAGTTAATACGTAATTAGCTAACCTAACAACATCTTATAGTGACCATAGATACATTGTGTTTTCATGCGATTGCCAAGTCAATTTGTTTATTTAAAACAACAGATTTGTTTAAATTGATATGGTCACTATAAGATGTTGTTAGGTTAGCTAATTACGTATTAACTTAAGACAGAAGGATCTTTAAGTAGGAACTGATTAAATTGACCGACATGGTATTAGGATCTCACAACTTTGCGGCAAAAATCTATTTCTCGGAGGGACAGTACCTTCCAAGGACTACCATTTTGATTCGGCAGCATTATATTTCTCGCCGGGACCACGGGTAAAAACAAATACCCGTGGTCCCTGGAAGGGACCACGGGTAATAAACGTAATTTTTGACTACAACATAAGGCGCATTCCGTATTAGAAAAATAGCGCTGTGAACGCTCACATCGATATTTTGCGTTCCGAGTTACAAATCACGATTCTGACAGTGAAGAACCGTCATTTTTGTTATCAATACGCAACGCTCGAGATCGCGAAATAAGTGCTCACTCAACGTTAAAACATATTTTCACCATATTAGACTTGTATACACCTCACATTTCTTCTTCTTGGATAGAAGCACTATTTCAAATTAAATCAAAGTAAGATAAAAATACGATGCGAATCAAAACAAAACAGCCCAACTGTCATATCTGACAGCGCTCACGGTGATATTAGTAAATTGCATTGTCGGCGCTATCGCAAGATGGCCCATGCCATGACGTCACCTATGACGTTTCGCGGGAAATCGTTATCGCGCTCACGCCAATTCGGAACGGGGGTGAGCAACAATATCGATTTGAGAGTGTTCACACTCGTTTCGAATTGGTGTAAGCGCGATAACGTTGTCCCTTGAATCGTCATGACATGCGCCATCTTTCGATAACGCCGACCATGCCTCACTGAATTGTTTTGAGTCGCACCATGTCTTTTAGCTAACTTGGATTTATTAGAAATAGTGCTTCTGGCTAGAGTGGCCACCTTACCAAATAAGAAAAAAAAAATGTGTGGTGTGTTCAAGTTTTATGTCCGACTAATATCATAAATGTGAAATTTTGGATGTTTATTACTCAATCACGCAAAAAAGGCTGAGCAAACTTGAATGAATTTTGTCACACAGATAGTTTATAACCTGGATTAACACATAGGATACTTCTTATCCCGGTGGGACGTTCCGGTGGGATTATTATCGACCTCCACGCGGGCAAAGCCGGTGGCAAAAACTAGTGGTGAATATAGGTTTTACGTTGAGTGGGCACTGTTAGTGCTTTCAAGAACTTTCCGTTTTGTTGACAAATGTCATAATCGTGAGATACCAGCACCCTAATTGCGTAACTTACGATTAATCATAATCGGTTTCGTTTTCACAGTTCAACAATATTCATTGCGTTATTTATGTTATTGAGCAGCCACTTTTTTCGAACATATGAAGCAATGGTTTAACAATCCGTTTCAAAACGATACAGATTATGATGAATCGGGAATTACGCAATTAGGGTGCAGATCGGAATGCAAATTATATGCGAGTGCTGTGAGCGATATTTGTCGGATTCGGAAAGCAGCCAATATAATAATATTGCTAGGTACTGGTTCCTACCGAGTTATTTTTAAAATAGATGGGGTCCCTATGAACTTTGCTTGTCTTCATAAAATTTTGTTCTCAAAATCAAATTGGCAATGGCACAGTTTACAGCGAATTATTATGAGTTTTTATCACGGGTATCATTTTCATGCTTGGTCATTGAAAACTAGGTCAATTCTGCAATACAAAATGGCCGCATTTAAATTCACGGTTCTTTGAGTGCAATTTACAAAAACACCTTTCATAAAAAATAAATACTTTGTAATTTTTCATTAAAAAAAACTCGCACCTAACCGATAAACAGATAAAAATAAGGGGACTACGAAGCGGTAGCCCGCGAAACTCAAATTTCGTTACGTTTTAACTTGCCTTGTGAACATCAGAATGAGATTTGCGACCGGAATAATAAATAATATCATCAATACATATTTAATAAGCTCAAATTGCTCTGTTGAATAACCATTTCATGAAATCATGTCATTTGAAGCCTATTCGAACAACAGACTTGCATTCATATTTTTTGTTATGGTGGTGAACAATGACACTTAAAATATCATTGGTGGTGAATCATATTTTTATTTACATACAACCAGACACCGCCAGGATTATATATATTCTCCGGCCTGCAAATTGCAAGAAAACGTTATTTTAAATATTAGGTACTGATGATGCGTCCAACGAAAGTTTCATATACGCGGCGCCACAAGCATACGACAAAGACGCATAGCTCTATCTGATAAATTTAAACGAGTAATTCTTGTATATTTAAACTAATTTAAAAAGCTGAAAGATTTGATTGTTTGTTTGTTTGCATTGAATAGGCTCCGAAACTACTAAACCGATTTGAAAAATTATTTCACTGTTGGGAAGCTACAATATCCCCGGGTGACATAGGTTATATTTTATCCTCGTATTCCCACTGAAACGGGAACTACACGGGGTAACAAACAATCAAATCTTTCCTCTTTATAATATTAGTATAGATAACCGACTGAGCTTCGTTCTAATGATTGTGTTCGGCATATTGATTATGATTACCCATGTAATTTTTACGGTTGCAAAACTGCAAGCGGGAAAATAAAACAAATATTATAGTATTTTTAAATTCCATATACACAGACGCTACAACACGGCGCGTTACTAGAAAAGGGCTAATCTGCAACCAATGATCTGAAAAAAAAAATGTAGTTCGGTCAAATCAAGATATATATTCTTGAAGGTCACCTTATGAGGTCTTCAACTTCTAAAATTCGATTTTTCAGAAAATATAATTATCTATACAGGATAAGTTTTTATCCAGTGCGCAATATTATAACCATGAATTCAGCATATCATTCTAGAGCCCCTAGCGCAGAAATTTTTCGCCGATTATACAAAAAAAAAAACAGGTTTTTCATAGAAAAGTGCTATAATAATAATAATCATTTTATTATCAGGCATCTATGGCCCATAGCTAAAATACACAAAATAATCTTAAAAATATTAATAAACTAATACATATTAAGAAACTTATTATAACTATAGTACCTACAACTAAACACGTAAAGTGGTCGGCGTCGTGTACTATACCTACGCGGTCAAAATGTATGGAACAGCTGATTTTTTTTGTATAACCGGCGAAAAATTTCGCGATTTCGGGTTTGGTCCCATAGTAAAAGTTGTTCATAATGATGAGTACAATCGTGTTTAAATGTCGGTCACTAATTACCAGTCACCATAAAAGGAGAAACTGACTGACTGATCGATCAACGCACAGCCGAAACTACTAGGACTAGGAACGTGAAATTTTGCACACGGCTTCCTTTTATAATGTAGTGGAGCACTAAGAAGGGGTTTTTGGAAATTCGACCTTTAAGGGGGTAAAAAAGGGGGATTTTCTTTGTATGAACAATCTTATTCTTTTGAGTTAATAAACTTGAAACTTAGCACAAATACTTATCGAAGTAAATTATAAAGTTGGTCATTTATTATTTTTCTAACTTAACCTAAGTAATAATCCCCCGTGGATTGGGGGGTGTCAAAGTTTGTATGGAAGAATTTTAACGCGCAGTCTGATTAACTCAAAACTCAGTATTTCTACCTAAAACCAACAATATTGCTGGGCACGCCACGATTGCGGCGGTAAGTCCCCTCTTTGAGGAGTGGTTTGAGAGGCGGCATGGCGTCCTCACCTTCCGCCTGACGCAGGTCCTCACCGGACACGGTTGTTTCGGGAGGTTCCTGTTTCGGATAGGGCGGGAGGAAACGCCCGGGTGTTTCCACTGCGAAGATCGCCCTGAGGACACGGTGGAGCACACGGTGGCGGTCTGCCCTGCTTGGGCGGAGCACCGCCGTGTCCTCGTGGAGGCGATCGGCGGCGGCAATCTCTCGCGTCCGGCCCTGGTCCAGGCCATGGTACGGAGCGAGAGGGCATGGGGAGCCGTCACCTCCTTCAGCGAAGCAGTGATGCTCGCGAAGAGGGAGGCGGCGCACGTGAGGGAGAGGCAGCATATGCGCCCTCGCGACCCCAGCCGCCGCAGGATACGGAGACGCCCTGGGCGTCGGGAATCCCAGGCCGATTTCCGGCCACCGTAGGCATGGGATTGCGGACGGCGAGTAATGGGTAGCTCGCTGTCCGGTAAGGACCAAGCCCAAGCCGACGGCGCGTTGTGTTCCACGCGCGCCTCAAAGAGATGTCAGCACAAAAAAGTGATGGGACCCGCAAGGGTCGATGCCTGCCAGGGGTGCGGGTTTGTTCGAAAGAGACACCACAGCCCCTGGCTTAAGGGCTACTGAAGGAACACGGGTGGGTTTTAGTCAGTAAAAGTCTGACACGCCCTCCTGCTCCACCCAGAGCGGGAGAAGTTATTTGATGATTTCCCACCCAAAAAAAAAAAAAAAACAACAATATAGAATAACGTGTATCAGGGTTTTTCCAAAATCTATCCCTAAAGGGGTAAAAAGGGTAGTCCGTAGTATTATAAATGTGAAAGTTTGTGAAGATGTTTGTTAGGTACTCAATCACGCAAAAACTACGGAACGGATTTGGATAAATTTTGGCACACAGATAGATTTTAGCCTAGATTAACACATAGGATACTTTTTTATCCCGGTGGTATGTTCCCGTGGGATAATTTCCGACGTCCACGCGGGCGAAGCTGCGGGCAGAAGCTAGTACCTAATGAAAATATTTCCAAAATCACACTGGAGAGAGTAGTGGAGCGCTGCCTGTATGCTGGTACCTAAAACTACGGGATACTCCGGGGCTCGTGTTTTGGATTTAATCAACGCATCCATCCGTCAATCTACTAACCCATTTGCAGTTCTTAGTGCATTTTTAACGAATGGATGGATTGCGGATATTTTTCCACGAACCGTTAGGCAAAAAATCTTGTTTTACTTTATTGTTTTTTTTTTTTAATTTAATAGACTAAGATAGGATTTAATAAATAACATAAAAAAACAGGAGTTGGTAGATTCTAATAAATTTATATTCAAGTTATTACAGAGTTTTATTTTGTTAACAGTTTATATATTATGATTCAAACAATTAACTCTAAAAATACAAAACTACATGAAAATCAAATAAATCATAGATTCTCATGATTATCTTTCCGGCTGACTAATAAAAAATGTACAAGTATCAAAGTTAACAAAATTATGTTGTAATACTATGGATGATATATTCATTTAATTTATTGATTAGTTATATAAACTTTGAATATTAGAAACGTGCAAATATCTTTAAATGTTGTCATTTCATGTGCATTTCATACAGATTTTATTAGCAAGTCTAGCTTTTTTAAAGCCGCAAATCCAACGAAATATAATTACTGTTGTTACAAACATTTTCCAGTACATCTCTATTATCTAAATCTTATAAATTACCCTTTCCGGTTATAAAATATTAATTTACAAAGTGATTATTTGAAGTACCTACTCAACTTCGTTGTTTATTAAGAAAGATAATTTCCTCATGGAATGATGACTAATTATAATTAAAATAAATACATCGAAACGCAGTAATTTCAAGAATTAATACTTATCCCCAAATAAGATATTGTTCCTCTGTTAATGAATGGCGATATCGCGATAGTACCTACCGTAGGTTGGCTCTGATGTTATTATGACGTACTTACAGTTACTTTCATTTTTTAAATTGTGCACAACAAACCGGTTCGCAGCGAGTCTGACTCAGAACACGCTGACACACTTAGCTTGTCATTTTATAATTAAACATAACGCCATCTATCGGCACTTCAAGCAAACTTGCCATGTTACATGAAACTATTGTAGAGTCCCTAGAAGTTATTCTTCACTCTACTAACATGAGTAATTGATATCATATTTAAATACACGCTAACGAGGGTTTATACACATATTTAAAAGTAGTTTTTTAAATTATTATGCTAGTACAAAAACAGATATTTGTTTGTGACGTTGATAGTTTGGTACTTCGTAGCAAATGGCACGGTTCGTTAGAATTTGGTTGGTTTGCATCAAACACGAATAGTATCGTGTAGGTACATAGTTATGAGTCTTGTAAGTATCAGGCAAAAATATCACAGATAATTTGCAACAAAACTTAGTCGAAGAAATAAATCAAGAGCTTGAAATAACTGATACAGTGTAGTCAGTTGCAGACAATTTAGCCATGCATGTTTTGCAGTAGAGTAATAAATTGCCGCGTTAACTGGCTTGATAGAAAGATTATCCCCCAGCGGCAGCTCGGGGCGTTATTACATAATAATCCTTGCAGTACCAAACACATTCAAATCAACACAATGCACAACCTATATGCAAACGAAAGATGTCACGAAAACTAAGTAGTTATTTCATCCAACGGGAAACTATGACACTGCTATTGCGTGGGAGTGGGATTATCATGAAAACTGGTAAATACGCTTTAATAAATATATCTTATTAACAAAGTTCATGTTTTAATTCCTATGTTACATACAACATAAGACCAGTTTGACTGATCGGGACATAAACTCCCCGTATGTAAACAAAACTAAGGACTGATTTTTCAATAGATAACTTTTATCTGTAAAGTAGGTAATTATGTCAATTTTTCATCAAACACGCAATATTTATTCGTCAGATAAAAATTATCTGACTATTCAAAACATCAGCCCTAAGATAAATATGAAAAGATATGATAGGCAAAAAAAAAAAACAGGTTGCGCATCTTCTACGAAACTATACATAAAACTATTAATATTTTGTATTTAACAGATCAAAAAGTAGGGGAAATCTTCCCACATAGCACACATGTACTGGCCTCATATAAAACAAAATATTTCCCGGTTATATGTTATAAGAAATGAGGCCCTAACACCTAATAAAGTAAATTGTTAGTTATTATCAACTAATAAAGATGTGTTCTTAAAACTACATAACCGCTACTCTTTGTTATTTTTGGTATACAATCTTAATAATACAACTATTAAAAAAAAATACGTTAATTCATAATATGATTATATTGTAAGACTCAGTATATAACAGTAGTGTTTGTATTGTTTGTGTGTCTATTTGGTCTAGAAACTACAAAATTAGTTTTGGATTTTTCTTTATCCTTTTCATGACAAGTACTGAGCGAACGCTTTGGCCGAGTTAACGTAATCTTTCGCGTTATTTAGTAGCTTTTAAAGAAACTACTCGATGAGGCTTGCACCAACGCGTTCGCATAGCATTCGCCAACTGCCCGCGTGCGTGTATCTACAGTATGATAACTGGGCCGAATCTGTGGCGGGTATATCATCTTTGTCTATAACATTTTCAATTGAGTGCGATCTCGCACTAAATTGAATATACAAGAAGCCTCTGAGTTGTTACAGAAACTGAAAATTTATATCCAAGTTAAATTTAGAAAGTACATATAAATATAAAAAATCAGATTGGTACTTTCTCGGATACATATTACGAATAACTCACAATAAATCTACCTGTAATAAACTTAGTCTACGTCTGTCCAAGGGACCTAACGTTAAACTACCCACCTAACCCCGATACATAAGATATTGTGTTAATATTCATATTAAATTTACATACTGCAAGATTATTAATATTGTACTACAAGATGAAATTACGAAGGAGAAATGTTATCAAATCTTGTAAAAACCTTTACAATACTAGTAGAATGTTCGATTTTGATCTCTCACAGACTACATTATTCAAATAAACAAATATTTATGTCTAGTAGATTGTAGAACCATTTGTATTGTCATCCGATATAGCTCAGTTTAAAAAAATGTAGTCCATATTAGATCTGCTCTACATCTAGTGCCCTACACACAGATAAACACACAATCCTGTATCATCAGATCCATTAATTTCTATCAGTCCATCACAATTTGCGTACAGTGTAGTAACAAAGCTTATTTCATTTCCACAGCAAATTCAATTATAGAATCTACAAATTAACTAAGAGAAATTCAGGTAATGTTGCTAAAAACAGGTACATTCATCACTCTTTATGAATTTAATTAAAACATTGGAATAGTGGTTTAAAAAACAAACAGTTGTACATAAATGCCTCAAATTAAGTGCCGGAAAAATACTTGCTAACAATAGGTCATAAAAAAGGAATGATATTTGAATACAATGTATCATAACGTATGTAATGTTTTAGTGTGATACCTAAATAGAATTTATAATTTTGACGACGGACTATTTGACAAGTGGGTACTCAAAGGACATAAGATACAATTTCCTGTAAAACATAACAGTTATCCCAAATGACCTAAGACATTATTTGCTACAGAAAGTGGAGCCAAGGAATATTTTGAGTAGCCCTATCAGTTACACCACTAAAATATACTATTTTTTAAACATATTCCACATCTTACTTGCAATTTTATCCAATAATAATAATAATTTTAATAAAATATAATTTGTACATCTCAATCCCTACAAAGAATCCGCATTATATACTTGTGCGAAATCCATTAAAATGCAGTTCATATGGTTTCAAGAATAATATTTAGATGCTACTGATGTATTTTTGTTCGATAATTGTCTGCTTCCACACAGTTTTTAAAAGCGGTGTCCACGTAGAAAATACCTCAATTAGCACAACTCGAGTTAACTTTTGTGATTGGCTGAAGTAATTAAACTACAGCCAATGATATAATTTAAATCTGTTAGCTAGTTTTTTATATGATAAGCTTTTTTTATACTGAAACGTCTTATTTTTGATACCGTTCCTCGTATTCATGTTCAACTAAAAATTCACGACATTATCACAATAAGATTTAATGTTAGAGAAACATGTTTCCCAATGAAAATCAACATAAAGAAATACGAATTAAATAATGTTGTGCAATTTAGTTTACCACGAATTCTGGGCCTAACCACGTAGCCATAAGAAGAATGCAGGGTTTGGACATTGACGAACTGCCCCCCTAAATGAAGGTTATAAATCGCGCACGTTAAGGGGAGTCTAGTCGCTGGCTCGAAGTGGGCCTGGCTAAAAAGCACGCTGTCTCACCAAGCTTCATGTTCGACAGAGGCAGTATTCAGTGATGAGCAGTTACAGGCTAGTCTACATGCAAAACCTTATTGGGTGAGATACAGGCAGTTATAGTAAAACAGGCGCGTAAAAAATGAAGAAAAGTCCTTCGGAAGATCGGGTTTTATGAAAAACCACTGCATAAATGAATGACCAATAAAATTTATTGAACTTTTCGATACTTGAACTTTGTCGGTACCGACTTGGTTTTGTAGATTTTACATTCCTTTTAGTTTCCAAGTTAGGTTAAATTAGCAAGAAAAAAGAATCTTTAATGACTCATAACTTTTTAATGGCTTTTTATTTTAGTATTCTGGTTCCGTACAGACAATATTAATAATGAGACAAAACGATACCATGTTTAAATTTTTATGTATATTGTCGAACAGTGGTGTAAAACACTTCCGAAGTTTGTATGGAAAAAATGTCAACTAGATTCACCTTAATAGGTGCAATCGCTTACAGATGTTCGAAGGGGAATATCGGTTTCGAATTCCAACCCTAATCCACAACGATTATTTGGTTAATAACTGTACACCCGTCTTGATGCAGTTAAGATTCAAGGTCATATAGAAACACTAAGATTAGTACTAGTACTCATTTAATTAAATTCTTTGTGTGTTGCCAACAAAGGGATGTAGCATTCTTAGGTTTTTTTTTCAATAACTTAGATAAACTTTTAATTGTAGGTAATGTTTTGCTGTAGCTTTTGAGTACTGGCTGTATGAATCGTGCGCAAAATGATAGCGCTTTTTACCCGACTGCACCATTAAAGGGTATTGTTTTTTAAACTAACGTAGTAACCTGTAGTACGAACATGCACTGTTTTTAGATAGAGTAAGTTATCTGGCATCATGCAAAATGATTTAATCACGCGTAATTCTGCCCGCCAAAATATTTTCTTTTATATTTGCAAGTTATTTTGGAGACTCCTTTCCACTACTTAATCTAGTTTAATTAAAGATTCCCAAAACGAATCTATTTCTGTCTATTGCCTGTTTATATAATATTTAGTAAAATGTGTAATCTGTATACGTATATGAATAGTTTTATAAGCTTATATTCCATTTTTGAATTTGCAAAGGATTAGGTAACTTGTTCAGTAATTATGTGTTATTTGTACTCCGTTTCAAATAAGATTAGACATTGAAATAAACCTTCTTTACAGTCCGTTCAACTGATTTTGACTTCTATTGCGTTGGTAGCATGATAAATGGCATCTGCAGTAAACAGTTGGTATTGTAACCACTTTTTTGCTATCAATGTCATCCTTATACCTACAGATTAGAAGTAATAATCGGTTGAACGGACTGTAAAAAGGTTTGTTTAAATATCGAATCTTATTTCAAATATTCAAATCTTGTTTCAAATGTTGATGTGTTCTATGTTTTCAAACCAACTTGTTCACCCACTGACACTAACCCTTCCCTATATAAATATTATTATGACGAGGGATAAAAAGCAGTCAGCACATGCATCATTAATAAGCATTATTTATAGATCTCATACTATAATATTATTAAATTGCAACAATAAATACATCTATTAATATAATAACTTGAAACACATTATGTACCGCAAGTGCAATATCCATAAAAACGAATCCATCAAGAAAATATAAAAAGGTGACAATATAAATAGAGATTCTGGTGAAAAAAAAAACCTTCATTTAAAACCTGTGTCCCGCCTATTTTCAAACGAAGTGTTAAGACTAACATTAATTTTTAATCTGTGTTCCTCCTATTTTCACACGCAAGTGATAACATTGTCGTAATTTGACAAGATATTTATAAATAGGAATGAAAACATTCAGAAAATATAGCTCCTACCAAACGCCGTCTAACAAAAATTTGGCATTTTTCATTAACTACTTACTACATATATATTTTGCCTCAGGACTACGATTTGATCAGTTTTGACTACATTTTTAGATGATAAAGATGGACTCCTGGTGTGCGAGGAGGAAGTCAGTGAAGTTGTTGATAGGTGCGATCGACGACAGCGACATCTGTCCGGTGGGCGGCCAAGCGAGGTTGGGCCCGAACACCACCGCCAGGTTGTTGGTAGTCATCTTGTTAAGGCAACTCCTGTCTTGGACCTGTGGGAGAACCGTTATTCAGTACGCAAGAATAGACCTTATCTACCGCGTTTTGAGACACAGTGTGGTTTGGTGGATCGAAATAAATTAGATTTCGGAGTTTGATTTAATTCTGCTAATTAATCAATCTTGGACACAAATAGTTTTTTTTTTTTTAAATACAATTTTACTTCGGTACAGCTGGTTTATTAGTGGTCCTTTCGAACGAATAGTGGGTAAGTACAAACCTTCCACAGAAATTGGAATATATATTTCAGCAACTTGTAGTTGTCCAGCGGCAAACGCTCCAGAATCAGGATCTTAACCTTGCGCGGTTTGTCGCGCGCCGACCAGTCTGTAAAAGAAAAAAGAGAAAAGTTAGAAGCAAATTGCACTTCTTGTAAATATTTAAGGCCAGTTTCATCGCCTCTGGCTCTGATTAATTCTAATCATCTACAAAACCTGAAAACAAACTTTGATTCTATATATGGAGCCTTTTACCTGGGACTTAAAAATAACTGACGAAACGTGGGTGTTACTATTTATGTACACCAGTGCCTATCCCTTCAGGGAATAAAGGCGTGATTTTATTTTATTTCTTTGTACGGACTTCAAACAAATATCTTGAAAACATGCTACTGCTATTTACCACGTATAAAAAACTTACTCTGGAAATCCATAATCTCGTCGTACAAATCGAAGGTCAGAAGCGGCTCCTCCAAATCCCTGAAGAATGTTTTCAGTAACACGGCTGCGTTATGGGGATCGTGCTTGAAGCGAAGTGGCTCGCCGCGGTTGCAAGCACGCTGGAGCTCCTTGATCACTAGCATGTTGGCCGAGCGACGGAAAATACCCTCGGTCTCTAGAGCTGAAAACACGGCTAATATTACAAGATGTTCCCTCGAGAGCGAATGAAACATTAATTTCAATAAATAGTCGAATATATTTTGCTTCTGCGTCATCAAGTTTCTGATCCAGGCGAGCTTCAAAATAAGATGGCAGTAATGGTTATATTAGGTGAGCCACTGATTGGATTTATTTCATTGGCAGCACGGCTGTGGCACGGTGCCCCAGTGTAGCATAGCTTAAACAAAAACTCGTGAGTAAGTTATCCACTGACCGTCAGGCTGTGACAGAAACTCAACGCACTGCCTCACGACTGGCGGGATAGCGCCAACCATATTGGCATTATTCTCCTTTATGAACGCCAGAGAAACGCCAAATTGTTGAGTTGGCGGTGGGGACAGGCTGCTCTTTGGTGCCTTCTGGTACTTAGCGATCGGCGACGCCTCGGTCTGGGCCGAGTTCTGACGAGCAGACTCGGCAGCTCTCGGGTTCTTCGACAGCAACACCCTGTCGTACCTAGAAATTAAAAAAAAGGTTGTTAAAATTGACTCCAGTGTCTATCTATGTAAAGTTGGAGATAGAATGCGAAATCAGATATCATGCTTGATGGTTACAGACTACACACCATAGTTTTTCAAAACTACGAGTAGATGCTGGTGTTAATGCTTTCTTATTGGCTTTACGGCCCACGGAAACCCAAACTGATTCATATGTGTCTATATCATCCAAGCAGATCTCCTCGTAGATAGTTGGTAGAGGACGCACTTCACGAAGCCCAATTCTACCCTTAGTTCTGCGTATCTGCTGAGCAGTGGGTAACGAAGGCACTAGATCTTGTTGGTGAGGCTCCTGCTGCACGGGTTCAGCTGGCTTAGATAAATCGAGCACGTTAAAGTTCGAAGCCGCTGCTGGTATTTCTTTCATTTCGAAGATCTTCTCGATGTTGTCATTTTGCGTTGACCTTTCCAGCTTGTCAGCTGCCCGATCCGCCCTCTGCCTCGGTGCCTCTTTTACTTTAATTGACGAAACAACTGACTGATTCTGGTTTCGACGTGTACTCGGCGTAACAGTCGCCCTACGCAGGTTGATATTCCCCATTATCCAGAATGATTAAGATTATTGTGGACCACTGAACTAATAGTAAGGCAGGGTACGACCGGTACTCCGAAGAAGGTACTTGTTACTGATGATACTTGTAACAGGGGATAATTCAACATTTCTTCGTTTAGTCCTCAACTGTAACAAAATCAGTTACCGACTTCGAGTTCGGTCTTCTGAAAGAAGAAGCAACTGAAAGGAAGACTCGATAATTTGCCAAATTGTATGCAAAGTTGGGCTACCTAGCATTCTATCAAGTAATAAAAATAATGAATATAGCTAGGTTTTGTAACTGGGTAAAATAAACCTATGCAAAAAATGAGACAGGCCAGACGAGTCAATTTTTAGCCATTCCTTGTTTTTTAATGATGATGCGCCGTTTAAACCTGTGGGTAGTTCTACAAATTCACATTGAATTGAAATGTATCGATCCCAATAACGTCCTAAGTTTTCAACACAAAGCTCAACTATCATTTAAGTAAGTGTCAGTATACATTTATTTAAGTTTAAAACAAAGCCTTCATCATCAGCCTATAATGTGCCCACTGCTGGGACACAGAGGCCTCCTCTCGGCGAGAGGGATTGGGCCGTAATCCAACACGCGGGCCCAGTGCGGGTTGGTAGATGTCACATGTCTTCGAATTTTTGGTTCTAGTACATGCCGTTTTCCTCACGATGTTTTCCTTCACCGTTTTCAGAACAGTGGTGATGAAATAATTTACACAAAGTAAAGCGCCTGTCTGGGTTCGAACTCGCGACCTACAAACTCGTAAGTCGCAGCCGTTATCACTTGGCCACCACTGCTCTCGCCAATAAAGCCTTAGGCCGCTATAATTATAAAAACGCGAATGCTGCAGATTTCTTTTTCTATAATATTTTAAGATTCCTAAAAATATGTCATAGTTCTCCCATTCCACATTCCACAGATGCTTGTACTCAACTGTCGTTCGAAGTCAGGTTGCTCAGTTAAACCGTTGGGATTGTTGTGTCTGATCGATACCTCTTTGGAACATAAATCAATGTCCTGCACTACGAGTATCAATAATGCTGTGTCAGGGGCCATTTCTGTCAATAACATTTATGTACTAGTAATTATTTAGATGATCGTCAACCCGCCTGCCAAGAGTGGCGATTATGGTAAAACCCCCCTTTTGGGGAGGCCTATGTCCAGCAGTGGACGTCTTTCGGCTGAAATGATGATGATGATTTACTTAGACATAGAGTACTTAAATCTTGCGACAAGCTTTAGTTTCCGAGTTATTCTCAGCAAACCCTTTCATTTGATACCTATATTGAAGGTGTGCATTTAAAAAAAAAATCCGCTATCTTAGGTGTTGCGCCTAGTGTTGGGTAGCACACTCTTTTAAAATGAGGATCGTGCGAGGCACTCTTTGTACCAAGTGTGCTACCACACTGTGCTACCACGAATGAGGTGAGGCCGCGAGACTGCGGTGGCCTGTGAGCACACTGAGAACGTACGTGCTGTGAGTCACGTGACGCGCCATGCGAGTCGCGAGTGTGGTGTGTAGTGATGATGACGACAACGCAACACAGCATGACGGCACACATACGCAATAGATTAGGCACACGTGGTGGCTAATCGGTTAAGCGCGTCACACAGCTCGCACAAGTGATGATGAGGGAAAGAGAAATGAGAATGTTTACGTGAAGGACATCAAAATAAAAAAAGTGAGTGACTCGTTTCGTTCAAAACTCACAACACGTAGTTTATCGCGGTGTAGCTAATCTGTGGTGTGTGCTAGCACTTCAAAATAAAAAGAGTGAGTGACTCTTTTTATCCAAGTGAGTAGCTACAACTGTGGTAGCACATGTGCTGAGTTACCCAACACTAGTTGCGCCATGTTTGATTTAGAATGACGTCACACAGCTAACCATGCAATGTTATCCAAACTAAACGTGTATACAAAATTTCAGCTTAATCGGTTAAAGACATCTGCTTCAAAATTGAGTTTCAAGATTCCACCCGAACAAACATTATACATACATTGCATGTTAAATAACATCTTGTAATGTAAGCAATTCCTCAATAAGTCGATAGATCTTTCTTGTAAACCTTAGTCGAAACAGTACTATTTAAATACACAGTTGCATGCCCTAATTAACGGCCTTGAAACGTCTAAGGTGAAGGGCATCAGATAGCGTGTTCTTTTCCTGAATAATGTATTCGAATTCTATTATCACTCAGGAAACGCAGGTGGCGTGCACAGAGTTTTTAGACAAGGTAGGCAGCAATTTAGAAAAAAAAAAAGCCAAAAAAGAACAGAATAACCGATTGCTGTACCTACCTACACAGCATGCAACCTGTGAGGCAATTAAATTAATCATATTGTTTTGTATTGAATTTACGATTGACTTTACCTTTAGTTTGTACCTATTAATTTTCAAATCCGGTGTACAACTACTTTTCACGATCACTTGTTTCTTTTTTCACCGATAGATACTTTTGATAAAAACTTTTTTCAAAAAAATATCAACCGACTTCCAAAAAAACACTACAAAGTGCAAAATAACTTTAATTTCGGAAGTCGGTGACTTTGGACGTGTAGGTATTTTAATTCTTTGTCACCGCCTTCCGAAATTAAAGTTATTTTGCACTTTGTAGTGTTTTTTTGGAAGTCGGTTGATATTTTTTTGAAAAAAGTTTTTATTTTTCACTTTTTAGTTACCTACGCCACACCAATTCGAAATTTCATCATCCTCAGGGTCAAAACAATGCATATTTATGCGATAGCCGCATTCGCGGTTGATTTGCTGTAAAGTTTTGAAGAGTTCCGTTGTCTGTCTCCAAAACGCATCATCAGATCCATATGAAATTTATATGGGACCATTCCGAAACAAACTCCTTTCGAACAAAAAAATAATTTTGCAAATCCGTCTATATACGACGGAGTTATGCCCGAACATACATAAAAAAAAATAAAAAAATATAAACATGTCGAATTGATAACCTCCTTCTTTTTGAAGTCGGTTAAAAATGGATCATTTTTTATTTTCTCTATACACACACCACCTGAACAACTTTCACAATGAATATTATCTATTTTTCACACTATTTATCAACATTAAAATCTTAAATACATGCTCACAACTAAAACAATCGCGTCGGAATTACTCGGAATATAAAAATAATACGACAAAAAAGTAATGGTTGTTTATGTAGCGACAATTCAATGAAACAATGCTACTTTTTAAAATAGTCGCATAACCATTTTTGTTCAGATAACTTCGGTAAGTTTCGTAATTCGTCTCGTTGTAAAAAATCGTAAAAAGCCAGTGACTACCCTATACGGTTGTGTGTGTTATTTGTTAAATTGAGTGTCACGTATGTATAGGAACGCACACACAATAAATCTGCATGACCACGAGAGCACACATATAAACATTAAGACGCGGATAGTTCGTGTCTCCTCCGAGGCACTCAGCGGCGCTAGTGCATCGCAATGCGAAGTTGTGTCAAATTGTACGATCGAACGGGTATTGTATCGATGATACTAATGATACGACCGACGCTCGACAGGTGGCATTGATTTATGAATAAAGATTTTTTGTTTATTGATAAAATAATATTAGTTTTATATATTTATCTGATTTAAGTAGGGAAGTGTCTTTCTGTCTTTATGGACTGCACGCCACTGGGTGCGCATATATCGATTACGTTTAAATCCGAGTGAAATGGCAACATTATTCAAAGATCCTGGTCACCCTGGTTGGATCCTAGGCGTTAAGATTGATTCAACAATCGCGTTATTACATGACACTGCTCTCCTGAAGCCCAGAAAAGTTCAAACAATTAATTTTGTAACTTTATTGATTAAAGTGATTATTTCAAAGTTTCGCCGTAATAAAATAAAATATTAACGTACAAGGTTATTAAGCATAAGCATAATCAGCCCATTATGTTCCCACTGCTGGGACACGGGCCTCGTCTCTGAGAGGGAGTGGACCGTAATCCATCACGCGGCCCCGTGTGTTTTGGTAGATGTCACATGTGTTAGAAATGTTGGTTCTAGAACATGCTGGTTTTCCATGATGTTTCCCTAACCGCTTTGAGAACAGGTGTGATAATAGTATATTATGATACAAGTGAGCAAGTTGCTCACGAGTTTCATACGCACTTTTTCAACACACTTGCGTTAGATCGTTTTACCACACAGCAACAAATGCGTTCCAAACAAAATATGAAAACTATGGGAAATCGCGCGCAAGTTTTTTTTTTTTTTGCACGCGCCAAATGCAAGGTGATTGATTACATATAGCCATACGGCCTACTTCAAAAATATAATTTTATTGATAAAATGCAAATATTTTATAACAAATTATTGTAAATTAAAAATAATTTGATGATGATGATGAATTTTTTTTTCGTCTTAATTAAGGACACATTTGTTTATTTCAAAAATTGTAATGGATTTTCAGCGGCATAAAACCTCTTTGTTGTTACAAAAAAAAACCATACTACCCGGTTAAATTGAAAATGCTCTGTTTACTCGGATATAATTTGCAGTTAGGTACTAACTTAACTTTGTAGGGATAATTCTATTATGCACTACTGCGTAATATTATTATGCACGTGTGTGTTAGTTCGGTTTATGGCCCTAAGAACGATGTAATAAGGCTCACTTTACGAGCAAGTGTGTTGAAAAATAATTTACACAAAGTAAACCGCCTGTGAAACCTACGACCTACAACCCGTAACTAGCAGCCCTTACCGCTGGGCCACCACCGTCCTAGAGTGGACATCTTCCGGCTGAGATGATTAATGGTGATTTAGAAATCTAGCTAATACAATATTAACTGTCACCACTGATAGAAAAAATGGCCACTGAAGATCCAAACCACATCAATAACTTTATTTGCCTAGTCTTAATATAACGGAAGGCCAGCTCAAAGAAATCAGAGGGCCAATTCTACTAATTTTAAGAACGTTCACAGTCTGATCTCAGTGTCAATCTGTCAAAAATTCCTATACATTTTTGTCAAATTTTTGAAATTCGATTGTCGCCGAGATGACACTGCGAACGTTTTTAATTAGTAGAATTGGCCTTCAGGTCATCATGCATCTAAAATTAGAAGTCGGGACTAACCCGACTAGGTGGTCACTTCAATTTTTAAATTTTCCTATCCAAGGCTATAGAATCCAAGGTTTTATTAACTATAAGAATAAAAATTGTGATTATATTAAGCCTGTAGTGGGAACACCCACTGCTGGGACATGAGCAGTCAGTTCAGTATCAGGGGCTGAACTAAACTGAACAAAAAAAACTGACCCTGCTAATAAATTGGGATAGAGTCTGTGTGTGTGTGAGGGGGGCTTGTGGCTAAGTAGCATAAGCCGCACGGGTCGATCGATCAGGTTAAGCTATGCTTGCCGCGGTTGGTCCGTGGATGGGTGACCATATTTACATACCAAAACCCCTCCGTGCCTCGGAAAGCACGTTAAGCCGTTGGTCCCGGCTGTCATTTGTGGATCTTTGACAGTCGTTACGGGTCGTCAGAAGCCCGAAAGTCTGACAACCAGTCTTACCAAGGGGTATCGTATTACCCAGTAACTGGGTTGTGGAGGTTAGATAGGCAGTCGCTCCATGTAAAATACTGGTATTCAGCTGCATCCGGTTAGACTGGAAGCCGACCCAAACGTTATTGGGAAAAGGCTAGGCAGATGATGATGAGAGTCTGTGTGATAATAACGTCAATGTGTATCAAAGTAAAAGAATCCAAACACATAACACACATTTTTTTTAACATTTAAAAGAAGTTTTTTCTTTAATCTTTTAGTTAAAAGTCTCCTTTTTCGTTTCCGCCTGGCTGGATTCGAACGCACGACCTACAACTCGTAAGTCGCGACGTAAGTCTCAAACGGTGAAGGAAAACATCGTGAGGAAACCGGCATGTCCTAGAACCAAAAATTCGAAGACATGTGACATCTATCAAACCGCACTGGGCCCGCATCACCACGCGGGCCCAATTTAATCCACCGATTACGGCCCACTCCCTCTCACGGAGAGGAGGCTTGTGTCCCAGCAGTGGGAACTTTATAGGCTGAATATGTATGTATGTAATCCAAACAGTTAATTTATTGTTTCAGGGTAAGATTCACGATGATCCTCTGAAAACTGGTTCCTAGAGTGAGATTTCTTAAAAAGTTTGAAGAAGGCGAAGACAAAAGACACCCCCAATCAAAGTATTTCATTGAAACCACAAACCCGTCTATAATTTAATTTTGTTCGATAACTCGAACTTTTTGTCTGTGTGCAATTTTAAATGAACCTTAAAACTTCGTGATAAAGTTCAGTTTATGCCAGATGAACAGTTTATTTTGCTTTGACCTCGCTCACTATAGCTATTTTAATCTTTTATAATTATTGGACACATTATTAACGTTTTAAAGGTTTTACGGGAAAAAACTAACACTTTAATAAAACTCGAATCAATTTTAAATATAAATTCCGCACAAACTACATTCAGGTCCTACCCTGATTTGACTACACCATAAAATTGCACATAAAAAAGAAATAAAATATTAAGTTGAAACTAGAACATTTTAAATTAATAGCGCCTTTTTGCTTAATAAAAAAAAAGATAATTGCAGTTTTGAAAAACTAAAATATTCTGTAACGTTGAAATATTTGAAATTAATAGCGTCTATTTTGATATACAGTTTTTTTTTTAATAATTGCACTTTTGAAAAAAACTAACATTCCTATAACTTTGCCACATTTGGAATTAATAGCGCCTATTTCTTAAGTAAAGTTTAAAAAGTCTTAGCAAGAGCTGTTTAAAACTGGTGCACAAGTTTAAAAATATTTCCCGCGCACTTCATATCTACTAAGTCATCACAAATTATTATTCGACAAATTAATTATTTCATTTGAAATTCCGCAAACAAATCACACAAATTTTCCTATGTTTTTTCCTAATTTCTTGCTTTGATTAAATAAGTTTTATGTTTAAAACACGTGACGTACTAAATCAGACCACAACAGGTGGGAAAGCAGATCGTTTGTGAGAAAAAAGACAAATCAGATATGAGTTCCCGGGACGGACACGCGAGGAAGTGTGACCCCTGCAACGTCAAGGTGCGCTTTGTAAGTGGAGGCTAGTCCGAATGTAAAGGGCTGGTCTCACTATACGAGTTGCAGTTCTTTTAGGGCGCGGGCGTGACGCCGCTAAGTTTACGAAACGATAAAGGTGCGTTCCGTAAATTTAGATGCGGCAAGTGGCTCGCACTTCGATCAAAGGGGATGTATGAAAGCAATTTTGATGATAAAAAAGAAGTTATTATGAATGCAAATTAATAGGAAATGCAGTTAAATGAAAATTATTTATAAGGGTCCCGTTCTTTCCCGTTCTAGAACAGTTTTTGGTGCTAACTCACCGATCTCACGCCTGTGTGAAAACCTAACATTTGCAGTGATTGTACTGACATACACCATGGCAGCATTAAAAAAAAAATGTGATCATTGGTTGACCAATGATATCGCTACTGAATGTTTATTTTAATTTTAATTTTATAATTAGATCTCTTACTACTTTTATTTTATGAATTTGAATTAAGGAGATTTTTATTATTATTTACAAATATACGTGACAAAAAAAAAAACATTAACAAATGTTAATGTTTTCAATCTGTTTTTTTTGTCAATTATTTAACATAAATTATTATTGTTACGCATGGATTACCAAAAAATATTGAATAACTTTAGTTGTAAATATCCTATTTCGCTTTTTATTATTATGTAAAATCGGAAATTGTACATGTCGTGTAAGCCTTTAATTATTGCACTTATGAACGTACCATTATTTAAATTATTTCAAATGTTTTTTGTAAGCAATTGGTGGCTAACCTAAATAAATAAATGTATTAAAATTGTGAACATGAATTTCTTTGTTAGGATGTTTCATGCGAGATTTGACATTTGCAATTGGAGCATAATTATTTGTTTATGTTTAAAAAAACTTATTACATAACAAGTCGCAGCAGTCTTGTTTTTTTTTGGCTCAGAAGTGCGCCTGATAAAAACTTTAGACGAATTTTTACTTTATACGGTAATGCGTCAATGCACATATCCATATTACGCAGAGCAATAATTACTTCAAGACTCATTTAGTAGAGCGAGCAATTGGTAAACGAATTGATTTCAATAAAAGTTCGTAAAGAAAAATACACACCGTTTCGGTGCCGTAATTTTCCAAATGCTTTGAGAATATTTTCAAGAACTCTCATAGCATTTTCAACTCAAATAAATAGGTCACTCGGACTCCATACATTACAAAATTTCCGAATACATGCGGACCAAAAGAAACATGATACGTTAAGAACACTGGGTGTTTTAATAAAATGTAGGGTAGTTAAAGATACTCACTCAAGGACCGCGTCGGGTATGCAGAGCTTATCCAGATTCAAATACTGCTGCAGCTCATGTAGGTAGTTAACGTACATCATTTTCCTGCCAAACTTGACGCTTATGGCTGGCTTTAGCATCTGCCATACTATACGTATGAAGTTCGTTGGATGTACGAGATACAAGGCTTTTAAGTTTTTCTTGTACTTTCTATCGAACGCCTTGTAGGCCCTCCAGAGCCAGGAGAGAGGGGGTTTGTTTTTGCTGGTCAGACCACAGTGGAAGTACACGACGCTGTAGTCCTGCTCCACGTACTTGTCTAGTGTGAACATCAGGTATCTGAAACGTTTACAATTATCACGATAAAAAATACTGCTGAACTAAACATGTGATGGAAATGTCTGACTACCATCGTAAATAAATCTCATGGGTAAAAAAAATATTATTCCCGCAAAGTATGACCAGTTGCAGAATTGAAAACATATCAGAAAGGCACGCAAGGCATGAAAACGAAAATGTCTATTTATAGTTTGGCCTATAAATAGTCAAGGAACAATTGTTTAGAAGTGCAGTAAAGTCTGACAGGGTCAAGATCAGGGATGTTCACTGTTACCAATAAAATACCGGTAAAACTACTAAAACATATTGTTCCGTTCCGTTAAATATTTAACGTTAAAATTACCGTTAAATCATAGGATTTGCCGGTATTTAAATAGCGTTACCAATATCGTTATTTCACTAAAATCTAACAAGAAACAACATTTTGTGCGACGTTGCCAAACCGAACCAACCGCCTCGCGCGCTTTGCGTTCGGCTCTTTTAAGCGGAGCGGCAACGCATATTACGACGATCGGAAAGATACGAATATGATAAGACTCGCGCTCGCAAAAGTTTTATTACATAATCATACGGTACACAAACAGCGTCGTTTGCGCCGAACATACCTACGTCTATCGCCTTTGATTTATCAACTTGTTGTAAAAAATACTTTAATTGGCCGAAAGAAGTTTCAACCTTTCAACTTAAACGGTATTATTGTTAGTCTTGTCTTCATGTAGGTGCAATCGATCATACATCTCTGGATGCAAAATTAAAACCTTTCTCATATCTTACGTGCCTCATGCAGGCGCTGTCACGGTCAGGTGGTTTAAGGTTTCGCGTTGATGTCCTTGCGACCCTGTTTATTATCATTTTCTGCAGCACAGAAACAATGTTGTATACACGCCGAAGGTAGTAATTCATGGTTTCCGTTTTCGCGTTGGTGTCTCTGCCACCCTGTTTTTATTTTTTTGCAGCACGGTAACAATATTGTATATGTCACCATAAGATTGTGAGCACCGTTAGTTTATATTCTATCATGCCAGATTATAAACTGTCGATAAATTGTGAACTGCACAATCCATTTACAACTTTACGCACGATTTATCGATAGGTTATAATCTGGCCGTCAAATTGAGAATTGGTATCAGGACGGATAGTACCTTGCACTATTACTAAATAGTCAAGTAACTCCCACTAACTTGGAAGTAACGCTCACCGGCCGCTGCCGCGGCACCGCTCGCTTCGGTCGCTCGGCTCGCGCGCGGTTGGTTGCTGTTCTAACCTAACTTATTTGGTTGGTAAGCAGTATGGTGCAGTTTACAATTTATGGATAGTTTATAATCTCGCGAGATAGATTATAAACTAACGGTGTTCACAGTCTTACGGTGAAATATACACGTCGAAGGTAGTCGAACGTGCGGCGTGTATATAATATTGTTACTGTGCACATATCTAAAGATGCTATTCTCTCCATCGTCATAGTTGAAAGAGATAGACGTATAAATTACCGGTATAAGAATTGTCACTTTTACCGATACTAATACGGGTAATTAGATAACGTTAACTAACTTTGGGTATTCTTATCGTTACTTTTTTATCGTTACCATAACGGTAATTTGTAACGTTATAGCAAAAATACCGGTAATTCGGTCCCCGGTCAAGATTGAATAGAGCTCTGTCCATCATACGCCTCGAAGCACCAACCCTTTATAGGGTCATGCATAAGTAAGCGGCCACGTAGACTTTCACTGATTCGACACTTGTAATGATTATTCTTTATACTTACATTTTGTTAACATTAACCTTGAAATTTAAGCATTCTCTATGTACCTTCATACTCATTTTCTGGAAGGAAATATAGTATTTGCGTGTTACAATAACTATTTCTTTAATATCTGTAATAAAATAAAATTTGATCTTTGTAATTTTGTATGTTGTGACATGTATGTCAAGATTTGTCAAACTGTCAGTTACTTTTCTTTTTTCCCATAGAGTTTCTCACTAGTCTATAAAGAATTACTTTTTGGTTTAATTATTATAAATTATTTTTATCAATATTATTAGCTGAAATATTGTATTTTATTAACTATGATTGTTTACTTCTTAATTTTAAATTATATCTTTAAATTCTTTACACACACATGGTTGTATAATATGTGCTGGCTGGTTACATGTGTCTGGCCACTGGAGGATATAATTTTAAAATGTAAAAAATGTTCTGGAACGGCTGAAACTAGTATAAATAGAGGACGAAGCGCAGAAAGCGGGACTACTACGAGAGGGAACTACGAAGAGGGACAGCGACGTAATTTGATGTATGGAGGTACTGTTTATTTTTCTGAAAAGCCTCCACTAATAATACTACTACTGCTGCGGCCCTACTATTGAGCTTCGGAGTTTTGTCGGGTCCCTCCTGTTTCCACTGCTCGTCTTACTACAACCAATAGACAACAAGGCGCTCATACCGGATCCTCCTCACGACATATCCTCCTCCCAGTGTGTGTGACTTAAGAACCCTCCTCACAATATATCCTCCTCCCAGTTTGTGATACTAAAGGACTCTAGTGAAATAGGTAATTTTTATAAAAAAACTATTTGTATTTTTTATTAATTTAAATTAAAAATGTAAAAATCTGCTTAAATCTTTATTTCCCTTAGGTTTAAGTTTGATTTGTTACAGTTTGGCGCCCAACGTGGGGCTAACCCACCCCTCAGATTTTCAGATATTCATCTTCCTAAATTCTAAATTACACTTTCTCAAGTGAGTATATTTGGATTTTAATTTGGTAAGCATTTTATTATTTTTCATACACTTTTACTCGACTCTTCTTTATACTAAACTTCATCTAGGTACTCTACACCCCCACACACATTCCATTATCGAAAGATAATTGGCACCCTTTCGGCCTCTTGGAGTGTTAACTCACTAGTGGGCACTGCCAAGGTTGGAGATTGGTTACTCTACGACGGCTATTGGACAATATCCCGTAGTCGTTTATCTCACATTATACTTTACTCTCTACAAAAACATCGCCTACACTGCATCCCACAGACTTGCACACCACTACGTCTACCCTCTGGTATTCGTACCTAACGGCCGCTTGATGTGATAATCCATTCGTGGACACTCCCAAGTTGGTTGTTAGGACACTTCACGGCAGAAACAGGAGAGTATCCTGTGGACGCTTATACATTCCTACACATCTACATTACACTAAATACTAATACTTCTCACTACCAACACTTTTCCAAAGCTAGTGCAACCTGTAGAAAACACATAACCCTCTTTTTGAGTTTTGCAATTGTCGGGTAAAATTTCTTAAAATTAATTTTGGGTTAACTTGTTATTTTTATTTATTCTTGTAAAAACCATTTAGATTTAAGTTTTGTACTTCACAATATAAAATTTTTTTTTGGCTTAGTTAAGTACCACTATTTATACCTAGATTATTTTATTTTTATTTTAGAGCGGTACACAACTCGTAAAATAAGCCATTGTGTCGAGCGGTCTCACAACTCGTAAAATAAGCCATTGTGTCGAGCGGTCTCACAACTCGTAAAATAAGCCTTAGTGTATCTTCATCTTAAACTAACTTGTATAATATTTTTTTTAGATACTTAAACTACTTGTAACTCGAAGGTTTATTCTTGGTAATCCTTGCATCTCCTTGATCCTTGACTTGAAGGCTTTTCTTAAGCACTTTATGCTTGGCTGCTTTTCTTAAGCAGAAAAACTTTGTAAATAACTTCTTCTAATTTTAACGGGTTTTAAAAAAGGTGCGGGTTACGACACCTAAATTAAATAAATAAGCCTTCGTAAACCTTAAAAATAATTCCTTGTGGAGTATGCGTCATTGAATGTGAACCATATCCCCTAAGTATGCTGGTGATGTATGATTGAGGAAGTGTGTAAGGTAGGTTAATGAAAGATGTATGAAAGAGCAAGGTCTTATTTATAACATCAAAATTTTTCTAGTTGATAATTTTCTGGGGATATGGGGAAAACTAGTGTTAATTTTTTTAACTTACTGTACCATTGTAAATACTCATTTAGCTTAATTTATGCTAATTAATGCTCTCTTATTTCTAAACAAGAAAATGTTTTCATGGTATTCAAAAATTTTCAGGGGTTTTCGGGGTAATGTAATGATTATTCTTTATACTTACATTTTGTTAACATTAACCTTGAAATTTAAGCATTCTCTATGTACCTTCATACTCATTTTCTGGAAGGAAATATAGTATTTGCGTGTTACAATAACTATTTCTTTAATATCTGTAATAAAATAAAATTTGATCTTTGTAATTTTGTATGTTGTGACATGTATGTCAAGATTTGTCAAACTGTCAGTTACTTTTCTTTTTTCCCATAGAGTTTCTCACTAGTCTATAAAGAATTACTTTTTGGTTTAATTATTATAAATTATTTTTATCAATATTATTAGCTGAAATATTGTATTTTATTAACTATGATTGTTTACTTCTTAATTTTAAATTATATCTTTAAATTCTTTACACACACATGGTTGTATAATATGTGCTGGCTGGTTACATGTGTCTGGCCACTGGAGGATATAATTTTAAAATGTAAAAAATGTTCTGGAACGGCTGAAACTAGTATAAATAGAGGACGAAGCGCAGAAAGCGGGACTACTACGAGAGGGAACTACGAAGAGGGACAGCGACGTAATTTGATGTATGGAGGTACTGTTTATTTTTCTGAAAAGCCTCCACTAATAATACTACTACTGCTGCGGCCCTACTATTGAGCTTCGGAGTTTTGTCGGGTCCCTCCTGTTTCCACTGCTCGTCTTACTACAACCAATAGACAACAAGGCGCTCATACCGGATCCTCCTCACGACATATCCTCCTCCCAGTGTGTGTGACTTAAGAACCCTCCTCACAATATATCCTCCTCCCAGTTTGTGATACTAAAGGACTCTAGTGAAATAGGTAATTTTTATAAAAAAACTATTTGTATTTTTTATTAATTTAAATTAAAAATGTAAAAATCTGCTTAAATCTTTATTTCCCTTAGGTTTAAGTTTGATTTGTTACACACTATTCTAGTTTTTTGCTGAAGACAATGAAACTTGGAAGTTTGACTGTGAAGATATGCTGCATGCAACTGATTGATTATGATTATTAGCTTAAACTATAATTTAAATCTTCACACTGCGAAGGTTGAAATGGTTTCAAATAAAAGTTTAAAATTTAAAAGTATTCGCGAGTCGCAAAGTTGTCGTACCTGAGTAGTTTGTCAGGATGCAAGTCCTTGCTGGGAGGTAGTCTGCAGGCTGACACCACGATGATGCGGCGGCCGACCTCATCGTCCCCCACCACTTCCACCAGGCCAGTCCCGTTGAGTTCCGCGAACGAATCGTCTAGTGACGATGAAATCTAAACGCAAGTGTAACAACATGTTTAAGAACTTTGTTTCTCGCAATTGCAACCTATTTCTAACCGACTTCAAAAAGGTTATCAATTCGACATGTTATGTATATATATTTTTTTATGTATGTTCGGGCATAACTCCGTCATATACAGACAGATTTGCAAAATTACTTTTTTGTTCGAAAGGGTCCCATTTCATATAGATCTGATGATAAGTTTCGGAGACCGACAACAGAACTCTTCAAAAAGTGACACCAAATCAGCCGCGATTGCTGCTATCGCATAAGTATGCTTTGTTTTGATCCCAAGGATGATGAAATTTCGAATTGGTGTGGGGACCTACGCCACTATAACTAAAACGTGAAAATAACTTTAATTTCGGAAGGCGGTGACAAAAACTTAAAATGCATATTCAAAGTCACCGTCTTCCGAAATTAAAATTATTTTTCACTTTGGAGTGTTTTTCCGGAAGTTGGTTAATCGGTAATTCACCGCGTGGTTCCAGTGTGGGTTGATTGGTGTCACATGTCTCTCATGTTCTAGGACATACCGGTTTCCTCACGATGTTTTCCTTCATCGTTTTAAGAACAGTGGCCCTAGTGTGAGTTACTTTTAATCATTTTGATCTAACCCATCGAGCGCGGTCGGCGCTCCAATTGGTCCTTCACTAATCCAGGGCCAATCGGAGCGCTTGACGCGCTCTATGCGTTTGATCGAGATCATTTTAAGAAAGTCACACTAGGGCCTCAGATGTGATAAAATAATTTACACAAAGTGAAGCACCTGTCTGGGTGCGAATCTGCGACCATTACTCGCGGCCGTTGCTACTGGGCCACCACTGCTTTGTTGTTTCTTTATACATTCATAAACAAAAGAGACGCTGTTATATTCGCCCCAGTTTTCGATATTAACAAGGTACATGCCAATTAATAGTTAGGTTAAAAATTGCCCTCTGATGCCGTTCGTATATTAACTGATCGGAAAATTAACTGAGAGGTTTGTTTACGTTCATAAACAAAACCAAAGGAGTATGTCAAGGTTGCAGCAGTTGGCGTCCTATAATTTCTTCTGCATACCCCTATGAGAAAAACGCTAGGGTTTATGTATTAAGTGTTTATGGAATTTTGGTACGTAACTTATTAGTAACGATGTCCGGGTTTCTGATCCATTTATAATGCCATCTCTTTCGCAGGCAACTAGTGGAATTACAACTGGTATTACTTTTTCCACGATCGATCAAAAACAATTGCTTGTGTGCTGTTTGTTTGCAACAATTCAATGTCAATGTTACATTTCTTCTAGAGTAAGAGAAAACACTATGGTTTGTTGAATTAATTAACTATAGATCGCGAGCATTTTCACAAAGAGAAAATTGTAATTTGCTACGTTTTCACAACGTAGCTGTAGTTATTGCTACGTCCGAGCGGAGATGTGGCTACGCAGTTTCGTAGCAATTTCGTAGCGCGTTGAACTCGCATGCTCGCCGTAGCTGTGTTTATTTCATTAATGTTTATTTTCGATGCATAGATTGTGCACACTCGTCTAAAAATTTGTTTGCGCAATAATGGTTGTTGTAACGTTAATATTCTGTTGTCAATTAATAACTTATTATTATGATTAATTATTACATTCCTAAAACAATAGGGTGAGATTCGCGCAATATTCCGAGTCCTGATTGACACATTGTCGCCTAGCCTTAACTACTAAGTGTTTGTGTGTATTAATTTGGACAGTTCCTTAAGCGACGTAGGCATCCACTAAAAAGGATGTTTGGAGATTCTTCTTCTAAGGAGAATAGGGAAATTAGTTTGCATGAAAATTGATATTCCTTGGGTTTATAAACTTGAAACTTAGAATGAATGTGGTTAAATAAATAATAAGATGCCACATTATAAGATTTTCAAAGGTAAGGCCTCATATGAAGCTTGAGGGGTGTTTAACGCTCAATAAACTTTATTGTTTCGTTTGTATAAATTATTATTCATACAAATATAGTTTAAAAAATAGAATTTCTCGAATATTAACCGCTTACTGGGTGAAAATGTAAAATTAAGTTTGTAGGAGAAGAGGGAGGGGTGAGTGAAAAAACAATTTAAAAGTTCCAAATACTAATTCTAATGTCATTCTCATTGTCAATTGTTGTGACGACTGCACATCCAAGCACGTATTTTGTGTACAAATACTTATCTAGGTAAATAATAAAGATTTTAATGATTCGTATACCAAAACTACCCTTTAACGCGGGTGAAGGGTGTGTTGAAGTACCAAGGTGAAAGTAAGAAGTCCACGCGGAATTCGTCGCGGGCGTAGATTTATTAGGTATAATTCACTTATTTAATTGTGAATTTAAATAATGACAAGTTAATTTATTTCAGCGAATCAAATCTCAACTCAATATGCTTTTTGTGATTCCGAATAGAAGGGTTAGACTATTATTAGCACAGATATTAGTTCACAATCACATATTATCATCACTATCACACAGAAGAAAAAAAATGCATTAGAATTAATTACGCAACGCACGACGCGGAATCATCGCTTCGTCATACAAAATTAGTTCCCACAAAATTTTCGAAATCGTTTTTTTTTTACACACCTTCGAATGCGAGAAAATCTGCGTTCGCGTTGCGGGGACCACAGGATTAAACTGAGTCAGCTTAATATGTGCGAATATAAGGCTCAGTGTCGACTGAAACGGGCACAGATCCAATGAATCTCTTATAACATTGGATTATAGACGTTATTTTCGGTGATTTAAAGTGCAAATCGTGCTCAAATAGCACTTTGATGTTTGCGTCGATTGTTGTAAAATTTTAAAACACTGAGATTTATATTAACTGAAACTAGTCTGATTTGCGTGCCTCTGTGGCGGTGTGGAGCCTTAGTGCATAGATGGGAAAGATCTGTTTGCACAGCGCATTTGTAGATGTAACGATGGGAACACTACTACATTTATATTCCATTGCCTGGTTGTGCGTAGCTGCCGTTGCCAGACGTTATTTTTAACGCTTCTGATTAACTTTTGCCGAAATATTAGGCTGTATACTTTATTTTCAAAGTTTGCGGACACGTCGTCTAAAATGAAGTAGATCTAGAAAGATAAGATTTTATTTTTATTGTAAGTACCTGAGAGCAGTGGTGGCCCAGTGGTAACAGTCGCGACTTACAAGTTGTAGGTCGTACGTTCACTTGTGTGGTGCTTTACTTTGAGTAAATTTTTATTTTTTTATTGTAAGTACTGGGAAATTATACCCCAGTGGTAACGCTCGCAACTTACAAGTTGCAAGGTCGTAGGTTCTAACCCAGACAGGCGCGCTTTAGTTTGAGTACCTAAATTATTTCATCACCACTGCTCTAAAAACGGTGAAGGAAAACATCGTGAGGAAACCGGAATGTTCTAGAACCAAAAATTCGAAGACATGTGACATCTACCATCCCGCATTGGGGGCTCGTGTGGTAGATTACGGTACGGCCCACTCACTCTCACAGAGAGGAAGCCTGTGTCCCAGCAGTGGGAACGTTATAGGCTGATTATGATGATGTAAGTACCATTTTTTTTACAAAACAGAATTAAATTTAATTTGCTAGGCAAACTCCGCAGCTCCAATAGATTTCGATATCGAAAAAACAAAAACGCAAATAATTTGATGTACTTATTTTGTAGGGTCATCGACCGCAGTTGTTGCAGTCACTTGGAATATCAGTTCACAATTTTTTTTTCTATCTTCTCCGATTTGATGGATAGATATCGATAAACGTACCGCCTATTTAAATATGATAATACATAAGAATATATTTCCCGTCAACTCATAGTTCCTGTGACAACACTAACAGCCGTCGTTGACCTCTCATAAATGCATCAAATCTTTTTATTGTATCGTGTTTAAATATCGATACCTCTGCGGAGTTCGTTACTCAATTCAATTTATGCCTGTATATGTTATCTTGTGGCTAAGTAACAACAGCCACACGTGTCTATCAGGTTAAGCTACGCTTGCCTCTGTTTGTCCGTGGTTGGGTGACCGTCTATACAGGGTAAGTTTTTATCCAGTGCGCAAACTATAACCATGAATTCAGCATATCATTCTATACCCCCTACCGCAGAAATTTTTCGCCGGTTATAAAAATCTGCTGTTTCATAGAAAAGTGCAATACCTACGCGGTCAAAATGTATGGAATAGCTGATTTTTAAAAGACTTAATAATGTTATTTGTAAAAATAGCTAAGTTTTGTATGTGGTACTACTGCTACTACTCAAACAAATTTGTAAGTAAACATAACCTCAAATAATTTTAGTTCGTTTTCGATATAACACTATCCGGAGAATTTATAAAGTGAATTAAAGCACAGGTGAGCTTAAATTTTTCAGATAGGCCTGCCTTACATTTGCAATTTGATTAATTAAGCTGAAAAGAAGGCGACATGAACATAAATAACCAAATAGGCAAAATATTTACGTGAAAAATTAGTTCAGAAAACACTTTACAGTTATTTTGACATCATAAACGTTAGAAATCAACGTGTGAGCTACAACTTTGCCAGTTATTATTGCATTTCCATGATTCCTAACTGTTTCTTCTACATCTAAGACATGCCCGGACTCGAAGAGTTTTTGGCGTTTTGACATATTCTGACCACACTGACGATCATTATTATCGGCCGGAACCCATATTTTATAATTTTAATTATTACAAAACGATTTAAATATAATGTAAACATTAACTTAAACATTGACGGAGACACGATGACAGATCCGAAAAGTTTCTTTTTTAACCACACCGTGGCTCTCGTGTCGATGTTTATAGTTCGTGCACGTTTCCTATACATACCCAGACCCCTCCGTGCCTCGGAAAGCACATTAAACCCTTGGTCGCGGCTGTCATTCGTGGATCTTTGACAGTCGTTACGGGTAGTCCAATGATTTTATAAGTAAGTAGGTGTAGATGGGTTACATACACAGCATTCGATCTTCAGAAACGGCACAATAATGCACACATAGATAACATAATATTGCAATAGCACACTACATTCCGATTAGACGTTAAATTTGGATGGCATGATTCAATTACCGCGGGTGAAAAAGAGACAAATATAATTTGCGACAGTACGTCGTCTCGTGTACTAGAAACGACATAGAATAATAATCAGATATGACATTTTACATCAAACCGTGATTTATGCCTAAAAATACGATTCACTCATGAGTTCATGTAGTAAAAATAATAAACTAGTAAAATTGCATTGAAAGTAGGTAAATAAAAAGTATTGTTGATTTTATAAAAAATGAATATCAATAGATCAATCAGGTTAAGCTACGCTTGCCGTGGTTGATTCGTGGATGGGTGACTATCTTAAAATACCAAGATCCCTTCGTGCCTCGGAAAGCACGTTAAGCCGTTGGTCCCGGTTGTAATTTGTGGATCTTTGACAGTCAAACTCAAACTCAAAGCATTTATTTCAATTAAACCTTTTACAGGCACTTTGGAATTGTCAAACATAAAAAAGAATTATCAAAATCGAACTACTCTGTTAAAAGATATGCGTACATAAAAAAAAAAATACGCGTCGAATTGAGTAACCTCCTCTGTTTTTCGTCGGTTAAAAATCGAAGTTGAAGCTAGGTACCCATTCCAAAACATAGATCTCTATGGAAAAGAACGGGCAAGAAACTCCAAGGACACTCTTTTAAATCATGGGTATTACAAAATCTTGGGAACATTATTCTTGGTGCTTCTATATGTGAGAACAAAGTAAAAAAAAAAAAAAAAATTGATTCTAAATAAGCCATGGCAGTTAGGAGATGACCAGTCTCAACTGACGGCACCCGTTCACGAACTTGACGCGTGGATCAACATCATCCAGCTCAACCATTTTCTAGGGAAGTCGTTACGGGTCGTCAGAAAACCCGAAAGTCTAACAACCAGTCTTACCAAGGGGTATCGTATTACCCAGTAACTGGGTTGTGTAGGTCAGATAGGCAGTAACTCCATGTAAAATACTGATAATCAGCTGCATCCGGTCGGACTGGAAGCCGACCGCAACATAATTGGGAACAGGCTAGGCAGATGATGAGAGCTGTAATAAACTTATCTAATCGCATCAGTGACCTTCAAATAAATTTAATTTATTTCTTTTTCATTTGTTGGAAATCTAGAAACAATGAATTAATTTAATACTTACACCTAAAAAATATATTCTCCTTTACGACTCACTTAAATTATTAATGTTTTGATTTGAATTTAGTAGTGTATGTATGTATGTATGTATTTAATTTATCCTAACTCATCATAGCCATAATAATAAAAATTACATGCCACCATTTGTACCTACCTACTGTGAGATTGACATATCTGTTCTAAGGCATCATTTTATTCTATGATCGGTAATATTTGACATCTATCAGAAAAGATCTGACGCCATATTTTACGAATTTATTGTTTGATTTTTGAAAATATTAAGATAAATTTACTTATGAATGATATGTGATTCCTTTGAGTTTTAGAAGTTTTTCTTATATAATTTGTGCAATATCTCATAACACACGACGGCATTTTCGGTGTTTTTGGGTCAGTTTTACTTTTAATTGCACTCCGTACGTGAAGTCCATCCGTTGACGTTGGCGACGCGACTGGACGCGACACTGACGTCCAATTTGGTCACTTGTCTACATTTTAACGTGCCGCTTGCTGAGCTCATATAACCAATCTACACCTTTTTACACTTATAACATCATTGGGGTAGTCAGAAGCCCGAAAGTCTAACAACCAGTCTTACAAAGGGAAACGTATTAGCCAGTGGGTTGTGGAGGTCAGATAAGCAGTCACCTCATGTAAAATACTGGTATTCAGCTGCATCCAGTTAGACTGGAAGCCGACCCCAATATAGTTAGGAAAAGGCTAACCAGATGATGATGTTATTTCAGCAAGGCCTCTTTGATGGCAATGAGTCTGCCTAACAGCCAAGGAGATATTCCCTAGGCTGTTAGGCAGAAAAATTGAGTCTGATAACAATAGAAAAGTAATTGTTTTAATTACTCGTTGTTCAGGTTGTCTGTATATAGAGAATAGAAAAAAAAATGCATTTTCAAAACTATCTTGCGGTGAAAAAACAAAACCAGTGAGCGTGAAAAGTAGTTGTACACCGGATTTGCAATTAATACAAACTAAAGGTTGGGCACGCCACGATTGCGGCGGTAAGTCCCCTCTTTGAGGAGTGGTTTGAGAGGCGGCATGGCGTCCTCACCTTCCGCCTGACGCAGGTCCTCACCGGACACGGTTGTTTCGGGAGGTTCCTGTTTCGGATAGGGCGGGAGGAAACGCCCGGGTGTTGCCACTGCGAAGATCGCCCTGAGGACACGGTGGAGCACACGGTGGCGGTCTGCCCAGCTTGGGTGGAGCACCGCCGTGTCCTCGTGGAGGCGATCGGCGGCGGCGATCTCTCGCGTCCGGCCCTGGTCCAGGCCATGGTACGGAGCGAGAGGGCATGGGGAGCCGTCACCTCCTTCAGCGAAGCAGTGATGCTCGCGAAGAGGGAGGCGGCGCACGTGAGGGAGAGGCAGTATATGCGCCCTCGCGACCCTAGCCGCCGCAGGATACGGAGACGCCCTGGGCGTCGGGAATCCCAGGCCGATTTCCGGCCACCGTAGGCATGGGCTTGCGGACGGCGAGTAATGGGTAGCTCGATGTCCGGTAAGGACCAAGCCCAAGTCGACGGCGCGTTGT
This sequence comes from Polymixis flavicincta, assembly GCA_949987655.1. Lineage (NCBI taxonomy): Eukaryota > Metazoa > Arthropoda > Insecta > Lepidoptera > Noctuidae > Polymixis > Polymixis flavicincta. Next base: position 8,872,635 of record OX465171.1, on the reverse strand, counting down.
GTTCCACGCGCGCCTCAAAGAGATGTCAGCACAAAAATGATGGGGCCTGCAAGGGCCGATGCCTGTCAGGGGTGCGGGTTCGTTTGAAAGAGATACCACAGCCCCTGGCATACGGGCTAATGAAGGAACACGGGTGGGTTTTAGTCAGTAAAAGTCTGACACGCCCTCCTGCTCCACCCAGAGCGGGAGAAGTTATTTGATGATTTCCCACCCAAAAAAAAAAAAAAGCTAAAGTCAATCGTAAATTCAATACAAAACAATATGATTCATTTAATTGCCTCACAGGTTGCATGCTGTGTAGGTACAGCAATCGGTTATTCTGGTTTTATTTTTGCCTTTTTTTCTTCCTATCCTGTCTAAAACCTCTGTGCACGCCACTGCGTGTTACTGCCATCAAAAGTAATAAGTTACCAGGTGGCTAATTGGATATTTCATAAATATAAGATAACATCACGTCTTTCCCTGAAGGGTTGGGCAGAGGTGTACTTATAGTACGCACAGCTACACATCAAGCTATACATTTCCACTGTACGGAAATCCTATATAATGCGAGATCAGCTTACACTGGAAATGTATAGCTTGATGTGTAGCCGTGTGTACCTACACCCGTTAAAGTCTCACGTAATAGGGGGCGAGCCGATCGCCATCAAACGGGCACACATCAAGAATCCGGACTGGTATTGAGAAATCCAAGATAGTGAAAGCCGAAAGCCAATAACACTTTGCCCCACCTGGGAATCGAACCTAGGATGTCATGCTCAGCAGTCGCAGCCCGGATTTTGGGTGTGCGCCCGGTTGATGGCGATCGGCTCGCCCTCTATTACATGTGACTTAAAATAACTGGCTAAATGCGGGAATTTTAAGTTTTCACTTTTTAGTTATAGTACCTACCAACCTACCCCAAATCAATTCGAAATTTGATCATCCTTGGGACCAAAACAATGCATATTTATGCGGTAGCAGCAATCGCGGTTGATTTGCTGTCATTTTTTGAAGAGTTCCGTTGTCTGTCTCCGAAACGCATCATCAGATCTATATGAAATATAAATGGGACCATTTCGGAATAAACCTCTTTCGAACAAAACAAGAATTTTGCAAATCCGTCTATATATGACGGAGTTTTGACCAAACATACATACAAAAATATTTCTATACTAATATTATAAAGATGGAAGATTTGATTGTTTATTTGTTTGTTTGCATAGGCTCCGAAACTACTGAACCGATTTGAAAAATTCTTTCACTTTTAGGAAGCTACACTATCCCCGGAGTCATAGGCTATATTTTAAACAAGTATTCCCACGGGAACGGGACCTACGCGGGTGAAACCGCGGAGCGCTGCTGGTATATATATGAACATGTCGAATTGATAACCTCCTTCTTTTTGAAGTCAGCTAAAAATTGTGTAGCAAAAAAATATTTTCTATGTAACAGCTGATTTTTTTTTTGCATCACTGGCGAATTTCTACGCTAGGGGTCTAGAATGATATGCTGAACATGGTTACAGTTTGCGCATAGTTAAAAATTTTCCCTGTATAGGATAATGTATTGCTGTACATACCTCTGCATAGACTTCAGGCGCGGTTGCAAGCTCCTCCTCGAAGTTCTCCTCTATCGTACCGTCGCTGGCTGAACGTTCCAGAAGATCATCGGGTATGTCCAAAAGTTCAGGTGGGAGAGGCGCTGCGAACAAAATTGAAGTTCACATTATAAGTTGACTCCACATTATACTTTTCAATGATACTCGTACAGTATATTTTCTCGTCTATCCAATCGACCTAAGATTTCGTTTATACTGACACGTATGGTTGTTTATAATTACACAGCAACATAAATGTGATTGATAAATGTTGGAAGGAGATTAGTTTGAATAATTGATAATACGATCCATATTTCTTTCTTTTAAGGTTCATATTAGAAACACCGACTGTCCTTTTTTACATTTATAATAAAAACTTTCGAGGGGAAAATAATCATTGTCTGACGAACTCGAAGACATGATGGTCACTTGGTCACTAAGAACAGATTTACCTGTTTCTATATGTGGTTTGAGCGGTACCTATCCGTACTGATCCTTACTAACACATCGGGACCGAAAAACCTTTATCTGTATGTTTGCACCCTAATACATTTTAATTACGCAATAAAACTCCCATATCGTCGGCCTAATTCGTTAACCTGCTAAGTTCATTTTGACATAGTTTACAGGACAAAGAAAAATCTGAATTATATCTCTATTAGGTAATTTATCAATCAAAATTCTGAAAATCCCGTTGGTTTCTATAATTTTTCTTGATATTTTAACAATAAATGTAGCAGCATAACTTATACACATTTTATAAAATTTAGAAAAGCAATTATTCAGCAGTTTGTCGAGGTGAAGTTTCAATTTGCTTGAGGACTTAGCAGTTTTCTAAATAAAATAAAAATTGAGCATGGTGTATAGATTAATGAATTATGCAGTAAAACGAATTCAATCAGTACCTAATCAACAAAATTATTAATAAAAAAATAACAATCAGTCTTCTTTAATAGGAAACAGGGTTAAAATATCTGAGATATACTCTTTTCATAAACAATCTGTCATAGTTTTAATATACGTTATACTCCTAAGTATTTTTTTATAATTATTAATGACAGCCATTTAATATTGTTTTACGACGAGGGTGCGTTTTTAAGCTCGCGGAATGGCGGGGTTGAAGAGGGGTCTCATTAGTACGTCAACGAGTTGAGTGATTCACTATCAGTATAAATACCGAGTATTATTACGATGAACTACCATCAACCAAGCAACTTAATCGGGAAGGCAGCATTCACAATGGAAAAATCTAGCAACGCGCCGTTATAAACTTCCTTACCAAGCAAGGAAAAACGTCCAAACCATTACGAAAGAGATGTTCTTCGTTTATGGAGACTCTTGCCCTTGTAAAACCATGATTTACAAGTGGCATCATCTATTCAAGCAAGGACGAGAATCACTTGAAGACGATCATCGGCCTGGGCGCCCCATCGAAGTGACCACACCAAAAATCATCGCTAAAGTCGAAAAAATAATATTGGAAGACGCTCGTCTTAAGAAGTTAGGTTAGCAGAAATGGAACAGCTTGCAGAAATGGTTGAAATATCCGATAAAACCATTTTTACAAATTCTTCATAACCATCTCGGTATGACTAAGGTCAGTGCAAGATGGGTGCCGAGAATGCTCACACCGCCGCAAAAGCAACAGCGCGTTGAGAGTGCACGTGCATTTTTGGACCTCTGTAACGAAGACCAAGAGGGTACCTTGAGTCGAATTGTGACTGGAGATGAAACTTGGGTTCATCATTATGAAATTGAATCTAAACAAGACTATGCAGTGGTATAAAAAAGGCACACCACCGCCTAAGAAGTTCAAGGTGTCGCAGTCGGCCGGAAAACTCATGGCGACTGTTCTGGGATACTGAAGGAATCCTGCTGATAGATTATAAGGACAAGGGTTTAATATAACCGGAGAATACTGTGCGTCAATTTTGGAGCGTTTGAGGGAAGCTATCAAAGAGAAAAATTGACAAAAGGCATCTTGCTCTCGCACGACAATGCGCCTGCTCACAAGAGCCGTGTTGCCCTGGCTGCCCTACACAAGTCTGGCTTCGAAATAATTAACTACCCATATAGTCCAGATCTGGCCCCCTGCGATTATTATCAGTTCTCAAACATGAAAAGATAACTTCGTGGCAAGAAATTTTCAAGTGAAGGACGCAGTTTTAGGGTATTTTAAGGATTTTTTTTTTGTTTTTTGATGATATGCATAAGCTTATTGAAAGATCTGAAAAATGTATTAGGCTTGCAGGTGAATATATCGAAAAAGAAAATTAAATATAATAATAAAACAGAAATAATTTTCCAAAAATCTGAAATTAACAATATTTAGAAATCAGTCTGAAAAAGTACAAAACTGAGGTCCCAACAGGATTTAGCAGGTTTTCGTTGTGGAGATTGACTGTTGTTCAGAAAGCAGTTTTTCGGGCATAGCATTTGTCACCTTTTTTGGCCAATATCGCACTTATTCCTTAAACGATACGGTAGATATTAGATTGAACTTTTTAACTGGTATAAAAAGTAAATTTAGCCAAAAAATGGACTTAGCAGGTTAACGAATTAGGCCGACGATATGTAGCAACCTATTAAAAAAAATACTAGTCATAGATTCAAATAACGATGGATGGATTGTGAATAATGATATGGTTAGAAAGGGTGTGACTACGGAGATGACGACTAATAGAGAAATGTGGAAGGAAAATACGAGTTGCGCCGACCCCAATTAAAGGCAGGACAATGATGACGATGGCAATAGGCTCGCCCCCTACATGGGACTTAAGCATTACTGGCGAAATGTGGGTGTACTATAGGTACATCTCTGCCCAGCCTTCTAGAGAAACTAGGCGTGATGTTATGTTAAATGTGTACCGTTTTGTTTAATCCCATCCTACTAATATTGAGAACCTCCTTCTTTTTAAAATCGGCTTAAAAGTAATATGACCAAGATTGTGTCTGTAAAAACGTCCCCAAAAATATAAATACAAAAAAAGGCTCTTTAGAGGATTACCTACCAGCCGTTGGGCTGGGCATAAGAACATAATTCATTATTTGTCCTATAACGATCTAACAGTTGAGTTCAAAATGAAGTATGGTCAAACCATTTTTGAAGGTCTTGCGAGATTTCGCACGCAAACTGTGTAACACCTAACGCCATCTATCGGCGACCACGAAAATCAAGCCAGCAAGTTTCTCAAGTGCATGTAAATTGTCGATTGAAAGCCAACGAGATAATAGAGCACCGGTTTACAAGTGCAAGGACAGCTGTCCCAATCTGTGCGCTAGCCACCTCTCATGACACGAGTTCGTGCTATGAACGCATAATTTGAGTGAGTGCAATTTTTCAATCATTGGACAATGACGCCTTTGTGATACTGTATGCATAAATTGCACCGCTACTGTGACGCTTCCTGTATATTTGTCTGGTGGGAAGACCTTAGGACACCTCTAGAGAATTACGATTTGCAATTTTTGTGCAATGGACTCAATTTGGCTTGCAAATAGAGCTGGATACAGTAAAAAGAAACATACATTATTGGTGCGTGAGAAGTTATCGTTGTTCGTCATTGATTCAGGAATCCGGCAAAACTTTACCCACGTTTTGGGTGTCGATATTTAAAACTCTTTGAACAAATAAAAAACATCATTTGTTTGGCAAAGGTCATCGATCAGCTGGTTTTGTAATTTTACGTGGAAATCATATTTTTTTTACGAATTTCCAAAACCAATAAAATAAAATTCGTTTGTTTTCCTTTAAGAACTTGTCATAATGTAAAGTAGAAAAATAAAAACATTCAGGACATTTATTCTGTTGCACCTTGCGTAAACCTTGGCCGCAACCATGCATTGATGGGGGGCGAAAATTTCCACTTTCGTCCATGCCCCTTTTCAAGGCCGCGAAAGCAATTAAACTTTTCACTATCAAGTTATAACGTCACTTGCAGCGCTCCGCGGTTTCAACCGCGTATTTCCCGTTCCCGTGGGAATACGGGGATAAAATATAGCCAATGACACCCGGGGATAGTGTAGCTTCCCAACAGAGAAGGAATTTTTAAAATCGGTTCAGTAGTATCGGAGCCTATTCAATGCAAACAAACAATCAAATCTTTCCTCTCTATAATATTATTAGTATAGATTCCACAATGTATCTATATAAATAGAAAGAAAAGTCGTGACTGACTGACTCATCAACGCCCAGCTCAAACCCTAGAAAGCTGAAATTTTACACAGAGGTCCCCTTTATAATGTAGACAAGGAATAATAAAGGATTTTTCGAAATTCAAACCCCTAAGAGAGACAAATAGGGGATGAAAGTTCCCCGCGGGCGAAGCCACTGGCAAAAGCTAGTATGATATAGCAGCTTGTCGCAAGATTTAAGTACTCGTATCTACTTAGATGATCGTCAACCTGCCTGCCAAGTGTGGCGATTATGGTAAAACCCCCCCTTTTGGGGGAGACCATGTCCAGCAGTGGACGTTTTTCGGCTGAAATGATGATGATAATGATTTACTTAGATATAGAGTACTTAAATCTTGCGACAAGCTGTACTTTCCGAGTTATTCTCAGCAAGCCCTTTCATTTGACACCCATATTGTAGGTGTGCATTAAAAAATAATAGTCCACTATCTTAGGTGTTCCGCCATGTTGGATTTAGAATGACGTCACACAGCTAACCATGCATTATCATCCAAACTAAACCGTGTTTACAAAATTTCAGTTCAATCGGTTAAAGATATCTGCTTCAAAATTGAGTTGCAAGATTCCACTCGAACAAACATAGTTACATACATACTCGTACGTTACAAGTTAAATACAATCTTGGAAAAAAAAGAAATACGCGCCAACTTGAGCACCTCCTTTTTTGTCGATTAAAAACCATAAGTTATGAGTATATTCATTGTTAAAAGAATGAAAAGAAATCGCTACGCCATACTCAACTGCCTCGTTTGTCTAGTGGTCGAAGCGGTACTGCTGAGAATGAGGTCCGGGTTTGATTCCCAGGTCGGACAAAGTGCTATTAGGTTTTTCCTTCAGGAATTTCTCACTAGCAGCCCTGAGTCTGGGCTTAGAGACAAATTACATTACTGTAAGCGTTGACGCCAAACGCTACGCCAACATGTATGGGAATGACATTACCTGCGGAAAGGTTACGTTCGTGTCCTTTCCGCAAGTAATGTCATTCCCATACATTTTGGCGTAGCGTTTGGCGTGAACGCTAACAGAAATGTATTTTGTCTAGGCCTGCTGGACTTGTGCCCGGTGGACAATAGGCTCGCCACCTACTACTTGGCACTTAAGGTGGATCTTGTCGACATTTTTTCCATACAAACTTCGAGAGTGTATTACTCCACTGTTCGAAAATGTATGTACATCAAAAATTAAACATGGTATAGTTTTGTCTTATTATTAATATTGTCTGTACGGATATATAATACTAAAATTTAAAAAAAATACATTAAAAAGTTATGAGCCATTAAAGATTCGTTTTTCTTGCTAATTTGACCTAACTTTGGGCGTGTTTAAGTAATAATCATCATCATCATCATTTCAGCCGGAAGACGTCCACTGTTGGACATAGGCTTCCCCCAATTTGAGGGGGCTTGCCATAATCGCCACGCTTGGCAAGCGGGTTGGCGATCGCAGTATGGTGGTAAAATGCATAGAGAACGCTGCTGCCCATTCTCTAGTAAGTCCCTTAATCGCCTCCAACGACACCCACGGGAAGAGATGGGATGATGCTATTCTTTAAGTCCGGCACCACACGGTACTAATTGGCACGGTTAAGTAATAATAGAAGTGTGAAATCTCTAAAAAACAAGTCGGTACCGACAAAGCTGAAACATCGAAAAGTTCAATAAACTTAATTGGTCATTGATTTATGCAGTGGTTTTTTTCATAAAACCCGAACATCCGAAGGACTTTTCTTGATTTTTTACGCGCCTGTTTTACTATAAGTGATCGTGCATGTCACTCAATCTTGTGCATGTAGACTAGCGTCTAACTGCTCATCACGGATACTACCTCTGTCGGACACGATGCCTTAAGTTTCCCCTTAAGAACATTCATCCAACGCGGGCTGGCAACAACGCATTTATAGTAGTTATTCCTGATTATTTCATTAAATACAAACAAAAGTACCATTTTTGCAGCCAAGCACTAGATCGTTGGTATTTATAATTATTTTCAACATTTTCTCTTTAGTAAAAACATTAAATCGTAATACCTATGTAATGTAAATATAAAAAAATTGACGGTATGTCGATTTTTATATGAAAATACCAAAATAACTGGAAAAAAATAGCATACAAACTTGTAAATACCAACGAAAATCGTTGCCAGCCCGCGTGGGATGAACGCTCTTAAACATAACTGGCAAAATATGGGTGTAAGTACACCTCTACTCAACCCTCCAGAAAACAAGGCGTGATGTTATATTACGCCATACTCAGATTTTAAACATTAATCTACTCCTGTAGTCTTATCAGTAATTTATTACTCATCATTTATAAATAAATAATATGGACCAACATTCAATGTTGGTGATAAAGTGACTCATTTTATTTCCTGTTTTTCCACAGAATCCTACTAATCCTATCCTACTTCCTACTATCCTTACTAATATTATAAACGCGAAAGTTTGTATGTATGGACGTTTGTTATTGAATCCCGCAAAAACGGCTGAACGGATTTGGACGAAATTTGGCACACAGATAGTTTGTAACCTGCACCCTAATTGCGTAACTCACGATTCATCATAATCTGTATCGTTTTGAAACGGATTGTTAAACCATTGCTTCATATGTTCGAAAAATGTGTCTGTTCGACAACATAAATAACGCAATGGATATTGTTTAACTGTGAAGACGAAACCAATTATGATCAATCGTAAGTTACGCAATTAGGGTGCTGGATTAACTGTAGGATACTTTCATTCCTGTAGTACGTTTTCGTGGGATATTTCCGACCTCCACGCGGGCGATCTCGCCGGCGGAAGCTAGTAATACGAGTATATATTTGGATGTATATATAGTAATACGAGTATAGATTGTATGTGTTTGGATTTCCTCACGTTTTCTGCAATACTTGAATGACTATTTCATGAAGAAGTCATTCAATCGAATTAAATTAACTTACGAGGGTTGTATTGAAGAATTTATTGATTTTAATTCTAGGAGATCGTGATAAGTATTCTAGGAGAGGAGCACATTGCTCGTAGAACAGAATAGATAGCCGATGGGGCCGAAAGGGTCTGAAGTGGCGACCGCGTACCGGAAGACGTAAGAGTGGGAAGGCCTCCCACAAGGTGGACCGATGACCTTGTGAAGGCTGCAGGCATCCGCTGGATGCGGTAAGCATATAACCGGTCGTAGTGGCGGAGCTTGAGGGAGGATTATGTCCAGCAATGGACGTCTTTTAGCTGAAATTATTGTGATTATGATCGTGTATTCCCGTTGTCCCCAGAAAGCCATAGTGTTTACTTGAACATATACAGCCTGACCTGAAAAAGACCTGCAAATTGCAAAAAACTTAAGACTATTCGGAGCTTCCACATTAAGCATTATCGAACAATTTTGAATTTTGACAGCCTATCTGACCTCCACAAACTAGGTAACGCGATATTCCTTGGAAAGACTGGTTGCTAAACGGCCAAAGATCTACGAATGACAACCGGAACCACGTGCTGTCCAAGGCACGGAGGGGCCTTTGTATATGAACCACGGCAAGCGTAGCTTAACCTGAACGATCGATCCGTGCGGCTGTCATTTCTTTGTCACAAGCCCCTTCAAGTCTACTTAATAATGTAATGCAACAAAAATATATGAAGTATTTAGAACTAGTTTAATGTAGAAAGGGTTATAACACTAGGTTTTAGAATAGTTGCAGAAGCGTGGTTATTCACTGACACAGTGGATTCATATTCCGATATCCTCTGTTGGACATAAACCCATTTTTGCCGAGCAGTAGTCCAGGTTCAGTTGCGGAGTCCCTTTAGTCAGCAAGTCCGCCACCATTTCACTTGACTGAATGTAGTTGATGAAAATCTTATTCAACTCCACCATATCGCGTACAAAGTGGTATCGTATATCTATGTGCTTGGGTCTGGAATCATTGTGTTCAGTACCAACAAGTCTGATAATCACATAAAATGGTAACAGGTATAGTGGCCAAGTGGGACTAGAACTTTTTATGCGTTTGCCTTAGCCACATAGCCTGCCAAGCTCGATAGGGACTTAGCTTCGGTAGTAGATAGCGCAACAGGTAGTTGTGACTTCCACGTGATTGCGCCACCTTGAGGTATAAACACATGGCGTACGTGATCTTCAATCAATCAATTCAGCCTATAGCAGTCCACTACTGGAAATAGGCAGCGCAATACCAGTCCTCCGCCTTCCATATCCAGTTTGTCCCAGCCACCTTTGTAAGGTCGTAGGTCCATCTAGCTGGGGGGCGATCCATACTACGCTTCCCGATACGCGGCCTCCACCCCAGGACTCGGCTCCCACCGGCCGTCTGTCGTATTTGGTATCTTCGACAAACATGGCACACCATTGCTACTTCAGCTTGCTTACTCTGCAAGCTATGTTGATAACTCCAGTTCTTTTCCGAACAATTGCATTCCGGATATTATCCTTCAAAAAAACTCCGAGCATAGCCCGCTACCCGTGCCTCAGACTTCGTAGTCAGGATTCTGCCATCCTCAATTCTTAATTTCGTCAATGGGACCTGCTTATTGCTGAGCGAACACTTTCGACACTCGGTTCTGCTTAATCGCGACCTCGCGAATGTCATCGGTGTCCGAGCACCGAAGGTCGCGTCGCATCACCTTTCTAATCTTTAGGTTTAAGGCCCTCTATCTGACGAAGACAGCGTGAACTGTCGTCTTTCCGTCATAAGTCCTAGAGTCTACAAGGAAAGTTTGGACACCTTAATTTTTCGCTGTGACGGGAAAATTTGCGGGATACGTCTCATAGCGCCTAGACCACCTCGTCGACATTGCCTGTGTCTTCCAACAGGGTAAACTGATTTTGAAGTTACTTTTAGATTTTTTTTGGTTTCTATTGCAGCAGGAGGCCTACTTTCCGAGCTACGCAGCTCCATGCTGCGTAGCTCGGAAAGTAGGCTCATCATGCGGATTCTCTCAGCTCGAAAATTTATATTTAGCGTGCTTCGGCCAAGCTCGTGGTCGCTTCCGGTATTAAACTTACTGGTCACGGAGACATCTCTAAATATATGCTAATTATCCGTCATGATGATTGTACGAAACATACACAATAATTTTACTCATTCCGTTCATGTGAACGAGTTTTGTTCAGTCAACATTCGCAACCTACCAGTGTAACACGCATTTCTTTATTTTAGTACCTTGTGCATATTTCAATACAGTCCGCTTTAAAAAAATGTGGTTTTATTACCAGCCATCGCCACAATGTTTTTTTTTTTTCATTACTTGTACGATTATGCCCACAGTCACTAAGCTGCGCATGCGGGTTGGTGACCGCCGAGCCATCAATCCTTTCACAACGTTAACGCTGCTACCCGTCATCGCTCTGGAGAATTTTGGGTTGGTTTTTTAGGGTTCCGTACCTCTAAAGGAAAAAACGGAACCCTTATAAGATCACTTTGTTGTCCGTCCGTCCGTCCGTCCGTCTGTCATGACCGTTTTTCTTAGGAACGCGTGGAGGTATCAAACTGAAATTTCTATATGATACTTAGTTCTACTGTCCCTGGAAGCTGTAGAAAAATCAACCTTCTAAGTCAACGCAATCAAAAGATACAGCCATTTAGGCCGCAGATTTCCGCAAATTTTCGAAACTCGCACGGGAATCAAAACCTACAGGGTACTTCCCGTGAACTTAGAATCTTGAAATTTTGTACGAAGTCACGTCTTATAGTACAGATATAGGAAAAATTACGAAAACCGTAAATTTTTAGTTTCGTCATATAAAAAAAAAAAATTTTGACAATTTTGAACTTTTACTTATATACCCACAGGTTTGTACGGAACCCTCGGTGCGCGAGTCCAACTCGCACTTGACCGGTTTTTTTTATGGTTATACTGCTAAAGCTTCGTCCGTCAGTGGCAGGGGGCACCGCGCGCAGTTGAGGTTCCCATTTGGGGAATCCGGCTGTCTGACCTTCGATCATCTTCATTGCCAGCCTAATCTGCATCACAACATCCGTGATTTTTCTTCATTAATAATATTCTGTTTATAATCTTAAGTCTCATTTGAAGCGTGCTTCCAGTATCACACTCACTTCAGAGACATCAAATGCTGCATTTCAAGTCTTGAATTAAATTTACTTGAAGAAGTATTTACAGCATAGAATTTATATCTGAGCGTGTTGCTTGCAATATACATAATACAACAAGTACCCAATCCTTTTTTAGTTATTAAGTTGTATTAATAGTTTAATTGTCCTCTTTAGTCTTACAAAACTATGTTTTTGGAAAAATAGGTGTTTTCACACTCGTACGCACGGCTACACATCAAGCTATAAATTTCCAGTTTACGCTGAACTCGCACTGTACGGAAATTCTATACAATGCGGGATCAGCTTATACTGGAAATGTATAGCTTGATGTGTAGCCGTGTGTACAATTTGACTTTCCAAATTTGTCCAATATGTCCTGAATATCCTGCTTTTGATTTGTACATAAGTCCCATTTTCCTGGTTCTGTATGCATGCAACCCCAAATAATATTTTAATTCACTTAAATCCTTAATTTCGTAGTTTTAAAATAACTTTTCCTTTCAAATGTTATTTTGGTTTTCACTGGGCTTGTCAATTATATTAACTCATCAACATTCACAGCTAAGATAGTTATGCCATCCTTTTATATGTTATATACAGGGATCCAATGATGACTGTGGCGAATCAATTTATTTCAGTGTATTATCCAATTTTTATTCCATTATCTAACTGACTTGCTTTAATCCATAAAGTGATTTCTTCAGTAACGTCACCTGTATTATTTTCTTCAAAGCTTGGAGGTTGTGACATTTAAATACTTCTTTTAATATCACCCTTCAGAACGGTAGACACAGCATTAATTGGACAATATCCATATTATATTTCACAGCCAATCTGACCAACAGCAGAGACGAATATCTAATTACTGATGAAAATTATCATCATCATCAGCCTACAGCAGTTCACAGCTGCGCATACGCGTCTGCAATAGCACGCCATTTAGCTCGATTGTCGGCGACTCTTATCCAGTTGCTACCGGTGAAAATACTTCATTGTAATCAAATTCATTAAATGTTTCAGAAAATAGGACACATGTCTTGAATAATGATAAATGAATGTGATGACATACCTGTGATGAGCCACACAAGTCTGAGTGCATCAGCTCCAATGGAACAGTAACTCGTGACTTGTGAGCCTATATTCCTAAAAGAAAGCCTAGTTTGTTTACTTTTCAAACAAGGTACGCAATCAGGGGCCTAAGTCTACTAATTTATAAACGTCACAATGGTCTCTCAATGGTAAGTTTTTGACAGATTTGCCATACAAAAACTGTCAAAAACACACCATTGAGAGACCATTGTAACGTTCATAAATTAGTAGACTTAGGCCCCAGTATTACTGTCTAGTATTTAATAATTTTACATCTTCATTACATGTTGGCTTTTTAATTATTTCATTGTAGTTGCGTTTCCATTCTAAGGTGCCACACATCTATGCTCTGGCTATCTGAAATGTTATGCATTTCCTTTGATAGTGTTTATTTGTACATACTACATGCCATTGCTACTATTATTGTTTCTCTCTACTAAACATCTCTCAACCAGTTTTATTAAATATTATTTGATAGCCATTCTTTGCCAACTGCCTGGACAGGAAACGAGTAGATTCTTAATTGTGGAACATACAAAATGTCTATCATCTGTATGTGATTTATTTTAGCATCTTCACCAACTAAATCCAAGTTAACATTACCTATTTTCATGGTGGCTGAGATATTGTTGCCGTCCTTTATATCTTGTATTGGATAAGCCCGGACATCACACATAGTTTGGTATGTTTGTCATTTGTAAAGATGCTCCTGAATTCACATACCAATCCAAACTAGACGTTTATGTATGTGCTGCTCAAAACCTGCTGAACTTATATTTGAACGTTCTTCATAGCTATTTTACGTCAGAGCAAATTCAAATTTGGCTTTGTTACGGTGACTACCTAAAAATCAGAGAAATCACTTCGCGGAACTAGATAACTTTATACCAATGGAGTTTCACTATTTACGACTTTTAATGGGTCATATGCCCATAGCCTAATGTAATGAAACAAAAGATTATATGCACAGCAAGTATTTAGAACTAGTTTTATATAGAAACGGTTCCTACAATAGGATTTTACAATAGTGGCAGAAACCGCTGACAGAGGATCGGACGGCAAGTAACGGATAGCTAGCCGTCTGGTAAGGACCAAGACCAGGTCGATGGCGCGTCGTGTTCCACGCCCTCCTCAAAGAGATGTCAGCACAAAGAGGGGTCTGCTAGGGCCGATGCCTGCCAAGGGTGCAGGTTGTTCAAAAGAAATACCGTGGAACACGGGGGAGTTTTAGTCAGTAAAAGTCTGACACGCCCTCCTGCTCCACCCTAGGACGGGAGAAGTTATTTGATGATATACCACCCACAAAAAAAAAACCCGGACCCGTGGTCCTCTAGGGGCCCCTAATCTCTAGAAGCACTTTTTCATAAAAATACTAAAATAGTTTAAAATGTGTTATTGACACATTTACACGTAAGGCGTTGGAAGCCCACTGCGTACGCTAAATACATTGTTGCAACATATACCCAACAGAGATATTATCTCCCCGTTAGGCTGTCCCGCTCCGCCCAGAGTGGGAGAAATTATTCGATGATTTCCCACCCTTAAACAAAAAACCACTGACATAGTGTTTGTTGCTTAAGCATAATCAGCCTATAATGTTTCCACTCTTGTGACACAGGACAGGCCTCGTCTTTGTGGGAGGGAGTGGACCATAAAAAATCATGCGGGCCTAGCTGCGGTTGGATGATGTCACATGTCTTCGGATTTTTGGGTCTAGGATATGCTGGTTTGTTCACGACGTTTTCCTTCACCGTTCGTGAGCAGTGGTGATGAAAAAAATTTACACAGGTTGAACCCACTAATTTACATAGTGTTTTTGAGTTAGCTAATATGTATACGTATTTAATGTACTTTGTGGATGTTGATGATGTTATAAAACTTCCTGTCCATGTCTTTTAGATAACATACGAATTTGTGTGTGTTAGGTACGACACTAAATAATGAAAAGTAAAAAAAAAAAAAAAAAAAAAAAAAACAGAAAATAACAACCTAGTGGTAAACTGGTTTTCAAAGAATTTTTTAGTTTGTGACCTTTCAGAAAAGTAACAGTTTAATGTCTAAAATGTACAAGTTTTCTATGGGATTTCTGAAAAAACTTAAAATGTTTGATATTGCTAAATTTATGGGATGGAAGTACCAAATGGATGCATGCATCCATATCAATGAATGCACTCATTTACCAATCATCTATCATCTATATAAATAAAAAGAAAAGTCCTGACTGACTGACTTATCAACACCCAGGCCAAACCCATAGACCTAGGAAGCTGAAATTTTGCACATAGGTTATTTATTATGTAGACAAGGAATAAGCAAGGAAAAATAATAATTTACTTATCAAAAATCATTCCCCATGGGAGTTAAATAGGGGATGAAAGTTCTGTGCGTCCGAAGCCGTTGGCAAAAGCTAGTCCTGTATAATATGTAAACATGTATTTACAATTACATCTAGTTATAAAGCATCAGGCATTAAAACTAGATGTTTAGTTTTTGAAGAGTAGCTTAAGATGTTTCATGCTCTGAGTAATATGATTTTTTTTTTAATTATTTTATGCACTTTTGATAGCAAATGGCTACTATGTAAATACAATAACAACAAATAGATGACTAAGACACGAAAATTTTAATATTACTCATACTCAATTATAAAGATAACAAGGAAACATAGATATGACATTGATTTCAGAGTCCAAACTAGAGTTTTTACTATACACTTGAGAAATAGAGGGTTTAAAAATTTAGGAGCGACTGATTCTAAGCTTTAGAAGCTAAAGTAAAGACCCTGGTATCACATGCACTCTGTACAATATCTTAGATTGAGCATGGTGCCATAATATAATATAGTTCTGCCACACATCAGAGATGTGCAAGGGATCAATTACCAGACTAATAAGGTAAGTGTTACACCATAGACAGTCAATCAATTTGAATGCACTATTGTCTGCCCTCTGTTAAGTATTAATGCAAGGAAGACGTCCTACAGAAATGCAAGCATTGTTCTAAGTTAGTCATGGTTTATGAAGCATGTTTAAACTGACATATTAAGTATATTTTGCTTTTAGATGTATGACCAAATTTCATTGAATCACAATCATACTTGATGGCCATTGTTAATTTACAGGAAAAACATACTTAAAATGTAAATAAAAAGATTATTTAGTTTGAAGCACTGTCATTAGTTAAATATTATTTTAGGCTTGCAAGATCTTAGACATTTACTATGCTTCAGTTTATGTTTGTACTTAGTCATGACCATGAGTATATTATCAAGCAATTGGTAGACATTACAATAATTATTATTGTAACTAGGTACTTATTACTGTACTATGGAGAAAGGTACACTATGCTATAAAGTACTGTTCTATCCAGACCATTAATTAATTTAATATAGTTGAATGAGCGGAGGTAATTAGAAAACAAGTACCAAGTAAAACAAAGAACTTCGACATGCAACAATCAATTGCGTAAACAAGTTGCCTAAATTAAGTGTTACAATAATATCTTCTGATCAAGTGAAACCATAACACCTGTTTTTAAACTTACCTAAGCCTGAAGTCTGAATAAGTTCCGAATCATCGAACTCTAAGCTTGGCTCGTAGTCGTGGTACTCCGAGAGGCTGGTGTACGTCTCTTCAGGGTCAGGGTTGCAGCCATGAAGCACTGTGAAGTTAAACAATAACATCGTTCACGCTAATATTTACATACTTATGTGTCACCAGATTGCGGATATGTTTTTCCGTACCTTGAAAAGCCCTCACAGGATTCAACTTTGGCTGATGCTCGGATTCCATCGTAAAAACACCCACACCCCTTTGCTTTCGTTATCACCAACTTTATGTACGTGAACCAAACTGTGCGAAATGTCACTTCCTTTGAACGAATTTACGTTACAACAGCTTAAGAAAATCCTATTGACACATTCACAACGTTTTTCTTACGTCACGGCATACTAAAAGAAATAAAATACAACGCCAAAAGTAAACAAATAATGCCAATCTTCGAATAGAAAAAGAGAATCGTTTTCGTAAAACTGTTATTTTTTAGGGTGGGTGACAGACCGTCCACAGACTCCACAGAGTCCACAGACTAAGCAGAGAGCTACAAATAGTCACATAAAATCAAAGAGAAGATCTCTCATGCCGCATTTACCGCATTTACACATTCGTGCGAATCGCGAGGCGAATGGCGAGGCAAATAATGAACACGCATATGTAAACAATGTGCTCGCTAATCGCCTCGTGCGGTGCCTCGCCTCGTGCCTCGCCGCATGCCTCGCCTCGCGATTCACTCGCTCTTGTTGGTAGCGGTTTTTCGGACGCGAATCAAGCTTAGAGCATTTATCTGCTTTAGGGAATCAAAGGGCACGAATAGCGAACAAGAACTTACTTTTCACACATTCGCTTGCATTCAGTTTGTAATTTAATAAAATATTTGCCCTTTTCGCATTACATACATTGTTCTATTGCGATGACACGTTATCATCCACCATCGTCTGCGTCGACGGTTATTTGTTTAACCTCATTAGAAGCCGCCATTATATTCATATCCTCCATGTTCGTGTATGTACGAATGTCAAAATAATTCACCCCGCGAATGTGTGAACAGTAATTCGCGACGGCAGCATCGGCACTCTTATACGAATGTTTCGTCGAATGTTCGTCGAGTGACAAGGCGAATGGCGAACACGATTGTATAATTATAATTACGGTGTAATACTAAATAATATAAGGCAAGGTTTGAAATGTTGATAGAAATACATAAGATTCGCAACGGTTACAAATATGGCTTTATATAATGACAATCATATATGTCATCACAACCCTCTAACTTCAATAGAAAAATTGTTACATTGTAAATGCTCCAAGCATTGTATTTATGTACGCACGGCTACACATCAAGCTATACATTTCCAGTTTACGCTGATCTCGAACTATACGGAGATCTCATACAATTGGAGATCAGCTTATACTGGAAATGTATATCTCGATGTGTAGCCGTGTGTACAGAGGCCAGCACATCAAGCTACCCCAATCTGTCAAATTTCTTTGATAGTTTTTCAACTTTATCACAAAGGAATGAGGTTAATGAACGATTGACCATGGACTTAAAATATAAGTCCATGCGATTGACCGATTGGGGTAGCTTGATGTGCTGGCCTCTGTACAGACGCCAGCACAGCAAGCTACTCCAATCTGTCAAATTTATTTTATAGATTTTCAACTTTACACCGTAAGCATAAGGTTCATGTTCAATTGGGAAAATTTGACAGTTTAGGGTAGGTTGACCTGCTGGCGTCTGTACATACAGACGCCAGCACACGTCTACTACCTCAAACTGCCAAATTTAAGAGTATGGAATAAAGTTGAAAATGGATGAAAGAAATTTGAAAGATTTGGTTTGCTTGATGTCCAAGCGTCTGTTTCTATAATAAAAATAATAATTTGTAAGAGTACCTCGGATGTTTATAATGAATCTGGAACGACTATTCATACTCAAATTTGTGAGTTAAGGTCCCAGGTTTTATAGTTACGCCAATAGTTCATTAATTTTTTGTAAAAGTTTCGATGAATAAGCGTGAAAAGTGCACTGTCTGTCACTGAGTCTCTCTGCTTCTGCTACTCGAACCGAGCAATATGTGGCAGAGGCTGGGTATCGTCCATCCCGGAACCAAGGTCCTCGGGGGCCCCTAGTCTCTAGAAGTACTTTTTAATAAAATACCAAAATATGTTTCGCAAGTAAAAGGCGTTGGAAGCCCACTGCGTATGCTGTATATCTATAAATTATATCCGTTTTTCTAAATAAGTAAAATGTATTCTGTGACCTATATTTGCGTATATTGGGATCGAGAGCAGGGTTTTTTTGGCGGGATCGCGTTAGAACATGTCGCATGAATTTTCACTATCATTAAATTTTGTGAAATAGCGAATAATTGTATAATTTTGGTAGTGAGTTATCCAATTTAGTTACGTGTGAGTGCACAAGTGTAGTGAAGGTGAAAATAGTGACTAACGTGGACTTTTCGTGTTCCCCCAAAAACTCCTAATAGGTTATTGTAAAGTTACTACCGCTTTACAATAACTTTGTTATGACTAGAATACGTTCTTAAATAAAGACTTGGCTAAAAGGTCTCTAAAACCAGGCCATAAAACTAATTTAAAAAAATATATATATTGGGATCGGGCAACACTGCGTGACGTAAGCAGACGCTTGTCATCTGAACTGAAACGGTAGAGTTTACATTTTTAATGTTTGAAAATAATAAATATCTCTGAAATAAACTGAAAATTACCACCAAGTTATCTATTAGATTACGCTTGATTACTCGCATTAATAGTGACTTTCAATTGATTTGAACCGTGTAAAATTGTGATAGTATTTAGTACACACCACGCCCCATATTCTAAAGGACCGTTGAACATTCGGCTCGGTCGAATATAGAAATTATACAGTGCTTTAAATTAGTTCATCACAGGGATTTTTTCTTCAACAGGTTGGCACCAGTTTGTAAAGAATGTCGGCATCTGAAATAAACACTTACTTTACAGGGAATGGGACGTACAAGGCTATAAACCCCATTATATCTAAAGTTGGTGATTTCACGCCGTTTTACATAGCCATTGCAATCTGCTCGGTGATTCTCGGCTTACTACTCATACTCAACATCGTGTGCTGCTGCTCAAGATACTCTGACTACTGGCTAGACAGACATACAGGTGAGCATTCAGAAAACTATAAATTACTAGCTGACTGGACAGACGTCCTGTTTCCTGGAGCTCGATCGCAGAGCCACCTATCAGGTCCAATTATGGATTTAGATCCGACCTTCCAGAGACCCACTTTAAAACCAAATAGATACATCTAACTCCAGCTGTTTAGGAGGAGTTCAGTGACATACACAAATACAGAACAAATATATATTTTGATGTAAATTGTTATTATGATCACTAGGGATAAATTAGCTACAATACCTTAATGGGTATTGTAGCAAATTCATTCTTTTCAATTCACTTGCTGGCCTCCTGATTGAAGCTATTACTTAGCAAAACTTGTTTTCTCACAGGTAACCGCTGGATTGTTTCAATCTGGTCAGCCACTCCGCACAAGCAGCCACCTTTGGACTTCACTGAGCTAGAGAGCAACTTACAACACGTTCATTACGTGCATCCGTACGGTGACGACAGTGAAGAGTATCGTGACATCCGCAAGCACATTGTCCCTCCATCAGTCTCACAGCAACCACTAACTTCATCACAAGAGTACTTGGAACTGCACAAACGAGAGAGTGATATATAAATAAACATGGCCTTCTTAATGTTGTATCCTGCCGTAGCAGTTCTCTCTTTGTTTGTACTCATGGTTATTATATTGATCTTAAGATTTGGAGCTCGCTGGTGTAAACTTCGTCATACAACAATACCGGATCAGGAATATTGGAATGAAGATAATGCATATGAACAAAAAGTGTCCTATGCATAGTAAAGATCTGATAGGTTGTGTTTATATCATTTGAAATGTATTCTTAGATTATTACAAACATGCGTTCCCATTGATTATGTTTGTCACTAACATTAAAATAAGGCATCTTTATTTGCTGTATGTTGTTTAGAGTATAGTGATGGATATTGTATTCATTTTTGTATACTTTTTATTCTGATTTGTATCTTCTGTTTCAACATTATGTTAATTTGTACTGATTCCATCCATGTAAACCTGACTATTATTATTTTTTACTAGCCGTAGTCTTTTTGTCTTTTCTAAGTCCGGCGCGGAACCTGTCGGTTCCATTACAATAGAAAATTAATTGTGTCTCATTTGCTGGGATTAACAGTTTAATTATGAAAATTGTTTCCAAGGCATCTATTAACTTATATTATTTTTATAAATTTTAATCATGCTTTGTTAATTAACATGACTGTTTCATACTATAATATTACTTAAGTACTGACACTACTATAAAGTATGTAGGTATTACATAATCAACCAACCTATAGTGTTCCAACTGGCACACAGGCCTCCTCTCGATGAGATGGTATGTATTAACTTTAAGTATTCATGTATATTTCTGTAGATATACATTCACAATAAATATGTAATAGTTACTAAGCTTTAATCTTTTATATGAAATAAACTGTGTTTCTAGAAATGTAGAGCCTAGCACATCTTGTATGTGGCATTTAAAAGTAACATGTAATCCGTCCAATAAATTAGGCAATAAAAGCTCGCACTTGTTTTCAATTTAGCCCCTTATCACATATTTATTTATTTCCAAATACAAACAATCCTCTATAGCTAATTTTATGTTGAAGTTAGAAAGATGATTTTTAACTTCAACATAATAGTGGACTTGATGATCCATCACAAATTCACAACAAGTTTCAATTAAATATTGTGGTTGTAAAACATGTTTCTACGTCTGTATTATACCTGAAGGAGTTAAATATTTTTTACTCACATTTCGCCTAGTACACAGACAAGTCGTCCGACCGAGTTTTTAACCGACTTCCAAAGAAGGAGGAGGTTATATATGTTCCATAACTTACTGTTTTTTTTTATGTATGTTCCTCAATTTCTCCCCCATTTGTGGACCGATTCTCAAAATATTTAAATTATTTGAAAGAGTATACTCCTGAGGTGGTCCCATTGGCACCAATTCAGGATCTGATGATAGAATCCCAGGGAAATCGAGGGCAACCCTTAATTTTTTTAGGTATTAACAATATTATTCATATATTTTCTAAAGTATTGAGACATTTGCGTATGGTCATCATCATCTCATGACGCTAAGCTGATGAAGGAAGGTACAACTCTTTAACGGTTAGAAGTTAGGTGGAGGTTCGGGCATAACTCCGTCATAAGACCGATTTGCAAAATTCTTTTTTTGTTCGAAAGGGGTTTATTTCGAAATGGTCCCATAAATTTCATATAGATCGCATGATGCGTTTCGGAGACAGACAACGGAACTCTTCGAAAAACGACAGCAAATTAACCGAGATTGCTGCTATAGCATAAATATGCATTGTTTTGACCCCAAGGATGATGAAATTTCGAATTTGTGTGGGGTAGGTACGTATAACTAAAAAGTGAAAAATAATATCCAAAAAACACTAGAAAGCGAAAAATAACTTTAATTTCGGAAGGCGGTAACAAGAAATTAAAAAAATCCATATCCAAAGTTAAACTTCTTAACAAAGTTAGATTTCCCTAATTAAAGTCATTTTTCGCTTTCTAGTGTTTTTTGGAAGTCTGTTGTTTTTTTTTTTGAAAAAAGTTTTTTTAACAGAATCTATTTCATAAGGTTTACGAATGCCTACCTATACTACATTAATGTAAAGAGATTCATCAGAAGGGCACTATTATAAAAACCAATATTTCTCGCAGCACCCGTTTCAGAAATGGAGTAGAACAGGTATGGAGGTACCTACTAAAAAGACTAAATAATTATAAACATGCTAAGCAAACGAGCAGTGCTGGCCCAGTGGTAGCGGCCGCGACTTATGAGTTGTAGGTCGTGCGTTCGAACCCAGCCAGACAGGCGCAATACTTTGTGTAAATAATTTCATCACCACTGCTCTTAAACAGAGAAGGAAAACATCGTGCGGAAACCGCTCGTAATGAGTGCAGGTGCAGGGAATTTGACTAATCAGAGTTATCAGTGAACCCAAAAACGTCATTCAGACACTTTCCGCCTACCTAAACTCACAGTAACACAGAACTCCAGTTAGTCAACGAAGTCAAAGTGCCTTGGGATCATTCTATATAGTAAGTACTAATTTGGACAACAAACTAAAGAGGGCGTGCATAACCTTCTGCTATCCCCTAATATTAGGCTATGGCTAGGCACCGCCGTAACCACATGATTACCTTCGTGGCTGTGATCTGGTGGCCCCGCAATAGGCTATTTACAGGCTCCAGCGAACTACAACGCTTTCAAAGACTAGCCTGCATTGCAACTACGGGCTGCGTGAGGATTACTTACTCAGACTGCAGCAGTCGAAGCCATACTGGGACTACCCCCGATCCAGTTGTTCATACAGCAGGAAGCCACGATTGCTCGGCTGTACCTACGTCTAAATATATAAAACTAGCAACGCACCGCGGTTTCACCGGCGTAGTTCCTGTTCCCGTGGGAACACGGGGATAAAATATAGCCTATGTTACCCGGGGATAGTGTAGCTTCCCAACAGTGAGAGAATTTTTCAAATCGGTTCAATAGTTTTGGAGCCTATTCAATGCAAACAAACAAACAATCAAATCTTTCCTCTTTATTATTAGTATATAGAGTATTGATAATAGATATATAACAGTATCTCTATGTAGTTTGTGTTTAGGTACAACCTCGTATAACATTCTACGTAAGTTTTTAATTTTGATTAAAACTCTACTCTCTTTTGGTTACATGTAGGGTTGCCAAGTCTTAAAACCGAAAAGCCGGACAGACCAGTCTGTTTAGCCGGACATTTGGGTAAAAAGGCCGGACTCCCTCCAAAAAAGTAAAACAAGGCTTTCTTCTCATTTACTTGATGGGAAATGAGAAGAATGCCTTGTTTTAACTTCTTAAATTCTAATGAAACAACAAGAAAATTTAAATTAGTCTTGTTTATAATGGACAGTGCTACTCCGCTCACTTGCGCTAGCGATACAAGGTAAGGCGGGCGGAGACGCCCCCCCCCCCCCCGAGTGGGTTCCCGCATTGTCGTTGCGGGGGAACTCAGTAACCGTGGACTGCCAGCCACGGTGAAGCCAAGAAGAACCCAAAGGTGGGGCCGCTCGTCAGGCCTTTTGCCTTCAAGCCCATGACGTAGTGGCTAAAAAGTAGGTTGCGGTGAGGTGCACCGCAACTGAGGTGGGCTGCGATGTCGAATGGGAGGCATCGCGGCTGAAGGTTACGGGCTGCGGCAGAGGAGGAGTGCCGGTGCTTCTGAGCAGCGCTCTTCCCTTCCGAGGCCTGGGTGCTTACTCTCGAATATAATTCCGATAGATCGACATTGGAATTGTCAGTCAAACGTCAGGGATTGGCTAGACTCAGTCCCCCTTATTACAGAACAAGGTTTTTCTTTAGGTATGGTTTAAACCTTCGAGCCTGTTTTTTAAATAAGAACCTAACTGAAATCGAAATACAGCTCCTTTTACAAAACTGACAAGTTAGTCCTGTGCTAAATTGTCAGTTTTGTAAAAGGAGCTGTATTCTATCTATTTCAGTTCTAAGTTCTTATTTCAAAAACAGGCTCGGTGGTTTAAACCATACCTAAAGAAAAACCTTGTTCTGTAATAAGGGGGAGTGAGTCCAGCCAATCCCTGACGTTTAACTCAACCAACTGACGTTTGACCAATGTCGATCTATCGGAATTGTATGAAATTCCAGAATACGCGGTGGGGCCGCAGGGGAAGAGGAGTGTCGGTATAGCGTTGGCCGCTCTTATCCCCTGCGGCCGAAAAGTGGTAGACGCGACGGCGCGTTGTGTTCCACACGCGCGCCGTCAGAGATGTCAGCAACCACTGGTGGGGTCCGCAAGGGCCAGGGAATCGGATTGTTCGAAAGAGTTACCGCCGCCCCTGGCACACGGGCAACTGAGGGAACACTGGTGGGTTATAATTAGTAAAAGTCAGACACGCCCTCCTGCACTACCCAGCAGAAGTCATTTGATGTTTTCCCAACGAAAAAAGGCGGGTGGAGTGGAAACCAGCACATGGCCTTAGTCTGCTATTTTTATAAATTCGTCATTCCAACACGATCCCATCGTCATTTTGCCAAAAGTTCGTAATCTGCTAAATTCATAATGGTCGATCAGTGATCGGTCAATGGTCTCGTAACATAATTAATACATTATTTAATAAACTTGTATACACCACACATTTCTTCTTCTTAGATAGAAGCACTGTTTCAAATAATACGATATGACTCAAAACAAAACAGCACAACTGTGTGGCGCTCACGGTGATATTAGTTTAACGCATGGTTGGCGTTATCGCAAGATGGTGTATGTCATGATGTCATCTATGACGATTCGCGGGTTCGCAGGACATCGTTGTCGCACTCACGCCCATTTGGAACGAATGTGAGCGCGCTCAAATTGCATCGGTCGACGTATCTCGGAACGTGGCCAACGTTTGACTTTTGCCGTGTTCCGAAATGCAACAAAAGTGATAATATCGTGAACCCGACCAAATTGAATATTCAAAAAAATTAAGAGCTATCAGATCATTAGTAGGTACTGATTTTTATTTTGGTTGGCTTCGCGATATTATCACTATTTGTCTAATACGGAATGCGCCCTTTGACTACCACCATGCAGTGGTCTCGAACCTACCGATTTTTCGGTATTTCTACCGATATGGGCTCTGTTCTACCGAAATACCGAAATATAACGAATATTCTACGATTTCACAGTACACATAGAAATTTCCCGATTTTTCTACCGATTTTACACTTTTAAGTTGGCAACCCTTTTCATTCATGTATTTTTCTATGGTGCTGCTGCGTCTAATACACCACCATTATGACACGCGTAAATGACAGCTACAGCTAGGCCATAGACTTCGGTGGTTAACGAATATTCCAGTTGCCAGGTTAATTAAAGCGAAAAATTATACCGGCGGAACAATACTGGAAGAAAGTTTCCCAAATAAAGGATATTGCCGGGAATGTAAAATACCCAAACATCCGAAAATTTATTGGATTGCTGTTAGTTTTACCATTTGCAAATGCAAGTGTGGAAAGAGTTTTCAGTAAACTAAAAAGGATCAAGACGGAAAGCAGAACCCGCCTCCTCAACATCAATACCTTAGTATCCTTGATGGTAACGAGTTCTGCACCCTAATTGCGTAACTCACGATTGATCATAATTGGTTTCGTCTTCACAGTTAAACAATATTCATTGCGTTATTTATGTTGTCGAACAGACACATTTTTCGAACATATGAAGCAATGGTTTAACAATCCGTTTCAAAACGATACAGATTATGATGAATCGTGAGTTACGCAATTAGGGTGCAGGAATCAAGGATGTTGTTAAGTTTGAGCCGACCAAAGACATGCAAGAAACAAAATTGAAATATTGAACATGTTAAAAAAAAAACATTTTTATTTGTTTACCCTAAAAAAAATCTCCAGCCGAGCCGTCCTTTTTGTCGAAAAACGTCCCATTTCAAATAGTGAATCGTCCGAAAGTCGACGCAGGTTCTGGCAACACTGGTACAAATAATAGGTCTTTACCTATGAAATTGCCGTTTTGTATGAAAAAATTTAAACGAATTTTTTTCATGAATTTTTTATTTGTATTAATCGAAGTAATCACCCATGCAATCAATGCATCTTTGCCATCGCAGTGGCAGTTTATTGATGCCCTTCTTAAAGAAATCAGCTGGACGGGAGGCAACAAATTCTTCAAAGGCATTTTGTACTGCCTCTCGGGTATTAAATTTTTTTCCCGCCAAGAAGTTATCCAAATTCTGGAAAAAGTAGTAGTCTGTAGGCGCAAGGTCTGGTGAGTAGGGCGGATGACGGAGAGCTTCCAACCCCAGTTCTTGCAACTTGGAGACCGTCTGCTGTGCAGTATGAGGTCGCGCGTTGTCGTGCAGGAGCAGCGGAGACGAGCGATTGACCAATGCTGGTTGGAGATGCGCCAGCTTCTCCATCATTGTGTTCAGTTCTTCACAGTACACATCTGCAGTAATGCTCACCCCGTTTGGTAAGAAGCTGTGATGAATCACACCGGCGCTAGACCACCAAACAGTGACCATCACTTTTCTAGGGGTAAGTTTTCGTTTAGGGCATTGTTTAGGTGCTGAACCAGGATCCAACCAACTTGCTGAGCGCTTACGGTTATCAAACAGAATCCATTTTTCATCGCAGGTAACAATGCGGTTCAAAATTCCTTCATTTGTGTGTCTGTTGAGCAGTGCAAGGCACGTCTCGACGCGTACTTCGCGCTGGCGATCATTGAGTTCGTGGGGCACCCATTTGTCAAGCTTTTTTACCTTGCCAATTTGACGCAAATGGACCAATATTGTTTTGACGCTAACGTCGAAAGCTGCTGCTAATTCAGCCGTAGATTGTGTATCATCAGCTTCCACAATCGCCTTTAATTCGTCATTGTCGACCAAAGTCTTCGGACGACCGCGAGGTTCATTTTTCAGGTCGAAATTTCCAGAACGGAAGCGAGCAAACCAATAACAGGTGGTGCGTTGGTTTGTAGTGTTAGCTCCGTAAACGTCGTTGATGTTGCGTGCCGCTTGTGCCGCGTTGCTGCCACGACGGTACTCATATTCCATAATTACTCGAATTTTTAACGTATCCATGATGACGAAAAAGATTGAAATGCGATGAAAATGTAACACTAATCAATAAAGAAATGACTACTTTTAGAAAAAAAAATCCATGTTTTTAAAATAAAATTAATTTGAAATTAGAATTCTTAGCCAAACAAAAATTATTTTGATTTGAAATGGCCAGTACTGCAGAACGGCAATTTCATAGGTAAAGACCTAATATACCGTTTTTAGCTGGCAATTCTACCGATCTCGCTCTATGACGTTCGAGACCACTGCCACCACCACCATGTGAAATAGGTACATAACTACATGGGCGCATTCCGTATTAGACAAATAGCGATAATATCGCGAAGCCAACCAAAATAAAAATCAGTACTAATGATCTGATAGCTCTTAAATTTTTTGACTATTCAATTTGGTCGGGTTCGCGATATTATCACTTTTGTTGCATTTCGGAACACGGCACATATATAGTAGTTTATGACTATGACCAATACTACCATGACCATGGCATCTCCAATTCTCCACAGAGTACATTTATATAGGTAAGTATAGGGAAGGCGTCTCCAAGCCACAGGTTTCGTGTTCTGCTGTGCCGTTTGAAGAATCGAGTGTAGTGCAAATAGGTTAGGTTCAACTTATGTCAAAAAACCTAATTGATTGACCCCGAAGGCGACCCAATGACCACGGTCAGTGGGTCGTCTTAGGGTGTCATGAACTCTTCATATAAAATCAATATAGTTTTATTAGGATAAGAACAAGAAAATCAGTGTTTTTCTATAGCATTTCTTTTCTGTTTCACTTGCCCATTTAATTCTAATTAACTTAATATAAATGTAATACTTAGGTATTTCTCAGTTGGTCACTTTACTAACTTTTCCCCCAACTATCTCCTACTTATCCACCTATCAGACCATATTTTCTTGCACTGTCATTTAGCTGCATAACTTCACACATTCCAGGGGCCTAAGTCTACTAATTTATAAACGTTACAATGGTCTCTCAATGGTGTGTTTTTGACAGTTTTTGTATGGCAAATCTGTCAAAAACTTACCATTGAGAGACCATTGTGACGTTTATAAATTAGTAGACTTAGGCCCCAGGTGACTGACAATCATTCAAAATGATGACCCGCAGAGCTGCAATCAAGGAGATGGAAGCGAATACTTTGAAGGAGCTTAAAGCTTCTCAAGCTGAATGCAAATATTGCTCCAGGAAAGGGAAGACAGCGAAGTGGAAGTGGAAAATGTTAACTCTAAGAACACCTTCCTCAAAAGTGAGCTGGCTGAGCTACAAATAGGTAGTACATAAGGACTTAGCCGACCAGTGAGTAGAGAAATATAATTATTATAGAGCCCTGTGTTAATATGCAGATTAATAATAAAGGCATTAGAAAAAACCACTACCAAAGAGAGTATTCTCTTACTGTTGGAACTCCTATAGACATTTTAGACACTTCAGTTGTATTCTATTCTATTTTTAAAGGTTCTGGCTCCATTGGTAATGTTCGATGATTTTGCCAATGTCAAGGTATGAGTTGTAGTTGTAGTTTTGGAGGTCACTCAGCATAATTCATTAAACTAGTTTGTAAGACAACAGAACCTTCAAATAAACTAGAATAAAGGGAGTACTACATACTTTAAAATTGTTTAATCAAAATATCAAAGGTTGCTCTTCCAAATTACTTAAAAAACAATTGTTTTTGGAAAATATCAAGTTTGATGTAAGTTATTTAACCAACCATTGGTTTAAAGATCATCAAATAATGTCATTAGCTATGAACATTATTTTGTACAGTGCTTTTTCAGCCAAATACATGGCAGGTCATTAGTATTAGTAAACAATTCTACTAAATTGAAAGAATGATAATACAGAATCGGGCTTGCTGTTGAAAACACCATTGTATTGTCCTGTGTATAAGAGAGAGATTAACTCTATGAAAACTCAAGTACTAAATATGTTTTAGGAAGCTAAAATAATCCTGAATTTCGGTTAACGCCAAACAAACCCAAAATAATTAGTAATGAGCAGCTCATAAAAATATTACCATGATCCTACTACCTTGTCCTTGTGCGACACTCATTGATGTTTTGAAACCATGGACCATAAAGGTCTAAAATGATAATATAAAAATATACAAAAAAAAAAACTTAGAAATTCTTTAATAACAATAGATTACGCAGGTGTTCAAATTACCTTAATGTGTGTTTTTGAAAAAAATTGTTGGCAACAAAGATTTTACAAGTGGTCTCAAATTTTTGGCCGGCAGTGAATATGATGAAATATCACACTTTTTAAAATAAATTTAGCTAAACTAAATAAGCCATAAAGTTAAGCCATTAACATAGATACTTTGATACTAAGGGGTTTCTCTCATTCTGAGTGTTGAACCATTATTCATAACAGCTGACTGAGCGGGCCATTGAATGAGACGGATGTCTCGGTGCAGGTTAAACCACGCCATAGTAGCCCGGGCCGTATGAATAGGTGCATTATCCTGCACCTCAATTTGTGGGAGTTCTGCTGCAGGATACACAACGCGCACCGTAAGCAGCATCACCTTTTCCAAAAGCGCCACATAATTATTCGCAGTAGCCCTACTTTTTAACGACGTCAGTTCTGCGACGTCGTCGTGGCTCATCCATCTCCATAAGTTGACAGCTATGCGTCCAGATTCAGTATGAGGCACGACACGAGTTTCATTATACCGATTGTGATTATAACGCCACAAACGAAAAATCGTATTTCTTGAGTTAATAAACTTGCAACTTGGCACGAATGCATTATCTATAGGTATAAGTGTAAAGATTAACATTTGTTTCTTTTAAAATAAAGGAGGCTTGGGGGATGTCAAACTTTGAATGGAAGTATTTTAATTAACTCGAAACTCAGTACTTATACCTACTGCATCATCAGTCTCCTGCCCTCATCCCAATTGATTTGGGGTCGGCGCAACATATCTTTTTATTCCATACTTCTCGTCTTAGTAGTCAGCCCCTTGTAACCATAGTTATCATCATTCACACAATCCATCCATCGTTTGTTTGGTCTCCCCTAATTATAAAGCAATCGACATTCATGGTCAAAATTTTCCTGACGATATTTAGTTCAATCCTCCGGATCGCCCATACTATGACGGCCGATTTCCACACAACTTTTCAGTTTCCAGTGCCACTTTCAGACTTCCTCTTATGAAGGTACACATTTCTTATTATATCCATCTCTTTGAGGCGCGCAGGGAACACAACGCGCCGTCGACCTGGGCTTGGTCCTTACCGGACAGCGCACTACCCATTACTCACCGTCCGCAAGCCCACGCCTACGGTGACTGGGAATCAGCCTGGGGTTCCGATGCCCAGGGCGTTTCCTGCGGAGGCTAGGGCCGTGAGGGCGCATATACTACCTCTTCCTCACTCGCGCTGCCTCCCTCTTCGCGAGCGTTACTGCTTCGCAGAAGGAGGTGACGGCTATCCATGCACTCTCGCTCCTTATCATGGCCCGGACCAGGGCCGGATGTGAGAGATCGTCGCCACCGATCGTCTCCACGAGAACACGGCGGTGCTCCGTCCAACCCGGGCAGACCTCCACCGTATGCTCCATCGTGTCCTCAGGGATTCGCAGTGGAAATACCCGGGCGTTTCCTCCCGGTATTTGCGAAACAGGTACCTCCCGAAACAGCCGTGTCCGGTGAGGACCTGCGTCAGGCGGAAGGTGGAGACGCCATGCTGCCTCTCAAGCCACTCCTCAAAGAGGGGACTTACCGCCGCAATCGTGGCGTGCCCAGCACTGGGTTGCGACAATCACACTCTCATACCTGTATACCATTAAGGGCAGAAGTGTGCTTTTGTACGTCATAGATCGTATCTAGTTGTCACGCATTTTTTAAATACTAAACCTGACTCCAGTGTATATTATTTATCGTATTACCTACCAATAAGTCACGTTGTTTAATAAATTATATCTAATCAAATATTTCCATGATTTCAGGTCCAAGACATGCCAGCTGGTGGACGACCTGTTCCTATCAGAGGACGACTCTTCAAGCGTGAGGGTTCCTGAGATGCGGCTCCATCAACACCCAATGAATTCTACATGGATTACTGCCCACAGCTGCTGATTTATCCGGGAATGACGACAGCTAGGATGACGACCAGTGTCTAACCTAACCTCATCAGCACTAGGGCTTGCAATTATTCGGATGGTTTTTATTATATTCGAATATTACATGTGGAATGCAATTATATATTGAGTATAGGTTATACTCTCTATAACCTGTCGCAGCGTATGTATGTGGACTACGGTGCCAAAGCCTTTATGGAATCTGGCTTTTTCGGGAAACCTGCGCGCTAGACGGTTTGTGATGACTCTTGAAAACAGCTTGTAGACATGGCTCCGTTAGTTAGTATGCATAAACTTTGAAATTGTATCTTGTGCACATCAGCGTTCACAGTTCAGTGCTACGAGTACGGAAATTGGTCAAATATTCGAATATCGTAATTTTTGCTTTTGATTATTCGAATTATTCGAATGCAAGCCCTAATCAACACCAAGGGGTAAAAATACGCCTATATATTCGTATATTAGAACTAGCAGTAGGATTGCGAACGGCTATAGCAGGCAAGCGCACACTGCTAAAACTGATTCGTAAGTTAAGGTGTATAAGTGTGATTTTATAGATAAAGTGCTGCCTATTTATAGATGGCAACTTTCTGTAATTACAGTCAAAAACCAAACCTGTGTAGGCATTGAAGCATGGGCGCACTTTTAACAAAATTTATTTGCTCTACATGAAAGGCATTCAATGGGATTCCAAAAACATAAGTAATAATTATTACCTAGCTTTGGCCAGCGGCTTCGCTCGCGTGTAGGCCGGTGTATTATGCATATAAACCTACTTTTTGAATCACTGTCTATTGAGAAAACTGCACTAAAATCCGTTGCGTATTTTAAAAGATCTAAACGTACAAACACGAAAAGCGACTTTGTTTTATACTATGTAAGGATGAACTTGTCCTTGATATTTAACCTTATGTAATATTCCCCTTAATTATAAACGCTGCTTAAACTTAAGTAATGATTAGCGACTGATTAACCATACATTTTTGACGTTTAAACATCTCTTAATTTTAATCTTCGTTTATGAATACACCCCATGTTTATATTAATACAAATAGTAGTAATCTTATTAATAATTTACTGTACCTACTCAAATAGTATTTAAGAACTGTTCTAAAGAAATAAAATGTCAAAAATATTATTTGTTGTTTTTTTCTGTCGAACTACCTAACATTAGCATCAGCTAATAATAGGGTATTTTCCGATTTGATAAAAACTATTTTAATTTGAAGATTTGGACGACATATTTAACAGAAAAATAAAAATAAATTTATTAATACACATTTTCTCAATTAAAAACGATTAAAATCTAACTTATTTTTCGTTGTTTTAAATTTACCGCCAAAACGCTCCTTACGATGACTTTTTATCACGTGATATATGACGTCAACTCTGTTTATACGGCACCGGTACAAATACTTAGTTTGGCGCAGTTTTAGAAGTATTTGTGCACAGAGGCACCGCACACCAGTAATATCACTTTCTATCCATTAAAAATCTTGTTAATTATAAACTAGATATTCACTTATTTCCTTTAGTTTACACAAAGTTGACGTCACGTGATAAAAAGTCATCGTAAGAAGCGTTTTGGCGGTAAATTCAAAACTACGAAAAATACATTTGGTTTAAATCGTTTTTAATTGATAAAATGGATAGAAATCAATTTATTTTTATTTTTCTGTTAAATATCTCGTTCCAATCTTCAAATTAGAATAGTTTTTGAAAAATTGGAAAATACCCTGTTGACGCCTTGAGAGCAAGAACGGCCTAAATACTAACTTGTATTATACCACAAAATAAATCTGTATTTTGTGTATATACTATATACTACTAATTTGTCATATTGAGACACTCAAAGAAATTAATTATGATTATTTCATTTTTGTAAATAAAAAATGCCATAGATAATTTCTGTTTCTAACTAACATATATACCTACACAATTTAACCTACTTAAATTGTGTCTAGAACTCTAGACATCTTTAGATCATGAAAATAATAATCCTAATAATTAGACACATTTTAATAGTTATTTATGATACTAGTGCGGTAAGTATTTTTACAAACGAGTAGACGAAACCATAGTCACGAGTTTGTAAATAACAATTTCTGCACGTGTGTCATACAATGTTTTTTAAACACATTTGCGAGAAAACAGTACAATATGGAATGAAACAAACGTATACTGTATCATTAAATAGCGCTCTCCGATTTTGGCGGCAACAGACCGTTTCCTGCAATTTGCGCCTCATTCAGAATATCAGGTGGAGTAGATTCCATATTATTATCAGATTCTTCGAACTCATAATATAAGTATGTATAGATCAATCGGAAACTCGCAACAATCTTTGACGTTTCTAATATGAAAATGGCGCGAATTTGCAAATGGCGCCACATGCACGTGGTGAAAATTAGAACTACATCTTTCATCTCATTTACTCTTTAGTATTAAAGTGAGACAAACGTATTGAGCAAAAGCGCTTCCAAGGAGGTTCGATCAGTCAGCTCATAGACTAATATATACTGAGATAGACTGGCAACTGACGTTTTCGGGTTTAGTTAGCGACCAGCGCCCTCTGAACGTGACGCCATGAACTAAATTTCTATCTATATAGGTAGGTGCGTTTATAGGTATGTATGTTACGAATGAATTGCTGTTTTATTAAATTGTGTATCTAAAAACATAGATATAAATATGCTTAACGTCAAGCATAATTTTATCGATGTTTTTAGATACACAAGTTAAGTACCTTGGGTAATAGGGAAAATAAGAATAAAAAACATATTATTGAATGAATTTATTTACTAAACATTTATTTCTACTCCTGTTTGGCCTCTGTCGTTTCGCACCCCTTGTTTTATTGTACTGTTCTCGAGCGACTCGAGCCCGTAGGAAGATGGAGTCAGTTTCGTCACTTGCATTACATAAATTATAATAGCTTTTGCCAGGGAGGACATTGCTGACTTCGTTACACCAGGGCCTATCTACACATGTATGTCACAAACACTTTCACAAAGTACAGCCTATGCTGGAATTTCAGTATTTCTGAAATATATGGAAGAACTAAAGCTCAACTCAACGTAATAATACAAAAACACCAAAACATTACAAGAAAAATGCGCACGAGCATGTAAACACACAGGTGGAAAAATTCTTGTGACGAATGTGACGTTAACACTTAGTGTTGCTAACGTTTAGATCCGTAAACTACTCTTATTCTATCATGATAGTAAAAGTATCACTTAAAATACGTTTTTTAAATAAAATATTTTGAAAATAAATTACACTAGGTTGTCAAATATTTTTTATTTTTGCCTCTCGACTAATTAATGAAAAATAGAAATCCGAGTACAACACCAAATCTTTTAAGAGGAAAAAAGTGGTAACACTGCAATTAAAAGTCCGCGGTATTCGGGATAGATGGCACTGTTCACCATTTTAAAATAATGTTCTAAGTTACCAGGGCATGAGTCAGCTTACCGCACGTTGCGTTGTATTGGTGCGTAATTTTTAACTTTCGAACAGAGTTTTTGGCGGGATCGCGTTGGAACATGTCGCACGAATTTTCATTTTCATGAAATTTCGTGAAATAGAGAATTAAATTGTATAATTTTGGTATTGAATTATGCAATTTAGTCACGTGTGAGTGCACAAGTGTAGTGAAGGTGAAAATAAGTGACTAACGTGGACTTTTCGTGTTCCCACCAAAACTCCTAGTTAGGTTGTTGTAAAGTTACTACCACTTAACAATAACCTTGACTTGACTGACTATGACATTTTTGTAACTTCGTGCCTGTAACGGGCCATTTACTTGATCGAAAATTTAAAAATTACTTGACACTGGCTAAATGCACAAACCGTGCGAAGCCAAAATCCAAAAAAATTAAAATAAACTTTCGAACAATGTATACAGGCTTCGTAAAAGCATTTTTTGAGCAAATGTGTTGAAAAGGTTTTTTCGTTGGTTAGGTTAGGTTTACGTGTGCAGTAAACAGTGTACCTATAGGTATACTCTAGAGTAGGCCTTGGACTTGATGTATACATTAGAAAAATCTGAAAGTGATTTTTCATTAATTTTAAATTAAATTAAAACTGTTAATAAAACAAACGTTTTTACATTTAAAATAGCATTTATTAAGCCTCGAATGACATACAAAGTAATGAAATTGTTAAATGAAATGAAATGAAATTGTTCAAAGATGTTTTATCATATATTTTTTTAATCTTCTGTGTTTACCTAGTTATTCAGCCAAGAGAAATCTTAGGCTTCAATATATTAGCGTAAGTTTTAAGAAGAAATTATATTTTAAGTTGTTATAAAATATTTTATGTTGTTATAAATAAATTTCCCGACTGACCATTGAACTTGGCTCTCATTTCACATTTATGTTTTTGATGGGATATCATTAATTTTTGTACAGAAATTATTAGTAGACAGTTTTCATCGCACCACTGCGCCTTGGTACGAAATACCTATTATATTTAATTATTTATACGTAATGATCTTATGCTATTGTTGTGCGCTAAATATTGAAATAAAAATTGTATTAAATTAATAAAGAATACAAATCATTTCACAAAATAAAATATCTAGAAAGATATGCTGAATTTATGGTTACAGTTTGCGCACTGGTAAAAAAATTACCCTGTATTCGTTGTAATCAGTCTCATTTGTTTGGAATCAGTTAATCAGCCGTAAGAAAAATGATAAATTACAATTTCAATTATCTTTGGTGTCCTCAACTCTAGTGTGGGTACCTACCCTCTTCAAAGCATTCAGGGCAAAGAGGAGTATTACTCTCACAACCCTTACACTTGTATCTTGTTTCTCCTTCGGTGCTGTCTCTTTTGCTGGCCGTCCGAATCGGAAGATAACTCGTTGTAATCCGGCTAAAAAACCTTTATCGGAACCATACCTATTCTTCGTCATCACAATAAAGGTCTTCTTCTGAGCAAGATAATTCAGGCGTAGACATATCATCCAAAAGCTGCATAATGCGATCATTACCTATCAACTTTACGCGAACTCATCAGAAAAAAAAAGATTTCATTTAGAAAACATGAAACAGTCACGTATAATGAAGCATCGAATACTAGATAAAACATAAAAATACAAGTGTTTGCAAATGTTTAGGCTAAGAAATCAACCGGTAGAGTTTGGCCAACGAAAGCTGACCACGAATTATTTAATTCAACCTTTCCTATATAATGCCAAAAATGCCATATACCAGGGGTACTAAGGTTATACTGATGTAAATATCGCATAATAATATGTCTTGAATAATAATTAGTATCAACTCCGTTTAAGCAGTGTATAGATAGCCATGGCCATGGTTGACAATTCTTGATTCTCGTCTTTTTTCTTGGACAGCTTTCGTTGGTCAGACTCTATCACTTACCGTGAGCTTTGATTGCTCGCAATTTTGCCGCGCAAACCGACGTGAACGCACCTAACTCTAACCGTGTCGCTCGCGTGACACTGACTAACGACACTGACTTCCCAGTAGTATGACTTTTCATTGCAACCAACTCGGCTATAGCAGTACCGTTACCAGTCGGTATGCATTTTTTATATTGCAGAATTACTTTCAAAACAATTATCGTATTGTCATCTCATCACCTCTCCCTTTAATCAGTATATATGTATTTATATATTATAGTAAATATTTTTGTATGTTTAATAAAAGTTCATAATCTATTTATGTCTTAGGTTATGTATAATTCCTTCTGATGATTGTATTTCGAATAGTATTTCGTATCATTATTCCTCCCAACCTAAGCACCTGCCACCACGCCTGCCACCTAATCTCTTCACCATCCTTGGTTGACTAGTAGAGCATGCCTATGGCGTTAAGCCCACCTTTGTACCTTTTTTGTGTGCGAAAAGTTTGAATAAATAAATAATAAAATTACGGACGCGAGTATAAAATTCAAGCGCCTCGCTTCGCTTGATGCAATCGCCGACCCTCCCCCCGCACCATCTTGCCTACCGTTTAGCTAATAAGCCGAACAATAACGCACGCGTGATCCTTTAATAAAACGACTTGGAGCGAATGGAGGTGACGAACTGACGACTGATCATGATATATTTTTTGTTATAGATTAGGATACTTTTTATCCCGGTAATACGTTTCCGCGGGATAATTTCCGACTTCCACGCGGGCGAAGCCGCGACGCAAGCTAGTTAGATAATAATAGGGTATTTTCCGATTTCATAAAAACTATTTTAATTTGAAGATTGGGACGATATATTCAACAGAAAAATAAAAATAAATTTATTAATACACATTTTCTCAATTAAAAACGATTAAAATGTAATTGATATTTCGTTGTTTTGAATTTACCGCCAAAACGCTCCTTACGATGACTTTTTATCACGTGACATGTGACGACAACTTTGTTTATACGGCACCGGTACAAATACTTAGTTTGGCGCCGTTTTAGAAGTATTTGTGCACAGAGGCACCGCACTCCAGTAATATCACTTTATATCCATTAAAAATCTTGTTAATTATAAACTCAACATTCACTTATTTTTTACTAGCTACTTTAGTTTACACAAAGTTGACGTCACGTGATAAAAAGTCATCGTAAGAAGCGTTTTGGCAGTAAATTCAAAACAACGAAAAATAAAATTGGTTTAAATCGTTTTTAATTGAGAAAATGGATATAAATCAATTTATTTTTATTTTTCTGTTAAATATTAGGTCTTTACCTATGAAATTGCCG
This sequence comes from Polymixis flavicincta, assembly GCA_949987655.1. Taxonomy (NCBI): domain Eukaryota; kingdom Metazoa; phylum Arthropoda; class Insecta; order Lepidoptera; family Noctuidae; genus Polymixis; species Polymixis flavicincta. The sequence goes on along the minus strand of OX465171.1, from coordinate 8,834,600 downwards.
TTCTGCAGTACTGGCCATTTCAAATCAAAATAATTTTTGTTTGGCTAAGAATTCTAATTTCAAATTACTTAATTTTATTTTAAAAACATGGATTTTTTTTTCTAAAAGTAGTCATTTCTTTATTGATTAGTGTTACATTTTCATCGCATTTCAATCTTTTTCGTCATCATGGATACGTTAAAAATTCGAGTAATTATGGAATATGAGTACCGTCGTGGCAGCAACGCGGCACAAGCGGCACGCAACATCAACGACGTTTACGGAGCTAACACTACAAACCAACGCACCACCTGTTATTGGTTTGCTCGCTTCCGTTCTGGAAATTTCGACCTGAAAAATGAACCTCGCGGTCGTCCGAAGACTTTGGTCGACAATGACGAATTAAAGGCGATTGTGGAAGCTGATGATACACAATCTACGGCTGAATTAGCAGCAGCTTTCGACGTTAGCGTCAAAACAATATTGGTCCATTTGCGTCAAATTGGCAAGGTAAAAAAGCTTGACAAATGGGTGCCCCACGAACTCAATGATCGCCAGCGCGAAGTACGCGTCGAGACGTGCCTTGCACTGCTCAACAGACACACAAATGAAGGAATTTTGAACCGCATTGTTACCTGCGATGAAAAATGGATTCTGTTTGATAACCGTAAGCGCTCAGCAAGTTGGTTGGATCCTGGTTCAGCACCTAAACAATGCCCTAAACGAAAACTTACCCCTAGAAAAGTGATGGTCACTGTTTGGTGGTCTAGCGCCGGTGTGATTCATCACAGCTTCTTACCAAACGGGGTGAGCATTACTGCAGATGTGTACTGTGAAGAACTGAACACAATGATGGAGAAGCTGGCGCATCTCCAACCAGCATTGGTCAATCGCTCGTCTCCGCTGCTCCTGCACGACAACGCGCGACCTCATACTGCACAGCAGACGGTCTCCAAGTTGCAAGAACTGGGGTTGGAAGCTCTCCGTCATCCGCCCTACTCACCAGACCTTGCGCCTACAGACTACTACTTTTTCCAGAATTTGGATAACTTCTTGGCGGGAAAAAAATTTAATACCCGAGAGGCAGTACAAAATGCCTTTGAAGAATTTGTTGCCTCCCGTCCAGCTGATTTCTTTAAGAAGGGCATCAATAAACTGCCACTGCGATGGCAAAGATGCATTGATTGCATGGGTGATTACTTCGATTAATACAAATAAAAAATTCATGAAAAAAATTCGTTTAAATTTTTTCATACAAAACGGCAATTTCATAGGTAAAGACCTATTATCTCGTTCCAATCTTCAAATTAGAATAGTTTTTGAAAAATTGGAAAATACCCTATTGAATCGATCTTTCATGTTGTGCATAAAAACTTGCAGGAATGCAATATTTTTATCGTAAAAGTACCTACCTAATGTAAAATCAAGTCGATCAGCGAAATCGACAAATTTCGCATACGGCCTCTTAATCATTGAGTAAATAAAATTAGTATGCATAAATAGAGTTAGGCCAACGAAAGCTGACCACGAATTATTTAATTCAACCTTTCCTATATAATGCCAAAAATGCCATATACCAGGGGTACTAAGGTTATACTGATGTAAATATCGCATAATAATATGTCTTGAATTATAATTAGTATCAACTCCGTTTAAGCAGTGTATAGATAGCCATGGCCATGGTTGACAACTCTTGATTCTCGTCTTTTTTCTTGGACAGCTTTCGTTGGTCAGACTCTAGCTAAGGCATTTAGGATCATTTATAGTATTTAAGGGCTTTAAATTAAAAAGCTATTTTCACATTTAGATAATTAGCTTTTATTTAATAAATTGAATGTATCATAAATATATGGTACCTAGAGTACCTACCTCTAATAAACAACATTTGCTTAAAGTTACTTAAAATTACAATCTTGAAGAGTCTTCACCACAGAACATAAATACTCCTAACGGAGGTCTTCACGCATTTTTCTTCGAGGTGCTCATTTCTTAAATTACACGTCAACAATGCTAATAGCTTCTTTTTGTTACAATACATCTAATATCACTTACAAGCACTGCCCAATTCCCACAGAAAAATGCGTGATGATAAGTAAAGCTCTTACGTTAATATTGACTAGTGGTAATATTGTACACTGTACAGACTTGGCCAGCACATCAAGCTACCTCAAACTCAAGTTTTCCCGATTGAACATGAACCTTATGCTTATGTTATAAAGGTGAAAATCAATCAAAGAAATTTGACAGATTGGGGTAGCTCGTTTTGCTGGCGTCTGTACTTATACATAAACTAGATAAACGTAGAAGTAAGTATAGGAGTGATCAGGATACTTTTTAGAGAACAGATTAATATAATCGATCTCGGAATCATATTATTTAACTGTTGCTTACGAAATTCGTTCGTAAGTAATCGGATTCTTCAACTAAAATACCTACTCATTGAAAATAAATGAGGTACATTGAATAAAGGTACTTACTAAGATACATGATGGCGCGGCGTCTCATCCATAATAGAACATGGGTTAGCTACCGTTTCATAGAACAACAGGTGTTAATATCAACTCAAATTGACTTCAGTTTGAATGACTGATTCACAGATAACTATATACTAGTCGGAGACTGATTTCAGAGGGGCAATTCTACTAATTTTAAAAACGTTCACAGTCTGATCTCAGTGTCAATCTGTCAACAATACCTCGATTTTTCATACATTTTTGACATTTGCTTGTCGCTGAGATGACACTGCGACTAGATTTTGAACGGTTTTATTTACGAGAATTGGCCATTATATGTGTGAAAACGCCTGTTGTGTGGATGTCCCAACAACTAGGAAGTGTAATCGTAGAATAATTATAAAAGTCGTTTGTTACACTGACGTCATACGACAGTCTGTCAACCAAATAGAAAGATAAGAAAATCATCTATTGACATTTTGGGTGTGTCTATTAATATTTTGGTGAGAAGCGGTTTTCTTCAGTTTATACGGTTTGCAGTGCAGGCAGGTACAACATTTAGACGTAGTAGGTGTGCTGGCTAGCGGGGCAGCGTTCCTGCCGAGGCAGGGATGGGGGGGCCAACAGCAGCCGGCAACTTGAAAGCGGAGTCGAAGAGTAGAGCTGGAAAAAACCAGTCACATATCACTCGACTTGTACTCAAAAACCCAAGATACGCAATCAGCGTCTTAAAAACGTCCGCATAAATAGGGCGTAATGTGCGCAGGGTCAAATAGTATCATCAGTCATCTTTCAGTCAGTCTTTTTGGATATTGCTTTGTAAACACCACTTTAAGTCATGTGTGTAAGGTAAAATTTGCAAAAAAAAATGTGTTTTATCATAAGATCATAACTGTAACCATTTTTTCATCATTTCTGTCGAAAAACGTCCACTATTGGACATAGGCCTCCCCAAAAGGGGGGGCGTTTGCCATAATCGCCACGCTTGGCAAGCGGGTTGGTATCTGAGGAGACTGTGCATCTTGGGTTTTTTGTATAACAATGCTTATATTAGACCATTTATTTGTGGATGGAGTTTACATTTATTAAGGACACTGAAGGAAGTGTGTAAGTGTGAACGCGTGTGCTGTGTGGTGTAGGTGTGTTAGTGTGTGCGCGTGTGCTGTGTGGTGTAGATGTGTTAGTGTGTGCGCTTCTGATGTGTAAATAAAGTGCACACAAAGACAATCAATTTTGAGTTCTAATATTTCGTTTTAGGATTTAGGTTTGCATTTCACATTAAATACTAAGGATGACCCGTCCTGGTAGCCCGCGAAATTCAAATTTTCTTACGAGTACGGTCACGAATTATATTTAGGTTAATATACAAACTGACCATGCAAATGGCAAAATACGTAAGTAAATTGTAATTTCCAGGTCGTCCTTAGCGCATCCCTCCGAAGTGATGTTAACAGAGTAACACTCTACTCACTTCGTTTCAGTTAAATCTATCATTGTTCTGAGGCCAAAGTACTGTAAATAGTAGACGAATTATTTACTATACAATTTGATACATAATGGACGCAAGACCTCATACACCCGAATTAGAGTTAAAAGCATACTACAAAGACCAAAGCTATTTTTAAAGCTTTCTATTGTCACTTTATGCATTTAAAATTTGAGTCTTAATGCTTTAGAATAAGATTGAATTATCTTTGGCTGAACCAGCGGTCAGTATGGAAAATTACACAATAAAAAACCTAACTAAAAAAATACTGAAATCAATACAATTCTTAGTCAATTCTTAACAAACTACTTTCAGGACTTGCGTTTATTCTGTTACACCTTGTATATGTAGGTCTGTACTTACATTCTGACATGTTGGTACCTGATTTAAACCGACATTTGGTCGGCCGGGTCCGAGTCGCTCATCCCGGACGACGTCAGGCTCTCGTAGGTAGGTACCTTGGAAATCAAAGTATAAGCTTTAGAATCGAGACATGGCACATTAACATTCAAGACGAAGAAGGAAAGAAGGTGATAGCTTCAGTACGTCCACGTTTTTTTTGTAGCTGCGACCATTACTCTTAGTACTGACGCTCCCGTGTAGAATGAGCCTCAGTTTGAATCCAGCTTTAATTGTAAGCTCTGTTTACTATTGATCTACCAACGAAGCCAACCGACTTAGTGTTATGGCTGGTTTACACGGGCTTAGTAGCTAAGTGCTTAGTACTTGTCACACCACTAAGCCCCAATATGACAAGTGAGAAGTAACCGTTTACACGTTGGAGCTAGTAGAAGCTATTAGTGACCAGACATTCGAAATGGAACGACGCCGCCTGATCTGATTTTGCGCAGTGTGTTTAACATACATGTTTACATATACGAGTTGTAACGTAAATAACGCACAACCTCTTAAGGGGTCTTTGTACTCATCATTATGAACAACTTTAACTATGAGATCAAACCTGAAATCGCGAAAAAAAAAATCTGCTGGTCCCTAGGTACATTTATGTTCGCATAACTCGTCAAAATGTAGGGAATCACCGGTTTTTTTTTTCGCGTTTTCAGTTTTGGTCCCATAGTGAAAGTTGGTCAGAATGATGAGTACAATGACCCCTTAAGAGGTTGTGCGTTATTTACGTTACAACTTGTCTATGTCTAATAATATACGTCAACAAACAAACACGTGTTTTCATTTCCCGGTACAACTTGTCATTAACTTGTCGAGCTGTTTACACTAGGTCAGCAAGCGATAACACGCGGTCAGGTATCGACTTGTCGCTTAGTAAATAGGATCGATTTCTATTCACTTGTACTATTCACAAACACTAGTTCTAAGCACTAATCTCACAGTTTACACATGACAACTACTAAGCACTTAGATACTAAGTCCGTGTAAATCAGCCATTAGATAAAGTGGAAGTGGCTTGCCTTATCATGAGAGATTGGGTAAGAAGTTGCTAAAAAGAAGCGTAGACTGGCCGCCGGACTAGTTCAAGGCACCAGGACAAGACAAAGACACGGGGGAGACCCAAGTCCGGAAAACTGCGTGCAATCCGGCAGACCTGGGGTAAGTACGGTTTGAAGAGAACAGATCAACAGAGAGATCTACTTCATCTAATAATTTAAAATTGACATTACCAAAAAAAAAAAACCCGTGAAAAGTTGAACAATTACGTGTGTATTTTTTTATCGTCAATACAGGATTTCACATTGGGTCCTTGGGTCCTGATTGCTCTCGGTAAAAAATGATAAACAAGCGATCGACTTCAGCCATTAAAGGTAACAGCACAAATTTAACAATAAAAATACAAAGGGAAAGAAAGGGATAAAATAATTAGAATTTCCTAATGAAAGACATAAACGCGCGACTCATCCGTGTGCTCGTTCACCCATATCCAAACACAGTACACATACATATAGCTCATGGAAAGCATTAGGTGACGATGACGCGAGTTCCATGATTTTTGTTCACCCAAAAAGTGTTCAACGCGCCTAAAGAAGGTTTAACTTAAAATATCGTGCCGGGATTTTATCGCCCACGGGATTTTCAATTCTCTGTGTTGAATCGAGCATTGAGACTCCAATAGAGCGCATCCGAGCCCGTTAAAAAAACGCCCTGTTCGATTTTTTACGCTCGGTGCGCGAAATAATCCCGCCGCGATTTAATTACGTCCGTACACGGACGTAATTAAATAGTTTTACATTTATAGATGCATACTTTCCTTGCATTTTTGGTTGATAAAATTACTGTGACTTACGGACGGACGGACATGGCAAAACTATAAGCCCACGTTCGAACGTAAAAATATCGTGTCGGGATTTTTAATAATCGGTGTTGAACCGAGTATTGACAAAAACTCTTCGTTTGATTTTTAAGTCTCGGACATTAAGCACTGCGTTGAAAATACACATAAATAATCCCGCAGCGATTTTATTACGTCCGTGTAAGGTAGCAAAAAAGAAACGTACCATCGGATATAGCCATATGATGGACCTGTGGGGGCAGCCGATCCGATCGCATAATCTTGTACGCAAGGGTGATGAAAGTCGCCACAATAGCGAAGATCACTAGGAAAGTGAAACCTAGGATGTATGGCGTCCAATCAGTTTCGATTTGTCGGTTCTTGCCGGCTGAAAAAAGAAAATTCAAATGATTACACGATATAATGGCTACCGTGGAAGAATTTTAGTCTCTTATTTTGCCCACATGCTTTTAAAATGAGTCATTCTACCTGTTCATTGAGGAAGACCTACGAACCTCTATTGACTGCCAAGGTGGATGCGCCATGGTAAGAAAAAAAAAGAAGCAATTTTGAATTTCCCGGGCTACCTTGACTCATCCGCCTAGGGTAATTTTAATAAAACTATCAAATCAGGCAGTTAATATACGGAGACCTCAAAGATGACTAGTGTGGTGAAAACGGGCATACCTATTTCTTTTCGAACATGAGTTCACTACACGTACAGTATGTAAATATAAGCGCGCTGTCAGGCCTCACGCCGGACCCCAAAATCAAAAAAAAACAAAATCAAAATATTTTTATTTCATATAAACCTGCATGGGCACTTATGAAATGTCAGAAGCTAGGTGCACGGTTCCAAATTGTTGTTTCCTATGGAGAAGAGCCGGCAAGAAACTCCACGGTTACTCTTTTAAAAATAATTGGCTTTAACAATATTTTCAAATTACAGAGATTAAATGTATGGGAGGACAGCGCAGGCCTATCAATAAGTACCAGGTACTTAGACGAATACAGAATAGAAAATCGTCTACAAATCTACAGTCAGTAAGGCCTACAACGTTCTCTCATTCACAATATGTAAAATAATCTACATAAATAAAATGAACCTAAATAAAATTGATGTATAATGTCAATTAATGACGAGAATATGTCAGCATTGTAAAAATAAAAAGAATTAAAAAGAACTTTGTATTTGAGAGCAGTTAATAGACTTTGACATAGTTATGCTGTTAATGAGGTACCAGGGAAGCCACATGTGCAGAAGGAATTAATGCCAAACTTCCCTGTCTTCAACGTAGTCTTTTATCTTATAATATGCTTTTTTGATAAGGACACGTTTGATGTGCGTTTGTTTGTGAGTACGAATAAAAATCGAGCATTGGTAAACCGCACCGGAACCGCGTGACTACGTGTAAGCCGCAGTGATTACAATAAGTATCTAAATGTTCTGTGGCAGTGATGCGCAACGATCACAGTTCATTGCCAACGAAACTGTCCAAGACAGTCAGCTTCTCAGTTGAGCTATAATTTAGAAAAAAAAAAGTGTATGCTGTATGCTTACTACTTAAGTAACGCAATTATTTTATACAAAAGCAGACAAACAAATTCATGGACGTAAGAGAAAATTTTGTTTACACACGGCTACACTTCAAGCTATACATTTCCGGTATAAGCTGATCTCGCATTGTATAGGATTTGCGTACAGTGCGAGATCAGCGTAAATTGGAAATGTTAAGTTTGATGTGTAGCCGTGCGTACATACTGTCTTAGTCTGCAGAGGACAAAGGTGAATTTCACGTGCATTTTAGAATATCTCAGAATGAGTGTCAAGTCTTTATACGGGGTGTTGGCAGAACGTTGAACATACGAAAATGGTGGATAGGTGGGGCCATCTGCTACTTACTCAGCCCTCATTTATTTGGCCCTGGCCCCTGGATATATAAATATATATTTTTTTGCTTTCTTCTAGTTTCACCACTTTCTTAACTTTAAAGTGTAATTTGCAATCTTTTTTTTTTCTTACATGTTGGCAGATTCTTATAAAATTATTGCTTTATTCAGATGTTAGCTAGAAAGAAGTTATGAGTCCTCAAACTTACAGAAAGATGTAAAAAATACTTAAATCTTAATTTCAACTTGCATTAAAGAAAATATCTAAGAGCCCAGGGTCAAATAAATTAGGGCTGAGTAAGTAGCATATGACCCCACCTATCCACCATTTTCGTATGTTCAACGTTCTGCCAAACATCCTATAGTTTCGTTGTTAATGCTGTACTGAGCTGTGATCGTTGGAGTGTACACGCGGTTATGGCACGGCACCGGTTCGGCGCTTACGCGATATTCACTCGTACACACAATCATGCAGTCCGGCGCCGTTGCGGCTCCGGCGTCACTTTCACGAAGCCATAGCGACCGCATCACTACTTGTGGCAGGCTAAAAATGTTACCACGAGTTCAACATTGGAGTAAAGAAGAAAATATGCTGGTTAGTCAGGTTTCATCACAAGTGATGATAACGTTACCTCCGGAGATCGCAAGCAAATAGCGCAGGTAGATAGTTTTGTTCTGACTTTTCCCGCGGGTGTTGGATGCGTACACCACTGCCGTCGTGTTGGCGTGGTCTCCCATATTTGGAAGGTAGAACTGGCCGCTACTGTTTGACACCTTCTTGACACAAGTGCCGGCATTGTCCAGTATTTCCAAATGAATCACCTGAGGGCGGCCGCCGTCCCAGCCTGTGGACATTCGTCATAGTACGTTAGCACAAGATTTCATGAATTTCGTAAACAAAAATGAGAGCCCGGCCAGAAAAAAAGAAAACATTTTTCTTAGGGGAAAAACATTATGAACTTTTTTCACAAAACAACTAAAGTCTATAATTAACTGCCTGGCTTCTATTTGAGTTTGAAAGTATAAAAAACATATTTTTGCCAACAATTCGCTGCATTTCAGTTCTAAGTTTGTTACCCTATGGTAGAAAGGGGCATGAGCATGACGTAGTAGGAGTAGGTATCCAATAAATCAATAACTGTTTGCATCTTTAGACGAATGACCAAAAAATATAGTTTTTGTACTTTCAAACTCGAATATCGGCGAAGGGGGCAGCAAATGTAGATCTACGAGTATGTTGTAATAGTTACAAGAAATAATGAGAGTACCATATTATTTGCAATAAGAAAATAAACAACAAAGTTGGTATTTTTTCAAACGTTTTTTTATTATTTTAAACTTGAACAGCAGCAGATGGGTTAATTGTATACTGTTGCTGTAGTAGTAAAAGATTGTGACGGTGTTATTTCCCCTCAAAAATGTATTTATTCTCACTGGCTCTTTATTTTAATTTTTGGGTACAAAATGTTCGACACCTGAAATACGTCCTTTAACCAACAGTCGGTTGATGTTGGCCTGAATAGGTATTTACTAGTAAGTAATTTTCATTGAATTTTTATTAATTTTATACTCATGTTCTGTGTTAAACGTTGTCTCAAACAATGTCGCGCAACAGGGTTGCTTTCAAGCACGTTTTTGGGTTTTTGAAAACATGATTTCAATAACATTTATTAGACTATTTGAATACAAAGAATGTATAAAAAAAGAAAAAAAAAGTAGCCAGCTAAATGTTGCATAACTTGATGTCATGATAGAGGCCACTGCCAGTTACTTCATCAATTTTAATAAACCTATGTAAATTAAATTCTTGGTAAGAAATATTATCTCACCTTTTATGCAGGTAACCTTCAAATAGGTTGATACGCCCCCACGGGTTCTACAATTTGGCAGTTCAGGTGGTCCACCCGCAGATATGTTAAAGGCGCATCCTTTTTCTTGTTCGCCAAGAGAGTTGAGTGCTCTGCATTTCAGTATGCCGATGTCTGCATCTTGGGGCTGCCATTTCAGGATTGCAGAGAACCTGTTCCGGTGACCACTGACTTTCTGCAATGTTAATAGCTTAGTATCAGAATTGGTTTTTCTGGAATTTTAAGGTGAATTAGTATCTCACCAAAAATATTATTTAAGCCGATAGACTGGGCTATCGGCATAAATAATATTTTTGGTCTTGATGACCTTGATTTATGGTTATGGAAAACAAAAATTGATGTAACTAATAAATCAGAATTATTCCAAATCAGAATCGATTCATTAGGAAAATATTATATTTTATTTTATTTCGGGATAATAAACAGCACCCGTGGTGGCCAAGTGGTAACGGCCGTGACTTACGAGTGGTCGTGAGTTTGAACCCAGACAGGCGCTTTACTTTGTGTAAATTATTTCATTAGGTACCACTGCTCTCAAAACGGTGAAGGAAAACATCGTGAGGAAACCGGCATGTTCTAGAACCAAAAAATTCGGAAGACATGTGACATCTACCAACCCGCACTGGGCCCGCGTGGTGGATTACGGCCCAATCCCTCTCACCCGAGAGGAGGCCTGTGTCCCAGCAGTGGGAACATTATAGGCTGGTGATGATGAAACAGCACCCTAATTGCGTAACTCACAATTAATCATAATCTGTTTCGTTTTGAAACGGATTGCTAAACCATTGCTTGATATGTTCGAAAATTGTTTCTGTTCAGCAACGTAAATAACGCAATGAATATTGTTGAACTGTCAAAACGAAACTGATTATGATTGATCGTGTGTTACGCAATTAGGGTGCAGGAGTACTTATATGCTGATTATGCTATAATATACTTACTGTAAAGTCGGTGTACATGATTTTTCCATTAGGGAACGTCCAGCTGAACTGAACTGGTGCAGGAGAGGCCTCAACAATGCACTTCACTGACTCAACCTCACGGACAACAACTCCTACCCTCTCAATTTGAGTGTCATGGCATGTTGGGCGATCTGTGGAAATATGGTCAAAGTGAAATATTATCACATCAGTTTAAAAAATATACAAAGATGTGTGCTAATGGTACCAAATATGTATTCTTATAATCATTTTCATTCGTAGGTAACTTTTCAAGGTTTTATGTTCATAAAGTATCCACGGCTACACATCAGTTTATACATTTCCAGTTTATGATGAGCTCACGTTGTACGGAAATCCTATACAATGCGAGATTAGCTTATAGGTTCTGGAAATATACACAACTGTTATTGTTTTGCTATCGATAACAGTGTTGTTACTTGTAATACTTGTTAGGTTTGGGTTGTTTGTAGGTACAGTCGCCAGCAGGTCAAGCTATCCCAAACTGTCAAATTTTCCTAATTGAACATAAACCTTATACCTTTGTAATATAGTTGAAAAACGATCAAAGAAATTTGACAGATTGGGGTAGCTTGATGTGCTGGCACTGCACATACAAGTTCTGAGTCTGACAAAGCCAACAGCGAAAAAACGTGGCCCAAAAGTTGACACCGACGACTAAGAATGCCTCCCAAGAAAAAGACAATTTTAGTGCTGAACAGCAAACTGTATTAAATATTGTTGAGCAATTTATGGAGTCCTGGCTTGCAGCCATTCGTTGATGTAAAAGTGAGATGGTGAAGAAAACCGCAGAAGTTGCCGGTAAGGATGATCTTTAAAATGATTAATAGAAAAATATTTGAAAGTAACATGTATTGTGACAAAACATATTTTTTCTAGGCGTATGTCAGGCTACTGCTAATCTGCACAAAGAGTAGAAGAGCCAGAAGGTCGCAATGTGCCCTCGCCAACAGAAGCCCATAAAACGTTATGATTTTGATGAAAACATACACATGTAATAAAATCGTAGCGAAGTCAAAATTGTACATTGTTTTTTTTTTATAATTTTTACGAAGTCTGGGAACGATTCTAATGACGAAAATAATTTTTTTAGAGTTTTTGTCTGTTTGTCTGAATGTATGTTCCAACATCACGCTAAAACTACCGAATAGATTTGGTTCAAATTCTGCACACATATTTTTAGGGTTCCGTGCCTCTAAAGGAAAAAACGGAACCCTTATAAGATCACTTTGTTGTCCGTCCGTCCGTCCGTCCGTCCGTCCGTCTGTCAATACCGTTTTTCTCAGGAACGCGTGGAGGTATCAAACTGAAATTTCTATATGATACTTAGTTCTACTGTCCCTGGAAGCTGTAGAAAAATCAACCTTCTAAGTCAACGCAATCAAAAGATACAGCCATTTAGGCCGCAGATTTCCGCAAATTTTCGAAACTCGCACGGGAATCAAAACCTACAGGGTACTTCCCGTGAACTTAGAATCTTGAAATTTTGTACGAAGTCACGTCTTATAGTACAGATATAGGAAAAATTACGAAAACCGTAAATTTTTAGTTTCGTCATATAAAAAAAATATTTTTGACAATTTTGAACTTTTACTTATATACCCACAGGTTTGTACGGAACCCTCGGTGCGCGAGTCCAACTCGCACTTGACCGGTTTTTTTTTTATTCCTTAGATGTCTGCGCAGACCGTAGAGTATATATTATCTTGCTTTTTGCAATGAGGGATGAGCAGTATTGCAATTTATTCTTATTCTTCTTGGTATAGTTTACCGCAAATTGTAAAAAGACGGGACACAAGGTTAGAAAATTGCGGAAAGTTACAGATTGAACCTTTTAAATGATTATCATCACGCTTTTGCATTATGCAAGTAAGCAGCAGTGATGGACATCACAACGTATACAGGTTTAATGAGGCAACAAGGGTAGGTAATTCAAACTTTGTCGATACATGAAAACGGCCTTAGGAAACTTCTTTTTCGCATTCACAAATATTTAAAAAAAGTACAGTCAGCAAGAAAAAAATTATATTGCCACTCGATCCTGTTTTTTATAAGGATCAACAAACTCTGTGGCTCACAGAGGTTTGAATATTACAAATGTCGGAAATCGCAAAGAATCTTGCCATACATTTACATAGGAAATGACACTAGATGATTGCGAACACAAATACCAGTTTTTGACAACAGTTGAATTATTTCAGTACTTAACTGGGCTACTACTGGTAATAGGGAACAAAGCAGCAGCAGATAGTAACAGCTATGATTAACATCCCGCTTTACCTTTCAAGTCGTAAGCAGTCAGTCATGACAGAGTAAAAGAACGGCTAATTAGCTAACTTTCCAAAAAGCGAAATAACTAAGTGTTTGGACGATTCCTTTGCGACCCCGTAGTTGTCAGTTCGATTTTCAAGTATTTTTAGAAGCAGCGGGAGGTTCCCTATGAATATCAAGTCGTGAGTCATACTCATAATAGTTTTCATACAAACCAACAAGAATTTAAAGAGATTTTGTTTAATTAGATGTTAATGCTTCCAAATTAGTCTATCTAGCTTAGATAGGCACTTCGTTTTCATTTTAAAATCGAATAAGAGTGATAAAAGTAAGTGTATTATAAGGTATTTTTATAAGGTAAGAATAGTTGTATAATTAAGTAACTTTAAAATGTGATTTTTTGTTTACGTACATATTATTATATTTTTAGGTTCTAACAGTAGAGTTATGTATAAAACGGATGTTCCAGTTAGAATCGTGGGAATCGGACCACTGGTTTCGAAGTTATTAAAAGATTTGTAAATGTACAATCTACAGTATTAGGAGTTTATTTTCTACGATTTTTTTTTCGTGTAGATAGGTATGTTCAATGTTGGTGATTTGAATTATTAAGGAAGGTTATTTACAAAAACTTGTATAACATATCATTGAAAGGCGTGACATTTATCGGCACTTAGTCGACTCTGCTACCTGCTTGCGGCAGCTGGCCGCCACCTAGCATACCATAACCATGCCCGGCGACACTACTTACAACCCTTTTCCAGGAGAGTAGCAAATCTACCACTACTCTCAAAATACATAAACACAGAACGCCATCCTTCCATCCGAGGCCCACTGTTACGTACCATGCCCCGACCTTTGCTCGAACCAGCCCGCCCCGCTGAGCCTGTAGCCTTAATTTTGTCCCTAATTTTTTGTTATACAATTCCGACTCAGCCCGCTACTTGATGTCCTCGCCCATCACACAAGCGACGCCCAAGTCGAGGGCCGTACTCTACAGGATGCCCTTATCGTGTAGTCGCTTAGTTTTACATTTTCAGCCCTGGTTGGAGACCTTAATTTAAAGAGACAGCCACAGGCAAGTCCGGTTAAGCAGCGGATGACCTCCTAGGTTGACATACAACATGGCATCCCTACAAAAAACGACGCCACTTGATAAGTCCCAACACAGCCCCCCAAGAGGCAACAAAAAAGGAGAAGCTAAAATCTGCGGAGAAGACTCAAACAAGAAATCTGTATTTTATTTCAACATAGCCTCCTCATCGCTATCCGTCTCTCCCCGAGGTCCTTTTGGATTATACTACAACACAATACTAGTACTACATGTAACTACAGCATTCAGGGTTGCGTGGTGACGTGTGCCGCCAGCAGAGTCACTCGACTCAGATCCTAGGGAGCGCACGTCAACAAAAGTGGGAGTGGTGCTGGACGCGGCCCTGTCGTGCGCTACGCAGGTGCTTCCACCACTGCTCTCAAAACGATGAACGAAAACATCGTGAGAGAAACCAGCATGTGGAATGGGTCTGCTCTATGATCGCAAGTTTATAAAAAGTGCTTGACCATCAACATGTGAGTTCTGAGAAAGACTGACGTTCGAAAAGTGCTGACTCTCAGCCTAGTTTGAATAAATGACTTTTGATTTTGATTTTGTTAGGTGTGTTCCTAAACAGTTATGACAACATAGTACTTCGAAGGCATAGAGCGTTTTCTAGCTGATACAACTATGTTATATGTGCTCTACAGAGTTATGACAACCTGATACTTCGAAGGCATAAAGCGGTTGCTAGCTGACAAAACTATGTTAAGTGTGCTCCTACATAGTTATGACGACCTGGTACCTTAAAGAACAAACGATAAAAATTATAGCCGAATTGGTCGAGCCGTTCTCGAGTTTTGCGCTTAGCAACATTCATTTTTATTTACCAACTAGCAGCGCTCCGTGGTTTTACCCGCACAGTTCCCGTTGCCGAGGGAATACGGGGATAAAATATAGCTTATGTCACCCGGGGATAGTGTAGCTTCCCAACAGTGAAATAATTTTTCAAATCTGTTCAATAGTTTCGGAGCCTATTCAATACAAACCAACAAACAAACAATCAAATCTATCCTCTTTATAATAATACTAGTATAGATACATAGATAGTTGGTACGGAACCCTTCGTGCGCGAGTCCGACTCGCACTTAGCCGGTTTTTTATAATCTGTTTTTGTCCATTTTTATCCGGTTTAAATAATGTAACACATAAGTTTTAACTTTTTAATGCAGCATACAGATCTGTGTCAGAACTGTCAAGTGTCGCATTCAGCCATCAGACTAAGTGGCACCAATCAGCACACTAATTGCGTAACTCACGATTAATCATTTAATCTGTTTCGTTTTGAAGCAGATTGTTAAACCATTCATTGCTTCATATGTTCGAAAATTAAAAAAAAAAAATATAGTGTAAACGTAATTATCGCAATGAATACTGTGGAACTGTCAAATTGAAACAGATTATGATTAATCGTGAGTTACGCCATTAGAGTGTTGGTGGCAAAAAACTCCTGCTGTTTATTGGTACAAACAACTATCTAACAAAATGTTTAAATTATTAATTATTGTAGCTTTGCTTCCCTCATCAATTGTAATAATACAAACATAGTTAAATAATTTCGTTTTATAAAAATAAATACCGTCTTGTATGGGTCAGAATGTTGAGCCACAAAAGGGATGAAAGACAAGGCAAATGCATGCAGCTCAGATGAGAATGTTAAAAGGGATGTGTGGTGTTATCCAAATGGATAGAATAAGAAATGAGCACATGAGAGGAAGCCAGTAACTGGCATCGATAACTGAAAAGTTGTGTGGAAATCGGTCCTCATGTGATATGACGAAAACATCGTGAGGAAAGTTTTGAGTATGAATGTCGATGGCAATAAGAGTAGGGGGAATCCAAAGAAACGATGGATGAACTGTGTGGATGATGACATGGTTAGAAAGGGGATGACTACGATGAAAAAGACATGGGCAGAAGAATGATGATTTGGGAATTTACCTGGTTTTTCACCAGTAGTCATTTCATGATTTTCCTCGACACAGTTCATAGGAGACGCCGAGACGTCGACGCTCCGCGGCGACCGCGCACGCGCCGGCACCTGCGCCGCCGCCCTCCACGCGCCTGGCGGGTCTTTTAGAGAATATAAGTAGTAGGTAAAAGTAAAAGTTTTATGAAAAATGTCTCAAGTAGTTTTACATTTTTAATAATTAATGTAAAATTAAAAATCACGTAGTTTCCATATTTTGTTCACTTCTATAGTTTCTGTACCAGCTTTAAGTTTATCTCTTAAAATATTTCGTGTGTGAATAGGTACACCATATTTATGACCTATTTTCAGCAGTGAAATTATACAGCAGGATCCGTTTAAAACCCTTCAGTTTATTCTGTGAAATAAAATTAATACAAGTCAATTATATCCCTTTATGTACAATATAATTGACTTGTACTAATTTTATTTCACAGAATAAATTAGGCCTGAATTCACTAAGACCACTGAACGATTCCTTACTCGTAACCACGTCAATCACACACAACAACTGCTACTAAGTATCGTATTAATAATATCGAAAAATTGTCTTGGAACATACATTACATACAGACATTTCGATTCCTTAACGTTACATTGGTTTCTAAAAAACACGATATTGACGTAGTTTGAACGTAGTAAGATTCCGCGGGGAATCATTATAACCATATAGAATTGGGGCCCTGAAGGGTTTTAAAAGGATGCTGCATTAATATTTGATGCAAAGATGTATCTGTGATAGAGATTATCACCACAAAATGGATGCGTTTAAATTTGAAAGGTGGTTCAAGTTAATTTTGACCAACATTGATAGTGGCACTATAATTGTATTGTTTCGTACAGTTAATGTGCCATACCACTCAAAGAAGCTTGAGAAGCTACCAACCACAGCCACACGAATGGCTTATTTAATACAGCAATGGTTTAGAAGTAAAAATATATGTTTTGGGCAAGGAGACGTTATTAAGGGCAACATTGTAAGAAAAATCTAAAACAAACGAATCATACCATAATTTGGTTGTAGATGAGATGGAGAGATATAAGGCTATTACAGTATTTAACAAATAACGCACACAACCGTACAGGTTAGCCACAGGTTTTGCACAATTTTTTACAACACGACGAATTACGAAACTTACCGAAGTTTTCCGAACAAAGTTTTTATGCGGCTATTTTAAAAAGTAGCATTGTTTTATTGAATTGTCGCTACATAAACAACCATAACTTTTTTTTCGCATTATTTTCTCACTTCGATTTTGTAATAGTCCTCTTAATCAAGTATATATCATCATTCATTCATTTTGCTTTAAGTTTGTAATGTGTGATGAAGGTGTTGTGTTGTTATAAATAAAGCATACCTAAGTTCAAAAATTATACTTATTTTTCGTTAAAATTTTAGTCGTTTGTAAGTGCTATTTAAGTGCTATAAAATGTTTTGCACCCCTCTACTTCTAAGAGCCCCTCTTTTTCTAATGCTATAATAAATGGAGTTTGTTTTTTTTAAAGGAAGTTCTTAGAACCATAAATATGAGTCTCTGTTAGCAGGACTACAATTTTTTTTTTACAAGAGCTTGGTTTTATCAGCGTTCATTCCACCCGGGCTAGCATCAGCGCATTTATAGTAGTTTTTCGTGATAATTCCATTAAATACAAACAAAAGTACAATTTTTATTTAGTCAAGCACTAGATCGTTAGTATTTATATCTAATTATTTTTACATTTACTCTTTAATAAAAACATTTAATCGTAATATAAGTAAGGCAAACAGAAAATAATTGAGAGTACGTCAATTTTTATAAGTAAATACCACAATAACTGTAAAAAAAAATAGCATACAAACTTGTTGTTGATTTCATTGATTTAGTTCGGAAAAAGTGTATTATTTTAATTAATACCGAATTACAATATTCACTGTGGCAGCACTGTTAAGTTTTTGTGTAGAATTGTAACGGTCTTTCTAGATAATGTTTTCGATAGGACTTCCAATTCAATGTGTAATTCAATTTAATGTGTAATTGTACGATGGCAACACCTAAAAATGACGTCACATAGCCGTTATTTGTGGGTGGGGACGAAAATTTAATTTTATATGGTAAAATGGAGTCCGGATCATTAGTTGTTCGACAGTTGAAGAGGACAGTTGTGAAATTAAAAGTATATCTAAGCAAGTTATAAGAATAGTTTTTTCATTTTAAATACTCGTAGTACCCTAAGTCCAGATATTATGGTAGGTACTCTTCAATGTCCATCAGTAATTATTTCATCGCCATTTCCTACCGTGCTTACATAAAAGTTGGTAGGTTAGGTACTTACATCCAACATTGAGGATAACTTTGTCCTCGAACACCTTGTTAGTCATGTAGAAATTTTGTACCCTGCAGATCAGCTCTTTGTCATTGTCGGTTAACGAAGGGACCAGCGTCAGCGATGACACCGTGTAGTTTCCGTCATGAAGTTCCTGCAATTGAAACGAATGCTTGAACTTTTGGAACATTTCAAATTGTAGGTAAACTGCACAAACCTACCTACTCACGAAGGAGGTTTGTTGCAAATCTCAGTCTTTCTCAACGATCAATTGTCGAATCTTTAACACGCTTTCAATTTCTACCTTTTAAACATTGTAGGATATATCGGGCCCGAAGACACGAATAGGTACCGACGTATTAAAAAGCAACATGAATTCAATACACTAAATAGCTAAGTAACTGCGACCAACTTGATCTAGCACTCGCGAGCCGCAGCGACGCTCGTTTCGCTTGCTCGGCTCGCGCGCCTTTGCTCACAATAGCTTAACTCATTTGATCGTGTTACCTTAACTTAGTAACTACGTGCAAATGTGCCAGAACGTTGGCTAAAAAAGGCTCATTTATCTAGAAAAAAAGTGTGCATAATTCGAACCCCACAAATGATTTATTCTTTAATTTAATAAAACGTAGGTATCATTAGAGTTAATAAGTTTTTGGAGGTTAAGTTAAATATTTTCAAATTAATCTAATAACTTTAACCTGCTGATGGTAGCCACATGGCCACTAGTCATGGACGAATCACAAAGACACACGGCGGTGTGGAAAAAAGGACTGTCGTGTAGCATCCAATGAAACATAAGCATCTACCTGAGTACACCGTCGTCAACTTACTGTGATGCGAGGGCGTGGTGTCGCTGAGCTTGCATAAGATGCGGGCTGTGACTGAGTGGCGGGCTGCCGAGCCTACCGCATAAGATTATTTAAACAGTTGCTTGTTGGGAGGGGTAGCTTTGTTGCCAAGATGGCCGATGTGCGGTTAACAGAAGTGTCGTAGAATTTTCCACGGAACTGTGGCTGAGTGTTTTACGCTCTCTCATTTCTGCATAATAATATTTCATGACAATAAATATTACATTGACATTTCATGCTCCCCTATATCATGAAATATTAATATTTATTGCTATTTCATCATAATCTTTCATTAGGTATATATAGAAAAATGTAAATACACGAAAAGTTTTTATTTAGTGCGCAAACTTTAACCATGAATTCAGCATTTATCATTCTAGACCAACAGCGCATACATTTTTTGTAGGTTTTACAAAAAAAAAAAAAACTGCTGTTTCATAGAAAAGTGCAATCTACGTGGTCAAAATTTATGGAACAGCAAATATATTTTTTTAAGGAACCGACGAAAAATTTCTGTGCTGGGTCTACAATGATATGCTGAATTCATGGTTACGGTTTGTGCACTGGATAAAACTTATCCTGTATACTTAAGTATATAAATATATGAAATTTATTACATACATTAAATGAATTATTTTAAAACATTTTTTTCAACATAAAACCTGACATTGACCTGCAATATGCAAAAAAACTTTAAAAAAATAATTCTCCGGGTACCATGATGCTTTTAATACCGATAGTAGGGTGGGTTTTAGTCAGTAAAAGTCTGACACGCCCTCCTGCTCCACCCAGAGCGGGAGAAGTTATTTGATGATTTCCCACCCAAAAAAAAAAAAAATGTAGTAGCGTGCCTACTACTCATCAGGGAAGAAAATTTAAATGAAAAATTAGGAAATCCCCGACACGAACAAAAAAGCTTTTAAAAAGTAAAATAAAAATACGTAGGTACCTATATTTTTGATCCTGTAAGCACAGTAAGCGCCCCGACGATTAAGTAGATAAATATATATTTTTTTTGTCCCTGGAAGCGACAAGCGTGAGCGTCAGGACTAAGAAGTCAGGGTCTAGAGACAAAACACATTTACGTTACCGTTCACGCCAAACGCTACGCCAAAATGTATGGGAATGACATTGCTTGCAGAAAGGACACAACGTAACCTTTCCGCAGATAATGTCATTCCCATACATTTTGGCGTAAACTCTAACAGAAATGTGTTTTGTCCAGGCCTGCTGGAGTATTTTTATTTTTATAGGTTTTTCTTTACAGACTCTATTATCATTGACAATCTTTCCAGAACTAAAGGGCGACCGCCGCGTAGATACCCCACATAACTCACATAAGTACTGTTGACTTAAAAATCGTTATTTTTATTAATTATTGGAACAAACGATAAGTAGGTCGTTGGTATAATAATTATTATAACCCAAGACCTAATAGGTAGGTACTCCCCAATTAGAGCATTAGGTTAAAATTAGCATAATAAAATGACCAAAACTATATTTTTAGCATTAGCACTACTTTATTAAATTGAGTCTTATTATTTTTAACCGACTTCAAAAATTTATCAATTCGAATGGTAGTTTTTTTTAATGTATGTACACCGATTACGCTGAGATTTAGGATCCGATTTACGTGATTCTTTTTAGTTTGATGCGGAATAGTCGCCATTTGGTCCCAATAAAATTTAACATAGTTTGGTCCAGTCATTTTAATTTTATGAACATTTTTTTATGTTTGGGCATAACTCCGTAATAGACGGATTTGCAAATTTTTTTTTTTTTCGAAATGCTTTATTCCGAAATAGTCCCTTATAAATTTCATATAGATCTAACGATGAGTTTCGGAGACAGACAGAACTCTTCAAAAAATGACAGTAAATCAACCGCG
The DNA here is from genome assembly GCA_949987655.1 of Polymixis flavicincta. Lineage (NCBI taxonomy): Eukaryota > Metazoa > Arthropoda > Insecta > Lepidoptera > Noctuidae > Polymixis > Polymixis flavicincta. The sequence continues at coordinate 8,813,347 of OX465171.1, read as the reverse complement.
ATTGCTGCTATCGCATAAATTAGCATTGTTTTGACCCCAAGGATGATGAAATTTCAAATTTTTGTGACCCCACTGCAATTCAAAATTTCAGGTAGGTACTTAAACTAAAGATTGAAAAATAAAAACGTATTCCAAAAAAAGAAAAAAAACTTTTTTATAATTTACATAGTAAGTAGTTAATTGGACTTGGAAATTATATCAGTAGAAAATTAACTACCTACCTATATATAAGTTTTTGGCTTATTTTATCCAACCCACCTTATGCACAGACGGTTTGAGTTTCTTAGTTCCGAGGTACCAGCTGACGGCGGGTGGTGGGACACAGCCCACCACGACGCAATCAACCACACGAGGGTGACCAATCTCGAAATTATTGTTTTCATTGATCCTTATCTGCACGCTCATAGGGGCGACTGGAAAGAATACAAAATCTTTAAATGATTTATAAGCATAAGGCACATTTCTATGAGAAGAGTAGAAGACCCTAATGTAAGTTATGTGATACAATCGCTATATTCGGAATTTCTTGCGAAGGTGTTCGATTTAAAGATTTTAATCCGGTTCAAGAACAGATGAAGCAATCGAAGAAATTCGAACAAAAATGACTACCCGCGAAGTTAAAAAGGAGGCATACCTACAAACCGGTTCATAGGGACAAAACTTTAAAACGGATTAGCCTGTTGCCAAAAAAGAAGTGTTAAGTGGAATCAACGATTTATGTCTTGTTAGCCACAAACTATATTATTTCAATGTTAAAAGCCGTTAGTAAGTTTCGTCCCGATTCACCCTGCATCTCTATTCACCCCGTTTGCCGGTACATTGTGTTGAAATTCTGAATGCAACCAGGGTGCAATGTTGCCAAACATCTCCAGTGTCCCTAGGTACTTACAGTACATTTTGATGGATACCCTGGCCACCTGCGGCGCGGTGACATCCGCATTTTGTGCAACGCATTCGTAATTTGATCCGAGATCGTCCCGAGACAGGTTACGAAGCTGGATGTCAACGCGCCGCATGCGACCTTGGCGCGTACACGGTGGCGATATTAACCCGCTGTCGCCTTCGTGACTCCAATACACCGCTGTTGTCGGTTCATCTGAAACTTATAGATGTTGTCTTTCAGAGCGGGATTTCAGAACATATGTCATGTTTTTATCGGTCTAGTGCAGGAGTAACTTAACCGGGGAGCGTGAGGAGTTGTCAAGGGGGGCGAAACATGTTTGAATATTCGACAAAAATTAAAAAAATAACTCTTTAATTAAAAATCATGTTCATTGATTCTGTGTCAAAATGCGACGTCGTTGTTTGACCTTTATTTTGTATTTGCATTAGAATAAATAAAAGTTTTAAAAATAATATGCGGTAATATAATTAATTAAATTATTTCAAAGCTTTTATTTAACTTCACTTATATGTTCTGGAATTTTGCGATCAATATTTCACCCACATCCACTGAAGCTATCTGGCTGTTTGACGAAAAGTGTGTAAAAAAATATTTAAAATTATTTCTCATGAAAAAATAAACATACTACTAATAATTCGGGGAGGTTCAACATAAGAAAGGTTGGGAAACTCTGGTCTAGTGCTAACTCTTGCTTTTAGGCATCAAATTGATTGAACTTCAAGTTTCAGCAAAACATTGGTCTGAAAACAGGACAGACCTGGCTGGCAATGTAGGTTGGTAACTGTAAAGGAACTCCAAGAAGGCATAAACTAAAAAAAAAAATCTAAAACTTATATCTTTTAGGAAGATTCTTTTCTATTTTTTACCGATTTAAAAAAGGAGGTGGTTTTCAATTCGTCTGTTTTTTTTTCATTGTTCCGCGATACTTCAATAATTCTCAATAATTGTGGATGGATTTCGAAAACTCTTTTTTTAATGGATAGAGTATGCTTTAGGGGTACCTAGTCCCATATGTATATTATTAACTTTGCCTCGGTAGTTTGTGCGTGAGCCTCGATAATACGTTCTTATGTATCTTGGTCATATTCTGCTGCTTCCTGTCACTGTTGTTTACATGCAAGTTATTTTTACTTTGTAGTGTTTTTTTGGGAATGTGAGAACGTTCTAGGTTTAATAGGGTGAAGATTTGTTGACCATTTACTATTTTGTTTTTATTCCTAAATGGGTCTGCTCTTGACCTCGATCTCGCCTGATGGTAAGCGATTGATATGGTCTATCATGGATCGAGTGTGCTCAGAAAATGCCTGTTCACTCTTGTTTTGAAGGTGGACGGGTTAAATGTAGAAGGAAACACAGACGCAGGCAGAGAGTTCCACATTTTGGCTGTACGCATAATAAATGTGGAGGAGTAGCGCTGAGTACGACTGGTCGGGACATCAACCAAGTGCAGATGGTACCCTGCAGTGTGTCTGGTAGTCCGGTAGTAAAAGGGCGATGGTGGGATCAGGTCTTGGAGCTCCTGCGCACACACTCCGAAGTACAATCTGTAGAGCCCGGTACTTGTGAAAAGGCTTAAGGTACACTCCTCTCCCATACCGAGTACCTATTGTTAAGGTCAATTAGTTTAAAAAATGTTATCGTGGAGCTTCTTGCCGGGTGTTCTCCATAACATGCACCTAGCTTCTGAAGTTTCATAAGTGCCCAATTGCCCATGCAGACTTGTGTGTTTTTTTTGACCTTAGGCTTAAGTAGGAGGTTTTATATAAAATTTCCACTAGGGAATTTCCTCTTTATCCGTAAATGTTTATTGAATACTTACCATCCTCCACTTCGCACACTATAGTGACGTTGGAGCCAAGGGGCAACGGTCCCACAGTGCCTTGTGTTATCAGCTTATTTTCTGAGTATAGCTTGGGTGATCCGGGTGGTTCTGGAAAAATAACCATGTTTCTGTAGAAAAATCTCTTCATCTTAGCCGTAGATGAGTATTCTAGTTACGAATGTTACGATCACAGTACAAAACTCATCAGCATCTGCCTAGCCTTTCCCAACTATGTTGAGGTCGGCTTCCAGTCTAACCGTATGCAGCTGAGTACCAGTATTTTAAATTATTTCTCAAATCTTCAAAAATTATATAAGTATGTAGATAGCTGGATATGAGTCGAGGTTACCTAATTTATAAAATCTGAATGTTTTATGCACAGATTTTAAGTTACTAAATAAAAACAGTCTCACGGTTCGACCGATCAGGTTAAACTTGCCGCGGTTAGTCCGTGGATGGGTGACCATCATTACATACAAAGACCCCTCCGTGTCTTAAAAGGCACGTTAAGCCGTCGGTCCCGGCTGTCATTCTTGGATCTTTGATCTTTAATAGTGTCATATGGGGTATCGGGTATTTAGGGTAGGGTAGGTACCTAGTTAAATCAAAAAGTAGTTAATGTCATCAATTTTTATTGGGCAATATTTATTATTGGCCGCTAAACAACACAGCAGCAGTGGTGGCCCAGTGGTAACGGCCGCGACGTAGGAGTTGGTCGTGCGTTTAAACCCATCCAGACGCTTTACTTTGTGTTAACAATTTCATCACTACTCCTCACAAAACGGTGAAGGAAAACATCGTGAGGAAACCGGCATGTCCTAGAACCAAAAATTCGAAGACATGTGACATCTACTAAGGCACTGGGCCCACGTGGTTTATTGAAAATGAGAGTCGCAGGGTTTTTTCTAGATTTAAGTTCCGCATTCGATACAATAGATCCTCAGTTAGGTACTGCTAGAAAAAATGAGTCATTACGGTATAAGAGGTAAAGCCTTGCAACTGTTCTCTTCCTATTTAAAAAAGAAAAATGTTTGTTGACATTTACAATATTCAAGAAAATGGTTACAAAAATGCAAATCAGCTATGGTAGGACTCACAACAAGAGTCCCGCAGGGATCAATCTTGGGACCTATAGGTCTTATTTATATTATTTATTAATGATTTAATTAGATACACGAATTTAAATTTACCGGACATTTAAATAATATTCTTTGCTGATGACAGAAATGCCATAGTAGCAGCTAATGACCCAGTAGAGCTGACAGAGAAAGCTAATGCAGCATTGCAAGCATTTCATGTGTGGTTCACTACAAACAAATTTATTATTATCAATACCAAAACCAAGCTAGTGTTAATTAGAACGACTGCCCATAACAAGGATGATAAGGAGATTGTATTGAAAGACGTCAAAATTGGGCTCGTCAATGAAGTTACATTTTTAGGTAGGTATACGAATTGATGAATTGCTAAATTAGAAACCAGAACTTGAGGCAACTATGTGCTTATATATCATCTGCATGTTACGCTTTGAGAGCCCTGAGAAGTGAAATCAATGTAGCACAACTGAAAATGGTACTTATATTTTGTGTTAGTTGCATCCAAAATTTTATATAGCATACTTCACTGAGGTTCAGTTATGATTATAATATTAAAAGAGCTTTTGTACCACAGAAACACGCAATACGGACAACAGTCCGTATCCTCCATACAGAAAGTTGCCGTCATTATTTCATAAAATTAGGCATACTTACAGTTTTATGTCCTTGTACAGTCGCCAGCAGGTCAAGCTATCCCAAACTGTCAAATTTTCCCAATTGAACATAAACCTTATTCCTTTGTTATAAAGTCTACCCCAATCAGTCAAATTTCTTTGATAGTTTATCAAAGAAATTTTACAGATTGGGGTAGCTTGATGTGCTGGCCTCTGTACTTTAACCATTAAGGCTAATTACACATTTGAAAATATAGAGGAACGAGAGGTAAGGGAAAGGACCCTAGAAAAGACCTAAAAGGTGTGATCAATCCGATGTTCAATGTTGTGCAAATCAGTCCACGATATCAATCCGTAAAATTATTTAACAGATTTAAGACGCACGGTTCACACTACTTCCTTTAGAACAAAACTAAAACAATTCCTATTGAACAACACAAATTTGCTAAGAAGTGGTTAGAATACATCTCTTCGACGACACAAACGAGAAAATGTGATCTAAAAGAGATAAAACCATCAAAACACGACAGACCATAACGCGATGACGATTCATTCAAAACGAAGGTATTAGGTTCCCCCCACTGTGACCTTATGGGCTTACTGATGGCGCTCGGCTTAATTGCCTTGCGGCATCTCCGCATTTTCATTACCCCGCCCCGTGTCAAGTACCTACTCCCAAAAAGTATGTTGAACTTACCAACAATTATGAGATCATAGGTGTAGTCAACCGAGGGCGAAGCCTGAAAGTGGATCCGACATCTGTATCGTCCTTCATCGTAGGGGGTCATGTTCTTAATTATCAGCCAGGTGTCGTCACGACACAATCCGGTCTCGCATAGAGTATCCGGGATGAAGTCTTCGGTCCCGCGCCTGCATGGGACAGGTGTGAGTGTAAGTACACGGACGCAATAGTATGGAGGCGGGATTGTTTCGCGCACTGGATTTTCAACGCACTGCTCAGCGCCGAGAGTTGAAAATCGAACAGTGTCCTTCTCGACACGCTGGGCTGGGATGCACTCTGTTGAAATCTCAATGCTCGGTTTAACTTCCAGTGTTGAAAATCCATTGCGGGACAAAATCCCACCGCAATATTTTACGTCTTTGTGGAAGTGATCTTTCTCAATAGGGGCCATTCATAAATTACCTACGTCACACAAATGTTATGGTTTTTTGACACCCCCCCCGTCCTTGTCACACTTGTGAAACCCTCTCTTCCCTTCTCTGACGTCACATATTTTTTAATTTTGCATTTAGAAGTACATAATTAAATGAAAACAGCAGTTTTTCCATGTGTTTTATTGAAATCTTTAATAAAATTAACATAAAGTGAAATAATTTAGACGTTTACCTAATGGTGATTTTAACATGTGACGTCACAAAGCTTTTGATCCCCCCTGGCCTTTTTTACACAATGTGACATTTCGTTGACCACCTCCCCCTCAACGTGTGACATAATTTATTGATGGCCCCTTACATGAACATTTACGTCATGTTGTACGTGACATTTCGCCAGATGTGTTTGAGTCCCATGTAATAAGGGGCGAGACTATTGCAATTAACCGGGCTCAAAACCAGACTACGGGCTGCTATTGAAAAAATGCAGATAGAAAATCCCCAAAACACTGGTAGCCCTGGGAATCGAACCCAGGACCGAGTACCTAGGAACCCACCAGTAGTATTTTTTTATCACGGTAAATTGTTCAAATCACGAAACAAATGGTAGTCCGTTGGAGCAAGGTCTGGCGAGTACCATCTCCTTCAATTCAATGTTATTCACCTGTGTGCCCGCGGTCTACCACGTGGTTCGTTCTTCAGGCGAAGTTTCCATTACGAAAGCGTTTAAACCAAAAACGCTCGGTGCGTACATTAGCAGTCGGGTCTCCAAACGCAATGTTGATATTGCGAGACGTTTCTGCCGCGTTAGTTATCTTTACGTCTAAGCTGAATAAAAAAAGCAATTGAAAGTCGAAAATCGAATGTTGCACATTTTTTAAAAGAAGAACCTCATAGGTATCACGTGAAAAAAGTTTTACACGAAAATCTCACACCGTGAAGATTTTATGTCTATTCGAAGTGTCTATTACTACACAACGGCAATTTCATACTTTAACTCCTATTAATATAATATATAGGAACAAATATTGATAATTATTGTAGGTAGGTAATTGGAAATCTCATGTAGATCTTGTTTCTAAAAAAGCTTTTTGCGCGTGACAAAAAATTCAAATACCTACATTTCCAGTCACCGACTTCTTTCACTTTGTAGTGTTTTTCCGGAAGTCGATTGATTTTATAACTTAACCTAGGTAATTAATAATTATTAACGAAGCAATACTGTAAATTTTATTATGATTATGATGTGCATGACTAATGAGATGACATTGATGTAATTTCATGAAATTATTATCTATGCATGTACTAGAAATATTTGCGCGACTGATAAGTCGAATATAGTGAAACAAAAATTACCATGTAACCTACACTCTTCTATTTACCTAGTACCTACAGGTTAAGTTTTTATCCAGTGCGCAAATTTTATCCATGAATTCAGCATATCATTTTAGACCCCCTACCGTAATAAAACACCACACTAGGCTACCAACATTTTGTTGTAATTAAACGTTCTGAAAGGCAAAGCAATATTGCGGCACTATGTGGCTGAATTGTGTAAATACTCGTATGTTAAGTAGCTACTTTGATTCGTACGAAGTTAATTTATATGGGGGCGAATCGACAATTCTAGAAAACATTAGGTAATTGGTACGTTTTATATTTTGTGTAATGAAGTACTTTTTCTTAACGTCTTATTCAATACGTGCTAATTGCCTAAGGGCTGAAACTGCGTTACGGCCTGGCCACGGGAAATACGCCATAGCGAAAAAACGCGCGGTGCGACCGCCGAGGCGTCTAGCGACTGAAACAAACGCATAGAAATGTACTAATCAAGCCACGCGGGGCGGCGACCGGCGGGGCGACCGGCGGAATGTACCAAGCGAATGGCACGGGCGGCCGGCGGCGCGGCCGGCGAGTGAAACAAATACATGAATCAGTACGGCGCGAGCCACGGCGTCAAGCGGCAGTCGCGGCGACTAGGGCAGCGATCAGACGAGTTTAGTTGTTTTCGCCGCGAATAATGAACACAGATACTTTTATTGCTGAAATACTAGCAAGGCCACCTATTTGGAAGTCTGGCCACCCACAGCATAAATATAAACGTATAGTGAAATGATTGTGGGAAGAAATTAAAATAAAATTTCCAGATTTTCTCGTACTTCTTGTGGAATTCTCCATCTATACCTCGATTCCTATTCAACTTAAATACTTCACAATCTCTTCCAAATATTATAATTGAACCAAAAAACTATTACTTTCTAAGCAATATCGAGATAACTTTGTTAAAAACATTTCGCTCTCGGACTTCCTTACTGGTCGCGGCGGCGACCGTGACTCCCCGTGGCCTGCAAACGATGCCGCGCGAATTGTCGCCCCGCCTGCCGCACCGCCGTACGCACCGCCGATCCCCGTGCCCAGGCTGTTATGCGGGCGCCCGCGACGGTTAACCGTCGCGGGTCCATGTGCGTGGACACGCGAGGTGGGATCGTAATGATGTCAGTCGCGGGGACATTTTATTTACGACTAGCTGCTGCCCGCGGCTTCGCGAGATCCGCGTGGATGTCGGAAATTATCCCACGGGAACGTGCTACCGCGACTTAAAGTAGCCTAACCCGCGACGGACGCCCGCGCTTGGGACCGCGACGGGGCACATTTGTATGAAACCGTGCGGGCGTCCGCTTAACGCAGTTTCAGGCCTAATACGTACTTACGTCTGGAACTGTCAATTCGCCCATCCGAGTCGAGAAAATATTATATTATTTAAAAGTGACAATTCGCCCGAATCGGGTGAGATTATTCGTGCGAGTCGACTATTAAGCTGGCCATCATGTCAGGCGCGTTCCAGTAAACCCGAAAGAGTGGAATAAACGAAGTACCTACATATTTAAAACGCACTGCAAAGGTGTTATATTGGTCGATGCCGGTACAGAAAGCTCCGGAGGTCCGCCTGATGATCTCTCAGTACTGTTACCACCGATGTGCTACAGGTATACGGAATGAAACAATATGCACTTGATTCCATTATAAGGGTAATTCTTTGAACATGTGCATAATACGCGGCCCTTCCCTAATTACTGTACCGACCTACTTAGGAAGATATAAAGTTATGTTTTTTCTAATAGGTCCAGCACCATATACAGATGAACACAACATATTCATATTGTTTTAAACAACTACGTTATATTATAAACGTTCCTCAAATCTCATCACATCGTATTTGGCAAAAACAAATTCTCCTTACCGTTAGAGTCTACGGTAGTCTAAGTGTATTATTCTAATTAATAAGAATAATACACTTACCACGGGAAACTCTAAAAATAAAATCGAAAATTATTAATAATTTTCAGCTTCAAATTCAATCCTTATAAATTATATAATGGTTCAAATACTGTGCAGTTGATTTATTTCGTAATCTGCACTATAAACTTTACGTTAAATCCAATAAAGTCGAAATTGGAAGCATTCATAATTTCAGCCGAAAGACGTCCACTGCTGGAAAAAAATCAGCTGTTTCATAGAAAAGTGCAATACCTACGCGGTCAAAATGTATGGAACAGCGGATTTTTTTTTGTACAACCGGCGAAAAATTTCTGCGCTAGGGGTTCTAGAATGATATGCTGAATTCATGGTTAGAATTTGCGCACTGGATAAAAACTTTTCCTGTAGATATAGATGAATGAATAGCATTTTGCTCAGTTAACTCCGAACAAGTATTTGTCTCGTATTATGCCATCAACGTATCTAATTAAAAACTATTCATAAAAGTTGCATGACACCTTCATCATTTCACCCGAAAGACGTTCACTGTTGGACATAGGTCTCCCTCAAAAGGGGTGTTTTGCCATAATCGCCACTCTTGGCAGGCGGGTTGGCGATCGCAGTATGGTGGTAAAATGCATAGAGTACGCTGCTGCCCATTCTCTGGTAACTCCCTTAGTCGCCTTCTGAGACACCCACGGGAAGCAATGGGATGGTGCTATACTCTTACGTCCGGCAGCACACGGAACACGTGACACCATGCAACACCATAATTGCATGATTGTGAAGGATGTTCTTAATCCATTGCTTCATACGTTTGAAAAAAATGTCTGCTCAACAACTAAAATTACGCAATGAATGTTTTTGAACTGTCAAAATTAAAGTTAAAGCCATTCCTAGGTACTGTTAGCGTTACGCAGTTACCCTGGTGGTTAACAGGTCCCACAGTACCGACCTATAGATAGAAAGGTGGGATGTAACGGATGTGGATTTACCGTAACCTTAATCGGAATCGGAAGTTTTTTTGACTTTCGGCGTTGGAACCGGAATCAGAACTGGAATCGAAGTCGGAGGCGGAGCCGAAGGCCGAAAGGAGATGTGTTTTAAGGACAGTCTAATAAAATAATACTTTTCCCAAAATCTAATGTGCCTATGTGAAATGTATTGGTATTTTATACAAAGGTACTGACTTGCGGTCGACTGTACCACCGAATCTATACTAATACTAGCTGACCCGGCAAACGTTGTTTTGCAGGTAATTTCTAGTGAACAACCCTTATCACTTAGGGGTATGGAAAATAGATAGTAGCCGATTCTCAGACCTACTGAATACGCATATAAAATTTGGTAAAAATCGGTAAAGCCGTTTCGGAGGAATACGGTAACTAACATTGTGACATGGAAATTTTATATATAAGAAGATTATAAAGCTGCTGGGTTTCTTTGTTTGGTTGAACGCGCTAATCTCAGGAACTGCTGGTTCGAATTGTAAACATATTATAATGTTAAATAGCCCATTTATCGAGGAAGGCTATCTAACGACACGCTAGTACCTTCAGGAGCCGAGCAAAAATAAAAAAGTCACGAATACGAAGTACTCGCACGGGCAGGCGTTTTGATGCAACGGAGTGGGTCGGGAAAGCAAGATATTGATGCGTACGAAGTCGAGGGCAGAAGCTAGTGTAAAATTAAATAGCTGTGCAAATTTTCATCGCATTGAAAAGACGGTAAAGCGCAAGCATTAGAAACATAATATATTGTCACTTACAATATCTCATCTGCAGGATCGGGATAGCGGTAGTAAGGCTTATCATTTTTAAACCACATTACGTATGAAAGTGGCCCATCTAGAGTGAAACTGTCGGGACCGCATGAAACCTGCGCTTCGCGTCCTCTACCTGCGCGCAGTGTCTGCACTTCTATAACCACAGAAAAACCTCGTCAAACATTGGATGTAAAAGTAAAAAAGATTATGGGTTTCGTTGTCACAAATTACCGCGTTCGGGATTCGTCAACATCATTATCATAGTCCATGCCCTGAGCACATTGATGATGACTGACGTCACTTAACGGCCAACTTTACTAAATTGGTCAAATATATTCTTTAAATCGCTTTGGTATGTGTGCAGCTTCGGCGAACGTTAGACCTGTACTTAGACTTCGAACAAGTTCAGCGCTTAATCAACATTTGAATGGCTAATTAGCCTTCCTCTTCGAGCCATAACATGTTAATGTGATAAATTAATAAATATCATAATCAGCCTATACCTAATGTTTCCCACAGCTGGGACAAAGGGTGCCTCTCAGTGAGAGGGAGTGGGCCGTAATCACTTCCACGCAGACCCAATGCGGGTTGGTAGAAGTCACAAGTCTCCGATTTTTTATATATTCTAGGACATGCCGATTTCCTCACGACGTTTTCATTCACCATTTGATAGCAGTAGTGACGAAATACATCTACAACTCGTAAGTCGCGACCAGTATCACTGGGATACCACTGCTCTCCAAAAATAAAATGAAACCATAATAAATTACGTCGTTCGTGAATGCCGTCCATTGTTGGTTCACGAACAACTTTGTCGGGGTTTACATTGGGGTCATCATCATCATCATCATTTCAGCCGAAAGACGTCCACTGCTGGACATAGGCCTTCCTCCTGGGGGATTTTGCCATAATCGCCACGCTTGGCAGGCGGGTTGGCGATCGCAGTATGGTGGTAAAATGCATAGAGAATGCATACATTGGGGTGCATTCATGGATATCGATACAGTCCTTTAGCATGGCCATTAAAAGAACACGTGTGTAACTTTCCTTTGACGTTAAAACGTCTAAACGATATGATTTTAGATAGGATTTTCTTGCGCACTGGATTTTTAGCTCTCGGGATTCATCCAGCTTAGAGAATCCAACAGAAAGCCGGCCCTTCGAAAAAACACACTGTTCGATTTTGAACTCTCGGCGTTGAGCAGTGCGTTGAAAATCCAATGGGCGGAAAAATCCAGTGGGCGGGACATAAAAATCCCGTCGCGATATTTTTATGTCCTTGCGACCGTGGACTTGCTCCTCTGATGTATGAGGCGATAACTAATTAGATGACCGCCTGGAGCACCCTAGACCTTTAGCCTTGCTGCAGCTTATTAGTCAGTCAGATAGAGTGACTAATTGTGTTTATCGAGGCCCGAGCTATTCTTAATCAGCTCGGGTCATTACGACGGAAGGAGAAGTCCTTTGAATAAGGAGATCAACATCGAACTCGAAACTACCTACATTTAAAACGAAATCAGTCGAAGTAAAAAGGTTTTCTTTGCGCACTGGATTTTCTACTTTCGGTGGTGGACCGAGCATTGATAAATCTAACAGAGTGCATCTCAGCGCCTCGAAAATTGAACAGTGTGTTTTACTGTTCGATTTTCAACTCTTGGCGTTGTGAGCATTGCGTTCATTATCCAGTGCGCGAAAAAATCCCGTCGAGATTTTATCACGTCCGTGTGAACTTCGACTGAATTTTTTGGAAGAAAAGTTCTACCTAAAGGTTGGGAAAAAAGCATATAGAACATTTGACGATTGATTATCGAAAACATCTTGCTTCTCCCTTATATCTGTGGCCTGTCTATTTCGAAACTCGTACCTCTGTTACCACAAGGCTACCACTGCTCGTCGATTAGGTTCAGACGTCAGCACATCAAGCTACCCCAATCTGTCAAATTTCTTTGATAGATTTTCAACTTTATCACAATTCGATAAGGTTCATTTTCAATTGGGAAAATTTTACAATTTGGGATAGCTTGATGTGCTGGCGTCTGTAGATTGACTCATATTTCATCTGACGATATTTTACGGCATACACAAAATAGTCAATGATGAAGACATTGAGACTGAAATGTCTACGTATGTATTTTTTATACCACGTAGGCATAGTGATGATAACAAATCAATTGGCACGTACCTTCTGCGTAGCAAGCATTAAAAGCAAGGAGAAATAAAAGGACACGGCGCGCTATGCAACTCTGAAACAAAAAGGAAAATTAATTATTAGTTTCTTAATGATAGTCTAGGCTCCGCTGTACATACCTATACTGATGAATGAAATAAGCGGAAATGAAATGTCGCTGTAACAGGAGAACGAAAAGGCTAGTGTTCTAAATATACTTGGACAAAACGAGCTTTCGTTTTTTAATCCCAGTTAATAATCTGATATTTCAAGTTTTTAACCGACTTCCAAAAAGGAGGAGGTTATAATTATGTTCCACCGAACGTATTTTTTTTTTGTATGTATGTTCCTCGATTTCTCCCCCATTTGTGTACCGATTCTCAAAATTCTTTTTTTATTTGAAAGAGTATACTCCTAAGTTGGTCCCATTGGCACCAAGTCAGGATCTGATGATGGAATCCCAGAATGTTTTTCCTATGTTTTCTAATGCTATTGAGACATTTGCGTATGGTCATCATCAGCTCATTACGCTGAGCTGATGATGGAAGGTACAACTCTTTAACTTAGGAGTTAGGTAATAAAATAACGTTGGCAATTTTTGGCCCATTTTTATCTTACCCGCATTTAGTAAAATATTTGAAAAGTTAATACTCAAGCAGTTGCTAAGACATTTTAATTTAAATAGCCTCCTTCATGATGAACAATATGGCTTTACAAAAGGTCGTTCGACTACAGACGCGGGTGTTGCCCTGCTGAAACACATATTTAACCCATGGGAGAACTCACAAAATGCTATTGGAGTTTTCTGTGATCTTTCCAAAGCATTTGATTGCGTGTACCATGACACGCTTTTGCGTAAATTACGTCATTACGGTGTTCAAAATGAAGCGCTTAACGTAATAAACTTCTATTTAAATAATAGGCACCAATGTGTAGATATTAATGGTGTGAAATCTTCCGGGGTACCAGTTCAGTTAGGTCTACCTCAAGGCTCAATACTGGGTCCATTCTTATTCTTAGTGTACATTAATGATTTACCATTCTATTTAAAGGGTATCTGTGACGTTGTACTGTTTGCTGATGATACCTCTCTTATCTTTAATGTAGACAGGAATAGACAAGATTTTGACGACGTAAACAGTGCACTCTCAATGGTTACGGATTGGTTTACCACGAATAATTTAGTTCTCAATGCTAAGAAAACTAAATGTATAAAGTTCGCTTTGCCGAATGTAAAAAATCTGGGACCCAACATCGTCTTAGAAAATGAGGTGCTTGAAACTGTAGACTCGGCAGTTTTTCTGGGCATAACAGTAGATGCCAAACTTCAGTGGGGATCACACATATCAAGCATAGCGGGAAGGCTCAGTTCGGCTGCCTACGCCGTCAGGAAAGTAAGACAATACACTGACGTTGATACAGCTCGGTTAGTCTATTTTAGTTATTTTCATAGCGTTATGTCCTACGGCATTCTGATGTGGGGCAAAGCCGCTGACATTCAAAATATTTTTGTTCTGCAAAAACGAGCTGTACGTGCAATTTACCAATTAGGTGCTAGAGTTTCTCTGAGAGATTTTTTTAAAGATATTGGTATTCTCACGGTGGCATCACAATTCATCTTCGCTAACATCTTATATATTAGACAAAATATACACTTATACACTAAAAACAGTGATATTAATACCAGAAATAAGGACAAACTACGTGGTCACTTTCACCGGCTTCATAAAGTTCATAACTCATTCGTTGGGCTCGGTATCACCTTTTATAACAAGCTTCCCTCTTCTTTGCTAGATTTACATTTTAATGCGTTTAAAGCTAAAGTAAAATCAAATCTTTGTTCGAAGGCATACTTTTCAATCTACGACTACTTAAACGATAAGAATTGTTGGTCGCTGTGATTAACTCAAGACAACGTTTGTGTTCTTTCACCAGAATTAGCTTACCTACTGACAGGTTATATGAGTTACTCCATAGCATTGTTTATTTTAATTGACTGTATAAACCATTTTTTTATTTTTAATATTGAAATTTCCATTTTTTGATGAAATTTAATTACTTACCTATTACTGTATAGAATCAAGTTCTTCCTTTTTGTTTATAACTTATCACACAGCTGTGCTGCTGGGGAGTTTGTTGCGCCACTTCTTCTTCCCAGCTAAAGCACTAGGAAGTGTCGAAGGGTGATCTATTCCCATCCAATACCAAGAGCTAATACCATTTGGTATTAGTTTATTTCCGAATTTATTTTCTATTCCCAACGAGTACCACATTTTAAAACCAATACCAAAACAAGTTTGAAGAAATCAGATACAGTCAGGTTCAGTAAAATTAAAATGCTTTGAGTGATTTTAAGTAATGTTTAATCAAGATTAGGGTTTGAATATAAATCACATATAATTGCGTATCTTAATAATAAATCACCTAAAAATTTGGCAAAAAATCGAATATGAATAGGTAAAGTACTGAAAATCTAACAAAATTATAAAATATCACAAATAATCAACTTTTAATGTAACAATGTTTTTGGCAAAAGCTTCAAAAATGGATATTTTACTTACAATCTAACAATAGTTATAAAATATCACAGATAATCAACTTTTAATGTAACAATGTTTTTGGCAAAAACTTCAAAAATGGATATTTCACTTACAATCTAACAATAGTTATAAAATATCACAGATAATCAACTTTTCATGTAACTATTAGCGTATATTCATAATAATAAATCACCTAAAAATTTGGCAAAAAATCGAATATGAATAGTTAAAGTACTGAAAATCTAACAATAGTTATAAAATATCACAGACAATCAACTTTTAAAATAATGATGTAGCTTAGTAGTAATAAATCAGCATTTTTTTTTTTTGTAAAGACGTCAATTATAAATAATTTGCTAACATTTAAATTGACTTTTATGACCTGACGACTCAGATGATAACGCGCGTACTATAGTTTGGAAAGTTTTAGCATTCAATTACGATAGTATAGTATGTAAATGTTAGAAAATAAAATAAAACTTTGTGTAGCTGAGTGTACAAAAAGTCACGCTTTGGTATTCGTTAGTAATAGATTTTTTATAAAAAAAATGTGGTACTCGTTGGGAATAGAAAATAAATTCGGAAATAAACTAATACCAAATGGTATTAGGTCTTGGTATTGGATGGGAATAGATCCGAAGGGTGGGCGTTTTTGGGGGACTGTCTTATGTAATTTTGACGTTCGAAAAGTGCTGACTCTCAGCCTAGTTTGAATAAATGACTTTTGATTTTGATTTTGAGTGATTTCAACTGTTTCCAAAAATGTTAGTCTTTTGGTAGGTATTTGAGACTTTCCGGTAGCTTATTAAATATATTAGCTAGTCTTGAGAATAGGCTTTTCCCGATAACTTTTAAGTTTGTGATGGGTAGTATTAGTCGTTTGTTGTTCCGTCGGTTATAGTTTTCATTTAGTTCGATATTCGATTTGAATTAATGATTATTCAGGTAGTTTATGTTGTAACGTTGACTATTTTGTTGCTTTTTTTATTATTTTAGCATTCTTCATACCAAATTACATGTAAACATGAAAGTTGCCTTAATTTTTGCAAGCTATATATGAAACTCTTTATGTTGATACCCCATTCAATAGGTATTGAGTTTTTTTTTTTAATACCTACAATTTGTGGCGCCAAAAATCGGGCACTTTTTTTCAATTTTGATATACCCAGTGTCACTCTCACAATTAAAACTAATCTAATGGCACCTCTCAAGCTGAAATCGTCAAGCCGTTTAGGCTACAGAGCGTGCCAAAGAAATATATCTACATACATACACTCGAAAAACATAACCCTCCTTCTGGCGCAGTCGGGTAAAAACGAACGAAACGAACGGAACTACAAACGAACGAAACGAAACGAAACAAACCTAATTTAAAATTGGGAGGTATCTCTAGTCTAAACTATACTACCAATTTTAAATTGGGTTTGTTTACTGATGTGAAAACTTGTGATATTCGTGGCGGCTTCCATCGATAAAACGGTGTACAAATTACATTTGAGGATTCCCTTGAAAATTTGAAATCGCTGTGCGCACCCACAGGCATTTTAGGGAAGCGCTAAAGGGTGATTCTTTGAAACACAGTTTTAACATGTTTTTGACTGAAGAACACATCAATATGATCTCCAAATTGAACATTGATTTCAGGTTTTATAGTAAATAAAAATGTCTATCGAGGCCTATAGTAGTCAATTGGGATTACTTAAAATAAGCAATAATTAAGTCTGCAGAAAACAACAAAAACTAATTAATCTGGTGTGTCCTCATGCCGCTTTTTGTTGAACAATTAAATTTTTTCTGCGATCTTATTGAAGCAATATATCATAAAAAGTACGTTGTACCGATATTCAAATATACGTTACTTGATATGTGATAGTTTATATTCTAAATAATTTGAAATGATCGTAATTACATTACTTTAAAAAAAATCCCCGACTAAAACAATAATTTAACTGGCACGATTTGTTCAAGCATAATTTCAACGTAAAGACAAAATATTTGATATAATAATATCGACTCGTGATTGGCCGTGTCCGTCAGTGCCGGCTGTCATACGGAATGCTCGTGCGCGGGTATAATTTTGCGAAAAAGCACGATCGAAAGTTGTGATCGGGGCGTTTGTCAGATAACTCGCATAATTAATCTGTCTTCTTTTATGGTTTGTGTGTTTTTAGTTACGTTTTGCAACTAAACCAAGGTCTCGTTTAAGGTTGTTTATTAATTTTAATTACACCTTTGATTCCGTTCTTTCATAAATAAAGGATCAGAGTTCGACTATCTTCAAATTACTAATTTGTCTGGCTCCCATTAGTCCGGTTTTATCTGGCTCTTATGACCAGACCGGTCTTGTGCTTCCCACATCCAGCGGATCTTGAAGCCTTCACAAGGCCAGGTGTTTGCCAAGACAAGGTGTTTGGGACGAGAAGATATTGCGTAGTTTCCCGAATGCTACTCAGCCGAGTCGGATTCGACGATTGACATCTTTCTTGAAGTTGGACCTATATAACTGGATAGTTTATCCTAGGTACGGACGTACTTGTCCACAACTTCGAGTGCAGTGCCTCCGACCGTTACGAGAGTAGGTGCTACATGGGCATTGGACATAACCTTTGTCTTGTCTATGTTCTTTTTAAGACCCACTCTTTTGGAAGCTCTACTGAGGTCACCGAACATTGTATTGAGGTCCTCCATCGTCTCAGCCGTGACAACTGTGAGTGATGTACTCGCTATTGATCTGGATGCCAGCCCCTTTCCAGTCCAGAACCTTGAAGACAACCTCCAGTGCAGCGGTGAACAGTTTCGGAGGGATAATGTCTTCTTGTTTCACACCTCGCTGCAGAACTATAAGGTTCGAGGTCTGGTCCAGGAGTCGGACTGAGCTAACATAGTGGCCTTTTTGTACAGACACTTCAAAACACCTCGATGTATCGATAGTCGATGTGGCACCGTTGAAGAGACTGCAGTACAGCCCATGTCTCGATCGAATAGTAGTCCACAAACAGAGAGGCAGGTTATACTCTTCGGTCTTCTGTATAACCTGCCACAGCGTATGTATGTGGTCTACGGTGCTAAAGCATTTAAGGAATCTGGCTTGTTCAGGAG
Organism: Polymixis flavicincta; assembly: GCA_949987655.1. NCBI lineage: Eukaryota > Metazoa > Arthropoda > Insecta > Lepidoptera > Noctuidae > Polymixis > Polymixis flavicincta. The sequence goes on along the minus strand of OX465171.1, from coordinate 8,794,968 downwards.
GCTGCAAGTCGTCAAACTTGCGCGAGAGATGGTTCGTGATGACTCTCGAACACAGCTTGTAGACATGGCTCAGAAGTGAAATGGGCCTATAATTCTTAAGAAAGGTATTGTCACCCTTCTTAAAGTACCACCACACCTCTGTTCCATGCCTGTGGTGTTTTGTCCTCGAGTATGACGGAATCCAACAGGTTCTGGAGGGCCTTAAGAACGGGTTTCCCGGCCTTTAGGAGTTCAGCCGTGATTCCGTCATTACCTTGTTGTTTTGAAGCTGCTTCAGAGCCATCCTAATCTCGTACTGTATAAGCTGATGTCCGGGATGTCTTCGGTGTAGGTCGGGTCAATCTGGCTCTTGGGTCGTTTGCCAGATTCGTAACGGGGTTGCTTGTTGATGTATATCTGTGTAACTGTCCATAGACCCTCTCGATCTTTCTCAACAGCTCAGGTCTGGGAGATGCAATCCTGCCACCATCGGTCTTCAGTTTCGCAAGGTGACTCTGCCCTATAGTTAGATCTCTTGCAAAGACCATGGAGCCCTTGTTCCGCTCTATTGCGTCCTTGATGCGGTCCAACACCAGTACTGTGAGGTTAAAGCGGCAAAGGTCGCTTTTCAAGGTCTTCGAGATCTGTCTTTTGAGCTGTCGGTACTTTAGCCATATTAATTAACATAATAAATAACTTAACATAATAGATTATAAGGCATATTACCTTAAATAGAAACAAGAAAAAAGAACAGCGGCCCTGCTTGAAGAAAACACCCCGCCTCTAACTCCCAGCATTTTGTTGGATACTGAACCGATATCTTTCTAAGAGATTATGAATGTTCCACCTTTACGTGTCCAGTTTCCAAACAGAAAAGTAGAGTCACCTTTACCAGAACCATCTAAAAGTTTGCACATCATTTCCCAACAGAGCAATAAATTCTGCAGTGATTTAGGAGTAAAAAGTTGATGGACGATTATATGTTATTCTCATATAACTGCATGATTCTAATTAATATGGTGCAAAGTCTCATTCATCTGCCTTGGTCATCATTAATCTGGTTCCTAAACTAGTGGATACAAATAAGTACCTTTGATATATGTTGTAACATGTAATGACCTGGACAAGAAACTGTGTTAATTTAGATCATAAAACAAAAATATATATATGTTATTATATACAAATAACATATCAATGAGGCAAATACACTCGTTTTCAAAGAATCACCCTAAATTATATTGGTATTCATAGATACCTATGTCGCTAATTGGATTTCACGGTAACCGTTTGATAGCTTTTAGGCTTACACGTGCTAGATGTGTGAGCCTGAATTCCCCGTGATAATAACTGAAAAACATTTCACTGTCCGTGTTTATGTAACATTTAATAGACAGACACAAGGAACATATATACCACAAGCGGGACAGACGTCAATGTATATCTTTCTCTGTCACTCGTGTGAAACATAAATTGCACACGCAGGACGCTGTAGGTTCGCCTACACCAGCATTTTAAAAATGATAACTGACAGAGCGGACTGTCCCTTTCAGGATCACTAGATGGCGACAGCCTTCAGTGCGTCACTGTGCATGCACTATCCAATTTGTGGAAATCTTATTAGGAAATCGTACCTAAGATATAATCGAATTTAGAACAGTTGTGTCCGATTTGTGTCTTTGATATAACACAAAATACAACCACCAATCACAGTCACTCAGAAACACATACACACACGCACACACACCCCCACACAGACTCGCGCACACACACACACACACAATACAACAGACTCATACATAAACACCAAAAACGCACATACACAGAGACCCACACAAGAGCAAGCATGCACTTAATATTATTAATGTTAATTTAAAATTTTATTACATACTCGTAAATTGTTACTGTTCCAAAAACGGGTGAAGACACTGACTCCTGTAACACAGGTACCACCTAGCTCAGGGGTCAGGGCTTCAATTAATTGTCACACCTTCTTTATGTCAATAAAAATTTGTTTATGTTTATGTTTATTTAGTGCGATTGGAAGGTTCCGACCTCATTCCTGTTACTAAATTGTTGCATCGCAATGTATTTCTACTTCATCAGCGCATAAGAGTCATCTGACCGATTTAGAATTCGATTTAATCCAGTGTGACACTAGCTTCCCATTTCTTAATTAGAGTGTTCCTAGTTAGAGTTTCTACAAATTGGATAGTGTAATACGCCCTTTAAGATTAAATGATTAATTAATTTTGTGTAAACTAACAATCCTACCTATATAAGCACTATTGTTACTAACACCACAATACTAACAAAACTATGGACCTTAGTTTGAAATACGGTTTAATTTAAATTATAGACAGTGAGCCTGTTCCCAATAAACTGGACATAAATTGAAACTTAGTGCCTAATTCCTAATGGAGCAACACTGAATAAACTGGGAATCGGGTCCGGGCTCCGCGCTCAGCTAGGATGACGTACAGACAGTTGGGAAAATGTTACAGTTCGGGGTAGCTTGAGGTGCGTTTGTACCTTAATCTTTTGTAATAAACTTGAAAATCTATCGAAGAAATTGTGCTGGCGGCTGTACATCAACTTTGGCGACTACGGACTTAACTTCAAAAATAATAGGTCTTTACCTATGAAATTGCCGAACCCTAAGAGAGACAAATAGGGGATGAAAGTTCCTCGCGGGCGAAGCCAGTGGCAAAAGCTAGTATGATATAGCAGCTTGTCGCAAGATTTAAGTACTCGTATCTACTTAGATGATCGTCCACCTGCCTGCCAAGAGTGGCGATTATGGTAAAACCCCCCCTTTTGGGGAAGACCATGTCCAGCAGTGGACGTTTTTCGGCTGAAATGATGATGATAATGATTTACTTAGATATAGAGTACTTAAATCTTGCGACAAGCTGTACTTTCCGAGTTATTCTCAGCAAGCCCTTTCATTTGACACCCATATTGTAGGTGTGCATTAAAAAATAATAGTCCACTATCTTAGGTGTTCCGCCATGTTGGATTTAGAATGACGTCACACAGCTAACCATGCATTATCATCCAAACTAAACGTGTTTACAAAATTTCAGTTCAATCGGTTAAAGATATCTGCTTCAAAATTGAGTTGCAAGATTCCACTCGAACAAACTTAATAGGTCTTTACCTATGAAATTGCCGTTTTGTATGAAAAAATTTAAACGAATTTTTTTCATGAATTTTTTATTTGTATTAATCGAAGTAATCACCCATGCAATCAATGCATCTTTGCCATCGCAGTGGCAGTTTATTGATGCCCTTCTTAAAGAAATCAGCTGGACGGGAGGCAACAAATTCTTCAAAGGCATTTTGTACTGCCTCTCGGGTATTAAATTTTTTTCCCGCCAAGAAGTTATCCAAATTCTGGAAAAAGTAGTAGTCTGTAGGCGCAAGGTCTGGTGAGTAGGGCGGATGACGGAGAGCTTCCAACCCCAGTTCTTGCAACTTGGAGACCGTCTGCTGTGCAGTATGAGGTCGCGCGTTGTCGTGCAGGAGCAGCGGAGACGAGCGATTGACCAATGCTGGTTGGAGATGCGCCAGCTTCTCCATCATTGTGTTCAGTTCTTCACAGTACACATCTGCAGTAATGCTCACCCCGTTTGGTAAGAAGCTGTGATGAATCACACCGGCGCTAGACCACCAAACAGTGACCATCACTTTTCTAGGGGTAAGTTTTCGTTTAGGGCATTGTTTAGGTGCTGAACCAGGATCCAACCAACTTGCTGAGCGCTTACGGTTATCAAACAGAATCCATTTTTCATCGCAGGTAACAATGCGGTTCAAAATTCCTTCATTTGTGTGTCTGTTGAGCAGTGCAAGGCACGTCTCGACGCGTACTTCGCGCTGGCGATCATTGAGTTCGTGGGGCACCCATTTGTCAAGCTTTTTTACCTTGCCAATTTGACGCAAATGGACCAATATTGTTTTGACGCTAACGTCGAAAGCTGCTGCTAATTCAGCCGTAGATTGTGTATCATCAGCTTCCACAATCGCCTTTAATTCGTCATTGTCGACCAAAGTCTTCGGACGACCGCGAGGTTCATTTTTCAGGTCGAAATTTCCAGAACGGAAGCGAGCAAACCAATAACAGGTGGTGCGTTGGTTTGTAGTGTTAGCTCCGTAAACGTCGTTGATGTTGCGTGCCGCTTGTGCCGCGTTGCTGCCACGACGGTACTCATATTCCATAATTACTCTAATTTTTAACGTATCCATGATGACGAAAAAGATTGAAATGCGATGAAAATGTAACACTAATCAATAAAGAAATGACTACTTTTAGAAAAAAAAACCATGTTTTTAAAATAAAATTAATTTGAAATTAGAATTCTTAGCCAAACAAAAATTATTTTGATTTGAAATGGCCAGTACTGCAGAACGGCAATTTCATAGGTAAAGACCTAATATAAGGGAATTCGCGAAGCTAGCGAGAGCCAGGTAGTTTTCAACAAATAATCCATAAAAACATACTGCGTTTTATCATTCCAATCCAGCCCGTCCCTTGCTGTCCCTCAAGCGACTTCCTAAGCTGAGGTCCGTACCCCACTGGAAGTGCCCTTAGCGTGTAGTCGCGTAATTTTAAGTTTTAAGCCCTGGCTGGAAGCCTTAATTTTTAAGTCAGGAAGGCCAGTTAAGTAGCCGACAGCCTCCAAGGTTGACCTGCCAGACGAAAATAAAAAAAAATAACACAACAAACAGCTTAATAAACGCACAACATAATGCGTAATTCATTCACGGAACTCACCATACCATGAATTTCTCAATCATGACTCATACAATAAACAAAAAATTAACGCAACATGCAGCCCTATCTGCAAATTGTACCCATTGTAAGTTGAGCTGCCGTCATCAAACACTCCTCAACTTATTAGAGCAACAGTTTAGCGGATGGAGGGTTCGAAAGGTCAAGCTACAATGGGCTGTCGCTGCAGTCATACACGCAACTTTCCTGGGGGTGACTCACGTCGCTTTGTGTCGTACAACGATCGTAATAAACTAGAAAGCTCCGATTTGTTAATGAACATGTTAAGTACTGCCAGGACGAAGGGTGGCAATTTTTTAATTGACGTACGTTCACTAAACAAGGTAAGTCACCAGTTTCGTCGGAGATAGTTGAAGTGTAGTAAGAAACTCTAATCTCTCAAGTAAAAAGTTTTTCCCCTTTATACGAAAATTTCGCGGACGGAAGAGTACGAAAGGCACAGTTACCGTTTTTAAGGAGGAGTGCAGAAAGCTAATCACTGCATATTATAAAGAAATCCCCCGCCGTGTTTGACAGACATACATAATGTCTGTCTGTCTGCTCGCGAATTTTCATGCGGTTTCATCAATAGACAGACTACGGGCGTAGCCAGAGCGAGGGTTTTGATGGTTGAAAACCCCCAGAAAAGTTGAGATTCACATTCTTATAATAAAAATAAGAACAGACGTGCGGCATATCTCATTGTTTACTAACTATTACCTACATTAAACGGTGGTTTGGATTCCTGCACCACCGTCGGTCGATTATCGGATCGCATTCGGTAATCTTCGTATATTGTCGAGAGCTTGTCGCGCAGCGTGTGGGATACGAAAGGGTCGTATCCCATGCGCTGCGCGGCAAGTGCGCGGCGCACTTGTCGCGTTCACTTAATTACTGAGCGCGGTTATACGAAGTTATTTTGACGTTTTTATGATTTAATTTTGACCTACGTAGATTTAGAATTTTCACTACATACATTAAAAGGATTTGACTTCAAGGTAACAAAGGAGTAAACACTTGTTGTGAACGGGGAAGGGAACAAAATATAAATTTGGAATGAAATACACGTTAAATATAAAAGTCTATGGGTTTTCTTTTAAGTACAGTACAGTACCTATGCTTTTTAGGGTTCCGTACCCGAAGGGTAACCAACGGAACCCTATTACTTAGCTTCCGCTGTCCGTCTGTCCGGCCGTCTATAGGCCTGTCTGTCAGCAAGCTGTATCTCATGATACATAATAGCAGTTGTTGTTGTTGTAGACAGTTGAGAATAAATGTTCACACAATGTGTATTGCTGTTGACGCTATAAGAACAAATAATAAAAATAAAATAAAGTTAAAAAATCTAAGTAACCTTACAAGAAACGTTTTTGCCTTGTGCGAGTCCGACTCGCACTTGGCCGGTATTTTTCTTTATAGAATGTAGGTAGTTAAATTTCAAGAAGTAGTGTCAAAATACCCGAAACTTAGCGTAAAAATAACTGAGCTGGAGTTTTCAATGGACCTTAAAAATTTTCAAGCTATATAATTGGTAAGATTAATTACTTTGAATAATGGATATATTTAAAGTTAAGACTTAAGAGGCCGTACACTAAATTTTGGAGACTTTGGAGAATATTACATTTCATGTTGCACAATACAAAAGATCGTTTCAATTGTTATCTAATAAATGAGCTCCTTTTCTATTTTGGTCTAAAATTTGTAATTCGAGATTTGGGTTGTGTTGAACGATTACATACACAGCCTACATTATAACGATTACATTCTATATCTAATGTTCAGGATACAGGCCTCGTCTCCCTGAGAGGGAGTGGGCTCTAATCCACCACGCGGGCCCAGTACGGGTTGGTAGATGTCGCATGTCTTGAAATGTTTGGTTCTAGAACATGCCGGTGTCCTCACGATTAGTCACGATTTTTTTCTTCACAGATTGTGAGCAGTGGTGATGAAATAATTTACAAAAATTAAAGCACCTGTCTGGGTTTGAACTTACGACTCGTAAGGTACGGCCGTAATCACTAGGCAACCACTGTGCTGTACCAATCCCGTTGAATGTTTGTTAACAAAATTATCAGAATGGCCAGTTGGAGCGGGCAAACAAACGCAGGACTAACCTCACCAATATTTTGTTCCTGTAGGCTCAGAACGAGAACCGTAGAGAAGCGTTTTGTCGACGGAAGAGTAGAAAAAAATGACATTTCCGTGTAGAGAATTGACAGTTTTGTACCGAGAAATGTAGACAAGCTATTTCTATTCTACGGTAGTATAGAAACAGAAAGCATCATGCTAAGCCTGCTGTAGATACTACACTCGGCCAATCGCATGGAAAAACAGAGATCTAAATATTCAACTATTACAAACATGTGTACGCACGGCTACACATCAAGCTATACATTTCCAGTATAAGATAATCTCGCATTTTATAGGATTTCCGTACAGTGCGAGATCAGCGTAAACTGGAAATGTATAGCTTGATGTGTAGCCGTGAGTACATACCCGAGTGCGCTGTTGATTAAAAAAAATGATATTTGTGTGTGATTTTTGATAACGATTACTACGCTTCAATAAATAAACAACTACCTACCTTGATTTACACTCTGTGATTACTTTAACTTGAACACTGACTTATTATTATTTCTTGTTAATATTCTTGGAAAATCGTATAATTAATTAATTATGTTTGTAAATATGTGAGCACCATGCATCTATTATATAATTAATTTACCTGTCATTGCTCCATTTTTTATTCCTTTTACCTATTGTGGTATGCTAATTTTGTTCTAGGTGCACCGTTTTCACATAAAATTCTAAAATTAATGTATTAAATATTGTAAAACATTTTAAAGGAGTAACGGTGGAGTTTCTTGCCCATCCTTCTCCATACGAAACTACCTTTTGGAAGGGGGCGATTAGAATCAATCCTACGTAAATTTTGAAGTTAAATAGTGCCTTTTATGTGCGTATTTGAAATAAATGCTTTGACTTTGACCTACATAACGCGGAAAAAACTAAAATTATTATTGGTACCTCGACTTTGCCTTGAAAATGATATTTCTGGTTTCGATATTGATGAATTCAAACATGCATACATTGAATAATATTCAAACAACATTGAACAGAACAGTCGATATCTTCGTTTCATATTCACGTAGGCAAATTGATAATTTACGAAAGTATTTAAGTAATTCCAGAACTAATTATTTAATAAAATACGCAAACTGAGCAAGAATCCTTTTATTTTCACAATCAGTCAAAAGGTAACAGATTAAATATATATGTGTATGTATGGCCAGTGTGAATCGTAGAATAGTTCACATAATAGAAGATAGGTGACGTATTGAGTTCAGTGTTTGCAATTAATTAATTTCAACATCCTCTTCTTAATTGCAAACCCATAGCCACGGAACAGTCTTCAGTCTTCTTTTGAGAAATTGGTTTTGTAAGTATGTCGGCAACCATATCTTGAGTCCCAACATAGCTGAGTTCAATTTCCTTTTCGGCAATTCTCTCTCGGATAAAATGATATCTTATATCAATATGTTTGCTGCGAGCACAGTAAGAGTCGATACCCGCAAATTTGATTGCACTTTGGTTATCACAATAAATTATGGTAGGCGCAACTGTAACCTTCCAATGTAGTTCTGACTCTAAATGCCTTAGCCACATAGCCTCTTGTGTGGCAGTAGCAAGTGCCATATATTCTGCCTCCATAGTTGATAACGCAACTGTGTTCTGACGTTTAGAACACCATGAGATCGAAGCACCCTGAAACAGAAAAGTGTAGCCAGAGCAAGATCTCCGGCTGTTAATGTCTGAGGCCCAATCTGAATCACAGTAACCAAATACTCTTCTTTCTTCTTTGTTTTGAGTAAATATTAATTTACAATCCTTTGTTCCCTTTATGTACCGCAGCACTCTTTTTACTGCCAGCCAGTGTTGTATTTCTGGTTTGTTATTGAAGCTACTCAATTTATTTACTATAAAACATATATCTGGTCTTGTTCCTTGGGATAGGTAAAGTAAACTCCCAATTGCTTCTTGATAAGGAACATTTCTAACAATATTATTTTGCTCTCCTGTGCTGATCAATTTGGAGCTAAGATCACAGGGCGAATAGACTGGATTACAATCTGTCATATTGAATCTTTGTAGAATTTTTTCTATATAGGCAGTTTGATCAATATGAATTTGGTCTCTGGCCGTTGTCCTCGGGAAGAGTTACTAATGTCCATGTATTATTCTGAAGGAGCGATTGATATTCGCTGTCCATTGCATCTTTCCACTCTTTTGCTTTTGGGCCTGAAAGAGCTTCTTCCACGGTCTCTGGTTCCTTTAATAATAATGCTGAATCAGTTTGTTTCTCTTCATGACAAAAATATGTATTAGGTTTAGTATTCCTCGGCCTCAGAGTTATATTTCTAAATGGTACAGGATCTTCTTCTTCAAAGCTTTCTGGTGTGTAATCTGGATCATTATCTAATTCTGAATTTGATAATTCACTGGTGGCGTCAAACAATTGTTCCTCTTCTGAACTTTCATTTACTAAAGTATCGGTATCAGATTCTTGTTTAGCTGTAGTTTCCTGTTGTTGCAAAGTAGTCAGCGGCATAATAACACAATTATTTTTAACTGTGTGTTCCAAGAAAACAACATCTCTACTCTTGTATATTTGTTTTCTTCTCTCATCGTACAATCTGTAGCCTTTAGTAAAATCACAGTAACCCACAAATATCATTTTAGTAGCTTTTGAATCCCATTTTTGTCTGTTTTCCTTTGGCACATGAACCATTGCCTGACAACCAAAGATCTTCATGTTATTTAAATTTGGTTTTTTACCTGTCCACATTTCATATGGCGTCTTGTAGTCCAAAGCTTTTGTTGGTGAACGATTTATAATATAAGCCGCTGTTGAAACCGCTTCAGCCCAAAAGTTTTTTTGTAATCTGGAGTTCAAAATTAAGCATTTAGCTCTCTCTACTAATGTACGATTCATTCGCTCTGCCATGCCGTTTTGCTGAGGCGTATATGGGTTACTCGTTTGATGCTGGATACCAGATTTACACAGAAACAATTTAAACTGATTATTTAAATACTCTCTTCCATTATCTGAGCGCAATATCTTAATTTTTTTATTAGTTTCGTTTTCAACTAAATTCTTGTATTCTTTAAATTTTTCTAAAGTCTCAGATTTGTTTTTCATGAAATAGACAGATACCTTCCTACTGTAATCATCTATGAAAGTAACATAATATCTGGCACCTCCAATAGAGCTTGTCTCCATCGGACCACATAAATCAGAGTGAATTAATTGGAGCAATTCAGAAGCTCTAGTACCAGTATTTTTAAATGGTTGTCTACTCATTTTTCCTTCTAAGCAAGTTGTACAAACTTGATTACCCTTTTTTAATAACTCAACCCCTTCTGCACTTTCTGTTATTTTCTGTAAGTCTGTGAAATTGAGATGGCCCATCCTTTGATGCCATAAATTTATATCTCGCTCATCTATTGTTGACAGCAATGCCGGTGCTTCGGAAACATTATTTAATACATACATGTTATTGCGATGCAAAGCTGTCAATATTAATTTATTATTTTGATATATCTGACAACCATCTCTCTCGAATTTCACTTCACATCCATTATTTGCCATTTGACTTACAGAAAGTAAATTTGCTGTTAGTGTGGGTATAAATAAAACATCTCTGACCTGTATTGTCCGTAATATGCCATCTGAGTCTCTTATCTGAAAATCCACCTTGCCACTGCCTTTTACTGCTACTGTTTTGTTGTCTGCAACTTTAATGTTGTTGATTGTAGATGGAGAAACATCATACATCCAATTCCTATTATTGCACATATGCAGTGACGCTCCGGAATCAACATACCAGCAGTTTCCATCCAACTCAGCAGAAACTGGAAAAGCAGCATAATAACCATTATTTTTTGAATTCTCATTGTTTGAGGAACCCTTCTTTTTATCTTTAAAATAGCAATCTCTACTCATGTGCCCATACTTATTACACACAAAGCACCGTGGGCCTTTGGGTTGCCTTTTCTCTTGTGATTGGTTATGTGGATTTTTCGGTGTTGACTTTGACATATTTTGTTTATTATATGACTTGGCATAGTAAGCAACAGAATCTGATACCTTGACCTCTTGTAACAACTTAGTTTTTACATAATCAGCGGTAATATTCACACCAGAGCTCTCTAAAGCCATTATCATCGGTTTGTAGTAATCAGGGAGGCCAGCAAGCAGCAATGTACCAAGCCACTCGTCTCCAACCACAAAATTAATATTCCGTAACTTATGAGCTGTTGACATTACCTTATTAATATATTCCTCGACACTCGAGCAATTTTCCAAATTGGTGGTAATCAGATCTTTTAATAAACCTACCTTTCTACTGAGCCCTGAGTCATCAAATACTTTTTCGAGTTTTGTCCAAACCTGTTTCGCTGTTGTAGCGTCCTGAACATGGACATAGTTAACTGGATCTACCAAAAGTATTATTTTCGATTTTGCTTTCGTATTTTTCTTGCTGTCAGATACATAACCTTTGTCAGGTTCAATCTCCTGCCACAATTCTTCATGTTCCAGATAGTTTTTTACCGCAAACTTCCAACTTTGGTAATTTTCTCTTCCAATTAGTTTCTCAATCGTGCCCATTGATATTTGTGATGCCATTTTAAATGTATTTTTCGTCAATGCTGAAAGAGAAGAACGACTAAGCCGGTAATGGCCGGTTGCGAGGTTTTCTAATTTGAATCCAATTGAATCGCAGCACTTTAGTATTGAATTACTTTTTTACATACTTTCGGACATATTTAGCCCATAACCTGATAATTTACGAAAGTATTTAAGTAATTCCAGAACTAATTATTTAATAAAATACGCAAACTGAGCAAGAATCCTTTTATTTTCACAATCAGTCAAAAGGTAACAGATTAAATATATATGTGTATGTATGGCCAGTGTGAATCGTAGAATAGTTCACATAATAGAAGATAGGTGACGTATTGAGTTCAGTGTTTGCAATTAATTAATTTCAACACAAATAAATGTCGCACTGGCCACGTCCGTAAGTAATTGCCGCGCACTCGAGAAGTCGAGACTTGCGGAGTATTCACTCAGATTTTGATGCGCGTCGTCCTGGCCGTTTTGTATAAAGAAGTAATACAGTTACTAAGCGCAATACGCCGACGATCCAAATTACTTTCTATTAGTGCGAATTGTTAATTGTTTGTTAACCTACTTAAAAAAACCGGCCAACTGCGAGTCAGACTCGCATACAAAGGATTCCGTACGACCAGGCAACAAACGCCGAATAAAACACGTTTCTTGTATGGAGACCCGTTTAATTTTTAACTTTGTTTTATTTTTACCCGACTGCGCCAGGAGGAGGGTTAAATGTTTTTCGAGTGTATATATGTATATTTATATGGCACGCTCTGTAGCCTAAGCGGCTGGATCGATTTCAGCTTGAGAGGTACCATTAGATTCGTCTTAATTGTGAGAGTGACACTGGGTATACCAAATTGAAAAAAAAAATATGGCCCATTTTTGGCGCCTTAAAGTCTTCAATTGTTTTTTCTACAAAACTATTGAGTGGGGCTAAAATAAAGGGTTTCATAAATGGGTTTCATTAACGTCAAACATAATTAAATTAACTAAAAACTGTGAAATAAAAAAAAAATTACAAAATCAAAAAGTGAATTTTCACTAAAAGTGCAGTTTTCAGACAATCAAAATCAAAAGTTATTTATTCAAACTAGGCTAAGAGTCAGCACTTTTTGAACGGCAAAATTACATAAGACAGTCTCCCAAAACGTCCGCCCTTCACCACTTCCTACTGCTTTAGCTGGGAAGAAGAAGTGGCGCAACAGAACTAGATTCAATACATTAATAGGTAAGTAATTAACGTGACTAGTTAACTTAAACTGATTGCCATGTGTCAGCTCTTCTGTCAGCTATTCTGAAAGTGTTCAGGATAATAGCTTTCTGTAAGGTTTTGTAGGAGGGGGGGGGGGGGGGGGGGCTACCAATTTCAAAAATTGGTGCAAATGTTTGGGGATGACACTCGTGGTTCAAAGTTACTACAGGAACAATGGCAACACTGCTGTGTCTAATTTGACGGGGTAATCGCCAGGGTATTAAAATGATGTTGCGGTTTTTTTTTGCAACTTGCAGCGGGCTTAGCATGACGCTTTGTATTTCTACGAAGAATAGACAGTGATTTTTCAATACAAAGTGACATTTCGTTCCTACATTTTTGTTGTCGCACCGTAGATATCCTTCTACAATCTGTCATTTAGTCTTTCGTTTCTAACGATATTTCTCTAGGTCCTTTTATATGTAGACTATTTCAGAAGAATATTTCTTCCCAAACTGTCAAAATCACACTGACAACAAAACTTTCTACTCGACGGCCACAAAGTACATACGATTATCTACAAAATCATGATTCGTTTAGAACGCATAACTGTGATAATGAATGGAAAAACATAGCTATCTTATCCTATTGTACATAATTTATTTAATAGTGTTGTCTATTCTTCCGTCGACAATTCGGTGCTCGTGCTAAGCCTGCTGGTCGTGTGAGGCTGTATGTTGAACAAAATGTTTCGCGACCGCAACGCGTATGTATTTGGCTAGTTCTACAGACAAGGGAATAAAATGGAATTATTTTTGGCCTATCGTTTTTTGTAATGTAAATAATTTTAAAGTTAACTATTATAATAACATCGAATAGATCTTTCTAAAATTTAAAGGGTCAGTCAAAATATTTATTAATTTAGAAGTTATAGGCATTTTTAAATTTATTGAAGACAGGGTAATGAGAGTAGACACAGGGAAGTGACTATAATAGATTTTTTGTTCTTAAAATCGAAACCGAGGATCGTGTTTGGATCAGTTATAGTCTCTCGTAGTGCTTCTCAATGCTGGTATTTAATTGCATTTGCAATATTTTCAGTGGTACAGATCTTGACAGTGGAATAGATCTTGAACAACAAATATCACATACTCATTCCAAGCAACGTTCATCGTATCGGTTACAGCAAATTTCGTTTAGGATGTTCTGGTAGCTTTGGAACTTTAGCCATATACAATGCTTTAATCCGAAGTTCCAATTTGCTATGTTTACCGCACATACACGTAGGTATCATGGTCAGTTACTTTTGTCATAACGACCTAAAAAGGTGTAAATCTTGTAAACATTGCATAGCGCATTACCACAGTCCTAGTCTTCCAATTTTTTTTGTGTTCCGAAGAGTACGAAGAGTATCCAACCTGTATGATTTTTACTTCATTATTTTATTTTCTTGCACCCAATCGACTGTAGGATTTGTCATCTTCTAATAAATCTTGAACTTACTTTGCACGACATCTTTTAACTTTCTTATTTTTTGTTTCTGAGAATTCCATATTTTTTAAATTCTGACTAGTTTTCCATACCTTCCTTTGTTTATCTATAGATCTTAGGTAGTATATTCTTTCTAAACTCCGTGGGGTAGTATTAATTTGTTCGCTACTCACTTTTCTTGTCTTGTTTTAAAGTTGCTTATGTTTTCGCTAATCTACTGTTTTATTATATTTCCAAATAACTCGTTATTTATAACTTCAGCTAAAAACCCTAACACATGAGTGTTAGGGTTTTTAGCCAATTGTGCCATTTTAGCATAAGGCGTAAACTGTCTTTTAAGATTTAATATCTGTTTTTGTAACTTGCTCACTCTTTATTGGTATTTGTTTAGTTCATCTTTCTTTCTTCTTTCAGCATTTTAATCTTATTTTCCTTTTTGTAAAACGGATCTCTGCCTAGCCACAGCTAATCCATAGACGACTGTGACAGGTGGTGTTGGTGAACCCCGAATTGACATCTCATCGTACAGGCTTGATGGTGATTAGCTCTCGTAAAATCTACAGTAGCTTTTGTTGAAGCACAGTTATTTTCATAGATTTTAGTGGATCTCCCCGCCATGCTTTTCTACATTTTCGTTTTTCTCGATCCGACATTTTAGAGATAGAATTTCATATACCTGTAACTCTGTCCTTTAAATATTTTTGTATATCCTTTTCTTTGTATATTTTAGGTGTTCAAATGGCCTCCATCCATCTCCATCATCAGACCAGCTCGATTGTACCATAATATTGTATTGTTACCTTACTTAAAAAGGTGTGTGTGTGTGTTCAACTCGATTGAACTCTCGGAAATTGTCAAATTTGAATTGGTCAAATTTAACTTGCAAGATTTGACCAAAACATACTAAATGACAAACTAACACACAAGACAAGTTAAATAAAAGCTTGTAATGACACAGTGCATAGTTCATTTAGTGCTAACAGCCTCAGAACCTGCCTTTTATCACTTCCCTGCTGTGCTCTCACTTCCATGTCTATGTATTTCCAGGGAAGTGATAGACAGGGAAGTGTGGTTTTGAATGATTTTTCCCTAAATCTGGAAGATTTCTTAAATTTATTACAATCACAATTTCCATAAATGTTCCGTGCAACTAAAATAAATACTTGCAATGTGTTAAAATTAAATTATATTTTATACCTGAAAAATAAACACAGTACCATGTGAGTGAGAATTTGTCTGACCCGAACGCAATTTTCACCATTAAACGCACGGACATGGCTGATCGCAGCTCGAGTGAAACAAAACACAGTCGTTACTATGCTGTCATCACCTCTTTCTTTCTATTACCCGAGCGGCAAAGTTACTTGCTATTCAATTTCAAGGTGATTTTAACAAACTTTTAGGTGACAGGGAAGTGATACTAATTACGCGTCGCCTTTGATAAGTCGACAAAATCTCGGAGAAAATAAGAGAACGTAAAAGCTAAATGCTTTTCTCAAAATCATATACATATGATTATTATCTTATAATAAAACAATCTTACTAAACTGCTTTTTAAACCTTAATACATGGATTTATATTCTGGATTTTGGAATGTCGCCCCACAGGGAAGTGACAATTTTGCCCATTTTTATGTAAATTTGACGTATAAATATTTGCTTGAGAGAAATGATTTTCAGTGCCCAATTAGAAACCAATATAAACTTTTAAATCATAGTATCATTTATCACAAATAATGAATATAAATCATTTTACGACCTGAGCCAACCATAATTCCTCAATTTGTAGAACTAACCATTTACAGAAATAAAATCTATCAATACAACCCTCTAACCAGGCGCGGTCGCAGCCATAGATTTGGGGGGAGGGGAGGGGTCACAGACAAAGACTTCATATACAATAAGAAAATTTAAAATATTTTCGTCAAATTACTATTTTTAAAAGGTTTACGTTTACGGCTTTGAGGGGTCATGACCCCTAGGACCCCCTCGGGCCGCGTCTGCCTCTAAGTGCATTAAATCCCATTGATTTTTTATTTAATTAAGGGCTGTTTTTTCAATAGTCAGCTAACTTTTATCTGATGAATAAATATGTCGGTTTGCCTGTTTTTGTATAGAAAATTGGCCAAACTGTCAGATACATATAATCTTCAGATAAAAAATGAGACTGTTGCAAAATCAGCCCTAAAATTGTCTTGTCGCTGTACGCAAGACCGAGGGTGTTTCTTGAGCAGCGCTAAGGTATCCCGCAAAATTTAAATTTTCTTACTTTTTGAAGAGAAAACTTGCGCGTTGGACATTTTTTTTGTAACATGGGAAACAATTGAACTTGCGACACCTCTGTTTTTTTTACTAGAGGTATTCAATAATTTAAGTTTCAAAAGATAAGTTTAGGTCTAGAACTAAATATTCCAATTGGAATTATGAAAATCGGATAACCCGTTTAGAAGATATGACCAAAATTATGATTATGAATAATGTGAAATCCCGTAATGACAAATATACATACGGAATTGTTCAAGATTTCACTTCTGTGTGTGTGTGCACTTACGGAGTCCCACTGTTTTTTTTACAATTTGTAGGTCAGGGTGTATGTAGACTTTTTCATGCCTTCCGAAATTAAAGTTTTTTTTCACTTTCTAGTGTTTTTTGGAAGTCGGTTGTTTTTTTTTTGGAAAAAGTTTTTATTTTTCATTTTTTAGTTAAGTACCCACTCCACACCAATTCATCAGCCTTGGGGTCAAAACAATGCATATTTATGCGATAGCAGCAATCGCGGTTGATTTGCTGTCATTTTTTGAAGAGTTCCTTTGTCTGTCTCCGAAACGCATCATCAGATCTAAATGAAATTTAAATGGGACCATTTCGGAATAAAACCATTTCTAAAAAAAAAAATATGACGGAGTTATGCCCGAATATGCACCTAACTCCTAAGTTAAAGAGTTGTACCTTCCATCATCAGCTCAGCGTCATGAGATAATGATGATCATACGCAAATGTCTCAATAGCATTAGAAAACGTATGAAAAACATTGTTGATACCTATAAGATTTGAGGGTTGCCCTCGATTTCCCTGGGATTCCATCATCAGATCCTGACTTGGTGCCAATGAGACCACCTCAGGAGTATACTCTATCAAATAAAGAAAGAATTTTGAGAATCGGTCCACAAATGGGGGAGAAATCGAGGAACATACATAAAAAAAAATACGTTCGGTGGAACATAATAACCTCCTCCTTTTTTGGAAGTCGGTTAAAAAAGGTAAGATCAAAACTACACCCCGACTAATAAAAAATCTCGCTCTAAAAACTATAACAAATAGGTATATATATTTTCATCTGTAAGTCGTAATCAGTAAAAAAGATTTTAGCTTGTGTTTCAATTTCTGTGAAAGTTAATTTTTTATGACGTTAGGTATGTTAAATTTGTTTTGATTTGCTTCATTTGAGTACCTATTTCGTAAATATTATTTGTATGTTCAGAGTTCGTTCAACAAAGGGATATATCGTTTCACCTTTCTGCGTGGTCAGTAAGTAAATTAATCTTCGTACGTTGTTTGCCTGTCGTCTATGAATTCATTTTACACTTACTGAATACTCTGTTCCAATATCAGAAGTATTCTAGGAATGGCTCTAAAAATATTTAACAAACTACCTTCTCTTCTCTCTACCTCTAAACTAAATCTTCAAAAGAATACTAAGTATAGGTTTCTGCGTACACTAATTATGTTCTAATATCTTCCTGTCACTGTTGTTTACTTAACAAGTAGTGGTATACGAATTACTGTAGGGTAGATACCATAACTGTAAGGATAAAATTAAAAATATTTAACAAATCAAAAAAAAAAAAAAAAAAAACTTAAGGAAAAAAAAAACACTAAGTA
The DNA here is from genome assembly GCA_949987655.1 of Polymixis flavicincta. Taxonomy (NCBI): domain Eukaryota; kingdom Metazoa; phylum Arthropoda; class Insecta; order Lepidoptera; family Noctuidae; genus Polymixis; species Polymixis flavicincta. The sequence continues at coordinate 8,776,975 of OX465171.1, read as the reverse complement.
CAAAGTGGAAAATAACTTTAATTTCGGAAAATACAGACCCAAACAAATGGACTTCCGCAATTAAAATTATTTTTCAATTTATAGTGTTTTTTTGGAAGTCTATAGCTATTAGCAAAGAGAAGTCATTGGCTATTAGTCTTCATGTCGGTTGTCAACAATAGTAGTTTTCAAACAATAAGATTTTTTATCATACCAATAATATATTGAGTGTATTTTTTTACTACACGGTAGGACAAAAACGAACTAATGCTATAACTCTATTGCATACAATTCAAAACGTGCCAATTTCCAAATACATCGTTTTGGAATAGTCTATTTGCCCTCAAAAAAATTAACCAACGAATCGCCTACAGAAAAAAAATCGGGCCTGTAAATCCGTGTGAATCGAATACACCCCTTTTATAAACTGACGGACTGAACTTAAAACTTTGTACCAATGTACGAGTACTATTGGACTTTTCGTCGAAGCTGGCTAACGACTCTTTGATTATAAACCTACCAAGTAAACCTTTTACTGCACTGACACAAATACATCTTGAAGTTTCTAGAAATGATATCAATCTCAATGCTCTAAAGTTTTACAAATGTCAAAAGTTTCTACCAATAATCTATAATCAAGACCTACGTAACTGAAAATGATGACGCTCTTAGACGCTCTTAGTATATTACTAACTTTTGTTCTAAGTATCAATTACCTGAGGTACTTTGAAAGGATTCCGGAACTTTATTATTTCAAACTGTAAAGAAAATCATATCAATCAAGATCTAGTTTCAAACAATAATCCGACAACAAGACTATATCTTTTAACAAATAGGTATCTAGCACTTCGTCGAACTACTTAAGTAGTTTTTAGTATAAACCTTAGTGCAATAATCTGCTAGCAAGATTAATACCAATTAATAATAATCTAGTTCTCAGTTTTACTAATTGGTTGTTAGTAATATTTACTTATTTCAGAAATGCGGAAAGTATGGAAGGTATCAGAAAAATCTCGAATTTTAATTATTTGATATTTCTCTATAACCATGACCCGAAGATTTTATTAGGAATTGAATAAGGGGGGGGCGGGGTGGCGGTTAAACCGCCACCGGCCAGCGAAGCCAGCCAAATGCAACGCATAAATCCAACGCAAATAAGCACAGATTAACGTTTTACAGTAAAACACGTATTTGAAATATCTCACGTGAGATTATGGGGAAGTGGAGGGTCGATCCAAATCTCACGACATTTCAACAGGGGGGGTGGGGGGGGGGTCGAAAACTCGCCAAAGTTACCTCACGTAATTAATGGACGCCCCCTGATCTGAATTACCTCAATCACTGCACCAGTGCACCACTAAACCAAACTAGGTATCTTGTCATCAGATCAGCTTTAAACAATGGTCTCTATGTTTCGTGGTATGGTCTCATATATGGCCCAAGGTGTAAGAAAATGTCGGATAAACAATGATAAACGATTTTATTTCTGAACTGTCAATCATATTTTAAAAACTAAATGAGGTCGCCGTTTGCTATCTGACGACTCTGAGAAGAAAGGCCGAAACAACTCAGAGCCCACACAGAAATAATCTTGGTCAGATCATGTGAAGGCCATGTAGATTGGTGTCTGAAATGGTCTGCTAAAGGAATAAAAAAAATTAAGGCTTCCAAACACAGGCGTGTCACGACTTTAATAGAACAATTTATCTACTACAGTAGCATCGCACAACAATCGTTTCTATTGAGAGTTGAAAATACAGTGTGAATAAAACCCACCGCAATTTTACTACGTCCGTGTGAATGTCGACTTAGTCATCAGCAGTCGGGACGATGCGTGAGCGTAAGTCATGGATAGGCAAAGAGAATTGAGGCTATATAGTCATTGTGGATAGGTAATATAGGTATGAATGCCCGCCATCCATCTAGAAACTCGAGTATTGATATTGAGGTATTGGGAGTGTAACCGTGAGCGCGACAATCTTCGGCTTACAATTTACTCTAATGACCAAGCAGGCTTAGCACGAGCACCGATTTGTCGACGGAAGAATAGACATGACTATTAACTAAATGATGTACAATAGGAGAAGACAGCTATGTTTTTCTATGAATTATCACAGCTATGCATTCTAAACGAATCATGATTTTGTAGATAATCGTAAATACTTCGTGGCCGTTGAGTAGAAAGTTTGTTGTCAACGTGATTTTGACAGTTTGGTAAGAAATATCCTTCTGAAATAGTCTACATTTTTATGGAACTAGGATACAGATCATTAGAAACGAAAGACAAAATGACAGATTGTAGTAGGATTATGTCAAAAATAGAGGAACGAAATGTCACTTTGTATTGAAAAAGCATATGTATAGCTTTCTATTGGCCAATTTAAGAGAGGTACCCGGGGCAGAAATATGACATTGCCAACATTAAGAATATTGTGAAGGACCCACAAAATTAGGTCCCTAATAATACTGAATTTTTAAGTTGTAACACAGGTGCATTGTTTTTGTCTCGTTTTTTTTCTATCTAAATAGTAGTTTTTAGACTGCAAATGTTCCAATGAAAGTGAATGACTGTTTGAAGTACATAATGCTAATTTTTTGTTAGTCAAAATTAGGGAATATTAGTAATATTGTCCTAAATTAAATAAAACCGAAAATATTGTAGTTATTTTTGATAATCATTCATAGTGGCAACTAGGGAATGCAAACCGGGTTAACCGAAAACCGATAAACCGGTTTTTCGGCATTTTTCAAATTATTAAAAAACCCGGGTTTTTTTTTCATTCTCCGGTTTTTTTTTTAATATTTTCAAATGGCAACATTGCTACTCCACATGTCCGTCAAAGTGATGCATTTGATGTCAGCCATTTTATTTTTAATCCCCGTCGAAAAAACGACGGGGTTTTATAAGTTTGACGTGTCTCTGTGTATCTGTCTGAGGCAACATAGCTCGGACGGATGATTTTGATTTTTTTATTTGAAAGGTGAATTAGTCGGGAGTGTTCTTAGACATGTTTCATCAAAATCGGTTCAGCCGTTTAAAGATATCAGCTCTTTTCTGGTTGATGAAGGGATTTGAGCATCTTTCAAGGGTCTGATCAAGTTGAAAGGTATATTCTATTACTTCAATGATATTAGACGAACAAAGTAACCTTGAATTGATGCTGGGGCAAAACCTGGAATTTCCAGGTTACCCAAGTTACTCATCAACAAACAGCAGAAGTATCGTGTTTGGGCTCATTGAAAAGGTCTCAATGAATAGGTTATTGGTAATTTGGTAACATTTAACTACTTTCAATAGTTTTGCACGCATTGAAACGATCAATAGGTTGTACTCCACCTTCTTTATCTAGAAACCAAAAAAAGTGGTGATATGTGAAATTACATTACATGAGAATGGCAGTGGACGTAGTACTTTTTGCTACAAAAAGGCAAACAAAGCACTCATGATCATGATCAAGCCAACAAGTGTCGAATCAGAACGAGCAGTTTCGACAGGTTTGGTTATTTTTGCAGGAAAATACGGTCTCGTCTTAATGATTCTTTGCTTTTCTTAAGATCTCATTTTCTTACCAAAAACGTTTCAGTAAATTGTTTTTAAAGAAAATTGTTGATTTTTAATCTATGTTTAAGTGATGACTATTTATTGCACTTGATTTTATAATGATTATTTTTGGTTATTAATTAGCCCTAAATATAATTGTCCTGATAATAATTATTGATCTCTTTTAAAATACTTATTTATACGTTATATGTATAATGTTAATTAAAGGTTTAAATTATGGAAAATATTCGAGTAGTTCAACTATTGTCGGAGGCTATTGATACTGTTATGGGTTCCTTTTAAAGGTTAGAGTTTATAATAAAAGAGTTAACAATATGGTTAATTTGATACCAGATTTTCAGTGTTATAAAATGTTGATTTTCTGTTTTATCATATTTTCTTTTCATGCGGGGTACTTACTCGTATAATTACTTAATTATTTCAGTAGATTAATATTATACCTACATAGCTTAGGCACAACAAGCAAATAAACTTTTACTTACTGCATGTAGACGAACAAAAAAAAAACTTATTTTAAAACCGGTTTAACCGAAAACCGGGTTGTTTTATAAAAAAAAACAACGAAAACAAAACCGGGTTTTAATTTCGGTCGGTTTTGCATTCCCTAGTGGCAACTCAATGTCATGTCAGATGTTAAATGCCTTTGAAACATTTTTATGATAAAATAATACATTCTTAGTAAAGTCCTCCGTGGTAAATAACATGTATCTTCGACATTGAGGTAATATGTATAGTACATATTACCTCAATGATCTTCGACTCGTTGTTTGTATAATAAACCTAGTTTTTTACTGTACGTATCGTAAATAACTAAATAACTTTGTCACTATTTCTACTGATCTGTGTACTGTGAAGTGCTGTGTAAGCCTGTAAGTGACAAATTCACCATAACTCAATGCAAATGTTTTTTTTTCTAGTGAAGTCGTTGGTGTAGCTTGTAAATAAATAAAATGTACTGTTAAGTTTCTGTATGAGTACCTACCTACATTTTGAAAGCACAAGACCGGTCGAAATGGAGGAGCATGGGGGAGGCCTATGTCCAGCAGTGGACGTCTTTCAGCTGAAATGATGATGATGATGAAACTTCTGGTTTAGCCTACACTCTGAGGTAACTGAAAACAGATTGTAATTAAACTATTCGAATATGATAACATGAACACAATAATAATAAATTGTAACGAAACTGTTGAAATACTCTTGAAACTATTTAGGTACACACGGCTACACATCAAGCTATAAATTTCCAGTATAAGCTGATTTCGCATTATATAGGATTTCCGTACAGTACGAGATCAGCGTAAACTGGAAATGTATAGCTTGATGTGTAGCCGTGTGTACACACACACTATCGTTTTATTTTGTCATATTCACTTTGTAGGTTTTTTGGTAGGTACATTCTCTTGTAAGAAACTCAAATTTGTAAGGAGTTAGCATTCTTCTCCGTTAGGACTATAGGTATGTATTGTTACTGAAAACTGAGCTGCACGCTGTGCAGTCACTGAATAGGTCGCTGGGTACGCCACAATTGCGGCGGTAAGTCCCCTCTTTGAGGAGTGGATTGAGAGGCGCCACGGCGGCGTCCTCACCTTCGACCTGGTACAGGTCCTCACCGGACACGGTTGTTTCGGGAGGTTCCTGTTTCGGGTAAGACGGAAGGAAACGCCCGGGTGTTTCCACGGCGTAGATCGCTCTGAGGACACGGTGGAGCATACGGTGGGGGTCTGCCCATCTTGGGCGGAGCACCGCCGTGTCCTTGTGAAGGCGATCGGCGGCAGCGTTCTTTCGCATCCGGCCCTGGGTGCTTACTCTCGAATATAATTCGTCAGGGATTGGCTGGACTCAGTGAGTCCCGCCAATCCCTGACGTTTAACTGATAATTCCAATGTCGATCTATCGGAATTATATTCCAGAGTAAGCACCCTGGTCCAGGCCATGGTACGGAGCGAGAGTGCATGGGTAGCCGTCACCCAGAGGTACCTACTACCGGGATAATAAGTATCCTATCTATAATCCAGGTTATAAAAAGATTATCTCTGTGCCAAATTCCATCAAAATCCAAAAGCTTTCACATTTATAATAATAGTAGGATGTGAAATGGAAGAAAATGTTTGCGGAAGCCTAAAAATCTAAAGTTTCAGATATAAAAAAGAAGTAATGTCCTACGGACGGTGGATATTGGGTTCCGAGTGTTCCGACTTAATGATGTACAAAAGTACTGAAAGTTTCTGGTGCACGGTAAGTCTGGACCAGCTGTAAATACCGAGTCTTAGACTATGGAGACAACGTAAACAGCTATAGGTATATATGTACCCATAGATAGATAGATAGATAGATACATGCGTATTATTGATCCTGTGTAAACGAGGTTCCGTGTGGTGTCGGACGTAAAAGAATAGCACCATTCCATTTCTTCCCATGGGTGTCGTAGAAGGCGACTTAGGGACTTACTAGAGAATGGGCAGCAGCGTTCTCTATGCATTTTACTACCATACTGCGATAGCCAACCCGCCTGCCAAGCGTGCCGATTATGGCAAAACCCTCCTTTTGGGGAGCCCTATGTCCAGCAGTGGACGTCTTTCGGCTGAAATGTTGAAACGAGACATACGAAGACGTAATTTTATAATTACCGACTGACCTTCACCAGTGTTGCCCACACACACATTCTTAATAATTCAATAAAAGCAGAAAAGTGTATCTTTAGGGCGGGAAAAACTATACGTCACCGCTTTATTAGATAATTAGTTACTTAGGTAAAATTTAAATCCCATTTTTTTTTTACTTATTTTTTGGAACGATGAACGAACACTAAACGAAACTAAGAAAAGAATAAAAATTGGGAGGCTTGTAAAAAAAACTGCAATAAAAAAAAAAAAAAAAACTTTTAATTTATTTTTTAGTTTTTAGTTAATTTTCGAGTTATTCTCAGCAAGCCATTCATTTGATATCCATAATGTAGATATGCATTAAAAATAATAGTCTGCTATCTTAGGTGTACATAATTTCAGCTCCATCAGTTAAAGACATCTGCTTCAAAATTGAGTTGCAAGATTCGACCCGAACAAACATAGTTACATACATACAATGCACGTTACATAAATAAATAAACGCTCGTAAAAAACCTTAGGCAGTCATGGACTGCCAACGTGCTCATTCCAATCCAGCATACACATTGCGTAACTCACGATTCATCATAATCTGTTTCGTTTTGAATTAGATTGTTTAAACCATTGCTTCATATGTTCGAAAAATGTCTCTGTTCAACAACGTAAATAACGCAATGAATACTGTTGAACTGTCAAATTGAAACCGATTTTGATTAATCGTGAGTTACGCAATTAGGGTGCCGGTCTAAGGTAGCCACAGGCAAGTCTGATTAAGCCGACAACATCCTAGGTTGAACTGCGAGATATAATTAAAAAAAATCGTACGTACCCACAGAAGCGAAAACTTAAAACTACGACACATCACCCCTAACTATTACTGTATTTCGGTAACGTGAACCCATATAATTTTCCCCTACCGAAAAACGCTAATTGCGCCTAAAAAAGATTACACTTCAATAAATCCTAACACCAATTGCAAACTATTACAATAACATTTAACAGTTGTCAATTGCACTGATAACGTCAATCAATCCATTTCAATGAAGTGCACTGACTATTTTAAAGTTGAATGGTACCCACGTGACATGACATGTAACATGATTCTTTTGTTCAGTATAAACAGAAAAAATATATTAACGTTATGAAAAATTTAAACTTGTTTTAATTCGCCGTAGGTTAGGTACCTACGTATCTACTCGTACTACCTACCTACATACATGTAGCTTAAGGGCGAGTTTGACCAATGAAGCTGAACGCAATCAGCGAAATCTAGACTGCATACTGAGTAAATGCGCAGTTTTCTATTTCATCTTTCTTTGAGAATATTGATTATGCATTAATCACACCAATGACCTTTAACGCGATTTTCCATTTCATTGGTGAAACAAACCCTTAATGAGAGGAAGGGGTGCTTTCACCATTAAATAGTTTTTCTAAGATCCCTATCGATATCAGACAAAACTCCTAACTAATTTGATAAAATTCAGCATTAACACAGATGCAGCAAAATAAAGTTACGTTATTGTTGGCTTTTCTTGTAGGTACTGTAAGCTCGGTTGGCCCAGAAGAGTTTTTCAATCCATATAGGAAACAAGAATCGATAGGCAGTATAAAGATAAGACGTTATCATTTATATTTTTCTAGCCATGTGTACAATTTTTCCAAACACTGTGAATGCGAATTTTCCTCCCGTCCTGCAAACGTTTTCTCTCCGCCGCGTGCACCTACTCTCCGGGAATCGAACCTACACTTCTCAATTCTTTCTTAAACCACAATCATTTTGCCTAACCTTTCCCTACTATCTACGAATTACACCCGGGACAAACGCCTTAAAGTGCTTTTCGAGGCACGGAAGGGTTTATATAAAGATGGTAACCCATCCATGGACCGACCGCGGTAAGCGTAGCATAATCCGTGCAACTGCTATAACTTAGCCACAAGCCGCTCCCTTAAGAAAGTCTTCTGCATGGTACGTAAATAAAAATTAAATGCCGTGCGTTGTAAGCGCATCAGCATCAATTTTTTGTGTTATATGTCCGTTGAAGTCGTAGGTAGTTAGAAAATTTTTAGGCAAAGAAAAATTAGAAAAGTTGCTCGGATAATTGGAAAAGTCCTTTTTTTCTTTGAGTTACTGTTTCGACAGCATAACGTCCGTTGGGTCAGTCGGTTTTTACTAAAACCACAAAATGATCGAACTTGAAATATAAGCCCGTAAATGAACGCATAACCGAAGGACGCAATAGGAAACGCTGCCGATTTCCACTCCACAAAGAAAAACAAACGAATGTTAAAATAAAAATGGTAATAGTTCCCGTCCGGTCTGCTGGACTGGAAGTAAAATTGTAAGGTACTGTTTTCCTACAAAGTATCTGAGTACAAATACCAATTAATTGCATTAAGTAACTAATTAAGTTTTTTTATTAAGTTGTGTTCAGTATTTAAAACAAACGGGAAATAAATCATGATTAAAGGTATAGACTAGGTATCTATAATTTCATTAAAAATATTTCCTAATCAAACTCACTACACTAGTCGCTGGAAACATTGGAACGTTATAAAACGAATAAAAAATATCAATAATTGATCAAGGAGGTGCTTAGTATTGGTTAAAAATGCTAATTTATGATTGAATATTTTCAGAATATGTATCAAATAAATTCGTCTCGCTTTCGCATTCCGCTAAGAAACTTATGAATTAGGTAGTAATTTTCCGATACGTTTAAAACCGCCGAAAACGTCAACTTTGAAACACGTACGAAAAAGTAAGAAAAAACTTAAAATTAATAACTTATCGCTAAATGGAATGAAAAAAAAATACGTAATGATAAAATAAATTAAATAATCAAATAAACTTACCATCTTTAACACTTGTATCACTGATTTGATTTAAAGTTAGGAAAAAAATGATCGAAAACTGCACACGTCCGATCGCAGACGATGCACTGGCGCGTCTGTTAGAGCCGGGGTTAGTTCCGCCAGGTAATATGCAGGCAGGGCTGTGTGCGCGAGAATAGGGTGGGTTGTCCCCTCGCTCTGATATTATTTTACTTCTGTGATTTCCGTATTGATATTGACCTTTATTGATGTAATGTTTATAAAACCTACCCTAAAATATACCTACTTATAAAGCTGGCGAGAAAGAAGGCTACCTATTTAACATCAAGCCAAGACCCTAAGGAGCCGAACAAAAACAAAGGCAGAAAGAACGGTAAGTGGAAATGAAGTAGCAGGGCGATAAGTTGCATTGCAGCGACGGGCGCACAAGAAGCTAGTGGATTGTAACTACATAATATTGTAATTGTCAAAAAAAAAAAAATTGTCGGCCTGTGAGAGACATATCGGAAGATCTTGTTGTGGCAATTGGGAGATGCAATCCTAAGAATTTACGCCATTTTCTCAATAGGTAGAGTATCACACCCATTTTTGAAAAGTGTCTTAATTAGATTCTAAAATGCTAATAAACCACTAGAAACTCATTTTTTTTATTTCATTGATTAGTGCGACAATAATGCATTTAAATTTAAAATTTTCATATTTCGCGCGTAATTTGACGAAAACAGACGAAAACGCTGGACGCAGGTGACGCCATATTAGTCTGTGGATATGAAGTCAGTTTGCAGAGTACACAAATGCGCTGATATTTTGTATGTTTGTAATTTAAAAAATGAGTTAGTTATTCTATTTATCGTTGGTTTGGTTTTCCTGAAAGTAAGATATTATTTCAATAAAATTACTTTGGGTACGAAAATAATAAAACTACAATGTGGTTCGGTCGATTCGTTTATTCAGCGGTATGACGTAATATCATAGCGGCTACTATTTCATGGTATAAAAACAGATTTAAAAAACTGAAATCTTTGAAATTAATTTTAAAATGTATTTCGTTATTTCATGAACGAAACTAACATTTTCAGAGTGCTTTTTGCCTAAGCTAGGTACCTCTATAGATAATATATTTTTTGATTCTTTCTCAAACCAAAATTCGGCTTGTAATTTGATCTAAACAAAGAAAAAGAAGCTTCAGACCACAGATATAAGCAGAATCTTTGATGAAAAGGGAATCCACAGAAAAATAGATCGAAAAGAGAAAAATAGGTGACAATACATACCAAATAAATTTGGAAGAAAACACTTGTACTAGCGGTTTTAAACTTTGCACCAACTCATCAGATGCTTTTATATATATAACTTTAAAATTTTCAGTATTTTGTTCAAAAAGGGATGTCGACCATGTCTCATCGGGTCCCAAAAACGTAGTGCCGCCATCAGAAAGCAAACAACCGACGATTTTTTCCACCAATTCGAAGTTTAAATGTGATTAAAAGCTTTGAAGATATTTTTTTATTGAAAAGTTTGGACTTGAAGTAGGTACGTCCTTACTTTACAGTTCCGAGAAATGGATAAATAGAGCACGGGCTTGGAATCTCGAAAAGAGTTCTAAGTAAATTAACCATATTTCAAGAAACGCTTATAATTCACTTATTTATGTACGGCGCGTGCACTTGAAGAGCATTCAAGTTGATAAAATGCTTACTTATTCCAGTAACGTTTGATAGATATAAAGACGGTGCCTCATCATTTCAGCAGAAAGACGTCCACTGCTGTACATAGGCCTCCCCCAGGCACCTTCACTTCGACCGGTCTTATGCTTCCCGCATCCAGCGGATTCCCGCGATCTTCACAAGGTTTACATCAGTGCACCTTGTAGGAAGCCTTCCCACTCTACGTCTTCCGGTACGCGGTCGCGGTAAGTTTGGCAATTCTTTGGGCTATGTCGGTTGCCTTGGTTCTCCATAGGTAAGTAATCCAAAGATTTTATACAAGATAGATCACACAGTTATTTCGATATTTTTAGCCAGATCAAAACGGGCCCCAAGAATTGTAACACTTACTCGTAGATGAACTTATTTACATTCAAACTACTCCATTTTAAGTCAAGGGTAAGTTATATTTACTTATACATTGGCACTTTCAACATCATAGTAGGCACTCGAATACCGCATAAAATAATGGAGCCTAGAATTGTGTTTCCTTTAAAGTATTTAAGAAATTATATCCGCTTTTGGCGTGCACACGTGTGTTATGAATTTATGAGGCACCAGCATTTATAGGTCCTTCATCACGAACAAAATTTGCATAAACCGGGATCATGTGATACTGGGGGTTGCACCCTCGCGTGGTCCCCTCCCAACATATCGCATGTTCATTAAAACTCTATTGATTAAATGTGCATTCGTGCAATTACAATTAGGAAGACATGTAAGAGTCTAGTAGAACTATATCGGATGTGAGGGAGAAATGCACGGAGATTTAGACAAAAATATTGTCGAGCAAAACCGCTTTGTCGTAAAGTATTATTCGATTGTTGTAAGGAGGTTTATTTTATCGAGTGTATATGTCACCAGATACATTGTAAGGTAGCATTTTCTCTGCAGCCCTGGACCCCAAGGTATAGCTAATGGAACTATATAATAATAGTCGCATCTTTACGTTGACGTCGTCTTCTAACTTTAAATATATACTGGGAAGTTTACTTTTCTGGAACAGACCCAAACTGAGGACCCCGACCTTGGTCTCGCTTGAGAGATACATGGACCTGCAAGGCAACATGTGGTGAGCTGTTGGGCACCCTATCTCCCGGAAGTAGTCTTATTCCTCACCTCTTTCTTGCCTTTATTGGCCGGTTTGAGTGGAGATTCGAAAGAGCACACGTGCTCTGAAGGAGGAAGTATTCCAGTAAGTGCTTGTAGGGATCTAGATCGTCTTCCGGGGTCCAGGATTGTTCTGATAGCCGCGGCTTCTCCACTCCTCAAGCTCCTCAGGACATGTTGCCATCTTGTCGCTCATCACCATATGCTAGTAACGGGGGCCTATTATTGCAAGTCACCTCCTGCCATTTTATCTGTGTATTACTTAAAAATTATCAGGCAGGGGTCCTTCCATAATTTTAGCCCAATATGTTTTGTTTCCATGTTCAGTAGAAGTCGTGCGCCAATCGGGGGTTGACCTTGGGCGCCCTTGCATAGTGCACACAGGGATAATAGTCGATCGGTGCCTGACAATGTCTTGATCAAAATATTACCTACAACTTAATATATTTTTAATTTTTAGAGGTTTTGTTTGTACCGAGGGTTTTTTAAATTTAACTTTTATTTCCTGCTTTATAAACTAACAGTCTTATTCATAAAAAGTTATCGAACATCTAAACAGTTGCTAAAGTCTGGTTTCGTATTGAAAACCAGACTTTAAACAACTGTTTAGATGTTCGATAACTTTTATGATGTCTCGCTTAAATCTGCGCAGCGTTGCGTGTGTTTCCCACAGTGAACTTTGTTACTCATTTATCCTAAATCCTCGTCCTGATCACCATGTAACCATAATCTATTCATTGAGACCCCTTCAATGAGCCCAAACACGATACTTCTGCTGTTTGTTGTTGAGTAACTTTGGTATCCTGGAAATTCCAGGTGTTGCTCCAGCATCAGTTCATGCAAGGTTACTTTGTTCGTCTACTTGATCAGACCCGTGGAAGATGCTCAAATCCATTCATCAACCAGCAAAGAGCTGATAATCTTCAAACGGCTGAACCGATTTACATGAAATGTGTCTAAGAACACTCCCGACTAATTCACCTTTCAATTTTCAGTTTTATTTTTTCAATCTCCGCAGGAAGTTTTTATACAGGCTGTTTTGCCTTTATCTACACTCAAAAAAAATACGTGACGTTGTTTGGTTAATTATTATCAAAATGTCGACTTCATACTTCCTATATGGAAGAAGAGAAATTAACAGTACTTACAAGTCTGTTGATTTGCTCGCAATTGTATTGAAATAATGACGTATTAGACGACCATTACACACGTGTATCATACTATCCATACTGTAACTACTATCTACCAATCGGATTAAACTATGTGCTAGTAATGGAACTCTGATTGATTTCCTGCGAAATTAATTATGTATTCTGGACATTGAATTTGCCTCCAATTATCAAAACTGTTCCGTTACACCAGTTAGAACGTTTCCACATGGTTGGTCCAAAGTGACAATTTGGGACTCGGTGACCTAAAATTGAGTTGCATCCGTTTAACATCTCCCCCGATTGGGTTCCCGCATTGTCGTTGCGGGGGAGCTCAGTAACCGTGGATTCCAGCCACGGTGAAGCCAAGAGGAACCCAAAGGTGGGGCCGCTCGTCAGGGCCTTTGCCTCAAAACCGACGACGTAGCGGCCAAAAAGTAGGTTGCGGTGAGGTGCACCGCAACTGAGGTGGGCCGCGATGTCGAATGGGAGGCATCGCAGCTGAGGGTTACGGGCTGCGGTAGAGGAGGAGTGCCGGTGCTTCTGAGCAGCGCTCTTCCCTTCCGTGGCCTGGACGGGGCCGCCACCGTTTGATGGCGGACGCGGTGGGGCCGCAGGGGAAGAGGAGTGTCGGTATAGCGTCAGCCGCTCTCCCTATCCCCTGCGGCCGAAAAGTGGTAGACGGGACGGCGCGTTGTGTTCCACACGCGCGCCGTCAAAGATGTCAGCAACCACTGGTGGGGTCCGCAAGAGCCGATGCCTGCCAGGGGTGCGGGTTGTTCGAAAGAGATACCACAGCCCCTGGCATACGGGCTACTGACGGAACACGGGTGGGTTTTAGTCAGTAAAAGTCTGACACGCCCTCCTGCTCTACTCAGCAGGAGAAGTCATTTGATGATTTCCCACCCAAAAAAAAAAAAAAACCGTTTAACATAAAGATAGACGTCAGAATTTGAACATTTTCGAGAAAATACTTATTTTCTCTATGTTATTATTTTAACTTAAAACAACCAAGGCCAATAAAAAATAAGTTATTCATATTCATTTATTGCATTCCATATAGATGTTACAAAGTTAGGTACAGAAATATGGACCCTGTAAGGGCACAGCAAAACAATAAAATTAAGATTACCTATTTAGAATAAAATTAAAGCTACTACATAAATACAAATAAAAATCTAGGTACTTATTTTAATTAATTTAGAAATGATAACATAAATTGCAAACTTTTACTTTAAGATATATACAGAGACATGGTCATTATGGCACATTATCGGGCACAGCAATGTTAACTACATAATTAGTTGTATATAAAATTAATTAAATTCTATAAATGTAATTTAATGAAATAATTATAATTAAAAATTAATAAAGTACCTACTAGATGAAAATAATAAGAAACATGCAATTTAAAATTGGTCATTTAGATATTCATTGAAATTATAATAGCATTTACATAAAAGAAATTGATTCAGTTTATTTACAAATGGATTAAATTTCCTTTCGTTTTTAATGTTTTCTGGCAATTTATTGAATACTTTCATTAACATCGCTAGGGTACTTGTTGAGTGCATTTTAACTCAGAGCTTGATAGATTTTATCTGTTTTTATGGCGTAATGTGTATCTTGTCTAGGGGAAGGTTGCGATCGTTGGACCAGTTCTTTCATTGGACCACCAAGGTATTTCCAAAACTGTACAAGCTAGCAACAGGGAGAAGTTATTTGATGATATCCCTCCCAAAAAAAAAGCCGTCAACTAGTAAACTAGCTAATGAGAATATAGAAAAACGATTTTGCAAAATCTGTGGAAAATATGAAATCGAAGACCTGGGACCATGTTGATTGTGCTTGTGTTAAAAAAACATGTCAGAAAGTACCTATGCCCGCATTGCACTACATAGACATCACTTGTAATAAGATTTCATTTTTTGCGTTTTTATTCATAATTTAGTAATATTGATAATTATAATTTGTTGCCTCGATTGAACCTATAGAACAAATTTCTCGAAGTCCATTGATGGCAACTTGGTGGTTCAATGAAGGTGCCCATGGTCCAAAGAAGGCAACAGCCCAAAATTTAGTTTTCTTCGTTTATATCAAAAAGTGTTAGCCCGAATGGTTTGTGCGTTTGATGATTATAAATAAAGGTCCTATGAAACAAAAATAATAAACTGCTTTCATTTTAACACAAGTATACTTTTTGGGATATGAGGTCGTAAAGTTAAGTGGTCCATTCATAGCAACCTTTCCCTATATATTTTCTCTTGTAGTGTAAAAGTGTTGATACTTTATTTTTTTGGTTTGGACATCATCAAATAACTTTTCCCGCTCTGGGTGGAGCAGGAGGGCGTGTCAGACTTTTACTGACTAAAACCCACCCGTGTTCCTTCAGTAGCCCGTATGCCAGGGGCTGTGGTATCTCTTTCAAACAAACCTGCACCCCTGGCAGGCATTGGCCCTTGCGGGCCCCATCATTTTATGTGCTGACATCTCTTTGAGGCGCGCGTTGAACACAACGCGCCGTCGACTTGGGCTTGGTCCTTACCGGACCGCGAGCTACCCATTACTCGCCGTCCGCAAGCGCATGCCTACGATGGCCGGAAATCGGCCTGGGATTCCCGACGCCCAGGGCGTCTCCGTATCCTGCAGCGACTAGGGTCGCGAGGGCGCATATGCTGCCTCTCCCTCACGTGCGCCGCCTCCCTCTTCGCGAGCATCACTGCTTCGCTGAAGGAGGTGACGGCTCCCCATGCCCTCTCGCTCCGTACCATGGCCTGGACCAGGGCCGGACGCGACAGATCGCCGCCGCCGATCGCCTCCACGAGGACACGGCGGTGCTCCACCCAAGCTGGGCAGACCGCCACCGTGTGCTCCACCGTGTCCTCAGGGCGATCCCCAAAAACCCTGAAAACGACACCCATGATGGAAATTAAAATAAGTACCGACGAAATTAATTATGTATTCTGGACATTGAATTTGCCTCCAATTATCAAAACTGTTCCGTTACACCAGTTAGAACGTATCCACGTGGTTGGTCCAAAGTGACAATTTGGGACTCGGTGACCTAAAATTGAGTTGCATCCGTTTAACATCTCCCCAGATTGGGTTCCCGCATTGTCGTTGCGGGGGAACTCAGTAACCGTGGATTCCAGCCACGGTGAAGCCAAGAGGAACCCAAAGGTGGGGCCGCTCGTCAGGGCCTTTGCCTCAAAACCGACGACGTAGCGGCCAAAAAGTAGGTTGCGGTGAGGTGCACCGCAACTGAGGTGGGCCGCGATGTCGAATGGGAGGCATCGCGGCTGAGGGTTACGGGCTGCGGTAGAGGAGGAGTGCCGGTGCTTCTGAGCAGCGCTCTTCCCTTCCGTGGCCTGGACGGGGCCGCCACCGTTTGATGGCGGACGCGGTGGGGCCGCAGGGGAAGAGGAGTGTCGGTATAGCGTCAGCCGCTCTCCCTATCCCCTGCGGCCGAAAAGTGGTAGACGGGACGGCGCGTTGTGTTCCACACGCGCGCCGTCAAAGATGTCAGCAACCACTGGTGGGGTCCGCAAGGGCCGATGCCTGCCAGGGGTGCGGGTTTGTTCGAAAGAGATACCACAGCCCCTGGCATACGGGCTACTGAGGGAACACGGGTGGGTTTTAGTCAGTAAAAGTCTGACACGCCCTCCTGCTCTACTCAGCAGGAGAAGTCATTTGATGATTTCCCACACAAAAAAAAAAAATCCGTTTAACATAAAGATAGACGTCAGAATTTGAACATTTTCGAGAAAATACTTATTTTCTCTATGTTATTATTTTAACTTAAAACAACCAAGGCCAATAAAAAATAAGTTATTCATATTCATTTATTGCATTCCATATAGATGTTACAAAGTTAGGTACAGAAATATGGACCCTGTAAGGGCACAGCAAAACAATAAAATTAAGATTACCTATTTAGAATAAAATTAAAGCTACTACATAAATACAAATAAAAATCTAGGTACTTATTTTAATTAATTTAGAAATGATAACATAAATTGCAAACTTTTACTTTAAGATATATACAGAGACATGGTCATTATGGCACATTATCGGGCACAGCAATGTTAACTACATAATTAGTTGTATATAAAATTAATTAAATTCTTTATATGTAATTTAATGAAATAATTATAATTAAAAATTAATAAAGTACCTACTAGATGAAAATAATAAGAAACATGCAATTTAAAATTGGTCATTTAGATATTCATTGAAATTATAATAGCATTTACATAAAAGAAATTGATTCAGTTTATTTACAAATGGATTAAATTTCCTTTCGTTTTTAATGTTTTCTGGCAATTTATTGAATACTTTCATTAACATCGCTAGGGTACTTGTTGAGTGCATTTTAACTTAGAGCTTGATAGATTTTATCTGTTTTTATGGCGTAATGTGTATCTTGTCTATATATTTTCTCTTGTAGTGTAAAAGTGTTGATACTTTATTTTTTTGGTTTGGACATCATCAAATAACTTTTCCCGCTCTGGGTGGAGCAGGAGGGCGTGTCAGACTTTTACTGACTAAAACCCACCCGTGTTCTTTCAGTAGCCCGTATGCCAGGGGCTGTGGTATCTCTTTCAAACAAACCCGCACCCCTGGCAGGCATTGGCCCTTGCGGGCCCCATCATTTTATGCGCTGACATCTCTTTGAGGCGCGCGTTGAACACAACGCGCCGTCGACTTGGGCTTGGTCCTTACCGGACCGCGAGCTACCCATTACTCGCCGTCCGCAAGCGCATGCCTACGATGGCCGGAAATCGGCCTGGGATTCCCGACGCCCAGGGCGTCTCCGTATCCTGCAGCGACTAGGGTCGCGAGGGCGCATATGCTGCCTCTCCCTCACGTGCGCCGCCTCCCTCTTCGCGAGCATCACTGCTTCGCTGAAGGAGGTGACGGAGGAGACTTTTACTGACTAAATCCCACCCGTGTTCCTTCAGTTGCCTGTATGCCAGAGGCCACGGTATCTCTTTCGAACAACCCGCACCCCATGACAACCCGTACTACCTTCGTCTGGTAAATCGGTATGCACCTTGAGATTGAACATCTATCATTCTTAGTAAGTAATTCACATGCACGCGGTTGCTGTTCACGTTCGCACAGATGTAATAATATCGCGACGGGATTTTTTCGCGGAGTGGTGTTTGAACCAGGGTGTTGAGCCAAGTATTGAGAACCCAACAGAGTGCATCTCAGCGCGTCAAAATCGAACAGTGTGTGTTATTGTTCGATTTTCAACACTAGGCGCTAAGCAGAGAGTTGAAGATCCAAAGTCCGCAAAAAAATCCGGCTGCGATTTTATTACGTGGGTTTAGTACAGAGGCCAGCACATCAAGCTACCCCATTCTGTCAAATTTCTTTGATAGTTTTTCAACTTTGTTCCAAAGGAATAAGGTTTATGTTCAATTGGGAAAATTTGACAGTTTGGGATAGCTTGACCTGCTGGCGACTGTACCTAGTCAGAGCCCCAATTCTGGGCCTAAATTCACTATGACCACTTAACGATTCCTTACTCGTAAAGTCGTAACTACGTCGATTTATTAATACGATATTAGCAGACTTCTTGTGTGATTGACGTGGTTACGAGTAAGGAATCGTTAAGTGGTCATAGTGAATTCAGGCCCTGTATGGTTAAAATGATTCCCTGCGGATTCATAGTACGTTCAAACTACGTCAATAGCGTGCTTTGTAGAAACCAATGTAACCGTAACGAATCGAAATGTCATTTGTATGTTCCAAGACAATTTTTCGATATTTATTGGCAGATGTTGTGTGTGATCTAAGGAATTGACGTGGTTTCGAAGTAAGGAATCGTTAAGTGGTCATAGTGAATTAGGGCTCAGGCGATATGGTTACCGACACACAGTGTTCGCTTTTGACTATTATTTATTAACACTCTTGATAGATTGAACAGCTAATCGTAGGGAGGTTACTTATTGACGTGTAAAAGTGTTTGTACAAACCTACTTACAGAAATAAATCATTTATCATTTATCATTTACTATAATGACAGTATATAATATTAAAAAAACCGGCCAAGTGCGAGTCGGACTCGCGTACCAAGGGTACCGTCCAAACCTATTATATATTACTTAACTGATTAAATATTGAAAATATTTTTATTATTTGATGCAACTAAAGGTAAATTGCGGTTTACGATTTATAACGTATAAAAAAAAAAAATACTTACTAGCTCTCGTTCAAACCAACTTTCGGTGAAAGTTTACATGGTAATGTACAGAGGCCAGCACATCAAGCTACCCCAATTGTCAAATTTATTTGATAGATTTTCAATTTTATTACAACGGAATAAGGTTTATGTTCAATTGGGAAAATTTGACAGTTTGGGATAGCTTGACCTGCTGGCGACTGTACATCATACTTTTTTTTAGTTTTATCATTCTCATAATATTAGAAACCTCAATATCAGTTTTGAATACCTATCCATAGATACCCCACACGTATGGGTTTGATGTTTTTTTTTTTTTTTTCTATTTTTGTGTGAAAATCTTAATGCGGTTCACAGGCAGAATACATCTACTTACCAAGTTTCAACAGCATAATTCTTATAGTTTCGGAGAAAAGTGGCTGTGACATACGGATGGACAGACAGACAGACATGACGAATCCATAACGGTTCCGTTTTTTGCCATTTGGCTACGGAACCCTAAAAACAATCCTGTATTTACTATACTAACGTTTAATTATTATGTTAATGTATTTCTATCAAGCAATTATCATAATAAGGTTTTCGTTCAAATGAAAATTCATTCTCTAATAGGAATTATCGACAAATATAGGTCATGGCATACAAACAACATCATGGGTGTTAGCTATAAATTCGAAGGGGGAATTCTAATATGAGTGTATCAATGGGGTTGCGTTGTTATCACAGGGGTTAACGTGTGAGTCACCACGCTTACCTGGGTGAATCACGCGATAGCGATTCTAGAAACTTTGTGTAAAATATTTTGAAAATCAGCTTGTTAGAAATGTGAACTCAAAGCATATTTAAAAAAAAAAAAAAAAAAAAAAAAAAAAAAAAAAAAAAAAAAAAAACACAGACACTTTTTTTATAATGGCTTGCAGCACACAGCCGCACGGGCTAATCGATCAGGTTAAGCTACACTTTCTGCGGTTGGTCTCTGGGTGGGTGACCATTGTTACAAGCTTTTATTTAACGTGCAATGTTTGTATGTAACTACGTTTGTTGGGGTGGAATCTTGCAACTCAATTTTGAAGCAGATATCTTTAACTGATTGACCTGAAATTTTGTACACCTAAGAGAGCGACTGCGAGAGACTATTATTTTTAATGGATACCTACATTATGGATATCAAATGAAGGGGCTTGATGAGAATACAAATGCGAGTTAAATTCTTTTGTTCCAATCCATTTGAATTTTTGGTGTACTGGGGTTTTTGGAGTCCTCGATTATGATAGAGGTCGAATTGTTCGAGTCTGTAGCATCGGTTGGTTAACTTTGACTTAGGTAATTCGGCGAGATAGGCGTCAACAGCATTGGCTTGGATTATGAGCAAAATTGAGTGATGAGGACATCTGAAGAATCCTGCCGGACTCACCCCTGGTACGGCGGGAGAAGAATCAATTCGATCTTGCTCGTCGTCTACCTACTTGTGTTCCCTAATCTACTGTTGGCCGCTCGCTCCACTTCCCCGCTTCTAGGCTTTTTTACAGATTTTGTGTGATGTGAGGCTCTAACCATTATCTAACCAGATAATACTTATGTCATTTGGAATACCCGTCGCGAGCACATTAGCTAGGTACGTGTAAGTTAATCTGTGCGCTATGGCCAGTAAGTCTATTTCAACGGCCTTGCAACTTGGCAGGCCTTCCACAGAGCCCATTAGGTGGACTAATAACCTTATGAAGGCCGCAGAAATCTGCTGGACTATGGCGATGGCGACGCTTTGAAGAGTCCTAAGTATGTGCAGTAGTGGACGCCTTTCGGCTGAAATCATGATGATGACTTCGACGGCCACTGCTTCAATATGGTCGCTTGGATTTTGTCTGATGAATTGACATTGATCTTAATTTTTACCTAACCATTTACCCTTCATCGAGCCTACTGTTGGATAGATCTCATTTCGTTCTAGCACTTCGCAGGCCGCTCGCTACGCTACGCTCGTGCGTCACCTGAATTCGGGGATTTCCTAGTCTAGTAAGTACTTATTTCCCAATGTCTCACCGCCCACCTATGACTCGACAACATTGCTATCTAGGTAGGTGGATAGTTTTAGGTCCGGGGGTTTAAGTTAACGTCAGGCCGGTTAGCTAAAATAAACGCTTATTTTGGAATATAAGTACGTAATTATTTGTACTAGAGTTCGCTAACTGGTCGAAATTCGAGAATAATTAACCTATATGTTGTGGATTGATGTCGCCAAAGTACAGCGGACAGCGCCATCTAACAATTTGATTCATAAACGAATAATCATGTAACCGGAAATGCAAGCGAGCCCTACCGTTTGGACACGATCGTCAGTGGAGGGGAAGCAGCGAGGACTGGCGGATAGACTGAGTGTGGCGACGCTGTCGCCACGCTCGGTCTCTCCGCCAGTGCGACAGTAGACATGGCTAGTTCGCGAACGATTGAAGGAAATTAACTAAGTAGGTACTTCATAATTTCATATCACAAAATAAACTTATCATTCAATCAGTACTCATTCAAATGTGTCTCTACTTCACTTAGTTCAATGTTCAGTCTTTCTTTTCGCTCGCAAAAACTGAGTGCATCAGTAAAAAAAAAAAAAACTTACTACTTACTTATTGAAATAGTTTTGCTTAAATTCATATTTCTATTTTTTTAGGTTGACTAAGCCTGTATAAAGTATGAAGGAAAATCGACATAAAAATTGAACTAGAGAAGTGCATCATTTGTCGTAACTAAGATCGGTCGTAAGAAGAGAAATCAGAACGAGTCAAATCAGAATCAGTGATTGACAATTGATTGTTCTGATTTGCTGAACTAAATGAAGTACTGAAGTAAATGAGTGGACTACTTCAACCGTAGACTGTCGCGGACGGACTACGGTTGACAGTCGAGCTCGGACAGTCTAGGCAAACGCTCAGGGGCCTTAGTCTGCTATTTTTATAAATTCGTCATCCCAACACGATCCCATCGTCATTTTGTTAAAAGTTCGTAATCTGCTAAATTCATAATGGTCGATCAGTGATCGGTCAATGGTCTCGTAATAGAATTGTGTTATAATTATAAAACCCGTTAGTAGAAATGATTTTCGAAAAAATACTACTAAATTTAATCATTTATTCATGCCAGATTTCATTTAAATATATATATTTTTACATATTATTTTTTAACATATTATTTTAGGAACTGTCAAAATTTTAGCAGATCAGTTATTAATTTGTCATTATGTACGAGATTACCAATAGATGCCATTTCTTTCAATGGAGTGTCAGTGGCTGACCATCGGAAAGTCATAATGACGCCATTATATTAGTAGATTTCCAAACTTGTCAAAATCAACAATTATGAAATCAATGATAGACTATTCTGACACTATTGTAATAGCAGACTTGAGGCCCAGTACCAACGCACGTGTTCGTTTCCGATGTACATGTTCATTTAATTTGTTACTCGCCAGGTTATTAAAAGTTATTTTAAATTCAAATCAAATTATCTTTTCGTTCGAGTACCTACCCACCCACTACAATGCCCACACCTACCTAAACTATGTCGGATCGTGAAGAAGACCCGATGTTTCGAATCTCGGCCACTCATGAAGCGATATGTACATAAAAAATGCTTTGTCTTGAATGATTGACTGACGGATCAACGCACAGCCTAAACTGCTGATCGTGAGACCTGAAAGTTGAGGGTAAGTTCTTTGTATGACGTAAGCATCCGATAAGAAAGGATTTTCCGAAATTCTACCTCTTTTTTCAAAGGGGTGAAAAAAGAGGGCAAAGTTTTCTCAATACATTTTGTTAGTCTCCTTTTTAAACGCTTTTCGCCTTCGATGTACCTAGTTGTACAAGTTACTCGGTAGGAGTAGATACACATGACATAGTTGTGTCACCTAGAAAGCGCTATTTAACATAATAATTTATCTGGTATAACAAATTGAATAACGTCAAAACCAATTAAAAATCCGATTAGAACCATTTTCGACTTCTACGCGGATGAAGTCGCGGGCAAAAGGTGGTAAAAAATAAAATTGCTTTCTTCACTTCTTCTCCATATAAACTTTACGGGGAATCTAGTCGCGGGATCGAACTCACTGGTGGGCCTGGCTAAAAAGCACGCTGTCTCACCAGGGGCCTAAGTCTACTAATTTATAAACGTTACAATGGTCTCTCAATGGTGTGTTTTTGATAGTTTTTGTATGGCAAATCTGTCAAAAACTTACCATTGAGAGACCATTGTGACGTTTATAAATTAGTAGACTTAGGCCCCAGGCATCGTGTCCAACATAGAGAGTATCAGTGATGAGCTGTTAGACGCTAGTTTACACGCACAACATTATGCAGGATCATTTATAGTAACATCGGCGGATAAAAATTAAGAAAAGTTCTTTGAAAGATCGGGTTTCATGAAAAAACCACTGCATAAATCAATGACCAATAAAGTTTATTGAACTTTTTGATGTTTTAGCTTTGCCCGTACCGACTTATTTTTTTAAATTTTACACTTGTTTTATTATATAAACACGCCCAAAGTTAGGTTAAATTAGCAAGAAAATACGAATCTTATTGGCTCCTAACATTTTAATGACCTTTTATTTTAGTATTCTTTTTTCGTACAGACAATATTAATAATGAGACAAAACCATACCATGTTTAATGAACACTCCCGAAGATTGTATGGGAAAAAATGTGGACTAGATTCACCTTAACTGTACCGGTCCGCGTAATTCACGTATTAGAATTTAGATTATATTATCGATGCTACTTATTTTACATCTCGACGGCACCGCATCGGCTTGTGAGTTCTCCGAGCTGGATCCTATATTAAGAAATGCTTTTCAACTTATTTAATACCTTTAAACGAGCAATTCTTGTATATATGTCATCACATCAGCCGAAAGACGTCCATTGCTGGACATAAGCCTGCCCAGATTGTATATATATATCTGAATCTCGGAAACGGCTCCAACGATTTTCATGAAATTTTGTATGCAGGGGTTTTGGGGGCGATAAATCGTTCTAGCTAGGTTTCATTTTTAGGAAATATCAAACGAAAAATACCGAGCTAGGCTAGGTCATCTAGATATTAATATTCGTGGATCTCTCAATGATTAAAAATCTTATCCAAATAGTCCAGCACCCTAATTGCGTAACTCACGATTCATCATAATCTGTTTCATGAAACCGATCGTTAAACCATTGCTTCATATGTTCGAAAAATGTGTCTGTTCAACAACATAAATAACGCAATGAATACTGTTGAACTGTCAAATTGAAACCTATTATGATTAATCGTGAGTTACGCAATTAGGGTGCTGTTTTCTACTTTTGTGTCGCTTTGCTATTAAATGGCTACAACAGATATTTGTATTTATTCTGAAACATTCGTTCTTTATTCGTTCTCTATGCATATTACCACCATACTGCAATCGCCAACCCGCCGGCCAAACGTGGCGAATACGACAAAACCCCCTTTTTAAGCCTCCCCTTATGTCCAGCAGTGGACGTCTTTCAGCTGAAATGACGATGATGAACTTAAGAGTGATGTATTGATGATTTTTATGATGATAATTCTATAAATAAATATTTGATACTGCCGCTGTAACATGGGTTGGTAACCTGATGAACACGTGAAAATTGCAAAAAAATATCCTGAAGCTTTCGCTACAAGGGCGACACAAGTAAAACTGGGGCGTACGCGTGTAAAAATTCGGATATTTCCAGTGACGTCGCCGATTTTTTCACACCTTTTGCCTTTGTCAGGCCTTAGTAAAAGTTGGGTTAGGTCGTCCAGTGTAATCTCGCTGAAGGAAGCGGCAGAGCGGATCAGGGAGACAGACTCTCTCGCTGACCCGATTCGTCGCAGGAGGGTAGGACGGCGCAGGCGGCGAAATGCCGACTTGATGCCGCCATAACAGGGGTCAGCGGGCGATAGACCGGGGATTCT
Source organism: Polymixis flavicincta (assembly GCA_949987655.1). NCBI lineage: Eukaryota > Metazoa > Arthropoda > Insecta > Lepidoptera > Noctuidae > Polymixis > Polymixis flavicincta. Next base: position 8,751,893 of record OX465171.1, on the reverse strand, counting down.
ATTGTCCACGCTGCACGGTCCCTGGAGTTGTGGTGATGTCCATCGTAAGAGGAAGGAGCCCGAAGGCGGGAAAAGAAGAGGGTGCTTAGAGATGGGCTACGCTGGATGGGTCGCGAATGTCATACGTAGCAGTTCTCGCGGCCCACCCATCAGGGCGCAAGTAGGTGAACAAGCGGAGTTTTTAGTGGGTGCAAGCCCCACATAACCACGTCGTCTCCCCGGACGGCGTGGTATGCGTTAGGCATTTTCTTCGCTGGAAAAAAAAAAAACAAAAAAAAAAAGAGGTCGTCCAGTGTACAGATCAGCAGTGTAGAAGCGCACTTATTGTCGGTTGTGACAGAACAGAAGACTTGTGGGATGTCTGTAGTGTAGTGTGACTGGCGAGGCCTGTGGTGTAAAAAAAAAAAACTCAACAAAAAGGTTAGTATTTATTTATTTAACTAGGCAAAAAGGTGATCGTTTTTATACAAAAAAATATATTCACTAATCGCACTGTGTGCGCAAGACCTATTACAAGTCTTTAAACAGACCATTTTATTTATAAATAATGACTTTTCCTAGGAAAAAAAATACACCAAAATATGGTATTCACCTTTATACAAACATTAGTTACAAGCGAACCGTACTTTTTAATGTTCATAAATCATATAAAGTAAATGCAAAGAGATCGTGTGATTGTTATCGATAGATCTTCTTTGCCGCGTTTGTGTTGCGGATCGACTAGGTTCCTATAGCACATTATCGCGTAACATGGGTTGGTAGCCATCCAGGATGGTGATGTGAGATGAGGCAGCAAGGGCATTTTTAACATGACATTGCATTATTATTAACTAAATAACAAATTGACAAAAAACTAATTATTTTAAATATTTACTACAAATTGTACTAATGTATCAATAATATTTCAAGGTGCGAATAGATGTTACATTTCGCCCTCCTGAGACTGAAAATAAATACTATAACAATGATTTTAAAACTGTAATAAAATAAATATATTAGGAATTGTCTCTGAAAAATATTATCTGTCAGTCTCAACAACAAACCCTTACGTATCTCAAATTACCAAGCTGTATTTTATTTTTAATATAATTTTATATCATTTAAACTATTGGCGATATTCATACATGTACTGAAACCATCGAGAGAGACTAGTCGATCCGTATCACAAACCGTTATTGCACGCAATTTCATAATTGCACTAAGTTTAATTGTAACTAATTAGCGAACCATAAAGGAATCACTAGGACATAAGTCTTAATATTCAGAAACAGTTGTATACAGGAAAGCTATGAATAATCTCAGACGAGTCCATAGTTTTCCATTTACAACTATATCTGTTATTGTTTTATAAATTACAAAAGAAAAAAATAATTAATCAAAAAGCTCATTTAAATATTTACCGTATTACTATAAAAAGGTAGCTGACGTACAGTTAGGCTCAAAAGCTTTGCAAATATATATTTAATTTGTTTTTAAATAAAATACATAAAATATAGTTCCGTGTGGTACCGGAGCGGACGTTAAAAAATTGCACTATCCCATTTCTTCCCGTGGGTGTTGTAGAAGGCGACTAAGGGACTTACCAAAAAATGGGCAGCAGCGTTCTCTATGCATTTTACCACCATACTGGGATACACCTGCTGACTTACAACACGCGTACATGACGATATATCCAAAGCCATGCAAGGCTCTCAAACTCATTTCACCGTTGTCATGGGGGACTTCAACGCGAAACTGGGCAAACGGGAAGATGATGGGCTGAGAGTGGGGCAATTTGGAGTTGGACGTCGGAACCACCGGGTGCAATTACTAGCCAGTTTTATGGAAAAGGAAGGCCTCTTCATGAAGAACCCCTTTTTCAGAAAACGTGAGCACAGAAAGTGGACCTGGCAGAGCCCTGATGGTTCAACTAAAAACGAGATTGACTTCACTATGTCGACGAAGCAGCAAATATTCTCGCAAGCAATATGTCTCTGTGATCAACGCGGTGAAAACTGGAAGCGACCACCGCATGGTAAGACGCACATTGTATATCAACATCAAGCTGGAAAGATGTCGGTTGATGAAGTCTACGGTCCGTCCAGCACCGATTCAAATGCAAAACCCCGAGAGCTTTCAGCTCGAACTCTAGAATCGTTTTGGGTGCCTAGGGAACTCCGTGGACGAATATAAAGATAGGTTCGTGGAAACTGTCCATACGGTCGGGTCTAAGGTCTTCAAGACCCGTGGTACTAATGGCAAAAAGAAACTCTCTGATCCTACGCGTGAAATGATCCTGCAGTCTTCAGACGATGCGCTAAAAAACCCACAGCTCAACAGCTGGATCTCTAAGCTGTATTTAATTTTAAATATGTTTTGACGTTATAACAAAATGCGAAACATTAATCGTTCTTTTAAGATTTTTGTGACTGACTGTAAACAAGTATGTATTTTGTAGGTAATTACGTAGATGGAGCAGTTTGAGAATTGATTACGAATAATCGGTGGATTGCTTTGAGAATAATTCCAGATACCTATGGAGCAGAATGGGAACAAAATAATAATTATTAAAAATATAAAATAAACCATGGAGTAACTTGGGAATGAATGTATTAGATTCTTATCTTTTTACAACAAAAGAATGGAGCACTTTGGGAATAAGCCCTAATGCGATGACGTCGTGGATAGTCTACAACTAAGGGAGTATACTATATTACACGTAGCTGACCTTCCGAGCAGAACGACGATCGATCTCATTCAGCGACTCAGGAGTCGGTCAGACTATGTGAGTAGGCAAAAGGATATAGGGACCTAGCAACATTATAATTTATTTCCTAATTTGTTTTATTTATAGCTAATACATATCACGTTTTCTGATTATAATTATTTAATAATTGCTATTAAAATTTCAAGTTGTCATTTTTTTTTTTTTTGGGTGGGAAATCGTCAAATGACTTCTCCTGCTGAGTAGAGCAGGAGGGCGTGTCAGACTTTTACTGACTAAAACCCACCCGTGTTCCCTCAGTAGCCCGTATGCCAGGGGCTGTGGTATCTCTTTCGAACAAACCCGCACCCCTGGCAGGCATCGGCCCTTGCGGACCCCACCAGTGGTCGCTGACATCTTTGACGGCGCGCGTGTGGAACACAGCGCGCCGTCCCGTCTACCACTTTTCGGCCGCAGGGGATAGGGAGAGCGGCTGACGCTATACCGACACTCCTCTTCCCCTGCGGCCCCACCGCGTCCGCCATCAAACGGTGGCGGCCCCGTCCAGGCCACGGAAGGGAAGAGCGCTGCTCAGAAGCACCGGCACTCCTCCTCTACCGCAGCCCGTAACCCTCAGCCGCGATGCCTCCCATTCGACATCGCGGCCCACCTCAGTTGCGGTGCACCTCACCGCAACCTACTTTTTGGCCGCTACGTCGTCGGCTTTGAGGCAAAAGCCCTGACGAGCGGCCCCACCTTTGGTTTCCTCTTGGCTTCACCGTGGCCGGAATCCACGGTTACTGAGCCCCCCCGCAACGACAATGCGGGAACCCACTCGGGGGGGAAGTTGTCATTTCAAGATATAATTTCTCATTAAAGTTTTTTTTTTTAATTTCTTTTAACGAATCGACAAAATTTGCGGATCGTAACAAAGCGGATAAAAATTATCGTCAAAATAAAAAAATAAACATTTAACGCTAACTCATCTAAACTAATAACCACGCTAAATATTTATATAAGAAAATATTGAGGTTTGGGACGTGGACACGCAATTAACTATAGCATACCTACTCGAGAGAGAAGCAAGGAAGACGGTTGGGAAGAGAGTCCCCACCCCATTATAGGTTCAACGCGCATTTCAAATAAAAGAATCCGAGCCTACAAAAACAATTCGAGATTTTCATGCGATAATCAAAGCTATCATCAACTTTAGACCGCGTATCTATGACGCGTTATACTACCATTTTCACATAATAACGAATGATATTTACTAATAGCTGTGCCCGCGACTTCGTTCGCGTGCATGTCGGAAAACAATAATGTGTCGCTTTGACGGTGTAGGTGCCACTCCTCCGATCTTCCGATCTATCCTGGTAGGAATCTACCACAGCTTTCGAATGCAGTCCAGAGCCTAGAGACAAAACACATTACTCTTGGCGTTCACGCTAAACGGTACGCCAAAATGTATGGGAATGACATTACCTGCGGAAAGGACACGGTAATGTCATTCCCATATATTCTGGCGTAGAGTTTAGCGTGAACGTTAACAGAAAGGTGTTTTGTCTAGGCCTGCAGGCGTCTTTAGGGGTTATAATGATATTGCGACGAAGTCTCACTCAGATTTTTAAGAATAAATATAGATCAAAGCGCCTGGTCGAGGCTCATTTTATAATAAATGTGCACCTGCCGTAGGCAAAAAAAAAAAAAAAAGCTCTTTATTCGCGAGGTATACGTTCCGTAAAATACCTACCGCGAATACAGAAACCGTGACTATGGAATGGTAATTTATATGGGATTATAGGGGATACGTTCCTAAGTGACAAAAAAAAAAAACAATTTAATTGAAGTTTTTGACCATATTGACTAATTGTATGAGCGTGATATGGATGCAAGCGACTCTCCAAGGCGTAAACGATCAAGCATTTCTATGCGTTAAACAGATTTTTTCGCGTCGAAAATCGTTTTTAAGTAAAAATAAAATTTCAACATTTTGCAATAAATGGAAAGATGAAACAATAGGTAAAACACGCAAAGCGGCTCGTACCAAAGGATGGAATGTCTATTAAGTCGCAGCATTTATAAATGTGGGGGAGGCCTATGTCCAGCAGTGGACGTCTTTCAGCTGAAATGATGATGATGATGATAAATATATAAATATACTTTATGGTGATGAGGTTGGTTTCATTATGTTTGTTTACATTCTCAAAAAACTTTTTTCCAAAAAATACCAACCGACTTCGTTTGTAGTGTTTTTTGGAAGTCGGTTGTTATTTTTTTGAAAAAAGTTTTTATTTTTCACTTTTTTGTTACCTACCATACACCAATTCGAAATTTCATCATCCTTTGGGTCAAAACAATGCATACTTATTTATGTGATAGCAACATTCGCGGTTGATTTGCTGTAATTTTTTGAAGAGTTCCGTTGTCTGTTTCCGAAACCCATCATCAGATCTATATGCGGGGCCCAATCTAAGGGGGGGGCAAGCCGGGCAAATGCTCAGAGCGGCAAAAATGAGCGGCGGCAAAATGTATACTTACAAACATACTTTTTGTATACTTGTTCAGAAGCCGTAGTAGACTAACGTATGTGAATATTATATAGTTAAAAGAATATCACATAATTATGGTCATACCATCTTTGATGGTGTTAGTGCAAAGGGCGGCGAATGTTATTTTTGCCCGGAGCGGCTAAATAGTTAGATCGGACCCTGTCTATATGAAATTTCAATGGGACCATTTCGGAGTAAACCCCTTTCGAAAAAAAAAAAGAATTTTGCAAATCCGTCTATATACGACGGAGTTATGCCTGAACATACATTAAAAATATAAACATGTCGAATTGATAACCTCCTTCTTTTTGAAGTCGGTTAAAAACACCGACCGCGGCGAAGGCGGCTATTGTAGATGTCAAAGGCCGAACCAATACAGCGGCGATATCATTTGACAATGTACTTTAGGCGAAGTTGTAATAAGGTCTATTTCACTTTTTTATAGTCCATCTGACGACGCGTTTACAAAAGATATTGGGTTGGATATCTATTGGAATCCTTTTTGTTATTTGTTAATATGTATGTACCGATGTACCGATTAGACCCGCAAATAAATAAATCTTTAGCCGCGGATATAGGAATTGGGTCGCATTTTTTTAATCCGCGAATAGTGAAAACGCGAATGAAGGAAGCACGAATAAGGAGCTTTTACTGTACTTACTCAATAAATCGACTGCGCGTCTGGTTGAGTGTGCTGAAGCCTTATTCCACGCGGGGGCGGGCGCCTATCTCGGCCCGTACAGGCGCGTGTCTTTTAGCTTTGTTTATCAAACGTTGACCACTGAATAAAACCACAGCAGTGGGAATGCTCTGCACGGACTGCGATAGGCCTCGACAGGTAGCAGTGCAGTAACACCTGACGCCACCTGTCAGTTAACGGCCCGTGGGACCATGGCGTTATCACGATGAAGAAAGATCACGCTGTAAAGGTGGATACTGACCGGCGTCACGGGTCAAAATGCACCTAATATGTTACCAAGCAAGTATTCGTGCAGTCAGTAGTACCTACGGCAAAACATGCGAGCGAGCAACACTGATTTTAGCACACGGCGTAAAGACATGCTCGCTGCGAATGTTACCATTACCTACGCCCCGTAACGTCGGTCATTATCCACATTAAAAGCGCTGTTGAAAAAAAAACCAAACCAGGCAAAAAAAACTATTTAATTGTATAGCACGGGTTTTCTATGAACATAGTAAGTACGATGTTGTTGCTACGTAGTGCCATACCGCGCGCGCCCCCACCTCTCTCCCCGCTGCTGACGCAGGCAGCAGGAAGAGAGAGAGCCCGATCCCGAGGATAATGGACGTAACAGAGCGATCCTCCGCGACTCTCAGTTACGATGCCTTTTTATTGTAAATTGTAATTAAAAATGTTTCAGTGTTTCTTTTGTTCAGCCATACATTTATTTGTAGACCAATAAATAATTATATTTAAAGAAGCGACTTTAAAATTGTCAATATTTTACTATTGTGATTTCTATTGTTCCTGTGTAGGTAATGTATCCTTTGTTGGAGATGCCAAATGGATAAATAAATACATTTTTAAACTTGTTTTAACTAAGAAAATGCTTCTCTGTAAGCGATGTTGCTCGGAAGAGCATCGACATAACTACAGTTGCCCGTGTGAAAACCTATCTATTTACTCAAATCCACCAGTAGTTATGGTCACAATTTTGGATTTTTTTTCCTGACTTTCACCATCCGACCTCGCTTGAACCCCTCCCCACCTCGAAAACTAACATCACGAAAATTTGCACATAAGTATTTACAACTCTTTACTCCCAAAACTCCCATTATTTGAATCGAGTAATGCTGTAAACACGCATTTAAATTTAACATTATCAAATTTCGCGCGAAATCAAGTTGTTGTCTTTGCATGTTTGCTATTCAAACCTAGATGGCGTTACTGACGCTAGAGATTAAGAATTTCTACGGAGATGTTCCTCTAGCCGCTCTAATTTTGCTATATTATGCTAGATGGCGCTACTAAGACTTTTATCACAATTAAAAATGAGATTTCTTCCCCTCTATTTGTATTAATTTGATTGATAAAACTAATAAAAAAACCGGTCAAGTGCGAGTTGGACTCGCGCACCGAGGGTTCCGTACAAACCTGTGGGTATATAAGTAAAAGTTCAAAATTGTCAAAAATATTTTTTTTATATGACGAAACTAAAAATTTTCGGTTTTCGTAATTTTTCCTATATCTGTACTATAAGACGTGACTTCGTACAAAATTTCAAGATTCTAAGTTCACGGGAAGTACCCTGTAGGTTTTGATTCCCGTGCGAGTTTCGAAAATTTGCGGAATTTTGCGGCCTAAATGGCTGTATCTTTTGATTGCGTTGACTTAGAAGGTTGATTTTTCTACAGCTTCCAGGGACAGTAGAACTAAGTATCATATAGAAATTTCAGTTTGATACCTCCACGCGTTCCTGAGAAAAACGGTCTTGACAGACGGACGGACGGACGGACGGACGGACGGACAACAAAGTGATCTTATAAGGGTTCCGTTTTTTCCTTTAGAGGTACGGAACCCTAAAAATTATCTAACATTGCATTCTAGGTATATGACTCAGAACACCACGTCAGTTAATATTATCACAACTTTTTATTTGAAATTCTTTAAGCTTTTTTGATTCGTGGGAATCAACCACCAACGGAAAGCGATTTTAGTAATCAGTATCATTACTTTTTGAAATAACACAGACACAGTAAGTAACTTAAATGAGAATGACGTGTGTTAATATTAAGTATTCGTTAGTACCGTTTCACGCCAATAGATGTCGCTAAGTGTTTCAACATTACGTAAATAAATTCTTCTTGAACACTTTAAATTATTTAGATAGGTTGACCGAAGCGATTGCGATGAAACAAAGACTAATATAAACTCTGAGTTATAAACAATATTTGAGTATGAAAGATAACCATATTAGTTTCGTTCTTTTGACGTGATACTTGATCTATTCAACATAGAAACTGAAAAACCGAGCTACAGACAAAAATTTTGATAAGGGTTAAAATGTCATCTGTTGATTATCCCTTACCACCCCAAGCAATTATTTTCGAAATATTTTAAATGTACAGAAAAAGTTCCTTTACAGATTTATTATATGTATAGATATAGATATAGATATAGATATAGGGCCTAGGGAATGCAATCTCGTTCTCGCGAGATCTCGGCTTTTTTTAGCAAGATTGATCTCAGACGAAAAAAGAGCGATAAAACAGAGTTTTTTTATAGAGGGAGTTTTTCTACTTAGAAGTTTATTAAAAAAATATACTTGAACAGATACGTCAAACAATGTTTGATGCCTAAAAGTCTGTTGAAAGAATTCGTGAAAATATTTTTTTTTCATATAATACTTTAAATAATTTTTATTATTTTTTCCAAATTGCAAAAAAAAAAAACACACACAAAACTGCCAATCTCGTGTCAGTCCGTCAATTTATTTATTTAAAACATAAAAGATTTTTAATATTGATATTGATATGGTCACTATAAGATGTTGTTAGGTTAGCTAATTACGTAGTAGGTAACTTAAGACGGAAGAATCTTTAAGTAGGAACTGATTAAATTGACCGACTTGGTATTATATGGATCTCACAACTTTTTGCGATAGAAGAACTGAGTTGCGAGACTTGTTTTTTGTACAATTTATGTTTTTGATGGCATAATTATATTTCTGTAAATACCTAGGTACTCGTTAATGTTGAGAATCATATTTTGTTTAATCGCTCAAGATCGGCTAATGAGACACAATTGATTTTGTATTGTAATGGAGCCCCAAGCCTTCGCGCCGATGTCAACCGATCATAATCTAACACCGACTTGCAAATTGTAATGAAAGTAAGAAAAATTAATTGAATTTCGCGGGGTTCCTGGTTGTATTTTGGCAAGTTTCATTTCACGCCAATAGTATTGATTGTTATTCAAAATACATTATTTTTCTTTGATAATACCTATGTGGATGAATTTTTCATCTTTTACGTTAAAAAAGGTGCAAAATTTTTCTAAAAATAGTCAAATAATGTAGTAACAAGTAACATCTCACAGAGAGTTCAGAAGTGATCAACGTTTGCAAAAGACGATTGTACAGCCGCCAGCAGGTCAAGCTATCCCAAACTGTCAAATTTTCCCAATTGAACATAAACATTATTCCTTTGTATTAAAGTTGAAAATCTATCAAAGAAATTTGACAGATTGGGGTAGCTTGATGTGCTGGCCTCTGTACCTACCCGTAGAATTATAATTTAATAAAATATGCGAAAATACTAGGTATCGGAGTTTCTAGCGGTTTAATGAAATCTACGAAAATGGTTTCCGTCTTTAGATATTGTCAGTCAGTCAGTTGTTGGTTATACATTTAATAAAGGAACAGGACCTAGAGACAAAATACATTTCTGTTAGCGTTCACGCCAAGCGCTACGCCAAAATGTAGGTATGGGTTACCTGCGGAAAAAACACGACGACGCACACTGGTCCCAAATTAAAAAAAAGTGGACATTGATAGTAGACCGCTGATATTTTTTTTTTATTGTTGATACAATGATAACAGATAAGGCAAAAAAATATTATTGTCCTACTTCAAATACTTTTCTGTAAAAAAAATATTTCTTTTTTTTTTTGTATGGGAGCGATTACTTTTTACTCAATTTCTCAAAAACTTTAAGCGATGTCGAGATGGCAATCACATATGTTAGAAAACTAATAATTCTGAGTATTTGGCTCGAAGAAACTTATTGCTTATCTCTGCGTACTTTCGAGATAATAGTGACAGAAAATAACAATTTTTTTTAATGTTAATTGTTCGCTTTTTTTTATTCATAGCCTTACTCATATCGCAATAGGTCCGCTGGCCAGCAAAATGGAGCTTCGACGCGAGTTTGCCGGGATAACAAGATGGCCGCCTCTCATGACGTAACGTAATACGGTCACGAATCGCGCGCGTACACCTCAGTGTACAACTAAATGTGGTTGCGATAAGACGTGTCCTTATTTTTTCTGTGCGCTTGAAGAAATGCTTGTTGTTTGTTTGTTTTGTTATTGTTGTATTTTGAATCTTTGGATTTTAAAATCAAATAATTTTTGTTTGTCTTTCTTTCGTCTAATTTGTTTTCGTATTTTTTTTTTGTTAAAATCAAAGTTTCTTTGTCTTTGATATCTTTGATTCTAATTTGTTTTCAATTTTCCTTAAAATTATAAAATGTCCGCATTTGTCACCAACTTAGACTTATACGTTGTTCTTAAATCAGGAGGTGGTTTTAAAAATGTCGAATTTTTATTTAATGCCCTTATTGAACGTATTGGTGTTGAATTGTCTTCCGAAGATTTGAGTAATATTAAATTATTTTGTCGTAATTTTTCAAGTAATATCTCAAAAAGATGGTCTGCTTCCAGTAGAGCTCAAAAGACCTTTCTTAACAAAAATTCAGACTGGTTACAATCCCAAATAGTTTGGCCAAAATGTCAAAATATCGATTTAAGCAGCATTTTTAAAGTTGCCGAGGAAGTAATTCCCAATTTCGAAACGCAAGTGGATACTCATCAATTAAGTTGTGGTACAAGTAAAAAACCATTTGTTGATATATCTGATAAACAGAAGAAAAGGCGTTCTCTAACACTTCTAGATCACACAGAGGAGGAATTAGTTTATGCTTTATGTGCCAAATTAAAAGAGTCTAAAAAAACAAAATTAGCAGCTATATTAAACGAACTCAGCCAAAACAAGGAAAAATGTGAGATGGTACATGATGTACTATTCTCTAAAAAGACTGACAAACCGTGTTTACCAGATGATAAAACGTTAGCGCTTTACACCTCAACAAATTTGGCAATATCGAAATTTAAGAACTATTCTTGCTTCAGAGAAAATGTATGGTCTTCCATCCTATCAAAAGCTCCTGGAAGCTAAAAAAACTTGTTATCCTCCAGAGTCAGACATAACTGTAACTGAATCTGATGCTAAGATAAGACTTCAATCGCTTCTAGATTTGACAACCAATAGGATATTAAAAACAATTCAGCACAACTCTGCCGACAAAAAATCGCTAAAACTAATAAGCAAATGGGGTTTTGACGGGTCATCTTCTCAAAGTAATTATAAACCAAAGTCACACTCCGACACTAAAATTGACGATTCTTCAGTTTTCATGATTAGTTTGGTTCCGCTTCGTTTGGAAGAAGAGAGTGGTACTATCTTGTGGCAAAATCCTGCTCCCTCTTCAACAAACTATTGTCGTCCAATTGGCTTTATATTTGCAAAAGAAACAAATGAATTGATAAAGAAGGAAAGTACATCCTTAGAGGAAGAAATTCGTAATCTTGTTCCCACAATTGTAGGTACTTTTGATATTAAACATGTTTTGTACATGACTATGATTGATGGGAAAATTTCTACTGTGATTTCCAATACTTCTTCTGCAGCTGTTTGTAATATTTGCAATACCCTACCTAGCAAAATGAATGACTTGGACTTTGTATCCAAAAGACTCATCAGAGAAGATATGTATAAATATGGTCTGTCTTCGCTTCATATGTGGATTAGATGTATGGAATGTATTTTACACATTTCGTACAACTTAGACTTCAAAAAGTGGGCTGCACGAAAAGAAGATAAATAGTAAAAGAAATTAAAAAGAATTTGACACAAGAAGAATTCCGGGAAAGAACTGGTTTGTTAATTGACATAGTAAAACAGGGATTTGGTACAACCAATGACGGTAACACGGCAAGAAGGTTTTTTGAAAATTATGAAGTATCTGCTGAAATAACGGGTATCCACCCTGTTTTAATCAAGAGATTTGCAGTCATTTTACAAACAATTTCATCTGGTCAACTTATTAATACCAACTTGTTTAGGGAATATTGTAAAGAAACAGCAATGCTGTATGTAAACTTATATCCATGGTATTACATGCCTTCAAGTGTCCATAAATTGTTGATACACGGTGCTGATATTTGTGAAAATTTCTCCTTTATTCCGATAGGCATGCTTTCCGAAGAAGCTTCCGAAGCGAGGAATAAAGATTTCCGGAATGTTAGAATGGCACATACAAGAAAAATCGGTAGAGTTCAGACTAATTTAGACATTATCCACAGCTTTCTAATTAGCTCAGATCCTTACATCAGCCATATCAAACCAAAGTTTGCTCGTTTACATAAACAGTTGTTTCCAGAGGCTGGTGCTTTAATCTTGAACAATGAATTGCTTTCGTTGGAAAACGAGGAAATAGAGATTTCTCAAGAGAATATAGACCCAAATATTAATCTTTCACCATAATATTTTTTCAGAATCGTTTGTGAACATATTCAACTTTATGTTTGCAGCTTTATTTATCTTCATTTTGATTGTTTTTTAAAACTGATTAAAATACTCCTTCAGAAAGGTCATAGCTTTTCAGTCATTAGTGAGCCCCCATAACCTCTTATACAGAGAAGTCTCTTTTTATTTATTTGACATTACGCATACATTATAATTATGTGCTAAAGTAAGGCTATGATTAAAAAAAAGCAAACAATTAACATTAAAAAAAAATGTTATTTTCTGTCACTATTATCTCGAAAGTACGCAGAGATAAGCAATAAGTTTCTTCGAGCCAAATACTCAGAATTATTAGTTTTCTAACATATGTGATTGCCATCTCGACATCGCTTAAAGTTTTTGAGAAATTGAGTAAAAAGTAATCGCTCCCATACAAAAAAAAAAAGAAATATTTTTTTTACAGAAAAGTATTTGAAGTAGGACAATAATATTTTTTTGCCTTATCTGTTATCATTGTATCAACAATAAAAAAAAATATCAGCGGTCTACTATCAATGTCCACTTTTTTTTAATTTGGGACCAGTGTGCGACGTAACCTTTCCGCAGGTAATGTCTTTCCCATACATTTTGGCGTAGCGTTTGGCATAAACGCTAACATAAATGTGTTTTGTCTAGGCCTGCAGGTAGATAAGAATCGGATGCCTATCAGGACACATCGTTAGAAGAGAGGAAGCTAGATGAGACGAGGGCCTACTTATTCTCCTAGCACGAAATCCATAGCTTCGGCCGAATTTACGGGCGTTCGGGGCCTAAACTAAGAATTATTGAGAACACGATTTGACAGTTATTTTTACCCCCGATGTGTTATTGCCAGACCGAAAAAGTTAATTAATTAGGAGTAGGGTTTATTCCCAAGTATCGAACTACGTTCGGACGGGCCCGTATCTTCGTTGACGGGCTTAGAGAGAAGGCTTCCAGATCTTGTAGGAAAGGTGACCGAAAACAGGTAGAAGAAATGAAAACCGTCCTGCAGCACTATGGTTGCCGACAACAGACATGTCACAAACCCTTGCCATGAGTACCACAGAACCGGGATAGATCGGACGCTAACAAATGGCCTAACCTAAGCCATTGAGGTAATATGTACTAGTACCTACATAATTACCTCCGTTTTATAAATAGGTAATTACAATGGTTCAAGGTTTTGTTTTTATTTTTATTTTCTTAAATAAATATAAAACCTCCAACAACAGACGTCCAAGCCTGTCTCACCACTATCCTGATAACAGTATAAATCTAGACAGTGTTGCCAACTCCAACCCCCTTATTACAGAACAAGGTTTTTCTTTAGGTATGGTTTAAACCGTCGAGCCTGTGTTTTAAATAAGAACCTAACTGAGATCGAAATACAGCTCCTTTTACAAAACTGACAAGTTAGTCCAGTGCTAAAATGTCAGTTTTGTAAAAGGAGCTGTAATTCTATTTCAGTTCTAAGTTCTTATTTCAAAAACAGGCTCGGTGGTTTAAACCATACCTAAAGAAAAACCTTGTTTTGTAATAAGGGGGCAAAGGTTCAAATTATCGAGTTCCTACGTCGAAATTATCGTATGGTGGGCAAAATTATCGCAATAAAAAAAAACACGAAAGATTAACCTAAAATATTAATCAAACATTGATAACAAACGACAATGATTAGTCAAAAGGAGGAGAATATGTTATGTTCCACCACTAGCACCGCTAGCAGCACAAACCGCCAAACTTTACACACGACCAGTGTATCACAGGTCACAAGAGTCATTTTTTAATTTTAAAAGTCAGTGTTCACGCGTGCCCACGAAATACCTGTGTAAATTCAGGTTATGAACTATCTGTGTGCCAAATTTCATTAAAATCTGTTCTGCCATTTTTGCATGAATGAGTAACAAACATCGAAATATATCTTTTAACATCATTTTAGTTGATTTTAGTTTTAGTTTTTTAATGTTTCCTGTTATGTAATACTATTATGTACCCGACGCCGACCCCCAAGATACAGGCAAATGCCTAGTGTGGGGGTCACCACCCACTCTTTTTGTACAATGTTATTACTTACCAATAAATAAATTTGAAATCTGAACATACAAACTTTCTCATTTATAATATTAGGATCTGAGAAAACCATTGAAATTCCTACAATCTACAGGATACGTTTTTAACCAGTGCGCAAACTGTAATCATGAATTTGTTTATCATTCTAGACCCCCCAGCGCAGAAATTGTTCTTCGGTTTTACAAGAAAAAAACAGCTGTTCCATACATTTTGACAGCATAGGAATTGCATTTCTATCTAAAAACTCCTGTTTAATGCGGAATCGCGGTTGGATGGAAACAAGTGTTATTATTTTCATTTTTGCGTTGTATTTTGTCCGAAAAATAAGTTTATTTGATGTAACAATTTTTTTTTAAAGCTCAAAATTATCGTACATTTGACAATCACTATCGTACATCGTGCCATTGTCCAAATTATCGTACGCCCCCATAATTGTCGTACGGGTTGGCAACACTGATCTAGAGTCACGAAAGAATTCCCTTAGCCGTAATGTTGGTAGCACGGAAATTTAGTGTTTTAATCGGTATCTTAACTAAACCGAGAGGAGAACCAACATTACAGAGGGGGAATTGTAACGTGACACGCATTAAATTTCATTACTTAATCATTTATAATATAAAACATCTCATGATTGCTTTTATTGGCATGAAACGTATACTAATTTAACCATAGGCACATTAATTAACATTACAAATTTTAACTCATTCTTAGTGGTGAAACTGGCTTGTGGCTGGTGGCGCTAATCTATAACCACATACAAAAAACAAAATAAAGGTTGCTCAAAGTAAAACGTCTCCCCAAAAGTATGTTGCTATGCGCAATTAGTAGTTACATTAAACAACTCTCAATGAATCACCATATAATACGTGGTTTCATCTAATGTTGTACCATCAGCGCCACCTATTGTGCACCTCGGAGTTTCAATCTTGAACTGCGATTATTGTCGCTAAACTGAATTAGGCCGAATTTCACCGATAAAACTGAACGCGATCGGCACATCTAAACCGTGTTTAAGAGCTGTAAATGCAATTATTTTAATAATGACACTGAGAGCTCTTAAACGCGGCAAATGTGCGTTTCGCATTCAGTTTTATTCGTAAAATTAGCCATTAGAAACGGTCCAGCCGCCTAGCCCTGACAAGCAAAGTGGCCTTAAATAGTCCAGTGCTAAACAGCCTCGGAATACAATTAGGGCGGATTTCAGCAATGAAACTGAACGCGATCACCTCATCTAAACCGCGTTCCACATCTGTCAGTGTCACCACTCACCATTGTGATAGAATATTGACACTGACAGCTCTTGAACGCAGTTTAGATTTGCTAATCGCGATCAGTTACTTTGGTGAAATTATGAATTAAATACTATATCGATTTAATTCGAGTACCTATATCATGTCTTTAAAACAAAGATCTAGAAGACAAAATCTAATATTTTTTTCCACACACTTGCTCATAAAATGGCTCTAATTTCACCGCAATTAGGCACATAATGACAACTATTATCAAACTGTGACTTTTTGAATACTATTTTTCACGAGTGAGTTATAGGTTCTTTTTAATTGGTTGAGTTGCTTTGTTCTTAAAAAGTTTCGATACAAAAAAGGTCGTGTTCAATAGCACAAATAAATGAATGTACCTATTGCTTGCTCATTTCATGCGACTTCGTATTTAAATAGATAATTTCAACTTATACGTTTTTAATAAACAAGACTTTTACTCTATTATAACTTTTGTTTTCTATGTTATAAATAAAACTTTGAATTCCCTATTTGTACAGACGCCAGCAGGTCAACCTATCCCAAACTGTCAAATTTTCCCAATTGAACATGAACGTTAATCCTTTGTAATAAAGTTGAAAAACTATCAAAGAAATTTGACAGATTGGGGTAGCTTGCTGTGCTGGCCTATATACATACGTGGTTAAAACCCCATCCGCGAAAAGTCAAAAAAAGAAACCTCATTCTTTTAGGCCACGTTCCGACTTACAATAATATCGATTTGAGCGCGCTCACGCCGGTTCCGAATTGGCGTAAGCGCGATAACGCCGACCATGGGTTATACTAATATCACCGTGAGCGCTGTCCAAAATGACAGTTGTGCTGTTTTGTTTCGCATCTAATCTTTAGTTAACTTAGATTTATTTGAAATAGTGCATATGATTTTTTAGTATTATATTCTTCACAAGTGTGTTGAAAAACGTCTTATGATACACGTGTATAGTGAAATACGTTCAGACTCATTTGATTCCTAGGTTTGTATGACTGGACTACTAATAATGGTAGACAAATAAATACAACACTATAGAAATTTTATATTAATTTGAGGTGTGTCAGTGTAAACCCGGACGGTCTCAATGATGTGACGTCAATAGCCGTCATGACCAAATATACATGGTGAGTTTTTAATAGGGACTGATTTGTAGCTACTCTAACCCTTACTTGATGGGTTAAACTTTAGTGATGTGAATCCACGGTATTTTGGAACGAATTAAAACTAGTTTTAGTAAATAATTTAGTAAACATATGATTTTTGCCAACAGTTAGGTATTTACTAAGACAATCATTTCCGGAAAAAAAATGTTTATATGTCAAATCCTAAACTTAGTTTTATTTCGTTTGAACAACTGGTGATGATGGATGAAATGGATTTCTTACAACAATTTTTAAATATCTTGCTGGCACTCTACTTGGAGATATAAATAATCAAACCATTTGCCTTATTTAGCTAAAACAAAAAAACAATTTCTCTTAAAAAAAAGTTAATTTTGAGTGAGTGAAACAATGCAAATATTTGCATAAATACCAAAAGTAGTAGCAGCTTCAAGCGTCTATACAAAAGCTCACCTTGTAGGAACAATGTTGACAAACATGCATTTAAATTAACATGTGCGGCGAAAGTAATATGCGCGATGACGCGTTCAAACTCTTTCAAATATTTCATTACAGACTGAAACATATTCCATTATCCGATGAAGAATACAAATGTTCATTGAGTCGCGAGGTAACGGCACGGTAAATAAAATCACAAACAACAATCAGTGACGATACGACGTTCAAGCGCCTGCATACCCTCCTCAAGTTCTTCCTGTAACATAAAAGACAAAAAAGATGTACTTAGGTGGAAAAAAAATCATACACATGTAGACTTGACGTTTACATTATGTGAACATGAAGCTAGAATTGAATTTGGGAATAGAAGAGATGAGATTTACGATAAAACTTTTTAACAAAAAAAATAATCCGCCGAAAAAACTGAAAAGATAATTTTTTTCGTTAAAAAGTTTTTATTTTACAATTTTTTGTGGCTATAATCTACGAATTACTACATGCTTAATTTTTTATTACTTTTTGTAATACACAACTCAGTATTCAAATCTTCGAGTTAACAATCAATCATCCCCTGTTTTCCTACCCTTAGGGTAGGATTTTTTTTCGAATTGTTTATGGGGCCAACTTCGGCCTTTCCATAAAAAAAAAAACTACCAAAATCGGACTACTCTGTAAGCAGTTATGCGTGGTTTTACATTACAATCAGTGAGTGAACAATCAATCATCCCTGTTTTACTACCCTTAGGGTTAGATTTTTTTTCAAACTTCGGGGATCAACTTCGGGGTTTGAACCTTTTCCAATAAAAAAGAATTATCAAAATCGAACTACTCTGTAAAAAGATATGCGTGGTCATACATAAAAAATAAAAATAAAAATGTAAGCGTCGAATTGAGTAACCTCCCTCGTTTTTTCGTCGGTAAAAATACGTATTGAACTGCAAACGAAATAAAAAAAATTCAAATTCCGAAATTAAAAGTTATTTTTCACTTTGTAGTGTTTTTGTGAAAGTCGGTTGTTTTTTCTTGGATTTTTTTTTATTTCGTGTGTTATTTTTGTTTTTCACTTTTTAGCTATAGCCCCACACCAATTCGAAATTTCATCATCCGTTCGTTTTGGGGTCAAAACAATGCATATTTGTGCGATGGCAGCGATCGCGGTTGATTTGCTATCATTTTTTGAAGAGTTCCGTTGTCTGTCTCCGAAACGCATCATGAGATCTATATTAAATTTTAATGGGATCATTTCGGAATAAACCCCTTTCGAACAACAAAAGAATTTTGCAAATCGGTCTATATTGACGGAGTTATGCCCGAACCTCCACCTAACTCCTAACCGTTAAAGAGTTGTATTTCCTTCATCAGCTCAGCGTCATGAAATGATGACCATACGCAAATGTCTTAATAGCTTTAGAAATTACATGAAAAACATTGTTGAAACCTATAAAATTTGAAGGTTGCCGTCGTTTTCCCTGGGATTCCATGATCAGATCCTGACTTGGTGCCAATGAAAGATTATACTCCTGAGGTGGTCACCTCAGGAGTATAATCTTTCAAATAAAAGGAATTTTAAGAATCGGTCCAGAAATGGGGGAGAAATCGGTGAACATACATTTAAAAAAAATACATGCAGTGGAACATATACCTAACCTACTCCTTTTTTTTTGCCGTCACCTCCTTCAGCGAAGCAGTGATGCTCGCGAAGAGGGAGGCGGCGCACGTGAGGGAGAGGCAGCATATGCGCCCTCGCGACCCCAGCCGCCGCAGGATACGGAGACGCCCTGGGCGTCGGGAATCCCAGGCCGATTTCCGGCCACCGTAGGCATGGGCTTGCGGACGGCGAGTAATGGGTAGCTCGCTGTCCGGTAAGGACCAAGCCCAAGTCGACGGCGCGTTGTGTTCCACGCGCGCCTCAAAGAGATGTCAGCACAAATAGTGATGGGACCCGCAAGGGTCGATGCCTGCCAGGGGTGCGGGTTTGTTCGAAAGAGACACCACAGCCCCTGGCTTAAGGGCTACTGAAGGAACACGGGTGGGTTTTAGTCAGTAAAAGTCTGACACGCCCTCCTGCTCCACCCAGAGCGGGAGAAGTTATTACTCCTTTTTTTGTAGTCGGTTAAAAAGGGCTTATGGACAGTCGCCAGCAGGTCAAGCTATCCCAAACTGTCAAATTAAACATAAACCTTATGCCTTTGTTATAAAGTTGAAAAAACTATCAAAGGAATTTGACAGATTGGGGTAGCTTGTGCTGGCCTCTGTACGTTCAGCACGGGATGTACGGAACGTGAGCCCCTTTTTATTGATAAAATGTAGTTACTATCTTCTTTCAGCATGAAGCATTGGACTTGAAGAAAGCACCAAGATTTTGCCGTATTTAAGTTCAATAATCAAAGAAAAACATACCTTACTTCCTCGATTACCTGTGGCTTCACACCATAGCAGCGCTTGCGCTGATCTATGGTACAGCAAGCTGTCACGATCTCAAAATCCTTTTTTTTATTTGAAAGAGTATACTCCTGAGGTGGTCCCATTGGCACCAACTCGGATCGGCGGATCTGATGATGGAATCCCAGGGAAATCGAGGGCAACCCTCAAAATTTGTAGGTATTAACAATGTTTTTCATATGTTTTCTAAAGCTATTGAGACATTTGCGTATGGTCATCATCATCTCATGACGCTGAGCTGATGAAGGAAGGTACAACTCTTTAACGGTTAGGAGTTAGGTGGAGGTTTGGGCATAACTCTGTCATATATAGACCGATTTGCAAAATCCTTTTTTTTAGAAAGGGGTTTTATTCCGAAATGGTCCCATTTAAATTTCATAAGGATCTGATGATGCGATTCGGAGACTGACAACGGAACTCTTCGAAAAAAGACAGCAAATTAACCGCGAATGCTGCTATCGCATAAATATGCATTGTTTTGACCCCAAGGATGATGAAATTTTGAATTGGTGTGGGGTAGGTACCATAACTAAAAAGTGAAAAATAAAAATTTATATCAAAAGTTTTGTATATATTATAATGTTATATTTACCTCGGCAGCCAATGGCGGAGGCGGTGGCGGAGGCAGTGTGTTGCGCATGTCTCCGAAAGTAAACATCTGAGGACAACACAGTGAGGGTGTTCATGAATATTCAAGCCAACAGTTGGCGCCACTTTGACAAGAGGTCTTACAGTTCGACAAGGAATTTAAAATATTTGATGTCATTCGTTTCATTAATTCGTTCACCATTCAGTCCGTAGGCCTTTTGACACTTTTGACAGGTGCCCGGACCTGACGTCTCAGTGCTGCCATCTAGTCAACGTCATTTAGAAAACCCTCATTGACCGTTTAACCTTAGGATGGCTGCAGTCCTGCGCAGCCCTGGAGCTGTGATACGAGTGTTTCCAATTTCAAAATCGTTCGAATAGGCGTCACGTTGACTCCTCGCGTTCGTGCGCTCGATCAATTCCGCACTAGCACTAGTTTAAGAAAGAAACAAAAACATTTCGATCAAGTGGCCGCGATTGCATATAAATTGATTCTAAACCTTTACACTCAAACGTAATGTTTATTTTCATAAATATTAAGAACAGAAATATTTATAAAAAATGAACCAAAATTTTTGCTCTTACGCAAACATCATCTACCTATGTGTAGCGTGGAGTATGGATAAAATAAGTCTGAAAGTGGCACCGGTAACTGAAAAGTTGTATGGGAAACGGTTGTGAAAAATGTCGTGAGGAAAGTTTTGAATATGAATGTTGATGGCTATAAGAGTAGGGGAAGACCAAAGAAACGATGGATCTATTGTATGAATGAGGACATGGAAAGAAATTAATATTTATAAAATTATGGAAGAAACAGACAAGTTGCGGCGACCCCAATTATATTGGGATACGGGCACAAGATGACATTTTAAATTTCCAATTTTTATAGAAAATGAGGACAGAATCATTACTGTCCTAAGTGACTCATATTATTTACAGCATGAGCACCAAAAGAATATAAAAATAATCTAATTGATTTATCTTATCTTTATCTGTGACTGTGGACTTACCTCGCAGAGGTTTGGTGCCCAAACAACATCGGGGCGCGGACCGTAACTGTTGGCATTGACGCGGTAGTCCGGGTGCATCTCCGGTGGCAGCGCTACAATATCACACATAGTTTAGTTCTTACTGCATTATTGTTAAGGTTGATTTTCTCCTAACGAGCACCGTCTATCTCCACTCAAATTTATTTTTGTGTAAACAGTGATAGAGCATCTTTCCGGATATCCATACTAAAATGTCAAGAATTTCAAGAAAATTATGTTTTTTTTTTTTTTGTTCAGCATAATTAGGCCTCCTCTCTGTGAGAGGGAGTGGGCCATAATACACCACTTGGGACCAGTGCGTTTGGTAGATGTTACATACCAGCAATATTCTTTGTGTATGCACACCAGCATGGTATTCAGTAAAAATCTCAACGTTAAAACTTAGGTGAAATGAGCGTGGAGTAAGCTGTCTGTGTCCTCCCTGCTATGCTAAGGAATTACTATTCCATTAAGGGCGGATTTCACCAAACTTATATTATACTTTTTTTTTTTTGAAAAAGTTTTTATTTTTCACTTTTTAGCTATGGTACCTACCCCCCACACCAATTCGAAATTTCATCATCCGTGGGGTCAAAACAATTAAAATTTTAGCGATAGCAGCAATCGCGGTTTTTTTTTTTTTTGGGTGGGAAATCATCAAATAACTTCTCCCGCTCTGGGTGGAGCAGGAGGGCGTGACTTTTACTGACTAAAACCCACCCGTGTTCCTTCAGTAGCCCTTAAGCCAGGGGCTGTGGTGTCTCTTTCGAACAAACCCGCACTCCTGGCAGGCATCGACCCTTGCGGGTCCCATCACTTTTTGTGCTGACATCTCTTTGAGGCGCGCGTGGAACACAACGCGCCGTCGACTTGGGCTTGGTCCTTACCGGACAGCGAGCTACCCATTACTCGCCGTCCGCAAGCCCATACCTACGGTGGCCGGAAATCGGCCTGGGATTCCCGACGCCCAGGGCGTCTCCGTATCCTGCGGCGGCTGGGGTCGCGAGGGCGCATATGCTGCCTCTCCCTCACGTGCGCCGCCTCCCTCTTCGCGACCATCACTGCTTCGCTGAAGGAGGTGACGGCTCCCCATGCCTTCTCGCTCCGTACCATGGCCTGGACCAGGGCCGGACGCGAGAGATCGCCGCCGCCGATCGCCTCCACGAGGACACGGCGGTGCTCCGCCCAAGCAGGGCAGACCGCCACCGTGTGCTCCACCGTGTCCTCAGGGCGATCTTCGCAGTGGAAACACCCGGGCGTTTCCTCCCGCCCTATCCGAAACAGGAACCTCCCGAAACAACCGTGTCCGGTGAGGACCTGCGTCAGGCGGAAGGTGAGGACGCCATGCCGCCTCTCGAACCACTCCTCAAAGAGGGGACTTACCGCCGCAATCGTGGCGTGCCCAAGCAATCGCGGTTAATTTGCTGTCTTTTTTCGAAGAGTTCCGTTGTCTGTCTCCGAAACGCATTATCAGATCTATATGAAATTTAAATGGGCCATTTCGGAATAAACTACTTCCTATAAAAAAAATATTTTTGCAAATCGGTCTATATATGACGGAGTTATGCCCGAACCTCCACCTAACTCCTAACGGTTAAAGAGTTGTACCTTCCTTCATCAGCTCAGCGTCATGAGATGATGATGACCATACGCAAATGTCTCAATAGCTTTAGAAAACATATGAAAAACATTGTTATTCCCTACAAATTTTGAGGGTTGCCCTCGATTTCCCTGGGACTCCATCATCAGATCCTGATGATGGAGTCTCAGGGACTCACGAGTATGATCTTTCATTTTTTTTTTTTTTTTTGAGAATCGGTCCACAAATGAGGGAGAAATCGGGGAAGATACATAAAAAAATATACGTTCGGTGGAACATATAACCTCCTTTTTTTTAAGTCGGTTAAAATAAGTCTTATCCTGAGAATCAATTTTGAATCTTTGACACATCTTCGATAGTAGAATTGTCAGACGTAAGTTTTACTCTACGGATAAAAGATATCTGACTTTGGTAAAATCAGCCCTTACAATCATAATCGAGTTTTAATCTTATCCTGTGGATTTCTGTTTTGCTATTTTATTTCTATTTGCAATTTTTTTTTAAATGCCCTATACAAGTTTTGAAAGAATATAAAATCATTATCATTGACCTAGCTTTTTCTCAACTATGTTGGGGGCAGCTTCCAGTCTAACCGGATGCAGTTGAATATCAGTATTTTACATGGAGCGATTGCCTATCTGACCTCCACAACCCAATTACTGGGTAACACGTTGAAATAATATAATATAGAATGATGATATAAAAATATGATTGAAATCTCGATTTTAATTATAATGTCATGCTTGGTCAATCCCTAGCATCAGTAGGATGACATTAACAGCTCACTCATTTTACAGTATCGACATATTGTACACGTTTATCGAATCCACCGATGTGAACACGCATGATGTTTGTGTGTTTAATCTGTATTGTCTAGCTAATACTTACGAGTAAAGCGATCTTCCCGCGGTAGGGGCGCGTCCTGGTTGTAGATCGGCACATTACCCGGCGGCACGAAGGTGCGGTACTGCACCGGCGGCGGCGCGTGGTTTTCTTCTGGCAAGCGCGTGTTGTAAGGCGTGTAATATCGGTCGCCAGTGCTCGAGATGTAATTCTCCTGGTTTATTAGCATAGGATGCAGTGGGTAGCTACTGCAACGAACATATTGTACGTGTTAAAAGGTATGAAACAACTAAAACAGAAAATACTGCGACGGAGGAACCGCGCGTTTCGGAAGTTTAAAAAGGATCGCTCGGAGGACAATTGGGCAATCGGTGCAATCAGATGATACGCAACGTTAAACGCCGCCACATTCTAAATAATATCACTTGTTCTTCTCCTGCCGATATTTGGAAGTTCCTTGGAACTTTGAGTATCGGCAAATCGCGACATTCGGACCTTCCTCACACAATTGGTTTAGATGACCTAAATCGCCATTTCACCACTGTTCCTACTCTGGATAGTCTAACCGAATGTCAAACACTCAACTACCTTGCTGGTCTGACGCGTCCCAATATTAACCCGTTTGTTGTCACCCCAGTCGACCCGGGAGAGATCAAAAAGATTATCCTATCCATTAAATCCAAAGCCGTGGGTTACGATGATATCAGCCGCCATATGATTGTAGCAGCTATTGATCAACTCCTTCCTGCAATCTCCCACATCATAAACTTCTCCCTTTACACCGGTGTTTTCCCTTCTCTGTGGCGTAAGGCCCTTGTTCGCCCCCTGCCTAAAATACCCAATCCCTCTCTTCTAAGTCACTTTCGCCCAATTTCCATCCTTCCTTTCCTATCTAAAGTGCTCGAGGCTAGTGTGCATAAACAATTCTCCCACTTTATTCACCACAACTCCCTCACTAGCCCATTTCAATCCGGTTTCAGGCCCGGGCACAGTACCATTTCTGCTCTCCTTAAAATGACTGACGATGTAAGGCGTGGGATGGAAGACACTAAAGTCACAGTCTTAGTGTTAATTGACTTCTCCAATGCTTTTAATACCGTCAGTCACGAACTCCTTTTATCCATTCTTTCCTATCTTATGGTCTATCCGGAGGTACTGGAATGGTTTCCCTCTTATCTTCAGGGGTGTCAGCAGTCTGTTCGGGCTGAAGACTCTTCATCGAGTTTGTGATCTTGCAGCTGGCGTCCCTCAAGGCGGTATATTATCTCCTCTTTTGTTCTCCATTTTTATTAATCTTATTACCACCGAGCTTCAGACTGCGTATCATCTTTATGCGGACGATTTGCAGCTTTACTGTCAGGCAAATGTTGACAATATAGCGGATGCGATTGAGGAGCTAAAGGGATTTAAGTGTGGTTAAGAACTCGGTTTGGGGTGGCGGTTAACCCTGCCAAATGTCAGGCTATCATTCTAGGGATCCCCTACGGTATGAGGAAGCTGAATAGCTTAACTGTGCGACCTGTAATGTTCGACAACTCAGTCATCCCGTTTAGCTCCGATGTTAAAGATCTTGGCCTACATGTTGACACTTGTCTTGACTGGCGGAAGCAGATCACGACTGTTAGTCAAATAGTCACCGGAACATTGCGGTCGCTCTATCGGTTGAAATACCTTCTCTCATCACACATAAAGGCAATGCTTGTACAATCCCTAATCTTAATTCCCATAATTGACTATGGCGATGTGTGTTACTATGACCTGAATGCAGATCTACTAAATAAACTTGACCGCCTTCTAAATAACTGCATTCGATTCGTTTACAATCTTCGTAAGCATGATCATGTGTCCGCGCACCGGTTGCTTTTAAAATGGCTACCCATCCGTCAGCGCAGAGAGTTGAGGGCTCTGTCAATGTTGTTTTCCATTCTCGACAAACCCACTTCTCCTTCTTACCTGACATCCCAGGTTCAATACTTGTGCGCTGCGCATAGTAAACACCTTCGTTCCACCAATAATCGTCTTTTACGATGTCCTTCTCACCGCTCTGGTTTCATCCAATCTTCTTTCTTTGTCCAGGCGGTGTTTCTTTGGAATGCGCTACCTCTGAATATCAGGATGGCAACCATTTGGTTTTCGTTTAAAGTAAAGGCACGTGAGCATATTCGTAAGAACCTATCGATAATTCTCAAGACAAAGTTTATTTTCGTTATATAAATGTATGTATGTATGTATCAATGTATTAGTATGTATTATCTTTCGAGTTAACTATCCCTTATCTTGCACCTGCTATGTTTTGTCTCTGCATCACCCTAAGGTTGACTGGTAGAAAATGCCTCGGGCATTAAGTCCGCCTCTGTACTGTATTTAATACTTGTGCATTAAGTTTAATAAATAAATCAAATACTGAAACAACAGTAATGGCAAAAGATCGAAGATCGATGTTGAGTAAATCGCACAAGGCCCGCGTTATGGTGTTCGGTCCGCTACCACTAATAGAAAGAGGAGGCGAAGGCCTCCTGTGAGAGGGCGAGAGTCATAATACACCACGCGGGGTGGTGGAATGTCACATGTCTTTGAATTTTTGGTTTTAAGACATGCCGGTTTCCTTACGATGTTTACCTTGACCGTTTTGAGAGCAGTGGTGATGAAATCAACTGCACAAAGTGGTTTGAACTCAGGACCACGACACGAATGCGGGGCCGATACCACAGAACCACCATTGCTCTCATGTAAGTGTATGATACTCATAGATGCTGTGAAATTAAGCTTAGGGATCCTTAGAGTAGGGTGCCGTTTAATTACAACCGCGAGACTGGCAGTTAAACTTCAATTAAGGTAAACGCAGCTATCAACGACCCATCGAAAATCTGCAGTTATTACCGACCTATAAAAGTAATTCGATTTTTTTACGTTTCCAGAACTATTCTAGCTATAGGTAGGCAAAGTTACACACGCGTTTATTCCTTGAGCATCGTATACTTTTAAGTTAGTGTGAGTAGCTGTGAAAAAAAGAGATAAAATACGTCAGTTACTGCGGGGCAGCGTGGACGCAGGAAGTGTCGTACTGTTCCCTTGTTCCTTCAAGTAAGTACGTGACTTTTCTATTTAAGACATTTATACAAACAAATGACATATATACTTTATCTTATATTAATAAATGTATTCATTTAAGTGTCAACTCTTGATTTCTTACGGCATTTTATTAATAAAAAGTAATTTGAAACGATAAAATTTTAAATTAAAATGGGATGGTGTTAGCTTCATCAGTTTTAGTCGTGGCAGCTATCACCGACCCATAGGTCGGCAATTGCAGCAACGTTACTTTTCGTTTTATTTTACTTTTATGTTACTAATTCACATTAACACAAGTATTTTTATGGACCAGTTTAAATCTAAGCTATCAGTCTATATAAAAATCTATTAGCGACTAAACTTTTTTGTCTAGTTTTCACCTTTTAGCGTTGTCAATTTAACCAAAGTTATGATATTTTTCGAGGATCGATATTGAATAGTTACAGTAATAAATCATTGTTTTTGTGTTTAAAACAGTGTGCATTTGTCCATATTTTTTGTGACATTAATCAATTATAATCTATTTTGTAGTCCGTAGGTCAATTGAATTAAAATAACCATATTTTTATGAGTCGGTAATACAATTTATGTTTATACTTACTTAATTTATTACCGACCCATGAGGGTCGGCAATAGCAACTATAAGAAGCTATTACCTACCGATCGTATATAGATTATTTAGTTTGTCACCTACATACTTTTATGACATAATAGGTAGGTACCTATTAATAAATGCTACTTCTTGGCTAAAGCAACATAAAACATACAAGTATATTTTTTTCCAGAATTATGGAGCCACAAAAGCGGCGAAAAGTATACAGTGAAACACAACTCGCCGAAGCAAAAATGATTATGATCTCAATAGCATAAGGAAATATCCTAGAGTTTGAAATCCTTATATTAAAATATATATGTGTATTAATAGTATTATGTTGATTAATTTAAAAGTTTATAATTATTTAGTTCATAGGTATTACTAAGAAGTACTAATTTAATTTATTAAAAATAACGATAAAAAAAAATACGAATATTTGCATTTTTATGTTGTTTTATTTTATTAAGATCGGTAATCATCATCATCACTAGCTTATATACATTCCATTGCTGAAAAAAGGCCTCCTCTTATACACGATCGGGAATAGCTGCATAAAAATCGTTAATAGCTTCACAGCCTTTTTTATGGGTCGGTAATTGCAACAATCGACTAAGTCACATTGTAAATTATTTTTTATAAGATAATCCTTTATTTAAATGTATTTGATTCAGTAAATACATTTTTTATACATAACACTAGCATATAAAATTAAACTATTAATCTTTAGAGGAACCAGTACACTAAAAAAATATGGTTGATTTTAAAATTGCCTTAGGGGGGTCGTTAATACCTGCGTTTACCTTAAGCCAGTTTAATGTGGAAAATGCCAAGGATAGCAAGCAAAGATTACCCTTGTTCTCTTCGCTACAGTAATTTAGTTAGATACCGATGAACTTACATCGAATGGTGCCCATTGTTCATGTGCTCTCTCTCGGGGATTTTCAACGAAGCCATGGCTGCAAAACAATTATATCTAATATTAAACTGATATATCGTAAATTTTAATTGAGACGTAAATTTAAGGCGGTGTAAGCCACACTACAACCGGCTTCCAAAATGTCAATCTCACATGTGCGCGATGCACCCTGCCAGTGACAGATAAGGCGCTGACGACTGACCGTTATAACCATCCGCCAACCTAACATGTGAAGAGATTGGCTCTGCGAAGTTCCTTATCGCGCGTTGTGCAAGGGGGCTAGACGGAAATAGGAAAAGTTGTAACGACACTTTTTGCTATAGTAAGCTATTGTAAGCCGTGCGGGCGTGCGCATGTTTCTCTGCCTGTCTCTCTCTCTCTCTCTCTTATAGAAAGCAATAACGATGGTGACGATGGTGATGATGGTGACGATGGTGACGACGATGACGATGGTGACGACGACGACGATGATGATGATGGGCTTCAAAACTCTGAAAACGCGAAGTTCCTTATCGCGCGTTGCGAAAGGGGGCTAGACGGAAAAAATTAAGACCAAAAAGGAACTTCGTTCCATCCGGGTGTCCCTTGACACCTCTCAAGTTTTTTTAATTAAATAATATTTTACATTCAGGAACAGCAAACCAACGATAAGTAGAATTATTATTCTACTTATCGTTGGTTTGCGGTTTTCATTTTATAATCATTATCATTCAAAATTATATCAGCGCATTTGTATATATAGCAAACTGACGTCATACCCACAGAGCCATATGGCATCCACTGCGTCCAGCGTTTTCGTCAAATTACGCGCGAAATTTGAAAAAATTAAAGGTATTTTTACGGCACAAATCGATTAAATAAAAATGTTTTGTTATTTTTTTAAATGTTTATTAGCACTTTAGAATCTAAATATATATTAATGTTAATATTTGGATAAAATATTCATATTTGCGGTGAAAAAAACACAAGGAACATTACTTAATTGTTTAAAAAAAACTTATTTAGACTATTATAGTGAATATATTGATTGATTGATTAGAAAACTCAAACTCAAAGCATTTTTTTTAAATAAACCATTTAAATGCACTTTTGGATGGTCAAAAAGTCGGTCAGTTGGTCAAACTGTTGAAGCTAGTTGCCCATGCCAAAACGTAGATCTCTATGGAGAAGAACGACCAAGAAACTAACACTCTTTTAAATCAAGATATTATAAAACCCTGGGTACATTATTCTTGTTGCTTCTATTTGTGAGAACAATGTAAAAAAAATAAAATAAGATACAATAGTACAAAAATAGATACAAAATATAAGATCGACGGCGGCGGCGCCCGTTCAGGAAAATGACGAGATAAAGAACCTCATGGGCGCGCGGGCGCCGGGGGCGGGTAAGGGCCAGCGCCCACTTACGGCACGGCACACAGTGGGTCGAAACTATGATTTTAGTGACTTAGGGATCAATTTTGTTTTTTTACTTTTTTCTTTATGCGGATGGATAGAGCTCATAACCCTCAATAATAATGGTCCTTATGTTTTTTTTCCTAAACTTTATACTTTGGGTACAAAAATCAGTTTTGTTATTTTTTTGTATGGAGCGGATCAAATTAAGTCAAATTCCTGCTAAGTAGCGTGTGATCCCACTTTAAAACTTTATTTTTCTTATACCTTGTCTAGTCTTATATAATTTGGTGCTATGAACATCTGCATAAAGCTGCCACTCTGCCAAATAAATGGACCGAAAAAAAATGAAAAATACATTGAATAAAAAGCTTCTTTTAAGTTAAATTTGATATGGAATAGTATATAAAAGCACGTAATAATACACATAATTATTTAACAACTAACAACAATACATTTAAAAGGTCCCTAATTAGCTTAAATTTACTAATTTATTACATTAAGTATTTAAAAATGTTGATCTATGAATTTCTATTTGTGTGTTTAATGACTAATTAGATTATCCTTTTACTTTATAAAAAACAATGTTTTTCACTTTTAGCCATTACGGTAAAGTTAATGAGGATAATTATTTAATGAGGGTAGTAGAAAAAATTGTAAAGGTTTGTTTGTCACTGGAACTATAAAATGACCATATTTAATAAATATTACCTAGTGTTCGTTTATTCGTACTACTACTAACATGTCGTGATTGTGATCGTCCCTTTTTCGTTATAATGGAGAGTTTAGTTAACAATTTAGATTTATTTATGATTTTAAGAGAGCAGCTGAAGTCGCTGTCGGATAGTAAAAAACTTTTTCAATTTCTACAAGACAAAATAAACGTGACCGAAGAGAACAGTGTTGAGCTCCAAAAATTCTGTACGCGCTTTTGTTCAAATATAAGTGCAAGATGGGAACGAAGTAATCGCACGTTAGCACAGTTTATAAGAAAAAATGGTGATTGGTTAGAACATGCAATAAATTGGCCCGAAGGAATGATACGTGATGCTGTGAACACTGAACAGGAAAGGCTAGAGATTTGTAATACTGAAGATGTTGAAAATCTACCACCATCTACTTCAGAAGCTTCGACATCTACATTTACACCTCGAAAACCTTTCGAAGAATTGGGCTCCAGGCAAAAACGAAGACGCATTGAACAAATTAACCAATCGCTTTCGTTATCCCCAGATGAACTGAAAGCTACTACAATTGCTAGTTTAAAAAATACTGGAAATGAGGACGTAGGAAAAATCATGAACCATTTGCTAAATCACCCCGAAGATCTAGAAAAAGTTAAGGAGTGTTTAAGTACAAGTAAAGCGAAAAGTAGTACCTATTCACCCGATAAGGCAATGTCTTTATTAGTTTCACTTAAATTAAGTAAGTGGCAGTATATAAGCCTAAGAGAAGTAGCAAGTGAAAATGGGTCTGATTTATACCCTTCTTATTATAAAATTAAAGAAGCAAAGTTAAAATGTTATCCAGGGAAAGAAGACATAATTATTACTGAAGAAGGAGGTGCTATTAAACTGCAAGCTTTACTCAACTTGACGGTATCTAGGCTTTTAGATGTGATTGCTTTTGATTTGGACTCGGCAACAGAGTTACTGCTTATAAGCAAATGGGGCTTTGATGGAGCCTCAGGTCAAAGTAATTACAAACAAAAGACTGAAACAGAGTTTGATGATTCATCTATTTTCATGGCCAGTCTAGTTCCTATAAGGCTTCAACAATGCGATGGAACAATTTATTGTTTGGGAAAACGACCGACCTTCATCAACTTTCTATTGCCGTCCGATAATGTTCAAATTTACCAAAGAAACGCAGTCAACAGTGGCAACTATAAAAGCTAGCATAACACAAGAAAGAGATAGACTTCAGCCGTCAAGAATCAATCAAGTTGAAGTTAAGCATCAATTGCACTTGACGATGATAGACGGCAAAATAACGTCATATTTGTCAGACACATCTTCAGCTGTCTGTGATATTTGCAAAGCAAAACCGTCAGAGATGAACAATTTAGAGTCACTTGCTCAAAGAGAAAGCAATGAAGAAATGTTCCAGTATGGAATGTCATCTTTACATGCCTGGATAAGATGCATGGAGTGCTTACTTCATATCGGTAAATATAATCTTAAAACTTTATAATTTTTTTCATGGTAATTTCCTGTGAAATTATTTTTAAGTGACATTTCTTTTTGTTTGCAGCTTATCGTTTGGACTTCAAAAAATGGAGTTGCAGGGGCGATGATAAAGAAAAAATGTCACTCAGAAAGAGCGCTATACAGCAAGCGTTTAAGAAGGAATGCGGTTTACTTATCGATATAGTCAAGCAAGGAGTAGGCACAACCAATGATGGCAATACTGCCAGAAGATTTTTCAGGGGTGCAGAAACAACAGCTCGCATAACAGGAATAAGTAAAGATTTAATAGACAGGTTTTACGTGATTCTTCAGACTATAGCATCTGGAGAGCGCGTGGACTTTTCTAAGTTTTCCGAATTTTCTAGAGATACTGCAGAATTGTATGTAAACTTATATCCTTGGTATTATATGCCTTCCAGTATACATAAATTGTTGGTACATGGGAGTGATATAATTAAGCACTTTGGTGCCATACCTATAGGTAAACTGTCGGAAGAGGCAGCGGAAGCTCGCAATAAAGATTTCCGGAAATATAGAGAGAGTCATTCTAGAAAGGTAAGTAGAACGGCGACAAATGAGGATATTTTACACAATCTTCTTTTGTCTTCTGATCCAAAGATCACAAGTTTAAGACCTCGAATGGTGAAACAAAATGTAATGGTTCTCTCTCCAAAAGTTAAAGAGCTTCTGCTGAGTTTTCCCACAGAATCCGATATAGATTTTATTGATGTAGATAATTTGCAAGATAGACATAGCGATAGTGAATAAGATTTTTGGTAGATTGTAAGTTTCTTGTTTCTCTTTTACTAGTTTGTATGTCATATTTGAAAGGAAATAGTAAAGTATGGTGTTGTATATAGTTAGTTTTTTAGTTTACTTGTGTTAGTAGTAAGTTATTTTATCTTTACTAATTCGTATCTGTTTGTATGTTTCTTTACTTACTATCCAGTATTTAATTGAACTTTATAAACTAATTAAAGTCATTAAACAAACAAATAGAAATTCATAGATCAACATTTTTAAATACTTAATGTAATAAATTAGTAAATTTAAGCTAATTAGGGACCTTTTAAATGTATTGTTGTTAGTTGTTAAGTAATTATGTGTATTATTACGTGCTTTTACATACTATTCCATATCAAATTTAACTTAAAAGAAGCTTTTTATTCAATGTATTTTTCATTTTTTTTCGGTCCATTTATTTGGCAGAGTGGCAGCTTTATGCAGATGTTCATAGCATCAAATTATATAAGACTAGACAAGGTATAAGAAAAATAAAGTTTTAAAGCGGGATCACACGCTACTTAGCAGGA
The DNA here is from genome assembly GCA_949987655.1 of Polymixis flavicincta. Taxonomy (NCBI): domain Eukaryota; kingdom Metazoa; phylum Arthropoda; class Insecta; order Lepidoptera; family Noctuidae; genus Polymixis; species Polymixis flavicincta. Next base: position 8,718,496 of record OX465171.1, on the reverse strand, counting down.
ATTTGACTTAATTTGATCCGCTCCATACAAAAAAATAACAAAACTGATTTTTCTACCCAAAGTATAAAGTTTAGGAAAAAAAACATCAGGACAATTATTATTGAGGGTTATAAGCTCTATCCATCCGCATAAAGAAAAAAGTAAAAAAACAAAATTGATCCCTAAGTCACTAAAATCATAGTTTCGACCCACTGTGCGGCACGGCAAGGGATTTTTGAGCCACGAATACAAATGAAACTTAATTGAAAGTTCAACGGCAACGATGCCGCGGTATCCTTAGGCATGCCGCGACGTCCTTAAGCATCATCATTTAAATTCGAATTTTATTGTCTTACAATTAAGTTATATTCCTATTCGTCACATAAAAATCCCTTGCCGTGCCGTGCCTTTAGTGGGCGCAGGCCCTAAGGGGATGCTCCTCCACCCCCTAGATTCAAAATAAAATACAGGTGTAAAAACATTCAGAACTGAAATATTTCCGAAAACGCCTAATAGAATAGTAAACAACTCAATCTAACGAGCTCGGTTTGCATCTTACATTCTCTCAATTGTTAAGATTTTCTATTTAACCCGACAAAGCTACTCCTTGTATGAATAGACAAACGATAACGTAACGTAAATTATATGAAAGGAAGTACAAAAATGATCGAGCTCGCTTCGGTGAGCTGAAGATGTACTTCTGAAAATAAATCATGGAGAACGCTGCTGCCATCTCTCTTCACTAAATGAACCGCCCTTTACCAAGTAACAACCCTGGCAGCCTTTTTTTATGAAGGGGGAAATCTCATCATGTCCTCCGCCCTGGGGAGGGCAGAGGGGTCTGTCTGACTCTTCCCGACTAAAACAACCTCGGTGTTCAATTCCCACACATACACCGGGAATCACGAGATCTGATGCGACTTGTGGCTAACCCTGATGGCCTATTGCAACCGAGGTATTCTCTGCCAATTGAAGGCCAGTGGCAACTGACAGTCAACTAGAATATAATAGAGGTAGCAGCCCAGACCTTAACCGATGCGCTATTGTGCAGTTATTATTTTTTAATAGTCGTGTGGAAATCTAGTGCTATTTATTACGTACTACTTTTGTGACGTATATTAATGTTGTTTACAATGATTCGACGTTCGGACGGATGTAAAAATGTGGCGGGATTTTCAACGCATTGCTTAGCGCCGAGAGGTGAAAATCGAACAGAGTGTTTTTTTGTCGCGCTGGGAATGTACTCTGTTGTATTCATGGACAGTTGAAAATCTGATATAAATAGAGGTATTTTGTAATAAGTAAGTACCTATCATGTTGTACCGCGTAAGCGACACCTAAATGAAAACGCGGTTGGTTTTTATGGTTCCATCCCCATAGGGTGCCAACAGAACCTTGTTACTAACCCTCCGCAGTCCGTCCGTCCGTTTGTTTGTCTGAGAGCTGTAACTCATGACCTGTTAACAGGTAGGCTGAAATACTCAGGCCTCTGCCTCGAATCTTGCGGGCAGCGGGGCGGCACGCGGCGGCGGTAGCATCGCGGGAGCGGCAGGATCTAATGCATAAAATCAAATGGACCGACCCTCGAAAACAGCGGCGCGGGAGCGGGCAACGAGCGGTGCACTCCAGCCAAGCGGTGACCTGGAATATAATAATGTACTCTGTGATATGCCCGCTGGTTTCGAGAACGGGTCTGCGTTGCCCGCGTTTCCGCCGCTGCCGCCCCGCTGCCCGCAAAATTCGAGACAGAGGCCTCACAGAGTGTGTAGGTATTTCTATTGCCGCTATAACAACAAATCTATATATATAAAAATTAATGTTACTAAGCGCAATACTCGAGAACGGCTCGACCAATTAGGCTAAAAAAAATCGTATGTTCCTTAAGCCACATGAAAAGTTTAAAAAAAATTGCTTTGACAATAGCAAAAACAACACTCTGATATTTTTTTATACCGGTAGTACGTTCCCGTGGGATATCTTTCGACTTCCACGCGGGCAAAGACGCTGGCAAAACCTAGTTTTATAATAAAATAAAGTTAATACTTTATTAAAGGGGTTCTTTATACAAGAATCGTGTCTGATTCGGCGGTTTTTACCATGCACTTGTTTCATTTCGTCAGTAAAGCAAGCGTTGAAAATGCAACGTTTGCAATGCAATGTGTGTTTATGTTTAGGCACTAGCTTCCGCCCGCAACTTCGTCTGAGTCAAATTTATTGCTCCCCGACCCACGTCGCACACTGGTCCCAAATTAAAAAAAAGTGGACATTGATAGTAGACCGCTGATATTTTTTTTATTGTTGATATAATGATAACAGATAAGGCAAAAAAATATTATTGTCCTACTTCAAATACTTTTCTCTAAAAAAAATATTTCTTTTTTTTTGTATGGGAGTGATTACATTTTACTCAATTTCTCAAAAACCTTAAGCGATGTCGAGATGGCATTCACATATGTTAGAAAACTAATAATTCTGAGTATTTGGCTCGAAGAAACTTATTGCTTATCTCTGCGTACTTTCGAGATAATAGTGACAGAAAATAACATTTTTTTTTAATGTTAATTGTTCGCTTTTTTTTATTCATAGCCTTACTCATATCGCAATAGGTCCGCTGGCCAGCAAAATGGAGCTTCGACGCGAGTTTGCCGGGATAACAAGATGGCCGCCTCTCATGACGTAACGTAATACGGTCACGAATCGCGCGCGTACACCTCAGTGTACAACTAAATGTGGTTGCGATAAGACGTGTCCTTATTTTTTCTGTGCGCTTGAAGAAATGCTTGTTGTTTGTTTGTTTTGTTATTGTTGTATTTTGAATCTTTGGATTTTAAAAACAAATAATTTTTGTTTGTCTTTCTTTCGTCGAATTTGTTTTCGTAATTTTTTTTTTGTTAAAATCAAAGTCACTTTGTCTTTGATATCTTTGATTCTAATTTGTTTTCAATTTTCCTTAAAATTATAATATGTCCGCATTTGTCACCAACTTAGACTTATACGTTGTTCTTAAATCAGGAGGTGGTTTTAAAAATGTCGAATTTTTATTTAATGCCCTTATTGAACGTATTGGTGTTGAATTGTCTTCCGAAGATTTGAGTAATATGAAATTATTTTGTCGTAATTTTTCAAGTAATATCTCAAAAAGATGGTCTGCTTCCAGTAGAGCTCAAAAGACCTTTCTTAACAAAAATTCAGACTGGTTACAATCCCAAATAGTTTGGCCAAAATGTCAAAATATCGATTTAAGCAGCATTTTTAAAGTTGCCGAGGAAGTAATTCCAAATTTCGAAACGCCAGTGGATACTCATCAATTAAGTTGTGGTACAAGTAAAAAACCATTTGTTGATATATCTGATAAACAGAAGAAAAGGCGTTCTCTAACACTTCTAGATCACACAGAGGAGGAATTAGTTTATGCTTTATGTGCCAAATTAAAAGAGTCAAAAAAAACAAAATTAGCAGCTATATTAAACGAACTCAGCCAAAACAAGGAAAAATGTGAGATGGTACATGATGTACTATTCGCTAAAAAGACTGACAAACCGTGTTTACCAGATGATAAAACGTTAGCGCTTTACACCTCAACAAATTTGTCAAAATGGCAATATCGAAATTTAAGAACTATTCTTGCTTCAGAGAAAATGTATGGTCTTCCATCCTATCAAAAGCTCCTGGAAGCTAAAAAAACTTGTTATCCTCCAGAGTCAGACATAACTGTAACTGAATCTGATGCTAAGATAAGACTTCAATCGCTTCTAGATTTGACAACCAATAGGATATTAAAAACAATTCAGCACAACTCTGCCGACAAAAAATCGCTAAAACTAATAAGCGAATGGGGTTTTGACGGGTCATCTTCTCAAAGTAATTATAAACAAAACTCACACTCCGACACTAAAATTGACGATTCTTCAGTTTTCATGATTAGTTTGGTTCCGCTTCGTTTGGAAGAAGAGAGTGGTACTATCTTGTGGCAAAATCCTGCTCCCTCTTCAACAAACTATTGTCGTCCAATTGGCTTTATATTTGCAAAAGAAACAAATGAATTGATAAAGAAGGAAAGTGCATCCTTAGAGGAAGAAATTCGTAATCTTGTTCCACAATTGTAGATAATTTTGATATTAAACATGTTTTGTACATGACTATGATTGATGGGAAAATTTCTACTGTGATTTCCAATACTTCTTCTGCAGCTGTTTGTAATATTTGCAATACCCTACCTAGCAAAATGAATGACTTGGACTTTGTATCCAAAAGACTCATCAGAGAAGATATGTATAAATATGGTCTGTCTTCGCTTCATATGTGGATAAGATGTATGGAATGTATTTTACACATTTCGTACAACTTAGACTTCAAAAAGTGGGCTGCACGAAAAGAAGATAAATTGTTAAAAGAAATTAAAAAGAATTTGACACAAGAAGAATTCCGGGAAAGAACTGGTTTGTTAATTGACATAGTAAAACAGGGATTTGGTACAACCAATGACGGTAACACGGCAAGAAGGTTTTTTGAAAATTATGAAGTATCTGCTGAAATAACGGGTATCCACCCTGTTTTAATCAAGAGATTTGCAGTCATTTTACAAACAATTTCATCTGGTCAACTTATTAATACCAACTTGTTTAGGGAATATTGTAAAGAAACAGCAATGCTGTATGTAAACTTATATCCATGGTATTACATGCCTTCAAGTGTCCATAAATTGTTGATACACGGTGCTGATATTTGTGAAAATTTCTCCTTTATTCCGATAGGCATGCTTTCCGAAGAAGCTTCCGAAGCGAGGAATAAAGATTTCCGGAATGTCAGAATGGCACATACAAGAAAAATCGGTAGAGTTCAGACTAATTTAGACATTATCCACAGCTTTCTAATTAGCTCAGATCCTTACATCAGCAATATCAAACCAAAGTTTGCTCGTTTACATAAACAGTTGTTTCCAGAGGCTAGCGCTTTGATCTTGAACAATGAATTGCTTTCGTTGGAAAACGAGGAAATAGAGATTTCTCAAGAGAATATAGACCCAAATATTAATCTTTCACCATAATATTTTTTCAGAATCGTTTGTGAACATATTCAACTTTATGTTTGCAGCTTTATTTGTCTTCATTTTGATTGTTTTTTAAAACTGATGAAAATACTCCTTCAGAAAGGTCATAGCTTTTCAGTCATTAGTGAGCCCCCATAACCTCTTTTACAGAGAAGTCTCTTTTTATTTATTTGACATTACGCATACATTATAATTATGTGCTAAAGTAAGGCTATGATTAAAAAAAAAGCAAACAATTAACATTAAAAAAAAAATGTTATTTTCTGTCACTATTATCTCGAAAGTACGCAGAGATAAGCAATAAGTTTCTTCGAGCCAAATACTCAGAATTATTAGTTTTCTAACATATGTGATTGCCATCTCGACATCGCTTAAAGTTTTTGAGAAATTGAGTAAAATGTAATCGCTCCCATACAAAAAAAAAGAAATATTTTTTTTACAGAAAAGTATTTGAAGTAGGACAATAATATTTTTTTGACTTATCTGTTATCTATTGTATCAACAATAAAAAAAAATATCAGCGGTCTACTATCAATGTCCACTTTTTTTTAATTTGGGACCAGTGTGCGTCGTCGCCGTCGCATCGAATCGCCTAGCCGCCCGAATACTTCATATTCGTGTCTTTTTTGTTTATGCTCAGCCGAGCAAAAAGAAAAAAAGAGCTCAGAGGAGCCCCTAAGGGCCTTAGCGTGATGTTATATAGCCTATAGCCTTCCTCGATAAATGTGCTATCCAACTCTAAAATATTTTTTCAATTCGATCCAGTAGTTACTGAGATTAGCGTGTTCAACCAAACAAACTCTTCAGCTTTATAATATTAGTTTATTTATATTATACTAGCAGCGCTCCGCGGTTTCACCCGCGTAGTTCCCGTTCCCGTGGGAATACGAGGATAAAATATAGCCTATGTCACCCGGGGATAGAGTAGCTTCCCAACAGTAAAATAATTTTTCAATGCGGTTCAGTAGTTTCGGAGCCTATTCAATGCAAACAAACAAACAATTCCTTTCCTCTATAAAACATAAGTATAGATTACTATAGGTGTCGCATAATGTTAGTAAAAACGGGCATTCGTTTATGAAAAGTCAAAGGAATATCTTACGCGGTTGTGGTGGTGGTATACGTGTATATGGTTCGAATGGTACTCCTGTAACACCAGTAACTCCAGGAATGCTTGGAGTACCAGGCACGCCAGGTGGGAACGGCATGCCCGGAGCAGGCTGAGGGATCGGCTGGTTCGGATCCACGTGTCCGTAATGGTGTGACCCGTTCATTCTAAACCTGAAACAATGGGGTTTGCGTTAGCGACGTGTGTGAAACATTCGTGTAAAGGTTACTCTCGATTTGCCCATGGGTGTTGCAATTTCGTCCTTGACGTACTACTAGGACTAACGATCTCGCAGCTGTGAGTGGGATTGCATGTGTCTTAGTACAAATGATCTAAGAACTCATATCGGAATATCGCAGGACGGAGGAACGCAAAAGTCCTACTTCTATTGAGTCGTTATTATCGCAGCAGTGTGTAACTTCGTAGCCGTCCTAATACATAATGTACTAAGTAAAAACAGATATCGCAATAACGCATCTGGTATTATCGATCGGTATCTACTTACTAAAAACGGTCGGCGCGTAAGCACTAATTGCTGGTACTTTATAATCTTATTAGAAGGATCGGACGAGACAATGGTGCCGATTCTGTTGTCACAAAATTCTGTACTTAAACTAGACTAAAAATCACCAAAATTTGGTTTATTCCTGTCAAACGACGATTTCCCATTCTGAAATTCACTAAAGTGACACAACGTAACTATATTTTAGTTTGACAGCACTAAGATTGCACTGAGTTTTTAATTTAGTGAAAATGGCAATATTGCTATTCTGTTGTAGTCAATTTCATTATTCTATTCAACCTAAAATTTTGATTTTCTAACTAAATCTGACTATTTTTAATCGCGATTAAAAAGGTGTGGAATAAAATTAGCTGACAAGAACTCAAAATTACACCAACACTTCGACTTCTGGTGCAAAAATAGTACTGTATCTTTTTTTTTCTTTTGCAGTTAACTCGAAAATGGTGTGTATAAAAAAATCACGGGGTAGGGCAAACAAGTACCACGTTGCGAAGCCTAAACATACCACGTGCAAGTCGCGATTACCTATCAAATTCGATTTAAGTTGTGTCAAAATTGTTTTTAAATTTAGAGATTTATTTTTGCAGAATAGCTATAAGATTCTCATAGCCAAAAGTAAGGAAGAGTTTTTTGGCGGGATCGCGTTGGAACATGTCGCACGAATTTTCATTTTCATGAAATTTCGTGAAATAGCGAATTAAGTTGTATAATTTTGGTAGTGAATTATTCAATTTAGTTACGTGTAAGTGCACAAGTGTAGTGAAGGTGAAAGTAAGTGACTAACGTGGACTTTTCGTGTTCGCCCCAAAAACTCCTAATAGGTTGTTGTAAAGTTGCTTTACAATAACTTTGACACTTTGACTTAACTTTGACTTGACTAACTATGACTTTTTTCTAACTTCGTGCCTGCTATCGGGTCATTTACTTGATTTAAAAGTAAAATTACTTGACACTGGCTAAATGCACAAACCGTGCGAAGCCAAAAAAAAAAAAAAAAGTAAGGAATTTTAGTGATAGTTTAGTTAGTTTAGTTCGGTGTATGTACAAGAGAACCGGCACCACTATTTCTTATTATTGTGTTTTTAACCATTGAGTACTCAAACTAGAGTAGCATAATCAGCCTATACCGTCGTAAATCAAAATTTATTGGGCTTTTAAGTTGTCTATACTAATATTATAAAGAGGAAAGATTTGATTTTTTTGTTTGTTTATTTGTTTGCATTGAATAGGCTCCGAAACTACAAAACCGATTTAAAAAATTATTTCACTGCTGGGTAGCTACACTATTCCCGGGTGACATAAGCTGTATGTTATCTCCGTATTCCCACGGGAACGGGAACTACGCGGGTGAAACCGCGGAGCGCTGCTAGTATGAAATATAAATCAAAGCTTCTTATTTACTCGTAGATGTACACTAAGTACTTACACTTTAAAAACTTTTTACACTGTATCACTTTGATTACTCACAATTCACTGTTTGTTTTTATTCATTCGCTGAACATCACTGGTGAGAAACTGAAGTTCAGACCCACGACGCATCATGCTTTATTTACCCCCACCCATACAAAAAAGACTTCGAATGATCCACAATGTTCCAGAATAGTCCACAATATTCGTGAGTGTTCAGGAATGTTCCACACTTATCTGAGATCTTCTCGAACATTCCAGACTATTCCCGAACATTCCGCAACATTCCAGAATGTACTAGAACGTTCGAACCCACGACGAATGTTGCTTTATGTATCCCTATCAATAGGTAGCTCCACTCATACAAAAAGTCTTCGAATGGTCCACAATGTTCCAGAATATTCCACAACATTCGAGAGTGTTCTGGAATATTCCACAATGATCTGGCATGTTCTCGAATGTTCTAGAAATTTCTTGACACGAGCGAAACTTCCAGCCCTTATATCTTCAAAAGCACGCCCTTCAGGTAAAAACGGGAAGATTCTTCATGGTCGGGAAGATATAGATAGAGGGCTACCACACCATATAACTCCCTTGATCATACCGGCACTCGTTTGTGAGTTTTAGCGGCAAGCGCATTGTACACTTTCTTTTATAATATATATTGATTTGTTTCTTACCGCGGCTCAAGAAACATGAACATGTGAGTAAGTTACCTTGATCACGGGAAACGTGTTCATCGAAAAAATCGAAGTAAAATACAAAAAGTCTACTCCGCACCAACTATATGAAAATGTCGTAGAAAAAACGATATATTATTAAAAAATCATTAATTTTACTCTACCAACGTACCTACAATATTAAAAGATAGATATTCAAAACCGTTCCAAAAAAAGATCTAAAAAATTAGAAATGACGGTTATACCGATTGAATCGCATTTTACTCACACAACACGGAACAGTAGACAAAGCAATTAATTTGTAAAGGACCGATGAAAACAAAATGAGAATCGTTAGCATCTATCATCATCATCATCATTTCAGCCGAAATACTTCCACTGCTGGACATAGGCGGGCATATATATATTTTGGGGGAGGCCCAAAAGGGGAGTTTTGCCCATAAAAACATCAACAGCATAACATAACACCATACATAAAAAACAAAAATTATTGCAAAAGCTTTCAGGTTTGCAGCGAACTGCCACAGATATATACGACTAATGTTAAAAATCTAAGTAAAAATACCCAAGAATATATTTTCTGTCTACCCCTTCCCCGCATCAACTATGTGAAAATGTCGTAGAAAAATAGAGATATTATTTTAAAATCATTCATTTTACACTACGACGGTATCTTCACCCCCTGCAATATTAAAAGAAATGCAATTCAAAACCGTTAAAATAACATGCGCAATAACATCTACAAAATTAGAAATTAAGGTAGAACCTATCGAATCGCACACTACCTACACAACACGGAACAGTAGATAAAGCAATTAATTTGTTAAGGATTTATGAAAATAAAAAGAAAATCGCTAGCATCTATTAAAACAATAAAAATCTGCAAAAGCTTTCAGGTTTTCAGCAAATTGCCACAGATATACCACCTACCTATCATTTGCAAGAATATTTTTTTTTTTAAATTAATGTTGCAAAATAGTAAAGTACATAATTAAAATATTAAATGTCACAATAATAATTATTGTCTAATACTTACTGGAATACAGAGTTCTTGCAAGCTTGCGACCGTTTAGTATCTCGCATCGAAACGAAATGGTGTGTGCCGCTACGAAGCGAAGTGCGTATTGCATTGGACACAAAATAAAGTTGATTGCACACTGCGTCGGTTTTATTTATTACGACACACATCGTACCCTTTTTATTGACTGATGTGTTTTGGTATTCAATTTTAAAATGAAGTTGTAAGGTTTTACATTATGTTGGATCCGGTTAAGTAATCGGGGAATTTCAAATTTTCTACCGTTTTTTGCAATTTGCAGGTCAGTGTCGTTGGCGCAGTGGCTGTATGTTGGAAAAATATGGCTTTACATAATAACAATCATTAAAATCATCCATATACCCCTCGTAAATTCATTTCACTATTTCATGAAAATGTTTTCGAGGGTTACCCTGGCGCTTTTCCTTTAATTGCAGATATCTGTTTTTGTGAAATAGATTTTACCCAAGCTTTTCTTTGTTTTAAATATTATGTAGATATATAAAACAAGATAAAATCTTGACAAATCATGCTTATAGAAATGGGTTACGTCTTGACACTGTTGACATGTCCCTAGAGCAAGGGTTTCCAAACTTATTTTGTTTACTGCCCACTTTGAGAATAAAATGTTTTTTAGCACCCACATTTTTTCACCTACTTAAAACCACTATAACTTCAAATTAAATTAATTATTGAGAGCTACATTAGTGGAGATTGAGTAGAATTAGCAGGTCACTTACCGTCCCCCTTTAGGCCTGCAGTGCCCACAAGGGGGCGTTATCGCCAACTTTAGGAAAGGCTGCTCTAGAGCATCTAAAGTTTTTTGAATAGAAATATTGTCAGAAAGGAAATGTCGACTGTAACTAGCTTATTTTTTGCGGAATTCTAAAAAGATGAGGTTCAATTTTTTTTTGTCTGTGTTCCGTGATATTTCCGTAATATATAATGTCGTTACGGGTCGTCAGAAGCCCGAAAGTCTGACAACCAGTCTTACCAAGGGGTATCGTACTACCCAGTAACTGGGTTGTGGAGGTCAGATAGGCAGTCGCTCCATGTAAAATACTGGTATTCAGCTGCATCCAGTTAGACTGGAAGCCGACCCCAATATAGTTGGGAAAATGCTAGGCAGATGATGATGTGTTCCGTGATATTTCCGGTAATTTTATATCGCCAAGAACTCTGATCACTAGTAAAATATGTTAATACGTGATACGTGAAGCAAAAGCTTTGTGCCCTTCTTACGAAAAATTACGCGGACGGAGGAGTATGTATCCTATGTGATTTGACACAGTTTATGGAGGAGTGCTAAAAACATATTTTTTCCATAACAATGCCATTAAAAATTAATTTAATTAATTATAAAAATCATGGTCGAATATCAACCGCTGGGTGTAAAAAGTCAAACAAAAAACAAAACGAACTATAAAGTATTTTTCAACTTTACGCGTCATACAGTGTGCATTTACCTTTACTGCGAATACGACATAGATCGAAATAAGTAAGTACGAAGTAAGTACGATTTTCAAATGAGTGTAGGAATAAAGTAATGTAAATTGAGGGTACAAACAAAGAAGTTTGCAGATGAACAAATTGTTCGATAGAACATATCAGAAATTGCAGTTGTTCAGTTTGAATAGTTGGTACTTGAGGGGTTTGTGACTAAATAATAGCTGCCGTACCGGTCGTTCGTTCAGGTTAATCTACGCTTGCCGCGGTTGATCCGTGGATGGATGACCATTTTTACATACCAATACCCTCCGTGCTTCGGAAAGACCGCGAAGCCGTTGGTCCCGGCAGTCATTCGTGGATATTTGACAGGCGTTACGGGTCGCCAGAAGCCCGAAAGTCTGACAAGCAATCAGTTGTTGGGTTGTGGAGGTCAGATTGGCAGTCACTTCTTGTAAAATACTGGTATTCAGTTGTATCTGGTTTGACTGGAAGCCGACCCCAACCTAATAGATGAAAGCCTAAGCGGATGAGGAGTGTTAAGTATTTGGTACATAGTGTTTCTACATTGAAGAAATAGTTTAATTTCAAGCTTACGTTATTATTTCGTTTTGTTTATTTTGAGTAGGTAAATTGTCGACTAATCGAGAAGTATGGATGAAACTTGATTGTTGCGGCCGAACTCAAAAAAATGGAAATGGCAAGTGAATTATGATATTTTGAAATAAGTTATGTTATTTAACTCAGATCACACGCTACACACACACACCACTTCAGCCGAAAGACGTCCAGTGCTGGACATAGGCCTCCCCTAAAAGGCGGGTTTTGCCATAATCGCCGCGCTTCGCAGGCGGGTTGGCGATCGCAGTACGGTGGTAAAATGCATAGAGAATGCTGCTGCCCATTCTCTAGTAAGTCCCTTAGTCGCCTTCTACGACACCCACGGGAAGAAATGGGATGGTGCTATTCTTATACGTCCGGCAACACTATCAGATACATGGCTAGATTTAGACTTTGATAGGTAATTTGTAATAACATCTGTATTATCATTAGTTTAATTATTATAATTAACCTTTTGACCGCCACAGTCATATACCTATACCTACTTCTCTCACTAATGATTATAAGTCTTCCATGCCTTCTCCATCAGCGAATGTTATTAAAGACGAATAAAGGCTTTGGAGGAAACCGGCATGTCGTAGAACCAAAAGTTCGAAGACATGTGACATCTACCAACCCGCTCTGGGCCCGCGTGGTGGATTACGGCCCAATCCCTCTCGCCGAGAGACGCCTGTGTCCCTGCAGTGGGAACATTATAGGCTGATGATGAATGATTATGAAAGGCTTTGGTTCCGTGTGGTGCCAGACGTACAGAATATAGTACCATCCCATTTCTTCCCGTGGGTGTCGTTGAAGGCGACTAAGGGACTTACTAGAGAATCATGATGGTACGAAGGCATTTGTTGATCACACACACATCACCACGCTTGCTCCGTCGTGCGTCAGTCACTATGCATAAACTTAAAAATTGTATTTTGTGCACATCAGGGTTCGCTATCCGGTGTTATGGAAATTGGTCGAATATTCTAATATCGCAATTTTTGTATTCGAATATTTAAATGCAAGCCCTAGTCACTTGCACATCATAAAACATCAAGGTCTATTTTCCATAAGACCATAGCTACAGTTTAATAGTTTTTAGTATCGCTTTAGTTATAACTAAAACTCGAACTATTTATTTAGGTATACTTACATTAAACCATTTACAGGCAATGTGGTTAAAAAGTCTATCACTTAGTCGGAAAGTTGAAGCTACATGTCCATTCTAAAACGTAGATCTCTATGGAAAAGAACGGGCAAGAATCACCAAGAGCAATAAGAATATGGATATGAATACCTACAATATTTTAAGGTAAGGTATCTAATACCTTTAAACGGGCAATTCTTGTATATATATAATAATATATAGGTACCTAATCTGAATCTCGGAAACAGCTCCAACCATTTTCATGAAATTTAATTTAGTATGCAGGGGTTTTCGGGGGCAATAAATCGATCTAGCTAGGTTTCATTTTTAGAAAACGTCAAACAAAAAACGAAAAACCGGTCTCCAGATATCTATCTTTATTCCTCTAAGAAGTTTTAATTGACTGAATACCTATTCATGTCAAAAGTGGTACCTACCGAATTAAATGCTTTCAGTTTGGAATATGTATATACACGTTCAACGCATTCGCGCAAAAGAATGAGCAACAAAAGTCATACCTTTCGAGTTAGTCAGCAAATTATATTTAACTAGCAGCGCTACGGGGATAAAATATTGCCTATTTCACCCGGGAATAGTGTAGCTTCCCAACTGTGAAAGAATTTTTCAAATCGGTTCTGTAGTTTCGGAGCCTATTCAATGCAAACAAACAATCAAATATTTCCTCTTTATAATATTAGTAGGTAGAGATGAATACAAAATATTGTAAAACATTTTAAAGGAGTAACCATCTAATTTCTCGGCCATTTATCTCGATACGAATTTACGTTTTGGAATATTCACTTAGAATAAATTTTTGTAAATTTTTGCTTAAATTTTATGGCAAAAAATTGCATCGTGTACATTAGCATGCATGCATGCATGTGTGATGCACTCTCGGATTTCACGTACAGGTATATTTTCAACGCGTTCGTCAATGTATGTACGCATGGATTAGGGCTTTCAATACCGGTATTCCGGGATCCCGTAATACCGTGATGAAGGATTTTATTTTGGCCCTTTACAATAGGTATCGGTGTTGACGCCCCAATACCGTGATTACGGCATTACAAACATTATATCTGAAAATTATCTTATTAAGCTATATTACATTTCTACAAATAATGATACCTATGTTGAATCTTGATTTATTTTGTTACTTGTTAAGTTTTAGATTATTTGATTGTTTTTTTATTACATGACTATATATAGATTGTTACTAAAATGATTACAAAATGATTGCTAGCTAGTTAAGCTATACTTAACTCACATACATTTCTACAAATAAAGATAGCAATGTTGACTTTTACATGAGACATGATGACATTTAGATAATAATAAGAAATGTATATATTCTTTTGATATTTTACATACAAAGTCTATGTGAAATGCATTTGTAAGCCCTAGCATGGATTGATAAACGTTACTTAGCTTGGCAGCTTTTCGAGAGTCATCACGAACCGTCTCGCGCGCAGGTTTGACGACTTCCAGCCTCCCGAACCAGCCGGATTCCGTAAAGGCTTAAGCACCGTAGACCACATACAAACGCTGCGGCAGGTTATACATAAGACCGAAGAGTATAACCTGCCTCTCTGCTTAGCGTTTGTGGACTACGAAAAAGCCTTCGATTCGATCGAGACATGGGCTGTACTGCAGTCTCTTCAACGGTGCCTGATCGACTATCGGTACATCGAGGTGTTGAAGTGTCTGTATGAAAACGCCACTATGTCAGTCCGACTCCAGGACCGGACTTTGAAACCTATCCCTCTGCAGCGTGGTGTGAGACAGGGACATATTATCTCTCCGAAACTGTTCACCGCTGCACTGGAGGATGTCTTCAAGGTTTTGTACTGGAAAGGGGCTGGCATCAACCTCAATGGCGAGTACATCACTCAACTTCGATTTGCCGATCATATAGTCATCATGGCTGAGACCATGGAGGACCTCAGTACAATGCTCGATGACCTCAGTAGAGCTTCCGCAAGAATGGGTCTTAAAATGAAACTGGAAAAGACAAAGGTCATCTCAAATGCCCATGTAACACCCACTCTCATGACGATCGGAGGCACTACACTCGGAGTTGTGGACGAGTACGTTTACCTAGCACAAACTGTCCAGTTAGGCAAGTCCAACTTCGAGAAAGAGGTCAATCGTCAAATCTGACTCGGCTGGGCAGCGTCCCAAATACCACAGTGTTTCAAGACGAAAGTCTTTGACCAGTGTGTGTTGCCAGTGATGACCTATGGTACGGAGACGTGGTCGCTCACAATGGGCCTTATCAGAAGCCTTAAAGTCACCCAAAGGGCAATGGAGAGGGCTATGCTCGGGGTTTCCCTACGCGATCGAATCAGAAATGAAGAGATCCGCAGGAGAACCAAGGCAACCGACATAGCCCGAAGAATTGCCAAACTTAAGTGGCTGTGGCCAGGGCACATTGCTCGGAGAACAGATGGCCGATGGGGCCAAAAGGTTCTGGAGTGGCGACCGAGTACCGGAAGACGTAGAGTGGGAAGGCCTCCCACAAGGTGGACCGATGACCTAGTGAAGGCCGCGGGCATCCGCAGGATGTGGGAAGCACAAGACAGGTCGAAGTGGAGGAGCCTGGGGGAGGCCTATGTCCAGCAGTGGACGTCTTTCGGCTGATTTGTGCCATAATCGTCTCGCTTGGCAGGCGGGTTGGCGATCGCAGTATGGTGGTAAAATGCATAGAGAACGCTGCTGCCCATTCTCTAGTAAGTCTCTTAGTCGCCTTCCACGACACTCATGGGAATGGGTTGGGAATGGGATAGTGCAAATCTTTACGTCTGACACCACACGGAACGGCTTAGATACGTCCCCATCTTTATTGCATTTGCAGTTTGACAGCTGTGCGACTGTGTCGATATTCATACAATTATCTACTTTAGAATATGGTAATACGATACTATTTTTAATGGAGCTCGTAAATTGCTTAGGCATTTTTCCGGTCTCTCTGAACTGACTCTGTTTTAACCGTTCCAGACATCTCGAGAGAGAAATCCGCCGAGATTGCGAAGACTTTTCGGCAGAAGTTCTGGCAAAAGTGAAGGAAAATGCCATAAATTGGGTCCGAATGGTCATTAATTTTGGCGACGAGCACGACGCTCATTTTCTCGACATGGACAATGGAAAAATATTACATCAAAGAAACAAAATCCTAAAGTAGAACCAAAGGTGCTTGTTGTTTTTTTTGTAAATGTTAACTAAACCTTAACATTTACAAAAAAAACCACAAGCAAAGAACATGACAACTTTTATGCAACCCTGTAGCGATTGTTTGAAAGTGGTGCCAGTGACGGAAAATTTGAAACTAAATGGTTTGGCTTGGTATCGGCAAGTGATGAGAAGGTGACTAAGAAAAGATGGTGAATTGTGGGAGGAATGATATGAAAGAAAAGAGATTGAATGATAGCGTGACAGAGTTGACAGGGGAGAATGGAAAAGTGTCGCCGACCTCAAGTAACTTGGGACCAACCAGGACAGGAAGATGAAGGTCGTGCTGGCATTCGTCGATGGGTGTTATAGTCCCACTTAAGACGGGCCAAACCTATTCCCATTGCTCAAGTCACTGTCTGAAATGCTTAATCGAAATCTTAGTAACAAGATCCAAGATCTTATCAAGATCTTGTCAAGATCTTATCAAGATCTTGTACCCACATGATATTTGCAATAAAGATCTGAATTGAATTGATTAATTTGTCCGACCTGAGGACCAGTGGTGGTCCAGTAGTCACGACCGCGACCTACGAGTTTTAGGTCGTAAGTTCGAACCAAGACAGGCTTTTTAGTTTGCATAAATTATTTCATCAAAAATCGTCAGTAAATCGGCAAGTCCTAGAACCAAAAAGCTAACCATGCGAACCACCAGTGGCGTGCAGTCCATAGAGACAAAGACACTGGTGCCGATTCTGTTGTCACAAAATTCTCTAAACTAGACTAAAAATCACCAAAATTTAGTTTAATCCTGTCAAACGACGATATCCTATTCTAAAATTGACTAAAGTGACACAACTTAGCTATATTTTAGTTTGACAGCACTAAGATTGCACTGAATTATTAGTTTAGTGAAAATGGTAATTTTTGCTATTCTGTTGTTGTCAATTTCATTATTCTATTCAACCTGAAATTTTGGTTGTCTAACTAAATCTGACTATTTAATCGCGATTAAATAGGTGTGGAATAAAATTAGTTGTCAAGAACTAAAATTCACACCGACATGCGACACCTCGACTTCTGGTGCAAAAATAGTACTGTATTTTTTTTCTTTTCTTTTGCTTATATCTCGAAAACGGTGTGTCCTATCGCAAAAATAATGAAAATTTCGACCCCCTTTATAAAAGTGAAAATTCCATATAAATCACGTCGAGGCTGCCGACCCCGGCGCGCTGCTGGCTCTAAAAAAACGGGGTAGGGCAAACAAGTACCACGTTGCGAAGCCAGAACATACCACGTGCGAGTCGCGATTGTAAAATTCGATTTTAGTTGTGTCAAAATAGTTTTTAAATTTAGAGATTTTTTTTTGCAGAATAGCGTTTAGATTCTCGTAGTAAAAAGTAAGGAATTTTAGTTATAGATTAGTTAGTTTAGTTCGGTGTACAACAGAATCGGCACCACTGCCTACCCTACCTAAATCAGAAATATATAGTTAAAACTAATATTTTTTTATCAATAAACAAAACATCCTTATTCATAAATCAGCGCCATCTGTCGAGCGCCGGTCATATCATCGAAATTGCGATGCACTAGCGCCGATGAGTGCCGTTTGCAATGTTGTGAGTGTGCTGGTACTCAAATCTTTTACATCAGTCTCTACTCCACACTAAGGTAGCTCGCTAAATTATAATTTTCATAAGTTTTTTGCAATTTGCAGTGTCAAATCTGTCAAATTTCTTTGATAGATTTTCATTTCTTCCGACTAGTATATAGTTATCTGTGTCTATGATCTAAGTCTAAGGTTCATGTTCAATTGGTAAAATTTGATAGTTTGGGGTAGCTTGATGTGCTGGCGTTTGTACGTTGATCAAAAATATTATTCGCGGCCGTAACAATTAAGTCTTTCATCATCAATTCCGACGAACGACGTTCACTGCTGAAATGAACCTTTTTGGTGCAGCCGTGTGGCACACACTGTTGTAGATGTAGTTATTTATTTTCACTTTTTTATTTCCTATTGTAGGTATTTTGTGTTTCACGAACTGTGTCAAAATAAACGGTAGGTATTCTTTCTTTCTTTACAAAGGCCTCCCAGCAAGCTCCTCCACTTCGACCGAAGGTCAACAACCTAGGAGGTTGTCGGCTGCTAAACCAGACCCCTGTAGGCCGGTAGGCCTGTGGGTATTAGGAGGAAACGAGTCCATATTTTTTCCATACAAACTTCGGGAGTATATTACTCCACTGTTTGACAATGTCAAGGTACACAGTTACGCAGTGAAAATGGCGCCGATGGCAAGTGAACAGTTTTAATCTTAATTTAATGCTAAGGTCTGTACGGGTGTTCACCTGTGGCGTGGAATTCAGCAAAGCGTAAAATAGTTTAGCACTTTTGAAATACAAACCAGCCATGGATCGATGTGAAAATCACTAGAAGTTCTGTCTTGGTCTAGATAGGTACCTAAAAGCTGTTATTCGAGTGCATGGGTGGTATCACCTGACTAATAAGGTTAAAGTTTATCTGTATGCAGCATAAAGCATTTTTTTTTTGTTATATAACTTCACAAAGTAACTGCTTACGTTATAGTGGTTCATAATTATGTTCTCTCTTAAAATGCAACGGTTTTATAGTACCTACACACGTGGGCTATTATTCAGAAAACTGCATTATTTGTGTTTACAAAAATGCGCTCTTGCAGCTGATAGGATACTGCACTACTAGTAGTGCAGCACAGTCACGCTGAATAACAGTGACTTCTTTGGCGTGTTTGTGTTGATTAATAGAATTAGCGTACAGAAAAAAGCGTTACAGTAAGCCTCGTTTTTTATCAACAGCTGTTGCAGTCCGGGTGAATACTAATAAGAGTATAAAAATGCTTAGATTAACGCTGTGGGCCTTATGTGACAATTTATAATGCAGTTCTGTGCTACTTGGGTGGTAGTTGATTTATTAGACTAGGTACCTATTACATACTTTAATGTTCTCTTGCCGTGTAAATTCGTGTAATTTGGTAGTAAAAGCTGAACATTTTTTTTTTATGGGTGGGAAATCATCAAATTACTTCTCCCGCTCTGGGTGGAGCAGGAGGGCGTGTCAATCTTTTACTGACTAAAACCCACCCGTGTTCCCTCAGTAGCCTGTATACCAGGGACTGCGGTATCTCTTTCGAGCAAACCCGCACCCCTGGCAGGCATCGGCCCTTGCGGGCTCCATCGGTTTGTGCTGACATCTCTTTGAGGCGCGCGTGGAACACAACGCGCCGTCGACCTCGGCTTGGTCCTTATTACCGGACAGCGAGCTACCCATTGCTCGCCGTCCGCAAGCTCACGCCTACGGTGGGTGGCCGGAAATCAGCCTGGGAAGCTTAGCATTGACGACGCTACGAGTCCTAATTTCATTGTTATTTATGGATTTTGTTTTCTTTAGGTTTTCATTAAAGAATTCTTCTTTTAACAGTGCAAATTTGTTGTTTTCGTGTATTGGTATCTTAGGTACAGAATTCAAATAATTGATGATAGTCATTTATGTATTTCTTCTTAATGTTTTTGGGACAATTACTTTTAAAATACGTAATTGAAGTGCGTAAATTTTATCAAGGTGAGTCTTTTAAGTCCTACCACAGCTCGACAGACCATAAGATATTGTTGATTCCGCCAGAGCTTTGTATAGCATTAATAGAGTTTGATACGGAATTTTGGTTTTTATAATTGAGGATTTAGCTAAAAGACATCTTAATTTATCACACACCCCGTTAATGTGCTCCTTCCAATTAAGTCGGCTATTAATGGTAAGTCCTAGGTATGTTTGGCTATCTACGAGATCTATGGAGTCACCGAGTCACAGTTACACGGTTTCGCTACTTTATTGGTACAGTTGTTATGCAGACAATCATGACAGTGAGCTGTTAGTTTCGGCACAGAAGAGCTTCTATTTTGACTTGAGCTGATGTACATTAGTTTGGTCTTACAAGCGTTTAATAGGTACTAGACCAGCGTCATGAGACCATCCAGTCAACGAATCAAAGTCCTCTTGTAGATGCTTTTGGGCATCTATAACACTTCGCCCAGCGGCTACAAGGCAGGTGTCGTCGGCGAATTGGTAGATCTCGCACTTTTTTATGACATTGACGTCGCTATTTACGTAAATCAGTGCAGTGGCCCAAGGACTGAACCTTGCGCCGTTCCTTCGGTTACGCTGATTGGTTCACTAGTCTCGTCACTTACTTTGACCATATATTTTCTGTTATCGAGATAGTTTCCACACCAATCGAGTAGTTTGCCTCTAATTCCGCTGTCATGAAGACACTCCTCTAGTAACCGGTCATGTCTGAGCGTATCGAATGCCTTGCTGTAGTCTATAAAAACCACTAAAACGTGTTTTCTTTCTTCTAAGTGTTTATGAATTACTATCTGTGAACGTAGAAAGCAGCTGAGTGGTATTCTTTTTTGCTCAGATTATAAAACAAAGGCAGATAGACCGCGCGGAACACCAAGAGTGAGGCCAAAAAACCAAATACTAAATCGTCGCATTTTATGTAAAATACAATGCGACGCTTTAGTATTTGTTTAGATTATAAAACAAAGGCAGATAGATTGCGCGGAACACCCAAGAGTCAAAGAAACAAATACTAAAGCCTCGCATTATATACCTACAATGCGACGCGTTAGTATTTCGTATTTTGGCTTCACTCTTGGTGTTCCGCGTGGTCTATCTGCCTTGGTTTTATAATCTGAGCTTTTTTGGTTGAAACCCACATTGTTTGTCCGTCAGTACCTATTTTCTTATTTCCATAAATTCGTGTATATGTTTACAGATATGTTTTCGATAGTAGGCAATATAGTAATAGATCTGTAGTTGTTGTAATCCAGCCTGTTTCCTTTTTTATGAATCGGTCTGACAATTCCTTTTTAAAGTAAACTTGGATACTTGCCGGTTTGTTTGCATAGATTAATTAGTTTAGAAATTACTGAGGTTATTGACGTACACAACCTTTTGACATCTAAGACTCTAATTCCATCTATTCCTGGGGCTTTATTATTGTTGAAAGATTTTTTTTTTACTGATGCAGGTTATATATTTAACATACCTAAAGAAATGTCACTTTGTGCAACAGAAAGACTTAAACAATGTGTAACATCATTAAAAAACACCTCATACACCCCAATTAGAGCATTGAGTTAAAAGCATAATACAATAACCAAATCTATGTTTTTTAAAGCTAACTATTATTATTAATAAAATCGTGTTGACCTTAGAATTACTTTATGCATTTAAAATTGACCCTTAAATACTTGAAATAAGATTGGATTTCTTAGGTTCAATCGACAGTAGGTGTGGCAAAACACCTAATAAAAAATAAAATAAACATTTTAAAGTTACTGAATTCGATTTATTATCGATTGTTTACGTGATATTTGGTGCAATCGGCATCACAAATAATTCTGGCTCACCGCCAGTTTGAGACTAGCTTCGCCCACTCCCGCGCATTTCAAAATTAGCTCATTCTGCTAACCTATAAAGCTTTGCATGTGACTTTTGTGGGCGGCGGCGGCGTCTCCGTACATCAAGGCGGTCCATTGGACGGGCGCTATCCTAAGCCCCGCCCTCCGTGACTATCTGACTCGTGAGTTATTCTTACTGAAAAAACTGTTTCAAGCATTTTAATACCATATTTACTAATATTATGCTAAAAATAATTATGCAAGAATGAAAGTATCACTTATCTATTCACAAAACAAATAAAAATAATTATGATGTTGTTAAGGTATAATATTAATAAATTAAAATATAAAGAAAAGTCACGCGACGTGGCATGTGAGATGTAAGTACCTATGTCAATTATTTTCTGTACTTTAAACATCTCGTTTATACGTAAGAATAGATTACAGTTTTATTAATTTTATGGAATGTCAATGAAGACTATTCCATTTATTTTTATATTGTGCTGTGATTTTTTTTCGATAAATACAAGATTTGAAAATTGTGATCATTTTTTTTGTCACGGCCATGGCTCGTAACTCAATCGTGTGTAAAATCGGTACAATTTATGGTTTAATTCTGGGAACACTATTTTTTATTTAAGGCCTAGCAATACTATCAAACTTTAATCAGTTCTGTCAAGATGGTGGCTTAGAGTTTTTGTGAGAGTTATTTCTTCATACATTTATTGAGTTTGGTCGAGCATAAGCGTCAAAATCGTGTTTACAATATTCAATGTAAGTATTTATAATATACCTTTATATTTTGCATGTATTAATTAATCAGGATGAGGCGTAAGGTGCGTTGGGGTAAGATCGGCGCTGGGGTAAGAACGTAGAAATCAAATATCCCACTTATTGGGCTATATTTTTTAATGCTAGCCACATTGCGCGCCAAGTCATTATGTTCCGCCCCGCCCCGCAGTGACCGCCAGCCGCTCCGGCAATTCAGACGTGTACCACGCGTCGTTAGAGAAAACAAGGTAAGTTTTATAAAATATTTGTCTATCCGGTCTTTCACCTTATTTCGTATTTGCATATTTTAGCAAAAATATAGCTTATTTTGGTATTATTTTGCCTAAATACTAAGATTCAAGCAGTGATTACATGATAAAATTAATCCAGATATGTCTACTACCTCTGTAGGCTGAAATCCGGTGTTACCCATCTCGAGTAAAGATCGGAAAAAAATATCCGGTCTTAACCCGTTTCGAAATTGGCAGTGTTTGTCAAACTTTTATAACACATGATTTTAATTTAATTTTAAATACTTAATTGTGTTCGTAATCGTTTCAATATGGTGCTTATGTGGGAGATATTATTTTACTTAAACTAACTTAGGTAACTGTTATTGAGATGTTAGGGTTTGCATCTGGGGTCATATTAGATACTTATATCAACAATTCACTTGCAGATGCCACGTAAATACTCCTGAACCTCTTCGCGGGCCACTTCCTATACAAAAGAAGCGCTGCAACTAGCCATGCAGAAAATAAATAATAAGGAGCTCACCTATGCAGCCGCTTCAAAAATTTACGGCATACCTATCCTTATGAATGACGATGATGGAAATTTCTTTTAAATTGAAGAATGTTAACGGTCATGTTTATTTTCATTTAGGATTATCTTATTTCATTCCGTGTTTGTGATTTTTTTATACTTTATGATGGTAAAATATTCCTAAAAAGTGCAAATTTTTTCTTTTTGTTGTTGTTGATAATATTATGTTTTGATTTTTATTTTTCTAGGCCGTTGTCATAGATATTTCATTTTAATTTGGGTTTTTATCCTAATTAAACTGAAATGGCCATCGGTCAATTATTTGATATAATTGTTCATATTCATTTCTTTTACATTGAAAAATATTAATTCCATATTTAGTATTAATTCCGTGTTTGTGATTTTTATATTTTATGGCAGTTAAATGTTCCTAAAAAGTGAAAATGTGTATTTTGTTATTGATAATTATGTTTTGATTTTTCTAAACCGTTATCAATTCTTTGCTATGATTGTCTGCATTCATTTTTTTTTATTGACTAATGTTAATTTCATATAGCATTAGGTATAAATTATTTCATTCCGTAATAGTAATTTAATATTATTATATAGTATTTTATACTGCTACGCATTCGTTTCATTTTATTTGAATATTCCAAGTTTCTAAAAAACACAATTTTGTTCCTGTCACCTGTTCCTTTCATTTCTCCACCAACCGTACAGTATTTAAATTTTATAAAACGCTTGCTTTATTTGTGGATAAAAGCAAACTTTGAGAATCTGAATATCTTCTAAATTTGGTATGTGGGGTAAGATCGGATCGTTTTAACCGAAAAAAATAGGAATAATTTGGTACATCTATGTTTGTAGTATTAGGTAGATTTTGTTGATGTCATGTTAAAGAACAGGAAAGATCGGATACATTCTTTTCATACACCTTGTGCTCCTAGCGATAGGAATAGTTTTAAATTGTTGTCCGAACTTACCCCTTGATAGCCAAATCGTCATTATATTCACAAAAATTGTGTCCTGACTTTAAAGGCTTACAAAGCAAAAAGTATTAAGTGTTTATAAATAAAATAAATTTAAAACTACACTGTGTTGAATCATTATTAATTTCCACCATTTTTCATTAATGTGCTGTATACCAAAATTGAGAAAAAAAAGTTTTTGCAACTTCCTTGCAACTATTCGAAAATCCGTCCGATATTACCCCAAGGCACCTTACTTACAGTGATTTAATCAACATTATAGACCGAACCGGTTTGAGGTTATGTGAGCCACGATTCAAAATTGTCACAGCCATAGGAGTCACAACCATAGTATA
The DNA here is from genome assembly GCA_949987655.1 of Polymixis flavicincta. Taxonomy (NCBI): domain Eukaryota; kingdom Metazoa; phylum Arthropoda; class Insecta; order Lepidoptera; family Noctuidae; genus Polymixis; species Polymixis flavicincta. The sequence goes on along the minus strand of OX465171.1, from coordinate 8,694,053 downwards.
TGATACCATGGTTGTGACAGTTAGTCATGGTCGTTACTTTTTTTTACAGTTACTATTTTCTAAAATAAATATTAACTTAGTCAACTTTATATAGGTAGATATATAGGAGCCTGGCAATGATCGACGATGGATAAGGCTTGCCTATATAAAATATAAACGTAGTATGTGTACTATTTATGGTTTTCTTGTTTTATCAGATGCCTCCTCGTAAAAAGGTGGTGTCTTTAGAAGAAAAAAGAAGAAGGAAGAGAGAAGCTGAAAAAAGAAGACGAGATCGCATAAAAGCTGATCCAGAAAAGTATGAAGCTGCAAAATTGAAATAAAAACAGCGTCGAGAAATATCTTAAAAATAAACATAATTTTAAGCTTCTGTTTTTTTGGTTATTTTTATTGAAGAAAGAAGAAAAATTTGCACACATAGATGTAAGTAAATTCAGATGAGAAGTAAAGACTGAACTTCTAATGTTAAATTCTTACTCTATTGTTCCTATGCTAGTGTTTTATTTTTTACAAATAATATAATTACTTATGGAAGTTGGTTTTTGTTACAAAACAAAGTTATCCATTGAATTAAAATTAAACACTTTTTTTATGTTCATGACTGATTAGAGTAGAAGATTTATGTTGAAAACGTTCGAACAAAGATAATTTTTATATTATAAGTAAGACTTAAATTATCATTATCACTATTACTATTGTCTGATCATTCTTTTTGAGTATAAACTTATTAGAGTATTCATATTATTTAAGTATATCTATTACTTTAATGCAGATTAGAAGGTATTTGGTCACAACCATGGCGCAGTCGTCACAACCGTGGAAGTGCTAAAACTATTTCTTTTTGTTTTTTGTGTTTTTCTACAATTTAAGCCCGGCAAACCTAATAAACGAAGTGTTTGATATGTTATCTAACGATTTGAAATAAAACTTACATAATAATTACAAAACACTGTATTTTTTCTTCCATGACACTAAAAATAAGAATAACCCTCGTACTTTCGAAACTCTTTCTCATAGAGGAGAGTAATATTTATGCTCTTCCTTTTGTTGCATGAGAGATGAGTCGCATTCGCGTTATGTTACCTAGAAAGAAAAAAAACTTTTTAATAAAAAAAATAAACCGCCGAAAAACCGAAAAATAAAAAATAATAAACTAGCTTTGTCCAACCCCAATAACTTAGTACGGAAGGCGGTGACATATAATCAAATACATATCCAAAGTCACCGACTTCCGAACTTATTTATTGGGGTTGGACAAAGCTAGTTTATTATTTTTTATTTTTCGGTTTTTCGGCGGTTTAATTTTTTTATTAAAAAGTTTTTATTTTATAATTTTTTGTGGCTATAATCTACTAATTACTACATGCTTAATTTTTAATTTAATACACGACTCAGTATTAAAATCTGTGAGTAAGCAATCAATCATCCCCTGTTTTCTTACCCTTAGGGTTGGAATTTTTCTTCGAAATTTATATGGGACCAACTTCGAGGTATACCCTTTCCAATAAAAAAGAATGATCAAAATCGGATTACTCTGGAAAAAGTTATGCGTGGTCATACATAAAAAAAAAAAAAAAAAAAAAATATACGCGTGTAACGCGCTGCCCAAACGTTTAGCTTGGTACCAACTCTACGCGGTAAACGGGAGGGCTACTCTATCCCCCCGCTTCAGCACCGCGCAGACCCTGCGCCGCTAGTGCTCGCGTAACCGACAGTCCGCCCACGCGAGTCGTTGCAACGCGCACGGTATGGCGCGCTAGCGACCATTGGCTAATTAATATGATTGATTTCTGTATTTCTGGTTGTAAATCTTGTGTGCCTAATTAGACATTATTCTCTAACACAACTTGTTTTCTTCCGTTCGTGATAACCCTCAAAGAAACTAATGTTATAAGTGGCGCTCCAACTCGTGGCCGCGAACCAGTTTAAACAAGTTTGTGCCGGTCGACCGTTAGCGGTTTTCGGTGTTCCTGTGTTCCTGTTCTCTGGTACCTACCTACGTAAAGAGTGAAGATGCCTCCACGTAAAGTACGAACGGACCCAAAGGCAAGTGACGCTGACGCGCACTCCAGCTCGGATGAAGAAACCAGAAGACCTTCGCCAGTGCTCATGTCTGGTGACCAGCTGACTTCATTTCTTACCGCCTTCGCGAATACTCAGGCGGAAGCAAATCGGCAGCTCGTCGAATCCCTCATGGGATCGCACGCGGCAGGTGGTTTTTCCGCGGCGACGCCCTCACCGACACCGTCGTCGACTAGCAAGTCAGGGAACATGTCCAAGTGTGCGGCACGCTTTGATGGCTCGAACCGAGACCCTGAAATCGTGGAAGCCTTCATCGACTCCGTCGACATGTACAAAGAGTGTGCATTGGTTAACGATGACCTTGCGCTTCGTGGTCTCCCGATGCTGCTCCATGGAGAGGCTGCAGTATGGTGGAGAGGGATCCGGACGGAGGTGTCCTCGTGGTCCGAAGCCGTCAAACGACTACGTAGTATGTAGGTATGGTACTCCGTGTCCTGCTTACAAGTTGTATCGAAAGATATTCGCTAACGAACAAAATGAAGAACTCGCGGACTCCTTCATTGTACGTATACGAGGCATGATTGCTAAGTTACCTTACGTATTACCCGAAGAAGCTAAGATAGACATGTTATATGGATTATTACATAAACGTATTCGAAAGCGATTATCCCGGGATACAGTTAGCAGTATTGAGTCGCTAATCGACAAAGCCCGAGATATAGAAGAATCCATCACGGAATGTTCCAGTGCAAGTACTTCATCGCAGTCGGCGCCAGCGGAGACGACTCATGAGCGGTACGCGCGGGATGGCGCGCGGGCGCCGCGCGCCGCCGCCACGTGCGTCAAGTTGGCGGGAAACGGTGCGACGTCGCCGTCGCTCAGTGGTGCGGGAGCTCAGCAGTCGACCGCGCGTTCGCAGGTTCGATCAGTACGAAATACGTGTAATGAAGTGCAAAGTGCCGATAAAAATAATACCGCGAGTGAAGCAAAGTTATTCTGTGTGTATTGCAAAGGTCGAGGTCATACGCGTGAGTTGTGCCCAAAGAAAGACTCTAAAGTATCGTCTAGTAATAATAAGTCTAGCCTTATTTGTTATGGTTGTGGTGAAAAAGGGTATGTACGAGCAAATTGTCCTACTTGTAAAAGTAATATATCGAGTTTGAGTTGTAATGTTACTAGTTCAAATGAACCACAACCTCAAAGTAATGTATTTTATTCACTTACCACGACACAAGACTGTTTTAATGTTAGTAGTACTTCGAATAATATCATCACGCAAGACCGTCCTATTTTAAATATAGAGATTTTAGGTTATAGTGGTTCAGCGCTTATAGATACTGCCGCCCGGCGTAGTATCGCGGGTTCAACGCTGTATGCACTTCTTTTACGTTTAAATGTTAAATTTACATCGCAGACTATGTCGGTTAGACTGGCTGATGGTAGTATTCGTACGAATATTGTATTGTTAACATGTGTTAATGTGAATTGTATGTCTTTGTGTATTCCTATTGAGTTTGTTGTGTTTCCCGATGCCTCAAACAACGAAACGCTATTAGGGATAGACTTCATTACTAAGTCTAAGTTGGTCTTGAATTTTTCTTCTATGACATGGTATACAGCTGATCGGCCTCAGGTCATTCACCCCCTACGGACGGAGAGTTCTCGCGAGGTGGTGGAGTGTGCCTCTCTCAACCTACTGAGGGAAGATGAGGGCGCTCTGTTGACTGAGGAGGAGCGTGGTGGTTTGCAGAATCTTTTATGTGAGTACTCCGATATTTTCAATATAGTCGGAGAGCCGACTCCATTTGCGGAACACCACATAGATACCGGCGACCATCCGCCTATTGCTTTGCCCCCGTATCGCGTTACTCCTGCCAAGAAGCAAATCATGCGCGACGAGTTAGACAAGATGTTGGCGGAGGACGTGATCGAGGAATGTGAATCCGCCTGGGCAGCACCGTGCGTCTTGGTACCGAAACGTAATGGTACGTATAGGTTTTGTGTCGACTACCGAAAGTTGAACGCGGTCACCAAGACGGATGCATACCCCATGCCGCGTATTGACGAACTCTTACAGTCGACCAAGAAGGGTTGTGTAATGAGCTCTCTAGATCTTCGCAGTGGTTACTGGCAGGTAAGTACCGCCGATCGTGACAAAACGGCGTTCGTCACGCCTTTCGGTACGTACCGCTTCAAACGTATGCCGTTTGGCCTTAAGAATTCGCCAGCGACGTTTCAGAGGCTCATAGATCGTTTCAGATCAGGGTCTACTCTTGGCGGTAAGACTATTTTAGGTTATTTGGATGACCTTTTGGTTATTTCGGAGGACCTGGAGTCCCATCTAGCAGATCTGCGTGCGGTATTCGAGCGTCTCCGTATGTTCAAGCTTCGAGCAAACCGAGAGAAGTGTGTGTTTGCCAGAGACCGGCTCAAATACCTCGGCCACGTGATATCTCGTGATGGTATATCTCCAGACGAAGAGAAGGTAAGTGCTGTTATAGATATGAAGGAACCGATAACCCTCCAGCAACTTCGCACCTTCCTCCAAACCTGCTCATGGTTCCGCAAGTTTATCCCAGAGTTCGCCAAAGTTGCTGAACCACTTACTCGCTTAACTAAAAAGTCTCAGGCGTGGGTATGGAGTTCGGAGCAAGTTAAGTCTTTTGAAACTCTTAAGAAACTCCTGACCACGGCCCCTATTCTTGTTCAAGCGGATTATACGAAACCATTCGTATTACGGACTGACGCCAGTAATTACGCACTCGGCGCAGCCTTACTCCAGGGGGAGTCACCGAATCAGGAACATCCAATTGAATATGCCAGCCGTCTTCTCACTCCGGCCGAGCAGAATTATTCCACCACGGAGAGGGAGGCTCTCGCAGTGGTGTGGGCAGTAGAACGTTTCCGAGGTTACATCGATGGTCACCAGGTCAACGTGATGACAGATCACCAACCCTTGAAATGGCTCTTTACCCTCAAGTCCCCAAGTGGCAGATTAGTACGTTGGGCCTTGAAGTTACAATCATTCGACCTGCGTATCGATTATACCCCAGGTAAGGTTAACGTACTTGCCGATACGCTCAGCCGTCCCGTGACATTAGATGGTCCTGCATCTGAATCGGCTATCTGTCCCGTTGTTGTTGATGTACCGCGCTGGAATGCATCCTCCACCCGTGATGCGCAGTTAGCTGATCCGGAAGTTGCAAAGATCATCCATGACCTCGAAGGTAAGGATGAACTTAATATAAATCGTTGGTCTGAGAGAGGCTATCTCCTGAATCAAGGTGTTCTGTATCGGTATGTACCTGATACTGATTCCGAGGAGCCTCAACTCGTCGTACCGGAGAGCCTGCGGAAAGAAGTCATGATCGAATGTCATGACTCGCCTACCGCCGCTCATGGTGGTATTGATAGAACAATACATCGTATCTCGCAACGTTTCTATTTTCCTGGTATGAGACGGTTTGTAACCGAGTACCTGAAGACCTGCATCGAGTGTCAACGCTACAAACCATCAACACTCAAACCAGCCGGCTTGCTTCAAACTCCTGTCCCGTCTCAAAGGTTTGAAACTATCGCAACTGATCTTTTTGGTCCATTACCTAAAGGACCCCAAGGTGAGAGATGGATCCTCATCGTGGAGGACACCACTAGTAAGTGGGTGGAAGTCTTCGCTCTCACCGAAGCTACAGCAGAGACGTGTGCTAAAACTTTGGTCAATGAGGTATTTATGAGATTTGGTCTTCCTAGACGGATGATTTCTGATAACGGAGTGCAATTTGTGGCAGATGTTATGCAGAAGGCGATGTTTGTTCTAGGTGTTAAACAATGTCTGGTGCCCTTATATCATCCCGAGGCGAATCCCGTTGAGCGGAAAAATAGGGATCTAAAGGCCCAGCTCGCCATCTTAGTGGAAGGTCGCCATCAAACTTGGCCAGAGGTACTACCGTTTGTACGGTTTGCTTTCAATAGTTCCGTAACTAAGTCTACAGATCATACCCCAGCTTACCTGACTTTCGGTCGTGAGCTACGGTCACCCTTAACTGCTCAGGCAGACCTAAGAGCAGTAGTGGAATCCGAGAACTTTGTTCCCCAAATTACACCTTATCTGCTCAAGCTCGCAGATAGCGTCTCGACAGCCAAAGAGACTCTGGAACGGCAACAAGATGTCCGTAAGACATATGCCGATCGGGGTCGGACGTCAAACCATGAATACCTGGAAGGAGATTTAGTCCTGATGCGGACCCATACGCTTAGTAATGCCGCAAAGGGTGTCACATCGAAGTTTAATCCAAAACGAGATGGACCGTACGTCATCTCTAAAAAGGTCAGTCCTACTACCTACCTCCTAGCTCATGATAAGACAGGAGAAATCTTCGGTAAGTATCACGTGTCAGATTTGCGTCCTTACCATGCTAGGGACGGTGAATGTCCTGAGCCGATTAATCCTAAACGTAATAGAGGTCGTCCGCGGAAGGTGACTTAACTGCAGCACCCTTGTCATCATTTTGTTTGACCATTCGGGAGACCCTTCCCTGGTCAAAAGGGGGAGAGTGTAACGCGCTGCCCAAACGTTTAGCTTGGTACCAACTCTACGCGGTAAACGGGAGGGCTACTCTATCCCCCCGCTTCAGCACCGCGCAGACCCTGCGCCGCTAGTGCTCGCGTAACCGACAGTCCGCCCACGCGAGTCGTTGCAACGCGCACGGTATGGCGCGCTAGCGACCATTGGCTAATTAATATGATTGATTTCTGTATTTCTGGTTGTAAATCTTGTGTGCCTAATTAGACATTATTCTCTAACACAACTTGTTTTCTTCCGTTCGTGATAACCCTCAAAGAAACTAATGTTATACGCGTCGAATTGAGAAACCTCCTCCGTTTTTTCGTCGGTTCGAAAAAGAGTTTTATTTGGTAAAAAATAATGAATTAATGATGAATGACTTATTTTAACGATTTAGTACCTGCCTAGTGTGTTATGGAGTAGGTAAACCTCATATAGTGAAACGCTTATTAAATATGAAGGCCAATACTCGTAATTAAAAACGTTCAAAATCTAGTCGCAGTCTCATCACGGCGACAATTGAATATCAAAAACTTGTCAAAAATGTATTGAAACTCGAGGTACAGACGCCAGCAGGTCAACCTACCCCAAACTGTCAAATTTTCCCAATTGAACATGAACCTTACGCTTACGGTATAAAGTTGAAAATCTATCAAATAAATTTGACAGATTGGGGTAGCTTGATGTGCTGACGCCTGTACCTTGACAGATTGAGACTGAGATCGGACTCATCATCACTGAGATGAGATCAAAGCATTGTCACGTCGGAGGACGGTCATTGAAAGCGCCAAAGAGATGAGACCCAGCATTAATGAATGTACCTAACTACCTACGCTATTGTAAAAAGGATAACATTTTCATTTACGTCCCCGAGGTAACAATGCCTTGATAAAAAATTTACCTACAAATTAAAAGGCCAATAAATTATTTTTTTTTACTTTTTAGAGGTTTTTGTTTAGGTCGGGTGTTTTTTCGTCTTTGGGTATCGCGATACCTATCACGTTCGCAAAGTTTCGGCATCTAGTTTATCATGAACCCGTACTATACAGGTTACTATAATATCGTCTTACCTTAAAACAAGAAGCTCTGTATAGGAGCTGGACGACATGGCCTATGCTAGTTTTCGAAGCCTGTGGAAAATGAGGCTCCAGTCTTTGGACTACAAACATCACTAACACCTGCAACAGAAACCATTACAAACATCGTTAGTAAGTTGATGAACTTCACTCAGCTCGAGTATTGCGAACGTATCTCAGCATGCACTAAGAAAGAAAGAACGGAAGCATAATCAGCCTATAATGTTCCCACTGCTGGGACACAGGCCTCCTCTCTGTGAGAGGGAGTGGGCTGTAATCACGCGGGCCCATTGCGGTTTCGTGGATGCGACATAATTATGTTTGAAGTTTCTAGGACATGCGGGTTTCATCACGATGTTTTCTTCACCGTTTTGGTGACGAAATTAAAAATATAAAGCGCTGGTCTGGGTTCGAACCCAAGACCTACCTACCTTCCTACCTACCTACTCGTAAGTCGCGGCCACTGGGCCACCATTATGTACTCGTAGGTACACATACTTATAACACATCCACTGCTCTACTGGACCACCACTGCCCGACAAACACGTGCAAACAAAAAGATAGTTAACCAGAGTAGGTAAACAGAAAAAAAAAAACAATAGATGTAGGAAGGTACCTACATAAAATCACATCTGAAATACTCGGCAGCTGCACGTCATGATTGTGACAATTTGGCTTCCACTCGACATGGTGCTATGCTATGGGGGACCCGCAGCACAGAGCTTATTTTTGAGTGTGGGAAATCATCAAATAACTTCTCCCCTCAGATTATAAAACAAAGGCAGATAGACCGCGCGGAACACTAAGAGTGAAGCCAAAAAACCAAATAGGTACTAAGGCGTCGTATTTTATTTAACATACAATGCGACGCTTTAGTAGGTATTTGTTTTTTTTTTTTGGTTTAGATTATAAAACAAAGGCAGATAGATCGCGCAGAACACCCAAGAGTCAAAAAAACAAATACTATATAAAGCCTCGCATTATATGTATACATTACGACGCTTTAGTATTTGGGTTTTTGGCTTCAGTCTGAGGTTCCGCGCGGTCTATCTGCCTTGTTTTATAATCTGAGCTTCTCCTAATCTTCGTGTCAGACTTTTACTGACTAAAACACAGCCGTGTTCCTTCAGTTGCCTGTGTGCCAAAAGTCACGGTATCTCTTTCGAACAACCCGCACCCCTGGTAGTCCAGCAGTGGCAGCACAGCGCATTTTTTCACTTTTTGCTTTCATTAAAGTCAAATACAGAGTGGCGAAGACCGCCCTCCGAGCGGAGATCCTGCGGGCCAGAGCAGTGGCCCGCGAGGAGTCGCTGGAGACTCTGAACAGAGACCCGTGGGGACGCCCCTACAAAACAGTGCGGGACAAAATCCGCCCGTGGACTCCCCCGCTGACACAGAGTCTCCGGCCTCAGCTCGTGCAGGACGTGGTGAGCGCTCTGTTCTCTTCGCGAGGGGAGCACGCTCCCCCGTCCATGGCTCCACCTCCTGCGGTGCCCGATGCGGACCACACCGACGACGACGACGACGACTCTGAGGTGACCGAGGTAGACCTGCGAGTGGCGGTACGTAGGCTAAATGCCAAGAATACCGCCCCAGGACCCGACGGCTTGCCCGGAAAAGCCTGGGTCCTGGCCTTGGAGGCTCTCGGGCCTCGACTAAGAGGGCTCCTAAGCGCATGCTTGGAGGAGGGCCAGTTTCCACTTCGCTGGAAGACGGGGAAACTGGTCCTCATTAAGAAGCCGGGACGCCCAGCGGACTCTCCGTCCGCTTACCGGCCCATCGTGCTGCTCGACGAGGTGGGCAAGCTCTCAATCAATTGCAGACCGCCTCGTCGGGTGGCTGGTGCGGGTGGGGCCGGATTTGGCGGAGAGCCAGTTTGGTTTCCGCAGGGGGCGCTCCACGGTGGATGCCATCATGCGCGTGCGAGCCCTCACGACGGGGGATGCTGTGGCCCGGGGTGGGGTCGTCTTGGCGGTGTCTCTAGACATCGCCAACACCTTCAACACCCTGCCCTGGAGTTGCATCAGGGAGGTACTCCGGTATCACCGGATGCCGGACCTACCTCTGTCGTGTGGTCGAGGCCTATTTGACGGACAGGGCCGTCATCTACCCCGATCACCTCGGAGAGTGGAACCGGCGAGAGATGTCGTGCGGTGTCCCACAGGGATCGGTCCTGGGGCCACATCTGTGGGACATCGGATACGACTGGGTGCTGCGCGCCGACCTCCCAGGCCGCGACAGTGTAGTTTGTTACGCTGACGACACCATGGTCCTGGCGCAAGGGAGGTCGTACCAGGCGGCGGCCGACTTAGCGACACAAGGGGTTGCGACAATCGTAGATAGGATCCGGCAACTGGGACTCGAGGTGGCCTTGCACAAGTCCGAGGCCATATGGTTTCATGGTCCTCTGAATGCGCCACCGACGGGTTCCCAGATAACGGTGGGAGGGGTTCACATCGGCGTCGAGTCGACGATGAAGTACCTAGGACTCGTCCTCGACAGCCAGTGGAACTTCGCTGAGCATTTCCGCCGTTTGGCTCCCAGACTTGAGCGGGCCGGGGCTGCCTTGAAGCGGCTCCTGCCTAATCTAGGGGGGCCAAACGCCTCCTGCCGGAGGCTCTATGCGGGGATCGTCCGGTCCATGGCCCTATACGGGGCGCCGGTGTGGGCGCCAACCAGCTCGCCGGTTGAGGGCGTCCCATAGGGTCATGGCCATCCGGATGATCCGAGGATATCGCACGATCTCCGGCGAGACGGCGGGCCTCCTTGCCGGATTACCGCCATGGGATCTGGAGGCAAAGGTCCTCGCGCACATGTGGCAATGGCGCAAGGAGGCCAAATGCCGGGGTGTAACTCTGCTGCCACGTGAAATCGCGGCACAGCGGACAGAGCTCCGGCGGGATCTCATGGCGACACGGAGTGTGCGATTGTCGCAAGCCAGTGCTGGGCACGCCACGATTGCGGCGGTAAGTCCCCTCTTTGAGGAGTGGCTTGAGAGGCGGCATGGCGACCTCACCTTCCGCCTGACGCAGGTCCTCACCGGACACGGTTGTTTCGGGAGGTTCCTGTTGTTCGGATAGGGCGGGAGGAAACGCCCGCGTGTTTCCACTGCGAAGATCGCCCTGAGGACACGGTGGCGCACACGGTGGCGGTCTGCCCGGCTTGGGCGGAGCACCGCCGTGTCCTCGTGGAGGCGATCGGCGGCGGCGATCTCTCGCGTCCGGCCCTGGTCCAGGCCATGGTACGGAGCGAGAGTGCATGGGTAGCCGTCACCTCCTTCGGCGAAGCAGTGATGCTCGCGAAGAGGGAGGTGGCGCACGTGAGGGAGAGGCAGTCTATGCGCCCTCGCGACCCTAGCCACCGCAGGATACGGAGACGCCCTGGGCGTCGGGAATCCCAGGCTGATTTCCGGCCAACGTAGGCGTGAGCTTGCGGACGGCGAGTAATAGGTAGCTCGCTGTCCGGTAAGGACCAAGCCTAGCAAGACTGGACTAGACGAATTGACTTTTAGTATGAATTAGGTATGAAGTCTGCCTGCCTGCTTAGGTACCTGATGCTGCATCCTCCGGGCCTCCTCGTCGGTGATCGCACATTGTTGTAGCATCACCAGCTTCCTCAGCCTCACCTTGGAACTTTGTAGATCAGAGGGTAGTCACTACGCATAACAATAGGTTACTGCAGATTCCGATTGGCACAAAAGTTTATTGCGTAGCTTCTATCGTCATGATATTTTATATAAGTTTTATCGTAGTCGATAAACTGAATAAAAAGCCAATAAAAGGTAGGGAAGGGTTCCTATCTATTCAATAAAATACAAATGTTACCACAAAACTGTTTATTTCACAAATTACATGATTTATATAATTCTGACATACGTGTCTTCCACGCTGAGTTCCGTAATTACGGTTCTTATCTGCGGAACCCTACTAAGCTTTTACAAGGCGACCAAATTGCAATGCCTAGGATATAAAATTACAGGTAATTTATTGCCTTTAACTACATACAAATAAACTAGGAAACTAATACATGTCAGCTGTTTTCGACGGAAGATTTTATTAAACTTTCCAACACGAGTCAAATGAATGAATATGAACGAACATAAAACTCATGATCTTAAGGCATCATACGCACAACGACCAATGAAGGTAAAGCCATCGTTAGCTGAATGTTAGAGACTTCGCTGTAGTTATGTACCTACAGTGTTACAAGGATCTTTTGAAGCTTAAATGACATTCACAGGTGACGCTGTTGGAAAACATTTGCACAAGCACATCAAGCTACCCCTATCTGTTTATTTGACAGACTTTCACTTAAACGTAAGGTTCATGTTGAATTGGAAAAATTTGACAGTTTGGAGTAGCCTGATGTGCTGGCGTCTGTACGAAATGTATTGAACTAATCATAACGGCGGGGTTAGTTCTGATTTCCCCACGCGTCAGTAGATCATTGTACCGCTGTAGTTATTTGTAACATCAAGAATACTGTCGCATGTGTTTTAAGAAGGTACCACAATCTTACTAGTAATGATGACGTAGCTATACTCATTTGATCCGTTGGAAAGTTCAATAAAAATAAAACTTAGTCTCCTAGAAACGCCAAAAGTCGTCGATCTTCTAAATACCCACATATTTACAACGATTTCATATTTCTCTGTATGTATGTATGCCACATGTTCTACACGTGAAATTAAGTACGATTTTTGCAGACATTCTTAAATACCTATTATATCATTAGGTCTAGGACCATGATTTGAATTGTTCGGGATTTTAGACATTTTTGGAAGCCATTCTATATTGCTATCGTGGTTATTAGTAAAAAAAACAACTTACCTAAGCTATGTTAAATAAATTATAATGTGTTTTATTTAACACACTTATGTACTGCATAAAGCAGGATTGCCTGAGTGCTGCCTGCTCTGCCATATTTTTAATAATATCTACCTATTACCTATTGCAGCTACATTTTGGCAACATCTGAGTTATGTCGGGGAAGCCCTTTGAGTACTGCACTACGGAAGTTGGATAATCGGAATACCTATTACAAAATACTGCTTCGTTGAATCAGGACACTTTCATTACTAGGTATATTTAATAACTATTTATTAGTGTATTGGTCTGGTTTCCCGTGCCTCTTCCTTGATGGTACAGGAACTGTTCTTTGGCAGAGTAATACGACAACGGATACAGTTACAAATACTGTAGATACCTACCTACAGTATAATATTTAAGAAGAGGAAGTTATATTTCTGTTATTCTTTGTAGGTACTAATCTAAGTGTACAGAGTAATAGAACCTTATAATAAATACATTTGAAAAAACGCGTAGGCACCTCAAAATATGTACTTTTGTTACCATGTATAAAAATGTGACATACAAACACACAGTCGAAATACAATGTACAAAACATCCCAACGATTAAGACAAAGGATTACATAATTTTTGAAAAAATTCAATTACTTTACTGATTTCATTAAAATCTCGTCACAAATTTGCTAAACACTAATTATTATACCACCAAGCTGTAGTCGATTAGTTGACTAAACTCTTTGATCGCACTAAAAAGGACACTCGATTACCGAATCTAATTCGATTAGTGCAGAGAAAAGTGAAGAAATAGTTGTTTATCACAGATTTTATACATGCAAATATACACCAATGATGTAACGACACAACTGGGTGAACCAGCGGTGTCGATACTAAATTATCGTAATTTGTACATTTCTCCTTTTCAGGGAACTGTTAAGTTTAGTCAACTCCACGAGCTGTCTCCACGATGCACGATGTCGACACGACTAGATACTGGAAACAAACACTTCTTAAGCGCTGATTCCCGCAGATGGCAGTAGAACTGTATTGCAAAGACACATTGAACTGACTTTAAATTATGATCTATAAAAATACTATACTATATTTAATTAGGAATCTTATTGCTTCTGTATGACTTGTAAATATTCGTGCAAAATGAAGACATTACATACCTATTTATTTTAGGCTTTATGTCTAATTTTAAAGATAAGTTACATACTATCGCTTGTCAACGAGTTATTAAGATATTTATTTGGAAATAAATATATATGCATTCTTAAACAAATGCGGCCATGCATTTATTATCGGGGCATAGGGCCTCGATAATACAGAGAGGGAATTTTAGTTTTAACCGCCATCCTTTTCCAACGTAATAATTAAAATTATTTTACTCCTCCAATATAACTTGGTTTAATGTACACACTGCCAGCTACGCTTTTAATAACCTACAAATTAATAAACTAGTCCGCACACTATTAACACTAACAAAACGATAGATACTACTTATACATTCGTACATTATGTGAATTTTCATGGGTGTCGAACATAAAATTCCCTCTCTATCCTTTAAAATTACGACTGAAAGACTCAACCCCGCGCTGATCCAGGATGTAGACGCGACCACTGTGGTCGCAGCGACCAACATTCCTACTCAAATCAAATATTTTGGTCGCGGCGATCAGTCATATCAATGCTAAGATATGATGTTCGCGGCTAATGTCATATCTTTAAAAACAAAACAAGAACTTGTAAATATGTGTGTTGTAGTGATGGTCTGGCAGTCAGAATTTAGAATGTTGGTTCGGTAGTGTGATAAAGAATATCAATATAAATAAGTAGGCACGTAGGTATGCATGCTCTGATTGCGGCAACATAGAAATAAATGATCTCATCATAAATATGTGAATTAATTCTTCACACTGCTATATTGCATTTGCGTACACCTACATTTGCGGCGTTGCTAAATGATTTAATCACTAAATCGTTGTGGCAACAAAACCTGAACTTTATAGACGCTATATCTACTGTGTGTACCTACTGAGATTGCTTATAAAAATACTATATTCTGTCTACAGTGCAGAGAAGTCCAATTTAAACTAGCGTACGATAAAGCTCTGCTATGCGTGATATGTATTTACGACTATTAAGATTCTTCTTCATTGTATTAGCGGACGGATTGTGGCGTTCCTACACGCTGATACTGCACAAGCGGGAGACAGCATAGAAAGGGTTTCTGTAACTAAGAAAATAAACTTTATCTCAATTGGATTAAGTTCTTGTCAGAATGTCAGTTGTGATGTAAACACTGTCTTCATTCTGAAACATTCCTTGTGTCATTGAGTTATGATTTAATTTTCATAGTTGTCTAGATCATTTTGGACAGTATGTGTCCCGATATTATTGACGCTGTACTAAAAACATAAGGTGTATGCGAAATTCAAATTTACTTACGTTTTTTGCAATTTTCAGATCAATGTCACGTTATATGTTGATTTGGGACCGCAACAAATATGACTTTGCAGAATTACAATTATTGGAATTAACAATACAACTTCTTAAGTCTGAAATTGGCCTTAAATGTCATGATTTTATGAAATAGGTATTCATTAAGGTATTATGAACTTACAAGGTGTTCCGTGTGGTGCCGGGCGTAAAAGAAGCGCACCATCCCTTTTTACCCAGTGGGTGTCGTAAAAGGCGACTAACGGAATTACTAGAGAATGGGCAGCAGCGTTCTCTATGCATTTTACCACCATACTGCGATCGCCAAGCGTGGCGATTATTGCGAAACCCCTCTTTTGGAGGAGGCTTATGTCTAACAGTGGACGTCTTTCGGCTGAAATGACGATGATGAACATGCTGCCGCTGTAACATGGGTTGGTTACCCGATGAACACGTGAAAATTGCAAAAAACTATCCTGAAGCTTTCGCTAAAAGGGCGACACAAGTAAAACTGGGGCGTACGCGTGTTGCCTTTATGTACCTAGGTATGTCAGCCCTTAGTAAAAGTTGGGTTAGGTCGTCCAGTGTACAGATCAGCAGTGTAGAAGCGCACTTATTGTCGGTTGTGACAGAACAGAAGACTTGTGGGATGTCTGTAGTGTAGTGTGACTGGCGAGGCGTGTGGTGTAAAAAAAAAAAAAAAACTCAACAAAAAGGTTAGTATTTATTTATTTAACTAGGCAAAAAGGTGATCGTTTTTATACAAAAAAATATATTCACTAATCGCACTGTGTGCGCAAGACCTATTACAAGTCTTTAAACAGACCATTTTATTTATAAATAATGACTTTTCCTAGGAAAAAAAATACACCAAAATATGGTATTCACCTTTATACAAACATTAGTTACAAGCGAACCGTACTTTTTAATGTTCATAAATCATATAAAGTAAATGCAAAGAGATCGTGTGATTGTTATCGATAGATCTTCTTTGCCGCGTTTGTGTTGCGGATCGACTAGGTTCCTATAGCACATTATCGCGTAACATGGGTTGGTAGCCATCCAGGATGGTGATGTGAGATGAGGCAGCAAGGGCATTTTTAACATGACATTGCATTATTATTAACTAAATAACAAATTGACAAAAAACGAATTATTTTAAATATTAACTACAAATTGTACTAATGTATCAATATTTTTAGTTGCGAATAGATGTTACATTTCGCCCTTCTGAGACTGAAAATAAATACTATAACAATGATTTTAAAACTGTAATAAAATAAATAAATAAATATATTAGGAATTGTCTCTGAAAAATATTATCTGTCAGTCTCAACAACAAACCCTTACGTATCTCAAATTACCAAGCTGTATTTTATTTTTAATATAATTTTATATCATTTAAACTATTGGCGATATTCATACATGTACTGAAACCATCGAGAGAGACTAGTCGATCCGTATCACAAACCGTTATTGCACGCAATTTCATAATTGCACTAAGTTTAATTGTAACTAATTAGCGAACCATAAAGGAATCACTAGGACATAATAGTCTTAATATTCAGAAACAGTTGTATACAGGAAAGCTATGAATAATCTCAGAAGAGTCCATAGTTTTCCATCTACAACTATACCTGTTAATGTTTTATAAATTACAAAAGAAAAAATAAACAAAAAAAACACTATGATAGGGCGTTGAGTTGTTTCTCTCAGCTATATCTATATTACAGCCTTACATATTTTGTTTTAACTTTTTTCTTCTAAAGTATAAATAGATGTATCACCAGCCTTAGATATCAAAAGGTATTGTTTATTTAAAACTAGAATAATTAGTTATATGAAGCAAGCTTTGCTAGTTGGTTACAATTTGAAACAAGCACAGCACCCTAATTGTGCATCACCCTCTTTGCTATAGAAGTCTGCCTTGTCAATAGATGTGAGCATGCAATATCCATCGCTTGGGTGTATTGACAAAGCAAGTGTAGTGATCTTGAGGAGGAATGTACACAGGGTCAAATTATATTCGCTGGAAATACTTTACCCACGTCGTTGGGTTATCGATATCGAAAACTAATAAAAAAACAAAAATGTTTCATGATTCTTATTTTGTTTAAAACTTTAAATGACACTGGGCCATGCAAGAGACTGGTACCGCTACCGCCGACGCGGTTCGCTGACCAATTACAGGCATTTACATAATTTTTTGTTACTTTCGTTTTTGCTATCGATACCAAACACGTCGGTAATTTATTGCCAACTAATTTAATTTGCCCCTATATTGTTGTGTGCTCCTAATGCTCCTTGCGGTGATCAGTAGTTGCGCAAGGAAGGCGCTGCGCTTGCCAGCATACGAGTCGTGTTCGGACATGACGTGTGCCGTGTGGCGGCAGGGCTAGGCTAATGCGATGACGTCGTGGATAGTCTACAATTAAGGGAGTATACTATATTACACCTAGCTGACCTTCCGAGCGGAACGACGATCGATCTCATTCAGCGACTCAGGAGTCGGTCAGACTATCTGAGTAGGCAGAAGGATATAGGGACCTAGCAACATTATAATTTATATCCTAATTTGTTTTATTTATAGCTAATACATATCACGTTTTCTGATTATAAATTATGGGCTTTATTTAATAATTGCTATTAAAATTTCAAGTTGTCACATTGACATAATGGTGTGGTGTTCTTCTGGACTATTTTAATGATTAATATCTATGTTTACATTAATTGGTGTTTTCTGTATCACTTAACTATCAACGGCATTAGCTTTTTACGATATAATTTCTGATAACATAAAAATTAAATTTTTAAAATTAATAATAATTTATTTCAAAATTTCTCTCATTTCTTTTAACGAATCGACAGTTTGCGGATCGTAACAGACTAGCAAAGCGGATAAAAATTATCGTAGAAAAAAATAACATTTTTAACGCTAACTCATCTAAACTAATAACCACGCTATATTTTTATTTAAGAAAAATATTGAGGTTTGGGACGTGGACACGCAATTAATTATAGCATACCTACTCGAGAGAGAAGTAGGGAAGACGGTTGGGAAGAGAGTCGTAATAATATTATAATAGGTACTAATCGGCACTTTAGCGATCTATGCATATCTACTTTGTAGTTGAATAATATTATAATCGAAACAATTTGTACGAGTTTCATTTTCAGACTGTCTATGTAACGTATCAGCCGGATAGCTGGCGGCATATTGCCTAATTCAAATCCGGTTCCTTGTCATGTTTTACGCGGTTGGCAACAACAGCTACAGTAGTATTAGGTATGGCTCTTCGGAATTTAAAAAAAAAGCTTGGTGATGTTTTCGAGGACTATTAATTGTAAATTTTCGATTACGGTCATCATTTCATGAATAACGAGGAAGTACCTATTTTCATTAAACTGGGTATCGCTTTCAAAATTACCGCCAGCTTTCGAGCTATGTGTCCAAATCTTATCTATAGTTTCCATACAATATCCTATTAACTCCTCGAGGTCTCAACAAATTTCGCCAGAATGACAGCACAGCATCAACGTGTGACTCCGTCATTTTTACGTCTCCACGTCAAAAGACGTCACCACCTCAATAAAGGTTCAACGCGCATCCTGTCGGTGATCGCCGAAATTCAAAAAAAGAATCCGAACTTACAAAAACAGATTCGAGATTTTCATGCGATAATCAAAGCTATCATCAACTTTAGACCGCGTATCTACGACGCGCTATATTACCATATACATATAATAACGAATGATATTTACTATATAGGGCCGTATTCTCTGTGGATATATAAACTATCAGATTTACTCGCGCGTTACCGGAATTTTGAACAAGGGCCGAAATGTCGTTCTGTGCTGCTCAACAGTTTCGCACGAGTCCTAACGAATCAACATGCAAGATATATCAACATCCGATTATCTTAAATATTATACTTCTAATTTTCCGCTCAACTAATCCTTATATTAATATATATGTTACGCTATTTCTTCATAAGGTATTCTCAGTGTTTTTTTCCCTAAAAAAGAATCGACCTTTTTCTATTGCATATTGTAAAAACCTTGCGATTAATGGAAATATATTCACATTGGATTTTCTTTTCTTTTTGTCAAATAGTTTAAAATATATAATAAAAAAACCAGTTGATATAAAATTTACACCACAGAATTTGAGGTAATAAGTTCATTACGAACGAAGAGCGTCATGCAAATATGCAATTAAAAAGGGAACCACTTTTTTTAAAGTATACACTGTGTTTTGGTACAATCTGCCTATGAAAACCTTGATCAAACATATAGTTATGTCATAAAAAATCCTATAAAAAAAATTATGTAGGTATGTACATTTTTGTTGCTTGGAATTTAAAACGTTTTGTAATTGCTCAAGTTCCGAATAATTGAAAAGGGCATCGTTAGCAGTTTCAGTTCTAGTGACGTCACAAAGACGCAAACAAATACAGGTATTCAAAAGAGATTCAAACTCATTAAGGGGGAAGCGCCAGGGTAGCTCATAAATAACCTTATTGATTTATATTTCATGATTCAATAGGGTTATATATGTGAACTTATAGGGTAGTAGTAGGTACCTTTTGAGGATTTTAATAATTATAATTCTGTAAGTAAATACATACCTACTCGTTAATGTTGCGAATTATATTTTGTTTAATATATAATCTGACATCGACTTGCAAATTGTAATGAACGTAATAAAATTTAATTGAATTTCGCGGGGTTCCTTGAAACTTACCCCTTATGTGACTAACGCCACGTTATTGGTGGTATTTTGGCAAGTTTCATTTCACGCCAATAGTATTGACTGTTATCCAAAATACATTATTTTTCTTTGATAATGTGTGGATGAATATTTCATCTTTTACGTTAAAAAAGCTGCAATCTTTTTCTCAAAAATAGTCAAATAATGTTGTAACAAGTAACATGCCACAGAGGTTTCAGAAGTGATCAACGTTTGCAAAAGGCGACTGTACCCGTAGAATTATCATTTAGTTAAATATGCAAAAATACTATCGGAGTTTCTAGCGGTTTTAATGAAATCTACGAAAATGGTTTCCGTATAAAATCATTTAACTTTAGATATTGTCAGTCAGTCAGTTGTTGGTTATACATTTAATAAAGGGACAGGTAAGACTCGGATGCCTATCAGGACACATCGTTAGAAGAGAGGAAGCTAGATGAGACGAGGGCCTACTTACTCTCCTAGCACGAAATCCATAGCTTCGGCCGAATTTACGGGCGTTCGGGGCCTAAACTAAGAATTAATGAGAACACGATTTGACAGTTATTTTTACCCCCGATGTGTTTTTGCCTGACCGAAAAAGTTAATTAATTAGGAGTAGGGTTTATTCCCAAGTATCGAACTACGTTCGGACGGGCCCGTATCTTCGTTGACGGACTTTGAGAGTAGGCTTTCAGATCTTGTGGGAATGGTGACCGAAAACAGGTAGAAGAAATGAAAACCGTCCTGCAGCACTATGGTTGCCGACAACAGACATGTCACAAACCCTTGCCATGAGTACCACAGAACCAGGATAGATCGGACGCTAACAAAAGGCCTAACCTAAGCGCATGCTATGGACCTATGGGAGTTTATCAAATTTGAACCATAAACAACATTTCATTCACTAAAAAAACGGACGCAACAGAGATTTAAATCCCTTCAGGAAAACACTGAATTGTAAAGAAATAGAAACGATGATGTAAAAAGTAGAAAAACAAAAAATCTGTAAATTGACTGATGCACAGGATAAAAACAGACCGTATGTAAAAAAAAAAAACCCTCCACCGTTATATAAATAGGCAATTACAATGGTTCAACAATTAAACAACAGACGTCCAAGCCTGTCTCACCACTATCCTGATAACAGTATAAATCTAGAGTCACGAAAGAATTCCCTTAGCCGTAATGTTGGTAGCACGGAAATTTAGTGATTTAATCGGTATCTTAACTAAACCGATAGGAGAGCCAACATTACAGAAGGGGAATTGTAACGTAACGCACTATATTTCATTACTTAATCATTTATAATATAAAACATCTCATGATTGCGTTAATTGGCATGAAACGTATAATAATTTAACCATAGGCACATTAGTTAACACAACAAATTTTAACTCATTCTTAGTGGTGAAACTGGCTTCATAGTAGGTGGCGCTATTCTATGACCACAGACAAAAAACAAAATAAAAGCTGCTCAAAGTAAAATGTCTTCGCAAAAGTATGTTGCTACGCGCATTAGTAGGTACATTAAACAACTCTCAATGGATCATCATAGAATATGTGGTTTCATCTAATGTTGTACCATCAGCGCCACCTATTAAACCGCAACAGAGTTTCAATCTTGAACTGCGATTCTTGTAGCTAAACTGAATTAGGCCGAATTCCACCGATAAAACTGAACGCGAGTTTAAGAGTTGTAAATGCCATTATTGTAATAATGACACTGAGAGTTCTTAAACGCGGCAAATGTGCGTTTCGGATTCAGTTTTATTCGTAAAATTAGCCATTAGAAACGGTCCAGCCGCCTGGCGCTGACAAGCAAAGTGGCCTTAAATAGTCCAGTGCTAAAAAGCCTCGGAATACAATTAGAGCGGATTTCAGCAATGAAACTGAACGCGATCAATTCATCTAAACCGCGTTCCACATCTGTCAGTGTCACCACTCACCATTGTGATGGAATATTGACACTGACAGCTCTTGAACGCAGTTTATATTTGCTAATCGCGATCAGTTACTTTGGTGAAATTAGCAATACTATATCGATTGTATTCAAGTACCATGTCTTTTAAACAAACATCTAGAAGACACGATCTAATATTTTTTACTCAAACACGTTCAGACTCATTTGATTCCTAGGTTTGTATGACTGGACTACTAATAATGGTAGAAAAATATATATACAACACTATATAAATTTTATATTAATTTGAGGTGTGTCAATGTAAATCCGGACGGTCTTAAAGATGTGACGTCAATAGCCGTCATGACCAAATATACATGGTGAGTTTTTAATAGGGACTGCTTTTGTAGCTACTCTAAACCCTTAGTTGATGGGTTAATCTTTAGTGATGTGAATCCACGTTATTTCAAACGAATTCAAACTTAGTTTTAGTAAATAATTTAGAGAACAAATGATTTTTGCCATCAGCTACGTATTTACAGAGACAATCATTTTCGGAAAAAAAAAATGTTTATATGTCAAATCCTAAACTTAGTTTTATTTCGTTTGAACAACTGGTGATGATGGATGAAATGGATTTCTTACAACAATTTTTAAATATCTTGCTGGCACTCTACTTGGAGATATAAATAATCAAACCATTTGCCTTATTTAGCTAAAACAAAAAAACAATTTCTCTTAAAAAAAAGTTAACTTTGAGTGAGCGAAACAATGCAAATATTTGCATAAATACCAAAAGTAGTAGCAGCTTCAAGCGTCTATACAAAAGCTCACCTTGTAGGAACGATGTTGACAAACATGCATTCGTTTAAATTAACATTCGCGGCGAAACTAATATGCGCGATGACGCGTTCAAACTCTTTCAAATATTTCGTTACAGACTGAAACATGTTCTTCAATTATCCGAAGAAGAATACTTCTGACAGATGTTCATTGAGTCGCGAGGTGTCGGCACGGTAAATAAAATAAGTGTAATATAATAAATACTTAATCATCGTTCTTAAATTCAGTGACGATACGACGTTCAAGCGCCTGCAGACCTTCCTCAAGTTCTTGCTGTAACAAAAAGACAAAAAAAGATGTAATTAGGTGAAAAATAATAATAAGTAGAACACATACCGGGTAAGTTTTTATCCAGGGCGCAAATTTTAACCATGAATTCAGCATATCATTCTAGACCGCTACCGCAGAAGTTATTCGCCGGTTATACAAAGAAAAAAAAAAAAAACAGCTGTTTCATAGAAAAGTGCAATACCTACGCGGTCAAAATGTATGGAACAGCAGATTTTTTTTTGTATAACCGGCGAAATATTTCTGCGGTAGGGGGTCTAGAATGATATGCTGAATTCATGGTTAAAATTTGCGCACTGGATAAAAACTTTTCCTGTATAAACTTGACGTTTACATTATGTGAACATCAAGCTAGAATTGAGTTTGGGAATATAAGAGATGAAAAAAAAGTATATCCGAAAACACGTATTGAACTGCAAACTGCGTATTGAAACGAAAAACCTTTTTATTGATAAAATGTAGTTATTTGAATTCTGAGGTTTCCTTTTTTCTATTTCTGATGTCGTATTTTTATTTTTTTCTTCAGTGACCATTTTTTTTTAACTTAATATATTCTTATAGTTTATCATTTTAAACCGACTTCAAAAAAGGAGGAAGTTCTATGTTCGACTGTATGTATTTTTTTTAATGTATGTTCACCGATTTCTCCCCCATTTGTGGACCGATTCTCAAAACCCTTTTTTTATTTGAATGAATGTTCTCCTGAGGTGGTCCCATGGCACCAAGTCAGGATCTGACGATGGAATCCTAGGGGAATCGAGGGCAACTCACAAATATGTTACAATGTTTTTCATATATTTTCTAAAGATATTGAGACATTTGCTTATGGTCATCATCATCTCATGATGCTGAGTTGATGAAGGAAGGTACAACTTTGTAACGGTTAGGAGTTAGTTGTAGATTCGGGCATAACTCCGTCATTATAGACCGATTTGCAAAAATCTTTTTTTTCCAAAGGGTTTCATTCCGAAATGGTCCCATTTAAATTTCGTATAGATCTGATGCGTTTCGGAGACAGACAACGGAACTTTTCAAAAACTGACAGCTAATCAACCGCGATTGCTGCTATCGCATAAATATGCATTGTTTTGACCCCAAGGACGATAAAATTTCGTATTGGTGTGGGGTAGGTACCATAAATAAAATATAACTTTAATTTCGGGATATCCAAAGTCAC
Source organism: Polymixis flavicincta (assembly GCA_949987655.1). NCBI lineage: Eukaryota > Metazoa > Arthropoda > Insecta > Lepidoptera > Noctuidae > Polymixis > Polymixis flavicincta. Next base: position 8,670,204 of record OX465171.1, on the reverse strand, counting down.
CGACATCTGAAATAAAAGTTATTTTCCACTTTGTAGTGTTTTTCCGGAAGACGGTTGTTTTTTCTTGGAAATAGTTTTTTTTTTGTTTTAGAGTTGTTGTTGTTGTTTTGTGTTTATTTACTTGAATAGTGATTTTTTATAATGTTTTATCTGAGCAACCTCAAGCATTGCATGTCACATAGGACCATTTTCTTGTTAGCTGTCATTTAATTAAATATTTTATAGAAAAAAAAAAAAATGGTGCGCTATCACCCCCTTTCTTCTACGATATGTTCGACATTCGTACTCGCTTGCTTCGAAGAACCTATTCATTTGGATTCGGACCAATATGGAATTCTGGGCGGAAGGTCGCCGACGACAGCTTTCATTACACCTCATAGTTTGAAGCAAGTAGTGTACTTACATCGTCGAAACCAGCTGCTTCGTACGCATTCGCGGCGGCTGCGAGTCGCTCTGAGACCGACGGGTTCTCTCTGGCCAGCCGGTCAGCGCCCACTGCCAGTCTGCTTGGAAACGCCACAGCTGGCGGGCCGTTAGCGCTCACCGTGGGGATCTCATCGGCCCCGGGAACCGACACGGGGCCGCCCACCGCGAAGGCCCCCACGCTCTCCAAAGGAGAGGAACGGTCGCAGCGGATTAAGGGGATCATCACCGGGCGGCGTGCAGGTGGGAATACCTGTCGAAAAGTGGAGCGTCAGAATATGATGCTAGCTTATGACCCGTATTAGATAGGCGTGGCAGAGAGAGAGGCCACGATGCGATCGAAATATTATGAAGAAGGATAGAAGAAGTGTGAAGGTGTTATTGGGAGATTGGATCTGTGGCAACACTGTGCCCGAGTGACAAATGTCAATTATTTTTCCGTATTTTTTAATTAGTTTTATTTAATTTTATAGTGTAATTAAGGTGTCTAAATAAATACTGAGGATTATTGATTTCCTGAAAAAATACAGAGTAAAACACCGTGTTTGGTTACACACCGTTACCGGTGACCTATTACGAACAGCTGATGCTCGACCTGCGGATTGAATGGGGGAGTATTGTTTATTTTTATTGTATAATTAGCACACAGTCGTAACTTAGACTCATTAACATTTTCATTGAAACTTAGTTTCACAAATTTTGGTTAAATTGGCACCTGCGTTGGGGCGTAGTCACTTTGTTTACATAGATCATCAAAACTTGTTGTCGTGAAATACCAAAATACTGCAATACTAATATTGTAGATAAAACACTAAGGTTGACCATAGTTTTTGTTTTTAATTGCAACCTTTAAGCAATAAGTAAATGATTTTTATTTTCATTTCTTCTAGGTATCCTATCCACAAAAGAAAAAGTAAAATTATAAGACTATAAAATCATTTAAACTTTGTCATTGATCGTATAATATTAGTTGCAGAACACGTTTCGGTTACGGTCACTGAAAAAAGATGCAAAACACAGAAAAACCAGTCGACTTATTGATAATTAATTATTGTTTAATTATACATTTGTTAGATTTATATAGTGTATCCATGAAGTGACGGTCTCACTTGACTTCAGATTTTTATTATTAATATTATAATCTGAAAACAGGTAGGAATTTCCGAAAAAATTCAAAGAAACTTCTAGACGTTACTTTTTATTTTAGGAAATCCGGGAATTCTAGGAGTTAGCTCCTAAACTGTAAATAATCGCAACCCAAACTGCAAGCCCGATAATCGAAGCCCCTCGGATAGATAATTACAAAAATTGCTAATGTCCGTCATTTTTAAGGCCGGCCTGCCACTCTGAACAAATGTACCATAGAGAAGAGATGACAGGAACTACAGTGTGACTGGAGACCTGTAACACAGGTTTTCACAGGCTCCTTATTTTCATATTATAATGTTATATTTACCTCGGCAGCCAATGGCGGAGGCGGTGGCGGAGGCAGTGTGTTGCGCATATCTCCGAAAGTAAAGATCTGAGGACAACACAATTTACCGTTTAACCTTAGGATGGCTGCAGTCCTGCGCAGCCCTGGAGCTGTGATAAGAGTGTTTCCAATTTCAAAATCGTTCGAATAGGCGTCACGTTGACTCCTCGCGTTCGTGCTTGGCCAGTTCGATCAATTCCGCACTAGCACTAGATTAAGAATTAGGAACAAAAACATTTCGCTCAAGTGGCCGCAATTGCAAATAAATTGATTCGAAACCACTCAAACCTATAGTTTATTTTCATAAACATTTTAAAATAAGAACTAGAATATTTATGGAAAAGTCAACCATAATTTTCGCTCTTACGCTACCCCAAAATGTATAGGAATAACATTACCTGCGGTTACGTCGTATTCTTTCCGCAGATAATGTCATTCCCACACATTTTGGGGTAGCGTTTGGCGTGAACGCTAACAGAAATGTGTTTTGTCTAGGCCTGCAGGTCTGCAGTTCAAATGTCAAATAATGCGATCCACTTAAAGGGCGCATTCCGTATTAGACAAATAGTGATAATATCGCAAAGCCGACCAAAATAAAAATCAGTACTAATGATCTGATAGCTCTTAAATTTTTTTACTTTACAATTTGGTCGGGTTCGCGATATTATCACTTTTGTTGCATTTCGGAACACGGCAAAAGTTGTCAAAAAATAAAAGGCACATAATTTTGATCGATTTGATTATGTATTATAAAGTGCCTTGGATTAAAGTTTTGATTAGAAAATTTAACTTAAACTTTAATATTGTAGGTATTTTGAAATGATACAATGGTAAGAAAGGTCAATTTGTCTTTAATTTAATATTTTTAGTTATTAAATTAAAGACAAATTGACCTTTCCTTGAAATGAATGTAAGAAAGTCGTAAAAGGATACTAAAACATAAAGATGATGTGGATGAATGAAAAGAGATATCCTTAGAGTGCAATTTTTTTAGGCAGGTACCTTTTTTTACAACTTCACTATTTTGATTTTCCCTCTTATTAAATTAAATTGTCTAGTCTATTTTTATCCTTTTATTTGTTAGGAATAAGGTAGACACGACATGGGATACGGGCAGAAGAATATTTACAATTTTTATAGAAAATGAGGACATAATAATTACTGTTCTAAGTGACTCATATTATTTACAGCATGAGCACCAAAAGAGTATAAAAATAATCTAATTGATTTAACTCGTCAATTACTTTATTTGTGTCTTAACTATATTAGTTCATGAATAGATTTACTGTAGAGGGGCTCCTTGCTAACGAATAACAGCCGCACGGATCGATCAATCAGGTTAAGCTTAGCTTGCCCCGGTCGATCCGTGGATGGGTGACCGAGACCCTGCTGTGCCTCAGAAATCACGTTAAGCAGTAGGTATCGGCTGTCATTCGTGGATCTTTAACAGTCATCACGGGTCGTCATAATTCAATTTTTTCGCCAGAGGGTCTCTAGCATCAAGTGCTGAATTCATGGTTTCAGATTACCTACCACTTTGTATGTGTGTACAAGAGTAAATAAATATGGTTTATTTAGGACTTACCTCGCCGGGGTTAGGCGCCCAAACAGCATCGGGGCGCGGACCGTAACTGTTGGCATTGACGCGGTAGTCCGGGTGCATCTCCGGTGGCAGCGCTACAATATCACACATAGTTTAGTTCTTGCTGCATTATTGTTAAGGTTGATTTTCATCTAACGAGCACCGTCTGTCTCCACTCAAATTATTTTTGTGTAAACAGGGATAGAGCATTTTCCGGATATCCAGAACAAAATGTCAAGAATTTCAAGAAAATTATGCTTTGTTTTGTTCAGCATAATCAGCGTCAGAGAGGAGGCCATAATGCACCACGCTGGACCAGTGCGGGTTTGGTGGATGTTACGTGTTTTCCAATTTTGGGTTCTAAAACATTCAACTTTCCTCACAATGTTTTCCTTCACCGTTTTGAGAGCAGTGGTGATGAAATTATTTACACAAAGTAAGGTGCCTGCCAAGGATCGAACCCACGACCTAACTAATGCTCCCGGTTTTGTTCGTTTGGTTTAAATCTAACATTGGACACAATATCTACAGAGTAGGAAGGACGATCACAGAGAGGAGGTCTGTGTCCAGGCAGTGGGAACGTTAGACGCTGATATTATGAGGAAGGACGATGACACAGAAGAAAGGGGTCTGATATGGTAGCAATCAAGTCCACATCTGGACACAGGCCTCTGCAATTGCGTGACATTTATTTAAATTAGGCACGCGTTTTCAAGATCATCTTTTATGCGCCAAAGTCTAGCCATAAACGAGTTTATTTTTTCTGATTAACTTGTGTTGCCGTATTTCAATATTTTTGTAATGGGTCATACTAAAAGAAGCCACGTATTTTATTATTTTCACCAAAGATTTAGACGTATTCATTAAACTTGTATGGTGTTGTTGTGTGTGCACACCAGCATGGTATTCAGTAAAAATCTCAATGTTGAAACTTAGGTCAAATGAGCGTGGAGTAAGCTGTGTGTGTCCTCCCTGCTATTCTAAGGAATTACTGACCATTACATTTACAATCATAATCGAGATTTTAATCTAATTCTGTAGATTTCTGTCTTCTGTTTTGCTATTTTATTTAAAAAGCCCTATACAAGTTTTGAAAGAGTATAAAACCATCGTCATTAACCTAGCCTTGTCTCAACTATGTTCAAGTCGGCTTCCAGTCTAACCGGATATCCGTATTTTACATGGAGCGATTGCCTATCTGACCTCCACAACCCAATTACTGGGTAACACGTTGAAATAATATAATATAGAATGATGATATAAAAAATATGACTAAAATCTCTATTTTGATTGTAAATGTCATGCTTGGTCAATCCCTAGCATCAGTGGGATGACAATGACAGCTCACAGATTTTTACAGTATCGACATATTACACGTACACGTTTATCGAATCCACCGATGTGGATAAGCATGATGTTTGTGTGTGTTTAATTTGTGTTGGCTATATAGCTAATACTTACGAGTAAAACGATCTTCCCTCGGTGGGGGCGCCTCCTGGTTGTAGATCGGCACATTGCCCGGCGGCACGAAGGTGCGGTACTGCACCGGCCCGTGGTTCTCTTCTGGCAAGCGCGTGTTGTAACGCGTATAATACCGGTTGCCAGTACTCGAGATGAAAATCTCCTGATTTATGATGATAGGATGCGGAGGGTAGCTGCTGCAACGAACATATTGTACGTGTTAAAAGGGATGAAACAACTAAAACACAAAATACTGAGGTCTACCAACAGCAATGGCAAAAGATCGGAGATCGATGTCGAGTAAATCACACTAGGCCCGCGTTATGGTGTTCGGTCCACTACTGCGAAGGCATCCTGTGAGAGGGCGTGGGTCATAATACACCACGCGGGGCCAGTGCGGGGTGGTGGATGTCACATGTTTTTGAATTTTTGGTTTAAAGACATGCCGGTTTCCTTACGATGTTTTCCATCACCGTTTTGAGAGCAGTGGTGATGAAATCAAATACACAAAGTGCGTTCCTGGGTTTGAACTCACGACCTACATTCGTAATGCGGGGTCGATACCACTGAACCACCACTGCTCTCATGTAAGTGTATGATACTCCGTTTAATGACCACCGCGAAACGAGCGGTTAAACTTCAATTAAGCCAGTATAATGTGGAGAATGACAGGAATATCAAGCAAAGATTACCCTTGTTATCTTCACTACAGTTATTTAGTTAGATACCGATGTACTTACATCGCATGGTGCCCGTTGTTCATGTGCTCTCTCTCGGGGACGTTCATAGAAGCCATGGCTGCAAAAAAATAATAATTAAACTGATATATCGTAAATTTTAATTGAGACTTATATTTGAGGCGGTGTAAGCCACACTACAACCCGTTTCCAAAATGTCAATCTCACATGTGCGCGATGCACCCTGCCAGTGACAGATAAGGCGCTGACGACTGACCGTTATAACCATCCGCCAACCTAACCTGTTAAGAGATTGGCTCTGCGTTCACCAACCCTCTTGCCCAGCGTGGTGACTATCGGCATAAACCTCTTAAGCATAAAGTGCCAAAACAACGGCCCCCAGTTCCCGGTGATCCTATTATTCCCGGTCAAGGCGGTCACGGTAACGGCAGGACGCGGGGTGCGAAGAATACAAACGACGACTACATTTGGCTACGTATAATAGACATTCGATGAGGCTGGACCATCACTTTGCCGAACTTGAAGTAGATTGAAGTAGCATATATACTGGGGTTATATGAAGTCAAGGGGAGGACAGGATAACCCTGGAGTAAAGCCACCGATTCTACTGTCGACTAAGGTGATCAGCTCTCTCGCTCTCTCCTGAGGCGGTGTTAGCTTCCTGGTCAACAAAGCATTTCATCATGGCGAAAAAAAAGCACATGTTTAGAAATATCTACGTGATCAGTAGGTTTAATACCGGAAACGATCACAGGCACAAGTCTGTGCCCTACATAATAATTATCGAGCTGAGAGCATGCACCATGATGAGGCCTACCACTTCGAACTAAGCATCTTCAAACCTCTCTAAGGTCCGATAAGTTTAAACTGGATCTTTAAAATCGATTAGCCTTGTTAGAAACCACAGGCGCTGTCAACGAGAAAACTGACAGCCAACCAACCAGTCAGAATGTCTTGTTTGACAATCAAAATTAAATTGCGCCATAAAATTAAGAAATGTATTACTCTATGAGAAAAAATCTTAAAATGTATTATTGAGATAGCTTAGGCAAAATACAATGGAAAAATATAAGTTTTAGTTCATGAAATAACATTATCCCCCATATTACAAAACGAGGTTTTTCTTTAGGTATGGTTTAAACCATCGAGCCTGTTTTTGAAATAAGAACCTAACTGAAATCGAAATAAAGCTTCTTTTACAAAACTGATAACTTAGTCCAGTGCTAAATTGTCATTTTTGTATTATGAATTTTACTCAAATAGAAGAAAAGTTGGTAATGCAAAATCTGACTTACAGTTTTAGGCTAGAACTAAAGTTAGATCGCGTTTTGTAATAAGACGGTATAAGTTTTAAAATTCAATTCAAACATTACAGTTTTTTTAAATCTGTTTTTGAACACCATGAAATAGTAGCCGCCATGTTATTACGTCCTACCGCTGTTTTAACTACTCAACTAAACAACTTTGTACTTTTATTATTTGCGTAACCAAAGTAATTTTTATTTAATTAATATTTTGCATTCAGGAACCGCAAAAGCGGCGCAATCCGGCCACAGTCGATTTCGTAATTTATAGACATATCAATTCAATTTTCTTAAATTGTTCTTGCAGTACCAATGAATAGATCGAATGTACCACAAATATATCTTGTTAAAAAAGCGCTTATTTGTGGCCGGGCAATACCGTATACGTTGCAGCCCGCCCACGTGTATATTTTCTTGTAGGATGCCCAGAATGTTCTAAAATATAAACCAAGAATGTTCCTTTTACGTTCTTTATTTATTTTCAATTAAATATACCAAGACAAACGCTTTCATAAACAAAAATAATTTCAAATAAGAATTTGCACTAAGCGCTTGCAGGACTAAAATAGATCGTTGTATTTGTGCAAAGTTGCTGCTAATGCATATCCTTAGGAGCAATTCTCTAGGGAAAACGGACAATGGTGCCGATTATGTTGTACACCGAACTAAACTAAACAGTATCTAAAATTTCTTATTTTTAGTTAAGAGAATCATAAAAGCTATTCTGCAAACAAGATTCTCTATATTTAAAATCTATTTTGACACAACTAAAATCATGTTTGACAATCGCTAAGTTGAGTTAACCATAGACCAAGATTTGAATAAACATTGAATGAAAGTGAACGAAATGATCTGATGTGCAAAAAAATACTAAGTAAAATCATATCTTAAATTGTTATTCAATAATTATTTAAACGAAGTATAGTGATTATAACGACGACTTAAACTTAAACAACAAGATGTAAAAACCTGTTTTTGCTTTTGTTATCTGTGATCAATGAGATCCTGCTAGGGTTGTACACCGATAGCGATTTTGAACTTCACCGATATTTTTTCGGTTTTCAATAAGAAAGAAACCGTTAATTTTATTAAAATATAAAATAAACTACAGCATTTAATTATTTGTTTCATCCAAAATTAATTAATTATTATTAATTTCAGTGTAATGAAGTTAATTTAAGTACTAATAAAAATATGATCTCGATAAAACAAAATCCGGATTTTCGTTAAGTAAGCTGAAAATCTCCGGTATTCTCGTCGCCGTAGGAAAGCCCTACCAAGGACGTCTTGGAGTTTGTTTCCGTTTGTGCTGATGTTGAGGTATGGAATGATCTCGCAATCTTTCCAGCTGAACCCTTTCTTAATGGTTTCAATCTAAACATGTCCTGCGCCCTGCGCGAGGGCAGAGGGTTCTGTCTGACTCTTGCCGACTAAAATCACCCCGGTGTTCAATTCCCTCACTTACACCGGGGATCACGGGATCTGATGCGACTTGCGGCTAACCCTGACAGCCTATTGCAACCGAGGTATTCTCTGCCAATTGAAGGCCAGTGGCAACTGACAGTCAACTAGAATATAATAGAGGTAGCAGCCCAGACCTTAACCGATGCGCTATTGTGCAGTTATTATTTAAGTCATATGTATATCAGTGCTATTTATTACGTACTACTTTTGTGACGTATATGTTGTTAACAATGACGTTCGGACGGAAGTAAAAATGTCGTGGCGGGATTTTCAACGCACTGCTTAGCGCCGAGAGGTGAAAATCGAACAGAGTGTTTTTTTTTTGTCTCGCTGGGATGTACTCTGTTGTATTCTTAATGGTCGGCCCAACATGGACAGTTGAAAATCTTATAAAAATAGAGGTATATACATTTCGTAATAAGTAAGTACTATGTCGGCACATCGCTCGCAGAACACGATGGCTAATGGGGCCGAAAAGTTCTGGAGTGGCGACCGCGTACCGGAAGACGTAAAGACGGAAGGCCTCCCACAAGGTGGATCGATGACCTTGTGAGGGCCGCAGGAGTCCGCTGGATGCGGGAAGCACAGAACCGGTCGAGCAGCGGCGGAGCTTGGGGGAGGCCTATGTCCAGCAGTGGACGTCTTTGGGCTGAAATGATGAAGTACCATGTTGTACCGCATAACCGGTTTTTAGGGTTCCATACACATAAGGTGCCAACGGAACCTTATTACTAAACCTCAACAGTCCGTCCGTACGTTTGTCTGTCTGAGAGCTGTTACTCATGACCTGTAATAGGTAGACGGCTGAAATTCTCACAGAGTGTGTATTTCTATTGCCGCTATAACAACAACCCTTTAATACTTTATTAAAGGGGTTCCCCATACAAGAATCGTGTCTGATTCGGAGGTTTTTACCGTGCACTTGATTAATATAGTCAGTAAACCGAGCGTTGAAAATGCAACAGTGTTTGTATTTAGGCATTAATATAGTTGTCGCATAATGTTAATAAAAACGGGCATTCGTTTATGAAAAGTCAAAGGAATATCTTACGGGGTACGTTGCAATTAACACCGTCGATGTTATGTTGTTGTGGCGGTGGTATACGTTTATATGATCGGAATGGTACTCCAGTAACTCCAGTACCTCCAGTAACTCCAGTAACTCCAGTAACGCCAGGAACGCCTGGAATACCAGGCACGCCAGGAGGTGGAAACGGCATGCCCGGAGCAGGCTGCGGAATCGGCTGGTTCGGATTCACGTGTCCGTAATGGTATGACCCGTTCATTCTAAACCTGAAACAATGGAGTTTGCGTTAATGACGTGTGTGAAACATTCGTGTAAAGGTTACTCTCGATTTGCCCATGGGTGTTGCAATTTCGTCCTTGACGTACTACTAGGACTAACGATCTGTTAGTGGGATTGCATGCGCCCCAATACAAATGATGTAAGAACTCATATCGGAATTTCGCAGGACGGAGGAACGCAAAAGTCCTACTTCTATTGCGTCGTTATCTCGCAGTGTGTAACTTCGTAGCCGTCCTAATACATAATGTACTAAAAACAGATATCGCAATAACGCACCTGGTATTGTCCATCGGTACCAACTTATTGAAAACAGTTGGCGCAAGCGTGAGCACTAATTGCTGGTACTTTATATTCTTAATAGAAGGGGTCGGAAAAGACAATATTTTCTATTATTGTGTTTTTAACCATCGAATACACAAACGAGACTAAGACAGAGCCATCAGAATTAAAATTGCGGTGCGTTTGAGTAGCATAATCAGCCTATACCGTCGTAACTCAAAATTCCAACAATTTTGAGCGAAAACGTCTTTTATGCTACTATAGTTCGATTATTAAGGAATCGAATCGATCAAATCGCAAGGCGATCAACTAAATAAAAATCTAAAAATATTTCACTGAACAGTGCATTTGTTTTTTAATTCAATTGAAACTGTGAGTAAGTTTCCTTGATAACGGGAAACGTGTTCATCAAAAAAATCTAAGCTAAAATACCTAAGAATATATTTTCAGTGAAAATGTCATAGAAAAATAGTTCTTTTTTTTAATCATTCATTTTTCTCTACAAACGTATCTACAGCCCCTACAATATTAACAGAAAAAGAAAAAGAAAATGATTATTCTACACAAATACAATGCACATTAAAAAAAAAAAAAGTAAGAAACTCAAAATGCACACATACAAAAGCCCCGTATTCAAGTCGAAAATTAACACAATATTGTCCATTGACTGATAATGTCAGTCAAGGCTTGGCTTGGTTTGGGAAATGCTATTCAATACCGTAAAAAAAGAACATCTACAAAATTAGAAATGACGGTAGACCATATTGAATCGCACATTACCTACACAACACGGAACAGTAGACAACGCAATTAATTTGTAAAGGATCTATGAAAACAAACAGAGAATTGTTAGCATCTATCATCATCATCATCATTTCAGCCGAAAGAAGTCCACTGCTGGACATAGGCCTCCACCAAAAGGGAGTTTTGCCCATAAAAACATCAACAGCATAACATAACAGCATACATAAAAAACATTAAAAAAAAATCGCAAAAGCTTTCAGGTTTGCAGCGAAATGCCACAGATATACGACTAATGTTAAAAATCTAAGTAAAAATACCCAAGAATATATTTTCAGTCTACCACTTCCCGGCTCAATCAACTATGTGAAAATGTCGTAGAAAAATAGAGATATTATTTTAAAATCATTCATTTTACACTACGACGGTATGTTCACCCCCTGCAATATTAAAAGAAATGCAATTCAAAAGCGTAAATGTACTTAACCATTTTGCAACATTAATAAAAAAGATTTTATTCTTGCAAATGATAGGTAGGTGGTATATCTGTGGCAATTTGCTGAAAACCTGCAAGCTTTTGCAGATTTTTATTGTTTTAATAGATGCTAGCGATTTAATTTTTTTATTTCATAAATCCTTTACAAATTAATTGCTTTATCTACTGTTGTGTAGGTAATGTGCGATTCGATAGGTTCTACCTTAATTTCTAATTTTGTAGATGTTATTTTAACGACTTGCCACAGATATACGACTAATGTAAAAAATCGAAGTAAAAATACCTAAGAATATATTTTCAGTCTACCCCTTCTCCGCATCAACTACGTGAAAATGTCGTAGAAAAATAGATAAGTCATTTTAAAACCATTCATTTTACACTACAAACGCATCTACACCCCATGCAATTTTAAAAGAAATGCAATTCAAAACCGGTAAAAATAACATCTACAAAATTAGAAATTACGGTAGAACCTATCGAATTGCACATTACCTACACAACACTCATATCATTTGCAAAAATAAAAAAATACCTGTTTTATTAATGTTGCAAAATGGTAAAGTACATAGTTTGAATATTAAAAGTCCCTATCAGAATAATAATTATGTTCTAATACATACCGGAATACAGACGTTCGTGCAAGCTTGCGAAACGACCGTTTAGTAGCTAGCTACGAAGCGAAATGGTGTGTGCCGCTAATATTTTTAAAGTGTTAAATTGGTCGCAATACAAAATAAAGTTGATTACACACTGCGTCGGTTTTATTTATTACGAGACACATTATATTGTACCCCTTTTTATTGACTAATGTGTTTTGGTATTCAATTTTAAAATGAAGTTGTAAGGTTTTAGATTACGTTGGATGCGCCTAGGTAATCCGGGAATTTCAAATTTTCTACCGTTTTTTGCAATTTTCAGGTCAGTGTCAGACTATATGTTGAAATATATGGCTTAACATAATAATCATTAAAATCATCCATATACCCCTCGTAAATTCATTTCACTATTTCATGAAAATGTTTTCAAGGGTTACCCTGGCGCTTTTCCTTTAATTGCAGAGATTTGTTTTTGTGAAATAGATTTTACCCAAGCTTTTCTTTGTTTTAAATATTATATATAAAACAAGATCAAATCTTGAAAAATCATGCTTATAGAAATGGGTTACGTCTTGACACTTCTAAAAAGGAGGAGGTTCGAATGTTTTTTTTTTTTTTGTGTGCTCCGTGATATTTCCGCCAATTTTGTATCGCCAAGAACTCTAACCACAAGTATATTATGTTAATACGTGACGCAAAAACTTTGAGCCCTTTTTACGAAAACTACCCGGACGGAAGACTTATTTGGCACAGTTAAAGTTTTTTATGGAGAAGGAGTGCAGAAAACATATTTTTTACATAATGCCATTAAAATTAATATAATTAGTTACAAAAATCATGTTCGAATATCGACTACTGGGCGAAAGCAGTCAAACAAAATACAAAACGAGATAAAAAGTACATTTCATCTTTACGCGTCATACAGTGTGTATGTACCTTTACTGCGAATACGACTTAAATCGAAATAAGTAAGTACGAACTTCATATGAGTGTAGCAATAAAGTAATGTAAATTGAGGGTACAAACAAAGAAGTTTGCAGATGAACAAATTGTTCGATAGAACATATCAGAAATTGCAGTTGATAAGTTTGAATAGTGGGTACTTGAGGGGCCACAATCTAAATAATAGCTGCCGTATCGGTCATTCGTTCAGGTTAATCTACGCTTGCCGCGGTTGATCCGTGGATGGATGACCATCTTTAGATACCAATACCCCACCGTGCTTCGGAAACTACGTTAAGCCGATACGGTACGATATTTGGCACAGGCGTTACGGGTCATCAGAAGCCCGAAAGTCTGACAAGCAATCAGTTGTTGGGTTGTTGAGGTCAGATAGGCAGTCACTTCTTGTAAAATACTGGTATTCAGCTGCATCTGGTGTGACTGGATGCCGACCCCAACATATTAGATGAAAGCCTTAGCAGATGAGTGTTAAGTACTTGGTACATAGTGTTTCTACATTAAAGAAATAGTTTAATTTCAAGCTTACGTTGTTACTATTTAGTTTATTTTTTATTTTGAGTAAATTGTCGACTAATCGAGAAGTATGGATGGAACTTGATTGTTGCGGCCGAACCTAAATAAATTGGGATATGGCAGGTGAATGATGATATTTTGAATACGTTATGTTATTTGACTCAGAACACACACTACACACACACACACACACACCACTTCAGCCGAAAGACGTCCACTGCTGGACATAGGCCTCCCCCAAAAGGGGGGTTTTGCCATAATCGCCGCGCCAGGCAGGTGGGTTGGCGATCGCAGTATGATGGTAAAATGCATAGAGAACGCTGCTGCCCATTCTCTAGTAAGTCCCTTAGTCGCCTTCTACGACACCCGCGGGAAGAAATGAGATGGACCTATTCTTTTACGTCCGGCAACACTCAGACATGACTAGATTTAGACGTTGTTATGTAAATTTTGTAATAACATCTGCATAATCATTAGCTTAGTTATTATTATTAACCTTTTGACCGCCACTGTCATGTATACCTACTTCTCTCACTAAATATTACAAGTCTGCCATGCCTTCTGTATCAGCGAATATTATTAAAGACGAATAAAGGCTTTGGCAGCAGCATCTACGCAGTTCTACAGGGTAGCAGGGACAAAGACGCGCAAACTGTAACCATGAAATTAGCACGGTTTACAAACAAAGTTGCTGTTTCATAGAAAAGTGCAATACGTATCAAAATGTATCAAACACTAACTTTTTTTAACAAATGACGAGACATATCAACGCATTGTGCAATTAATACATGGTAACGGGTTCCCTGTCACCCTGGACAGCAATATAGTCCTCTTCCAAGTTAGTCGAGTACCCCCATCCATGACTGTAGCGGAAATCGGAGGTAGGTTATATTAAGACGCCATTTTTGGTTACCTGTTAGGGTTATTGAAAAACTTTAACAGGATTTTGTTACGAAAATAATAAAACAATAAATGGTAAAAACATTTATTTCTTCATAGAATACAAAATACCTAGAAATTGAGCTGGGTTCATACATCATCATTATAGGTTTAATTCGACAAACAAAGTCCACGGTATGAGGGCACTGTATCCTCTATTAAGAAACATTAGTCCCCTTGCTAAGTAATAACAGGCGCACGGGTCGATCGATCAAGTTAAGCTACGCTTGCCGCGGTTGGTTCGTGGATGGGTGACCCTCTCCACATACCAAGACCCCTCCGTGCCTCAGTAAGCACGTTAAGCCGTTGGTCCCTGCTGTCACTCGTGGATCTCTTATGCAATGCTGGCCATACAGACAATGGCTGCCTGTGGCTTCCTTTGACCATTTTTTGCCATCCATCCTGCATGAACGGAACAATCTGGAACATTTCTGTTTTTAAAGTCTTTTACTGACTTATTCCTGCTACTGACTTTGTTTTATTCATACCATTGCTTACCATTTTTATTATCCATCCTACTCGTACTTTCCTACTTCCTACTATACTGCAATATTATAAATCTGAAAGTTTGGATGTTTAGATGTTTGTTACCGAATCACGCTAAAACGGCTGCACGGGTTTAGATGAAATTTGGCGCACAGATAGTTTATAACCTAGATTAACACGTAAGATACTTTTATCTCGGTATTATGTTCCCGTGGGGTAATTAACGACCTCCACGCGGGCGAAGCAGCGGGCAAAAAATAGTAATCCATCACATAAGAATAATCTATTATTTTAATTAGTTCTACATAATTGAACATAGTCGAACATAGTGCTAGCGGGCCAAATCTAATACCTTTAAACGACCAATTCTTGTATATCTATATAAATAAAAATAAAAGTCCTGACTGACTCATCAACGCCCAGCCCAAACTCTTGGACCTAGAAAGCTGAAATTTTGCACAGAGGTTACCTTTATAATGTAGACAAGGAATTAGGAAAGATTTTTCGAAATTCAACCCCTAAGGGAGTTAAATAGGGGATGAAAGCACCGCGCGGGCGAAGCCGCTGGCAAAAGCTAGTGTATATATAATCTGAATCTCGGAAACGGCTCCAACGATTTTCATGAAATTTGGGTTACTTGTTGTCGTGTATAAGTGTCCATAGAACTTCTCGATCTCTCTCACCAGCTCAAGTAATCATCCTATGCTGTCTCTTCTGTGTTTCCTGCAGCATGCTTTTTGTGTATACATATTCACCACTCACATTTGATACCTTGTGCTAAACATAGTTGATGGTACGAAGGCATTTGTCGACCGCACATAGCATACATCACGCTTGCTTCGTCAGTCACTATGCACAAACTTTAAAATTGTATTTTGTGCACATCAGGGTTCGCAATCCGGTGTTATGGAAATTGGTCGAATATTCTAATATCGCAATTTTATTCGAATATTATTTGAATATTATTTGTATTCGAATATTCGAAATAGTTTATTATTCGAATATTTGAATGCAAGCCCTAGTCACTTGCACGTCAAAGTAAATCAAGGTCTATTTTCCATAAGACCTAGCTAACAATTTAATAGTTTTTAGTAGTTTCAACTATCGCTTTAGTTATAATTAGAACTCGAATTATTTATTTACATTTGATAATTTAGGAAAGTATTTATGTTATTCCAGAACTAATTATTTAATAAAATACGCAAATTGAGCAAGAATCCTTTTATTTTTACAATCAGTCAAAAGGTAACAAATTAAATATACATGTGTATGTATGGCCAGTGTGAGTCGTTGAATAGTTCACATAATAGAAGATAGATGACCTATTGAGTTCAGTGTTTGCAATTAATTAATTTCAACATCCTCTTCTTAATAGGGTATTTTCCGATTTCATAAAAACTATTTTAATTTGAAGATTGGGACGATATATTTAACAGAAAAATAAAAATAAATTTATTAATACACTTTTTCTCACTTAAAAACGATTAAAATCTAATTTATTTTTCGTTGTTTTGAATTTACCGCCAAAACGCTCCTTACGATTACTTTTTATCACGTGACATGTGATGTCAACTTTGTTTATACGGCACCGGTACAAATACTTAATTTGGCGCCGTTTTAGAAGTATTTTTGTACAGAGGCACCGCACACCAGTAATATCACTATAAATCCATTAAAAATCTTGTTAATTATAAACTCGACATTCACTTATTTACTTTAGTTTACACAAAGTTGACGTCACGTGATAAAAGTCATCGTGAGAAGCGTTTTGGCGGTAAATTCAAAACAACTAAAAACAAATTTGGTTTAAATCGTTTTTAATTGAGAAAATGGATAGAAATCAATTTATTTTTATTTTTCTGTTATTATCTCGTTCCAATCTTCAAATTAGAATAGTTTTTGAAAAATTGGAAAATACCCTATTGCAAACCCATAGCCACGGAACAGTCTTCAGTCTTCTTTTGAGAAATTGGTTTTGTAAGTATGTCGGCAACCATATCTTGAGTCAACATTAAACCATTTTCTTCTATGAAGTTTTAATTGACTGAATATTCATTCATGTCAAAACCGGTATCGAATTAAATGAGTTTTGAATAGGTATAAAAACACGACACGTTCAAGGCATTCGCGCAAAACAATGAGCAACAAAAGTCATACCTTTCGAGTTCCTCTTCTGAATGCGCGAAGGTACAGGAGTTGCCCCTCGGGCAGAAGGAGCGCGTGGCGGCGTCCCTGCACATCGACACTTTGTACTTGGTGTGCGTGGGCGTCGATGCTGCCGTCTGCGGTGATCCCTGGCCTGTGGGCAAATGGCACGGTTAAGACGAGTCACGAAAGGCTGGAATATAATACATCGTCTTCACATTGACGTGCAACCTGGTACCGTAGCTTCAGTAAATGATTCTGAAACCTCTGCGTCAAAAAAAATCGAAGGTTATTAAAAAAGTATTGCTGCGTACATTTTGACAGCAATGACCGCATAGGTGTTGATTTTTGTTTTTATAATCGACCAAAATTCGTACTTACGCGCTACCGTTACTATGAATTCAGCACATGATTAGTGCTGAATCCATGGTTACAATAGCGCCTCGATATTCCTCCCACCCTGTAAAATTATATTTAATGAATACAAAATATTGTAAAGCCTTTTAAAAGAGTAACCATGTAATTTCTCGGCCATTCTTCTCGATGGGAGGATTTAAAGCCCGTATTCCCAGCGTTAAATAAACAAGCACGCATATATTTGAACTAAGTAGGTACGTCTGTACCTTGCAAAAGCTGGCGCAAAAATCACTGCTTCCAAAAATCTCCTGACAGGCAAACATTTGGAATAAAATATATTTTGCGAAGCACTACAACAACAGACTTTTTTTTTATAAATTCTTATAATTTTGTAACTATCAATTAACCAAAACTTGTTACGGTTTTACTCAATATTTTCCAAAAACGATTCGATACGAGTAAGGATCGATACTTTTGAATTGATACCGAGTAAGTATCGATACTTGACGACCGATACAATATCGAGTAAAGTATCGATACCTCAACGTTATTGCCATATACCCCATATTGAGGAAGGAAGTGATAAAATATGTAATCCGCCATTTTGTAGCGGCGGCCATCTTGGATTTAGAATGATACCGAATATGTTAAAATAGACTGTCATCAGAACTAAAGGTGCATACCAAATTTCAGACCAATCCGTCAACAGGAAGTAGGTCAAATTTCAATTACTTGATTTGACCCAAACAAATAAATAAACGAACAGGGCAACCTAAATAAGAAGGTTTAAAAACTATATTTTTGATAACTGTTAATTATTGTTTATAGTAATAATAATAATGTTGATGACGATATTGATCTAAAATAAATAAGTAAATATTGTTTACTTGAGACAGCCCTAGCTGTTTCGACAATGCCTAGACGTTGTCGGCATTTACCACGAGATCAAAGGCTTCGTCCTACTGTATATTTTTATACTGTGATGTAAAACACCATCAATGACAATCTGAATAATTTTGAACGATATTGGTAATCCATTGCTTCATATGTTCGAAAAATTTGTCAGCTCAACAACGTAAATCACGCAAAAAATGTCGTTGAACTGTAATGGAAGCTAAAACTGTTAGTATGTTAGACATGTATTCCAAAGGTCTCATGTTACGTTGTAAAGAAAAACCGTGGAGTTTCTTGCCCGCCCTTCTCCATAGGAAACAACCAATTGGAACCGTGCACCTAGCTTCTGTCGTTTCATAAGTGCCCATGCAGGTTTATATCAAATAAAATATTTTGAATTCGATACATCAAGTGATGAATACTCACTGGTATTGTTATCCAAACACCGGTCAGGAACGGTGTGCATCTGGTTGTGGTTGGAGTCCCGGCCCGTCGCCTGCTGCTGTAGGTAGTGTATCAGCCCCGCCACCACCTCCTTGAGTGACGTCATCACCTCCGCTAACTGCTGCCATGATGGATTCTTGGCGTCTGAAATTGTTAGATAATTTAACATTATAGATGGACGAGTGTCAAGAATGGATAAAGTAAGTAATTTGTAGAAACTTTAGGTACGAACTTCGCTCTGCTTCCGAGCTATGACGTCTATGGAGTCTTACAGACCACGCAATCTTACACCCTACTCTATGACAGGTGATGCAAGTCATCAGAAGAGCTATCATTTCTGAAAGTGGTGGCAAATGTCAATAATCACAGTTGGGAATCGAACCCACAACACCGTGCGTGCGCGGTCTGCACGCGACATGATCACAACACGTCTTTGGCAGCAAGCCAAGGCGCGGCGCGGCGGCGACATGGCCCGGCCCTTCGAGCACTCGCTGCCATGGATTCCACCGTGACGGACGATTCTCCTCTCTAATCAATGTATTTACTGTTTGTCCGGGAAAGTATACATTTGTAAGATCACCAGCATTAAACCATCGCCTATTTAAATCCAGTCTATTTTTATTTGCTCCCTGCGCTAACTGTCCACGAATCCAACGCACTAAGCGGCTGCTAGTTTGCAATGTTGTGAGTGTGCTGGTACTAAAATCTTTTACATCTCTCTCTACTCTTTTACGTGTGTCTTAAGAAGGACGCACTAAGCTAGCTCGCTAATTTATAATTTTCTTACGTTTTTTGCAATTTGCGGTTTTTACGTTTTTTTGCAGTGTCAGGTTGTATGTTGAACAAAAATATTATTCGCGACCGTAACAATTAAGTATTTCATCATCATCATTTCAGCCGAAAGACGTCCACTGCTGGACATAGGCCTCCCCTAAGCTCCTCCACGGTCATTCCGTCGCGTCTGCGAGTCTTCTCGGAGAGACGGACGCTACTGAGAGATTTTGTTAAAAGTGGTAAGCCAGTTACGAGGGCGACTATACATCACTGCACATAACCGACGTACCAGGACTGGCATCAATATTAGCCAGTCTGTCCAGGTGCAGACTCATGACGATCAGCTGTGCCGGGTCCCCGGTCCTTTGTAGCGCGATGAACAGCTCCTGGACTGACTGCGCGAACGATTGAGGTGTCTGCAGTTTATCTGGAAAGAATTGAACTAGTTAACCTCGTCATTCTTTCAGCAAGAAGCCCACTGCTGGATAAAGGCCTCTCCTAAGTATCGTCCCACGGGATATACGCTTTTCGTATCCAGTAGATTCCCGAAGCCTTCACCAGAGATGTGAAATAAATTTTGGCCCACTGCACGCGTAGTTTGACTACTGTATAACAAGAAACGAAAGACTAAGGGCTGATTTCACCAATAAAACTGAACGCGATCAACAAATCTAAACTGCGTTCAACAGCTGTCAGTGTTAATATTGCCCAATAATATACTGTTTTTCAGTATTAAAAACAATGAATTATTTATTGCCATCTGCATAGAAAATGGATTTTAAAATAATGAATAAAAAGTCATAAAAAATTAAATATTCTCACCAAAAAACCCAAAAAACGTTTTTTGTTTTGGGTTTGGAACGATATGATTGGAAACGGTTTTGATTGGTTTAATTTACTGTGAGTTTGCTTACCGTGTGCCATGATAAACAATCATGTGACGTCGCTAGACTAACTCGACGCCATATTGCTGTAGCAAGCATTTTGACAGCTTTAATAATCAGCGTATTTTGTAAATGACTATTAACGAATTTCTTAAAATAAATATTAAATGTACGTTCCTTATCCACCACTAAATAATGTGTGACGGTTTCTAGAAACTAGTTAAATAGCCTATTATGACACTGACAGGTCTTGAACGCGGTTTAGATGTGCTGATCGCGTTCAGTTCTATTGGTGAAATTCGCCCTTAATATAAAAGAAATGTAACTTTGTGCAACAGAAAGAGATATACAATGTGTAACATAATTAAGCAACACCTCATACACCCCAATTAGAGCATTGAGTTAAAAGCATAATGCAATTTTCAAACTCAAACCCAGCAGTGGGAACATTATAATTTACCTTTAAAGCCTTGAAATAAGCTTGGATTTCTTTGGTTCAATCGACAGTAGGTATGGCAAAACACATTAAAAAAAAACACTTTTTTAAAGTTACTGAATTCGATTTAGTAATTATGAATTACTTTCGGTACTTGCGACTATTCTGTTACACCTTCTATATGACTATTAGTCGTAGAGTGCAGGTCGTCGGACTCATCAACCTTGCATCTGTCGGTACTTTCGCGGTCGTCATCCCATTGTAATGAAAGACGGACGCTACTCTGAGATCAGAGCAAAGATCTCGATTGTTTACGTGATATTTGGTACAAACGGCATCACAAATAATTGGCTCTCTGCCAATTGGAGACCAGCTTCGCCCACTCACGCGCATTTCAAAATTAGCTCATTCTGCTCACCTATAATGCTTTGCATGTGACTCTTGTGGGCGGTGTCTCCGTACAGCAAGGCGCTCCATTGGTCGGGCGCTATCCTAAGCCCTGCCTCCGTGGCTATCTGCACTATCTGCGCATCGTGCTCTCGCCGCAGCGACTCGTACGTTCGAAACTCTTCCTTTAGTTGCATTAGAGATGAATCGCATTCGCGTTTTGATACCTAGAAAGATAAAATGGGTTATATTTGGTAAAAATTAATGAACGAATGAGTAATTTTAACGATTTAGAAGTGAGTTGTAAACCTCGTATAGTGAAAATGTTATGAAATCTGAAGGCCAATACTCGTAATTAAAAACGTTTAAAATCTAGTCGCAGTCTCATCTCGACGACAATTGAATGGCAAAAACTTGCAAAAAAATTATTGACACCCGACGTATCTAATTTTGACAGATTGAGACTGAGATGGGACTCATCATCACTGAGATGAGATCTAAGCATTGTCACGTCGGAGGACGGTCATTGAAAGCGCCAAAGAGACGAGACCCAGTAATAATGAATGTAACGATACTATTGTAGAAAGGATAACATTTTCATTGACCGTCCTCGACGTGGCAATGCTTTGATCAAAATATTACCTACAAATTAAAAGGACAATAAATGTATATTTTATACTTTTTAGAGGTTCTTATTTTGGTCGGGGGATTTTTCGTATTTGGGTATCACGTTCGCAAAGTTTCGGCATCTAGTTTAACACGACCCTGTATAGGATTCTCGTCTTACCTTAAAACAAGAAGCTCTGTATAGGAGCTGGACGACATGGCCTATGCTAGTTTTCGAAGCCTGTGGAAAATGAGGCTCCAGTCTTTGGACTACAAACATCACTAACACCTGCAACAGAAACCAATACAAAAATCGTTAGTAAGTTGATGAACTTCACTCAGCTCGAGTATTCGTGTGTAAGTGTCTCAGCAAGTACTAAGAAAGAAAGAACGGAAGCACCATCAGCCTATACTGTTCCCACTGCTGGGACACAGGTCCGAGTGGGCTGTAATCCATCAAGCGGGCCCAGTGCGGTTTTGTAGATGTGACATATGTTCGAAGTTTGTAGGACATGCTGGTTTCCTCACGAGGTTTTCTTCGCCGTTTTAGTGACTAAATTTAAAACAAAGTAAAGCGCCTGCCTGGGTTCGAACCCAAGACCGACTCGTAAGTCGCAGCCACTGGGCCACGATTACACTTCCACTGCTCTACTGGACCACCACGCCCGACAAACACGTGCATACAAAAACATAGTTAACTAGAGTAGGTAAACTCGTACATAAAATCACATCTGAAATACTCTGCAGCTGCACGTCATGACTGTGACAAGGTGGCGTCTACTTGACATGATGCTATGCTATGGGGGACCCACAGCACAGCGCTTTTTTGTTTTGACGATGCGAAATAATCAAATAACTTCTCGCACTCTGGACGGAGCGGCAGGGCGATTAAGAATTTTACCGACTAAAACCCACCCGTGTTGCATTTTACTGACTAAAACCCACCCGTGTAGTTGCCTGTGTAACAAGGGCCAAGGTATCTCTTTCGAACAACCCGCATCCCTGGCAGTCCAGCAGTGGCAGCACAGTGCTGATTTTCACTTTTTACTTTCATGATAGTCAAATAAAGAGTACCGTCGACAAGAAAAGACCAAGAACATGCATTTCGATATTTATGTTGGTGAGCATATAAATTTTTCGGACTTATGAAGCAACGGATTTGCATCGTGTCTCCTTCTTAAATACTTCTCTGTTAGTCGTCATCTCAGTAGTCAGCCCCTTTCTAGCTATATCATCTTACACACAGTCCATCTATCGTTGCTTTGGTCTTCCCTAACTCTTATGGTCATTTTCATTCATACTCAAAACTTTCCTCACGAGATTTTCCTCATCATTTATTACAAGCCGTGCGCCCGATAGGTTCCTATCAGCAACAAAGACGTACTTCCATAGAAACAAACATTCTTATTAAATCACCTTTATGAGTTGACTTAAAAAAAATCTTCTCTTTTGCTCACTTTCGTTACATGAGGAACTCTTGTGCAACATTTCATCCGTCAACACAGCGTAAATCGCAGGGCAAAAGAATTTTATTTTGCCCAGCTGTGCAATGCCCGTTAGTGAATGAATTTAAGATTTTTATAAAGTAAATTATTTTAGTATTATTATGAAATGTTTGGGTATCACCTTTCTAGAGAGTGCGGAACCGTCCTCTAGCGCGAGCAGCACTAGTTTGAGGACCTCCTCCTGCATCGCCGGGCCCAGGAACTGGCAGCCGCGCGCGCGCACTGCTGCCCACAGGTTCGCGCTGAGCTGCTGCGGGTTCTGAAAACAATGGTGTTGTGTAGTTCATGAATGATGAACGAACAGGAACCGTTTCTTTGCACTGTACTAAAAGAAACGTTTCCGAATGCTGACTTGTAATTGGTCTATTAGTTCTAACAGCTCCTCGTGTCCGAACAAGAACGAGAATGACAGCGAGCGACTGATTTGACTGATACGATTTAAATTTTCAATGTTTCCGAACGAGAACGAGAGAGAATAGCCGACGAATGACGATGATACCCGAGACTCGACCGACCGACCAAACTCGCTAGAATGAGATGCGCGTTATAATATCGATAGACTAACGTATGTCAATGACATAATACCTATTTTTGCTTATCACGCGAATAAAATGACGCAAGGTAAGTTGTGTTCGCAAATAAATTATAAGCTTACTATTTATTTATGTACAGTAGCCTCCACAAATGGTGCACCAATCTCAAAAAGCAATAGATTGACACTTCGCTTTAACTTACGACCTTCTTATAATAAGCAATTTCTATAGGCTATAGACACACACACTCTCATACGTTTACAAATGAATGTCTTTCCTAAATTCAACAGTTCGAGCAATTGGAATGGTAGCCAAGCGGTTACCGTACTTGGGTTAGCACGTTTGAGCGCAGCGAGTCGCGGTTTCGAATCCCACACGCGGTGTGATAGTGATTTTATTGTTTTAAAAATCACTTTTGACTATAGTTTCTTGTTCTGTTCGTCTTATTCACTAAACTCGTAAAACTTTATCATTATACCCACAGAAACCTAAATAAATTTAAATGATTGTAAGGTGCAGATAATTTACGACTCATTCACCGCGACTTATAGAACGGTGTTGGTTGATATTGTGTGCTAGTGACGTGTGTTTCATCTATTAGCGTTCTTCTAATTCATTTTAAAATGTAAGCAAATTTAAGTATAGAAATGAAAGCGAATATTATTGCGCTGCATAAAAGCGGACTTAATATATCACAAATATGTGATGAAACCGGACTGAGTGTGAGTTTATGATTTAATTATTTTATTAAACATTTATTTAATTAAAGTTTAACTGCTGATCCTTGTAGTTTTTTTTAAACGTTTTATAAATATCATAAGGTATAAATATAATAAAAAAATATAAAATTTCAATGTAAATTTATTTCCTAGATTATAGAACGATGAAAATAACATTATACTTAATATTTATGTGACATTTACATTTTAAATAGTTTTGTTTCTAAATAGTAGGTATACATATACATATTGGTATGTATTTTGCTTAGTAGCCTAACAGTACCCATTTTTTGTTTTAGTGAAATACTGTGAGTCGGTGGGTGAAAAGATATTGACGAAAGCGGCAGCCTTGCCCGTGGAAAGCAAAGTGGAAGACCCCAGCTCCTATAAGAGGCGCAGAGACAGCAATGTTCAGCGAATATGAAACAAGTGGTTTCGAAACGACAAGACATTTTGCCGAATTATTTGACACATCTTTACGAACCGTGCGCCGTGCACTCCACGCAGAAGGTTCGCATCATTGAAAACCAGCTCGAGAATCAGATCAAAAAACATAGTTAACGGAAAAAACATTAACATTATAAGTTATAAATTACAAAAATTTATTGATTTTAGTAATATTCAAATAATATTTTGTCTTATTCGTAATCTGGATTAAATTTTGAAGTTTAGTTTCAATCTTCTTTTCGTAATACGATTTGTTAACTTTAAGGTTTGAGTTAGAACGAACTCGCAGTAGAATAAAAGTAGTACTATTGAGTCATTTAATTGTATTGTGACAACTTGTCTGCATTTGTTACTTTTACGTGGGTAGATTTGCGTAGAATATTGTGATTTATTTAGAGTACCGACACACAGTTGTAATTACAGCACAATATTATTTTATTACTAAGATACAATAGCCTGATTATCATAGTTCACCAACTAGCTCTTTACTTCAATAAATTGTTCTTTATGAGAAAATAAACTGTTTTGACAAGAAGTTATTGTTAGTTATTTTTATACATTCTTCATGAAAATATAACGAATAAACATTTTGTAATCATTTATTATTCTTAAACATTTATTATAATTATATAATAAAGGTTTAAGAATAATAAATGATTACAAAATGTTTATTCCGTACTCATAAATGAGTAATAAAAAAAAATTACATTATCATTCAGATATATTAATAAATCGAATAATTAAAGAACAGATGAAGATGATTGTTGAAAAGAAAAAATTAAATTTCATCGCGAGATTTGAACGTAGACCTATGAGTTTCTTAATGAGTTTCGAAATCCTATACAATGCGAGATCAGCATATATACTGGAAATGTATAGCTTGATGTGTAGCCGTGCGTACCTAGACTTTTTTGTTCTGTGATGTGATCTATGGAAGTACTGACAGAGCGAAGACCGAATAGAGCCAATAGAACTAATAGAATGAACTAGTTCACTGACAGAAAAGAACTAGTACGGAGCGATCTTAAAAATTACGGAGCAGGCACAAGACTAGAAAACAAGAAACAAACAGCTATTTACCACAAACATTTAACAGGACGAAAACAAATATGGCTGTGCGCCCAGCGGCTGCATGGACAACTTACAAAAACCATAAACAAACTCCCCCTTATTACAAAACGAGGTTTTTCTTTAGGTATGGTTTAAACCATAGATATAAAAAAGAAGAAGATATGCCAAGTAGTTGAAAATGTATCGGAACCCGGTGTCTCCACTTGCACCCCACTACCGCGCCACAACTACACATGCAATTTAGTAAAACCAATAGATACGAAGTCGCGCTCACACTCGCAATTTATAAATCAGAACGTACTACACAATCAAATATAGACCTTATCCCTTCAAGCGCAGCGTGCATTTAAGTACAACTCACTCACACAAACAACGGTTGCTACCGTTGTGCTGTGCAAAAGCAATTTATTTTACATAAACGCTAGTGATTGACTAAAGCGGAAAGTTGTCGATACTTCTATTTATTATTGTACTACTTCAATTTTTTTTGGGGTCCAGGAAATAAGATAAAATGAAAACGATAACCGTAATACGTCAAACAATAACGCATACGAAGCGTTTGAACACTTTAACGTAAGTAAAATGCCAAAACCATAAAAAAGTAAGGAAATAGCACGAGGACGAAGACTTATTATACGATAATTCAAACCCAATAACACTCCACCGAAGTTATCTAAAATTTTGTTAACTTTACTACTGTTGTTTAGGCATTTCTCTACTACGCTGTAAAATAATAAAAATAAGTAAAAAACATTAATTCACATCGATCTAGCAATAAATTTATTCGCGAATCGACATTATCGATAGCCTACGTTAGTGGATCTGCACGAGTACATCACTAGCTCGACGCAAGAACCAGCGGCCGTACTACGGAATGCGTCCGCATAGATACTTTATCGTTTTGTGATTTTTACATTGCTTGTCCAGTCACTTAGCGACAAAATATTTAGGTAGTGGTTTAGCAGCAATGTATTTAGTACAAAAATAATACAGTCGCTGTGATATTTGAAAACAAAAATAACATGGTAAACGCAAGAAATGTTTTTCGATTTCTTGTTTTTCATGATTATTAAAGACAAATATAGAAAAATACTTGTACTTATTTATGGTAAGTGATTCCATGATTCACAAAGTTTTTGTTTTGGCTTTGGTTTTTACAAGAAACCACTGAACAACACGGCATTCTTATGATTTATCACGACAACGGTCGAAAGCACACTAGTTCGCGGAGACGGCCATTTGCTTTAGGAATGATCATGCTGATCATACCGCGCGGACACAGACACGCCCCTTTCCCACTTCTCCTGCTTTTTATATTTCTATGGTTTAAACCGTCGAGCCTGTTTTTTAAATAAGAACCTAACTGAAATCGAAATACGGCTCCTTTTACAAAACTGACAAGTTAGTCCAGTGCTAAATTGTCAGTTTTGTAAAAGGAGCTGTAATTCTATTTCAGTTCTAAGTTCTTATTTCAAAAACAGGCTCGGTGGTTTAAACCATACCTAAAGAAAAACCTTGTTTTGTAATAAGGGGGTATAAGTCTAAAATCACCAACAGTGGTGATCAGTGCTCATGTTTTACCGGGTGGGACAGTTTTAGGCTAGTAGTACACTTGGAACCTTTTCATTATTATTCGATGGCTTCGACAAAAATGGACGTATTTCATTAATTGACAAATTAAGGAACGAGTTTAATCACATTAATGTGACGAAGACATGAAGAAGAGCCGTGGTGGCCCAGTGGTAACGACCCCGACTTACGAGTTATAATTTCATCACAACTGCTCTCAAAATGGTGAAAAAACATCGTGAGGAGACTGGCATGCCTTAGAACCGAAAATTCGAAGACATGTGACGTCCACCAACCCGCACTGGGCCAGCTTGGTGAACTCCCTCTCACAGAGAGGAGCAGTGAAAAAATTGTAGTAAAAAAGATCAAGCAGTGAAAAAATTGTAGGCTGATTACGAACATGACAAAAAGAGTACTTACCTGGACAGATTCGGGGGGCCCTAGCCACGCAGTGGCATCATAGGTTAGTAACATAAAACATAACACAAAACAGATCCCCACTACAATGTATGGTACCTATGTGGTTAAATAATCTTTTTTTTTTTTCTCAAAAGAAATTCACTACAAATTTCACTTAATGCGAAATATTTTAAGTAAGTACAATATAATAATGATAACATTCGTGAGCAGAGCTAGTGTGACACGCACAAAACAAGTACCTACCTAATAAATGAAGACAACAACAATACCACGACATTGAAGGTAGCAGCAACAGATTCATACGAAGCAAAATATCGAAATTTGTGGGTAAGTTAAAAACATAAACCAGGGCCGGACTTAAATTTTTTCAATAATAAAAGATTTTAACTGAGTTTTAAATATTTGTAAACTTTTAGCGGTTTTTATTTGTCGTGGTAGTTTATTGAATATCTGTGCCCCTTCGTATGTAATACTTTTCTTTCCGTAATTTGTCTGGGGTCTCGCGAGACAGATATCATTTGCGCTACGGAGAGGGAACCCTTCTTCGGTGTTAGTTTTAAAAATCAGTTCCGAGTGTAGTTTTTATTCTTATTTTTTATTTATTAAGATGCATGTATTATAGTAAAAGATTTGTTGTACATTCATTAATTTGGTTTCGGAATAAATTTTCTTTGTTGGTGTTAGAAAATCATAATGAAATAAGATTTTTATTAGTTTATTTTGTATTCTTTAGATGCAGTTTCAGTTAGTTTTGGCTGCGTTACCCCATATTTCTATTAAAAAATCTAGATGTGATCTGACAAGGGAGTGATAGACATTCAATCTAACCTGTCGTGGTAAACATCGAACAACACCGTAAAGACGCCCTGATAATGACGATAACGTAGATCTTATTTTATTTATATGCGACTTCCACTTCACGACTTCATATCCTTTTGTGCAAAGCCCAAAATTTCATCTATTGTGGACCCATAATAAAATATACATGTTTCATCTGCATATAGACTAATTTCACCATTCAAAGACACCTGACAATTATGTCATTAACGCAGATTAAAAATAGCAGGGGCCCAATAATTGAGCCTTGTGATATCTAATAATAACGTGTTATTTTGAGGTAATTATAAGCGTGGAAAGCGAATTCTTTGCCCCATTCTAGTCTTTAACGCAAGTCCTGGCAGGCCATCTAACCACACACCATTGTCCGCATAAGTTGCGTGAGTGTATGGCGCACCTGACACCCTGGTTTTATGCATTAAGCAAACTGCTGTGTTTAAACAACTCAGGTTTAAACTTTAAAAGTGTCACATTGCGTCCAAATATTGAAATACATCTTAAATGAGGAAACTATGAAGTTTCTTGGCGAAACTTTCTCCATATGAATACACTTTTTAAATGGGACAGCTGGAATCCATTCCATTTTCTTATTAATTTTCGACGGTCAAGGTTCCTCTAGCGTGGGGTCGGCTTCCAGTCTCCGCAGACCGCATGCACCTGAGTTCCAGTATTTTTCATGAAGCGACTGCCTATCTGATCTCCACAACCACTTTACTGAGTAAAACGATACCCCTTGGTAAGACTGGTTGGCAGATTTTCGGGCTCTTGACGACCCGTAACGTCTATCAAAGATCCAGGAATAACAACCGGGAATAAAGGGTAAACGTGCTATCCGAGACAAAGAGACGTGTTGGTATATAAAGATGTAACTTAACTTGATCGATCGATTCCTGCGACTGTTATTACTTAGCGACAAGCGCTTTTTAACCAAGTACATACTCCCCTTTTTTAAGCAATTGTTAAAAAGAGGGGCTGTAATTATGTGCCAATGTGTAACAATAAAGTTCGCGCGATATATTAAGTATAACATTGTAAAGTTCTGGTGTCGAAGGTTCTATAATAATTACCGGGAGTACTTCCGGTCTAAAATTGCAGTTTTAATTTTAATATAATTGCATGATTTCGTGGCGGCACTAACCACACACCACTATTAAAGCTTTTGTAGGGTTTTCCCTAGGGTGGTTTTTTGTCACAACGGAACCCTCATAATAATAGACTACAGCTTATATCGGTGCGGATATTTTTCCCTGACATGAGTTTGAAGCAGGGGTAAGTCGTAACTGAGGCTTAGCAACCTAATTTCAGATTCAGAATATCTACAAATAAACAAACAGAAAACAAAATCGTAGCGAGGGGAAAACTGTACGCTGATTTTTTTAATGTAATTTTTCGCGAATTCCGGGAACGATTATAATACTGAAAATAGTTTTTTTGAATGTGTGTCAGATTGTCTGTCTGTACGTTCCAGCATCTATCATCACTCTGGTCAGTTGTAAGCTGTAAATGATCAGTGTGGAGATGAATTTGTAAAGTTCCCATTGAGTTTGACGGCAAGGCCGCGACTCTCGCCTGTCGTGCCTCCGTGCCTCGGAAAGCACGTTAAGCCGTTGGTCCCGACTGTCATTTGTGGATCTTTGACAGTCGTTACGGGTCGTCAGAAGCCCGAAAGTCTGACAAACAGTCTTACCAAGGGATATCGTGTTACCCAGTAACTGGGTTGTGGAGGTCAGATAGGCAGTCGCTCCACGTAAAATACTGGTATTCAGCTGCATCCGGTTAGACTGGAAGCCGACCCCAACATAGTTGGGAAAAGGCTAAGCAGATGATGATGACTTCTTTCTTTTGTGACGTCGTTACGTGACATTTATTTGATTTTAATGTTATTACAATGTTATTCTATGTTAATCTAGTCGAAATTTTTTCCATTCAAACTTCGGGACTGTATTACTCCACTGAGCATCGGTTTTGTTTCATTACTAATGTCTGTGCGGAATTAGAATACTAAAATATAAAGTCATTAAAAAGTTATGAGCCAATAAAGATTCGTTTTTCTTGCTAATTTAATCTAACTTTGGGCGTGTTTAAGTAATAAAATAATTGTAAAATCTCCAAAACCGAGTCAGTATCGAGAAAGCTCAAATATCGTAAAGTTCAATGAACTTTACTAGTCATTGATTTATGCAATGTTTTTTTAATTAAACTCGATCTTCCGAAAGACTTTTATTAATTTTTTACACGCCTTTTTTGCTATAAATGATCCTGCATCTCACTCAATAACGTTGTGCGTGTAGACTAGCGTCTAACTGCTCATCACTGATACGATACTACCTCTGTTGGACACGATGCCTGGTGATACAGCGTGCTTTTTAGCCAGGCCCACCAGTGAGTTCGAGCCCGCGACTAGATTCCCCTTAACTAGTTAAGCTTATTTGTTTGATAACATGGTGAATGTGCGTTGTATGGTATTTTTTTTGACCAATTTTACGTTACGTTACCAGTTTTTTTTTTGTTTTAATGGGCTACCAAACTCATAAAAACTTCTGTTATAAAAAGTTATGTTTAATCTTTTCCAACACTGATGATTTCCAATAAATACAACACTGATGAAGATGTCGCAATATCTTCTCGTCCCAAATACCACAGTGTCTCAAGACGAAAGTCTTTGACCAGTGTGTGTTGTCAGTGATGACCTATGGTACAGAGACGTGGTCGCTCACAATGCGCCTTATCAGAAGGCTTAAAGTCACCCAAAGGGCAATGGAGAGGGCTAAGCTCGGAGTTTCCCTACGCGATCGAATCAGAAATGAAGAGATCCGCAGGACAACCAAGGCAACCGACATAGCCCGAAGAATTGCCAAACTTAAGTGGCAGTGGGCAGGGCACATTGCTCGCAGGACAGATGGCCGATGGGGCCGAAAGGTTCTGGATTGGCAACCGCGTACCGGAAGACGGTAGAGTGGGAAGGCCTCCCACAAGGTGGACCGATGACCTTGTGAAAGCCGCGGGTATCCGCTGGATGTGGGAACCACAAGACCGGTCGAAGTGGAGCAGCCTGGGGGAGGCCTATGTCCAGCAGTGAACGTCTTTCGGCTGAAATGATGATGATGATGAAGATGATTTATATAATCTATATCTCCGAAAAAAGTCAGTTTCATCAAGAATTTCGAAGTAGTTAGTCAGTTCCGAAATATTATTGGTCTACGGCTGTTATTTAAGTCGAATATAGTAAGAAACAGTTTCAAAATTTTCTACAAATTCCAATATCCATGTTCGTTGCTTAAGAGATCACATACGTAAATGGGCCCACGTTTATGGGCCCACATTTCGGCCACCTAAATTTAGGGGACCTTTTAGCGTTTAACTGAGACCCCTTACTGTTAGTGAAACAGAAACCACCTTTTAACAGCCCCCTAACCATTTTTAGGGGATGTCGGTGAAAACGAGCATAACTCTCACAGATAAAGTTTAGTTAACGCTAACAATTCTTCCATATTTATGAATATTCTCATGTGTACTAGTCATTCTAAACTCAACTTAACTTGCACCGTGATTAAGTTTATATTCGTTGTAATGGATTGGAAACAATATCGAATGGACTAGACTAGACGAATAGACTTTTATTATGAATGAGGTATGAAGCCTGTCTGCCTGCTTACCTGATGCTGCAGTATAAGCTCGGTGACGGTCCGCTCGCCGAGGGAGCGCGCCGCGCGCGCCGCCCTCCCCCGGCCCTCCTCGTCGGTGATCGCACACTGTAGTAGCATCACCAGCTTCCTCTGCATGGGCCGCGACAGCCGGCTACCGGCGATACTGTTGTTGACTGGAATAAATAAATAAAAGCTCAAATATCTCAAGCTTTGACCTCGTAGATAGATAGGTTTAGACGGACCTCCCATACTTGCCTGTACATTGTACATTATAATCTGATAACATTGTGAAAGACAATTATTTTCGAAAGAGTAACTGTTTCTGCCTACCCCCATGGATAAAAGGCGCGAGTTTATGTATATATGTGAGTAACCGTGGATTTTCTTGCCGGCTCTTCTCCATGGAAATTACCAATTGGAACTGTACAGTTACACCTAGCTTCTGACGTATCATGAGCGATTTGAGTAATTTGAATGCGATCAATGCTTTTCGAAAAAAAACATATCAAGTCCGCGGCGCGTGTTGTGTCGCATGACGCAACAAACACGCGCCGCGCCTTAAGTTTTTATGTAAGTATACTTATGAGTAACCGCTTGCCGCGGTTGGTCCGTGGATGGGTGACCATCTTTACATACCAAGACCACTCCGTGCCTCGGAAAGCACGCTAAGCCGTTGGTCCCGGCTGGATCTTTGACAGTCGTTACGGGTCGTCAGAAGCCCGAAAGTCTGACAACCAGTCTTACCAAGGGGTATCGTAGGTATTTACACAGTAACTGGGTTGTGGAGGTCAGATAGGCAGTCGCTCCATGTAAAATACTGGTATTCAGCTGCATCCGGTTAGACTAGAAGCCGACCCCAACATAGTTGGGAAAAGGCTAGGCAGATGATGATGATGACTTATGAGTAACCGACGCATGCTAGCGTATGAAGAATTTCGGCCTAGTAACTCTAGTAAGTACATTTACAATGTACGCACGACTACAAATCAAGATTTAAATTTCCAGTTTACGCTGATCTCGCATTGTATGGAAATCTTATACAATGCGAGATCAGCTAATACTGGAAATTTATGGCTTGATGTGTAGCCGTGTGTACCTTTACTTAACTGAATTAATTTCACATTATGAAAGTAGTTTGTTCAAAATCGATTCTGTATTTTTTTATGAGTACAGTTAATTTTTATCCTAAATATAATTAAAATTACGTTAATTAGAGTCACACCTCCGTTGTATAATCAAAACAAACAAAAATGGACGAAGTACCTACCTATTACCTAGACCGTAACATGTGTGCGACGGTGTGCGCGCGGACATTTGAAATGTGAACACAATTTTCCCCCACAGGCAGTGTTACTAATTTAATTAATAAACAATGTTTTATACATCTTTATTAGTGAAAAATCAGCCAGTTATTATCTATTATACGTATTTTATGATTACAATATAAAATCATATTCTAATTGAGGTGTTGGTGGTGTGTTAATTCCGGGACATGTTTACGAGACTAATTTCGACCTCGACCATGTTTTTTTTTTAACAAACTACTAGGAACTCTCACCTA
This sequence comes from Polymixis flavicincta, assembly GCA_949987655.1. Classification (NCBI taxonomy): domain Eukaryota; kingdom Metazoa; phylum Arthropoda; class Insecta; order Lepidoptera; family Noctuidae; genus Polymixis; species Polymixis flavicincta. The sequence continues at coordinate 8,636,243 of OX465171.1, read as the reverse complement.
CTCAACAATAGTCTAATCTACTGATGCGGAGAGTGCGAAATACCAAAACATCGAGATTTCTAAGTTTATCATTAATGTATTTTTCAGATAAGCCTCCTGGATTAAATTCTGAATGATGGTGAAAACCGCATCGAGATCCATTGTGCAGTTTAGAAGTTCTAATCGGTCACACAGACAGGCACTTTTATTTATAAGTTCACAGTTATAGGAAACCATATCTAATGAAGAGTTTCTAATCACATAATTTCAATTAACTAACTAGAGCTGATAACATGGTCGTATCGACTATCGGCCCTTGCATGAAATTATGAGTTAAAAAAATATATGTCATGACCCTGTGTAGGTGTTAATGATGCATACAGAGTTTACCCTAACTTGAACAAAGCAATTCGTTTCGTTTCGAAATATATTTTCACTCCTGAGAAGTTTCTCCGACACTCTTTAGAAAAAATCTTAAGTGTTCAATTGTTAGAATAGAAACTACCACACTGATTAACGGACAAAAGAAATCCGAACGTTTGTTTCCAAGGTGCCGTTCATGAAGCCTCTGAAACTCTGAAAATAACTGCTTTTCAAGGGAATTACAAAAAATATAGATAGTGATGAGGAAAATTCTGACCGCCTTTATAACTCCAGCTGCCCGTTGGTACATTCAGAGTAGATGAATAAATATATTAACCGAGCCAGGTGACATTAACTATTTAAGATACCATATTCTATAAACAATTCTGGTAACTAGTAAGGACCAAATTCGCAAAACGCTTATTCGTTTGTATGAAACTTAGGGTGTCAAGAACACATTCTCTCGACGGGCGGACTGTAACGACAGAGAGAACTTAAAACTCAAATGAATTATTAAAAAAAAGCAATTACAGGCACTTTTGAATTGTCAAAGGTTGCCCATTACAAAGCGTAGTAGGTATCTACAGGATACGTTTTTAACCAGTGCGCAAACTGTAACCAAGAATTCAGCATATTATTCTAGACGAAAAATTTCTACGCTGGGGGTCTAGAATGATATGCTGAATTCATGGTTACAGTATGCGCACTGGTTAAAAACTTATCCTGTATAGCGAAGTACGGGCAAGAAACTACATGGACACTTTTTTAAATAAATAAATAATTATTGTATTAAAAATGGATTACACCATTTATGTTGAAACAATAAATGTGAAAGAAAAATAAAATAACAATTCATGAATTAAAACATGCCGTGGCAGCTATGAGATGACCAGTCCCTACTGAAGGCGCCCGTTCACGAACAAGCCGTACGAAATAAAAGAGACGTAAAGGACGCACAATAGATGATAATAATCAAATAGAAGCCGTAATATTTTTTAAACTACTGCCAAAAAAAACCTGGCATTTTATCGGTTCCATCCGTTTGGAGCTCCGATGAAGTAGGCAGGCACACAGACAAAGGGTACAAGCTTACTAGAATCTCTCTGCGTTGAGGTTCATCAATGCGAGAGATTTCGAGGATCAGGCTTATAACGGAAGCCATTCACATGCAGCGGTAGAATTGATACCGGATTATAGAGGGTGCAGCTTCGTGCAAAAAGATGTACTTGTACAGGTACTCAATAAAGTTTTTTTTCTAAAGTATTGATTGAAATTAATTGACTGATGCGTTAGTCTAGCGGTCGCAAGCGCTACTGCTGAACATAAGGTCCTGTCGTGCTATTCTGTAAACATCTCACCGGGTGAAGTGAACCGAGTGAGCGTGGAGTGTGCTGTCAGTGTCGTACTGTCGTCCCACTGATGCTAGGGATTGACCAAGCATTACATTTACAATCATAATCGAGATTAAATGTCAATTATGATTGTATGTGCTAATTCTATTGATATTATCATAAATCATTTAGGTGGGTTCCCACATAGTTTGTGTGAGATTGAATGGTAGGTATGGTCCATCAGTCAGGCGCACTGGCACTCGATCACTTGACACACTCGGTTATCTCGTCTCATTGAATAGAATATGGGTGAACGAGCACACGCATGAGTCGAGCGTTGTTGTCTTTTGGAAAAGTCCCTTTCTTTCATTAGGAAAGTCTTTATTTTTACCGTAAAAATCTGTGCTGTTACTTTTAATGGCTGAACTCGATCGCTCGTTTATAATTTCCATTAACCAATTCCGAAAACCATCAGGACCCAAAGACCCATTGTAAAATCCTGTATTGACGTTTAAAAAAATACACCCGCCATTATTCAAGTTTTCACTTCTGTCGGCACAACCGGTTTTTTTTTATACAAGCTGCCATTAAAATAATATGTAAAACGGAAAACTCACACGCGCCGTATGCACACATGGTGAATTGCTGACCAGTACGTAACCAGCAGATTAAGTGCACGGTCAAATAGATTTGCAGAAAGTAGGTACCGAGTGTGAAAGACATTGATGAGTGTCAACATAATCCGGGAAATTACAGATTTTAATTGATTAAAACTAGGTGCTCCTTTTGAATGTATATCAATGTAATGAGCTAACATTAACATTAAAATTAAGAGGAAGATTCATGAAATCATGATACAAACATAAATCAATTACCAATTAAGTTTATTGAACTTTTCGATAAATGAACTTTGTCGGTACCGACTTGGTTTTCGAGATTTTACACTGCTTTTATTACTTAAACACGCCCAAAGTTAGGTTAATTTAGCAAGAAAAACGAATCTTTGTTGGCTCATAACTTTTTAATGGCTATTTATTTTAGTATTTGTTTCCGTACAGACAATATTGATAATGAGACAAAACCATACCATGTTTAATTTTTGATGTACATAGTCAAACAGTCGAGTAAAACCCTCCCGAAGTTTGTATCGAAAAAATGTGGTCAAGTGTCACCTTAACTTTCAAGGAGAGAGAAAAACTTTTTCCAAAAAAAAACAAAAAAAAAATTAAAGTTATTTTTCACTTTGTAGTGTTTTTTGGAAGTCGCTTGTTTTTTTTTTGTTTTTACTTTTTAGTAACAGTACCTACCCCACACCAATTCGAAATTTCTTTATCCTTGGGGTCAAAACAATGCATATTTATGCTACAACAGCAATCTCGGTTAATTTGCTGTCATTTTTCAAAGAGTTCTGTTGTCTGCCGCCGAAACGCATCATCCGATCTATATGAAATGTAAATGGGACCATTTCGAAATAAACCCCTTTCGAACAAAAAAAGATTTTTGCAAATCGCTCTTATGACGGAGTTATGCCCGAACCTCCACCTAACTCCTAACCGTTACAAAGTTGTACCTTCCTTCATCAACTCAGCATCATGAGATGATGATGACCATACGCAAATGTCTCAATAGCTTTAGAAAATAAATGAAAAACATTGTTAATACCTACAAAATTTGAGGGTTGCCCTCGAATTCCCTGGGATTCCATCATCAGATCCTGACTTGGTGCCAATGGGACCACCTCAGGAGTATATACTCTTTCAAATAAAATAAGAATTTTGAGAATCGGTCGACAAATGGGGGAGAAACCGATGAACATACATAAAAAAAATACATACAGTGGAACATATAACCTCCTCCTTTTTTGGGAGTCGGTTAAAAATAAGACCACTTCTGATAAAGACGTCGTATTTCCTTTATCAGAAAATGTCTTGTAAGGTAATTAAAATATGATTCGTGATTGTAACAAATAAATATATATTTAGAGAATTTAATCATTGAAATCGCCAATACAACCTTTTAAGTTCATATAATCCCATTGAATGGATTTTTAACGACATATGTAGTAATTGCAAAAACTTAAGATAAATTTATTTTCGAGGGCTACGCTTTTCCCTTAAACAATTTAATTATGAATTTTCAAGGACTCAGTCAGAAAGATAAAATTTGTTGCTAATTCCAATGGGTAGGTTTCTATGGAGAAGAACGGGTAAGAAACTCCATGGACACTAAAAAATATTTGTTACATACGAGTATCCATGTTGAAATTATAGGTACTTTATCTTAGTTCTGGAGTCAGGGTATTCTGTTTTTTCTGTAACCTCTGTTTATGATGCCAATAAAAGTCGTGATTATTATTTATTTAAGGAACATATTGTCTCAGGTTCCTAGAAACTGGTATTTCTTTTTTAAATCTCACAGATTTAAACCAAGTTGAAGTAGATTAGACGTTTCGTACTGCATGCATTGAAATGATTCATTATTGTCTATTATCATTGTCTGTCTTGTCTACTAAATTATTGTTTATTTTCTAACTGTAGGAATTTCCGAACTATGCGGTATGTGTTTAATATAGCTGTATTATTATAGGTAAATATTGTGCGAACATGAAAGACGTGTACGTTAACAGGGTTTAGAGCAAGGAGTAAACCAACAAACAACAATTAAAGTAAAGGTACAGACGCCGCCAGCACATCAAGCTATCCCAAACTGTAAAATTTTCCCAATTGAACATGATTCTTATGCTATTGAAATAAAGTTGAAAATTTATCAAAGACAGATTGAACGGGTAGTTTGATGTGCTGGCCTCTGTACTTAGCAAATTGAAATAGGCCGTGGCAGCTAAGAGATGACCAGTCCCACCTGATGGCATCCGTTCACGAACATGCCACTTGAATCAGCACCAATCAGCTTAATTATTTGAATTTATAAAGGGATTTCTGTACTCACTATTGCCACAATACTTGAGGTAGGCTGCGAGATGTTCCATGCACTTGACGATGCAGTCGTACGCCTGTTTGTCATGATCGGGGAGCGCCTGGATGGAAGGTGGGTGGTAGGGCTGCGTTGGTGGTGTGTACCCCGCGAGCTGGAGGAGCGCAGTATTCACCACCAGCTCCTCGGGGTCCATTTGGATGACTGCCTGCAGGAGCGGGAGAATACATTTAGAATTGATATGTTGACTAAATGATAACAACCGCACGGGACACGGGTATATCTAACAAGGTTAAGCAATGCTTGCCGAGGTAGGTCTGCGGATGAGTGACCATACATTACGTCGATCTACAGAAGCCGGAAAGTCTGACAGTCTTACCAAGTGGTATCGTGTTGTCCAGTAACTGGTTTGTGGAGTCCAGATAGGCATTCGCTCCATGTACAATACCTACTCAGCTGCACCCGGTTAGACTGGAATCCAACCCCAATATAGTTTGGAAAAGACTAGGCAGATTGATTTTGATGTTTATAAGATGACAGGGTTTAGATATCATACTAAGCAACTGTGCTCTATGTTAATTGTTAAGTTACTTTATAAATGTGCCCCTTTTTTATAAATAAACTAGCTTTTACCAGCGGCTTCGCTCGCGCGGAAATTTCATCCCCTATTTAACTCCCTTAGGAGTTGAATTTCGAAAAATCCTTCTTTAGTCGTTGTCTACATTATAAAGGGAACCTCTGTGCGAAATTTCAGCTTTCTAGGTCCAAGGGTTTGGGCTGGGCATTGATGAGTCAGTCAGTCAGGACTTTTCTTTTCATTTATATAGATTACTAGCTTTTGCCAGCGGCTTCGCCCGCGCGGAATTTTCATCCCCTATTTAACTCACTTAGGGGTTGAATTTCGAAAAATCCTTCCTTATTCTTTGTCTACATTATAAAGGGAACCTCTGTGCAAAATTTCAGCTTTCTAGGTCCAAGGGTTTGGGCTGGGCGTTGATGAGTCAGTCAGTCAGTCAAGACTTCTCTTTTTATTTATATAGATTAAAATCGAATAACCTTTTAAACTGTTTGTTGGTGAGGTAGTTGGGTATTCTGAAAATTCCGGGTGATGCTGCAGCCTCAGTTCAAGGATACTTTGTTTTTCTAATATCATCTAACATAATGTGATACCAAATTTCGATTCGATCAGACCTGTGGAAGATGCTCAAATCCCTTCATCAACCAAAAAAGAGCCGATAATCTTCAAATGGCTGAACAGATTTTCTTGAAGCATTTTTAAAAACACTCTAAATTAAGTCACGGTTAAGAAAAACAAATCTGTTCAGCCGTTTGGGAGCTACGATACCACAGACAGACAGACACGTCAAACTTATAACACCCCTGTTTTTGCGTCCGGAGTTAAAACCAGCTGAGAAAGTTACGTGAACTTAAAGGTACAGTCGCAAACATTAACACCTCCGCTACATTCATGAATCATGAGTGATTTTCCCGTGAATTAGCGATTGTAACATTGAATAGAATAGAATAGAAAATTATTTTGCAAATATGGGTAATACACAACACATAGTTGTTAAGATACATCAAAGACCATATTTTACCATTCGGCATGCAAACATTTACATTATTTATGTAACATTTAAAAAACCACAGCATTAAAAATTAAAAACGTTTCGTTTATTCATTTACCTACCTACTTAATATAGTAGATTTTTAAATGTTTTTTTATAAAATAACCTTACATAAAACATTTAAAAATATAAAAAATTGTGGTCCGCCAGTTTCGGGAGCAGGGTCCAAGTGGTAGGGCTCCAGAGACAGGAACCTCCTCACGATGCGAGCCGCAACGAGGAGTACTGCCTTCTGAATCAGGCCTTTGATCCAACCACCTAACGAGAGCCTCGAGAGATGTTGATCGAGTCTTTCGGCCATCACTCCATTGGCTGATACGACAATGACGGCCGAGTTCAAATTCCACATGTCAACAACCTCGCGTGCTAAGTCGAGATATTTAATTTGCTTCTCTTTCTCAGCTTTCACGAGGTTCCCTTCATGCGGAATGGTAACATCAACTATCATTGTGCCGCGCGCCCGTCCTGTCAGTAATGATAAACCGGTCCCAGTACAACGTGACATGGTCATTTTTAAGAACTGGGTCGGGCACATACTTGTAATGCGGTACCCCAGAATCTACAAGTTTATATTGCAAAGCAATTTGCTGGTGAATAATCCCGACTACTTGATTATGCCTGTGCAAGTACTCGCTTTTAGCTAGACGAGAACAACCAGAGATAATGTGTCTGAAACTCACCCGGACGGTGACATGCTCGACACACGTCAACCGTCCCGTCCTTCATAATATGTCTCCGGTAGTTATTCGTCAAAATAACTTCGTCCATAATTGCAAAGATGAAACCTTCAGTTTCCCCGAAAAGGTCACCAAAACGTAGCCAGGATACGGACGCTAAGAAATAAACACCGGGCTCATGAAGAGCCCGTGAAGCTCCTTATTTCGGCATACTTCCTTGCGGTCATCTATGGTGAGTATTACAGGTTTGCGCTAGTTCGCTTTAGCCATGGACAGCGGGGTGAGCCCCTTGTCCACTGCGATCACATCACACTGCATAACCACTATGGTTTAAAAAAATATCCTGAGGATGCACACCTCACGGTTGGGGAAGGTCTTCGCATTTAAAAAAATCCCGACCCCCGCACTTCCGCGGGATGTACAGTCTCATTACCGATGATCGTGGGTGATGCATCCGGTTTGCAGTCAGCAGTGTACGTACCCGTCGATCCAGGGCGTCGAGTTCAGTCTGAGTCTATTCTGGAACAAGTTTGAGAGCACTGCCATTGAAATCAATCGGTCCCGGAGTGACGTAATCGTTGAACATAACCTGGGTTTTGTCCAAGTTCACCTGGAGACCAATGCGTACAGAAGAATCAACTAGGCCGTCTAGCATCTGCTGCAAGTCATGCAGTGATTTAGCCAGTATGACGATGTGATCTACAAATCTCAAGTGTGAGATGTACTCGCCGTTTATGTTAATGCCGCGTCCTTCCCAGTTCATCGTCTTAAACACATATTCTAGCGCGTTATAGAATAATTTCGGAGAAATTACGTACCCTTGTCTCAAACCTTGACGCAAAGGGATGTGTTCAGTTTGCTGATCTTGAGTTTGGACGGTCATTGTCGCGTTTTCATATAGACATCTCAGCACTTGGATATATCGCCAGTCGACTTGGCATCGCTGCAGAGACTCCAAAACAGACCACGCCTCGATAGAGTCATAAGCCTTTTCATAATCCATAAATGCAAGATACAGGGGCCGATTATACTCTTCGGACTTCTGTATAATCTGCCGCAGTGTGTGGATTTGGTCTATGGTGCTGTATCCTCCACGAAACCCTGCCTGCTCTGGTGGCTCTTCGCGCAAGACGATTCGTGACGACTCTTGAAAACAGCTTATACACGTGGCTTAGGAGCGAAATGGGTCTGTAATTATTTAAAAAGGTCTTATCACCCTTTTAGAAGAGCACGACCACGCTCCTGCGCCACGCTTCTGAAGTTCTCCCAGAGAACAGGACAGCGTTGAAGAGCTCCTGAAGCTTTCTTAGTACCGGTCTTCCTCTCGCTTTCAGGAACTCGGTCGTAATCCCGTCCTCACCTGGGGCTTTTCCATTTTTCGCCCGTTCTTCTGACGAAGTGATATGTGGGTTTTCACGTCGTTCCGTCATAACCTCTAGTCTCTTCCAAAAGTTTGAACTTCTTGCCCGTACGCCACATTTTACAAAATCTCGTACCTTCCTCCCTGAGGATTTCCATTTGATCATTTTAAATTATATAACAAATTCTACTATTTTTAATAGTGCATAATTATCATGTTTTTAAGACAAGTTATTAAATATAAAATATTATTTTTGCATGTAAGTACGTTATTTCAAATTCGTTCAATTTCGTTCACTCTTACACCACCTCACTAACTTTTTTGTCATAATTTTGTAACCCTTCAACTGTCAAGTTACTGAATATAATTAAAAGTTCAAGTATTGTTTAAAACCTTTGTAGAGATTTTTTGTGGAGGCGCGTGCAGTTTTAAATTAGACGATCTCCACCGGTATCCGCATTGGATGCACCCTTATATTAAAAATCTCATAGGGGCAACTTAGCTCCCAGCACACTACACAGTTCAGATTTTCTCGAAGGGGATGTACTGTATGAAAAAAGGAACGGAAAGGGAGGTGAGTGTAGGTAACTACCTACACACACCTATGAAAGAGAACAGGAGCCGAGTGTACAATTAAATAAATAGCTATCCATCTGTAAAGTAGAACGATTTACTGATGTTTTCCTTTACTTGTGCTGTGAGACCTTGCTTCTTGCAAATTTCATGATTCTTGAACTACGGAAAGGTCGGGATTCGAGGTTTAGATTTATTTGCAACAAATATAATTATGTCGCTTAAATTATTGTAATTTTTATTGCAATGACTTAGAAGCTTGATTTTTTATAGCTCTAAGGAAGCGTGGACCTACGTATTTGATATTTAGTTAAACTTCATACCTCCACGAGGAAAAGGGTATTGACAAACAGAAAACGAAGTGATCTTATAAGGGTGCCGCCGTTGTTACCTTTTTGAGGTACAGAACCCTTAAAAAATTATAGTATGTTTCATCATAGTACAAAACATACATTCATTTCATAGGAAGATTGTATTCAAATGGAACCAATACTTTGCGAAGATTCCAAAAAAAAAATAGACGCATTAAGGGCTATAATTAATACAGGCTCAGGAAGCAATTTTGAGTTATAAAACACATAGCTATTAATAATGATAACGTCACAAATAATTGGGTGGTCCCGAGTAGTCCCGATCAGATCACATTCATAGTGTTTAGATAAAGTAAATCATTGTTGCTTCACCCTCGACTAAGGATTAGCATTCACGCTCTCTGCGCGATAGTAATTTATGTACCCACTTCATAAGGCTTCATTTACAAACACGTCAAAATATTTAGATGAGGGGAGAGGTCATTAGGTCATTAAATCTGTACAAGAGACTTATAAAAAAAGATTAAAATATATTAGTATTCATCATGGATTTTTGTAATATCTTACTCCACTCCACCATTACTCTGCTCAATCATTTATTCATTCAGCCCAGTGGTTGAAAGTCAACCATAATTATTAAAAACTATTAGCTTTCTGCACTCGTTCTCCACATAAACTTTAACTATGCCATAGTTCATACTCAGAGAATACAATCCCGAGCATGTTTTTAGTATAGGATACAGGATAGCCCCGGAAACCCGGGATTACGCGTCTAAAATCCCGTCATTCTGGGATCTTGGGGCTATCCTGGGATTAGACTATGTGGTTTCTAATTGGACTGAGAAAGAAAACTTGAGTAATTTCTTAACAAAATGTTTTTTATATTATTGCACAACACAAATCACAATATAATAAGAACGAAAAAAAAAAACTATACTTTGAAGAAGATAAAAAGACAAAACAAAACAACTATTTAGAATTTCAAAAATACAATCGTAGAAAAATCGAAGCATCCAATGTTTGACTTCCAAGGATGCTTCGTAGTTTATTGCCAACATAAGCAGCAGCTGAAAACGCTCGCTTAGGTTTTTTCACATCTAATACTATTTGCCAACCCCAGTTCATTTTGTACATGTACTTTAGGATCTGGGGATTTGTTGTTATGTAATTAATGCTATTACAGACCACTAGCTTTTGCTAGCGGCTACACCCGCGATGAGGACGTAAATTATCCCACAGGAACATATTACCGGGATAAAAATTGTCCTATGTGTTAACCCAGGTTATAATCTGTATGTGTGGCAAATTTTATACAAATCCGTTCAGCCGTTTTGGCGTGATTGAGTAACAAACATCCAACACAAACTTTCACATTTATAATATTACGTTTTATTTGCAGGCTTTTAGGCTTTACTTTTAGTTAGCTCTAGATTAAGACAGGTCTCGTAATATATTCTAGGCAAGGTCATTGTCGAGGCGCAACGGACTACATACTGCAAACTAGACCTGTTTGTGGCAATCCCAAAAATCCCGATATTAGCCAAGTAGGTTACAGTCTCGGGGTTTTTGGGGCCAGAGAACGGCCGAAATCCCGGGATTGTATTCTCTAGTCATACTCCTCCGTCCGCGTAATATTCGTAAAAAGGGGTACACACGGCTACACATCAAGCTATACATTTCCAGTTTACGCTGATCTCGCTACGGAAATCCTATTCAATGCGAGATCAGCTTATACTGGAAATGGCTTGATGTGTAGCCGTGTGTTTACAAGTTTTTCGTTCACGTATGTAATGTAGATAACGTAAAATTCACTCCCAACACGGCGGGTCCCCGCGGGAGTTATAGACCAAAACCCTCCAGGGATACAAAGTAACCCTTCAAGTTCAAGTAACTGTACAATAAATGAAAATAAAAGAAAATAATGTTCTATACATAGCAACATACAACGTCCGAACTTTATCGACTTATAGCCGTTTGATAAGAGCTAAGGCAATCACTGGAAAACAGAAAATACGACATTAAAGGTCTCCCTGAAATCAGAAGACTTGGAAACTCAATCGAAAAACACAATGACTTCATGCTGTACTACGCTGGTGAAACACCAGGACTCTACGGTGTGGGATTCATTGTAAAAAACCCCTGAATTATATTAAAAGTTTCATAGATCTGTCTGAGAGAGTAGCTCTTCTAAATATAAAATTCAATAACTTCGAGACAAGCATAATTCAAGTTTACTCTCCGACTGAAGCTGAAAGTGACGAAGAACTACAACTTTTCTACGACACCGTTGACAGAGCTTTACAACTAGCAGGAAGAAATATAATAGTCAAGGGCGACTTTAATGCGAAAATTTGCCAACCGAAACCAAATGAAAAACTAGTCACAACAAGTCACGGCTATGGTAACAGGAACAGTAGAGGGGATAGACTCATTGAATTTGCTTACGAAAACAATTTAGTTATTATGAACACGTTTTTCAAAAAGAAAAACAAACAGAGATGGACTTGGAGATCTCCAGATGGCGCCACGAAAAACGAAATAGACTACATTTTAACTAACAAGCACAGAAGCATCCAAAACATGGAAATTTTAAATGTAACTTTTCCTTCAGACCGCAGACTTGTCAGAGCTACATTGTTACTGCAAACAAAGAAAAAAGTCGGAAGGACTATGGAAACTTTCCAAGAGTTTTACTGAAAAACGAAGAGGATGTATCGAGGTACAAAGAATCACTAAACAGCTGGTATACAACTGGCAAGAAACAAACACGGTTCAAAAATATTACGACGAAATCTTAAGCAACATAGACACTAGTAGGGCTTGCAATATCCGTTCATTTTTACTATCCGGATAATACGGATATTAATATTTTACTATCCGGAATATCCGGATAATGCGGATCTTTTTTAGTTTTTATTATAAATAAACCTAATAAACTTTTGTAACACGTTTTAATCAGTCTCTCAAGCAAAATTAGAAGGAAAGAATAATCCATAGGTACCAATATTTCAAGTAACAACTACATAAAAGACTAGTTCACTTTCTAAAATTATACAATAAAACATCGATACCTCATATTATAAACAATTCTAATTAACTAGCCTTAAAAAAGCTCACGTACCTCACACATCGAAGAAAGTCGGTATACTGTCAGTCCACACGAAAAAGTTGATCCAGCGGAAACCAATATTACAAAGAACCAAACCAAAGTCGCGATCTATGAAAAACGAATTAAAAGCTCTATACAAACTTGTAAGTAAATATATTAAGAGCAACTATAAGAATCATCGTACACAAACTTTTGAAAAACACCTCAATACTACCGGCAGCGTCAAGAGAGCATACAAAGAGTTAAGATCACACAAAACATGGATCGAAGGACTTCAAGGGCCAACAAACACAACACAAAATAGGTCAGAAATACTAAGAATAACAACAGCCTTTTACAAGAGTCTATACAGTTCACAAAACCAAGAGTGCAACCAGTGCTACCCACTTAATACCCAAATACCAATCGATAGGGGTGAGATTAGCAACATGGATGAAATGGAAGTGATCAGAGGAATTGACTCACTCAAGGAAGAGAAGGGCCCCCGGTCCTGATAAGATCACGAACGAAGCATTAAAGATAGGAGGCACACATCTAGCAACTCCACTAGCGCGTCTGTTCAACATGGTATTAAAATCCTCACGCACCCCTAGACAATGGTCCGAGTCCGAAACAATCTTGCTCTACAAGAAAGGTGATCCTAACAACATAAGTAATTACAGACCAATCAGTCTATTGCCATCAATCTATAAGTTATTTTCATCGCTTTTAGAAAAAAGGATATGAAAATAGATTGAAATACATCAACCTATTGAACAGGCAGGATTTCGAAGAGGCTTTTCTACTGTGGACCATATTCATTCTCTAGAAATGCTGATTGAAAAGTATCAAAAATTCCAGAAAAATTCCCTTATACATAGTTTTCATAGACTACTCATCGATATGGGAAGCTCTGCACTCTCAGCAAGTAGAGATTGAATACATTAGAGTTCTGAAACATCTATATGGCAATACCACGAGCCGAATAAAACTGGAAACCACAGGACCGCCTATTCAGATAAAGAAAGGAGTTAGACAAGGGGACCCTCTATCTCCAACGATCTTCATAGCGGTGCCAGAATCAATCATTAGCAAACTAGACTGGAGAAAACTCGGTTTAAATATAAATAGCAAGTACTTAAACCATCTGAGATTTGCGGACGACATAATTTTGGTTTCTGAGGATACAAAACAGCTGCAGTCAATGTTAAACTCACTGTATGAAGAAAGCAAAAAGACGTATATTGTTTTATTCTTGTAAAAAAGTTTTATGAGTAGATTATTTTCTCATGGCTTCCCACGTCTCAGATCACGTCGAAAAGTAGGAAAACTTTGCAGGGTAGAAAAGAGACGGTAAGGCGATTTTATGTGACGTCGTATTAGCTTTTAATAACCTGCGAGGTAATTGCGTAACGCAGTAACAGTCTTGTCAAAAAAAAAAAAACGCAGTAACAGTAGGAATAGCTATCATTATGACATTAATTAAGTTATTTACGTTCTTGAGCCGTGATTTTTTTCTATAAATCTCGAACAACCCGTTTGGCTAAATATGACGAGGAGTAAAGGAGTTAGAAGGGAACAGATGTACATATGAACATACATACAATACCTACATAGCCTGTGTAAGTCTTACATAACACTCATAACCCTCCTATGGCTTGCCCGTTTTAATTTTAGTAACTGTTCGATTCGTTTTTGAGTTAGCTTGTTTCAAAGGGAATCTAGTCGCGGGCTAGAACTCACTGGTGGGCCCGGCTAAAAAGCACTCTGTCTCATCGTGGCATCGTGTCCGTCAGAGGTAGTATCAGTGATGAGCAGTTAGACGCTAGTCTACACGCACAACGTTATTGAGTGAGATGCAGGATCATTTATAGTAAAACAGGCGTGTAAAAATTAAGAAAAGCCCTTCGGAAGATCGGGTTTCATGAAAAAACCACTGCATAAATCAATAACCAATAAAAATTATTGAACTTTTCGATATTTGAGCTTTGTCGGTACTGACTTCGTTTTGGAGATTTTACTCTTCTTTTGTTACTTAAACACGCCTAAAATTAGGTAAGGTTAGCGAGAAAAACGATTCTTTGTTGGCTCCTAACTTTTTTATTGCGTTTTATTTTAGTAAGTGTTCTGTTTCCGTACAGACAATATTAATATTGAGACAAAATCATACCACATTTAACCCCAATTATGTTGGGGTCGGCTTCCAATCTAACCAGATGCAGTTGAGTACCAGTATTTTATATGGAGGGACTGCCTATCTGACCTCCACAACTTAGTTACTAAATAATGCATTCGGTCAAATTATAGTCGAATTTCAACCATTAGGCGGCACTAGTTTAATAACTAAATAGGATTATTTTTGTTAACTATACCTTGTTAGTTGCACGTGTTTAATAGGGGTGGCTAATACTTTTGGCCTAGGGTGTATGTTAATATAAAACAATGTACCATGGAATTATTCTTCTCGGGTAATTATAATCCCGGTAGTACGTTCCCGTGTGATACTTCCCGACAAACACGTGGGCGACCCGACTTTAGTACTACCTACTTACACAAATGAACTGGTAGGATACATCTTAATTACGCCCCTAGAAATAATAATTCCCGATAAAATTGCAAGCGGGTACATTAAAGGACGAGTGTATTTATCTCCCTCAGATCAACCCTTGTTTTGTAAAGGACCTATAGTTTCGGTGAAGTGCAATCGGTAATCCAGATGTATGCATTAGAATTACTTAATCTAAAAACTTCCTTATCTATTAGTGAAAGTAAGGGCGAAATGGATACGCTTTGAAGTTAGATTAGTAAGGTTTGCTAAACTTTTGCGCAGTTTTAGGGTTGCATAGTGAACAATGAGACCCTTTTAGATTCGCAATGTCCGTAAGTCACTCCACAGCTTATCTCAGAGACTCTTAGTACTAGAAAGCTGTTATTTTATGTGGATGTACAGAGGCCAGCACATCAAGCTACCCCAATCTGTCAAAGGACATTGACCAAAATCAATATCGCTTTAAAGGATAAGAGTATGGCCATAAAATTATACTCATAAATTATAAAATATTTTTTTAACTTTTCTCAGTTCCCATTATCGAAATCGTGTGTGGGGTTAATATTTTGTATTTAATTAGTGATTTATTTGATTTTATTACACTTATTTTTAAATGGCGTATTTTAGTGCAATGGTGTTGCCAATTTCAAGAACCTCCCCCTAAGCGGTCTTAACGGATACTCTAAGGCAGGGATGGCAAACCACTGGCACGCGTGCCTTTGGTGGCACGCAACAAAATAATTTTGGCACGGCAAGTCACAGTAACAAACATAGAAATCTGAGCGTGATCATTTCATCTTCATAGGCCTGAGTCGTTACTTTCAGAAACCGCACCAATGTCGCATGATTCCAGTTATGCTTGCATTCTGCTAAAAGCAATATATGAACCTACTACCAGACAGCAGAAGTTGCACTAATTTGTTCTTTCATATAAATAATGTGGTATGATGTTGATTACTGTATAATAGTACAAGTCTATTTCTGTTTGCTAATAAAGGTAGGTACCTATTATTGTGAAAGTATTAAGCCTTTTTCTAGTAGTCAATAAGTCAAGATTATTTGTTGGCACGTCAATTGCATATTTTTTCTTTTTTTTTCGGAAAAATGGCTCTGAGAGGTTAGAGGCTTGCCATCTCTGGTCTAAGGGCAGACACAAGAAATGTCTTAACTGAAATTATTTTTAAATCTCAGCCTTTTAAATATAGTTTCAACTATGACATTTTTCCTCATTTTTTTTTATTTGCTTTAACAAAATAATATTCTTCTATTGATTAAAAATATTTCTTTATTTGACAAATCGCTAAAGGTCAGGGTGATTTAGATTAATTGTCGGTAACACTGTCATAAGCAATATGAAAATTGAATTGTCAAAAGTGTCACTGACAAATTGTCGGCGGTCGGCAGCGAATTTTGTTGTAACTTAAGCGTTGATAGTTATTGTTTGTTGTGCTATTATATAACTTATTATTGCGTTGAGTTCGTGTCCAGTCGAGTCTTCGGATTCCTGCACGACAAAATCTCTTTTGAAGACCATTGTACTATTTCTGTGCTGGTGGATGTGGATTGTGTAGAACGTTTTTGCGATTACGGTCTGTGTCCTCTGTGCAGTAAATCACCAACTATTTTGTTAAAAAGGTCACGCTGCGTAAATTGTTCCATTTCTTTGATACATCCCCTACCCCGTCGTCAAGTCGGGGATGCAATGGATGTAATGTTAAGAATTTTACGATCCTGGATTACTCCAGCAACGGTTAGTATCTCCTGTTTATTCAGTTATGTTACAATTTGTTAGAATACACATACTTTTTAGATGTGTGTGCAATGGTAAATGGGTACATTGTGTTATATTATCATTAATATTGTATTGATAATAAAGTTATTACTTAGAAACGGTTGTCCAAGCCTTTTAGCACTATTTTCATGTAAATGCATCATGATGAGATAAAAGCCACCAGTTATACTTTTCCTAGTTTGATTCGATTTTCTTTTAATTTTGCCTGTTTGCGGCAATAATGTATATTTTCTATTAAACTAATCTAAGATTTGATCTTATCAGAATATAGGTATATCTATTATTTTTATTTTTAGATGTCAGTGGAGGATGTTCTTTGTCAAAAATGTTTTACCGTACTAGAAAGAGCATCTCTTAACTTTTCAAGTGGATCAACAATTGTACGAGCATATGAACATCAACAAGTGTGCTTTGTCTGTGGATCGTCCATATTAAGAGCTAAGACACACAAACTGTCAATTGATAGCCCTGAAGGAAATATAATGTCGTGCATACCTACTCAACAGGTATCTATCCTTTTAATAACACTTATCTATCCTTTTAATACCATTTTGTGGTATCTTAGTTGGGCTCAATTTAGGTCTGTTGAGCCGCCGGCTCCATTTTTAGACGACATATTTTACGAATATGACGATACTTAATATGGACCAATAAAACTATTCCATTCCTATATTCAAGCATTTTTATTTTCTATTTCCTATGCTAAAAGTCACCCAAAGGACAATGGAGAGGGCTGTGCTTGGAGTTTCCCTACGTGATCGAATCATGAATGAAGAGATCCGCAGGAGAACCAAAACAACCGACATAGCCCGAAGAATTGCCAAACTTAACTGGCAGTGGCAGGGCACATTGCTCGCATACCAGATGGCCGGTGGGGCCGGAAAGTTCTGGAGTCCTATCACATGGTGGACCGATGACGTTGTGAAGACCGCTGGAATACGTTGGATGCGGGAAGCACAGAACCAGTCGAAGTGGCGGAGTTCAATGGGGGAGGCCAATGTCCAGCAGTGGATGTCGTTCAACTGAAATAATGATGATGCAAACCTACACTTAGCATGATTTACCTATGTAATATGATTTGTTTGGGGTCACTCATTGGTTTGTTCGAACTATTCTATGCTGTCGTTAGTGAATTCAAATCATATTGTTGTAAAGGACTGTTTTTATTGGTGAAAGGTTTGTTACAAAACTAACCTCAAAACTGAACAGAAAATCAAAGAACTACTTAAACCCTACAAAATACATGGATAATTTTTATTTCATTTGAAAGTACGACATCAGCCTTCTTTTACATCCAATTTATGCTATCATACAAAAATATTTGATGCGCAACGGCGGTCCATAGCAAAATGGGCAATCTCTTTTCTTTGATAGTTTTTCAACTTTATTACACAGGAATAAGGCTCATGTTCAATTGGGAAAATTTGACAGTTTGGGATAGGATGACCTGCTGGCGTCTGTACATACTAGTTATCAGTAGGTGGTAAAATAAAAACTGATAAAAAAATGAATGGGTAGGTTCCTCCACTAAGCGTAAAGTGGGGATGTTTTTTCTAGTCTATCTCATGGTGTGGGGTTTTGTTGAATAGGAATTTCAAAAATATCACAGGTTTGTCTAATACAAGTTTTCGATAAAGCAATCCTTTTTTGAAATATACAGCATAATTAAAGTGCAATTATTTTTGATTATGTTAATCTAAATGATTGTTTATGGATTTGTGAAAAGAAAATATTCACGGTAACAAGAAACTATCACAGCTAAGTAACCTTTACAAGTTAACGAGTAATAATCGTCCAACTTACATTATGCAGTTGTATGGGATTTAATGTATGGGCGCGAACATGTTACTCAACTATAATGTTTGTTAAGTTTTTCTTGTGATAAATTCATCCTAATTACGGAACCCTTCATTGTGCGTGGTTCGAGACGCGCTTGACCGGTTTCATTGTCAAATCTATTACGTATAAGTACTTGAACCAAAGTGAAGTTAATGCACATGTTAAAATAATATCGCCCCATTGGCAAGGGCTACAGAACCAACAGATGTTAGATAAACATTCATGATCTAAACACTTTCAATGATCGACTTAATAATACAGCTACGAGTAGGTGTACATACAGGGTGTAAGGGAAACGCTTCCGAAAACGAAGACGGGTGATGGGGTTGGGCTAGTGATTCTCGACACAGTATCACCAATTTTTATTTTTTTTTGTTACAGTTGTTAACAATATTTTTTTTAGCATTTTCTGTACACTATGCTGTGAGAGCAGTTAAAATAACCATTATTTGAAATTAGGCATGGGTTCGATATATCAAAACGTAACTTATATCGGATATGTGTTTATTATCATACCATATCGATATCTAAATATACATAACCGTTTTCACAAAAACTTCATCGAGCTATAGCTATGGCATATCCAAAGCGCAACAACGAGAACGAACTACGAATAATGTCGAATAAGTAATAACGAACAAAACGCAAACTTCACATAACGAGCGATATGACATCGACGGTTTTTATTCGCTTTGTCTCTGTCTTACCATTCAATGTTTTACTGGCGTAAAAGTGATGAAGCGAATATTACGTAACTTCGGCTAGTGATTGGTTATTTGGTTAATAATAGTGCGTGCGTAATATCTATATCCTAACGCGCTAGCAATAAGGTCTAGTTTCTATTTATTTAGTTACAACAAATATTCCATAAGTTAGCAACTTTCCGGCGGCTACTCGATATCAGGGAGAAATTCATTCTTTAAACTAACTAGTTTCGTTCGTTTCAGTTACTTGTGCAAATCGTACTACTGATATCGATATCTGAAAACGGTTTTCGATATCGATATGAAAACTGAATATCGGTTACATATCCGTTAGCAACTAAATACAAAAACGCCCATGTCTATTTGAAATTAAATACATTTAAAACGACCCCAAGTCCAGGTGGCGACTTTAGGTTTAGGTATTCTTTGTAAAGCACGCACCGCCTAAATAAGTAAAAACATTACAGAAGCGTCAAACGTTTTAAATTGATGCAAAATAACCAATTTAAGGTGAAACGTTATTGGTATCCGTTTGAATTTAGGTTGTATATAACCTACGTTCTGGCTTCGGAAGCGTTCCCCTTACACCCTGTATACTTAATTCATAGCTAATTAGATTACTTCCAGGCAAGCTCCCACTGTCGAACCAACTATCGCATCGCTTATCATCATCATCAGGCAAAATGGAGGACAAACACGTACGAAATCAATATAAATAATAACATCAGGTTATATTATCAATGGTTATTGACAATAGCACAATCACCACAAACTACTCTTTCTGTTTTGGTTCTTGATTAAACCAGTAACGGAAAAGATTTGTACTGCACAATGGAATAATTGTAGATTTTTTTTAGACTAGGTTAATTTTGCTTTTATTCAATACTTGTCGTAAAAAATCGAGTTTCTTTTTATTGTATTTAAGGGGCGTTGCCTAACAAAACTTCGAGCCAGCCGTGTTTTGTAAATGTATTAAACATATACAACTTCCGAAATAAGTTTTCTAAATGACGTTGAAAATCGCATCAAAACCGTTAGGGATGTTTAGAAGAACAACGTGATCACACAGAGAGACACGACAAGTGACTTTATCTACATATACCTAGTATGTTTTACCGGTCTATTCTGTACAAATATCACGGTGAAAACTTAAGTGAAGGGATCTTGATGTGAGCTGTCAGTGTCAGTAGTGTTATTCACTAAGACCAAGTGGAATGACAGGCCACTTTAAGCTAACTTCACCTACGTTTTCAAGGTAAGATTTGAACAAATAGCTCGGCAGATTTTATCAAGTCTGTCATCATAATACAGTAACTTGAGGATGTCATCATCCAATGATTAAATATGACTTTCAACCCTGAGTGTTGATATCTGAGAAATTCATCTCAAATTTCTCGTTGGCACAGCTGCATTTTGCAAGCAAGCTCGGTCCCGGCAACAGCCGAGCTGTTCAAATCTCGCCGTGAAATCGTAGGTGAAGTGAGCTTAAAGTGAACTGTCATTCCATCCGCTGCTAGGTAATGACACTGCTGACAGCTCACGTCAAGATCACTTCACCTAAGTTTTCACGGTGATATTTGTACAGAATAGACCGGCGGCAGTGCAAACTAGATGAGCACCAAATGTAAAAAATAACGCAACTGGAGAGTTTTTCGTGCCTATACTGCCCCGGCCTGCCTACAAAGCAATTAAGTGATCCGTGCGATAAATTTAACAAAATATGGTTCTCCAATTCTAAATGCTTTTGTTAGAAAAACGTATAAGAGTAGTATGAAATATTTATTTTTTACAAAATCAAAAAACCCGACTGCCTTAAAAGTGAACTTTAATAAAAAAAGATGGAAACAACAAACGGTTTTTAAAAGGATGACTATTAGACTGAATACAATAACCAATCTCATGCGGTCGCAGGCATCATCTTAAATG
The DNA here is from genome assembly GCA_949987655.1 of Polymixis flavicincta. Lineage (NCBI taxonomy): Eukaryota > Metazoa > Arthropoda > Insecta > Lepidoptera > Noctuidae > Polymixis > Polymixis flavicincta. The sequence goes on along the minus strand of OX465171.1, from coordinate 8,615,193 downwards.
TAACAATAAAGACCTTTATTGCCTCCGACTGCATGAAATTGCTTCTTGCATCTAATCTCTTCACCATCCTTGGTTGACTGATAGAGAATGCCTAAGGCATTAAGTACCCTTTTTGTGTGCGAGGAGTTTGAATAAATAAACTTAGAGGATTGTGTTAACAATAATAATAAGATATTACTAGCAGTTCCGAACTAACGTCTCAATCCTCCAAGAGCTTCGTATCGAACAGCGTCTTTCTTCCATCGTCCAATTTCGTATTTCTTCCATCGTCCAATTTCGTATTCTAACTTTCTTTGGACATATCGCACGTCAAGAAGACACATCTGTGGAACGACTTGTAGTACAGGGAAAGGTTGAAGGTACAAGAGCACGTGGCAGGTCTCCAATACGTTGGACCGACCAAGTCAAAACTGCACTCAATGGTCCACTCCACGAATGCTCAAGCAGAGCCACAGTACAGGAGGAATGGCGACGGATTGTGAAGCTTGCCACCACCTCTGATGTGACGACCACGACCACTCTGCCAAGAGTGTGACGACGAAGAAGAAGACTAGCTTTCTGCACACCTTCATAAAAAGTTTACTGTGCCAAATACTCCTCCATCCGCGTAATTTTTGTCCAACGTTTTTACGTCATTACTCACTCGAATACGTGAATTAACGTTATGCATATTATGTGAGTCATATCATCGGCCAATTTAAATGAACTATAAGGCGGAGTACTAAAACGGAAGGAGGTGACGACGTAAGAAAGTAGGACTCGATTGTGTACTAACACGAAAAGCGACTTTGTTTTATACTATGTAAGGATTTTTTTTTTTTTTGCTTGGGATATCATCAAATAACTTCTCCCGCTCTGGGTGGAGCAGGAGGGCGTGTCAGACTTTTACTGACTAAAACCCACCCGTGTTCCTTGATTAGCCCGTATGCCATGGGCTGTGGTATCTCTTTCAAACGAACCCACACCCCTGACAGGCATCGGCCCTTGCAGGCCCCATCATTTTTGTGCTGACATCTCTTTGAGGCGCGCGTGGAACACAACGCGCCGTCGACTTGGGCTTGGTCCTTACCGGACAGCGAGCTACCCATTACTCGCCGTCCGCAAGCCCATGCCTACGGTGGCCGGAAATCGGGCTGGTATTCCCGACGCCCAGGGCGTCTCCGTATCCTGCGGCGGCTAGGGTCGCGAGGGCGCATATGCTGCCTCTCCCTCACGTGCGCCGCCTCCCTCTTCGCGAGCATCACTGCTTCGCTGAAGGAGGTGACGGCTCTGGTGCCCTCTCGCTCTATACCATGGCCTGTACCAGGGCCGGACGCGAGAGATCGCCGCCGCCGATCGCCTCCACGAGGACACGGCGGTGCTCCGCCCAAGCAGGGCAGACCGCCACCGTGTGCTCCACCGTGTCCTCAGGGCGATCTTCGCAGTGGAAACACCCGGGCGTTTCCTCCCGCCCTATCCGAAACAGGAACCTCCCGAAACAACCGTGTCCGGTGAGGACCTGCGTCAGGCGGAAGGTGAGGACGCCATTCCGCCTCTCAAACCACTCCTCAAAGAGGGGACTTACCGCCGCAATCGTGGCGTGCCCAGCACTGGGTTGCGACAATCGCTCTCTCCATGTCACCATGAGATCCCGCCGGAGAGGACTCGATTGTGATGGTTGGATGAAACCCAAGACTCAAGACATTACCATACATGAAGTCATGCCATACAGTCACGACTCATATTGATACCGCTGGTTCTAAGTAATTCTTTTCGAATCCATAATACGACATTTGTCTAGTTATACTGGTCGGCAGGAACATCGATGCGCAAATTGAAACCATGAATTCAGTACATGATTCACGACGACGAAGTGTAGATATTTTTCGCCGGTTATCAAAGCAAAAATCTGCTGTTTCATAGAAAAGTGCAATACCTACGCGGTCAAAATGTATAAAATGCTATTGTTATTTTTAAATAACCGATTAACTATTTCAACGCAGGGCTTTTATTTTTTTTATTTTGCCACCCAGTACAGATTACTTTCGCCCGGTTACGTATGCCCGGTACGTTGATTGCGACTTCAGTAACATTGTTTATATCCTTAACAGTAGTACTGTATCAATTATTCTCGATTTGTATTCTAACCCCCTTATTCATAAACGTTGGTTAAAGTTAAGTAATGATTAGCGTCTGTTCAACCATACATTTTTGATGTTTAAACATCATATAACTTTAATCATCGTTTATGAATATGGGCCTTAATGTATGAGTAAACTACCACGGAATGTAATTGAATACAAAATTTTCGTTTAGTTTAAAACAGCATCCCCCTTAGCGAAATTAGCGACCCTAATTTACCAATTTTACCAAAAAACCCCCAGCATGCAATCAAATGCAAAATATAAGGTTTCATTGTTATAATCTGTGAAATGAGTGAGGGCGCAAGTCACAACTGTCGCAGAGGGGATAGTTCAAAGCAATACACTTGATGCGGGAGGAAGGATCCAAATAAGTTATAATAAAGATCAAAGTGTATTTTAAAGTACAGACGGTTCTTATACGTATTCATCAAAAAATATACGAACCGTGCAGGTGTACGGCCCTTTGTACACACACGTTTTGCTTGCCAATCAAAAAATATTTAGAAATCAAATGAATACTCGTATCTGTGGTTTAGTCGCCGTGCATCGGCACGGGCGATGGGCGATGTCTATGGAAGCTTGTTGACAGACGTTTTTTTCTACGACGCGGTTTTTAACCGTGTGCAGGCACGGTCCGTCAGTGCCGTATAGATGACTATGGAAGCTTGTTGACAGAAGTTTTTTCTACGACGCGGTATTTAACCGTGTGCAGGCACGGTCCGTCAGTGCCGTATAGATGACTATGGAAGCTTGTTGACAGAAGTTTTTTCTACGACGCGGTATTTAACCGTGTGTAGGCACGATCCGTCAGTGACGTATGGATGATTATGGAAGCTTGTTTACAGAAGTATTTTCTACGACGCGGTATTTAAAAAAAAATACGTTTATTTCAGATCTACTTAATTAAAATTGTCATATAATGTTAGGATTGCAGCATTGACGAATAAATTCTCATAAAAACAACAAAATTAAAACAACAAAAAACATAACATCATATTCTTCGTCACGTGAAGCCGAATAAGCCTCCCCAGCACTGCAGACTCTGGCCTATCTGATATTATCTTCAGAATTCCGTTGGGGTTCCCACGGATCCTACACATCAGAGATGCCGTTTTTTTACGCATTATGGCATAAAAGTCGTCGACCCTTGCGTCAGCAAACATGCCTGAAGCGCTGCAGAAACGTGGTAGCCCCCCAACAATTCTGAAGGCTTTGTTATATTGTACACGAAGAGCGTTGTAGGCCCGTTGCGTGTAGTTAGTCACAATTTTACGTCTGCTGTACACCTTGCAAATCTATGCACCAAAATATTAGCACGAACCGACAACGCCCTTCGCTCCCGCCCGATATCTGTATCATCTATAAGGGTCTCAGTCACTATGTGTCCTCGGTATTTAAACTGAGAGACACGTTCCAAAGGTACTTTAACCGTGTGTAGGCACGGTCCGTCAGTGCCGTATGGATGACTAATGGCACTGACGGACCGTGCCTACACATAGATGACTATGGAAGCTTGTTAACAGACACGATTTTTCTACTAGTTGATTCAACTAGTTCGTTGATTCAACGCCCATCGCTAGTACCGACAGTGCCGGCCGATGCCTGATGCTAGTAGGACGTGTCGCGCTTTTCGCTGCATTATTTCCGCTGAGGTTGTTTACCGTTCTCGTAGGCTATTTTGTAAATTATTTGAGTCTCATATACTTTCCTTAAATTTTTTTCGTTCTTGTAAATATAAAATACTTTTAGCTCAATAGCGTAAAAAACCTTGTACTTAGTTTTTAATTATTAGTATTTGTAAACATGGGAAATAAAGTTAAACCCGTTACGAGAAGTAAAAAACGTTCATATAAATCAAATGCCGAACATCATCATCTGCCTAGCCTTTTCCCAATCACGTTGGGGTCAGCTTCCAGTCTAACCGGATGCAGCTGAATACCAGTATTTTACATGGAGCGACTGCCTATCTGACCTCCACAACCCAGTGAGATTTTCGGGCTTCTGACGACCCGTAACGACTGTCAAAGATCCACAAATGACAGCCGGGACCAACGGCTTAACGTGCTTTCCGAGGCACGGAGGGATCTTGGTATGTAAAGATGGTCACCCATCCACGGACCAACCGCAGCAAGCGTAGCTTAACCTGATCGATCGACCCGTGCGGCTTATGTTACTTAGCAAATGCCGAACATATGAACAATATTAAAAGGTGAGAGCATTTTATTATTACTAATTTTTTTATCAAGATATTTTATTTAAGAATTTGGAAATATCGTAACCTTTACGAACTGACTGCACAGCCAGTTCGCATACGCTCCGCTTTTTCAGCGTTTCACTTAACTGTTACAGTAGCGTATTATGTATAATTCTAGACTTGCAATGAAGAGTGCTCGGCTTCGAATCCCAGGACGTATCGATGTAATTTGTTCTTTTTCTTTTTTATTTAAAGTACTACTTACTATATTTAGATATATTTATTAAACATAACTAGAAAAAGCTTTGATAATTTAATTGTTTATTTAGGAGCAAGAAAGTTGAAAATATCAACACAGAAGTTATTTCCAATGTGTAAGACTTTAATTTTATTGATTTTGTATATAATAAATAAGAATTATAATTATGTATGAATGTTAGGTATATATTACACTCCATTTGAAATAAAACATTTACACAAGCCTTTTTACAGTCCATTCTACCGATTATGACTTTTATACCGTAGGCATATGGACTACTTGCGCACCGTTGCCGCGCCATCTATTAGAATACTCGGGCGTAATCTCCCTTAACTGGAACTTCGTATTTGTTTTGTGTGATACTTGTTATGGCCGTCGTCGTTAGATGGCGTACACGTCGATTATGTAAATGTGTGCGTGCGTTTTTCAAGGCCACATTAGGTCTTGTAGTCCTCTTAAATACTAATGTGTTAATCCTTTTCCCTGTCCCATGACACAATATTATTCACATCAATCATTGAACTAACGTGTCTGTAAATTGTTATGCTGACTACCAACCACTTGCGAGCTTACTCGCAATCTAATTTTTCATCACGGCCGAACTTCATAAAATATTGTCTATGTAAACTAAGAAACTCTAGGCCTCCTTTAAAAAAAACTTTGTTATGAATTCTAATGTTTTATTTACTTGTAGGATCAAGACATGCATTTGTATGCCAACTCGGGTTTGGATGCGTGCTAATCGTCAACCTCAGATTCGTCAACTAACAAAAATAACAACAAGATGTTTTAAGAGGACAACCAGACACAGGAACATGCTGAACTTGTAAATCAGTAGCTTTAGACCTCAACAAATACAGGATTTAATTTGTGTTATGGAAAGAAATGCAGACTTAATGGATTTTGAAAATGTAAAGGAGATGACTAATTACATTTTTCACTATTGGACAGGTGTAAATGCATAAAATCAATCATTATTATAAGTTGTTTTATTTTATCAAATCAGGACAGTTTTGTTATAAGTCAAAGGTATTACTAAGTTTGATGTTGGTGCTATGTCATTCCTTCATTTCATAGCCAAACAGCTTAAATATAGCAATGTAACATATTTGTATTAATATTTATATTAATATAATAATTGTATTAATATATATAATATTTACAAATTGTAGAAATATTTAATTAGTGCCTTATAAAGGCACTAATTAAATATTTCTACAATTATTATAACTGTAATTAACTTAAACTTAAGGTAGCTAACCTAAATATAATAATTGTGTTTAGATTTAAACAGAAACAGCAAGTTCTAAATGCATTTAAACATATTTTTACCCATCTCTAATAAAGCAGCAATAGAATGCTACATTCGGTATGCTTGTAAACCAACTTTTATTTTATGGGTCAAAGCTCTATAGAGTTCCTGGCATTCTCCTTTACAGGAAGTCGGGAAAGCATTGGAAAATGAACGAAGCAAGATTTGAAACGTCAAAGACACTATTTCGGCTTGTTTTTATTTTTACTAGTATTTATGATTACACTGAGCGGAAAGTTAGGTGAAGCTATGTATCTACAAAGTGTAACAGAATAAAATGCAAGACCTGAGGGGCAATTCTACTAATTTTAAGAACGTTCACAGTCTGATCTCAGTGTCAATCTGTCAAAAATTCCTATACATTTTTGTCAAATTTTTGAAATTCGATTGTCGCCGAGATGACACTGCGAACGTTTTTAATTAGTAGAATTGGCCTTCTGAACTTAGTTTGTTCCCAATTGACTACTGAATAATTGTCAGTAATTTTTAATATAGGTATTTTTTTTACTTTGGGATTTAATTTTTTATACCTACCGCCGATTGAGCCACAGTAAGTTCCATAATATGGCAACTCAATAAGACAACACAACACCGTTTTTAAACGGTTTTATTTAGCGTGCCCAGTTTGTTTTGGCCAAATTTAGTACTTGAAAATGTACCCCCTTCTCGTTGGCAGATTGATCTGATCACACATCTTTAGTTTTGATAACAATATAATTTAATTTAATCAGTATCGTTGTAAATCCAAGATGGCTGCCGCTACAATATTGCAGATAACATATTTTTCACAACCCCCTCAATATTGGTATCAAATGAAAGGGCTTGACTATTAAAATACTGAACATTATGAAAAAGAAATATGTACTATGAGAAATATTAAGTAGCGAAATAAAAACAAAAATCTTGAAAATAAAAGAAGTAAACATTTTTATTTAACAGTTTTAATGAAAATAATGATGTAGATAATGTACAATCAATAAAATGTGTAAAATCGTGGGGCGCAGCATACGTAACCTGAGTAAATATGTAAAGAGCATATGAGCGGTTGACTGTTGATAGAAATTTCACGCGCCCCACGATTTTATTTTTTTGTCTGATGCCCTAGATTGAGGAGGAAAGTGTTGTGGTACCTAGGACCTACTATTTTTTTTTAGCTTTTAGTACATTACCTACATTATTTTTATGAAAACCGTTTAACTTTAAAAAAAAAGTCGTAATAATAACAGCTAACTTTAAAAATTTAAGTTTTGGTAACTGCTGCATACTTTTTTAACTCAATAGGTACTCGAATTGGGTCTTGCGTTAATTATGTTACACGTTGTATATTGACACATAAATTTTATGTTTTATTTAAAAGCTGTAGCCGTTTGCTGCGTGCAGCTGAAACGGTACACATACTGCTTGATTTTACTTCTCGTTAATAGCCATAAACGAGGGTGGGGAGACCAAAGAAACGATGAATGGACTGTGTAAATGATGATATTGTTAGAAAGAGGGTGATTATCGAGATGACGTCTAAAAGAGTAGTATGGACGAAAAATACAAGTAGCGCCGACCCCAAATAAATTGGGCAGTAGAATGCTTCACCATTCTAAAGAGCACCTACTTAACGACACGTTTTCACTAATTTCACATATAACGGGGTTACCCTAATATTGGACAACTATGACACGGCTCAGACAAAAACCATTTCACATGACGCACGTATGTAGGTACTGTTCGGATCGTTTGTAGGCTTTCGCTCCGCATAGCAACACGTGTTTGGCGAAAAACGCTAATTCAGCTATTAATTGATAGGTACAAAATTCGCGGTATAAAGATTTATACAATGGCTACATTCAGGGTGGTAAGTAGAGACCGGCATCGTCCGTTAATGTTTTGAGAGTGCTGGTGATGAAAAAAAGATACTGAAAGCCAACCACAAAGTATACCGGGTCGATCCGAAAACACAAACAAGAATATACCTAATAGTAATAAGTACGTACTTCAAGGCAGAGAACCAAATCCAGGAAGTCATCACGCCAAATATTACCACAGCGCGCTCTCCTCACACTTAGCACCATAGACAAGCCACCACCACTAAGCAAGCAAGACATAAGCGAGCACGCTCGCCGACAGGTTTGCTTGTTCGCAGATCAAAGGCTTCGCACAAAGGGTCCAGGGAGTCACCAACAGAGAGCAGGCACAAAGGATAAACTTGACACAGTTTGTCGCCAGCAACGAACGTGTTGCACTAATAAAGTGCACAAAACGCTGACGGACGCGTTACTGAGTATAGAGCGACAGCGCTGACCCAATTCCTCGCTGGTCTCAATAGATCCTCCACTCCGATGCAAATTCTGGAATATTCTCATGTAAAACAGACAGCGAAGTATTTCTTTTCTCGAAAAGGATTTTTCTATAATCATGTTCTTGCTGCCACTCTTCATAGAAAATCTTTTCAAGGAAATTTATTTTATCATAGAAAATCTAATTTTCATGTTAAAACGTCGTCAGCCATCGCAGCTGATAGAAATAGAATTTGATTTAACTCTGCTGGAAGATTTCAACGTTTGATTAATACTTTACGCCCTAAATATTTGATGGTTCTTTTAAAACAAAACTTCTGAAATTGTTGGATTAATCCTACCCTACTAATAGTTATTGGATTTAGTCTGTTGAGCGAGGTCGTACAGTACAATTTGGGGAAAATATTAGGTTTTAGCGAATATAACAGACGCTTGGGAAGCCGTTGGTGGCTCCTCAGTTAGGTGAAATAATCTATTCGTAAATACTACGTAATGTGGCTAGCACCGGAGGTGATTTTAGGCAAAGTACGTTATAGCCTGGGGCTAAAATTAGATCCACCTCAAAATTATACCGTAATTTTCAGGGTGGTGATGAAAATCAACCGCGTGTTGAGGTAAAAGTTAACAAGTTATTTATGGTTTAGTAGAAAGAAGTTGTATCAGCGTTTTTATCGTTTCCGGGAATTCTCGATCTGGTATTTAGGAGGAATAAAAACGAGCGGATTCAAATTGCAGATGTGAATGAAATGAAAAGGAATAAAGTCGACTTTGTATGTACTCGTATCAAAGGTTTTCTTCAGGCGTCTGAGATTACTCGCAGATAGAAAATAGCTTGGAAGGCTCAGAAGGTTTTTGAGCAAGCACGACGAAAAGTTGATAGCTGAGTAGGTGCGGCATGATGAGAGAACTCCGAAAGTTATAGATAGGAGCCCGTGGTCGGAAGTATAGTTGTAATTAACCCATTTTAAACCAAAATCCTGGTGGTTTTAAATCTATATGTATCAATCACCAGTGACTGACACGGCAGTTAACGTATTAATACTTGAAGCAAAAGCTTTGTAACGCTTTTAACGAAAAATTACGCGAACGGAGGAGCATGAAATTAAAATATGTGAAGACATGAAATTTACCATACTAAGTATGGTATACTCTTTTTTGGAATTAGAGAGACAGTTGTAGCTAAGTATCAATACAAAAACTGTTTGATTAGGTTTATATTTAGCCACTGTCATAGGTATTTTTTAAATTATATCTACTTTTTTTATTCCAATGATATAACCGAAATCAGGGAGTGGTTGTGGTCTAGATTACTTCGTGTGAAACCTCAGTGCATTCTATTAAACAAATCATTTTAAATCATAATTAAATGACTTAGTGTGGTTTATAAATCACTTGAAACAAAAAATAAGGTTTAAAACCAGCAGGCTTAGCATGACGCTTTATATTTTTACTCTACCGTAGAATAGAAATCGCTTGTCTACATTTCTCGGTACAAAACTGTCAACTTTCTACATGGAAACGTCATTTTTATCTACTCTTCCGTCGACAAAACTCTTCTCTACGGTTCTCGTGCTAAGCGTACAGATAATTTAAAACGTTTATAATCTGTTTAGCATCTATCAGCACCCTAATTGCGTAACGCACAGTCAATCATAATATGAATAATTTTGAAACAGATTGCTAATCCATTGCTTCAGATGTTCGAAAATGTGTCTGCTCAACAACGTTATATCGAAATGAATGTTGTTGATCTGTCAAAATGAAACAGATTATATTTAATTGATCGTGTGTTACGCAATTAGGGTGCTGGAGTCTACATTCGGCTTTCATAAATGGATAAAAAATAAAGTGATCTTCAGGACCGTTGATTTTTGTATGCCCGTATTATGCGGCCTAACCCTTAATGACTGGGCACGCCACAAATGTGGCGGTAAGTCCCCTCTTTGAGGAGTGGATTGAAAGGCGCCACGCCGTCCTCACCTTCCGCTTGACGCAGGGCCTCACCGGACACGGTTGTTTCAGGAGGTTCCTGTTTCGGATAAGGCAAGAGGAAACGCCCGGATGTTTTCACTGCGTAGATGGCCCTGAGGAGACGGTGGAGGTCTGCCCGGCTTGGGCGGGGCACCGCCTTGTCCTCGTGGAGGCGATCGGCGGCGGCGATCTCTTTAATCCGGTCCTGGTCCAGGCCATGGTATGGAGCGAGAGTGCATGGGTAGCCGTCACCTCCTTTTGCGAAGCAGTAATGCTCACGAAGAGGGAGGCGGCGCACGTGAGGGACAGGCAGTATATGCGCCCTCACGGCCCTAGTCGCCGCAGGAGACGCCTTGGGCCGTTGGGCGTCGGGAATCCCAGGCGATTCCTGGCCACCGTAGGCGCGGGCTTGCGGATGGCGAGTAATGGGTAGCTCGCTGTCCGGTAAGAACCAAGCCCAGGTCGACGGCGCGTTGTGTTCCACGCGCACCTCAAAGAGATGTCGGCACAACCTGATGGGGCCCGCAAGGACCGATGCCTGCCAGGTGTGCGGGTAGTTCGAAAGAGATACCGCGGCCCCTGGCACCTGAAGGAACACGGGTGGATTTTTAGTCAATAAAAGTCTGACACGCCCTCGGGAGCTCTATCTACCCAGAGCGGGAGAAGTTATTTGATGATTTACCAACCACAAAAAAATGTATCCGTAATGACTTTAACGGGATTGGACCAACCAATAGGATTGTACCCTACTTTCCCTTTTTGGAAGTAGTTGGAAAGTTCCAGAAATGTGTTTTTCAATTAAAATTGTTTATTGCTGTTTTGTGACATGCAGCTATTAAATTACACTGGTTCAGCAAAATCTAGCAGATATAAATAGTATTTAGAACATGCAGCATGAAGCACATAATGTACCAACAGATCTGATGTTAGATCTAAACATTTTCTTGTCCATTAAGTTACAAAAGCATTAGCCTTAGCTAAACCACTAACAAGAAAGTAACCAATGTGGGATAAATAATTTTTCCCACTTGGTTCGCAGAGATTTACATACCTACCCTAATATAGTAAGATATCTCACACCTTTATAACCGACTTCCAAAAAAGGAGGAGGTTATATGTTCCACCGAACGTATTTTTTTTAAATGTATGTTCCTCGATTTCTCCCCCATTTGTGGACCGATTCTAACAAAATTCTTTTTTTATTTGAAAGAGTATACTCCTGAGGTGGTCTCATTGGCACCAAGACAGGATCTGATGATGGAATCCCAGGGAAATCGAGGGCAACCCTCAAATCTTATAGGTATTAACAATGTTTTTCCTATGTTTTCTAGTGCTATAGAGACATTTGCGTATGATTATCATCATCTCATGACGCTGAGCTGATGATGGAAGGTACAACTCTTTAACTTAGAAGTTAGGTGCAGATTCGGGCATAACTCCGTCATATTAGACCGATTTGCAAAATTCTTTTTTTTAGAAAAGGTTTTATTCCGAAATGGTCCCATTTAAATTTCATATAGATCTGATGATGCGTTTCGGAGACAGACAACGGAACCTTCAAAAAATGACAGCAAATCAACCGCGATTGCTGCTATCGCATAAATATGCATTGTTTTGACCCCAAGGATGATGAATTGGTGTGGGGTGGGTAATATAACTAAAAAGTGAAAAATAAAAACTTTTTCCAAAAAAAAAACAACAACAGACTTCCAAAAAACACTAGAAAGTGAAAAATAACTTTAATTTCGGAAGGCGGTGACAAGAAATCAATAAAATACATGTCCAAGGTCACCGACTTCCCAAATTAAAGTTATTTTTCAATTTCTAGTGTTTTTTGGAAGTCGGTTGTTTCTTTTTTTGAAAAAAGTTTTACAAATGTTGAAAACAGTGCGGCCATTGTGGGTCACAGAAATAAAGTTGTTTACTTAAAATCTACCAGTCTTTGTTGGCTTCTGTTTACAATAATAGTAAGCTTAGCACGAGAACCGTAGACAAGCGTTTTGTCGTCGGAAGAGTAGACAAAAATTACGTTTCCGTATAGACAGTTGACAGTTTTTCACCGAGAAATGTAGACAAGCTAAAGTCTATTCTACAGTAGAGTAGAAATAGAAACCGTCATGCTAAGCCTGCTGGTATGGCTAAGCTTGCTCAAAAAGAGGAGCCTCCAATAAGTATAACGTCTGTGTGGTAGCCTTCGGGAGGCTGGCTAGTGATAAGCACATCAGATGAAATAACAAGGAAGAGCCACTAGACTTACAGAATGTTTACTTTTGTAGAGTAGTAAAAGAGAGGGCTACCTTAAGGGAAGGTGTTTCAAGCCTATAATGTTCCCACTGATGGGACGAAAGACTCCTCTCTATGCGAGGGAAGGAGGATTCATCATATGAGCATTTTTAATTCCCTATGAAAATATTTTAAAATGTTAAGGTATACATTTTGTAACTCCATTTAATTAACAAATGAAGGGACTAGACTACCCCTTCTTAGATCATTCATTTGCGAAGAACAATGTATTGACCATTATAATAACAAGGTCCTAAATAAATTTCAGTTACAGTGGGATTTTAACTTTGTCATGTATAACAAGTTAACTTTCCTACATCTTTATAAAAGTATTTATGGTATTCTGTACCTTTGATTGAGAAATAATTAATTATGGATATGAATGTGTGGTCCAATTATCCTTTTGATTCTTATAGATATTAATTAGCCTTTGATTTTGAATTACCATTTTAGCTTTATATTAAAATTTCATGTTCATGTTATAAAAGGCAAATAGATTCGCCATTTATCAATAACAATTTATGGAAGAAGTTTTCTTTTGCTGCATTTTCTTAGATGAATAGATTGAAAACTCTTAATTATTGGTTTTAACAGTTAATGAATTAAGACAGAAATATTCGTTAATTCCATATCGTACATGTATAATTCATCCTAGCGTCTACATTCTTCGGGTATTCTTCGCCAGCAGATAACAAACAGCACCCTAATTGCGTAACTCACGATTAATCATAATCTGTTTCAATTTGACAGTTCAACAATATTCATTGCGTTATTTACGTTGTTCAGCAGACACATTTTTCGAACATATGAAGCAATGGTTTAACAATATGTTTCAAAAAGAAACAGATTATGATAAATCTTGAGTTACGCAATTAGGGTGCAGGTCTTCAATCCAATGCTGTGTGGTTAGAAGAACATAATAGAGTTGCTTTGCAAAACAGTTATTATGTGATGAAAACCACATAGCATCGGAGCAAGGTGCTTGCTGGAGTTCTGAAGGCTTCTATGAATTGACGGTTGACAAGTAACAGGTTGCTGAGTGAAGCCACAGGTAAGGATTTCATGGAATAGTCATGGTACAATAGGTAAGAGTTTCTTTGATTATTTAACTTAAGGGGAACCTAGTCGCTGGCTCGAACTCACTGGCTAAAAAGCAAGCTGTCTCACCAGTCTTCGCGTCCGACAGAGGTAGTATCAGTGAGAAGCAATTAGACGTTAGTCTACACGCACAACGTTATTGAGTGAGATGCAGGATCATCTATAGTAAAACAGGAGCGTAAAAATTAAGAAAAGTCCTTCGGAAGATCGGGTTTTATGGAAAAACCACGGCATAAATCAATCAATGACCAATGAAGTTAATTGAACTTATCGATAATTGAACTTTGTCGGTACCGACTTGGTTTTGGAGATTTTACACTTCTTTTATTACTTAAACACACTCAAAGTTACGTTAAATTATCAAGAAAAACGAATCTTTGTTGTTAACTTATTAATGGCTTTTTATTTTAGTATTCCGTTTCCGTACCGATATTAATAATGAGACGAAACCATACCATGTTTAAATTTTGATGTACAGACGCCATCACATCAAGCTACTCTAATCTATCAAATTACTTTGATCGATTTTCAACTTTATTCCAAAAGCTTAAGGTTCATATTCAATTGGGAAAATTGGACCGTTTTGGATAGCTTGATGTGCTGGCGTCTGTACATTGTCAAACAGTGGAGTAAAACCCTCCCGAAGTTTGTGTGGAAAAAATGTGGACTTGGTTCACCTTAAAAGTAATATATAGGCTACCGGCACAGAATTGTTTACTAGTTTTCACTTGTGTTCATTTAATTTCACTGGATCAACAGAAGGAATTCTAACTAGTGACGAACAAATATTTGAAGCCAAAACGGGTGATGGAGACTAATAATTGGAAATAGAAGCTCAAAAATTGATTCAAATCAGTATTGACCAAAATAGGGGCGCTGTTATCGTGATGAAAAATGCGCCATATCATTCGAGAAAAATGAAGAAGCTACCAACTACAGCCAACAAAATATTAAGTTCATTTGAGAAATAAAAATATTATGTTTGAGGAAAAATACGTTCTGACAACATTATAAGGAAAAGTAAAGGTAAAAAAAACATTTGTACCAATAGTTTGTTATGGATAAGATGGCAATAGACAGAGATATTATGATACACTTGTGTATCTGTAACCTATATTTACAAATAAATAATCTGAATCTTTATTACGGGAACGTGCACGAACTATAGACAAAGAGGCAGCACAAAGCGACACGAACGCCACGGTGTGGTCAAAAAAGAAAATTTTCTGATATGTCATCATATTTCCGTCAATGTTTATGTTTACATTATATTTAAATCGTTTTTAATGATTAAAATGATGAAATATGTGTTTAGGCCGATGAATAATGGTCAGAATATGTCAAAAGGACAAAAACTCTTCGTTTCGGGGCATCCCAAGCAGCACTGCAAGCTGTATATAGGCTGTATTTAAGTTCCTTTTTATACTATACTAGCTGACCCGACAGACGTTGTCCTGTTCGTCCAAAAGTCATTCATACAAAATCACTACCCTACCTACGCTACCCTACACTACCCTACCTACCCTACACTACCCTACCCTACACTACCCTAACCTACCTACCTACCCTACCTACCCTACCTACCCTACCTATCCTACCTACCCTACCTACCCTACCTACCCTACCTATCCTACCTACCCTACCTACCCTACCTACCCTACCTACCCTACCTACCCTACCTACCCTACCTACTCTACCTACCCTACCTACTCTACCTACCCTACCTACCCTACCCACCCTACCTACCCTACCTATCCTACCTACCCTACCTACCCTACCTACCCTACCTATCCTACCTACCCTACCTACCCTACCTACCCTACCTACCCTACCTACCCTACCTACCCTACCTACCCTACCTACCCTACCTACCCTACCTACCCTACCTACTCTACCTACCCTACCTACTCTACCTACCCTACCTACCCTACCCACCCTACCTACCCTACCCACCCTACCTACCCTACCTACCCTACCTACCCTACCTACCCTACCTACCCTACCTACCCTACAGCCAACTTCCACTTTGATACTTTTTTTATTTCTGAAACAACTGAACGGGATAAAAAGTATCCTATGTCCTTCTCCTGGCTCTAAACTACCTCCCTGCCAATTTTCAGCTAAATCGGTTCAGCCGTTCTTGAGTTATAAGTGAAGTAACTAACACGACTTTCTTTTATATATATAGAAGTATCAGGCTGTATATAGGCTGTATTTAAGTTCCTTTTTATACTATAAGTATCAGGCTGTATATAGGCTGTATAAGCACTTAAACAACCCTTATAAATAAAAAAGGGGCTTATATTGTGCAGCGTTATGCGTTATAAGAGCTGTATAAAAGCTGTAGAATCAAGAAATAGGCTGTATAGTAGCTGTAGAAGCAAGAAAGAGGCTATATAATAGCTGTATTAGAGCTGTTAATCGGTGTACAAATAAACTATTACACTACAGATATTATCTTATAAATCTCTTGTAAAGAAAATAGTTCTAAATAGGTTTTTGAAGAGAATTATAGAATTATAAAATTTCGACGAACAGATTTTCAATGTAATAGAAACGTGAATGGCGACATTGTTATTTTTAATATTTATCAGTGAGTAAAAGAAATCTTGGACTTAGATATCGGAAGATGATAATTGCAAGTGCGGATTTAGGATTTAAATTTATTGTGAACCTGTTTATGTTTTCCGGCAAAATATTCAAGCGCCAGCAAAATAATCGAGCTGACATAAAGAAAACATACTGTTAATACGGTAAATACGCGTATAATTTTTTAGTTAAGAATAAAAATATTATAAAGTTATAGATATAAGGGCACAGTGTGATCATTGTGCTCTCATATTAAGCTGATAATCATGATATGGCTTTAACTGTTAGAAAATATTCCTTAAATTATATTTCAAATTTTAACATTTTGACTGTCACAACAGTTTATTTTTCATTTAATTATTCTCAAACGTTATTCATTTATTTCATGGTGATTTTGTTTTCATACAGACGACATTACGAAAATGGCGACAATTTGTTAAACAGCCTAAACGATATTCGGAGTGTGTTATAGTCTGTGTAGCTGTACTAAGTAAGTTATGGATTATATTGTACAGCGTTTGGCTGTTAATCAGCTTTATAATAGTATATTTTTATTACTGAGGCTGTATATCAGTTCTTAAAACATAGTTTATAATTCTCTTCAGAGTTTCTTAAAAAAAATAAAAACTTTGAGCCCAAGATGATGATAAATACCTACGTATGGTAAAACCAAAAGAATTAGCTGTTTAATTTTTAACCGAGGAAAAAAAAGGAGGAGATTCTCAATTTGACCATTTATTTTATACCTAAGTAAACTTATTGTAAAGTATTATTAGTGTGTTGTATACAGGGTTATTTAAAAAACACCAATAACCTCTTAAGAGGTCATTGTACTCATCATTATGAACAACTTTTACTATGGGACCAAACCTGAAATCTCGCTAAAAAAACCAGCTGTTCCCTACATTTATGTTCGCATATCTCGTCAAAATGTAGGGAAAAGATGTTTTTTTTTTCGCGATTTCAGGTTATTGGTGTTTTTCAAATAACACTGTATATTATTTTAATATTTTACTTTATTTTCAGGAAAACATGCAGTTTAAAATTATAAAAACCATGGAGAAAGAGCAAAACAGGCTTTGCATTGCACAAGTTTGTGGGAATCAAAAGGCGAGTTAAGATGGCCAAGAAAGCGATTAAACGTCAACAAATTAGTAAAGGAAGAAACATCTCGGCCTTTAGATAATTGGTCCACTTCAAAATGCTGTGTGAAAAGGCTATCATTATCGTCATATGCCGAAATAGTAAGACAACAAGATCTTATGGTTCAAATAAATCATCAATTGAACTAATTGCGCTGCTGCATGAAGAAACGTCATCATAAGGTTTCGAAGGTTGAAATAAATCTGTACATTTAACATAACTGTTATGATCATTAATATCACTGTTTAATGTTTTTGCTACGGAACCCTCTTCGTTGGACGTCGACGGAATTGGCGGTTGACCGTTAAGTCTTATCGAGCGACTATGTCATGAATACAAAATAAAGCTGTACTATAGCTGTCATTTATTTTATTAGTTTTAAAACGCCCTCATAGACAGAAATCATAAAACCACTATATTTACAAGTGTCCAATTACGCCATAAAAATTAGTTTTACAATGGAGTTCGCATATGCCATTGTACAGAAACAAGTATCAAATGATACTGTTATAACACTTAGAGCTGTAATAAGTAAGTGATCACATGCAAAATACAGCTTGCATACAGCTTTAACGATAAAACCAGATTAAAGTGTCAAGAAATACTTAAGTTCTATATTGGAGTTTTAATATTCTGTTTAAATACCCTAAGCTTTCGCGGATCCCTTAGTAACTCTTTTATACAGTTTGAGCTGTATATTATCTCATAAATCTTTCTTATAATTACTATATAATATTTTGACACTCTTGTAAGTCTCTAAAAGAACTCTAAGTTCTAAATAGGCTGGTTTATCGATGTTGAATTGCTTGCGTGCTGCTTGGGATGTCTTGGAAGTAGAAGAAACAGTGAGGAATCATGAAAATACAGTAATAACTGGCAAAATTGTAGCTCAAAACGACGATTTCTAACGGTTATTATGTCAATATAGCTTAAGTATTTTCTGAACAAATTTTTCACGTAAATATTTTGCCTATTTTGTTATTTATGTTCATGTCGCCTTCTTTTCAGCTTGATTGCAATATGAATATTAAAAGAGCAAATTGCAAATGGAAGGCAGGCCTATTTGAAAAATTTAAGCCCATCTGTGCTTTAATTTACTTTAAAAATTCTCCAGATAAATTGCTATATTGAAGAGTTGAAAACTATTTTTTCTTGAGGTTGTTAACTTGCAAATTTGTTTGTAATGAATAGTAGTACCTACTACATACAAAACTCAGGTATTTTCACAAATAACATTATTGAGTAATTTATAAATATAAACTCATACTTACACATTTTTTACTGCATTTATCGACTTTTGTCGTTTATCACCTAACCAAGGAAAGTAAGTAATAGCCGTGAGAAAGTAATAGAATTTCATGCCATTTGATTTAGTTTTATTTTTCTTTGAAGTGTTCGAGCATCCAGAAACACAAAAATACATTTTCACTTAGTAATTATGTTTTTTCATTTCTTTTATCAAATTATTTTATTACGTGAAGTGTCAATTTCAAGTAATGATTGCTTAAAACTTCGTATATGCGCCACCAGATGGCAGACTCTTCGTCGTTAATAAGCATCATATTCTGGTGCGTAAATGACACACGGCAAAGTAAGAAGAGTTTTTGGAAATTATGAAATCATTGTACCACTGGAGCACATTTAGTCTGCAGCCCTATGATTGCCTAGAACAGATATGAATCATTTATTTGAAAAATTGAATGAAGAAGTACACAGTGCAAGGTCAATAAATATTATGAGTTTTGTATTGCTTCATTTTAGCTGATTTTAAAACAGCTTACATCTAAAGAAAGTCGGGGGAAAATGTCACAGGACCGTATCTTTATTCGTTGTGTATTCGAATGTACACATTTTTACTCATCGTCTGCTTAGCCATTTTCCAATTATGTGAGGGTCAGCTTCCAGTCTAACTAGATGCAGCTGAAAATATTAGTATATTTTACATGGAGCGACTGCTTGATATGAACTTCACAATATCATACACGAAATCCTTTAGTGAGACAGGTTGTCAGATTTTTGGGCTTGTGACTACCGGTAACGACTGACAAAGATCTAAAAAAGAGCCGGGACGAATGGCTTAACGTTCTTTACAAGGCACAGAGGGTATCGATATGTAGTGAATTGTCACCAATCCACGGGCACCGACCTCGGCAAGCACGCATTTTATGGATGATATAAATTTTACAAATTTCCTGCTAATTTCTGGAAATTAATTTTAACACTGCAATGCGTATTCATGGTAACAAAAAGTTGCGTAAGCTTGCAGCAACATATTTTAGTCGACATTTACACGGACGCAATAAAATCGCGGAGGGATTTACGCGCACTGTATCTACCATGCAATGGTTAGCGCCGAAAGTTGAAAATCGAAAACTGTTTTTGCGATGCGCTAAGACTCACTCGCGCTACATTTTGTTGGATGCTCAA
Source organism: Polymixis flavicincta (assembly GCA_949987655.1). Taxonomy (NCBI): domain Eukaryota; kingdom Metazoa; phylum Arthropoda; class Insecta; order Lepidoptera; family Noctuidae; genus Polymixis; species Polymixis flavicincta. Next base: position 8,595,506 of record OX465171.1, on the reverse strand, counting down.
TGCTCGGTTTAACACCGAAAGTTGAATAACCAGTGCGCGAAAAAGCCACGCAGCGATTTTATTACGTCTGATTGAATGTCGACAAAGTGCTGAAGTCGAACTTCAATCAGACGCGGCGGATTTTTTACGCGCATTGGATTTTCAACGCACTGCTTAGTCGAAAATCACTGTTTTTGCGACGCGCTGAGACTCATTCGCGCTGCACTTTTTTGTATGCTCAATGCTTGGTTTAACACCGAGAGTTGAAAATCCAGAGCGCGGTAAAATCCCGGCGCGATTTTATTACGTCTGATTGAGTGTAGACTTAGTTAGTGTTGCCGGCAACGCGGTGAGTTAAGTGCTGATGAAAAGGTTGATGTACCTAGCTTCTGACGTTTCATAAGTAACTACCCATGCAGGTTTATATGAAATAAAAATATTTTGATTTTGATGCAAACATCGTTTTTAGCACAGAGCACGGGAACGCCTCGGAGCGGCGGCACTGTTAACATTTTTCATACCAACCAAGGGAGTCTTTTGTATTTGCTACACGACACCAATGACGTTTAGCATGGCGAAGATGGCAGAAGTTATGGGCTCAACGCACTTTTGGTACTAGGAATTTAATTCTTATCTACTTACTGCCGTCTCTAGACGCTATCGGCGCGGAATCTGTGCTCTATGATATCCAGCAACGTTTGATGTGATGAGAATTATCCTTCACAGCTGTTGCTTAGCTTTTCTTTACCATGAATACGAGGCTTTCATATACAAAGTAGAACTAACCTGGTCGAACGGACATTGTTTTCTGTGTAAATGTTTGAGGCAGTGTCTACATAATGTATGGCCGCATCCGAGGCTAATGGGGCTGCGCGGCGGCGCGCCGAATTCGCGGCAGCACACAGGACAGTTCAAATAATCCGTCCATTGAGGCGCCTGTATTGGCATTCTGAAACAAATGGTTTAGCAATTAATATCTATGGGTAATAGAACAACGTAAAACATACCTTCACTCTAGTACACACGGCAAGTCAAACTATACAGGTCAATGCTAACGCTGCCTACTTGGCCTAACAATAGTAAAAGTTTATACAAAATATAGAACTGGAATCGTTGATGCAAAGAAGAAGAAGCTATACCTACATTTCTAGTATACACTGGTCGCGCATTGTATAATAGGCTTTCCGCACAATGCGAGTCCAGCTCCTTCTTGGAAATGTGTAGCTTGATACGTCGCCGTGAGTATAGTCATCGTCTGCCTAGACGTTTCCCAAGAATGTTGGGGTCGGCTTCCAGTCTAACTGGATGCAGCTGAAAACCAGTATTTTACATGGAGCTACTGCCTATCTGACCTCCACAACCCAGTTACTGGATAACACGATACCCCTCAGTAAGATTGGTTGTCACTTTCGGGCTTCTGACGACCCGTAGATAACGACTGTCAAAGATCCACGAATGTCAGCCGTGACCTACGATTTCACGTGCTTTCGGGTCTTGGTATTTAAAGATGGACCCATCCACGGACCAACCGTGGAAAGCGTAGCTTAACCTGATCGATCGACCCGTGCGGCTGTTATTACTTAGCCACAAGCCCCTCCGCCGTGAGTATAGTAACCGGGCATTAATCATGGAACAGGTCGATGTTTTGATTAAAGAACTCCACGTAGGCAGTACCTCGACCTAGGACAAATTGATAAAATCTATCAGCCACAAAATAGCTATAACAAATTTGCAAACTTACAATATCCACTGTCGCTTTCCCTACGACCCTCAAAATTATCCACCGCAGCGGAGAAAAGCGGAGAGAATATTTTTTAAAGAAACAATCCAGACATTTTTTACTCAGTATAAGGGGTGTGACTACCGAGGATGAGAGATATTTTGCTCCAACTCCAAATAAATTAGGATATGGCTAAGAGAATAATGATAGGTACCTATAATTAGAATTGCTAGACGTGGTGATGGCAGGTGGATGAGAGTTCCGATAAATGGTGGGAGATAGACGATAGATGATGGCAGACCAACAGCTAGATGGGTGGGTGACACTCAGAAGACCGCGGATAATACCCTGGTTAAGACTCGCAGAGAGAGACTCACCCTATTTGCGTAAAAATTACTATTAATCAGAATCCGAATCATTTTGAAGGGTATTACAAATCCATTCCTTGAAAGGTTCGAATTTTTCGAAAAATTGTCTGCTCAATAACGTAAATTTCGCAATGAATTTTATTGAACTGTAAAAAAGAAAGTCAATCCTACCGTTAGTGCGTTACGCAAATACCCTACAGGGAAGCATGGCACAAAACAGAGGAGGCTAGACTCAGTCGTGAGGGTAACAATGGCTGCCAATGACGTGACAATGACAAAAACGTTGTTTCCTAATTAAACATTGACGTACAAGCAAATAAATTTAAATCTGTCGCTACAGGTAGTTGTATTGTTGACATTCTTGGCATTCGCTTTGTACAACACCTTCATAATGTCGCTTTTAAATTGTGAAATGTTATTATCACGCCGTTTCAACAGGCGCGATAATAATAATGGGGTATTATAATAACAGAATAGGGGGCAGAACAGACTGACACAACCACATTTTTGACAGGTCCACTGACACAACCACATTTTTGAGCAGCTGTTGAGAAAACTCCAATAAGTTCAGTATTCAATAAGTACAATCCACATGTACCCGCAGACTACAGCTCAGCTTAGAAAAATGAAGAAAACAAGTTTGCACTGACTAGTCAAAAAAAAAGATTGAATCGTCGCCGGTCCAGTAGTCGCAAGCGCTCCTGCTGAAAATCAGCATGAAGAAGAATTTTACAAATGTTCACAGCCCCATCTTAGATTTTCAATTTGACCTCAATATCGGTTTTAGTAACCTCGAAAACGATGAAAACGATGAACATGACGAACAATTTGAAAATTTTCGCAGTGGCATCTTCGATTTCTATTTTGACCTGTCTATTGGCTTCAGCACCCTCGAAAACTATGATAACGACATCCATGACGAAATATTTAAAACAATGTGCAGCTGCTATCTTGGATTTTAGTTTTGTTTTCAATATTGGCTTCAGCACTCGCGCAAACCATGATAACGACCGAAATATTTAAAAAATTTGCAGCTGCCATCTTGGATTTTCATTTTGACGTCAATATCGGCTTAAGCAACCTCGCAAACTATGAAAACGACAATAAAGACGATAGTTTTTTATGTGCAGCCGCCGTTTGGGAATTTAATTTTAACCTCAATATCGGCGGCATCAGTACCCTCGAAAACCATAAAACTATCTCAATCAATCTCTCTGTCTCTTTCTATTAAGTAATAAAAAGTAGTATGGAGGGGGAACTCTTTTTCGTTACGTGAAGATTTCTACAATTTTACTCCTACCGCAAGCTGCGTTAAACAACTTCGTTCCAATAAAATAATATACAGTCGCGCTCCAGCCACCCGGCCGTAACAAGTAATATGCAATTGAAGTGAAATTGTGCTCAAACTGCTGAGGGCACTACCACATGGATATCAAGATCGAAAACGAAGCGAAACCGATTTCTTTTCAGAAAGTAGTCATCCTTTTGGAAAAACAATAAATAATATTAGTTTAGGCAACCGACTCCCTACAATACAATTTCAGTGACTACATATATAATGATTATTCTGGTTATTACAAAGCAATTGCGTATCCTCTGCCTAGCCTTTTACCAACTATATTGGGGTTGGCTTTCAATCTAACCAGATGCTGCTGAATACCAATATTTTACATGGTGCAACTGACTATCGGACCTCCACAACCCAGTCACTGGGGAAACACAATACCTCCTCTTGGTAAGACTGGTTGTCAGACTTTCGGGCTCCGACGACCCGTAACAACTGTCAAAAACCTACGAATGACAGCCGAGACCAATGGCATAACGTGCGTTCCGAAGCACGAAAGCGTCTTGGTATGTCAATATGGTCACCCATCCACGGACCCACCGCGGAAAGCGTAGCTTAACCTGATCGATCGACCCGTGCGGCTTTTATTACTTAGCCACAAGTCCGTTATAGTCTGGTAATTAGAATATAGTACAAAGTATCTGATTGAACCTATTCGCAGTGGCTATTTGCTCAGTTTCGTCATCATCAGCTAATAGCAGGTCAATGGTACACATGGGCCGCTCCAATCAGTTCAGTTCGTAACAAGTATTGCTATGTCATATTGTTTAGGATATCTTTATCTTATTAACAGGGGATAGAGTTTAATAGAAAGGCGTACATGTGTTTTCTTTTATTGAAATAATCACAATCAGTAAAATTTCTACTTATTGCGTTGATTTGACTTGACTGAAGTGTAATTTACACTAAAATTAAAGGTAATAGATGTTGATGTCTCTTAAATACTTTTTATATTAAGCTTTATAGACTATAATAATTATAAGGCTGACAAAAAGAAAAAATTGCTGTTTAAAACCAATCCCTAAAGTATGTCAACAATGCTTGCAACCGTTGACATGATATATTGGTCTGATGACAGTGATTAAAGGTATGTCATACTAGTGGCATTCAACACACAAAATAAAACCACTGTCTTTCTTGACAATACTTTGTTGGGTAAAAGGATAGGCAGCTGACATTGTGATAAATAATGTGTTGTTCAGACAGATAGTACTGAACAGTTTGACAGTAATACTATCTGACATTAGGTCAGGTTTTTCACAGTAACTGGGTGCAGTGACAACTTCAAAGTAACTGTACTATTTGAGTTTGGTGCAACAGGTTTTTTTGTTTCATACTTCGCTGTTCGTTTTTAACTCTGTAGTTCCTTCCTAGCCAAAACATGTTCCACTCAGGCAATCCATTCACCAGACTCTGCCATCCACATTCATACTCAAAAGTTTCTTCACAACATTTTCCTAATTCCTCTGCATCACATGCCCGTACCATGACAACAGATTTTTATACAAAGAAATTAAATAAAGAAAATTAGCATTAAGGCAGTGGGCAATAAGGCAATAGATTAGTCATAAATATGATGTGCATCATAATATCAATTCGTATGAACAAGAAATTCGCAAGAGCATAATCATATATGGATACTTTTAATCAGATCATGAATAATCATAATCAATACTTTGACAACATCTAAATCACTCTAGATTGAGTTTTGTGCCTTGTAAATGTTTCAGTAAATGCTGAGGTGTCCAAAGGTAAAAAATATGTTACCAAACAAGATATTCTCTACTGGATATAGCCTCCCCCAACCATCACCACACACCGACACCCTAATTTGCATAACACAATCGGAATCATTTTGAATTGCACACAATCAGATATTGTTAATCCAAATGTTGTTGAATTGTCAAAATGTCAGGCATTTCAATTAACCTGCTGTTTTAGATTTTGGTTTATTTTCAGGGTCTCAAATGTTTTAAATTCTGATGCCATTTCCATATTTGGTTTCAGTAAGCTATATTATCAGCCAATTTAATCAGTTATCAGGTGATTTGACGGGCTGTTATTATTTCAATCAACTAAACACAGCAATTACATGAGATTTAATTGTGTTTTTATTAGTGGTATTTTTAGCCTTCTCCTGCACTCAAGATTCACTAAAGATCTTCAAAAGAGAATCTCCAAAGATCATCCCTAATAGTTTTATATAAAATAGGCCCAATGTATGACTGGTGCCAAGCTAGTTATTTTACAATACATGCTTTAAACATTATGAAATTTTGGTTGCAGAATATAACCACTTATTAGCTGGGTAATCACACTGTTACTCAATTTAACTTGTAACTTTACTTGATGTGAAGTATTTACAAATCTATTTGGATATACATAAGGAAGCTTGTTTGATAACCAAAAAAATAGTCTTCAATAGTTTCAGTACCAGAGTTATAAAACAATGATGATGTTTTATTTAACCTCATTATTCATTGAAAATTCTTCCAGTGATCCACTTACATTACACCCAATTTAAGAATGACTGACCTTGCCGCTGATAAGAAAATCTGCTCTGAAATCTCATACTAGTTGAAGTGATAATATTTGTTGACCAAAATAATAAATCATATTATAAGTTGACAAATGTATATAATATAGATTTGCAGCAACCAGGAATAAATGTACCAAAATGACTAGTATTTTTATACCTATAAAAAACAATGAGTAATAGGCAATTACCTTGGTGGGATTATGTAGTTTAGACACAATACAATTACACAAAATATTAACCAAAACAAAGACATAAGAAGAATGACATATTTAAGTAAAATTATACACTGAATAATGCATGTATTTTTATGATAACTATACTGGTCTAAGCCAGCTGTACTTGGTTATAAAAACTGTTTATATAAATGAATATTATAACGATATCACAAGCAAGATGAGAGGTCTAAAATTACATTTTCATAGTCAATAACACCACGAATAAGGTAAAATATTCACCATGATAATGAAAAATTTAAACATTTGAGGATCATGACGATTCTCTATAAATTCATTTTTGGAGTTAAGCTGCCTTTATTATACTCCATACATTCTACAGTATTACTGTTACTTGTTTAAACCCCAACAATAAGCATAATACGTAAAAAGAAGATACTCTATAAAAATTATGACATCTGAAAATTGCCACCTAGGCAGTCGTCTGGTAGTCTGAACACGCCATGATTCTCTGTTTATTATTTGTATATATTAAATGAGGGTACAATGATGTTGTGAAAACAATATTTTTTTGTAATTACCTTACAAATAACTCGTACAGTCATCACAAAAGTAACACATTTATCTTCTACCCACTTCAAAACATGATCGGTCAGCAGCCGTGATACATAGACTAGATAGAATTTTGCAATTTATTTATGAAGTGGAAAAATTGTCTGACAGCTCGATAAAGGTAGTCGCTCACGCTCACAATTATAAGTGTGTTTTGTACAGAGGCCAGCACATCAAGCCACCCCAATCTGTCAAATTTCTTTGATAGTTTCTCAACAAATGAATAAGGTTTATGTTCAATTGGGAAAATTTGACAGTTTGGGATATCTTGACCTGCTGGCGACTGTACATTGTTATATTGCTTCGATAAAAAATACAAAAATTAAGGATTGTATTACACTTAGTTTTTTACAATTTATCTAAGAGCCTAAGATAATTTAGCGAGTTCTCTCTCCAAACAAAAGGACACGAAGGCATTTAATAGTGCCCATTTTAACGACAAAATGATGAGCAGTCTAGCGCACAATTTGTAGCCGCAAGTGATAGTCACCTGGGGTAATTTTCTTTTGTTTCGTGAGCTCATTGATGACTAGTATTGCTTCTTCTTCTTCTTAGCGTGTCGATAGCAATCTAAATACAGTCAGCCCAGAATTTGGCTACGATTTTAGCGCTTTCAGCAGCGTCCATTAGCTTCTCAAGCGTGCAGACACCAGGACACGTTAGACAAGATAATAAGTGCCCCATTGTTTGTTATTACTAGTATCGCTTAACTTTGCGTTGAAAGGGAACCGAATCTAACTCGTTCACACCGAGTAATATGCTAATAACGACATGAACGAATACGCAGCTCACTTCGTAGATGCTGGACGTGGTAATTATAACTATTTCATATACTTAACTGTAGTTTTTATGTGGGGTAAATGCAAACAATTTATAAAAATGAGGAGGCAAATGCTTTGTTAAATTGTCTATGAATTTATGATGAAAAATAGAAAAATAAACGTCAATGTGACGGCTGTCATATCAAGCTGTCAATTTCAATTATGTAGGCTGTTCGTGTGATGATGTGCCTCACAAGCTATTATTTAATATTATAGATAAAGAATACAATGATAATCTCGTTTATCATGATCCAATGAATAAGCCGTGACAGTCTTCCTGAACATATGGTTAAACATGACCTGGATAGGCATTCAAAAGGAATAACAGTAAACAGATGTTAGTCGATCAGGGTTGTTTTTTATCCTTTTATTCCTTTTTCCTAACAATCGTCCTTAAAGTTCTATAGCTAACTGTAAAACCGTATTAACAGACTAATCTGTATCGAAAAGATAGGAAATAATTAACCTATTCTAAGAATAGCAAACAGAGGATAAATTAGAGTTAAATCATCGGTATGGGTCAAAGTTGTAGGCAAAAGTGTATTATTGTAGGAGCACTTACATTCTGTTGAAGACTGCATTCAGATCTACACATTAGGGTGAGCCAATTGTTGTTCTATCACACAGTAAAATTGCTGTCTAAACAACTCAATAACATTGCCAGATTGTGGACGTCATTCTTAACACTGATTGCTTGATCTGTCCGTTTACTCGTAATACCTACATAACAGCATCATAATACTAATAATGTATTTTAGAATGATTTGCAAGTATGACACTTGATTTCAGATTTGTATTCTGTCTCCCACATTCAGCTGCATCCGGTTAGACTGGAAGCCGACCCCAACATAGTTGGGAAAAGGCTAGGCGGATGATTCTGTCTCCCACAAAGTTAAATAAGAAATGAAATAAAGCAATAATAAATGAATGAGCTTCATACAGTAAGTAATTATAATCACCATTCATAATCTAAACCCAGTTTTAAATCCAGTTTCATGCTTCAGCCTTATTCCGGAATACACATTTATTATTATTTATTTATTAAATACTTTAAACACATAAATGCACAGAAGCGGACTTAATGCTATAGGTAGATTGTACGCTAACAGACCAGAACACATCCCTGCCAGGACACATCACGCCATGTTTCCCCGAAGGGTTGTGCGTAAGTGGACACGCACATTTCGCCAATTAAGTTTTTAAGTCCTGTGTAATAGGTGGTGAGCCTATGGCCATCAACTGGGCACAAATCCAGACTCCAGCTCGTACTGAGAAATTCCAGATAAACCCAATAACACTGACCGACCTGTTAATCCATCCCAGGAGTTCATGCTCCGCAGTAGCATTTGCTACCACTACATCAACATGGCGAGAATAAGTTTCTACTTTGGTGCTTTAATAACAAACAAGCTCACTTACCATACGCAAAATATGTGCATTAACGTGGAGTTGAGGACACCAGCCCGTCTTACCTAAGCTAACCTATTGCTACCGCTTTAATATCTCATCTCAGCCTCTCTAAGGCACAAAATTGAATATTGATTGTGAGCCACTTGTACGGTAGGCTTCATGTCTATGGTATCAAAACCAGTATAAGCTAGCCTTATATCTTATTGATACTCCACATAGCACTTGGTCTCCTCAAGATCTCAAGGTCCACAAGGTTTTACCAGCACTGTGATTCCTATGTTATTCCTATATTAGACAAACTATGGTAAAACGGTGAATGTAGGTGGGGTTGATGCAACAGAAAACTGCAAGAGATTTCAATTTTGCTTCTCATAATAATTGACACAGGGTGGCAGGGACATCAAAGCGCAAACTGTAACCATGGACTCAGTACCTACATGATTTTGAAACCTCTGGGTCCATACAGTTTGACCGTGCAGGTATTGCAATTTTCCATGAAAACACCCAAGTATTTTTAAAATATCCGTCGTTAAATTTCTATCCTAAGGGGTCTTGACTCAGAAGCTGAATTCTTGGTTACAGTTTGGGGGAAGCGCCAGCGACAAACTATGGTAAAACGGTGAATGTAGGTGGGGTTGATGCAACAGAAAACTGCAAGAGATTTCAATTTTGCTTCTCATAATAATTGACACAGGGTGGCAGGGACATCAAAGCGCAAACTGTAACCATGGACTCAGTACCTACATGATTTTGAAACCTCTGGGTCCATACAGTTTGACCGTGCAGGTATTGCAATTTTCCATGAAAACACCCAAGTATTTTTAAAATATCCGTCGTTAAATTTCTATCCTAAGGGGTCTTGACTCAGAAGCTGAATTCTTGGTTACAGTTTGGGGGAAGCGCCAGGGTAGCGCACGGTGTGCGCTTCAATGGCGCGGCCACGGCTTTAAAAAAAAACTACCAAGATTTTGTAAAAAATAATTAAAAGTTGATTCCCAAAACCATAAATTTGTCGAAGTCATGTTTAGAAAGTTACAGTGTTTGAACTTGGCCGCGCCATTGAAACGCGGAGAGTCGCGCGGCCACGGAGGCGGAGATTTTAACATTCTTAACACTAAGCGTTGCCGACCTGAAAAGGTCAATAATAGATAGAATTTGCAAAAAAATCTTTAAAAAAAAAACCTAGGTTCATATTTTAGGAGCTTTAAGACTTATAATAGCCCCATGGCCGCGCCTTTGATACGGTGAAGAAAACGTTATCGCCGAAATCTTGCTGAAAAAGCATCGCAGGCGTCTGAAGTTTTATGTAAAACCCAGATTTCAATTTGTCAAAATCAGTAAAAACACAACCAAAATCCTAGGTTTATATTTCAAGAGCTGTAAGACTAAAACTACATGGGCGCGCCATTGAAACGGTGAAAACCACATTATCGCCGATATCTCACTGAAAAAGTACCTATCGCATAGGTCTGAAGTGTTTTGTAAAACCTAGATAGGAATTTTGTCAAAACTTTTAAAAACAACAAAGATCCTAGATTTATATTTCAGGAGCTGTAATTAAAATTGATTAAAATCAAATTTATTTTTCGTTGTTTTGAATTTACCGCCAAAACGCTCCTTACGATGACTTTTATATCACGTGACATCCTGACGTCAGCTTTGTGTAAACGGCATCGATACAAATAGGTACTTAGTTTAGCTCAGTTTTAGAAGTCTTTGTGCACAGAAGCGCTGCACATCAGTAATATCACTGTCTATCCATTAAAATCCTGTATTTAAACTCGACATTCACTTGTTTACTTACTAACTACTTACTTTAGTTTACACAAAGTTGACGTCACGTGATAAAGACATCGTAAGGAGCGTTTTGGCGGTAAATTCAAAACAACTAAAAATAAGTTTGATTTAAATCGTTCTAATTGAGAAAATGGATTTAAATCCATTTACTTTTATTTTTCTGTTACATATTTCGTCCCAATCTTCAAATTAGAATATTTTTTTAATAAATTGGAACCCCTTTACCCTATTGTAACCATGACTTCAGCATATAATTCTGGACCCTCCAGCGTAGAAATTTTTGTCAGTTATACAAAAAAAATCCGCTGTTTCATAGAAAAGTGCAATACCTACGCGGTCAAAATGTGTGGAACAGCAGATTTTTTTTTTGTATAACCAACGAAAAATTTCTGCACCGTGAGGTCTAGAATGATATGCTGAATTCATGGTTACAGTTTGCGCACTGGTTAAAAACTTATCCTGCATATTAGTAATTAAACATCGTAATATAAACGTAGAGAGTTGTAGGTATTGATGATTATAATTCTGCAAATACTTACTGAGAATTGCAAACACGCGAGCTATATTAGCGCGTCCACTTGAGGAAATATCCGTAGTTTTTGCTTTGTGACGTGATGACACGACACGACAACTTAAACTAATTCTCACAACACATTTTGTTTCTGAAAATAATAAAACGCTATTCTTTTCACTTTTATATAAAAATCGGAAAATATAATATACCTAGTCTTTTACATGAATCTAATTTATTTTTAATTACTCGTTTGCTTATCGATGACCAAAAGTTAATAAACTCGACGTTAATGTTCGCGGCGGGATTTTCTACCTCACTGGATTTTCAACGCACTGTTTAGCGCCGAGAGTCGAAAAATCGAACAGTGTGTTTTTCGCTGAGATGCACTCTGTTGTGTTCTCAATGCTCGGATCAACATCCGGAGTTGATACTCTCCCGCCACGATATAATAACGTCCCTGAATGTCGACTTTAAGACGCTGGACTGGACTGGACAGGGTATCAACGTGAACGGCGAATATATCTCACACCTTCGCTTTACCGACGACATCGTCATAATGGCAGAGACGCTGGAAGAGTTAGACCAGAAGCTGTATAACCTAAATGGAGCCTCCCGGCGGGTTGGCCTGGGCATTAATTTGGGCAAGACGAAAGTCATGTACAATTCGCACGTCTTACGGAGTCCAATTCGCATCGAAGGGTCGCTTCTCGAAGTTGTGCAGGAATATGTCTACCTCGGGCAAGTCATCCAGTTTGTTATATCTACACAACTTTGAAAAAGAAGCCGACAGGAGGATACATTGCAGTTGGGTTTGGCAGCGTTTCTCGTCGCCAATACCGCAATGTTGAAGACTAAGGTCTCCAACCAGCGCGTTCTGCCCGTGATGACATACGGTGCCGAAACTTGGACACTGACAGTTGGGATGGTCCAGAAATTTAAAGTCACTTATTGCGCTATGGAGCGGGCTATGCTTGGGGTGTCTTTGAAGGATGAAATCAGAAACGAACTGAAGTTACCGACATAGCTTGCAGAGTAAGTAGGTTAAAGTGGCAGTGGGCTGGCCAGTATTGTCGAAGGACCGATGGCCGATGGAGCAGACGAGTCCTCGAGTGGAGACCGCGTATCGGCAAGCATAGTGTGGGACGCCCACCAGGTGGACCGACGACCTAAAAAAAGTGGCTGGGTCAGACTGGATGCGGAAGGCGGAGGATAGTGTGTTGTGGCGCAACATGGAAGAGGCCTATGTCCAGGAGTGGACTGCGATAGGCTGAGTTGATTGAACGTCGACTAAAGGCCTGCGCCCACTAACGGCACGGCACGGCAAGGCATTTTTATGCAACGAATAGGAATATAACTTATTTGTAAGACAATACAATTCAAATTTCAATGATGATGCCAAGGACGTCACGGCATGCCTAAGGATACCGCGGCATTGTTGTCGTTGAAATTTAAATTCTACTGTCATTCCATTAAGTTCTATATCTATTCGTGGCTTAAAAACTCTTGCCATGCCGTGCCGCCAGTGGGCGCTGGCCTTAAATCTCACATCAACAGCAACATTGGGTACTTACAGTCAGCCCCAAAAAGATTTATGAAAGTTGAAGATCCAGCGCGTGATAAAATCCCGTCGCAATTTTATTACGTCCGTGTGACGGTCGACTAATATACTTATTTACTTTGAGTACCTTATTGTATCTATAGCTACAAAACGTAGTAAACAATGTATTATACCAAAACAGAGTTGTACCTGCTCCTTCACTAACGAGGCAAACAAATATAAAAGTTCATTCGATTCAGAAGTTCAACTTATTACGAGTAAGAAATATAAACCTAATTGTTTGAAAATGACAATCGTACTATGTCAGTCTCGAGTAACGATAGCGAATTCCATTGACTCCGCGCATTATGATTGACATGACAACGATCACATCTCACCGGGAGTATTTTCGTGAAATTTATAGTTCAGTTTCGAGTATTTCATTAGTGAATGCGTCCAGACGATAATTACACTACCTACATACATAATATAAGACTAAATAGAAACCAAATACATACTCAGATAGATAGTTATAAATACAGGGTTATTGGAAAAATACCAAAAACCTCTTAAGAGGTCTCATCATTATGAAAAAAATCTGCTGTTCCTTACATTTATGTTCGTATAAATCATAAAAATGTAGGGAACAGCTGACTTTTTTTCCCGATTTCAGGTTTGGTCCCTTATTAAAAGTTGTTATTAATGGTGAGTTAAGCAATAGGGTATTTTCCAACTTATTAAAAACTGTTCTAATTTGAAGATTGGGACGAAATATGCAACAGAAAAATAAAAGTAAATTGATTCATATCCATTTTCTGAATAAAAAAACCGGTCAAATGCGAGTTGGACTCGCGCACCGAGGGTTCCGTACAAACCTGTGGGGTATATAAGTAAAAGTTCAAAATTGTCAAAAATATTTTTTTTTATATGACGAAACTAAAAATTTACGGTTTTCGTAATTTTTCCTATATCTGTATTATAAGACGTGACTTCGTACAAAATTTCAAGATTCTAAGTTCACGGGAAGTACCCTGTAGGTTTTGATTCCCGTGCGAGTTTCGAAAATTTGCGGAATTTTGCAGCCTAAATGGCTGTATCTTTTGATTGCGTTGACTTAGAAGGTTGATTTTTCTACAGCTTCCAGGGACAGTAGAACTAAGTATCATATAGAAATTTCAGTTTGATACCTCCACGCGTTCCTGAGAAAAACGGTCTTGACAGACGGACGGACGGACGGACGGACGGACGGACGGACAACAAAGTGATCTTATAAGGGTTCCGTTTTTTCCTTTAGAGGTACGGAACCCTCAAAACGATTTAAACCAATCAAATCAAATTTCTTTTTCGTTGCTTTGAATTTACCGCACAAAACGCTCCTTACGATGACTTTTTATCACGTGACGTCAACTTTGTGTAAACTAAAGTAGTTAGTAAGTAAACAAGTGAGTGTCGTGTTTGTGTTTATAATCAACAAGATTTTTTATGGATAGAAAGTGAAATCACTGGTGTACGGTGCCTCTGTGCACAAATACTTCTAATTCTAAAACTGCGCCAAACTAAGTATTTGTACTGGTGCTGTTTACACCAAGCTGACGTCACGATGTCACGTGATAAAAAGTCATCGTAAGGAGCGTTTTGGCGGTAAATTCAAAACAACGAAAAAGAAATTTGATTTTAATCGTTTTTAAAGGAGAAAATGGATATTAATAAATTTATTTTTATTTTTCTGTTAAAGATATCGTCCCAATCTTCAAATTAAAACTTTTTTTATCAAATTGGAAAATACCCTATTAGGGTGCTGGAGTCAGTTCTCTCCAATCTTACGCCATTTTGCTCGATGTTTGGCTAATCTCTATTAAATTCGTCTGCAAGCCACACTTCCCTACAATTACCGAATCGCAGTCGATACACTAAAAAAAATACGCTATCTATTCCAACAGTACTTAACTAGTTCTAAGTACGGGCTAAAATTGCTTGTCTATTTCATTTGTCACCTAAATGTCGACTTATTTTAGTACATACATACAATTATAGATTTTTATCACAAACAATTTTTTTTTTGTTGTTTTACGATGTTGTCGGAAATGAACGATACAATGGATAAGGAAATTACCAGTTTTTTTTACCAAAATATCTCATATTCACGTTCATAAATTCAGCCGAAAGACGTCCACTGCTGGACATAGGCCTCCCCCAGGCTAACTTAATCACGTTCGGATACAGGTAAAATATACGGAGCGAACTATATGTATGAAAAGTTTTTAAGTCTGGTCGCAATTACTTGTTTCCTACTCAGTTTCATGAATTTTTAAGTGTGAACTCTAGTTAGGAAGCAATAAAGTTGGTTATCCTTTTTGTCCAAATCTCTTATCTCACCTCCGCCCGTTCTTTACAGATCGTCTATGACAATAATTTGACAGATACACCCTGCAGTTGCGATTTTATTCATTTCCGGTATCCGGTGGAACAACAATGAATCTAATATACGTCGTAACGCTGTTGTCTTTAGGATGTGTAAAGGTGAGTTATTTATTTATTGTTAAGATTTATTTTGGACCAGGTAAATATTCAAAACGAAGGTTCTTTAAAAAAAAGTTTCGTGAATGTGAATTCAATGTTATTGATCGACGAGTATCTTAGTGCCGCATGCCGCAGCCTGTAAAGCCCGCCCTAGCCCGCCCATCGCCCATTGCGTTTGCTGGCGTCTCCGAGAACTGTAAGTTTTTCATAATTTATTAATTTAGCACTCTTTTCCCTAATTTCAGTGTTAATTGTCCAAATAATTAATTTAGTAAGTGTTTTAAAGCGTAATATCGTAAAAAAATCCGAGAAATTATGTTCACATTTCAAAAAGCTATTTATAGATTTCATATTTTCTTAATTGTCACGTCGGGGACCGGCCAATGAAAACGCCAAACAGTTGGTGCCCAGCAATAATGAATGTAACTATGCTATTGTAGAAAGGATTTACATTAGCCGTCCCACGACGTAACAATGCCTAGATCAAAATATTACCTACAACTTAAAAGGCCATTTTTTTTTCCTTTTTAGTGGTTTTGTTTGAGTCGGTAGGGTTACCATCCGTCCGGATTTGTCCGGACATGTCCGGACTTCTAGACTTTTGTCCAGACTTTGTCCGACACTTTAATTTGTCCGGATTTTTTGGCTTAGATGGAATACGAATAATAATACTTGTAGAAGTAATACCAAATAAATTTTTATTATTTCCTTAGCCTTAGCTTCCGCCCGCAGCTTCGCCTGCGTGGAAGTCAGAAATTATCTCGCGGAAACATACCGCCAGGATAAAAAGTATCCTATGTGTTAATCTAGGTTATAATCTATCTGTGTGCCAAATTTTATCCAAATTCGTTCAGTCGTTTTTACGTGATTACGTAACTAACATCTACACATCTTTTATAATATTAGTAGGATAAATATTTATCTTCTGTCATCAACAATATAGTGATGTGATCACTATCCTTCACAAAAAACGACCTCAGCAAGTTTCAGGTTTATAATAATATGGCTTAGGTGAATGTGTATATTTTTTAGGTAACCCATTTTTCATTTAAAAATAGTAACCCATATTTTATGGAGCATGATACCGAAAAATGCATCGTTTGGTTGGGATAAAAATTAATTGACGGCAGTTATTTCTCCGAACAGCTTTACATCATCGACAACAACTCCTTTGCCTTGCAAATATACAACTGAATCCATCGCGAGCGTCTGCTACCGTACCTACCATACCACTGTAAATAAGTGGGTAATATTTGGATTTTGTGACTAAAATGTCCGGACTTTTATTGAAATGTCAGGCTTTTTATCAGGACTTTTAAAATTTCTAAATGGTAACCCTAGTCGGGGGTGATTTTAATTTTTAATTTTTACTATTTGAATCGTATCTAATTGTTATTAGAAAAGTCCATTGGTAGGTTCTGTGGCTACATTTAATTTTCCTTTGTTCGAGGCTGCAACCCTTATGCGCGACCAAGCCGCCGCCGCCACCGCCCCAATGCGCCGCCATCTTGGTTCTTTTATTTCAATTTCAACCCTTCATAGCATGCATGTATTATTTTAATTCTGTGTGTATACACATGTTCAAGCAAATAAAATTTCTTACTTTCTTTCTTTCTTTTAGCCTTAAATAATAAAAGACAATTAAAAATAAAGTGTCTTCTCAAATACTTCACTTTATTTTTATTCTCTTGTTTCGCCTATAAAACCGTGATAATAGAAAATTATTGTTAATTTTTTTTCAAAAATAAATAAATCTGCAATTTTCAGTGAAGTGATTGATTCGTGAAACGTTCATATGTAGTATTCATAATTTTGACATTATAAAACTATTTAACGGTTAACAAAGGCGATCTCCCAAGTCGACCGCCTTTGTTGAGTGTCCTTATGTCACAGCACAAAAAATTGTTCAGTGATTTTTTTATTTTGTTATGGTGGTTTCCCTGAAATAACCTCACTCGTAAATTTCTTTATTTTGCATACATCTTCAGCCTATAATGTTTCGACTTCTGGGACACATGCCTCCTCTCTTTTGAGTGAGATTGTGGGCCGTAATCCACCACGCAGGCCCGGCCTGTTACCCGGTCGGTCTCTAGTGTCAGTTTTTTTGCATAAAACATCCTTTGTGCTCTAGCAGCTACATTGTCAGTAAAATTTGGCCAAAAACCAATCGTTTGACAATATCAATTCATTAATTCTTTGTAATTTAGCGTAAGAGACTTCCCCAACTATTCTACTTACAACTAAGTTTTTTTTGTGTTACCAAAATTGATGCCTGTTTTTTTCCAAAAGTATAATAAGCTGGTTTTAAGTGGTCAGCCGCCTTGCCTTGTACTTGGCTTGTTAACACGGTCAAGGGGTCCATACAATACGATACTGGACCGAGGGGAAGTTACTCTTCAATCTACATCTGTCAGGTATTGAATAACATCGCTCACTCTGGACATAATAGCACTTTGATAAAATATGCAAAATATCTCAATACTTTTCTTGTCTTGGTAGACAATGAAGGTGTCAGGGGGCGTTCTTTCTAAGTCCGTCAACGAACATAGTTGGATACATCGGAATGAACCCTACTCCCGATAAAAACTTATTCGGACTGGCACATTGTAAGTAAGGAGAACTTTCAAATTGTGTTGTCATTCATTTAGTTCGGGCCCGAAGTAATCACATGTCCATTGGTGATACGGAGTAGGAAACGCCCGTAAGTTTGGGCGAAACTACGTACTTACGTCGGAGCGTTTATTCTGAAAGTTGGCAACGTCGCAAATAGCTGTCAAATATTTACCTGTTTTGATTAATTTGGCAATACCTATTACTGTATGAAAAATCGCTAACTAACTATTTAAAATTTGAATAATGATTTGAAATTATAACACTGAATTAGATGTTGTAAACGTTTTAGGTGTAAAAAAGGCATTTGGAAAGTTTCCAAGTTCTTTTTTTACATCTAAAACTAATTATTAGATGTTAAAATATTAATAATTGCATTTCATAATCTGTATTTTAGATAGTTAGCGATATTTCATATTTTCATACAGTAATATTGCCAAATGAATCAAAACAGGTAAATATTTGACAGCTGTTTGCGATGTTGCCAACTTTCAGAATAAACGCTCTTAAAACCCCCTGACACAAAAGCATTTGTGTGAGGGGGTCTCCTCTCTAAGCACTCGTTAACGATCGCAGTGAAAACTATGTTATTCACTGAAGGGCAGGGAAGGGCTAAAAGTTGTTTTCCCAAGATACACAATACGTGAAAGAACGTCGAAATTACAAGACAGTCACGCGCAAATATTTAAAAAAGTCCGAAAACCACAATGTGTGACAATAATAAAATCTAGACCATGTAAAAGAATTAACCAAATGATATCGTAAGAAATAAAGTTTTATCAACTTGAACAAAAAGTTGTTTGAAATGAAAGCAAAACTTTTGGAAAAGGCCATAAATCACGCGCGGGGGCGGCGTACGCTAGCGGCGATGGGACTAGGGTGCAATATATAATACATAGCGAAAGCGCAGCGCCCCTTTCGGCTTCGGCATATACATGTAAGGGGGCGGTTGCCTAGGAACGGGGTACGTCGGTGGCAGCGGTTGCACCCCGCAGCTTGGCCGGGCCGGGAGCGGGGACGCGGCTGGGGTAGTGCGGGGAACGGGGCAAGTAGCTTCAAACTTTCCCGGACGGCGTCCCTTCAGTAGACATCCCGCCGTGTATCTGAACGGCCGGGTGAAGTCCCGGCTGATACATATTTCCTGCTAAAAGCTAAACTCATATTTCAGTTATATCCGTTGTTACTCCGCGGTAGTTATCGTGAAAATCGGTAATTAAATTTGTGCCATTTTGGATTGAACTTTTACCTCTTGCACGGGCGCGGCAGACGCGGCGATCAATAACGCATACTTATCGGAGGTCCGTGTGTGCAGCGCAGTAAAGATGCGCGTTTGCAACCCTTTGTTCGCGAAACTATCGCGGTCCAATCAAATTTTATTTATCATTTGATTTTGTCTATCCATTTAATTCTAATGATTGCCAGAATTATAAATCTTAATTATCAGTGAAAAAAATCACGCGGAGATTTAAGGGTGCACGTCGCGTGTCTCTCGGCTCTTTTTTCTTAACCTGTCTACCTGTATTAAACGAAAAATCGATAGTGCGGATGATTGGCGTTAAATAACTAGTGTTGTGTTCGTAGGGTCAGTTCTTCGAGGATCGGCGCTGCAGGTGCGTCTGTCCCAGTCCTGCTTTAGTGCTGAACTCCACCAACACAAGGCAGATCTACACCGGGAACGTTCCACCGAACAAGTGGTGTGTACATTATTATTAAATATTTTCTTTACCTAATCTTTTACAGCTGCGGTGTCAGTTCGGGAAGCACGACCACGCGTGCTTTCTTTTTTCAGAGTTTTTCCAATAAATAATTTTTGCTCTCTTTATTATCTTTGTTATTGAATTAATTTTTTATTTAGATTTATATGAAGCTGCGTTGAGGAAAGGATGATTAGGTAGCTAATATTCTAGCAGATCCAGGACCTGAAGATACAACCACGTTTAAACAAACTCTTAAACGTTTTGTCTCTAGTCAGCAACGCGTCGGCTATTCCTTTGTATGACGTATCGATCGACCTATTTATTCCCCAGGACACCGACGGTGCCAGCCTTCGGCTTTTTGGCCGACAAACTACTAAAACGTATAATAGCCATTTTAGTTCAATAAACAATATTTTACAGATATCTGTTCAAGAATCAGTTTTCAAATACATATTAGGGTCGCACTGAAACTTTTTAGAAAATAAAAAAGTAATGATGTCGAAGCCTGTAAGGTTTTTTTTTTTTGCTTTTCGAAGGAGTCTCCGTTCCTTTCTAAGCACCGTCGCATGCCATGGAACCATTGTCTGAAGCAGTGGGCCCACTCTTTTTTAGGGATCTCATCCACGCCTTTTTCAAACGGCATCTTCAGGGTTCATAAAACGAATTCCTCCAAGTTTATCTTTTATTTTTGGAAATAAATAAAAGTCACAAGATGCCAGTCTTTTAAGGAGGATAATTCAATATTTCACAGCTTCGATAGACGAATATTCGATAGTCCGTGTGGCGGAGTGAGCTGAACCGTTGTCGTTGGTGGAGGAAGATCCCGCTTCTTGGGTGCTACTGTCTAACAATTTCCAAGACAGCTGGTAAACAATGACTGACGTACCAATCTGATTGCACATTTTAACAGTGCTTTTATCTTCTAGGCTAGAAAAATTGTTAAGAAATCACCCGCCCATCCAAAGATTGAGGCAGTCATCTTTTTCCCTTGACTTCTGCCCTTCTTTACTTTTGTCAGCAAATTTTTGAATAGAAACAATCATTGCCCAGATTGTCTTTTGGTTTCGGGTTCGTAACAATATATCCAGCTTTCATCGCCCGTGACGATGTCATTTTATACAGCATTCGAGTCACCCCCGTCATGTTTTACAAGCATTGAGCGGCACCAATCTAAATGACGGCGTTTTTGATCTTTCGTCAAATTATGAGTTATCCATCTATTACAAAGCTTTCTGTTATCTTTATGTCCATATAAGACTTTTTGTACTTGACTCATACAGCCTTAAGCTACCCAAATCTGTTGATATGTTAACCTTCTATCATTACCCGCACAGCACTCCCGTTTTCTTCAGTAGAAGACCGTCCTTCTCGCGAATCATCACTATGTATGCTTCAACCACGTTTAAAGTCATTTGGGACTTCGTCATGAAATGTTAATCGAAGTCTATCGTAATATTGTTGTTGAATAAGACCGCAACGAATGTCGTACTAAATCATTGCGAACACTTTCTATAGTCAAATCTATATCGACACACGACAAACACTTTTTAAATTGCCGCATTTTTGTAAAAATAAATGACAATGAATTCATTCATTACATTACACATACTTAAAGAGTTCCTAATTCGAAAAAAAAAAACATCGGCTGCTTTTCTTACTTGCCTATTCTAAGAACTTTCAGTGTGACCCCCGTATAAGGAGCTATACTCTGTTCATTTTATGATGGTATGAGATGTCCACAAATGACTTCACTTTTTTATTGAAATAGATAATTATATCTATTTTGAACAAGCTTAGGTGGATTTTTTTTAGAAAATACACAAAATTAAAACCTTTCAACCAATCCATTCCTGAACAGAGTATTGCTCCCAATCAAATCTCATCATCCTTTTACAATACCGGCTAGAGTGCGAATGATCTATGTCTTGTATTCTAACACCATTTCTTTTTCTTACTGGTTTTTATTAAAGACAGGATCGTGAGTGGACGTAAGCAACAGACATGGTATGTGAAGTGAAGCGTCTCATTCTAGATTGAAGCCTAGCTTTGAAGCGTTTCATTCTAAATTATAGCCTAGTTGACAATGCACGCCTATATTATAACGTCATATACACGGACCACCTATAGGTCATCAGCACTGGTCGGAATAGGCTGACTATATTTGCCTAAACTTCGGAAAACAGAGACAGAAAGTGGAGACTTCCTTACGACTATATCTTTTTTCCCGGGATTTGGGAAAAATCTTCAGTAAGTTGAAAATAAGCTTTATTTAAGATGTGAAAAAGTAAAGATGTGATAATAAATAATCTAACTTTAATTCATGTATTCGATTTATATTTACGATCCAACTAACCGTTGTATCAAATCATGAATTAAAGTTCGATTATTTATTTCGGGATTTCACTTGAAAATCCTGAAAATTTGGTAAGTTTAGTTCAAAATAGCTTTTACATTTCTTATATAAAGCTTATTTTCAACTTACTGAAGATTTTTCCATTCCGGGAAAAAAAATATAGTTGTAAGTCGTAGTCTCCACTTTCTGTCTCTGTTCTCCGAAGTTTAAGCAAATAGCCTATTCCTATCACTGGTCATCAGACATCAATTAGTGAATACATTAACAGTTTAACGCACTGGGAAGTAGAATAATACCGAATTTCGTAATCAATTTATCGGAAAAATATTCGTCGTGAGTGAAACATATGATGGGCCAATCAAAACTTTAAATTTTATCCAGAGAACATCCATAGTCACAATAACTAAAAGCACAAAGATTGAGTTATGGGTGAATAAATGTTTTTTTTTTCGTTTATATGTTATTAAAAGCTATGAAAAAACTTTTATTTCGTTGGGGTTTCCGACCGAAAACGCAAATCAGGAAGAATTTTCCAGGAGCAGCGGTCGAGTGGAAACGGCCCCCGAGTTACGAGTTCTACACTCTAATTGCGTAACTCACGATTCATCATAATTTGTTTCATTTTGAAACAGATTGTTAAACCATTGCTTCATATGTTCGCAAAATGTGTCTGCTCAACAACGTTAATAACGCAATGAATATTATTGAACTGACAAAGTGCAGGGGCCCAAGTCTGCTATTTTTTATAAATTCGTCATTCCAACACGATCCCATTGTCATTTTGCTCGATCAATGGTCGATCATTGGTCGGTCAATTGTCTCGTAATAGAATTGTGTTATAATGACATTGTCGTATTGTCATTATTATAAAACCCGTTAGTAGAAATGATTTTCGAAAAAATACTACCTACTAAATTTGAACACATATCCGTGTCAGATTTCATTTACTTATACATATTATTTTAAAAATATTATTTTAGGAACTGTCTAAATTTTTTGCAGTTTACCGCCTAAGTCAGTCATTCATTTGTCATTATGTACGAGGTTACCAATAAATGCCTTTTCTTTGAATGGAGTGTCACTGGCTGACCATTGGAAAGTCATAATGACGCCATTACTTAAATTAGTGGATTACCAAACTTGTCAAAATTAACAATTATGAAATCAATGATAGACCATTCTAACACTATTGTAATAGCAGACTTGAGGCCCTGGTGTAGGTCGTTAGTTCAAAAGAAGGCAGCCGTGTTACTTTGTGTAAATAATTTCATCACTGCTGCTGTCAATACGGTGAAGGAAATCATCGTGCATGAGCAGGCATGCCTTAGAACCAAAACTTCGATGACACGTGACATCTAACAATCCGCACTGGGATAGGTGGCAGGTTATCCCTTTCGAAGGGAGGACCTATCTCCCAAAGCATTTAGTCATTCAACAAAAAACAATTTCGGGTAAACTTTACTGGTTACTCTGCTGTAGCTTTTAGGGAAGTCTACATCAGCTTTAGTGGCGCTTTTTGTACCCTTAATAACCTCTAACCTAGTGCGTTTGCTGCTTATATTAATAAAGTATTAGATTTTCTAAATTTTATCTAAACTCATAGTAGCATCTACAATATTGAGCATCATGTGCATTTAACAATAGGTAATGCTGATGAATATTCCCGCGTAGGGATTGCAACCCGCCTAGTTTTTTTTTTTTATTCTAGTCATAATACGGCTTGCATTCTAATGAGTAGACTTGTCTATTTCTATAGTAATTCTTAGAAATAATATTTATTATATTTAAGCGAAACTGTACATATTTATAAGCCTTATATTTTTGAATAAATATATAATAATAATAGCCATGGCACAGAGCCCCTGGAATCAACTTCATCGTAGATTAAATTGAGCTTTGATGCCAAGCTAAATTTGCTAACTCAAATATAATAATTTTCTATTTGTATTTTCTGTAAAATAAGATTCATAATTGACTTATTTAACCCTTTTTTTTTAATAAAGCATAGATTTATAACCCTATACCAATATTTTACTGAACACCTACACCATTTTTTTTAGATGAAAAAAATATAACCTCATTATACCTACCTGCATAAATCGTTAACGAGATTACAATTAAAAAAATACCTTCCAGGTATCGAACCATAACAGCACCAATACAATCAAAACTAGTATTAAAGTAATATCATGTAGCATTTAGCTTGCCAATTTTATTGCAGCCTTTGATTAATGTCACCTTGCGATGCCAGAAATAGTATGTTTAAAAATTAACATATCTAACCAAATTAAAAAATGATGAAACAAGAAAATAAAATTGCCTGAAATCTTAGCAGCCCATTTAATTAAAAGCAATACTTATTCGGCATAAAACTACCGTGAATATTAATAACATTTCATATTTTCGAGGTGTTTATACTAATGTTTTAAAAGCTCAAATGAAATAACATGCAGATACCTTATTAAAAGACACCGGTACTTTTCACAAATATCATTGGTTTCACTGAAAAAAAAAAAAAAAGAAAAATCATCGGCCGGATCATCAAATCATTCTTACGTCACCGTCATCGCATGTTGCGGTCCTGAGGACACGGTGGAGCATATGGTGAAGGTCTGCCCGGCTTGGGCGGAGCACCGCCGTGTCCTCATGGAGGCGATCGGCTGCAGCGATCTTTCGTGTCCGGCCCTGGTCCAGGCCATGGTTCGGAGCGAGAGTACATGGGTAGCCGTCACCTCCTTCAGCGAAGCAGTAATTCTCGCGAAGAGGGAGGCGGCGCACGTGAGGGGGAGGCTGCATATGCGCCCTAACGGCCCTAGCCTCCGCAGGAGACGCTGATTCCCGGTCACCGTAGGCGTAGGCTTGCGGACAGCGAGTAATGGGTAAGGACCAAAGACGCTGTCCGGTAAGGACCAAGCCCAGGGTTCCAAGTTTGCTATTTTTATAAATTCGTTATTCCAACACGATCCCGTTGTCATTTTGCTAAAAGTTCGTAATCTGCTAAATTAATAACAGATGTCAGCATAACCTGATGGGGCCAGCAAGGGCCGATGCCTGCCAGGGATGCGAGTTTTTCGAAAGAGATAACGCTGCCCCTGGCACACAGGCTACTGAAGGAACACGGGTGGGTTTTAGTCAATAAAAGTCTGACACGCCCTCCTGCTCCACGCAGAGCGGGAGAAGTTATTTGATGATTGCCCAACCAAAAAAAAAAAAAATCGCAAGTATCTGTTATTTTACTCTGAAACTAAGCATGTTTGAATTTAGGATAAAAAGACATAAAAAGGGATTTTATTTTAAGGGCTTGTAAATGTTGAAATATTCTCAATTTGCTCTTTTGATCCGTCTAGAAATGATTGAAAACGAATGTTAATTTTTAAACTTACTAGAGGTGGGTAAATAATAACCCCCTGCATTAATGAATATGAAACGTCGAGCTTTAAGAGAACGGAGCCATTTAAGAGAATTACGATAAGTTGAAAAAAATAACGGGTACTAATATATTCATTTGGCAGTTAATAAATTAGTGTGACAGTAAAACATTAACAGAAATAAAATAAAAAATTGGTCGGTTATTTCATCCTACACTGTTAGCACAAAAAATACATAAGTAGTGAAATAAATGAAAAGAGCTTGAAACCCCTTGAGGCCTCGCTTTGGTCCGCCATGTTTTTATTTTTCAAAATGGCTGCCCTCGGCAGTACCTATATAAAGACAGAGAACATAGATATAGAGGAACAAAAAATGGCATTTAACATAATATCTTAAAGTGTCACATTACCGAGATAAATATAGTTAAAAATAGCTTTAATGAATCCTAATATTTTCATCACATTTTATTAAAAACATTAATTAACGCTGAACACCGCTTCATCAGGAGATGAATGATGTGTTACAATTATGATTATTGCTTCAGTTATGCACTGCCACACAATAATACGTGGACAGTAGTACAAGTATTATTATAGTATTATAGTAGTATTTAAGGTGGTAGGAATTAGAAAGGGAGAATCTATGGAAAAAAAAATACATTTTGATTTTGCAACACAAGAAAGCGAGTCGATTAAGAGAGTACGTATTACATTCTCCTGCTGCCTTTTTAGAGGAAATATTCAGGTCATCTGATTTGTGCGAAGATAGTGAATAAACAATGTATGTAGTGTATAGTATAGTCAACTAACATTGCTACAAAACTTTACTACTATATACTACTATAATTAATATAATAGTATGCACCTGTTTTATTTCAAGATAATATTTTGTTTATAATATATTGGACATGTGAAGGACGAAAAACTTCTTCTTACCACCCTATGTGTAGTTATGGTATCCAAAATTGCAATAAATATAACCATCTGAGACAACTATACGACAAGGATAATGCATTCTAACCAAGCACTTTGAATCTGTAAAATCTACAAAGAGAAAAACATGTAATACACTTAATATTGATTTTAATTACAGAAGAATCTCACTAATTCGGCATTATTAAAACCAGAGGGTGCGGGATTATTGGAATGTTCGGATTATTGGAATATATAGAAATATACATAATAAATGTAATAAAGAATTTCATAGAGAATATGATATATTTGTATTAATGTTCTAAACGTCTTTTTTAACTGTACTTCTCACAACCAAAAAAATACATCGTTTTCAAAGAATCCTTGATTAAGGTCTGGGGCCTTAGTCTGCATTTTTTTATAAATTCGTCATTCCAACACGATCCCTTCGTCATTTTGCTAAAAGTTCGTAATCTGCTAAATTCATAATGGTCGATCAGAGGTCGGTCAATGGTCTCGTAATAGAATTGTGTTATAATGGCACTGTCGTATTGCCATTATTTATAAAACCCGTTAGTAGAAATGATTTTCGAAAAAATACTACTAAATTTGAAAATTTATTCTTGCCAGATTTCATTTATATGTACTTATATATTTTTACATATTATCGTAGAAACTGACAAAATTTTAGCAGATTATCGCATAAGTCAGTCATTCATTTGTCATTATGTACGAGACTACCAATAAATGCCATTTCTTTCAATGGAATGTCAGTGGCTGACCACTGAAAAGTCATAATGACGCCATTATATTAGTAGATTACCAAATTTGTCAAAATCAACAATTACGAAATCAATGATAGACCATTCTAACACTATTGTAATAGCACTATAGCAATAGCACTTGAGGCCCTGATTTTTTGCAACTTGTTTGAAAACCTTTTGCGTGGACGGAGGGTGCCGGATTATTAGACGTATCGGTGTATTGAAGTACCGGATTAGGGAGATTCTACTATACTTTTCATTAAGATATTCACATCACATAACATTTTCAACAAAAAAAGCGTTTTGTAGCTCTAATTGCCCGCTTTTCATATGAAATGAAACGAAATTATTTGCGCTCATCATGGCCATTTTTAACTTTAATTATTTAGGTAATGTTACAGTTTAGGACACTATACCACATTACAGTTTTTGTTTGTCTATATGCCGTCTATTCATAAATATAAGTATTATCGTGCGACGCCATTTTGAAAAATAATCAAAATTGTGAACCGGCGCGAGTCCAGACTCCATACAAAAAAAAAAATCCTTTATTTCTACCGACTAATTCCGATTTGTTACCTGAGCGCGCATTAGTTTTACTGCATAATAATTAAATTAATTTAGCTACCCATTTTCAAATCTATAATAAATTATTTCAAAAGTAAAAGAATTATATTATTTACTCATTTTCATTTAGTTTACATTATTTAAACATTTTGTTATTTTTAATTTACCAAAACTACATAAAACAATCAGTGCCTTTAGCAGCCCGGGGCAGTGGTCCAACTGATCTGTCCAACTAGTTGGACCATGGATCTTTACTAGGGGCAGTTGTCCAACTTTAGGTTATAAATACTATCTGTGTGCCAATTTCATCCAAATCCGTTCAACTGTTGTTGCGTGATTGACTTACAAACATCTAAACATTTATAATATTAGTAGGGTGCATGGGTTTTTAGAGTTGGCAAGTTATTTTTTAAATGAATTGAACTCTCAAACGGTGCTGTGGTCCAACTATTTTTAAAGTTGGACAACTGCCCCTAGTAAAGACTCATGGTTTAACTAGTTGGACAGAGCAGTTGGACCACTGCCCCGGACTGGCTTTTAGAAAGAGACTAGCTCGGAGACAAAGCTAGAACACGACAAACGTTTTGAAAACTCGACGTTTCGTATTAATATGGCGTACTTATCTACTGTTATAATTATGGTAAACAGTTTTATTGTAAGCATTGTTGTTGTCCCCAGCGACTGCGAAGGCGTCGTTTTTCCTGTAATAAAAGGGGAGCTTGAGGGAAAGCTACATATATTTTGCCCCAGGTGCGATTGCGTCTATCAAACTCGAAACACCTCCCTTATTATGGTAAGTGACATCATTGGTGCATTAGCCATTTATTTTCTTACTTTGACCCGCCTACCCCTACGCGACGCAAGGGAGAGTGTGAATGTGTTTATCAGCCTGTGTATTAAAGTGTTTATAAGTATAATTATGTTCATTTATTTGCGGCGCTCTAGACACAGTATAATTAAGGACAATACGAAAATGATAAGAAGCAATCAATTGTCAAAACGAATTATTATACGTACAAAGCTATGAAACAAACTGGTATTTGGACACGTGTAACGGATTTTTTCCTATTATAGGGATTTTACGGCTTTTTAGGGCTGTGCTGCTGGGGAGTTTGTTGCGCCACTTTTTTTTCCCAGCTAAGCAAGCTTAAGCACTAGGAAGTGTCGAAGGGTGAGCGTTTTTGGGGGACTGACTTATGTAATTTTGACGTTCGAAAACTGCTGAATCTCAGCCTAGTTTGAATAAATGACTTTTGATTTTTTAGCATAATACCAATACAAACAAGGTTACAAGGTAATTTGGCTCGTAAAAACCGAAATTTAAACCATATATCTGTAACAAAACCTCATTTTTTCCCAATAACGTCCTGTCAATGTCATTCAGATGCCAAAAGACGTGTTAGAAGCAGTCTACAAAGGTATTTTATTCAATCATAGAGGAAAGTAATATCTCAATCTTGCTGGTCTGACCATTTTGCTTACGAAATGACTTCAAACAGTTTAACTTTCAATAAATGTGGAATTGTAGTAGGTACTCGGGATTGACAGATTGACTGACTGATTTCCCAAATATTATGGTTCATATGGTGCATTTTAATATTTATAATATAACCCTGTGAAAATCAGAACAAGTAGGTTAAAAAGAAATCGTAAACAAAAACAGGCTATGCATAGACAATACACATCTGCACCCTAATTGCGTAACTCACGATGAATCATAATCTGTTTCGTTTTGAAACGGATTGTTAAACCATTGCTTCATATGTTCGAAAAATGTGTCTGCTCAACAACGTAAATAACGCAATGAATATTGCTGAACTGACAAAATGAAACAGATTATGCTTAATCGTGTGTTACGCAATTAGGGTGCTGCTCACGATAGCCTGTAAGATGCTCCGTGGCACTATTGACGCGCCTGATCTGCATGCTGTGCTGGCTCGCTTTTTGTCCCAGACAACTACTACCGCAGCCAAAAACTCAGGCTGTTTGCTGTGCCTCCATGTCGCACCGTTGCATGTGCTAAGTCCCCAGTACCAAGTACTCTGGCCGCACAACGAAAGATGTGTTCGTGGATGAATGGACAAAGATTTTTCAGAAGTACAGTGAGAGGGATTTATGAAGATGTTGTTAAGTTTTTACTTAAACTTGATATTTTTTATTGTTTTCTCCTATACCTTACCTTTATACCTGCAAACTGTGTCTTTAATTTATATAATTGGTTTTAAACCGTTTTAGCTAAAGAATAGAAAAAAAAAAACAGTGACACTCCGGGAGTGCCGACAGAAGTAAAAACTTCAATAATTACGTGTGTTGTTTTTAATCGGCAATACAGGATTTCAGATTGGGTCTTTCGGTCCTGCACCCTAATTGCGTAACTTACGATTGATCATAATTGGTTTCGTCTTCACAGTTAAACAATATTCATTGCGTTATTTATGTTGTCGAACAGACACATTTTTCGAACATATGAAGCAATGGTTTAACAATCCGTTTCAAAACGATACAGATTATGATGAATCGTGAGTTACGCAATTAGGGTGCTGATTGCTCTCGGTAAAAAATTATAAACGAGTGATCGACTTCAGCCATTAAAGGTAACAGCATAAATTTTTACGATTAAAATACAAAGGGGAAAGAAAGGGATAAAAGAATTAGAATTTCCTAATGAAATAAGGGACTTTTCCAAAAGACATCAACGCGCGAGTCATCCGTGTGCTCGTTCACCCATATATACATATATACACAATAAACATAAACAATAAATAAATAATACACAGTATACATATAGCTCATGAAAAGCGTTCGGTGACGATGACGCAGGTTCCATGATTTTTGTTCACCCAAAAAGTGCTCAACGCGCATAAAGAAGTTATCACTTCAAAAATAAGTCTTTATTGAGTAGCATGAGAAGACAGTGCTATATACTTTGCTTTGTGCTAGGTACTTTTGGCTGTGAGCGTTGCTTTACTATTTAAAACTCAGCATCAACGCGATGTTCACGCGATTGCGGCGTGGTAACACCGGTGCGCTAGCGGTGAGGATCGTGCACGATATTCATTCATATACCTACATAACCTACACAAACATGCGATCCGACTCCAGTGAGGCTCCTGCCTCATATATAAGGAAGCCTCACGATTATCTTACCATTTTAACGAAACTTCAAATGTAGCGTCTGGTCTTCCCATCAGTAAGCTATAATTATATTCTTCCCATAACTTGTCTGCTACAAGTAGCTAGTGGTTGAGAATGTGTAAATTACGGCTTCATCAAAGGCCTTTTTAAAGCCTACCCAATAACTCAATAGCGAGATTGCGTCACCGTTGTTAGCTATATAAAACGTTTGATCATTAACACTGATGTTTTTTACAGGCAACTGTTTTCCTGATCCTGGTGACCATCAGCATGTTGTTCCTCTACCTGGCCTCTTTTGCATGGCTGCAAGCGATAGTGGGGATGTTCCGACGCAGCGACGACGAGCCTCGGGTCCCCATTCCAGAAGAACCAGATTTCATTCGGCAACATCGCGGCGAATTTGCACGCGAACGGGAGCGGGAGCGAGAACGTGAAAAACGTAGGCGGTCATTGGAGCGCAAACGTAGGGGTTTTGCTGCGGACCTTAAAAGCGACGAGGTAAGCAATATTCTAGCAATCTGAACGTAATGTTTACGGTAGTACTCTCATGTTTATTTAGGTATCTCACTTCGCATAAGTGAACTTCGATCTCTCTCTAAAGAGATAAGCACTTGAGATGAGAGCTTCATTGTTACGTTGAGCGTTGAGCAGGCAATTTTTTCAAAATGATTCTGATTAATAGTCTGATAAGCAATTATGGTACTGGTTAATTTTCGTTTATCGACAAGCTCCAGAATAGCCGCGAAATTCAAATTTTCGTTCTGTTTTAAGTTTTTGACATTTGATTGTCGCCGAGATGCGACTGCGACTAGATTTTGAAAGTTTTTAATTACGAGAATTTGCCTTCTGTGCAAAGTTGTATGTTGATTAAAATATGATTTTCGACCGTAACAAATATGGCTTCATGAAAGAGTTATTAGGTATTAAAACGTAAGAATATTTGATTTTCGCAGGCTAATAAAGTAACTGTTCAGGGTCAAGCTATCCCAAACTGTCAAATTTTCCCAATTGAACATAAACCTTATTCCTTTGTAATAAAGTTGAAAAACTATCAAAGAAATTGACAGATTGGGGTAGCTTGATGTGCTGGCCTCTGTACTTAACGCATGTTCTTTTTGGGAGTAGCTGTTCAGGGTAGTTACTTAACGCACGTTCTTTTTGGGAGTAACTGTTCAGGGTAAGAACTTAACGCATGTTCTTTTTGGGAGTAACTGTTTAGGGTAGGAACTTAACGCATGTTCTTTTTGGGAGTAACTGCATGTTCAGGCTAGGTACTTATCGCATGTTCTATTTGGGAGTAACTGTTCAGGGTAGGTAATAATGTAAAGAGTGAAATACTATGCGCAATTTGTGGCTTAGTTACATTAGCCGATAGC
The DNA here is from genome assembly GCA_949987655.1 of Polymixis flavicincta. Lineage (NCBI taxonomy): Eukaryota > Metazoa > Arthropoda > Insecta > Lepidoptera > Noctuidae > Polymixis > Polymixis flavicincta. The sequence continues at coordinate 8,563,389 of OX465171.1, read as the reverse complement.
CCGGTTACTAGACGGCATGCAGGAAATCCCGGCAGGCGGCAGGTAATGACTGAGGAAAATCATAATTCGATAACGTGTTTAGTACAACGTCTGCGGAGAATCACAGTAGTGGTCGTAGCGACCGAATTTTCAGGCGATAAGAGGCGTACCGAGAGTCGCATCCAATGAAAATGAGCCTTTAAAGCAATTGCCAAAAGTGCAGTCTCTGTATACCGCAATCGTTCCTTTTCGACTAATGAAAACGGTTGCCCGAAATACAGAAATTTCCCGCACCCCGACCAGCCCTATGGACTAATAAAGAAAAGCTTTCTTACCATTCTATATTGATTTTTTGGAAAAACCCACGCTATTCATTCCGCTCTTCCTCTGCATCTCTTCAAAAAGTCCTTTAGAACACAAAAAGAGGGGAAAAGGGACTGTAGATCCCAAAGCTGCGGGACTGTAGTAGCGACCATACCTCATATCTCCTCACTTATTGTTGGGGGAAGTCATGAACGCATACACGCAGTACCGACCTAACGACCCTATAGTTCACGTTCGCACTCTGTTGTATTCTCTATGTTCGGCTTAAGAGCGCTGTCACAGGTCAATAGCGCCACTCCTTTAAAAAAATATTATCTCGTGACTGAAAAGGAATTATGAGAAACGACTCAATCAGCTGTCTCGGTAAGTGTGTCTCGAATTTTCTAATACCTTTTATAAAGTTTCATATTGAGACACGAAGCAACAAAATACGATCTAGAGGAACGTGTCCGTCTTTCTTTAGATCGAATAATTTTAAAGGAGAGGCGCTAGTGGACCTGTGACAGCACTCTTAACATCGATAATTCATTCATTCATTAATCCAGTACGCGATGAAATCCCGCCACGCTATTTTTACGTCTGTGCGACGTGGTCTAACTTACGACATACCTACTAACTCATTTCGGTATTGTAACAGATAGACAATAGTAAATATATTTCTTAAATAATGTTTTCGATGTTTCCTAACAATGGATGAACTTACAGGAAGCACTATTGGAGTGGGATTCTGACAATTAAAAAAAAACGACGACCGACGCAACGCTAGACACACGGACACGCGATCACAAGGATTTAAGTCGCTTAAAAAACGAAGAAAACCAAAAAAATACTGGCGCACATTTCTAGGCATAAGTACTTACTTTTATCCAAATGAAAATAACGCTTAACCATTTAATCTATGTATGTTTCAACTTATTATAAGACTAGACTTGAAATAATATAAAATTGCACGTAAATGTGTAACTTCTGGTGGTTATTTTGACATTTGTTAAATTTGTTTTGTTCTAAACTTCCTCAGCCTATCGTTCACAGTCACTCCACAAATGCTTCGCAAGGAACGAAAATTTCCACAACATTTATTCTACTTTCATGTTTCTTAGGCCTTCTCCAAGTCAACGAAAGCACAGTACACGTTCTTGTGCTCTGCCAGATGTTTTTCGGCTATGAACCTTAGGGAGAAGATCTGCCGAGGTATTCTGTAAAAATTTCTGCAAAAAGTATTTTAACTGTTTGTAATTTAATTGCGTAATAGTTCATTTTCAAAATAATTTTATTCAGTCTTGAGTTAGGGTAGGTACAGTTCCTGGCTTTAAGTGTTAGTGTTGTGAAACGTTCACATGATATAAAATATCGATTGATTAGAAACACAAGATTCGTTAGAATCTCAGTGAAGACTGAATACTCGCTCACTGACTGAATTATTATGTAGGATAGGCAAGTGACTTCTTGCAATTTTTTGAATTGTTGTATTTTCTTTTTTTATTTACTTATTAGGATTAAGATTATATGATATGCCTATTTTTTTATAATTATATTCTATTGTATGTGCTATACACCATAATAAAAAGGCTATGTAAATGATTTAGGGCCGACGCTAAATCAATTTAGTATCGTAAGATAAGTTTAGTACATATTCTATTTTTTATTAGGTATACAGCGTGATTTTTGTAAAAACTTTTAGGCTTAGAATTGTTTTGCAAAAGTAATAAGAATAACAAAATAAGAAAGAAGTTATTACGTACCTATTTACATTGACATATATATAGAGATTACTACTATTTAAATCAATGCCTATGTAATAACGCTAATAACTTATTTCTTTTTTTTATGTAGGTACCTATATTTCTGCCTTACCCTGCGGGGAACAGGCTTCATGTTATATATTTAAAATTAAAGTATTATCTAACTCACTTATTTTTTTTTTGTAAAACAATATTTTTTATACCTTTCTAAATGTACTAAAAATAGTTTTATTATACATATTACTCTGCATACCTGATAAATTTAATCTTTTAGCGACAGCTTTTAGTACATGTTTATCGAAGTAGTTGCCTTTTAAAATTTATTCAATATTGGTAGAAATTACAATTATAGCCGTGAAATTAAAAATTTCATTACTACTTTAGACTGCATCAGTCATGAGACTGAGAAAATTTTGATGTTTAGAAATTACTATTGTAGGAGTCTTCTCAGGGTGTGTTGGGTGTAATTAATAAATTCGAACGCACATTTACAGTAAAAAGTATAGTAAAAATCTTCAAACGCCTGAACAGGTTTTCTTGAACCAAAGATTTGCAACAATTGTTTCCCCTCAAAAAAAAATTGTTTCAACTATTTGGGAGCTACGGTGCCACATGCACACAAATACACAGAAACACGTTTAACTTATAACACGCCTCTTGTTCCGACGGGAGAACAAAACTATAAAAACAAACTAAAAACAACACTCAATCTGAATAAAATATTTACACTACGAAACAAACCTAGTTTTGACGGAATCAGTAGTATTATTGATACTTGAGTTTTATTCGCCGAATAGCTTTTAGGAAAATATTCCACGGGAATACACGCAAGTACCCTTAGTCTGTGACAGAAGTTTCGACTAAACTCAGCTTGAAATATTATATGTATATAATTTCACTTACTAAATAAAAGCATTTGTAATCATTGATTTGTTAATTGTTTAAGTTTGCTTTTTCAGAACATAAATAAGACCATACAATACAACCCTGTCTTCATTCTATCTAATTAAATAAAGAATAATAGTAGTGTCAACATTTTGTTTCATTTCGTGGTGACCCTACTCTATCTGTTTTCGTAGGATTAGTAAAATAGTGTTGTCTCGGCTAAAAGGTAAGCAATACAGAATTTTGGTGGTTTTCCATTATTTCGGAGAATTTTAGTGGTTTTCCAGACTTCATGAAATTCCTTTCGTCAAGCAGCTAGTAAACGCACCTACGTCAGTGTAGAGGACTGAGGGACCAGCTGTAATAATCGCTATCTTCAAATTCCGTCCATCTTTCTACTCTATCTTTATATTTTCTATTTATATTAGGTGAATTCTCGGTGCGGTCTCTCAGGACTAGTGATGTGCTGTGGGAACATTCCCGTTCCCAGTAACTTCCCAACGGGAATGTTCCCATGTGCCCGGGAACATTCCCAGTTAGTGGGAACACTAACACAAAAGTTAAAGATTTTTTCTTTTTTTAACTTTTTAGATTAGGTTTCTTATCGCATGTTTAAAATAATAAAAGATAGAAATTAAATGCATATCTTTTACACCCACAATGTGTTACTGAGAATTTTCGGCAGTTAATTGATGTAGTTGGAGAGTTAAACTGATAACAAAAAAACTATCTTTTTAACTGTGCAGGTATGATGCAAATTTTGAGAAATGTTATTTACTTATCCTTTGTGCATGATTTTTGGCTCCAACTAACCGGGTCGGCGTAACAAACAATCCAGACTGTAGAGACATCCCAACAAATTGGCCGCTCAACTCACAATACCAGCTTGTGTCAGCAGACTTAAAAGACGCAACATCCTACAATTGGATAACTTGGAGAGAGCTTCGTTATTTATATGAAAGTTACTCCTGATGAGGAATAACTCTTCCCTGCCAGACCTTCCTACAAAGCATCTGCTCATAGTTTTTAAAAACTGATTGCAAGATAAAACACAAAAAAAAGAAAAGAATAATGTATTCTACCAGTCTATTTAATTAACGTTTCAAAATATTGTACATAATCTCTGAACGACGGGTTGCGGGTAACGATGGGTTCGTGGAAACTGTCCATACGGTCGGGTCTAAGTTTTTCAAGGCCCATCGTATCAATAAAAATAAGAGGCTCTCTGATCCTACTTTGCAGCTCATGAAGGAGAGGCGCGAGATGGTCCTGCAGTCTTCAGACGATGCGCTTGAGTACCGGCAGTTTAACAGACAGATCTTTATGTCCTTGAAAAGCGACCTCTGCCGCTTTAATACAGAATGTATTAAAGACGCAATAGAACGGAATAAACGCTCCAAGGTCTTTGCTAGGGATCTGTCTATTGGGCAGAGTCAGCTTCCGAAACTGAAGACCGATGAAGGCAGGATCGTATCCACCAAGCCTGAGCTGTTGAGAGGGATTGAGAGATTCTATGGACAGTTATACAAGTCAACAAGAAACCCCGTTACGAATCTGGCAAACGACCCAAGGGCTAGATTGACCCGACAGTATACTGAAGACATCCCGGACGTCAGCTTGTATGAGATTAGGGTGGCTCTGAAGCAGCTTTAAAAACAACAAGGCGCCGGGTGATGACAGAATCACAGCTGAACTCCTAAAGGCCGGCGGGAAACCCGTTCTTAAGGCCCTCCAGAAGCTGTTTGATTCCGTCATACTCGAGGGCAAAATGCCACAGGCATGGAACAGAGGTGTGCTGGTACTTTTCTTTAAGAAGGGTGACAATGCCCTTCATAAGAATTATAGGCCCATCTCACTTCTATGACATGTCTACAAGCTGTTTTCCGAAGTCATCACAAACCGTCTAGCGCGCAGGTTTGATGACTTCCAGCCTCCCGAACAAGCCGGGTTCCGTAAAGGCTTTAGCACAGTAGACCACACACATACGCTGCGGCAGGTTATACAGAAGACCGAAGAGTATAATCTGCCTCTCCTCTCCCGTTTGTGGACTACTAAAAAGCCTTTCGATTCGATCGCGACGTGGGCTGTACTGCAGTCCCTCCAACGGTATCAGATCGACTATCGGTACATGGCGGTGTTGAAGTGTCTGTACGAAAACGCCACCATGTCAGTCCGACTCCAGGACCGGACCTCGAAACCTATCCTTCTGCAGCGAGGTGTAAGACAGGGAGACGTTATCTCTCCGAAACTCTTCACCGCTGCACTGGAGGACGTCTTCAAGGTTCTGGACTGAAAAGGGGCTGGCATCAACATCAATGGCGAGTACATCACTCACCTTCGGTTTGCCGATTATATAGTTGTCATGGCTGAGACCATGGAGGATGAACATGGACAAGACAAAGGTCATTTCCAATGCCCATGTAACACCCACTCTCGTAACGGTCGGAGGAGCTGCACTGAAAGTTGTGGACGAGTACGTTTACCTAGGACAAACTGTCCAGTTAGGTAGGTCCAACTTCGAGAAAGAGGTCAATCGTCGAATCCGACTCGGCTGGGCAGCGTTCGGGAAGCTTCGCAATATCTTCTCGTCCCACATACCGCAATGTCTCAACACGAAAGTCTTTGACCAGTGCGTGTTGCCAGTGATGACATATATGAAACCGAAACGTGGTCGCTCACAATGGGCCTCATAAAAGGCTTGCTCATTAAAGTCACCCAAAGGGCGATGGACAGGGCTATGCTTGGAGTTTCCCTGCGTGATCGAATCAGGAATGAAGAGATCCGCAGGAGAACCAAGGTAACCGACATAGTCCGAAGAATTGCCAAACTTAAGTGGCAGTGGGCAGGGAACATTGCTCGCAGAACAGATGGCCGATGGGGCTGAAAAGTTCTGGAGTGGCGACCGCGTACCGGAAGACGTAAAGTTGGAAAGCCTCCCACAAGGTGAACTAATGACCTTGTGAGGGCCGCAGGAGTCCGCTGGATGCGGGAAGCACAGAACCGGTCGAAGTGGCGGAGCTTGCGGGAGGCCTATGTCCAGCAGTGTACGTCTTTCGGCTGAAATGACGATGATGATGATGAATCTCTAAACCTCCTAGTCTCCTACATTCGAAATTTTATTTACCTCTTTCTAAAATTAATACAATGAACGACAAGTTACTAAATGAGTACTCATTACATGTCAAATCTACTTACTTACTAAATCTTACCAGTAACTTTGTATGTTACTATATTTTTACTTTTATCATAATTCTATGTGGTTTCACCGACACGTTCCCAGCAATTGGGAATATTCCCGGGCACTGGAAAGATTCTTTTGGGAATATTCCCACTTTGGGAACATTCCCGGGAACGGCACATCACTACTCAGGACACTTTCTTGCTAGGGTAACGTACACTACTCATAACGCCATCTATGAAAGTAAACGAGAACCACGTAAACATTCCCATCCGTCAACATATTATTCGGCATATTGTTTCTTCTTCCTGAAAAGGTACTTCTTTTATTACACCTACGAGGTTTTCAGTCTAAGGCATCGATATGGTGGAAACGTCAGGGGTAGCCTGGGAAATTAGATTTTTCTTGCGGTTTGTGTAATTTGCACGTCACTGTCAGGCTGTATCACCATTTGCTTAGCCTTTTCCCAACTATGTTTTGTCTGCTTCCAGTCTAACCGGATGAAGCTGAATACCAGTATTTTACATGGAGCGACTGCTTATCTGACCTCCATAACCCAGTTACTGTGTAATACGATACCCCTTTGTAAGACTGGTTGTCAGACTTTCGGGATTCGCACGTAACGACTGTAAAATATCTATAAATTACAGCCGGGGCCTTACGGCTTAACGTCCTTTCCGAGGCGCGGAAGGGTCTTGATATGTATAGAAGACAACCTGTGAAGAGACACTAGTAATACCAATTTCTATCTATTAAAAGGCTTTTTTAATTATAAACTTGACATTCAGTTGTTTACAACTACTTTAGTTTACACAAACTCGACGTCACAAGTGCAAAATAACGAAAAATATGTTTGATTTAAATCGGTTTTAATTGAGAAAATGGTTATAAATCAATTCATTTTTATTTTCCTGTTACATATTTCGTCCCAATCTTCAAATTAAAATTGTTTTTAATAAATGGGAAAATACCCTATTCTATAAATACATACGTGTTTAATCATATTTTAATCAACATGCAACCTGATACATACCAGCAAATTGCAAAAAAAAAACGGCAGAAAATTTTAATTTCGCGAACTACTTTAGTGCGTCCTTCTTAAGGGGAATCTAGTCGAGGGCTCACTCACTAGAGGGCGTGGCTAAAAGGCACGATGTCTCACCAGGCATCGTGTCCGACAGAGGTAGTATGATTGATGAGCAGTTAGATACTAGTCTACACGCACAACGGTATTGAGTGAGATGCAGGATCATTTATAGTAAAACAGGCTTGTAAAAAATTAAGAGAAGTCCTTCAGAAGATCGGGTTTTATGAAAAAACCACGGCTTATATCAATGACCAATAAAGTTTATAAAAATTTCGATATTTGGGCTTTGTCGGTAGGTACCGACTCGGTTTTGGAAATTTTACACTTCTTTTACTAGGTACTGAAATACGCCGAAAATTAAGTTAAATAAGCAAAAAAAAAAAAAAAAAAAACTAATCTTTGTTGGCTCCTAACCATTTAATGGCCTTTTATTTCAGTATTCCGTTTCCGTACAGACAATATTAATAATGAGACAAAACCATACCATTATATTTTTTTTGCATTTTCGAATAGTGGAGTAATACACTCCTGAAGTTTGTATGGAAAAATGTCGACTAGATTCACTTTAAGGCCAGGTATTACTTAGTTTGGCAAATAATGCCATCTCTGAAAGAATTCGGGAATAGGGTATTTTCCAATTTTCAAAAACTATTTTATTTTGAAGATTGGGCCGAAATATGTAACAGAAAAATAAAATAAAAATTATTTGTGTCCATTTTCTCAATTAAAAACGATTAAAATCAAATTTGTTTTTCGTTGTTTTGAATTTACCGTCGTGTAAACTAAAGTAGTAGTAAGCAAGTGAATGTCGAGTTTTTACAATTAACAAGATTTTTAATGGATAGAAAGTGGTATTTCTGGTGTGCAGTGCCTCTATGCACAAATACTTCTAAAAATGCGCCACGCAAAGTATTCGTACCGGTGCTGTTTACACAAAGCTGACGTCACGTGTGTAAACTAAAGTAGTAGTAAGCAAGTGAATGTCGAGTTTTTACAATTAACAAGATTTTTAATGGATAGAAAGTGGTATTTCTGGTGTGCAGTGCCTCTATGCACAAATACTTCTAAAAATGCGCCACGCAAAGTATTCGTACCGGTGCTGTTTACACAAAGCTGACGTCACGTGTGGCCACATATGATAAAAAAGGCATCGTAAGGAGCGTTTTGGCGATAAATTCAAAACAAGGAAAAATAAATGTGTTGTTAATCGTTTTTAGTTGAGAAAATGAATATTAATTAATTTATTTTTATTTTTGTGTTACTTATTTCGTCCCAATCTTCAAATTAAAGCAGTTTTTTATTTATAATTTGGAAAATACCCTATTAGAAACAGTGCCCGGATCGCGTGAGCAAATCACAATCGTTAAGCCCTACAGTTTAAAGAGGAATCATAATCGATTACTTCGTGTCATAAATGTTTGAAAAATTCGTCAGCTCTTAAATATGTATAATAAATAACGCAATGAATATCGTTTAATAATTACAATTAAATGGGATTGCGATTGTGTGTTACGCATTTTTTTAATAGTCTGAGGTACTTGTAAAGTTCAGCCGATTACGGATTATGTGTAAGTTAGATGTAGGTAAGGAACCGCGTGCACTACGCAGTCACGACTGCGACCAGTCGCACTAGCGCTCCTGCAGCAAAGATTGCGGCCGGGGTGGTGCGACCAAACGTAGTGCGAGCGGAGTGGGGGGCGTTAATGATATATGAGTTACCTCAGATTTATCTAAAACCCTCTAGTGTAGGCCGAAACTATTCATAAGGAAATAATGTTTTAGACTGAAAACTGCAGCATAGCCGGAGCTGAAGTTACTGAGCGAGATGCTTCTGGTTTTGGTTTAGTGGAGTTGTGTAAATTCCCAACATAGTTATGGTAAGTAGGAACAGTGAAATTATAATAAAACCAGAAAAGGATGACATGATGTAGGATATCGACTTCGAATTATTTCAATACCATATGGCGAAGTAAAGGCAGTTGGTTTTGGTCAAAATTTGCTGCTTAGCGATCCCACGAACTGTTACTTGACGGGCCGAGCCGCGCGAGGCAAAAGGCCGTGGAAACTGTCGCATCCGATGAGGCCTGTGGCGGCCCGTCCGATCCATCGGGAGTCGGCAAGTACGTGTTTCTTTTTACTTTATTAATTAATACTGTAATGCTCGCCGCGGGTCGCGACAGACACCAATAGGCGTAACAACACCTGGCGCGGCCTGTCAGTTAACGGGCCATGGTAGCGCGGCATTACATGCCTAGTGGTCGCAGTAGAGACTCTAGAGATCCCCAGATCAGGCTGTGTTATAGGGTTATTTCATATATTCGCATTAGCAGCCCGAATCTGGATTAGCCCAGTTGTCGTTGTTGTTGTTGCAGTCACGTCGCTTGCTTATTGCCAAATAAGCAAGCGACGTATTCATGGGGCGGGGGGACCCTGGTAGAAATATGGTCTACTAAGCACCAATACTTAACTAAGTAATATAGGCCTGACTAGTAAACTTGGTACACAATTAAAACTTTTTCAAAAAAAAAAAAAAAACAACCGACTTCCAAAAAACACTAGAAAGTGAAAAATAACTTTAATTTGGGAAGTCGGTGACTTTGGACATGTATTCTATTAATTTCTTGTCACCGCCTTCGGAAATTAGAGTAATTTTTCACTTTCTAGTGTTTTTTGGAAGTCGGTTGTTTTTTTTTTGGAAAAAGTTTTTATTTTTCACTTTTTAGTTATAGTACCCACTCCCCACCAATGCATCATCCTTGGGGTCAAAACAATGCATATTTATGCGATAGCAGCAATCGCGGTTGATTTGCTGTCATTTTTTGAAGAGTTCCGTTGTCTGTCTCCGAAACGCATCATCAATCTATATGAAATTTAAATGGGACCATTTCGGAATAACCCTTTCTAAAAAAGAATTTTGCAAATCGGTCTAAATATGACGGAATTATGCCCGAATCTGCATCTAACTCCTAAGTTAAAGAGTTGCACCTTCCATCATCAGCTCAGCGTCATGAGATGATGATAACCATACGCAAATGTCTCAATAGCATTAGAAAACTTATGATAAACATTGTTAATACCTATAAGATTTGAGGGTTGCCGTCGATTTCCCTGGGATTCCATCATCAGATCCTGACTTGGTGCCAATGGGACCACCTCAGGAGTATACTCTATCAAATAAAAATAGAATTTTGAGAATCGGTCCACAAATGGGGGATAAATCGAGGAACATACATTTAAAAAAAATACGTTCGGTGGAACATATAACCTCCTCCTTTTTTGGAAGTCGGTTAAAAAGCATTTATACTTTTACCACAAATGACTTAACACGTTTCGCTATTTAAGCCCTTTTATTAACGCTATTTAAAGTGTATCTACGCGAGGAACAATGGCTTTTTAATTGTATCTATAATTACGGCATTAAATCGGTTATAACTACTGTTTCAATAAAATATAAATTCATTTAATGCTAAACGTCGCCCAGAGGTCGAATGTCGACCGTAATTCATTTAAAACTTAATGTTGTTCTGATATTTTTTGCTCCCCCGAACCACCCCGTCGCATCACGTCGCCTGCCCTCTGGTTTGGTGAGCTCCTTAGCGTCGTAGCGTGATGTTAAATCTCCTATAGATTTCTTAAAGAATTAGGCTATCGAATGAAACAAGATTTTTAATATTGGCGCGTTCAAACAAACGTACTAATTCTTCAGCTTTATTATTAGTATTTATTCGTATCAACCAATACAGCTACTTAACGGTACATACATATGAATTAATTGTATTAGTATAGATGATAGTCTGCCTACCCCCCCGAGTGGGTTCCCGCATTGTCGTTGCGGGGGGGCTTAGTAACCGTGGTCTCCCATCCACGGTGAAGCCAAGAGGAACCCAACGGTGGGGCCGCTCGTCAGGGCTTTTGCCTTCAAGCCATTGACGTAGCGGCCAAAAAGTAGGTTGCGGTGAGGTGCACCGCAACTGAGGTGGGCCGCGATGTCGAATGGGAGGCATCGCGGCTGAGGGTTACAGGCTGCGGTAGAGGAGGAGTGCCGGTGCTTCTGAGCAGCGCTCTTCCCTTCCGTGGCCTGGACGGGGCCGCCACCGTTTGATGGCGGACGCGGTGGGGCCGCAGGGGAAGAGGAGTGTCGGTATAGCGTCAGCCGCTCTCCCTATCCTCTGCGGCCGAAAAGTGGTAGACGGGACGGCGCGTTGTGTTCCACACGCGCGCCGTCAAAGATGTCAGCAACCACAGGTGGGGTCCGCAAGGGCCGATGCCTGCCAGGGGTGCGGGTTTGTTCGAAAGAGATACCACGGCCCCTGGCATACGGGCTACTGAGGGAACACGGGTGGGTTTTAGTCAGTAAAAGTCTGACACGCCCTCCTGCTCTACTCAGCAGGAGAAGTCATTTGATGATTTCCCACCCAAAAAAAAAAAAAAAAAAAAAAAATAGTCTGCCTAGCCTTTTCCCAATTATGTCGGGGTTGGTTTCCAGTCTTACCAGATGCAGCTGAATACCAGTATTTTACATGGAGCTGCCTATCTGACCTCCACAACCCAGTTAATGGGAATACGACACCACTTGGTAAGACTGGTAGTCAAACTTTCGGGCTTCTGACGACCCGTAACGAGTGACAAATATCCACGAATGAGAGTATTATTAGTATAGATTTATGTATGATATCGATGGACCTGCAAATATTTTGACTTCAGACTAAGCAAAGTAATTCGATAATGATTCGATCGTTTATAATGGTAAGTATCTAATATATTTTGTACTGGGACAGTCAAAAGACCAAACACATTATTTTGGGATAATATTTATTTATTTAACTGTGAGATGAAAACACATTAAATATTGAATTATTTACATGATATCTAAAGTTATCTACATAATTACATATAGCTGTAGGGCCAATACATTTATAACTATTGAATGCAGCACAGGGCCTAGAGACAAAACACACTTTTGTTAGCGTTCACGCCAAAATGTATGGGAATAACATTACCTGCGGAAAGGACACGACGTAACTTTTCCGTAGGTAATGTCATTCCCATACATTCTGGCGTAGCGTTTGGCGTGAACCCTAACAGAAACGTGTTTTGTTTAGGCCTGCAGTTACTCTGATATATGTTATAGCTATGTTTATCTGTTATATACGCAACTTTCACGCGAATTTAGACCATTTTGACGGAACATCGACCGCTCATATTTTATATTCTCAAACTAAAATTACTCGCAAGTGATTATCGTTGCATAGATTTTTTTAGAATTCAACATGTAGGTACGTAGCTCTAATAAAAACTAATGGTAGCCTAGTGGTCAAAAATAGACCATAGTTCATTTAAAACTTAATCTATTTGTAAAGCATTATTATATATTTTTAAATAGACTTATACTAGATAAACTTTAACTGTTCCAAATTTCATACTGCTCCGTACGCGTAATTTTCATAAAAAGGGGTACAAAGTTTTTCCTACACGTATAAATGTTACCAGCACCAATAAATGCTATTAAAACACAGATAAGTCTTGCTAATCAATTGAACTGTTTTATTTAACCACAGATAATTTATTGATGCATAAAGTGAGCGACAATATGGCGCTACTAAGTTATATGAAACAATAAAGATTACTTAGTTAACTGTATCAAATATTTAATAACATCCTGACCTAACAAAAATCTAAGTTGTAAAGAAACAAAAAACAAAAAAAAACATAATTATATTTGAGCTGACATGAATACATTTCATTATTATATAACTTCAGACATCAATTTCAAAAACTTATACCCCCTTATTACAGAACAAGGTTTTTCTTTAGGTATGGTTTAAACCTTCGAGATTGTTTTTTAAATTAGAAACTAACTGAAATCGAAATACAACTCCTTTTACAAAACTGACAAGTTAGTCCAGTGCTAAATTGTCAGTTTTGTAAAAGGAGCTGTAATTCTATTTCAGTTCTAAGTTCTTATTTCAAAAACAGGCTCGATGGTTTAAACCTTGTTTTGTAATAAGGGGTTTTATGTTAATTTGCACTTAAACTTTTGTAAATATATTTGCCGGCATTTCTGAAGTTGATACATACTTAATTTCGACCCTCCCTGTCGAAACACATTCCCTAACAAAATGATGCCTTATGTCAATGTGTTTAGTGCGCTTATTGTGAAACAATGGACTAGTTGCTAGCTTAATAGAGCTCTCATAACTTGATTTGCTTATATGGAAGACATCTGTATGGTCATAAATCTGATACAGTAAATACTATTAAATGTTTTACTCGCTGGTATTGCCAGGATCATAATTTTCAGCTGTATACAAAAAACGACAGCCGTGGTCCGTCAAATTGGTTTAAATCCAATATAGAAATTATTATTTAAGGCTTGAATACAAGTTCTACATCTAAGGCCTGTCGGTGATGCTGATCAACTTAAGCTAAACGCTAAAAAACTATACACTTATAAATCAATATAGTACACTTGGCGGTACACATCGTGTAAGACTTTATAACATGATTATATTTTTTACTATTTATCTTTGATTAACCCATGTTCCATTACGGGCTGAATGCAAAATTCAATTGCATTCAGATACGCCTATGCCTACCACAAGACCCGCAATATAATAACCTAACGAAGACAGTTAAGATATTATGAATAATCACACGTAATAATGTACATAGCGGTTTGAAATAAATACGATGCAACATACATTTTATAATGAAATAGATGCCCATTATTTTTAAGAATAAATTCTATACACATTAACAATTTATGTTTTAATAATAATACTATACAGTACAGAGGACGAGATTTGAGACGAGGATCTGAAGACCAATTCTCGTAATTAAAACCGTTCAAAATCTAGTCGCAGTGTCATCTCAGCGACAACCAAATAGCAAAAATGTATTAAAAATCGAGGTATTATTGACAGATTGACATTGAGATCAGACTGTGAACGTTCTTAAAATTAGTAGAATTACCTCTCAGGTACCTACCTGAGGGGCAATTCTCTGTTACGAGACTGTTGACGCCAACTGTTACAGATGGAAAACTTGATGCTTTTAAACTTCTCTTTTGTATTAAAACACTTGAGTGATTAACAGCGATCCCCGTTATTAACTAAAACTGTATAGAAATATATATGGTCAGACACTTATCAATATTCTAAAAATAGAATACTTACATTGAAACATGCGACTTAAGCATTTATACACACAGTAAATAGCATAAATCTATGTTTATGATGCAATACAGTGCTATATTAATATATAGAGTACATGTTATAATAATGATCTTAATTAATCTATTTGTTTATGACTATCTTACCATCTACCTGCTTTACTGTTAGTATATAAACAATACATTTTGTTATAATTTATATGCTTAAGATATTTCTAAGAAACTATATCATATATATATTTCACCTATAACATCTTCCGTCGTGTATTATACGAATATAATCTTACATGTTCATTTTTATACTTACACCACCATTTATATTGTTTTTTTTTTTTCTATTTATACTAAAAATGAATATCGATAATAATGAATGCTATATGAATTTGAATACAATTGGACAGCCAAGTTCAGAAAGCTATTAACATACAATTTGATTAAGAAAGCCCACGAGTGCAGTAACGATACTGATCGTATCACGTTATATGAAGCGATTTCGAGAGTTACTCTATGATAAAACGACATCGATTCTAGCTATTATGAATGCAACAACAAGAGGACACCAACTAAACAATATAAACATCTAACCTTTAGCAAAATTTTGGTAGAAGTAATGCTAAAAACCACGTGCCTAAATTATTTTAGAAACGAAAGCCTTTGAAGCCTAAGACTGCGCCGATGTACAACCGCAGACACTAGCGGTGGATCACTTTTCAGTCTTATTAGTTAAACAATAGGGTTGAAAACTGGTCGTCGAGGTAGTCAAGTACACTAAAGAAAAGTAACGGTTAAGCATCTTTCGTTTGTTTTCTAGCATCGTGAATGCATGCTTATTCTCCTTTTCTAACAAATATTTTCATTGACAATAGCAATACGAACACTATGAAAAAGTAGTGGTAAGTAAAATTGACCCAAAGTTGCTTAACCCTTCCATTCTGCGACTACAGTTCTATCACAGACTGTGAACTTTATTCTCTTTAGGATAAGGCTGCTGTTAGGTTGCAGCTGTAAGACATAATGTGGCATACCATAGGCCCTTGCGATGAAGAACGCGAACAGAGTAGCGATCGTGACACTGCGCATACCTACCAAAAGAACCGAAAGTGTTCTGTTTGAAGTAGGTAAACGGCTGATAAAGATATAGGTTTACACATTAGATTACTGCCCAACTTTGATATAAATCTGTACAATTTATAATATAATATTTTCGGTGAACATTTTATATTTAAAATCTTTACACTAAGGCGTGCATACAAGGAATACATAATCTCGTCTTTTGCAATACCCATATACGTTTAATATGTAAGCCTAATTAGTAACATCTTTTTCTTTTGTAGCTTTTAAAAGTCTTACTATTTTCCTTGTCTTGAATACTTAAATCCAATAATTGTCGAAAATAACTATATTTCATTAAACTTTATATTTTAAACTCTAAATCGGATAATAATTTTTAATTCTAGGTGCAAGAGCAGTGTGAATATTAAAATAACCCTTTTGTAACAACACGACGGTACATCCCTACGTACAATCCCCTAAGTGGTAGATCCTTGATTTGCATGTTGTTTGCATGACCTTCACGCCAGCCTATACTGTCGTTTAGTTTAACAAACATAAGTTTATGATGGCAAAATGCACTTTAAATCTATCATGATATTACATTAACTAGAACATAATGTACACGTGTTTGAAATATTGAAGTGCTCTCCTGTAAAATTTGTCATTCGTAGTTAGAGGATTATACGTAGGGACCGTCGTAACAGATCAATATAATTATTCTATTACGCAATATGGCGTCAACTGTGAAAAAATACTGTGATAACGGTATTAGAATTATTTTATTTAGAATATGTGTTACCTGCAAGAAGCTGCCTTAAAAGCAATGTTGTAAAACCTACCAACATTATTTAGTGTCTATATTTCTGAAAATCGATATAATATAATTCCATAATGCGATTATACTGAGATGTTTAAATTTTCCCTTAAACAGAGCATTACTTTCTGTCTATAGATATTATAAACTTATTTATTAAAGCGTGTTAAAGGCTCTACTGAATCAGAGTGATAGTGGTTTTAAATTGGCTCCATTAATTAGTCGACATCCCCAGAATGTACGAATTCCTGCAACCCCTTAGGTAGGTTTTCGTGAATTCCTACAAAAAACTCTAAAAAATGTGGTTGGTAAGACATTCCAGGGCGCCATCCGTCGACCGCGTGATTGTCAGACATGAGACAAATGATGTTGTCATGAACAACATTTTTTTTTTCTTTTTTGACGATTATAAACATTGAAATGTGTACTTATTCTAAATATACAGCTATTTAATCTAGCTTCGAGGACAGATCAGCTATTTGTATTTCATAATAACAATAAGCTGTATAACCTACTGTTGTAGTAGGAAAAGCGAAGTATTATTTAAGAATCTAAACGTGCTCGAAGATATTATAGTATAATTTTATTTTGATGTCGTTTACCGAATGCCTGCATAATTCTAAACAATCCCTTCAACGCGGAAGATGGTCTCCACACATACGACCTTCCAAACTGCCTTTCATACACATCAGAGGCACCATCCTTTCCACTGTACACTTATAAGACACAATACGGGTTACTATTTCGGTGCATAATAAATCGATGTAACTATCAATAATGTCTATTCAGATTAAACTTTATAGCATCGTAAAATTTACTAGTGGCGATACCTACCTACGCGATCAAAATGTATGGGATTTTAACCGGGTATGTAATCACACTTTTCTATGAAACTGTAGATTATTTTTTATCGGTTCTAGAATCATGGGCTTAACTTACTTGGTTACAATAAAAAAATGGCAAATTATTACACAACATTTGGATATAATAAGTCGTAGTGTTGCCAAATTACTAGCCAGTCTTTATGATAGCAATTAGTATTCAGTATATTCTTCTTGTATTATTTTGCCACTCAGTTACTATAACAATGAGGTAGTCTCAAGCCGTAGCTCTTATACTTAGGCTAAGCGTCATTCATGTCAATGTAGCACAATCGTATAACTACAAGTGCAAATAGAGACGGAGACATGCCCATTGGCGAATTTCACCATTGAAATTAACGTGATCAGCAAATCTAAACTGCGTTCAAGAGCTGATACTATTATTAATAGTATGAAAGCTTATGAACGCCATTAGGATGTGCTGATCGCGTTCAATTTTATTGGTGAAATTGGTCCTTAGTCAAAGCACGATCCAGGGAACGTTTAAAGATACAAAGGTGCTGAAATGGTGTCCACGAATTGAAAAGAGGAGCCTATTATGTGGAACCAACTTGCTGAATGTATAGTCATCAATTGCAGTGAGTCAATACAGATCATATGACATTATGACTTGTACAACAGTGGGCGAACACCAGCGAATAATAATATGATGACAGCTTTCAAAGAGCTCGTTCATTTGACAATTTCTCAACATTATAAATTGTCTTTGGTGTCAGTATGCCACATTCGTTTCAGACAAGTAAAGAAAGAAACACAAAGGCTACGATCTTTAAACGTTCCTCAGGTCGTGCTAGACGTGTTCCTGTCTCTATGTTGTACTGCCCGACACTGACAGGTATAACGCTTAGCCAAATTACAAGCTAAGTAACGTTTATAAGTGAAGTTGAATTCTGCGGAAGACATTTCGTGAATTTTTTTCTCCATTGTACATTATTATCAGGTTGTGTCAAACTATCAGAGGTCGTCCTAAGATCTTAGATTCATACGTCATAACACTTTTAATATAATTAATTAGTACGATATAACTTTCACTAGGTAGAGTACTTGTCTTTCATTTGTTAGTATAATATTACCGCACGTAACCTAACCAAAGCTGGTTTAATTAAGCTAAATGCTAGCAAACCTTATGTCTATATCTTACCTACTGTTAATAAAAAACGAAGAATGTTTTTTTAGATTGAAGAGTTAAAAAGAAGTCATGAAAGTATGGGACAGAGATCATTTTTGCATACTTTAAATAAGCTCACCTAGGCGGTGTCGATTCTTGTTTCACCACCTACATTTCAATTAGACTTGCTATCTTTTACTTCCAGACAATGCGAGAAAAGGACAGCGACGCCGTCTTGACGTTTTAGAACTGTCAAACTTGTTAACGTCTCGAACTTCAGCGTGCTTTTGGTCAACACGTTCTGACGAAAAATACAGTACGGTGGTTTAGGCCTAAATGTAACAAAGATAGAATTTGCTTTCACGTGTCGTCAAAAAATCAAACTCAAATTCACTTCTATCTCTTCCTCTTTGTATCGGAGAGACAAAGATAGCAACTCCTTGTTGGGATGTTGTATATACACATGTGACGATATAGATGGCGCCACAAGAAACACTAATTTATGATTAAATGAAGAAGTTTTAGAAAGCCTTTACGGAATAATATCGATGAGATTATAAAAGTTTAAAGTTTAAATAGCATGAAACGGATGCAATATTTTCTATCATCATAAACACTATCTCTATCTACAAATCTATCGTGTGAAATGACTTTTATTTAAATATATATTAAACTCTACTGAACGCCGCATATTTAGCGACAAGTTTAAAAGTCTTGGTTGTATATAATTTTATAAAAGTTTTGTTTTAAAAATATGGTATGAGATTTCAAAATGTATACAAGATAATAAGTTTAATATTAGGTGCATGCATTTTTTTGTTTGTTTTTTTCACATAGCATAAACCTTAATTCTGTTCCTTGTCTTTTTTTTTTTAATTTTATTTAGTTAATGTACATCATTCTATTTTCTGTCCTCGAAGCATCGAATAAACAAACTGTTCTTTCTCTACCTTCATCGAAACGTGACGTAGCAGTAAGGGCCCAGGTTTATATAATTTGAATTAAAGTAAGCAACTTCAGCACATATGTGAAATGCCTACTACGTGTCTTCTTCATCTTTGTACAACATTAGTTCTCTTTCACTATAGCTTTGTGCTACAGTAGTCGATTAACAACAACTGCTGGACAAGTAATCCAATTAAAATGCGAAAATAACTATCTATGCGTCTATCTTTTCACATCTATAACTACAGAACCGATGGTTATGAAATAGGGAAAGGTAGGTAAGCTGAGAGATAAATCCTAGATTTTTGTATGTTTTTTTTTTTATAATGAAGCAAGTCGTATATGACACCTGAACTTATTTATTATATTGTATTTATACATTGCTCTTCCATTTATTACATTTTCATAATAATATATACATATATAATATTGCTTAATGTTTGGTTTGAATTGGGAAGAGCTTTAAAAGCATAGGTCTTCTAACTTTGAAGTTATTTCACGAGTTTTTTTTATTTATATGAATGGCGGCGATTGTAACTGTTGTCTTTACGCAAATACTGCCCAAAAATACTTAATCAATCATTTAATTTGACGTAAAAGTGAAATTATATTCTCCATGAAGTTAATTGTCTTTACTCAATATTTGCTGGATGCCCCCTCCCTCCCGCTCCGTCTCACAGAGAGGAACATTATAGGTTGAAAATTAACCCAATACTTTCCGTCTATAAAATACTCCATCGAGAATTTAATTTGACACATAGGCGAACCTGCTAACAGTACTCCCCAGAGACAAATTTTATAGTTAAATTGTCACTGCGTTACCTCTACATAAAAACCGGGGCCCCGGTAAACGTTTACCTTAGTCTAGCTACGCCACGGATGAGGTATGAAGCGAGTCCTAGTTCAGCATCGTATGCCTGTCGTATATGTTGCGGCGCTGCTCCCGGACTTGGCGCTTCCACTTGTCCTGTTGGTGTGTCACTCTGTTTAGCACGTTGCCACGCGCTCCCATTTGCTGTGATGGTCCACCGAGGGTGCCCTCGTCCTGGAACGAAACAAGTTCATGTTTAATGTCTATCGTACTTGAGCGTTGATTGAAGAAACGTTTTATTTGATTTGATTATTTTGCATATATGTAGGATGATTATATGCAGTAGAGCACACGGCTGAGTGGCTGAATGTGCTGCTGGCAATGTCTTTTTGTGACACCATTCGCATTTAATTTAGACGTGCTAGTTGCCGCACACTTGTTAAAGACGCTATGATTCGGCCCAGCCGGCAAAGTATATCGATTTTGCCACCTGACTGTGCCGAGTCATGCCGACCAAAACCAACGTGCGGCAGCTGTATTTTCTCATCTCAAATTATTTTGTAAAGTATACTTTTGTGATGTTTAACCGTATAGTTCGGAAGCGGCATTGGACTCGAACACACGAACCTCCGCCAGCTCCGTAGTGGGTCCCATTGGAGGCCAGAATGACGACACACAACATCCTAAATTTACTAAGTAAATATTTACTATGTTGCCCATCAAATCTTATTAATGTGCGTTAATTAAATGATTTTGATAAAAAACTTATATATTTTTCATTCTTGCTTTCAATCTTTCATATTTAGCGCATGTTTATTAATTTACTTTTGTAAAATCCAAGACTGTAAATGCGATAATCGTCATTTTGATGACAGAGGTGGACGACACTAAAAAACATAAAAAATGAGATTTCGAACATCCAAACTCCACAACAGGGGCAGTGAATAATACATAATTTACTTATTTGTCGAATTCATCAATTGCTGTGTGTATTTTTTTTATATCTAACAATTCGCGCGTGTTTAAACTTTTCACAAATATCACACGTAAAATATATATTAAAAAACAACAAGAAATTGCCTTAATCTTAACGTAGTATATAAATTAATACAAGTTCAAGAACACGAAATTTCCATTTCCAATTCAATTTGTGTTCAAATCCGCGAATTAACATGATCGTTTTTTTAAATTAATGATGTGTGAAAGCGATTATTCTCAACAATTTACTTTTTTCGATCTACTCGAGTATTGAATCGATAGCAGCATATGTTACTCCTTATAAGATCAGCTATCTACCAGTGAAACTCCCGTCAAAATCAGTCTAGCCGTTTCGTAGATTAGCCGGAACAAACAAACAGTTTTGAGTTTTTATTTTATTTCGACGTTACAAACAGATACTTACTACAATTTTTTATTTACTTGTATTGATGATTATACTTTTCTAATGTAATTACATTGCATTCAAATTCTATATTCATACTTAAGACAAGACAACGTCTGTCGGGTCAGCTAGTAAAAAAATTAATAAAATGTTGTGTCATACAAAAGTACCTACCCTATCCGGTCAAAATATAATACATTATGACGGAGAATTTTCCATATTATGGAATAGCAAATTTGATTTAATAACCGACTAAAAATTCTCAATCATATACTAAGTCCATAATAATTTTAGTGTTATGTTTTCTTTTTTTTAATATTTTTAAATTGTCAAACTTAATGTACCTAGATTACACGTAAATGATGTGTTCTCCTATAATTGGAAGCGCACACGGTATTTGTCTCTGCTCAATGTAAACTTGCATGTAATTGTGTAGCCTCTGTTGGAGATCCAAATAAATAAACAAACGTCCATGCCGCCCTGTATTTGAGACATTTAATATTATTATTTGATATTTTAAGACCATAGAGTGTTTATAGGTTTAGGAATTTATGATCAATGAACTAATTTACGAAGATATTTTTTCAACATTTTAGGCATAGTAGTTTCAGAGTCTATAATCTATACTAATATTATAAAGAGGAAAGATTTGATTGTTTGTTTGCATTGAATAGGCTCCGAAACAACTGAACCGATTTGAAAAAATCTTTCACTGTTTGGAAGCTACACTATCCCCGGGTGACATGAGATAAATAGCTATATTTCATCCCCGTATTCCCACGAGAACGGGAACTACGCGGGTGAAACCGGGGAGCGCTGCTAGTCTAATATAATTACACAGAGACCGTCACAACAAGCCCTTTTATTTGACATGTCACACAGTACAGTTTGTAAAACTTAAACAAAATTCTAATTTGGCCCCTTTATCAAAATCCATTCATTCACGATACACGCCCGATGTTTGGATCACAGAAATTCAAATGTATTATTTATATGTAATTTCAATTTACATTCAAAGCAAACTGGCTTTGACAGACCGACAGACAGACAAGTGATACTATAAGGGTGACGTATTTTTTTTCATTTGGATGTCCTGAAACTTAAAAAGTTACATCCACATCCACACTGTACGTGGTACATGTAACATATCAATAAAATGATTAATTCAAACATAAAATATACGAAACCGTTTTCGTTCAGCTTCTACAATAAAATAAAAAAGTTATTGCGAGTATTGATTAGGCTGAATGCAACTTTTTTTTATTTTAGGGACCAAATTTTTTTCTAGAGGGACTTATAATAAATGTAAGAATAGATAACTTTCTGATTTAGTCAATCGCATAAATGCAAATTTGAATCGAAATAAGATAATTGGGTGGACGGTCAGCACTAAGAACTGTCACGTCGCAACGTATATATTGACATTTTTATCCAGACTTTATCGTGTTTTATATGTAGTTGTATGTTATGTGAGAAAATGATTTCTTTATGTTTTCATTTGCATTTTTTCAGCAAAACATTAAGTTATTTATGTATATATTTTCAGCAACTTTCAGTTGCCTACTTTTTGGACACATGTACCTACCTAATACTAACTTTTTACATAACTTTCGCTGTAGACTGATGCGGTTTGATCGACCTCAACATAGTTTATAATTGAAGATATTTGCCTCAAATATATTGTTCATAAAGGCGCATTAACATAACTTTCTTAATGAATTCGAAAGGTGAAAGTTAATGTTTAGTCCTAATTTCAGTCAGCTGATATGTCATACGTCAAAATCTAGGCGAGCAGAGTGGTTTATAAAACGACGCCCACATAATTATTACCCGGCAGACTCAGCTGTGGTTCCGGCTGCGCGCTCCGTAGCGGAGCACGCAAGAGACCACGCCCGCTCCGCGACGGACGCGGCACAGACGGAGCGTCCGCGCCATGACACGCTCAACGCTCCGCTTCAAGCGCCGCGCTAAGCTCCGGGGTTCCATAAACGAGGCCTAAGATAGGAAACGGCCTCATTTACATTGAAAAACATTTCGACACGACCTACGTATTTTATTTAATATTTGTTGAGTGTAAAAGCGTTTTTTTACAGAAGACTTTGAGATTCATTTGCATTCGTAAATTCGAGCTTAAGATGGTGTATACGAAATATTTGCGATTTCGCTGATTTACGTGATTTACGTCCTTTTAAGTCGGTTCTCGGTTTTTTGGCGGGATCGCACGAATTTTCATTTTCATGAAATTTCGTGAAATGCGAATTAAATTGTATAATTTTGGTAGTGAATTATGCAATTTAGTTACGTGTGAGTGCACAAGTGTAGTGAAGGTGAAAATAAGTGACTAACGTGGACTTTTCATATTCCCACCAAAACTCCTAGTTAGGTTGTTGTAAAGTTACTACCACTTTACAATATCTTTGACTTGACTGACTATGACATTTTTGTAACTTCGTGCCTATAACGGGCCATTTACTTGATCGAAAATTTAAAAATTACTTGACACTGGCTAAATGCAGTCGGTTCTGTCGTTCATAAACTTAAAAACAGAAACAAAGTTCAGTTTAAAAATAATAATGCATTTCATGAAAAAAAAAAAAAAAAAAATTCAAAAGAATTGGCAGTAAATAAGGGTTTTCAAACAATCTTTAACTCGCATTATATAATACTTGATAAAATAAAAAGAAGCTATTTCATCTATACTAATAATAAAGAAGAAAGATTTGATTGTTTGTTTGTATGTTTGTTTTCATTTAATAGGCTCCGAAACTACTGAACCGATTTGAAAAATTCTTTCACTGTCGGGAAGCTACACTATCCCCGGGTGACGTAGGCTATATTTTATCCCCGTATTCCTACGGGAACGGGAACTACGCGGGTGAAACCGCGGAGCACTGCTAGTTAAATAATAATTGAAACGATCATTCATGTTGTGCATTGTCTTTAAAACCAAGCAAATCAGCAAAAACGGCAAAATTTCCTCTCAATTATAAAATTGTGTTTGTTTAAATTCGATTCACCCACGTATTTAAAAAATTGAGAATATTTCATTTAAATATTGATATTTCTGTGAGCATTTCTCTGTTATCATCGGCTGATGAGTTATAACGTAGGCAGTGTCGATTTAGCGAGAGCAAAATATATTACACAATAAGTACACAACTTTTTAAATAATAGTATAACGTGTCGTTGCCACATTCTGATGTAATAACGACTAAAACAGTTTTAACATGTATACGAGATTTTTTAAGCCGCAGTTGTTTGTTAGTTTTTAACCGACTTCAACATGTTTATATATATTTTTTTATGTATGTTCGGGCATAATAACTCCGTCGTATATTGACGGATTTGCAAAATTATTCTTTTGTTCGAAAGAAGTTTACTCCAAAATGGTCCCATTAAAATTTCATATAGATCTGATGATGCGTTTCGGAGACAGACAACGGAACTCTTCATAAAATTACAGCAAATCAACCGCGAATGTTGCTATCGCATAAGTATACATTGTTTTGACCCCAAGGATGATGAAATTTCGAATTAGTGTGGGGTAGGTAACTAAAAAGTGAAAAATAAAAACTTAAAAAAAAAAACAACCGACTTCAAAAAAAACACTACAAACACTAAAAAGTTATTTTGCACTTTGTAGTGTTTTTTTGGAAGTCGGTTGTTATTTTTTTGAAAAAAGTTTTTATTTTTCACTTTTTAGTTAACTACCCCACACTAATTCGAAATCCAATCTGGACATGTAATTAACAACAATATACCGAATTTCAAGATGATACTAGGACCTTTGTGCGAACATCCTGGCTGCAGAATCTGCTCATTTATACCAAGAAATATAATGGTTAGTTAGAACGGAAACAATATGCATTTTCGTCTTGAATGTCAAAGAAAACCAGCCAAGTGCGAGTCGGACTCGCACACGAACTGTTCCGTATCACAAAGCAAAAAACACCGAAAAAACAGGTTTCTGGTATAGTGATTAATTTCTAATTATATTTTTATTATTTGTTGTTATAACAAAACAAATACACACTGTGAAAATGTCAAGAGTCTACATATTACGGATCATGAGATACAGCCCATTGACAGACGGACAGCGGAGGTTTAGTAATAGGGTCCCGATCGTTACCTTCGGGTACCGTACCCAAAAAAATTAGCTTACAAAAATCCACCTTACAAACAAGTAAAACTAAATAAAAGCTCTTTTTTATTAAATTGCTGTTGATTATGGTAAAAAATCGCATAAAACATCACTTTTGGGCTGATATTTACCTGCTTGAAGCTCGTTTATTAATCAAATATATGGCTATTCTATCTACGTTTTAGCATGGCAATAAAAGCAATTACCAATATACATTTATTGACTATTTTATATTAAAAATGGAAAAAAGTCTTTAATCGACATCTATTATGAAAAACGATAATTTTTCGGGTTCGTAGACTTCACAAAGCACGGAATCGCTGCGCTAACGGCGTCTAGGCGTGGCGCCAAAAGTGTGCTGACCACAAAACTTTTGTCATCTACGTCATTCAAACCCGATAGATTCTATAGGTACGTCATAGTGCCATAGTGCAAGTCAACAGTGAAACACTTGGTTTGTATGGAAAGTGTCGACAGTGACTAGCTTTAGTAGCAGCCGCAGATACTCGTACTTGTCTGTACTACAAAGAGATATTAGGGAAAGGGCAATCACCGTTATAGCCATGCTCAAAATCAAATAGATCCAAGTAAACTTACGTCTTCATTGGTGTGCTCCTGGTACGAAGCCTTAGCGCGCTTGTTGATGAGCGGGTCCAGACAGATGAGGAAGCCCATGTACACCACCAGCAACATGATGACCCAGATCACGATAATCACCACCACCTGGAAATTGTGGATCACAGAATTTTTTAATATTGTACCTCAGTATGTATGTCTCGCGGCATACGCATACGGGTCGATCCATCAGGTTAAGCTACACTTGTCGCGGTTGGTCCATCGAGAGGTGCCCATCTTTACATACCAAGACCCCTTCGAGCCGGAAAGCACGTTAAGGGGAACCTAGTCGCTGGCTCGAACTCACTGGTGAGCCTGGCTAAAAAGCACGCTGACCACACTTCGTGTCCGACAGAGGTAGTATCAGTGATGAGCAGTTAGACGCTAGTCTACACGCACAACGTTATTGAGTGAGATGCAGGATCATTTTAGTAAAACAGGCGCGTAAAAATTAAGAATCAATGACCATTAAAGTTTATTGAACTTTTCGATATTTGAACTTTGTAAAATCCCCAAAACCAAGTCGGTACCGACTTGGTTTTGGAGATTTTATACTTCTTATATTACTTAAACACGCCCAAAGCTAGGTTAAGTTAGCAAGAAAAACGAATCTTTGTTGGCTCATAACTTTTTATGGGTTTTTTATTTTAGTATTCTGTTTCTGTACGGACAAAATTGAGAGCGGTGGTGGCCAAGTGGTAACGGCCGCGACTTACGAGTTGTAGGTCGTGAGTTCGAACCCAGCCAGGCGCTTCACTTTGTGTAAATTAATTTCATCACCACTGCTCTCAAAACGGTGAAGGAAAACATCGTGAGGAAACCGGCATGTCCTAGAACCAAAAATTCGAAGACATGTGACATCTACCAACCCGCACTGGGCCCGCGTGGTGGATTACGGCCCACTCCCTCACACTGAGAGGAGGCCTGTGTCCCTGTAGTGGGAACATTATAGGCTGATGATGATGATGACGGACAAAATTAATAATGAGACAAAACCATTACCACGTTTAATTTTTGATGTACATTGTCGAACAGTGGAGTAAAACACTCCCGAAATTTGTATGAAAATGGTGGACAAGATTCTCCTTAAGCCGTTTATTCCGTTAGTCATTCGTGGATTTTTGAATGGTTTTATGGGTCGATAGAAACCCGAAAGTCTGGAAATCAGTCTTATTAAGGAGTATTGTATTACCCAGTAACTGGGTTCAGCTGCCTTTAGTTAAGACTGGACGCATAGTTCAAACATAGTTGAAAAGAAGCTAGGCAGATAATGAGAATGAATGACTCGAAGCAGTGGGTCCCGGTTGTCATTACGAATGAACGATCTTTAACAGTCATGACGGTTAGTCAGAAGCTCGAAATTCTGACAACCAGTCTTACAAAGGGGTGTCGTGTTACTCAGTCATTGATTTGTGGAGGTCAAAAAGGCAGTCGCTCCATGTAAAATACCGGTATTCAGCTGCATGGGGCTTTTTTTAGGGTGGAAAATCATCAAATAACTTCTCCCGCTCTGGGAGGAGAGGGAAGGCGTGTCAGACTTTTACTAAAACCCACCCGTGTTCCTTCAGTTGCCTGTATGCCACGGGCCACGGTATCTCTTTCGAATAACCCGCACCCCTGGCAGGCATCGGCCCTTGCGGACCCCACCAGTTAGTGCTGACATCTCTATGAGGCGCGCGTGGATTACAACGCACCGTCGACCCGGGCTTGGTCCTTACCGAACAGCGAGCTACCCATTACTCGCCATCCGCAAGCCCGCGCCTACGGTGGCCGGGAATCAGCCTGGGATTCCCAACGCCCAGGGCGTCTCCTGCGGCGACTAGGGCCGTGAGGGCGCATATACTGCCTCTCCCTTACGTGCGCCGCCTCCCTCTTCGCGAGCATTACTGCTTCGCAGAAGGAGGTGACGGCTACCTATGCACTCGCGCTCCGAACCATGGCCCGAACCATGGCCTGAACCAGGGCCGGACGCGAGTTGGCTAGCAAGTGTGTGAATCGGACCTCGGCTTGGGGCGTCACTGCGAGAGGACAGCAAGGGACGGGCGGACGAATTTAAAGCTACAGGTTCAGCGGTTCTGAAGGGTCTGCATCCTATTGATATGGTGTGGCTTAGCAGGTGTGAAAACGACGCAAGCATGATGGGGCGAATGACCGCGGAGTAGATGTGTAATTTTCACTTGAGTGACAAATTGCTTTGGCTTGTCAATATGAAATGGAGCCTACTGTGAGCGAAGGCGACGCGAGAATGAGTCGCTTTTATGTCCGTGAAAGTAAGATGGTGGTCTTGTATTACACGTGGGTATTTAGCTCGCTTCTTCCAAGGGATCGGCATGTCATACATCGTGAACCGGCTGGGCATTCTTGTTAAATAACGAGTACTCCTTTTACTTATCAAAAGCGTGATGTTTTACGCCCAGGGGTAGTAAGGTTCGAACCTATACCTAACTGTTGATTGGCTTTCTTTCACCAAAATGATTCTGATTGATAGTGTGTTATGTAATTAGTGTTCACTATACTCTGGGAATTGAACGGGTGATTTCAGAGGTGTTACAGTCGGACTTGAAGCTTACTGTGTTACGATATAGAAGTCCAATTAATGTCGTTAAGTGAATAACAACGAGTACACTAGATAAAAGATCCGTTGTTGTCCAATGACAGCAAACTGTCAGATGCATCACCAGTTACGTTCAATTGAATGCATGATGCCAACGTACCTTGATAATGGTTGTGTTCCTGTTCTCGTATTTGCACTCGCATCGGGGACAAAACTCTTGCTCCCGCCCATTGATCTGATCAGCCACGAGCGGCAGGATCACCGATTCACAGTTGCTAACCGAAAAAAAAGAAATAAAATACGAATCACTTCGTGTTTTAACAGGCGCAAGCAATATGAACACAGAACATATACATATAATGTTACATTGCAAAGTAAAATACCTATAAAGAAGCACGGACGCGCAAGCTGAAATCCCTAGTGACATCATAGGCGTTTTATGAAAAATCTCAGAAACCCGGTCCGTTTTCTAATAACAGACGCTGTTGATAAGAATCATGACAGAAAAGACTTTGTATAATCTAATTACAAGGGGTTCGCCGACGGGCAAATAGGTTAACACAGGAAATATTATGGTCAATTTGTATCATAGTGTAATTTATTTCACAATAATATGTGTGCAAAGTAAGCGGCGGTTATGTGACATTTGCATTGCAGAGATGCTTATCATGAATATAAATCAAATCGCATTCAGTCGATTTTGTTTAGATTTTCAAGTGCGACTCCTAGCTATCGCAGCCAAATGCAGCGAGTCTAAGGCTAAGATCTGTAAACATTATTTAACAAGCACTTTGTCTAACCACTGTTCCCCCTGTCTTAATAAATAACGATAACGAATAAAAGTCAATAACATTCGCAGGAAGCAGTGTGAGTGCAATCATCTGCTAGCACATCAAACACACAACAAAGCAGCAGAATGCAACAAAGGAGAATACAATGGCAAAATGCATACTACAATTGGGCAAATTGAACAAATAGTGTAAAACTACAAAGGCTTAGGCATGCATTGCTGGTGATTGCATTGAGAGGTCTTCTCAGCCATTAAACTATTGAGGTGAATCTGATCTCAGCACAGCATAGAGCATTGAAATAGGGATTATCCAATTTCTTTATTTCATCATAAACTAGCTTCTGAATGCCACTTGGTATGCTTGAATGGACGATGAGCGCTAACATCCCCAAAATTAAAACTTAGTCAACAGACTTGAGACGTATCTAATTAAAAACGTCTTGCCTTACTGATAATTCGTTACTACGGAGACAACCGTCAGAAGTATGGGGTTTTCAGAGAAAGTACGAAATGTATTGGTACAGTCGAGTTCATTAATAATAGGTCTTTACCTATGAAATTGCCGTTTTGTATGAAAAAATTTAAACGAATTTTTTTCATGAATTTTTTATTTGTATTAATCGAAGTAATCACCCATGCAATCAATGCATCTTTGCCATCGCAGTGGCAGTTTATTGATGCCCTTCTTAAAGAAATCAGCTGGACGGGAGGCAACAAATTCTTCAAAGGCATTTTGTACTGCCTCTCGGGTATTAAATTTTTTTCCCGCCAAGAAGTTATCCAAATTCTGGAAAAAGTAGTAGTCTGTAGGCGCAAGGTCTGGTGAGTAGGGCGGATGACGGAGAGCTTCCAACCCCAGTTCTTGCAACTTGGAGACCGTCTGCTGTGCAGTATGAGGTCGCGCGTTGTCGTGCAGGAGCAGCGGAGACGAGCGATTGACCAATGCTGGTTGGAGATGCGCCAGCTTCTCCATCATTGTGTTCAGTTCTTCACAGTACACATCTGCAGTAATGCTCACCCCGTTTGGTAAGAAGCTGTGATGAATCACACCGGCGCTAGACCACCAAACAGTGACCATCACTTTTCTAGGGGTAAGTTTTCGTTTAGGGCATTGTTTAGGTGCTGAACCAGGATCCAACCAACTTGCTGAGCGCTTACGGTTATCAAACAGAATCCATTTTTCATCGCAGGTAACAATGCGGTTCAAAATTCCTTCATTTGTGTGTCTGTTGAGCAGTGCAAGGCACGTCTCGACGCGTACTTCGCGCTGGCGATCATTGAGTTCGTGGGGCACCCATTTGTCAAGCTTTTTTACCTTGCCAATTTGACGCAAATGGACCAATATTGTTTTGACGCTAACGTCGAAAGCTGCTGCTAATTCAGCCGTAGATTGTGTATCATCAGCTTCCACAATCGCCTTTAATTCGTCATTGTCGACCAAAGTCTTCGGACGACCGCGAGGTTCATTTTTCAGGTCGAAATTTCCAGAACGGAAGCGAGCAAACCAATAACAGGTGGTGTTTTGGTTTGTAGTGTTAGCTCCGTAAACGTCGTTGATGTTGCGTGCCGCTTGTGCCGCGTTGCTGCCACGACGGTACTCATATTCCATAATTACTCGAATTTTTAACGTATCCATGATGACGAAAAAGATTGAAATGCGATGAAAATGTAACACTAATCAATAAAGAAATGACTACTTTTAGAAAAAAAAAACCATGTTTTTAAAATAAAATTAATTTGAAATTAGAATTCTTAGCCAAACAAAAATTATTTTGATTTGAAATGGCCAGTACTGCAGAACGGCAATTTCATAGGTAAAGACCTAATATATTGGCACAGTCAAATTCAAAATGTTGTGAGCATTGGATACCTCAATAAATTCTATAAAACCTATAGATCAAAAATATGTCCTCATGTGAACGGTTCAATTATATATGCTGTGCATTAGGCAATAATATGAAAAATTATGAGAAAAAGCTTGAGTACAATTTTATGATGTTCATATATTTTTGAAGCCTAAAGGGCCAATATATTAATGAACTCGACTGTACCACAGATTAAATCTGTTGTAACATAAATTTTATGAGTTTGAGAAACTTTAAATTAAAACTTTGTTTGATAATATGAATGAGATAAGATTTGTATCTCAATCATATTCTCAAACAAAGTTTTTAATATTGAAAAATCAGATTTTTGATGTTTCCTTACCATTTGTTTGGTGGTACATTGGCAGATTTCATGAAAGGGCTTCGGTCAGCACCAGTGGTGCTGTTCAGCACAGCAGCCGGGCTTGGGCAGACACATTTGCAACGGTTATCTTCATAAGAATGTCCCTGTAATGCCGTAATTGAGATAGCGTTAGGTTTAGTTCAGTACATTATTTTTGCCTAATTAAAGGCAATAAATAGGCCTTGTTTTCTAACATACAGAAACCTGTTACCCCATGGTAACAGGTTTCTATGTATCCATATACAGAACATGATATTGGAATGCCATGAATATTTTTGTTGGTTATTAAAAAAAAAAGTAGCTGATCCACACAAAGTGAAAAATTAAAATTATTATCAATGCAGCAGGCTTAGCATGACGCTTTCTATTTCTACTCTACCGTAGAAATCGCTTGTCTACATGGTAAAAAACTGTCAATTGTCTACACGGAAACTTAATTTTTGTTTACTCTGCTGTCGACAAAACGCTTCTCTATGGTTCTCGTGATAAGCCTGGTGTGTGGACACCCTGTCCACATTGAAGTACTGATTCCATGGTAATAGGTTGCACGTCAATGTCCCTGTCACGGTGATTAATTGTAATTGCTAAAATGTGTAAATTGCTTAATTAGTCTAGTAATAGCAAGCATTACTGCTGAGTCCTGAATTTGATTCCCATGTTGAGCAGTGTCATTTCTGAGTAGCAGTCCAGAGTCTGAATTTGTGCCTATTTTTTTATTTTTTTTTGTTTTTTCAAAAATGTTGCCCCACACTAGGAATTTCTCCTGTATTGTGGGTGCGTTTACAAACATTTAAACTCACATACACAAACAGCCAGACCCGGAACAACTAATTGTAGGTCATACAAATACTTGTTCCGTGCGGGAATCGAACCCGCGACATGCAGCGCAGCAGTCAATCGCTTAACCACTGCGCCAACCGTGCCGACCAATGACTTACATATATCACAGAATATAAAATATCTGTCATCAAATGATAAATTACACAATTAAATTACCAACTACATAGATTATGTCTAGATTCTAGAATGGCAGGACCAGCATGACCCCAAGCATTCTTATCTAGGATATAACTTTTGTTTACGAAGTAGTGTACTTTCAATATGAGTTTTTTAACTCTGATCTTACACTGTGGAAATCCTTTACAATGCGAGATCAGCTTATACTGGAAATGTATAGCTTGATGTGTAGCCATGTGTACAAGCATTCAGGTTTGAAATGGGGAAGGTTAAAATGTGATCACAATAGCCTAGGGTAGTTGTTCTACTGTTCCGGCTCACACAATTGAAATTAAATGACAATGGCCATCAGTACCTATATTGTTTAGATTTCAGTATGCTGTGTGATTAAGATTTCTTGTAGCAAACAGTTTCAAGAATTAGAAAGTGCCCGATAAAGGAAACTAGGAAAGAACAATTTTAGACTTCAACTCTTCATTAATGGATTTTGTGGACGAAACCACAATTTAGCCAATTTCACATAGGTTATGCTACTATTAAAATCTGGAGATTGACCAGCAAGATTTTTTTATAACAGTGAAAAAGATATTTAACCAGATCATTTATTATAAGGAGTCTAAGTGTGGAAAAGGGAGTTCGACCCACCATCATCAGATCATTAAATGATGGTTAAGGTGAAATCTACAAGATACGTAGCTGTCCTTCTTTCGTAGTAGAATTCAAAATAGTTTATTCTTCAGAATAATGTCTAATAGAATGCAAACTAAAAAAGCAAATTGTTAATTGTGTGCAATTAGGTGGTAAGATTTAACTATTTCAGAAACCTACATGAAGGAAGGACTTATCGTTGGTCTATATCAAAATGCATTTAATTAAACCTAGATTAAAAGATTCGTTGAAGTAAGATGAAGGAAGAAGAGACATTGAAAGGTGCGCAGAAAACATATGGAAAATATCAACGCCTAATAGAATGGAACGAATTATTTAAATATTGATATTAGTTAGATCAAATAGCTCAAAAGAACAAACTATACAGCACCTACAACTGAAAAAATGTATCGTCTACTTACAGACACGAAAACGGCACAAGTCGCAGCGAAAACAAGCACGATTAACTTGAAATACATTTTTAATCACTCGGCAAACAAAATGTATGCGCAAATCTATAAGCAACGACGATTCTGTAACAAATATTAACTGAAAATAATTTAATTTGTCACCACAACAGGACTAGCGGCCATTGGCATCATTTTGTCACAGAATAAGGATGTCAAAAATAATCGTTTTATTACTCGTTTTTTTTTTCTTATATTCGATTTTTAATAGGCTATGAATCTCTAAATATTAATAATCGATTTTTAATAAATCGATTACATTACTTTGTTTTTTGAAGTAAAAAAGATAAACTACGCGTTGCTACACCAATGTAGCCAAACTACACATTGTAATCGAATTTTGCAAACAGCGCCATCTGTGCGATAAATAAAAAAACGAGTGTCACTAAACGTAAAAAAGGAATGTCACTTGTCACCCGAAAAATGGCGCCAACTGTTTATAAATATTAAAAACCGGTTTTTTCCAAATAGATTTATTTTAGGCAGACAAAAATCGATTATGTAGTACTTGATCAATTTTTCCCCCATTGTCACATCCCTATCACAGACTCGTTCCGAGGTACGATAATATCGATTTGAGCTCGCGTTCACACCCGTTCCGAATTGGCCGACAGACACGATGCGACTCAAAACAAAACAGCACAACTGTCATTTTTGACAGCGCTCACGGTTATAATAATATAATCGTAATCGCGCTCACGCCAATTCGGAACGGATGTGAGAGCGCTCAAATCGATATTATCGCATCTCGGAACGTGGCCATGGTGATGTTTTCATATCTATATGAGCGCTCATGGCGCTATTTTTCTAATTCAGAATGCGGCCTGTGCCAAATAGTGCTAGTGAGCCGCTATGCGACTCGAATAATCGAATTACATTAACTGAGTAACTGGAACCAAATTGTTAACGAGTAAAATCGGAATTCAGTTTATAACCACTCGAATCAACTCTATATGAGTGAGTGAACGCTGTAATTTAATTTTAATTAATATTTTGTTGTTTTATTCGTTGGTGATATGTTCCACATTGGTGGTCTTAGTTTTTGTTATAAGTATTACATTTTTCTTATCAACATTATGGTTGAAGTAAGTTTATTAACGATGATTTAAAAATGTAATTTTGATTAGTGAATGGTGATGCCATTACCTCTAATGCGAATATCTAAAATATGTACTTCGAATAAATATGTTTTAGTGCAAATGCCTGTTAATAATTTTCCTTCATATACTAATATTAAAAATATTCGATACGCTACTGGGCCGAAGCGAAAATCAATATATGTTATCGTAAGGGTAAACGCTGTTCACAAAACCAAAATACGAAAATTTTGTCAGTTTAAATGAAGGGTCGTCAAAAATGCCACATACGACACAGCTGCCAGGAGTCAGGGGTGCGAGTTGTTTGAAAGAAATACTGTGGCTCCTAGCACACAAGCAACTGAAGGAACACGGGTGAGTTTTAGTCAGTAAACGTCACACGCCCTCCTGCTCCGCTCAGAGCGTTATTTGATGATTCCCACCCTTAAAAAGCACAGGTAGGTACAGAGACCAGCACATCAAGCTACCCCAATCTGTCAAATTTCTTTGATAGTTTTTCAACTTTATCACAAAGGAATAAGGTTTATGTTCAATTGGGAAAATTTGATAGTTTGGGATAGCTTGACCTGCTGGCGACTGTACTTTTATATTAAGTTATAATACAAAAGTGCAGTGGTGGTTAGGCCACGTTCCGAGTTGTGATAATATCGATTTGAGCGCGCTCACACCCGTTCCGAATGGCGTGAGCACGATAACGATGTCCCGCAAATCGTCATAGATAACGTCATGACATGCGCCATCTTACGATAACGCCAAGTTCTAGTGGGTTTTAGTCAGTAAAAGTCTGACACGCCCTCCTGCTCCACCCAGAGCGGGAGAAGTAATTTGATGATATTCCACCAAAAAAAGAATATTGTCGATGACAGTTGTGCTGTTTTGTTTTGGTTCGCATCGTATCTTTAGCTAACTTAGATTTATTTGAAATAGTGCTTCTCTATCTGCGAAGAAGAAATGTGTGGTGTATACAGGGTAAGTTTTTATCCAGTGCGCAAATTGTAACCATGAAGTCAGCATATCATTCTAGAAACCCTAGTGCAGAAATTTTTCGCCACTTTTACAAAAAACAAAAAAATCTGCTGTTTCATAGAAAAGTGCAATACCTACGCGGTCAAAATGTATGGAACAGCTGATTTTTTTTTGTATATCTAGCGAAAAATTTCTGCGCTAGGGCGTCTACAATGATATGCTCAATTCATGGTTACAATTTGCGCACTGGAGAAAAACTTACCCTGTATACACCACACATTTCTTCTTCGCAGATAGAGAAGCACTATTTCAAATGAATCCAAATTAGCTAAAGATACGATGCGAACCAAAACAAAACAGCACAACTGTCATCGACAATATTTTTTTTTTTTTTGGTGGAAAATCATTAAATTACTTCTCCCGCCCTGGGTGGAGCAGGAGGGCGTGTCAGACTTTTACTGACTAAAACCCACTAGAACTTGGCGTTATCATAAGATGGCGCATGTCATGACGTTATCTATGACGATTTGCGGGACATCGTTATCGTGCTCACGCCATTCGGAACGGGTGTGAGCGCGCTCAAATCGATATTATCGCAACTCGGAACGTGGCCTAACCACCACTGCACTTTTGTATTATCGTAATATAAAAGTACAGTCGCCAGCAGGTCAAGCTTTCCCAAACTGTCAAATTTTCCCATTATTGAACTTATACCTTATTCCTTTGAATACGGTGAATATATCGACAGCGGAAAGGTAAAATTGCTAAGAAAGCCTTCTATGATTATTTTCTTGAAAAACCTTTCAAGATCTTGGTTTTCTATTGCAGGTACACATGTGAACCGGTGGGACCCCGGAGCAAATAATGGTACGGGCCCAAGAGCTATGTTTTGAAGATAGCAGCCGCGCTGCCATTTGAAAATGACAACAGTTAAACAGTATTATGGGATAAAGTATGAAATTGCCGATACCTACATTGCTACTATCTAACCGGAAGATCATAATTATAATAACTTTACGATAGAATTCTGAGGATCTAGATTCGACAAACTGTGCGAAAGCATTTTGTACTGCCTCCTGGGAATACATTTTTTATCGCGTCGAAAATTGTCCAAATCATGAAACAAATGGTATTCCGTTGGAGCAAGGTCTGGCGAGTACGGAGAATGACTATAGTTTCTAACTGCAGCTCCTGTAGAGTTATCTATAACGGTTTCTCGTGCAGTGTGAGGTCTTGCGTTACCATGGAGCAAAAATGGTGAACATCTGCTATTATTGCCTGACCAGACCTGAGAAAGCTATAGTGAATAACACACACCATTACCTACCTTTTTATTGGTAAGCCTTGCTTGTGGCGGTTGACCTGGGGCCTAAGTCTACTAATTTATAAACGTCACAATGGTCTCTCAATGGTAAGTTTTTGACAGATTTGCCATACAAAAACTGTCAAAAACACACCATTGAGAGACCATTGTAACGTTTATAAATTAGTAGACTTAGGCCCCTGGTCAGCCAATTCACTTTTCGCCACATGTCACAATTCGATCCAATGTTCCTTCATCTCTATTCAATAGGGCAACACGAGTTTCAACACGCATTTTTTTCTGCAGATCAGTCTAATCATGAAGCACTCATTTTCCACATTTTTTTATCTTATTGATTTAATGCAAATGGGTCAATATTGTATATAGGTAGGGTAACGTTAAACCATACCGTTAATTCCTGGGTAGTTTGACTCGGATCGGCTTCTACCATCTCCTTCAATTCAGCGTTATTCACCTGTGTGGGCGGTCTACCAAATGGTTCGTTCTTCAAGTCGAAGTTTTATTACGTAAGCGTTTAAACCAAAAACGCACGGTGCGTTCATTAGCAGTCCCCTCTCCAAACGCAACGTTGACTTCGTTTCTAACTATTTTTTTGGTAATGTCATATTTTGTACGTCAAGACAATTTGTCGATATTACTAATACGATATTAGCAGATTTCGTGTGTGATCTAAGGAATTGACGTGGTTTCAATGTACGGAATCGTTAAGTGGTCATGGGGAATTAGGGCCATGACGGGGATCCCCCGACCGCAAGCGTTTTTTTTTTGTAGTTAATCCCTAATCTCATTGCAAAAAAATGAAATCCAAAACAGCACAGCACAATACTAGATTTGAGAGACACTTCATCTAGCCCGTGTGCCCCTCCCTGAAATAAATCCTGCATCAGCCCTTTATAACTGGCGTACGATCTCATATCCTCATTTAAGTACCTTAATGCTTCGTGCATCGTACGCTCGCATTTTTTAGTTTTCTAAAAGGACATGAGGCATAGGATCATTATACCCGGGAAGTGGTTTTTGTGGTACGGAGCTGTGTGTACAATTTTCTTTCTCTAAATGTATTGGTGATAAAACTCTGAACTTCCAAATAACGTGTTATCACTGTCTTTTTCATGTCCACCGACTATCACAGTAAACATTTAATTCGGATCCACAACGCCAAGTAGGAACAACCTTTTTAATAGCAAAAATACAGAGCCACTGTTCTTTTTTTTATTTTGGTTTGAACATCATCAAATAACTGCTCCAGGTCTGGGTGGAGCAGGAGGGCGTGTCAGACTTTTACTGACTAAAACCCACCCGTGTTTCAGTAGCCTGTGTGCCAGGGGCCACGGTATCAATTTCGAACAACCCGCACCCCTGGCAGGCATCGGCCCTTGCGGGCCCCGTCGGTTTGTGCTGACATCTCTTTGATCCGCGCGTGGAACACAACGTGCCATCGACCTGGGCTTGGTCCTTACCGGACAGCGAGCTACGCATTATTCGCCGTCCGCAAGCCCACGCCTACGGTGGCCGGGAATCAGCACGGGATTCCCGACGCCCAAGGCGTCTCCTGCGGAGGCTAGTGCCGTGAGGGCGCATATACTGCCTGTCCCTCACGTGCGCCGCCTCCCTCTTCGCGAGCATCACTGCTTCGCTGAAGGATGTGATGGCTACCCATGCACTCTCGCTCCGAACCACGGCCTGGACCAGGAAAGGACGCGAG
Organism: Polymixis flavicincta; assembly: GCA_949987655.1. Lineage (NCBI taxonomy): Eukaryota > Metazoa > Arthropoda > Insecta > Lepidoptera > Noctuidae > Polymixis > Polymixis flavicincta. The sequence goes on along the minus strand of OX465171.1, from coordinate 8,524,537 downwards.
AGTTCGACACCGCCGATCGCCTCCACGAGGCGGTGCTCCGCCCAAGCCGGGCAAACCTCCACTGTATGCTCCACCGTGTCCTCAGGCCTATCTTTGCAATGGAAACACCCGGGTGTTTCCTCCCGCCTTATGTGAAACAGGAACCTCCTGAAACAGCCGTGTCCGTCGAGGCCTTGCGTCAGGCGGAAGGTGAGGACGCCATGCCACCTCTCAAGCCACGCTTCATAGAGGGGACTTACTGCCGCAACCGTAGCGTGTCCAGCACTGGGTTTCGACAATCGCACTCTCCATGTCGCCATGAGATCCCGCCGGACCTCTGTCCGCTGCGCCGCTATTTCTTGCAGCAGCGGAGTTACGCCCCGGCGTTTGTCCTCCTCGCGCCACTCATACATGTGCGCGAGGACCTTTGTCTCCAGAGGGATGAATGAGGCTCTGTCGCCATAGGATGGTGACAGAGCCACTGTTAGGTGAGCGTTTTAGGGAAATATGTCTGCCATGCAGCGTTTTGTTTATATCGAAGCTCGTTTTTTACTTTTGTTTCCACAGTAGTAATTCCCACTCTGTAACAGAAGCATATAGTAGTGTACAAGTCTCCAGTTGACAAATAACTGAAACAAATATAAGTAAATGACGAGATTTACAATAAAAAAGAATTTTTATTATTTGTTTTCAGGTGAAACGCAAAAGACGAGATTGAGAAATCCTAAGATTGTTTTTGCCAAATTCATTTGTTAATAATAATAATAATAAAAAATAATTTATTTCCAAAAGTAAATTACAAAGTAGTTATGCGCAGCATTTACAGCTTAGGACTTACAAGTGCACAGAAATTTGATCAATGACCCCCATGCTAGGTAGAACCTGTGTTACAGGGGTCATCCATCCGTCCATTATACAAAATGACAGATAAGTAAGTAGTACTTATTTTTTTAAAAGGCACAATTATGTTTTTAATTCTAATTTGAAAAAGATGTGGTAAGTGCTTGTGTGTGAGTATGAGTGAGTGTGTATGTGTGTGTATGTGTATGTATGTGTGTCTGTGTATGAGTGATTGTGTGTGAGTGTGTGTGTACAGAGTGGATGGTTATGTATATTGCGATTTCAATAGGTCTTCTGTTTTATTGTAGTTAAGAGTTAAAAGATATTCTTTAATTTTAGATTTACAATGAAATGTGTTAAGGGAATGTATATCCAAAATCTGGTTCAATTTATTATAAGTGAGGGTGCTTAGAAATGGGTAGTGTCGTTTAGCAAAAGTCGTGTTCGTGCTTTTTATAGGACATGGGGGTACCGGTCTTCTTCTTGCGGTAAAAGGATTACTTTTGTTTAATGGTGAGTTTGAGTGTTTGCGGATTAGTGCACGATAAATAAAAAGTTGTCGGACTGTTAAAACCTTGTACTCCATATAGAGTAGTTGCGTGGGAAATCTAAAAGGCTTACCAAGAAGCACTTTAATTACTGCTCTTTGCGCCCGCTCTACCTGTATTAACGCAGTCTTCGCTGCTCCTCCCCAGGCTGTAATACAGTACGTTAAAATAGACTCACAGAGAGCACAGTAAGCCATATTTAGAACTTCCCTATGAGCGGACAGTCTAAGTTTTTTGAAGACATAAATAAGTTTTCTAACCCGCGCGGACAGAGTCTCAAGGTGATTGTGCCAAGATAGGCAGGCGTCAACCTGTAGGCCTAGATATTTAACGACCGGGGCTCGGGATATGGAGGGGCATGCGCATTGCGGATCACTGAGAGCGCATACATGCGCTTTGAGTACCATTGAGTTTACCGGTGGCAGGAGGGAAGGTCTATGGCCAAAGGTGACAAAGTTAGTTTTGCTAATATTTAATGTAAGACTGTTATTAGCCAACCAGAACATTGTCTCGCGCAGTGCCTTTTCAGCAATCTTATTTGCCGTGGCCCAATCATTTCCATAGCTCAGAATGACCGTGTCGTCTGCGTATGCTAGGATTTGGGTGGAGGGCAGAGAGAGGGAGCAGAGATCATTCACGTATATCTGAAAGAGCAGAGGGCTAAGGAGGCTTCCTTGTGGGACACCGTAATTTAAAGATTCTTCGCTACTAATGTTGTCCCCTATCTTTACACATTGCGTGCGGTTCAGTAAAAAGTCTTTAAATAATTTGTGGGCATCACCACGTACCCCAATCGACTCCAGCTTGGCGAGAAGGACGGGAACAGAGACGGTATCAAATGCCTTAGAGAGGTCCAGGAAGATTCCTAGGCATTTCTGTTTACTGTCAAGTTTATCCACCACAATATCTAGCAACGCAGTCACTGCATCCTCCGTAGATAAACCTTTTCTAAAGCCAAATTGGTTATTGGAGATAATTTGGTATTTGTCGAGAAACCTGCTGAGATTTTAATAACCAAGATTAAGAATAACCAATAGGTAATATGTATGTTACGAACAACCACTGGTCAGTCGGCAAAAAGTACAAAACGTGGCCACGGGCTCAACTGATGTCGTATTTGAATGCAACGAACTGCTTTGATACCGACTCCATTCAATATTGCTTCCACAACACCTACTATTGCGACAACACCTAGGTACTATTGCGACAATACCTGCTATTGCGACAACACCTACTATTTCGACACCGTCTTCTGCTTCCACATCAACTGCCAGGTACAGACGCCAGCACATCAAGCTACCCCAAACTGTCAAATTTTCCCAATTGAACATGAACCTTATGCATTTGTGGTAAAGTTAAAAATCTATCAAAGAAATTTGACAGATTGGGGTAGCATTTTTTTTTTTGGGTGGGAAATCATCAAATGACTTCTCCTGCTGAGTAGAGCAGGAGGGCGTGTCAGACTTTTACTGACTAAAACCCACCCGTGTTCCCTCAGTAGCCCGTATGCCAGGGGCTGTGGCTTTCGAACAAACCCGCACCCCTGGCAGGCATCGGCCCTTGCGGACCCCACCGGTGGTTGCTGACATCTTTGACGGCGCGCGTGTGGAACACAACGCGCCGTCCCGTCTTCCACTTTTCGGCCGCAGGGGATAGGGAGAGCGGCCGACGCTATACCGACACTCCTCTTCCCCTGCGGCCCCACCGCGTCCACCATCAAACGGTGGCGGCCCCGTCCAGGCAACGGAAGGGAAGAGCGCTGCTCAGAAGCACCGGCACTCCTCCCCTACCGCAGCCCGTAACCCTCAGCCGCGATGCCCATTCGACATCGCGGCCCACCTCAGTTGCGGTGCACCTCACTGCAACCTACTTTTTGGCCGCTACGTCAATGGCTTGAAGGCAAAAGCCATGACGAGCGGCCCCACCTTTGGGTTCCTCTTGGCTTCACTGTGGCCGGAATCCACGGTTACTGAGCCTCCCCGCCACGACAATGCGGGAACCCACGGGGGGGGGGGGAGATGGTAGCTTGATGTGCTGGCGTCTATACATCCGCTCCAACTTAATGAAATAGTATCTGATCAAGGTATTGCAGATAATACAAATATCGGACGTCGCAAAAGACAAACTAAACCGGCATATCCTGAACTTACGTTGGTGGAAAGTAACAAAGTTCCAAAGTCAGATGTTTAGAAGCTACCTATGCAGAAAGTGGCGACCGCGTACCGGAAGACGTAAAGTTGGAAGGCCTCCCACAAGGTGGACAGATGACCTTGTGAGGGCCGCAGGAGTCCGCTGGATGCGATGCAGAGCTTGGGGGAGGCCTATGTCCAGCAGTGGACGTCTTTCGGCTGAAATGATGATGCAGAAAATTTATAAAATGAACAGGCAACAAGAAAATTGGAAATAGCAAATCTATATGTTGAAACAGAGTCCCACGAAATTGAACAGCAACAAATTTTGAGTAGGTAATCGTTACTGTAACCTCAGCATAATCAACAATAAGTTCTAATTCGCCATCATCAGCGATATCTCAAAGCTAAGTAGTTAAACCAAGTCCACAACTGGGCTTTGGAATCTCAACAAAGTAGCGGGCAAACTGAATACAGGGAAAGTTTTTATCCAGTGCGCAAACTGTAACCATGAATTCAGCATAATTATCATTCTAGACTGTCATTCTAGAGTGCAGAAATTTTCCGCCGGTTATACAAAAAAAAATTAGGCTGTTCCATACATTTTGACCGCGTAGGTATTGTACTTTTTTTATGAAACAGCTGTTTTTTTTTCTATAACCCTGTATAACTTTCAGTAGTGAAGCTGTCAGACACCGGTTTCAACAAATTCGCAATAACTTAACATTCAAATAAAGGACATTGTTCGACGTCCATACTTACTTTTCTTAAGAACCAACAGAGTCGTGAGTTTACTTTCTGTGTTCTAAATAATACATTTATTCGATTGGAACTAAATTAAAATCAAAGACATCTCTGAGAGTCGTAAAAAATCCAAAACACTTTCGCATTAATTTGGTTGTAATTAGGCCAATTGAAACATGCGGTAATAACTTTTATTAGTATCTGTCAAAATCAAAGTGACCTTTGTTCTCGTTGCCGTAAGATTGAATTTGGGTAAATCTACCACTAACAAATCTGTCAATATCACCGTGTTTTTTTTTTTTTACCGTGATCACTTAAATTATTACTGTTGGGTTGCTAGTTTGCTACTGTCATTGTCAGAACCTGTGAACGTACTGCACGTACAAAGGTAAACAGATGGCGCCTCAAGTTTCATGTCGGTTTGTAACTTACGTTTGATATTTTGTCCATAGATGTCGCGAACCCGGCCATCCCTGAATATTGCGTGTTCATACCATGAGATGGCGCTACTGACTCTAGTTTCAGGTTGTTGTAGAACTTTTTGATTAAGGCGACGATAGCTGACAGCTACCTACAGCGATGCACTGCCGCCCGTCGCCCGCAAGAGACCCCGCCTCAACGCGCATCAAATTTTTCGAAAAACAACCCATGTTGATTTATCAAACACAATTCAAAGAAAACCCGTATACTAAATTTTGGGTGATTATATTGCCTTTTAGATGGTGAAAGTTTCATGGAAATACATCTGATAGTTTTTGCGTGATTATCGTTTTTATGTCCGCGATAGACCTTACTTTAGGAATTAATTACATTATGTTTTAAAAATTTTATTTAAAATAGTCACATATCAAATGACGAAGAAAATTGTCTACTTTCACATATATTTTTTTCAAATACATAAGACAAGCCGTTTATACGTGATCTTCAGTACAAAGTCCTTAAAAGTCGGCTGTCTGCGCCTTAAATTGTCATAGCTATATTCATCATTGACGAAGGAGTTAAAGTGAAGCGTATAGGTTCCTATGGAGAAGAACGGGCAAGGTACTCCATTAGGCCAGCCATTTAGGATGTTATAAGGATAGATAGGTACAGGAGCGTGCAAGCTTTGGAGCTTTCGACACCTGCGGGACGCTATTGTAAATTATAAACCGATTTTTTTTTTAGGTTCCGCTTGCTACTAAACCTACTTAATTAACTTATGCTTTCAGCTCAAGTTAACTTTATCTATACTAATATTATAAAGAGGAAAGATTTGATTGTTTGGTTGTTTGTTTGCATTGAATTTAGGCTCCGAAACTACTGAACCAATTTGAAAAATTATTTCACTGTTGGGAAGCTACCCTATCCCCGGGTGACATAGGCTATATTATATCCCCGTATTCCCACAGGAACGGGAACTACGCGGATGAAACCGCGGAGCGCTGTTAGTTTACAGTATATTTTAATGTTGTTTTCTATTCTCATTCTTGTTTTGGTCTGTTTAGCGCATTACTCTTAAATTGTCTTTTTTGAAGTTGGGTTTTAGATTTTGTGCTGCTGTAAGCTGCTTCTCACATGGACAATTTATTGTACCTACGTAGCTTTCTCCCGCATAACTTACTAGTCCTGGCTCTCTGGTTTTGTCTGCTGAGAACAACGCTGCAACGGTATGATTCAATTGCAGAAAAACTTGACTTATTAGCAGTGATAGGAATAGGTAGTGCCTATTTGCCTAAACTTCGAAGAACAGAGACAAGAAACGGAGACTTCCTTAGGACTATTTTTTTTCCCGGGATGGATTTGGGAAAAATCTTAATCTGGAATAAAACGTTAAGGAAACAACTAAAAGTTAAGGAAACATTACACTATTAGGTACAACTGGCACGTTTTGTATTTTATGTACATAAAATACAAAATGCCAGTTGCCTACTACGAATTTATGGAATTGTTAATTCACCTACAAAGGCTATAAATAAGTAAATTAATTGCGTGCGAGTCGCCTATTGAAAATATTATATTATTTAAAAGAGATGATGCAGCTTGCACCTGTAAGCTGCAACGTTTCCTGAACCGGCGTTTTGGGCCGCGTGGCCATCGTAAGAGGCTTACAATCTGTAATCTGCCTAGTTTTGGTCGAAAGCTGATAAGTACTATCGTACAAGGTAGGTATAGACCTAGTTACACAAACACAGACACACACAATCGCCATTACGGGCTAAGCTCCTTTTCCACCAGAGATGTGTAATATACTATGTTGCTATGGTTGCGTCAGATATCCACAAATCATATTCATTGGTGCACATAGCATAGCACTGGGGGAAATGGGTTTAAAGAAGCTAAGTTTTCTAAGGAAGCATGCGTTCTATGGATGCGCGAGTGGTGTAGCTGTTTATTGCTATCTCGATATTGCATCGATTCAAATATTTATTTGCTGTTTTGTTGTTTAATTATTGCATATTAATCCGTGACCTTGACCTTGACTTAACCAATATTTTAGAAAATTGTTTGGTACTGGCTTCTACCTACCTAGGTTTTATAGTTATTGAAACTGTAATGGGTTCTCTACAGTTCTCTACGATTTGCAGTGCAATTTGGCGTATATTTCATTGTTGTTAATTTCAAGCATTTTTATATGTAGCGGATGGGCATTTTCCTTTGAAATGTGCTATTATAGCCCTTTCATAATATTTGAGGGAAAAAAATCGTCACTTTATGTTTATTAGAGAGCGCCATATTTACTATTTTTGCCACCACATTGCCTCTTACCAGTGGACAATCAAGACGCTGCCAACGACACCTCATTTGTCAAATTATAATTAGAAGTTTAGAAGTTATAGATATCAACACACAAAATTATTGTATCAAAATGAATCAAAATGATTAAACCCTCGCCGTAGTCAGGTAAAAATACTTTAAGTCCCATCGATACGAAAAGGAGAATTTCGCCGTACTGTACAATAATCCATAACAATATTCGCCAATTCAAAATCTAAAGTAAACTAATCATGGCACGGAGCCGGGTAAACCCCCCATAATCCTGGGCACGGACTCCCGAGGAGATTTGCGACCTAAAAATAACAGCATTTGCACAAGCCAATAGAGCAAGCTATAAAAAAATAATTACATTTTTAATCTGCAAAAACGTGAGCACAAGATGGATTAGACGGATATAAAATTACCGGAAGCGTCAAGAGGATCCCTTGTAGTGAGGTGCGATCCGAATTGTTACAGATAAAAAGTCGGGGTGGGTATTAGGCTGAATAAAGGCGTTTTATTATATTTAGTTAGGTTGTAATTTCGTTTAATAAGAGTTTATTCTGGCATGTTCTAGAACCAAAGATCCGAACACATATGACACCTACCCGCCCCGTGGGCTCGCATGTGGGATCACGTCCCTCTCTCTCACAAAGGAGGAGGCCTGTGTCCCAGCAGTGGGAACATTATAGGCTAATTATGTTATTTGTATGTTCTATAAATATATGTTAGGTATAACTTAACTAGTGAACTGCTCGCTTCAGTTTTTACTACTTTACGAAATTTATTTGCCATCGGTAAGTTTAATATTAATGCATTAAAATTAAGTATGCATAAATATTTCAGAATAAATTCACTAAATTTTAGTGACATCGGCGTCAAAATCGGCATCAAAACTATAAGTATAGGCATAAAAACAAATAAAAAAATAAGTATTTCCTTGTTGGACACCTCAATACACCATTTTCAAATAGTTTAACCCACCCACAGCAAACCGCCAAAACTATGAACAAAACTCATCGATCTAATGTCTCATCCAGCGCAATTTATCCCTCAGTAGCCCCGAGGCGCACACATCGGCCCTAATGTGATTTTATAGAGACCATAGGATGCCGATTAGATGGTACTTGCTGGGGTCGCACACTCGTATTCACTAATTTAATTTTATAATTGTGCGGGACAAGTGATAGAACAGTGTATATAACAGAATAGTGTATATAAAGTGATACATAGACACTCATAAGACAGTAAATAAGTGCTATAGTTTTAACAATTCGTTCATAGTTGTGTACATCGTAAACTTAGTACTAGGGGTAAGCAGTAATTAAGTGTTTATGCTATATTTTATATTGTTTTCTTTGATTTTATATTTTTCTTAGATAGTCCTTATTACATAGAGTCGAAATATATATAGTTTTACCTATGTAAATGTAATAAAAATAGTGAAAAACGCGAATAATGTAGCGCGGTCCTCATTACGGTAAAGATTGGAGGCATTTAGGAAAAAATGTACTATAAATGAGCTTCGCTCTGATTGGCCAACAGTTTTCGCGCATTTTTTAATGATGTTTTCCCTTTTTTTTATGTATAGCTGACGATTTTCCCGCGCTTTTTGATTATTGTGATTGGTCAAATCAATTTCGAAACCTTATCGAAAATTGTATAAAAGTAGGAACATTTTTGTAATTCGACACATTCAGCAGGCGAGCTACCTATAAGAAAGTACTCCAAATATAGAAGCAAGAAGTCTCCAGTGGTTTCATTCCCCGCCAACCCAGCACACAAATGTGGCAGTAACCCACATTTAATGGTCCTTCGAGCGCCGGATACTGCGGGGAAGAATTACCTGAAGATTACTACAGCGTTATAGAGAAGATTTCTCAAGAAAATAGAAGAGTACTTTCAAGATTTGAAGAAAATCAGCTGACAGCATGCCCGTTACGCGCTCTACGGGTAGGGGCCGCAAGGCGTCGGGAGAACAGAAGCCGCCGTCGTCAGAGACCAACACCTCGGCGAACGGCACCAGCGCGGAAGCCAGCACGGAATCGACAGTTACAGGGACGACCGCCACGGAGACTTCGGAACAGACAGACACCTCCGCGGCAACTGATCCAACCACCGTGACTTCCGCGACAGCAGCAACCTCCTCGACCGCAGCCGCCTCCGCCCCAGCCGCAACCGCCTCGCACCCCGCCAGCGTCGCCGCTGCCTCCGTAACCCCGTCCGCTGCGACGACGATAACTGCAGGTGTGAAGGACAAACAGCTGATGAAGCCGCCCGCTACTGTCATCAATAGTGAAGCTCGCCAAGAAACAGAAAATTCGACAGTGAAGCGATTTATGAAGAGCACCGCCGGTCCATCGAAACCGACCGGACCACAGGAACTCCGCCCTCCTAGCAGCAAGGGGGGAGGGGGGGGATCCACCCACAGCAGAATAAAGCAACTAAAGCTTGCGAAGGCGAGAGAAGATTTACTACGCCTTCAAGTGAAACTAGCCGCAGCACGCCTAGCTACATTGGAGAAAGAAGACTCAGAAGAGGAAGAAGATGACGTCTCCCTCTACTCGAAGTCAGAAGTTAACGCAAGAGTGGACAACTGGTTGGAGAATCAAGTGAATCGTCCGGTGTTAGCGATCACCAACGAGCCACACAGCCGCCCAGAAGAACCAACCGTCGTCCGCACAGAAGAACCAATGCCAGCGAAGCATGAAGAAACACGTCAGTCACCGGCGGGAGGTCAAACCGACCTAGCCCTCCTAGCTGAAGCCATCACCCGGGCGGTCAGCGCCGCTCAACGACCCAAGTTCGTCGAGTTACCGATCTTCAGTGGGTCTCATCAGGAGTGGCTACCTTTCCGCGCCGCCTACTACGAGACAGAAGCAATGTTCAGCGCAGTTGAAAATACGAATCGACTCAGAAGAAACCTGAAGGGGAAGGCCAAAGAAGCGGTTGAAGGTCTACTGATAACCAACGCGCACCCAGCCGAAGTGATGAAGACTTTGGAGTCAAGATTCGGAAGACCAGAAGCAATAGCCATGCTGGAGATGGAGACGCTTCGAGGTCTGCCACGCCTTACTGAGTCGCCAAGGGACATTTGCATATTCGCCACAAAGGTCTCCAACGTCGTAGCGACATTGAAGACTATGGGTTGTTTCAACTATATGTACAACCCTGAACTCGCGAAGAATATAGTAGACAAGCTGACGCCGACTCTACGTTATAGATACTACGATTTCTCAGCCACACAGCCACGAGAAGATCCTTGCCTCATCAAGATAGAAAAGTTCTTCAAAAGGGAAGCGGAGTTATGCGGACCTTACGCGTTGCCTGAACAGATGGCAGCACCTGCTACAGCCGCCTCACAAAAGAAGACACAAAGGATCAACAACGTGACTGAGAAGACGCAAACAACGAAGTGTTTCATATGTGAAGATACGGGGCACACCAATGCAACAGAATGTGAAGAGTTCAAGAAGTTAGATGCAAACGCAAGATGGGACATGGCCAAATCCAAACGTCTCTGCTTCAGATGTCTTCGCTACAGAAACAAGACACACAATTGCAAACCCAAGTCGTGTGGTGTCAACGGGTGCAAGTACTCTCATAATAAGATGCTGCACTATGAGAAGAAGGCAGAAGCAAAAGAAGAGCCAACAGAAGTCATCAACTCAACTTGGACAGTCAAGAAGCAATCGTTCTTGAAGATCCTTCCGATCCAGGTGAAGGGACCGAAAGGAGATGTCAACACCTTCGCATTGATGGACGACGGGTCAACAGTCACGCTAATCGACGACAGCGTGGTAACAAGCGTCGGAGCAACAGGACCCATAGATCCCCTGAAGATTGAAACCATCAATGACATGAAGACATCAGAGTCAGCATCCAGAAGAGTCACCATCAAGCTGAAGGGGCTCAACGATCACGAAGAGCAAATACAAGCACGCACAGTGAAGAATCTGCAAGTTTCATCTCAACGGGTTCCACAAGAAATAGTGGAAGGATGTCAACACCTATCTGACATCCGAGGACATCTCACATATGCCAATGCGAAGCCACGAGTTCTCATCGGTCAAGACAACTGGCATCTTCTGCTGACGTCAGAAGTAAGAAGAGGAGACAAGAATCACCCAGTGGCATCTCTCACGCCACTAGGGTGGGTACTCCACGGCAGCCAGACACGAACCTTCGGAAAGCAGATCGATTTCGTGTCACATATCACAGAAGATCCAGAAGAGAACTTAGAAGACCTCGTGAAGCAATACTTCGAGATGGACGCGCTCTGCATAAACCCCAAGAGACCGAAGACTGATCCAGAAGAGCGAGCACTTCGTGTTCTAGAGAAGACCACCACGAAGATAGAAGAAGGAAGATTCCAGACCGGTCTTCTCTGGCGCAAAGAAGATGTCAAGCTCCCAGACAACTATGAAAACTCACTGAAGAGGCTCTTCAATATAGAGAAGAAGATTGATCGTGAACCCGCATTGAAGAAGAAGTACGTCGAACAGATGGAAGCTCTCATCGCGAAGGGGTACGCTGAGCCTGCCCCGAGACAGAAGACAGCTGACAAGACTTGGTACCTACCACACTTTGCGGTAGTCAACCCGATGAAGCCAGAAAAACTTCGTGTAGTCCACGACGCCGCGGCCAAGACCAAAGGGGTGGCACTCAATGACATGCTGCTCAAAGGGCCTGATCTACTACAGTCGCTACCAGGCGTCGTCATGCGATTCCGACAACACATGGTCGCAGTTACAGCGGACATCAAGGAGATGTTCATGCAAGTCAAGCTGCGAACAGAAGATAGAGATGCACTGCGGTACTTATGGCGCGGGGATCGTCGAGACGACAAACCTCCAGAAGAGTATAGAATGACGTCGTTAATCTTCGGAGCATCGAGTTCGCCTTCGACAGCAATCTATGTCAAGAACCTAAACGCCAAACAGCACGAGGAAACTCACCCAGAAGCCGCAGCTGCCATCGTACAGAAGCATTACGTCGATGACTATTTAGACAGCTTCAGAAGCCTAGAAGATGCCAAACGTATCACGAAGAGTGTGCGAGAAGTACACATGAAGGCCAGCTTCGAGTTAAAACAATGGAAATCGAACTCAGCGTCACTCCTAGAATCACTTGGAGAAGACAACCAGACAGAAGACATGGAACTCTACAGAACAGAAGAAAAGACAGAAAGAGTCTTGGGTGTCATCTGGAAAATCAACTCAGACGAGCTCACCTTCAACCTCAACTTAGCCAGAATACCTTCCACGCTCATAGAAGGTAAACAGCCGACAAAAAGGGAAGCGTTAAGAATAGTGATGTCACTTTTCGACCCACTCGGGTTCGCTTCGCCTGTCACAATCAGGGCGAAGCAACTCCTTCAGGAAGTCTGGCGCAGAGGAACAGAGTGGGATGACAAGATCGACGAGGATCTGGCAGAGCAGTGGGAAATGTGGATGGGGCATCTGAAGAGCCTCCACGAAGTAGCTATCCCGCGGCAGTATCTCCACTACAGCGACGCCGCCTCCTTAGAACTTCACGTCTTCAGCGACGCCAGCGAATCAGCCTACGCTGCGGTCCTCTTCTGGAGAGCAGTGACAACGGACGGTGAGGTCAGCCTATCCCTCATCATAGCCAAAGCGAAAGTGGCGCCGTTGAAGTTGACGTCGATCCCAAGACTGGAGCTACAGGCAGCCGTCATGGGCACCAGACTCGCAGAGACAGTGGTCGAAGAGCACGAGAGGAAGCCAGATCGCAAAGTGTTCTGGACAGACAGCAAGACAGTACTAACCTGGATAAGAACAGGATCACGTTCATACAAACCCTACGTGGCTCATCGTCTGGCAGCAATAGAAGAGAGTTCCAAGGTCAACGACTGGCGCTGGATTCCGACGAAGCTGAACGTGGCGGACGACGCCACACGAGACGTACCATCAACATTCGACAGACATCATCGATGGTTCAAAGGGCCAGACTTCTTATACCAAACAGAAGACTCCTGGCCGACGGAGACCGCGAGGACAACACCAGAAGAACCTTCTGATGAAGAGAAGACGCATCACGTGAGCAACAAGAGAAGACTGAAGCTTGCAGAGGGTCTGCCTGATCCAGCTACGTTCTCCAACTGGGACCGACTCCGATACTCAACAGCCCGTGTTCTGCAGTTTATTCAACTCTGCAGAGCAACCAAACAGAGAGTCAATTACAGAAGAACGAAGAAGAATAAAGAAGCAGATCCCACATGGAATAAGAAGGCTACAGTGAAGAAACAGGCACCCACGATGACAAAGAAGTCATCACAAGAAGAGAAGAAGCGGCTACCAGTCACAGCCGAGCTGCTCAAGGCAGCTGAAGAACTCCTGATGCGGTCCTCTCAAGAAGAGTCCTTCGCGGAGGAAATAGATAGTCTAAACAATGGGAAGCCGATAAACAAAGAAAGCCGCCTTCACCAAATCAGCATCGAGTCAATAAACGGCGCACTGAGACTCAGAAGCCGTATTCAAGCGGTCCAGGACGTGAAAGAAGAGCTAAAAAACCCGCTGGTAATCGACGGTGATCATCCTACGGTCAAGCTCTGGGTACAGGCTGTACATCGACAACTTCATCACGCCGGTGTAGAAGCCACCGTCAACGAGTGCAGGCAACAATATTGGGTAATAAGATTGCGCCCTATTACACGCACAATACTACGACAGTGCCTATTCTGCAGAATGAAGACACAAGTACCTCCGCATCCAAGAACCGGGGACCTGCCAGCGTGTCGCTTAGCTCACCACAAGCGACCCTTCACCTTCACTGGGGTCGACTACTTCGGACCTCTCTCAGTGACCGTCGGACGAACTCGACAGAAGAGATATGTGGCCATCTTCACATGTCTCACAATGCGAGCAATACATCTAGAAGTCGCCGGCTCGCTTAGCGCCGACTCCGCGGTGATGGCAGTAAGAAGAATGATCGCCAGAAGAGGCTGCCCGACTGAAATATGGTCGGATAACGGCACCAACCTGAAGGCCGCCGACAAAGAGCTACGACAGGCAATCGACGCAGCGACTGCAGAAGAAGCGGCGAAGAGGACCATCTCCTGGCGCTACATACCGCCTGGAGCTCCATTTATGGGCGGAGCGTGGGAGCGAATGGTTCGCTCCGTCAAAACGGCCCTCACCGCGACGTTACATGAACGTCACCCGACAGAAGAGGTCCTCACGACTCTACTAGCAGAAGTAGAGTACACCGTCAACAGTCGTCCGCTGACTCACGTCTCAGTCAACCCAGAAGATCCAGAAGCCCTCACTCCTAACCACTTCTTGTTGGGAGGGCCGGGGCGCGTGCCGCAACCAGGCACTTTCGCCGAGCAAGACACCATTTCACGGTCCAGTTGGCGAGCCGCACAAAGACTAGCAGACGTCTTCTGGCTACGCTGGGTGAAGGAGTACCTCCCTGAGCTCCAACACCGGCGGGAGCCCCATGGACGAGGTCAAGCAGCGCAAGTTAACGATCTCGTACAAATCGTCGATCCAAACCTGCCCCGCAACGTGTGGATCCGTGGAAGAGTCGTCGCTACGTATCCAGGTCCCGACAACGTCGTGCGAACGGTGGACGTGCTGACAAAGGGAGGTGTGCTGCGCCGGCCAGTGAGGAAACTGGTAATCCTGCCCCTGTCTTCGAGCAACGAGCCCGCACCGGAAGTTGATACGACGCGGTCGCACGGCGGGAGTGATGTGCGGGACAAGTGATAGAACAGTGTATATAACAGAATAGTGTATATAAAGTGATACATAGACACTCATAAGACAGTAAATAAGTGCTATAGTTTTAACAATTCGTTCATAGTTGTGTACATCGTAAACTTAGTACTAGGGGTAAGCAGTAATTAAGTGTTTATGCTATATTTTATATTGTTTTCTTTGATTTTATATTTTTCTTAGATAGTCCTTATTACATAGAGTCGAAATATATATAGTTTTACCTATGTAAATGTAATAAAAATAGTGAAAAACGCGAATAATGTAGCGCGGTCCTCATTACGGTAAAGATTGGAGGCATTTAGGAAAAAATGTACTATAAATGAGCTTCGCTCTGATTGGCCAACAGTTTTCGCGCATTTTTTAATGATGTTTTCCCTTTTTTTTATGTATAGCTGACGATTTTCCCGCGCTTTTTGATTATTGTGATTGGTCAAATCAATTTCGAAACCTTATCGAAAATTGTATAAAAGTAGGAACATTTTTGTAATTCGACACATTCAGCAGGCGAGCTACCTATAAGAAAGTACTCCAAATATAGAAGCAAGAAGTCTCCAGTGGTTTCATTCCCCGCCAACCCAGCACACAAATGTGGCAGTAACCCACAATAATTCAATGTAATGTACCTATCTTCTGTTACAAATCGGTTTCTAGCTTGTATTTGACAGTGGCCAATTTGATTGGAGTTTGGTTAAATTTACTTTCAATAATTGGATGGGCATTTTAAGTGGTACGTACTTAATTTGAAATCGTTCACAATTACTGCTTGTGGTTGTACCTTGTTTTTTGTCTTTTTTTGGTTCCTACTGTGTTTGAAAAGAAACTAAAGTCAGACAGAATTACTCATAGTAGAAAGTAACCTAGGTAGAGATCATCTAATTTAAAACTGCATGCCCGTCCACTAAAATATCTATTCAAGCTTTTGAAATGTGTATGCAACAAGCAGTGGCGGGGTTTCCCATTTTAAATTAGACGATCTCAACTGAGGATGCAAGAATGCTTTTATAAGTACAACTGGATCTAACGAAAACTAGCTCCCATTTCATAATAATAATAACCTCATCGCCATTTCTCGACGATGACGTCGCGATGGGGGCTTGCGTGCTCCGAACTTTAGATCTATGCCGGTAGAGTTTACTTTGCCGTAACAGCAGGCTTAGCATGACGCTTTATATTTCTACGAAGAATTGACTGCTTTTTCAATACAAAGTGACATTTCGTTTCTCCATTTTTGACATCGCACCTTATATATCCTTGGAGGCGATCGGCAGCGCCGATTTCTCGCGTGCGGCCCTGGTCCAGGCCATGGTACGGAGCGAGAGTGCATGGGTAGCCGTCACTTCCTTCTGCGAAGCAGTGATGCTCGCGAAGAGGGAGGCGGCGCACGTGAGGGAGAGGCAGTATATGCGCCCTCACGGCCTTAGTCGCCGCAGGAGACGGCCTGGGCGTCGGGAATTCCAGGCTGATTCCCGGCCACCGTAGGCGTGCGCTTGCGTACGGCGAGTAATGGGTAGCTCGCTGTCCGGTAAGGTCCAAGCCCAGGTCGACATCGCGTTCTGTTCCACGTGCGCCTCAAATAGATGTCAGCATAAGCCGATGGGGCCCGCAAGGGCCTTTACCTGCCAGGGGTGCGGGTTGTTCGAAAGAGATACCGTGGCCCCTGGCACACAGGCCACTGAGGGAACACGGGTGGGTTTTAGTCAATAAAAGTCTGACACACCCTCCTGCTCCACCCAGAGCGGGAGAAGTTATTTGATGATTTCCCACCCCTAAAAGAAAAAAAACTCTGCCATTTTATTCCTGGATACTATAGATAAAACATTGGTCAGACACGACATAGTTCTTCCATAGTTCATGGTTCGATCCACTAAAGCCAGTGTAACCCATTCTCCAATATGTATCGTTTCCATGTTTTGCAATAGCCTTACACCAACCGTGTGTTATCCTTCGATGCACTTGCATAGTGCGAAAAGGGATAATCGTCGGTTGGTGTCTCATTTAATTAAAAACGTCCTTGCCTCTGCGAGTTGGCTCGGCCCCTCGTACGTTTTCCGAGTACAGTCGCCAGCAGGTCAAGCTATCCCAAACTGTAAAATTTTCCCAATTGAACATAAACCTTATTCCTTTGGAATAAAGAAGTTGAAAAACTATCAAAGAAAGACAGATTGGGGTAGCTTGATGTGCTGGCCTCTGTACATAAATAATAATGATTAGAGTTTTATTTCAGGCTACAATGGCCCATGCACATAGATTTATACAACAATTTGGAACCGTGCACCTAGCTTCTGACGTTTCATAAGTGCCCATGCAGGTTTATATGAAATAAAAATATTTTGATTTGATTTGATTTGATACAATCAGACATAATATAAAGTATAAAACAAAACTTGTATTAATAAATATAGTTTTAATCTTATGTTAGTGGTACTTCACCAGCTTGTCCTTGTGCTGTCCTGTGGTATTTGTCCGCTGTAGTGACGGAACACTACGTCCTGCAGCCAAAAGACTTCTTAGATGACGACGGATAGATAACAATTCGGTACGCGCACCACGAACATCTTGAAGTTGACGTTGCGGTGCGACTCCAGTATCTGCACCCTCGGCGTGTACCTCGTCTTTTGGCGCACGTACTCCACGATGTCCTCCACCACTACATTTTCTGTGTAAAGTGGTTTTTTTATAGGAAAGTAGAGTTAAGTTCCTTATAAGTCCACTGGTTCCTGTAAAGTTAACAGGAACCAGTAAACCAGTTTAGTTACCGGAAAAATTGCAGGAAGGTAAATCTTTAAACCCCAGGCGTTTCAAGATCCAACGGTACAAGGACTCACTGATAGTTCAATCCACGATGACGCTCCCCTTCCTGCTCCATTCCTTTGTTTTTGACCGCTCTCAGTACAAGTGTCAAAGAGTAGGGCGCGTCGTCATGGATGGAACTACGAGTATCTCTATCTTTTTCTTTCTTTTTCTTTTCTTTTCAATAACCTTTGTTCGTGTAAGTACGTTCGTCGCTATAGCTTAGTGATTGCCTTGCTACTCATTGTTTTAAATCCGGGTAAATAAGTTCCCATTTGACTTTTTCAATGCATATGTATGTACAGTGAGCGTAAAAAATTGAATTTCCACGCTTGACGTGCCGTCGTATTGCTGTGAACACACGCTAGGTACGCACCATCCGTAAATCAGAATGTGTAAATACAGTAAACACACCACAGAGGTCGCAGTTTTGCTCTTCAAACATTGTCATATCGTCGCGTACTAGCGAAAACATAAAAAAAACTAAACAATAGAAAAAAAAACCCGACTGTGTAAAAAGTTAACTTAAAAAATTTGGAAACAAGAATACCTACTTTATTTTACTTGAATTAACTTGATAGGTAGGTACTGTAAACAATCTTATGCAGTCAGAGGCATTTTCTTAAGAACAATAAAGATCCATATTACCCCCGACTGCATGAGAATGATTATAGTGTTAAGATTGATGATTTTCAAACACATGTTAAAAAACATTGATACCTTATTTGACAAAGTTCATTGACATTTTATTTCCACAATGGTTGTCGCCATATTGATTTTAGTGACTGTCATATCTTTACTGACACTCAAAAGAAGACAAATTGATTGATAAGAATTATCATCATCGGCCCAAGCGTCTTTATAGGGCCACAAATGAACAAACATACATACAAACACACATACATGACTGATAAACACATTACTCTCGTTTGTGGCGTGCAGTCGGGTAAATACAATATTTCCGTCGGTTTTGTCAGGCATGGTCACACGTATCGTTATGCGCGTGATCTTGGCCAGTTTATAGCATTGCTAAATTTCGAATAATAGAGTAGTTTCGGGTATTATGGCCTAGTCGGCCAATATGGCCTATATTATTTTCTCCGAAACTAACAAACACTAGCGGCTGTCGTATCGGGCATATTATTGCGGCCATTCGCTCGATACCCTCGGTCGATCCCTGCGTTGCAGCGATTGCGCGTGCGTCCAGAGCGTGCGACGACCGAAAATTATCGAATTTGATGTTATTTTTTGGTAAGCTTTACTCATTAAATTTCGTCAAAAAACCTTTGTTTGTATATTAATAGTGCACAGTGTTATAGGTTAACTATTAGTTTATAGTTTGGTGACATTTTAGAAGCACATTATTTACTACTTTTTAAGTTAGATTTTTTCTTATCAAAAACGTTCCTGCGGTCATTATGGCACGCTAGGCAGGTGGCCAATATGAACTACTAGGCCATATTGGCCACTTGTACCGTAATTTTTCAACAAGTTGTACTTTTTTTTCTTTTATGGCCATGGCTCCACGAAAACCAAATTCACAAAGACTACGGCAAACTTGGTGTAAGGAGTCAGTGAAAAAAGCCATCGAAGATGTGCAAAATAAGAAAATATGCTCACTAAAAGCTTCTTAACTGTACAAAGTGCCATGAACAACTAAGACGTTTGGCAGCTAAAGTAGATGTATCAGCTGAAGAAGCGACTTGTGCGAAACTGGGAAGAAAACCATTGCCACAAGAACAAGAGAAACAATTAGTGCAATACGTTTTGACGATGGAAGCAAAGTTGTTCAGCTCTAGTCCGAAAGGATGTTATGAGTAGCCTAAGGAAGTACAAATGTCTAGCTTGGAAGAAGAAAATGAACTTTTGTACGACGACAGTTCTGACGAAAGTCCTGATAGGAGCAATGTTTCTGATGCAAAGTGTCTGTCGTGTGAGGGTTTTAATTCTAAGGATAACAGAGGCGAACCATGGATTCAATGTCTATGTTATAAATGATGGGCTCACGAACAACGCTCAGGAGTGGAAACCGATGTTTTCGTTTGCGAATTTTGTTCTGCAAAGTAATGCAAAGTTCATTTGTTTTAGTTTGCGATTTTATTTGTTATGGTGGAAAATATGGCTCACTTCAATTGTGGCCAATATGGCCCTAGGCCATTTTGACCTACCATGTTTGAATTTTAATGATTCCTTAAGTTTAAAAAAAAAGCTTATAAAAGTTATGTTTCGATGTTATTAATCTTAAAATTATAATTTTTCAATACTATTAAGTTCAAAGAACTGATTTAACCAATAAAGACTGTTTGGTCTCTTAAATCTCGTAATTTATTTTCAAAACAGCTTATGGTGTGCCATATTACCCGAAGTTACTCTACCTATTAATATGTGCTGTTTTTTTAATTTTATTAATAGGGGAACAAAAAAATATAAACAGAAACATCACAAAAACCTCAATAGGTTTGTAACAAATAACAATAGCAATCTTAAAACTAATACTAACGGAATAATCACTATCTATTAATTAATGGTTAACAAATAGTTCATAAAATTAAAATAAAACATTGTAAGGTAGTTAATAAGTATTAACTGAAATAGTACAAAAATGAAAACGGCGCGGGTCAGGCATTCCGTCGATGCTAATTACATTGAATGAAATTTAAACAGGATGATGCCTTTTCAAAGATAATAATTAAAGCATTTTTTGTATTTAATTTTATATTTACCATTTGTTTGTTGTTTTGTTTAGCAGTAGGCATCAACCGTTGGACTGTGAAGTGGCCGGTATTATGTTCCAATCACATAATTAGGGCAGCACGTAATTTAGCGTTTTTTTAGCAAAACATATTATTAACATTTAAGAAAAAAAAAAATGGTGCCTCTTTCTATTAATGTTGTTATTGTAATAAAGGGTTTAGAATAAAAAATGCATTGATCATTTCAGCCGAAAGACGTCCACTGCCGGACATAGGCCTCCACCAACAGTGTTCTGTGAAGAATTGCCAAACTAAAGTGTCATGGCACATTGCTCGTAGCAAAATGCATTAAAAATAATAAATGTTTATTCGTTATATTTATTCAAAACAATTATTAATGATAATTACTTCAGCCGAATAAGATCTGGAATAGATGTTTCATGACATTTGTTTCTACACTTATACTTAGAAAAAATGTGCATTATTCTGACATTATTGTAAAATGTTTCAAATAAATGGATGTATTTCACCACCAGCATTAAATCATGATTGATTTAATAAGAATATTAACTCAATTCAAAATCAATAGATACAACTGTATGTAAACAGTTGTTTAACTAGCTCCAACTATTAATAACCGAAAAACATGTCAAAGAAGGTGGTTCAGAAACATACTTATGTACGGAATCCGTGATAACATGTTGCGCGTCGAAATCCCCTGCCACCCTGTATTACATCCAGCTTTTACGTAGCGCAATATTATTTGCCCTCGCTTCAATATTTGACTACATTTTGATAATAACCACAACCGCTAATAGATTTAAACACTCGTCAGTAACCAAAATAACCACGAAACACGAACGTTCTATTAGGTAGTCGTACAGAAATGAATCTGGATATTACACAGAAATCAAAAAATGGGATATTTTCGGTTACAACTGAAGAATTAACTTTGTTTCTCATAGTTTTTTCGGGAAATGTTATGAAATACAAACTTTTTAAAATACTTCGTTTTCTGTGATCTACTTTAGGTTTTAATTTTTTTTTACAAAAAAACAAAACGCTTTTTGTTTATTCCGAAATATCTTTGTCAATTTATGGTAGGATTTCGAAATATCTTTTTTAGGTATATATAGGGATATGCTTCTGGGGTAGTCTCATTTAAATTGCATTCGTTTTGCTAAGATGGTTTTTGTCTTTGTGTATCTCGGATATGTTCTATTGCATCCTCACTGTTGTTCACCTAATCAAATCAAAATAAAAAGTCATTTATTCAAGTTAGGCTGAGAATCAGCACTTTTTGAAGTCAAAATTACATAAGACAGTCCCTCAAAACGCCCACCCTTCACCTCTTCCCAGTGCTTTAGCTGGGAAGAAGAAGTGGCGTAACAAACTCCCCAGCAGCACAGCTGTCTGTTTAGTTAAATGGACTTGATTTTAAACTTTATGTAGACAAAGTAATTAACATTACGAGATACAGAGCATTAATTAAATAGTTTGTTAAATGTCACCTATCCATGCCAATATACTAACAAATAAAATCTAATACCTTTAAACGAGCAATTCTTGTATATATATATATATATATATAATCTGAATCTCGGAAAGGGCTCCAACGATTTTCATGAAATGTAGTATGCAGGGGGTTTCGGGGGCGATAAATCGATCTAGCTACGTTTCATTTTTAGAAAAAGTCAATAAAAAAAAAGAAAACCGTGCAACGCTCGGTCATCCAGAGAACTTAAGAGCGTTATTTCCACGCGGGTTGGCAACAACGCATTTATAGTAGTTTTTCGTGATTATTTAAATACTACAATAATACATTATCAGCCTATAATCTTCCCACTGCTGGGACCAGCCATCAGTATGACTTGGTTTTCTTCAAAGTGGTGGAGATGTCTCGAACACAGCGAATAAATACAATACACTGCAGGGATACAGGCCAGCCGCGGGTGGGGGATTGTCTTCGAATTGAAGGTTCTAGGACATGCCGGTTCCCTCACGATGTTTTCCTTCGCCGTTTTTAGAGCAGTTGGGATGAAATAATTGACATGCCTTAAAGCGCCTGAACGTACAACACGTAAGTCGCGGCCGTTACCAAGTACAGCCACCACAGCTCGCAGGGACAATAATCTCACTCTCTCTGGTACAATAATAGGCTTGTATTAATAAGTTTTTTGGCCACACGATCAGCACTGGCCACACCGAGACAGGGACAATACTTAAACTCTTCCATCACACCTGTACCGTCCAAGAAAGTTAGCTAACGGCTCCCCAGGCGGCCTTCCCACCGTAACTCCGACCAAGTTACCACCTTCACGGTACGTGGTTGTGATTGTAATATTAATGCACGTTTGAGGGTAACTGTCACAAAGCGACTGCTGTACGTACTTGTGCCCTTAATCACAATAACAATAACACGCGGGTACAGGGTGATGCAACATTTTAAGAGGACTATTATATTAATACGCGTAGATACATGATTTCCTCGTTGAAATTTTTCGTTCGTTGGTTGTATTAAAAAAATTACTTGATAAAAAATTGATCGTTTTCTCTTCTACAATAATAATAAAGCATTTCAATAGAATCCTGATCAGAGGGCAAACATAACTCACCACACTGTTTGCCCACTAGTCGGGATTTGGTTGAAATCTCGAGATGTCATGCAGTAACAGTAGGAATCGATTTCATTTTGACAGTTCCACAACATTCATTGCGTTGTTTACGTTGCTAAGTAGAGATATTTTTTGAACAAATTAAACAATGGATTAGTATCTAATAACCAACAAAGTTATTCAGATTCTGATTAATAGCGTATTACCAAATATGGCTGCTGGTCAATTTTATTGTTTTTACCCTAACTCGCGAACAATAAATACAAAAACAAAAGGACACTTAGCACTCTGTCATCCTGAAACGTGCCCAAAAGATTGGTCGCATTGCCATTTTGAATGGCAAAGCTAATTCTTTGGCCAAAGAAAGACCCAGCCCGCTGGTTACGTGAGGTATCGACCAGTCGGCGAGAAATTTCCTTAAAAAAGGGACGCGCACTCAAAACTGTACTTACAGTATTTGCGCCGCTATCAAACAAGTAACCAAAATCCTAATAACACTTTGCCCGAACTAGGAATCGAAACCGGGATTCCATGCTCAGCAGTAGCGCTTTCGACCACTAGACCAACGAGGCAGTTCATTGTTTCACAAAAACTGGCTAGATATTTTAAAATAACGTCAAAAGAAATCCCTTGTTTTGTAATACGGCCGCTACAGTTTCTCAGTTAACAGAATTAGAACATCCTTTAGGCATGACTCCGCAACCCTATCCCAAAGGCAATTATGAAAGCGAGTGA
Source organism: Polymixis flavicincta (assembly GCA_949987655.1). Classification (NCBI taxonomy): domain Eukaryota; kingdom Metazoa; phylum Arthropoda; class Insecta; order Lepidoptera; family Noctuidae; genus Polymixis; species Polymixis flavicincta. The sequence continues at coordinate 8,500,989 of OX465171.1, read as the reverse complement.
ACTGCAATCAAAAACGTAACAAAACCAAGTTTAGCCGAGAAACACTCGTTAATATTTCATAAGCTATCGAATTAGGTGGCATGTTAATCACCAGATATTCAACCCCTTATAATTACGGCAAAAACAACGGCTCCTAAACGAAAAAGCTTAATCTAATTTTAATTTTAATAATATCAAACCGCCAGGGATGCTGTTTCCTCTCGCTTTGTTGTGATGATGAAGATTTCCAGTACTTAGATAAACTTGATGGTAATATAAGTACTTACTAACTTCTACATTTACTTTTTCCATGCAGTCTTATAGAAAGGCGTGACAAAGTAACCTAAAAAGTAGAGGAAAAATTTGGTTTAGTGAAGGACACTGCACTACGCAATAACTATTGTCAGCTTAGCGCAGCGTCCGCGATCTTTGATTAAATAGGAAATTGTGATACTTTGTTAGAGCTACTTTTTAATTATTGCTGAATATTTAAGGATTTTAGAATCGGTCGAAACTATTTGCAGCGTTGAAAGCTTCGAAGCATTATAATTTATATAAAGGCTTTTCTGAAATGAACCTGACATTATTGGGGCAGTCCGATGATGACGAGTTAATTTCAGAAAACCGTGGAGCTATTAAACTTTCTTAAAAAACAGCATAAAAACTCTTTAGTACTCTTCAAACAAAAGAAACCACCTCTCCCACTCAATTTGTGTGACGTCATTCAATTACCTCTCACTTAGAGCCGTCCACCATCCATCTCAACTCCAACTTTAAATGAACATAATATTTTAAGAGGAAACGGATCAGTATAACAATCTATCTCTTTTCTCCGCTGCCTAACACACTCTATTGCTGTGGCAATTTGTAAAAGTTAACTCACTGAGTGCCAAACTTAGGGAAGACCGACCACTGTACTTTGACACCTCACAGACTAAGCTCTTACTTCTGAAGTTAGGAATAATTGGTGCGGCGAGGGAAGAGTGGCGGTTCAACAAAGACTGGTCAGAAAGAAATGATGATTAGAACCATTTATCATTTTAATACGAATCCCGCCCTTGTTAATAGGGTGTTTGGGGGATTAATAGATGTAACATTATTTTCATTGTTAATTTTGCGGGTTTGTTATATGTAATTTCGCTGTGTCGGTCATTCGCAATGAATTTATTATGAACCTATCTCGTGGAGAAAGGGTTAATTTTAATGTTGCTGTGTTTCTGTTTTAAGAGGAGTGTTTGTTAACGACATCATGTATATTGTCGGTACGGAAAATGTAACTATTTGTGTCTGTATTTCCATGTGGTGCCGGACATAAAAGAATAGCACCATCCCATTTCTTCCTGCGGGTGTCGTAGAAGGCTACTAAGGGAACTTACCAGAGAATGGGCAGCAGCGTTCTCTATGCATTTTACCAGCATACTACTATCGCCAATCGGCCTGCCAAGCGTGGCGATTATGGAAAAACCCCCATTTTGGGTGAGGCCCCTGTCCAGCAGTGGACGTCTTTCAGCTGAGATGTTGATGATGATGAAATATGCAACGGTTTTAAATATTGACTGCCAAGCTGAAATTGACTGTAAATACGGAATACAGGAAATTTTAAGTCAAAATTATCCATCCAACTAATTAAACGTGGGTTTTCTGATAAAATAAATACAAATGGTAATAGGAAATCAAAATATATTAGACACAGCTACGTTCTGCTAATTGTTTGCTACTACTAGAAGGTCCTCAGTAAAAAGGACTTCAAACTCTATAACATAATTCGAAGTCCCAAAACCATTAAATACAGTTTTCAATCCTCTCACAGGAACATTCCGAAAATAGGTACTCTTTACTCGTAGTGCCAAAAAACCGACAATACGAAATTCTAAAGGCGAAACCGTAGACACACTAAACACATATTTCTGATGGTTTATGAAACATGCAAACGTATCCGTGCCTTGTATTTTATACGACATTTTGTCATCTGCCCACCCTTGCAAGACGTGGTTTGGGTGCGTAAAACGCAGAACATCTTGTAACTTATGCATTTGTGTTAAACTTTTGTTTTTTGTACATTGCGTCTGTTTTTTACGTGGAGCTGAAAGGGAAAATGAGGAATAAAAAGAATGTTTTATAGAGAATTTGACCCCAGCCTTAAAATGGCCCAGGCTGTCTGCTTACACATTACTTGAAAGTATAACTAGTGTGGTCTCGGAACTAATATCTACCAATACGAAAAGATAATATAAATGTGTAATGTGTAAAATAATTTAACGCAAGACCTCATGCACCCGAATTAGAGTACTACGTTAAAAGCATAATGCAATGACCTTATCATTTTTATAAAGCAAACTATTATTATTTTGATAATAGCGTTGACCCCAGCTTTACTTTAATGCATTTAAATTTGAGTCTTATGGCCTAAAGGTACGATTTGATTCTCTTTGGCTCAATCAGCTGTCAGTATGGCAAAACACGTGGTTTTTGTAAAAAAATATTCATGGTAAAATTGAAATACATTCAGTATATAGGTAGTCAGTTATGAATAAACTGTTTCTGGACTTGCGTTTATTCGGTTACATCTTGTATACTTAAATATCTGGATCACCGGTAAATTTTTTTGTTTGACCTTTTATAAAAATGAAACCTAGCTAGATCGATTTATTGCCCCCGAAACCCCCAGCATACTAAATTTCATGAAAATCGTAGGAGCCGTTTATGTATATACAAGAATTGCTCGTTAAAAGGTATTAGATATGTATTTGTTCCAGCATATATACACATATACGGGAAGCAGGTTATGCCGTTGGACCCGGCTGACATTCGTGTATCTTAGACCACAGAACATATATACCTACCTACCTCAGGTCTTAGACAATCGCCGGTCGTTCGAAGACCAAAACTCTGACAACCCGCTTACCAAAGGGTATGGTATTATCCAGCAACTAGGTTGTGCAGGTCAGATAGGCAGTCGCTCCATATAAAATACTGGTGTTCAGCTGCATCCGGTAAGACTAGAGGCTAACCTCAACATAGTTAGGAAAAGACTAGGCAGGTTATGATGATCATATTTTCTTGTGAAAAAGGTGTGACAAACCAGTGCTCTGTTGTACCATAATACGGTTCTGCAGAACCTCTTAGAGTATTTTAAACGAACAATGTTCGCAAAGTAATATTGGGTATTCCTGCAAGATTATACAGCGGCTCAGAAAAACAAGAGTACGCGAAACTGGTTGGACGCCCATTAAATTGATGTCATCAGGCACTAAGATTGGCCGTCCTCCAGTCTGGACCTTAATCCCTTGGATTATCAAACATGGCAGTATTTAGAGGAAAAAGCACGCGCAAAACCCCATACAAATTTGGAGTCGCTGAAGCTATCCCTCATCAAAACAGTACCCGAAATGGACCTCAATCTCGAGGGTGATTCTATCGATGACTGGCCTCGCAGATTACGGGGTTCTATCGAAAATCAAGAAGGTAATTTCGAATAAACTAATGTACGTGTAAAATTGTGTAGTTTTATCTATCTTTCTATATTATTATAATTTGACAGTATGTCATTTATTTCATTCCATATTCTGAGTTTAGTTCATTCACACTTGATCTGTGACAGAACTTATCACCTAACTCGTACAGTTGAACTTTTACTGCTACTTTCGTATGCATATTTAGTTAAAGCTGCTATTTAGATTAGAGACAGACACTTCAATTGTATGTAAAAATGCAATTTCATTGGTAAAATTAGCACAAATTACTGATTTCACCATTAATACGTTCAACAACTGTCAGTGTCAATATTCCCCAACAGTGATGACACTGACAGCTCTTGAACGCTGTTTAGATGTGCTGACCGGGTTTAGTTTCATTGGCGATTTTCGCCATTCGTGTTCCAGTTCTTTCACTGATATTTTACCTCAGAGAGCAGCAAAATTATTGTAACGATAATAATGATCAATGCAAAATCAGAGGTAAAAATGACAGACTGTGACACGATGAGCTATATTCTATAAATTGTAACTGTTTGTTCATCATCATCATTTCAGCCAAAACACGTCCACTGTTGGACATAGGCCTCCCCCAATTTGGGGGAGTTTGCCATAGTCACCACGCTTGGCAGGAGGGTTGGCGATCGCAGTATGGTGGTAAAATGCAAAGAGAACGCTGCTGCACATTCTCTAGTAAGTCCCTTTGTCGCCTTGTACGTTGCTCACGGGGAGAGATGGGATTATGCTATTCTTTACGTCCGGCACCACACGGACGAACTAACGGATGAACTGTTTGTTATTGTTTATCAACCTAATCAGAATCAATGAAAATCAATATATTATATTGAAATATAGCTATATGGACACTTATGAAGCTAGGTACACGTTTCCAATTGGTCGTTATAATATGGAGAAGAGCCGGCAAGAAACTCCACAGTTACTCTTTTAAAATTATTGGCAGTTACAATGTTTTCAATCAACAGTGATAATAGGTTTGCGAGGAGAGTCAGTGTAGGCCTGTCACCAAGTATTAGGTACATTATAAAAAGAAAATGGTCTACAAATCTACTGTCCACAATTTGTATAGATATCATAAAGCAGCGATGTACGACATAACTCAGGGGTTTAACAAAACTGGAGTAGCCAATGAAATAGGCAATAAGATATTCAAAAGCCGTTCTGTTTACCATGCGACATGTATTGGAAATCGTGTGGTGACTGAGATGGCAACGCTACTTATTTATAGCATTAAATATGTAATATCTGGATGTAATAAACAAGATAACATCGTATAATATAGTGGAGAAATTGAGAATGATGGTTTAAGGCGGAGACTAACTTGCAACATTTGTCTGTAATGTATCGAGTTTTCGTAATGTGTTACAGTACTCAGTGCAGTGACCGGAGCAACTCGATTCAAGCGCCGGATCCTCCACTCGACTGTCGGCGTTGTGGTGAATTATTTTGAAACGCGCTTCAGTGGTCAGTGAAAACAGCCGAGTCGCTCGATGCAAGCATTACGAGCGCATGTTTTTTACAAACAAGTCAGTGCAGGTTGACGTGTCGTCGGACGAGTCTCTTTTCCAAAACAAAAATAATTATACTTTTCCAAAGTAAATGGCACAACCTCTACGTCCGCCATCCTGAATAAAAATTGAGCACGCTTGAGTCAATTGCTCGAAGCGAGCATTCGCCACGTTTAGAATATCGCCGATTTGAAATAAGAAATGGAGCGCGCTTGAGCTATAATGCTCAAATCGAATTTTCGCTGCATCTTGTGTATCACCGTTTTCTAATCAAACTCGCCTCGAATGATATATTACAAACACACGTTGCAAGTCAGTCTCCGCCTTAATACTTCAAGCTGAATTTGTATGATGACAGTAGGCGCACATAGGCGTTTCCGTTAGTTTCTGTCAACGTCCATGGAAAATGGCGTCAGTTTTTGAGAGTATTGACAGTAACGTGAGAACCTCGAGAAAAACTTGATACTCATATCTGCTCAAAGGTAAATGATTGATGTTTTAATGTACCCACGCTGCCCAGCGACATCACCAATTCGCCAGCCAAATCTGGCGATTGGCAAAGCATTATAATTTTGTTCAAAGGCCCTTAAAATCCAATGACATACACAGCACATACACATGAAGCGGAAAGGCTGAGGAAATCGTCAAAAAACATGAATTTTTAATCACGAATTGACATGACGGATTTTTGCGTGAACGGAGGCATCGGGAAATTCATCAAAAATTCTGTTCAGGAGACCTTTTTAACGTATTCGTAGACTAGACCCCTTTTATTTCGTACGTTCGTTACGCAAAGGAAATATTAGCGGCGATGAAACAAATGCTCATGAAACTCCATATCTTCGGGGGTAGAGAGGTACCTACTTATAGTTTACTCATCTCACTTACAATACAAGCATATTTGTGACACTAATATTCAAAGTACTCGTTTTGTCTTCATCTCGTTTTATTAAGATTTCACTACTTTACAGATAAATTTGATTAAATATAAAAAATTCCGATACCAAACTGGTCCGTTCTTTAGCAACTAAAATATCGTCCACACTTTGTTCGTAAGTGTAATAAAACTTTCCTATAAGCTTGTTTACAAGCACACGTATTTACTATTTATGTACTGTAAACGGGAGTACAAAGGAAGTAGCCACATAGGAGTGAACCGCTGCTATTCAAACTTGGGCTCGTGCTCCGAACTATGACAATGCTTCAGTGTACGCCAATGTGAATACACCTTTAGGTACGGATGTTGGGGTGTTAAAATGGCGCTCGCGTTTTGTTTTGTTTTTGGCTGCTGCATAGATTAGTTTTGTCTTGAGTGCTTAAGTAGCTAAGTTCTCGAGTTAATTAGAGTGAGTGAGTAAAGTTAGAATTTATGGTAAAGTAGAAAGGTTTCACGATTAGAAGACTTGGTCTGAAAGCCGGTTTTAGCATCGAACAAGTTTGTAGGAAATGTTTTGTGTCAAGAGTTAAGCTAAGGCCTAATACCAGTTCAACTCTTAAAGGTCATAACAATTTGTATGAACTATTTGTTAATAGTGAAAACTATGAGTCAGATGGATAAATATACGTCCATAAACAAGGAACGAATCGCAAAATACTTTGATCGAAGTTGACTCTGACTCATAAAACGATAGTGATAGAAGACTGTTCGTCAGCTCATGATGGTGGATCTCGCAGTGAGTGTGCTACAGTGATTAGGTGGGGATAATGCTTGTTAGCATTGAGATGACCACGCGTCATGGTTATTTAACCAATTACAACGCGTGATAATCTGTATGTAAACTACAAAATGTCATCTAAAGTAGAAGGAAAACAGAACACCGCCGAAGTACAAGACGCTGGCCCGATCAGAACATGACCTCTGTTTCTGTCATAGTTACCGAAGCTGTTCAAGCCGATCAGCAGCGACTTGACAGGGACGGTGGCTTAAGACTAGTGGCAATCGTTTTCAAAGCGTTTCGGTTTCAAGAACGACTTTCGTCATGATTGTCATAAGCGATTTGATAGTCTATGTCAATCTCACGTTTTTTACTTTTCTCTCTTTGTCTAGGGCCTAGACACTAGATCTTCTTAAAGGCACAGGTGGAGTTAAACCAACCGTGAAAAAGGTTTCACCTACCTTACATTGAGAAAGATGACCTCAAGAGTTGCATTAGTATTTCCAAAGTACACAGAAACAATGATACCTATTATAATTAAACAGAAGAACATAAGTTATTCACATTCGGCAAGTAGCATGTTAAATGATAACAAATGATTTTATTTCTGTAAATAGTACAAACAATCAACGTCAAACATTTTTTTAAACTAGATGAGGTTTACCTTTCCTATCTGACTACTCTGTGAAGAAAGGTGGAAACAAACTAAGAGGTCACAGTCTCTTTTAAAGTCCGGTCAGGTCATTTGATGACATGAAGCTAAACGATTCAACGAACAACCCGACATAGTCTTCACATTCACAATTATTAAAATAATATAATACTTAAGTAAGTATTAATGAATTTGCAAAAATAACATTAATCAATGTCAATGTGTATACAAATATCCGGAAATAACCTTGGTCAGATTATTTGATGACCATGTAGATCGTTGTCTGAATTGGTCTTTTGAGGAAAGAACCACAGAGATTTATGTGGATCATTTGACAATTATCGTGCAGATCAAACGGGAACTTGAGAAGCTCAACGATTCGCCCAACAATACCAAAGAAAGGACATTTGGGTAGGCCGCTTAAACTCCTCAAACTGACAGCTCAGCAACTCTGACTAACAGACCAAACTGTTAAAACTTGGCTAGTTAGCAAACCCGAAACTCAGTGTCCCAGCAGCAGCATCAACGGAAAGCGTACTGTGTATCTCGTGTTCGATTAGTACCTATATATTTATATTTGGATTTAAAGGTGGAATATGGTGTAGGAATGGGTGTAGGTATCCTACCTTAGAATATAATAGAATAGAATTAGATTTATTTCTCAGTATATGGTACATTGATTCACTGTAACAAGGATCTTTTGGCACTCGAATGGCGTTTCCAGCGGTCGTTGTCTTTTGTCCAATACTTTTGTGACATGTACCTAGGCATCGAAAATACAAGATGGCGGGATGCGTTTCGATTTTGGCAACGCTCCAAATTGCCCTATTACGGCTATACCTCATTTTACTTTGTAATATAATTGAACAGAAGAAAGATTCTATGCACGCAAGTATATTTAGTTATGTCCGAGTCGCAGCGCGATCTTATCGCCACCGCCAACCGTTATTGTTCCCAGTGGGGCGGCGCGCGAAATTCAGCGCACTACGCCGACACACCTACACTTCGCAAACTTTATTGCTCACAAATTGTATGCATTATTTATTTAATTTGAAAGCGAAGAAACCCAAGCGCGATCATACGCCTCTGCGCGGAATGAGGGCGAGAGAATGCAAAAATATAAATAAGCTCGCCGTAGCGTAGAGGTAACGCCATATTGCTTTGTTTGTAGTGATTTCGTGCATTTGCGTCTTTAAGTGTTGCTTGTTTCTTATAAAAGTTTTTGTGCAGTTAACAATTTGCTTACAACCGTTTAGCACTGTATAGCGTATTTGTCCTTTTCTTTGTTTTTTAATATTGCAGGTTAAAAGGGAATTCTGGCTTTGTGCAGTTATTCAAAATCATAAGTGTCAAATGTTGCATAATATATTTTTGCGTAGATATTGTTGCAGTTTATCATACTTACAACCGTTGCACTTTACTAAGGTATTTTCATGTATGTGTCGTATTCTTTGTTCTATTAATTTACTGGTTGAAAGGAATTTCTAGTTCCGTTCAGTGAAGGTCCTAGTCAAGTCCTATTACACCCGTTTTACACACACTGGTTACACAGCAGTGCGGACGAAACTAAGGGAAATCCGGTAATCTTTTTGCAAACTGACTACCAACTTAATTTGTCCGGATACTCGAAGGACAACTGGTTATTCCCTGCTACTACTTACTGCCACTGTATGTAAGTAGCTACAACACGGCAAATTAGCGTAGTGAAACATGTAGGTAATAGTACCACTTTGAATGCAAGCTTATAAAATCTAAATGTTCCCCATTGATGTAGCAAAAACCCAAGATACACAATCAGCGTCTCAAACACGTCCACATGAGTAGGGCACAATATGCTCAGGTGTCAAATAGTATCAGTATAGTCAGTCATCTTTCAGTCTTTTTGGACATTGGTTTGTAAAAACCACTTTAAGCCATGCATGTTCACCATAGGGGCGGGCTTGCGGATGGCGAGTAGATAATGGGTCGCTCGCAGTCCGGTAAGGACCAAGCCCGAGTCGACGGCGCGTTGTGTTCCACGCACGCCTCAAAGAGATGTCAGCACCAAGTGGTGGGGTCCGCAAGGGCCGATGCCTGCCAGTTTCAATTTGCAAAAAAATTTGTTTTATAATTTTACCAGTACGTATTATAATTGGGGCTAATTTTCAGTGTTACTTTTGTTCCAGACTGCGCATTTTGTGCTTTTTGTATATCGATGCTGTTCCCTATTAAAAACAGGAGGTCATCAACATTAAAATATTGTATTTTTATTAATTCCTCAAAAAGATTAACACCTAAAGCAAAACCTATGATTAATTAATGATGGTCAGCATCTGTCAAGCATTTTCCCAGCTATGTTGGGGTCAGCTTCTAGCGTCTTACCGGATGCATATGAATGTCAGTATTTTAGTGACTGCCTATCTGAACTTCTCAACCCAGTTACTGGGTAATAGGATACCCCTGGGTAAGGCTAGTTGACAGACAATCGGGCTTCTGCCCGTAACGACTGTCAAAAGTCCTCAAATGACAGTTGGACCCGTGCTTTCCGAGGCAAAGAGGGGTCTCGATATGTAATGGATGGTTGGCCCATCCATGGACTGTCCTCGACAAGCGTTGCTTAACCTTGAAGATCGACCCATGCGGCTGATATTCTTTAGCCACGAGGTCCGATTAATTCATAATGCTAATTATGATACAAGCTTTTCTTAGCCAACAATCGAACCCGTTGATTTTGAAATGAAATAATCACTGTACATTGTGTAGGTATTATAGGTACGAGAGTTCCGCTAGTAGGCAATGATAAGAAAAAAAACAAAGATAGGTTACCAATACAACATTCGATCTTCAAAAACTTCACAATGTCGCACTATTAGATGACACGTGGAAGTAGGACGGCATGTCGTATTTTAACCACCCAAATGTCCTTTCTTTGGTATTCTTCGTCAAATTGTTGAGCTTCTTGAGCTGTATGATTACGTACAAATACGTGCACTGATTGTACAGGTACATTAAATCTGCGTGGTTCTTTCCTCAAAAGAACATTTCAGACACCAATTTACATGGTCTTCACATAACCTGACCAAGATTATATCTGGCCTTTAGAAGAGACTGTGACCTCTGAGTTAGTTTCGGTCTTCCTTCTCAGAGTAGTCAAAAAGAAAACGCCAATCTCATCTAGTTAAAAAAATATGATTGACTTTCTTTTCATTCTTTTAAAGTACTTATATTTTAATATAAACTGTTTCCTTTTGTTCGTTACCTCATACTTGCATATAGCCCGGGGGCTTGAGAAGTTGCATGCTGAAATACAGTATGAATCTACACAGTCCGGCAGCAGAGCTAATCTTAGACACAATTTTAACTGATTTACTTTTAATCTAAGCATACTCCAGCAGCTAAGACAATAGGGTATTTTCCAATTTGATAAAAACTGTTTTAATTTGAAGATTGGGACGATACTCGTATATTTAATGGAAAAAAAAATCCATTTTCTCCATTAAAAACGATTAAAATCAAATTTATTTTTCGTTGTTTTGAATTTACCGCCAAAACGCTCCTTACGATGACTTTTTATCACCTGACATTGTAACGTCAGCTTGGTATAAACAGCACCAGTACAAATACTTAGTTTGGCGCAGTTTTAGAAGTATTTGTGCACAGAGGCACCGCACTCCAGTGATTTCACTTTCTATCCATAAAAAATCTTGTTAATTATAAACACAAACACGACACTCACTTGTTTACTTACTAACTACTTTAGTTTACACATAGTTGACGTCACGTGATAAAAGTCATCGTAAGGAGCGTTTTGGCGGTAAATTGAAAACCACGAAAAATAAATTTGGTTTAGTTTAAATCGTTTTTTATTGAGGAAATGGATATAAATCATTTTATTTTTATTTTTCTGTTACATATTTCGTCCCAATCTTCAAATTAGAATAGTTTTTAATAAATTGGAAAATACCCTATTGTTTATTCCTTTTTTTCTAATAAATATTATAGGTATTATTATACTATTCGCCACCAAAATACAAAAATAAGTCACAGTCCATAAAACCATTTCATCATGAAATGTTTGAACTGAAAATTCCTTCCCATTACCAAATGTTGAATGTACTTCCTTCTTTAGTAGACCCCGACGCAGCCTATATTAAGTGAAATTGGGTCGTTACCAACAATAATGAGTTAGTTAGCCGCACGATTGTTTTAATACAAGCTGGAGTCGCTGTAATGAACGCTATTTGTCTCGGTCGCAATGCCGCGGTAGCCATCTTGGAGGGAAAACTGTGATGGATGCCAAACGTGTTCGCGCGCTTTTTGGCGGGATGCGTTTGCTTTTAAGGTTATGTTAGTAAAATAGGATTATGGACGTTGAAAAGTGCCCTGCAGGCCTAGACAAAACACATTTCTGTTAGCGTTCACGCCAAACGGTTCGCCGAAATCTATGGGAATTACATTACCTGCAGAAAGGTTAAGTCGTGTCCTTTCCGCAGGTAATGTCATTCCCATACATTTCGCTAAACCTGATCATCGACTCGTGCGGCTATTATTACTTTGATTTTTAGTACTTAAGTTTCATTAAATAACTATTGAACAGGGACTGATTACTAACTAACTAGCTAGTATTTTCCAGCAGCTACGCCCGCTAAGAACTGTCATTGTTCCGAATTTCATCCAAATCCACTCAGCTGTTTTTGCGTGTTTGAGTTACAAACTTTCCCATTTAGAATATTATTAGGGTCAGATACTAGGATTTTATGTTAGGAATTTCTCAGAAGCAGCTTGGAGCAGTGGTGGCCAAGTGGCAACGTCCGCGACTTACGAGTTGTAGGTCGTGAGTTCGAACCCAGCCAGGCGCTTTACTTTGTGTAAATCATTTCATCACCACTGCTCCAAAACGGTGAAGGAAAACATCGTGAGGAAACCGGCATGTCCGAGAACCAAAAATTCGAAGACATGTGACATCTACCAACCCGCACTGGGCCCGCGTGGTGGATTACGGCCCAATCCCTCTCACCCATAGGAGGCCTGTGTCCCAGCAGTGGGAACATTATAGGCTGATGATGATGATGAAGCTTGGAGTTTGGAATTGTGCTCGGTTGCTGGTAATAGGCTCGCCCCTTTTATCATCGAAGTTATACATATCTACCGAAATGTAGATATAGTTACTATAAGCATACCTGAAAAAGAAGCTCGATGCTATATATCATGTTATGTCATATGTAATATCTAGATGACCGAGTTTTGCATGGTGTTTTTATGGTTTGACGTTTTCTAAAAATGAAACCTAGCTAGATCGATGTATCGCCCTCGAAACCCCCTACATACTACATTTTATGAAAATCGTTGCAGGCGGTTCCGAGATTCAGATTATATATATACAAGAATTGCTCGTTTCATGGTATTAGATATTATGTCACATGTATTAAAAAAATAGGCAAAATACCACATTTGCAAACAGTTTCTTACACCTCCTTGTATATGGGGAGTAGGAGAAATAGGGAGATTCTTAGGAGGAAACACACCAATCTGCGAATACAAACATAATATTTGATTGTTATGACATCGGTAAAGTAAATCTTCGTCTCCCTCCTATTCGCATTAAGTTAAATGGCGCTAGTATATTCTTGAAACAATAAAAGAAAATTACTTGATATTGTTGCATCGAGCCAAGGAAAGGCGAGTCCTCGTTTCTTGAATGTTTTCTCTCAAAGCAGTTACCTCCTTATAGACATACAAACTTATCCTAATTTTTTACCGTCTTCTAAAAAGGTGCATGTTCTCAATTTGCCTGTGTTTTTTTGTTTGTATGTATGTTTCACGATAACTCCGGAAATTATGAGTCGATTTCTAAAATTCATTTTTAATGGATATGTTAAGCTTCAGGGGTGGTCCCATATAAATTTGATTGACTTTGCATGTAGGTAGATACTAGACATTGGCGAAATAGCTCACTGAACAGAAAAAGAGCGATTAGCTCTTCCATTTTAAAGAGCTATATCACTCCGCTAGCTCACTAGCTCTTCTATAGCTCAGTAACACGATTTTTAGCTCATTTGACTCACGCCGCACGCGCATCGAAGGAGACGGCTCGGCTCGCTCAATGTCAATAGCTCTTTGGAAGTTACTCACAAGTTCATCTATAGCACAGTGACTCAGACGCCGATTGTTACCTCTTTTTTTTTAATAACCCTTGCGGTTCCTTTTTAACCGACTTCAAAAATAAGGAGGTTATCAATTCGACATGTTTTTTTTTTTAATGTATGTTCGGGCATAACTCCGTCATACGTAGACGGATTTGCAAAATTCTTTTTTTGTTTGAAAGGGGTTTATTTCGAAATGGACCCATTTAAATTTAATATAGATCTGATGATGCGTTACGGAGACAGACAACGGAACTCTTCAAAAAATTACAGCAAATCAACCGCGAATGCTGCTATCGCATAAATATGCATTGTTTTGACCCCAAGGATGATGAAATTTCGAATCGGTGTGGGGTAGGTAACTAAAAAGTGAAAAATAAAAACTTTTTTTCAAAAAAATAACAACCGACTTCCGAAAAACACTACAAAGTGCAAAATAAATTTAATTTCGGAAAGCGGTGACAAATAATTAAAATACACATACAAAGTCACCGACTTCGGTCGGTTGTTATTTTTTTGAAAAAAAGTTTTTATTATAATGTGCCAAAGTATTTTCTACTTAAATTCAATAAACATAAAGATGATTTACAGTGATTTATGTCTTATGATAAGTTTAAATGAAGTATTGTGCCGGAGAGCTAGAAGAGAGTTGGAAGAACGAATTATGCGATCTGAAGTATTCCGATGGGAGCCGAATGAGTAGTTCCGCCGGTGAATTCGGTCGGTCATCGGTGTCTCGCTGAAGTACAGCACCCTAATTGTGTAACACACGATTAATCAAAATAGGCTTCATTTTGACAGTTCTTCAATATTCATTGCGGTGTTTATGTTGTTGAGCAGACACATTTTTCGAACATATGAAGCAATGGTTTAACCATCTGTTTCAAAACGAAACATATTATGATTAAAGAGTACAGATCAGATCAGACATCAAGATGTTAAATATCCTCGATAAGGGGGCTATTAAATGGAAAATAATTTTACAGACCTGACTTCGTTTCAGAGATAAGCGCATACAAACAAAAAAAAAGACAAACCAACTCTTCAGCTCTATTATTAGCATAATACTAGTATAATACATTTAGATTTAGGAACAGTCATGAATTGAATGCATGACGTGAATTGTACCTATAACAGTTTCACTTTGATTTGGCCTTTAATACAGCTTTAACTACTTATTTATTAATGGCTTTGAGGAAAAGACACCGCGACTAGGTTCGTAGGTCATGGCATGTGGTTGACTAAACAACCAAAAGTCTGACAACCACTCTTACCAAGGGGTATCGTGTTACCCAGTTACTGGGTTGTGGAGGTCAGAAAGGTAGTCCCACCATGTAAAATATTGGTATTCAGCTGCATCCGTTTAGACTGGAAGCAGCTCCAACAAACTGGGGACAACAAACTGGGGGCTAGATAAATGATGATGATAGGTCATGACATGTGGTTGACCAAACCAACGTTTCAAACGTACCAAAAGAACTTTACAGTTAGCAAGAGTTTAAAACAAAAGTGTGAAGTCCTCACAAAAACACAAATATCAGAGAATGCCCAAATTACCACCTTAAAAGAAACAAGTTTTTAATATAACAACCGAGTAACAGAAACATTCAATGTCACAAAATCAAAGCAAATGACGCCACAAATCCATGAAAATCAACGATGCATCATAAATATCACGCTGAACAATAAACAATAAGTCCGTACTTGAATGAAAAACCCTCCCGTATCAAAAGCTCCGAACAAAAAATAATACTCATAATAATCCATCGAAATATGATGGGGAATGCGAACCAACGTAAAATGATGCCGAAAAACAATCACCAAACAATTTCAAACTTTATCACAACGAAAACAGATGTCAGTCTAGTTTCCGTAGTGTAGAAAGAAGTTGGTAAAGTTTGGTGTACATTTCTGAACATATGGATCCATTAAACAGGTTTCGGATCGTTCGCAAATTAATGTAAACAATACTATAGTTAGCCAGATTTAACTGAAAAGGAGATTTGATATTGTATTTTTGATGATTCGAACATATTTAGTGATTCGCGTGTATTGTCTGGGGAGAGGGTAGTTACAAACTGTCTCTACTTCATGCAGAGTTTTGGATAGTTGATGCATAAGCATAACCATATAATATAATGTTCCGACAGCTGGGTCACGGGGCTCCTCTCTGTGAGAGGGAATGGGCTGTAATCTTCCACGTGGAGCCCGCGTGGAAGAGTGCATATTGGTAGATGTTGCGTGACTTCGATTTTTTGGTTCTAAGGCATGCCAGTTTCCTTACGATTTTTTCCTTCACCGTTTTGAGAGCAGTGATGGTTAAATAATTTACACAAAGTAAACGCCTATCAACGAACCTACGACCTAGGACTCGTAAGTTGCAGCCATAACAACTGGGCCACCACTTACTATACAAGGGATGGGAAGATTGTAAAAGATATGAAAAGGAGAGTACATGCAGAAATAAAGGAAATGTTGCTATATACATATGCGGTTGTGACCAACCAGTTGATGCTCGAAAACGCTCGTCTGACTGTTGAAAATGGTATGCTGGTGGCTTCGCTTATGTATGGAAGTGAATGTTGGGTGTGGCAGAAGAAGTATGAAAGTAGAATAAATGCGTTCCTTGCGGAGCATGTGTGGTGTGACTATGAATTATAGGCTCAGGAATGATGTGATAAGACAACGGCGCGGTTTTAAATACGATGTAGTGACAAAAATTGAAAAGAGTATGCTTGGATGGCTTAGAAAAGGAATACCTTTTCTTGGAAATATCCAAGCTAGATGTGAGAAGAAACGCCGGAGGGCATGAGCTAGCAGAATATATGTGATGTATTTCGTAGAAAACGCAATCGGCGTGCGTATACAACGTGTAACGGAAAGGGTATATACATACCAAATGCACGGCTTCTGTGGATGATATCAAACGATATTGGAAGACTTTTTAATCCTATCTCTACATGTTCGGAAGTTATGAGAGTTTTTAATACATCGATACCAGAACTTTCCAAATTGAAATAAATACATCACTCGGAAAAATATATTGTGATATTGGCAAGTAACGTGGAAAGTTAATGACCTACGTAGTGAGACACGTTAGTTATGATTTGAATTTAAACATATGAAATCGAAAATTTGGTATCAATTCTTAGAGTATTTTATTTTGAGCTGAAACTATGCATAGTGATTTCTATACCTGTTATATTTAGTGCTTAAGGATAGCAATAGGATTTCTGTTACACTGCGTATAACCATGAACATAAACGAGACAAAAGGCGTACGTTATGATCGTAGCAGTTGGCGTTCCGTAGTTGCTGCCTACCCCTATAGATAAAAGGCGTGAGTTTATGTATGTATGTATTATTATATTCTACTCTACAGGTTAAGTATTTAACCAGTGCGCAAACTGCAACCATAGTTATAGTTATATTTATATAGTTTTATTTACTAAATTTCTTCTCATTTATTGCACCTACCACTGTTTGTCTCTGCATCACCCAAAGGTCGACTGGTAGAAAATGCCTATGGCATTAAGTCCGCCTCTGTACATGTGTGTGCATAAAGTATAAAATAAATAAATAAATAACCATGAATTCAGCATATCATTCTGGAACCCCAGTGCACATTTTTTTGTCGGTTATACCTACATAAAAATTATCAGCTGTTCCATACATTTTGACCGCGTAGGTATTGCACTTATTATTTTATGAAACAGCAATTTTTTTTTTGTATCATCATCATCATCATCATGTCAGCCAAAAAACGTCAACTGCTGGACATAGGCCTCCCCCAGGCTCCTCCACTTCGACCGGTCTTGTGCTTCCCACATCCAGCGGATACCCGCAACCTTCACAAGGTCATCGGTCCACCTTGTGGGAGGCCTTCCCACTCTACGTCTTCAGGTACGCGGTCGCACTGGTTCCAAACTTATCCTGTACACTGACCCATCTCAACAAACATTAAACATTTAAAATATGTTCATTCAATCACACACACAGTTCATCCAATTACCCCGTTAAATTGTATTGTGACAATAAGAAAAAAAAAATAACTAAAAATACTTTGCGTTCATTCATAAATTATAAATGGCGTTTCTGCACCTAATGCTTTTCCCCTGTTTTTTGCTGCGCCTCGAAATGTCGGGCTCCACTTAAGAAAACGTGCCTGTCTTCACGCGAAAGCATTTTTAACTGAGCAGTATCTGCTCAGTTAAAAATGCTTTATTCTGTATAATTATTGAGGAAAGGATACGGGATTTTCTTGTTTAATTTTCTTTAGTAAATTTTAGGAATCTATACTTTTTTATTGAGATTGGGTAATGATCAAATAACTTCTCCCGCTCTGGGTGGAGCAGAAGGGCGTGTCAGAATTTTACTGACTAAAACCCACCCGTGTTCCCTCAGTAGCCTGTGTGCCAGGGGCGACGGTATCTCTTTCGAACAAACCGCACCCCTGGCTGGCATCGGCCCTAGCGGGCCCCATCAGTTTGTACTGACATCTCTTTGAGCCGAGCGTGGTACACAACGCGCTGTCGACCTGGGCTTGGTCCTTACCGGACAACGAGTAACCCATTACTCGCCGTCCGCAAGCCCACGCCTACGGTTGCCGGAAATCAGCCTGCGATTCCCGACGCCTAGGGCGTCTCCTGCGACGACTAAGGCCGTGAGGGCGCATATACTGCCTCTGCCTCTCATGCGCCGCCTCTTTCTTCGCGAACATCACTGCTTCACAGAAGGAGGTGACGGCTACCCATGCACTCTCACTCCGTACCATGGCCTGGACCAGGGCCGGACGCGAGAGATCGCCGCCACCGATAGCCTCCACGAGGACACGGCGGTGCTCCGCCCAAGCCGGGCAGACCTCCACGTTATGCTCAACCGTGTTCTCAGGGTGACTTTTGCAGTGGAAACACCTGGGCGTTTCCTCCCGCTTTATGCGAAACACGAACCTCCCGAAACAGCCGTGTCCAGTGAGTACCTGCGTCAGGCTTCCGCCTGGTGAGGACGCCATGTCACCTCTCAAGCCACTCCTCAAAGAGGGGACTTACCGCCGCAATCGTGGCGTCCCCAGCACTGGGTTGCGACAGTCCCACTCTCCATGTCATCATGATATCCTGCCGGAGCTCTGTCCGCTGTGCCACGATTTCTCGCGGGGAATTTATACGTTGAAGGAACTTTTTATGCTACAAGTTTTTTCGTTTTCGGTCCACGGGACCATTCAAGTATTACGTAAGCGCTACTGGGCGGGGGGGTTTTGCTTTGCTTATTTTTGGAGACATGGGGGAGGCTGAATGGTGATTACGTCAGCAGTATATTTTTTATTTTGGATTTTCTACAAAATTTAGTCGATTTAGGTTTGAACACATATGGCAACCCTACTTGTATGCTCGAAGAAAACGATGTCGATATTCCAAAATCACACGAAAGTGACCAGACACATAATATTGACCAGCAAACATATCCAATGTCATCGAAGACCTATGTCACGGATTCTTGCGTTATGTTTGTTTTCTTCGATAATATATAAAGAATAAAATAACTGAATACCATCTCAATAAAATTTATTTAAATAAATACTATGTGTTAAAGTCCACTATTCCAAGCCTATTCCTTATTTCTAGACTGCTGTTCATGAAAACTGACTGACTAACTAATCAACGCACAGCCGAAACTACTGGGACTAGGAACGTGAAATTTTGCACACAGCTACCTTTCATAATGTAGGAAGCACAAAGAAGGGGTTTTTGGAAATTCGACCTTTAAGGGGTGAAAAGGGGGCATTTTTCTAAACTACCCCCTGTAGTTTAGAAAATCAATAAATGACCAACTTTATAATTTACTATTTTTGTCAAGTTTCAAGTTTATAAACTCAAGGAATAAGATTTTTCATACAAACAAAATGCCCCCTTTTAAAAAGGGGGAATGGTGGGTGTTAAAGTTTGTATGGAAGAATTTTAACGCGCGGTCTGATTAACTCGAAACTCAGTATTGATACTTGAACGTATCAGGGTTTTTCGAAAATCTATCCCTAGAAAGAAAAAAAGGGGGGGAGTCGTAGTTAATTTTACAAGGGATATTTTACTGCGTGTCTTGATTATACATATTACAAATTATTAACTTGAAACTTGGTAAGGTGGTCTTGTGGGAAGGATAGTGATCACATCACTTTATATTGTTGACATCAATATTTATCCTACTAACATTATAAATGTGATAGTCTGTGAAGATGTTTGTTACTCAATCACGCAAAACGGACTGAACGGATTTGGATGAAATTTGGCACACAGATAGCTTTAACACATACTCGTAGGATACTTTTTATCCCGGTGGTACGTTCCCGCAGGATAATTTCCGTCTTACACGCGGGCGAAGTCGTGGGCGGAAGCTAGTCAATAAAATAAACCAGAACACATTAAAAATGCGTGTACCAAGGTTTATGAGAGCGTATGGAGGGGGAGAGCTTTGCTTACTTTTGGTGACGAGGGGAAGGGGGGGGTTAATAATTGCAAAAATCTGGTTATGTAATACCTACTTGAATTTCCATCATCCGTGTTAATAGATCTTGTTTTTCATTGTAATGACATTGTCACGTAGATATCTATTTAATGACACGTGATGTAAAAACTTTGTACCCTTTCTTACGACATAAATGCGGACGGAGAAGTATGAAATTTAGCACGGTTAAGTTTAGGTATATGGAGAACGAGTGCAGAAAGCTTATATTATGTTTATTTAATAATGATTTCTATTTAAATGAATTATGGTTGAATTTCGATCACTGGGCGACCACTAGTTTTTTTTAAATACATACATTACAAATGCAATGGTATTGAATACATTCGCGAAGTACAGCGTAGCTATGGTACTACGCCGTAGACTCGTAGAAGACTTGTTGCGTAGACTCGTCGGCAGTTTAGTACGCATTGCTACGTCTTGCTACGCTTTGCTATGCCTTGCTACGCCGTAGCACTTAAAGGATGTCGTAGTACTTGAAAAATAAGGGTTCCATAAGCACACTATTCTTCAATCGGTTTAAACAAATCCGCCGCTCATCCGCCTAAAGGCAAAAGCGAAACGTCACACGTCCGCACCCAGTGTAATCAGATCAGCGGGCAGAATTGAAATTGAATCGGCACCGACTTGACCCATTGCGATTCAACGGTTGTGCCAAAAGTTGCCCTTAATTCTTTTTATGTAGAGTGTAAAATCCAGTGAAGAATTATTTAATCATCAACCAAGAGAAATTTAACCTTACCACTAAAAGTTAAGGTTGATATTTCGATGGCAATAAGGAGATGAGTGCTTAAATAGGGGTGACCGGTAGATCAATGCTTATTTGTGTCTAATAGGAAAAAAACAACAGATGTAGGCATTTCACGGGTATAATAATGTACTTAGTTGGATTTTTATGGTGCCTTTGATCTGGTGCGGTCTCAGTTGGGTTCTGCGCGAGTAGGCCCCGTCCCCAGTCCCCAGTGGTCGTATTGTTTGGACAAGGTCTGTATGGGCTTTGAGTTTGTCATGTGTTTTTTGGATGTTCTCGTATTTTTCGGACATTTGTTGTCTACATACCAACTTAGACGTATAGTATACCCATTGTGTGTGTTTTTTGATGACCAAATTTTGATAAGATCTTAATTTTAATGAAAATTGGATAGGAAAAATTTAGGACGGTTCTAGATTTATAACTAAGTTATTTCAATCTTCTTCGGCCCAAAACTCAGCTGCGTGAAGTCCGCTCATTGACGCAGTCATAAGATCATCAAATATATTTTTGTTTCTTATAATTTTCATTATGTCCATTACATGCATACCAATTATTTGCACGGTTACTAAAATGCCAATCTTAGATGTAAGTTTATTTAGTGACAGTGCTGTTGGTGTGCTAAGGTGCGGCGCAAGATGAATCATTGTCGGTGGGAATATGCCGCATACACACTTGAGATCATAGCCATCCGTGAACCCCATCCGTGGATTTTTTTATCTTAATCAATTTTTTTTTTTAACCTCCTTTGGTAATCACTTTATTGCTATCAAAACAATTTTAATTAACATTAGAAAAATTAAGGGAACCCTTCTTCGCTAACGTTATGTTACTCAATAAAAATACATCAAAACAAATTCCAATTGAATTCTAGCCGATCAAATCGTTCCCTCTGACAGCCACGAATCCTTTTTCAATCTGGCAACTTTATTAAAGATGGTGGCTTCAGATCATTTTGACATAACGTTATGTGACGTAAGAGTGTTTATAAGGATCAATGAGGGTCCTATGATCCTATTTATCACTCGGAACGAAAACTTTGTTACAAAAACTTTTTGGTTTGATTGAATTGATATTTTAAAGCGATTTTAAGATTGTGTTTTATTAAAGCGGTGTATTTTGCTTTTAAAAGCAGTTGGGAGAAGACCCGGGTTGCCCCAACAAGGTTGCGTGCTTAGAATATCGGCATTTATCCAGTAGTGGGCTTTGGTTAATTTAAAGTAGGTAATTGAATGATGAAAAGTTTTTTTTGAACAGATTTGAAAGTTTTGCCTTACTTTCTAGTAGTGGGCTTTGGTTAATTTAAAGTAGGTAATTGAATGATGAAAAGTTTTTTTTGAACAGATTTGAAAGTTTTGCCTTACTAGAATGTTAGTATCTACATTTTCATAGGTCACTAGCTTTTGCAAGCAGTTCCGCCCGTGTGGACGTCGAAAATTATTCCACGAGAACGTACTATCAGTAATATAGGTTATAAGCGGTCTTAGAACAAAATTCCATCCAAACATACAAAGTTCCACATCTATACATAGAATTAGTAGGATTCGGTATTTTTTTTTAAACTTTACCCCACACTAGGAATTTCTCCTGTATTGTGGGTGCGTTTACAAACATTTAAAACTCACATACACAAACAGCCATGTATTTTGTCCTTAATTGAAAATACTTTTTCAATCAATTGGCCTAATTGAGAAGTGTATTTTTTGTTATAAATTTAACATCTCCATCTAAACAAGCACCCTTCACAACAATTATAATATGATAATTTAAATCACACAAAGCTCCAAGAACCAAACTGCTAATAGTTTAAAACAACTCGATCAGATATATTTAAGAGCATAGAATTAACACGATCAAAAACAAATAATCGTGACCTTTCTGCTCACCCCTCATCTCATAACGAGATATAATAAAACATAATCTATTATACACCCTAAAACTTATTTCTATGCTAACCCTACCAAATGTTAGCTAATGTTAGTTCATAATTACATAGACTCTAAAATTAACCCAATAGAGTTCATTTTACACTGTGCATTTATTTTTGGCACATTTGATGTGTGACATGCGAATAGTTGTACGAACTGCATGGCCATTTGTTGGTGTCTTAGATTAAACAGTGATGGACATGAATGTTATAGATATGAATTTGTTGGTATTTTGGCGTGGGTTAAATGGCTTATGGCAAATAATGTAATGTTTTGTTTCTCGTAATGTTAATTACTTACTATTGTATAGAATTAAGTTTTTCTAACCGAACTGACAGCTGCTGGGAAGTTCGCTACGCCACTACTTCTTTCCAGAAGGAAATGGTAAAGGACAGGCGTTTCTGAGGGACTGGCTCATGTAATTTTGACGTTTGACTCTCAGCCTACTTTGAATAAATGACTTTTGATTTGATTTTAACTAAGTTCAGAATATAACGCTACGCCATTATAGCTATGTCTATAAAATAATGAGAAATTTAATACAGACATAAAACTTAAGCGAACCTTTAATTGAAGCCCAGTTTAGAACATATTCTGCGAAAAATAGAGAAAAGGGTGAAGTCATTGCATTATTATAAGTCCAAATACGATTAAACTATTCTATTCCTGCTCTTCGCATCCAAGTGAACTGCACAAAACGGCAGGGCGGTGCGCGTCTAATTTCATTTTTATTAGTATTACACATACATTTGCGAGGGGTGAATTTTTTGCTAATCATCATTCGTTGACACACATTGTGCGCGGACGCCGACGGTTGGGTTCAACTGGCACCGACTGACAGTTTTGAAGGACCACAGCGAAATATTTTCATTGTTTGTTTCCGTTGCATGTTTTACTTTGCTGTGACAAGTGACGGAACATTTGCTGGGACATTTTAAAATTGTTTATTCAAATATTTCACTTTTTTCTGCTTTATCGTTCTTTTTTTGTATAATACCAGCTCTGTGGGATCCAACTATGTTCACTAGCAGAATATAAGGCAAGATTGGTTCCTTTTGTGGGATAAATCACCAATAATTGCCTCTTCACACACTGCACGCTCAAAAACCCTCAGTTCTCATTACCTGTCGCACTACCCGAAACTTCCTGATTTCTTCTACGCTATCATCCACCTTTTCAATCTAAATCGTGTCGCCAAATGTGTAAGGTCGTAAACTCTCTCAAAAGAACTCAATGTAATAATAACAATTAACCTTTATTTCAGATCACAGTACAATTCATGCAGTCAAGATTCACCAAAAATACACACATAAACAGGATAAGTTTTTATCCAGTGCGCAAACTGTAACCATGAATTCAGCATATCATTCTAGACCCCCCAGCGCAGAAATTTTACGTCAAAATCAAAATATTTTTATTTCATATAAACTTGCATGGGCACTTATGAAACGTCAGAAGCTAGGTGCACGGTTCCAAATTGTCGCTTCCTATGGAGAAGAGCCGGCAAGAAATTCCACATTTGTATGAAATTTAAATGGAACCATTTTGGAAAAACCACATTCCAAAAAAAAAGAATTTTGCAAATCTGTCTATACATGACGGATTTACTTATACCCAAATATACATTTTATTTTTATATGTCGTTGTCGAATTCATAACCTCATTCTTTTTGAACTCCGTTATAAAGATACACGTGAATCCACAGATGGAACACTAGAACTCGAACCGATAAGTAAACGACCTCCAGTTGCGTGCAACGATCGTGCAACGCCCTGGCTTCTTTTTATCCGTGATATTAATAGTTACACTACGTGGACCAAAGAATAGTAACCACAACCCACTACCACCCACCGCCCAGCTACCACTACCACCCTTGCTTCACACAAATTGAAGAAAGGTGGTGCACCCACTTTCGACCTGACAACTGTGGGCAGTTACTTCAACAAGAACTTTGTATGTTATGCAATAAAGTTGTGTCTATTGTTTCTGGTTATTATCTACTTAACCAGTCATTGAACTGTGGAGACAAACTGACACTCTATTAGCGACGATGATGGAAAATGAAAAATATATTAATTTACGTATTGTATGATTAGACTTTGTCCTCCGTCCGATTTTGACGGGACTTTCACCGACAGATAGCTAATTTTGTATGGAGTTACATATGCTACTTTTTGATCCGATAACATGTTCATGTGGGATAATTTTCGGAATCACAGGGCATAGCTGGCCATATAAAAGTTTCGGTCAAACAAAAGGTTTTCTTAAGACAATTGTCGTTGTGTGAAAAATCTTAAGATACCTTTTACCTAAAACGCTGCATAAACATTTGCATGTGCATAACCTTGATAAAAAAACTAAATATATTGGTCATATGGAAGACTAACTAAGACAAGCATTATACATAAAAGGTTAAATTTGAGCGGTTAGGTAATTTAATAGGCTTTTAAATAATTTAAAAGCCAAAACCCCGTTTTGTTTTATCATAAAAAATTTATCTATTTAATTAAATTGTATGTAATGATTAGGGGTCCCGTATGTGTCGCCGGGCGTAAAACAATAACACCATCCCTTTTTTTTCAGCGGGTGTCGTAGAAGGCGACTAAGGGAGTAAGTACTAGAGAATGGGCAGCAGCGTTCTCTATGCATTTTACAACCATACTGCGATCGCCAACCCGCCTGTCAAGCGTGGCGATTATGGCAAAACCCCCCATCCTGGGGAAGGCCTATGTCCAGTAGTGGACGTCTTTCGGCTAAAATGATGATGATGATGATTAGGGAACTCTAAAGTCGACTTGATATGGCTGCGTCGTGGTGTCAAGGAAAAGTATATACGACCGTTTTATTATAATCTGATGATATAATATTTTTTGCTATAAGTATTCGTGAATTATTATAGAGGTAGCTATAGTTATATATAACTTAGACAAGATGGTTAGAGCTTCATTATGAGAACATATTTATGATTATAAACTAAACCCCTTGTTAAGACAGAAATAGGGGAAGACGTTTAAAAATTTCACAACAGCGCATAATATTATAATACATTGTCATTAAACTAAAGTTCCCTGAAAGATTTACATAACTATTTTTAAATTATCACGATTATAACAATATAAATGTAGGTACAACACTTCAGGAGGCTCTCATTGCGAGCACCTCACGAGGCTCTACTTGCGAGCACTTCACAAGGCTCTCATAGCGAGCTCCACAGGAGGCTCTCATTGTGAACATCTCAGTTGGTTCTCATTGCGCGCCTGGGTCAAGGGCTTGATTCAGAAAGCAGTACTCCTGGACACAGCACGTATAGTCAGGAGGTTCCTCTCTCTAGAGTCCTCACCACCAGCATCAATGAACAGAATAATAAATGTAAGTACATATATTAAACTGTACCTGACATTTTGTTATCATGGAAATGAATTTGATTTAGTTTTTTCCTATAATCTTTCATACAATGTTTAACTTAAGAATAAGAATCAAAACGGTTATCGTTGAGTAATTGTTTGAGACTATACAACGTTACAGTCGATTGAAAACGTCATTATAACTGCTACGCGACAAAAGCGGTCATTTAAATATCATATTACAACCAGTATTGAACCGAAGTAGGTCTTTGTACTTCTTTTTAATTTGTACATAATGTTCAGCGGTCATTGGCTGACTTCTAAGTAACTACTTAACGTCAACATTGTCGTAACCATTTGAATTAGTGTAGTGTATAAATAGTGTATAATAGTGACAGTGATGTGCTATACATGTAACACATGAACAAAGTGTTTTTTATTTTTGTTATCAGACCCTAAGAAAGTGCAACGGAATTGTGTAAAAGTGCAAAATGACACTATTCTTAGTTATAACGTAATCTACCACGTAAAATATTAAGTTAGAGTTAAATTTCTTATTAGTCTATTAAGCTAGATTGTAATAAATTACTAAGAACTTTAGTTCTTACTAACAAGGGGAAAAAAAAAAACATTGTCGTATAATTCGGGCCTAATTTGCGTTTTATAAACGTTTATATTGACACTTATACGACTAATCTTAAAAGTCTGACTGAAAATGTAAGACGTTATTTTGACCAATAGAAAATATCATTTTGTTAGTTAAGTGGGACTGTCCTGCTAAGTGGTATTAATCTCTTTGTTAAATTGAAAATCAAAGCGAATTTTGTTCACGTAAAAGGGATTTACTTAGTTGTATGTCTTTCTATGAGTTGAAGTAAGTGCATTGGATGTACGGAACAAGGTAAAAGAGATACTTACCATTTTTTTTTTTTTTTTTTTACTAAAGTTTCATTGTCCACTGCATCGTTGGTTTAGCATGAATAGAGCTACGACTAAGCTGGTAATGAGCTCAATATTTTTTGAGGAATTAGGTAATTGAACTTTACTGCAGGAGCAGCAGTGATGGCCTGGTTACTG
The DNA here is from genome assembly GCA_949987655.1 of Polymixis flavicincta. Classification (NCBI taxonomy): domain Eukaryota; kingdom Metazoa; phylum Arthropoda; class Insecta; order Lepidoptera; family Noctuidae; genus Polymixis; species Polymixis flavicincta. The sequence continues at coordinate 8,473,970 of OX465171.1, read as the reverse complement.
CAGCATTAGGTTCAAACTTAGTCAGGTCCTGCCTTTCGGTGAAGGAAGCTGGCATGGAATATAGCTTGGCTTCGAGGACATGTGACATATACACAACCCCGCACTGAGCCTGCGCGTACGATTATTGGCCAGTTTCGGTAGAGAGTACCCGTTGATTCCGCAATGGCAACACTATAGGTTGAAACTAAGAATAGTCTAGCCATGTATTATGTCATGGATGTACCTTTCTGAGCAGAACAGTGGTGGCCCAGTGTTATCGGCCCCGCCTTACGAGTTGGAGATGGGGTCAAACCCAGGCAAAACGGTGAAGGAAGACATCGTGACGAAACCGGCATGTCCTAGAACAAAAATTCGAAGACACGCGGCACCTTCTCAAAGAGTGGAGGCCTGTGTCCCAGCAGTGGGAACATTATAGGCTGATTATGGTCATGCTTATGCATCGACTGTCCAAAACTCTGCATGAAGTTGAGACAGTTTGTTAACTACCCTTTCGCGAATCACTAAATATATTCCAAGCATCAAAAAAACCAATATCAAATCTCCTTCTCAGTTAAATCGGGCTAGCTATAGTATTGTTTATATTAATTTGCGAACGATCCGAAGCCTGTTTAATGGATTCATATTGAATATTAGCTTTTACCCGCGGCTCCGCCCGTTTGGATGTTGGTTATCGCATAAAAAAGGAGCCTATGTCCTTCTCCGTATCCCAGACTAGATCTCTGCCAAATTTCATAACGATCGGTTTAGCGGTTTAGGCGTGAAAGCGTAACAGACAGACAGTTACTTTCGCATATATAATACTAGCTTTTGCCCGCGGCTCCGCCCGCGTGGATGTCGGTTATCGCGTAAAAAAGTAGCCTATGTCCTTACCCATATCCCAGGCTATATCTCGGCCAAATTTCATGACGATCGGTTCAGCGGTTAAGGCGTGAAAGCGTAACAGACAGACAGACAGAGTTACTTTCGCATTTATAATATTATATATAATATATATATAGTAGGGATTAGTAAGGATGGTGTGCACCGTCCTACCGCTTATTACTTGTCCCACATATACTTATAACGCGGCAAGACCGGCCACGTGCAGCGGTTATTTGTCACTGGCTAGCAGACGGTGCAATTTCTCACATAAAACATAGCGGCAGGTTAAAATTTAAATAACAGCACTTGTATGCAGCCATAAGTGCATTAGGTTAAAGTGCAATAGGAGTGAGACGGTCATACATGTATTTAGGGAGGTGAGTACTTGTACCGGTACATTTTTGTATAACTGGACTCTTAATAAATTTATTCTTAGAACGAAATAAGGATGACCGTACTGTGTGGTAGTTTTTGGTGAAATTAACGTTATTGGTTCAAAGTCAAAGTCAAATAATTTATTCCAAATAGGCACTTTTCAACGTCAACATTTACAAACAATACAATTGATTCTAGTTGCCCCTTCCTATAAAGGGAGTTTCGTATAGAGAAGAATGGGCAAGAAACCCCGTTCCTTTTTTAAAACGTTTCGCAATATCTAATAACTTTAAACGGGTAATTCTTGTAGGTATAATGTTTAGGTCTTTACCTATGAAATTGCCGTTCTGCAGTACTGGCCATTTCAAATCAAAATAATTTTTGTTTGGCTAAGAATTCTAATTTCAAATTAATTTTATTTTAAAAACATGGATTTTTTTTTCTAAAAGTAGTCATTTCTTTATTGATTAGTGTTACATTTTCATCGCATTTCAATCTTTTTCGTCATCATGGATACGTTAAAAATTCGAGTAATTATGGAATATGAGTACCGTCGTGGCAGCAACGCGGCACAAGCGGCACGCAACATCAACGACGTTTACGGAGCTAACACTACAAACCAACGCACCACCTGTTATTGGTTTGCTCGCTTCCGTTCTGGAAATTTCGACCTGAAAAATGAACCTCGCGGTCGTCCGAAGACTTTGGTCGACAATGACGAATTAAAGGCGATTGTGGAAGCTGATGATACACAATCTACGGCTGAATTAGCAGCAGCTTTCGACGTTAGCGTCAAAACAATATTGGTCCATTTGCGTCAAATTGGCAAGGTAAAAAAGCTTGACAAATGGGTGCCCCACGAACTCAATGATCGCCAGCGCGAAGTACGCGTCGAGACGTGCCTTGCACTGCTCAACAGACACACAAATGAAGGAATTTTGAACCGCATTGTTACCTGCGATGAAAAATGGATTCTGTTTGATAACCGTAAGCGCTCAGCAAGTTGGTTGGATCCTGGTTCAGCACCTAAACAATGCCCTAAACGAAAACTTACCCCTAGAAAAGTGATGGTCACTGTTTGGTGGTCTAGCGCCGGTGTGATTCATCACAGCTTCTTACCAAACGGGGTGAGCGTTACTGCAGATGTGTACTGTGAAGAACTGAACACAATGATGGAGAAGCTGGCGCATCTCCAACCAGCATTGGTCAATCGCTCGTCTCCGCTGCTCCTGCACGACAACGCGCGACCTCATACTGCACAGCAGACGGTCTCCAAGTTGCAAGAACTGGGGTTGGAAGCTCTCCGTCATCCGCCCTACTCACCAGACCTTGCGCCTACAGACTACTACTTTTTCCAGAATTTGGATAACTTCTTGGCGGGAAAAAAATTTAATACCCGAGAGGCAGTACAAAATGCCTTTGAAGAATTTGTTGCCTCCCGTCCAGCTGATTTCTTTAAGAAGGGCATCAATAAACTGCCACTGCGATGGCAAAGATGCATTGATTGCATGGGTGATTACTTCGATTAATACAAATAAAAAATTCATGAAAAAAATTCGTTTAAATTTTTTCATACAAAACGGCAATTTCATAGGTAAAGACCTATTATAATCTGAATCTCGGAAACGGCTACAACGATTTTCATGAAATTAAGTATGCAGGGGGTTTCGGGGGTGATAAATTGAACTATCTTGGTCTCATTTAAGAAAAGGTCAAACAAAAACCGATCAAAGCTCGTTCATCCAGATATTGTTGTATATTGCGTTTTTTTATATCGTTATGTATGAAATTATATGTGATATGGTTGTTGGTGGTGGTGGACAGACCACATTCTTAAAATAAGTAGGTACTTCTTTTCCGACATTTCAGGCAGATGACGTATGTTAAAGACAGTGACAACTGGGGAATTCGAAAAGACATCAGTGACATCTATGAATTTCTAATTTAACTCATCTAATTGGTCAATGGTCAGTTCTTATTAGAAAACAACCGTCACAACGAGTCAGTCTTATTATCGGCTATTACAAATCTATTACCCAGTTTCTGAATTGAGAATTTGAATTTGAGAACGTCGTGATCTGTACTTAAGTATAACTCAATCATTTTTTCGTTTCTGAATTAAGTATTTTTAAACTCTAATCAAAATTTGAGTATTTTAACCTCATTTACTTAAATTTGACAGAAAGCGTGCTCAACTCATACTTAAGGTCGTCGGTTGCGTTTCTGAACTAAAAAAAACGTGTTTGACAATACTCAAAGCATAATCAACGTCAAGTTAAGTAGTTGAAAGTTGACAAACCAATTTCAGCTACTCAAACTGTAATCAGTTGTAGCAACTAGAGATTTTGTAAGGGATTTTGATCATAATAAGTGACGACGATACTTCCCTATCATCTTTGGAGATGCCTCGACGTAGACAACCATGCAGAAGAATAGCAGGACATTAGCCTTACCGGTTCATCACGCTGTTTTAACAGAATGAAGCCTAAACTGACCTGTCGTATTCAACGGCGGGACTGCATTTCTCCCATGCAGCTACTGATAGGTCTTAGGTATAACGCGACTGGTAGCTTTCAAGCTGTGTTGGGGGACACCGTGAATGTGAGCAAGGTGACGGTGGTTTCCTTTTTTGAGGGTGGGAAATCATCAAATAACTTCTCTTCTCCCGCTCTGGGTGGAGCAGGAGAATATATATATATATATATATATATATCAGACTTTTACTGACTAAAACCCACCAGTTGCCTGTGTGACAGGGGCCACGGTATCTCTTTCGAACAACCCGCGTCCATGGCAGGCATCGGCCCTTGCCCCCTTCAGTTGGTGCTAACATCTCTTTGAGGCGCGCGTGGGACACAACGCGCCGTCGAACCGGGTCTGCACCCTAATTGCGTAACTCACGATTCATCATAATCTGTTTCGCTTTGAAACGGATTGTTAAACCATTGCTTCATACGTTCGAAAAATGTGTCTGTTCGACAACATAAATAACGCAATGAATATTGTTTAACTGTGAAGACGAAACCAATTATGATCAATCGTGAGTTACGCAATTAGGGTGCTGGTCCTTACCGGACAGCGAGCTACCCATTACTCGCCGTCCACAAACCCGCGCCTACGGTGGCCGAGAATCAGACTGGGATTCCCGGCACCCAGGGCATCTCCTGCGGAGGCTAAGGCCGTGAGGGCGCATATAATGCCTTTCCCTCACGTGTGCCGCCTCCCTCTTCCTTACTGCATCGCAGAAGGAGGTGACGGCTACCCATGCACTCTCGCTTTGAACCATGGCCTGAACCAGGGCCGGACGCGAGAGATCGCCCCGCCGATCGCCTCCACAAGGACACGGCGGTGCTCCGCCCAAGCCGGGAAAGCGACGGTGTGCCGCGTGGTAGAGACGGTGACTGTAGCGTGGTGCGATAGCATTTTTTACTTAAAGTCGTAAGTCAAAGAAATCCTTTGAAAATAGATTAGAATTTTTAAGAGATTTCGCTCTATCCTAATGGATATGTTTCTTGTTATTTAATTTAACTTGATTTCATTACTAGTATCTACTAGAATCTAGTTAAACTGATTTATGCATTCACAAAAATATTTGAAAATAATGTCGTATAATTACGTAAGTTGAAAATGAAATTTCTCATTTATGAACAGATTTTGATTATTTTTATAATAAACAATAGATCTATATACAAAAACATTTTTCCAGTTGGAATTATATAAATCGGACCACGGGTTCCGAAGTTATTGCAGATTTGATGTAAGAAAAATATATCAAACTAAATTTCATAATAGTTTTTGTTCTGGATGTGAACTGAATATATGTAGTATGTCCCTGTCCTTTTGCACTCTATTACACTTCCGTATCTGAAGCAATAATAATCACAAACATCTAAATAGCGAATGTGGTAAAATTATATTGTGGTAAACAATGTACCTAGGTTATTATGTACTTACTTTGTTATTATTGAATGAATATTTTCTTACTCCTATATAGTACAGTTAGGTGATCTCTTTTTCTCATCGCTATCCATTTTAATTGGTACAATTATAGGTAGTTTACGTAAAATACTAACAGAATTCCAATAAAACTTGTGTTTATTTACTTACAGATTTGACATTCACGTTTCGGTTGATCCGTCAAACACGTCAAATATGAAATTGGTAAAATATGCATTAAAGAGTTGCTATAAATTTGTGAATAACATAAATTTGTTGAAATTAATAACGTTATTTAAAATTAAAGTACTTTGTAAGTCTGTTTTAAATTTATAACATTAAAATGATTTAATATTTGAGTTTTTGAAAAGTACCGGTTTTTAGAATGTAAAATGGAACGTGTCAGCTTTGATCAGGAATTCTTAAGTATATGATCAGTTGATTATTGTTTGACGTAATTCAATTTTAACTTGTGTAACGCAAAAAACTTAAGCATATACTTATGTATTTGACAATAATCAGTTGAGATTTGCTACTTTTCTCAAATCAGAAACTGGGTGTTAGAAAAGTCATGCAAAATCGCAAGAAAATTTAAATAACGAAACCTGAAATGATCTTGCGCCGAAACGTTATTTTTAAACTCATGCTTGATTTAGCTACAAGTCCAAAAGAAGGAGCAAAAGACATCAGTGACATACCTGAATTTCTCAGGTATGTCACTGATGTCTTTTGCTCCTTTAGGATTTATAATTTAACTCATCTAATTGGTCAATGGTCAGTTCTTATTAGAAAACAACCATGACAACGAGTCAGTGTTATTTTCAGCTCTTACAAATCTATCAAAAGTCAAGCAAAATCGCAAGTAAATTTTAATAACGAAACGTACAATGATCCTGCGCCGAAACATAATTTTACACTAATGCTTGATTTAACTACTAGTCCAAAAAAAGTAGCTTAAACGACGAAACTCCCAAATTACCCACTTTTAACCGCCATACACACAAGTTAACTAAATTCCCTCCCCAGGGTACCTACCGAACACTCGCATATCATTGGAATTTACAAGGAAAACTTTGCCTTCTAATTTGTTAGAAAAAAGAAGCAAAGAATGCGTCAACGGTCTGCTCCTGCCAGTTCGGAATGGGATCATAAACTGGCATAATGGAGGGAACCGTCTAACGACCTACAGAAAGAGTCTTAATCTCCTAAATAAAATATCAAGCAGAAATCACAGGCCACGGCTGCGAGGAAGTGTAACTTTATAGCGGAGAGATTGGACACATATTACAAGCAACTTTCCAGTTCCTTTTGTTTCGTGTTTGCAAGTTTTTCGGATGTAAAATTTTTCGGACGCTCGCCCGTACTTTATTACAGCGTTCGCAAAAATTGGGACTCCTATGTACTTTTATTTTGTATTCCATTTTGTTAGATAAGCTATAGTGTTTTGTGAAATTGTGAATAAGGAATTACCTACACGTGCGGTCGTTGCAAGTTTTGTAAGGATTAAAACAACGTGCCTACACTTTTTGATTTGAATATAAAAGTCAAACGTAAAATATGACGATATTAACTAAGGGCTGATGAGTACTACATACAGTGTGTGCCTGCCAGACAGATGCAGTATGACGCTGGTTTTCTAATGAACCTTTAGGGACAAGTGACGATGAGTACAAACAGATTCAACATAGGTAAATAAATATTTTGATACTTATAAATAAACACATTATATAAACTTATAAAAACAGAATAAAACGAAAATCACAGGAGCTCAGCGAAACCTGCACCCTAATTGCGTAACTCACGATTCATCATAATCTGTATCGTTTTGAAAAGGATTGTTAAACCATTGCTTCATATGTTCGAAAAATGTGTCTGTTCGACAACATAAATAACGCAATGAATATTGTTTAACTGTGAAGACGAAACCAATTATGATCAATCGTGAGTTACACAATTAGGGTGCTGATCTTAGCGTTTATCTATGTTAGTAAATTGATTCGTGCACGATGCACTCACAAAGCGCTACAAGCCGCCGCACGCGGCGGACATTCTACTGTCAGTTATTTCGCTTTTACAAGAAAAATTAAAAATTACAGTGGGTTAATTGGATAAAAGAATAAAACATTGAGTAGTTACAATAACAATAGATACTAATAAAATTAAGAAGTAAAAACAAATAAGTCACAAACAGTGAGTTTAATAGTGTTCGAAGAAAATGAGGTAGGTACCTACCTGCCTATAACAATGGATGAAGTATCTTCTGCGACCAAGAATTTATTGAAAAATGGAGGGTGTGTGATGTAATCTCGACGCTAGCTGTGCGTCACAGTCGCTAAAAAGCCAGGCACGATGGGTAAGTACAAGAAAACAAACGCATTAAGCAGAGTAGGTACACGATGGTGGTAGAAATGAAGTAATGCATCCATTTATGTTTCCCTCAGGGCTCACAACTGCGACAGCACATACACGCCGAGGACAGCACAGCAGCGTCATTGAGTCGAGGGCATTTGGCAGTAAAGGATGGAAACACGGATGGAAACCTCCGCTTATCCAATATATGCATATATTTGTGACACAACAGGAATTATGTTTTAAGTTACTTAACTAGGTACTGAAAGATACATACTTACATATGCACCACGCTGCGCATGGAAAGTAGAGGAAAAGTGTTTGGTAGACTAGGTATTTTGGACATATATTTTTGACGCAATGGCTCAGAGGTAGCAAACGACACAACAACATGTTTCCCATGTTAACTTTAAAATAATTAAAAAGAAATCCTTTGTCCAGCTAACAAAAAAACATATCAATCGCTTTTAATATTCAAGAGCGCAAAGAACTCGACCCTTCGCCGTAACCGCAAGTTTACCTTCTTCTGTACTTGTTCAGTTAGCCAGCTTTCTAGTCATAACCTCGCCTTTCAGGACCTCCCCAAGGACTATGAAATATTCCTTTTTTTCAACCACAAAGACATAATTAAACCCCAAGGATACCAAGTCGTTGCCTCGTACCGTATTCTCTTTTGTGCGCGGATTTTGAATTTTAATGCGCGCGAGTTTCGATCCCACGCCCGGCGATCGTTCAGGAAAAATAACGACTTATTCAGTATCCAATTAGAATGGATAATTTTGATGTAATAATTTATTGATTTATAATGAGTCCCTGAATTTTCTAATGGGTTTCCTATGCGATTTCACCACGTTCTTCCAGCAAAAGCCCGAGGATATAAAATTATCGTTGAACTAATGACTTAACAAGGCAGGAGACATCGACTGGCTCCTTGGTAAAAATCAGGGTTCCGATTGTATTTTTTCGTCGCCAGTTCTCCTGCAAATTGCTTTTTGAGTACGGATAATGGGAATATTTTTAATAAATAAACACGTAATAACCTAATACAGGCATGAACTTTGGATAATATGAGACTGTATGCAAAAATATCACCGTTTCCATAGCAAAATATCTCAATATTGAGAGAAAACGCTCCATTCTTAATAAAATATCGAGAAAAACATTACCTTTAAATTTTTTAATGCAATGAACATTGCAATAATACATCAGAGCTGACAAAAATGGCAATCCATCAAATATAGACGCCAAATCTATAATTTTAACACCCCTTTAATTTTGAGTGCAACATTGTAGAGCCAATAAAAATGTTATACTATACGTAGTTATAGCACACTTTACCATTATTTCACGTCAAATATACCGCAACATAATGTACTATTAATAGAAAAAAAAGTAAAGTTTAAATTCACCCATTTCCTGAAACAATTTGTAGGAGCAATATGTTTTAACGCGCCCATCAAGTTGGCTATCAACGAAAATTTGTTCAACGCCAAAATGTATGCAGTCTCAAGCACTCAACTGCCCCCGAAAATTACAACAATAAAGAAATAACAGATAAGTGTTCTTACATTAAAGTTCGGGTACAAACTACCAGTGTAACTTGATCAACCGGGTCCCACAAACATCCACTTACAAACACAGATTGTACTGTAAGAGGGAAGCGCGGGAGCTCTGGAAAATTTGGTTGAGTTGAGTAGGGTAAAAGCCCCAAATTTTGGGCGCGTGGCTTACGCGTGCCTCAGAGTTTCCCCCTCCACTGCCGAAGTTTACATCACAATTAATGTCACCTCACTAATTGGTGATAGCGGTTTGACAGTTAGGCACAACACTAGATCCGTGGTAAACTTTGTTCGCTTCACTTAACTGAAATTGTATAATTTTGGACATTTACGTAATCTTGTCAAATTAAGGTATGAATGATTGTTATAGTAAGATTGAGATATATGTCGCAGCTATAAATATATATTGGTGTCTGCTTCTGAATCCAGAGCTGGCAACGGTGACGGAACACTTTTACTGCCAGGAAAACAGACTTATTTTACCGATATTTATGACACGCAAAGGAAATAAAATAAAGGCACATTATCGATGTCCTTAATTTAAAGAGCTATAGTAAACGTTATTTGTGTGTTTCATTTCTTTTTCAAGGGATAGATACCATAGTAGGTCCAATTCCTTTATATTTAGCTAATTTTCTGTGTTTTGTGCTGAATCTATTATTATAATATTATTGACGACCTCAAGGCATTCACTGCTGACGAAATTATTTTTTTGCTCTCAATAAGGTACAGTATTTTTATTTCACGAAGCGACGCGTGATTTTGCTTGTGTTAACCAAGTATACAAAAACGGTGTGACCAAGTGCGTGAAGACGAGTAGCGATTTCCGACTTTGCCATTGTCTCGGACGATACCGAGCGCTCCTGCGCTTACAAACACATTCACAGTGTGTTTGTACACTTAATAACCACAAGAAATCGCGCGTCGCTTTCTGTAATAAACACTACAAAATTGTATTTTATTAACTGCGAATTTCTGCCAGAAAGTTATATTTTCTTTCGGTTCACCAATCACTACGATATTAACAATACCTATCTACGATTCGATACCTGAATAACTAACGAGAGTCTAAAAGCAGAGGCCGACCTGGTGACACCAAAAAAGACACATGAAAACCGGTCACCATCTTTCAAAACAACAAATTTTCATACGCAATCATTCACGTCCCATCGAAGGGTGAAAAATACTAAAACTTGAATGTAGGGTTAAATAAAAAGGCCATATATAGAAAACCGATATCATCTGTCCTTTCAAAATGCATAATCTAATCTATTTGCTATCGGATCGACGCGTGACTCATGACACTCGATCTCGAGGGACACCGCTGACACTTTCGCGTTTTATTTCATGAGCTATGCGAGGACCGACATTTGGTGTTTTCACCTTGATGCCCTTGGAATTGAGAATGCTATTTACATAGTTTGCCCATCAAAAACGTATCAGTGGGCTTGTGGCTACGTAACAACAGCCGCGCGGGTCCATCAGGATAAGTTACGCTTGCCGCGTTTGGTCCGTGGATGGGTGACCATCTATACATACCCCGACCCCTCCGTGCTATACATACCTATACTTATTAAATATTTTTTAGTATTTTTAAAAGTGTATTTTAACGTGTTTTTATGCCTTTTTAAATAAATATTGGTGTTTTTAAAAGAGACAACAGCTACATTCAAGTGGAACTTAAAAATACGTTTGGTTTTCTGGCAGTGTCACAAGTTAAACCGCGAGAAAACCCTAGTGCTTATTATAGGTACATTTAATTAAATAGTTATAGTATGTACTATGCTTCTGCAAAATTTCAACTCATTATCTTAAAAAATACAGAAGATAAATAGGTACAGATTTTTAATCAGCAAACGATCCATATTATATTTTCCATAGTGCGGCGTACCTACGAATGACATAATGTCAGGCGAAAACAATCGATTGGCAATGTTTTAGTTTTTGCTTGCTTGCGGGTCTGCCAAAAGTACCTTAGAATTTTGATGATCGATTAGTGTGTCAGTGACAAAATTGAGGGACTTTGACCTGCGATAGTTCTTGAATTACAGGATCAAATTGAATGTAATTTGGGAATATACCTAGTTATGATCCGAGCCCTATTGGTAATTGTTACAAAATTCAGTCTTCTCACATGATGATGATGACGATGATGGGGACTCCTCTTTCCGCACTTAGACTCGCATTTGGCCCGTTGTGTATGGGGGTTCTAGCTAACAAAGTCAGCCTAGCTCCACTCAAAAGTGTGGGAGCTCATAGCTTCCTGGGAGCTTCACAGGCTTCGTGGAGCGACTTCATTGTTCTACGGATGTCTTCACGTTGAGAAGCCACGGCCACACATTCCATGATGACGTGGGAGCTGATTTCTCGACGTTAAGGCAGCCCCAGCCTCCTAACTTTATCCACAAAGTAACAAGGGGTCGACAATGTCTTTTATGGCTTCGACAATAGTATGGTACAACTATGCTTTTGATTTTTTATTTTTGGTTGATTAGGCAGGGGCCTATAGATAGTTTAGTTCATTTTAAGAATAATATGTTTTCCAGTCATACATAGGTATGGTTGGTCTAGGTAGCATAACCTGAGCTACAATTTCTATGCAGAGACAGAACTAGCTATCAGAAATGATACTTGCATGTTAGGTGTGCTCCTACCGAGTTATGTGAACCTGGTACTTCGAAGGCATAAAGCGTTTTCTAGCTGACATGTCTATGTTAAATGAGCTCTTATTAGGTCATGATAACTGGGTTTTTCTAAGGCTAGTTTACACGATCATATTCATCATCATCATTTCAGCCGAAAGACGTCCACTGCTGGACATAGGCCTCCCCCAAGCTCCTCCACTTCGACCGGTCTTGTGCTTCCCACATCAAGGTAATCAAGGTCATCGGTCCACCTTGTGGGAGGTCTTCCCACTCTACGTCTTCAGGTACGCGGTCGCAACTCCAGAACCTTTCGGCCCCATCGGCCATCTGTTCTGCGAGCAATGTGCCCTGCCCACTGCCTGATTTTTACATACGGGTATTTTTTTATCATATGTTTCAGAAATCCAGCAAAATGTTATCGCAGCATGCCTAGTTTCACTCACCCTGCTTCGATCCCAGCACATAAATTACTCGTCAAATTGGCGTATAATCCTATGAACGTAAGTCTATATGTCCCGCCCGTGCAGTAAAGATCCCCTAAACTTACTTACTTGGCCACGTGACCGGCAATCAGACAAATAGAGACATGCCCGTTTGAACTTAAAAAATAATAATCAAATGTGAATTTGGACACCCCTGCTGAGGGTGCCTCGTATTATAATTATTTGGTAAGTGTTGGTCTTTTGAAGTGAGGGTGAGAATTTTAAGCGTTATTGATGCTATCGTCATTCCATTATTTTTAGCAGTATCTAAATCTATACTAATGTTATAAAAAGGGGGAGAGGCTCCGAAGCTACTGAACCGATTTTAATCAATTTTTACTCAATAGAAAGCTCAATTATCAGGGAGAACATTGTAATTTATATCTGAATGTGTAGCCGTCATTCTTGGATCTTTGACTTGACAGTTGTTACGGGACGTGAGAAGCCCGAAAGTCTGACAACCGTAAGAAGGGGTACCATATTACCTAGTAGCTAGGTAGCCTAGCTTCTTCCCATCTATTATTGGGGAGGGTTCCAGTCTAATCAGATGCAGCTGAATACCAGAATTTTACATGGAGCAACTGATCTGGCCTTCACACCCTTGTTACTGGGTAGTATGATACCCCGTGGGAACCCCCTGGTGACCCTGTGGTCAGATTTTCCAGTTTCTGACAAGCCGTAACAACTGTCAAAGATCTAAGAATAACAGCTGGTACCAAAGGATTAACGTGATTTCCGAGTTATGAGAGTTTTTGGTATGTAAAGGTCACTCATCCAGGGACCAACCGCAGCAAGTGTAGCTTAACCTGACCGATCGACCCGACATAAGCATCCTCTTTTCTCACCCTCGTGTCGTGTGGTGCCGGACGTACAAGAATAGCACCAACCCGTCTCTTCCAGTGGGTGTCGTAGAAGGCGACTGAGGGACTTACTAGAAAATGGGTAGCAGCGTTCTCTATGCATTTGACCTAAATTCTACGATCGCCAACCCGCCTGCCTAGCGTGGCGATTATGGCCAATCCCCCCTTTCAGGGGAGGCTTATGTTCAGCAGTGGACGTCTTTCGGCTGATACGATGATGGTGATGAAGACCTTCTTTTCATTGTTCTCTTCACCAGCTTTTGCCAGCGGCATACCCCACATGGAGGTCGAAAATTATCCTTTAGGAACGAATTACCGGGATGAAAAGTATCATATGTGTTAATCAGGTTATAATCTATCTGTGCGCCAAAATTTCATCTAAATCCGTTCAGCCGTTGTTGAGTGATTGAGTAACAAACATCTAAACATACAAACTTTCACATTTATAATAATATCTGGATGACTGTTTTTTTTTGTTGTTTGACGTTTTTTACAAATTAAACCTAGCTAGATCGATCTATGGCCCCCTTAACCCCCTGCATACTAAATTTCATGAAAATCGTTGAAGCCATTTCAGAAATTCAGATTATATATTTACAAGAATTGTTCGTTTAAATTTCACATTTATAATATTAGTAGGATTACTGGGAATAGTAGGAATATTCAAAAACGAAAAATACAAATAAAACTAGCTTTAAATAATCATAGCAAGTACAAACAATCCTTAGAAAACTAGGGTTTCTAAGAAACGGAAACCGTAACCAAAATACCGCCCCTTAAAACTTAATACAATCATTTAAAACAATTTTGTACCACAACTGCGGTGTCGGCATGTCGTTACGGCCACGTGCCGGATCCGAATCGTATCCGGGATCGTTCCGGTTTGTGACTATAACGGTTGACATTAAATAGAAGTGTTCCATTTATTGTTACCCCTCGATGTATTTAGAATAGAAGAACGTAACAAAAAAAAAACATATGAATGTAAATAGCAAAAGGGGAATGTGTTCAGTATTTTCCTTGGGAGAAATATCTGTTGCGATCAAATAGAATTTATTATTGGTAGTAGTGTAAACTGTAGCTATGGCGATATTTTTGGAACAAACTGAAATGTGTCTTGGTTAACGACTTGTGATTCTGCCGTCGTTTAACTAGACAGGAAAACTCTCACTTAGTAAATTTTTATTTTTAATGGAATCCAAGAGAGTTCACAATTCTCTATGTTTCTGTCTAACAAACATTTTTCTAACTAACATAATGAACTAACTCTTAACTCTCAATAACCAACTTATAATCTAATGTCAGAAGCCAGCTTCAGATGTTTCACAATTACCCATGTTGGCATGTGAAGCAAAATACAATGATTTTGATTTATTATGATTGAATTGATAAACATAATGACAATTTATAGAATATGGTTGATCTTGTACAGTCATTTCACAGTCTGATATTCTACCTATGATTTTGCATATCTCTCAAAATGACATTTATCTTTATTATCGTAACCATAAGGTTGCTTATCTCCTACGTGAACATAAAATTATAATTAATTTACTTCTTCGAAATTATTTAAACTGTGAGTGTGAGATGAAAATATTGGCATAATTCTTGTCATTGAATGTACATTACTTCAACTAAAGTTGCGTAAGAGTGGAGTGTCCTAAAACAGGCATTTATTCGCTTAAAAGGACACGTATATCACTAGCTATTGTTAAAGAAAATAAACTATTTGAATTTGATGAGTTGGTCAATGGTGCCGATTCTGTTGAGTACCAACTGAACTTAATTTAGGAGATTGCTATATTTTTCCTTGTACAAGAAAGAGCTGGAAACAAATAAGAACTGTCAAGTGGAGTTGAACTAACATTTTCTTCGACAGAACTACGATGAATTATATTCATCATGCTTTTTAAATGTCGCAGCATCATGCTGAGGTAGGAACCTTTTGGCCTCGTGCGGGACTTTCTGTTTTATTTAGATTTTTCCTTCCAAGTTTTATTTTTGTACGATCCGGGTTCCTATGTGATCTTCCTGTGCGAGTCACAATGTACTTTTTCTTTCTTTCTTTCTTAAAATCACGTCAAATTCAAAGCAATCGAGATGTAATTTAGTTAGACAGTTCTAAAGCGTCACTCGTTTTCTTCTTTCGCGGTATGTCAGTAAGAGCAATACTGTGTGTTGAAAAGAATCGGTACAAATATGTCAGCAAATTATTTAGTTTAGTATTTCAGAAACTGGGTGGCACTCTTTAGTACGTTCAGTATATAGTTAGCCAAATGTTGCATTGCACAGCATAACATTGTTACGCACGTGAAACCCACCAGCTCTGTAATTGGGATTAGCGCTTGCTATAATACGGAGTTAATTATGATTTTAATTGGGCTACGCGAATAACATATTTTCCCCAGTCCGTGCGAGCGAGCGCGGGTGTGGTACCGTTGGCAGACAATGTTTGTGTGTAGGACTGTTTGATAAAAAAATGTATTGCATTTTTTTTTTATTGTACTGATAACATTGTACCAGTACCAAAGAAATTTCAATATGCTCTTTGGTGTTTCTTATGCGATTAATGATTTAAAAAGAGGATGAAAACAAAGGAAAATTGTAGGTACCTACTTTGAAAATCAAATCAGGTCTAAAAGATATGATTTGATTTTGATTTTCAGATTAGTAGGTACTATTAAATAAGGAATTATGCTGGTTATAATTTATTAGGAAGAAAACTCAGCTTATCGTGTTTGAAGTGTTCATTTCTTCAACAAGGTCGTCATACAGTCTCAAAAACTTATTTTATAACACGACTAAATGAATAAAAATGGACTACATACCTACCGTGGAGATTTTCCTTGTTTTTTGAAATTACATCTCAAGAAGAGACATGAGTACCTGGAAGGACTTGGATAAGGTTTTTGGCCAGCAGTGGGACAGTGGCAAATGATGTCGATTGAAATTGTATGAAAGACTTATTTTGTAACCTCTAAGACGTTTGCAGTCTTATTACAAAAGAAGGTATTTTTTTAGGCACGGTTATAACCCTCTAGTCTGTATTGAAAAAAGAACCTAACTCAAATCGGAGTAAAGTTCCTTTTACATAACTAACAACTTACTCCGGTCTTATGCTGTCAATTTTGAACTATAAACTTTAATGTTTACACACCATAATCGCAATTGTTCTTTATACCCATAAACAAAAAACAAAACATATTTCTGCGGACGCTACCACCTTTTGCGTTTGTCGGAAGGGCTCGGTCGCTTCCGGCGCGGCGGGAGTGGGGGCACCCCACCACATCCTGCGGAAGCTGCAATCCTCCCCCTTCCACAGCCTCACTGTCTTGCTCGTCTCGTTCTAACCTTTCCTGCTTTAAATTTTTTCCGTTATGTAATACCTAATGGTACCTATTGTTGATGCCGACTCTTTTGTCCAAAAATAGTTAAATGGCGGTCGGTTGAGTGTAATTTTCTGAGAATCTGTGGAGAATAGATTTAGAAAATTATTTTTTCAATGGATTCCTGAGGTATGCCTCGGGTGATCCCATATAGCTCTTTATTAACTTTGCGTGGGTAGTTTTTGCCTTAGGTTCGTTATTACGTGCGATAGTCGCTATTTCACTGTTGTTAACATTGTGGGTAATGGTAGGTATACGAACTGATGTAGGTTAGGTCCCACAGCTAAAAAGTAAACGTTTTCTTTATTTCTATTTCGTTTCTTTTTTTAGCATATCTTCAAAACACACAACAAAATCGTCGAAATGCCACCGTACGAGTATAAAATTAGGGTATGTTGTGTTTCCCAAGGGAAGTTCTTCGACTCACCCTTTTTACTGACCTGGACATGTGGTGTTTTTCCAACATAGTACGTTATGTACATAAAAACATACGTTGGCTAGTTATATAGCCTAGGAGTAGGTAGTTACAGATACTGACTGATATATAGAAGCGTCGAACGAATTAAAATTAGAGCTTAGCTATTTAAATTCACAAATTTTGATGAATCTCGTATAATTTGTGTAACTCTGCAAGAGAGTCTATCAAACAATGCGCATAAAGTGGAAGCTCCAGAAATGACCGCGAAATAAAAAAAAATCTTACACGTTTTGCAATTTGTACTACTATTTCATGAAAAAGTCATTAAATCACCACCAATCACACATTCAATCAAAAACATATGAAACATAGAAAAATGTGTCTGAAATGTTTAGACGGGCGTTGATAGCTGCGACACAGTTTTGTAGCTATCATCGTTTTTTAATATATAATCGTAATTTATGTGTTTTGTTCCTAAATACAAAGGTTTTACTTTTTTTAATCAAATTAAATAAATGAGTGGGTGGTATTGATAACCTAAATGATTATAATTTTGTAAAGCCTTATTTTTGTTACGTTCGCGAATCATATTTTAATCACCATACAACTTTGTACTGACCTCAAAATAGCTAAAAAACGTAAGAAAATTTGAATTTTGCGCGCTAGCCAGGACCTAGCACCCCAAGTGGTTTATTTCCTTGAATTTTTTTTTTTAATCAAAATAAAAAGTCATTTATTCAAACTAGGCTGGTGTCAGCACTTTTTGAACGTCAAAATTACATAGGACACTTCCCTGAAACGCCTGCCCTTCACTTCATTTCACATTACTATTTTGGTATTTTTGTTAATTAAGTTGGTAAGTTTTATGAGCATGCTGTGGTCTGGTACTCTAGCAGTACCCTTCAAAAGTTAGTTGACAATTTTCCACTTCAGATGATTTAGTAACATATTTTTTTTGTAAAGTTTAAACAATTCAACGTTATCATTGACTAATCACACAGTACTGTAACGAAGGTTGTTTTGCAAAAGACGACCTTACGCGGTACTGGCTGGCTATAAAATAAGTTTAATCACATTCGAACTGTCAAGCTAATTTAGAATAATTCTTCAAATAGATTAACATAGGTTCTTTGTTTTGTCAATATCGATATCAAAATATTTTATTTCACATAATCTTACATGGGCACATAAGAAACGTCAGAAGCTAGGTGCACGGTTCCAATTGGTTGTTTCCTATAGATAACCGCTGGCAAGAAAGTCCACATGTTTGGTTTTGTTTAGGAAAGTCGAACTTGCTTCATATGCGTGAGATTGGGCTGATACTGATAAGCCGACGAAAGAATATGTAAATAAGACTTTTAGGCCCGTATTACAGAACGCCACTCAATACTCAAGCATTACTTAAAACTAGACTCAAGCCATTTGATTGGTTGAAACTAGTTTTAAGTAATGCTTGAGTATTGAGTGACGTTCTGTAATACGGGCCTAAAAGTCTTATTTACATATTCTTTCGTCGGCTTATCAGTATGGTTTTATAGAAATAATCAATTGACTGAACAAACGTTTCATTGTTCGACTCGGTATAGCCCTTGAGTTCCACCTAGTTATCTAACAGTACCAGTTTTAACATAACAGACAGCTGTGTTGCTGGGGAGTTTGTTGCGCCACTTCTTCTCAGCTAAAGCACTGGGAACTGGTGAAGGGCGGGCGTTTTGGGGGACTGTCTTATGTAATTTTTACGTTTAAAAAGTGCTGATGAATCTCGTGATTTTGAGTTTGACCTACCAAAGTAGATAACATATCATATTTGAATTTTTAAGTGTCCAATAAAAGTCTTTATGCTCTACAATCCACTAAGTCTTCGTGTCACTACGAGAGAGAGAATTTGATTAAGTTTTATGTTTTTAAATTGGCCCTAATAAGTGGCGAGGAATTCAGCTTTGTACACAAATAATGATATTACAGAAATATGACATAAAACCTGTATTTCCCGAAAGAGAAGGGGGTAGGGAGGTTTAGGCAGAAATGCACGTATAGTACCCCCACATTTCGCCAGTTATGTTTAAATTCCATGTAATAGGGGGTAAGCCTATCACCATCAATGGAGCACAAATTTAGACTCAGGTAATTACCTGGCTTACTTAAACGTAATCATTATTTACTTAATACTATATACTGTAATTGAATGCAAACAGCACTCAGAACTTGGTCCAAAACTCTGCACCAAAACGTACAAAAGAGGTAAATATTCAGCAATTCTAAACAGTTCTTAAAAAAAAAACAACCTCCATTTCCACTATTCCTCAGCCTAGAACAGTTCCAGTGAGCGCTAAATGCAACTAAAACTAAAATATCGTCTCTAAACGGAAAATCGCAACATTTGAACAAGAATAGCTTGATTACTTGATTAAAAATGAAAGTAGCGGCTCTATACGGAAAATCGGAACGTTTCAACAAGCCAGTGATAAAGAAAGCGCTTAATTACTGGTCTAATTTGCGATAGAATTGATAATGGACAGTTAAGTATGGCACAGAACAGGCCGGCCGTACTTCCGTGCCTATCTGTAGTACCCTAAAAAGGGTATGTGGTGGATGTGTGGCCCAATTCGTAAGAGTTCAATAAAATCCACGCTGTGTTTTTTAATTATAAATTGGTTACAAGTGTTTTGGCCGAAAAAATATTAATTTCCATACTACCTATATCACTTATTTGCCCCTTTACGAGATGAAATGATAAAATTCATGAGTTTTGTTCACTTTTCTATAAAAAAAACACTTGTGGGAACATTCTTCTAGACCCAGCAGTATTATTGGCTGTGCGTTGTGAGTCGTTGAAAGAATATAAGATATTAAATGTTGTAATAGTTTAATTAGTGACATATTTTAATTAACTTAGTTCTAGTAAAATTTATAATAGAATTTTGCTAAATTATTTCTCTACATCAAAGTGTTTTTTGGAAAACTTATTTTCAGCTTGGAGTTTTTTTTTTAACTTTTAATAAACATTTTTGTTGTGTAAGTGTTTATAATAATAAGTTTTATGTTTTTGTGTAATCTAATGTTTGTAGCCAAGTGTTTATTTTATTTCTAGTTTCTCTTTTAGAAAATATGTTAATTAAAAGGACCCTGTAATTTTACTATAAATATGTGCACCTAGAAAGAAAAAGATGTCGTCTTGCTGAAAGTCGCGATCCGCTGTCGTTCATCCCTCGGTCCGAACCCATGAATCCCCGAAGGAGCCGCGGTGGCGATAAAAGCCTCATGCATTATACAGGCTGGTCCGAAATCGAAAAATTAAAACTCCCGCCATCTGCCGGGTGAGAGCGTAATTACTGGGGCGTTTGATGCACCGGCACTAATTATCAGCATTGTGATAAAATGGGATGAGTAGCAAGAGTACATGGAGGTATGTAAGTATGTTTAGAATAAAAGGGTGCATTGTTGATGTTTACAGTTTGTAGTCAGTGGGAAGGGTTCGAGTGTAGTGAAATGTTTCAAGAGCGCGATTTGCGAATCGGATTTTGGAGTTGCTTTTGTTTTTAAACGATAACGAAAATTGAAAATGGTGTGCTTCTGAAAATTCGTCATCATCATTTCAGCCGAAAGACGTTCCACTGCTGGACATAGGCCTCCCCCAAGCACCGCCATATCGACCGGTTCTGGGTTTCTCGCATCCAATGGATTCCTGCGGCCTTCACCAGGTCTTCGGTCCATCTTGTAAGAGGCCTAAGGAAAGGTTCAGTATAGACTAAATTCCAATTTGCCTTGGATCTGGTATCTAAAAGTAATCACATAAGTCATTAACAACGCCAGTAGATAATGATTGCTATAGGATGATAATCAGAATCTTGGTGTTTTCTTCCTTCCTCAAGAATTTATTATAACCGACCAGTAATTTCAGAGATGTCCCCTTACATACAAACTTACAAACAAAAAATATACCCATTTATAATATTGGAATAGATGAAGCGACTGCCAGTCTGATCTCCTCAACAAAATGATATAGGGTATGATGTCTTATAAGATATCATATTAGTTTTGTGTACTTTGGCTTTATTTAAATTTTGTAAACAAGATTTCATTGATAATGATTGAGCTAGAGGGGGTAACATCAAAACATAATTTTTAACATTTCTGTTCATTAGTCTTGCGTTTTTACTGACATTTATTTTTTAAACTTTCAAGTTGAGAGTAGGAGGATTCATCCACTGGCCGACCACGCTTTGTCTAAACCGTTGGGTGTACGAGCATGAAATTTTGCACAAGAGTTCTTAAAAACCTTTTTAATAGCTTTCTCTATTTGGTTGTAGAACAACTGCATAAGTTGTTATATAAATTATAGCCTTTCTTAGAAACTTATTTCTGTTCGCTAAGCGCTTTTATAGTGAACTAAAGTGAACTCTTTCTCGTGTGGCGTTGAATGTCAAGTTGCTAAGTAGGGCATCATCATCATAAGCCTAGCCTTTTCCCAACTATGTTGGGGTCGGCTTCCAGTCTAACCGGATGCAGCTGAATACCCGTATTTTAAATGGAACAACTGCCTATCTAACCCCCACAATCTACATAGTACCTGGGTAATACGATACCCATTGGTAAAACTGGTTGTTTGATTTTCGGGCTATTCTATGGATACATACATATTATCAAATTAACTTTGTCAAGGGAAATAACCATATTGAATAGTTAAAGGGGATTCCTTTAATTATTCAATATGCAGCAAAAAATCTTTCGAAGATTACAAAACATTGACAGCAAACAATATGCGTCACACCACTGCAGTGCTCGTGGAAATATAGACCTTGATACGAGTACATGAACCAACGAGCTGCTAGCCTAACAAGTTTGTGACGCAACTATAGGAGTCTAGTCAGGAGCGGACTTTCCATGAGGCTGAATGGGCCCAGCCTATGTCGGCCAGATAAGATGGGCCAAATTGCGTCTGCAGTAACTAATGGAGCTATTTTGGCTAATAAATAGTACATAATCCTAACTAATATTATAGATGAGAAAGTGTTAAGCTTTCACGTTAAAGTGGCTGAATGGATTTGGATGAAGTTTGTGATATAGATAGACCATGACCTAGGTTAGGATATAGGCTACTTGTCATCCTGGACCGTGGACGAAGTCGCGGTCAACAGCTAGTACAAAATTATAACGTACGTAAAAATATACGACTCGCGATTCGACTTGCATCATGCGTCATGTGCGCGCGTCTCCTGCTCCCTTCATCCGTCGATCTGGAAGTCGCGTCGTGGTGACTCGGGACATGCTATAAACATCTTCTTCAATTAGTTTTCTCCGCAGACGCCGTCGTACGTGTAGCTTGATCGTGTAACTCGTTGACACGGGCTTACATGTTTACGCTGCAAAATCGATTAAACGGCCTAAGGCGACCGAGCGAGACTGCCAGTTCGCCTCTGCCTCCGATACTGTAGCCTTCTGCCAAGAAAGACGCATTCTGTGTCAAGTCAACAAGCTTGATGTCGGGAAAGCCCACGTAAGCTGGTTCCAGTCTAGCTAAGGCATTTGTGTCCAAAACTATGAATATCTAGTCGATGAAGCACATCGATTTTGTAAATTTCCTAACCCAACATGTATAATTTAGAAGTGTTAAGATTCTTGAAGAAATTTTCGTGTAAATTAGAAAAAGAATAGATTTCTTTATCAACGTAGTGATTTTATAATATAATAGATTGAGTAATATAGGAAAAAATAATTTATTTATTTATTTGTGGACATAAACTCCTGAGACAGAACAAACGACCTAAAGTTCGGTTATAGACTCTAACCAAAAAACCTTATTGATGTCGATGCACAAAAATGTTGAGTATCGATGGCAATCTGGGTCAACAAGATTGTGATAAAAAAAACAGTGGCACTCCGTCAGTGCCGACAGAAGTGAAAATTTTCACAATTACGTGTGTATTTTTTTAACAGTGTCGCGAGTTCAATTGTTGTTTCCCATTTCAAAAAATTCCCAACGCGCCTAAAGAAGTTTTTATTTCAAATTCGTAGGTACAGAGGTGTCGGTAACGGTTACGGTAACAGTGTCGCGAGTTCAATGGCTTTTTCCCATCTCAAAAAATACCAACATGCATGTTTATCTATGTACGTACATACACAATTTATGTACATAGTTATATACAGAGGTGTCGGGAACGGTTACGGTAACAGTGTCGCGAGTTCAATTGTTTTTCTCCCATCTTAAAAAAATTCCAACGCGCCGCGCCTTTTCAGTTTTCACTTCAAAAATCTTAGTTTCATATTTAATACTGTTAACAACGGCTGCCAACAATGCAATTATGGTACCGGGACGAAATTAAACATTTTAAAGAAAAATTGGGCTTATTATTCCTATAACTAAGTATACAATCCTCATCATCATCATCATCATAAAATAATAGCACCATCCCATTTCTTCCCGTGGGTGTCGTAGAAGGCGACTAAGGGACTTACTAGAGAATGGGCAGCAGCATTTTCTATGAATTTTACCACCATACTGCGATCGCCAACCCGCTTGCCAAGCGTGGCGATTATGGAAAAACCCTCCAAAAGACCGGTCGAAATGGAGGAGCCTGGGGGGAGGCCTATGTCCAGCAGTGGACGTCTTTTGGCTGAAATAATGATGATGATGATGATGATGATCTTTGTTACTGAATCACGAAAAAACTTCTGAACGGATTTGGATGAAATTTGGCACACAGATAGATTGTAACTTGGAATAACACATAGGGTACTTTTATCGTTGGGATACATTCCGACCTCCACGCGGATGAAACCGCTGGCAAAAGCTAGTATGTTATATTATGACATCTAATTATCAGCTTTTCATGTTGAGCCATAATCGTTTCCTAATATTCTCAATTTTTTCACAAAAGCTTCATGGTAAAATGGTTAACACTAAAAAAAATATGGAAATAATCTGTGAGAATTTATGCCGATTAAACCTGGAGTGCATTTTAAGCTGTAAGCAATATGGCATCGATATACCGTTATCTATCTGTTGCGCTGGCATTAAATTCATAAAATTCGTTTTGTGCCAGTACTGAGTAATCAACCCTTAAACTTCCCATTCCTGAAACAAAGGCGTCGTCTTTGTGAGGGGAGTGAGTCAAGATCCTTTACGCGGGCTGGTGGATGTCACATACCTTTACATTTTTGGTTCTACAACATTCGGTTTTCTTACCTTAACTGGTAGCAGACTGCAGTTATAATTATGTGATAGGTTGCCAAACGGCCCCTTTCATTTGATTTCTTTTTTTAATTGAAGTCTTCTTTAGCCGTTATGACCCGGACGCAAAATACGCGCTTTAACGTGGAGTTGCGGACAACAGCCCGTTTTACCTACCTACCTAGCCGTTATGACTTATGAGCTATTTTTGTTAGGGGCAAAACTTATGGGATAGCGTCACCGACATGCTAATGATGTGACGTGTTGTTTTTATCCGTAGTTTTAAGTTTCCACTTCAGTCTCCAGTCCCCATGGCTGCCTATTTTTATTCTTTCACCTGCAACACGTATTATGATACTAATATATCTACTGCGTATTTATACGATACGAAATATGCGTATAAGCAATATGGTGTTAACAAACTATAGAAAAAAATGGACTTTTGCTACATTTTTAAGGGCTCATTTTTCAATAGTCAGGTAATTAACTAAGGAATAAATAGTGCAGTTTCACAGCTTTTCTATAGAAAATACTAGCTGACCCGACAGACGTTGTCCTGTTCGTCCAAAAGTCATTCATACAAAATCACTACCCTACCTACGCTACCCTACACTACCCTACCTACCCTACACTACCCTACCCTACACTACCCTAACCTACCTACCTACCCTACCTACCTACCCTACCTACCCTACCTACCCTACCTACCCTACCTATCCTACCTATCCTACCTACCCTACCTACCCTACCTATCCTACCTACCCTACCTACCCTACCTACCCTACCTACCCTACCTACCCTACCTACCCTACCTACCCTACCTACCCTACCTACCCTACCTACCCTACCTACCCTACCTACCCTACCTACCCTACCTACCCTACCTACCCTACCTACCCTACCCTACCTACCCTACCTACCCTACCTACCCTACCTACCCTACCTACCCTACCTACCCTACCTACCCTACCTACCCTACCTACCCTACCTACCCTACCCTATTATCCTATCCGTGAAAATTTTCGTTTTTCGACAGCCAACTTCCACTTTGATACTTTTTTTATTTCTGAAACAACTGAACGGGATAAAAAGTATCCTATGTCCTTCTCCTGGCTCTAAACTACCTCCCTGCCAATGTTCAGCTAAATCGGTTCAGCCGTTCTTGAGTTATAAGTGAAGTAACTAACACGACTTTCTTTTATATATATAGATGTATATTTAATATTATATAGTATATTTATTCTTCCGATAAAAGTAAAAAAAAAAACAACCCTTAATGGAGTAAAGCAATACTGATATGTTCCAAATGTTTGTGGTGATGGTATAATTGGAACACCCATCGCGTTTTGTTTCATTGGTAAAATTCACCCTCAGCTGATCATTATACATACCTACCACCCATTGATCAATGGTAGGTAATTCGTCGATCGAACACCTTACTTAATTATTTCTTTGATTTGCTCTGTGAGACTTGAGAATTCAGCTTACGGTCGCAATCGCCAACGCTGTGTTGTGCCTTGCTTCAGTTAGATCCCCAATCGTATTTAATTTCCTTTATGAAATGATGCCTTGTTGACCTAGACGTTGTAAGCGATAGGGCTGAGTACCTATGAGGTGTCGGGTGCGATTCCCGGGCCGGGCAAAGCTTTACTCGGTTTTTACATCAGGAAATTTTCACTGAGATGTTTGGATTTATGCTAAGTTGATGGCAATAGACGCGACTTATATTACAGAGGACTTAAACGGTACTGGCGAAATGTGAGTGTAGGTACTATGAGTACTACTCTGCCTTGGTAAGGCAAAGTGTCTTTCAAAATGGTTCAATTTCTGATTGATAATGTGCAACGGAATTAAGGTGCTGCTAAACACTACACTGACTACATCACTACACGGTGTAGTGGAAGCCGCGTTTGACGAGTTGTAGGTCGTAGGGTTGAACCCAGGCGCTTTACTTTGTGTAAATAATTTCACTATCACTGCTTTCAAATGGTGAAGGAAAACATCGTGAGGAAACCGGCATGTCCTAGAACCAAAAATTCGAAGACATGTGACATATACCAACCCGCACTAGACCCGCGTGGTGGCCTCTTACCGAGAAGAGGCCTGTGGCCCAGCAGTGGGGATATTATAGGTGATTATGTTCATGCATCACTACACTGACAACCTATTTCTAATACAGCCGTGATGTTATGATAAGTGTTGATAAAAATGATGATTATGATCACATATTCAAAAAAACTCTTGTGATACAGGAACTCAATTCCCAATTCTTTATTGCGTAGGTACCGTAATTTATATATTTGGTAGGAAACGAGATATATTAGTCACAATTATGGACCCTGCCAGACATAGCATAGATCAAGGAAGAACTCTTACAAGGGTCAGGGCTACACTGATGTTTGTAACTTGTAGTGAAAATAAATAAACCCTCATGTATATAAAACTTACATTAATTCAATGCATTCAAACCTCCGTGTGTTCCGTGTGGTGCTGGACGTAAAAGAATAGCACCATCCCATTTCTTCCCGTGTGTATCGTAGAAGGCGACTAAGGGAGTTACTAGAGAATGGGCAGAAGTGTTCTCTATGCATTTTACCACCATACTGCGATCGCCAACCCGCCTGCCAAGCGTGGCGATTATGGCATAACCCCGGGGTTTTGAGGGACCTCTTTCGGCTGAAATGATGACGATGATGATGATTCAAAACAATTAGCTGCATATTTAATGACAAATTAAATCTTTTCTAAAAGTTGAATACTTTGGATGTGTGTATCATAATTACTTCAATGACGTCTGTGAATAACTTTTATATACGTATAAATACTTTACTTTAATCCTTGTTCTTATTTAAGTGACTTTCTGTCTTTTTTGAGAATGAATATCTTTAGATCTAAACCTAAATAAAAAAACTCATAAAACACCATTGTATCGTGGAATACTGCGTCTATTCCACCGTCGACCTGTCCTTCACCACGTAAGTACGGTCGTTGCTCTGACACTGGGCGCATTGACGACATGGCTTGACCTGTCGCTGTGTCCCTTACTTACTGATGTCCATGACTTCTATAGTCCCACACCGAGTAAAGGCTTCCCTACTCTTACCATTTCTGTATTTTTTTTTCAGTTTCGTTTATTTCTACATTCAAGCCATGTTGTTTTCAAAACGTTGGTACCGGCTGTAATTCGAGGGTTTTTGACAGTCGTTACGTAAGCCTGAAAGTCTGACAAACAGTTTTACAAAGGAATTACTGGTATTCAGGTGCAACCGGCTAGACTGGAAGCCAACTCCAGCATAGTTGAAAAAAGGCTAGACACTTACCCTCTTACTGATGATGATAAACACAGAATAAAGTAGTTCCAAGTTTAAACTTACGAAAATGCATGGTTATTCCTGGTATAACTTTATTCCGTGTTTATTAGTAACAGGGTTATTAGCTAGCACAGTTATTTTAGACCTCTAATAGGAACATGTTATAAAACTTATAACAATTTAAACGATAAAAATAATTGTGATGCAAAATTAGAGGTAAAATAAAATAACTGTGCCGGAACTGTATGTTTATACCTTATATAAACTTTTTCTATTAAGGATCATAATACATATTATCTTCTAATTCGAATACTTGGTTGTACGCACGGCTACACATCAAGCTATAAAGTTCCAGTATAAGCTGATCTCGCATTGTTTAGGATTTCCGTACAGTGCGAGATCAGCGTAAATTGGAAATGTATAGCTTGATGTGTAGCCGTGCGTACAGGCTGTGTATTATTTGTTGTTATTCAGTAACGAAACTATTTCATTAATAAAAAGATGGCTACTATTAATTGCGACTGATTGGTATACTGGCCGTATAAAAAAGTGTGAGAAAGTAGAAGGGCGTTACACTCGTAGCTCGCAGCCCGGCTATTGCTTCACGAGACCGACCCTTTAACAGACAATGTAGTAGCTGAAGTCATTCGTATTGTCCAAGTAAGTAAATTTTTATTTTTAACCAATACGACTAAAGTTGTTAGTTTAGAGTCTAAATTATAGTGGGTGTACTATAGTTTCGATTCTAAACTAAAGTTTAAATCTTATACAAACTAGGTATAATCTAGCCATAATATGTAGGTATCAAATACGGGCCAAATTGTTTATTTAAAAATGTGGAAGAACTGATTCCATATCAAGTATTCTTTGACTGATATAATAGAAACCAACTCTATTGCTCACTATTATAGGGTTTAATTTATGTTAAAACAGGAAAATTCACGCGAACGTAGTCGCGGACAGAGACTATTCTTAATACACCTTATAATTGAAGAAAAGACAATAAATACGGTGAAACTAGAGCATCGTCTATCTATGAACGCTGCGGCCTGCGTCCTATACATTACTGCCGTGCGACCTTGCTGTTTCGCTGACCCGACGCTCTTCTGAAGTTATTTATAGTGTAGTTTTTTAAATAGCCTACCATATCAAGTTGTTGTAAAATCGAGAATTACGTAGACATTCTAAAGTTTCATCATCATGATCATCATCATCATTTCAGCCGAAAGACGTCCACTGCTGGACACAGGCGTCTCCTAAGCTCCGCCACTTCGACCGGTTCTGTGCTTCCCGCATCCAGCGGACCCGGACTTGTAAAGGTATTTTGTTGAAAATAGGTTAAAATTGTTTTCAAAATAAAATTTAAAAAAATCAGAGTTCATCCCATTAAGTTATTAAAAATATAATTGAAGACATGCTTTTGAAACAAGATTATCAGCTAAATCAAAAAACTAAAACAAAATGCAATTTAAAAAAAAAAACTTGATGTAGGAATTGACACCCAACCCTTACGGTAATCCGCTAACCTCGCTACCCACTAGACCTTGGGGCGGCCACGGAGCACCTGTACAATACAACAATGATAGTCTGTCAGCTGCCACGAGTCGGCTCCCTCGCGTATCGATTGTCGCGCAATTAGCCCGCGTCGATCGTCGCAGGCCATCCGTCAACCTTTTTAGAGAAGCGTGAAAAGGTAACAAGCAAGAGAAGTGAATGGACCAATTAAATAATTCAGTAATTCGTGAACCCGCCGCCGGCGACGTAAACATGCGTGAGACGGTGAGGGGGGCGGTAGGCGGGGGCGAGTGGAGGGGCGAGGGCGTGGCCCGTGACGTCACTGCGTTCCTGCTTCAGTCGGTCACTATCCGGCGAAGCGGACGATCGCGGAACCGCCGCCATTTATATTCCCCGAAAGTACGATAAAAATCGCCAAAATTTTCGACCGGCAGTACCACTCACCTTCCAAGGTGTTGAAATTGGAGGACGACCCGTGGGGGTCATGTGCGATGTATTCGCCGGATAAGATGAAATCCGGCGGGGGACTCATGGCGCCTCCAGGGTGCTTCCCGGGCCGGTACAGTCCGACGTACCGGAGCGCCGACCCGCGCCGGTGCGTCCCCAACCCGTCCGTGAGTACTCCGCTTTATACTACGGCTTTTACTACTAGAACTGTGGGTCTTAAGCATACCAACAGAAGGTCTCGATTGTTGATGTCGCACACATGACCGCCCCGGCAAGGATAACAAAACTTTTATTTAAAAACAATCTTAATCGGATAAAACATAAAAAAATCCTGTAGGCTCTTAATGTAAAATACGCAAAAAATCTTTTTTTCAGGACGTTAAATCTTTTTTCAGCGTATTATATCTATGTATCTATTGTTGCCAAGCGATGTATGTGTTCCCGCTCGCGCGTGCCATGGCGATTTCATGGAGCTCCATGGGGGGATTTTTGTTCAGCGAAGTTGTTCGTGTGTTCACTCTTGTGCAGTTGTCAGTGATTTTTTTTTACTGTAAAATAATTTACATGACAATACAGACATACGAAGTGAATACGACTAACAAGAAGCTTACTAGGATCTCAATGTGGTGATTTATTAGTGACAAAAAAGACTTTCAGTCACGTAGGATTAAAAGTAAAATGTTAACCGTAGCTCAAAATAATTTGGTAGGAGGTTTATCTAATAAAATTACAATTAAGTACTAAATCGAAGTCAACATTAAAGTACATAATAACTTAAAATAATATAACAGTAGGTAGGTAGATGAACAAGAACGCTTTATTTTAATAAAAATAATACTGCAAAACAATGTTTATCACTCAGTAAAAATAAAAGATATAGTACCATCAAAATCTATTAAGTACCAGGTGACGCGAGGTAGGAAGTTTGTGAGTGTATGTTTTGTTGAGTATCCAAGTATTCACGAAAAAACCCGAGTAAATATTAGAACGTTGCAATAAAATTAATGAAGAACAATAAAAGTACAGCAACAAATTACTGTAGGAATTTGCGTTTCGACGGATTCCGTGACTTGGTGGGCAGCGCCCCATCATTACCTACACTCGGAATCCTTACACAGTTTATTTTCAATTAGCTTGTTATTTTTAAAGAATTGTAGGGCGCTTCAAAACAGCTCGTTGGGAAAAATCGAAGCAGCTTTTCCGACGGCGGCGGACCGTTTATAAATCTGTAACCGTGTTTATGTCATGTGTTAATCGTTAGAGTGTTGGTAGCACACGACGCTCAATATCCTTTTTTTCTGTAGCTGATTTATATTATATTGAAGTCTGGTTTAACAAAAATAAAACATATTTTTTGCAATTAAAAATGTCTATTAGTGAAAGATTTGAAAACAATTATTAAAATTATTTAAGTAGAATTCAATAAAATAAAATCACATAATTTAAATGTTTTACCATTGCACCTGGGGAATTTACAGCTTTGACATTTCTGATCTGACTTCACCACGGGGTAGGCCATAGTCGGCTCCGTTTTCTTTGTTTCAATTTCATCAGGCAAATGTGACGGTTTGTCTAGTTTCTTGTCGGTAGGTCATCAGGCGTACAGATGTGGAGTCTTTTGCCTATTTCAAATTTGATTTCCTTTAACTTTAGTGGTGTTGGCGTTTGCTTATGCTCCCAAATTCTTCTATACTGTAACCAGCTATTTATAATAATAATATCAAGAAGATGATAAAACCATTTTCTCGTTCTTATTTTATATTTCTCCAGGAATGAATCCAGTAGGTCCATATGTTGGTATACTTTTACAATATGGGGATAACCTACCTGTATATACTTATCTTTCTTCCTATCTTTTACTGATTGTATTGGCTCTAAAATAAGTTTTATTGTTAATTGTAAATGAACATCCTATTTAACGGCAGACAAACAATGGTGTTTAAGCTGCGCCAAATTTTTCCGTAACGCCCCACATTTTTTTCTGTCTTAATAACTTTTAGCTTCAAAAAAGTCACACATCTTCAATCCCTGCAGGGGTAGCCAAAAATCTACAATATCACCATCACACAAGCGTTTGCTTAGCATAATCTGTAATAAACAAAAGTATTCATAAGTACTTCCAAGAGAAGACGCTACTTTTCAGAGGGTTATAGGAACAATACAAGTGGTTGTCCCGCATATGGCATTGAATACCTTGTAGGCTTAAAGTTACTACAGCTCGGAAAAAACACAAACAAGACGTTTTACTTTCTAAAAATATCTTCTTAAAAAAAACAGTTATTGGTCTAATGATAGCTTCAGTTACCTTCATAAGCTACCCACAATTTCAATAATGAGCTACAATTTCCTTCACAAATTACTGTAATGCGCGCGAGTAAAGTAAGCGGCCGTCGGCTACGCCGTAGCGCGAAGCGACGGCCGTAGCGTCGTAGCGCCGTAGACTACCTACGGCGACCGACGCCATTATGACGGAGCGCCGCAAAACATTTTTCATCAATTATAATATTTGATTCTTCAAGTCTTTATGCTGTTAAAGATATTAATTTAAAAAAAAAACGTATTTACATCATTAAAACTTAATCATCGTTAAATAATTAAAAACAAAAATAATGTCGAATATTATGATAAAAATATCTGTGGCTTGAATTGGGATTTACTTTGTATGTATTAAATTGTATTGTCATATACGTCATTTAAACAAGTTATTAGCTGAGAACTATGCAAGTGAACACTTATAATTATTACTGGCGTGAAATTGTAATAAAATATTTCAGATTCCAGAAGGCGGGCGGCAGCTTTTAAAAATTGACACGACGCTAATTGGCTACGGAAAAAGCTTTCGGATGTGTTTTAATTTTCATCGTAAATTATATGGTTTTTAAATAGTACTTTTCATTCATTATTTTCTTATTAAATCTATTTCGAAAATGACTTTTGCAGATGAGTATCGAAACGGATAAATGAATTTATAAAACATAGATAGGTTTACTTAAAAAAAACTGGTAAACTCACACAAAAATATAAAATTTTAACTGCCGCTTAATTGCTGCATAATAATGGAATATAAAAACAAAATGAACATTGAAACAATATTCAGATTAAAATTTAAATGAAATTCTTCAATTTCATTTAAATTTTAATCTGAATATTCTTTCAATGTTCATTTTGTTTAATATTTTAGTAGAATATTTTAGTTCGATTTTGCTACTTCTAGCAAAATCGAACTAAAATATTCGGAACCGTTAACATTCCTTCAAACATAATTGTATTAAAACTTTGATATTTAAATAAAATGTTAAAACATTACTTGCTTTATTTTTAGCGGCTTACGGACATTTTTTCTTATATGATAGACGGTAGTTATCTTTTTAAGTAAAGATAAAATGTGAAATGGGGATCTTTTAGAACTGGGTTTTATGAAATAAAGACCAACAATTTAGTTTTATCCTCATATTTTATAAGTTCAGAATTATAATTCATCTATTTTTTCACTTATTTCTTTTAACTTTTCCTATCGTTGTTGTGCATAGTATTCGTTAGAAATAGAGCTAGTTTTGTCTTGTAGCTAAGTAATCACAACCACATGGGCCGATCGATCAGGTTAAGCTACGGTTGCCGCGGTTGGTCCGTGGATGGGTGAACATCTTTACATACCAAGACACGTTATGCTGTTGGTGCCGGCTATCATTTGTGCATGTTTGACAGTCGTCACGAGGCGTCATTAGCCCAAATTTATGATAGTCAGTTTTACTAACCGGCATTGTATTACCCAGTAACTGGGTTGTGGATGTCAGATGGCAGTC
The DNA here is from genome assembly GCA_949987655.1 of Polymixis flavicincta. Classification (NCBI taxonomy): domain Eukaryota; kingdom Metazoa; phylum Arthropoda; class Insecta; order Lepidoptera; family Noctuidae; genus Polymixis; species Polymixis flavicincta. The sequence goes on along the minus strand of OX465171.1, from coordinate 8,440,852 downwards.
GCTGCATTCGGTTGGACTGTAAGCCAACTCCAACACAGTTGGGACATGGCTAGGCAGATGATAGAGCGGGTTTTCTATTTCAGTAAAAAAATGGCAATTAAGTTCGCAGGTAGGTTGGTACTGGTCGGTTGCTAACATTGAACTAACAGTATTAAAAAGTACTACAGTCTATACTTATGATTAAATGGTAATGAAGTGAAAACTGTACGTTGATTATTTTTGGAGTAAAATTAATTGTAACGACATATTGGAATGAGACTGATGCCGAAAATATACTTTCTGTAATTGTGGTCGGGGTCTGTTGGTGTGGATGTGCGTTCCGAAATGGCGATAATCGGATTCAATTCAATTTATTTATTCATTAACAGTTGACATTGCGTTCGAATCGAATTTACACAATAATTCGATAAGTTCGTATGAAAGGTTTTGTGTGAATTTTGGCACACCGATAATTACCGACCTAGGCTACTTTAGCTGGTAGTACCTTCCCGGCATCCACGCGGGCGAACCAGCGGGCAAAAGCTAGTTAAGTATACAAAATAGAAACCATCGGTTTCTAAACAAAAGACGAAGGAATTATAGCAGTCAAATACTTTGTGGGCTTGTAGGGTTTACTTGCTATATAAATATTATCTTGTTTATTGTTTTGACTTCTAACCTGAACAATATCTTATTTCAAGTACAAATGAACGAACTACTACAGGGCTAGAAAATTATTAATGTAATACTTAAATTTAAGTCACTTTTCGTGTCTGTTTGTGACCGCGTTGTTCTTCTAAACTGTGCAACGAATTTTGATGCAGATTTCACTATAATAGAAATAATTGATTCCTAAAGGTATGTGTGTTTGTAAAACATTAATATTAAACTTACAGTTAGGTAATTTTTTATTGTTTACTTACATCACTTTCACAGTATTTAACACAACTAACTATTTACACTACGTACTAAATTAAATTACTAACTGAAAATGTAAGTAAATACAAAAGCAAAAGAACATTTAGGCGTCGAAGTATTTTTCGGCATCATTGTCATCCGGAAACGTGCACAGAAGACTGTCAGCATTCCCACGTTTAATCACAATTTTAATTCTTTGGCAAAACTTACAAATTATGAACCTCGATACTTTTTCGATGTATAAAAACGCGGGGATTGCGAGTATTAAATAAATTAGGATTGGATAATTTCCCCGTGATACAATTACAAGGCAGAATAATAAAAAAAAGGTGCAATTTACAAAAATGGCTGCCTTAAGATATAGGTTAGGCCTTCGTAGGTATAATTATTATACAATGTGGGCCACTTCTTAGGTAGAGTGGCAAGGCAGAATTTACCAGAAATAGATATTTTAATTTTAATATTATAACACGCGTTGTGTTTATGTTGTCTGTCTGTCAGCGGCAGTATGTCATGAGCCATAATAGGTAGACAATTGAAGTTTTCAGAAAGTGTATTTCAGTTCTCAATATAACATTAAGTTCAAAATTAAAAGGTCTCTATACAAGGAACGTGTTTTTTTGTTGTACGACAGTATAGATGACCAAAAGAGAGAGAGGGACCTTTTGTGTAAGAGACCGAATATTAATTCTCTTGTGTGTATATCGCAATCCACTATATATCCTACTCCGTCAGTATATGAAGGCACTTAGTAAAAAATCGTTACGGTGACTGAATAACTTATATTGAGCGCCAATAAAAGGGTGGCGTTTGAATGAAACCAACGATGGCAATTCGAAATTAATTTACTATCTAGTATAAAAAAGGGTTTAGACAAAACCTATATATGGTATCCTATCCCTATACGAGATATGCCATTTCTGAGGATGACGAGGCCTCTACTCAGTTCAAGCTTCAGACAGTGCAGGGGTGATCGTCTGCGGGGCTATCGTCCTTGGCTTGGTTAGTTAGCGTTTGGTCGTGACTCCATGGCTGACCGCTATATAAGGCAGCCAGGCCAAGGCCGTATATATTTCGATCTTTGATGTCGTCACTGACACTTAACGGGACGTATGCTAGATGTCGCTGGTTGTTGGTACTATTACTAGTATTGATGTTTGAGCAGGATTGTGTTTGCAATCTACTTAGATGGCATAGTGATAAGCACGCACAAAGATAAAAGGCGTCTTGTAACGCAACCAATATTTATTTTTATTTATATCGCTGAAAATACTATCCTATTTAAAAATTATTTTATTAAACTACAGTTTGCAACGTTTTGATTTCATCCGGAAAGGGCAGAATTAAATTTTATTCATTTCTTTAGTCAAGTACAATTCTGTCCGATTAAAAAACACATTAAAATACGCTATTGTTTTTATTTAAAATTAATAACTATCATTTTATTGGAAAACAATGATGTTTTGCCAACAGTTTTACCAACCCCCGCTGGGCCCACGTGGTGGATTACGGCCCGCTCCCTCTCACGGAGAGGAGGCCTGTGTCCCAGCAGTGGGAACGTTATAGGCTGAGTATGTGTGTATGTATGTAATGATGTTTTGTGTGTATACTTATATACACTAAGTAATTTTATTTATATCTATATATCGATAAGGTATAAGCTGATAATTTCATGAGAACTTGTACAGCGACTTCAAATTAAACAGTTTGTTTGATTCTCATGCACTACATCTATTATCAGAGAAATTTTAATTAAGGTTTAAACACAATATGTGCAACATGTGCATACCTATGTGGTGCGCCGACACTTGTAAAGTTTAAAGAATTCCCAGCGCATTAATGGCAAAAATGGTAAAAAAATACTTTTCAATGACTTTCAAACGTACAAAATCCACGTAAAACTCAGTTTATCTTTTTTAAGCTAGCTCTAGGCCGCGGTTTTGCACGAGTAGGTCGAAATTACCCTACGGGAATGTATTACCAGAATAAAAAATCAGAAGTCATTTATTCAAACTAGGCTGAGACTCAGCATTTTTTGAACGTCAAAATTACATAAGACAGTCCCCCAAAACGTCCGCCCTTCAACAATTCCTAGTGCTTTAACTGGGAACAAGAAGTGCGCCACTTCTTTTTCCCAGCTAAAGCACTAGGAATTCACAAACAAACTCCCCAGCAGCATAAGTATTCTAGGTCCTAACCCAAGTTACCCTTTATCCATCTGTCATATTTCTCAAATTCAATCAGTCGTCAAAGCGTAGGTAAAATGTATAGTTACTTTTGTATTTATAGTATTAAGTATGAATATGAGTCGTAACGTCTGTATAAGAAATTAAACCATACTTATAAAATTGACGTTTTATATAGAAATAGACAAACCATTCATTTAAATAAAGTTATCAATTAAATCAATCAAAGTATGCACCATTGGTATCTATGCACTTTCGCCATTTGATTAGCAGTTCGTCTTTTGATGAAAACAATTTGGGAGCATGAATAAATGCCTCATCGGAATTGAAATTTTTCCTCGCAAGAATTTATAGATTAAGATATTTACAGTCCAACAGTACAACATTTTATTATATTATATTAAATATTATTATTGGGACATCACAATCGCTGATTTTACTGACAGATAAATTACTAGGAGAATATGTATTGTAAGCGCAATAAAAAAAATCTTACACATGCACCCTAATTGCGTCACACAAACATCAATCAGAATTTAAATAATTTTGAAGGGTCTTTATTGCTAATCCATTGCTTCAAATGTTCGAAAAATTTGTCAGCTCTACAACGTAATAAACGCAATGAATGTTGTTGAAAAGTTACCGTTATTCTGTTTGTGTGTTACACCTGCCTGGTCAAGTGTTCTACGCAAGGTGACAAAATGTCAATATTCAAGTTGATGTTCAAAGTCTGCATCGATTTTTAAATTGGCGCAATTATTAATACGTGTGAAGAAAACGAAATGGATGGAAATATTACAAGTATATTTTGTCATGTTGCCTCAATAATAATGGTTTTTTGAAGTGAACTTTTTTTAATTAGCATCACTGTCATGCTAAAACTAGACTCATGTATAAAGTTTCAATGGATTACATTTTGACTTTAATTAAATTGAAATTTAAGAGCTTGTGGCTAAGAAATAACAGCCGCACGGATATATAGATCAAGTTAAGCTACGCATGCCGCGGTTTGTCCGTAGATGGGTGACCATCTTTACGTACCAAGACTCCTCCGTGCCTCGGAACGCACAGTAATCCGTTGTTCCCGGCTGTGTGAGTAACCGTGGCGTTTCTTGCTGGCTCTTCTCCATAGGAAGCGACAAATTGGAACCGTGCACCTAGCTTCGAACGTTTCATAAGTGCCCATGCAGGTTGATGTGAAATAAAATATTTTGATTTTGTTATTCGTGGATCTTTGACAGCCGTTACGAGTCATTAGAAACCTTAAAGCCTTACCCTAAGTGTATCGTGTTATTACTGAGGATGTCAGAGCAGCCGCTCTATCTAAAATACTGGTATTAAACTGCATCCGGTTGATCTTGAACCCACTCCAACATAGTTGGGAAAAGTTAGGCAAATTGAATTAATTAAAAAATCATTTCATATTTCTAAGTATCCATTTCGGAAGTGGACACCTACGTAAGTAACGTAAGTTGCAAGGAACCCGTAAGTAGATAATAGCTACAGTCTTTAGAAATTCTGGTTTATTTTATTCACGAGACATGCATAGGACCTACGTCATTACCGCTTTAAAATTACAACAGTCCATCGTCAGTGGCGGAAATAAAACTGGATATGTCCAACAACTCGCTTTGTGAAATCCATAATGCGATCCAGGACGGCGTGTGGAACGATCAAATAAATTACAGTGAGGCGAAGCGAGTACTATAATTATTTAAGGGGGATACGGTACGTCAGTCAGCGAAATTCAAATTTACTTACTTTTTCCATGGACTCCACGAGACAGGCTCGACCTAGTGTGGTTTCAAACGTGATGGGGCCCGCAAGGGCCGATGCCTGCCAGGGGTGCGGGTTTGTTCGAAAGAGATACCACAGCCCCTGGCATACGGGCTACTGAAGGAACACGGGTGGGTTTTAGTCAGTAAAAGTCTGACACGCCCTCCTGCTCCACCCAGAGCGGGAGAAGTTATTTGATGATTAAAAAAAAGAAAAAAAAGCTTTTCACAAGCAAAATGTTTCCTTTGTCTTTTTTTTTTAAAGTGAAACCTTCTTTAGGCGCGTTGAGCAGTTTTTGGGTGAAAAAAAATCATTGAACTTTCGTCATCGTCACCGAACGCTTTCCATGAGCTATATGTATACTGTGTATATGGGTGAACGAGCACACGTATGAGTCGCGCGTTGATGTCTTTCGGAATAGTCCCTTTCTTTCATTAGGAAATTCTAATACTTTTACCCCTTTCTTTTCCTTTGTATTTTTATCGTAAACATCTGTGCTGTTACCTTTAATGGCTGAAGTCGATCGCTCGTTTATAATTTTTTTACCGAGAGCAATAAGGACCCAAGGCCCCAATGTAAAAACCTGTATTAACGATTAAACAATACACACGTAATTGTTCGAGTTTTCACTTCTGTCGGCACCCCCGGTTTTTTTTTGTAAACTTAGGTACTAATGTAGACTTCAATGAATTGTAAAGAACTGTTTTTGGCAAAATAAACACTAACTTATCTTACTTTTTTTTGCAAATTGCAGGTCAGTGTGTTGATTAAAATAAGATCCGCGGTCGTGACAAATATGCCTTTACTGAATTATAATCGTTAGACTCAGCAATACATCCCTATAAGTTCATCATCATCATCATTTCTGTCGGAAAACGTCAATTTGAGGGGCTTGCCATAATCGCCACGCTGGGCAGGCGGGTTGGCGATCGCAGTAAGTTCATTTAATTCTATTTAATGAGTTTTTCATGAAGGTAGAATTGGCGTCAAATGTCAAGATTTCACAAAAGAGACGTTTAATTAGGCTTAAGAATTAAAAGAGATGTAATTGATGATTTTTATAATTCTGAAAGTAAATATTTGTTAAGGCTGCGAATCACATGTATATCAACATACAACCTGATACTTTCCTGTAAATTACAAAAAAGTAAGACAATTTGAATTCCGCGATCTACCCTGACGATATCGCCTTAAACGGAATTATTAAAAAGCCTTCGATACTCCTACGGTAGTTCGATAACTTTCGCAATTTCTTTGTCTCATTTTGTATTCAGATTGGCCGGATATCTGACATTTCTTTCTTTTCTTTGTACGATTATAGTTTGTAAACGTCACATTAATTACCGGTTGCAGTGTCGTATTGTGAGAACTGAAGCAAGTAATTATAGTTTATGTATCGTTGTAGGAGGTCATTCACGGTCAACCTAGGGTTAAGGTAGATTTATAAACGCTGCTTGTTTAAACGTTTTAACCTTCTTTGTAGAATGCTTCGTTCAGGGTTATAAGATGGTTTTGCTCTCGGCTTTGATTGTGTGTTTGTTTCGGTATATCTGTCGGTTAATTGATAAATGATAAATGATTTTATTTCTGTAAGTAGGTTTGTACAAACACTTTTACACGTCAATCATATTTTTTTAAACTAGATGAGGTCGGCGTTTCCTATCTGACTACTCTGAGAAGAAAGGCCGAAACAAACTCAGAGGCCACAGTCTCTTTTAAAGTCCAGACATAATCTTGGTCAGATCATGTGAAGACCATGTGGATTGGTGTCTGAAATGGTCTTTTGAGGAAAGAACCACACAGGTTGAGTGGACCTGTCCATTCAGTGCACGCATGTATCAGTAATCATACGGCTCAACTCAGAACTTTCATTGAAGAACATTATACTTTCACAGCAAGCCTTCTGTGGAGGTTTTAACCTGGATGACTTGCTCAACCTCTACGTGTCTTTGATTTATAAATGGCATATACTTAACTATTTTTTGAAAATTATGAAAAATATCTGAGGGTCAGTCAAGCTATCAGATGGTGTATTTTGACATAAAAGTGATTTATTCGAAATAATTAGATATCGAGTGACATTATGTAGACATATGTGTTGCTTTTTACATAGATCGCCGGATATAACAGTACAGTACCGACCGGGTTTCAAATACTTAGGAAGCATTACATTTCGATCTCGAAGAAAAGTGGATAGCCTGTTCCGTTTAGGCTTTATACTTAGGCACTTTCATTAGTTATTAGTTAGTAAGAATTATTCAATAAAACTGCTGGTTTAATACACACTTATATAACATCACGCCTATATTCTCCAACGGGACGAGCAGAGGCGAAGTATGCCTTGATAGAGCGTGTGTTTAATAAGAAAACAATATACAACTTGATTCCTGTAGGTAGGCTAGAGCATTCTACCCACGCGGGCTGGCAACGGCGCATTTATGGGGGTTTATGAAATAATCACGAAAAACTACTATACATGCGTTGTTGTCAGCTCGCGTGGTATGAACGCTCTTAAGGCAATGTAGATAAAGTTTTTTTTCAAAATGAAAAGTTTTAATCTGCCGAGCCGTTTCCCAACTATGTTGGGGTCGGCTATCAGTGTGAACGGTTGCAGCTGAAAATAAAAATGTAAAGTAAATACCTTTTACAAAGAAAAAAAAAAAAGATTCATGTCTGTAAAAGACAATATCTGAAAGGTAAACCTACTGATCCGATTAAAAATGTGTTTCAGTATTGTCCTATTATAATATTCTTTGTTAGAACAAGAAATTTCAAGCGGATTATGTAGCGGGCAGACGCTTCATAGATTGCGGTGTTATTATCATTGCAGGAAACGGATACTTACAGTAGTTTTTCTGTACATTTCGTGTGTTTGTAAATCCGTGAATATCGTGATCGAAATTGCGTCAAATATGTGAATGTGTAAAAGAAATAAAAACATACAAATTGGCAAAGATTCTGTTTTAAAAGTTAAAATCGATTCGAGCATTAATATGTTGGCGTTCAGTAGCGTGACTGCCAGTGACGCAAAATTGATTCACCATTACCTACGTACAGGCGGCGCGACGCGACCGGTTATTGTACGATCATCGAATGTCTGCTACCTGCCATGATTGTATTCCATAATGTACACCCGTACTATAAGACAGGGAGCTTTATTTTTATTTTCGGGATTAATTTTTATTAGAGTATTGCGACATGAGATGAAGTGGTGATTAGTAATAGGAACATCACCATTCTAAATTCGAACTTAGAATTTTATAAAATTAGATTTATCGATGGTTTTTTGTTTTATGTTTAAGTAGTCATGTTACGGAATTTAAAAATAACAGCTAAATTCGATCGTCGTTTTTGTTATACATGTTTGAACAAGTGCGAACATGTTAAATTCAGGACAGTTATTAAACGGTAAAAAGGGGCCCAAACATTTAATCACGATAGTTCTTTGACCTCTATAAAGTGAAGTCCAGCAGTGGACGTTTTATTTTGAACAACTGAAACTTTCATGAAAAGTGGCATGAGCTATTTGCTTTGAGTGACGTATTACCATAGAGTGTGCTTTACGTAGACGGTTTATAGCGTCTAGATTAATACCTACTGCCTAGATTTTTGTATGAGGCAAAAAGTTTAGGTGACATTTCGTAGACTTTTTTACTTATTCACAAATCAAAATCCGCAAAAAATATATTTTGTAGAGTTAAAATAAGGTTAGCCAAATATTGTAAAAAAATAATATTTATACGCCTTACAATGCACTTAAAATAAAGTAAAAATCCTGTGCAACACATAAATCACAAAAGGTCAAATGTCTAATTGACCTCGCAAATCCATTTCAGCCAATGGTAAAAACTCATACCCAGATACCGTGAGACCTGAACCACGCAGGCAACAAGAAAATAAGAAAAACCACGGCGTAGGTATAATTTTCTTTTAGTCGAGCAATTTCACAAGATAAGTGAAAACTGTTTGCTTGACGACGTTGCGTTATGTTTATTTTTACCGTCATAGCGCCAGAGTAAGCAAAAAACCTTAATGCAGTCGTTAAATGTGAGTATCATACGAGAATTACCCACCACTCGATAATAAAAATTACGGAAAAATCATTTAAAATCCGCAAACATAATTCATGCATTCCAGCAACGTTCAAATAGACAACATAATTGTATCAAATTAGATGGAAGTTAACACTTCCAAACGGTTTCTCTTTAAGCAAATAAAACATCCACGCATGAGAGAACTATACCACTGTATAGGCACAAATCTCCCATGTAGGCATCTCTGTTTTATTGCATTTCTACCCTCAGTTACTGTCCCTCTCGCACTTGTTCGAAAACCTGACAAAAGAGCGAGACAGGTAGCGGCTGTCAGTGTTATTTAATTCATGTTTGCGCCGATGTAACGTGAGATAGACAGAGCCGTTTTACAATAGGAAAGAAAGGGACGGGTGACGTATCTCAAGGCCGTCTCCGAACAAACGCGGGCGAGGGAACGCTACCGATTGTTATTCTTATGTACGTCCACGGTCGTAAAGGAGGCACGGTTATAAAAAAAAAATGCACTTATTCAATCGTAACCTTTGAAGATATGTAAACAAGTTATTGTATTTGGATGTTCGGATACTGTAAGGCAATATTATGTGGAATGTTATAGGTATGTTTTTATTGTTATGTAGCTATGCTGTGTTCATCTAACGAGGATAAGGAAGGGTTCCTTGACCCCGATACATGATCGATAATGAGCAATAAAACTTAAGTACACAAAACATTTCACGTAGAGTTGCAAACCACTCAATTTAGACCCGGTCATGTCAAAATACACTATCAAAATTAATCGTTTAGCAGCAACTACTTTGCTTTGTGTCAAAGAATAACAGTTCTTACTTAAATATACGAAGAATGTATGATAATTTTCCAGGACTAACTAACTTACAGATTCTCTATCTGAGGAGGTTCATCATCATCATCATCTGCCTAGCCTTTTCCCAACTATGTTGGGATCGGCTTCCAGTCTAACCGGATGCAGCTGAATACCAGTATTTTACATGGAGCCACTGCCTATCTGACCTCCACAACCCGGTTACTAGGTAATACGATACCCCTTGGTAAGACTGGTTGTCAGACTTTCGGGCTTCTGACGACCCGTAACGACTGTCAAAGATCCACAAATGACAGCCGGGACCAACGGCTTAACGTGCTTTCCGATGCACGGAGGGGTCTCTGAGGAGGTTGTAGCTATGTAATATTAGCAGCACGGGTCGAACAATTAGGTTAAGCTACGCTAGCCGCGATCGGTCCGTGGAAGGGTGACCATCTTTATACACTAAGACCCCACCGTGACTCAAAAAGCACGTTAGTTCTGGCTGTCATTCATGGATCTTTAGCAGTCGTGACGGAAGTCAGAAGCACGAAAGTCTGACAACCAAAGAGTATCGTATTACTCAGAACTTAACTGGGTTGTGAGCAGTTGAGAGCAGTGGTGGTCTAGTGGTAGCGGCCGCGACTTACGAGTTGTAGGTTCGAACCCAGACAGGCGCTTTACTTTTTGTAAATTATTTAAACACCACTGCTCTCCAAAAAAATCGAAGACATGTGACATCTACCAAGCCGCACTGGGCCGGCGTGGTGGATTACGGCCCACTCCCTCTCATCAAGAGGAGGCCTGTATCCCAGCAGTGGGAACATTATAGCCTGATTATCTAACTGGGTTGTGAAAGTCAAATAGGCAGTCGCTCCTTGTAAAATACTGGTATTGGTATTCAGCTGCATCCGGTTAGCCTGGAAGCCGACCCCAAGATAGTTGGGAAAAAGCTAGGCAGATTTTAATGAATGTTATGTTAAGATTCGCTGTCTGAGGGAAGCCCAGAATAGAAACCCTCAGGTCATCTAAATCTTTTGCAAATTTTTTGAACAGGGTAGGAGACCTAATCTGCTACTGTACCCGGTCGGCTGGTTGGAATGACCAACTATTGCGGAAAACAATCCCAATTAAACTTGCTTTTATTTCTGGAACTAGATTTGTACAAACACTTTTACACGTCAATCATATTTTTAAAATTAGATGAGGTTGCCGTTTCCTATCTGACTACTCTGAGAAGAAAGGTCGAAACAAACTCAGAGGTCATAGTCTCTTTTAAAGTCCAGACATAATCTTGGTCAGATCATGTGAAGACCATGAATATTGGTTGCGTGGGTGGGGTTCTTATTTTTTTTTTGTTCTAGACATTGTTTGAAGCAGAAATTCTAAGTACACCGAATTAGATATACCACACGGTTCTAGACCTAAGTACCACTAGAGATCGTTATCTAAGTAAGTAATTGTACAACAGCCAAATCGATTAATAGCCGATTAATTCACTCGAGTATAATTCTCATAATCGATTCTGATATCGTGTTGAGGTTTGAAAGTCAACTTTAGTCGATATTGACCGATGAAATTGGCTTAACTTGTTAACTTCAGTTTGGTTCGGCGTTTAAAAAATGCGATGCAAATAACTTTATGAAGCGATGGATGGAGGGAGGGGTTGTGTAGGGTGGATAGAACTGTGGGTGCCTATGCTAGTTGCTACTGTCATCATCATCATCATCATCATCATTTTAGCCGAAAGACGCCCACTGCTGGACATAGGCCTCCCCCAGAGGGGGTTCTGCCATAATCGCCACCCTTGGCAGACGGGTTGGCGATCGCAGTATGGTGGTAAAATGCATAGAGAACGCTGCTGTCCATTCTCTATTAACTCCCTTAGTCGCCTTCTACGACACCCACTGGAAGAAATGGGATGGTGCTATTCTTTTACGCCCGGCGACACATACGGGACCTGCCTATGCTAGTTGCTACTGTAGTCTTGGCTTTTCAGGGAATTGCAAAACAGTTTATGGTTAGATCAAATTGTTTCATTTCTAAAATTTTCGGAGGTTCTTTAACTTTGGGGTTTTATCTAAACTGTATTATTATATACTCGATTTTGCCAGCAACTTCACCCGCTTGGTGGTCGAAAATTATCCCGCGAGAACGTACTACCTGCGATAAAAGTACCTTATGTGTTAATACAAGTTATACAACGGATTTAGATGAAATTTGGTACACAGGTAGGCTACCTGTGCCGGAGCCGTGACAGAAACCACGCATGTTGCATGCTCGCTTGCATGCTACATGTTGTATGCTTGCTGCATGTTTGCTGCATGCATGGTGTATGCTGCATGCTTGCTTGCATGCTGCATGCTTGTTTGCATGCTTCTTACAGGGAACTACACAACAAGTGAACTATCTCAAAACAAGTCGGTAGAAGAAAAATGTTGCCCACTGTCATATGCCAGGTAGGTTACCTGTGTACCAAATTTGTTTTGCGTGAAAGAGTAACAAACATACATCCATTCATCCATCTCCACAAACTTCTACATATAAAGTCGTAGGATTCATGAAAGAAATAAAATAAAAGTGTTCAGGGGCACGGAGCTAGAACTACAATGGTTTTTCTGATAGAATATTGAATTAAAAAATAGCTTTATACCCTATTGTACTATAAATGTAAGAAACGTTTAGATAAATATGTACTTAATTCAGTTTTAGAGGGTACGGAGCACGGTACGGTCGAAGGTTCCATCCAATACATATCAAACCCCACTTTACTCCGGAAAGCACGTTAAACCGATGTTCCAGGCTGCCGATGTGCTGGATTCGTAGATCTTTGAAAGTTTTTACGGGTAGTTAGAAAACCAAAAGTCAGACCACCTAGGCGTATGGTGTTAGTAACTGGGTCGTGGAGGTCAGATAGACAGTCGCTCCATGTCAAATTCTGGTGATCAGCTGCATCCGGTTAGACTGGAGGACGACCCGAACGTAGTTAGGAAAACGTTAGGCTATGCTACCGTAGAGAATTTTGACGGCTCTTCTCAATAGGAAACAAACAATTGGACCCTGCACCTTGCTACTGACATGACGTTTCATATGTGCCCATGAATGTTTACATGAAATGAAATACAATAATAATAATAACGTTTATTTATAAAAGGGGCATATTTATAAGTGTCTTAACAATTAAAATAGAGCACAGTTGCTTATTTCCTGAACTAGGTTGAACCTGTGCTTCAGGCTATGAAGTGCATAAATACTTAATGTTATAACTTAACAATATGTATAAAGTAAAAACTAAGTTAAAATTATGAAAGTAAAAGTAAAATAGCATGTTAGTCGTTCTATTTGCAGTCAACAAGTAGATCTTTTGTCTGTGCATAAGCGGTGGTTAGTAAATATTTAAGTATTATTTTCTTGTGTTTGATTTTGTTTTTAAAATTTTATTTAAATACTTAAACAAGTTCGCTAGAGAAAAAACGTTTAGTCTAAGTATTGATACACAACTTTAACATTTCCATAAAATTAATAGTATCTTCACACGTACGGTATTTGATTACAGGAACTTCAAAGGTGTACAGAACTAGCTGTTGCTCGCAACGTCGTCTGCGTGTGTTTTTATTACTTACTTAGCTTCTGCCCGCGACTTGGATCGCGTGGAAGTGTAAGTCACCACAATTTACTAAAATTACAGCATTTTTTTTTAATTTTCCTGTATACTACGTTTGTAGTTTCAGTTACAGTACAGTTGTCCGTATGAGAAGTAGCTTGTCCTGAGGTCGATTCCCGCCCAATGGGCTTATGGCCTTCAATTTGCAAGAGAATACTGCAGTTGTTCGCTGCAGGATAGTCATTTTTGGGCATTGAAATAACCCGTTCACACACCAAAGAATTCTCTTAGTACGCTATTGAACTGATGGGAACTAACTCTACCAAGAGCCTCTGGTAGGTTCACCTATAATCGTTCTCCTCTGATAGGGTGTCTTCACTAAGTTTAAACCGAACTCAAATGTTGATGGTCAAGCGCAGTATATTCAATGTAGCATTCACCTCGTTACTTATATCCTTTTTATACAAACATCCAAGATCAAAAGTAGCCTATGTCCTGGTCCAGGTTCAGTGAGGTAGTTGCGGAATACCCTAACAGACTTGCTATGTTGACAGTTCAACAACATTCATTGCATTATTTACTTTGCTAAGCAGAAACATTTTTCGAACATATGAAGTTATGGTTGATCAATTTCCATTCAAATTGTTCAGATTGTGATTGTCAGAGTGATACGCAATTAGGGTGTTGACAGATAGGTGCCTGTCTTCCATAACGGTCTTTTGGGTGGTTTGTCTTTTGACGTGAAAAGGTAGCAAACACACAGAGAGACAAAGTAATTTTAATTTATTTACTAAATAGCTGACCCGACAAACATTGTCATGTCTTAACTATGAATATTGAATTCGCATTGGTGAATTATCAGAAAAGTTAGTATGGTCGTTAAGTTTCTTAAAGTTACACGTTACACGCGCAACTTTCTTATATTTTTCTTTCATAAGAACTTTCTCCTGACAATAACAAACACAACAGAAAAAGAATTAGCAACATTGGTCCAGCCGTTCACGTGTGATGCCGTGACCAAGGGAAAAGGGATTCATTTTTATATATAAAGAAGATAGATTTATCTAAACTTCTCGCACACAAAAAGGTATAAAGGCAGATTTAATGCCTTAAGCATTCTCTACCAGTCAACCAAGGTGGTGAAGAAATTAGATGGCAGGTGCTTTGGTCGAGAGGAACAATGATTAAAAAAAAAACATTACAAATTATATCATAATGAATAGTAAATAAGATTGTTGCATAAATAGGTTATAAACTTGTAATACACATACAACCATACATATCTACTGTAATATATACTTATAATATATATATATATAATTATATAAACATAAATTTTCAAGGGAAACAGGTGTTTAGATGACTCTACGCTATTAGTTATGAAAATACCTCAGCCTAGCGTTTATCATAGGTTTTTATTTGTATGGATGGAGTTAAATCTATGTAGTATGTAGTATGGATGTCCAATGATTACTCACAAAAGTTTCTAAAAGTATTTATTTCTTGTTGTGCTCGAACTATTTCATTCAAAAATGCATACCTTTCTCTTGAAAACGGTCGATTTGTTTGTTTTAAAAAAAGGTTAAAAGTCAAATTATGTTTTATAGCAAACAAAAACCAACTTTATCTGATTGTTTTAGAGTCTCATATTGTCCCTTAATCTGACAAAACAAGCCCTTCATATCGTGTACAGGCTATTGTTTTGGTGTATAAGGTCGAAATTCCTTTCTACTATTAGAAATACTTCCCTTTCTTTTTGGCGACTTTGAAGGAAACACGCTCTATGAAAATGAACTTTGTAGGTTTTATTAAACGAGGAAGTATTTTTGAGAACGGCGTTTATAAATTATAGATGAGTGTTTATTTGATGGGTTAAAAAAGCCTTTTGTAAGTCCATTAGAAGTTTTACTTGGTTGTGAGTTAGAGGTTTTTTTAGGGTTGGACGACAATGCTGCAGTGCGGATGACCGGCTCCTTTTCCGTTATAGGTATAAAGCTAAATGATTCAAAGAAGGAGTGAAGATACCTACGTACAATCGCGATCAATAGTCGTGGGTCACTCTTCAGCCTTATACCTTAAGCAATAAGGTTGAAAACTGGTTGACCGCTAGCGTCCGCGATGGTGCGTAAACGTTCACCGCACCCTGATAGTCAGTCCTATAAGACACCTACTTATTTCCCTGATTGTTTGATTTTTGACTGAGTGACATAACTTTAAAAAAAAAAAGAAAAAAAAAAAGCTAAGCTAGGTAAATTATTAGTATCATCAAACTAACTGTATCACATCATTATAATATGCAGTATTAACCTAGCCTATATAACCTCATCTAAAAAGCACCGTTGAGCAAAAATTCAGCTCAATCGGATTACTGAAAGTGGGTGAAAAAACAATTACAATATTTAGAACAAAATGTGAAACTTAACTATGAAACAGAGCATGCTTCTTAAAAATAAAATTCTTCAAAACTGTGCTTCACAAAAATCAAGGCATGACGGCTGCTTAGATTCTTTTTATTTAATCGTTAACAATCTTAGACTTACTACCCTCCCTCCCGAAGGCATTCCCCCAGTGTACATGCACCTGATACACCTTGTTTTCTCTAATCCCCAGGTCAACATGGAAGCGAACATTCACACTTATGTAAGTACATATATACACTCTTCCTTTTATAGTTTCCAAGATTGTAAATAAAGAATGGTCCGCTTGGGAGAATTTTTCTGTGTAGTTGCATTATTTACATGACTGGAGAAGGTAAAAAGAAGATTTAGCACAGGACCCTTCGCGTTAATTGTAATTAAAAATAATTAATAAACTAAATAATACAATATAAACGACATAAAATATAAATTTTAATAAACAAATATGATAAGGTAATCGATGATCTGTGTTCCCTTTTAGATAAGCAGCTGTGAATGTCAAATGAAATTAATTAAAACGTTTACACTTTCAAAAACGTGCAACACGTCTAATTATATTAATTATGAACAAACCACAAAACAGAATCATATGCCAAAATAACTACATATAAACGTAATTTGTCTTGACAGCTAATTTGTCAGACCCAATGTAATCGTCAAACTGCAGTGCAACTGACTACATATATGCCACATATTATTTACGTATCAATATGTCTTGGATATAATCCCTAAAGTTTATACTATCTATCGTAACGTAGAGAGCTTGGGGTCTAAATCTAAATATGATCGTGGGAATCATAGCTTCATGAATTAATCACGACTGGTAGGTAATGTTACCTTAATTTTCGACTGTGTTGATGTAGGTCCAAAGCATCAGTTCCATCGATCAGACCGAATAGGAAACAAAAAGGAATCGCCGAACCTCATTTGTTTTATGGCGCCTAGCAAATACCAACCTCTTTTGTATTATTTATGTTTAGAGCGAAATTGAACTTGCTGTCGTATGTGGTCCAAACTCACATCGATATACATTAAATTGAACACTTGACGGATCGAATACTCGATGATGAAATTAGCAAACGCATTAGTTTGCATCACTCACTGAGCGGTGTGGTAAGCTTGAGATGTCACTGAATGTTATCCGGAATAGCCATGTTACACCTACTTCCCACTGGTCGCGGTGTAACTGCAAAATATAATCAGTGTTTCACCGCTACCCAACCGCGTTGGTGAAGAGGATGATGCCGTCATCATCGGATATAGCTCCGTGGCTATATCCGTGAGTTCTCAATGCAATTTAAGATTGAGGAGCGCTTTGGAGGATGCTTTCCGGGAGTATCGCTCCAGTCCGCCTCAACTTAGACCACGTTTACCTGGTTTGCCCATGCACAAAAAAAACAAGGCTCAAGATACTCAGGTATTGTATATTTTCTTCGATAGTTTTAGTTTCCATGCAAACAGACAAATAATCCGAAACGCAGATAAAATCTCTAAAACTCCATTCACACATATTTTCAGAAGATTTCTGGTAAAAAAGCCACGTTTGTAGTCTAGTTACTACGTTCAATTATGTGCTAACAGTAACTGTAGCCAATCACAGGTTAACTGGCACAGTCGCTAACTGCACTTTTAATATTTAACGAGCGTTGTGTTGCGTGAGATCACCACACGTGGCCACTGTTTGCAGAACAAGTGTGGCTCACGATTACAAGGAGTAATTAATCCATTTATTCGGAATGGTGAACTATTTATAAAGTCTTATGGAGATGTGTTTTGGTTTGGTAAAATTGTGTGCAGTCTGTGCCAATTTTAACTATGAATTTGAACGTGATCAGTACATTTAATCTACGTTAAATAGCTTTCAATGCCAATATTCCACAGCAATTACATTGTCTTGAATGCGGTTTAGATGTAACAGTGCGTTCAGTTTCATTTGTAAAATCCATCGTAAAAATCTAAGAAGTCAATTTCACCTAATTTCATCTCTAAATCGTATGAATAGGTAGTTTAAGTACAACATTGCTAATTTCCCCACTATTATTAATGACTAGATATGACGAATCCATCGAACTTCGCTGACCGAATACACATGTATTAACAGCTTATCATTAATAACGACAAGCAAGTACATGAGCTGACTATATAATTCAACGATCAGCCGCGTATACGCGTCACGGTTTGCGACCGGCCTTACTCTCGTTAAATAAACCAACAAATGTGACGAGATATTTAATCGTTTCTATATTAGGCTGTCTAGACGCGATGAGCCACGGCCATCAGTCAGGGCGGTTTGATAGCAAAGCCAGGTGTCAGGCCGACTTACATGCATTGATGATTTGGGTCGTGATTGCTGGCGGGTCCAGTGATAAGAGCGAGCGTGTTATGATACGCTATCGATATTTTTATATTGTTATGTACTAAACTGGAGAAAAGGTGTTCAGAGAGAGGTTATAAAGTTGCAAATTAAAAATGTTTGATTGGAACCTTAGCTATGGGTACTTAGTCCGATATTGGAATGAAAAATCTTCGTATTTTAACCGTAACTTTTTACTTAGGTTGGAGGTATGTAGTTCATGTCGTCAGCACATCTGAGCTTTAGTCTTAAAACATATATTAATTACCTGACGTTCTATTATTGCTACCACAGCTCCGTACTCACATACGCTTTAACTTGATCGTGCAAACACGCTGAGGGAAAATCACGGTACGGGGTTTCGTCCACACATTCTTCATTTATCTATCGAGCGACATGCGACGTTCATTATTCACCGAATTGTTCAAGAGAGGATTTCTATTAAACAAAGGAGACAGTGGCTAAATTTAGCAAATCTCGTCATTCTTAACTATAAAAGAATTAATTTATTGATGGATCTCCAACAAAACTAATACCCAATACATGACACATAAATACGTACATGGCAACATCTGGTATTAGGTAGGTGTACTCCTTCACTTATAAGAGACCACGGCATGCACAATAGAGTTAACAACTAAGGGAACAATGTTAAAATATTAATTAGAGGTAGAATTTGGAAACAGTTGATACATTTTTAAAATCATAGAAAAAAATGAATGAATTCTATTAAACATTTCTTATATTTAGACAGAGACTCGCAGATGTCTTAATTGCTAGTTTTGACTAACATGTTATATTGTCTACAAAGTCTCGGCACAGCGGTGTAATGAATTAAAGGGAATAAACATAAAATGGGTAAAACATTGGTAGGATCACCTTTCTGATTGAAACGTGAATTTGTTTACACAGCTGTGTGCCGTAGATTATAACAATTATTTAAGGATTCCCGAAGGGCTGTATAAAGAATTACTGTCCATGATTGCCCCATTAATTAAAAAAAGACCCTCGATGTACGTACGCTCGGGGCAAGCGATAGCTCGCTTCGAGTATGTCCAAAGAAAATTCCGTCGAGTCTTCGAGTTGTGAGTTGTTGTCACGTGTTTGTTTTCCTTGTGTTTCGAGTAAAACTATCGAGTAATATCACATGTGAGTGCGGAGGTTTACAGAGCTGTGTACCCCAGCATTTCCAGTGTGTTTTCCAGTCCGAAAATCTTTCTTCAAATATTGATTTGTCAAACCCGCGAGGTTTACACGACCGACTGTTACTAAACAATGTTTTTCGTAACATTTGTAACATTATTCTAACTGTGTTTTCACAAAGACAAATTGTGCACCAACATTAAAATTAAACCTTAACAAAATACCCTGTATACACAGTAAAGATAACGTAATTACACTGAAGTACCCACATAAGTCTATTTCAAGGTTAATTCAAAGGTCTTTGACATCTCGTCCCTCCGCTTTCATCCCTGAAGACTTGTGGTGTTTCCAAATTTTAATAAAACATTTTGTACAAGGTTACTCGTGTAAGGACATTAGCATTTTATTCTCAGTTTTCCCCGTCTGTTTGTTCGTGTTAAATTCAGTGTGTATAATTTTCTTTTACTTTATAAACTTTGCAGAATCAACATGTATTTAAAGTTGTCTTAGTTAATTCTATAAAAGTAATCTATATAAGTTAAGATATTATTAACAATTACGAGTATTGCACAGAACAATATCATCATGATTGATGTTATATGAATAGATAAGGTAATAACAAAATAATATGTGATTTTTTAGATTTAAAAAATACTATACTAAACGTAAAAAAAATGAGAGGTGTCAAGGGACACCCGGATGGAACGAAGTTCCTTTTTGGTCTTAATTTTTTCCGTCTAGCCCCCTTTCGCAACGCGCGTTAAGGAACTTCGCGTTTTCAGGGTTTTAAAGCCCATCATCATCATCGTCATCATCATTGTCACCATCGTCATCGTCGTCATCGTCGTCATCGTCGTCACCATCGTCATCGTCGTCACCATCGTCACCATCGTCACCATCGTCACCATCGTCACCATCGTTATTGCTTTCTATAAGAGAGAGAGAGAGACAGACAGAGAAACATGCGCACGCCGCACGGCTTACAATACCTTACTACTTATATCAAAAAGTGTCGTTAAAACTTTTCGTATGATTTTTTTCCGTCTAGCCCCCTTTCACAACGCGCGATAAGGAACTTCGTTCCAAAAAAAAAATCGTGAAAACATAAAAAAATGTGCCCAATATTGCTGTGCTTAGTTTGGGACCAACATTACCTCAATGTTGTAATTTTAATGTTGAAATAAACGATTTTTGCTTATTTTTTTACAATAGCTTTTCTCATGAAGATGCCTTTAGATTTTCAAGATTATTTTAATAAAAACTTATCTCGCACTCATTAAACTGTATGAAATCGAATATATTCTCAAAAAATCAGCTTTGGCAAGCATTCCCGCTGTCATTGGGATCGCGCCCTCATTAGCAATTCCCAGTGATGTGATGTCAGCGTAGCGACGTACCGTCTACGGCTGGTTTAGCCTTTGAATTAGCCTAGCGAGCTTTATTATTGCGTATAAATAGCTAGGATATACGTGGTAGAGCTACTAATTAGTATGTACGAATGTAAGACGTAGATTCGCGATAGTGTTATAAAAAGTGGATATTTTTCTCTATTTCTCTTGAATATTCCTCGATTTCACGGAAAACAGATAAAAATCACTAATGAGGCTCGGTGATTTTTCACAATTTTAATTCCAGTACTGGTTTCAGATACTGAGTCTTGGACCTATTATTTTCGTTCATGAAGGTAGAAAGACGCGAGTTTGTACTAGTATGTACTGATTGTACATTATCACAATCAGTGCTAGTATTCTACCGTAGCGTAGTCTTTAAATAGACTTCGCATTCGCGTAGGCCGGCGGAGATTCACAAAATCAATCAATCTGTCCCAAAATCAATGCGGCACTTAATATCGTGTCCTGCTGTCTGAACGCTACACGAGTTGATGGACGCTACTGTAAGTGCCAAGCTCTTAGTCGAATTTTGGGCTGACCATAATATGATATACTATTTAGACCGATTGCTATCGACACGCTAAGAAAAATACCGTAGCGTAGTGTCGCGTAGCATCGCGTAGCGCTGTGCCGCTACGCCGTAGACGTCGTAGAGGGTACTTATATGATTTAGTACACTGTTGGAATCCCAACACTAAGTATGACTAAATACGAACATCACTAGCATGCGCTCTCAGTAGCCATCTTTAATTTGAATGTTCGTTGGTTCACTTCCTCAGTGATCGGGTTCGCGACAAGTCGACTTTCGATAACGTGCTCTAGCCTACCTAGCTTATTGATTGATGTACCTAGTGACAATATATCACCTTAGAAAAACTGGCTGTTTTATATTTACCGGAAGTACGTCCACTAAACCACAGTAACTAATTCAGTAACACTAATTCCCATAACACTTACATTTTATTTAGGGTCATAAAATTTGGTGTTTTTCGTTAAATAATTTCATTGTCAGAGTTATGTCTTGGGAGCGGGTAAATAAAGTACGTTTGTATCTAATCAAAGTTATTTGTATAAGCGTTTGATTTACTTATACAATATACAACTAGAATAACATTGATTGTTCCTGCAATATAGTATCGTTTATTTTTAATACATAATATCATAATTTCACTCGGTGTTCATACCACGACGCCGTATTTATTTTAAAAGCGTAATTAATTTTTATAAAATGTGAACGAAGCGGAGTGTTAACATTTTTAAATGTTTTTTTATTAATTTATAAACATATTAACTTCCTATATAATAGGTCTTTACCTATGAAATTGCCGTTTTGTATGAAAAAATTTAAACGAATTTTTTTCATGAATTTTTTATTTGTATTAATCGAAGTAATCACCCATGCAATCAATGCATCTTTGCCATCGCAGTGGCAGTTTATTGATGCCCCTTCTTAAAGAAATCAGCTGGACGGGAGGCAACAAATTCTTCAAAGGCATTTTGTACTGCCTCTCGGATATTAAATTTTTTTCCCGCCAAGAAGTTATCCAAATTCTGGAAAAAGTAGTAGTCTGTAGGCGCAAGGTCTGGTGAGTAGGGCGGATGACGGAGAGCTTCCAACCCCAGTTCTTGCAACTTGGAGACCGTCTGCTGTGCAGTATGAGGTCGCGCGTTGTCGTGCAGGAGCAGCGGAGACGAGCGATTGACCAATGCTGGTTGGAGATGCGCCAGCTTCTCCATCATTGTGTTCAGTTCTTCACAGTACACATCTGCAGTAATGCTCACCCCGTTTGGTAAGAAGCTGTGATGAATCACACCGGCGCTAGACCACCAAACAGTGACCATCACTTTTCTAGGGGTAAGTTTTCGTTTAGGGCATTGTTTAGGTGCTGAACCAGGATCCAACCAACTTGCTGAGCGCTTACGGTTATCAAACAGAATCCATTTTTCATCGCAGGTAACAATGCGGTTCAAAATTCCTTCATTTGTGTGTCTGTTGAGCAGTGCAAGGCACGTCTCGACGCGTACTTCGCGCTGGCGATCATTGAGTTCGTGGGGCACCCTTTTGTCAAGCTTTTTTACCTTGCCAATTTGACGCAAATGGACCAATATTGTTTTGACGCTAACGTCGAAAGCTGCTGCTAATTCAGCCGTAGATTGTGTATCATCAGCTTCCACAATCGCCTTTAATTCGTCATTGTCGACCAAAGTCTTCGGACGACCGCGAGGTTCATTTTTCAGGTCGAAATTTCCAGAACGGAAGCGAGCAAACCAATAACAGGTGGTGCGTTGGTTTGTAGTGTTAGCTCCGTAAACGTCGTTGATGTTGCGTGCCGCTTGTGCCGCGTTGCTGCCACGACGGTACTCATATTCCATAATTACTCGAATTTTTAACGTATCCATGATGACGAAAAAGATTGAAATGCGATGAAAATGTAACACTAATCAATAAAGAAATGACTACTTTTAGAAAAAAAAATCCATGTTTTTAAAATAAAATTAATTTGAAATTTGAATTCTTAGCCAAACAAAAATTATTTTGATTTGAAATGGCCAGTACTGCAGAACGGCAATTTCATAGGTAAAGACCTAATATAACGTACATTTTCATGCTTCGTTCAAACGGTATGAACTTTGTCGAAAGAATGTTAACGTTTTATTTTGATTGAAACTAGTTTTTTTCTGATCAAGTTTTTCCCCGAAAGCGTTATCATCATCATCAGCCTATAATGTTCCCACTGCTGGGACACAGGCCCCACCACGCGGGCTCAGTGCGGGTTGGTAGATGTCACGTCTTCGAATTTTTGGTTCCAGGACATGCCGGTTTCCTCACGATGTTTTCCTTCAGTAGCAGTAACCGCGAGTCTGTCAAAGCCATCATCATCAGCCTATAATGTTCCCACTACTGGGACACAGGCCTCCTCTCGGTGAGAGGGATTGGGCCGTAATCCACCACGACGGGCCCAGTGCGGGTTGGTAGATGTAACGGCAACCTCAGTACCAGCACCACCAGTAGCAGCAACCTCATACCAACCATATAGATACAAAGTAAAGTGGACAGTGATCCAAGGTGTAAGAACTATGAAAAGCCTGGACACAACCTAAAAAGTTTTAATATCCCAAACTTCAATAGAAATTACACGTATTCAGGGGACATCGCCCACCATCAAAAGCCAACAGCGCTTGGCCGCGACCCACAAGGCCACAATGGCGGCTCTAAAACCCAAGTTCCGTTGCAACTTCAAGAACTACCGTCTACTGCCTCCAACAATGGCTCCACGGTATGCCGTACCGTATTCATAGCTTTCATACAAGTCCCAGGGGCGCAAAGTTAATTTCAAGTTGGGAGAATGGCTGTGACGTTCTCTCATTTATTAAAATACTAACGTCTTGAACTTAATAGGTTTTGGTAACTGTGAAAGTTGATAGAACGCCAGACTATTGTTCGCCGGGGTATTTTGTTAGGGTTAATATCGGTCTCATAAAGTCTTTAATTTGTATGAGAAAGTATACTGCAATTCCCAAGACCTAAATCTGCCACATAAGATTTATGTCAACTGAATTGATCTCAACTAACTCGATACATTTACATATATAAAAATCTAAACGAAAGCGCGTCCGAGAATCTTTTATTTTAACTGAAATTTGATTGTTGGCGGATTAAACTTTAATGACTTAACAAAAACAAAAGCTATTATTTACGAAAAGAAAGACATCTACAAAAAGATTGGTGTAAAATCGAATAATAACCTTATTTGTTTCACCCATTGATTTAATCGTGAAGTAGACAGCAGCAGATAAAATCAAAACAAAATCATTGATTTAATAAAGTAAGTAGGTAAAGCAGATATTCACCACTTTCCGCGAAATAAATGTTATAAAGCCACGAAATAAGATGAAAATCTCGTTAAAACGAAACTAAAATGAACAAAATATTTAGAATTATTCATATCGAAATCACGCTTCGACCGAACCGCATATTAGCGTAGCTACATATTTTTTATGACTGTTTTTACGACTTATCATTTTTACGAGTTTCGTTCCTCGCTTTGAAGGGCGTGGAAGGGTTTTGACCGATTTCTTTATGTAATTCTATGGAGTTTTATGCTTTGAATATGATTTTGCTTATGACTTTATTTATGACTAGCAGCGCTCCGCGGTTTCATCCGAGTAGTTCCCGTTCCCGTGGGAATACGGGGATAAAATATAGCCTATGTCTTCCAGGGATAGTATAGCTTCCCAAAAGTGAAATAATTTTCAAATGGGTTAATTAGCTTCGGAGCAATGCAAACAAACAAACAATCAAATCTTTCCTCTATAAAATATTAGTATAGATGTGTGTTTTTGAAACTAACTAATGTAGTTTTCAATTTAATTACCGGTCACCCTGTCTATCGTGGTGGCTCACAATTTTAATTTCCTGTTATACGTTTAAATGATAATTGATTTTGTTTGTGTAAGTGGGTTTGTAAACCACTGTTACACGTAAATCTTATTTTTGAAACTTAATGTGGTCGGCGTTTCCTGACTACTCTGAGAAGAAAGGCCGCAACAAAGTCAGAGGTCACAGTCTCTTTTAAAGTCCAGACATACGAGTAATCTTAGTCAGATCATGTGCAGACTATGTGGGTTAGTGTCTGAAATGGTCTTAGAAAGAAACAGCCACATAGATTGAGTGGACCTATCTATCAGTGCACGGATTTATCAATTTATTAAAGCTCACGACAATTATTAATAAAAGGTATAGTTCATCTAAGTCTTTTAAAAAATTGCCTGCTTCAACCATTATCAAGTTAAAGAAACACAGAAATTACCAATAAAATCCCATGTCAAACATACAATTAAAAAAAAATCTTTTTAAAGCAAGCTTGAACTAAAACGTAGTAAATCAAAAATACGTAAATTTTAATATTTTATAAAAAGCTTAAGGCTTTTCTTAAAGTGTTAGAAGAACGTTCACGCCTCAAGCTTTTAAGGAAATATTAAAGTTCTGTTTTTACATAAGTTTTATTTAGTACTTTTTAGCATTAAAACTTGTTTAAATATCCGTCCCGCCTTAACTTAAAAGGCAGTAATAAAGAAAAATCGAAAGAAGTCAAACACGCCTTTGCACAATGCATAGTGTAAAGCCAACCCAGTTATATTATACATGCCATGCCGTATGGCATGACATGTATAGTGTTTAGAACGGGATATCATAAATAAAAGAATTTACAAAATTTCGTGTCTGTGCTGTTGAGCGCCGAGGAGATCTCTCATATGGAGCCAAACCTGGGTCAGCAGGTGGGTCATCTTGTATGAATGCATAGATAATATTTTGTGTCTGTTGACCATTTAGGAGTTTGCTCGCCTGGAGCCATCCCTGGTTTCAGCATCTAGGTCATGGATTTAACAGCGGGTTATCATAATTGAATGCATCAACCCTGGGTTCAGAATCCAGGTCATGGTGGACTTTACAACGGACTATCACAATTAATTGCGTATATTACATTTCGTGTCTATACCGTTGGCTGTGGAGGAGTTCCTTTGTCTGGAGCCAGGGCTTGGTATAGAATCAAATCATGCCTCATACAATGCATTGTCTTTCAAACTCAAACAACATGTGAAGTTTCAACTCCGTATAGTGGATTTAATTCAGTTCCAAGATTTGACATAGCAAGTTGAATGAAAGCTTGTAAACAGGTGAACCAACTCTCTAACTTGTTGCATGAATACTGAACTATTTTAAACCGAAATGCATAAGCAAATGTCCATAGCACGGTCATAACTAGCAGTGCCGACATTGTACAGAAATAACTTTACTTTCTATTTTTAGATTTTGCCCGCGGCTTTGTCCGCCAATCTCAATCAGTGTTCCTTTCAATCAGTGGAAATCAGCTTTATATTGTATTCTAATCAATACTTCCAGAGATTACCTTTCATCATCATCATCATCATCATCATTTCAGCCAAAAGAGGTCCACCGCTGGACTTAGGCCTCCCCCAAGCTCCTCCACTTCGACCGGTTCTGCGCTTCTCGCATCCAGCGTATTCCTGCAGCCTCTGAACAAGGTCATCGGTTCATCTTGTGGGAGGCCTTCCAACGCCACGTCTTCTGGTACGCGGTCGCCACTCAAGAACCTTTCGGACCCATCAGCCATCTGTTTTGCGAGCAAAGTGCCCTGCCCACTGCCGCAATTTTGCGGGCTATGTCGGTTGCCTTGGTTCTCCTGCGGATCTCTTCATTCCTGATTCGATCACTTTGAGAAAATTCGAGCATAGCCCTCTCTATTGCCCTTTGGGTGGCTTTCAGCCTTTTGATAAGACCCATTGTGAGCGACCACGTCTCTGTACCATATGTCATCACAGGCAACACGCACTGGTCAAACACTTTCGTCTTGAGACACTGCGGGATGTGGGACGAGAAGATATTGCGTAGCTTCCCGAACGCTGCCCAGCCGAGTTGGATTCGACGATAGGCCTCTTTCTCGAAGTTGGACTTACCTAACTGGACAGTTTGCCCTAGGTAAACATAATCGTCTACAACTTCGAGTGTAGAGTCTCCTATCTTCACGAGAGTGGGGTCACATGGGCATTCGACATTACCTTCGTTTTGTCCATGTTCATTTTGAGACTCACTCTTTCGGAAGCTCCACTGTTGTCATCGAGCATTGCACTGAGGTTCTCCATAGTCGTAGCCATGACTATTATATCGCCAGCAAACCGAAGG
Source organism: Polymixis flavicincta (assembly GCA_949987655.1). Lineage (NCBI taxonomy): Eukaryota > Metazoa > Arthropoda > Insecta > Lepidoptera > Noctuidae > Polymixis > Polymixis flavicincta. Next base: position 8,413,525 of record OX465171.1, on the reverse strand, counting down.
TGAGTGATGTACTCGCCATTGATGTTGATGCCAATCCTTCTCCAGTACAGAACCTTGAAGACTTTGCAGTGCAGCGGTGAATAGTTTCGGAGAGGTTACGAGGTCCGTTCCTGGAGCAGGACTGACATAGTGGCATTTTCGTACAAACTCTTTAGCACTTCGAATCTCGATGTACCGATAGTTAATCTGGTCAACGTTGGAGAGACTGCAGTACAGCCCAAGTTTTGATCGAACGCCATTAGCAAACATATGAATAAACAATTCGACCACTTTATAAATAAACAACTTTGTGATTCCAACATGCAATGTCAACGTTTGAAAGCCTTCAGCATTCATGCTTATTATGAATAATGGAAAGAAAATAAGGGTGACGGTTTTTTTGCAGTATTTTTTGAACGTACATTCTTTGGCGTTTAGAGTTGAAATAGTAAACATGCAGATCGGTTGTTTATCTACAAGGTTTAACTGTGTGTTGATCTTTGATGGGTGACCAAAAGGTAGAAGTAACAGCAAGTCAGAAGTCTTAAAACTTTGTTTATCTTACTTTGCCTGCTGATTTGTGGTAGAAGATTGTTTTAGCGACATCAACGCTGTCATAAGCTTTGGATATAGGTACTTAAGAGCTGTAAAAAAGAAAAGGAGACTTCACAATACCTTTTTGTCATCATTTTAAATTATCTCCTTTTTACTAATATAGCTCTACTTTTTCGTCAGTTGTAACATGCTATTAGTTCTTTTTCGGAAACGTTAATCTCTCATCCGGATATTGTAATGTAAACATTTTTAAACGTACGCGAGACGTGGTTATCATAGATGACCATCATAGTTAAAGACCGTCTAAAGAACCCAAAGGAAGAGTAAGACTGTTTGCACGATTTTGTGTGTTAAATATCGTGCGTTAAGTTTAGTCTATCGTGGTTCAACTCGACTAGCTGGAATTGGTAATGACTGACTGGCTGCTTGCACTGTTTCGGCTAGACTGACTCCTCACCTCGCTATGGGTCGGTGGGGGCAAATAACGGTAGCTCACCCAAGCCGTGACCTGGTCACTGTTCCTTAACCTCCGTGATCGATAGCATGGGTCGTTGCCTCTAGCTACGATGCATTAACATTTTCTTATTGCCATATCAGGTCACTAATTAAAAATTATCACCATGTCCTAAAAAGGTCGTTGAGGGGCTAAGTGACCTCCAGAAAGATCTTGGTGAGTTACTGGTATAATGTTAACAGATCGAGAAAAGATCAACTAGGAAGCTGTTGTTTACCCACAAGCAAAAATCCTGCTATCTTTAAAGGGAAACAGGAAGATGAGTGGCACTCATTTTCCGAATAATTTTATCATCACCAAAACAGCTTGACCAAAAATTGGGCGTAGCATGTCATATCGATTGCACATACCATGTCTAGTGGCAAATTATCGGGCACGGTTGTGATTATAATAGTTGGCTTAGTGGTGGCATATGTTGGATCTCACGGTATGGTCACGCACACCTAGCAATTAGAACTGTTTGAGTTCTGGAGAAGGGTTCAGTTTTCGTGGATGACTATAATTTTATTATTAATTTACGGTTGTTTTTGTGAATTTTTGTTTTATTTTATTTTATTCCGGGTTAAAAAAATAGGAGTACAATTAAATGTTATACATAATATCTTAATAAACAAAACACTTGTTATACTAAAATTATCCACTTATTACCAATTTGTTGATTGTTAATGCTACCTACTTGAGATAAAAACAAACAATGCATGAGTGAAAGAGTAAATGATTGATTGAATTAAATAACACTTTCTAGTAACGAAATTTATGAATGGGCCGTGCAATCCTTACTGGGTCTCGTTATGTAGTTAATATTATAAGGGGTTAGTAGATAGATCGGTATCTGACTACATGCACAGATTTCAATAGCCAAGAAAGGTCGTATTTTTTCCTGCAATATGCTCATGTTGCCCTGTCTATATTTCATTAATAGAGGGGCAGCCAGCGTAGCTAGGCTGTTTCGCCCTCTTCAAAACTTTTATTCTACTCGTCCTCCGATAGTAATTTTATGACAGCTCCTATGTCGCGCCTTTCGAACGGAACCTGTAAAATGTAGTATTGCAATACAATATTTCACCACAAATAAGACAGAAAATATAATTCTGCATACATACAAACATACATAAAATCACGCCATTTCTTATGGGTAGGCAGAAACTATATAACACCACCTGCGCGATCCTTACATACTTCTAGTGCCTCGTTTACGTTCATACATCAACTATGCTATTCTGCATGTCGATTCTGTAACCATTTCATCGCGTGAACTGAGTGTGCTGTGAGCTGTCAGTGTCATCCCACTAATGCCGATGATGATGACTGATGGATTGACCAAGCATTCGGGGAAATGACACTGACAGGTCACTCCACGCTCACTTCACGCGGTTAGATGGTTACAGAATAGCAATGCAGTAACTATCTCACCGGGTGAAGTGAGCTGTCAATGTCATTCGACCTGATGCTACGGATGACCAAGCATTAGTTTATGGTTATTATGATGGTATGCTAATTATATTGATCATTTTATTACGATTTCAAAGCTAGTGTTTAAGTGTTTATCATACATTACATTATACGCGCACTCGATAATCGAGATTTAATCTCGATTGTAAATGTAATGCTTTGATCAATCCCTAGCATCAGTGGTATGACACTGACAGCACACTCCACGCTCACTCGGTTCACTTCACCCGGTGAGATGGTTACAGAATAAAAAGGCTGGTCATACACGCCGGTCGCGAGTACTTGGCACCTGACCAGTCTGAAGAAAACCACCATTATGATAAATAAATGTCCTAGGGTTTCCCTCCTGGCGTTTCCATTCACCAACTTCACTTGCCCAAAAAAGTCACAAGTCTCCACCCGTCTTTAATCGTCTAGTAGAAGTTTCGTCCACTCTGAGGTTTGCTACACGTAACGAGTGGTGACTCCAAAGTTATTTGCTGTTAGCTGTCCACTTGATTGGACAAACTTTTATTGGTCTGTTACTGTTTTGAAAGTTCCCTTGGCGTGCCTGCCAGCCACTATTGTTTACTCAGAAATATAGACCCTGTTATTATTTGAAATAGCGTCCATTTTACAACGTCTGCAATTTTTGTTTTTATTGCCTGGTTCAGTGTGAGAGTTAATACACTTAGGTTTTGTGCTATAGAGATTATTGTGGAGTGGACTGGCGAGTTTTGTTTGTTGTGATTGCTGCTTATGTGCCGTGTGCTCAAGTTGGATTAAGTATTTTATTTCTTGGAAAGATTGAAATATTCGTTCGCAATTCCATTGCTTGTGTTCATGTCAAATTAATTAGTGAGACTGCAGAATGAAATGGTCCCTATATCAGAATAGATGTTTTACCAGGTATAAGATAGTGTTCCGTGTGGTGCCGGACGTAAAAGAATAGCACCATCCCATTTCTTCCCGTGTGTGTCGTAGAAGACGACTAAGGGACTTACTAGAGAATGGGCAGCATCGTTCTCTATGCATTTTACCACCATACTGCGTTCGCCAACCCTCCTGCCAAGCGTGGCGATTATGGCAGGGATTTTGAGGGAGGCCTATGTCCAGCAGTGGACGTCTTTCGGCTGAAATGATGATGATGATGATGAAGAAGATGGTATTTATTGTCTTGCACTCGCACGGATTTACCTTTACCATAAGATCATAATACCGTTCATATTTATTCAGTTTTATTATTTTCATAATCATTATTTAACTACACAATTGACACGCACTATCATAAAAACGCAAAAATGCAAAATAATGTAGTAAAAATAGAATAAAATAGGTCTGAAAGCTGGTCGTATGCAGCTGCAGCATGAGCGGTTCGAAAATCGAGGGCTGGGTAAAGGTAAGACCAAAGGACACCTACATACTCGTATACAACATTATTTTGAGTACATGCGAAACCTGAATATAGTTTGTTCAGAATAAGAATCGATTCCAATCATTTTACACCATGTTATATTGTGATGGAAAATTTTATCACCAGATAATTACAATACAATCGCCGTAAAGTAAGGTAGGTACCTACCTACTGCTTAAATTATTATGATGACCATGTTTATGTAGAGAACTAGGTAACATCATAGATTCTTCTTTACATAAAAATACTAGACACGTGTTTCGGGTTTCGCTTATACCTACTAAAACTAGGGTTGTATAACTTGTATATGAACAATGTATACAATCCCCGCGAGTTCAAAATTTATATTTTCTATGACTTGGGGCCTCTGCTATAAGTAAAATAGGTTAACAAGCTGTTCGTACGCAGGGTGCACTGGTTCCAATATCGAAGGCTGAGCAAAGCTCAGGCCAAATTCGAACAACTACATAACCACTTATGAATAGGTACAATCTCTACGAGCTCGATAGTTTTATTGACACTCATGTGGGGCCTTTGCTAATAGTAAAAAACTAAATCGTTGGTCTTATGCAGCATGCAGCGGTTCCAATATCGATGGCTGGGCAAACGTCAAGCCAAACTTGTACACCTTCACAGTAATGCATACAATCTCAATCAACAATCGTATTACCTAATGACTGGGTTGTGAAGGTCAGGTAACCCGTTATTTCTCATGTAAAATACTTGTCTTCAGCTGCATCCAGTTAGATTGGAAGCCAGCACCAACATAGTTCGGAAAATGGCCAATGGCTAATGGCAGTCGATGAATCCTTGCGTTAATATTATTGTGAATGCGAAAGAAGTAACTATGTATGTATGTCTGTTACCTTTCACACCTTAACGGCTGAACGCATGTTGGACGAAATTTAGCTCACAAATAGACCATGACCTGGTTCAGGACATAAGATACTTCTTCGAGTATACCGCGGCATAATTTTGGAGCTCCACGAAAGCTAAGATGCAGGCTAAAGCAATTGGAAATAAAGTAATCAGGTAACTATTCTAGGAAGTGCCAAGTCTGGCTGGTATACAGGACCGAGTACACTCGATCTGAGGCTGATGTATACGAGGTTCTTAAGAATTTAGAAGTCACTTATTTCGAAGAAATATGTATAGTTCTCCCGTCTCGATGAAAATTTTGAAGTGCATAAAATAGTGAAGTTATTATTCGACGCTAGTTTGCACATGGCATAAGAATAATGAGCCAATATCGTTCCCACTACTGGGATACAAGCCTCCTCTCTGAGTGAAGGACTGGACCGTAATCAACCACGCGGGTCCAATGCGGGTGTCACATGTCTTCTTATTTATGTTTGTTTTCTCACGATGCTTTTTTTCCTGTACCGTTTTGAGAGCAGGAGTGATGATATTAAATACACAAAGTAAAGTACATGCATGGGTTTGAACTCACGACCTACAAACTTTAAGTTAGGGCCTATGCAACTGAGCCACCAGTGCTCTCTCTCACTTGTAGTTTAGAGAAATACTTCCTTTAAGAATGCTGATTTTTACAAGTAGTTACATGACTGCGTCGTTGGCTCATGGGCCGATTGCTATAATTTACGGACCGTTATTAGTTAAAATTAAGAGTCTTTTATCTATTATCATTTTTTTTTGTGTGGGATATCATCAAATGACTTCTCCCGCTCTGGGTGGAGCAGGAGGGCTCTACATCAGACTTTTACTGACTAAAACCCACCCGTGTTCCCTCAGTTGCCTGTGTGCCAGGGGCGACGGTATCTCTTTCGAACAACCTGCACCCCTGGCAGGCATCGGCCCTTGCGGACCCCTCGGTCACCCTGCGACAGTCAACACAGTGGCCCCGCCGCCTACCACTTTTCGGCCGCAGGTGATAGGGAGAGCGACCAAAGCTATTCCGACACTCCTATTCCCCTGAGGCCCTACCGCGCCCGCCGCCAAACGGTGGCGGCCCCGTTCAGGCCACGGAAGGGAAGAACTCTATTCAAAAGTGCCGGCACTCCTCCTCCGCCGCAGCCTTTAACCTTCAGCCGCGATACCTCCCATTCGACATCGCAGCCCACCTCAGTTGCGGTGCACCTCACCGCAACCTACCCTCTTTGGCCGCTACGTCGTCTGCTTTGAGGCAAAAGCCCTGACGAGCGACCCCACCTTTGGGTTCCTCTTCGCTTCACCGTGGGTGGGAGACCACTGCTACTGAGCCCCCCCGCAACGACAATGCGGGAACCCATTCGGGGGGTGTATCTTTTAGCTTACGAATCTATTAATATGCCCAGTTTGGCAATAAAAAATACTACCATTGGCAAGCATAACGACTCGTTTTTGTTTATAGGAACCGAGCATTAGTGGTCATAAGCACAACCACTGAGCACGGGGTGATGTTTCAAATACCAGGGCCTATCGACAAAATACATTTCTCTCCCATACATTTTGGCGTAGCGTTTGGCGTTAACGTTAACAGAAATGTATTTTGTCTATAGGCCCAGGTCGGACAAAGTGTGATGGGGTTTGGTTCAGTAGCAGTTCGGTGTCTGGACCTTTGGGTGGAAAGACTGAATGTATACTGTCCAGTTTAAAATGTTAACTAGACAGCATACATTCGCAATGTCGCACAAATAGCTTGCGGTTGTGTGCTAAAAGGAAAATAGCGGTCAGTAACAAATAGGGCAATATCGAAATCAGGTCAATGTTTTCCTATTCTTATCCTTTTCTAAGCCCGTTGGTTGCTCGTGCTGTCCACTCACGTTGATATGACATGTTCGTATATTGGAGTCCCGTTTTAAGAAACCAGTGTTCTTTTTTTATCATCATCATCATCATTTCAGCCGAAATACGTCCACTGCTGGACATAAGCCTCCCTCAAAAGGGTTTTGCCATAATCGCCACGCTTGGCGGGGTTGGCGATTGCAGTATGATGGTAAAATGCATAGAGAACGCTGCTGCCCATTCTCTGGTAATTCCCTTAGTCGCCTTCTACGACATCCACGGGAAGAAATGGGATGGCGCTATTCTTTTACGTCAGGCACCACACGGAACGGTTATTTGTCCACGCAGGAAAAAATAACACTGTTTTTTTTGAAAGAAAGAAAGAAATAAAGAAAAAAATATTTATTGGACTTGCACAGGAATCTTACAAACTTGCTACAGTATAAACACATAAAAGAGAAAACACTAAAACACTACTATGCTACACTACTATTAAAATTAACATAAGATTTATACAAAAACAAAAAAAAAAGTTAAATAAAAAATAAAATCCTGTACGAAGCCAAAAGGCCACTACCTCAGCATGATGCTGCGACATTTTAAAGTGTCGCAGCGCTGGTATTCTGATAAGGTTTTTCGTTCCGGGTCATCAGAAGCCCGAAAGTCTGACAACCAGTCTTACCAAGGGGTATCGTGTTACATAGTAACTGGATTGTGTAGGTCGGTTAAGCAGTTGCTCCATGTAAAATACTAGTATTCAGCTTCATACGGTTAGACTGGAAAGCCGACCCCAACATAGTTGGGTAAAGGCTAGGGAGATGATGAAGATGATTTGTTTAAGCAGGAATTATACTTTTAAACACATCTTATTTATAAAAAAATATCCCTATTTTCCTTGGTCACGGCACCATACGTGAACGGCTGGAGCAATTTTGCTAATTCTTTTTTTGTTGTGTTCCTTATAGTCAGGAGAACTTCTGAAAGAAAAAAATAAGAAAGTTGCGAATTCAATATTCATAGTTAAGACAGGACAACGTCTGTCGGGGCAGCTAGTCAAATAATAATACTAACTCCTGGCTAGGTTGCCTTGTTGGTCTAGTGGATGCAACCGCTGTGGCAGAACATGAGGTCATGGGTTCGATTCTCAGGTCGGGGAAAGTGCTATTGAGTTTATCAATCTGGAATTTTTCAGTAGCAGTCTGGAAATTGGATTTGTGGCCGATTGATGATTTGTGGCCGATTGATGATTTGTGGCCAATTGATGATTTGTGGCCGATTGAAAATTTGTGGCCGGTTGATGATTTGTGGCCGATTGATGATTTGTGGCCGATTGAAAATTTGTGGCCGGTTGATGATTTGTGGCCGATTGATGATTTGTGGCCGATTGATGATTTGTGGCCGATTGATGATTTGTGGCCGATTGATGATTTGTGGCCGATTGATGATTTGTGGCCGGTTGATGGTTTGCCCCATATTACATGGGACTTAAATATCATCATCATCTGCCTAGCCTTTTCCCAACTATGTTGGGGTCGGCTTCCAGTCTAACCGGATGCAGCTGAATACCAGTATTTTACATGGAGCGACTGCCTATCGAGACCTCCACAACCCAGTAACTGGGTAATAGGTACGATAAGCCTTGGTAAGACGGGTTGTCAGACTTTCGGGCTTCTGACGACCAGTAACGACTGTCAAAGATCCACAAATGACAGCCGAGACCAACGGCTTAATGTTACTTAAACATAAGTAAAAAAATTGTTAAATCATTAATATATACAGGAAAAGTTTTTATCCAGTGCGCAAATTGTAACCATGAATTCAGCATATCATTCTAGACCCCCGCGTCTAGCGTAGAAATTTTTCGCCGGATATACAAAAAAAAATCAGCTGTTCCATACATTTTGACCGGGTAGGTATTGCACTTTTCTATGAAACAACTGATTTTTTTTTGTATATCCGGCGAAAAATTTCTACGCTAGGGATTCTAGAATGATATGCTGAATTCATGGTTACAGTTTGCGCACTGGATAAAAACTTATCCTGTATAGTTTTACTCATCACGTCATCTTTCACACAATCCATTCATCGTTCTATTTGTATCCACACACGTAGCATTTATTACATGACCGTATATTGGGAACATAACTGATTTTATTTGACACTTAAAATATTCTGAATAAATTAACAGCCACAGGTTTATTTTTCAGCGATGTTAACGTGGACATCTTTATTAGTTAAGTGCTTTCCCCGTTTCCACGTGTTCGGAAGCTATAGATAAAAAAGACGGAGATAGAAAATAAGTCCCCCTAATTAACTATTTTAATGCGGTTGTGTGGTGTTGGTGTGTGGTTCCGTGTGGTGCCGGACGTAAAATAATAGCACCATCACATTTCTTCCCGTGGGTGTCGTAGAAGGCGACTAAGGGACTTACTAGAGAATGGGCAGCAGCGTTCTCTATGCATTTTACCACCATACTGCGATCGCCAACCCGCCTGCCAAGCGTGGCGATTATGGCAAAACCACCCTTTTGGGGGAGGCTTAACTCCAGCAGTGGACGTCTTTCGGCTGAAATGATGAATGCCGTTGTGAGGGATAACGAAGATAAAAACCTCAAAAAATTGTTGGATTCACGTAAACTACTGAAAACCGTATGTCAATAGTTGTTGTAGAAGTACGAAACGTTTTGAAATCGATTAACTCTTGTTTAATCCTTCTTTTCTTTTAAATAAAAACAACAAATGATAATTGAGTTAATGTGGAACCGTGTCCACACTTCCGATGGTTTCACTGAAGCTAGGAACGTTATTGATTGTGCATTTTCTTGGTAAACAACCTTTCTTTTATCGGAATCGTTGCTCATTATCACCGCAGTGTGTGCCAAGCTTATGCGCAGGTAACAACCGTCTCCAGGGCGCTATTGATTTTAAGTCGATCAACTTTACTCAAAGTTAAAAACGTATAATGGCTTTGGTAAACAAACAAACAAACAATTCCAGTGAACTCTTGAGTTATGGAGCAAACACATTACGAAACAATTTAACTGAATAAAGTTAAAGAAATGTTGATTGATGGATTAAATCCAGGAATCCCAAGTATGCGAATAATACGAATCGGGAATTATCGTATATCTTCGGGAATACGAACACACGATGATGTTATATAATATAGAGCTGTTATAACCATGAAATTAGCTGTCTGTTTTGTATTATCATGCTTACAAAAATATAGATTATTGACTCTAAACTTTATAGGCTTATTAAGAGGTAATACCTAATTACCTCTTAATCAGCCTATAAAGTTTCCACTGCTGGATCTCCAGTTTTAGAAAGTGAATGCCCTCTTCTCCTTCGTCTTATCGATGATTCAATTTGTTTGTTATAAAAAACATTGACTAGAATTCGGTCATTTTGACAGCGTTATCGTTGGTCTCCCAAAATTCTTTCATAGTTCTTGTGGGTCATAGTTGGCGATGTGGCTCCACAGTCGCAATGCGGCTCAGTGAGTACGGGTCTTGACCAAGTTTTTATCTGGAGTGGCCTGATTGGCTTCTTAGTCAGTTAAGAAACTTTCAGGTATGCCATGGCATTGGTGGCCCGCTAGAGCCTTTCTGCAGGCTCAATATAGTCAGCTGGGATGTTTGAGGTAGTTCTAATCGTGCCGCACTAGAGCTACCATCATGTGGAGGACGCGTCAGTTTTGATTGGAGGATGTCACATGTCATGTCTTTGAGTTTTTTATTTTAGACCATACCCTGAAATAATTTGTATATTGTATGTTAATATTTATGTGAACTAGTCGTTGGAGTGCCATAACAAATAAATAAAAGGACTGAACTCATATTATTCAAAATTAAAATCAAAAGTTATTTACCCAATTAATAAGGCGGAGAATCAGAACATTGATGATGTGCGATCAAAATTGGAAAAGATACAAGATTATGACAGTCCGCCAAAACGCCCACCCTTCGACACTTCCTAGTGCTTTAGCTGGGAAGAAGAAATGGCGCAACAGACTCCCCAGCAGCACAGCTGTCTGTCTGTTAATACACTTGATTCTATACATAGGTAGGCAAATTAATTAGCATATCGAGACAAAATATTAAATATCTAATACGTAATTTTTCCAATTTAGAAACAAGAGAAGCAGAGCTGACAGTACTAATTTAGAAAAAGTATAGCTACGAGTATCTCCCGTTCTCACATAGAATAAGACAGAGATAGAATTAAAACGTCCCATACACCACTCATACAACTTACAAGTCAAGACGTACCTAATTTTAGATCATACCGTGAAATGCTCCGAAATTTGTGTAAACTTCAGTTTTGATATCGCCATATTTTGACAGCTTTCAACTGTCACTGCTTTTCTATGCAATATTATGTACGTTTTATTATTGTGCTAAACGTCATCAAAGAACTGTGGATAGTTTGAATAAATAACTAACACTCGCGTGAATCTCGTTGGGAAACTAGCCAACTGTTGCGGTCCTATTAAAAGATGTCGATATTCTGACTATGAGTCTAACCAGTAAATACTTACTTTTTTATCTTCGATGGCATACGTTTGACTACCATCACCGATGGTGATACTGACATCAGACGCTTCACTGCGAGTGAATGTTTCTGACGAAAGAAAATAAATCTTCTTTTGCTCATTTCATTCGATCATTCGAAGCGCGACTGAATGATGTCGAAATCCAATATCGTTGGATGGAGTTTTTGGCGGGATCGTGTTGGAACATGTCACACGAATTTCTTATCATGAAATTTTGTGAAATAGCTAATTAAATTGTATAATTTTGGTAGTGAATTATTCAATTTAGTTACGTGTGAGTGCACAAGTGTAGTGAAGGTGAAAAAAGTGACTAACGTGGACTTTCCGTGTTCCCCCCAAAAAAATCCTGATAGGTTGTTAAAAAGTGCTACCGCATAACAATAACTTTGACTTGACTGACTAAAGAAGACTATGACATTTTTTTAACGTCGTGCCAAATAACGGGCTATTCACTTGATCGAAAAGAAAAATAATTTGACACTGGCTAAATGCACAAACCGTGCGAAGCCAATACACAAAAAAAACCTCGTTGGATCGATTCCATAACAAATTCAGTTATCAATTTTGATTCAGTTTAGTTCAACCGTCTCCCTTCGCTTGAAAGAAGCTGAATGAAAGATTTAAATGAATAAGAACTGAAGCTTATAAATGCGGTTGACGTGTTTGTATTCGCTTACTTAGAAGTAACGCAAGACTGGAAGAGTCCTAAGTCTCAGCTGTCGGTAACCAGAGAGTCCAGCAAGAAGTTCTACATTAAATCATCGAAAACAAAAAACTATTATGTTACTACAATATTGTGGCCCTGACACCCGCGTCGTTTGTGAAGTGCCCTTCAGTCGATAGGATCGTTCGCCGACGTGACAATTAGTCGCATGTGTGTCATGTGCTTGATTTGTGGATGTACCTTCCGGTGGAACGCACGCGATCGCACGCATCACACAGGGATATCTAACTGTTTTTTGTTTTAATATTAAAAAGTAGGGTAAGGTTTGTAAAAGTACTTTTTTATTAAGTTTTCTTCTGAGAGATATAATTGCTAAGGTGTTGTACAATCTGCAATTAATGAAGTAGGTCACATTTATTTTATAATGGCATCGTCTTCTGCCCAATTTGAAGTTAAGAACGTTTCAAAAGAACAAACACATTTCGATTGAATACTATCAACTACGAGTCATCGCTCAGTCGTTAGGAGTCGTCAGAACCCCGATAGTCTTACAACCAGTCTTACCAAGGGGTATCGTGTTACCTAGTCACTGGGTTTTAAAGGTCAGATAGGTAGTCGCTCCATGTTAAATAGTAATATTCAGCTGTATCCGGTTTGACTGGAAGCCGGCCCCAACATAGTTGGGAAAGGGCTAGGTAAAAGACGATTACTCAAGTACGAGTAGGTCACTGCAAACACAATCTGACGACCGAGGATTAGTGATCCATTCGACGGTACCTACGTATAATCCCCTATAAAAAATAACATATTTTACAGCAGAGCGCTTCAAAGTTTCAAAGACGTGTAAACCATATTCTAGTTAATGTAACGTCGTGATGGATTTAAAGTGCATTTTGCCACGTTAGACTTATTTTTGTTAAACTAAACGATAGTATAGGCTGGCTTGAAGATCACGAAAGTAAAACATGTAAATCACGTATCTACCACTCAGGGGATTGTACATAGGGACGGTCGCATCCATTCTGCGGTGCTTCTGGTTATATACCTTGTCGCATTCACTTGCCCTTATGCACGCCACTGAGGCCTCGATTAACGTGGCCATCTACTGGCCTCAAACAATACAGAGTAGCTAAATTAAAGTATTAACATCATCACACGCCTTGTTTCTTCGAACGGTTGGGCAGAATAACCATAAAGTACATTCGCTCGCTAGTTATTTTTATGCCCCTTGTAGAGGGCGAGACTATTGCCATGAAGCGGGCACAAATGCATACTTCGGGCTGCTATTGAAAAATTCCAGAATGAAAAACCCATTATCGCTTTGCCCGAACTGGGAATCGAACCTCATGCTCGGCAGTAGCCCTTGCGACTTAAAGTATCGTCGACACGAAAGAAGATGACGCCTCTAGTAGTCGGTCTTTTCACCAAAAAAGTATTTTTTGGATGGGAAATCATCAAATAACTTCTCCCGCTCTGAGTGGAGCAGGAAGGCGTGTCACACTTTTACTGACTAAAACCTACCCGTGTTCTATCAGATGCCTGTGTGCCAAGGGCCACGGTATCTCTTTCGAATAACCCGCACCCCTGGCAGGCATCCGCCCTTGCGGACCCCACCAGCTGGTGCTGACATCTCTTTGAGGCGTGCGTGGAACACAACGCGCCGCCGACCCGAGCTTGGTCCTTACCAGACAGCGAGCTACCTATTACTCGCCGTCCGCAAGCCCGCGCCTACGTTGGCCGGGAATCAGCCTGGGATTCCCGACGCCCAGTGCGTCTCCTGCGGTGGCTAGGGGTGTGAGGGCGCATTACTGCCTCTCACTCACGTGCGCCGCCTCCCTCTTCGCGAGCATTACTGCTTCGCAGAAAAAGGTGACGGCTACTCATGCACTCTCGCTCCGTACCGCGCCTGGATCAGGGCCAGACGCGAGAGATCGCCGCCGTCGATCGCCTCCACGAGGACACGGCGGTGCTCCGCCCTATCCGGGGAGACCTCCACCGTATGCTCCACCGTGTACCAAATATGGGTAAAGTGATAAAAGGTTTCTCTCTACACAAAATAAACACTTTTAATTAAATTGTGTCAGCCCAAAGTTTATACGAGTTCTACATTATCAGAACTACCCTTATGTTTCTCTTATGACATTTAACCTAAGCCTCCAAAGCTCATATTCAGCTTATAAAGTTCCCACTGCTGGGATACACCACACGTTTCCACCCTGTGAGAGGGAGTAGCCGGAAATCCACCACACGGTCAAAGTGCCGGTTGTTGGACGTCGCATGTCTTTGAACTTTTTGATTAGGGGATATGCCGGTTTCCCCACGATGTTTTCGTTTTGAAAGCAGTTTATGTCTCATGGATAGGACAGCTTTTCACTAATACAACCCGTTTTTTGTTATTTGTCGCAACAGCTGCGTTGTTGATACCAGTGGTCGACCATAATTCATTTGAATTTTAATCTGTAACCTACAAATACATTTTTTTTTACTAACCTTATGGTTTACAATAAATGTAAAATGTTTTTTTTCCCTTGTCCCCTATAGATAGACTAATAAGTAATTTAATTATAACCTAAACTAATAAATTGTCTTTACTAAGAATGTGTCCAATAGCACTTTTCTTATTGTCTCTATTAAGGCGAATACACTTTGTTCTTTTGTTTTTGTTTGCACTTTTGCACTTTACACTAACACTAACTCGAACGGTTTTGTTCTTTTTAGTCTTCTAATTATGTTTTTGTGGTCGAGAAGCTGGATTGCCTCGACGTTCACATGCTGATGAAGTCTCTTTTCGTGAGCTTCTGCAAATTTCTGGATCACTGTTGCGATGAACTCAACTTTTAGGTCCCGATGGAGGTCATCATTTCGGCCTCCAATGTGAAATAAAAGTTTTCTATTCTTTTCTAATTCGTTTTTTTGGAGGTGTCGATTCGCCACGGCGAACAAATTCGTTCGAATCGACAAATAAACCACGGTGACGTCACAGACACGCTTAGTTTGTATAAAATGTTGACAATATGGTCGCAAGCAGTGGTCGCCAAAGCGTGCGTATCCGTGCTCTGTGGTCTTCGGGATGTTTTCGCCTAGATCTTTATGTGGCTATAAAGAATCGATAGTTAATAGTTTGAAGTAAATTTAGTCGGTGCACAGCAAAACCGAGGTTTTGTTTATACCTCTACAATGGAATAGCAGAACATGTTGTTATGATATTGTGTCGATACCCTTGCGCCATCTCATGTTCCTAGCACGGCGGGCTGTGCTGGTGCCGCTGCTGCGGTTTCTGAGACCCTCAAGCAGAGTAAATACGTTAACCTTATGGGTAACTACAGTTTTGAGCCGTTTGGGGTCGAAACGCTCGGATCGTTGGGCCCGAGTGCACGTCACCTCTTTAAGGAAATTTCTCGCCGGCTGGTCAATAGTTTCCGTGACCAGAGGGCTGGGTCATTCTTTGGCAAAAGATTTAGCATTGCTATTCAACGTGGCAATGCTGCCAGTCTTCTGCACGTTTACTGATAACAGCGATGCGGACGAATACTTCTACGCCTAAGTGTCCTTTTGTTTTTGTCCAAAACCGAGGTTTTGTTTATACCTCTACAATGCAGTAGCCACTCGTTTAATATGTGATGTCCGCCTCCCGTGACGTATGTATGATGTCCTGACCACGGATATGGTTCCTACTAGATTATTAGCAGCGAGCGGTCACCGACGCTACCGTTGGCCACGTCCGGTTGTGCGCACGCGATTCCGGACACATTATTAATAAGTCTAGTCGATAGTGGTCGAAGTGGTTGCATTCATTTCTGCAAGCACTATTAATTGTTTTCTGTGTATGTTGTTTTGTTGATTTTTTATTTACTTTGTGGAGCGGTTTTGACGTGTTTGTATTCAAAGTTATTTAATGGTGTAAGTGAATTAACTTTCAGTTCGTGGATTGATTTGTTTTGACAAATTTTTTTATGTGGATTATGGATTAGTTTGATGCAGTTGAGCAGTGGTAGCTTCAGTGGGATCGATCCCGACTTACGAGTTGTAGTTGTTGCAGACATTTTACTTTGCGTATTTAATTCGTCACCGCTCTCAAAACTGTGAAAGAAAACATCGAAAACAACCAAAAAAATCGAAGATATGTGTCATCTTCTCCATGTAGCGCCAGACGTAAAATAATAGCACCATCCCATTTCTTCCCATGAGTGTCGTAGAAGGCGACTAAGGGACTTACTAGAGAATGGGCAGCAGCGTTCTCTATGCATTTAACCATCATACCAATTGCCAACCCGCCTGCCAGCGTGGCGATTATGGCAAATCCCCCCACTTTTGGGGGTGGCTTATGTCTAGCAGTCGACGTCTTTCGGCTGATATGATGTTGCGTCATCTACCGACCCGCACTGGGCCAACGTGGTTGATTATGTCCCACTCCCTCTCACAGAGAGGAGGCCTTTGTCCCAGCAGTGGCAACTTTATTGGCTGCTTAGGATGAGACAGTTGTCGCCATCAAAAGCTTTAAGCAGTCTGCTGGTCATGGTTTTAAACTCAAAATTAAGATTATGAACTAGTAGTGAAGACACGGTTACAACACTCTCTGGGGGTTTATGCAAAAGCAGTTTAAGCCGTGGGTGGTTTGTTCAATTCTTTCTTTTTGGTATTTAATAAGATTACTGTTAAGATTATGCCACTAACTTATGATTTCCCAAAAAGGCAATAATACATAAGTATCAACAAAATTAAAAGCTTTTTATAGAGGCTATCCATACATATAATATTGATATAGAAAAGTAAAAGGATCTTCAAGATCCTCTAACGGACTTACTTCGCGTGGACAGGGTGTCAATATAACCAATAAACTTGTCCAAACTTTTATAAGTAGCTGCTGAACGAAATATATCGATTTAAGGCATTTGCCACCCCATACATCACTTAGGGCTGATATTGATAGTCGGTGACAAGCCCGCTTTGACATCCCCTGCTACACGATCGCACGCGAACGTCAACCTCTGCAGATCCCAACGCAAAGGACTTTCTACCTTATCTAAACCACAGAAGGTTAAGTTCACTTTAGTTGAGTACGGACATAGGGATGTCACAAAACTTGTGCGGTATCTAAGAAAATATTTATCTTTGAAAACGTACCGAGGTTTTCCGGCAGGAGGCTTAGGGGCTTTTATTTTTTCTTCTCTCAAATGCCGCCTTTTCATAACTGTCGGGTCGGGGATCGATTCGGTCA
This sequence comes from Polymixis flavicincta, assembly GCA_949987655.1. Lineage (NCBI taxonomy): Eukaryota > Metazoa > Arthropoda > Insecta > Lepidoptera > Noctuidae > Polymixis > Polymixis flavicincta. Next base: position 8,396,472 of record OX465171.1, on the reverse strand, counting down.
GGACTTCAGAAGATTTGGTTACCTAATCCGGTCTCATCCGTTACTGCAGTCGTCCGTCTCCGTTATGGTTTAAACCGGTTTAGGTCTTTGCAAAGTTTCGGTTTTACTTGAGTTTATTTTCTTGTTGCTTTATGGTTTTATAGGGTGACGGGATTTTAGAGTGGTAGATGGGATTTGAAGTTATGGGAAGATGTTGAGTGAACTTACCTGTGTATTAGGACTGATTTTTGAGTAGTTTGTGTCTCTTTGATGTTAGTATTTTGGTCTACTTTGTTTGGGTTTCATCTTCACTTAATTCAATTTCCAGTTAGAAGATGATATTTATTTCTGACCGTGCCTCGAAAAGCACGTTAAGCACGGTAAGCACGTTAGGTCCCCACTGTAATTTGCAGATATTTGATAGTCGTTACGCGTAGTCAGAAAAAAATACTTATAACCAAGCCTTACCAAGAATTATCGTGTTACCCATAACAGCTACTGGGTACCACGATATCCCTTGGTATATACCCGATTACTTCACATGGAGCAACTGGTTTTCCATGGCAGACGCTCCATGTATAATACTGATATTTAGCTTTAGCCTCTCAACACAGTTGGGAAAAAGCTATGCAGACTGAAAATTGATTGCTGGCCGTGAGTAAGAGACAAGAGGAAAGGAGACATTGAAGATAGTTTCCAGGTGCTATTGATGGTCTAGAAGACAGCTGATAGTTGTGCAGTCTTAGTAAGTTTCCAGGATATAAGTTCAACGAAAGTTATAATTTTATCACGTAATTACACAAAAATGTGCAGTGATAGCCTGTTCATTATATAAATAATTTGTATTATTATAAGTACAAAATAAATATTACTAAATACCTATGCATTCTGAAGAATAATAATCAAAAACATGAAATAATATTGTCACTTACTAGTTTTGTGCATATTGTTTTGGCATTCCCGAATTCACTTAACGTTATTGTGTATTGCAAATAAAAAAGTTTGATTACAGCGTAATTAATGATTGGGAATTTAGGGCAGATAATGATTAGGTTAGACTTGATATTGTGTGTCACCAATTTGAATATTAGGACCAGGATAAATGATAGACAGTTGTTTAGGGAAATGTTACGGATTACCCATGCACATGGACCGACCGATTACGATCTAAACCTGAGACCACTAGCATCGTGCTTAGAAGATTGAAGGCCAAGCATGCTCAGATCACTGAGCAGTCCAGTGGTAATGACCGCAACTTACGAGTAGGTCGTAGGTTCGAACCCAGACGCTTAAATTATTTCGTCACCACTGCTCTCAAAACGTGAAGGAAAACATAGTGAGGAAACCGGAACGTCTTAGATTCAGAACTTCGAAGACATTATGACATCTACCAACCCGCAATGATCCCGCGTGGTGGATTACGGCCCACTCCTCTCGCCAACAGGAGGCCTGAGTCCCAAATGTGGGAACGATAAAGGCTGATTATGCATGCTCAGACTAGTTGAACATATCTCTTTACTTATAACATTTCATTCGTCTTTTCCTTTTTTACTGAATGTCCGAAGAATAATATAGACATACAGATTGGACAGCTCTGTTGTTTGCCGTATTTATACTCTGCAAGGTGCAAAGAGTCGTTCTTGACTGGCAGAAAATACATTTTGAAAATTTGACTATCCTCTGCACGCTAATTGCGGGCAAAGAATATTCAATTTTCCTTTTTTTGTCACTGCAGTTTCCAGAGCATTGTCTTCTCGACCATCAACATTAGTTTACCAGGATTAGTAGGTAGAGGTACTATTATACGTTAACTCATACAAATACGGCCTACAATAGTTCAAAATTATAAATTGCCACGAAAAAACTAAAAAAGATAAACACTGGCCACTCTAAAGAAAACAAGAAAGCAGAGAATCAATAGAGCGGCTATCCAAATGTTTGCAAGCAGTGGGCCCGCACCGGAAGTGCGTAGTTATACAAGATGGCTGCCGACCGGTCACGTGACCACTAGCCGGATTCACCCCGACTTCCGGTGCTCGAAACATTATGTCAAGTGTATTGCAGGTAGTTATGGTTTGATAATTATCTATGCCATTATAAGCACCCCCTAACTTGGATGGCACGCATATGTTATGATTTTTTGGTGGCCGCGTGGTCAGCGATCAATGATATCGTATGGTCAAGTTATAAATTTGTTTTGTAGAAAGCTGTTTATTTTTATTAAACCGAGATTTTAATGAGAATATAAGAAAAAAACAAAAGAGTGTGTTGCGTTTTTTGTTTTGAGCTTGTAAAATATAACTTCTATGGGAAGGTGTGGGAACTGTTTCTTGGTAGTTAATAGTTTTACCTAGTCCCTAATACTCTTGAATTGATAGTGTGTAGTAAACAATCCTCCTCCTCCTCAGTCATGCATTCTTGACAGAATGGTCGTGGTTGACGATGATGGATTTTCCCTGGATAACGTAGCCTTCCCGATGCGCCACCACTTCTTCCGGTGTTCAGCGTCTCGGGAGCTTTGGACTATGGACGTTTGTGTTGCAGCTTTTATAAGGTCTGTACAACGCGTAGGTGATCTACCGCGTGATCTCTTGCCTTCGACTTTCCCCTGGACAACAAGTCGTTCCATGGAGGATTCATTTCGAACAATGTGCCCGAAGTATTTAAGGATTCGCATCTGTATAGTCGATGACAACCTCTCCTTGATTCGAAGTTCCTCCAAGATCGAGACATTGGTCCGAAACGCCGTCCAAGGGATCCGCAGCAGTCGCCGCCAGCACCACATTTCAAGTGCATCGATTTTGCGTCGCTCTTTGAGGCGAACCGTCCATGTTTCTGCGCCATACAGAAAAATTGGAAAAACCAAACTTGTCATCAGGCGGGCTATCGTGGCTTTGGTGATATTATGATTGCCCAGACTCTTTTGAGCTTATCAACGGCAGATCTTGTGATAGAGCATCTCCTTCGAATCTCATCCTCACAGCCCCCAGTGTTCGTGATTGTGGAACCAAGGTGCACATAAGATTGAACAATCTCACAGTTGCCAATCACATGGATGTCAGGTTAGTTTAGTTCGGCTCGGTCCACGATCATCATCTTGGTTTTGTCTCTGTTGATTGCAAGTCCGAAGGAGAGGCTCGTTGTCTCTAGCAGTGTTAACAGATTTTCCATATCTTCCTTTGTTTGAGCGAGAAGAGTAGTGTCATCGGCGTATCTCAAGTTAGATGTCATCCGGCCTCCCACCGAAATGCCTTTGTCCCATTGCTCTAAAACAATTCTCATAATGCACTCCGTATACGTATTGAATAGGAGTGGAGAGAGTATGCATCCCTGTCGAACACCAGCATGTGTCTGAAAAGTTTTCGAGTCAACGTCGTCTATCCGAACAGTCGCAGTTCCGTCCTCATAAAGTCAGCGTATGATACCAACTAGATGGTTAGGTACTCCCATTTGTATGAGTACGTCCCATAATTTATCCCATTGAACGGTGTCGAAGGCCTTGCGGAAGTCGACAAAGCATATATAGAGTGGGATATTAAACTCTCTACACTTTTCGATTATCTGTCGAAGAATTAAAATCTGCTCCCTTGTCCCTCGACCCTTGACGAATCCCGCTTGCTCCGGGGCTATTTCGGGACTCAGAAAAGCTTGCAGTCTGGTGTTGACGATGTGAAGAAGAACTTTGCTGGCGTGTGAAATTAATGGCAATGAGTCTAGTTGCTGCATTTCTTCGTCGATCCCTTCTTATGTAGTGGTATGAACACGGAGTGTGCCCAGTCTTGAGGCCATTTCCCGGTCTCCCAGACGCGATTACAAATAGTACGAGATCGACTCCGCTTTCGCCCATTGCTTTGAATATTTCTATGGGGATGTCATCAGTTCCTACAGCTTTGTTCCTTTTCAGGTGATCAATTGCGGCACGAACTTCACTTTTTAGAATGGAGGGTTCCATAGCATTCTGTGATGGTTTGCTAGTGTTACATGATGATGTCATGCTGTTATTGGTGAAAAGTTTCTCGCAATATTCTTTCCACACGCCCACAATGTCCCTAATTTCTGTTACGGTCGCTCCATTTGAATCCTCTACAGCCCAGGTTTTGGGTTTGAATTGACGGGTTATAGTACGAGTCTTCTTAAATAAGTCTTTAGTTTCGTGGCGTTCTGCATTTTTTTCCAACTCTAGACAGATGTTTTTCAGATTTTAATTCTGATTCTGTAAACAATAAGAATGAGCATAAAATCACTACATACTCGTAAGTATATAACTATCTTATTTTTCTTAGAGGCTGTACACACAGCGACGTATCAAGCTATCCAATTCCAGTTTTAGCTGACGACGTATTGTATAGGCTTGTAGTACGGTGAGAAGTCAGCTTATACTGGGAATGTATAGCTTAAAATAATTCGAAATATGTTATTTGAGTAAGCAATAGAGTACCACAAGAAAAGTATTTTCCAAGATACAAAAATTATTTGACCAGTGAATGAGAAAATCACATAAAAAAATTTCTTAAACTTCATTCATTATCAGACAAATTACAACTTAAACCATTTGGTCTTGTTTATACAAGAGGTTTAACGAAAGTGAGCACTAATTAAGGATTTTGAAAACGTACTCATATGCCTTATTATTAGAGTATCAATGATTGTATGGAGTACGTCATTTTTGAAGTTGGTATTCCAACTGCTGTAAGTAAACCTTTCCCCGTAGCCTACTGAAACGTTGTCAATGGGAAACTCCATCAGGTACATGGCTTGTCAACTAATGAGTTTATAGTAGATACCTACCTTCTACTATAAAGAGAGGCACCTCTGATTTTGTTTAGGAATTTCTCCTCAGTAATCATGCAGTCAGCTAAAAAATGCCAGCGCCATCTAGTTTATGTGGGCAGTCAAGTGGTGGTCCAGTGGTTAACGGTCGCGACTTGTTATAGGACTTGTTAACGCGCAACTTGTAGGTCGTAGGTTTGAACCCAGACTAGTTCTTTACTTTGTGTAGTTCATTTCATCACCACTACTCCCAAAACTGTGAAGGAAAATATCCCGAGGAAACCGGCATGTCCTAGAACCAAAAATTCGAAGACGTGTGACATCTACCAACCCGCACTGGGCCCGCGTGGTGGGTTATGACACTTATGACTCACTTAGACTCACAGAGAGTGCAGCGCGAGAGAGTCTCAGCACGTCGAAAAACATGCTTCGATTTTCAACTCTCGACGCTGAGAAGTGCGTTGAAAATCCATTGCGCGCAAAAATCCTGCTGCGATTTTACTACGTCCGGGGGAACGTGGAGTTAGGCAAATAAAAATAATTTCATTATATTAGGTACTGCCCATAGAATTCAAGGGCAAAGGTCTGGACTGACGCGTCGAATACTAACTTTGATGAGTGTATTACGAAATTATCGACAATTTGCCTTAAAGTGTCTGTTATATCATAACTCAAACTGACTTTGACGGTTCTGATTTAAATGTCACTGGATATAAACTTGGTGGGAGTTCGCGTGGTACGTGGCAATGTTGACAGCTGACGGCCGCCACGGCCAAGGAAATTATGGTAACCCGAGACGTATCGCGCACTTGGCCGTAGTGACCAAAGAGCCGCGACGTACCGTCCAACTAGTAATAATAAAATTATAATAGTGATAGTTTTTATTGGTTCTCATACAATTGTTTTACAACACAAAATCGAGGCAGCCCCCGTAAGTTAAGGATACTTGTGATGGAGTTTTTTTTTTCATTACCTCGCAACTTCCCATTTGATTGCTAACTACATTATAGAGACATAATTAAAAGAGGAAAGAAAAAGCTTAGTTTCTAAGGTGTTGACAAAATTGAATATAATTCCGATAGATCGACATAGGAATTGTCAGTCAAACTTCAGGGATTGGCTAGACTCAGTCTGTCTTATTACAAAAGGTTTTTCTTTAGGTATGGCTTAAACCATCGAGCCTGTTTTCGAAATAAGAACCTAACTGAAATTGAAATACAGCTCCTTTTACAAAACTGACAACTTAGTCCAGTGCTAAATTGTCATTTTTGTATTAAGAACTTTACCCAAATAGAAGAAAAGTTGGTAATGCGTAAACTGACTTAGAGTTTTAGGCTAAAACTAAAGTTAGACCGCGTTTTGTAATAAGACGGAGTGAGTCCAGCCAATCCCTGACGTTTAACTCTACCAACTGACGTTTGACCAATGTCGATCTATCGGAATTATATTGCAGAGTAAGCACCCTGGTATGTGCAGTGTATGTGTGTGTGTGTGTATGCGTGTTTTGTGTGTATGTGTATGGATGTGCGGGGTGCGTGTCTGTGACTAGGTGTGTGTGTTTGTGTTAATGATTGATTGACTAATATATGTTATGATTTAGTACAGGTTCTTCATTAGCTAATTCTGCACCCTAATTGCGTAACTCACGATTCATCATAATCTGTTTCGTTTTGAAACGGATTGTTAAACCATTACTTCATATGTTCGAAAAATGTGTCTACTCAACAACGTAAATAACGCAATGAATATTGTTGAACTGTCAAAAAGAAACCGATTATGATTAATCGTGAGTTACGCAATTAGGGTGCTGGTTAATAGGAGTTCTATTTCATCGTACGTTTGTGATTTTAAACATTCCGTAAAAAAAATACATTCGTACCTCAGAATGGGGTTAATAAAACAAGCGATAGAACTTTGTGTAACACAGGGGTTGGGCAGAAGTGTACCTGTAATACACACAGTTGAAATCTCCAATGAAGCGACAGCGGAATTTATGAATATTTTGTTTGAGTTCAAACGATGGAAAATCGAACCCAAAAATTCGTGAGTGCTCAGCAGTACCGCTGAAATCGGTAAGCATCTTCTGATATATTATGTATTACTAGCTTCCGCCCGCGGTTTCGCCCGCGTGGAAGTCGGAAATTATCCCGCGGGAACGTACTACCGGGTTAAAAAGTATCCTTTGTGTTAATCTAGGTTACAATCGATCTGTGTGCCAAATTTCATCCAAATCCGTTCGGCCCTTTTTGCGTGAAAGAGTAAACAACACCCATACATCCAAACTTTCGCGTTAAAATTAGTAAGGATGTGACACAGTTTTAAGTAGTATAGTCAAGGTTCTCAAGAACCAACTGCACAATATTTTCAATTCAAAATCAAAAGTCATTTATTCAAATTAGGCTGAGAATCAGCACTTTACGAACGTCTAAAATTACATAAGACAGTACCCCAAAACGCCCACCCTTCACCACTTCCTAGTGCTTTAGCTGGGAAGAGGAAGAGGCGCAACAAACTCCCCAGCTGAACAGCTGTCTGTTTAATTTGATAAACTTGATTCTATAAGGTACCTATGCAAATTAATTACCATTACGAGACACAGAACATTAATTTAAATCCAATGACATTTGTCAGCTAGCCATGCCAAAATACCAACAAATGTACATAAAACTATAGGTACCTACAATCAATATCAGAGCAGTGGTAGCCCAGTGGTAACGGCCGCGACTTACGAGTTGTAGGTCGTGAGTTCGAACCCAGACAGGCGCTTTACTTTGTGTAAATTATTTCATCTCCACTGCTCTCAAAACGGTGAAGGAAAACATCGTGAGGAAACCGGCATGTCCTAGAACCAAAAATTCGAAGACATGTGACATCTACCAACCCGCACTAGGCCCGCGTGGTGGATTATGGTCCAATCCCTCTCACCGAGAGGAGGCCTGTGTCCCAGCAGTGGGAAAATTATAGGCTGATGATGATGAATTAATATCAATCATTCGGCCTAGCCTTCTCCCAACTATGTTAGGGTCGACTTCCAAGCTAACCAAATGCAGCTGAATACAAGTATTTTACATGGAGCGACTGCCTATCTGACCTCCACAACCCAGTATCTGCATAATACGATACCCCTTGGTAAGACTGGTTGTTAGACTATCGGGCTTCTGACAACTCGTAACGACTGTCAAAGATGTACAAATAACAGCCGGGTACAACGGCTTAAGAGGAGTCTCGATATGTTATGGGTGGGCACCCATCCACAAACCAGCCATGGCAAGCGTAGCTTAACCATAGATCAAACCATGCGGCCAAAAAGAATATGTAAATAATCCTACTAATATTATAAATGTGAAAGTTTGTATGTTTAGATGTTCGGACGTTTGTTACGCAATCATGCAAAAACGGCTGAACGGATTCATATGAAATTTGCTACACAGATAGTTTGTAATCTGGAAAAATACATAGGATACTTTTTATCCCGATAGTACGTTCCCGTGGGATAAATATCGACCTCCACGCGGGCAAAGCCGGTGGTTAAAGTTAGCTACTAAAATAAAAACTTCTTCAGTTATCCCAGGGATACTTAAAACTCTCGCTTAACTCTGCTTTCTAGCCAATCAAAACAAATACACACGTGCAAATTTTATTATGTACACACGGCTACACATGAAGCTATAAATTTCCAGTATAAGCTGATATCGCATTGTATAGGATTTCCGTACTTTGCGAGATCAGCGTAAACTGGGAATGTATTTCTTGATGTGTAGCCGTGTGTACTAGCTTTTGCTAGCGGCTTCGTCCTTATGGAGCTCGAAATTATCCCACGGCATCGTCCTACCGGGATAAAAGTATCCTATGTGTTAATCGTCAGTTTATAGTCTACCTGTTTCCCAAATTTCATCCATATCCGTTCAAGCATTATTGCGTGATTGAGGAACAAACTTCCAAACATATAAACTTACTCATTGATAATTTTAATAGGAAGTAGAGTAGGATGTCTGACATAACCTCCTATAGTTACTGACATGAAAGCGATCACATATTCCTTGTCTATTTCAGTTCAAACACAAGAATGCCTTAGTAAAATAACTTCATTTCCACGAAATTGCAGCTGTAGTAGCAATAGTATATGATTTTAAATGACGCGTATACGGCACATTCCACTTGCATTCGTAATGTGCGACGTCCTCCTAATATCCCTAATCAAACGCTAATTACTCACCTGGTTTTTTAATAAAAGACAGTTTACAGGTAACGTAACTTGCATTTTTTATAAGCTAAGACTTACTTGTATAGTCATGCAAAATCAAATTGGCACAGTATGTACAACATTAATGTCTAGTAATAGAACAGCCATTTTTACACAACTGTCAAAAGTGACAGTATTTACCTATTTGGTTTTTTTTATACGGGCAATTTAAAGTTGGTAGCAATGACTCTGGCAGAATAGTCGACATCGGCCCAATTGTCAAAAGGAAAAAAAATGGTAGCAATATTGTAACAGCATGGAATAGAGTCACAGAAAATGTTGTGATTGCTCCCCACTTAACTGTTTCAAGAATAGATTAGACAGATTCAATATTCCAAGTTTTTTTATACATACACATCAGCTAATTAACTGCTAGTATGTCTTATCAAATAATAATAATAAGCCTGATATACTCGTAGTGGTGATAGATCGGTTAGAGCGCCGCACAATTATAGTCGATTTTACCATTCCACATGACGGGAACCTCGTGAAAGCTGAGAAAGAGAAACAAATTAAATATCTTGACTTAGCACACGAGGTTGTTGACATGTGGAATGTGAGCTCGGCTGTAATTGTGCCGATTGTCGTATCAGCCAGTGGACTGGTGGCCGAAAGCCTCGATCAACGTCTCTCGAGGCTCGCGTTGGGCGGTTGGATTAAAGGCCTGATTCAGAAGGAGGTACTCCTCGATACGGCTCGCATTGTGAGGAGGTTCCTCTCTGGAGCCCTAACCACCGGTAGCTTGGACCCTGCTCCCGATCCCGGCAGACCACAATTTTTGATAAGTTACTTTTATAAGAAATATTTAAAAATGTAGAAAATAAGGATTGAAAATAAATAAAGGACCTAATAATAATGTTGGTAATCAATTCATTTGGTTGATTTGAATAGTTCGAAATAAAGGTTTAGTTCAAGTAATATTTCAAGCTTGCGATAGTTTTTTTTTTAAATTTTGTATATTTGCCAATAATTGATGTATTGCCCAACAAGGTTTTTTAGGTTTGGCTAAAACTGTCGAGTCTGTTTTTGAAATAAGAAATCGGAATATCGTTCCTTTTACTACACTGTATTAAGAACAGTCGAAAACGCTAAAATTGGCTCAGAGCTTTAGCCTAAAACTTAAGTTAAATCGCGTTTTTTAATAAGACGGTATCAGTGTTAAGTACGAGTATAAGTTACTAGACTCCGAAAAGTAATAAACTGATAAGGCTCTAGGTATGTATACGGCCAAACTTTTCAAAGGTCAACTACAATAAAATATTATATCAAAAACTTATACTCATGAGCATGTTAACAATTAAAAAAAAACATAAATGCCATGTGGGAACGCCATGTGCTATTTAATGAGAAAAATTAGTTAATGGGTGAAAGTCATACAAAACCCAAAAAAAAAACAGTGACACTCTGGGAATGCCGACAGAAGTGAAAACTTTAACAATTACGTGTGTATTTTTTGAATAGTAAGGAAATATTTTTTGAATCGTCAGATTAATCAACGTTCAACGTACGTTCAACGTTGTTCGTTCGTACGTTCGTGTTGTCAGTGGTGTCGGTAACAGTGTCGCGAGTTCAAATCGCTTTTTAACATCTTAAAAAATACCCAACGCACCTAAAGAAGTTTTCACTTTAAAAAAAACTGTAGTTTACATAATCAGCCTATACCGTTCCCACAGCCTACACCCTTCTCTCTGTGCGGGGGAATGGGTAAGAATCCACCACACGGGCCCAGAGCGGGTTAATAGACGTTACATGTCTTCGAATTTTTGGTTCTCATTTCCTCACAATGTTTTCCTTTACCGTTTTGAGTGCAGTAGTGATAAAAATATAGACAATAAGTAAAGCGGCTGCCTGGATTCGATCTTACGACCTTACAAGTCGTAAGTTCAGGGTCAGGGTCACCAATGCTTTTTCTAGTTCTAGTTCTTCTGTAGTTTATCCTATGTTAAATATTTGTCGGTTTCGACTCCAAATTAAGTAGGTTCTTAAAAGCAAATATTCAAATCACAAATTGTCTTCTTTGACAGTTTTATAAAATGGCCGTTAAACCTCCAATTGACGTCGGGTGACTAATGTCGTTAGCAATTTATTTCCCTGTCTGTACGTATTACGTTGGATTACCAAGAACGAGGTCAATGCGCTCTTTAATTACCTTGTTGATGGTGGTTCATACCACCTTTAATATTCCTTTATTGAACTACTAACGCTATTAAGATTCGTCGATGTAGCTACAAAGTTTACTGATCTAAGTTAGGATTTTATTTATACAGGATAAGTTTTAACCAGTGCGCAAACTATAAACATGAATTCAGCAAATCATTCTAGCCCCCACCAAAGAAATTTTTCATCGGTTATACAAAAAAAACATCACTTGTTTCATAGAAAAGTGCAATACCTACGCGGTCAAAACGTATGGATCAGCTGTTTCTTTTTGTATAACCAACGAAAAATTTCTGCGCTGGGGTATCTGGAATGATTTGCTTTACTAATGGTTGCAGTTTGCGCACTGGTTAAAAACTTATCCTGTATTATTTGGGGTTAAATAGATATTTTTCGTAGCAGGTGCCGTTCTGTAGTTCCTGCCTAGAACCTCGGGAAGAAGCCTTGACTTTATGTTATGTTAAACATTGCTCCTTTTATTTTGCAAGCGGGTTTGCCTGCGTGGAGGTTGAATATTAGGTCTTTACCTATGAAATTGCCGTTCTGCAGTACTGGCCATTTCAAATCAAAATAATTTTTGTTTGGCTAAGAATTCTAATTTCAAATTAATTTTATTTTAAAAACATGGATTTTTTTTTTCTAAAAGTAGTCATTTCTTTATTGATTAGTGTTACATTTTCATCGCATTTCAATCTTTTTCGTCATCATGGATACGTTAAAAATTCGAGTAATTATGGAATATGAGTACCGTCGTGGCAGCAACGCGGCACAAGCGGCACGCAACATCAACGACGTTTACGGAGCTAACACTACAAACCAACGCACCACCTGTTATTGGTTTGCTCGCTTCCGTTCTGGAAATTTCGACCTGAAAAATGAACCTCGCGGTCGTCCGAAGACTTTGGTCGACAATGACGAATTAAAGGCGATTGTGGAAGCTGATGATACACAATCTACGGCTGAATTAGCAGCAGCTTTCGACGTTAGCGTCAAAACAATATTGGTCCATTTGCGTCAAATTGGCAAGGTAAAAAAGCTTGACAAATGGGTGCCCCACGAACTCAATGATCGCCAGCGCGAAGTACGCGTCGAGACGTGCCTTGCACTGCTCAACAGACACACAAATGAAGGAATTTTGAACCGCATTGTTACCTGCGATGAAAAATGGATTCTGTTTGATAACCGTAAGCGCTCAGCAAGTTGGTTGGATCCTGGTTCAGCACCTAAACAATGCCCTAAACGAAAACTTACCCCTAGAAAAGTGATGGTCACTGTTTGGTGGTCTAGCGCCGGTGTGATTCATCACAGCTTCTTACCAAACGGGGTGAGCATTACTGCAGATGTGTACTGTGAAGAACTGAACACAATGATGGAGAAGCTGGCGCATCTCCAACCAGCATTGGTCAATCGCTCGTCTCCGCTGCTCCTGCACGACAACGCGCGACCTCATACTGCACAGCAGACGGTCTCCAAGTTGCAAGAACTGGGGTTGGAAGCTCTCCGTCATCCGCCCTACTCACCAGACCTTGCGCCTACAGACTACTACTTTTTCCAGAATTTGGATAACTTCTTGGCGGGAAAAAAATTTAATACCCGAGAGGCAGTACAAAATGCCTTTGAAGAATTTGTTGCCTCCCGTCCAGCTGATTTCTTTAAGAAGGGCATCAATAAACTGCCACTGCGATGGCAAAGATGCATTGATTGCATGGGTGATTACTTCGATTAATACAAATAAAAAATTCATGAAAAAAATTCGTTTAAATTTTTTCATACAAAACGGCAATTTCATAGGTAAAGACCTATTATTATCCCACGGGAACATAGTCCCGGGATGAAAAGTATCACATGTGGTAATCAAGGTTATTATCATATGTGTGCCAAGTTTCAGCAAAATCCATTCAGCCGTTGATGCGCGATTGAGTTACAAACATACCAACTTTCACATTTACAATATTAGTAGGATATTTACAATATAAAGAAAATAAATAATCTATTTTAATTTATACAATGTCTTAACAACTAAACAATTTAAAAGATGTAACACTATCTTCTGCCCGCGGCTTCGCCCACGTTAACTATGTCCTCCTCTATCCTCTTACCAATTTGTATCGATATCCATTCAGTTGTTTAGCCGTGAAAAAGAACACACCGACAGAGTTACTTTAGTATTATACAATTCAGTACGGATTAACAAAACATCAGTACATGTGACATAAAACGAAACACAAAACAATGCATTTTTTTTTTTACGAAAGAACAAAACAAAACACCTGTCTAGATATTAACCCTAAAAAGTCTGCGTGGAAATTAAATCCAATGGTTCTGCAATAAAAAGCCGAACGCAGCGTCTGCCCGTCAGTTCGTTTGTGTCAATCAATTATAGCTGGGAGCGCAGATGAGGCACGCAGCGTCCGAGGCCACGCCTTCTATCGATCGAGCCCGCCCAAACGCGCTGAATTGCTCCGTACGCCGAAGTTACTCCTATTTCTGTTGGTTATGCTTTGAGGACGTGATTTTTCGGTGTTTTCGGGTTATGTTTTAGTGGTATACTTCGGGAGTCAACTATCAAAAAAATATTGTTTCTCAGTTTCAAGACTTTCTTCTCGTTAAGAACATCAACAGTTCGCTTAACTTATCAGATAACATACACATTAATCATGAACTTCTATTGACATAACTTATGGTACGAGTAACTCCACGTGTTGGTAAAATGGAAACAGCAATTTTTAATAGTTGGCTTCTTTTTTGTATAGTCTGTGTTTACTAACATCGTCCTAAGTTTAACTAACAATCTTGTTGAGTCTTGGTTACTCCATTGAATATAATATTTTATTCTATTCCATCAGATTATTTATCATGCATAGGCTATTTGTTTTTCTTGGTACTACAATGTTTTTGAACATAAACTTTTTAAATCAGAATAATTGTAGCATTTATTGCACGAACAACATTCATCTGCCTATTCCGAACCATCTTGGTGTCATGTCGGCTCGCAGCAACCGGATTCAGATCAAAACTAGTATTTTACTTGGAGTGAAATTCATTTGGTTTTTGTAAAAAAAAATACAGATATATATATTAAAAACCGAGTATTTAATAATTGCACAAAATACTTTTGAAATAACTGTTATTAAAGTGGTTTGTTCTTTCAGTAAAAAGAGCTTTAATACCGCTCGGTACCTCGAGCTACGCATACCGATGAATTACGTTTCACGATCCGATTAGTGTTTAAATAGTATCTGTATGTTTTAACCCTTCTGGCGCGATCGTGAAATCAAGCCACACTTTTAAAGTTAGGTATCAACTTAGTTATTAAACTTGAATTTTTAATCAGCGTGGTAATTGCGTAACAAACTATTAATAGGAATGGCTTTCATTTCGACAAATAAACAACATTCATTGCCTTATTCACATTGTTTTTCTTTATTTGTTTTAAGGGGCTTTTATGCATAGCGTATGGCAGTCCCATCGTATCCTAAACAATTGTACTTTTACACGACGTGGGCCATGAATTTGAACAATCCCTTCGTATCGTCGCTATTTGGTTGGGATAGATGTTCAAATTCAGGGACCTAACTAAAATATTTCTACTGGACTCATATTGGGCACATTCCATCAATCAATGTTGTAGTTCCTCGACAACTCCACATTCCTCACAATTGGGCAAATTTACATTTTTGAGCGTATATAAGGGACTTACTAGAGAATGGGCAGCAGCGTTCTCTATGTATTTTACCACCATACTGCGATCGCCAACCCGCCTGCCAAGCGTGGCGATTATGGCAAAACCCCCCCTTAAAACTGGGAGAGTCCTATGTCCAGCAGTGGACGTCTTTTGGCTGAAATAATGATGATGATGATGACATTTTTGAGCAGGCAAATATTTCGAACATAATTAATGAAGCAATAGATTATCAAAATGACTCAGATTCTTATTGATAGTGTTTTACGCAATTAGGGTGCTGGTTGTTGTAAAATCAATTAATATTTTTTAATATATTTTTTGTTTTAAGTTTATAAGCTGTGGAGGCTTTAATATATAATATTAAGGTAGCCATAGGCAAGTCCAGTGAAGCAGCCAACAACCTGGTCTCGTTGACCTGCGAGTTAACATTCACAAAAAAAAAGAACTCTCTGTTTCTATTTGGAATCAGTATTTGCTATTAAGGCATTCTTACGCAGTCATACTGCGAGAGTATATGATATAAGCGTTAGTTGCGGAAAAAGGGCATTTTTAATAGTACACATTGGTTATTAACTGGTGTAGGTTCTTGTTAATAAGTCGTTTCAATCGCGTGTTAGAGACTTAGAATACATATGTAATGATAGTTGCGGACAAGACGGCTTATTTAATAATATTTCTATGTTATCTATTTGAGGCCTTGTTGACAATTATATAATTCAATTCTTTGCCTTTTGTATTATGATTACTATTGTATTTTTTTATAAGTTAAAGTAGTTAATAATTTAGAATACCACCATGGTTGAGGTAGAAAACTATTTTAATTGGGGTTTGCAGCTACCACGACACAATTTAGCATTCATGCATAAGCATAATGACCTATGTTTATGTCTTGATTTATTATTTTTATTTTCATAGTATATTGGTCCCTTGTTCTTTCATGTAATTAGTTTTTATCTCATCGTGCTTTGTATGTTGTGTTATATCTTTCGTGTATACTAAATAAAATAAATTTATCTATCAACCGTAGCTGCTTTTCCATTCCACATTAAAACATATACCTATCTTGATGACTATGAATTTTCTTAACAACTTCTTTTCTGTTTGTTTTTTAATGAAGCATAACTTAATAATATGAAGTTTAAAACCTCATAACTTTTACTTAAACCTAATGATTACTTTACCTGTTACTAATTATAAAGACACAACACGTAATTAAAAGCAAACATGTGTGGTATTGATGCACTGTGACACTAAAGGACGAAAGTTAATTGACGTAATTTTTATATTGCAGCAATTATACTCGCAGTAATTGAAGGGTTGACAAAAACAGAACGAACGTAATTCAATGGGCTATTGTGTCAATGAAGAATGTTAAATAAAACAGATAGGGTATATAATTTTGTATTTTTATGGTTCAGGGTTTTTAAAAAAAAAAAAAATTTAGTACGTACCAGGGTTTTTGTATTCTTTAGTGTTGATATTAAAAGGCTAAATGATTACAGTAGCGTGGGTTACCCGATGGTTAAGCTAAGTTTGTCACGGTTGGTTTCATAGATGGGTTGGCTGGCAAGAAGCCGTTGGCCCTACTGCCATTCCTGGATTTTTGACAGTCGTCACGGGTCGTCAGAAAGAAGCTCGAAAGTCTGATAACCAGTCTTACCAAGGGGTATCGTAATACCCAGTTACTGGGTTGTGGAGGTCAGATCGAGTTGAGTCGCGCCATGTAAAATCCTGGTATTCAGCAGCAACCGGTAAGACTGGAAGCCGACCCCAATGATGATGAGTGTTTACATTTATTTTGAAAAATTGTTAGTTAGTATTCGAAAAATCCGTGCGAGTAATTAGAGTTTAATTGACTACTACTGAGGTAAAATTTTGATGAAAGAGTAACATTATGACACGTCGCATTAATTTAATTTGTATGGAAAATCTTAGAGATGATGTAAAATTCTGATCATTACTCTGAGGCATCTGGCCAGATAATAATGAGTAAAGTAAAAAATACGGAAGCCAGTAAAATAGTATGAAAAATACTTTTATTTACTTAACTAAAACCCGATTACTGAAAAATTACGCTCTGAAAAGTCTGAAACAAGAACATATTCATTTCTGAAAGCCGTTAGAGGGCCATATTCTAATATTCAATTTAATGTGACGTCACATAGCTTATTACCAGCGGACAATCAAGACGCTTCTTACGAGATCGCGTCTGTCAAATAGTGATAAGCAGAATAAATTTTATGAGGGAATTGATGCTTATACATACACGCCAGTCAAAATAATAACAGTCCTTTTAGCTTCGTCGTGGTCGGGTTAAAATATTTGCTTATCTATTAAGATTTTATATTAATTCATGCATTCTCTTACTGACGGACAACACAGGCTAAATGGCTGGATCTAGAATCATAAAAGCTCAAGGGATCCTAATCTCTTAGCTGGAGCACCAAGGAAGGACTTTTGAAAATACATCCCCTAATCCTAATGTTTACAAATTTTTAATCCCGTTTTTATCCTAAATAGGGGTTACAAATTTATAAGGAGTTTCGTCATTTTAGCAGATGGGGAACCCATCAGTCGCTAAATTTGTTGGTGTAGTAAAATCTTGAATAAGTTTTATTTTGTTTCATCTATCTATCTTCTATCTTCTTCTTCTATATATATAAAAGGAGAAACTGACTGACTGATCAATCAACGCACAGCCGAAACTGCTAGGACTAGGAACGTGAAATTTTACAAACGGTTTCCTTTTATAATGTAGGGGAGCACTAAGAAGGGGTTCCTGGAAATTCTACCTTTAAGGGGGTGAAAAGGGGGATTTTGTTTGTATGAAAAATCTTATTCCTCGAGTTAATAAGCTTGAAACTTGGCACAAATACTTATCTAAGTAAATTATAAAGTTGGTA
The DNA here is from genome assembly GCA_949987655.1 of Polymixis flavicincta. NCBI lineage: Eukaryota > Metazoa > Arthropoda > Insecta > Lepidoptera > Noctuidae > Polymixis > Polymixis flavicincta. Next base: position 8,378,735 of record OX465171.1, on the reverse strand, counting down.
ATATATTGTTTTTCTAAACTGCCCCCTAAAGGGGGATTGGGGGGTCTCAAAGTTTGTATGGAAGAATTTTAACGCACGGTCTGATTAACTCGAAACTCAGTATTTATGTCTAAAATCAAATATAAAGAATAACGTGTATCAGTTTTTCAAAATCTAGCCCTAAAGGGGTAAAAAAGTGGTACTCCGTAATATTTTAAATGTGAAAGTTTGTGAAGATGATTGGATTTTTGTTACTCAATTACGCAAAAACGGCAGAACAGATTTGGATAAAATTTGGCACATAGATAGACTATAACCTAGATTAACACACAGGATACTTTTTATCCCGGTAGTACGTTCCCGCGGGATAATTTACGACTTCCACGCGGGCGAAGCCGCGGGCGGAAGCTAGTTCATAATAAAATGAAATAAATGTTTAATAGATTTAATTTAATTTAAGTTTCTCTAAATGTTTTCTTTTTTTGTATGTCCTTTAAATATGTTTTAACTGTTTCCAAATTTTATCTATAATTAATTTATACTTTGTTAGCTTAGTTGTTACAATACAATACAAATACAAAGTTGTTAACTCTTTTGTGCATGCTGTGGTCCTCTATAGGTGAAGGAGTACACCTACTTAATAACTGATGTTGCCCTTTATTTATGTGTCATGCATTGTATACATACGTATTTTGTTGGAGATCCTATATCAATAAATAAATAAATAAAAGGAGCAACAAACAGCTATAAAAAAACAGAGAGATAAGAAATACACACAACTATAAAATATTGGTTCCGTGTGGTGCCTGACGTAAAAGAATAGCACCATCCCATTTCTTCCTGTGGGTGTCGTAGAAGGCGACTAAGGGACTTACTAGAGAATTGGCAGCAGCGTTCTCTATGTATTTTACCACAATACTGCGATTGCCAACCCGCCTGCCAAGCGTGGCGATTATGGCAAAACCCCCTTTTTGGGGGAGGCCTATGTCCAGCAGTGGACGTCTTTCGAGATAGAATATTGCAGCCCACAACCCTGTTCACAGATTAACTAGAATAATCATCATCATCATCATCTCAGGCCAGAATAGGTCATTGCTGGGTTAGGCTTCAGGCCACCCACCCACGTGTTACCCGTCACTGACGATATCATCAACCCAACGCGCTTTTGGGCGTCCCTGGTTTCTTTGGCCTGACCTTGGCCACCATTCGGTCACAGCTTTACTCCATCGGCCATCTCTTCGTCTAAATATACTCCATCTGAAGTAAGATTAGACAAATAAATAAACCTTTTTTTACAGTCCGTTCAACTGATTTTGACCTCTATTGCGTTGGAAGCATGGTAAATGGTATCTGCAGTAAACAGTTGATATTGTTACCAGTTTTTTGCTTTTAATGCCTTCCTTATGCCTAGGGAATAGAAGTCAAAATCGGTTGAAGCGGCTGTAAAAAAGGTTTGTTTAAGTATCTAATCTTATTTCAAATGGGGTATAGATGTCCTGTCCAACTTCTCTTGAGGTGCATCGCCTTGTCCCCAACATCGAAGACTTTCGACTGACGATGGATTACGGTGTTACGCACTCAGTCTAGAAGAGTTATGTCAAGCATGGTTTACGATTACTTAAGAGTGAAAAAATAATCGGAGGGAATATATATATTTTCTGTCTAATAAATGAACTACCGTTTCACGACTTATTTAGTCTAAGACTTTTGAACCCCTGCACATGCAAAAATATCTATACAACGTGTAACGGAAAGGGTATATAAATACCAAGGGCACGCCTTCTTCAGATGATATCAAACGATATTGGAAGGGTTCTTTAATCCTATCTCTACATGTTCGGAAGTTATGAAAATTTTCAATACATTGAAACCAAAAACGGAACTTTTCAAATTGAAATAAATACATCACTCGGAAGAGATTTATCGTGATATTGGCAAGTAACGTGGAAAGTTATTGACCTACATAGTGCGGTGACAAGAAAACGAAAATTTGGTCATCAATTCTTAGAGTAATTTATTTTGAGCTGAAACTATGTCTATTCTATACCAGCTGTTATCGTTAGTGCTTAAGGAAAGGGTTTCTGTTACACCCTGTATATTCAAAAGTCTTAGTGCAGGATTAACCATGCTGCGCACAGCGGGGTATTTATAACACAGAGCGTTCATTTTGATAGTTGAACAACATCCATTACATTATTTGCGTTGTTGAGTTGACACATTTTTCGAACTTATAAAGCAATAGATTAGCAGTAACCTCCAAAGTGATTTAGATTCTTATCAATAGATTCTTATTTTACGCAATTAGAGTTGCAAGTGCCCATTGAAAATATATAATAGAATATAAAGTATATTATTGATATCGAAAGGTACTACCAGGCCAGACCATTTCCTAATTACTCTACGAAGTCTATTTAATGGGTAGTTACATTACACCAACCATAATTGTATACTTACAAAATACATAGAAGAAAAGTCTAAAAGTACCAGGAGAACGGTATAAGTGTCGTAGTGCCAAACACGGCACCAGTTACGGCCACGGCAATAACAATTACTGGAGCATTAACCGTTACAGTTAACCGCTAATGTAACGTTATCGCGTATCGTAAGGCGGGACATTCACAGCGCGATTGACGATTATGCGACTTAAAGTCGGTAGGAAGAAAGCGGTAATTATTTTTGATTTTAGGGGACTGCCTTAGTAGGTATTTTAAATCGATGTAAGGTTAAGGGTGTGGGAAAAGTAACTAGATACTCGTAATCCTCTTATGCATACTTATGTGTTTCTGTAGGTAGGATCGCTAATTTACCTAAAATCTTCTTCTACATAAATGTGGTAACAGAATTTAAAATATTTAAAACCAGCAGCGCTCCGCAGTTTCACCTGCGTAGTTCCCGTTCCCGTGGGTATACGGGGATAAAATATAGCCTATGTCACCCGGGGATAGTGTAGCTTCCCAACAGTGAAAGAATTTTTCAAATCGGTTCAGTACTTTCGGAGCCTATTCAATGCAAACATACAGACAAAAAATCAAATCTTTCCTCTTTATTAATAGCATAGATTTAAAATTTAAATTAAATTAAACACGGTAACAAGTATTACAACGGACGTATTCCTCGAATTGGTCTCGGTCGTGGGTCGTAGATCTTCGACAGTCGCTTGGTACGGGTTTTCAGAAGCCTTAAAAGTCTGCTGGGTTGTGGAGGTCAGATAGGCAGGCACTCCATGTAAAATACTGGAACTGGTTAGTCAGGAAGCCGACCCCAATATTTTTGAGAAAAGTTTAGGCAGATTGAATGACGTAGAAAAGCTTTTTATAAGTCCACAGACAATGTATAGTAATATATTAATACAGATAACATTTATAGGTATTTGTTGTATGTAAGGTGTAATCTCTAGAACCAACTGTAGGGATGAAAAAAAAATTGGCATTTGATAGCTCATTTGATAACTCATTTCTTAAGGAAGGTCACTGGCTTTATAACAACACTTTAGAATTCTTATAAGTCGAGAAATAAGAAAAATAGTCGGAAAAGGAACCGTAATGGTGCCGATTCTGTTGTCACAAAATTCTCTAAACTAGACTAAAAATCACCAAAATTTAGTTTATTCCTGTCAAACGACGATTTCCTATTCTGAAATTGACTAAAGTGACACAACTTAACTATATTTTAGTTTGACAGCCCTAAGATTGCACTGAATTATTAGTTTAGTGAAAATGGTAATTTTGCTATTCTGTTGTTGTCAATTTCATTATTCTATTCAACCTAAAATTTTGGTTGTCTAACTAAATCTGACTATTTTTAATCGCGATTAAATAGGTGTGGAATAAAATTAGTTGTCAAGAACTAAAATTCACACCGACACCTCGACTTCTGGTGCAAAAATAGTACTGTATTTTTTTTCTTTTCTTTTGCTTATATCTCGAAAACGGTGTGTCCTATCGCAAAAATAATGAAAATTTCGACCCCCTTTATAAAACCCCAAACACATCTAAAACTCAACATGTGGATAATAATTTTTCATATTTTCCATGAAAAAAGTGAAAATTCCAAATAAATCACGTCGAGGCTGCCGACCCCGGCGTGCTGCTGGCTCTAAAAAAAATACGGGGTAGGGCCGTAGGGCAAACAAATACCACGTTGCGAAGCCAAAACATACCACGTGCGAGTCGCGATTGTCAAGTTCGATTTTAGTTGTGTCAAAATAGTTTTTAAATTTAGAGATATTTTTTTGCAGAATAGCGTTTAGATTCTCATAGTAAAAAGTAAGGAATTTTAGTTATAGTTTAGTTAGTTTAGTTCGGTGTACAACAGAATCGGCACCAATATAAAACAAAGCGGGCAGGCGATGCAACGCTGTGGGAAATATTTTATTTTATTAATTTACCTCTTACAACGTTGGTAGATCTTAAGCTTTATATATAGTGTTGTTATCAACTCTTCAGTTACTTATATTAAAACACACACATACACATAAACACGCGCGCGCGCACACAAACACACGCGCGCACATAACACACGCTCGCGCACACACATTTGTTATGAAATAACTATACAACAAGAACCTACTACTAAACAGCAAAAGGTACCTCATAATCAGCTTATAATATTCCCACTGCTCAGACACAGGCTTCTTCTTCGTGAGAGGGGGCAGTGAGTAATCCACCAGGCGGAACCAGTGCGGATTAGAAGATTTGGTTCTAGAAGTTCTTTTTCTTAGAAGTTTTGGCTCTAGGACATTCTGGTTTCCTCACGATATTTTCCTTCACCGTTTTGAGAGCAGTGGTGGTGAAATAGTTTACACAAAGTAAAGCGCCTTTTGGGTTCCAACCTACAACTCACCACTGCGCATCCGTCATAGGTCGTCAATACTCTACTAAAATGAAATATAAGAACCACCTACTTAATTAGCTATACAGGGTGTTTGGCAGAACGTTGAACATACGAAAATGGTAGACACACTTTAAAGTTAAGAAAGTGGTGAAACTAGAAGAAAGCAAAAAAAAATATTTAAATATCCAGGGGGCCAGGCCCAAATAAATTAGGGCTGAGTAAGTAGTAGATGACCCCACCTATCTACCATTTTCGTATGTTCAACGTTCTGTCAAACACCCTGTATAACTGCTAACACATAGGTGCATCCTCACTCTAACAGACATAATAGCTAATAATCAGTCCTAAAGAGACACGTGGCCGAAGTAGTAGGTAGAAGCTTGTACTTAATAATAGTGCAATTTATTTACATTTAGCGAGCGATTTTCTTTGAATAATTTATCAAAGCATCTTCAATTTCATCATCATCATCCAAAAGACGTCCGCTGCTGTACATAGCGTCCCCCTAAACTTCGCCACTACGACCGGTTCTGTACTTCCCGCATCCAGCGGACTCCTGCGGCCCTCACAAGGTCATCGGTCCACTTTGTGGGAGGCCTTCCAACTTCACGTGTTCCGATACGCGGTCGCCACTCCAGAACCTTTCGGCTCCATCGGCCATCTGTTCTGCGAGCAATGTGCTCTGCCCACTGCTACTTAAGTTTGGCAATTCCTCGGTTTAAGTTCCAGGTATTGGTTATGGTTTCATAAGGTGGTATTGATGCTATTTTCATCGTCGTTTGTGGCTTGGAAGAGATAATTTTGGTTGTGTCCTTTCTTCTTCTTCTAAGCGTCATCGTCATCATAAATTCTCCAGCCCTTCATCATCATCATCATCATCAGCCTATAATGTTCCCACTGCTGGGACACAGGCCTCCTCTCGGTGAGAGGGATTGGGCCGTAATCCACCACGCGGACCTAGTGCGGGTTGGTAGATGTCACATGTCTTCGAATTTTTTGGTTCTAAGACATGCCGGTTTCCTCACGATGTTTTTCTTCACCGTTTTGAGAGCAGTGGTGATGAAATAATTTACACAAAGTAAAGCGCCTGTCTGGGTTCGAACTCACGACCTTACAATTCGTAAGTCGCGGCCGTTACCACTTGGCCACCACTGCTCCAGCCCTTATCTCAATTTATTTAGGTCGACACAACATGTCTTTTTCTTCCACACTTCTGTATTAATTTTAATCTCAGTAGTCACACACTGATTCACCAAATCATCATTTAGCGTATCGATGGCAAAATGTCCAAACATCTTTGGCCTGAATTCATCTGCGCAAACTCCGCTCACTGACGCTGTTGTATGATCATCAAATGCCATGCCCTGTCACCTGTGTACAGAAACGAAGCATTTGGCCCCGTCTCCGGTGGTCTACAGTTGCTTGTTTTGAGTAAGATGGGACATTCTTCTGTTCTTATCCTGATCCGTATATGAGGTCGTAGTCTGTTTTCTTTGTCAGTTATCGTCTCAGTATTCACTGCCTTACTGGCTATTGTGGTTTCTTATTCTACCTCCACACTCATATTCGAAATTCTGCTCACGATATGATATTATATTATATGAACTCTAATCTTAGTCACGTAATCTGTTTCTCCATTATTCAGTAACCGATTAAATTGAATCAAAGTTAGCGTGCAATCCTAGCCTTTTCCCAACTACAATGCGGTCGGCTTCCAGTCTAACCGGATACAGCTGAATACCAGTATTTTAAATGGAGCGACTGCCTATTTGACCTCCACAACCCAGTGACTGGGTAATACGATACCCCTTTGTAAGACTGGTATCACACTTTCGGGCTTCTGACGACCTGTAACGACTGTGAAAGATCTGAATGACAACTGGGACCAGCGTTTTATCGTACTTTCCGAGGCACGTAGAGTTTTGTTATGTTAAGATCGTCACCCATCCACTGGCCAACCGCGGCAAGTGTAGCTTAACCTGATCGTTCGATTCAGGCGATTATTATTACCATAACCACAAGCAATAATATGGTCTAACAATAATATTGTAAAATAGTTTAAAGGGAAACAACTATTACTATGACGCCAAACCTGATATGAAAAAAGAGTTGTTACTTTTGTTCTGGTCGTTAACCGCGGTAAGCGTAGCTTTATTTTTGTTGTTCAAAAAGTCCTGACTTTCAGCCTAGTTTTAATAAATGACTTTTGATTATGATTTTTAACCCATTCGATAGATCCGAGCAGCTGTCACTACTTAGCCTCACAAGTCCATAAAATTATATCATCATCATCATCTGCCTAGCCTTTTCCCAACTATGTTGGGGTCAGCTTCCAGTCTAAACGGATGCAGCTGAATACCAGCATTTAACATGGAGCAACTGCCTATCTGATCTCCACAACCCAGTTACTGGGTAATACGATACCCCTTGGTAAGACTGGTTGTCAGACTTTCGGGCTTCTGACGACCCGTAACGATAGTCAAAGATCCACAAATGACAGCCGGGACCAATGGCTTAGCGTGCTTTCCGAGGCACGGAGGAGTCTTGGTATGTAAAGATGGTCACCCATCCACGGACCAACCGCGGCAAGCGAAAAATTAAATATGAAACTAAATTTTGCTAGCGGCTTCGCCCGCGTGGAGGTCTAAAATTTTAATATCCCACGGGAATGTATTAAAAGTATAGAAAGTATCCTATGTGTTAATCTAGGTTATAATCTGTGTGCCAAATTTCATCTAAATCTGTTCAGCGGTTGTTACATGATTGAGTAACAAACATCCAAATTTTCACATCTTAGATTATTATTAAAGCAAGCTTTATGATTAAAACTACAACATTAAGAGCTACAAATATGGCCACAATAGAACTAAAAGTTGTAATCAAACGTGTAACAATATCAATTGCATCTCGAAACTCGTAGCTGAGAGCGAATACATTAAATATTCAAAGAGCACATTGGATCCCTCTGTAAGATAGGATTTCTATTGTTATTGATATTCTCCGCCATGATAATATAAAAAGCTTTGATATTTTTTGATATTAACATTTCCAGGAACTGATTCAATTAGTGAAGTGACCTTTTTGGCTATTAAAGTGGGTTTGTGATAGATTGTAGATTTCGGTTTAGACTGGGTGTTGAAAAGCTTCCGAAGGTTTGATAAAAAAAAAAGATGTAAACATGTACAACGAAAAACGCCCTTACTGCAACGACATAAAGGCGCTGTCAATTGGAAATTATTTACTACTGTGTGTGATCGACTGTAGCTTCACGTAGGTATATCAAGAGTGTTAATTTATTAACACAAATCTCTCACAGTTTTTAGTGGCTAATGTAAAGTAATTATATAAAATGTCAAATGATCCCCAAAACAAAAGCAAAACACTTTCAATCGTACGACTAAAGGTTAAAAAACCCGGTTCCATACTCGAAATAAAGACGTTAACACGCGCCGCGTGTGGCGAGCTTTATCCGCAAAAACCACGACTGTATCGCGGAGTGAATGGCGCGTCTCTAATGAAAGTCATTAACCGTTATTGTTATAGCTTCCTTGCTGATTACCCGTTCGCATTAACCGGGGAGGATATAATAGATATGTACACTGTACATAGCTGCATGCGTTTGATTTCGGTAAATGCTTGCTCTAGTAAACAGGGTAACGGAGTGGACTGTGTATAAGTAGGATATGCTGTTGTCACGGAAAATGTTTGTGACATATCTTTGTATGACCGATCAGTTCTTATAACTTATAGCTGCCCGTCCCGGCTTCGCACGGGTGGATAGCCTATTATTTTCGTCCGACCGTTTTTTCAGATTAATATATAGCCTATAATACCCACAAATAACGTGGCTTTCTATTGGTGAAAGAATTTTCAAAATCGGTCCAGTAGATCCAGAGATTACCCCTACAACCTCACAAACTTTACCTCTTTATAATGTTAGTATAGATTAACACTACATAATCAACATCTTAACGAACCAAGATATTTAGTGGAAAGTATAGGTTTTCCAACCCGAGTTTACAGCTTCAGAGAGAAAATGACAGAAAACATGTATCTGGAATTGACACAGAAGCTATACTCAAATGAAATACAGTGAGTATTTTTGAGGTAGTCAAAGCACTACGAGTTATAAAACCAAATAAACACCCGCTATGTACAACATAAGCAAACACTATACTAAGCACGACGAACCCCGTACACACGGAATTCGAAAAATAACCCTTCGCTCCGACTAAAAGCCTAACTAAGTTCTCACTCGACACGCGAATAGGAAAATCCCTAAAAACCGAAGCGATAGAGTGCACCCCAATTATCAATTCAAATCCCTCTTATATCCCTCCCGAAAACTCCGCTCCTAACATTAAATACATATCTTTAAATTGGTCGTAAGTACCACCACCCTCATCGGGCATTTTTATCATTATCATAATCTTATATTCGTCTCCTTCGCTCGCATTGGATTTCAACAGCTTAAGTATTCCTTCTCCCTCTGTGTTAAAGTCCGTGGAATTTAAGGCTCATTCCGTCGTGTCAGATTGAATTCTCCGAGTCTATTATGTTTCTGTAATTGTAGAATGAGTCTCGAGAGCTACTTTTTTATTGTTTCGTGTGAAAAATAACAGATGTTGCGCAGGTAATACTTTCTGGCCGCTTTAACGACGGACTTATTTTATTTTACTTAAGTATACACTTTTATGTTTTAATGTATTCGTCATTTTCTTTCTTTATGGAATTATATCAATCTGCCTAGCCTTTTTCCAAGTATACTGCGGTCAGATTCCAATAGTTTAATGAAGTTTGTAAGTGTAAACTATTTATTTGCTTATATCGCTCTATCGTTAATAATATTCGATAGCGTGCACCTAGTTACGTTACTTGACACTCTTATTTTTTATGTAAGTATATGAAACATGATATGAAAATTACCTACTTATTCGCTGTATAACTGATATCATTTGATAGTGCGCAGGCGCGTCGGCTAAATATTTGGATGTTGCATTGGATTATCTTGGTAAAGATCATGAAAACGTTGGTTTTTGTATTGATCAGCTTTTAAAGCAATAAGCATATTTAAGCTAAAATATTATGAAATTTAAAAAAATTCGTAAATTAGCTTAGATTACTAAAAGTGAAACTATTTTTATTAATTCTATCAGTTGAGCTCCTTAAGTTCTGACAAATGTATGCACTGACTGACAGGTCCATTCAATCTGATTGGCAGGTTCGCTCATTCTGTGCGGTTCTTTCCTTAAAAGACCATTTCAAACACCCAATCTACATGGTCTTCACATGTTCTGACCAAGAGTATATCTGAAATTTAAAAGTGTATGTGACCTTTGAGTTTGTTTCGGCCTTTTTTCTTTGAGTACAGATAGGAAAAGTCGTTCTCATCTAGTTTAAAAAATATGATTGACGTGTAAAAGTATTTGTACAAACCTATTTACATAAATAACAAATAAAATCATTTTTTCTTCCTACTAATATAATGAATGTGAATGTTTGTATGTTTAGATGATATTTCGATGTTTGTTACTCAATCACGCAAAAACGGCTGAATGGATTTGGATTAAATTTTGCACGGAGATAGGTTTTTTATTTTTTTATTAAAACAGTTTATAACCTGGACTAACATATCAAATACCATTCATCCCTTTAGTACGTTCCCGTGGGATAATTTGCGACGTCCAAACGGGCGAAGTCACCGGCAAAAGCTAGTTATTTATAATTTCCGGGTCTGTCTGGCTGTTTGTGTATGTGAGTTTTAAATGTTTGTAAACGCACCCACAATACAGGAGAAATTTCTAGTGTGGGGCTACGTTTAAAAAAAAAAAAAAACATGCCAGTTTGATATTTTTTATATCAACATTTTCACTCACCAAAATAAGCGTTTCAAGCCAAAAATAATAACCCAAAACAAAACCCATTCATCGATGTTCTTTGACCTGCACTCAAAATTGCCCTAAAACAAACGTTCAGCATTAAAAGTTTTCAGTGAGAGGAGAGAGGGAAGGGTCGGGCCTCCCTTATTTAGTCACGCCATTAGACAGCCGAGGCAAAGGGCTGCGCATTAATTATTTAAGGACCTTGTACAGCCGGAAGATGTCACTCAAAGTGTTAGATGGTCATATTTCGCGATACAGCCTCCGTTGATACTTTCACTTGATTGAGACGGAAGCCTTTGTATTGGTTGTAGTAAGTGTAGGCATTGAAGGCAATTCTAGTTATCTTTATGATGTTTTGTAGTTTTTATCCATGGCTCGGGAAAGCTTCTAACTTTCTCAAACACAAAATAATAACAATTATCCGCCCGTATTGTCCCACGACAGGGCCTCAATTTCCTATTTATTAAGAATTTTTATTTAACTTCACTTGTGTGTAATTCATGTTTCACCCACTTCCACTGAATTCTCGTGACTGAAAACGGTTTTGTTTTTATTATTTCACTCAATTTGATCCTGAGCCAATATGGACCCATCGCTCATGTAAGCGTCAAGTTCATCCCGCCTACTACTCTTGGTTCTTCCGCGATGACGTTGGTCGTTTTCAGGAACTCACGCTATGGTGGTCTTACACCACAATCCATCCGACATGCGGCAAACATGTCCAACCCAGTCCCATTTGAGTTTGGTTGCTTTTTGGGTGACGACTACGATTTGTTTTTGAGAGCGCAGTATCGTGTTCTGTATCCGGTTGTTAAGTCGAACTCCGAGTATTTCGCTCGCTTGCAAACCTCGAGCTGGGTTCTCTGCTGAACTGTCAATGACCTGAGGGGCAATTCTACTAATTTTAAGAACGTTCACAGTCTGATCTCAGTGTCAATCTGTCAACAATACCTCGATTTTTCATACATTTTTGACATTTGCTTGTCGCTGAGATGACACTGCGACTAGATTTTGAACGGCTTTAATTACGAGAATTGGCCTTCAGGTTTCAGCGCCGTATATAAATATAAGGAGAATACACACATAATGTATACACAATGATAATGATCCTTACTAATATTATAAACGCGAAAGTTTGTATGTATGGATGTTTGTTACTCTTTCACGCAAAAACGGCCGAACGGATCAGGATGAATTTTGGCATTGGTATTCTGAACGAAGTACCATGGTGTCATAGTTTGGTAGGAGCTCACCTAACATAGTTGTGTCAGCTAGAAAACGCTTTATGCCTTCGAAGTACCAGGTTGGCATAAATCGGTAGGAGCACACTTAACATCATTGTGTCAACTAGAAAACGCTTTTTGTTATTTGGTCACAAATAGGATACTTTTTATCCCGGTAGAACGTTCCCGAGGAAAAATTTCAGATTTCTGCGCGGGCGAAGCCGCTGGCAAAAACTAGTGTGCATTAATGTTATCTAGCATGCCCAAGTGTCCATATGTACAAATACAATCAGCATATAATATTCCCACTGCTGGGACGGCTGTAATCCACGATTCGGGCCCGTACGGATGATGCCTTTGATTTTTTGGTTGTAGGACATGCTGGTTCCCTCACGACATTTTCCTTCACCGTTCTTAGAGCAGTGGTGATGAAATAATTTACACATAGTACGGCGCGGCCGTAACCAATGGGGTACCACTGCTAACAAGTGTCCTCATTGTATTTAAGGAAACTTTAAAATAAAAATTAATCATCATCATCATATCAGCCGAAAGACGTCCACTCTTGGCCATAAGCCTCCCCCAAAAGGGGGGGGGGGGGTGATTTGCCATAATCGCCACGCTTGGTAGGCGGGTTGGCGATCGCAGTATGGTGGTCAAATGCATAGAGAACGCTGCTGCCCATTCTCTAGTAAGTCCCTTCTACGACACCCACGGGAAGAAATGGGATTGTGCTATTCTTTACGTCCGGCACCACACGGAACAAATAAAATAAAAATGTATAATACTTATTAAATCCTGTAATGAACTTTAGGAAATGTCATCATTTTTCACCATTCTCCTGCCCATTTTTGTCCCAATTTATTTTTGGTCGGCGAAACATATTGTGTTTTTCTTCCACACGTCTCAATTAGTCGTCATCTCCGTAGTCACACCCTTTCTAACCATATCATCATTCACACAGGTCATCCATCGTTTCTTTGGTCTCTCCTACTCTTATAGCCGACGACATTCATATGCAAAACTTTAGGAAATGTATTGATGATTTTAATAATAAAATTCTGTAATAATGATTCTACCCCGAAGTGTCAAAAGACGAAAAACAGAAAACTGTTGTCTACTGAAGAATATAAACATTTCTTCTCTTCAGTTTAAACATCGCCGTGCTTAAGAAGACGTTAGAAATCTTTCTACAATATGTCATTTTGACTATACTTCCGTAGACAAAACCCGTTTCTATGGTGGTTATGTTATGCGTGTGTTTTAATAGGTTTTCGTAGAGAAAATCCCTTCCTTTAGTTGATTTTCATGCCCTAAACAACCGTAAAAATAACTGAGGGGTAATTCTCGTAATTTTAAGAACATTCACAGTCAGTGTCAATCTGAAGGCCAATTCTCGTAATTAAATCCGTTCAAAATCTAGTCGCAGTTTCATCTCAGCGGCAAGGAAATGTCAAAATCTTATGAAAAATCGAGGTATTTTTGACAGATTGACACTGAGATCAGACTGTGAACGTTCTTAAAATTAGTACAATTGCCGCTCTGTCAAAATTTAACTCGAGTTTCCATTCATTTTTGTAAAATTTTTGAAATTCGATCGCCGAGATGACACTGCGAACGTTTTTGATTATGAGAATTGGTCTTCTGATATATGACTATTTTCAACTTTTCTCAAGCCCATAATATTCGTGTCACCTCAGTCATCAATTCATAAGTTTAAGCCCCTAAGTACATACTATCCACGGCAATTTGTCGTTGCCTAGTTAACCTAACAAACACAATTTCTCATACGTGTTAAGGTAATTGCTTTGTTTGGCTTTCTTAACTTGCCGCCGTGCAATCAATCATTTGGCTCTATTACGGCATATTTGTTACGCACTGTGTGTACACGAGTATTTTCATTAGAGCACTATGCTACAGAAATACATTAAAGGTACACTAGTCGCGGGCTCGAACTCACTGGTGGGCCTGGCTAAAAAGCACGCTGTCTCACCAGGCTTCGTGTCCGACAGAGATAGTATCAGTGATGAGCAGTTAGACGCTAGTCTACAGCTACACGCACAACATTATTGAGTGAGCTGCAGGATCAGTTATAGAAAAACAGGCGCGTAAAAATTAAGAAAAGTTCTCCGGAAGATCGATTTTTCTTAAAAACCACTGCATAAATCAATGACCAAATAAATTTATTGAACTTTTCAATAATTGAGCTTTGTCAGTATCGACTTAGTTTTGGAGATTTTACACTTCTTTTATTACTTAAACATGTCCAAAGTTACGTTAAATTAGCAAGAAAAACTAATCTTTGTTGGGTCATATCTTTTTAAGGGTTTTTTATTTTTATTTCAGTATTCTGTTTCCGTACCGACAATGTTAATAATGAGACAAAACCATACCATCGTTTAAGTTTTGATGTACATTGTCAAACAGTGGAGTTAATCCTCCCAAAGTTTGTATGGAAAAAATGTGGACTTGTTTCACCTTAAGGAACATTTTCCCATATTATTAAAGTGGCCCTTACAATCTAGTCAATGTATCAGTTTTTTAAACCAGCCATTTATTTCCAAAGCGCACTAGGCTCACTGCAGGTGGATTTAGCCAACGAGGGAGCATCAGTTATTTAGTCGCCTAACTAAAATTAGGTTTAACCGACGTATTATCAAATGGTCATTACAATAGTCGTTTCTTTGTACCTGGGTCCGATCTTAACTGTATTGACACAACTGGAACACACCCTGCACCAATAATGCTTGGTATAACGACCTAACGAGTGGGTAATAGATTACCATTCCTCATCAGCTCACCACGTACAAGCATGTACCCTCTTTTGCATTTTCTGTGTGATTGATTGTATTTTTTACTAGACATCAGTCTAGTCGACACGAAGAACATTAGTATCGTTTGTTCAAAGTCAAATAAACTAGTCGTTGGCCAACAATGTTTAAATGTACACAGAAAACTCGTTGACTATTTAAGAGAATAAATGAATTATATATATTGTTCAAACAACTAGAATGTCGTGGTTTATGGTAAGCGAAAGTTACTCATGTATAGAATGCAACTAGTCGCGCCTGTAAATCAAATGAAAAGGCAAGCAATGTTTTGTTAGTCATTTAATTAAAAAAAAAAATTGTTTATTGGGTCTTTAATTATAACATTTTCAGATTTTCCACTACATTTTTTTCCATTCGCTTAGCCACTGCGCCAACCGTGCCGACATGACGACATTGTGGTACATCGATGCTATTGAATTTCGGCAATTCGGACGTTCGATCTGATGACTTCGCTGAATTAGCCATCGAGCATATGACATTCGAACTCAAGCAGTAAACCCCGAAAAAATTGTCTGCTTAGCAACGTAAACAACGCTATGAAAGTTATGGAACTGACAAAATCAAAGCGATGTCTACTGATATTGTATTACCCCTCTGTTCTGTCTATATTTTGCCAACCCTGCTTAGGTTCATAATCATTCATAATTTCAGCCGAAAGACATCCACTGCAGGACATAGGCCTCCCCCAAGCTCCGCCACTTCCACCGGTTCTGTGCTTCCCGCATCCTGCTTAGGTTAGAGCAGCGAAAAAATACTGTTCATCTTAAACATATTTCTGACAACCTGGTTGCTTCCAAAAATATTTTTGTGGGATAATTTCGATACAAATGATCGGTGACTAACCTTTTCAATGTACGTTGTCCTTACTTGTCAATGTACTTATGTTGCTAACATTAATTGTAATGCAGAACTTGAGGAGTGGTTTGAGAGGCGGCATGGCGTCCTCACCTTCCGCCTGACGCAGGTCCTCACCGGACACGGTTGTTTCGGGAGGTTCCTGTTTCGGATAGGGCGGGAGGAAACGCCCGGGTGTTTCCACTGCGAAGATCGCCCTGAGGACACGGTGGAGCACACGGTGGCGGTCTGCCCTGCTTGGGCGGAGCACCGCCGTGTCCTCGTGGAGGCGATCGGCGGCGGCGATCTCTCGCGTCCGGCCCTGGTCCAGGCCATGGTACAGAGCGAGAGGGCATGGGGAGCCGTCACCTCCTTCAGCGAAGCAGTAATGCTCGCGAAGAGGGAGGCGGCGCACGTGAGGGAGAAGCAGCATATGCGCCCTCGCGACCCCAGCCGCCGCAGGATAAGGAGACGCCCTGGGCGTCGGGAATCCCAGGCCGATTTAAGGCCACCGTAGGCATGGGCTTGCGGACGGCGAGTAATGGGTAGCTCGCTGTCCGGTAAGGACCAAGCCCAAGTCGACGGCGCGTTGTGTTCCACGCGCGCCTCAAAGAGATGTCAGCACAAAAAATGATGGGGCCCGCAAGGGCCGATGCCTGTCAGGGGTGCGGGTTCGTTTGAAAGAGATACCACAGCCCCTGGCATACGGGCTAATGAAGGAACACGGGTGGGTTTTAGTCAGTTAAAGTCTGACACGCCCTCCTGCTCCACCCAGAGCGGGAGAAGTTATTTGATGATTTCCCACCCAAAAAAAAAAAAAAAAAAAATGCAGAACTTGGTTGTTTTATATTTTCGATTAATCATCTCATTTTCTAGTAAATAAATAATCACTCGATATTTTGCAATAAATTGCAAGTGTTGTGTCATCGCGCATGACTTTTTTACGAGTATGCATTCGACAGTGACCGTGCCTTAAGTCTTCTCAGCTTCTTAAAACACTAAGAATGTTAGAAGTCAAGAAATCTACGCCTTACCTACCTACCTAACCCATCTTGCCGCTTGACGCAGGTCCTCACCGGATGGGGATGTTTCGCGAGGTTCCTGTTTCAGGTAAGGCGGGCGGAAACGCCAGGGTGTTTCCACTGCGTGGATCGCCCTGAGGACATAGTTGAGCATACGGTGCAGGTCTACCCAGCTTAGGTGGAGCAACGCCGTGTCCTTGTGGAGGCGATTCTCGGCGGCGATCTCTCGCTTCCGGCCCTGGTTCAGGCCATGGTTCGGAACGAGAGTACATGGGTAGCCGTCACCTTCTTCTGCGAAGCAGTAGGTAATGCTCGCGAAGAGGGAGGCGGCGCACGTGAGGGAGAGGCAATATATGCGCCCTCACGGCTCTAGCCTCCGCAGGAGACGCCCTGGGCGTCGAGAATCCCAAGCTGATTCCCGGCCACCGTAGGCGTACGCTGGCGGACGGCGAGTAATGGGTAGCTCGCTGTCCAGTAAGGACCAGGCCCGGGTCGACAGCGCGTTGTGCTCCACGCGCGCTTCTTGGATATATATCACACGAAAGGGCCCCTTCGTGTGATGACATCTCTTTGAGGCACGCAAGGGCCGATGCCTGCCAGGGGTGCGGGTTGTTCGAAAGAGATACCGTGGCCCCTGGCACACAGGCCACTGAAGGAACACGGGTGGGTTTTAGTCAGTAAAAGAGCGGGAGAAGGTATTTGATGATTTCCTACCCTCAAAAAAAAGCCATCTTATCTATTCAAATTTTCAACTATTTGATATTAGGTTTTAATTTTTGGTCAAACGCAGTCCTAGTTTGATTGAAGCAATGGAATGGACACGACTTAGGAATTGTAGGATTTCTGTTTGGTTCGACCCTTGCAAGCAATATCGTGATGAAACCAAAACTTCGAAGATAAGTGACATCCACCGATCCGCACTGGGCCTGCGTGGTGGATTGTAGCTGTGTCCCAGCATTGTGAACATTGTAAGCTGTTTAATTATGGTCTTTGTTTACGGTACTGTGCCAAATCATACGTCTTTTTCGTTTTTTTAGAAGCGGTTCATTTGTTGTTTTTGTCTATAAACACTTGGACGTTGTAGTTGTTCAAACAGATTACCAGAAGGTGTTGTTTGTTTATTAGGTCCCGCGTTTAATCTCGTGTGGAGTGAGTCTAATGCCGAGCGAAGGCAATAAATTTTCTTTTACTAGTCGTGTTTCGTGCGCGCTTTTATATTTTCTGTGTTGGACACGGGACACTACGGTAATCGAGTTTACACGGATACATCTAAGTATAGGAGTATATTATAGTTTGGGGCTGATATGTAATATGTCTGTGCCTGTGGGCTGAAAAAAATGTATTGGAATATTTTTTAAAGTACACGATTTGTCGTAAATCTTTACCGTCGACACGAAAATCTGATTTTTCAAAGGGCATCCCATTTACAATAACAAAATCTCTTTTAATTAATTGTAAACTTATCCAATTACAATTAAAACTGTAAACGTATATTTAACCTTATAAATTAACGAAATGATGAATGATAAAATCGACATAGACATCAAACTTAATTGCAAATAAATAAAGAGACGTAGACTTGAAAATCGCTTAACTTGGTAATGATTAATGAAAACGTATGTTTTTATTTTTCAAATTAAAATGCATGAATACCTCTACATTTCATAAATAATATATTTGTACGAATGAAAGGTGCATGCAAAAACAAGTGTTTGTAAAAGAACGAAGATTTTTCTTTCCAGAGTCGAATATTGGAAGATGCATCGTTGATGTGCAACTCCTGGTCACCAAGGCACAACGTAAGTTCTAATTCCGCCAAAAAACATGTTTTTATATTTCCCGTTTCTAGGTTTTATTGTTCCGTGCATAGCGAATGCGCTTGCGTTCATCTTTGGCCAAAGATGTTTGACCTTCTTCTTATTTTTTCTTTTTTTGCCAAGCGATTATATATATTTTTTTGCAGAAATTGTAATTTTGTATCCACTTTGATATTTTCTTTCCTTTGTAGATTTGAACCTACAATTTTAAAACTTTGTTTTCGTAGAACTATGTAGTCTGATTTAAACCTATATTTTGTTTTATAGATAGTTGATTAGACTTTGGCGTGAAATTGTCACGTGTATGACGTCATTACTGACGTAATACTACGTCACTCGTACTAAAGTTGGTAAGTTCGTTTTAAAACCGGTTCTATGAATCAGTAATGTTGTGTTCAATTCAGTTAGTGTGAATGATATGACTACCTAACTCTTTAAAATGTTTTGTTGTGTTTTTAAAAGGAACGATTATTGTTCAGAAAAAGGTCGAAAAAAAAGGAACTTACTTTTTTACTACCTATTAATACCATAAACTACGCATTGATAAGTTAATGACAAAACAAAGACGTTCGGAAAAATACGTATTTTGTAGTTAATTCGTGAAATGAAGGCAGGTCTACCATTTTTTTTTAATCTTTCCCTTCCGACTATTCTCAACTATTCTACCCTCGGTGAAGCTAAATAATGACTTTTTGTCTCTGTCCCCGTTTATATTTCTGAAATCTACCTACTTTGGCATCCCTAAAGATAAATTTAAATAAACCATGCGAATTATTTAAAAATCATTAAGTAGTTATCAAAAGCCGAAAGCTATAAAATACTGCAATTATTTTAGTCACGACAAATTTATAACAGTCAAACAGAAGATCGTAATGAAAACTGCCACTGGTAAATAAAATATCTCGGATTTACAAAACGAATTAACGGATATTCCGAAATTGCGACCAGTAAAATATAATAACTCGGATTTACAAAACGAATTAACGGATATTCCGAAATATCAACCAGTGAAATATAATAACCTTTTTAGCTTCGTTAGTAAGTTATATTGGATCATTCGTGCGTGTTGGATCATTCGGTTCCCCACGAATTGATTGAGCTGGATGATGTTGATCCACGCGTCGAGTTCGTAAACGAGCGCCGTCGGTTGAGACTGGTCATCTCCTTACTTCCAGGGTTTATTTTTATTCTTATAATTAAAATTGTTTTTTATTTTATTTTCATTGTTCTTACATACAGAAGCAATAAAAATAATGTTTCCAAGATTTTGTAATATACAACTTTATTTAAAAGAGCATCCTTGGAGTTTCTTGCCCGTTCTTCTCCATAGAGATCTACGTTTTGGAATGGGCTTGGATGAACTAACTTCAACTTTCCAACTGATCGACTTTTTGACAGTTCAAATGTGTCTGTAAATGGTTCAATTGAAATAAATGCTTTGAGTTTGAGTTTGAAATGAGAATTCCAATAGAATTCTGATTGGCAATAAAGTTCTACAAATAAAAAAGTCAGGCCTGTAATGAGATATTTTTTAATAAAATCTTTTTTTATTCCCTGTAATGACCCACTCCAGGGCAAAGGTTCCGTACTGTCTTTTCACTGCTCTCTGTTTAAAAACTGCTAAGGATACATTTCTTGTTGAATAAGTCGTGCTCCTCCCGCCATCTCCGCCCATCTGTAATGAGAAAAAGTCTCTATTATTATTATAAGCCTGTGATGACCCACTCCAGGGCAAAGGCGTCCCTACTCTCATTCGATTTCTCTCTGTTTGAAAGCTGATAAGGACCAGTTCTTGTTGAATGAGTTGACCTAATCCCGCCATCTCTGTCATATGTAATAAGATAAAGTTTCTTTTATTATTTTAAGCCTGTAATGACCCACTCCAGGGCAGCGCCCTCCCTACTCTCCTTCCATTTATGTCTGTGTAAAGCTGCTAAGATCCAGTTTTGTTGAAGGTGTCCAGCTCATCTCGCCATCTCTTTCTAGGCCTGCCGTGTAGTCGTTTCCTGTTATTTGGGATCCATTGAGTTTTTGTTTTCTGCATATTGCTGCTCCGTCATGTGACAGATGTGGCCACCCCAGTTCCACTGTAGTCCAGCAGCTGTGTGGTCAGTCATAATCTATAGGATAAAAGAACGATTGAAACAGAATTTATTTGAAAAAGTGAATGTTGATAAGAAGTTATCCGGAGTCGGCGTCAAATTGGCTACGTGATATTCATTAATAAATTGTTCTGGTCCTATTAAACCGTATAAAAATATTTAAAATAAGTGAAATGTATTGCCAAGTTAATTATCC
The DNA here is from genome assembly GCA_949987655.1 of Polymixis flavicincta. Taxonomy (NCBI): domain Eukaryota; kingdom Metazoa; phylum Arthropoda; class Insecta; order Lepidoptera; family Noctuidae; genus Polymixis; species Polymixis flavicincta. Next base: position 8,358,016 of record OX465171.1, on the reverse strand, counting down.
ACCTCGAATTATCCGTTTATTCACATCTCAATTGTCATCTATCTATACAGGATGTGACGTAAATAATGGATAACCCTGAAACTGTCGATTGGCCAGATTATCATCTATCATTTACCCCACTCATATCGCCATAAGCCCATGGATGACCAAATTATTGATACTTTTGATACGCTCTTACAAAATCAGCTGCCATTTCTACAATTGGTAATTTTTTTTCGTTTTGTCACTCCTGAATACTTGTAGTATCAGATCAGCACTAAGATTTTTTATTAAATTCTAAGATAACATTGCAAAAAATACTTATTATCAAATTTAACATTTTTTATAAGGAATTATGCAATTTTGGGCTCATGTATCGAAAAAAAAAAAAACACCCAGGGGCATATGGCGATATAAGTGGGGTAAATGATAGACAATAATCTGGCTGATCGACAGTTTCAGTGTTATTTATTATTTACGCTACATCTTGTATAAATAAAAAGAAAAGTCCTGACTGACTGACTCATCAATGCCCAGCCCAAACCCTTGGCCCTAGAAAGCTGAAATTTTGCACAGAGGTTATAATGTAGACAAGGAATAAGGAAGGTTTTTTTTTTAATCAACCCCTAAGGGAGTTAAATAGGGGATGAAAGTTCCGCGCGGGCGAAGCCGCTGACAAAACCTAGTTCTTTAATATACGTGCATAACATTCGTTGGGCAGAGGTGTAACTGTAGTACAGCCACATTTCATCATCATCATCATTTCAGCTGAAAGACGTCCTATGGGGAGGCCTATGTCCTGTTGGACATAGGCCTCCCCTAAGCTCAGCCAATTCGACCAGTAATGTGCTTCCCGCATCCAGAGGACTCCTGCGGCCCTCACAAGGTCGTCGGTCCACCTTGTGGGAGGCCTTCCAACTTTACGTCTTCCGGTACGCGATCGCCACTTCAGAACTTTTCAGTCCCATCGGCTATCTGTTCTGCGAGCAATGTGCCCTGCCCACTGCCACTTAAGTTTGGCAATTCTTCGAGCTACGTCGGTTACTTTGGTTTTCCTGCGAATCTCAGCCACAGCCACATTTGGCCTGTTATATTTAAGTCCCATATAGGGGTCGCGCTTATTGCCTTCAAAATGGCACAACTACACTCCTGACTCCTATTCAGAAATTCCAGAAAATAATATATCCAATACCACTTCGCCCGACATGGAAATTGAACCCATGACCTCGTGCTCAGTCGTAGCGCTTGCGACCTCTAAAACAACCAGGCAGTCCTTTAAAACGGTTTTAAAAACAGGTTTTAACACGAAAAATTGACGTAGGCTGTAATACATTTCCACGTTGACTTTTTTCTGGCAAAATTCCTCTTCTAAACTGTACATACATAATATTCTACAATTATTGCGAATACATAGTTGCATAGCATATCAAAATACAGTTAATACCCTTTTCAAACGAAGCTCAGATACAGTCAGGTGTGACCCAGAAACCAATTTAATGAAGCAAGTCATGAGCTTTCATGGAAGTTGTGGAAAATAAATTGACCCAAGTACATATCGTGATATGCCAGGTGGGAGGACCCACCCGAATTACGGGTAATAATAGTAAGACGTTTCGTTATTATTCCACCTATTGTCTGTTAAAACTAAAATTTGATTAGGGAAATTATTTATTTATAACTCGTAATTTTATTTGGTGCAAATATTGTTAGGGTTGTATTGACACTTTAATTTGGTCCTAGTTGTCATTTGTAGATCATTGATAGTCATTACGAGTAGTCAGAAGCACGTCAGTCTACCCAGTAACTGGGTTATGGAGTTCACATAGGCAGTTGCTCCATGTAAAATACTGGTATTCAGCTGCATCCTTTTAGACTGGAAACTAACCCCAACCTAGCTATCTGGAGGCAAAGGTCCTCGCGCAAATATGGGAGTGGCGCGAGGAGGCCAAACGCCGGGGCGTAACTCTGCTGCCGCGGGAAATCGCGGCACAGCGGACAGAGCTCCGGCGGGATCTCATGGTGACATCGAGAGAGCGATTGTCGCAACCCAGTGCTGGGCACGCCACGATTGTGGCGGTAAGTCCCCTCTTTGAGGAGTGGTTTGAGAGGCGGCATGGCGTCCTCACCTTCCGCCTGACGCAGGTCCTCACCGGACACGGTTGTTTCGGGAGGTTCCTGTTTCGGATAGGGCGGGAGGAAACGCCCGGGTGTTTCCACTGCGAAGATCGCCCTGAGGACACGGTGGAGCACACGGTGGCGGTCTGCCCAGCTTGGGTGGAGCACCGCCGTGTCCTCGTGGAGGCGATCGGCGGCGGCGATCTCTCGCGTTCGGCCCTGGTCCAAGCCATGGTACGGAGCGAGAGGGCATGGGGAGCCGTCACCTCCTTCAGCGAAGCAGTAATGCTCGCGAAGAGGGAGGCGGCGCACGTGAGGGAGAGGCAGCATATGCGCCCTCGCGACCCCAGCCGCCGCAGGATAAGGAGACGCCCTGGGCGTCGGGAATCCCAGGCCGATTTCCGGCCACCGTAGGCATGGGCTTGCGGACGGCGAGTAATGGGTAGCTCGCTGTCCGGTAAGGACCAAGCCCAAGTCGACGGCGCGTTGTGTTCCACGCGCGCCTCAAAGAAACGTCAGCACAAAAAGTGATGGGACCCGCAAGGGTCGATGCCTGCCAGGGGTGCGGGTTTGTTCGAAAGAGACACCACAGCCCCTGGCTTAAGGGCTACTGAAGGAACACGGGTGGGTTTTAGTCAGTAAAAGTCTGACACGCCCTCCTGCTCCACCCAGAGCGGGAGAAGTTATTTGATGATTTCCCAGCCAAAAAAAAAAAAAAAACCCCAACCTAGCTGTGAAACGGCTAGGTAGATGATTTACTACAAAATTTCACTTCCTATCGTATCGGTTACCTAAGATAAATAGTTGATAAGATCACGATAAGATAGTGAGCAGTGGTGGCGGGTTGTGGGTCGTAGGTTTAAACCCAAACAGACGCTTTACAGATGGCCCTTGGGGCTGAAAGGTTCTGGAGTAGCGACCGCGTACCGGAAGACGTAGAGTGAGAAGACCTCCCACATGGTGGACCGATGGCCTTGTGATAGCCGCGGGTATCCGCTGGATGTGGGAAGCACAAGACCGGTCGAAGTGGAGGAGCCTGGGAGAGGCCTATGTCCAGCAGTGGACGTCTTTCGGCTGACATGATGATGATGATGAGACGCTTTACTTTGTTTTAACTATTTCACAACCACTTCTCTCAAAACGGTGAAGAAAAACACCATGAAGAAACCAAAACCGAAAGCATGTGTTAGAATCAAAAATGTGATGACATGTCACATCTACTAACCCACACTGAGCCCGCGTGGTGGAATATGGCTCACTCCCGCATACAGAAAGAGATAGCTGATTATTACTGAAATTTGAGCTTCACAACCCTTGGTAAGACTAGAAGTTAAACTTTCGGTTTTCCGATTTCCCGTAATATGGTCAAAGTTCTACGAATTACAACCAGTTCCGATATTGAAGTAAAATTTCATCACAAACAAACTGAGGTTAGATCTTCATATCTCGATAATCATAATGGCTATTAATGCCATAAAAGACATGGTAACATCGACCAGCACCAGTGCGGGTTGGTCGACGTTACCATGTCTTTACGTGGGAATGGGCTGTAATCCAACACTGAGCCTTGGCCTGGGCCCGAGTATTGTATTACAGCCCTTTCCCTCTCACCGAGAGTAGGCTTGTGTCCCAGCAGTGGGCCATTATAGGCTAATTATGTTCATACATGCATTTCATATCTTGGTAAAAAATATAAGTTGCAAGGTAGCAGCGGAGTCTTTGACCTGGGTTCACGAGACAAATATTTGTTTCCCCAGGTACAGTCTGAACCCAATTTATATGATAGGTACACTTACCTACATGTTTTAACTGTAGAATGTCTCTCTTTTTGTACAAAATAAGTATCGGGTATTGTAGCTGTACTTTGACAAATATCAATGCAGATCGCACAAAATAAATACGCTTTAATCTCTGAAAGTACTAGATGGATTTTTAAAAATGTTTTTGCATTTGATAGCCCGATTCTTGACAAAATCACGCTCTGACCCTTAGGAGTCGAGCAAAAAGAAAAAGTGGCAGAAATAACGCTAAGCAAAAACGAAGTAGCGCAGATGGGAAACAAGAAATTTCTGTCAAATTTCAAAATGCAGATCGCACACAATAAATACATGAATAATTCGTAATAATTATCAAAATAATTCTGTATATTTTACGTGGGGACCCGAGTTAGTCTACCCTCCGTGTTCCCCCAGTGATTGAAGTACTAAGTGCACAACGCGTAATCCCAGACGCAACGACTCACGTACGCTCACAGAGTAAAGTGCTTTGGATGAAAACAGACAGAATTTGGCAATATACAGAAAAAAATTGTGTTTGTGAACGGTTTTAGCAAAGATAGGTAAATGTTAAATTGGTGGAGTCGTCCTGTATTTTATTTAATCTAGTGATCTACTGCTTATATGTTCATAGAGCTCTTTGAAAATAACTTTAGTAAAACATGATTTTTTATTTAGACGAAGGTTTCATTTGTGAAAAAATAAAACAGTACTAAAAAATCTACATTCTTACATAATCATTATCTTCTCATTGGTAGGCTTTTAATAAAGCTTATCAAAATATTCAGCTCCAAACACTATCACCCCAAAAACATAATGGAAAAATAGTGTCACTTTTTATTTACTTAATACACAGCGAGCTTACAGCGAATTAGCTTAGAGTAAATATACCTGAAAAAATTGCATTTTTATTTTGACAAAACCATTGTTTCTTGAACTACAAACTTACTCTCTCAAGAGAAAACGTACAAAATCTAGCCGCAATCTCATTTCAGCGACTAAACATTTCAAAAAAAGTAGGGATACATGACACATTGATATTAAAATGGTGTCTGAAATACAGATATTTTAAATCTAGTCAGATACAGATGTTTCAAAAATGCTCATAGAAATAAGTTTAATACAATGTCCGAGTATCTACTAAGTTGTATTTATTTTAGAACGAATAATTTAAATGAAAATTACGGGAGTGGCGGTTTTCCTTGACAGATGCGTGATCCTCAACCGTTGTGTCGGCGACAGTACCCGGGCGGTGTAATCGACCGGTCGCGATATCTCTGTGACATTTGATACAGTCAGCCGGGATCACGCCGCCTCTTAACCCTAAAACGCGATGCTGATGAGTAATAATAGCGAGGATTAGACCGGGACTAATGCGTTCAGCTTTTAGTGATCAGTTGGTGGGTCGCATCTGAGGGTTGAACAAGGGATCGATTATTTTGTTCTGTAATTTTTTGACTGCCTCGTGTGTCTATTTGTCACAAACGCTACTGCTGAAGTCCTAGGTTCAATGCCCAAGTTGGGTAAAATGTTTTTGGGTTTTTCTGTCTGGAATTTCTTCGTAGCAACCCGGAATCTGGATTTGTGCCCAGTTGATGGCAATAGGCTTGCCCCCTATTACATGGGACAATTGGTACACCTCTGCCCAAACCTTCAGGAAACATGGCGTGATGTTATTTTATGGATATTTTTCCCGAATTCATGGTAACAGATGTCCTTTACCCCCTGTATAGACTTTAGCAAGCTACATTCTTCATTCAAAAAAAGAAAAATGCGTTTATAGGCATTACAGCTTAAAACTATAAATTATACTTAATAATAATAAATCAATATTTTAAACAAATCAAGTATCTTGACTTGGCTCGCGAGGTTGTCGACATGTGGGATGTGGACTCAGCAATCATTGTACCGATAATCATTACAGTAAATGGCCTAATAGCGAAGAGCCTCGATCAACACCTCAGGAGGCTTTCATTGCGCGGCTGGATCAAGGGCTTGATTCAGAAAGCAGTACTCCTAGATACGGCACGCATGGTCAAGAGGTTCCTTTCTCTAGAGCCCTGACCACCGGCATCTTGGACCCTGCTCCTGATGCCGATGTGCCAATATTTTTTATATTTTTAAATGTTTTGTATGGTTTTTGTAAAAATATTTAAAATTATACATAATATTTATTGAAGAAAATAAATGAAATAATAAATCTTTTATTGACGTAAAGAAGTTGTGACAATCAATTGAGCTAGATAGTACCTGTGTTACAGCAGGCTCAGCACGAGTACCGTATACAAGCGTTTTGTCGTCGGAAGAATAGACATAAATGACTTTTACGTATAGACAGTTGACAGTTTTTCACCGAGAAATGTAGACAAGCGATTTCTATTCTACAGTAGACTAGAAATAGAAACCGTCATACTAAGCCTGCTGGAGTCAGTGTCTTCACCCATTTGTGGAACATTAAAAATTTATGTAATAAAATTAAAAATTAACATTAAAACAATTTAGTAAATGCTTGCTCTTTTGTGGGTTTGTGTGTGTGTGCGTATGAGTGAGTTGTATTGTGTGAGTGTTAACATAAAACAATAATAATAATGCATAAAAGGGCTTCAGCTCAGCATAATGTTAGATGACAACACAAGGTGTTGTACTACCTGACACTGATTTTCAGCTGCAACCCACGAGTACCATAAGCTAGAATAATAATAAATACATAGTGAAGTGTGTGTCCGTAATAATAGATTAATAGAGTTCAACATAAATAAATTATTGTGGCATACATGTATGTGTGATAGTAGGTGTTGTGTTGTGAGGAAAAACTAAAATAACTACCCAATAATATCTGTTTTTATTTTTGTATCCAACGCAAAAAAAAATACGCTTGGGTGTCTAGAATGATATACCTTGTAATGATTATTCTTTATACTTACATTTTGTTAACATTAACCTTGAAATTTAAGCATTCTCTATGTACCTTCATACTCATTTTCTGGAAGGAAATATAGTATTTGCGTGTTACAATAACTATTTCTTTAATATCTGTAATAAAATAAAATTTGATCTTTGTAATTTTCTATGTTGTGACATGTATGGCAAGATTTGTCAAACTGTCAGTTACTTTTCTTTTTTCCCATAGAGTTTCTCACTAGTCTATGAAGAATTACTTTTTGGTTTAATTATTATAAATTATTTTTATCAATATTATTAGCTGAAATATTGTATTCGGGGTAATGTAATGATTATTCTTTATACTTACATTTTGTTAACATTAACCTTGAAATTTAAGCATTCTCTATGTACCTTCATACTCATTTTCTGGAAGGAAATATAGTATTTGCGTGTTACAATAACTATTTCTTTAATATCTGTAATAAAATAAAATTTGATCTTTGTAATTTTCTATGTTGTGACATGTATGTCAAGATTTGTCAAACTGTCAGCTACTTTTCTTTTTTCCCATAGAGTTTCTCACTAGTCTATGAAGAATTACTTTTTGGTTTAATTATTATAAATTATTTTTATCAATATTATTAGCTGAAATATTGTATTTTATTAACTATGATTGTTTACTTCTTAATTTTAAATTATATCTTTAAATTCTTAACACACACATGGTTGTATAATATGTGCTGGCTGGTTACATGTGTCTGGCCACTGGAGGATATAATATTAAAATTTAAAAATGTTCTGGAACGGCTGAAACTCTAGTATAAATAGAGGACGAAGCGCAGAAAGCGGGACGACTACGAGAGGAGACTACGAAGAGGGACAACGACGTAATTTGATATATGGAAGAACTATTTATTTTTCTGAAAAGCCTCTACTATACTGCGACTCTACTATTGGGCTTCGGAGTTTTATCGAGTCCCTCCTGTTTCTACTGCTCGTCTTACTGAAATGTTCTAGAACCGAGCTCCAGAGGACAACAAGGCGCTCATATCGGATCCTCCTCACGACATATCCTCCTCCCAGTGTGTGTGACCTAGGGACCCTCCTCACGATGTATCCTCCTCCCAGTTTGTGACCTGATACTTAGGGACTCTAGTGAGATCGGTAATTTTTTTTAAACTATTTGTATTTTTTTTATTAATTTAAATTAAAAAAAAATGTAAAAATCTACTTATAATCTTTGTTTCTCTTAGGTTTAAGTTTGATTTGTTACAACCTACTGAATTCATGGTTACAGTTTGCGCACTGGTTTAAAGATTATCGTGTTACATTACGCTACGACTATTAGGAGCCGACCAAAAAGACAAGCAGTCGGAAAGAATGCCAAATGAAAACGAAATAACAATGCGACGCTCGGCTTGTCGACGGCCAAAATATCACGCGAGCGAAGTGTCCTAGTACTATAATGTTTGTGTTTTATTTTTGTCGTGTATTTTCTGGTGTACAATAAAGAGTATATAGATAAATAAAAATAAATAAATATAATAATTATGCATTACTAGCTTTTGCCAGTGGCTCTGCCCGCGTGGTGGTCGAAAATTATCCCACGGGAATGTAGTACCGGAATAAAATGATCCTATGTGTTAATCCAGGTTATAAACTATATGTGTTCCAAATTTCATCCAAATTCGTTCAACTGGTTTTGCGTGATTGAGTAAAAATAAACAAACTAAAAAAAAAAACGAATTCGCTTCGAGTTAGTCGAAAAAAATAATAATGTGTGGTTTTTGTGTGATTTGTGTTGAATTTTTGTGTTTTTGTGTGATTTTTGTGTTTTTGATTTTTATGTGTGTGTTTTTGATTTTTGTGAACATACAAACTTACACGTTTATCCTACTAATATTAGTAGCATAAACGTGTAAGTTTGTATGTTTGGATGTTTGTTACTCAATCACGCAAAAATGGCTGAACGGATTTGTATGACATTTGGCACACAGTTTATGACCTGAATCAACTCACAATCCTACTTTTTTATCACGGTAGTACGTTCCGTTTGATAATTTCCGACTTACACGAAGGCGAAGCCTAGGAAATAAACTAGTATGGCAATAATAATATAAGGCAATAAACGCCGGAAAAACCACGTTTCTTTAAATGTCAACTTTTTTTTAATTTGTTGTTATAGCAGCAATAAAAAGAGAGAAACACTGAAAATTTCAACTGTGTCCCTATTACGGTTCTTGAGATACAGCCTGCTGACAGGCTGACAGTGAGTGATCTTTGTGTAATGAACCCTAGAATCGATGAGTCGTGGGAAACAGGTAGTATTCGATATTATATTTCTTCGTTCAATGCCTTTCAATAACCTGTATTATTCAGTTCAGCCTTGTGAATCAATTTAACTCATATTTGGAAAATAAAAATAAAAGAAACGTAGGAGCTAATGGCTAAGTGATAATAGCCGCAAGGGTCAATCCATCAGGTTAAGCTACGCTTGCAGCGGTTGATCCGTGGATGGATGACCATCTTTCTATATCAAGACCCCTCCGTGCCTCGAAAAGCACGTTAAGAAGTTGATTGAGTCGTTCGTGGATCACTTTGACTGTCGTTACGGGTCGTCAGAAGCCAGAAAGTCTGACAACCAGTCTTACCAAGGGGTATCGTATTAGCCAGTAACTGGGTTGTGGAGGTCAGATAGGCAGTCGCTCCATGTAAAATACTGGTATCAGCTGCATTGGGTTAGACTGGAAGCAAAAACAAGGTCTCGAATCCAGGGACGGACACAGGCTGAAGTTACTATTCAGTTGCCAACTATTGCAACAAAACACGAAATTATGGAAAAAAAAAACAATCACCATTCTTTAAAAAAATATAAAACCATTTTTTTTTTAGTTTCGCACAGATTATAAATGCGGTTGGGAAGTTACTTTACACACTACTGGTAAAAAAGCGTGCATGACGTAGGCTTGTGACGTGTCTCCAAAGTGACCATTGTGTCTCAGAATTCTATACCTGGCAAAATATTTATTAAAATACAATGCGTAAGCATTGCATCTTATAATAAATACTAACAAAATTGTAGACGTGGGTAGTTCATCATTTAACTTCACGTAGACATAAAAAAAAATACAACACTCAGAGCAATAAAAAGATCAAATTCCTATTTGACATAAGCTCTCAAATTCTCCCTCTCATTAAATCTACTATGACAATTACAACGGGAACTGCTACAGTAATAATTGTTGTTTGACAAGGGCTCCTACTGCACAATTGAATTAGGCCTGGGCCCCTGCTTGCTCCCCTTTGAAAGTTATGTCTAATAGATTAACTTATGCTAGTTCATCAGTTTATTTTTATGATACGGATGAGTATTGAATGAGTAAACTTTAGTCGATTGAATGATGATAATGTTTTTTGTTGTTAATTGGTTCTAAAAGAGAAGATTTTTAATTGAAATAAAAACAAAACTATAAAATAAGTCAAGGTCAAAGCAAAACTGCTAAAACATTTAAATAAAATTGATTGTAGTCACCCCTTCCAAAAAAGGTAGTTTCGTGTGGAGAAGAATGGTAAAGTGGTGCGTTTTTTATGTACACAAAATAATTTTAAAGAGTAACGGTGTCTCTTTAAAATGTTTTACAATATTTTGGGAACTTAAAAGACCTAGCACTTAGAAAGAGTTGTTATAATATGTCGACCGTCCCTACGTATAATCCCCTAACTCCAAAATGCCAAATTTTACAGGAGAGCGCTTCAAAGTTCCAAACACGTGTGCATCATGTTCTAGTTAATGTAATGTCATGATGGATTAAAAGTGCATTTTGCCATATTAGACTTATATATTTGTTAAACTAAACGATAGTATAGGTTGGCCTGAAGATCACGAAAACAAAACATGCAAATCACGTAGTATTTAGGGGACTGTACCATCTAACCGTCGATGTATAAATTTTATTTGGTGAATAATTTATTAGGATATTTAATTTGTCTTCTATGTATGTAATCTTATCAGCATCGACATCATTTTAGCCGAAAGACGTCCACTGCTGGACATAGGCCTCCTCAAACTCTGTCGTAATCTTATCAACTAAACCTAATTGTTAAATGGGATAGCTCCTAGTCAATATCTCATAGACAAGATTTGTAAATTCCTATCTCTACGTATATATTTATTTACGTTAGTAGAATACACAGAACCTAAACTTTTGAAGGTTAAAAGTTTAAATCACTCATTAGCTTTAAAGAAAGAACGAAGAAAAAGTATTTATTATACTCGTACAGGAATATCAAAAACTTAACTACACAATATGCTTTTTTTTTAAATTAAAATTAAAAACGAAGTCCTGTACGAGGCCAAAAGGCCCCTATTTCAACATGATGCTGCGATATTTAAAAAAGTTTCGCAGCGCTTCTGGTATTAATAGGGTCCACTGTGAATTGTGTGTGACTGCCACAGTGTGGCAGAGACATCAACGCGCATCTTTTTGCCACATGATTCTGAATCCCACATTGAAATTTATCGACGGTTTTTTTTTTTTCTTAAATTGCTGTGCCATACCTTTAGACCGCTTAGACATTAACATGTAGATACCTATTGCATTTTTCTATGAAACAACTTTTTTTTTTTTTGATAACCGATGAAAAAAATCTACGCTAGTTTTAGAATTTTGAGCTGAATTCAAGGTTTCAGGTTGCGCGATGATGTCTTTGCCTGAAAGATTAGAAACGAAGACTCATAAGAGACCAATATCAATTTTTCAATTTCTATTTATTTTCAAAAAGACTTAAACACATTTTACAAATTAAAAATAGGCTACTTGTGAGTACAAATGAGTTGAACATCTGAAGCCGAACTAGGCAAAACCTGTATTTCGGCTATCAGCGCCAATCCCCTCGGATAATTTTACATAATATCGTAGCCATAAACATTGATTTTTACTGAATACAGTTACGCAACAGTTGGTGTTATCTTACACGTTTTACTATAGGAAAAGTTGCTATACTATGTAGAGTGTGAATGAGTGACCTCTCACTGTGTGGAATAAAATGTGAGTGTGTGGATTGAGAGAGGGTGTGTGAGGGTTTGTGTAGGTGTGTGTAGTCCATGAAATGGATAAACATTTGGAAGTTTAAGCTTAAGCTAATTTTGCAAAAATAAATCATGTAGGTTAATGCAATCTTCGTGATCATTGTACAATATGCAGCAGAAGTTCAGTCTCTTCATAATTTAGTTTTTGCAAATATTCAGATACCTTTCTTTTGCATTGACTATTTTGTAGTTAGTTCAGTATCACTGTTTCGATATACATAAAACTGAAAGTATCGATAACTTTAAAATAGCGATCGGAGTCTGCAGCGCAATTCTTTATTTTTGTCATTCTGAATGAAACTACAAAATACTCGTGTAGCTTTTAGTGTTGTCTGGTTTGACGTCAGTTATCTAGGGCGCTTTTAATGTCACTTTTGCTTTGTTTTAAATTCTTTGGTTCTTCATTTAGGTTGATTTTGTCAGTCGAACAGTATTTTGGGCCTGAATGGAATGGATTATTAGTGGTATTTAGTTAACAATTGACTTGGTAAATTATACGGCAATTATCACGATTCTAAATTCTAATAAGATAATCCACAGTCTGCTATGCACTGATGATACCAGAAAGTTCTTAGAATCTGTCGCAAAAATTCTTAATGAAAAATAAAAAAATAAAGTTAATACTTAATAGCATCGTCATACAAAAACTAACAAAGTAATCAGACAAAGCATTTTTTTTTTTCAAATTGTAAAAAAAAAAACATCCGCAAAATATAAATCACGAAATAATAGACTCCGAAAAAAACAAAAATGCATTTTAATAAAATAAAAATAATCCTTGTCGCCTAACCCTTCTCCGGTCGGTACCGGGCGACAAATTACGCGACGCTTCATATATCAAATGGGCACTTGTTAGCAATTACAATGAGGGGTTATATATGCGAAGTAACGGCTTCAGTGAGGGCATGCGAATAACCTTCTATTCCCACGCTCAATTGCTCCGGATTATAATATTGATGTCGAATTTCGGACACTACGCAGTAGAGGGTTGATTACTTAGGTTAATTAAGTTAAATGGAAGCGCGTGTGATTTTCTGATAAAATAACCAAAAAAAAAAAAACAACAAAAAGTTTAAAATGCGTCAGTGTGCCCCATGGCTGCGCTAAAAAGGCCCAGTTCAGCATATGTAAATGCCACACAACTAGTGCCTGACGCTGGACCTGGCGTGTGAGGTGACGGATGTAAATCAGCTTTATAATATACCAATACTGCAACGTGACGTGTGTATGCATACTTATATAAAATAAAGTGTCAGATAAAATAAATAAAAATAGTAACGAGTAGTACTTAAATAGTGAGAATGATAATATTTACTTAAGTTATGTTAGCTAGTAATTGAGTTTAGTAACTGGTATAAAATACTTATTTATGTTAAACATTGTAAAAGATAGTAAAATAAACATTAGAGTGTGATAGTTAATAAAATTGAAAAACAAACAAAACAAAACAAATAGGCCGGTTAATAAATAAATGAGACGGACGCATGATACACCTTCGCTAATGTGTAAACAAAGATTATCAGAAAATCACACGCGTCAAGCTTTTAGTGAACTAAGCAAATCTTAAAAAGTATTCTGAAGTAAATTTAGAGAGACAAATGTCATGTCATGTGTAGCCTTTTCCCAACTAAGCCAGCTTCCAGTCTTAACTGATGCAGCTGAATACCAGTATGTTACATAGAGCAACTGTTGTCAGATTTTTGAGCATTTGACTACTCGTAAATTAAGGGTTGATTACGTTTTTTTGCGAGTAAAAAAGTATAACTACTTAGGTTACTTCATAATCACGTTAAATGAAAACGCGTGTGATTTTCTGATAAAATCTCCCAAGATCTCTTATGCCAGCTTCTAGTCTCACCGGATACAGCTGGTTACCACTATTTTACGTCGAGCGACTGTTGTCAGACTTTCGGGCCTTCTGACGACCAGTAACGACTGTCAAAGATCACGAATGACAGCCGGGAGCAACGGCTTAACGTGCTTTCCGAGGCACGGAGGTGTCTCGATATGTAATGAATGGTTCATCATCATCATCATCATCATTTCAGCCGAAATAGGTTGCTGGATATAGGCGTCCCCCGAGCTCCTCCACTTCGACCGGTTCTGCGCTTCTCGCATCCAGCTGATTCCAGCAGCTTTCGCAAGGTCATCGGTCCTGTTGGTGCTTGCCATTTTTGGGGGGATTTACCATAATCGCCACGCTTAGCAGGTGGGTCGGCGATCGCACTATGATGATAAAATGCCTAGAGAACGCTGCTGCCAATTCTCTAGTAAGTCTCTTAGTCGCCTCTTACGATACCCACGGGAAGAAATTGATGTTGCTTTTCTTTACGTCCGGTACCACACGAAACAATGGATGGTTACCTAGCCACAATACCCACCGCAGCAAGCAAGCGAAGCTTCACTTTCGATCGACACGTGTGACTATTACTATTTAGCCACTAGCCCCTCATGAAATAGTTTAGTAATCTTTCGATACTTTCTACGGTTTACATTTCTTTATTAGGATTCAGATATCAACCTACAGGTTATCTAAAGTTTCAAATAGAAAATGACTCAACTATTTTAATTACTATCCACGAAAAGCCGATATACTCACCTACAAATTCCATCAACATTTTATTTTTTTCTCAAAAAGGATCCACCCTACGAACCTACCACTTCCATTATCGCATCAAAACACGGAGAGGCAACAGAAAACCGAATCGATTTAAGCCCACAAAATTCGAATGCAAACAAAATCACCGGGGGCCTGCCAAATAAAACTAGCAGACGTGCTTGCGACTGCCAAACGTGCTGGCATTGGCAAAGCGGAGAACTAGCGGCGGTTTAAGAGGTCTGGCGCCATAAAACTGCCTGTTTGGAAGTCGGGCCGCGCAGTGCGCATCTATCGGGGCTCCGGCCTCAAGCCACACTTATACGTGACGTATGGAATGGACTCGGACTTTTAATGTTAAATGGTTTTAAGGAAAATTGTCTGGGTTCGAGTTAATTTTGAGGATAAGTTTTTTGGTTGGTTTCTTTTATTTTGTTAGTACCTATAAATACTTTCGTTTACTGGTTACATGAAGGTGAAATCAAAATATTTGTCCCTGACTTCAACTCGTATATGTACTGAAACTTGTAGTTCTTGTTTCGAAATAAAATTAATTGAAAGGTAAAAATAAGTTATTATTGGTAGCGTTTCGACTGAGTGGCGGTCAAAGAATTGTAACACAAATTTATTCGTAGGTATTAAGAAAGTACAGTTGGTTCAAAGACACGCTCCGCAAAAACAGCGCAGAAACGTGATTAAAAACGTAACCTCTTTATTTAAATACGCACATTTGCAATCAGCAAACCATTTAATCCTACAAAACCGTATCCGAATTCAACAAATATCAATTACGCTGACCAATTGAATTTCAAGTCCGTACTCCGGGATCCGAGGCCGGGGTCCTGGGTCTGGGCGAGTATAAACGCGGCGCAAAATAACAAGTCTCGGAGTAACTCATGGGTCAGAATTTCTCATAAATTATTTAAAATAATCCGGGAAAAACCCCTGTCCGCGGCCGCCTTACGTAGTTGTATTTTATTTATGTACAAACCCACATATTGCGTTCCAAATTAGTGCTGGTGAAGGTCTCTCTACGTTTTGAGTGTTAATTTTTATCGTGTCGTGACGAAATTAATTTTCCGCGTAATGTAATCATGGAGGGTCTGCTTCTCTTTTAGTGTGTACTAGAAAAGAATGTGGTAAATTAATTTATATTATGCATGAGGAATTTACTTAATTTGGCGGAACGTTGGGTTGGTATCATAAAGGTTAATAATCTATTCGAACGATTCAGTTTCAGTAAAGGGTTATATTATTAAAGTGCCCATCTAGTAATACCCAAGGTACCTAATAAAGATTCGAAAGCTGTTGAAAGTGTAAAAAGCACTTAATTACCGGCACTAATAGTAGATTGTTAACCAAGGGCTGTATGACATCAATTGCATACGAGGTTTTTGGCGCCTGAGCGCAGCGAGCGCTAATTAGCCCGAGTATGCAATTGATGCTTACACCCGAGATAAACACTCTGCTTTACATATCGATTGTGAGGTAAGTAAAAAAACAAGAAAGCAGGTTTCTATGAACATTTATTAAAGAGAAACATGTGTATTTAATTAAAATTAATAGTAAAATTAGAACAATTTGTAAAAGATATGGTCACGGTAATAGATTTTCTAAAACTGTTTTTGCTTGTTCTTTTATAAAATCGGGGGTTAGATTTTTCAAAACTTTTGAGAAAGAACTCCAAAACACGAAAAAAAATTACTTTCGCGCCTAGCTAGTCCACTGCCTTTTTTACTCTTCACGATTTTATGGCACGCAAGCGCGTCAAATCGTGCTGGCCGGTTTGATTTTTAAATTGATTTCAACTAACATACGATGTGACTGCGAAACAAATAGTTCGATATTTAAAATAAAATCTTCATAAATTCTAATATAAATTGTCTCGATTCCGATTCGAGTAAATAATCGACACCGAGAAAAAAAAACTTTAGAAAAATATTCTTCTTGCAGTATGAGTATGACAGTTCTTTTTTCAAATTCCAAAACCTATGCTGTAATGATATCCATACACCCGCGCATTCAGGGAAGTAAGTGACTACTACAGAGAGAGCTACAGAGCAAGAGATATGTAAAGGTTTTATATCCATTTATGCTCGGTTCCAATACCAACAGTAACAATGTTTTTTTCCAATCTGGGCAAATAAATAGTTTCGTAAGCTAATTTTACCGTATTTTTACTCCCGAATAGGGGTCTACTATGCGAAGGTCTCTA
The DNA here is from genome assembly GCA_949987655.1 of Polymixis flavicincta. Taxonomy (NCBI): domain Eukaryota; kingdom Metazoa; phylum Arthropoda; class Insecta; order Lepidoptera; family Noctuidae; genus Polymixis; species Polymixis flavicincta. The sequence continues at coordinate 8,341,364 of OX465171.1, read as the reverse complement.
CTTCATCAAGGGTCTTCAAGGGACTTCATTATTGGTAAAGACAGAAGAATCTTAATTTTAACCCACAAGTAACCTTAAATTAAAATTCGTTTGTGACTTAACTATTATTATACAAAGTGACATTTTAGTCGTCTTATAGAGGTGATCCACTCAATGTATCCAACATAAAATACTACTAGGCGTGAATCAAAAATTGTTACGATTAATTAAGATAATAGGTGCAAAGAAAAATAAAAATGCTTGTTTACGTATCAAACATTCCATCTCCATAACAGGGTGTTTCAAACTGCGTCATGCGTCATAGTAATCACTTTTTTGTAATTATTCTTATTATGCTCATAAATATAATTTCTATAAAAATAAAATTGGTAAGTAGTCATTGGATCCATGAAGTGAGCTGTCGTTGTAAGACAATTAAAATGCCACGGTGTATTTGTGATATAATGATATTATCATCTGCAAAGCCTTTTCCCAACTACGGCTTCGGCTTCCAGTCTAACCGGCTGCAGCTGAGTACCAGTATTTTACATGGAGCGACGGTGCTTATCTGACCTGCACAACTTAGTTACTGGGTAATACGATACTCCATGGTAAGACTTGTTTGTCAAACTTTTGGGCTTCTGACGATCCGTAACGATTGTCAAAGATCCCATGATGTCGAAGATCTGTCACGAATAACTCCGATACACGATATAATGATAGTAAATCACGTATAATAATAGCGCGTAACGGGATACGTTTGAACACCTACTAATAGGCACGCATATGATGAGAGCTAAGACGGAAAAATGGACCAAAAAGGTCACAAAATGATATCCAAGGAATGGAAAATGTCGTTAAGGAAGACAGATGAAAAGGTGGGAGGATGAACTGCCAAATGCTTGACGGAGAGCAGCTCTAGACACGTGCAAAAGTGCATTTAACCCGATAGCGTGGAAAGAGATTTTGCAATTCGAACCTTACTATTTAATTATTATCTGTACAGCCAGTCCACTGAAAATGCATTAATACTAATTTCATGTCAGTGCGCTAACTCCATTTTTAGAATAATCGCACTGGCCAGCAGGACGCTCTCTTCCAGTTTAAATTAAAAAAAAAATTGAAAAACTTCGTCTCTTTTCAATTTGCTTTCGATAGTTTTGGTTTATTTTTTAATAAACGATAAAATTTGAGCGAGCCCAGCTTCGAAGAAGGTAACATCTGCAGAGTTAATGCAAGCTGTACATAATGCCGAATTAAGTTATTTTCCGGAAAAATCGCGGTAAAAGTACGTTATAGCGTACAATTTATTAAATGCTTGGAGATATTCTAAAGGCGTGAAAACGTTTTCGAAGACTACAATGCTATCATACTTCATAGAACTACACTAATTTAATATATTATATAGGCTGTTTTTCTTGCACTTCACATTTTCCTCACTGTAATGAGGTGAAAAATTGTGTGTATCGCTCGGTAGCAGAGTTATTCCGCGTCTTGTACCTTTGAACTACTCGCTTAGCTTTTGATTCAATCCTAGAATCATTTGCTTGCTCGGCTTTCAATACAAATTCTCGCGCCAAAAAACAACTTTTCAGCTTTGCATAACAAATAACTATTATTTCACAAAAGAAGTTAAATCAATGAACGTAAAATAATTCTCGCAGGATGTGCGGCGCTTTACCAACGAGTCTACATTATAAACCTTGTACAGGAAAACGCATGAATTATAAACTACTTTGAATACAATATTTACGTAGTATGCATGTCAGACACGTATTAGCTAAACTAAACGGGTAAACTAGATAAACGTTGCCTTGTTTCTACTTACATTGGAATAAAATACTCGTACATTAAAATAGAACAGGTTGTAGTTGTTTATTTTTTATTCTATTAAATTAACTTTGCTGATTTTTTTTCTTCCTGTTTTTAATTTAAGTATGTAAAAATGTTTTACAATTTGTTTAATTAATTATATTTAAATATATTAGCCAATTACATGACCGCACTAGGGCGCTAGAGGGGCTTGTGGCTAAATAACAATAGCTCCACGGGTCGATCGGCCAGGTTAAGCTACGCTTGCCGCGGTTGGTCCGTGGATGGGTGACCATCTTTACATACCAAGACCCCTCCGTGCCTCGAAAAGCACGCTAAGCCGTTGGTCCCGGCTGTCATTTGTGGATCTTTGACAGTCGTTACGGGTCGTCGGAAGCCCGAAAGTCTGACAACCAGTCTTACCAAGGGGTATCGTATTACCCAGTAATTGGGTTGTGGAGGTCAGATAGGCAGTCGCTCCATGTAAAATACTGGTATTCAGCTGCATGCGGTTAGACTGGAAGCCGACCCCAAAATAGTTGGGAAAAGGCTAGGCAGATGATGACATGACCGCACTAGATTAAACAGGGTTTTTTTTGAGGGTGGGAAATCGTCAAATAATTTCTCCCGCTCTGGGAGGAGGGCGTGTCAGAGTTTTAATGAGTAAAACCCACCCGTGTTTCTTCAGTTGCCTGTATGCCACGGTATCTCTTTCGAACAACTCGCACCCCTGGCAGGCATTAGCCCTTGCGGACCCAACCAGTTGGTACTGACATCTCTTTGAGGCGCGCGTGCAACACAACGCGCCGTCGACCCGAGCTTGGTCCTTACCGGACAGTGAGCTACCCATTACTCGCCATCCGCAAGCCCACGCCTGCGGTGGCTGGGAATCAGCGTGTGATTCCACATGCCCAGGGCGTCTTCTGCGGCGGCTAGGGCCGTGAGGGCGTACATACTGCCTCTCCCTTACGTGCGCCGCCTCCCTCTTTGCGAGCATTAGTGCTTCGCAGAAGGTGACTACCCATGCACTCTCGCCTGGACCAGGGCCGGACGCGCAGGTGAATTGCTCAAATGGGTTTGAATCAGAAAAAGAGAAAAATCTTCAATAGAATCAAAGATCCGCACCCTCACTGAGTAACGCACTATCCATCAGAATCTGAATCATTTTGAAAGATATAGCTTTTGAAAGAGTTTGCTTCATATGTTCCAAAAATTTGTCTGCTCAACAATAACGCAATAAATGTAGTTGAACTGTCAAAATTAAACTCATTCCTACTGTTAGTGTGTTACGCAAATACCATGTGGATTTTGAAAATTACACCGCTTTTTTCGGATCATATTAATATATAGTTCATGTTTGCTTGCTATATTCATCTTCAATTTTCTATACGTTATTTGAGAATGGATTACCTTTTCCATGTTAGCAATGTAACCCAAGTGATACTTGGTTATTTTCGAACTATGTAGAAGTGAGACTTTACCGCCCATTTGTAATTCTAGAGCGATGCCAAGCATGAATCTTGATTTCAGTGGTTTAAGTATAAAATCTGTAATTTTCAAGTCACTAAAGTTGGTTTAGTGCTTAAATAAACAGTACTTACTCACACAGTAGAAACTGCCGGCTAGAAGCCATGTTGAAAACAAAAGACTACATGACTAACGCTGCCATTTTGGTTTTTCAATACATTTAAGGTGAATGCGCTAAGATAGGCGGCGACATTCAAATCTTGAATGAAACATTAAATTGTGATCGTAACAAATATGCCTTTATAGATTCATAATCACTGAAATCATCAATACCCTCTTGGTTCTTTTAATCGTTTAAAAGTGATGGCCCGAAACACAGGTTTGAATAAACCTAGATCGGGCGGGTCGCTACCCAATATTCTAATTCCGAAACATTATCACTTGCACTTGTAACAAAAATATTTTAGTAATTGCTTAAATTTAGGCACTATAATTGTATGGGAAATTTACTACTGTTGACTAAATGTACTCTTTTTGTATACGTTTTATTTAGTAAACATTTTTTTTTTAATTCTAATGGATGACTAATTCATTTTAATAAAATCAGTGGGATTAGATAAACCTAGAGGGTTGTATTGATAATTTTAATCTATACTTATTAATATTAAATAAATATAAAGATGAATGATTTGATTGTTTGTTTGCATTGAATAGGCTCCGAAACTACTGAACCGATTTGAAAAATTCTTTAACTGTTGGGAAGTTACACTATCCCCGTATTCCCACGGGAACGGGAACTACGCGGGTGAAACCGCGGAGCGCTGCTAGTAATAAATATAATCCTGTAAATACACACGTGTACGGTCGCGTATCATATTTTGTTCAAAATACAGCTTGAGTTTTGACATTGATCTGCAAATTGGAAAAAAACGTAAGAACATTGGAATTACGTGCGGTACTTCGGCGCTTCCACCTTAACAAAACAATTTCACAAAATTAAAACACACAGTGCTGTCAAAAGAACCTTGTCACAGTGTACATGCCTAAGAATCGTTCTAGAATACAACACCTAAAGGCGTACATACCAGCCAGTCTCAATGTCCAACCTTCTTGTCCAGGGTGACCTATTTGGGGGCCTCAACGATGGTCTCCTGAGCAGGGCCGAAGCGCTGGCTGCGGTGGACATCAGCAAGCACCAATCAGGCCCTCAGACTGGGCCCCCACTGCCGCAGCTCAAGCACGACATGGTGTATCATCACGGGGTCGGGGGCCCTTCACCACACAACGCCAGACCACATCAGGTGAGTTATTTCTACATGCATACATTACTGGAAGAGGTGTCATCCGCCATCCAGCATTAGCCGACGTGGTGGGTATTTTTGGAACATCCATGTTTCAAAGTTCAACATTCATGTTAGATCTGAGAGGCGATTCCCGTTCACAATCAGAAGGCCAATTCTCGTAATTAAAACCGTTCAAAATCTAGTTGCAGTGTCATCTCAGCGACAAGCAAATGTCAAAAATGTATGAAAAATCGAGGTATTTTTGACAGATTGACACTGAGATCAGGCTGTGAACGTTCTTAAAATTAGTAGAATTACCCCTAAGATCTAAGTCTCGATCTGTCAAAAACAACTGATAGGAATGATTTTGGAAAACCTGAGTGTCATACCAGTTCCTCTTTTCTGAAACATGAAATGACCGTTCATCATCATCATCATTTCAGCCGAAAGATGTCCACTGCTGGACATAGGCCTGGGACCTAATGATTTTTTTGAAACCAAGTTTTGAACGAATGTGTGTTCAAAACTTTAAAACTTATCCCAAACCAACGGAGTCACCCAAATCATCCCTTGATGTCTAACTTAACGCCCTCTCAATAAAATCCATACATATCATACAAAATCGAGTTTAACATCAATAAAACTAAGGTGGTATCATAAAGTCGATGAAATTCTTCGCAAATTCAACCGCTCCTCGCCTGCATACCCACCCTAGCTTCCTAGTGATTTCGGCAATATGCATCATACTTTAGGATTCATTTTATCAATAGCAGGATCTAGAGATATACTTTTAATGTTTTATTTTGGAAATATTTCTGAATATCTTCAGCTTTCCGAATTTGGTGCTCATTACACAAAGTTCATTTGGACCTCCCACAAAAGAGAATTTTGAGCCTTACTCAATTGACTGCACCGATTTCGGAACCAAACTCATTCATTTGTATTTGTAAAACATACTACCTCAGATTCACACCTTGATTTCAATTGCTTAAAGTGAACTACCAGCGGGCTTAGCATGACGCTTTGTATTTCTACGAAGAATAGACAGTGCTTTTTCGATACAAAGTGACATTTCGTTCCTACATTTTTGATATCACACCGTAAATATCCTTCTACAATCTGTCATTTAGTCTTTCGTTTCTAACGATATTTGTCTAGGTCCTTATAAATGTAGACTATTTCAGAAGAATATTTCTTCCCAAACTGTCAAAATCTCATCCACAACAAACTTTCTACTCGACGGCCACAGAGTATTTACGACTATCTACAAAATCATGATTCGTTTAGAACGCCTAACTGTGATAATTAATAGAAAAACCGCTATCTTCTCTATTGTACATCATTTAGTAAATAATAATGTCTATTCTTCCGTCGACAAATCGGTGCTCGTGGTAAGCCTGCAGGTGTTATATCGTAGATCTACAATCATTTTATTGCGGAAATAATGGAAGCCTGGTAGTTTAGCTTTCAAAGGATTTAACATATTCTCTACTGCATTCATGAAATGATCCTCTTTGGAGGACAGGTCGAATACTCGTCTCATTAAGGTGACACTTAACACCTTTATGTGGGGATTTGAACTAATACAATACTCAAAAGATCTCTCAAAATCAAGAGTCAAATAATCAAACTAGGATAAGAAAATCAGTACTTTTTGAACGTCAAAGTTACGTTGGATAGTCCCTCAAAACGGTCACTCTTCACAGCTTCCTAGTACTTTAGTTTAGTAGCAGAAGAAGAAGTGACGCAACACATTCCCTACAGCTAGACAGCTGTGTTACAACTTAATAGACGTTAAATGATGTAGAAGAAGTTGACTCTATACAATAGCATGCAAAGTAATTTAAAAAATAAATAAAAAACAATTGCCATAATTATGTCAGCCAGCACATGACATCCTACATGACCACCTACAACAGAGTATTATCGCTGATGTCTGAAATGCTGAACACAGATGTTCCAAATCTGTTCATAGAAACAAATGTCATTAAGTGTATAGCCACCTTTAGGCGCGATTGATCCAATTCGTGATTAGTCCAATGTTCCAAAAAATGTCCAATTCGCAGTTGGTCCAATTCGCAGTTGGTCCAATTCGCAGTTAGTCCAATTCGCAGTTGGTCCAATTCGCAGTTGATCCAATTCGCAGTTGGTCCAATTCGCAGTTGGCCCAAAATGGACAATGTTTTTGCAATTATTCATTACTAATATTATAATTTTGTTCAATAAATTTATATGAGTACAAAAAATTAACATGATAAAAAAAATGAATTCAACTAATATACTAATTGATTGTTTTATATTTTTTAACAAATAAAATTATACTTATACACCAATATACGTACCAACATCTCTTCTCATCTCTCTCGGTAATAACAAAAACCATTTATGTTCGGTTCCTATAAACAAAACTTACCTTTAGCATTGGTTGATCATATAAATAAAATTAGATTAGATATTATAGATTCGTAATCTAATTTTACCTGTGATAACTACTTCCATATGGGAGGGTATGCTATGAAAAACTATGACGACTTTGCTTCATTATTGGTGAAGACGCAACAGTCTTAATTTTAACCAATTCTTAATTATAGGATTCGGCAATTAGACAAAAATTTTGTTCTAAAAAACCATACTATATCCTATCCTTCGAACAATCCCAAGATCTCACCAAAAAAATATAAGACAACAACATAAATAATAATAACAAATGCATTTCTGTATGCGTGTAGGAAATCTTGGAACCAATGGGGCACTCTCCTTGGGGACCAAGGGGGCTGAGGACGGAAGAAATATTTGGCTTGTGCTATAAAAATGAACTAATATTATGCACTATTTGCTGTAATGGCATACGGAATTGCTTGTTTTGAGGGTAGGCACATCAATAGGAGTAGGATTATTGTGACTAAGAAATGTTAGGAGAAGAGTGGACCCTATAGTTTTAGGCTGCGACTTATAAACGTTAGACATGTTTCCGTCTCTATCTCGCACTTGTAGTTAGACAGTTGTGTGGCAGCGACAGGATTTAATACTTCGCCAAAGTTATAGATCTTGGTCGTAGAGACGCCGTTTCACGTTGTGGATAGCTTCACGACAGAATATCGTCTTGTCCAAACTATTGTTGCGAGGTATGAAAACAGGGTCAAATTAAATTAGCTGGCAATATCCACTTGTTCTATATCGATATGGAAAACGAATGACAAGAATATACCAAAAAAAATCTTCCAACTTTATGCAAAACTTTCAATGACACTGACATGTACAGTCGCCAGCAGGTCAACCTATCCCAAACTGTCAAATTTTCCCAATTAAACATGAACCTTATTCCTTTGTTATAAAGTTGAAAAACTATCAAAGAAATTTGACAGATTGGGGTTGCTTGATATGCTGGCCTCTGTACATTAAGGCATACCAACGACTTTACGTTATTATGGTTTTTGGATATCCGTATAAAATGTTAACATTTTTTTTTTTTCATTCCATTTATTTTCAATACCGATACTCAAGCTCAAAGCATTTATTTCAATTAAACCTTTGGCAACAGGCACTTTTGATTTGTCAAAAAAAAAAATACGAAGTTGAAGCTAGGAACCTAACACATGGGTAAAGTGTTGCCAGCTAATTTAATGTCACCCTGTTTAGATAAAATAATGAAAGCTAGTTTTCAGGTAGCTATAATATCCGTAGACCGCGATTAATTAGAGATCATTGTATTTTTGTAAAACAGTCTACTGGCAAAACAGATAATCACAGCCTGCATTTTCAATACCTCGTCGAGTCTGATTAATATTATTTGATGTTACTGGTTGCTGGCCAAAAGCTTCGCCCCAAAATAATTTGTCGTTAAAAGGTTTAAATTTCCGGGGTTTATGGGAACTCGAAAGCTTAGGGCTCCTATTTTTCTTAAGCCTTGCAGTTACTTACACATTTAATTCCCCTCTCAGCGCCAACTTAATATTTTGTGCAAAGAAAACAAGGCTTTTAAATATTTAAAAAGCAAAGGAAACTTTTAAACGTAGCAACATTTTTGTCGACCTCATAAATTATTTGTTGATATTTTCTACTCAATGGAAAATAGTTGCGCTGTGGCAGATAAGAATCCGTCCGTGTTTAGAAATACAGTGTTGGTAATATTTGTTTAAAAAAATGTTTTGTTAGACTAACCGGCTGCAGCTGAATATCAGAAGTTTACATGGAGCGACTGCCTATCTGACCTCCACAATCCAGTTACTGGGTTACACAATAACTCTTGGTAAGACTAGTCAGACTTTACAACTTTTTACGAACCGTAACGAGTGTCGAAGATCCACGAATGACAGCCGGGACCAACGAAAAACGTGCTTTCCGAAGCACGAAGGGGTTTTGGTAAAGATGGTCTCCCATCCACAGGCCGACCGCGGCAAGCGTAGCTTGACGCGTCGACGGCACGTTGTGTTCCACGAGCGCATCAAAGAGATGTCAGCACCAACTGGTGAGGTCCGCAAGGGCCAAAGCCTGCCAGGGGTGCGGGTTGTTCGATAGAGATACTGGGCACACAGGCAACTGAAGGAACACGGGTGGGGTTTAGTCAGTAAAAGTCTAACACGCCCTCCTGCTCCACCCAGAGAGGGCGAAGTTATTTGATGAATTCCCAACCTCAAAAAAAGCCCCACTGAGTTCTGGACTAAAATAACCACTATGTGAAGAACTGACACAGCCAGAAGGCGTGGCGGCAGACCCCGTAGAAGAAAGCGGGAAGAGCTGGCCAGTGGTCCTCTTTAGCCCTGGTTCTAAAGAGATAGAAGTCATAGGTGGAGGCATTTTTCCAGCAGTAGGATGATGCAGGCTAAAAGTAACAGTAAAACCAAACCAATAAAATATTTCATAATTAACCACTTCGCACGTGAAAAACTCGTGAAGGTTACAGTTGATTAAAAGGTTCTGTAAACATACTATTATTAGTAAATCCACCAAAAGCCTAAAGTCTGTCCTGGGTATCTTCAATTGAAAGTGCAATTAACACAATTAAACATTTCCCTCACACATCAAAACACACTACTATACAATACGAAAATTTATAAATAATAGAGTTAACATGATAAACAGACACACTACGAATGTATTTGCAATTTTTCTCGTCCCCCTTCCAAGGAGGGTTGTATGCCACGTAATGCGTTCTTTATTGCCCACGGAACCCAAACGGTAGCCGTTTGGGGTTCCCTTCATGTCTGTAATCTGTAAATGTAGTTGTTTGGGGTAGTTGGGACCTTGTAAAGTGGTAACCAGTAGTTCTGATGATGTATTTTATGGATATTCGTTTAAAATCGGGGTTGGACTGTGATACATAATTTGAAAATTCTTACAGGTTGTAATTATATTCAAGGTTCAAGGATAATTTATTCAAATCTTCACATTGGTATTAGTTATTATATACGTAATCTTTTTCACTCATTTTGGCATGATCAATTTAGTTCATCCAGTCAGTTTAGTTCATAAGTCCGGATTCTATTTGAAAACTTCCAGGAATTCAAGGCAACTCATGTCCAGGAAAGAAGGGTAGAATATTAACTAAAGGCATGAAGCAGTGTCGTATTTTTGAGAGTCCATATTCAATAAATGATATGTGTGTATTCAGTAAATAATATGTGTTGGCAATGAATGAGCTGGTAAACTCACAAACAAACAATTGTGAGCAGTGTCAAACCCCATCCAATGTACCTACACTGGACCATTCATTGACAACATGTAAATCCACCTTACCGCAGCCCTGTGTTGATTTGTCATTTCCTGTTATTAATAGTACCAATGAACAGTGTAAGCAAATTGGAAAAAATGATATAGTTTTATTCTGTGATGAGATTGGAAAAGAGTTAGGCAACTTGTTGACGGATGAATATCCGGGACATTCCATAATAAATTACTGTATGCCTGGTTGTTCCTTATTTAATATTATGAAAGAAATTATCAAATATAATTTTAACCAGAACACAACATTGTTAATTTTAATGGGTAATAGGGGAAAATTGAACAAAGGAGAATTGCTCCAATATTATAGAACATTAAGCAATCTTAGTTTAAGTAAAATTGTGTTGTTTACATTCCCATATAGTAACAGTTTGCCACAGGAAGAAAATAGGTTAAGATTTGAAATTAATATGACATTGCATAATTTGACATATCATAATAATTTGTTTCATCTCGTTGATACTAACAATTATGTTGGTAATAATTTGCAATTGACGAAAGATAGATATAGTATTGTGATGTACTATCTTTCTAACTATCATAAAAGACAGATAGCTGTGTCGCTATCATATTTTTTTTCCATAACAGCCAAGAATTTGGCTAAACAACTTGCTCCTTTTGAGCAATGCAATGACATAAATAAGTATTCTGCCAATAATTTGGCAAATAACAATGACATTGATCTTCATTTAAATTAGAAATTAAGACAACAGAGGCAACCTCTTGCAAAAATGTAAGGATAGCAAATGAAAGTGTAAAAGTATTACATAGTATCAACCTGGTGCATCAAAACATTCAAGGGTTTTTGAACAAAGATTTAGAAGTAGATTTATTTCTTAACTGTAATAGTATAGATATTCTGTGTATGACAGAACATTGGCTTAAAAGCCACCAGTTCATGTTTAATTTTAATCATCACCAGGTTGGTAGTTCGTTCAGCAGAGTAAATGCTATACATGGTGGCTCATTAATTTTAGTAAGTAACCTGTTACAATTTAAAGAACGTAAGGATATTGTGAGCCTCTCTGTTGAGCGGACAGTTGAAATAGCCTGTATAGAATTGGAGCGGTTTGTTGTATTAAGTGTATACAGACCACCTTCAGGATTGTATGACTGCTTTGAAAAGGTAATGGATGAAGTATTACACAAGATTTGTAACTCGAACAAGTCTATTATTGTTTGCGGTGATTTTAATGTTAATTTATTAGATAACTCAGGTTATAGTAGTAAAATAATAAGTTTATTTCAGTCGTACAATCTTGTTAACTTATTTATGGAGCCCACAAGAATAACCCCTAGTAGTGCCACATGCCTAGATAATATTTATACAGATGTTGTACCGAGCCACAAAGAAATTATTAATTTATTAGAATCTGATCATTGCGGGCAACGGATTACCATTCAAAATCAAAATAAAAAAATGGGTAAAAAGGATATCACTGTTAACCCCAAAACTGCCTTTCGCCTAGAGGCCTTTAAAGTTAAACTTGAAAATAAATTACCAGTTTTATCTGCAAATGCTGATCCTAATCACCTATATGGTGATTTTTTTAAGATGTATTGTAAACAATTTAATTCCACTTTTATTCCCAAGACTATCTCGATTAATAGTAACGTCTCTTTCAGTGATTGGGCTACCATTGGTATTCATAAAAGTAGAACACGACTTTATGAGCTGTACAATGAAAGGACTTCTGTAAACACTGCTGAATTTAATTTATATGTTAGAAATTATTCCAAATTATTTAAAAAAGTTTGTTGGATGGCCAAGTCGCGTTATTTGAGTTCTAAGATTTAAAACAGTAGTAATGTAATTAAAACGACTTGGAATATTATTAATAGTGAAACGGGAAGGTCTAGCAACCGAAATACTGACTACAGCCTGTCTATCAACGACAACATAATCACATCAGACTCGCAAGTCGCCGCGGCTTTTGAAAATTTCTTTGCAGATATTCCCGTTTCAACTACAAAATCACTAAACTCATCACCTTCTGTTGCTGAGTCTTTGCTGAAGGAAAATGTTAATGTTTGTGATTCAGAATTTCATTTTGAACATATTAGCTGTAGAGATATAATTAAAACCTTTCACACTTTAAATGTAAAAAAGACTGCAGATCTGTGGGGTAATTCTGTAGAAGTTGCTAAGTCTATTATTGACATTGTAGCACCTACTTTAGCTCTTATATTTAATAATTGTATAGACTGTGGGGAGTTTCCTGACCTAATGAAGAATAGTAAAATAATACCTTTGTTTAAATCAGGTAGTACATCAGACCCCTCTAATTACAGACCTATTTCAGTACTACCTACCTTTAGTAAAATTTTTGAGAAATTAATTTTAGATCAATTGCAAAGATTTTTTAATAAACATAATTTATTAAATCGCAAACAGTTCGGTTTCACAAGGGGTCGTTCAACTACCGATGCCGGTGTTGAACTCTTAGGGCATATTTACAATGCATGGGAAAATAAATACGATGCCTTGGGCATTTTTTGTGATTTATCTAAAGCATTCGATTGCGTGCTTCATGAAACTTTAATCAGGAAACTCCGCCACTACGGGATCCGGAACACCGCTCTGGATCTTCTTATTTCATACTTGTGTAATAGGATTCAGTGTGTTGATGTAAACGGAAAAAGATCTCCCGGGTCCGTAGTATCAATGGGAGTCCCACAGGGCTCGATTCTTGGCCCTTTCTTGTTTCTTATTTATATTAATGACTTGCCTTACCTCATAAAAGATCATCATGATATAGTGTTGTTTGCGGATGACACTTCACTTTTGTTTAAACTTAAACGTCAGCAACTTGTTAATGACGATGTAAATAGCGCAATCTCAAAAGTAGTTCACTGGTTCAATGTTAATAATTTACTTCTTAATGAAAAAAAAGACCAAATGCATTAAGTTTACGCTACCTCACGTTAAGCAGGTGAAAACTAATGTGTTGATAAAGGGCGAAGAATTGAACCCTGAAGATAGCACTGTATTCTTGGGCTTAACTTTGGATGCCAAGCTTCAGTGGGGCCCACATATAGCCAAATTATCGAAAAAGCTAAGCTCTGCAGCATACGCTGTTAGAAAAATTCGTAATTTAACTGATATAGAGACAGCCCGCTTAGTGTACTTTAGTTATTTTCATAGTGTAATGTCGTATGGTATTCTATTGTGGGGAAATGCCGCCGACATTCAGACTATTTTTGTCTTGCAGAAAAGAGCTGTTCGATCAATTTATAAATTAAGTCCGAGGCACTCTCTCAGAGAAAAATTTAAGGAGATTAATGTAATGACTGTGCCTTCACAGTATATTTATGAAAATCTTTTATATGCCCATAAAAATATTAAATTGTTTAAAAAATACAGTGATATCCATAGTATAAATACTAGGAACAAACACAAATTTGTTGTACCATCAACAAGGCTCAAGAAAATAGGTGGGTCATTCAGATGTCAATGTATACGCTTTTATAATAAACTTCCAAGCCATGTTCAAGATCTAAGTCTCAATAAATTTAAATCATTCATTAAACGTAAGTTGTGCCTGAAAGCCTTTTATACTGTTAAAGATTATATTGAGGACAAAAAAGCTTGGGATTAACCTGCTCCAATTTTGTATACTGAATCTAGTTTTTATTTTTGTTTTGCTCTTTGACATTCTATTATTATTATATACACTTTGACATTTGATTATTATTATATACACTTTGACATGAATATTTACTTTGTGAAGTATAATATTATTTTTGCTTTAATTATTGTGAATGTGAGGACTATGTGGTATTTTTGTTTTTGTGTTTCATCTCTTTCTCAGTTCATTTATAAAGTTAATCTGGCAGTTTGAGTACTTTATGCGGCTTACCCAAATGTCCTTTCTTTGGTATTGTTCGTCAAATCGTTGAGCTCCTCAAGTTCTGAGTTGAGCCGTATGATTACTGATACATGCGTGCACTGAATGGACAGGTCCACTCAACCTGTGTGGTTCTTTCCTCAAAAGACCATTTCAGACACCAATCCACATGGTCTTCACATGATCTGACCAAGATTATGTCTGGACTTTAAAAGAGACTGCGACCTCTGAGTTTGTTTCGGCCTTTCTTCTCAGAGTAGTCAGATAGGAAACGCCGACCTCATCTAGTTTAAAAAAATATGATTGACGTGTAAAAGTGTTTGTACAAACCTACTTACAGAAATAAATCATTTATCATTTATCATTTATCAAATCACAGTATGCACACACAAAATACAACGTGTGTTAAATAAAATGTATCAATATATCAATAATTACCATTGGCGGGCGCTAACAAGTCAAGGCTCAAGGCTGTGTCACCGCTACCAAGCATTTACAGACGACATCAAAATTCTCCATTGTTAGAAACTGAACCTAATGCAAGGTGCATTTAAGACTAATTTTCTATTGAAATGAGAGTCATTACTTGTATATAATTTTAATACAGTGATGTAGAGCTATAAAGACTGTAGGAGTGGCAGAATGGCTCGATGAGGGGTGGGGCTAGCAGTTTTCTTCAGTTTATCGGTAGAACATCATGTCTTGGCTTTCAGTTTATCCGAACTACGTTCTTTGCCCATGGCGCCGCATTTTAATAGCTTTAAATTTGAACCGGCTAAAAATGTACACCGCGGTAAGTTGCATTTTGATTAATTATTTATCGACTGTTAATTAGTTATACGCCTCCCGATGAGAGAATGAGTTTATACTATCCTTTTACAGTTAGATAAAATCTGGGAGCAACCATTATAACGAACGACGAAAATCCTTTCGGTAGTTTTCGATTGTCGGGTTCATATAGGCGGACTGACGTGGCGGGAGAACTTAGTTTTTTTTTTTTATATGTGGTGATTTCACAGCTTACCAGTAAGTTGAACATTATTATTATCATTATTCTAAACTTAAGGCCAATTAAGAAACCAAACAGATAAATAAAATAATTATAGTGTATCGATTTCTGCGATTTGATAGCAAGTTCGCAGTTTTTATCTTATAATGACTACTGGACAGCGAGGCTTAGGAATGTTTTGGTGCCCAACTTTTGATACTGAAAAGCCTTTAATGACCTAATTAGGTGACTACTGGGCAGCGAATTTCAGGAATGTTCTTTGCACCCAATAGCCATATGTGTTATATGGTGGTAATAAATAGTGTTTTTTTTTTTATGAGAAACTTTAGTTACTAAAACGAATTTGGATGGGACGGCAATTCGACTAGACGAAAAATAAAATATATTTAATTAAACAATTATACACTGCGCTCGAGCATTTATCTTGTTCATGAAAAAAATGCATTTTTAAATTATGTTGCTCACATCTAATTGGTTGTTAAGGATATTTCAATCAAACAATACTTTTTTTCAAACGCTGTTGTCAATTTTCTATTATCATGCGTGAGAACATTTTGTCTAAAGAGGTACTTTTACATTTGTAGTCGAAACATTGGTGTACATTTAATGTCTAGAATTATACCCTTTAGGGAATTATTGAATTTAGGAAACTGGCATGTCTTAAAACTAAAAAAATCGAAGACATTTGACATCTACCAACCCGCACTGGGCCTGGCACTGGCTCTGGGCCCGAGCGTGGTAGATTACGGCCCACTCCCTCTCACAGAGAGGAGGCCTGTGTCCCAGCAGTGGGAACGTTATAGGCTGTTTATGCTTAAGGAATTCTTTCTTTCTTCTTTTGTGGAAATACAAAAATGATGATGTTTACAAATGGTAGGTACTCTTATATTGTCTACCTGGTGGTAGAGCTCGCATGCGATACTGCTGAGCATGCGAGCATGGTCCTGGGTTCAATTCTCTAGTTCGGCACTGTTATTGGGTTTTATATCTGGAATTTCTCAGTAGTAGCACGGAGTCTGCATTGGTGCCCGGGTGATGAAATAGGCTCGCCCCTTATTACAGGGGATGACCAACCGTTCGGGTAAAAATGGCGTGATTTTATGTGTGTATGTGTTTACTATAAGTTGGCTGTTGAAGCTGTTATACAATAATACCGAACGTGCCTTTGTAATAAACTCATATCGGCACACTTACACATCATCAACATCATCATCATCATACTCAGCCTATTACGTTCCCACTGCTGGGACTCAGGCCTCCTTTCCGTGAGAGGGAGTGGGCTGTAATCCAACACGCGGGCCCAGAGCGGGTTACACTTACACATACATAATCACATCTCGTAAACAATCACAAACTTACTCTCGTACACAATCGCACAACCTCACATACTCACTATCGTACACAATCGCACAACCTCACACACTCACTCTCGTACACAATCGGACAACCTCACACACTCACTCACGTAGGTACACAATCGCGCAACTCTCCACAACGCTGTACTCGCTGCATGATAAATGATGTAACGCTTTAGTACGCCCAGACATTGTTACTCGAGGTGGAGACCTGGTGTTCTGAAACACAGACTTTGGCTTATCTTAGACACCACTTTCCATCAATATTGTAATGTGTATTAATAGCTTAATACTTATCATTATGTACTTATAAACTTTAAAATATTGTGGTGTCATAATAAATAAATGTTATGTTATGTACTACTTAGTGAACTTATGACGAGAATAGGTGTTGATGTCAACGTCATATTTAAAAAGTTTTACTGTTGAACGAAATAGCAATTGAAAAAAATCGTAAGTGGTAACAAACGTTCTTCTGAATCAAAATCTTTTCAATGAAATAAATATATATAATAAATAAATATATAGATCCCAAAAATTGTTCCAACTCTTTTTGGGGTCGGCTTCCAGTCTAACTTAGGGCTAGGCAGATCATGCGGCTTGACGGATGACGTTTGCAAGGCACAGAAATAATGAAAGTTATTATTTGACGAAATACATTAATTTCAATAGGTACTACTTAATTACTCATATTTAGAGCTCTGTAACTCCTCACTGACTAACAATCGAATGAAGTCGTTTAATCACGAAATATTCCCCTAGACGAGATTTTTCCATTGGTATATAGTTCATCACTAGCTTTTGCCAGCGGCTTCGCCCACGTGGAACTTTCATCCCCTATTTAACTCCCTTAGGGGTCGAATTTCGAAAAATCTTTCCTTATTCCTTGTCTCCACTATAAAGGGAACCACTGTGCAAAATTTCAGCTTTCTCGGTCCAAGGGTTTGGGCTGGGCGTTGATGAGTCAGTAAGTTAGTCAGGACTTCTCTTTTTATTTATATAGATCATCATCATCATTTCAGCCGCAAGGCGTCCACTGCTGGACATAGGCCACCCCCAAAAGGGGGGTTGTGCCATAATCGCCAAGGTTGGCCTGCCGGGGTTGGCCATCGCAGTATGGTGATAAAATGCATAGAGAACGGTGCTGCCCATTCTCTGGTGAGTCCCTTAATCGCCTTCTACGACACCCACGGGAAGAAATGGGATGGTGCTATTCTTTTACGTCCAACACCACACAATATAGTTCAATTATAGAAATATATGAACGCTATTGCGTCGCGTTTGTAATTGTAGCAGGCTTAATGTTATGTCTGGCAGACCAACTCATAAAATATTGTTCCTAAAACAGCATCTAGGAAGCCATGCATTAAAATGTTTTTTATAGGTATAAAATATGATGTTTGCTAGGCACAGAATTTAATCAATCGTCTCAGCCAATCGCAGTCCACTACTGGACATAGGCCTCTCCCAGACTACGCCACAACACTTTGTCCTCCGCTTTCCGCATCCAGTCTGTCCCAGCCACTTTCTTAAGGTAGTCGGTCACTCTAGCTACATAATTAAAGAGAGTATGTTAATTGGCCAAATATCAGAATTCCAATAGATAATACTGAATTACTTACAGAGCAGTGGTGGCTCAGTGGTAACAGTCGCGACTTACGACATGTAGGTCGTAGGTTTGAACACAGACAGGCGCTTTAGTTTGTGTAAATTATTTCACCACCACAAAACGGTTTAGGAAACGGCATGTACTAGAACCAAAAATTCGATGACATGTGACATCTACTAATCTGTACTGGGCCCCGCGTAGATTACGGCCCTATCCCTCTCACAGAGAATGAGGCCTCGGTCCCAGTAGTGGGAACTTTATAAGTTTATTATGATGTTATGATTATGACTCACAGACTTTAGAGCTCTGAAGCTCATTTCCTTCAAGAGAAGTCGTCAGAATAAGGAATATATTCTCCTTGATGAGATCTCTACATAAACAGGGTCAAAATGAATGAGGTGGGAATACTTTACCCACGTGTTGGATATCGATATCGAAAAGTAGTGGAACAAAAAAGAAACAACAAGTCAATGTCCGTAATCGATAAGCCTTTGGAACATTTTTTAAGAATTTTCAAACACCTTGTTAGTTCGCCTTAACGTATATGTCAGTGTCATTTAAAGTCTTGAACAAAGTAAAAAAAAAACTAAACAAAAAAAATTAAAGAAAAACAATGTTATTTTTTAGTTTATTAGGTTTCGATACCTGAAACGTGGGTAAAGTATTGCCAGCAAATTTAATTTGACCCTGTATTTCAACGATACTAGGCTTCAAAGCAGAATTGCCACATTACCTTTATAATTAAGTTTATTAATTTAATACATAACATTTTATTATAATACAACCAGTCAAAATCAAAATCAAAATATTTTTATTTCATATAAACCTGCATGGGCACTTATGAAACGTCAGAAGCTAAGTGCACGGTTCCAAATTGTTGTTTCCTATGGAGAAGAGCCGGCAAGAAACTCCACGGTTACTCTTTTAAAAATAATAGTCTTACCAAGAGGTATCGAATTACCCAGTAACTGGGTTGTGGAGGTCAGATAGGCAGTCGCGTCAAGTAAAATACTGGTATTCAGCTGCATCCGGTTAGACTGGAAGCTGACCCCAACATCGTTGGGAAAAGTCTAGGTAGATAATGATGATATTAATTTAAGATGATATTAATTATTAGTTTTAAAATCTACGCTATTCCACATTTCACGATTCACTTTCATTCTTAGCCCGCAATGGCACGGCTCTAACACAGCCCACCCTCTAAGATACGGGAGTGAAGATAACCCTATTCGTGCTACAAACGTTGGAACTTAAACAACTTGTACAAAGGGTAAACAACGCAAGGGTAACTTCAACATTTTAGTGCGCAATTGTCGCTGTGGCCACAGGGGACCTCCATGACAGTTTTTTTTTTTGTACTTTTGTTTAAAAATCGACCGTGTAATGTGAAGGGTTTATTGCTTGGGGTTCAGCAGGAGTGCGCTTTGGTGTTATGGTTTTTTTTGTGTGAAAAATCTATTGAGTTTGATGAAAAATGTTATTTTGGTATATGTACCGTGGAGTGCGTTACGTGACCTAGAAAAGTGTAACACCGATTATCATGTCCCCGTAAGTTTACTAACTCGAATCACTTAACAACGAATGCACGCTACCACGAAAAACTTAAATGCCTAGCCTTTCCCCAACTATGTTCGGGTTGGCTTCCAGTCTAACCGGATACCTACAGCTGATGCATGAGCATCCATTATTCATAATCGATACCTCTGAATGCCTCGAAAAGCATGTTGAGACAAAATACCTGGCTGTAATTCTTAGATCTTTGATAGTCGTTACGGGTAGTCCGAAACCAGTCTTACCAAGGATAATAATAGTCGCACTACGAAGGTACTGTGAGAGCTTTACGAGTTCTCACAGCACTGAAAATCTTTCTTACAGATATAATATAAGACTATGTAGCAGAATTGAAGTTCCAATCAATCATTTGTTTTTTGGTTCAAGCCGTTTTTTTCCACACGTTTTTTGACATACCAACTTGAGTTCCAATTTTAAACGATTCATAAGTTAATCTAAAACATTAGACAGGCACGGAAGAAATTGCCCGACCGGCATCAAGAAATTGTGCTTTGTACATATGTAAATTGTTTGATATCATGGCTTAGTCCGCTCGCTGTAGCTCAGTTAACCGCACAACGTCGATAGAACCTTTATGGTTGCAGCAGTTAGTATATGGAGGATTTTGTACTGCAGCGGGGTAACTGCATAATACACTAGCAGAAGGAATGGCTCTCATTTTGACAATTCAACAATATTCATTGCGTCATTTACGCTGAGGAGCAGGCAATTGTTTCGAACTTGTGAAGCAATGGATTAGCAATAAACTTCTAAATTATTCAGGTTGTAATTGTTGGTGTGTAACGCAATTAGGGTGCAGGTGAAACCACTGACGGTTGGCCTCCAGTACAATTGTATAATAAACGAGCTGAAGTCCAAGTAATACTTTTTAATTAATTCAAATAGCATTCTCTTTCAATAGCCTCGACCAATTAAAAAACTTAAAAAAAAAATAACAACCGACTTCCAAAAAAACACTATAAAGCGCAAAATAACTTTAATTTCGGAAGTTGGTGACTTTGGATGTGTATTTTAATTCTTTGTCACCGCCTTCCGAAATTAAAGTTATTTTGCGCTTGTAGTGTTTTTTTTGGAAGTCGGTTGTTATTTTTTTGAAAAAAGTTTTTTTATTTTTCACTTTTTAGTTACCTACCCCACACCAATTCGAAAATTCATCATCCTTGGGGTCAAAACAATGCATATTTATGCGATAGCAGCATTCGCGATTGATTTGCTGTAATTTTTTGAAGAGGTCCGTTGTCTGTCTCCGAAGCGCATCATCAGATCTATGGGACCATTTCGGAATAAACCCCTTTCGAACAAAAAAGATTTTTGTAAATCCGTCTTTATACGACGGAGTTATGCCCGAACATACATAAAAAAAATATTATATTTATATAAACATGTCGAATTGATAACCTCCTTCTTTTTGAAGTCGGTTAAAAATACCCATTTTGGGTATTTCCATGTAGTTTCGTGTGGTGCCGGACTGAACGAAAAGCACCATCCCATTTCTTCCCGTCGGTGTCGTAAAAGGCGCCTAAGGGACTTACCAGAGAATGGGCAGCAGCGTTCTCTATGTATTTTACCATCATACTGCGATCGCTAACCCGCCTGCCAAGCGCGGCTGTTATGGCAAACCATGAGAGGCCTATGTCCAGCAGTAGACGTCTTTCGATTGAAATGATGATGATGGGTATTTCCCAAAACATAGGTATAATTTGTTATATCATCAATTCATCATACCAATACAGCTTATAGAAAAATACTCAAAAGGCCTTTTACATTTTTCCATTGCTACGTTCATCATTTAAGGCCGCTTAGACCTCTGCCCACCCATTTCCGGAAAGGAAGCCCGAATATTTGTATAGGTACATAACAACGCGTAAACCCAACTAGTATGGACCAGTCAAATCACAATTTAATAGTAATCGTACAGTATACGAGCGAAGTTGAATCTTATTTTTATAATAATAAAGGTGGCGGAGTGAGGTACTACTGGTGCAAAGGGATACTCAACCTTATTTCTTTGTTTCGGAGAATGCTATGTTATTTATTGATTCAATCACTGACAGAGAAGTAGACAATGCAAAGCCTTAACTGCGCGTCAAGAAATGCATGAAATTTTGCACAAGATTTTCTTTAACAGCATAGGTAGAAAGACGATCACAAAAAAAAAACTACTTTCGAAGTCGGTGGCTTACAAAAATATAAAAACGAAGACATCCGAATTTATTGTATTTTTTTTTCACTTTGTAGTTTTTTGTTCGGAGGTCAGTTTTTAACCTATAAATCACGGCGCACAGTGGGCTGAAAATGAAGCTCCATAGACTTGGTGTCGGTCAAAAGTCAAGTACCTAATTTAGAAAAAACAAAAATTTCAGTACTTATATTTTTCTACTGACTAGCAATATTGTACGTTGTGAAACTATTTTTGCTAAAGCTATTATTTAATGTAGAAAAGTTTATCACTTTATAGCTGCTGTATCTACCCCATACAAATTCAAATAACACTACTTGCCATGTAAACAACACTGACTGGAAGTTAGTAACAAAAAAAGGATACCTTCCCGGGTCTCTTACATTTTTCTTGAAAGTAGATCGGATGTGAATCCAGTCTAATATTATTCCTATACAGGATAAAATTTTGTCCACTGCGCAAACTGTAACTATGAATTCAGAATATCATTCTAGACCCCCCAGCACAGATTTTTTTATCGATTACGCAAACAAAATTAGCAGTTTCATAGAAAAATGCAATACCTACGCGGTATAATCGTCGAAAAATTTCAGCGCTGTGGGGTCTAGAATGATATGCTGAATTCATAGTTACAGTTTACGCACTGGTTAAAAACTTAACCTGTATAACTGATATTACCAATTAACTTCTGATTGGTAATGTAATGGACGAATATCTTGATTTCTGATTTGAGTCCGTGTCTACATTCCTACTTGTAGAGGTGTAACAGTCAGAATGTGCCGTTTTTCGATACATCAGACATAGTCATGGTCTGTAGGTAACTTACATTAGGTAGATTTCTCTGTAATTAAAAAGATTTCTACTACGTAGAAAGGGTTTAGGTCTGGGTTGCAACAAATAGTAAAATTGAGCTGTAAGTTATGTTCTTCTAACCACCTGGCCTTATTTCTATTTAAAATATAATCTAAATAAGGTTACTATAAATAAAGAATAGAAAAGTTACAGATGATCAAATTGTTTTTAAAAAACGCTTTAAATCGCTATCACTTGCGTCTCCTCCTCGCGTATTTCGTGGCCATCCCCTCGAACAAATTTAGCCACTTGTCCCAATCATAATGTAGCGACACAAATCACTATTAAAGGAATATAATTTATTTAATATTCACTTGCAATCGGATTGCATGGGGAGGAGAAACTATCGATAAAATTAAAATACTTTAATAATTATTTGCCGTTTAACTTACCAAGTACCTTTTACAATGTTGTAAAGGAAATTATCTTCGTCGATGGTTTTCGAAACTGTGTATAATTAATCAGAAAAAAGTAGAATAAGCATCGATAAGTTATATTGCTGCGTTACATGAAATGAGAAACAAAAAATGAAAAACAAAATACAATATTCTATAGAGAAATAAAACTGAATTATTTTATGAATGCAATATTTATCGCAACTACTTTATACAGTAAGTAATAAATTCAATAATTAACTAACCAAATGTATTAATCAATACAAGTTTCTATGTTCAGTTGAGTTATTTTTGATAAGATTCCAAATTATAGCTTTCATTCGCTTCCACAAATAACATTATTTTCGACGGAAAATGTGGGTCATGCAGTTCTATAGAGCTATAATGACACAACTCAGCACCGTGAAATTTATTATCCAGGGCAAGAAAACAATAAAATTGTAAGGTAGCATTATTTATTTAAAAAAATCCATACATCGACACTTTTATTATGAGCCGTTCGGCCCTACTAAAAATAATTATGTATTTTATAAATCGAGAAAAGGTAATAACTACCTATAATTTTTCAGTCAATATAGGAACAGTGGAGACGCTAGGAAATCTATCCAATTTGCCAGCTATTCCTGGAATGACTTGGTTGCTGAGCGAAACAGCACCCTAATTGCGTAACTCACGATTAATCCTATTCTGTTTCGTTTTGAAACAGATTGTTAAACCATTGCTTCATATGTTCTAAAAATGTGTCTGCTCAACAACGCAAATAACGCAATGAATATTGTTGAACTGTCAAACTGAAACAGATTATGATTAATCGTGAGTTACGCAATTAGGGTGCAGGTTGTTTTAAAACAATTTTTCTAACATTATGATAAGCAAGTATCAGTTATGTAAGCGGATACCATAGTCGCAAATATGTAGAATAAATGCCATTTTAATGGCTGTGTGGAAATCCAAATAGATATTCGTACTTATTGGTAATTATTTTACCTGGTTCAGAAAAAAAATGTGTAAAGATATAAATAGGACAACAATTTGGACAATAATGTACTAATACCAGTAAAAAAAAAATCTTCATAACTGATATCGGTAAATAAGCCACAAAAATCCGGCACAGCCCAAATATTAATGATTATAAGAAATGCGACTGAATTAGAAACAATAGCATGAAGGAACAAACAAGTGCCATGCCGCATGTTTTATACACCCTCGGTGTTTCTTTCACATTTTTTATACATGCTCGCCCGGTCACGAATATTGCGCTGACATTTCGTAGTCATCACCTGACCTACTTGAAAGAGTATTCGTTTTTCATGGGAGTCATCAAAATAGTACCAACCTTTATTGCTTCAATAGGTCACGGACGGCGGGTCACACAAGAATATCACGGTTTACGTCTAGATTATGCGCAGGTTATTGTTATGGTAGGTCAGGAGAGTTTTCACTACACCAAAATAGAAGCAAAACGGAATAAAAGACTCGGACTATTAAGTCAATTCATTTTTGCAATAGGGATCAGAAAGATACCTACACGAAGATACATGACACGGGAGAAATCTGAATAAGATCCGATACTTATTTAAAACATAATTAACAATGCTATCGAAATTTATAAAAACGTGCGTGTCCCATCACTATACAATGACATACGTGTGTCCCGTCCCCTGTTACACGCGTGTACAAAATATTTAGGGGAGAAACAACGTTCAAATTATAGTCGTATGTTGCTCCTGTGAATCTAATGTGGTTAGGAGTTCATTAACATTCTGAAATTATGAATTTAAATTAACGAAAAGAGGAAGCGTGAAAATAATAAATATACTTTTCGGTAATGTAATTCATGTCAAAACTTGAGGCTCGAACAGTAAATTGCTTCAAAAATCGAATAGAAAGATTCGATATTTAATCTGTCTATTCGATTTGTCCAAGCTTTTTTAACATACGCATCAGCTAATTAGCTGCTAATGTGTCTAACCAAATATTAATCATCTGCTAAGCTTTATCCCAACAATACTGGGTTCTGCTTCCAGGAGAAAGGAATAATCTCAACAGCAAGGAAAAGGAAGTTATACAACGGAATGTGAAAATTGAAAGGTTTCTCCTGAAGTAATTAAAATACTACTAAATTAATTTCAAAACTCATTGCAAAAAGCGAAACACTTACTTCTAGTCAATCGGTTTTACCATGTTCCGACTTGAATCATAATTAAAGGTGTTAGGTAAAGTCGGACACACGACTTAGGTATTGTGCCCAAATTAATAATAATTATTAATTATGTACAGACTCTTTGCCAGTAGGGCACCGCGCGAACCACGCGCGTAAAACACGTTCTGTCTATCCATTTGTGTTTTGTGTCTACATAATTATATTACATTTATAAAAGAGAAAGGTCACTCATTCATATGTTCCTTCACTCACTGATAAATTACCATATCTCAAAAATAACTGGACCTATGAAGATGAAATTTGGCGCCGAGGAAGATTATGAGTAGGAGACGTCAGCTAACTTTTAGGAAACTTCGCCCTTATAAGGGTAATATAGGGGTGGAAATTTACATGAAAAATTTCATTCCGGGAGATGGTTCCCTTTGGATAATTTTCAACACTAAGGCGGGTGGAGCCGTGGGCAGCAGCTAGTCTCTTAATAATAAATAAGTATACAAAACTCTAATGATGTACCCTTCTTTAATTATTGTTATTAATTTCATGTCCTGCCTAAACTTCCATAGCCAAAACCAGTTTTTTTGTTATGTATGTAAATTATTAACGCGCTTCGCTGCCTCGTGCACGGCTAAGCAAGTATGTATAGATGGTCAATTGGTCACCCATCCTCGGACGGTTCGGTGATTTTAACATAAATGCCTCTGTAATTGCAAGAGTCCATGAGCCGTGATAAACACTCAGTCTGGTTTCGTATTGAAAACCAGGCTTTATTAACTGTGTAGATGTTCGATAACTTTTTTATGAATAAGACCGTTACAATCAGCACCCTAATTGCGTACCTAACTCACGATTGATCATAATTGGTTTCGTCTTCACAGTTAAACAATATCCATTGCGTTATTTATGTTGTCGAACAAACACATTTCTCGAACATATGAAGCAATGGTTGAACAATCCGTTTCAAAACGATACAGATTATGATGAATCGTGAGTTACGCAATTAGGGTGCAGGTTAAAGAACTGCACCCTAATTGCGTAACCCACGATTAATCATAATCTGCATCATTTTGGAACAGATTGTTCATCCATTGCTTCATATATGTCTTCAAATAAATAAATACGTTCGAAAAATGTGTCTGATCAACAACGTAAATAACGCAATGAATATTGTTGAACTATCAAAATGAAACAGATGATTGATCGTGAGTTACGCAATTAGGGTGCTGGTTGCCAAACAAGCAAATAAAAAGAAAAATAATAAAGTGAACCTACATATCTGTATATTAAAGCACACTGTTGGACACAAACCCTCTCATTTATAAGCGTTGCTTAAAGTTAAGAGATGTTTAAACGTGAAATGTTCATGGTTAAACAGACGCTAATCACTACTTAACTTTAAGCAAAGTTTATAAATAAGGTGGTAAATGTAAGTGCACCTAAAAATCAAGTTACTAAATAAGCTATACCTACTGAACCCAAAGCCAAAGACCGTAAAAAAACATATATTTCGTGCAGCAACATTGCAATAACGTGAGGATTCTTAATTGTGAGTTAGTGCGCCCTTGGGGCTCAGGCAGACATGAACCCCGGACCGTGTGTAATAGATAGTGCACTTTTATTTTCTTCCCGTCGGTCTGTGCGACCTTCGAGAAGTTGGTTATTGATTGTGGAGACGATATTAAGGTAATTTTCCCAACTCCATGTGAAATTACCGCGTCAGTCACTATTCATTCAAATTTGATTTCCGTAAAGCAACAATTTCTTTCGAGTCCTTAAAAGTTTGGTTGAATATTTTGAGTAGCTAAAATATAGATGTATGAATCTTAGCTATCGTAAACCAATATCATCTGGCATGTTTTATTTGTATACGGTTAGAACTTCATTTTCAATATTTGGTGGCTTGTTAATACAAAAAAGGTGAAACCAAAAGGCTTTTTGTTGCTTATCAAACTCAAAAGTCGGATATGATATTATATTTCGCATTATAAAGTCTACGATGCAACACACGAATAATTACTTCACCAAAGCAACTCAGGAGGTATCACTTACATTTAAACACCTAGTTCACCATGTTGAATAAATCTATAGCGTTCATTTTTCATGGAATACAATAACATTTGAATAGCGGAATAACAAAAGAAGTTTCATCATAAAAAATCAAAGCATCCGACCCAACAGGGGATGCATCGCAATATTTATAGCGAGCGCATATGCGACGACTACACGACAAACATTCATTTCGGCAACAATGCCGGTCAACAACTTAAGCATATTGGCTGAACACTCACTCCCAATCAACGTCACAACACTCGCCCCATCTATAAAAAAACAAGTGTTTGCTCTCATAAAGAATGAGTGCAAATCTGCACAATGATTGTTTATGTTTCCATATCGTCCCGAGCGCCATTGTTGCGCCGAGCACCCTCCTTTTATTTACAATAAAACGTACGATTTAACATGAATGCAGAAGTTAATACGGCGGACGAGTATAATGGCGACGGTGCCCCTCATAATCCTCTTAATCATTAAAATATTGACAGGGAACTAACGAGTGTTTCTGTCCGCAGATGGGCCACCACGGTATGGAAGGGCTGGACATGCTCGATCCGCTGACTTCGTCATCGATGACCACCTTAGCGCCGATGGGAGAAGCAGCTCCACCTCACCACCAGCTGCACGGCTACGGAGCCATGAACCACGTCATGAACCACCACCACCACGCTGGCGGGCTCTCCCACGCGCCACCCGCACACCTCGGGCACCCATCTGCAGCGCTCCACCCTGACACCGACACAGATCCCCGTGAGCTCGAGGCTTTTGCTGAAAGATTCAAACAGCGAAGAATCAAACTAGGCGTCACACAAGCAGATGTTGGCAAAGCACTTGCAAACTTAAAACTACCTGGCGTAGGAGCCCTCTCCCAGAGCACCATCTGCCGCTTCGAGAGCCTCACACTAAGTCACAATAACATGATAGCGCTGAAGCCAATCCTGCAGGCGTGGCTCGAGGAGGCAGAGGCACAGGCGAAGAACAAAAGACGGGACCCAGACGCGCCAAGCGTGCTTCCAGCTGGAGAAAAGAAACGCAAGAGAACTTCCATCGCAGCGCCGGAGAAGAGAAGTCTGGAGGCATATTTCGCAGTGCAACCGCGGCCATCGGGGGAGAAGATAACGGCCATTGCGGAGAAACTGGACCTAAAGAAAAATGTGGTGAGAGTGTGGTTTTGTAACCAGCGACAGAAGCAGAAACGGATGAAATTTGCGGCGCAGCACTGACCGGCGGGCGGCGGCGCGGCTCTGCTGTACCCGGGTCCCGGGTACGGCTACTGAGCACCGCCGCTCTGGCGTCCCACGCCCCGGCACGCCCTCACAACCCCTCACACAGCAATAAGGATCTCATTCTGATCTCATTCTTAAACTCCCTTCGAGTCAAGCAACTAGTCTTTAATGTAGATATTATACCGTTCTTAAGTTTGTCTATACACGTTACACGACTTCTTATATATTTTTCGAGACACAGGGTATATAATAATCGATTATATACATATCATTACAGTGAGTAGACGCTTCAATCGTTCAGTTCGTGCGCGCCGTCTTTTCAATGTTTTCGGAGTATCGAATGTGTACATGAATAAAAAATTGAAATTCAGGATTTTTAAGAGAATGTGCCTTGCAAATAATCAATATTCTGTGTTTTAATGTTAGTAACTTCATTGCTGCGAGTCGCAGGAGTCGCACTAGACAACCGGATGTCTGGTGTCGGGTTGTACACACAGTAGGATGTGATGTGCGCCGGCCGGACGGGTAGCATGCGAGACTGATATCCTTTTAAATGTAGAATTATGTATTGATTTTCCTGACTTTGCTCATTATTAAGACTTCTTAACTCGCATGTGTCACTTGCCGGTGGTCTGTGCGCAGTCTAATGTTTAAATATTTAATGATAAATTTGATAGGCGTTTCGTTTTCATTATTTTGATATTGTACAAAATAATTGTAAGAAATTATTGTTTCAAGCTTAAGTTGTAGATAATATTCGGTAGGATTTTGTACTATATTACAATCATTTGTTTAACTTTCTGATCATGTTCATTTTGTATGATGCAGTATTACATTTTCACGAAATGGCACAATTTCTAGTTTAAGAGGTTATTAGTGACATTTAGCCAAAATAGTTTTAACGATTCATTTGTAAATAACTCACCTTTCAATTAACAAGTAGGAGTTAGTTTAAATACACATAGTTACTAAAACGAATGGAATTAGTACAACGCGGTTGGATTCATGGACAAGTTATAGAACGTTTCGTTTATCTGTCACTTTTGTAATTATCTAGATAATTAGGAAAGGCGATGTTACAAAATCACTCGATGCCAAAATCTTTATTTCAAACGTCAATAAATTCTAAATTGAAATGCGGCCAAAATATTGACGATAATGAAAAATAAAAACGAATTTGTGACTACTTTTGGTTGTTCTCTGCATGAATCCAAAATGGCGTTATGTACCACAGCTTAAGTAATAGAAAATCCGAAAAAAAAAAAACATAAAATTTTTGCGAATTATAAATAATATTTTTAAAAGATATTTTGTAAATATAGATTTAATAAACAGACTTAAGTAATGAAACGTGCAATTTAGACTTCAGTAATTATAAAAATAACTGCTAGGAATTTATGGAATTATACCACTAACAACACACACGTTATTATTTAAACACGATCTAGTCATAGATTTATTTACATTTAATTAAAATTTTATTATGTTGTTTTCGACAGACTTGATGATTTTTATAATTTATTGTTGTTAAATAATTTTTTAATCCAATGTACAATTTTACCAAAAATTTTAATATTTATTTATTAAGAAATTATAAGGAGGATGTACCTTTTTTTGTTATAATTTAGTACTTATTGGTATTCTGAAGAAATGTACGATACCTTACGTCACCACTCAACCTAATATGAAGTAAGATTCGTGATATTACAGCGTTAAAATTAGAAATAATTACGCATTTCTTTTGTTAAATTATTTTTTACGGTAGAATAGGAAAAGTGGTTTAGTGAACTCTGAAATTGGTAAAGGAGAAAAATAATACTCGTATTATCGAATTGAGTAACATCTTACTTGTAAATAAATTATTGAATGAAAATTCATGAAAAAAAAAAACACAAAACGTACTAAATTGTGACGTAAGCTATGTACATAAATAATTGATTAATTATTTTAATTTGTAAATAAAATGAGAATAATTAATAATAGACCGAACGTAACTGTTATTACTATTAGTTCTGGTAACTAAGTCAGTAATAATTTTAAGTAGACATTAGAAAAAGTTTCTCTTGCAATTATTAATTCTTAATTAATTATCTATTATTATTAATAATAATAAAAGAAGACAATCTTATTTCGAAAACCAATAAACAATAAATTGAAAATAGCAATATTAGTAACATCTGTTGTTTTATTACGCCATCTAACCATTCCTCTGTATAACTAAAACAGAAAAAGTTGCTAGACCATCACCTAACCGTCACCCATTTGTATCCCTTGTAATAGCTGCCACAACCTGGGTTCAATTCCCAGGTACAAAAGTTAAAACAGTGGACGCTCAGATTATAAAACAAAGGCAGATAGACCGCGCGGAATGAAATCAGAATCATCAAACGTAATCAGCCTATAATATTCCAACCAGTGGGCTGTAATCCACCATGCGGGCTCAGTACGGGTGGAAGATGTCAAATGTCTTTGATTTTTGGTTCTAAGACATGCCGGTTTCCTCACGATGTTTTCTTTCACCATCTTGAGAGCAATGGTGATGAAATAATTTACTAAAAGTAAAGCGCCTGTCTGAGTTCGAACCTACGACCTAAACTCGTAAGTCATGGCCGTTGCCACTGGGTCACCACTGCTCACCTGATTGGAGCGCTTCCAATCAAACCTAGAAATGTTACGGTGTTATGTTGGACGTGATCTCTTAATTTAACCCCTAATATACTGCACTCCATAGTACATTGGCGAATGTTTAGACTCTTGGATATTAGTCAAAGACCAAGTTAAGGTTGAGAAAAAATAATATATGCAGCTAATTAATATTTGTCTGAGGGGCTTGTGGCTAAGTAACAATAGCTGCGCGGGTCGATCGATCAGGTTAAGCTACGCTTGCCGCGGTTGGTCCGTGGATGGGTGACCCTCTTTACATACCAAGACCCCTCCGTGCCTCGGAAAGCACGTTAAGCCGTTGGTCCCGGCTGTCATTTGTGGATCTTTGACAGTCGTTACGGGTCGTCAGAAGCCCGAAAGTCTGACAACCAGTCTTACCAAGAGGTATCGTATTACCCAGTAACTGGGTTGTGGAGGTCAGATAGGCAGTCGCTCCACGTAAAATACTGGTATTCAGTTGCATCCGGTTAGACTGGAAGCTGACCTCAACATAGTTGGGAAAAGGCTAGGCAGATGATGATGATGAATTAATATTTGTCTAACATAAATTCACGCCTTTTCCCTATAGGGTTAGGCACCAACTGCAGAAAGCTACATCTGTACTTACTCCAAGGACAAAATATCGATTAACTAAAAAAATATGGAGCCGCTAGGTGTAACAAGTCAACTAAAACTATTTGATCTTAGAACTTGCGAGACAGCTCTCGAAATAGACATGTTACTGCCGTGACCCCACGGCAATGGCTGAGACATTTTAGGTCGATTTATTTTAAACCAGGAGAAAGCTGGCAATTTGATCGGGTTATTGGGTTATTGGATCAGTGGGCATTACTGATACCAGAGATGAAAAACTTCATGAGGTAACCTGTGTATTTAGTGTTCCAATAACTCTGAAATCAACAACCCCTCTTGAGTAAGATTATTATTTTCTTGACATTTCTTGGGATTCTGGAGTCTCAAACTTTTAGGTGGGGTATGTGGGGCCGAAGCCAACTTGCAGAGGCCCGTTTAAATGAGGTACCGATCGACGATTATCCCTTGGTGAAGGAATTTTGCAGGTGATGGAAACAAAGATATTAGCTAATGTGGACTATGGCCTCTGCCGGGTCAATTTTTAAGATACAATACACAGATAAAATGACAGTGGGTGAGTTACAAACTCGAAAATGGGCCTCCAAAAACCGTCGCTAAATATACATAGTACATAGTGTCGGTGACAAGAGGGCTATATGTCCAGATGTACTTAGGAGGAGTGAAGATGTATTCGGAGGAGTGAAGATGTATTTGACGGTTATCAAGACAATCCAGGTAGTACAGTACCAGCATCTTACGGGAATACTGCCTTCCTACCAGCACGTTTGCTCTTACGAATCTCTACTCAAGCTGCTCAATAAAGACAATAAAGAGTTGGAAGCTCAGTTCTTCATGAGTTTTCACTATTAAATTAAAACCGTTATCAGTTACAATTACATCGTAATATATACTAAAGGGTTATAGAACTCATGGATATCCATAACTTTTACTATTAACTAATTCTGAAATATAGATTCAAACTAGAATGTTCTCATACTTAAAAAAACTTTCAATTTCGAGTCTGAAATCTCATCTCAGTGCCAATCACTTTCCAAAAGCAATGTCAAAAAACTTTTACACAACTATATTCCATCTTATCTTATTCTTTTAATATCGAGCTGATAAATCGTACAATATTTATTTAATGATAAACCTGATTGTTCGACGTAAACACATACAGCTCTAGAAACGTATCGAAATCGAACGTATCGTTTGCTAAATACCAAAAACAGGCAACAATAACACACCAATTCACTCTGCGACAGACCCAGAATATACCCAGTACCCAACCACACCAATAGAGGGAAATAATATCACTACGAGCAAAATAGTAATAAACCCAAATGATGACAGGACTTGCTCTGACGACCTGAATTTTATAGGAGATACTTCTTTGCAAACTCAAGAAAATATTGAAAAGTTCAAAGATACAAAAACCCAACTATCTATGCAGAGTTTACTCGATTTAATAGTAGGTACTACGTTTATGATAGAAGAACTGCAAAATACAATACAAACTGAACTAAAAAAGCCATTAACGAACTAACACAAGATTTTGATCAGGTAACAAGCGATTTAACCATGCGAAATAATGAAAGAAAATAAGAAATAGAAACAACCTACGGCAAACTAGAAAATATTCGTATTGTAAGTGCGTAGTGAAAGTATAACCATGTATTGGAACAGAAGACAAGAAGAAACATTCTATCAACAAATACAAAAAATCTAAGATATATAAACATTAAATACTCTACATTTAATGTAATTGTAGGAGGTGAATAAATCTGATTTCTGTTATCTATTATTAGTACTTTTATCATTTATTATTACGTCATGATAACACCAAAACATATCTTAACTCTTATTTGTAAAATTTGTTTGGATAAATTAGCATTTATCTTTTGCTCAAAAAGTTAGCTCTTTTTATTTTAGAAGGTACAGAAATTGTTATGTTATTATTACAATAATTAGTTAGGTGTCGGACATCTAGGTGTTATAAAAAATAATTACAGTCGGCTTTTACGAACAAAGGAAATATTATGTTGTAATGCAAAACATTTTGAACGTCGGAGACCTACGAAGCTACGCCGTAGAGGGTGCTACGGAATGCGTAGCTCGATCCATAGAGTTGTATTCGTAGCATTTTTCTTAGATTTTTTATCACTCATCATTTATTCATTTGTAAGGGAGTAACTTACACGGAGACCGACAAAAAATGGAAATATCGGCTGAGAATGGAGCCGATTCTCAAGTGATTTCGATTCGAAACAGCTACTTGCATCACAAGTACTACTCACAAATGTTTTAAAAACAAAACACACATTACATTATAACGCATTTCCTGTGAAACCTATGGAGTATTATTTATTTTTCTCTCTCCATTTTCTTTCATACCTCCACGTCGCATCTAATTTGGCCGGCAAGGTCGTAAAGACACGGGTAATCGCTCGCAGACAGTTGATTAGCTCAAAGCGCTCAGAGCGCTCTAAGTGTTTCGAGCGCTCAACCCGGC
Source organism: Polymixis flavicincta (assembly GCA_949987655.1). NCBI lineage: Eukaryota > Metazoa > Arthropoda > Insecta > Lepidoptera > Noctuidae > Polymixis > Polymixis flavicincta. The sequence continues at coordinate 8,307,095 of OX465171.1, read as the reverse complement.
GGGTGTGCCCGCTTCGTAGATAACAAGGCTGCTGATGCTGAATGTTGCTGGGTTTGGTTAATCATTTCAAATTTAGAACGCAATCGATGTGAATTCGGGATAAGTGACCAAACTAGATAACAAATAATGTGTGCAGTCAAATGAGAGATTGAAAAAAAAAATTGAACCTCCCATACAAAATCTATCAGCTAACTATTGATTTTGCATGTCCGCTTTGTTTTTCATATATCGTCCCTTGTTCCTTGGAGAAAGTTGTTCAATTCCACGAGTAATACCACCATGAAAAATTTGGACGGTGGCTAAAAAATTACCCAGTATAAATACGAGAAGCAAAAACCATTTACGGTGTACCGTACCCGTTTTATAAAATACGTGCAATTAATAAACAAACATGGTCATATTTTAAAAGTCCAGACATAATCTTGGTCAGATCATGTGAAGACCATGTAGATTGGTGTCTGAAGTGGTCTGAAGAAAGAAATGCACAAATTGAGTGGACCCGTCCAGTCAGTGCACGCATTTGTCATTAATCATGTAGCTCAACTAAGAATTTAAGGAGCTCAACGATTCGACGAAAGGACATTTGTCCTTTCTTCTGTTTTGTTCATTGAATCGTACCCAAATGAGTATACCGCATTAATTACTCCAACTAAAAACTAAAACATATTAGCGTGAAAATGTTCCCGATAAAGATCCATTTTTTAATGAGACACGATAATTTAAATTAGCTCGCAAACAATGTGAAGGGAAATGAAATTGGAACGTACCTATTTTTACTTACAAATAATAATATTTTCAAAATAGATTATAATTAGCCAGTCAATCACACATAAAAAATTGTTTTCGCAATACTTTCTGAGTGGCCCCTTCACATTAATTTTTATTATGGATTGCTATCCTTACTATTAATTAATGCGAAGGTAACTCTGTGTGTCCATCTGTCGTTTACCTTTTAACGCCCGAACTCATTTCAATTGAATTTGGCAGATCATCAGAGACATCGCTCGCGTGTAGGTCAGAAATTATTCAACCAAATCCGTTTGGCCGTTTTTGCGTAATTGGGTAACAAACATCCAAATATCTTAACATTCACATTTATAATATAAGTAGGGTAATTTCTTCTCGGGTAAAATCTCTGCCTTTCGTTCTCTAGACGTATGACAGACAGACGGACATTTCTGACAGTGAACGACAACTGTTATTCTACATCAAGTATTGTTTTATGTCGGGATATCGCGTATTTTCGCCTTTATTGCCATAAGTGAGCCGTCACATCCACGTAAACAATGATGGTTATGTACTCAGATTATAAAACAAAGGCAGATAGACCGCGCGGAACACCAATAGTGAGACCAAAAAACCAAATACGCTTCGTGGCGTACTAACTCGAGTTTTGAATCAGTATTCGGTTTTTTGACCTCACTCTTGGTGTTCCGCGCGGTCTATCTGCCTTTGTTTTATAATCTGAGGTTATATAGTGGACTTCGTAATGCTATACTGCTGCTACTGCTGCTGCAGCTGCAAGCTGTCTACCTCGGTGTTAGGCGTGTGGCAGAGATTCACATTTATTTGTGGTTTTAGGTTAAGTAATTGGAATAGGAATGCAAACATAGGGGTAAGGAATATTGTTACTAACACAATAGGGTATTTTCCAATTTGAAAAAAAAAACTATTTTAATTTGAAGATTGGGACGATAAATTTAACAGAAAAATAAAAATAAATTTATTTGTATCCATTTTCTCCAAAACGATTATAATCAAATTTATTTTTCGTTGTTTTGAATTTATCGCCAAAACGCTCCTTACGATGACTTTTTATCACGTGACATCGGGACGTCAACTTTGTGTAAACAGCACCAGTACAAATACTTAGTTTGGCGCAGTTTTAGAAGTATTTGTGCACAGAGGCACCGCACACCAGTGATTTCACTTTCTATACATAAAAATCTTGTTAATTATAAACACGACACTCCCTTGTTTACTAACTAACTACTTACTTTAGTTTACACAAAGTTGAAATCACGTGATAAAAAGTCATTTTGGCGGTAAATTTTAAACAACGAAAAATAAATTTGGTTTAAATCGTTTTTAATTGAGAAAATGGATTTAAATAAATTTTATTTTATTTTTCTGTTACATATTTCGTCCCAATCTTCAAATTAGAATAGTTTTTAATAAATTGGAAAATACCCTATTGAGTTATATTACTTGATGAATCGCAGGAGTCCGCTGGATGCGGGAAGCACAGAACCAGTCGAAGTGGCGGAGCCTGGGGGATGCATATGTCTAGCAGTGGACGTCTTTCGGCTGAAATAATGATGATGATTATGACTAGATGAATAAAGATACTATTATTATTATTAACTACTTTTGACTAAAATTCCCAACGAAATGAAATTTCAGTTAGGTTGAAACTATCTGATTGTCAAGGCGAACCGCTTGATCTTGTGAAGACTGCAAAAATTCACTGGATGCGAGAAGCACAGAACCGGTTGAAATGGCGAAACTGGAGGGAGGCCTACGTCCAGACGTTGACGTCTTTCGGCTTAAATAATGATGATGATCTAAAAGTCACAGAAAAATAGACCTTATCGCTTTAGTTTGTCAATCAACCTGCTATTGCTCGACCACTTTTGAGAAAAAAATCCTGTAAATTGAAACTTCACTTGGGTTGAAACTATCTAACTGACACATAGAGAAATATATCTTTTCGTTTAATGACGCGCAAGTCTAGCTAGTCTAGTGGGTATTGTCAAAATTAGGGTACTACCCATCCCTTCGGGGAAACAAGGCATAATGTTATGTTATGATTTCGTTTCAACTTAGCGTTCTTTCAGACTTTTCGTTTTTTGTTCGGCTCTTAACGGCCGTAGCGTTATGTTAAGCTTTAAACTTTTCTCCAAAGTTGGGCTACCAAATGCAATTTTTTTTTCCGTATCTTCAAAGATTTCCCTCTACCCACAAGCCTGCAAACAAACACATTTTACCTCTTTTTACCCGACTAGGCCAGAAGGACGGTTATGTTTTTCGAGTGTATGTATATTTCTTTGGGACGCTCTGTAGCCTAAACGGCTTGATCGATTTCAGCCTGAGATGTGCCATTAGATTCGTCTTAATTGTGAGAGTGACACTGGGTATTTAAAAATGGAAAAAAGCCGATTTTTGGCGCCATATTGTGTCTTCAAACATTCATTTTTGGTTTATATTGTGTACATTATTTTATCACTACTGCTTACTAGACGGTGAAGGAAAACGTCGTGAGGAAAACGGCATGTTTGAAGACATTTGATATTTACCAACCCGCATTGGGCCCGCGTGGTGAATTACGGCCCACCACTCCGTCTTTCAGAGGGGAGAGGAGAAGTGGGAATAATATAGACTGATCCGGTTCTTCTTCGGTTTCTAGCATTCGACCTCCTTTCTAGCGAATTCACAGGACAATGACTTGTCCTTTAACATTGTGGTTTTGTTTCATCATTCATTTGCCTAGCCTTTTTCCGAAGATGTTAGGGTCGGCTTCCAGTTTAACCGGATGTAGCTGAATTCCAGAATTTTATATGAATCGACTGCCTATCGGACTTCCACAACTCAGTTACTGAGTAGTACGATAGTTTCTTTTCAATCACAATGAAATAAAGATGTCAGCACCAATTGGTGAGGTCCGCAAGGGCCGATGCCTGCCAGGGGTGCGGGTTGTTCGAAAGAGATACCGGGGCTCCTGGCACACAGGCAACCGAAGGAACACGGGTGGGTTTTAGTCAGTAAAAGTCTGAGCCCTCCCGCTCCAGAAATTATTTGATGATTTCCCATCCAAAAAAAAAAAACAATTAAATGAGCACTAGTTAGACAACCAAAACGACTATTGTGGATTAAAATGAAGTACTGTGTAACGTCGAATGAGTTATTGGTGCTTTTGCAGCCATCCAACACTTAATGGTAGCATATTTCATTTAAGAAAAATTACACAACATCACTCCTTAAACACCCACATTTCGCCAGTTAGTATAAGTCCCATGAAAATGTAATAGGGGGCAAGCCTATTGACATCAACCGGGCATGTATCAAAACTCCAGGCTGCTACTGAAAAATTCAGATAGAAAAACTCAATAACACTTTGCCCGACCTGGGAATTCAAAATCAAAAGATTTTATTTCACATAAATCTGCAGGGGCACTTATGAAACATCAGAAGCTAGGTGCACGGTTCCAATTGGTCGCTTCCTATGGAGAAGAGCTGGCAAGAAACTCCACGGTTACTCTTTTAAAAATAATTGACTTTTACAATGTTTTCAAATTACAGTGATAATAGGTATGGGAGGACAATGCAGGAATCGTCTACAAATCTACAGTCTGTAAGGCCTACAATATTCTCTCCTTCACAATTTAAAATAATCTACATAAATAAAATGAACCTATTTAAACTAAGTGACATGATTTCCATGACAATCACTAATAAATAGCCGATATTAGAAATGATGTATTTTGCCAAATAATGACGAGAATATGTCAGACATTGTAAAAAATAAAACAAATAAAAATTAACATTGTAATTTGAGAGTAGTTAATAGACTTTCACATAGTTATGCTGTTAATGAGGTACCAGAGAAGCCTCATGTGCAGATGGAATTAATACCAAACTTTCCTGTCTTCAACGTAGTCTTTAATCTTATAATATGCTTTTTTGATAAGGACACGTTTGATGTGAAAGTGTGACATTGCATCGCTATTAGTCCCAGAACCTCAAGCTCATTGGCAACGCTTGCAACCACTAGACTAACGACACAGTATATAAGAAAGATAAACAATTTAACACTTTCACTCATCACTAATGATTCTTAAACTTGATTTGGTCGGTTCTCTATCTGATAACTCTGAGAATCACCAAAACAAGCTTACAGATCACAGTCTCTTTAAAAGTTCAGGCTTTATCTTGGTCAGATGATGTAGAAAATAATGACGAACTAACCTTATCAAACCGTAAACAGGATTGGAGAGCTGAGGACGAATACAAATAGTAATATACAGCCTCATCTGGTTAGGTCTAGCTGTACCCTAATATTTTCTGGAAAAAAAGGCTGAAAAAACGTTTGAATCGAATTTAACATGAGATACTGATTGGAATTTACAGTTGCAAGTTATGAACCCTCGTTGTTCTAGTGCTCGAATGCGTTAAGTCTGCGGAGGTTGACGTCACTGCTCGGAGAAAGTTTAAAAAGGAGAAGGTTAGGTAATAGGTAAAACAGGCTGTTGTCCGCAACTCCACGTCAAAGCGCGTATTTTGCGTACGGGTGGGAGAATCGGTCATTCGATCCACCCCAGCTCCTCGAGAAAGGCCAGCAACGCCTTGGTGTTGCTGACAATCTCACGTAGGGTACCTGGGTTACCGAAGTATGTTGCCCTGTAATTAGCAACCACCGGGCAGTTTAACAGCACATGAGCCGCTGTCTCGTCGCCCTCCATGAAGGCCCTGCACAGCGGACTGTCTGTTATTCCTATGACAAAGAGATGTTTATTAAATGACCCATGGCCAGTTACGGCTGCTGTAACTGTACGCAGCTGTGGTTTTGTTAAACGGAGAACCTGTTTCGTGAGGGGGACATCGAACGCAGGAAGTGCTTCCTTAGCCTGCCTGCACTCACTTAGGTCCATCCATATTTTGTGATGATGATCCCTGGTTCGTTTCCTTACCAGAGTGCGTAGATACCTACCCGAAAGCGTTAAGTCTGCGGAGGTTGACGTCACTGCTCGGAGAAAGTTTAAAAAGGAGAAGGTTAACGAACGGTCCCATAAAACATTGGCTCAGAAATGGACGCAAAAAAGCAAAATGCAATAATATTGTTTAAGGTTAAGTCCAAGAAAAACGAATAATTCTAAAATGCACTACGGTTTACCAGAAATTCAGCCAATAATATTTTTAATAAACAAATCCCTAGAAATGATAACAAAATATTTGTAGACAACTGCCCGTCATCATCAGAATCTGCCATGTCTTCAATAAGTCGCAATGTGTGTAGGAACCAACAAAGAATCACTCAAGTCATAATCAAAAGTTATTTCAATGCACAAAATATCTTTCTTACAGAATTTCACAAATCTATTTACTTGTAATTAGGAAATCACTTAATCAATCGGTTTTAATTACTTTTAAAACAAAAAGGGACAAGATTACTCGGAACAAAAGCGATACGTCGGTTATGAGGTGCGCTCGCCGTTGACTTTAGTTGTTACGTACGTTGACGTTGATTTTAGTTCGAAAAACCCCCAAGCCGTTCAACATGGCAGCGCTGACCACCGCCTAGACGCTCCGCCAGACTGACAGGCGTCAAATCTCGTTCCAATGTATAACTCAAGAGATGGCGCTAGCAATGCGCCGTCATATTCATCATGCCGTCACCCGCGTCAGCACAGAGTTATAAACAAAATGGAAATCATCAAAGCTTAGGTATTACCCGACTGATAAAAAGTACTGTATGGTACATAATTAAACTCTATGTAAATATCCTTTATTCTCTGCATTTTCTTATTTACGTAGGTATCATTACGTTTGTGGTGACCGCCCAGCGTAACATACATCACTTTACACAGTCGCAATCCGAAAGATTATGAAGGAAATTTCTAATCCACTAGGTATCACAAAAAATAACTGAATAATCAATAAGGAAAGTAGTTGAAAAAGTTTTTAGTACGTCTAAATACAGGGGGCGAAGATTAAATTCGATAAATTTGGTTTATGACCCCGGGCTATGGGATTTTACTTATTTATTTTCACTAACAATTGTTTGCACTGGTTTTATGCCAAAGGTAACGTGTAAACGTGTGTACGAAACAGTGCAATAAACCTTTTACCCTTTTATTTATAAACTTTGCTTAAAGTTAAGTTATGATTGGCGTCTGTTTAACTTACAATTTTGACGTTTAAACGTCTCATAACTTAGAGCAACGTATAAATGAAAGAGGATTAATGTCTACGTTAAAAATAACCAGTGGCAGCAAAAGAGTACACTCTAATGCATAAACTCCACTAGTGTAGTGGTGTTTATGCACTAAAGTGTAAGTTATCTGTCATGAAGACAAAATTACCAAAAAATATTGCGTTTCATAGTTCACCACCGAATGCCTCTTCCATGTTAGTTAAAGCACTGTAGCATAAATGACATACTGTCACAAATGTATGACAATGACTGGCAGTGAAAATAATGATGAAAGATAAAGAAGGTGCTGTAATTACATACTTTCACAGGACTGGGCTTATCTATTTATTATGAAATTAAATAGATGCATGAATCAATTGATTAAATATCATGTTCATTACAGTCTAGTGAGCAGTGGTGGCCCAGTGGTAACGGCCGCGACTTACGAGTTGTTGGTCGTGCGTTCGAACCCAGGCAGGCGCATTACTTTGTGTAAATAATCTCATCACCACTGCTCTCAAACGGTGAAGGAAAACATCGTGAGGAAACGGGCATGTCCTAGAACAAAAAACAAATTCGAAGACATGTGACATCTACCAACCCGCACTGGGCCCGCATGGTGGATTACGGCCCGCTCCCTTTCACTGAGAGGAGGCCTATGTCCCAGCAGTGGTAACGTAATAAGCTGAGTGTATGTATACAGTCTAGTCATTATTTATTCAATAGACTTTATACACAGATTTAATATTTAATATTCTGAAAATACTCGTGAAATCTTATCAATTTCTACAATAACCATGCCACAATTATCATAATTATCTTATTTCCTAAACTGGAAACATTAAGGTCTCCCAAGATTCAAAATAATACGGTGTAGTAAATTGGTCAGGGCTAGAATAGGTAGTCAATGTTTGTACCTATACAGAAAGAAAAGGCGTGTAAAAAGAAAAATAAAAAACATAAAATAAAATTAAAGTTTAGTCACAAAATGCTCCTAACTACAAAAAAAGATAACTCAAACACCCATGATTCAAAATAATAACCTTTTAAATTGACATATAGGTAAGTTGTATTCCCATGCTCAGTTTTGCCAAGCAACGAAAGCTGTGATTCAAATATTATCAGTTATTTTTAAAATACTTATTATTAACTTTTTGTTCTATTCTAGGCCATACTTTATCCATGTATTTTCTGATTCGTAGCCCGTAACCTTATTTTGGGACCTTTTGGCGAACTATGGACCTCTGTCTACCCATTTAAGTAGTGTGGGTAGTTTTCATTTATTTTTTTACTGCCATTTTCTTGCAAGTACACTTTCAACAGTTCCTTGGTGCTCTGTAGTAGGCTGTGCGAATAACGTGCAGTTAATTCCAGCTAAGCTGGGCACATTGGGCAACACAGGGCAATAGTGGGCATACTGCTGTAAGCACGTGACTGAGTTAGGGCCGCCCCGCGCCATACGTCACCCGCCTCCGGGGAATAGCGCATAGCACGTAACCCGACGTGCTTCACTCGGCTGTGGAAGACGTGAGCTTGAGAATTCCAGAATTTGGAGTTCAAGAAAGGGTAGGGTTTGTTTATTTTAAAACAAGACGTTATAGTTTCGAGAGTTTAGGAAAAAATACTGCGGTGACTCGTGTAAGCTTAAAGAGTGCTTTCTATGCTTGTAAGCATTGTTTAATCGACTTGTAATGTTCCCACGGCTGGGACACAGGCTTCCTGTTTGTGAGAGAGAGCGGCCCGTCAGCCACCACGCGGTCCCAGTGCGGGTTGGTAATGCACAAGTCTTTGAATGTTTAATTTAAGGATTCTTTCACAGTTTTTAGAGCAGTTGTGTTGAAATAAATTACACAAAGTGAAGCACCTGTCTGGGTTCGAACCCACGTCCTAAAACTCGTCACTGGGCCACAACTTCTTTCATTTCTACTAAATTATTGTAAGTGCGTGTCAAATAATATTTCCATAAAAAATATCGTTGGAAAACCATTTCATACGACATTGTACAAAACAGTTGATATTATTCAAGTATGTATAAAAACCTATTCCTACTTTACTGGACTCAAATAATAACTGGTTCTGCTCTGAAACATGTCACATAACAATTTGTACTAAAACATGTGCAAAAAGCCGCACAAGCCGTTTCCAACTGAAGGGGTCCGCAAGGGCCTATGACTGCAAGGGGTGCGGGTTGTTCGAAAGAGATACCGCGGCCCCTGGCACACAGGCAACTGATAACACGGGTGAGTTTTAGTCAGTAAAAGTCTGACACGCCTTCGTGTTCTACCCAGAGCGGGAGAAGTTATTTGATGATTTCCCAACCTCAAAAAAAACCGTATGGCCGACGGAATTTCCCGCTGGGAAAGGTGGGCGATGCCTATAATTTGCGAAGAGTTGTTGGTAAAAATGAAGACTCCAATATAGCAAAGACCTTATAGCTTTGCATAGTAGATTCTCCCATATGGAAGTAGCTGACACAGGTAAAATTATCTTAAGAAACTATTAATAAGGACAGTTTGGCAATAAAAATAATGCTCTCATTGGTACGCAAAACGCACCGTCTTTGTTATAGGAAAGACTTTCAAACATAGCTCATGTTTGAAAGTCTTTCATGATGCTAGACTCAGCCCCCTTATTACAAAACAAGGTTTTTCTTTAGGTATGGTTTAAACCACCGAGCCCGTTTTTGAAATAAGAACTTAGAACTGAAATAGAATAACAGTTTTTTTCCAAAACTGACAATTTAGCACTGGACTAAATTGTCAGTTTTGTAAAAGGAGCTGTATTTCGATTACAGTTAGGTTCTTATTTAAAAAACAGGCTCGACGGTTTAAACCATACCTAAAGAAAAACCTTGCTCTGTAATAAGGGGGAGGTTTAGCATGGCGTTGCCTATCAGTAACAGTTATGTAATATCTTACTTTTAAAAGAGTGTCCTTGGAGTTTCTTACCCATTCTTTGGCATACAGCAGGCTTAGCACGAACACCGATTTTTAGGCGGAAGAATAGACATGACTATTAACTAAATGATGGGAGAGAAGTTGGCTACGGTTATGCGTTCGAAACGAATCATGATTTTGTAGATAATTGAGTATACTTTGTGGCAGTTGAGTAGAAAGTTTGTTATCAGTGTGATTTTGACAGTTTGGGAAGAAGTATTCTTCTGAAATAGTGTACATTTATAAGGTCCTAGACAAAGATCGTTAGAAACGAAAGACAAAATGACAGATTGTCGAAGGATATCCACGGTGCGATGTCGAAAATGTAGAAAAAATATGTCACTTTGTATTGAAAAAGCACTGTCTATTCTTCGTAGAAATAGAAGGCGTCATGGCACGCTAAGCCTGCAGATCTACGTTTCGGAATGAGCAACTAGATTCAACTTTCTGAGTGACAATTCCATAGTGCCTGTGTATGGTTTAATTGAAACTAGTAGTCACTTGTTGTGGAAATTCGACCACAGTTCATTTAAAACTTAACGTATTTCTAATGCATTATTATGTCTAAATATTAGCTTTCGGCACTCCTTTTCCATGTAAACTTTAACTGTGCCAAATTGCGTACTCCTCCGTCCGCGAAATATTCGTAAAAAGTGGTACAAAGTTTTTGGTTCACGTATTAATCGTGCGTCGTATCCCACTAAACTGTGATACTTAGTTTGTATGGCGGTATGTTTTTTGTTACTCAATCACGCTAAAACAGCTAAATGGATGATGATGAGGCACACAGACAATTTAAGACCTGGATTAACACATAGAATACTTTTTATTCCAGTAGTTCGTTCCCGTGGGATAACTTTCGACATCCACGCGGGCGAAACCGCTGGTGAAAGCTAGTATATAGATTAACGTTTTAAGTTCGAGTTTGAATGAGTGATTGAATTTAAGAGTTAAAGTGGATCTTCATAGGTGTTATGTGAATAGAGCAACCCAAAAATCTTTTCTCCCTATTTCACTTTCATCCGTATTTTTTGCCCCAGCTCCACCGCACTAGTTTACGTGCTACAAGCTTCGTCCGGGTATCTTGGGCGATACATTTTATCGTCGGACGGCACCGAATTATATTATACAACTATGTGTAGTTATACCTACAGCGGTCGCGCTGAACATGGCTATTTTGTAACCTGAAGTAACCATACTTGGTATATAATAACTGTCTGTTATGTTACTGTTTATAAGCCTGTAAGTAATAGTAGGTCTTACTTCTATACATATTGAATTTAAATGTATAAATTAAATAAGTATTCAATATGAAATTAAATGAATCTTCATTTATAAATGCAACTCGAAATGTTATCCAACGTGGCAACGTTGCCAGCCGATTTGGGAACTTTTACCACTAACAGCGAAGCAGACGTTTTTTGTGCCCAATGAGCTCTTTCCTTTTTTATTTATATACTTGTACGAGTATATAAGCTTGTACATACTTGTGCTCGTGGCTAAGTACGGGTCGATCGATCAGGTTAAGCTACGCTTGCCGCGGTTGGTCCCTGGATGGGTGACCATCTTTACATCCGTGCCTCGGAAAGCACGTTAAGCCGTTGGTCCCGGCTGTCATTTGTGGATCTTTGACAGTCGTTACGGGTCGTCAGAAGCCCGACAGTCTAACAAACCAGTCTTACCAAGGGGTATCATGTTACCCATTACTGGGTTGTGGACGTCAGACAGGCAGTCGCTCCATGTAAAATACTGGTATTCAGCTGCATTCGGTTAGTCTGGAAGCCGACCCCAACATAGTTGGAAAAAAGCTAGGCAGATGATGATGTAGATATGATGATATCGTCAAAGTCGCGGGAAACACATGGATGAAACACGCAATGAACCGAGAAATATGACGAAAAAAGGGGGGTCATGTTTTTAAGACAAGTGATTAAATTTAAAATAAAAAAAATGCATGTGAGTACATAATTTCAAGTTCATTCAATTTCGCTCTTTCTTACACCACCTAACCATATTTTTTTTTTTTTTTTGTCAAAGTCTGTTAATCCTTCAATTGTCAATTTACTGAATGCAATTAAAAGTCAAGCTATATTAACTGTATACTAATGCTATGATATTCTGGCTACCCATTGATGGCTTGAATTTGTAACACTTTAGTTTTGAGTAGCGTCTTGGAAGATGGGCCTTAGTTTAATATGGTATCGATTGCGAACACTGTTCTTGTTGTATTTCAGTCTCTTGTTTAATAGTAGCATATGGCATTATTATTGATTGACTAGAAATGCTACGATAGTACACCGTCAATGATGTAATAGGTACTGCGGTCAACACGAATGTCGCGTGAATGCTTGGTGGGTTCCTAATATCCAGTATGAAATTAATAATGTACCAACAAATAGCACCTTGTATCTTAAGGAGTAGGTAGAAATTGAGAGCAACAAGAGGACCTAGACCAAGTGACAATCGGTTTCAAAGATTTTTGTATCACGACAACGACTTTCAACAGGATGGACGGTACTCTTCCTGGTAGATTATGTCTATCCAATATATTTTAGATTTTTCCATCATCATTATCGGTGATAAAATGGCTGTAAATGGAGGCCCTAAAATATAGAGGGAATAACTTATGGCCTGTCAAACATGTCTGAATGACAGAGACAATAGTTCGGACTTTCTCTTATAGGAGACTTTCTCTTATAGGACATCATTCATTTCGTACCCAACAAATGAAGAGCCAGCCTGACAAAAACCATCTGGTTTCTTTTTTGGAAATAATATTTTGAAATTTTTCATATTGCAACGATTGTAGACAATTAACCGTCTGGCTGCTTTTTGAGTTTGAAATTAGCAATATTTTCATAATTTGAACATTCGATTAAAGACGCAAACAGTTATATACTAATAACCATTTCAGGCAACACAGGCCCATAACTGACCTTAACCTAAATACATATTTTCATGATAAACAAACCTTTCTTATTCGTTATTGATCAGCTGCATTTGAGTTAACTATAATATGCCCATGTCCATTTTTTGTACAATGGTGTTTACCCTATATGAACGTAAGGTACTTAGGATTTTTGTACTTTCGAACTTAAATAGCAGGGGTTTTTTATTTTATTTTTTTTAGTTGTGAAATCATCAAATGACTTCTCCCGCTCTGGGTGGAGCAGGAGGGTGTGTCAGACTTTTACTGATTAGAACCCACCCGTGTTCCCTCAACTGCCCGTGTGCCAGGGGCGACGATATCTCTTTCGAACAACCCGCACCCCTGGCAGGCATCGGCCCTTGCGGACCCCTTGGTCACACTGCGACGGGTCAGCACAGTGGCCCCGCCGCCTACCACTTTTCGGCCACAGGGGATAGGGAGAGCGGCCAACGCTATACCGACACTCCTCCTCCCATGCGGCCCCACCGTGTCCGCCATCAAACGGTGGCGACCTCGTACAGGCCACGGATGGGAAGAGCGCACCGGCACTCCTCATCCGCCGCAGCCTGTAACCCTCTGATGCGATGCCTCCCATTCGACATCCCGGCCCACCTCAGTTCCAGTGCACCTCACCGCAACCTACTTTTTTTGGTCGCTACGTCGTCGGCTTTGAGGCAAAAGCCCTGACGAGCGGCCTCACCTTGGGGTTCCTCTTCGCTTCACCGTTGCTGGGAGACCACGGCTACTGAGCCCCCCCGCAACGACAATGCGAGAACCCACTCGGGGGAGCAGCCAGGGGTTTAAATGTAGACCTTTGTAATTGTAGCAGCTAAAAAACTTTCAGAAGTTATTTGCAATACAAAGTCGGTATTTTTTCAAATGTATTAATTACTGTGTAAACATTTCAGTTAAAATATGTTGTTTTTTTTAACTTATGTTATTGGATGGGTTAATGGTATACCTTCGTTGTAGTTGAAAAAAATGTTGAGGGTCTGAATGATGTCCTTTAATTTGACTTATTGGCTGGTTACTAAAGTAACAGTTACAACTGGACAACGAAAATCAAATTGTTACTGCCAGAGACTTTCTTGGAATTGCTAATCGAAACTTTGAGCGAACATTAACTGTGTCTAGAGTCACAACATCATCAATCATCTTTTAGCCTTTTTCAAATTATGTTAGGGCCAGCTTCTGGTTTAACCAGGTGCATCAGAATACCAGTATCTTACATGGAGCTACTCTCTGACCTCTACAACGCAGATACTGGGTACCACAAATACCCTTGGAACCTGTAACGACTGTCAAATCTACGGCTTAACGTGCTTTCACGCACGGAACGGTCCATGCATCCTCGGATCCTCCTCGGAAACCTTTCTTTAACCTTTAATTTATGATCGACCCGTGCGCCTCTTATGACCTGTGCCGCTAACTATGATTCCGTGCTAGACTGTCAGCAGATCAAATTGGTTACTTCTCAAATTAATATTTCGTAGCTACCATTCAAAAGACAAACTAGTAGCGCCTATTTTTAAATTCTGGGTGGAATATTAAACGTGGAACTTATGGTCATATGTCATAAGTGCGCTATTACCATGGACATACAAATTGCCAGTTAGAACCTGGCAGTATTATAAAGTACTTAGGTACGTTCATGTGGAGACGATCGTCATCAGTGCTACAAGTACGAGTATGTATAGGTAAGTAATTGCTGCAGGCTTTCTTTTAGGGCAACTTTGTGTGTTGTTGTGAGTGGGCCAAGGTCTTTTTGCTTGCATGCAGTCTAACACAACGTCAACAAAAGTAGGTTATTTTTTCACTACATATAAGCGGCTATACTCTGGGTAAAAGCCGGAAAGTTGCCACACTTGAAATTAGTCTATATCCCGAACTATAAGTAGGTACGAAAAGCAAAATACTTTATGTGTAAAACAGGCCGACACTTCGGTTTTTTATATTTTATGAAAGTAAAGGAAAGTGTTGTTAATATTCCCAGAGTGGCCCAATAGTAACGGCCACGATATACGTGATGTAGGTTGCAAGTTCGAACCCAGACAGGCGCTATACTTTGTGTAAATTATTTCATCACCACTGCTCTCTAAACGGTGAAAGAAAACAATTTTAGGAAAACAAAAAAAAAAACGTTCTAGGACATGTCCTAGAACCAAAAATTCTAAGACATGTGACATCTACCAACACGCACTGGGCTGGCGTGGTGGATTAATTGAATTTCATATAGATCTGATGATGCGTTTCGCAGACAGACAACGGAAATCTTCAAAAAATGACAGAAAATCAACCGCGATTGCTGCTATCTCATAAATGCATTGTTTTGACCTCAAGGGTGATGAAATTTCGAATTGGTGTGGTACTATATCGAAAAATAAAAACTTAAAAAAATCAACCGACTGCTCAAAGAGTTAATTGGTTCTTGAATAGGTACCTATATTATAAGGAATATCGGTATACATATGTAGAATATTGTTAATTGTTTTTGCAAGGTATTTATGAAATAACACTTTTTTTCTACAAATCTATTTTTTTGTATGATACCCACTTTTTGGATTCTACTTTCAATACATGTATAAGTACCGACGAGATATTACAGGTTTGCACCTATACCCACTGGCGTAGGTATAGGTAGGCAGTTGGTCATAAATCAACCTATCTGTGAAGAGGAGCACTCAGATAGGATTATCAAAACTGAATCGTTAAACGTTACGCAACGGCGATCGTATTCGAACAAACTCACTGGCAACAGTTAGTATAAATAAGTACCTATTTAATGAAATAGGGAACTAAAAAACAATAATTTCAACAAAATGCAAATGAAAAACAAACATGAAATCAATTGGCACGTAAGCTAATAAAATTTTATACTTATAATACAAAACTGTTCAGTGCCCCGTTTGCATTAAAATTGTATGGTAAAAGTGCCTCGAGCATTTAGCTAGTGAAACATGTTTGCTCCTCTTAATTCCGTACTCAACTAGTTTAAATAACGTTGAGCATTTGTTTGTATTCATTTATTGGCTGCGTTGAGTTAATTTCATGCGGTTTTTGTAATTTCGTTTCGGTTTCGATACCTAGTTTTAAACGTAATTACTAGGAAATTAACTAAATAGGTTTTAACATTTTGTGTTACCCTTAATTGGTTGTAATTGACAGCTGTGAAATGTTTTAAAACGATTATTGATAATTTGTATTCGGCTCGAAGGACCATGTTCAATGTTCAGGGATGTGGAGGAATTTTTCAACTCCAGATTTTAGTTTTTTGTTACGTTTAGTTTAGTAATAGTTATTTATGATACTAGTGCGGTAAGCTTACAAACTCGTGACTATGGTAAGCCCTCGACTTCGTCTCGGGCTTACATTTGTCTACTCGTTTGTAAAAACCAATTTCAGCGAGAAAACAGAACAATATGTAATGAAACAAACTTATACATCATTAAATAGGGCTCTCCGATTTTGGCGGCAAGAGACCGTTTCCTGCAATTTGCGCCTCATTCAAAATATCAGGTGGAGTAGATTCCATATTAATATCAGATTCCTCGCTTGAACTCATATTATAAGTTTGATTATAAATATCAGTCGGAAACTCGCAACAATCTTTGACGTTTCTAATATGAAAATGGCGCGAATTTGCTTACCATAGTCACGAGTTTGTACTTACCGCACTAGTATCATAAATAACTATTCTGAGCAAATGTGTTGAAAAGGATATTTTTTTCGTTTCATTTGATTTAATGTGTATAACTAGTTCGGTAATTCAGTAGAATAAAAACTTTTTACTGGAATTCGAAGTGATATTCCGTGAGTTGTGGACCGTAGAAGTTGGTCAAGACTAACTGGCGAAGTCTCGGACTTAACTGGTATACAAACTACCAACACCCGTTAGAGTATATCAAAGTTTCAGAATTCTGGGAAAGCCTTTCATATTGAACCAACCCGCACTGGGCTCGGGTGGGGGATTATGGCCCGCTTTATATACAGAGAGGAGGCTTATATCCCAGCAGTGGGAACATTATAATCTGATTATGCTTTCATAATGAACCTTTTTAGACCAGTCACCTTTTCAGAGCAGTGGTGGCCCAGTGGTTACGGCCGCGACTTACGAGTTGTAGGTCGTGAGTTCAAACCCAGACAGGCGCATTACTTTGTGTAAATTAGTTCAGCACCATTGTTCTCAAGACGGTGAAGGAAAACATCGTGAGGAAACCGGCATGTCCTAGAACCAAAAATTCGAAGACATGTGACATCTACCAACCCGCACTGGGCCCGCGTGGTGGATTACGGCCCAATCCCTCTCATCGAGAGGAGGCCTGTGTCCCAGCAGTGGGAACATTATAGGCTGATGATGATGAGACCAGTCACCGTAGACGAAAACATCACGATAGGTCGCAAAAAATGCACTGTAAGTACTGATTTTTTGGGATGTTGTTAGTATAGTTTCCAATAGTGTAAAACCAAGTTATTCAGCATCGACAACCTGTGCTAAATGCGCGATGCTCGAAAAACCACGAATATTTCGATGTTTTTTTCAGTTTTTGACTCTTCTTCTTTTCGTGTCGATGGTACCCGAACAGTTTTTTTATTTTTATTTATATTATTAGAGCCCAGTAGGTGGCCACGTTTATTGCGGCGTCAGTGACTTTATTGAGATATCATCCAACGTGCAGGTGAACGGGCACTTAGGGCACTCCAGCAAGTGGTGCATGGTCTGATCAGAAGCTCCGCACTGGCACTGGGTGTTGGAAGAGTCAGTAATACCCCAGATTGACAAGTTGTGTCTACAGATTTTGCCTTATAACTTCTACAAAGGAGCATCGTACATTTATACGTGGGTACCAAATGTTTACTTTTAAAATGTGTGGGGTGACTTATTCACCCCACACATTTTTTAAAGTATACATTTATTACTACCTACCTATACGTAATGCTTAGCTTTGCACTCTCTATTAATCTTTCGTTCGGAGCAAGTTTGTTCACAATGTGAATTTAGGTAATAATGGCTATAAATTCTCAATAGTATAAAAAATAAAATTGCTTGATTTTACTAACCTTATAACATGCATAAGAATTGCGTGGTAAAATAGTTAATTTGCTTTTAATTTTTAAATATAGCTCCGTATACACAGATACCACGATCGGTACTTGGGATCGGAATCAAGCTATCGGGTTTGATGAAAGTGAAAACCATCGGGCTTTACTACTTCTTCTTAGCGTGTCGATAGCAATCCAAATACAGTCAGCACAGAATTTGGCTATGAGCTTTTCATTTTCACCAGCGTCGATCAACTTTTACATCAATCACCAAAATTGCGCAAAATCTTAAACCCAACTTTTACATCCCCACATTCAATTACAATATTAACTACACATTTCTTCAATCAACAGTATTACCCCTAATGATTAGCCTTAGGCATTCAATCCCCCACAACAGAGCTTGCCAAACAGCGGTTCATCCAATTAGACGCCAGAATAAACATCTGCAGATTAACCAAATAATGTTTGTGTAACAATGGATCACGAATACATTCGATATTAGGGGCTGATCACGGGCAAACACGCTGCATCTATTGTTGCTTCACGTTCTGTGAAGACCAGGCCTTTGTGGGTAGTACCTGCGTACATAGGGAGGCTGTATACATAGGCTTTTGTTGCTACCTAGCGATACAGACATAGATCTACTGTGTGTTCGACTAATCAATGAGGTTTGTGTTGAAGATGGTCATTGAAAGTCTGTGATTATTCTGTGTTATGTGCTTTTTTTTACTATAATGATACTCAGCAATGTGTAGAATATTGTTTGAAGACAGCGCTCTTTGTTTTATATGTTTAAATGTTAGGAAGAGTGGAAATTTAGATGTTGGTGACAATTGGATTTTTGTAGTAAGTTTCCAGATTATTGCAGTATCGTGAGGAATGCATAGTAACTCACCTAGGATGTTATATATGCACCATATGAATGGTTGTGCACCATGTTTTTATGCCTGACATAATTGTATGACTGGCATAAAGCTTAAAAAATTAACTCATCAGCATCATTTCAGCCGGAAGACTTCCACTGCTGGACATAGGCCTCCCCCAATTTGGGGGGGCTTGCCATAACCGCCACGCTTGGCAGGCGGGTTGGCGATCGCAGTATGGTGGTGAAATACATAGAGAACGCTGCTGTCCATTCTCTAGTAAGTCCCTTAGTCGCCTCCTACGACACCCACGGGAAGAGATGAGATGATGCTATTCTTTACGTCCGGCACCACACGGTACAAAACATTAACTGTTCTGGCCAAAAATAAGATGCTCTCTAAACTTCTTTCGCATTTTTTCTGGTCATTTTCATATCATGTCACATCACAGCTATTTATACCATTGTTTCCACTACCAAACTACCCTAACCTAATCGGACGGCATAGACATAGTCAAATGTATTGTTTGGCAAACTCTACCAAAAAGCGTATGTCAATCTTTTTGAAAGGCGATTACCTAGGTGCCATTCTGAGTTACCCTCGACTAAGACATAGATCTAACCAGCCACAGATTTCTCCGTTCTACAAGTCCTATTTAGCACCACCTTGCTCAAACCACCCAACCATGTGTCATCTATTCTTGATAATAATTCACGCAATGGTTTCCACAGTTTGCTTTCACGCAAACAGGGTAATTTGCCGTTGTATCTACCACTATATTGCGCCATGAATAATTGAGGGGTGGCCAGAAGTCGACGTGGTTTGATTTAGTGCAAAGTCGAAGTCGAAATAGGCACATAAAAGTCACTTTGGAACCACAAAATGGCGTTCCTGTGATAGTATTTCAAATAGCATTGTGATTCTGCAGTGAGGTTTTGTTAATTTCACTCTTTATTGGACGGTCGAAAGAGACATACTTGATTGTAATCGATTAAGATAATGACTATATACACTCCAAGACCAGGTAGAATTTATTAGTACTTTCTATGATGCTTCCCTACTACAGAAAATGATGATGAACCTTCTGGATAACTATCTCGCCTTCGCACGCATGGATGTTGTAAATTACTCCACGGGAACGTACCAAAACAAAAAGTATAGCTTATATTCTTCATCAGGCTACCATGAATCACGTTGCCAAATATCGAAATCCATGGTTTAGGCGTGAAACGGTGACATACCGACAGAGTTTTTTTTAATTTAAAATATTAAAAGTATGGATGATGATGCTGCCCTACCATCATCTACCTAGCCTTTTCCCAGCTTTGTTTGGGTCGGCTCCTAGTCTAACCAGATCCACTAGAACACCAGTATTTTCATGGAGCGACTAGGAGGTAGTCGCTAGTATCTGTATCTGACACCGCAATCCAGTTACTGCGTAATACGATACCCCTTGGTAAGACTGGTTGTCAGACTTTCGGGCTTCTGACTACCCGTTAAGATAGTCAAAGATCCACGAATGACAGCCGAGACTAAAACATAACGTGCTTAACGAGGCACGTTGGGGTTCTTGGTCACCCATCCACGAGCCAACTACGGCAAACGTACATAGCTCAACCTGTTCAAAAGACCTCTGCAGCAGAACAGATGGTGACATCTAAATATAATGCATAAATAGTATTGCACTGTTCGATTTCCAGCTGAAAATCCATCGAAAATGCTAAACGAGGTTTAGTTTAAATAAAATAGCATTTGATAAACGGTGTAATACTTATCACAAACACTCGATACTTATATATACAGATATTTTGCGACTGAGTGAGCGTCTACTTTTATTTACTTCAAACATTGATCATGTCTTTGATTTTAAAGCAATATTGCTTTCCAAAGCCATATTTCACATTCTCGGAAGCGAGCAATATCTGTAAAATGTATCAAAGATTTTGCTCGCTTCAGAGAAACGTAAAGTTTGTGGCGTTTTACTTTGCAAAGCACACATACCTATTGCATAAACGGACTCTCACGGACAGATTAGCCAATACTGGCTTCTGTATCTGGTGTCAAAGACGAGAAAAGGCAAGACTCACGGATCGCAATTCGACGAAACTTTGCTAGGTAAAGTAACAGTCCCATATGAATGTGAAGCTTATTTGTGTAGAATTAACGTTAAAAAAGAAAAACAAATAAAATCATTTACCTGCCCGAAGTACATGAGGTGATACATAATTATAACAAAAGTTCTTGAAACCATATCCTACTTTAATAAGTGAGCATACCTGTTATAGTAAAATACTTATACCTGTGAAGATCGCCACAACACCGAGCCAGAGAGCGTTCTGTCTAAATTTTTGCGATTCATGGTATCCACTCAAGAACTAATTTAGCTACCCCAATGGTCATCGGTTAATGAATGACAGTAATTTCGAATAAAACGCTGCTCGCGTTTGCTTAGGAATACGAATAAAATTTGCATAGCAAATTAGGTATCTTAATGGTAATTAAGTATCTTATTGGTGTGAATCACTTATTTCATGGAAAGAAAAGTTAAATACGGTCTACAAATCTTGCCCTAAGTACATGGTCGTAGACAACCAACGTATGGTAAGGACTGGGCACGCCATGATTACGGCGGTAAGTCCCTTCTTTGAGGGGTGAATTGAGAGGCGCCACGGCGTCCTAACCTTCCGCCTGACGCAGGTCCTCACCGGACATAGTTGTTTCGGGAAATCATCAAATAACTTCTCGGTTCTCTTCTCTTCTTTCTGTTTCGCATAAGGCGAGAGGAAACGCCCGGGTGTTACCACTGTGTAGATCGCACGGAAGACTCGGTGGAGTATACGGTGGAAGTCTGCCCGGCTTGGGCAGAGCACCACCGTGTCTTCATGGAGGCGATCAGCGGCGGCGATCTCTCGCATCCGGCCCTGCTCCAGGTCATGCTACGAAGCGAGAGTGCATGGGTAGCCGCCACCTTCTGCGAAGCAGTAATGCTCGCGAAGAGGAAGGCGGCGCACATGAGGGAGAGGCAATATATACGCCCTCACTGCCCTAGTCGCCGCAGGAGACGCGTTGGGAGTCAGGAATCCCAGGCCGATACCCGGTCCGGTAAGGACCAAACTCGGGGTCGACCCGAGTTTGGTCTTGTGGGATCCGCAAGGGCCGATGCCTGCCAGAGGTGCGGGTTGTTCGAAAGAGATACCGTGGCCCCTGGCACACAGGCAACTGAAGGAACACGGGTGAGTTTTAGTCAGTAAAAGTCTGTCACGCCCTCCCGCTCCACCCTAGAGCGGGAGAAGTTATTTGAAGATTTACAACACTATAAAAAATATATGCTTACGGTAAGGATACAATACTTCAAGTTTTCTAAATGGTCATTGTGTTTTGTTCTGTGAATTTCTACGTACATACTCACATTATTATGTGAATATTAAACAGTGAAGTTGTGGTTATATCATTAACGAGATTTGTGTTTGTAAACGCACCAACGTGCAAAACGATACAAGCGAAATTCTTACTTTTTTATGAAATGTGGGGATTTATTTAAGAAATAAATCTTCTAAGCCAATATTTTCCCCAAACACAATATCGCCATCTTGAAAATTGGCTAAAACAACGGCACCCTATCAATTCAATTTAGAAAGCTAAGTAGTGTACCAGGTACGGAACCCGTACTCACTACGCTATAAATAAATCAATTCAAAACCGCTTGGGGTGTCCACCTCGCCTGGGGAACTCTAAATTCTTAGAGGGTGTCACTAAATCAGCTGTTATTGTTAAATGTACGTACTGTTTCGAATGGTCAGAGGAGGAGCAGGGGTTTCGCTGTAATATTATCTAGTTTAGAACTGGGAAAGGATTTTAGTAAGTTCCTTATCGAATGGGGGCCGATTCTACTAACAAATTGTAAAAAATTGCAATAGAACCGCAACTGAATCACAGCTTTTAAGTGTTTTCTCATTCTACAAATCAACAACGGTTCAGCTGCGGTTACGTTTTAGTTACGCCAACGATCGATTGAACAACGTCAAATCTATTCTGCTAACAAAATCCAACACGAGCGTAACATAGCGTGACGTTAAGTCGTATTCTACTATTATTTTGACACTCGTTAGAATCGAAACAAAGCTGATAAAATATAAATGACAATGTGAAATATTTGCCAAAAACGACAAATTGTCACCTTTGCATAACACACAGTGCTGTTGCTTGTTTATCAATGGCTGTTGCCAAAAATGTCGGAGTTCTCTCTCCTGTTCGGAGTTTCTACTTATAAAATGGTCTATTCATTGCCAAGCGTCGGTTTTATTCCATAGCATGTTAGCAGTGGTGGTCCATCCATCGTCGGTTCGAACCCAGACAGGAGCTTTACTTTGTGTGTTGAATTACATTACCACTGCTTTCAAAAACCTTGTAACCTGGACATAACCCTCCCCATTTCAAAATACAAAAAGAATGTAACCAACGCAAAATAACTGCGTAACATTTCTCTCCAAGTCAACAAAAATGTGATATAAAAATATTCCTACTAACCAATTGTTTAAGAATGCTCAATCCTAACATTAACTTTACTAATTTAATCATTTAATCATTTAACTTTATGTTTTAATCGATATTTAAATGCTCAATCTTACTTGTTAAATTGTTATTAATTTTTTCAATATTTTCTCTAATCTCATCATATTTTTTTTTTGTCATTTATCATTGTTTTCTTCGTGTTTATCGTGTTTACACTTAGTCATATTACGTGCATGCTGTGGTCTCCTGTAATTGAAGGAGCACACGTAAAAGAACCTTGTTATTTCTTAAATTTATAATGTATATATGTGTATCCTTTGTTGGAGATCCTAAATAAATAAATAAATAAAAAAAAACGCTGAAGGAAAACATCGTGAGTAAACCTTGCGCAAGTCCCCCACTTAACATTACTAACACTCAATCTAAATGCCCATCAATGTAGAAACGTTTAGTCAGTATGTGTAACTGTCCTTTTATCTTCAAAACGAGGAACAAAAAAAAAACCACGGCATTATTGGACGACATTCTGTCTTTCAGGAAACAGATTAAATGTCTAGTTAAATTAGTGCGCAAATAAACATATGTATTAAAAAAAAATGCGAAAATTTGCCAATTCAAAATTATTCACACAAGTTTATATAATTATTCCATAAGTCAATCAATAATTCAATACATGGGATGGCGCACCAAAGACTAATCTGTTTCCTCTTGAAAGAGCTCAGAAAGCAATTTTAAGGGTAGCAAACTTTCTATCTTTTCTTTCCCATATATCTGCTGTAGTAAATCCTTCAACGTGCTGACTGTTCACCAACATTTCATTAAGCGCTTAATATCAAAACGGCACACCATGGTTACCTATACTGCTGACAGTACTAACAAAAGATGGAATGATTAGTATGCACATCTATTGCAACCTCAAAACAAGTCTTTGTAGAAAGATTTCATACTTGTATAATACGTCCTGGGCCCGTGTGGTGGATTACGGCCCATTCCCTCACACAGAGAGGAGGCCTGTGTCCTAGCAGTTAGTGGAATAAACTAGCGTGTGATTTTTTTTTTTTTTTTAGCTGGTTCGATTCCCGGTTTAGGTAAGCTTGTCAAGAAATCTGTGAAAGCAGTTTTGTTTCTTTTTTTAAATAAAGTAATATTTCCTTGAAGGAAAATAATCTATCTTAAGGATTTAAAGTGGTTTCCCTTCAGAGCTCATCGATTTTTCCACCTTAAATAAGCTGTCACAGGACTCAGTGACGCTGGTTTGATAACCACTTCTGCACCCTAATTGCGTAACTCACGATTCATCATAATCTGTTTAGTTTTGAAACAGATTGTTAAAGCATTGCTTCATATGTTCGAAAAATGTGTCTATTCAACAACTTAAATAACGCAATGAGTATTGTTGAACTGTCAAAATGAAACCGATTATGATTAATCATGAGTTACGCAATTAGGGTGCTGATCTATCAGACACAGGCCTTTTATAGCATCGACATCTTTTGCGACAACCATGCCAGCCATGTTACTAACTTTTAACAACAACATTTATTCTTCTGTTATTATTAATTTCTCTTTAAATGTTGTTATTTTTTTTTTATATTTTCATCTTTTATACTTTTTTTTTCTTACATTCATTTTATGTTTAGTTACCTAGGTACTAAATCCATAGTGTTACCAAAGTTACTAGACTGTCAATGTTATAATTTAATGATCATACAATGCTTTGTCTACTATTTCCACTGTTGTCTATTATCATTATAATCACATATTGTGAAAGCTGTGTACACCTATAAGTGACAAGGTCACAATAGTATTAGTTTAAGATATTTTGTATGTATGAATGTATGTGTGACTTTTTGGTTGAAGTGCCTTAATAAATAAATAAATAGCATGCCAATATTACTGCCAAACTCGAAATCCTTTAGACGGTTAATGCACGACACCGCAAACCGCCGCGGTAGTCGGCGAAGCGGATCTCATGGCGCATTGGTCTCTAATAAATCCGTTGATGCCTAACACACGTACACAGCCCGACCGCGCGGTCGAATTGTATGCCGCCGCCGCGGCGGTGCGCGGTGCCGTGTGTTAATCGCCTTAGGATGTTAAACTTAATTAAACTACCTACAGATAAAATATATACAACAATATATCAAAATAAAAATCGGTTTCATATATTTTGACCGCGTTAAGCCGTTGTCGTGGCTGTGATTCCTGGATCTTTGCAGTCGTTACGGGTCGTCTAAAGCCCGAAAGTCAGAAACAGTCTTACCAATAGCTTGGATTGTGGAGGTCAGCTAGGCAGTCGCTCTAGATAAATTACCGGATTCAGCAGCATCCGGTTTGACTGGGAGCCGACCCCAACAAAGTTGGCTACAGAGTTGGTAGATTATGATATTTTGGCGGTGTAGGTATTGCACTTTTCTATGAAACTAGGGGTCTAGAATCATGCTAAAGGAAAATCTTACTAATATTCTAAATGTGAAAAGTAAGGATGAATGGATGGGTGAATGTTTATCATTCTTTCACGCAAAAACTACTGAATGGATTTGGATGAAATTTAGCACACAGATAAAATATATCCTAGATTAACACTTAGGATATATTTTGTCCCGGTACTACGTTCCCGCGGGATAATTTTCGGCTTCCACGCGGGCGAAGCTGCGGGCGGAAGCTAGTAATATTTTAAATATGAAAGTTTGTGAGGATGGACGGATGGGTGAATATTTGTTACTCTTTCACGCAAAAACTGCTAAACGGATTTGGATGAAATTTGGCACACAGATAGCTTATAGCACCTGGATTAACGCAAATGGTAGTGTTTTCTCGGTAGTACGTTCCCACAGCATAATTACCGATCTCCACGCGGGCGAAGCTGCTGACAAAAGCTAGTCCTGTGTAATTCTAAGCTGTAGCCAGGTAGATATGAAAACAAATAAAAGCGACTAATACATAGCAGCAGTTTAAACAAAGCAGCCGAGTCGCAAGACAATGTACCGACGGAACAGTCGTCGTACAATGCCAGCGCGGGTGCATGAAGTGGTTACTGCAAAATATCAATGCGACTTCAACTAAATCTAAAAATCAGTATGGCAAACTAACAAGAGGGCCTAGAGAAGCAGAAATCACTTTGGTGGCGTTTCGTGTATCTAAAATGAGTTTATCTCGTGGTAGCTACAACGAACTCTGTGGCTTATAACTAGGATGTCAGGCCCGTTAGTGCGGTGACTTACTAAATCAGTCATCTTATCATAATTTTCATTTTCATTTTTGTCATTGATTTTGTAATCTTGATAGTATATCTAATATCAAACTTAAAATATTTTAATTTTATACAGGATTGACATTAGGTTTTTTGGTGGCTTAAGTCAATTTATTACATTTTTGACTTTTCCGTCATCATTATCGCTGATAGAAAATCAGTTGCTCTTAAGTAACAGTACTTTAAAGATTATTAAAATACAGAGTAGTGTGTGACTTGTTGTACACTTGTACTATCTGAGATGTCAATCTAAATGCTTTGTACACACGCTACAAATGCACTGCATTGGGTGTAACATCTCACAGATTATTTTATAAAATACAAGTCATTATTAACACGGATGGACCAATGTGTAAATTATGAATGTGTAAGAATCTTCAAAACTTATGATTTAAAGAAATAAAGCTCAAGCTGCTATGGTGTGTATTTTTGTATAGTGCTGAGGTACTCTTTATGCTCAGTAACAGTCTGTATTTATGCTTAGTTGATTGCCCACCTCCGATTGCATGGGACTTTAACAAACATGACGCAATATGGGTGTGGTGTGATGTCATGTTCTTTTAACTACAAACCTCTCTTAAATCGAAACAAAACAGTGTAAACAAAATTGCGATTCTAAACCAATCTTTGATATTGTATTGCAGCAGTGCAGTTAAGCCTCTATTCACGAGTTCTCAAATCGACTTGCACGGAGGTGCACTCCGTTTCAAGCTTCGTCGACGCGGCTAGGGCGGGTAAATGTCGATATATTGCACCTGTCTATCGATGATAAATATTTAATAGTGTTCAAAATTATCGCACCTACCGATAGAATTTTGTTTTTCGTATTCCATGGATAAAGCTCACTTTCATCAAATCTTTTCGAAAGATTTGATTTGACATACCTACTTAAAAGTCATTTTTTATACTCAAAAGTCAATATTACTTTTTGTGTTTTCGAATATTTCCTACTACCTAATATTTCATACTATAAGGCATAGAATTAGAAATATTTTTAGTGAGGTTAAATCCGCTGGTTTCATGCCAATCTTAAAATGTACAAAATATTTCTAATTCTATTTTTTTGGCACTCAAAAATATTCTAAGATAAGTACGAGTAGTACGAATACTTATTTTTCAAATTCTTATGTAAAGCTCACTTTGGTCAAAACTTTCCGCAACATTTGCTTTGACTATTCTTTAAGTCTGGGAGTATTTCTTACTACTAAAAATACTGAATTGGAAATATTTTGTTCATTTTAAGCTTGACATGAAACCAGCAGATTCAGCTTCGAGGCTAAGCACACCTAGAAAAGCAAAATTATGTTTTGTTGTACCTATTGCATTTTATAGAAATCGCTACATTTTATCGATATAATTAAGTAGCAATTAAGTACATCCTTATGCGCATAAAAGTTTGATCAGCCGGGGTCATTACGTTTTTTTCATGTGAATACTTCAGTAGGCTGGCCCGTGATTTTACCAAAGCTTGAGGCGGATGGCAGAATACAAACCTAAGTTATACCGTTTACTTGACCTTTATTTCAGCACAATTAAGGTTTATTTTATGTATTTCCGAGATCCAGGCAAGCTAAAGTAAACATGCTAGATAGTTCAAACAATATTATGTTTCTAAACATCTATCGTATGTTTTGAAAACAGTTATTTTTCTGTGAAAATAGGATGGATTTGTGAAATAATTTTACACTTTTCCATAATTAGGTACCCAGGCTTGCCTCGACTGATAACCGTTATCAGTGAAGCTTCCTTTTAGACCAACACCCTAATTGTGTTGTAAATGTATCGTTATAAACCAAAATGCCTCTTAAATTTGTTTAAATCGGTTTAAAACGACGACTATGTGGACCGTACATTGATTACGTAATATTTTAAAAATTAAGTTGAAATCATTCGCCATTTTATTCACATAAATGTGAAGTCATTTTAATATACATTTTAAAAATATGTTGTAGGTACTCGTAGTCAGCCACTGCATATTTTTAGCAGGTATTTTTTTTTTAATTTTCATTGCTCTTGATATTTACATCCCGTTGGTAGATGAAGGTAGATGTGGTAGATCATTTCAGTGCATTCTATTAAAAATAACATTATGAACCATTATTAAACCGCTAAGTTTGGAAAACCAAAACCATTTGGTTGGTGGTTTTTGGTTTTAAACGATAAAAAAATCGTTTAAAACCAAAAAGACGGTTTAAAACCAAATGGTTTAAAACATTTAAAATCCGTTTGCATCTGTTTATAATCCATTGCTTTTTAAGTTTTAAAAATTCGTTTGCTGGACAACCTAAAAAATTAAAGACATTGCAATCATTTTAAGTGTGTTACGCCAACACCCCGCAGCATCAATTTGTTTACTAAGATTTATTACCTGCTGGGTACCATCTTAGTAACCAAATGAACCCTTGTTAGCCCAGCATGTCTTATCTTTTCACTACGCCAGGAGTTAGACCAGATGCTGCATAGCCAAAATGGAGCGTCTCACCGGTTTGGCTTTGGCATGGATTTGGACAAAATGAAAGTCATGTACAATTCACACGTCTTGCCGAACCTCATCCACATCCAAGAGTGGCTTCTCGAAGTTGTGAATAAGTATCTTCATAGGGCAAGTCATCAAGTGGGTCTTCAACCAGTACGTCCTGCCCGTTAGCAGCCGAGCGGTGAGCGGTGGTGGCCCAGTGGCAGCGACTTACGAGTTGCCCGGCGCATTACTTTGTGTAAAAGATTTCATCACCACTGCTCTCAAACGGTGAAGGAAAACATCGTGAGGAAACAGGCATGTCCTAGAACCAAAAAATCTAAGACAAGTGACTCACTCCCTCTCACAGAGAGGAGGCCTGTGTCCCAGTAGTGGGAACGTTATAGGCTGAGTATGTCCTGCCCGTTATGACATACGGTACCGAAACGTAGACACTGACAGTTGGGATGGTCTGTAAACTCAAGATCGTTCAGCACGCTATGGAGTGGGCTATGCTCGACGTTTCTTTGAAGGATGATTTAGGAATGAAGTTATTGGGAAAAAAACTGGAGCTACCGACATAGCTTGTTCAAAGTAAACAAGTTGAAGTGGCAGTGGGCTGGCCATGTTTGTCGAAGGACCGATGGGCGATGGAGCAGACAAGTCCTAGAGTCGAGACCGCGTATCGACAGGCTTAGCGTGGGACGCCTCTCAGCTAGATGGACAGACGACCTTAAAAAGGTTGCTGGGAGAGACTGGATGCGAAAAGCGGAGGACAGGATGTTATGGCGCAGGGAGAGGCTTATCTCCAGCAGTGGACTGCGATAAGCTGAGTTGAGGAGCTAGTTATAAAACTGGACAAGAAATTATTGGGCACTAAATAATATTGCTATCCTTAAGTCATCATATCACCTGCCAAGCCTTTGCTGGGGTCGGCTTCAAGTTGAACCGGGTACGCCGAATACCAGTATTGTACATCGAGAAACTTCGAACCTGACGTCCACAATCCGGTTAAGGTAATACCATTCCTGTAGATTTTTTATCGCTTTTTTATCGTTTCTTTTTTTGCTACGGCAGAAAACGTCTACGCGTCTGTTAGATCTCGGTCAGTTGTATAAAAGGTAACTTAGAAAAACGTATATTTATTCGTTCACTGACAGGTGCAGAGGCTTGTGGATAAGAAATAACAGTCACTTGGGTAGATCGATCAGTTTAAGCTAAGCTTGCCGTGGAAGGGTGAGCATCTTTACATGCAAAGACCCCTCTGTGCCTCATAACCCACGTTAAGCCGTTGATCCCAACTGTGATCCCGGACGTTTGACAGCTGTTACGGGTCGTCAGAAACCCGAAAGTCTGATAACCAGTCTTACCAAGGGTTGTGGTGGTCAGATAGGTAGTCGCCCCATTTAAAATGCTGTTATTGAGCTGTAACCCATTAGACTGGAAGCCGACCCCAACATAGTTGGGAATAGGCTACGCAGTTGATGATGATGTTAAGTACTTAATAGTGATAGATTTCCAAACTTGAGTTCTATTAGATAACTGTTGGGTTTGTTCAACATGTCCACAATAGAACAATAAAATATAAGAGATATTTAATTCTCAGGAAATATTTGTAATATGTCAACCATTTATTTCGCTCATTAACTTTCTTCAGAGCGAAGATTCAAAATTGTTACTCGTTTACGAGTAACAATTTCAGAGAGGCAGTCGCTCCACGTGAAATACTCGTGTTGAGGTGCATGCGGTTGAGTGGTAGCCGCCCCGATTATAGTTGAGAAAAGGCAAGGCGACAAACAACGACCACTCATCTCTAGGCCTTGAGTAGAGAGTTGTAATTTAGCACAATACTTCCACATAATAACGTAAGTTCTTTTTTTTTCAAATTCGTCCCTCAATTGAGTAAATAGGGATCAATTTCAGTAGGTATGGAGGTTCAAGTCATTATTGCCGAAGGGAAATAAATCTCTTTGGCCAAGCCCACAGCTTGTCAGAAACATAAGTTTGAACTTTAGAAGCTAATAATGTGGAATTCAATTTGTGGTCAGTCCTTTCCGTGAAATTTGTCTTTATAACTACAGTATTTGTAGTTCCCTGATAATATCATTTCGTAAGGAAAAATGGCACGGCTGCATTACCTGAAGGAATATTTAATATGACGTATTTTCAAATGGCAACGCGTAATTTGTGTAAAAGAAATTGCAATAGAAAGATTGCTCATCGTTTCTATTCGATTTATTGTCGTTATGATACTGCCATTTTTTTATGTAGGTATATTTCCCGCGTTTCCATCAACGTATAGAACAAAGATTCTATGTTTACTGATTCGTTTATCGTTTACACCTAATACAGGTTCTAAATACTAATTGTAATATCAAAACTTATCAAAACGGTGAACAAAATTGGAATCAATACATGTCTGAATCAATGTCAATTGATGGATGATACTGTAGGGACTCCGAAGAATCCCTTATGTTAGGGATCGAAGCTACCTAAAAAAAATTAAATACAAAAAATAGAAATAGTAAACACATAATATTTATATTTTGATCAAGGCATTGTCAATTCGGCGGACGGCTAAAATGGCCTTTTCTGTTTGGCGTTTTCATTGACCCTCCCCCGACTTGACAATGCCTTGATCAAAATATTACCTACAACTTAAAAGGCCAGTAAATATTTTTTTGATACTTCTGCTGTTTGTTGGTGAGTAACTTGGGTATCCTGGTAATTCCAGGTGTTGCTCCAGCATCAGTTTAAGGTTACTTTGTTCTTCTAATATAATTGAAATGATAGAATACTAAATTTCGACTTGATCAGACCCGTGGAAGATGCTCAAATCCCTTCATCAACCAGAAAAGAGCAGATAATCTTCAAAAAGCTGAACCGATTTTGATGAAATATGTCTAAGAACACTCCCGACTAGTTCACCTTTAAAACAAAAAAAAAAAAATCAAAATCGGTTCATACGTTCGGGAGCTATGTTGCCTCAGACAGACACACAACACAGACACGTCAAACTTATAACACCCCGTCGTCACAGATAACCATCGTTTTTGTATCGGGGGGTTATTAAACGCTTATGAGCGTAAACATGTGAACTCCACGTTTATTTCAAGGATTACTACTTTACAGTTCCGCACCTGTCAATCAATTTAATTCTCCCGAAACAGAACATAAAATTACTTGCCGGATTCCTTCTAGAACTTCCTGACAGTTCGAACATAGACAAAGCCCTTTCGTTAGCTGCCAGTATGTACATAAGATTGCATTCGGTAAGCGACCAACCTTTACAATACCTACAAGTTTTTGTATGTAGAATTGTTTGTAGAGTTATGTCCACGTTCGCACAGACGTAAAAATATCGCGGGGGGATTTTATCGCGCAGTGGATTTTCAACGCACTGCTTAGCGCCGAGAGTCGAAAATCAAGTGCACAATAAAACACGCCGCGATTTTTTACTTCGTTACAAATGCGATCTTACGAAATTTGTGGAAAACAAGTAGGTATCGCAACTCGTAGGTATATCAAAATGTCTTGTAACATGAAGTAATTTAATGTAAAACCAGAGAAATTATACAAACCCTCGGTGCTCTATTCAACGTCCCACTTGACGATTTTTTTCATTTATCTTTGACATTACGCACAAAATAAACAAAATAGTTTTTAATAGGGGATGGGGCGCAATTACTCCCTGAAGCCATCGCGTGCCCCGCCAATAAAAAAATTGTTACCTCTGTTTATTAAAAAAAAGTTACAACCACAGATTAAAAAGTTCCCCGCGTCTGTAAACTCCAATTAAACGCAAGTGAAAATAAGTCCACATGGGGACAACGAATTTTTATTTCTTAAGTCGCCAAGGAAAAAATTCTAATTTCTTTTTACGACATTAAGTTACTTAGAAGTCGGAGGGACTGGGCGCGAAGGACTAATTAATTTTTTTTGGGAACCTCCCGAATAACGACCGCCAAAGTTGGCTCCCGCCATAATTGGAATATTTACGCGCCGTTTCATTACTCCGGGCTGTTTTTTTAATCACCATCTTTTTTTGCAATTAATTTTTGCCAATTTTTTCGAATCGAGTTTTGAACGAGTTTTCATTTTATTCGGTGGCCGGTTTTTTTTAAAAGCTAAGTCTATTAAATTTTAAGTGACTGAATTGTTTGCCATTTATGGAATGACAGCTTTTACCATGATGGTTTCAGTAGTGTTTTATGGGCTTTGTGAATAATATGGACATTTCCGAAGCCATTATTAGGTCATGCTTGATACTGTATTAACAAGATTAGAGGGGCGCCACCGGTCGATCAATCAGGTTAAACCACGGAGTTAATATAAAGGGTTAAACTACGCTTGCTGGGTTGCGGGTTGGTCTGTGGATTGGTGACCATATTAACACACGGAGACTCCTCCGTACCTCGGAAAGCACGTTAAGCCGTTGGTCCTGCTGTCACACGTGGCTCTTTGATAGTCGTTACGAGACGTCAGCAGCCCGAAAAACTGACAACAAGTCTTAACCAAGGGGTATCGTGGTACCCGGTAACTAGGTTGTGGAGGTCAGATAGGTAGGCAGTCGCTCCATGTAAAATATGTATTCAGTTGCATCCGGTTAGACTGAAAGCCGACCCCAACATAGTTGGGAAAAGGCTAGTTAGATTGATTTTGCTTGGTAATGTTTTATGCCTATACATTTCATAGATATATTAAGTCCTCTTCACCGTTGCCGGTGACAGCGACCCAGACTAATTATGTTTCCTTTCGTGAGCTCTAATAAATTATAATGTTGTACCTGTGTTATTTCCTCACAGTTTTCATTCCCCAATGGTTCATCTTCATGTAGTTTTTACCAAACGTTCCCTTTTGTGCAGTTTTAAAACAACAAGTTCGGGCGCGTTCCTCGCCGCCCGGGACCTACATTCATAATCTGATCCAGGATTTCACCCAAATTCAGCTCGCACTTAATTCGTTCAGGGAATTAGTTTCGTACGAACGTAATTAGGGAAAGTTTTCGGATTAACCACCTTGTTTTTCCACTTGTAACCACCAGCGTAACTTGGTCTCCTGACCCCCTTTAGTTTGTATAAAGAGCGAGGTTTTGAGCGCCTTTGTTTGCGGGCCGGGAGGTCCGTGCAAAACGGTGGTTGTCACAACATTTTTCGGCCACTTATTTAGTTTTAGTTTAGTTACGGTGTTTCCGAAACTCGGCGCCCCCTAGACAGTGAGATATTCGCTAATTTCGTTGTTGCAAATTTGTTTTGTTGTCGGCTTGTTTTTGCGGCGACAACGGCTGTTAGCAACTCGTATTTTTTAACACTAAAATTGCGGTCGTAATTTACTTGCAACAGCGCTTTGATGAATAAGCTCTTAGTTTGTTTTACAGTTGAAATAAGGTGTAAATTGCATGATTATTTTCCTATGCTTGCACGACTAGGGCGCACTGTGTGACCAAACCACTGAAAATATTTTTTTTCTTTTTGGATTCTATATCTCTTGGCCGTAAATATAGGGAATTGTAGAGAGCTGACGTGGACCATTTCAGATGTTGGTGAGCAGATA
Source organism: Polymixis flavicincta (assembly GCA_949987655.1). Lineage (NCBI taxonomy): Eukaryota > Metazoa > Arthropoda > Insecta > Lepidoptera > Noctuidae > Polymixis > Polymixis flavicincta. The sequence goes on along the minus strand of OX465171.1, from coordinate 8,272,641 downwards.
AGAGCAAGGTTATAAAAAAATAATAAAAAAAAAAAATATTTATGCTTCAGTTTACAAAGGGGTTCGTGTTTGGAGCCTCCTTTTAAGCAAACAATGCCTGTGTTAGGAGACTCCGCTCTTCCATAGTACAGCATAATATCAATAAATTTGCAAGACATCCGTAAGTACTTAAAATATCAAATAAAAACAAATTATGTTAGTGAGAGTGTGATTCGAGTGTGAATACCTGTGCGTAGTGTGTCTGTATATGAAAGTGTCTGTGAGGTTATGTGCAAAACTCTTCAGCGAATGAGATCAAGAAAGTCCATCCCACTAATATTAAAAACTAGCTTTTGCCCGCGGCTTCGCCCGCTTGGATGTCGGAAAATATTCCACGGGAACATACTACCGGGATTAAAAGTACCCTATGTGTTAGACACCAATTTTCATGGTTTAAACTACAAAAATGACGATTTTCCATCCAAACTTTCATCCCCTATTTAACTCCCTTGGGGATTGAATTTGGAAAAATCCTTCCTTATTTCTTTTCTACATTATAAAGGAAACCTCTGTGCATAATTTCAGCTTTCTAAGTGCAAGGGTTTGGGCTGGGCGTTGATGAGTCAGTCAGTCGGGACTTTTCCTTTTATTTATATCGATAGAAGATGTGTAAGTTTGTATGTTTAAATGTTTGTTACTCAATCACGCCAAAACAGCCAACCGGATTTGGATGAAAGGCACACAGATAGTATAAAACCTGGATTAAGATACAGAAGAAGGATACTTTTCGACCCGATACTACATCCCGTGAGATAAATTCCGTCCTCCACACGGGCGAAGCCGCTAGCAAAAGCTAGTTGCTTTAAAAACTTTCTGTCAAGTCTACATTTAAAAAAACTTCTCTTAAAAATCTAAAGTCTGTAGGTACACTACATCAGTTCCGTCTGTATCCAAAGGTGAATATTATTTCCATCATTTCTACATAACTGGCACCCTAGAGGCTACAACCAAGGAGTAGCGTTACTTTTGAAAAAAAAAAAAACAAAAGAAAATTCAAGGGAATGCCCGACATAAATTGTACTGCTCATGGGAGCCAGCGTTTGCATACCCGCCGAGTAGGTAGCGCATCATTTTACGTGAATTGACGACTTGTTCATTTTCTGTATTTTTACTTTCGTTTCTTCTGCATTTTTGTTTTTGTTTTTCGATTAGTTCTAAAACAAGTTGTAAAGACTATTTGTATGCAAAACTTGTCAATTATGTGTTTATTTCATTTTAAAAAAAATATTCGAGCAGTCGTGCGACATGAGAGTTGAGTGAGACAATGTCCAAGTTTTCTGTCTTGCCGTTTTACACAACAATGTCACTACATTAATTACTGAAATTACACAACATCACGCCCTTATTATTTCCCAGAAGCGTTAGGCAGTGGTAAACTCATAGTAGGTACACCAAAATTTCGCCAGTTATGCTCAAGTTCTATGCAATAGTATAGTAATACCATCGGGCACAAATACCACTTGATGATTTTAAAAACTTCAATGACATGTACCTATGAATGTATGATACATCCCTAGGTAGTTAAGACGTGTTAGTAACAATGTTTTGTCAATGGGCTAACGAGCAACTTTCAGCAAGAAATTCAGTTACAAGATCGATCGATCTTTTCTGTGATGTGTGCTATCTCTGCAAATTGCTTTATAGAGTACTAGCTTCCGCCCGCAGCTTCGCCCGCGTGGAAGTCGATAATAATCCCGCGGGAACGTACTACCGGGATAAAAAGTATTATATATGTTAATCTAGGCTATATTCTGTCTGTGTGGCAAATTTCATCCAAATCCGTTTAGCCGTTTTTGCGTGATTGAGTAACAAACATCCAATCATCTTCACAAACTTTCACATTTCTAATATCACGGACTACCCTTTTTTACTTTTAGGGGTAGATTTTCGAGAAACCCTGATACACGTTATTCTTTATTTTTGGTTTAAAGTATAATTACTGAGTTTGGAGTTAATCATACCGCGCGTTAAAATTCTTCCATACAAATTTTGCCACCCCCAATCCCCCTTTAGGGGATAGTTTAGAAAAACAATAAATAGCCAACCTCATAATTTACTTAAGTTAGTATTTGTGCCAAGTTTCAAGTTTATTAACTCAAGGAATAAGATTTTTCATACAAACAAAATCCCCCTTTTCACCCCCTTAAAGGTCGAATTTCCAAAAATCCCTTCTTAGTGCTCCCATGCATTATAAAAGGAAGCTGTGTGCAAAATTTCACGGTCCTAGTCCTAGTAGTTTTGGATGTGCGTTGATTTATCAGTCAGTCAGTTTCTCCTTTTATATATATATGTAGATTAAGATTTTTTTTCGAATATAAAATAAATTTTCTAATGATTAAGTAGTCCTCGCATGTGACCCCCCCCCCCAAGTCTTTGGCTGCGACCGCGCTTGTACCTAACCACCTTCAAATCAAATCTAAGTATTTCATTTAACATAAACTTTATGGGCACTTATGAAACGTCAGAAGCTAGGAACCCGGTTCCATTTGGTTGTTTCCTATGGACAAGAGCCGGCAAGAAACTCCACGGTTACTCTTTTAGCAGTGCAGGTACAAATGTTGACATCTATGTCACCATCAAATGCAGCAAGCAGCAATGTTCAGTTTAAATGGTAATTATCTTTTTTTGTCCGATAAGCTAGCTTCAATTGGCATTGGTATTCGAATTCGATGTTGAGAAAACAAATGTGTTAGTTGGTTAATTTTGATGTAATTTATATCGTACTACATACTTATATAAAGATAGTGACTTTGCTGAACCTAACTTCAATTTGATGATTAATGCAAAAAGTCGTGATTAAACTTTCACACTCTGCAAGTAGTGGGTTGAGGCTCGTGTTACGAGTAATCTGAAGCCCTAAGGTCTGGCAACCAGTCTTACCAAGGGGTATCGTATAACCCAGTAACAGGGTTGTGGAGGTCAGATAGTCGCGTTGTAAAAAGGCAGACAGATTGATTAACTCTGTAAGTAGCTGTTATTCTTTACATTGGATGATTTTGAGTTTTCCCTGTATCTTACGGTTTCTGATGGTAACTCCATTAGTTCTAGATCTCTGACCTGCATAGCTTTTTACTGTCGTTCGACACGCTTCCATGCCGAATCGAACATGAATCAATGTTATTAAAAGAAACCTGTAAACACTGTTCACAAATCCAAAACCAGACCACTTTGTCAGTTTAAATCACATAAACAACCGCCATCGTTTTACATCTATTGGATGTTCCGTGTGTTGCCGGACGTAAAAAATAGCAGTATCCCATTTCTTCCCGTGGGTGTCGTAAAAGGCGACTAAGGGACGTACTAAAGAATGGGCAGCAGCGTTCTCTATGCATTTGACCACCATACTGGGATCGCCAACCCGCCTGCCAAGCGCGACGATTATGGCAAACCACCTCCTTTTGGGGGTCGCCTATGCCTATGTCCAGTAGTGGACGTCCTTTGCCTGAAATGATGGATGTCGGGGCAAGGCAAATTAGTAACAGAAAATATGACATCTACGTTTTGACAACCAGTCGAATAGTTGTAAATAGGTATACAGATCTACTCCCGGGTTTTTGCTAACAGAAAATAAACAATCCGGGACATAGAGGAACTTAAATATCGATTATACCTTTTTGTCGCAGTAACACCTTCATTTTTCCACCAAAAAATCCTAAAATAAATCTTAAATAATAAAACCGGCCTGCCCGAATCATAGCCACCCTAACCGCACGCACACACACACACGTCCCTCATACGTCACACATACGTGTTCCGTTTAGGGCCGCGCGCACTATGTGATCCCAGCCGGTGGAACATGATTTCCCGCGTGGTGCAACCCTGGATGAGGCCGATGTTTAAGCTTTTATCTTGTGTGGGTACGTCTTTTTGGTACTGTTTAGAAAGTTCGGTTGTGTTTTGTTTTTGAGATGAGTGTTTAATCGGTCAAGTACCTTAATGAGACACAATATCCGCCTTATTACAAAACAAGGTTTTTCTTTAGGTATGGTTTAACCATCGAGCCTGTTTTTGAAATAAGAACTTAGAACTGAAATAGAATTACAGCTCCTTTTCCAAAACTGATAATTTAGCACTGGACTAACTTGTCAGTTTTGTAAAAGGAGCTGTATTTCGATTTCAGTTAGGTTCTTATTTAAAAAAACAGGCTCGACGGTTTAAACCATACCTAAAGAAAAACTTTGTTCTGTAATAAGGGGGTATAGGTTTTCTATTGTTATGGATCGAATTGGATCCAGGTGGTGCTAATCCGATAGTTGTCGCCCAGTGGTCGTAATTCGACTATAATTCATTTAATGACACATTGTTGTATAAACTTAGGAGCATTCTGCACTCCTTCTTTTTTTATGACGGTGGGAAATTATCAAATAACCTCTCTCGCTCTGGGTGGAGCAGGAGGGCGTGTCAGACTTTTACTGACTAAAACCCACCCGTGTTCCTTAAGTTGCCGGTGTACCAGGAGCCTTTCGAACAACCCGCACCCCTTCTCCTGCATTTTCGTAAAAAGGGATACAAAGTTTTTGCTTCACGTAATAAATAAACAATATATAACGGATGATTACATCGCAATTCTGCAAGTCATACATATTACTCAGTAGCTCCGCAAATTGTATTCAAGAAGCAGTGAAAAAGTGATTATAGTAGTGACCACTTTTTCCCCTTATAAAATATCGCAACAGATGGTACTTTATTTACATTACAATCTAGCCTATTAGCTAATAAGACAGTTCCGATTAAGATCTGGTACAAGACAGTAGACTGAGTAACAGTAGGCTTCAGTACTCACTAGTTTTGGCAGTGGAAAATAGTATTTTTATTTGTTAAGTACTTCCACCATGGGCCACCGTCTGTCTTCACAGTGACATAGAGTGTCCTGTCGTATTTCCACCCTCCAATGCACTCACTGTGCGAACCATTGCACAGTAATAAGTAATTTAAACATAACTTATACTGCTAAGTGACTATAAAACTAAGAAATTGTCCAATTACGTCATTCTTATTCACTGTAAGCTAAGGGGAAGACACTTGATTCACGTGTTCTTTCACTTGCACTTCAGGTTAAGTGACAATTGCATACCAAATTACTCTCTAATAAACATGCTTTCGCAGTTTCGCACTGCGTACAAAATTGCCGAGTTTATTGTTTAATTATGTGCTCAAACTATAAAAAGTGTCAAAACATAGTAAACATTAAAAATACTCGACCAACTTTCCGGTAAACAAAGAACTGTACGTTGAACCCATCAATAGAAGAAGACTCCATAATATTATAAAATTTAACTGTGTCAAACATACTCCTCCGTCCGCGTAATTATCGTAAAAAGGAGTTCACAGTTTTTGATTCACGTATACAGGATACATTTTTATCCAGTGCGCGCAAACTGTAACCATAAATTCAGCCCTAACGTAGAAAAAATCGTCGGTTATACAAACAACAATCAGATGTTTCATAGAAAGTACAATACCTACACGGTCAAAATGCATGTATGGTTGCACCTGTTTTATTTTTGCATAACCGAAGAAAAATTTATATGCTAGGGGGTCTAGAATAATATGCTGAATTCATGGTTACAGTTTGCGCACTGGATAAAAATTAATCCTGTATATATTATTGCTGCACCACAAAGCACTGAGACGCTTTGCCAACCGCTGTAGAGGCAATAGTCCATAAAACCAAGTGTGTGAGTGGGCATCACTGCCATGTTGGCTCCTAGACAATTTTGTCAATGCCTGTAACAGCCTGCGCTCAGCACTAATTGCGCCGACACGAGTAACAACGTCTTTTGTCGTTACAATAAAAGTAATATCAGAACTTTCAGTTTTGTAAAACAATCGACGATTTATACATTTTTATTGGTTGAGTACACAGAGCAAAGATCCGCTGCACCGGTAGCATCTTTTTCATTCATTTATTCATCACTTACAACTACCATTACAGGTACAACCCAGTGCAATAGTGAAGCAAACATAATAATAACAACTTATTTTCTAAAACTTATTACATACTAGCTTTTGCTAGCGGCTTCGCACGCGCGTAACTTTCATCCCCTATTTAACTCCCTTAGGGGTTGAATTTCGAAAAATCCTTCCTTATTCCTTGTCCACATTACAAAGGGAACCTCTGTGCAAAATGTCAGCTTCCTAGGTCCAAGGGTTTGGGCTGGGCGCTGATGAGTCTATTTATGTAGATAGATAATGTTATCTTTGTGAATTCACTCAGTGTACAAGCAAAACTGTCTATCTCCTCTGTTACAAGAAGTACCGCCAGCAGCTGGAGGCTAACGTCGAACCACACATCTATCAGGCACACTCAAACACACTAACTCTAATATGTTGGCGTTATGTATCTTGGCTGTAATTAATTTGAATAAATTTGAGACACCGAACTCATGTCTAACTCCAAGTTCGTTGTATCCAACCATGCCTAATATAAACAAGGTTGGATTCATAAGCTTGAGACAACATGCAGTTCAATCAAATTAGTGGCGCCGAAAATATGTTGAGCGTCCTACTTCTGTGATGTCACGGACTGTCGTCAGTGTCTTTATATCTGCCCGCGACTTCATTCGCGACGATTTTGGCCCCAGATCTGTCGCGACGTATCCCATCGCGCCCGCGGTTTTACTTCGTTTCCACTTAGGGTTCTTTCTGACGTTTTTTAATTTTTTTTCGCCCCTAAACGTTGTAGCGAGATGTTATGTAGCCTTCTTTATGCATGTTCAGTTTTTTTTTTTTTCAAATTCAGTCGGTATTTCCAGAAATTAGCGCGTTCAAAACAAACACACTCTTCAGTTTTGTCACTTTATTATTTTAGTATCTATTAAGGAGAATCTAGTCGCGGACTCTCACTGGTGGGCCTGGCTAAAAAGCACGCTATCTCACCAGGCATCGCGTCCGGCAGAGGCAGTTTCAGTGATGAGCAGTTAGACGCTAGTCTACACGCACAACGTTATTGAGTGAGATGGAGGATCATTTATCGCGAAAAAATTAAGAAAAGTCGGTACCGACTTGGTTTTGGAGATTTTACACTATTCTTTTGTTACTTAAACACGCCCAAAGTTTGGTTAAATTAGCAAGAAAAACGAATCTTTGTTGGCTTCTAACTTTATAATGGCTTTTTATTTTAGTATTCTGTTTCCGTACAGACTATTAATAATGAGATAAAATCATACCATGTTTATTTTTGTGTGTACATTGTCGAACAGTTAGTAATACACTCCCGAAATTAGTATAGAAAAAATGTCGACTAGATTGACATTGACAAACACTAACACGCTTGGTTTGTATGGAAAGTGTGGACAGTGCCGCCTCTAGCAGCGGCGGCTGAGGCATCTCAATGCGCTGTGGTAGTAGTACCACAGGGGGCCGACTCTCTAAGTCCGTCAACGAAGATATGGGCCAATCTGAAGGCAGTTGATTCGCTAGAACAACTGACGAAAATTCAATTTTTCTAAAAACGCTTCGGGATTAGGGACAATTACTGTCAAATCTTGCTTTCATTCATACGAACTTCGAGCCCTGATTCGAAGACCCCCCCGTAACCAATCATGTCGAAGACCTAGACAGGAAGCGCCAAATACACAAAAATCACCCAAACATTTGTCTGGATACCTACACATATACCTAATGACGCTGATCAGCTCTTCTGTACGCACGGCCACACATCAAGCTATACATGGTATGACCGGGTTTTCACTACCTGTTTTTGCTAGTCTTCAGAGGTCACAAAAGGAATGACAATTTGTCTGGATCGCTTGATGTGCTGGCGTCTGTACATCATTAAGCAAATAGTCATGTCTATTCTTCCGTCGACAAATCGGTGCTCGTGCTAAGCCTGCTGGACATAGGCCTCCTCCAAACGGGGAGGTGATTGCCATAATCTCCACGCTTGGCAGGCGGGTTGGCGATCACAGGATGGTGGTAAAATGGATAGAGAACGTGGCTGCCCATTCTCTGGTAAGCCCCTTAGCCAGCCTTCTACGACACCCACGGGAAGAAATTGGATGTTGCTATTCCTTTACGTCCGGCACCACACGGAACGAGAAATTCGCTAGCCAGCCTTCTACGACACCCACGGGAAGAAATTGGATGTTGCTATTCTTTTACGTCCGGCACCACACGGAACGAGAAATTCGCGTCTATAAATAATGCAAATCAGTGAAATCGGAAAAATATCGCGTATACCTACGGCCTCTTAAGCCTCAAAGTAAAGTTTCTTACAGTTCTCCATGGAACCAACTACTTATTGGGGGCTATGAAATATTAAAACATATTTTCGCATTACATTGCCACCAAAGATAAAAATCGTTAGATCGTAGGAATTTATTTAATGCTAGCTTTTCCCAGCGGCTTCGCCCGCGTGGAACTTTCATCCCCAATTTAACTCCCTTAGGGGTTGAATTTGGAAAAATCCTTCCTTATTCCGTATCTACATTATAAAGGGAACCTCTGTGCAAAATTTCAGCTTTCTAGGTCCAAGAGTGTTGATGAGTCAGTCAGTCAGTCAGTCAGGACTTCTCTTTTCATTTATATAGATTCTAAAAATAGTAGGGTTCTAGCTATGTACTACTGGTACTACCTAACATTAGTAAAATTTTTGAGAAATTAATTTTAGATAAATTGCAAAGATTTTTAAAAAAACATAATTTCTTACATAGCAAACAGTTCGGTTTTACAAGGGGTCGTTCAACTACCGATGCCAGTGTTGAACTCTTAGGGCATATTTACAATGCATGGGAAAATAAATACGATGCCTTGGGCATCTTTTGTGATTTGTCTAAAGCATTCGATTGCGTGCTTCATGAAACTTTAATCAGGAAACTCCACCACTACAGGATCGGTAACACCGCTCTGGATCTTCTTATTTCATACTTGTGTAATAGGATTCAGTATGTTGATGTAAACGGAAAAAGATCTCCCGGATCCGCAGTATCAATGGGAGTCCCACAGGGCTCGATTCTTGGTCCTTTCTTGTTTCTTATTTATATTAATGACTTGCCTTACCTCAAACTCAAACTCAAAGCATTTATTTCAATTAGACCTTTCACAGGCACTTTTGAATTGTCAAACAAAAATCGAAGATGAAGCTAGGTGCCCATTCCAAAAACGTAGATCTCTCTGGAGAAGAACGGGCAAGAAACTCCAAGGACACTCTTTTAAATCGTGGGTATTATAAAATTTTGGGAACATTATTCTTGGTGCTTCTATATGTGAGAACAATGTAAAAAAATATAATAAAATAAATTAAAAAAAATAAGATTCAAAATAAGCCATGGCAGATAAGAGATGACCAGTCTCAACCGACGGCGCCCGTTCACGAACTTGACGCATGGATGTATGCGTGCCTCATAAGGATAATCATGATATAGTGTTGTTTGCGGATGACACATCACTTTTGTTTAAACTCAAACGTCAGCAACTTGTTAATGACGATGTAAATAGCGCAATCTCAAAAGTAGTTCACTGGTTCAATGTTAAAAATTTACTTCTTAGTGAAAAAAAGACCAAATGCATTAAGTTTACGCTACCTCACGTTAAGCAGGTGAAAACTAATGTGTTGATAAGGGCGAAGAATTGAATTCTTAAAATAGCACTGTATTCTTGGGCTTAACTTTGGATGCCAAGCTTCAGTGGGGCCCACATATAGCCAAATTATCGAAAAAGCTAAGCTCTGCAGCATACATTCCTTTTGAATAAAATTCGTAATTTAACTGATATAGAGACAGCCCGCTTAGTGTACTTTAGCTATTTTCATAGTGTAATGTCGTATGGTATTCTATTGTGGGGAAATGCCGCCGACATTCAGACTATTTTTGTCTTGCAGAAAAGAAATGTTCGATCAATTTATAAATTAAGTCCGAGACACTCTCTCTGAGATAAATTTAAGGAGATTAATGTAATTGACTATGCTTTCACAGTATATTTATGAAAATCTTATATATGCCCATAAAAATATTAAATTGTTTAAAAAATACAGTGATATCCATAGTATAAATACTAGGAACAAACACTTTGTTGTACCATCAACAAGGCTCAAGAAAATAGGTGGGTCACTCAGATGTCAATGTATACGCTTTTATAATAAACTTCCAAGCCATGTTCAAGATCTAAGTCTCAATAAATTTTAATCATTCACTAAATATAAGTTGTGCCTGAAAGCCTTTTATACCGTTAAAGATTATATTGAGGACAAAAAAGCTTGGGATTGACCTTCTCCAATTTTGTATACTGAATGTTCTTTTTTTTTTGTTTTGCTCTTTGACATTCGATTATTGTTATATACACTTTGACATTTGATTATAATTATATACACTTTGACATGAATATTTACTTTGAGAAGTATAATATTATTTTTGCTTTAATTATTGTGAATGTGAGGACTATGTGGTATTTTTGTTTTTGTGTTTCATTTCTTTCTCAGTTCATTTTTAAAGTTAATCTGGCAGTTTGAGTACTTTATGTGGCCTACCCTAATGTCCTTTCTTTGGTATTGTTCGTCAAATCGTTGAGCTCCTCAAGTTCTGAGTTGAGCCGTATGATTACTGATACATGCGTGCACTGAATGGACAGGTCCACTCAATCTGTGTGGTTTCTTTCCTCAGAAGACCATTTCAGACACCAATCCACATGGTCTTCACATGATCTGACCAAGATTATGTCTGGACTTTAAAAGAGACTGTGACCTCTTGAGTTTGTTTCGGCCTTTCTTCTCAGAGTAGTCAGATAGGAAACGCCGACCTTATTAAAAAATATGATTGACGTGTAAAAGTGTTTGTACCTACTTACAGAAATAAAATCATTTATGATTTATCATATATAAAGGCCATGTCTCAGGAATAAAATAAAATGAATTGGCGGCATTTTGTGTATGTTTTATTACAAATAAATACTATATATGCTACAATACAAATTATATTAGGTACTCACAAAATTATTTTTCAGTAAAGAAACATTAAAATTATAGTAAAAAAATCTAAATAACACACACATATCGTCAATTCTTTGGCGAACATTAAAAGGAATATTTTTATAAAAACCCAATTCAAAAAGGATTTAAGGCACTTACGAAAACACTACTTATGTTTATGTTATATTTACAAAGGTACCATAAAAATTATGGCACAATAATTTTTAAACATAGAAAAGCCTCATATTCTATTTTAATTTATTTCAAGTTATTTAAATAATTCTAAGTACGAAAATGCAGATAGTAAATGCAATCTGTAAGTACAAACGGTATACAAAATAATTTTGTAATTCACAGACTTAGGAATACGAAATTGGGACTTAATGGGTGAGTTCTCTTATTGAATACGTCCTTTTCTATAGTGGAAAATATGATAATGTTAGCCTTTTTTTAATACACATATTCGTTGGGGTTTGCAGGTAGTGAATATTTAAAGATATAGTAACTTAAGGCACTTTTCGGTTTACAAGAAATATTTAAGGCAAGGTTGTGTTTTCTTATAATTTTTGCTAGTTTCCAAATATATTTCGAAATAGTCTCTACCTTTGCTCCATTACAAAAATCTAAAATTCGAATGTTTGACAAAGGTATGATAGTATATCAAAATAGTTAAATATACTTCATTCTGACATTTTTAAATTTTCAATACATTAACATACATGTACTTAAATAGTTTTGTTTAAAAAATTGTGTTGCATAGAACCCCCTTTTTTCAATAATAAACCTTTCATTATGACTTTTATGACACTAAACCACACCTATTGCTTTTAACACCAAATTTATTTTCTTATCTCCTCGTGTTTGTGGTAATCTGGCCTTGGATCCGACATCTACCTGAAGCTGGCTGACCTACTGGGGCCCTCCGTGGGCTCTAGGACAATCCTCTTGAAGCAACCCTCGGGCAGCTGGTCGAGGATTTGTTTAACGTTATCCACCTCCAGACGAAGATGGTCGTGCTCATCCTCGTACTGTTTCATCCACCTGTTTCAGAAAAATATTTTTGTTAATAATAGAGAAGTTAGGTACCGACGTTTCATCATCATCATCATCTAAGCCGAAGGACGTCCACTGCTGGACATAGGCCTCCTCCTTCACTTCGACCAGTCTTGTTTTTCCCACATCCAGCGGATTCCCGCGGCCTTCACAAGGTCATCGGTCCACAATGTACCAACGTATGCTAATAAATAAATAAGTCTGAAATAATCCCAAAGGACCAATGTCTCGATCTTGGAGGAACTTCGAATCAAGGAGAGGTTATCATCGACTGTACAGATGCGAATCATCAAATACTTCGGGCACATTGTTCGAAATGAATGCTCCATGGAACGACTTGTTGTCCATGGGAAAGAAGAAGAGGTCACGCGGTAGATCACCTACGCGTTGGACAGACCTTATAAAAGCTGCAACACAAACGTCCATAGTCCAAAGCTCCCGAGACGCTGAAGACCGCAACAAGTGGAGGCGCATCGCGAGGGCTACGTTATCCAGAGAAAATGCATCATCGTCAAGCACGACACATTCTGTCAAGAATCACGACTGAGGAGGAATCCCACAGGAACGTACAAAAAGAACGGACCGGGAGAAAAAGTAGCCTATGGGGCAAAACATTGGCTACTTTTCGATTAAAGGCAAATTTTATCGATATGTGTTCAGTGGCCTAGGCGTGAAAATGTGTGCCTTCGAATTTATATGATTTTTCCCGCATCTCATAAACTAGTCAAATTTTCAAACTCTCATTTTTATTAACCGGGACCTTGGCCATAGGTAAGTGTTGATTGCAATGGTGCGATCCACTCGATAAAAGTAGATCTTATGCCAGCGCCGAACTTACCCCAAGATACTTTATCAGTTTAGGGTAGTTCTGGAGAATGTTTTGGCGCACATTAACACTGAGCTATCCGGGGTAATAGCTTAACACACATCACAATGCCTTTGAGTTCAGCTACGTTCACAAAGAACGTAGAACTCTCAAACACATCTCTAACACATTTACGTTGTTGAGGTCCCTCTGACGTGGCCATCGGTGGCTGTATTGGGATCTGTTTTTGTTACGTACCTCTGATGATTGTTCTTGGCTTCAGTCAAGCTTTTGATCTTGCCGTCCAAGTCCACTGCTATGAGGTCGCTCTCAGCCTGGTCTAAGCTCTCCTCTGAAATTACATAATTCGAAAACATGAGTGACGGTAGTTCATAATACTTACACATTGATGTCTGTCTAATTCTGCTTATGCTGTACTAATACAACGTGTAACATCATTAATGAAACAGCTCATACACCCTAATTAGGATATGAAGTTAAAAGCATAAAACAATAACCAAAACTATTTTTTACTTACTGTGTATTTATGAAACGCAATGAATCTTTTTGAACTGTCAAAATGAAAGCCATTGCTACTGTTAATGTGTTACGCAATAACTCCTTTGAACGGATAGATACTATAGAAGTATGAGGAACAGAGTGGAAAGTTCCGAACGCATAGATACTTTAGAAGTATGAGGAACAGGGTGGAAAGTTCCAAACGCATAGATACTTTAGAAGTGTGAGGAACAGGGTGGAAAATTCCGAACGGATAGATACTATAGAAGTACGAGGAACAGGGTGGAAAGTTCCGAACGGATAGATACTATAGAAGTGTGAGGAACAGGGTGGAAAGTTCCGCATCCTTCAAAGAAAAGGGTAAATCATGCAACCAGACGAGTGTTGTGTCTAGTGGGCCACTGCACGATGATTGATGTCGGGACTTATTATATGCAAGTCACGGAAAACTTCTGTTTGCGGTATTTGTGTGTCGTCGGGTTTCTGATGCGTAGTTTGCATGTGGTGTTGTTTCAGATTACAACACAATATTTTAGAACTACTCACGTAATCGGTCGAGGGCCTTATCATCAAGTGTGGGCAGGTTCTGCAGCTCGTCCATGATGACTTTCAAGTCTTCCAAACCTTTGAACACCTGCTTCTCCGCCTCCCGAGCGTCGGTGTTTGCTTGACCAACCTAGAAGATAGATAAAAGTAAAAAAAAATACGTGTGGCACTCGGGGACTGCCGCGATAAAGCTATTATTGCATGGCATTTTTTATCAACTTATGCAATTATAATTATTTATTTATTTTTTATTTATACAGTATTTTTTTTTCATTGATATTAATTCAAGTTACAATACACTTTTTGAGCGTGGTTACCGATATAAAAACAAATTTTATTATATCGTACAGTCGTACCATATTCATACACGTTAAGCGAACGCTCGGCCGAGCTACATGGTAGGCGGAGTGGGGGGTGTTAGGTTTTATTTTCGTTACGGAATTTCTTGATTCGGTCGCCGCGCTCAAAGCCCGCGATAAAAGCTATACAATAGCTTAAAAGTATCCTCACATGGATTTTTACAATTGATAATCTACTTAAAGTTGTAAATCTATATTTTATTTTGATCGTATTTTATGGGTGGCAGGGTTCGTATCGACGCGCAAACCATTACTATAGATTCAGCACATGATTATAGAGCCCTAGCTAACACAGTTTTTATCAGCTAATACCTACTTGGTAAAAGAGTGTGAAACAGCTATTATTTTTTAAACAACTCCCGTCCAGTATTTCAAAGTTATTTTCTACCTTACTCCAATTAGTCATACAGTTCTGTAGGTAGGTATGACTTATTCATGCAGAATGAATTTTGTTAAATTATTTTTAGTTCTCCTTCGTTATCAAAGAATCCTTTGTGCAAAGTTTCATGATTTTAAAACCAGTCGTTTAGGCTGTGCGTTGTTTCTAAGTAAATGATCGAATTAGAGTTTTGTTTAGTAGAATATATTGCATATCTTCCCGATAAGCTACGCAATATCTTCTCGTCCCGCATACCGCAGTGTCTCAAGACAAAACTTGGCCCAAAGGCTCCGAAGTGGCGACCGCGTACTGGAAGACGTAGAGTTGGCAGGCCTCCCACAAAATAGACCGATGAACTTGTGAAGGCCGCAGGAATCCGCTGGATGCGGGAAACACAGAACCGGTCGAAGTGGAGGAGCTTGGGGGAGGCCTATGTCCAGGAGTGGACGTCTTTCGGCTGAAATGATAATGAGTAGAATATAGTCTCATACCTTCATTTTAGCATCTCTGGTGAGCTGCATGTTGTCAGCTGCCTCCTTTTCCAGGCTTCCGATCTGCGTGGCTGTTTCTTGGACGCGAGCTGTTGAGATAAGTAATGAGATGCCTTTGTGTTATAAATGTAATTGGTAATCGACTACGGTTGAAATAATTGTAAATATATGAGCACACATACATCTATCAACATAATAAAATCTGTCATTGCTAAATATTAAATGCTTTGTTACGTATTGTAGTGTAATCATTACATTCTTATTTGGTTCAACAAAATATTTTAAAAGATTAACTATGGAGTGTCTTGCCCATTCTTCTCCATACGAAATAATTCCATCAGAATCAATTGTAAGCCGTTCAAAAGTGCCTTTTAATGGCTTATCATAAATGATTTAGAATTAAATACATTCATATATTTAATCTTTGCTTAGCTGACGTAGTATATCACCAAACAAGCTACTTCTACCATCATTCGTCAGCGCTTTTGCTTTTAAGGCTTCTTCAAACAGTTGCGATGCGACACTTCTAGAACAATTTCCTGTTGCGCCTCTTTGCGAAGCCTTTAATTTAAACGCAATCGTCTGAAAGTTATTATTATAAAATTATTAAAAGCATGTAAAACATAGCCCTCCCCTACTCTCGTTCCGCTTCTATCATTTTAATGCTTCTAATGACCAGCATAGTTGTTCACAACCGTTCGATACAATTAAGTTCTCTGAAGGCTGTTTACAAATGCAAATTCCCAAAATGTTGTTATTTGAAATCAATACCTTGACGACTCTTTGGCTTACTGCCGGGAGTCTGTTGTGGTGCCCGTTTGATGGCAATAGGCTCGCCCCCTATTACATGGGCTTGACTTAACCACGCACCACAAAGGGTTCTTCGGGTAAACAAGATGTGATGTTTATGTTATGATAAAATCAAATAGACAACCGCCATTCTTCAAGGCAAATTCGTTATTTTAAATGTGCCATTTTCGATTCAAAACTTGTCGAAAGGTTTATTAGTAGCTATGCAGCAGGCTTAGCATGACGCTATCTATTTCTACTCTACCGTAGAATAGAAATCGCTTGTCTACATTTCTCGTTTCAAAACTGTCAACTGTCTACACGGAAACGTTACTTTTGTACGGTCTTATTGAAGCATATCCCGCCATCTCCGGGACCACCTCTGGACCGGCCGTAATGTAACTTGCCAGAGGAACGGGTAGCATCATCATCATCATCATATCAGCCGAAAGACGTCCACTGCTGGACATAGGCCTCCCCCAGGCTCCTCCACTTCGACCGGTCTTGTGCTTCCCACATCACAATGGGTCTTATCAGAAGGCTTAAAGTCACCCAAAGGGCAATGGAGAGGGCTATGCTCGGAGTTTCCCTACGCGATCGAACGGGTAGCATTTGGATATAATTGACCAATGTAAAGAGGTTATTCAATTATTACTAACTGGACAGTTTTTCTGCTTCAAACCGCAACTTGGAAGCATCGGCTCTAGATGTCGACGACTTCTTCCTTACTTCAAACGCTGCCTGAAAAATAATTACAAATTACTTAGCCATAGCTTATTTTTCCGTAATTCTATGTTGAAACAAGATAAGTCCGTGCATCTACTCTCATTGAAGATACAATACCCTTGCTAATCTAGTACAAACATCATCTCTTTTTATTGCAGTTTGGGTGCATCAGACCACTTGAGGAGTGAGCTTGTTTTAAACTTAGCAGTTCTGCAGTCACGTTTTTTAGGTTTTTTGATTAGTCACGGACGGCTACACGTCGTCGGTCGCATTCGGTGTGTGGTCGGATAGACCTCACTCTAACAATAAGTAAGATAGTTTACCTCCGACGCCTTATCAGCGTACTCCTTCTGCGCTTGCTGTGCCAAGTCTCTGGCCTCCTTTGCCTTATCACTGGCGGTGTACAACTGTTCCGTGATGCTGTTGACGCTGTCTTCAGCTGCGGCGATCTTCTGCTGCACTGACGGCACGTCCAGCGCCGCCTGCTCAGCTAACTGACGGGATTCTGTCACTTGGTCGCTGAACTCTGTGGAAAAAAGAGATTGTAGCTGTACGAGGATCTTTTGCATAATCAGCCTATAATGTTCCCACTGCTGGGACATAGACCACATTTATAATCCACCACGCGGGCCCAGTGCGGTTTGTGGAGTGCAGGCTAGTGGATATCACAATTAGAATTTTCGGTTCTAAGACATGCCGGTTTCCTCACGATGTTGTCTTCACCGTTTGAGAGCAGTGGTGATGAAATTAAACACACAGAGTAAAGTGCTCGCCTGGGTTCGAACTCACGAGCTGTAATTTGTATGTCGCGACCGTTATCACTGGATCTAATGGTGCGTGGCTAAAACCGGTGCTAACGCCGCCATCTTTGCTCTTACTGTGCCAATTTTTTTCAAATTATATTGAAAAACATTTGCAAAACAATTTGGCAAATGTTTGCCTAATGTTTAACATCAAAAGATCATAGTTGCACTATACAATCCCTTTGAGGCACAATAGAATACTTTTGTATAAATACGAGTAGGTACAAATCTTGTGCAGTAAAAGAATCAGCAACCGGGATGGCATGCTATTTTCAAATAAATTGCCTAATAAAAAGTAGGTATTAAAATTATCAATTATTTCTCCTAACAACTATTATTTGTCTATTCTATCTATTGTTTTAATTGATGAAATAAGTTACACCAATGTTTTGGATGAATAAACAATCGCTGTGCGCAAATTAGAAAGTGCCCTTTATTTTGTTTTTTCAAAGTATAGTATTATAATAGGGTATTTTCCAACTTGATAAAAACTATTTTAATTTGAAGTTTGGGACGTTATATTTAACAGAAAAATAAAAATAAAATTTATTTATATCCATTTCCTCCATTAAAAACGATTAAAATCAAATTTATTTTTCGTTGTTATGAATTTACCGCCAAAACGCTCCTTACGATGACTTTTTATCACGTGACATCGTGACGTCAGCTTTGTGTAAACAGCACCAGTACAAATAATTAGTTTGGCCCAGTTTTAGATGTATTTGCGCACAGAGGCACCGCACACCAGTGATTTCACTTTCTATCCATAAAAAATCTTGTTAATTATAAACACGACACTCGCTTGTTTACTTACTAACTACTTTAGTTTACACAAAGTTGACGTCACGTGATAAAAAGTCATCGTAAGGAGCGTTTTGGCGGTAAATTCAAAAGAACGAAAAATTTATTTGGTTTAAATCGTTTTTAATTGAGAAAATGGATAGAAATCAATTTACTTTTATTTTTCTGTTGCATATTTCGTCCCAATCTTCAAATTAGAATAGTTTTTAATAAATTGAAAAATACCCTATTTTTAACGAGTTCGTGGCTAAATTAAGGTTTAGCTACACTTGCCGCGGTCAGTATGTGGATGGGTTACCATCCATAAAATATCTAGGATCCTCCGTGCCTCAGAAAGCACTAAGCCGTTTTTCCCGGCTGTTACTTGCACGTCTTTGACAGTCGTTACGGGTAGTCAGAAACTCGAAAGTCTGACAACCAGTCTTACCAAGACATATCGTATTATCCGCTAACTGGGTTGTCGAGGTCAGATAGGCAGTCACTCAATTTAAAATAGTGGCATTCAGCTGCTGCCAGTTAGACAGGAAGCTCAATCCGACATAGTTGGATAAAGGCTAGACAGATTGATTTGATTGACGGCACGGTTGGCGCAGTGGTTAAGCGATTGACTGCTGCGCTGCGTGTCGCGGGTTCGATTCCCGCACGGAACAAATATTTATATGACCTACAAGTAGTTTTTCCGGGTCTGGCCGTTTGAGTATGTGAGTTTAAATGTTTGTAAACGCACCACAATACAGGAGAAATTCCTAGTGTGGGGCAATGTTTTATAAAATATATACAAGTTATAACGTAAATAACGCACAACCTCTTAAGGGGTCATTGTACTCATCATTATGAACAACTTTTACTATGGAACCAAACCTGAAATCGTGAAAAAAAAAATCTGCTGTTCCCTACATTTATGTTCGCATTACTCGTCAAAATGTAGGGGAACAACTGATTTTTTTTTTTACACTTTGTATAAATATAATAATAATTTTTAAACAATTACTTATTGGTATAAGGGGGCTTCCATTAATTACGTGAGACGTTTAGGGGGGAGGGGGTTGAGTCGAATCTCACACAATCTCACGTGGGGGTGGTGAGGCAGATCTCGGCAAATATCACGTAATTAATTTTTTTTTTCCGCAAGGAACCAATGCAAAATTGCGAGAAAACCGGGTTATGCGAACGCAACAAAGTAGCACAGCCCCTCGATTGTTAAACCGCCACCGGCCAGCCAAGCCAGCCAAACGCGATACATAAATCCAAAGCAAATAAGCATAGATTAACGTTTTTACACACAAAATACGCATTTTGAAAAATCTCACGTGAGACTACGGGAAGGCCAAATATCACAACATCTCACCAGAGCGAGGGTGGGGGTCAAAAAATCCCCAAAATTGGCCCACGTAATTAATGGAAGCCCCCTAAGCTAACCAACACTGTCGACATGCGGATGTCTTTTGTTTTCTGTAAAACAAGATGTACAAATAATGCCATGTCAAAAGACACAACAAATCCATCCCAACCTTACCTTTCAGAGTTTTATATATCTCGTTAGCATCCTTCAGTGTCTGATTGGTGAGGTCTACATCGTTCCTGGCTTGTTCCTGAAGTTCGTCCAGCCTTAGAAGGAGGTCATTCAACTCGTCCTGTCTGTCGTGGCCCTGTTCCAGGAGACCACGGCCCTGCTTGATGGCGATTTCTAGCTGATCTAAAGTATTCTCGTTGTCATTCATTAGCTGTTCCAACTCAGAGGATTTTTCGTCAATCTAAAATGTTAGATAAATAAATAATACAATAAATGCCTCTGGTAAATAAATTGTACAACAGAATGAAAAAAATTTTTTTTTTTTTTTTTTGTTTTTCGGCGCCCATGACCATTGGTGGGTTTATTAAAGTTTCTTTTTTCGTGTTTAGATCACGTCTTTGAAGTATACAAAAAACAATCTGATTTATTATACTGATATTTCAAGTGTCTCGTCAAATTAATAGTTTCTATACATCAGTAATGTCGAATTGCGAGTAAACGGTGACACACTTGGTTTGTATAGAAAGTGTTAACAATGCCGCTTCTAGCAGCGATTGTGGATTCAAAACTAAGATAATATTGAGACAAAAAAATCCCCGCCACCACCTTACCGTCTTATTCATTTCCCTCGCAGTTTCCTTGAGTTTGTTCAGCTTGATATCCGGCAGTAGCGTGGTGTTTACTTCAGCGTACAGTCCAAGGGCTTCTTCATACACCTCCCTTGCTCTCTTGAGTGCCTGGTCAGCCAGTTCTGTCATGCTGTTCAGTTTACCTGATGCTGCGTTCAGCTCGTTGGTTAGGATTTGGACCTCTTTGCTGGAAAAGATGGGTGTTAATTATAGGAACTATTACAACTTTAATCAATATTACCTGTTCAGGCAAATCACGAAAGTCGTACAATACCGCAATTTCTAAGCATTCTATTTGTTAAATCTATTCTATTTCTTTCATATTTCTCAATGTTAAAATTGGTCAGACATCGTGAAAAACTAAAACAACAAGCAAGTTTTACCTAATGTTAGCCTGTTTAGTAATTCCATCCTTCGCAATATTGTTGGCTGTAATTGAAGTATTGAACGCCTTGTCGGCTATTTCTCGAATGTTCTTAGCTTCGTTCTCCAGTTTTTCCGCCAACAGTCTAGATTCCTTTGCTAACGCTGACATGTCGACGGATTGTTTGCCGAATTGGTCTGATCTGTTACGAGCCTTGGACAAAGCTGCTGCACCTTCACCGTCCATGTATTCCAAAGCACTCTGGAAAGGTAAAGATATAAATTAATACAATTAGCGTGATAGGAAAGATAATGGCGATATGTCCAATTTTATTGGAAATTTATGGACGAGGAAGTCTGGATTGACTTCAGTGACGTTGATTTGGAAAAACTTATTATTGATATTCAATCAATTACTATGTTACTGTGTTACAAAATATTGGGACAGTGCTTATAAAAATCAACCCTATCACCTATAACGTATGGTCCTTCGAGCCGGATTGATCATCATGAATTCACGGAGTGCCACCGTGAGAACCAAAGAACTACTTTCCATTGGGAACACCTGATGTTGTTTTGTAAACAAACACACTATGTGTGTGAAGTGTTTCGGTTTATCATTTGAACATTAATAACTTAGTAAATAGACTACATACAAATGTTAATAGTTTCTTGTGGTTAACACATAAACAATGACAACTCAAGTAGACCAAACGTTAGGTGTGCTAAATCTTTTTTCGTCAATGTTTAAAAATATTCAAATTAACCTAAATGAACCGTATCGAAGCCTGCATAGTTACAAACACATATTCAAACGATTGAAGTATACTGGGTAGCATTTAAGAGACCACACTATTAACTGTATTAACTGTTGGAAAACACAACTGGGCAACAACGTGGAGTAAGTCCGTACTACGAGAATGAAGAGATTCTCCTTTAAGAAGACTTATACGTATGTATGTCAGGAGATCTTAGCGGCAAATTGGCTTCATGTACTTCTTAGACGACTGAAAAATCTCCATGCAGCGACGTATTGTGACGTACGACACGGCGTATCGTGTAAATTACGGGCGAAAATGATGGTGCCTAAACATACAACTCCGTCCGTTTTTCGGTTATTACAAAGAATGGCCTACACATAAGCACATGCATGTGTCATTAATTCATGAATACACTCTTCACTAAGTGATGTTGAATAATTTTACATTATTTGAAGCCAGTATCACGGGCTAAGTGGCATCATTACTGAAGCACAATCAAGTGGCGGGTGGTAAATATGTTCATACTTGGATAACGTTTTATGATCAATACGATAG
Source organism: Polymixis flavicincta (assembly GCA_949987655.1). Taxonomy (NCBI): domain Eukaryota; kingdom Metazoa; phylum Arthropoda; class Insecta; order Lepidoptera; family Noctuidae; genus Polymixis; species Polymixis flavicincta. The sequence goes on along the minus strand of OX465171.1, from coordinate 8,250,607 downwards.
TAGACGCATAATAGTATATAAGTTAAGGCTCCCACAGACAGGTACGACACGACAGCGAAATACAGCTCTAGTAGAAAAATTATAGACTGTATAAAGATCAAGTTAATCAAGTATCTACCCAACATATGGTTGATTTTTCAATAGTCATATAACTTTTATCTGAGGAATAAATATATCGGTTTGAAAGCTCTTGTATAGAAAATATGCCAAACTGTCAGATATATTCTGCAGATGATTTAAGCAAAAGACGTTATTTGATGATTTTATTCTAATGGGCTAGATCTTATTAATTATGAAGTGTCACAGACAGTGAGACCGTTTATTAAATAATAAACAAAAAACATAATTTGAAAGGAGGAACTGAAATGTTCAGGGTGTGAATTTTGACTACGATTATTATGAATTTAACACGGTCTTACATTGATTTCCTTTTGTGCGGCTTCAACGGTATCCTCTGCTTTAGACACGTTGCCCTTACTCTTCTCAACTGCCTCGTTTCCATCGTAACTCTCGTCTTCAATCTTGAACAGCATGTTTCTGTAGACATACAGCCATTTCTATCATTTGTCTGTTTATTTAGGTTATTGTTTAGATATAATGTGATTTTCTACTAAAATAATCTCCTCAAGTTACGATAATTTTAGCTGACGTTCATCTGTAAAATTCAGGCGCAGAGTCGACACAGCCTACCGTTTACTTCTTACTAGTTATCTCCCATCTCAACAGACACGATAAGACTTCTATCACCAAGTCGTATTGTCGTACTTACATTTTGCTTCTTTAGACAAAATTTTCAACTGTGGCATCTTACTTATGGCTTCTTAACTTCCAAGTTGAGCTACACGTTTACTGACAAATGTGTGCACTGACTGAACAGTTCCACTTTAAACTGGTTGGTTATTTTCTCTAAAGAACATTTCAGACACTAATCGACATGGTCATCGCATGATCTGACAAAGATTATTTACTATCTGAACTTTAAAATACATTGTGACCTCTGAGTTGTTTTGGTATTTATTCTTAGACTAGTCGGATATAACATTGTGCTCATTTAGTTTTTAAAATATTATTGCCGTTAAGTGTTTGTATAAACCTACTTACAGGAATTAAAATATTTTTTTATTTTTCTTCATCTGATCATACCTGACGTCGGCGAGTCTATCAGCAAGTTCGGCTAGGTTGTCCGTAAGACTGGCACCAGGTCCATTGCCCAACTCGTCCTGAGCGTCCTGCGCCAGGCGCTCGATCTCACCCCTCACTTGTTGCAGCTCATTGTCAAAGTCTGCATTCTCGACGACCGTTGGAGACTTCGAGATCTTTGCTAAAATCTGCACATAGAAAATTAAAGATTTTGTGAGAAAAACAGTATGTTCATTTAAATTCAAATATACATATGTTCATGGCACTTAATAATTTAGCAAGACCACACATTCTCCTGAAATTTTCAGTCAGCGTCATTATGCCAGGGCTACCAAGACCTCCATTAGCGATCACTTAGAAACGTTCATGGGACATTGGTCAAAGACAGCAGTTAAAGAAAACGTATGAATTTTATGGTTTTTCTAGCTTCTGCCCGCTTTCGTTCGCGTGAATTTTCGGTCCCTGATCCACCGCGTCGCATCTTATCGTCCACCCGTACTATTACTTCGTTTTCGTTTAGCGCTCTTTTTGACTTTTTGGTATGTGTAATGTACTATTTCTATCGCTCTATACAGTTCGTGCCAATACAAGAGAAGAACTGGTTGTACTCACGTCATCAAGTTCCCTCAGCTCCCTCCTGTGCTGATTGACGGCATCCAGCACAAGGTTGTAGCAAGGAGGACAGTCCTCACAACCCTGGCCGTCTGCACGACGTTTCTTGTTTTCCATACACCTAGAATGTCATTGGAATAATGAGTATATTGTGAGTATGTTATTGAGAATATGTTCAAGGGTCCCAGGTCCGATAGCAGGGACCATAGTTGTTAACTGCAGTGTGACAACGAATGTTATATTTAGGGATATAATATCCGAATACGCAATCGCGCATGACGGAAACTTCGTGAAAGCCGACAAAGATAAACAAATCAAGTATTTTGACGTGGCTCGCGAGGTTGTTGTAGACTGAGGGGATAGAAGACTCAGCGATCATTAAAAAAAAAATTGTGCCGATAGTCGTAACAGCCAATGGTTTGATACCCATGAGTCTCGACCAACACCTACGGAGGCTCTCGTTGGTCAGCTGGATCAAGGACTTGATTTAGAAAGCGGTATTTCTGGACACGGCTCACACTGTTAGGAGGTTCCTTTCTCTGAATAGCTTCGACCCTGTTCCGGTTCCTGATACCGGTGGGCTACTATTTCTTTTTATATGTTTTTATATTCGGTTATTTAAAATAATTTTTTTATGTATTTATTGGAATAGAGGAAATTATAATAATAATTTTATTTTTCATTTTTTTTTTATAATCCAGGGCTACTGGATTTGCTGGATTTTATACTAGGAGTTCCTGTATCACAAGAGCCAAAGGGTCTGTGACTGGGTATATGCCAAAAAAGAGGATAAAAACGAATCCGAGAGATCATGACATATTTTTTGGCAACTTACTCGTATTAAAATTATAGATGTTCTATAAATTAAATATTGTAATTGATTGGTGAAAACAGTTTCCTTGACACCTTGCAAAACTTTTTTGAAAAAAAAAAAAAAAATAACATGGTGTAAAAAGTATTGGAATTAATTCAGTTACTTATTATGAACGAACTATATTCAGGTTTCGCATATACTAAAAATTATGTTGTGAGGTTGTAACCCTTTGTAAGGCTGGTTCTCAGACTTTCGAACTTCTGACGACCCGCAACGACTGACAAACATCCACGAATGACAGCTCAGCTGGGAAAAAACGGGTATAACGTGATTTCCGACGCACGGAGCCCCTCCGTGCTTCAGAAATATAGGTATGTAAAGATGGTTGTCCACGGACCAAACGTGGCAATCGTAACTTAACCTAGTCAATTGACCCATGGGGCTGTGATTCTGATTAATAGTGTGTAATGCAATTAGGGTTCTGGTCTTTAAACTTGTTTGAACCTGACCTGTCACAGCGCCTTCCCTCGACGTTTTCCTGGCAGGAACACTGTCCGGACATGTCGCACTGGTAGTTAGTGGAGCCCCATTCGTCGCAGTCGCAGTCCCTGCAGCCGTCCGCGGAGAACCCGTAGTGGTATGCGCGGCAGCGGTCGCAGTGTTTACTGGGATACAAATAAATATACTGTTACTCTGATTGCCATTTTAAAGTACCTACAGCAACTATTCTTGAAAATCCAAGAGTGTGCTCTTTTGACTCAGCTTAAGAATTGACTAGTCAATGTAGTGATGGCAAAATATTCACACCAAACAGAAAAACACACGGAATTGCAGTGTTTCTCTCGAGGATGGAGCCAGAGCGAAGTGATCTGGCTAAGCTTTAATGTTAATGGGCTGTCCGTTATCGCAGATGTGTTCTAAAGTAGAGACTACAATATTTTTATGATGTAAATCGACCTCAGTATAATTTGAGTTTCGTTTTCAATTTTTTTGTTGGTTTTTGTGGCTTTTTCTTGGTGAGAGGTCGCAAATAATTGAATTTAATGTTTTTTGTTTCTTTTCGTAATCTTTACAAACTATTATACAGAATTGCATTCTTCTAACTTCACAGACAGATGTGTTTCTGAGGAGCTTTTTTGTGCCATTTCTTCTTCTTAGCTAATTAAAAGAAGTGGAGAAAAAGAGCATTTCGTTTCTTTGCCCTTCCAAAAATTGCCAATTTTTCAACCTTAGAGAAAAACGACTTTGAATTTTGATATTTATTTTCCAAATATTATACTTTCTAAACTACAAAAAGTGAGTTTGCAATCAGATGGGCTGGTTTGAATGAACTGTACAGAGCTATGACGAACATGAGAATCAGTCTTTCAGTCAATAGTGCTAAGCTGTAAAAATCTCACCTATAAACATTGAGGTAATATGTGCTAACGTACGTACATATTACCTCAATGCCTAGAAAACAGGTTAAGTAAGCTGTCAATAGTGTCAAACCTTAGCATCAGGGCCTCAAGTCTGCTATTACAATAGTGCCAGAATGGTCTATCATTGATTTCATAATTGTTGATTGACACCATTATATTAGTAGATTATCAAACTTGTCAAAAGTTTGGTAATCTACTAATATAATGGTGTCATTATGACTCTCCAGTGGTCAGCCACTGACACTCCATTGAAAGAAGTGGCATTTATTGATAATCTCGTACATAATGACAAATGAATGAAACATTTTGTCAGTTCCTAAAATAATATGTTAAAAAATAATATGTAAAAATATATACATATAAATGAAATCTGGCATGAATAAATATACAAATTTAGTCGTATTTTTTCGAAAATCATTTCTACTAACGGGTTTTATAATAATGGCAATACGACAATGCCATTAAAAGACAATTATATTACGAGACCATTGACCGACCACTGATCGACCATTATGAATTTAGCAGATTACGAACTTTTAGCAAAATGACGATGGGATCGTGTTGGAATGGCGAATTTATTAAAACAGCAGACTAAGGCCCCTGGTTCAATGACAGTTCAATCAACGATACATCACAAGTCACAGCATTTTTTTACAGAATAGATGATTGGCAGAAACATAGCTTACCCATCGATACCAGGCTTGCAGTAACACTGCCCGTTGAATGGATCGCAGGTATTGTTGTAGGACCCCTCCAGGTTGCAGTCACAGGTCTCGCAGCCTTCGCCGGAGTTGATGTTGAAGTAACCGTCCTGGTACGTACAAATTATTATAAGATAATTGTATTTTTATACCTAACCGACGAAGAATTCAGAATCATGTGCTGAATTCAAGGTCACAATTTGCGCGTCGAAGGGGTGCTTACCTGTATATTTTGACTGTGTAGATATACCTGTACAGCTTACTCTACAACCAAAAAAAATTGGTGAGGAGTGCATTTATTCATTGGTGCACGTGCACGTCAAGTTAAGCGACCAACTTCTCCATTTTCCGTTGTTTTGTTAGAGGGGTTTTACCACACAATTTCGATTTGGGAGTATTTGTTGAATAACAAAGCCGACCCGAAGCAATTACTACACTTATTCGGCTCGTGCAGATCATCAGATTTCGCTTAATCGCGTTTGGGTCAGCTCAAAAACCAAAATACCTAATCAACATTTTATATTATTTCGAAGGTCGGATGAGCCCAATCATGAAGACCTTAGTGGGACCTTAGTTTTGTGACTTTAAAGAACTATAGTAGGTACTCTTTTACTGTCTTGCAGACGGCTTCTTGTCCAACTCACCTCACACTTATCACAGTTCCTGCCGATGACATGCGAATGACAGCGACAGAACCCAGTAAGACCATCGCACTGAGGGGGTCCTTCGATACTCTCCACTGTACCCGCTTCGTGGCACTGGCAGGGCTTGCAGTCACCCTTCTTCTTGGGGTCGAGCGCGTCGCCAAAGTAACCTGGATGTGGAATTTTTTGATGAAAATTCTAATAAGAATGATTTTGCGCTCATACATCATGTTAAGGTGATTGCCTTATATTTTATATTTTCTAAGTCCGACTTACCGCTCAAACACTTGTCACAATGCTCTCCAGCAGTATTATAGATACACTTGAGACATTCGCCAGTGGTCCTGTTGCAGTTGCCGACAGCATTCGGGTCCACGTTCCCATTGCACTGGCAGAGCTCGCACTGTTTCGGGGCGCCGAACTGGCCCGTCGGGTCTCCGAAATAACCGTCAGCACAGACCTCGCATTTTGGTCCTGTAAGTAAAGAATGGTGTGAGAAATTATGAGTGGATCGGTCCTTTTGGATTAGTGAGGCTTCCGTAAGAGCTTGTGCTCGAGTTTTATGCCTCCATCTTAACTCTACGACGAGTAGGTATTATGAATGATGCTCTGTACTATAACGGTTTTAAGCAGTTTTGACAAGACAAATATATTTTACAAAAGCTCTAGGTTTAAGGGCATTTGAGACTACGCCACACAACTTCGCGTTTTTTTTGAGTCTCGGTATTCATCAAATAACTTATCCCGCTCTGGGCGGAGCGGGAGGGCGTGTCAGACTTTTACTGACTTAAATATCTATGAGGCGAGCGTGGAACCGGGCATTTTATCATGGTGGCACAACTGACTCAAAGCCTTTTGTCACATGAGGAACTAAACGGAATTTTGTTCTGCCAAATCTGCGTGGTTTTGTAATGTTGCTTGCAAACAAGTTAGTTTATTGTTTCTGTCAGAATATTGTAACATTCAGTAGACTTGATTAACATCCTTTTTGAAATATTAAAAAATAAAAAATGTTTGCTCATAAAGCCCACTTTGACAGGCATTGACAGCCATAGACGATTTTATGATATATAAATAAAATGGAATAATATTTTTATGCAATTTATTTTATTTTTACACAAAATGACTAAGGGCTGATTTTTCAATAGTCAGATAATTTTTATCTGAATAATAGGTGACAGTTTGACATATTTTCTAACAAAGGTTTTCAAACTGCAATATTTACTTCTGACTATTGCAAAATCAGCCCTAAATACTACTAATTTAGAAGACGAATAATGAACATTGCCACATTGTGCGAGGAGGACCCACTACCAATAATTGCGTAGTAATACAGCTAATAATCACGTCATATTGAATACGAATCGGAGTGCGACACGTCATGCCTTTCAGACGACAGTTTCAAATAAATTGTAAATAGAAACAAACTTTATACGTCCGACATTAAGTTTCTTTTGTAATATCAATAGACGTACGAAATGAATGATGTTGAAAGGAACAACGCTAATTATTTCTCAAAAATATAAATTAATCCTATGATGTTATTCGTTTGTTTGTACTGAATCACGCAAACAGGGCAGAACGGATTTGAATGAAATTGAGCACGTAGATATTTTACCACCTGGACTAACACATGAGATATTTTTAATCCTGGCACTACGATCCCGTGTGATAATTTCCGACATCCAGGCGGATAGAAGTCAGTCAAAACAATTTTAGCTGAATTTTAACTCTACAATGTAAAATTCTTAGGTACGGCATTTTTCTTAATCTAGCTTATCACTAATGCGAACTTACCAGCATAGCCTTCGGGACAGTCGGTACACACGATGTTGCCATCCATGAGCTGGATGCAGCCACTGTCCTTAGGACACGGGCAGGGCTTGCAGTCGTCTGGGGTGCCCGCTATCGCGTTGCCATAGAATCCCTTAGCACAGAGCTCGCAGTTGCTGCCGGTAGTGTTGTGTTTGCAGATACAGAAACCTGGAAAATGGAATGTAACCATAAAGTACAAATATTTAACTCTTGGGACTAATATATAAATTGAGAGCAGTGTTGGCCCAGTGGATTCGGCCGCGACTAACGCCACAAAATCGAAAATAAATGACATCTACCAACCCGCACTGGGCCCGTGTAGTGGATTACGACCCACTCCTTCCACACCGAAGAAGCCTGAACATTATAGGCTACCTATGTAGGTGTCAAATGAAAGGGTGAGTAATTTGCCACTATTGGGCACACTGCTGACGCCTGATTGTGAGAAAGATATGCAAATTGATCAGCCATTTGGTTTCCCATGTACGATCAACTCATGTAGATCAGCTTAGTGATTGATCGAGCTCAATATGAGAAAACCTATGTCCTTGAAAGTAATGCTAGTGAAACCTATGAACTATAAAACCCACCGGTAGCAGTATCACAGATATGTGCGTGTCCATTGCAGTCACAAGGTATGCAGGTCGAGTAAGGTCCTCCGTTCGCAGGTTCATGTTTGAACCCTGGCGCGCACTCCTCACAGTAGTCTCCAACATAGGCCTTTGGACAGGAGCACTTCTCCACCCAGTTTGCTGGAGCAGAACCTTTCTCTCGCCCGATCTTCGCGGTCTCTAGTTTGAAGTTCATCAAGTAGCCTTCACCAGGCTTGTTGTATGTGCCCCTGATTTTGATGGCAGTCAGGTTTTGGAGAAGGGACATAAATTCGAAGTTTGATAAGGTTGGAGACCAGCCGTAGCGAGAGTCCTCGTGGAGTCTGAAGGTGAACTCTTGAGCCTGCAACAATTTTTTTAAATGAGAGGTGGAAGAGGCTTATAGCATTCGTGAAGTTTATATGCATTTAGGGACGGTTTGCAACCTTCTGTTAGACCATAATCAGTGACCACAAAATATATTACACTAGCTTTTGCCAGCGGCTTCGACCGCGAGGATGTCAAAAATTATACCACGGGAACGTACTACCTATGTTATACCCGGGATAAAAATTATCCTATATGTTAATTTATTTATTTATATAACATGGGAGACTTACAGCTAAAGCAAACACATCAAGGACAGTACATTAGACAGAAACGCAATTAAAAGTCTCCACTTATAAAATACAGATTAAGAAAATGTTAATTCCAAGGACATTCACATTAGGTTACTACATACTACAGCATAATTACTATGTTGCTCGCACTGCGTAACAACCATCATTACATAACAAAATGAACTACATGAAAAAGTTACTGGCTGACAACACACTGGTTAGGAACAGATCTAGGTATATCACACTGTTTACAATGCTTGTTTAAATTTCTGTTTAATTCTGCTCATAAAATAAATGTGTGCAAAGTTTCACATTTATAATATAAGTAGGATTTCTATGGATAATAATTTGTCTTTTGATTTCAAAAAGCTTCTATCATTATTTAACATCTCTGCAACCAATATATTGACCGAAAAATTATCTATTACTAGGAAAAATCCACTGCTCTCAAAACGGTGAAGGAAAACATTGTAAGGAAACCGGCATGTCCTAGAATTAAAAATTCGAATACATGTGACATCTACCAACCCGCACTGGACCCGCGTGTTGGATTATGGTTCATTCCCTCTCACAGAGAGGAGGCCTGTGTCCCAGCAGTGGGAATATTATAGGCTGATTGCATAATCGCGTTGGCATCAACGGAACGAAACATTAACGAATGCACATCATCTTAACAATCGCTCCCTGCTTGCAATAGCGTTTTTAAAAATAGCTAGGCTATCGCTGGCCGGTTTATGCCAGTCAGGCTCTTGGGCCAAATTTATTTATTATCACATAATGAGAACATCGCATAGCAAATTAAATCTTGGAGCTAACATACCTGATTAGTAGGCTCCGGATTATTCTGAGCGTAGATATTGATAGATACAGAGGCCCGAGGTCCTTCGAGGATAATGTCTTGCGCCGAAGGGTAGCCCCGAATTTCTCCGAGTCGCAGCGAGAATTTCAAGTCGTGGTTGTATGAAGGTCGTTGATCGCCGAGGAACTGGCTGGAAGCGATGAAATATAACGTTTCGGCGCCTTGAGATGAAACAGCTGGAGAAAAAAATTAGTTGTTAATTACAGAAAGGACAAAAAAAATATTTTTATTCATGTTATTGGATATTAAACAAACAAAGGTTGTTCTACCTCTTGGTAAGTGGTCTGTACTTTACCTGAAGGAAACTAGAAATTAAGTACTGTCACTATACCAAGTAATTTCTTCAACCAAATAGCGTCTTTGCGTGCTTGTAGGAAGGGTATGGGTTCTGATCACCTCACGCTCATAAGTTATTATTTTTTGTCTCCTACGCACCGCCAAAGCCTCTAATAATGCATATATATGCAGGCAGCTATGACCCCGTACCTACTATTGGGTAAGTTTACCACCCAGTTTAAAATACATTTTTATCCCACATTATGTCACAGGGGATAGACTTGAAGCGCCGACGCCGGCCCAAAAAGTCGCGGTGCTGTGCGGTCGAACTAAACTGTAAGACAACAATATCAACGTCCCTCTGTCGCGACCAATGCTGATACTTAATTTGGTTGCCGACTGAATTGAATTTTCTCATGTTCACCGAGTGAGTTCGCAAAGGTAACGTTACACGTGGTTTGTATGTAACTTGTAAATTTTATACAGCTTGGATATATGCTGTAAATTATTGCATGAATTGTTAAATAACTGCACTACCGAATTGGGGCACTGTAATGTTAGCGTAGGTATGTATGTAAATAAAATAAATTACTTACAAAATTATCTATTCTATATATTTTCTAATCTATATACAGGGTGTAATTTTAATCACCGTTTTTCTCTTAGGGGGTCATTGTACTCATCATTATGAACAACTTTTATTATGGGACCAAACCTGAAATCGTGACCCCTTAAGAGAAAAACGGTGATTAAAATAACACCGTGTATATTTTCGAATCTATAAATATTCTAATCTTACGTGAAGCAAAAACTTTGTAAATCCCTACTAATATTATAAATGCGAAAGTAACTCTGTCTGTCTGTCTGTTACGCTTTCACGCCTTAACCGCTGAACCGATCGTCATGAAATTTGGCCGAGATATAGCCTGGGATATGGGTAAGGACATAGGCTACTTTTTTACGCGATAACCGACATCCACGCGGGCGGAGCCGCGGGCAAAAGCTAGTACAATATAATCCAATCCCGTATATCCTAACCTAAGTAAAACGAATAAACTAAAACAAAGCGTCGAAAAACTCTTTGGCCGTGGGGTCCAAGTGCTCATGCTCTCTATTAGGAAATATCGAAAAAGCTGGTTGACACTTCCCGTGACCCAAGGGCTGGTCTTTATCTTGGCCAGAGGCTGAGTATTGCTATACAACGTGGTACTGCCGCCAGTCTCTTGGGTACATTACCAGTCAGATGAGTTTTTCGACGCTTGGTTTTACATAGTTTATTCACTTTGTTGTAGATATCCCTTTTTACGAAAATTACGCGCACGAAGGAGTATTACAGTTACAGTTTATATGGAGAAGAAGGCAGAAAGCTAATATTCTTATTTTATTAAATTTTGAATTATGGCCGAACTTCGGCCACTGAGCGACCACTAGTATTAAGTAAATACTCACCTATATTCTGCGTATTAGCATTAAACTGCAGTTTCGCCGTTCTTTCCTGTTCGTCTTCTGCAGACCATTTCTCAGCATCCCTGATGAAGTGCGCGCTGGTCTCGTGAGCTTGGTACTTGGGAGCTGAGCTGCACTGTGAGGAGTGGCCGAAGCAGAAGCAAGGCGTGCAGCCGAACTCGTTGCTGATGTCAAGGTTGAAGAAACCTGGCTTGCATCTGGAAGAAGATGGAAGGTTAAAATTGGGTTTTGAAGTGGAAGGTGGTGAGTTAATCATTATAGTTTTGTCTTTTTTTTATATAGACTAATATTATAAAGCTGAAGAGTTGGTTTGTTTGTTTGCTTGAACGCGCTAATCTCAGGAACTACTGGTCCGATTTGGAAAAAATTTTCAGTGTTAGATAGCCCATTTATCAACGAAGGCTATTATAGGCTATATATCATCACGCTAGGGCCCTTAGGAGCCGAGCAAAAAGAAAAAGTCGCGAATACGAAGTACGACGGGGTGGGTCGGGGGTGCAAGAAATTTGACGCGAACGAAGTTGCGGGCAGAAGCTAGAAGAAGTTATAAATAAATAAAATAAAAAATTGTTTTGTCGTCATTCTAGGCATTCACTTGTCATTACAAGTAATCTGACCGTAAATCCATAAACCATACATAAGGTTTGACAGAATAAACATAAGTCCGGAAAGTAGTATGTTCTTATTTAATTACTGAATCGATTTCAGCTTTCAAATATGTATTTTGCCATACCTACCACCGATCAAGCCAAAGTAAAGTCAATCTTATTTCATAGCACTATGACTCAATTTTAATTGCATAAAGTAATGTTAGGGTCAATACGATTTTATTAATAGTACTACTTAGTTATAAAAATAGTTTTGGTTATTGTATTGTGCTTTTAACTCAGTACTCTAATTGTGGTGTATGAGGTGTTGCGTTAATTATGTTACACGTTGTAACTACATAGACATATGGAAAATTCAGCATTAATGCTGTCTGACGGCAATTTTTTAATGAACCTTTAGGGTCATGAGACGGTTGTTTAAAGAACAGTTTCAAACATAATATACTCACTCTCTACAGCGTCTTCCTTCCACGTTTTGTTTGCACAAACACACGCCAGTCTGTGGGTCGCACTGTGGTGTGTTGACGTAGGAACCTGATTCGTTACAGCCACAAGGTTTACAGCCCTGGGTTGTGAACTCGTAGTGGTTCGGTGAGCAGACGTCGCACTTGTCGCCTGTCACTCCAGGCTTGCACTGACACTTGCCTTCGGAGTTGCATTGGAGGCTGCGGGATCCTGGGCAAAGAAGTAATCGTTTATATGAAATAATACTCGCATTTCTCAGTGTCTCTCCATATTACGTATTACTCAGTGAAATAGCTAGCAGAGCTCCTAACAATTCATGTGTAGGTACTCCATGTAATTAATCAATGCTAGTAATGCTATATTATGCTAGTTCTTCATGTACAACAAAATCTTTAATTGCCTATATAAATTATACCTATAATATTTGTAAATTACTACCAGTTAATTTTTTTCGATGAATGACAGAATCAGCTCCAATACCATTGAAGTTGGGCATTTCTTCACCGTAGCTGAACACTTCGAGCATGTACCTATATTGGTAAATTAGCTACAGCTAATTACTATTGTATCCCGACCTGGCTAATTAGGCGCTTGAACGCCCCTAAACTATGTCAAGTGTAAATTGAAACGTTATAATAGGTCTTTACCTATGAAATTGCCGTTTTGTATGAAAAAATTTAAACGAATTTTTTTCATGAATTTTTTATTTGTATTAATCGAAGTAATCACCCATGCAATCAATGCATCTTTGCCATCGCAGTGGCAGTTTATTGATGCCCTTCTTAAAGAAATCAGCTGGACGGGAGGCAACAAATTCTTCAAAGGCATTTTGTACTGCCTCTCGGGTATTAAATTTTTTTCCCGCCAAGAAGTTATCCAAATTCTGGAAAAAGTAGTAGTCTGTAGGCGCAAGGTCTGGTGAGTAGGGCGGATGACGGAGAGCTTCCAACCCCAGTTCTTGCAACTTGGAGACCGTCTGCTGTGCAGTATGAGGTCGCGCGTTGTCGTGCAGGAGCAGCGGAGACGAGCGATTGACCAATGCTGGTTGGAGATGCGCCAGCTTCTCCATCATTGTGTTCAGTTCTTCACAGTACACATCTGCAGTAATGCTCACCCCGTTTGGTAAGAAGCTGTGATGAATCACACCGGCGGCGCTAGACCACCAAACAGTGACCATCACTTTTCTAGGGGTAAGTTTTCGTTTAGGGCATTGTTTAGGTGCTGAACCAGGATCCAACCAACTTGCTGAGCGCTTACGGTTATCAAACAGAATCCATTTTTCATCGCAGGTAACAATGCGGTTCAAAATTCCTTCATTTGTGTGTCTGTTGAGCAGTGCAAGGCACGTCTCGACGCGTACTTCGCGCTGGCGATCATTGAGTTCGTGGGGCACCCATTTGTCAAGCTTTTTTACCTTGCCAATTTGACGCAAATGGACCAATATTGTTTTGACGCTAACGTCGAAAGCTGCTGCTAATTCAGCCGTAGATTGTGTATCATCAGCTTCCACAATCGCCTTTAATTCGTCATTGTCGACCAAAGTCTTCGGACGACCGCGAGGTTCATTTTTCAGGTCGAAATTTCCAGAACGGAAGCGAGCAAACCAATAACAGGTGGTGCGTTGGTTTGTAGTGTTAGCTCCGTAAACGTCGTTGATGTTGCGTGCCGCTTGTGCCGCGTTGCTGCCACGACGGTACTCATATTCCATAATTACTCGAATTTTTAACGTATCCATGATGACGAAAAAGATTGAAATGCGATGAAAATGTAACACTAATCAATAAAGAAATGACTACTTTTAGAAAAAAAAATCCATGTTTTTAAAATAAAATTAATTTGAAATTAGAATTCTTAGCCAAACAAAAATTATTTTGATTTGAAATGGCCAGTACTGCAGAACGGCAATTTCATAGGTAAAGACCTAATATTTGAAGAATTTGTTATTTTCAGGACAGAGAGGAGAGAGACAGGCCAGGGTTCGAACCCAAGCAGGCACTTACTTTGTGCGTTGTTTAAAAACTAGTAGGTAGTCCTAGAAACATAAAGACATATTATGATATCTATAAAACGTACGTTCGGCCCGCGTGGTGAATTATGGCTCACTACGTCTCACAGAGTGAAGGCCAGTATCCAATCAATGGGAACGTTATGCTTGGGTCATTTGAGATCAGAAGGTTGATAAACTTTCACTTCTTTCTTTTAGCGTGTTGATAGCAATCTAAATACAGTCAGCGCAGAATTTGTTCACGAGCTTGGCAGTTTCAACAGCGTCCATCAACTTACCAGTAGGATTACAGTTACAAGGTGAGCAGATGTCTCCAGAGCCCTGGAAGAAGTTCTCCTTGCACCGTTCACAGTTGGCTCCGTCCCTGTTCTCTGCACAATCTGTGCAGCGACCTCCGTGGCCAGTCCGCTCGTACAGGTCCTTGTCAAACTCGCATTTGTTCGAGAATCCGTTGCAGTTGCAAGCTGTAATCGAAGATTAATCAGAACCCTAATTGCGTAAAACACTATCAATTGATCAAAATCCGAAAGATTCTGAAGAAAAGTCTGCTTAGCAACGTTTAACAACGCAATGAATATTGTTGAAATTTCAAAGTTAAACGCATTGCGTTTGTAAGTGAGTCACAAAATTACTTGTATGGCGTGGTGGAATAGTGATGGCAAGGTAGAAGAAAAAGCTTCCCAGTAAGCCATGAATAATTATGTACTTTTAGCCAAGCAATCACTCACGTCTATGGAATAAAATAAAAGCGTTATAATTAAAAAAAGATCCCTAACTTGGTCAGATAATATTGAAGACAGGAAAACGACCCACATCTAACTAGTTCTTTAGTTTTAAGGCTCACAGGAATGTAAGTGTACAAAATCATTACAAAAAAAAAAACAATTATTTATTTTTATTTTGGCTTGTATTCTTGTAACAATCATTGTAATAAGAATATTTATAGAATGAATAGGTACATCCATGGCTTCACACAAAATGTACAAACGTTAGGTATCTTATAGAGTTTTGACCCTTGTTTTGGTTTGTGGCATAAAAACGGATTTAAATTGTACCGACAGGCTTAAAAATCTGATGATTGAAAAACACCTACGTAAAGTTACTATCGCCCATTTGTCCTCGGTTTCCTGTCATACATCCCTAACATCACGTTTATACCAAATTAATCATTTCATTCAATTCGCAATGCATATTTAGCATCAAGGAATATAAATATATGATTAAACAAATGTACTTAATAATACAGGGGCTTGTGGCTAATTAATATAAGCCGCACGGGTCGATCATCCAGATTTAGCTGCGCTTGCTTCGGTTGACCCGTGGATGGATGACCATTTTTACATACCAAGGCCCCTTCTTGCCGCTGAAAGTACGTTAATCCGTTGTTCCCGGCTGTCATTTGTGAATCTTTGACAGTCGTTACAGACCGTCAGAAGCCCGAAAGTCTGACAACCAGTCTTACCAAGGGGTATCGTAGTACCCAGTTACTAGGTTATGGAGGTCAGATAGCCAGTCGCTCCATGTAAAATGCAGTTATTGAGCTGCTACCAGTTAGACTGGAAGCCGACCCCAACATAGTTGGGAATAGGCTACGCAGACGATGATGATGATATGTACTTAATAGTGATAGATTTCCAAACTTGAGTTCTATTGGAGAACTGTTGGGTTTGTTCAACATGTTCACAATAGAACAATAAAATATAGATATATTTAATTCTCAGGAAATATTTGAAATATGACAACCATTTATTTCGCTCATGAACTTTCTTCAGAGCGAAAATTCAAAATTGTTACTAGAAAAGTTAAAGTAATTTTCAAAAACGTATTTTCGTCCCCTACCAAGATCGCTAAGCCTGACTGGCACTTCAGTACTTACCTACTGGACGTCAAAGTAATCATCAAACCTAAAATGAGATAGAGGATCTCGACGAGTGAGACTTAATTTTTAATACATAATAATATTATGTATTAAAAATTAAGTCTTAAAAAATGCCTACTACAATGTACAGTCACAGTATACCTACATATAATATTATGTAGGTATACTGTGACTGTACATTGTAGTAGGCATTTTTTCTACAATTTAATCCAAAACAATAGGTAACGTAACATTTCAATGACAATTATATCTTTAATGAAAAATAACCAATTAATCTATCCACCACCCCCTGTCTATAAACATTCGCATTGGAAAATAAATTCGCACTGCAAATAGCAAGCAATGTATGTGAAACTAACCCTTGCACTCGTGCACATTGGTTGGCGAAGCTCTGCCCCACGGCGCGTCGTTGTAGAAGTCGAGACACCTCTCGCAGTCACGACCAGCTGTATTGTGCTCGCATCTAAAAAGATTTGGACATTTCAGTTTATTTAATTCGTTTATAGATATTCATCAGAAAGGTTACAATTGTGATAGGTAGGATTAAAAACGTGGAAACTGAAAAAGGCACTGTTTTCCTTCCCTTCAAGGAATCAATTCACAGTCCACTGCAGGACATAGATAGGCCTCTCCCAGGCTGCGCCACAAAACCTTGACCTCTGCCTTCCGCATCCATTCTATACCAACCAATTTTTTTAAGTCGCTACACTTGCCAATAGGTGGGATCCACTCCAAGACTCGTCTGCTCCAGCTACCATCTTTATCCTATTCGGTGTTCTTTCCGCATGCGTGGCGATCAGATGTATAAACGTAAACGAAGCAAAAAAAGTATTTAAGAATAGTAGTAGATGGCTATCTGAAGTTTCGCCTACCCTCATGTAAAGGAGGCATACGTTTATTTTGTATGTATTAAGGTATTTGATGATGTCAACGACGGGCCACTTGATAGTAATTTCATCTGCAATATCAGAGGCATTGCTAGATTGGCTAGTGTGCATCAGCTATGCCTCTGGGATTCGATTCCCAGGAACTCAATAACACTGTCCGAGTGTTATTGAGTTTTTCCATTAGGTATTTCTTGGCCTGCTTATCTGGTTTTGTGCCAGTTTATGCTTATAGGCTCGCCTCCTATTACATACATGGGGTATAAACATAACTGTTGAAATGTGGGTTTACCAACTTTGGGTACACCTCTACCTAACCATTTTTGTTTTTAGTTTGTGAAGTCATCGAATAATTTCTCCCGCTCTGGCTGAAGCAGGAGGGCGTGTCAAACTTTTACTGACTAAAACCCACCCGTGTTCCTTCAGTTGCCTGTCTGCCAGGGGCCACTGTGTCTCTTTAGAAACTCGGTAGAAAATGGTTGAGCATGTAAAAGATAGATAAAGTCCCGACTTCGCTCGCTTGTTACAGAACTGTGCTCGCCACACTCAGCCTGAGTTAAGTATAGTCAGCTTATCTTGATGTGAATATGACCACCTCTCTTTCCACCTTGAAAAGCCACATTGGTTCACTCAATTATACTTCACTACTATTATCTATTGTCTGTACCTGCAAGCTCTGGTCCTGGTGCCATCAGGCAGTTCTTGCGTTTCGCAGACTGAAGCGTGGCCGTTACACTTGCACCTAGCTCCCACAGCCACATCGGCAATGGCATACCAGTAGGACTGCAGCACCTGGACATCGCCGAAGATCTCGTCTCCGAAAGTGTTCAGACGGTCCAGGGAGATCCGAAGGTCGGTGGCAGTTACCCATTCCTGGTCAGAAAGGTAAGCTAGCGTTAGGAAGGATTTAAAGAAGGTATATACCCACCCTGTAGTAGTTTTAAACAATCTTCGTATTTATAGAAAAATATTTCGTGCAAAGTGATTTCGACAGCCCTGAGGCACCCAATTCTGCATTTTGTTTTGCGGAAAATCTTTTTAAAGTCAAGACTTCTATAACCGCATTGAGTGGTTTTTGGTACGAGCAAAACTTATGAGTACGCGTCACCGACATGCTAAAGCGACGTGCAATTTTTTTTTGCTAAATTCTTTAGTCGGTAATCTGTCGACTGCCTATTTTTTTATTGTTTTCATTTTGCAGAATATACCTACTGTGTGACTTAGTTTGTGCAGATTATACTATATCCATAATTTAGGATATTTATAGTAATAAGCCTGTAATTTTTCTGCGCAATCGTAACTTATGTTAAAGCAGTTAGTTACTTAGAACTCAACCGAAAGGACGTATGCCGTCCTCAAAAATAAGCTCACTTTACTAAAACAGCGCCTATGTGTCGTTTCCTTGTCGACACAAGCAAACGTGACTTGAAGCATATGCAACGATACTCTACCTGCAACTCTGGGCTGTTGTCAAAAGTGAAAGCCGAAGGTCGTCCTTCCAGTGTGGAGAACAGGACGTTTCCTCCAGACAGTGGTGAAATATCTGAGTACTCGCTGGTACAGAGGGCCCGGGTTTCGGCACCAAGCTCAGCTGCCCTTTGCTCTTGAACGCCATAGGTGTCGCGACAGGAGGCACTGGGGGCATACAAATACGGATATTAGTCTCGCATTTAAGCAGTATAAGATGGTTTTCTTCTAAGTGGGAAGTTTCGAAAACAGCTAATCTACATTATCTTGTAATCAGCCTACTGCTGGAATACTCAGAATACAAATTGCGTACCGCACGATCAATCATAATCTGAATCATTTTGAACAAATTACATAGTTTCATATGTTCGAAAAATGTGTCTGCTCAACAACGTAAATAACGCAATGAATATTGTTGAACTATCAAAACGAAACGAGACTATGGTTGATCGTGTGTTACGCAATTAGGGTGCCGTTCTGTGAGGGGATGTCCTATAGCCCATCGTAGAATTCCTCGCGGGCCCAGTGT
The DNA here is from genome assembly GCA_949987655.1 of Polymixis flavicincta. Lineage (NCBI taxonomy): Eukaryota > Metazoa > Arthropoda > Insecta > Lepidoptera > Noctuidae > Polymixis > Polymixis flavicincta. Next base: position 8,231,811 of record OX465171.1, on the reverse strand, counting down.
AAGTTGGTCAACATGTTTTCAATTTATTTTGATCATGAACATGCCGGTTTCCTCGCGATGTTTTCCTTCACCGTTATGAGAACAGTGGTAATTAAATAATTTACACAAAGTAAATTCTACCTGTCTGTCTGTTTGGTTTTTGTTTGTTTGTCTGTTTTGTTTTACTTTCATCGTAAGTCCCGGACGTTTTCTGGGCTATTGGTTGGGCCTACGACTCTTTATATAAATACCCTTAAAAACGAGCATGGTAAGTTTATGGATGGTTCACCAAGCGTGATCGCGTACTCAGACGACTGGGACCGATCCCTGTTGGTCCCTGTTCTATTAAGAATAATCGGGGTCGGTCATGTGGTAAGCATCTTTATCGGTAAATACTTTAAATGTTTTTTGTTTTGTATTTTGCCCTTAATGCGTTTCCCCTTTCTTTTTAGATAGAAATACGTTTGGCATAAAAATTAATTACCTGAAATATTGGAACGGCTCCCAAACCCTTTCTTCATCAGTCTTCTTATAGACGGCAAAACTCTGAGGTCTGGGCGAGTAGAACACGATCCTCACGTAAGTTATGTCGTATGCCTTGCCTGTATCAATCAACATTTGGATATTAAAATGGTATACCATTATGAATTGTGCGTAAAATTCAGACCAGCAAAAGAAATCCAAGGTGGGGGCTGCCTGCTATGATCGCCCTCGAATTTATCATAACAGAGACTGTGCTGTTGCAGCATTGATTTTTTTAACAGCACTGTTCTGGTCGCATCATTATATTTAAGAACTACGCCATAGTTTAATTTGCCTTACTCCGGCGTGCTAGTAATGTCAGGTATCCAATAAAAAGAGAAAAGGAAAAATGACTTGCCAGCCAATAGATTTGCCTTATAAGGATTTTCTTAGCTTCAAACCATTGACGGCTGTTTACGGAGCTTTTCCCCTTCTCTTCAATAAACAATCAAACTCAGCCTATTGCCGTCCACTGCTGGACATATGCCTCTCCTAAGCTGCCCACAAAACCCTGTCCCTTCTGTTCGTATGGATGTAATTGATCAAAATAAGCTTACCCAAGTGCAGCGTCAGGTTGACCTGATTAGGATACTGGATCCCCTCCTTCATGGTCTCAGACTGCCACCAGGTCTGGTTGTCCTGCTCGTAGTGGAGATCTGTTAGGTAGTAGCTAGAAAACTGGCCCGATTGGCAGCTGTCGCATGACCTGTAAAAAAGAAAGAAAATAATGAAGACGACAAGTCTTGGTTTGTTTTTTTATTCACTAATAACACCGATTATATAGCAAGTTTATCGTCAGAGCTTGCAAAGAGAAGCCGGTTTTCGGGCCTGACCCCGGTACACTCTGCTGCAAGTTGATCTACAGAAAGAAACTGTTACATGTTTTATTATCGTGACCGCATAAATTAAAACGGTACTACTTCCACCTCACCGATCGGTCCCGTTTTGTCTTTACCGGGAACCCACTTCCTCATGCCAAGAACCCTAACTCGTGACTAGTTTTCGGATGTAGTATTTGAAAAGGGGCTAAGCGAGAGTGGAATTGTCCATCGGTGTCTTTCGTCTCTTTGGTATCAGCACGAACTGTATGATAACAGCCCATGCGTGGTAAAACCAATATCCAGCGAGAATTGTGGCTAATTATCTATACCAGAGGGTGTGGTGACCATTATTTTAAGTAGTTCAAAACCACCAGAACCAGTCTATGTCCAGTGTGACCTAGAACTGGGCTGAGAAGATCAGATAGGCAATCGTTTCATATAAAATACTCGAAGCCGACCCTACCATAGCTGGCAAAAGGCAAGGCCATAGCTGGTACAAATCTACACTGCTTATAGAAGATGCTGTCGCTACAATATTTTAAACATACCTAGTGGAAGTGCCAGCTGAAGTCTGGATGCAGTAGACCTTGACGCCGTTGTCTCCGCAGGTGTTGGTCGCTTCCATCTGCACCATAAACGCAGCGTTCTCGAACTCTGGTATACATCTCTGTAGATAAGGAAAGAAAGCGAATCAGTAACATTGCTTAGAGAATTGGTAATGTATATTTGAAGATAGATATGACAGCAATGGGGGCTCAGTCTCTACTGAGCCCCCATTGCTCTTACTCTCTAGTAGTGTTGACCCTGCGGTACCTAAAGAACCCAACTAACGATTTATGAGTTGTGGACTCCAAACATAGATCCTATAATGGCGAGGGAATAGAGTATTTTACTCTATATGAGACAAAATATATTAATGAGATAGCTTAGGCCAAATGCAGTCGGAAAATATTCGTTTTAGTACATGAAACAACAAAATAAATGTTAAAATACAATTTAAAGATTTCACTATTTGTAATCTGTTTTTGAACACCATGAAATAGTAGCCGCCATATTATTACGTCATACGGCATGTCACCTGAGCAACCCTGTACTTTTATTATTTTCGTAACCAAAGTAATTTTTATTTAAATAATATTTTGCATTCAGGCACACCAAACCAACGATAAGTAGAAAAAAAAAACATTTATTAAAATTATTATAATTATCTTATAAAATATCAGCGCATTTATTTATACAGCAAAATGACGTCATACCCACAGAGCCATATGGCGTCAATTGCGTTCAGCGTTTTCGTCAAATTCCTCGCGAAATTTGAAAATGTAAAATTGTAATGCATTTTTATGACAGTTTTCGATTAAATTAAATGTTATGTTTTTTTTGTGGTTTATTAGCACTGTAGAATCTAATTAAGACACTTATCAAAAATGGGAGTAATACCCTATTGACATATGACTTCCACCAACCATCACCGGGCCCGCGTGGTGGACTAAGGTCTGTTGTCTGTCACTGAGATTAGGTCTAAGTCTCAGCAGTGGGAAGATATAGGTTGATAATGTTATGGTTGAGGATCATTTAATTGACTTATATTTCGGTGGTTTATGAGCCACAATGTGTTTATCTATACTAAAATATTCGTTACAAGTACCAACATAAATTTGCCTTTTACAGAATGTCATTTGAGCGAATAAGTATGTATGTCGTTTAGAAGGCTATATAAATAAGCCGTGTCATAATAGTATCGCTCAGGAGGCTACTAGGGCCAAATCCGAGATAATGAAAGCAATTGCCTACTGACACTGACTGAAATTTGGACATAGTAACTATTGTCGGAGCAAGGAAAGCTGGTTTTGCCGCGATATACCAACATATGGCAAAATAGAAGCTCATTAAAAGAAACTGCACTACTTTACAAAACATAGATTATCAAGCAACATGGTCATTGTTGCTTAAATATCTCACTGATGCGCGTATGTTTTTGTGCTGTATTTTTGAGCTGAATGGTGCTGATCTAGCCTTATGTTCGTGAAAGGATGCCATCGGTTGAGACTGTCATCTATTTTTAATCTGCTACCACGAATTGTTTCGTCATTTTATTTTGTACATTGTGCTCACATATAGGCAACAAGATTAATGTACAAACGCCAGCACATCAAGCTACCCCAAACTGTCAAATTTCTCCAATTGAACATGAACCTTAAGTTTATGTAGTAAAATTGAAAATCTATCAAAGAAATTTGACAGATTGGGGTAGGTTGATGTGCTGGCGTCTTTACCCAGGATTTTTTATTATCTTGATTTAAAAGAGTATCCTTGGAGTTTCATGCCCCTTCTTCTCCATAGAGATCTACGTTTTGAAATGAGCAACTAGCTTCAACTTTTTAACTGACTGACTTTTTGAAATAAATGCTTTGAATTTTAGTATAATGTGTAGAACTAAAATAAATATGCCACGCTGCATGTCAATGTTTTAAAACTAGATGAGATTGGTGTTCCCTATGGAATACTCTGTGAAGAAAGACCAAAACAAACTGCGAGATCAATGTCTTTTAAAATATCGTCATAATCTTGTTCAGATCATATCAGGACCATAAAGAATCAGAGTCAGAATGTATTTGAATGTAAGAATGTAGTTTTACATATTATTGGGTATAGTGCTACCATTTTTCAAAGTTCTGTACATTCTATCACAGCATACTGTGTATATATAAGTATATGAATTAATATTTTATTCTAGTTAGGTAATCGTTAATTTAATATTCAATGTCAAAATTCAACCATCTTGATCAAGATCAAGAGCCAATCCAATTTCATAAAAGCAATTATACAATAACCAATTTTTCAGCACTTTCTTGATTATGAGGTTGGTAACTTCCTTTCATGAGTTAGGTACCTTGTTACATACATTTATCGGTTCAAAACTATCAACTGCCTACACGGAAACGTCATTTTTGTCTACTCTACCGTCGACAAAACGCTTCTCTACGGTTCTCGTGCTAAGCCTGCTGGGACACACGCCTCATCTCTTCGAGAGCGAGTGGGCTGTATCTACCACGCAAGCCCAGTGCGGGTTGGTAGATGTTACACGTATTGACGTATTGGAGTTTTTGTTTCTAGAACATCCAACCGATTTCCTCTCGATGTTTTCCTTCACCGTTTTGAGGGCAGTGGTTTACACAAAGTGAAGTGCTTGCCTACGATCAAAAGGCTCCTACACTATGCCGGCGGTCCGGCAAGCGGGCATGCCGCCAACAAGCCGCGGCATACTCGATTTCTGCGGCAAGTACCGGCGGCCTAATAACGCTTGCAGCATACCCGCAAGACAAAACCCCGCCGGCTGTACCGCCGGCATAGTGTGTAGGAGCCATTAAACACGTAAGTCGGGGCTAATAACCATTATGCCACTACTGCACCTCCTGTTATTTAATCATTCATATTCTCACACATTCATCGTACCGCCACGAGACATAAAGTTCAAAATAGTCGCTGATTCCACAACAGTGATCTTCTTTATCTTTATTTCAACCATCCTCAATAATAGCGGTCCGAGACTCCGACAGCCGTTAAAACTACAGCGTAAATAATATGCTCCCTTCATCTGGCGTGTTCTTAGAACGTCCTATTTTACCAGTGTTGTTGCAGCGGGAATAGTGTGTAGTCATGAGTAATGTGATCCGGAGTTTTCTGTTGCTGCGTTATTTATAATTTGTAAACTTCGATCAATAATGGTACTTTGTAAATAAAGTAGGCACCGCCATACCTAACTGCAATATTTACTTGAGTTATTTAAACACTAACAGTTTTAAAATAATAATATGTATTATTAAATAAAAAAGAAATGAATAGCGCATAACAAAATTCGTCCGCATCGTTGTCACAAGTTTTTTTATTTCTTTTATTTTATTTTTATATTTTTTTATTTGGGTGAGAAATCATTAAATATCTTCTCCCGCTCTGGGTGGAGCAGGAGGGCGTGTCAGACTTTTACTGACCAAAACCCACCCGTGTTCCCTCAGTAGCCTGTATGCCAGGGGCGGCAGTATCTCTTTCGAACAAACCCGCACCCCTGGGCTTGGTCCTTACCGGACAGCGAGCTACCCATAACTCGCCGTCCGTAAGCCCACGCCTACGGTGGCCAGAAATCAGTCTAGGATTCCCGACGGCCAGGGCATCTCCTGCGGCGGTTAGGGCCGTGAGGGCGCATATACTGCCTCTTCCTCACGTGCGCCGCCTCCCTCTTCGCGAGCATTACTGCTTCGCTGAAGGAAGTGACGGCTACTCATGCACTCTCGCTCCGTAGGTACCATGGCCTGGACAAGGGCCGGACGCGAGAGATCGCCGCCGCCGATCGCCTCCACGAGGACACGGTGGTGCGCCGCCCAAGCCGGGCAGACCGCCACCGTGTCCTCAGGGCGATCTTCGCAGTGGAAACACCCGGGCGCTTCCTCCCGCCTTATCCGAAACAGGAACCTCCCGAAATAAATTAAACGGAAGGTGAGGACGCCATGCCGCCTCTCAAGCCACTCCTCAAAGAGGAGACTTACCGCCGCAGTTGTCAACAGGTTAAGTGCCCAAAAAGCTGGCAGCATTGCCACGTTGTTTTACAATTCTCCGTACATATTAATATTTTAATACTGTTAGTTTTTAAATTATATACATAATTTAATTAATACAACTCTTCAGATAAAGGTACTTACTCATAGTGCAAAATTGTTATACATGGTTTAATTTCTAACATATTTTTATGTTGATATTTAATTATAGTAATTTAATGGCTGGTACTCACGGCGACATATCAAACTATACAATTCCAGTATGAGCTGACTTGTCATTGTACGGCAAGCCCTCAGATTATAAAACAAAGGCAGATAGACCGCGCGGAACACCAAGGGTGAAGCCAAAAAAACAAATACTAAAGCGTCGCATTGTATATAATGCGAGGCTTTAGTATTTGTTTTCTTTACTCTTGGGTGTTCCGCGCGATCTATCTGCCTTTGTTTTATAATCCAAACCAAAAAAAAAACAAATACTAAAGCGTCGCATTGTATGTTACATACAATGCGACGCTTTAGTATTTGGTTTTTGGCCTCACTCTTGGTGTTCCGCGCGGTCTATCTGCCTTTGTTTTATAATCTGAGGGCAAGTCTATACAATGCGAGGTCAGCTATAATTGGATATGTATAGCTTGATATGTCGCCGTGTGAACACAAAAACATTATATTTTCTTTTGTTTTATACACCTACTAAGTTCTAGTTAGTTAAACGCTAAGTTTTAATTTACTTATATGAGGAGGATTGACAGACATTTCAACATTTTCAACTACCCGGTTGGTAGTTATCCATAGGTATTCACAATGTGTTTGCACTATTTTCACGACCTACTCAAGCCATAACGTAAACTAGCACGTTAACGTAAAATGTTTACTCGTAAGTTTACGTTTAGGTTGTCCTGATGTAATAGTGAGCGCGAAATCCTTACGTACGAGTACCTAGTGCAAGAAAGGTGTATGGGTGAATGTCCTATGAGTCGTTGCTATATATAGCAGCACTATTTTGGCTGCTACCATGTGTCGCGATATGAAGCTAGTTTCCTTGTCTTTCTTATTTTTGCTTTTCTTTTTGATGGGTAGGTAGGTACGATTCTGTTTTATTTGTGTAAGATTATAAGTTTGTTTAAACTACAAAAAAAAAAACACTACAAACTGGAAAATATCTTTGGTATTGGAAGTCGGTGTCTTTGTTTTTTAACCGATTTCAAAAAGAAGGAGGTTATCAATTCTACATGTTTATGTTTATATAAGTATATCTTTTATGTATGTTCGGGCATAATTCCGTCGAATATAGACGGATTCGCAAAATTCTTTTTTTGTTAGGCAGACAACGGAACTCTTCAAAAAATTAGAGCTAACAACCGCGAATGCTGCTATCGCATAAATATGCATTGTTTTGACCCCAAGAATGATGAAATTTCGAATTGGTGTGGGGTAGGTAACTAAAAAGTGACAAATGAAAACTTTTTTCAATAAAATATCAACCGACTTTTTGTTGCCATTGATTTCCGAAATAAAAATTACTTTACACTTTGTAGCTCATTTATTTGTTTGTACAGATATTTACATAATTTAAAAACTACCGATGTTAAGTGTAGGTATGTTCAAGTGTTTATTTTGGAAGTCGGTTGTTTTTCTTTTTAATAGGTTTTTTCTGTGTAATACGTACCCCACACAAAATCGTATATCTTCACAAGCTTAGTAATTAACAGCGATAAGAAGTAATTTTTTCATACATCGACTCATGTCCCTTGGAGAAAGTTGTTCAATTTCATCGGTACTATCACCCAGAAAATTTGGAACATGACTAAAAAAACAGCAAGTATATTTTTGTATTTTTTGCGAGATCTGGGAACGATGTTTGAAATCAACTAATAAATTATAGGCTGAGGAAGGATGTGATATGAAATCAGTACGGTTTAAAGGAAGATGATATGTTGTTAAGATGCAGTTGAGAGGATGATTCGCACTTCGCGGGTAACAAAAGGTATTTCCAAGGCACATGTGAGTGGAAACGTTGGAAAGACACGACCTAGGAGAACATATAGTACCTAACCTTAAAGGTGAAGTTCTTCATAAACTTCAGGTGTACTCGCAAAGTCGCAAGTGACGTGCATGTATGACCAGTGGGTCTAGTGTGAGTTTAATTTAACCATCTCGATCAAACGCGTCGAGCGCGTTCGGCACTCCGATTGGTCCGGCACCAATCCAAAGCCCTGCCAGGGATGCGGGTTTATTCGAAAGAGACACCACAGCCCCTGGCATACAGGTACTGAAGGAACACGGTTGGGTTTTAGTCAGTAAAAGTCTGACACGCCCTCCTGCTCCACCCAGAGCGCGAGAAGTTATTTGATGATTTCCCAACAAAAAAAAAAAAAAAAAAAAAAAACAATCCAAAGCCAACCAGAGCGCCAAACGCGGTCGATGCTTTAAATTGAGGTTGATAAATTAATAAAATAAAAAATAAATTATCCTTTATTTCGGACTAGTAACATCCATAGTGGGTTAGTAAGCAGAAATCGTATGACTATGTTAGTAAAGCTTAATATTACTACTTTGCGACAAGATTATTCTGAGAGATACATCTGCAGGCTTACCACGAGCACTGATTTGTCGACGGAAGAATAGACATGACTATTAACTTAATGATGTACAATAGGAGAAGATGACTATATTTTTCTATTAATTATCACAGTTATGCGTTCTAAACGAACCATGATAGGTAGATAATCGTAAATATAGGTACTATAAGGCCGTCGAGTAGTAAGTTAGTTGTCAGTCTGATTTTGACAGTTTGGGATATTCTTCTGAAATAGTCTACTTAGACACAGATTGTCAGAAACGAAAGACATAATGACAGATTGTAGAAGGATATCTACGGTGCGATGCTGGAAATGGAGGAACGAAATGTCACTTTGTATAGAAAAAGCACTGTCTATTCTTCGTAGAAATAGAAAGCATGCTACGCCTGCTGTTAATAATGCTACGCATTATCGAAGAGTATAGTATCTCCCAGCTAAGATTTTCAGGATGGAGTTCGGGCTCGCCCGCACTCTGCTGAGCAATGAGGCAGACTTCTGTCTAATGATGGCATGGAAGCCATCAACGTGACTCTGCGCGAATATAGCAGATGTACTGCAGAAACGGGGCAACCCCAACAGCATCCTGAAACCATTATTATATTGCACTAGTAGGAAACTCAAACTAATCTCTCAGATGTATGAAAATAGAGGAGCTAAAATTAGTAGGTATATGTATGTATTTAATAAATGAAAGAGTTCTGAGGTAATAAATAAAAAAAAATACAATCGAATGGAGTCTCCCTTGAAAAAGGGATGTTTAGAGTTAGAATTAGAGTACCGTTAGTTCAGAGTTCTATGATTGTAGTAGTCTACAGAGTTGTTAAGTCGTACTAAGAACTTCATTCAAGACCACCTGTAATTTAAATTTCAACTCTTTATTTTTTTTTTGGCGTCAAACTTCGACATCGTCATCCATCGATTTAGTGATGTAGGTATATGTCGCAGGCAGATTGTATGATTCTTGATTATACACATACGGCGTTATTATATATGTACAATGCCTAAGGCAAAATGTGTAACACCTAACTAGGAATTATGTAAAAGTCCTTGAAACGCAATTGATATTTCGATCGCCGCATACATTTTTCGTAGGTGAATCTGAGGGGTATTCTCGTAATTTTAAGAACGTTCACAGTCCGATCTCAGCCTCAATCTGACAAAATTACCTCGAGTTTCCATACATTTTTGACAAGTTTTTGACATTTGACTGTCGCCGAGATGAGACTGCGACTAGATATTGAACGTTTTTAATTGCGCGAATTGGCCTTCAGTTCTATTATTTTCTACCACCTGAGGCGCTGTTAAACTCAACAACAACTAATGGCGTCGAGTAGTGCAAGTGTTTCCGAAAATTACAATGGCAGAAGTGCGTATCGCAAGAAACAAGTGATTTTTAATGTACAATCTGCCTTCAACATTTACTTAGGATTACACTCTTATCCATTCTATTTAGACTCATCCAAAACTTTGTCTTAACCCTTCAAAGAACTCATCCGAGATACCTATGATGACGAGACATTAGCGAGTAGTCGACGCATGACTCATCATAAAAATAAACAAACACGTCGAAAAGCTTCATTATGTATGTGTTTGACATCTTCATTTCAAGCACTTATAAGCGAGGTGGAGCAATTTTAACAGTAGGTCTTTGTTTTTTTTGTTGGGTGGGAATCATCAAATAACTTCTCCCGCTCTGGGTGGAGCAGGAGGGTGTGTCAGACTTTTACTGACTAAAACCCACCCGTGTTCCCTCAGTAGCCTGAATGCCAGGGGCTGCGGTATCTCTTTCGAACAAACCCGCACCCCTGGCAGGCATCGGCCCTTGCGGGCCCCATCGGTTTGTGCTGACATCTCTTTGAGGCGCACGTGGAACACAACGCGCCGTCGACCTGGGCTTCGTCCTTACCGAACAGCGAGCTACCCATTACTCGCCGTCCGTAAGCTCACGCCTACGGTGGCCGGAAATCAGCCTGGGATTTCCGGCCACCTTCTAGCCTATTTCTTGTGGCGGCTAGGGCCATGAGGGCGCATATACTGCCTCTCCCACACGTGCGCCGCCTCCCTCGTCGCGAGCATTACTTCTTCACTGAAGAAGGTGACGGCTACCCATGCACTCTCGCTCCGTACCATGGCCTGAACCAGGGCCGGACGCGAGAGATCGCCGCCGCCGATCGCCTCCAGAAGGTTTTTTTTTTTTGGGTGGGAAATCATCAAATAACTTCTCCCGCTCTGGGTGGAGCAGGAGGGCGTGTCAGACTTTTACTGACTAAAACCCACCCGTGTTCCTTCAGTAGCCCGTATGCCAGGGGCTGTGGAATCTCTTTCGAAAAAACCCGCACTCTAATAGGAAGCCTTAGAAGAGTAATTTGACCAAGCATTACAAAACAAAAGAACCACCCTTGATGTCTTGTACGATGAACTAGTTTCTGGCTGTACGGTAAGTATTATTCAACCATCACTTTTCCAAGTTCTTTGGCTCATTAGTCGCGTACCACGAATTTACTCGCCAGAAAGGGCGAATTAACCCATTGAATTAACATGTTATTAATTTTCTGTAGGCAATTGGCACGTTTTTTTTATTATTTTATGCAATAAAGTAATATGACATTAGTTGAATGTTCTCCTAATAACTAGTAACAACAGTACAATTTTATTCATAACTATACCTACTTATTGCACAAAATTTAAAATGTGCCAATTGCCTAAGCCATTAACTTGGACTCAACTTGGAGTCGCGCAATGTGTCTTCTTCTTCCATACCTGTCTATTTAGTCGTGATCTCGGTAGGCGCCCAGTTTCTAGCCATAATATCATCTTTCACACAGTCAATTAATCATTTCTTTGGTCTTTGTCCACGCACACACTCCACACCACATCTTTGAATAGGTAAGTAGGTACTTACCTAATACGTATTCAAAGATGGCCGACTAAGGAATGGTCTTTGATCGGGCTTTATGGGGGCGTGTAGCCTCTACTATCGAGTAACTAGTGGAGAGATTTTTTGATTTTGAATGATCGAACGCCAAAAGCTCAGATCATAACACGATCATGCATTGAAGGCACCTTACGCTCCAAGTTCCCCCCGAGTGGGTTCCCGCATTGTCGTTGCGGGGGGGCTCAGTAGCCGTTGTCTCCCAGCCACGGTGAAGCGAAGGGGAACCCAAAGGTGGGGTCGCTCGTCAGGGCTTTTGTTTTCAAGCCGATGACGTACCGCAACTAAGGTGGGTCGCGATGTCGAATGGGAGGCATCGCGGCTGAGGGTTACGAGCTGCGGCAGAGGAGGAGTGCCGGTGCTTCGGAGCAGCGCTCTTCCCGTCCGTGGCCTGGACGGGCCGCCACCGTTTGATGGCAGACGCGGTGGGGTCGCAGGGGAAGAGGAGTGTCGGTATAGCGTTGGCCGCTCTCCCTATCCCCTGCGGCCGAAAAGTGGTAGGCGGGACGGCGTGTTGTGTTCCACGCGCGCCGTCAGAGATGTCAGCACCAACTGGTGGGTTCCGCAAGGGCCGATATATGCCTGCCAGGGGTGCGGGTTGTTCGAAAGAGATACCGTCGCCTTTGGCACACAGGCAACTGAGGAACACGGGTGGGTTTAGTCAGTAAAAGTCTGACACGCCCTCCTGCTCCACCCAGAGCGGGAGAAGACATTTGATGATTTCCCAGCAGCCAAAAAAAAACGCTCCGAGTTACCTAGCATCGTGATATTTTTCACCTTAAAGGGCCTGCTCTTTTCACCTAGTGACTCAGGAATTTCAACTACATTTGTACATATCTTCATAAAAGTGTACTCATATAATATCCACATGATCTATTGGTTTCAAATCCAAAGTATTACCGTTTTATCCGGAAATAGCATCTGTATTCCATACATATTTCTAGCTATCGATCGCCGGTAACAAATCCCATGTTTGTCGGTATTGATACGACTCCTGCTGACTCAGCAGGCTTAGCCCGAGAACCGTAGAGAAGAGTTTTATCGACGAAAGAGTAGACAAATATGACGTTTCCGTGTAGACAATGTACAATTTTGTACCGAGAAATGTGGACAAGCGATTTATATTCTACGGTAAAGTAGAAACAGAAAGCATCATGCTAAGCCTGCAGATATACTCGTAGGTACAAGCTTCTCAGGTCACAGTGGTATCTTAATTTGTAAATAGCAAAGGCGGGAGTTTCGCTGAGGGCCTACCTCAGTAGAAACAATATGAAAACAATGACATATTAGTAGGCACTTGATTGCTGATGCATCTGTAAGTTCGCATTACTGCTGCTCCCATTTCCAAGGCAGAGTAATGGGGCGTGTAACCGCTTCATTGCTCATTTCATTACAATTCATTTCTATGACGAGAGTACTTATATGTCACGCTTGTGACCACGAAACGGCTCATTTTAGTAGCTAGGTCCAGTGCGAAGGTTCATCGTTCAATTAGCAATCATTTTTATCATCAAGTCAATTTTGGATTCCTTAACCAAGTTAGAGACAGATAGCCAAACACTACAGAAATTATTTATTTATTAAAACTTAATGCACAAGTAAAAACACTGTACAAGGGCGGACTTAATGCCTGAGGTATTTTCTACCAGTCAACCTTAGGGTGATGCAGAGAGAAAACATGGCAGGTGCAACATAAGGGATGGGTAACTTGAAAAATATTACCTACTTCACTCTGCTACATTCTACATACATACATATGTATCATCATTTCAGCCGAAAGACGTCCACTGCTGGACATAGGCCTCCCCCAGGCTCCTCCACTTGGACCGGTCTTGTGCTTCCCACATCCAGCGGATACCCGCGCCCTTCACAAGGTCACTGGTCCACCTTGTGGGAGGCCTTCCCACTCTACGTCTTCCGGTACGCGGTCGCCACTCCAAACCTTTCGGCCCCATCGGCCATCTGTTCTGCGAGCAATGTGCCCTGCCCACTGCCACTTAAGTTTGGCAATTCTTCGGGATATGTCGGTTGCCTTGGTTCTCCTGCGGATCTCTTCATTTCTGATTCGATCGCGTAGGGAAACTCAGAGCATAGCCCTCTCCATTGCCCTTTGGGTGACTTTAAGCCTTCTGATAAGGCCTATTGTGAGCGATCACGTCTCTGTACCATAGGTGTACCAACACACACTAATCAAAGACTTTCGTCTTGAGACACTGTGGTATTTGGGACGAGAAGATATTGCGAAGCCTCCCGAACGCCGCCCAGCCGAGTCGGATTCGACGATTGACCTCTTTCTCGAAGTTGGACTTACCTAACTGGACGGTTTGTCCTAGGTAAACGTACTCGTCCACAACGTCGAGTGCAGCGCCTCCGATTGTCATGGGAGTGGGTGTTACATGGGTATTCGACATGACCCTTGTCTTTTCCATGTTCATTTTAAGACCCACTCTTTCGGAAGCTCTTCTGAGGTCATCGAGCATTGCACTGAGGTCCTCCATGGTCTCAGCCATGACGACTATATCATCGACGTACTCGCCATTGATGTTGATGCCAGCTCCTTTCCAGTCCAGAACCTTGAAGACATCCTCCAATGCAGCGGTGAACAGTTTCGGAGAGATAACATCTCTCGTCTCACACCTCGCTGCAGAAGGATGTGTTTCAAAGTCCGGTCCTGAAGTCGGACTGACATAGTGGCGTTTTCATACAGACACTTCAGCATATAAATGTATGTCATCATATCAGCTGAAAGACGTCCACTGCTGGACATAGGCCTCCCCCAAGCTCCTCCACTTCGACCGGTCTTGTGCTTCCCACATCCAGCGGATACCCGCGGTCTTCGCAAGGTCATCGGTCCACCTTGTGGGAGGCCTTCCTACTCTACGTCTTCCGGTACGCGGTCGCCACTCCAGAACCTTTCGGCCCCATCGGCCATCTGTTCTGCGAGCAATGTGCCCTGCCCACTGCCACTTAAGTTTGGCAATTCTTCGGGCTATGTCGGTTACCTTGGTTCTCCTGCGGATCTCTTCATTTCTGATTCGATCGCGTAGGGAAACTCCGAGCATAGCCCTCTCCATTGCCCTTTGGGTGACTTTAAGCCTTCTGATAAGGCCCATTGTGAGCGACCACGTCTCTGTACCATAGGTCATCACTGGCAACACACACTGGTCAAAGACTTTCGTCTTGAGACACTGTGGTATTTGGGACGAGAAGATATTGCGAAGCCTCCCGAACGCTGCCCAGCCGAGTCGGATTCGACGATTGACCTCTTTCTCGAAGTTGGACTTACCTAACTGGACAGTCTGTCCTAGGTAAACGTACTCGGCCACAACTTCGAGTGTAGCGCCTCCGATCGTCATGGGAGTGGGTGTTACATGGGCATTCGACATGACCTTTGTCTTCTCCATGTTCATTTTAAGACCCACTCTTTCGGAAGCTCTACTGAGGTCATCGAGCATTGCACTGAGGTCCTCCATGGTCTCAGCCATGACGACTATGTCATCGGCAAACCGAAGGTGAGTGATGTACTCGCCATTGATGCTGATGCCAGCCCCTTTCCAGTCCAGAACCTTGAAGACATCCTCCAGTGCAGCGGTGAACAGTTTCGGAGAGATAACATCTCCCTGTCTCACACCTCGCTGCAGAAGGATAGGTTTCGAAGTCCGGTCCTGGAGTCGGACTGACATGTACACACACAAATGTATGTATGTATGTAGAAATAACGATAGGTAGAGGAGAAAACGCATAAATATGCATTGTTTTGACCCCAAGGATGATGAAATTTCGAATTGGTTTGGGGTAGGTAGGTACTATAACTAAAAAGTGAAAAAAAAAACAAAATAAAAACGAAAAAACACTACAAAGTGAAAAAAAAAATTATTTTGGAAGTCGGTGACTTTGGATATGTATTTTAATTTTTTGTCACCGCCTTCCGAAATTAAAGTTATTTTTCACTTATCATGAATTCATGAAAAAGTAGTTTTCAATTCATTAGCGGGTTACCCTGCAGCATCCTAAACAGAGTAAAATGCTTAGTGAACTACTATTTCACTAACAAATGCTTTCTCAACTCATTGAAGTTTCACTTTAATAATATGTATGATAAAAGCTTTTCAATTCAGTCAGCCAAGAATCACCATTTAGAACAAAGGCAAGCTTAGAAACACGAGCAGAATAAATGCGCCTGAGGTATTCCTAGACATGTAAGACTCTATAGAATGCGAAATAAATGTCCTTTGTTTTTGTACCAACAATAGACGGGTGGATGGACTGAAAGCGGCATTTTGTTCCAGAATAACCGTTTCTTTGAGGTTATCTTGGCGTTTTGCGAAGTTATCGGGATTTGCGGTGGTCTCCTTGGTCTATATTAAAGCTGGTTGAGAGCCACAAGATAAGCTGAGTTAGTTTAGGTTAGCTCGCATAACAGGTAATCTTACTTATCCTATTTCTATTACAAACTAGCTTCCGCCCGCAGCTACGCCCGCGTGGTCGTTGGAAATGACCCCGCAAGCGTACTACCGGGATAAAAAGTATCCTATATGTTAATCTAGGTTATAATCTATCTGTGTGCCAAATTTCATCCAAATTCATTCAGTAGTTTTTGCGTGAAAGAGTAACAAACATCCAGACATACATACTTTCGCGTTTATAATATTAAGTAAGAATGTGAAAGTTTAGGTGTTTGTTACTCACGGATTTGTACGATATTTGGCACACAGACAGCTTTACTTTAATACTTTTTATCCCGGTACCATGTTCCCGTGGGATGTTTCGGATCTCTAAACAGGCGAAGCTGCTTGCAAAACCTAGTTTTCATATTTATGTTTGCAGTCTGCCCACAAGTATGAACAAATACCTCAGCTATACGAGTTACTGCCAGGGGTGCGGGTTGTTTGCCAGGGGTGCGGGTTGTTCGAAAGTGACACCGTCGCCCCTGGCACACAGACAACACGGGTAGGTTTTAGTCAGTAAAAGTCTGACACGCCCTCCTGCTCTCTACCCAGAGCGGGAGAAGTCGTTTGATGATTTCTCACCCACCAAAAAAAAAAAAGAAAAGAAAGCTATACGAGCTAAGTTAAAGTAACTTAACTAAGCTCTTGGACTACAACCGGCAAATACATAAGTTGGTCGCTCAAAATAACTTTATTTTGAATTTTGAAAGCTAACGTAATTATTTTCATCATCATCAGTAAGCCATTGAACATGGCTTGCATGACGATGTTGCAACCGAGGTGTTTTGTCTATCTGATGACGAAGCTTTTCGGCAAACAACGGATCTTTTGTTGTTATATTTTGTTCTGCTTGAGGTTATTTTTGGCTTTTGACAGGTTATATGCAAGCCATTGAACATGGCTGATTGTATGTTGATGTCGCAAGCGACGTGTTTTCAATGTTCGATGATTGAGCTTTGGGCAAACCACATATCTTTTGTTATAATTGAGGTTATTTTTCGGCTTCTGCCAGTTTCCGTATCTATTGAGCCTAGTTAACTTTACAAGAACTCACTACATTGTGTATGATGAACTTTAAACATTTTCTTTTGGGATTTCATGATTTGCTGTCTGTATTAATCTCGATCAGTAACTAACACTGATTCTGTCATACTTTATTCTCATTAGCAAAGCTACGTTTCTGAACAACGTGTTGAGTATTCAATTGGTAATGAAACATTAATCTTGTATTTATCAAAGTAAATCCATGGAAAACTTCACTATCATTTTCACAAATCTACGTGTCCAAACCTCCAACTGAATTTTTACTATAGCTCCCAACTTATACCCCAAAAAGGGCAGCGTTAAGCTACAATAATAATGACACAATTTACATGTAGACAATAAAATAAGCATGACGGATGCGATAAGTATGTCCGTTTGTACTGATAACGGTACATTAGGCGGAGAGCTAACGAACTCATTACAGAGCCCCGGCTCTGCTTGATAACCTTCGATCCCCTAAAAGTTACTAGCAACTGAGAGGGTTATATTTTTTATCTGTTTCTGTGACAGTTCATTCATGTTGGTTTCAATGGGATTATCACGCTAGTGTTCGAAGTTAAAGGCTGTAATGTAGGGGCTAGTGTTTCTGCTGCTGACTATGGCAGCACCAGAACATGTAAACTCAAATGTTTTAATTACAAAACAAGGTTATTATTTACGTACCTATAGTTTAAAGCATCCAGCCTGTTTTTGAAATATGAATCTAACAGAAAACCGAATACGGTTCCTTTTAGAAATCCAACAACCTTCTCTAGTCTTAGGTTGACAATTTTGTACATGCAAAAAATGTTTCGTAGGTTTTAGCTCGTGTAACAGTTCGATCGTGTTTTAATAAGCGGGCAAATATTTTAGATAGGTAGTAACTTAAAAGCTAGTCCAAAGTCCCCTGGAGACTCAGTGCTATGGTACCTCATTGCTGACAATGAGGTACCTACCATAGTACCTACCTACTGAGATATTTTATCATGCATTACGTCAGAACTTCAGAAGTATTTCTTGGATGAAACCTATTAGTACTCATTTCTTACAATATTCCTAGAAGTCATGGCTGGAAACTAAGGATTAAACAGACACAGCTGTCTGTGTTTACAGCTTACTGTGTGTCTAGAGTTGGCCTAATGTCTTCAGAATTGAGACTTTACGCTGGAATTCGGAAAACATTAGGCCAACTCTATGGAACGAAAAACCGACCTCTTTATCTTAAACTTTATCAATATTCTTAAGAGTAATAGCTTCGTTATCTCCTCTGGTGTCGTAATAAGGCTAAGGGCTTATTATCAGCAAATAGACCACAGCATCCAACAGTAGATTGATAACAGACTGCTGTGTTGTAGTTGGGGGATCCTTATCAACTTGAACAGGCACAAAACGCGTATTATAAATAGCAGTTTAATAGATGAAGAACCCATCCTTCAGAATAAAGATGCAAGGGTCTTTATGTGACAAGATTCGTAATACTTGTAGGTTTTGTTGTATTGGTATATAGCATCTAGTTGCAATTAAGGGTAAATTAATGACCGTATTTCAAAATGGTTGTGTGAATATAACATTACCAAACAAACAGTGTCCAAATTGAAACATTTATAACTATCATAACCAAAAGGTAGAAGTAGCTAGAGTACTGGTTATACAGCAAATGACAAAGCGTCATAGTAAGCAATGTATGGCGCTTGACATCAGGCTACTTGGCAAATAATTGGTCTTAATGTGGCACTAGGACCAAACATTCCGTTGTAAAAGGAAAGTTGACTTTTGACGAGCTTTTGAACTTAAAATATACTTTTTACCATTGATTTATAAGTTTTATTGATGAAAACTTTCAGATGAACTACTTACTTGAACTACATCTAACATTAAAGTTTCTATATGGTGTCTCTCTTTAGCGCTCACAACTAAGTTTAGACTGACGGAATTAAAAGCTCTCATAAACAAAAGCTTTGCTACGTGACTGTACTCAAAACACTTCACAATGTAATCTAGCTTAAAGTTTATCAACATTAACTTAACATAAACTTTACAGAATCACAACTTTTGAACAACACAACGAACTCTAAAGCTACAACGAAACATACAGTTACGGTCGAAAGCCGACCAAATAAGACAAAAAATAAGTGTAGTCTAAAAGCTCAACTTACTTGAGGAATACCTTCACTATTGTAACACGAAGCTAGTTGTTTCGAGCCAATCCGGGGCGTGTGGTAGTAATCCAGTGCAGTTACAGACAGTATTATAGCTATAAATGTGATAAATAGTGTGGGGACGTCCGCCATTTTGCGCGACGCGACGTGAGCCCGCGCGCTTCGAGCCAGCACTGAGTGACGCGCGCCGGTTTCACAACACTCGGCCAAAGATCAAGTGGCTGTAGGACGAGAGTTGAGCTTGCCTCTGAGAGGAAAAGGGCTGGGCTTGTACTTCTAATATTTTGTTAATTTTGTGTTTGTGACTTTAGATGTTGCGAATTATGAATGTTTGTAACTTTGGATGATTGTGATTTTGTGCGTTTCGATGTTAGTGACTTTTAGAGTTTGGTTGTTTGTGACTTTGTGCATGAGGATGTTTGTAACATTGAATGATTGTGGTTTTATGTGTTTGAATATTTTGAATGTTTGAGACTTTGTTACTTTGGAAGGTGAATATAATAGGATGTAATCGATTAAGGTCTTATTAACATAATTATGATTTTACATGTTTCGCCATGGCCTGAAATATACATATTTGAACATTAAAAAAAAATACGACACACGACTTTCTTAAAAAAATATTATGCTAATATGTCTTATAATGCTGATGAGTACCTAGTGGTGAGATTTTAACAATTTAAAATAGTTACATAAAGTAAAATAATGAAAATTCTTATACTTTTTATCAATAAATTCTTTCACACCTTACGGTGTGAAGAAACCAACTACCACGTCTCCGCGCTCCCTAATCTTTGCGACCCCAGCAGTGGCAGGGAACGTGGCCCCATACCGACGGTTTTTTGTGAACAAACCTGAAAGGTTCGCCTTTTGTTTTCTGTTAGAATGCCAACATCAAACATGTGCGGTCAGCGGGAAGGAATCGGCGAGCCGTGCAAAGGTCTCGATGATGTTCCCAATTTGAGATCCAAATTAGTTGGGAAGTTTTGGGGACTAACATCTATCTATAGTGTAGTTTGTTTGAATTGTTGATATACCTTCCATGTGTTCATCAATTTAAATGCACCTAGTAGTAGCTTATATTGTATTTTTCGTTATTTTATTCCTTTGTATAAATCTACATCAGGTGAAATTTGGTAAAAAAAAAAATGGTATTGATAGAGATTTTTCTATCAAAGATTGGATTATTTAAACTGAGATGAATTAAAGAAACAGTTGCATTCCTTACGTCTCAATACTTATTTCACTAAATATTGAGCCAAAAAAAAATAAACGGTTTCTTAAACAATTCGTGTTCACACACTCATTAGAAACAAAAGTGCCTTATCTGATAAAAAAAAATAACGAGTCGAACCAATAATGCCCTAATTCTGAGTGTAGCGACTGCACTCCATAAAACAACATGAAGTGCATTAAAAGGAGACAGATTACCATAAGCGTCCCACAGCAGTCCTATAGATTATGTGCCATCGGTTGGCTTTGAAGTCAAGGGACGCATGGGTAGTACAGTCGAGCGAACGTCGAGGGTAACACTTTGACCTTGAGCAGCGGGGTAATTGCGTAACATACGAACACTAGGAATGGCTTGTAGTAGTTATTTACGTTGATGAGCAGACAGATTTTTCGAACATATGAGCAACGGATTAACAATATTTTGAAGGCAAAATGATTCTGATTGTTATAGTGTGATAGTGCCTCGCATAGTACGATGTTTCTATAGAATTAGAGGTCAACTTAAATACTGTTTTTTTATTTATTTCCGACGTTCGGTTCACTATACATGCTTAGTACTTATAAATAGGTTATTATTATAAATATAACATTATACAAATAAGCCACTTTACAGCACACTTCTTTTTAAGAGGTAAAGTGTTTTAAGCCCTTTCTTTTGGACCTTTCATAACTTTCTAAAAAGTGCTCAGCTCGACCTGATTTATATTGATATTTGATTTTACCTATACCTATAACTAATTTAGGTACCTACTCACTAATGGAAACAAAATTTACTAATAATTTATGATTATAAGATATTTATCAAAAAGTAAGAATTCTATAAGTAACATGTTCGGTGAGCCACATACTAAGCGTCGCATGTACCTATCATGCGGCTCAAAAATATATAAATTAATTATATGTTTATCTGAACTATCTGTAGGAGCCAGAAGCTTCCTGTAAATTTAGTCTGTAGATTTAATTTAATGAGAAGCTCCTTCTCTGATCGATGTGTTTATGTAATAATGTTATAAAACTATAAATAACTGCAGATGACGCTCACTGGCATTAGGCACTGCTGGTAATGTTCTGGTTTTTCGGTTTATAGTCGAACAGTATCTTGTACCTTAAATAACCTTTATTACTTTTTATTTTTAGCAAAAATTATTTGTTGTTCACTGTTCGTTATCTTGGTAATGACATTTTAAATTATGTAAAGCTCCATACTTATGAAGCTTAATTCAGCCAGTAAAACAGTAAGTACCCTATTTGCGTAACACACTAGTAATCAGAATCTTAATAATTTTGATGGTTATTGCTAAACCATTATTTCATATTTGAAAATAAAATCTGTTTAGCAACGCACACAATGCCATGAATTTTGTGTAAATGTCAAAATGAAAACGATTTCTAGTGATAGTGTTTTACGCAACGACCCCTCGGATTTGGTCTGAGCTTTCAAATTATTTGTAAGTATTTCAGTATTAGTAGTTTTTGTTTGGAAAAAATTGAGAAAATATTTTTTTAATGCTTACACGAAAGTGTATGATGATGTAAACACGAGCTTTTGGAATAAACGTAATAACTTTAAAGTTTTTGCAGTTTACTCCAAATTACTACTAAATTACTAAATTCTATGAGGAGTAAAATTAATATATATTTTTCTACGCAACGTTTCTTACGTGCTTATGGTAACTATAATCCAATCAATCAATTACCAAAAAAAAAAACTTAGAAAGTGTCTCATCCACCACAAATAATATAGTCTATGCCGTTTCCCTAATCTGTCTATTTAATTTCAAACACATGAATAGTCTTCGCCGGTTTAGCGTACCAGTGTACCAGTGCATTAGGTCATTCATGACACTGTCTCTCTCTATAAAATGGCGTCGTCTCGCTCGCACAAAGGCTTAATGTTTAGTTGGAGCCAAATGTTGAGCGTATGCAAAAAATGTGTTCAGTTTTAATTAATTATGATAATGGGTGTATGAATAGATATAAATACTTATAAAAGTACTCAATAGGTAAAAAATATAAATAAGTCTGCATACATAGATGTTTATTGTCTTACCTACAACTTGTTAACAGGGTGGCAGAGACATCGACGCGCCTACTGTAGGCATGAATTTGACACATAATTCTAGCGTAAGTATAACATTTTTCAGTTTAGAATCATGTAGGTACAGAGTCCATGGTAACAGGTTCTGCGTCGATGTCCGTGCCAGCCTGTTTACAAGTTGTAACACAATAAACATCTATGTATGTAGACAAAAAAAAGATAATCCTGAAATTAGTTTTGTTCGTGTGACATAAGATCGTTTTTTATTTTTATTTGTGCATTTTAGAATGTAGGTTTAGAGATATATAAGCATACATTTTAAAATGCTTATAGTAGTGCTAGGGTCAACACTATTTTCGTAATAATAGATACTTATCTACCAGCTAACTTAAAAACGTATGTTTTGGTCATTGTTATACTTTTATCTTGCGTTAATCTAATACCTTTAAACGAGCAATTCTTGTATATAGGACGTGTAACGGAAAGGGTATATACATACATGGGCACGGCTTCTTTGGATGATATCAAACGATATTGGAAAAGTTTTTTAATCCTATCTCTACATGTTCGGAAGTTATAAGAATTTTCTAAGACAATGATACCAGAAACCGAACTTTTAAAATTGAAATAAATATATCACTCGAAAGAGATTTATCGTGATATTGACAAGTTACGTGGAAAATTATTTACCTACGTAGTGCAGTGACACGTTTGTTATGATTAGAATTTAAGAAACCGAAAATTTGGTATCAATTATTAGAGTGTTTTGTTTTAAGCTGAAACTATGTATAGTGATTCTATAACAGCTCTTGTCTTTAAAGCTTAAGGATAGCAATAGGGTTTCTGTTACACCCTGTATATAATCTGAATCTCGGAAACGGCTCCAACGATTTTCATGAAATTTAGTATGCAACGGATTTCTGGGATGATAAATCGATCTAGCTTGGTTTCATTTTTAGAAAACGTCAAACAAAAAATAAAACCGTACAAAGCTCGGTCATCCAGATACATATTTATTTCACACTGTATAGTGCCTATTTTACTCTAACAGGTACACACGGCTACTTTCCTTCACCGTTTTGAGAACAGTGGTGATGAAATAATTTACACAAAGTAAAGCGCCTGTCTGGGTTCGAACCTACGACCTTCCATCTCGTAAGTCGCGGTGTTACCACTGGGCCACCACTGCTCACCACTGTTTTGTGACTATTTATTTTAAAGAATACAAGTATTTTTCTTTAAATTAATAGTCACGAAACATTCAGTTGAGTATTTATAAACTTTTGTAATAAATAAACGTTTTGGGACCACTCACACGTATTCAGCTCTATTCAGCTTTTGCCCACAGAAAAGAACGATTTTGTATGAGACGCCTACGCATTCGTTCAGCCGCGGAAAGCTGAACGGACTCTATGTATACAAAATCGTTGTTTTCTATGGACAAAAGCTGAACAGAGCTGAATGTTCTACGTCAACGGAAAATACCCTATACATTTTGACTCCATTGAGAGTGTCAAAATAATAGGTCTTTACCTATGAAATTGCCGTTTTGTATGAAAAAATTTAAACGAATTTTTTTCATGAATTTTTTATTTGTATTAATCGAAGTAATCACCCATGCAATCAATGCATCTTTGCCATCGCAGTGGCAGTTTATTGATGCCCTTCTTAAAGAAATCAGCTGGACGGGAGGCAACAAATTCTTCAAAGGCATTTTGTACTGCCTCTCGGGTATTAAATTTTTTTCCCGCCAAGAAGTTATCCAAATTCTGGAAAAAGTAGTAGTCTGTAGGCGCAAGGTCTGGTGAGTAGGGCGGATGACGGAGAGCTTCCAACCCCAGTTCTTGCAACTTGGAGACCGTCTGCTGTGCAGTATGAGGTCGCGCGTTGTCGTGCAGGAGCAGCGGAGACGAGCGATTGACCAATGCTGGTTGGAGATGCGCCAGCTTCTCCATCATTGTGTTCAGTTCTTCACAGTACACATCTGCAGTAATGCTCACCCCGTTTGGTAAGAAGCTGTGATGAATCACACCGGCGCTAGACCACCAAACAGTGACCATCACTTTTCTAGGGGTAAGTTTTCGTTTAGGGCATTGTTTAGGTGCTGAACCAGGATCCAACCAACTTGCTGAGCGCTTACGGTTATCAAACAGAATCCATTTTTCATCGCAGGTAACAATGCGGTTCAAAATTCCTTCATTTGTGTGTCTGTTGAGCAGTGCAAGGCACGTCTCGACGCGTACTTCGCGCTGGCGATCATTGAGTTCGTGGGGCACCCATTTGTCAAGCTTTTTTACCTTGCCAATTTGACGCAAATGGACCAATATTGTTTTGACGCTAACGTCGAAAGCTGCTGCTAATTCAGCCGTAGATTGTGTATCATCAGCTTCCACAATCGCCTTTAATTCGTCATTGTCGACCAAAGTCTTCGGACGACCGCGAGGTTCATTTTTCAGGTCGAAATTTCCAGAACGGAAGCGAGCAAACCAATAACAGGTGGTGCGTTGGTTTGTAGTGTTAGCTCCGTAAACGTCGTTGATGTTGCGTGCCGCTTGTGCCGCGTTGCTGCCACGACGGTACTCATATTCCATAATTACTCGAATTTTTAACGTATCCATGATGACGAAAAAGATTGAAATGCGATGAAAATGTAACACTAATCAATAAAGAAATGACTACTTTTAGAAAAAAAATCCATGTTTTTAAAATAAAATTAATTTGAAATTAGAATTCTTAGCCAAACAAAAATTATTTTGATTTGAAATGGCCAGTACTGCAGAACGGCAATTTCATAGGTAAAGACCTAATATACGTTTTTTGCGGCATAAATGGCCAAATTCTTTTTTACGTTTACTTAAAAGTATGATTTTTTCACAGCTTTAAGAAACCATAGATAGATAGATTTATTTGTTTGCATATAATGTAGGTAATTAATACAATTAGGTGTTAAAATGATTTGAATCCTTATACATTCTACCTTGTGGCATGCACATTTTTTATTAATTTAAACCTACAATAATTATTCTATTTACTTATAGCTATTTAATTACCTACTTAATAAATGTAGACCTGAGTATATCGTTTTAATTTCAACTCAATACCTCCACGCGTTCCCGAGATAAAGGGTTTTGACAGACAGACAGACGGACGGGCGGACGGACGGACAGCAAAGTGATTCTATAAGGGTTCCGTTTTTTTTTTCTTTTTGAGGTACGGATCCCTAAAGATATCCATTTCTCTTCAACTAGCGGGGAGAGAAATGGTGTGGAGGTCTATGTTGAGCACAACTCATACGTACCCAGATTCATTCAATACAAAATTACCGAGAAATACGATTGAGAACGGTAGGTACCTAATTCATTGTAATCATACAACAGCTATAAAAAAAAATGTTAACACATTTTTGTGCATTTTATCTTTTTCTAAGCAGATAGCTGACCCACAGTGACCTGTAGGCTCACAAACTATAGAAGTACATGATAATAATGATGACGTAAAATAGACCACATACTTATTGTTATAATTTTAGACTATACTGTTAGACACTTTACATAACTAAAGTTCCAACAACTTTTTTCTAAATGAAATTGTGTGGATAGGTTGACCCCTCTGGTTTGGTGGAGCGACGGTCTTGCTTAACAGACTGTCTGGTAAGAGTTCCCGCAAACAGGCGCGAAGCGAGGTGTGCGACGCAGTTCATGGGGAACAAATTCCACGAAGTTTTCATATAATTTTTTCGGGTAGGGTTGCATCGCCCGCGGTCGCGTCGCCTTGTAGCATCGCGCCTGTTTGCGGGAGACTTAACAGTTGGTTGAGATTTATCCATCGAATTAAAATACGTACCATTGGATTAAAATACTGATGACGATGATGAACGTAATATTTTTATTAATAAGTAATTAGCTGGTAAGTAACTAAAGTTCTAACAACTTTTACTAAATGAAATGGTTGGTTGACCTCTCTGCTAAGGTGGTGCTCTTCAAACGCTGGCTGGAAAATTAAACGACATAGACCTCATTTGGATTAAAATGCTGATGATGATTATAAACTACTAAGTTTTGAAAACTAGCTCTTATTTATACCTACCTAAATAAGTTTAGGTAAAGTATCATCAAGAGATCATAACCATCAGATGAATTAATGTAGTTACATACGTGTATATTTAAGACATGACTACACGAAATAATATGTACCTAGTTGCGTCTAGCAGATGTTAGCCATCTGACTATGTTGGTACATTAAATATATTTCTTACATACTATTATGACGAAGCACATATGGACGATTTATTTATAGGTGTACTTTAAAAACTAAAATTCTAGAATGTGTAAGATTTTTAATCACATCTGCTCTAGACACTGTTTTTAACGACAATTTTGTCTTTGAATGATCATTAAGATCACCCTCTACCGATTGGCGTAGCATATGGTTTATTTCCGTGTAATTTTTTGAGGTTACATTGGCAATTTGGTCTGCACAGGCTTCGGCCTGTGACTAATTTATTTATTCATAATTAAAAATTACTGTTGATACAAAGGCGGACTTAATGCCTGAGGCATTTTCTACCAGTTAACTTTGGGGTGATGCAGAGACAAAACATGGCAGGTGCAACATAAGGGACAGGTTACTTGAAAAATAATACATACTAATACATAGATACAGACGTACAAATATATAACGGAAATAAACTTAGTCTTGAGAAATAACGATATGTAGAGGAGAAAACGAATCAAGTAATTCAGCGCTGGGATGATTCTGCCAACTTCTTACGAATATGCTCACGTAGGTACCTATCTTCACTTTAAACGAGAACCGACTGGTTGCCATCCTAATATTTAGAGGAAGCACATTCCAAAGAAACACCGTCTGGACAAAGAAAGAAGATTGAATGAAACCAGAGCGGTGAGAAGAACATCGTAGAAGTACTGCGTTTTTGTTTATGTCTTATCTATAAACTTCCCATCGCCCGCCCCCGATTTTACTTCATTTTCTCTCAGCATTCTTGCACACTTTTTATCTTTTTACTCAGCTCCTTAGACACGTAGCGTGATGTAAAATAAACTTTAACCTTCTTCGAAAATTGGGGTAAAAATAAAAATCAAATCAAATCCGATTGTTACTTCCAGAGAGTACCCCCTACATACAAACTTCAACATCATCTGCCTAGCATTTTCCCAAATATGTTGGGGTCAGCTTACAATCTAACTGGTTGCAGCTGAATACCAGCATTTTACATGGAGCCACTGCCTATCTGGCCTCCACAACCCAGCTACTGGGTAATACGATACCCCTTGGTAAGACTGGTTGTCAGACTTTCGGGCTTCAGACGACCCGTAACGACTGGACGACTCCCTACATACAAACAAAAATCCGGTTTATACCTATTAATTATTAGCAACTATAGATATATTAAAAAAAAAGATTCTTACGCTTCAAACAAAGTCAATAAAGATGTATACGTCACAAAAGAATGTCATTGAGCTGTAGCACGAATCTGACTTATCACTCGAGATAAATCCTGAGCGCCTAATTTTAGACTAACGGAAGCTTTTAAACCGTCACTGATAAGAGGTCAAAGAACTCTCACTGACATTATTACAGTTTAATCTCATTTTTTCATGAGGCTGTGAGGTAAGCAGGACTACAGGCAACCACATAATCAAGTCTTAAAACTGGAACACAAAAACCCTACAGGCAATGCTGGGGCTGCCTCCTCTACACCTTATCGGCCCTGGCTGCCTTCAGGCTCAACATAGCTGGAACCCTAGGTAAAGACTCTAGAGTCAAGCATACACGTATTAGGGACGATGCGATCAAACGACAACCAATGATGGCATCACCCTGCGATAAAAGCCCGAAATTGCACTGCTTTCTGAAGCACTACAACGTGGCACTCGCAGAATAGCAGAATGATCACTCAGGCCCTGATGAGCTTCGAGTCTACACTGACGGATCAAAGACCGACTCTGGAACCGGAGTCGGAGTTTTCTCACAAGACCTTAACATAAACATATCCAGCCCGCTGGGAATGTTCAACACCGTATACCAAGCGGAATGTGTGGGCATCATACAAGCGGCGCACGCCATAGAAGCCAGGAGGGTCACGGATTCACACATACGTATACACTCCGACTGTGCTTCAGTTCTCCAATCCCTACGGAGAAAATACATTACATCGAGTTTAACACTAGAATGTCACAATGCACTAGAAAGAGTAGCAGTTGCCAACCGTAACACTGTGACACTGCAATGGATTAAAGGACACAGTGGGTCACTGGGCAACGATGCCGCGGACGAACTGGCCAGAATGGCATCCAGCGCGTCAGTTTGTGGTCCTGAGCCCATTGTGTCCATCCCCTTCAACCAACTACGCAGGTGGCTCCAGGAATACACCCACACAGAAGCCGAGAGATGGTGGACCCTGACACCAGGCTGCAGGCAGTCTAGGGAAGCAAAGCCATCCTTGGATGGCAGGCTGACCAGACGTCTGTTACGCCTGGACAGAAAGGATCTGGTGACTGGGACCATCACGGGACACTGCCCGCTAAACAAACACTTCTACACAATAGGCATAACGGACAGCCCCCTGTGCAGGGCCTGCATGGAGGCTGAGGAGACCGTCGCGCATGTGCTTTTCGAATGCACAGGTGTAGCCCAGATTAGGACAGAAACCCTCGGGGCACCCAGATCTTACACAGATGTTCTAAACAGACCAGGAGATATAGCAAACTTCTGGAGGGAGGTGGGCTGGCTGGACTAACCACCGACGGCCGCCATGGCTCACGCACAATGGTCCACTTAAAGGACTAAGTGCGGAAACCATATCAAATAACATAGAACATAGAACTGGAACACAACTACACAAGAGCTTAGTTGGAACAGATGTATTTCACTACTAAAAGTAAAATTACTGATAATAAATAAGTGTAATTTATTTGTTTAAAAATATACAACAATTTAGTAGTATGGCGATACCTACACTTTATGACAATTGTATTATGAACAGACTAGCTTCTGCCCGCGGATTCGCCCGCGTGGATGTCAGTTATCGCGTAAAAAACTATTCTATGTCATTCTTCATATCCCAGGATATATCTCTGTTAAATTTAATAATGATTCGTTCAGCGGTCTAGGCGACGGACAGACAGACCGAGTTACTTTAAAATAATAATATTAAAAGAAAGGATTTTGAACCTCTGTGTCTGACTAGATATATGTCTATATTTTAGACATCAGCACTCGGCACCTGTTTTAGGAGACACCTCTATACACTTCTATAGACCCAAAATTTGATGAAAGTGGAGAAAAAAATTATTTCAATAAAATGAACTGACAAATTGTAGGAAAATAATCATTAATAAGTGATTGACATTGGCATAGCAAGTTACTGTATCTACATCATCAAGGCGTGTCCCCAGAAATTCAAGCTATTTAGATATAGGGCTAGTTTGAACCTAGAACAAAGCTGGTAAAGTCATGAGAACATGGAATATTGTTTATAATTATTGGACATAGCAGTCATCTTGTTTTAATTAAAAATCGTTTGGCTCCATTTTCAAAAGTATCAAATATTTTTGAAAATTTGACATGGAGTGGACATGGAGTAATGTTTATTTACTGTACATTTCAGTTATCTTGTTTTAGTAAAACATTGTTTGGCCCCTTTTTCAAAAGTATCAAATACTTTTGAAAATGGAGCTAAACAATTTTAATAGCCCGCTATTCCGAATAAAAAACATACTAAATCTTGACAGAATTTAAGCTTGGAAAATAAAAAAGGAAGCGCCATCTCGGATTTTATTTGAAAACTATCAACACTCCTTGAACCACCCCTAATGGGTTCCTCACTAGGACTCACCCCTCATCAGAACGTAACCCTCAGTTTTATGCTGTAGATTATGAACAGATGGCGCTATTCCAAATTAGATTTTTGTTTTTACAAGATGTTACAGAATAAACGCAAGACCTGAAAGTAGTTTGTTCTTTGACTAGTAAATCTATTTCAGTAACTTTTATTATTGGTTTTTTTTTTTTTTTAATTATGTATTTTGCCATAACAACCGCTGATTGAGCCAAAGAAAATTTTATCTTATTTCAAGACTCAATTTTATATGAATGAAGTAATGCTAAAGTAAACACGAAATTCTTAGTAATAAGAGTAAGGTTTAAAAATGATAAGTTTTGGTCATTGTATTATGCATTTAACTCAATACTTTAATTGGAATGTATGAGGTCGTGAAGCAAAAACTTTGTACCTACCTCTTTTAGGAGTATAAAATTAAAAAAAATGTAATCAACATGGCGAAAACAAATCAAAATGTATGAAAACCATTACCAAACCACTTATATATTAAACTTGGTTTTGCCCGTGGTTCCGGCCGCATGCATGTCGGTCGTCGCGTAAAAAAGCCATACTCCATGTCTCTGTCAAATTGTAAGACGAGCGGTTCAGCGGTTTACGCGTGAAAGCGTAACAGACAGACAGACAGAGTTACTTTCGTATTTATACAACATAAACGCATGCGCTTTTCGGATGCTAGCTTCCTTATTGCCACCAGAGAGCCACGGACCCAGACGTGCCCAAGAGAAGCAGATGGGCGACGAATTCCACCCACTTTCACATCTTCGGGGGAACAGCCACCCACTTCGGCAATAGCCGTTGCCACTTCCTCAGGTGTGACGGCATCATCGAGATCCATGATTTTCGCCTCAGCTCTTTTAGTTGGACGTGTAATCTTTACGTCAAATTCGTGGAGGACTTCTCGCATTTGGTTGGCGAGACTGTCCGCCTTGATCGAAGAGTCGGCGCCAGCGACGGTAATCACCACACCGCCATCGACAGCCCTTTTCTAGCCGACAGTGTCAATGCCAACTTCGGCTAAACGAATTCAGTGCCTTACGGTGGACATAACCTCACCGAATTTGGCAGATGATACCTCTCTTACCGAGACTGCAATAGCCGTCGTGGCGGGAATCCTAGGCAGTTTCACTGGCTGTTTTTTCCCCATTACAAAAGTGGGCAATGCCACCGTGGCAGTTTTTGCTTTCTTAGCCTTTCTGCTCACCACAGTGGACCAGGCCCCCGTCTCAGTCGTTGTTGCATCCTGCAGAGTGAGCGAAGCTTGTGAATCCTGCTAAGCTTGCGTGGATACCAACTCCACCACAGGAGCGACAGCTCTGCCTTTGCCTTTACCCTTTCCTCTCCCCATTGTTTTAGCTGGATTAGGCTCCAAGCGTAGCTCTTCAGTAGGCAGCGCCCGGGCTACCGTTGGTATAGCTTTCTTTGCATCTGCGGCTAGTGGTGGACGCAAGGGCTTCTCTAGGGGCATCCTCCTCTCCAATGCGGGTAGTTTGGCGTCAATCATACCTCCAATTTCTAAGGCTAGAGAATTCCGCAGCTGGGCCTCAGACTCTTCAGATTGGAAAGGTCTGGCCACTGTAGAAATCTCACTAGGTTCCATCGAAGAGGCTGCTTCTATGGGGCTCGTCAAAAGTTGGCCCTGGCGATTAAGCAGGGTGACCTGCGCTGCCACCTATGCTGAGAGACCAATAAGGCGAGCCTTCAATTCAGCGTTTTCGTTCTCCAACCTTTCAACATTCACTTCAAGGGCCGATCGCGTGGCTAACTCAGCCACCGCAGATTCCACTGTAGCTGCCGCCAACTCGAGGCTGTGAACAAAGCTCCCTTTGAGGTTGTGAGATTCATTTGCAACCTCCTCTATTGTCCTAAGACTGTCTTTGATACAGGTATTAAGTTCCGCCGTCAGTTGGTCATGCATCGTCTTGGGCAACATCTCTGGTTCCGGAGGACGTGTTTGGCAGCTGCCCGAGTCTTCGCCTGCTTAACCGGTGGACTCGCAAGCTCAAACTCCCCGCCGTCCTCTCTTTGGTCTGTCAGTGGATTGCCAAGCCTTAACGGGTTAGCAGGTATCTCTCTGGTCTTGATCGGCTCACAACTCCCTGACGTCTGCGTTCGCTTGCGCGGGCGGGACCGAGTCATTGAAAAGGTCTCAATGAATAGGTTACAGATAAATGGTGATCAGGACGAGGAATGAGGATAAATTAATAACAAACTTCAATACTGGAAACATAAGTACGTAAAGCTGCGCAGATAATGTGTCGATCGTAGCGTGTTTACTATTACTACATAAACTTTAAAAAGCAGGAAATAAAAGTAAAATTTTAAAAACTCCCGACCCAAACGAAAACTCTAAATAGCAAAAAACAAAAATATTGGCCTTTTAAGTTGTAGGTAAATGACGGTAAATGAGGACGGTCAATGAAAATGCCAAACAGAGAAAGCATTATATAGCATAGCATTTTCATTAGCCGTCTCTCGACGAGACAATGCTTTGATCAAAATATTCTACTAGCAGCGCTCCGCGGTTTCACCCGCATAGTTCCCGTTCCCATACGGGAATAAAATGTAGCCTATGTCACCCGGAGATAGTGTGGCTTCCCAACTGTGATATTATTTTTCAAATCGGTTCAGTAGTTTCGGAGCCTATCCAATGCAAACAAACAATCAAATCTTTCCTCTTTATAATATTAATTAAGATTATATAGAGGAATGATTTCGGCCCTTTATGTTGTTTATACTAATAATAATGTTAATTAATATTATAATTTCCTTTATTTCACATAAATACATATAAATTACATTTTTAAATATTTGTATAAAAACATTTAAAAATATAAAAAATAGTAGCCCACCGGTATCGGGAACAAGGTCCAAGCTACCGGCGGTCAGGGCTCCAGAGAGAGGAACTTCCTGACAATGCGAGCCGTGTCCAGGAGTACTGCTTTCTGGATCAAGCCCTTGACCCAGCTGCCCAACGAGAGCCTCCTCAGATGTTCGTCGAGGCTCTTGGCTATCAAGCCATAGGCTGTAACCACTATCGGTACAATGATCGCTGAGTCCACATCCCACATGTCGACAACCTCGTGAGCCAAATCAAGATACTTGATTTGTTTATCTTTCTCGGTTTTCACGAGGTTCCCGTCATACGGGACCGTTATTTATTTATTATTAATTAATATTATTACTAGTAAACAACATAAAGGGCCAATTTTTTTTTTTTTTACTTTTACTGTTTCTTGTTTGGGTCGGGTGTTTTTCATTTAACTTTTCCCTCTGATTCTTTATCACCATTCTAAACATAAACCATAGTTAAAACACTAGCCCTCTTTCGAGTAAACACCGAATAAAGTTATACCAAGAATAACACATTGTCATAGGTTTAATCTTGGAATAACTTGATTCTTTGTTTATTAGTGCTTAGAGGGTTTTAATCCGAAGTTCCAAAGCTCTTGTTGTGCCTTAAATATGAAGTAAGAAAACGTGTCAATTACGAATTAACACACTGACCCTTTCTGCTACCGTTTTAAAGAGGAGGGTGTGAATTGGGGGTGACCGACTCAAAGAATAACATGTCAAAAGCCATGTCTTTACGAGTACCGTGACAGCGACGACAAGCGATATGACAAGCCATAGTCTTCCATCTATAAGGACTTTGTACTTCGTTGTTTTATTTTGTAGGTTATATAAACTACCCACTAGGGGCTTGTGGCTAAATAACAATAGCTGCACGGGTCGATCGGCCAGGTTAAGCTACATTTCCCGCGGTTGGTCCGTGGATGGGTGACCATCTTTACATACCAAGACCCCTCCGTGCCTCGGAAAGCACGTTAAGCCGTTGGTCCCGGCTGTCATTTGTGGATCTTTGACAGTCGTTACGGGCCGTCAGAAGTCCGAAAGTCTGACAAGCAGTCTTACCAAGGGGTATCGTATTACCCAGTAACTGGGTTGTGGAGGTCAGATAGGCAGTCGCTCCATGTAAAATACTGGTATTCAGTTGCATCCGGTTAGACTGGAAGCTGACCCCAACATAGTTGGGAAAGGCTAGGCAGATGATGATAAGCTACCCACGACTTCATCTGCGTGTATATTGTGTTTAATCATCACTTCATAAAGAAAACTGCTGAACGGCTTTTCATCAATAGACTGAGAGTTTATACTAGAAAACGTGAGCTAAGCTGCTATAAAAGCTAGTTTTCGATATCAATTTCCATGATGTAAAGTAGTTTACATCCTTATCTAAGTAGCTGGCTACCTATCTAGCACATTTCGTATCGTCTGGTACAGTGGCTTAGGCATGAAAAGACAGACAGACAAACAAAGTTACTTTTGCATAAATAATAATAAGTATGGATGGATATGGCTAGAAAGTAGGTGGAGACATATTTACCGATGATAGAGATATAAGGAATAAGATCCATTCTGCCCCGAGGACAAATAAATTGTGACAAAAGCAGAAAAGGACAAAGTGTGTTTATTTACCCACTAGCTTCCGCCCGCGGTTTCGCCCACATGGAAGTCGGAAATTATCCCGCGGGAACGTACTACCGTGACAAAAAGTATCCTATGTGTTAATCTAGGTTATAATCTATCTGTGTGCCAAATTTCATCCAAATCCGTGCAGCCGTTTTTGCGTGAAAGAGTAACAAACATCCATACACACAAACATTCGCGTTTATAATATTAATAAGAATATTTAAAACTAACTTTGCCTAGCCTTTTCCCAACTATGTATGTATCGGATGCAGCTGTATATCAATATTTTACATGAAGTGACCGCCTATCTAAACTCCAACCTCCACGACCCAGTTATATATACCCTAAGGTAATACGATACCCCTTGGTAATACTGGTTGTCAGACTTTCGGGCTACTGACGACCCGTAACGGCTTTCAAAGATCTACGTACGACAGACGGGCTCAACGGCTTAACAAGATTTCCGAGGCACAGATGGGTCTTGGTGTGTCTGTGTACCCATCGATGGACCAACCGTGAGAAGCGTAGCAACCCGTGCGACGGTTAATACTTGGCCACAAGCCCCTCCATAGCTAACTTTTTGATGGTTTGTCGTATTCCAAATTATAGGTAGGTTAGAGGTACTAGTAATGTTTCCTGTTAAATTGATGATGTGCAAAATTCCGACATAAGAAACACGTAGGTACTATAAATAGGTTCTTCAATTTGAACATAATGGTTGTAAATAATTTGGATTCCAAACCATTGATTTCGTCAAAAGACCTAATAATGTTTTTTAGCTAGTAGGTAACTGACTCTAAATGTACGTTTTCAAACGGACGTTTTATTTCATATCAGTGGATGTGCGATGTTTAGCAACCCGCTCGTCTCACCCCTTTTAACAACCCACCTTTGCGCAGTTTTCCACTAATTACTGAGCTAGCCCCTCAGTAAAAGGCCATAACCCAATTTAGTGCATTTTTTAAAAGTACTATAATATTTGGGTACATGAAAACTGCTTCATATTGGTTTTTATTTGAAGTATTTTTTGTTCTTAAATGATAATTAGTAAAAAACAACTAAACTTCCATGTCTACTATTTTTACAAAAAAAAAAAACTCTTCGAATTTTAGCCATAACTAGGTACATAGTTCTACATTATAAAAGTATAAAAAGCAGTGGTCGTAGGTTCGAATCCTGAAAGGCGCTTTGTGTAAATTATTTCATCACCACTGCTCTCAAAACGGTGAAAGATAACATCGTGGGGAAACCGGCATGTCCTATAAGCAAAAATTCGAAAACATGTGACATCTACCAACACGCACAGGGGCCTGTAAATAGGGTTAACATATATAAGTGTTAGTATAAACCTACTCATCATCATCATCATTTCAACCGAAAGACGTCCACTGCTGGACATATGCCTCCCTCAAGCTCCGCCACTTCGACCGGTTCTGTGCTTCCCGCATCCAGCGGATTCCTGCGGCCCTCATAAGGTCATCTGTCCATCTTGTGGGAGGCCTTCCAACTTTACGTCTTCCAGTACGCGATCGCCACTCCAGAACTTTTCGGCCCCATCGGCCACCTGTTCTGCTAGCAATGTGCCCTGCACTAAACCTACAAACAGAAATAAAATTATTTATCAGTTACCCAGTAGACATACAAGACTCGCCGATGTTTTTTCCGTCCCATTCCACATCATGACGTATAGTATAGACGTAACATAATATAATTGACACACATACGTTCAGTCTACATTTACATCGACATAAAAACACTCGACATTTATCATTTATCACTTTACTGACATGACATCACAATATTGTCCACATTAAGACTTTCAACACGTGTGCTTTGCAGTGACTGAAACGGTGCTGCTTAGTAGATGAAAACATAATTGCAGTTCAGTTACGCACGATACATTGGCTATGCATAACATAAACCATGATTTTGTGACCGATTTACGGATTTGATTGACAGAGATTTAGTTGGAAGCACTGCGAACAGCGACTTCCAAATTAAAAAAAAAAAAACTTTATAAGAAGTGCAATAAGCCCTCACGGGCTTTAAAGAGGGGTGAAGTTAAATGCGACCAAAATTTCGGGCAAGAGGTAGTTGGAAATAATCAGAAAACGAATGCGATTTTGCTTCCACAGAAATTACTAGCTCCATACCAGCTTTCTTACCCTATTGAACCCCTTTAGAGAATGAATTTTTAATAATCATTTCATAGGTAAAATGTTGTGCTTCCAAATCCCGTTTTGGTTGTGCGTAACCAACGCACAAGCGCGTTGGTTGTCAGTGCGTAAATGTTCCAGGACCGGTCAAGAAGAATATGATCTAATGATAAGGATGTTACTCGGAAAAAAATATTAAGTGAATTAGTGTTATATGACATTATTTAACTCTGATACGAAACCATATGAAAGTGGGAATCGAGAGTTTTGTGGTGGTTATGGTAAATATTGTGTTTTTTTCCAATTTTTTGTTAGATATTCATCACTTACTAATGAAGGGTTACTTTGTGGGGGCTTGTGGCTAAGTAATAACAGCCGCACGGGTCGATTGTTCAGGATAAGCAACCCCTGCCGCGGTTGGTCCGTGGATGGGTGTCCATCTTTAAATACTAAGACCCCTCCGTACCTCAAAAGGTACGTTAATCCTATGGTCCCAGTTGTCAAATCGTTACGGGCCGTGTGAAGTCCGAAAATTGGACAACCAGTCATAATAATCGGTATCGTATTACCCAGTAACTGGGTTGTGGTGGTCAGATAGGCAGTTACTCCATGTAATAATACTGAGATTCAGCTCCATGCGGTTAGACTGGGGCTGACCCGAACAAAGACAAATAGGCTAGGCAGATTATTCATTAGTTATTTATGGGAGCTCAAGCATGTTGGTCAACCAAGGTAAAGACAGATCACCAACAAGGTAATCTTTAGGTAAGCATGTTTCATGAAAGCTCTAAGCATTCAACTGTATAACTCAGAATCTTTATCCAATGCGAATATTGGTCGCCAAATATAATTCTATGATTTATTATTATGATTCTCTAGTAGGTGACATGTAATTTGCCGTATTCCTTCCTGGACATGATAGTGAGATCTAATTTCATCATGAAAAATTCATAGGATTGGACATAACACAAACTAAACGTATTTTTTTTTATTTCACAAATATCGTCACAAAGTATCACTTTTCTCCAAACTCACAAATTGAACAGCTTTCATTTAATTCTATTTTGCTCCCAATACCATAACCAGCTATTGAATTTATCCAAAATCCAAATACTTACTCTAAAACATCACACAGTTAAAGGAAAAAGTTAACTAACAAAAAACGTCTCTGTACAGACGCCAGCAGGTCAACCTACCCCAAACTATCAAATTTTCCCAATTGAACATGTACTTTATGCTTACGGTGTAAAGTTGAAAATCTATCAAATAAATTTGACAGATTGGAGTAGCTTGATGTGCTGGCGTCTGTACATTAATCTTGACACCAGTTACGCCAAAATTTTAATGTTACATTATGCGTATGAATTACGGGAAGACTTATACATTAAATTAGCTATATTGTGGCCGCTCAGTGGTAGAAATTCAACAAAACGAAAAAATCGCGATCATTACGAAAAAAATCGACCATAATTTAAAAAAAAAATATCTTTCTGCACCACTTATCCATGTAGACTTTTACTATGCCAAATTTCATACTCCTCCAACGACATAATTACCTTAAAAAGGAGTACAAAGGTTTTGCTGAACGCATTAATATAATATATTAATAAATATTAGTTGATACACCGACCTCAACGCGGGCGAAGCCGCTAGAAAAAACTAGTAAAAGATAAACAAATCAAGTATCTTGACTTGGCTCGCGAGGTTGTCGAAAGCGATCATTAATTACAAAAATTTAAAAATATTCAGAGGTGCCAATGCAACGGTCGATAATGATGGAAAAGATTGAATTTGCGAATGATTGAACGCTACGACACTTAGGATTAATAAGAAGAACGCGGACGAAGACGCGGGCAGAAGCTAGTTCGCCATGGAGGAAAGTTTGAAAACTCGACGTATACCCCTTTTCGCAGGCATACCCTTTAACTCGCGCCAGAAACCGCCACAGCAGTAGCCGCCACCGCTGTCTACACCGCGGCACACGATGGACGCGAAGGTACTAACAACACTTTTAATTAAATAGATTTGACGAGAAAACTTTTTTCGTAATTCTCTCTGTTGTGATCGAAGATTTAACTATTTTGCAAACGTCGCAAGTACGAAGGTATTCATACTTGCGACGTTTATGTGTCGTACAGTTATTATTAACCACCTTTTATAGAGAATAAGTTTCTTAATTCGTCTGTATTTATGTTTTTTTTCTATTTAAGTTCCGTGATATCTCCGGCAATTGTGCATTGATTTAGATTTTTTTATATGCGGTATACCTCAACTTCTACCCCTGAGGCATGGATGAAAAATTGAGGCAGATAGGAGATCCACTAATACAAATAATAACTTTATTAACCCTGCTTGTTAAAGTTAACAAAGTCGTTTTCTGTTTTTCACTTAGCATACCGGCACCCTAATTGCGTAACTCACGATTGATCATAATTGGTTTCGTCTTCACAGTTCAACAATATCCATTGCGTTATTTATGTTGTCGAACAGACACATTTTTCGAACATATGAAGCAATGGTTTAACAATCCGTTTCAACACGATACAGATTATGATGAATCGTGAGTTACGCAATTAGGGTGCAGAATGTATTTTTTTCTTGGGATTCTGTTGTGTTGCAATGAAAATTGCTGTAGATATAACCGCCCTTTCTAGGCACATTTCTTAAATACGCCCCATTAATCGGATTTTGTTGTTCCTCTATATTAATATATAAATACTAAAACCTCTCCTCACGCCAAGTACCTTGCGTTTCCTCATCACTTGCTACACATCAAGCTATATATTTCCAGTTTACTCTGATCTCGTACTGTACGGAAATCCTATACAATGCGAGATCAGCTTAAACTGGAAATGTATAACTTAATGTGTAGCCGTGTGTACAATAAACCAGGTAAGTAGAAGAAGAGGTTTGGAATTATTAATAATAAGAAATACTTTGCTTTAAGTACGAAAAGCTTCGTTAAATCAATTATGTTTTTGAACTCCACTTACCTAGGCTGACAGGGCCATCGACACCAACAGGATAAAATCCTAACCAGTGCGTAAACTGTAACCATGAATTCAGCTGATGATTCCAGATTCTATGGAAGAAATTTCGTTGATCAAAGAAAATCTGCTCTATCAGCAATTTTTTTATATAACTGTCGAATAATTTAAGTTAGATAAATTATCATGTCCTGATTTCATGGTTTCAGTTTGCGCGTAGATGACCTGCGCCTAGGGACATTTCTGTTAGCGTTCACGCCAAACGCTACGCCAAATGTATGGGATGAAATTACCCGCGGAAAGGACACGACGTAATCTTTCCGCAGGTAATGTCGTTCCTATTCATTTTGTCTAGACCTGCTGACACCCTGTATAAACAAAAAGTAAATGCTGTTCGTTCGTAAGTGCGTCACTTGAGAACGTTTAAACCGATTTCACTATTAGGTCTGTATGGACAGAAAAACTGGAAAAGTTTCCCGGAAATCTTTTCATTCGGGGAAAACTAAACGTCAAAATTTTCTATAGGATTTTGTGTGAATTTATTGTAAATTGTACTGGATAACGTCTGACGGGTAGTAAATAACACCGAGTCGGTTTTTGTGTCTGTTCGCGTGTTCCTTTTATTCTTCTAAACTATGTACATATGGATTTTAGTGTGTTTTCATTATCAGTTATGGAACGTTCATGTGTATTTAAAATTAATGTATAACTTAGATGTAGTAGCAGAATTCTCGATAATTTCATAACATGTTGTACAGACGCCAGCAAATCAAGCTATTCCAAACTGTCAAATTTCCCCAATTTAATATGAACCTTATTTTTTTGTTGTAAATGTGAAAAACTATTAAAGAAATTTGACAGATTGGGCTAGCTTGATGTGCTGGCCTCTGTACCCAGATTGAACCTTTACGTCTCTAGTCTTCTAAATTAACAGACTCATCTTCAAAACTCACGCATGGTTCTTAACTTATCGTTACTCATATTATCTTATCAGCTCTAATAATTCCTTCTATTTGTGCAGGGTAGAGAACGTGGCATCTTAAAATTGGAGCCTCGGCCGAGAGTGGTTATCGACACCACGAAATCGGAGCTAACTCCACAGGTATGGACATCCATATCTTTGCACCTTAAGGACTATTTTTGCTTACAGCGCTCGGCCGCTAGGCGGTAGGCGACGGTTAACAGTTGTGGTTATCGTGTTCACGGGATTTTGTTTTCAAACTGTATAGATATGGGTTTCTTCCATAGTACTTCTTTTCGACGCTGTCTGTCAGCGGCCTGTAGGTATCTCATGATCCGTAATACGAGTATACTGCGTGATTTTTTAGTCGCCGTCCAAATTTTTCAGGGTCATGAATGATGATAGTACCCGTAAAATTGAACAATTTTCTCCAAGGAACATGGGTCGGAAATTCGTACCCCGTACAAAATCGATCAGCTGACTATCGAGATTGCGAGATCCTATTCCATTTTATCGGCGAATGTACTGTGATTTTATTTGCATTAGACGAACTCCTATGTTTTCTCTAACCCTGAGGGATCTCGCGCACTTTGCGCCCAAGATCAGGGTGCTTACTCTCGAATATAATTCCAATGTAAACCAGGTAAGTAGAAGAAGAGGTTTGGAATTATTAATAATAAGAAATACTTTGCTTTAAGTACGAAAAGCTTCGTTAAATCAATTATGTTTTTGAACTCCACTTACCTAGGCTGACAGGGCCATCGACACCAACAGGATAAAATCCTAACCAGTGCGTAAACTGTAACCATGAATTCAGCTGATGATTCCAGATTCTATGGAAGAAATTTCGTTGATCAAAGAAAATCTGCTCTATCAGCAGACTGAGTCCAGCCAATCCCTGACGTTTAACTCAACCAACTGACGTTTGACCAATGTCGATCTATCGGAATTATATTCCAGAGTAAGCACCCTGGACCGCCTGAAATCTTAGAGAAAATTTGGCCGTAATTGGCCGGACTTCCCGTCGTGTGGGTGGCTGAACATTATTATTTATTGGACCTTCTACGACCAAGTTTGCTGCCAGACGTCAGACAAGTCGTGGCCGCACAGTGCGCGAGGTCCTCATCCTACCGTAGATTCCTCTTTGTGCGAAAATTTTCTTCTACTATTGGTTTTACAAGACTCCTTTTATCATCCGTCAGAACCTACGTTATTTTTAACCGAGTTTAAAAAGAAGGAGATTATTAATTGGTCTGTATATTTTTTTTTCGTATGTATGTTCCTCGACGTCGCCGGCAATTGTAAATCGATTTCGAAAATTATTGTTTAAGTGGATAGAGGGTCCTCAAGGGTGGCCTCATATGAATTTTATTAAAGTTAGTTGGGTAGCTTTTGCGTTACCCTCGATAATTTGTTTTTTTAATCCACTTTGTGTATCTTGATGGTGTTCTAATACTCCCCGTTACTGTTGTTTACATGTCAAGTAGTGGTATACGAATTGCTGTGGGGTAGATACCATAGCTAAAAGTAAAAATAAAAAGTTTTTTACTTCAACCATCATCTCTGTTTACCTAAAAACACGCTGTTGTGAGTGCACATGCCATTTTTCTTTTTTGAGTGTGGGAAATGGTCAAATAACTTTTCCCGCTCTGGATGGAGCCGGAGGGCGTGTCAGACTTTCACTGACTAAAACGCACCCGTGTTCTTTCAGTTGACTGTGTGCCAGAAGCCACGGTATCCCTTTCGACCAACCTGCTCCCCTGGCAGATAGCACATGCCTCTGCTCATATTCTCATGTGGTCTATTTAAACACAATGTGAACGTGTGATGCGGATATTCCCATTCCTCATACAAGGCACCTTCAAATACCCAAAATTGTGAATACATTTAGCACCGGCGCCATTACTCAGAAAGGTACACAAAGTGTAATTACAGACAATCAGGGCACACCCTGGCCTCTAAACGGAGCCAATTAACGAAATGTAATACCCTGCGCAGTCGGTAAAGGTGGTGTTCGTCGTTTAGACACAGTTGTGATTTGGTATTTGTATTTTAATTATTCGGTACTGTGTGCTAGTATGAATTCGTTGTCATGAGGGTAAATAAGTACCTATATGAAAACACTTTAATATTTGTGGTAACCGTACTGAAAAGCACCAGTGTAGCATTTTGCATTGGATCATTAATAAGTTCTAAATGGTAATGCTGAATGATTGCGGATCGTCAGTAGGTAATGGTCATATCTTGATACGAAGTACTCGCACGAGCGGGGGCGATATCGAAGCGACGGAGTGGGTCGCGGGAACAAGAAAGACGCGAACGAAGCCGCGAGCAGAAGCTAGTTTATTCTATGCTGGCAATGAGTGACACCAGTCACTGTGACGGACGTGGAAGTATTAAATCAAAATCATCTCCCTAGCCTTTTTCCAACTATGTTGGGATCGTCTTCCAGTCTAACTGGATGCAGCTGAATACCAGTATTTTACATAAAGCGACTGCCTATCTGACCTCTACAACCCTGGGTAATACAATATTCCTTAGTAAGACTGGTTGTCAGACTTTCGGGCTTCTGAGGACCCGTAACGACTTACAAAGATCCACAAATGACAACCGGGACCAACGGCTTAACGTGCTTTCCGAGACATGGAGGAGTCTTGGTTTTTACAGATGGTCACCCATCCAACGGACCAACTGCGGCAAACGTAGCTTATCATGATGGATTACTTAGCCACAAGCGAATTGCACACTATCAGTAAAAAAGGCTTTCATTTTGAAAGTTCAACAACATTCATTGGACCGTTGACGTTGTTGAGCAGACGTTTATTTCGAACATTTACGAAGAATGGATTAGCAATATCCTTCAAAATAATTCTAATTGTGATTCATAAGTGTGTTACGGAATTGGAGTGCTTATCTAAATTGGAACAGTTTCGTAAGGAATGTTACCACCACATGGTTTTTTCTTTTCTTTTTGGTGGGAAATCATCAAATAACTTGGAGCGGGAGGGCGTGTCAGATTTTTACTGACTAAACCCACCCGTGTTCGATAAGTAGCCTGTGTGCCAAGGGCCACGGTATGTCTTTCGAACAACTCGCACCCCTGGCAGGCATCGGCCCTTGTGGACCCCACCAGTTG
Source organism: Polymixis flavicincta (assembly GCA_949987655.1). Classification (NCBI taxonomy): domain Eukaryota; kingdom Metazoa; phylum Arthropoda; class Insecta; order Lepidoptera; family Noctuidae; genus Polymixis; species Polymixis flavicincta. Next base: position 8,187,950 of record OX465171.1, on the reverse strand, counting down.
TTGCTGACATCTCTTTGAGGCGCACGTGGAACACAACGCACTGTCGACCCGGGCTTGTCCTTAGCGGACAGCGAGCTGCTCTACCCATTACTCGCCATCCGCAACCCGGCCACAGTGGCCGGGAATCAGCCTGGGATTCCCGACGCCCAGGGCGTCTCCTGTGGCGGCTAGGGTCATGAGTGCTCATATACTGCCTCTCCCTCACGTGCGCCAGCTCCCTCTTCGCGAGCATCACTGCTTCGCAGAAAGAGGTGACGGCTACTCAGGCACTCTCGCTCCGTACCATGGCCTGGACCGGGGCCGAACGCAAGCGATCGCCGCTGCCGATTGCCTCCACGAGAACACGACTCCACCCAAGCCGGGCAGACCTCCACCGTATGCTCCACCGTGTCCTCCGGGCGATACACGCAGCGGAAACACCCGGGCGTTTCCTCCCGCCTTATGCGAAACAGGAAACTCCCGACACAGCTGTGTCCGGCGAGGACCTTCGTCAGGCGGAAGGTGAGGACGCCGTGGCGCCACTCAATCCACTCCTCAAAGAGTGGGGACTTACAGCCGCACAATCTACCACATGGTTAGAAAATGTTTCGAAACAAATGGCTGCAAATAATCTTGAGCTGTAACGTATTAAAATATGACAGTAGTGCGTGTGAACCACATGAATTGATATGACTACATAAATTATCATAATAGCTCCAACCTATCAAAAAAGCTTCCACGAATTAGTAGAATATCGATCGCTCGCTATCTTTGGTGAAAAATCACTTCTTAATTATTATTCGGAGTGATATAAACGATAGGGAGGGCGCAAGATAATGGAATGAACCTCCAGGGTTGCCACGCGTACCGGTTGATTTTTAGAGTATAATTAGCGAATTTCGGATTCACAACTACAGCCCATTCACAGTTGACGTACCTCTAATTTTGAAAAATGATCTTTGATTTCCATACAATTAGGTTGCTTTAGGGTCGCTGCGATTAAAAAATCTGTCTATATCACAGTGATCTTTATTGTTGTTACAATAAGGTTGCTGTTGAATTGCTGCTGTCTAAGATCAAAAAACTAAATCAGCTGTGTCATTCTTTGACAGTTGCATGCAATGGCTTTGTTTCGCTTATTTGACGTAGAGTGTTCATTCGCACAACAATTAAACTTGGCTTTACATTCCCTTCAGATTCTTATATCTCTTGACCAGTAAGTAGGCTTAGCACGAGAACCGTAGACAAGCATTTTGTCGTCGGAAGAGTAGACAAAAATGACGTTTATGTTTAAACAGTTGTCAGTTTTTCACCGAGAAATGTACACAAGCGATTCCTATTCTAAAGTAGAGTAGAAATAGAAGCATCATGCTAAGTCTGCTGTAGCCTTAGCACAAGAACCGTAGAGTAGCGTTTTATCGACGGAAGAGTGACAAAAATGACGTTTCCGTGTAGACAGGTGACAGTTATTTACCGAGAAATGTAGACAAACGATTTCTGTTCTACGGTCGAGTAGAAATTAATTAGCCAGTTAACTTCAGTTCCATATATTTGAGTTCCTATGAATAATCATAGGAACTCAAATATATGGAACTGAAGTTAACTGGCTAATTAATTTAACCTAATTAATTTAATCCTAGATGATAACATCTAGGATTCAAGCTGCTACAGAAATAACTGAAAAAGCCCCATAGAAGTTTGCCTGACCATCACAACGCAAAGATGACTGCGTGCCATTCTGACAGAAATTGACTTTATGATGCAAATATTTAATACTGAGTCGGTAAAGAAGTAACGAAAGGCACTAGTGGCCCAATGGTAACGGTTGCGACTTACGAGTTGTTGGTCGTCGGTTCGAAATTAAAAAAAAGGAAAACATCGTGAGGAAACCGGCATGTTCTAGAACCAAAAATTTGAAAACATGTGACATCTACCAACCCGCACTGGGCCAGCGTGGTGGATTACGGGCCACTTCCGCTCACCGAGAGGATGCCTGTGTGCCATAGTGGGAACAGTATAGGGTGGTTATGAGGATGTAAAGCAGTGTCTATAAGTACACCGTTTTTCTGTATACTAACGGTTTTGGCGAAATATTGATTTTATTTTCAAATTAAAACTGAATTTTTATACAAAACCAAATGTCCTCTTGAAACAGCCCTGAGTAGTTAATCAGTGCGGGACCGGCACTCATTGGCACTACAAGATAGACTGCTGCGTGTCACGTCACTGGCCATTCGTGGCCACTGTGGCCAGCAGGCGTGGCCCATGCTTTGCATTTCATTTTGGACAAGCACAATTTTTGGGAAAATAATAATTTGGAATGCCTTGATAATGACATATTTATCATCTTCTTTGAAATCGTCGTACTGGTCTATTAGAAGATTCATGTTCAAAGCTTCTTTAATTTTTACTTTTTATTTAGTTTGTTGTTCAGTTTTTGCTTCCGGACATATTTATAAACATGTATTTTGTGACTTATAACTGCTGCTCATGAATCAATAAATAAACCATAACACATAAAAAAATGCATGTAGCAATGTTTACGTGAGTATGGGAAGGGGGGGATAAGAGCTTTGCTTACTTTTGCTGACGAGGGGAAGGGGGGTTAATTGCAAAATTGCTTACGTAATACTTGAATAGCCCCAAGTTGGGTACATGGTACCTAGCTTACAGGCAGATTCGATGTGAGAGTGGGATTAACCAAAACTGTTTTATTTATTATAATGGCTTCTCGCTGGTCAACCTCGGAGGTTGTCTTGCTGCTTAACCAGGCTTGTCTGTACCTCAATAAATGAAAGCCCCCAGCCAGGGTTTTTTTTTAATAAGTGACTACACTCTAAAGGCACCTCCGAGAGAGAGGCTCAGATATGAAAGTGCTAGGCCCGTACCCACTTCTCCCGCTGCCATTCTTACAATTTGGTGCGTGGATTCGCCAAAGGTCAACCGAACTTCATAACAACAGATGGTCACGGGCAACAGACTGTAGACAGTCAAAATTGGCTTTCCCAACTATACACCCACGATTAACTAATAAACTTCTTAGCCTAAGTAGAAAAAACCTTAGAATAATCATAGGAACAATTACGGGCCATAACCCCCTTAACAAACATCTTTATAACATAGGCGCCACAGACAGCCCGCTTTGCAGGGGCTGCCTTGACGCCGAGGAATCAGCCGCCCACGTCGTCCTGGAATGCGAGGCCGTGGCTTCTCAACGTGAAGAAATCCTTGGAACAGTGGGGTCGCTCCGCGAAGCCTGTGAAGCTCCCAGGAAGTTTCTGTGCTTTTGGGCGGAGCTAGGCTGGCTTTGTGAGCCAGTATCCCCACGCACAACGGACCGAATGGGAGTCTACGTGCGGAAAAGGGAGTCCCATCATCATCATCATCATCAATGGCACCTCCTGTTGGTACGGACCTCGGCTTAGGGTGTAACCAAAACTACAACACATAACTGCCGCTTTAAATCAGTGCTAATAAAATTTAACAATAGGTACCTACCATCAACACGAAGAAGACGGTCATTCATATTCAGGTTATAAAACGATTAACATAATATGGCTTTAATAGCTCATTACTGTGAGTAAGGGCTAGCGTGTTGAAGACCAATCCCGCCGTTTAGGTCTCGTATCCCATTCCTACAAACGTGAGTGACATTTGTCATCGTCCATATTCATTAACGAGCTGTGCCCTCGACTTCAAATCAAATCAAATCAAAATATTTTTATTTCATATAAACCTGCATGGGCACTTATGAAACGTCAGAAGCTAGGTGCACGGTTCCAAAATGTTGTTTCCTATGGAGAAGAGCCGGCAAGAAACTCCACGGTTACTCTTTTAAAAATGATTGGCTTTAACAATGTTTTCAGATATAAAATGTATGGGAGGACAGTGCAGGCCTGTAAATAAGTACCAGGTACTTAGACGAATCCAGAATAGAAAATCGTCTACAAATCTACAGTCTGTAAGGCCTACAACGTTCTCCCATTCACAATATGTAAAATAATCTACATAAATAAAATGAACCTAATTAAACATAGTGACATGATTAACATGACAATCACTAAAAAATAGTTGATATTAAAATTGATGTATAATGTCAAATAATGACGAGAATATGTCAGCATTGTAAAAATAAAAAGAATAAAAAGAACATTGAGAGCAGTTAATAGACTTTCACATAGATATGCTGTTAATGAGGTACCAGGGAAGCCACATGTGCAGAAGGAATTAATGCCAAACTTCCCTGTCTTCAACGTAGTCTTTTATCTTATAATATGCTTTTTTGATAAGGATACGTTTGATGTGCGTTTTAAACTTTCCATCGCTAAGTTCTGTAACTGACTTTGGCAACTTGTTATAGAAGCGGATACTGTTTATTAGAAATGACTTGCTAGTTTTAGTCAATCTAAATTTTGGAATCACAATTTCATCTTTACTACGTGTATTCAGATTATGGAAATCGCAACGTTTTTTGAAAAGGCCTAAGTTTTTGCGAACGTACAAGATATTTTCTAGGATATAAAGAGACGGCAGAGTTAGAATATCAATTTCGCTAAATTTGTTTCTAAGAGACTCGCGAGGCCCCATTTTATAGATTGCGCGGATTGCCCTCTTTTGTAAAATGAAAATTGAATCTACGTCAGCTGCCGATCCCCACAACAGAACGCCATAAGACATAATACTGTGAAAATAAGCAAAGTAAACTAACCTAGCTGTGGCTACATCCGTCAACTGCCTTATCTTTCTTACTGCGTACTTCGTTCGTGTACAGACGCCAGCACATCAACCTACTACAATCTGTCCAAATTCTTTAATAGATGTTCAACCTTATCGCTTAAGTATAAGGTTCAAAGTTGATTGAGATAATTTGACAGTTTCGGGTAGGTTGATGTGCTGCTGCTGGCGTCTGTACATGTCTGAAAACAAATTGAATATCAAAGGGTTTAATATTTTTTCGTTTTCTAAATTAAAATTAGCCTTAGTTATTTCATATAAAATCAACTATCTGCCAGTGAAAGTCCCGTCAAAATCAATCAAACCGTTTCGGAGCTTAGCCGTAACAAACAGACGGACAAAGAGACAATTTTTTTTTGTTGTAAATTTCTTCTAAACTTTCATGTGCAGTAAATAGTGGTAATAATGTGTGGCGTTTGCCCAGCTTTGGGAAAGTGTAGGTTGATTTAAAATAAATACGTCACTTATATCCCCATGGACACATCAGCCCCAGGTTACAAAAAATCACCATAAATATCTATAATGATAGTGTTTTTAAATTCGCAATTCTGGTTCACTTTGTGACGGAATGTGGCTTGTGCGTGATGGCCACAACTTTATCATCGAGGACAGTCGCCGACAGCGCTGTTACAAATATGATATTTTAATTAAATTACCCACGTACCACGGCTCAATGTCGCGGGCGTTTTGTTTGTTTAGTAATCAAGGTAACTTGCATGTGTTATTTATAAATGTTAGTCCCTACTGAATATAAGCTAAATAAACCTTACTAGGTACGCATAATAATTTAAATAGTTTAATGGCCTCGAGGTAGAAACCGAAAGGTCTTTTCGGTGACATTGAACTGTTTCCATCTTTATTTCGATTTGGGTAAAGTTCATAATCCAAAAATGACAACTTAGTACTGGAAAAAGTTGGCAGTTTTGTAATAAGAGCTGCATTTCGTTCTATACAAATTGGGTTCTTAATTCAAAAACTGGCTTGTGGGTATAAACCTGATCCAAATAAATAACTTTTTTTAATCTATGTAAATAAAAGAAAAGTCCTGACTGACTGACTGACTGATTCATCAGCGCCCAGCCCAAACCCTTGGACTTAGAAAGATGAAATTTTGCACAGAGGTGTCCTTTATAATGTAGACAATGAATAAGGAAGGATTTTACGAAATTCCACCCCTAAGAGAGTTAAATAGGGGGTGAAAGTTCCGCGCGGGTGAAGCCGCTGGCAAAAGCTTGTAGGGTATATGAGTTTATCTATAAGAGTACCACTTTTTTACTTTTTTCAAAGTAATACTTGGTGAATTGTATATTTCATATTTAGATATAATTTTTTGCCGCGACTGTACATAAGTAGCTTTACCACACCTTACAATAACAGGGCACAGTCTATATTAATTTAGTATCGAGCGGCTCTTCGCACACTGGGATGAAATCCTATTTTTTTCATATCTAAGCATTTATTTGGTTTTGAGTTATAGAAAGTAAGGGCTTGTGAAATCAGACACACGGCTTGATCGATCAGGTTAACCTATAAATGTAAAGGTTTTTTTTTTGGGTGGAAAATCATCAAATGACTTCTCCTGCTGAGTAGAGCAGGAGGGCGTGTCAGACTTTTACTGACTAAAACCAACCCGTGTTCCTTCAGTAGCCCGTATGCCAGGGGCTGTGGTAACTCTTTCGAACAAACCCGCACCCCTGGCAGGCATCGGCCCTTGTGGACCCCACCAGTGGTTGCTGACATCTTTGACGGCGCGCGTGTGGAACACGACGCGCCGTCCCGTCTACCACTTTTCGGGCGCAGGGGATAGGGAGAGCGGCTGACGCTATACCGACACTCCTCTTCCCCTGCGGCCCCACCGCGTCCGCCATCAAACGGTGGCGGCCCCGTCCAGGCCACGGAAGGGAAGAGCGCTGCTCAGAAGCACCGGCACTCCTCCTCTACCGCAGCCCGTAACCCTCAGCCGCGATGCCTCCCATTCGACATCGCGGCCCACCTCAGTTGCGGTGCACCTCACCGCAACCTACTTTTTGGCCGCTACGTCAATGGTTTGAAGGCAAAAGCCCTGACGAGCGGCTCCACCTTTGGGTTCCTCATGGCTTCACCGTGGCTGGAATCCACGGTTACTGAGCCCCCCCGCAACGACAATGCGGGAACCCACTCGGGGGGGGGGGGGGGACAAATGTAAAGGTGGAACCATAGATGGGTGACCATCTTTACATACCAAGATCCCTCCGTCCCTCGGAAGGACGGTAAGCTGGAAGCCGAACATAGGGTTTACCAGTGTTACCTAAAAGAGTAGTCACCAAGCAAACTATTTATTTACTTAATAAAGCACAGCCACATCACATATCTCAAACTTATGCTGAAGTACTTAATAACTAAAATACTTTTGTATTTGACAATTACGACGTTCTTATAATTGATTACAATATCTTGCTGCCTTGAAATTTAAGTGTGAAAGTTTGTATCTTTGGATATTTAGATGTACAGCTATTTGGACGTTTGTTACTCAATTTCGGAGAAACGGCTGAACGGATTTGTTTGAAATTTGGCACTTAGCTTATAACCTGGATTACCACATAATAGGTCTTTACCTATGAAATTGCCGTTTTGTATGAAAAAATTTAAACGATTTTTTTTCATGAATTTTTTATTTGTATTAATCGAAGTAATCACCCATGCAATCAATGCATCTTTGCCATCGCAGTGGCAGTTTATTGATGCCCTTCTTAAAGAAATCAGCTGGACGGGAGGCAACAAATTCTTCAAAGGCATTTTGTACTGCCTCTCGGGTATTAAATTTTTTTCCCGCCAAGAAGTTATCCAAATTCTGGAAAAAGTAGTAGTCTGTAGGCGCAAGGTCTGGTGAGTAGGGCGGATGACGGAGAGCTTCCAACCCCAGTTCTTGCAACTTGGAGACCGTCTGCTGTGCAGTATGAGGTCGCGCGTTGTCGTGCAGGAGCAGCGGAGACGAGCGATTGACCAATGCTGGTTGGAGATGCGCCAGCTTCTCCATCATTGTGTTCAGTTCTTCACAGTACACATCTGCAGTAATGCTCACCCCGTTTGGTAAGAAGCTGTGATGAATCACACCGGCGCTAGACCACCAAACAGTGACCATCACTTTTCTAGGGGTAAGTTTTCGTTTAGGGCATTGTTTAGGTGCTGAACCAGGATCCAACCAACTTGCTGAGCGCTTACGGTTATCAAACAGAATCCATTTTTCATCGCAGGTAACAATGCGGTTCAAAATTCCTTCATTTGTGTGTCTGTTGAGCAGTGCAAGGCACGTCTCGACGCGTACTTCGCGCTGGCGATCATTGAGTTCGTGGGGCACCCATTTGTCAAGCTTTTTTACCTTGCCAATTTGACGCAAATGGACCAATATTGTTTTGACGCTAACGTCGAAAGCTGCTGCTAATTCAGCCGTAGATTGTGTATCATCAGCTTCCACAATCGCCTTTAATTCGTCATTGTCGACCAAAGTCTTCGGACGACCGCGAGGTTCATTTTTCAGGTCGAAATTTCCAGAACGGAAGCGAGCAAACCAATAACAGGTGGTGCGTTGGTTTGTAGTGTTAGCTCCGTAAACGTCGTTGATGTTGCGTGCCGCTTGTGCCGCGTTGCTGCCACGACGGTACTCATATTCCATAATTACTCGAATTTTTTACGTATCCATGATGACGAAAAAGATTGAAATGCGATGAAAATGTAACACTAATCAATAAAGAAATGACTACTTTTAGAAAAAAAAATCCATGTTTTTAAAATAAAATTAATTTGAAATTAGAATTCTTAGCCAAACAAAAATTATTTTGATTTGAAATGGCCAGTACTGCAGAACGGCAATTTCATAGGTAAAGACCTAATATAATACTTTCATCCCGGTAGTAGAGATAATTTATGACCTCCATTCTAGTTATAAAATAAAACAAAAACACAAGAAACTTAAGACATAATATTGAAATAACAACTATGGCCATTCACTAATAAGTGAATGGAAAATTCTATCCTGGGTATCGTACCAAGAATCCCAAGCTCAGAACTCGTAATTTCGCCCACTCACTGTAATTGGACTTTAAAAACAGATTTTCCAACAAAAAAAAAGCTTTTATTTTTCACCTTTTAGTTATAGCACCTACCCCCACCAATTCAAAATTTCATCACCCTTGGGGTCAAAACAATGCATATTTATGCGATACCAGCAATCGCGGTTGATTTACTGTCCTTTTTTGAAGAGTTCCGTTGGCTGTCTCCGAAAAGCATCAACAGATTTATATGAAATTTAATTGAAACCATTTCGGAATAAACATTCCCTTTCACACAAAAGCAGAATTTTGCAAATCCGTCTATATATGACAGAGTTATGCCAGAACATACCTAATGTAAATATATAAACTTGTCGAATTGATAACCTCCTTGTTTTTGAAGTCGGTTAAAAGCAGTTCAATTACCTACGTGTCTGGCCAACTTCTAGACAAAGTGTAGGTGTATCTTAGATACATGATAATGCGTGTACAATCGCCATTCAAATGGAGCGCTACTCTACCTACCCACGCACACAAGAAAAACTTCTGAAGTAGTTAACATCAACAGCAGGATTTTTGCCGTTTGTGTGCGGCTTGCCTTGCGTCAGTCGTTTCCCGATAATCCGCCGCAGTAACATTCTCCGATTGGTCTAAATAATACATCTGTCTATTCGAACTTTGAATATTATTATTGTTCGAATTTTTGTGAACGGTAATTTAGCATTTTTCTCCATGAGTGTACATTATGGAATAGATTTGTAAAGTTTTAATAATGATGCGTGGTTTCGATGTTTCTGATTTGTTCCAAATTAAGTTCTTAAATAGACTGCAAAAGTTTTATTTAGAATACTCTTTTATTAAATAACAGTTATCCTTTTGTACTCTAGTGGTCGCCCAGTGGTCGAAATTCTACCATAATTCATTTAAATTTTAATCAACAATAACCAAAATAATTAGCTTTCTACACTCGTTCTCCATATAAACTAGGTATAACTGTGGAAAATTGAATACTCCTGCGTCTGCGTAAAAGGGGGTACTACATAGTTTTCGTTTCACGTATTTAAAGATACCTAAAATATAATTTCGTTGTTGTGTTTTTAATTATTGTTTCCAAGAAACGATTACAAAAGCTATAAAATTATAAAACCGAACAAGTGCGAGTCTGAATCGCGCACCGAGGGTTCCGTTAACATTATTAAAAAATATTTTTATTATATGATGTAACTAAAAATTTCCGGTTTTCGTAATTTTTCCTTTATCTGTGCTATGAGACGTTGCTTTGTACTAAATTTCAAGATTCTGAGTTCACGGGAATCACCCTGTAGGTTTTGATTCCCTTGCGAGTGTCGAAAATTTGCGGAAATTTGCAGCATCAACGGCTGTTTCTGTTGATTGCTTTGGCTAAGAAGTTTGATTTTTTCACAGCTCCAAGAGACAGTAGACCTGAGTATTTTATATAAATTCCAGCTTGATACCTCCACGCGTTCGTGAGAAAAAGGGTCTTGACAGATAGACAAACGGACAGACAACAAAGTGATCCTATATGGGTTCCGTTTTTTCCTTTCGAGGTACGAACCCTAAAAAAGTGTAGAATTAAAAACTAGGTATAATTAAAATCTGACACGACTTAAGTGATAATAATTGTCGCCGTTTTGCTAAGTAATGAAAAGTAAATTAAAATAACAACATCACATGAATTACTTTTGTTTTTTTTTTTGTAATTTACTAATAGCTAACAAAGTGGTCAGCTCTGCGAAGGTTTTTCTACTTTCCTTTTATTAATAAAATATTTTTCTAACTCCGTGTAGGCATCATTCTCATTAGCTCCTGAGTTAAGTGAACCTATAGTAGGTAATTATGTGAATAGTTAAATCAGTTTCTTTGGGTTTCAGTTAGTTTTATTTGTTAAGGCACATGTGAATTTTCTAATTTAATTTATCTATGGCAATGCACCTGAAAGGCGAACCCCGTGTTTTTTAGAAAAGAATAGGAAGAAAAAGCGAGGAAAATACATCTAATTTTCCTACTTTTTTGTTATTTTATTGCTGAAACTTTGACTAATAAGTGCCGACGAGACTGAGTACCCGAAATCAAAATCAATTCATTGCCCATTTTCTTAAAAAAATACTAAGTTTAATACTTTTTTGCTTTGTTTTTTAAATATGAAAGTGGTAAAAAGTGATTCATATAGGACATAGGTATTCTATGGATGACTTTCACAACAATACATTGTGAGATTTTAATACCGCATATATTTTAATACGATTCGCAAAAATGTGATATTCATAACCTCTTACAGCAATATTCTCAAAACAGTCACCGGTTTAAGGTCGTTTATCAAAATCAATAATAAAAACAAAAATCTAGCTCATTCATTAAATCTTGATTGAAAATATCTTTCATATGGTGGGATTAAACTAATAGGAATACAGTATTTCAACAGTAAAATCACGTATAGAAAGTAACGTAATTCAGAAAAATTGGAACGGAATCGTTTACGGCCTCTTAATATAACGTATTAATATACAAGGTCAAATTAAATTAGCTGGTAATATTTTACCTACGTGTTGGGACCGATATCACAAACAAACTAAAAATAATAATCGCCATTAGCTTTGCATCAAAACTTTATTGACACTAAAATATACTTTATGGCAGTCAAACGACTGTTTGATGTTTTAGTTTTTGGAAATAGTAAAATATCAGCTGACCGATTACGGGCATTGACCTTCGCCCATCGAATCATGAGAAATGTTTTTTTGTTATTCCATTTGTTTTCAATATCGATAGCTAACCAAGATATGGGTAAAGTATTGCCAGCTAATTTCATTAGACTCTGTCTACATAAATATAAAGATAAGAATTATAGCATTTTGACACAACATGCACAAAATATGATCCTTTGTGAGAGACTGAAGTCCATACTAGGATACCCTGTGTGACGGTTCACCACGCTCTCACCACGAATCGATTGCCGGTGAGATGAAAAGGCGAAAATATTTTGAACGTTTTTAATCTAATTTCGGGAATAGGCTAGCTACTTTGCAGGCATCCATTTGCCATAAGTCGACGCTCACATTGACGTAATAAAATCGCGACGGCATTTATTCGCCCACTGTATTTTCAACTCTCGATGTTGAACCGAGAATTGACAATCCAACAAAGTGTATCTCAGCGCGTCGAAAATCGAACACACTATTAATCGGAATTTGAATAATTTTGAAGATTCTCGTAATCCGATGTTCGAAATCGAATGTTCGAAAAAGTTGTCTGCTTAGCAACGGAAACAACGCCACGAATATTTTAGAACTGTCGAAATTAAAGCGATTCTTACTGTCTTATAGGGTATTTCGCAATTACCCTATGGTCGTACGTAGGTCTGCCGCGTACAGGGGAAAGTATTGTTCTAGTAAATTGACTATCAATTTAAATTGTTCTTAAACAGTGTGGCAGGGTTATCGACGCACAAACTGTAACCATGAATTCAGGACAAATAAAAATAAATCAGCCGTTTCATAGAAAAGTGCAATACCTACATGGTCAAAATGTATGGACCAACTTTTTTTCAATTACCGACGAAAAATTTCAACGCAATGGGTCCAGAATCTATTTCAATCTATTCTAATATTATAAAGAGGAAAAATTTGACTGTTTGTTTGTTTGCATTGAATATGCTCCGAAACCGCCAAACCGATTTGAAAAATTCATTCACTGTTGGGAAGCACACACACTATCCCCGGGTGACATGGGTTATATTTTATCCCCGTATTTCGACGGGAACGGGAAATACGTGGGTAGTACCACGGAGCGCTAATAGTCGCAAATAAAGTAATTTTTATGTCTTCTGCTTAACGAAATATTTCCCTGACTTTTCATCAAAAGACCATTATAAGACCCTTTTCTTTTATACAGGGCTTCTGTGAGCCACCCCCGTCGTCTCCGCACCCGTCGGTAGACCGACTGTCGGTTACGTGGGCAGACCCTGGCAGCATGTCCTCGTCAGGGGTCAACCTGTTCCACCTGCCTTCGGAGACTCCTGTCAGCAACGAGGTCAAATTCTCGCCTTCGGCAGCAGGTAAGATATAATCTAGTATCATTTTACATTTTATCATAGTTGTCATTTGTTTGCGTAAAATATATAAATATATTACAATCAGCGAAATTGTATCTTCAAATGCTTTGCGAATTCTAAAAAAGTGTATGTGTGCACTCAGCTAAATAAGTCGGGTAACATCACATGTTCAAAGTTTCAGAAGTGTTTTATAATTCCTAAATAATCAGTGACTTTTGTCGTGTACTGTACCTATCTGACCACCAATATAATTTTATATTTTATTTTAATCTGACCTAACCTAACTCCGAGTTATAATGAAATTATCAATTATCTGAAAAACTTTTAATAAAGTAAGTACATCGTTTAAAAAAAGGATAATGATTCTGCTATGTAATTTTGCACCGCGAAATTAAATATACAAGGTGTAACCGAATATACGCAAAACCACTGATTGAGCCAAAGAGAATTGGATATTATTCCAAGGGAATGAGACTCAATTTTAAATGCATAAATTAGTGCAAGGGTGTTAACACGATTTTCTATAACTGTTAGCTTTAAGAGAAATTTTTAGTCATTGTATTATGCTTTTAGCTCAATAGGGTGTATGAGGTGTTGCGGTAATTATGTTACACATATAGCTAAAGGGTGGCAGGGACTTCAACGCACATATTGTAACCATAAATTCAGCACATGATTCACATAGTGTAACCATAAATGTAGCACATGATTCATGATGAAAAGTTCAGTTTTAAAATTTTAACCCTGTTGTCGGTGGTTTAGAGCGTAATTTTTCAGTTGTCGCGTTTATATTTTCAACTTACTTTTCACGTGGTGGACTACTAATGATTACCTTCGTTATAAGCAGTAACCCACAGACATATAAACAGTAGCAGTAACCCTGTCTCTTTTATGCCTATGGCACACAACTACAGATAAGGTTCTTGTGATAGAACATCTGATAATTTTATGTATAACCGAAAAAAGACGACGTTACGTCTAGAATGATATGCTGAATTCGTGGTTACAGTTTTCGATCTGGTGAATTTTTTTTCCTGTATAATATTAGCTTTTGCCAGCGGATTCACCCGCGCGGAATTTTCATCCCCTATTTATCTCTCTTATGTGTTGAATTTCGAAAAAATCCTTTCTTATTCCTTGTTTCCACTATAAAGGGAACCTCTGTGCAAAAGTTCAGCTTTCTAGGTCCAAGGGTTTGGGCTGGGTGTTGATGCGAGTCAGTCAGTCAGTCAGGACTCTTCTTTTTATTTAAATGTATGTATAGATAGACAGAAGATAGCCTAGCTGTTGCACGCCTTCATCTGTGATGAAGACGAAAAGTCCTCTATTTGCCTTCTACCTTCTAGGGCATAGTCTACCCATGTGCTGAATTTCATCCAAATCTGCTCAACCGTTTTAGCGTGAAAGCGTAACAAAAAACGCACTTTCGCATTTGTAATATTAGTAAAGATCAGAATAACGATGTGTTGAAAATTATCCCGCGGTAACGGAATACCAGGATAAAAAGTATCCTATAAATTAATTCCAGTCATAAACTATCTGTTTGCATAATTTCATCCAAATCCGGACTTTCGTGATGGAGTAACAAACATCTAAACATCCAAACATACAAATTTCACTTTTATAATATTAGTAGGATAACACCGCGGGTCCACCGGTTTTTTGTAGAGTTCCTTTTTTGATTTGCTGATATCCAGAAAACAAAAAGGATTTTTTTTTGGTCAAAATTATAATTGCTAAGGTTTGGAGCATTGGTTTGAATTCAACCGGTTTACGGGAACGCTATTCTTGTTCCTTTTTTGTCAATCCTACGGTTTGTGCATACTTCGACGGATTGTTGCATTAAAATTATGTTCCTACATTGAACAGATGATACATTTTGCCCAATAACTGGATTGTGGAGTTCGGATAGGTAGTCACTCCATATTAAAAGCTAATATTCAGCTGCATGCGGTTACACTTGAAGCTGACACCAACATAATCGGGTAAAGGCTAGGCAAGCAAATTGGACAGACGATTCTCCAAAAAAACCATGTGCATGTCGGTAAATGCAAGTTAGTAACAAAAAAGAATGTGCTAAAACTACAAATTATTATTAGATAACAACGTTCAGACATTTTCTTTTACTTGTGTGTGTACCCTATAGGTTTTGATTTATTAGCCAGTATCAAAATATGTCGCATAAAGGGCCCTCTTTTTTATTGCGTTGTCTTAGAAGTTTGTAGAGCTCTAAATGACTGTAAGCTGTGTTTCATATTAATTTCAACTTGATAACTCCACGCGTTTCCGAGAACAGAGTCTTGACAGACTGACAGACAAAAGTACGGACGGACAACGAAGTGATCCTGTACCTATGGGTTCCGGTTTTTTTTTTTGAGTTACGGAATCCTAAAAATCACTAATACGAGTATTAATCACTGATTCTTTTGTGAGTCGACTACTTTAGCGACACATCTTTCGATAATCACATCCATTCTTAGAGTACCTAAGTTTGAACACTGGCGCGTACCAATCTATGTACTTCAAATGTCAAAATGGCACTGTCGTAGCTAGTTCCCAAAATCCCAACATAAGCTGTAATACAAGGCTCGAGATGTTTTATTTTACTTTTGCGAAAATAGCGCGCTGTTGTTAAATACTCCGAAATTGGAGACGACTATTTCAAGAAAAACATAAAAATTATAAGTTCGTAGGTTAATGCCAAGAGTTTTTTTTTTTTTATCTAAACATCGTTCTTTCGGGAGTAATTTGAAGAAAGTATTACGAAGAAATACAATTTACGTGCCAAACACTCGATTTAAAATATTGAAATCACCAAGAATGACGAAATATAGAATTAAAACGTAACTCATGAATAAACATGAAATAGAATGAATGAATGACGACATATAAAATGTATTGTAAGCGGTAGGGAGCTATGATCACGAAATCTACCTTATGCTTTGCCCGACCTTCGACCATTGAACTGGGTAACCAGAGAGAGTGGTCAAACCTCGGCAGCCTGGAAGCGGGAATAGGCTAGTGACAGGCTATGGTCTGTTTTGAAAGCTGTCATTTCCTTTGATATGACAAGATATGACATAACCAGAACTCGTAAATAGAAAATATCTTTTATATAATTTTGAAGTGTTTCGAAGTCTTCAAGCGCATAAAAACGTTATAAATTCGATGGACACATTGATGTGATAGCTATACAATATCTACTCTAGTCTGTGAGTATTGAATAACACATGTTGCTGACCTCAAATAAACTGGGATGATGATGATGGCCGCACATTATATTTCATTAGCTTAGAATACGATAATAATAAACCCTATTTTTCTGGTCAACTTTGAGTTGCGATATTTTCAGTAGTTTAAAGAAAGAAAGAATACCGTTTATTTGGACACAGTTCGTGTAACACAAAATAAATAACAAAAAAAAAAGTGAAAATAAATAATTATTATTAGGTACTACAATATGCGGCTGCGCCAAAAAGGTTCATTCCAGCATTAATGCCAGACAGATGTTGTCTGTTAGTCTCTTAGTTCAGTTTGCCTTTTGGCAATCCAACAACTTCCACTGAGTCCTATCTCCAGAGGCGTAACTAGGGAGGAGCAGGCGGGGCACGAGCCCTGGGCGCCTATCGAAGGGGGCGCAAAAAGGGGCCAATTATTAAATACAAAAAACATCAATAAATCATTTCATACTGTTACCTGTATCTAAGAAATCTGAAGAGCTACTTGAATATATTATGCAGTACGGTTGTAAAGCGTATTTCCTAATCTGCTTACTTATTTCTATTCAAATTCTCTTAAAATTGCAGCATTGCAAGCGATTTTTTAGCAAGTTGAAATTAATACCTTTGTCAAGAAAGGTTATGCGACCTAGCTTTGCTCAGTGTACACTGAAAAGATAATTTACGAAGGGGCGCAAATGTGATGCGTGCCCTAGGCGCCATTTTCTATTGAGTTCTCTCGCAACTCTTCTCCAATTTCGTCCCATTGGCATATCCATCTCCACTTTTTTCGGTCTATTTTGGTAAGAACACTGTCTTTTCTGCAATCCTGTAGGCTTAGCATGACGCTTTGTGTTTCTATTCTACTGTAGAATAGAAATCGCTTGTCTACAGTTCTCGGTGAAAAACTGTCAACTGTCTTTAAGGAAACGTTATTTTTGTCTACTCTTCCGATGATAAAACGCTTGTCTACGGTTCTCATGCTAAGCCTGATGGTTTTTCGCATCTGCTTTGTTTGGGGCCAATTTTAACTTAGAGTAGAGAGTTATATTGATGACTTTCATGATATATAACCATACACAAATACATATTTTTACGGGCGGGTCTGCCTTTTTTATTAGGTAGGTACCATACAACCATAATAAACTGCAAATTCCAAAAAAACGTTTGAAAATTTGAATTTCACGGAAACCCACACTAGCACATTCGCTTTAAAAGAATAAATTGTTTTTCGCAGATGGCTCAGAAGACGAAGATTACTCGGCGAGCTTGAGCGCGGTGTTGCGTCAGCGCAGGGCCAGCGTCAGAAGATCTCGTAAGGGAAGAGCCAGACGCCCATCGTCACCTTTCCTCGCTGACGAGAACAGACCGAGACGACGGTCATCTGTCTTTACTACTAGCTCTGGAGAGTAAGTATGTTTTAACCGACTTCCAAAAGAAGAAGGTTATCAAATCGACATGTTCATATTTTTTTATGTATGTTCGGGCATAACTCCGTCATATATAAACGGATTTGTAACATTCTTTTTTGTTCGAAAGGGGTTTATTCCGGAATGGTCCCATTAAAATTTTATATAGATCTGATGATGCGTTTCGAAGACAGACTACGGAACTCTTCGTGAAATTACAGCAAATCAACCGCGATTGCTGCTATCGCATAGAAATGCATTGTTTTGACCCCAATGATGATGAAATTTCGAATTGGTGTGGAGAGTTACAATAACTAAAAAGTGAAAAATAAAAACTTTTTCCAAAAAAGAAACAACCGACTTCCGGAAAAACACTACAAAGTGAAAAATAACTTTAATTTCGGAAGTCGGTGACTTTGGAAATGTTTTTTTTCTTATCACGGCCTTCCGATTTTTTTTTTTTTTTTTTAATATTTTCGAGTCTCAGAATATTACATTGTTGACTGGACACAGAATACTTCGTTTTTGGGAAAAGACTTCTGTATCGGAGCCCGAGCCTAAGCCGTTTAATAGTGGCCGCTCGACCTCTTCTGAAAAGAGAAATCTTCTTGGGAAAACTTTAAACTTGACTCGTCTGCCGGACCGTTCTTATATCGGTATACGCCAATTTTGTGATGGTTGTTAGACTGGCATCTGCGTTTGGAGATGAATCTGGCTGTTTTGGTTTTGATGTGGATTTGTCAGTGGGTTCTGGTGTTTACGTCGAAGGATCAAAGGCTGACTGACGTGGCTGACGATTTTCAGACACGTTTGCCAGCGCTTGAAGCTTAAATCGTAGCTCTACGCACCCTACAGGAACAGTCGAAGCCTCATTGCGCCAATGTTCGGCAGTTATTGTCCAGCCACATACTCATAAAACTCATTCTCCCACCCGTTACTTTGTTCTCGCACGTCGTTTCTGACATGTTTATTTCGAGGCTCCTTAGATCGTACCGTAATGTTAAATGCCCTTTAACAAAAATGTAGCTACCAAATGCAAAACGGATTTATCAAATCAAACTGGCAGTTCCACAGATTAGCGCGTTCAAACTAACTCTTCAGCTTCAATAATAGTATAGATAACAAGGCAAAACTACTGATTGTTTCATCATCATCATCATCATTTCAGCCAAAAGACTACTGTTGGACATAGGCCTCCCCCAAGCTCCGCCATTTCGACCGGTTCTGACATTCCCGCATCCAGCGGACTCCTGCGGCCCTCACAAGGTCATCGGTCCACCTTGTGGGAATCCTTCCAACTTTACGTGTTCCGGTACGCGGTCGCCACTCCTTAACTTTTCGGCCTCATCGACCATCTGTTCTGCGAGCGATGTGCCCTGCCCACTGTCACTTAAGTTTGGCAATTCTTCGGGCTATGTCGGTTACCTTGGTTCTCCTGCGGATCTCTTCATTCCTGATTCGATCCCGCAAGGACACTCCAATCATAGCCCTCTCCATTGCCCTTTGTGTAACTGTTCTGAGGCCCACTGGATTGTTTCATGCCAGTCACAATATACCTTAATCTTGTTAAACAGCACTGCAATATCAATGGAGGACGCTCAGCTGGCGGCAGTGGTGACGCAGGAGCAGATCTTTGAGAACATTCATCTGCATAAAGAGGTTCTAGGCTCTGTGAAACAGCAGCCTCTTGGGATGAGAAGGAAACTCAAGATCGTGCATCAGGTGATATTTAAAATTGAGCCTTATTTGTCTTACATGTAAGATCGTTTTAGAATGGTTAGCTTTCACAAGTGGCAATGAGGAAAACAATAGTATGTTGATAATTATTAGGAGTAGAGAAAATACGAATAAACGATGTACGCACGGCTACACATCAAGCTATACATTTCCAGTTTACGCTGATCTCGCGCTGTACGGTAATCCTATACAATGCGAGATCAGCTTATATTGGAAATATATAGCTTGATGTGTAGCCGTATGTACCTATACAACGATGCCAGAAAGTGGATAACAATTATGCTGAGATGGCTCCGTATAGAGTTGTAGGTAAGAGGTAGACATGATATCGATGCATGCTTCCTGGCGAATTAAAGCCCTTGGTGAACAGTCAAATACCCAGCAAATACCCATGACGAATGGCGAATTCCTATATTTTACGGACTGTTATTGGTTAATATGAAAACTCTTGTATCTTTGCCAATGATGAAGGAAAGACCTCATAGCTATGCATAGCAGACCCATATGGAAGTAGCTACCACAGGTAAAATTAGCTTACGAATCTATTTATATGCCCAGTTTACCAATCAAAACTGCTACAATTGGTAATCAAAACGGTTCGTTTTTGTTCATAGGAACCGAGCATTAGTCTATGAAATATTGACATGGTATTTTCTTCAGTTTCCCAACTTTTACACCAGCATTATTGACAGGCTAAAGCGTACATCAAGCGGCACGAGGGCCAGCTTCAGGAGAGACTGGCGCAATCAAAAAGCACCAGAGATATCTACGCTAGATTCAACATCTTGTTGAATACTGTAAGTAGATTTATTCAATTCTTTATTGCGCCAGGGTAGTTTGCAAAATTTTAAATTTTCTTACGTTTTTTAACTATGACTTGGACAGTTTCAAGTTGTAAAGTGATTTAAATATGATTCGTGACCGGAAAAATATGACTTTACACAGAAAATGCAAGAAAATTTCAATTTTCCGACCTACTCTAGCGCATCTACCTTAAGTATCTACTGAACACGGCTTCAGTATCTTCTCTGCCATTCATACCTTCGCGATAGTCTCTTTCTTGAAACCCGATTTTATCGGACGAGTACCTACAGTATTCATATCTCACGGAGAGACACGCGTTTTACATGTGGTAAACAGGTATAAAAACACGCTATGGATGCACCGAAGCAAAATAATCCTGGAATGCGATTTTATAATGCTACGTGGACTTATAACACTCCGATGATAGTTTTGGTGGCCGCTACTGCGCTTTTAACAGCATAAATACATGCTGTTTTTACTCAAGTACGTTTAATCCTAAAATTTGTACTTATATCGGTATATAGGATCATATTTCCTGACAAATATAGGATCAAGACTCCTATAAAAGCATGAAACAAGAGTAATTGCACTCAGGAGTAATTACTCCGGTAACTCAGACTTATATGTGCCTATAAGATATCATCTGCGGACCATTTAAATCTTTATACTCCTGTAGGAGCATGTACCAGGAATATATACACTGAGGAGCAATTACTCTTGTTATTTTTACTTATAACCTCTTATAAGCTAAAAATGTATGACCAATTTAAGTAAATTAAAGTTAAACAACTGTAAATCATTTATCTGGTTTGGTTTTACAGAAACTTAAAAGTAAGCGTTAAATGAATTTCATATCCACGTTTAAAAAATAATTGATCACCAAGATTATAACAGCACTCGGTAGGATAAAGTGTTCTCTATATCGATTTATCGTATGCCGTTTTAAACCTAGACATATTTATATAGGTATTCCACAGTAGTGTTATTGTCTAAGTAATCTCAAACAATCCTGGTTAAATCTCTTAAGAAGCCACTTTTGCTTGAAACGGCCAGTACAGGTGAAAACACGCTTTATATAGTTTTGCAAATTCTATTGTAGGATTTAACATCAGCCATTTTGATTACAACTGTTTTTGTCTACAAATATTGAAAATGGATTTTAATAAGTGGAAGCAGTTTAAAAAAGTCGATCTGATAAAAGAAAAGTAAAAAAAAAAACATATAAAGAAATGTTAACCGCAGTGAGCAACGATTTTTTAAATTTAACTGGTGAAGACCGTATCGCGAATTCTAGCGAGGGTTCCGGCAAGATAATTGTAGTACTATTTTAGATGGAAGAGAGAAAGTACCAAATCTTTGAGCGATGTTGAAAGTGATCATAAGGAAGAACTTTCGGATTATAACAAAATTTAGAACTGCGTGATTCTATTAATAACTTGGCCTTAGATTTCAATATTTCTCATGCTGCATTGAACTCTTTACTTGAAATTTTAAATAATAATATAAACAATGTTTTGCCTAAAGACGCACGAACATTACTAGATACCAATAGAGAAAACCTACACATCAGTATTTCAGCCCCAGGACACTATTAGCACAACGGTTTGATCAAATGTTTGAATTTTTTTTATCACAATGTTCCTTGTTTATCAAATGAGATTTCTCTAAACAAATGTTGATGGATTACCAGTTTTCAACAGTTCGACATACCAGTTTCGGCCTATATGATGTACACTGTTAATAGAAACCACGCTGTGACAACCGGGACATATCTCAGACAACAAGAAATGTGTAACACTCCGAGGCCATTTTAAGTTCTTTCAAGGTCGGAAATCTTTTTTGGTTAAAAATCGATCGATATCCAGGAACATATCCGGCATAGTCTTGTTTAAACCATCGGCAACCTGTTATATAATTAAGTCAAATAAAAACCATGTTTAAACTGATGTTTAACCTTGCACGTAGAACAAACCCTTAAATTATTCCTTTAACTTACTTATCTATAAATATCAATCGATTTTCATCTGGTCATTGCGGAACCCTAATCGGTAACAATGGCGAATCTTTTTCGGTTTTGAGATAACCCAATATAGAACCAATATACGAGAGAGAGAGAGAAGTTGCAACTGAATTTGTTAATTCTTTAGATTTTATGAATATGTCTCAATACAATCTGAACCCAAATTGCTGCGACAATGTTCTCGACCTTGTCATCTCTAATGTATCTTTAGAGTGTACCTCGAGCGAGGTATCGCTGGTGGATATAGATAAGTATCACGTCCCACTGGAACTTAGCATTGAGGACTGCTGTTATAAACCTATTCGTTCTCAACCTAGAGTTATAAAAAAGTTTTTTAAGGCCGACTTTGAAAAAATTAATTCGGAGCTCGTTAGCGTAGACTGGTATAACCGTTTCAAACAGCGTAATGTGGAGGAGTGTGTCGACAATCTTTACTCAACATTACGCTCCCTTATAGACGCACACGTTCCCATAGTAAAAGTATCCGGGCGTTTCCGGTACCCGAAATGGTACCCTCCATCACTAATAAACGCTATCAAGGAAAAATTTAATGCACACAAAAGGTGGAAAAAATACAAATCCCAAACGGACTACGCGGAATTCGCCTTGCTACGATCTCGGGTAAAATTACTCCAAGAAGAGTCCTACGCCAAATACACTGCCAGATGCGAGAAGCAATTAATAAAGTCGCCTAAAGAGTTTTGGAAGTACGTAAATAATAAAAGAAAATCGGCTGGATACCCTCGCAATATGGTTTACCAAGGGGTAACATACTCGAATGGCGAGGACATTTGTAACGCATTTAATAAATTTTTTAAAAGCGTTTTTAGTCCTACTAGTGGAAACGGGGTTAAGTGTAGCGATGAGTCCCCTTTGTCAAACGTTGTCCATTCTATTGTTATCACTCCGGAATCACTAAGAACAGCATTCAGAATTTTTGATAGTAAGAAAGGAGCCGGTACTGACGGAATACCAGCAATTCTTATAAAAAAATGCGAATTAGGTTTAACTTGTCCCCTTATGTTGATTTTCCAGCGATCTCTCGACGAGGGTACGTTCCCGCGACAATGGCGCGAGGCTAAAATTGTACCGATCCATAAAAAAGGATCCAAGCTGGATGTATCTAATTACCGAGGCGTATCACTTCTGAACAACTTTGGGAAAATGCTTGAGAAAATTGTATACGGTCATATTTACGCTGCAACTAAGCTTTGCATACCCGCTTCCCAACACGGCTTCGTTAAATCACGTTCAGTCAATACCAACCTTCTCGAGCTTACTAACTATGTCGTTACTGGTATGAATGACGGTGCTCAGGTGGACGTAATATACACAGACTTCGAAAAAGCGTTCGACCGGGTAGATTTCTGCATTCTGATCGAAAAACTAATAGCCGTAGGTATTAAGGGGAACCTGCTAAGGTGGATTGACTCTTACCTGAGAAACCGACGGCAAGCTGTAGTTATCGGTAGTTACCGTTCTGACTACATAGACGTCACTTCTGGGGTGCCTCAAGGCTCATTGGTATCCCCCCTGCTTTATAATATTTATTTATTTGACATAAAACAGTGTTTCCTTTACTCTGAACATCTTCTGTATGCAGATGACAAAAAAATATTTATGAAAGTAAAAAACCCCAGTGACTGCCAATTAATTCAATCTGACTTAGACAGGCTTGGTGACTATTACAGCTTAAACAATATTAACGTTAACACTAAGAAATGCCAAATTATAAGTTTCTCTAAAAAACGCAACAACATTAATTACAATTATCGTATTAGTAACGATATTATAAAGCGTGCATCACAGATAAGGGATTTGGGTGTGATTCTAGATGAGAAGTTCACGTTCGAGGCACATATTGACCACATCACCAGTAAAGCCTACAAGTCTCTCGGATTCGTGATCCGTAACAGCCAATTGTTCAAGAACCCTGTATGCCTGAAAACGTTGTATTACTGTTATGTGAGGAGCATACTGGAATCCGCAAGTGTTATTTGGCGACCTTTTTATAAGAAATACATTGACAAAATTGAATCAATCCAACGTAAATTTGTTAAGTACCTAAATTATAGAACAAAAGCTGATATCCCAAATTACCCGGACTCCTGTCGATACCACAAATTTAATACTTTGGAAGATCGACGACAGTTAAACGACATGATGTTATTGTACGACATACTTAACAACAAATTTGACTGTTCACATCTAATCAGCAGAATAAACTTTAACGTCCCTCTCAGGCGTACCAGACATACCACTATGTTATCAGTGCCATCGGCCTCCACTAATTATCTAAAAATGTCACCATTCTTACGCCTACCTGCATTATACAACAATAGATTCCCAACATTGGACCCCTTCAACAACCCACGGAACAGATTTAAAAATGAGATTATCCAAATCCTCCATCAAAACCCGGTAAACTCAACCAACTCAGTAGTGCCAGTTTAGACACACAGACACACACGTCATTACACACATTCACAGTACCTACATCGCACAGATACACGCTCACCCACACTTTAAGTATTAGTAATTAAGTCACTCTCGGTATTATTATAATTTTTTCTTATTTTCTGTGTACTTCGTAATTGGCGTAATGTTTAGATTAATTAATAATGTTATACTTATTGTCAGCTGTGAAGTTACCTTTAATAAATAAATAAATAAATACTTATATTGGTATTATGTCACGCTTGGAAATGCTAAAATTACTTATTTTAGCACTATATCGTACTTGGAAATGCTCACCAAGAAAATGGCAGCTGCCTTAATAATATTTATTTAATATTAATTAATACTAAAATGTAAATAAGCAAATTTCAAGAGGCGCTTTATTTTTTTATCAAAACCATGATAGATTTCACAGAAAATTTACATTCCCCGACGACTAAGCTATAAGACTAACAATTTGACAACAATAAGATTTTGTTTTTCTACTAAGGTTGACATTAATAAATTCTGATTCACATAAATACTCACCCTAAAATATTTTTTTACAGAGCACAACAAATGATACCTTCACTTCGACTATTGACAATATACATTTCTAATCTCATTTTTGACTATAACTTACTTATATTGAGATTTACAGGAGTAATTGCATTGACGTAACTCAATTACAGGAGCATTATAGTCGTATATGGCATTTCAGCGGTCTGATATAAATACCTTATAAGTAAAAGTAGACTTATAAAGTGGGCCCTTTTCCAGGGTTATATGAGGATATAAGTCTCATATAGTCCTCGATAAATGATGGTTCTAGGATAGTTTAAAAACCACTTTTTGCTAGTTGGGCGCATTTACAACATCGACAGTGTCTCAAATGACACCGAGCTCCTTCGTGAGTGTAAACTCACATTCGCAGCGTATTTATACATTTGGCAATCACAAGTAAAGCGCGCGGTGCTTCTTGAGAAACAAATACTCAATTGTAAAAGATGATAATTATCATTGTTTGTGCTAAAATCACGGAGTTCTGAGGTAATAAGCGAGTCACACTAATTGATATTGGTTTTATTTCTTTTTATATGATTGCCTAACATGGCACTTATACTTAACCAGCAACATTTATGTGTACTTTATTAAGGCTCAAAAAAATAGGTGGGTCATTCAGATGTCAATGTATACGCTTTTATAATAAACTTCCAAGCCATGTTCAAGATCTTAGTCTCAATAAATTTACGCTGTGCCTGAAAGTTTTTTATACCGTTAAAGATTATATTGAGGACAAAAAATCTTGGGATTGACCTGCTCCAATTTTGTATACTGAATGTTGTTTTTTTTTTCTTTTATGCTAACCTATACTTTGACATTTGTTTACTATTAAATACACTTTGACATGAATATTTACTTTGAGAAGTATAATATTATTATTGTTTTAGTTATTGTGAATGTGAGGACTGTGTGGTATTTTTGTTTTTGTGTTTCATCTCTTTCTCAGTTCGTTTTTAATATTAATCTGGCAGTTTGAGTACTTTATGCGGCCCACCCAAATGTTCTTTCTTTGGTATTGTTCATCAAATCGTTGAGCTCTTCAAGTTCTGAGTTGAGCCGTATGATTACTGATACATGCGTGCACTGAATGGACAGGTCCACTCAATCTGTGTGGTTCTTTCCTCAAAAGACCATTTCAGAAACCAATCCACATGGTCTTCACATGATCTGACCAAGATTATGTTTGGACTGTGACCTCTGAGTTTGTTTCGGCCTTTCTTCTCAGAGTAGTCAGTTAAGAAACGCCGACCTCATCTAGTTAAAAGAAAATATGATTGACGTGTTAAAGTGTTTGTGCGAACCTACTTACAAAAATAAAATCATTTATCATATATAAACCGCTTCCAAATTCTACGGGTAATACAGAGATGTTCTATAGGCTCTTCAAATCACAATTATTTCTCGCCAGCAGCAGGCTTAGAGTAACGTTTTCTATTTCTACTCTACTGTAGAATTGAAATCGCTTGTCTAAATTTTTCGGTGAAAAACTGTCAACTGTCTATTCGTAAACGTCATTTTTGTCTATTTTGTGACGACAAAATGTTTGTTACGGTTCTCGTGCTATCTCTATTTTACCAAGAATAGACAAAGTTATTTCTATCCAACTTGACATCTGCTCTACCCAAGCACGGGGGACTTGTAGACTCGCGTTTCTATGAAGACAAAGACAGTTATTCTTTCCATAGTAACGGGGTGGTAGCTAGTGATGGATGCGCTAAGGCATTAGATTTGTTGATTTATTAAATTGTCATTCAACGGGATTAAATAAACGAAGAGAGTTGTATTGCTAATTTGAATAAGTATAAAGGCTCCTGCAAACATGCGCGGTGCGACACACGTAGAATAATTTCTGTAAAAACTTCATGGAAATTGTTCAGAAGGCCAATTCTCGTAATTAAAAACGTTCAAAATCTAGTCGCAGTCTCATCTCGGCGACAATAAAATGTCAAAAACTTGTCAAAAATGTATGGAAACTCGAGGTACTTTTGACAGATCGAGATTGAGATCAGACTGTGAACGTTCTTAAAATTACGACAATTGCCCCTTTGAAAAGTGTCGCGTCGCGTCTGTTTGCTGAAGCCTTAATCCTGTAAAAACGTATGTTTCTAACCCCAAGTGTAAGAAGTAGAGAAAAATTGGTGCTCATGCTTTTGTCGACTGAAGAATGTAAACATTACTTCTCTTGAGTTTTAACATTGCCGTGCTCAAGACGGTACAAATCTTTCTACAATCTGTCATGTTGGCTATTCTTCCGTCGACAAAACACGTTTCACGCGTGCTGTACTGGCATGATGTTTTCTACTTTAGGGCCAGCACCCACTGGCGGCACGGCACGGCAAGGGATTTTTAAGCCACTAATAGAAATAAAAGTTAAAAATATGTTAGTAAAATTGAAATTTCAACAGATACCGATACCGCGGTATCTTTAGGCATGCCACGACGTCCTTAGGCACCATCATTTCAATTTGAATTTTATTGTCTTACATTTAAGATAACCGCGGCTATCCGCTGGATGTGGGAAGCACAAGACCGGTCGAAGTGGAGGAGCCTATGTCCAGCAGTGGACGTCCTTCGGCTGAAATGATGATGATGATGATTTAAGATAAATTCCTATTCGTCGCATAAAAATCCCTTGCCGTGCCGTGCCGTTAGTCGGTGCAGGCACTTAGCTTCTTCTGATTACTTTTGCCTTTCTCCAGTACTGGCAGCAAATAAAGCGCGAAGCAGCCAACACCTCCAACCTGCTGATCCCGTGGGAGCTTCGTATCAAGGAGATTGAGTCTCACTTCGGCTCAGTGGTCGCTTCCTACTTCACCTTCCTCCGCTGGCTGTTCTGGGTGAATCTCGTCATTGGCTT
Source organism: Polymixis flavicincta (assembly GCA_949987655.1). Lineage (NCBI taxonomy): Eukaryota > Metazoa > Arthropoda > Insecta > Lepidoptera > Noctuidae > Polymixis > Polymixis flavicincta. The sequence continues at coordinate 8,160,092 of OX465171.1, read as the reverse complement.
CATACTGCTCGTTTTTGTTATTGTACCCGAGGTTTGTAACTAAGTACTTATTGGCATAATGTCGTCACATAAAAACTGCAGTATCTATTCCTTTACTTAGTAACTATTTAATCACGTTATTCAATGTTTAATATCAATTTGATTAGATTTTGGGTAAAAATACTATACAGGGTCAAATAAAATTAGTTGGTAATACTTTATGTGTTGGCTATCGATATCGAGAATTGCATCATTACAACCTTGTGAAAAAAAAAACTGGCATTAACGCACCAAATGACTTTTATGTTTTGGTTTTTGGAAATTCGTTAAAAATATCTATGTTCCACGAAAAATTTCAAAAACAGCCGGTCGATTACGGGCATTCGCCCATCGAACAACAAAAAAAAAGTTTGTTTTTGTCCTTTGGGTTACGTTATCGATACCTCACACGTGGGTAAAGTATTGCCAGCTAATTTAATTTAACCCTTTATATTAACAGTTGAGTTGAGACAAAGTGAATAAAAATATCTACCTTTGCATTTTATTATACTCGTTGTAAGCAAAGACTTGGTGAAAAACCCACGTACCTTCATTATATTCATTGAACATAATGTACAGTCGATTTCATTCATATATTGGCCCTTTCAGGTTTCAAAAATATATGAACGTCTAAAAAGTTTTATAATAATGTGACAACTATAAGCATCATAAAATCATAGTCAGGATTTAGATTGAATAATATGTAACTGCTTTTCTCTTATTATTGCCTAGTTAATGCACAGCATATATTATTGAACGGTTCACATGAAGACATATTTTTGATCTATAGGTTTCAATTTATTGAGGTATCCAACGCTCACAATATTTTGAATGCTTGACAGTGCCAATATATTAATGAACTCTACTGTACATATTCAATTTAACCATTTCAGTATCTGACAGCGAACCCACAGCAAGATGGCGAAAGAAAGATAATCATGGACGAAGAAAAGCGTAATGCCTCTAATCTCCTGACTCTGTGGGAATTCGAGGGGGTCTTGAAATGCTCCCCCATCTTCTACGGGTACTACAGCAACGTAGAAAGAGCTCAGTACCGGATGCCTCTGGCATACTTCCTCACAGGTCTTGCTGTGTATATTTATAGCTTCGTCGCCATTCTGAGAAAGTAAGTTTTTTGGATGTACCGCGTGCCGTTGTTCCACACGGGTCGATCGATCAGGTAAAGCTACCCTTACCGCGGTTGTTCCATGGATGGATAATTTGTAAATACCAAGACCCCGCTTTGCCTCGGAAATCATGCTAAGCCGATAGTCGCGGCTGTCATTCGTGGGCCTTCGTGACGAGTCGTCAGAAACCCGAAAGCCTGATAGCCATTCTTACCAAAGGGTAGCATATTACCTAATAACTGGGTTGTGGGGTTAGATAGGCAGTCAGTCGCTTCATGTAATATACTAGTAAAGAGCTGCAAGATTACTTCTGTAACATCTGGTTTTCATCATAATTTGGGACAGGTTTTTTTAAAGGAATTCCTATTCTACAGGATGGCAGAAAACTCCAGAATGTCTAAGTTGTCTGAAAAAGAAGATGAATGTATATTTTCATGGAAACTGTTCACCGGCTGGGACTTTATGATTGGTAATACGGAAACGGCACACAATCGAATTGCCTCAGTTATTTTAGGATTCAAAGAGGCTTTGCTTGAGGAGGCTGAGAAGAAAAAGGACTTAAGGAAGTGAGTTCTTTTAGTTTAAAAAAAATATTTTCTTACCACATAGGAGTGTACCTATTTCTTTCAAAACATATCCATCCACTTTAATGTCATAGATGTGAAAGTAACTCTCGTCTTTCTGTTACCTTTTCAGTCATATACTACTTAACCGATCGCTATAAAATTTGACATATTTGTAGACCTAGAAAAGAACTAGGGCAACTTTTCATCCTGGATTATTTGTGTTTCAAAAATGATGAAATAACGAGCAACAGCTAGTTTGAAATATATGAGTATATATATTTTCGAAACTAGCTGTTGCTCCCGACTTCGTTTGCGTGAAGTTACTCACGGACAGCTGTATCGAGCCACCCTGCATTTGCAATATTATAAACGCGAAAGTTTGTATGTGTGGATGTATGGATTATGTTTTTTGTTTGTTACTCTTGCACGCAAAAACGGCTTAACGGCTTTGGATGAAAATTGGCACACAGATAGATTATAACTTAGATTAATACATAGGATACTTTTTATCTCGGTAGTACGTCACCGCGGGATACTTCCCGACTTCCACGTGGGCGAAGCCGCGGCTGGCAATTAGTATATTATAATGTTATAACGACGTGCTGGGAAAGTTCTCCCATGCTTCCAAGATGGCACTTCTCAGCTCCTGAAAAACGTGGAGCTGGTTAGTTGGCTCCTCTTCAGCTCATATCATAACTGCTCTATTGGATTCATATCAAGGTTTCTTGCTGGGCATTCCATTACTGCGTTACTTACATTAATCTATGTAACGTACATTCTTTAAACACCAGAATGACTTGAAGTTTTGCACACACGTTTCCCTAAGTTCCACAGATTGCGCGTATACTTCATGAGACGTATCCATAATTTCAACGCCGGAATGGATAAAAAAAAAGGTTAAAATCATTTCGATACTCTTTTTATGCAAAACGTGCTTCTCTTTCTCAAATTCCTGAATTCGAATTTGGAATAATAGTGATACAGAAATGATACAATTAGTACGCCAGCTTCAAAAATGAAATCTTTTTCTCTGACTTCTCATTATTTTGATTGGTGGCTCGATGTAGTAGTTCGGGAGCGTATTTCGAAAATTGAGCATATTGCCATCTGGCGTCATTCTTCTTCTTTTCAGTTGGCGAATTATATCCCTGCGTGCACTTGTCAACATTTGTGTGATCATACTGCTGGCTGTGTCAGCATACGCCGTTGTAACAGTGGTGTCTCGCTCTGACGATTATTTGAAAGTGAGGAGTTGGTGGCGCGAGAACGAGACAACTATAGTTGTCACGGTTATCTCCATCACATTTCCTGTATTTTTTGAGTTGCTTGGATTTCTTGAACATTATCACCCGAGAAAGCAGCTAAGGCTACAATTAGCAAGGTATTTTATACTCCGCGATCTGTACATTTCTTTTGACGTTTTAGAAATAGGTATAATCTTTTTTTTTTTGTTTTAGGATCATGTTACTGAATCTTCTCAATCTATACTCTCTTATATTCGCCTTATTCAGCAAAATTGAGGGAATGAGCAAAGAACTGGATTCATTAAAACCGACCCTGAGTTTGAATGCGACAGTAATACCAAATGAGACTCTAAATCTAAGTGAATCTTTTACCACGAGTTTGCCTGACTTTTGTTTCGAGCAGAAAATCTCCTGTGGACCTTGTGACACACAAGTAACTCTACCACCGAGTCTAGCCGACGGTATTGTTTTGAAAACAGGGTCGGCGCCATTTCCGAAAAAAATCACCCCTAAAATACTATTGAGACGTCCACGTCAAGACACGTTTGTACCATCAAACAACGTTGATAAGAGCAATTTCGAAAAAAAAGAAACCACCACTTTGAACAGTATTTTGTTAGGAATACAAGAACTAGAAAGGTTAAGAAATATACGATTTCAACAACCAGTAAATACAACAAATGAAAATGATACCACATTAGATTCAGACGATTACGAATACACATTTTATGATAATGTTGAATCTACTACTGGAGTAAAGACGGACACCACATTCGATTATACAAATGTGGACTACTCGAGCACAGTGGCTGATTACAGCTCATCTGATTTCATGACTACTGAAAATAGTGTTCGCCCTGAGACATCAACAGTCACAGACAGTTCAAATATGCCTTTCACTATTGATGATTTCAGCAGTAATACAGATACAACTACAGACAGTGAAACGACACTCACTGATATTGGATCATTCAGTGAATTTCAATCAACGTATTTTAACATATTTGAAACAACAACTGATATTTTTGACCTAGCATCTGGAGAAATTACAGATACATCACTAAATGAAATGATAGACACTACTACTTATACAATAGATACGAGTACAAGTTTAGATGTATCTGATAGAACTTTAAAATACAGTACTGATTACGATGTAATAGAGACTTCCAGTCCGTACAAAACACCACAACATGAAACTACAGCTAATAATAACGCTAAGAAATATGACATAGCTACGGAAATATCAACAGAATCAACTGTGAAAACTACTGTGAATTCTAAACCGCATGCAAATATCGATATTTGTCCTGACTTCACGTTCAATTGTACAGTAAATTGTAACGGGAAGAATGTAAAACAAGTATTCTTTATGTCAAACTGTACCATAGTGAAAAGAGTCTGCTATGCGAAGATTTGTCGTGCTAATATAAGTGCAGTCGTTGATTCCAAGAATGGCACTAACGTCACAACAATAGACTTGGTGTATGTAGATGACAATGAGAGGAAGATGTATAATTTGTCTGTGCCTACCAAGAAGAAATTACTGAAATTGTGCTGGGAAACCATGTTTGGCCAGGAACTGGTCAAATTGACAATGATGGATTTGGTAAGATATTTGTACTTAGACTATTTGAAGTAGCCAATACATAAGTTAGTCGGAAGTCTTAGAAATTCTGAATTGTTTTTTTTTTTTTTTTTTGGTTTGCTTTCATTTATTTTATTCTTAGGTTACATCATTTTAATTGTAACGCGGAAGTTGAAACAGTTTTATTTATCTGAATACTTTTATGTTAACATAGCTTCTGCGCACGACTCCATCCGCGTGAAATTTCTTGTTTTAAGGTAAAATACTAGCAGTTCGCCCACGACCTCGTCTGCGTGGATTTCTATGGGTAGAATTTTATAAAATTTAATTTAGGTAGGAATCTCACTTGTATTTAATTTAAAGTTTTCCTGTATACAATGTTTGAGGTTTTTTTATTTACTGGTAACAAAATATTCAGGTTTTCGATTGATCTAACTCGTGATAAACCAACTTATTTACCCATGAGTAAAACATTTATTTACGTAGGTCGATGCCAACCAAAGAGAATGTTTGTCCCTTGGACTTGTAACGTGTGATAATCAGGGCAAATGATGTTTAAACGGGAGTCTGGAGTCGTTTGAACGATATAGAATAGAATAGAATACTTTTATTTCGGACATAAAATATCCATATAGTGTTAGTAACATAAAAACTTATTGCCTAGTGTTAGTAAAAATCAGCCTCCGCACAAACTGCTGTACAATCGGAGAGCCGAAGCTCTCGGCTACAGTTTTCAGGATGCTGTTTTGACTACCCCTCACTCTCCTCAGTAGCGACACAGTTTTTTTGCGTATAATTGCATGGAAGCCGTCGGTACGCGCTTGCGCAAACATTTCCGACGCGCTACAGTAACGAGGCAGCCTCAACAACATCCTGAAAGCATTGTTATATTGGACGCGCAGGGCATCCAGCGATCTCTTCGTACAATTGACCCATAGATTGCCCGTGTACAAACTTTGGCAATAAGCCTTGAAAAGTGTAATTTTTACTTGGTCTGTACACCGCGCAAATCTACGGGACAACATATTACTCCGGACCGCTAGAGCCCTGCGCTCCCTCTCAATGTCCATATCGTCCCTGAGTTCAGCGACAAGACAATGCCCCAGGTATTTAAAACTTGACACCCTTTTCATCGGTGACCCGTTAATTAGTAACTCGGGTCCTTCTCTACGGCGTTTGCCACTGACCTCAAAGACCATGTATTTACATTTATTCACATTATATTTTAAACCATGTGCAGCAGCGTAGGTCTCACACGTTTTAAGCATTTCTCTGATTGCTCCCGCCGACGGACCCAGCAGCACCATGTCATCTGCATAGTTGATGTTGTTAATTCTAACCCCATCAACACTGCATCCGACACGCATGCTGCTGAGTGCGCCTATCAGGTCATCCACGTAGAGGTTGAAGAGCCTGGGAGACGTCAGACCACCCTGTCTCACCCCGCACTCCAACCTATACGGCACAGAGACTGTATCATTCCATTTCACCCGATTGACTTGGTTACCATACCAATACTGGAATAGCCCACATATTTCCGCGGGTATACCCCTGTCTCCCATCTTTCTCCAGAGCACATCGTATGAAACAAGATCGAACGCCTTGGAGAGATCAAGGAAACAGGCGTACACCGGCGTACCGCGATCCTTATAATATTGAACGGTATGCTTGAGACTTAAAATGGCACTTTCAGTTGATAGTCCGGGGCGAAACCCGAACTGTGCGTCATGAAGATGTATGTACTTACTTAAACAAGAATCAAGCATACCGTCCAACACCTTGGCTATTATAGTCGCAAGAGAAATGGGACGATAGTTACCTCTGTCCGAGATGTCACCTGTCCTGTTCTTCACAATGGGAACTACGATGGTCTTCATTAGATTAGCAGGTAACGCGTGACTAATACACATATAGGGAGCTCCGTGGGAATTATTGTAAGCCTCGGGATCTGCGTTAGCTGGCCAGCTCTTGGTTCAATGAGAATGGTCGTTGAAATTAAGTTGTCTTTTAAATCATTTCTTAGTAACCTTTAAAATATTATCCTACTATCGCCCCCCCGCGATATTAGATACTTCCGTTTTCTCTTAGCGTTCTTTCTGAAGTTTTTTTCTTTTTATGCGGCTCCATATGGTCGTAGAGAGAAGTTACTCGTACATAGCCTAGAACCATCTTTGAGAATTGAGCTATCAAATGCAATATAATTTCTCAAATACAACTGGCACTTCCAGAGATTATTTCTACATACAAAACAAACAAACCAATTTAATCTCTCCACTAGCTGACCCGGCGAACTTCGTACCGCCATATTTTATTTCTCCAGTCGCGACTGAGGAAATATAACCCTTCCGGTAAAATCAAATCAGTTGGATTATGAATTCTGATCAAATCTATATATTTTTTATACATTTTCTGGTATACAAACCTTGTCCTGACAATAAGGAACACATAAAAAAAGAATCATCTAATTTGGTGCAGTCGTTCGGAAGTTATGCGCGTACATACATTTCGGCGATTCATTTATAGATGTATAGATAATATTAATAGAGAATAAGATAGCAAAAACTTTTGCTAATATAACTATCTATAACTATCGAATCTATTTAGATAGAGATTTGATCTTTCGAATGATGTCATAAAATATAAGATGCTTTTAGTGGCTGTTGTCACTTCGATTCTCCGTTCAAGCAAAAGATTTTCAAAAAATGGTTAAATGCAGTTTTACTTACTTTTGCCTTGAAGTCAAAATTGGTAGCATGAATATTTAGAGTGTTTCTCATCTGAGGCCTGCTTTGACTTTCCACTCTGTATAATCCAAAATGTGTAAGAGTACTGACTCCTATACATTTTAGATAGGTAATCGCTCTCGTTATCACAACAATAAAATTATTTTACACTAGCTTCTAGCCGCTACTTCGTTCGCGTGGAAGTTGTAGGTTACCACAATTTACTAAAATTATCATCATCTGGCTTTTCCCAACTATGTTGGGGTTGGCTTCCAGTCTAACCGGATGCAGCTGAATACCAGTATTTTACATGGAGCGACTGCCTATCTGACCTCCACAACCCAGTTACTGGGTAATACGATACCCCTTGGTAAGACTTGTCAGACTTTCGGGCTTCTGACGACCCGTAACGACTGTCAAAGATCCACAAATGACAGCCGGGACCAACGGCTTAACGTGCTTTCCGAGGCACGGAGAGGTCTTGGTATTTAAAGATAGTCACCCATCCACGGACCAACCGCGGCAAGCGTAGCTTAACCTGATCGATCGACCCGCGCAGCTATTGTTACTTAGCCACAAACCCCTCAATTTACTAAAATGACAGCCACTATTTATAATAATGTCCTGTGTACTATGTATGTAATTTTGGGGACAGTACAGTTGTCCTTGTGAGGAGCAGCTTTTCCTGACGTCGACACCCGCCCAATTTTCTTATGGCCATTGGCTTTTAATTATCTAGAGAATACAGTGGTTGTTCGCTGCAGCTTGATCATTTTTGGGTGTTAAAATGGCCTGTTCGCACATCCAAGGATACTCTTGGTACGGTTTTGGACTGATGTCCTCTTACACCAGACGAACCGGATCTTCTAAAGAGGCCACTAGTCTACCAAGCGCCTCTGGAAGGTTCACCTATAACCGCTCTCCACTGGTAGAGTGTCTTCACTAACTTTAAACCAAACTCACATGGTGATGGTTATGCTGCCAGTGGTGCGGGTTTGTTTGAAAGAGATACCACAGCCCCTGGCATACGGGCTACTGAAGGAACACGGGTGGGTTTTAGTCAGTAGAAGTCTGACACGCCCTCCTGCTCCACCCAGAGCGGGAGAAGTTATTTGATGATGTCACACGCAAAAAAAAAAAAAAAAACATGGTGATGGTCAAACGTAGTCTACAAACTTGCGACCATAGAGTCAACCTATTCAACGTAGCATTCAGCATTCAGTTCCTCGCCATCCCACTTAAAGTGTTTGCCGGAAATCGACTACACAGAACGGTGACACCACCTATCATGCCTTTGTTGCTGCAGATGTCTTAACCTGGCCTGCCCAGTTTTCATACCAAGAAACTTTGTGAAGATGTTTGGATGGTTGTTACTCAATCACGCAAAAACGGCTGACCGGATTTGGATGAAATTTGGCACACAGATAGATTATAGCCTGAGGATACTTTTATCACGACAGTACCTTCCCGTGGAATAATTTTAGACCTCTACGTGGGCGAAGTCGCTGGCAAATCTTTGTAATAAGAGAATCGTTAAACTGTAATAACGTGCCCCATGAAGTTTTTAAGCTACTTTCTTGCCTTTGTGAAACTTCAAATGTTCCTTATTTCAGGTATTCGTCCTCCTCGGAACACTGTTCATGGACTTCTTCCGCGCACTGTTCGTACGATACATGAATCGCTGCTGGTGCTGGGACCTGGAGAAAAAGTTCCCAGAGTACGGAGACTTTAAGATCGCAGAGAACATTCTTCACCTCATCAATAACCAGGGAATGGTCTGGATGGGAATGTTCTTTTCGCCAGGCCTCGTTGTGTTAAACGTTGTAAAGTTAATGATCATGATGTACTTACGCTCATGGGCTGTCATGACCTGTAACGTCCCTCATGAAGTCGTTTTCAGGGTCTCCAAAAGCAATAACTTCTATCTAGCTCTGTTGCTAACAATGCTCTTCCTGTGCGTACTACCAGTCGGATACACCATAGTTTGGGTTAAACCATCATGGCATTGTGGACCCTTCTCTGAATACGATAAGATCTACTATATAATGACGATCAATATCTACAAAATATTGCCGAATAGCTTGAGCTTCGCATTGGAATACATAGCGTCTCCTGCTATCGTTATACCGCTGTTGGTTCTGTTGATTCTTATAATTTACTATTTGACATCACTGACCAACTCCTTACGGGAAGCGAATAATGATTTGAAGGTAAGTCTTTGATGTAAGCTGCAAAAATCGGCCTATGGACCGTACCTGTAAACAAAAGTACATACTTTTTAATAATCTAATTGTCTGACACACTTTGAAAAATAATATTGTATTTGCACCGCAGTAATCTCATGTACCTAATACGAATCCTGCCAAAAACATACAATTACATTATGTTGTTCCATGATCAAAAGAAGACCAATTTTTTGTCCAGACATTCCAAAACCTTTGTTCCTCTTAGAACTTCGAAACACACTTGGTGTATAATTTGCATACTAATTGCTATATTTTAGATTCAATTGCGCCGTGAAAGAACTGAAGAACGGAGGAAGATGTTCCAACTAGCTGACACCAGGGGAAGAGCTGGGTCTGCAGCTATGGACAACACGCCTTTTGCAAGATGGAAGAAGGCACTGCCTTCATTGCCAATGAGTAAATCTATTGATTCCGATGACCGCAAAACTTTGACTGAGGAGATGAATGAACCGATAAAGATGGCGAAGAAAAAAGGTATGACTTTCCACGTCTTTCTTCTAATCAAGTTTCAGGTGGTTACTCAACGGAGAAGTAGATAAAAACATTCAATCTTACACACTCAACCGATGAAGCGTCAGTGCGTCGACCGAACTAACGAAGCTACGTCCGACTCGATTGGTTCTGTTATACCCGTCAGATTTGCGGCCACCTTTACGGTTTGGTGGAACTTGTGTCTTAAATCCTACTATCCTACTAATATTGTAAATGTGAAAGTTTGGATATTTAGATTGACACACAGACATATTAAAACCTGGATTAACACATTGGAAACTTCTGAACCCGGTAATACGTTCCCGTGGGATAATTTTCGACCTTCACGTGGGCGAAGTCGCTGGCAAAAGCTAGTGATTCCATATAAGATTCATCATAATTTAAATGATATAATCTAATCGAGGCGTAGCCGTGTAGTGCGCATGTGTTTAGCGGATGACGTATTTTTAATTTCAACATTTAAATTCTAAGTGTTCTGTGAGCATACCCAAATCTATGATAATTGTGTTGTTTCAGGTGGTATTTTTGCTAAAATAGTTGGGATGGCACTCGATAAAAAAGGTGATGTAGAAACCGTTTCTGAAACATCGCCTTCACCGAATAATGTAGAAGATGAAACTGACACAGACTTTCACGAAACTCTTCCAAGGGAAGTTCTCAAAATAAAAGATATTTTTATACTCAAATCCGATAAAAAAATAAAAAATTGTGTTGAATTCAAGACAGATGGAGGCAAAAAGCATAAAATTAATGAAATATTTAATAAAGGTTTAAAAGTTAAGCTCGAGAAAGTTGACGATCGTACTGAAAAGAAAGCTGTAATTGAAAAACAAATACAGGATGCCAGAGAATCAACAAAACCTAAAATTGTAAAGGAACTGTCCAAAGAAAAAAATAATGGTAAAAGAATTCATGAAAAGCAAGCTTCACAATCCAGTACTCAGTCAAAACAGTCCGACTCGATTGGTTCTGTTATACCTGTTATAACTATAAGTACTACAGAAAGTGACGAAGAAGTTTTATCTCATAAGGATAATAACGATAAAAACGGAAAGAAAGTAAAGAGCGAAGGAAAACCAAGGAAAACTCCAGATCTAAAGTCGCTACGACGACAGAGCAGTGTGGAAAGCATAAGTGAAAATAAACCTTCCCAAGAGAAAAGCCAAGAGGAAGGTCATAAATATCAATACTCATTGTAAAGATTGTTACATCACGTAGTAATAGTTCAAATAAATGTTCAACTTTGTAGTTTTATTTGTTTTTCATTCATGGTAACCTAGAAGGTAAAGAAGAAGGATGACCGATGCGTTATAAAGTTCTGGAATGGCGACCACGTACGGGAAGAGACAGAGCGGCAAGATTCTCAGAAGGTGGAACAATAACCGCACGAATTCGTTGGATCCAAGAAGCACAGGCCCTGTAGATTTTGCGAAGCTTGGAGAAGGCGTATATCCACCCAGTGGACATCTTATGACCTAAGCGATGCGATGATAATGACTTGAGTAGCTACTCAAGCAAATAAATAACTAAAGTACCCAACTGGGTACGCAGTAATTTTTTTAAAGGTTTAGTTAGTAAATATTTATTTAAAAAATCAGTGATTTCCTTAAATGCCACTGCAGATCACCTCTGAGTGGGGTGTTCCTGCGTTCAGAAGGTTAAAGTCTGGTGATGGTACTCGCACTTACCTGCGTCTCAGTATTCACCTTAACTCTTGAATGGCCTTTTTACAGGAATAACACATTCGTAAAAAGTAGGTTTGTCGGTAATGTGAACCTTGGTGTTGTTTCGCTAAACAAAAGCAGTCAGTTAGAAAATAGAAATAGTAGATACTAAATACGCCCAGGTGTAAAGCGCGACTATAAAGTTTCAATAAAATAAGCAACTCCTCTTCGACAATTGACTTCGTTTACATGTAACCTTCGACGCTGTTGAAATTCAAAGCCAAAATTATTAAAATATAATTATATATTATTAAAATAATCTCGCGGAAAAGATAACCAATGGGTTGGTTGATGGCATTATGTGCGTTATTAGTTGACACTAATAACGCACATAATGCCATCAACCAAGAGGTCGCACAATCTATGGTTCTTTTACGCACTGATGATAAAGAAGTTGCCAAACTGATAATGTCCCTACGTAGCGGCACTGCCGCTGGGTGTGTAAATGCAACCTTGCACTTTCATCTGGGCAATTTCCCAAATCTTAAAAAAAAGCCATAATACATCTTTCAGGCTGGGGACAGAGGCCGTGTCAATAACTATAGACCTATAGCAGTACTTCCAACTCTGTCCAAAATACTGGAGCGGATGATGAACAATAGGCTCTTGGATTACCTGGAGAAGTATAGCATCCTTTCACCCTCACAATATGGTTTCAGGGCGGGCAAATCCACGGCCGATGCAGTTCATGATCTAACCAATTATGTCATCACAAACTTATCCAAGTTAAATGCCTAATACTTTCTTTCCATCATCCGATGGACAGAAAGTATTAAGCATTTTCTTAGATCTTGCCAAAGCCTTTGACACGGTGTATGTCCCTACTCTCCTACGTAAGATGGAAAGTATAGGAGTCAGAGATATTCAGCTCAAACTCTTTGAGGACTACCTGAGTGAGCGTATGCAGTGCGTTAAGATAGGGGATACCATCAGCGACGAACGCACTGTCACCTACGGCGTGCCATAGGGCAGCGTAATCACCCCTACACTCTTCCTTATATATATTTATGAGCTGGGTATGCTCACTCTTCACAAAGCTAAAATTATAACCTTCGCGGTCTTCGGAAATCAAGTTCTTCTAACATAACAGACAGCTATGCTGCTGGGGAGTTTGTTGCGCCACTTTTTCTTCCCAGCTAAAGCACTAGGAAGTGTCGAAGGGTGGGCGTTTTTGGGGAACTGTCTTATGTAATTTTTGACGTTCAAAAAGTGCTGACACCAGCCTAGTTTGAATAAATGACTTTTGATTTTGATTTTTGCGGACGATACTGCTCTTCTCTTCAGCGCTAGTACATGGCAAGATGTATACACACAAGCTCAGTCGGGTTTCGAAGTTCTGACGGAGTGGTTGCGTAGTAACGTTCTTACTTTAAATGCGGAAAAAACCCCGTATACATGCCCTTCTTTCTGAAAAATTATGCGTCAACCACACAAACTCGCTGTATTCTATAGTAGCACACACATGTTCCAAACAAAATATAAATAATTGCACCTGCACTACCCGCATTCAGAAAACAGACAGTGCAAAGTACCAAGGCGTAATAATAGATAACACCCTACGCTTCAAAAATCATATCAATACTCTTAGCAGCAGGGTAGGTACGTAAACTTATATACGTCTTCAAGTTTCTAAGGCACGTGGCAGACGAGAAGCTAAGGAAATCGGTTTATTTGGCTCTCGCCCAGTCCTTATATACTAACCTACTGCATAACATCCTGGGGTGGTGCTGCTAAAAATTGTATGTTAGAGCTTGAACGAGCGTAGAGAGTCATTCTGAAAGTTTCTCTGTTCTGACCTTTCCGATATCCATGTTATATAGGGAAGCGAAGGTACTGTTCGTCAGCTGTTCATATTGTAAACGGTTATAAAACAACATGGCCTCACTACATTCAACCGGTCACTCTCCCACAGAAGTAGACGATTCGACCCCATAGTCCGCCATAACCGGCTATCCACAGCATCCTCACATCCATTCTTTAGCTACCGGTGTTGCTTTCTTTATAATAAAATAAACAGGATACTCCCAATTTATAACCTCCCAAAGCCAAATGCAAAGTAAAATTAAGCAGTTGGCTCCGGGAGTTAAATTATAAAGACACGGAAAAACTATTTGCTGTCCCAAAATAGCCAATTTAACATTTAAAATATTCTATGACTATATTTTAATTTGTAAAATTACCGACCAGATCGAGTCGGACATGTGCTCTAGAAAGGTTCCCCCACCACCAGAACATAACATCACACCTTGCTTCCCCGTAGGGTTGGGCAGAGGTGAACCGATAGTACTACCATATTTCACCAGTTATGTTTAAATGCCATACAATAGGGGGTGAACCTATTGCAAACAACCGAGCACTAATCTAGACAATGGATTGCTACTGAGAAATCCTAGATAGAAAAACCAGCTAACACTTTGCCCGGCCTGGGAATCGAACCCAGGGCCTCATGCTCAGTAGTAGCACTTGCGAACACTAGACCATTATGGCAAAACCAGAACTATCAAACTATAACCTTACTGATGAGTGGTGTATCGAACGAACTAATCTGCAGCTGCCTATGAAAATAACTTATTTTTTTAAAGGTTAGTTTAGTAAATATTTATTACTTAAAATAAATAGATACAAAAAAATATGAAATAAATAAGTTCCTGATTTCATTGATGAATTATTGCATAGTTTAGTGCTACAAACACAGACATGGAACCTGGAGTACAGTGATACAGCCCTGCTGAAAGGCACAAGAGAAGCGGCTGGACTAGTGGTGCATCCATCTGTGGTTTTATGAAGCACTAATTCGAGCCTTGCGAATCTTTTAGACGCAAAGCTGAGTCCGACTATCGGCGGAATGTGTCTACATCCTCTCTCGTTGTAAGTATTACCAATTTCCAGGAATCTTTTGTAACAGCCACCAATATATGTTTTACCAACACATTTGGTCCTATAGGGCTTCATCTTGGATCTTATTACCTGAGACGGGTTATCAAAAGCCTCATAACATTTGCTTGCACTTAATCCCCTCACATCACGTCCACGTATTCCACATTGATAGCATGTGTCTTTCCCTATAGGTAACTTTTTTTTTCTTTTGCGTTGCCTTGCATATAAATTTTGTTCATAATCTGTTGTGTTTAAATAATAGAGTTTGTCTTCAAAATCTTTTTTTGTCATATATTGCCCTTCGTCGTTCCAAAAATAATAATTGGGTTTCTCGTAATGAGTATTTTCCGGACGAAAAGTTTCATGATGTAACACTTCTGCAGCAGTTTCATCATATGCTTTTTCTATAGAATTATGTCTTCTGAACTCATCCATTTCTTTTGAATAAGGTTTAATATAAAGTACATTTTCTGTAGGATTATTTCCAAAATCTAACATTTCTGTCGCAGGTATCAGGTTTACTTTCTTGGTGGGATAAGTTCCCTCATTATGTGACATTTCTGTCGCAGGTTCTAGGTTTGCTGTCTTTGTGGGATAAGTTTCCTCATAACTTCTCATTTTTGTGACAGGTTCCTTGTTTGCTGTTTTGGTGAAATAGAATCTTCTGTGCTGGTCCATTTTTACCGGATATTCTTTTTTATGAGATATTTTGGACACAAGATTAGTTCTTCCGAAGTTTAAAATTTTCTTAAGATAAAGCTTTTCCTTATCAAATAATTTAGTTAATCTATCTGTTTCCATAAAATTTAGTTTCTCCGAAACATTTCTTATATCTTGCATTTCTAGAGAATGTTTCTTAGATAGTGTCTTATACGTAGAATATTTTTTCCCATAATCTAACATTTCAGAAGCAGGTTCATTTTTGTAGTATGCTATTTCTGTAGTATGATGTAGTCTTCTGAAGTCTTCCATGGCTAGAGAGTAAGATTTCTTAGGGTATGTTCTCGCATTATCTAAAGTATTCGTAGCGGGTTCTATAAGATATGTTTTTTCCGTAGAATGAAGTTTTCTAAATTCATCCATTTCAGAAAAATAAGGATTCTTATAGAGAGTTTTTTTTGAAGTGTGTTGCTCAAACTCTTGCAAGTCAGAATAATAAGGACTTGCAAAGTCTGTAAAAGTTACAAAAAACGGTAACCGCGTGGTTTCCTGGTTTGCAGATTTTTTTACAGCTTCACTCTCTTTATTTATTTTCGGTGTCTTAGTAAAAATGTATAACAATCTGTAGGTTATCTGGTTGCGCGTATTTTTTTCGAATTTACCAAATTCGTTTATTTTTGGCGACCCAGTTGAAAAGTATATTACTTTATGTCCATATTCGATTCTCGACTTTGTTGGAAAATAACTCTTCCAAGTTTTTATGCTGGAACTGGCGGAATAATCTAAGTCTAGCGTCGTTAAATATTCTGTGCTGCTGCTCATCAGTTCACTCGGCACCCCTAATGGCCACTGTTCATTCACATATTCTTCTATGGTCATTGTGACCGTATGGGAATTGTATTGCGCCTCTAAACTTGTGGTTAGAAATTTGTGCTGCCTTTCTCTTGGTATATGTGTTAATAACTGGTTTTCATTTTCTATCTCACTTATATTCATTTCAGAGGTAGTTTCACCAGGTAATGTTTCTGTTTCAGTATCATAATTATAGTTGTCTCCTGGCATGCTGTCGGTAGTTGATATTGATTGCAAGAAATCTGTTTCATAATCCTCGGGAATTATAATTACATCAGTGGTTGTCAAGTAAATGTAAGGGTTCTTCGTACGAGAATTCATGGGGGTTACTGGTAAGGGTCTCACGAGACATATGAAAATGAGAAACCCATTTAAAGCATTTGCCATCTTAGATAAATAACTATAACAAAAATAAATAGAAATAAAAACAGATAGCCACTATTGGTGACGTTTGCTCCTTATAATCTGTGGTAGTGTTTTATTTATGATCAGTGGGCGTAGCTTGGTTGCCTATGGTAGTCTCGGAAGTCATTTTCAGCATGCAGACCCGAAGTCAGATTTATATCTTCTATATAATTATATAAAAGGAGAAACTGACTGACTGATCAATCAACGCACAGCCGAAACTACTAGGACTAGGAACGTGAAATTTTGCACACGGCTTCCTTTTATAATGTCGGGGAGCACTAAGAAGGGGTTTTTGGAAATTCGACCTTTGAGGGGGTGAAAAGGGGGGATTTTGTCTGTATGAAAAATCTTAATCCTTGAGTTAATAAACTTGAAACTTGGTACAAATACTTATCTAAGTAAATTATAAAGTTGGTCATTTATTGTTTTTCTAAACTGAAGATTGGGGGGTGTCAAAGTTTGTATGGAAGAATTATAACGCGCGGTCTGATTAACTCGAAACTCAGTATTTATACCTAAAACCAAAAGTAAAGAATAACGTGTATCAGGATTTTTCGAAAATCTACCCCTAAAGGGGTAAAAAAGGTTAGTTTGTAATATTATAAATGTGAAAGTTTGTGAAGACGATTGAATCTTTATTACTCAATCACACAAAAACGGCTGAACGGATTTGGATGAAATTTGGCACAGAGAGAGATTATAACCTAAATTAACCTATAGGATAGATAGGATTTAGATCCCGTTGGTACGTACCCGCGGGATAATTTCCGACTTCCACGCGGGCAAAGCCGCGGGCGGGAGCTATTACTACATAATTGTATACCATGGTACTTATTACTTTTCGGTTTAAGAGCTGTTAGCACACCAATGCAAACGCATGTGCGAAAAAAAGCGGTGCAAATGCAGTCGTAAACGCAAGCGTTTGCGGTTGTGGCACGTTAACATCATAAATCTGAGTGATGAATGTACTGAGTGACGAGCGCGTGATGCAGTTTTGGTGCGTTGCCACAATCGGAATTAACGCCGTCGTCTTGATTTTTTGATATATATTTTAAGTCATATTATACAACAATCAATAAATCTAGCAAATCAGCCCATCGCAATCCATTGCTGGATATAGGTCTCTCCCAGGGGGTGCGTCTCATTTCATATAAAGTTATTGGTATATTTTCATTTCAATAACATTCACAAGATTTTAAAACCGGTCAAGTGCGAGTGTGACTTACGCCAACGACGCGCGAGTCACACTCGCACTTGGCCAGTTCCGTTAAAATTATTAAAATTATGCTTATTATATGATGTAACTAAAAATTTACGGTTTTCCCAATGTTTCCTTTATCTTTGCTATAAGACGTTACTTCGTACCAAATTTCAAGATTCTGAGTTCACGGGAAGCACAATACGGGAAGTACCCTGTAGGATTTGTTTCCCTTGCGAGTGTCAAAAATTTGCGGCATAAACGGCTGTTTCTTTTGATTGCGTTTGCTTAGAAGTTTGATTTTTTCACAGCTCCAAGAGACAGTAGACCTGAATATTTGATATAATTCCAGCTTGATTATTATATCCACGCGTTCTCTTTTTTTTAGTATGTGTTTGTTGCTGTTGTGTTGTGTCCTTGTCGAATAAATGTTTTCTATTCTATTTTATTATATTATATCCGGCAAGGATGTTACAGGCACGTTGCTGTTCCAATACCGCTGAGACAAATATAATTATTGTGCTTTATTCATTCTTCTTGGCTGAACCTATAGTTATTGAAATTGTGTGTCTAGTAATGAGTAGGTATATTGTTACTTGGTGATGAATAAAAAAATATTAAAAATATAGTGTTCCATGCTTGTTGTGTTTGCACTAAACTGGAAACGAGTTTGGTCGCCGGCCGGCGAGTCGCTTGGGATTGCAGGCGATCCCGAATTCTCACCTCCGCATATGATTTTGACAAAAAAATTGTCGCTAGCGATGTCAAATCTGTATGAACGTGGAATTATGGAATTGCCTGAAATCGGAAATGACGTTTAACTTACTAATATTATAAATGATGCTCTGTGACCTTACCTTATCTGTGATTAATGTCCAATCATGTGCAATAGCATTTGCTCCACAGAACACATATACTCCTAACGGAGATTTGCTCTAAGGCAATTGTTGGGCTATGGCATAGAGTCTGCTTGTGAATTCTTTTTGTATTCTGAGCTTGTGTTAATATTCTCATTCTCCCGTTAATATTATTATACTCTTTGGGTATATTTATGATCTGTAATAGATTGAGCTATGGTGAGCACATAGCTTTGTAGTGTTTTTTTATAGGTCTGTGTTTTTTTTACATTTTTATATTTTTATTTTTTTTGCTATTCATTATTGTATTTCTTTTCTAGAATGTTTACAAATATTTTATATCTTATTTATTTGATATTTTTTTATTTACATTATGAATTTAAATATATTAATTGCTCATTGTTGTCGCGTATCAAAAACCCAGTGGAACATATTCTGTCCTCCACAACAACAGCGTCGCAAGGGCTGCCAAATAATATTTACAGATACGAACCGTATAGAGGTAATTCTTCATGTTCCTTAACGCTACATACGATTACGGCGAGGTAACCGCATTACACACTACCAGTAGGATTATCTTTAATTTTCACAGTTCAACAACATTCTTTGCGTTATTTATGTTGTTGAGCAGAATTTTTTTTCGAACTTATGAAGAAATATCCTTCAAAGTGAATCAGATTCAGATTGCTAGTGTGTCACGTACCTCTAGGGTGCAAGATGAACTACCTCATAATTATTCAATAACATCTACTTACCTATCACACATCTACTTATAGAATATCTTTTCCTTTTGGTTTAACTGAGCATCCACATGCCATCCTCAACATATCATTCAATCAATGATATTTTAATAAATATAATATCATTGCATTCAATGAATACACTATCCATTCAATATACGATCTAGGTCCTATAAGGTCCTATAAGGACCTAGATCGTGTATTCTTGTATCGTTATGAGGCAGGAAAAATAATTCAAGTGAATAAAACTGGAATGATGTTCTTTAGTAAGCGCATCACTTGGGGACACCTGCTCAGATTTGGCTTTTTTATTTTATAATGTTTGTAGTGGTCTGATTTAGGTGGGGCTTGTGGCTAAACAACAATAGCTGCACGGGTCGATCGATCAGGTTAAGCTACGCTTACCGCTGTTGGTCCGTAGATGGGTGACCATCTTTACATACCAAGACCCCTCCGTGCCTCGGAAAGCACGTTAAGCCGTTGGTCCCGACTGTCATTTGTGGATCTTTGACAGTCGTTACGGGTCGTCAGAAGCCCGAAAGTCTGACAACCCCTCTTACCAAGGGGTATCGTATTACCCAGTATCTGGGTTGTGGGTTGTGGAGGTCAAATATGCAGTGCTCCATGTAAAATACTGGTATTCAGCTGCATCCGGTTGGACTGGAAGCTGACCCCAACATGGTTGGGAAAAGGCTAGGCAGATGATGATGATTGGGCTGATTTAGGTTTTATGGAAAGCTAAGCCGGATATTGTTATTAACGACGTCGGTTTTGGTTAAGATTGTGGAAATTTGGACAGGAAAACATCTGTTGAGTCAACTAGTTTCTTACTATAACAGATCAAATCCGTAAACAGTTACTAATTACAGGACACAGGACATTATGGAGACCAACACCAACAAAAACAAAAAGTGCCTCATCAAATCAAGAAATACTATTGAAACCTAAATCCAGGGTTATTGCACAACAATACAGACCACAAGTTGTTGGCCAGCACACGGCGAGTGTAACGAAAAAATCATTTTGGCATCATTTCCATGAAAACGAAGAGGCTTGGCCGAAAGTCGTACTAGTTTTGGCAAGCACCGAGAGAACAACTACACCGAGAAAAATAAAAAAAACTTTTGCTAGCTATTTTCCTCACTTAAGATACAGATTCTCATCTACAGATATTGGTAAAATTGATCGACAGGGTAGCAGGAAATTTGAATATAATACCGCTCCGGATACTTCCAAAACTATAGATTTTGTTAGGCAAGGTTTTCTGACCAATTTTGGCAGTTTCACCACTTTAGCTGCTTTCAGCTCATATTTACCAAAAATTACAACAAAGACGTTAACTACACGAACATATGACTTGCCACCACCATCACGGCCACCGGACTCTATAATAAAAACACAGGATTTTATGATGACAGCACGGAAATTTACAATACCCAAGGGTTTTGCAACACCAAAAAACTTTATAATATCAAAGGAGCTTACAATACCAGAGCAAGCAACAACAACCGAGGAATCAACAGGATCACAGGAATCAACAAAAGAAAAACCCGTATCCACCAAGTGCATCGAATGTGGCTTGTTCAATGTCTCAGAGATCCCCCATGAACCGACATGTTTCCAAATATTCCAAGCCAATAATCGGAAATATGTGCGATTAAGAAAACGTCACAAAAAAACCTGTGAAGGGGAGAAACTATACAAAGGTAACAATTTGCAACTACAACCACCTACATATATGGTTAACTATATACACCTCTGTCCAATGTGAACTTCCGTTCCGAACGCATTAAATAGATACCGCCCCACAGTTCTGCAATTATATTATCATTTAGTGGCGAAAACCTATAACTTACTGAGCGATCTTTTAATAATTTAAGACCTTGAATTCCCATAGTACTTATTGTTATTTTTTCCAAATGATCTGTTTGAAAAATTCAGTGTTTCTTCTAGGTGGATGCTTCAAACGGTTTCTTGACGTTGGCATAAATTACGACGAGAGGGGTTGCCGCACGATGCCTCCAGTTGAGGGCGGAAGTTTCGCGTCCAAAAGATTTACTATGCTTGAACTAACCATGCATAACCTGAAAGAGGGCTGTATATCCAGCCCATTTTCCTCCTTGACCCCCTTCAATAGAGCTATTTCTTTGTACGCTAGATACCATGTCTGTATATGTGTCGGTAGGTACTGCAACCACGGGAAAACCTTGCGTGTTAATCCAATCTCCTTAATATTCATTATAATTGTTTTTTCATGTACTTATTTTATATGCGAACCCTGGCTGTCGTAATGCGATGCTGGACTCAGGACTGGGATTTACCAGTCCAGCATCAGTCAGGTCAGTGGTTTTTTTATACGAGAATTTAATGACGCCCTCAGAAATGATATTTACAAATAATCAATGATTATGTTACTGAGTGGATATCTACAGTGAGCAGTGAGTACACCGAGTACACTGATTGTGTGACTAGTGCCCAAAAAAACAGAAGTTGAGACTATGTTCCTACACGTTAGGAACTTACGTCGGCTGAAAAGATGGGCCCGTTTTTTTATGGATGTATTATGTTAGATTTATGAGAGTAAGCGGTACTAAACTTATGCACGGGTGGCGAAATCAAATATAATATGTAGATAGACTACCTTCTGCCCGCGACTTCGTCCCCCTTGCCACCGCGTCACATCCCTTCCCCGCTCGCGCTTTTTCTTAGTTTTTCCTTAGCGTTCTTTCTGACTTGTTTTTCTTTTTGGCTCGGCTCTTAAAGATCGTAGCGTGATATTAAATAGGCTTTAATCTTTCTCAAGAATTTAACTATCAAATGCAAAAAGAGTTTTTCAAATCTAACTGATAATTTTACATAATTAAAGTAGATATTAGTAAAGATAATTGTGTTCGGGAATAAACCGCTCCACTTAGGAGTTCCTCATAATGTGATATGTCTATCGTAGGTCCTTCTATGGTCATTGTGACCCTACGGGGATTGTATTGCGCCTCTGTACTTGTGGTTAGAAATGTTTGCTGCCTTCCTTTTGGTATATGTGTTAATAACCGGTTTTCATTTTCTATCTCACTTTAAATCTTTGCAGAGGTAGTTTCACCAGGTAATGTTTCTGTTTCAGTATCATAATTATAGTCGTCTCCTGGTATATCTACTGTCGGTAGTTGACATTGATTGCAAAAAATCTGTTTCATAATTCTCGGGATTTATAATTACATCAGTGGTTGTCAAGTAAATGTAAGGGTTCTTTGTACGAGAATTCATAGGGGTTACTGGTAAAATGAAAATGAGAAACCCATTTAATAATCTGTGGGCGTAGCCTCGGAAGTCATTTTAGCTTACAGACCCGAGTCATGCAGATTTATATACTACATGATTGCACTCTGTGGTCATCATCATCAGTCTATAACGTTCCCACTGCTGGGACACAGGCCTCCTCTTTGTGAGAGGGAAGTGAGCCGCAATCCACCACGCGGGCCCGGTGCGGGTTGGTAGATGTCACATGTATTCGAATTTTTAATTCTAGGACATGCCGGTTTCCTTACGCTGTTTTCCTTCACCGTTTTGAGAGCAGTGGTAATTAAATAATTTACACAAAGTAAAGCGTCTGTCTGGGTTCGAACTCACGACCTACAACTCGTAAGTCGCGGCCGTTACCACTTGGCCACCACTGCTCTTCTTGCACCTTGCTCCTTCTTGGCACTCTGTGGTACTTATTACTATTCGGTTTAAGGGCTGTTAGCACACTGACGCAAACGCATGTGGGAAAAATAGCGGTGCAAACGCAGTCGTAGACGCAAGTGTTTGCAGCACGCTAACATCGCACTTAGGTCAGCAGAATTGTTTTTGATGCGAAATTACGACCTTACGAGCATTTTGGCTCCTCACACATCCTCTTCAAACTATCTATGTTGAGCTTGTGGAAAACCTCCCAACTGGAAATCTCAAAATCAATAAAAAGCCAGGTAGGCTGCCGTAGGTACAACTTTGCTTAAAATCAAAAAAATGTAAATCAAAATATTTTATTTCACATACACCTTCATGGGCACTTATGAAACGTCAGAAGCTAGGTGCACGGTTCCAAATTGTTGTTTCCTATGGAGAAGAGCCGGCAAGAAACTCCCATTGAGGTAATATGTATGTACGTTAGTACATATTACCTCAATGGAAACTCCACGGTTACTCTTTAAAAAAATAATTGGCTTTGACAATGTCTCCAAATTACAGAGATAAAATGTATGGGAGGACAGTGCAGGCCTGTCAATAAGTACCAGGTACATAAACGAATACAGAATAGAAAATTGTCTACAAATCTACAGTTTGTAAGGCCTACAACGTAACTTAAATAGTAAGACTGGGGTTCTAATGACCCACATTGTGACTGTGACACCACATGACAAAGTTTTTTTGTATACGTTTGCGAGGCTAAGCTAAAACTGTCGACTGGACTGAACTCTGGTCGAAGCAAATAAAAAAATAAAAATGAAATCAGTGACACAAAGTAGTGTCGCAGTAATGTTTAAGTCCAATCTTCTTTCTAAACTCCGTGGTCCAATGTAATAGATAGCTGGCTTACTACCAAAGCGGGTTCCTCCAGGATGCTTATATAGAAAAACCTAATTGCATTGTGTGTAAATAGAATCAACATTTGTAATGAGTGATGAATGTAGTTACTGAGTGATGAGCGCGCGATGCAGTTTTGGTGCGTTGCCACAATCGGAATTAACGCCGTCATCTTGGTTTTTTTATATACATTTTAAGTCATATTACACAAAAATCAATCAATCTAGCAAATCAGCCCATCGCAATCCACTGCTGGACATAGGTCTCTCTCAGGGTACGCCACAATACGCCATCCACCGCCTTCTGCATCCAGTCAGTTGTTTTAGGTTGTCGGTCCATCCAGCCGGGGGGCGCTTGCCGATATGCAGTCTCCATTCCAGGACTCATCTGTTCCACCAACCATCGGTCCTTCCACAAACATGGCCTGTCGACTGCCACTTCAGCTTGCTTACTCTGCAAGCTAATATCGGTGATTTCGGCTCTTTTGCGGATAATTTCATTTCTGATTTTATCCTTCAGAGAATTCCGAGAATTCTCGCTTCATAGCGCGCTGAGCGATCTTAAGTTTGTGGACCAGCCTGACTGTCACGAATCCACGTTTTGGAACTATTCAGTTACCAGTCGGATTTAGAAAAATCTTTATGCATTTGATAGCCCAATTTTTGAGGAAGGATTATTTAATTATTTAACATCACGCTACGACGCTTTCGAGCCGACCAAAATAAAAAAAGTATTTGGGAAGCACTGGAGTATATTGTTACTTGCTGATGAATAAATAAATATAAAAAATATAGTGTTCCATGCTTGTTGTGCATGGGCTAGACTCGAATCAAGTTTGCTGGCCGCCCGGCCGGTCGCTTTGGATTGCAGGCTCCTGTGGTGAATTGTGGGTGCATTTACAAACATTAAACTCACATATAAACAGCCAGGCCCGGAACAACTACTTGTAGACCATACAAATATTTGTTCCGTGCGGAAATCGAACCTGCGACACGCAGCGCAGCAGTCAATCGCTTAACCACTGTGCCAATCGTGCCGTCAAAATGTTCACCTCCGCATAACTACGATTTTGACAAAAAATTGTCGCTAGCGATGTAATTTGACATCGCCTTCCACGCGCATTTCCACGTCCATACTAGATTTCTGTATGGACGTGGAATTTTGAAATTGCCTGAAATCGCGTTTACCTTACCAGTATTATAAATGATGTTCTGTAACTTTACCTAATATGTGATTAATTTCCAATCATTTCCAATCGTTGAGCTATGGCATAGAGTCTGCTTGTGGTGTATTCTCCCATTAGTATTGTTATACTCTTTGGGTATATTTATGATCCGTAAAAAACTGAGCTATAGTGAGCTCATAGCTTTGGAATGTATTTTTTATTATTTTTTATTATGCTTTATTTGCTATTCATTATTGTATTTTTTTTTCTAGAATTTTTACAAATATTTTACAACTTAATTGTTTTACTGTGATTTTTATTTACGTTATGAATATAAATATGTATATGAATTGCTCATTGTTGTCGCGTGTAAAAGACCCAGTGAAACATATTCTGTCCTCCGCAACAACAGCGTCGCAAGGGCTGCCAAAAAATATTTACAGATACGAACCGTATAGAGGCAATTCCTGATTCTTTATGTTCCTTAACGCTTCATAATATTACAGCGGGGTAACCGCGTAACACACTACCAGTAGGAAAGGCTTTAAAATTCTCAGTTCAACAACATTCTTTGCTTTATTTACGTTGTTGAGTAGACAAATTTTTGAACTTACGAAGCAATATCCTTCAAAGTGAATCAGATTCAGATTGCTAGTGTGTCACGTACCTCTAGGGTGCAAGATGAACTACCTCATAATTATTCAATAACATCTACTTACCTATCACACATCTACTTATAGAATATCTTTTCCCTTTGGTTTAACTGAGCATCCACATGCCATCCTCAACATATCATTCAATCAATGATATTTTAACAAATATAATATCATTGCATTCAATGAATACACTATCCATTCAATATACTCTAGTGTATTCTAGTGTATTCTTGTATCGTTATGGAAAAATAATTCAAGTCAATAAAACTGGAATGATGTTCTTTAGTAAGCGCATCACTTGGGGACACCTGCTCAGATTTGGTTATTTTATTTTATAATGTTTGTAATGGTCTGATTTAGGTTTTATGGAAAGCTAAGTGGGAATCAAAGTTTTTTTTTTTTTTAATTTGACATCATTTTTGTTTAGGATTATGGAAATTTGAACAGGAAAACGTCTGGTGGGCCAGCTAGTTTGTTAATAAAACAAATCAAATTAGATAGAAAGACTATTGAAACCCAAATCCAGGGTTATTGCATAGTAATGCAGACTACAAGTTGATGGCCAGCACACGGCGGGTGCAACGAAAAAATCTTTTTGGGGTCATTTCGATGATGACGAAGACTCTTGGCCGAAAGTCGTACTAGTTTTGGGCAAGCACCGCGAGAACAACTACACCGAGAAAAATAAAAAACCTTATGCTATCTATTGTCCCTACTTATGACACAGATACTCGTCTACAGATATTGGAAATCTTGATCGACGGTGTAACAGGAAGTTCGAATATAACTCCGGATACTTCTAAAACTATCGTTTCTGGTAGGCAAGGTTTTCCGACCAATTTTGACACTTTCAGCTCTTCTACTGCTCAAAGCTCAGCAATGCCAAAAATAACACAGAAGTTTTACAATACCAACAAAGGAAATGCCAAAAAAGGAGTTAAGTATACAAATACATGACTTGCCTCCATCACGGCCGTTTACAATACCATCGGAGTTTACAATAACAACACATGATTTTATGATAACATCACAGGAAGTGAAAATTACCAAAGGGTTTTACAATACCAAAGAAGTTTACTAGTTTTTTGATACAAGAATTGAATGACGCACTCAGATTACGTTACAACCGCATTGAGTACTCTGATTGTGCGATTCGTGCCATAAAAATGGAAGTTGAGTTTATGTCCGTACACGTTAGGAATTTACGTCAGCTGAAATGACGGGCCCGATTTTTACGGATTTATAATGTTAGATTTATGAGAGTAAGGGGTACTACACACAAGCACGGGCGGCGAAATCAAATATAGTATGTAGATAGACTAACTTCTGCCCGTGACTTCGTCCCACGACCCACCGCGTCGCATCCCTGCCCCCGCTCGCGCTTTTGCTTCAATTTTCCTTAGCGTTCTTTATGTTTTTTTTTTCTTTTTTGCTCGGATCTTAAAGGTCGCGATGTTGATGGCTATCAAATGCAAGAAGTTTTTGTCTAATCTGACTAGTAGATTCAGAGACTTCTCCTTACATACAAACAAATTTTACCTCTTTACAGTAGTTAGTAAAGTTAGTTGTGTTCGGGAATGAACCCCTCCACTTAGCAGTTCCCTCTTAATGTGACATTTCTGTCGTAGGTTCCTGGTTCACGTTTTTTGTAAAATGAATTCTACTACACTCGTTAATTTCTATAGAATTAGGTTTTTCGTAATAAGTTCTATACGATGGAACTTTTTAACCTATTTCAAAAAGAAGAATTTTATCAATTCGACACGTTTTTTTTTTCTCAGTTGTGTTCGGGCTGTGACGGCCGTGGTGACGGATTTGCAAAATTCTGTTTTTGTTCAAAAGGGGTTTTTACGAAATGGTCCCATTTCTGATGATGCGTTTCCGAGACGGACAACGGAACTCTACAAAAAATGACAGCGAATCAACCACGATTGCTGCTATCGCATAGATAGGTAGGTATGCATTGTTTTGACCCCAATGATGATGAAATTTCGAAATGGTGTAGGGTAGGTATTATAACTAAAATGTGAAAAATAAAAACATTTTCCAAAAACAAATAAACCTACTTCCGAAAAAATATACTACGGGAACACTAGGGGGACAGTCAGTGAAGATGCCAAACAGAAGTGGCCTAGCATTTTCATTAGTCGTCCCCGGACTTGGCAATGCCATGATCAAAATATTACCTGCAACTTAAAAGGCCAATAAATGTGATTTTTTTACTTTTTAGAGTTTTTGTTTGTGTCGGAGTTTATTTAATTTTTAATTTAACTTTTATTTCATAATGACATGTCTTGTTTAAATCTGTGCAGCGTTGCGTATGTTTCCCACAGTGAAGTTCATTACTAATTTATCCTCATTCCTCGTCCTAATCACCATTTATCTATAACCTATTCATTGAGACCTTTTCAATGAGGCCAAACACGATACCTCTGCTATTTGTTGGTAACTTGGGTATCCTGGAAATTCCAGGTGTTGCTCCAGCATCAGTTCAAGATAACTTTGTTCGTCTAATATCTTTGAAGTAATAGAATACCAAATTTCGACTTGATCAGACCCATGGAAGATGCTCAAATCCCTTCATCAACCAGAAAAGAGCTGATAATCTTCAAACGGCTGAACCGATTTTGATGAAACATGTCTAAGAACACTCCCGACTAATTCACCTTTGAAACAAAAACAAACAAAATTTAAATCGGTTCATCCGTTTGGGAGCTATGTCGCCTCAGACAGACACACACACGGTCAAACTTATAACATCCCGTCCTTTTTGCCTCGGGGGGGTTAATAAAAACAGAAAGCCACTGTCGGTGACGTTTGCTCCATATAATCTGTGGGCGTAGTCTCGGAAGTTATTTTCAGCATGCAGACCCGAGTCCTAAAGATTTATATACTACATGATTGCACTCTGTGGTACTTATTACTATTCGGTTTAAGGGCTGTGAGCTCATCGACGCAAATGCAGGTGAGAAAAAAAGCGGTACAAACGCAGTCGTAGACGCAAGCGCGATGTTAACTTGCTGCAAAGCAAGTGAACATCGCACTCAGGTAAACCCAAATTATTATGGATGCGATCAGACATCCTCTTCAAACTGCCTATGTTGAGCTTGTGGAAAAGCTCCCAGCTGGAAATGATAAAATCAGTAAAAAGCCAGGTGGGCTGCTGTAGGTACAACTTAGTCAGCTTAAATAGTCTAAAACTGGGGTTTTGCTGACCCACTGTGACACCACATGACAAAGGCAGAGAGCAGGACTGCTCTCTGTGCACTATGAAATACGTCAACACTGTCGACTGGACTGAACTCTGGTCGATGCAATGCATGATGAATATAGTTACTGAGTGGTGACGAGCGTGTTAGATTGTTCATTTTGATAATCTATTATTGTTTGGTAGATAATGTCATTTGTCACGTTGACGAAGCCTTGAACAAGTGCAGAAGTACCTAATTTGACTAGTTTACAAAAATAACGGTCTCAATTTGTGAAAATAACTTGGATGTTGTTACTATAAATGATGACGTAGTATTTAATTACACTTGTAATATATTTGGGTTTTCTAGTATTACTTAAAATAATAAATAGACTGATTCAATTGACTAGCACAATACTGGCAGTTCATATTGATACTTTTAAGTGTCTTAAATTACGAATCAGTTCTTATTAAATTGCTTAATTACCATAAAATGTTTTCTAACGGTTTTACTACATAACCTTTGTTTATTAATCTGTGTTAGAAGTTATTAAGCCAAATGAGTGACGTTCTGTAGCTTGTTCAAAATGGCGGTAGTTGTTTAATGTAAATTGACATTGGGAAGTTATAAAAAGGATTAAAAATAACGTTATTGGGTCAGTTGCTTGGTAGATGTTCAGGAGGTTAGTCCTAGTGCCGTTGTTGTGTGGAATAAATCAACCAGATGTCATGTAAGTTAAGTAATTTGATATTATATAATAATTATTGCATATTATAAAAATGTTGTTGCACAAGTTATATTATAGTCGGTTTTCCTAATGTTTTAAATCATAACAATCATATTCATGTTCTATTCCTAGCTATTGTAATAATGTAATAGCAATGTTATAATAATTCTAAGTTCTCTTGGACAATGGTCCAAGAGTTGAAATTAAATGTATGTAGGAAAATAATAATTCATAGTAATGTAAGAGATGTGTTGATGAAATACTTCAATACTGTTTCCATGGAGTTTCTTGTCCTTCTTCTCCATGAAGACCTAGTTTTGGAACGGACGACTAGCTTTCTGATTCAATATTGACAAGCCTAACTGAAATAAATGTCTGGTCTTGTCTTTCTGTGCTTTACTTCATGAAATCCTTTCCCTACAAACCATATTCATAAGAACCTGCATATACAGTAAATAAGCAGTAACCATTCTGATATTCAAAGCTTGATATTTGTTTTAAATGTACACACTTATAAATGTATATATCCCCTTTTTATTCTGACAAGCGCGTGATGCAGTTTTGGTACCTTGTTAAGAGAATTGCAGGGTGATTCAAGAAATTCAAAACCCTTATGATTCTTTATTGCTCTTTTGTGTGATGTCATCTTGAATTGCGTCACAAATTTGGAACCCGTGTTATGGCAAGTACATTGATCGTATTGAGAATATACAAAAAATATTTATTCGTTTCCTATGTTTTCGGCTGCGTATACCATACTATTCTAAAAATTACATAAATCTCTGCAAGAAATTTCATTTACAGACACTTATAAATCTTCGTCGATTAGCGGATTGCACGTTCCTTTTAAAAATTATTTCTAGCGAGACCGACTGTCCTGAAGGCCAATTCTCGCAATTAAAACCGTTCAAAATCTAGTCGCAGTGTCATCTCAGCGACAAGCAAATGTCAAAAATGTATGAAAATTCGCGAGATATTTTTGACAGATTGACACTGAGATCAGAGGGGCAATTCTACTAATTTTATGAACGTTCACAAACTGCGTCTTAACGTCCCTCAGAGATCAGTTAAGGTTTAATCCACCTATCTCCTTTCCTATTTCTTCTTCTAACTACAGGGACTTCAACTTTAATATTCATTGTAAAGAGTTCTCATTCGACCCATTTACCACCAAAACCCACCTATTCTGTACGCACTCGGCTGAACGCTGACTTTTTCAAAAGTGCATCGTGCTTATTGTACCTTATACATATTTTATATTCTTTTCTATCGCGATTGTTAGTGATCATAAGATTTCTACTAAGCTATTTCCTGTTTTTATCCGTGAGAACCTGTAATTGGCTTAATGTCGACATTACGAGTCCACGTTTTGGTGCTACATATTTGTTATAACGGGCAGGACGCACTGATGAGGACCTTACTCTTCGAGCATTATACAACACAATTGCATGTATGTTTACCAACAGCGGCCCCTGTTACCGTATTTAGAGCTAATGAAAGTAATGGATAATCTATACTAATATTATGAAAAAATATAAATAGCATGCTACATAGTGATGGCATAGTGATGGGACGGGAGCAGTGGTGGCCAAGTGGTAACGGTCGCGACTTACGAGTTGTAGGTCGTGAGTTCGAACCCAGACAGGCGCTTTACTTTGTGTAAATTATTTCATTACCACTGCTCTCAAAACGGTGAAGAAAAACATCGTGAGGAAACCGGCATGTCCTAGAACAAAAAATTCGAAGACATGTGACATCTACCAACCCGCACTGGGCCCGCGTGGTGGGTTACGGCCCGCTCCCTCGCACAGAGAGGAGGCCTGTGTCCCAGCAGTGGGAACGTTTATAGGCTGATGATGATAGTGATGGCACGCTCTGAGTTTTTAAAACGCTTTTATTAGATTCACCTGTAGTTTGTTTGTTGTTTGTAACCAGTCGGGAAACAACAAACAATAGGGAGTCCCTTTGGACTTGATTTTGACCCACTTCAAATGGTTAGATATTTCATGTAAACTTTGTAGACTTATCGAGGACCGTTGACAATACAATAATTTCAAAAAATAAAAACCGAAACATCACGCTTTTGTAGTTAGCAGAACCAAAATATAGAAAATAAATATTAGATTTAAAAATAAAATTTAAAAACACGCTTTAAAAAAGCGTGGGGTGCTTCTTTTATAATAATATCAAGCACGCCACGCTTTTTTGAAATTACCACCAGTATTGTACATGATGCTCTGTGACCTTACTTACCTAATCTGTGATTAATCTCCAATCGTTGTTCTATGGCATCGTATGGCATAGAGTCTGCTTGTGGCATATTTATGATCTGTAATAGCAATACTCTACTCTATGTATAGTAGATTGAGCTATGACAAGGTCATAGCTGTGTAGTGGTTTTTTTATATGCTTTTATTTGCTATTTTTATTGTATTTCTTTTCTAGAATGTTTACGAATTTTTCATATTATATTTATTTAATATTTTTCTATTTACATTATGAATTTAAATATATTAATTGCTCATTGTTGTCGCGTATCAAAAACCCAGTGGAACATATTCTGTCCTCCACAATACCAGCGTCGGAAGGGCTGCCAAAAAATATTTACAGATACGAACCGTATAGAGGTAGGTAATTCCTGATACTTTACGTTCCTTAACGCTACATAATATTACGGCGAGATAACCGCGTTACACACTACCAGTAGGAATAGCTTTAATTTTCACAGTTCAACAACATTCTTTGCGTTATTTATGTTGTTGAGCAGACAAATTTTTCGAACTTATGAAGCAATTTCCAGCAAAGTGAATCGGATTCAGATTGCTATACATTTCCAGTTTACGCTGATCTCGGTTTGTACGGAAATCTTATACAATGCGAGATCAGCTTATATTGGAAATGTATAGCTTGATGTGTAGCCGTGCGTACCTCTAGGGTGCAAGATGAACTACCTCATAATTATTCAATAACATCTACTAACCACATTTTTTTTAATGTATTTTCCCTTTGATTTAACTGAGATCCACATGCCATCCACAACATATCATTCAATGAATACCTACACTAGCCATTCTTCTATCGTTATGAGGCAGGAAAATACTTAAAATGAATAAAACTGGAACACTGTTCGTTGGTAAGCACATCACTTGGGGACACCTGCTCAGATTTGGTTATTTTATTTTATAATGTTTGTAATGGTCTATTTTAGGTTTTATGGAAAGCCAACTGCACTTCCTTTTTGATGAGGATTATGGAAATTTGGACAGGAAAACATCTGTTGAGTCAACTAGTTTCTTAATAAAACAGATGAAATCCGTTAACAGTTAATTATTACAGGACACAGGACATTATGGAGACCAACACCAACAAAAACAATAAGTGCCTCATCAAATCAAGAAAGACCATTGAAACCCAAATCCAGGGTTATTGCACAGCAATACAGACCACACTTTGATGGCCAGCACACGGCGAGTGCAACGAAAAAATCTTTTTGGCATCATTTCGATGATGACGAAGAGGCTTGGCCGAAAGTCGTACTAGTTTTAGCAAGCACCGAGAGAACAACTACACCGAGAAAAATAAAAAAAACCTTTGCTAGCTATTTTCCCCACTTAAGATACAGATTCTCGTCTACAGATAATGGTAATCTTGATCGACAGAGTAACAAGAAGTTCGAATATAATACCGCTCCGGATACTTCTAAAACTATAGTTTTTGGTAGCCAAGGTTTTCTGACCAATTTTGTCAATTTTAGCACTTCTGCTGCTCACAGCTCAGAAATACCAAAAACAACACAGGAGCTTACAATACCAACAAAAGAGTTTACAATGATAACAAATAAGTTAGAAACCCGAACACAGGAGCTTACAATACCAACAAAGGAGTTTACAACGCCAACAAAGAAGTTAGGAATACGAACACAGGAGCTTACAATACCAACAAAGGAGTTTACAACGCGAACAAAGAAGTTAGGAATACGAACACAGGAGCTAAAAATACCAACAAAGGAGTTTACAATGGCAACAAAGAAGTTAGGAATACGAACACAGGATTCTACGAAATCAGAGGAAGGAACACCAAACGATGAATCAACAGGATCACAGGGGTTAACAGAGAATAAAACCGTAGTAACCAAGTGCATCGAGTGTGGCTTGTTCAATGTCTCAGACATCCCCCATGAACCGACGTGTTTCCAAATATTCCAAGCCCCTGACCGCAAGTATGTGCGATTCAGAAGATATCACAAGAAAATCTGTGAAGGGGAGAACCTATACAAAGGTAACAATTTGCAACTACAACCACCTACAAATATGGTTAATAGTCCGGTCAATCTAGACCAAAAAATGAGAGTGAAGGTGCATAAAGTCCCAATAAGCTGAAAATCAATAAAAATGTTCAAAACATAATTACAAATATGATTTAAAAGTTCCCCATCATTCCCGTGTGAGGTCAAAGGTCAAAAACATGAGTATTTTGCGATTTTCAGCAAAACAGTAAGTTAGATCATAAAAGTACTTCAGACAAAAATTGTAGATCATAAAATTATCTATGAAAAATTGATCAATACTTTTTTTCCTACGAGCCACCGTTTCTGAGATAGAACGATTCAAAAAGTTGTAAAAGTTGTTATCGTCATAATATGCATGAGTGCGCCACGTATATACATCTCTAGAGTTGTTTTATATGTTGGAATATTTCTCAATTGGCCATTGTAACTTATACTTAAAATATAAAATATACATAAACTATAACTATAAGAAGACTGGGGTTGGAAGTTGGTCAACAATATATTAGAGCCAGTTCAAACTTTACTCCCACCTGCGCCGGAAAAACTGCTGAACACAATTTTTTGCAACTGCAAAAAGGGAGGCAGTGCTAAATGTGGATGCAAAAAAGTCGGACTGTTTTTTCTCTGGCATGCACAAATTGTCAAGGCCGGTCGTGCTCTAATGTTGAATCACCAACAGTGGAGGATTCGTTTGATTCCAACGAAGTGTCATGCGATACATCGCTATTGACGCAATTTACTTGCATCCAAAATGAACATGAAGAAGCTTTTAGTTTTACAACTTTTTGAATCGTTTTATCTCAGAAACGGTGGCTCGTATGAAAAAAAATATTGTTGCATTTTTTATAGATAATTTTATGATCTACAATTTTTGTCTGATGTACTTTTATGATAAAACTTACCGTTTTGCTGAAAATCGCGACAAAATCATTTTTTGACCTTTGACTTCGTTTTTTTTTTCCTTAAACGGGAATGATGGGGAACTTTTTAATTATATTTATAATTATATTTCGAACAATTTTACTGATTTTCAGCTTGTTGGGATGTAGCGGCACTACAAAAATAAATACTTCGCAACAAATATCGAAAAACGCAAAAAGAGAAGTGGCGCCATCTACAATGCCACAGGCGAACTATCATAGCAATTCTACATCGCGCAATCAGAGTTTACCACGCCACTCAGAAAGGTACAAAATCCCGACATCAACTGTCGGGCAGTTGCCCGGACCAGACACAATACCCGTCTGGTCGGAGGATCCTCCGTTACCATCATAGGTATGAGTGGACTGTACACCCTGTTCCTACCCCTAAAGGGATTTTATGCACCTTCGAATGTTTAAATTGACTGGACTATAACTATATACACCTCTGTCCAATGTGAACCTCCGTTCCGAACGCATTTAAATAGATACAGGCGATACAGCCCCACAGTTCTGCAATTATATTAGCATTTAGTGGCAAAACCCTTTAACTTTTTGAGCGATCTTTTAATTATTTACCTTGAATTCCCATAATACTTATTACAATCTTTTTCAAATGATCTGGGGCCTAAGTCTGCTATTTTTATAAATTCGTCATTCCAAAACGATCCCCTTGTCATTTTGCTAAAAGTTCGTATCTACTAAATTCATAATGGTCGATCAGTGGTCGGTCAATGGTCTTGTAATAGAATTGTGTTATAATGGCATTGTCGTTTTGCCATTATTGTAAAACCCGTTAGTAGAAATGATTTTCGAAAAAAAACTACTAAATTTGAACATTTATTCATGCCAGATTTCATTTAAATGTGTAATTTAACTTTTTTTTTTTTGCATATTGTTTAAGGAACTGTCAACATTTTAGCAGATTACCTCTTAAGTCAGTCATTCATTTGTCATTATGAACGAGATTATCAATAAATGCCATTTCTTTCAATGGAGTGTCAGTGGCTGACCACTGGAAAGTCATAATCATCATCATCATCATCATTTCAGCGGAAAGACGTCCACTGCTGGACATAGTCCTCCCCCAGGCTCCTCCACTTCGACCGGTCTTGTGCTTCCCACATCCAGCGGATACCCGCGGCCTTCACAAGGTCATCGGTCCACCTTGTGGGAGGCCTTCCCACTCTACGTCTTCCGGTACGCGGTCGCCACTCGAGAACCTTTTGGCTCTATCGGCCATCTGTTCTGCGAGCAATGTGCCCTGCCCACTGCCACTTAAGTTTGGCAATTCTTCGGGCTATGTCGGTTGCCTTGGTTCTCCTGCGGATCTCTTCATTTCTGATTTGATCGCGTAGGGTAACTCCGAGCATAGCCCTCGCCATTGCCCTTTGGGTGACATTAAGCCTTCTGATAAGGCCCATTGTGACCGACCACGTGTTTGTACCATAGGTCATCACTGGCAACACACACTGGTCAAAGACACTGTGGTATTTGGGACGAGAAGATATTGCGAAGCCGCGAACGCTGCCCAGCCGAGTCGGATTCGACGATTGACCTCTTTCTCGAAGTTGGACTTACCTAACTGGACAGTTTGTCCTAGGTAAACGTACTCGTCCAAAACTTCGAGTGTAGCGCCTCCGATCGTCATGGGACCACTCCCATGACGATCGGAGGCTCTACTGAGGTCATCGAGCATTGCACTGAGGTCCTCCATGGTCTCAGCCATGACGACTATGTCATCGGCAAACCGAAGGTAAGTGATGTACTCGCCATGTGATGTTATGCTGTTGATGCTAGCCCCTTTCCAGTCCAGAACCTCGAAGACATCCTCCAGTGCAGCGGCGAACAGTTTTGGAGAGATAACATCTCCCTGTCTCACACCTCGCTGCAGAAGGATTGGTTTCGAAGTCCGGTCCTGGAGTCGGAAAGACATAGTGGCGTTTTCATACAGACACTTCAGCACCTCGATGTACCGATAGTAGATCTGGCACCGTTGAAGAGACTGCAGTACAGCCCATGTCTCGATCGAATCGAAGGCTTTTTCGTAGTCCACAAACGCTAAGCAGAGAGGCAGGTTATACTCTTCGGTCTTCTGTATAACCTGCCGCAGCGTATGTATGTGGTCTACGGTGCTAAAGCCTTTAAGGAATCCGGCTTGTTCGAGAGGCTGGAAGTCGTCAAACCTACGCGCGAGACGGTTCGTGATGACTCTCGAAAACAGCTTGTAGACATGGCTCAGAAGTGAGACGGGCCTATAATTCTTAAGAAGTGTATTATCACCACTCTTGAAGAAAAGTACCACCACACCTCTATCCCATGCCTGTGGCGTTTTGCCCTCAAGTATGACGGAATAAGACAGCTTCTGGAGGCCTTATGAACGGGTTTTCCGCCGGCCCTCAGGAGTTCGGCCGTGATTCCGTCATCACCCGGCGCCTTGTTGTTTTTAAGCTGCTTCAGAGCCATCCTAATCTCGTACAAGCTAACGTCCGGGATATCTTCGGTGTAGTGTCGGGTCAATCTGGCTCTTGAGTCGTTTGCCAGATTCGTAACGGGGTTGCTTGTTGACGTGTATAACTGTCCATAGAAACTCTCGATCTCTCTCAACAGCTCAGGCTTGGAGGAAACGATCCTGCCATCATTGGTCTTCAGTTTCGCAAGCTGACTCTGCCCAAAAGACAGATCTCTTGAAAAGACCTTGGAGCCCTTGTTCCGCTTTATCGCGTCCTTTATGCGGTCCGTATTAAAACGGCGAAGGTCGCTTAAGTCATAATGACGCCATTATATGAGTAGATTACCAAACTTGTCAAAATCAACAATTATGAAATCAATGAAAGACCGTTCTGACACTATTGTAATAACAAATTCGAGGCCCTGTTTGAAGAATTCAGTGTTTCTTCTAGGTGGATGCTTCAGAAGGTTTCTTGACGTTGGCATGGAGTACGACGAGAGAGGTTGCCGCACGATGCCTCCAGTTGAGGGCGAAAGTTTCGCGTCCAGAAGACTGCTGATGCTTGAACTATCCATGCATAGCCTGACAGAGGGCTGCATATCCAGCCCATTTTCCTCCTTGACCCCCTTCAATAGAGCTATTTCTTTGTACGCTAGATACCATGTCTGTGTATGTGTCGGTAAGTACTGCAACCACGGGAAAACCTTGCGTGTTAATCCTATCTCCTTAATATTGTTAATTGTTT
Organism: Polymixis flavicincta; assembly: GCA_949987655.1. Lineage (NCBI taxonomy): Eukaryota > Metazoa > Arthropoda > Insecta > Lepidoptera > Noctuidae > Polymixis > Polymixis flavicincta. Next base: position 8,122,068 of record OX465171.1, on the reverse strand, counting down.
TTTCATGTACTTATTTTATATGCGAACCCTGGCTGTCGTAATGCGATGCTGGACTCAGGACTGGGATAACACCAGTCCAGCATCAGTCATGTCTGTGGCTTTTGATACGAGAATTTAATGACCCACTCAGAGATGCGTTTACAATCATCAATTATTACATTACTGAGTGAATACCTACCGCATCGAGTAGTCTGTGCGATTGGTGCCCAAAAAAACAGAAGTTGAGTCTATGTCCATACACGTTAGGAACTTACGTCGGCTGAAAAGACGGGCCCATTTTTTAAGGATTTATTATGTCAGATTATGAGAGTAAGCGGTACTACACACATGCACGGGCGGCGAAATCAAATATTTGTAGATAGACTACGTTTTGCCCGCGACTTCGTACCCCGACCCACCGCGTCGCATCCCATCCCCCCGCTCAAGCTTTTACTTAGTTTTTCTTTTACTAATGTTCCTGCTGACTTGTTTTTCTTTTTAGTTCGGGTCCTAAAGGTCGTACCTGATGTTAATTCGGTTATAATCTATCTCAAAAAATTTACTATCAAATGCAAAAAGATTTTTTTTAATCCGACTGGTACATTCAGAGATTTCTCGTTACATACTTACAAACAAATTTTACCTTTTTATAGTAGATATTTGTAAAGATAATTAATTTATATTCGGGAAAAAACCGCTCCACTGAGCTAGAATTTTGCCGAGCCAACCCGAATATATAACTCGATACTTACCGATTGACACGAGCCGAATATGTGTAGTAATTGGTTCGAGTCGGCATTGTTTAAAAAAAGAAATCTGAATCGAATATCCGAACAAGTGTGTAACACTTAACGCTTACCAGACCAAGGCCTGAATTCACTATGACCACTTAACGATTCCTTACTCGTAACCACGTCAATCACACACGGAATCTGCTTAATATCGTTTTAATAATGTCAACAAATTGTCTTGGAACATATCTACGTAATCTTTCAAAATCCTACTTTTATATTATATTTGTGAAAATTTGTGAAGATATTTGGATGTTTGTTACTCAATCACGCAAAAATGGCTGAACAGATTTGGATGAAATTTGACACACAGATAGATTATAACCTAGATTAAAACATAGGATACTTTTTATCACGGTAGTACGTTCTCGTGGAATAATTTCCGAACACCGCGCGGGCGAAGTCGCGGGCGGAAGCTAGTTATTCATATTGAGATATAGTAGGCATGTTACGCTACTAAGGTTCTGCACCCACCACAAATTGTTTAGACATATGCAAATGTCACTAGAATTTAGATTAAAGTGATCAATGTCAACAAATTCCGATTGTTTTGTTCTGTGTTCTTCCCAAGGGCGGATCCAGGGAGTGGGCCATGGGGGTCATGACCCCCCCCCCCTGGGCTGGTTTCACCGTGGACCACTATTTAAAATTGTTAAACATAGGTAATGGTTTTAAGTAAGGATATATTTCTTTGTCACAATATAGATTGTACCTATGTAAATACCTTCAATATTTAATCAATAAATTATAAATTAATATTTTGTATGATGGCAAACGCATTATTCGGGAACGAACCACCTAACTGCAATCGGAACGGAACGACTAACTTACTTCATTTCATTCAACTGCTAATCTCGTATTAGATAACATAGTATTAAGTTAAAAACTTTAAAAAAAAACAACCGACTTCCAAAAAACACTAGAAATTGAAAAATAACTTTAATTTCGGAAGGCGGTGACAAGTACTTAATAAAATATATCCAAAGTCACCGACTCCCAAAATGAAGTTATTTTTCAATTTCTAGTGTTTTTTGGAAGACGACGGTTTTTTTTTTTAAGAAAGTTTTAAAGTTTTTTAACATAATACTATGTTATCTATTTTTCACTTTTTAGTTATAGTACCTACCTACCCTACACCAATTCGAAATTTCATCATCCTTGGGGTCAAAACAATGCATATTTATGCTATAGCAGCAATCTCGGTTAATTTGCTGTCATTTTTCGAAGAGTTCCGTTGTCTGTCTCCGAAATGCATCTTCCGATCTATATGAAATTTAAATGGTACCATTTAGAAATAAACCCCTTTCGAACAAAAAAAGAATTTTGCAAATCGGTCATATGACGAAGTTATGCTCGAACCTCCACCTAACTCCTAGCCGTTAAAGAGTTGTCCCTTCCTTCATCAGCTCAGCGTCATCAGATGATGATGACCATACGCAAATGTCTCAATAGCTTTACAAAATAAATGAAAAACATTGTTAATACCTACAAAATTTGAGGGTTGCCCTCGAATTCCATCATCAGATCCTGACTTGGTGCCAATGGGACCATCTCAGGAGTATATTCTTTCAAATAAAACAAGAATTTTGAGAATCGGTCCTCAAATGGGGAGAAATCAAGTAACATACATAAAAAAATACATACAGTGGAACATAATTACAACCTTCTCCTTTTTTGGAAGTCGGTTAAAAAATAAATTATAACTTCTTGTGACTTGACCACGACTATGTGACCCCCCCTTGGCACCAAAGCTGCATCCGCTCTTGGTTCTTCCCGATGGTTATATTTCATAATAAAAACGGGATAAAGATGATAATGCTGTATTTGTGCATACCTATAATATTGGTAGGGGAAGCCAGTGGCGTAACTAGAGTGGGGCAGGCAAGGCAAAAAGTCGCCAATTACTTAATTTAAAAAAATAACATTTGTTGATGTTATTTTTGGGTAATAACCTATATCTAAGAAATCTGAAGAACTATAATAATATATTGAGCAGCACGAGGATAAAAGCATATTTCCAAATCTGCCTATTTCTATGCAAACTCTTAAAATTGTAGCATTGCAAGCTATTTTTTTGCAAGTTGAAATTAATACCTTCGTTATTGAAGGCTATTTTTATTATTTATTTATTCGCACACAAAGTTTAAAGTTAAGTTTACTAATAACAAACTCAAAATAATTTGTAGGCAATAAAAAATTCCTAAATTACAAGCTTCCACATAAATACGTTGGTCCACGTATAATTGGTCAAGAAAGGATAAGCGACCTAACTTTGCTTAGTGTAGATCGAGAAGATAATTTACGAAGGAGCGCAAATGTGATGCGTGCCCTAGGCGCCATTTTCTATTGGTACGCCCCTGAGGGAAGCCCACAGGGTTTCTGAGCAAGCATATTATATGAAGGGCGAAGAGTTGATAGTAGAGTAAGTACGGCATGTTATGAAAACACCGAAAATATATTAAGAGCCTCGTGGTCAAGAGTCCACTTCCAGATTTCTAAAATGATCTTCGTATGATCTTGTGCGCCCTAACCCAAGTACATATTTTTTCCATACAAACTTTGGGAGTTTATTACTCCACTGTTTAACAATGTAAACACATCAAAAATTCGATACGGTATGGTTTTGTCTCATTATTAATATTATCTGTGCGGAAACAGAATACCAAAATAAAAAGCCATTAAAAAGTTATGTATCAACAAAGATTCGTTTTTCTCCGCAACTTTTAGCGTGTAAGTAATAAAAGAAGCAGCCCTCATATTCACTGGTCCACTAGCATAGAAAACCGTTGTAAACGGGTTCAAGTAACATATTATGTTTTTAGGGTTCCGTATCCGAACGGGACCCTATTAGTAAGCCTCCGCTATACGTACGCACGGCTACACATCAAGCTATAAATTTCCAGAATAAGCTGATCTCGCATTGTATAGGATTTACGTACAGTGCGAGATCAGCGTAAACTGGAAATGTATAGCTTGATGTGTAGCCGTGTGTACGTAACGTCTGTCTGACAGCGGGCTGTATCTCATGATCTGTACGAGGTAGATAGTTTAAATTTTCACATAATCTGTATTCCTGTTGCCGCTACAGCAAATAATAAAAATATGAACAAAGTTAAAAATTAAAGGGGTCTCTATTCAAGAAACGCGTTTTAATCGGTGTATTTTGCCTTGTGGTACGGAACCCTCCGTGTGCGAGTCCGACTTGCACATGGCCGGTTTTTTTATCTGCAACTTGTAGGTACGTTGGGCTTAATTTCCCTGACATTACATTTTATATTCTGTCGTGCAATTAATAGAATAAACTTTTTTTTATTAGGTAGGTGTAAGTCAACATTGGAAACGGAAGATTTCACTTGGAACCCATAAAAAAAATCGGTATTTCTATTTAATTTATCGACCTCTTTTATCCGTTCTGTGTTATTAACACCCCAGTGAGTTCAAGAATTTGCTTCTCTTTCGTTCGAACGTAAAAATTTCGCGCACTTGATCATCAACGCACAACTTAGCGCCGATACTTGAAAACCAATGCGCGACAAAACCCCGCCGAAATATTTTCCCGTCCATGCAAGCGCACACGTGGTCTAAGTTTGAAAATATTTATTAAAACGAAAAACCACAGCATTCATCAGGTGCTTCTGTAATCGAACAAAGTTCGTTTTTTGCGGGAAAAGAGGTCTTATCGAAATCATACGAGTATACAGAGCGGATCTGGAATATAAAGGTGAGTTATGTCTGAAGTAGGTAATAACATGTGATTCTCAAGTTCACATAGTTCCATAATTCCATTGAATGACTTTTACTCATTAAATAGTCATTCAAAGGAATTAAATGAACCGGTTGTATTTGTTACGCGGTCGCGTATAATATTTTGTTCAACATAAAGCTTGACACTGACCTGCTAATTGCAATAAACGTAAGGAAATTTGAATTTCACGGGCTTCCCAAGCATCACGGATTTTAATTGTAACAAAATAACTTAGTTGTACAGTCATGATAGCGGCGGGAAGAATATGCAGCACAGATAACTCATAACTGCACCCCGTTGTTGCACCCGTTCAGAACTTTAATGAGACAAACTTGCTGGCTGGATGAAATATATGACCATCGACATAAGAGGATGAAGAAATAGGTATTATTGCTTCTTCTTAAACTGTTATTAACATAATGACTCGTTCCTCCTAACGGTTGACCTAAGGTGAAAACCTAAGAGTGCACCCACATTTCACCAGTTATGTTTTAGTCCCATATAATAGGGGGTGAGCCTATTTCCATCGACCGGGCACAAATCCTGACTCCGGGCTTAGAAAAACCCCCAATAACACTTTGCCCGACCTGATTTAAGGAAAATCCAAAAAATCTAACCCAGAAGCTTCTGTTCAGCAGTAGCGCTTGCGACCACTAGACCAACCGAGGCAGTCCATCTGTTAATGTTGTTGTTAATCCAAAATCCCGTCCCATATATCAGCCACATAAATACGCTGCGGCAGGTTATAAAGAAGACCGATGAGTATATAACCTGCCTCTCTGCTTAACGTTTGTGGACTACGAAAAAGCTTTCGATTCGATCGAGACATGGGCTATGCTGCAGTCTCTTCAACGGTACCAGATCGATTATCGGTACATCGAGGTGCTGAAGTGTTCGTATGGAAAATCCACTATGTCAGTCTGGCTCCAGGACCGGACTTCGAAATCTATCCTTCTGCAGCGAGGTGTGACAGGGAGACGTTATCTCTCCGAAACTGTTCACCGCTGCACTGGAGGATGTCTTCGAGGTTCTGGACTGGAAAGGGGCTGGCATCAACAGCATAACATCACATGGCGAGTGCATCACTCACCTTCGGTTTGCCGATGACATAGTCGTCATGGCTGAGACCATGGAGGACCTCAGTGCAATGCTCGATGACCTCAGTAGAGCTTCCGAAAGAGTGGGTTTTAAAATGAACATGGAAAACACAAAGGTCATGTCGCTCCAAAACCAAAGCGCTGACATAGCCCGAAGAATTGCCAAACTTAAGGCAGTGGGCAGGGCACATTGCTCGCAGAACAGATGGCCGATGGGGTCGAAAGGTTTTGGAGTGGCGACCGCGTCCCGGAAGACGTAGAGTGGGAAGGTCTCCCACAAGGTGTACCGATGACCTTGTGAAGGCCGCGAGAATACGTTGGATACGGGAAGCACAAGACCGGTCGAAGTGGAGGAGCCTGGGGGAGGTCTATGTCCAGCAGTGGACGTCTTTTGGCTGAAATGATGATGATGACGATATCAGCTAACCACCAAAACGGATAGCTCAAATCCGTTAGCTAATTGGTTCAGCACTACTACAATCATCCTGCAGGACTTTAAGGAAGTGTGTGACAGAGCTGTCCAGGTCGCTACGTAAGAACTGATTAGACTATGAGAACTTTGTCAATTTTGTCATCCACACAAAAAGAAGAAGTACGTAATACACAAGTAAATAGTTTTTACTGAATCAAAAAAACCATCCCAAATAAATCGGTTCGAAATTCAAAACGTCCCGCGTCCGACCAAATCTTGGAATTTTTATTAATTAATCTATCTTTTTTTGGTAAGTATTAATTTTATTTAACAACGCCTGTAGGTAATTTATAAGGCAGGACAAAGATTAGACGGGGGCCGAAAAGCCAAAAAGTCTAAAATGTCCGAACGAATCCGATCCCTAATCCCATATCAGCCAGCCACCAAACGCAAACGGACGGACAAAACAAATCCCTAGCTAATTGATCCACAAAAAAAAAACCACGCTACCCTTGCGCGCGCAGCCGGCATTCGCCGACGGGCCGCCGTCCGCGCAACATGGCGCGCGCAGGCGTATTTATATCGTTCCTGATACTAGTATATACGGCCCTTGTTCAAACAGAAGTATTGACACCGAGATATTTTAACTTAGCGTCGAAAAAGAAAATTACCGCAACAGCTACCTGCGGCGACGAAGGACCAGAACTCTACTGCAAATTGGTCGGCGCAAACGCAGATCATGATGAGCATGTGATTCAAGGACAGGTGAGATTGTTTATATTTTTGTGTGTGAATGGATTTGGTGTGCTTTACGTTTTTTGTTACTTCGGTACTTATTTCGTGTGGTTAGAAAGATTTGTGTTTATATTTCGCCGTTTTGTTTTGTTTCTTTTTTAACTGCAATGGGCATAGTCTTTTGTACAAACTTTATAGTATGAATGAAGGAATGATGTAGACAGCTTTTAGTCCGACAAGTTTAAAGTTTTATTAATAAGTTGGTGTAATGATATCGGTTCTGTGGTTCCAATCTTCTTCGTCGTACCGATGATTCCAATTGTTGATTTTTATATAAACTTCGATTGGAAATCAGCCACTCAGACAGCGATATCGTGGTTCCAATACCTACTTGAGTAATTCACCAGTCGATGATTAAATTATGGTGTTTTGGTGCTCACTTTGTTGGATACTTTAATTTGTCAGATAAAATTTTATAAAAGAACCATTGTAATTTAATATACAACGTGGTGAAGATAATATGACTTTAATTGAAAACACTGGCATTGCTGGTTCATAGAAACATTTATAAACTATCAAATAAATCCTAGCATCGAAATTAATCAAAACGATTTTTTCAAACAAACTAAATAGGATAAAACTGTACACAAAATAGAACACCATTTAGATCTATTGGTTCACTGACCTGCGGTAAGAATGGCAACACAGCGCGGTTTCATAAAGCGCACGTGCAGTTCGCGGCGGCAGGCGCGGCGACGACATCGCGTAGCGACCGGCGACGTAATGTTTTGGCGCCATTAATATCATCATTAATGCTCAATTTCATTACATCAAATCACAGATTATTAACGAAATAGTCAGGCACCCGCGAGATATTCACTAATCACAATAACTTTTCGATAACTTAGATAAGTAGTCAGTTTAAAAAAAAAATATTTTCTACATGTCCGCCGTGTTCTTGAATACACAATGTACACCGACGTATAATGTTATTTCTTACTCTTGATAATAGGTCACCAGTAGCAGCCATGTCTTTTAATTTATTAAAAGATATCATAATCCTATTTTTTAAATCATCAACGGTTTCAACTTCTGTTGAGTACACATCATTTTTTATGTGGCCCCACAAGAAAAAATCCAGTGGCGTGAGATCTGGTGACCTCGCTGGCCACCGCACTGGTCCATAACGGCCAATCCACTGCTGTCCGAACATTTGAGACAAACGCTCTCTTGCAGACACCACTGAATGAGCTGGTGCTCCGTCTAACTGGTACCACATCTGCCTGTACACGTCTAGCGAAAGTTCTTCCGTGTACTCGGAAACGGGTCCATTGAGGAGTTCTAAGAATTTTACGGCATTTAAATTGCCATCAATAAATACTGGACCAATTATGGTATTTCTGTGTATGCCAGCCCACACATTGACAGAAAATCTGTACTGATGCGAAGTCTCCCGTACTAGATGCGGATTCTCGCGGCTCCAGTACCGAAGGTTCTGTCGGTTCCATAAACCATTCCTTGTAAATGTACTTTCATCAGTCCACATCACATTGTACAGGAAGTCAGGATTCTCGAGATGTTTGGTTTCCATCCAGCGACAGAAAGTTTCTCTTACTGGCTTGTCTCTCTGTAATAACGCTTGAACTTTCTTGTACTTGTAAGGCCTGCGTTTGTCTCGTTTCAAAACTTTTTGTATAGTTTTGTGATTTACACGAAAATGGCGACCTGCTCTACGCACACTGGACGTCGGGTTGTGATCAAAATAATTTAAAACCCTTTCATCTGGGATCACAATTGCACGCGGAGGAGCACCATCTACATGCGGGATTAAGGATCGATTTTCCCGTATCCTCTGGACAGCTTGTACAATAGTCCGCCCGTGGGTCGGACACATACGGTTGTTCCCATACCTCTCTCGGTATGTCCGTATTGCTAAAGCGGCGTTTCCGTGACACTCCCCATAAATTAAAATCATATCGGTGTACTCCGAAGCCGAGTAATTATAACGAGGCATGGTGATTTATAATAAAAATAAACTTCAAACACAGTATGTTTTAAGCGTCTAACTTCGCAAAGTTCACTTATCAATTTAACCAAGTACCTATTCTACGTTATGTGTCCTGTCACTATTAAAACAAAGCGTCAAATTTCGCACAATTCACTCACATAAGCGTCTTTAAAAAGATACGAAAACACTCGAGCGGCGGCTTCCGAAGAGCGCGGGCGCATCGGCAATTCCAAAGCGGTACAGAATGCGTCACAGACAGGAAGTACGTCCGGTGATACACTGACCGAGTGACCGTAACCTAGATAGACGATGACTACCCCTTCCGTATACCCGCGCGGCGCCCCGCGTTTGCCTTTGTACAAAAAATACGCCATGGAAAAAAACCCTGGAAGAAAGTGGAAGGGGTGTGTTTGCGCATATGTACATTCGCGCACGAAAGTACTAGGCCTATTATTTTATTTTTAAACTAGCCTTTCGCTTGCTACTTCGGTTATTGGTAGGAAGGAAATGTTGGTCATTCTGTAACTTCCTTTGCAACCTGTCTATGGTATTCTTCTGGTAGGCAATTATCTTTCAGTGACGTGGAAAATGTGGATGATTCTTTTTATAACACCCTTGCCAAAGCTGTCAATGTCTGTTATTGGTTTTTTTTTTATTCTTTTATTTTTCCGGGAGTTCGGAAGACAGTAAAAAGTTCCAAATCTTTTGAACTTTTTACAATTCCTCTCACTGTAGACTCGGAACATTTTTTTGCCAATACGGTCCGTTTCATACATTATTCTTAATTATGAACTAAATTATTATCAGCCTCTTCATAAAATAATACGTCATAATTCATTTTTCTCAATTTTCTATGCAAAACCATTTCGGAATTAAACACTTTTGTGTGCGATGGTATTTTGAGAACGAACCAATAGCGCACCGGCAAAAATGCGGCGGGTTTTTCCAGTACCTAGCGAGCTGGCAACGTGTGGGCTAATACCGTTGCATCTGGGGGTCGTTTACCTGTCGCGTGCTCTCCTGTTAACTATACATCATGTAGAAAATGCTTAAAATGAAAAATAATGTCCTGTGGCTAAACTACTGGACAATATTTGATTGATTTTTTGTGTGCAGGTTGGGAATATAATGACTTATACGAAGTTTGATTTAAGGTCATATAGTCCTCTCCACGCTGTATGTATAACCTTAGCATCCTTCCGCCGCCCACGCGCAGAGATAGGTACCACGTTTGTCTCTTCACTGACTGACCGTGGTCAGCGATTCGGTTTTTCATAATTTGATCTATAACACTGTTCTAACAGAAAGAAAGACAGTTTAATAGATCAAATTGTGCCAGTGTTTAGTAATACATTACCTACGTATTTATGAGGCTTCCGTAATGACTGTTCCTTTTTTAAAGACAACGCGTTTTTAAGTTAGTGGACAATAATAATCTACATCAATGGACAGATGGGGTCTAAGGAGTATATCATAGGGGTGGCCATTTAAACAACACAGTAGAGATCAACTAATTTAAAACTGCACGCCCCTCCTCTGCTTTTTGCATACACATTTTAAACGCTTGTATAGATAATTTAGTGGAGAGCGTGCAGTCTTAAATTAGTAGCTCTCTACCAAACAGTTCCAATTATGCTATGATACCTTCAAAGTTTAAAAAAATTACATGACAAGTCTAGATACCTGTACCTCAAAGCTCTTGAGACAGTAGTACACGTAGGACTGTGCCTGTTTTGAGCTTAACAGTTTCAAATGTTAAGCTCAAAAATACATTCGAAAGCATTGAAACATAACAGATACTTTGAAAGGAATATTGAATCGGAGTATTAAAACAAATCTTAAAGTAATCTAATCCTACATGATTAAAAGCAAGACGCCTACGAGCCTGCCTAAACAATAAAACTGTGAAGTACGTAAGTTTATAATAAACTGAATACAGTGTTGAATAATCAGCTACTGGCTGATAAGCGAGTGATAAGCTATCTCCGTTCCGCTGCCCCAGCGTCCGCCTGATAACGGGTTCGATGCTCCGGTGGCGCTGAAAGCTCTTAAACTTATGTAAACTAGGTTGAAGTTGTGAAATGGTTCACTGTTGTTAGTACACATCACATAGCCAAGACTTCCAACTTCGAGAAAGAGGTCAATCGTCGAATCCGACTCGGCTGGGCAGCGTTCGGGAGGCTTCGCAATATCTTCTCGTCCCAAATACCACAGTGTCTCAAGACGAAAGTCTTTGACCAGGGTGTGTTGCCAGTGATGACCTATGGTACAGAGACGTGGTCGCTCACAATGGGCCTTATCAGAAGGATTAAAGTCACCCAAAGGGCAATAGAGAGGGCTATGCTCAGAGTCACCCTACGCGATCGAATCAGAAATGAAGAGATCCGTAGGAGAACCAAGGCAACCGACATAGCCCGAAGAATTGCCAAACTTAAGTGGCAGTGGGCAGGGCACAATGGCTCGCAGAACAGATGGCCGATGGGGCCGAAAGGTTCTGGAGTAGCGACCGCGTACCGGAAGACGTAGAGTGGGAAGGCCTCCCACAAGGTGGACCGATGACCTTGTGAAGGCCGCGGGTATCCGCTGGATGTGGGAAGCACAAGACCGGTCGAAGTGGAGGAGCCTGGGGTAGGCCTATGTCCAGTAGTGGACGTCTTTCGGCTGAAATGATGATGATGATGATGATGATGATGATGATGATGATGTTGATGATGTTGATAATGACATAGCCAAGAAACTCACGGGTAATGGCGTAAAAATTACAACAAGGACAGCGACTCCATTGATTATTCTAACAGCCATCATCTCGGTGTCTGCAATTTGCCGGTGACTGACTTCATCAGAAGCAGCCCTATACTGTTCCCGCAGCTGGGACACAGGCCTCTTCAGTTAGACGGAATAGACCATAATCCAACACGCGCGCCCAGTGCGAGTTGGTAGATGTCACATGTCTTCGAGCAGTGGTGGCCCAGTAGTAACGGCCGCTAGTTACGAGTTGTAGGTCGTGGGCTCAAACAGGCACTCTTGGTGTAAATTATTATATCACCACTGTTCTCAAAACGGTGAAGAAAAACATCGTGAGGAAACCGGCACGTTCAAGAACCGAAAATTCCAACACATATGACATCCACCAACCGCACTGAGCCCGCGTGGTGGTCTACGGCACACTCCCTCTCACAGAGAGGCCTGTGTCCCAGCAGTGGGAACATTATAGGCTGATTATGCTACATATCTTTGAACTGATATGTGACTCTTTCACTCGGTGTTTTCTTTCACTGTTTTGGGTGCAGTGGTGATGAAATCAAATACCCAAAGTACCTTCCTGGATAAGAATTTTAGAACTCACGACCTAAGTCGAGGCCACTGGGCCAAAACTGCTCTCTCTCTCTCTCTCTGCGAATGACGTCACTGAGACGCTTTTCTATATGTATACAAATAAGTTGAGAACGTTTTTTGACACCACACACTCAAACCGCGGTACCATCACTTTCATAACAGGCGTCGCTCCGGCCGTTATTTGGCAGCCACCGCTATTCTCGGAAACCGTAGCTTTACACGACATTCGCACGAAAGAATATCGCGGTGGACTTTACCGCACACTGGATTTTCAACTCTCGATGTTGAACCGAGCTTTCAATCCAACAGAGTGCATCCCTCCGCGTCGAAAAAACACACTGTTCGATTTTCAACTATCGGCGCTAAGCAGTACGTTGAAGATCCAATGCGCGTAAATCCCGCCACTATATTATTAGGTACTATGGAAGAAATCCATATCTATACAGTTTGAAACAAAATCCACGATAACCACATCAATTAACCGCCCCCTACCGCCCCTGCCGAGCGCTGCAAGCAAAAATAGTCCTTAAGGTGTATAAATATTAGATGTCCACGATAGTACATCCTTGAGAACGTAGACCTAGGCAGCAATATCGTGACGATTAGCATCAAAGCTTTGTGACTCTGTAAACATGTGGCAGGCATCTTCTTAATTGTCCCCGAAACTATCAATAACATTCAATTTCTTTTGGACTTATATTGGCACCCGCATCAATTGCATCTGGTAAACGATCAATTTGCGCTTCAATCACGTGAATATTGACAATTGCAATTGATCATTTTCAGGACCCTTTAGCGTGAGGTGACCAAGAATGTGCAAAAAGTCGGTGGTAATTCTTATCATCACAAGCACTTATTCTTAATACCTACGTCATTTGCATAATGAGCTTTAAGAAAAGAAAACAACTTGTGAATGCAAATTCTAAATCATACATTTATTTCCTAGAAACAAGTCTTGCAACAAGCAGCCAAATATAAATGATCACTAAGCACCAACGTTTTTAGAGTGAATAAGTACTGTAAGTAGTTAAAATATCTACGTTATCTGTAACCTTTGAGCCGTGTATCTCTTAAATGGTCCTACGAGTATGTTTATTTTAGACTGGGTTATTGTGCTGTTACATTTACTCATTTGAACTCTAACGTTTATTAAGATTTTTTTTAATTACCTCAGATTCGTTTATTATAGTTTGAATTCATGACGGCGTTGTCATTATTTTAAATTGATGTTCGAACCTCAGATTATAAAACCAAGGCAGATAGACCACGCGGAACACCAAGAGTGAGGCCAATAAACCAAATACCTACTTAAAGCGTTCGAACTATAAACTTAAACATACCTACTTACAGTACGTTTTTTAAACCCAGATACTAATTTGACAGGTGTGATGTCAAACTCATTTATCATCATCATCATGATGATGATGATATGTGAGTTTCATTTATACCATAAAATATAACACAAAAGACTTGAAATGTCAGTTTAGTTTCTGGGATTAAAAAACGAAATATAGCTGTGTCTTGTATGTAATCAGGGTTGAAATGAATGAGGATGGCTATAAATAAGAGTAAGATATGACTATAGCAATCTTAATAATATTGCCTTATAAAAGACGGATTAATTATTTAAAAGATGAAGAATGGCTAGAAAGGGGATAATTTGGCTAAGGTCATGATGTCTTATAGAGATGCAGGAAAAATAAAGATATGCTGCACCAGCAGTACCAGCACCGAAACTCAAATAAATTTGGTCGAGTAGGACGATTATGTAAAAACTAGTATTCAGCTTCATCCATTTAGACTAGAAATCGACCTCAATATAGTTGAGTAAAGGCTAGGCTGTTTTAGGCTATTTACTATCACAAACATGTAGGTCAGAAATTTTTCTGCAATGTGTTGATAGATGGTCTTTTCTGACCTCATGTGCATGAGATCGTTCTGTCTAATTTTGATATAGGTACATATCTACTAAACTTGTGTACACTTCACAACTATTTTTGTTGATACTATCTCAAACGTATTGCAAACATTTGGGTTGCATTGTAACACAATATTTACAAGTTATCATTTCTTACAATAATCCCAGTCCTGAGCGAGTTCGGGGAATTTCGCCAAACATCGGCGACCCTCGTAGCCTTTTTGCAGACATATGGGGGCCAAATGCTCACGCGCATCCTATTCAACTTAGCTCCTTTGTTTTTGCAAACATACTGGTTCCAATCGGTGCGAGTTTTTGTTAGAAGTTTATGGAATTAGAGGTTTTGAGAATGGTGTTGAATACAAATGCTTAAATGCGAAACAAGAGGGAGTGTTGAGTCGATTCCATTGATTTGTTTTGATACTTAAATGTCATTACACGATAAGATGTGTTGTATCTATATGGTATGTATTTGTTAAATTTGTAAAATATTAAACATATTGCAAGGTACCATGTAGCACATGAACTACACTTCACGATACAGCATAATGGCGTCCTGCCCAGTACGGCAGGACGCCATTATGCTTTATAGTGAAAGTTGTTCATTTGCAGTGTTAATAACAAAATAAATAAAGAAGCCTAACGACTGCTCCCGTTTTTGTAATAGGCTCGCTACTGTTCTTATTAGTAATACTACTACTTCATCGTCTTTGTCTTCCGCTATTTGAACGCTACAATATAGTTCTAACCAGAACGATCTACATCTGCTGTACCAGCCATCAGGCAGTCAGGCTGTATTGGGCTACACAGTCATTGTACTGAGAATTCATTCTTCAAAAATGCCTTCTTCCTTGGTAGACTACCTCATTCTGTCATCACTATTTTTCTTTTTGATCAGGCGCAATGTATGGTTCAGCTAGCCATATTATTATGTCCGATGGGATTTCCTTTATTAGGTATATACCTCTTTAGGGGGTGAACTTTCAAAGTTCCATCCCTTAGTTCTCACCTTCGTTGTATACAGTCTTGTGCAAAATTTATTGCTTCTAGACACAGTGGTTTTTTTTTTTTTTTTTTTTTTTTTATTTTTTTTTTTTTTTATTTTTTGGGTGGGAAATCATCAAATGACTTCTCCTGCTGAGTAGAGCAGGAGGGCGTGTCAGACTTTTACTGACTAAAACCCACCCGTGTTCCCTCAGTAGCCCGTATGCCAGGGGCCGTGGTATCTCTTTCGAACAAACCCGCACCCCTGGCAGGCATCGGCTCTTGCGGACCCCACCAGTGGTTGCTGACATCTTTGACGGCGCGCGTGAGGAACACAACGCGCCGTCCCGTCTACCACTTTTCGGCCGCAGAGGATAGGGAGAGCGGCTGACGCTATACCGACACTCCTCTTCCCCTGCGGCCCCACCGCGTCCGCCATCAAACGGTGGCGGCCCCGTCCAGGCCACGGAAGGGAAGAGCGCTGCTCAGAAGCACCGGCACTCCTCCTCTACCGCAGCCTGTAACCCTCAGCCGCGATGCCTCCCATTCGACATCGCGGCCCACCTCAGTTGCGGTGTACCTCACCGCAACCTACTTTTTGGCCGCTACGTCAATGGCTTGAAGGCAAAAGCCCTGACGAGCGGCCCCACCGTTGGGTTCCTCTTGGCTTCACCGTGGATGGGAGACCACGGTTACTAAGCCCCCCCGCAACGACAATGCGGGAACCCACTCGGGGGGGAGACAGTGGTTTGGTCTGAATATTGTCTGTCAGTGAGTGAATGATTGGACATAACATTTTTTTATTAAGTAGATTTATTAATGTCTTGTACTTATGTGATCTCCAGGTGTGTGATATATGCGATCCCACGAACGAAGCCAAGAAACATCCTCCGGAGTATGCGGTGGACAGCTCGGAGACCTGGTGGCAGAGTCCGCCGCTATCAAGAGGAATGAAGTACAACGAGGTCAACCTCACCATCGACCTTGGACAGGTAAGAAATAAAGATATACACTCCCGGAGTCCTAGATCAAGCCGCCCTGCACTTTTTTGTATAAAAGTCTATACTTAATATATACATTTTAACGTGTGTGAATTCTAATTCGGAACAATAATGACACCCAGATGATGGCCAGTATATGCCGGCTGCACAACTACATAAAATCGTGTAAATAAAATGTGTAACATAAAGCAAGACCTCATACACCCTAATTAGAGTTTGATATACGTGAAGCAAAAACTTTGTACACCTTTTTACGAAAATTACGCGAACTGTTGAGTATGAAATTTGGGAAATTTGAAGCAGTGTAGAAAGCTTATATTTCATTGCATGAAAATTCATTTTAAATCACTTCTGGTCCACTAGTTGAGTTAAATACAATGACCAAAACTATTTTTGTTTTAAAGGTAACTAACTAGTTAGGTAGGTACATATTCTCAAGAAAACCGTGTTGACCCTATCGTCACTTTATGCATTTAAAATTTATCCTTATTGTTAAAAAGTTAAATTGAGACTTGAAATAAGATTGAATTTTCTTTACCTTATCATCAACGGTGGGTACGGCATTTTTTTTACCTGTAAATACTAAATATTACCTACTGCTCCGCAGCAATTACTTACTACGTAATACTCGGCTTTGCCACCCCGGCTGCGGCTGGGCCGATTACCGCCGTAATACAAAGAAACCACATGTAATACAAAGCCGTGGCTACCAGCTGCTAGTGGTAACTTCTGATGGCTAAAAAGGCTATAACATTTTTCCCGACCACAGAGCGGGCTAACTGCTTTACACAATAACAGTTAAAAAGCCTTAATTTTAACAGTTCAACAACATTAATTACTTTGTTGAGTAGATAATTTTTTTCGAACATATAAAGCAATGGCGGAACTTAGGGGAGGCCTATGCCTATGTCCAGCAGTGGACGTCTTTCGGTTGAAATAATAATGATGATAAACCAATGAATTAGCAATATCCTCCGAAATGACCGTATTCCTCCAATTAGGCTGCTTGGTAACCCAACACCCAACGTTCAGCAATCGCGATTTCTCAACCAACAAGGCAGTTTATATTCCGATTGAATACGTTGTTCAGATCCAAAGCAGGAACAAGAACCTCTCTTATAGGTCACGACTACGCAAAGACAATAGCTAAACAGTTATTTTACAAGGCCACAATGTCATCGCTTTCATAGATTAGAGAGAAAGATGCTTGCAGCTTGCAGCACTGTTATTGACCTTACGATTAGGATCTTGGGAGGTTCTGAATGACACACACACTGTGAACAACTATTTTCGAAGACTGTAAATAATGCAGTGCAAAGATGAATTCAATGAGCTTAAGCTTAAGATCTTGGGAGGTCCTGAAAGGAACAACGTCTTTCGGAGACTATAATAATGCAGGGCAAAGATAAAGTTAATGCGTTAAACTTTCAACCTACCGCAGTCTGTAACAACTGTTATCAGCAAATGAAAGCCAAATTCTTTGTATGAATGGTCATTAAAATGAACACTATTGCATAAAGCTTTTAGTCCAACTTTCATTTTGTCTCTCAGTGTCAGTGGTTCCACAGTTCATTATATTATTGACGCAGGCCCTATGTTCCTATAGTTTTGCCCGCGGCTTCATCTACGTGAAATTATCGCCCGCCCGCGCTGACTTTGTTATCCCTATCGTTCTTTTTAGCCGTTTTGGTCGGTTCCTTGGGCGTCATGTAAAATAACCTTTAAACCTCCTCAAGAACTATTGGGCTACCAATTGTAAAAAAAGTTGGTCAAATCCGACTGTCAGTTGCAGAGATAAGCGCTTTCAACCAACCTCTTCAACTTTTCTATATTATTATCTAAAGCTATATGATAAGTTGTTCAACGTACTTATTCTGATTTAGGTAAGTAAGAAGTAAAGAATTTGTTATTTCTAACTATATAGCGGTATATTTAATTAAGGGAACACAAGTCGCGGGCTCGAACTCACTGGTGGGCCTGGCTAAAAAGCACGCTGTCTCACCAGGCTTCGAGTCCGACAGAGGTAGATACTATCTACGATAGTCTACACGCACAACATTATTGAGAGAGCTGCAGGATCAGATATAGTAAAACAGACGCGTAAAAAATTAAGAAATCTTCCTTCGGAAGATCGAGTTTTCTGAAAAAAAAACACTGCAGAAATCAATGACCAATTAAGTTTATATAACTTTTCGTTAATTGAACTTTGTCGGTACCGACTTAGTTTTGGAGATTTTACACTTCTTTTATTACTTAAACATGTCCAAAGTTACGTTAAATTATGAAGAAAAACGAATCTATGTTGGCTCATAACTTTTTAATGCCTTTTTATTTTAGTATTCTGTTTCCGTACCGACAATATTAATAATGAGACAAAACCATACCACGTTTAAGTTTTGATGTACACTGTCAAACAGTGGAGTAAAACCCTCCCGAAGTTTGTATGGAAAAAATGTGGATTTGTTTCACCTTAAACGTAAATGATCTAAATCTCTTAAATAAGAGGATAAAAATACATACAGTGATTATACTTCTGATACTAAATTAGTTAACCAAACCGAATAAGCAAGCTGAAGTGACTATCGGCCGGCCATATTAGCCGTAGAACCGATGACCGACGCCCAGGGCATCTCCTGCGAAGGCTAGGGCCGTGAGGGCGGATATGCTGCCTCTCCCTTACGTGCGCCGCCTCCCTCTTCGCGAGCATCACTGCTTCGCAGAAGGCGGTGACAGCTACCCATGCACTCTCGCTCCGTACCATGGCCTGGACCAGGGCCGGACGCGAGAGATCGCCGTCGCCGATAAACCGATGACCGTTGGGGTAGACGTGTGTGTCTAGAATGGAAGCCGCGAATCGGCAAACGTAAGGAAGGACGCCCTCGGGCTAGTTGGAGCGATGATCTTCGTAGGATGAGTGGTAGCAGTTGGATGAGAGTTGCAGAAAGTCGAGCTGCATGGCGTGTAATTGGAGAGGTACATATGTCCAGCAGGGGACTGCATTAGGCTGATGATGATGATGATAATCAAACTATTTCACTTAGAATATATTATCCTAACTTAGGTACCTAAATAAAATAATTAAAAAAACAAACATTTTGTCATCGAAAAATTGTTCAGTATCGCTGTCGACGTCTGTAATATTTCGTCACCTTTTCTGACTCGGTTACGTCATTTCCCGGCAGCCGAAAACTTCTGAACATGTGTAACCGTTTTATTGATAATTAAAGCAGCATACGGACTAGAATCTGCAATGTCTTATCCCATAAAGACATTCCAGACTAGTCCGATGATATCATCCAGTCTTCCTTGTGTCAAAGTTAATGTTCGTTATCTTATTATTTGTATGTATCACTCATTGAGTAATTCCTCGGAGTATCAAATAACATAACGCCAAGCCTTTATTCCCGGAATGGTTAGACAGTAGTGTACGTACTGTAAGGGCTCCGAAAAGTCCCTTGTGATAGGCGACCGAAGCTAATTCAAATTAAACGCTAATGAGCGTAAAAATGTGAACTTCACGTTTATTTTAAGGATAGCACCGTACAGATTCGCGCCTGTCAATCAATTAAATTCGCTACATATTCGGATATACAACCACATTTCGCAAATTATGAAAGTTCCATGTTATAGGGGTCGAGCGTACTGCCATCAACCAAGCACAAATAAACTTAGAATTCCTAATACTTGCGACCAATTGACCAACGTTAAACCAACCCGACTAATAATACACATATAATTGTGTTAAGGTGAATCTTGTCAACATTTTTTCCACACAAACTTCGGGAGTGTGTTACTCCACTATTCGACAATTTACATCAAAAATTAAACATGGTATGGATTTGTCGTATTATGAATATTATCTGTGCGGAAACAGAATATTAAAATAAAAAAGCCTATAAAAAGTTATAAGCCAAGAAAGATTAGTTTTTCTTGCTAATTTAACCTAACTTTGGATGTGTTTGAGTAATAAAAGACGTAAATCTCCAAAACCAAGTTGCTACCGACAACGTTCAAATATCTAAAAGATTTATGCAGTAGTTTTTTCACACAACCAGGGGCCTAAGTCTACTAATTTATAAACGTTACAATGGTCTCTCAATGGTGTGTTTTTGGCAGTTTTTGTATGGCAAATCTGTCAAAAACTTACCATTGAGAGACCATTGTGACGTTTATAAATTAGTAGACTTAGGCCCCTGATCTTTCGAAAGAGTTTTCTTCATTTTTTACGCGCCTGTTGCACTATAAATGATCCTGCATCTCACTCAATAACGATGTGCGTGTAGATAGTCTACACGCACAGAGGTAGTATCAGTGATGAGCAGTTAGACGCTATATAGTGCGTCTAACTGCTCATCACTGATACTACCTCTGTCGGACACGATGCCTGGTGAGACAGAGTGCTTTTTAGCCAGGCCCACCAGTAAGTTCGACCCCGCGACTAGATTAAGTATAATCTACTCGTAAGTATACTCAGATTATAAAGAGGAAAGATTTGATTGTTTTTTTGTTTGTTCGTTTGCATTGAATAGGCTTCGAAAGCCGATTTGAAAAATCCTTTCACTGTTGGGAAGCCTACTGCGATCGCCAACCTGCCTGCCAAGCGTGGCAACTATGGAAAATCCCCACAATTGGGAGAGGCCTATGTCCAGCAGTGGACGTCTTTCGGCTGAAATGATAGTGGTAGCCGACCCCAATTACAGTTGCTCAAAAGGACCCTTCCTTTTGAGCAACTGTAATTGGGGTCGGCTACCAAATTTCTGTCGTCTATGTTGTTTTGTCTGTGCAAGTACGTACTCGTATTGAATGAACACTGGAATTACTTTTAGTTAGGTACTGCATGTTGGCAGTCGAGAGCAGAGGTAACGGCCACGACTTTCAAGTTGTAGAACGTAAGCTCGAAGCCGGACAGGCGCTTTACTTTGTGTAAATTATTTTATGACCATGCACTGCTCTCAAAACGGTGTTAGAACACATTGTGAGGATGGGTACGCCACAATTGCGGCGTACGTAAGTCCCGTTTTTGAGCAGTGGTAGGAGAGGCGCCATGGCGTCCTCACCTTCCGCCTGACGCAGGACCTCACCGGACATGGCTGTTTTCGGTAGGTTCCTGTTTCAGATAAGGCGGGAGGAAACGCCCGGGTGTTTCCATTGCGTAGATCGCCCTGAGAACACGGTGGAGGTCTGCCCGGCGTGGGTGGAGCACCGCCGTGTCCTCATGCGGCAACGACCTCTCGCGTCCGGCCCTGGCCCAGGCCATGGTTCGGAGTGAGAATGCATGGGTAGCCGTCACCTCCTTCAGCGAAGCAGTAATTCTTGCGAAGAGGGAGGAAGCGCACGTGAGGGATAGGTAGTATATGCGCCCTCACGGCCCTAGCCTTCGTCCCAGGCGGATTCCCGGCCACCGTAGGCGTGGGCTAGCGGACGGCGATTAATGGGTAGCTCGCTATCCGTTAAGGACCAGGACCAGGTCGACGGCGCGTTGTGTTCCACGCCCGCCTTAAAGAGATGTCAGCACAAAGTGATGGGGCCCGCATCAGCCGATGCCTGCCAGGGGTGCGGGTTGTTCGAAAAAGATACCGCCGCCCCTGGCACACAGGCTACTGAGGGAAAACGGGTGGGTTTTAGTCAGTAAAAGTCTGACACGCCCTCCTGCTCCACCCAGAGCGGGAGAAGTTATTCGATGACTTCCCACCCAAATAAAAAAACAAACACATTGTGAAGAACCTGGAATGTTGTAGAACCAAAAACTCGAAGACATATGACATCGCAATTCAATGGGCTGGCGCGTGGTGGATTTCGGCCCACACCCTCTCTCCGAGAGGAGGCCTGTGTCCCAGCGGTGGGAACATTATAGGCTGATTATGACTGTTTATTACGGCACCGTATAGCATTTTAGGATCATCTAAACCTAAGCAACCTTTCATAACTTTGTGGTTCTACCTGCAAGTAATTCTATCCTAATTAGTGCTTGAATACCAAAAATTGACATGTTTTGTTACGGCATCTCGTTTTGTTTCTAATTCCGTAGAATCTTTCGCGCCATATGTCCAATGGGGACTATTCAGGACACTCCAGGAATAACGTAACGTTTGTGAGGCCATCAACCCCGGTTCCATGCGATGGTGGGACATTAAAATAATTATAGAACAGATTTACGAGCCTAGCTGAATGTTTTCAGTGGAACGAATCCCTTTGAATTTCCACTAGACTAAGATTATTTGGTGAGGTTTGCCTTCCGCATCACCGAGTAGGTACCTATACTTACAACTTGGGATTTAAGCTTTATGCCCTCATCAAAAATACACTTAGTTAGAATTATGCAAAGACTTTGTACCTCTTTTCACGAAAATTACGTGAACGGAGGAATATGAAGTTTGGCACAGTTAAAGTTTTTAGGAGAATGATAACAAAAAGTTAAAATTTTATATAATAATGCATTAGAAATACATTAAGTATTAAATTAATTGTAGTCGAAATTCGACCACGAGGCGACCACATAATTGCTCCAAATGTCGGTAAAAACTGCATCAAAATGCATGGTGCAGTTTAGTAAGATCTATGATCTATGAGTGACCACACAGACATACTCGCAAAACTACTTGTTTTGTAGGAAACAGGTACTTTAGAGTTATATAGTGAGGCGTTTCTTTTTGAAAATTCCTCAGTTGTAATACTTACTAGTCGTCCTACGATGCTAGCCAAAATAGTAGGTACTATGGAAGAAATCCAAATCTAAACTATTTGAAAACAAAATCCCGTGAACACGTCCACATAAAATATAATGTCTATGTCACCCGGAGATAGTGTCGCTTCCCAACAATGAAAGAATTTTTCAAATCGGTTCGGTAGTTTCGGAGCCTATTCAATGCAAACAAACAAACAATCAAATATTTCCTGTTTATAATATTAGAATAGATTATTTTTTGTTTCTTATTTGTTTTCCTCGGCTTAGCCGGGTAAAACTGATTAGATTATTATTATTATATAGTACAGATAAGCAAAAATTTAGATTATTATGAATTTTTGGGTCAATTTCGTCGTTTTTTTTTTTTAAGTTAGAACGATTTTACTAGAACTAATAAAATTTACAAAATTGCGCCTGTTAGTAACAGAATTCGAAGATTTAAACGAATAATGCTTTTGGTAATACATAATCGTAAAAGTCACCTGCACCCTAATTGCGTAACTTACGATTCATCATAATCTGTATCGTTTTGAAACGGATTGTTAAACCATTGCTTCATATGTTCGAAAAATGTGTCTGTTCGACAACATAAATAACGCAATGAATATTGTTTAACTGTGAAGACGAAACCAATTATGATCAATCGTGAGTTACGCAATTAGGGTGCTATTTTGTTTTACGATGTATGTCCAAATATGTTTGTTACCTTAGGTACTTCACGCATCGATTAAAAAAGAAGCGTGATTTAAAATCAGTCTCCATATTTTCATCTGTTAACCGCCCCCTACCCCTGCCGAGCGCTGCAAGCAAAAGTAGTCCTTAAGGTGTATAGATATGGATGTCCACTATAGTAAAATCACCAAAAGAGATATATCCCGGATACCAGGGAGAGATTGTTGAAGTTTAGTAAGAGACCCACGGATGTTTTCGAATGAAGTTGTATTTGATACTCGCATTTGCCAGCGCCTTCGCCCGCGCGGAGGTACACAATTACCGGGATAAAAGTATCCCAAGTGTTAATCTAGGTTATCACCTCTGTACCTATTTTTCTGTTCTAATCTTCTTGTCTGTTTATATAATATATGTGTGTACATAAATGGTTAAATAAATAATCTACGTGTGTGCCAAATTTCATCCAAATCCGTTCAGCCATTGTTGCGTGTATTGAGTAACAAACATCCAATCATCTAAATATCCAAACATACAAAGTTTTATATAATACTAGCTTTTGCCAGGGGCTCCGCCCGCGTGGATGTCGGTTATCGTATTAGTTTTATTTTATTTTATTCGAAAACATTATATCCGTTTCTTTTTTCTACCCTGATTATGATTATCAACTGGTCTCTTTTCGTACATAAATGGTGGAACCACCAAAAAATCTGCTTGGATCAATTAAACTTGCATGTCAAAAGTTTTGTCGCTCAAATAGATGTTTAAGAGTACTTAATAATTAAATAAGGCGCCTATTTTATGCAAAGTCTATCATAATGTTTGTTTTTGCACGCAATGCACTCTGCGAATGATGAGATGACACTGCGAAATTTGAATATCTTGCGATGCGACTCTCGTACCTATTGTAAAGCGAATATTTTCATACGAAGTACTGCTGATGCCCTATATTAATAGTGCATCAAATAAGTAGCGAATTATGTAATTTGAGTAAGTACCTAGGTATGCATTGCGAATTTCTATTAATTATTTGTTTTGGAAATGTGTTTGTAGTTCATTAAATTTGTTCGGATGATTGTTGGGTATTTTGTAAGTTTCATAATTACCAAAGCTCGTTTTTGATTTTGTAAAATTCTCTATCTATGTACCTAATGAATATGTGAAGCAAAAACTTTTTACCCCATTTTACAAAAATTACGGCACTGTTAAAGTTTTTATGGAGAAGGAGTGCGGAAGCCAATATTATTATGTAATAATACTGATAATGCAATATGAATTAATTAAAAAAACTTAGTCGAATTTTGACTACTACCCACCACTAGTACCTATGTTTAATAATACTTTGTACCTGTAATTTTCAATTTCAATTCAGTGTCAACCAGGCAGACTGGCTAACGTAGACTCATACTTAATGGGATACCGTTTAAAATGTTACAATAAAATACCTCCCCACATATTCCAACTGAATGAAACTAAATTTATTTAAATCTTGTATAAAACGCACACTATGCAGCCATCCATATTATACCCATCGACGGACCAACCGCGGCAAGCGCTGCTTAAGAGGGAACAGGGCATGCGATTCTCCATATAAATGTATAGGTATTCTCCTTTTTTTCTTCCTGGATAATGGTTCAAGCGCATTTTTTTTTTCTTCATAATATGTAGGTCTGCTGTAAACACGTCCCTGTCATTTTCTTTTTTTCAGCAATTAATTAGTACTGGTGGCCAATTCTCGTAATTAAATATAGTCGCAGTGTCATCTCGGCGACAAGCAAATGTCAAAAACTTGTCAAAAATGTATGGAAACTCGAGAGATTTTTGACAGATTGACACTGAGATCAGACTGTGAACGTTCTTAAAATTACGAGAATTACCCCTCAGAAAATACGACCCTCTAAAAATTCCAAAAAATTACCTATTTTTACCGCCGTGATTAGAGGACTACCAGACAAATTACAAAAGTTTTTAACATAAAAAATGATAGTAACCTAAACATACTCTTTCTTAAAATGTTAATGTAAAAAATAATTGAATCAACTAAGTTTTCGAGGTGGAAAAAGGGGAATACGAAACGTCGATCTCGTAATTTTTTTTTGTGATAATTTCGGTCTGAGCTGCAGCTGTCCCTATCACACACTACGGGGGCAGACTTACTGACAGCGCGACGGCAATAGTTTCTTCAAATACCTATTTTTCAAATTTATCGAGGGCCCCGTCCCCTCTTAAACAGCTGTGGAAACCGACCCCAAAATAGAACGAGTAGGAAAAAGGTTAAGCAGATGATGATTTCTTTTTTGTCTATTTTTTTTCAAAAAAACTTAAACATATTTTACAAATTAAAAATAGGCTAGTTTTGAGCACCTGTAGCTGAACTAGGCAAAACCTGTATTTCGGCTATCAGCGCCAATCCCCTCGGATAATTTTACATAATATCATTATTTTTTACTGGATAAACAGTTGGTGTTATCTTACACGTTTTAATATAGGAAACGTTGCTATAATATTAAAACGTATAATATTACTATTAGACGACAATCTGAATAATTTCTAAGGAAATTGCTGCTAATCCGTTGCTTCATTGATCCCCGATCGCTGTATCCAAACTAAATATCATCAAGAGAAAAATATGTTTTTTTTTTTATGTTGCTTTGTTAAGCTATTACGGTAAAACGGCTGAACGGATTTGTAAGAAATTTGGCACATGGGTAGACCATAACCTGGATTAGGAAATAGGTTAGTATTTGTCCCGATCAGTCCCGATATTCTCACAGAATCGATGCTTATGGAGAAGAAACTCCGGGGCGAAGCTAGCGACAAATTAAGCGATTGTTACCTACCTTGGTTTTGTAGACATCGTTCAGGGGAAAATCTTTTTGAGGTTACTCACATAATTCTGATACAAGAATATATTCTCATTTGCTGGGTGTGGCTTGCTTGCGTCTGATCTATTTTATCACATTCTTATCTATTCTATTACAATTTTATTTATTTTGCTGTTCATTTTCTATGAAGTGGCTGTCATGCCTCCATAAAAGGATCACGTAAAGGATCATCAACAGTCCATAAAACCAGGTTCTACCAGGTTCTTATGACCCGTTCCACTATTAACATTATCCTCATTATGCGAAACTTTATCCTACGTTGGTTGAAATAGGTACAGTCAGCGTCAAAAATATCGTGACGAACAGACCGTTCAAATATAGACAACTAAGAAAATTAAACTTTATCTCAATTGGATAAAGTTCTTTTCAGAATGACAATTGTCGTGGACTGTCTTTATTCAGAAACATTCCTTGTGTCATTGAGTTAATATTAAATTTTCATAGCTTTTTAGATCATTTTGAACAGTCTGTTCGTGCCGATATATGACGGTGACTGTACCACGCTGATTTAAAAAAATAAAAAAAACCGGTCAAGTGCGAGTTGGACTCGTGCACCGAGGGTTCCGTACAAACCTGTGGGTATATAAGTAAAAGTTCAAAATTGTCAAAAAAATGTTTTTATATGACGAAACTAAAAATTTACGGTTTTCGTAATTTTTCCTATGTCTATACTATACGACGACGACGACGACGACGACGAAGACGTGACTTCGTACAAAATTTCAAGATTCTAAGTTCACGGGAAGTACCCTGTAGGTTTTGATTCCCGTGCGAGTTTCAAAATTTGCGGAATTTTGCAGTCTAAATGGCTGTATCTTTTGATTGCGTTGACTTAGAAGGTTGATTTTTCTACAGCTTCCAGGGACAGTAGAACTAAGTATCATATAGAAATTTCAGTTTGATACCTCCACGCGTTCCTGAGAAAAACGGTCTTGACAGACGGACGGACGGACGGACGGACGGACGGACAACAAAGTGATCTTATAAGGGTTCCGTTTTTTCCTTTAGAGGTACGGAACCCTAAAAACTAACTATTGCCCGCGGCCTTGCCCGCTTGGTGGTCTCCTAAGAGGAATAATTCCGTAATAGCTGCATTGTGTTTTTTTTTTTTTTGGTGCATTGTTTTTGGTTTACGCTGTAGCCAGTGAAGCATCCAGTCGGCATGATTTTACCGACATCTTCAACAATCAACGTCATAATTATTTGTACAAAACCATGATGATACACCTAAGGTGAACCTAGTCCACATTTTTACACGAGAGTTTACTTTTTCCACTGTTTGACAATATACATTAAAAATATAGGTACCTATGGTTCTGTCTTATTATGAATATTGTCTGTACGGAAGCAGAATACTAAAATTAAAAACCGTTAAAAAGTTAGGAGCCAGCAAAGATTCGTTTTTCGAAAGGCGAAAGAAGGACTTTTCTTATTTTTTTACGCTCCTGTTTTACTGTAAATGATCCTGCATCTCACTCAATAACGTTGTGCGTGTAGCCTAGCGTCTAACTGCTGATCACTAATAGTACTAATACTACCTCTGTCGGACACGATGACTGGTGAGACAGCGTGCTTTTTAGCCAGGCTCTCCAGTGAGTTCGAGCCAGCGACTAGACTCCCCTAAATACACTGATATGATAAAAACTTTTCGCAAAAAAAAAAAAAACGAGCGCCTTCCTAACAAACACTAAAAAGTGAAAAATTACTTTAATTTCGGAAGTTTTTGATTGTATTTTAGTCTTTATGTTTTTAAATTTTTCTTTTGTTTTCTATTTTTCTCTTTTTAGTCATAGCACCTATCCCACACCAATTCGTATACTACTACTTGCTATGTAAACAACAGCGACAAGAACCAGCAGAATATCATCAAGATACATAAAGTGGATTAAAAACGTATTATCGAGGCTAACGCAAAAACTACTGAAGCGAAGTTATTGAAATTTATATAGGACCACCCCTGAAGCATGCCCATCGATTTACCTATCGATTCAAAAAATAATTTTTGAAATCCGTTCTTAATTTACTGAGATATCCCAGAATAAACATACTAAAAAAAAACATACAGAAGAATTGAGAACCTTTTGCAATCGGTTAAAAATGTCGTCTAAATAATAGGTATTGGGATCGTATCATTCGGTGTCCGCGTGACTCGAAGAGGATGTGTCTGCGTGGGTAACGATAGAGACGAGATAAAAAACTATAGGGCGAGGTTATTAGTTCATAACACGATTATGTGTGGCTGTCACAAATAGATCAGGCAACTCGTAAACTGTTATAGATACATGATCATTTTTTTATGATAAACTATAATTTAGTTTATTAGATACACGTGTCGAACAATGACCATGTGCTGCTGTCAAGGGTTATTGCATTGTTAGCAAGGCCTTTTGATTTTCTCCACCCTGTATAAACTTAAATTGTGCCAAATTTCATCCGTCCGCATAATTTTCGGATTCTGAGCTTGTTCGATTCCCAGTTTAGGTAAGAATGTCGAGAAATCAGGGAAAACAGTTTTTTTTCTTTAAAAAAAAATAAAGGAATATTTCCTTTAACTAAAATAAAGTATCTTAAGGATTTAAAGTAGTTTTCCTTCAGAGCCCATTGATTTTTTTCACCCTTTACAAGGAGTGCAGCTAATATTTTTACATAATAATGCATTCGAAATACATTAAGTTTTAAATAAATTGTGATACACACGGCTACACATCAAACTGTACATTTTCAGTATAAGCTGATCTCGCATTGTATAGGATTTCGGTACAGTCCGAGATTAGTGTAAACTGGAAATGTATGGCTTGATGTGTAGCCGTGTGTACCTATAGATCTGCATATTGCAAAAAGAACCTCACATCAATCTGTCTAGCCTTTACCCAACTAAATTGGGGTCGGCGTCCAGTCTAACCGGATCTAGTCACACGTTAAAGGCGGGGGCGGACAAGGGACAGCCGGATATCACATAATTATATTAAAATCTAAAATACTAAAACTCGTTTAGTAAACCAAAAAGTTTAAAATATTACTAATTCAATCTATAAACAATATGTAAATTATTTTCAATTTAAATTTTAACTTCTAAATTTAATTTTTTTGAATATGTGACGTCACACAAAGGAAAAGGAAAGGACGGAGGGGGTCAAATAACTTTACTTAATTATTTAAAACACCAAGATTGAACGTAATAAAACATCGTAGAAAATAAACTCCAAAAATTGTAGTTTGTACATTTACCCATATTAACTTTGAACCAGTGGTCTGATTTTCATGATTCCAACCGGAATATCCCTTTTATACATAACTCTATTATTTGAATCTGAAATTATAAAATGTGTACCTACAGAAACAAAAATCTCATTATCAAGTTACGTAATTATACAACTATACTTGTATTATAAAAAAAAACCTTATATACTTACTTTAATCGCTCTTATTGGATCGGTTACTCTATCATGATAGAGTAAAAGAATGTAGTTGAACATAGTTGCTGTGCAACGTTGCAAATCTTGCGAGAACGCGCGCGGTTTTGGGTACAAGATTATTCTTGCAAAATTGGTGCAAGATCTCGGTATTCTGAGATCTCGGAATACCGAGATTACACTGCCTAACCACTGGTGGCCCAGTGGTAACGGCCGCGGCTTACGAGTTGCAGGTTCGAACCCCGACAGGCATTTACTTTTGTATACAAATGATTCTATCACCACTACTCTCAAAACGGTGAAGAAAAACATCGTGAGGCAAACCGGCATGTCCTACAACCAAAAACTCGAAGACATACCAACCCACACTGGGCCCGCGTGGTGCATAACGGCCCACTCTTTTTTATCAAGAGGAAGTCTGTGTCCCGGCAGTGGGAACATTGTAGGCCGATTATGTATGTATGTACAAAATAAGTTCCGGGAAATCCCCTCGTTATATTTACCGTTGCCATCAAAGCGTACAGGCCATTATGTTATTTTTAGCCCAGAAGCCCAAACAATCGACAGGTATCCCTACATAACCGATGCTTATATTGTTTGTTTCAGGAATTCCACGTGGCGTATGTGTTCGTGAAGATGGGTAACTCGCCGAGACCTGGGCTCTGGATGCTGGAGAAGTCGACAGATTATGGGAAGACCTTCAAGCCTTGGCAGTACTTCTCAGACTCCCCTCAGTGAGTATTTAATGGGTCTGGAACTAGGAATCTTAGTCCGTCTACGAAGATACGGGCCCGTCCGAAAGTAATTAATCCGTCAATACAAGAGCAAAATTCAATTTTTCGAACGGGAAAATACACATCGGGAGACAATCGTCAAATTGTTTTGTTAGTCATTCTCAGTTCGTACTACGAACTAGCGCCATGTCCGTAAGTGATACTGAGTTCGAAACGCCCGTGACTTCGGCCGAAACTACGG
This sequence comes from Polymixis flavicincta, assembly GCA_949987655.1. Lineage (NCBI taxonomy): Eukaryota > Metazoa > Arthropoda > Insecta > Lepidoptera > Noctuidae > Polymixis > Polymixis flavicincta. The sequence goes on along the minus strand of OX465171.1, from coordinate 8,091,435 downwards.
ACTTCGTGTACAGGGAGTAGAGCCCCAGATGGTCTTACAGTCATCTACGCTTTGCCACAAGTCATCATAGAGACTCTTACAGAAATTTTTATCGAGGATGTGTCAAACGTGTCGGTGTCATTCTGTGAATACATATTTACGTCCTACGATCGCGAATCATATTTGGTTCAAAACACAGCTTGACATCGACGTGCAAATTGCAAAACACTTTAAAAAAAATGAATTTGGCGAGGTACTCTGGCACTTTCACCCTAAGTTACTGCGTTATAAGAGCCTATTTCATAATAAGAGGCGAGCCTATGCCAGAATCGGTATATATGCTTCTCAGAAATTTCTAGATCTAATACCTTCCTATTGCTTGTACCTTTCGCAATGTAGTACCAAACATAGATTTTTCCAATATTACTGGTCTAGCAAATGGTGCTGGTTTATCGGTAACGTCCCCGACTTTGTGTTATTGGTCGAAAACTCGAGCCTAGACAGGTGTGCAATTAACTTTGTGCAATATATTGGCCTCTGTGGCGTATTACGGACCAGTAGATACCTATCACAGGAAGACGTAGCGTTGGAAGGCCTTCCACAAGATGGAACGATGACCTGGTGAAGGCCGCAGGAATTCGCTGGATGCGAGAATCACGGAACCGGTCGAGGTGGCGGTACTTGGAGGAGGCCTATGTCCAGCAGTGGACGTCTTCCGGCTGAAATGAACTCTCACAGAGTAAAGGATTGTGTTCAAATAGAAAAACATGGGCATCAACTCTGTGATAGGAATGGAGGGAGCCAACAATATTCCCATCTACTAATTAGCAGTAGGTACTGTACCTAACTGACGTTCAAATTCTGATGCTTACTCTTTCCATAGGGATTGCGAGCGTTACTTCGGCAAGGAGAGTCTGCAGCCCATCACTAGAGATGACTCAGTCATCTGCAGCACCGAATACTCTAAGATTGTGCCGCTAGAGGGCGGTGAGGTAAGTCTAATTGATTGATTTAGCATGATAGCAGATATCGGTAATGTCAAAAGCTTGTAATAATGTTTTAATGCATAGATATCCTCATCTCAGTAAGCAGCCGATCCATTCTATTAAAATTTTACCGTCAAAACTTAAGTGAATTGAGCTTGAAGTAAGCTATCAACAATGTCAATCCCTCGCATCAGGTGAAATGACAGCTCGTTCAAGTTTACTTCACCAAGTTTTCACAGCTACTTTTACTACAGAATATTCAACAACTATCATTGCGTAATTTGCGTTGTTGATTGGACAATTTTCCGTGTAGTTCCGGACGTAAAAGAATAGCACCATCCCATTTCTTCCCGTGGGTGTCGTAGAAGGCGACTAAGAGACTTTTCAGAGAATGGGCAGCAGCGTTCTCTATGCTTTTTACCACCAGAATGCGATCGCCAATCCGCCTCCCAAGCGTGGTGATTACGGCAAAACCCTCCCTTGGGGGAGGCCTATTTCCAGCAGTGGACGTCATTCAGCTGAAATGATGATGATGATGATGATGAGGTATAAATGATTAAGAATCTGACTGATAGTACGTAATCAGGGTGCAGGTACACGTACCTACATAAGTTTAATCTTGAGACGCGACGCGCGCTTAACTTATGTGAAAAATACGCTTTATGTAAATGTATGTGATAAAGTGCAGGAGCTCTCGGTACCGTTCGAGATGATAATGAAGACGGAAGAGTGTGTGTGTACCTATGCTCGTTTTCACGCACACATTCGCAGCGAGTTTGTACTCTTGGTAACGTCGAAAGCTCTCGTCACTTCGTGAGATTCATCATCACCATTTCAGCCGAAAATCTAAATTGAATTACCCAAACCTGAAGCAAATGTGTAGTGTGAAATGGAGGAATGATATGAAAAGACAACAGTGCGGTTTAAAAGAAGATGTTGTGACAAAAATTGAAAAGCTTGGATGGTTTGGTCATGTTGAGATGATAAATGAAGGCCGGCTAACAAAAGGTATTAACTAGACAGATGTGATTGGAAACGCCCGAAGAGGACGCTCTAGGTGCTAGGGCTGGCAGGGATGCCGAACCTCATAACCGCTACGAGCCATTATTTCCAAAAAATAATAATTAATAAGGAATTGACAAGACAAGACAAGACAAGATATTTATTTGACGTGCCAACAAACAATCTTGACTTATTGACTACTAGAAAAAACTAAATGCCTTCACAATCATTGGTAGTCTTTAGATATATGCAAACAGAAATATATTTACCATGATCTTGACTTGTTGACTTGTAGGTATATGGTAATCAACATCACACCACCTTATTCAAATGAAAGAACAAATTAGTGCAACTTCTGGTATCATGTGAAGGGCTTCTGAAAGTAACGACTCAGGCTTAAGAAGATGAACTTACCATACTCCTTTCATACTGAACCTACCATACTGTGACTTAGGCTGTCGTGCACAAATAATTTGGTTACGGTGCCACCAAAGGCACGCGTGCCATTGGTGAGAACATAATAATGACCTTATTGGCGATGTACTTCAGAAAGATCGGGTGCGAACATAAACTAGACACAAATCCTTTCTTTGACCTGAAAAGAGCTGATAATTTTCAAACGGCTGAACCGATTTTGATGATACATGTATAAGACCTACCGCTAGAAAATCTACTTTTAAATATAAAAAACCGCACCCAAATCGGTTCAAAAGCTACGGTGCCACAGACAGACACACAATCGGTCAAACTTATAACACCCCTCTTTTTGCGTCGCGGCTAAAAAAAAGGAGTATGTAAAAAACGCAGCTGGCCAGGGCCTGGCAGGTGGCGTACTGTAGTTTCTGCCTACGACCATGAGAAAAAGACGTGAGTTTAAGTACGTCTGTATTATTTACGTATGTCCTTATATGGTGATAATTTCTTCTTTTCTTCCAGATCCCGATATCCCTGCTGAACTACCGTCCGTCTGCGAACACGTACTTCAACTCCTCAGTACTTCAGGAGTGGACCAGGGCCACTAACGTGCGGCTACGTCTGCTGAGGACCAAGAACTTACTGGGACATCTCATGTCCGTGGCCAGGCAGGATCCTACTGTTACCAGACGTGTGAGTTCTACTTGCATTTTGTATGAAACGGTCATCGTAAAGCAGTGCTGGCCAGGTGTTTACGGCCCCAACTTACAAGTTGTAGGTCGTAGGTTCGCACCAAGACAGGCGCATTACTTTGTGTAAATTATTTGATCACCACTGCTCTCAAAACGGTGAATACGGCCCAATCAGAGAAGGCCATGTCCCAGCTGAGTGACATTATATGCTGATTAAGCATGGTCATCGTAACAACGTGTCTACATCCCTGTGAAGCGTCTTCGAGCCACAAAAGTCTTTGTTATTTACTCAGATTATAAAACAAAGGCAGATAGACCACTCGGAACACCAAGAGTAAAGCCAAAAAATCAAATACTGATTCAAAACTCGAGTTAGTACGCCACGAAGCATCGCATTGTATGTTACATACAATGTGACGCTTTAGTATTTGGGTTTTTGACCTCACTCTAGGTGTTCCACGCGGTGTACCTATCTGCCATCGTTTTTGATAATCTGAGGTTATATAAATGAATAAGAAAATGGGGAAGTTTGATTAAATCAGAAGACTGCATGTTATGGGGCACAAAGGGTAAGATAGGATGTGCTTATCCAACGACATTTATCCAGTTATTTGAAAAAGTGTCGATTATTTAAATTATGCTGGTAAAACGCGGGCTAAAGCAGCAGCTAGCTAGTACCTACCTACCAACTAATATAAATTATTGAAACATCATCCAATTGGATCTGTAAGGATCGGGCCCTCTGAAAAGGTTGAAGGACCAATAATCACCTGCTACCTATGTGAAACGTGCAAATCTAAACATGTAGCAAAACTTTGTATACACAGACAGAGAAGTATGACATTTGGCACAGTTAAAGTTTATAATTATGGAGATGGGGTGCATAAAGCTAATTTTTTTTTAATTATGGTCGCATTTCGACCACTGAGCGGCACTGGGCGACCACGAGTACCAATAAATGAGGTATTGTGTGTATTTCTACTGCTCAAGCTTAAAATCAGTGAGCGTGTAACCTACCTGTTATTTATAGTAAAACAAACAGGTCCTTAACTAACGAAACGTGCGTCTGGTTCAGGGTTATAAGGTTTCAGCGTCGATGTCAATCTTTTGTTGTACTGTAGGTACCTTTCTGTACCTATGCCTACTTGTGTGTATTTGTACCAAAACCGGAGAACCCAGTAGTTTGAGACTAAGTACGAACGACATGCTGACAATCATTTATGGAACGGTTCTTAAGTACAGACGCCAGCACATCAAGCTAACCCAATCTGTCAAATTTCTTTGATAGGTTTTCAACTTGATTCCACAAGCATAAGGTTCACGTTCAATTGGGAAAATTTGACAGTTTGGGGTAGCTTGATGTGCTGGCGTCTGTACGACGGACGCCATGTTCGACGGACGGTGAAAACCACTATGAAAGGGTCTATCTGTCCTGTTGCGAATCTATACAGTTGCTCCGGAGGGGTCTTAATTTAATTGAATCGGTTTAGCACCACCTACTTGATAGGTCTAAATACAGTCCTGTTTGGAACTAATTAGGTATTTTCAAACAGGTAATTAGCAACCTTCCTACAACAACCCTCATACCTCATACACCTTTCTGTATAAAAGATAGTAGATAAGTACATTTTATTGTGTATTTATAGTGCCTGTATTATGGTGTTGCGATACATTTACACATAAATAAAGATGTACGAGTATGTCTCCGTCAAATGCCTGTACTTCGTACTTCTACGTAGGTACTTCTTTCGTGGTACGGACTCTAGTAGGTATGGTTTTTCCAAGAGGTATGTAAATGTCAACGCAAAAACAGAGCAATTGACTTTCTGTTTAGCTGTCTCTCCCCACAGCAGTATATATTCCTCAACGGAAGGCCCAAATTCCATAGATTTATTAGGATCAAAAATTTATATACAGCTTTTTCTCCCACCAGTACTTCTACAGTATAAAAGACATCAGTATCGGTGGTCGCTGCATGTGCAATGGTCACGCCGACACGTGTGAGCCAGCGGACCCCGCCACCAACACCAACATACTGGAGTGTGTGTGCCAACACAACACATGCGGGCCTCAGTGCGCGGAATGCTGCCCAGGGTTCGAGCAGAAGAAGTGGAGGATCTCGCAGCATTGGGACAGGTTTATTTGTGAACGTGAGTTGACTTGAACTATCTATATAGGTACGGAACAATGGTGGCCGAGTGGAAACGGCCGCGACGTTGTAGGTCGTAGGTTCGAACCCAGACAGGCGCTTTACTTTATGCAAATTATTTCATCACCACTGCTCTCAAATCGGTGTAGGAAAGCATTGTGAGAAAACCGGCATGTCCCAGACCTAAAAATCTAAGACGTGTGACATCTACCAACCTGCACTGGGCCTGCGTGGTAGATTACGGCCCACTCCTTCTCACTGGATAGAGCCCCGTGTCCTAGCACTGGGAAAATGTGTAAGTTGATTATTATAATTAGGTAGGTACGTACCTAACTAACAAGAACCTGAGTCTCGTTGGAGGCATCCAAATCCATTTGGTTGTATCAAGGAACACCAATGAAAATTCAGTTGTCCATTGCCGAATCTCGTGAATCAGCTTAATTACGGAATAGCACATCCCTAAATTAATTGTCGCAACTGGTATAGTTTCAACTCACATCTGCCTTGTAAATAATTTTTGTTCCATACACAATTAACTCTTTCTACACTCTTGCAGCTTGCAACTGTCACAGCCACTCAACGGAATGCGAATACGACCCCGAAATAGATAGGCAGAGACTTTCAATAGACATCTACGGGAGGTACGAAGGTGGTGGCGTCTGCAAGAACTGCCAGCACAACACTGAGGGCATCAACTGTAACAAGTGTGTGCCGACCTTCTTTAGACCCTATGGAAAGATCTGGAATGAAACTGATGTGTGCCAGCGTGAGTACACCTATAACTTAACTTGTTAATGCTTGTGGTTGCATGTGGGGCTGTAGAAGACCTTTGTTATAAAATAACAATGTATTACCCGATCATTATCATATTTTAGGGTACCTATCGTACCTACCTCAAAATCAAAAAACTGAACCTGAAATAGGATCATTTTGTTGTACATCTGTCAAATTTCTTTGATAGTTTTTCAACTTTATTACAAATTTTCCCAATTGAATATAAGGTTTATATTCAATTGGGAAAATTTGACAGTATGGCATAGCTTGACCTGCTGGCGACTGTACTTCCGTCCACCTTTTAGGACCCTTTTTCTTAGAAACTCGTGGAGGTATCAAGTTGAATGAAATATGAAATAGGTACGCACGGGTACACGTCAAGCTATACATTTCCAGTGTAAGCTGATCTCGCATTGTATAGGATTTCCCTACAGTGCGAGATCAGCGTAAACTGGAAATGCATAGCTTGATGTGTAGCCGTGTGTACATAGATCTACGGTCCCATGGAGCTCTAAAAAACAAGTATAAAAATCAACGCAATAAAAGATGCCAGTATTTATGCGACATATTTTGACACTTGCCAATAAATCAAAACCTTAAAACCCCTTATTCCAAAACAAAGTTTTTCTTTAGGTATGATTTAAACCATCGAGCCTGTTTTAGAAATAAGGACACAACTGAAATCGAAATACAGCTCCTTTTACAAAACTGACAACTTAGTCCAGTGCTAAATTATAATTTTTGTATTAAAAAGAACTTTACCCAAATGAAAGAAAAGTTGGGTAATGCAAAAACTGACTTAGATTTTAAGCTAGAACTAAAGTTAGATCGCGTTTTGTTATACGACGGCCTGGGTACTTCCCGTTTATCTAGAATCATGAAAGGTAAGAAGCAATGGTCTCATACCACAAGCTAGTACCTAAAGGAAAAAGTCCGATAAAAATCGTTCATTTGTAGTTTTATCACACAAAAAATGTTATTTTGCGATTACAAACAAGTATATTTTGCAGGTGGAGAACTGAGCATGACGTAGTTAGGTAATATCGATGTAGGATGGTAGGACATACTCGTATTTTCAACTAGGTACAATATTAGGTAATTTTTTTATAAACTCATCCCAACTACGGAACCATTCATTGTGCGTGGCCCGACTCGCACTTGGCTGGTTTTTTACAAGCACTGAAAATGATGACTTCTGAAATAAACGAGGAGAACGCAGTTTGTTTCGGACGGCCCGTGATTTATGACTAATTATGACGTCGAAATTTGAGTTACAGATCAAATAAATGACAGTGAAACTATCTATTTACTAAATGTATTAAATGTGTGAAAGCGTTCACGTGTTCATGGGGCTCGGAAAGCCGGAAAACTCATAGATGTGAGCTATTATCTCGTCTAGCGACCGTATGGTTCAATTGCCAAAAAGTAGACTGTCCAAATTCTAAGCCCTTTGGTTTTGAGCCCAAGGCCGTAGTTCCTGCCCCGTGACCACAATCCGCAGCAGAACATGCATGCCAGCCTCTGCACGTTTGCAGAAGTATTTCTAAAAACTAAAGTTTGCAAAAACAACATTATGGTAATAATAGATATGTCATTGTTAGATATATGGCTAGTTTATGAAGTGCTAAGGGAAAGGAACAAAATCGTTTCACCATTTTGCCTAATTGACAAAGCAAGATAACATTTTGAAAAATGATGACATGTTTAATCTAAATCTAATATTGGTGAATTTGACAAAATAGATAGCATGTGAGTAATCATCATTATTAAAAATTGTACTACATGCGTTGATTAGGACAATTATGATGATTTGCGCCCTGGCCATGGCGTAGCGATGAGAAATTTATTACTAAAAAAGAAGTATACAATCCAATGAATACAACCATAATCTAGAAATGCTAGTTTGTCTACTCTTGATAATTTAATCATATTTCGATGAGATTCATGTTCAAATTCATTTCAATTTACATCACAGTTCATGATATTGCAATAACAGTGCTATTTTGTAAACTCATCATTTTATTTTACAAAATCGACTAGTCTGTAAATGGATTTTCATTTATTGTCCGTTAGGCTAGCGCAGAATCCCTATTTTTGACAGAATGTCAAAAATTCGAAAACTGGCTAAAAGGTCTCTGTAACCAGGCCATAAAACTAAAAAAAAAAACGAAATGTCATATATTGTTCGAAATGTAAACAAACAAAAGAAACAGCTATCGAAACGAATTCTTTTCAGATAGGTATTGTACACTACATATCTGAATAAGTTACTGAAATTCACCAAAACCGTTAAAGAGTTACACCTTCTTCCTGGATCCCAGAACATTACCTTATAAAACTAGGTATTTACATTATACAATCATTTTTTATTAAGAAGCTAACATATCAGTTTCTCTAAATTCCTCTTGTGGCCTTTCTGATTAAGTGTGCAACTGTGACCCTAACGTCCATTCTAAATCACTTTCTGATTTAGCGTGCAACTGCGACCTGCACTATTCGACCGGCAACTGCGAGGAGGAGTCAGGCCGCTGCGAGTGCCGGGTCGAATACAATCCTCCCAACTGCGACTCCTGCGCATACGGGTACTTCGACTATCCCGACTGCAAGCCTTGTACCTGTAACCTGAATGGAACTGACGGACAACAGTGCACACCTGTAGATGGCCTGGTAAGTACAAGTTTAGCTACAACTACTAAAGTGCATAAAAAACCGGTGCAGGGGTACTAATAAACTTTGAAGTTGTTTTAACATAGGATTATGTACTTAAGCGTGTAATAAACATGATTATTTTTTATCTGCCTAGCCTTTTCCCAACTATGTTGTAGTCGGCTTCCAGTCTATACGGATGCAGCTGAATACCAGTATTTGACATGAAACAAATGCCTCTTTGACCTTCACAACCCAATTATTGGGTACACATAACCACTCTGTGAAAAGTTTACAAGTGACAGTTGGCTCCAATAGCTTAATGTGCTGTTTGAGGCACAGATGGTTGTGGGTATGTTAAGTTGGTTTTTATCCATGGACCAACCGTGCCAAGTGTAGCTTAACTTGATTGATCGAAACATGGGGCATGAGTTTGAGTTTGATTTCTTTAGAAATAAGCATCGCGTCTGTACCTATTACTGTGTTCTAATCTTCTTGTCTGTTTATATAGTGTGTATACATAATCGGGGTCATTCTCAGGAGACTCATTATTTGGTTGACTTCGGTGTCAATTTTTTTTTAATTTAGGCCTTGTTAGCATGAAATATCAAATCTAGAGTTAACAACGCGTTACGTAAAAAAAAAATTGGGAATAGGGTACTTTCCAATTTATTGAAAAGTTTTCTAAATGGAAGATTGGGACGAAATATGTAACAGAAAAATAAAAGTAAATTGATCAATATCCATTTTCTTAATTAAAAACGATTTAAAGCGAATTTACATTTCGTTGTTTTCAATTTAACGCCAAAATGCTCGTTACGATGACTTTTTATCACGTGACGTCAACTTTGTGTAAACCAAAGTAGGTAGTTAGTAAGTAAAAAAGTGAATGTCGAGTTAATAATTAATAAGATTTTTAATGTATAGAAAGTAGAATTACTGGCGTACGGTGCCTCTGCGCACAAATACTTCTAAAACTGCGCCAAACTAAGTATTTGTACCGGTGCCGTTTACACAAAGTTGGCGTCAAGATGTCACGTGATAAAAGTCATCGTAAGGAGCGTTTTGGCGGTAAATTCAATACAACAAAAACGAAATTTGATTTTAATCGTTTTTAATTGAGAAAATGGATTTAAATAAAGGAGAATGCCCACGGCACTATGGACAAATGTACTGATTTCAACATTTGCGTGTCTTCATCAAATCATCTTCGGAATACTCGACGATATGTCCAAATACTTCCTCAAAAAACTCAAAGCAATCTACCTCGGCGTTTCGGAGATATTTACAAAAATAAAATGGCTATTTCGAGGTTATGTTCGAACACAAAATGAACTTAAAAAAGCTATTTGAAAGGGTCTAAATGGGTTTCGAGTGAGCCTCGTGCCTTTGAAACACATTTGTGTAAAATCTGTAGCAGTTTACCTATGTTTAGGTGGCCAGTTACTGGTGACCACCTCACCAAGTCTTATTGTTTTAGATTTTGAGTATCTTGTGCCTCAAAATCTTATTCTCGCATTTCATTAAAACGTAAAGCATGGAAGTAAACATTATATTATATAGCATAACATTATATTCTTACCGTTGTTGGTCAGATCCAGACTCGTAAAATGTTCATAATATTATCAGGAATCTCCGAAAACATAAGCCTGCGCCTGAGTGGCGTTAATCTCAAGGAGCAGTTGAGACATCGCCCTACAGTCGCACTCACCATGTTCATTAATTATATCAGAAATTATACTATTGTGAATATTTGTACACAACAATTCCTGTCTTTAGTAATACACACAACACACATACACGGTGCAGTTGCGAGGGAAGTATATTATTTTAAAAGATTAGCAGCAGTAGTCGAGGAACTAAAAGCACAAACTCGACGCACAACGTACCAAAACCAGCAGAAAAACATCCTGGTTGACTGTTGACATGGCATAATATTGCAAAAATATGACAGAAAACAAATGTAATGTCAAATAGGTTTGAGGGTACCCGTATTAATACAAGAAACATTCGATTGATTATGACTGTTCGATTGATGCAGATAAAAATAATCTTTGTTGTTTTTATCAACGTGGGTCGGATAGTATTTATATCTTTAGACGTTTGAAACTATTCCGATTTAAATAATAACAACAAATAAAAAGGCTTTATCAATGGATGCCAGTGTGCGGTGCCCACCACACACTATTGTTTCGTCCGTCACATAATTTAGTGAAAATAAATGTACCCACTGCCTAATATTTAGTACTGTGGGATATTAGAAACTGATTTATTTATTTTATCTTGCTAATCATTACAGAATCGATACCATTTATGGGCGATATCATATAATCGATATCAAATAGGTAGGCACATTAAACGCAATAGAAAAATGGACATCCTTAATATTGACAAATGACAGGGGACTGAAAAAATGGCGTACTTTACAGACAGAAACGTAAAAGTCCTAATTATTGTTCAAAAAACTATCCCAATGTAAATATCATTTAAGTCCTATTCAAAAAATATATTTATATTTTAGATATTTCATACTGTTCAAGTTTTTGAGACACGAGACATTTTTGAAGAGTACTGTCCATGGGCATTCTCTTTTATTTTTATTTTTCTGTTAAATATATCGTTCCAATCTTCAAATTAAAATAGTTTTATTAAATTGGAAAATACCCTATTAAAATGTCCCAAGTTGGCAACCCTTTCCGTTTATGTTTTACGGGGAGTCCCTCGATTGTAAATAAAAAACTACGGAAAGAATTAAAAGAAGATGAAAAATGTTTAAAGAAAAATAGAGACAGAGCCAAGCGTTCAAAAAAAAACCCAGCCAAAGAAAAACTTGAGAAAGCTGAACATCAGAAAAACAATCCTGCTGCAATAAAACCTCGATCTGGCCCTGGCCAGCCTCCTTTGGTTCACTCGCAATCTGCTCTCCTGGAGACCTTGATTAACATTGCCAGTCATAGCAGTGCTGCTGATGAACGCCGACGAACAGAGATGATTAGGAGTTGTCTCACTCTGTCCGACCTGCATGAGACGCTGTTGTTGATAGGATTGCAAATTTCTCGAAGCGGCAAATATTTGTACGCACCGAACGAACCCATAAAGTTAGCAAGACCACAAACCGAGATGCACAAAAAACACGAGGACGGGGAATTCTGCACTGCTATAATCAGGTCCTTGGAATCTCTCGCGTCGCTTCTAGGACCGCAGCAAGTATATTGTTCTCTCTCAAGACGATAAGGCCCGTATACCAACAGGTTTACCGGCAGTGAAAATTCAGAGCCCTCTATACAAGATGTTGTTTTGCATCCTCGTCAAATTTCAGGTAGTTGTCATAAAAGACATAAATAATCAATTGAAAGTACAGTACCGGGCAATAACTAATAAGCGCTGCTTTTTTTTGTTGTTGAAATTTAACAGTATTTCAGAATTAAACCCTCAATTCAATACAAATAAAAGAGAATCACCCGACTACGCAACAGCGACAATGCAGCTGTGTGCGTGAGTGTCGACGTCTTACCTACGAACCAAATTCAAGCGTGCGCGACCGAGCGGCGAGCAATGAATGACCTGAGCGACCGGTAGCAATAATTTTACCTAATTTTATTTCGAAAATCACCTACATTATTGTCATAAATTTAGTTTGATAATTACCTCTTTTTAAGCATCATTAGAATACGGAAATCTTACTAATGACAGTAATACTAGTGCGCACAAAGAAAAGTTCACTGACCTGGTATCAGATGATTAATAAAATGTTCGTTTTGCTCTAATGCTATCGTTCAGCCTAAACTTTTCGTATTGATTTTGTTTTTATTTGTGGATTAAATTGGTTGATTTCAAATTTTCTTTACTACTTAACGGGCTTAGGACCGGTAATAATACCTACATACCTTAGTTGATGTACCGATCTACTAAGTTTAAAAATGTTTTTTTAGGTTTGATGGAAATGGAAAGATTTGCTAGTTATGTGTAAGTAGGTGGTGATACTTTCGACTCTTAGGTATTATTGGCGTAGTTAAAAATTTAAAATCAACTTATTTACACTAATAAAATTGGTTAAGCTAACAACGTATTTATAAAATGTACAAATAAATAAATTACCTACATAAGTTACCCGGAGGAGTTGTTCAAAGTTGCCACCTTCACACTCTTGGCACAATCGAGCACGACGTAGCTGGTTTTCCTTTAGTTTACGTAACACTAACACATTCGTTTTAAAGTGTCGAAAGCACTAATGATCCTTGCACACTGTGGTGTGGTGCACTCCAAAGCGTCGACCAGCCTCCCGCGTACTTGCCCGTGGTTCTCGCTGGAAGTATTCCAGGATGTCTTCCTGCAATGCGACAGGCAGGCCTACCTACGCTGCCGCGAGCTTGAGCATGCTGGGGAACGTCAAACTGCCGATGATCCCGCAGTCTCTGCGTAGCAGCCAGCATGACGCTCTGTGATAGGGGTTCCCGATCGGGAAACATTTCCGTGAACATCCGGATGGCTCCACGTAGGCTGTCTCCACTGATGGCATACAGGCGGACCATATCCACCAACTCGACATTAGTGTAATTGTCCGTCATCTTGCACTTTGTATCGAATGACGTCTCAATAATTTACCGAGAACTGAGAAACGCGCACGCACATTTCGGCGAACCCGAACGAACGATCGCGCAAGCGTTGTGAATGGATGTACGAGTATTGTTTGCGTTTGTGTGTGAAAGCGCGGTTAGGCTAGTAACAGACGGGCCGCGTTTAAATACGGCTGGTTCACACTTACGGATTTTAGTAAACAGGAAAAAATATTTAAAAAAATACCTACCCATTTTATTGTTGATTTGGGTCGAGAATCATTAGCATAATAACGTCCTTGAATTTGACTAGGATGCAAATCAACATCTTGTATATGGATATGCATATGGAATACAGAGCAATTTTACCTGACCATGACTGGGTCATGGCAGAGCGGCACAAACTTATTGCTTCTGTATACGACGGCGTCAACGTGGATTCTGACGGTTTTGGTAAGGAAGAAGCTGTTGGTTACAGCGGCCCAACACACTTATCCATAGGGAGTGGGAAACACGCATCCTCCACAGCGAACACCCATGCTTATGATTTCGAATCACTTTTATCAGTGTCTGCATTCAAACCCTTAATGATGACAGAATCGAACACCGTAAAGCCAGTGATTATCATCTTTGTAGATGGTGGGCCGGACGAAAATCTGCGATATCGGAAAGTCAAGAACTTTGCCATTCAACACTTCAAAAAATACAACCGGGGCCTCAAGTCTGCTATTAAAATAGTGTCAGAATGGTCTATCGTTGATTTCATAATTATTGATTTTGACAAGTTTGGTAATCTACTATTAAAATGGCGTCATTATGACTTTCCAGTGGGCAGCCACTGACACTCCATTGAAATAAATGGCATTTATTAGTAATCTCGTACATAGTGAGTATGACAAATGATGAATAAATTTGACAGTTTCTAAAATAATTTTGTTAAAAAATAAGATGTAAAAATATATACATATAAATGAAATCTGGCATGAATAAATGTTCAAATTTTGTAGTATTTTTCGAAAATCATTTCTAATAACGGGTTTTATAATAATGGCAATACGACAATGCCATTAGAACACAATTATATTACGAGACCATTGACCGACCACTGATCGACCATTATGAATTTAGCAGATTTCGAACTTTTAGCAAAATGACACTGGGATCGTGTTGGAATGACGAATTTATAAAATAGCAGATTTAGGCCCCTGGACGCCCTGTTCATAGAGACTAATGCTCATGGGCGGAGTGCACACAGTGCCTCAGCAAACGACTGTCAGGAGTCATCCTGCCGCATGAACATTTTGGTTCTCATCTCGACGACAAAGGAATGACTATTGATGATGATTTGGAAAAACGCAATTTTCAGCACGCTGGGGAAACACTTGCTAAGGTCTGAAGTGAAATGAAACTTGTCGACTACGATGTTTCGGCGGAATATAGAAAGCCTGAAGATAGCTTGCAGGATCCAGCAGAACCTAATCTGGCGTGGTTTAGTGCTCACGTCTGTGAATCGCATTTTTTTTTAAACGTTGCCGCACACTAGGAATTTCTCCTGTATACTCTTGTGAAGTTTAGGTAAAAAGTCAGTTAGATGTTACGTAACATTTAGGGAGGGGGAGGGTGGGTACAGAAAAACGTTACGATGCATTACATGGGGGGGAGGGAGGGCCTAAAATCTACCAAAAATGCGTTACGTAATACTTGAACGCTCCCTCAGATGATAGACCCTGGATGCTAGATAATGGAACTCCAGGTCTCCACTTACTGTTCATTTTACCTGATGACTAGGTCGCCTGACCTGGATGCTTGATGATGGAATTCTTGAAGTCTTGAATAGCTTTTGTGATAGCAAATCCCATGAGTGTGGGCTCATTAGTTGTGTTTCAACAAGTACTGTTCTTTTTCCTGATGGTATGGTACCACGTTATTGTATTACCAATTGAATGAATACATTTGCGAATATTCAAACTTAAACCACTAGAAGTGATTTAGTATGCATGGGTTCGGTTATCTAGCATCCAGTCCGTCCTACGAAACTTTGTCATGGCTTATTTCACACAGCGATTTGATATGATCCGCCATATTAGTAATTATATTATATTATATTAAATACCTATCTTATGTATGATACATGTGTGGTTATTATTGGTACTTGGATCAGCTTCCATACATTTTTGCTGCTTCTCCTTTTGTAAGTGGAATCCCGTTTCAAGTAATTTCACATTTACCTCCAATCCCTGCCCATACTGCTAATGGTCATAACTTTTGACAAAAGGTACATAAAATCAATGATTTCCTTTTTTTGGTCAAGAAATATTAATCAAGTGTTGATTCCCCATGATTAAGTTCAATCTTAATACTGATCCAGCCTATGCCACTGAAGAAAATGCTATGTTGGCAAATCAGTAATATCAATATTTTATGTTGACAGTGTCCCTGCAAATTCAACTATGCTGGAAAATCCTGTGAGATTTGTGCGGATGGATTTTATTCACCGCAATGTAAAAGTAAGTACCAAATTAATTGTGGATGGGGTTGTTTTAGCTGTAAATGACAGTGTCAGAAACAGCTGTCAAAGCTTACAATTAAGGGACTACTCACAGCTGTACAGACTCTAGACAAAATCTTTGTCTTCTATGGACAAAAGCTGAACAGAGTTGAATAAGTGTGAGTAGTGCCTAATGAGTAAATTATATATAAATATTATATAACTATTTTCTTAAGTTTTTTTTTTTTTGCAATTTACAGCGTGATTATTGTAATATTTACAGAATTATAATAATTAAAATCATCATCAATATAACCCTCTATACAGGGTAAATTTGTAACCAGTGCGCAAACTGTAGCCGTGATTTATAAAAAAATATACTCTAGGCGGTCTAGAATAATATGCTGAATAAACCTTAGTTACAGTTTACGCACTGGTTAAAAAAATATCCTGTGTAATGCAATTGAATGAAAAAAAAAAAGAAATAGTCATTTAATGGGATTAAATGAACTTTGAAGGTTGTGTTGATGGTTTTAATTAGTTCATGATCAACAATTAATTACTAAACTAAGCAAAAACCGTGGGAAAATTTGTATTAAATTTGTAATAAACAGGGTAAGTTTTTATCCAGTGCGCAAATTGTAACCATGAATTCATTATATAATTCTAGAACCCCTAGCGCAGAAATTTTTCGCCGGTTGTGCAAAAAAAAATCTGCTGTTTCATACATTTAAAAAAATGTATGGAACAGCTGATTTTTTTTTTTATATCCGGCGAAAAATTTCTGCGCTAGGGGGTCTAGAATGATATGCTGAATTCATGGTTACAATTTGCGCACTGGATAAAAACTTTTCCTGTATAAGTTTATCATAACTATTTAATGGAACCATACTAGTGCTTCCCAATCAAGAGGAAAATTCAAGTTGAATATTCCGAATGACCGCTGACCTTGTGAAGGCTGCGGGAATCCGCTGGATGTGGGAAGCACAAGACCGGTCGAAGTGGAGAAGTCTGGGGGAGGCGTAGGTGGACGTCTTTCGGATGAAATGAAGATGATTCCTAATGAATGCTATCTCTTTCCGACAGATTGCGAGTGCAACTCAGTGGGTTCAGTATCGCCAGTTTGCGACCAAGAGAGCGGCAACTGCACGTGTAAGAGCAAGTATAGCGG
The DNA here is from genome assembly GCA_949987655.1 of Polymixis flavicincta. NCBI lineage: Eukaryota > Metazoa > Arthropoda > Insecta > Lepidoptera > Noctuidae > Polymixis > Polymixis flavicincta. Next base: position 8,074,578 of record OX465171.1, on the reverse strand, counting down.
ACGGACATGTAACCAGTGCGAAGCTGGGTACTTCAACTATCCAACATGCAAACGTGAGTATTACTTAACCCACCCTATCGTTTACCCTTTCTTTCCATTGATATACCCAACCCTATTTGTGTCAGGTATGGTTGGGTACAACAAACTGGAAACAAGAAGAGATTTGGCTGGTTACATATATTTTTAAGATATCGCGTGGAATCTCGAAACCGGGTGTGCTGAAGAATGTTTGTCTGGACGTGCCGGATAATTACGCGGCGCGGAGACGAAAACCGCGGTTACTGGCGGTGCCAACAACTCTCGTATTGTATTTTTGACGAAATAGGAAAAATTTAAGAAGAATACAGATGAGCTGGGTAACATTCGATAATCTCATTGTACCATGCCTTCTTTGAAATTACATTATTTGGTATGAAAATATGGAATATGAAAATATTTCTAATATTAATCATCATTTGTATCGTAATGCCTTTCAATTTGACAATACGATGACATTCATTGCGTTTTTTAACGTTGTTGGGGAGACAATTTTTCAAATTGACGAAGCCATGTTTTTTCTGAGAATCTGAGAATTTCCAGCAAAATTCTTCGGATTATGAAAGACGTGTTACGCAATTGGAGTGCTGGTGCTCTATCGTTTTATTAGATAGATGTCTCCATGTGTCCCGAATAGTTTCACAAACGAATGATTAATTCTGTTTCAGACTGCAACTGCGACGTGAGTGGAACAGAGCCCAGCATTTGTGATGACGTCACCGGCTCGTGTATCTGCAAGACTGGCTTCGGAGGAGCTCGTTGCGACCAATGCCTGAATGGGTAAGAAGATACACAATCTATCTACTTTATAAAATATGGGCAGCATATGAAATGATAAATGGTTTTATATCTGTAAGTAGATTTGTACAAACACTATTACTAATCAATCATATTTTTTTTTAAATAGATGAGATCGGCCTTTCCTATCTGACTACACACCATATTATGAGTATCTGTTAAAGTTACTATTTAAGCTGTATTTGCATTATACATACGTTAGAGTATTGGTCACCCAACAGTTGCAAATAGCTACAATATATTTTTGAATCCTGTTGAATATTCCGTTCTTTTGGCATCCATGTTCCAGTCTGAGTTTTTATTAAGACTCAAAATAACTTGGGTCATGCCAGACTATTACTAAAACGTAATTCGCTACCCCAGAAGCCAGATTTGGTGTTATTTTCTGGCCCTCAATCCATCCACATTAATTCTCATTTTCCCTTTACTTCCTGGCCCATTTTTGGCGCTAAATATCCTTCTTTACTAATCAGTAAAACGAATGAATAGGCTAAGGAATGCTTAAAACCGCGCTTGCAAGCAATTTTTCTCGCTTTAGTAAATCATGTGTTTTTTTTTTTTTTTTTTTTTTGGGTGGGAAATCATCAAATGACTTCTCCTGCTGAGTAGAGCAGGAGGGCGTGTCAGACTTTTACTGACTAAAACCCACCCGTGTTCCCTCAGTAGCCCGTATGCCAGGGGCCGTGGTATCTCTTTCGAACAAACCCGCACCCCTGGCAGGCATCGGCCCTTGCGGACCCCACCAGTGGTTGCTGACATCTTTGACGGCGCGCGTGAGGAACACAACGCGCCGTCCCGTCTACCACTTTTCGGCCGCAGAGGATAGGGAGAGCGGCTGACGCTATACCGACACTCCTCTTCCCCTGCGGCCCCACCGCGTCCGCCATCAAACGGTGGCGGCCCCGTCCAGGCCACGGAAGGGAAGAGCGCTGCTCAGAAGCACCGGCACTCCTCCTCTACCGCAGCCTGTAACCCTCAGCCGCGATGCCTCCCATTCGACATCGCGGCCCACCTCAGTTGCGGTGCACCTCACCGCAACCTACTTTTTGGCCGCTACGTCAATGGCTTGAAGGCAAAAGCCCTGACGAGCGGCCCCACCGTTGGGTTCCTCTTGGCTTCACCGTGGATGGGAGACCACGGTTACTAAGCCCCCCCGCAACGACAATGCGGGAACCCACTCGGGGGGGTAGTAAATCATGTGTTTCAGCGTCAAAAAGACATAGAATACATTTCTCATCTTCTCCAGGTTCTACATGGAAGTCCGTGGCCGGGAGCGTCTCTGCGTGCCCTGCAACTGCGACTCCACTGGGTCCACCTCGACCAGCTGTTCCGCCGACGGCAAGTGCAACTGCCTCGCAAACTTTGGCGGCAAACAGTGCGACCAGTGTTCTCCAGGGTACTATAAATATCCGGAATGTTTGTGTAAGTATCCCTTCATCATCACCACATTACCTGCTGATAGCCATGGGGCTCTCTCTCTACTTTTCCTACCTTCGTGACAGTCTCATCCAGGCTCTACCCGCCATGACAATAATATCCCAAGTGTATCTCAATTTAAAACTTATTCGCATACAGGATTCTTCGGGGTTCCATAATCAACAAGGAACCTTTATAGTTGCGCCATGTCCGTCCATCTATATGTCTATCTGCAGCTTTGCTCAGATAAACTCAGTACTACAAAGCTGTAATTTGCCGTGGGTAACTGGGTATACATATTAATCACGCCGTCAAAGCAATACAATTTAAATTACGTTGACCAACTTGCATTAGCCGTTGGAATGTGTCAAAGAACATGTTTTCAACTATTATCTTAAGAGGCCGTATATGAAATTTACGTGATTCCACAGACTTTTCTGTTAAAATGCTGTATTTCTGTAAGTTTTATTGCACCTCATGAAAGATATTTTTTTTTTAAGAAACATTTAAACTCACATACACAAAGGGTCATACCCGGAACAACTACTTGTAGGGCATATAAATATTTGTTCCGTGCGGGAATCGAACCCGCGACACGCAGCGCAGCAGTCAATCGCTTAACCACTGCGCCAACCGTACCGTAAAAATTTCAATTTTGATCAAATGTATGAATAGCTCATTCTTCAGAGAACATGGGCAAAGTATTGCTTTTGATTTCAGCTACTTAGAACTCTAGTTCATAAAATTAAAACAATAGAAATAAACGTAAGTTCAAAATTAATCTACATCCTGAAAAAAAAGTATGCGAAACACAGTGGGTAACACGATGCCGTTGATAAGACTGGTTGTCAGCATGTTTTGAGCTTCTATCCGTACCCGGTACCGACTGTAATAGATCTACCAATATGAACCGGGACCAACATGACAGCTTAGCCCACTTTCCGAGGCACGGAGAGGCCTTTAAATATAAAGACTGGTTTACACAGGCTCAGTGCACAAGTCAGGAGCGACTGACTTCAAAATATTCGTCTGTGAATATACAAGTCAGCGCTGACTTCATACCGCTGTACTGACTTCAAATCAATTTATATTGATTGTTTTCGAGTCAGTGCTGACTTGTCTCGAATTCGGAGTCAGTCACTGACCCTGTATAAACCTTAATATAGATGGTCAGACAGAACAGACCGCTGCAAACGTATCTTAACTTACGAGCGACCCGACTACGAGCCCCTCCTTATTTCACCATACTCATAACTACTATTCTGTATTTTTTACTAGATTAGAATTTGCGCCGGATATTGTCATATTCACGGAATGTTGGATTGATTCCAGTTTCGGCACCATAACTTTACCTAATTACGACTGTCACATTTCCAAAGAATATTTAAATCAAAATGATGGTATCGTAGTACTGTCAAAGTCTGCTCTATCTGTACAGGTACGTGAACCAAAATTTCGAGATGCTAACTGCCTGCTAATTGATATCGGTACGGATTATAGTATTGTTGCATTATATCGCACACCCTCCATTCACGATATTACTTATTTCTTGGAGTCTCTGGAAGGGGTTATGAGCTTAGCCAAAGGTAAGACTTGCATCATTACCGGTGACATAAACCTCGGTATTAAAATGAATACTGCTGACTCAAGAGCTAATCAGTATCTGGACTTTATTGCGTACAGTGGCTTTGTGCCTGGCCACAACCTTCCTACAAGAGGACCCAGTTGCCTTGACCATATGCTTCTCAGAACGAAGTCACCAGCCACGGTCCTTGTTTGTGATTCTAATATTACTGACCATGATACAGTAATTGCTGGTATCACCAAATCCTCAGTCACCAAAAACGTACCCAAGTTCTACAACAAAATTGATTTGCCAGCATTAAAATCGAGTATTTTCGAGACAGACTGGTCTAACATTACAGCTGAATCAGACGTTAATGTTGCCACTGATCGTTTTGTCACCCTAATGACAGAAAAAATAAAAGACTTCAGCTCAAAAGCGAAAGTACGTAGTTCAGAAGCCATACGTAGTAAGCCCTGGATGACGAAAGGTCTACTGAGATGCGTCCGAAAGAGAGACATCCTGCATTACAACTCCAGGAAAAAGCAAGATTACGCTAAAATCCAAAGTGAGTATAAAACTTACAGAAATTACTGTAACGATATTATTAAAAAAGCTAATGAGGAATACAACCGCAAATTACTGACTGATAATAAAGATAACACCAAGAAACTTTGGAAAAGTGTTAAGGAAATCTGCTATATGAAAAAAAGTGTCAGTACAAACGCAGACATCTCTAAAATCCTAGAAGATCCTGTGGAAGCGGTTAATTCTGCCAATGAGTTTTTTAGTACAGTTGGTAAAAAATTAGCTGATACCATTCTGTCTGAGCTAAACGTTACTGAAAAACAACTGGCGGATAACACTAGACTGGACGGCACTTCTGGGAATTCCTTCTTCTTTACTCCAACTGACCCAAAAGAAATTATAAAAATCATTGACAACCTAAAATCGTGATCTGCCCCTGGAAATGACTTCATTAGCAATTCGATTTTAAAACAAAGTAAAATATCTCTTGCCCCTGTTCTCTCCCACATATTTAACCTTAGCATGTCTACAGGTGTCTTTCCAAACTGTCTCAAGGCAGCAAATGTTTGCCCTATCTTCAAATCTGGCGACCCGCTTCAAGTTACTAACTACAGACCCATTTCTCTATTATCTTCAGTGTCCAAAATACTAGAGAAACTTGCTAATAATCGATTACAAAAATTCCTAGAAAAAGAAAAACTTTGATCTGAAAACCAATTTGGCTTTCGTCAAAAAATGTCAACAGAGGATGCAGTAGTATCGCTTGTTGACCACGTCACTGAAAGGGTAGATTCTGGAGACAAATGCATTGGTGTATTTATAGATTTGGCTAAGGCATTTGACACTGTGTCTCGGCCGATACTCTTGCAGAAGCTATCGCTAATGGGAATACGAGTTCTGGCTCTGGACTGGTTTCACTCCTACCTATCAAACCGTCAGCAAAGAATAAAATGTAAAGGCGAAGCAATAAGCGAGTATTCTGATATCTCCTTTGGCGTTCCTCAGGGAAGCGTGCTCGGGCCAACTCTCTTCTTGGCCTATATCAATGATCTCTGCAACCTTCGAACAGAAAATGCAAAAATGTTCACGTTCGCGGATGACACGGCTATTGTATTCCATAGCAATAGCTGGGCTGGGGTCGTTGATACCACTCAGAGAGGCCTAGCGATGGTGATGAAATGGCTGCAGCAAAACCTTCTGACGCTGAATGCCAGTAAGACAAAATACATGGCATTTAAAATATCGAAGCGCCCAGAGCCCGAAAACCCACTCCGAATCAAGCTCCACTCCTGCAAGCACCTTAGCAGTGATTCTTGTCAATGTGTCGAGATTGAACAAGTAGACCATATAAAATACCTTGGTGTCTTGATCGACTACCAGTTATCCTGGATCAAGCAAATAGATGCTGTCAGTGCTAGGGCCCGTAAACTAATGGTCATATTTAAAAAACTTCGGAACATAGCTGACTACAATACCCTCAGATGTGTGTACTTCGCTTTATGTCAATCTATTTTGAATTATTGTATTGTGGCATGGGGTGCAGCAGCTAAGACTCATTTAATAAAACTGGAACGAGCGCAAAGGGGCATCTTAAAGGTTGCTCATGGAAGGCCCTATCGTTATCCCACTGACAGGCTGTACCAAGAATGTAACGTTCTTACGATAAGACAGCTTTTCATTCTGTCTGTCTTATTACGCTTCCACCGACAAGCGCCCCATACTCAAACCAAATCTGCTAGGTCATGCAGACAGAAAAAATGGAAAACACCCGCTACTCTCTAAATTCGCTCAAAAATCCATTCATTTATGAAAAACTGAATAAAATTCTGGACATAGTAGGTTGCCCAAAGCGCACTTGTAAAATTAAAGTTATTAAGTGGCTATCAGCTCAGGACTATGCAAGGACTGAAGCTCTCCTGACTCACTTACTTTAAATTCTTCAGAAATTCTAACCCAGGCGTATCATATCCCTTTAACACACATAATTACACATACATACACATCACTACAATTACACTACATTACACACTACACAAATCTTATAATTGTAATTTCGCATGTCTCCTATAGATTATGTAAGTCTAAATGTTGTTTAGAGTAAGCAACCAAATTATTACTGAACTACCCACTAGTGCACTTGTAATGGGTCTATTAACTTCGAAATAACTAGATCTCACGACACAGGGTATCCTAGTGTGGGATCTAGGGTTACTTTACTGCACCTTTTCTTTATTAATTTTTTCATTTTATTTTGTTATATTTTACTTGTTGTGCTAAAGTGTCAAAAAAACTTGTCTTAATAAATTTACTTTACTTTACTTTACTTTACTATTTTACCATGTATATCAACATTTTAAACACGTTTTACCACCAACAGCTTGCAACTGCGACGTGTCCGGCTCCATCGGCTCAACGTGCGACGACAGCGGCCAGTGTCACTGCAAACCCAACTTCGATGGCACCAAGTGTGACAAGTGCAAAGAACAGTTCTACAACTATCCTGCTTGTGAGGAGTGCAACTGTGACCCGAGAGGTGTCATTGCTAGTTTTGCTGGTAAGATAAGTTTTGAATAGTTATAAAACGGTGAACTACTAGCCAAGCATCGTGTTCATTGGAAAACAAAGTTGCACAACATTGTTTTTGTTTATCGTATAGGCTTTTTTTTTTTTGAGGGTGGGACATCATCAAATAACTTCTCCCGCTCTTGGATAGGGCGCGAGCGTGTCAGACTTTTACTGGCGTGACGTGACGTGTTCATTCAGTTGCCTGTGTGCCAGGGGCTACGGTATCTCTTTCGAACAACCCTCGGCCCTTGCGGGCCCCATCAGGTTGTGCTGACATCTCTTTGCGGCGCGCGTGGAACCGGACAGCGAGCTACCCATTACTCGCCGTCCGCAAGCCCACGCCTACGGTGACCGGGAATCAGCCTGGGATTCCCAACGTCCGGTGCATCTCCTGCTGAGGCTAGCGCCGTGAGGGCGCATATACTGCCTCTCCCTCATGCGCTTATAGTTGTAAAGACTGGTCGTATCTAAAACTTGTCATTAAGGTGAACAAAATCATTAACAATACATGTTTTATACACAACGTGTTGTGACAGTCTTTTACAAGACAACTGCCAACTTGTATGGTGTGAACACGGGGTCTGATATCCATATTTCTAACAATATTATAAATTGTTTGTTTGTATGTAGAAGGTTATATCTGGAAATGCCTGTCAGATTTGAGTAATATTTTTTGCTTTGAAATATAGCCCAATTCTAGAAGAAGTTTATAGGCTATGCACCGTCATGCTACGACTCTAAGTGTCGTCTGAACGCTAAGTGAATCCAAGTGAAAAATGAATTCATTAGTGAACCGATCCAATGATGTTGGATTTCGGCAATTTCTTCGAATACCGGATAATCGAAAAAAACCTTCGCTCTAGTGAAACATCTGAGGGGCAATTCTACTAATTTTAAGAACGTTCACAGTCTGATCTCAGTGTCAATCTGTCAAAAATACCTAGATTTTTCATACATTTTTGACATATGCTTGTCACTGAGATGACACTGCGACTAGATTTTGAACGGTTTTAATTACGAGAATTGGCCTTCTGATATTGGTTTTAGTAACAGGTTTCTGTTTTGCCGTAATAATATCCATTGGGAAACAAAAGCAAGCAACATTGTTTCAAGAAACATTCGATTTTGCGGGGAAATAATATTTCACAAATGATGCTCAACTTTGTTACACAATCATTACGAGACTGCGCTCTACACACATCTCACATCTAAAGTGTTTTCATTTTTTAAATGCTTATCTGGAAAACATATGGCGTACAGAGATTTGAATTCTGAGTAAATGAAAGTGTTTCCTCACGAAGATTAAAGATTAAAATGAGCCCACTGCCTACTTGACTTAAAGTTCATATGGGAACTCGAGATTAAAATTCCGTGGTTTTTACTAATCGAAGCAAGTCAAGAAGTCCCCAGTACCGCGTACTGTGGCCGCTCTTAACGATCTCTTGGACACTAACCGAACAAACGGTCTGTTTGCGGACGATAGGACGAAGATTTTATCGGTATGTCAGAAGTACTGTGAGAGGGATTTATGAAGGTGTTGTTAAGTTTTTACTTTGTCTTAATATTTTGTATTATTTCCTCTCTCTGTGCATGTTTTTTTTTTTTTTCGGAACTTGACTGTACAGCCAGCGTCAATATTATCGGGACGAACAGACTGTTCAAAGTGATCTAAACAACTATGAAAATTAAATATTAACTCAATGACACAAGGGATATTTCAGAATGAAGAAGACGACACGGCAGAAGACGGTTCTTAGTTATTGAGATCATTTTTAACAGTCTGTTCGTCCCGAAATTTTTGACGCTGACTGTACTCAACTACTCATACGTTGTTTTCTTAAATAAGTTGGGGTCGAGATTAACCCTTCCTTTTCCTACAGGTTGTGGTTCTGTTCCGGCTGGTGAGCTCTGTCAGTGCAAGGACCGAGTGCAAGGTCGTATCTGCAACGACTGTAAGCCTCTATTCTGGAACCTGCAGGAATACAACCCATTTGGATGTGAAGGTAAATATACAGACGAAAAATTTCAACGCACCGGGGTGGAATGTACTGTAGTGCTATTATGTGCAAGTTAGTTAGTTTTCGCGGTGAGATTTTTACTGATTAGCACCACAGTACATTCCACCCCGGTGCGTTGAATTTTGTATAGAATAGCTAAGCTGCAGGTCTAGACAAAACACATTTCTGTTAGCGTTCACGCCAAACGCTGCGCCAAAATGTATGGGAATGACATTATCTACGGAAAGGTTACGTCGTGTCCTTTCCGCAGGTAATGTAATTCCCATACATTTTGGCGTAGCGTTTGGCGTGAACGCTAACAGAAATCTGTTTTGTCTCTAGACCCTGGTAACAGTAACGCTAACAGGGTGTGCGTCGATGTCCCTGCCTCCCTGTACTATTTGTTAACACTTGCTTTGTATTAATAGTATGGTTTACTGGGTAAATACCGTAACATCTCGTCTGGGGCCCAATTCTGCTATTTTTATAAATTCGTCATTCCAACATGATCCCTTTGTCATTTTGCTAAAAGTTCGTAATCTGCTAAATTCATAATGGTCGATCAGTGGTCGGTCAATGGTTTCGTAATAGAATTGTGTTAAAATGGCATTGTCGTATTGCCATTATTATAAAACTCGTTAGTAGAAATGATTTTCGAAAAAATACTACTAAATTTGAACATTTAGTCATGCCAGATTTCATTTATATGTACATATTTTTACATATTATTTTAGGAACTGTCAAAATTTTAGCAGATTATCGCATAAGTCAGTCATTCATTTGTCATTATGTACGATATTACCAATAAATGCCATTTCTTTCAATGGATTGTCAGTGGCTGACCATTGGAAAATCATAATGACGCCATTTTATTAGTAGATTACCAAACTGGGGCCTAAGTCTACTAATTTATAAACGTTACAATGGTCTCTCAATGGTGTGTTTTTGACAGTTTTTGTATGGCAAATCTGTCAAAAACTTACCATTGAGAGACCATTGTGACGTTTATAAATTAGTAGACTTAGGCCCCTGGTCAAAATCAACAATTATGAAATCAATGATAGACCATTCTGAAACTATTGTAATAGCAGACTTGAGGCCCTGGTCCCGTGACTTTCGTCGACAGACTTTATTCCTCAGTATAGTATGTGCTGAAAAAATCTATTATCTTTCCTGGTTTTCTTTCTCATCGTGTTTCTTTGTAACAGACTGCAACTGCCACCTAGCCGGTACTCTTGGAGGTCTGGGAGCCTGCAACACTCGCTCCGGACAGTGTACCTGTAAGATGAACGTAGGAGACCGACAGTGTAACCTGTGTCAAGATGGATTCTACAAGTTGGACACTAACAATGTGTTTGGATGTACTGGTAAGTAATATTTCAAGCTTTTTTGTCTTTATATGGAAATAAGGAGCTGGTCTATAATTGTAAGAGGTGACCACTGGCTGATACGTTAGCATCATTAATATCAGAATAGATAGATAGTTGGAGAGGAGGTACTTGAGGTTCTGTTTATAAGTAAAAGCTATTCGTATAGTTTTTATTTATAAATTCAACAGCTAAGGCTTCTGAGAAGTTGCCGATGGAAGATCTCATCAGGCACACGGCTAAATAAATAATTTATTTGTAACTCAAGTACAGGAAGACAGCAATCATAACTTACAAAATGACAATTCCTTTACGTTCCTTTCCAGAATGCGACTGCGATATCGGTGGCTCTATAGACAATAACTGCGACAAGTCGACAGGGCAGTGCCGTTGTCACTCGCGCGTTGAAGGCCGGCGCTGCGACCGTCCCATACGCGCGCACTACTTCCCAACACTCCATCAGTTCCAATACGAGATTGAGGAAGGCTACACCCAGTCTGGGCCTGTTAGGTACAGGAACTCCGAAGAAGTGTTCCCTGGTTTCTCTTGGAAGGGATATGTCGTGTTCTCTATGCTACAGGTTTGTTTTTTTTTTTTTTTTTCGAAATTATAAACAATTTTGTAAAATATTTTTACATACACTGTACACGGGGCTGCGCACACGACTCGGCGCGACCTTGCGCCGAGTCCCCCTGGACTGCAGCGCGACTCCCGCTACCCCTTCCCGTCCGCTTCAGTCGCGCGGTAAGGGTGTGTCGCCCTGTGTCATTTCGCAACTTACGTTCACTCGCGCTGTTTCGTAAATTACCTACCTCTACCCACCATAATGCCTTTTACGTATTCAAATCGCGAGTATTTCGATATGATAGTGTATTACTTCATGACCGGTGAAAGATGAATGCCTTCTATTCACACCATCCTGGAGGTCTACTGGCGTTTATTGGATCATGGCCAGTTTCGCCCTCGTCAAACAGATGCACGCCACAGCTCGCGCGGCTGTCTGTGCACACACGGTATACGGTGCGCTTGTGCATATTTAATCATTGGCGCGTAGTGAAAGTGAAAATATTGCAACGGATTGCTATGTATAACAATTTTTTTCCTGTTTTTTTTTTTTAATATCATGTTACATTGAATTATGGATTGTTTTCACTTCTAGAACGAAGTCACAAACAGAGTGATGATACCCAAGTCGTCGCTGTACCGCATGGTGCTGAAGTACGCGAACCCTCTACAAGACCCCGTCATCGCTAGCATAGTCGTCACACCGGACAGTGTCGTCGATATACAGCAGAAGTAAGTATTCTCTTGTCATTCTCTTGTCTTATCCGTATTTATTTGGGGCTGGTGCAACAAGTCCTTTTATTTTCTTAAAGTCGTCATCTTGCTAATCACACTCTTTTCTAGCCATTTCATCTTTTACACAGTACATCCGTCGTTCATTTGGGCCTCCTCTACTCTTATTGCCATTCTTATTCAAACTGAATCCAAGAAAAAACCGAATATGTGTAACGAGTAGGTGTATCGGGCGATATTGAATAAAATGTCGCTTGAAACAAGAACTTTTTACTCACGCCCAGAACTAATTGGTATGTGGAGCTAACCGTTTTCAAAAACTGGATGCTACATATTATTTGCGCAACATCAAGCAGTTAATGTTCTAGATTCAACGTGGCCCTCCGACCGACGAGCAAGCCTCAGCTGATAACAGTGTCTGGAGACAAGGGCGTGGCGCCATCTCCCTTCGTTATGAACCCTGGAAACTGGATGATCACCATCAAAACCAATAAGGAAGTTATGATTGTGAGTAGTTTTAGTTCTACTGTGGACATATTTTTTTTAAACCTGTTCGATCCATGAGGGCGTAGGTAACTACGAACCATTGAACTGGTTCTTGTTTACGGACTACTGCAGCCCGGAGGTTAAGTCGACGAAAAAATACTAAACTCACTGAATTTCACTGAGATGGCTTTAGAATGACCATTAACAGCATGTTCGAAATAGAAATGATAATGTGTATGTTCTAAAGAGCACCTACGACTCTACAGATACGCCCTTGTACAATGGGTTGGTTACTTCCTAAATAAGCCTAACCCAAATGGTTTTTTGTTATACTTATGTGGCCATTTCTCATTTAGGACTACTTCGTACTCATCCCCGAAGCTTACTACGAAGCGACTGTTCTAACAAAACTGGTCGACAAGCCGTGTGTCATCGGCGACAGGAAGCTTTGCCGACACTTTGCGTACCCGAGCCTGTTCGGCAGGCCGACTGCTGACGTCAGCGGACTAAGCACGTCAGTCAGCGGGTATATTGATGATGTAGAGGTGAGTGACACATTCCAATGTACCTCAGATTTTCTCGAAAGGATAGATAAGTCTGTTTTAATGTAAAAATATCGTTAAGACCCCACATATTGTGTCTCCCTATATAAAAATTCTGCATTTAACATCATAATTTAATTTATATGGTGAACATAATTTAGGGACATAGGTAGAAGGTGTTCTAACTGTCTCCTCCTACGCATCACAATTCGACACACCATCGAAATTTTCTTAATACCTATATTAAAGTTTAATGTGAATGTATTATCTTTACATAGTATAAAACAAAGTCGCTTTTCGTGTTTGTAGCTTAGATCGGTTTTCATCAATAGACACGAGTGATTCAAGAGGAAAGTTTATATGTTCAATACACCGTCCTACACGCGGGCGAAGCCGCTGGCTTAAGCTAGTATACACATAAACCTTTCAGAATAAATTATCTATATTAGCGCAGGTGTAAACCGTATCAAAATACATTGCGCGGTGTAGAAGAACAAAGCGGTCACACAGATAGGCACGAAAACAACGTTATTTTTTACTATCTATATATATAAAAGGAGAAACTGACTGACTCATCAATCAACGCACAGCCGGAACTACTCGGACTAGGAACGTGAAATTTTGCACACGGCTTTCCTTTATAATGTACCCCTACATTTCACTAAGAAGGGGTTTTTGGAAATTCGATCTTTAAGGGGGTGAAAAGGGGGGATTTTGTTTGTATGAAAAATCTTATTCCTTGAGTTAATAAGCTTGAAACTTGGCACAAATACTAAGTTATATAAATTACAAGGTTGGTCATTTATTGTTTTTCTAAACTACCCCCTAAAGGGGGATTGGGGTGTGTCAAAGTTTGTATGGAAATTTTTTTAAAGACAGACAGACACAGACAGACAGATTATAACCTAGATTAACATATAGAATACTTTTTATCCGGGTAGTACGTTCCCGCGGGATAATTTCCGACTTCCACGCGGGCGAAGCTGCGGGCGGATGCTAGTATATAGATAAAACATCACTTTTCACTCTTTCACAGCAACTGAACGAACTTCAAGCATCAGCTGATTCCATCCCAATCTTGACTCATGACGAGATTCAGTACAACATGAAGATAGACCCTCCCGGAGCTTACATCCTCATCATAGAATACGTCACACCAATCAACAGAACAGTCGACAGTTCCAACGAAATTGAAGTCTACAACTCCAGTTATTCGTTCGTCAAACGAACCCCGGTTACTGTCCGGTTTCAGTCTGGCGATCAATCTGAAACGTACGCTCTTGTGAACATGAATGACTGCCCGTATACGGCGGCGTGCCGGCAAGCGGTGGTCGATGTTATGTCGAAGATACAAGTGTTCAATGTATATGATGCGAATAATATAATTTACTTGATGGTAAGTTTCTGTTTTTCTTATTTTAATTGAAACACAAAGTTTATATCTTGATTTATGTAGCTGAACGAGTCTAGGTGTAAATAATAAAGGTATTTGGGGTGCTACAAACTTGTCGGGTCTGTATGCTGTGCGACAGCCGGCCGGCAAAATCAGATATATCTATGTTGATATAAATCTTCGGGAAAAAGTTACTCGAGATAGCCGAACGGAGTCTGCCGATCAGCACGTGCCAAATTAAAGCCGAATATGTGTAGTAATTACTTCAGGTCGGCTTTATTGTTCATCAATTACTGTCGAATCGAATTTGCCGACACGAACAAGTGTATAACATTTACTTATATTGGTGATATATCAAAAAACACAATGAAACAAAACTGAGTAAACGTGTTTAATATTTAAAAATGATACCACAAATATTTTGTTAAAATATATTAATTTTTGTGCGTCATTGCAGTGCGGTATAATACTGTGTGGAAATTTCAATTAAATTAGTTTTAAATTCTGATTTCTTTTTATTTGAGTAAACATTTGTACAGTAATTCTTCTGTATTTCTATAATGATGGGTACAACATGTGTGAAATTTAACATTTCAATACATCGTATTCTACATTGCATCAAAAGTAGCACGTTAAAACAAATTCGACCAGCCGATCTATAAAAAAAAAACTCACCGTGAAAACATGTCACTTCACACCTTGAAGTGAGCTATCGATAGTGCCCATGCATATCAGTTTGGCTATTCTGTAAAAATCTCACTATGAAAGCATTCGTGAAGTGAGCTGTCATTGTATATGATGCTAGAAGTCACTATTGACAGCTCACTGCAAGTTCACTTCACCTTCGTTTTCACAGTGGGTTTTACAGAATATATCAGTAGTTGTTGTGTTAAATCTCGTATGATATTGCATGCATTTGGACGGCGTGTTTGTTTCAATGTATTTTACATTATGTATTCCGGTCATTAGTTCACGTTCGCACGGACGTGAAAATATCGTGGCGGGATTTTTATCGCGCACTTAGTTTATCAACTGTCGGCACTAAATACGGCGAAGAAAAGCAGTGTTGGAAAAAACCACGGTCTTGCGAACCTAGGCTTAGAAATAAGATCATATTTTTTTTTCTATTGATAAAGTCTAATCCATTCTTTCTGTGACAGGGTGACCGCGACACGTTAGTGGGTATCAAGTCAATTGTAGCGATCCCGGAGTCGGAATGGCACCTGGATTACATCACCCCTCGTCCGTACTGCTTGAGACGCAATGGCAAGTGCGCGCCGGCAGACTTCACAGCTGCTGTTGATTCTAAAAAGGTAACCTGCATTTAACCGAACCGGATGGTTCTCCACCACTAGTTGTTAAAAACTATGCGAATAGCTTGGCCCTACCGCTGAAAGTCATTTTGAACCACATAATTGAAACAACACAATTCCCATCTGAATGGAAAAATACTAATGTAGTGGTTCTGCACCAGTGTGGCGACCTTAAGACGGCTTTTGGCACAGTAATTTTTCATGGTTAATTAACTTAACTTGTATATAATTTTTCATGTGACTTATATGTGGAGGCTTTTTATTCGCAATGTTTTAATATTACTTTCTTTATATCATTGGTTTGTTAGGCCCTTATTCATAAAAAAATATCGAAAATCTAAACAGTTGTTTAAGTCTGGTTTCGTATTGAAAAACAGACTTAAATAACTGTTTAGATGTTCGATAACTTATCTGTAAGTCTGTAAGCCTTCTTTAAAATAAAATAAATTTTACAAAAAGGAGAAGCAGACACATAAAAAAACATCAGCCATTCTCTATATTATCTTTGCTTTCATAAGTCTTTGAATCCCTCATGTGTCCTATTCTACCGTCTCGTTTCAAAGTGCAGCTAGCTTCCCAAAATCATTGTATCTGTACAAAAATATCCACCACGACGAACCTGACTCTTTCTGTAAATAACCTAAGCAAACCTATCGAAGTTTTTATTTCTTTGAGGGTGGGAAGTCATCAAATAACTTCTCCCGCTCTGGGTGGAGCGGGAGAGCCGAGTCCGAGCCGAGAAATAGAAAAAAAAGTAAAAAATTTAAATTGACGGGGTACAGTCAGCGTAAATATTATCGAAACGAACAGACTGACATAATGATCTAAACAACTATAAAGAATAAATATGAACTCTCAGAATCTTTCAAAATGAAGACAATACATGACAACTGTCATTCTGACAAGCACTGTATCCAATTGAGATAAAGTTTAATTTTCTTAGTTGTTGAGATAATTTTGAATAATCTTTTCGTCCCCATATTTTTGTCGCTGACTGTAGTGTGACCTTAGTGCATTACTTCTTTAAAGTTTTCTATCAATAACGTTGTAATATTTCTTCTTCTGTAACACAGTTTCTATAGGAAGGTCAGAACTCAATCTCCTTATACTAAACGCATAACTTCATTAACATCTTAAAACATTCTACTTGGCAGGTGGAAGCAGAATCAGGTACCGGTGGCGACCGTGATCTTCGCCTTCCAACACTTGACAATTCTACCGCGGTGGTCTACTTGACTGCTGACGTGGAACCTCTGAACATCGAGTCAAAGATGCCAGCTCCAGGAGACTATATGTTTATGGTGCATTATTACCAGCCCGTTCATCCAGGTAGGATAGAACAGTATTAAGCCTCTATGAGATACTAACTTCATCGTCTGCCTAGCCTGTTCTGTCAGGTTCCGATCTGAATGGACGCAGCTGAATACTAGTATTTTATAAGGAGCGACTGCCTGTCTGATCTCCAGAACCTAGTTACCGGGTAATACGAGACCCCTTGGTAAGAATGTTTGTCAGACTTTCGGGCTTCTGACGACCCGTAACGACTTGCAAAGATCCACAAATGACTGCCGAGACCAATGGCTTACCGTGCTTTCCGAGGTATGGAGAGGTCTTGGTATGTAAAGATGGTCACCCATCTACGGACCAATCGCAGCAAGCGTAGCTTAACCGGATCGATCGACCCATACGCCTGTTATTACTTAGCCACAAGCCCCTCTAATATGAGATACTAACTTATACCACGGGAAATTACAATCGGGATAAAAGTAGGTATTCTATGTTCTTACCCAAGCCATACTTGTGTGCAAAATTTTATCGAAATCTGGTCAAAGAACATTCCTCAAATCAATGAAAACTAACAAATAATACCCCTTGACGTCACAGAAAGCAGTCTCGACGCAGTAATAAAGACGGACGCACAACAGTTCAACACTAGCATGCAAGTGCAGCACTGTCCCTCCAGCACTGGCTGCCGGTCGCTGCTCAAGTTAGCTGATGGCACCAATCAGTTCCCTGTTGCTGACAACTTTACGATTACTTTCTTGGTAAGAATTACTTTCGCTGTAATTTTTTTACGAAATAGTCATCCAACAAGATAACATAAAAATGGAGAGTTGTATTGATAATTCTAATGATTTATAAATACGTATTTTTATAGTCGCAAATCATATTTTGATCAACATACAACGTCAAACTTAAACGTAAGTGAATTTAAATTTCGTGGACTTGGTGCTTCCCTTTTAAATTGGGTTTCTTTGAAAACTGTTGCCGTTTTTATTTTTTGAGGTTGGGAAATCATCATAAATATCTTTTCCCGCTCTGGGTGCTTACTCTCGAATATAATTCCGATAGATCGACATTGGAATTGTCAGTCAAACGTCAGGGATTGGCTAGAGCAAGCAGCTAAGCACCCTGGTTGGAGCGGGAGGGCGTGTCAGACGTTTACTGACTAAAACCCACCCGTGTTCCTTCAGTTGCCTGTGTGCCAGGGGCGGCGGTATCTCTTTCGAACAACCCGCACCCCTGGAAACTGTTGCCGTCGTACAACGTCTGCAAAATGGCGTCTGTTATCAGTTATCACCAGTGATCGGAATAGGCTGACTATATTTACCTAAACTTCGGAGAACAGAGACAGACAGTGGAGACTTCCTTACGTCTATATTTTTTTCCCGGGATTCAGGAAAAATCTTCAGTAAGTTGAAAATAAAATATGTGTAATGGCTATTTTTAACTAAACTTGGAATTACAAATTTTCGGGATTTTCACGTAAAATCCCGAAATAAATAATCTAACTTTAAAACGTAATGTATTCAATGATTTGATACAACGGTTAGTTGGATCGTAAATATAATTCGAATACATTAATTAAAGTTAGATTATTTATTTCGGGATTTTACGTGAAAATCCGGAAAATTTGGTAATTACAAGTTTAGTTAAAAATAGCCTTTACATATATTTTATTTTCAACTTACTGAAGATTTTTCCTGAATCCCGGGAAAAAAATATAGACGTAAGGAAGTCTCCACTTTCTGTCTCTGTTCTCCGAAGTTTAGGCAAATATCAGCCTATTCCGATCACTGGTTATCAGACACATCACAATACTTATTTCTGTAATTTTCACTACTGTTTTGTTACTACTTTGACAAGAATCGCTTTCAATATAGACGGTTATTATTATATGACGGCACCGGTGACTTTTGAAACCTATCCTTTACGCTAACTACCTAAAAATTTCGCAATTTCTAAAAATTCACAGAATGAGATCCAGCTCAATATTTTTTTTTTGTTTTTTCAATGAAGGCACGACACCTTTATTCAGGGTTTTCAAACCTTTTTAAACGGTTCGAACGCGCGAAAAACATAAGACGGGTATTTTTTTCATGTAGGTAGGATTTTTTTAAACGTGTTCTACGTTACCCAGGGCAACAACAGCAAGGGTCTCTGGATAGACTACGTGCTCGTCATCGCAGCGCCTGACTTCGTAGACGCGGCGCTAACCGAGGCGAACGTCATCGACTACACTCGGGAGTTTATTGAGAAGTGTGCCAACAACCACTTCCATATACAATCTAATGAGACAGGTCAGTTTTAGGATTTATGGAACCCATTTTCAGCTAGTTTACCAATGTTTTATTCTTTCTTCTTCTTTTTAAGCTCAACTTGTACTTTGTCGTTATCGCACCTGGTGGTAAGTGTTGATCAGATCACGCTACCAGTAGATTTTAGTCAGTTTCCTAAATGAGGTAAAATCATCTCATCATCTTCATTTCAGCCGAAAGACGTCCACTGCTAGATATAGGCCTCCCCCAGACTAAAAATCATCTAGAAATGTGATAAACCTGGGTTCGATCCCCAAGTCGGGCAAAGTGCTTTTGCAATTACTTATATCCATTAGATCACGCGTAATAATATCACGGCGAGATTTTATCGCACAATGGATTTATGATTCTGTGTTGAACCAACTAGCTTCTTCTTTCTGACCGATCGACTCCTTGTTATTTAATTAGTAAATGGTAATAAACACGCACGGTACACCAAACAACAACAAAAAAACACAAAATTATTCTCCTTACAGGTTTCTGTCGCGACGCCATGTTCTCGATCACCGCTGAATACAACAGTGGCGCTTTGGCCTGCGTGTGCGACTTTATGGGTTCAACGGAGCTAGAGTGCAACACCTTCGGAGGACAGTGCCCTTGCAAGCCCAACGTGATAGGACGGTCTTGTAGCGCCTGTCGTACTGGGTACTACGGCTTCCCCAACTGCAGGCCTTGTCACTGTCCGTCGACTGCTATTTGCGATGATAATGGTGAGTGGAGTTCCTATACTTACATACGGCTTCTGGAACTCTAAAGTTTCAGGCAAGTCAAGGGTTCCGATTGGCTAATGATAATTTAGTCAAATAATCACAACAGTTTATGGGCGCTTGACTATTTGTTATAAAGGTTTGATTTTCGTTCCAGTTACCGGGCGTTAGAACTGTGTTTTGAACTCAAGGGTAAAAAGATGATAGCTGAGTAGGTGGGGCACGATGAGAGAACACCGAAAATGTAAATGAATCCTTTCAGATAGGAGCTCCTTGTTCAGGGGTCCACTTTCAGATGTCGAAATGACCATTAAAACTCCTTAACCAAGCCTTCAGAGTCCTGGATTTTCGTATGATCGTGTGCGGCATCATCATCGTGTCAGCCTAAAGACGTCCACTGCTGGACATAGGCTTCCCCCAATAGGCGGGCTTTGCCATAATCGCTACGTTTGGCAGGTGGGTTGGCGATCGCAGTATGGTGGTCAAATGCATAGAGAAGGCTGCTGCCCATTCTCTAGTAAGTCCCTTAGTCGCCTTCTACGACACCCGCGGGAAGAAATAGAATGGTGCTATTCTTTTTATGTCCGGCACCACACGGAACTGCGGCCTGATACATTAGATATTAATGTCTTTCAGACGCCAAATGGTTCTTGTAGCACTAGCCTGCACTAACCAGGGGATTCGCCCTATTTTTGACCCTAGGCACACTACTGGCCCTTACCATAGCAATTGCCATGGTCGCTCTATGGTGGCTTCATTCCGTCCTTCAAGAGATGTGTAATATAACAATATTTGTTTCTTCTAGGTATGTGCATCTGCCCGAAGAACGTAGAAGGAGAGAACTGTGATCGCTGTAAGCCTTACACTTTCAACTTCGACGTGCAACGCGGCTGTGACGACTGCAACTGCAACCCGCTCGGAGTCGTCGACAACCGGTTGCAGTGCGAAGCTGACAGCGGAAACTGCGCGTGAGTGTTTATATAAACTCAGATTACCATAAACCCAAAAAGGGGTCAATATACTCATCATTAGGAAAAACATTTACTATGGAGCCAATCCTGAAATTCGCATTTATGTTCACAGGAATCCCATTTATTTATTTAGTAATGCTGTTGATTGATCGTCCATTATGAGGCCGTATACGATTTTTTGTCGAATTCGCCAAGTTACTTGATTTTACAGTTCATCATCATTTCAGCCGAAAGACGTCCACTGTTGGACATAAGCCTCCCCAAAAGGGAGGGATTTGCCATAATCGCTACGCTTGGCAGGCGGGTTGGCGATCGCAGTATGGTGGTAAAATGCATAGAGAACGCTGCTGCCCATTCTCTAGTAAGTCCCTAGTCGCCTTCTGCGACACCTACGGGAAGAAACGGAATGGTGCTATTCTTTTACGTTCGGCACTACACGGAACGGAATATACGGCCAATTCTTTGTGATATGAACAAGAGTTCTGAGTAGCGGCAATCAGAATCAATCCGTAGCCCATTTTCTCAAAAAATGTACTAAATTAAATATTTTTTTGCTATGTTTTTTAATATGAAAATGGTAAAAAGTGATTCATACATTGTATAGATATTTTTTATTTTCATCATTACATCTAGACGATTCGTAAATAAAAGATATTCTAAACCTCTTACAGCGAAATTTACAAAACAGTCCATTAATGAAAATCAAATAATAAAAAAGTAGGTCATTCATTTAACCATAATTTAAATGAAAAGTTTAAATGCACCACATGAAGGATCATGTGGTGCATTTAAACTTTAGAAATACAGTATTTTAACTGTATAATCAAGTCTATAAAATCACATGAATCCGCCAAATAGGTAAAATTTCGTATGCGGCCTCTTAAACTACCGATCATGATATATATTATAAAAAGTTAACATTTGCGTGCATTCATATTTCATAACTCTTTTTGTGACGTATACCAGTAGCGCCACGGGGGGAATGCAATATCGCATTGCTTTGGATTTGTAAGAAGCATAGAGCTCTAGCAGTTGTTGTAACGACGTTTTTAATTTTATTATTTCAACTAAGAAGAAGTTAAAGATAAAAGATGTCATGTATGAGTGTGGACATGGGTAGTTAAGTTGTAAAGACATTTTTAAACAGCTGAAGTTAGCTAATAAAGAAAAATGGCTCTTCGTGTTTGTACACTTAGATCTTTTGAACTAGACAAAAGATTTTAATGCGGTTTTCATCAATAGACAGAGTGCTTCAAGAGGAAGGTTTATATGTATCATACACCGACCTGCAAGCGGGCAAAGCCGCTGGCAAAAGCTAGTATATAATATTTTGCAGTGCAGGCTAAGTTGATAGCAATAGTTACACTGCACATGGTTCTAAATCGTTTGAAAGTGCAGATGACAATTCAATTTGCACTAAAACATTACAAAGTCCCGCCCATTGCTGACTGACAGAATCATTTCTTTCATAGATGTCGTGAGAACGTTATAGGCCGTACTTGCGACCACTGCGTGCCCGGACACTACGCGTTCCCCGAGTGCGTGCCCTGCACGTGCGAGCGAGACGGCACTACTGACGACGTGTGCGACCAGGGTACTGCGCAATGCTACTGCAAGAGATATGTCACTGGACAGGTTAGTACAGGCAAAGACTATTTAACGGTAGCACGTGCGACAAAGCCACGAAACTGCGCTACTTTCAAAAGAACCAACAACTCACCGAAGAAACAGTGTGTGGCCCGAAAAAAATGAGAGTATACACCGACGGATCAAAGAACTACTCCTAAACAGTTTTCTCATACGATATTAACATCGATATATCCTGATCGCTGGGATCGTTCAGCATCGTCTACCAGGCGGAGTGTGTGGGCATTATGCAAGCGGTGTACCCCATAGAAACCCAGAGACTTATGAACACCCATATACGCAGACTGAGCCTCAGTACTCCAATCATTAGGGAAAAAATAAACTACTATTTTAATTGATTTACTCTAAAAATAAAACAATTCTACTTGTTGAAGTTCTTGTCACTCACCTCTCTTTTTCCTCACACAGCTCTGCCGGGAAGCCAGTGATGTGACCATGGGTTGAAAAAAAGATACAAATTAGTATACTGTCAATATTTCGAGTTTATATTTTTACAACGGAATATACTTTTTTGTATTTACTTTAGAATGTGTCGTGCCTTTTAGTCCATGCATAATAAATGAATGTTCTTTTTTTATTGTCTCTTCAGGCTTGCGACACCTGCGTGGAAGAGTATTTCAACCTGCAGTCTTCGAACCCTGAGGGTTGTACAAAGTGCTACTGCTTTGGGAAGACCACAAGATGTGCGAGCTCCTACTTATCTTGGGCAGGCGTAAGTATTGACCTATATATTTTTGGCTAGTGTTTTTGAAAACGTTCGTTATTATTGTATCGTCTGTTGTGACTCATACTTGACAGACAACTTCTTTCTAAAGCTTAGTCTGAGATAATATGCCAACCATGTTTACCATGTTTGTTTTGTTTACGAAAGAATGTAATGTATTTTTGAAGACTATGGGTACCTATACATGCCTCTATGTTTTGAATTTTTATAATTTTATTTTGATTTTTATAATTTTATTTTATTTTGATTTTTTTTTTCAAATGTCTGTTTATGGGTGAATTGCCTGCAATAAAACAATATTTATTTTTTATTTTATTTTTACATCACTAGGAGGGTGGCAGGGACATCGATGTGCAAACTAAAACCAAATTAAGCACATGATTCTAAAACCCTTGAGAGTATACATTTTTCGTGGGTTTAAAAAAAATCTGCTATTTCATATAAAAGATCTCGGGTCGATTGGGCCCTGCCACACCGCATAGTCCATTCCAAAGGCGTCTGATGAAAGCGAAAACTAAACCTGTTCAAGTAAAATTTTTACACAATCATTCGCTAAAGGCATTCAGTAACAGATTTATCTATAATATCAACTTTATATCTCACCACTTTTTCCAACAATTATTATTTATATAATTTTACAATTGTAAAGAAAACCATCGGTAAAAATTGAGGTTATAAAATGAACCATAATTAACAAATGAAAAACATATTTCAAGATGATAAAACATACTTATGTACATTTGAAATAGATTATAGGAATACAGATTAAGGCGACGATAGCTGACTGCTACCTACAGCGATGCACAGCCGCCCCTCGCCCGCAAGAGACCCCGCCTCAACGCGCATCAAATTTTTCGAAAAACTACCCATGTTGATTTATCAAACACAATTCAAAGAAAACCCGTATACTAAATTTTGGGTGATTAAATTGCCTTTTAGATGGTGAAAGTTTCATGGAAATACATCTAATAGTTTTTGCGTGATTATCGTTTTTATGTCCGCGATAGACCTCTCTTTAAGAATTAATAAAATCATGTTTTAAAAATATTATTTAAAATATTCTCATATCAAATGACGTAGAAAATTGTCTAGTTTCACCATAGACATATATAAAAGGACTGGGCGGACCGCACGTTACAATGACGCCACGAACTTGGTCCCAAAATGGTCTTCCCTATAGCGAAGTGAACTAGAACGCGATCGGCTGTCATCGGAGCGGTCGTAAATTTTTGCAAGCAAAAATGCCAAATTGTGCCGTGAAGGGTTGCGTGAACTACGACAAAAAGCACATTAAAAAAAATGATAACATTTCATATCCCTGGTAAGTCAAAAATATGTCATTAAATCGACTTCTAACATTATTTAAAACAATTTTCTTTCTTATTCGTCTCAACCTTTGGCAAAGACGACGCGAAGCCGCGTAAAAGTACGACATAACTTTGCAGCGGCGCTCGTTGTAGCCGATGTAATGAAAAGATTTAATAATATTACTCTATGATTAAATTTTGTACAAAAATTGATTTTTATTGTCTATTAAAAGCAAATTAAAATGTCCAACGTCAGAAAAAACTACGAATCCAAAATGGAAAATATGTCCAGATTACCAAAAAAACAAGATTTTTACAAAATTGTTTTATTCGAAGGCCAATGAAAACTTATTAACACAAACAAACTGCAACAAATATAAATTTTGAAAAATATAAGGTTTTTTATTTTATTTCTTTGTACCTCGAAGAACACCACACCCCGCTCTTACAAGGTTACGTCGAGGAGCAGACACGCCGATTGACATCGTAGTTCTAATAGATGGCGTTAGTGTTTTTTGTAGGGCGACCGCGTCCGTCAAATGTTCGGACGACCGTATCTTTACTATTTAAATCAATGAGTTTCACATTCATTTTTTTCAAATACATAAGACTAGCCTTTTAGACGTGATCTTCAGTACAAAGTCCTTAAAAGTCGGCTGTCTGCGCCTTAAACCACATTCTTTCACGGATCACCATTTTCCACCAGATCGACGGCATGAGCGACTGGTACCTCGTGAACGTGGACGCGAACAGAACGCTGAACATCTTCCCGCGCACGCTCGCGCCTGTGATGGTGAACGACTCGGTGATCACCGTAGATTTAATCGGTGATGACAGCGGGCAGAAGGTCGTGTACTTCGGAGCGCCTGATTATTATCTTGGTAAATCTTTATACATTACTTTGGTTTACAACACCACACTCGATTCTAATCCTAGTTTTTTGCCCAAGCACGAACGCGACACGTAACGTAAATTCGAACGATTTTTGAATTGAAATTACAGCTACGGTTACACCATATTGGTTTATATTTTTGCAACAAGCACAGCTTAGTCTCACGCATAAAGGATACTAAATTTCGAACACGATCTTAAAACTTTAGTTATTATTCTATGCAAAGCGAGCATTTTAACCGTATAGTTCGGAAGCGCCCCCGAAGGGACCCGAAAGCACGAACCTCCGTCAGCTCGGTAGCGGGTCCCAAAGGACCCAGGAATCACGACGTACGACACCCTAAATTGATCATGTGAATATATTTAATACTACCCATCAAATCTTATAGATTTGCGTTAATTAAGAGAGTTGGATAAAAAACTCATAAGTTAACCCTCCTAAATCTTTCATATTTAGTGCGCAAGTTTATTAATTCACCTTTTTAAAATCTTAGTCTGTAAATGCGAAAATCGCCATTTTGGGGACGGTGGTGTTCGAGGCTAAAAACATAAAAACTGGAGATTTCACACATCCAAACTCCATCGCGGGGCAGTGGTAGCATACATCATTTAATTACTTGACAAATTTATCCATTGTTCAAGTTACATGAGTGGTGGTAATGAAGTTTTTTGATTTCCAAAGTCCAAGTTTCGCGCCAATCGTGCGTGTTTACATTTTACTTTTCACAAATATCGCACACACAGATGTAGTTGCGTATTAAAATGTGACAAATAATATTTGAAATATTATGAAAAATATGAAAATGTCCAGATCTTAACGTAATATTCAAACGCAAGTCCAATATCACGTAATATTCAATACCACTACTCAATTTGTGTACAAAATCGCCGACCATTTTTGTTTTTTTAATTGTAAAGATGTCCGAAAGCGATTGTGCCAAACGATTTTTTTTATTTCGATCGACTCGATTCATTCGTATGTCGAATGTCAGAAATCGATACTTACTTGGAAATTGCAATAAAATTGGTTTTAAACATTAAATACAATAAACATTGTTTATAATAATGTTTTATACGTTTCTAATATAATTTTGATATTTTTCGAATATTATATTGAAACCAAGTCAACAGTCAGGACCTATGACCATAGGTACCTACCTCAATTCGCGCTGAATTGTTTCTCGATATGAATTTAAATTCGGAATCCGCTCCCTGTTCAAAATTGTTTTTATTTAATTGTTGTGAATTTCGTTTTTGATACTTTTTGAAAGTTTGCTACAGAATGCCCAGTATACATTTTAGGTAGGTTTAGCAATATTTTGTTTGCGATTGATAATAAATTAATTTTCAAACTGAAAAACAAAGTTCATTCTACGCTTGTGGTCGGTTACAACTGACAACCGTAGCATGAACTTTGTTTTTCGTAGTCATAGAATTAATTATTAAATTCCCATATCTCAATAACAATTGGCTTAACAATCAAAGTCACTTAGAAAAACCTAAATCACCTAAAACCCCACACGCTTATGTGCATAGACTTTTTTTCTTCCCGGTTAGATGTATTGAACATGAATTTCCTCAATTGAACATGAACCTTAAGCTTAGGTTTTAAAGTTGAAAATCTATAAAATAAATTTATAGAGAAACGGCTGCATGGCACACGGACACGGACGGGTCACGACAAAATTAAGGGTTCCGTATATTAAAGATTTTGGGTATAGAGTTAACAATCGACATGAACTTCCTACGAGTATTGATTTAAGATATTATAATTTGGAATAGCCGCCATCTTAAAATCCAGATTGTCCATCTTATTTGATGGCAGCACTATCCCCCGAAAACCATGCCAAAAAATGGTCCAACTGTAATAGCCTCCATCTTGGATTTTGATTTTCGCTCTCAGCACCTACCCCAGAAAACATAAATACTGTGAATAAAAGTTAACCTTAAAGTTTTTTAACCGAAATACTTTAAAAAAATTATGAAAATAGACCATTAGGCTCAGTAGTTTCGGAGATAAGGGGGGGGGGGGGTGCTTATATCCGGTTAAATGTTATTTAAAATTATCAAATACATACATATTAATTTGAGAAACCAACAAAGTAATCAAGCACGTATTAAAGATATGTATGTCACACTGTACCTACATCTTGCGAAACTTTTTTTTTAATTTTCTCTACTTTCCCCCAAAAGTAAACCCCTCATTCAAAATTCATTTATATACGTTACACGTCTGTGTTTGGGTCACAGAATTTTATATGTGTCCTACCTTTCAACTTAATCGGTCCAGCAGATTAGAAGAAAATTGGGCGTACTGTAACACATGGACATACCGTTTTTCATTCGGACGTACCGAACCCTAAAAAATTACACCTCTATCCTCACTGCACGTGTCTATAAAATAATTAATTTAAAAAAAACAATGAATTAAAATCATACCAGTTTTTATTCATTTTCAAATTTTTCAAACTCGATTTAATTGCGAGTATCGATTAGACTGAATACAACTTTTCAATCGAAATAAAAAAATTGGTGGCCGGTCAGCACTAAGAAGTGCCTTGTTGCAACACAATTTTTAGTATTTTTTGACGATATTCGATCGTGTTTTTATGTAGTTTAGGTATGAATAATGGTGAAAGTAAGAATACAGAGCGAATTATTATATCTTTATTTTGTCCTTTTGCATATTTTCAGCAAGAGAGAAGGCTGTTAATGTACATATTGTCAGCGAATTTATGATGCCTACGGTTTGGAGAGGTGTAGTAATACCTATTTTATACAACTTTCGCAGTAGACTGACGCAGATTGACCGGCCTCAATATATAATTAAAGATATTTGTCACAAACTGATTGTATATAATAGGCGTGGTAACATATTTTTCTTAATAAAACCGAATGCTGAAAGTTGATGTTAAATCCTGAAATTCATGGCGTAATTTGCAACATCCCGCCGAGTCAGCTGATGTGTCATATGTCAAAATCTTGTCGAGCAGAGAGGTTAAATTTATTTGCATTTAGGTTCCGTTAACTCAGCGCGTTCGTGCTCAGCACCCTAGTACATCCCGGTTCAAGCGGTTTATAATATTTGATACTAGAGTCCCGCCCCTGCTGCGCACGGTTTTTACAACATGGCAAACGTTCAATATTCGATGTAATCTAGATCCTCAACGCTGTATGCAGTTTTGTTGGTCTACTAGTAGCAAGAGCTACTGGTAAGCACACGGCCCGGTTTTGATATCTTGGTTGAACAAACTCATTATTGGGCTTTCGCATCGGGAATTTCTCAGTAGAAGGGTGGAGTCTTGATTTGTAGCCGATTGATGACAATAGACTTGACCCCTATAGCATGGTACTTCCAAAACGGTGTTTCCCTTCAGAAAATACAAGTGTAATGATTTTCTTGTAACATATTTCTATTAATTATAGGCAAACGTTTAACGTCGTACGGCGGTTACCTGACTTACTCTATATACTACGAGACCGGTCCCGATGGAGGGGCCATCGCAGCTGCTGACGTCATCATTGGAGGCTCCGATGGGTATGTAGTACATCCTTTGTCATTAAGCCCCGTAGTTATGTGAAACAAAGTTGAGAAACAGTTATACAACATTGGTGCATGCAACAACAAATGATTCCCACTAGACATGGTTAATTGGCTTATGTTCCCAATGAGTATGGCCCCGCAACATAAAAAACGGGTTACTGAAACATTGTTGTGTGATTTTGTTTCCCAATGAATACGGGGCATTAACTGCTCCAAAATTACCATCCAAAAGCATACTTCTACTGCTTGAAGAATTCAAGTAAAACCTCTCGTAACCCAGCAACATACGAAAAAAACTGTAATCTCTCTTGGATTTGTCGTATTCAACTCGGTTAATTTTCGCAGCTGTGTCTGTTCTTGTATATTCCGCTGCGACACGTAACTTTATTGCAGGGTTTTGATGAATTTGACAAGGTTCTACAGTTATTTTACCTCTAACAGCAGCATCCCAACAACAACCTTATAGTAACAAGAATATAAATCATTGTGATATAGACCGAATTGTTAGTGGTAACTCAAAAGCAACCTTATCGTAACAAAACAAAGATCACTTTGATTTTGACAGTGACGCTAAATCAGTGTGAATGGACTGTAAATATAGTATTAATATTTACTGATCAATTTTCAGCTTTTAACACCCTAAGGCCGAATGTCCCTTGCACGTCATAAAACGACAAGGGGGTCTAAAAAGGCCGCTTTGGTAGAATCGTAATAGGATAATATTATGAAGCATATTTAAAATCGTAAAATGGTCACAAACTGAGAATTCATTATATTATCTACGAAAACAGCACGTAATTCATCTGTTTGACAGTTTTGTGTGGAAATTAATAAAACGGTCCACATATTATAAATTGCTTTAACGAAGTCAAATATTAAATAACAGAATCATAGTGGAATACAGGAAATGAATCGCTTCTAGAGGAATCACTTATTGTGGCGTTTGTAGGCCCCAACGTCTACCCGTCAACTTAAATTACATTTACTTAGTTTCAACCTTATTGAAATTTTAATTAAACGGTAATTGATGAGTGTGAAAGTGAAAAGCAACTACCACGTCGACTAAACCTACGTGTTATTGGTAAAGTTGTCTTTTCTACAAAATCCACTAATGAGGGTTTTCATGAATATTCTAGCCACCAGTTGGCGCCACTTTGACAAGAGGTCTTCCAGTTCGACAATGTACAATCGACCCATTTGAATTATGACCCACCATAAGCTTATTTTCTTACAAACATTCAAATACAATTAGGTCGACATTCGCGTACACATACATTTCCATGGTAACGACCTTGTTTTCTGCCATATAAATATACCGTAATACACAGAGAATTATCTGTTGCAGTCTCCATCTTTATTAAGAGCTTTTACACACGAGTACGATATAAAGCTGAATGCACACCCAAAATAAATACGACGCGTACGCATTATCGTACTAAAAACAATGTGTTTTTAATCTAATATATCTGATTTATTATTTATTTTAATATGCGTTCAACTTGTGTGCTAGAAAACGAGATTCCGCCATCTTTGCATAAATCTTCACTGAATTTTGCTTGCAATGTGCGTTAAGGCAACAATAAAAAGTGGGGAAATAAAACTCTTGAAAATCTATAAAAATTATAATGGTGAACTCATAATTTTTTAACAATAGTTAATATCGGGTGTAACTACCTAACTACCATTGCTTGCAATAACAGCCAATAGTCTCAAACGCATTGATCCAATAAGGCGACTGCAAACGTCGTAACGTGCCGCAAAATATCGAGTTCCAGTAAACGGATCTTCTTCGTAATGATGACGCATGTCGGTTTTCTGTTGATTCGTGATTTGACGAACGCCATGATTATATCTTCCAGAGTATCCTCTTCTTCATATCGCTTGATCCAGGTGTTTCGAGATATCCACTGTTTCGAGATTATACCTCCCCCTTAACTCTCGAGATATTTCTCGTATACCGTAGCGTTGCTTACTGAGAACTATAATCCGAGGTCTTTGTCTTGCCACTATACGATATAAATAAAAACGAACTATTTTTTATTCTCATAGGAATTATTATTTGACACCAATTTCTGAGTGACTTTTTGATGCTTTGTCATTTCATACTCGAAAGAGTTCGGAACATGGTTTAAAAAAAAAGAAACATTTGTTCTGAACTTCTGAGCAATACCAGTTAATTCCAAAGAGTTTGGATTCAAAAACGATTATGAATGCTTTACCTAAAATATTATCTATTGCAGTGATGACAAAGGTTAAAATTGCATTGATCTTGGACCCGTATTGACATAGCTTGCTTAATATTTAAAACGTCCTAAGTGCGGCATGCACTGTAAAGGAGGGAAATCTTTGTTATTTTGACGGTTTCAAACGATTAATCGGCAAAGTGGGTCATGATTCAAATTTGTCGACTGTACTTAAAATATTTGATGTCATTCGTTTCATTGATTCGTTCACCATTCAGTCCGTAGGCGCTTTGATACTTTTGACAGGTGCCTGGACCTGATGTCTCAGTGCTGCTACCTAGTGATCGTCATTTCAGAAAACCCTCATTGAGAGATGAACTTGTCAAACGATAACCATTGCGTTCTTTTGACTAATTCACGAAGGGACGCGTCGTCCTGGTTATATTAACAGAAAAATGTTTTAACATCATTCCCCAAGAAACGAATTGAACCTCTCACTTGCACGTTAGAAGCCCGAAACTCTGGCAACCAGTCTTACCAAGGGCAACGTGTTACCTAGTTACTGGGTTATGGAAGTCAGATAGGTTTGTGCTCCATTTAAAAGACTGGCATTGACCTGCTTCCGGTTAGACAGGAAGCTGACACCAACATAGGAACAAGCCACGCAGATGATGATGACTTGCACATTTAACACTACTAAATACTTCTATCTTCTTCCCTCAGGTACTTAGTCCACAACAGCGTCGAACAGCCACCATCTCTGACGTCATGGATGCATGCCGTCAGACTGTCGGAAGACGAGTTCAGCAACGCGGACGGAACACCAGCGAGTAGAGAACAGTTCATGAACACCCTGGTCAATGTCACCAGCATATACATTAGAGCGACGTATTGGGACCACTCGATTGAAACTAGGTAAGGGTTTGAACTACAACAGACGCCTGCATTATTATGATTTCAAACGATGACGACCGGTTTTTTTTTTGGGTGGGAAATCTTCAAATAACTTCTCCCGCTCTGGGTGGAGCAGGAGGGCGTGTCAGACTCTTACTGACTAAAACCCACCCGTGTTCATTCAGTAGCCTGTGTGCCAGGGGCGGCGGTATCTCTTTCGAACAACCCGCACCCCTGATTCGTTTTATGTTGTTACATAATATTAGTATTAATGGGGCTTATAGCTAAGTAATAACAGCCGCACGGGTCGATCCATCAGGTTAGCTGCGCTTGCCGCGGTTGGTCCCTGGATGGGTGACCATCTTTACATACCAAGACCCCTCCGTGCCTCGGAAAGCACGTTAAGCCGTTGGTCCCGGCTGTCATTTGTGGATCTTTGACAGTCGTTACGGGTCGTCAGAAGCCCGAAAGTCTGTCTTACCAAGGGGTATCGTGTGACCCAGAAACTGGGTTGTGGAGGTCAGATATGCAGTCGCTCCATGTAAAATACTGGTATTCAGCTGCATCCGGTTAGACTAGAAGGCGACCTAGGACATGCCGACATGACGGGTTTCTCACGATGTTTTCCTTCACCCTTTTGAAACCAGTGGTGATGAAATGGTTTACACTTGGTAAAGCGCCTATCTGGGTTAAAATCTACGAGCGGGGCCACCACCGTTCCTTACCTTTAGGCTAATTTTATTGAAAACCATATTTTTTACTTGAGGGTGTAAATAATTTTTTTTTCCTTCTCTCCCACAGCCTTATAGCCGTAACACTAGACGTTGGCGTAGAAGATTACGACGAGTATTCTAAACGAGCATCATCTATCGAACAGTGTCAATGTCCGAAGGCGTACCGCGGGTTATCGTGCGAGCAATGTGCAGAGGGGTACTACAGGCTGAGCTCTGGGTTCTGCGTGCCGTGCCAGTGCAACGGACATTCTAGGGAGTGCGATGTTAATACGGGAGTTTGTTTGGTAAGTTTATATAATAATATATATTGTTTATATATTATACCTATACGTATAAAATGCTTTGTCCTGAATAACTGACTGACGGATCAAAGCAAAGCCTAAACCGCTGATCGTAGAGACCTGAAACTTGGGGGGGTGTGTTCTTTGCATGACGTAGGCATCCGATAAGAAAGGATTTTCCGAAATTCTACCCCTTTTTTAACCCCCGACGCAAAAACGACGGGGTGTTATAAGTTTGACGGGTCTGTGTATGTGTATGCGTGCGCGTGCGTTTTTGTGTGTGTGTGTGTGTGTCTGTGTGTATCTGAGGCAACGTAGCTCCCGAACGGATGTTTTTGATTTTGTTTGAAAGGTGAATTAGTCGAGAGTGTTCTTAGACATGTTTCAAAATCGGTTCAGCCGTTTGAAGATTATCAGCTCTTGTCTGGTTGATGAAGGGATTTGAGCATCTTCCACGGGTCTGATCAACTCGAAATTTGGTATTCTATTACATCAATGTCATTAGACGAACAAAGTAACCTTGAACTGATGCGGGAGCAACACCAGTAATTTCCAGGATACCCAAGTTACTCACCAACAAACAGCAGAAGTATCGTGTTTGGGCTCATTGAAAAGGTCTCAATGATAGATTATAGATAAATGGTGATCATGACGAGGAATGAGGATAAATTGGTAACAAACTTCACTGTGGCAAAAATACGCAACGCTGCGCAGATTTAAGCTAGACATTAAGTTTAAAAAGCAGGAATTTTTTTTTTCAGAATCAACTTTCCATAAATTTTGACCGCGTAGGTATTGCACATTTCTATGAAACAGCGGTAATTTTTTTGTACAGCCGACGAAAATTTTCTGGGCTGGGGGTCTAGAATGATATGCTAAATTCATGGTTACAGTTTGCGCACTGGATAATAACTTATCCTGTATATAACTATCGACTTGCCCCGACTTCGGGTGCAATTAACATGTGAAAGACAGTATTCTGTTCACGCCACGTGCACAAGCACTGAGAAGCAATCTAAGAAAAATACTAGGCCTGCATGAATTCAAGGTAGTATTTTATTAAGTGCGTGCAGATAGCGATCGATCGTATCATTGGTGATGTGTGCATGCAGGAGATTTTATGCATTCATTTTATAACATTTTCTTATTTTCTTTAGGAGTGCACAGAGAACACGATGGGTGACCACTGTGAGCAGTGCATCCCTGGTTACCATGGCGACGCGTCAGTCGGCACAATGCGCGACTGCCTCATCTGCGCCTGTCCTATGCCTTACGTGTCCAACAAGTAAGTCCCAAATAATATAATATAGTAAAAGTAGTCCTACTAATATTATAAATGTGAAAGTTTGTATATTTGGAAATGGTGATGTTTGTTACTCAATCACGCAACAACGGCTGTGCGGATTTTAATGAAATTTGGCACACAGATAGGCTATAACCTGAATTAACACATAGGATACTTTTAATCCCGGTAGTACGTTCCCGCTGCCAAAAGCTAGTAAGAAATAAATTAAATTTTCATTCCACCAATGTCTAACTATATGTCATGCAAATCTTACCATAGTATAGTAGTAACTCGGGCGTTTTAATTCAGTACAAAAACTCAGTGCAAAATTATCGAGCCTTGGCTCTAATCGGACAATAATTTTATACTGAGTTTCGCTATGACCTGCTGGTACATAATATCATTTGTATTAAAACCTTAACTAAAAAATATCCTGGTAATCATTAGCCTATCACGTAATATTAAATAACAAAATGTAACATAGCTTTAGAAGTCCCACGATAGGGCAAAGGCCTCTCTCTCCTTATTCCACTCAACTCGATCCTGAGCCAATATGGAACAATCGATTCAAGTGAACGTATACGTAAATAAAAACTCTTTGCAGTTTCGCTATTGGCTGTGACCTGAGTGAGAACGGTTCCCTGATCTCGTGTCAGTGCAAGCCCGGGTACGGCGGGGCGAGATGCGAGTTCTGTGCGGCTGGGTACTACGGCGTGCCGGAACAAGTTGGTGAGTGAACACAAGAAGAGCTGTTGCAACCCCTAATAATAGGTCTTTACCTATGAAATTGCCGTTTTGTATGAAAAAATTTAAACGAATTTTTTTCATGAATTTTTTATTTGTATTAATCGAAGTAATCACCCATGCAATCAATGCATCTTTGCCATCGCAGTGGCAGTTTATTGATGCCCTTCTTAAAGAAATCAGCTGGACGGGAGGCAACAAATTCTTCAAAGGCATTTTGTACTGCCTCTCGGGTATTAAATTTTTTTCCCGCCAAGAAGTTATCCAAATTCTGGAAAAAGTAGTAGTCTGTAGGCGCAAGGTCTGGTAAGTAGGGCGGATGACGGAGAGCTTCCAACCCCAGTTCTTGCAACTTGGAGACCGTCTGCTGTGCAGTATGAGGTCGCGCGTTGTCGTGCAGGAGCAGCGGAGACGAGCGATTGACCAATGCTGGTTGGAGATGCGCCAGCTTCTCCATCATTGTGTTCAGTTCTTCACAGTACACATCTGCAGTAATGCTCACCCCGTTTGGTAAGAAGCTGTGATGAATCACACCGGCGCTAGACCACCAAACAATGACCATCACTTTTCTAGGGGTAAGTTTTTGTTTAGGGCATTGTTTAGGTGCTGAACCAGGATCCAACCAACTTGCTGAGCGCTTACGGTTATCAAACAGAATCCATTTTTCATCGCAGGTAACAATGCGGTTCAAAATTCCTTCATTTGTGTGTCTGTTGAGCAGTGCAAGGCACGTCTCGACGCGTACTTCGCGCTGGCGATCATTGAGTTCGTGGGGCACCCATTTGTCAAGCTTTTTTACCTTGCCAATTTGACGCAAATGGACCAATATTGTTTTGACGCTAACGTCGAAAGCTGCTGCTAATTCAGCCGTAGATTGTGTATCATCAGCTTCCACAATCGCCTTTAATTCGTCATTGTCGACCAAAGTCTTCGGACGACCGCGAGGTTCATTTTTCAGGTCGAAATTTCCAGAACGGAAGCGAGCAAACCAATAACAGGTGGTGCGTTGGTTTGTAGTGTTAGCTCCGTAAACTTCGTTGATGTTGCGTGCCGCTTGTGCCGCGTTGCTGCCACGACGGTACTCATATTCCATAATTACTCGAATTTTTAACGTATCCATGATGACGAAAAAGATTGAAATGCGATGAAAATGTAACACTAATCAATAAAGAAATGACTACTTTTAGAAAAAAAAATCCATGTTTTTAAAATAAAATTAATTTGAAATTAGAATTCTTAGCCAAACAAAAATTATTTTGATTTGAAATGGCCAGTACTGCAGAACGGCAATTTCATAGGTAAAGACCTAATAATTTTAAGGCGACATCAACAGCGACTTAGAAAAAAAGGAAAACGTCAACATCAAAATGACAGGGATGACCGACAGTATAATCTTATCCTTATAACATTATGCAAAGTAGGTTCCCAAAGCTACAAAAAAAGTCCTTGGTGACATTTAAGCGCGACATCTGCGCGATAAGTTAACAGGGACTTATCGAAATACCTTAAAACAAGCCGCAAGTTCCGTAATGATTTTTCGTTATAGAGACATGTATCATTATCACAATTCATCATCTGCACTG
Organism: Polymixis flavicincta; assembly: GCA_949987655.1. Taxonomy (NCBI): domain Eukaryota; kingdom Metazoa; phylum Arthropoda; class Insecta; order Lepidoptera; family Noctuidae; genus Polymixis; species Polymixis flavicincta. The sequence goes on along the minus strand of OX465171.1, from coordinate 8,038,183 downwards.
ACATGTGCCTGTATGTCACAAACACCAGTTTTAAGAAAACCTGATTTTGCTCTTGCATTGACACTAAGGCCGAGTGTATAAAAGCGCCGCTGAGCACGTGCCTTGAGTGAGACTTGTTCGCGTCTCTATCTTGTACTTAGACAGTTGTGCTACCGCTGAATAACGCATAGCCTAATTACGTGCTAAGTAACGTTAGCATTTCATATTAATACTAACCTTTTCATCAATAGAATAAGTTTCACAATCCTACGAAACCCCAACTTTACCAATTCGCCAAATGCGATCTGTCAATCTTGCTTTCAACCTCTTTTAACTCTTCGTTTCCAAAACTGAAGTAGCCCATTCTTCCCAGGCGACTACTGCAAGCCCTGCAACTGCTCCGGCAACATCAACCCCAACGACCCCGGCTCCTGTGACAGCATCACCGGCGACTGTCTGAAGTGCGTTAACAACACCGCCGGCGCCGCGTGCAACCTATGCGCGCCCGGCTTCTTCGGAGACGCCATCTTGTCTAAGAACTGCACCGGTAAGAGCTCCTTATTAACAGATGAACATATCAGCCTGTTACTATGCCATTGCAGAACAAATGTCCTTGTCATGCAGAGAAGACACGACCATTGATAACCACGCTTGGTCAATGTATATTGACGATTTCAGACTAATGTTAAATAAAATTATAAACGTGAAAGTTTGTATGGATGGATGTTTGTTACTCTTTCACGCAAAAACGGCTGAACAGATTTGAATGAAATTTGGCATACAGAAAGATTATAACCTAGATTAACACATAGGATACTTTTTATCCCGGTAGTACGTTTCTGCGGGATAATTTCCGACTTCCGCGTGGGCGTAGCTGCGGATGGGTAAATAAGTCCAGGTTCCTTACATGATGTTTTCCTTCACCGAAGCCAGCGATGTCCAAGTTTAACTCTAGAACGTACATATGATTGGAAAAGTTACCGTAATATTAGGCCGGATATGAACCCTCAACTTCGTGCATTAGAGGCGAGTAATTAACGACTGGAACATCGCGATATAGACTCAGAATATCGTGGTCGCACACGAGCATCTTCCGGCCCCCATAGGCCGTCTTTTCTCCGAGCTATGTACCCTGTCCACTGCCACTGAAATTAGGCACTTGCCAATCTTAACCATAAGAGAATCAATGCAACAAACAGCTCGTACAACACTTCAGAAGAAGAGAACCAAGGCTGGTATCGCCAGCTGTATGAACAACGTGCGATATACTCGTGTCCTATTTTTACCTGACTGCGCGACGCAAAGTGGGGTAATATGATTATCAGCATATATTCAGTGGAAAAATGCTTCGTAAGTGCAATTATCGTTCTTATTTAAGAGGATGTGAGCCTGGAGATCTGTCATACAGGTCTCGAACCAGATGGCGCTTAGTATCTTTCCATATACTATAGCTCTAACAAATGTTATCTAACTGTTACTTATGACGCCTATGAACCAAAATTGCACCTATTGAAAGAAACAAGTTAAAAATTAATGTTATTGATATTTTACTAATCCTACATCACTATTTCCCTCCAGCCTGCAGCTGCGACGAATTCGGAATGGAGCGTTGTGACCCAGCCACGGGTATTTGCGTGTGTCGTCCGGGCGTGATCGGCAACCGATGTGACCAGTGTGCGCCCAACCACTACGGCCTCAACAGTGGCCAGGGATGCACGCCTTGCGACTGTGGCATCGCTTCGGAATCCGCTCAGTGTGATCACAACACGGGACAGTGCAAGTTAGTAATCTTTTATGACAGTAGATTGACGTACAATCGACACATTTTAATTATGACCCACCATAAGCTTATTTTCTTACAGACATTCAAATACAATTAGGTCGACATTCACGTACACATACATTTCCATGGTAACGACCTTGTTTTCTGCCATATAAATATACCGAAATATACAGAGAATTATCTGTTGCAATCTCAATCTTTATTAAGAGCTTTTACACACGAGTACGCTATAAAGCTGAATGCACACCTAAAATAAATACGACGCGTACGCATTATCGTACTAAAAACAATGTTTTTAATCTAATATATCTGATTTATTATTTATTTTAATATGCGTTCAACAAGTGTGCTAGAAAACGAGATTCCGCTATCTTTGCATAAATCTTCACTGAATTTTGTTTTCAAAGTGCGTTATGGCAACAATAAGAAGTGGGGAAGTAAAACGCTTAAAAAAATATCAAAATTATAATGTTGAACTCATTATTATAACAATAGTTAATATCGGGTGTAACTACCTAACTACCATTGCTTGCAATAACAGCTAATAGTCTCAAACGCATTGATCCAATAAGGCGACTGCAAACGTCGTCGTAACGTGCCGCAAAATATCGAGTTCCAGCAAACGGATCTTCTTCGTAATGATGACGCATGTCGGTTTTCTGTTGATTCGTGATTTGACGAACGCCATGATTGTATCTTCCAAAGTATCCTCTTCTTCATATCGCTTGATCCAGGTGTTTCGAGATGTCCACTGTGTTTCGAGATTATACCTCCCCCTTAACTCTCGAGATATTTCTCGTATACCGTAGCGTTGCTTACTGAGAACTATAATCCGAGCTCTTTGTCTTGCCATTATACGATATAAATAAAAACGAACTATTTTTTATTCTCATAAGAATTATTATTTGACACCAATTTCTGAGTGACTTTTTGATGCTTTGTCATTTAATACTCGAAAGAGTTCGGAATATGATTTAAAAAAAAAAGCATTTGTTCTGAGTTATAGGTACCAGTTAATTCCAAAGAGTTTGGATTCAAAAACGATTATGAATGCTTTAACTAAAATATTATCTATTGCAGTGATGACAAAGGTTAAAATTGCATTGATCTTGGACCCGTATTAACATAGCTTGCTTAATATTTAAAACGTCCTAAGTGCGGCATGCACTGTAAAGGAGGGAAATCTTTGTTATTTTGACGGTTTCAAACGATTTATCGTCAAAGTGGGTCATGATTCAAATTTGTCGACTGTACAATCGACCCATTTGAATTATGACCCACCATAAGCTTATTTTCTTACAAACATTCAAATACAATTAGGTCGACATTCGCGTACACATACATTTCCATGGTAACGACCTTGTTTTCTGCCATATAAATATACCGTAATACACAGAGAATTATCTGTTGCAGTCTCCATCTTTATTAAGAGCTTTTACACACGAGTACGATATAAAGCTGAATGCACACCCAAAATAAATACGATGCGTACGCATTATCGTACTAAAAACAATGTGTTTTTAATCTAATATATCTGATTTATTATTTATTTTAATATGCGTTCAACTTGTGTGCTAGAAAACGAGATTCCGCCATCTTTGCATAAATCTTCACTGAATTTTGCTTGCAATGTGCGTTAAGGCAACAATAAGAAGTGGGGAAATAAAACTCTTGAAAATCTATAAAAATTATAATGGTGAACTCATAATTTTTTAACGATAGTTAATATCGGGTGTAACTACCTAACTACCATTGCTTGCAATAACAGCCAATAGTCTCAAACGCATTGATCCAATAAGGCGACTGCAAACGTCGTAACGTGCCGCAAAATATCGAGTTCCAGTAAACGGATCTTCTTCGTAATGATGACGCATGTCGGTTTTCTGTTGATTCGTGATTTGACGAACGCCATGATTATATCTTCCAGAGTATCCTCTTCTTCATATCGCTTGATCCAGGTGTTTCGAGATATCCACTGTTTCGAGATTATACCTCCCCCTTAACTCTCGAGATATTTCTCGTATACCGTAGCGTTGCTTACTGAGAACTATAATCCGAGGTCTTTGTCTTGCCACTATACGATATAAATAAAAACGAACTATTTTTTATTCTCATAGGAATTATTATTTGACACCAATTTCTGAGTGACTTTTTGATGCTTTGTCATTTCATACTCGAAAGAGTTCGGAACATGGTTTAAAAAAAAGAAACATTTGTTCTGAACTTCTGAGTAATACCAGTTAATTCCAAGAGTTTGGATTCAAAAACGATTATGAATGCTTTACCTAAAATATTATCTATTGCAGTGATGACAAAGGTTAAAATTGCATTGATCTTGGACCCGTATTGACATAGCTTGCTTAATATTTAAAACGTCCTAAGTGCGGCATGCACTGTAAAGGAGGGAAATCTTTGTTATTTTGACGGTTTCAAACGATTAATCGGCAAAGTGGGTCATGATTCAAATTTGTCGACTGTACATTCGTGGAATGAACAAGGTACGCAACTTTAGGTCAATTTTCCATGCAAAGTTATCATTACATAGTAATTGTTAGTTCGAAAAGGTGACATCCACATAAATTCAAAAAAGCGAGGAAAAATAAATGCCTCCAATTTACGTTTTTAAAGATTCCGTACTCAAAGGGTGACAACAGACAACCCTATTACTTGGTCTCCGGTATTCGTCTGTCCGTCTGTCCATCAGCGGATTGTATCTCATGAACCGTAATAGTTAGGCAGTTGAAATCTTCACTGAGCATTTATTTCTGTTGTATATCTTCTTATATATAAAATTCTCGTGTCACAATGTTAGTTACCTTACTCTTCCGAAACGGCTTTACTGATTTTTACCAAATTTTATATGCATATTCAGTAGGTCTGAGAATCGGCTACTATCTATTTTTCATACCCCTAAGTGATAAGGGTTGTTCACTAGAAATTACCTGCAAAACAACGTTTGCCGAGTCCGCAAGGGGCGATGCCTGCCAGGGGTGCGGGTTGTTCGAAAGAGATACCGTGGCCCCTGGAAAATAGGCAACTGAGGGAACTCGGGTGGGTTTTAGTCAGTAAAAGTCTGACACGCCCGCCTGCTCCACCCAGAGTGGGAGAAATTATTTTATGATTTCCCAACGTCAAAAAATAAATCTTCGGCTTTATTAATAGTATGGTTAAGGACCTTTTTTTATCTGTAGTCAAACCTTAGTGAATCAATTACTGATTTTTTAAATATTTTTAATTTTGTTCTAGTTGTTCCAAAGGCGTGACCGGTAAACATTGCGATCAGTGCGCGGCTGGATACTGGAATTACACCAAAGAGGGATGCGACCGTAAGTAGCCCTCTAGTGCTTGCTATTGTTTCATACCACGGTAATTTTTTAATGTTTTGTACAAATGATTAAAATATATGCAAACATAAACTACAACCTTGATGATTATTCAACTGTGGTTTTGCTATTTGGTAATAGTAGGTACTTAAATTACCAGAAAGAACATAGTGGATGGCGAAGATACCTTACTCGACATTCATACAGACGTAATAATATCGCGGCCTTTTTCGTGCAATGGATTTCCAACGCACTGGGTAGCGCCGTGAGTTGAAAATCGATCAGTAAAACACATATGTAGTTCGATTTTCGACGCGCTGAGTTGCACTCTGTTGAATTCTCGATGCTCGGTTTAACACTGAAAGTTGAAAATCCATTGCGCGAAAACATCCCGCCGAGATTTTATTACGTCTGTGTGAATTTCCAAAGATAATTTTGTGTTCTTTATTACCTCTTCCTCTGTTACTTTATCAGATGATGAAAATTCTATTTACTGGCTGACATGTTGTCTTGATTGTTTTTTTTTTTTTTTTGACACTAACAAGATTATTCATGGTTTTACGTGAATTCAGAGAACTTTATCTCCGTCTTGGGAATGTAGACACAATCATGGTTGCTATGTTGATAGCATATATTATTAATGAGGTTATAACGAATATAACAAATTGTAGTATTCGTGACGAGTCTGTGTTGTTTAGTTATATGCAAAGTGATACATTATGATGACATTCTAGACTCTTCAAATGTTATTGTGGAGGTCATTCCGAATAAGTCTGTAGAACTATTATCGAAACCATTTAAGTAGGGCGCCCTATTTAAATTTATTTTTTTCATATTACAAAAAAAAAACAATGCTGCAACAAAAAAGAATAAAATGCCAGTAACAGAATAAAAATAAAAATTCACAGAATTGGAATAAAAACTGTCGCAATATGGGTCAGTAGTGACGTTTTTTATGCCGAAATGTTTTCACAAGTTTTCTAGACATGTCGAGAACACGTAGCACAACATGTATATCGTTGTAAATTCAACCTTTAAAATCCTGTCCTTTATCCCATTCATTTAAAACATGTTTAACATACATCTAATCCCAACAGATTGTAACTGCAACACGGGCTACTCACTCGGGTTCACGTGCAACGCGACCGGCCAGTGCGAGTGTCTGCCCGGCGTCGTCGGAGAGAAGTGTGACAGGTGCCCGGAAAGGTAACAGATATTCGTAAATAATACCAATATATTACTGTCCCCATACAATGCAAAGGCCTCTTCATACAGAGAACGCACGAGCATGGATTACCAACATACATTACAACACACATACATACATACAGATTTTGCAGAGGGGAACAAATTACATAAATTTTCACACTACGGTCCCGATGAGAAATAAACCTAATACTAAACGTTAAAATCGTTGCCTAGGCTAATATTTTGCCTAGGCTTCGGCCTAGCTTAGACACCAATCTCGCACAATTTTTTTCTACGAATCCATGACTGGATAATATTATTATTTGTAACGATTTTATAAGGGCATTGTGGTAAGACATAAATACATTTTTAAAAAAACGCCATAATTAAAATTTTTCGACATGTACTAAACACCTTTTATGCAGTTTTACAAGAATACTCTTACAAGATTCGAGAGATAGTTTTCTAACATAAAATCTTATTCCCTTCTGTGAACGTATTATTGGTATCTGCGGCAGGGACCCTTGTTTTAAATCCCATCCTCTTGATGTTCTCAGGTGGGTTCTGATTCCAAGCGAGGGTTGTCTGGAGTGCGACTCCTGCACAGACGCACTGCTTTTCACCATCGAAGATATGAGTGCACTGCTTGCCAACGAAACTAGAGACTTCAAGGTACGATTTCATTGATATATTTTGGCTAATAAACACCGGCTTTTTGCAGTCTATAATAATCGGCAGAAGAAACTAGATACTCGTTTAACCTACAAGAACTGCCATAATAATTTTACGACGTTAAATTGCATCAAAACTTCGCTGTAAGTAATTAATAATGGCCTAGAGGACAGGATTTTCCAAAATTATAAATGTTTTTGAACCTTTGACTGCAGGCCCAACATACTTTGCCTTTTAACAAATCCAATAAAAATTGAATTGCATCTCTATACCTATGCATAAGTCACTAATATATCACTCTCTCCTTAAAGGACAAAGCCGACTCATTCTTCACAACACAGCGCCTGAACTACATCGCTAATCAGACTCAGCTCCTTCAGCCGAAGGTCGCTGAACTCAAGAACGTGGATGTAGTAGACGTTACCGCCGCCGTCAAGACTTTAGAGAACAGTGCCAAGAATCTGCTCAGATCAGTAAGTTTATTTACATTTTCAGTGTGTGTGAAGCCATAATCGTTATGTTTTCTGACATTTATTTCTCAAATACTGAACTAACACTTATAAAACACTAGCTAAATACTTACAAATAAACGTTAATTGGAACGAGTATACGAACGGTATCGTCTCAGATTATAAAACAAAGGCAGATAGACCGCGCGGAACACCAAGAGTAAGGCCAAAAAACCAAATACCAATCGCATTTTATGTAACATACAAAGCGACGCTTTAGTATTTGTTTTTTTTTTCATTTTGGTTTAGATTATAAAACAAAGGCAGATAGCTCGCGCACACCCAAGAGTCAAAAAAACAAATACTAAAGCCTCGCATTATATAAAATGCGACGCTTTATTTTGGTACAGTATTTGGTTTTTTGGCTTCACTCTTGGTGTTCCGCGCGGTCTATCTGCCTTTGTTTTATAATCTGAGGGTATCGTTAAGCTGCTATGTGTGGTGCTGTTCCACAAGGCAGGTGACATTTGATATCGTGTCTCGCTTCCCTGATAGCTGGTGTAGAACTGATGGACGCTACTAAAGACTCTCAACTGCCCAAGAGTTTGGCTCATAACTCTTAGCTAAATTCCAGGTGACTTATTGCTAAGAGTTTCATTGACACGCCAACAAGCTAGTTTATGCACTTGAAGTGATTTTTCTTTTTGTGGAGTTGTTCTTTTTCTAATAAGTGGGAAAGGGTTAATTTGGTATCAATTCTTAGAGTATTTTATTTTGAGCTGAAACTATGTACCTATAGTGATTCTATACCAGCTGTTATCTTTAGTGATTAAGGATAGCAATAAGGTTTCTGTTGTCTGGACACCCTGTAGAGTCTGGACGGTACAATCTTTTATTTGTGTAATGCCAATTACAATTTAGAAACTGCTTTTAAAGTTGCACATTCATCTCGCGTTGTGAGATTTTGGCAACTCTTTGGAACTTTTCCATCAAAGAAAAAGTTCTACATTAATTGTCAAAACTATTAAAACTGGCCCGTTTTTGTACTGTGATCCACAGCTCGGTATGATTCGGCACTGTCGTGCAAAAAAATAGAATAATGAAGTACATTATATAATTTTGAAAATGTCATTCGGCTTATAATCAAAGGCAGACGTGAAGGTGACAGTAGAATTCCGATAGAAGTTTGAAGATGCCGGCATGCTGAACATGTGTAGTAATTGCTTCGCTTCAGCTTTATTATTCAACAAATAGTGCCGAATCGAATTTTTCAACCCGAAAATGTCTTCAGCAACCCTAATCTCCATCTAAGCACCTCCATTTCTCACAGGCGGAATTCGCAGCCACGGACTCTGACAAACAAATCACTAGGGCAGCAGACATAGCCGCCGACGCCGACAAGACCCTGGCTTCAGTTCGCGACAGCAGCGAGAAGGCCAAAGCTATAGTGACACATGTGGCCGAACTAGCCACGGGCTTGGAACTGAGCCAGCAACCGAAGGTAGACAGCGCGCTGGCTGAAGCTAGGCAGATTAAGGAGGATATTGCTGGTACGTAACAAAACAAAAAAAAAACTTTGAGATAACGTTTAAGAGTTTACAATGCAAGCTGTTATAGCCTTATGTAACTCGTAGCTAGTGCTTCCTAAGACAGTCGTGCCGCCACAAAGTGGCCACAATTTGTCATGACAACGTTGTTAATTAGTAATTACTCGATGTAGTTACCTAGAGCGCGCTTTTTCTCATCATTAATTCAAAACACAAGAGCAGTGGTGGCCCAGTGGTAACGGCTGCGACTTACGAGTTGTAGGTCGTGCGTTCGAACCCAGCCAGGCGCTTTACTTTGTGTAAATAATTTCATCACCACTGCTCTCAAACGGTGAAGGAAAACATCGTGAGGAAACCGGCATGTCCTAGAACAAAAAATTCGCAGACATGTGACATCTACCAACCCGCACTGGGCCCGCGTGGTGGATTACAGCCCACTCCCTCTCACTGAGAGGAGGCCTGTGTCCCAGCAGTGGGAACGTTATAGGCTGAGTATGTAAGTCAAAACACCGTTACCATTACTTTCATGACTATGCAAGCTTAGTTCTGGTTCTGGGCAGACAAAACTTTCATCAACACGTTAACAAGCGTCAATATACAAGTGTCGGAGCAAGCACTATTTCGCTGCCACACAGGACGAGGAACTTTTTCCGCTACTCATCATAAGCCAATTTAATGAAAAAGAAAACAGTTGTAAAATGTCTCCACTAATCACTTGCAGTGATGGAGCATGATTAGCCGCCATGGCCGAAATACGGTCTGGAGGACTATCGTGGCATCTATGACAACAAGACAGAGATAATGAAAAACCATGATACGCTCCTTATTTTGACCGACATTTTCAATTCGTTTTTGTAATGGCACGTATTATACGAAAGAAGATATTGTCGTGTAAGTTCGTTACATAGAGAGGCAAAATTCATGGTTATTGTGTTCCACAGCCAAGAACCTGGCACCAAAGAAGCAGCAAGCAGACAGCACATTCACGAACGCGACGAAACAGATCGAGCGCATGAATGTTTTCGTGGAACCGGTCAATGAACAGGCTAAGGTAAATAATTGTTTTATCTGTTACTGCGTGACATAAATGACAAAACAAACCCTAACAGTATGTGGTATACATACGATGAAAAGGTAATAAAAATTGTACAGAAAATAATTTACGTAGGATACAACTGATATCTTTATGTCAAACTATTGAAAAAAAATAGATCTTCGTATTGTAATGAAATTAAACATTATTGTAAATATTCTTTTATTTAAGACAACATAGATAACATTTTGGTATTTTTTTGAAAGTCCTTCTGCATTTAATACGTACTGTAACTGTTTTCGCAAAGAATCAACAACCTTCTCAAAAAGTGTTAATTACACGCGTTAATGGCTCTTATGAGATACATTAGACGTTTTAAGTGCTCAGATATTTTTAGTAGTAGAGTTGGGTTTAGAAATTATTTATTTATTGACAAGCATCTGCTCAGATAATAATGAAGTAATGAATGTTCAGATATTAAAGATGGATCTTAATGACATATTAAATTGTTCAGAAGTATTTGGTCACCTTGCCTGCTACAATATATCTGACGGTGACTGTACTAAATCCGCTTTAGGTACGGTCTTGTTCGTTCCCTTATAAACCAATATAGTGTTCTTCGTTTTTTTTTTACAGAAATTCCACATCCTAGTGAACGACACGCGCGACCTGAAGACCAAATTGGACGAGATGTTACAGTACACTGACTTGGCGCAGCATACCGCTGACAGTGCCGAGCAACTTAACGCTAAAAACAGGTACGGAAAGAGGTAGAGGTTATGAAGACGCACTAACACAGACAGATGTTTAGTTGGGAAGTTTTTGGTATACTAATAATTCTTCCCAGATAAAACGCTAAGACGGGCTAGTTGTGGTACTGTCTCATGCAATACTGACGTTCAAAAAGGGTTGATTCTAAGCTAAATTTGAATAAATGATGTTTGATTTTGATAAAAAAAAACGTACTATGAACCTTCTCAGTCGTGTGCTTCTCTAAGCACGTTTAGCCGTTGGTTCCGGCTCTCATCCGTATATTTTTGGCAGTGAAAAGCTCGAAAGCCTGACAAACTCTTATCAAGGGATACGTGATACCTAATAAAAGGATTGTCGAGGTCAGATAGACAGTCGTTCCATATAAAATACTGGTATTTAGCTGTATTCAATTTGACTGGAAGAGAAGACAGATTATGTTTGTTAAACTTAAAAGTTCTTCAATTCATAAAACAAATTAATATAGATCAGGTGATGTTATATGTTTGTGCTATCATTCTTCGAAAAGAGAGAATTGTAGCTATATACGATGAATAGCATCATCTTATTTTTGTAACGGAAAAATAATTATTGTTTATTTGTGGAATTAGATTTGTTTTTCTTTTTTCAAACGTCTAATAAAAATTGGTTCGAAAGTTGTAAAACGAATAAGCAATTTTTTTCAGACAATCGAAATTTGGTAACAAAGTGACTTCAGTTACCAAACTAAACACGGCAGCAATGACAGACCTCATAGACGCCGGTTACGACATCGGTAACGGGACATTCTTCAGTCTGGTCGCGGCTACGGTGGTGGACAACTCTACTAAGGCGTTGGATAGCATACGCACAGTTAATCAGGATGTGGTGGATAGACTAACTGATTTAGAAGAGAAGATGCCTGAACTCAGGAACCTGACTGCCGTTGCCAATCATCATACCTCTATGTTGAGGACTAGGGTGAGAAACCTTTTTTTATTACGGGGCATTTCTCATGGATGTTCTTCGCTCTGCGGAGGGCGGAGGATTGTCAGACTTACTGAATAAAACTACCCCGGTGTTCCGTCTCACACTTGCACCGGGATCATGGGATCTAATGCGACTTCCGCGATCCTCGGCTAGTGTAACTCGCGTTAGGGGGGGAGTGAGGGTTTACGCTCCCCCCATATATCATAGACGGCCATAGCTCGCTGCGGTTTCCGCAGGACAGCGATGCTGCCGGCCGTGAGGTCAGCCGCCCAGATCGGGGCCCCATACAGGGCCATCGACCGCACGATCCCCACGTAGAGCCGCCTACAGGCGGCGCTCGGGCCCCCCAGATTGGGAAGCAGCGTTGACAGCGCCCCAGCCGCGCCCAACAACTTGGGCGCCAGCCGCTGGAAGTGGGGTCCGAAATCCCATCGGCTGTCGAGCACCAATCCCAGATACTTCATGGTGGACTCGACAGCTATTCGGGAACCCCCGACCACGATGTGTGTGATCCTTGCGACGGCGCCGCCATGACCTACCCAACCTAACTAAAAAAAATAATTAAAACCGCACAATTCGATTTTCTACTTTCAGCGCTAAGCCGAGTATTAAAAATCAAATAACAGGCTTTAAATTTAAATGTCGCCTAATGTAAATGAAAATAAAGTTATTAAAGTCTTTGCAAAGAAACTCGCATCATGTGTAATTGTGAATGTTGATATAAGGTTTAAACTACTAGCAACATCTTTACTTGTAAATAAAAAAGGATAATATTATGACTTAATACCGCATCATTATTTGTATCTACATAAACACGAAAAATTCTAATAGATTATGCCTCACGATAAAACAAACATTTCACAACATGAAGCACATTTTCATACATAGTATAAACAAATCTTTAAAATGTTAAATCTAGTATTTCTATAGTAGTATCATCTACTAACTACGCAAAGTTTAGATAGTATTTATTATTATAAACCATCAAATAAGACAAAAAAGAATAATTGAATTAGAATTATTTATTTATTAGGTTCACCAACAATTATTTACACTGGTATTAAGCTAAACATAACATTTAAAATAAATTAATATAGTAGTGTAACAATCACTTATAGGTAAACGCCGCATACTTATAAAAGAAATTGTACAAAATAAACTATACTAAAACAACTTAACTGAACTAAATTAAAATTGCTTTTAATACTTTAAACTTGGAAAACGTCATAAATCACGTTTAATACATGTCACCATCTAATGTCACCTTCGCCCTCTTACTTGTTCGTTAAGTCGTAGCAACAATCTATAACCATGTCTGAGACCAAATCTACATTCACACGGATAAGACGCAACGCACTGCTTAGCGCCAAGAGTTGAAAATAATGTAATATAATAATAATAAAATCGTTTTTGCTGAAACAATAAATGATATTTTAACTATTATATTCTCTCCAGGCGGACAACTTACGCAACTTGGCAGAGAGGGAGAACAACAACTCGCGCACTCAACACGCGTACACCGCAGCATCTGCCTACTCCTCAATAGTACAGGAGATTGGCGACGCCAAGAAAGCGGCTGACGATGCCGAGGAAGGTGTCAGGAACATCACTCAACAAGTAAGTAACAACAATCATCATCAACATTGTATTACCAGGCGCTAAATGAGTTGAATCGAATTTTTGAACTACAGACTTTTGTATTTTATATTTATTTTAATTCTCTCTGATACCTCTGCCAACCGTTCCCGAGAAAAAGGGTCCAAAACGGCGGACAGCTAAGTGATCCTAATAAGGTTCCGTTTTTACTTTTTGATAGAAAGTTATCATGTCCAATTTTAGCCCTTAGCCAAATGTGCCAAGTAGCTAAGAGGTGAAGCTAAGCTAAGAAATGATGTGTCTATTAATATTTCCACGAAGGGTCAGTGGTAAAACGGAGTGAGTAAGATGTGCAACGAAGATCTAAACAAAACTTAGTTGTTTTAACGCTATTCCAAGCTACGCTATGACAATCAAACAATCCTATTGGTTGGTTTAATACACATCTATAGCGACGCTGCTTAAACTGAATTCTGATGCTTCACTCGTGAATGTTCATTTGTTGTGTCATTCCACGTTTACACGACACCGACAAAATTACGATACGAATGAACGTTCATTGGCTTATTTTGTTTAATTTTGCAATCATTCGGCTGTCGAATAAAATAAACTGAATGCCGAATTCCTAAATCATCAGTGATTAATGAATTCTGATGAGAACAAAAAATGAATCTAAAGTCATAAGTTTTGATTCGTTTTCTATCCCAATGTTATACTTGGAGAAAGCCGCCGAATGATAAATTAACACAAAGAGCAGCAACTGATATGAGCTTTAGCACGTCTTCTACCCTCACATTGATTCATCTTGACACTAGGACCAGTCTAGATAAATATTTCATCTTACAGACAAACTTACTCAACAACCGAGTGGTGCCAGCTCGCGACAGATCCAGGAGTCTTCTGGAAGGCGCTACGAAGGCGCAGACCATCGTTGAAAAAGCTCTAAGTCCTAACTTGACGAGCGCGGAACAGAAGCTACAGCATGCGGTCAAGACCATGGGCTCCGCTGATGATGACAATAATGCTATACAGTTGTAAGCTTTAATTTATTGTATCAGTTCACACTCATATACAACTTGTGATACTTGTTTTAACAAATCATACATAGGCCTCCTCTCCGTGAGAGGGAATGGCCCGTAATCCACCACGCGCGCGCAGTGCGGGTTGATAGATGTCACATGTCTTCGAATTTTTTGGTTCTAGGACAATGCCGGTTTCCTCACGATGTTTTCCTTCACCTTTTTGAGAACAGTAGTGACTAAATGATTTACACAAAGTATTGCGCCTGTCTGGGTTCGAACGCACGACCTTCATTCAGCTCGTAAGCCGCGGCCGTTACCACTGGGCCACCACATGTCTGGCTCATTATTTTTGTTCTCCTTTTTCATAAATTTTCGACAGATTTTGGATACAACTAGTCTATACAACATTTTTGTGCGTAAACGTTAAACCAGTTGACACACGCATAAAATGAAAGTGAAACGGATTGATATTAGAACCACTAGTACTATTAAAAACGTCATAAAATAATTGGAAGTACAGGGCCTAGAGACAAAATACATTTCTGTTAGCGTTCACAAGGCTAACAGAAATGTGTTTTGTCTAGGCCTGCTGCACAGTTAAACTTTCAGAAGTTATTTTTTCCGCAATCACATACATTTGAAATGTATGATTTCGGACTCAGCCTCCGTTGTGTAAAAACATTCTTCATCTTATATAATAATGATCTTTCCAATTTAGCGCTTGACGCAAAGATGTGAAAAATGGCCCAATATCCAAATATTAACATACTCGTACAATCTTCTTCCAGTTCCCTTCGAAAGCCGCCACCTTTCTCTTTAGCCCACGAGGTGGTTCTAGCCGACAAGGTGAACAGCACCGTCAAGACTACCTTGGACATCATGTCACAGCTGGGAGCTGACCTGGCTGCCAGCAAGGAGTGGGCGCAGTCGCTGCCCAAACTAGCTGATGATGCGCAGAAGATGACGTCTAATGTCGAAAACTTAGGTTTGTATACAACATTATAGCCCCATTTCCACGATGCAATTTGTCTAGGGCATACAATAATATTGAAGCAAGAGATGACCGGCATCGTCTAAATACCGCATAGCCGGTGCAGCCGGTGCAATTATTATTGTTGCTTCAACTTAGTAGTCTAATATGCCGCGGGCAACTTATTTTCCCCGTGTAAATCAGGCTATAAAGACGGCTATAAGGTTGGCGATGTGGCCAGAATTCTCACTTAATGTGGATCTTGTCGACATTTTTTCCACAATCTTCGGGAGTGTATTACTCCACTTTTCGACAACGTACATCAAAAATTAAACATGGTATAGTTTTGTCTGATTATTACTATTGTCTGTACGGAAACAGAATACTAAAATAAAAAGCCATTAAAAAGTTATGAACCAACAAAGATTCGTTTTTCTTGCAAATTTGACCTAACTTTGGGTGTGTTTAAGTAATAAAAGACGTGTGAAATCTCCAAAACCAAGACGGTATCGATCAAGCTCAAATAATGTAAAGTTCAATAAACTTTATTGGTAATTGATTTATGCAGTGGTTTTTTCATAAAACCCGATCTTCCGAAGGACCTTTCTCAATTTTTTACGCGCCCGTTTTACTATAACTGATTCTGCAGCTCACTCAATAAAGTTGTGCATGTAGACTAGCGTCTAACTGCTCATCACATATACTACCTCTGTCGGACACGATGCCTGATGAGACAGCGTGCTTTTTAGCCAGGCCACCAATGAGTTCGAGCCCGCGACTAGATTCCCCATAAGAGGACCCTTCCCGGTCCGTCTATCGTCAACGAAGAACTATTGAAAAGCTCGTTGATGTCTCGCACATCTATTTAGTTGTTTTCTTTACTTTTAGGATTCCGTAACCGAAGGCTAACCAACGGGACCCTATTATACGTACATATTACCCTATTTTCACACTGCATTTGATCTGATTTCGAGATCCGAGTTACATCCGGAATGTATATTAATCTGAATCGATAAGAGCTGTTGTTGCATCAAATAGACCACAATCTATTTACACCTTAGGGATGTTACTTAATTTAGCCGACCCAAACATGATGACTATGTCCAGCAGTGGACGTCTTTCGGCTGATATGATGAAACATGATGCAGCGAGGGTAGATGCTTAACGGATTTTGGCGACGGGCACTAGCCAAATGAAAGCCAAATATGTGTAGTGATTGCTTCGGGTTTGTCGTTCGACAAATATTGCCAAATAGAATCTACCGTCGCGCGTCGATGCATTTGATATACCACATTCTAGTTGCACCTTAAAGTTTCTTCCAATCAACCACATTAATCTCGTTTTAATTGGAATTTGTTATGGAGTACAATAAAGAATATTCTTCTTATCTTATCGTTTTCTCCTTCAGTAAAGGACATCGAGCAACTAAACCCAACCATCACACAGACGTATCGCACCGTGAAGGTCAGACAGGAAGACCTCGAGTACAAGCGCAAGGAGGCCGATGCTAAGCTGCTCAAACTGAAGGAGCTCATCGAACAGGTAGAACGCTATGTTGCATTTTAAATCTTTATTCATTCAGATAGGGTTCAGATTTCGCCAGACAGAGCGACCTCGAACACAAGCGCAAGAAGGCCGATAAGAAGCTGTTCAAACAGAAAGATCATCTAATAAGTAGTGGTCATTCATTCATTATTATTGACTCATGAAGAAAGCGCCTGTTTACTCCGCAAAATTAAATAATAAATGATTTTATTTCTGTAAATAGGTTTGTACAAACACTTGTGCACGTCAATTATATTTTTAAATCTTGATGAGGCCGGCGTTTCCTGTCTGACTACTCTGAGAAAAAACCGAAAAAAACTGAGAGGTCACAACTATCTTTTAAAGCCCAGACATAATCTTGGTCAGATAATGTGAAGACCATGTGGATTGGTGTCTAAAGTTGTCAGTAATCATGCAGCTCAACTTAGAACATAAGGAGCAAATCAAAATTTGCTCACATTTGCAATTTGCATTTTCTAGTAAATTTTACAGAGTAAGTTCGTATTTTAAATGTAGAAGGTTT
The DNA here is from genome assembly GCA_949987655.1 of Polymixis flavicincta. Lineage (NCBI taxonomy): Eukaryota > Metazoa > Arthropoda > Insecta > Lepidoptera > Noctuidae > Polymixis > Polymixis flavicincta. The sequence goes on along the minus strand of OX465171.1, from coordinate 8,020,834 downwards.
GTAGTAAAATCTGTTTGGCTGTACTATTTGTATCTGGCTGGTTTTAACAATTGACACTTTTTTTTAAGTTACAATTGATTACGATTTCCCGCTATTATTCAATTGCTTTTCTGTCCTCCAAAATCTAGTCTGAGGCCAAAATGAGTGAAACTAACGAAGAAATTTTATTCATTTTGTAGTTACTTCAAGCGTTTCCAGTCTGGGAATTTGGTTGTCAAAGATTCTTTCTCTGGTCGGCCAGTTACAGATAATTTCGGTGCCATTTTTGGATAAGTGGAGCATTATTAGTAGTTAAGACATAGCTGAAGAGTTAGGGGTTGACCACAAAACAGTTAAGACCCATTTTAAAAAGTCTGGGTACACAAAAAGCTCGATATTGCCACACGTGGTCACTGAAAAAAAAAATATGAATGAATCGTGAACTCACTAACGATTTACTATTGGAAGCGTAATTAAATCGATCCATTTTTCAAAAATATTGATCACTGGTGATAAAAAGTGGATAACCTACTACCTACAAACGTGCGAAAAAGGTCATGGTCAAAAGAACAAAATGACACATATATACTATAATCAAATTATATTATTATAAGCCATTTTATTTCCAAGACAGTAACAAAAATTAATAAAACAATTGGTACAAGTAAAAAAAGATTACAAGTTTCTGTCATGGCCCCTTACGGGTATAGGCCTCTCCAACTGCCTCCATTTTTTTCTGTTGTTCGCCGCTTCCGAAGTCGCTTGCGAAGCGACTGGTAATCAAATATACATAATTGAAATTAATCCTTATTTTCCTTAGTCACGGACGGCATCACACGTGAACGGCTGGACCAATTTTGCTAATTCTTTTTTTGTTGTGTTTGTTATTGTTGTGTTTGTTATTGTCAGGAGAAAGTTCTTATGAATGAAAAATTTAAAGAAGTTGCGCGTAACAAATTAACTTTTGGAATATTATACCAATGCAAATTCAATATTCACAGTTAAGGAAAGACAACGTCTGTCGGGTCAGCTAGTAATTGATAAAAAGTCTTGAATGTAGGTATTATAAAATAAGAAAAAGCTTTTTCCCCGACCTAACACATACACACGGACGGATTACCTACATTGTTACCATAGCGAGTAAAACGTAGACGATGGCACATGAAAAGAGAGGCTTATTATGCTCAGCAGTGGGTGTGGATGACGAGGTAACAAATATGTATTTACATTTGAAGTTTTAAAACACCAATACAACTTTTATGAAAGACGTCAGGACGTCAGCTCCAGTTGATAACCAGCGTCAGGCACTAGTTGTCTGGCATTATGCTGAACTGTAGGCCTAGACAAAACACATTTATGTTAGCGTTCACGCCAAACGCTACGCCAAAATGTATGGGAATAACATTAGTTGCGGAAAAGTTACGTCGTGTTCTTTCCGCAGGTAATGTCATTCCCATACATTTTGGCGAATTCTAACATAGAGAATTGTTATCACTATTGTTAGGTAAATACATAATTTAATTTTGCGGGATCTTTAGTTGTATCTCCTTATAGCTGGGCCAGACTTATATGTATACTTGTATTAGCATTTCCCTATAACTCCATGGCTTTCTGTCGATCAGAAGATTCGAAAATACGGGTATTCTATATCATTTTGGTTTAAATTTTCAAGCGCTATAAAACGCACTGTTCTGTGACTTGTATTTTTTTTTTTTTCAAACGATTTATTTCTCGTTTTTATTCCTTTCAGGCCCGCACAGTAGCGAACCGCATCCAAGTAGGAGTCACATACGACCGGCTCACGACGCTACAACCACGCTTACCGGACACCGTGGACGAGATGTCCACATCCACACACGTGTCCGTGTACTTCAAGACGAAGGCGAAGGATGGGCTCATACTGTACCTCGGCAACCCGAAGGACACCATGCTTAGGAGGACTAAATCGGTAAGGAAACAATGTTAGTCGTGCTACACACTCGTTCGGATCGGCGGTATTATGTTATGATGTTGGGTTGAAAGAGCATGGCGGTTGAGAGTATGTCATGCTCACTTAAATGTGTCACTGATGGTGGCGCGTGAGTTGGATCATTCGGTTCCCTAAAAAATAGCCGCCTTTGATTGAATTGCGCCTAGCAGTGACAGCTGACAGTTTAAAATGATCCCAAAAACATAATAACTGACAAACTCAAAACATTTCGCACAATTCACAGCGTTCGAATTACAGTGATTATTGATTTCTATTTTCCAGGATGACTTTATGGTAGTTGGGGTAGAGAACGGCTATCCGTACCTGAAAATGGACATCGGGGACAGCGCGGCGTCAGGTCGGGAACCCGCCAGGATCGGCAGCGACAAGTTCGTAGCCGACAACCGCTGGTACCAGGTCATTGTGGACAGGTATGACCATCTTTTCACACACCTACACATATCTCCGCGGAATCACCTTGAGCCACTGTGTACTTTTAAGAGATTCTATTCTTCCAAACGAAAATAAACTATTTCGTTTTGTGTCAACAGAGTCGGACGCAACGTCAAACTATCAATCCGCGAGCCTCTAGACAATGGATCAGCAGACTACGTGCACTCCAAAGAAGCTGTACTACCAGGACAGCATACGATCTTCAACTTGGACAGGCAGAAGTCCAAGTTGTACGTGGGCGGGGCGCCGTCAGATGCCAAGCTGCAATCCGTCAGTTTCCCTGCCTTTGAGGGTCAGATTGAAGAACTGATGATCGGAGACACGCCTGTGGGCTTGTGGAATTTCGCCAGCGCTGAGAATTTGAAGGGGGCTAGGCAGAGGTAAGAGTTTATAATACATTTGTGGCTACTAAAAATGTTTACTTGCAAAATTATCATTTTATAGTTGAGCAATAGGTAGTTTAATATGAGAGATTCGATCAATGAATAGGTTTTTAACCCCCGACGCAAAAACGACGGGGTGTTATAAGTTTGACGTGTGTGTGTGTGTGGGGGGGGGGTGTGGGGGTGTGTGTGTGGGGGGGGGGGTGTTTGGGTGTGTGTGTGTGTGTGAGAGACAACGTAGCTCCCGAACGGATGGACCAATTTTGATTTTGTTTTTTTTTTGTTTGAAAGGTGTATTAGTCGGGAGTGTTCTTAGACATGTTTCATCAAAATCGGTTCAGCCGTTTGAAGATTATCAGCCCTTTTCTGGTTGATGAAGGGATTTGAGCATCTTCCACGGGTCTGATCAACTCGAAATTTGGTATTCTATTACTTCAATGATATTAGACGAACAAAGTAACCTTGAAATGATGCTGGAGCAACACCTGGAATTTCCAGGATGCCCAAATTACTCACCAACAAACAGCAAATGTATCGTGTTTGGGCTCATTGAAAAGGTCTCAATGAATAGATTATAGATAAATAGTGATCAGGACGAGGAATGAGGATAAATTAGTAACAAACTTCACTGTGGGAAAAATACGCAACGATGCGTAGATTTAAGCGAGCGAGACATTAAGTTTAAAAAGCAGGAAATAAAAATTAAATTAAAAAAAATTTAAACCCCCGACCCTAACAAAAACTCTAAAAAGTAAAAATAATAATATTTTTTTAGAGTTTTTGTTAGGGTCGGGGGTTTTAAAAATTTTTAATTTAATTTTTATGTGATAAAGGATGTCAATGCATAACATCTAGATTTGTAAAAATACTTGCGTGCACTCCTAGGGTCGTCTAACGCGTAAGACGCAATAAAGTTATAATTATTCCAATGCTAGAACGAGATAAAGCTACACAGGATCAATAACAGCACAATCCATGCAACAGAACATCGATGGACCCAAACTTAATACGTCCCTGACAGAAAATTCCTGTATTTTAAGAACATTCGCATTCCAATCTGTCTCAATCTGTCAAAATCCTTCTGATTCACCAATTTGTTTTACAAGTTTTTGACGTTTTTTGAGCGATTTCTGATGTAAGACAAGTAATTCCTTATCTTCCCATCTACCCAACCAGAGACAAGCTCCTGGCTCCACACACGGGTCCCCAAGAGTACCGTTTCAACGGCCGCTCGCACGTCACCATGCCGGGCCGCGGATATCTGACGCCGCAGAAGAACCAGGTGCTACTGTTCTTCAGGACGTATGCCCCCGATGGCCTGATATACCTAGTAGGAGAAGGCGCCTATTTCTTCTCCGTTCAAATGCAAGATGGAAGGGTATTCTTACAGGTAAGCAGATTTTTATTTTTTGTGTGAATTTAGATGCAATTTGAGCTAAACTGGTGAAAAGACTACTCCACCTAGAAATATGTTTTTAGAGGTATTAAAGTATATTGTAATGTCGGCAGTATCTTAAAGTAACAAATTGTGCACAAACTGTTAAATAAACAACATTTCCCAAAGAAAAAAAGTTGCAAATCACAGAACAGATCTCGAAGGAAAAGCATGCGCTTCAGCAAGCATGTTCTATATTTAGAAATGCGTGATTTTGAGATCTATTATGTAGGGTTAAATTAAATTAGCTAGCCAAACTCAGTAAACGTGATGGGTTTATAATCTAAACACAATTGCGTTGGGATTTTTTGTAAAATTAAAGAACTGGCTACTTTATCTTATACTCCAAAGTAAAGACCATTACTACTTAACCACTTACATTTGTTGCCAGGTTTCCCTCGGGGACCCATACGACCTGCTTATCATCGGCACCACGAACTCTTACAACGACGGCAAGTGGCATAGACTTGATGCCGCACGAATACTCAACAAATGCTCCCTGAAAGTGGACCGCGAGATATTGAAAATGGATTCCGTTGCCAGAGAAGACACGATAGGTATTTTTTTTTTTTTTTTTTTTTTGTTACTTAATATGACTTATGACTAATAAAATCGATTTAGTGTAAGGTATACAAATATATTCGATTGAGACAGTGACTTTATATAGAGACCATATTAACGTCTATGTTTTAAATGTTTTTTGATGACGTTATAAATGAGTACATTCATAGAAGATTTAGCAGTTTCCAAATACTTTTCCCTAGCGCATAACGAATCTGATTTTCGAACTGTTAACACGATAGTTCGAAAATCAGATTCGTTATACGCTAGGGCAAAGTATTTAATGTTAATATTACTCCAAATTTGCCAAACTTTTTCATTCTCCGACCGTATTGTGTGATCTGCACCCTATTTGCTAAACACACTTTCAGTCACAATCCAAGGGTTTTGAAGATAACTCGTGATCCATTACTTCATTACGTTTAAAAAAATCGTCCGTTCAGCAACGTAAATAAATACAGGGTAAGTTTTTATCCAGTGCGCAAATTTTAACCATGAAATCAGCATATCATTCTAGAGCCCCTAGCGCAGAAAATGTTCGCCGGTTATACAAAAAAAAAAAATGCTTTTTCGTAGAAAAGTGCAACACCTACGCGGTCAAAATGTATGGAACTGCTGTTTTTTTTTTTTTTTTTTTGTAACCGGCGAAAAGTTTCTGCGGTAGGGGGGGTCTAGAATGATATGCTGAATTCATGGTTTAAATTTACGCACTGGATAAAAACTTTTCCTGTAGAATAGAATAGTTCTTTATTTGCACAAAAAGTAGGTACATGTCTCAGATGTTCAGTTTCAAGTGATCCTTATACTAACTACCTTAACTAGGGCATGCAAACAGTTTAAGTTATATTAATTAAGACTCATTTATTTTAGAAACACATTCGATCATACAAGTTTACCTTGTCGAAAACGAATTCAGTGAATAGTTTGAAATAGTTACCTAATACAATACATAATGTCAAGTTTCATAAAATGGGATTGTAAAAAATTCGTCAAGTTCGAGGTCAATACAATTAAATTAAAACATAAATGATTTAGTACAAGTCAAGAGTAGGTGCAGAGATGTCATTTTAGCAATTTAAATTATCATCCGTCAAAAATTCGCCAATTGAGTTATAACATTAATTAATTAATAGGGCAGTTAATTTCTTTTTGAATAATGGAAAAGTCTAATTTTTTATTACATTGGGTATTTTGTTAAATATGATCGGACCCATATATATAAAACTTTTTAAGGCGGTATCGCAATGAACATGGTTGAACTGTCACATTTAAAGGCATTGCGATGAATTGTCATAGTTCTCAATAAATGAGTATCGACTACAGGTGCCCTGGATAAAATGAACTTCGGTGGCAACAACAAGGGTATCGTGGAAGTGACTAGCGCCGGCTTCGACGGCTGCATCCGGCAGATCAGCATGGATGGCGTCAACATTGACCTCAGTGAGAACCTGGAGTCCATCGGCATTGCTTATGGCTGTCAGGTGAGTCTTTATAAAGTTTTTCTAATTTGTCTAATGCTCGGTTCCTCCTATGAACAAAAACGGATCGTATTGCCTACCAACGGCAACATGTTTTTATTTCCAAAGCAGGCAAATAAATAGTTTCGTAAGCTAATTTTACATATGATAACGACTTCTAAACCGGGTGTACTATGCGAAGGTTAGGTCTTCGCTTCACCTACAACTGTTCGTAAATTATAGGTAATTATTACTAGAAATATGAATGGATTTATGGAATGCAATACAATATAAGGGAAACCAGTATGCTTAAGAAATTAGCTCAGTCATGCAAGTAACTTGCATTGGAGTCCTGAAACAATTCGGTATTTTTTTGGATTTTTTAAAAGCTTTCCTGATTTTAAGATTAATTATCTAATGTTGCGTTTTTTGGTTAAAATGGAACGCAATGTCGAAAAGTGTCAACTTTAACAATGCCGGAGTTAAAACAAATACTCGCATATTCCCATTATAGTCTGAAATACATAGTAACAATTTATATCATCTATACTTTGTTTTATGCAATCTCAAAAATGTTTTTATTTTTTTCGCATGGTTTTCCTTGTGATAATTCTGCGAATTCTTCGAGAAACAGATTCAGTTCCCAAACAGAAAGAATATGGTTTTCTTTGTTCTCTGTATGCACATATTTCACACACATCGCTTTCCATCAGACGTGATCGAGGTCAAGATCAGGCCTATTTAATAATAAAAAATAAATGAAAAAAACGTTTGCGATTTGTTGTTCAGAATACACCCCTGTTTCAGTAAAACTTTTCAATTAATAATTGTTTTTTATTCTCTTCCACAAGTTCGCGTCTCTGGTATCTCTGTCGGGCAAGGACAGCTATTTACGCTTCGTGTACACCACGACAGAGAACCTGCAGCTGACGCTCAAGTTCAAGACATCGAGCCCTGACGGGCTGCTGTTCGTGTACGTCAGCCGCACGCAGACCACCGCCATGGCCGACAGCATATCACTGTCACTCATCAGAGGTACGTGTGTACATACAAATGTAACAAGAACACGCACCCTAATGAGGGTTTTCTGAAATGACGTACACTAGGTGGCAGCACTGAGACGTCAGGTCCGGGAACCCGTCAAAAGTGTCAAAGCGCCTACGGACTGAATGGTGAACGAATGAATGAAACGAATAACATCAAATATTTAAAGGTCATTGTCGAACTGGAAGACCTCTTGTCTAAGTGGCGCCAACTACTTGAATATTCATAAAAATCCTCATTGCCAAAGACACTATTACTCAGAATCTGGATCACTTTGAAGGTTATTGCGAATACATTGTTTCATATGTTCGAAAAAATTGTCTGCTTAGCAACGTAAACCACGCCATGAATGTTGTGGAACTGTCAAAGTTAAAGCGATTCCTACTGATAGTGTATTACGTAACTACCCCTCTGCTGCTGACTCCGTCAATTTGCAGTGTTATAGCCATTTCAGACAACTTGAATATACAGACTATTTAAGTCATACGGTATTGTTATACGGTAAATTTCCCTTACTTTACAACCAACGAAAACAACAGAACTGTAATCGTTTTTTGGTGCAATTTTTTTCTAAACCACATTTCTTAAAACGTTGAAGAATGCCCCACCAAGACCTAAAAGTCTAAGAATTATACATATACATACAGGATAAATTTTATCCAGTGCGTAAACTTTAACCATGAATTCAACATAATTCATTCTAGAGCCCCGAGCGCAGAAATATTTCGTCGGCTTCACAAAAAAAAAATCAGCTGTTTCATAGCGGCCAAAATGTATGGAATAGCTGAAATTTTTTTTGCATAACGGACGAAAAGTTTTTGTGCTGAGGGGTCTACAATGATATGCTGAATTCATGGTTAAAGTTTGCGCACTGGATAAAAACTTTTCTTGTATGTTAACTCACGCTATTTCTACATGGTATTGGAAATTACGTAACGTCACGTACTATGATTGATACTCAATCTGATCTCAGTCTCAATCTGTAAAGTACTTACATTATGATAAGTTTTTGACTTTGACTGTCGCTGAAATGAGGGTACGTCCGGATTTTGAACGCTTTAAATGATGATGTTGTTTTTATGTCAGGTAAACTGGTCCTGATGAGTCAGCGAGAACAGCTTGACACGGGTCTGAACACGTACAACGACTCGCAGTGGCACGTGGTCACCGTCACACACAACAACAACGCACTGCGGTTGGTTATCGATGACTTCGACTACTTCAGGTACGTACCATCATCACTTGCCCGAGACAGATGTACGGCGACCGTATACTGGAAGACGTAACTTTGTAAGGCCTTCCACAAGGTGGACCGATGACCTGGTGAAGACCACAGGAACCCGCTAGATGCAAAAAGCATATAACTGGTCGAAGAGGCGGTGCTCGGCGGAGGTCTAGGTCCAGTACTGGACGCCTTTCGGCTAAAATAACTAACTCACAAATACAGGATGGCAAGGAGAATAACGCTCAACCTGTGTTCATTAATTCAATACATGATGCCGGGCCAGAGCGGCAAGTTAGCTGTTATTAATAATCGAAAAATATAATAATTTCAATATCATTATAAAGGGTAACTTCATTTAACATGTGGGTAGGTCTGCAATTACTTATCAGTCCTCACCAGTGGCCGTAGTGTGAGTTTCGTGTAACCATCTCGTTGGAGATGGTTACACGAAACTTGGTGAAGGACCAGGTTGAGAGTGGAGTGACCTGTCAGTGTCATCCCACTGATGCTAAGGATTGACCAAGCATTAGGTGAAATGACACTGACAGCTCACTCCACGCTCACCACACGCGGTGAGATGGTTACAGAATAGCAATGTGGTCCGTTGCTCCTAGAGCTGTATTACCTCCTCCCGCCTTTACTTATCCCACTAATTGCCCACCCCAGCACGGACACCGCGCCCGCGCCGCTGCACATCCTAGACGGCGTGTTGTTCGTGGGCGGCGTGCAGCCAGGCTACGTAGTAGGTGGCAAGGTGGGCTCCAAGACGCCCTTCAGCGGATGCATTGCCGACGCAACTATCAACGGCCGCGTGCTCAACCTTCTGGAGCCCTTCAGCAACAGTAGTACCACTTTCGGCAGGTGTGGCAGTACCACCACCACGGGGGGAATCAGTCCAGGTAAATTTCCATACCAATATACGTAGTATAAAAAATAAAGTCGTTTTCCGTGTCTGTCTGTGTGAATGCGTTGTTTTATTCGAATGCTAGCGACCCTCGACGCCTCTTCTTCAAAAAGTTTTTACGAGTTAACAAAATATCGAGGTTTATGTATCCCACTAACTGCCTTAGCGTATGGAAAAAAGTTCAACCATCTTTGACCCAAAATTCAGCTGCACTAACCCCGCTCTGTATTGTTTAATATGAATATATTTCACACATTATTAACCTTTTCGGCATAAATTGATCAAATAATGGACGTAACTGATCCAAAATTCATTGTATAGTTTAGCAGAACTAAACTGTCACGGAGACATACATGAAAAGCATTTTTTTTAACTTCTTCCCGTGACTTCTTTCACGTGAAATTTCTCGTTCCCCTGACCCATCCCGTCGCATCGCATCGCCTGCGCTGTTACATTGTTTTCGATTAGCGTTATTTCAAATATATTTTTTGCTCGGCTGCTTGACACAATGTATGTGTTTTTAATTTAAAAAAAGATTCATTCGTTTTCATGCGATGGCCAAGTCAATTTATTTATTTAAAACATAAAAGATTTTTAATATTGATATTGATATGGTCACTATAAGATGTTGTTAGGTTAGCATATTACGTAATAACTTAAGACAGAAGAATCTTTAAGTATGAACTGATTAAATTGACCGACTTGGTATTATATGGATCTCACAACTTTTTACGATAGAAGAACTGAGTTGCGAGACTTGTTTTTTTTTTTACAATTTATGTTGTTGATGGCATCATTTTTACGGAAAATGAATCATTATTCAACATAACAAACAGAACACGAAATTGCAGAACGTTAGGTAATTTGTGTTTTTAGCTTCCTACTTATGTGCTCGATAATTCTGTTACTAACGAGTCATTATTTTAATTCACAGCTATTTAATTAAATGATTTATAATTTTATTTCTGTAAGTAGGTTTGTACAAACACTTTTACACGTCGATAATATTTTTTTAAACTAGATGAGGGCGGCAGTTCCAATCTGACTACTCTGAAATGAAAAGCCGAAACAAACTCAGAAGTCGCAGTCTCTTTTAAAGTACAGACATAATCTTGGTCGGATCATGTGAAGACCATGTGATAGATTGTTGTCTGAAATGGTCTTTTGAGGAAAGAACCACACAGATTGAGTGGACCTGTCCAGTCAGTGCACGCATTTGTCACTAATCGTGCAGGCTAATTCAAAAGTTAGTTACTAGTTACTCAGAATTAGTTTTAACTATTGGATTAATCATCTACTTTTATGTACATTTTCGAGTTTCGGTTAACTAATGTTCGTCTGTCAGGAAAGGGATGTTCAATTCAAAATTAACGAAATAACATACCTATAATACAGTTAGTATTCCCACCGTTACAAAAATAAAGATTTGTTATGATTATTTTCGTCTAGATCAAGCACAATGGGCTGCGACGCCGCGCACAGACGTACTGCCGACGCCCGGACTGCCGGGTGCTAGCGAAGCGCCGCCTACTAGAGGTACGTACGATTCCAAGCATCAAACATACGCAGTGTAAAGCTGGTGATCTACCCCCTTATTCATAAACGTTGCTTAAAGTTAAATAGTGATTAGCGTCTGTTTAACCATACATCTTGGACGTTTAAACATCATTTAACTTTAATCATCGTTTATGAATATGGCCCTAGGTGCACTTTTATAACGCCAGACGGCATGTTATCCAGAACGTTGTTATCTACGGCAGTAAATAGTTTTTGAAGTGAAGACTTCTTATCTACGGTAGTAAATAGTTTTTGAAGTGAAGACTTCTTATCTACGGTAGTAAATAGTTTTTGAAGTGAAGACTTCTTATCTACAGTAGTAAATAGTTTTTGAAGTGAAGACTTCTTATCTACGGTAGTAAATAGTTTTTGAAGTGAAGACTTCTTATCTTATGTATTTACACAGTACTGAAGATTCGTCATCGTCTAATGTTACTATCTTTGTAAATATGTCGTTGGTGTGCCTTGCATAATAAATAAATAAATAAATAAATAAATAAATTATCTACGGTAGTAAATAGTTTTTGAAGTGAAGACTTCTTATCTACGGTAGTAAATAGTTTTTGAAGTGCAGACTTCTTTAGGTGCTTTGAGCACTTATTGTGTGAACAAAAATCATGGAACTCATGTCATCGTCACTGAACGCTTTCCATGAGCTATATGTATACTGTGTAAATATGGGTGAACGAGCACACGGATGAGTTGCGCGTTGATGTCTTTTGGAAAAGTCCCTCTCTTTCCCTTTGTATTGTTATCGTAAAAATCTGTGCTGTAATCTTTAATGGCTGAAGTCGATCGCTCCTTTATATTTTTTTACCGAGAGCAATCAGGACCGAAGGACCCAATGTGAAATCCTGTATTGACGATTAAAAAAATACACACGTAATTGTTCAAGTTTTCACTTCTGTCGGCACTCCCAGAGTGCCACTTTTTTTTCTTATTGGTGCTATCACATTTTTGCCTGAATTTGAACGTTTTACTCGATATTTGATGAGTGATTATGGTTTAGATGCCAAAAATTCAAAACAAAATATGTTCTAGAAAATTTCAGTATTGGCCTAGGGAGTGCTCTAAACAAATATTTTAATTTGTTTACATAAGTCAGTAAAATCCTTGTCTCGACAAATGATGTTTCATAAAATTTTACTTTTGGGCATCTTTAGATGCTTTATTACATGGAACATAATAATAGTTCTGTAATTTATAAAATGTCCATGGTAGGACTATACCTTGTTCTTTGGAATGGTCAAATCATTTTTTTATGTTTCATACAGTAATTCACCAAAAATAATTCCGTAAAACACAGAATTTATGATAATTTTTCGTCTAAAATTAAATTTTCTATCTGTATATGTGCAATCGAAATTCAAACAAAAAGTATTTTATAACTAAGATTACTAAGTCAGCTTGCTAGAAAAAAATAATTGTTTATTTAAAACTAATATGTTTAAGCAATTGTTGAATGCAACGCTAATAAAACTCGAGACAAGCGGGTTTTAGCTTTTAGTCCGCGCTGGTTTGTTCCTGGGCGTCCAACGCATAGCGGATAGCATGTGTGCGTAGCGTACTTCACTAGACACACACCCGCGATCGGCTACCACGCGCCGTATAATTTTCCTAAAATTGAGCACTTCGATTTGTAATAGCCCTCTTAACTTACATTCCGTGGACGTTTGGTGTCATTCAAGATTTTGGAAAGTGTGGTGTGCTACGATACCGTCATGTTTCAAAGCGTGTTCAAATCTTTCCATATATTTTACTTTCATGTGTTATCGTGGTGCCGTGGACGTCACGTTAGAAATTATAGACAGATAGAACTTTATATTTTGCTTCATTCAACTTTGACACGTCACCGACAAAACATTGAACATTCGTCTGCTCATTTCATTTCATAGTTCGATCATTCGGAACGCAAGTGAATGATGCCGAAATCCAGCATCGTTGGATTGGAATACTTGCTGTTGAATGATTGTTCAGTAGAACAATTGAATGTTTTAGGTACAGGGGATTCCGTATTCCACAACGCGGTGCTACCCGTGCCGGGCGCTGAGGACACGACAGTCGCGCCGCAGACGACCACGAGTACGACATCTCGTCCCGCCACCACGACCACGCGTCGTCCGCCGCCCAAGCCTGAACCCGGCTGTGCGCTGGCGCATGACCCCTTCTACTCTACTGGGGACCCCGATGTGGGATATAGATTCGGTAAGACACTATCGAAGGTTATTTGTCGATGTTTTACAGTAGTTTTACAGTCGTTATGGGTAGTCTGCAGCCCAAAACTATTTTTTTTTTTAAATTAAATCTTTTACAGGCACTTTTCAATGATCAAATATTTGTAGAGTTATTTTATTTGATTTGCAGTAAATTTGCTCCTAGATAGTAATAATCTGCTCTCAAATCGGCGAAAGATTACAAAGATAAGTTATAAAATAATGAATGTGTTCTTCAGGTACTCGAAACGACAGCCGCATCGAGTACTCGAAGCTGCCGGGGCGTCACCTGCAGGGCTTCGACCTCACCATCTCGTTCAGAACATTCGACCAGCACGGCGGGGTGGTGTTCTACGCGGCCGCCGACAAGGATCCCTTGCAATTCCTTGCGTTCTACATGAAGGATGCTAAGGTTTGACCTTTGATTTTACACACAACATCCCTTTGCCTCGTAGCAACGAGCTTCACGCTCAAGTGTCACGCGTCTTCCGACAGCAACTGCGGAGGAAACATATGGAAGAAGTGGTTTAGAACATGCTACGTTACAGCACGACGAGACTTACAAAGTGACGAAAGGAAACAGGTGACGCGCGCAATTGTCTTGACGCAAGTCACACCACCAACACCGTTGGGATAGGATACCAAAAAACACCTTTATTTGTTCAGCCATAGGGTCACTGTCGAGTATCAAATTATGCAAAGGAATGTTGTAAGATCCATGTAGCACACAAGTATGCTTGAGCGCTTTAATAACATGGACGACTTCAACGCGTTGTTGGTATACTTTAATAGTTTTTGTATGTGTGTAGCATGCGTATGTATGTTATTTTACCATTGTTTATTTTTATTTTTTACTAGCTGACCCGACAGACGTTGTCCTGTCCGTCCAATAGTCATTCATACAAAATACCTTCCCTACCTACCCTACCTACCCTACCCTATCCTATCCTACCTACCCTACCTACCCTACGCTACCTACCCTACGTTCCCTACCCTACCCTATCCTACCTACCCTATCCTACCTACCCATCCTACCTACCCTATCCTACCTACCCTATCCTACCTACCCTATCCTACCTACCCTACCCTATCCTATCCTACCTACCCTACGCTACCAACCCTACCCTACCCTATCCTACCTACCCTACCTACCCTACCTACCCTACCTACCCTAAACATAAAAAAACCCTTAAAACCATCCATGGACTTCAACGAACATTTAAAAAAAAGAATTTGTAAAATTGGTCCAGGCGTTGTTGGGTTATGCGCTTACCAACACATTTTGCGATTCATTTTTATATTATAGACTAACTGATTTCGGCAATAACATCTTTTATTATTGACTGTTATTATTAATTACATGTCCACTTCTCCAGCTCCACTTCACCTTCAACTGCGGCGGTGAGACCGCTCTGATCTCATCAACACAGACGTACAACGATACAGAATGGCACACGGTCACGCTCACTCGCTCGGCTGGTCACGGCAAGCTGGCGGTGGACTCTGAACTGGTTGGCGAGACCAGCGCCATCTGTAACGCGCCCGCGGTACTAGCCGCGCCGTACTATTATGGCGGGCTCAGGGACCTCAACCACAATATTAGTGATAATCTCAAGGTAAGGTCGCGCATAATAATTGGTTCATTCATATCCTAGTTTTCTTGCCCTCATACTAATTTATTTGTGGTCAGCGCAACATGTATAGCCGTAATATGTTCATTCATAGGGTTAGTATTAATTACTTCTCAAGGCGTGACCAACAGAATTAAATACAAACTGTTAAGGTTTCCATAGCGATAATGTTGTTTACTAGTCAGTAGAGTGAAAGTTGATTAATGGTTTAGAGAAATTTGTGATTTTAAAAATCTCTTTTATTTTTAATTATCTTGAAAAGTACACACCAAGGCAACAATTCAAACTATATATTTCCAGTTTCTCGCATTGTATAGGATTTTCGTACAGTACGAGATCAGCGTAAACTGGAAATGTATAGCTTGATGTGTAACCGTGCGTACAAACGAGTTTCATTTAACGTCAAACATCAACAAGGTGTAATTGAGATCGTTTCAATTACGAAACTGACTTCAATATCGCCTGCCTGTTACTGTTCCACCGCAAGGCAAAAGGCCAAAAGCCTCTGCTCATCAACTTGCAAAGAAAGCATGAGCATTGAACACCACGCACGCTCAAGGCGGCTTGGTGATTTTGGACTTAAAATATGTCCAGGCTTCCTCACGCTATTTTCCTTCACCGATGTCAGTGACGTCCAAGGCAAACCCTGACAGTAAATATGAATTGAGAAAGTCACATTGCTGGTCTGCTTGCCTTGATTTTGAGCTACAGTGTCGTTCATAAGAGGCGAGGCCTTCACCGCTGGACCATCACCACATTTTTTTTGTAATGCCTTTAGTAGTAAAAAACACGCTTTTGCACTTTTTACTAGCCAACTCAACCTTTTATAAGACAACAAAGAATGGCCTATCTTTGAGCCTTGTTCCATCCACTGCTGATTTAAGGCTTTCTAAATACTGTACTACGCTTGCTCAAATTATTATTTTGTTACTTATCATTGTCTCAGAGACACAAAATACGTCCAGCAATGGACAATATGGACGTAGACCTCCACCAATATCGTCATAGCGACCGATCCAGTATAACTAAACATAATCAGCATATTATGCTCCCACTGCTGGAACAGACCAGCACCCTAATTGCGTAACTCACGATTATTCATAATCTGTTTCGTTTTGAAACCTTTTGCTAAACCATTGCTTCATTAGTTCGAAAAAATGTGTCTGCTCAACAACGTAAATAACGCAATGAATATTGTTGAACTGTCAAAATGAAAACGTTTATGATTAATCGTGTGTTACGCAATTAGGGTGCAGGTCTCTGTGGCATGGAGTCCATCACGCGGGCCCAGTGCGTGGTGGTGGACGTCACAAGTCTTAATTCTTTCAGCTTATTGAGAGCAATTTAGTCAATAAAATTATATATACAGCTCGATTCAAACTTTATGGCGGCTCGGAACACGAGGCGAGTCGCTGCGCAGTAACAATTTCATGGGTCAGCGGGGTTGAGGGGTGGGGTACTGCGCAGCGTGTAGCTCACTTCAGAGCCGCCATAAAGTTTGACGCGATGTATACTATATACAGAGACGTCAACGCGCAACCTGTTACCATAGATTTGCGCCGGCTATTAAAAAAATGGTTGTTCCTCCATTTTGACCTCAAAGGCATTGCACTTTTCTATGAAAGATCTGATTTTTTAATAATTTACGATCAATTTTTACGTTAGGGGTCTAGAATCACATAATGTGCTGAATTCATGGTCACAGAATGCCCGTCGATGTCCTTGCCACTTTGTATATGTAAAACGAGGTAGAAAGGTTATACGCTTCGCAAGTAGCACGCTAAAACTGAGCTAGATAGCACACCAGCAGGCCTAGACAAAACACATTTCTGTTAGCGTTCACGCCAAACGCTACGCCGAAATGTATGGGATTGACCTGCGGAAAAGTTACGTCGTGTTCTTTCCGCAGGTAATGTCATTCCCATACATTTTGGCGTAGCGTTTGGGCGTGAACGCTAGCAGAAATGTATTTTGTCTCTAGGCCCCAGACTCCGTGTCGCGCAACGGAAGCCACAAAATATGCCTGTCTCTTTCGCGTCCGAAAATTACGATACGCCTTCCTACTTCCATTTGTTATATTTAGTGTGAGTTCACGAAATTACTTTATTCATGTGTGCGATAGTGTCTGTAATTGAAGATCTAATGTTGTACGAGTATCTACCCCTTTTTATTCATAATATTAAGTGCAGTAGTGATGAAATCATTTACACAGGATCCTGCATATTACTTAAGCGTACTTAAACGTTGAAACGTACTTGAAAACGTACGCAAAAAACGAGCTTGGACGAAGAGTTGCGGACATCAGCCAGTTATACAATACTTCTTACATCGAAATATTCTTGTGCAGGACTTCTACCAGCCGTTCAAGGGCTGCCTGAAGGGGCTGATGATGAACGGACAGCACGTGACCGACGTGTCGCTCCACGTCAACTCGCTGCGCTGCAGCGATAACGTCGAGGAAGGAGTCTACTTCGGAGCCTCCAGTAACTTGCATAGCAACTACTTGAAGGTAATACTTAGTTTCCAATGTATTATGATGTTTGCAGAAAGCATACTTTATTCCCTTCACTTAAAGCTTAGTTTCCGGTACAGTAACAATCATCATCTGCCTTGGCCAGGGATGGAGAACCGATGGCACACGTGCCTTTGGTGGCACTTAACAAAATTGTTTGGGCACGTCATCAACTGAGGAATTTAGATACAAAGATCACAGTGACAAACATTTATTTATTTTTATTTTTAAACATTGAAATTTGGGCGCAGTATGTATTTACATCTAACTGTGCCTGCAACTCGTAGTTTTTAGGAAAAATACCATATACTCGCTTAGAAACCGATTGCTAAAAGTAACAAAATAAGAACTTGATATAAACTATTCTAGCATCTATGTAAATAGTTTGCTTCAGTAGAGGTTGTACTAATTAGTTTATTTTAATAAATAAGTACCTACCTCAAGATATAAAACCTTATTTTTAGTATATGCAAAACCCGAAACACGTGTCTAGTATTCTTATATAAAGAATCTATGTACAAAATTTCAAAGCTGTATCATGAAAAATCTCAAAGTTTTAAGCTTGTTTTGTCTACACAAAAATGGTCACCATAGGACCCACGCGACGCCCGCACGTCCAGCGTCGTATTATGCTCATTGATAATATTAGGCACTAGGTACCTAACCGTATGGCAATTGTTTTGTAATTAACTGGTGACATATAAAAAAAATTGGGAAAAAATACAACATGGTGTATAAACTACTGGAATTTATTCAGTTTATTATTGTGAACAAACTATATTCAGGTTTCGCATATACTAAAAATAATGTTGTATAAAGAGTAGGTAATATTGTAATACTTTTTTTCCAGTCGTCGCTAAGTCAAGATTAAATGTTTTCCACATTAAATAATTATTTTGGAAAAAATAGCAAGTCGATGTACCGGTTCGCCATCCCTGGCCTAGGCTTTTTACGACTATGTTGGGGTCGGCTTCTAGTCCAACCGGATGCAGGAATACCAGTTTTTTACATGCCTATCTGACCTCCACAATCCAGCAACAGGGACACAATACCACGTGCCAAGACTGGTTGACGGACTTTCGACTGTCCGTAACGACTATCAAAGATATACGAGTGACGGACGATACGATTACAATGTTATACGCAGTCTTCAATAGCACCAGTCATTCTGAAATCAATTAAAAGTATAAACATATGGGGAGTTTGTTGCGCCACTTCTTCTTCCCAGCAAAAGCACTAGGAAGTGGTGAAAGGCGTTTTTGGGGGACTGTCTTATGTAATTTTAACGTTCATAAAGTGCTGACTCTCAGCCTAGTTTGAATAAATGACTTGATTCTGATTTTGAAACAAGAATTTGAATAGATATTACTTGTAATATTTTTAGGTTTACTGTAATGCAAAGTATCTTGGTTAGTTATCTATTAAGATCTATCTCTAACACGCATGTCATTGGGGTTGTTTGCTGGAAGCGTTTCCGTGAAACAGTGCTGAGCGTTTGCCACTTTCAAAGTGATCTTGAATGCAAAGCGACCAATCGGCGACAATACAAAACACTTAGCGCTGTCTCGCAGCAAAGCTTTTAACAAGAAACTCAATTGGCAGCTGAATGAAAATCGTCTAGCGAAACTGATTTCACTGTTTCCCTCTCCATTACAGCTACTCGAAAACTTCAAAGTAGGCGACGAGGTGTCAATTTCCATGGAGATTCGTCCTCGCAACAGCACGGGACTACTGCTCAGCGTCCACGGCAGGAAGGACTATCTGGTCCTCGAACTACTGGAGAATGAGGTCGTTGCCAGCGTAGAGAATGGGAACGGACCCTTCCGTGCAAGTTACTCGCTCGGCAACAAGTTCGCGCTCTGTGATGGCAACTGGCATAAGATACACGGTAAGCTAACTGAGAGTCCGTTATCATATTTTTTTTAAGCAATCGAATTCTAGTCTCAGTGTCATTATGTCAAAAATACCTCACTTTTTTATCTAGATTTTGACATCTAGTGTCGCTGACTAGACTTTGACCCCCTTATTACAAAACAAGGTTTTTCTTTAGGTATGGTTTAAACCATCGAGCCTGTTTTTGAAATAAGAACTTAGAACTGAAATAGAATTACGGCTCCTTTTACAAAACTGACAATTTAGCACTGGACTAACTTGTCAGTTTTGTAAACGGAGCTGTATTTCGATTACAGTTAGGTTCTTATTTCAAAAACAGGCTCGATGGTTTAAACCATACCTAAAGAAAAACCTTGTTTTGTAATAAGGGGGTATTTGTTTTTATCACAGGATTTTGCCTTCTGGTCAATCATTACAGATACTTGATTGGTACAAAGATCTTTTAGCACCTGAGAGACATTGACAGGGAGCGTCGTTGGTAAACCTTTGTGAATTTAAATTGTCACAGAAGTTTTATTGAAAAATAGCAGCGCTCTGAGGTTTCACCCGCGTAGTTCCCGTTCCCGTGGGAATACGGGGATAAAATATAACCTATGTCACCCGGGTTAGTGTAGCTTTCCAACAATGAAATAATTTTTCAAATCGGCTCAGTAGTTTCGGAGCCTATGCAGTGCAAACAAACAAACAAACAATCAAATCTTTTCTCTTTATAATATTATTATAGTAGATTATATAGTATAGATAAAAGATGGCGGCATTCGTTTCTGTTTTGCCACGCACCAACACGTCCTTGTACAGTTGTTTATTGTATTTCGTAACCGGTATCAAGATTGTATATATTGTGACAGCTAAGACAAAAGCGCTGTCAATACAGCGCTTGTATGAAATGTAACAGCGGTTTTCGTAGTTCAAATGTATTATTCGTCTTCGAAGTCGTCAGTATAAGTATTAAAAAAAACAAATGATTTTACAAAGTCATAGCTAGTACTTGTCAGAACAGTGAATAACAATTCCAGTGGAGTACCGCAAGGGTTTTTGGCGCCTGAATGACATTGAACCTTGTAGCGTTGTATAGTGTAGTGCAGTGCTTGTTTTGATAACTTACTAAAATGATTTGTACATGTACAGCTCGATTCAAACTTTATGGCGGCTCGGAACACGAGGCGAGTCGCTGCGCAGTAACAAATTCATGGGTCAGCGGGGTTGAGGGGTGGGGTACTGCGCAGCGTATAGCTCACTTCAGAGCCGCCATTAAGTTTGACGCGATGTATATCTGGCATGGCGCGTATTTATGTATCAGTTAGGAAGAAATAAAAGTCCAGAAATATTGATCAAAATTAGCATTTATAATCGAAATGGGATTTAATAACTTAAATAGTACCAATAAAATATATTTTAAAGATATTCTAAAAATGCAATGTTTTTATTTTTTTACTAAATAAGAATTCGTGACATCTCTTAAAATAAAACTAAAAACACTCGTTAAGTGTAACATTTAATACAGGTCGCAATAATGAACAATATTGACACAATTTTAATTAAAATAGTTACCTTTACTTTACATAAAACTGTAAAGAATGATGTCAACAACATTGATACGATTTTAATAATAATACCTTGTCATACACACGTGGGGTTAAAACAGTGAATGTAGACATTACAAAAGTGTGTACTATTAATATTGATGTACAGCTATATGTTGAATGTTCCCAGTGGTGAAGTCCCTGTACGTGGTATCGGTGGGTGTGGACGGGCACTTCTCGAAGCCGGGGCTCGGCGCGTACTCCTCGACGGACACTCGCTCTGCGCTGTACATCGGCGGGCACGAGCGGGCCCTGCACAAGGTGCGCGGCGTTCGCTCCCGACGCGGCTTCACCGGCTGCATCAAGAACATCGTAATTGGAGAATCTCCCGTCAAAATACCACTAACAGCCGCCGGCAGAAACACACACATTGGTGTTTGTCCCGTCGACTAGTGGAAGATCTAACTACAACCATCGAAGTATCCAAACACGAATTGGCGAATTACATGGAGGGCCATCCATAATGCCCCGATTGCGCCAACCTGGTGTGAGCCCACATATTTTGCAATTTTAAATTAAACCATAAAGTAATACTGGTAGAGTTTATATTTTAAAGTAATCCGATCGTGGTGAAGTTCAGAGTTCAAATACTTTAGATTTATACGTGTGACGTATTGAAACTGATGACTAACCCCACCCCTTAACACCCATTGTCACCCTTAAGGTGTGACGTATATATGTCCGCGCTTTTGCTACTCTGGAAATGATCGGAGTCAAAACAAAAGTTAATATTGTTATATGTATAAGTTCAAATATTTATATCAAAGTGTCAAGTTATCAAATAATAATTTTGTCGTGTGATCGTGTTTAAAGAAATTTTCCTTTGAATTAATTAAATTGCATTTATAACGGACCTCTGAACTTAAAAAAGAAGAAAGTCTAAGCGATACGACTGACATAATATGAAGACTATAAAACTGTTATTATGATTAAATAATAGGTCTATGTATAAACATTATAAAATATATATATCATTTACCATTTAAATGTATTTCTTATTTTCTTGTCACTCCTTTTGGTAAGTCTCCACCAACACCTCCTTCTGGAAAAACGCGATAGATATAAAAGTGATAGATATAATCCGGTCAATAAGACATTCGAAGGTGCATAAAATCCCAAGAAGCTGAAAATCAGTAAAATGGTTCAAAATATAATTATAAATATAATTTAAAAGTTCCCCATCATTCCCGTGTATGGAAAAACAATTATTCGAGGTCAAAGGTCAAAAAAATGAGTTTTTCGCGATTTTCAGCAAAACGGTAAGTTTTATCATAACAGTACCTCGGACAAAAACTGTAGATCATAAAATTTTGTTTATAAAGGTAAGTTTCTGAGATAAAACGATTCAAAAAGTTGTAAAAGTTGTTTTCGTCAACTCATAATAAGCACACGTTTCCACGCCACCTATGAGGTAGTGTACTTAGCGCGTTTTTTTTAACGTGGTTTCCCCAGTAGGCCTACTCCACGGGTTGTGATCCTCTTTAATTTGAAACTATAGCAAAATAACGGAAATTTTCAAAAATTGGAAAACATAAAAGCGATGTAAATAAAAAAAAGTGGTGAAGTTCATTCGCCTGATTCGTAACTTTCAAATTCTTGTTCTTGTTCTTCTTCTTCTTCTGCTTTTTCTTCATCTTCATTTTGGATGCAAGTAAATTGCGTCAATAGCGATGTATCGCATGACACTTCGTTGGAATCAAACGAATCCACCACTGTTGGTGATTCAACATTAGAGCACGACCGGCCTTGACAATTTGTGCATGCCAGAGAACAAAACAGTCCGACTTTTTTGCAACCACATTTAGCACTGCATCCCTTTTTGCAGTTCCAAAAAATTGTGTTTAGCAGAAAAAAACGACGACTTGAGAACCGCCTTCATTTTTAAGTCTGTTAAAAAGATAGAACAATCTTCAAAACATTGGTTATTTTATATAATCATATGTATATTTATGTACGGTGATACGGCCAGACAACGTCGTGACGGAGCCGGAAGATGAGGGAACGAACTGAAAAGAAAAACACACATTACCCTCCCCCAAAAAACTGTTAGTCATCGGAAGAGGCTTTTGGTCAGCAGTAGGATTATGCAGGGTCACTATAGCAAATACGATAAAATTGTTACATTATATGAAGGAAAATAAAAAGTGAGACACATTTATGCGCACGTTTTTTTTCTGGTATTACCACACAATGTTTTTAGGGCATTCTGGTGTTGCATTAACTGCAACATCTTCTCGATATTCTATCATCTTCGAAGGCGTACACGTACTTATTTGTAGTTTCAGGTACAATTATACGTACGTTATTTAACAGGTAACACAAGAACCTGTCATCTTAACTACCTATTACATATAGATTTATTAAATTAAAGTTAGACAAATACGCTAGCTCTAGGAATAATTTCACCATACATCAGGAATTATGCTGCTAACATTATTTAAGTAATTACAGTTTTTATCAAACTTTATAGAAGTACCTGCCTACAATTTATAAATCTGTTAACATTACATTTTTAAAGGTAAAGTAAGATAAGTTTTTAAGGCAAGGCGTCCGGTAAAGGCAGCGGGGCGCGCGGCAGGCGCGGCAGTGCACCCAGAGGCTCTGAAGCGCGCAGAAAAGCGGAGTACCTACGCGCTGTTTTCGAGGTACGCGGGAGGCGCGGCAAAACGCACTGGATTCGTGGCGGGCGCGGTGCTCAAGGTGTGACCCGGGCGGAAGGTGTCGTGGCAGACCCCGGAGTAGATGGAGCGACGAACTGAAAAAAGCGACCACATTAGGCCTAGCTTAAAAAAACCTGTTAGTCATGGCGAGAGGTTTTTGCCGTGTACGTTACCCTAGCAAGAAAGTGTCTCCTAGAGTTATATGAGTAGAACGTATAATGTGTGCCTTATCTGCTGTAAATGTGCCCCTACATAAAAAATGTGTGCCCCCTGTCGTTTTGGAGAAAAACGGAAAAAACGATTCTAGCTGGAGTAACGTTTTTCTAGCAGGAAAATTCTAAACGAATGATCGGAGAGAGAAAAATTGTGCATGGCCAGAGAGCTTATATGTGTGCCAAAATGTGCCCCCAAAAATAAAATCTGTGCCCCTTCAGGTTTTCGAGATATTGCATTTCCTGCTGGAGTAACGTTTTGATGAATCGTATATCTCTAAAACTATTGCATGTGCCCCTGTAGAATAAAAGTACACGAGTAGCTCTTAAGGGGCACACCTTAGTGCCCTAATTAGATTTAAGAAAATATTTATAGTTTTCAAGTTATCGCGGTTTTACGAAAACCCGAAAAAACATCGCATCGCCTAAATGAGACAAGGCACAAGTTCGCTGAAAACTGTATTCGGTCCTTCTTGACGCTATTAATAACCATACAAAGTTTCAAAACTGTTCATGCATGCGTTTTTGAATAATCTTGCAAAAAGTCAAAACGATGGTGTCTTAACTTTGACGGCAAAATACAAGGAACCGGCTCAATCCCAGATGCGTAGGTGTGAACCAAAATTGTGTGCCTTTAGTCAAAAATCTATGGTGAAAATATTCAGCTTAGAATGTTTCGCATTAAGTTAATATTAACAAAAAACCAAAATAAGTAAGCAACGGCTGGTTATCCGACCAAATTTGAATGACTACTAAAAAGCGACGGATTCATACATTTCGATGACCTTCTTTACTTTACTCACGTAAAGCCGGTTGTGCCTGAGTACACTGAAGTAGAAAAGTAATAAGTAATAAAATAAAGTTGTTATTGGATTATATTCTAGTAGCTGTCTATTATATTTATTGATAAGCCATAGGTTAGATAAATTAACAGTAAGTTTTTCATCAGTAAGGGGAATGCTCCAACCAGCCCGCGAAATTCAAAGTTTCTTGCGTTTTTTGTAATTTGCAGGCCAGTGCTAGGTTGTGTGTTGATTAAAATATTATTCGCGGCTGTAAGACGTATGTAGTTACATAATTATAAGCATCAAAATCACCAATACAACCCTCCAAGTTCATAAAGGCGTAGGAACAAAAAAAAAAACAGAAAAAGTCATCCCTACAGCTTTATGAACTTAGAGCGTAGTATTGATGATTTTGATGTTTATAATTAAGTGATTTTTTATGATGCCAATTTACTAATTATATGTTAAACTTAGATGAAAAACTGATCTGTGTTTTAAATAATAACGACTACACAACGTGCAAATAATTTATAATATTTATAGGGAGGAAATTTAATCTGTGATTTGATGCAATACTTACTTTAAGAATTAAAATTAAGGGAATAAATATAGTAATTTCCACATCAACAAGCTGGTTCATTTAATATAGTCACAAGGTGCATTTAATATATATTTTTAATTAGCCCCCAAAACTTTTGAACGCGACTTTACGGACAACAGCTTAGGTATAATACGTCCAATAAAGAAGGTCATCGATATGTATGAATCAGTCGCTTTTTAGTAGTCATTGGAATTTGGTCGGATAACCAGCCGTTGTTTACATATTTTGGTTTTTTGTTAATATTAACTTAATGCGAAACATTCCAAGCTGAATATTTTCACCATATATTTTTGACTAAAGGCACACAATTTTGGTTCACACCTACACATCTGGGATTGAGCCGGTTCCTTGTATTTTGCCGTCAAAGTTAAGACACCATCGTTTTGACTTTTAGCAAATTACTCAAAAACGCATGCATGAACAGTTTTGAAACTTTGTATGGTTATTAATAGCGTCAAGAAGGACCGAATACAGTTTTCAGCGAACTTGTGCCTTGTCTCATTTAGGCGCTGCGATGTTTTTTCGGGTTTTCGTAAAACCGCGATAACTTGAAAACTATAAATATTTTCTTAAATCTAATTAGGGCACTAAGGTGTGCCCCTTAAGAGCTACTCGTGTACTTTTATTCTACAGGGGCACATGCAATAGTTTTAGAGATATACGATTCATCAAAACGTTACTCCAGCAGGAAATGCAATATCTCGAAAACCTGAAGGGGCACAGATTTTATTTTTGGGGGCACATTTTGGCACACATATAAGCTCTCTGGCCATGCACAATTTTTCTCTCTCCGATCATTCGTTTAGAATTTTCCTGCTAGAAAAACGTTACTCCAGCTAGAATCGTTTTTTCCGTTTTTCTCCAAAACGACAGGGGGCACACATTTTTTATGTAGGGGCACATTTACAGCAGATAAGGCACACATTATACGTTCTACTCATATAACTCTAGGAGACACTTTCTTGCTAGGGTAACGTACACGTTTTTGCCCACTATCTTAAAAGCCATCCTTATATGGTTAGCTCTGTTTGACCACACTCTAACTTGTACTTTACGGAATATCGTACCTTTTGAGAAGGTATCAAATGCCGTTATACTGCTCGTCATGCGGCACTCGGTGGGAGCCCGCCCGGCACGCTTGAGGGGCAGCGCAAGGGTTGCGCCGCCCCAATCAACTGAAACAAATCAAAACCTACATGTCGTCATCTACTCATCTACGATGACAGTGAATATAGGAATGCTGAACAGAACACACAGTGCAGTATCAGTATACAGCGACACAGGTATTCGCCTTTTCAGTGGGAGCCCATGCAGTAGGTACCTTCGTTGAATCAGTTGGACTCATTTAAATCAACATCTAAATCTACATACAATAAAAACCCCCGCCACACGGGGACTGTCACTGAAAAAGCCAAAAAGAAGAGGCCTAGCATTTTCATTAGCCGTCCCATGACTTGACAATGCCTTTATCAAAATATTACCTACAACATAAAAGGCCAAGAAATATCTTTTACTTTTTAGAGTTTTCGTTTGTGTCGGGAATTTTATTAAATGTTTAATTGCTGGCGTAATGCGTTATTATGTCCGTGAGCGGTTAACTTTTATTTCCTGCTTTTTAAACTTAATGTCTCGCTTAAATCTGCGCAGCGTTGCGTAGGTATGTTTCCCACAGTGAAGTTTGTTACTTACTTATTTATTATCATCCTCGTCCTAATCACCATCCATGCAACTGTTTAGATGTTCGATAACTTTTATGAATAAGACCGTATATGTACAGGAAACTTATAAAAAATGATGCTGTTAAAATGGTACATTATGGTGTCTTACGACTTCCGCGCTGACGAAGTCGCGGACAGAAGCTAGTTGTGTATTAACCCATTCTTGACCACTGTACCAATTTGGGAACACTTAATAAATGAGGATAGCAAAAAGAAGTTTTGACAACTGTCAAAACTTCTTTTCCTTTGGGAACACATAATAAATCCTCATTTATTAAGTGTTCCCAAATTGGTACAGTGGTCAAGAATGGGTTAATACAGTGTGTTCTGCAAGCAAGCGTGCTGTACCTACTTTAAAAGTATAAGCTGCTGTTTATTTATGTACGTATTTATAAATACCGAAACAAGAAAAAGGTTAGGTATGTACATTTAGAATTTAAAGCATGTTATACATTTCTATGGGAATAGTCAGAATTCTCACCCTATTTGAAGTGTGAAAAAACTGTTGTCTACTTGTGCGATGTACGACTCAGGCGAGCATTGTGTGCCACGTCGCGCAGATCTCGACTGGTGCTGGGGTGATGCGCAGACGCACTGCCTGACACCTTAAAAAGAAACCCAGAACCTGGCATCTCCGATGACAGTGAATGTACCATTTTAAATCTAGAGAAACCTTTAGGTAGGATACTTTTTAATTTATGAGTTTTTCAATTTCACCAAAAAAGTTTCAATTTATCTTGAGGTACAATAATTTAATTTATGAGTAGGTACATAACTCATAAATTAAATTGAAACTTTTAAAATACCTTTTTATATGCAGCAAACAGTAGGTACCTACCTAAACGATAACGAACCCGAAATATTTAAGATCTGTTATGCTGTTGTGTATTATGCTGTCTCTCTTCTATTTTAATTTTTCCAGATGTATCAGTATTTATACGGGATTTTCCAGATTTTCTTCGTTTATCGGTTTTTCTATTTCTAACAGCTGTAGAATAAGGTCTTTATGACTTCTGGTGTTATGGAAATATTAGTACTCGGTTCAAGTTAGGTAAGTCTGAGCTGCAGAAGTGGGAGGTTCGCATGTTTCGGTAACAATATCTTCGAGAATTTTGAAGAATAGAAACCGACCGCTCACGAGTACCTATCAATAGACGACAATAGCAAATCCTGCTTATTCATTTCAAACGCTAGCACGCAGGCGAATGGTTGTGGTTGTAGAGCGACAGAACTTGTTTCCGAGTTAGGTGGCAAAACTTCAGAAATATTTAATGCATTCACATGAATGGGAGCGAAATCTTCTTCGCTGAATGCGATTTCATTGAACGGCCATATACCTGGCCTTACTTTGGCCTTACCTTGGCCACTTGTTATAGTTTTTGCTGAAAAAAATTCGAAATGTGCAAATTTTACCAGTTTAGGAATATTGTACTCGTATAATTTGACTGTTTTCCCTGGATTCGACATTTATGCCAATTGTTGAACGCTATTTTCAACTTTGACTTATATAGTCTAAACACTCTAACGTGTAATGGTTGCAAGCGATGGCTTGTGTGTGGGAGAAAAGACGCAAAAATTATGCCATTATCTCGAGTAGGTATACGTTAAAGCTTGTAAGCTACACACATATCTATTAGCTTTCGTGATTATCACATAACAACAAAATCGGATGATCTTTAATACTGAAACAAATAGATATATCTGCATTTATCCATCCACTCCTATTTGAAGCTCCGATGCTTACTTCGGACGCACCTTCAAAAAAAATAAAGTGGAAATAAAAATAGCGGTGTGATAGTATTTACGCTTGCAGAAATAATAGCACCAAAAGTGACCAGTTCGCCTTTTTCCGCTGACACAATTTGCCCAACTTGTTTCTGTGATTTAGGAGCCAAAACTTTAGGAGTGTCTAAAATAGTAGACACACCAGACTCGTCAAAGTTAAGTTTAATTTTATTCATTCAGGCATTCAAATTACCTATGTCGCTGTAGGTAATACTTCGACCAAATTATTATAGAACTCCTAAAAGCGAATGATCGTGCAGCGCTGATGTTTTCTGGCTTTCGCAAACTGAGATTTGAGTTTCATTCCCTGTACCTATTTACGCATCCACTCTAAGCCTGTCATTTAATTTTCGTCCCATTTCGCCGGATATTTTAAATTTAATGCTTTGACGTATTCGTAGGGAAGTTTCCGAATGTGTATCTACTGGTGTTAGCCCATAATGCATCTTGCAGCAATTAATAATGTAGGTAGTCGTTTAAGCGCGCCTCTTCTTCCAAGCAGAACACTTGAAGTCTCGTGAATTTAGAATGAAAATTTCGCCATGATTTATCGTCGCTAGTCCGTACTTGAATTTTTTTCGACATTACTTTCCAACGTTGATGTTTTGATATTGTATTTCAACGCAGCTCTATATGACAACCGCCCTTGTTAGGTACCTACTACATCATCAATTGCTAAATTCATGGACTCTTCATCTACTTCATGGGTTCACGTACCCTTTTTTATACTTCCGCACCATGGTTCTGCAAAAAAGTATTCATTAATTTATCTACTTAATTAAATAATCTATTTAGTAAATTTCGAAAAAAACAAGAAATGCCATTAAAAAAAGCAAAACAACTTATGAAAACTGAGCTGAATAAATGGATTCCGATATAAATAAAAATTGTCCTAATATAGAATGCGTAAAACAAACATTTGAAATATTTTATTATTTAATTTCAGAAAAATCGAAATTTGCTGTACCTAAATAAAAATGTGTGCCCCCCTGTAATACTGTCCGAATGGTCCCCAAGCCTTGCACAAAATTTATTAGTAATTAACTTATTATGAGAAATATTTCGATTAAAGCATAAAGTAAACAATATTAACATTAATTCATTATCACTGTTTTGTCAAAAACACAAGAATTCTACTTTCAATAAACGGACTAGCATCAGTCAATTTACTCACCATGCGCTGAAAGAAGGAGTAAAATAATAATGTCTAATAACAATATTTTTCTTGGTTAGATTTTCTCATCATAAGTTCTATCATCTATCGTATTACCCAGTAACTGGGTTGTGGAGGTCAGATAGGCAGTCGCTCCATGTAAAATACTGGTATTCAGCTGCATCCGGTTAGACTGGAAGACGACCCCAACATAGTTGGGAAAAGGCTAGGCAGATGATGATGATGAAGTTCTATCAGATGTAGATTTATACAATTCAAATTAATAAATTCGCTAGCTTTAGGAATAAGTTCACCACACATCACAATTTATACTTCAAACAGTACCAGTACCTATTTAATGAATTATAATACAGTTTTTATCAAGGTTCGTCGAAATCGATTGCAGTCATTCCAAATATTCAAATACTAGCCCCATTGAAACAAAAATTAGTGCGGTCCAATCGAATATTGTTGTCTTCTGACTTTAGACTAGAGCCAACTGTTTGTTGAGGGCTGTGAATGAAACTACAGTTCTTTAAAATCTGACCAAAGCTCTTGACTATCCAAAAGTTAAGGGGTTTATTTTCAAATATTCACGTACTGGCCCCAACAATACAAGTGCGTACTGTCCAATCGAAAAATTTTATCTTCAGACCTTAGACTAGAACCAATTACTGTTTGTTGGGGCCTGTGTATGAAACAACAGTTCTTCTCAATCTGTCTAAAACATTTCAATTTCCCAACATTTAAATAAGGAAAATTATAGCTATAATATAGGCCAAAAAGGAGAAAACGTATTATGCTTCACATTTTCCTCAGTTAAAATTGCTCATCATCATCTACTCTTCAAAAGGATAGGTAATAAGGCTGGTTGGGGGCATTGAATAGAAGATTTTACTTGAATCAGCAATAGCATCTTCCCTGGGAGAACAGGCTGCCTCTAACGCATTTTTACACCTTTCATTGGCTCCGTCCGTGACGGAGAGTGTACACGGCATGAACAGACAGCCTCTCATTAACAAGGAAAAAAGAACTGACCTACAATTTTTGTACGGAAATATTGCAGTTTAGAACGAGGGACGATAGCAGAATTGTCCCATTCCTGTTAACAACGCGAGTGATGCCATCTTGAGAAAAAAGTGACGCCAAGTGCGATGTCTTATGACACTATTCGTAGACTACACAGTAGTTTTTAACCGACTTAAAAAAGAAGGAGGTTATCAATTCGACATGTTTTTTTTAAATGTTATTCGGGCAGAACTCCGTCATATATTGACGGATTTCCAAAATCTTTTTTTTTCGTAAGAGGTTTACCTATTCCGAAATGGTCGCATTCAAATTTCATTTATAACTGATGATGCGTTTCTGAGACAGGCAACGGAACTCTTCAAAAATGACAGCAAATCAACCGCGATTGCTGCTATCGCATAAATGTGCATTGTTTTGACCCGAGGGATGATGAAATTTGAAAAATAAAAACTTTTTACAAGAAAAAAACAACCGACTTCCAAAAAACACTAGAAAGTGAAAAATAACTTCAATTTCGGAAGGCGGTGACTAAAAATTAAAATAGATGCATATACAAAGTCACCGACTTCCGAAATTAAAATAATATTTCACTTTGTAGTGTTTTTCCGGCAGTCGGGAGTTTTTTTTTCTAGTAAATAGTCCCCAAATTTATTTTTGAATAGTACCTATGTTAAATATGTTTTTCAATTTATTTAACGTTGGTAATATCAAAACCCACGTAAACTAGTCCTTGGTAAGGTAGGATAACTTTGAACTGTGAAGCAACTTGAGCGCGCTTACCCAATAGAAGAGCGCGCGAAGCGAGCGCTCACTTGAGATAACGAATGACACGAACGAGAAGAGCGCAGTTACTGACAAGATGAGCAAGCATTTAATACTAGCGAGCGTAGCGAGCCCATCCTCTACATAACTGGGTGCTTACTCTGGAATATAATTCCGATAGATCGACATTGGAATTATCAGTTAAACGTCAGGGATTGGCTAATTCTAATTTTAAGATTGGAACGAGATATAAAATAAATTGATTGCTATCCATTTTCTCAATTAAAAACTATTTAAACCAAATTTATTTTTCGTTGTTTTGAATTTACCGCCAAAACGCTTCTTACGATGACTTTTTATCATGAGACGTCAACTTTGTGTAAACTGAAGTAGTTAGTAAGTAAATAAGTGAATGTCGAGTTTATAATTAACAAGATTTTTAATGGATAGAAAGTGATATCACTGGTGTGCGGTGGTGCCTCTGTCCACAAATACTTCTAAAACGGCGCCAAACTAAGTATTTATAACGGTGCCGTTAATACAGAGCTGACGTCACATGTCACGTGATAAAAAGTCATCGTAAGGAGCGTTTTAGCGGTAAATTCAAAACAACGAAAAATAAATCCGATTTTAATCGTTCTTAATTGACAAAATGTGTATTATTAAATTTATTTTTATTTTTCCGTTAAATATATCGTCCCAATCTTCAAAATAAAATAGTTTTTATCAAATCGGAAAATACCCTATTGCTTTACGCATTTATAATTGCAAATTGTCGCCAGCGCGCCAGCACTTAACTATACTTCTTACGCCCAGCTACCACCAGCCACCATCCACCAGTTGCCAGTTGTTCATTTGCGCTCATCAGGTTTATCAAACTGAAACAAGATAACAATTTACATCAAGTGTGTTCAATATAATTTGGGAAGTTTATTTCATTACATTTTCTTTGTTTGTCGTGTCGACGCTCTAATGCGCTCGATTGAATTAAAACTGCCACTCAGGCCTAACTGGGCATAACCTAGTGAGAATAGTTCTCATAATAATCCATAGTCAGTTGTGCCAGACACAATCACGCTACGATTACTCTTTGGTTACTTTAAATGAAAGGTCAAATTGACATCTAACTAATCCGACGTAAAGATGATATTCTCAAACTTTGCGCAGTGTTGCAAGCACAGTTTCGTGAAGTACGAGTGAGGCGAGCCCAAAAATGACACGAATAGCAGAGCACTTATTCAAGCAATGAGCGAGCGAAGCGTGCTCCTGAAAAATAACAGACAGCCTCTCATTAACAAGGAAAAAAGAACTGACCTACAATTTTTGTACGGAAATATTGCAGTTTAGAACGAGGGACGATAGCAGAATTGTCCCATTCCTGTTAAAAACGCGAGTGATGCCATCTTGAGAAAAAAGTAACGCCAAGTGCGATGTCTCATGACACTATTCGTAGACTACACAGTAGTTTTTAACCGAATTCAAAAAGAAGGAGGTTATCAATTCGACATGTTTTTGAAAAATGTATATTCGGGCATAACTGCGTCATATATTGACGGATTTCCAAATTCTTTTTTTTTCGTAAGAGGTTCATTCCGAAATGGTCGCATTCAAATTTCATTTATAACTGACTAGCTTTTGCCCGCGGCTCCGCCCGCGTGGATGTCGGTTATCGCGTAAAAAAGTAGCCTATGTCCTTACCCGTATCCCAGGCTATATCTCGGCCAAATTTCATGACGATCGGTTCAGCGGTTAAGGCGTGAAAGCGTAACAGACAGACAGAGTTACTTTCGCATTTATAATATTAGTAGGGATGATGCGTTTCTGAGACAGGCAACGGAACTCTTCAAAAATGACAGCAAATCAACCGCGATTGCTGCTATCGCATAAATGTGCATTGTTTTGACCCGAGGGATGATGAAATTTGAAAAATAAAAACTTTTTACAAGAAAAAAACAACCGACTTCCAAAAAACACTAGAAAGTGAAAAATAACTTTAATTTCGGAAGGCGGTGACTAAAAATTAAAATAGATACATATACAAAGTCACCGACTTCCGAAATTAAAATAATATTTCACTTTGTAGTGTTTTTCCGGCAGTCGGGAGTTTTTTTTTCTAGTAAATAGACCCCAAATTTATTTTTGAATAGTACCTATGTTAAATATGTTTTTCAATTTATTTAACGTTGGTAATATCAAAACAGGAATATTTTTAACAAATAAAAATGACTATTGTGGATTTTATAAAATCATTTAAGTTTAACCTGACAGTTTCAAAACAGATGGGGAAACAGCTCCTTGTTACCGCCATTTGAAGTATAAAACTCCAAGTAGGTACAAATTGCTGTGTACTAAAATAGCTAGATACACATCCTGTGATGCACTGATAGGACGAACAACTGGGCGCAACATAAGTATCTATAGACACCAATGGACTTCAGAATTATATTTGTCGCAGCAAACGTGATACTAGCCCTCTCTTAGTGCTTTTACCATAAATGAAAATCATATAAGGTGTTCTCACTCTTCATCTACTTTTGCTATTGACCGCATGTAACGTAACGGTAAGTATCCCTTGCCTACAAGGCATCAAATTATGGCAATGCAAGAGTTTACAGTTTTGTGACCGGGTTTATATACATAGAAGAGGTTTTATTTGAACTGTAACATCCGGGCCCGATCTAAGTAAGCAAAGCGAGCACATCACGGCAGTTACTGGTGAAATTATTACAGCCCACGTAAACTAGTCCTTGGTAAGGTAGGATAACTTTGAACTGTGAAGCAACTTGAGCGCGCTTACCCAATAGCGCTCTAAGCGAGCGCTCACTTGAGATAACGAATGACACGAACGAGAAGAGCGCGGTTGCTGACAAGATGAGCAAGCATTTAATGCTAGCGAGCGTAGCGAGCCCATCCTCTACAAAAGTGAGCTGAGCGCGCTAACGCACGACGAGAGCGCGCGGAGCGTGCTCTTTCACAAAAAAAAAGGCAAATGAAGCGAGCACAGTTTTATTGCCAAGCGAGCGAAGGCAGCCCATGACAACAGGACTGAGCAGAGCCCGCTTACTTAAGCAATGAGCGAGCGGGATGAACCGAGCACGCTTACAGATGACAAGAGCGAGCGAAGTGAACGTCTCCGCATGAACAGAACGTGAAACAGACCAATTACCAAAACAAGCGAACCCAAGGAGCTGAACTACCCTACGAGTAGGTAGTGCACGCTTTGAAACAGAACTGCTTTTCGCTCACTCATAGCGAAGGAAGGCTTACTCCACATGCTGGTCTCGAGAGAAATCTTTCTCATCTTCCTCTTGTGGGGAAGGCTCGCTACGCTCGCTTGTATTGTTTGAAAGAGCTGACTCGTGAAGTAGCTGGCTTCGCCTCACTCGCTCATTGCTTGAATAAGTGCTCAGCTGAGTCGTGTCATCTTTGAGCTCCTTTCGCTCGCATGTCACTTAACTGTGCTCGTTACACTGCGGTGAGTTAGAGAATCGCATCGTTAAGTCGGATTAGTTTGATTGGCAAAACTGACTAAGAAGCATAGATTATTAGGGGAACTGCTTTCACTAGGTTCGGTCAGGTGACTGTTGTAACCAAACGTTTTCAAGAAAACAACGGCGCGGACTAGTACTGATATTTTTTGAAGCTTGTACTATACTTGTAACACGCAGGTGACGTACCGAGGTGCGTTAGACGCGCAGCAAGCCATGCCGGGGTGCAGTGGGTGTTGGAGCAATTTTATAATTTAGGATTACGATCTAAAACAAGTTAAAATTATTAAGTCGACTGTGATCAATAAAATAAAGGTGCCTACAACTATGCCCAAATGAATGTTAAATACCTTGGTAGTAACGTGCAATATTCCTTGTCTTCGTGTCGACGCTCCAATTCGCGTTTTGTTGCGAATTGAAGCTGCCAATAGGTAAGCCGCGGCGCAAGCGCCGCGAAACCCCACTGCGCCACCCAAGCAAACGCTTTCCGCCTCCAACGCAAACGCCACCGACGCGACGACAGCGCCACCATGCGGATGATGTCCCTGAAACAAAAAAATATCGCCGGCAACACACCGCAATTACAACTCGCTTAGCGCAATGGCATCGCGTAATAGGGTATTTTTCAAAGACTATTCTAATTTGAAGATTGGAACGAGGTATAAAAATAAATTGATTGCTATCCATTTTCTCAATTAAAAACTATTTAAACCAAATTTATTTTTCGTTGTTTTAAATTTACCGCCAAAACGCTTCTTACGATGACTTTTTATCACGAGACGTCAACTTTGTGTAAACTAAAGTAGTTAGTAAGTAAATAAGTGAATGTCGAGTTTATAATTAACAAGATTTTTAATGGATAGAAAGTGATATTACTGGTGTGCGGTGGTGCCTCTGTCCACAAATACTTCTAAAACGGCGCCAAACTAAGTATTTGTAACGGTTCCGTTAATACAGAGTTGACGTCACATGTCACGTGATAAAAAGTCATCGTAAGGAGCGTTTTAGCGGTAAATTCAAAACAACGAAAAATAAATCCGATTTTAATCGTTCTTAATTGAGAAAATGTGTATTATTAAATTTATTTTTATTTTTCCGTTAAATATATCGTCCCAATCTTCAAAATAAAATAGTTTTTATCAAATCGGAAAATACCCTATTGCTTTCCGCATTTATAATTGCAAATTGTCGCCAGCGCGCCAGCACTTAACTATACTTCTTACGCCCAGCTACCACCAGCCACCATCCACCAGTTCCCAGTTGTTCATTTGCGCTCATCAGGCTTATCAAACTGAAACAAGATAACAATTTACATCAAGTGTGTTCAATATAATTTGGGCAGTTCATTTCATTACATTTTCTTTGTTTGTCGTGTCGACGCTCTAATGCGCTCGATTGAATTAAAACTGTCACTCAGGCCTAACTGGGCCTAACCTAGTGAGAATAGTTCTCATAATAATCCATAGTCAGTTTTGCCAGACACAATCACGCTACGATTACTCTTTGGTTACTTTAAATGAAAGGTCAAATTGACATCTAACTAATCCGACGCAAAGATGATATTCTCAAACTTTGCGCAGTTTTGCAAGCACAGTTTCGTGAAGTACGAGTGAGGCGAGCCCAAAAATGACACGAATAAGCAGAGCACTTATTCAAGCAATGAGCGAGCGAAGCGTGCTCCTGCAAAACAGCAGACAGCCTCTCATTAACAAGGAAAAAAAACTGACCTACAATTTTTGTACGGAAATATTGCAGTTTAGACCGAGGGACGATAGCAGAATTGTCCCATTCCTGTGAACAACGCGAGTGATGCCATCTTGAGAAAAAAGTGACGCCAAGTGCGATGTCTTATGACACTACTAGCTTCCGCCCGCGGCTTCGCCCCCATGAAAGTCGGAAAGTATCCCGCGGGAACGTACAGTCGCCAGCAGGTCAAGCTATCACAAACTGTCAAATTTTCCCAATTGAACATAAACCTTATTCCTTCGTAATAAAGTTGAAAACCTATCAAAGAAATTTGACAGATTGGGGTAACTTGATGTGCTGGCCTCTATACCACCGGGATAAAAAGTATGCTATGTGTCAATCTATGTTATAATCTATCTGTGTGCCAAATTTCATCCAAATCCGTAAAGTCGTGTTTGCGAAATTGAGTAACAAACATCCTAAAACATCTTCACAAACTTTCACAATTATAATAGATATTAGTAGGATAAATATTTCTCTTCTGACGTTAACAATACAAAGTGATGTGATTACTATCCCTCACACAAAACCATCTCAGCAAGTTTCAGGTTTATAATAATATGGCTCAGGTAAATGTGTATATTATTTAGGTACTTCTCCACAGAAAACTCTTCAAACAAACTAAATTTCCCTGTTTACCCTCAAAGGGATTAATTTTAAAAAGTCTTGTTTTTAAAAATTAACCCCTTTGACAACATTACCATTAATTGACATAAAGGTTATTTATTCCAATTTTCGAGTTAATCAAGACACGCAGTAAAATCATCCCTTGTAAAATTAACTACCACTTTTTACCCCTTTAAGGGTAGATTTTCGAATAACCCTGATACACGTTATTCTTTATTTTTGGTTTTAGGTATAAAAACTGAGTTTCGAGTTAATCAGACAGCGCGTTAAAATTCTTCCATACAAACTTTGTCACCCCCAATCCCCCTTTAGGGGGTAGTTTCGAAAAACAATAAATAACCAACTTTATAATTTACTTAGACAATTATTTGTGCCTAGTTTCAAGTTTAGTAACTCAAGGAATAAGATTTTTCATATAAACAAAATCCCCCCTTTTCACCCCTTTAAAGGTCGAATTTTCAAAAACCCCTTCTTTGTGCTCCCCTACATTATAAAAGGAAGCCGTGTGCAAAATTTCACGTTCCTAGTCCTAGTAGTTTCGGCTGTGCGTTGATTGATCAGTCAGTCAGTTTCTCGTTTTATGTATATAGATTCGTCGACTACACAGTAGTTTTTAACCGACTTCAAAAAGGAGGTTATCAATTCGACATGTTATTTTTTTAATGTATATTCGGACATAACTCTGTCATATATTGTCGGATTCCAAATTCTTTTTTTTTTTTTCGTAAGAGGTTTATACCGAAATGGTCGCATTCAAATTTCATTTTCACTGATGATGCGTTTCTGAGACAGACAACGGAACTCTTCAAAAATGACAGCAAATCAACCGCGATTGCTGCTATCGCATAAATGTGCATTGTTTTGACCCCAGGGATGATGAAATTTCGAATTGATGTGGGGTAAGTAGGTACTATAGCTAAAAAGTGAAAAATAAAAACTTTTTTCAAAAAAAAAAACAACCGGCCTCAAAAAAACACTAGAAAGTGAAAAATAACTTTAATTTCGGAAGGCGGTGATTAAAAATTAAAATACATATACAAAGTCACCGACTTCCGAAATTAAAATAATATTTCTCTTTGTAGTGTTTTTCCGGCAGTCGGGAGTTTTTTTTTTCTAATAAATAGTCCCCAAATTTATTTTTGAATAGTATGTTAAATATATTTTTCAATTTATTTAACGTTGGTAATATCAAAACAGAAATATTTTTAACTAATAAAAATGACTATTATGGATTTTATAAAATTATTTAATAACCTGACAGTTTCAAAACAGATGGGAAACAGCTTCTTGTTACCGCCATTTGAAGTATAAAACTCCAAGTAGGTACAAATTGCTGTGTACTAAAATAGCTAGATACACATCCTGTGATGCAATGATAGGACGAACAACTGGGCGGAACATAAGTATATAGACACCAATGAACTTCAGAATGATATTTGTCGCAGCAAAAGTGATACTAGCCCTCTCTTAGTGCTTTTACCATAAATGAAAATCATATAAGGTGTTCTCACTCTTCATCTACTTTTGCTATTGACCGCATGTAACGTAACGGTAAGTATCCCTTGCCTACAAGGCATCAAATTATGGCAATGCATTAGTTTATAGTTTTGTGACCCGTTTATATACAGGGTTATTTGAAAAACACCAATAACCTCTTAAGAGGACATTGTACTCATCATTATGAACAACTTTTACTATGGGACCAAACCTGAAATCTCGAAAAAAAAATCAGCTGTTCCCTACATTTATGTTCGCATATCTCGTCAAAATGTGGGGAAAAGATGTTTTTTTTTTTTCGCTATTTCAGGTTTGGTCCCATAGTAAAAGTTGTTCATAATGATGAGTACAATGACCTCTTAAGAGGTTATTGGTGTTTTTCAAATAACCCTGTATATAGAAGAGGTTTTATTTGAACTGTAACATCCGGGCCCGATCTAAGTAAGCAAAGCGAGCACATCACGGCAGTTACTGGTGAAATTATTACAGCTCACGTAAACTAGTCCTTGGTAAGGTAGGATAAGTTTGAACTGTGAAAACTTCTTACGAGCCGAGCAACTTGAGCGCGTTTACCCAATAGAAGAGCGCGCGAAGCGAGCGCTCACTTGAGATAACGAATGACACTAACGAGAAGAGCGCAGTTAATGACAAGATGAGCAAGCGTTTAATGCTAGCAAGCGTAGCGAGCCCATCCTCTACAGAACTGGGTGCTCACTCTGGAATATAATTCCGATAGATCGTCATTGGAATTGTAAGTCAAACGTCAGGGATTGGCTAGACTCAGTGAGTCCAGCCAATCCCTGACGTTTAACTGATAATTCCAATGTCGATCTATCGGAATTATATTCCAGAGTAAGCACCCTGAGCTGAGCGCGCTAACGCACGACGAGAGCGTGCGGAGCGTGCTCTTTCACAAAAAAAAGGCAAATGAAGCGAGCACAGTTTATTGCCAAGCGAGCGAAGGCAGCCCATGACAACAGGACTGAGCAGAGCCCGCTTACTTAAGCAATGAGCGAGCGGGATGAACCGAGCACGCTTACAGATGACAAGAGCGAACGAAGTGAACGTCTCCGCATGAACAGAACGTGAAACAGACGTTCTGTTCAGCAGAGTGCTCGGTTCATCCCGCTCGCTCATTGCTTAAATGAGCGAGCGGGATGAACCGAGCACGCTTACAGATGACAAGAGCGAGCGAAGTGAACGTCTCCGCATGAACAGAACGTGAAACAGACCAATTACCAAAACAAGCGAACCCAAGGAGCTTAACTACCCTACGAGTAGGTAGTGCACGCTTTGCAACAGAACTGCTTTTCGCTCACTCATAGCGAAGGAAGGCTTACTCCACATGCTGGTCTCGAGAGAAATCTTTCTCCTCTTGCTCTTGTGGGGAAGGCTGGCTACGCTCGCTTGTATTGTTTGAAAGAGCTGACTCGTGAAGTAGGTGGCTTCGCCTCACTCGCTCATTGCTTGAATAAGTGCTCTGCTGAGTCGTGTCATCTTTGAGCTCCTTTCGCTCGCATGTCACTTAACTGTGCTGTGCAGCCCATGACAACAGGACTGAGCAGAGCCCGCTTACTTAAGCAATGAGCGAGCAGGATGAACCGAGCACGCTTACAGGTGACAAGAGCGAGCGAAGTGAACGTCTCCGCATGAACAGAACGTGAAACAGACCAATTACCAAAACGAGCGAACCCAATTAGATGAACTACCCTACTAGGTAGTGCACGCTTTGAAACAGAGCTGCTTTTCGCTCACTCATAGCGAAGGAAGGCTTACTCCACATGCCGGTCTCGAGAGAAATCTTTCTCTTCTTGCTCTTGTGGGGAAGGCTCGCTACGCTCGCTTGTATTGTTTGAAACGAACCCTACTGCGCCACCCAAGTAAACGCTTTCCGCCTCCAACGCAAATGCCACCGACGCGACGACAGCGCCACCATGCGGATGATTTCCCTGAAACAAAAAAATATTGCCCGCAACACACCGCAATTACAACTCGCTTAGCACAATGGAATCGCGATGCCATTTATAAAATTGCAAATTATCGCCAGCGCGCAAGCACTTAACTATACTTCTCACGCCCAGCTACCACCAGCCACCATCCACCAGTTGCCAGTTGTTCATTTGCGCTCATCAGGTTTATCAAACTGAAACAAGATAACAATTTACATCAAGTGTGTTCAATATAATTTGGGAAGTTTATTTCATTACATTTTCTTTGTTTGTCGTGTCGACGCTCGAATGCGCTCGATTGAATTAAAACTGCCACTCAGGCCTAACTGGGCCTAAGCTAGTGAGAATAGTTCTCATAATAATCCATAGTCAGTTGTGCCAGACACAATCACGCTACGATTACTCTTTGGTTACTTTAAATGAAAGGTCAAATTGACATCTAACTAATCCGACGTAAAGATGATATTCTCAAACTTTGCGCAGTGTTGCAAGCACAGTTTCGTGAAGTACGAGTGAGGCGAGCCCAAAAATGACACGAATAAGCAGAGCACTTATTCAAGCAATGAGCGAGCGAAGCGTGCTCCTGCTGCAAAACAAGCGAGTGTAACACACAAGCATCTAATATCGAGCAGGCTAAGCGAGCCTACTTACTCTAAGAGTCAGCTTTCAAACCAGACAAGCGAGTGGAGCAATCCTTTGTATCAAGAGCGAGAGGAAAACGACTTCTCTCGAGAACAGCGTGCGGAGTCATCCTACCTTCGCCACAAGTGAGCGAAGTGCAGTAGGTGTGATAGTAGGCTCACTAAACTCGTTTCTCTTTTAATAGAGGTTCGCTTCGCTCTTGCTCCGCTCACACGTTTTGGTAATTGGTCAGCTTAAACTAATCCGACTTAACGATGGGGTTCTCTAATCCCATAGTTAAGTCGGATTAGTTTGATGTCAGTGTGGCCTTTCATTTATAGTTAGCATAGAGCAAACGTGGCGTGATTGTGTATGGCAAAACTGAATATGGATTATTATGAGAACTGCTCTCACTAGTTTAG
Organism: Polymixis flavicincta; assembly: GCA_949987655.1. NCBI lineage: Eukaryota > Metazoa > Arthropoda > Insecta > Lepidoptera > Noctuidae > Polymixis > Polymixis flavicincta. The sequence goes on along the minus strand of OX465171.1, from coordinate 7,978,980 downwards.
GTTATTGTAATTGTAACGAAAAGTTTTCAAGAAAACAACGCCACGGACTCGTACTGATATTTTTGAAGCTTGTGCTATACTTGTAACACGCAGGTGACGTACCGAGGTGGATTAGAGCAAGCCATGCCCGGGCGCAGTGGGTGTTAGGGCGATTTTATAATTTAGGATTACGATCTGAAATAAGTTAAAATTATTAAGTCGACTGTGATCAATACAATAACGGTGCCTACAACTATGCCCAAATTAATGTTAAATACCTTGATAGTAGCGTGCAGTTTTCGGGTCGTTCCATAGTTTAAAAGATATCCAGATCAATTTAGGTGTGCACCAATGCAATGTACTCGCCTCTAGGAGTATATGTACCTCTTTCTTTTTCAATGTACAGTAGCCTCCACAAATGGTGCACCAATTTCAAAAAGCAATAGATTGACACTTCGCTTTAACTTACGACCTTCTCATACCTAATAATAAATTTCTATAGGCTATAGACACACACACTCTCATACGTTTACAGATGAATGTATTTCCTAAATATAAACCGTTAAAGTAAATGGCATGATAGCTTAGCGGTTACCGCACTTGGTTATCGCGTTTGAGCACAGCGAGTTGCGGTTTCGAATGCCACACGCTGTGTGTTAGTTTTTTATTGTTTTAAAAATCATATTTGAGTATAGTTTCTTGTTCTGTTCGTCTAAAGGGCCATTTCGATGGAGAGAGTTTCTCGACTCGAAGATACGATTATCGAAAGAACATTAAAAAAGGCTCTTCGTGTAAACATTCACGATTGTCTGCACCTTGGGCGACAATTGCCTCGCATTTGAATATATCTGTCTCCGTGTATACAGAACTACAAAGCGAGAATTGTATGTCTCTTCTCTCTGAATCTTCTTCTCTCTATATATTTCGCTGTGTAAACAGTCGGAGTAATTTATCGCATAGCCGTACCTACATAGTTGTAGTTTCAGGTAGGTACGTTACGTTACGTCACGTACGCAAATTAACAGGTAACACAAAAACCTCTCATCTTAACTATTACATGTATATTTATTAGTTAGACAAATACGCTAGCTCTAGGAATAATTTCTCAAACTTTATAGAAGTACCTGCCTACAATTTATAAATCTGTTAACATTATTACATCTTTAATCTATAAGAAAGTCGTGTTAGTTACACTATTTATAACTCAAGAACGGCTGAACCGATTTGGCTGAAAATTGGTGGAGAGGTAGCTTAGAACCAGGAGACGGACGGATAGGATACTTTATCTTTATCTTTATCCCGTTTCCTTGGGCCGTGACATAAAACGTGGTATAACAAAGTAGGTACATAAATTTTGTTAGTCAGCTTTTTTACCGCTATATACGATCGAAGTACCAGATTGTCATAACGGTTAGAGCATACGTAATATAGTTGTCAGCTAGAAAGCGTTATATGCCGTCGAAGTACCAGGTTGTCATTAACATAGGTATATGTCAGCTAGAAAATGCTTTATGCCTTAGAAGTACCAGGATGTCATAACCTTAGCAGGAGCTCACCTGACTTAGGTAGGTGTGTCAGCTAGAAAACGTTTTATGCCTTAGAAAACCAGGATGTCATAACTTAGTAGGAGCTTACCTAACAGGTGTGTCTGCTAGGAGACGCTATGCCTTCAAAGTACCAAGTTGTCATAACTTAGTAAGAGCTCACCTAACAGGTGTGTCAGCTACAAGACGCTGTATGCCTTCGAAGTATCAGGTTGTCATAACTTTATAGTAAGAGCTAACCTAACACAGGTGTGTCAGTTAGAAAACGTTGTATACTTTCGAAGTACCAGTGTGTCATAACTTGGTAGGAACTAACCTAACATAGGTTTGTAGCGGCGCTACATAAAAATACTCCGCAACAAAAGCTTGAAACACAAACAGAGAAGTGGCGTCATCTACAATGCCATATGCGAACTGCGCAAATAAATCCTACACGCGCAGTCAGAGTTTACCACGAAACTCGAATATATACAATATCCCGACATCAACTATTGGGCAATTGCCCACCAGACACAACACCCGTCTGGTCGGAGGATCCTCCCTTTTCCATAAAGTATGAGTGTCCTTTACACCCTGTTCCTCATACCTCTATACTGGTGACCCCGAGAATGAACGTCAGCGCAGCTTTCGTGCAACTACTTCAGCGTGACGTCACCATCATCACTTCCTTTAGTTTTCGAGCGGCGAGTCACACAGCCAGTCAGCACCCACGGCTTCAACGGGTATCCTGACCACCTGCATGCAGCGAACCGCTTGCCTGGTCATCACCCTCAGCCTCATCAACAATCATGGCCCAGCACACTGTACTTTCGTCCGGTCTACAAGAAGAGCCCTCAACATCTCTCCTGGTCGACGCCAGCAGTCAGCCTCAACCTCAACCCAGCGCTGTACCACATCCGACTTCCTGGAGCACAACGCAATGCCACCCCGACGCACTGGGGAATCACCACAGACAGTTCCGACTCACCGAGAATTATGTGACATTCGGTTCCGACCTACTGGAACCACAACTGGCCCTGGCAAGCATCACAATATGCACTGACTCAGACGGACTCTCCGGGGGGAGTGATGTAGCGGCACTACATAAAAAATACTTCGCAACAAAAGCTTCAAACACAAAAGGAGAAGTGGCGCCATCTACAATGCCTTATGCGAACTACTACGCAAAGCAGTCCTACATCGCGCACTCAGAGTTTACCACGAAACTCGAATATATACAACATCCCGACATCAACTTACTGTTGGGCAGTTGGCCACCAGACACAACACCCGTCTGGTCGGGGGATCCTCCCTTTTCCATAAAGTGAACTTTACACCCTGTTCCTCATACCTCTATAGGTTTGTCAGCCAGAAAACGCTATAATTATGCGATCGAAGTATCAGATTGTCATAAGTTAGTAGGAACTAACCCAACATAGGTATGTCAGCTCGAAAACGCTTTATGCCTTCGAAGTAGTACATGTTATGGCTTGGTAGGAGTTCACCTAACACAGGTGTGTCAGCAAGAAAACGCTTTATCGCTTCGAAGTACTAGGTTGTCATCACTTAGTAGGACATCATGCGCAATGACTCAAGATGTTGAAGAGGCGCATTGATTCTACTGTCTGGAAACTTGCCTCAAATCATCGACGCTGTGGCGATATGTGAAATCTTAAAAACCAAATTTAATTCTGCTAACAATCAGTAAACACAATATTTATTGCTTCTGAGGCGGCACGAAGTTTGCCGGGTCAGCTAGTTTTAAGGTAAAGTAAGATAAGTTTTTAAGGCAAGGCGTCCGGTAAACGCAGCGGGGCGCGCGGCAGGCGCGTCAGTGCACCCAGACCACGGTAATATTATCTATCAGTAATCCAACTTCATAGAAACGGACGAAACGCGAGCTATACCTACGCGCCTCGATCTCGGCACGCGCTCGGCACGCAGACAGTCGCGACCTCCGCTAGGAGTAATAGTGTTCTGTGGTCGCGACTGTGCCGCAGTGACGAACGCACGGTGTGTTGTTTTTTAACAAAAACCGCGTGACTTTTTCACTAAAAATAAGTTCAAGTACATATTTAATATGACGAGTAGGATATATTGTGCTGTTTTTGGTTGCATGAATTCGTCAACAACGCATCCAGAGTTAACTTTTTTTAGATTACCTGTTTATTTTACTTACTAGTAGGTAGGTACATAATGTGTGTCTTTTTAATGGATAAGTATTTCCTTTTATCGCTCTTGAAAATTTATTCGGACAAATACGAATGAAAAATGGCACGGCTCTTAATCCGACTTGTAGACAGTTTGCATAGGCGTTCAAAAACTTATTTTTCTGCGGCATCATAAAACCTCCAAAAGGCGGAAATTGTGCAGATGATTTCGGAACTCTTCCCCCCTTATTACAGAACAAGGTTTTTCTTTAGGTACCTATGGTTTAAACCGTCGAGCCTGTTTTTTAAATAAGAACTTAAAACTGACATAGAATTACAGCTCCTTTTACAAAACTGACAATTTAGCACAGGACTAACTTGTCAGTTTTGTAAAAGGAGCTGTATTTCGATTTCAGTTAGGTTCTTATTTAAAAAACAGGCTCGACGGTTTAAACCATACCTAAAGAAAAACCTTGTTTTGTAATAAGGGGTTTCTTGTTCAAACGACGAACGAAAAAGTTACTAGCGATGCATTACCGGCATCAACCAACGAAATATCAAATACAGATCATGACGAATTTTCCAGCATCTAAATTACTAGTTCGGATTACAATCAGCTAGATATGCCAGAAAAAATGCACTTTTTATATTTGTGGGTATCTTCTTAAGCGTTGTTTGGAGAAACATGATGATTGTCACGCTTTGAAGTCGTATGTGAAACCCGATCAAAGAAGCCACAATTTCAGCTCAGAGAGTCGGTATTTAAGGTACTGGGACTACAATAAGATTAATTCGCAAACTTTGTTGATTGTACCCAGCGATGATTTTGTGGAATATATAGAAAAATTGGAGGAAATATTCCGAACTTCATTTAAAACAAAACATAGGTATAAATTGTAAAGTAGCTGCAGGTATCAATAACCAAGTAAAAGATATTCCTTTTTTGTCCACCTTGTCCATGTTTCCGAAAACAATTTTTAATTAAGCTTTAATTAAGCTTCGTACGTCTCAGTCGAGGCGCAAATATTTTTCAGTCGCAAATTTATAAGACCGATTTGTTATTCAAACATAAACATGGTTTTTTAATTAAATCTACTTATCAAACGGAAAAAGAAATAAATAGGAGAATAACAATTTCATGGAAAAAATACTGGAGTTTCAAAGAAATCATGAAAAACACAAAGGTTAACATGAATTCGAAAAGAAAGCTTTACGAGATAGCGATCCTTCCAGGCCTTACATATGGTTGCCAAACTTGGTCTCTACGGGTAAAAGAAGAACACAAACTCGGAGTAATGCAGAGAAAAATGGAGAGAAGCATGTTGGGTATTAAATTACTCGTATCCGACAGAATTACAAATGAGGAAATTAGGAGAAAAACTAAAATAACTGACATAGTGGAGAGAATAAGAAGTCTGAAATGGAAATGGGCAGGACACATCTGTAGAATGGAAAACGAAAGGTGGACAAAGAAAGTCATAGAATGGGTACCTAGAGATGGAAAAAGAAAACGAGGAAGGCCGCGGAAACGCTGGGAAGATATATTTAAGGAGAGATGTGGACCAGACTGGAGGAGACAAGCTAGAGATAGGGAAAAATGGAGAAAGTTGGGGGAGGCCTACGCCGCAGAGGCGACTTCCATAAATAAATAATTTTAAGTGCATGCTTACACTAGTTAATATTTTAATCCTTCCATATTTTAATAGAAATTAATCTAATTAATTAACCAATGTAAATTTTAATTTAATTTAACTCTTTATAAATAACAATTTTAATGATAATCACGCAACATTAATAAGTGAAGTGAAATTTTATATGGTAGAATAAAAGGCTTTTTTATTTTATTTATTAATTTTTATTTTATCACACTGAACACTTCCTATTCAATTCACCAAATATGTTATTCTGTTTATTTTAAAAAAGTATATTTACAATCACAAAACTAAATGGAAACACAAAGTAGGCAAATGTAATTAAAATGCTGGAGGCGGGCAGCCCTCTCGCATGTTTACGTACCGCGCGGCTGTAGGTATTTATTTCAAAAATACGGCCGAGTTAAAATGCTGATAGATAATATTACCGTGCCCAGAGTGCCCAGACGCTCTGTGGAGCGCGCGGAAAAGCGGAGTACGCGCTGTTTTCGAGGTGAGGTACGCGGGAGGCGCGGCAAAACGCACGGGATTCATGGCGGGCGCGGTGCTCAAGGAGTGACCCGGGCGGAAGGTGTCGTGGCAGACCCCGGAGAAGATGGAGCGACGAACTGAAGAAAGCGACCACATTAGGCCTAGCTTAAAAAAACCTGTTAGTCATGGCGAGAGGTTTTTGCCCACTATCGTAAAAGCCATCCTTACATGGTTAGCTCTGTTTGACCACATTCTAATTTGTACTTTGTAGAATAGGTATCGTGCCGTTTGAGAAGGTATCAAATGCCGTTATACTGCTCGTCATGTGGCACTCGATGGGAGGCCGCCCGGCACGCTTGAGGGGCAGCGCCAGCGCCGCCCCAATCAACTGAAACAAATCAAAACCTACATGTCGTCATCTCATCTACGATGACAGTGAATATAGGAATGCTGTACAGAACACACAGTGCAATATCAGTATACAGCGACACAGGTATTTTTAATAAGTAAGTATTTTTAATGATTTAAAATACGGTGCACAGCTGTCATCTGTTTTCAGACCACACATGGCTCTAATGCACCTTTTTTGTGCCTTAAATAGTAATTCCTTATCCGTGGAATTACCCCAAAAAATTATTCCGTATCGTAGAAGTGAGGCTACTAGACCATGATAGGCAACAAGTAACGCGTCTTTGTTTACTTTTCTAGCCAACTGAAAAAGTGCATAAGCAGATTTATTAATTTTTTTACATAGCTGTTCTATATGAGCTTTCCAATTAAGGTTATTGTCAATATGGATAGGTACCTAAAAACACACTAACATTTACTTCTTCTATTTCGTTGCCATTGTAATTGACACGCACTGTTGGAGCTTCAATTCTTTGGTGGAAATGCATAACTTTGGTTTTCTTGAGGCTGATTATTAAATTATTCATATTATGCCAATTTATTATGTCAGCAAGAGTATTATTAATGTCAAATTGGTAAATATTTAAGTCCTTACATTTTACTATGGCAGTGCTATCGTCTGCAAACAAAATCATTTGTTGTTGTGTCACTTTTGGCAAATAATTTATGTAAATGAGAAATAAAGGTGGCCCAAGAACGCTACCTTGAGGCACTCCATATTTTATACTTCTGAAATTAGACACATACGTTCGTTCTGTTTTGGTTTTTGCGCACACTCTAGTGATTTCAGTGCATTGCAGTTACTTAGATATGATTCTAATAATTTTAAAATGTTCCCTCTGATGCCATAGCAATGCAATTTGTCTAAAAGGATTTTGTGATCAACATAATCAATTCGACACATCTTTACGAACCGTGCGCCGTGCACTCCACGCAGAAGGTTTGCATCATCAAAAACCAGCTCGTGAATCAGCTCAAAAACCATATTTAACGGAAAAAAACATTAACATTAAGTTATAAATTACAAATATTTATTGATTTTAGTAATATTCAAATATTTTGTCTTATCCGTAATCTGGATTATTTTGAGGTTTAGTTTCAATCTTCTTTTCGTAACGAAAATGAACACTCACTCTGTAAGTCTTAGTAAATACGATTTGTTAACTTTGAGGTTTGAGTTAGAACGAACTCACTCGCAGTAGAATAAAAGTAGTACTACTGAGTCATTTAATTGTATTGTGACAACTTGTCGGTCGGCATTTGTTATTTTTACGTGGGTAGATTTGCGTAGAATATTGTGATTTATTTAGTACCGACACACAGTAGTAATTACAGCACAATATTATTATATTACTAAGATACAATAGCCTGATAATCATAGTTCACCAACTAGCTTATTTACTTCAATAAAATTGTTCTTTTTAAAAAGAAGTTATTGTTAGTTATTTTTATACATTCTTCATGAAATTATAAGGAATAAACATTTTGTAATCATTTAAGGTCCTGGTAATTTTATATGTACTCGTCGTATTGTCGTTATGAGCGATAATAGTTCTTACTGCAATCCGATACGGATTAAAATCTGTTGTAATAAATTCGAATTACAAATGAGAAAGTATTGTCGTAAAAGTGCAAATAAAATGGTATAAAATCAGATATTAACTATTTAATAAATATTAATCCATCACTAGATGCAGTTTGGCATTTGGCATTTTATGGTATATTTTTAATTATAATAATAATTGTTATTGAAGAGATAAACTGGTTTTAAAGAGAATTAAGAGGTGACTTTGATTATTTTTTTGATGCATTACAGTATATTTAATTATGTTTTGAGTTCTATCACTGTATGTAGAAAAGACTTGAAAATATCATATATTTTTTTGCTTTCAAAATTATTTACGGTTAAAGAGATACACTGGTTTAAAAAACCACCTTTTTGAGCGTTTTCAAGAAATCGCCGCCTTAAAGAACAGATGAAGATGATTGCTGAAAAGAAAAATTAAAGCTTCATCGACATTTTTGATCCAATTTATCTTTTATAGTATTAATACAGCAGAATCGCAATTTATTTGGAACGAATGTACATACATAATTCAAGAAGTCGAATTTTGTAAACAAACATGTCTTATCTAAAAATATATAGGCAACAATAGAGAGCCGTGCTGAATAAACTAAAATTAGTTAATTCTTCAAATTTAGCAAGTTGTATGAGAAACCAATGCTTTACATAATATTATATTATGTTACTTGCCAAACATCAATTATTTTTTAATAGTTTTTGGCTAAAGTTTTTTTGTATTTTTTTAGATATTTTCTTATATTTTTTTTCAGCAAGGCCCCTATCGACGTATATATATTATTTGTTATTAGGAATTCACAATATCTGTTGCGGCACATATAACGTGATAATAGAGTACAGACTAGACGCCAGCACATCAAGCTACCCCAAACTGTCAAATTTTCCTAATGGAACATTAAATTTGCCGTGTGGACATTAATTTTTGGCATTTTTCTTCATAGACGAATTGAAAGTTAGTTTTATGTAATTCGCTTAATTGTTTGTATAAATATTACCTAACTTTTGAACACTCAACCATCACGCCACGATTGCGGCGGGTAAGTCCCCTCTTTGAGGAGTGGCTTGAGAGGCGGCATGGCGTCCTCACCTTCCGCCTGACGCAGGTCCTCACCGGACACGGTTGTTTCGGGAGGTTCCTGTTTCGGATAGGGCGGGAGGAAACGCCCGGGTGTTTCCACTGCGAAGATCGCCCTGAGGACACGGTGGAGCATACGGTGGCGGTCTGCCCAGCTTGGGTGGAGCACCGCCGTATTCTCGTGGAGGCGATGGGCGGCGGCGATCTCTCGCGTCCGGCCCTGGTCCAAGCCATGGTACGGAGCGAGAGTGCATGGGTAGCCGTCACCTCCTTGAGCGAAGCAGTAATGCTCACGAAGAGGGAGGCGGCGCACGTGAGGGAGAGGCAGTCTATGCGCCCTCGCGACCCTAGCCGCCGCAGGATACGGAGACGCCCTGGGCATCGGGAATCCCAGGCCGATTTCCAGCCACCGTAGGCATGAGCTTACGGGCGGCGAGTAATTGGTAGCTCGCTGTCCGGTAAGGACCAAGCCCAAGTCGACGGCGCGTTGTGTTCCACGCGCGCTTCAAAGAGATGTCAGCACAAAATGATGGGGCCCGCAAGGGCCGATGCCTGCCAGGGGTGCGTTTTTGTTCAAAAGAGGTACCACAGCCCCTAGCATACGGGCTACAGAGGGAACACGGGTGGGTTTTAGTCAGTAAAAGTTTGACACGCCCTCCTGCTCCACCCAGAGCGGGAGAAGTTATTTGATGATTTCCCAACCAAAAAAAAAATTAAACTCTAGTAGTTTTTAGCGGTCGAAATCTTATATATATTTTTGTTGGTCAGAACTTCTGACTCAGAAGTATTGAACTTAGGACCCCGAACGAAAAGTCGTGTTCACGTCAATGCGTATACAAGAAAATTGGTGATTGGAGTCCTAATACTATTTATTACCGAATCCTAACTTAGGATCGGCTAATCGGCTTCCCCTAAGAGGAAGGAGCCGTGCTCCGCCATCGCACGGCCCTGTAGAGAGCCACCCTGCCTGCGCAATGTCACGGAAAAGATAAATTATCTTTTTTGTGGCCACTCTCCCACCGAATTGATAGAAAATTTAATATAGATGGATAAAATATTTTACTGAACACTACGTAAACTCAGGAAAATTAATTGTGCTCATAAATTCATCAATGGGTTAGAAACTTTTTGAATAGGACGTTTTTGAATTCATTTTCTTTAACCTTGCTAACATCAAAAACATAACATCAAGTATTTTTAACAAATAATAATAATAATTACGGATTTTAATAAAATAATTTAATTAACCTGACAGTTTCAAAACAGATGGAGAACCAGCTCCTGTTATCGACATTTCTGGTACAAAATTCAAAGTAAACATTGCTATGTACTAAAATAGATAGACACACATCCTGTAATGCACTGAAAGGACGAACAACAGGGCGCAACATAATATATAGACACCATTGGACTGCAAAATGATATTTGCTGCAGCAAACGTGATATGCATGGTCTGTCACTAACAGTCGTGAGTAAGGTCACATCCCAGCACAAACTACATAGAGATACTACCGTATCATCCCAGGCTCAGTTTTCTTAATAAAGCCTAAGTCAAATGTATTTTTTTACTTTCAAAAGAACAAGTTTTACTATCAATGAAAATCATAAATGGTGTTGTCACGAAGAACTTCATCGGCTTTTGCTTTTGCACCATAAGTTACGTGCGGTTAATACCGCACGTAACTTATGGTGTCCCTTGCCTAAAAGGCAACGATTATAGCAATGGGAGTTTACTCAGTTACATGTTCAGTTTCTGCATGTCAAGTCCATGTGTGTCATAATTTATTCATAAATTCTTTACAAATATGCTAAGTTCAAGCATAGATATGACTGCTTACCATAACAATCTGTCGTAATGTCTCGTAAAAGAGCTGACACGATGGTGCCACCGCGACACGCACCCAGCCACATTCCTCACGTAGGTACTCTGTGCATTCCCCAGCGAATGGTCACACTAATATAACTACAAAACCAATTCAAGAGGATGTGGAGTTTCAGCGCAGGTAGATCACTTATATCTTTGTTATATAATATAACGGATGGTCATATACTTTAACTTTACTAGGTAAACAGTTTTTTTTGGATTTTTGATAGGTATGTTTTTTTTTTTTTTTTAATAAGACTCTTATCCTTAACGTATTAAAACACAAAACCGGTACAATCGACCACTTTTACCAGTTTACCTACCTACTGCATCTACAGCTTTTTTAGAAAAATAAATTTAATCCGGCAAACAATAGACAAGGACAAAACTTTATTTATGCAGACTTTTTCCAAACAATTATCAATTTTAAAGCTTGTACTTATCTTGTAACACGCAGGTGACGTAGTGAGGAACACGCGGCGTGTGCGGTTGCACGCGTTCCCGACGCGCGGATGATAAGCGCAAAAGGCCCCGGGGCCTATATAGGCACGACGCAAAATACCGAGGGGTACGGTAGGCGTGGCGGTAGAGCAGCGCCGTAGTTTGGAGGCGCGGCAGGGGCATATTATGCCCCTGCCGCGCCTCCAAACTACGGCGCCCGGAGGGCACGCTAAATACGCGGAGCAGCCATCGATCACTAATTTAGTGATCGATGGGAGCAGCACGTGGGAGGCGCGGCGGGCGGGTACCGCGTGTTTCGTGGCGGAGCGCATGGTTGGTGCGGTGGCGCGAAATAATCACGAGCGATTGATAGGCGCGGCAGGTCCTGGGGTCGGTATTGGTGAAAGGCCGGGTCGACACGGCCAGCTGTCGACTCGACGAAAGACCCGGGCAGAAAGTATCGTGGTAGATCCCGGAGAAGATGCAGCACCGTACTGGAATAAAGCGACCACATTAGACCTGGCTTAAAATACCTGTTAGTCATCGGGAGAAGCTTTTGCTTACTATCATAAAGGCAACCATACCATGGTTTGTTATGTTTGATCCCAATTAACTGAAGCAAGTCTAAACCTACGACAGCGAATATAGGCAATACTGTAATGAGCACCCAGTCCAGTACCTATCAGTTTACAGCGAAATTATGCATCTAGTGGGATGTGTGGGATCCTAGCACCTTGTTTTAAACAGTTGGACTCATTTGCTATAGTCGTTCAGTCAATTAAAGTATTTTCACATGAAACAATTTGATTTATAAATAAAAATTTCAATATATATCAATCACCTATAGGTAAGAACGACAAATTATTACATCTGTTCCTGTTCCCTTCCTTTTAAGTGTAAATAAACTGTAACTAATGGACTGGTGTGGGACTGTTCTTCAGTAGAAGTCTAAAGTCGTAACTTAAGTTAAGGATGTCAATTTTCATTTGGCAACGTGCAAATAATCGCAAAGAACTGAACTTTTAAATCAACTTTTAAATAAAAGTGTTTAAATGCAGTGTGTTCCTTCCTGGTGGAGCAGGCTGAACTTCTCGTTAGTAAAATATATGGTAGGTATTGTTAGCACATACGTATTCATAAAATACCGAAACAACAAAAAAAAGCTTGTAGAAGTGCATGATCTACTTTTTTATTGGAATACTAGCTTTTGCCAGCGGCTTCGCCCGCGCGGAACTTTCATCCCCTATTTAACTTCCTTAGGGGTTGGATTTTGTGAATTCCTTCCTTATTCCTTGTCTACGTTATAAAGGGAACCTCTATGCAAAATTTCAGCTTTCTAGGTTAAAGGGTTTGGGCTAGGCGTTGATGAGTCAGTAAGTCAGGACTTTTCTTTTAATTTATATAGATTTAAATTCTCACCTTATTTGAAGTGTGAAGAAACTGTTGTGTACTCGTACGGTGTGCGACTTAGGTGCTCCAGCATTGTATGAAGCGACGCGGTGTCTCTGCATAGCATGCTCTCATCAAGTCAGCCACGTCGCGCAGATCTCGACTGGTGCTGGGTTGCTGCGCAGACACACCGCCTGACACCTTATGAAAAAACCAGTACCTGTCATCTCCGATGACAGTGAATGTACCATTTTAAATCTAGAGAAACCTTTACCTTTTAATGTATGACTTTACCAATTTTACCATAAAAGTATGAGTTGGTATTTTATATGCAGCGTACGGTAACTAAACGATGATGAACGAAGATAATATTCAAATATGGTAGGTATCTGCCATAATTTAATATTACCATATCCCAAGTAGCACAAAAGTGCTTTATTACAGCATTTTTACAGTGCACAGTGAAAACATTGGCTGTATAAACTTGCTGAATAACAGCGTAGACAGCGCATCCTCTGCTGACATAACTCTAATTTGGGCACAAATTATTCAGCACATAGCTGTATAAGAAGTCCAATTAACAAAGAATTGAATTATAACAACATTATACTAGCATTTATGTGTGTAACAGTCACCCCGAGAGCTGAATATTGCCTGATTAACAAGGCACGTATTACCTTTAATACAGCAAGCAAGACGAATGTGTATATTTTATATGCTTTTAAACAGTTGAAAGTACACATTGAGCGAAATTGTGGAATGCAAAAACTTAATAATATTTATTTTTCTTTATTATGAACTGTCAATTTGTTAAACATGAAATATAGTTTTCACAGATAAAATAAATAAAATATAAGCATAACTTTGATTTCTTCCTATTATGTTTGAAATCATAATGGGGAGGTAACTTTACTGTAAAATACCATAAATATTTAGTTCAAAATTTTCACGCGCTCCCAGAATACCACTAAATACTAAAATAAAACTAACTTAAATGGACTGTAATCACAAAGAAATTGATAAAAAAATGTTTTCGTGTAAATAATTTTTAATCCAAATCAATTACAATTGATCTCAACTAAATTAGACTAAAATGATAAGATTAAATTTTACAATAGTACACAGTCACGCAGTGAAAATGGCGAATGGCAAGTGAACAGTTTTAATCTTAATTTAATGCCAAGGTCTGTACGGGTGTTCACATGTGGCCTGGAATTCAGCAAAGAGTAAAATAGTTTAGCACTTGTGAAATACAAATCAGCCATGGATCGATGTGAAGACTAGTAGTGGTTCACTTCTGCGTCAGTTAACCAAATCACTACCTTTATGGATCCAAGCTTTTAGAGTTCCGCTATGGTTCCATTAAAACCATTTTGTTCCCTTATTGTGTCAAGTTACGCATACGCAAGTTCAATTTTTCGGCCCAAGACAGAATGGCTGACAGGTTCACTGCTAAGTAACTGCATAAAAAACCACACCTGACTAATAGGGTAAAAGTTTATCTGTATGCAGCATAAAGCACTATTTTTTTGTTTAATAACTTCACAAAGCTACTGCTTACGTTATAGTGGTTCATATGTTCTCTCTTAAAATGCAACGAATTTATAGTACACACGTGGGCTATTATTCAGAAAATGCATTATTTGTGTTTACAAACATGCGCTTTTGCAGCTGATAGGGTACTGCACTACTAGACGCTGAATAACAGTGACTTCTGTGGCGTGTTTGTGGTGCTTAATAGAATTAACCTACAGAAAAAAGGGTTAAAGTAAGCCTCGTTTTTTTCTCAACACCTGTTGCAGTCCGGGTGAATACAAATAAGTCTTTATAAATGCTTAGATTAACGCTGTGGGCCTTATGTGACAATTTATAATGTAGTTCTGTGCTACTTGGGATGCCATAGGCCTCCCCCAAAGGAGGGGTTTGCCATTGAACCGCTTCGCTTGGCAGGTGATTTGGCGAACGTAAAATGCATAGAGTACGCTGCTGCCCATTCTCTGTATAAGTCTCTTAGTCGCTTTCTGCGACACCTACGGGAAGAGATGGGATGGTGGTATTCTTTACGCACGGCACCACCCAAAACAGTACCAGTACCTTCTCCATACCTACCTTACCTTTGTACCTTTAATACCTCCTAACAGTTTTTACCATGGTACACTCACATTTAACTTTGTGAGATGACATCTCGGTTATCATCTCTGGGTTGATTTTCGAGAACTAATCGTGCACAACTTCAATTTATTTAAATCCACATTAAACATTTTCTACGCCCTTTCTACGCAGAGCTGCTTCTTTTTATCTGTAAAAGAGAGAAATAACCACTTGTTGTCAACGACGCAAAAAAGCATGTACCTCCCAAGCAGCACGCAAGCGTTGTCAACATCAATAAACCAGCCTATTTAGAACTTAGAGTTCTTTTAGAGACTTACAAGGGTGTCAAAATATTATATAGTAGTTATAAGAAAGATTTATGAGATAATATACAGCCCAAACTGTATAAAAGAGTTACTAAGGGATCCGCGAACGCTTAGGGTATTTAAACAGAATATTTAAACTCTAATATAAAACTTAAGGTATTTCTTGACACTTTAATCTGGTTTTATCGTTAAAGCGGTATGCAAGCTGTATTTTGCATCTGATCACTTACTTATTACAGCTCTAAGTGTTATTACAGTATCATTTGATACTTGTTTCTGAACAATGGTATATGCAAACTCTATTGTAAAACTAAGTTTTATGGCGTATTTGGACACTCTTGTAAAAACAGTGGTTTTATGATTTCTGTCTATGAGGGCGTTTTAAAACTAATAAAATAAATGACAGCTACGAGTATAGTACAGCTTTATTTTGTATTCATGACAAAGTCGCTCGATAAGACTTAACGGTCAACCGCCAATTCCGTCGACGTCCAACGAAGAGGGTTCCGTAGCAAAAACATTAAACAGTGATATTAATGATCATAATAGTTATGTTAAATGTGTAGATTTATTTCAACCTTCGTAACCTTATGATAACGTTTCTTCTTGCAGCAGCGCAATTAGTTCAACGGATGATTTATTTGAACCATAAGATCTTGTTGTCTTACTATTTCGTCATATGACGATAATGATAGCCTTTTCACACAGCATTTTGAAGTAGGCCAATTATCTAAAGGCCGAGATGTTTCATCCTTTACTAATTTGTTGACGTTTAATCGCTTTCTTGGCCATCTTAACTCGCCTTTTGATTCCCACAAACTCGTGCAATGCAAAGCCTGTTTTGCTCTTTCTCAATGGTTTTTATAATTTTAAACTGCATATTTTCCTGAAAATAAAGTAAAACTGATATAATATATACAACACACTAATAATACTTTACAATAAGTTTACTTAGGTATAAAATAAACGGCCAAATTGAGAATCTCCTCCTATTTTATCGTCGGTTAAAAATTAAACAGCTAATTCTTTTGGTTTTACCATACATTGGTACTTATCATCATCTTGGGCTCATGGTTTTTTATTTCTTTTAAGAAACTCTAAAGAGTAATAATTTGTTAAACAGCCTAAACGATATTCGGAGTGTGTTATAGTCTGTGTAGCTGTACTAAGTAAGTTAAGGAGTATATTGTACAGCGTTTGGCTGTTAATCGGCTTTATAATAGGCTGTATATCAGTTCTCAATACATAGTGTATTGAGAACTGATATACAGCCTAAGTAATAAAACTATTCTATTATAAAGCCGATTAACAGCCAAACGCTGTACAATATACTCCTTAACTTACTTAGTACAGCTACACAGACTATAACACACTCCGAATATCGTTTAGGCTGTTTAACAAATTGTCGCCATTTTCGTAATTTCGAATGTATAAAATTATCAACTATGTATTGAGAACTGATATACAGCCTAAGTAATAAAAATATTCTATTATAAAGCTGATTAACAGCCAAACGCTGTACAATATACTCATTATCTTACTTAGTACAGCTACACAGAATATAACACACTCCGAATATCGTTTAGGCTGTTTAACAAATTGTCGCCCTTTTCTTAATTTCGAATGTATGAAAACAAAATTTTAAATATAATTTAAGGAATATTTTTTAACAGTTAAAGCCATATAATGATTATCAGCTTAATATGAGGGCACAATGATCACACTGTGCCCTCATATCTATAACTTTTATATATTTTTTAAACTAAACTAAAAATTATACACTTACTTACCGTATTAACAGTATGTTTTCTTTATGTCAGCTCGATTATTTTTCTGGCGCTTGAATATTTCCCCGGAAAACATAAATAGGTTCACAATAAATTTAAATCCGCACTTGCAGTTATCACCTTCACATATCTAAGTCCAAGATTTATTTTACTCACTGATAAATATTGTAAATAATAATGTCGCCATTCACGTTTCTATTACATTGAAAATCTGTTTGTCGAAATTTTATAATTCTATAATTCTCTTCAAAAACCTATTTAGAACTCTTTTCTTTGCAAGAGATTTATAAGATAATATCTGTAGTGTTATGGTTTCTTTGTACACCGATTAACAGCTCTAATACAGCTATTATACAGCTTCTTTCTTGCTTCAACAGCTAATATACAGCTCTTATAACGCCAGAAGCTGCATCAAATGTGCCCATATTTACTTATAATGGCTGTATAAGCGCTTATACAGCCTGATATACAGCTTATAGTATAAAAAAGAACGTAAATACAGCCTATATACAGCTTGCAATGCTGCTTGGGCTAACACCATTATAAAGTAATATCGGCAAACCTATATCTACTTACTACAAATGTAGGTACATTAACCATTTAATTCTGGTAACTTTAAAACAAAAGTACGTGGATCCATCCAGTGAAGTAATAAACTGTTTTCTCCTAACGTATAGGTATGTATTCCTGCAAAAAAAAGACTGTGTATTGATGCATTGCCATTGCCAAACTGGCGTTGTTTTTTTTTTTTTGCTGACACAATCTAGATTGCCATCGACACACAACACTCGTTGTGCGACTGAGTCTGCGTGAGACTGACCGGCGCAGGTGCTGGCGTGTGACTGCACATGCGCGCCACATTACCGCAACATCACAAGTACCCTTAACTGCGATGCGGATGTATGACAATCATACAAAAAAACAACGAACTTAGGATGTTTCAAGCTTTCCTGTTGTTGGTGTATAAGGTTCCAAACTCAAAAGAAGAAACAGCATCCTGATTGCGTAACTCACGATTCATCATAATCTGTTTCGTTTTGAAACGGATTGTTAAACCATTGCTTCATATGTTCGAAAAATGTGCCTGCTCAGCAACGTAAATAACGCAATGAATATTGTTGAACTGTCAAAACGAAACCGATTATGATTAATCGTGAGTTACGCAATTAGGGTGCAGAACCTTCTTTGACATCAGTTTTAGTGGCGTCAAATAATATCGTAATTGGTATCGATTATAAGATTAAGGAGATTGTTTTTCTTTTAAAGCTAGTTCTACTGAAGCCAGCAATAACGATCAGGAAACGTATCTTTGGATGCCAATTTGTAGTGCTAATTAGAAAATCAGCGCTTTGATTATCAAATCAAAGCACTCATTTTGTAATTTGGGTTAAAGCATTCAAACGTGATTATTCCCTACAATGCATGAGTGTTGAACATAACTGGCGAATTGTGGGTGTACTGTAGGCAGACATTTTGGGTTAGTTCGTCAAATTTCGTCGTTGACGTTATTCGGACCACAACAGTTGAAAAAATTGGTAAAATTTTGAAAACTTTGAAATACAGATGGATGTGTTACATAATCCCTATAATGAGTGGTAACATTCTTTACGTGAAAATGTAACCTGGAGAGGGTTCGTTTACACTTTTTCGCTACTTTGGAACGGAAAATTACGTATGTAGTTCGTTTTTTTCAAAGGCCCGCTCGCTTCTGGTCTCATTTTCTATGTCATGAAGCAATATCCAAGAATATTTTCTGCGCTAACACACGTTAGTTCAAAGATGAAAAGTAAAATTCACTCGCCTACCAAATCACTCGTTGGTTTGTATGGAAACTGTTGACAATGCTGCCACTAGCAGCGGTCGCTGAAACGTCTCCGTGCTCTGCGGGATACGCTTATTGGCTTCCTCTAAGGTGATTCTTTCAATGTAGCCTTAAATATATTTCATTTGTTACGTTTTTTTGTAAATTATGGAGCTGTGGAAAATTAATTAAAATTCAATTAAACAAAAAAAAAAAAAAAAAAGCGAATCTCGAAAAAAACTACAGTTATATTGAATTCTGCGGGCTACTATAACAGATCCCCCTTTAAGGTAGAGGCCGTGCTCCACCTTCGCACGACCCTGTAGACCCTTGACGGGCACTCTCCCACAAAATACGATGTGAGATTTAAGTTGTAAATAATAATGTTGTTAAATAATTAAACATCAAGTGAAATCACTAATCATTTATTTAGCCAACATACATTTTTAATAGGTACTATATTAGAATAAAACACTTAGAACTAGTCATAAAACTGACAATACTCGTACAATGTGATATTTATTACAAGAGGCAATAAAAATAACTAACCGTTTTGTTTTTCTTTTTGTCGAAATCATATTTAAACTTATTTGAACATTTCAGCATCTTCCTAGCCTTTTCCGGTAATTTTTGAGTTGGAAGTCAATTGTGTATTATATTCTTAATTTTAAGACTTTAATTGCCTGTACCGTACATATTTATTCAAAAAGTATTCGTAACAAAGTACAGCATTTATTTAATTATCAAAATATTATCCACATTTTCATTACTTATTCCTAACCTAGGACAATCAATTTATTAATGAGTATGATACGTAACCGTAGTTGAAATTTTTCTCTCGAATCTTTAGATAACAAAAATCTTTTGAAAATTTCGAAAGCAGTGCGGACTTACTAAAAATATAAATCTGTTATTATGGCTACTTATGCTTATGTGTACCATTAATTATAAAATATACGTAAAATAACCATTCAATTAAATTTCGGATTAATTTTGATAAGTATCCAACACAACATCAGAAATACAGGTAACTTTGGAGCTGCACAATTACAGCATTACAGGTTTTTTCTGGAATTACAAAATATGAAAATGTAATCGATACCAAAGACATAATAATATTAAGACTATAAAACTGTTATTACGATAAGTAAGGCCTATACGTACTAAATTTATAAAATTTATATTTACCATTGAATGTCCTACTCATTTTCTTGTCATTCCATTTCGTAAAGTATCGAACCACCTTTCGTTTGTAAGTATAATCAAAACATCTGATGTTCATAGATCCTTCTGGAAATACGCCATTACAATTGTCTCAAAAAAGTTACCTCTGGAATTAGGCAACAACATACATGCAATGGGTATTTTGGAGCTAGTCTCGACAAAGATTCTTCTGTAATTATGCCACTTTATCCAAACACACTTTGGATCTATTCTTTGCCGTTAAATCTCTATGTTTTTCTGAAACAACAAAAGAAAAAATTTAGGTACCTAATCGATATCACAGACAAATGTGTACAATCAAACCATTATTATAAGTTAGGCCAGCACCCTAATTGCGTAACTCACGATTGATCATAATTGGTTTCGTCTTCACAGTTAAACAATATTCATTGCGTTATTTATGTTGTCGAACAGACACATTTTTCGAACATATGAAGCAATGGTTTAACAATCCGTTTCAAAACGATACAGATTATGATGAATCGTGAGTTACGCAATTAGGGTGCAGGCCTATGTACACTAAAATTTATATTTACCATTAAATGTATTTCTTATTTTCTTGAAATTCCTTTTGCTATGTACCTAGTCAATATAATTTCGATGTAGCGCTACAACATCTGTCCATCATTCTGCAGTTGCGCTGTTATTATATTACATCAACATAGGTTCTTCTGGTATTAGGTACGCCACAACATGTTCTTTCTTGGGCATTCTAGTGCATTATCTTCAACATCTTCTCAATATTCTATCATCTTCGAAAGCATACACGTACTCCAAGTTATTGTTTCAGGTACAATGTATGTGATTTGTTTTCAACGTTATTTACATCAAATTATACCTACGTTATTTAAAAGGTACCTAACACAAGAAGTAAAAATAACAATATATTTCATGGGTAGGTACATTTTCGCATCATAACTATCAGATGTATCACAATTTATACTGCTAACATTACCAGTGGTTCAAAATCAATAGGTTTAACAAATACGTTGTAGAGACCTTCAGTATGGAGATAGCAGTGACAGAAGACCTCCCTTTTCTAAATCTATGTGTACAACATACAAAGCTTGTTAATAATATTAGGTAAACTCTTTAAACTATTTAAATAATTATACAGTTTTTTTATCAAGCTTTGTCAATATCGATTGCAATCGTTCCACATATTCAAAATCTGGCCCCAGCAATCCAGGTGCACCAACATTGAAACTAAAATTAGTACGGTCCAATCGAATATTGTTGTCTTATGACCTTACACTTAGAACTGTTTGTTGGGGCCTGTGAATGAAACTACAGTCCTTTAAAATCTTACCAAAGCATTTGACTATCAAAACATTTAAACTAGGGTACTTATAGCAACAATGAGACCAAAGATGACAAATCGTGTCATGTTTCACATTCAATATCTTTCATAGTAATGTAAAACTTTCTTAGATAAATGTTACTTAAACCTCCTATAACTTAGAACAATCTTAGTTTAGTTAATTTAGTAGGTGTCAGTCTCAATGTCTACCGCTTCCAACAGTGACAGAATGTCACCCAACTTGAGCACAGGGTGCAGCCTGTCAGCATTGTGTCACTCTTTTCAGCGGATGAGTCTTAGAAGAAAACACTTCGCAAGCAGAGGTGGTGAAGTGAGTCAAGGACACTGTCTTTGCTGTCCACCAGAGACATCTATTCGCGCTATGACCCGCCGTGACTGCAATACTTCCAATAAATCTTATCTTGGTCTTTTAACGGCACTAATCTACACTTGCCAATAACAAAAGTGACAATATCATTAGTGCGCAAAGTACCGAGTAAGTAGATTATTGCTGCAAAAAGCTAAGCGTCAATAACAGCGGGCCGTTATTTGCCGCATTTTTCATTTAAATTATATGTTCAAATACTAGCCCCAACGATCTAAGAGCACCAGCAATGAAACAATACCTAATTCGTGCGGTCCAATCAAATATTGTTGTCTTCTGACCTAAGACAAGAGCTATAATTGTTTGTTGGGGCCTGTGTATTAAACTACATTTCTTTTAAGTCTAAAACATTTGAGTATCAAAACATTTACACTAGGGTACTTATAGCTACAATAAGACCAAAGAGGACAAATCGTGTCATGCTTTACATTTTACAGTTAAAATTTCTCGTCGTCATTAAAAGTAATCACAAGGATTTCAAGATTCTAACTTAGGATCGGCTAATCGGCTTCCCGTAAGAGGAAGGAGCCGTGCTCCGCCATCGCACGGCCCTATAGAGTGCGACCCTGCCTGCGCACTGTCACAGAAAAGATAAAATATCTTTTCCGTGGCCACCCTCCCACCGAATTAATAGATTATAGATGGATCAAATATTTTTCAACACACTTGCTCATAAAATGGCTCTAATTTCACTACAGTTAGGCACATAATGACACCTATTATCAAACTGTGACTTTTTCATTACTATTATTCACTAGTGAGTTATAGAATTGCTTGAGTTGCTTTGTTCTTAGTGAGTTATAGGTTGTTTTTTGTTTGTTGCTTTGTTCTTAAAAACGATGATGATGATGATGATGGATGATGCTGGGTGATGATGGATGATGATGGATGATGATGGATGACGATGGATGATGATGAATGATGATGATGGATGATGCTGGATGATGATGGGCGATGATGAGTGATGATGGATGATGATAGATGATGATGGATGACGATGGATGACGATGGATGATGATGGATGACGATGGATGATGATGATGGATGATGATGATGATGATGGATGATGCTGGATGATGATGAGTGATGATGGATGATGATAGATGATGATGGATGACGATGGATGAGGATGGATGACGATGGATGATGATGATGGATGATGATGGATGATGATGGATGACGATGGATGACGATGGATGACGATGGATGATGATGGATGATGATGATGGATGATGATGGATGATGATGATGATGATGATGATTTAGTATTATTTTCTTCGCAAGTGTGTTGAAAAACGTCGTATGATACACGTGTGTATTGATGATTATCGTCCTCGGCTCTCTTAAGACCCTCGCCTGACGGCTCGGGTCTCAATGGCGCCTCAGCGATAATCACCAACGTTACACACTTGTACCATAATGTACTATTACTGTACCATGATAGGGCATAACATACACAGACACTACGTAAAGTCATGGAAATTAATTTATGGTCATAAACTCATAAATGGACCAGAAATATTTTTTCCACAGACTTGCATTAAAGGACTAGCTTCTGCCCGCGACTTCGTCTGCGTGGAAGTCGTAAGATACCATAATGTACCATTTCAACCAATAGCATCATTTTATTAAAGTTTCCTGTATAATAAACAGGAAACTTGTATAAATGACGCTGTTAGATTTGTAGTTTTGGTAACAGTACTGTTGTCCGAGTAAGAAGCAACTTGTCCTGAGGTCGACTTGTCGAGGTGACTGGTTGATATTCATCGCGAAGCATACGCTCACAGGAAATTGTGGGGAATTAGTGGCATACGTAATATAAATTAATATTCCACAACCTGTTAGAATTTCCGCCTCGATGAGGTTATGCAAAGATACGATTTTATTACCCAATTGCTTTCAATTTCAGGACTATGGTTGATCGCTTCAGCTTAATCATTTTTGAGCGTTAAAAAGGCCCATTCACTTACCCAAGAATTATTTTCTTACGGTATTATACTGATGTCCCCGTAAACCACACGAATCAGATCATCTAAAGTAGGAACTACTCTACCAAGAGCTTCAGGGAGGTCCATCTGGTCGCTCTCCTCGGGTAGAGTACCTTCACCAACTTTTATAAGAACATTGGAGAATTCTTGAGCACGCGTGTATCCCCGCTAAACCGAGGTCGGATGTTGATGGTCAAGCGCAGCCTATAAATTTGCGACCATAGAGTCGACTTTTTCAACGACCCGTTCACCTCGTCAGCCCTAGTTCCTCGCGTCACCATAGGAAGTGTTTGCCGGAAATCGCCACTAAAGATAATTGTGATACCACCCATCATGTCTTGGTTCCCGTGGATGTACTGCTGGGCTTTGTGAACAGCGTCCACTGCTTTGCTATTTATTTGCCATAGTGCATTAATCCTCTTGCCACTGTTACGTGACACCACAAAAACAGGTGTTTTATTGCTCTTAAATTTATAGGAATCTTAAACATGGCGTGTGCTGTTTTCCCACCAAGTAGCAATATGACAGTGATTCTTGAAGACGCTTCCGTCATTTTAATTTTGTTGATGGTACTGTTGAGCCGCACGATTGATGTTTGGTTACCACTAGCGCCATCTCTTATCGAATAGCGGAATTAATGGTCAAGATGTTTCTAGAAAGTTCGATGCTAGAACTTTCTGGAACTATCGACATATGTTCGGTCAGGGCCGATATGTACTCGAACATTCTAGATGCTTCTACGGTAGAAGGTTCTGGAACTATCTGAGGGCCCTATATAAGCGGGAACGGAGCGCGTCTCGGGGTAGTTCATTGGACGCGATACATGCGAGAACATCTAAAGCGATCTTCAAGTGCGACATAAGAGTGATCCGTAGTGCTATTGTGTTGTGTTATCAGTGTGTTTAATTAAAGTGTTATTTTTGGTAATTCATATCGGCAGTTTTTAATTGTCACGAACAGGGACCGAAAACCTTTATAAATTACGGTACAGGTATTGAAGAATTTCGGTTACCTCTACGACTTACGGTTACCGTTATCTGGGTAACCAAGAAAAATAAAACCGGTTACCTCTATTTAGGTTACCGTTTTTATATCGGTTACCGAAAAATGTCCTTGATTACGAGAAAGAAACGAAATATTGCACTGCCGACAATTCGTTGCATTAGAAAACACTCTACATTACTAGACGAATCGTCGTGCTGCTGTGTACGTTTATTTGGTTCGCCTTTTTGTGGAGTATTTGAGTTGAAGTAAAAAAAAGGAAATGAGCAAGAGTATGATAATATTACATGAATACCTTGTAAACTGGTAGAATGCCATTTGTTTATCTTTTTCTCTCGCCAAACTGCCATAGAAATCAACTCGGTAATTTGGGTTTGTTTAATTTGCGGAGAATCGTACGCCCGTTTTTCTCATAGAGGGCATCATTTCCTTGTAAACAAAGCGCATAAACTTAAGCTTGCATTTTGTTTGAGCGTGCTAACAGAGCATAGATACCGGGCTCTGGAGCAAAAAACGTCTCTGATTGCTAGTTTGGTAGGGTTTTTTTTTTGGGTGGGAAATCATCAAATAACTTCTCCCGCTCTGGGTGGAGCAGGAGGGCGTGTCAGACTTTTACTGACTAAAACCCACCCGTGTGGCTCAGTAGCCCGTATGCCAGGGGCTGTGGTATCTCTTTCGAACAAACCTGCACCCCTGGCAGGCATTGGCCCTTGCGGGCCCCATCAAATTGTGCTGACATCTCTTTAAGGCGCGCGTGGAACACAACGCGCCGTCGACTTGGGCTTGGTCCTTACCGGTCAGCGAGTTACCTATTACTCGCCGTCCGCAAGATCATGCCTACTGTGGCCGGAAATCGGCCTGAGATTCCCGACGCGCAGGGTGTCTCCGTATCCTGCGGCGGCTAGGGGCGCGAGGGCGCATAGACTGCCTCTCCCTCACGTGCGCCGCCTCCCTCTTCGCGAGCATTACTGCTTCGCTGAAAGAGGTGACGGCTACCCATGCACTCTCGCTCCGTACCATGGCCTGGACCAGGGCCGGACGCAAGAGATTGCCGCCACCGATCGCCTCCACGAGGACACGGCGGTGCTCCACTCAAGCTGGGCAGACCGCCACCGTGTGCTCCACCGTGTCCTCAGGGCGATCTTCGCAGTGGAAACACCCGGGCGTTACCTCCCGCCCTATCTGAAACAGGAACCTCCCGAAACAACCGTGTCCGGTGAGGACCTGCGTCAGGCGGAAGATGAAGACGCCATGCCGCCTCAAGCCACTCCTCAAAGAGGGGACTTACCGCCGCAATCGTGGCGTGCCCAGCACTGGGTTGCGACAATCGCACTCTCCATGTTGCCATGAGATCCCGCCGGAGCTCTGTCCGCTGTACAGCGCGATTTCCCGCGGCAGCGGAGTTACACCCCGGTATTTGGCCTCCTCACGCCATTGCCACATGTGCGCGAGGACCTTTGCCTCCAGATCCCATGGCCTAGTTTGGTAGGGTTAGTTTAAACTTTCCAGATCGCACGTGAACGAACCCAGCTTCTTCCATGAACATTTCCGTCATCCGGAATAACGCTATGCCTTTTACATTCTCATAGCCCAGTAAATATTGTTGTCCTTGGTGATGTATGGTATGCCAAACATTTGTTCTTTACTCATAAGTTTATGCCAGCGGAAAATTGAAACGTTGCAAAGACATGACGTTCTTTCAAATTGCCTGCTAAAAAGAACAGTTGTCAAAAAAAACGCCAACTATAAAAGGCATTGGTCCACCTATAAACAAAACATCATAACCAAATATCGTGTCCCCCGACCCTGCCACGATGAAGTACTAACCCGCGCCTTAGGTCAGCCCTTGGCATACCCTGATAATAATAATTGTCCAGTTCAGATCCAGCCTGTCCCATTATGCAGTCGTAGTCCCACCGACGCCCTAAGCCGAGGTTCGTTAGTATACCACACAGGGGGTGTCCTTAGCGTGCAGCCCCTTATTAATGTAATAAGTTTGCCCTGGCTGGGGCATTGAGTTAGCGGTTGGTAACTCCGGAGGTACCGATATAATGTTTCCAGTTCCAAACGCGGATACGTGAAACTTATTTATTCCTCACAATCCTTACCGGCACCGCGGTGCCAAAACATTCCTGGAGCGCCACCGTAACGCGTCGTAGAAACGACACCGCCGCGAAGTGTCTGTCGATAAGCGCCCTTGGAGTTATGATATTAGAGTTAAAATTGTTTGGGTTCTTCCATGAAAGTGATGCAATGATGAACATAATCAGTAGAGCTCGTATATTTGTTAAAAGAATTAAATATGGATTGATTGAGTTCAATTAATTTTTGCTGGGACTCCCCAAATGTGAACCTCACCTGCGCGTGATACACCCTGCCACTGACAGACGAGGCGCTGGCGACCGACCGATGCCAGTATAACCATCCAACAAGCCAATCTAAATTCTACAGAGTGATGACGGGCAGCAGCGTCATCGAATCGTCTGCGAAAGGACTGGCTCTGCGGTCACCAACCCGCATGCCCAGCATGGTGAATATGGGCATCAAACCTCCCATAGATAAAGTGCCAAAACTACGGCCCCCTGTTCCCGGTGGTCCCGCTATTCCTAGCTAAGGTAGCGGTTACGGGCGGGACGGGGGTGCGAAGAATCTCCGGGTTACGACAGGCCATCGACAACTACATCTGGCTACGTACAATGGACTTTCGATGAGGCTGGACCATCACCTCGCTGAACTTGAGGTAGAGTTAGGTCGCATTAACTGACATATACTGGGATTATCTGAAGTCCGAAGACAGGGGAAGGATACGATAACCCTGGAGTCAGGCGACCTATTCTACTTCCGCGAGGGTGATCAGCTGTCCCAAGGCGGTGTCGGCTTTCTGGTCAGCAAAGAACTCACTAGCAGCGTTGTGGAAATCAGTAGTGTGTCGACACGGGTAGCATACCTTGTACTAAAGCTCACTGACAGGTACTACCTGAAAGTGATACAGGTATATGCGCCAACTTCGACATGCTCTGACGAAACAGCCGAGACCTTGTACGAGGACATTGCCAAAGCAAGGCACTTTAAATATAAATTTTCGGGCTGAGAGAATCCGCATGATGAGGCCTACCCTCTGACCTACGCAGCTCCAAACTGCACTAGGATCTGAAAAGTTCCACTGGAACTTCAAAATCGTTTCTCTCTGCTGGAAACCACAGGCACGGTTGACGAAAAAAGCCAACGAGGTGGTCAAAGCATTACGTGACGTGTCCCGCAAACTTTGCTCGTCGCAGCGAAAAAGTAAGGTGTCCAAACTTTCCTCGGAGACTCTCGGACTTATGAGGGAAAGACGAGAACTGCCATCTACGCAGCCATCTTCGTCAGAGAAGAGGGCCTTAAATCTAAAAATAAGAAAGCTGATGCGACGTGACCTTTGGTGCTCCAACATCCGCGACATTAAAGTCGCGATTGAGCAAAACCGAGGGTCGAAAGTGTTCGCTCACCAATTAGGGAGGTCCCATCTGACGAAACTAAGAACTGCGGATGGCAGAATCATAACTTCAAAGTCCGAGATACTCCAGGAAGTCGAGGATTTTTACGAGCACCTTTACTCAACGCGGACGGAAAAACTAGCGGAGGATAGTGTGCAGGTGACCACCGAGCCGATTTAATGCGCCACTACACGGAGGGCATCCCCGATGTTGACCAGTGCGAGATTAGGGTGGCTCTCGAGCATCTTAAGAACAACAAGGCACCGAGTGATGACGGAAAAACGACAGAGATCCTTAAAGCGGGCGGGGCTCCAGTCCTAAGAGAGCTAGCAAGTCTCTTCAACTCCGTCATCCAAGAGCGTACAACGCCCGAGGCGTGGAGCAGAGGTGTGGTGGTTCTGTTCTTCAAAAAAGGTGACAAAACCTTGCTGAAGAACTGTAGACCCATCTTACTTCGAAGCCACGTCTACAAGCTATTCTCGAGGGTCGTCATGAATCGTCTCGCTAGAAAACTTGACGAGTTCCAGCCACCAGAACAAGCCAGTTTTCGAAAAGGCGTCAGTACCGTAGACCACATCCATACTGTTCGGCAAATTGTACAGTAGACTGAAGAGTACAACCAATCTCTGTGTATGGCATTTGTGGACTACGACAAAGCCTTCGACTCCATCGAAATATAGGCAGTTCTGGCCTCTCTGCAACGATGTCGAATTGACTGGCGCTATATCGAGGTGTTAAGATGTTTGTATGACGCCACTACGATGACTGTCCAGATCCAGGATAAGGAAACAAGCTCCATCCAACTGCTCAGAGGGATGCGACAGGGGGATGTTATAACCCCGAAACTGTTCGCCAACGCGTTGGAGGACATCTTTAAGACATTGGACTGGACAGGGTATCAGTATTAACGGCGAATACATCTCAGACCTTCGGTTTGCCGATGACATCGTCATAATGGCAGAGACTTTAAAACAGTTAGACCAGATACTGCACAGCCTAAACGGAGCCTCTCGGCGGGATGGCCTCGACATGAATTTGGAAAAGACGAAAATCATGTGCAATTCTCCCGTCATCCCGAGGACAATCCACATCAAAGGGTCGCTTCTCGAAGTTATGAAGGAGTAGGTCTACCTAGGGCAAGTCATCCAGCTCGGTAGACATAACTTTGAGAAAGAAGCTGACAGGAGGGGAGGATCCGGTTGGGTTGGGCAGCGTTTGGAAAACCACGTCAAGTCTTTTTGTCGCCTATTGTGCAATGCTTGAAGACTAAGGTCTTTAACCAGTGCGTGCCGAAACGTGGACACTGACAGTTGGGGCGGTCCACAAATTTAAGGTCACTCAGCGCGCTATGGACCGGGCTATGCTCGGAGTTTCTTTTAAGGATAAAATCAGGAATGAAATTATCCGGAAAAAACCGGAGTCACTGACATAGCTTGTAGAGTGAGCAAGCTGAAGTGGCAGTGGGCTGGCCATGTTTCTCGAAGGACCGGTGGGGCAGACGGGTCCTGGAGTGGAGACCGCCTATCGGCAAACGTAGTGTGGGACGTCCCCCAGCTAGATGGAGCGACGACCTTAAAAAGGTGGCTGGGATAGATTGGATGCAGAAGGCGGAGGATAGTGTTGTGGCGCAGCCTGGGAGAGGCCTATGTCCAGCAATGGGCTGTGATAGGCTGAGTTGATTGAGTTAAAAATGGTCATTTAAGCTGTCCGCAATTTAAATCGTGTTTACTTCACTATGCATAAAATGATGTATTGTTCCAATCAAAATGTGCCAAATGACCCAGTGAACGGAATGAATAAAATGTTTTAGGGGAACCGCGGAACCAAAATGAGCGAATGAGTGCCGGTGCCAAAGGAATAACTAAGGTGAACCGGTACCGGACCCGGTTTAAATAAGTGAATCAATTCACTTTCCGGAATAAGATTATCCAGCTTTCTGCGCTTCCAATTAGAGATAGAGATGACGGGTGCAAATCGAATTCGAATTAGATATTGACTTCTGGGAGGTTACGACTATGTCAGCTGTTTATTCGTTGTCTACCTACCCATTCACTAGTAGGTTCATTTAAAAAAAGTTCTTATTCGTATGTTTACTTCCGTTACTAATCAAGCTTATGATTATTTTCATGCAGTTCAGGTTTGAATCAGTTCAGGATAAAAAATTCGTCAGCTTGACTTTCCGCTGTCGCACACCGTGTTCGTGTTATGGACAATAAGAAAACATACAAACGTGAAGTCGCGCCCGTAATCTCCAAAGGGGTTTTAATAAGTAGGTATAACCCAAGCAACAGTCAAACAACTTAAATCAACACGTGAATGAAGCTCGAAGACGTCGGAAGTACCTAGATGCAATTCTACTTCGTATAATTTATGAAATAAAAATAATCATGCGGATCAGCGGATGCATATTTTTTAGCAACGATTGCTGTTTGACTACCTTCATCAGCTCGAAAGCATAAATTGCAAATAAAGAAATATGTCAGCCACAGTGATGACGACATGAGTGATAAAACATAGGCGACACCATAAGGGATATTATTTTATAAGGAAAATCTTCAACCAGATATCTTATTTTACTTATGCTCCTATAATAAAATATAAATCCACATAGGTACCTTTATTAAATAGTTATAAATGGTCTGTCTATCTATTTACGAAGCCAACCAAACAATCCAACATTCGCTAGCAAATTGAGAAGCATGCAGTGTGGCGGCGCCGATCAAACTATCGGCTCCGCCTGCGCGCGGGTCGACTCGACTCTGGCACACACAAACGCGATCCGCGCCCTTTGACTAATGCCGACGGCACGTGTAAGATAGAGGTAATTTTTATTTCGGTAACCGGTATTAATACTGGTTGTATGAAATTGAAGAATTTAGGTAACCTTTAAAAATACCGGTAAAAAAAATAAAGGTTGTAACCGAAAAATACCGGTATTTTTCATACCGGTTTCGGTCCCCACGAACCCCAAGCTCGTAACAGTATGATCAATCTATAAGGTACTCACTGCTGAGACATAGGCCTCCCCTCTATGAGAGGGAAAGGGCTCAAAATTCACCCAGCGGGCCAAGTGTGGGTCGTTAGATGTCACATGTTTCGAATTTTTGGTTCTACGACATTTCTTCACGATTTTTTCCGTCATTGTTTTGAGAGCAGAATGTGTTTTTTTCATCACCTTCAGTTATATAAAACACTTTTCTGAAATTCTGAATTACTATCCCGCATTACACCTAAGGGAATGGCTATTTTACAATAACTCGCACCCAATTTAAGATTTAACTTGTCATCATCATCATCATTTCAGCCGAAAGACGTCCACTGCTGGACATACGCCTCCCCCAATTTGAGGGGTTTTGCCATAATCGCCACGCTTGGCAGGCGGGTTGGCGATCGCAATATGGTGGTCAAATGCATGGAGAACGCTGCTGCACATTCTGCTGCTGCAGTCCCTTAGTCGCCTCCTACGACACCCACGGGAAGAAATGGGATGGTGCTATTCTTTTACGCCCGGCAACACACACGTGACTTTAACTTGTGTTTAGGGTGAAATAAACAACACAAAGTAAAGCACTTGTGTAGCGTACGACGGGGCGCGTCCAGCACCCGCAACCGTCTGTAACAATCTCCCACTATTGTTGATTTGCAGCCCTTCGGCTCTCTACTATCTGAGTCGATTGATTCCGCTGGCAGCACACATTACCACGCATCCCTGAATGCGTATGTATTGTGGTACAATCCACAAAGAAATCAGGGAGAGACGCGTAGCGAAGAGGAGGCAATAATATTATGTTGAATTAAAATACAGATTTCTTTCATGAGTCTTGTTAGCAGATTTCGTTTCATACTAGTTGTTGCATCTCTGGTGGCTTTGTTTTGAGGAAATAAGTAAGTTTTTTTTTTTTGAAGATGGCTTCTCGCAGTGCCCCTAGGAGGTTGTTGGTTGCTTAACTAGTGTTCGCGACGATGCGTCACTATATAGCTTAATAGTTTGTTTATGACATTAATTTAAAATCGTAAAGATAAGTGATAGTTAAACCAATAAACAATGGTGATAAGTGCCTACTATAAGAAAACCGTAAGTACCACCCTTTCAGACCTCATTTAAGTGGGCTGTATAGCCGTAATTTATAGTCTCAAGTGCGTCCAGGTAACCTAGAACCGAGACCTAGCCCTGGGCGTAACTACCCCTAACGTAGTCTAAAGATAAACCCACTTAATTGAGCTCTGAAAGTTGTGTTGCTTTAGCTAAGTAATTTTTAAGATTTGAGTTTTGCTAGCCATCTTTCAGGGCGCGTCACGCCCTGAAAGTCATATGTGTAACGTTCTTAATATTAGATTGTTTTGGGTCTGTAAACCACCCTGAGGTATCTGTAACCAGAATTGAAATAAGTTCAGTAGTTTTCGAGAAAATCAACTTTTAAAATATTTATTGGTAACATTTTTCATAATTTTTCGGGTTTTCTTGAAATAATCTTTCAGTACGGGAAGATATAGTACATACAGATATCTCAGGGGATGGGAAATTTCAAGGGGAATACAGGGATATATAACATGCCATATGTACAGTAATTTAATAATGTTTTGTATGCTATATTCCATTGTATCGATAGACAAAAATAGAATAAATAAAAGTTAAAACAGGAAGCAATTTGCGGTCCTCGTTACGGTAAAGTTTCGAGGCACCTCAGAAAATGTAAATTTAAACCAATTCGTAGTCATCGGCAAGATAAATTTTGTTATTTTAAACTTAAATTAATTAACATGTAGTACAAGTAAAAGTTCTAAATTGCTTCCTGAAGATTAAATCAAAATGTGTGTTATATAATCAGGTAAAGTACCCCTTCACAGAGGTGTCTCAAAAACAACCCCTTCCTAGACGAAAGTCTGGAACCCGTTTCTCTGTCAGTCGTCAAAACGTTGGTAACGTCGTGAAGAACGGAAGATAGTAGCCGCCCCTGAAGATATCTGGAACCTATAGGTGCAGGACGTCAGCGCCGCGTGGACTGGGAGACCTCCATACACACTGGGATAAAACCTGGATAGGAATACACCCTCCCTACACATCCTTCGTGTCCAAGCGATCACGCCCGTCCGGTACATCTGCTGGTCCTTGCGAGCCGGATTTCTTCAGGAGGAACACATGTGGACCCGTTCAAGAGTTATCAGAAGCCTGAAGCCTTATTCCTGAAGACTTATTCCCGTGTCCTGAAGGATTATTCATGAAGAGTTACGAAAATCTGAAGCGTTATTCCTGAAGACTTGTTCCCGAGTAATGAAGGCTTATTCCTGAAGGATTATCCTTGAACTTAGAAGATTTGACATTGAAGTTCAGTTTTGAAGATCCGTATAGAAGATCCGGATTGGAGTTCCGTTTTGAAGATCCGTTTTGAAGATCCGTTTTGAAGATCCGTTTTGAAGATCCGTATTGGAGTTCCGTATTGGAGATCCGTTGAAGATCCGGTTTCAAGATCCGGATTGGAGTTCCGTTTTGAAGATCCGTATAGAAGATCCGGATTGGAGTTCCGTACTGGAGATCCGTTTGAAGATTCGATTGGAAGATCAGTTGGAGATCCGGATTGGATATACGGATAGAAGATCCGGATAAGAGTTCCTTCTTCAAGATCCGGATTGGAGTTCCGTTTTGAAGATTCGTTTGGAAGATCCGGTGCAGATCCAGTTGAGATATCCGGATAGAAGACCCGGATAAGAGTTTCCTTTTCAAAATCCGGATTGGAGATCCGTTTTGAAGATTCGTTTGGAAGATCCGGTGCAGATCCAGTTGAGATATCCGGATAGAAGACCCGGATAAGAGTTTCTTTTTCAAGATCCGGATTGGATTTCCGTTTTGAAGATTCGTTTGGAAGATCCGGTGCAGATCCAGTTGAGATATCCGGATAGAAGACCCGGATAAGAGTTTCTTTTTCAAGATCCGGATTGGAGTTCCGTTTTGAAGATTCGTTTGGAAGATCCGGTGCAGATCCAGTTGGGATATCCGGATAGAAGATCCGGATAAGAGCTCCGTTTTCAAGATTCGTATTCAAGAACCGCATATCGAATCAACATGCCGGTGACAAGATCGCAAGGCAAGGCCCCTGAAGCCTGGACAGTGGAGGTGAGCAGAGGACGCGGTATAACGGCCATCACTCATGAGCAACCGCCGCGTTCACCATCCACCACTGAAGGAGCCGAACCAGTACAGCAGCCCCCCCTTGCGCCACGGGCTAGTGAAGATTTGCCAAGACGGACGCGGTCTGAAGAAGCGGAACAGCCCTCTACAGCAAAGGAAGGTACTTCAGTCAGAACACTGAAGCATTCCGATAGAACATTGAAGCATTCAAATAGAACACTGCAGTATTCAGATAGAACATTGAAGCCTGCAGACAGAACAGAGAAGACTACAGATAGAAAGTACAGCCGAACCTTGCCGATGACTACCCGGGGTGACGCCCGTACCGAACATAGCAGGCCGCAGTCGACTACAAATAGAACGACGCGGTCAAATAAGAAAATTTCAAGAGCACGTGAAGACCTACTGAAAGTTAGGTTGGAACTCGCTCAATTAGCACTTCAGAGAGCCGAGGAAGAAGATTCCGACGGCTATATGGATGACAGAGACTCAAACGATGAGTACGTGCGCTCCTGGCTTGAAGAGGCGCCTGAGCCTGAGCCGGAGAAGAGGGACAACGCCGCCGAGGGGGACAATAGTAATATAGGCCTTGAGCAACCGCCCCCCCCTGTGGACTTCGAAACTATAGTGGACCTCGAAAAGCAAGTACCGTTGTCGAA
Source organism: Polymixis flavicincta (assembly GCA_949987655.1). Classification (NCBI taxonomy): domain Eukaryota; kingdom Metazoa; phylum Arthropoda; class Insecta; order Lepidoptera; family Noctuidae; genus Polymixis; species Polymixis flavicincta. The sequence continues at coordinate 7,944,280 of OX465171.1, read as the reverse complement.
TCCTACAGCGAAGGAAGTGAACCGATTCCCACAGAGGGGAATAGAAGTCAAAGGGGAGGACGCACTCCGCCCATTCATAACGGAGCTGACATCCGCTATAGCGTCGCTAGCCGACAGAAAAACAGAACAGTGGACACCGAGCAACCCCTCGGCGTCGAAGGTCATCATGACCTTACCGAACTTCAATGGGGCCCACACAGAGTGGCTTTCATTTCGTGCCATCTACGAGACAACTCGAAGATATTTCAACGATGTTGAAAACACAGCTAGGCTTAGAAGAAGCCTGCGGGGACGAGCGTTGGAAACAGTGAGCTCGGAACTCATCGGAAATGCCAAACCAGATGACATCATGAGGGAACTTGAGCTGCAGTTCGGCCGTCCAGATTCGATAGCTCAGGCTGAAACAGACAGACTTCGTGGACTACCGCGCTGCGGCGAAGCACCAAAGGACATCTGCAATTTCGCAAGCAGAGTCAGAAGCGGCGTGGTCACTCTGCGCGCACTGAAGAAGGATCACTACCTGATCAACGCTGAGCTGATGCGGTTGTTAACCGAGAAGCTACCGAACTCACTGCGTGTACAGTGGTACAGAACGTACACGGAGAAGTACCAGTCGCTGTGCGGTCTTAAAGGGTGTACAGCTACGCACCATCAGCTTCTTCACTACTCCAAGAAGCCTGCTAAAGAAGACGCCGTCAAGAACGAGAGACCCGCTATTCAGGAGCAGTCGAACAACGTGGAGACAAAAGAAACAGTGGCCAGCTCACGAACGACTTCAAGCCACGCTTACCTCAAAATGGTACCGGTTCGAGTGATTGGACCGGCGGGAGAAGTATCCACTTTCGCACTTCTTGATGATGGATCAACCGTCTCTTTGATCGACGAGGACTTAGCGAAGCAAGTCGGGGCAGAAGGCAAAATTGACCCACTGAAGATAGGCGCGATCGGCGACACCACGATTGAGACTCCAAGTTCAAGGAGAATCACCGTCGCCCTTGCGAGCGAGCTGAAGAATAGGGTGCCGTTCAGAGCGCGCACCATACCGAAGCTGAACCTCGCTCCGCAGACAGTCAGTGAAGAGGACGTCGCACACTGCAAACATCTGGATGACCTGAAGCAACAGCTCATATACAACACTGGTACGCCGAAGATACTCATCGGACAGGATAACTGGCACTTATTACTGGCCAGTGAGATCCGCAGAGGTCCGAAGAACCAACCTGTTGCGTCACTCACGACGATGGGCTGGACTCTACACGGCGCACACACCAGAATCTTGGGTCAGCAAGTGCACTACGTCAATAGGCTCACAGCAGGCAATGAAGCAGCGGAAAAAGAAGATATAGACGAGCAGCTTCGTGAATTCTTCGCCCTAGAATCGCTGGTCATCAATCCCAGACGGCCAGACTCCGATCCCGAAAAGAAGGCGGAAGATATCTTGAGTCGTCACACTCGTCAGTTGGAGGACGGGCACATAGAAACAGCCATGCTGTGGAAAACCGAAAACATAGAAATGCCCGATAGTTACGGGACGGCCCTGAAGAGGCTCGTCTCAATAGAGAAGAAGCTCGATAGCAAACCGGCTCTTCGAGATAGATACACAGAACAGATGGACTCTCTCATTCAAAAGGGTTACGCAGAAAAGGCGCCCAAGACGAGCACACAAGGTAGAACGTGGTACCTGCCTCATTTCGACGTGTTCAATCCCGCGAAGCCTGAGAAACTCCGCATCGTACATGACGCAGCCGCCAAAACAAAAGGACTGTCACTAAATGACTTCCTTCTCACTGGACCAGACTTGCTACAGTCCCTGCCCGGCGTCATGATGAGGTTCCGAAGACATTGCATAGCCATATCTGGTGACATAGCAGAGATGTTTATGCAAGTGAAGGTGCGAAGTCAGGATAGAGACGCGCTCCGATACCTATGGAGAGGCAATAGAAGAGAAGGAGCGCCAGAAGAATACCGTATGACGTCCATCATATTCGGTGCGGCAAGCTCGCCGTGCACGGCCATTTTCGCGAAGAATTGGAACGCGAAAAGGCATATAGATGAGCATCCAGATGCAGTGGAAGCCATAATTCAGAATCATTACATGGATGATTACCTCGATAGTTACAAGACCGTCGAAGAAGCGACGCACATTGCAACTACGGTGAAGAATATTCACCTACAGGCGAAGTTTGAGCTAAGAAAATGGGTGTCAAACAGCGCGCAATTAATAGAAAATATAGACCCGACACAGATCCGAACTGAAGTCGTCAACATCGGGAATACGGATGACACAGAAAAGATACTCGGCCTGATATGGAGACCGAGCGAAGATACGTTGGGCTTCAACCTAACACTCGCCCGCCTACCTAGAGGCATATTAGAAAAGGAAGCGCCCACGAAGAGAGAGGCGCTGAAGATAGTAATGTCGCTGTACGACCCGCTCGGACTCGCTTCCCCAGTAACCATTCGAGCCAAGCAAATACTGCAAGAGGCATGGAGGCGAGGAGTCGATTGGGACCAGCCGCTGGACAACGACCTAGCGACCCAATGGAAGAGTTGGATACAGCATCTACTGCAGCTCGGAAATATCAGCATACCAAGATGCTATCCGGGATACAGCGACGCCGTAGAGACACAGGTCCATGTATTCACCGACGCGAGCGAGATGGCTTACGCGACGGCAGTATATTGGCGAACCACAGCAACAGATGGCCACCAGCGAGTCAGCCTCGCCATGGCAAAGGCGAAGGTAGCCCCGCTGAAGCTGCAATCAATACCCCGCCTCGAGCTGCAGGCAGCGGTGATGGGAACCCGCGTAGCCACAGCTGTTGTACGTGAACACGGCATCAAACCCGCATCGGTGACCTACTGGTCAGATAGCAAGACCGTGTTGACATGGATATGAAGAGGAGCACGAGTATACAAACCTTTCGTGGCCCATCGTATAGCCGCCATAGAAGAAAATAGCAGAGTTGAAGACTGGCGCTGGGTGCCCACGAAGATGAATATCGCAGACATAGCTACTCGTGATGTACCACACCACTTCAACTCACAGCATGAGTGGTATAGTGGTCCTAACTTCCTGTATGAAGAGTCGTCATCATGGCCATCAGAAAACCCTCCGATAGCGGAGGAGACAGGGGAGGAGAGAACGTTCGCCGCCATCGAAGAAATCGACAGCCGACAGATCACAGAAGCCATTCCAGACCCGACAAAGTTCTCCCGGTGGGAACGACTCCTCCGAGCGACGGCGAGCGTTCTACGCTTCATATCTCTATGCAAAGCCCCAAAGGAGAAGACGTTCTACAAACGAACCCAAAAGAATAAAGAACAGGATCCTGATTGGCGAAACAAGAAGAAGGCCGTCCCCTCTCTCCCGAAGCAAACCGTGCCGACGCGTAACTCACAAGAGAAGAGGCAAATAATAGAAGCAGAGTTTCTACACGAAGCCGAGAAGCTACTAGTGATGGTCGCGCAGCAGCAGTCTTTCGCTCTAGAACTCACTAGACTGCGAGAGCAAAAGGCATTGGACAAAGACAGTCGACTGCGGCCGCTACAGATAGAAGTGAGGGATGACGTCATACGGATAAAGAGCCGTATCGCAGCTGTAGAACAGATAACGGAAGAAGTAATGCGTCCGCCGATACTACATGGCGACCACCATATTACCCAGCTGTACATAGACTGGACACACCGTAGCTTGCAGCATGGTGGGACAGAGCTCACCATCAACGAGGTACGACAGCATTATTGGGTCGTGAAGATGCGACCAACAACAAAGAAGGTGCTGTCACGATGCCTACAGTGTCGTATTCGCAAGGCGCAACCAACCGTGCCAGCGACCGGCGACCACCCAAGAACGCGCCTGGCACATCACCAGAGGCCGTTCACGTACACAGGGCTAGATTATTTCGGCCCACTGTCTGTCACAGTCGGACGACAGCATCAAAAAAGGTACGTAGCCCTATTCACGTGCCTTACCACCAGAGCCGTCCACCTCGAGATCGCCGCCAGCCTCAGCGCGGACGCCGCCATACTGGCGCTGCGCCGCTTCGCTGCTCGTCGGGGCTGCCCCGCCGAGATACACTCCGACAACGGTACCAACATGCACGGTGCCGACAAGGAGCTCCGAGAGGCCTTCCGAGAGGAGGCCAGTCGCCGAGGCGTCGTGTGGCGCTTCATAACACCATCAGCGCCTTTCATGGGAGGCGCCTGGGAGCGCCTCGTACGCTGCGTAAAGTCCGCGCTGTGCACTGTGCTCCTAGAAAAACATCCGCACGAAGAGGTGTTGTCCACACTGTTGTGTGAGGCAGAGTACACTGTAAACAGCCGACCACTAACACATGTTTCAGTAGATAGCGAAGACGACTAGTCAATCACACCGAACCATTTCTTGCTCGGTAGATCGGCAAGACTACCATCACCCGGCGTGTTCACCGAGCGAGACGTGGACAGCAGGAAGCTCTGGCGACGATCCCAGATACTCGCCGACATGTTCTGGCGTCGCTGGGTCAGTGAGTACCTGCCGGAACTCCAAAACCGGCGGGAGCCGCACACCCGCGGCCCCGAACTGCAGGTGGGCGACCCCATACTCGTTGCAGACGGCCAGCTGCCTCGCAATACATGGCCGCGAGGCCGTATAGTTGCCCTGTTCCCCGGGGCTGACGGAGAAGTCCGGACCGCTGAGGTGCGCACTGCCGGCGGCACCTTGAAGCGTCCGGTGAAGAAACTCGTCCCACTGCCCAAATAGCCGTGGGGGCGAGCGCCTTGGCGGCGAGCGCCGAGGCATCCAGCGCCTTGGCGGCGAACGCCGAGGCATCCAGCGCCTTGGCGGCGAACGCCGAGGCATCCAGCGCCTTGGCGGCGAACGCCTGGGCACCACCTGCGCCTTGGCGGCGAACGCCTGGGCACCACCTGCGCCTTGGCGGCGAACGCCTGGGCATCACCAGCGTCTTGGCGGCGAACGCCGAGGCATCCTGCGCCTTGGCGGCGAAAGCCTGGGCATCACCAGCGCCTTGGCGGCGAACGCCGAGGCATCCTGCGCCTTGGCGGCGAACGCCTGGGCATCACCAGCGCCTTGGCGGCGAGCGCCGAGGCATCGAGCGCCGAGACGGCGACCGCCTTGGCGGCGAGCGCCTAGGCGGCGGCCGCCTGGGCGACGAGAGCCGGTGGCGAGCGTCGTGGCTACGAGCGTCGTGACGGCGAGCGTCGCGGCGGCGAGCGGCGTGGCAACAGGCGTCGCGGTGGCGAGCGCCGCGACCCCAGTCGTCGCTCACCGGGGCGATGCAGCGCCGCACCAACATCGCTACGAGTCGTCACTGCACTGCACGGCGGGAGAGATATTCGCGACGATGCGTCACTATATAGCTTAATACCGGTACCGGTATTCTGACGCATTTAATAAACATGTCATTTTCACAAGGCACCTTTCCTGAAAAATTAAAACTGTCTTTAGTAAAGCCCTTATTCAAGAAGGGAGATAAATGTGACATCAACAATTACCGACCTATAACTCTTTTACCCATATTGTCTAAATTTTTTGAAAAATGTATGTTTAAAAGGTTAACTGAATTTTGCAATAAATTTCATATTATAAGCGACCAGCAGTTTGGATTCCAAAAGAACAAGTCCACGTCGTTAGCTATTTTTTCCCTCATGCAAGCTATACTTTCAAATATTAATAATAATTATATAACTACAGGCCTCTTTTTTGATCTATCGAAAGCCTTCGAGCTGGTGTCACATGACATATTGCTACAAAAATTGGAAGCTGTTGGTATTAGAGGACCGGCTCTTCAGTGGCTGTCGTCCTATTTAAGCAATAGAAAACAATGTGTCATCATCAATAAAAAAAATGATAATAATGTAATTATGTCCTATTCATCGGAATATAAACATAATAAATATGGCGTTCCACAGGGAAGTGTGCTGGGCCCAATATTATTCCTTATTTATATAAATGACATCATAAAAATAACTAACCATAAATGCGTATTATTTGCTGATGATATTTCTATTATAGTGACATCTAATAAAAAACTAAATACCATTTCAGAACATGAACTTGACATCAATAATACAATTGACAAACTATTGCATTGGCTTGACATTAACCATTTGATGATAAATTTAGACAAATCCGTTTACATCCAATTTAATCGATCAAATAATTCCAAAAATGACATTAAACTCAATATTAATAAAATCATTGAAGGAACGCGTACCAGATTTTTAGGTATTATAATAGATAAAGACATTAACTGGAAAGAGCACATAGACAATGTTAGCACTAAAATTAATAAATTTGTATATGCATTAAAACAAGTAAAAAATGTAACTAATATAAAAACTGCTGCAATGGCATACCACGCGTACGTCGAATCGTTGTTACGTTATGGACTAATAATGTGGGGTAACAGCACTGACTTCCAAAGAGCATTCATCGCTCAAAAAAAGTGTATGAGAGCAATTTGTGGACTTAAGCCCGACGACTCATGTCGACCAATATTTAAAAAACTTGGTTTGTTACCGTTACCGTCGCTTTACATTTACGAAGTATGTGTGTTTGTCATGAAAAATAAGCAACTATTTAAGACTGCAAATGATGTCAATCCTCGGAACCGACGAGATCCATATAAACTAGTGTTAAATGATTTGCCTAGACTGTCTAAATATAATGCTAACTGTTTGGCAATGTGTGTGTGCATTTATAATAAAATACCAAGGCATCTCAAAGCTTTAAATACAAAATTATTTAAAATTAAATTTCTTAAGTGGTTACTCGAGTGTAGTTTTTATAGTGTAAAAGAATTTCTAGATAAAAAATGTTGATTGTTGTTGCTAAACTTGTTTTTAAAATTTTGCATGCTATGTTTTATCCTGGCTAAACATGCTTGTGCCTCAATTTGTATTTAACACCATTGTATACCATGTTTTACGCAAATAAATATTCTATTCTATTCTATTCTATTCTAATAGTTTGTTTATGACATTAATTTAAAATCGTAAAGATAAGTGATAGTTAAACCAATAAACAATGGTGATAAGTGCCTACTATAAGAAAACCGTAAGTACCACCCTTTCAGACCTCATTTAAGTGGGCTGTATAGCCGAATTTATAGTCTCAAGTGCGTCCAGGTAACCTAGAACCGAGACCTAGCCCTGGGCGTAACTACCCCTAACGTAGTCTAAAGATAAACCCACTTAATTGAGCTCTGAAAGTTGTGTTGCTTTAGCTAAGTAATTTTTAAGATTTGAGTTTTGCTAGCCATCTTTCAGGGCGCGTCACGCCCTGAAAGTCATATGTGTAACGTTCTTAATATTAGATTGTTTTGGGTCTGTAAACCACCCTGAGGTATCTGTAACCAGAATTGAAATAAGTTCAGTAGTTTTCGAGAAAATCAACTTTTAAAATATTTATTGGTAACATTTTTCATAATTTTTCGGGTTTTCTTGAAATAATCTTTCAGTACGGGAAGATATAGTACATACAGATATCTCAGGGGATGGGAAATTTCAAGGGGAATACAGGGATATATAACATGCCATATGTACAGTAATTTAATAATGTTTTGTATGCTATATTCCATTGTATCGATAGACAAAAATAGAATAAATAAAAGTTAAAACAGGAAGCAATTTGCGGTCCTCGTTACGGTAAAGTTTCGAGGCACCTCAGAAAATGTAAATTTAAACCAATTCGTAGTCATCGGCAAGATAAATTTTGTTATTTTAAACTTAAATTAATTAACATGTAGTACAAGTAAAAGTTCTAAATTGCTTCCTGAAGATTAAATCAAAATGTGTGTTATATAATCAGGTAAAGTACCCCTTCACAGAGGTGTCTCAAAAACAACCCCTTCCTAGACGAAAGTCTGGAACCCGTTTCTCTGTCAGTCGTCAAAACGTTGGTAACGTCGTGAAGAACGGAAGATAGTAGCCGCCCCTGAAGATATCTGGAACCTATAGGTGCAGGACGTCAGCGCCGCGTGGACTGGGAGACCTCCATACACACTGGGATAAAACCTGGATAGGAATACACCCTCCCTACACATCCTTCGTGTCCAAGCGATCACGCCCGTCCGGTACAACTAGACTTGCCTGTTTCTGCCTCCATAAATGTAGGTCTCCAGCCCGGGCTTAAAAAACTATAAACTAACACGCTTAGAGACCCCTGTACTGACCTCAGCTTAGGGCGTCACTTGAGGGGGCGGGGAGAGAGCGCTGCGGACGAATGGGCGACAGGCTCAGCGGCGCGGGCTGGCTAAAGCAAGGGTCGGAACGGACATGGATTGGGATGTCGCAGGGCTTCTCCGAGGACAGAAGTGAGTCTGTATTTATGTATGTATTTAGCGTGCTAGTGGACTTGCTACCCTCCTAGAGAAGGACTGTACCGTTGTCGATAATGGATCTGGTATGCCTCGGTTTTCGAATCCTATTAATGCGGGAACCCTGTAGCAGGCGAATCCCGCAATCGGATTCAGATTCTATCGCATTATTTAGCTTAATAGAAGATTCCGCCAAGCGCCGACAACGGCATTTATCCGGGCCTACTTTACTTTATCGAGGTTCGCGTTTTTAGCCCGAGCCCATTTTACTAGTACCTAATATTCAAAAACCCGAAATCTTTGATTCCTATAATTTAATCTAATTTTATATTTGATCCTTGATCATTTTAACCAAATTACCTTCCTTATGTACCCGTTAGCCATATAAAACACCAACATTTAACATATCTGGACAAAATAAAAGTTCGTAAAACATAAACTCTAAAAACGGTAGTTTGGTACATTTGCCCTTACACAAATCTCTTGTTATTTCGAAACGTGGTCCGATTTACAATGATTCTCACTGGAATATGCGTTTTCTGCATAATTCTAATGTGTTCATAAACAAAAAAAAAAACACTTTTTCAAGTTAAATGCTCATAAACTTACTTTCATTAGTCTGATTAGATTCGAAAATAAAAACGAATGACAAAACTAAGTTATATGGACCACTAATAAACATAAGTAAAATCTCAATATTTTTTTTATCCCTTTAAGAAACGGGACCGATTGCCATCACACATTTTCAAAATCAGTGAATGCAAATCATGTTTCAAAAAGATAAGAACAGTCTCTTTAGGCAAGCCATACTCAACCTTTTTTTTATAGGGGCCACAAACACGTTTCAGTCTTGGTTAGGGCATCGGAACCGGTTTTTCCCGGTTCCAAAAGAACCGGGAATGCACGGTTCCGAGGCTCCCTAAAAGAACCGGTTCTGTAAATCGGAGAACCGGTCATTTCGGTTCTTTCTTAAAATAAATTTAGAAATACATCTCTTTATGCTAAATATCAAGTTATTATCATATAATTATATTATTTTCACTTGCCTCTCCCACATAATGACATAAAACTGATTCCACAAGTATGGAGCCAGCCATATTTGTGGAATCAGTTTCAACATCGCATTATACCGATCGACAATGTATTGATTTTTGGCAGTATAAAAGACATCAAAATTACCGTTAAATCACTTTTAAGTTACTAAATAACGTTATAATTTTAATATTAGAAAATAACGAATTTTTTAAGGGATTCGGTAACGTTAACAACCTCTGGTTGGTAACACTGGCAACGCGCTGTCGCGTTTCTGTTTAATTCGACACAAACGAACGTTGTGAGTGGGTGTGTTGTTTTGTTGACGCTGATTTGATAAATGAGTAACTTTAAATATTAATGCATTTTGTAATTATTATTTCTGTCAATCAATTGAAAATACTTATTGTCATTGCTAGCAGTTAAGTATTACGCTTTCACTCTTGCGGGGCAAACATATTGGACGGAATAGATAGAACAATAATCACACCAGACTTGGCTGGACACGCGCCCACGTGTCTTGAAAATGTTCGTTATACCTATTTATTTCTCTTTTCTCACATTACCTTGTTTTTTAGCATCCAATATGATCATTGTGTGTGTTTTGAGTTGTATGTAGTAGATAGTTTCTCAGTTTTGGCACTTGGTGGAACATGCGATGCGTGTTACAATAAACTACTTATTGCTTAATAGGAAGGCGTAGAGTGGGAAGGCCTCCCACAAGGTGGACCGATGACCTTGCGAAGACCGCGGGTATCCGCTGGATGTTGGAAGCACAAGACCGGTCAAAGTGGAGGAGCCTGGGAGAGGCCTATGTCCAGCAGTGGACGTCTTTCGGCTGATATGATGATGATGATGATGATTGCTTAATAGGTAGGTATGAACTAAATAAGCATATAAAATAACAGCGTCCCTTGGGACCAAATTACACTGCCATGTGATCGTGCCGATTTTTGGACTATTGCTCATGCCAGTTACCTCACAATGTTTTCACAATTTTTTCATTAGAAGTTGGATTGCAAGCCGCTTGGCCACCAAGTGCTCAAAGATTCGACCAACTTGTCTGATGTAAATAAGTTAACCAAGAAAGTTTATTGAATTTCAGACACATCCTTCGGTTGACTGTGTGATGCTGCACAAAATACAAAAGAATGGATTTCGAAGAGGCGATTAATAAGGCAGGAGACAAAGCCTCTGTTTGGCATCACTTTCTACGAAAATACTGATTTTAAAGAACTGGGGCCTAAGTCTACTAATTTATAAACGTCACAATGGTCTCTCAATGGTAAGTTTTTGACAGATTTGCCATACAAAAACTGTCAAAAACACACCATTGAGAGACCATTGTAACGTTTATAAATTAGTAGACTTAGGCCCCTGGTTGTTGCTAAATAATACTTAAAAACTATTTTGTAATTGTGAGTATAATTATAAAAATAATAAATAGGTAATGTGATATCCAATAAAGTGTGTTTTAGTACGATCCATTCTCCTTTATTCGTTTTAATAGTACAAAATCTATATAAAAGATAGCATAGTTTATCAACTAGAAATAATCAAAAAAACGAAAGAACCGAAAAAGCCGGGTGCCCGGTTCCGGCTTGAGTTGGGAACGAAAGAGCCGGTTCGTAAAATAGGGCCAGTTCTCGATGCCCTAGTCATGGTGTCGAGGGCCGCAAGCAAAAATTATTTAGGTATTCATTAAAACGTAATTCCAAGTTAACGACGTAGTTACTTTATTAATGAAAAAAGAAGTTTTTAACAAATATGTTTTAATGCGATTTTTGATACTGTTAACACTTTTTCAAAACTTTATCAAGATCTGGCTTGTCGCTACATGTTATCCTTGTAGCATCATCGGCTCACATTCCCGTTCTGAAACACCCATTCTCTCATGGGCGCGAAATTTTAATGCTTTACAATAAATTTGTAACTTCAGATGGGCCAATAACAAAGGCCCGGCGGCGGCGGCGGTTTTTTTTTTTTTTTTGTGTATGGCATCTCGCAGTTGACCTTGAGAGGCCGTGACTGCTCAACCGGACTTTCCTGTGAAGGTTTTTAGGAATCTAAAAGCCTCCAGCCAGGGCGTAAAACCTACTTAAACCTAAAACGACTGCGCACTGAGGGCACCCCCTGTGGGGTACGAACCTCGGCTCAGGGAGTCGCTGGCGGAGGGGGGGGCAGCTAGTACTATCAGGGACAGGCTGGATCAAGATATTTTCATTATTATTAAACGGGGAATTTAAAGCTACTGGCTCAGCAGCGGCGCGGGCTGGCGCATCAACGAGCAAGGGACGGTCGGGGGTCTGATCGTTACTCGGAGGGGGTCTTTGCGGGGCGCGAGGACCTCGGCGGCGAGGTCGGAAGGACGGTCGTTTGTGTTTGTGTGCTGTACTGGTGGCCCTATTCTTTTCTTGCAGAACAGTGATGGGGTCGTCTGGGTCGGAAAGGACATGTCTCGGCCGGCGGATTCTACTGATTCTACTGGGGACATAGCTAGCGGCCTTCACAATCAAGGGATTGCGATGTAACTCGGCTTTATCGAAGAAACGCTTCGAGTTGCGTTTCAGAAATTGAGCAATAGTGGGCATTTTCAGATCGAGATGGAGGATCTCGTTCCGAACGAACCAAGGGGAGCCTGTGGCTTGGCGAAGGAAACGGTTTTGGAGGGTCTGCATCCTATGGATGTGTCGGGGGTGCGTGTGTGCAAAGACTGCACATGCATACGTCATGATGGGCCTTATGCACACCGTGTAAATCCGCAATTTGCACTTGAGTGACAATTTGCTACGTGCGTTCAGAACAGAATGCAGCCTTCCGAGAGCGAAGGCGGCGCGCGAGCGCGCCTTCTTGATATGCTCAGAGAAGGAGAGGTGCTGATCTAGAATCACTCCGAGATATTTGGCTCGCTTTTCCCAAGGGATCGGCTTGCCGAATATAGAGATGGGCCGGGGGGGAGGGGGGTTGATTCGCGGTTTCGAAAAGAGAACCGCCTGACTTTTGTCCGGATTTAATTCGATTCGCCACTCCCTAAACCACGCGCCAAGCACGTTGACTGCGGTTTGGAGGGAGGAGGCTATCGCTTTATCGCTACGCCCAGAGTGGTAGATGGCTGTGTCGTCTGCGAACAGTGCCAACTGTGCCCTTCTACTCTTGGGGATATCACTCGTGAACAGCGTGAATATGAGAGGGGACAGCACGGCGCCCTGGGGGACGCCGGCGCGAATCTGGTGGGGGGAAGAGAGAGTCCCTTCGACGCGATAGCGAAAGGTGCGGTTCGACAGAAAGTCTCGCAAGATGAGTACGAGACGGTCCGGCACACCGAGTTTGTACAGCTTGTAAATCAAGCCGTTGTGCCAGACCTTGTCGAAGGCTTTCGCTATGTCGAAAAATACTGCACCGGTCGCATTGCCGCGTTGGAAGCCATCGCTTATGTGCTCTACGATCCGGTGTACCTGTTGTACGCAACTGTGCTGGGTTCGGAAACCGAACTGCTCGTTGGGTATCAGGCCTTTAGTCTCGGCGAAGTCTCTGAGGTGCTTGTAAATAAGTCGCTCATAGATTTTTCCGAGGCTGTCCAGTAAACTGATGGGCCGGTAGCTCGTGGGCTCCGTTTTGGGTTTGCCGGGTTTTGGAAAGCCAATGACCGTGGCTTGCTTCCAAGCTTGGGAGAAGATGTTATTGCTCAAGGCTCCATTGAAGATGGTGGTCAAGAGCATGATCAGGTGGGCGGGCAGCATCATCTGGATCACCCTATTGGTGATGCCGTCAGCGCCGGGGGCCTTTCGGGGTCGGCGGCGGCGGGCCGCAGGTTGAGTATATATAGCTTTAGGCCGTTTTTTGCATAGCTCCAACCTGTATACGTTTTTATGGCCTGCTTAGCTCGATAATAGAATAGCGTGATGATAATCATTTAAAAAGTTCTGTAACTATCTTCAGTATTCCAATCATTTGGCTCGTTTTTATTACAATTTGCGGTAAAAATGGGATTAGGTTTGCAAAATTTTACCATAATCTATCCAGTAGATTCGGCGTGATGCTGGAACATGTATTCAGACAAAAAGCCAGACAAAAATAAAATAAAAAATATTTTCGGCATTGGGTTGGTTCCCAGACCTCGGAAAAATGATTTAAAATATATATTCAATGTACGGTTTTGACTTCGCTACGATTTTATTATATGTATAGATGTAGGTACAGACGCCAGCACATCAAGCTACCCCAATCTGTCAAATTTCTTTGATAGATTTTCAACTTTATTAAATATGCCTATGGTTCATGTTCAATTGACAAAATTTCACAGTTTGTGTCGTACCTATCTACAATAAACAGTGCATTCGAAAAAAGAGTAGATGCCCAAAACCTGCAAAGTACGTACCTATAATTAGAAAAATACTAACAATCAATTTACGGAAAACAGTATCCTCACTTTACGTTTAGAGGAGGTTGCTACTAAGGTTTTATTTAACTTTTGTCGCGTGACTACTTAGTATTACTTATGTATATTCAGTGGCGTAGCTACCGGAGGGCTAGACGGGGCAGTGCCCCGGGGCCCCCTTGGACTCTGACTTACAAACTATAAATTGAACTATTGAAAATTTCTCCCACATTCGGAATATAAATAAACCAGATTCCAGAAAAACGACTTTAAAAGTTACAACTTATTTGAAAGAATTCCCGACAAGTCTCGAACATGCTTGAAACTTGCGGGGCACCCCTGTATTCTTAAGCTGGTTTCACAGTCGCGCCGTTGAACAGCGTGTTTCAACAGCACGCGCTTGATGTAAGACAGACCTATGAGAAACACGGCGCCAGGGTTGCCAACTCGATACTACGGTCAGGTGCTAAATGGAACTCCAAAAAGTGCTAGATTTCTATACATATCCATAAAGAGTGCTAAAGAAGGACCATCAATTAAATAATAAAATCACATAATCAGGCAATCATTTAATTTCTTATTAGAAAATAGTTGTGGTCATTATTTTAAAACTACCTATATCAAGTCACCTTCAATGCCATCTGTGTCTGATGCTCGATTTCCTTCTCCTTGAATTGCGGCCGTTGAAGTAGATGGTTGTCAATTGAACTTTTTCAATTTAAATCCGTAAATATCTTACTTGACAATTTTTTGAAAAATATCTTGGGGAATTTCATTGGTGTAAGTAGTATTGTTAAAAAATGTGAGTCTTGTTCGAATATGAATAATTGAAGTTGGGGTAGGGTGTCCAAGTTTAGCCGGGGATCGCGGAAGACTTACTAGTTCCCGTGATCCCCGGCGTAAGTGAGAGACGGAACACCGGGGTGGTTTTAGTCAGTAAGAGTCTGACAGACCCCTCCGCCCTCCCCGGGGCGGAGGACATCCATGAGGATTTCCCCCCGTAATCAAAAAAAAAAAAAAAGGGTGTCCAAGTTCATTTTATTCCTCAATTTTTTTTTTAATTTTCTTTACGCTTAACACCCGTTCAACGTCGGCATTTGAATGCGGTAATGTTAGCAATGTAAATGCCAATGAAACTAGGTCGTTACAGGGACATTCACTGCTCGCATCTTTAAATTCGGATATTACGACCAAACAGTTTTGACTTCGCTACGATTTTATTTTAAGCATAGATGTACAGACGCCAGCACATCAAGCCACCCCAATCTGTCATTAAATTTATTTATTTATTTCTTATTAATTTTATTTTTCCATCCAGAGGCGTCTTTTTTGGCTATTCCAAAATTTTAGGATCGTCTTCCCCCTAAGAGGAAAGGGGCCGAACTCCGCCCTCCGCACGGCCCTGTTCAGCTCGTTGGAATGAAATGAACTCCAAAATAGCAGGAAGTCCAATGCCTTGTCACAACTTTTACAGCAGTAGGACAAGGAAAGAGTCGGAACTCATGTATAAGGAGAATTCATTTGGAAATGGTTTATGAAAATGAAAAATATTATTATGTACAGAAGCCAGCACATCAAGCTACCCCAATCTGTCAAATTTCTATAATAGTTTTTTAACTTTATTCCAAAGGAATAAGGTTTATGTTCAATTGGGAAAATTTGACAGTTTGGGATAGCTTGACCTGCTGGCGACTGTACTTATTTTAAACAATAGTTTTGTGACTCACCAGTCGAAATTCACATGGACGTAATAGGTATAATCGGGGCGGGATATTTTAATAGATTTAAAACGTAATGAACCGAGCATTGAGAATCCATCAGAGTGCAGCGCGTCGAAAAAAACAGTGTTCGAAAATCCCGTCGTGTTTTTATTACGTCCGTGGGAACGTGGCCTAATGTAACAGGTATTTGATCGCGGCACGTAAGTTGAACCAAAATGCGCGACAAATCTTGAGCCCCTTAGTCCCAGAATCGGCTACTGTATTTCGGTATTTATCTATCTCTTTAAATATAAAAGGAGAAACTGACTGACTGATCAATCAACGCACAGCCGAAACTACTAGGACTAGGAACGTGAAATTTTGTACACGGCTTCCTTTTATAATGCAGGGGAGCACTAAGAACGGGTTTTTGGAAATTCGACCTTAGAGGGGGTGAAAAGGGGGGATTTTATTTGTATGAAAAATCTTATTCCTTGAGTTAATGAACTTGAAACTTGGCACAAATACTTATCTGAGTAAATTATAAAGTTGGACATTTATTGTTTTTTTAAACTACCCCCTGAAGGGTGATTCAAAGGTGATTCGAAGGGGGGTGTCAAAGTTTGTATGGAAGAATTTTAACGCGCTGTCTGATTAACTTGAAACTCAGTATTTATACCTAAAACCAAGAATAAAGAATAATGTGTATCAGGGTTTTTCGAAAATCTACCCCTAAAGGGGTAAAAAAGGGTACTCCGTAATGTAAATGTGAAAGTTTGTGAAGATGATTGGATCTTTGTTACTCAATCACGCAAAAACGGCTGAAAGGATTTGGATGAAATTTGGCACACAGATAGATTATGACATAGATTATCTTACACAGGATACTTTTTATCCCGGTAGTACGTTCCCGCGGGATAATTTCCGACTTCCACGCGAGCGCAAGCTAGTTTGTTATATGGTGGAAGGCCGTCTCTTCCTGTGGGTGTCGTAGGAGGCGACTAAGGGACTTACTAGAGAATGGGCAGCAGCGTTCTCTATGCATTTTACCACCATACTGCGATTGCCAACCCGCCTGCCAAGCGTGGCGATTATGGCAAAACCCCCCTTTTGGGGGAGGCTAATGTCCAGCAGTGGACGTGTTTCGGCTGAAGTGTGATGGTGGAAGGTCTCGTTCACTTGTTCCCTGAAACTGCATCTTTCCCACTACAAGCACAATTTCGAGATACAGGTGTTCATGTCAGTCTAACTGAATTGTCGATGAGATTAATAATAAATAAACTCAAGAATAATTCTTTCAGAAAGTAGACGAGAAGAGAAGAATCTACACCTTTTGATACCACAAAAGCCCACCCTTCCTTTTTCCCCCGGGTATAGCGGTGGTGAGAAGAAATGGCGCAATCTCCCAAAAACACGTCTCACAATACAATCCTAGGAAAATAAAACTAGACTAGGGACTTTACTGAACTACATATATTTTAACTTATCAAGTATAATATCTGAACATATCAGCTTTCTGGTGTTTTATTAATTTAGGGGCGTAGCTACCGCCAGATTAATTATCCAGAGCCCCCAAACTACAGGAAACGTGTAGTGCATCGGGGATAACCGCACAGAGCATACAGATGACTTCATTGTGATCATGCGAAAAACATCCGCTTCGTTGCTGCACCGGATGAGGAAGCGGCTTCAACCTCCTGAGTATTGTTACTGCTTTGGTAGCAAGACTTTAGGGCACCCGGTCACAATGCATGTTTTAGTGCCAGGTGTCCAGAAGACGGTGAGTTCCTAAATCATATTGTTCCAAGGAAATTTGGACTAATCTACCCGCACGCTATTGCGTTAAGTAGATAACGAGGAGAATATATCTTATAACGACGACTTCTCTCGTCTGTAAGTACTTACGTGAGCAGCTTCTGACCTCCAAATGTGAGTAATTTTGTACCTAAGTGTTAATAAGGTTCTGGTATTTCTTATATTAATTACTTAACTTTAATTAATTATGTGCCTTGACACATCATCTTTTAAAATAATACCTATTAGTTAACATCCAAGTTAACATTAAATTAATAGTATTTATAGGCACACGTTAACAAGACAGGTAGGTGTTGCACGCTTACCAGCACGCTTACTAAGTTACATAAATTATACCTTTATACCTTGGCGGTGGGATACACCATATTCTTTTGTGAAACTAAATTATGTATGAGCGGGCATATTTCAGTTTCACAAAAGAATCGTAGGCAGAACAAGTGTTTAAAAAAATAGCGTTAAGATATACCTATGTCAATGGAAAGATGTCATGAAGGAGAATATTTCGGGATGTGACCAGCACCCTAATTGCGTAACTGACGATTCATCATAATCTGTATCGTTTTGAAACGGATTGTTAAACCATTGCTTCATATGTTCGAAAAATGTGTCTGTTCGACAACATAAATAACGCAATGAATATTGTTTAACTGTGAAGACGAAACCAATTATGATCAATCGTGAGTTACGCAATTAGGGTGCAGCACCCTAATTGCGTAACTCACGATTCATCATAATCTGTTTCGTTTTGAAACGGATTTTTAAACCTATGCTTCATATTTTCGAAAAATGTGTGCTCAACAACGTAAATAACGCAATGAATATTGTTTAACTGTGAAAACGAAACCGATTCTGATTAATCGTGAGTTACGCAATTAGGGTGCTGTTATTCGAGTCCTAAATGTGAGTCATTAATCGCTAACGACGTGAACGAATAGCATCGCTGGTATCGTCGGATATTTCGTTCACGTCGTTTGTATCGCTGCCGTAGCTTATCTCTGTATTTCGGGGTGTGAACCGAAGTATGAAAAGAGGTGAAACGATGCTCGCCCGGCTCGCTCGCTTGCTGGCGGTGTGGCTTCCGCTTAAGAAATGGTTTGTATACAGAGTGATAAATTGAGATACGTCAGTTTGAGTGTAGTTTTTCTTAAGTAACGACGTGGTTCCAAGACTTTCTAGGAACCAAATGCTGCACCTATAATATAGGGAGATTATTGACATTGACCAAACTCATTGAATTTGTAGTACCTATTAACAGACAGAGTTAGACAGATTTTCTGAATGCAACTTGCGGGTTGTTAAAAAAAAAACACATCTTAATATTTTTACATTTTTATTATGCAGTGATTAAGTCGTGCTGATTATTTATTCAAGGAAATGGTAGTGTATACGTATAATTAGGTATGTACCTTTTAGCCCTTAGCTAGACTTTTTACAAAACAAATTTGACATTTTAATAGATACTCGTAACGATCCAAATAACTCATTCTGCAATTTTACTTCGTTCTGACATTCACTTTCTCGCTATTATGATGCTTCGTCACGAGTCAAAAGATGCTATAACTACACTTAGAAAAATACAAAAGTGACTTTTTCAAAGTATCAATTTAAATAATGACATTGCTGAAAGTATGAACACATTTATGTCAAGATTTCCACGGATACGTAGATGAAAATTATTCTTTTATTTCACAACATTTAGATATATCAATATTTGATGGAAATAATTTCATAGCCAAAAAGACAGTCAGTATGTTCACCGCTAGGAATACAACTAAGACTGAGCAGAGGGTGGGTACACAATGACAATAGGACAAAATATAGTTATGAAGTGCTCAAAGTAAGTGAAACAAGGAGAGACATGACAATAGGTAAGGTGAAGAATGAAGGAGAAAAAGAGGAAAGGGGGGGGGAGAGGGAAAGGCCGAAGTAAGTCGATTCTAGTGTGTTACTTAGAGAAAACATTGACACCATGATCAGTGTAAACTTCAGACAGATATTATGGTAATTAAGAAGACAGACGAAGAAAAGTGGCACCTCATGGCAGCTCCTACACTGACGCTGACTAAATGGTTAGAAGACGACTTATATTCGAGGTGTGCGGAGTGTCCTGAATATTAGGCAAAGGTAAGGAAGGTCGTAAGTTCTTGTTGGGCTCCAGAAGGGAAATTATAGGATAGACACAGGCAGCTGATTCTTGCTCAGGGTTAAGTGCCTAGGACTAAAGAGGTGGTGCAAGAAGTGAAGAAAGAAGAGAAGTTACCCGATCAGAAGTTGGCGTAAGTTGAATGTAGGTACGTAGGTTCCGTAATTGGAAATATTCTCAGACCGCAGAATTCACCTAATAGATTCCGATTTAGTTAGAAAACTCTGGAAACAGGTGATAACTTGAGAAAGAAAAACAGAACTTAAAAAATATTTAGTTAATGTCTGAAGTGGATAGCATTATGAAAAATATTTCAAAAGACGCTAAAACGTACATACTAATACTTTTAGATGTTATACCAGAACATAGATATGGTACAACAGCTAATTGGATAATTATGAGACATCGTCAATCGTCTAACGTGCTTTGTTGTTTCGGACTAAACCACGTCAATACACGATTTTCAGGCAAAAAGATTCCGCTCTTATCCGTCTCCCGTGTTATAAACGTCCTTAAGATTAAGAAAAACATTGTAAATGATACCACAATCAACAAAGTAACAACACAACATTTTATCAATTTACATAAAGAAATACATTTACAAATAATACATGCACAAGTAAACCTAAATGATACAATAATATTTGGTAACACGGAAAAAACGCTTTTCACTTGTAACTGGTAACCATATAACTATAATACAATTAAATAACATTAAAACAACATTTCATCGAATTTGAACAAAATTATACCTTCAAATTCATCAAATACACAATTAAAAATTGTACGATAAATTGTTTATAATTTAGCTATGAAAGGCAATAAGTTGGTATTATTGGAGTAAATTCATTAGAAATTGAAATTTTATAGAAACAACACGGAAATGTGACGCACCGACGTGCTTGGGAAACTTGGAATAAGTTACATAGTAGCGACTTAGACGAAAAAATAAACACAGCTTTCCCTAATTTTTACTCGCAATGGGACATGCGTGAAAATAGGAAGATTTTGATAAATAATGTTATGACAGACGAGGTATAATGAAAATAGAGAAATAAGATAAGTACATAACCCTAACACCCGGTTTATAAATTCAGAATACCAATTTCCAAATTGAGAACTCAGAACCCGGATGTAAATAGAGTCGAAGCGTCAACATTTATTAGGGGTGATAAACGATGATTAAAGTTAAGAGATGTTTAAACGTCAAAAATGTATGGTTAATCAGTCGCTAATCATTACTTAACTTTAAGCAGCGTATATAAATAAGGGTGTTAGTTTTTAATGCCAATTTGTTTTGAACTAGTTAGGGACTGAGAAGAAACGAAAAGATTCATCTATATTGCATGGAAGCAAAGTCCCCGCGCCTTATCGTGTGTTACATGCAGTCTTACAGTTACAATGATGAATAAGTACATCCGCTACGTGCGCGTGCTCTCCAGTAGCCAGTCGTTCATATCCCACATCAGAAGGTTAATTTCCATTGTAAAAAGTTTAAAATCTAGGCACAATCTCATGCCAGTAACAATTCTAAAATACGTTGTCGTAACGGTTCTTCACATTGGCACTGAAATTAGATTGCGAGCTCTCTTAAAAATACGGAAAATGCTTCTGTTTTAGGAAAGAATCTTTCGTTAGAGCGTAGAACACAGAACTTCGTGACGACAGCGCATATAGTGCGACAGTAATAAGCCCACGCTCTACAAGGCCGAGTTTCCTTAACTAAATCTGCCATATGAACGAACGCATACTTGACATTGGACAGAAGAGCCCATTGCCTAAGTTGACTTTGCGAGAGCGTAACTAGCGCACGAGAGGCATGCTCAGTTGCTCACAGATGCGAACATTCTTAAAAAAGAAAAACACCAATTACTGCCTTTTTAGAAGTACAAGGATTTATACTAAGGAATGAAAGAAAATTATACATAACTACCCCGTAGACGTCCATTTCTATTTAGGTTCTTAATTTGGTTTTAATTATCTATTATATTTTAAGTTATATAAAATTGATTATAGACTAGTCGATTAGTATACCTAAATATGCGTTACGCAATAAATAGACGAAGATGACACGAACATTTTACCAGTACAGAGCTCCAACTTTAAATTTCAATACCAATATGTGTAAATTTTGCTAGATATCGTTTTTCCTCAAAAAATACTTGCCCCAGCACTGTTCCTGGGCCGCTCTAGCCTCAGGTCGTGAATGAGGCAGAGCGACTACGAAAATCAAATTTGAAATAGTGATAGTACTTAAATGACATGAAAAGGAGTACATCAAAATCGTAACGCTAGTCTTACAACTAAATAAGATTGCATCTGGTATAAAAACCATAAGAATAAGGAAACAACATAAATATTGTAATATAATGTCATTCCCTATGACAGACAACAGCACGAAGCTATGGGTCAATGAAGTTACCCGTCATCATCAAACGAGCTTCAACCAAAAAGTATAACTTAATTCTTGTGCCGAATTACTAATATTAGTCCAAAACTGTTTTAGAGTACCATTCCGTTGGGATACAAATATTAGCGATTTTGCACGAACTAGGACA
Organism: Polymixis flavicincta; assembly: GCA_949987655.1. Lineage (NCBI taxonomy): Eukaryota > Metazoa > Arthropoda > Insecta > Lepidoptera > Noctuidae > Polymixis > Polymixis flavicincta. The sequence continues at coordinate 7,922,333 of OX465171.1, read as the reverse complement.
CCGTTTGAAAAAGGAGGACTATATCTGCACCTTCATGGTCACACCTACGCCGGTGCACTTGCTGCTTAGCTGCACCGCAGCGCAATTTTCACTGCCCTAAATAATTATCACACAAGAAATTAATTTAAAAATAAAATAAGTTGCCCCTAGTACTACGTTGGGAAGCGTAGGTTTAGACACACACTGTTGATTCAGTGGGGCAGTAAAAAACCGAGCTGCGCTACGTCTGATGTGCGTCGGTCCTAAGAGATTCAGAACATGAAGATATAATGTAGTTTAGATATAAAACTTTTATTCAACAACATTGGCAATCAGTTTTTTACCAACTTAACGAGCGTTCAAAATCGTTAACTGGGTAGATCTTTCCTGAAGAAGAAGTGACATGAAAAACGTACTTCATTACCCATAGCGACCAGTAGCGATGGTCATGGCAGGGCCCCATAAGAAAGTCTAGCGCATCGCATGCAAGATAAGTAAGGCTCGAAGATGCTGATGTTAATCTCTACATAACATTCATTAATGCGTCGGGGTTCCTTTTCCAACTCGTCCGTGGTCAAAGATCCTGAATGCAATATAAAACAGTTGCAACGCCTATCGTAAAGATATACACATCCATAAATTACACAAAAGTTTCTTATATATTTTAGATATTTGTACATGCGAGTAATATATCAAAGACCGTTGAAGAACCACTACTATCTTATTGCTGATATTACAACCTAGAAGAAAAAAATCACATAGCTAAAGCAAACAGCGACCAGGGCCTGAATTCACTATGACCACTTAACGATTCCTTACTCGTAACCACGTCACTCACACACGACATCTGCTAATATCGTATTAATAATATCGCCAAATTGTCTTGGAACATACAGAATATGACATTTCGATTCCTTACCGTTGCATTGATTTCTAAAAAACACGATATTGACGTAGTTTGAACGTTTAAGATTCGGCGGGGAATCATTATAACCATACAGAATTAGGGCCCTGCACTGATTGTGGTTTGAGTACGACGGCCAGTTTCTGATGGTGACCGATTTTCTGCCAAGCACCAGCCAATTTTATTGTTATTTTGGATTTTATCGCGCACTGTAATTGCAACTCTCGGCGTTAAGCAGTGTGTTGTTGGCACACACACAACAACACACACTGCTTTACGTCGAGAATTAATAATCCAGTGCCATCCAGTGCACGAATAAAAAACCGGCGATATTTTTACGTACATGCGACCGTGGACTTTGTCCATGAGAAACAAACCACCAATTTAAAGCGGCTGTATCATGTCTGTCATTCGTGCGTCACGTTAATGTGCTCAGTCCTTATCTTATGGCATACCACCGATAACAACGTGATCGGATCAGCAGGAGTCGGTCGCTTGTGAGCCTGTGTTAATTTATTATGTTCTAAGCTCTATTCCCGCTGACTTCCGGACCATTTAATATCGGTCATATACAATACGTCGAATTTAGCTATATGTTACATATAAAAGAGACAGACAGAGGCTGTAGCTGCCAATTCAGGGTAGACAATCCGAATTGACAACTATACCAAACACTGATGAATAGATCGTAAGTCACGAGCACAAGTACCTAGTCTATTGTGACTTAGGAGCTATACCCAAAATAATACACATATAAGAATTAGCCTAACACCGATTACAATAACATCAACTATATTTACAATACATTACACCTAAATAAATTATACAAAACAAAATATTGCAACAAGAGGTATTGAGAGTGTCTTCCGACGACGGGCAAGGCTTGATGATAGAAGGACACAGGTGTTATATTCCTGAAAAAAAAAAGAAGAATAATACTTGAATATAAGCACTTACTTTTCGTTACAAAATGGCTTAAGTAATTAATTGGCAAGTTTATATCCAATCGATATTGTGTGCTCGCTCGCTGTTGGCAGCGTTTCGACAAGCCCTAGTTTGCGACTGGGTATAAAAAGTAACCAACAAAAAAAGACGGTTGTCTGCAGTTCGGTATAAAATTATACCACGATTTACGACCGGTGTTCCCTTGCTAGCTCGGTACGTTGGTATATTTTGTTCTCTTCCTAGCAAAATTTTCTACGCGCCGTTTTTAAAGATTCTATCATTGTGGCTGGCTCCGCCCATCAAATAGATTTCATAGTTCGCTACGTGTTAAGAAAGTAAGTAAACGAAAGTTTTCGTGACAATATTGTTTTTTTTTTTTAATATAACTTGAGAGCAATGAATTACGGTCACATATCATCACCTGAGAGTCTCGGAAACTAATAATGCTAGCTTAATGAAATAAATTGTGTTTATTAGACAATCAAATCTTCCTAAACTGAAAGTAATAAAATATATGTGTGACTTTGTATTATATTCGTAAAAATTACATAAACCAAACATAATTAATGCGTTGAAGCTTGGAAAATGGCTTGTCCCAATACGGTTTTACCTGACAACCCATCCTCCCAGAGACAGTGGGACGTGCCGCTCTGCAGTATTATACGGAATACCCTAGTAAATACGTCAACTAATACTGTTGAGCGTGCTCGTCTGCTTGCTGTGGGAGAATGGGAGTCAGGCTTTTGGCTTCAGGCACTCCCGTCATCCACCATAGGTACTATGATGGATGACTCATCGTTTCGGCTCTCTACGTGTCTCCGCTTGGGCGCACCTTGTGTTGCTCCGCATCGGTGTCACTGCGGTGAAGCTGTCGACATTTTTGGGCACCATGGCCTGTCCTGCTGCAGGAGTGCAGGTCGCATAGCACGCCACGCCAGCATCAACGATATTATTCGTCGTGCCCTTGTCACCGCCGGCGTACCAGCGGTATTAGAACGCCGATTTCCGGCCACCGTAGGCATGGGCTTGCGGACGGCGAGTAATGGGTAGCTCGCTGTCCGGTAAGGATCAAGCCCAAGTCGACGGCGCGTTGTGTTCCACGCGCGCCTCAAAGAGATGTCAGCACAAAAAATGATGGGGCCCGCAAGGGCCGATGCCTGCCAGGGGTGCGGGTTTGTTCGAAAGAGACACCACAGCCCCTGGCTTAAGGGCTACTGAAGGAACACGGGTGGGTTTTAGTCAGTAAAAGTCTGACACGCCCTCCTGCTCCACCCAGAGCGGGAGAAGTTATTTGATGATTTCCCACCCAAAAAAAAAAAAAAAAAAAAAAAAGCGGTATTAGAACCAAACGGCTTGGTACGTGACGATGGGAAGAGACCAGACGGTATGACGTTATTGCCTTGGAAGATGGGTAGACCTCTGGTGTGAGATGCAACCTGTGTCGACACCCTTGCGCCATCTCATGTTCCTAGCACGGCGGGCTGTGCTGGTGCCGCTGCTGCGGCTACTGAGACCCTCAAGCGGCGTAAATACTGTAACCTTATGGGTAACTACAGTTTTGAGCCGTTTGAGGTCGAAACGCTCGGGTCATGGGGCCCGAGCGCACGTCTCCTCTTTAAGGAAATTTCTCGCCGGTTGGTCGACACTTCACGTGACCAGAGGGCTGGGTCATTCTTCAGACAAAGAATTAGCATTGCCATTCAACGTGGCAATGCTGCCAGTCTTCTGGGCACGTTTCCTGATGACAGCGATGCGGACGAATACTTCGACGCCTAAGTGTCCTTTTGTTTTTATTTGTTTAGTTATTTAGTTTACATTTTTGTGATAAGCTTATGTATTATATTAATCATAAAGTTAGTTAAAATAATAAATATTTAGATTAATAACCAAACATCTTATATAAAAAAGCAACTTGTCCTACCCGCAGAAAATCTCGATCTGGATATGAGTTGCCTTGGCTTTCCTGGAAGTCTTTAAATAGACTCCGGACTCAGGTAGGCCGAAGTAAAGAAAACCTGCGCAGTGGAGCTGTCCCACAAACAATGGGGCACTTATTATCTTGTCCAGCGTGTCATGCTGTCTGCACACTACAGGAGCTAATGGACGCTTGCACAAGTCCGAGGCCATGTGGTTTCATGGTCCTCGGAATGCAACACCGACGGGTTCCCAGATCGGCGTCGAGTCGACGATGAATTACCTAGGACTCGTCCTCGACAGCCGGTGGAACTTCGCGGAGCATTTCCGCCGTTTGGCTCCCAGACTGGAGCGGGCCGGGGCTGCCTTGAAGCGGCTTCTGTCCAATCTAAAGGGGCCAAACGCCTCCTGCCGGAGGCTCTACGCGGGGATCGTGCGGTCCATGGCCCTATACGGGGCGCCTACATTGAGGCGCCAACCAGCTCGCCGGTTGAGGGCGTCCCATAGGGTCATGGCCATCCGGATGATCCGTGGATATCGCACGATCTCCGGCGAGGCGGTGGGCCCCCTTGCCGGATTACCGCCATGAGATCTGGAGGCAAAGGTCCTCGCGCACATGTGGCAATGGCGCGAGGAGGCCAAATGCCGGGGTGTTTCCACTGCGAAGATCGCCCTGAGGATACGGTGGAGCACAAGGTGGCGGTCAGCCCGGCTTGGGCGGAGCACCCCCGTGTCCTCGTGGAGGCAATCGGCAGCGACGATCTCTCCCGTCCAGCCCTGGTCCAGGCCATGGTACGGAGCGAGAGTGCATGGGTAGCCGTCACCTCCTTCAGTGAAACAGTGATGCTCGCGAAGAGGGAGGCGGCGCACGTGAGGGAGAGGCAGTCTATGTGCCCTCGCGACCCTAGCCGCCGCAAGATACGGAGGCGCCCTGGGCGTCGGGAATCCCTGGCCGATTTCCGGCCACCGTAGGCATGAGCTTGTGGACGGCGAGTAATGGGTAGCTCGCTGTCCGGTAAGGAACAAGCGCAAGTCGACGGCGCGTTGTGTTCCACGCGCGCCTCAAAGAGATGTCAGTACAAAATGATGGGGCCCGCAAGGGCCGATGCCTGCCGGGGTGCGGTTTTGTTCGAAAGAGATACCACAGCCCCTGGCATACGGGCTACTGAGGGAACACGGGTGGGTTTTAGTCAGTAAAAGTCTGACACGCCCTCCTGCTCCACCCAGAGCGGGAGAAGTTTGGTACTCAATCACACAGAAACGGCTGAACGGATTTGTATGAAATTTGGCACACCGATAGTCTATAACTTGGATTAACAAATAGGATACTTTTTATCGCGGTAGTACGTTCCCGTGGGATAATTTCCGATCTCCACGCAGGCGAAGCCGCGGGCAAAAGCTAGTTGACCATAAATGGACCAACATATTCGTTTAGGATTTCTTCCACGTACCTTTCGTTAGTTATAGTGCCGTTTGATATAACCAACAGCTCTGTGGGACTCTGTGCAAAAATTCTGCCCCATACAAGTACGGATCCACCGCCATAAACCACTTTCTCTTCGATTTATGCTTGCTTGAATCGCTACCCTGGTCTTCTATACCTACACTCTTTTTCTTCTGTCGTTCTTATAGTGCATATATCTTGATTCATCAGAGAACAACATAGCTGATTATCAATGTTCAATACTCCAATTTAAGTGGTTAGCGGGCATTTATTAATCTGTCAAATGTCTTAAGTTCTCGTTACCAAATGTACCCCAAGTATGTAGGTCTAAATTTAAAACTTGATAGCAAGAAACTAGATGATATTTCGGAAACTGTATTTTTGGGAATTATTTTAGATTCAAAATTGCAATGGGGTGCCCACATTAGAGCTCTTTCAAATAGATTCAGCTCAGCTGCTTACGCAGTAAGAAAAATAAGGCAGTTATCTGATGTAGCCACAGCTAGGTTAGTATACTTTGCCTATTTTCACAGTATTATGTCTTATGGCGTTCTGCTGTGGGGGTCGGCATCTGACGTAGATTTTATTTTCATTTTACGAAAGAGGGCAATCCACGCAATCTATAAAATGGGGCCTTGCGAGTCTCTTAGAAACAAATTCAACAAAATGTATATACATACTAACTCTGCCTTCTCTTTATATCCTAGAAAATATCTTGTATGTTCGCAAAAACTTAGGTCTTTTCAAAAACAGATGCGATATCCCCATGCAGGTTTATGTGTTTTTTTTTATTATTTTGATTTCTGCTCTTTTGATTTCGAAATACGATGCCCACACTCCAATTTAGGGCCGTTTGCAGGTCTTAATAGTTTTAACCTTCCTTCAGCAAGTCGTCGTCTTACAGTCCATGCACTTGGTTATTTTCTCCAAGGCATCGGAACTGATATGTAAGTGTAGTTCCTGTGTGAAAGCGATTTCGAAGCATTGTGTTGACAAAGTATCGATCTTTTCGCGCTCTGGTACACCTGGCCCTGCCGGTTCCTGGTCTGCGAAGATTAGAGCCGATTTCCTCGTAACGTCGGATAACTCGTTGTACAGTTGACAGCAAGACACCAACTGCCCTTGCTGTATCACGCTGAGTCCGGCCGATTTCCAACATTATGAGAATTCTGGTGCATTCTTCATGTGTAAGCGACATTATAACAGCGTCAATAATGAATATTGAACATCAGGAAAGGCGTTTACGTCCCTTTTTAATAATGACAGAATAGAAACAAAAGCCAAAACGGATGCTTATTGAAGATGATATTTCTATTTACCTACAAAAGGCCTTTTTTTATTTTGACATCTTTGATAGCATAACTTTACAGTAACTAAGAAGTTTTATTACTTTCATTTAAGCGACATTTAATTTTGATTGTCTATTAAATATAATGTATTTCATTAAGCTAGCTTTCTTAGTTTCCGAGACTTTTAGGTATCTTTATGTGACCCTAATTCATTGCTCGCGAGTGTATGTAGTTTGACATTACAAAAAACATATTTTACTTACAACAACAAAAAATCGTTCATTATAAGACTGACTTATTGTTTAACAAACATTTTACATATTACAAATACCTACCTACAAGGATCGTAAACGTGGACAAAGGCGCACTCGGTCATTCGACTACGTAGACACCTCAGCAAAAAACACCTTGCCCGCCGCAGTCGGGAATTTTTCGTCATGTTTACTTTTTATACCCATCATTTACACGAGAGGATTTAAATTGCAATTGCTGTAACAAGGCTTGGCGTAGTATCGCAAGTGGAAAAGTCAGCAAGCAGGTCACATAAATATTTGAGGATTATACTGACCCAGCTACTGATGTTGGCTCTCGACGATCAGCATGATGGATTGATGTTGTTGAGGCTCAGCGTGGATGGTGGGCACTGAGCGTAAACACTCGATCTGATGAGCCGCCCAGTCCTTCTTCTGGCAGTATGTGGAGCAGTAAGGTGTGCGCCGGCAAAGAGAACACTCTGCTGATGCCTCGCGGTTGCAATTTGCACACTACATGAACAAACTTTGTTATAATGAAGGGGTACTTTTGAGAATGCTTCTCATTGCCCACTTTTTGACCTCTTAGATGATTGTCGATCACATGTATTTAAATATTACGTCGTAGGTTTATGAGACAATTCAGTTGGCTACGAAATGTGTCCATAACCAGCTGGTTATGGATACATTTTGTATTTTTTAAATGTTATGGATAATTAACAAAGAGCTCCCCAACCCTCCTCCGGAGATATACAGGTTATTAAGATGGATTCTGATCAAAAGGTTGAAAAAGAATATAGTAGTTGTGTATAATCAAATACCTACTACATTCTTTTTCAACTTATTTAATGACAGCAGCAACTATCTTTCAATAACAACAGAAATCCGAATGAGTGGGTCTTAAAATGAAAGTTGACAAAACAAAGGTCATGGCAAATGCCCTTGTAACACCCACTGTCATAAAGATCGGAGATTACAAGGTGATGACGATTATGTTTACTGAAGACAAACTGCTCCCTAATTGCTTAACTCACGATTAATCATAATCTATTTTGTATTGAAACAAGAGTGTTAAACCATTGCTTCATATGTTCGAAAAATGAGTCTGATCAACAACGTAAATAACGCAATGAATATTGTTGAACTGTCAAATTGAAACCGATTATGATTAATCGTGAGTTACGCAATTAGAGTGCTGGCCAGCTAGGTAGTTCCAAATTTGAAAGAGGTTTAAGAGATATTAAATTTTGCCAATTTCGCTTATTTACATGATTTAACATAGGTACGTGATTTAACAGATAAAATACCGTATTTCCATAAGTTTTGATGCACAACATGAAATATCGATTCAATGATTATTTATCTAATGATGAACTACTTTTTTATTATTATCGAGTATATGATATTTTTAGGTTGTTTTAAAACATTTTCACCATTTCGTATTTGCTTTTTTTTTCAGGAAATGGATGGATTTAGAACTGAAGTTTATTTCTGTTGTTTTATTTTATGAACTCTGAGTGTTCAGAGTTCCGAGTATCCGAAATAAAAAGTAAATTTTTGCCCATTACCTTTTGCATGAAAGTCATAAAAAATTATGCATTGTACCTATAGACAAACAACAATGCATTGTAATTCTTTCATACCATTTGGACGTTAAAACGAATCGTAAATATGAGATATTGTAAATCTCATACAGCAACATTCACAAAACAGTCGCCCGTCTAAGGTCGATTAATCAAAATTTCATAAGGAAATTCATTACCTAGATCATAATCGAAATGACCTTTCATGTTTTGCATTAAAACTTAGAAATACAGCATTTTAAATGTACAATAACGTAAATCAGCGAAATCGGACGGTTGTGACCAGTGATGACATAAGGCACCAAAACGTGGTGGCTCACAATGGGCCCAATACAAAGACGAAAGTCACCCAATGGGCACAGGAGAGAGCTATGCTCGGAATTCCCGTGCGTTTTCGAATTAAACATTTAGAGATACGCCGGAGAACCAAAGTAACCGACATCGACATAGCCCGAAGAATTGCCATACGTAAGTGGCAGTGCGCACGGCACATTGCTCGCAGAACAGTTGGCCGATGGGGCCGAAAGGTTCTGGAGTGGCAACCGCCTACTGGAAGAAGTAGAGTTGGAAGGCGTCTCATAATATGGACTGATGACCGGGTGAAGGCCGCAGGTTACCGCTGGATGCAAGAAGCACAGAACCGGTCGAAGTGGCAGGGCTTGCGGCTAAAAAGATGATGAACGATGATGCCATCATCACAGAACCAAGGTAACCGACATAGCCCAAACTTAAGTTGCAGTGCGCAGGACCCATTGCTCTAGACGGACGACCGCGTACCGGAAATGGAAATGACGATCATGACATTGCTACTATAACGCAAAAAATTACACCATAAACATTCACCATTTACTTACCGATATCAATACCATTCATCACACCAAGCAAGCAAATTAAAAACCCGTATCACATGTAATCACACACTACCGGTGGCACCTACTTGCAAGTGACAAACAAGTAACGTGGGAGGGGGCGGTGTGAACCACGACGCAAGCGCAGTAAAAATATGGACAGTATAGAAACTAGGTCTATTTGTTGACATAAATACCTAAGCTCCATCGTATCATTAGGGTCGTCACTCTTATTCCCGTATTACAGAACCTCACTCAAGACTCAAGCATTACTTAAAACTAGTGTCAACCAATCAAATGGCTTTAATCTAGTTTTAAGTAATGTTTGAGTCTTGAGCGAGGTTCTGTAATACGGGCCTTAGTATTTGTAAAATTGAAAGTGTTTTATTGGAACGAAGTTCTTTGACGCGGTTTGCGGTAGGAGCTGACTAGTAGAAGTCTTCACGCGAAAAAGCGGTACATGTTATGCAACCTCCATGCGAGCTTCGTATTTGATCAAAATGTAAATTTAAGAAGGTGCCTGTGAAAATTTTATTTTTGTTTTAAATCATACGCGAGGAGGAACTTTGTTCATGACGGGGGTGTCCCAACCGAACGGACACGTATTTGAAACAGAAATTTATCTAACTTTAAAAAATAATAATAATAAGAATTACTGCAATATTAATAAATAATAAAAACAAGCTTAAACTATCCACACGTTTTGTGCTTCGTTCGTTTAGTACGATTAAATGTCACCGATTGAGCCTAATATTCGAATTAAAATGCATTTATTGTATGTTTAAGACAACATTTGATTACGAAATACTCAATACGCTCGTGATTTTTTTAAAGATGCGTGAGATAAACATATAACGTGCCCACTCGTCTCGACACGGCACAAGCCGTTACCCTATATTATTATATCGTAGTCTGTGCCCGCCAATGAGAGCTGAGAGCACCGCGACTTTCGCTGAAAGGTCACGTAGATGCGCGCGCCTGTGTGAGTGTGCCATTTCGACCATTTCTTCGTAGCTTTACTGTCCATATTTACCATTTTACCAGCGAGCGTGTCTTAATAAACTTAATAAAAATACAGGATGTTTGGCAGAACGTTGAACATACGAAAATGGTGGATAGGTGGGGTCATCTGCTACTTTCTCAGCCCTAATTTATTTGGCCCTGGCCCCCTGTTTATTTTATTTTTAATGCAAGTTGAAATTAAGATTTATGTATTTTTTACATCTTTCTGTTAGTTTGAGGACTCATACTTTTTTCTAGCTAACATCTGAATAAAGCAATAATTTTATAAGAATCTGCCAACATTAAAGATTAAAAAAGAAAACAAAAATATTGCCTGTTTTACCCATTTTTAATAAAAATTACACTTTAAAGTTAAGAAAGTGGTGAAACTAGAAGATAGCAAAAATAATATATTTAAAAAGTATCCAGGGCGCCAGGGCCAAATCTATTAGGGCCGAGTAAGTAGCAGATGACCTCACCTATCCACCATTTCCGTATGTACAACGTTCTGCCAAACAGCCTGTATACTGTTTTTGCTATCTGTAATTCCTTTTACGTATTTCTTAAATATAATCCAAAATAACTTCACTTTCACTCAGCCTTAGAACATTTGCCACCCTGTATAGAGAGTACAGTCACGAGCATAATCAATGACAGTTTAGCAATAATATCTGATTACGTGATTTATCCGTTAATATACATAATATGACAACAAATATTAGATTTTTTGTGTATGGCATACATCAAAGAATACCAAAACTATCACACGAAACAAGCGACGCCAAGATATACGATGCTGCATCGGGTTCAAAAGTACGTCACTGCAATATTAACTTCTTCTAGTCTTGCGTCATAAAGATTTGCCTTCTCCGTTAAATTTAGTAAATTGTGATACTTCGTTGTGACCGATAATATCTGGCATCACTTTTGCAACGAAAAAAATCTGGAGTTTTCTTCTATATTCGTGACTGTACTTTCTATATTGTCGTATTTACTAGGAGACAAAATAATATCCCGAGAAGACGTCTGGCGGTGTGTGACACTTGTTGCCGGATATTTGTCCCCTAGACAACACGAGGTACGCTACTCGAAAAGGTGTATTTTTAACAACAGACGGTAAGCGATCATTATTCCATACCCAACTACAGTCTATTTGCGTTAAGAAAATAGTGACTCATCGTTGTCACTTAGCTTAGGCACGCCCCTTGACCAATTAGATCATAGTAAATTATAGTGTATGTCTGAAGGGCTTACTTCAACTGGTCAATGTAACACACGGCTTGCTAATTTACTATGATCTAATTGGTCAAGGGGCGTGGCGAAGCTGAGTGACAACGAAGAGACACTATTTTCTTAACGCGAATAGACAATCAAACAATGTGTAACATAATTAACGCAAGACCTCATGCAACCCAATTAGAGTATTGCTTTAAAAGCATAGTACAATCAATCTGCCTAGCCTTTTCCCTACTATGTTAAGAGTAGACTACCAGATTAACCGGATGCAGCTGAATACCAGTATTGTACATGGAGCGACTGACCCCCACAACCCAGTAACTGGGTAACATGATACCTCTTGGTGAAATTGGTTGTCAAGTTTTCGGGCCTCAAACGACCCATAATGACGGTCAAAGATCTAGGAATGAACATCGGAACGTGCTTTCTGAGGCACGGAGGAATCTCGGTATATAAAGATGGGCACCCGTCCACAGACCAACCCCGGCAAGCGTAACTTGACCTGATGGATCGACCCGTACGGCTATTATTACTTAGCCACGAGCCACCTCTTAAATGAATAGAGTAATGCACCCAACATTACTCTATTCCCCCCCGAGTGGGTTCCCGCATTGTCGTTGCGGGGGGGCTTAGTAACCGTGGTCTCCCATCCACGGTGAAGCCAAGAGGAACCCAACGGTGGGGCCGCTCGTCAGGGCTTTTGTCTTCAAGCCATTGACGTAGCGGCCAAAAAGTAGGTTGCGGTGAGGTGCACCGCAACTGAGGTGGGCCGCGATGTCGAATGGGAGGCATCGCGGCTGAGGGTTACAGGCTGCGGTAGAGGAGGAGTGCCGGTGCTTCTGAGCAGCGCTCTTCCCTTCCGTGGCCTGGACGGGGCCGCCACCGTTTGATGGCGGACGCGGTGGGGCCGCAGGGGAAGAGGAGTGTCGGTATAGCGTCAGCCGCTCTCCCTATCCTCTGCGGCCGAAAAGTGGTAGACGGGACGGCGCGTTGTGTTCCTCACGCGCGCCGTCAAAGATGTCAGCAACCACTGGTGGGGTCCGCAAGGGCCGATGCCTGCCAGGGGTGCGGGTTTGTTCGAAAGAGATACCACGGCCCCTGGCATACGGGCTACTGAGGGAACACGGGTGGGTTTTAGTCAGTAAAAGTCTGACACGCCCTCCTGCTCTACTCAGCAGGAGAAGTCATTTGATGATTTCCCACCCAAAAAAAAAAAAAAAAAAACATTACTCTATTCATCTAAGAGGTGGCTCGTAATAAAAAAATAAAAAAAATATGTTTTAAATAATTTAAAAAAAATATGTTCTATAATTTAAAAAAAATATGTTTTGTCATTGTGTTTTTTAAATGATTAATATTTATAATTTTAATTATTTAGAACATAGCGTTGTACCCAGCATTACTCTATTCATTTAAAATTGGGTCTAATAATTGCCTTTAAAAAGATTGAATTTTCTATGGATTAATCGGTGATCAGTACCCATGGGAAAATACATATTTATGAAAGATATACCTATAGTATAGACCTATATTCAAAGTCACTGAAATCGTTTCAGTAGTCAATTACGAAGAAACTACTTTCAGGACTTGCGCTTATTCTGTTACACCTTGTATTATCTGTATGTTAGTATCACTATTCACTTTAGACACCTTTCAAGTTACCGCTCAGCACAGGGTCGAAAAAATAAACAAATAGGAATTAGCAATTAGCACTTAAAACTATTTTTTTTTTTTTTCATTTTTGTCACCACACCACTACTTAATTTTGCTACTACTCAAACTCAACTGTGACCAGAAGGTCAATTCTCGTAATTATATACGTTCAAAATCTAGTCGCAGTCTCATCTCGAAGACAGTCAAATGACAAAAATGAATGAAAACTCAAGGTATTTTTGATAGATTGGGACTCAGATCAGATTGTGAACGTTCCTAAAATTACGACAGTCAACTCGTATCATGGAGATTTTTGTGAAGGTGGAGAAATATGAAAATAATGGTTTAAACGTTAGTGCATGTTGTGGCATTGAAAGGTAGCAATCCCAGTCAAAGGATTTATTTTATCTACAAAGACTTTCAACGATATTGACATAAGCTTTTCGGTATAGCTTATGCCAGTATGGAATCTTACTGCCAATGTCTGCCGCTAGAGGGCACCTCATTGTACTGAATCAAGAAGGACAAAATTCCTTTTTTAATTTTTTATACAATAAGAAACACAGTCTGTGACCTACATTATCTGAACCCCCTTTAGTAATAACGAATTTGAAACTGAGGTATAACGAATTCGGAATGAAATATACACACACACTAAAAGAGCCCGCAGTCTGTGACCTACATAATCTGAACCCCCTTGAGTTATAACGAATTTGAACCTGAGGTATAACGAATTCGGAATTTAATATACACATACACTAAAAGGCACCGCAGTCTGTAACCTACATTATCTAAACCCCCTTGAGTAACAACGAATTTGAACCTGAGTTACAACGAATTCGGAATTTATATACACTATAAGAGACCGCATATACCAAGGAGACGGATTTTTTTCCATTTAAGTATTAGTTAACTTTACTGTATTTATTAACTTTAGTTTCTTTTTCATTTCATTTACATTGACATTTAGATAGTCAAAACACTACAAAGTGAAAAATAACTTTAATTTCAGAACGTGGTGACTTTGGATCTGTATTTTAATTTTTTGTCACCGCCTTCTGAAATTAAAGTTATTTTTCACTTTGTGGTGTTTTTACGGAAGTCGGTTGATTTATTTTTGGAAACAGTTATTATTTTTCGCTTTTTAGCTATGCATAGTACCTACCTCACACCAATTCGAAATTTTATCATCCACGACGGGGTCAGAACAATGCATATTTATGCGATAGCAGCAATCGGGGTTGATTTGCTGTCATTTTTTTAAAAGTGCCGTTGTGTGTGTCCGAAACTCATCATCAGATCTAGGTATATAAATTTTTAATAGGACCATTTCGGAAACCCCTTTCGAAAAAAAAAACTAATTTTGAAAATCCGTCTATATATAGATATGACGGAGTTATGGGGCGAACATAAACTGATAACCTCCTTTTTTTAAAGTCGGTTAAAAAAGACGTTTCGTTAAAAATCATAGCTCTTGTTAGGGAACGATTTCTCATTACACTGTCAATATGATGCCAATGGTTGGGTTTAGCCAATGTTTGACTTTAGTTAAAATAGACATTGATAAAGGTAATTAGCCCTTTAACCATGAGTTGACTATGGTTAGTCTAAGAAATTGTTATACGGTTTGACTATGAATCAAAAATCGGCCCTAAGTTGAAAACGCGTCCGCCACTAGTTGTCTAGCATATTTGCTTAACATTTCACTTTACTCATATTATTATTATTTTTTATCTGCTTATTGTGTGCCTTTTAATCTGTGCTAAATAAATGTATTTTATTTCTTTCTAATTACATAACCGTTTTATGGAACTGGATTATCGCATCCACGCGGTCGCGGCGTTCAGCAGAATCAAGGGGGTGCAGCTAATCTACAAAACTGTATGTAAACTAAGTAAGTAATTGAAAAATTAATACAGGGGGAGATTAATATATCAATTAACAGGAGGTTACGTTAATAAATACATATCTATAGCTAAGTCATGTTACTGAGAAATCCATTGGTCAGAAATATTCTGTTAGAATTCTGATGAAGGGCGAACAGCTAACCGACTGACTGATGTCAGTTGCATCAGTGTTGTGGCATTCGGTTGTACCCACGTATAGGCAGGAACGAAATAGATAAAATTAAACCGACAAATATTTTGAAAAACTGATGGCCGAAAATTTGATGCGTGCCTTTGACTGTTTGCTTTCTTTACATGTTGCCTAGGTTTCCAATACATGTTTGTCTTTTCCATCATCGTTATAATATTGAATGCCACTTTCTATAGGCCCTTAGGTTGGTAAATTGTAGTAGGTGCAAAAGATTGCTGTAAAAAGAGAAGAGTGTTGTAAAAGATTTTAGGAATGTTGGATAATGCGGGTCTTAAGTTAGTTAGCAGGTTATATTTTATAAATATAATGGTTAATCTTGGTATGTAGATTTTTTTGCAGGAGTTTTGTTATGTGATTAATTGGCCCAGTAGAAACCCATGCATACTGATACCGCAAACAATAACAGACATACAGCCATTAACATAGAATCAGTGTTAGTTTAAAAAAAATCCTTGGTAATAATGGTGCGAACTATTTATATACAAAAAAACCAAGATACACACTCAGCGTCTCAAAACCGTCCACGTAAAATAATGCACGCAATTTAAAGTTATGCGCAATGTCAAATACGAGTAGTACGCGTTCAAAATGCCAGTGTTCGTTGAGTATTGTTATTATACTTCTGGAGCAATATGTGATTTTGATTTAATCTGTCTTAAAACTTTTCTCAACGGTCCTAGTATAGGCACCTACCTAACCTGTTACGGCACTGCCAGGGGTGCGGATTGTTCGAAAGAGATACCGTGGCCCCTGACACACAGGCAACTGAGGGAACACGGGTGGAGTCAGTAAAAGTCTGACACGATATCCCAACCAAAAAAAAAAAACCAAATGGCTCTGTTCTTTTCAATGGAGTAGTTTATTCTTATTTTTGTGTTAATTTCTTTTCATTAATAAGTTTATTAAACTCTTAAAATACGAAGTCATTTTTTTTAACAACAAAAACTTATTCGTTTTCACGTCATGCCTCAAGCCCTTCTTACCAGCAAACTTAAAAAAAAAACTGTTTTTTGGACATTGCTTTGTAAACACAACTTTACGTCAAGCGTGTAAGGAACTACTGAAATATAGTTAATTGGTGAAAGTTTTGTGTGTGTTACTTTTGTTCGAGACTTACGCATCGTGGGTTTTTTGTAAATCAATTATTCTTCGCATTGACGGTTACGCACAGCAATAAACTCAAATAGTTATCAGTCCAATAACTATTTGAGTTTATTGTATACAATATGCTTATATAGCTATATACAAGATAACAAGTTTACGTAGTTTCTTACATGCTAATTAAATTGTTTATACCTATATATTTTAAAACACCCTCTCAAATAGGTAAGTATACATAAATATTGGAATGTCGACGATGAACTACCAACACCTCTTGTTTTCGATTTTAGGTTTTTAATGCCAATCGACGTAAGGGGTAATCCATAAATTACATCACACAAGTTTTCTGGTTTTTTGACACCCCCCCCCCCTCCTTGTTACATGTGGTCACACTTGTAGAACCCCCTCTCCCTTGTGTAATGTCACATATTTTTCAATTTTGTATTGTCTAAATAGGTTCGTAATGAAATGTTAAATAAAAAATTATGTATTTAAATTTACAAATAATCTTTAATAAAATTAACATAAAGTCAAATAATTTAGACACTTAATGGTGATTTTAACATATGACGTCACAAAGCTTTTGATCCCCTGGTCCTTGTCACACAATGTCACATTTCTTTGAACCCCACCCACCCTCTCAACGTGCGACGTAATTTGTGGATGGCCCCTAAGATGCTTATTCAAGCCCATATGAACATTATATTTTAGTTTATAATTTTATTTAGTTTAAGTTAGTATTTTTTTTATATAATTTAATCATTTGTTTTTTATTTAATTAATCGTCTCTTATATTCTTTTTACATATCTTGTTTCATAAGTTGGCATCACTGCTTTCTGTATTTTTTACTAAGAAAAAAATTCTGGGTCATGGCTTTTAACTTTAAAATTAACGCATTTCATTTCGAACAACGCTATTTCGCGTGAACCTACTGGCAAAACCTACTAACACGATATTTAACTATTTATCCCATTAAACACTAATAGAAATAACTTCTAAATTGTGAGACGCTAATTTTGCGAATACCTAGTTACATACCTACCTTCTAACTTAATTAGAAATAACTAAATAGGTACCTACCTACTATGTTATTGTGCACCTACATACTATTCTAATTAGGTGTTGACTGTTACAGAGTACAAATAATTTTATTTCTAAACATTCAATTTGTTATGATGAGGCCGTAGGTTAAAACTCGGATAGACGCTTTAACCGTCTAATCTAACCGGATGCAGCTGAATACCAATATTTTACATGGAGCGACTGCTTATCTGACCTCCACAACCCAGTTACTGGATAATACTGTTACGAGCTAGGGGTTCGTGACAATTAAAAACTGCCGATATGAATTACCAAAAATAACACTTTAATTAAACACACTAATTACACAACACTATAGCACTACGGATCACTCTTAAGTCGCACTTGAAGATCGCTTTAGATGTTCTCGCATGTATCGCTTCCAATAAACTACCCCGGGACGCGCTCCGTTCCCGCTTATATAGGGCCCTCGGATAGTTCCAGAACCTTCTACCGTAGAAGCATCTAGAATGTTCGAGTACTTATCGGCCCTGACCGAACACATATCGATAGTTCCAGAAAGTTCTAGAACATCATCGAACTTTATAGAAAGATCTTGACGATTAACTCCGCTACTCGATAAGAGATGGCGCTAGTGGTAACCAAACATCAATCGTGCGGCTCAACACTGCCCCCACCTAAGAAATGCTCGTCCCGAGCATTATCGGCCCCATAATAACGCGCCAGTCGATCCACGTGGACTATCTTAGGAGTACCTCTTGCACCTTTCTGTATCCGGTAGGTAACGTCATTGATCTTTGTCACAATCCGGTACGGTCCGTCCCAGTTAGCTTGAAGCTTAGGAGATTTCCCTTTGCTGCGGACGGGATTGTGCAACCACACTAGTGAACCTTCGTCAAACCCTTTATTGTTCATTTTGCGGTCATAACGGGTTTTCATCTTTTCAGACATTTGCTGGCCTGAGTGTCTGACGTGCTCATAAATGTCATTCATCTTGTTCCGCAAGTCACTCGCATAATCAGTTATACTGCGTGGGGCATCAGGTGGTATTCCGGTGATCAGGTCTGCAGGTAGCCGTAATTCCCTTCCAAAGTTTGCAAAAGCTGGTGTCACCGATGTGCTTTCGTGAACAGCGCTTCGATATGACAACAAAAACGGTTGTATGTGCTTGTCCCAATCTCGTTGCCGATTTTCCACAACTTTTGCTAGGTACCTCTCAAATGTCTGATTGAATCGTTCCACCATTCCATCCGATTGTGGGTGGTAAGAAGTTGTTCTTGTTTTATGAGTACCCATAACTCGACAAGTTTCCTGGAATATTTGGGACTCAAAATTCCTTCCTTGATCACTGTGAATCTCTAAAGGTACTCCAAAACGACAGAAGACTTCATGAACTAATTTATCTGCAACTGTCGAAGCTTCTTGATTTGGAATGGCGAAGACTTCCGGCCACTTAGTGAAGTAATCCATCACAACCATGAAATACTTGTTACCACTTTCACTTTCCGGAAACGGCCCCGCAACGTCAAGGGCTATCCTCTCCCATGGTGCACCAACATTGTACAATTTCAATGCACCTCTGCTACGCGTCTGAGGTCCCTTTACAGCTGCACAACTTGTACATTTGCGACACCAGTCCTCGACATCGTCCCGACAGTGGACCCAGTAAAACCGTTCTCTTATCTTCAGTAGAGTCCGTTTCACTCCTAGGTGACCTCCTGAACAACCATTATGGTAAAGCTCGAGAACATCCGGTACTTGAGCTTTAGGGACTACCATTTGCAAATGACAGCTGTTTCCCCGAGCATTTTCCCATTTACGGCACAGGACTCCATCCTGAATCACCAAGCTGTCCCATTGGGCCCAATAGCTCTTTGTGATCGAACTCATTGCTGAGACGTCGCTCCACCTGGGCTTAGGAGCTCTGGCCTTTATCCACTCCAGAATCGGCTTGATGTCTGAATCTTCCTGCTGTGCACGTTGTAGGCTTTCCTTCCACTCGTTGCTGAGGTCTGTCCTGAGCATCCTCACAGGCACTACAGGTGAACACCATGAACTTGATGAAGGTTCAATAACAGCATCCGTCACCATTCCCTTAATCATGGTTTCCGGTTCCTTTTCGCAACGCGCTACCGGCAATCTTCTTGGCCGCTGACGGATAGGCAATTCTTCCCTTTCTGCAGTTCGCTTAGGGCAACTGGATCGAAGGTGGCCCCTTTCCCCACAGCCGTAACACCTAGGGCTGTATCTTTTACGATCGCGAACTGTAGCCACTACAACCTCCCTGACGCGATGGGAACGATGATCCTGCCGCACAGCTTCCACCTCCAGTGCATGGGCCAAGGCGTCCTTAAGCGTCCCATGGTGACCGAGTCTCACAGCAGCTCTAACTTCAAGGTCCCGGATGCCGTCGACGAATGCCTGCACCAGGTTCCCATCAATAAGCGCAGGTACGGACTGGTACGCTTTTCGAACCAGCTTCTCCACTTCAAGGGCCCACTGCTGCAGGTTTTCGTTACTGCGTTGCACACGATCCTTGAGCTGCGCACGAAACACGTGTTCCAGGTGAGCGTCGCCATATCTAGCCTCCAATGACTCGAGGAGCTGCTCGTAAGTCACTTCCTTACCGAGAGCTTCCAGCACATTTAAAGCCTGGTCGCGCAGGCCTAGGGTGAGGGCAGTCATGGCCTGACTTTTATTCCACCCGTTCGCCTTCATCACAGCCGCAAACTGAATTTTGTAGGCCGACCAGGAAGAAGTCCCGTCGTACGGCGGCACTTTGAATCCACGTAGCGAAGGTGTTGTTGTAGCTACGGGAGCTGCGATTCCATCCCCAAGTTTGAGGTTACCCAACTCTTGCTTCACATCAGCAATGACATCACTAAACTTGCTGATCTGAGTTTCAGCTTCTGACAAGCGGTTGTCATGCTGGGCAACCTTCTCCTTCACCTCCTTCATGTCTTTCCCGAAGGTTGCGTGAAGGTCCTTTATTAGGAGCATCTGCTCTTCCTGGCGGTGCACCTGCTCCTCCTTATCCCGTTTGAGCTGTTCTTCCAATTGACGGGCTTGCTCCTCCTGTCGGCGAGCCTGCTCCTCCTGTCGGCGAGCCTGCTCCTCCTGTCGGCGGGCCTGCTCCTCTTTATCCTGTTTGAGCTGTTCTTCCAAACGGCGGGCCTGTTCCTCCTGTCGGCGAGCCTGTTCCTCCTGTCGGCGGGCCTGTTCCTCCTGTCGGCGGGCCTGCTCCTGCAACATCATCATCAGAGCAGCAAAATCTGGTGCTGGTGATGCTGGAGCAGCTGTGGACGGGCCGGCCTCTGTGGTTGGTAGCTGGCCCTCCGACGTCTGTGGCATTGCTCCACCAAATCGCCTCTGGTCCGTCTCCTGCTGGCGTTGACTCCGGGTACGGATACCCTCCGTGTCGTCTTTAGGTAAAATCGGCATGATTTTAATCCTTGCTTCTGACACCAATTGTTACGAGCTAGGGGTTCGTGACAATTAAAAACTGCCGATATGAATTACCAAAAATAACACTTTAATTAAACACACTAATTACACAACACTATAGCACTACGGATCACTCTTAAGTCGCACTTGAAGATCGCTTTAGATGTTCTCGCATGTATCGCTTCCAATAAACTACCCCGGGACGCGCTCCGTTCCCGCTTATATAGGGCCCTCGGATAGTTCCAGAACCTTCTACCGTAGAAGCATCTAGAATGTTCGAGTACTTATCGGCCCTGACCGAACACATGTCGATAGTTCCAGAAAGTTCTAGAACATCATCGAACTTTATAGAAAGATCTTGACGATTAACTCCGCTACTCGATAAGAGATGGCGCTAGTGGTAACCAAACATCAATCGTGCGGCTCAACAATACGATACTCCTTGGTAAGACTGGTTGTCAGACTTTCGGGCTTCTGACGACCCGTAACGACTGTCAAAAATCCACAAATGACATCCCGCAAAAACTATGATCGCATTTTGCTTTCCCATGCAATCGCATAATCATGCGACACGGTCTACTTAGTGGTAGTTAAGAGTCTTTTGATAGATTAATAAAATAGCATGCGCTTCATCCGCGTAACTAGTTGTTTCCTGGGGCAACTAGCCTGGTTTTACCTAAAGCCAGGACTCCATTTTACCTAAATTGAGTCTTATTGCATTTATTTATGATATATTTAATTTTTGGCTCAATCAGCGGTAAGTATGGCAAAATACCAACATCCAAAATAGTTTTTTAAAAAAGAAACCCTCATTTAAAGTTACTGAAATGGATTCAGTGGTCGATTAGAAACAAGCTACTTTCAGGTGTTACGTTTATTCTGTAACACTTTGTATAAGAGACAAGATTTAGGTACCTAACAGGTAAACTAAATCTAAAATTGAGATGTATTTTTTACTATTTGGCACTCTTACATAACCTATCAAGTACCTTTAATTAGACACAATTGGTTTTCTATTGTTATGGACTTATGGATCAAATTTGATCCAGGTGCTGCTAAACCGACAGGGTAAGTTTTTACATACATTTTGACCGCGTAGGTATTGCACTTTTCTATGAAACAGCTGATTTTTGTTTGCATAACTGGCGAAAAATTTCTGCGCTAGGGGTTCTAGAATGATATGCTGAATTCATGGTCACAATTTGCGCACTGGATAAAAACTTTTCCTGTATGACAAAAGTTACTATTTGACTTGACTCCCATCACCTAAACTTGCCATGTTTTAAGTACCTAATTGAACTGAAAACAATTTCTCCTATACCTATTCTTCTAAATCATTAAGTAGTAGTTAAATTCAATTCCAATAATCACAATATTTAAATAGATAAAACCGGGACATAAAAAAATATGAGGTTTACTTTCAACTTCTGTAAAGTTGCAATTTTTTAGATAGGTAGGTAGAAGTTATTGGTAGTTCGCCGTCGATGTGACTAGTAGCCGCGTCCAAAATACCGTAAGTTTTACAAAATGGCGACGACCGTAAATTTCGAAAATCCATAGAGTTTCAAGTATTTCTAAATGGCGTCACGTTGCGTTGGCGCGATTCGGCTGCACCTAAAACGATGCGCTAGAAACCACAACACTGACAAATTCCGTTGACTCCCAATCTCGCATAAGGGCCTCTGAAAACTTACTAAGTATAACAATCTGTCACATATTTTCTTTCCATTTTTTCAATTTTAATGTTTATATTTTCAAAGAGTCATTGAATCGCAATAAATCGCTAAGAATGTTCGCGACAAAGGCGCGATATGGATGGAAGGATGGAACGGAGTTATGGAACTATGGTGAACTATCTTGACACTGCGTAAGCGTGCGTGATCTATCGTGGCCCATTCGATGTCCACCGCGCATGAATGCAGCACATGAAGTAACATCTTGCTCCGTTGGTGTAATTGCTGTATGGCGTTCCAGAGTGAGGATAAATAAAATAAAATAAAAATAGAATAGCTCTGACCTTTTTAGCTTCAGTGTCGTCCACGTTGTGAAGAGACACCTGCTCAGCGTCCACGTGCGCGTCCACACTCGCGGCAAGCAACGCGGAGGCTCGCTCCTGCTCAAGGCGTTCGATGTGCCGAGCATTAACTACACGAACATCTTCGACGCACTGTTTTAATTCCGACGCTAACCTTACGAGTGTTTGACCTATGTCGTCCAGTCTTTTGAGAACTCCGCTCAAGTCGGGAAGCCCTAGAACAATTTTTTATTTTTGTAAAACCACGATCCGAAATATACAAATGTATTTATAGACTTTAAAAATAAATCGCGAATGATGTATATTTAATAATATAATCACAAATCTATACGCGGAAGACTACACGGTCAGATAGGCCGCAGATGGCCTTAGCAAGACGTGACCTAACGCGGCGACGTCTGACTACGAAATGAGCAGTGCTCACTCATTGACCAGTGTTGCCAGCCGGGTCTTCTAAAAAGTTACCTGACATGGATATAAAAGTAACCTTTTAGTGTGAAAAATAACCTTTCATTTTTTTCCACCACAAAAATTAAAAGTGGATACACAGAAACTTACAAAAATTGTTAATTTTGTAATATCCCATTTTTTAGTTTGCATTTACAAGCTATTTAATGTAATTTGCAAGTGGCATAAAAAGGATAGAAATATTCCTAACCTACCGATTGAAAAACTTCTTTCAAAGAATCATTTTAAAATTTTTTGGATAAATATACGGACAGACGCCAGCAGGTCAAGCTATCCTAAACTGTCAAATTTTCCCATTTGAACATGAACCTAATTCCTTTATGCTAAAGTTGAAAACTATCAAATAAATTTGACAGATTGGCTGGCCTCTGTACATCAATAAATACCTGCGCCTTCCCCATCCTTATTATTTTTGATCTTAGTTTTGACCAATGAGCGCGCGCCAAAGCACGGACGACCTTGAACAAGAACGAATCTGTCCGATTGAGCGAGCGAGTAACCGAAGTGTTATTGGAAATTTGGAATATATTAGTGCGAGAGAGCTGGACTCGTTTTTTTATTATTAAGAGTTGCACTCAGGAGTTTTACTAGCCAACATTGGCAACATTGCGTTCCTTTTCAAGTAAGAAACTAATAATATTCTACAAATGCCGCAAAATCACCTAAAAGTAACCTTTTGAGTCGTGTAACCTAGAAATAACCTGAGGGAGTTAAAAATCACCTAAAAGGTTACAAAAGTAACCTTCTGGCAACGCTGCTCATTGATTGAGCGCAGCTCGGGACGGCATAGGGGCGTAACCGGTGCAGTGGGCGGCGGGTGGGGAGGGAGGGTTGCGGGGTCGGCGGTGGTTGGTGGGCGGTGGGAGGTGGTTGGCGAGATGTGGGCAGTGGGTGGGTGGCGAGATGTGGGCGGTGGGTGGCGAGATGTGGGCGGTGGGTGGCGAGATGTGGGCAGCGGATCGAGGTGGGTGAGCAGTGCAATAGGGCGGTGGGTGGTGTTGGGTGGTAATTAGGAAGCTGTGGGACGATCAGTGAAGGATAATTATTCCGGGTGTTTATACTTACTTAGACGGTTTAAAAGAAACATTAAGTGCATCTTCAGGACTCAAAATATTCAAACGAACTAATTGAGTGCGTACGTAACAAAGAGTTCTATGATAAGTTACGTATTCAAGGTACTGTTTGTATGAAACGTGGCCCATCGAACCGAAGTATTTTTTAAAAAAAAATTGGAAAATTGTAAAACGCGACACTCCCGACACAACTAAACACTGATTTGAAACACTGTATGAGGAGAAGTATGACCAAAATTATTAAAAAATACAGACACGACCTAACGCAACAACTAAACGAACCGAAGTGGCGCTCCGGAAGGCTCGCGGCTGGGGCTCAAGAGTCACGCATGCGCATTGCCTATCTACGCATTAGATCTTGAAGCAGGCAAAAAGGGACCCTAGAAATGCTAGATTCGGTTGTTTATGACCTGTATTTTCTATTTAGGCCATGTCGGAGAGGAAATCAATACAGCTCAATTAATAATGCCCGGGTGCCCTCGCTACGCAGTTCCGAAACAAAGACCAAAGATCTCGAGGTTTTAAGACAATGATCAACCAAAGAACCTCGCGTTCACAAACATAGGTAATCGTGTAGAGTAGATCAAGGTGACATTGAAATTAGGCTTAGACAACATTTTGGATAGAATATTTTGGCTAATGTAATATGACTACGAGGTATATTTTTAAACGTACTAGGTACTTATAGGTAGGTTTTAACACCTCGTTGATTGAATGGTCGTAACTGAGGCTGTTCTTCGTGTTATGGACTTTGTACGATACGGTGTTAGGCTCGCTCTAATTACATGTTACAATAGCTATCATAACGTCTGTGCTGATAATTACTGTGCCTACCAATTATATGAAAAACATTGTTAATCCCTACAAAATCTGAGGGTTGCCCTCGATTTCCCTGACCAGATCCTGATTTGATGATAATGGGACTACCTCAGGATTAAACTCTTTCAAATAAAAATAGAATTTTGAGAATCGGTCCACAAATGGGGGAGAAATCGGATACGTATTTTTTATATATGGATATGGGTAAGGAGGAGGTTATATGTTCGACTGTATAGTCGAACATAATAACCTCCTCCTTTTATTGAATTCGGTTAAAAATATAGCTTTCTGCCTTCATTTCCATATTAACTGTAACTGTGCCAAATTTCATACTATACGTCTGCGTAATTTTCGTGAAAAGGTGTACCTGCCTAAGTACAAAGATTTTACTTCACGTAGGTAGGTAGATAATTATTAATTTTATAGATAGATTCTGTCATCTAACTGTCTACAATGAATATAACGTGGTTAATTTTTAAAAATTATTTATATATTTCGGGGCCATCGGCCTTCGTTTTTGTTATCCTAAATTCAGTCAACCTTCCCGCGCCCTTATCCTCTTGAGGAACTTAGGGTAGGTCCGGGTCGACCGTCGCGGCGACGTAAGAGCCTATTTCGTAACGAAATTTAAAACATGGAGATTATTGTTTTTATTTTTATTAAGTAATTTCATAATTTTGTCACTTAAATATGAACAAGACGAACGAGACATGATTGAAGTTGCTTAACACAAAAAAAAGTTTAATATCTCTCCTCATCCTAGATTTGAAATAAGTAGTAGCTTGCAGATATAACGTGGGCGCGCTGCAGATGAAACAGGGGTCGGAGGGGTGCAGTTATCGACCAGTTCATGTCAGGTAGGTTGCCTAGTTTCGGCCTGCGGAACAAAGAGCTACCAGGCTGCGCCACCCTTACCCATCCCTATTTATGCATTTTGGAATGGGGAGGGTGGTTTATAAGCCTCGACAATTTCTAGAATATTCTATATATAGATATCAGTGCAATGTATCGATCGGGCCCGGCCATAAGGGCCTCAGCTCAGGTTACCTCAAGAACAAAGAAACACGATTTTTTGTTTAATTACGAATAAATTCAACAATTAATTTAAGTATGTCCTATGTTTATAAATTAATTTAGTAAAAGTTGACCTAAAATAGACATTTTGAGACTTAGGAAACGCAATAGATGATCGATGCTTTTAATATTAAATTCCCCGGTAAAACTTTCATAATGAATAAATTCAACAATTAACTAACCAACCTGTAGGTAGATATATCCTATGTTTTGTAAATTAAACAAAAGTTACCTGTAGGTAAGTCTATAGGCTACATATGTGTGAAAAACAATTTTTCATTTAACCCAATGATTTTCTTTTTTATATTTATAAAATTAATAATAACACTATTATAATCATGATTTTTTTATAGAAAATATAAACGAATAGGATGGTTGGAATGGAAAATAGGAGCAATTCTAATGAAAATCAAGTCATTCATTCAGATTAGGCAGCGAAGCACCATTTTTCGAACGTCATTAGACTGTCATAATTATTGGATGAATAAATTAATAATCCAATAATACAGACGAAAGATGTCACAAGAATCAAAATCCGTTTCAGTAAAATAGAAATCATCTCGATGGTCTATTTAGGTATGTAAGTCACTGTAGGTAGGTACGGAAATCCTATACAATGCGAGATTAGCATATACTGGAAATGTACCTATAGCTTGGTGTGTAGCCGTGCGTAAAATAATTTATTAAGCCTTTAACAAGGTTAGTGCCAAATCATATTTTAAATAAAATAATGCATACGAATAAAACAATTCGGAATAAGAACTAAAAAATGTTTTCAAACCCTGCTTTAAAATATTAACTTAATTAAATATCCAAAGACAAAATGTTGCTGAATTTTCTGAAGTTAAAGTTACCAGTATCTTATTATTTTTATTTCCTATTAGTTAATCAGTTTAGCTATATTTCTGATCATCCCCTATACCTATCAGTGATTTGGGATTCAATAAACATTTAGGTCCGTATTACAGAATAAAACTCAAGCGTTGATCTCTGTTTAAAACTAGTTTTGTTGTCTGGTTTTAATTTTAGAATGTTCCTCAAGCATAGTTTCATTGATCATAGTTTAACTGAGTTTGGCTTTATTTTAGATCGTTCCTCAGTTCGTGAATCGAACTCAAGCAGTGAATCTGTAATCACCCAAGCGTGGCCGAGACCCTTCTGCGAAGCACAAGCAGTGATGAAGATGAAGAGGGAGGCGGCGGCGCACGTGAGGGAGAGGCAGTATATGCGCTCTCACGGCCTTAGTCGCCGCAGGAGACGCCCTAGGCATCAGGAATCCAGGTCTGATTCCCGGCCACCGTAGGCGTGGGCTTGCGGACGGCGAGTAATGGGTAGCTCGCTGTCCGGTAAGGACCAAGCCCAGGTCGACGGCGCACACTGGTCCCAAATTAAAAAAAAGTGGACATTGATAGTAGACCGCTGATATTTTTTTTTATTGTTGATATAATGATAACAGATAAGGCAAAAAAATATGATTGTCCTACTTCAAATACTTTTCTCTAAAAAAAATATTTCTTTTTTTTTTGTATGGGAGTGATTACATTTTACTCAATTTCTCAAAAACCAGCGATGTTGAGATGGCATTCACATATGTTAGAAAACTAATAATTCTGAGTATTTGGCTCGAAGAAACTTATTGCTTATCTCTGCGTACTTTCGAGATAATAGTGACAGAAAATAACAATTTTTTTTAATGTTAATTGTTCGCTTTTTTTATTCATAGCCTTACTCATATCGCAATAGGTCCGCTGGCCAGCAAAATGGAGCTTCGACGCGAGTTTGCCGGGATAACAAGATGGCCGCCTCTCATGACGTAACGTAATACGGTCACGAATCGCGCGCGTACACCTCAGTGTACAACTAAATGTGGTTGCGATAAGACGTGTCCTTATTTTTTCTGTGCGCTTGAAGAAATGCTTGTTGTTTGTTTGTTTTGTTATTGTTGTATTTTGAATCTTTGGATTTTAAAAATCAAATAATTTTTGTTTGTCTTTCTTTCGTCGAATTTGTTTTCGTAATTTTTTTTTGTTAAAATCAAAGTCACTTTGTCTTTGATATCTTTGATTCTAATTTGTTTTCTATTTTCCTTAAAATTATATGTCCGCATTTGTCACCAACTTAGACTTATACGTTGTTCTTAAATCAGGAGGTGGTTTTAAAAATGTCGAATTTTTATTTAATGCCCTTATTGAACGTATTGGTGTTGAATTGTCTTCCGAAGATTTGAGTAATATTTTGTCGTAATTTTTCAAGTAATATCTCAAAAAGATGGTCTGCTTCCAGTAGAGCTCAAAAGACCTTTCTTAACAAAAATTCAGACTGGTTACAATCCCAAATAGTTTGGCCAAAATGTCAAAATATCGATTTAAGCAGCATTTTTAAAGTTGCCGAGGAAGTAATTCCAAATTTCGAAACGCAAGTGGATACTCATCAATTAAGTTGTGGTACAAGTAAAAAACCATTTGTTGATATATCTGACAAACAGAAGAAAAGGCGTTCTCTAACACTTCTAGATCACACAGAGGAGGAATTAGTTTATGCTTTATGTGCCAAATTAAAAGAGTCTAAAAAAACAAAATTAGCAGCTATATTAAACGAACTCAGCCAAAACAAGGAAAAATGTGAGATGGTACATGATGTACTATTCGCTAAAAAGACTGACAAACCGTGTTTACCAGATGATAAAACGTTAGCGCTTTACACCTCAACAAATTTGTCAAAATGGCAATATCGAAATTTAAGAACTATTCTTGCTTCAGAGAAAATGTATGGTCTTCCATCCTATCAAAAGCTCCTGGAAGCTAAAAAAGCTTGTTATCCTCCAGAGTCAGACATAACTGTAACTGAATCTGATGCTAAGATAAGACTTCAATCGCTTCTAGATTTGACAACCAATAGGATATTAAAAACAATTCAGCACAACTCTGCCGACAAAAAATCGCTAAAAGTAATAAGCAAATGGGGTTTTGACGGGTCATCTTCTCAAAGTAATTATAAACAAAAGTCACACTCCGACACTAAAATCGACGATTCTTCAGTTTTCATGATTAGTTTGGTTCCGCTTCGTTTGGAAGAAGAGAGTGGTACTATCTTGTGGCAAAATCCTGCTCCCTCTTCAACAAACTATTGTCGTCCAATTGGCTTTATATTTGCAAAAGAAACAAATGAATTGATAAAGAAGGAAAGTGCATCCTTAGAGGAAGAAATTCGTAATCTTGTTCCCACAATTGTAGATAATTTTGATATTAAACATGTTTTGTACATGACTATGATTGATGGGAAAATTTCTACTGTGATTTCCAATACTTCTTCTGCAGCTGTTTGTAATATTTGCAATACCCTACCTAGCAAAATGAATGACTTGGACTTTGTATCCAAAAGACTCATCAGAGAAGATATGTATAAATATGGTCTGTCTTCGCTTCATATGTGGATAAGATGTATGGAATGTATTTTACACATTTCGTACAACTTAGACTTCAAAAAGTGGGCTGCACGAAAAGAAGATAAATTGTTAAAAGAAATTAAAAAGAATTTGACACAAGAAGAATTCCGGGAAAGAACTGGTTTGTTAATTGACATAGTAAAACAGGGATTTGGTACAACCAATGACGGTAACACGGCAAGAAGGTTTTTTGAAAATTATGAAGTATCTGCTTAAATAACGGGTATCCACCCTGTTTTAATCAAGAGATTTGCAGTCATTTTACAAACAATTTCATCTGGTCAACTTATTTATACCAACTTGTTTAGGGAATATTGTAAAGAAACAGCAATGCTGTATGTAAACTTATATCCATGGTATTACATGCCTTCAAGTGTCCATAAATTGTTGATACACGGTGCTGATATTTGTGAAAATTTCTCCTTTATTCCGATAGGCATGCTTTCCGAAGAAGCTTCCGAAGCGAGGAATAAAGATTTCCGGAATGTTAGAATGGCACATACAAGAAAAATCGGTAGAGTTCAGACTAATTTAGACATTATCCACAGCTTTCTAATTAGCTCAGATCCTTACATCAGCCATATCAAACCAAAGTTTGCTCGTTTACATAAACAGTTGTTTCCAGAGGCTAGTGCTTTGATCTTGAACAATGAATTGCTTTCGTTGGAAAACGAGGAAATAGAGATTTCTCAAGAGAATATAGACCCAAATATTAATATTTCACCATAATATTTTTTCAGAATCGTTTGTGAACATATTCAACTTTATGTTTGCAGCTTTATTTGTCTTCATTTTGATTGTTTTTTAAAACTGATGAAAATACTCCTTCAGAAAGGTCATAGCTTTTCAGTCATTAGTGAGCCCCCATAACCTCTTTTACAGAGAAGTCTCTTTTTATTTATTTGACATTACGCATACATTATAATTATGTGCTAAAGTAAGGCTATGATTAAAAAAAAAGCAAACAATTAACATTAAAAAAAAATGTTATTTTCTGTCACTATTATCTCGAAAGTACGCAGAGATAAGCAATAAGTTTCTTCGAGCCAAATACTCAGAATTATTAGTTTTCTAACATATGTGATTGCCATCTCGACATCGCTTAAAGTTTTTGAGAAATTGAGTAAAATGTAATCGCTCCCATACAAAAAAAAAAGAATTTTTTTTTTTTTACAGAAAAGTATTTGAAGTAGGACAATAATATTTTTTGCCTTATCTGTTATCATTGTATCAACAATAAAAAAAAATATCAGCGGTCTACTATCAATGTCCACTTTTTTTTAATTTGGGACCAGTGTGCGGCGCGTTGTGTTCCACGCGCCCCTCAGAGATTTCAGCAGAAAATGATGGGGCCTGCAAGGGCCGATGCCTGCCAGGGGTGCGGGTTGTTCGAAAGAGATACCGCCGCCCCTGGCACACAGGCTACTGAGGTAACACGGGTGGGTTTTAGTCAGAAAAAGTCTGACACGCCCTCCTGCTCCACCCAGAGCGGGAGAAGTTATTTGATGATTTCCCACCCAAAAAAAAAGCGTGGCCGAGACCGCGCTAGAGCATAGATTTTTACATATTGTGTCAATTTCTGTTTCGTTATCGAGTTTTCAAATATTGTTGTTTTGAATTAAAACTATCAAAATGGCTATATTTTGAAGAAGTAGATCATTACAAAATTACAATATTTATTCAACGTCCAGTGCTTACGTTAGGTATCTGTTTTTTTTTTTCATTTAAGTGTTTAAAATCTTTTAGTATTTCTAAAAGCAGGTTTTTTTTTTAAATGTTTTAACATTTTCTTTCGTCCTGCCATTTAAAAATGGGAACATTAAATTAAATCAGCAAAACAAATAAACGATAAATAAACTATGGTATGTATTTTAGTAGCGGTTCATTTAGTTGACATATTAACCTCTTAAATAGCATACCTATTTATGGACATAGTTACAAGTCTTTTAAGCTAAACATTTTTGCATACAAAATAACAATAATTCATTTCAATAAATGGGGCATTGCAGTGTGTGCTATTCGGGACCGGAAAACATAACGCGGATTTCCTAAATAATTAGGTATTTATAGTATATTTTATTATTTCTGATCTAGTGAAGAGACAGAACAAACTTGGTTTTAATAAATCGTAAACGAAAACAGGCTGATGCCTAGACAACGCACATCTCTGCTTGAAGCTCGATTTGAGTCTCGATTTACCTGAGTTTAGATTGATTACCTTTCTGGAATACGAACGATGCTCAAGTGTCTGTGATCGACTGATTGAAGATTAAACTGTACTTGAGGAACTTTCTGTAATACGGACCTTAGTAATAATTTTCTATACACCTACGCTCGGGACGGGGCGGGAGGAAATTCAGACCAGCCAACTACGCTAATTTCTCTAGATGCGCCTCACAAATCTGCGAGCGTACTTCTGTGCCCTAATATGAAAGTTATGTTTTCAGACTTTTTGACAATTTATTATTCTATGCCATGTTATTCGTCTCGCTGACTTTTCCGTACTTTTGACAAGTCACATATACTTTCGCAAAACGTGCATAATACTTTCACGAAATTTAAAATCCTAAACCGCTTTTACACAAAATGCACCTCTGCATTTCACTGCACGTACTCAGGTAACGAAAACATTCACGCTTATAAACATCACTAAACCAGGTAAATTTATTGAGACCCGCCCTCCCCTCACCTCAGCGAACATCTACCATTGAACAGACGTTCGGGGTGGAGAGGAGAGTATGAACTTCCCAGTCCCTTGGGAATTCAACAAGTATTCAAGACCAAATTCACCGCACGTGCTAAAAAGTCAGGCAAATCGGTTCCACCCACATTCCTGCGTTGCCACCACAGCCCGGGCACTAATGGTACTAGAACTTGACCTAGTATCCGCCAACAAGTGCGGAGTTGGCTGCGTCATCCATGACGTCGCACTACGTAGGTGGGGTTTCGATGTCTAAGGAAACCTACCATGTCTACGAAAACGCTGGCGTCATCATTTTTACAATCACAACAAAGTGGTGGCGCCACCACCGTCGGTACCGTTTCATTCATAGGTAGGCAATGAAGGTGTTGCGCAATGTAGCGTCATTGCCCGTCCGTGAATGAAACGGCAGCGGCGGGTGATGGCTCATTCAAGGTAACAAGGTTGCCGGTGATGTTCTCCCGGGGGCTGAACGTAGCGTTCTCGTAATATTATCTATTGCTTGTGCGCCGCGCCAATTGTGCTCTGACTTTGTTGTCACAACAACGCTGCGTCG
The DNA here is from genome assembly GCA_949987655.1 of Polymixis flavicincta. NCBI lineage: Eukaryota > Metazoa > Arthropoda > Insecta > Lepidoptera > Noctuidae > Polymixis > Polymixis flavicincta. Next base: position 7,889,430 of record OX465171.1, on the reverse strand, counting down.
CGTAGCGTTTGATTTGACAACAAAGTCAGTGAATCTTCCAAACAACTTTTGTAATTGTTTTGACTAATCTTGCTTTTGTTGTTCGGATCGTTAGCGCTAATAACGAGTGCGTAACGAATAAGTACAATTTTATGACTTATTGCTACTATTAATTTCGTTGACGTTTCCTTACGTCTTTGTCAGGGTCTGCGCCACATTCCGCAACGCGCAGCCTGCAGTGTGGTGGATACCTATCTACTTGCTAGCTTGGACACAGCTACGCCCTAGATAGCGTAGCAAAGTCTTTAATAACGGCAGACAGAACTTGAAAATATTTATACGTTATGGTTTTTGCGGGATAATTCGTTTTTTGGAAGCAGCTGAAGGAAACCTGAGAATTGAGGAAGCCCATATTTTTATATTGCAATTTTTTTTCTTCACATTAAAGTAAATCGTTATAGGTACCTATACAGGGTGTAACAGAAACCCTATTGCTATCCTTAAGCACTAAAGATAACAGCTGGTATAGAATCACTCTACATAGTTTGAGCTCAAAATAAAATACTCTAACAATTGATACCAAATTTTCGGTTTCATAAGTTTCTTAAATTCAAATCATAACAAACGTGTCACGGCACTACGTGGGTCAATAACTTTCACGTCACTTGCCAATATCACGATATTTCTCTTTCGTAATTCAGTTTGAAATGTTCAGTTTCTGGTATCAATGTATTAAAAAATCTCATAACTTCCGAACATGTAGAGATAGGATTAAAAAACCCTTCCAATATCGGTGGATACCATCCAAAGAAGTCGTGCTCTTGGCATGTATATACTCTATATACCCTTTCCGTTACAGGTTGTATATTTAAAAAATAGGTACTTGTGTTTGATTTTCTTGTAATTAAGTCGGAGCCTATAAATAAAAGTTAAACTTAATTCTGTCAATTTTTTTCCTGAACCGCTGTTGTAAAAATACTTGTGTAATTAATACCTACCTTGCGCTAAGTAGTGCAATGTTTAATTTTGTTGGATAGCGAATTAATATTTATAATTCGGTAAATAAATGTAAAAAGACCGCTGTTAAAATTTGTGCTTGAAATATAATTCAAAAATTTCGTATTTTAATTTTTATCGAAATTTCCGTGTACAAAAGTATTTAATTTTGTGAAAATATATTGGTACCTATTACGAATTGTTTACATTTTGTAACAATAATATCCCTGTTATTTTGCCTCAATTTTTGTTCACAAAAAAGCGTTCTTGTTTTTGTAACTTGATCCTGGGACATTTTTAATTTTATTATTATTTCAACAGCTTAGTTCAGAAACAGGATTCAAGAAAAATTTGCTGTCGTGATTTAGTACGGGGTTGAAACCTAATTTTCCCGGCCTATGAGACTAGAAAAAAGGATGGAACAACAAGTACGAAATCTGAAACTCTATGATGAAGAACCATACTGAAAGTAACCATAGGCTCGCTTTTTTTGAGAAACACAAAACAGTTTTATTTACTATTTTGCCAGGAATCAAAACAGATCTTTTAAGCAAAAATACTACACTGCACTACACTGAGGGCTGAGAACCCCTTGCTTTCAGAGACGCAGCGGAGTTGCGGTACACGGGCCGACCACGGCAACCAAAATATCTTAATCTGATCGATCTACCCATACGGCTATTATTACATAGCCAAGAGACCCGACCTATGTTATACAAGAGTTTAATATTTTTCGAAAAGGGAAAGCAAGTTTCATCCCCGTAGACCGTGGAACATTGGCGCGATGCCAAGTGCTACCAAGTTCTCGATCCCGCGGGATTGTGGGGGCGCTTCACGTAATGTATAGCCTACGTCATGGACGACTGGCTACTCTGCCACCGTGCCACGGTAGACAGGACCTTGAACCTTTATCACAACAGGTTCAAGCCAGGGCAGCGTGCTTACGATAATGTCGTGAAACTTAGGTCAGTAACTTTGGAAATGGTTTCTTTTGGATTTCGCATTTATTCGCAACAAGGATCGTACTGACATTGTTATCTCTATATCTACACGAATAGGCAAATTTATGAAGTGTAAATCGGTACTTCGTAAATAAAAATCGTGTGAAATGAATATTGAAGTAATTAGGTACGTATAAACTAGCGGTGCACTAATCCCGGGGCTGTTCGTGGAAGCAGAATCAGAACGCAATTTGATATTGCCACCCTCCCCCTACCCCAGAGACTGCAGAGACTGCGAAGGGGAGGGGAAGGGTGGGCAATGACGCAATGCATCAGCATCGGTTCATACAGTTGCATGTAGTTATGTTTTTGGCCCGGTCGGCCAGGGGCTCTTTAAAAAATAAATGAATTTTGCTTGCAAGGTGTTAACTATTTAAGGGTTTGAAATTTTAAATAAATACAGTTGAAGAGCACTATCCTAAAGTTGATTATAGAGCCTTAGCCGATGTTGGGTAATTTATTAATAATTAATTTAATCACTCACGGACATTGAAGCTTTTCAGCTTCATATTATGGTTATTTAATGGTTCTAATGATTTTATTTGGCGCAGACTCCCAGTTCGAGCCCCAAACTACCCGCCTAGGTAGGTTGTGTCTTAGAAAAATAACTTTATTAAGTACTACATTCTGCCTCATAACATATTCCTGTTTTAATTATTATTTTATTTATTTAACTTCACTTAAATATACGTATAGGGTATTTCATTTTGTCTAATTAGTATTCCTCATTCTACCCAACATCACGTGCATTTGCTTTCAAAGTGAAACCAATTCCCACCCCGTTGTTGCGTAGAACATTGGCACGGTGCCAACTGATGCCAAGGACTAGGGCACGCGAGGCTGTGGGTGCGCTTTGCTTATCACCTACTCATGAACGCAGGGCCTTATCTACCATGATAATGTCATGAAACGTAGGTAAAGGAAAATATATGTCGGATCGTTCATGAGTTGCACTTAAAATGAGACACAAAGCGCCTTTGTTTAGCGTTGTGCGCAGTCTAGAATTGAGTATGGTGTTCGATACGGACGCATGACATGGAGCGACACTCGACAGTGACCGTTTAGACGTGGTTCTGACACATTCTGGCCTAGAAACTGTACTGTTTCCTTTCAAGCTCAGAGTATTATAGTAGGTACAGGAGTATTAGTAATTGGCTCTGTAACAATACACTGTGCAGCCTTTCTCTCGTTTACCCGTATCCCAATTCTGCGCCCACGAGTGTATGCTGTGACACTATGTATGTCAATAAGTAGGTCTGATAAGAATCGTATGTACCTGGATCTAACTTCAGAAGTGGGATACGAGCGAGCTGAGAAACCTCTTGATAGTGAAAACAGAGTGAAACGACAGTAGAGTGGACTGTTCGAAAAACAGAGCTGCAACATAGTTGCGTTGTGACTTACTCGCGTGTCAAACATCATGCCGGAACCATTAGCTCATCCTACTTGGGTTCGATTCCCATCAGACAGACGTTCATGATGCACAATCATGGTGAGGCTCTTTACCCCATACTGCCTGTCTGACCAAGACGTGAAACAGAGTGCTTGAGTGAGAACGAGGAAAGGTGTTACCTATACCCGGTGAGTTGTTACCTTTTTATTCCCTACCCATGAATGAATTTCTCTGGTGAAACTTTTATTTCATGGTTTCGTAAAGGCGGTTTTGCATTTTGAAGTCATGCTATGACTTTGTTGTTTTGATGATGTATAATGCGATGTAACTGTATGTAATAGTAACATCGCAAAATCCAGGTGGTTTTATCGAATTCAGTTCAGATTGAAATGTCGGTTGAGAGAGACCGAGACGACGACATATTCACATGGAATTATTCACTTTTATGTTCACACGTTTCAATTTAGTTAACAATCAAAATTGAAAGATATTTTATCTACGGAGTCCGTATACGTAAACGGAGAATTTGAGAATTTGAGACTATCTTTACTGTAACAAGCACGCGGTTAATTAAAGCACTGGCGTGCAGTACGCGTGCATCAGGGTCTTGTGGTCTAGCCTTTATCTCCTACATCGTGGTGAATCTAATCAATTTCGCAGATTCAGGTGCTACGTGGTTATCAACTTAGAATAGTTTACATGCCCCTGCCTACATGCACCTGTGGCGTAATAATAAATAGGTATAGTTTTAGTTAATTCTCCAGTGGATGTAAGTACTAACACTAGTTTCTAAGTAGTTTGTATACTAACCAAATGGACGTTATTCTGTTTTTTTTTTTTAACTGTTTCCTTAACTGATGGTGGAAAAATAAATGTTAAGAAGTCATTAGATTGAGATTGATCTTGTGGGAATAGTATGGTTAAATCCTACCTTCTCGCTTTATTTATTGTTTCCTCGTCTGCGCGGATGTGATCCGGGGCGATGAAATGAAAATCTTCTGGTAGGTGTTGTAGGTAGCATATAATTCTCACAGATGTAGTACACAGATACAGATTAAGCACAAGAAGAAAGGTAAGTAAGCGAACAGCGTGCGAGTAAGCGAGTGGCGAGCGCTCCGCGTCGAGAGTAGGTCAAGACTGGTGCGCCGATGCGCGAGCGCCTGCAGCCGGCCACACGAAACCGAACTATATCATATGTAGCTATAGGGCTAGGAAGCCGGGGCAATGCGGGCCCCTTAAGGAAAATCTTGAATAAAACCTTAGAAAAACAAGATATTGAAAAAAATCAACAGTCATTTATTAGTCTCATTAATGTTCTTTAAAATTAACGCAAAATAATTATCTTAGTCTACCAGTCTTTGGTGCTAATCAATCTAAAAAAAATATAAGAAACTGCCTGTTTTGCCCCGTGTCCGGGGTAAAATGGTCATATGCGGGGCATAATACAAATATGAAGGGACTCGTCGTCATTATCCTCTTCGCCGGCGCAAGAACAGTGGGCACATCTGTGGCATGCACGGCAAGTGACCCAACCCTCATTAGACTCCGAGTACCAATATCCACAGCACAAACACTCTGGACTTCTTCCATATCCTTCTTATAAGGTGAACTGGTTATTAATGCGATTTTTCCGCGTTTCCTGGTGACTCGTTTTTGGACTCGTGCTTTGGGTTTTGGCATGATATCTACTGGCGACATGACATTAAAAGATGTTCCAGGTGGTGGAGTTGTACATAGCTGGCCAATTTATAGGCCCGCTGACGAACTTCTTTTGGAGACAAACCAAACAATCTACCTTCCATGTCTTTAATATATGAAGCTAACTCTTCTTCTGGAGTCGTTGTGAATACCGGTCTAAAGCTACCTAGTTTTCTAGGTGATTTTTTTTTTTTTTCTATTCTTCGAGTTTTTGTTGCAACGTTGATCGTGGCATATTGTACTCAAGAGCGGCCCGTTTACAGCTTAACTTTCTGCTTGCCACATTCCTTACTGCTGCTTCCATCTCCTCCAAGCTCCATTTGGCACGTTCTGTCTTCCTTTGGTAGTGGCGAACCATAATTGTATCTGCAGAAAAAAACATGCACTCAATACAAATTATCCGAGGCAAAACGGGCACCTTGCCCATTTTGCCCCGCTCAAAATGCCCCCGAGGGCAAATAAAATAAATGTTAACCTAATCAAACGAATATCTGGTAGTTAGTTCACAATTCTTTCTAGTTATTTAGTAACATAATTAAACGTAAGAATTTACTTAATAACTGAGCATTTAACACATTCACGAATTAGCTACAACGCAGACTTAAAAATGAAAAATAATATCAAATGCATCAACTTACGTATTTTCGTTCTGTCGACGAACGACGCGCAGCTACACACACACAACCACTTGTCTCGCTAGCGTGAGGTCGACTAGAACGCGATTCGACTAGTTCCGAGCGTCTCGATTTATTATCCTGCGGGGGAGATGGTGTGTCCATTTTACCCCGGGGGCCCGCAATGCCCCGGTTTCCCCTATATGGAATGGTGCTTTCCCACTGAGCCACAGCGGGCGAAGTTCCGACACAAAGAGTAGATGTGTGTTTAATAAAATTATGTGTCAATGTAAATGCTATGTGTGATTGCTTATCTATATATGTATGTATGTAAATTATTATGTATCTGTGTGTATGCCGCTACAATCTTAATGACCTCACCTTAGTGGTACTCTCTTAATAGAGTGAGTCCCAGTAACGTGAGGTCATTTATGACATTATGTGTTATAGAATCCTAATCGGTCATGAAAATAACCAGTGTTCTTTGTTTGTAAAGATTGTGAATAGCTGAACCATTGAGAACTCAATGCCTTATCTTAACAAAGCTTTACGAAGCGGCTTTAAGTCATTTTAATTTAGAGGCGATTGCGCTTAGCATTTGTAACACCGGATAAGCGACATTAGTACTAAATAATAACATCCGGGACTGTGTAACGCAATCACCGTATTTCAGAGAGCCATTGTTGGTGGTTTATACAGTCATACTTGACTATGTAATTGTTTACGTCGAAGACGCTGATGTGGTCGGCATCGATAGAACTAAGCTTGACCTAAACACTGCGCTCTTTTCAAATTACTCTTGTTCTAAAAGTGTTGCATATTTTGGGCAGTATTATTAATGTGCCAGAGCAAAGAGCGAGATCAAACGAAACTAGATCCAATGGTGAAAGGTTCCTGTATAGATTCAGGTTATTGAGGCTCTAATGGTATGGTGGTGGAGGCTATGTTGAAGGGCTTTAAGTTCAAAATGTGCTATCCGTACGTTCCTGATAAAGTGAGAGGAACGCCAGAAAGTCAAGTACTTTTGGCGTAACTAGATGTAATATTTTGACAGCCTAATAAAATCAATCTAGTAATGGTGAGGTTGCTGAGTCGTAGTCACAGGGATGACTATGTATGGTCACAGGGGTGAATATACGGTTGTAGCCACAGGGATGGTTGCGAGACCTAGTCATTGGAATGACTATGGTTGTATTGTAAGTGGTCACTGGGGTGACCGCCGTGGTAGACACAGGAATGGTTACGAGACCTAGTCACTGAGTTGACTATGGTTGTATTGTGAGTGGTCACTGGTATGATTGCTTGTAAGCCACAGGGATGGTTACGAGGCCTGGTCACTGGGATGACTGTGGTTATGTGGTGGTCACAGGGATGACTATCAGGAGCCACGGGGATGGCTGACTATCCAAGATTGTTGGATTGAGTTGATTATGAAATTATGAGATATTGCTACTGAGATAGCTTGTCATAGTTTGAGTCTTGTCAATTTTGGTTAAAGGGTGCTGGCACCTTTTTAGGCTGGCTTTATACATTCTGGATTTGAATCTAGACAGAAAGGTTTATAATATGAACAAAGAAAATGATTATGATGGCAATATCGCATAACGATAAAATGACCCAGCTAGACAGATAATTTGGTAATAAGAGAAGTTTGAAAGTCTTAGTTAAGCTAAGTAAGTCAGAATGAACGATGGTGTTTTGTGTAGGAAATCTCTGATATTGCAGAGTTACACACGAGGTGTGTCATGCAGGATGGCCGTGTCGGATCTCTCATGAGTTGCACTTAAAATGAGACACAATGCAAAGCGCCCTTGTTTAGCGTTGTGCGGAGTCTAGGATTGAGTATGGTGTTCGATACGGACGCCGGGGCCCGGGAGCGACAGTGATCGTTTAGACGTGGCTCTGACACATACTGGCCTAGGAACTGAACTGTGTTTCCTTTTAAGCTCAGAGTATTATAGTAGGTATTAGTAATTGGTTCTGTAACAATAAACTGTGCAGAAGTTAAAAGAGCAATTTCTCTCGTTTACCCGAATCCCAATTCTGCGCCCACGTATGTTTTAGGTCTGATTAGAATCCTATGTACCCGGATTGGACATATACTATTTTTATTTTTTAGATAACGCACCCTATTTTATTTTATTTTGCGGTAACAATCATTTTTTACCTCATGCTACTTTTATTATATTATGGAAAAACAATGGGTTTTGAAAATCTGGGATTTTCCCATGTTACGTAACAAAGGGCTTATTTAATGAATATCGCAGTATTTAGGTAGCACCACACAGGCGTAGGCGGTTCAAGAGGGGTGCAGTGCGGGGGAATCTATGATGGAATATTCTCGAACTGCCGCGCATGCCAGCCACCCCCAGGTGAGCGAAGGGGATGAGTAACAGGATGTGGGATGACGTGCCACCTCAATTCTGCCATCTATATTCATAAATTGCATAGTATGTATGTATGTTCCTCGCCCGGGCAGCCGGAGCTCGCTAACAAAGGAAATAATGTCCGTCTCCATATTTTGTTTGTAAATTAACTAACTGCTCCAAATTATAAGAGATGGACTCATGTCATGTCGTGTGTTACCAAAGTATGAATAGGTTTATAAAAATATTGCCGCTGCAAGTGTTTTATGGGCTCCAAATATATTGTTCTCCATACAATTTCTTTCCATACATTGATTCCCAAGAGCTCCATAATTTTATTAGTTAAAAAATTTAATACTGAAATTCGAAGCCAAATTGCGATCAACAAAACACAAAATGCAAGTCGGGTTAGTTAGGTACACATTTATAACTCAAGAACAGATGAATCATTTATTATATCTTTGATTTTTTGGACTCGTCTCCGCCCCGAATAGTAGAATAACTATTAAAACATGGGAAAATATACCTATTAGAAAAAAAAAGAGGACTATTCATTTTCTCATAAATTTTTCGAGTCAGCTAGGATACGCTCCAAGTACCTACCAGGTCGTCATAACTCGGTAGGAGTACACCTAACATAGGTATGTCAGCTAGGAAAGTCTTTGTGCCTTCGAAGTACCAGGTTGTCATAGCTCGGTAAGAGTACACCAAACATACGAGGTGCATTCAATAAGTACCTAGCCTCATCGCCAGAGGGCGCTGTAGTTTCAAAAGAGTTTTACCACAGTGTAGCACATTCTTTTTTAATTCTTTTTTCAAATTTTCATTCCAATCCCTTAATTTGTTTTAATTTGACAACTTATGGAAGCGAACGTGTCGATCGGTTTTACAAAAATGGAAAAAGAGCAATATCGTTCGGTGATTCGATTCCTATCTTTGGAAGGGAAAACGCGCATCGAAATCAAAGAGCGCTTGGATGCTGTGTACGGTGACTCTTCTCCATCGATGGCCACCGTCAAGAATTGGTTCAACGAGTTTGCACGTGGCCGTACGTCGGTTTTTGATGAACCACGTCCAGGTGCACCGAAAACAGCTGCTACGGAGGACACCATTAAAAAAAATCCATGATCTCGTATTGGCAGATCGCCGATTGAAGGTTCGGGAGCTAGCTGAGACTGTAGGCATTTCAGAAGGAACAGTGCATCATATTCTTCACGAGGAACTCGGCATGAGAAAGCTGTCGGCGCGATGGGTGCCGCGTTTACTCACACCAGAAAACAAGCGCAACCGTGAGACCACATCGGAGACGTGTTTGGCGCTGTTTAAGCGGAATCCAGCGGAGTTTTTGCGTCGTTTTGTGACCGTCGATGAAACCTGGATCCACTGGTACACACCGGAGACCAAGGAGCAATCAAAACAATGGATCCAGACCGGGGAACGTGCTCCAAAGAAGGCGAAAACTGTAAAATCGGCCGGAAAAGTTATGGCCACCGTTTTCTGGGATTCACAAGGTGTGATCTACATCGATTACCTCGAGAAGGGTAAAACAATTACAGGGCTTTACTATGCCGATTTATTGGGCCGATTCGACGCCGAATTAAAGAAAAAACGACCCCATCTGGCGAAGAAAAAAGTGCTGTTTCACCACGACAACGCACCGGTTCACACGTCTGCCGTTGCCATGGCCAAATTGGTTGAATTACACTAGATATGGATCGAATGAGGAGGTCATCGCCGCCACGGAGGCCTATTTTGCAGAGTTTGACAAAAACTATTTTTCGGACGGGTTAAAAAAGTTGGAGCATCGCTGGGCTAAGTGTATCGAACTAAAAGGAGACTATGTTGAAAAATAAATTGCCACTTTTCCAAAATTTTCGTTTACTTTTTGTAGGCTAAGTATTTATTGAATGACCCTCGTATAGGTATGTCAGCTAGAAAACGCTTTATGCCTTCGAAGTACCTAATGTCAGAAGAATGTGTGTGTGTGTGTGTGTGTGTGTGTTTATGAACAAATAAATTACACTTAAATGTGACATCATATTGAATAAGTCAAAGTCGAAATTATTCATCACACGGTTTTCCTAGGAATCACGCTAGACTTGCGGGGCAACTAAGTTCGGCCACTTAAGGTGAACCTAGTTCACATTTTTCCCATACAAACTTCGAGAGTGTATTACTCCACTGTTTGACAAAGTACCTACATCAAAAATTAAACATGGTAGGGTTTTGTCTTATTATTAACTACCTTTTGCCAGCGGCTTCGCCCGCGCGGAACTTTCATCCCCTATTTAACTCCCTTAGGGGTTGAATTTCAAAAAATCCTTCCTTATTCCTTGTCTACATTATAAAGAGAAACTGTGGAAATTTCAGCTTTCTAGGTCCAAGGGTTTGGGCTGGGCATTGTTGAGTCAGTCAGTCAGGACTTTTCTTTTTATTTATATAGATATAGTCTGTACGGAAACAGAATACTAAAATTAAAAACCATTAAAATGTTAGGACCCCCAAAGATTCGTTTTTCTTGCTAATTTAATCTAACTTTGGGCGTGTTTCTTAATTTTTTACGCGCCTGTTTACTATAACTGATCCAGCAGCTCACTCAATAATGTTGTGCATGTAGACTAGCGTCTAACTACTCATCACGGGTACTACCTCTGTCAGACACGAAGCCTGGTGAGACAGCGTGATTTTTGGTCAGGCCCATCAGTGAGTTCTAGCCCGCGACTAGGTTAGTAGGTTCCCCTGATACGAAAGTCAACTGAGATGTAGAAACCGAGTGTTTGGTATATTTTAGCTACTTCCACAGCATTATGTCGTATGGCATTTTACTGTGAGGTCGGGCTGCTGACATTGAATCCATTTTTATTTTGCAAAAGACAGCTTTCAGAGCCTTTTAGTTTACGTCGCCGCGAATCTCTTAGGATACTATTTAAAAATATTAATAATACGACGAATTCATATAAGTAAACGTTACGCATGTAAGAAAAATCAGCAATAAAAATAAATACGTGTTTAATAGTTTTGTAAACTATTATTTATTTTCTATAAATCTATCTAGAAAACATAATAATAAGCAACTAAACACGACGCCGAATAGAACGCGATCGATTTCCGCCAGAAACACTGATTGCCACTTCTTGTCAGAAAATAAATCGTTCAAAACGATTTTATTACGATATCAATACGATACCGATTATACGATATCGATTTTTGAAAATAGGTATCAAATACCTATTTTCAAATATCGATATCCTAAGTACAGTTTTGATTTGACAATCTGGAAAAGCAACATGATCCCTTAGTTTGCAGTTCTTGACCTTATCATGTCAATCAAAAAATGCTTAAAAAGCAATTATGATACTTTTTTTTATGTTTGGAAATTATTAAACACTACATAATTCATGAATTAATACTTAAATATTACGAGTATATGTGAGATTCATATAGATCCTTGGGATAGTCATTTAGCCATCTCCTTTACGAAATTATTGAATTGTCATCGGTCCTTGATAAGTGTGCAAAGTTACAAATCAATCCGACGCTTTTAAGGGGGTGAAAATCACGTTCAAAGATTCCGTTACATAGATACATACGTATACCAAGCTAATAAAAGCGTGTTAAAAAAGTGAAAGACATTAGTACTAGAAAACGACGACGTCAAAAAAGCACTAATTGAAAAATAACAATATTTTTTGGCCTCCGATAAGATATTTTTAACTTTGCAATGGCTTTTTCAGAGTTGGTTGTTTAATTTTTTAATTATTATTACATCATCAATACAAACGAAGTGAACAAAATACGTACCATTGAACCTAACTCAAAAAACATTCATCAGAACTTGAACAAATTTATATGGGGCCACTCGGTAAGCTGACTTTCAAATCAAAAACGAATTTATCAAATCGGTTTATTAATGACATTAAAAAATACTACTTTTTTTTATAACCTCATCCTTATTTTGAAGTCGGTTAATTAAGACAGTAAATGAGCTCTTCAACTCCAGTATCTTAGCTAACTAAGATTTTATCTAATCTCCCGTTAGTAAAATATGAATTAGGTAAAAAGCAAAACAAAAGATCAAAATCGTTCGTCGCCGCCGACAAAATAATTTGGTTGGTCCACATTATTCAACTTAAACAGGGGGAAACGGGTTTGAGTGCGGCCCCGTCCCCCGTCCCCCGTCCCACACATACTTAAAATGAAATAGTTAACTTACACGTTACACGTATACCACGCCTACAAACGATGAGATTTATTACTCTTGATACTTGAACCTCCATTTTGAAGGAATGCATATTTTCATTTAGATTTTTGATTTTTCATGATGGTTACACGGGTTGAACACGGGTTGAACACGGGTTTGTTAAAGTTATGAATTGTGGTTATGTCTGCCTAAAAATATGCATGAATTGTGTACATCTTTAAGTGACATAATTATTTACATAGAAACGGAAGACCCTATGTAAAATGAAATTTAAAGTGTATTGTAAATATGTAGTTAGTGTTCCTTATAAATAAATAAATTTTAAGTCAATGAAGACCGTAGAACCTGTCAGAAAGAAGGACAAAAAATTCTACGAAATACATTAAAGGTTTTTTTTTATACTACTTATTTGAGGACCTCCTCCTTATTTTAAAGTCGGTTATTAAAGACAATAAAATGAGCACTTCAACTCCAACATCTTAGCTAACGAAGGTAGAATCTTAATCTCCCGTTAGTAAAATACTAATTAGGTAAAAAGCAAAAATTATTATTTATTATACATTTAAACCTTCCTCTTGAATAATTCTGTCTATTGATAAAAACGACACTATAATCCGTTGCGTAATTTAAAAGATCTAAGTGTACAGACACGAAAAGCGACTTTGTTTTTTTACTATTAAAGAATTATGTGTATTGTTATTCTTAGAGGCCATTCAATACGTATTTAAAATATAGATATGCAATGACAAGGCCGAATAGGTACATGTACCTATATTTTTTTTTCAAAATCTTGTTGCTATATCATCTCAGCGACAATCCTTGTCAAAAACTTGTCAAAAATGAAGGATAATTAGAAGTGTTCTTGATAGATTAATGCTCGGTTCCTATAAACAAAAGCGGGTCGTTTTGCTCACCAATGGTATCATTTATTTCCAAGTTGGGTGAATAAATAGTTTCCTAAGCTAATTTTACCTGTGATAGCAACTTCCAAATAGGGGGGCTACTATGCGAAGGTGTTAGGTATTTGCTTCATTATTGGTAAAGATACAAGAGTCTCAATTTTAACCTACGACTGTCCGTAAATTACAGGAATCGGCCATGAAGCCGAGATTAGAACGCGAACGTTCTTAAAATTACGGGGTTTGCCCCTAATTTATGAAATGAGTAAACCAATCATTAAATTAATGCGACAAATTCATGCAAGGGTCCATCATTATGCAAAAAAAACAAGCAAAGCGACGCAAATAAATTTGCAAAAGCAGATAACGACTAGGTACCTAAAGGTGCGTACAGAACTACAGACTATGTAACATGTTATATAACTTGTGTTTTATAACACGTCCACATTATGCAACATTGTTAATCAACATTGCAACATAAAACAATACTGTACACAATAACATAACAATGTTATATAACTTTTGTCGTTTTTCAGTGCTATCTACAATGTCGAGACGAGAGGACGTTTTGCTAGCAGCGGCAGTTGTACTTTTAGATAACAAAAGAAGAAAAAAAACGTAGTTGCTAGGTTCGTCGTTACACGTTACTATGTAAGTTAAATATAACATTGTTGTAAATATTTATAACATGTTATTATAACATTCAGTGTCCACATTATCTGAAACATGTTATAAAACAATGTTTTATAACATGTTATGTTACATAGTCTGTACGCACCTTAATAAAACTCGCCAGGCAGAGTCGAGTTTCCTATATGTACAATTGGTCATGGTATAGACAACAATCAATAATAACTGTATATATAAAAATATAATACATGTGCACTGTATTTGTTACGACAAATTTAATTTTGTCTGGAAAAATTTGTCCAAATCATCATCATAAGCCTTGTGCCCTATGTTGAGGTAGGCTTTCAGTCTAACCGGATGCAGCTGACTAACCGTATTTTACATGGAGCGTCTGCCTATCTGACCTCCACAACCCAGTGACTGGGTAATACGATACCTCGGTTGTATCGGGTATCTGGTTTTTGTCAGACCTTTGTTCAGATTTCTTATTTTCTGTTACGAGTATGTATGTGTCTATTAGTAGTAGCATTGCGAGTTGCGTAATGCTAGACGCATTAGTCGCATAAGCCTTCCATTATATAATAGAGTAATATATATATTTCATCGCGAGTGCATTTGCGCGCACTGCTTCAAAGTTAAGACAATATTTAGCCAATTTTTTGTATTTCAGACCAAGAAGGTTTACCAAAACCAAAGACATTATTTAGCTTGAGCTATCTCGTCAGTTAGTTTTTAAGACGAACGCGTCGGCTTTAAGCTGAAAGTTCAAGCTAATGCAGCACGATTATTGGTAAATTCGCTGATGGCTGTCGCTTGAAATAATTGAAAAAAATGCATCACAACAGCAGTACTCAACGCCGAATAACGCTTAGTTTTTCGCGTCGGCTGTTATAATACGCTGTTAATCTTGGAGGGTTTTATTGACGATATTGATGATTTTAACTCTGTAAAGCTATATTTTTTACGGTCTCGAATCATATTTTACTCCACATACAACCTGCTACTGACCTGCATTTTGCACAAAAAACAAGAAAATTTGAATTTAGCGAGTTACCATAGCGCAAGCTTAACATCAAACTTAAGTTTTCAAAAAGAATGATCATTCTTATTGAAAACTTGAGTTTCTGACCGAATCACAGCACCGAAGTAGATGCCTACATTTAAAGATTATATCTATGAACAATTGAATAGGAACTCGATTAAAAATAAATAACATTCGCTTTGCACATGTACTCATAAAAATTTCATTCGGAAAAGCAAAAGTAATATATTTGAAGAGCACTGGAAAAGAAGTAGCACATTGGCAATTTTACCCTTTTATTGAATGAACTACCTATATACAAGATTAAACTGTTATTCATTTACCAAATCAATGTTATAAAACTATAATATATATACTGTGTTAAATATACAATGTTCCTTTTTTATAGAGGTACTTATTTAAATGAACACTAGGTTTAATTCTTTGATTGTTCAAAACAATGAGAATGTTAAAGACCTCCTTCTTTCCCTGTGCCGATCATTTGTTTTACACAAAAAAGACTTTATAAGGTATAATGAAGGACCAATTGGGATGTAGTTATGTATACATATTTTAGTAACGTAAGTACTTACTTACGGCCGTTCATTAAAATGTCAATAGAACAGAAGCAAAACAAAACGTAGTGGTTAACGTAGTTGTTATTTTTATGAAATCATATTTAAAACATTTGTACACGTGTGCAATAATGACATTAATAAACGTAACAACTTTGTAATTCTTGGTTAGTGCGTTTTTAACTAGATATTATATATTTAGGATCTCTGGCCAGCAGGAAACGAAAGATACTAAAGAACTAAAACTTTGTAAGCTTTGCATCCCTTTTTACGAAAATTACGCGCACGGAGAAGGGGTGCAGAAAGCAAATACATATTTTTATACAATGTGTAACGAAATTAACACAACAGCTCTTAGACTCAATTAGAACATCAAATTATAGGTAAGACTAAAATAACATCTGCAATTTAATATAGTTAAACCAAATCTAGTAGTTTTTTACAAAATTATTGTCCTGACTAACGTTTGAGCACACTAAACGATCTCTACGCACACTAATAGCGCAACACAAACTCGTATGCCTGCCTGTTCCTGCTAGGGGTGCGGGTTGTTCGAAAGACATACCGTGGCTCCTGGCACACAGGCTACTGAAGGAACACGGGTGGGCTTTAGTCAGTAAAAGTCTGACACGCACTCTCGCTCCACCCTAGAGCGGGAGAAGTTATTTGATAATTACCCAATTAAAAAAAACTGTCCTGCCTATTGGCTAGGTAAATAGGCACTTTAAGCATACGCACTAGGTATTATGTACGATGAATGATGTTCAATGATCAAACATTACATTTTGGTCACACGTAATTTGATTAATAATTGTAACTACGAGTTATTGATAGTTATCTAGCTAGTAAAATTATGGATTCCATCATTCCTTCCCACTTTCACAGGCTTTGATTTAACCAACTTCATAGTATTGGGAAAGGGGAAGCATTTTTGAATCAAGGAACTTTTTGTCTGCGATCTATCCGTGTATCCCTTCGTACCGGACGGTCAATAGTATGATTCAAAACTGTTAGACACGCTGTTGCGATCTCAATATGATATCGCCATATTGAGATCGCAACAGCGTGTCTAACAGTTTTGAATCATACTATTGACAGTTATTACAATCAATAATGGTAAAGGCACTTACAGAACTGAACTATTTACTGAACACTACACTATTTACGCTACCCTATCTAGTATCTACACTACCCCATTGAAAATACATTATTTGCAAAAAACGTACTATCATAACCTACTAATATTATAAATGTGAAAGTTTGTGAGGATGGATGAACAGAGGTTTGTTACTCTTTCACGCAAAAACTACTGATCGGATTTGGATGAAATTGTTTTTATCATGGACTAACACATAGGGATACCTACCGTATGAACTAATCCATGACAAAAACTATCCATTTTTATCCTGATAGTACCTACGTTCCCGCTGGATAATTTCGGACCTCCACGCAGGCAAACCTGCTGACAAAAAAGCCAGTTTTCTAATATTTTGACATTTCTGAACGAAATAATGTGAAATACGGACAATTTCGAGGAGTTCGGGACTGTCGATGCGTCCTCTGAGAGTTTTGCAGGCCACTGTGAGCTGTAGAAAGCCTCGTCTAACTTCCAACGAGTGGAAGCTTTGGGCTTCCACTCGTTGGTAGTTAGAGCCCCAAGGAGGTAATTAGTCGGGAACATGAAGCAAACAGATCACATTCAGGATAGGTGGTCAGTAGGACGTTAAGCATCCTTAAAGTACGACACACAGGAGACTCAGCTCTGCCGACAGTTTTAGACAACGGCGGCGCAAACAGATTGCGTCGACGGCTTTGACGATGACCGATGAATTTGTCGGGAACAAATAGTCGACCGAAAACTTCGAGGAGTTCGGGACTGTCGATGCGTCCTCTGAGAGTTTTGCAGGTCACTGTGAGCTGTTGAAAGCCTCGTCTAACTTCCAACGAGTGGAAGCCCAAAGCACCAAGGAGGTAATTAGTCGGGTACATGAAAGGATCTATAGGCTTCATTCCTCCAAATAAGGTTAAAATTTAATTAAATGAAAAAACCTTGTTATTTACGCGGTGTTTCTAATTTCAGTTAAATTAAAGAATTTTTCGTCAAAAATTAACATTATAATAATAATAAATACGTGAAGCAAAACCTTTCTAGGTACTTACCCCTTTTTACGAAGATTTACGCGGAGGAGTATGAAATTTGGCACTGTTAAGGTTTATTATGGAGAAGGAGTGCAGAACGCTAGTATTTTTATATCAATACAATGAATTAATTAGAAATATGTACATTAAGTTTTAGATGGATTACGGTCGAATTTCACTGGGCTACCACTATTAATATTTACCTCTGCCTAACCTTTTCCCAACTATGTTTGGGTCATCCTCCAGTCTTACCGGATCTGTCGACCATAACACAGTTACAGGGTAATACGATTCCCCTTGGTAAGCTTTTACACGTCACTTTTACGTTTTATATTTTTAAAACCAGATGAGTTTGGCGTTTCCTAACTGACTACTCTAAAAAGAAAAGCCGAAATAAACTCAGAGATCACAGTCTCTTTTTATTAAGGGGCATATTTATAAACGATGATTAAAGTTAAGTGGTGTTTAAACGTCAAAAATGTATGGTTAATTAGTCGCTAATCATTACTTAACTTTAAGCAGCGTTTATAATTAAGGGGGTTAGTATCCAGAACAAAAAGTAGTTTTTTTCATACGTAAGTCTTTCATTATTAGAGCCCGGTAGTGCCACAGTACTTACTTTAGTGGGATTGCCACTAACCTGGATTAACACATAAGATACTTTGTATCCCAGTAGTACGTTTCTGTGGGATAATTTCGACCTCCACGCGGGCAAAGCCGCTGGCAGAAGCTAGTACATATTATTATGTGAAATTTTGTAAAAAATACCCATGTTAAAATCGATTCAATTACTTTCAGGTCTTGCATTTATTCTGTTACACCTTATATTAAACTTACACTCGTCGCTAGTTTCTTAATACAATACAAGGGTTTTAGTTGCACTGGTTTTCGAACTAATATATCATAATATGTATGATAATAAATCAAACATCAACATAATCTACCGGTATTTTAGTGACTCACGTTTTAAAAAGTAACTACAGTACCCGGCGATAAATATTGCACATCGACCTTTGGAAAGAGACAATCGGCTAATTTCGGCTTCGTAGAGCGTTATCTCTGTCGCACGAAATACAAACAGTCCGGTATCTATTAGGAGGTGTTAAAACAATTATGATTTGCTTCTTTTGAAAATTATTTTTAGTCTTTGTAAAATACACCAATTTTTCTATAAGTGATGGCTTGAAGTTGGGCTAAAAAAAAATCATGTTCACATTATGTTTACGCATTTAATTATTTTGGAAAATTACAGCTGTAGTGTACATAATAAACACCATTATACCTATTGTTAGAACGAGACATTGTAATAAAATTATTCTAATTCTCAATTACTTCCATTTCACTATCTGTGCTCTCAAAGAGGTCAATATCACTGTCAGCCGTATTTATCACTAGTCTATCAGTGTAATTGTCTAAACCGTGTTGAATGCTTCTATATTCATTCTCACATTTGATTGCATGATCGCAAACCTTTTTCCACAAATTTGCGTATTTTATCGAGGTATTCCATTCGTTTGAGACTTACATCGTGCTTTTCCATTAGAACTTTTCGATTATCTTCCATTTTAGTGAACCGAAATCCCATCTCGTGAAGTATTTTTCTCAACGTCTTTTCAGACCCATTGTAATTAATAGCTTCAGATAATTTAGTTTTTAATGATTTTAGTGTTGGCAGTTCATTAAATCTTAAGTGAAACTCATACACCATTCTTCGAACAACATCATAATCAAAATCATCAATATCTAAACGAAATTGCTTTTTTGGTTTCCCTTTTTTTTGGAGTGCTGAACTTAATTTCAGTAGAATGTGTTTCAGTGCTGACTTCGTTTAATATATTGTTCAAAGTTCTTCTTGAAATTCCAGTGGCATTTACAACTCGCTCTTGAACCTTCTTAAAATAACAACTTACATTTTCATCTTCATTTTTTTTTAATCGGTCAGCTTCGGTTACAAATTATTTATAAACATTGTAGATAATTTCGCGTGACTGACCTCGTAAAGGTTTCCCTCTTTTTCCTAAAGATGCCATAGTACCCCCCCGAGTGGGTTCCCGCATTGTCGTTGCGGGGGGGCTTAGTAACCGTGGTCTCCCATCCACGGTGAAGCCAAGAGGAACCCAACGGTGGGGCCGCTCGTCAGGGCTTTTGCCTCAAAGCCGACGACGTAGCGGCCAAAAAGTAGGTTGCGGTGAGGTGCACCGCAACTGAGGTGGGCCGCGATGTCGAATGGGAGGCATCGCGGCTGAGGGTTACAGGCTGCGGTAGAGGAGGAGTGCCGGTGCTTCTGAGCAGCGCTCTTCCCTTCCGTGGCCTGGACGGGGCCGCCACCGTTTGATGGCGGACGCGGTGGGGCCGCAGGGGAAGAGGAGTGTCGGTATAGCGTCAGCCGCTCTCCCTATCCTCTGCGGCCGAAAAGTGGTAGACGGGACGGCGCGTTGTGTTCCTCACGCGCGCCGTCAAAGATGTCAGCAACCACTGGTGGGGTCCGCAAGGGCCGATGCCTGCCAGGGGTGCGGGTTTGTTCGAAAGAGATACCACGGCCCCTGGCATACGGGCTACTGAGGGAACACGGGTGGGTTTTAGTCAGTAGAAGTCTGACACGCCCTCCTGCTCTACTCAGCAGGAGAAGTCATTTGATGATTTCCCACCCAAAAAAAAAAAAAAAAAAAAAAGATGCCATAGTACAACTTTAAATTATTTAAATTTGGGGGTGTTAACAACTCTAAATATATATTTTGAACTGGACGCGACCGCACTCTATCGCACTTGAACAACGACTGACAAAACGTCACATAGGTAGTGCGACAGAGATAACGCTCTACGAAGCCGAAATTAGCTGATTGTCTCTTTCCAAAGGTCGATGTGCAATATTTATCGCCGGGTACTGTACTATCTTATTACATACGTTATCACAATGCGAAGTATTTCATACTCAAATAAAAAATGTAACAAATGGCCATATTTATTCCGTAACCAATTTATTTAGTTTTCGTACACAAAAATGGTACAAAGGCGGACTTACAGCCACATTCAGAAAGGTTCATTAAATTAGTCCTAATGAGTACTTAACTAATTAGCATTAAATCCGTTAATCAATACAGGATACGTTTTTAACCAGTGCGCAAACTGTAACCATGAATTCAGCCAGTGACGGATTATCCATAAGGCAAACTAGGCACGTGCCTAGGGGCGCGAGGTTACAAAAGGGCGCGCGTAGAAATGTTGAAACAGTCAAAAGTCCGTCTGATACGCGCTGGTCAGCTAGAGCAGATCCCTCATCACCATCATCATAATCATAATTTCAGCCGAAAGACGTCCACTGCTGGATATAGGCCTCTCCCAAAAGGGGATTTTTGCCGTAATGCCACGCGCTCGCAGTATGGTGGTAAAATGCATTGAGAACGCTGCTGCCCGTTCTCTAGTAAGTCCCTTAGTCGCCTTCTACGACACCCACGGGAAGAAATGGGATGGTGCCATTCTTTTACGTCCGGCACCACGCGCGTAAAGCAGATGCCTGCAAAAGTTAAAAAGACTCATTTCCAAAAATTCACGAGGCTGTGACAGCTCTCGAGAATAATCCTGAGCAGAAAAGTTCTGTCCGTGTTTTGGGGTTTCAATTAGTTCATAATTATGAACAAAACCAATAAAAAGTTACAGTCCGTTGTTATAGACGTTTGTACAGTTATTCAAATATTATGATAGTCAAGTTCACATTATTTCTGCAGAAAGAGAAAAAAAAACCAGATATGTCTGATCTCTCATTAGTTAAAGAATACGACAAAGACACAAAGAGGATGCGGAAGAGAAAGCTCGCAGCAGATGAATCTGGCGAAGATATTACTTCTTCATTAACTGATGTGGAAACATTCAGAGTGATGGTGTATCCAGTAATTATAGACAGACTTGGGGCAGAACTTCAAAAGAGACGAGAAGCGTACAACAGCTTTTACAAAAAAAAATCTTTTTTAAGCGATTTGATAAATTTTAATATCGAGGAAGTCCAAAATAAAGCGAGTTAGTTAGTAAAAATGTATTCTGGTTATTTAGAAGAGTGCTTGGTGGAAGAATGTATCCATTTACGTTTTTATTTAACAACATGAGCTCGAGACGGAGAACTCCCCACGAACAACCAACGCAATTCTACAGGTTCTAAGAAATAAAGAGCTTGAAACAATTTATCCAAACGTTGACATAGTCTTAAGAATATACATATCGATGGCAGTAATTGCAGTGGTGAGCTAAGTTTTTCTTGTTTAAAGATAGTGAATAATTATCTCCGCTCAACCATGACCGATAAAACATTAATTTCGCTAACGATACTTAACATTGAATCAAAGTTATTGCTATCTTTAAACTATGATGATATTATTGACAATTTCGCAAGACAAAAATGTAGACGAAGAAATTATCTTAAGTTTATACCTGGTTAATGATAAAAAACAATCGGTTAGCAATTGCTTATGGTATTCAAAATAACTAAACATACATAGTCACATCTATTTAAAAAAAAAAAGCAAGGTGACCATGAATTTCCAAATTGTATCCTTCTTACTTTCTTCATTCTCATCACATAGTTAAAATTTATAATATACTAGAATTTGCCAGCGGCTTCGCCCGCGTGACATGTGACTTTCCCGCAATAAAATTATCCTATGTTATTACCTAATTCAATGAACAAGCTACCTTCATATAAATTTTGTCATAATCCGGTAAGTTGTTTTTGCGTGAAAGAGAAACAAAAATGCATCCTTTCACCCTCCGAAACTTTCGCGCTTTTAATATTCGTAAGATGACAACTAGAGGGGCGCTGATGAGGTGCTGGCCTAGAGCGCTGTTGACATTTAATCCGCCTCTGAATTCAGCATATCAAGAAACACCGGTGCGGGCGCCTACATTGAGGCGCCAACCAGCTCGCGCGTTGAAGGCGTCCCATAGAGTCATGGCCATCCGGATGATCGGAGGATACCGTACGATGTCCGGTGAGGCGGCGGGCCTCCTTGCCGAATTACCGCTATGGTATCTGGAGGCAAAGGTCCTCGCGCACATCTGGGAGTGACGCGAGGAGGCCAAACGCCGGGGCGTAACTCCGCTGCCCCGAGAAATCGCGGCACAGCGGACAGAGCTCCGGCGGGATCTCATGGCGACATGGAGAGTGCGATTGTCGCAACCCAGTGCTGGGCACGCCACGATTGCGGCGGTAAGTCCCCTCTTTGAGGAATGGCTTGAGAGGCGGCATGGCGTCCTCACCTTCCGCCTGACGCAGGTCCTCACCGGTCACGGTTGTTTCGGGAGGTTCCTGTTTCGGATAAGACGGGAGGAAACGCCCGGGTGTTTCCTGCGAAGATCGCCCTGAGGACACGGTGTAGCACACGGTGGAGGTCTGCCCGGCTTGGGCGGAGCACCGCCGTGTCCTCATGGAGGCGATCGGTGGCGGCGATCTCTCGTGTCCGGCCCTCGTCCAGGCCATGGTACGGAGCGAGAGTGCATGGGTAGCCGTCACCTCCTTCAGAAAACAGTAATGCTCGCGAAGAGGGAGGCGGCGCTCGTGAGGGAGAGGCAGTATATGCGCCCTCACGGCCCTCACTGCCGCAGGAGATGTCCTGGGCGTCGGGAATCCCAGGCTGATTTCCGGCCACCGTAGGCGTGGGCTTGCGGACGGCGAGTAATGGGTAGCTCGCTGTCCGATAAGGACCAAGCCCAGGTCGACGTCCACGCGCGCCTCTAAGAGATGTCAGCACACCGATGGGGCCCGCAAGGGCCGATGCCTGCCAGGGGTGCGGGTTTGTTCGAAAGAGATACCGCCGCCCGTGGCATACAGGCTACTGAGGGAACACGGGTGGGTTATAGTTAGTAAAAGTCTGACATGCCCTCCTGCTCCACCCAGAGCGGGAGAAGTTATTTGATGATTTCCCAACCATAAAAAAGGCATATTATCACGAAAAAAATGTGCGCTGGGGTCTAGAATGATATGCAGCATTCATGGTTACAGTTTGCATACTGGTTAAAAACTTATCCTGTATAATGCCTTAGGCACTCTCTACCAGTCAACAAAGGGTGGTGAAGAGATTAGATGGCCAGTGCTTTGAGAAAAACAATGATAAAAAAATCTATTAAAATGTATCATAATGAATTTTAAATAAGATAGATAAGTACACTAATAAATTAATAGTTTATAAACGAATCTCACTATTACTACTTACCTATTTAATTATTAATTTGCGTGGATTTCTTTATTTAACCACCAAAACCAGAAGTACTTACGTTTTTTTATACCTTGTCTATATCTATAATAATTGTAATTTGTTATTAAAGTTAGTTTTTATTATAAACTACCCACTTACTGCGCATTTTGTTTAAAGTATGTTACTTATAAGATTTTTTAAGTAGGTATGTAGTTTATTTTCAATACATGAATAACTGAAATTTCCATGTGTTGATATTTTTATTAAGTATGACAGTTTTTGATTCATAAATAAAAAAAAACATTAGAAAATTTTAATAATTATTATGTTCATCCGGGTCGTCAGTAGATAGCTCTACAATTCTTCAGCCTCTATTCCAATAATTTCAAGTCAGTCTTCCAATAACTGTAGAATTCTAAACAACAGCGGCGTTTATGTTACAAGACATATGGCCTAAAATCTTCAAAAAACCTATTTAAACTTTTCTATCATGTTAATCTTATGATTAAAGCTCACCTGAAATGGATTCTGTATTGGTGTCCGGATTATCTAATAAATGGTAGTCAGCGTTGGTGTCCAAGCCGTCAGCGATCGTTTGCCAAGCCTCCTTGGAATTGTTGCTATGGTTGCTACTCTGGTGTATGTTATCAACATCTCCATCTTCTATGCTGGCTTCTCTCTTCAGTTTTGGCTTCTTCTCTTCACCATCTTGGTTGTGGCGTCTCCTTCTCTTGTATGGTGTGAATAACCGCACAGGACCCATGGCTAGAAAGTGAAAATTCAGATTGCTATTCAATTTGGCTTAATAGCTTGATACCAGCAGTATGTAACAGTAATTTGAAATAGGTGAGCTATTTTTGTGAGAAAGAATAAAAACAAAATATTATTAAATAAATGAATGTGAATCAAGACTGTCAATTTAGCTGATGGTCTAATTATCTGATTAGCTGCCATGTTGTACCTACTGAAAATCAAGCTACTCCTTTCAAACTCATATGATTGCATTTGTTTTGTACCACAACATTTTAATCGACATACTGCTCACCTATATGTATTGACCACTAGCAATTAGGTTTTTTCTAAAACATTTTGTAATAAACCATTTTGGTAATACCTACCTAAAATAACCAGAGAAGGTACCAATTTTTATATTCATAATTTGAAAAGCACAAAATTAAAGTAGGTAATCATAATTAAACAATCCGAAAAACAAGCAACGCCTTTCAAACTTATATGATTGCATTTGTTTTGTTTATACAACAACATTTTAATCAATATACTGCTGGCCTACTTTTGACTACTTATCAGTAATTAAGGTTTTTTTCTATAATATTGAGTAGTAAACATTTTTGATAAGGCCTAAAATAACCAGAGTGGGTACTAATTTTCATATTCATAATTTGAAAAGCACAAAATTCTGATTAAATGCCATAAGAAGTAAGCAAAGGCACCCAATATTATTTGTGTCAAAAAATGTAAGCTTACTTAACTAATAATAACTAAAATACTGTCATTATTGTTTACTAGCTTTTGCCAGCGGCTTCGCCCGCGCAGAACTTTCATCCCCTATTTAACTCCCTTAGGGGTTGAATTTCGAAAAATCCTTCCTTATTCCTTGTCTACATTATAAAGGGAACCTTTTCAGCTTTCTAGGTCCAAGGATTTGGGTTGGGCGTTGATGAGTCAGTCAGTCAGTCAGGACTTCTCTTTTTATTTATATAGATGTTGGCTTGCATGTTATGCAGTCCGATTTGCAGAATGTGTTACTTCTATAATCTATTGATTGTAAAATAATTCTTAAAAATCTCTTCTTCGAACCCTTACAGCACCATTTCATGTTTCTTTCACGTTTGGCTCTGTGGAATTTCATGGAAATTGCTGTTGTGAGAGCTTTAAATAAACATAAATTCTTTGCCAGTCCCGGTGAAAGATGGCTACATATATTTTATCTATAGAAACTTATTTAGAGATT
Source organism: Polymixis flavicincta (assembly GCA_949987655.1). NCBI lineage: Eukaryota > Metazoa > Arthropoda > Insecta > Lepidoptera > Noctuidae > Polymixis > Polymixis flavicincta. The sequence continues at coordinate 7,863,764 of OX465171.1, read as the reverse complement.
TTTCTTTAGAAATAGTTCAATTTTAGAGATGGAATAATCATGCTTTTTGATGCCTTAGTGTCAATAAGTAGTCATGATTTTGCTTTATATTAACTATTTCTAAGTTCTGTTCTTGTTGTAACAAATGCCCAGCAGTGAGAAGATTCACAGGCTGGTAGCAACAGTAATGCATTATGTTGTATGCTTAAACTTTCACATTTCACGAAATTCAATTTTATATTTAGTTGAAAAAAATAATTTTCTTACTCAATATTCAGCTAACTTATCATATTACAGTGTACTCTGTAACAGTATATTATGTAAAATAAATTTATAATTTAAATACTCATTCGTATCATGGTATGTATACAGGGTAAATTAACCAGTACGCAAATTGTAACAATGAATTCAGCATATCATTCTAGACCTCCTAGCATATACATTTTTCGTAGGTTTGTGATAATACAACAGAAATTTGTTAAAACCAACCGGCTAACACAATAAAATACCAAAACAATATTTTACTATATAATGGTTCATCAGACTGTTGATTTTATTAAATAGTTTTAAAGCATTGTAATAAAAACTTTCAAACTCGTTCAGCAGCAATTCACAGTCCTTTTCCATTTAGCGCATTAGAGATTCATGGAAATTGCTATTATGAGAACTTTATAAATAGAAAAGCGTTTTCAGTGAAAGATTTCTACAGAAATTTCACCTTAAGAAATATGTTTAGAGAATTTTGTTTTTTTGTACTTATTGCTGAATTTTGTATTTATGTTGTGTTAATACAACATAAATTTGTTTAAACTAATCCCCCGGCGAATGCAATACCATGCTAAAACAAGGTTTTATCATGAAATGATTCATTCATGTGTAAGCTTGCATTAATCTAATATTCAATAATATAATGACTTTTTAACTTCTGCTCTTCTCTAGGATGATGTTTATGACTTTTGACGAAGCTTGGGCTTCATAGGTTTATCATTTTCTATAGTCTTTCACCAATATCTCTACTATAACCTTTTAATAAAGCCTATTTCATTCACTAACTAACATTTTTCAAATAGATATCTAAATCTTTTCATTTAATATGATTAAAAGTTTAGTTACAACCAAGTGCAGACCACTTCGTTATAACTAAACTGACATTATCATCAACACAAGAATGTACTAGCAGTGTGTTTATTGTAATTGTTTGCATGCGTATTGCCTACTTTATTAATTGATATAGTTTTTGGTATGTTTATGCCTGGCTAATTACTGACTTACTGTATCATAATAAAGTACTGTCACAGTCCCCACCTGACTGATCATCACAGCATGCCCCACAAGTGCAGCTTGTTGCATGAGGGGTCAGTATCCCCTCATCTATCAGGGCCTGGATACTTCGCCCACCAAACCTAATAGATCTCTTCCAGTCTTTACTAGACGCCCTACCACATAAGGCCTCAAATTCACTTGGTGTGTACCATTCCATTCCGTATTTTATACATCTGCCCCTGCCCCCAGAGCCGAATCTTTGTTTATGTAGCTCAGCCGGCGTATTCTTGCATCGAATGGGCAGTATGGGCATGTTAGCAGTCTCTGCCCATGATCGAGCACTCGTGTGCCGCGCATTGGGAACACTCGAGCCGCTTTCCTCGTGCCGACTCGCAGGCGACGTAGGGTTCTGTATCACGATATGAGTCGGTTTTATGTCGTCTGTTACCGGCCCACCTGATATAAACCCATTGTCAACACAAATCATGGGCTTGAAATGCGGCAGCTGATCTGACGTTATTACGTTAAATGTCGTGCCAGTTATAAGTGTGCCGACCGGCAGAGACACTGGCACCGTGACCACGCCATTAGAATCACTAGACAATCTTGTATTTTTGATTGACAAAACAGCTCCGCCATCAGATCGGTCGGCATCGTGATCGGCTACCGCCGACAGGGGATCGGCTTCGGTAACTTCGGTAATGTCCGGCATAACGACGTTGTCCGAACCTCTGTTCTCCGCCATATCTTGTTTCCGCCCACCCAGGCATACACCCTTGTGGTGTGTATGAATTTTAACTATCACATGAACGTTATACAACTTGTTTGCACTCACACTAAATTATCATGAACTTGTTTCACCCACCAATTGCGGTCCGCCATAATTAAATCGAAAAATGAAAAAAACATTTCACGTACGCTACTTGAGGTTAGGGCGGGAATTTTGAATCTCAAATCTGAAATCATAAAAATGTCCTTAAATAAAAATATAGACCGTTTCAAAAGTTTACAATGCTGTTCCGGTTTGTTGATCTAAAGTTTTTAAACACAATGGAGCATTTTTAATTTGAGGTAAACAATATCAGACCAAACTGTCATGAAATGTTTTTGACAAAAAAGAGTTTTTATTTTTTACGCAAAATTGTTTTCATGCGAGTTTTGACAATGTTCATTAGTGTTGCCATTTGCCAATCTCTTTATGTTATCAAAGAACGCTGCATTTCTTTATACGTCCATTTTCTAATTTTATGTCGAGTAATAATCTGAATTATTCCAGAAAATTTTCATCGAATTTTAAATCTGGGTGAATTACAGATTATTTTATCACCTTGCACGTATTTTTCATTGCAATCTCCATCATACAATTTCCCAATTTATTGTTTGAAAAAATACGTAAAATTAAAAATAAATCATCGACAGTACAAAGGTTTTAATTCTAGTTACGACAAAGGTAAAGTGTGGTATTTATTGATTTCAAAGAAGTATTTTATAACTGGCAACACTGCTTTGGTATTCTTTGAATTCTAATAACGAGTATTAGGCGGGATTTTCAAAAGCAGAAGCAGAACGGCGCGCGGCTTTGCAGAGCTGCTGTTTCAACGAAAGTAGTCCAATAAACACAAAGCCAAGGTGCAATATGAAATGAAAAAATAAATTAATTTGAATTTTTTTATTTTATGAGTGCTTCAGCGCTGTTTCTTTATTTTTAAACTTTTACGTAAATATTTGTAGCTGTGACCAATTATGTTTCATAGAAACTGCATGTGGATACTTCTTATTCGTTTCGATGGCATGATAGTTAAAAAAAATCTAGCTTAAAACTTCGCCAATTCCATGGCGTCGTGGGTAGCACGCAAAGCTGACTTGATCGAGTCACATGATCAGTCCCAAAGTATAAATTGGTCACAGTGACCACCTTTTCTACCTACTTTTTTGTTGTTTTTTTTTGTATGTTTGTAGCATACAATGTTAGTAGTAGTATAACTTAATCTAATATTGGTATTATACATTAATTAAGTAATGATAAAAAACAGTTAATGAAACCATGGAACTGTCCGTCCAATGGTACACACGGCTACATATCAAGCTAAACATTTCCAGTTTACTCTAATCTCGCACTGTACGGAAATCTTATACAATGCGAGATCAGCTTATACTGGAATGTATAGCTTGATGTGTAGCCGTGTACACAAGATTATTTGGATAAGTATGCTTAAAAACTTACCCACCTTTGTAAGAGGGGAGAGTCCCACCGGTCTAATAACACCTTCAGGATGCTATTGGTTGGTACCGCCGCAGTTGTGGCGTGCCCAACCAATAGCATCCTGAATGTGTTATTAGACCCCTCTTTGAGAAGTGGATTGAGAGGTGCCACGGCGTTCTCACCTTCCGCCTGACGCGGGTCCTCACCAGACACGGTTGTTTCGGGAGGTGGAACACAACGCGCCATCGACGTGGGGTTGGTCTTTACCGGACAGCGAGCTACCCATTACTCGCCGTCCGCAAGCTCATGCCTACGGTGGCCGGAAATCAGCCTGGGATGTCTCAATAGCTTTAGAAAATATATGAAAAACATTGTTAATACCTATAACATTTGAGGGTTGCCTTCGATTTCCCTGGGATTCCATCATCAAATCCTGACTTGGTGCCAATGGGACCACCTCAGGAGTATATTCTTACAAATCAAAAAATATTTTTGAAAAACGGTAAACAAATGGGGGAGAAATCGATGAACATATATAAATAAAAATAAAAAACAGTCGAACATATAACCGCCTCCTTTTTAGAAGTCGGTTAAAAAAAACGGCCTACAAACTCTACTCCTCCTTTTTAGAAGTCGGTTAAAAAAAACGGCTTACAAACTCTACTTATATACAGCGTGGAGAGGACTATATGACCTTAAATCAAACTTCGTATAAGTCATTATATTCCCAACCTGCACACAAAAAATCAATCAAATATTGTCCAGTAGTTTAGCCACAGGACATTATTTTTCATTTTAAGCATTTTCTACATGATGTATAGTTAACAGGAGAGCACGCGACAGGTAAACGACCCCCAGACGCAACGGTATTAGCCCACACGTTGCCAGCTCGCTAGGTACTGGAAAAACCCGCCGCATTTTTGCCGGTGCGCTATTGGTTCGTTCTCAAAATACCATCGCACACAAAAGTGTTTAATTCCGAAATGGTTTTACATAGAAAATTGAGAAAAATGAATTATGACGTATTATTTTATGAAGAGGCTGATAATAATTTAGTTCATAATTAAGAATAATGTATGAAACGGATCGTATTGGCAAAAAAATGTTCCGAGTCTACAGTGAGAGGAATTGTAAAAAGTTCAAAAGATTTGGAACTTTTTACTGTCTTCCGAACTCCCGGAAAAATAAAAGAATAAGAAAAAACCAATTACAGACATTGACAGCTTTGGCAAGGGTGTTATAAAAAGAATCATCCACATTTTCCACGTCACTGAAAGATAATTGCCTACCAGAAGAATACCATAGACAGGTTGCAAAGGAAGTTACAGAATGACCAACATTTCCTTCCTACCAATAACCGAAGTAGCAAGCGAAAGGCTAGTTTAAAAATAAAATAATAGGCCTAGTACTTTCGTGCGCGAATGTACATCTGCGCAAACACACCCCTTCCACTTTCTTCCAGGGTTTTTTTCCATGGCGTATTTTTTGTACAAAGGCAAACGCGGGGCGCCGCGCGGGTATACGGAAGGGGTAGTCATCGTCTATCTAGGTTACGGTCACTCGGTCAGTGTATCACCGGACGTACTTCCTGTCTGTGACGCATTCTGTACCGCTTTGGAATTGCCGATGCGCCCGCGCTCTTCGGAAGCCGCCGCTCGAGTGTTTTCGTATCTTTTTAAAGACGCTTATGTGAGTGAATTGTGCGAAATTTGACGCTTTGTTTTAATAGTGACAGGACACATAACGTAGAATAGGTACTTGGTTAAATTGATAAGTGAACTTTGCGAAGTTAGACGCTTAAAACATACTGTGTTTGAAGTTTATTTTTATTATAAATCACCATGCCTCGTTATAATTACTCGGCTTCGGAGTACACCGATATGATTTTAATTTATGGGGAGTGTCACGGAAACGCCGCTTTAGCAATACGGACATACCGAGAGAGGTATGGGAACAACCGTATGTGTCCGACCCACGGGCGGACTATTGTACAAGCTGTCCAGAGGATACGGGAAAATCGATCCTTAATCCCGCATGTAGATGGTGCTCCTCCGCGTGCAATTGTGATCCCAGATGAAAGGGTTTTAAATTATTTTGATCACAACCCGACGTCCAGTCTGCGTAGAGCAGGTCGCCATTTTCGTGTAAATCACAAAACTATACAAAAAGTTTTGAAACGAGACAAACGCAGGCCTTACAAGTACAAGAAAGTTCAAGCGTTATTACAGAGAGACAAGCCAGTAAGAGAAACTTTCTGTCGCTGGATGGAAACCAAACATCTGGAGAATCCTGACTTCCTGTACAATGTGATGTGGACTGATGAAAGTACATTTACAAGGAATGGTTTATGGAACCGACAGAACCTTCGGTACTGGAGCCGCGAGAATCCGCATCTAGTACGGGAGACTTCGCATCAGTACAGATTTTCTGTCAATGTGTGGGCTGGCATACACAGAAATACCATAATTGGTCCAGTATTTATTGATGGCAATTTAAATGCCGTAAAATTCTTAGAACTCCTCAATGGACCCGTTTCCGAGTACACGGAAGAACTTTCGCTAGACGTGTACAGGCAGATGTGGTACCAGTTAGACGGAGCACCAGCTCATTCAGTGGTGTCTGCAAGAGAGCGTTTGTCTCAAATGTTCGGACAGCAGTGGATTGGCCGTTATGGACCAGTGCGGTGGCCAGCGAGGACACCAGATCTCACGCCACTGGATTTTTTCTTGTGGGGCCACATAAAAAATGATGTGTACTCAACAGAAGTTGAAACCGTTGATGATTTAAAAAATAGGATTATGATATCTTTTAATAAATTAAAAGACATGGCTGCTACTGGTGACCTATTATCAAGAGTAAGAAATAACATTATACGTCGGTGTACATTGTGTATTCAAGAACACGGCGGACATGTAGAAAATAAAAAAATTTAAAACTGACTACTTATCTAAGTTATCGAAAAGTTATTGTGATTAGTGAATATCTCGCGGGTGCCTGACTATTTCGTTAATAATCTGTGATTTGATGTAATGAAATTGAGCATTAATGATGATATTAATGGCGCCAAAACATTACGTCGCCGGTCGCTACGCGATGTCGTCGCCGCGCCTGCCGCCGCGAACTGCACGTGCGCTTTATGATACCGCGCTGTGTTGCCATTCTTACCGCAGGTCAGTGAACCAATAGATCTAAATGGTGTTCTATTTTGTGTACAGTTTTATCCTATTTAGTTTGTTTGAAAAAATCGTTTTGATTAATTTCGATGCTAGGATTTATTTGATAGTTTATAAATGTTTCTATGAACCAGCAATGCCAGTGTTTTCAATTAAAGTCATATTATCTTCACCACGTTGTATACAGTTTGGAGGCCGTTAACTGGAAAGGATTCTTTAGGATAAAAAAAAAGAAATATCAATAGATGTGTCCTACAATCAGTAACTGGAAAGGATTCTTTAGGATAAAAAAAGAAATATCAAAAAACAGTCGAACATATAACCGCCTCCTTTTTAGAAGTCGGTTAAAAAAAACGGCCTACAAAGTCTACTTATACAGGGTAAGTTTTTATCCAGTGCGCAAATTGTAACCATGAATTCAGCATATCATTCTAGAACCCCTAGCGCAGAAATTTTTTGCCGGTTGTACAAAAAAAAATCAGCTGTTTCATAGAAAACTGCAATACCTACGCGGTCAAAATGTATGGAACAGCTGATTCTTTTTTTGTGTATCCGGCGAAAAATTTCTGCGCTAGGGCGTCTAGAATGATATGCTGAATTCATGGTTACAATTTGCGCACTGGATAAAACTTTTCCTGTATATACAGTTTGGGGGCCGTTAACTGGAAAGGATTCTTTAGGATAAAAAAAAAGAAATATCAATGGTCTTACAGTCAGTAACGTAATATTGTGATACCTATCACAGATTTTAAGAAAAAACGTTCGGGCGTTTTTTGTCATTTTCTCTGAAACAAATTGGATAGTTATAGGACGGCAATATACTGTATTATAGTAATGTAATGTATGATAGTGTATGCTTCAGGGGTGGTCCCATATCAATTGTATTAACTTTGCTTCAGTAGTTTTTGCGTTAGCCTCGATAATACGTTTTTAATCCACTTTATTAACCGACTTCAAAAAGAAGGAGGTTATCAATTCGACATATTTATATATATATTTTTTTTATGTATGTTCGGGCATAACTCCGTCGTATATAGACGGATTTGCAAATTTTTTTTTTGTTCGATAGGGGTTTACTCCAAAATGGTCCCATATAAATTTCATATAGATCTGATGATGCGTTTTGGAGACAGACAACGGAACTCTTCAAAACCTTACAGCAAATTAACCGCGAATGCTGCTATCGCATAAATATGCATTTTTTTGACCCTAAGGATGATGAAATTTCGAATTGGTCGGTAACTAAAAAGTGAAAAATAAAAACTTTTTTCAAAAAAATAACAAACGACTTCCAAAAAAACACTACAAAGTGCAAAATAACTTTAATTTCGGAAGGCGGTGACAAAGAATTAAAATACCTACACCTCCAAAGTCACCGACTTCCGAAATTAAAGTTATTTTGCACTTTGTAGTGTTTTTTTGGAAGTCGGTTGTTATTTTTTTGAAAAAGTTTTTATGTATGTACAGTCGCCAGCAGGTCAAGCTATCAAAGACATTTGACAGATTGGGGTAGCTTGATGTGCTGGCCTCTGTACCTCGATAATATGCTGCTTCCTGTCAGTTGTTTACATACCAAGTAGTGGTCTACGTATTGGTATGGGGTAGGTACCGTAACTAAAAAGTGAAAAAAAAGTTTTCCGAAAAAAAGCCTCTTCCGAACAAACACTACAAGATTAAAAATAATTTTACACTAAATATAATACATACCTAACGTGACCAGACGTCCCGTTTTGAACGGGACTGTCCCTTTTTATAATAACGAGTCCCGGTGTCCCGGAAATGAACTCTGGGACGCAAAATTGTCCCGTTTTCTGAAACCGCGTGAAAATTTGAGTAGTCAAGCCGGCCTGACGTGAACGGTGTCCAAGAGCGAGACCGCGTCGTCGGCCGAGACTGGCCAAGACGTCATCGCTCGCGCTTTGTTGAGTAATAGGGTATTTTCCAATTTAAAAGTATTTTAATTTGAAGATTGGGACGAAATATGTAATAGAAAAATATTTTTCGTTGTTTTGAATTTACCGCCAAAACGCTCCTTAAGATGACTTTTTTATCACTTGTCGGGTTGTTCGAAAGAGATACCGCCGCCCCTGGCACACAGGCTACTGAGGGAACACGGGTGGGTTTTAGTCAGTAAAAGTCTGACACGCCCTCTTGCTCCACCCAGAGCGGGAGAAGTTATTTGACGATTTCCCACCCAAAAAAACACATGTGACGTCAACTTTGTGTAAACTAAAGTAGTTGTAAAACGAGGGAATGTCGAGTTTATAATTAACAAACTTGTTAATGGATAGAAAATGGTATTACTGGTGTGCGGTGCCTCTGTGCACAAATACTTCTGAAACTGCGCCACATAAATTATTTTTACCAGCACCCTAATTGCGTAACTCACGATTCATCATAATCTGTATCGTTTTGAAACGGATTGTTAAACCATTGCTTCATATGTTCGAAAAATGTGTCTGTTCGACAACATAAATAACGCAATGAATATTGTTTAACTGTGAAGACGAAACCAATTATGATCAATCGTGAGTTACGCAATTAGGGTGCTGTGCCGTTTACCCAAATCTGAAATCTGACGTAACGTCTGGGCCTCAAGTCTGCTATTACAATCGTGTCAGAATGGTCTATCATTGATTTCATAATTGTTGATTTTGACAAGTTTGGTAATCTACTAATATAATGGCGTCATTATGACTTTCCAATGGTCCATTGAAAGAAATGGCATTTATTGGTAATCTCGTACATAATGACAAAAGAATGACTGACTTGCGCGGTAATCTGCTAAAATTTTGTTCCACACAAACTCTTTTGTTTTAAACAAAAATCTAATTAAAACACTCAAATGTAAATAAATATCTATCAAAACACCGGCCGCTAGAAATAACAACAGTTATCGTCAGTAAGCAGTAATATCACATTTGACTTTGACAGCTAAACAGATATAGTACATTATGGTACAAGTGTGTAACGTTGGTGATTATCGCTGAGGCGCCATTGAGACCCGAGCCGTCAGGCGAGGGTCTTAAGAGAGCCGAGGACGATAATCATCAATACACACGTGTATCATACGACGTTTTTCAACACACTTGCGAAGAAAATAATACTAAATCATCATCATCATCATCATCCACCATCATCCATCATCATCATCCATCATCATCCATCATCATCCATCGTCATCCATCATCATTCATCATCACCCATCATCATCCAGCATCATCCATCATCGTCATCATCATCATCATCCATCGTCATCCATCATCATCTATCATCATCCATCATCACTCATCATCACCCAGCATCATCCATCATCATCATTCATCATCATCCATCGTCATCCATCATCATCCATCATCATCATCCATCATCATCCAGCATCATCCATCATCATCCATCATCACCCAGCATCATCCATCATCATCGTTTTTAAGAACAAAGCAACTCAAACAAAACGCAACCTATAACTCACTAAGAACAAAGCAACTCAACCAATTCTATAACTCACTAGTGAATAATAGTAATGAAAAAGTCACAGTTTGATAATAGGTGTCATTATGTGCCTAACTGTAGTGAAATTAGAGCCATTTTATGAGCAAGTGTGTTGAAAAAAATATTATTGAGTTGTGAGATTTTTTGCTATTTACGAACTTCCTACTACTTCAGAAATAAATGAAATTTGGCCTTAATAAATGTTCAAATTTAGTAGTCGTTTTTTGAAAATCATTTCTACTAAAGGGTTTTATAATAATGGCAATACGACAATGCCATTATGAAACAATTCTATTAAGAGACCATTTATCGATCACTAATTGACCATTATGAATTTGGCAGATTACGAACTTTTAGCAAAATGAAGTTTAATGAAGATGGGATCGTGTTGGAATGACGAATTTATAAAAATACTCGTAGCAGACCTCTGGTCACGTGACTAAAAAAGTCAGCGGAAGGAGCGTTTTGGCAGTAAATTCAAAACAACGAAAAATACATTTGATCATAATCGTTTTTAATTGAGAAAATGGATATGAATCAATTTATTTTTATTTTTCTGTTAAATATCTCGTTCCAAATCTTCAAGAGGTTAAAATAGTTTTTATTAAATTAGAAAAACCCTATTGTTTGTCAGATTTTTCGTTCGCCCACTTCTCGATATATATTTTGTTGTTGTTTGATGTTCGTGTAGGTACCTGTTAAATAATTAAACTTCTTTTGTTTTGGAACCATAAGGTATGATGCCGAAACACAAGTGTCCGTTCAATGTTAACTTACAAGCAAAATATTCGTTTATCAAGCAAATAAATACCTACTCCGTCAGTTATCAGATGCGAAAAGTATCGTAGGTACAGAACTTTAAAAAAGTGTTTTTTTTTTATTGACTACCTGTAATTTAACCTAAATAAACCAATGTCCCGTTTTGAGTCAAAAAATAAATGGTCACGTTATACATACCCAAAGACCCCGACTTCCGAAATTAAAGTTATTTTTCACTTTGTAGTGTTTTTTCGGGAGTAGGTGGTTTTTTTGGAAAAAGTTTATGGCTATTAAGAAAAACGAATATTGTAATATTGAATATTTATGCAGCTAGTAGATTCATGCGCTGACCCCCAATAAATTGGGTCAAGGGCAGGAATATGCTGATAATCATATTTATGTATATATGTATATTACGTAGTAGGTACAGGGTATTTTAGTGAATTGAAATAAAAACCAATTGATTGAACAGGCGACTCGTGCATGCTCGCGAGTCGGTTGCTCTCGTACTCTGTCTTTGAGATGCAGGACGAGAACGCTCGTACTTGCGGGAGGATTTTTCCGATCTATCTGAACTGACCCTAAGACCACAGACGTAAAAATATCGCAGCGGGATGTTTTCGCGCATTGTATCTGCTTAGCGCCGAGAGTTCACAATCCATTAGCGTCTTCTTTCGACACCGTATTATTTTTGGGTGGTAAATCATCAAATTTCATCAGACTTACTGACTAAAACCCACCCGTGTTCTTACTCGCCATCCGCAAGCCCGCGCCTGCAGTGGCCGGGAATTAGCTCGAGATTCCCGACGCTCAAGGCGTCTCCTGCGGCGACTAGGGCCGTGAGGGCGCATAGGATAGGTGACGGCTACCCATGCACTCTCGCATCGTACCATGACCTGGGCCCTGGACCAGGGCTGGACGCGAGAGATCGCCGCCGTCGATCGCCTCCACAAGGACACGGCGGTGCCCCCGCCCAGGCCGGGTAGACCTCCACCGTATGCACCACCGTGGCCTCTTTCCGACGCGGTGGATGCACTCTTTTGGATTGTCAATACTCCGCTGCCTCAGGCAGCAGTTTGCCCCAGGGCAGTGTACCTACTAACTCCTCTGTTGTAATGAATTAATGATCCAAATACAACCCGCTTTCGCAGGAGTTTGTACGCACACGACCTGGCATTTACTATTGCCAAGCCATGGAGTTTGTGGAGATTGAACTCAACCTTTCCACCGCTCTATCAGATCCGAGCCATTATTATGCTGACAACGTCCTGAAACCAAATCCTTCAAAAAGCAGTCGAATACGTTTTCTACCTACGTAGGTACAACCTGACAGACCAGCGTATCATCCACAGAACTCACCTAAAATATCTCGGCATCACTTTGGATAGCTGTCTCTTAACTGGGAAAATATCAAACAGAAAGTGCATGCGAGAAACAAAACGAAAAATAACATTATGTAAGTGCTAGGCAATCTCTGACTAGGCATCTCGCCACCCCTGCCGTTGCAAATGCAATCTGTAAATAATAATTTAAATAAACTTGTACACAGAGTGGAAAAAATAAAAGGGCCCGGAAGGGAAATCACTTTAAATCTTTTAGATAAATTATTTTACTTAAAGGAATCATTCCTTTGTTTTCAAAAAGAAACCAAACTGCTTTCATAGATTTTTCGACAAGCTTATTACCTAAACTGGAAATCAAAGAAGGCAAGAATTCAAAAAAATTACACTGGCTAATTATTTGGTCTGAAATTACAAAGAGTTGACTACCTATGTTTTAAATTAAATTTACATGAAACTACTCAAAAAATATTCCTAGATTTCCTTGATTTACTTTTACACGTATAAGTCGGTCGCTCCATGTAAAATACTGGTATTCAGCTGCATCCGGTTAGACTGGAAGCCGACCTCAACATAGTTGGGAAAAGGCTAGGCAGATGATGACTTTTACACGTATAACTTAATCTACAGTTATTCAATAATGGAACATGTGAAATCGCCAGAGCTTCCCAGCACCCTAATTGCGTAACTCACGATTCATCACAATCTGTATCGTTTTGAAACGGATTGTTAAACCATTGCTTCATATGTTCGAAAAATGTGTCTGTTCGACAACATAAATAACGCAATGAATATTGTTTAACTGTGAAGACGAAACCAATTATGATCAATCGTGAGTTACGCAATTAGGGTGCAGTTCTTATCAACCAATTTCCTTGTCGATCTTAGCTCGTCATCAATGGTAAGTATGTCGAATCTAGTGGTATCATTCCAAATGTTCAGTATGATTATCTTCAAGGTAGAAGATGTGTTGATAGCTTCATATCCCTGATCTCTGATCTGAAAAATGGAAAGCAAAAAAGTTACATAGGGCCTGTGTATTCTTATCAATAGACACATTCAGGGGCTTTTGATAACATTATCAAAAGCCTCGACTACATAGTCGAGATCCTGGTATCCTGGTACAGACGCCAGCACATCAAGCTACTCCAATCTGTCAAATTTATTTGATAGATTTTCAACTTTATACCGTAAGCATAAGGTTCATGTTCAATTGGGAAAATTTGACAGTTTCGGGTAGGTTGACCTGCTGTCGTCTGTACATTAGTCATAATTCTCTCTTGGGTAGGCCTAGTACCCGGACAGTTATGTCCGGGGATATTTACAATTAATTTAACTTTTTTATATGATATACTGTATAACAAAAACTCTTTGGGCCAAAATGGCTACAAAGTAAAAGGATTGATTACATGAGCAAGGTGCTGCATTGTCCTTTACTGTATAATAATATTTATACTAGTGATTATGATACAAATATCTTACAATTTGCTGATAACATTGTTTTATAATACACTAGCTTTTGCCCGCGGCTCCGCCCGCGTGGATGTCGGTTATCGCGTAAAAAAGTAGCCTATGTCCTTACCCATATCCCAGGCTATATCTCGGCCAAATTTCATGACGATCGGTTCAGCGGTTAAGGCGTGAAAGCGTAACAGACAGACAGACAGACAGACAGAGTTACTTTCGCATTTATAATATTAGGTCTTTACCTATGAAATTGCCGTTCTGCAGTACTGGCCATTTCAAATCAAAATAATTTTTGTTTGGCTAAGAATTCTAATTTCAAATTAATTTTATTTTAAAAACATGGATTTTTTTTTCTAAAAGTAGTCATTTCTTTATTGATTAGTGTTACATTTTCATCGCATTTCAATCTTTTTCGTCATCATGGATACGTTAAAAATTCGAGTAATTATGGAATATGAGTACCGTCGTGGCAGCAACGTGGCACAAGCGGCACGCAACATCAACGACGTTTACGGAGCTAACACTACAAACCAACGCACCACCTGTTATTGGTTTGCTCGCTTCCGTTCTGGAAATTTCGACCTGAAAAATGAACCTCGCGGTCGTCCGAAGACTTTGGTCGACAATGACGAATTAAAGGCGATTGTGGAAGCTGATGATACACAATCTACGGCTGAATTAGCAGCAGCTTTCGACGTTAGCGTCAAAACAATATTGGTCCATTTGCGTCAAATTGGCAAGGTAAAAAAGCTTGACAAATGGGTGCCCCACGAACTCAATGATCGCCAGCGCGAAGTACGCGTCGAGACGTGCCTTGCACTGCTCAACAGACACACAAATGAAGGAATTTTGAACCGCATTGTTACCTGCGATGAAAAATGGATTCTGTTTGATAACCGTAAGCGCTCAGCAAGTTGGTTGGATCCTGGTTCAGCACCTAAACAATGCCCTAAACGAAAACTTACCCCTAGAAAAGTGATGGTCACTGTTTGGTGGTCTAGCGCCGGTGTGATTCATCACAGCTTCTTACCAAACGGGGTGAGCATTACTGCAGATGTGTACTGTGAAGAACTGAACACAATGATGGAGAAGCTGGCGCATCTCCAACCAGCATTGGTCAATCGCTCGTCTCCGCTGCTCCTGCACGACAACGCGCGACCTCATACTGCACAGCAGACGGTCTCCAAGTTGCAAGAACTGGGGTTGGAAGCTCTCCGTCATCCGCCCTACTCACCAGACCTTGCGCCTACAGACTACTACTTTTTCCAGAATTTGGATAACTTCTTGGCGGGAAAAAAATTTAATACCCGAGAGGCAGTACAAAATGCCTTTGAAGAATTTGTTGCCTCCCGTCCAGCTGATTTCTTTAAGAAGGGCATCAATAAACTGCCACTGCGATGGCAAAGATGCATTGATTGCATGGGTGATTACTTCGATTAATACAAATAAAAAATTCATGAAAAAAATTCGTTTAAATTTGTTCATACAAAACGGCAATTTCATAGGTAAAGACCTATTATTAAGTAGGGATAGTAGTAGCACAGTATAAAAATCATATATTATATAGACTGTGGTAGTAGTAAAGGAGATCGAACTTTTTTGTATGGAGTTAGGCCTCGTTCAGTTTCGCCATTTTTATTTTTTTCCAATAGGTACACTAGTGCAGAAGACTCTTATTACTATTTTTTGTTCAACGTACAATATATACCTGTTATCTTGATCAATCTCACGAAGTTTCAGGTGCAGGAAATAAACACTTTTTGAAATAAAAATTATCAAACTTTTGTACTATTTTAACCGACTTCAAAAAGAAGGAGGTTATCAATTCGACATGTTTATATATATTTGAGTTGACTAGTTTTGACTAAAAGTTTAAGCTACACGATATTTCAGGTTATTGGTATAGCCCGCAATATGAATCTATGGGTTTTAATGCGTTTTTTTTTTCTTTTCAGTTATGTGGTCAAACACTTAACCATACTTTTGGGCTACACCGCAGTCTGATAAAAAGGGAATAAGTCAGCTAGGCCCCATAATGAAACCAGGACGTTTATATAAAAAAATAAAAACACTTTGGGTGAAAACTAGCAATTGACCTCCCAACTTCCCAAAAATTGTGTCTGACCATGCGCCAAACACCCTATATATGGACAGAGGCCAGCACATCAAGCTACCCCAATCTGTCAAATTTCTTTGATAGTTTTTCAACTTTATTACAACGGAATAAGGTTTATGTTCAATTGGGAAAATTTGACAGTTTGGGATAGCTTTACCCGCTGGCGACTGCACATTAAGTTATGGTAAATTAAATCTAGAATATTTTTCATGAATATTTTTCTCACATTACAGATAACTGTACCAGAATTATAATTTCAGTTCACAATAATTGCCGACTGCAGAAGTTAACAAATAAGTACTTTTTTTTAGATGCTTAGGGGAGACAAAGTGCACTTTTGACAGCAGTGGTAACTACCGAGACTTAACAGGCGCTTTACATTGTGTAAATTATTTGGTGAAGAAGAACATCGTCAGGAAACCGAAATGTCCTAGAACCAAAAATTCGAAGGCATGTGACATCATCATCATCATCATCATTCTCCTGCCCTTATCCCAATTTATTTGGGGTCGGCGCAACATGTCTTTTTCTTCCACACTTCTCTATTAGTCATCATCTCCGTAGTCACACCCTTTCTAACCATATCATCATTCACACAGTCCATCCATCGTTTTTTTGGTCTCCCCCTACTCTTATAGCCATCGACATTCATACTCAAAACTTTCCTCACGACATTTTCCTCATTCCTCCGTATCACATGCCCATACCATGACAACCGATTTCCACACAACTTTTCATTTATCGGTGCCACTTTCAGGCTTCCTCTTATGTACTCATTTTTTATTCTATCCATTCGTGTAACATCACACATTCCTCTTAACATTCTCATCTCGGCTACATGCAATTGCCTTTCATTCATCTCTTTTGTGGCCCAACATTCTGACCCATACAAGACGGCAGGTCTTACCATGGTTTTATATATCTTCCCCTTAAGTTTAAGGGGAATATGGGAGTCGCAGATGGTTCCCGTGACCTGCCGCCATCTACCCACGGAATATAAAAAACTGTGGAAGTGCTCACGCAGCTATCACGCGTGTCACCGCTTGTGTCACAATTGTACGGAGAAATATGTAAGAGAATATCAACCTTTGTCAGTTGTAGGTAATAAGTCTTAATTTATTCTGTATGGACAAAAAATAAGCTGCGTAGGCACTTCCACTGTTTTTTTCTACTCCGTGCATCTACCAACTCGCACTGGGCCCGCGTGGTGGATTACGCCCCGCTCCCTCTCACAGTGAGGAGGCCTGTGTCCCAGCTGTGGGAACATTATAGGCTGATTATGCTTTGCACTTTTAAGGGAAAGACTTTGGCAATCCAACACTTTCGCAACTAAAAATTTAATGGACAGTAGGTAATTGGCCATAATAGGGTATTTTCCGATTTATTGAAAAGTATTCTAAATTGAAGATTGGGACGAAATATGCAACAGAAAAATAAAAGTAAATTGATTAATATTCATTTTCTCAATTAAAAACGATTTAACTCGAATTTACTTTTCGTTGTTTTGAATTTACCGCCAAAACGCTCGTTACGATGACTTTTATTAGTTTTTATCACGTGACGTCAACTTTGTGTAAACCAAAGTAGTTAGTAAGTAAACAAGTGAATGTCGAGTTAATGTATAGAAAGTGAAATTACTGGCGCACGGTGCCTCTGTGCATAAATACTTCTAAAACTGCGCCAAACTAAGTACTATTTGTACAGTGCCGTTAAAATTCAGGCACACCGTAGCTTCGACTGCAGAACATCTCGTGGCAAGAGGAGACAGGATAATGTATTGGGCCTATACTACCTCAAGGTTAGACTTGGCTAGTTCTCATATACGAATGATTATTAAGTACCAACGAAAACCAGTCATGGAATGGCCCTATATTCGATGGCTAGTTTCTACCAGCAAGCCAAATTTTCGGAAGAATAGGATAAGAACTTACAGCTTTAGAACTTGCGAAAGCTATAATAATAATTCGTACATGACAACTAGCCAAGTCAGACCTTAGGCATCAATTTATTATCCTAACATGAAAGAAGAAACTAAATTTTATGTTGATAAAAAATATTTTATACTGTTATAAATTGTCAGGACTGACCATTGAACTTGGCACCCATTTAGATCTCACTAGTTGGTGCCGTTCAATAAACTAGTACACTCGAAAAACAACCCTCCTGGCGCAGTCGGGTAAAAACTTTGCGGGTGGCGATATTAGATGGCGCTATTTGTCCAATCAATTGACATCAGCGGTCGTCAAAAAAGTCTGGAAGGGGCTCTCTACACCCGAAATTACCTCTAAAATTACTCTCCGTTCGCTACTCTCCTGGTTTTGACGTAGTATCCGTTAGGAGTATATGTGTTCTGTGCGTAGTATTGACAGATTGTGATGCTTGTGGTGTTGCTGCGTATTTAGAGTTTTAAAATGCATTTTAATTTTGCAATAGACTTATTTTGTTGACGCTCACTTCATTTTGTTGTAATTTCACATTAATATTCGTTATTACATTAGGCTTTAACAATTTCTCAGTGAATTAAGTTTTTTCTGTGTGAATAACTACATTTATTTTTTGTGACTTCAGTTTATGACAGTCATCACAATAGCGAAACGTTATTTAAGGTGTAGGCCGTGTCGGTCAAAATCTTGTTTGCTAAATTAAGTTTGAGCCTTGGGTCATCACGGCTAGAAAAGGTTACGTTCGAAAGGAATGGCGCTGTCTATTGAGTGTAAGATGTGAGCGAACAAAATCCCCGCCATCAATTGGTAAGGCAATGTAAACTTGGATGCAAGAGGGAGCAGATCACAGCGAGCACAGGACTTGGGGACGGCAGGGGTGGCAGGTTCTAGTGATTCAGTGAATAAGGGACCCACCATTTTCTCAACTTTCTCAAGCTTCAGATGCCATTTCTTCAATCTACTCTGGATTTCAAATACATCTCTAACATCTCCACCGAACAACATCGTCAGCAAATAGGATGCCGGCGCAAGAGCGTATGTAATCAAAAAGGAAGGCAACCACGTGTTGACCCAAGGTCTTTCTTTCTTCAGTCGCTTCCTACGACCGGAAGGCCTCCCGGCCGCACGAAACCACTACGAATAGGAATAGATAAATCACAGTTTCGAATTAGATATAGAAAATGAAATAGAGATAATACAAAAATATCAAGATATGGATTTCGTAAACCCAACCCAAGCCGAACATTTAAAAAAAACTGCATTTCGCGGGACAATCGAAAGCCGTAGAGAAATGTGCGAGACTACTGAAACCACAGAACACATAAATATGTTTTAATGTTGAGTGAGCACTTTTATCGCGATCACGAGCGTTCCGTATTGATAACAAAAATGACGGTTCTTAACTGTCAGAATCGTGAATTTTAACTCGGAACGCAAAATATCGATGTGAGCGCTCACAGCCTATTAGTGATCGAAGCTCACAGCGCTATTTTTCTCTGTATTTTGCATCGATCACTAATAAAGAACTAGATACACAATCCCAAGCAAAAGTTCTCTTAAAACTGTCACCAAATTGTGTTTAGGTAATGCTAGTTGAAATAAATATACAGTAATGTAAATTCAACCTTAAACGCAATGCTTAAAGTTTATTTCACAAAGCTATGTACAAAAACCAATAAATTTTTACGACCGATACTCACTGGTCAACGTAAATTTTAAAAAAATCAACCTTACACGCATGTCATAAAGTTTGAATTAAAAAGTGCTAATAAACAGCAATAAATTTTTACGATCCAGGCTCTCCGCTAGGACAAGGAATGAGTAGAGTCGAACTGTCCAATATTTTTTGTTTGTACTGTAATAATAAATGGCCTTTTTTAATTTCGTGGATAATGTATTTAAAAAAAATTATGTACATAAATGTTATTATATTCTATGGTGTATATGTGTCATGATTATAGTTTACTTGAATGTAAATGTTTTTGTATAGGGCACCACATTTATTTATTAACTAGCTTCCACCCGCTTCTTCGCCCGCGGTTTCGCCCGCGGCTTCGCCCGCGTGGAAGTCGGAAATTATCCCGCGGGTACGTACCACCGGGATAAAAAGTATTCTATGTGTTAATCTAGGTTATATTCTATCTGTGTGCCAAATTTCATCCAAATCCGCTCAATCGTTTTTTCGTGATTGAGTAACAGACATCCAAACATCTTCACAAACTTTCACATTTATAATATTAGTAGGATAAATATTTCTCTTCTGACGTCAACAATATAAAGTGATGTGATCACTATCCTTCACACAAAACCACCTCAGCAAGTTTCAGGTTTATATTAATATGGCTCAGGAATGTGTCTATTATTTACTTTTCCAAAGAAAACTCTTCAAACAAACTATATCCCCCTTTTCACCCTCAAAGGGGTAATTTTTTTTAAAGTCTTTTGTTTCTTTTACATTATTTGACTTATATGTTATTTATACCAATTTTTCAGTTAATCATGACACGAAGTAAAATCATCCCTTGTAAAATTAACTACCCTTTTTTACCCCTTCAGGGGTAAATTTTCCAAAAACCCTGATACACGTTATCCTTTATTTTTGGTTTTCGGTTTGACTGAGTTTCGAGTTAATCAGATAGCGCGTTAGAATTCTTCCATACAAACTTTGATACCCCCAACCCCCCTTTAGGAACATAGTCAAAATTAAATCCATAAAATGTTACAATAATATTGACAGAAACAGCCAAGTACTCTCATTAAACAAAAAAAAAAAACAATAATTCTTTAATGAATAATAAAATTTAAAAAACAATAGCGTCTCCAACAAATGGAACAGAATCAACGCACATAACTCGAATAATTTAAGTGGGCATGCTATAGCATGGTTAATACATTTAGTATGAGTCTTTAGAATTGAGATGCTTTATAACACCTGCTATTTAAAACGATTTATTTAAAAAAAATGTTTTTACGATGATTTCTTGACAAAATAACAGCATTTATAATACAGTGATAACAATTATGTAATGATAATATTAATACTTACCGAAAATATCAAACTCCATACTTTTTTAGCGTCCTAGATGTGTGATTTTAATATTTTTAAACGAGCACCGAGACATGTTTACCGTCGGAGCGTTCGAATGCTACTAAATGAAAAGCGCACCCAAATGTTAAAGTGGGTGCTCATTCGGTGAGGACATTTTTTGCCGCTGATTGTGTATCTAGTTCTTTATTAGTGATCGATGGTATTTTGTGTCTTATCGGAGACTGAGGGCGCATTCCGTATTAGAAAAATAGCGCTGTGAGCGCTCACATCGATATTTTGCGTTCCGAGTTACAAATCACGATTCTGACAGTTAAGAACCGTCATTTTTGCGCGCTCAAATCGATATTATCGTATCTCGGAACGTAGGGTGAAAAACAGACTGAAATCTGCGTAAAAGTATTGATTTTCCGAACGCCATTTCTGCGCAATATAAGGTGACCGAGTTAAAAAGCTTGTTGTAGCAGTTGCAATTTTCATCATTTCTCTTTGTTTTAAGTTGGTTGAAGAACGCACTCTTAATTTTAGCAGTATTATCAATGGTGGCTTTCTGATTTTACGACGAAAACAAAAACGAGGGAATTATTTAAAAAATATGGCTAATGTTATTGACAAAAATTGAAATGTTTTTACAATAACTTTATCATTTTGAGGCAAAATGTGAAGTAGTTCAGTTGTTTCTCTTGACGGATTACGAGTGAGAGTTATTTGTGTGTTTAGTTTGTTTAATTTACGATCAAGTTGTATTAAATGGAGGAGTTGAGATCGAAACACAAATCGCTGCAGAACGCAGCTCACCACATTGCCCTGGAATGTATTCACCATCAGGTACCTGGACACAACCACCACCTTTTAACCACATAATAACTTAATCCTGAATCTCGATAACCTAGGCAGGCGAACTATTAGTCTTTTCGCTGCAGTTTTGTGAGTAGATCTTTCAAAACGTGGAGGTACCTTATTTCAAGAAATTGACTGATGATGAAATAGTAGTTAGGTACGTACCTCAGAAGGAACATGGGGTTCTAACATCTAACAATAAAAATAACAACAACTCCAAGTTCAACCAGAAATACCAGTAAAAATAATAAAATGCTACCTGCTGCAACTGTTACAGACAATGGTTTAAATTCAGTCTATTGTCATAATGAAACTGGGGTAGGTTAATAGAACAAGCACGCCCCTCCTTGGAAATAGCGGTGCCAGGCATCCGGATAAAGCAGACACAGTCAGGCTTTCTGGTTGCGTGTGCGGCCAGATTAGACGGTGTGTGTCCGTGTATAGTTAGGCTTTTTAAATTTGACAATTTTTAAACATCTTTCATGTGTTGGTTTCCGCTCCCTCCGCCTCATCCTGTATTGCTAGCGCAAGCAAGCGGAGTAGCACTGTCCATAATAAAGAAGCCTGATTTATTACATTTTGTTGTTGATTCATTAGAATTTAAGAAGATTTTATGGTACATGATGAAAAACCCTTGTTTTACTGTTGTTCTTTATATTGTAGTGTTATACTAAGACTAAAAAATGAAGGCTTTCTGGTCCTTTTACTCAAATGCCCGGCTAAACCGACTGGTCTGTCTGGCTATTCGGTTTTAAGACCTGGCATCCCTAATTGGAAATAACATCATGAAATTCCTACAGGTTATATTTTCCCAGGTGTTAACTAATTCATAGGCTTAAAGCTAGCTTAATAATAATGTACTTTTAATCAATTTTCAGATGTGATATAGCATTGGTTTAAGTAACATTTAGCTACCATGAAGAGCCAGATTCGCTTCGGCCTCAGCTATGGTGGCTATCAGGCTGACTACTACAAAGTAATTCAATAAACTGCACTGTGTGCCCAATGTACAATAATAGAAAAGAATATGTTTTACACCGCTGATACAGAAGCATATAATTCAGGGGAGCAAGAGGCAACCAATGCTTCTGTGTATTTGAGTAAATAATCATTTATTTGTGTCCCATAAAGGAATGATGTCAATAATTGGGTATTACACCGCCTGTTCCTGGGAATATTGTTTCTTGCTTCTTTGAGTGAGCTACACATATTTATTGATGACACAAAAGTCAAAATGAAAGAGTAACATTTAAGGTATAATGTTTCTGTAATTCTTTTGTAATGTAAGGACAGGATACAGGAAGTCTTATGACCTCCATGGAGCCATACTGTTGAGATTACATGATTAATGAATTAAACAATGTAAGAAAATTGTTGATGGTGTCCTAGATTCTTAAGAGTTGATAACTTTGACTTTTGAACCATCATAAATGTTTAAAATTTGTTTGTTTGATATTCACAGTATGGAAGCACAAGTTGGCATAGCTAGTTTTATATGTACAGCCTGATTCAAACTTCATGGCAGCTCTGAAAACCTCATCCCTCGCCCTCATTGACATCTGAATTTGTTACTGCAAAGCGACTTACCTCATGTTCCTGGGATTGTGAAGTGTTCCAACATATCATTAATTACATCACACCTATGTCCCTCAAAGGGTTAGGATGAGGTGTATAGATGACATAATATTACTTACTATTAGACTTACTATTTTCGTTGTATGGGGGTTACGTAGATCCAGCTAGAAATATGATGCTACTGCAATGTGTTTGTTGGTCCAGGACTTCCAATGGAACCCATTGGTACCTCTCCTGTTTGACTTCTAAATAGCTTGTCATGGAGAGAAGATTATAAAAACTAAGCTATGCCATCTCTGCATGGTTGTTCACAGTGGTATTTGTCCACCCATGTCTGTGCATTGGAACTAGCAGGCGACACACGGGTCACCGTATCACGTGCACCCGTACCCCTCCCCAGTTCGGCTCCAGCATGCATTCCAGAACGTACAGCACAGCCCCAAGATGTTTCATCCGAAGGGGCTCAAACCGCACTTCGTAAGTACACGCTTAGCTGTCGTACATGTTGATTTGTTAGATGGAGGTAAGACCATCAATTTGGTGCCACTGAAGTACCTATTTAAAGTATAATGGACAATAATTTTCGGTTTCCTTCTCAATTCGTAACAAGCATGCAGATAAAAGATGGGACACTTTTCATTTGCTTGAACTTTGTCATAATTACCTTATTATCTCTCTTTTAGAAGAGTTCTTCGCCATTAATAATCCATTTATCCATTTGATATTTTCAGACAATTTAACCTAAGTATCAGATCAAATTGACACCAAATTGTTGGTGTAACTTCCGTCTTACTCCCAATATGCTTTGATATTCTGAATTACAGGGAGATCTTTTTTCAGAATATTCTATTTCATCTTAATGTGGTTTGTCCATTCTGGAGGTATGTGAAACTACCATATTTATATGCAGAGAGGGGTAAACATTTTAAGCACAAAGCACTCACAGTGTATCAACACCGCTATTGTATTGCTGGTTAGAACAAAACGCTTGTGTGTTTGTATGGAGTAAATTCACAATGTTTCTGACACTTGCTTTCTTGTAAATATATGAATCTTAAGGCAAACTGAAGTCACACATTAAGTCAATAATTCTATTAAAATTATGGCAATTAGCACTAGACTACATACAAAACCAAATTATCAGACTCTATCATAAAATACGTAAGTACCACTGAAAAGAAAGTTTATGTCAACAGTTTCTACCAGTGTTTCACCGAATTACCGAATTCCTCAGGATCCCCGGGCTTATGGAACGCCGACCGACAGCCCTATTCTGGGTCGGGCACTATGCCTCACGCCACGTGGCAGCCCGGTCCCTGGCAGGGTCTCCCACCTCAACGAGAAGTTCCAAGACTCCTTGACATTGACATCGGACACTGATGCGCTGGTAGCCAAGATAAGCGCAATGTTCCCTACAGTCAGCGAGACGCATATCAAGATTTTGTTGAAAAAGTAAGTTGTCTGTTTGAACCTTATTATATCATCATCCCCTATTTATATCTGGGTACCATTTCCATTAGAGGGGATGATTTTTGAAATATTTGCTCACCTTCGTTTCGGCTGTGCGTTGTCTATCAGTGGATTAATTTATTTTTATTGATGGTGCAACTAGATAGCGGTTGATCAGCGTTTAGTCATTTAAAACCTCAAAACCTGTTACTTATCATAATCAGAATATAATGTTCTCGCATGCTGAGGCACAGGCCTCCTCTCTGTGAGGAGTGGGCCATAATGCACCACGCGGGCCCATTGCTGGTTGGTAAATGTCACATGTCTTTTGGGGTGGTGATGAAATAATTTACACAAAGCCTTTTGCCTGTATGGGTTCCAACCTACGACCATTACCAATGGGCCATCACTGCTCTCATCCCTGCTGTCACCTCATAGCATCTAGAAAATCTAGTCGCACCCTTAATTTTTTAGCCATGGTTACAAATGCGACTTCCCTAACGAACCTACCATAAATCTATATGGCGAGTTCTAGAAGCTAAATTGCGGTTTCTTGCGTAGAACTACCTACTTCTGATTTGTTATGTGTCAAAATGTTAATTATTGTTAGTTTAACAAACTTAGCATGTGAAAGTGTTTTAAGCTACGCTTGATGGCACATTCTTTAAACGTATGTACTATGTTTTTCTCTTTAAATGAATTAGTAATTCTTTTGAGAAATAAAATATCTTTAACCCTTAAATTTCCTTGCAGTAGCGCACTTCGTTTAGTTTCACCCACAAACCGTTCCCAGGTACTACAACAGAGAGGCCGTGGTCATATCAGCGCTGCAGGTTGAGAAGCACCCCATCACGACGCCAGGCCCCCTTACCATGTCTCCGTCAGCTGTCCGGCTGCAGAAAGGCGCCTCAGGGCTCCACTCGGCCTTGCAGCTCGCTAAAGGCATGTCAGGATCTATACCAGGGTCAAGTCACTATACACCAATGACTGGCACTCCACATGGTGAGAAACATCTTCTTTTTTTTTGGCTAATTGATAACAGCCTCACTGGTCAATCGATCAGGTTAAGCTACGCTTACTGCGATTGGTTCGTGGATGGATTTTTACATATCAAGACCGTGCCTCGGAAAGCACGTTAAGCTATTAGCCCCTGCTGTCATTCGTATAACTTTGGCAGTCGTTACGGGTCGTCAGAAGCACGAAAGTCTGACAACCAGTCTTACAAAGGGTTAGCGTATTAACTGGGTTGTGTAGATCGCATAGGCAGTCGCACCTTGTAAAATACTGGTATTTACAGTACCCGGCGATAAATATTGCACATCGACCTTTGGAAAGAGACAATCGGCTAATTTCGGCTTCGTAGAGCGTTATCTCTGTCGCACACTACCTATGTGACCGTGTTGTGACGTTTTGTCAGTCGTTGTTCAAGTGCGATAGAGTGCGGTCACGTCCAGTTCAAAATATATATTTAGAGTTGTTAACACTCCCAAATTTAAATAATTTAAAGTTGTACCAGCATCTGTGGCATTGGTGTCTATGGCATTTTATTTTACCCCAACCTAAAGCCATCACTTATAGAAAAATTGGTGTATTTTATACAAAGAATAAAAATAATTATCAAAAGAAGCAAATCATAATTGTTTTAACAGCTCCTAATAGATACCGGACTGTTTGTATTTCGTGCGACAGAAATAACGCTCTACGAAGCTGAAGTTAGCCGATTGTCTCTTTCCAAAGGTCGATGTGCAATATTTATCGCCGGGTACTGTAGCTGAATTCTGGTTTGACTGGAAGCCGACCCCAACATACGAGGGTCATTCAATAAATACTTAGCCTACAAAAAGTAAACGAAAGTTTTGGAAAAGTGGCAATTTATTTTTCAACATAGTCTCCTTTTAGTTCGATACACTTAGCCCAGCGATGCTCCAACTTTTTTAACCCGTCCGAAAAATAGTTTTTGTCAAACTCTGCCAAATAGGCCTCCGTGGCGGCGATGACCTCCTCATTCGATCCATATCTATTCCCGGCGAGTGATTTTTTCAGATTAGGAAACAAAGAAGTCACAAGGGGCCAAATCTGGAGAATACGGTGGATGGGGCAGCAATTCGTAGCGTAATTCGACCAATTTGGCCATGGCAACGGCAGACGTGTGAACCGGTGCGTTGTCGTGGTGAAACAGCACTTTTTTCTTCGCCAGGTGGGGTCGTTTTTTCTTTAATTCGGCGTCGAATCGGCCCAATAAATCGGCATAGTAAAGCCCTGTAATTGTTTTACCCTTCTCGAGGTAATCGATGTAGATCACACCTTGTGAATCCCAGAAAACGGTGGCCATAACTTTTCCGGCCGATTTTACAGTTTTCGCCTTCTTTGGAGCACGTTCCCCGGTCTGGATCCATTGTTTTGATTGCTCCTTGGTCTCTGGTGTGTACCAGTGGATCCAGGTTTCATCGACGGTCACAAAACGACGCAAAAACTCCGCTGGATTCCGCTTAAACAGCGCCAAACACGTCTCCGATGTAGTCTCACGGTTGCGCTTGTTTTCTGGTGTGAGTAAACGCGGCACCCATCGCGCCGACAGCTTTCTCATGCTGAGTTCCTCGTGAAGAATATGATGCACTGTTCCTTCTGAAATGCCTACAGTCTCAGCTAGCTCCCGAACCTTCAATCGGCGATCTGCCAATACGAGATCATGGATTTTTTTAATGTTTTCCTCCGTAGCAGCTGTTTTCGGTACACCTGGACGTGGTTCATCAAAAACCGACGTACGGCCACGTGCAAACTCGTTGAACCAATTCTTGACGGTGGCCATCGATGGAGAAGAGTCACCGTACACAGCATCCAAGCGCTCTTTGATTTCGATGCGCGTTTTCCCTTCCAAAAATAGGAATCGAATCACCGAACGATATTGCTCTTTTTCCATTTTTGTAAAACCGATCGACACGTTCGCTTCCATAAGTTGTCAAATTAAAACAAATGAAGGGATTGGAATGAAAATTTGAAAAAAGAATTAAAAAAGAATGTGCTACACTGTGGTAAAACTCTTTTGAAACTACAGCGCCCTCTGGCGATGAGGCTAGGTACTTATTGAATGCACCTCGTAATTGGGCAAAAGCCATCAAGCCTTGAATTTCCATCAAAATTCCGCCAATCCTTTCCATCCTTCATTTTACGCAATTTGGGTGCGGGATTGGATATGTGGTAACAAAAAATGGGCTTCGGCCATTTTACATGTTAGGCAGAATTCCTTCAGGGCAGAAGATACAAGGTGTAACAGAATTAACGCAAGACCTGAAAGTAGTTAGTTCCTAATTGACTACTGAATCGATTTCAGTAACTTTTAATACTAAAAGTATAAAAAATAAAAAATAAATATACCTACTGCCGATTGAGCTAAAGAAAATGTAATCTTATCTCAAGGCAATAAGATGTGAAGGATATGCCAAACAGCATGGGCAAAAAAGGGAGCTGTTGGTGTTTCGAGGTAGGAATAAAAATCCAACATTTGTTCCTCTTGTAGAACTAAATGGTACGCTTTTTCGGAGAGTTGCCCACTTTAAATATTTGAGCCACATTGTTACTGTAGAATAAAAAGACGACTTGGATGTGGAAAGGGAGCGCAGGGCACTGGCTGTGAGGGGAAATATAATATACAGAAGGTTTCATGGTTGTTCAGTTTCCGTAAAACTCTCTTTTTAAGGCTTATACTGCCAAATATTTTACACCACCAGCCTTTGGGATAACCATACCCTAAAAGCAGCCAATGACCTGCGCATCCAATACAACAATGCCTTCAGGGCGCTATTGAAACTTCCTCCTTCCTGTAGTGCGTAAGGTCTGTTTGCGGATGCGCACCCTGGCGACTACTTTGCGATAATGCGGAAGAAAGTTGCCTCAGTAATATCAGGAGTGAGGTGAAGCAACAACAGCATTCTGAGGGTGTTTGCAGAAAGGCTGAATGGGCCTACAATGGGCAGGTTTATCAAGCTACATTTTGGCAACACGGCTTGCTAAACCTTCCTTTTTGGATTGTGAATTCCTTTTTCATTCTTTTTTGTGTTCTAGCATGTTACTAATATAGTTTTTAAGATGTAATACTAACACCCTATGTATGGGCCTTGATGCCTGACAATAAAACACTTTTTTTATCTCCGTTTTAAATTCGTGAAGTAATGCTAGGGTCAACACGATTTTGTTAATCTATATATTAATACGTGTAGCAAAATCAATGTACCCCTTTTTGTATGCAGAGTTAAAGTTTATAATGTATGGGGAAAGAGTACAGAAAGCTGATATTTTTAATAGGGTATTTTCCAATTTATTAAAAACTATTCTAATTTGAAGATTGGGACGAAATATGTAACAGAAAAATAAAAGTAAATTGATATATATAAACCAAATTTATTTTTCGTTGTTTTGAATTTACCGCCAAAACGCTCCTTACGATGACTTTTTATCACGTGACGTCAACTTTGTGTAAAGTAAGTAGTTAATAAGTAAACAAGTGAGTGTCGTGTTTATAATTGACAAGATTTTTTATGGATAGAAAGTGAAATCACTGGTGTGCAGTGCCTCTGTGCACAAATACTTCTAAAACTGCGCAAACTAAGTATTTGTACTGGTGCTGTTTACATAAAGCTGACGTCACGATGTCACGTGATAAAAAGTCATCGTAAGGAGCGTTTTGGCGGTAAATTCAAAACAACAAAAAGGAAATTTGATTTTAATCGTTTTTAATGGAGAAAATGGATATAAATAAATTTACTTTTTATTTTTCTGTAAAATATATCGTCCCAATCTTCAAATTAAAATGGTTTTTATCAAATTGGAAAATACCCTATTATTGTTGATTATAATTTAAATAAAGGCTGGTCGAATTTGGACGAACAATAGTAATAACAGTTCGCATAAAAAAAAAAGTTTTGTCGTTGTATTATGCTTTTGACTCAATAATCTAATTGGGTATGTGAATGAGGTGTTGCATTAATTCTGTTACACTTTGTTCATTGTAAAAAATGATCTACCCAAAGCCTACAGAAAAATATGGCGGCGTGTGTATGTGAGGCGCTGATCTTGGCCTTTTGGATCTTAAAAGCCTATCATTTTCATTGCAAAACTTGTCAACAGGCTCTCCATCATTACTTCGACCAGCGTCGGGCGCTTCCAGCTACTATGGCGTGAGGTCTATGGACAGCCAGCCGCCGAGACATCAGTCTCCTAAGATGAAGCTGAAGTAAGATACCCTTTTTACGAAAATTACGCGGACGGAGGACTATGATAGCGGATCGAACTTTTTTGTTTGGAGGCCGGCCTCGTCCCGGTTCGCCATTTTGATTTTTTCTCAAAATGGCGTCGCAGGATAATACTCCCGGTTCGCCATTTTGATTTTTTTCTCAAAATACCGTCGCACGACAATATTCCCGGTTCGCCATTTTGATTTTTTTTTTTTCTCAAAATGGCGTACCACGATAATACCTATGTATATAAATAGAGGATATATAGATGAACAAACAATGTCCTGAAACATGATATCTTAAAGTGTCACATCACCGAGATAAATAGGGTTAAACATAGCTTCAATGATTTTAAATATTTTCATCTGATCATATTAAAAACATTAATTAACGCTGAACACCCCTTCATCAGATGATTAATGATGTGTTACAAAGTATTTAAGGTGGTGAGACTTAGAAAGGCAGAATCTATAGAATAAAAACACTTTGACTTTGCGTTTGCAACACAAGAAAGCGAGCCAGGCATCAAGAGAGTGCATTACATCCGCCTACTGCGTTTTTAGAGAGAATATTCAGGTCACAATCTATACTAGTACTAGCCTACCTACCCTACCAACTCTACCTACCTACCCTACCCACGCTACCCTACACTACCCTATCCTACCCGACACTACCCTACCTACCAACCTTACCTACCTACCATAAATTGAGATGTAAGCTATCCTATCTTTCAAGTTGGATAAACTGCACACGGTGTACAAATTTGATTAAAATCGGTTAAGTAGTTTAGGAGTCCATCACCGACAAACAACGTGACATGTAATTTATATATTAAGATTATAAAGAGGAAAGATTTGATTGTTTGTTTGTATTGAATAGGCTCCGAAACTATTGAACGAATTTGAAAAATTCTTTCACAATTGAAACTACACTATCTATATTTTATCCCCGTATTCCGACGGGAACGGGAACTACGCGGGTGAAACCGCGGAGCGCTGCTAGTATTAAATATTTCCAGTGGCTTCGCCCGCGTTGAAGTCGAAAGTTATCCCACGGGAACGTACTACCGGTATAAAAAGTATCAAAACGTTGTTTTTACTATTGTCCACGCAATTTTTTTTATTTTATTACTTTACGTTTAAAAAAGTAATTTCATACCGTGCTTCTTATAGGATGATGTTTGGGATCATCTTATTTTTTATTTTTTTTCAATTAAACCTTTCACAGGCACTTTTGAATTGTCAAACAAAAATCGAAGTTGAAGCTAGGTGCCCATTCCAAAACGTAGATCTCTCTCTCTTAAACCCAAAAAACGTATTCAGCTGTAAGGAAGTGAGGATAATATGCAGAATTGTAGGGACATCGACCGCAACCTTTTACCATGAATTCGTTACATTTTTTTTATTAGATATTTAAAAAAATGCTGATTTATAGAAAAGTGCAATATTTGCGCGGAAGCACTTTTTTTTAGTGAAATTAAATGTTTATTTATGTAAGTAGATCTTAAAGGACACTTTTACACGTCGACATTTTCTTGGTCAATATTTTAAAAACTAGATGGCGCCGGCATTTCCAAGTTGACTGTTCCTTGAGAACAAAATCCGAAACAAACTCATGGTATATGAATTTTATGTATGTATAACAATACAGGGTCATGTCTGGAAGGCCCATTTGAATAAAGAGCTTCCAGCTGACCTGTCCCAGTGTAGCGCAACCCTATTTTGAGAGCTCAATTTAATTAACCGATTATAGAATTCAACGCAACGGGTTTCATTAGCATGTGCTGAAGCCATGGAAACAGGTTGCACGTCGATGTCCACCCTGTAGGTACAATCAGTCAACTAATCCATCCCGGTAGTACATCTTCATCATTTCAGTCAAAATACGGCCACTGCTGGACATAGGCCTCCCTCAACCACGACCACCTCGACCGGTTCTGTGCTTCCCTTATCCAGCGGGTTCCTGCGGCCTTCACCAGGTCATCGGTCCATCTTGTGGGCGGCCTTCCAACTCTACGTCTTCCAGTACGCCGTCTCCTCTCCAGAACCTTTCCACCCCATCGGCCATCTGGTTTGCGAGCAATGTGCCCTGGCCACTGTCACCTAAGTTTAGCAATTCTTCGGGTAATGTCGGTAACCGTGGTTCTGTGGATCTCTTCATTCGCGGTAGTAAATTCCCGTGGGATAATTTGCGACCTCCAAGCGGACAATAATAAACACGAGGTAATTTCCCACCATTGCCCTTCGTAATCATTGTCTTTGAGTCATCATGAGACGTTATCAATATAATCTCAAATCCTATTGACATTATCACCAAAATGCACAATATTCGGATTCTTTGACTATCTCAAACACTATTATTTAAATTTCGTCGTAGCGTGTATTGATATTTAAACTGTGTTTATAATATAACATTATATTAAATATGTTGGAATTGATAGGAAGAAAACTATCCTTTAGGCGATTTTTGAGTAGGCATAGTGGACCCGAAATGTTAAAAATAATGCCATCGTGTGTTAGAGGAACTGTGGAAAGTGAGCCTTCTGATGAAGCATACATGAAGATTGATATTACTGGTTTTCTAAAAAGGTCAGCTTTAGCTGTAAGACCACGTTCGCGCAGTTGTAAAAATATCGCGCATCTGATTTACAACTCTCGGTGTTGAAACTAAGGAGAGAGAATCCAACAGAGTGTCATTCCAGCGCGTCGCAAAACGACACTTTTCGATTTTGAACTCTCGGTGCAAAGCAGTGCATTGAAGATCCAATGCGCGAAGTTTTTACGTCCGTGCAAACGTGAACTAGTGGTTTAGTCGACCTCGTCGATACTTTTGACAACAATTCACAGTAAATTGATACGCGACTAAGGTTGAAACTGTCTAACTTTCAAATAGACAAGTATCCTTTGTCGTTTTATGACTATTACAAGCTTGATCATACACAATTTTTCTCATGTGTTTTAAAACAGCCTACACATTTTGAACATTCCAGTACAGGCGACCCTGTTTGCGACGACAGTGCTCGCGCGCCCTACATATATGTCGATCTATTTTGTGTGAAGATTTTACGGAGATAATAATAAGATTTAAAAATACTGCAATATCATACATAAAAACAAGGTTGTCGCAAGTACACTAATAGTGAGTGGTTAGTATTAAAGGAATACTATGAGTGTGTTAGGTAGATACGATACACGTTTAATTAAATTCCACGAAATGCCTGCATGTTTTATACAATAGCAGAACGCTCGACTGCTGGAGTGCTAAATGCTTACTTCAATATTTTTGCCGCGGCACGAACTTTCCTCTTTTTTTCTATAGCACGTCACAGGCAACTGTTTTCTCCTACAAGCCAATATGTAACCTTCAGTTTACATATCCACGTCCATACCTAAAGCAATCCCTTTAAAATTACAGATACCTCAAAAGCATATTCCCAAAAGCGGAAGAAACGTTGATCCTAGACGTGTTAGCGAACAAAGACAATAACGTTCAGAAGGCCAGTGAGGAGCTCATAGTGATGGGGTTCACTAAGAAGGAGACTATCGTCGCTTCGAAGAAGGAACCCACGCCAGTACCGCCGAAGAAAGTCGTCACTATTATGAAGACCACGGCGGAGAAGAATGAACGTAAGTATTGATAGTTATCTTGAAAAATGTATGCGTCTTGTTTTGAGCTCCTAGTTGAAGCCAGTGGCGAGTAAAGTCCGGTCAGTATTTTTATTTGATACTAGCTGTGTCCGCAGCTTCGCCTAAATAGATGTCGCAAATTATCTCACGGTAACGTGCTACCGCTGTGAGAGAGAGCGGGCCGTAATCCACCACGCGGGTCGACCCTACGACCTACATCTCGTAAGTCGCGGCCATTACCACTGGGCTGCCCACCACTTTTCGATTTCAAGCGCAAAGCTCCCATTGCAGTCCAACGCTCTATCTTCCAGTACGCGGCCATCTGTTCTGCGAGCAATGTGCCCTGCCCACTGCCATCTGATTTTGGCAATTCTTCGTGCTATGTCGGTTACCTTGGTTCTCTTGCGGATCTCTTAAATTTCTGATCCAATATTGTAGCGAAACTTCGAGCATAGCCCTCTCCATTACCTTTTCAGTGACTTTCAGCCTACTTATGAGGCCCATTGTGAGCGACCACGTTTTAGTGCCATAGATCATCACATGCACACCCACGGTTCAAAGACTTTCGTCTTGAGACACTGCGGTATGTGGGACAAGAAGATATTGCGTAGGCCCTTACTCATGATAATAAAAACTGAAGTTCTAGTAGAGTGCTATAGCCTGACCGATACCGCTGTACCTCGCCTTAGGTATGCGCGGCGAGGCAGGGGACGGACGTTGTAAGTGGTGACGAATGAGCGGCTTGCACTGACGAATGAGCGGCTTGCACTCACGAATGAGCGGCTTGCACTGACGAATGAGCGGCTTGCACTGACGAATGAGCGGCTTGCACTGACGAATGAGCGGCTTGCACTGACGAATGAGCGGCTTGCACTGACGAATGAGCGGGTTACACTGACGAATCAGAGGCCTGCACTGCTCCCCCGTCGCGCCGCGCCTATACCTAAGGCGCGGTACAGCGGTATCGGTCAGGCTATACTAGGATCGTATGGAGCCTGTATTACATTGGGTGTTGTTGGTAAATATAAGTGGAATTATAGCAGAAATGGAATTGAAAAAAAAAACTTAAACCTGACTATTGAAGGAAGTATGAAACCAGGAAATGTTCTCATGTAAAACCCGTGGTCGTATGCTACTTTACCCTAAAGCTTATGATCGCTTACTACTGTTAGATGGATGTATTGTTTTGTTAGGGTAGGTGTTTACTGTGACGTCATATAGCCTGTAAAAGTGGACGATCAAGACGCTTCCAAACATAACTCAGTAGTTTAGAAGTTACGAGTTAACACATGATTTTACATACATACCCAGATACAGGTGAAAATCTAACCCTCCTTTTTGCTTCACCGTAGTCATGTAAAAAAAACAAGATGGCGGCGTTCGTTGCGAGTTTGGCCACGCGCCACAAGATCCTTGTATCGTTGTACCACTGGCGGTCGACCATTTTCAAACATAGTGAAAACAGAAAAGACAAAGACATATGGGTTATTCAACGCTGGTGTCCGTGGTTGTACCTATTATTTTAATCACCACCCCTAAAATTAACACCAAAACAATTGAACAATTTCAGTAAAAGAGAAACTACAAAAGAAATACAGCTGCATAGCAGAGCGAGTCATCTCTCTCGCCCTAGAGAGCGTTGGCTTCAACGAGGATCGGGCGGAACAGATGCTGATTGCTGTGCTGCAGGAGGAGGCAGCGGCTCCGAAGGTCGTGAAGGTCGAGGTTAAGGAGACGCTGAGGCCCACTACTGAGGAACCGAAGAAGGGGTAAGATCATGCATGGCTGTTTGATGTTAGGAAGTGCCTGGGGTATGGAGAAGCGAGGTGGGATAGTAAGATTTGCGTTTTTAAGCGGACGTGGTAGCAAAAATAATAAGGATAAAGTGAACTATTTCTTTTAATTATAGTGTTACCAAACAATAAATAGCTGAAAAAAAAAAACATTTAAAAAAATCTGTCGCCGGCTACCTTCGTATCTAAATGACGTATAACATAACATTACGCTTATATTCCTCGGATTATACAGGTGGCATGGCAGTAAAACCTGTTACTATACAGATAGACACAGATACAGCACAAGATTCTGAACCCCCCTATGTTGAAATCTCCCGTCGATTATTTGAAAAAAATATTGTATGGACAGCAATTTTTTTTTTTGCCATTAATTTTGACCACGTACCGACTTATCTATGAAACAGTAGATAACCGATAAATTTCTACGCCAGGGGGTCTAGAATGAGTTACCGTGGCCCTGGCACAAGCAACTGAAGGAACACAGGTGGGTTTTAGTAAGTAAAAGTCTGACGCCTTCCCGGTCCGCCCAGAGCGGAAGAAGTCTTTTGGTGGGGAATCCCCCACCCAAAAAATAATAATAAAAAGGCGCGTCTAGAATCATGTGTCATCACCACCAGCCATGTAAAACACCAATTTCGCTAGTTGTGTTCTTCAGTTCCATAATCATAATAGAAGGTGACCCTATCTTTATTGTAGGTTTACATTTCGTAGACTTTTCTTACTATCCTAACTTGCCTTCAAAAATCGCATACTCCAGGTGTAAGCGGTGATTATTTGTATAGACAGAGCTCAGAAATCTTCTATGAACGAAGTCTCGTATAAAATAATCACTGCTTTTAAACGAGATTTGAGCAAAATCTACAAGAATTCAACTTTTTTATTTGAATAAATTGTACACTAAGGGGACTTTAATAAGGCGCATTTTATGGAACATGTTCTAATTAGTACAGCAGTGTCTCTGTCTCTCATTCCCGCGTGTCTCTTTCTTATACTCGAAGTGTAATTGTAACGTCCAGGTAGTGCCCACCTAGTTTTGCTCAAATTTACCTCACATACTTATCTATTATACATACGTTTCTCTTCAACTACTGAAAGATTTTTTCCAACGTTACAGTAGTTATTCTGTGCCCACAGCCCAAACACTAATAACACAGGTTTCTTACATACTTGACTACCTATCTTGTAGACAGAACAAAGACCAAAACAAATGGTAAGGCGAAAGCATCAAGGTAGCATTTATGAAATACAAATTTTCTTAAGATTTTTTGCATTTTGCAGGTCAGTATCAGGTTTTATGTTGATCTAAATATATCTAAATATGCGACCGTAACCAATATTTATTTATCGAATTATAATCATAAAAATCAGCAATACAACTTTCATGAAATCTTGACATTTCAGGCCAGTTATTAGTCGTATTGCTGATTCCAATGATTATAATTATGAAAAGCCATATTTTTACGGTTACGAATCATATTTTTAACTGACTTCAAAAAAAAGGAGGTTAGAAATTCGACATGTTTTTTTTATGTATGTCGGGCATAACTCCGTCATATATAGACGGATTTACAAAATTCTTTTTTTGTTCGAAAAGAGGGCAGTCAAGTATTACGTAAGCGCTTCAGGGGGTCTTTGCTTTTCTTATTTTTGATGATATGGGGGATGGGGGAGTCTGGATGTTGATTACGTCAGCAGAATTTATTTTTAACTTTCGGGTGGGCAGACACGTTGTGTGTCTGCTACCAATGTTTACGTGAGCATGGGGGGGGGGGGGTAAGAGCTTTGCTTACTTTTGCTGACGAGGGGGAGAGGGTTTTAATAATTGCAAAAAATCTGCTTACGTAATACTTGAATGGCCCCAAAAGGGTTTATGCCGAAATGGTCCCATTTAAAATCATATAGATCTGATGATGCGTTTCGGAGAAAGACAACGGAACTCTTCAAATAATTACAGTAAATCAACCGCGATAGTTGCTATCGTATAAATATGCATTGTTTTGAGCCCAAGAATAGTGAAATTTCGAATAGGGTGGGTACTATAACTAAAAAGCGAAAAATAAAAACTTTTTCCAAAAAAATAATAACGACTTCCGGAAAATTTTCGGAAGGCGGTGACCAAAAATTCAAATACATATCCAAAGTCACCGACTACCGAAATTAAAGTAATTTTTCACATTGTAGTGTTTTCCAGAAGTGGGTTGTTTTTGTGTTTTTTTTTTAATAATCAACTCACAAACTAGCACCGGCCTGCAAATTGCAAAAAAACGTAAGTAAACTTGAATTGCGCGGATTGCCATAGCGCACTAATAAGACAACGAATGTAGGGAGTCGAGTATCTGTCTGTCGTGCAAAGAAAAATGGATTAAATTTCCTCATACATTACATATGTAAAAGAGTGCCCTTCCACATCTTGACAGTATCACTCAGAAGCTATCTATCGGAGACTCTCACCCCGGTTCATTCATAACTCGCTAGTGATTCGTAAGAGTTGTGATACATATTCGAAAAACAGCTTTACACGCCGCATATATTTTGCTCTGCAGTCAAGTGACTGCGTAAAACATAAAGATATACTTGTATAGAGAAAAACCTGAACAGCGGGGTAATTGCGAGGAGAAATGACTTTAATTTTGACATTTCAATAACATTCATTGTGTTTATGCTGTTTTTCTCTTCATTTCAAAATACAAAACCTTTTTCTTTTCATGACAGAACCTGTGGCCCCTTTCTGAATCCAACCTTAATCCTAATGCTTCTTAGCTTCTCACACTACGGTGTTGCTTAAATATCTAATTAACAAGTCCCTTGATTAAATATATCAGAATAATATAATGTTAATAAGTAAGTGCCTAAATTGCGCTAAAAAATTAATTTAATTTAACTGCAGTCCAAGTTTCATTAGGTAAGTGGGATCAAAGTTATTAACACTAAAAGTATGAATATAAACAAAAGTAATAATTCACTATCACAGTAATTAATTTCTCATTATTACAAGCATAAACATGACATCACATGAAGTCCAAACAGCACTATCCAATGTATTGATCAATTTTCATTAAAAATAATTACATTACATTTTTCATTTGATGATATTTTTGCAACACTTTAACATACATGAAAAAATTATTTTAATACGGCGGAGTTGATGAGTGTATTACATAGAATAATACCGTTACACACATTTTACCAATAATATTAAGTTGGTCATCCTTTTGAACCTCAATTTTCCCGTTCCTGCTTGTCTGAAAACACCAACCGGGTTGCCTCGGAATACTCTTGATATGTGGCATGTTGTCTTGATTGACCTTTTAAGATCCTGAAAACCAATTCCCATAATTAAAAATTTAACGTTCAAAATTTTAACACAGTTGATCCCAGTGATAATCATTGTCAAAAACTTGCCAAAAATATAGTGAAAATATAGGTATATTTGACAAATTGTGACTGAGGACAGACTGTGAACGTTCTTAAAATTACGAGAATTGCCCTTCTAGTGTTACACATTATATTGCAATGCCAACTTTTACATATAGCAGCAGTTAACAAATTGAGCACGATTCCATCCACAGTCCTTATTACATTCTCAATGAATAACGGATGTAAATAGACCCGTAATGAAGCCGAGATTAAGTTGTACCGCCATTCTGATTATGTATTTGTACTGGACCACTTTTCGGAACTATCTGGTTATGGAGAATTGAAGGGCAAAGTTCCATTTTTATACTTTACTCCACGAATAAATCGTTTGAAATGTTCCAACTTAACTTTAACTGCCCCCAAAACTCCTGTTCCGTTGCATGCACCGTCCCAAA
Organism: Polymixis flavicincta; assembly: GCA_949987655.1. Lineage (NCBI taxonomy): Eukaryota > Metazoa > Arthropoda > Insecta > Lepidoptera > Noctuidae > Polymixis > Polymixis flavicincta. The sequence continues at coordinate 7,824,654 of OX465171.1, read as the reverse complement.
GGCACAATGTTTGTACTGCCGTAAGCAGCAGTTTTTCATACCAAAAATAAAAGTCTTTTCCCAGCAATAATGTGACTTATTTATGTAGACTAGTGGTCGCCCAATGGTCAAATTTCGACAGTAATGAATATAAAAAAAAACAAGTTTCTGCACTCCTCCATATAAACTTTGCCTGTGCCAAATTTTATATTCCGCCGTCCGCGAAATTTTCGTAAAAGAGGTACAAAGGTGCTTCACTTATTAATCCATAGATAGATAGTTGCAATGGCTAAGTGATGGGTATTTTTACACCCCGTACACCTACCGATTCCTACCGCAATTCTATTTAAAAAATTGATAATAATAAAGCAATCATGCTCAATGCTCATCGCCTCCGCCCCTCACCACTCATTCTCCCGCGCGTACGCCAGTGTGAACGCGGAGGCGCGCACGCCGAGCCCGGCCCCCGCGCCCCCCGCCTCGCGCCGCATCAAGACTTGGACCGAGCACTTGAAGTATGTTACGAACGCTTGTACGAATGCTGGGTCCTGTTTGTTTGGCCCCTTTTCATATTATTATGTTCTGACTGCGAAGGTGTGGGTAGGCTGACTTTCCGTGAGAGTAACCACGAAGTGAAAAACTCCACCAATGAAAGTAGTCCATTTTAAATGACATGTATTTAGGAAAAACCCCAAATAATTCCACATTATCTTATCACATTAGTATAATAAATGTACCTCTTTTTTGTGGCTCAAATAGTACCCATCGTCTTAAAATACGAAATATCTAATTAATGGTCTTAATATTTAATCCCTTTGCTCAGCAGTGGGACAGTGTAGGCTAAACAAATAAAAATTAACACACAAAAATCAAATTAATACAGTATAGTGTCTTATTAAGTTATACAACATTGACACTGTAAAAACTAACATTTGGGGTTCTAAACTACACAAGAAGCCTGTGGCTTAGAAGCCAATGATACTCGAAATTAAAGTGACATACAACTTAACAGTCGTGCAAGTACTTTTAATTTTCTATAAAAAAAATAACAAAAAAGCCAACTTTAATATTTGCAATACAGCACATATTTTCTCAAATAGTTTATTTTTTTAAGACTATAATTTATTGCCACTAACTTGGACTTTTTAGAGGATCAAATAAATATTTATCATTTTGAATATGAAGTAATTTCTTTGGTGGTTTCTGCTCCGTTACCTCCCATGACTCTGGTGGAAAGCTAGCCTAAGACCGAATGAATCAACTTTCCCACGTATGATGTACAGTCACGAGTATAAATATATTACTACGGACCGCTCGACAATCACATGGGATTTCATGTTTCATCCATAAATAACGTGAAAATGACGGCAAATATACATATGTGATCATTTGTGGTTTTGAAGTCGATGCAGCATCCTTTATTTTGATTCTTCATATAGTTTCGGTGTTCTTTCGATGTCACATATAGTGTGCTGCTGCTTGTATATGCCTTCTACAAATTAATGATCATATATATTTACTAACATCTTTACGACAGATATTAATAGATGAAATATGTTAATAAATATTATTGGTCGACCCGCCCATAATAATATATTTATGCTGTCATGACTGTACATCATACATGTGAAAGCTTTCATAATTGCTATCAAGATTGTCACTTGCGGGTCTGGCGCCGGCTACTCAGCAGCATGAGCGTATGAAAAGGGACTTGCGCGATTTAAAAGTATTTTGTGGACAGGGTTTATGTATAGAATGAAGCTACAATCAATGGATTTATGACATCAATGTATCGTGAGAATCTCCAATGATATTTATTACTTTTCAGCTTCTCAAAGCTAGTAGCTATTACAAATAGTTTACCCAGTCAAAACAACAGATGATATCTATTTTTAACAGTGTATTGTTTTAGTTCCGTGAGTGGCTCATAGAATTTTGTTGGAATACTTAATATTCATAAAGTGAAAAGAGAACCTAATCAGGTAATTCACTTAAAGATAACGGAAACTAGTGATCATAAGATAAAACAGTGCATGACATGTATCTTTTCATTTTAATACTTGGAATCAAACGCTTAAATACTGCATTGTTTAATAGCTTTTAAATAACTATATTGTTTTTACTATTTTTTTGCAAATTAACCGCGAAATTTATAAAATTAAATGAATATTTAGTGAATTAATTAGTATCACCGAATGTAATATTATTGGAGATTTTAACCTAAAAACCAAATAGTACCTAGCATCGACCCTTGCAGAGCACCAAATTGTGATGGTACAAATTAAGATGTGTGTGTTGATTAATAAAAATAAATGTACCGCGAATGTTTCGTGAATGTCTTTTGTGACTGTCAAGTTTAGTTAGATGTGTGAATTGTGTGTTTTTAAAAGAGTTTTTACTAAGCATGGTGTGTGTATGTTAGTCGAAGGCTTATGTTAAGTTTTCTGGTGTGGGCTTATTTTGTATCAGTGAAGCAAAGTTCTTACAGCAAAAATAACTGGGTGTTTTATATTCCGCGAACCAGTTATTTACTAAACGGTACAGTTAGTTTTACTTTTAAAATAATAGGCATGAAAATGGATTTAATGGTGTTTAAATATAATAAAATGTTACAAGATAGTAGATATTGGCTCGAAGTGACTCGCTTTTCAAATACTAATTGCAAAGTAATTGCGATGAAATTAATTACATAGTCAAATAGTTTTACGGTTGAAAAGTTTCCCATGGATAATTTTCATAGGTCAAAGTGAAACTAGATTTTGTTCATTGTATACTGATAGAACTATGTGTAAATTGTTTAGTGATGTGTATTGTTTTTATTGTCTGTGTTTTTTTTTTAATATTCCTTAGAATTAAAATCCTTAGCAGTTCAAAAGTATAGACTGATACCATCATTGTATATTTTTTGACATGAAGGACCTCATAGTTTGAGTTCATTGAATAGATTTACCCTGGAAGTAATAAACTTAGTTTTATTTCCTTAACATTTTCGTTTATAAATACAAAATGATCACAATATAGAAGATAGGAATGTGACTGATATCTATTAATACAATTTTTTAGCGAATAGATTTAGATCATCATACCTAGATCTCGCTAGTAAGTAGCCATCACATTCATGATCATTTTATTATTATTTAGCTTCCTCAGAGTCACTCTTTATCACCGACTACTTCAGAAGCACAATAGTTTCAAGTTTTCCTTAGAATAATAATAAAAAAATAGTATATAGGAGTATTGCATGCTGTCTTCTGTCTCAGGTTGGTTTGTTTGTTACAAATATTGGTTCAAACGTTTGTGGACTGCGAATGTTGCAGGCCGATATTGAAGACCAGTAGCGGTGTGGAGTCCAAGTTCAAGTCACAGTATAGTTCGCCAACAAATGGTCCTAATTCTTCGCTGCGACAAGGAGCAAAGGACAGTTTGTTACTGTATGTATTTAGATGAGGTTAAGCGTTATAATTTAGAGTCTGTTGTCATCAATGATTATTTATCCAAAAAATTCTTAGGTTTTTAAATGTAACGGAAGTCAACAGGATTCGTCTGGGATGGTTTCAAAATTTTCATGTGACGACATTTATTTTGTTGCACTGCTGTTAACCAACGGCTAATGCTAGACAGAAGACAAGTATATATTTGGCGTGTTTACCAGATTACTTAGTTGTTATTCACACGGACGTCGTAAAATTGCGGCGGGATTTTTGTCGGGTACCGGATTTTCAACCGTGTTGAATCCAGCATTGAGAATCCAAGAGAGTTCAGCGCGTCGAAAAAGCACAGTGTTTGATTTTCAACTCTAGGCGCTCAGCAGTGCGTCGAAGCTCCAGTGCGCGAAAAAATCCTGCCCCGATTTTATTACGTCCGTGGGAACGTGGGCTAATCTACAGCTCTTAATAAATCTTTAAAAAACGCACTTGTTCAGTGTCTTCACCAGCAAGTTGCCTTGCATCTCAACAAAGCCTAAAAAAATGTGTGCCCTAATACACAAGGTTTTGCATACAGTGTGATATCTCGTTTAAAGAGATTTTAATTTAAAACTCCGTTTCTTGACACTGTGCCCTATTTCTTATTGTCCTGTGCATTGACTTCACCACAGTATACACGCTTAGCAAATGCTTTTGACTTCACGTCAGGTTCCAAAAAACCTGTTGACGGTACTTACTTAAACGACTAGTTTTTTATGTGTATATGAAAAGTACTTTACATTTCCAGGCTGGATTATATGCCTTGGACGGGGCCCGACCCGGTGCTTCGCAGTGGTCAAGCCGTCAAACCTGAAGGGCCAGAGCCTCGCGACAGGCCTGTCCCCTTAGCTCGAGGCCCATCTGGTATCGCAAAAGGCCCTTCCGGAATCGCCAAAGGCTCGCTATATCAGAAGTTAAGCAAGAAGTCTGCTAAAATGTAAGTCTTATACCGAATTTTATTGCTGACTTTATGCGGATTTTACTATAATATGTAGAACTGAACGCAATCAGCGCTTAAAACCACGTTCAAGAGCTGTCGGTTTTCATATTTCACAACGATTCTGACATTGACAGTTCTTCAACGCGGTTAACATGTGCTGAATGCCTTCAGGGTGAAATTCGCCCTGAAGGTGAAGTTCAGCGCGTTCAAGACATGTCAGTGTTATCATAGCTCTTGAACGCGGTTTAGACGTACTGCTCGCGTTTCTTTGGTGAGATTCTGCCTTATTTTATAAACTTAAAATTTTAGTTCTTATTAACTACAAACAATGACTGAGCAGTAGTAGCCCAGTGGTAACGGCCGCGACTAACGAGTTGTAGGTCGTAGGTTCGAACCCAGACAGGCGCTTGACTTTGTAAAAAAATATTCGTTCCCACTGCTCTCAAAACGGTGAAGGAAAACATCATGAGGAACGGTGACCTCACGATGTTTTCCTTCACCGTTTAGTTCCAAGATATTACACGGTACATGTCCGACCCAAAAATTCGATTATATGATATACCAATCCGCACTGGGCCCGCGTGGTGGATTACGGCCCTCTTCCTCTCATCGAGGAGACCTGCGTGTGTCCAACAGTGGGATCGTTATAAATTGACTATGAATTCATAACTTCCAAATGAACAATTAGATTGTGATAGTCGACACCGTTCCGACCAAACCAGTGTAATATGGCAACCGAATTAGGCATTTTTTTATTCCCATTCATCAAATAACTTATCCCGCTCTGCGTGGAGCAGGAGGGCATGGCAGACTTTTACTGACGAAAACCCACTCGTGTTCCTTCAATTGCATGTGAGCCAGGGGCCACGATATCTCATTCGAACAAACCCGCACCCCTGGCAGGCATCGGCCCTGAAATTTTTCGTCGATTATACAAAAAAAAAATTGCTGTTTCATAGAAAACTGCAATACCTACACGTTCAAAAAGTATGGAACAGAATATTTATTTATTTTTTGTGTAACCGACGAAAAATTTCTACGCTAGAATGATATGCTGAATTCATGGTTACAATTTACGCACTGGTTAAAAAAATATCCTGTGTATCTAAAGTACACCTCTGATCAACACTTCGGAGAAACAAGGCGTGATATTATGTTTCCTGTGATTCTGATGTTGAAAAAGCACTTAGAGAAAAACCTCTGAAATGTTTTGCCACAATAGGATTAAAAATGCATGTGAAGTGATAATCCGTGATAGACAAAATAAATTCAGATACCGTCCCATTTCGTTATCCATTGCTTCTTATGTTCGAAAAATATGTCTGCTCAACAACGTAAATAACGCAATGAATATTGTTGAACTGTCAAAATGTAAGCCATTACTACTGTTAGTGTGTTACGCAATTACCCCGCAAGCAATTAATTGTTTGTGTGTTATTATTATTATAGTATATTCTTTGACAATGAGGGGCAATTCTCGTAATTTTAAGAATGTTCTCAGTCTCAATCTTTCAAAAAAACCTCAAGTTTCTATACATTTTTGACAAGTTTTTCACATTTGCTTGTCGCCGAGATGAAACTACGATTAGATTTTGAACGTTTTTAATTACGAGAATTGGCCTTCTGGTTAAATGTTATTAACAGACATCTTTTTATGTTTCAGCATCGGCTAAATGGAGTCGGCTTACGACATGGACCATCTGCGCCGTATATTCTTCATCATTATACAGTGTGGCAGGGACAAAACAGGAATTAAAATAAAAAAAAAAACACACTTTTGTAGGAGACAGCAGATTTTTTTTTAATAACCGACAAAGTTTTTTGACGGGGGTTCCATGGTAGCAGGTAGGTTGTGCGTCGATGTCCTTGCCACCCTGTATATAAAAGATAGTATTGTATTCATCAAGTAGATAGTTACATTTTAGTAGCAGGATGAAAATGAAGAAGCAAGAATAACAAAATGATATTTTTTTGTGATCATTGCAATTTCAACCTTATGTCAACGACATAATTTATATTTTTGCAATCAACTGGTCAATGTATCAAACTTCTTGGTTCAAGCCTGCTGCTAAATGAAACCCAACCTTAAGCATTCAAGTTATATAAATGATCTCATTATTTTTAACACATTCCTGATAAAAACTTTTGCTCAAGTCAAAAATATATCGATAATAAATAGGTGGCACTTTATATTAACTTAAATTAAATCTTTCCTAATCTAAAAGTTCTTTAAAATACTTGTTTTTTGTAGGTACAGACGCCAGCACATCAAGCTACCCCAAACTGTAAAATTTTCCCAATTGAACATGAACCTTACGCTTATATTATAAAGTTGAAAATCGATCAAAGAAATTTGGCAGATTGTGGTAGCTTGATGAGTCTGTACCCTACCAACTACTGGACCCGTTTTATACATCGTTGTTATTTCATGTATTTGAATATCGTGAATTTAAATAACAGTTACTTACGGTGAAAAATCCAGGTAACCCGTTGAATATTTTTAACCCACAAAAAACGGAGGAGGTTCTCAAGTCGACCCGTATATATATATTTTTTTATGTATGACCACGCATAACTTTTCCAGAGTAGTTCGATTTTAATAATTCTTTTTTTATTGGAAAGGGTATATACCCGAAGTTGGTCCCATATAAATTTCGAAAAAAAAAAAACTAACCCTAAAGGTAGGAAAAAAGGATGATTGATTGTTCACTCACTGATTGTAATGTATGACAACGCATAACTTTTTACAAATTAGTCAGAAAGGGGAGTTAAAGATGGTCCCAAATTAGAACGAGATATTTAACAGAAAAATAAAAATAAATTTATTTCTATCCATTTTATCAATTGAAAACGATTTAAATCAAATGTATTTTTGGTTGTTTTGAATTTACCGCCAAAACGCTTCTTACTATGACTTTTTATCACGTGACGTCAACTTTGTCTAAATTAAAGTAGTTATTAAGTAAATAAGTGAATGTCGACTTTATAATTAACAAGATTTGTAATTATGGATATAAAGTGATATTACTGGTGTGCGGTGCCTCTGTGCACAAATACTTCTAAAACGGCGCCAAGCTGATTATTTGTACCGGTGCCGTGTATACAAAGTTGACGTCACATGTCACGTGATAAAAAGTAATCATAAGGAGCTTTTTGGCGGTAAATTCAAAACAACGAAAAATAAATTAGATTTTAATCGTTTTTAATTGAGAAAATGTGTATTAATAAATTTATTTTTATTTTTCTGTTAAGTATATCGTCCCAATCTTCAAATTAAAATAGTTTTTTTTATGGAATCGGAAAATACCCTATTAAGGTTTTAAATAATTAAAGTCATCAATACAACCGTCCAAGTTCAATTAATTCCATTGAATTCGTTTTTCATGAAATAGGTAGTCATTCAATGGAATTAAATGAACAGCAGGGTTAGCGTGACGCTTTCTATGTCTATTAAACTGTAGAATAGAAATCGCTTGTCTACATTTCTCGGTGAAAACTGTCAACAGTCTATACGGAAACATAATTTTTGTCTACTACTTTGTTTGCACTATCTTGGGAATCCTTCAAAAGTCACCACCGTCCACTTTGACGTCTGTTTGGCTTTATCGATTATGAGTAAAATACAAACAAGGTTTTCTTACATACATACATATTACGATCGGGAATCAACGGGGCTACCATGGAGATTCCACCTTAAGGTTTTATCGAAGGCATTGAAACAAAATAAAAATAAAGTATCACGCTAAATTAAAGATAATGTTTCTTAGTGTCCGGATAAGCAATATCTACCAACAACAATAACAGACACGGATGTTCCGTGTCTGTTATTTTTGTATCCGGAGTTAGTGAAATAATCATCAAGGTACTCTTTAAAAAATCATAAAATTTCAAATTCCACCGTGTATAAATTGATAAACTGCATGCCTGAATTTTACCTTCTTTCTAACCTTCTATAAAACGTGTATACTTGTTTCTAAATCCGATATTTTAAACTTAGGATAGTAATTTGATCATTGCCAAAAATGTTATCTTGTTGTGGTTTATTAATTTTATTTTTGTTTAAGGTGCGCTTCGTTTTTATTAACAAGTAATTTAAGTTTGAAAATTGACGCTTGATCACGACTGCCGAGGAAATCGAGGCTTTTTGTTGATACATACCTACCTTTTATCAGTATTATTACGTTAGTTATTAAGTAATTCATAACTATGTTCTTAATTTTCGAATCAAAACTGTAAGATCGATTAATTAATTATAAATAAAATTAATAAACCAACAGCAATATTTGATAGACTTGTGTTGTGCCCATTTCTTCCGACATCTTGAATAATTTAAGAATAATAATTAGTAATTATAATTACTATATCAGGGACTCTGTATCCGGCCAAAGATGTGTGTGGAAAAAAAAATTGTAAAATAAAAAGAGTGTGAGGATATCAAAATATTTTGTGGAATGTTGAACGAGAATTTGAAGCTTTGCTTGTGCTATGTTGTAAGGGAAATGCGAACCTAAGTAATCGTTCTTGGTCATTAAATCGCCTTTTGAATTGGAGTAGGTTACAATGTATATTGTATATTTATAATTACATTGGTAAATGTCACAAATGGATAAGTCGTGAACCTACAGTCTTCCGTCGTACATACGGCACAAAATTTGAGAAGAAGTTCTACCAGGGCCCTATTTTTAATACAACTGACAATGCGACAAACATGTCAATAATTTACAAAACAAGTTAATCCTAATTTATATTATAAACGCGAAAGGTAAATCCTTTGTTACGCTTTCCCGGATAAAATTTGGCTTACAAATACCATGACCTGGGTAAGGACAGAGGCTACTTTTCATCCTGGATCGCAGACTAAGTCGCTAATGAAAGTAACTTTTGTAATTGCCGAATTGTCACCTTTTGCGTATCGGTTTTGTATAAGGGGGATGCGCTAAAGTAGCCCGTGTAATTTGCAGGTCAGTGCAAGGTTGTATGTTGGTTAAAATATGATTCGCGACTGTCAATTTTTTTTTTTTAAGTTGTACCGTTTAATGGTAATAATGATGTAGATAATTTACTAAAATAAAATCGTGGGGCGCGTGAAATTTCTATCATCAGTCAACTGCGCATGCCATTTACATAATTATTTACTCAGGTTACGCTACGGCCTACCTCCCACGATTTTATTTTTTTGTCTAATCAATGCCCTAGATTGATGAGGAAAGTGGTGTGATGACTGGCACCTAGGACCTACTGAATATTTTTTTAGCTTTTAGTACTTTATCTCATTTTTATTTTTTTTTATTTTTAAGTTATCGTTTTTATTTCATTACCTAATATTTCTCATTCTACTATTTTAATAGCCAAGCCCTTTCATTCGATATCCTTATTGAGGGGGTTGTGAAAAAATATGAAATCCGCCATTTTGTAGCGGTGGCCATCTTGGATTTACAATGACGCTGATTAAATTAAATTGTTATCACAACTAAAGGTGTGTACCAAATATCAAATTGATCTGCCAACAGGAAGGGTGTAGAATTTCAAGTACTAAATTTATTCCAAAAAACAAACGGCAAGCTAAATAAAACCGTTAAAAAATATAACTTTACACAGCTATAATCATTAAAAGCGTCAATACAACCATAAGTTCATATAGGTGAATGAATGACTATTCCATGACGTAGTCATTCAATGGGTTTATATGATCTTTGAGGCTAATCATTATTTTAGTTATTATAATTCTGTAAATACATGATTGTTACTGTCACGAATAATATTTTGTTCCACATGAATCCTGATACTGACCTGCGAATTGCTAAAAACTTCTCGAAGTGCTTCCCCTTATTAGGTCCGTGGTAGGGCGTCGTTTTCTGTCACACGTAGCCGTTTGACAGTCATTTAAACGCTGTCATAGTTATAGACGCCTGATATGGCTACCCTCGTACACGAAAACCGGTGTTACCTATCACGTCAATTAGGTAACTCAGTCGTACCTACTGATGTGAATTTCAACTGCAGATATTTCTGGCAATACGAAACTTAGTACGTATATGCCAAAATTCGTGGCAACAGCGGTCATAAAACACGGGAGCGAGATGACACGAGACTTTTGATAAAACCGTCCTACTCGCATGCATCACGACCGTGACTGCCACGAGTCTTCTTAGACGTTCGGTAGGTGGGCAGCATAGCTATACACAACCATTCGATATGCTTCCATACCGAATCGAACAGCAATATAGTCATCGTAGGAGTTCTATAAACGCTGTTCACAAAATTAAAAACCCGAAATTTTTGTCAGTTTTAAATGAAATAAACGACCGTTATCTTAGCTAGGGCAAAGCAAATCAGCATATCGAAATGCGTCATTTTCGATACGATAACCTGTCGAACGCTTGTGAATAACTATGCAGTTCGCATTCCTCCCAGTTAGCTTATTGTTTTGGTAGGATTATACGTCCGTACACTATGTTTTCTTAAATAATAATAGTTGCTAGACGATTTAACGATCTATTATTGAACGTTCTATTTGTAGAATATCACTGCCTACCCAGTTTACAGTAGAATGTTTATGCACGTGAAATATGATAATCTTATATAGGTATTTATACAATTATCTTTATGTATCTGTTCTGAATGAGAGAAACAAAACCAACCTCAGATTTATCTCTATAATAACAGGTACTTTAATCCATATTAATATTAAGAATTTGAATGTAACTCTGTCTGTCTGTCTGTATACCTACCATATGTACCAGATATCTACCATGTGTGTGTATACCTACCATATGTACCATATATGTTCCATATGTCTGTACACGTATCATATGTACCATATGTCTCTATACCTACCATATGTACCATATGTCTGTATTCCTACCATATGTACCATATATCTACCATATGTCTCTATACCTACCATATGTACAATATATCTACCATATGTCTCTATACCTACCATATGTACCATATATCTACCATATGTACCATATATCTACCATATGTCTCTATACCTACCATATATCTACCATGTCTGTATTCCTACCATATGTACCATATATCTACTATATGTCTCTATGCCTACCATAATTATGTACCGTATATCTACCATATTTCGGTATACCTACCTGCCTGTCTGTATATTACCTTTCACGCATAAATCTATGAAATTTGAACTATGGGTAGCCTGGAGCTGCACCCTAATTGCGTAACACACTATCTTCAGAAACTCGTCTGCTCAACAAACGTATTTAACGTAATTAATGTTGTTGAACTGTCAAAATAAACGGCATTCCTTAGTTGTCCCTTGGTGTCTGTTAGTGTGTATATATGGATATAGGCTAGTTTTCATCCTGATTTTAGACGAAATCGCGGGCCGCAACTAGTACCTTATAATAGGTTGGGTATTTACAGCACCCGGACTTAAAAGGCACATTGAGTTTTTGGATAAGTTCGACTTTGTAGAGCGCTGTGCCTATCGCACCTGACTATGTGACGCTGTTATCGCACGAAGCGATCCGCACTTTTATTGTGGTTACAAAGTGTACAAACACCGTGTCAATTTTTGCGTAAGCACAGCAGCTCTCGATACCGTCCGAAACATGGGTGAAATCAGGAAGTGTATAGTGTGTCTTATTTGCTGCCGCTATCTTTACGCATCTTTTCACAGCGTCTTTGTACACACGGCTACACATCAAGCTATACAATTCCAGTAAAAGTTGATCTCGCATTGTATAGGATTTTCGTACAGTGCGTGATCAGCGTAAACTGGAAATGTATAGCTTGATGTGTAGCCGTGTGTACAATCGAGTTACATTAATACATTCATACATTGGCCCTTTCAGGCTTCAAAAATATATGAACGTCAAAAAAGTTCATAATATTGTGACAACTATAACCATCAATAAATCGTGGTCAAGATTTACATTAATTATTTAGATTAATATATTATTGAACCGTTCACATGAGGACATATTTTTGATCTATAAGGTTCTATAGAATTTATTGAACTATCCAACGCTCTCAATATTTTGAATCCTTGACAGTGCCAATATTAATGAACTCGACTGTACGACAATTAAAGCGCGCGTCGCTTCTTTAGATAAAAATACTGTAACGTCTGGGTATTGTAACAAGAACGTTGATCACTTATGGACTTTGTCATAATTATAATCACCTGAATTCGCAGTACAGTCGACTTCATTAATATATTGGCCCGTACTGACTTCTAAAACATGTGAATGTCAAAAAGTTCATAATATTGTGACAACTAAAAGCATTAATTAAATTGTGGTCAAGATTTCGATTATTTAATATGTGACTGGTTTTTCTCATAATTATTCATATAATTATCAAAATCAAAAGTCATTTATTCAAACTAGGCTGAGAGTCAGCACTTTTCGAAAGTCAAAAAAAAAGAAAACATAAGACAGTCCCCCCAAAACACCCACCCTTCAAATCAAATCAAATCAAAATCTTTTATTTGCATAAATAAGGTACAGAAAGTTCTTAAAATATTACTTGATCGCTTATTATGCCATTAATGTCGGCGTGCAAATTTAGGTACATGTCTAAATACTATTCTAAGAAATGACTGATTAAAGTTGAATCATGCATGCGATTAGTAAATTATAAATTATTAAATTAAATTCGGACACAATTATTATTAAATGCCCTATTCACAATTACATTAAATACACACAACTCACAACAATACTCACAATAACTAAAATTTTAATATTTATAATTCAATTCAATTAAATTCCGATAAATTATTAAATTAAATTAAATTCGGACACAATTATTATTAAATGCCCTATTCATAACTTACATTAAATGCACACAACTCACAACAATACTCACATTAACTAAAAATACATACCATTCACAACTTATAATCTAAAAATTCAAGTACACTATAGAAGCATTTATCATTGAGCATTTTTGTTATGCTATTCTTAAATATTAAAAATGGAAGTGTTTTTATGTTGCTTGGTATTTTGTTAAACAATTTGATGCACATGATATAACTATTGTTGGACGTGAGTGTGAGATTCGTTTTGGGTTGATACAACTTGTTAGTATTATGTGATCGAGGGGCATAATAGCTTGTCGCCTGCTGAAAAAGACTCTTATGTTTGAAAACAAATAAACATGATTCCAAGATATAAATGCACGGTAAGGTTAGGATTCTATATTTTCTAAAGAAAGGGCGACAAGAATCTATTTGTTTCAGCCCAAATATAGCCCTTAAACACTTTTTTTGCATTACAAATGCTTGATCAATTTCCACACAGCGACCCCAAAGAACGATACCATACCGCAAAATGGAGGATATATAGCCGTGGTACGCAGTCATTGCGGCGTTTCGGGATATTTCGCAGCTAATACGCCTCAGAGGATAGACAAAACTATTCATTCTACTGCAAACGTCATACACATGTTGTTTCCAGGAGCAAAACTTATCTAAAGATATCCCAAGAAATTTAACTGAATCAGTTTCTGCCAGGGCTACCCCTTTATATGCTACATTTAGGTTTAAAGGTTTTGATCGGTATGTATGAAATTGCATAAATTTGGTTTTACTAATATTGACCCTTAAATTGTTAGCTTCTAGCCACTCTATAGACGTTTGGAGAGCTGTGTTTATTTCCTGCTCATAGGTATTTTTATCGTTGCCCTTCAATATAATACTAGTATCGTCAGCAAATAGTACACACTTATGTTTCAATATATGTGGAAAGTCGTTAATGTAGAGCAAGAATAGCGGTGGACCTAAGATACTGCCTTGTGGCACGCCATAACTATTTAATATAAACGAAGACTGAAATGACTGTCGCGTTTTGGATGTAGCATCGTAACCTGAGATTTCCACTGCCTGCACTCGATCAGATAGATATGACTCCAGCCAGTCGTACGCTTTTCCTCTGACCCCGTATCTGAAAACTTTATCTAGTAAGCGTTCATGACTGACATGATCAAACGCCTTACTCATATCCAAAAAGAGCACTGAAACAGGAATTTTGCTATCAATAGAGTCCGTTATTGATTTTATTAATTGAAAGGCTGCTAAAGATGTGCTTTTATTTTTGCGAAAACCATTTTGTTCTTCATTTAAAATTTGATGTTTTTCAATAAACTTTGCCAACTTGTAATGAAATACTTTTTCAAAAATTTTAGAAAATATAGGTATAAGTGTAACGGGCCGGTAATTGTCCATTTGAGTTTTATCACCTTTTTTGTACAACGGTTTCACTATTGACCTCTTTAATATCTCGGGAAATATTCCTTCTTCTAGTGAGAGATTGATAACATACAAAAGAGGTTCCAAAATCATTTTTATTGATAATTTTACAATGTCAGTACGAATCTCATCATATCCACTCGCTTTTGAATCGTTTAGAGACATCACATTTTTTTTTAAATCCATGTTGTCCAACGGGTTCAGAAATATAGAATTGCCGATTGAATCGATACTTCCCATATGGTTTAAACTAGAATGGTTTGTATTGTCTGGGTTATGCTTGATAATTGTGTTAATGAAAAAATTATTAAAATGATTTGCAATAGACTCAGGATTTACATAGTCATTGTTGTTAACAGTAATTTTTGATATACATGTATTATTTAAATCTGAATCAGTATGCTTTTTTATCACATTCCACGCTGCTTTACACTTATTTTGTGCTTTATTTATGTAATTTGTATTATTATTTTTTCGTGACGTCAAAATGCATTTTTTCAATAAATTACAATAGTTTTGGTACCTCTTTTTATGAGGTTCATTATTTTTGTGTTTTAATTTATAGTGGAATTGACTTTTGTTTTTACAACTTACTTTTATTCCTTTAGTAAGCCAATTTAATTTATGTAGTGGTTTATTAGTAACTTTTACGCGAATGGTAGGAAAACATAGATTATAAAATAGTAAAAACGTGTCGAAAAATTTACGGAATGCTTCGTTCGTTGAGACTTCTTCAAATACGTCACTAAAAGATAAACATGAAATTGATTTCAAAAACTTATCCTTATTTTCATCATTCATCATTCGACACTTCCTAGTGCTTTCGCTGGGAATTGCCTAATGCATAGCATTATATTATTGAACTGTTCACATGAGGACATATTTTTGATCTATAGATTCTATAGAATTTATTGAGCTATCCAACGCTCACAATATTTTGAATCCTTGACAGCGCCAATATATTAATGAACTCGACTGTACGTGTCACTTTTGAAATATCGCCATTTGCATTGTACAACATGACTAACTCGTTGGTCTAGCAGTCGCAAGCTACTGTTTAGCATAAAGTTTACGCATCAATTCCCAGGTCGGGCAATGTTATTGGGTTTTTCTATCGGGCATTTCTCAGTGGAAGCCCGGAGTCTTGAGCCCAGTTGATGACCAAAGGCTCGCCCTCATTACATGTGAAATGTAGTTGTACTAAGGTACACTCTTTTTTTGGTTTTTGAGGGTGGGAAATCATCAAATAACTACTCCCGCTCTGCGTGGAGCGGGAGGGCGTGTCATACTTTTACTCATTAAAACCTACCCGTGTTCCTTCAGTTGCCTATGTGCCAGGGGCCACGGTATCTCTTTGGAACAACCCGCACCATAGGTACACTTCCGCCTAAACCTTCTGAGAATACCTACATGCGTGATGTTATGTTTAAATAATGCAAAGTTCTAAGTAGGTACGGTTAAGGTTTTCGTATGTCGACCGCGCATTACTTCTAAAAATCGGCTATCGCCATCGAGTTACTAAGATTCGTGGCCCTATTTAGTATAATAAATTATTTTTGTATATAAACGCGTTAATATTAAGTGTGATTAAGTAATGGAATGTCTGTGCAATATCGTTGCCGTTCGGCTAGTGAACTTTAAGTAGAAATATTAGTTTGTAGATTCTTGAATTAAAGTTGGACCTTGATTTTAGCAAAATTAGACTTTATTTCTATTGTCTTATGAAAACCGACAGTATGTAGTTATGGCTGTACTATAGACTTAAGTTAAACGTCGTCTTAGTGCTGATTTACCCAATAAAACTTAGGCGATCAGCGCTTCTGAACTAAGTTCAAGAGCTGTCAGTGTCAACCTTCCAATACACTTTTGACAGGGACAGTTCTTGAATGCGGTTAACTTAATAAATGGTCTTGCTAAAAACTCTCAAGGGTCAAATATGGGCGGGTTATGTACGTACTTAGTGACGTCACAGCCAGTAGCTAGTAGTGAGACTTTGTTTCCCCTCTATATGTATAAAGTTCGTTTATGAATCCGAGATACTAATCCAAAATTTCAAGCCTTTTTTTTAATTTTTATACTAAGAGTTTTTTACATTAAATCTGTTAAATTGGTATCTGGGTTTTTAAAAGAACTTTAGTTGAAAAGACAACTATGATACAATTACATTAGAACGATTTGCATTTACTTAACTTTATTTTCAAGAATTAGTAGTTACGGCTGTATCCCGTCATATTAACGTTAATATTACCTATATCCGAAAGCCAATTTTTACGTATTATCTTATTGTAAGTCCTTAAGATTCTTTTAAAGTATTACAGAAATTATTTGTGCCAATTTTACCATTCCTACATCTAAATGTTGTGTAAAAATAATGTACCTGCAAATGAAATAGCCATCGAAATTTCTTCCATTTGTGTTTATACACATTGTAGACATAATATTCAAATATGGTAGATTAATTTGCAATATACTTGACTATGAATTTCTGAATTATTCTGAAGCTGTGAAGGCGTGGGTCTTAACTAGTGAGCAGTTTTGTTCAAAACTTTAAGAGTAAAGAACACGTCTTCAGATAGTTTTATTTTTGCGACAAAAATGTATTATTAAGTGTTAAATCAAATTTAGACCTTGGCCATAATGACATATCTTTTGAGGCTCAGTCTCCCTAGTCTAGTTCAGAATCTAGTCAATTAGGATAATATATTGTAGCGATCACACTTTATTTTTGTGAACATTGTCTGAATAAAAATTGTTGGTTTTGTCCAAAAAAGAGTGTTTTATTGACGAAATTCCCTATATGGTCAAGTTTTGAAGAGCTCTGGAATGTACATTCCACCGTTGGCCACAAACCTGCCATGTCCAACAATGGACTGCTGAAGGCAACAAAACATTAACATCACGCCCAAAATCGGTGGTAACTCTGACCATAGAACTTAAACTACCAGGTTTTTTTTTTTTGTGAAACAATTTTCCCAATATTATAAAAATGTTAAAGTTTGGATGCTTAGATGTTTGTTACTCAATCACGCAAAAACGGCTGCAGGGATTTCGATGAAACTTGGCACACAGCTAGATTATAACCTACACAGGATACTTCTTATCTCGGTAGTACTTTCTCGTGGGATAGTTTTCGAACCCCACTCGGGCGAAACCGCTGGCAAAAGCTAGTAGGCACCTACATATTTTTTTGAACCGAGCAAAATTTCGACGACAGGGGTCCAGAATGATGTACTGCATGTGTTCTACTGGCCTAGTTACTGACCAGCGCTATATCCTTTGTTGTGAAACATTTTACGCCTTGGGAGCAAATCCTTATTTCTAGACTTACCTATTAGGTACTGCTGCTCATGAATCAATTAATAAACCAGAACACGTTAAAAAATGCATGTAGGTACCACTGTTTACGTGAGCATGGGGGGGGGGGGGTTAATAATTGCAAAACATCTACCTACGTAATACTTGAATGGCCCCAAATATAGAAACAAAGCCTAGGCTTATATTTAGGGAGCTGTAAGACTATAACCCCATGGCCGCACCACAGAAACGGTGAAAAACATGTTATCGCCGATATATCGCTGAAAAAGCATCGCGGAGGTCTGGAGTTTTCTTTTTTTAAACACAAAAATGTCCTAGGTTAATATTTCAGGAGCCGTAAGACTAAAACCACATGGCCACGACATTGAAACGGTGGAAAAAACACCTATCGCCGATATCTCGCTGAAAAGCATCGCAGAGGTATGAAGTTTTTTTGCAAAAACTAGATTTGACTTTGTCCAAGCTTTTAAAAATACACAAAAAGTCCTAGGTTTATATTTTAGGAGCTGTAGACCGGTATCGCAATACGTTTTAAATGTTTCGATAGGGTGACCATGGTTTATTGTTTACAGAGAACTTTCCACCTATTTTATCACTACACAGCCATGGATTTGTAGTCTTACAGCTCCTAAAATATAAACCTAGGATTTTTTCTATATTTCAACAATGTTTTACTAATTAAATCTATTTTTACTAAATTTCAGGTCTCTGCAATGCTTAGTTTTAAAGATCTCCGTGGCCGCGCGATTCTCCGCGTTTCAATGGCGCGGCCACACTCAAACCCTTACAACTTTTTAACCATAACTTTGGCAAATTATGGTTTTGGGAATCAACTTTTACAATTTTTTACAAAATCATCCTACCTAGAATGCCGTGGCCGCGCCATTGAAACGCACACCGCTCTCAGTGAAATGAAATGAAAATATTTATTCTGTAAAGGTTATCGGAATTACTATTACTTACACGTAATATTATGAAGGAAATGAGATCGATGGAGTTGACATTTCTTATCTGATAATCCCCGAGAATAAATGGCAAAACATACTCGAAGATCAAAGTCTCTTATCAAGTCCAGACATAATCATGCTCAGATCACGTGAAAACAATGTACCTAGATATGTGCCTGAAATGGTCTTACGTGGAAAGAACCACACCGATTTGAGTGGACGAGTCCAGATCCAGACAGTGCAAATAATCGTGTAACTCAACTCAGAACTTGAGGAGATCAACGGCTCGACAAACAATACCATGAAAAGGACATTTGGATAGGCAGCATAAAGTACTCGTAGGTACTGAAACTGCCAGATCAACATTATAACTAGGTAACAGAGAAAGAGAAGAAAAAAAATGGTTTGTGACGTGTTCTGATTGTATACAGTGTACAATAATACCGTAGTCACCCGTAGCTATAGGCTTATTGTCAAGAAAAGTTGTGTTATAGATACCTAGTGCTATATAGCGTAAGGTTGCTCAAGTCGTACCCCTTAAGGAAATGATGCTGTAATATTGAATACCATTCAAATAAAACAAAATCTTTTGCATGAATAGAATCTTTATTTAGCTACCATTTAATCAAGATTCATAGAAATTCAAAAATCTTTTAACAACATAACTAGGTCGTTATTTTAACGATTTTCACAAATGTACCTTCAGTACGATTATGGCACCTAGTCGCCTAATTCGTACCACCTATAGCCTAAGTTGTACTTAGAATAAGACTTTAGTGAAGTCATTACACCTAAACGTTAAAGAAAATTACATAGGTAATAACAAGAGATCACTTTAAAATAAACAAAAATGACAAATAATTCTGTCTGAATCTCTAAGATAAACTTAAACACCCTTATTACAAAACAAGGTTTTTCTTTAGGTATGGTTTAAACCGTCGAGCCTGTTTTTTAAAAAGAACCTAACTGTAATCGAAATACAGCTCCTTTTACAAAACTGACAAGTTAGTCCAGTGCTAAATTGTTAGTTTTGTAAAAGGAGCTGTAATTCTATTTCAGTTCTAAGTTCTTATTTCAAAAACAGGCTCGATGGTTTAAACCATACCTAAAGAAAAACCTTGTTTTGTAATAAGGGGGTAAATGTCTTTCTTTGGTTAATAGTCACAAAATCAGTCATAGTCCCTATAGACCTACAAACTAAACTAAACATAGAAAACAAAATTATAATCTCTTAAACATACGTTAAGCTAAGCTTATAAGTTAAGCTTAGGCAATTATTGTGGTTGAACACAGCTACCACAAAAAGAAAAAAAAAAATACTTTCGGCGCCAGCACATAGGTCATGTACCCAACCTACCGGTACGAGTCAAGAATTCCCCACAGGTACGCCTTATGGAGCTAGGTACCTATTCTAAGTTCCAAACAAAATTACTGTTATAAGCTAAACAAAATCTACTGTTTCAGTGTACAGTCGCCAGCAGGTCAAGCTATCCCAAACTGTCAAATTTTCCCAATTGAAAATAAACCTTATTCCTTAAGTTGAAAAACTATCAAAGAAATTTGACAGATTGGGGTAGCTTGATGTGCTGGCCTCTGTACCTAAATGACAGCCACATTATCATTAAAAATAGATGTGAACAAAAAAAATCGTTGAAAATTGCAATTCTTTTATAAAACTTACAAATGAGCGAAAAAAAAATTGAAGACTGTTGAGAAAACTTACTTTTTGATTGTTTTTGCTCCGCAAGACAAGACCGGCCGGGCGGCCGTCCGATTGTTTTCACGTACTTGCTCGACTATTTAGTTCAGATCAATGTCACAGCATGACACTTTTTATACGCTGGGATATCATCGGGGTACGACTTAGGTGGTAGTACGACTTGAGCAACCTTAACGTATATTATTATCTTTATTTCCATATATTAGTACACCTAGTCGATACATATTCTCTTACGGGAACTTTTTAAAGTTACAGGTTATCCTTTTGTGGGAACTTTTATAAAGTTGTGATACAGGAAGAAGTTGGTAAAAAAATTAAAGACAAACATTCCTTCACACCAATTTATTTAAAAAATTAAATTAGAAACGTATTAATTTTGCACGTAAACACACAGTGTTCAATCGTTTTGTGGCCTTAACATGATATTATAAACTAAACAACAATTAAATACCACCAAAATACTAACCTGAGAATGAGTTCGACGTCTGTCTAATTTCAGGAAGATAAAATTTATAGGCCGACCGTCTAACTGAGTCCTCGCCTGCGCGGTACAGGGGCGCGGGGGTATGACGACCAAGGGGACTGAGACAGGTGCGGGCGGTGGGTAAACTAAGCGTCCCCACCGCCCGCACCTGTCTCAGTCCCCTTGGTCGTCATACCCCCGCGCCCGTGTACCGCGCAGGCGAGGACTCAGTTAGACGGTCGGCCTTGTTTACCTAGAGGGTTAGGGTAGGTAAGTTGATAGCGGAGTAGGAGCGGCATGATGAGAGAAAACCGAAAATATACCAATCTCTTTGAAAAGTTTCAGATAGGAGCTCCGTAGGTCAGGGTTTTTTTTGGTTGGTAAGTCATCAATGAACTTCTACCACTCTGGGTGGAAAAGGAGGACCTGTCAGACTTTTACTGACTAAAACCCACCCAGTTGCCTGTGTGCCAGGGGCCACGGTATCTCTTTCGAACATCCCGCACCCTTGGCAGACCCGCACCCCTGGTAGGTGGGTCAGGCGTTAGGAACAAATTTTCGTCCTGAATGTCCTAGACCGCACATGATCGTACCAAATTCAAAGGGTCTGTAAAGATCACGTTATTTTAAGATCATTTTCGAAAATCTGACTACAGGACTCCCATTTGAAAGTTTTCAAATATATTTTCATGCCGCACATTGGTACTTAGCTATCAAGTTTTCACCTTTCGTAAGTCGACATTCACACGGACGTAATAAAATCGCGTCGAGATTTTTACGCGCACTGTATTTTCAAATCTGGGTCTCAAGGCTTGTATGGTTTACCAAGAGTTGAGAATTAAACACAGCTCTTGGCGCTAAGCAGTGCGTTGAAAAGCGCGTGCGCGAAAAAATCCCACCGCGATTTTATTACGTTCGTGTAAATGTCTATGTCGCAGCCATCTAGTTAAATTAGCCAGCTAATTGGACGCCTAGGCCGTTCATTAAACGCCGGCATCCAATTTGATGCCTAGGCCGATAGTTAATTTTACTAGAATCATTCAACAACTTGGCGTATTGAAAGTTAGCCCTAGACATACCTAATGCTTGCTCAAAAGCCATCTGGGCTCCCCTAGCAGTAAGGCGTTTCGCGCTTAGCCAATTAATACTTCATATTAGATATTATAAGTGCATGTCGCTAGCGAGCAACGTAAGTTCACGTGCGCACGTACGTAAAAATATCGTAGCGGGATTTTTTCGCGAACTGTATCTTCAACACACCGCTTAGGGCCCAGAGTTGAATAGTGAACAATGTGTTTTTTCGACGCCCTGGGATGCACTCTGTAAGATTTTCAAAGCTCGGTTCAACACCGAGAGTTGAAAATCCCATGCCCCATAAAATCCCTTAGCGATTTTTTACGTCTGTGCGTATGTGGTGTAAGTGTAAACTTAGTAGTTAACTACTTACGCTCGATTTCAGAAACTCTGGGAACCATTTTGCGTCCCGCAACGCCTTTCCTAGCACCTCACATTGACCTAACTGGCATACTCATCTCATATAATCCCTACTTCCCTACTAATATTATAAATGCGAAAGTAACTCTGTCTGTCTGTCTGTCACGCTTTCACGCCTAAATACGCTGAACCGATAGTCATGAAATTCGGCAGCGATATAGCCTGGGATTTGGAGAAGGACATAGGCTACTTTTTTCCGCAATAACCGACATCCACGCGGGCGGAGCCGCGGGCAACAGCTAGTAGGTAATAAATACTTTAATAAAAAAATGGAATTCGGATGGGGTGCTACCTAAGCCGTAACCTTCACAATATGCCTGCGTCTAAATCGAGGCACAATGCTTAGGCGGTGACGTCTCGATGTGCTAAATCAATACAGTGAGACTGCAGACGACCATGATGATATTAGAATGCAACAAAGTCTCAATTGGGTCTAGGTACAGGTAGGTTCCTTTCGGAGTAGCTGCAGCAGAGCCTTAGACTGTCATAAAGCCTCGAAAGATTTATTCGTAAATGTAAATATAAGGATTGCTTTCAACTAAAGCTATATCTTTTTCCAATTGTCTCAATTCGGCCTCCATTTTAGTCTTGCGAAGTATCTTGGGTATTGTATCGGTAAGCATCGGTAGTTGAAGAAACGCCTTCTGCATCAGCGACCAGTTGTGCTTTAGATCCTGTGGAAGAGATTTAATAGAATAGTAGCCCAGCTTATTAATTATCTCTTTATTTAGAAACATTGCTTAAAATTAAGAGTCGTTTAAACGTCAAAAATTTTTGTTTAAACATTTGCTAATCATTAATTAATTCTAAGCAACATTTTACAATGGCCCTTTTATAATAGTCGTCACATTTTCAGTTGGATGACCAACTGATGACGACTGTTATAGGTAGTTACTTTCTACATATAGATATAAGAATCTAGAAGCGTACTGACCTTAAAATTGCAAAAAAGCTAATAAAACTTGTATTTCGTTAAGGGTCTCATGACAAGCAATGTGTGTGGGAGCGAATCTCATCCTCACCCCCCGGTGTGAGGATGAGATTTGCTATCGCATGATTTCGCGATGTGGATGTTTAACAGTGACCACAACGCGTTGTGAGCAGTTTTTTCGCTCAATGAGCGTTTTCTATCTTTGAGCGTAACATATACTTATATAAAAACATTAAAAAAACAACCCATACTTCCAAAACCACTAGAAAACAAAAAATAACTTTAATTTCGGAAGTCGGTGACTTTGGATACTCGTATGTATTTTATTAATTTCTTCGTTAAAGTTATTTTTCGCTTTCTAGTGGTTTTTGGAAAGTTTTTTTTGCACTTTTTGGTTATAGTACCTACCCCATACCATCATCCTTGGGTCAAAACAATGCCTAATTATGCTATAGCAACAATCTCGGTTAATTTGCTGTCATTTTTCGAAGAGTTCCGTTGTCTGTCTCCGAAACGCATCATCCGATCTATATGAAATTTAAATGGGACCATTTCGAAATAAACCCCTTTCGGACAAAAATAGAATTTTGCAAATCGGTCTTATGACGGAGTTATGCCCGAACCTCCACCTAACTCTTAATCGTTAAAGAGTTGAACCTTCCTTCACCAGCTCAGCGACATGAGAACATGATAATCATACGCAAATATCTCAATAGCTTTAGAAAATATATGAAAAACATTGTTAATACCTACAAAATTTGAGGGTTGCCCTCGATTTCCCTAGGATGCCATCATCAGATCCTGACTTGGTGCCAATGGGACCACCTCAGGAGTATACTCTTTCAAATAAAAAAATAAAAATTGAGAATCGGTCCACAAATGGGGGAGAAATCTAGGAACATATATTAAAAAAACACATGCAGTGGAACATAATTAACCTCCGCCTTTTTTGGAAGTCGGTAAAAAATAACTTACATCTAGGAGTTTCGTGCGAGCCTCAACGCTGATCAGCTTGCATAGGCTTTCCCTGTTGACCTCTTCGTATTGCATTTTTTCTATAGCTTTCTGGATCCTTCGGTTTCTCTTCACCAGGTACGCTGGCATCTGACCGAAGTCGGGCCTGAGGCAGTATTCTGGAACCTCGCCGGATCCTTTTATTTTCTTTATATGGCCATCTCTCGTGTCCACCAGCCTAAAGAAGGACCATTTGAACATTGTGTGTGTTTACTCGGTGTAGCTCGGTACCTACTGGTGGTAAGGTTAAATTTGAAAGATTTAATTTGCCTAATCGTCGCATGGCGAGAGCAGGCAGGAGCATGCGAGCGACCCTCTTGTTTTCGCTGTACCTATATAAATTTCAATTCGTTTAGCGCATTAATAAACTTTTTCTTTTTTTAACTAGAACGGTGGTTCTAGGATTTCTCATTACCTACCAGCCAAAAGTGCGCAAACTGTAACCATGAAATCAGCCATGAATTCTAGACCCCCAGCGCAGAAACTTTTCGTCGGTTATACAAAAAATCTGCTGTTTCATAGAAAAGTGCAATACCTACGCGGTCAAAATGTATGGAACAGCAGTTTTTTTTTGTATAACTGACGAAAAATTTCTACGCTAGTGGGTTTAGAATGATATATATTACAGTTACAGTTTACGCACTGGTAAAAAAATTATCCTGTATATCTAAAGTACACCGATGACTAACCCTTCGGAGAAACAAGGCGTGATGTCATGTTTCATGTGATTCTGATGTTGTTAAGAGTTGACAAAGCACTTAGAGAAAAACCTCCGAAATGTTTTGCCATTGAAACAAAGTGGATGTGTTACAAGATTCTTTTAGATTGCCACAATAGGATTAAAAATGCATGTGGAGTGATAATCCGTGATAGACAAAATAAATTCAGATACCGTCCCATTTCGCTCAGAAATGAAAAAGTTCCAAACGAAGAAGCTTGCAATATTATTATAAGGAATACATAAGCGTAAAAAGTCTAATACAGAACTAGCTAATTCAAATTTCACCAAACTGTGCTCGCTACAGTACGTGGGCACAGTTCAGGAATCCTATCGTGAATGTGACCACCTCATAGAGCAAGCTTGACGCGATGTAGCTGGTAATGTGCTAACAATAAATATTGTTTAGAGAACTCTCTCAATAGGTTAGGTCAGCACCCTAATTGCGTAACTCACGATTCATCATAATCTGTATCGTTTTGAAACGGATTGTTAAACCATTGCTTCATATGTTCGATAAATGTGTCTGTTCGACAACATAAATAACGCAATGGATATTGTTTAACTGTGAAGACGAAACCAATTATGATCAATCGTGAGTTACGCAATTAGGGTGCAGGTTACAGCTGTTACCAGCCCAGTGGCGGATTTACGAGAAGGCTGAGGAGGCTGGAGCCTAGGGCGGCAAATATGGCAAATTTGTTTGCGTTCCAGAAATAAAAAATAATCATTGATATACTACAATAGATATGTACACACGGCTACACATCAAGCTATGCATTTCCAGTTTACGCTGATCTCGCACTGTACGGAAATCCTATAGAATACGAGATCAGTTTATATTGGATGTGTAGCCGTGCGTACACGGAGAAAAGAAGTATTGAAAATTTAACAAAGTTACAATATTTTGATACTATACAATTTAACGAATACTCCAACGGCTGTTTAAAAAATATACTAAGTAATCGCTTGTAAAGTATACTATTGTCAGAATGAATTTTTAAAATATTCCAATAGCGTTTCAATATTATAATTTTAAATTTAGTAATTTTGACACATTTTTTTAATTATTACTAAATTAAGTGTCACCTGTATCTGTGTAATAAATATATTCGTTACATATTACTATGTTTTTTTTTCTGTATCAATCAATCAATCAACTCAGCCTATCGCAGTACACTGCTGGACCTCTCCCATGTTGCGCAACAACACTCTATCCTCCGCCTTGCGCATCCAGACTGTCCCAGCCACTTTCTTTAGGTCGTCGATCCATCTAGCTGGGGGGCGTGGGCGTCTCACGCAACGCTTACCGCTACACGGTCTCCACGCCAAGACTCGTCTGCTCCACCGGTCATCGGTCATTCGAGAGACATGGCCAGCACACTGCCACTTTAGCTTGCTTACTCTGCAAGCTATGTCTGTAACTCCGGTTCCTTTTCCGGATATTTTCATATCGGATTTTATCCTTCAAAAAAACTTCGAGCATAGCCAGCTCCATAGCGCGCGGAGTGACTTTGAATTAGTGGACCAGCCTAACTGTCAATGTCCACTTTTCGGCACCGTATGTCATTACGAGCAGGACGCACTGATTGAAGACCCTAGTCTTCAGACATTGTGGGATCGTGGACAAGAATACTTCACTAAGTTTCCCAAACGCTGCCCAACCCACCTGGATCCTTCTGTCGGCTTCCTTCTCAAAGTTGTGTCTATCGAGCTGGAAGACTTGCTTTAAGTAGACATACTCCTTTACAACTTCGAGAAGCGACACCTGGATGTGGTTTGGACTCTGGGATTTCATTCCGAGGCCAACCAGCCGAGCGGCTGCATTTAGACTATGCAGCATTTGGTCCAACTGTTCCAGCTTCTCTGCAATTATGACGATGTCATCGGCAAAGCGAAGGTGTGTGATGTACTCGCCGTTCACGTTGATACCCTGTCCAGTCCAGTCCAGCGTCTTCATACCGTCCTCCAACGCATTTGTAAACAGTTTCGGGGATATCACATCCCCCTGTCTCACCCCTCTGAGCAGTAGGATGGGGCTGGTTTTCTGATCCTGGATCTGGACAGCCATCGTGTCAGCATCATACAAGCATCTCAACACTTCGATGTAGAGCCAGTCGATTCAACATCGTTGCAGAGAAACCAGAACTGCCCATATTTCGATTGAGCCGAAGGATTCCACAAATGACATACACAGCGGCTGGTTGTAATCCTCGGTCTTCTGTATAATTTGCCGAACAGTATGGATGTGGTCTACGATACTTAATGAAGCCTTTTTTGAATCGGCTTGTTTTGGTAGCTGGAACTCGTCAAGTCTCCTGGCGAGACGGTTCGTGACGACTCTCGAGAACAGCTTGTATACGTGGCTCAGAAGTGTAGTAAATTGTAAGCCATGAAATCATTTTTGAAGAACAGAACCACCGCACCTGTGCTCCACGCTTCGGGCTTTGTACCTACCCAACATTATACCCATAACGCCCGAACCGTGATAACAGGATGACGGAGGACTGGAGCCCCGCCCGCTTTAAAGCTCCGTCGTTATTCCGTCATCCCCAGGTGCTTTGTTGTTCTTTAGCTGCTCGAGAGCCGCCCTAATCTCGCACTGGTCGCCATCTGAGATATCCTCCATGTAGTGGCGCGTTAATTCGGCTAGATGGTCGTATGCACTGTTTCGCTGGTTTTGCCGTCCGCGTAGAGTACAGGTGCGTAAACATCCTCGAGTATCTCGGACTTCGAAGTCACGATTTTCCATCCTCAGTTCTATGTTCAGGTGAGTTCAGATGATCATCAGATGGGACTTCCCTAATTGCTGAGCGAACACTTTCGACCCTCGGTTCTGCTCAATCGCTACCTCGATGTCAATGTTTTTCTGTGGTCCACTCACACAATCGCTCCTAAAAATAAAGATCTCGGTGTTTTGTTACATTATACCTATCCAAATAGACAGATGAAACACATTTAGTACAGATTTTTAGTAAAACCAGATTCTGGGTCATTAAAAAATCTATCTTCGTGCCTGCGAAAACAGAATTTGGAGAACATTTATAGGTCCACTCACACAATCGCTCCTAAAAATAAAGATCTCGGTGTTTCGTTACATTATAGGTACCTATCCAAATAGACAGATGAAACACATTTAGTACAGATTTTTAATAAAACCAGATTCTGGGTCATTAAAAAATCTATCTTCGTGCCTGCGAAAACAGAATTTGGAGAACATTTATCCAAACTTCGTTTTAACTAGCACTTCGCATGGTGCGATGTATCATACACCAGCAACAAATTGTTCGTGTGAGAGAAGCTTAGCGGGTGAAAAACTATCTACGATCGACTATAAGTCAAGAAACGCTAAACGCTTTCGCTCTTTTATGCATAAAGTCAGAACTCTAATGAACAAGATTTCATACGATGATTTATTTTACGGATTTGAATCTCGCAAAAAGGTAATGTCCAGTCGCCAGCAGGTCAAGCTACCCCAATCTGTCAAAATTCTTTGATAGTTTTTTTTTATAGTTGAAAACCTATCAAAGAATTTTGACAGATTGGGGTAGCTTGATGTGCTGACGACTGTACAACTCATAACTTAATTCATTTCATTGCCATCATAAAACGGATTGTTTACAGATAATTTAATAGAGATATTGTTCGTATTGTTTTTCGACTGTAACTGCAATATAAAATATTTTACAGCGTTTATCGAATTTACGTTGTTCTATGTAAGCTGTGTTCATATTGTGTAAGTAATTTTAAGGCTTACCTTACCCCAGCATAAAAGTAGTACAGACGCCAGCACATCAAGCTACTCCAATCTGTCAAATTTCTTTGAAAGATTTTAACATTTATTGCAAAAGAATAAAGTTCATTTTCAATTGGGAAAATTTGACATTTTGGGGTAGCTTGATGTGCTGGCGTCTGTACACGATTGAGCTTTTCTTAGCTCTGAAATATGCCCAAAGATTATTTATTGAGTAAATTTGACTTAATCGTAAGTTGTAAGAATAATCTAGGAACTGACACAACAATCCCTTTGTCCACAATCACACTTATAACAGAAAAAAAACTGATGTAATAAAAACTGATGTAACTGTTAATGATGACGATAGAGTCCAAAACATAAAGTTGCAATTTTATTGACGAAGAAAATGCAATAATTAGTCATAATTGTAAACTAGGGTATTGAATTGCAGAGGTTAGTAGGGGCGGTAAAAATTGAATAGCCCACTAGTGGTAAATGTGTGGACCAGCCGTTTTCGAAAGCAAATGTACCTACTTATTTTATAAAGGGTTTTAAGATTTAGGACTCCTGAAGACAGATGACCGAAATTTTTAACTAACTGCAATTATGATTGTTAGGGTGCATGGACTACGCGGCGTTCCCTCTGAGTTACGGCAAGAAACGTGATGGTGGAAATTGATGGATTCAACCCCCGTCAACACTGGCGAGCAAGACCATCACATAATTTTACCTTGGCTCTACAGGCTTCCCTTTTATCTTTGTAGCTTTCTTTATGTTAATAACTCGGAAGTTAACAGTCGGCTTCTCTGGTTTCTTCCCCGGCGGAGGGCGTTTTGGTACTGGAGGAAGAGTACCGGACACAAAGCATTTATGATCACTCTTCTTGATAGGTTGGCCTATTCCTTCACCCTTTTTTAAGAAGCTGGTTGGAGGTTGGACTGGTGTTTCAGGGTAGCCAAATGTGCGTCGTAGTTGTGGTTTTTTAGATAATCTCAATTCCTTTTCTAGTTTCGATTCGTATCTGTAATTAATCGTTTCATATGATTAAGGCACACTTCTCTTGATGAACTGCACCCTAATTGCGTAACTCCCGATTCATCATAATCTGTATCGTTTTGAAACGGGTTGTTAAACCATTGCTTCATATTTTCGAAAAATGTGTCTGCTCAACAACGTAAATAACGCAATGAATATTGTTGAACTGTGAAAACGAAACCGATTTTGATTAATCGTAAGTTACGCAATTAGGGTGCTGATATAATGAACTCCACCTCTGATCGGCTGACGTATAGAACTCCACCTCTTATATTTCTACCCCAATTAAGTATAATTGGGTAAGTTAGGGAACATGTCCACCAGCAAGCAGTACACGGGACAAACCTTAATTACAATTACAGGATAAGTTTTTATCCAGTGCGCAAATTGTAACCATGATTTCAGCATATCATTCTGGAACCCCTAGCGCAGAATTTTTTCGCCGGTTATAAAAAAAAATCAGCTGTTTCATAGAAAAGTGCAATTAGTGCAATACCTACGCGGTCAAAATGTAGGTATGGAATAGCAGATTTCTTTTTTTTTGTATCTTCGGCGAAAAATTTCTGCACTAAGGTTTCTAGAATGATATGCTGAATTCATGGTTACAATTTACGCACTGGATAAAAACTGTTCCTGCATAAGCACTAGCTAACCGGACCGAGTTTATCCTGTTCACTAAAATTATCCTAAATTATGAATCTGCCCCCTAATTGCGTAACTCACGATGGATCTGTTTCATTTTGAAATAGATTGCTAAACCATTGCTTCATATGTTCGAAAAATGTGTCTGCTCCACAACTTAAATAACGCAATGAATATTGTTGAACTGTCAAAATGCAACCGATTATGATTAATGGTGTTTTACGCAATTAGGGTGCTGAACTATCCAGGGGTCCCCAAAAGACACTCAACCATTGACACACAACTTATTTCATAATTAAAAATGTTTCAGATGTTTAGGAGTGCATTGACATGTACACAGGGGTCATTCTCAGGAGACTCATTATTTCGTTGACTTCGGTGTCAATTTTTTTTAATTTAGGCCTTGTTAACATGAAATATCAAATCTCGAGTTAATTTAAAGCATGTTAGTAGTAGAGTGTTAACTCTAGATTTGATATTTCATGCCTAAATTAGAAAACAAAAATGACACCGAAGTCAACCAAATAATGAGTCTCCTGAGAATGACCCACAGACGTCTTGGGCCTTCAGTGATGTTCAGTGAAACTCCCGTTTCGAGGTATGATTGTTTAATTTCGTATAAAATATTATGTTGTTTAGACGCCAGCACATCAAGGTACCCCAAACTGTCAACTTTTCCCAATTGAACATGAACCTATACCTAAGTTATAAAGTTGAAAACCTATCGAAGAAATTTGATAATTGGGGTAGCTTGATGTTCTGGGGTCTGTACAATAAAACTAAAAATCCGTACAGCGTCTGGGCTTTTAGAATAGGTAGCAAATGAGACACACGCACACTGAACATCTTCTTAAAACAAGCAGGCGTAAATAAGTAGTACAGAAGAATTATAGTTTATATAGGTTTTTATAAGAATACGATTACATTACCAATTGAATCCTAAATAAAATTAATTATTTTAGATACTTCAGTAGATATAAACTTAAATATAAGTTTGCTAATGGCTTGAATACAAGCTCGTGTGCATGTTTTACTGAGATGTTCTACAAGCCATGAGCCTGTAAGCAATGTAAAACCTGTACCTTGGAGTTTTGGGTGGCTCTGGAGGTGGTTTATCCAAAATCGTATAGATGACTTCATCGTGTTGAATTATTTCAACCAAAGACATATTTATAACTGCAGTAAAGATGGACAAAAAAGTATAACTTAAAAAATAATAAAATATGGAGCTGTTGTGTTAGGGTCCGTCGCTATAGAAACAACTTTTCACAGAGCTGTCTAATATTGTAGTCTTTGCACAGAAATGAGGGTATTTAACTATTTATGTTCTGTGACACTATTCATAATTAGTGTTTTTTATGAAATGAAATAAGATAGTAATACACAATTGATTTGTTTCGAAATCAATGGAAATATTCTGTTTGGTCGATTAAAAACTTTATGGTATAATATTTCCACAGATTTATGTATTATTGTCTATTTATACTATTTAAAAACGTTATTGAAACTACAAATTAAGAATAGATAATAAAATTTGCTTATAGCTATGTAATGGTTAGCAACTGTTTAACTGTACCTAATGAAGGTGTCCTAGGCAGCCCCGGATCTACGATTTTTTCAACCGGGGCAGAAACTTGATAGTGGCGCCCCTCTCTCTAGCGTTTGAGATCAATTAATTAGGTGTGGGCCTGTGTGGCGCCTTTTTCTTACAAGTCAATGGTGAGCCAACCAGGCTTCCGTATGCTATGCGCTTTGTGTAGCAAGTTTTATTTTATTTTTAATCATACTATATTATGCTTTCGGCGCCCCTGAAACTGCCGCCCGGGGCGGTTGCCCGGTTTGCCCCCCCCCCCCCCCCTCTTAGATCCGGGCTGGTCCTAGGGAGCATGGGTAGACGTATCGAAGCCCTTATAAGGGCACGAGGAGGCAACACGCTATTAATTCTTTTTATTTCACATTTTCCTAATAAACCCTAAGTTTTTCCTTATAATTATTAGACATCAAAATCTCAAATATTGCTGCTTTTTTTGTGTTCCGTGTGTTCCTCTAATTTTGCCGGTGAGATTCAGACCCTAGTCGATTGTTTGTAGTGGTGTCATGTCACCTTGGTGTCACAATCAACGGAGGCAAAGCTTTTACAGAGGGCGCAAAATATTTTATACCTGCAAAATGATTGCGGCTTGGCACAGGAGAGGATAAAAGTCGGCTGTTATTCTACTTCGCGAGTGCTCATGAAAATAGAATACTCTGTCCACGGAACACATTTTATATTGACTCTGTCTACGTGAATATGTGTTCTGTGCGAGTGTCAGTCTTATGCCGTGTTCCGAAATGCAACAAAAGTGAAAATATCGCGAACCCGACCAAATTGAATAGTCAAAAAATTTAAGAGCTATCAGATCATTAGTATTGATTTTTATTTTGGTTGGCTTCGCGATATCATCACTATTTGTTTAATACGGAATGCGCCCTTAGCGTTTAAGCGTATGTCAAAATCAAAATTTAGTTGTCCAATGTCCACAGATAGTCGTTGACTATTTTTAGATTCTTGTTACAATTTTGGTCTTTGTAGATGTAATGTAATATTATTTTATACAGTTTTTAATTCGTTTGATTTCACATATGCGTAAATAATAGATAAGATGTTAATAAAAGGTTTCCGGGGGGTAAAAAAGTATAATGCACATAAATGTATAGGTATAGTATGTAGGGACTTTTCGAGTCGATTAGATGCGTTAGACCATGAAGAAAGATTGGAGGGGTGTTTGTCGGCATTGCCCCCGAAGGCTAAAGTGGTGATATGTGGCGGAGGAATGATGGGAGCAGCCGTGGCGTACCACCTTGCGCGCCGCGGCTGGGGCGACAAGACTATCGTCATAGAGAAAGAGAAGTAAGTAGGCTCATAGATTACCTAAGCTTTATTCCAGAGCGCCTCAGCAGAAGCAGCGAGGTGCGGCGGCCATGACTTGGGTGTTCGCCAGTTCCAAGCTCAGCAATGCCTGGTTATTGTTCAAATTAAGTATTTGCTTCATTCATTTTACCGATTTTCACACTACCATTGATTCAGTATAAGATTTTGTCTGATGACAGCCCTTAAAAAAATAATAGGGGTGGAAAGGGATGATAATGTTACAAACCATGGACCTATACTAATGCTATCAGTGTAGATTGCTAATTTTATAGGAGAATGAAACTAATAATAATATACTACTTTTTAACACAAAGAAAACTGGGAACACTTAGGCAAAGGTATCCCCACCTTTGCCTAAGTGTGGGCCCGGTAAAAAAAAGAAAGGTGTTTTGTTATTCTTTGAAAGATTTAGTTCTACTTACAATTTCAGCATAATAGTAAACAAACTAATTTTAGCCTCTAAATGCATGACAAATATAATTAACTTTTTTTTAACGCTTCTAGTTTATGTAATTTCAACAATAACTGCTTCTTGAAAAATTCTCTGCAACATATTGTTTTTAAAGTTTGTATAAGCAAGAGTTTTATTTAGTTGCAGAAAGAAGGGCCCAATAAAATACCCAACCATGCATCTCTGTTTGTTTATACCTTTACTTTCTATATAAATTAAATACATTTTTGAATATTGCTGCTGTCTGCTACGGCACAGCAATATTCCAAAAAAAATGTTATTGTCTTTAACAATCCATGAAAGCATGAAATGTGGATGTCCATAGAAATCAAATAACTAGATAGGTATTAATATAAATCATAGAATTTACGAAAGACAAGGATAAGGTTTTCAGTGCTAACATGGCCAGAGAATGCACAAGACAGTCAGGTTTGGAAGGAAAAATGGGAGGCTTTTTCCCAGCAGTGGGGCACAGTATTAGCTAACACTAAACACTAAGGATAATGAACAGCCCAAAAAGCATGAAACTTTATACAAGTGTTCCCTATATTTCAAAGATTAGCAATATGGATTTTTGTATATTTATCCTCTAAAAATTATGGTGATAGGTTGTAATTTTTGCCTCTGAGAAATTCCATTAGGCACGTGGCTTATATTTTACTAATTGAACAAAAGCCTTAAGGACGATGTGCTAAGGTAGCCTGCAAAAATAAAATGTTCTTATGTTTTTTGCAATTTGCAGGTCAAGCGTCAAGTTATATATTGATTAAAATATGATTTGCAACTGTAATAATTATGGCTTTACAAAATTATAATAATTAAAATGATCAATACAATCCCTCTAACTTGTTATAATCACATACATAGAATTTATGTGATTAAAATAATTATTATTTATAATTACATGCGTCTCTCGGTCACGAATCATATTTTCTTCAACATACATTCTGGCAAAGACCTGCAAATTGCAAAAAGCTGTAAGAAAATTTTACTTTCGTGGTATACCCTGGTGCTTCCCTGGTACCTCATTAACAGCATAACTATGTGAAAGTCTATTAACTGTTCCCAAATTACAATGTTCTTTTTTATTCTTTTTATTTTTACAATGCTGACATATTCACGTCATTTTTTAACAGTATACATTTTTAATATCAACTATTTTTTAGTGATTGTCATGGAAATCATGTCACTTTGTTTAAAACAATGATATTATAAGTAAGTAGCACTTATAATATCATTGGTTTAAATAGCTTCATTGTATTTATGCTGATTATTTTACACATTGTGAATGAGAGAATGTTGTAGGCCTTACAGACTGTAGATTTGTAGATGATTTTCTATTCTGTATTTTCATTCCTCTAAGTACCTGGTACATATTGACAGGCCTGCACTGTCCTCCCATAACTATTATCACTGTAATTTGAAAACATTGTTAGAGCCAATTATTTTTAAAAGAGTAACGTGGAGTTTCTTGCCAGCTCTTCTCCATAGGAAGCGACAATTTGGAACCGTGCACTTAGCTTCTGACGTTTCATAAGTGCCCATGCAGGTTTATATGAAATAAAAATATTTTGATTTGATTTGACTTCCCCCTGAAGCCACTGTATTGATAAAAGCAGCAGAGTCCAACTTGTTTGTATACAAAACTAAACTCTTGGCAGCTAGCTAGCACGTTGACACCCATGTGAGAAGAAATGCCAGAATAAATGTAACTTCTAAGGCTCAAACACCAGATATTGATAGAACCGGCTAGAACAGACTGGAAATAAAAAGTTACAGATTGTTTGAGTAAACATATAAATTAAGACAACATTACCTATAGTCTATCACCAATCTACAACATTGTGATAGGGTTTTTAGATACATACATAGGGTGAATCTTGAACTTTGAAGATAATTCTTGGTGTTATGTTAATCATCACCATTGATATCTATTAACTAATGTCTCTCAGACGCAGTTCTTTAATCTATAAATAGTAGTCTAAGAAGTCTAGGGGTTTATTATAGTTAATATTGTTTGCTCTTACAAAATCCTTGTGTGAATGCAAAAAACTGAACTGAACTGGAATTAGAAATAATACTTCGGTAGGTTTTCTTTCCCTCTGTTAAACGAAATAATAGAATTTCGTATTGATGCTTGTTTGATGGTTGGGATATCGAATGATCGTTAATCAAACGCGACCCTGATGGTGAGTAAAAAAAAAACAAGATCCGATTTTGTATAATTTTGGGTCGTAGATTACAAAAAACCTTCATAGAGGTCAGACTCGCATGGGGTTCTGTAGTTTCTGCTCACCGCCACATTAAACAGTCGTGAGTTTATGAATGTACGTACTTCGATCGTATTACTTGCATAGGACACGTTCGTGAATAAATCTGTACAATTATTGCATAACAGGCGAATCTGCAACACAATCGATGCGCACCAGTGCGCCGCGTTTGACAATGGGATATTCTTTGTGCAATTGATCGTACATAGTTTAATTCTAACAAGCGCAGAAGTGTGGCAAATTACCCACGACGCAGAGGAAGGAATACAATTTTAATATTTTTAATTGCTACCGGGAGCGCT
Source organism: Polymixis flavicincta (assembly GCA_949987655.1). NCBI lineage: Eukaryota > Metazoa > Arthropoda > Insecta > Lepidoptera > Noctuidae > Polymixis > Polymixis flavicincta. The sequence goes on along the minus strand of OX465171.1, from coordinate 7,788,094 downwards.
ACTAAAAGGTGCGCTCCGAGGAACAAAAAAGGAGTGCCTCATTAGGTGCGCCTCAAAATGGTAGCGCTCCGAGGAATACCTCTTTTGTTTATATAGCTAATGCATGAGCTAGCTTTGCGTCTATAGCTAATGCCTCGTGTTGGGCATTATCACTAGCGTCCATGTGACCCTAATTCCTAACATGCGATTAGTAAGATTAAGTGTTGATGACTTTGTCGCGGCGGTGTAGCGCTACTTTGTAAACTGGTATAAACCTCAAAGTGGATGGAAAGCAAATCATAAAAATAAAAAGGTATATGATAAGACAATGCACAATGGGCCTCATAAAAAGGCTGAAATCTCCCTAAAGGAAATGGAGAAAGCTATGCTTGGAGTTTCCCTACGCTATCGAATCAGAAATTAAGAGATCCGTCGGAGAACCAAGGTAACCGACATAGCCCGAAGAATTCCCAAACTAAGGGGGCAGTGGGCAGGGCACATTGCTCGCAATTCTGCGATGGCCGATGGGGCCGAAAGTTTCTGGAGAGGCGACCGCGTACTGGAAGACGTAGCGTGGACCGATGACCAGAAGGCCAATTCTCGTAATTAAAACTGTTCATAGTCGCAGTGTCATCTCAGCGACAAGCAAATTTCAAAAATGTATGATAAATCGAGGTATTTTTGACAGATTGACACTGAGATCAGACTGTGAACGTTCTTAAAATTAGTAGAATTGCCCCTCTGGTGAAGGCCGCGCGAGTCCGGTGGATGCGAGAAGCACAGAACCGGTCGACGTGGCGGTGCTTGGAGGATGCCAATGTCGAGCAGTGGACGTCTTTCAGCTGAAATGATGATATAAAAAGCCCGCAGATATGATGGATGGATTTTGTGTAAAATCACAAGCTAGTATGATTGTGATCATTAAAAGATATTTTCTTTTACAGAGTTGGTATTGGCAGCCGATGGCATTCGTCGGGTCTCGTCGGCGCTTTCAAGCCTACCCTAGCACAAGTTCGCCTGACCCAGTCCTCCATTAGGCTCCTGCAAGACCTTGAAGCTAAAGGCAGAGCGACTGGCTGGAAACAATGTGGATCCTTACTGCTGGCAAGGAACCGGGATCGGATGACGGTATACAGGAGAATGAAGAGCCAATCTGTGTACGTATTTTTTTCTTTGTGTCGATATTACCTTTTTTCGCCAATTCTGCGGCGTTGTCTATCAGTTATAGCGCAGAGGTCGCTTTGTTTACTGGTTGCGGAGCACAAAGGATAGGAGATGAGACATAGTTAGTGGCTCAGTTCCACACCTACGCTACATTTATAAAAAATAAAAACACTTTTATTGTCCTTCACAGAAAACAAAAAGGACAAACATATTTTAAGGTGTATGTAAGGATCCCCATGCGATGAAGGCTTCGTTAAAAATATCTGCCGTATAGCAAAATGGAGGCGAGGACCTATCAGTGTGGTTCGGACATCCCTTCTATAAGCGGGATTCACAATTTTTATACAAACCACACAATCGAATTAGGGAACTGTACATAATAAATAGATAGATAGAAAATGCACTAATGTACACTAAAATTTAACAAGGGTAATTTACTAAATCATTAATATTCGGGATACAATGGCGGTCTTAAAATATAAATAGACTAATAATTGGTCCATCTGTAAACAGAAACTCTCAAGTCCTGAATGCATCCATTCAATGTATGCAGATTCCAAATATGTAAAACGTGCGGGCCAAAATCGAGACAAACATTGTTTTGACTGCTACAACGCACGTGGCGGGGCGCTCTAATTTAATCGAAACTGTGCAGAACGCTTTATTGTTCATGGGGTATGTCGGACAGCGCACGCTGCTCTCTGTAGTCTGGATAGAACGATATTGTAGAGGGTAAAAAATCAATAAAAGGTCGGTGCAACACAGTCTGTCTGCAATCACCGAAGGGTTGAACGGCGCCATATAGGTCATTCACCGTGTGTTAGTAATATTTATTCTGATAGGAGAGAGAGCTTATCTATAAATTAATCCGTGAAGCAAAAACTTAGTACCTTTTTTTTACGAAAATTACGCAGATGGAGGATTATGAAATTCGATTAGAAGTTCAGAAACCTAATGTTTATAATAACGTTCAAAATTCAAATTCAAATGAATTACGGTCGAATTTCTACCAAAGGATTGGGCGACCACTAGTTCACAAAATCTAGACTAAAGGCTGCTTACTGATAAATAGTAAAAATCACGAATAGTTTGGGCCAACTGGAGATCGAAACTAAAACCTCTAGAACGTTTTAACGAAAATTATAGGTTCAAACAACAGCTTCTTCAAAGATCAGCGCTAGAAGCATTTCCGTGTTCTGGTTGAAATCTGCCACATAACTATTTACATATTATCGATTTTCAATTCTCAGAGGTACACAATTGGAATTGCCACTCAGTTCTTCTAATAGATGGCTGCGCCACATCCACGGTTGCATTCTTTATAATATCGAAAACAATGGAATTAAACGAGTCAGCCTATATCTATAAATATTCGTGTAAGTCGTTGTGGGAGCGGGTTTGGGGGGAGGCTGTGCCCTGGAATTAGACAGTGTAAGCGGTATAGGTAATAAAGTAACATCGCGAGTAAAACAGACATAACATCAGACGGGACGCTTTTTGGTTTCGCTTAGGGCATGCAACCCTCTCTAATTATGGAGGCAGATCACACACCGCAAGGAGTGCTGCCACCGAACTGGACAACACAGGATAGAACTTGGTTTAAAAACTTTGTAATCATTTTGGGAGAGCTAAATTGTTTGGTTGTCTATACGAACTTTACGTGCGTTGCTTACTTAGAAGCTAATATACATATAATCTAGACTTACCTGAAATGGTTGTATGCTTCTCATACTTAAATGTATTTATGCAATCGCCTGATAGTTTGCGGCCCAATATATACAAAATTGGGTCTATTTAAACAACTTTTGTTATAGTTTTTGGTTGGAATTCTGTTTAAATATTGACATGACCTTGTATTAAATTATTACCTGCCGCAAAAAAATCTTGGTAACTAAGTCCAGATAGGTCTTTATTATTACCTCTTTGAATAATTTTACAATCACAGTCGCTATGCCCATAACATGATAAGAGAAGGTAGTTATATTTAGTAGTAACACGACTTTCATAGGAACAATATTATTAACTCTTAGACCCCTCTGATGCGGAACGTGGATCCACGCAGTACATAATTACTTTTTAATTGTTCCTGTAATAACGGTATGCAACAGGTAAAAACAAAAAAACGAATCTATTCTTGGTCAGTAACTCATCTAAAAAGTTTACAATATTGATGGTTTCATGGTAGTGAAATTAAATGAAGTACGTTTATTTAGGGGACAGTGCGAGTCATCCTGAAAGTCGTCTAAATATAGTCTACGTTGACGAAGTTTTTAAGAAGAGTTAATTGTAGGCTCCATATCCTGGTTACTTCTGTAACTGGAGGGCAGATAGGGAGTCGCTCGATGTAAAATACCAGTATCCGGATAGACTGAAACCTGACCCCAATATGGTAGGGAAAAGGCTTGGGAGATGATGATGAGACAATTATAGGTAAAATGTTTGTGTAACTTTCTAAAAATTGACTGTAGCTAGGTCGCTAGAGAACCCCAACAGACCATTCAACTGTGTAGGATCGATAGCTATATTTTATGATGCAGAAAAGGGACACTGCCCGTTTTATCCTGTGTCTATAATCATTTTAGCATTTCTCCAACAGTTCTTGGGGCATACCTTGCGAGCTGGTCACCCCGAAGAAATGCCAAGAGCTGTGGCCGCTTTTGAACGTGGATGACGTGTTGGGAGGTCTATGGATCCCTGGCGATGGTGTTGGAGACCCTCACTTGCTGTGCATGTCTCTCATGAGAGAATGCCTGGAGAACGGTACGTGATTACTTGTGATTTTGTTACGGTGCCATATTTTTTGATTTCACAATGGAAGTTGCTGTGTAGCTGGCGAAATGAAGTGCACTATACAGGAAAAGTTTTTATCACCGGCGAAAAATGTCTGCGGTAGGGTTTCTAGAATGGTATACCGAATTCATGGTTACAGTTTGCGCACTGGATAAAAACTTACCCTGTATACCCCAGTCCGTCGGGAAAATCAGGCGCGCTTTTATTTGTAAATAGCAGGCGGGAGTCTTGAATTGATTTTGTGAGCGGCAATAGGGTTTATTATTAATGTTTCTTTATTTATAAAAAGTTTGTATTAGTCTTGCACTTGAAACTATGTCCCACAAAACCGTTTTCACAGTTTGTCAGTCGAAAAGATCATACTAAATGTTGTTCGCCCCTATTACTTTAAACATAAGTTTGAACATAACTACGAGTAGCAGAATGTGACGTATACACCTCTGTCTACCCCTTCAGACAATACTGGGGTGTGATGGTATTTCATAATAAGCGTAAAGCTGAAGAAGAAGACACGTTTATACTTCCGCCACTTCCTCTCGGCTTAAAGCTAGGAAGTGGTAAGAGGTAGGCGTTTTGTGGTTGTCTTTTGTAATTTAGGACCTCCAAAAAGTGCAGATTCCTTCCTTCCGGTTGAAATTTGAATGTCGCATCTTTCTTCACCTAATTAAAAGCCATTGTTCTTCCACGATCTTAATCCACTGACCAAATATATTGGCAGACGCAACAATTTGAAATAATAATACTTTTTTAAATTCCAATTCCGTTCCTGTGCCACTTCCCTTGTGCAAATCTGTTCCCGAGTTACGTATATACACAGCCGGCAGTATGTACATGTACATAGCTAGGATATATACGTTGGTTTGATCTCCCCTCGTCTAGATGGCTAGCAAGACTGCCTCAGGACGCACGTCTGCCATCACAACAGTATTGATCAGTTTGTTTATGATTTCTATAGTCGCATGCATCTTTTTTATACTGTTGATTTCGTATCCGGATAAAAATGTTTTCTGGTTATAAATTGATGCTAGAGTAAGTAGAAATTATTTTTACTGCCGATGTTTTAGCAGACTTGTTGTTTTTTTGCCTATGATATTAAATAGTTTGTATTTCCTCAGGCGTAGGCGTGATGGAAGATTGCTCTGTGACCGCTGTGCTTTCGAAGAACGATCGAGTGTGCGGAGTGGAGACGAACCGCGGAGCCATCGAGTGCGAATACTTCGTCAACTGCGCTGGCTTCTGGGCAAGGCAGGCAAGTGACACATTCATTATTATTATTTATTTGTAATCGACTTAAAAAAGGGAATCAATCTCAATTCGATTGTACTATTTTTGTGTGTTTCTATTGTGCTACGTGATCTCTCCGGGTATTTCACTTACTTCGGGTAGTTTTTGAGTAACTTCAATGACACGTATTTTTTCCACTTAGTGTATATTGATGATGTTATAATCAGTTCCGGTCATAGATATTTATATATTAAGTAGTGGTATAAGAATTTGTGTGGGGTAGATACCACAGCCAAAAGTGAAAAATATAAACTTTTTTACAAAAATAATCAACTGTCATACAAAAAAGAAAAAAAACAGGAAGTCGGTGGCAAAGAACGAAAATACAGAACCAAAGACACCGACTAACAAACATTTATCTTTTGGCTTTTATTTTTTATACCAGAACGAGGCGAAAGCCTGTATTTCGGATGTCAGCGCCAAAACCCTCCAGTAAATAAACTTAAAAATAGCCATCAAGGAGATTATCGACCTACCTCTATCTAGTACCTATAGTCTCCCGTGTCTGGTGGGTGGCAATGGTGGTGGCATACACCGCCATCTACATTGTAAAAAAATACAGTAGCAACCAGTAGCAATATTATAACACTGTGATCTTTTTATTTCTTTACTTACTTATGGAACTGTCGACGGGTACGTGGTGCTGAAAACTTAACCACCACGCGGGCCCAGTGCGATTTGGTGAAAGTCACGTGTCTTCGAATATTCGTTTCTAGGACATGCCGGTTTCCTCACGATTTTGACCGAACCTCGACCATTGTACACACGGCTAAACATCAAGCAAAATCATACATTTCCAGTATAAAATGATCTCGCATTGTATAGGATTTCCGTACAGTGCGAGATCAGCGCAAACTGGAAATGTATAGCTTGATGTGTAGCCGTGTGTACCAACATTGCTCGCGGCTCATTATTATGTTGTATTTAATAAATTGTTCTTAGTTTTCATGACGGATAATATTTGTACTAGCTAACTAATTTTTTATCTACCAATATAATGTATACTATCACTTCGCCCTTCGAACAATGTCTAACGTTTTTATTTACTCGGGCACGTATTCGATCGTTTTGTGATTAAATGTTAAAGTTAATGTCTTTAAATGTGTGATTAAATATTAAAGTTAACGTCTTTAAAACGAACTACCTGCAACGTTTCATGTTCACTCGTTTGTTATTTTTAAGTAAACAGTTTGACTTGCACCCATGACCCAAGTCTCGATGAATGAGAAGTAGCACGCAATTGGATCGTTATCGATATGTTTACCTATATTAGGTCATATTCGCAGTCGCAGTTTTAGGGGTTTGGGGCTAAGTAATAAACAGCCTCACGGGTCGATCGATCAGGTTAAGCTATGCTTTACGCGGTTGGTCCGTGGATGGGACCATCTTTACATACCAAAACTCCTCCGTGCCTCGGAAAGCACGTTAAGCCGTTGGTTCCAGCTGTCATTTGTGGATCTTTGACAGTCGTTACGGGTCGTCAGAAGCCCGAAAGTCTTGACAACCAGTCTTACTAAGGGGTATCGTGTTACCCAGTTACTGGGTTGTGGAGGTCAGATAGGCAGTCACTCCATGTAAAATACTGGTTTTCAGCCGCATCCGGTTAGACTGGAAGCCGACCCCTACATATTTGGGAAAAGGATAGGCCGCTAAGTTTACCTAAATTACAGACGGTAAGACTTTGTTATCACTTTCGAAATTTTTACAAGATGTTCCACCATTGAATATAAATAACTGTCACTTCGGGACCATCACTGACATCACGAAAAATTAAACAAGCTGTTTCATACATTTTGTTTGAGTAGATATTGAATGAACTATTGTATGAATTAGCCGATTCGTTTTTGGAGACTTTTTATCACTTTCAAAATTGATGGCAGCAAAATTTTTTTTAGATAGGTAGATATTTCACATTGGCTGAAATGCTAGGCGGTCATATCGCTTATGATCTCAGGTCTTTAACAAAACATTTCTTTAAGATACTTGTAAGTGTTGCTCGCGTAAAAGTACTGGTCAATTTGAGGTGAATCCCGCGGGAGACGCGACTTCGCGCGTCCTTTGTTTTAATTATTAAGGAAGTCACACGGCTGTTCAAGCCTGTTTGAACACCTCCATACTAGTTAGTTATATAATCTGCGAGAGAGGATTTCGTTCCGCATCCTGCACGGTTTTCGCCTCAGTTTGACCAGAACTTATAACTGTCTTTACTCATTATGATGGGATGTTTTGCAATTGTGAAAAGCAGATCTAGTGTGGCCCCGCGCAATACTTTAGCGAACTGAAATATACTCATCAACAAGTTGAGCCTCAGCTTCCGCTTATATTTAGGAAGAAAAGTTTTGAGACATATTTATAGAAAATTAAAAATTTAAAAAACCCCCGACCCAAACAAAAACTCAAAAAAGTAAAAAATAATATTTATAGGCCTTTTAATTTTAACGTAATATTTTGATCAGGGCATTGTCAAGTCGGGGGACGGCTAGGCCTCTGTTTGGCGTTTTCATTGACCGTCCCCCGACTTGACAATGCCCTGATCAAAATATTACGTTACAATTAAAAGGCCTATAAATATTATTTTTTACTTTTTTGAGTTTTTGTTTGGGTCGGGGGTTTTTTTAATTTTTAATTTAATTTTTATTTCTTGCTTTTTAAACTTAATGTCTCCCTTAAATCACCATTTATCTATACTCTATTCATTGAGACCTTTTCAATGAGCCCAAACACGATACATCTGCTGTTTGTTGGTGAATAACTTGGGTTTCCTGGAAATTCCAGGTGTTGCTCCAGCATCAGTTCAAGGTTATTTTATTCGTCTAATATCATTGAAGTAATAGAATCCCAAATTTTGAGTTGATCAGAGGCTAAAATCCCTTTTTCAACCAGAAAAGAGCTGATAATCTTCAAACGGCTGAACCGATTTTGATGAAACATGTCTAAGAACACTCCCGACTAATACACCTTTCAAACAAAAAACTAAATCAAAATCGGTTCATCCGTTCGGGAGCTACGTTGCCTCAGACACACACACACACACACACACACACACACACACACACACACACACACACACACACACACACACACTCGCACACGCACGCACGCACACACGCACGCACACACACACGCACACACACACACACACGCACACACACACACACACACACACACACACACACACACACACACACACACAGACACGTCAAACTTATAACACCCCGTCGTTTTTGCGTCGGGGGTTAAAAAGAAAGTGATCTAAAAAAAAACTGACAGAACCTAATATTATTATAAAACGCACCGTTTTGCTGAAAAACGCGAAAAACCCATTTTCGAGACCTTTGACCTTGAATATTTTTTTTCCAGGTACGGGATCGATGGGAACTTTTGAGCATTCATTTATCATGGTGCTCCGAACATTCGTAGAAATTTTTGGCTCCATGCGAATTTTGCTTTTGCTTTTTGCTTCACTACTATTAGGCCTAAATTGACTGGACCATTAAGGTCGAAGCGATGTGGCCTGCGATTTTTCTTTGCATTTTTCAGGACTGTTTCAGGCCGTACATTCAAAAAAATATGATTCAAGATCGTAACACGTATCTAGTTACAGAATCATCCTAGTTCATTTAATTTTAATCCCTTTATATGTATACTAGCTTTTTCCCGCTGCTTCGTTCGCGTTAATTTAAAATTTAATTAAATTTATTAAATTTTAAATTGAATTACATTTAATTCAATCATGATTCATAAGGTACGTGGTGCCATCTATTATCATAAGAACGTTATTTAACGTTATTGTTTTCCTCGGAAACTGTACTTGTTTTCGGGATGAAAGTCCGTTTCTGTACTCCTGACAGCATGCAAAATTTCAGGATGATCGGTTCAGTGGTTCAGACGTGAAAACGTACCAAACAAACAAACTTGCTTTCGCATTTATAATATTAGTTAGGATTTTTTCGGGCTACCTTACCGCATCCTCCTCCTCAATTTGCAGGGCAGCGCCAGCTTGTATGTTGATTAAAATATGTTTCGCGACCGTAACAAATTATTTTTACAGAATTATAATCCTTAAAATCCATAAAATTCATCATTGAATGACTTTTTCATGTAATAGTCTGACACAAACCTGCAAATTGCAGAAAACGTAAGAAAATTAGAATTAAAATAAACTAAATCAACGAATTAATTCGAATCAACTTTCCGGAATTAATGCTCTTATGGATGTTTAAATTAAAAGCGCATCAAAATCCATTGTCTAGTTTAGAAGACCTCGGCGATCACATAGACAAACACGGAAAGCGTCTTTGTATTTTCATACCAAGTAAAGAAAGGGGATCGTTAATTCTTCCGTTCCTCTTTAATATTGAACTTTTTGTGTTGTCACTGAACACCCTGCCATTGCTCGTGCGGAGCAGAGGCTAGTTAAATAATAGTTCCTACTGACGACGTGAACAACAAGATAATATCCCTATACCTATTATAACTCCTCCGGGGGACAGGAGGAATGCTGTGCACAATACACGTGTTATGTGTGTGTGTATTACATAACACCGAACTGCGCGGCAATGCCACTCAAGCTGCTGCAATTTTCCTATTCATATCCACTTGATGTGCATCACGGATGTTGTGACCAAATTGATGCCGTTTAAAGTATCGCCTGAATAGTTTATTAAAGACCTTCACGGAGGGGGAGCTCTTCCAATGACGCGGAGACTAATGCATACAGTTCGCCCCGTATTTACTCAGCTATTATAAAGAACTTAGGCTCGTCAGGTATAAATGTGACAATAGTATTATTGATATCCTAATTGTATGTTTGTAGAAGTTTCGAAGGGTATTAAGAGGCGCGGTCACGATACGGGCCCTTCAGTTCTGAGTCAGTCTCGAATCTCGTAGCATCAATTTCTGACGCCATAGTCATTTGTTTCTTCATTTTAATCTTTCATCTCCCTCGTATTCTCAAGATTTCAGTGTCGTGTTTGCTTGCTTCAGGGTTAATCCAACATTTTTAACGATAGGCTTCCGCCTCGTGCGATTTCTTAATTCTGCAAAGCCGTTGTTTACTAACGTAACCATGAATAAGTTGTGTTGTTTTGTGATTCTTTTTTGGCGATACAATAGGGCCTCCTGATCTTGTTTCTAGAGATTTTTTGCGTTTTTGCATGTTTTACTTAACGAATGTACATATTGTGGGTGTCACTTCCGAATAAGCTGAATAAGTTAAAGTTAAGTAAGTTTGTGATGTCAGTGGTGTCGGTAACAGTGTTGCGAGTTCAATTGTTTTTTCTTATCTCAAAAAACGCTCACCGCGCCTAAAGAAGGTTACACTTCAAAAAACTAAAAAGTTCGTAAACAAACTTCAAATTTTTTAAATTAAATTCATTCGTTTTATATCCGTTCCCAAGAAGAGCACGGGCTATTATATCTTCCTAATTTAATTCGGTGTATAATGGCTGTCTGTTGTGTAGACAATCACGAGACTATTTGCTGCTCCTATTTTGCGTTCGTAAAACACTTCAAATATTTTAAATTAACTTCATTCTTTTTCTATCCGCTCCCAAGAAGAGCACAGTTTATATCTCTTTAATTTAATTCCGTGTATAATGGCTGTCTGCTGTGTGATAGTCAATCATGAGACTATTCACTGCTCCTATTTAGCAATTAGTCCAATTTTCTGACATCACCTAACTCAGGTCAGTTTGCCTCAGCCGTTGGGCCATTTTTTTTTTACAGTGGGGTAATTGCATATTATTATCATACTATAATCCGCGCGCGATGGAACCTTGTCAAATAAAACTCGAGCAGAAATCACGGATCACGGATTTCTGCTCGAGTTTTATTTTAAATGCGAGATTTATTTAATATTGTGTAATTATTTAACGGGGGGTTGTCCCAAATTGCCTGTTTCAGAATCAAGATTAAATGATCAAATTCGTGTATTTAGGCCCTGAAAAAAACATATGTCATAGATAGATCCTTGTTTGAGGGAAATTAAAGGTTCAAAACACGATTAATTGCAATTTGCTCGATGAAAAAAAAATCCGAAACAGGGTCGATTTCAAAACCAGTTTCCGTCTCATTTCCTAATAAGAGAATTGCATGTACGATGAGGGAATCTTATTTAAGAGGGAATTTAAAGGTTCAATTTTTTAGTTTAGTAGATATTTTTTTAATAAACTCAAAAAGATCTAAATCCGGCTAAATCGGCTCACGCTCAGAGCCTGTCAGAGTCCTACGGGACGTCATCGAGGGTGGACCTGTGTCAAAATTTTCAAAAACTCGCTCATTCTGCGCCTGTACAAAAAATCTAATAAAATAATAACAAATTAATTTATGAAATTGCGATAGCTCAGATAAAATATCTTGTTATTTTATAATAGTCTTAATTCATTAAATTGTTTTCGAAAATGTGATTATTTCTAGGCAATATGATGACATTTAATTGTCATCTTAAAATAGTGTTGACACATTACAAATTATTATCGATGAAATAATAGTCAAGTGAGAGTCGTATTCTCCGTTTATGAAGAAGTTTGTACAAATCACAGTTTTCTAAGATTCTTTTAATCAGTTTCATCCTTATCAACTATGATATTTCTTGTGCACCGAACTGTGTTCGCTACTATCATATCCTACATTAATATAACATATTATACAATATGTCTGGTTGTCGGTTGTATACTAATAATATAAAGAACTTTCAGTCTGACACCAACAGAGAAAATAGGAAAATATTTGCTCAGACAAAAGTGCTATAGGGTACACGACTAATTGGAAGGAACACGATAACAACTTTATTGATATTTCTCAAATAGCGGAGCTAGCAATACAAGATTTTTTTTCGAATCCGTGATTTTAAAATATTAATGTTGATGTCCTAAAATAATATTTTCGATAAATTATAGCTGGAGCAGTAGGTACGTCACTAGACAATAAAGTACGGGAATTGTTCCTTCATATGTAGCTCACAATATTTACGGTTCTATCTGAGCCATGGCAAACACCAAAAACAAAAGAATATGGTTACAGTGTAACCGAAACAGTAAGACCATTTAAGCGTATTCTACTTGATAAAAATCTGAAAATCAGGATCTAAAGATGTAAATAAAATAGTGGATGATTTGTATGGAAATCTACCATTTTGAAGAAGAGAAATACCGTCGGACACACAGCTTGTCTACTTTATAAATTCTTGAATTCACTGACAACTTACGCTTAGCCTCTGGGAACCTCTGAAAAAAAAATGTCTTTAATCCGATTTAATTAAAGAGATTTGTTTTCTCAAAAAACAAATTGCACAAGGGTATTTTTTTGTTTTTAATGGGAAATCATCAAATGTCTTCTCCAGCTCTGGGCGGAACGGGAGGGCTTATCAGACTTTCACTGAACCCACCCGTGTTCCATCAGATCGAATTCAAATTCTTAAATTCACTGGCAACTAAAACTTGTCTGGAAATGATCTGGTTGAAAGGTCTGGAAGCATGATTTCCAAATGAAACCATTGCAATTTTTCATTTTCACCTTACAACCGCAAAACCATATGTATCTGTAACTAGCTTCTACTCGTGACTTCGTTCGCGTAGAAGTCGTAAGACACCACTATTGTGCCACATTATATAAAACTTCCCTGTACACAACTATGTCACATTTGTAGATTTGCTCTCAACAGCCTAAATATACAAAGAATCAAAGCAAACAGGACTGGTGTCGCGGGGTCATTTGACGTACAGTTGTCCGTGTGAGAAGCAGCTAGTCCTGAGGTTGAAACCCGTAGCAATCATAATAATAGTAAAGAACTGAAGGGTTTTTTTTTTTTATAAATGCTTGAAATCGCTATTTCTGGAACTACCAGCCTCAGGCAAAAGCTAGTTTTAAGCTAGTTTTGAATGAAAATACGTTTCTTGATTTTCATTCGAAACCAGTTGATTACATCACTTGAACAATTACATTAAATTACAACACAGCACATTAGCCGATTCCGACACCGCCACGATACCGGGGATTAGATTTTCGCATACGTTTAGTACCTAATACACGCTTTTACATACGAGTTGCTATTGTCACCTATGTCGTCGTAGACAGTGACTGACTCCGATATCAGCAGGCTTAGCATGACGCTTTCTATATCTACTCTTCTGTAGAATAGAAATTGCTTGTCTACATTTCTTGGTACAAAACTGTCAACTGTCTATAGGGAAACATCGTTTTTGTCTACTCTTCCGACGACAAAGCGCTTGTCTACGGTTCTCGTACTAAGCCTGCAGCACAATAGAGGTGAGAGAACTGGCCATTCTTTCAATTGAACAACTTATTCGCATTGCTGATTTCGGGACGTCGATACTTAGGTACTGTACCTACTGTGGTCGTTTGGTGAGTCGCGATGGTCATCGTTATTCACCAATATCATCAGGCCGATAATAAATATATCGGTTTCGAATCGGTATGTGTACAGCTGCCGACATATCGGTATCGGGTTTGTGTCAATATCTGATAATATGAAAACGCTCAATAGGTAACTTACAGGACACTTACCCTACACAGGGAACTTTAAGTAATATTTTTAGTTTTACCATACCGTACCTAAAACTATGGAAAAAATTTCGAACCTAAGCAAAAATAATTCAGTTGATCAACTGCAATATGTTATACTATGGCATGGATTTTCTGCTAAATGGTTGACAGTTCATCGTAAATAAATACGTCATGCCGCATTTGGGGGAGGCGGAGGTAGCGTTTCAAAGGCCCACATGCCGGAACAACCTAGCCTTAAGTGTCATTTTCGATTTACTTTGACAAGGTTCCTTCCCATTCTCATCGCGCGCGGATTATACCAGTACGAATGGCTTTAGTTTTGACACTTTAATAACATTCATTGCGTTATCTACGTCGTTCAAAAACAATTTATTCAAACAAATGAAGAAATGGATTCCCTTCAAAATGATACAGATTGTGGTTGATAGTGTGTTACACAATTACAGGGCAGTTTTATTGAATTACTTTATTGGTTCCAGGTTGGCCAACTCGCTCGACCTCAAGTTAAAGTACCCCTTCTACCCTGCGAGCACTACTACCTACACACCAAACCCATCGAAAACTTAGACCCTATGACCCCTGGTATGTATTCTAATATTCTATACCATCTATATTCACACACATTCTATACTATTCTATACTTCCTTTTTTATTACGGATTTTATATAATAGCAGCCTGGAATCTGGATTTGTGGAAATAGGCTCTATTACATGGAACTTAATGATGGAATATCGTAAGTCCTGAAAGTAGTTTGTTCATAATTAAAAACTGAATCGATTTCAGTGAGTGGCGCAGCCGTGAGGCACATATTTATAGTACCTAGTTATTCATTTTCACTTTTTTTTGCTATTTATTTTGTGTTACACGAACTGTGTCCAAATAAACGGTATTCTTTCTTTCTTTTATTTCTGATTTTTAGAATAGGTGTTTTTTCATACTGACCATCGATTGAGCTAAAGAAAATTAAATCTTATTGTAAGGCGATAAGACTCAATTTTAAATGCATAAAGTAATGCTGGTGGTCATCGCTATTTTCAGAATAGAAATCTTAATTTCGGCCGAAAGACGTCCACTGCTGGACATAGGCCTCCCCCAAAAGGGGGGTGTTGCCATAATCGCCACGCTTGGCAGGCGGGTTTGCGATCGCAGTATGGTAAAATGCATAGAGAACGCTGCTGCCCATTCTCTAGTAAGTCCCTTTTTCGCCTTCTACGACACCCACGGGAAGAAATGGGATGGTGCTATTCTTTTACGTCCGGCACCACACAGTATTATTGTATTATGCTTATAACGCAATACTCTAATTGAGTCCTCGCGTAAATTTTTGTTACATATTGTATAGTTACAGAATTTTAAATAATAATAAGCGTGAAAGGCGAGATATGAAAAAGAGGCCTATAATTAGCTGGGACAATGGTACAAGAGTGAACCGAAATTATTCCAATAAACCAGCGGAAGCCATCACTGAGTCAATCTCCTCTCTTCTTTATCACAATGCCAAGTCATCCATTTAGTTTAGTTTACTCCTTCGGTGCAACTCTATGGTCTGCTCCAAAACTATGTGATGAAAATGTAAACAGATGGATCAGAAAACGCACCTGTGAATGCCAATCTTTAGTGCCACTTACAAATTGAGTTCCTTGACCCAAAATTATTATTAAAAATGTTTTTCAATTTAGACCTCAATTTTCGTCAATGTCTTTAAAAATTCAATTTAATCATGTTATTGAAACAATAATTTTTAGGAAAAGCAGTGAGATATAAAGTTGAAACCTTAATACGGATGAGTGTGTTACTAAAATTCCCCTTAAGTGAGTAATTGCGTAAGAATTGAACTTGAACAGCACGCGTAGCATGACCACCGTAGAAACGGGTTTTGTCGATGGAAGAATAGACAAAATAACAGATAAACAATCAAAAACTGTCATTTTATCTTTTCTTCCGTCGACAAAACCCGTTTCTATGGTGGTCATGCAACGCGTACTGGATTGCTTACGCTTTCATTGTATAGTTTCTGTACATATAAGTAGTTATACTTGATCCTGATTGTTCCAGTTATTCGAGATCCCGATGGCTACATTTACCTACGCGAGAGGGACGGCTGCATCCTAGCTGGAGGATTCGAACCGATCGCGAAACCGGTGTACGAAGAAGAAAGTAAGTTTAAAGGAATTGGAACTAAAATTATTTAAGGTTTACCACCCATCTGGATATTTCCGGAATTTTCGACATAATGGTTTTTTTTTACTAAAAAAGGGTAGTTGAGTATTGAAAAAAAAAAACGATTTTTTGTCAGGACTTTTTCAATTTCGAAACCGGACCGCTAGTCGATGCTGACCTACAATCTGTCTCTCTCATTCTCCATAGTCACATGCATGGCTCAACGCTGCGTTCCCGAAGACTGGGACCACTTCCACGTCCTCCTACAGCAACTCCTCAAGCGTGTGCCAAGTCTCAGCCAAGCAGTCCTGCACAAACTCTGTAATGGACTGGAAGCCTTCTCCCCTGACTGCAAGTGGATCGTCGGGGAGGCTCCTGAGGTAGGTTAGCTTGGAGCAAACCTCACTGCAATAATATGGGATATAATTATGTATCTTTGTTTCCTCTACAGGTTTAGGATTTTGAATCTAACATTTGAACCGTAACATTATGATGTAATGTTTTAGGTTGGTTCTATACCTGGGGGTCTAGACAACTGGCAATTGCTTTCAAAGCGTTTCTTATTTTTAGAACTGCTTTCTACAGGATTCACAAGCTCTTAGGTAGCTTATGTAAATCCAATACATTTTTGACTTTTCCATTGTTGTTGTCGTTCATAGCGTCACTTTGCCTCCTATATGAAATCCTATACAATGCGAGATCAGCTTATACTAGAAAAATATAGCTTGATATGAAGCCGTGTGTACCTATAATGGAGTTACTTTCGCTATTAGAATGTTAAAATTTCATGTCTGCTGGTTAAGTAGTAGATTTAGTGGTAGTAAGTTTATTAAAGGTAGGTACCGCAATTTAGAAAATAATTATATGTTTGACTCAAAAATATATTAAAGAGTATTTATTCGACAAAAATATATAGATTTTATTTTCCTTTTTTGTCTTCTTGTTTAACATCTAGTATAAATTATAATATTTGTGTATTTAAAGTATATTATTTAAATAAAATTTATTGATTATTTGTAGATATTTTTTGTTAAAAACATATTATACTAGCTTTTGGCCGCGGTTTCTCCCGCGTAAATTTTGGAAATTATACCATAGGAACGTACTACCCCAATTCAACGTTTCCTTTGTCCTAATAACCCAGGGTATGACCCATCCGTACTTATTTATACAGGGTGTAACAGAATAGACGCAAGTCCTGAAATTTACTTATTCATAATTTACTAGTGAATCAATTTTAGTAATTTAAAATGTAGGTATTTTTCTCAAAAATTATGTATTTTGCCATACCTGCTGCCGATTTATACAAAGAAAATTCAATCTAATTTTAAGGTAATAAGACTCAATTTTAAATGCATAAAGTATGCTAGGGTCAACACGATTTTATTATTAAAAAAAGTTTGCCTTAAAAAATAAGTTTTGGTCATTGTATTAAGCTTTTAACTCAATACTTTGGAGTATACGATTAGTTTACTTTAAAGTGTACCATTTTGATGGGGTGTATGAGGTGTTGCGTTAAATACTTTACACGTTGTATACAGGGCTGATTTTAATGAAATAAAGACTAAATGTTACTTATAGGTACAAACAATGAGTATATTTCCCATCCCATAGATCTCTTGAATTTTACAAAGACGTTGAAACACGTAATTCTTCATTTCTTACCAAAAGCAAACATTTGGATTTTCATATCCCTAACTTAAGAAGTGGTGGGTTTCCTTTACAAACTCTCATCCCCTATACGAGCAATTTTATCGGAATCCGGCCAGTGATTTAGGCGTGAAAAGGTAACATACAGTTACTCTCGAATCTGTACAAGTAAATAAAATTGAAGTGTCTGTTTGCATTGTCAATAACAGCTTTTAACTAAATGTAAATGAAAGTAAACAGGGTGGCAGGCAAACTGTAACCCTGAATTCAGCACCTTATTATAGAAGTCGACATTTGTTGTACGTTATAAAAAAAAATGCTGTTTCATAAAAAGTGCAATACCTTCGCGGTCAAAATGTACGGCAGAGGTATATTTTTGACTAATCGTCGAAATACAACGCAGGGGCGTTTAGAATCATTTACTGACTCCACGGTAACAGCTTGTGCGTTTTATGGCTCTGCCTCTCAGTATACGGCACTTTATAAAGTAAAAACAATTTATTAATTATTTTTTCTGTCTGTCTGTCTGTTTGTTCCGGCTAATTTACGAAACGGTTGGACCGATTGTGAAGGAACTTCTACTGGCAGATAGCTGCTTTGTAAGGCGTAAGGTAGGCTTTTGGTCCCACGTTAGCGGTAGCACGTTCCCGTAGGATAATTTCCGATCTCAACGCAGGCACAACTAGTTTAAAATAATTTAGTTCGACTTTTAATTGTATTCAGTAACTTGACAGTTCAAAGAAAAATAATGTTACCATACTAAAGCTAATAGTGTTGAGGTAGTGAACGATTTTGCGTAAAGAGCGAATGATAAAAATGGTTTCATTTTAAATTAAACCATTTCTATCATTTATTTATTTATTTATTTTATTATTTATGTACACACAGTAAAATACATAGGAGATACGGCATAAAACAAGTGAGTACAAAGGCACTGCTTATTTCTTTAGAAATTTCTTCCAGCAGACCTGCGAAAGGAGAAATGAAAAAGAAAATCATCATTCGTTATAAAACTTTAAAAAATCACTTGTAAGATGTGGAATATATGAATAATCAATAATTTATTAATAAAAGTAATTTCCTTTTTTTATTTCTTCTAATAGGAAGAAACTAAATAAATTATCTTACTACTGAAAAACAAAATATATAGCAAATTCTACAATTGTAATAGTGCATATCATGTTATTACGACAAATTATTAAATTTAAGATATAAAGCTGCATGTAAGTCAGTAATCTCAAGTTCATTCGATTTCGTTCATTCTTACACCACCTCACTGGCTTTTTTTGTCAAAATCTGGTAACTCTTCAACCGTCAAGTTACTGAATACAATTAAAAGTCGAACTAAAGTATGCATTGAGAACTAACAAAATAAATAAGAAATATCTATGCAGAGGCTGAAGAATAAGACCCGTCACAGTCGTATGCACGCGCGGTATATTAGACTATTGGGTTTTCAAAGACAATGGTTTTTGTCAGCTCGATCTTGTAATGCTAACCACAGAAGAGAAGCCAGAAGAAAGAAGAAACCCTTCTCTTCGGAGCATTTGATTTCATGGATAATAGCATGAATGTAATGGCTAAATTCGTGACATTGAATGTTTTGACGGGACTGGGCAAACGTGGTGGAAGACAGAAGACTTATGAAGAAAGACAAACTGTTTGTTAAGAGATGAATATAATATTAGTCCATATGTTAAAGTTTTAGCACAGCCTTCGCCGGTAAAAACCTATTTTCTTATTCTTCTTCTTTTCTTGTCGATGGACTTTCTTTTTTTGCTATATTGTTTGAGCCCAGTGATCATCCAAAGTGCAGGTGAACGGGCACTGAGGGCACTCCAAGAAGTGTGTGTCAGTAATCCCCCACTTTGACAAATTGTGTATGCAGCTGCCAACTTTTTACATATCAATAATTTTTTGTACTCAACTGGATCCGGTTAGACTGGAAGGCGACACCAACATAGATGGGAAAATGAGTCATCATTGGCGTAGGCCAATGATGACTGCCCAGTTTGCGCCGCACTTACATTTAAGTATTTCGTCATTCGTCGGAGCTATTTAAAAGCCAATTCTATGCATGCTCCAATTGTGTCTTTCTCCCTCCATTCCTCGATCATCAAAATAATCACGAGAAATCTTTTTATTTCCAGATGTTCAACTACCACGTGGCTGCTGGCATGAAGACTGTGGGCATATCTGCCGCGGGTGGCGTCGCTCAAGCTACGGCAGACGAAATAGTCGAGGGGTATTCCAAGTACGACATGTATGAACTGGGGCTCAACCGGTTTCTGGGTCTTCATAACAACAAAAGGTTCCTCAGAGATCGGGTTAAGGAAGTCCCTGGTTAGTCATCATTTCAGCCAAAAGACGTCCACTGCTGGACGTAGGTCTCCCCCAAAAGGAGGTGATTTGCCATAATCGTCACGCTTGGCAGACGGGTTGGCGATCGCAGTATGGTGGTAAATGCACAAAGAACGCTGCTGTCCATTCTCCAGTAATCACCAGTATCACCACTGCTCTCAAAACGGAGAAGGAAAACATCGTGAGGAAACCGGCATGTCCTAGAACAGACATTGGTATGTGACATCAATCAAATCGAATTAGGCCGCGATTACAGCAGGCTTAACATTACGCTTTCTATTTCTACTCTACCGTAGAATAGAAATCGCTTGTTTACATTTCTCGGTACAAAACTGTCAATCTTTTACACGGAAACGTCATTTTTTTCTACTCTCCCGTCGACAAAACGCTTCTCTACGGTTCTCGTGCTAAGCCTGCAGCACAGTTCCTCTCACAGAGGTAGACCTGTGTCCCAGCAGTGGGTTCAGTATACACTGGTAATGATTGCTATAAAGTAATTGCAGTACTTAGTGTTAATAATATAATTTATCAACAAGTAGCTTTTGCCAGCGGCTTCGCCCACTTAGAGGTTAATAATTATATGGGATAAAAAGGATTATATGTTTTAATCCAAGTTATAAATAATCTGTGTGCCAAACTTCATCCAAATCCGTTCAACCGTTTTTGGGTGATTGGCTAACAAACATTCTAATATGGGGTGGGTAAAAAATCGTGGATCAAACGAAACAGAGCGATAGTTGAGGTTATTTGCAATACAAAATATCAAATTAAAAAAAATCAATTGTAGTCTTTTTTTTAAATAATAAGGTTCTAAAGTTACAAATAATTTTTCGTGACACCTAGAAAAGAAAAAGAAAAAAAGTGCCAATACTGATAAATCATGGTACCTACCTACTATCATAATAAAAACACTTTTGTAGTGATGATACATTGCCTAGAAGCAACTAAACATCATATAGGTAACCATTTTACTCTAATGCCTATTTATAAAAAATAAAAAAAGATTTTCTTCAAAAAAACACTCAAATAGTCAATAACTTTTAAGGAGATCAAGTGAGAGCTCTGCCACAAAGATATTTTTTACTGCAAATCACCTCGACTATCGCCCTGTTTCGTATGATCCACGATTTTTTACACACCCTGTATAAACTTTTACATTTATGATATCAGTAGGATACAGGGCTGTAGCTAGAGTCGAATTTGAGGTAGGGCAGCATTGGTTACAGGTAGGGCGGAAGTAATTTTTTTATCATAATTGATCTGTCCTCGAAGCACGGGCTCCTAAATCAATTACCATGTAGGTATATCTATCACTGACCTTTATGTCAGTGATGTACATTCAATACAAATACTTACCTAATTTCTGTGACAGGAAATGAGCATGGATCTAACTATTCAATCCTCAATGATGAAGAACAACCGAACAAGATGGTTGAAATTCCAGGCTCGGATGTAGAGATCCACGTCTGAGTGAGAGTGAGGTAATAATTAGTTGTTGGGTGTGGTGATACGAGTAAATAGGTACCACACCATCAAAATATAATTTACACGCCAAGCTAATTCGTGGACAATTAGATATTGTATTACCTACTTCAATGATAGACTTCCCGACTTCTGACTTATATTTATCTAATACTTTTTGATTTATTATCGTTTTAACACTGCTAGATGTAGATAGAAAAAGATATTCTTTTTAATTTCTCCTGCCACATCCACATACCTTGATTATGAGAAATTGATTTTTCATGTTTTGGAAAACCAGTTTTAGAATTAGTGGCATTTTCCAGTTTCTAAATGCTGTGGAAGTGTACGAAGTCTGTTTGCTTCCATGAGGTAAAAATCTTTCTCCACAGAATACTGCAACCATTTATAACGCTTGAACCAATCGGAAACAAAGGCTCTGTTACGTTGTTTTGGATATGTGTCTAAAACAACTTGTTTTATTGGTTCTTCGATTTGTGCACTATCAGAAGGAATACCATAGCTAACATTACCAACATTATGTTGACCAACCTGTTGCCATGGAACTAGGAGTACCTACCTAGCGTTTGTATTTTGTGCTTCCACCTGTTTTGAGCAGTGATGTGGTCAATTTACTCTTCAACTCTTCGTTTTTTTCCAAAGAAGGCCCGTATATCCATCGCGAAATTAAATAATCTTCAATTTATAGCAATAACAATAGTATCGATTTTTGACTAAAATATTCTTTACCGTACACTTCACTTAACCATTCAAACTACAAACAATCACAATCAATATCTAGTTTATGTTTATTTAGTTTAAAAGGGGATTCCCCGTACCATAGATTGCAATATAGCCCATATTGCAATCTATGGTACGGGGAATCTCCTCTGCATCGCAGATTTTAGAATGTGATGGCGCTTCAAATACCATCTATACACAGAACAAAGAATTATTATAATAATAGGTCTTTACCTATGAAATTGCCGTTTTGTATGAAAAAATTTAAACGAATTTTTTTCATGAATTTTTTATTTGTATTAATCGAAGTAATCACCCATGCAATCAATGCATCTTTGCCATCGCAGTGGCAGTTTATTGATGCCCTTCTTAAAGAAATCAGCTGGACGGGAGGCAACAAATTCTTCAAAGGCATTTTGTACTGCCTCTCGGGTATTAAATTTTTTTCCCGCCAAGAAGTTATCCAAATTCTGGAAAAAGTAGTAGTCTGTAGGCGCAAGGTCTGGTGAGTAGGGCGGATGACGGAGAGCTTCCAACCCCAGTTCTTGCAACTTGGAGACCGTCTGCTGTGCAGTATGAGGTCGCGCGTTGTCGTGCAGGAGCAGCGGAGACGAGCGATTGACCAATGCTGGTTGGAGATGCGCCAGCTTCTCCATCATTGTGTTCAGTTCTTCACAGTACACATCTGCAGTAATGCTCACCCCGTTTGGTAAGAAGCTGTGATGAATCACACCGGCGCTAGACCACCAAACAGTGACCATCACTTTTCTAGGGGTAAGTTTTCGTTTAGGGCATTGTTTAGGTGCTGAACCAGGATCCAACCAACTTGCTGAGCGCTTACGGTTATCAAACAGAATCCATTTTTCATCGCAGGTAACAATGCGGTTCAAAATTCCTTCATTTGTGTGTCTGTTGAGCAGTGCAAGGCACGTCTCGACGCGTACTTCGCGCTGGCGATCATTGAGTTCGTGGGGCACCCATTTGTCAAGCTTTTTTACCTTGCCAATTTGACGCAAATGGACCAATATTGTTTTGACGCTAACGTCGAAAGCTGCTGCTAATTCAGCCGTAGATTGTGTATCATCAGCTTCCACAATCGCCTTTAATTCGTCATTGTCGACCAAAGTCTTCGGACGACCGCGAGGTTCATTTTTCAGGTCGAAATTTCCAGAACGGAAGCGAGCAAACCAATAACAGGTGGTGCGTTGGTTTGTAGTGTTAGCTCCGTAAACGTCGTTGATGTTGCGTGCCGCTTGTGCCGCGTTGCTGCCACGACGGTACTCATATTCCATAATTACTCGAATTTTTAACGTATCCATGATGACGAAAAAGATTGAAATGCGATGAAAATGTAACACTAATCAATAAAGAAATGACTACTTTTAGAAAAAAAAAACCATGTTTTTAAAATAAAATTAATTTGAAATTAGAATTCTTAGCCAAACAAAAATTATTTTGATTTGAAATGGCCAGTACTGCAGAACGGCAATTTCATAGGTAAAGACCTAATATGAAATGAATGTCCTAAATTGTGGTTTCTCAAACTATGAACAATTGAATTAGGTATAATAATTTTTCTTAGTTTTTGGTATTTTTAAGGTAGGGCATTGTGATTTCAAGGTAGGGCATTGCCCCACAATGCCCCCTAGCTACGGCCGTGGTAGGATACCAAAGAAATGATGTAATATTGTTCTACAATGTACTAAAATATTGATTGTAAACTGAAATCTTTAATATTTCGCAGAAATAAAAGAAATCAAGCCATTCCTTTTCCCTCTCCAGGTGTGCACTACGGGCTTCCCTACCCGTTCCATGAGTTTGAGACCGGTCGGAACCTGAGACTGTCTCCTATCTATCCGACCCTGCGCGACAACGGAGCTGTGTTCGGGCAGGTCATGGGCTACGAAAGACCTACGTGGTTTGAAACTGTTGGTAAGTAAGACGAGAAAGAACTAAGACAAAACGTGAGGCGTACTCCTAATCCGTATCCATCTTTACATACCAAGACCCCTCTGTGCCTCGAAAAGCACGTTAAGTCCGGCCTGGATCCAATTCGATCCATAACAATAGAAAACCAATTGTGTCTCATTAGCGGTACTTGACAGGTAGCCATTAGTCCCGGCTGTCATTCGTAGATTTTTGACAGTCATCAGAAGCCCGAAAGTCTGACTACCTGTCTTATCAAGGAGTATCGTATCGCCCAGTTACTGGGTTGTGGAAGTCAAATAGGCAGTCGCTCCACGTAAAGTTATGGTACTCAGTTGCATCCAGTTCGACTGGATACCGACGCCAACATAGTTGACAAAAGGCTAGGCAGAAGATGGTGAACATTCCTGTTCTCATGAAAAACTGTCTAGCCTAAAAAAAAAACAATGACGCTCCGGGAATGCCGACCGAAGTGAAAACTTGAACAATTATGTGTGTATTTTTTTAAACGGCAATACAGGATTTCACAGTGGGTCCTTGGGTCCTGATAGCTCTCGGTAAAAAATGATAAACGAGCGATTGACTTCAGCCATTAAAGGTAACACATATTTTTACGGTAAAAAAACAAAGGGAAAGAAAGGGATAAAATAATTAGAATTTCCTAATGAAAGAAAGGGAGTTTTCCAAAAAACATCAACGCGCGATTCATCTGTGTGCTCGTTAACCCTTAGATACACTTACACAGTATACATGGAAAGCGTTCGGTGACGATGACGCAAGTTCCATGATTTTTGTTGTTTGTCAACGCGCCTAAAGAAGTTTTCACTTCAAAAATATTTTCAGATCCCAAAGAAGCTGGCGACAAGCCCCGTCCGTTCAAAGTCGCATACACCAAGACATTCAACAAGCCACATTGGTTCGAGACTGTGCAGCGAGAATATTGGGCGTGCCGCGAGAGAGTGGGCCTGGCAGACTACTCGTCATTCACTAAGATCGATATACAGGTGAATACGACCTTATTGTTATATCAATAGAGTACATTATTTTCAGTCATTGTAAAGACCATTGAGAGACATTAGTTCGTAAACGTATGTTGAGAGCAGTGGTACCCCAGTGGTAAGTGGCTGCGCCTTACAAGTAGTAGGAAGTATGTTCCAATCCTGAGAAGTGCTTTCATCATTTCAGCCGGAAGACGTCCACTGCTGGACATAGGCCTCCCCCAATTTGGGAGGGCCTTCCCGTAATATCCACGCTTGGCAGGGGGGTTTGCGATCGCAGTATGGTAGTACAATGCATAGAGAACGCTGCTGCCCATTCTCTAGTAAGTCCCTTAGTCGCCTCCTACGACACCCACGGGAAGAGATAGGAGGTGCTTTACTGTGTGTGAATTAATTCTTCAAATTCACTGCTATCCTAGACCGGCGTGTCCTAGAACCAAAAATTCGAAGACATGTAACTGGGTTGCGGAGGTCAGATTCGGTTGGGTTGGATTGGGTTGGGTTGGTTGGGTTGTTTCGGTTAGACTGGATGCCAAGCTTAACAAAGTTTGGAAAAGACTATGTAGATGAACATGATATTAGCTGCAACAAACACGTTTGAAAGACAGAAAGATCAAAGTTCAAGTAAATGGCATAAACTCATTAGGGTCTGAAATGGCAATGGGCGTTCCTCAAGGTTCAATATTGCGTTCTTTTTGACTTTGACGTCACTAGGCACTGTTATACTAGCATACAAAAACGGGCAAATGAGCAAAAATAAACCCAATTGAGTACACTACCCTTACAAAACCATTACAACTGGTTGCCCTTTCAGTCCCAAGGTCGCGAGGTAGTGGATCTGCTGCAGTACCTGTGCTCCAACGACGTGGACGTGCCCGTTGGTAGCATCATACACACAGGCATGCAGAATGAGCGCGGTGGCTACGAGAACGACTGCAGCCTCGCCAGGATATCTGAAAACCTGTAAGTGAAAAATGATTTTATTTCTGTAAGTGGGCCAAACTTTCGATCCGGGACCCGCTGAATGGCAAACGACGTCGCGGCAGGCACAGACGGAGATGGCGGGATGAGTAAAGATTAGTCCTTGGCAGCTTTGGACAGAGAGAGGTGGAAAGGGAGGCCTTCGTCCGTCAGTGGGACATTAATGGCTAATGATAATAAGTAGGTTCGTACAAACAGTTTTACATGTCAATCATATTTTTAATGCTAGATGAGGTCAGAGTTTCCTATCTGAAGTTGTAGGACGGATTTTACCAATGAAACTGAACGCGATCAGCACATAAAAACCGCGTTCAAGAGCTGTCAGAATCATCTTTGTAGTGGAATATTGACACTGACAGCTCTTTAACGTAGTTTAACTGTACTTATCGCGTTCAGTTGTATCGGTGAAATTGGCACTAATTGACATTCATTATCTCAGAAGTTATTTACAACATGTAACAAAATTGACGCAAGACCTCATACATCCCAATTAGAGTATTGACTTAAAAGCCTAATACCATGACCAACACTTTTTTTTACCCCTATCTGTTATTATTAAGAAAATTTAAGTTGTTACTTTATGCATTTAAAATTGAGTCTTATTTTGTTGAAATAAGATTTAGTTTTCTTTGGCTCACTGGAAAGTATACGTAAGAATGGCAAATACATAATTTTTGAGAAAAATACATGGCTGAAATCGATTCAGTAGCCAATTATGAACAAACGACTTTCAGGATTTGCTTTTATTCTGTTACACCTTGTATATATGTAGTCTGTTCCAAAAGTGTCCGATGAAAATGTAAACAAACACTGTTTAGGTTTAATTCTTATGCAATCACGCACTAAAAGGGAATTAGGAACAATTCGTCTGTATTAAGAAGATTTCAATTTTATATCTTACAACTTTTTCTGAAAATTATTGTCTGAATAACATGATTAAAAAGAGAGCAGTGGTGGCCCAGTGGTAACAGGTGCGACTTACGAGTTGTAGGTCATAGGATCGAACCCAGACAGGCTCTCTACTTTGTGTAACGTATTTCATCACCACTGCTCTCAAAAAGGTGAATGCAAACATCGTGAGAAAAATTCGTAGACATTTGACATCTACCAACCTGTTACAGCACACTCCCTCTTTACTGAGAGGAGGCCTGTAGCGTATCCCAGCAGTGGTAACGTTATAGGCTGATTATGATGAACATATTTAAATTATAATTGAACAAATATCAATTAAAAACTTTTGAAAGAAAAAAAAGGCGTTTATTGGCATTATATCATTAATAAAACCTTAAATTATTTAAAAAGAAAATAGAAAAAAAACAGAAAACAATGCTAATAATGCCAAAAGGGCCTTAGCTCAGTATAATGTCAGATGGCAACACAGTATGTACCACCTGACGCTGATTTTCAGCTGTAACCCACGAGTACCGTATGCTAGATGTAAGTGAAATAAAAGTAAAATAATTTTCGAACAGGACAAACCTGTGTATCTTCGGCCTAATTAATTTAGCTAAAATACATCAACTCCTTCTCTTCCAGCTACATGATGATAGCGCCAACCATCCAGCAGACCCGCTGCAAGTCGTGGCTGAAGCGTCACCTCCCCGCCAACGGCTCCGTCACCCTCTCAGACGTCACCTCCATGTACACGGCCATTTGCATCATGGGCCCGTTCACCAGAAACCTCCTCTCCGAACTGACGGACACTGACCTGGCTCCGTCGAACTTCCCGTTCTTCACTTTCAAAGAGATCGATGTTGGACTCGCCAACGGTATTAGAGCGATGAATTTGACGCATACTGGGGAGCTTGGTTATGTACTGTATATACCTAATGAGGTGAGTTTAAAACAAAACCATTTTTTAATAAATATTTTTCATGAAATAGTCATTCAATGGAATGAGGGTTTTTATGAATATTCAAACCACCAGTTGGCGCCACTTTGACAAGAGGTCTTGCAGTTCGACAATGAACTTAAAATACTTGATGTCATTCATTTACCATTCAGTCCGCAGGCGCTTTGAAATTTTTGACAGGTGACCGGACCTGACGTCTCAGTGCTGCCGCCTAGTGAACGTCATTTCAGATAACCCTCATTAAATCAACTTAGAGGGTTGTATTGATGATTTTAATGATTACAATTCTGTAAATACATACGTGTTCCCTGCGTGATCGAATCAGGAATGAAAAGATCCGCAGGAGAACCAAGGCAACCGACATAGCCCGAAGAATTGCCGAACTAAGGTGGCAGTGGGCAGGGCACATAGCTCGCAGAACAGAAAAAAAGCTCGCCGAAAAGTTCTGGAGTGGTGACCGCGTACTGGAAGACGTAAAGTTGAAAGGCCTCCCACAAGGTGGACCGATGAACTTGTGAGGGCCGCAGGAGTCCGCTGGATGCGGGAAGCAAAGAACCGGTCGAAGTGGCGGAACTTGGGGGAAGCCTTTGTTCAGTAGTGAACGTCTTTCCGCTGTAATGATGATGATACGTGTTACGGTCCCGAATCATATTTTGTTCGACATACAACCTGGCACTGACCTGCAAATTTCTAAAATAATAAGGAAATGAATGAATTTCGCGGGGTAGGTACCCTGGTTTCACCGTAAATGGGTCTTAAAAATAACAGAGGGTCATTTTCCGTATTTTGAAGCCCGTTCACATTTTAGTCTCAGTCTGAATCTGTAAAAATACCTCTAATTTCCATCCATTTTTCATCGCTATGGACGCGGGTGAGTTTTAGTCAGTAAAAGTCTGACAAGCACTCCCGCTCCAGCCAGAGCGGGAGAAGTTATTTGATGATTTCCCATCGAACAAAATAATAACTGACCTGCAATTGAAAAAAAAAAGTAAAATAATTAGATATTCGCGGGCTACTGGTCCGCTGGAGCCTCTGCTTGTTTTAGTAGTATCCTTTATTTATTTCGTTACAAAACTTCCAGTTCGCCCTGCACGTGTACAACCGTTTGATGACGATCGGTGAGAAGTACGGCATATCCCACGTCGGGTACTACGCATCTCGTGCTCTGCGCGTGGAGAAGTTCTTCGCTTTCTGGGGCCAGGACCTGGACACCATGACCACGCCGCTGGAGTGCGGACGGACCTGGCGTGTCAAGTTCGATGTAAGTATAACATTCTTTTTGGAAAGGTAATAAAACAATGAAGAATTGGTAAAGGATAAATGATTTTATTTCTGTAAGTAGGTTTGATAAACACTTTTACACGTCAATCATATTTATATAACTTGATGAGGTTGCTGTTGTGTTTCCTATCCGACTACTGTGAAAAGAAGAAACAAACTAAGAGTTCGGACGTAGTTTATGCCGATGATGCAACTAGTAGAATAAAAAATAACATTCAGTCGAATTAAAAACATTCTCCATTTGATGTTGTTTAAAAGGGCTTTTCATTTAGCTGAAAAAAAAACTACTCAAAAATCTATAGTTAGTGGAAAAATGCATATTGTTAAAGCTTAACTCAAAAACTACCCACGCAAAGTTAATCGAATTTACGTAGGACCACCCCTGAGGCATAACCTATCCATTAAAAAAAGAACATGCGAAATCGATCCACAATTCCCGGATATATAGTATACCGGGATAAAAAGTATCCTATGTGTTAAGCTAGGTTATAATCTATCTGTGTGCCAAATTTCATCCAAATCCATTCAGTAGTTTTTGAGTGAAAGAGTAACAAACATCCATACATACGAGCTTTCTCGTTTATAATATTTTAATAAGTAATGAAATTCCTTCAAAATTACCGTTACAGAAAGACATAAAATTCATCGGACGCGACGCCCTGCTCCGCCAACGCGACGAAGGTATCTGCCGTCAATACGTGCAGCTGCTGCTGACCGACCATGACCACGAGCTGGACATGTGGTCGTGGGGCGGCGAGCCTATATACAGGGACGGCAACTACTGCGGCCAGACGACTACTACCAGCTATGGGTTCACGTTCAAGAAACAGGTAAGTGAGGAACCACACACCACGGAAACTCGGCAGGCGCTGCTAGTGGCAGCATTGTCAACACCTTCCATACAAACCAAGCGTCTCTTACTATAGTTGACGTATACAACATGTAATATAATTAACGCAAGACCTCATACCCCCCAATTAGAGTATCGAGACAGTGGCCAAAACTTTTTTAAGCTAACTGACATTTTGCATTTAAAATTGAGTCTTATTGCCTTGAAATAAGATTGAGTTTTCTTTGGCTCAATCAGTGGTAGGTATGGCTAAATGATGCTGGGTTCAATTCCTGTGTCGGCCCTCGGGCTAAGTGATAGGACTGCCTCGTTGATTTAGAGGTTAACTTCCGATTAACTGCAAATATGGGTATTACCAGTCCAATTTTGTCAATATCACCCCGGGGAATGAAGTTCTTGCCTGTTTGATGGTGAAAGTATTATGGGATTTAAGCATTCTATACTATTGACCTCTGCCCATCGTTGTATTCACATATATACAGCCTTTTAGCATGGATTCAGTACAAAATTCTGTAAGCCTTCAGCATTGACATTTATCATCAGTAACCAACAAAAAAAAAATGTGCCGTTTCATAGAAAAGTGCAATACTACGCGGTCAAGATGTATGGCTGAGCTAATCTTTTTTTTATGTAGACTTATTTACCTATTTGACTGGAGAAATAATGTTTAGTTGAATATTGTGACTAATTGTAATTTATGAGTATTTATTTATTGCATTTACTGTAGAAATTATTCCACATTGTGTCATTTATAATTTTTGATTTTATTTATCATACATTTATTAATTTTGACTGATACAAGGTGTAACTTAAATAACGCACAACCTCTTAAGGGGACATATTTTTTTCGCGATTTAAGGTTTAGTCCCATAGTATAAAAGTTGTTGATAATTATGAGTACAATGACCCCTTAAGAGGTTGTGCGTTATTTAAGTTACACCTCGTATAACAAATAATGTATGTTTACCTCTTGCATGTTCCATATTTGTATGCCTCTTGGCGTAACATAGAGCGCTGATAAGATTTAAGAACGGTTTTCAATACCTATCATCATCATCATTTCAGCCGAAAGACGTCCACTATTGGACATAGGCCTCCTCCAAGCTCCGCCACTTCGACGGGTTCTGTGCTTCCCGCAACCAGCGGATTCCAGCCTGATTCAATACCTATGTTACACAAATAATCAATGATTTGATTTGAAAAATTTCGATACTGGCTCTAGAATTGTGTACTGAGTCTATGCAGGTATCAGGCGTGCCTCGATGTCTCTGACACGCTGTAGACTTCTGCCGATCCTGGAATTCAGCTGTAAATATTTTTTGTAAGTAAAAGCAATATCTTGCATCTTATCTATATTACAAAATGTTACTTTATTTTACAGGTTTGCCTCGGTTTTGTGGAGAAACTGGATGAGAGGGGAGTGCCTCAACCGATCACCACGGAGTATGTGCTCAGCGGACATTACGAGATTGATATTGGTGGTATAAGGTGAGGTTTACCGTTGTTTGCTTACCTTTAATCCAACTTACAAGTCATTTGACCGTCACAAGTACATAATGTGTTAACAACATTCTGGACATAAAATGATAATACAGGTCTCCAAGTTCATGTAACCCTTTTGAATGACTGTTTCATGAAATGTCAATTTATAATTGAATTTATAATTCAATCATTTATAATTAATAATACAATAATTTAATTAATAATTTAATTTATAATTTAATAATTTAATTTATAACTAATAATTACATTTATAATTTAATTTATAACTAATAATTACATTTATAATTTAATTTGTAATTACATACATACTTGTTTCGGTCGCGAATTATAGTTTGTTCAAGTTTACAAAAAATCCTTTAGCAAACAAAGGATTTTTTTTACCTCATAATAACGTCAGTTTGGATTAGACTAGAGATGGGCCGACTTTGACTTTGGCCGACCAATCGGCCAAGCTGATCATTGCTTTCGGTTGAGTTCGGGTGACATCGGTAATGTTCGTGACGACGCTTTCGGCTCGTAGGTATAATTAATATGTACATAATAATTAATAAAATACTTGTCGAATTTTAATAAAACAGGTTTTTGCAGTACGGGATCATTAGAACACTCATTGTTACATAGACGTCATTTAAAAAATAAATATCTTTATATATTACGAAACTAAATTTTTCCATCTCACTTAATCTTAAACCAACTATAACTCAAGTACTTATATAACATGGCAATCCTGCCAGCCTTTTAGGCACTTTCCTATTGACAGTGATGCGGACGAATTTTTTGATGCCTTGTTTTTTATATAATATACATATTATTTTATGTCTGTTAGCCAATAATTATCATGATCATTTAAATATTAAGTATATACTTTATTTCCATAACTAAACCACATTATTATTCCTCAGATATGCAGCCAAAATGAACTTGCACTCACCGAACCTGCCAACTAAATATCCGGACAAGGAGCGCGACGTGTACCAGGCGACCAGGAAACCTAGCGAGCAAAAGGAATTCCTAGGACGACACTACCAACCATAAATACATGTAAACATCTACCACTGTTGCGCACAATTTCAAAAGTTACAGTATATATACTTTTCTCCATATCTTGACAGCGACCCATACTAATTTTCCTTTCATGAGCTCATACTCCTTTCGTGAGCTCATTCA
Organism: Polymixis flavicincta; assembly: GCA_949987655.1. Taxonomy (NCBI): domain Eukaryota; kingdom Metazoa; phylum Arthropoda; class Insecta; order Lepidoptera; family Noctuidae; genus Polymixis; species Polymixis flavicincta. The sequence goes on along the minus strand of OX465171.1, from coordinate 7,755,419 downwards.
TTATCTACTAGCTAAAGCTGCTAAGCCAAAACTGAACACTTTGAAACAAGTCTTCTTGAATACCTACACAAGAAGTCCACAAAGAAACAAAAGTCACCCATAGCTTTTATACATACAATGATGCTGATCAATTCTTCTGTATACAGATGACTGGTTTATCAAGACCAAATTACAGTAACAAATACAAATGTTCAATTATTGAACTTTTGTAAACATTGTTTATAAAACAAAGAAAAAATTATTGATTTAACTCAATGTGATAATTCTATAAAAACCAGTATAACCACAGAGACACTGTGTGCAATAGTTATATAGTATGGATATTCTTACGTTTTCCTTTAGCGAGACAGTAACCATAGATTGCAATATTATATTATATTACATAATTATACATTAATTTATAGGAATAAACACAAAAACCAGTAGTGATTTTATCAAATGTTTACAGAACATATCCGTTAAAACTTCTATCTAGATTTCAAAGAGTTGTAACAGAATGACATAGCCAAGGTTTCAACTATCGCACATCTAATTATTACGATATAAATGATAATAATCAATGCATTATGGATCTTCTCACGCACACAAAAGTTGGAAAGGCAAGATTAAAGTTTGTTACAACTGCACGTCCACTGTTTTTATATAGTTATGTAAGGATCAGTTTGTAATATTATTCTATTTATTGTAGTTCTTAGAAACAGCTCAAATATCGAAACCCTTACAACAATAAACCTTTATATCGAGGTGAGGAAAAGTGAGAATTGGAGTGGTATTAACAATAATTACTTTTTAATGTTTAATTCATATCAGTTCACTTTAGGATACTTCCCACACTGCCTAGTTTTAAACGTAGTAAGCATTAGGGCTAATTTATTAGACAGTATTGTAATTTATTCACTTCACACCTTAGGGATTTAAGATATAGGTAATTTCAATTTAAGTGATTGGCTCATTAGGAAGCAACGTAAATACAAATCTACCTCGAATCAAGTAGAGGGCAGATGCTTAGTATTCATTATAATTTGCGAGATTTTTTTGGATTTCTTACTCCTATGTTGCACAGTATTAGTACTTTTGGATTAGAAGACTGAAACTGCGAAATCTCGATTCAGGATTATCCGCATCGTAGGCACATGGGTGGGTAGGTGGAAATTGTAATAATGTGAGTCAAAGATTGGCTTTAATAATATAAAAATGTAATAAATAATGGCTCAAGGCCGATTTTAGAACTAGTATCGAGGAGGAACCCCATGGTTCCAACTTAAAATTCTGTTAAAGAGATTATTATTTTTGATAAATGATCCACGTAAATTTTATCCAAGTTATTAAATACGTAAAAAAATATATTTGTAATTTGCTACACTTGTAAAACTTAATATAATAATTATTTATTAAGTGCAATATTTACAATGAATATATTGTTTTTGTTTAATATGTTTTTACCATTGATGCAGCTTTTTCTTTTTTAAATTATTTAATAACATTATTTATGAGCATATTGTTTTAATTATTGTTAAATGATATTATATAGATAATGTTTGCCAATGCTGTAGATACTAAAATCTCAATATTAGTTCTTGATAATGATATCGAAAACCACAACTTTTGTATTAGATATGAAATAGGAGTATACATATAAATAAATTCTTCCTAGGAGCTTTTTCGAAATCAGAAGCAATTTTAGAGTCCAAATAAAACACCGGGGAAAACCATTTTGCCAACTGGTTCATATCTACAATATGAAAAGAAATGTCTGTATAACTTTGGCGTATAAGCAAAATTGGTTGATTTGTTTCTTCTTCGTCATTCGAATAAAATCTGGTCAAATTAAGGCCAGTAGGTGCCATGCGTGGAGGAATCAAATGAGTTACGATTATACAATGACGCAGTTACATATGTAATATGAATAAGCTATGTATATCATCTCCTTTAAAAACTGTTGTTCCTTATATGAACTAGTCGGGCAAAATGAAAATATACACTAAGTAAATAAGTAGGTATTTAGAATAACAAATTAGGTCTTAGAAATAAGTGAATTTTTAGTTCAAGACTCAGTTTTTATAACAAAATTTAGCAAGTTTGTGTAACTCACAGATTACGTTTCGGTTGTTCATGAATGGGAAATGTAACCTCGCCATAGCTTATACAAGCCGCGTGCTGCAATAGCCTAGTCTAATTATAAACACATACATAGAGATAATTAAAGCCGGATTGTAGTCCCGGTTACGCCTTTAGATACACAATAGGGTATTTTCCGATTTCATAAAAACTATTTTAATTTGAAGATTGGGACGGTACATTTAACAGAAAAATAAAAATAAATTTATTAATACACATTTTCTCACTTAAAAACGATTAAAATCGAATTTATTTTTCGTTGTTTTGAATTTACCGCCAAAACGCTCCTTACGATGACTTTTTATCACGTGACATGTGACGTCAACTTTGTTTATACGGCACCGGTACAAATACTTAGTTTGGCGCCGTTTTAGAAGTATTTTTATACAGAGGCACCCCACACCAGTAATATCACTTTTAATCCATTAAAAATCTGGTTAATTATAAACTCGACATTCACTTATTTACTTGCCAACTACTTTAGTTTACACAAAGTTGACGTCACGTGATAAAATGTCATCATAAGAAGCGTTTTGGCGGTAAATTCAAAACAACTAGAAATAAATTTGGTTTAAATCGTTTTTAATTGAGAAAATGGATAGAAATCAATTTATTTTTATTTTTCTGTTAAATATCTCGTTCCAATCTTCAAATTAGAATAGTTTTTGAAAAATTGTAAAATACCCTATTACCATGTCCCTTTTGTGCGCCTAATTAAATAGACAAAAGATTCCCGATCGATGAAATTAACAAAGTATGAAACTATTCAGTAATTTGGTCTTTTTTGGTGTACAATTGGGAATCTATAGGCTTTCTAACAGATAGTTGATGTTGTAATAACACACAAATATTTATTACCTTATTCATTCATTGTATTTTCTCAGTGTCTAACATTATTATACCGACTAGCAAATTTGAACTGTAATTATGGTAATACCGACTTCGAAGATATTAAATAAACTCTTCCTCTGTAAAGTAGTGAAAGCTTCTATTTGCCTAAGCTGTATAATATATTTATATTCGTAGGCCAAGATGCACATACGTTTTGTGTGGAGCACAGATTGATCATATTTGGCATAGACAGACTATTTATTATTTACAAACTCGTTTAAATTCAATAATGTATTTTGAATATAACGTTTTTAGCTTTAGGGGAAATTTTGCTGTATTTAGTGGTTTCCATAATCGAATGTTTAATTTTGTTAGTAGTTAGTTAAAAAAATCTTGCCAAATTTTAAGCAATTTTTGTACATAGTAAGCAGTTTCTGAGCAAATAAAAGTCATTATATGAATAAGTGTTTTATTTACAAATATCCCAATTAGTTACATAGATTTTTTAAAGTAACATTTTGGTGCAATTTCACACAGGAATTCCCTGGGTAGTTAATGGACACAAATCACAACTACTAACATCCAAAAAGTATTGACAAACATACTACTGTGAATTAGTATCAACAAAACAGTTACATATTAAAGTAAGTGCAGAGTGAATGTATAGTAATACTATTATATAATATTATATTTACATAAAATCGTCATTTATTATTAATTTATAAAAATTTGTTGTTCATCATGTTTTGCCTTTACACAATTTATTAACTGACTTCCAAAAAGGAGACAGTTATATGTTCGACTGTATGTATTTTTTTTATGTATGTTCATCAATTTTTGCAATTATTATTGCTGTGCATTATAATATAATGATTCAATACAATTGATGATAGTACATCATATTAACAATAATACTAATCATTATACTAATCAGTAAGATTAAAGTCCCTTATCATTATTATGACTAAATTCAGAATTCATAAATTTGAATACAATGTCATATTTATTCTACACAAATAATTTTAGACGTATAAGACACAAATAAATATTTGGCTACTTTACTACACAGGTGTAACCGTCACTATGCATACTGGCTAACACATTTTGACAAACTGTTACACACTCATATTTAGTCATAATACATACCTACATAGGTATTTACAAGGCAGATAAAGTAACCTTATTGGTGAAGTTCTTTACAAAGGTCAGGTGCATAGTACACACTACTGGCGTGCATGTATGACCAGATGTATGAACTTAAACGAGGCAAAAGGAGTATGAAAGGTAAGTAGCAGATGACATTCTTTAGTTTCTACCTAACTCTATGGGAAAAAATCGTGAGTCTATTGTATGTACAATACATTTATCAATAATTGATCTTACCCTATATATGATAGGACTATATGAAATTACTATTACAGATATGTGATGCCAGTAAAGTCATAAAGTAAATATAAAAATATTGAATATTTTTTTTGTGAAATCCTCTACCATACCACTCACCAATGCATGAAGGTTCCCACAGACAAGCCCAACACGACTCTTATAGAACAATATCCATGAAGTTTTCATATAAATTATTCTACTAGAGTCATTTTGCACAGTCGCTCCTATTTAAGAGTCAATGAAACATATCATAATCGAAATGCTGAAATTTCATCATCAAAATAATACATATGAAAAGATAAAATGATAACTTGCTATTGATTGAAGTAGTGCCAATCAATAGTAAACATTTAATATTGTTTGGTTTAATGTTACTATTGATCAGAATCACTGTCATCAATAGCAACACCCACCAATCAGAAAAAGTCATGGTATGTATTACTTGAAGTGTGCACAGGCTTCCTCTTCAACCTCTCTTTAATCAAGTCACATGGAGATTTTGTGCTGAAGTCAAATCTGACTATGTTTGTTGGAACTTTTTCACGCAAATACGGTGCAGCCACAGGCCTCAAACGAGAAGTTAACACTTTTCCAAAGGGTGAGCACTTTCCCATCTTGATTCTCTCTTTCAGTATGTATGACAAGTCAGTTGTAATAGGGAGTAATGGTTCAGGCTTCGGTGGTGGTATTGATTCTAGCGATCTTGCACCACTCGGAGAAGGAGAATTGCAAATGTACTCTTTGTAGTCCAAAACTAGTGAATCGAAGGAACTGCTGGGGCTGATGACTTCCTGAGTCTGTTGTGGTTCAGGTTGTACAGGTTTCTGCACAGCTTTCATCAGGTCAATCACACAGTTTTGCTCCTCAAGTACCAACTTCCTCATCTCTTCTTGTAGTTTCTCTTGTTCAATCTCTTGTTGCTTTTTGAGCTCTTTAGCTTTGAGCATATTGGACAATTGCTCTGAAAGAACATTGGTGATGGGACTCTCACTCAAACTGAATGAAGGGATAGGTAATCTTTGTGGTGGAGATGAGAGCCTGGTGTCTGATAATCCCCGAGGGAGGTTTAACATCGGCATTGGTAACGATCCGACGGGTCCATCTTCGCTGGGACTGTTGTTCAAATTACACTTCGACAAATGACTGTCCACCAAAGCAAGAAGAGACGTAAACGAACTTGAATCCGTCATCTTGAATAATAATCACCTTTGTCCTCAAAGTTAAACAAAAAATTTGGACATGATTTAAACCAAAACACTGCACTACAACACTAGGCGATAAATTTACAGGATTTATCAAAATAATGCGTCATTTGAAGTACGTTCATCTGTGTAGAAGATAAAGTTATGCAGTGAAACTGTGAAGCAAACAAACAGTGGGAATATTGATGACATCTATTACTATGCTCTATGGTTGGTTAATGAAATCGATAAAACTCTAACCATAGACAAGATTTATTTTTTGTCTATGGCATAGACTTTGGCCCAGGTCGTCGTGGTTGACTTTGAAACTCTTGAAACTTGAAAGGTTGTTACTAATTTACTATTATCCGGACTATCCTATCCTGTGGCCTCAAAGCCTCTAGGGGTAAATTTCTTATATTACAAAGCGACTGCCGCTAAGGGCAACTGCCTTATATGGTACGAAACTTGGCTTAGGGCGTCATTGGACAATCTGGATTAGATCTGGATAGTTATTAATAAATGGAGAATTGAAAAGTACAGGCTCCGCTACAGCGCAGACTGGCACTTCAGCAAGGAAGAGTCAGAGGGGGACAATTTAGTCGGGGTCATTGCGAGTGACCTTGTTGGTAAGGTCGGAATGAAGGAAGGTTTTTCTTTTGTGTACTGTACTAGTGGCCCTAGTACTACGGTGTTCCCTGGATTCTAGAAGGCAAATTGCTAATTTTAGAGAAGGTATTTGCTAATACTGAGGTTCACGGTTTCAAAAAGAGAACCGTTTGACTCTTGTCGGGATTGACTTCGATTCTTCACTTTCTAAACCACGCCGTAGGTTAAATGCTCTAAGACGCCGAGCTTCTCGTGGTTTGAAGAGTTTCGTTGTTTAGGACTTTAGAGCGGGTCATGGACCATGGACAAGAACCTTTTTTGCAACACAAGAACCTGTGATTTCTGAACTGACTAATAAATTCACAACCTCTGTGTATGGTTACGATTAAACAAAATATTTCTGATTTCAGCAAAGGTGCAACAATGTTTCTAATTTTTATTAGGTAAACTTGAAATATTCATTACAGTTTGAAAAATATTTTAGAGATTGAAAAAAAAAACACAAAAGTTTCCACTTAAATTTCACGAGCGACAACATTGCTATCAATGTAAATTCATGAACGTCCTCTATGTCATAGTACAGATACATAGATAGTTAGTCTGTGGTGCAACGTAAGACGGTGCGTTTCGCGACTGAAACGGGAATCGGGAAACTTTAAGCAAGTCGTGTTTTAAAGTTGTTTAAATTCTTCCGAACGAAAATCTTTGCTGATATGCGCCATAGTGAATTTCTGAAACCGGTTTCCTCGTCCTGCGCTAATAATGCCAGGCGCAAAATATGAACAGCTGCCTTTGAAGTCAGATGGTGATGAGGACGTGTTTACAACCAGGCCGAAGCCGAAATGGTCTGATGTGTGTGTCCAGAAAAGCGTGCTGTCCTTGGGTCTGATTCTCCTCTACTTCTCGCTGTCTATCGGCCTCACATTCTACCAGAGATGGCTTCTGACGGTAAGGCTTCTGTTATCAGTTACAAACTGTTTGCTTTACGTTTTAGTTGTTTTCCTTTTTTTGCGACGTGTTTATAAGTTGCTCGCTGTGTTCGAACTTGCTGTGCGTACTTTGGCGTAGTATTCAGAGAGGTGAACGTTTGTGCAGTGCTCTTTAGTGTTTTATTATTATTTGCTAGTTGTTGTCTTGTTTAACTCGCATGGCAGTATCTCACGCTGGGTTTCCCCTTGTTTTAGTTACGTCACCAAATGTTTTGTTTATTAGAAATATGCTAACCATACAAAGCCAAACAATATTATTTAATGCAATTTTCATTGTTTAGTATGCTGACCATTTTTTTGATATTTGTTCAGCCTCTAAATGTTTTTTTCTAGTTTGAAGAATTTCTTTCTGTTATGCTACAGCTCACATTATAAAACATATAATCTGAGTGCTTACAGTATTAGTCTCATACAAACATTTCATGGACAAATTATGTCCGTGATTTGTTTGTTTTTATAGACACTGAGGGACTGGGGGTTGGATTAATCATGTACTCATTAATAAAATTAATTACTTTTAAGCGGTTACATAGAACCTTAACTCAATAGTTAGTTGCCAACAGAACACGATAACTACATGTTCCATTAACAACAAACAATTCATAATAAAATAATAATAGTTATTAGTATTGAAATAATTATAGATCCTGTTATATTATTTAGTTATCTGTGTAGACTTCAGGTAAAATATATTTATTTACATTCCAATGTTATAAGACACTATCTTATAACATTGGAACGTAAATAAATATATATAAATATATGGTATAAGATAGTGTTGGTTTTATCTTCATGTAGTTGATACACCTACTTTTATTTATTCACAGTACAAAATTTCTTGTAAGAAGGCAATATATTTTTATGACAATTATTTTCGTTGGGTTTTGGTTTTTGTAAAAGTAGGTACTCTTAATAGAGGAATATATAAATACTATGAAGTACTTTTATGATAGTGTATAACACCCATTTTTGAAAAGTGTCCTTAGTTTCTAATGTGCTAATAAACCACTCAAAAAACACATTTTTTTTATTTAATCGATTAGTGCCGTAATTTGCATAAAAACCTAACATTTTCAAATTTCGCGCGAAGTTTGACGTAAACGCTGTACGCAGTGGACGCCATTTACCATATTGCTCTCTGGGTATGACGTCAGTTTGCTCATATGTATAAACAAATGCACTGATATTTTATATGATAATTGTTTATAATAAAAAAAAAAGTTATTTTTCTACTAATAGTTGGTTTGCTGTTGCTGAATTCAAAATATTTTTTTATTAAAAATTACTTTGGTTACGAAAATAGTAAAGGTACAAAGTTGTTCAATTGACACGCCGTATGACGTAATAACGTAATACCGGTCGAAGTGGCGGAGCTTGGGGGAGGCCTATGTCCAGCAGTGGACGTCTTTCGGCTGAAATGATGATGATGATGATGACGTAATAACATGGCGGCTACTATTTCATGGTGTTCAAAAGCAGATTAAAAAAACTTAAAACTTTTCTTTCATGAACTAAAAGTAACATTTTCCTACTGCATTTTGCCTAAGCTATCTCAATAATATATTTTTAGATTTTTTCTCATATAGAGTAAAATACCCTATTATTAATAATAAACAATTTTCAATGTTTTGAAAATAAATCAACACATTTAAATTATTATTATTTTAATTAGATTCCAAGAAAGTATATTAAAAACCACATAGAACTGAGTTGGCAATTTAATATCTAAGATATCTACTCATAAATAAAATAATGACTTATTATTTGTATGCATCTGCTAATTAAAATTATATTTATTATAATAAATAAGGTTACCAAACCAGACAACTGAACTCATTAAAATTCAGACAATAATTTTGAAATATGCTGTATTATTTATTTATTTATTTATGTATTGCATTCCATATTGTAAAAAAAAAGATGTAACAAAAGGCTTAAAGCCAGGTACAATAATATGGACCCTGTAAGGGTATAAGCAAAATGATAAAATGAAGGTAAGAGTAAATTAAATTAAATTATAAGATATGATTTTAACTGTTACAATTAAATTATTTCACTATACAAAACATTCATCAAAAGTTCATTATATTATACTAAATATTAATTAATTGGGTCATTTTATTAAAATAAATCATTATTATCCACGCATTTGTTTTGGTCTTAAAAGTAATAAGTCATTTTTTTTTTTTTCTTGTTTTTTCCATTTACATCAAGCATATTATTAAGGTCAATCGATTCACAATTTGTCAGTTTTAAATTCCTCAACGGTATAGTAGCCTTTCTTTATTAGCAGTGATTTCAACTGTTTCGAAAAATTTGAGTCTTTTTGTAGGGATTTTAGACTTTCCGGTAGCTTATTAAATATATTAGCTAGTCTTGAGAATGGGCTTTTCCCGATAACTTTTAAGTTTGTGATGGGTAGTATTAGTCTATTCTTGTTCCGTCGGTTATAGTTTTCATTTAGTTCGATATTCGATTTGAACAGGTGCCTATTTTTTCTAACGAAAATACAACTTTGCAGTATATATATTGCTGGTAGTGTTAGAATTTGTTGCTTAATAAAGTGTGGCCTGCAACTCTCTCGTGGACCTATGTTCATTAATATTCTGATACATTTCTTTTGCTGAATGAAGAGGTCCAAATAGTCAGTACTTTCTCCCCACAGAATGATACCATAGTTTAGCCACGAGTAGGCATACGCATAATAGGCAGATAACGCGGTTTTATAGTCTGTATTACATTTCAATATATTTAGCGCATAAATAAATTGGGACAATTTTGCTCTTGTACTTTCTATATGTTTCTTCCAATTTAGGTTTGAGTCTAATGTCAGGCCTAGGAGTGTAAACTCGTTTACCTCTTCTAATTTAATTTTTTGCGTTACTATATTTAGGTTTATTGGGGTTCTTTGGTAGGTTCTGAATTGGCATATTTTGGTTTTAGTTAAGTTTATTTCTAAGTTATGTTCGTTTAACCACTGCTCAGTTTCTGTGAAAGTTTTTAAAATAGCTAAATGGTCAACATTCGCGGGCGTTTTAAATAATAAAGAAACATCATCAGCGAACAAAATACACGATGTACTTATCAGGCAGGTCAGACAGTAAATAAGTAGGTAATTAATTATTTTTGTAAAGTCAAATTAATTCTTTTCTTGACATCTAAATCCGAAATTACCACAAATATAGAAAACATTAATAAAAAATAAAAAAATGTTTTAAGTATTTTTGCATAAAAATGTGGAAAATTTTCTTGAAAACCAACATCTGTTTTTGTGTTCAACTAGAAATGTTATTATCATGTAAATTACTTTTAAATGTTTGCTAAGATATATTGAACTAGCGAATACAATATTATTTTTATGTACATATTTCACGACTTTATTAACCTTTCGGAAAGTTTCGATTAATTTCGTTAAAACTCGCGTGACGATACAATATCGTCAACAGCTAGGTAGGTATAGCCGGAGCGGTCCTAAAAATAATCCAATTACCTTAGCACCTTAGAACATTAACAAAACCCATTTCGTAGACGTCACAATACATGAACGCACGATCATAAACTAGGGAGTAAAGGACATCGATCATCATCTGCCTAGCCTTTTCCCAAGTACGTTGAGGTCGGCTTCCAGTCTAACCGGATGCAGCTGAATACCAGTATTTTACATAGAGCTACTGCGTGTCTGAACTCCACAACCCAGTTACTGGGTAACACTATACCCCTTGGTAAGACTGGTTGTCAAACTTTCGGACTTCTGACGACCCGTAAGGACTGTCAAACTGCTTAACGTGCTTTCCGAGTCACAGAGGGGTATCGGTGTGTAAAGATGGTCACCCATCCACGGACTAACCGCAGCAAGCGTAGCTTAACGTGATCGAGCGACCCGTGCTGCTATTATTACTTAGCCACAAGCCCCTCGGAGGACAAAGGACATCGACGTTTCAGTAATCGAAATTCAGTAGGTAGGTACATGATTCTTGACGCCCCAGCCTTGAAATATATCGTCGGTTACGTAATCAGCCTATACTGTTCTCACTGCTGGGAGTGCTGGGATACAGGTCTTCTCTCTGTGAGAGGGAGTGGGCCGTAATCCACCACGCGGGCCCAGTGCGGGTTGGTAGATGTCACATGTCTTCGAATTTTTTGAGAGCAGTGGTGATGAAATAATTTACCTACACAAACAAAAAGAAAAGCCTGCCTGGGTTCGATCCCACGACCTTACTACTCATAAGTCGCGGACGTTACCACGGCCAACACTGCTCATAATGCTCATGTCGTTGGTAAATAAAAAAGAAGTTGTTTCATACAAAATTGTATATATATTTGTCAGAGGCAATAAAAGTCTTTATTGTTAAACTCGAACGGCGACGGATTTGTCTGTATAGATATTCATAAAAATAAATACAATTTCTAATTTAAAAGTAGCCTAAGTTACTCCTTATTACATCAGCTATCTGCCAGTGAAAGTCCCGGGAACATCGTCCAGCCGTTTCAGAGATAAGCCGGAACAGACAAAAAAATATTGAAAAAAAATCAAATGGTATATGATGTATGAATGTACAGACGCCAACACATTAGCTACCCTAAACTGTCAAATCGCAATTGAACATGAACCTTATTCAAATTCAAATTTATTTATTTTGGGACAACGAGATCCAAAGGTTACTTTACAAAAAAAGAAAAATTGAAGAAAAAATATTTTTAGTACTTAAATACAATTAATTACAAGGACAGCACTCCATTATACACACAGTTCTAAACACAGATTCCCCTACGCTGCGACACCCCGCCACGTCAAGATAACCAATAGGGAGATGCCTCCCTAAAAGATCACCAGACTAACGAAATGCCTCAACACAGGGGCACGTACATCTTCAGCTATAGTTTTCAGGATGCTGTTGTGACTGCCCCGCACCCTCCTCATAATTGACACGACTTTTTCCGAATGACGACATGAAAACCATCAATCAGTATTAGCCTGCGCAAACATCTCAGAGGCACTGCAGAAACGAGGAAGTCCCAACCTCATCCTGAAAATGTTATTGTATTGGACGCGTAGAGTGTCTAGGGTTTTTTTGCTATAGCTAACCCATAGACCACCCGTGTACAAACCCTGACAATAAGCTTTAAATAGCGTGATCTTGACTTGGTCCGTACAGCGGGCGAATCTACGGGACAGCATGTTCCACGGACTGACAGAGCCCTGCGCTCCCTTTCTATTTCAACATCATCTTTAAGGTCGTCGGTAAGGTGATGTCCAAGGTACCACCCTATTTAAATTCACACCATTCAAGGTAATGGGTAAATCTGGGTCTTATGCTTATGTAATAAAGTTGAAAATCCATCAAACAAATTAGACAGATTGGGGTAGCTTGATGTGCTGGCGTCTGGCGTACTTTTTTTTAGGTCTGTTATAGAGTGAGAGATCCCTTATTAAGGCAACTAAGCCATTTATTTTCGTGTAACTGTACTATTTTTATAACTTGGGATTAATTAATAATATCAGTAAAAAGATTTTAATAAATTAAAGTAATAAAATCGTAAACTAAACGCAATTACGTTCTTAGAAGTTGCCCCCTTGATTGTCGGGATGACTCATTGAGGCTGCTTTCAGACATCGTTATCGCGCATGTCCTCATTCAATTCGGAACAGGTGTGAGCACGCTCAAATCAAAAAACACCTAGCAACATTTCGATCCGGAAAGAACTGATCCGGATTTCGTTTTGTTGAAGTCTATCTAAGGGATCGCCTTCATTTCGGTTTTGCTACCGGACAAGAACGACACGTCTCAGTTTATGTTTTTGTTAGACAGCATGCCTTTGCATTGTGTTTTTCCATTAGTAAATATCATAGAATTCACAGTTAGATTTCAAATGAATGCAATATTTGCTCTGTGATTCAAAGTATGAGAGAGACGGTCTTTCTTATGCTTATTGTCAAATAGGTACTTGCATTGCTGCTCAGTCAGCGTTATCTAAACATTTCTAACAGCCAAAGCTTAGTCTGTGTTATGTTTATGTACAGACGCCAGCACAACAAGCCACCCCAAACTGTCAAATTTTTCCAATTGAACATGAACCTTAAACTTTTGTAATAAAGTTGAAAATCTATCAAAGAAATTTGACAGATTGGGGTAGCTTGATGTGCTGGCGTCTGTAACAAACTAAGTAATCTGCCGTGCACAAACTATAATGCCGTTAACTCGCTTAATGGTCGATTTTCTTTTATGATGCCAACAAAATCAGAAAAAAAATCTCCATCTTTCTGTCTAAGCATTATTTTTCTACTATTTATGGATGCTGAGATAAGACTCAGGGCTCATAAGTTACATTTTTACTAGAATTTTTACCATCCGTTGCATAACGAAATAGCATGCATTTCATATTTTTCTGCGCTTTTTTGTCCATAACTCGAAATATGATTTTGTTAGTTATCGGCATTATAGCCTGTAGACGACGGTAATAAGATAATATCCTAAAGTACTCCGCTTACAGAGTTCCCAGAATGATAGTGTAAACATACACTTTTTAATACCTGACGCAAATTATAATTAGCTGAGCTACGAAGATATCTGTCCTTTTTATTGAGTATTGTTAAATAATGTGTCCGTATGAAAATAAAACAATAACTTTCGGAAATCATGCTTTTATTTTATAATTATGACGATATTTGTACGAAAAACTGGGTAAAGGTCGCTTTCAACTTCGAAAATATTACAAGATCAAACTGCACTAAACCGTATTAATCAGGTAGCTTATTTCATAACAATTTTAATTACACAGGGTATGTAGAGCTACAATGTGTATGTATCTTCTGAGATATCGTAGTACGTTGCGAACGCGCGCGCTTTTCTGGCGGGTGCTCCACTTCCCCGCGAATATGCGCGTAAGAGAGAAATGGAAACTAGAATGAATAATTATAATCTCTAAAATGCTCACTAATTTATTAGAAATAGAGATTGAACCTATTTTTAGCATTTCAATGAGACTTAGTACATAAAGGGAATAATTGTAAGAAATCAATAAAATACGTGATTATAATTTTAACTTTCATATATTGTTATTCAAATCACGAAATACACTTTTAAACACGTTTATATTGGACAAAGTCATAGAAGTTCGTTATTATTATGTTTTCACAAATTTAATATATCTTAGCCAAATAAGATCCAGTACCTGTAACACGGGTGATACCCGAGTTATTTACATTTTACCATTGATTTAAATAGTAAAGATACGGTCGTCCGAACATTTGACGGACGCGGCCTACAAAAAACACTAACGCCATCTATTAGAACTACGATGTCAATCGGCGTGTCTGCTCCTAGACGTAACCTTGTAAGAGCGGGGTGTGGTATTTTTCGAGGTACAAAGAAATAAAATAAAAACCTTATATTTTTCAAAAATTATATTTGTTGCAGTTTGTTTGTGTTTCTTAAGTTTTCATTGGCCTTCGAATAAAACAATTTCCAAAAAAAATAATGCTTTTTTGATGATCTGGACACACGGCCGTAGCCAGGTTTTAGTTTCGGGGAGGGTTCAAGAAAATAAAACGACTAAAAGTACAGACATAAAATAACCCTTTTATAAGAAAAATATTAAAAATGTGAAAAATACATACCTACAGAAAAAATCTGCTTGAAGGAATTAGGGGAGTCCTTTTTCGAGCAGTGAGACAATATAAACTATAAGCTAAATAAAAAAATAATGTTCCAAAAATACAAAACACTGTATATTTTAATGTAGGTAATAGTAGTTAGTAATCAATGAGATATGCCGCACGCCTGTTTTTATTTTAATTCTATGAATGTTAGTATCTTAACTTTTCTGGGGGGGGGGGGGGGTTGAACCCCCAAAACCCCCTGGCTACGCCCGTGTCTGGACATATTTTCTATTTTGGATTCGTAGTGTTTTCTGACGTTGGACATTTTAATTTGCTTTTAATACAATTTAATCATAAAGTAATATTATTAAATCTTTTCATTTCATCGGCTACAACGAGTGCCGCTGCAAAGTTATGTCGCACTTTTACGCGGCTTCGCGTCGTCTTTGGCAAAGGTTGAGACAAATAAGAAAGAAAATTGTTTTAAATAATGTTAGAAGTCGATTTAATGACATATTTTTAACTTGCCGGGGATTTGAAATGTTATCATTTTTTTAATGTGCTTTTTGTCGTAGTTCACGTAACCTTTCACGGCACAATTTGGCATTTTTGCTTGCAAAAATTTACGACCGCTCCGAAGACAGCCGATCGCGTTCTAGTTCACTTCGCTATAGGGAAGACCATTTTGGGACCAAGTTCGAGCCGTCAAAGTAACATGCGGTCCGCCCCGTCCTTATATATAATTCAATGCATTTTAAACAGAAATTACAAACGAAACTAAGAAATATAGTTTAGGAAAACACAATACTCATCTTTTAAATATTTGGTGCAGAACTTCTGCTTCCCAACGCAGTATTTTCAGGATTCAACGGTAATAGCAAGATACTTTAAGGCAACATAATAAGGCGGACATAGGCCCTGCACCCTAATTGCGTAACTCACGATTCATCATAATCTGTATCATTTTGAAACGGATTGTTAAACCATTGCTTCATATGTTCGAAAAATGTGTCTGTTCGACAACATAAATAACGCAATGAATATTGTTTAACTGTGAAGACGAAATCAATTATGATCAATCGTGAGTTACGCAATTAGGGTGCTGGTTAGGGTCTGAACCGTCGGACAGTTAGCTCAGAAAGTTCTTGGATGATTTGGCCAGAGCCTCCGCGTTACCACGTACTGACTCTCTTTGGCCTACCAGCCGGAGTTTCCACTTTACAGTGTACTATCTCCCTTTGGCGGTGGGACTCTTATGTCGACTAATGAAGTCTACGCTCCGTCCAGCACCGATCCAAGTCCAAAACCCCGAGAGCTTGCAGCTCGAACTCCAGAATCGTTTCGAGTGCCTAGGGAGCTCCGTGGACGATTATAACGATGGGTTCGTGGAAACTGTCCACACGGTCGGGTCAGGATCGTTTCCTCCAAGCCTGAGCTGTTGAGAGAGATCGAGAGTTTTTATGGATAGTTATACACGTCAACAAGCAACCCCGTTACGGATCTGGCAAACGACCCAAGAGCCAGATTGACCCGACACTACACCGAAGATATCCCGGACGTTAGCTTGTACGAGATTAGGATGGCTCTGAAGCAGCTAAAAAACAACAAGGCGCCGGGTGAACACGGAATCACGGCCGAACTCCTGAGGGCCGGCGGAAAACCCGTTCTTAAGGCCCTCCAGAAGCTGTTTGATTCCGTCATACTCGAGGGCAAAACGCCACAGGCATGGAACAGAGGTGTGGTGGTACTTTTCTTTAAGAAGGGTGATAATACTCTTCTTAAGAATTATAGGCCCATCTCACTTCTGAGCCATGTCTACAAGCTGTTTTCGAGAGTCATCACGAACCGTCTCGCCCGCAGGTTGACGACTTCCAGCCTCCCGAACAAGCCAGATTCCGTAAAGGCTTTAGCCTTTAGACATGGCTTATTTAGCACCGGAGACCACATACATACGCTGCGGCAGGGAGGACCTCAGTGCAATGCTCGATGACCTCAGTAGAGCTTCCGAAAGAGTGAGTCTTAAAATGAACATGGAGAAGACAAAGGTCATGTCGAATGCCCATGTAACACCCACTCCCATGACGATGGGAGGCGCTACACTCGAAGTTGTGGCCGAGTACGTTTACCTAGGACAGACTGTCCAGTTAGGTAAGTCCAACTTCGAGAAAGAGGTCAATCGTCGAATCCGACTCGGCTGGGCAGCGTTCGGGAGGCTTCGCAATATCTTCTCGTCCCTATTACCACAGTGTCTCAAGACGAAAGTCTTTGACCAGTGTGTGTTGCCAGTGATGACCTATGGTACAGAGACGTGGTCGCTCACAATGGGCCTTATCAGAAGGCTTAAAGTCACCCAAAGGGCAATGGAGAGGGCTATGCTCGGAGTTTCCCTACGCGATCGAATCAGAAATGAAGAGATCCGCAGGAGATCCAAGGTAACCGACATAGCCCGAAGAATTGCTAAACTTAAGTGGCAGTGGGCAGGGCACATTGCTCGCAGAACAGATGGCCGATGGGGCCGAAAGGTTCTGGAGTG
The DNA here is from genome assembly GCA_949987655.1 of Polymixis flavicincta. Taxonomy (NCBI): domain Eukaryota; kingdom Metazoa; phylum Arthropoda; class Insecta; order Lepidoptera; family Noctuidae; genus Polymixis; species Polymixis flavicincta. The sequence continues at coordinate 7,738,172 of OX465171.1, read as the reverse complement.
GCGACCGCGTACCGGAAGACGTAGAGTGGGAAGGCCTCCCATAAGGTGGACCGATGACCTTGCGAAGACCGCGGGTATCCGCTGGATGTGGGAAGCACAAGACCGGTCGAAGTGGAGGAGCCTGGGTAGGCCTATGTCCAGCAGTGGTCTTTCGGCTGATATGATGATGATGCAACATTTATTTTGATTATGCAAAACGACACAATGTTCGTAATTTTAGTTTTTGGAATCTAGTCTTTTGAGTAACAATATTTTATTGTGGCTCAAAAGACTTATAAACAATTCAGGAAGTAATAATTACATGTATATTATATTTAGAACTCTTGTTTCACTAAATAATAATTTTCATTGAGAATAAAATGATTAATTAATAATGTTGAAATAGAATGTTACCATAGATCATCATCACCTGTCCTATGACAGTGACAATGCCATTGTTATTTACGAGTATACATGTGGTTTAACGTTACAATCGTTATTTTCCCATAAAAATTAACAATCTAACACCCGAGTGAGGCGTGACGATGGAGGCGTAAAATATACATAATACGTAAAGGCGGTAAAATAATACAAAACTCGAAATTTTCATTATTGAGAAATAGAAATAACATTAAATAGAATTAATATAATAATGAATTGTTTATAAGTACAATAAAATAAATGTACACATAAACAAAGTATTGGTATTGTTTTATTTACCTATACTCAAAACCCTATCAGAAATTCATCATTATCAAATTATTGCAGTCCGCTGCTGGACATAGGTATTTCCTACTGCACCCCACTGAGTAGGTTATTTTTAAACTTTTTTTTGTTTTAATCTTGCAATCAGTTTTTAAAAAACTATGAGCAAATGAGTTGCAGGAAGGTCTGGCAGGGGAGAGTTATTCCTCATCAGGAGCAACTCTCATATGAATAACGCAACCACTGAGTAGGTACGATCCTCATCTCGATCTACCTACTAAAACGCTAAAAAGATAGCGACAAGCAATCTAGAACATTTACTTTATCACCAAAACAATATTTATGTACCTATATGGAACAATCTACATTGGTACATAATAGGTCTTTACCTATGAAATTGCCGTTTTGTATGAAAAAATTTAAACGATTTTTTTTCATGATTTTTTTATTTGTATTAATCGAAGTTATCACCCATGCAATCAATGCATCCTTGCCATCGCAGTGGCAGTTTATTGATGCCCTTCTTAAAGAAATCAGCTGGACGGGAGGCAACAAATTCTTCAAAGGCATTTTGTACTGCCTCTCGGGTATTAAATTTTTTTCCCGCCAAGAAGTTATCCAAATTCTGGAAAAAGTAGTAGTCTGTAGGCGCAAGGTCTGGTGAGTAGGGCGGATGACGGAGAGCTTCCAACCCCAGTTCTTGCAACTTGGAGACCGTCTGCTGTGCAGTATGAGGTCGCGCGTTGTCGTGCAGGAGCAGCGGAGACGAGCGATTGACCAATGCTGGTTGGAGATGCGCCAGCTTCTCCATCATTGTGTTCAGTTCTTCACAGTACACATCTGCAGTAATGCTCACCCCGTTTGGTAAGAAGCTGTGATGAATCACACCGGCGCTAGACCACCAAACAGTGACCATCACTTTTCTAGGGGTAAGTTTTCGTTTAGGGCATTGTTTAGGTGCTGAACCAGGATCCAACCAACTTGCTGAGCGCTTACGGTTATCAAACAGAATCCATTTTTCATCGCAGGTAACAATGCGGTTCAAAATTCCTTCATTTGTGTGTCTGTTGAGCAGTGCAAGGCACGTCTCGACGCGTACTTCGCGCTGGCGATCATTGAGTTCGTGGGGCACCCATTTGTCAAGCTTTTTTACCTTGCCAATTTGACGCAAATGGAAAAATATTGTTTTGACGCTAACGTCGAAAGCTGCTGCTAATTCAGCCGTAGATTGTGTATCATCAGCTTCCACAATCGCCTTTAATTCGTCATTGTCGACCAAAGTCTTCGGACGACCGCGAGGTTCATTTTTCAGGTCGAAATTTCCAGAACGGAAGCGAGCAAACCAATAACAGGTGGTGCGTTGGTTTGTAGTGTTAGCTCCGTAAACGTCGTTGATGTTGCGTGCCGCTTGTGCCGCGTTGCTGCCACGACGGTACTCATATTCCATAATTACTCGAATTTTTAACGTATCCATGATGACGAAAAAGATTGAAATGCGATGAAAATGTAACACTGATCAATAAAGAAATGACTACTTTTAGAAAAAAAAATCCATGTTTTTAAAATAAAATTAATTTGAAATTAGAATTCTTAGCCAAACAAAAATTATTTTGATTTGAAATGGCCAGTACTGCAGAACGGCAATTTCATAGGTAAAGACCTAATATAATTATGGTTATAACCTTTACGTCCCAAATTCTAAAAATCAAAAAAAAAAAAAATGGCTTGTCTCTCACATTAATGTCTGTGTCTGAAGACGAAAGGCTTTGACCAGTGTGTGTTGCCAGATGACCTATGGCACAGAAACGTCGTCGCTCACAATGGGCCTTATCCGAAGGATTAAAGTCACCCAAAGGGCAATGCAGAAGGCTATGCTTGAAGTTTTCCTACGTGATCGAATCAGGAATGAAGAAATCCGCAGGAGAACTAAAGCAACCGACATAGCCCGAAGAATTGCCAAACTTAAGTGGCAGTGGGCAGGGCACATTGCTCGCAGAAAGGATGGCCGATGGGACCGCAAGGTTTTGGAGTGGCGACCGCGTATCGGAAGACGTAGATTGGGAAGGCCTCAAGGTCACCGGACAAGGTGGACCGATGCCCTTGTGAAGGCTGCGGAAAACGGCTGGATGTGGGAAGCACAATACCGGTCGAAGTGGAGGAGCCTGGGGGAGGCCTATGTCCAGCAGTGGACGTCTTTCGGCTGAAATGATGATCACATTCATTACCATTTAAAATAAAAAATATCCCAAAACAGGAAATTTTATTAGCTACGAGTATAGGAAATTCCCATACAAGCCTACCGTCCACCTTTCAACTGTCTAGGTACAGACGCCAGCACATCAAGCTACCCCAAACTGTCAAATTTCTTTGATAGATTTTCAACTTTATAACTTAAGCATAATTTTCATGTTCAATTAGTAAAATTTGACAGTTTGGGGTAGCTTGATGTGCTGGAGTCTGTACCTTTTACGGATTATGAGAAACAGTCCGCTGACAGACAGATGGACGGCTGTACAGCGGAGGCTTAGTAATAGGTTCTCGTTGGTTACCTCCGGTACGGAACCCTAAAAATTTAAATCAGATAATAAGTGTAGGAATGATTTTTAACAACGAAAGCCATTACTGCTAATCTATAAAGACGCTGACAGTGCTTTTTAAGGCTTCTTACAGGCACGAAGCAACTGCGCGACGCAACACTCATAGATAGTGATGTGCCGTGGGAACATTCCCGTTCCCAGTAACTTCCCAACGGGAATGTTCCCGGGAATGTTCCCATGTGCCCGGGAACATTCCCAGTTAGTGGGAACACTAACACAAAAGTTAAAGTTTTTTTTTTTAACTTTTTAGATTAGGTTTCTTATCGCATGTTTAAAATAATAAAAGATAGAAGTTAAATGCATATCTTTTACACCCACAATGTGTTACTGAGAATTTTCGGCAGTTAATTGATGTAGTTGGAGAGTTAAACTGATAACAAAAAAAAACTATCCTTTTAACTGTGCAGGTGTGATGCTAATTTTGAGAAATGTTATTTACTTATCCTTTGTGCATGATTTATGGCTCCAACTAACCGGCACCCTAATTGCGTAACTCACGATTGATCATAATTGGTTTCGTCTTCACAGTTAAACAATATTCATTGCGTTATTTATGCTGTCGAACAGACACGTTTTTCGAACATATGAAGCAATGGTTTAACAATCCGTTTCAAAACGATACAGATTCTGATGAATCGTGAGTTACGCAATTAGGGTGCTGGTCGGCGTAACAAACAATCCAGACTGTAGAGACATCCCAACAAATTGGCCGCTCAACTCACAATACCAGCTTGTGTCAGCAGACTTAAAAGACGCAACATCCTACAGTTGGATAACTTGGAGAGAGCTTCGTTATTCATATGAAAGTTGCTCCTGATGAGGAATAACTCTTCCCTGCCAGACCTTCCTACAACTCATCTGCTCATAGTTTAAAAAAAAACTGATTGCAAGATAAAACACAAAAAAAAAAGAAAAGAATAATGGATCTACCAGTCTATTTAAATAACGTTTCAAAATATTGTACAAAATCTCTGAACGACGGGTTGCGGGTAACGATGGGTTCGTGGAAACTGTCCATACGGGCGGGTCTAAGTTTTTCGAGGCCCATCGTATCAATAAAAATAAGAGGCTCTCTGATCCTACTTTGCAGCTCATGAAGGAGAGGCGCGAGATGGTCCTGCAGTTTTCAGATGATGCGCTTAGTACCGGCAGTCTAACAGACATATCTTTAAGTCCTTGAACTTTAATACAGAATGTATTAAAGACGCAATAGAACGGAATAAAGGCTCCAAGGTCTTTGCCAGGGAACTGTCTATTGGGCAGAGTCAGCTTACGAAACTGAAGACCGATGAAGGCAGGATCGTATCCACCAAGCCTGAGCTGTTCCCCCCCGAGTGGGTTCCCACATTGTCGTTGTGGGGGGGCTCAGTAACCGTGTATTCCGGCCACGGGGTCCGCAAGGGCCGATGCCTCCCAGGGGTGCGGGTTTGTTCGAAAGAGATACCACAGCCCCTGGCATACGGGCTACTGAGGGAACACAGGTGGGTTTTAGTCAGTAAAAGTCTGACACGCCGTCCTGCTCTACTCAGCAGGAGAAGTCATTTGATGATTTCCCACCCAAAAAAAAAAAAAAAAGCCTGAGCTGTTGAGAGAGATTGAGAGATTCTATGGACAGTTATACAAGTCAACAAGAAACCCCGTTACGAATCTGGCAAACGACCCAAGAGCTAGATTGACCCGACAGTATACTGACATACAATATATAGGACATCCCGGACGTCATTTTCTACGAGATTAGGATGGCTCTGAAGCAGCTTTAAAAACAACAAGTCGCCGGGTGATGACAGAATCACAGCTGAACTCCTAAACGCCGGCGGGAAACCCGTTCTTAAGGCCCTCCAGAAGCTGTTTGATCCCGTCATACTCGAGGGCAAAACGCCACAGGCATGGAACAGAGGTGTGGTGGTACTTTTCTTTAAGAAGGGTGACAATGCCCTTCATAAGAATTATAGGCCCATCTCACTTCTATGCCATGTCTACAAGCTGTTCTCCGAAGTCATCACAAACCGTCTAGCGCGCAGGTTTGACGACTTCCAGCCTTCTGAACAAGCCGGGTTCCGTAAAGGCTTTAGCACAGTAGACCACACACATACGCTGCGGCAGGTTATACAGAAGACCGAAGAGTATAATCTGCCTCTCTGTTTAGAGTTTGTGGACTACTAAAAAGCCTTTGATTCGATCGCGACGTGGGCTTTACTGCAGTCCCTCCAACGGTACCTGATCGACTATCGGTACATGGCGGTGTTGAAATGTCTGTACGAAAACGCATGTCAGTCCGACTCCAGGACCGGACCTCGAAACCTATCCTTCTGCAGCGAGGTGTAAGACAGGGACAGACGTTATCTCTCCGAAACTCTTCACCGCTGCACTGGAGGATGTCTTCAAGGTTCTGGACTGAAAAGGGGCTGGCATCAACATCAATGGCGAGTACATCACTCACCTTCGGTTTGCCGATGATATAGTTGTCATGGCTGAGACCATGGAGGATGAACATGGACAAGACAAAGGCCATTTCCAATGCCCATGTAACACCCACTCTCGTAACGGTCGGAGGAGCTGCACGGAAAGTTGTGGACGAGTACGTTTACCTAGGACAAACTGTCCAGTTAGGTAGGTCCAACTTCGAGAAAGAGGTCAATCGCCGAATCTGACTCGGCTGGGCAGCGTTCGGGAAGCTTCGCAATATCTTTTCGTCCCACATACCGCAATGTCTCAACACGAAAGTCTTTGACCAGTGCGTGTTGCCAGTGATGACATATGAAGCCGAAACGTGGTCGCTCACAATGGGCCTCATAAAAGGCTTAAAGTCACCCAAAGGGCGATGGAGAGGGCTATGCTTGGAGTTTCCCTGCGTGATCGAATCAGGAATGAAGAGATCCGCAGGAGAACCAAGGTAACCGACATAGTCCGAAGAATTGCCAAACTTAAGTGGCAGTGGGCAGGGCACATTGCTCGCAGAACAGATGGCCGATGGGGTTGAAAAGTTCTGGAGTGGCGACCGCGTACCGGAAGACGTAAAGTTGGAAGGCCTCCCACAAGGTGGACCTATGACCTTGTGAGGGCCGCAGGAGTCCGCTGGATGCGGGAAGCACAGAACCGGTCGAAGTGGTGGAGCTTGCGGGAGGCCTATGTCCAGCAGTGTACATCTTTCGGCTGAAATGACGATGATGATGATGATGAATCTCTAAACCTCCTAGTCCTACATTTGAAATTTTTATTTACCTCTTTCTAAAATTAATACAATGAACGACAAGTTACTAAATGAGTACCATTACATGTCAAATCTACTTACCTACTAAATCTTACCAGTAACTTTGTATGTTACTATATTTTTACTTTTATTATAATTCTATGTGGTTTCACCGACACGTTCCCAGCAATTGGGAACATTCCCGGGCACTGGAAAGATTCTTTTGGGAACATTCCCACTTTGGGAACATTCCCGGGAACGGCACATCACTACTCATAGAGCAATTTCTATGAAATCTTCATGGAAATTGTTCTACAAGTGTAACGTCGCCTTTAGGCTCGTTGTCAACTACTTTTACATAATATGCTTCCCGTCGTCCACCAACCAATCACTATTATAGTTCACGAGCTGACACGATGGACGTTGTTCAATAATTCATACGAAAGCCTATAGAAAATGCACCGCTTTTGCCGGTAACTTTCCAATTTTTCTTTCCGTAGAAATAAAACCTAATTCGGGCTACTGCGAATATTTTGAAACAAAAAGTAGCCAAATTATTCCTGCCGTTTTTAATCTAGTGATGCGCTTACCATGAACAAACTTTAATTTTGATTACATAGAAAGAATTTATAAGACTTTTTTTTCGCGGGGAACCTTCAGAAGGCGCTCGGGATTTGAGGATAAGACCGGGGAATGTGGGATTTATATTTCAATAAAATTACCTCGGTGGTCAAAGTCAAAGCATTTATTTCAATTAGGCACTTAAAAGGCACTTTAAAAGGTCAACATTTACATTAAAATAGAATTGATTCTAGTCGCCCATTCCTAATTGTAGTTTCGTATGGAGAAGAATGGGCAAGAAACTCCACCGTTACTCTTTTAAATTGTTTTAAGTAGGTACAATATTCAACATAGGTAGTACATTCATTATATTAGGTCTTTACCTATGAAATTGCCGTTCTGCAGTACTGGCCATTTCAAATCAAAATAATTTTTGTTTGGCTAAGAATTCTAATTTCAAATTAATTTTATTTTAAAAACATGGATTTTTTTTTCTAAAAGTAGTCATTTCTTTATTGATTAGTGTTACATTTTCATCGCATTTCAATCTTTTTCGTCATCATGGATACGTTAAAAATTCGAGTAATTATGGAATATGAGTACCGTCGTGGCAGCAACGCGGCACAAGCGGCACGCAACATCAACGACGTTTACGGAGCTAACACTACAAACCAACGCACCACCTGTTATTGGTTTGCTCGCTTCCGTTCTGGAAATTTCGACCTGAAAAATGAACCTCGCGGTCGTCCGAAGACTTTGGTCGACAATGACGAATTAAAGGCGATTGTGGAAGCTGATGATACACAATCTACGGCTGAATTAGCAGCAGCTTTCGACGTTAGCGTCAAAACAATATTGGTCCATTTGCGTCAAATTGGCAAGGTAAAAAAGCTTGACAAATGGGTGCCCCACGAACTCAATGATCGCCAGCGCGAAGTACGCGTCGAGACGTGCCTTGCACTGCTCAACAGACACACAAATGAAGGAATTTTGAACCGCATTGTTACCTGCGATGAAAAATGGATTCTGTTTGATAACCGTAAGCGCTCAGCAAGTTGGTTGGATCCTGGTTCAGCACCTAAACAATGCCCTAAACGAAAACTTACCCCTAGAAAAGTGATGGTCACTGTTTGGTGGTCTAGCGCCGGTGTGATTCATCACAGCTTCTTACCAAACGGGGTGAGCATTACTGCAGATGTGTACTGTGAAGAACTGAACACAATGATGGAGAAGCTGGCGCATCTCCAACCAGCATTGGTCAATCGCTCGTCTCCGCTGCTCCTGCACGACAACGCGCGACCTCATACTGCACAGCAGACGGTCTCCAAGTTGCAAGAACTGGGGTTGGAAGCTCTCCGTCATCCGCCCTACTCACCAGACCTTGCGCCTACAGACTACTACTTTTTCCAGAATTTGGATAACTTCTTGGCGGGAAAAAAATTTAATACCCGAGAGGCAGTACAAAATGCCTTTGAAGAATTTGTTGCCTCCCGTCCAGCTGATTTCTTTAAGAAGGGCATCAATAAACTGCCACTGCGATGGCAAAGATGCATTGATTGCATGGGTGATTACTTCGATTAATACAAATAAAAAATTCATGAAAAAAATTCGTTTAAATTTTTTCATACAAAACGGCAATTTCATAGGTAAAGACCTATTATTAAGATGTGTGAAAACGATGCACCCAGAATAAAATTAACTTTATGATACATACATGTATCTAGGTGCTCACATATTTAGAAACATTGTAAGAGTAAGTATACGATTTTCCTAGAATATTAAACTAGTAAAAAGTCAGTGTGCGAGTTACAGTAATCACTGAGTGTAAATCAATGTCATAAATATAATTATTTATACAATTCAATTAGCAACCAGTTTGATCATCATCTGCACATGGAATGGGCACCCTTACATCAAATGAGCGATCCCTCTGTGCAAAGCCTGTTACACTGTAAAGGGGGCATCGCAAAACCTAACTGTGCGCCGTATTTCCTGAGGTCACTCAGTGGGCGGACAGCCCCACACTAAGCGCCCGCCGCCTTTGAAATGACTATTACTCATTGGCGACATAACTTTGTAACATATTAAGCCTTCGCAGAAAAGCGCGACGCGAAGGTGGTTTTTTTTTTTTTTTGTGTGGGAAGTCATCAAAAAAATTCTCCCGCTCTGGGTGGAGCAGGAGGGCGTGTCAGACTTCTACTGACTAAAACCCACCCGTGTTCCTTCAGTAGCCCGTATGCCAGGGGCTGTGGTATCTCTTTCAAACAAACCCACACCCCTGGCAGGCATCGGCCCTTGCGGGCCCCATCATTTTTTGTGCTGACATCTCTTTGAGGCGCGCGTGGAACACAACTCGCCGTCGACTTGGGCTTGGTCCTTACCGGATAGCGAGCTACCCATTACTCGCCGTCCGCAAGCTCATGCCTACGGTGGCCGGAAATCGGCCTGGGATTCCCGACGCTCAGGGCGTCTCCGTATCCTGCGGCGGCTAGGGTCGCGAGGGCGCATATGTTGCCTCGCCCTCACGTGCGCCGCCTCCCTCTTCGCGAGCATTACTGCTTCGCTGAAGGAGGTGACGGCTCCCCATGCCCTCTCGCTCCGTACCATGGCCTGGACCAGGGCCGGACGCGAGAGATCGCCGCCGCCGATCGCCTCCACGACGACACGGCGGTGCTCCGCCCAAGCAGGGCAGACCGCCACCGTGTGCTCCACCGTGTCCTCAGGGCGATCTTCGCAGTGGAAACACCCGGGCGTTTCCTCCCGCCCTATCCGAAACAGGAACCTCCCGAAACAACCGTGTCCGGTGAGGACCTGCGTCAGGCGGAAGGTGAGGACGCCATGCCGCCTCTTAAGCCACTCCTCAAAGACTTAGAGGACTTACCGCCGCAATCGCAATCGTGGCGTGCCCAGAACTGGGTTGCGACAATCGCACTCTCCATGTCACCATGAGATCCCGCCGGAGCTCTGGCCGCTGTGCCGCGATTTCCCGCGGCAACGCGAAGATGGTGCGATGCGATTCTGGTAAAACTATTTCCATTAAGTTTTAATAAGAATTGTATTAATCGGGAATCTTTACATTGGAATAGCGTCGCGGACGATGGGCCTATCTGTTATAATATGGATTTGCGGTTGAATGTACTGGGATCTTTGGCCGATTTTTACTTTTGTTCAATTCAAAATCCTATCAAGGTGAACCTACTCCACATTTTTCCCATACAAACATGACATGACAAACAGACATGTGACATCTACCAACCCGCACTGGGCCCGCGTGGTGGATTACGGCCCAATCCCTCTCACCGAGAGGAGGCCTGTGTCCCAGTAGTGGGAACATTATAAGGCTGATGATGATGATGATGAAGTAATAAAAGAAGTGTAAAATCTCCAAAACTAAGTCTGTACCGACAAAGCTCAACTATCTAAAAGTTCAATAAACTTAATTGGTTTATGCAGTGGTTTTTTCAGAAAACCCGATCTTCCGAAGGACTTGTGTGTACCTAGATTAGCGCCTAACTGCTTATCACGGGTACAACCTCTGTCGGACATGAAGCCTGGTGAGACAGCGTGATTTTTAGCCAGGCCCATCAGCGAGTTCGACCCAGTCGTGTACCAGGAAGGAAGGAAGGCTCTAGGCTATTTAAAATCTCGCTAGAGCCCTTAGCCGAAAAAAAGGAGAAAAAAAAACTGAAAGACCTCTTAGCAAATTCGAAGTTATAGCGCGAGCAGACTGCTACTCGCGGAAGCACTTTTGTTAGATTCCATAGATTACCAATTCTTGGTTCTGTACATTAAGATTCGATTATGAATGTGGCTGGACCGTTAGCGAAATATCATCATCATCATTTCAGCTGAAAGACATCCACTGCTGGACATAAGCCTCCCCCAAAAGGGGGGCTTTTCCATAATCGCCACGCTTGGCAGGCGGGTTATGCCCATTCTCTAGTAAGTCCCTTAGCCTTCTACGACACCCACGGTTAGAAATGGGATGGTGCTATTCTTTTACGTCCGGCACCACACGGAACAAATATATTCTGAAATATGGTCGCGTTATATCTCGCGTAAAGAGCTCTGTTCCTAAGCCTAGGCTATATACAAAGCTGCAGACCTATGCATGCGGCGGGAAACGAATGCACAAGATAACCTAATGTAACGACGTAGGTACCCTAATCTACCAGGCACACTTCATCAGTAATAGGGGGTGCCTATTGCCAACAATCTTGCCGAACCTGGGAATCGATCCTAGGACTCCATGCGCAGCGGGAGCGCTTGCGACATCTAGAGCAACGAGGCAATACCTATCCAAATCGAGCAAAAATATGGTAGTTTTCCTCGGTCACCGATCCGCTTGCTCGCACGGTCTTGTGGAAAGTAAGCCAGACACAGCAGTTGAACCAGTAGCTATTCTAATGCGTCATCAGTCGTTTAGTAACTTCGAGAATGCAAAATATTTGACGTGCGCATGCTCAAGGCAGTCAGGTCTCGGATAATATTGAAACGACCGCGACAGTAACGACAGCAATGTTAATGTTTGTGGTAATTAATTTAGCTTTTACAAGCAATTATTATTTGGAGTAAAAAAAAAAAACAAATCTTATACATATTATTATCACCTCTTTAGACAAGGCATTCTACGTTACCTAGTACCTACTTAGTAAAAATCTTATTTCACTGACAGATAACGCACAGCCTGAATCGCAGGGTCTCATCATCGTTTTGCGGTCGGCTTCCGGTTTAACCGGATGCACCTGAGCACCAGTATTTAACATGGAGCGACTACCTACCTGACCTCCACAACCCAATTACTGGGTTAATACGAAACCCCTTGGTAAGACTGGTTGTCTTGAAAGTTTGCACAAGGACAAGAGTCCCTTAAAAAATACCCAATTTAAGGTGAAGCAAGTAGACATGGGTTGGATTAGGTGAAAACGATACCTAATCCACCTAATCCTAGTATTTAAAAATACCTAATCCATTTACCTAATCCCAATATTCATTCAATAAAGCTGGCCTGTTACTGATATTATGTATCGTATGTGGATTGGGTAAGAAATATTCGGCATGGAGTATGGACGTGCCGTTTCTGATATATTGTGGAACGGTGGATTATACATATTTCGTGTTTTATGCAGAGCACTAACTAGTCCAGTGGTATTTTACATAGATGACACTGGCGGCAGTGCTAATTAAACTTGAAACTTAACCCTCACATTTTAAGGTACGGAATATCTTCTGTGTAGACTGTGTACGAATATTTTGTGCCATACCTAATCCTCGACGCTTTGGATTAGGCACGGACTCATATCGAAAAATACCTAATCCACATACCTAATCCAATATTTATGCCTCACCTCTAGAAGCAAGATTTTTATTCACAGACACAGGGCACAGACCTTTTGTATTTTTGCCGATAACAAATTCCATCGTGCGGCTTATAAGCAACTCGCACGATACAATTTTTTGGGCTTTGAGACAACTTCAGAAATACGTACCGAGGTTTTTGGCACTTTTTGAATTTTATTCAATAACGTTTTAAAAAAGTTTACTGGAAGCACATGCAAATAAGTGCATAAAATTCAAAACGTTTATTAATAAATTTATTACCTAATAAATTAAAAATAATTTTAACTCGAAACGAGTTTCGGTTCGCCCGATAATAATAGGTAATAGGTAATACGGGCTGTTCTCCGCAACTCCACGTCAAAGCGCGTATTTTGCGTACGGTGGGAGAATCTGTCATTCGCTCCACCCCAGCTCCTCGAGAAAGGCCAGCAACGCCTTGGTGTTGCTGACAATCTCACGTAGGGTACCTAGGTTACCGAAGTATTTAGCCCTGTAATTGGCGACCACCGGGCAGTTTAGCAGCACGTGCGCTGCTGTCTCGTCGTCCTCCATGCAGGCCTTGCACAGCGGACTGTCTGTTACTCCTAAGACAAAGAGATGTTTGTTAAATGACCCATGGCCAGTTACAGCTGCTGTAACCGCACGCAGTTGTGATTTAGTTAGACGGAGAACCTGTTTTGTGAGGCGGGCATCGATCGCAGGAAGTTCGGTTCGCCCGATTCGGGTAAGTGTAAATTCATGCGAATCCACAGTGTTTTATGAAGCCCGATTTGCGGACATCCCATTTTTATTGAAAAGGCTGACAGAAATAATCATTTGAATGCAAGATTTCGTATCCCCATTTGGCTACGAAGTCTAGTTTTTGAGTTATAGTTTTTTGAAAATCGACCAATTTCTGTCTCGATATTTAGAAAAAAAAATATTACATTTAAACTAAGCATGATACGAAATAATGATGTTAGGTACATTGGTGGCGTATCTTATGCCGAGTATTTTAGTGCACAAATGAACCTTGTAACTTTGTTAGATCCAGATAAAAACGAGTTTTTCGGTTTTTAGTTTTTCTTAATTTTCTCGAAAATCCCACGAAATCGGGAAAAGTTATTTATACTGATATAATTTTGATAACTTCTCCAACGCACCACATAAATTGCACATCCCAACTCCATGGAACTTGGAAACCACAACGATTTTAAGTTTGATCCGGATTTTACGTCGTCAGGGTTGTCAAAATCTCAGATAATTATTTATATCCGGATTTTAAATAACTTTGCCAAAAATATATCTACCTGGTAATAAAATCGGTGGTTTAGATTATTTGACGTGAAGACGCCAGGATAGAAGAGCTTATCAGTGCTGATGAAATTGAAAGTTATGATGCAAAAGAATATGTGGTGCTTTGCAACGAAGAAGATATAGAGAGTGAGGTTTGACTGAAATACAATTTGATGTATTTAAATATAAAGTGAAAATCGGAAATCAAAATCGTAGGCTACGGCTAAATTTAAAAGTTTTTGTATCATATCATATCATATCAATAGCATTCAATCCTAACTTTATATGCACTTGATTTGCTATTTATTTCCTAGTCTCTACCAACAAACACACAAAATGTAGTAGGTAAACCTGAAGGGGACTTGAAACTTGATACTTTTGAAAGGCCTCGGTAGGCTGCCAGTAAACTGATACACGTTCTTTTTGTCATTGTGACTATACTTTTATGAAAAATTTGATCCACAAAATAAGGATAAAATTTGACAACCCTAACAAAAATATTTAAATTGGAACAACTTCTAAGTTCCATGGATTTGGGATGTCATAATAATGTGGTGTATTGGGGAAGTAAATAGAATTATTTCTGTATTAATAACTTTTCCCGAAATGGCGAAATTTTCGAGAAAAAAATAAAAAACTAAAAACCAAAAAACTCGTATAAATCTGGATCTAACAAAGTTGCGAGGTTCATTTGTGAACTGAAGTACTCGGCATAAGATACACCATCAATGTACCTAACATCATTATTTCGTAGCATGCTTAGTTTAAGCGTAATTAATTTTTTTCTTAAAATCCGGATGGAAAAATTACGATTTTCAAAAAACTATATCTCAAAAACTAGACTTGGTAACTCAATGGGGATACGAAATCTTGCGTTTAAATGATTATTTCTGTCGGCCTTTTCAATAAAAATGGGATGTCCGAAAATCGGGCTTCATAAAACACTGTGGAATCGACTAATCATAATAAATGTATAATAATCGGGCAACACCAACGGGAAATGCCGTTGATTATCGCGATGGTGTACGTTAACCGTAGGTATAGCCACAACTTATCGCGATCATTTTACAACGGCATTCATTCATTGCCATTTGACGTTAGGCGATAACTCGGGTGGCGGTCAAGTGTGGCCACTGAATTTATCGCTTTAATTATCGGAATCTTTACCGCGTTGTTTATCGCGATGATGGGTATTGACGTTCACATCGTTAGCACGGAGTAAGTGTGGCCCCAGCATAATAGGTACGCTATAGGGCACACGGCTTGCCTTCTAATAATGCCATACCAAGAGTTTTAATAATTAACCTGTCACTGCATAAATTATCATACCGCGGTTTGAAAAATCTGCAGGAACTGTACCTCACACACACATTTTATGAATCGTAGGTAGCTATTCATCTAGTCTTGGAATGAAATAATTGATGAGCTAGTGTAGGCTACACAATCCAGTCAACAGGTATGTCGCTGTTGTGGTATGGTGGTTCAACCATTTAATTTTTTGTGTTGGGTCAGTTTTTTTTTTTTTTTTTTGTCAGTTTGGGTCAGCTTCCAGTCTAATCGGATGCAGTTGAATACCACTATTTTACATGGCGGGACTGCCCTATCTGACCTCCACAACCAAGTAACAGGGTAAAACGATGGCCCTTGCATGGTAAAATAGGTTCTCAGCATCGATCACTAATTTATTAGTGATCGATGGTTCTCAGACTTTCGGCATTCTGACGAACCGTAACGACTTTCAAAGATCTAAAATGGCTGCCGGGACCAATGGATAACGTGCTTTCCGAGGCACGGAGGGGTCTTGATATAGATGGTCACCCATCCACGGACCAACCGCGGCAAGCGTAGCTTAAGCTGATCGATCGACCCTTGATGCTGTTCGGCATACTCAATATGAGTATCCGAATCACGTTGCGGAATGGCCGCCCACAATTTTATATTTAAAAAACGGTGTGTTATTGTTTTAGTGAAACTTTTTTTTACCTATATTTAGCAAAACAAATTGTATTGGGATTCCAAATGTCACCATCATTTCAGTCGTCTAGTGCTGGACATAGGCCTCCCCCAAAGGATCCCAACGATGGATATAATTTAACAAAGTAAAGTTTTCATATTCGACTGTCAATTCCCACACAACTGTCACTCCACAAAACAAAGTTAAAAATTAAAAGGGTCTCCATACAAAAAACATGTTTTTTTTTCGGCGTTCTAGCCTTGTGGTACGGAACCCTTCGTGTCAGAGTCCAACTCGCACATGCCCGGTTTTTAATCCCATTCTATACCTGCGCAAGTAGTAATGAAATGTAACTAAGTAACCGTCTAAATAAACCACGAAAAAAATTATTTTTAAAACTTAGCCAGATAAAAAATTGGTTCGAAATAGGATATGCAATAGGGTATTTCCCAATTTTACAAAAACTATTCTAATTTGAAGATTGGAACAAGATATTTAACAGAAAAATAAAAATAAATGGATTTCTGTCCCTTTTCTCAATTAAAGACGATTTAAACCAAATTTATTTTTTAACCCCCGACGCAAAAACGACGGGGTGTTATAAGTTTGACGTGTCTGTGTGTGTGTGTGTGTCTGTGTCTGTCTGAGGCAACGTAGCTCCCGAACAGATGAACCGATTTTGATTTAGTTTTTTTTGTTTGAAAGGTGTATTAGTCGAGAGTGTTCTTAGACATGTTTCATCAAAATCGGTTCAGCCGTTTGAAGATTATCAGCTCTTTTCTGGTTGAAAAAGGGATTTTAGCCTCTGATCAACTCAAAATTTGGGATTCTATTACTTCAATGATATTAGACGAATAAAATAACCTTGAATTGATGCTGGAGCAACACCTGGAAATTCCAGGAAACCCAAGCAGCAGAAGAATCGTGTTTGGGCTCATTGAAAAGGTCTCAATGAATAGATTATAGATAAATGGTGATTTAAGGGAGGCATTAAGTTTAAAAAGCAAGAAATAAAAATTAAATTTAAAATTTAAAAAACCCCCGACCCAAACAAAAACTCAAAAAAGTAAAAAATAATATTTATAGGCCTTTTAATTTTAACGTAATATTTTGATCAGGGCATTGTCAAGTCGGGGGACGGCTAGGCCTCTGTTTGGCGTTTTCATTGACCGTCCCCCGACTTGACAATGCCCTGATCAAAATATTACGTTAAAATTAAAAGGCCTATAAATATTATTTTTTACTTTTTTGAGTTTTTGTTTGGGTCGGGGGTTTTTTAAATTTTCAATTTAATTTTTATCTTTGAATTGAATTTACCGCCAAAACGCTTCTTACGATGACTTTTTATCACGTGACGTCAACTTTGTGTAAACTAAAGTAGTAAGTAAATAAGTGAATGTCGAGTTTATAATTAATAAGATTTTTGATGGATAGAAAGTGATAATACTGGTGTGCGGTGCCTCTGGGCACAAATACTTCTAAAACAGCGCCAAACTAAGTATTTGTACCGGTGCCGTATAAACAGAGTTGACGTCACATGTCACGTGATAAAAAGTCATCGTAAGGAGCGTTCTGGCGGTAAATTCAAAACAACGAAAAATAAATCAGATTTTAATCGTTTTTAATTGAGAAAATGTGTATGAATAAATTTATTTTTATTTTTCTGTTAAATATATCGTCCCTATCTTTAAATTAAAATAGTTTTTTTGAATAAAAATGGATACCTGTAGTTTTACTGAAAATAAAATAAAATGACCAATACCAGGGACCTGGTATTGAAGATTCAAATACCGGTATTGAAAAATGACCCGGTATTGGAAGCCCTAGTTGTAACAGGTGAAGCTTGAGACATATAAAAATGAGTTTAATTCAATCGACATTCTTTTGCTTAGTAAAAAATGTATTTAAGAAACCAATCCAAGCAACCCTGAAGGATCTGCAAAGTCATTTAAAATAGCGCAATATTTAATAATGTACGCACATAAATTTACTTTTTCTTTTAATTTACTTTTTCCTGTATTTTCTTTTATAAAATTAAAATCCAGTTATGAGTTATATGACAATGACTGTTGTATAGGTATTGTATCTGTGTTACTAGCTAGTTTTTAAATACTTTCAATTTTAATCTGTGGAGAACGTAGTGGGTAGCATAATTGTTTAAAACGTAATATTTAAGATTAATTTATGTCTATCTCCTATTGTGCTACTGTTTGTTTTTCCTTAAATAAATAAATAAACATTCCCACGGCTCTGATAATTTTATTCTCGGCTCAAATGCCGTCTGCTCTCCATAATATCGTTGTTTTGTATTGATTCCACTCAGAAGTATGTCAGTAATTTTACTGATTTGGCCTCCAACCCGTTACACAATTACCTATATAGAATTACGACTTCAGAAATGATTTTCATCTTGTGACCGAAATTCAAAAACGATTCCAAAGGGAATCGAAAATATTTTGAATGTGTGTATTTTTTTAGTTTACGAGATTTAAAAAGTTAAATGACGAAATTTACTAAAATGATCCTTATGAGCAGTGATAGGAATAGGTAGTGCCTATTTGCCTAAATTTCGAAGAACAGAGACAAGAAACGGAGACTTCCTTAGGACTAAATTTTTTTCCCGGGATTCGGGACAAATCTTCAGTAAGTTGAAAATAAGCTTTATTTAAGATGTGTTATAAAATATAGCTTTTATACATCTTAAATAAAGCTTATTTTCAACTTACTGAAGATTTTTCCCAAATCCCGGGAAAATAAATAAAAATGGTGGTGGTGAAATATTGATTGCTAAATTCCATGACATACAAGTGAAGTCAAATAAAAAATACTAGCAAAAAAGAAAACCTGGATGATTCTTAGAAATTTTTGATCTGTATATTTGCAGAAATTATTGCCATCGGCACAATTGCCATAAAGAAAAACACAATGGAATATAGAAGAGTAAAAAACCTATCTATTGGTAGTTTTCCTACGAGATTGAATGTTGAACCGCATAGCTGTCCGGAATAGAATTAGGTAATGTCATAAAGGAATACCGCAAATGGTGTAATAATTATGCAGAATGGTATTAGCGACAGTTAATTGATAGCTGTAGTAGGTACTCATTACAAAATGCAGTATAAATTAATTGTACACCTGCCATTCTTGTTAATTAAGCAATGGGTAGACATAATAGAGTATTACCAATTTATGAAAAACTATTTTAATATGAAGATTAGGACGAAACATGTAACAGAAAAATTTGAATGTCTTTAAAGACCAAACGTAACGTAGAAATTTTCCGTGTTGCAGGCAACATACTGACGATCCGTATTATAAGTTGAAAAATAACATCAGTGATGTTTGCAATATTTAATTTGTTCCTAACTTTGTTCCCAACTCAGATTGTTGTAGAAAAAAAACACTCTACGTCTATGATAATTTCATTGTAAACACTACCTACTACTACTACCTACTACTACCTTGAAATCACAATGCCCTACCTTAAAAATACCAAAAACTAAGAAAAATTATTATACCTAATTCAATTGTTCATAGTTTGAGAAACCACAATTTAGGACATTCATTTCATATTAGGTCTTTACCTATGAAATTGCCGTTCTGCAGTACTGGCCATTTCAAATCAAAATAATTTTTGTTTGGCTAAGAATTCTAATTTCAAATTAATTTTATTTTAAAAACATGGTTTTTTTTTTCTAAAAGTAGTCATTTCTTTATTGATTAGTGTTACATTTTCATCGCATTTCAATCTTTTTCGTCATCATGGATACGTTAAAAATTCGAGTAATTATGGAATATGAGTACCGTCGTGGCAGCAACGCGGCACAAGCGGCACGCAACATCAACGACGTTTACGGAGCTAACACTACAAACCAACGCACCACCTGTTATTGGTTTGCTCGCTTCCGTTCTGGAAATTTCGACCTGAAAAATGAACCTCGCGGTCGTCCGAAGACTTTGGTCGACAATGACGAATTAAAGGCGATTGTGGAAGCTGATGATACACAATCTACGGCTGAATTAGCAGCAGCTTTCGACGTTAGCGTCAAAACAATATTGGTCCATTTGCGTCAAATTGGCAAGGTAAAAAAGCTTGACAAATGGGTGCCCCACGAACTCAATGATCGCCAGCGCGAAGTACGCGTCGAGACGTGCCTTGCACTGCTCAACAGACACACAAATGAAGGAATTTTGAACCGCATTGTTACCTGCGATGAAAAATGGATTCTGTTTGATAACCGTAAGCGCTCAGCAAGTTGGTTGGATCCTGGTTCAGCACCTAAACAATGCCCTAAACGAAAACTTACCCCTAGAAAAGTGATGGTCACTGTTTGGTGGTCTAGCGCCGGTGTGATTCATCACAGCTTCTTACCAAACGGGGTGAGCATTACTGCAGATGTGTACTGTGAAGAACTGAACACAATGATGGAGAAGCTGGCGCATCTCCAACCAGCATTGGTCAATCGCTCGTCTCCGCTGCTCCTGCACGACAACGCGCGACCTCATACTGCACAGCAGACGGTCTCCAAGTTGCAAGAACTGGGTTGGAAGCTCTCCGTCATCCGCCCTACTCACCAGACCTTGCGCCTACAGACTACTACTTTTTCCAGAATTTGGATAACTTCTTGGCGGGAAAAAAATTTAATACCCGAGAGGCAGTACAAAATGCCTTTGAAGAATTTGTTGCCTCCCGTCCAGCTGATTTCTTTAAGAAGGGCATCAATAAACTGCCACTGCGATGGCAAAGATGCATTGATTGCATGGGTGATTACTTCGATTAATACAAATAAAAAATTCATGAAAAAAATTCGTTTAAATTTTTTCATACAAAACGGCAATTTCATAGGTAAAGACCTATTATGTACGAGTATATTAGATTTAACCCAACCAGCAATTCAGTCCTATTATTTCAGCTCATAAATCTAAAAAGCTCTATAAACGATTTATTAAGGTTTTAGCGGTGCCAGAGTGTTGCATAAAAGCGTTCGACAGTACATTATTGCTCTAAATGCTTAGAGAGCTAAAAGTACCTATAAACAAAGAATGTAAACGTTTACTACGCCATATTATACAACCGTTATAGTCAAGTACTATAGCAAGTTCTAATATAACTAGTACATAATAATATTGTTCTATAAAATTGTTAACAGGTGCGTCTATTTATCTGATTAGCGTAATAAGGGTTCTAAACGAACTGCAATAGTAGTTTCGTTATAGCAGTGATGAACACGCAACTACAGGCCGATATTGTGATATTGTGGATATTCAGATCGCTGTTATAGTACGTGTGCAGTATTAGTAACAAAAACTTTACAATAGAGTGTTTTTGTGATGTAAGCTAATTTCAGATCACGCTAATAGAACGTCAGTGTACTATAATAGTTTTTAGATGCATATTATAATTTTTCCGATAAGCATATCACACAGATACTATTATAGAGCAGAATTATTGTATTACAATTTTTTTGGTGCCTAGCAATGCCCTTGTTAGTATTATAAATGGGTATCTATCACTATAATGACGCAAAAGTAGCACATACATGTAGATAAATGTTTCTATCATAATTACGGGATACGGTTCCGTACAAAATGTGTCTTACAAAGATTTCTACAGAGAGTCCTGACTCCGGCGATTTTTCTGAATCTTCAAGCAATGATTCAACATTCGAAAAAGATTGGATTCATAATCTTGAAATATACATTACATTCAGATGCTTATCAACATTTGTTATGCTTATCAACATATGTTGTGCTATTATTACATACTGTATAATAAAGACATTTTACTAATTCTTAAGATTATTTACGCAGATGGTATATAAATAAAAATCTTTATTAATTAAATGGTTCTTTATTTTGAACTAAAAAAGAAAAACGTTTCATTTCTCATTCTTCTATCAGTCTTGATCTTACGTTAAAATCAACCCACATAATTAACTCAGCTTATACAATATCAGGTACCTAAAATATGTCAAAAACATACAATTTTAGAATATTCTCTTCACAGGAATATTCAATTTAAAGCTAGTATAAAACAGGACTCTTAGGGCTGATTTTTCAATAGTCAGATAACTTTTATCTGAGGAATAAAAATAGCGGTTTGACATATTTTCTATAGATAAGCTGTCAAACCGCCACTTTTATTGTTTTTTACCATTTTTTTATTTTATTTTTTAGTTATGATTGGGAATGTTTTCAAACGAACCTAAACTCGACAGGGTTGGGTCGTGTCATTGCGGAGTTCCTATGGCCACCTTCCAGCTCCAGCATGAGACCCTGGTTACCATATAGGATCAAAGTACTCGTCAATACGAATCAAACGAGCCTAAACTCGATAGAGTTGTGTCGATTTAGTGCGGAGTTCTAATGGTCACCTTCCAGCTCCAGCATCAGGCCCTGGTTACCATATATAATCAAAGTACTCATCAATACGAATCAAACGAAGCCAAATTCGTTGGGGTTGAGTCGTGTCATTGCGGAGTTCCTATGGCCACCTTCCAGCTCCAGCATCAGATCAGCTCCATGTTATCATAATATATCATTGTCACGCGATATACATATGCATGCAAAATTTCAGCTCAATCGGTTTAAGATATCTGCTTCAAAATTGAGTTGTAAGAATCCACCTGGACAAACATACATACATTGCAAGTTAATATTTAAAAAAAACTTGTAAAAACACAATGTTGACAGCAGTTTTCAGCAGTCATTCCGTTTCAGAAAAATAGTAAAAAAACACTGTGTTAATATTCAGTCATGCTCACATAGAACCCAAATTTTTGGTTGAATCCACGTTGACTGACAGTGAAAACATTATCACGGCAAGTACTATAATGGCTCTTAGAATATCGAAATCACTTTATATGATAAATATATTAGTAAAAGCTCAACAATTCGAGGGGGGCACTTTAAATTCATGGTAAACCTATACCTAGTTTATCAGTAAAGCTGCAGTCGCACATCATTTCCACCGTAATAGACTAATATTATAATAACAAAATAAAATCTTACTCACCTCAGATTGCTTGTATCCTTTGTAAAATTATTTTAATTATTTTTTGCACTCTGCACTATCACGAATGTAAAATAATGAATGGTGAATGAAAAATGTGAGGTAAAGGAAACTAAACTCTTGTATAAACTCTTGTATAGTATGAAAAAGTACTCTAAAAGGTCCTACAGTAGCCAGTACATCACTATTTTGAGACCTGCATCGCTGTTACATAGATTTTAATGGACTGTTTCGTCATTTGGAACACTGCAATAAAATTATTTTGTCACTGAACAGAGATATAAATGCGCCACTTCCGAATAAAAGATACGTTCTTTGGGGTTTTATAGGACCAAGGACAGGTTTTTACAAAACGTTCTATGGTTTTTTATAGTACTAGTTTTTGCTGCTTGGGAAGTATATATAACAGACACGAAGCAACAAAATTCGATCTAAAGAAAAACTGCTTCGTGTCTGAACATGAAACTTTATAAAAGGTATTACAAAATTCTAGACACACCTACCGAGACAGCTGATTGAGCCGTTTTTCATAATAAATTCCTTTTCAGTCACGAGATAATATTTTTTAAAGGAGTGGCGCTAGTGGACCTGTGACAGCGCTCTTAAAGTTCTAAATCTTTGGTTAACTCCCAGTTAGATTTGAAACATCATTTTTGCATTTGATAGCCCAATTCATTAGGAAGTTTATAAGCTATTTAACAACACGCTACCAAGCTTTCGGAGCCGAGGAAAAATAAAAAGGTCAAAGAACGCTAGGCGAAAACGAAGTTAGAGCGTGGGCGGGCAATATGCTGCGACAAGCTCGTTGGCCGAAATTTCACGCGGACGTACATATTTGCGGGCAGAAACTAGTAGTCAGTATTGCCAAGTGCTATGCAACTGACCCACCTTCTTTCTCATTTCCAGGACTTCAAATTCCCACTCACAGTGGTGATGTACCACCTCATAGTGAAGTGGATCCTGTCAGTCATCGTGAGGCTGGTCCTTCACATCATCACGGGCACTCCTCAGTTGCTGCTGCCCTTCATGACTTGCCTGAAGTCAGTCGGGCCGACGGGGTTGGCCAGCGGGATTGACGTCGGCTTCTCGAACTGGGGGCTGGAGCTGGTTACAATATCCTTGTATACCATGACCAAGTCTACCACCATCATCTTCATTCTCGGCTTCGCGATTCTGCTGGGACTTGAGAAAAAGGTATTTTTTTTATGTATTAATTTATTAAGTATGTACTAGCTTTTGCCAGCGGCTTCGGCTGGGCGTTGATGAGTCAGGCAGTCAGTTAGTCAGTCAGTAAGTCAGTCAGTCAGTCAGGACTTTTCTTTATATTTTTACTTTCGAATAATGTTAACAAATATAAATGTATGTGAAAAATAACTCTATAACAGTTCAGTTGCGCTTCAACTTCAAAAATTTGTATGGCTTTTTTCCTAATACTAGTCATTATGATATCCCCCTTACTCATACAAAAATTCGATATTCGTTTTTTCCTTAGAAAAGTCCGTGTTTACGTTTGTGACTGTGAAGTTCAGATTTTCTTGAAATTTTCATAACAATTTCGTGCTACCACCCCTGCATTGTACTCTGTGTAAAAGCCATGGTGTGTGTGCCAGTATGGACTTGTGTTACCATTTCGGCGACACTGGTTCCCGTGCTTAGCCAGTGTAGGGGCAGTTGTATATATTCTTCTTTGTTCTGTGGTTACCATATTTTTATAATAGTTAGGTAGTAAAATTGTTTTTTAACTTCAGTCTCTTTTCTTCAGTTTCCAAGTACCTACACAAGATCGTTTGATAGCAGAATCTGGAAATGTATCGTTTTACATACATATTGTTATTTTTAATTGCCTTACTGGTTTTATTTCTTACTTTTAAACGCTCGTAGAGTATGAATACTTCTGTTCATTATTCTGTAAGAAATTCAGAACTCTGCTTCAAAATGTCGGGTAAATTGTTGTCCGTCGATGTTTGATAAAAACCACTCATAACAAGGAGTATCGTTACCCAATCACTGAGTTGTGGAGGTCAGATAGGGGAGGGCTCCATGTTAATACGGAATTCTAAACCGAAACCACGCTAACGTATTTGGGAAAAGGCTAGGCAGATGAACAGTGGTAATCTTTTCAATTTTTTGAACAATGGGACACAGGTGTCGAGTCCATGTTCTCCACACATTGAGCGAATGCATTTCTTTTAAGCTCGAAACACTGTCTGAAGTTTTGCAGAATTACCTCATATTAAAATGCCATACTTAACGCAAAATTTATGAGACATAACCATGGTATCCACATAGTGCCGCATCAGCAGTAGCCACACGTGTTAATCTGTACAGATACAGGGCCTGAATTCACTATGACCACTTCACGGTTCCCGTATGTGTCGCCGGGCGTGAAAGAATAGCACCATTCCATTTCTTCCAGTGGGTGTCGTAGAAGGCGACTAAGGGACTTACTAGAGAATGGGCAGCAGCGTTCTCCATGCATTTTACCACCAAACTGCGATCGCCAACCCGCCTGCCAAGCGTGGCGATTATGGCAAAACCCCCCATTCTGGGGGAGGCCTATGTCTGGACATAGGCCTCCCCCAGAATGGGGGGTCCACTGCTGGCAGTGGACGTCTTTCGGCTGAAATGATGATGATGATGATGACTTCACGATTCCTTTCTCGTAACCACGTCAATCACACGAAATCTGCTAATATCGTTTTAATAATATCGACAAATTACATTGGAATATAAAGAATATGACATATCGATTCTTTACCGTTACATTTGTTTCTAAAAAACACGATATTGACGTCGTTTGAACGTAGTAAGATTCCGCGGGGAATCATTATAACGATAGAGAATTGGGGCCCTGGACGAATACGAATCTGTCTACCCATGTCCAGACTATACCGGAAGACGTAAAGTTGGAAGGCCTCCCAAAAGGTGGACCGTTGATCTTGTGAGGGCCGCAGGAGTCCGCTGGATGCGGGAAGCACAAACGGTCGAGGTGGTCGGAGCTTAGTGGAGGCCTATGTCCAGTAAGATAAGATTCTTTATTTGTTTAAACATGGTGTACATGATACATTACATGCAAGTTAACTAGGAGATAAATGAAGTTCTGACATGTTCAGCCGCATATAGTGGCGTACAAATTGATAGGAAGAGATGGTGCATAAACCGTGATAATATTAATTAAAATTACATAAAAAAATTGGGTATCATTACAATTCAAAAAACATATTTTTAGATACAATACAATGTCAAAGTAGTCATTAAATAAGTTAGTCAATAAAAATATAAAATAATGTCATTAAAATGTCTATTCCAAACAACAATTATTCAAAAAACTATAACTAAAAATTACAACACATTACTAAAATACAACATTATCATCTCAAAAACGAAGAAAATTATCTTCTTTCATAAACTCTACTATGCTGTAATATGCTCTTTCAGTTAATAAACTCTTCAGTTTACTTTTAAGAGCAGATGTATTTAACATTTTCCATGATTTGGGCAATTTATTAAAAATGGTCGGAGCCATGCAAAAGATGCTCTTACGCATAAGAGCTGTTTTAGCGGCGTGAACACAGAGTTTAAAATTATCACGTCTGTTTCTAGGGACAGCATCAGACAAACGCTTAAATAAATGAGAATACGATTTAATGAACATTACTGTTTCCAGGATATATAATGAGGGCAATGTCAATATCTTACGTTCTATAAAATAAGCTTTACAGCTGTCCGTTGTTTGCAGTCTAAACATTGATCTAATGCACCTTTTCTGTGCCCGAAACGCTATTTCATTGTCCGTGCTATTCCCCCAAAAGATGACTCCATATCTAAGAACTGATTCGACTAATCCATAGTAAGCAGTAATTAACGCATCTGTGTTGACAACCACAGCAAGCTGTTTCAGAGCGTAGGCTGCACTACTTAATTTTTTACTAAGTGCCTCTATTTGAGGTTTCCAATTCAATTTAGAATCTATTATTAGTCCCAGAAATTTTGTTGTGTCAGCTTCTTTGATATTTATATTATTAAATTTAATATTAAGATTATTGATTGTTTGTGTACGTTGTCTAAAGTGCATTACGTTAGTTTTATTTAAATTAATTTTTAAATTATTATCACTTAACCAATTTATAATAGATATTAGTGAATTATTAATGTCATGTTCATAGGTGTTTATGTCATTACAAGCTACCGTCACAGTGCAATCGTCAGCAAAGAGTGTCATCGGTTGTTCAGTTACTTTAGGCAAGTCATTTATATACAAAGTGAACAACGGTAGTAGTGGACGTCTTTCGCCTGAAATGATCATGATGATGATGATGATGAGATTGCGATTAAGTTCTGTTACGCAACTGGGAAGCTGGTCGATCGAATTCATTCGTATCACTTGAAGGCTTTCTCTTTGTTCTTAGTTTTCCACCGAACTCTTTTGTCTTTGAATTTTCCGCTTGGAAATCTCGCGCACAAAATATTACGTAACATTTTAAACACGGTTATACCGCTTTAGAATTGTACGCCGTACCGGGACAAACTCAATAAAGTCGCGAGTGCTTAACGAAGCAGAAAATAACTATATTTACTATCATGTCGCGCCGGGCGGGGTACACTGTGGTAGGGAAATGCATTAGCATAAATTTTACCATAACGTGATTGCTGCATTGACGGGCAAAGTGCTCTCACACAGCCTTGCTCCTCTATATTCTATTATTCGATTAGGGCTCGGCTCTAAAAGATCCTATGATGATAGGGCAGACCTTATTTATTCCTTTTTACTAGCTCTGTACCCGACTACGGCGAAGCAAAAAAGGAGGGCTATGATTTTGACCGGTATGTACGTAGGTATGTAGGTATATCCGATTATTTTTTAATGGAAAAACTTCTGTTTTTATTCAATTACTTCTAATTTAAATAAATTGAAAAATATGTTACGTCACACAAGGGGTGAGGGGGTTTCACAAGTGTGACCCCCTGTGACAAGTCAAAAGCCACTTACGTGTGACGTAATTTATGGATGGCGCCTAATTGATAAATCTTTCTTTTGAATCACTCTTTCTATTGATGAAAACCGCATTAAAATCCGTTGCGTAGTTTAAATGATCTAAGCTTACAAACACGAAAAGCGACTTTGTTTTGTACAGACGCCAGCACGAAAAGCTACCCCAAACTGTCAAACTTTCCCAATTGAACATGAACCTTATAGTTATGTCATAAAGTTGAAAATCCATCAAAGGAATTTGACAGATTGGTGTAGCTTGATGTGCTGGCGTCTGTACTATGTGAGGATGACGCTGAAAAGTTTGTCTGTTTGAACGCACCATAATCTCTGGATGCAGAACGAGTCGGGTTTCAAAACACTAATCTTTCATCATTGTAAACTTAATTTGAAACTCAAATAAAAAGATAAGTAGTAATAAAGTCGGTTAGTAAAAAACGACTGATTATTTACGTTTTTCATTGTGTCACACTTTTGTAGAAAGAAGTCGTTTTAACTCAGAAGGTTCAATAATTCCTTTTTGTCAGAACAAATCTCTGGCAACTCTGGTGTCAGCTTTAACGCTAATTCCATTCCAGACAGTTTTGTAATTAAGTCTTTTCGTTGAAAAACTGAATCCTAAATTAAATCAAGCTCAAATATGAACGCGCACCCAGAAGGAAGCTAGTAGTTTCTCCGAATAACCCTGCACTCCACTCAACGTCGAAGTGCACTCAGAAATTTCCTCGAATCGAACTGCTCTCTTACTGTTAGTCAGAACTCGGGCATAAAAGTTATATCATCTTATGTGTATGATGTTGCAGGAAGAAACTGTATTTGGGTCGAAAATTTTCATTGATTGTGTCAAGGCTCCTACAAACTGACAGGCGGGCCGCAACTTACGTAGAACAATTTCCATGAAAACTTCATGGAAATTAAGTTTAGATTTCGTTATTTCTTTGCACATTTGTAAGTCACAAATTCACTCTAGATTTTAAGTTGTTAGTGAATAAGTCGTTGGAATGAATAAATAAACGAATGTTCAACGAAATTAATTGTTATGTTACCGGTTTTGATAAGAAATGGGCCGACTATAGGCCTAGCCGATCATTGCTGTCGGTTGAGTTCGGTTGATATCGGCAATGTTCAAAATGGCAAACCTACTTATGGCCAATTGTTAGATAAAGAGTTTCTTCTTTTTAGAAAAATATTTCTAAAAAGAAGAAACTCTTTATCTAACAATTGGCCATAAGTAAATTAAATAAAGTCAAAATTAAAGTTAATTAATAAATTAACTTTAATTTTGACTTTATTTAATTTCTAGATCTTAGTCCAATTAATTAATTGACCAAACTTGGGGTACCTTTTCCTTCCTATACTAATTTCCTATCCTATTATAGAATGCACTGAAAGTAAAATGTAAAACTGGTTTAAAAATAATAACAGTAAAGTTTTCAATTTAATTTCAATCACCGTCTTTTAAAAATTTAAGCATATTTACACTCAAAAATCGTACAGCGCCCTTCGCATTCAATATAATAATGCGTTCCGCGTGCTGATGGGGCTGTTCCGTTTCTGTAGCGCATCAGGGCCTAGAGACAAAACGCATTTCTGTTAGCGTTCACGCCAAACGCTACGCCAAAATGTATGGGAATGATTTTACCGGCGGAAAGGATACGATGTAACTTTGTGTTTTGTCTAGGCCCCCAGGGATGTTTGCTGAAGCACGGATGGATTGCTTCTACGCTACGATGCGAAAAAGATGCGGTTCCCTGATGTGCCGGGTGCGGGCCAGCCCCAACATTATACTGCGGTGTATCGCGAGCAGACTGGACTGCTTGTGTGTGAATCGCTGCTGCAAACTCTCCACTTCAGTGTTGAGCTTGTAGCAGGGATTTGCAGTGTAGCTATACCTAATGGCAGTGTAGGTTAAGTGTGTAGGTTACTTTTACTAACATAGGGTTAAGAAATATTGTTACTAACACATTTGAGTCATTTGTTACTTGTTTTCTTTAAATATAAATAAAATATTGATACGAGTAAAAATGGGCCGACAAGTCGGCGGTTTTAGCCGACAAGTCGGCGGTTTTAGCCGACTAGTCGCCGACTGCAAATATGGCCTACTAGTCGGTACATCATTAGTTTTGATATTATATTGAGTAGAACATTTCGAAATCAGGGCCTAAAGACAAAACACATTTCTGTTAGCGTTCACGCCAAACGCTACGCCAAAATGTATGGGAATGACATTACCTGTGGAAAAGTTATGTCGTATCCTTTCCGTTCCAACCATTGCTTCATATGTTCGAAAAATGTGTCTTCTCAACAACGTAAATAACGCAATGAATATTGTTTGAGCGTCAAACTGAAACAGATAATGATTAATCGTGAGTTACGCAATTAGGGTGCAGGTCCGTCAAGCGTTCTAATGAGTTTTATTATTGACATCGTTAACCACCACGTTGCAATCCCAAATTAATGTTTAGATTATTGTTCCATCGTAATAAATGAACAGTAAATCTAAATGCGATAAACATACACACCTACGTGTGAACATAACAGCTGTCTGATCATAATTAAAACTTGTGGCTAAGTAACAATAGCTGCACGGTTCGATCAATCAGGTTTAGCTACGCTTGCCGTGGTTGGTACGTAGATGGATGACCATTTTTCCATACCATACCCCTCCGTGCCTCGGAAAGCACGTTAAGCCCCGTCCCGGCTGTCATTCGTGGATCTTTGACAGTCGTTACGGTTCGTCAGAAGCCCGAAAGTCTGACAACCAGTCTTACCAAGGGGTATCGTATTACCCAGTAGCTGGGTTGTGGGGGTCAGATAGGCAGTCGCTTCATATAAAATACTGGTATTCAGCTGCATCCGGTTAGACTGGAAGTCGACCCCAACATAGTTGGGAAAAGACTAGGCAGATGATGAATGATTTTAAATCTTGAGTAAAAATGTACCCAAAGGTGCTTAACCTTTTCATTCCTCGAGTGCATAATGTAGCGGCACTACAAAATAAATACTTCGCAACAAATCAAGAAAACGTAAAAAGAGAAGTGGCGCCATCTACAGTGCCACAGGCGAACTAAATTAAAAATTCGTACATGGCGCAGTTAGAGTTTACCACGACACTCGAACGTATACAAAATCCCGACATCAACCGTCGGGCAGTTGCCCACCAGACACAACACCCGTCTGGTCGGAGGATCCCCCCTTTTAATATAATTTTTCGGTCATGAATGTGAAGTGGCGAGAAGCGAAGAACAGCACCCTAATTGCGTAACTCACGATTCAACATAATCTGTTTCGTTTTGAAACGGATTGTTAAACCATTGCTTCATATGTTCGAAAAATGTCTGCTCAATAACGTAAATAATGCAATTAATTTTGTTGAACTGTTAAAACGAAGCCGATTATGATTAATCGTGATTTACGCAATTATAAATATTAACGTAGAATTAGGATTCTTGTAAAATGTTTAAAAAAACATTGTACCGTAAATTGCTACAAAATACATAAAGATAAATATTAGGTCTTTACCTATGAAATTGCCGTTCTGCAGTACTGCGGGTCTAAAAAGGCCACTTTGGCAGAATCATAATATGATCATATTATGAATCATATTAAAAATCGTAAAATGGTCCCAAACTGACAATTCATAATATTTTCTGCTTACAATTCATATCACGCAATTCATCTATGTGACAGTTTTGTATGGAGATTCGTAAAATGGTCCACAAATAATGAATTGCTTTAATGAAGTTTAAATGTCAAATAGCAGAATCATAAGATGTTAGTCAAGAGCAACATCTAACAATTCATATTAAGAATTTTGTGAAGAAATATTAGAATAATGGCCGATTTGGCCCTTTATGAAAATTTCCTTGAGCACGCGCGGGTTATGGAGACCCTTTTGTGTCGCCGACGAAGTTTAGCGCTTCGGAAAATGGACCGGACCACGAATTTGTTGGCTTATTTAGGCTAGGTAAAAGTGTGTGTCGCGACCTCGTCCATGAGCTGAAATCTTACTTTAGTACCCGCCGAGATGGCTAGTGAACACCATAAGATGCACCAGGTGAGTGTTTCTAATTGTGTAACAATAACCATTTCCGGAGGAAGTATATTCGTTTTCCGCAAACCCAGGCATAACGGAATTCTATCATAACTGGGTAAGGAAGAATAAATGTATTATACCACCACAATACCTACATTATGAAAACTTTGTAAGTTTTGGTGAGGCAAGCCGCTCTTTCGATGTCTACTATATTTAGAAGGAATAGCTTCCTTCTATAGTTTGTACACGGCCTTTCCCTTTGTTTATATTTAATGTTTTCTGGTTTTACCAGATAAATAAGTAAGAATTGAAGTGGAGGAGCCTGGGGGAGGCCTATGTCCAGCAGTGGACGTCTTTCGGCTGAAATTATGATGATGAAGTAAGAATTGTATAAGTAGGTACATACCCCATACAGTTACCAAACGTTGTTGCTGTCAATAATATATTCTTAATGTTATCTTACAACCCTCATGGGACATGGGCCTTTTTACATGGGCTTTAAACATAACAGGCGAAATGTGGGTGTACCAGAAGCTACACGTCTGCCTAACCCTTCGAGGATAATTTATAGGTGTGACGTTATGATATCTTACTATACTTTCCCTTCAATTTTATTAGATAGTAGGTATCTATTAATGAGGACAACTAACATTACACGTATTATTAAAATAAAACAATCGGAATAGGATATATATTTGACTAAATCAAATTCTCATCTATTCATAGTACTATTTAAACAAAATAATTAATCACTATTTTTTTGTCTTCAGCTTTGCGACTCTGATTTGAATATTTTGAGTATCGATGCTAGCCACGGAGGGGCTTATATGGAATCACCATCCACTTAACAGCCACTTGGAACAACTTCATCAGACTGAAAACGAAAACGTGTGGTTTATGACAAATACACATATCGAAACTGCATCACGAAGAAATCACCGCCTCGCTGCTGGTCAATCAGTACGAGATGCACTTGTACAACGGCTTTGGTCAGCGCGATAATAAATTTAGATAATTTTATTTTGCCTCTTTGTTTTTCTTTATATATTACTAGCTCTTGCCAACGGCTTCGCCCGCGCGGAACTTTCATCCCGTATTTAACTCCCTTAGGGGTGGAATTTCGAAAAATCCTTCCTTATTCCTCGTCTGCATTATAAAGAGAACCTCTGTGCAAAATTTCAGCTTTCTAGGTTCAAGGGTTTGGGCTGGGCGTTGATGAGTCAGTCAATCAGTCTGTCAGTCAGTACTTCTCTTTTTATTTATATAGATTTCAATGTAATAACATGTTTAATATTAATATTTTATCTCTATGGGACACCAATATCTTTCGACTGCATCAGCAAGCCTCCCGAGGTTCTGTGCTATTTGCTGGCTGGCACGATCAGTAGTAGAATCGTTGAATCTCCACATAAGATAAAACTCTCCCGAGCCTCATCCAGTGGAGCCAGAGGGCGACCTAAAATACGTTATAATCACAATTAGTAACATCATCGTTTTCAATAGTCATCATAATTCTTAATCGCTATATGAATAAATATAGCTGTAGGGTTATAAATCCCACACACTACAGTATCTTGTCTCCAGAGTTCGACGAGGCAGAGGCACTGTAATAGCATTGACCGGGGTAGTGCTTTGTGCAGACGCTTTACTCTGCCCAGGACTTGAGGCTGCCGTGATTTCGGCGAGAGGCTCAACACCGACAGAGCTCTCACTTTCAGTGTTGAGCATATCCGCAGTCGCAATCACCACTGCCTCTCTAAAATTCGCAGAACAAATTAGGAGGAAACTAGGAGGCCCTCCGCTTGTTGTGTTGGCATCAGCATTTATGCCAGCTACAATCCTTTTGAGCTTACTTTTATAGTTACTGACATACTGCAAAACAATATGTATATGTTTAAAAAAAAAACCGGCCAAGTGCGAGGGGAAATAAGATGAAATTGTGATGTTGCACACTATGAGAAATGTGAAATATGAAATTCAAATACTTACAACAGACCAATCTTTGGGGCATTTGGTTGTACCACTACCCTCAGCTTTGAGCAATCCAGCCAGCTTAGACCACTGGCGAGATGACTCTGCTCTACCTCGGGCAGTATTATTATAACCCCGAGCCTTGGCCAGGTTGGTGTTACGCTCCAAGAAATCGAGCAGAATGTTCCACTGGGAATCATAGCTGCACGTCTCTCCATTCCTACAAAATATTACGTAGGTACATTTGACTTACTTTGCATTTAAAAAATGATACAATTTGCACGAAATTAGTATTTTATACTATTATGCTCACGAAAAACTGAAGTTTTAAATTACCCACGTCAACATAAATGACATAACTCAAGGGATAAACTGATAACTTTTTTGTACGCGTTGCCAGTCTATTAAGTTTTTATTGTTTCTAGTTTCCCTTTTCGGGGCTTATCTGCGGTATTTTAATCAAATTAAAGGTTATTATAATGAAATAACATTTCAGTTGTAGAAATAAAAAATATAAAACCAATTTGATTAACGAAAACTTTAAAGAAATATTTACCGGTAAAATTACGGTCTTTATTTTTTGCATGCGGTAACATTTACACTAAATATGATTCTGATATGAATTGAATTGAATATGATTCAGCTAACTTGTGTCACCATTTTACGAAAATTAGAGGAATTGCTAATGATCTGCTGGGAATTCAGGAAATGAATTGCTTTTAGAGGAATTGCTTAATGTGGCCTTTTTAGGCCCGCTGCGGGTCTAAAAAGGCCACTTTGGCAGAATCATAATATGATCATATTATGAATCATATTAAAAATCGTAAAATGGTCCCAAACTGACAATTCATAATATTTTCTGCTTACAATTCATATGACGCAATTCATATATGTGACAGTTTTGTATGGAGATTCGTAAAATGGTCCACAAATAATGAATTGCTTTATTGAAGTTTAAATGTCAAATAGCAGAATCATAAGAAGTTAGTCAAGAGCAACATCTAACAATTCATATTAAGGATTTTGTGAAGAAATATTAGAATAATGGCCGATTTTGCCCTTTATGAAAATTTCCTTGAGCACGCGCGGGTTATGGAGACCCTTTTATGTCGCCGACGAAGTTTAGCGCTTCGGAAAATGGACCGGACCACGAATTTGTTGGCTTATTTAGGCTAGGTAAAAGTGTGTGTCGCAACCTCGTCCATGAGCTGAAACCTTACTTTAGTACCCGCCGAGACGGCTAGTGAACACCATAAGATGCACCAGGTGAGTGTTTCTAATTATGTAACAATAACCATTTCCGGAGGAAGTATATTCGTTTTCCGCAAACCCAGGCATAACGGAATTCTATCTTATCTGAGTAAGGAAGAATAAATGTATTATACCACCACAATACCTACATTATGAATACTTTGTAAGTTTTTGGTGAGGCAAGCCGCTCTTTCGATGTCTACTATATTTAGAAGGAATAGCTTCCTTCTATAGTTTGTACACGGCCTTTCCCTTTGTTTATGTTTAATGTAAATAAGTAAGAATTGAAGTGGAGGAGCCTGTGGGAGGCCTATGTCCAGCAGTGGACGTCTTTCGGCTGAAATGATGATGATGAAGTAAGAATTGTAAGTAGGTACATACCCCATACAGTTACCAAACGTTGTTGCTGTCAATAATATATTCTTAATGTTATCTTACAACCCTCATGGGACATGGGCCTTTTTACATGTGCTTTAAACATAACAGGCGAAATGTGGGTGTACCAGAAGCTACACGTCTGCCTAACCCTTCGAGGATAATGTATAGGTGTGATGTTATCTTACTATACTTTCCCTTCAATTTTATTAGATAGTAGGTATCCATAAATGAGGACAACTAACATTACACGTATTATTAAAATAAAACAATAGGAATAGGATATACATTTTACTAAATCAAATTCTCATCTATTCATAGTACTATTTAAACAAAATAATTAATCAGTATTTTTTTGTCTTTAGGTTTGCGACTCTGATTTGAATATTTTGAGTATCGATGCTAGCCACGGCTTATATGGAATCACCATCCACTTAACAGCCACTTGGAACAACTCCATCAGACTGAAAACGAAAACGTGTTGTTTATAACAAATACACATATCGAAACTGCATCACGAAGAAATCACCGCCTCGCTGCTGGTCAATCAGTACAAGATGCACTTGTACAACGGCTTTGGTCAGCGCGATAATAAATTTAGATAATTTTATTTTGCCTCTTTGTTTTTCTTTATATATTATTTCAATGTAATAACATGTTTAATATTAATATTTTATCTCTATGGGACACCAATATGGGATTAATATCTTTCGACTGCATCAGCAAGCCTCCCGAGGTTCTGTGCCATTTGCTGGCTGGCACGAGCAGTAGTAGAATCGTTGAATCTCCACATAAGATAAAACTCTCCGAGCCTCATCCAGTGCCAGAGCCAGAGGGCGACCTAAAATACGTTATAATTACAATTAGTAACATCATCGTTTTCAATAGTCATCATAATTCTTAATCGCTATATGAATAAATAACTGTAGGGTTATAAATCCCACACACTGCAGTATCTTGTCTGCAGAGTTCGACGAGGTAGAGTCACTGTAATAGCATTGACCGGGGTAGTGCTTTGTGCAGACGCTTTACTCTGCCCAGGACTTGAGGCTGCACCACACCGACAGAGCTCCCACTTTCAGTGTTGAGCATATCCGCAGTCGCAATCACCACTGCGTCCCTAAAATTCGCAGAACAAATTAGGAGGAAACTAGGAGGCCCTCCGCTTGTTGTGTTGGCATCAGCATTTATGCCAGCTACAATCTTTTTGAGCTTACTTTTGTAGTTACTGACATACTGCAAAACAATATGTACGAGTATATGTTTAAAAAAAAAAACCGGCCAAGTGCGAGGGGAAATAAGATGAAATTGTGATGTTGCACGCTATGAGAAATGTGAAATATGAAATTCAAATACTTACAACAGACCAATCTTTGGGGCATTTGGTTGTACCACTACCCTCAGCTTTGAGCAATCCAGCCAGCTTAGACCACTGGCGAGATGACTCTGCTCTACCTACGGCAGTATTATTATAACCCCGAGCCCTAGCCAGGTTGGGGTTACGCTCCAAGAAATCGAGCAGAATGTTCCACTGAGAATCAGATACTCTAGCTGCACGTCTCTCCATTCCTACAAAATATTACGTACATTTGAATTTGTACAGCCATAAAATTAAATATTTATCGAAGATAATTAAGTGTGCACTTACTTTGCATTTAAAAAATGATACAATTTGCACGAAATTAGTATTTTATTTAATTATGCTCACGAAAAACTGAAGTTTTAAATTACCCACGTCAACATAAATGACATAACTCAAGGGATAAACTGAAAACTTTTTTGTACGCGTTGCCAGTTTATTAAGTTTTTATTGTTTCTAGTTTCCTTTTTCGGGGCTTATCTGCGGTATTTTAATCAAATTAAAGGTTATTATATTGAAATAACATTTTAGTTGTAGAAATAAAAGTGAAAAAACCAATTTGATTAACGAAAACTTTAAAGAAATATTTACCGGTAAAATTACGGTCTTTATTTTTTGCATGCGGTAACATTTACACTAAATATGATTCTGATATGAATTGAATTGAATATGATTCAGCTAACTTGTGTCACCATTTTACAAAAATTAGAGGAATTGCTAATGATCTGCTGGGAATTCAGGAAATGAATTGCTTTCAGAGGAATTGCTTAATGTGGCCTTTTTAGGACCGCAGGCCATTTCAAATCAAAATAATTTTTGTTTGGCTAAGAATTCTAATTTCAAATTAATTTTATTTTAAAAACATGGATTTTTTTTTCTAAAAGTAGTCATTTCTTTATTGATTAGTGTTACATTTTCATCGCATTTCAATCTTTTTCGTCATCATGGATACGTTAAAAATTCGAGTAATTATGGAATATGAGTACCGTCGTGGCAGCAACGCGGCACAAGCGGCACGCAACATCAACGACGTTTACGGAGCTAACACTACAAACCAACGCACCACCTGTTATTGGTTTGCTCGCTTCCGTTCTGGAAATTTCGACCTGAAAAATGAACCTCGCGGTCGTCCGAAGACTTTGGTCGACAATGACGAATTAAAGGCGATTGTGGAAGCTGATGATACACAATCTACGGCTGAATTAGCAGCAGCTTTCGACATTAGCGTCAAAACAATATTGGACCATTTGCGTCAAATTGGCAAGGTAAAAAAGCTTGACAAATGGGTGCCCCACGAACTCAATGATCGCCAGCGCGAAGTACGCGTCGAGACGTGCCTTGCACTGCTCAACAGACACACAAATGAAGGAATTTTGAACCGCATTGTTACCTGCGATGAAAAATGGATTCTGTTTGATAACCGTAAGCGCTCAGCAAGTTGGTTGGATCCTGGTTCAGCACCTAAACAATGCCCTAAACGAAAACTTACCCCTAGAAAAGTGATGGTCACTGTTTGGTGGTCTAGCGCCGGTGTGATTCATCACAGCTTCTTACCAAACGGGGTGAGCATTACTGCAGATGTGTACTGTGAAGAACTGAACACAATGATGGAGAAGCTGGCGCATCTCCAACCAGCATTGGTCAATCGCTCGTCTCCGCTGCTCCTGCACGACAACGCGCGACCTCATACTGCACAGCAGACGGTCTCCAAGTTGCAAGAACTGGGGTTGGAAGCTCGCCGTCATCCGCCCTACTCACCAGACCTTGCGCCTACAGACTACTACTTTTTCCAGAATTTGGATAACTTCTTGGCGGGAAAAAAATTTAATACCCGAGAGGCAGTACAAAATGCCTTTGAAGAATTTGTTGCCTCCCGTCCAGCTGATTTCTTTAAGAAGGGCATCAATAAACTGCCACTGCGATGGCAAAGATGCATTGATTGCATGGGTGATTACTTCGATTAATACAAATAAAAAATTCATGAAAAAAATTCGTTTAAATTTTTTCATACAAAACGGCAATTTCATAGGTAAAGACCTATTATTACTCTATTTTACTTATCTGTACTCTTCATTTACTACTGCACAGCAGACGGTCTCCAAGTTGCAAGAACTGGGGTTGGAAGCTCGCCGTCATCCGCCCTACTCACCAGACCTTGCGCCTACAGACTACTACTTTTTCCAGAATTTGGATAACTTCTTGGCGGGAAAAAAATTTAATACCCGAGAGGCAGTACAAAATGCCTTTGAAGAATTTGTTGCCTCCCGTCCAGCTGATTTCTTTAAGAAGGGCATCAATAAACTGCCACTGCGATGGCAAAGATGCATTGATTGCATGGGTGATTACTTCGATTAATACAAATAAAAAATTCATGAAAAAAATTCGTTTAAATTTTTTCATACAAAACGGCAATTTCATAGGTAAAGACCTATTATTACTCTATTTTACTTATCTGTACTCTTCATTTACTCTCTCTAAAATCAGATATACTCTACTTCGTCTAGAAAAAGTTGACAACGCTGGGAGCGTTGAGTGTCCCGCAAAGGCGACTCTAGTAGATCAATTTCCATAAAGTTTTCAGAGAAGCTGTTCTAGTCGAGTAGCGTTGCGCCTGTGTACGGGAGCCTTTAAAGTGCGGGCAACAGCCACAATCTTCACATTATTTCACTTTTTATTACACCGCCGATTACAGAATGAGGCTTATCTAAGACGTCATAAATATATCGGCATTAGCTTCCGATCAAAAACAACGACTGTTCTAAAGTCAGGGAATATAATTTTTAAACGAACTACCAACTCAAATAGTTCGTATATTCAAATCACATGTCAGTTGTGATTTGAGTATATTATTATGTGGGAATGTAAGGTGAATGGAACGGTAACATGGTATGAGAAATGAAAGAGTGAGACACGAGTGAAAGGAGGAATGAACGGAAGATGACAAATGTACGATTGTGCGCGCGGTTCATCTAACTAGCTGACTAGTGCCCACTTCGTTGCGCGGTAAACATTTTTATATCACTCAATAGATTACAACATGGTCGCGGTTCCATATCTATGTCGAATTATTTCTTTAGACACTCGTCCACATTAGATGCAGTAAAAGGGCAAACAAAGTCTTTTGTTTTAAACGCTTGAGATGATAAATTTACTTATTTTGATAAGAATTCATAATTGTTAATAATATGACCAATAAACATAACCCAACGATGTTTTTTATTTTTTTATTTCAAAAACTACTTTTTGTGACTTAAATATAAGAGTTAGACATATTAGGCATTGTTAAGCTCAACAACTTTTCTGTAGAACTCAATCATATATCTCTCATCCTTAAGGCAGCGTTCGTAAGAAACGTTTTCGTTCGACCGTTTTTTCTCTGACTTACTTTGCAAATCCGACCACCACGAAAAAGTCACCGAGTTAATATATAGCCCATGACAGTCACAAATAACGTGGCTGTCTATTGGTAAAAGAATTTTCAAAATCGGTTCAGTGGATCCAGAGATTACCCCCTACAAACTCACAAACTTTACCTCTTTATATTAGTATGGATAATTTAATAATGTAAAGTGTATTTTTGGGCCATTAAAAATTCTAGTGAAATATACAAATTGCCTATTTACTTTGCCTTCGATCCCGCATATACGAACTACCTATTTACAAACTCAAATAGTTCGTATATTCAAATCACAAGTGAAATTCTTTAACAATTGTATGAAATAACTAACATCATCAGTCTCCTCCCTTATCTCAATTTATTTGTGGTGTTCGCTACATGTCTTTATTCTTCCACACTTCTCTATTAGTCGTCATCTCCGTAGTCACACCCTTTCTAACCATATCATCATTCACACAGTCCATCCATCGTTTCTTTAGTCTCCCCCTACTCTTATAGCCATCGACATTCATACTCAAAAGTTTCCTCACGTTGTTTTCCTCATTCCTCCGCATCACATATTATGACAACCGATTTCCAAACAACTTTTCAGCTATCTATGCCACTTTCAGGCTTCCTCTTATGTACTCATTTCTTATTCTATCCATTCGTGTAACACCACACATCCCACTGAACATTCTCATCTCAGCTGCATGCAATTGCCTTTCATTCATCCTTTTGTGGCCCAACGTTCTGAATAAAAGGCCATGACATGGCAAGTTGACGTAGGCTGTCAACTTTGCAAAACAATTATTATCCCTGACTGCACAAATCCTACTGATTGTAATGTTTAATGTGGAGTCGTTATGTAACGTGATTATTTTAATAAGTATTATGTTACGATAAAACTAAACTATACGCATGGGAATGATTCTATCGCCTGCTACTGAACTGCGGTGCAGCATCCGTTCATAAAGATGTGCGCGATGCTTCATATAATTGCGTTCCGGACTATTGTACAGACATAGGGGTGCCAATAAGCTTACAGAGACAAATGTAAGCTTATTGGCATCCCTGTGCTCCCCCTACGCTGGGAAGGCGAACATTAGTCGATATGCACATTATTCACACGAATTTACTCGCAACGGGTGGATCGACACTTGTAAATAATGATTACCTATTTTCTTTAAGCGAATCGAACGAAATTAATTTATTTGTGAGCGAATAGACAAATCAAAAAATACGTATTCATTTAAAAAGTGGAGAGGCTTGTGGCTAAATAACAATAGCAGCACGGATCGATCAATTATTAATTATTAACTTAAAAAAAAATCTTCAATAAACCATTTCATACTGTTTTATCTAAGAAATCTGAAGAGCCACTTAAATTGATTGTGCAATATTGGGATGAAAGTTAGAAATATTTTTGGCCATATCTATTCAAATTCTGCTTAAAATCGCAGCATTACAACTTATCAGCGATTTTTTAGTAAGTTGAAAATGAAATGAATACCTTCGTTATTGAAGGCTATATAATTGGTTAAGAAAGGTTATGCGACCTAATTTTGCTCAGTATAGACCGAGAAGATAATTTACGAAGGGGCGCCAATATGATGCGTGCCCTAGGCGCCATTTTCTATTGGTACGCCCCTGGATGACATTAAGCTTTTATTTCATTAAGATAAGAGAGAGATTGAGACCAGTGGGGCCTCAAGTAACAGCCCTGACTTACAAGTTTGTAGGCCTTGGTTTCGAACCGATGCAGGCGCTTTACTTTGTCTAAAAACTTCATCAACACTGTTTTCAAAACGGTGCAGGAAAACATCGTCAGGAAACCGGCATGTCCTAGAAATGAATCGAAGACATATGACATCAACCAAACCGCAATGGACGCGCGTGGTTGATTACAGCCCACTTTTTCTCGAAGAGAGGAAGCCTGTGTCCCTGCATTAGGGCCGAAACTGCTTTATGCGGGCGCCCGCGACGGTCAACCGTCGCGGGTCTATGTGCGTGGACACGCGAGGTGGGATCGTAAATCGTAATGATGTCAGTCGCGGGAACATTTTATTTACGACTAGCTGCTGCCCGCGGCTTTGCAGGATCCGCGTGGATGTCGGAAATTATCCCACGGGAACGTGCTACCGCGACTTAAAGTAGCCTACCCCGCGACGGACGCCCGCGCTTGGGACCGCGACGGGGCACATTTGTATGAAACCGCGCGGGCGTCCGCATAACGCAGTTTCGGCCCTTATACATTATATGCTGGTAATGTATAATGTAATGCATGGATCGTGAAGATGAAATGGCTAGAAAGGGATGCCTCTACT
Organism: Polymixis flavicincta; assembly: GCA_949987655.1. NCBI lineage: Eukaryota > Metazoa > Arthropoda > Insecta > Lepidoptera > Noctuidae > Polymixis > Polymixis flavicincta. Next base: position 7,695,873 of record OX465171.1, on the reverse strand, counting down.
GAGATAATAATTTGACTAAAAACGCCGTTTAAAAATACCGGCGAAACTACATTTGAATACTTCTTTGAAGACCCTTTAAATAAAGCCGTACATGTTTTCTGTGCAGCTGCAACCCTAAACCCACAACCCCACCGTTTCCGCGTCATGTGTCGGCCTAACGTGTTTTATGTACATAAGTACTGACATTATGCGATGTCGGCCTCGGGGCCTATTGAATATTGTAGTCACTTCACCAGTATTTATTCCATACGGAAAAACTTTGATATGGCTTTCAATGAGCGGCCCATACATAATGCTTATGCCCTAGTGTATTGTTTAAACGTATGGGTACTCAATTAACTGGTACAGTGATAGATTCGTGGAAAATATCTAATCGTTCCGCGTTTAGATAGAAAAAGTCAAAAGTCAAAGGCATTTATTTTAAACTAGCGGACGTAAGAGACGTTGTCCTGCCCGAAAAGCGCTACCTTCCGAATCCAATTGTGAAGCTAAATTATTCTGGGACCCACTCAAACACGAAATTTCAACGAAATCGGTCTAGCCGTTTAGGAGTTCAGTGACATTGTAGAATTGATTCTAGTCGCCTCTTCCAAAAGGTAGTTTCGTATAGAGAAGAATGGGGAAGAAACTCCACCGTTTTTACTCTTTAAGGGTACACTAGTCGCGGGCTCGAACTCACTGGTGGGCCTGGCTAAAAAGCACGCTGTCTCACCAGGCAGGCTTCGTGTCCGACAGCAGTTAGACGCTATAGTCTACGCGCACAACATTATTGAGTGAGCTGCAGGATCAGTTATAGTAAAACAGGCGCGTAAAAAATTAAGAAAAGTCCTTTGGAAGATTGGGTTTTCTGAAAAAAACACTCCATAAATCAATGACCACTTAAGTTTATTGAACTTTTCAATAATTGAGCTTTGTCAGTACCGACTTGGTTTTGGGGATTTTACACTCCGTTTATTACTTAAACACGCCCAAAGTTAGGTTAAATTAGCAAGAAAAACTAATCTTTGTTGGCTCATAACTTTTTAATGGCTTTTTATTTTAGTATTCTGTTTCCGTACAGACAATATTAATAATGAGACAAAACCATACCATGTTTAATTTTCGAAGTACATAGTCCAACAGAGTAAAACCCTCCCGAAGTTTGTATGGAATATTCCACATCAAAAATCAAACATGGTATGGTTTTATATCGTTATCAATATTGTCTGTACGGAAACAGAATACTAAAATAAAAAGCCATTAAAAAGTTATGAGCCAACAAAGATTCGTTTTTCTTGCTAATTTAACCTAACTTTGGGCGTGTTTATGTAAAGCAGTGTAAAATCTCGGAAACCAAGTCGGTACCGACAAAACTCAACTATAGAAAAGTTCAATAAACTTAATTGGTCATTGATTTGTGCAGTGGTTTTTTTCAGAAAACCCGATCTTCCGAAGGACTTTTCATAATTTTTTACGCGCCTGTTTCACTATAACTGATCCTGGAGGTCACTCAATAATGTTGTGCGTGTAGACTAGCGTCTAACTGCTCATCACTGCTACTACCTCTGTCGGACACGAAGCCTGGTGAGACAGCGTGCTTTTTAGCCAGGCCCACCAGTGAGTTCGAGCCCGCGACTAGTGTAACCTTAATAATGTTTTACAAATATTTTGTACACATTAATCATATGATATCCACAATAGCAGACTTCTCGCAGGTAGCGTTGTCTTCCAAAAAACTTAGGTATTACATAAACGATTTTGGTATGTTCAACCTGTCTCTTCTAGTAAAACCATACTCAGCATTGGACCCCCATCCAATTGGCTGAGTATATAAGTCCCATAAAACAGAGGACATCAAAGTGACGAAATAAATATAATCTTTTCAATGATGCTGTGTTGTGTAACAATTAATAAAAGGGAATAATTAGCACATTTCCAAAACATTTTTATGTTGACTAATTCCAAAATAAATGAAATTAAAGGTGTGTTCACCAAAATCAAAACCCGACTGCTGAAGAGTCGCGCTCTAAAAAGTATGAACAAGATATTATTCTCATCTGAAAGCAATATATTAAGCGAGGCGGAAGATAATAATAAGAACAGATGGCGGATGGGGCCGAAAAGTTCTGGAGTGGCGACCGCGTACCGGAAGACGTAAAGTTGGAAACCTCCCACAAGGTGGACCGATGACCTTGTGAGGGCCGCAGGAGTCCGCTGGATGCGGGAAGCACAGAACCGGTCGAAGTGGCGGAGCTTGGGGGAGGCCTATGTCCAGCAGTGGACGTCTTTAGGCTGAAATGATGATGATGATGATGAAGCGAGGGGGTTGGCTTCTAGTCAAACTGGATGCAGCTGAATATTATTATTCTACATGGAGCGACTGCCTATCTGACCTCCACCATCCTACAGTTACTGGGTAAGACGATAGGCCTTGGTAAACTCTGACAACCAGTCTTAACTGCAGGCTTGAGCACGAGAACCGTAGAGAAGCGTTTTGTCGATGGAAGAGTAGACAAATATTACGTGTACGTGTAGACAGTTGACATTTTTGAACCGAGAAATGTAGACAAAGCGATTTCTATTCTACGGTAGAGTAGAAACAGAAAGCGTCACGCTAAGCCTGCTGGTTGTCAGATTTTCAGGCTTCTGATGACGCGTAACAAAAAAACTGAACTGATTTTTGATTCCGTTAATTAAAACACGGCCCACAAAGCGCATTATCATCGATCGTATCAGAACACAGTATAACAATGAGATATCCAATCCTTAGTTTTAAACCGCGTCGATAAGCCGTTTCACGTTGGCGATGATTCATCAAGGTTATTATTAAATATTATAATAGTATGTTTATTACGTTTTAGGTTATAATTTTTATTTACTGTCACTGTGGACATTATTCACTTGTTAATATCAAGCCATTTAAATTGATATTTTATTTGAATTTAACCAAAAACAAACCGGTACAACAAATTGCTTACTTCTTGTTTCATCTATACTATCAATACTAACAGATATAATAATAGACCGTTGGAATACGGGGATAAAATATAGCCCAGCCGGGTTTCACCCGCGTAGTTCCAGTGAACTACGCGGGTGAAACCGCGAAGCGCTGCTAGTAGGGAAATAAAATGTGTCCACCCCGATTTTTAGGGTTCCGTACCTCTAAAGGAAAAAACGGAACCCTTATAAGATCACTTTGTTGTCCGTCCGTCCGTCCGTCCGTCCGTCCGTCTGTCTGTCAAGACCGTTTTTCTCAGGAACGCGTGGAGGTATCAAACTGAAATTTCTATATGATACTTAGTTCTACTGTCCCTGGAAGCTGTAGAAAAATCAACCTTCTAAGTCAACGCAATCAAAAGATACAGCCATTTAGGCCGCAAAATTCCGCAAATTTTCGAAACTCGCACGGGAATCAAAACCTACAGGGTACTTCCCGTGAACTTAGAATCTTGAAATTTTGTACGAAGTCACGTCTTATAGTACAGATATAGGAAAAATTACGAAAACCGTAACTTTTTAGTTTCGTCATATAAAAAAATATTTTTGACAATTTTGAACTTTTACTTATATACCCACAGGTTTGTACGGAACCCTCGGTGCGCGAGTCCAACTCGCACTTGACCGGTTTTTTTTTTTCATCTTGTTTGTACTGTTTATCGTGACTTCTTAGTAACATTCCCGTTCCCGTAGGAATACGGGGATTAAGCATAGCCTGCTATGTCACCCGGGGATAGTGTAGCTTCCCAACAGTGAAATAAGTTTTCAAATCGGTACAGTAGTTTCGGAGTCTATTCAATGCAAACAAACAATCGAATCTTTCCTCTTTATAATATGAGTAGATGTATGGGTAGGTATAAAACTACTATCCAAATAGTAGATATAATTAATTATGCAAAAAATGATAAACCATGATTTTAAAAACAAATGTACCTACCTAAAATATTTCACGTGTGTTATAAACGATTTGTTACGCAGTAGTTTATTTTGTAATAGGCGATAGCAACACGGATGATGTTTTTTTTTGTGTTAGCAACATTACTACTTTCAAATGTCAAGTGTCCTATCAGACATCTTGATTTCTAAGGAAAAGGCAGTAGAGTGGGTTTCATCAAATGAAACTTATGCCTTCATGTTGGCTCCCCTATCTTAGATGCGAGAAGACGATTCTGCAGATTTTTAAGAGTGTTGTCACAGGTCCACTAGCGCCCGCGCCACTCTTTAAAAAAAAAATCTCGTGACTGACAAGGAATGATGAAAAACACACACAGTCTCTCTTTTAAACCCCAGACATAATCTTGGTCATATCATGTGAAGACCATGTAGATTGGTGTCTGAAATAGTCTTATGAGGAAAGAACCATACAGATTGAGTGGATCTGCCTAGTCAGTGCACGCATTTATTTATCAGTAATCATGCCATATGGTATCGTATTACCCAGTAACTGGACTGTGGACACATTATTGTATTGTCATCGGTCCTCGATAAGTCTACAAAGTATAAATGAAATCTGACCGTTTGATGTGGGTCAAAATCGAGTCCAAAGGAGTTGGTTAAAAACAAACAAAGATGCTTAAAAAAATACAGGTGAAGCTAATAAGCGTGTTAAAAAGACGGTATTTTCTCCGTACAAATTCCAATGCTACATTGCGTTTTGGTCAGTGAACCGGAAGAAATAGGGTTTCTCAAAGAGCTGCATTCTCAAGAAGGGAGACGCCGACTACCAGCATTCAGCATCTACACGCATACACCCAAAGGAGCGAATCGCATTCTTGGTATTCAATTTTAACATTTACGAAATTGAGTTCTTATGGCCGATTCCAATAATTTACGACCGTTGTAGGTTAAAATTAAGACTCTTGTATCTTTACCAATAATTAAGTAAATACCTAACTAATACCTTCGCATAGTAGCCCCCCTATTTGGAAGTTGCTATCACAGGTAAAATTAGCATACGAAACGTTTGGAAAGAACAAAAATGCTACCATTGATAAGCGAAACGTTTTTAGGGTTCCGTAGCCAAATGCCAAAAACGGAACCCTTATGGATTCGTCATGTCTGTCTGCCGTATATCACAGCCACTTTTTCCGAAACTATAAGAACTATGCTGTTGAAACTTGGTAAGTAGATGAATTCTGTGAACCGCATTAAGATTTTCACACAAAAATAAAAAATAAAAACAACAAATTTTGGGGGTTCCCCATACCTAGAACCGAAAAAAAAAAATCAACAAACCCATACGTCTGGTATCTATGGATAGATCTTCAAAAATGATATTGAGGTTTCTAATATTTTTTTTTTCTAAACTGAATAGTTTGCGCGAGAGACTCTTCCAAACTTCCACCGAAAATTGTTTTGAACGAGATCTAGTAAGTAGTTTTTTTTAATACGTTACAAATCGTAGTATGTTACTTGCTGCTACGGAACCCTTCATGGGCGAATCCGACTCGCACTTGGCCGCTTTTTTGTTTTTATAGGAATTGAGTAATAGTCGTAAATAACTAGCTTTGACATATTTTTTTTGTTGGGTTGAGAAAATTGCCTCTGTTTTCATCAGTAATAACTTTATCCTTAATTTTCATTGAAATACAAATACTACTAACTTTGGTGGAATCTAGGTTAAACCCCCTAATTGACGGTTCACCAGTTCTTTAGCTTTACAAAGAGTAGGCGACCGAAATAGTAGGTTAATGTGGCCCTGATATGCGGCGAACGTCTTACTATTGCAATATTCTAATTTTAACCCTGCAACGTCGCTAGAAGGTGTAAAATAGGATGTTTGCATGCAAATCTTTGAAGATTTTTAAACCCAGTTGAGCCCTCTGAATATTATTATGTTGATGATTCTTACCTACCCGTCCTTTCCAAGGGGGTAGGCAGAAGATCCTAAAATCCTCTTATTTATTCGTTTACGTTCATACTTCTGTCTGTACCTTATTGTGTATCACACTATCAATCCTAGTCTGAAGATAATCCATTGATTCATATGTTCGAAAAAAATGTATTTTCAACAAAGTAAATAACACTTTATTGATGTTATTTACTTTGTTGAAAATACATTTTTTAAAAGAACATTTTATTTTAGACACGCACAGGAAATACAATGGGCCTATAATGTTCCCACTGCTGGGACACAGGCCTCCTCTCTACGAGGGAGTGGGCTGTAAATGTTACACGTGGGCCCGGTGCGGGTTGGTAGATGTGACATGTCTTTGAATTTTTGGTTCTAGGACATGTCGATTTCCTCACGATATTTCCTTCACCGTTTTGAGCGCAGTGGTGATGAAATTATTTACGTAGTAAAGCGCTTGCCTGGGTACGCACCCACTAACTACAACCCGTAAATCAGTGCCAGCACTGCTCTACAACACACACAGCTCTACCCTAGAATAACAGTCTCTATTTTGACATGATACGTACATTTATTCTTATGTTTGATCAGTAAGTCGGCTTCTACATCATAACCTTGAGTCAAGCTCACCTTGCGAGTTCAAATAGCGTGAATATAATCATTGACGGCAACTATAGCCTTCAGTTTACGCTTCAGAAGTCTACGGTTCCTATGAAAAGAAAAAAAAAACATGTTTGTACCCTGAACATCAATTGAGCGGCTATAAAAAGTGCAATTGCTTCCGACACTGCGGAAGCATTTAATTTTCGAAGGCTTTGAAGGTAGATTGAAGTGGGCAATTTTATTTAAAAAAGCCTTTGCTTGCAGTTTCCTTGGTGGCTCCAAGGAAACTGCAGGCTGAGGCTTCAGGCGCACGGTAGCCCACGATATTAAATTTTTCTTCCGTTTCTTTTTTAATTTTCAGGTAAGACGCAGGTTGTATGGTTGATTAAAATGTGATAAGTTATGTTTTTTTCATTAAATTGTACTTCAAGGGGATTAAATGAACTTGGTTGTCATCATCATTATTAACTGAGAGGGTTGAATTAATTTAACTGTGTAAATATGTACCTGCTTACGTGTTACGGTCACGTTTCCTATTTTATTCGAAAATACAGCTTGACATTGACCTGCAACTACCTGATACAAACACAAATTAACTACTAACCTCCCCTTATTTATAAACGTGTTTTTTTCGCCCCCCCCCGTCCTTGTCACAGGTGGTCACACTTCTGAAACTCGCCTTCTTTTGTTACGTCACATATTTTGCAATTTTATATTTCGAAGTAAATAAAACAGCAGTTTTGCAAATAATAAAAAAATTCAAAATAATCTTTAACAAAAGCAAACATGAAGTTAAATATTTTTGATAGATAGAAGAAGCCTTATATATCAATCGATTATATTTTAAGTTTTTGGTTAAATATAGGTAAATTTCGAGTTTTGGTAGTTTAGATTTTAACATGTAACGTCATAAAGCTTTTGACACCCTGGCCCTTGTCACACAATGTCACATTTCGTTACCCCCCCCCCAACTTGTGACGTAATTTACGGATAGCCCCTTATACCATATATTTTGACGTTTTAACGTCTCTTAACTAAGCAACGTTTATAAATAACAGGGTTAATGTACAGGAGCAGCAGGTGTAAAAAACCCAGTATGTACTGGCCTTGCACGCTATTGAAAATACGTACTACGCCGGGCCAGGCCATCAGGCTTAGCATGACAAATTCTATCCCTGCGGGCTTAGCACGAGAACCGAAGATAAGCGGTTTGTCGTCGGAAGAGTACCTAGACAAAAATTACGTTTCCGTTGAGACAGTTGACAGTTTTGTATCGAGAAATGTAGACAACCGATTTCTATTCAACAGTAGAGTAGAAATAGAGAGTATCATATTAAGCCTGCTGTTGTACTAAGAATAGACAAAGTTCTTTCTATCCAATTTGACAGCTCATTTACCCGAGCACGGGGCGAGCCGTAGACTCGCGTTTCTATGAAGACAGAAACATAGTAATTCTTTCCATAGCAACGGCGTGGTAGCTACTAGCTAGTGATGCAGTTATGGTGGATGCGCATAGGTATAAGACATGAGACTTGACGTAACTGGCGAAATGTGGGTAAGTAGGTGTGTAGGTGTAGGTGTGTTGTGTTATTTCTTAAAAACCTTGAAAATTCGATTCTCGTAATTAATTGATCTTGGCAATTTGTGGCATGAAATTGAAATTGCACTGACACAAGCCAGTTTAGAAAAATCATTTAAAGCTGTGATGATACTTATTTTAAAGCAAAAAAAAAAACCGGCCAATTGGGTATCGGACCACGCACAGCGATGGGTTCCGTAGTTGGGATGAATTTATTCCAAGAACAAACATAGCATTGTAGTTGAAAAAAACAAATCTCCAAACCTGGAATGGAATTACTGCAAATGTAAGTTAGTCGAATATTACTCGTTAACTTGAAAAGCCTACTTAGCTGTTGTAGTTTTCTTTAAAACTTCGTTTTTAAATAATATGTGTTGTTGCCATGAATCTTTCATATATATATATCCAAAATCAACCATTTAGCTAGCAGCGGAAGCCAGGGGAGGGAGACAATATTGACTACCAAAAATTTGCACTTATTTTGCAAACGGATCCCTTACGGAAACTCACAGCAATCTAGTACGAACAGACTCTGAGGTATGCCGCGGACACACAGACGGACAGACATGGTGAAGGGGCTTGGATCTACTTTAACTTTACTTAAACGCTGAGATAAGTTTTTAACAGTTGGCAACTTACTGCCCATGAAATGTTGACATCGCTACTTGATGGCTTGTTTTAAGTGCACATTAATTGAGGGTTTTGGCGCTGATAGCCGAAATACAGGCTTTCGCCTAGTTTAGCTAGTAATAATCACCTACAATAAAAAAAAAAAACTAAGATATGCCTATAACTGTATACAATTATTGAAATAAACTTATGCTATATTATTATGTCCTTATGAATCACATGTTTAAATTGCATATTAGCGTTTAAAATTTTATTTTCTAATATTTAAACATGTCGGTTCCTCTCTCTGGAGCCCTGGCTCCAGAGAGAGGAACCTCCTAATAATGCGCGCCGTGTCAAGAATTACCGCTTTCTGAATTAGGCCCTTGATCCAGCTGCCCAACGAGAGCCTCCTCAGGTGCTGGCCGAGGTTGCTGGCTATCAAGCCGTTGGTTGTTACCACCAGTACCAGTCCATATTATTATTATAAAATGTTTTTGATGGGTAACATATTCATCGTACGGAACAACCCGTACTGCGAGTTCTACTCGCACTAGTTTGGTTTCTCCCGATCGTCTTTGTCTTCCACCCTGTATGTAATACAATAGCTTCGTCAAAGGGGCCATTGCTCCTGTAATTATGCTTTGTTTAAGCAATATCTTGTTACTGTACGTTAACTATTATAGGACACAATCCCTTTGTGCGACATCGCTGAAGTGACTTTGGCCCTATCTGCGTAACACTTCCAATCACAATTTGAATCACTTTGAAGAATATTGCTAATCAATTGGTTTTTAATATGTTCGAAATATGTGATTGTTAGTCGATTCGCACGCTTTAAGTCACCAGAATCGGGTGAATCTACTAATATTATACTCGTAAATGTTAAAGTTTGTGAGGATGAATGTAGGATGGATGGATATTTGTTACTCTTTCACGCAAAAAATACTGAATGGATTTGGATGAAATTTGGCAAACATATCGTTTATAACCTGGATTAACATATAGGGATACTTTTATCCCGGTAGTACGTTCCCGTGGGATAATTCGGTCTCCATGCGGGCGAAGCCCCATGCAAAAGCTAGTTTTTTTTTCGGTCCCAATCATCAAATGACTTTGACCTGGGTTTGGTCCTTACCGCACAGAATGCTGCCCATTTCGATAATACGTATGCAATCCACTTTGTGTATCTTGATGATGTTCTTCTTTATCTGCCTTTCATTGTTGTTTACATAGCAAGTAGTGATGTACGAATTGGTGTAGGGTAGTTACCATAACTAAAACGTACAAAAACACAAAACAACCGTCTTCCATTAAGGTGGCAAAAAATTTAAATACAGATCCAAAGAACTACACTGACTTTTGAAATTAAAGTTATTTTTTCGCTTTGTAGTGTTTTTTTTGGAAGTCGGTTGTTCTTAGGTACTTAGTTCAATCTCAGGTTTGATGCCACCAACTGCATCAGACTTGTTGAAGAGTAATCTTGTATTGAACGTTTTAGTTGCAGATACCCTTTTTTTTCTGGGGTTTCGAAGTGGTTGACATACTAATACACAATACACATGATATACTAATAACATACGTTGACATACTAATACTAATTAATTATTATTTATTTTAATTAATATATAAAGAGGAATGATTTGATTGTTTGTTTGTTTGCATTGAATAGGCTCCGAAACTACTAAACCGATTTGAAAAATTATTTCACTGTTGGGAAGCTACACTATCCTCGGTTGACTTGACATAGGCAATATTTTATCCCCGTATTCCCACGGGAACGGTAAATACGCGGGTGAAACCGCGGCGCACTGCTAGATATTAATTAATATCGTTTACTTGGTTAGGCTTTGTAATGAAAGTCATGAGGGTAGAACGATCGTGCGAAGCTACGCATGTTGCGGTTAATCCGTTTCGCTTATTGAAAGATTAATACTTAATTGTAAAAATCTGCCTAGCCCCTTCCCAACTATGTTGGGGTCGGCTTCCATTCTAACCGGATGCAGCTGAATACCAGTATTTTACATGGAGTTTCTTCTATCTGACCTCCACAACCCAGTTACTGGATAACACGATACCTCTTGGTAAGACTGGTTGTCAGACTTACGAGCTTCTGACGACCCGTAACGACTGTCAAAGATCCACGAATGATAGCCGGGACCAACGGAACGTGCTTTCCGAGGCACGGAGGGGTCTTGATATGTAAAGATGGTTACCCATCCACGGACCAACCGCGGCAAGCGTAGCCTAACCTGATCGATCATAGCAGCTGGCGTACTGTAGTTTATGCCTACCCTAAAAGGAGACGGTGTGAGTTTATGTACCTACTAGCTTCCGCCTGCGGCTTCGCCCGCGTGGTCGTCGGAAATTATCTCGCGGGAACAATACTACCGGGACAAAAAGTATCCTATGTACCTATCTACGAGTAGGTTATAATCTATCTGTGTGCCAAATTTCCTCCAAGTCCATTCAGTCGTTTTTGCGAGAAGGAGTAACAAACATCCAGACATCCATACATACAAACTGTCACGTTTATTAGTAAGATGTACATATAATAACAAAGTGTTTACATAAATCCCTCATACGTCACGACCTTATGACACCACACGTCATTGTCACCTTCGTGGGTGGTTTTCTAATCACAGTGTCCATTCCTTTAGTTACCTACCCCACGCCTTTTGTCTAGACGTCTGATAGCAACGACGACGTCTTTTGTTACGTGCTTTCAGTGGTAGGATTTTTTACCGCTCTCGGTTCTTATTAACAAAAACTGATCGTTTTGCTTACCAATGGTAGCATTTAGTGAGTTTGAGATTGTGATATTCCTGTGCGAGTCCTATACAGGATAAGTTTTTATGCAGTGCGCAAATTTTAACCATGAATTCAGCATATAACATTCTATATGCTGAATTCATGGTTAGAATTTGCGCACTGGATAAAAACTTTTCCTTTATAGGACTCGCACAGGAATATCACAATCTCAAACTCACTAAATGCTACCATTGGTAAACAAAACGATCTTTCGATTTCCTGTTTATAATTTTTCTTTCTTACCTTTTTTTTTTAAACGTGTGTTTGTCTAGGCCTGCTGTAGTTTTTGCGTGACAGAGTAACAAACATCTCTTTTATCTGTTCTCTGCAAACATCGATCCATTCTCACAAATATTTAGAATATTACTGGCTTTTGCGCTTTTCGCGTTAAAAAGTAGCCTATGTCCGTCTCCATATCCTCTGTCAAATTTCATGACGATCGGTTTGTAGGTTTAGGCGTGAAAGCGTAACAGGCAGACAGACAATTACTTTCGCGATTATAATATTGGTAGGGATTGGGAAGGATTTTATGAAGCGTAACCCTAATCCCGGAAAAAATTGTTCCACAGTCCTGGTCGCTGGTGTTCATAGTCCTCATGATAGCGGCCGGCCTGATCATGTTCACGTACAAAGCGACGCAGTTCAACCTCCTGGGCTTCAACTTCCTCCTCATCGCGTCGTTCGCAGCCGGGTTGCGGTGGACCTTCGCGCAGATGCTCATGCAGAAGTCCAAGCTAGGGCTCCACAATCCAGTGGACATGGTGTTCCACGTGCAGCCCTGGATGTTCATCTCGCTGCTGCCGTTCACCATCATGTTCGAAGGTAAGGTGTCTGTATTTACTAATAGGCTGTGTGACAGTAAGAATATACGTAGCGTAGAACAGAATGGAAATGATGACGTCACTCGCTCGAACCGCCATGTTCAAATAAAAATTAAAAGTAATTTATATAAATTAGACTGAGCATCAGCACTTTTCGAATATCAAAGTTACATAAGACAGTCCCCCAAAACGCCCGCCCTTCACCACTTCCTAGTGCTTTAGCTGGGAAGAAGTGGCGCAACAAACCCCAGTAGATCAGTGTCAGTATGTCATGGCTTCGTGTGGCTGGTGTGGCTTCCCTGGTACCTCATTAACAGCATAACTATGTGAAAGTCTATTAACTGCTCTCAAATTCAATGTTCTTTTTACACACTGTATTTTTAGGGAGTGTTATAATCAGTCAGGGCATTTAATTTCTATGTTGTTTAAAGAACGCAATTGTTATGTTCCTATCAGTTGCCGAGTAGGCCAGATACATTTATGTGCTAATGAGTGGCATTTATTACCTATGGACACAAATATCTCATGTTCTTTTACTGTTCAACAGAAGATTTAAAAGGACTTCTAAAAGAGAGGTCCAGTGACTTTCGACTTTAATAGTGTGGATCGAATGCCGCATCACATTTGTCACTATTGGACGATTGCAATGATGATTTTCATAAAATGTCTGTAAAACAAGTAGATACATTTTATGAGCAAATTAATTATGAATTAGATGCTTAAATAATAATTCAAGAGCTATTTTAGTGTTTTATTGCCTATCCAATTGTATATATTTTTGCCAAGTCACTATGGTGGTCCGTGTGGTGCCTGACGTGAAATGGTAATGGAAATGGTATGGTGCTATTCAGCACCATACCATTTCTTCCCGTGGCTGTCGTAGAAGGCGACTAAGGGACTTACTATAGAATGGGCAGCAGCGGTCTCTATGCATTTTACCACTATACTGCGATCGCCAATCCGCCTGCCAAGTGTGGCGATTATGGCAACCCCCCCCCCCCCCCCCCTTTTGGGAGAGGCCTATGTCCAACGGTGCACGTGTTTCAGCAGAGGTGCAAGTTACTATGAGGAATTCATCATATCCAGTAATATCTGTACACGACGAGTTCTTAGCTATCGAGGCTAGCATAAAACGACGATTGAACGATCTGGCCAGAGACTGTTACTAATGCATGGACCAATATTTAATAACTCTTTTTTCTCTAGCTGACTTGACGCGTAATTCATTAATTAAATAAACGGAATTTATATCCATTGACAATATTGTACTTCTCGTTTTTCTTCGTCTATATAACTCAGAATTATGAATAACTATTAAAGTGCCTAGATATTTTGAACAGCAATGAAACGATCATTGCTATTCAAAATATCTAGGCACTTTATAAAAAATCCTATTTACAGTATCTCTCGCTTCTTTTCAGATCATAAAACTTAAACGATGTTAAAGACATACCTGTAAGCTTTAATATGATGAACTGAATTTTAATGTACATGCATATTTTTTGTAAGGGCAAAGCTCTCTACAAATTCCGGCCATGTCTTTTCCGCGCACCGCGATTTGCACCGAACAGAGTGCACCTCAGCGCGTCGAAAAACACAGTGTTCGATTTTCAACTAACGGCTCTTTTTTTAAGGCTGGGAAATCATCAAATAACTTCTCCCGCTCTGGGTGGAGCAGGATGGCGTGTCAGACTTTTACTGACTAAAACCCACCCGTGTTGCCTCAGTTGCCTGTGTGCCAGGGGCCACGGTATCTCTTCGAACAACCCGCACCCCTGGCAGGCATCGGCCCTTGTGGACCCCACCAGTTGGTGCTGACATCTCTTTGAGGCGTGCGTGGAACACAACTCAGCCTGGAATTCCCGACGCCCAGGGCGTCTCCTGCGGAGGCTAGGGCCGTGAGGGCGCAGATATTGCCTCTCCCTCACGTGCGCCGCCTTCGGCTCTTCGCTCTGCTCACAGGAGGAAAAAAACTGTGTTATGTTTTGAGTTCCATCACTGTATGCAAAAAAGATTTGAAAATATCATTTTTTGCTTTCAAAATTATTTACGGTTAAAGAGATACACTGCTTTAAAAACCATCTTTTTGATCTTTTTCAAGAAATCTCTGCCTTAACCCTACTGCGACTACGTATATGACCTAATATAGGTAAACATATAGATAACGATCCAATTGCGTGCTACTTCTCATTCATCGAGACTTGGGTGCAAGTCAAACTGTTTACTTAAAAATAACAAACGAGTGAACATGAAACGTTGCAGGTAGTTCGTTTTAAAGTCGTTAACTCTAATATTTAATCATAAAACGATCGAATACGTGCCCGAGTAAATAAAAACGTTGGACATTGTTGAAGGGCGATGTCATAATATTCATTATATTGGTGAATAAAAAATTAGTTAGCTAGTACAAATATTATCAGTCATGAAAACGAAGATCAATTTTATAAATACAACATTCAAATAGGCAGTTACGAAACAATTCGACACTTTCATGTCGACACTGACAACTTGTTACTGTTTTGAAGATTCTGTGACCGAAAAATGCTGCATGGGACCCCAAACTGTCAATTTTTTCCAATTGAACATTAACCTTATGCTTATGCTGTATAGTTGAAAATCTATCAAAGAAATTTGACAGATTAGGGTAGCTTGAGGTGCTGGCGTCTGCTGTACTTTGGTCGAGGTTCGAACTCGGACAGGCGGTTTATTTTGTGTCCATTATTTCCTCACCACAATATCATATATTTTTTGCTTTCAAAATTTTATTATTTACGGTTAAAGAGATACACTACTTACCTTTTTGACCGTTTTCAAGAAATCTCCGCCATAAAGATCCAGTGCGCAAAAATATCCCACCGCGATTTTATTACTTCTGTGGGAACGTGCGCTTAGTCATGGTCATAAATTTCATACAAATCTGTTCAGCCGTTAAGGCGTGAAAAAGTAACAGACAGACTGAGTTACTTTGATTTTATAATATCAAGTATTGAAGTAGGTATGGATTGTGCTAAGAGGGGCTAATGTTTAGAAAGGCTCTATCTCTCATTATTAATCCGTTGAATGACGTCCTCGTGTTTTCAGTTTTTCACCTCATTGAGCTCGTGTCGACCTTCAGAATACACATGGCGTACCAACGACACCAATTTACATAATCTCCATAATTTATACAGCCCAACCTATCAGCTGTGTAGTCAGTCGGTTCATTTTTACACAATACTTTTTATTTTATGCCTTTATAGAGGTATGAGGAACAGGGTGTAAAGTTCACTCATACCTATGGTGGTAACGGAGGATCCTCCGACCAGACGGGTATTGTGTCTGGTCCGGGCAACTGCCCGACAGTTGATGTCGGGATTTTGTATCTATCCGAGTGGCGTGGTAAACTCTGATTGCGCGATGTAGAATTGCTATGATAGTTCGCCTGTGGCATTGTAGATGGCGCCACTTTTCTTTTTGCGTTTTTCGATTTTTGTTGCGAAGTATTTATATTTGTAGTGCCGCTACACCTTCACCATCATCTGCCTAGCCTTTTCCCAACTATGTTTTTTTTTTTTTTTTTTTTTTTTTTGGGTGGGAAATCATCAAATAACTTCTCCCGCTCTGGGTGGAGCAGGAGGGCGTGTCAGACTTTTACTGACTAAAACCCACCCGTGTTCCTTCAGTAGCCCGTATGCCAGGGGCTGTGGTATCTCTTTCAAACGAACCCGCACCCCTGACAGGCATCGGCCCTTGCGGGCCCCATCATTTTTGTGCTGACATCTCTTTGAGGCGCGCGTGGAACACAACGCGCCGTCGACTTGGGCTTGGTCCTTACCGGACAGCGAGCTACCCATTACTCGCCGTCCGCAAGCCCATGCCTACGGTGGCCGGAAATCGGCCTGGGATTCCCGACGCCCAGGGCGTCTCCGTATCCTGCGGCGGCTGGGGTCGCGAGGGCGCATATGCTGCCTCTCCCTCACGTGCGCCGCCTCCCTCTTCGCGAGCATCACTGCTTCGCTGAAGGAGGTGACGGCTCCCCATGCCCTCTCGCTCCGTACCATGGCCTGTACCAGGGCCGGACGCGAGAGATCGCCGCCGCCGATCGCCTCCACGAGGACACGGCGGTGCTCCGCCCAAGCAGGGCAGACCGCCACCGTGTGCTCCACCGTGTCCTCAGGGCGATCTTCGCAGTGGAAACACCCGGGCGTTTCCTCCCGCCCTATCCGAAACAGGAACCTCCCGAAACAACCGTGTCCGGTGAGGACCTGCGTCAGGCGGAAGGTGAGGACGCCATGCCGCCTCTCGAACCACTCCTCAAAGAGGGGACTTACCGCCGCAATCGTGGCGTGCCCAGCACTGGGTTGCGACAATCGCTCTCTCCATGTCACCATGAGATCCCGCCGGAGCTCTGTCCGCTGTGCCGCAATTTCCCGCGGCAGCGGAGTTACGCCCCGGCGTTTGGCCTCCTCGCGCCACTCCCATATTTGCGCGAGGACCTTTGCCTCCAGATCCCATGGCGGTAATCCGGCAAGGAGGCCCGCCGCCTCGCCGGAGATCGTGCGATATCCTCGGATCATCCTGATCGCCATGACCCTATGGGACGCCCTCAGCTTGCGAGCTGGTTGGCGCCTCAATGTAGGCGCCCACACCGGCGCCCCGTATAGGGCCATGGACCGCACGATCCCCGCGTAGAGCCTCCGGCAGGAGGCGTTTGGCCCCCCTAGATTGGGCAAGAGCCGCTTCAGCGCAGCCCCGGCCCGCTCCAGTCTGGGAGCCAAACGGCGGAAATGCTCCGCGAAGTTCCACCGGCTGTCGAGGACGAGTCCCAGGTACTTCATCGTCGACTCGACGCCGATGTGAACCCCTCCCACCGTTATCTGGGAACCCGTCGGTGGCGCATTCCGAGGACCATGAAACCACATGGCCTCGGACTTGTGCAATGCCACCTCGAGTCCCAGTTGCCGGATCCTATCGACGATTGTCGCAACCCCTTGTGTCCCTAAGTCGGCCGCCGCCTGGTACGACCTCCCTTGCGCCAGGACTAGCGTGTCGTCAGCGTAGCAGACTACACTGACGCCGCCAGGGAGGTCGGCGCGCAGCACCCAGTCGTACCCGATGTCCCACAGATACGGCCCCAGGACCGATCCCTGCGGGACACCGCACGACATCTCTCGCCGGTTCCACTCTCCGAGGTGACCGGGGTAGATGACGGCCCTGTCCGTCAAATAGGCCTCGACCACACGACAGAGGTAGGTCGGCATCCGGTGATACCGGAGTGCCTCCCTTATGCAACTCCAGGGCAGGGTGTTGAAGGCATTGGCGATGTCTAATGACACCGCCAAGACGACCCCACCCCGGGCCACAGCATCCCCCGTCGTGAGGGCTCGCACGCGCATGATGGCATCCACCGTGGAGCGCCCCCTGCGGAAACCAAACTGGCTCTCCGCCAAATCCGGCCCCACCCGCACCAGCCGCCCGACGAGGCGGTCTGCAATTACTCTCTCAAAGAGCTTGCCCACCTCGTCGAGCAGCACAATGGGCCGGTATGCGGACGGAGAGTCCGCTGGGCGCTCCGGCTTCTTAATAAGGACCAGTTTCCCCGTCTTCCAGCGAAGTGGGAACTGGCCCTCTTCCAAGCATGCGCTTAGGAGCCCTCTTAGTCGAGGCCCGAGAGCCTGTAAGGCCAGGACCCAGGCTTTGCCGGGCAAGCTGTCGGGTCCTGGGGCGGTATTCTTGGCATTCAGCCTACGTACCGCCACTCTCAGGTCTACCTCGGTCACCTCTGGAGAGTCGTCGTCGTCGTCGGTGTGGTCCGCATCGGGCACCGCAGGAGGCGGAGCCATAGGCGGGGGAGCGTGCTCCCCTCGTGAGGGGAACAGAGCGCTCACCACGTCCTGCACGAGATGAGGCCGGAGACTCTGCGTCAGCGGGGGAGCCCACGGGCGGATTTTATCACGCACCGTTTTGTATGGGCGTCCCCACGGGTCTCTGTTCAGAGTCTCCAGCGACTCCTCGCGGGCCACAACTCTGGCCCGCAGGATCTCATCCCGGAGGGCGGTCTTCGCCACTCTGTACCCCTCGTACAGCTCCGCCTCAATGGCTTCCGTATCCGGAGGGCGGATACGGAGCCTGCGGTGCCTGGAGTAAAGGTGTCGCGCAGCAACACACGCCTCGCGCAGTGTTGTCAACTGCGGCGACCACCAGTACACCTGGCGTGAAGCACGACCTGGCTGGACCCGGGACATTGCCACGTCACATACCTCGGACATGGTCTCCCGGAACCACTCGGCCTCGTCGTTGATGTTGGCAGGCCTGTCCGGTGATGACACCCAGGCCTGCACGATCGAGGCTTCCAGGAGAAGCTCCCGGTCCAGCTGCTTCAACGCCCACCGCGGACCACACGGGGCCTGTCGGACCGGCGCGCTCGAGGTCTGGGCGGAGACGTCAAACCGGATGTACCGGTGGTCGGAATACGTCTCCACCCCCTCCATGACGCGCCAGTCGATGACACGCGGCGACAGAGCGGGGCTGGCGAACGAAATGTCCACCACCGACTCACCCCGCATCCGCACACACGTGGCGACAGAACCCCGGTTTAGGACGACCAGGTCTGCTTCCAGAGCCCAGTCCTCCACCATTGCCCATTCGTCAACCGGGAACCCCAAGCCAAGCTCTTGGCATTGAAGTCCCCAAGGACGAGCACGGGGAGGGAACGAAACCCGACGACGACGTCTCTCAACTCCGCAAGGGAGTTGTGGAACTCGGCGAGAGTTCGGCTCGGGGAGAAGTACACCCCTACCACGACAATCTCCCCGAACCGTGCTGCAACACAACCCCGTCCCCTCTTGACACTCTCGAGGGTCGGGGTACCGGCGGCGGCCGACGAAATGAGGGTCACTGAGCCGCTCAGGTCCTCCACCCAGTCATCCCTGGGCGGGACAAAGTACGGCTCAGCGACCACGGCGATGTTAATCGACCACTGCGCCATGCTCTGGATCAACAGATCCTGAGCGGCGGCGCAGTGGTTGATGTTCGCCTGGAGGAGGCGTAATGGGGCCGTTACTGGCATTCCATTTCAGCCCCCTCCGGGGCCTCCTGGGTAGGCCTTGGCGGGATGGCGGCAACTAGGACGACGGTGGAAGCGGCAGTGGCGGCGGTTGCGGCGGTGACGGCGGTGGCGGAGGGTTTGGGTCTGCCTCGGCCCCTGGCTTCAGCGGGTGGAGCGCAGGCTTTGCTCCCAGCCCGGTGTTCGGCCGGCTTTCCAGCTGCCGCACATAAATAACAGTGCGGCTTGGCGGTGCACGAGCCGGCCTTGTGACCGGGCTGACCGCAGCGGAAGCAGTGGCTGCTGCGGTCCACCTCCGAGGTGCATTGCACTCCCACGTGGTGGCCCACCTGGCAGCGGAAGCACCTCAGAGGTCTGGGTTCCAGCAGCTTCACCTGCGCTGAAACCCAGCCCACCAGGAGCCTTCGACCCTCCTCCGTAATCTTTCGGGCCGCCGACACGGGGCAGCTCACCGTTACGGTTCGCATCCCCGTGTTGTCAGGACGGATGGTGCCTGCCTTCACCTGCTCGGCAGAGCATTCTCCCGTCCTGACTACGGCGGCCACAACCTCGCCCTCCGTCACTGAGTCGTCCAGGCCCAAGATGCGCATGTCAGCGCACTTGGTGGGCCTGGACACTCGGACCTCGTCCGCGTCTAGGGACGCCCTAAGCTTTTCAGCTAGGGCGTCAGCGGTCGGGCCACTGGCCGCGCCAGGGATCTCCAACATGCGGGCTCCAGTCGCAGTGACTCTCATCCGCATGCCGTTGGAGACTCCCAGCTCCGCGAGGTTCACCGCCGCCTTGGCTTTTAAGAGCACGTCGCAGTAGGACACGCCCTTCTTCTCCGCTTCCGGCTGTAGTGTGATCACTACAGCGGCGGACTTCGGGGCGCGTAACCTAGCCGCGGCGCTACGCTTTTTGCGCCGCTGCCGCCTCTCCTTGCGTTTGGCCGCCCTTGCGGCCTTGCCCGCCTTCCTCTTCTCCCCAGCAACTTGCCATTCGGCGTCAGCCGGAGGAGATTGAGGAGGTGGGGCCGTCCGTCCTGGCACCAGGGGTGGTGCCGTCGCCGCCTGCGTAGCCACCCCGCCCTTCTTGGGCTTGGGCGGCACCGGTTTTGCCGGGGTCCGTCCCGACTGCGACGCTGATTTGGCCGTGGCAGCCGTGGCAGCAGAGTACGTGACCTCCTTCTGCTGGCCCAGGGCCGGCCGACTCGTCGCCAGCGGGGGCCGCAGGACTATTGCCTCCAGGGCGGAGAACCGGCTCTGAAAGGCGGCCAGCTCCTGCCGCACCAGAGTCAACACCCGGTCCTCCTCAGGCACGGGTCCACGCTGCCCATGCCCCGCCCCCTTCTGAGGCACCACCCTCGGGCCAGCTCCTCGGAGCACGGCCAGGTCCGCTCGGAGCTCCTCATTCTCCTTTTGGAGATGCTCCATGGCGGCTGCCAAGCGGGCGACCTCCGCCCGCATTTCGGACATGATGTCCGACGGAGGTCCGGTGTTCAGGTCCTCCGCTGCCGCCATAATCGAGGCTATGGCTGCGGCAATGGCCTTTTCTTTAGAGGCCTGAAGCCTCTTCAAGGCCACCCCCTTGACCGCAGCAGCCACAACCTCCGCGAGCCTGGCCGTTCGCTCCGAGTGGGAGCCGCCAGCGTTGTCCGGCTCACCGCCAGACGACTCAGACTCTGAGAGGACTCTGCTACCGGTCCCCCCTGAGAGCCGCCCCTCCGCGGCATACGCCTCGGATGACTTGCCCGCCTCGGCACTCGGCTCGGTGGGATCTTTTGTGGTTAGGCCTCTGCCTAACCGGACCCCACCGCCCCGACAGACCTTTCCGAGCTTCGAGGTCGGGGCCATTCCGCCATCCGAGGACGAACCCCGGCCGTTCTTCGGTTTGGGGCGCTTCTTGAGGAACTCCGTCCTCCTCGAAGCGCCCACCGCCGCATGCTCCGGGCCCTTTTCAGAGCCCTTAGCGCTCGATGCAGAGTCGGACTCCGACCCCGCATCACTTACCTCCTCTACCTGGTTTTGTTTGTTTTTTAATAATTTTTCCATTTTAGTTCCCACGAGTGTAAACTTTGTGTACTGGCTCAAAAAATAGTGGTTCGCACTCGAGACTAATTTAGCTACCCATTAGTCAAGCTTGCAACCTCCCTCACGGTGCGCCGCCGCTTGGAGGTTTGGGGTAATTTTTTATAGAGGATTTCTTCCTCGCGGCCCGGGCGGTTAAGCCAAGGCCCTCGACCCCCGTCAAAAGTCAGAGACATGACCGTGACAATCTTCGGGGCTACGAGATTAACGGTGGCAGAAGGAGAGCACTCCTTCTTGCCTGCCCGGTGGCAGGGTGAGTGCACACCGAGCCCGCTCTTACTCCGCCGCTGTGCGTCTCTGCATGAGCGCAGAGATACACGCGTTGGAGCGTCCCGCCGACAGGATATTGGCATACGGGCAACGACACCCCTTAGGCATAGTACCCAATGGGGCGACATTGCCCGCATCCCAGGGTGCACCGTCCCGGAGACTGGCCTTTCCCCCAGACGTATCCAAGGGAAACTCCAGCCCACGGGCACACGGGGAGGTTTCCTGTCCAAGCACCCCTTCCCAACTATGTTGGGGTCGGCTTCCAGTCTAACCGGATGCAGCAGAATATCATGGAGCGACTGCCTATCTGACCTCCACAACACAGGTACTGGGTAATACGATACCGGTAAGACTGGTTGTCAGAGTTTCGGGCTTCTGACAACCTATAATGACTGTCAAAGATCCACGAATTACGGACCAAGAATTTAACATACTTTCCAAGGCACGGAGGGGTCTTGGTTTGTAAAAATGGTCCATGGGTGACCATTTTTCAGACAGTCGGCTCGTGTATGCTCGCGACTCGGTTGGACTTGCAGCCAGAGAAAGCTTGAGCCACCGCGAGGATTTTTCTGGTCTGTCTGAATTGACACTAGCCGCACAGGGTAAAAAAACCATGAGAAAAGGTTTTAAGTATGTATTTATTTATTCAATAAGTGCACATTGTACACACAGAGGGCGCAGCAAGTACATTCGAACTTACTACTCGTACTACTAGATAATACCAGAAAATACATTTATTTACAATTCACTTATTAAAAATGTATATTTCGTTTATAATATTACTTATAACATTAAAAAAAAATCTAGTAAAAGTGTACAAAAATCAGTTCAATAAATAAAATAGGAACAATTAAATTGATCCTACTTTTAAATAAAAAAATACCCCTAATTAATTAAAATACTGTAGTTATTCTTAAACATAATACAAACTTACGCCTATTAATTAAAAACCTGTAATTATTCTTAAACATAAATACAAATTTACTTATCTTATGACCATAATTATAATGTACCATATTATGGCAAATAAATGATTATGACTCCTAATTGCTTAGAATACTGTAATTATTCTAAAACATAAATACATACTTGCTCAACTTACTTATCTATGACCATAATTATAATGTACCATATTCTGACAAATAAATGATTATGATTATGTCTGTTAATTGATGTGATTATGATTATTCTTAAAAATTGTTGTTGCTGTTCGTGCTGAATGCATGGTTTCAGTTCGATGTCGCCGTGTAAACTATCAGCTCCTTCCCAACATCTACAACATTTGAATTGCCTTTTCTAGAAAATATATTTGATTCTCGTGTTCTGTGTCATTTTAATGATATGAAATGTACGTATATTTTATACACATTAATAATATGTATGCGATCATACTATCTCACTAATATTATAAATGTGAAAGTTTCGATGTTTGTTACTCAATCACGCAACAACACCTGAATGGATTTGGATGAAATTTGGCACACAGATAGGGGTTAAACACCTAGGATACTTTTTATGTCGGTAGTACGTTTCTGTGGGATAATTTTTGACCACCACGCGGGCGAAGCCGCTGGCAACAGCTAGTAAGATAGATAAGTTAGACAGCGTGCCTGTACCCGCGGCGGATTTTATCGCGCACTATATTTTCAACGCACTGCTTTAGCCCCAGAGTTGAAAATTCAACTGAATATTTTTATGACGCGCTGGGATACCCCTGTTGGATTCTCAATGCTCGGCTCAACATACATAATCTGCCTATACTGTTCCCACTACTGGGACACAGACCTTCTCTCTGTGAGAGGGAGTGGGCCGGAATCCACCACGCAGGCCCAGTGCGGGTTGGTAGATGTCACATGTCTTAGAATGTTTGTTTCTTGGATATGCTGGTTTCCTCGCGATGTTTTCCTTCATCGTTTTGAGAGCAGTGGTGATGTAATAATTAACACAAAGTAAAGCGCGAGCGCGAGTATATATTATATCGCCTGTCTAGGTTCAAACCTACGACTCGTAAGTCGCGGCTGTTACCACTGGGCCACTACTGCGCCCTCGACTCAAGCCCGAGAGTTAAAAATATAGTAGGCGATAAGCTGTGGTTTAAAGAAACAGCGCGCGGTAAAATCCCACCACGATTTTTTACGTCCGCTCGAAGTGGACTAATGACCTTTCGTCACCATCATTATAACTATGCTGCAAGGAGCCGTATTCAACTACCTGAACGCCGTATACGCTTTATCAGGTGCAACATCCGACTCTAGAAGGCAGATATTTCTGACTTGCATGAATAGTCCCGCATGGATGCCCATTTGAGCCACACAGCACGTTCAGCCGAAACATCTTCCTCATCTGTCTCCTCTTTCATTGCCTGGAAGCAACCACTCGCATGACAATTTATCTTGATTCATCGGGCACGTCATCGTCATTCACATCGATCAATATATTTGCTGCTACCCATTTGTGAGCATCCGTCTCGCGCCTACGTAACCCCCTCTGCTTGCATCCTCGCAGGACCCCTGATTTTAGTCCCTTTGATTTTTTACGCAGCGTTGCTCGCTGTGTACCTAGTGTTCCTGTTATATCGGGCTGCAGAAACACTTCGTGTTCATCAGCCAAATGAAAACTGTCCTCTTCCACGGATAAATTGTTGTCACTACATGGTGTAAGGAAGGGATCAGACCTAAGAAAGAAAGAAAAACCCTTTGTTAGAAATTGGTTCTTAATAAATGATAATTAATAACAATCAAGCCGGTCGAAGTGGCGGAGCTTGGGGGAGGCCTATGTCCAGCAGTGGACGTCTTTCGGCTGAAATGATGATGATGATGAACGATCAAGCCTATAAGACTAATTAATAACTACCAATAAGTAAGAAGCGATTTTTATTAAACTTAATTTTACGTGATATATTAATTATTTTTCAACACACTTGCTCATAAAATGGCTCTAATTTCACCGCAATTAGGGACATAATGACACCTATTGTCAAACTGTGACTTTTTCATTACTATTATTCACTAGTGAGTTATAGCTTTTTTTTTATTGGTTGAGATGCTTTGTTCTTAAAAAGTTTCGATACAAAAAAGGTCGTGCTCAATAGTACAAATAAATTAATATACCTATTGCTTGCTCATTTCATGCAACTTCGTAATTAAATAGATAATTCGTACTAGTAACTTGTACGTTTTTAATAAATAAAACTTTCACTCAAATATAACTTTTGTTTTTTCGCGAAATGCAAAAAAAAAAGAAACGTCATTCTTTTAGGCCACGTTCCGAGTTACAATAATATCGATTTGACCGCGCTCACACACGACGTCCCGCGAATCGTCATAGATGACGTCATGACATGCGCTATTTTGTCAAAAATGACAGTTGTGCAGTTTTGTTTTAAGTCACGTCGAATCTTTAGTTAATTTAGATTTAATTGAAATAGTGCTACTATCTAAGGTGGTGTATACAAGTTTAATATGGTGAATATATGTTTTAACGTTGAGTGAACACTTTTATCGCGATCACGAGCGTTCCGTATTGATGACAAAAATGACGGTTCTTAGCTGTCAGAATCGTGATATCTAACTCGGAACGCAAAATATCGAAGTGAGCACTCACAGCGTTATTTTTCTAATTCGGAATGCGGCCTTAGTATAAGGCCGATCGCCATTTTTAGATGCGCGCGCATTGGAAAACTGATTACTTCTTTCCGCCATTGGCAAAAAAAAAACTCAACTCGTTTTCATTGTTGAAATTATAGTTATTTATTCATTAAAATGACTACAAGTACTAGTTATGAAGAAAATTATGTATGTTGTAACACCGCCCGATATAAGATGTGAAGCCCTTAACGTTATGGAAATTTTACTACCTAAAAACTCCAAGGACAAAATGATTTTTTAGTATTATTTTCTTCACAAGTGTGTTGAAAAACGTCGTATGATACACGTGTCTATTGATGATTACCGTCCTCGGCTCTCTTAAGACCCTCGCCTTACGGCTCGGGTCTCAATGGCGCCTCAGCGGTAATCACCAACCTTATACACTTGTACCATAATGTACTATTAATACTTAGAATGGTGTGGGTTTGTAGTTTTCAGGACCGTTCCACTTTCTTAGAGTCTGATGTAATAATATAAACACGTTGTTCAAGTGCTACATATATAAAAGACAAAATGGTAAATATATTTGTACTTAAGAGGCCGGTAGTTATACGAAATTGAGATGATTTCGCTGATTTACTTGATTTTACAAACTTGTTTTTACAGTTAAAAACTGCATTTCCTTATGTTCTAATATACAAAATGAATTATCGTTTCAGTTATTATCTAATGATATCAGTTATAAGTATAATGCGAGGTTATTTTGAAAGATTATTTACTACCATTATTTTTATTTCTGTTGACTAATTTTATGAACGAGATTTATGAATACGTCTTTTTTTTTGGGTGGGAAATCATCAAATAACTTCTCCCGCTCTGGGTGGAGCAGGAGGGCGTGTCAGACTTTTACTGACTAAAACCCACCCGTGTTCCCTCAGTAGCCCGTATGCCAGGGGCTGTGGTATCTCTTTCGAACAAACCCGCACCCCTGACAGGCATCGGCCCTTGCGGGCATTTTTTTGTGCTGACATCTCTTTGAGACGCGCGTGGAACACAACGCGACGTCGACTTGGGCTTGGTCCTTACCGGACAGCGAGCTACCCATTACTCGCCGTCCGCAAGCCCATGCCTACGGTGGCCGGAAATCGGCCTGGGAGATTTATGAATAGCTGAAATCAAAACCAATTAATTGCCCATTTTCTCTAAATTAAATATTTGTTTACTATGTTTATTAATATAAAAGTGGTAAAGAGTGATTCATACATTGTATAGATGAATTTCACAACAATATATTGTAATTTATTCATACTACATATATGTAGACGTTAAAACGATTCGTAAATTGTGATATTCTAAACCTCGGAACAGCAAAATTCACAAAACAGTCACCGGTTTGAGGTCGATTAATCAAAACAAAATAAAAATAAATTAGCTCATTCTTTAGATACATGATTGAAATGATCTTTCAGATGGTGCAATAAAATTTAAATAAAAAACAGTATTTTAACTTTTAAAAATCAAGTTAATAAAATCTCGTAAATCAGTGAAATCGGAAATAAATCGTATAAGGCCTCTTAATGAGAAAATCGCGTGTGACGTTATTTATGGATGGCCCCTTAGCGAGAGTTACAAAATCGAACAGTGTGCTTTTGTGACGCGCCTGGGTGCACTCTGTTGGATACTCAGTACTCGGTACAACACACTGCCGTCCACACGCTATATTGCCGTTAACCAACAAAATCATATTTCGAGTTATAGACAAAAAAGCGCAGAAAAATATGAAATGCATGCTATTTAGTTATGCAAAGGATGGTAAAAATTCTAGTAAAAATGTAAATTATAAGCCTTTAGCTACTTTTTAGTTCAGTAATGTTGCTTACCTGCGTTTTAGCGTGGTAAACTTATCAAACAAGGCAAGTTATCGCCTTTTTTTATCTCGGCATCCATAAAAAGTAGAAAAATACTGCTTAGACAGAAAGATAGAAATGTTTTTTACACGCTTTTTATTAGCTTCACCTGTATGTATGTTTGTAACCGACTTCTTTGGGCGCGATTTTGACCCACTTTAAACGGCCA
The DNA here is from genome assembly GCA_949987655.1 of Polymixis flavicincta. Taxonomy (NCBI): domain Eukaryota; kingdom Metazoa; phylum Arthropoda; class Insecta; order Lepidoptera; family Noctuidae; genus Polymixis; species Polymixis flavicincta. The sequence goes on along the minus strand of OX465171.1, from coordinate 7,668,579 downwards.
GATTTCGTTCAAACTTTGTAGATTTATCGAGGACCGATGACAATACTCTAATTTGATAAAATTATTCCATTTTTCAATTTGCAAAATATGATTTTTGTTAATTTAAGTCGATAAGGTAAGAAACTTAATTTTATTTTTTTATAATTTTTCTCTTTGTCGATAAGACAGGACTTGATGTTAATTTTAATTTCCAATAATTATCTTTAGCCGATTTCTCTAATATTGACAAATTTTCGAATACTAAGGTTTTAAAAAAAATCAAAAAAATCACGCTTTTATAAATAAACCAAACTAAAAAGTAGAAAATAAATAATAGTTAAAAAAAAACTAAAAAAACACGCTTTTTATAGAAAACCGAACTAAAAAATAGAAAATAAATTTTAATAAATTTAAATTAAGAATAGTGTTAAAAATTTCAATAAATATAAATTAATAATAGTGTGAATATTTTTTTTTTTTAAAGCGTGGTGTTCTTTTTAAGATATTATCAAAATACTCATATCTGTCAATAAAATATTTATAACTATTGACACCATGCACCCCACGCTTTTTTTTATTTTATTTTTTTATTCACACTGTTATTAATTTATATTTATTAAAATTTATTTTATATTTTTTAGTTCGGTTTTCTATAAAAAGCGTGTTTTTTAGTTTTTTTCAACTATTATTTTTCTGATTATGGTGGCATCAAAAAATTAAAATTGATCATATGCGAGTTAACGGCATTATAGCCTGTGGACAGCAGTACAGAGAGTGAGAATCCAGTGCAAGATAAAATCTCGCTGCGATATTGTTATGTCCGTACGAACGTGGGCTAAGACTAATAACTAGGGAACGGATAATCGGATACATATTTACCTTAAGTTATTGTTTCGTTATGAAAGTATGGAAGCGGCTTCTTACAATATATTTTTTGTAAAAAATAACTCTGGATGCCAGGAATAACGGGAATGCATAACTAGTCAAGTGAGAGATTGCTTAATTATTCGGATTTCAATATAAAAGTTACACATATTTTTTCACAGACTTTTTTGTAAGCATTATCAAGCTTTAGAACTTTTCTCCAGAACTCAATCATATATCTCTCATCGTTAAGGCAGCGTTCGTAAGAAACGTTTTCGTTCGACCGGTTTTTCTCCGACTTACTTTGCAAGTCTGACTACCACAAAAAATCTTTAAATTTTTCGAGTTAAAATATAACCTATGACACTCAAAAATAACGTGGCTTTCTTTTGGTAAAATAATTTTCAAAATGGGTTCAGTGGATCCATAGATTACCCCTTACAACCTCACAAACTCACAATTCACAAACTTTACATCTTTATAATATTAGTATAGATTAACTTCGATGTGTATGTAGGGTGTAAGTCTGTAAGAGAAGGGGTAGTGTGTGTTAGATAAAAAAAAAAATACTAACATAAAATTAAGATTTTTTCGATACGAAAGCGAGTTCCATAGGAACCAAACTTTCAACTAGGTGAATATACATCCGAATATCCGATCTCTGCTAATAACTAAAAGATGATTAGACGTTTTATAACTTACACATTCACCAAATAATACGGGAGCGGCAGCGGTGTGACGAAAACAGGCTGGCTGTAAATAAAGGAATGTTATTATTAACTCATCATTAAACTCAAACACGAAGCATTTATTTAAATTAAACCATTTAAAGGCACTTTTGAACTGTCAAAAAGTCAATCAGTTAGTCGGAAAATTAAAGCTAGTTGCCCATTCCAAAACGTAGAGAACAACGGGCAAGAAACTCCAAGGACACTCTTTAAAATCAAATTAGGCATTACAAAATCTTGGGTACATTATTCTTCTTGCTTCTATGTGTAAGAACAATGTAAAATAAAAATATATTTAGATTAAAAATAAGCCCTGGAAATAAGGAGCTAACCAGTCCAAATTGACGGAGTCCGTTCACGAACATGACGTGTGTATCAGGACCATCCAGCTCAACCATTTTGTAGGGAACCGAATGAATCATTCCATTCATCATTCCATCGCAGCCATGTCTCAACTTGCGGAAAGATACAGGTTTTGCGACATTCACGTAGACGTAATAAAATCACGGCGGGATTTTTCGCGCACTGGATGTTCAATTCTCTGTGTTGAATCGAAGCATTGAGAATCCAACAGTGGGCAGCGCGAGTGGTCTCTGCGCGTCTAAAAAACACAGTTTTCGATTTTAGACTATCGGCACTAAGAAGTACGTTGAAAATCCAGTGCGTAAATAAACCTGCGGCGATTTTATAAGTCTGTGGGAACGTGGGCTTACTGGTTATTTCGATTCCTCTTGGTTGTCAGACTTTCGGGTTCCTGACTGTTAAAGATCTACAAAATGGCAGCCGAATCCAACGGTTTTACGTGGTTTCCGATGCTTCGGAAACCACGTAAAACCGTTGGATTCGGCACGGAGAGGTCTCTATATGTAATGGATGACAATCCATGGCACGACCTCGGCTAGCGTAGCTTAACCTTCGATCGATCCGTGCAGCTGGTATTATTTAGCAACTGGCCTCTTGTCATCCATAAAATACGTCACACGGTAAGGGGCCGGTCAACAAAGGGTGACATCGTGAGACTTGGGAGGGAACGCGTCAAAAGCTTTGTGACTATAGGTGAATCACCGTGAATCTAAAGTATTAAAACTCAGATACCTAACTCTAACGAAAAACATTAAATTGATAACCAATTCTATCAATATTATGTTAAGGTTGCGTTTAAAATGGAAAAATATGTGACAACACCAGGGGAGGGTTATACAAATCATGAAATCCGTGTGACGTAATTTATGGATGGCCCCTTACAAATATGATGAAACAAAAACAATTCAAAAAAGACGCTATGCAATAACTATTTTATTACTCACATCATGCTCTTTGGGATCATCCATTCCTCCACAGCATACGGGTGCGCAGGGTACTTGGACCACACGGACGGTGAGGTAGGACTCTGAAAATATTTAAATAGATATAATAAGTATTTAGTTATTTAGTTAGGGGTCTTGTGGCTAAGTAATAATAGCCGCACGGTTCGATCGATCAGGCTAAGCTACGCTTGACGCGGTTGGTCCGTGGATGGGTGACCATCTTTACATACCAAAACCCCTCCGTGCCTCGGAAAGCACGTTAAGCCGTTGGTCCTAGCTGTCATTTGTGGATCTTTGACAGTCGTTACAGGTCGTCAGGAGCCCGAAAGTTTGACAACCAGTCTTACCAAGGGGTATCGTATTACCCAGAATCTGGGTTGTGGAGGTCAGATAAGCAGTCACTTCATGTAAAATACTGGTATTCAGCTGCATTCGGTTAGACTGGAAGCCGACCTCAACATGGTTGTGAAAAGGCTAGGCAGATGATGATGAATTTATTTAAAACAACAAATGTTGCACCTCGTATATATAATAACATCTATATAAATAAAAATAAATGTCCTGACTGACTGACTCATCAACGCCCAGCCTAAACCCTTGGACCTAGAAAGCTGAAATTTTGCACAGAGATTCCATTTATAATGTAGACAAGAAATAAGGAAGGATCGATTCGAAATTCAACCCCTAAGGGAGTTAAATAGGGGATAAATGTACCGCGCGGGCGAAGCCGCTGGCAAAAGCTAGTGCTCTATAAATATCCACATAGTTATGCCCATATTATTTTATTTCTGGGCCCTAATTAACTATGACAACTTAACGATCCCTTACTTCGAAACCACGTTAATTCCTTAGATCACACACGACATCTGCTAATAAATATCGACAAATTGTCTTGGAACATACATAATATGACATTTCGATTCCTCACCGTTACCTACATTGGTTTCTACAAAACATGATATTGACGTAGTTGGAACGTAGTAAGAATCCGAGAGGAATAATTATAAAAAAAAAATCTTCTGTTCCATACATTTTGACCGTGTAGGTATTACACTTTTCTGTGAAACAGCTGATGAGCTAAGATAGCCTGTGAGATTCAAATTTTCTTTCGTTTTTTGCAATTTTCAGTCCAGTATGTATCAGGTTTTATGTTGATGAAATTAAGATTCGCAACCGTTATAAATATGGATTTACATAATTATAACCATTAAAATCATCTATATGACCTTCTAAATTCATATTATCAACATCATCATCCCATTTCTTCCCGTGGGTGTCGTAGAAGGCGACTAAAGGGACTTACTAGAGAATGGGCAGCAGCGTAGCAGCGTTCTCTTTACATTTTACCACCATACTGCGATCGCCAACCCGCCTGCCAAGCGTGGTGATTATGGAAAACCCCCCTTTTGGGGGAGGCCTATGTCCAGCAGTGGGCGTCTTTTGGCTGAAACAGACATGGCCTCCCCAAACACTGCCATTTCGACCAGTTATTCTGTATAATTTGTATTATAATCCCATTGAATTACTTTTTCATGAAATAGTTAATGTGCTACCTCCTTATTATTGTGCACTAGGATTGTGGTAATTGGTTGAATAGTGTAACCATGCAGATACACCAATAAATAACATGCGTAAATACCACCTGTGCATTATTGTTTTCTCATAGTACCTATATTTTTCTACAAATTAATTTCCAAAAAGTGGTTGCTGAAAAATTCAATTACAAGGTGATGATCCACTTTTACAATAAACAACATGTAATGCTTATATAATTAGCCTATAATGTTCCCACTGCTGGGACACAGGCCTCACTGTGAGAGAGAGGTGTGCGTTATCCAGGCCAGATGTTGTCGAAAATGGTCAGTTGAATCTAATAGAAAATTAGTTTTGAGGCTTCTGTAATTGTTGCGCACATTTTTAAATTTGTTGCGCTTATAGTTTTTTAATTATTTCACAAAAACATTTCCCGCTGGGGTAACGTTATCCCAGCCAGACCTTTTTCTTTCTAATGGGAATATTTAAATAAATACTAGCTATAAAATTTGTTGTCTAGATGAAGTAAATGTTGTGCCTTATTTTGTATTTGTTCTTTCATCGGTTGCGAAGTTATTCGAGATTTTGCTGGGGTAACGTTTTTGGTTTTGCTAGATCTTTGAAACAGTTTAGCGGATTTTTATCATATTTTGTAGATGACTTCTTAGGAATTAGTTTAAATTTGTTCTGCAATTAAAAAAACAAAATAATGCATAGTTTAAAGGTTATTTCATTAAATAGAAAAACACTTCAATTGGTTCCAGCACTCTCAATAAGAGGTTTAAAGACTTACTTTAAACGTTATTTTAAAGCTTGTAAATGCCTTCAAATGTATGTGAAGTTGCATTAGTATCCTGTAAGTATTTAACAAGTTATGATGATATTCAGTTCTTCACGAGCACGGTCTTGATGCGCGCGGTGTTATTTGGCCACTGGATTGGATATATGAACTGAATGTTATGTCAATTATTAGTTGTTTAGTTCAGTTGTATATCAGTAAAATTTCAGCGTAGTACATTGGATAATTAATGAGATAATACGATTAAAGTCATTAGGAAGTGAATGACCGAGGTAACCCGACCAAGTTTAGGTGGTTACGAAAAAGCGAAATCGCAGAACATTATGGTACCTTCTAAAATATGTAGGATAGTGTTACAAATTTAGTACAGACATGTACACAAGTTAAAAAAAAAACTACATGTTTATTAAAGAATTTTTATTAACAGGTAAAATAATCATTTTGACTGAACTTTTAAAGTATTGATAAACTTATACTTAAAAACAATCACAGATTAAACTTACAGATAGTAATTTTGCTATTTTGAAATTTTCTATTACTTTTTATTTAAATTATAGATTTCAGTAAACACAGTACACAGTTACAGTTTTTATTTAAATATAAAAATATTGGAATGTGTAATGATCACTATGTTGCCATTCTGTTTATGCCTACAATAAAAAGAAAGAGTACATTTTTTGTCTAAATCCTTAATGGGGTTTCAATTGTAGTTTTGCTACATATTTGAGCCTCGAAACGTCATCTATTGCGAGTTTATGTATATCAACGCGAGTGTCGCAACAAGGTTATTATGGATTTCTTAAAGTCTATGTGTCCAAGGAGTTTGTGGAAATAAATACCTACCTACCTGTTGCGGTAGTCCCGACTCCCGACATTGATAACGATAAAAATCGGTCGCTAAGTCATGAATTTCATTAATCAAGTTTCAAGTCTATTACAAACTAGCTTCAGCCTATGGCTTCGCCCGCATAAAATGTTGACAATGTATACACAAAAACCTTCCACTTGAATCAGTCTATCTATTAAAAAAAAACTGCTTCAGAATCCGTTGCGTAGTTTTAAAGATCTAAGCAAACAGGGACAGACAACGGGAAGCGACTTTGTTTTATAGGTACTATGTAGCGAAGGATAAATTTGTCGTTATCATTGTTGAGAATTCCAGTCCAGGTAAAAACTAAGTACGAAAAAAAAGAAAATAATAAGTAAGTTCCTAAATTCAAATATTTAAGCCTCAAAAAAATACAGTTTTAGATAAGTAGGTACCTAACAACATGTACATATTAATCATAATTTTGCTACTATTTCTGTAGCTACATTATGCAAGCTTACCTTGTTCGTGAATTCATCAAGCAACACGCACCATAATTATGATCATCAATAGAAGCACTCCACATTAACAGTAATTCGCCACACTTATTATTATATAATAGCTCTCACGCCCTCGATAAATATTTGCAAAAACAGGAAACGGAACTGCCGAAGCACACGCGCACTCTACAAGATGAATTATGTGATTATGGAGCATGTTTAGTGCGTTATGCAAACAATGAATTACCCCTTCACCCCACCCTTCCCGCGTCCCACCGAACGACATGTTATATCGGTGATTTTTGATAAGTATGTGCAACTGGAAGATAATAATAATGTTTTCATAGGACAGATATTATTATATTATTATGTATTTAACAGTGTACGCGTCTGTACCGAAATTGTAAGGTGTATTATACTAAACATTTCAAAAGATAGCATAATGTTCTGCGATTTCGCTTTTTCGTAACCACCTAAACTTGGTCGGGTTACCTCGGTCATTCACTTCCTAATGACTTTAATCGTATTATCTCATTAATTATCCAATGTACTACGCTGAAATTTTACTGATATACAACTGAACTAAACAACTAATAATTGACATAACATTCAGTTCATATATCCAATCCAGTGGCCAAATAACACCGCGCGCATCAAGACTGTGCTCGTGAAGAACTGAATATCATCATAACTTGTTAAATACTTTCAGGATACTAATGAAACTTCACATACATTTGAAGGCATTTACAAGCTTTAAAATAACGTTTAAAGTAAGTCTTTAGCCCTCTTATTGAGAGTGCTGGAACCAATTGAAGTGTTTTTCTATTTAATGAAATAACCTTTAAACTATGCATTATTTTGGTTTTTTTATTGCAGAACAAATTTAAACTAATTCCTAAGAAGTCATGTACAAAATATGATAAGAATCCGCTTAACCGTTTCAAAGATCTAGCAAAACCAAAAACGTTACCCCAGCAAAATCTCGAATAACTTCGCAACCGATGAAAGAACAAATACAAAATAAGGCACAACATTTACTTCATCTAGACAACAAATTTTATAGCTAGTATTTATTTAAATATTCCCATTAGAAAGAAAAAGGTCTGGCTGGGATAACAGTACCCCAGCAGGAAATGTTTTTGTGAAATAATTAAAAAACTATAAGCGCAACAAATTTAAAAATGTGCGCAACAATTACAGAAGCCGCAAAACTAATTTTCTATTAGATTCAAATGACCATTTTCGACAACATCTGGCCTGGGTAACGCACACGAGAGAGAGTGGGCTGTAATCCCACTCTGGCCCAGTGCGGTTGCAAGATGTACGTAAAATGTTTAAAAAAAATTGGTTCTAGGAAATTCCGGTTTCCTTACTATGTTTTCCTTCACCTTTTTAAGAGTAGTGGTGATGAAGTAATTTACTATGACCTTAAATATGTAAGTTGTGGCTGTTACCATTGGGCCTCCACTAGCCTTAGTACTATTGAGGAAACTTACATCTGACCAATCATCATCATCATTTTGTCTTCTGCTGGACATAGGCCTCCTGCAATTTGGGGGGCTTGCTATATTCGCCACGCTTGGCAGGGTTGGCAATCGCAGTATGGTGGTAAAATGCATATTTCCTCGATAGTACCTTTGTGCTAACTAATGTTTGTTAATCTTGGTCTGAGACCTGCTTACACCATAAGTTACTAAATGCATTAAGTGCTAAACATGTTAAAAATATAATTTAAGTCTGTCATCAACAAACAATTGACAGAAATTGCTTTGAATATGTTTATATAACTGTGTCAGCGAAACCCGCACTTAAATCACAGTTTTCTGAATTAAGTAGTCTATTTTGTTCACTACTAAAGTCATAGATAAGTGTGCCTTAAGTGCAGGTTACCTCAAATAACCTATAAAATAAGTACATGATATGATTTAAGTCATTAAATAGTCCATTTTTGCACAAGTCACACATACTGTAATGTAGTATTAACTCTACACATGTAGGGCTATATTCATAAACAATGATTAAAGTTATATGATGTTTAAACATCAAAAATGTTTGGTTAAACAGATGCTAATCATTAATTAACTTTAGGCAACGTTTATAATAAGAATAAGGGGGAAAATGATTGGTAGGCCTAAGATTCTGAATACAAGTTTAGTAAATAATATTTACCCTCAGACAACACTTGATTTTTATGGGAGTTTTCAGTTTGTCATTGTGATCCGACATCTCAGCGTCCATGTAGACTTCCTCCACATCACATACTTCATCTCCACCACTGTCTTTCTTGTGAATATGTTTTAAATTCTTTGCTGTCCACTCCTTGCCAAAGAGTAAATTGCCCAAGGCCTCCGTTTCGAAACTCCACAGTGGCATTTAAACCTGTAACATTCACAATTTTAACTCTTTATAAAATTTGTATATTCATATAATATCATAGAGTAAAAAATTGTAACATAAAACTGCAACAATTTCATCAAAAAATATTTTTAAGCCCAACCTATCTGCCCCACCCTTCGGGGAAAAACATACGAACGACACAAATTAATCAAAAACTTGTAAAAAGAACGCGAAAATAAAAACAATGAAGAATTATTGGTCAGTGGGTCGTCTTAGGGGCGGTTATTTGATAATATTTTTAGACTTTACTTTACTTTAATAAAAATAAAGATACCCTTCTAAAATGTTAATTTTAGAAGGGTATCTTTATTTTTATTAAAGTATCTACTGCGTTATTACAGCGAGTAATTCATTGCAAAATAGTCGAGCAAACAATAACAATAAAATTGGTAGCGAAGTCATTCCTTCGTCCACCGTCAATTAAGATCGCTCAAATAACAAGTAATGAAAATCTACAAACTACTTACGAATTAATTATTATTCATCCACTTACCGATTCAAATATGCACAATAAATCACGAAATTATGAATAGTTACACGGACACCTGACGGGCGATAAATAACCCGATTACAATTCGCGACAGTCGCGAATTGGCGACCATAAAAATATAATGACAGAAAAGAAAATAATAATAAAACATTCAGGGTTGCCAATGCCAATTTATCAAATTCCCCAAACTTGGGAAGAAAAATGTGCTGGTTCCCCACAAATGCCCCTCAAAATTATTTTAGGAAATGAAACAAGTTCCAATTATTTTAATAATATTTATTTTCATCTTTTATAACGGACACTTTTTTTACATTTTTGTTGAAAGCATTTTGCTCGATGAGAACTTGACACTGATTCCCAGATTTGAACTCTGCTCTTGTTGCCAAAAAAGATACTGTATCTGTATTTAGTCGAGAGTCCTATCAGCAATTAGGATATCACAATTTTTATTTTGGGTTTTCATGTTTGTAATTTTAATCACCCATTTGCCATGAAACTGTCGAAGTAGGTATGAACTATCGATAGGTACTGTTTAACGGTGGCAATTATGTCAAATTACATGCATTTTCTCCGCAGAATACCAATAAACAATAAATTCCCAATATAATTCTCCACAAATTGGCAAAGCTGACAACATCAATCAAAAACGTGAGGCGAGCCGGTAAAAATGTCAATAACAGTGCTACCCACTTTTTCTCCCGAGCCACTCGTGGTGGTTTTTCAAACAGCAATGACTATAGTCTTCGATTATTAAATTAATTGCACCAGCTAAATCCGAAATCACACTGATTTCGGCATTTTTGGAAAATAATTTGTAAACTTGTTGTAGGTTTTACTATAGTATTTTTTACAAGTCAAAGTTTTAGTGGGCGATTCTGTGGTTTTCCACTAACTAAAGTAGGTAAGGCACTAAAATCTAAATATCTCTGCCAGAATAGGGTGCGGGAGTGGCAGCACTGGTCAATATCATCATAAATTCACAAAGCGAAAAGTTCGAAAACAGGACGCCACCGACGTGTGAGGCACGCCATCTATAAGACACTTCTTGTAAACTCTCTTAGCGAGAATTTAGAATCTTCTTGCTTTGTGATTTGTGAGCTGGATATGGCTTGCTATGGTTTTAACTTGCTTAAAATGGAAATAACTATGAATAAAGTTAAGTAATTCGGTATGTTATAAAAACGTTTGAATAAAGCAGTCGTCGTTTTCAAATATGAGTTTCATCGGCCCATTAGCTCAGTTGGTTAGAGCGTCGTGCTAATAACGCGAAGGTCGCGGGTTCGATCCCCTCATGGGCCACAAATCGCTTTTTGTGTTTCATCGTGTTTTAAATATTTTTTACTATCAATTTACCCATATTTTTCTTATATTTCTATATGATTGGCTTGAGTTACCACTTGAAATTGAACTTTTCTAATGTTTTTGCAACTAGCAGGACAGTGTCAGGTTTTAATTGTATTTACAGAATTATAATCACTGGAATCATAAACACAACTCCAAGTTAGACTTGACCTCAAATGTAATGATTTCATCAATTAGTCATTAAATAGGGAATTTAATTTAAACGACTTGTATGATATTTTACCTTGGGTATAATGTAAATAGACTATCATGTCGATATCACTGACGATATACGAAATAATAATATCGTCAATTGTAATTTAAGGCTCTCAAAAAAAGATTGAAAACAGCATGTAGATGAAACGTTTTTATGAATTACTACGTGAAAACTAGAGGTGAAGGCCCCCCGGTCTTGGCATATACTACGGGTGGTCACCGGGGGTGAGGTGGTTTCTTTTTTAATAGGTCACGCATACCGGGTACGTTCCCTGACATACAGACGAAAGGATAACGAAGTGACCCTATACCTAAGGGTTCCATTTTTTCCTACTGAGGTATGGAACCCTCTTGTAAACACATCCATCTCTGCCAATTCCAGGTTTCGCGTGCTATGACCACCTGCAGAGGATGTCAGCAGAGAAGCTGGTGCCCACCATCCTGAAGGTGTCCGTCGGAGCCACCATAGCATTCGCGATGGAGATCAGCGAGTTCCTGGTGGTCACCTACACTTCTAGTCTTACTCTGTCCATCTCTGGTATATTTAAGGTATGAGAACTGCTTATCGATAATTTAATATCACGCCGGTTTTTTTTTTAAATTCATACAAAAATTGATCAAATGGATTTTTCGAAATTCTAATCCTAAGGGAGTTAAATAGGGGATGACAGTTCCGCACGGGCGAAGCCGCTGGCAAAAGCTGTAATATATAAAGGGGACGCACTAGAACAGGGGTTACTTAAAAACCACTATAACTTCAAATTAAATTAATTATTGTGAGCTATATTAGTGGAGATTGAGCGGAATTAGCGGGTCTCTTACTGCCCCCCTTTAGGCCTGCAGCGCCCACAAGGGGGCGTTATCGCCCACTTTGGGAAATGCTGCACTAGAAGGATAGTGGTGTTTCACCTGGTAGGTAAAAGTTTGAATGTTTCGTGCGTGTGTGATCAAATGTATGAATGTAAACGAAGCAAAAAAAAGGAGTAGGTAACTAAGGATCGTAACAGGTTGCGTTTTGTAGTTTCTGCCTACCCTTAAGAAAAGAAGCGTGAGTTTATGTGTTGTGGTTGTGTGTGTTTTGTTTGTGTGTGTGTGTGTGTGTGTGTGGTGTGTGTGTGTTTGTGTGTGTGATCATTGCTCAAACTGTAACCATGATTTCAGCTTATTATTCTAGACCCCCCTAGCGTAGAAATTTTTCGTAACAAATTTCATGACCTTCGGTTCAACGGTTTAGGCGTGAAAGCGTAACAGACAGACAGAGTTACTTTCGCATTTATAATATTAGTAGGTATGAACGGCATAACGTAATGTCATAGATAATTATCAGCAAAATTTGAATTCCTAAAGTACCTACCTTTAACTCCACGTTCGTACGGACGTATTTTATGCTGCACTCGATTTTCAACTCTCGGTATTGAACCGAGCATTGAGAATCCAACTCTTGGCGCTGAGTAGTGCGGTAGATCCATCATCATCATCATCATCTGCCTAGCCTTTTTCCTCAACTATGTTGAGGTCGGCTTCCAGTCTAACCGGATGCAGCTGAATACCAGTATTTTACATGGAGCGACTGCCTATCTGAAACTGCTTATCTATCTAGTGCGGTAGATCCAGTGTACGAAAAATCCCGCAACGATATTTTACGTAGGTACGGTAGCCCCCGAATACAGGCAAACGCCTAGTTTGCCGCAGTTCAAACAGCTCGTGAATGTTACCACTAGCTTTTGCCAGCGGCTTCGCCCGCGTGGAGGTCGAAAATCAATACCGGGATAAAAAGATTACTATTATGTTAATCTAGGTTATAATGTATCTGTTTGCCGATTTAACACTATGGGTACCTATAGGTGCTCAAAGGAACGATGATGAAAATAAAACTGCATTACTTTTTGATTTGAAAACGCACGCACGCAGAAATCGAACGCGATCCTTTTTGTCACTAAACCAAGGCAGTAACTAAAACATCTAATTTAAACAATTTCAGGAAATGTGCATCCTAGTCCTGGCTGTAGAAGTAAGCGGCGACGTTCTGTCACCGATCAACGTGGTCGGCTTGGGCGTCTGTCTCCTGGGCATTATCGGCCACATCATCCACAAGGTCCTCTTCATCAAGTCTGTGGTCGGCACGGTCGACGTCCTCGACCAAGACTTCGACACCATGAAAGACTTCGACGCCATGAAAGACTTCGAGTCGATCCGACGGACTTCGAAAGAGAAGGGGGAGCATGGTAAGCCACTGCTCGAAGATCAAGCGTGGCCGGCGAGCGAGGAGAGTGACTTCGACAGCAATGTTGTGCTATTCGAAGTGCTACAGCGCAGAGATGGTAGGTAGATTCGAAGTCGCAAGAGTTCCGATTGGCTGTAGCTTGATTTGACAAGAATTTGTACGATTTTCATTACTCATGAGCTTATTTTTTTTATATCTTCCATAACGAATGGAATGTTATACGCATTTAAGTACTAAGGTTTTTGGTTATGGCACTACGATGTATATAAAGAACAAAAGCGATAGTGCGCTACCAATTGGTAGAAAAACTAAGGATTTTCAGTATTAATACGGGCAACTATATTTTTATTTTTTCTTTACTAAATTATTTTTTTAAACAAGATTGTTTAATGTTTTTATTTTTCGCTGGTTACCCTGGCGCTTCCTCCTAAGGAATTCGTAGTTGCATGTGTCCACTGAGAGAGAAAATTGTACTTATGTATTTTCTACATCTTAAAACTTTTGCATGTAAACGATCTTAATAAGACAAGTAGTTTAAGCACATAGACAAATAATAGACTGATGAAGTGATGATAATCTTTTAAAACCAAAACCCAACCATAATAAATGAGCAAGTAATAGTACTAAAGTTTGTGGCTTATTAAATAATTAGCTTTTTGCCATAACAAATTATACCTGCATTTTAAACCTTCCTCATCAATCACTGTCGATTGGTGAAAATCCGTTCAGTAGTTTTTGAGTTTGTAACGAACAGACAGATAGTCTGTTCGTGATAAACTGCCTTTCAGTCTGTATGCCTACAGACAGACTGGTAGACGCGGCGGAAGACTTTGTTTTATAATATATAGTAATTTTATAATGGCAATAAAGCTCAATGGTACACACAGTCAAGGAATCAGACAAGACATGAGAAATATGACTAAGGGTGAATCTTACCAAATTTGTTTGTGTAAGTACCTAGAATAAGTATTATTCTGAGGATAAATTTTGGATTTTTGTCCATACTAGAAGTACCTACTAGAACTGTCAGAGGTCAATGTCATTACAATATGATTATTTTCTTAATGTCCCTCGGGAATCATCGCATTTCCAAAAACAAACGAGCTTACCTCCCTATATTAAAATAAATTACTTATACTTACACAGAAGTATATATACTTCCAATTGGAATGAGAGCATCCAATCTGCACCAAGTGCAAAGGGCAACTGATAGAAATCCGACAACCGAAAGAAGTTTGCAGAGGGACATTAAAGAAAATATTTGTATTGTACACACGGCTACACATCAAGCTATACATTTCCAGTATAAGCTGATCTCGCATTGTATGTGATTCCCGTACGGTGCAAGATCAGCATAAACTGGAAATGTATAGCTTGATGTGTACACGGATATAAGATATCTGAATTTGGTAAAATAAGCTCTAAAGAATAAAAACTTGATTACGATTATGATCTCATTCACAAGCAATTCTGAATATTTCAATTTACTGGCGTCCATTCATTACTATGTATTAGGCAGCCAGGGTAATTAAATGTTAAGCAAATTTACTAGCTAGTTAAATTTTCCGTAATTCTCTTCACAACAGTAATCGCGGTGGCTTTTTTCCGCGCACTGAATTTTCAACTCTCGTATTGGACCGAGGATTGGGAATCCAATACAGTGCATCTCAACGCGTCGAAAATGGAACAGTATATTCTACTGTTCGATTTTCAACTCTCTGAGCAAAGTAGTGAGTTAAAGATCGTGTACGCGAAAAAAGCCCGCCACGATTTGAGACCGCGCCGTGGGAACATGGGCTAGTTGGCATTCTTTTAAGAGAAATGATTATAACACGGAAAATTGACGAAGGGTGTCGACTTGCTTATCAATCAAGTTCCCTGACGGTATATTCTTTCCTATAAAGAAATGAAAGAAGTGGTAACCCAGTGGTAACGACTGCGACTTACGAGTTGTAGGCCGTAGGTTCGAACCCAGACAGGGGCTTTACTTTGTGTACATTATTTCATCACAACTGCTCTCAAAACGGTGAAGGAAAACATTGTGAGCAAATCGGCATGTCCAAGAACCAACGCTTCGAAGACATGTAACATCTACCAGCACTGGGCCCGCATAGTGCTCATTATGCATAAAAAATGGATAAATAGCATGTTAGATACACGCACGCTTATAACGCACTGTTTTAACATTACGAATAAAGATGCAATGCACAGAAATATTTCGCTGCCTCGGGTTTAGATGTGACTTTGTCAATTAAAACTCTTCTGCTGCCAGAAAAGGGCTAATTAGATAAGACATTTTAAGTTGTCAGTTGTTGCACTGTCCCTGAAGAGGCCTGTGGCCTGTGGTTGGTCCATTTATGGGTAACCATATTTACATAACAAGACCAATCCGTGCCTCGGTAAGCGCTTTGTGCTGGAGGTCTCGGCTGTCATTCGTGGATTTTTGACAGTTCTTACGGGACGTCAGAAGCCCGAAAGTCAGACAACCAGACTTAGCATGGGTATCGTATTACCCAGTAACTGGGTAGTTGAGGTCGTTGAGCTGCATCCGGTTAGACTGGAAGCCGATCTCAGCATGGTTAAAAAAAGACTTGACAGATATATAGTAGTTGCACTTCCGCATGCCACTAGAAACTCAAGCACGCTAGTACAATAAATAATACTCATTCAACAAATTGACGGCCTACGTGAATTTGCCGAGTTACATCCATTTCATACAATGTCAAAAAATTACAGCTGTGATTTGATTATCTATGGCAGCTAATAAACAATACTTATGAGAGAATGTTTCTTGGTTTATTTGTAGTTCCTGCCAACTCTAATAGATGGCGCAACGGGAGTCGCTATGAAAGGACTCCAAAGAACAAAAAGCAAGACCGTATGTATTGAAACAAAAATTTTATAGACTTTTAAAGAAAGTGACGACGTCAAGTATGAGAATCTGAGTGTAAATATAAGTGCCTGACTTTTAATGAGAACTTTAGTATTAAAAAATTATGTAAATCATGGAATTTATACGACATATTTGCTAAACATGTACCTAATAAACCTACCGGAGGTCTAAAGTAGACCTAGAAACCTCTTTTTCATAACGGTAACCAGTTTAGAAATAAAAATCTAGAGAGGTGGTGTGGGACCTGATTGGGACGGAGTTCCTTTCGCTGTATTCTGCTGTCATAGGTGCAATGAAAAAAATAACAACGCTTGAAAGTAACTAAATGTAAAAAACAGACCTTCTTGGGTGATCCACGAGCATTCGAAAGGCTATAATATCGAAAATGACACATTTCGAAAACCTGATTATCCTTGCCCCCGACGGCAAACAGCTGTCGGAGGAATAGCGGTCCTCTATTTGAATTAAATTGATGACATCGGGTTTTGGATTTGTGAACAGCGTTTATAAGACTCCTTCGATAACATTGATTGATGTTCGATTCGGTACTGAAACGTATCGAATGGTTGTAAATAGCTGTGCAGGTCTCATTCCCAAGCGTACAGAGTATAACGTTTGGTAAGGAACTTCGTTCGAAACAGTAGCGGTATATGCCCACAGCTACAAACTGTAGCGGTATATGCCTACAGCTACAAACAGTAGCGGAATATCCCCACAGCTACAAACTGTAGCGGTATATGCCTACAGCTACAAACAGTAGCGGAATATCCCCACAGCTACAAACTGTAGCGGTATTTGCCCACAGCTACAAACAGTAGCGGAATATGCCCACAGCTACAAACAGTAGCGGAATATGCCCACAGCTACAAACAGTAGCGGAATATCCCCACAGCTACAAACTGTAGCGGTATATGCCTACAGCTACAAACAGTAGCGGAATATCCCCACAGCTACAAACTGTAGCGGTATATGCCTACAGCTACAAACAGTAGCGGAATATCCCCACAGCTACAAACTGCAGTGGTATATGCCTACAGCTACAAACAGTAGCGGAATATCCCCACAGCTACAAACTGTAGCGGTATTTGCCCACAGCTACAAGCAGTAGCGGTATATGCCTACAGCTACAAACAGTAGCGGAATATCCCCACAGCTACAAACTGTAGCGGTATATGCCTACAGCTACAAACAGTAGCGGAATATCCCCACAGCTACAAACTGTAGCGGTATTTGCCGACAGATACAAACAGTAGCGGTATATGCCTACAGCTACAAACAGTAGCGGTATATGCCTACAGCTACAAACAGTAGCGGAATATGCCCACAGCTACAAACTGTAGCGGTATATGCCCACAGCTACAAACAGTAGCGGTTTATGCTCCCAGCTACAAAAAGTAGCTGTATATGCCCACAGCTACAAACAATAGCGGTATATGCTCACACCTACAAATAATAGCGGTATATGCCCACAACTACAAACAATGTCGACATCACACACGCAAAATCAACAAAAATGTACCCTACAAGTCACCGAAAAGCAATGTTTTTAAAACACCCATCACAATAAATACACGCCAGGATGTTTTAATCGTAAACGAGTTCTAGAGAAAAAAACGCACAGTAAATATTATTGCCTAGTTATATCGTAAGAACATTAGACGAGATAACGCACAATTAATGTTGTGCCTATAATAAATTAATTAGGTATCCAACAACTTAGCAATTATAGTCTGCTATGGGAATTTGAGACTACCTCATAAATCTCTCCTATAATAAAATTAGCTTATGCCAGCGGCTTCGCCCGCGCGGAACTTTAATCCCCTATTAAACTCCCTTAGGGGTTGAATTTCGAAAAATCCTTCCGTAGTCCTTTTCTACATTATAAAGGGAACCTCTGTGCAAAATTTCAGCTTTCTAAGTCTAAGGGTTTGGGCTGGGCGTTGATGAGTCAGTCTGGACTTTTCTTTTCATTTAAATGGGGTGGTAATAAGTGACCGATATTTAAACCGATTGTACTCATCATAACAAACAAATTCCCAAAGAAATTTTTGTTTTTATTTAGCGCATGTCCCCAATCACCCCATTATAATATTGAGTACCTAACAAGAATAATACACCATCAGCTGTAATTTTGTTTAGTTATCTAAAACAAAAAACCACTTTTACCATGCATTAGTCTTTTGTCAATAATTTAACCACCATACCGGATCGCGCGAGCGCTACCAGCTGTTAGTTGTTGACCCTGAGGTAAAGCGATCCGCTGTTAAATTAATTAAAAAAAAAAAGAATAATGCATGGTAAAAGCGGTTCTTTTTTGTTTGTTGATGGTGTATTATTCTTGTTAGGTACTCAATATTCTATTGGGGTGATAAAGTTGGGGGTCAATAAGATAGATAAAAAAATAATAGTTTCTTTGGGAAAGTCTTTTGTTATGATGAGTACAATCATGTTTTTACATATCGGTCACTAATTACCAATCAACCTATATAGATTAACAAAGGTATAGGTAGGTGTCCTGGGACAAATCATTATATCTTTCTTGGTAAACACAGCCATCATTATCCTGGCTTTAACTCAATTTATTTGGGGTCGGCGCAACATGTCTTGCCTTCCATACTTCAGTCATCATCTCGGTAATCAAACCTCTTTCAATCCCATATAATATTTCACAGTCTATCTATAAAAAAATAGAGCCAAGACTAAAACAATACAAAGGTATAACCAGACCATGATAGAATATACATTGCGTTGACCTTGTTGCCGAGCAGACGAAACAATGGGGGTAATGGGTTTTAGTATAATCTAGCTTTAGTGGCGTTTCAATCTTTTTGAGTGGAAATCTCATTCCCGTTTTCAATAAAACCAAAAGACATTTAGACCAGTGGTGGCCTAGAGGTAGCGGCCGTGACTTACGGGTTGTACGTCGTAGGTTCGAATCCAGACAGGCGCTTTACTTTGTGTAAATTATTTCATCACCACTGCTCTCAAAACGGTGAAGGAAAACTTCGTGCGGAAACCGGCAAGTTCTAGAACCAAAAAAATAAATAAATTCGAAGACATGTGTCATCTACCAACCCACACTGGCCCTGCGTGGTGGATTACGGCCACTCCAGTGTCCTGTGTCCTAGCAATGGGAACATTATAGGCAGATTATTCATGACTATGCTCTTAAAAGAATAAATTAACAGAGATGTTATATTAAATGTTTATACAAAGTAAGATTTATGATAATGTTATTTGATTCTCTCAATCGATGCGAGAATACGACCTTTACATACAGATTTTATTAAAAAAAAACTCATAAAACGGAGATCTAAAACTTTTTGTAAAGCTTTAGCAATCAATCGAAGATATACTTACCTAGGCGTTATGTAAAATTAAACAATTCTCTATACAGCAGTGCAATTACTTGTTAGGTATATATGAAATTAATAATAATAAATGAAAAAAAGATATGCAAATAATTATTAAGGCGGAAACGCCAGGGTATTGGTATTTTACGGGCTACCTAACCGGTTCCTCCTTAATATTGTAATAACTAGTGATGTGATCGTACCAAAAAGTCAAATTATATCGAATATTCTGTATAGAGACCAAAGACTTGCGGTGACCACATTACAAACACATCGTGACCAGCGCTTGGTCGCTACAATCTCTGAAACACATGTTTTACCATTGATATCCTGTCACCAGGCATAGCAACTAATCGGAACTCTGTATGATGAAACAAAGCGTTCAATGGATTTTGTATTTTTAATATATTGATATTTTTATACTTACTATGACAACACTATTATATTAGTTATAAGTTTAAAAAGACATGTATTTTTTATTGTTGGCTTGTTTTTTTGTTTATTTTTGACACTTGACGTGCGATAATGATGTTATTATAAAATTATTTTTCTGAAACGGAACGAAAAATCCTTTAAAAATGCGGTTCTAATTTTTATACTCCAAAAATTATCTTGAAATTATACAATACGAGTGTTTTTTAATGAAAGTTTAATGTAATTAAATTTTATAAAAAATTATATGATATAAAATCTACATATTATATTGCTTGATAATGTTAACAGAGTATAATGTGTAATTGCCTTTAATTACAAAAAGTAAATAATTTTATGTATGTAATTTATTGATTTAGTAAGGAAATGCAATCAGTCGACTCTGTCGTTAGTTATTGTAATCTACATTCCAATGCCCTTTAAAATTTGTCTCCTAATTGGTATAATTAGTACAAAATATAATATAATTATTGTAACACATTTATAATTGCTTTGTCTACATGTTAATTGTAATCCTTATTATGTGTGTGTTAGAACATAATTCTTATAATATTTCACATGAAAGTCCCGTTCCTTACAAAATTATGTTGTTGGAGGACGCGCTAAGGTAACGACGATAAATTCAAATTTTCTTACGTTCTGCCTCGTCCTCACGAGGGTTGTATTGATAATTTTAATGAATATAATTCCGTAAAGGCATATATGTTACGGTCTCGAATTCGCGATTCATACAACCTGACGCTGATCTACCAATTTGCAAAAAACGTCAGAAAATTTGAATACCACGGGTGCACCACAAAACGTACAGAGGCCACCTCATCAAGCTACCAAAATCTGTATAATTTGTTTGATAGATTTTCAACTTTATAACAAAAGTATAAGGTTCATGTTCAATTGGGAAAATTGGACAGTTTGGGATAGCTTCATGTGCTGGCGTCTGTACCTAGCCATTTTACAATTCCTTCTGTCATTCACGAACGGAATACAATAGTTGAAGCACTTTTAATTTGTTTTCTAAATAGTTCTTATCATACTTGTCAGTGGTTCAAATACACCTAAGGTTATGTTCAAGGCGTCTGTTCCCAAGTTCCATCATTAACATAATTTCCTAATTATTACATTCCTAACTGTTGCTTTTTATAATTGTGTGAAATATATTTACTTACCTAGTCCTGTAAGTCCCGGCTTCATGTTTTTTTTTGTTAATAGAATATTAAATAACAAAAAAAAAACATAACCCTCCTTCTGGCGCAGTCGGGTAAAAAGTAACCAAAAGTTTGTCCATCTTCTGCGGTATAGTTGCGTTTTTAGTACCTAACACACTATTAGTAACACTATTCGAACACATGTGACGTCAACAAACCTGCACTGAGCCCACGTGGTGAATGATGGACCACTCGCGAGGAGGCCTATATCCCAGCAGTGGGAACATTATAGACTAATTATGAATATGATGAAATAACTTTCAAATGAAATTGACTCATAGTAAAGATCAAAATCGAGACTTTTAATATTTCAGTAACTTAAGACAGCATAATCTAGTATCGTTCAATAACTTAGGTATACATTTATTGCATACAAACTCATTGAATTGACAGCCTTTCTCTAAGACATTTTAGAATAGTACATTATGGTACAAGTGTGTAACGTTGGTGATCATCAATACACACGTGTATCATACGACGTTTTTCAACACACTTGTGAAGAAAATAATACTAACAAATCATTTTTTTCTTGGAGTTTTAGGTAGTAAACTTTCCATAACGTTAAAGGCTTCACATCTTATATAGGGCGGTGTTACAACATAAATCATTTTCTTCATAACAATGCGCGCGCATCTAACAATGGCAATCGGCCATAGACAAAGGCCGCATTCCGAATTAGACAATTAGACAAATAGCGCTGTGAGAGCTCACAGCGATGTTTCCGAGTTAGATATCACGAGTCTGACAGCTAAGAACCGTCATTTTTGTCATCAATACGGAACGCTCGTGATCGCGATAAAAGTGTTCACTTAACGTTAAAACATATATTCACTATATTAAACTTGTATAATAGGTACACCACACATTTGTTCTTCTTAGATAGTAGCACTTTTTCAAATAAATGTGATATTAGTATAACGCATAATCGGCGTTATCGCAAGATGGTGTTTGTCATGACGTCATCTATGACGATTCGCGGGACGTCGTTATCGCGCTCACGCCAATTCGGAACGGGTGTGAGCGCGCTCAAATCGATAATCGATATTATTGTAACTCGGAACGTGGCCTAAAAGAATGAGGTTTCTTTTTTTTTTGGCTTTTCGCGGATAGTGTTTTAGCCACGTACAAAATGGGGAATTCAAAGTTTTGAGTGAAAGTTTTAATTATTAAAAACCTACAAGTTGATATAATCTACACAACAACAAAAAAAAAACTTATAACTCACTAGTGAATAATAGTAATGAAGTCACAGTTTGATAATAGGTATCATTATGTGTTTAATTACGGTGAAATTAGAGCCATTTTATGAGCAAGTGTGTTGAAAAGATTATTTTTGCATTTACTAAAATGAAAACTGCTACACTGCGACACGGAATAAGTTTATGAAAGTGTAATATTTGTTGTTCAAAACCACATGTGACGCTCAAGATATAACCAATGACTTTAACGTACTGCGCTCGGCATTTGTGTATATTTCAGAGGAATTGTGTTTGTAAAGTAAACAAATGTATTGAAAAATTATGACGCATTATTTACACGGTTCAACAAATTGGCTAAAAGGCTGAATCATAAAGGGGTTTACTAATAAACGTTGTGTAAGATAAGTAGTGATTAACTTGCTTAATCATAAAAAAAAACCTTTTAACTTCCAAGCAACGTCTTTTTGTATAAACTCCTTATTGTTACAATCAAGATTTCCAAAACCGGAATTTAACCTTTATAGAATGTAAATATGTAAGTAAGTTTATTTGATAAAATATTGTATCATAATATGAAGAAATTAAGAACCGAGTACATATTATCTGTATTGACCATTTTTGTACGTAGCAGAACCTAGGGACTTATGTGTTTTAGCATTTATTAAGTAAATGTTTTTATTTTATGTTGTAATCGCGGACACAGCTCAGTGAATCATTCCACGACACTTTTTGTTTTCGATGGTATTTGTTATACATTTGTAATGCATGTTTTACAAAAACACGGTTCACGATGCCCGTAAAATCTGAATAAAATATATTCCGTAGAAAATGTGAGTTGTGTTGGCGATTGTGAGACTTGACTTTGTAATAATAATTTATTATAATTGTTATTTAGAATAAGAAAATGCTTTAGGTACTACTATTTGCGTTGAAAACGTTGAGCATTTTTTTTTGTAATAGCCGCCGTCAGTGTAAACTGTTTAATATTCCACCGCTTGATGGCGCAGAACCAAATTATAAACTTTAATGTATTCTCTGTTTCTGCTGCTCTAACACAAATTAGCTAACAAAATGTCAAACTTATGTCAGCATAGCTATTTACAACCATAGGACAGGCTATCGTATCGAAAATGTCACGTTTTCAAGTACTAATTTGCGTTGCCTCCGACAGCAAGGAGCTGTCCGTCGTCTATTTGATTTAAACTGACAACATTTTCGGGTTTTTGATTTTGGAACTACCTTTAGAGGACTCTTTTTATAACACTGATTTATGTTCGATTCGACACGGAACCGCAAAAAGCGGCTGTGAATAGCTGTGCAGTTTTGTATTGGCGGCTGTTACTTCGTTCAGGCAATCAAAGCAGTTAACATGAGTGGGAAAGTCTTCTACCTACCTTTACAAAATCTAAGTGTTACGTGCATACTGGCATACATTTTTGATCATATTTTAGACGAAGGCGTGAGAGGTATCCTACTGACCGCAGCTATAACCCGATTTTCATAACGGTGCATCTCTCAACGTCAAAATATTGACATGACTGCTGCATTGATAGCGTCTGCAACAATATTTTAAACGGAAGTGCAGACCGTACTGGTAGACGTCAGCAGTGATGAAGATTTAATTCATCCGTCCTCTTCTAATCCTACCTGGATTAGAAGAGGACGGATGAATTAAATCTTACCAATCTTTTTACTTTGATAGCCCCCAGCAATTTGTAGTCATTAGTAGAGACAGTATTTCTTCGTAGTATTTGTACGGGAATGATAAAATTAAAGTATTTTAGTTCTTGCTATTGCTGATCTCAATGAGCCTCCAAAAACGTTTTCAATGCGGATAGCGAAAGCTTTTTAGTGTGGAAAATATAGTCACTCTATATAAATTATGAGGGTAGTTTGCAATCGCCATTTTTGTCGTTCAAATTGAAATAAGACAGCATGGCGGCACACAGGGATTTTTGTGATATTATGTCAGAAAAGACCACTTGAAATTTTAACCTTTTTTTTGTTAACCTTATTTTTTTTTAAATTTAGTTCTGTTGTCTGGAGATTGCAAAACTACCCTCGATGTGTGTTGACTCACTACAGCGGGTTCGAGCTACTATATACTAAGACTATGTAGTAGTTCGTACCAGTTAAATGAGTGGACTTGTTATGTACAGTCAGTCTATGAAAACCAAACATCGCCTGGTATATTACGATGCAATTTGTAAAGTAAAAACTTAGTCAATACACAATGGCAAAGTTAAAAAGTGATCCGACGTTTTCATAAGCTGATTGTACAACTATTGTACCAGTGTAACTGTGTGAGACGATGTCGTTTGAGATTGTCATACGACCTATTCTGTTAAAAATATACATATATAAGTAGCCGTATTGTTTTATTTTTGGTCTCCTGAAAAGTACACACGGCTACACATCCAGTATAAGTTGATCTCGCATTGTATACGATTTCCTTAAAGTGCGAGATCAGTGTAAACTGGAAATGTATAAGCTTGATGTGTAGCCGTAAAGGTAGCCGTGTACGTGTTGTACTTCATTAGTCGATGTTCACCCGGATGAAATAATATCGCGGCAGTTTTTTTGCGCACCGCGTCTTTAACGCACTGCTTAGAAATGGAATAGAGTGTATTTTCGACGCGCTGAGTTGCACTCTGTTGAATCCTCAATGCTTGGCTCAACACCGTGACTTGAAAATTAAGTGCGTGATAAGATCCCGCCGTGATATTATCGTCCGGGTAAATGTTACCTTGCTTCAGAACAATTCATCCCTCGTTTGCCGCACCGTATTCTGCAGTTCAGTGGCCCTAGTGTGAGTTTCATTTAACCATCTCGATCAAACGCATCGAGCGCGTTCGGCTCTCCGATTGGTCCGTCACCAATCTAGGGCGAATCGGAGCACCAAACGCGCTCGAAGCATTTGATCGATATGGTTTAAATGAAAGTCACACTAGGGCCACAGAATAAGGTGCGGCAAACGAGGTATGAACTGTGGGAGAACACCTCCACACTTCATCAGAACATCTGGTCCCTGAAAACGAATACGTACCTACTGCTTTCGTCTGTATAATTATCTTGAAGAGATAGGTAACCTTATTTTTCAGAGGTACACCGGTTGACGGCATTGTGTTGCATTTCATTAGTCAAGTCGACCTCCAACCTATGTTAGCTTTCTTCAGGATATGGTGCGGAAAAGTCATTACCTGTTGGTAATTACGTTCAAGATGCAGGCATTCTTGTACAACAAAATTAACTTGGCTCAGAAGTATACTTTAGGTAACAATACAGCTCTTCGGAGGCAATTGGAAATGAAGGAAGCCACTCACCAAGACTGGTCCTTGAGGACGGCGCGACTGGGAAACTATTTCACGTACCTATAGGATAATTATACAGACGAAAGCAGTAGGTAGGTATTTGTTTTCAGGGACCAGATGTTCTGATGAAGTGTGGAGGTGTTCTCGCACAGTTCATACCTCGTTTGCCGCACCTTATTCTGCAGTTCAGTGGCCCTAGTGTGAGTTTCATTTAACCATCTCGGTCAAACGCATCGAGCGCTTGGCAAACAGATAATCTTGGAATTAATATTGGACATTGGATCTAAATCAATACAATCTTAGGTAGGTTGTAAAGCGATTCAATTACCTACCATGCCAACTAAACATATAGATATTGGTCATGAGGTAATCTCCGACCAAACGCTTCCGGCAATTCGGGTTATTTTCTTTGTGTTTCAAAGTACCTGCTAAACCAACATCCTATTGAATAACGCACTGTCGAACAAAATCTGAATAATTTCAAGGATATTGCTAATCTACGAGTATATGTTCCTATGCTCGAAAAATTTGTCTACCCAATAACTTTAACGCATTGAATGTAGGGAACGGTACTGAAAAAAATTAGGTTATTTCTACGGTTAGTGTCTTAGGCAGCTACCCACCCCGCTTAACAATAAAACCAATAACGTACAAAATTTATTCATTTTATTATTCGAAAAACAATAATTTGAAGGTTCATTTTGTAAAGTCGTTATTCCCCAGAAATAAACATTTCTTTCTCCAATATTTGCAGTCATGTTTATATGGGACCGACGATGAATTAGATTTCTAATTTAGTTTTTGAGGATTGCGCCGAAACTGAGCTGCGAAGGGGTTCGAGCAACCAGCTGCCCGCTTAGCCGGAACAGCTTGCCGTTGATCGAAGTAGCTGCTTCCATTTTCCTCAAAAACATATTTTTGCTGGACGTGTTCAAAGTTTTCTCCGTCAACGTTTTGTTGGATTCTGAACCCAAAGAATTAATGATCGATTCTGCATCCGTATCCAGATTTAATATATTGGTATGAGACTCCTCGCGCCACAGCTTCTGCAAGTTAAGTGCCATCAGCTCCAACTGGACCTGAGACAGCTCCCTGATCACGTCGATCTGCACCGACATTACGTTGTCGCACGTCTTTAACAAGGAGTTTAGCGTCTCTAAA
Source organism: Polymixis flavicincta (assembly GCA_949987655.1). Lineage (NCBI taxonomy): Eukaryota > Metazoa > Arthropoda > Insecta > Lepidoptera > Noctuidae > Polymixis > Polymixis flavicincta. Next base: position 7,641,839 of record OX465171.1, on the reverse strand, counting down.
ACGTTGGCACGTCTCTTCTGGATGCTGTACTGATTGTCTATATTTCGTTCAAAGAAGGCCAAGTGCTCGTATAGCTCAGCCAGCTGCAGTGAGCAGGATATGTACTGGGCCGAATGATGCTCAAAGTCGTAGTAGTGTTTCGCCCTCATCAGCCATTTATATGTGAATGCAAAGAGCTTTCTTGCTTCTTCAACGCTGCAAACGTTTTCTAAAGGCACCTTGTTCTCCATCTCTTTCAAATCCAAAGATGGAAAAGTGAACAATTTCTCTGGGGTGGCGCCACAATCTCCTTTTCCAGACTTCTCAGCACCCATATCTTTTATGTTTTCATCTTCCAAGTTATCTGAGGTGTCCAACCTGTCTTCCAACAAGTCCACAGTTTTCCACAAATCTGCTCCCGACGACGTTTGCGTGAAGTATTTGTTCAGAATTTTCTTTTTGGACATTTTAAAAAGCGTCAATCCGAATTTAACCCAGTGATGGCTCAACTCTAAGAAGTGGATTTCGAAATCTGCCTTCTGCAATACGAATTCTTCAGGCATGAGTTTGCAGTTGTCGTGGCAGGTCCTCAACACGTGGTAGGCTGCGCACAGGTGCTGGCGTGCATTGCCAATCTGGTTAAGATACGTGAAATAGTTTCCCAGTCGCGCCGTCCTCAAGGCCCAGTCTTGTGGCGTGCCTTCCTTCATTTCCAATTGCCTCCGAAGAGCTGTATGATTGTATAAAGTATACTTCTGAGGCAAGTTCATTTTGTTGTATAAGAATGCCTGCATTTGAACGTTGTTGGTGATGACTTTGTCTACTTTTTCAGGATTCACACGTTTGATACTGCTCACGGGCTCTGTTGTGAATAAGTCCTCTGCGTCGAGGAACTTGTCGGGCTCAGACTTGCTAATCTGGTCATACAAGTCTTCCATGTTCTCGAGGATTTCGCGCGCTTCAGTAGTCTGGTCTAGCTGGATCATGTAATAGCACAGAAGATTTTGTATTCTTAATAATATGAAGAGACATTCCTCTCTCAAGGCAAACTGTTTTAATTTATCAAATGAAACCAGAAGCATGTTCCTTTTCTCGATTATGGTTAAAGGCATAGTTTTCGCGGAAAGAAGGGCCAGGTAGCCTTCCATCGCTATGGACCTTATATATTGATCATGGTTTTCCTTACCTAAGACTATCAATTCATTAGAAAGGATTTGAATATCTTTCTTCAAGTTTTGAAGGCGTTCCGAAGAGTTTTTCTTTAAGTTGGTCCTCACATTTTCAAATGTACTCGTGATCCGATTTATTGTTTCCATCTTGTTTTATCTACATTTGTTTTTACTTGTAATTTTTCAGTTGCAAAGATTAATCAAAGGTATAAAATTTTACATGGATTCTTGATACTGTCAGATTTAATTCGATTCTGTTTTGTGACAGAATTTAGGCGCATATTTTTCAGCCAGTATGGAAGACAGTTGAAGCAAGGAGACTATTATCTCAGAGTAACATATAATGAGGTGAATGAGGTAAAACTTATGAATATCCAAAGTTATTATTTCCGTGTAGGTATTGTACAGCTACGGTTTCCTAGAAAAGAGTACACCACAGAGTATCCGCAATCTACGGACGAAGACGTCACTGAATCGTTATATATAAAAGAAAGTTGGTGTGTTCTCCTAAGGCGGCGTGCCACGATCCCTGACGTTATTGCGGATAATCACGCACGGCCGAGACAGTTATGAGAATGTTTAATACATTGATACCAGAAACCGAACTTGGAGCTTGTGGCTAAGTAATACCAGCCACACGGGTCGATCGATCAGGTTAAGCTACGCTTGCCACGGTTGGCCCGTGGATGGGTGACCATCTTTACATACCAAGACCCCTCCGTGCTTCTGAAAGCACGTTAAACCGTTGGTCCCGGCTGACATTCGTGGATCTTTGACAGTCGTTACAGGTCGTCAGGAGCCCGTAAGTCTGACAACCAGTCTTATCAAGGAGTATCGTGTTACCCAGTTACTGGGTTGTGGAGGTCAGATAGGCAGTCTCTCCATGTAAAATACTGGTATTCAGCTGCATCCGGTTAGACTGGAAGCCGACCCCAACATAGTTGGGAAAAGGCTAGGCAGATGATGATGATACCAGAAACCGAACTTTTCAAATTGAAATAAACACATCACTAGGAAGAGATTAATTGTGATATTGGCAAGTCACGTGGAAAGTTATAATTGGCCTACGTAGTGCGGTGATACGTTTGTTATGATTTTAATTTTAGAAACTTTGGTACAGTAAAACGTGGTGAATAGAGACTGCAGGGGTGAATCGAAACGAAACTTTAAAGTGTATTTTACTGTTGAAATTATGATAGTTTTCTGCCAACAAAGGTATTTAATCGTTAATTATAAAACAGTAAACACATTAGAGTTCTTTTTGGCTACAAACTATCTAATTTCAACATTAAAATCCGCTTTAAAGTTTCGTTTTGATTCACCCCTGCAGTCTCTATTCACCACGTTTTACGGTATTCATTCCTAGAGTGGGTATTTTATTTTAACGTGAAATTGTTTAAAGTTATTCTATACCAGTTGCAATCTTTAGTGCTTAAGGATAGCAATAGGGTTAAGCAAAATCTTTGCAGGTACCCCTTTTTATGAAAATTATGCGGATGGAGTAATATGAAATTTGGCACTGGTAAAATTTATAACTATGGAGAAGGTGCAGAAATCTGTTTTAGAAATAAATTTAATAAGTTAAAATAGGAAAAACTTGTGTAATCTAAGCTTTACATCAATCAGCTTTCCGAAGATCCCCCCAATTTTCCCACGTTAACCTGTTGATCCCAGCTGTCATTCATGGATCTTTGACAGTCCTTACAGGTCATCAGAATCCCGAAAGTCTAACAACTAGTCTTCGATCCCACACGACCGGAGAGAGATCAGGCGCAGGACCAACGGCTTGATGTGCTTTCCGAGGCACGGGGTAGGTATCACACCGCCAACTTCGAAATTCTGGTCTTACTGAGATACCTATTGTTAATGGAAAAACTCAATAACACTTTGTCCGACCTGAGCATCGAACCAAAAACTCCACGCTCAGCATTCGCGCTTGCAACGCTTGCGCTTGCTTGGGCAGTTAGAAGCACATTGTAACCACCAATGACTCAAGACATTTTGGAGGCGCAACGATTTTACCGCCCTTTTCTGCCAAATACAAAAAGTCATTCCAAGATCGACTGCTGCCGATGAAATCAACGCTTACCTCAAATCAACGCTTACCTCAAATCAACGCTTACCTCAAATCAACGCTTAGGTACCTCAAATAAACGCTTACCTCAAATCATCAAATCTGTACGCTATAATATGAAGAAACATCAGCTGGCAGTAAAATGAGAGTTGCATTGCTAAACGATTCATCTGCTGAACATTTCTCCAAACAAATGGTGACTATGGGATTGATTTCATTTCCCCCGAATTTCGTCTCATAGAAAGATGAGATCCATTCCCGAATATCATCGCTAACCACAAAAATAACAAATGGTTAATAAGTGACTGAGCAATTTTGGCGGGTAAGAACAAAGATGTAGATGACGTAAACTTGGTCATTCACAATCAAATCGTTGGTACTCTGCATTCATCCAAATCTATTGAAACTTCTTGGATGTGCCTGGCGTAGGTTGGTTCGGTAATATATCATGCTTCGAAATCTAAACCAATCAAAATGATGATCAATGTGATTCACGCGAGGAAAATTCAAAGGTGAGGAAGTTCTAATTCCGAGGCTTCCGATGATCCCAACCGACATGCCCTTTGAATTTAAACGAATTCAATTTCAGAATCATCTTGCATTGGCCATGAGGATTAACAAATCTAGGAAATCCGTGTTTTTCTCATGGTCAATTGTATGTGGATGTTCATGCGTCGGCAAACCATCCGCTTTATTTGTAAAAATGTGGTATAATTCGTATGGTGCTTCACTGAAGAGAATCAACCCGGTTGCTTCCCATGCAGCAAAATACATACAGCTTTAATAAAACAAATATGTCTTCCTGACACGTCATTGAAATACTTGATTTCTGTATTTTTGACGTTTTGTGCGGTCATCCATTCGCGGATCAAAAATAATTAAATATGATATAGTTATCCGTGTGTTGCCGGACCTAAAGGAATAGCACCATCCCATTTTGTCCCGTGGTTGTCGTAGAAGGCGACTAAAGGAATTAGGTACTAGAGAATGGGCAGCATCGTTCTCTTTGCATTTTACCACCATACTGCGATCGCCATGCAACCCGCCTGTCAAGCGTGGCGATTATGGCAAATCCCCTCTTTTGGGGAGGCTTATGTCCAGCAGTGGACGTCTTTCGGCTGATATGTTGATGAATTATTTTGTCCTGGAGGCTTTTAATTAGGTTGCAAGTACTATTTATACGTTATTTTTTAGTTCTGCTTGAGTACAGAGGCCAGCACATCAAGCTACCCCAATCTGTCAAATTTCTTTGATAGTTTTTCAACTTTATTACAAAGGAATAAGGTTTATGTTCAATTGGGAAAATTTGACAGTTTGGGATAGCTTGACCTGCTGGCGACTGAACCTATAGTTTTCAATGTTTTGTTGGTATCATGGTTGGTATATTGGTGTGTGCTAGCTGGCATGTGTTTGTTTGGCAATGTTTTTGTTTCGTAATGTTAATTACTTACCTACTATTCTATAGAGTCAAGTGCCGTAGATATGTGTCGCCGGGCGTAAAAGAATAGCACCATCCCATTTCTTCCCGCGGGTGTCGTAGAAGGCGACTAAGGGACTTACTAGAGAATGGGCAGCAGCGTTCTCTATGCATTTTACCACCATACTGCGATCGCCAACCCGCCTGCCAAGCGTGGCGATTATGGCAAAAGCCCCCATCCTGGGGGAGCCCTATGTCCAGCAGTGGACGTCTTTCGGCTGAAATGGTGGATGGTGGTGGTAGTGGAAGTTCTTCTAACTTAAGAGACAGCTGCGCTGCTGGGGAGTTTATAGCGCCACTTTTTCTTCACTAGGAAGTGGTGAAGGGCGGGCGTTTTTGGGGGTCTTATGTAATTTTGACGTTCAAAATGAGCTGACTCTCAGCGTAGTTTGAATAAATGACTTTCGAATGTTTTATTTGAATTTCGTTAACCGTAGCCAGATTCAAATAAAACATTCGAAAGTAATTTAAGGTCACCGGACCTTATCCAGTATACACTTATATGCACAATGTTTTACGTGCTTTATATTGAGCATTATATACACAAAAAATAAAAGTCGTTTCCCAACAATTATTTTTGTGCCATGTTTCAGAAAGCGTGGTTGACGCCTATGAGATGTGTCGTTTTTCACCCTCTATACACCGAGAATTTTTTATGGTTGTTTTGCCGCGACAGAACAAGTTGCCATAAGGAGTACTTTCGAAGTTAAAAAAGATGATGATGAATTAAAAAATATTCATCAACTCGAAAACTTTGTAGGTGCTACTCGAAACACACGCACCGCCGACAAAGGGAACAGCGATGCATAAATGTACAAAGAAAATAAACTCTCGCACGTGGTGATTTTCAAAATGGTTTTCACATCTGCCATTTTTTGTTTCTAATATTGAAAGAAAGAAATAAAGATTTGTTTGATTTGTTTTTTTTTGGATTTTGTTTTTTTTTTTGCTTTGATTTGTTTGTTTCTCCGAAACTACTGAACCGATTGGAAAAATTATTTCACTGTCAGGAAGCTACACTATCCCCGGGTGACTTAGGCAATATTTTATCCCCGTATGCCCACGGGAACGGGAACTACGCGGGTGAAATCGCGAAGCGCTGCTAGCTTGTTAATACGAGTATAACTATTGTATTACCTACCAAGATAAAACCATTTCGCTGCGGGAAAACAATCATTAAAATTTCTCGGTGTAGAGTAGATTTTAGACATCACTGACATCGGTGAAGAAAATACATCGTGAGGAAAACTAGACTACCAACTGGAAGACCAACCCGCACTGCGCCCACGTGGTAGATTACAGCCCACTCCCTCTCACCGAGAGGAGGCCTGAGTCCCAGCAGTGGGAACGTTATAGGCTGATTATGGGAAAACTGGATTAACCAAGCGTGGTGTTCAATGCTAATGCCTTCTCTGAGAGCAGAGGCCGTTGTCCTGAACTGCGACAATGATGGGCTGGTGTTATTGAAGAGTATTTTAGTTACTATGTGGTGCCGGACGTAAAAGAATAGCACCATCCCAACTCTTCCCGTGGGAAGGTGACTAAGGGACATAATAGAGAATGAACAGCAGTGTTCTCTATGCATTTTACCACCATACTGCGATCGCAAAACCTGCCTGCCAAGCGTGGCGATTAATTATGGTAGAACCCTCCTTTTGGGGGAGGCCTATGTCCAGCAGTGAACGTCTTTTGGCTGTAATGATGATGATGATGTTAGTAAAGGAGGGCAATTAGTATAAATAATCACACAACTTGGTAACTCGTCATAAAATTTATTTGAAATCCCCAATACCTCGAGGTGTGCTACCTTTGGAAGTTTGGACTATCTAACTTAGGCAACGCTGGATAAATCTTTACAAATAATACTTTATAATATATCTAAAAACTATGGTCGAATAGGTCGATTTACATGTCGATTGAATTTTCACTCGAGATTTGGTCACCCCATACTTCGCTTCGCTCTCTTTCTTACGCGTAGCTGTTATAATTTTGTCGTCTCACTCTAACATCCTGGATCCATTGATTTTTGGGGCCCAAGCAGAAAACAAAACAAAATGCTTAATGTATAATGTTCGAAAACCCAAATTCAAATATTTTAAGAATAATATAGTTTAATAAGTTAACAAAAGGTGAAGATAATTGGTTATAATTTTAAGTATTATAATATAAACCGAGTTTTTAAGTAGGTACCTACAGCCATAATTTCTAAAAAAATTGTTTAGTTCAGAGCATCGTTCAGAGTCATTTTAATAATAATAAATACGTAAGTAACATAGTTTATTTGAAAAAAAGAACTAGTGTCACAAGAACATATTTATAATGATTTGTGCATTTTTGTTTTTATTAATATATACATATTTTTTTTACTATATCCCTATCAATACTTTTATAATATGCAATGAAAAACGCAAACCTTAGAAATAAAATCTATTACAATATCTAGTTTCCTACAGTTTAATTTTAGATGTCTCAAATGTAAACCGACCTTAAGTATTTAATAAAAAACCTAACAGAAAAATAAACAAAAAAACTTAACATTTCTTACTTCGCAGTTAAAAACAAAAGTTACGTCATACGAGTAAAAAAGTAATAAATAAAATGCACAGAAAATAAATTACAATAGAAAAAAAAAACTAATTAAATTAATTATTGTTATTATCTTCACGCGCGTCGTTTCCTTTCCTGAAATAAATATTATTTTTTGAGAAAATAATATTACGATAGCAACGAGACTCGCAATGCCGAAATTCGCAAGGCTTACATAGAAAAATGGGTACCCGCATTCGCGTTGCTCCTACTACTCGAAAAGCTGATTGAATTGAACTTCAACATTTGACCGAAAAATCAATCAACGTCTCAAGCTCTAGCAATCCATGAGAAAACTTACGTCATCATACAGATCCTGATGTTCAGTCTTGTCTGGGAACCGAGGGGTACCTCCGGTAGGTCAGCGACTTTCTCGGAGAGGGGCTGTATGCCCTCACTCCTGCGTAGAACTTGCCCTTCTGAGTGATCACCTCCAACCGGGCAGAAGCTTCAGCCCTCCCGAACTCATTCTCGACAGTTATCCTGTAGATACCGACGTCTTCGATTGTAACCTGGAAACAATATTACCAATTTTAATATCACACCTATTTTCTCTGTAGGGTGTGCCAGATGTGTATATAGCACACCTACATTTCCTAATTGCGTTTAAGTCTCAAGTAGTGTCTATTGCCATAATCAACCTATAATGTTCCCACAGCTGGGACCCACGCCTCCTCTCTTCAAGAGAAACTGGGCCAACATGGTGGATTACGCCACCATGTTGGCCCAGTGCGGGTAGATAGATGTCAAATAACATGTCTTAAAATTTTTGCTTCTAGGAGATGCCGGTTTCCTTACGATGTTTTCCTTCACCGTTTTGAAAGGAATGCTGATGGAATAATTTTTTTAGTACAAAAGCGCTGTTTTGAGGACAGGGGGTCCTCAAAACGGCGCTTTTGTACTATAAATATAAATCAAATCAGAATCTACTATGGCACCTGCCAAAAAACCAGCAATGCCAAGTGCTTCATTCAACCGTCTAGCTAGAAACTCGTAACGAAATGAATCCGAAAAGAACAGTAGAGGATCAGAACATTATATTCGTGATGATCAGAAAGTAGCACAATAAGTTTTTCTGATGCTGAAATCACGTTGCAGGTAACTTTGCGCATATAGAATGTGTGGCATGGTTTTGGCAACACACATCATGTTTCAGGTGCAATAAGGTGCTTAACTTCACCAACCTCTTCAATTTCGAGTATCCTAAGAAGCTCATCCTTTTCCCTGATGGTGAATCTGGCAGAAGGTGTGATGATGATCCCGTCCTTGTCCCACGTGGCCCAGGGGGCGGGCTGGCCTTTGACGGCACATTTGAATGTCACGTGGTCTCCTTCTTCCACTACTTTGTTGAAGGGATATGTGTAGAAGGAAGGTGCCATCTGTCGGGATGGACTACAGAGGCGGCTGGTTTCTGGGCCTGTAAAAAATGTTATTATAGGAATGAGGGTTTGCATTATTACAATTCTTGATAGTAAATGTTGTCTTCTTGTTTTGCCTAGGCATGTACTTGATGTGTGAAAATCTCTAGTGCGGCCTGAACGGAACTTTATTAAAGTAAAAAGGTTTATCTGCAAACATGAAGAGGGCGGGAACCAACTGGTGTGTCCTCAGAAAACGAATAACGGAGGAATAAATATTGTGGTTTGACAGCTTTTGTATAGAAAATATGTCAGATTGACATAATTTATTATTCTAGTTATCTGACTTTTGAAATCAAACATTAAAATAAATGACTATGTTCTGGATATGTTACTTATAAAAGTAGTCCATGAACGCCACATCTCTTAAAAATAATTATTAGGTCATCAAGGGGAAGTCCGACTAATAGGTACATATTTCGATTATTTATGCTTTTGCCGTACAGAGGTGACCCCGCAAGCGATGCGGAATTCGAATGCGAGCGTAGATTGTTTTAATGATAATGAAGTCAGTTTGAATCATACAAATAAGTTGAGACAATCACCGCGACTGAGCACCGCGGGTGGGTTTCGTCCCACATCTCGCGGGTTTTACTTCAATTTGGCCGGAGCTTTGAGTATCGCCAGTCGTGAATGGCCTGCAAGTCTTACCAGGTGTTCTGGAGACGGATCTGGCGGGCGTGCTGCGAGGTGTGGAGCGTGGTGTGGATGCGGCCGACAGTAATGCGGGTGGACGACGCAGGCGCTGGCTCAGGGTATTGGGTTCGCCAGGTGCTGGAGATTAACATAATATTAAATAGTAATAATATAAACATAAGACAGTCTCCCAAAACGCCCGCCCTTCACTACTTCCTAGTGCTTAGAAGAAGTGGTGCAACCAACTCCCCAGCAGCACAGCTGTCTGTTTAGGTAGATAAACTTAAACTTCATTTTATATAGTAATAGCAAAAATTATAATACAATACAATGTATTGTATTTATGGTGTACCATAGCCTCAAACTAAAAACTTCAAAAAAACCCGGAATTTAAAATACCTGTAGAATTAACCCCTGTAGAATGACCCCCTCCCTTCGTTTACCATAGACAATAGTCTGTATCATGGACAAGCGATATTGGAGCGTCGTTGCGTGTGGTAGTTTTCAATAACTTTTGTTATTTTACTACTTTGTATTACATATTTTATTTATTAAATTTGTCTATGTCTCTAGTGGGCCTTCATTTCAGTCCGTAGATGCGTCCGTGGCATAGATATAAGAAAGAAGGAGATTTGCCCAATAGTTGAAAATGTATCGGAACCCGGTGTCTCCACTTGCTCCCCACTACCGCGCCACAACTACACATGCAATTTAGTAAAACCAATAGATACGAAGTTGCGCTCACAGTCGCAATTTATAAATCAAAACGCTACTACACAATCAATAATAGACCTTATCCTTTCAAACGCAGCATGCATTTAAGTACAACTCACTCACACAAACAACGGTTGCTACCGTTGTGCTGTGCAAAAGCAATTTATTTTACATATACGCTAGTGATTGACTAAATCGGAAAGTTGTCGATACTTCTATTTATTATTGTGCTACTTCTTTTTTTTTGGGTCCTGAAAATAAGATAAATTGAAAACGATAACCGTAATACGTCACTAATATGTTATCGGAACCATGCTGATAACAATAACGCATTCGAAGCGTTTGAAGACTTGAACGGAAGTAAAATTCCAAAACCATAAAAAAGTAAGGAAATAGCACGAGGAAAACACTTATTATACGATAATTCAAACCCAATAACACTCCAACGACATTACCTAAAATATTGTTAACTTTGCGACTGTCTGTTTACGCATTTCTCTACTACGCTGTAAAATAATCAAAATAAGTAAACAACATTAATTCACGTCGATCTAGCAATAAATTTATTCGCGAATCTACATTATCGACAGCCTACGTTAGTGGATCGGCACGAGCACGTCACTAGCTCGACGCAAGCCACAGCGGCCGTACTAAGTAATGCGTCCGCATGATACTTTATCGTTTTGTGATTTTTACATTGCTTGTCCAGTCACTTAGCGACAAAATATTTAGGTAGTGGTTTAGGAGCAATGTATTTAGTACAAAAATGATACAGTCGCTGTGATATTTGAAAACAAAAATAACATAGTAATCGCAAGAAATATTTTTAGATTTCTTGTTTTTCATGATTTTAAAGACAATTAAAGAATATACTTGTACTTATTTATGGTAAGTGATTCCATGATTCACAAAGTTTTTTGTTTTGGCTTTGGTTTTTACAAGAAACCACTGAACAACACGGCATTCTTATAATCTATCACGACAACGGTCGAAAGCACACTAGTTCGCGGAGACGGCCATTTGCTTTAGGAATGATCATTCTGATCATAGCGCGCGGACACAGACACGCCTCCTTCCCACTTCTCCTGCTTTTATATTTCTATGGTCCGTGGCATCACAGCGGGCCCTATCAGAACATCAGTGCTGCTTTATTCAAATATTGCTGCATCATGAGTTTTGGCGTCTTCTTTTTTTGTTGTTTTCATTATTTTGTTAGTCTTCTTTGTTGTTATTTTTCCTGTGCATGACCCAAATACCATATTTATCTTACTAAATACTCGTAAAATTTCTCCTATACATTCATTCTTCACGATAAAAATCACCACACAGGCTACATGGACTTGACTTGGGCATGTTAACTAGCTGAATAGCTAAGAAGATGCTTCCCATTGCATTTTCATTCTGCTGGGACACAGGCCTCCTCTCTGTGGGAGGGAGTGAGTCATAAGTTTCGTCACAAAATATTCATATGACAGTAGGTACTTACGGTATACCACAAGGCAAGCACTAGACTTAGCCTTGCCGAGGTTGTTGGAGGCCTCACACGAGTAGGTGCCCTCATCCTCGGCCGTTACTTGTTTGATCTTCAGCCGCGCGGCGCCGTCATCGAACGAAGACTCGAAGTCCGGGCAGTCGTGTATTAACTGGAAAATTATAATAATACAATAATTATAATAGGTGTTAAGAAATACTAAACGTTGGAAAATAATTGCTGGGAAACGACTTTAGACTAGCGCGCAATGAAACACACGAAATTAAAAAAAAAAAAAACAATTTGGCTACGGGTACTTGCAACGGTACAGAGGTTGTAGGGTGACCAGATGGTTCCCACGTAAGTTCCAGTCTTAGATCACAATGACGGATAACAAGTGACGTTCTGCTTATTGTCTCTTTGCACTCATTAATACGTAACGTAGCTTCCTGCCTCATCATCAGTCTGTAGCAGCCCACTGCTGGAGGCCTCTCCAGTAGCATACCATTCAGCTCGGTCCTCAGATACTCTCATCCAGCTGCCCTGCGAAGATTTTCTCTCTATTCTGCATGAGGAACTCCTCACATTTGCCAACACATACTTAACGCCTGTATTTCCCAAATGGTTAACCATTCACAGGCATATTTGTACACCCAAATTGAGCTGGTTTATCCCATGTGATAGTAGACGAGACTATTGATATTTATCGGTGACACCTGGCGTTAGTGTTAAAATTACCGAGTATTTGCGTAACTAGGTATTATAATAAATTTTGCGTTTCTAGCAGATAACAAGAGTAATTTATTTATCTACCTACGTTATCTATAGAAAGCATCGTGACGCGGCATATGACGTAACTTCGCTGATGGAATAGCCAAAAAAAGATTTACTTATCATACCAAAAACCTAGTCATCCTGTTGAAACTCGTTGTAGAAAAACAACTGAAGGCAACTGTCACTTCTAGGCTATCTTTTTACACTCTGTGGTTGTGAATCTGTATGCAACTGATTGCAGAGAGACCATAGCCTAAACTTTTGACTTCCTAATTGGCTACGGGCCGTTTGAATCAGCGCCGTATGATTAAATCCCAAATTTGCGTGGTTTTATGTTGGCACACGCCGTGTACCTGATACACACTTTCAACCATTATTGAAACTCTTGTAGGGGATTCATTATCAGTCTAGAGCACTTCACTGCTGGACATAGGCCTCTCCAATTGGCCGCCATTCAGCTCAACTCTCATCCAGCTGTTACCAGCCACTCTGCGAAAATCGTCGCTCCATCTAGCCTGAGGTCGTCCCACCTTACGTATCTTTTAGAGGATTCATTAATTCAAAATTCTTCTTTAGATCTTACTTTTGTTATAACTATATAAGGAACTATCAGCGCTCCGCGGTTTCACCCGTGTAGTTCCCGTTCCCGTGGGAATACGGGGATAAAATATAGCCTACTAGCAGCGCCCCGCGGTTTCAGTCGCGTAGTTCCCGTTCCCGTGGGAATACTGGGATAAAATATAGCCTATGTCACCCGGGGATTGTGTAGCTTCCCAACAGTGAAATAATTTTTCAAATCGGTTCATTAGTTTCGGAGCCTATTCAATGCATACAAACATACAATCAAATCTTTCCTCTTTATAATATTAGTATAGATGTCACCCGGGGATAGTGTAGCTTCCCAGCACTCAGCAATTTAAGATGTGGGTTGTCTGTTAGTGAATTAATTTTAGATTTTTATTCAGTAAATTATTTTAAAGTGTTAGAAAAACCCGGCGAAAAATCTTTTTTCTTCGTTTATCATACCTCATTGTAATGGAACCACCGGATGTCAGGCTCGGGGTTGCCGGTGACGTGACACTCAAACTCGATGGCGTCACCGTCATACGACAGCAAGTCTGTCAGCTCCCGGTCGAAGCGAGGAATCACCTCCACGCGGCTGGAAGGAGAAAAATACTGTTAGAGTAGGAAATGTCAGACCGAAGAATTAATGGATGGATTGTCTCATAGACCACGAAATCGCCACATTCGCGAACATTCGGAGAAAAGAAAAAGATTAGCCGATGTTCGGTTTTTTTCATCGTATTTTCTCGAGGGTGACACTTGAGATCTTCTTTAACTTTTAAATACCAGTAGGTATTATGACTTCACATAAAAGTTTTACAAATATACATAATTTTTGGCGATTACTATTTCAATGTTTAGATGTCAAAATGGTGATTATGTTTAGTTGTTAAATGAGTAGGTAGGTGACAACTAACAAACAACAAATAAATGCTTAGATTTTATTTTACAAGTTTAGATACTTAGATACCTACTTACCTACATTATTTTAGTCAAACCAGTTGCGATATTATATCAGGTACTATTTTCATGTATCAAAAATGTTCGGCATTTGAAATAAATTTTGAACAAACGCCGAAGTTCGGTTGAACCGAAACTTAACCAAATTTCGGCCAATCCCTAATATAAACTAACTAGTTTCTATAGGTACGTCATTAGTGTCGGTGACCCGTTTGGTTTGTCTAGAAAGTGTTGACAAACTTCATGTCTTCTAATGTCCTATCAGTCAGCCGAGGAGTATCCGTGTCCTATGTTTGTCTAACAGATTGGTACTTAATAGGCTACGATGGAGGCTACTGTAAGGATGTATGTCTCTTTTTCTTCATTAGTTATATATACTAACAAGACGTTTAGGACTTACCCATATCTTACGTTGTGTGAATCATCCGTTGATGATGGATCTGAAAAAGTCAAGGTTAAAATATTATTATGATATTATGGATATCTGAAGTATTGCAATATCGGGTTTCTTACTAAAAGTGAGAGGGTCACGGACAGTAGTTTTGTCCAGGTGCTCATAATACCAACCTCACAATATTTGTACTTGATTTACCTACCACATCTTACTTCGCGCAAACTTACACCTCATCATTTCAGCCGAAATACGTCCACTGCTGGACATAAGCCTCCCCAAAAGGGGGGTTTTGCCATAATCGTCACGCTTGGCAGGCGGGTTGGCGATCGCAGCATTGTGGTAAATTGCATAGAGAACGCTGCTGCCCATTCACTAGTAAGTCCCTTAGTCGCCTCCTACGACACTCTCGGGAAGAGATGGGATGATGCTATTCTTTACGTCCGGCACCACACGGTAACTTACACCTACTTATTACAAAACAAGGTTTTTATTTCAATCAGGTTTAAACCACCAAGCCAGCTTTTGAATTAAGAACCCAATTTGCATAGAAATGTTCAGTTCTTTTTACAAAACTGACAACTTAGTCCAGTGCTAAGTTGTCATTTTTGTATTAAAAACTTAAACAATGGAAATAAAGTTGGAAATGCTGAAAGCTTCAGGCCAGGGCCTAAAGACAAAACACATTTCTGTTAGTGTTCACGCCGAAATGTGTTTTGTCTAGGCTTGCAGAACTAAAGTTAGATCGCGTTTTGTAATAAGACGGACAATATTTATTATAACATAGTAGGTACACACGGCTACACATCAAGCTATACATTTCCAGTTTACGGTGATCTCGCACTGTACGGAAATCTTATACAATGCGAGATCAGCTTATACTACAATACAACGTACAAAAGAACTCCTTACATTCTCTACTTCTCCAGAGCAATCTTTGAACAAAATAAATAGTTACTTCATTAATGTCGGAGCCTCACTGGCTGATAAAATTTATCAAAAATCGAATACAGCGGATGCACATTTTCAATAACATATAGACGAGTGTAACCAGCAGAGTAATTCATTTGTTCTGATGGACACTGATGAGCAAGAAGTTGAACAAATTATAAATGGTCTAAAAACAGATAGTGCACCTGGCTGGGATAAAATTAGTAGTAAATTTCTAAAATTGCATAAACATATTCTTATCACACCTATTACGAAAATTATCAATGATAGCTTGCAGTCGGGCTTATTCCCTGATTCCTTGAAACGGTCGGAAGTGTGCCCAATATATAAGAGCGGAGGCAGGAATCAAATCAATAACTATAGGCCAATTTCTATACTACCGGCAATATCGAAAATATTGGAAAAAGTTATTAGCATTCGATTAGTAAATTATTTGGAAAAAAATAATCTATTGTCTAAAAATCAGTATGGATTCCGGCATGGTAAGTCCACAGAACAAGCAGTGAACAAACTCACCAGCTTTGTCAGCACAAATTTGGATAAAGGAAAAAAATGCCTTTCAATATTTCTCGATCTCGCCAAGGCATTTGATACGATTTCTGTTTCCCTTCTATTGGCTAAACTTGAGAAGATAGGAATCAGAGGTACCCAGCTTGAACTCTTTAAAAGTTACTTGTCTGGGAGAACTCAGTGTGTCCGTGTAAGTAAATACAAAAGCACCTACCTTCCAGTTACACATGGCGTACCTCAGGGCAGCATCTTAGGTCCCACCTTATTTCTTGTTTACATAAACGAACTCACGAGTCTTAAACTCACCCAAGGCGAAATTATCTCTTTCGCAGACGACACTGCATTAGTTTTTGCCGCCAATACCTGGGATGAGGTATTTGATGCTGCTCAGAGGGGGTATAATCTCACTAGAGCCTGGCTTCAGGCGAACATTTTGACTTTAAATGTGGATAAAACAAAGTATATTACATTCACTATCAAAAATTATTCAACTCTGAGTAACAACCATAAAATTATCTCTCACGAATGTACCTTGAAAGCCAACTGCGCGTGTTCATCACTGGCACGTGTTCATACCATTGCGTACTTAGGTGTTACTATAGACAGAAATCTCAATTTCAAAGAGCACATCAAGCTGCTTAGTGCACGAGTCCGCAAACTCATATATGTTTTTAGGAACTTACGGCACGCTGCAGAGCCTTATCTCCTAAAACAAATCTATTATGCCCTGGGACAGTCATTATTAAATTATTGCATCTCATCCTGGGGGGGCACCTGTAAAACCACTGTGAAGTCCATTGAAATCGCCCAGCGCGCCATTCTAAAGGTGTGTAAGTTTAAACCTATCCTTTTTCCAACTGTCTCTCTATATCAGATTTGTGGGGTTTTAACCGTAAGACAACTTTTCATCCTTAACATTATTCTGAAACAACATGTAAAACTACCTTATGACCCCCTCGCGCAAAAACGTCGAACTAAAAAAGTATGTATGGAACGGACCACTTGTAAAACCAAATTTAGCGAAAGATTTTTTGAATTTCTTGGTCCGTTTCTTTATAGCAGAATTAATGAAAAATTGAATATTTACCCTCTTATTAAATCTACATGTAAACAAGTAGTAACTGAATATTTGCAACAACTTAACTATGAAGAAACGGAGCTATTACTGAATGTTGTACAGTAGAGAGAAAGTCATACTTTAATTGACAAAACAATATCGGATGAACCACGCTCATGCACTCACAATCATACACACTCACACTCACCTCTACACTCACACACTCTCACCCTCATACACTATCACACACACGCACCCACATCAGACAAACTTTACACGAATCACCTACCTGTCTACACACACTTACAAACACTTCACTCACGTATATACTTAGATCACTTACTAGTTTTACTAAAGGCAGAAATTATAATTTTAGTTAATGTAACACTTAAGCGAGCCATAAGATATCCAAAATTAATTAGTAGCACAAACAATCATGTTTGCTTTGTTGGCATTTAATTGTTAAAATGTCGAGGGAAAAGGCACTGAAAACCGAAATACAGGCTTTGCCTAGTTCGGTTGCAGTGGCTACATCTATATATTGGAAATTAATACTGCCAAACAATGTTTCTGTAAAATATTACTAAGTTTTTGGAGAAATAAATTTACTTACTTACTGGAAATGTAAAGCTTGATGTGTAGCCGTGTGTACCTTATAACAGAACTACATTTAAATGACTAGGTACTTCATGACCTCGAAATGCTACAATTATCTTAGAATGAATCAAACGTTCAAAAGTTACTTTTTTTTTTGTTGGAAATCGGTCTTCAGTATAAACAAGCCTAGCCAATCTACCCACAATTCGGATTGTCAACCGTTTCACTAACAAATGGAAAAAAAAAACATTAGTTAAGCCCGCCCCTTATGGTTTATCCAATACAAAGCCGAATAACGGACCCATAACAACTGTTCTCGTGAAGACGTAAAGTATATATCAAATTGGGGTAGGTAGTAAAGTGGGTCACGGGGCGTGTCAGGCAATAAATTTTCGGAAGGGGCGTGAGTGTTGTCAAAATGATTGTGTGGGAAGGTCAAGTCTTTGAGGGGTGGAGACTAACTGCCTCTGCGATTAATGCCTGCCGCATGATGATCGTGATCGCCATGCGATCACTGCACAGTTTAGTGAAGTAATTGTTCCCTAGAGGCAGCACTATCGTTTGCCATGGCGGGGCTATCGCTGGTACATAATACGGATTTGCAATCTAAGAACAATTATTGCGCAAATTCCGCTATCACTAGGCTTCTGAAGATACTTCACCCTACCTTTACCCTTTTTGGCCTGCTGACCCCGTGCCGATCGCTGAGTTCCTATTAACATTGTATTTCGCTTAGAAACAGCACAATGTCGAGCACTATCTAGTTTCATTTTTGTATAGGCGAACAACATAACTGACTTTACTTACTTAACTTTCTGACTTACCGCAACACAACTACACTACCTACGTTTATTAATAAATGAAAAGTAAGCCTCATGTGGTACTAACTTCAAGCAAACTTAAGTTATGTTTATTATAGGATAGTTACTTATTACACGACAATAATTAAATGTTTACTTACTTCCTGATTTCAAAATGCTACAATATCTTTGAATCAATCAAAAATTGAAAAGCGCAAATAAAAAAATCTGCCATCGTTAACCAAGTCGTAAGCCTAGCCGATCTACACACAATTCGAATTGTGAACCGGTTCACCCACAAATAAACAAAACATTAGTGTAAGCCCGCCCCTAACGGTTATTCCAATACAAAGCCGAGTAACGCACCCACAAAAACCGTTCTCGTGAAAACGTAAAGTATATGTCAAATTTGGGGTAGTTGTTCAGTAAACACGAGGCGTGTGTGACAGGCGATAAATTTTCGAGGGGCGTGAGAGTTGTCAAAATGATTTGCATCGGTATTATACTTCTGATAGCAGCAACCCAATAACAACCTTATTGTAACGATTATAAAGATCACTGTGATTTTGACATACTTGTCAGTGGCAGCAACTTAATATCAACCATATTGCAATGAGAATAAGGATCACAGTTAGTTTGGCAGTGATGAAAAATATAAAGTAGAATTATTGTAGACCGGTGTTTGAGCGCTTGCCTTTCTATGTTAGAGGCGACGACGTGGATGTGTATATGGTTTCCTTCTACTATTATTAGTCTGTGCACAACCCAAAGGTTGACTGAGAACGAATGCCTAAGCCGTTAATGGTCTATGCAGACACAATAAGAGAAAACAATATTTGGCATACGCCCAGGCAAGCGATAAATGATATCGCTGTTGCGTTCGATATCGAATCACGCCAAAGCAGATATCACTATCATCATTTCAGTAGAAAGACGTCCGCTTCTGAACATAGGCCTCCGTCCAACGTCACCACATCGAGCGGTCCTATGCTTCTCGCATACAGCGGATTCCCGCATCCTTCACCAAATTTTCTTTAACTATTTTCAACAGGATATTTAAAAGCGTTTTGGTAGTTTCTGTCAGTCAAAGTTGCATAGCTTTTTCCCAAAGATGTTGGAGTCGAGTTTTATTTTAACCGGATGTAGCTGAATGCTAGTATTTTACATGAAGCGACTGCCATATATATGGCCTTTACAACAGTAACTGGGCATCACGATACTCCTTGGTAAGACTGGTTGTCACAGTTTTGGGCTTTTGACTACCCGCAACGACTGTCAAAGATCTACGTGGCAGCAGGATCTGCTCAATGTGTTCAAATGTGTTCTTTCCTCAAAAGACTATTTCAGACATCAATCTACATTATCGTCACATGATCTGACCAAGATTACGACTGGATTTTGAGAAGAGACTGTGACCTCTGAGTTTGTTTCGGCTTTTCTTCTCAGAGTAACATAAGAAACACCGACCGCATCTAGTTTTTAAAATATGATTGACGTGTAAAAAAAGTGTTTGTACAAACATCTTGCAGAGTTGAAACATTTTGCATTTACGAATGACAGCCGAGCCCAACGACTTATTGTGTTTTCTGAGCCACGTTGGGGTGTCGATATGTTAAGGGATGGTCACCCTTCCACGAATCAACGACGGTGAGGGTAGTTTAACCGTCAATTCGACCCTCGTATGTCATGATTGATGTGTTCCGTGTGGTGCCGGACGTAAAGAATAGCACCATCCCATTTCTTCCCGTGGGTGTCGTAGAAGGCGACTAAAGGACTTACTAGAGAATGGGCAGCAGCGTTCTCTATGCATTTTACCACCATACTACGATCGCCAACCCGCCTGCCAAGCGTGGCGATTATGGCAAACTCCCCCAATATGTCCAGCAGTGGACGTCCTTCGGCTGAAATGATGATGATGATGTCGTGATATAAAGTTTTGGTTTTTCCATCATCGTCGGTTGTTGCTGAAAAAATTCTAAAAGTCACTTTGTCTAAAGCCTCAGGCCAATAAATGAAGTCTAAATCTTACCTTTAGCCTTAATTTGCAGTGATATAATCGCCTTAGCTTCTCCGTGCACGTTCCTGGCGACGACGGAGTAGGCGCCGGTGTAGTCTAGCTTGGCGTGTGGTATCTCGAACCGGTACTCCGGGCCGTCACCGACACGTTTGAAGTGGGATGCGTCCCGATAATAGTCCGGCTGGGGGTGAATAATTGAGGATGTTAGTTCTTTAATACTTTTAATAAAAAAACCGGTCAAGTGCGAGTCGAACTCGTGCGCCGAGGTTTCCGTACCTACCCATTATACCGCCATAATAAAAAAAAATGGGCAAATTTAGATTTTCGCGAAAACTTGCAAGTACCAAAATTTGCCTTAATTTTCAACTTTTTTGTTTTTTGGAATTGAACCTTTATTTGTGCTGTAAGACCTTGCTTTTTTTTTCCAAATTTCGTGATTCTAGGTCAGCAGGAACTACCATATAGGTTTTAGACCCAAAATTTTAGGGGAATTCCGGTTGACCTAGAATTGTCAGTTTTCTATTCAATTCAGACTTCAATTGTCAGAGTCTATGAGATTTTTAAAGCTGAGGCTCTTTTCTTTTGTGTGTATATGTATTACCCAAGCGGTATTAAGGGTACTGTGTTTTTCCAACTTTAGAGAGTAAAATTCATTAGACTCCAGGATGGTGCAGAAGTACTAGGAGAGCTGAGCCAAATAAATAAATTGGCATAATAGCCAGGAGAAAGAAGAAGAGAAGAGAGTAAAAATCAATAATTTCTCACCTTAAGGAAGTCCCTGAGCCAGTACACATCAGGTTTGGGGTCTCCGATGACCTCGCAGGCGATGATGACGGTGTCTCCCTCCCTGGCCTCGCTCGAGCGTGGCTTTCTTACGAACATCGGCTCCTTTGAGTACCTGTAGGTGATGGTCAAGGATTGACTTTGATATCTTCAAGATCCTCTTATAGTACTTTGAAGCTTAATAGGTTGTAGTGGATTTCTTTGCTGTAGAGCTCGTTCAGAGAGTTACTACAACCACGAAAACTGTTTCTATTGTCAAGCTGTTGTAATTACAGGTTGGCAGGGACATCAACGTGCAAACTGTAACCATGAATTCAGCGCAGCACATGATGCATCAAGAAAAAAAAATGTTTTTTCATATAAAAGTGCAATATTTATGTCAAAGTCAAAGCATTTATTTCAATTAGGCTCTTAAAAGGCACTATTGACGTCAACATTTACATTAAAATAGAATTGATTCTAGTCGCCCATTCCAAAATGTAGTTTCGTATAAACAACGGGCAAGAAACTCCACCGCTACTCTTTTAAAATGTTTTATATACAATTTAACATAGTACATTCATTGTAAAATTATGTGTGAAAACGATGCACCCAGAACAAAATTACCATACCAAAATAGGGGAAAAAAAATGCAATTGAAGCAATACAGATAAATTAATTTTATGATACATACATGGTGCTCACATATTTACAAACATTGTAAGAGTAAGTATACGATTTTCCTAGAATATTAACAAGTAATAAGTCAGTGTGTGAGTTAAAGTAATCACTGAGTGTAAATCAATGTCATAAATATAATTATTTATACAATTAAATTAGCAACCAGTTTGATTGTCTAGACTCTAGATTGTCCTATGAAGCAGCACCAGCATTTTTCCAAGCATTCTTATCTTGGATATAATCCTCTAATTTAGGTAGGCAGTCGCTCCATGTAAAATACTGGTATTCAGCTGTATCCGGTTAGACTGGAAGCCGACCCCAACATAGTTGGGAAAAGGCTAGGCAGAGAGAATCCTCTAATTTATAATACGCTTGTTTACAAAGTTTACTTTTAATGTGAGTTTTAAATTTCATTTCATTTAATTACAATACATCACAAGGTATTTTGTTTTATCATTTAACACAGTACCCCATTAAAGATTAATGTACTTTAGCTAATCTGAAAAATGTTTGATGCAGACAACATGTACGGAACAACAATGTTTTTTACAAATAACCGACGAAAAATTTCAACGTACTGAATCTATGTTAACAGGATGTGCGTAGATATCCCTGCCGCCCTGTAGCAAACTCTTTTAAAGTGAGGATCGTGCGGAGCGCTCTTTTAACAAAGTGTGCTACCACGAGTGAGTCGATGCTGCTGTGGCCTTTGAGCAAAATACGTGCTGTGGTTGTGTGTGGCATGCATCAGTGAGTCGCATGAATCGCGATTTTGGTGTGTGGTGACGACAACGCAACTCGACACACATACCCAGCAGTAGTATACGTACACGTGGTGACTAATCGGTTAAGCGCGTCTCACAGTTCTCACAAGTGATAATGAACGTACATGACGATATTAACCTTTATAAAAAAATTACAATAATTGATTCTGTAAGCAATTCTGAACAAACAACTTTTATAATGTGCATTAATTCAGTTACGTATTGTAAGTATATACTTACTTACCGAACCATTTCGAGAATACAAACGTGTTTTATTCTATAGGTAAGCTCAAATTCGCAATTAGTTTCCCTGGAGGCTAGCCCGCCTTCATTGGAAGCCGTGCGTGCAGGTGTAAACCGCAGCATCTTAATACGTCACGAATAGTATTGCCAGTTCTATCTGACATTCTCTGACATAGAACTAAGTGGCGCCTTTGCTTACCCATTCGAGGAGTTCAAACCAGGTTTTAAACGGAATACAAAAACTCACGGTTCATCTGGAGTATTGATGACAACAGGTGGCGTCCTCTTCTCTCTCGGCTTAGTCCCTTCTACCACAATAACTTTCCCTGACGTGGAGGCTCTGCCGACTTCATTGGAAGCCGTGCAAGTGTAGACTCCAGCATCTCGATATGTAACAAAGGCTAGTGCCAGTTCTATCTGACCATCTCTGTCTAGCGTCATGATGGCGCGCCGACTCGGGCGGAGCCGGACCCCGTCGCGGTACCAGGTGACTCCTACTGAAGGGTATGCTTCTACGACGGCTGATATTCGGAGTTCTTCACCTGGAAAATTGGTTCAAAATTATGAATATATTTTATAGGTAAACACCTAAACGGCAGGGCACTGCTATTCGTGACAGCAGTGGTGGCCAAGCGGTGTCGGCCCTGACTTACGACTTGAAGGTCATGAGTACAAAAGCCAGACAGGCCTTTAACTTAGTGTATTTGATTTCATTACCGCTGCTCTCAAAATGGAGAAGGAAAACTTCGTGAGGAAACCGGCATGTCCTAGAACCGAAAATTCGAAGAGATGTGACAATCCACCGACCCGCACTGGGCCCGCATGGTGTATTAGATACGGCCCACTCCTTCTTGCAGTGAGTAGGCCTTGGTCCCAGCAGTCAGAATATTAAAGGACTGATAAGGGTGAAACATCAGTTAGGAGCACAATTAACAAGTTTTCTCCTTTCCTGACAGACAGATGTCGGGACTATTGTTGCGAGCATTATTTGATGTTAGGTAACACGTGAAGCAATACAATACAATATTATTTATTTCTTACCACAAATTACAGAGAAAGTAATTAAATAGTCTACAGACACAATGTTATAATTAATTTGTGGAAGACTGGTGCCTAAACTACGTTTTTACAAAACCTGTATGTCAGGTCAGGTACCTAATTACGTAACACACTAGCAGTAGGAATGGTTTTCATTTTGACAAGTCAACAATATTCATTGCGTTAGTTACGTTGTTGAGTAGTTTTGTTTTTCGAACATATGAAGCACCAAGGATTAGCAATAAATATCCTTAAAAATATTTAGATTGTGATAGATAGTGTGTGTACCTAAGTAAAACGTGAGAGATTTCATAAACTGTTTTATTTAGCTTATCCTGTTTGTTGTTTTGGTCAAATTTAGTACCTACTTGAAGTTTTAACCCCTTCCTGTTGGCACATTGATCTGATATTTGGTACACACCTTTAGTTTTGATAACTATACAATTTAATTTAATCATTATCATTGTAAATCTAAGATGGCCGCCGCTACAAAATGGCGGATTACATATTTTTTCACAACCCTCTCAATATGGGTATTAAATGAAAGGGCTTGTTATAAATGAAAATACTCGTTTCTCAGACGATATTTATTTAGTTTTATGACTTAATTCATATTTATCTATGGCTGAAAGTTATCATCTGCCTAGCCTTTTGGTCGGCTTCCATTCTAACCTGATAAAGCTGCACCAGTATTTTATGTGGAGCGACTGTCTGTCTGACCTATACGACCCAGTCACTGGGAATATGATTGGGAAGACTATTTGTCAGACTTCCAGGCTTCTGATGACCCGTAACGACTTCAAAGACTTCACGGATGACAGCCAGAAGAGTCTCGCTATGTAAAGATGGTCACCCATCCACGAACCGACCGCGGCAAGCGTAGCTTAACCTGATCGATTTACCCATGCAGCTGTTGCAAACATTGAAACCAAAATGCTATGGGGTAGTTATTTTCGATTAAAACATCAGTTGAATTCCCATCTCACGTTCGTGTTAGGACCTCTTTCTGTATTGTCTGTAATTGCCCCTCGTTTTATTTTAGCTAGAAACCTTTTTTTAAGATTGTCACCATTGAGAGAATCATCATTCACTTCATATAAAACCACGCTTTGTTTGCCAGAAAGGAAGGGCACTCACATTTCGCCAGTTACGGTTTTAAGTCCCATATACATATGGTGGGCGAGCCTATTGCAAACAACCAAACACAAATTCAGACTCCGTGCTGCAACTGAGAAATTATAGGTAGATAGAAAAACCCAATAACACTATGTCCGACCTCGTAATGAGGGTTTTCATGAATATTCAAGCCACCACACATTCAAGGAGTCCTCCAGTTTGACAATGAAGTTGAAATATTTTACGTCATTCGTTCACCATTCAGTCCGTAGGCGCTTTGACATTTTTGACAGGTGCCTGGACCTGTCGTCTCAGTGCTGCCACGTGAACGTCATTTTAGAAAACCCTCATTGAGCCTAGGACCTCATGTTCAGCGGTAGTGCTTGCGACCACACGATCAACGAAGCAGTCAACTCACGTCATTCACTCCCTTCTCTTTCACACAATCCAACTATGTTTTATTTGGCGTTCCTCTCCATCCATCGACATTTAAATTCATCACTCTGCAAGAGCACTGTCATGGAATAAAATTATGTACCTTCAGAAAGTCTGTACAGCGGTTCCAATCCGCAGCAGAACTCTGGAGCCACGTAGGCTCTGATGCCCTTGTCTACTACCAGGCTACAGCGACAGCTGACTGCCCCGGAGCTGTTCCGTGCCATCGCCTCATACACACCCCCATCTTCCAGTGTCGTAGGAGCGATCTCCAGTGTGTGGAAGTGTTCATCCTGGTAGGTGTTGCGGCGACCTTGAACATGATGAATATCAGAATATTAGTATCGAAATATGGTGATCATTTTTATTTTCAAAGGCTATAATTATTTACACAACTAATATTATGAACGCGAAAGTTTGTATTTCGCCGTTTGACGTTTTCCGCACCTGCAGCAACCGCCCCAGCTCACCCCGCCGAACTAGATGACGCAAGGGTGCCGACACATGTAGGATCCCACACCAAAGGCCTGTCTAATTTAAATGGTCTGGTCTCTTCCCACCATCGCGTGCCAAGCCGTTGAGTTTTAAAACCAGCTGGAAACCTAAGCAAGGTAATCCTGGGAAGCTCAACAGTTGTTGGTATTAGCTACCCAAATGTCATTTCTTTGGTATTGTTCATCGAGTCATTGAGCTCCTTAAGTTCTGAGTTGAGCTGCACGATTACTGAAAAATGCGTGCACTAACTGGACAGGTCTACTCAACCTGTGTGGTTCTTTCCTCAAAAGACCATTTCAGACACCAATCTACATCCATGGCCTTCACATGATGACCAAGATTTTGTCTAGATCTTTAAAGGGACCGTGACCTCTGAATTGGAAAGAAAGGCAGAGAAAGTTCTCAGAGTAGTCAAGTAAGAAACGACAATCTCCTCTGGTTTTAAAAATATTAACAAACCTTGAACAAACCTACTTACATAAATAAATCATTTATCATTTGGAAATCTGAACCGCAGTGTCTATAAATATGTTATCATAGTACTTACTATCAAACACCAGCGTTTCGCCATCTTTGAACCACGTGAGCGATGGGGGCGGGTTGCCGACCACCTGGCAGGTCAAACGGACCGGGTAGGTGGCCTGCACCCTCCGGTCTCGCAGCCGCATCGTGAACTGGGGTGGGTAGTCGCCCTCCGCGTCTTGGGAACGCTCCCTGGAAATGAGGTTTGATGTGTATTATTTTACGGAGTAAACTTCGAACAGATATACCAACCTGCACTGGGCCAGCGTATTGGATTTTGGCCCACTCCCTTTAAAGGAAAGGAGGCGTGTGTTCCAGCATTGGAAAAACCATAGGGCGATCATGTATTGAGCTCGTTTATCTTGCCAATTAGGTACTGACATCGGTGAAGGATAGAGATGGGCTGATTGATGATTCTGTATTAACGACTGCATGACAATGGCAAAAAATATCGATGACGAGAACAATGACAAACCTACCAATGATATTTAGTTGAGTATAAGATCACATCACTTCAGTTATGAGTTGAAATGATCGCGAAACGGCTTCGTAAAAATTATCATTAGTTATTTAGTAGGCGTACGTACACACGACAACATGTAAGAAGCTATACATTTCCAGTTTTAGCTTACCTTCCTAGTATGCTTACCTTCCTAGTATGCTTACCTTCTATAAGGCTTTTCAATTCAAATTCAAATTTATTTATTTTGGGACAACAAGATCCAAAGGTTAGTTTACAAAAAAGAAAAACCTTAGAAAAACTATTGTTAGTACACCTACCTAAATAAAATTACACACAGTTCTACACACAGATTCCCCTGCGCTGAGACACCCCGCCACGTCATGATAATCAATAGGGAGATGCCTCCCTAAAAGATCATCAGACGAACGAAATGCCTCAACACAGGGGCACGTACATCTTCAGCTATAGTTTTCTTTTCGTACAATGTGCAGTCAGTATATACTGGAAATTTATAGCTTGATATGTCGTCATGCGTACTTGTCCACCTAAAGTCTCACCTTTACTACTTACTTGTCCTCTAAGTTAGCGCGCGAAATTCAACTTATCTTTGTTCGCGATTTTCATGGCAGTGTATTTGGACATTGATGATTTTATCGCTGTCATTGTATGATTTTAAAATAATATCGATATGTTTTAAGTGTGACATGTTACCGGACTAATCTCTAGCTGAAGGAAAAGATCGTGAGGAAACCTTGACTTACAATTATCTAGCTTGTGCCTGCAGGTCCGCCCGCGTGGAGTTCGAAAGTTATCTAAGTCCACGTTTGCAAGGGATCATCAACGCTCTGTTCAGCGCACAGAGTTCAGAATCGAACTGTGTGTATTTTTCACGCGCTAGGATGCTATGATTCGATGCTCTGTTGGATTCTCAATGTTCAGTTCAATACAGA
The DNA here is from genome assembly GCA_949987655.1 of Polymixis flavicincta. Taxonomy (NCBI): domain Eukaryota; kingdom Metazoa; phylum Arthropoda; class Insecta; order Lepidoptera; family Noctuidae; genus Polymixis; species Polymixis flavicincta. Next base: position 7,614,225 of record OX465171.1, on the reverse strand, counting down.
GAGTTGAAAATCAAGTGAGCGAAAAATCCGACGCGATTTTATTACGTCAACGTCCATACGAACATGGGTTATGTATTCTTATATTTAGAATTGTTTTGGATTAGTAATTTGCAGGTAAAACTGATTTTTCTTTTTTCATATCTGTTATACTTGTATGACAGAATTGGCAAAATTGACGGAAAATTGGAAGGCCGCGCACAAAGTGAACTGATGACCTTGTGAGGGCCGCAGGAGTCCGCTGGATGCGGGAAGCACAGAACTGGTCGAAGTAGCGGAGGTTGGGGAGGCCTATGTCCAGCAGTGGACGTCTTTCGGCTGAAATGATGATGATGATACTTGTATGTTGAAGCTAAGCTAACACAGTTCTAATGGTCTAGCTATGTTCTACAAGTTCTCGACCGAGAATGGTTGGGAATCGCAGCGATTCTATTGGACTATCGGATTCCTAGATACCTACGCAGCTTGAACTAGCTGTATGCGATTAATAATACTGTAATTTCCGTAATTAGAAATATACTTTACTACGTGCATTGCAGGCATGGTATCATAGGCTTGTTCTATGAAGATAACAGTAAAAACCACGCTGCCTATTTTCCGTAAAGTTGCTAGAAGGTAGTAAGGTCAAAACCGCTGCATTGCAGCACATAGGACGTAGTATAAAATAGTGGGAGGATGCATTTGTAATCTGCAACAGGTCGGAAAGGCTGACCAATCTGCTCGCTAGTACTACCGTAGTACTGCAATTTTTTGCATCCCATTGTGTCTTGCGCACTATGATACACTATTTGTGAGTGTGCCCTAATTTCATGGTACTATCAATCAGAATCAGAATTATTTTGAAGGATGTTGGTCGAAGTGGCGAAGCTTGGGGGCGGGCTATGTCCAGCAGTGGACGTCTTTCGGCTGAAATGATGATGATGATGTTGGTAATCCATTGCTTCATATGCTCGAAAGGTTTGTATGTTCAAAAGCGTAAATAACGCAATGAATGTTGTAGAATTATCAAAATGAACGCCATCCTTACTGCTTGTGTGCTATGCAATCACCTCACAGGTGTTTCTTTTGCTCTTACATCAATCTTACTTTTTTAAAGGATTGGAAACTGGGAAAAAGGGTTGAGTTTATGTATGTAACATGTATGGAAACTGACTTGTAGGTATGTTACCAGAACTAACATTAATGTAAAGTCATTCTTGTACTGCTAATTCCAATGATAGCATTGGAATTAGCAATATGAGTATGACGCTGACAGCGGCCCTTAAACGTGGTTTATATTCCAATCGCGTTCAATTTAATTGCAATTGGTGTGAAATTGGTGAAATTTGGATTTAATAATCAAATTCCAAGATGGCCGCCATGTTTGGGACTAGCAAACGGTACAGTTAAGCTGAGAGTTGCACTGAGAGGTTCCATGCTTGGCATCAGGCTAATAGACCGAGTTCCAAACGTCGAGATACGAAAATGTGCGAAGGTCTTCGATATCGGAAAGCATATTTTGGAACTTAAATGGAGTTGTGCAGTACATCTGGCAAGGCGTAGTGATGACAGGTGGAGTAACACTGTGACAGAGTGGCGTCCATGAATAGGAAGACCATTTGCATGTCGCCCGGCGGCTATAGGGGCGGAAGACATTGTTGCGGGAACAACCTGGATGAGGCACAGGAGCGTGCGGATTAACACAAGATAAGTGAGACCCTCCGTGGAGAGGCCTAAGCCTAGCAGTGGGTGGATGTAGGCTGTGAGTGATGATGATGATGATGATAAATGAACTTAAACAACGTGATGTTAAGCTCATGAAAAGAGAAGCCAATGCTCTAGGGCTGTGGATGGTAATGAAGATAGACAAATGAGTGTTTATCAAAACTGTCAAAAATCTGTCAGAAACAAATCCGCCTTGACCTTGGCTATTCGTGCTTACTTACTCGTACCTAACTTTATACCTAGAACTAGACTTCGGGCTAACATTATCCAATGCAAGTTGCAAAGAAGATTGAAAGATATATCTATCAACTCTGCACATTATGTTGGATACCTTCCAACCAAGGCCATTGATCTCTTCTAAGAACGTGTTACGAAATCATCAACTCAACTGGTTTTTAACCTAGAATATCACCCAAAATAAATAAACATTTTAGCTACATAATAATAACTAAGTTTAATGTTGTATATATACTTGACTGGCGAAATAAGTTGCGAGTTCGAAACATGCGCAGAATAGTCAGCTATGGCTATTGTATATACACATGATAGTTGCTTTGAATAAGTAGGTTGAAGGTACCAAATAAGGTATCCCTGTACATAAATTGTACCTGAACCGTGCATGCAGTAACGCTGGTTTTTTTCTGATCCTACTAATATTATAAATGCGAAAGTAACTCTGTCTGTCTGTTACGCATTCACGCCTAAACTGCTGAACCGATCGTCATGAAATATGGCAGAGATAATATAGCCTGGGATAAGGGGAAGGCTACTTTTTTATGCATTAACCGACATCCACGTGTGTGGAGCCACGGGTAAAGGCCAGTATAATATTATAAATGTCAAAGTTTGTATGATTGGATGTTTGTTACTCAATCACGCAAAAACGGCTGCACGGATTTGAATGAAATTTGGCACACAACTAGATAATTTAAAACCTGGTATAACTCCTGGAATAATAATATATATGTAAACTTTTTATCCCGCAGTACGTTCCCTTTGGGATAATTTCCGACCACATGGGCGAAACCGCTGGCAAAAGCTAGTTTAATATGAAAGTCAATGAAGAAATAATGTAAAGAATTTAGCAGACGACTTTTCAATGCCATAGCAATGTAAATAATACATAAAGGTATCATATGAAATAAGCATAGTTTATTCTACTGAATTGTCTGCAATTTTGATCAATCACTGTTGTACGGTCGTCATTTATTTGTTGGAACCGTGACAGGACCAAGATAAAACATTCGTATTATTTACTAACAGCAAAACAAAACAATGGCCCGAGTTCTGTGCTTATGCAAATGCAAATATTTAACATTCGTATTACGGAATAATTGAGGTAAGTATCCTACAAATTTTAGAAACGGGAAAGTTTGAATGTTTTCGATTTAGATGTGGATGCTTGTTACTCAATCACGCAAAAACGACCCAACGGATTTGAATGTTTTGATTTTTGTTTGTATGAGTATGGCACATAGATAATTTATGACCTGGATAAGATAAGATACGATTTATTTATTTGTCTAAACATTGTATACATCAAGAGCATGTAAGATAATTATAAGATACATCGTTTGAGTCCAACACGTAGTATATTTTTTATCCCGGTGCGCGGTGGCAAACCTAGTATCTAAGGAATAATTATAATTTACCTAAGTATTGAATTTCGGAACATTTTAATAGTTACAACTAAAGCTGGTTGTTGGTATTAAACTTTAGTATTAGTTACGGTGCAAAGCAGACAACTCATACCGACTTATTCGCAAGCGCATTTAAAATCATAACCAAATCACAATTAAAATTCCACTATGCCACTGACACTTTCAAGACTTACCTCTTTAGCTTAGCATCAGCTTCCCATATCAGTCTATCCATCACGACGGCCACCCGTGCGTATGTGGACGCCCTTCCGTGAACATTTGACGCCTCGCAGCTGTATCTCGCCTCATCCTCGATGCTAATGTCCTTGATGGTCAACGAACAGTCTTGACCGTTGTACAGGGTCGTCATCCGGCTCTCTTCCTCAATCTCGTGACCATTCTTCATCCAAACTATTTCAGGCAACGGCTTGCCCTTCACACTGCAGCTGAGGTTAGCTGTCTCGCCCGCTAACACCTTCAGTTGTCCTGGCAGGATGTCCACGAACTCCGGCCTGTCACCCGCGAGGCCGATCCCGACCGGTGTGGATGTCGGCACTGACTCTCCCCACCCGTATCTGTTCCTAGGAGTCACTCGGAAGTGGTATTCTTCTCCTTGTTTCAAGTTGAATACGTCGAATGAGTTTAGCGGGGTGATTCCAAGCTCCACCCAGCGCGCGCCACCTTCTTTGCCGAGTAGCCAGCTCTCTATCTTGTAGGCGAGGACCGGTGCCGTGTCCCGAGGGTCGGCTTTCGGCCAGGCGAGAGAGACCCAGTTGTTGCCTCCGTCCACGACGTTCGGCTCACCCGGGATGCGATCCGGTACGGCTAAAACGAGAACCGATGCGGCACTGACCTTAAAGAATACTTGACGTGATGCCAGCCAAGAGTGCCAGATGACTTATAGTATTGATTTGAGATTGATCGAGCCAGAATTGGCAGGTTAGGCTAAATATAAATAGTGGGTATGATCTAATGATTTGTTGCTGAGTGCCCAAGACTGTCGTCATCGTTACGATGACTGATTGACGGTTGACAGCTGAATAGGTTCCTGTCGGCAAGACTGTTACATAATACTATGAGTTGCTCTCCTGGCAGATTTGGCGTCTGGCGCGTCAGAATTAGTTAAGACAGTAAGATTTGACATTACCACTTCTATTTTATAAAAGCATGTTTAGATCAGTAAATTGAGATCGTACAAAATTATTAGAACTATGGATGACAACTGCAAGTTTTGATTGTGGTGCCATAGGTCATCAGATAATATTACAGTGGTAAGGTCTTTATTCTTTCTGCTGTAGTACTTTCACATTGATAAATCCTCGGTCGTAAGTTTATGACCACAAATCCTAGGGCTACTTGCACCCCAAATCACTAAATCAAAACACATTTAAGGCCGCTTCCTAAAAACGGACCGTTAATGGTTTAAATTAATACTCTTCTATCTTTACCAATAATGAAGCAAAGGTAGCTCATAGCTGCATAGTAGACCCTGCCATATGGAAGGAGCTATCATAGGTAAAATTACCTTACGACAATATTATATGCCCAGTTTGGCAATAAAAAATACTACCATTGCAATCAAAACTATTCGTTTATGTTTATAAGAACCGAGCATTGCAAACGGGCCTTTGGCCAGATTTGACAGGCGTGTTCTTCTCGCGGAGATATTTCGTCACGCACTGGATTAACTACTCTCGGTGCTAGATAAAAAATCCAACAGTACGTTTTTTTGACGAGCTGGGTTGCATTTTTAATGCTCGGCTCAACACCGATAGTTGAAAAATTATGTGGGCTTAGACTTCGCGTCGCACAAACAGGGGCATCGAACCCAAGACCACACACCGCATTCATCTTGGAGAGCACTATAGATCAACAAGGTAGACCTATAAAGGCAGAATTTTTCAGACAAGGCAGGTATTTTAACCGTTAAAGCTACAGGAAATCGTTCTTCGGTAATTTACGGCAAAATGTTGGTTACTTATGGCCGATTCCTATCCTAATATACAGACAGTTGTAGGTTAGAATTAAAACTCTTGTACCTATAGATAGGACCTAAAATGAAGCAAAGACCTAATACGTATTTACTTTCGCACAGTAGACCCCCCTCTATTTAGAAGTAGCCATCACAAATAAAATTAGCTTACGAAACTATTATTTTATTTTCCTAGTTTGGAACTAAGAAATGCTACCATTGGTATGCAAAACGATCCGTTTTTGTTTATAGGAATAAAGCATTAAGACTTTCTCAGACCTGCGCGACGATACAGAGCGACGCGACACTTGTAGAAAAATTTCCATGAAGTTTTCGTAGAAATTATGCTCCGAAAATTGCGTCGAGCCTGTTTGTGGGTTAGTCAATTTTTGGCTTTTCTAGGACTTTAAATCCTTGTAGGAAACTGCATCGATTGACATCGTAAAATAAAACTTGTAAAATACCTTTTTTCTGGCTGACTGTGCCATTACTAAATCTGTGAATCCAGTTCATCATTTATGTGGTTTTTTCCCAAGTATGTTGGGGTCGCCTTGCAGTCTAATCGGATGCAGCTGAATAATGTAATAATACATGGAGCGACTGTCTATCTGACCTCCACAACCCAGTTACTGGGTAACACTGGGTAGTCAGACTTCTAACGATTCGTAACGACTGTCAAAGTTCCACAAACGATAGCTGAGACCAACGGCATAACGTGCTTTCCGTGGCACGGAGGGGACTTGGTATGTAAAGATGGTCACCCATCTACGAACCAACCGCGGCAAGCGTAGCTTAACCTGATCGATAGACCCATGCAGCTGTTATTAAGTAGCTACAAGTCCCTCTGTGAATTCAGTTCGCAGTAGCAAAAAAGGTTAGGATAGAAAGAAAAAAGAAAAGAAAGAAAATACGTTTATTTGCGGTAAACATGACGCAAAAAAGAACAGTGGTACAAAAATAAGAAAAGGTTGAGGGAAACATGCGTCACATCCACGCAAAACGGCTATCGCTCAGCATTATGCTGCGACCCTATGCAAGACAGAGCCCCAGCACTGGTTTTCGGCGACAGCCGGCTTTGACGTAATGACGTCGTCCGGTGCATCAAACAATTATTAGGACACTGTACTGGTACAGCGAACTTATAGAAAAAATAATATAATTAAATGTAAATGTCATAGAACTAAACAGGAATATAAAAACAAAATAAAGTTTATAGCAAACAAAGGATAGTCTCCTTATGCTCGGGTACTATAAATAAAAATGGATCGTTTGGCTTACCAATAGTAGTATTTTTTTTTCCCAATCTGGGCAAATAAATAGTTACGTAAGCTAATTTTACCTGTGATATCTACTTCCAAAAAGGGGGGCCTACTTTGTTTGAGGTTGGGAAATCATCAAATAACTTCTCCCGCTCTGGGTGGAAAGGGAGGGGTGTGTCAGAATTTTACTGACTAAAACCCACCCGTGTTCCCTGAGTTGCCTGTGTGCCAGGGGCCACGGTATCTCTTTCGAATAACCTACACCACTAGCAGGCTTCGGCCCTTGCGGACCCCCCAGTTGATGCTGACCTCTCTTTGAGGCGCGCGTGGAAATCAACGCGCCGTCGACCCGGGCTTGGTCCTTACCGGACAGCACGGTACCCAGTACTGACATCCGCAAGCTTCATTATTTGGTAAAGATACAAGAGTCTTAATTTTCCGAACATTAGAATGTTTGGCTGTAGCAACAATGGTCATGGTACCTGTACGTGCCCTTACTGTCTGGTCTCAAAAGTCCACCACCACGTACGATTTAATAAAGTATTGTTAAACTTACATTTGTACTTTCTTTCACCAATCGACATGGAGGAGTCATCCATTGGATAAGTCCAGTCTGATATGAGATTTTCGGAAGAAGCTCGCTGTCTTACCTGAGAATCGATACAAGTACATAACATTAGTTTACCCTAAAAACTATAAAAGAAATTAAAAATCAGCTTGCAACGTCCCCAACCCTCAACTGCTGGGACACAGCTTAGGCCTCTTCACTGTGAGATGGAGTCGGTCATAATCCACCACACGGGATTATCAGTGTGGGTTGGTGGATATCACATGTCTTCGACTTTCTTGGTTCGATCTAGGACATTTTACACGTTTTCCACACGCCGGTTTCTACACGTGTTTTCCTTGGCTATTTTGAGAGCAGCGGTGATGAAAATTACACAAAGTAAAGTGTCTGCCTGGGTTCGAACCCACGATACACGTCAAGTAAGTCCAGTTCTAAGCCACTACTGCTCGCAAATAGGGGTAGGTGAGTGTTTTCATAATAAATATCTTCTTCTAATGGGACAAAACCTGAAATCGCAAAAATAAACAGCTGTACTGTCCCAAAATGGCATATTAGTCTATTCGCACGAATTAGGTCGCCCGAATCGAGCGAAACGACCACTTTAAAATAATACAAAAAAAATGTGAATATAAATCATAGACACTTCCCGTACTAAAACAAATCGACAACTCCAGATTTGGTACGTTTTGAATTTTGTGCACTTTGTTGCATAAAGGTACTTGCAGTGATATTTTCTCTTAATTGCATAAAATTAAAAACGTGCCAAATACCAAGCGAATATACATAGTGTCCGACCGAAGTTCGGTTTCGGTTTCGGTTTCGGCCGGTTTCAGCCTAAAAATCATGTGTTGGCCTAAGGTTCGGTTTCCGCCAAAAAACAGCCGCACCTTTCGTTCGGCCAACGTCGCGTGCGCTCGGCAGAGTTGGTATTTTGTTAATAAACTTGTTTTATTTTATACCGTCTTCAATTAAGGTGAATCTAGACGGCATTTTTACTTAGAAACTTCTTGAGTGTATTACTCCATTGTTAGACAATATAAATCAAAACTTAAACATGGTATGGTTTGGCTCATTATTATACTGTCTGTGCGGAAACAGAATACTAAAATAAAAAGCCATGAAAAAGTTATGAGTCAACAAAGATTCGTTTTTCTTGCTAATTTAAACCTAACTTTCGTCGTGTTCAAGTAAAAAAAGAAGTGTAAAATCTCCAAAAACAAGTCGGTACTGACAAAGCTGACATATCGAAATTTCAATAAACTTTATTGCTCATTGATTTATGCAGTTTATTCATAAAACTCGATCTTTCAAAGGACTTTTCTTAATTTTTTAGGCGCCTGTTTTACTATAAATGATCCTGAATCTCACTCAATAACTTTGTGCATGTAGACTAGCGTCCTTTCCCAAAGTGGGCGATAATGCCCCATTGTGGGCGCTGCAGGTCTAAAGAGGAGCGGTAAGACACCCGCTAATTCCTCTCGCTCAATCTTCGCTAATATAGCTCACAATAATTAATTTAATTTGAAGTTATAGTCGTTTTTAAGTAGGTGAAAAAATGGAGGCGCTATAAAATAATTTATTCTCAAAGTGGGCAGTAAACAAAATAAGTTTGGGAACCCCTGGTCTAACTGCTCATCACTGATGATATCTCTTTCGGACACGATGCCTGGTTAGATAGCATGCTTTTTAGCCAGGCGCACCAGTGAGTTCGAGCCCGCGACTAGTGTCCCCGTAATAGGTCGCTGCCTCAGTACCTATTACAGTTGTAATACTTGTAATGTTACATTTTCACTTCTTAGGGTAGTTTAATTTAGACTCAGTGTCACTATGACAATGTTGAAATTTCAATTCGATAATAGTGATACGTAGTAATGTGAGCCAGCGAGATGTTTCATTATTCATATATCTAGAAAGAACGGCCCACTGACATTTTATTCAACTTTTTATCACGTTTATTAAAATTTAGGTTTTGATTTCTGTTTCGGCCGAAACTATAATCAAAATCGAACCTTCGGTTTCGGTTTCGGTATCACGTTTATAAAAGTTTCGGTTTCGATTATAGTTTCGGAAAAAAAACATGTTTCGGTCGGACAGTAATAATACACCATTTCTGGAGTTGTCGATTCGCCCACAAATAAATGCGTGAGAGTCGTCTATAGAAAATAATAGGTCGGTTCGCACGTTTCGGGCGTTTATAATACAGGAAAAGTTTTTATCCAGTGCGCAAATTGTAACCATGAATTCAGCATATCATTCTAGACCCCCTATCACAGAAATTTTTCGCCGGATATACAAAAAAAAAATCAGATGTTCCATACATTTTGACCGCGTAGGTATTGCACTTTTCTATGAAACAGCTGATATTTTTTTGGTTAACCGGCGAAAAATTTCTGAGCTAGGGGTTCTAGAATGATAATATGTTGAATTCATGGTTACAATTTGCGCACTGGATAAAAACTTACCCTGTATACTCGTACGTGCCACTCAACAAATAACCATCCAAAATAAACAGCTGTACTGACCGTACATTTGTTCACAAAAAGTAGGTATGGAACTTCATTGTATGTAAATAGTACCTATCTACTTACCACAACAGTTACAAAGGCCCGATCGCATCCATACGCGTTCCTGGCGAGGATGCAGTAAGTGCCCGCGTCCGAAACAACGGACCTCTTGAGCGTAAACTTGACGTAGTCATCTGACGTCATCTTGCAGACTCGCTGGTTGGTTGTTATGTCGCGGATGCCTTTCATGAACACCACTGTTGGAGATAGGAATCAAATTAAAATACAAACAAAACAGTACTGAAAAGCAACAAACATGATATCACACCGAAAGGCTGGGTAGAGGTATACCGTGTACTGTGTGTGTGTGAGGTTACCTATATTTAGGTCCCATGCGGCGAGCCTATCGCCATCAACCGGGGACAAATCCTGGCAGTTATTGAGAAATTCCAGATAAAAAAAACCAATCACAAAAAAAAAAAACACAATACTCAAAAAAGACTGGTTCAAAATATTGAAACGATGCTCCCGGTGGTTATATTTCAACATCATCTGACTAACTTTTACCCCTTTTACCCACCTATATTGACATCAGTTTCCAGTCCAACCAGATGTAGCTGCACCAGGATTTTACTTGGAGCGACCTATCTGACCTCCACAACACATTCACCCTTTGGTAAGATTGGTTGTCGGGAAAGTTAGCTAAACATTCCATTTTGCGGCTGCCATGACTACAGTCATGTCGTCATTAATTCAATTCTATGTCGTCACATATTTTAGCTACATATATTAACGCGTGAGAGAAAACAAATTAATGAAAGAGTCAGGTTAATTGTACCTACTTATTATCTTAAAATATTTATATAATGTAAAAGTTAAGTCTTCAAATAACATTAATGAACAAGTTTATAGGAAAGAAAATAGTCTTATGGCATCAAAACATTCGTCGACATCGTTATCGACAGGAAAGGTGCCCAAGAGGCTGGTAGAATTGCCACGATTATATGGCAATACATATTCTCAGGCAAAAAAAGACCAGGGCAGCTCTCTGATCACGTGAAGAGTCGACCAACCATTTGGCAATGTCTCAAATAGGTAACTAAGTGGGCACACGGTCGCCTTGGCCCTGGATTTTCAACCCCAAATGTCTCGAACATACAGTTATCCATAATTTGCAATAATATTACAATATTTTCGCTGTTTGGTTTTTTCCGCACCTGCAGCAGCCGCCCCAGCAAAGCTTTTCGTGCTAGGAAGATGGGCGCAAGGGTGTCAACACATGTTGCATCCCACTCGAAAGGCCCAGCTAACTTTCAACGGATGGAGCATAATGCATTCGGGGATTCAAAGGAGTTAAGGACTGGTTGAAGTGGCGGTGCTTGGGGGAAGGCCTATGTCCAGCAGTGAACGTCTTTTGGTTGAACTGATGATGATGATGAAGGAGAAAAGCGTAGCTATCGGCAAGACTTTGGTTGCACGAACGCGCGGAATAAAAGTAAAGTAAATTCGAACTATCCTTACCTTTTGGCTTCGGCTCTCCTTGAACTCTGAACGAAATATTCACATCTTCGCCCACAGAAATGAGGATATCTTTCTCTGGTCTGCCAGCAATGATGGCAGGCTTTCCCTCCAGCTCATTGGTCACCACAGTGATCGCAGCATTCATATCCACATTGCCGTGAGTGCTCCAAGCCCTGCAGGTATACATTCCCGACTCTTTTTCGGTGACATCCGAAAGTGCTAGAGTGTATAAACCTTGCTCCACAAACGTTCTTGCATTTCTGTACACTTCGGTTACGGAGCGACCTTCTCGCAGCCATTCTACCCTGGTTGGACAGCCTCTGATCTCCACCTGGAGGCCTATTGTGCCCCCTTTGGCGACTTTGTAGTCGGATAGGACGTTGGTGAAGTGTGGACGACGGGACTCCAAAGCTTGGCGGTTGAAATGTGAGCGTTCTCTCGTGGCTATGTTTGGGCTGAGACGGCTTTCTTTACCTGAAATTAATTAATTAAACATTATACTCAGTGCTAAAATTGAGAAATATGTAGTGGCTGAATTTTTTCATAATAATTTTTTGTACAAGCTTATGCTTGCCACTTCGTCTGCGTGTAGGTACTTTGTATTATATCAAGACAGAGTAGCTTAAGTCCTTTTAGAGATCCCAGGCTTCCTTCGTCGAGCAATTCATAACGATTGGTTCTGTTGTTTTGGCGTGAAATGGTAACAAATAGACATAGCTATTTTGTTTTATTATTAAAATGATTTGGCTTATTAGTTGATTAGCATGAATTTACCCGACAATTCCATTAGACACTAGTTACGTGGTTATTTTTTCTGCAATAAAGTAGCAACATTAGTTGGATTTACTACTATTATCTACTTAGTTATAAAATATCCTTTTTTTATATAACTTTTAACAGTTTCAATATCTCCAACATTTTTGATACATACGCAATTAGTGCAATTACACATCAGCTAATTAGCTGTTAGAACGTCTAACCAAATTAAATTATTGCGTTAACTCACCAAAATAAATTAAAACTTCATGCGAATCGCCTACAGAAAATAATATATTATTTAAAAGTGCCGATTCTCCAGTTTATGGCGAGTGAATTCATACGAAACGAAATTAAGCCGATGATTTAAACTATAAAAGTAGTTAACACAAGTTTGTAATTACTAATATCTTGTATCAAATATGTCCGACACCACGTTATTTCCACAACAAAGAACTAACATTGATTGCTCTGATTGAACTGCGTACCTTTATTATGACATAATTATGGTAAACGTATCTCTAACTCTTTCGGTGCAGTAGGGCGAGGGGTGCTGCGTGCAAACTCAGACAAAAACATAATTATGTAACCTACCCATTAAGTTTGAAACGTATTGTTTTGAGTTTGGCACGGATGATTTTTTACGAAGTGTTTTAAAAGCTTTCACGACAACAGCGTGCTCTTACGACTGTGGCTCCCGCGAGACTGGCCGGCCGGCCCCGGCCCCCGGCCCCGGACCGGCCCGGACGGGACCCGTCTGCTGCCCGGTCCGCCGCTATCTCCCTTGAAATATGACGTGATTTTTTATCGCAGTGATTGGCGTGTTTACAATGTCTATTTTGGAGTACCGCAGGGCCGCCCGTGGGTCCCCTTCTTTTAAGCTTTGTTGTCGACGTCCTTGCACCTCGAATTCGTTAAGAATTTTCACTTTATGGTGATGATATCGAAATCTTTATAAGAACAGAGTCACCGACAGATGCGCGTCTACTCGGGCAAGATCTTGATTATACTTAAATCAGTCTTTGATATTGTTGAAAAAATATATTTTTTGCATTATGTTAAGTAGATATAGCCGACAATTACAGCCATTACTTTCTCCTTGCAAAATAAACAAAATTACTTTGCAGGAGGTTTTGGAAATCGGTGAATATGAATTTGTTGTTCTATTTAAAATTGTCAGTGGTCAAATACATATAATTGCATGAACATGTCATGTTTTTAGTCCCATACAATACGACAGCAGTGATGGCCCAGTGGCAACGGCCGCGACTTACGATTTCATAGGTTCGAACCCAGACAGGCGAATGACTTTGTGTTCATTATGACATCACCTCTGCTCTCAAAACGGTGAGGGAAAACACTGTATTACGGCACACTCTCTCTCCCAGAGAGGAGGCCTGTGTCCCAGCAGTAAGTAGAAACATAATAAGCTGATTATACTACAATCTTCCTAGATGGCCAATATCCAGATTCTTTAAGCCACCTGTTGAAATAACTTTGGAAGACACTCGCCAAATGAAGGAAGAAGATGTGTATTTAATACAACTAATTAAACTCAAAACTACCAGGGCCTGAATTCACTATGACCACTTAACGATTCTTTACTCGTAACCACACACGAAATCTGTTAATATAGGTAATATCGACAAATTGTCTTGGAACATCAATTCCTTACCGTTACATTGGTTTCTAAAAAACTCGATATTGACGTAGATTGAACGTAGTAAGATTCCGCGGGAAATCATTATAACCATACAGAATTGGAGCCCTGTAAAGAGCCATTCACGGATCAACCGCGGCAAGTCAAGCTACACACGTGCAATTTTAAATGAATAAATAAATAGAATAAGGAACTTACCAGTAAAACTAACAACATGAGTGATTTGATCCGTCCATACGGAATTCTCAGCTTTGCAGGTGTATTTGCCACTGTCTTCGGGAGTGGGTGAGCTGATTGCCAGCCTGCATACACCGTCTGCCAGATAGTAGGCTTGGTACCTCTCGTACGTGGATATCGGCTTGTCGTCCTTCAGCCATGTGATCGTCGGAAGGGGCTGGCCGCGGATTCGGCATTCGAGTACCAACTCGTTTTCGGCGAGATGATATGTGTCTGTGTGGAAAATGAATGGTGTATTTTAGATGTTATAATAGATATTGGCGTTCTAATATACCGAGAAAAGTATTTAGAATGCGACACAATCCATAAAAACCCCCGAACCAAATAAAAACCTCTAAAAAGTAAAAAAAAAAACATTTATTGGCCTTTTCGAACCGACGAAAAAACGGAGGAGGTTACTCAATTCGACGCGTATATTTTTTTTTATGTATGACCACGCATAACTTTTTCCAGAGTAGTCCGATTTTGATAATTCTTTTTTTATTGGAAAGGGTATACCTCGAAGTTGGTCCCATATAAATTTCGAAGAAAAATTTCAACCCTAAGGGTAAGAAAACAGGGGATGATTGATTGTTTACTCACAGATTTTAATACTCAGTCGTGTATTAAATCAAAAATTAAGCATGTAGTAATTAGTAGATTATAGCCACAAAAAATTATAAAATAAAAACTTTTTAATAAAAAAAATAAACCGCCGAAAAACCGAAAAATAAAACAATAATAAACTAGCTTTGTCCAACCCCAATAAATAAGTTCGGAAGTCGGTGACTTTGGATATGTATTTGATTATATGTCACCGCCTTCCGAACTTAGTTATTGGGATTGGACAAAGCTAGTTTATTATTGTTTTATTTTTCGGTTTTTCGGCGGTTTATTTTTTTTATTAAAAAGTTTTTTAAGTTGTATTTTTGATCAAAGCATTGTCACGTCGGGGGACGGCTAGTGAAAACGTTATCTATTCTACGGTAACATAGTTATATTCATTATTGCTGGGCGTCGTCTATTTGGCAATTTAATTGACCTTTTATATGCTACTAGATACCTATATGTTGAATCGAACATCAATTTACGTTATCGTAGGAGTCCTATATACGCTGTTTACAAATCCAAAACCCGAATTTTTTGTGAGTTTAAATCAAATAGACGACCGCTATTCTTCCGACAGGTTTTTGCCGCCGGCGGAAAGGCAAAACAGATTATCAAAATGTGTCATTTTCGAAACGATAGCCTCTCCAATGCTTGTGAATAGCTATATCTATGCTCATTCCCAAAATGCTTTCACTGATAGAATGCTACGAGTACACTATTGCCGAATATCATATGTTATGATATGTTGAATCAAGTATTGTAATCAATATCTTTTTATCTAAGTACATGTACGTTAGTACATATTACCTCAATGACGTACATTAAGAAAGATGCGACAAGGTACAAACGCCAGTAAATTAAGCTACCCCAATCTGTCAAATTTCTTTGATAGTTTTTCAACTTTATAACATAAATATATAAGGTGCAAGTTCGGTGTGGTGCCGGACGTAAAACAATAGCACCATCCCATTTCTTCCCGTGATTATGGCAAAACCCCCCTTTTGGGGAAGGCCTATGTCCAGCAGTGGATGTCTTTCGGCTGAAATGATGCATGTTCAATTGGGAAATTTTGACAGTTTGGGATAGCTTGATGTGCTGGCGTCTGTACTTATTATCAGAATGATAATCCTACAATACATCAATACATCTAAGTTAAAGTAACCCCACTGAAAGACCTTTTCATGAGTTACTTAGGATTGTATTGATTATTATTTACTCGTTACGACTGTCAAAGATCCACGAATGACAGCCGGGACCAACGGCTTAACGTGCTTTCCGAGGCACGTGGGGGTCTTGGTATGTTAGCATGGTAACCTATCCACGGACCAAGCGCGGCAAGGTTATCCTGATTGATCGACCCGTGCAGCTTTTATTACTTAGCCACTGCTCTAGCTAGGAATCAGTAACGATATCGAGCTCAGCTGTTCGTAGTTGCAAATAAAACTTACATAAACATACATTTCGTAAAAAATGATGAGACACTTAATTGATTTTTATGACCGTCATACTACTCTCTAGTGTGTTAAAATATAATAAGTATTGATACTGTAAGGATAATAAAAGAATAAGAGTAGTTACTTACCGCGAATCGATCTCGTGAAGGTCGGCGGAATAGGTGAGGCTTCGAAGCTCGGGTAGACCTTCAAGTTGGCAGACGTGTTGACGGATCCGTTCTCATTCTCCGCTGTGCAACTGTACTCAGCCGAGTCACTCACAACTGCATTCAAAACCTCCAGAGTAATAAGTCCATCCATAAACTTAGTTTTATACTTCAATTTATTGTCTAACAGCACGCCGTTCTTATACCACGTGATTTTAGGATCCGAGGATGAAAGAACGCTGCATGTCAGTTTTACTCGAGAGCCTTCGACGGCAGTTCTGTCTGTGAGGTAAGTAGAAAATACTGGTTTCCTCTTCAGGTCTCTAGAGAGACCTGAACGTTTTTCAGACATCAGGCTTCTAGCCTCGCTTATAGCTTTCGGTCTGTGCTTTTCAACTCGTCTTTCAGAATCGCTTCTGTCATACCTCTCTGTTCTTCTTTCAGATTCGCTTCTATCAGGCTGAGGTGGGGCAGACGATCTCAGCTGTGAGTCCAATATGATCGTTTGAGCTTTGTAAATTGTAGCACTTCTGCCTAATGATTCCCTATCAGTGAACTTTTCTTGTTCAAATGTTTTCTCTCTATAGCCAGAAGGCCTCATAAACTCCATGGTGTAATCCCTGTGGTTGTGGTCAACGAATTTGGCTCTATCATCAGACTTTTGTCTTGTTGGTTCATAATTATACTCTCTTATGTAGTGATCTGCTCCGTCCGTTTCTCGGTTTGCAGATACGTCACCGTTTTGTTTCCTATTTGGTTTAGATTCTCTGGAAGTGTCTACCTCTGAGGTTAATTTAGGCTCCTGAGTTGATTCATTTAGGTCTCTTTCTATTTCTCGTCGCCTCTCTTCTCTTAATCTCCTGTCTGTTTCCCTAATTTCTTGTTCACGTTTTTCGTATTGCTCTTGTTCATATGTCAGACGTAACTTTTCTTCTTCTTTTCTTTTTTTGACAACGTCTTTTCTAGCTTGTTCCGCTTCATCGGCAGCTGTTTTCAAGCGTGCTTCCTCTTCTTCTCTTTTCTTTTTAGCTACCCGTTTCTTCTCTAATCTGGTATTTTCTTCATCTTCACGTAATTTTTCTTCTTCAAGTTTTTCAATTCTTTTCAGATCTTTTTCTTGTTTTTTGATTTCTTCCTGCCTTAAATCTTCTTCTTTCTCTTTAGCTTCTTGTTCTTTTTTCTCTTTTATCATAACATCATCCATGCGTTTTCTTTCTGCTTTCTCTTTATCTTTAAGAGCTTTATCTTTCTCATGCCTATCTTTTATTTCTTCTTCTTCCTTGCGCTTTTTAGATTTCGCCTTTTTGGTCTTATCGGCTTCGACTTTTTGCTTTTTGATAAGCTCTTCTCGTTTTACCTTTTCATCTCGTTCTAGTTTTTCCTCAAGACGCTTCTTTTCAAATACTTGTTCTTTCTTACGGTTTTCAGTTTCTTGGTTTTCTATTTGTGCTTTATTTTCTAGCTCAGTTTTAGCTATTTCTGAACTGGCATCCTCTGATTGATTGATTACAGTTTCTTTTCTGCCTTCTTTTGATTCCCGTTGTTGTTCCAGTTTTAATCTTTCGTCTTGGCCTAATTTCTCAGCTTCAAGTTGTTTTTGTCTTTGGTTGTCTTCTTTCTCCTTTTTAATTTGAGATTGTTTTAACTTTTGTTCTTCTTCTATATTAAACGTTTTACTTTGATCTTTTTCATCTTCGGGATTTTCTTCCTTGAATATTCTATCGGCTTCAGGTGTCACTTTATCTTCTTCCACGATTCTCTTCTTTTTAGTAATTTTCTTCTTGTCAGCCACTTTCTTATTTTGCTCTTGAGCGTCTAATCGTTTAGACTCCTTCTGCTTTCCTTCGGTTTCTATTTTAGCTTCTTCGTCTACATTCTTTCTTGAGAGACTTGCTGCCTCTTGCTGTTTATTTTTTCTATCTTGTTCTTCACCTTCAATACGTTCCTTTTCGAGTTTTTCGGATTTAAGGCTCTCCGTCTCAGTCTTCTCAGCGTCATCCTTTTGTTTTCTTCCGGCTTCTGCTGTTGCATTGTCTTCGCCAATTTTCCTAATTTTCTTTGAGATTTTTTTCTTTTCTGCGTTTTCTTTCTCCTCCTTTGCTCGTTTGTCATCTTCTTGCTGTTTCTTTTCTGCTTCGAAACGCTCAGCCTCAAGTTTTTCAGCCCGAACAAGTTCCTTTGCAAAATTATCCGCATCAACTTGAAGCGTATCACGCTCTTCTTGTCTTGCTCTTTCTTGCTTTTCTGATTCAACTTGCTCACTATCGCGCATTTCATCAGATTGTTCTTTTGCCTTTTTATCTTGCTGCGTATCTTCACTACTTCCAGTTTCGACTCTAGATGTTTCTTTTTCTTCATATTTCTTTGTATAAAGTTCTTGTGTTGCAGATGCTTCTTTTTCTTTTTCGAGAAATTCTACTTGTTTTATTTTGGCACCGTTCTGTTTGGTTTCTGCTTGTGGTTGTATCTGATTTTCTTCTTGGTTGGCTTTTGTAATTTCAGCGTTATTTTTTTCGACATCCTGAGTATCACTGGCAATGAATTGCTCATCACGTGTCTGCTCAGTCTCCAGTTTTAATTGTAGTTCATGCTTTTGTGCAAATTGTTCCTTCAGTTCCGCTTGTTTCATTTCGTCTTGTGTCTGTTGATGTTTTGACTCTTTTGCCTCTGTTTTTTTCTTCGACTTCTTAGGTTTTGCCTCTTTAGTAGTTTTATCAACCCGATTAATTTCTGTCTGTAACTGATTATCGGTTTCTTTGGTTGCTTGAATTTCTTCTTGAATTTCTTGTTTTTCTGCAAATTTCTTTTCAATTGCGTTTTGTTTTGTGCCATCATTTGCAATTTCTCTCTCATTCTCTAATTCTTTCAATAGTTTGGCTTCTTGATTATTTTTTGTGTCTTTTCGTTGAGTCTTTTTCTGTTCTTCATCTGTGATTCCTTTTTGTTCCAGCATAATTGTTAGTTTTTCGTCTTCAAGTAAGCTAATTTCCTCCGTCGTTGATTTAATTTCTTCAGCTTGCTTAGATTTCAAACTGTCTTTTTGAGATTTTCTTTCTGATTCATTGTCATCTGTTTCAATTGCTGTTTTTTCTTCCAATTTGCAGGCTTCTTCAAAGTTTTTAGCATTGTCTTTTTGGAGAACTGCTACGTCTTCATTTAAGATATTTGCTTCTGATTTCTGCTTTTCAATTGGTGTTTTTTCCTCTTTTTCTTGTTTTGTTTTGGCATCGTTCTGTTTAGTTTCTGCCCGTGATTGTAAATTATTTTCTTCTTGGTTGGCTTTTGCCATTTCAGCGTCTTTCTTAATTTTTTCGACATCCTGAGTTTCACTGGCTATGAGTTGCTCATCACGTGTCTGCTCAGTCTCCAGTTTTAATTCTAGTTCATGCTTTTGTGGAACTTGTTCTTTCAGTTCAGCTTGTTTGATATCTTCTTGTGTCTGTTGATGTTCAGACTCTTTTGCCTTTGGTTTTTTCTTCGACTTCTTGAGTTTTGCCTCTTTAGTAGTTTTATCAGCCCGATCAGTTTCTGTCTGTAAGTGATTATCGGTTTCCTTGAATGCTTGAGTTTCTTCAGATTTTTCGTATACATCTACTACTTTTTGTACTTCTTCAAGTTTCTTTTCAATTGCGTTTTGTTTTGTGTCGTCATCTGCAACTTCTTTCTCATTCTCTAATTCTTTCAATAGTTTGGCTTCTTGATTATTTTTTGTATCTCTTCGTTGAGTCTTTATCTGTTCTTCATCTGTGATTCCTTTTTGTTCCAGCATAACGGTTAGGTTTTCGTCTTCAAGTAAACTAATTTCCTCTGTCGATGATTTAACTTCTTCAGCTTGCTTAGATTTCGCAGTGCCTTTTTGAGATTTTCTTTCAGATTCATTGTATTCTGTTTCAATTGTTGGTTTTTCTTCTAATTTGCAGGCTTGTTCTAAGTTTTTAGCATTGTCTTTTTGAAGAACTGCTACGTCTTCTTGTAAGAGATTTTCCTCTGAATTTTGCTTTTCATCTGGTGTATCTTTTTGCATTTCGTGTTTTGCCTTTTCTTTCGCCTCATGAACATCTTCCAATTCTTTTTGACGCTCCACTTTACTTTCCAGCTCATCTTTTCCTGACTTTTTCGATTCATTTTCTTCTGTTGTTTTTTCTTCTAATTTGCAGGCTTCTTCTAAGTTTTTGACATTGTCGTTTTGAGGAACTGCTACGCCTTCTTTTAAGATATTTTCTTCAGATTTTTGCTTTCCAACTGGTGTTTTTTTCTCCTTTTCTTGTTTTGTTTTGGCATCGTCCTGTTTAGTTTCCGCTTTTATTTGTGACTGATTTTCTTTTTGGTTGGCGTTTGCCATTTCAGCGTCTTTCTTAATTTTTTCGACATCCTGGGTTTCACTGGCTATGAGTTGCACATCACGTTTCTGCTCAGTCTCCAGTTTTAATTCTAGTTCATGCTTTTGTACTAATTGTTCTTTCAGTTCATCTTCTTGTGTCTGTTGATTTTCTGACTCTTTTGCCTTTGTTTTTTTCTTTGACTTCTTAGGTTCTGCCTCTTTAGTAGCTATATCAACCCGATCAGTTTCTGTCTGTAAATGATCATCGGTTTCCTTGTAAGGTTGAGTTTCTTCTGATTTTTCGTGTATATCTACTAGTTTTTGCTCTTCTGCAAGTTTCTTTTCAAGTTTTGTGCCGTCATCTGCTACTTCTCTCTCAATCTCTAATTCTTTTAAAAGTTTGGCTTCTTGATTATTTATTATATCTTTTCGTTGAGTATTTTTCTGTTCTTCATCTGCGATTCCTTTTTGTTCCAGCATAAATGTTAATTTTTCGTCTTCGAGTAAACTCATTTCCTCTGTCGTTGATTTAACTTCTTCAGCTTGCTTAGATTTCGCATTGTCTTTCTGAGATTTTCTTTCAGATTCACTATCTTCTGTTTCAAATGTTGACTTTTCTTCTAATTTGCAGGCTTCTTCTAAGTTTTTAGAATAGTCTTTTTGAAGAACTGCTACGTCTTCTTGTAAGAGATTTTCCTCTAAATGTTGCTTTTCATCTGGTGTATCTTTTTGCATTTCGTGTTTCGCCTCATGAACATCTTCCAATTCTTTTTGACACTCCATTTTACTTTCTCGATCATCTTTTTCTGTCGTTTTGGATAATTCTTTTTCTTTTGTTGAAAGCTGTTCGGACTTTTCTTCTACTTCCTGAATTTTCTCAGTAAGTTCATTTTCTGTTTCAGACTCTTTTTCAGCGTCTTCCTGTTTATTATCCGAAGCTTGCGATGCTGTTTCTTCCGCACCTTGTTTTTGACCAGTAGAAGTAGAAACTGAAACTCCTCCTTTCGTTTGCTTTTCCTCAACTTGTTCCTGTTTTGAAGTCTGAAGTTTTTCTTCTTGCTCTTGTAGCTCATCTTTTTTCGTGTTGGATATTTGTTCTTTTTCATCTTGTTTTGATACGTCTTTAGCGACTTGTAAAGAAACTTCAGGTTTAGGATCTTTAGTCTCTAGTTCAGTTACTGACTCCTCGGTTCCATGATTTTTAATTTCCGTAAATTCTGTACCTTTTTCTTTATCTTTTTCTACGATTTCTTGTTCCTCTGTCATTGCTTTTTTGTCTTCAAGCTTTATCTGTATGTCTAATTTGTCTGCATGTACTTTGCGTACTTCAGATTCCTTTTCTTGTGCCTCTACAGCTTTGTATTTTTGTTCTTGTTCTGAACTGAAATCTATGATATCTTCAACTTTAAGAGAAACACTCGCTATCTGATCATCGTAGATAGGCAGAGAGTCGTTGGATTCGTCTATCTTTGTTTTCTCACCTGCCTCAAGTTCAGCTAAAGTTAGTCCGTCAGGTAAGTTAATACTTTCCTCTACAGCTGTTTCAATTTCTTTAGAAATTTCAGCGTCATGTAGTTCTCCAACTTCAATGGACTGTGCCATTGCCTCAGGCAATATTGCTTCACTAGTCAAAATACCCAACTCTTCCAAATTTTCTACAGTTGCAATAGCTTGGGCAGCTATTTCATTGACAAGTTCAGAAGCAATTTGTTCTATTTCAGTTTTAATGTCCATTTCCTGAATCATCACTTGTTTACGTACTTTTCGCTTTTTCCCTTCATCTGTAGCTTGACTTGTACTAGGTGACTCTAATACTGATTCTTCTATTTTATTAAGTTCTGTAATTTGCTCCAATTTATAGGCAGCTTTACTAATGTCGTCCACTCTGTCGTTTGTTTCGAGTTTTTCCTTTATCTCATCATCTGCAGATGGATCAGCGATAGTCCCAAGATAAATTTCTTGTTCGACAGCACGTATTACTTGGTTTTCTAATATTTCATGCTCTTGGTCTTCTAGTTCTTTCAGTTTAGTTTCTTTGGATAATTCACATATTTTAGTTTTTATGTAATCGGTTACATCATATATTTGTGAAGAAAGTTCTTTGAATACAGGAATTTTCTCCTTGACCTCTAATGTAGCCCTCGATTCGATGTTAGTTAGAGATCTGTTAAGACATTCAAGGAGATTGTTTACCTTTTTAATTGCTTCAGGGCCTAAAACCGAAGCTTGTGGAATTAGTATTTCGCAGAGATTAGATTTCAGTTCTTCAATTATAATCTTAGTAAATGCTGCATCACTTGGCAATCTAGCTGTTTTATCAAGATTTATATAAAACTTGATGTCTTCAAAATGATTCAAAACCTTGCGCAATGATTTTTTTAAAGCTTTCCACTTTTGCTTATCGTCTTTGATAATTTCTAGAACACCGGACACATTCTTGATAGAACGTAAAAGAGTTTCAGATGGTTTACCGTAGTTTTCAAACATGTAAATTTTTTGTATACTCGAAATAGTCCCCCGCATGTTCGATATACTCCCGTAAACAGAGTGGACAGCTGTAAGTATTTGATCCAGTATTTCTGTTCTAAGACTTACTTCAGCCAAATCTTTTTCAAGCGTAAACACTTTGTCTTCTAATTGATCAAGGATTTGTATAACATCAACGCCTTTTTCTATTAAAACGTCTGCGCTATCCGCAAAACTTAGTTTTAGTGTTTTAATTGTATCCTTAAGATTGTTTAAACTTGACACAATGCCAGCTAAGTTACCTTCCTTGATATTAACTTTAGAGGCCTGTTCCAAAATATTTAGAGTTTCATCTGTCTCAGTGGAACATTTGTCGAGAATGGTTTCATTTTTGAGTTCTATAGATGATGTTTCAGCAACTTGAACCTCTTGCGTTTCACGCATATTGTTGACTAGAAGTTGTAATGTGGCGCAGGCTTCCTGAAGTAACTCTGGTGGACTGTCCTCATTAATCTGGAGCTGCACACTCCTCACGCTGCATTCTAAATCTTCAAGAGTCTCATTAAGGGTGTCATTTGCAGCTCCGTCATAATCGCGCTTGAGTTTAATAATGACAGTCTGTACTTCATCAAGTGCATCTCTAAGAGCTTCATTGTCTTCAACTTCTCTGAATGTTGGTAGATTTATTTTATCCGTCACTTCTTGAAGCAATACTTCTAGTTGCTTCAATGAGTTTTCTTCTATTTCAGGGATCACAGCTGAAAATAATTTTGAAAAAGTAAATGTTATTTTTTGTAGACAGGAAAACGAAGCTCTAAAAATTTATAATATACTCAATTAGGATAAAATGAGGAGACATAAATATAATTTAACAATAATTGCTTACTTATTTCCGCTGCCTCAAGGACCAGAGGTGTCACCGAAACAAACGCTTTTTCCAAATCTTCCTGTAAATGCGTTATGATTTCCGATACTCTTTGAAGAGCGTCAGGTTTTGCCATCGGTGCGATCTCCTCCGCACTCTCCAATGCTTTAGTATGAAGATTTGATAAAGCATCTTGCAACCTTTGTACTAATTTAGCCTGTCCTACTTTGGCCTCCTCCAATGAACCAGGTTTTTCGGCCACTTCAACATATTCTATACTTTCTTTCAAGACTTTAGCCAATTCAATAGACTCGTTCAATTCTTGAGACTTGGTCAGGCCCGAAATGACACCAACTAGTTGTGATATTTCATCCGATACAAACTCATCAATGTGCTGAATGAGACCTCCTGATTCTGAAAATTAAAGAAAATATGTTATCCTTGATCCAAGAATGTTAAAAACACCGAAAGCGAGACTTACAGCCGCCATAAAATTATTCAATGCGTGTAAAAGTGTGCGTGTCTTTGTGTGTGTGCTTGATAATGTGCATTAAATTACCGATCCTAGAAGCCGGAAGATTAACACAAATTTAAAATTATATTATAACGTATCTACCTAATAGGTCACGCAAGAAAGTAGAGGGAGAAAAACATGTTAAATCCTAAAATAAAACAAAAACTTAGCGGAAGATATGTTTTATGAAGTAACATGAATAAGGTAAGTGATGATGTAAAACTTCAAACAGATGACTAAATAAATTATCTTGTTTACCGGTTCCTGCTACCAAACTACGCATCATGGTATCATCTTTTTCACATTCACCTGATTTTGTAACTATTCCAACTTTTGTATCAGATGTTTCTGATAAGTTACTTGAACTAAGAACTACAGATTCATTGCTAAATGTTTCTTTAGAAATGGGTTCTTGTTTCTCTGAAGCCTTATTATCATTGTTTACGTTTTCAACTGTTAGTTTAGATTCTTCCAACAAAGCTTCTTCTAATTTTGGAGGGTTTATTAATTCTATTACACATTCATTTATTTCTATGATATCTGGAAGCTCTAATTTCATGGAATCATCAGTTGCCACTAAAATTGCTTCTTTTTCAAATGTTATGCTCATTTCTTGTGTTGGTGTTAGTACTTCCAATTGAGTATCAGTAGGATTCAGCTGTAACGCACTGTCAGTCAGCATTATATTTATTGGAGTGGCCGTTTCTAATAATACGGATTCAATAGTTTCATCTGTAGAATTTGCTTCGACAATTGTCGTCAGAACATTTTGTAACACACCCTCACATTCCGATGCAATTGGTAAATCTTGATTCGAAGTAGCATTACCAGTCTGTCTTGGAACTGTAGATATAAGTAATGTATCTGTAATAGGTTTCAATGGTTCTAAAATTAAAGGTTGACTGATTTCTGTACAAACTGATATTTCTGGGCAAGGAATGACTGTACTCATCAAGGATGTCGGTTCCTCATCTTGTAATGACTTTTCCCTGAAACAATCATCAAATTCTGGGTTCGTTGTGATAAGTTCTAATGCTATTTTACCAATCAGTGTTCCGGAATCGATTGCATCAGTTATAGTACTCGTATTTAAGGATTCTGAATTAATTGATGCAATTTCTTGATTTACAGCAAATATTTCTGAAAGCGCTGATACTAAAGAAACAGCAGCATCTGGTGGAACTTCTTCACTTTTATTAACATATTCTAGACAATTTCCAGTACTTTTGTTGTTTTCAGTTAGTAGAACTTTGTGGCTCATCTGAAAATTGTCAGATATTTGATCACTCTCAAATAAATGTTCAATTAGTTTTGGTTCAATGAAGTCTTTCTGAGCATATTGTTGGAGGTCATCAGAACGTTGGAATTGCTCAAAAATAAGTGGTGATATTTCTTTAATTATAGCATTTTTTTCGTTTTCAACAGTTTTGACGGCATCTTTGATAATTTCTTCAATTTGTTCTAGGACCATCAATTCAGCTTCATGGTTCGGAACTACCTTTTCAGCTTCACAATTTTGGGTTTCCAGTTCCGTTGCTACAACTAAATGTACTTCTTGTAATGGTGTAGGCATTTCTAAAACAATGGGTTTCAAGTCCACAGTTGCAACCGTTTTTTCATCATAAATGATTGTAGGTACTGTTGCGAATTTTTCAGTTTCATCGGAACTAACACTTTCTAAGCAAACTGGTTCTGTATTCTGACATACAACAGATTTTTCAATATTTTCTATTGCTAGAGCTGCAAAAAATTCAAGCTCTTTTTCTTTTACTGGCGTCAAGGATTCCAATATAAGAGGTTGTAGGTTTTTACTCAAAACCAAATTATTATCGGCTACCTCGGATGTTTCGCCGGTAGACCTGACATCCTTTGCTTGTCCAGACATTTGTTTTAAAATTGGTAGAATGTCTTCTTTAACAGCGATAGTTCCTAATGTTTCATCTACAATGTTAATTGCTATTTTAACGGTTTCTTCTATTTGCTCAAGTATGACTGGTTCAACTTCAGTTAGAGCAATCTTTTGTGTTTTATCATCATCAGATTTCAATGAAGTTGCAACAACCAGTTGAACATCTTCAATGGGTATTAAAGTTTCTATAAGCACTGGCATACAAGATTCGACTTGATTAACAGGAGCAAAATTTCTTATGAAATCTTCAGTAACATCGGTTTGATATGCCACTTCTGCGAATGTGTCAATAGGTGTTACTGGTTCTAAAACTATAGGTTGAGAGTTTTCTGTGAAAGCATTTGCTACCTTTTGGTCTTGTTCGATCACTGTTGCAGTTGGACCTTCGCCAATATGTACAGATTCTAATACAATCACGTCATCTGTTTGACCTACATTTCTTTCCTTTAGAGAATTTTCCTTAACATTTGGATGAGCAAATTGAATAATTTTTTCCTCAACAGGTGTTACCGACTCTAACAACATTGGAGACAAGTTGCTATTCATTGCAGTCGGTTCATCTGTAGGTTGTTCGTCAGATCTGATTGCCACTATTAATTGCAGTTTTTCGATTGGTGCGACAGAGTCTAAAATTACGACTTCGGTCGTTTCCTGAACAGCTAATGCTTTTTTAGCCACATCATTTTTGTCAGCAGCAATCATAGAAATGCCACTCGCTTTCAGTAGCAATGATGATACCAGTTCTTGGTTTATCGCTTCGTTTTCCAATATTTTCTCTGTAGTCATAAGTGACGTTGCCATTTCTGGCATTACAGAATCAAAAACGATAGGTTGCAAAGTCTCATCTATAGTAATATTTGCGTCAAGATAAACATCGTTTACCTTAATTATATTTTGAGGGCTTCTAGCAGCATCACTTTCCAAAAGCAAAGGTGCATCATTTTCATTTAGTGCTGTTTTTTCAGTAATATCAGCTTGAACTTTTGTTTCTATTACAGGGCTAGGTTCCTTCATTGGAGTCAAAGGTTTCACCACTATCAGTTCGGAACTTTCACTTAAAGCTACTAGTTTAGATCCGCCATCATCAATTAAAACGGTAGCTTCAGTTTCTTTAGAAACAACTTGTTCCAAAAGGATTGGTTTATTTTCAAGAACTGGTACCACTATTTCTGATCTGACTTCAGTTGATTGGCCTGCAATCATTGGTTTCTTTTCATCTAAAGGAGTAACAGATTCTAGAACCATGGGTGAAGTTCGATTTACCACTATAACCGTGTCCAATGCAACTTTTTCTTCAGTCGCAGTATTAAGAATGGTGATGGTTTCAATGTCAGTAGATTTTTGTAAAGAAGTTTTTTCTGTATCACATTCAATAGATGTTACTGATTCCAAAACGAAAGGTTGAGACGATTCACTAATAACTTCATGAAATCCTTCTTCTTTCATCTCAGCAATATTTTGATAAGTTCCATCAATGACACTTTCAAATAACACTGGTGTGATTTCTTGACCGGGGAGTACCTTTTCAAGTATTTTCGGTTCCAATTGCACAGCCATCACAGGGCTTAGCTCTGGGATAGGAGTCAAAGGTTCTACAACCATGGGTTGGAAAGTTCCACTTAAAGCTACCTCCTCCTCTATAATGTAATTTTCCAGTTTAGAATTTTCTGTTAATATAATAGGTTCAGTTATTTGTAGAAGTATTTCGGTATTTTTAGCATCAATGATTTCTTCCATAGAAGAAAATTCTAACAAAACAGGCTTCTCGTTGGACTTGAATTCATCAATACTTTGTGTGTGTTCATGTGTAGTTTTAAAACTATCGTTTGTACTTGTTATCTCATGAACTATAAGAGATGGATCTTCTAGGCCCGTCACAACGCTTTCAGAGTGTATGTCTGAAAATATGTAAGTAGGGTATTTGAATGTTTGTGTAATGTGCATGCGAAAGTGTAAGAGTTATTATGTCAGAGACTTAAGTTGGATTTGAAGAATTATTTAAGAAATATACATATATGATAAAACAACTTTATATTTTTTTCCTCATAATGATATTGTTAATTACAACTTTTACGAGTTTATTTAAACGTTATAAAACCATCTACGACGTAACTAATGCTTATGTTTAGCACTTAATGATTTTTTATTCTATGCGACATAATGCATATTGACTATGTTATCAAAATCATTTTGGAGTTTGTATAAACGTATTTTACTCCACCGACGTGATGAACAATAGTTTGTTATTATTTTCATAAATGTAATATTATGCTAACTACAACGCCATTAAGTGAGTTATAGAAATAATTATTCATGTTTTACCGTATTTCATTTGCACAATTTCTAAATCATTGCAAACTCGCTCACATTGTTTGTCATTTGTTTCTACAGTAACGTTCAGAGTTTGTACAATAATGTCATCACCCTTCACCTCAACATCTTCTTTATAAAGAATCTGTTCATCGGTAGCTGTTTTGGTTGTACTTGTGGTTTTTCTTGCAGATTCATCCCTTATGTCCGCAGTTTTCACTTTGCCAAGGGGTAGTTCCTCAAGTTCGTCATCAATTTTATTGATGACACCTAAAATGTTATCTTCATGAACTTTTAGTCCACCACCAGTTACGTCATGCGAAATAGACATTGTTCCTGGAAGCTGTTCTTTTTGTCCACTTATACCAACGTCTGTTTGATAATCCAAATAAATGAGTACTGTTTTTTCTTCAAATTTTAATAAATCAACTGGGCTTTTATTTTCATCAAATAGCAAACTTGATTTTCCACAAAGTTCCGATTCATCAAATTCTGTTTGACAAATGATGTATAAATACAACGAGAAAACATAAAGTTACATTTTTAAATGTAAAATGTTAGAAATTAACTACCTCTTTCTCAAATGAAAAGATTTGTTGTTTATTAGTTACTTTTGTTTGAAAATAATACATAAAGCCTGTATTTATTTATTAGTGTCGTTTATTTACACATCATAACAACCATATTGATTTATCTGACTGCAATTGACGGTTATATTCAGAAAAGCTTTAATAAGTGTTTAAAAAATTCCTAGTTTTACTAATATTACACGTGTTAAATCAATTACATATCATTTTGCATTAGATGTTTGGATTTACCGTTACCGTTGTGCGAATCCGATGGCTGTTCTAGAACTTGCAAGCATTTGTTTTCCTTTTCACTTTCTAACTCTTGATTCTCGATTTCTTTTAAAACGTTGTCACTCAGAGCTGCTTCTAGGGAACCCACAGGACATATTTCTGCAGCAGTAGAAGTAGTTTCAATATTGGGGTTTTCCACAGAAATTTCTGCATTTGTTGGGTCGAAAGTAGCTGGTAACTCTTCAATAAGAATATCACCTACTACTGGAATTATTATAGTTTTTGCGGTTTCCATTAGCAATGATTCTAGAACATCACTTCGAGTCGTCCTACCGCATTCCAAGTCAAGTGAATCATCAGTTCTATTAATGATCACAACTTCTTGACCATCTTTGACTGTGTCTGTAATTGTTTCATTCTGGCTAGCTAGTTCATTCATCCCTTCAAATTCTGCAAGCACCGGTATTGAAGCGTCCTTATTTAAATTATCATCTGCTTTGGTACATTCTTCAGACATATCGTCAACTTGTATGTCTTCTAGTATTTCTTTTTTAGAAACCAAAATAGTATTATCGCTACTTTCAGTGAGTTTTGAAATTTCATGAACAGCATCTATTTCAAATTCTACTATCTCTTCATCTTCGTTTTTTATTTCGTCATGCAACTTTAGAGCTTCAATTTTAGGTAAAATTTCTTCTGTCTGGGTACTATTTAACTCCTCATTGCATTTATCATCCGAAAGTAACTCGGAACGTAGTGAAATTACGGTATCAAGCTCATTTGCCAAGGATTCAGCAATATCAAGAATATTAAGCAACGCTTCTTTATTTATTACTGGGTTTGTTTGTTCTATAGCTTCAAGGGATACTAGTTGCAATGCTAATAAAGCACTGTTTAAGTCTTGAACTAATGGGATTTGTTCTTCTTTTATTTGGGTACTTTCGTTAGGAATTTCTTGGGGAGCTATACTATTGCGTAACTGTCGAGCTACTACTACTGACTGAGACAGTTCAGTGTTGGCCGAAGCTTTGGCTAACATATTGACTACATCAGTTATGTCATCGGATAGGTACTGATCAATGTTGTGTAATAATGCGTCTGTAAGAAATCATAAATTTAATAATATATTGAGATAAAGAGACTTTGACATAAGCAAATTTTTAATAATGTTATTTTTTTAAATAATTATAATAATTAGTGGAATAAAATAATATTTGATCTTTTGGTTTTAGTAGCCTGTTTTACTTGTTGATGGTATTTTCGTTTATTGATTTCTTTACATATTAAGTAAATTTTTACAAAAATCGTACAAAAATATTTTAAATACAAAAAATAGTGGCCCATTGGCACCAAGAGCAGGGTCCAAGATGCCGCTGGTTAAGGCTCTAGAGAGCGGAACCTCCTGACTATCTGACTGAAGGTATTTATTATCATGCTAGTATTTTTACAGATCATTCGTTGTTTTGCTGCCATCATACTCACAATTTTAACATAGCTTTATTCACGAGTTGTTTAAAAATATGAAATCACATTTAAGTCGCGTTTTTTAAGACATTATTTGAAGGATCCACGAGTTAAGGAGAAAGTAAAGTAAGTATATCTACAATTATACTAGGTAATTGATTTCCTGTTGCACCGTGTTCATCTATTAATGAGTGCTGTATCTATTTAAGTTTTCACTTACCTAATACAAAGCAAAGAACTATACCGCTAAATTATAGGTACCTATCGTTATTATCCCGTGTACCTATTTTGTAATAAAAGAGAATAGTATTTTGTATTTATTTGTATTATGTTAAAGCATTTTATATATATTGATGAAATTAAAAATTGTCTAGTGTATTAGTATCGTTAAGTTCTACCAAGGCACTAATTAAAAAGCCATTATAGTTGTGTGAGTTAGGTGCGTGTGTAAAAGTATAATGTTGCAAAATGAAAGAGCTTAAATCACAATGTATCATAATGAATGCCACTTACTACTGAAATTATAAATTATCGATACTAAAGTGGAAAACGTTTCTACGTAACTTGTAAATTTTAAGCTGTAGTAATTTATTAATTGCTGCATCTATACCAAACAAATGAATCCATCCGCCATCTGTTAAACATAGGCACGCACAATTGAACGATCTAGCGTATCAACTAAATACCATGGTACGATGGAATTACAAAAACCCAACTACACACCAACCAAAAGGCGAATTGCGTCGATCATAATAACTGTTAAAGTGCAGGAAACTAAATGAACTGCGATATTTTTGTAATTTTACATAGAAACTAAATATTTCATGAAAGCATAACTGGGTGCCTTCGGACACTGCTGCGGAGAAGAAAGTATTTGAATATATACACTGATGCAAAAATATTTATTTTGACTTCAGCCAACCGTGCAATCGCTAATTATTATTTTGTGCATTATGCCACGCAGGTATAACTCCACAGTATGGAAAGTATATTTTTCAGTTTGACAGTTTAATCTGATTGGAATTATAATCGATTAAAAATAGTTGGATAAATAGACTGGATAAATATACCAGTAACGAGTACTGGTATATTTATCCAGTTTTTTTTACTTATCTGTATACTTTCATGACTACGAGATTCACTCATTAAAGTTCGCCGTTCTAATGGAAGTGATACGTTACAGTTTTGACACATTAAACTGGAGAATAGGTGAATGCCAAAAAATATATGAAAATGCCTACTTTTTTCAAAGTCATACTGTGTAGCTATTATAGCATTTTAGAATATCAAAAGCTGTTCTACGAAATTAAAGAAAACATTAATAATAGCGTCACAACATTTATTATTACCGAGAGTAATCTTTGTTGCTTCCGTTGGTTGAGGAACGCTTTCTTCTGCAGCTTGTTTTGAAACAGTTTCACTAATCCCCGGTAGACGTAAAGCAGATGAAGCTTCACACGTGTCTTCTATCAATTCAGTTGTTCTAGTTTCAGTCACTGGTTCTAGTTCAGAAACTTTAGTTTCTCCCGTTATTTCTAGGCTTGTGAAGAGACTAATATTTTCCTCAAGTGTTTCTTGTGGAACTTCATTGATGATTTTTTCTTGTTCTGACTGCTTTATTTCTGCTTCTGCAATAGTATCTATGCTTTTCATAGCTGATACCTTTGTATTTTCAGTGGCAATGGCTATCTTGTCATATTCTTGCAGTTCCAATACTTTTGGTTCAATAGTGGTTTGAATGGTATCTGTACTTGTGGTGGCTATATTTACTTTTTCTAGAGGTGGAGGCTGTACTACCTCGGCAAACACACCTATTTCAACACTTTCATTGACAGCTTCAGTTCCAGTAATCTCCAGTTCCTGCTCAACAGATTTATCTACATTGACATGTTCACTTGCTGTTTCTTTTTGATGTGATGGTCTTATTTCCTCCATTTCAATAATCGTAGTAGTTTCTTTATCAACAGCTACAGGTTGCTTTGTTATGATAGCATCACTAATTGCTATGCCTTGTTCTAAAGATTGCGATTCCATTACATCAGTAGCCGCAGTTATTTCAACAGTTTCAGTATCCAACTTTGATTCAGTTCCAATAACCTTCGGTTCTTGCTCAATAGGTTTATCAACACTGACATGTTTACTTGCCGTCTCTTCTTGATTTGATGTTCTTAATTCCTCCGTTTCAATATTTGAAGTAGTTTTTTCAACAGTAGCTACAAGTTGCTCTGTTATGTTGGCATCACTAATTGCTATGTCTTGTTCTAAAGATTGAAATTCCACTACATCAGTAGCCACAGTTGTTTCAACACATTTTGTATCAAATTGTGCTTCAGTTCCAATAATCTTCGTTTCTTGCTCAATAGATTTATCTACATTGGCATGTTCGTTTGCTGCTTTTTTTTGATGTAACGGTCTTATTTCCTCTACTTCAATACTTTCAGTCGTTTCTTTGCCAGCTACAGGTTGCTCTGTTATAATGGCGTCGCTAAGTATAATTAATTGTTCTAAAAGTTGAGGTTCTGCTACATTAGTAGCCGCAGTTGTTTCGACACATTTTGCATCAAACTGTGCTTCTGCTTCATTAACCTTCGGTTCTTGCTCAAAGGATTTACCTACATTGCCATGTTCAGTTGCTGTCTCTTCTTGATTTGATGGTTTTATTTCCTCCGTTTCAATACATGTAGTAGTTGCATTATCAGCAGCTACAGGTTGCTCTGTTATGATGGCATCACTAATTGCTACGCCTTGTTTTAATGATTGTGATTCGACTACATCAATAGCCGCAGTTGTTTCAACACTTTCTGTATCCAACTTTGATTCAGTTATAATAACCTTCAGTTCTTGCTCACCAGATTGATCTATATTAGCATGCTCACTTGCTGTCTCGTCTTGTTTTAATGGTTTAACTTCCACCGCGTCAATGAACACAGTAGTTTCTTTACCAACAGCTACATTTTTTTCTGTTATGACCGTGTCACTAACGACTAGGTCTTTCTTTAAAAGGTTTTTCTCTTCTGTGGTAGTAGCTGCAATAGGTACAATGTTTTCTGAAACTGGTGTTTCAACCGTGATAGCTTTGGCTTCTAAAGGTTCTATCTGTGTTTTTTCTTCAGCAGTGATACCAGTTCCAGTCTCAATAATCTCTTCCACAGTATTTCCAGGAGCAGTATCCTTAGATTTTTCTTGCTCTAATGGCTCAGTTTCGTCTACAAAAGCATCAATTCCTGGGCTTCCGATGGAAGCCTGATCTATTGAAACAGTTTCCTGCGCCGCCAAATGAAGATAACTTTCTTCAATTACTTTTATATCAACACGTTCGTTCTCCGTAATCGATGGTTCCATATCCTTGGGCCGTTCTTTAGTAATCGTTGACGATGTTTCCGCGGATTCATGGACTGCTGTGAATACTTTTGTAACATCAATTTCTTCCAAGGGTATTTGTGGGTCAAGAACCTCTTCTTTTTCTAAAACTAAAGGTTGTATAGCTTCTTCCGGAATAACAATAGCAGCATTGACAATTTCGTAGCCAAATTCATTTATATCAGTAACAGTAGGTAAAAGCTTTAATTGCTGTCTGCTGTCTTCAACAACGGTGATTGTAGTAGTAACACTGTCAGTACCTGCAATTTCCTCCACGGTAGACACTTCTGGCGCTATGTCTGGCTGTATTATAATAATTTCTTCAGTGACTACGTCAGTGCGTACATTTTCAATAGCAACCTGATCGATACTAACTTCTTTTGTGCTTTTTTCTTGTTTTTGGGATTTAGTTACTTCATTTGCAGCAATTGTTGCAACTTCATTCAATGAAAGCTCATTAGTTACTAAGTCTGTACTCGTTTTATCCTGATCACTTTGAACTTGTTGTTCAGTAACTATAACAGGAGTCTGCAGAGCATCTCCTGTCAGCTGCTCAGTAGGTGTATCTTGAGTGGTTGCAATAGTTTCACTGATAAGTTTCGTTATTATAGCTAGTTCTGGCAATGAATCTTCTACATTCAAATCCTTCACAGAAGCCACATCCGATATAATCGATTCTCCTGTTTTGTTATCTTCTCCCATAAACACGCCTTGTTTCGTTGGTGCATCCGGTTTTTCTAACCTGTGTGGAGTGTCTTCTCCAGTAATTGTTGCGGTAGCCGTTGCTTTCGCCATTATTTGAGCTCTACTTTCTTCGGAGGGTTGCATGCTTTCTTTATCTATGTCTACAGTAGTCTCAACAGTTTCTGTTAGGAGTTGTTCTACTATGACTTCTTCTTTGAAAATTTTATCTTTTAATGATTTGTCATCACCTGACTCAGTAACTGCTTGTATAGTATCCACTGAGATATGTTCTGGAAGTACTTTGGTAACTCCTTGATCTAATATTTTGATTACATCAGCAGTAATAATATCTTCGAGTATGCTTGTAGTAGGTAATTCTATACTTTCTGCTATTAGCACATTCTCTTTTACGATCATTTCGGCTTTAGTGAATTTGTGTTCCATATTTTCAGACAAACCATCAGCTTGTTTAATAACTTCTTCAGATGCATCAGATTCAACCTGAAGCGGTTCGATAGTTGATTCCTCAACTTCTCTTTTTCCTTCTAATGTTTCTTGCGGCACATAAACTTGTAATATTACAGTAGCAAGTTCCGAAGATAAATGAGTACTGGTATTGGTAAGTTGCTGCAGCGCTTCTTTTCCAATCACTTGTTTCAGTTCACAGATAGAGTCCAATGAAAGCGTTTGTACCGTGGATAAAGTGTTTTGTAGAAGTTGAAGTTGTTCACCGCAAGCCATACTAATTGTTGTTGTTGAATTGTCTGTAGCTGCCTCGATACTCTTACGTAAGTCACACGCAATAGCTACTGATTGTTTAAGTTCAACAACATTCATAATTGTAGATATTTTATCGAGTGTTTGGACAGTTTCGTCTGATAAGAATTCATTGATGGTTTGTAATAGTGTTTCTGAAAATATGTAACTTTCATGTAGTGTACGTTTAATAACATGAAAGGTAAAGGTAATATGGTAATGAGAGTAAAAATACTTGTAGGTTTTCAATAGATACACATAATTATTACGTTCCTAAAGTGAAAACGGTCCCATATTTACATCTCTTTTGCACTATCGTTAAACTATTTCATAAATCTATCTAGAGACTATCCGAAAGTATTCTTTTAAATCAAAAGATTTCAACTATGTTTCACAGCAAGCACTCACTTAATTATCTGATGCTGTTTGAAGCACATAATTAAAGACAGATCGGAATATAAAATAAATTGTTGCAATTTACTTCTAAATATCCTAACTCAAAGTAAATATTACTCAGTCTGTTCTAATAGTAAGTTATAGCAAATGATAATAAGTACATAAATTACCTGCTGTTGCTTTTTGTAGTGGTTGCTCCGATTTTTGGATAACTTGTTCTGCAGCCACAGCCTTCGCGTCACTTACTGTCACTTCTTCTAAAATAATTGGTTCAGTTTGGGTAGTAACTGCTAATGCTTCACCGAATTTAGTATCTACTTCGAATAATTCTGTTTCTGCTAATTCAAGAGACGGTTGAGAAGTAGGCAATAAATCTGTCTTTTCAGGTTCATGTTTTATTTCTTGCAATTCAGCATCTTCCTCCACTCGTTGTACTTCTGCAGCTACACTCTCTTTATCTTCAGACACAGTAGGTTTTACAGAAGCAACTTCAGTCATTGTAATTTCCAATTGCTCGGTTGATACAGTTGCTTCAGCCATTTTGGACTCTGAAGCTTTCAATTGCGTAGCATCAGACAATTTTTTAAGCTTTACATCTTTAAGCTCGTCAAACAATTTTGGTGTTGTTTTTACTACAACGAGGTCTGCACGGAGATTTTCAGTTATTGCAGCCACGCGCTGTAGTGTGTCTTTGTTAATTGAAGGGATATCTGCTAAAGTGTCTAATGGCAGAGTTTCCAGTGCCGCCAAAGCTGTGTGCAGCTTTTCCGCTAGTTTCGCATACTGTTGAATAACTTCTTCCTTCAGAACATCACTAGTTTCTGCTTTTAATTCGACTTCAGAAGCAGCGATGTTCTCACGCATTTCTTTAGCAATACTTATCGACTGCTTCAATTCTTCAGCGTTTATGACATTAGCTAGTTCGTTGATCACTTCTGTTATATCGTCAGATATAAACTGATCTATATGCAGAACTAACAATTCTAAAAAAAAAAAACGTTAGGTGGTAACAAAAGTTTTAAGGTAAAGACAGTAATATTGTATAGATATAACAACATTAAAAGTAGTTTATTACCAATAGTTGCCTTAGGAGCCATTTGTAGCTCGGCTTGTTGACTAATTCCAACATCAATCGGCTGCTCATCAACGGAAACTGCATGCAACGCTGGTCCGAGATCTTCAATCATAACGGCACTTTCTGATTCTAATTTCAACGTGTCGACAGATGCTACACCTTGGGCTTGGTCTTCTTCAACTACACTGAACTCAACATCTTCTTTGCGAACTGTTTCGGTATAAACTGCTTCAGTTTGTTCCAGAATCACAGCTTCAGTGCCTTCTATAGCAAAAACTTCTTCAGTCTCAGGATGACCAGACTGTACTATTATTTCTGATGATAAATGCTTGGCGTCTTCCACTGTGACAATTTCTTTACTTTCAGCGATTGATTTTGCCAACATTTCCGTTGTAGCAATTAACTGTTCAGAAGACGATACTTGCGCTACTAAACTAATTTGTTCTAAAATAGTTGCTTCCGATTCTACAGATGATGTTACCAACTCTGGAGTAGTGATGGCAGCTTTGCTCTCAACTACTTCAATTTGCTTTAGGATTTCAGTTGAAGGTTCAGCAGGAGCTTGTAGTGCCACTCTGATGCCAGTAACAGCAACTAAATCTGCTTGTAACTGTGCAGTGACTCGAGCAATTCGCTGAATCACTTCTGTACTGAGTGCTGGTGCTAACTCTTGTACGCTGTCAAAAACTTGAACTTGCAAAGCAGATAATGCTGTATGGAGTTTTAAAGCCAACCTGTTTTGTTCCTTGCGAACTTCTTTCACGCGTTCAAGGCTTTCCTTTTCTTCTGTGACTATTTCTGAGGCAGCAATGCTTTCACGTAACTCTTTCGCAATATCCATGGTCTCTTTTATATCATCAATTTTTATGATAGCAGAGATTTCTTCCACTATTTCGATTAATTCTATGTATTGATCAATATGCTGAATGATTTGCTTAGCTTTTTCTGAAAATAATAATATTTATTTTAGTTAAATTATATTGTTAGTTATAAAATGATTTAAACGCGTGAAGAATTAAGCATTTCAAAACTGTAAAACGGAGAACGACTTGGTGGTGAATCACAAAAACATCGATGGATTTTTTATATAAATATTAAAAACACGAATTTGATTAATTGTACAAACTGATTCTGTTGCTCGTGATGATTTTGTAATATTTTTGTCGGCTTTAATTTTTAAACCTGATAGAAATAGGCAACCAAAATTTAAACTCGACGAGACTTAAGGCATAAAGCATAATATTTCATTTTCGCGTCACGACTGCGTTTGTACAAAGCTCTGATTAATAACGACAAAGCCAGATTATTGACATCCACTCCTACTTTACCTTTTTTAACTTCTATATTTCCCAATATATCAACTTTTTCCAACTCGACCAATAGCTGATAAGCCGCAAGGAATACGAGCTTCATGTTTTCAGTTTCTAATTGATTCTTCCCATTGTACGCATCTTCGTTTTGCCAATCGAATTTCGACATGATAGCTTTTAGAGACTTTACTTTTTTGTTTTTTAAATCTGATATTTTGGAAGAGGCCAGCTCTTCGGAGTTAAGTGCCAATATTCCTTGTAGTTCAGTTGCAATAGTTAAGCATTCGTTCAAATCAGCGTCACTAAATGGACCTGATTCGACTAATATATCCATTTCAATACCTATGAAACGGTCTATTGCGTTTTCCAAAGAATCGATATTGGAATTGATATCTATAAAAAATTTCGACAGAAATATTAAGTAATCATTTTGTTCTATATTTTTACTCCACACAGTAGGTAAAACCAATTAATTTATGTTTTCTTTTGATAATAAAAGACCACGACTTTTGATTGTAGTATTAAGTTTTAAAGTATCGGCTAGATATGGATGCATAACGTTTTGCCTAATACCTCTTCAATAAATATAGACATACTCGTAACTCCATAAATGTAATATTGTATTTTATTAGGAACCATAAATTTTGTGTACGTTAACTTATTATTTAGGTCCTGAGATCATCAAGATATTTAATAATAGAATTATTTATAAAGCTATTTTAATATATAAACTTACCCTTAGGAAGTTTATCTTCACTGTAAATGTTAGCTTTCTCTGAAGACAAAATACCTTGCATGGACTTCTCAATGTCTTCCACGGGCTTCGCGATTTCTTTGACAACTTGAGCAACTTGGACGTTTTCTATAGATCGTAAGCTATCTTGTATCGATTGTATCTCCTTATCAACTTCTATTATTAGCGAAATCTCCTCATTGGCAATCGCTTCTTCCGTTTCCATCCTTTCTATTATTTCTTTATGTTTTTCAGTCATCGTTTGTACAAGAGATTCCGTAGTTGTTATATCAACCGATATCGAATCTTCATCAACACCTCTAAGAACTTGTTCTTGAACATTTGTTAATTGACTGTGTAATGCTTGTAGAGGTTCTAACATCTCCGTTAAAACTGCTTTCAAAGGACCTTCTTCCAACTTTTGTTTTGGAACTTTAACTTCAAGTAGGCTCTCTTGTAATACATCCGTGCATTCAGCCAAACATTTCAGTAAAATCAAAGTCGTGCCAGTACCACTTGCATCTTTGAAGTCATGGTGTTTCTCAATTACAGTTGAAACTTTTTCTAACATGTCTTTCGTTTCCACATCTATTTTCTGCATTTTAACTTCCTCAACAAATGTTGCGAATTTTTCAATCAAATTAACCAAAGTACTGTCTTCAACCACGTTAGGTTTACCACTTTTGATTTCCTCTAAAATATCTGCCTGTACATGTTGCAGAGAAGGTTTCGCTATTTCTAATATTTCGACGAATTTGTCAACTATTTCTAAGACTTGTTCATCGTGCTTAATTTCTTTTGTCACTTTAAATTCTTTGGCAGAGTTTTCAAACTTCGCCAAAGGCGCTTCAATCAAAAGTTCTGCTTGAGAATCAACAATCTTTATAAGAGAAGGTTGAATATTTTGGAGGCAATCATCGGTATGAATTAGGAAAGTAGCTAAGCAGCCGTTAACGTCATCAGTCAACTTTAGTTCATTTTTTTTAGTTTTGAAGTCATTTATTGTACTTTGTAAAGAACTAAACTGTTGTAATAATCTTATAATCTTCTTATGAGTTGTGGATTTAGATATTAGACAACGCAGGATGGTAAATTCATTCTTGCAGGTCTTAAAGAAGTCTTCTACTATCATCAGGTCAGCTATTGGCATATAATTTGAGGAATCTTGCACCACGTTAACAGCACTATCTACGATATCTTCCATTAACATAAGAGAGTCCGATTCAATTTCAAGTGCAATTTGTGGTGACGTGCAAGTCAAGTCGGAAGCACGAGAAAGGTCAACGAAATCATATTGCTCTAGCACAGCAATATTGCTTTGCACCTCATCAATAGTTTGAATTAGTTTTGCTTCTTGAGCTAATTTTTCTGGGGCTTGTGGAGTAAATTTAATCATCTCCTCTTGCACGGTAGCTACTTTTTCATATAACTCTTCGGTAATCATTTTAACTTGCTCAATCCTGATTCCTTTGGAAACATCAGTAGCACTAAGTAAACTGTCAACAGTGAGTTCCAAAGCTTTAACTTCTTCTGGCATAGGAATATTTTCTACGACCTTTGTAGTTTCAATAATGTCTTTTAAATGCACACACACTTCTCTAAGTGCACCGACTTTGTTCGCTATTTCAACGGTGTTGTCAGCGGTGTGCATGGCAGGGAACACAGCGAGCATACACTTATCTAAATGCTCTTTAAATTCAGATACACTCTGAATCACGGAATGTATTTTTTCCGTCGGCATCTCTAATAAATTTTCATATATTGGAATGTTACTTGTGTCTAACACCGACAAACTTTGCTGCAGCTCCTGCATCGGCTCAGCTATTGCTGCAAGTTTTGATGAATTGATTAAGCTGGGTATCTCATTTGATCCCTCCATCAGTAGAGGGTGTAGAACCTCTTCAATTCCTGAGTGCAATT
Organism: Polymixis flavicincta; assembly: GCA_949987655.1. NCBI lineage: Eukaryota > Metazoa > Arthropoda > Insecta > Lepidoptera > Noctuidae > Polymixis > Polymixis flavicincta. The sequence continues at coordinate 7,573,336 of OX465171.1, read as the reverse complement.
CACCTAAGCCTATAACAAATGATTTTAAACTAGAGTAATCACTGACTTCAGACAAAGTATCTAACGCGTCAATGATTTCAGGATTTTGTAATACAGTAATGTGTTCATGCAATGTCTGTAGTGCTTGCGCAGTTGCAGTAGTTTGCAGCTCCTGATTAAATGGCGATATCGCCTGTTCTACCGTAGTTTCTTCGGCAGCCGGTAAAACTAAACGGTCAGATGGAATTGTGTCTGCTGTAGTCTTTATACCCGATATATCTTCAAGAGTCGACATATCATCTACGGCTTCTACTCCTGCCTGTTCCTGTATAATTAAAATGCAACTCTGTAGATTTTGAACTGCGCTAGCCATATTGACACTGACGTCATAGGGCGTCAGGTTTTCAGCATATTGAGAAATAACGTCTTGCTGTAATATTTCAAGTGTCATGTGGAGCTCATGAATAGGTTCAGCTATCGTTGCCATTATTTCGCTGTTTTGTTTTAAACTTTCAATATTTTCGACTATATGTTGATTTAGAATAATTATATTCTGGTTTAATTCACAGAGTGGCGTTGCAAATATTTGGGCAAAAGATGAGATTTCTGATATATCAGAAATATGTTCTTCTTCAAAACCACTAGCTTTTATCGAAGCTACACTTCGTTTTAGTTCCTCAAGAACAGGACAAATGTTCTCCAATGTAGGAGCAATGCTTGTCTTGAAATCCTGCGTCGACTCTATAGCCTTTACATTTTCAATTGCGGCTATCGCCTGGTCAATATGTTCCATTACAACCTTGGCCTTTGTTTTGTCATATTCATGAGGAGTTATGGGTTGTATGTGTTCGGAATCAATATGAATGCTGACTTCCTCAGCTGTGTTGATAGCCTGTTGAATATCAACCAAAGTGTCAGCGATATTTGTAAGAAGTGAACAATTAAGCTCCGAATCAAAAACGTTTGTGATGAACTGGTCTTGAATAATTCTTAAGGTGTTATTAAGACTAGCAAGAGACAGAACGTTATCAACATCTAGATTCTTGATCGAAGTATTGATTCTGTTAACTGCATCACAAGTTTCCATCAAAGCAAAGTATTTCTTAGACTCGTTACTCTCTATAACATTTTCTAAGACTTTTGTTAAGTTTTTGTGGAACACGGTCATGTGATTCTTAACTTCTGGCATGGGTTCTAATCTCGGTAGATTATTTTCTAATGCTATAAGAATTTGGGCCATCTTTTGTAGCGCATCCAGCTTATTTTCGCTCTGTAAAACATCAAACGTACCCACGTTATTTTCAATGACTTCTATTTGTGTTGATATTTTATGAAGGTTTTCTTTAATTGAGGCTACGGCCTGTTTCAGCACGGCTTCATCTTCGCCATCAGACTCTGTGGATAATTGCTCAAAAGAACTCCTAAGTTTAACAACGGACTCCATTACAGTTTCAATAATCTCAGTGTTGTATTTTTGTAATGGCGTATTTGATTCCTTTACTGACAGTGTTTCGATTTGTTCCAATGCTGTTTGCAGGTCTTGTATAGAAGCATACATATCATTTAGTATCACTTCACTATTTCGCACTTTAGCGACGTCTATTATTTTCCCAGTTTCGGCACACTCAGCTATACACAGTAAAGAAATTAGGGGAGCTTTTAATTCAAATACCGCTTTTTGTGTATCTCTCAAATGTTTCACTTCAAGAGAGGGCTCGTCCACTTTGATTTCACTAGCTTCGCTAAGAAGATTCCTGGCTTTGATTGTATCAGCAGAGAATTTGATCACTGTGCTCATCTCGTTATTCAACGACTCGATTTCTGTGAGAACTCTATCTTCAGTAAGTAAATAATCTTTAGACGTTACGGAATTAATTTCCGAGATCAATTTCTGCATTTCACTGCCGCATGTTTCGACGAAAGCTACGCAAGTTTTCTTAACAAGTGTTTTGCTGTCACTTTCCATGTCAATACATTTTTCAATGATAGTCAGAGACTGCTGAAGAGCTTTTAATGGTTGAGGTAAACTATTAAATAATGTACTGCTAACCTCTTTTGTTTCTGAAGCCGATTCTTTGGCAGCATCTGCAATACTGTGTATTTCCGAAAGAGGAGATATCAAACTACTGATAATTTCCAAACTTCTTGAAGCAGTTGCTGCCGATGACATCAGTTCTGACTTAAGAATAATATCTCTTTCAATAATTTGAACATCGTTTATAACTTTAGATAATGAAGTACTTATGTTCACCATTTTGTTTTTGAATTCTTCTTCTGTCATTTTGGGTTTTGGGGGCATTTCCATTTCAAATGATTCTTTTTTCCGAAGGGCTTCTTCTCTTGATTTGCTTACAGACTTCTCGCTTCCTGAACTGGATCGCCTAGAACTACGGCTTGTACGACGCTCTCTCTTAGGTTTTACAACAGGAGCCGGCTCGAAGTCAAAGTGCTTCAAAGCTTCATCTTTAAAAAGAATAGTTTTTGTTGGCTCTGATGACTCCTGACCGTCTTCCCCTGATGGTTTTAAAGATTTCGATTTAGGTTTTCCAGAACTGTGTGCACTCGCAAAACTTTGTAGATCGGAAATGGCTTGAGTGTCATCGTCTCTCTTTTCTTCCGACAGTGACTGATCACGTGATAAACTGAAAAAGTCATCGGCACTTCTCTGGGAATCTGACTTCTTCCTACTTAGTTTAATATCTGATCTTTCATCCGATAACAACGCCATAGTTTTTTCCAAATAATCCTCTCCCGCAATCTCAAAGTCTTGATCTAATGATAGCTGAGGCGGGCCGTTCTCGTCCGCAATGGATAAGTCTTCGAGGTCTGCTTCTGTTCGCATATCTTCATCTGGAGTCACGAAATATTCGGGTGAGACGTCAATTATAACTGCCTCCATCAACAAATTACCAGATGTAGATGTTTCTTTAACGAATCTTAAAGGTGGAAGCTCCACCACATTGTGTTCTGTAATATTTTCTGATAATTGATCTGCGTACATTTCTACAATTTGTAAAGCTTCTTCTTCGGTCAGGTCTGGAGTTTCATAAAGAGACACAGAAACTTCTTTACCATCGAATGAGAAGGATATTTCTCCTTTATCGTCAAGAGTGGTGACATCACCGACTGGTGTGTCGTACATCTGTGAAGTTCTTTCTTCATGTATGGTGCTAAGAGATAAGTTCCTTTGTAAAGCTTGTTCTTCAGCTTTCTTCTTTTTTGCTTTCATTGAATCATCAAATCCGAGGAGTGAAGCAGAACTGGCGGCAATGCCCATACAGTTCTGCGCTTCACAAGTGTAAGTACCAAGGCAGCACGTGCCGTCTTGGCCGGATATAATTCTGTGAATATCACCAGGTTTTAATTCCTCGCCATCTTTGTACCATTTGAGGACGGGTTGTGGGACACCAATGACCTTACACTCGAGGTTCACGGCTCCTTCGTCAGATAGTATGGCTTGAAGGTTTTCTAAGAATCTGGGTTTCTTGTAATGTCTTGGTATGATTAGTTTGAGGAAACATGAAGTGACGCTGTGTCCGAAGTCGTTCATGGCGACACACTTCCACTCTGCCTGGTCGAGGAACTCTAGGCTCTGTATGTCGAGGTAGCACACGCCGCGTTCCTCCCGGCCGAGGTGGCAGCGCGACGTCTCGTCCACCGGCTGGTCGTCGCGGTACCACAGGACCGACGGCTCAGGCGGAATGGCGACTGAAACAAATCACAAATTGATGTTAAAATTAAGTAAAAAGACATTTCTGTTAAAAGATTAATCTTTAAAATGTAAATTTCGATTCTAATAGGTACTCAAGTAACCGCGCTTTAGATATAACATGCGGATCTGAAGATTCTACGCTTCGTTACTTTTCCATGTGAGAGATGATTTGATCCAAATGATTGTATTAATATCTAGAATGTACGGAACTGGACACTCACCGCACGATCTGACAGACACTTATCATGCTCCGATGGTGTTATTGTTCTAGTCACTAGCGACATGAGCAAGCACTTGTGGTTTTGCACTTATCAAATTCCTAGCAAATATCAGTTTTACAAACTGTAGGCCGAGCAATCGTAACATGCTTTGGAATGATTTTAAAATACTTGTTTCCACACATAATTTAATCTAAGTTTTAAGAACTGGGTAAAAGTTGATTGTGCTTGTAGAAAATTATTGAACCAAAATGCTATGAGATAGTTGTATTTTCGGCTTGTGGCTAAGCAATAACAGCCGTACGGGTCAATCTATCGCGTTAAGCTTGCCGCGGTTAGACATTGGATGGATGACCGTCTTTAGATACCAAGACTCTCTGTGCATCGGAAAGCAGGTTATACCGTTGGTTTGTTTTGGTTGGCGGGCTGTCATACGTGACTGTTTGTCAGTCGATACGCGTCGTTAGAAACCCGAAAGTCTGACAACCAGTCTTACCAAGGAGTATCGTATTATCCAGTAACTGGGTTGTGGGGGTCAGATAGGCAGTCACTCCATTTAAAATACTGTTATTCAGCTGCATCGGGTTAGACTGGAAGCCGACCCCAATGTACTTGGGAAAAGGCTAGGCGAATGATGATGATGATGAGTTGTACTGTCGATTATTACGGTAAGAGTAATTTGCATGTACTTCATAGTGTAAAAAGCTCTCAGAAAGTTGGGGGTAAATTATTTCATCTTGGTTAAAAGAATTTACCTAAGTGCTCCTTTTTGAAGGATACAAAAGAATTCAAAAATACCCTAACTGACCTTTTACTGTAAAACGGAATGGCTCATCAATCTTCGCTTCGACGCTCTTCAATCCTTGAATGAACTTCGGCGCCTGATTCTTGGAGAATAGCTGCAGTTTCTCTTCCTCATTCAGCTGGTTCTGGATATCTTCAACTGTCAGTTCAGCGGAACTGCTGGCTTGGCCCATGCAGTTCCTGGCTATGCAGCAGTAGGAACCTAAGGAGTTGGTTCCTGTGAGTTGATACACGTCTCCGGGCTTGAGTTCTTGGCCGTCTTTGAACCAACTGAGGACAGGCGTGGGGAAGCCTACAACTTTGCACTCGAAGGATACTAGCCCTTCTTCTGTTAGTACAGCTTGAAGGTTCTCCATGAATCTTGGCTTTCGGTAGTTTTTGGGCACTGTGAAAAATGAGAAAATAATTGAAATATAATTTAAACCAGTAAGTAAATAAATATCTACCTATACACATTAAATAAATAAAAACAATAACCCATGTGCTTAACTAGATTCGTTGAAGTTATCATAATGAAGCCCTAGATTGGTATGAACGAATATTAATTTAAAGTAAAAAGGAGCCAGCATAAACACGAATAAAAAACAAACAAAGAAAATTATTTTCATCAATTATTATTAGTCCTTACTCAGGTGATTGAATACTGCTACTATTAAAATACCCCCGAAAAATATTATGAAAGCCTTTGTAGTGCATAATCAGCCTATAAGGTTCCCACTGCTGGGACACAGGCCTCCTCTCTGTGAGAGAGAGTGGACCATAATCCAACACGGGCCCAGTGCGTGTTGGTAGGTGTCACATGTCTTCGAATTTTTCGGTTCGGCATGTCCTATGACACTTTCCTCACGATATTGAGATCACCGTTTTGAGAACAGTGGTGATGAAATAATGTAAACAAAGTTGGCAGACACTGCCTGGAGGAGTTCGCACCCTAACCCACGACCTACAACTCGTCACTGGGCCACCACTGTTCTCTTTGTAGTGCTATTCTGTAAATTTGGGTTTCTCAAACTTTTGGCCTGAACCCCTGTTCCGCCAAAAGATAATGTAGCTGTATACGAAATTAAACAATTATGTTACTAATATTAATGTGATGGTGGGCTGGTTTCTTGCCGCAAATTGAGTCGATTTTTAACCGACTTCCGAAAAGGACACGGTTCTATGTTCGACTGTGTTTTTTTTTTAAATGTATGTTCATCGATTTCTCCCCCTTTTGCGGACCGATTCTTTAAATACCTTTTTTATTTGAAAGAGTATACTCTTGAGGTGGTCCCATTGGCACCAAGTCAGGATCTGATGATGGAATCCCAGGGAAATCGAGGGCAACCCTCAATTGTTATTATAATGTAATAAATGAAAAACATTGTTATTACCAATAGGTAATAACAATGTTTTTCATTTATTTTCTAAAGCTATTGAGACATTTGCGTATGGTCATCATCATCTCATGACGCTGAGCTGATGAAGGAAGGTACAACTCTTTAACGGTTAGGAGTTCGGTGCAGGTTCGGGCATAACTCCGTCATATATATACCGATATGCAAAATTATTTTTATGTTCGAAAGGGGTTTATTCCGAAATGGTCCATTATAAATTTCATATACATCTGATGATGAGTTTCGGAGACAGACAACGGAACTCTTCAAAAAATGACACCAAATCAACCGCGATTGCTGCTATCGCATAAATATGCATTGTTTTGACCCCGAGAATGATGAAATTTCGAATTGGTGTGGGGTAGGTAATATAAATAAAACGTAAAAAAAAACTTACAAAAAAACAACCGACTTCCGGAAAAACACTACAAAGTGAAAAATAACGTTAATTTCGGGAGGAGATGACAATAAATCAATAAAATACATATCCAAAGTCACGACTTCCAAAATTTAAGTAATTTATCACTTTGTAGTGTTTTTCCGGAAGTGGGTATATTTTTTTTTTCATCATCATTATCATCATCATCATATCAGCCGAAAGACGTCCACTGCTGGACATAGGCCTCCCCCAGGCTCCTCCACTTCGACCGGTCTTGTGCTTCCCACATCCAGCGGATACCCGCGGTCTTCGCAAGGTCATCGGTCCACCTTGTGGGAGGCCTTCCTACTCTATTTTTGTTTTAGAAAAAGTTTTTTACTAGTCGTTTTGGACAATTTTAGTCTTAAATCTAAGTCAACATCAAGTCGATTTCTGTACTTAGTTTTTGGCACGACCAGGTGTAAACACCCATGCTCACATAAGTAAGTTATTGCTAAGGGTAAAAAGAAATTCATCGCTTTAGTGAGAGTTCGAGATATTCTTGCCTAGCAGCCCAAAAATCAAATATACACATCCTTTTTAAATCAACTTGAAGAGTTGTAACAGTGGACATTTCCAAGTCTCTTGTCACTCATATTATGATAGACTCCTAAAGCTCAGTGTCCCATATTAACACCCGGCTACTGTAGGCAAGTATCTCACCATCCATAGTGACATAGCAAGTGGAGATGCCGATGCGGCCCCCCGTGCTGGTCGCGACGCACTTCCACTCGCCCTCGTCCGGCCACTCGGCACAGCCCACCTCCAGCAGGTAGCCACCAGCGCCGTCTTCGAGAACGTGATACCTGGAATAATATTAACAATTTCATCAGTCTCAGTCAAGCCAATAGCTCACTCTAGAGTGTAGAGATACCAAACGGATTTTAAACGTTTTCAACCATTTGCGCTTAAACCGTCTTTTTGGTTGAAAACGATTTAACAGCGCACTTTGCTGTTTAATATTGGTATAAAATGTATTTTTTATTTAGAATGCACTGATGCTTCTCACGAAGTGAACTAGACCACAGCTTCTCCCTGATTTAGGATTTACAAATGCCACTTAAATAAAATGAAAACGTAATCAATGTAAGGCCCCCGTGGTCGTGGTTTCAAACCGTTTTACGAATTTCGGTTTAGATCGGTTTATTTACAACTACGAGACTGATCATTTTTGTTTCGTTTAACATTCACACGACACTGACTGAATTACGAAGTACAAGTTACAGCTGTGTGTATGTTAACTATTTAATTGTATATTTTTTCGTCTTTATTCAATTTCTTTTATGTAAGTACTTATAAAAAAAAAAACTTTTTTTATGGATCATGTGGTTTGCAATCAAGATTTTGATTTATTATTATTATTTATCTATAAGCTGGGAAATGCTATTTGGCGGCCTATAGTATGTGGGTTTACTATTAGGTACACCGGTACACTTCTGCTCAAACCTTGGTGAAACAAGGCGTGATTTTATGTTATGTTAAGAAATGCCTGCGCTATCTAGATATAAAATATTGACCAACAATATATTGACGTGTAAAAGTGGCAATCATAAGACCTACTTACATAAATAAACATTTCGTTTCATTTAACTCAACATCTGCGCAGTCGATCATCTCCAGACAGACAAAGAAAAAGTAAATGATTTACCTCTCGCTGGGCTCAATTTTTCCCTCCTTGTTATACCAGACAACGCTGCGGGGCCAGGGAGGTACCACGATATGGCAGCCGAGGGTCAGAGGCTCGCAGACCCTTACAAACTGGTCCTCGAGTTCTTTCGTGAAAATCGGAGGCGGCTCTGGAGTCACACTGCTGAAATCCAAGATAGAAAGTGTTTATTTTGTGACAAATATCGACACATACTCCCAACTTACGTATCGAAGGTTATGGGTTCGAATAGCGACGGCCATTAAACTATGTGTAATTTATTATGGAATAATAGTAAATAATAATATAGTTTTAGAAACTATCACGAGGATAGCCGGTATGTGTTAGCACCAACAATTTGAAGACATCTAATATCCACGGGTCCAACACGCACTGTGCCCAAAAGGGCCAAGGAGGACTGTTTAACTGCACGTTAGTGCACTATATCCGATAATGTCACATCGACTTTATTATTAGACCAATAATGACCAAGCTTGTAATATTAGCTTAACCTATTAACCTGTTTCTATCTTACATAGGTACCTACGTTGAAACTTGAAATCTTTCTTTTCTTCATCTGTTAAAATTTTTGCCTAATCGTTAATCTAATTGGCAGTTTATTTTGTTTATATTGCCCTTGCTATCAACTCTTAAATTATTAGCTCCTCATAGAGTTGGCTTTGTCAACTCTAGATTTGTTAACTTGTACTTTTCGACAGACCTACACTGTCCGCCCTTACCTATTAACACGGTTATCTGAAAAGATTTAAAAAACCAATTATTTTTAAGAGATCGTGGACTCTCTTGCAGGAAACAACCAATAGGTATTGGAACGGAGCACCTAGCTACTGGCGTTTCATAAGTGTCCATATAGGTTCATGTGGAATAAAATATTTTGAAAATGATTTTAATCAGTCCTCACCTACTTTTGATGTTCGTTTTTATGCCCAGTTTCACACGATTTTTATGCAAAGATTTTTTAAGGCGAACTAAAATATATTTTCAACTCTCGGGGTTGAGCTAACCAACCACCCAAATCAGGTTGTCAGAGGACGCTGGTCCTCTAAGCCTACTGGATATTTTAAATAACAGAAATATAAAGCACTAACACTCCGCTGAGATTGGCTGCCATGGCCGAAATTCGATCTGGAGGACTATTTTCTTTCCATGTATACCTACAAAGTTTCGTTAGTACATACGAATGATCTTCGGTCGGCGACGAACTTGTTGCGTATCGTGTTGTCGGAAGTAGCCCGATTAGTAATTTGCTTAGTCTTTTTCTAATGTACCTGGAGCTCGGCCTGGCGGATCCCTCCCTACTGCCGCGGCCGACAACGTGGACCTTCGATGAGGAGTAGGCCCTGCCCATACAGTTCACAGCCTCACAGGTATAAGTGCCGAGCGACGTCGGATCCTCGGCGTTTGCTGTGAGCGCGAAAACATCGCCTGCCTTTATTTCGCGACTGTCCTGTAATAGTGAAGTTGATAATGTTAAATAAACTGTAGAACTTATTATAGTGGAAATGTCAAATGATTGACTGTTTTATGGCTATACCTACAATGCCGCCATTACTAAGGTGAGAAAACATCATGTATATACAGGGTTATACCAACAACCTCTTACGGGGTCATTGTACTCATCATTATCAACAACTTTTAGTATGGGACCAAACTAGAAATCGTGAAAAAAAAATCAGCTGTTCCCTACATTTTGATGAGTTATATGAACATAAATGTAAGGAACAGCAGATTTTTTTGGTTTGGTCCTATAGTAAAAATTGTTCATAATGATGAATGACCTCTTAAGAAGTTGTTCCTGTTTTTCCAATAACCCTGTATAATCTGTGCTTCGCGTAGAGGATGACTTGATCAGACTATAATTTTCACACTGCTGAGACAAAGGCTTCCTCTCGCGAGCCCGGTGAGGGTTGGTAGATGTCACATATCTTCAAATTCTTGTTCTACGACATGCCGTTTTCCTCACGATGTTTTCCTTCACCGTTTCGAGAGTAGTGGTGATGAAATAATTGTTCGAACCTGCCACCTACAACTCGTAAGTCGCGGCCGTTTCCCACGTTTCCACCACAGCTCTCCTGAGGATGATTGTACCAACCCAGAATCCTTCGCGAGCGTGTACACAACCACATACCAAACTTACATCACAAATGAATTAAAGTATTCAGTGTTATTTAAATAGATTGATAGGAGATAGAAATTACGTCATTGTTTTTTAAAGAGGTGAATTTGTTCTCACTTTGTTAAATGTATATGGTGGCAGGGACATTGATGTGCAACCTGTTACCATGGATTCAGCGACGCGACTTTAATAGAACAATTTCCATGAACACTTCATGGAAGTTGTTCTCCCAGAATCGGGTCGCACCGTCGCGTCGCGGCTCTCTGTGGGAGCCTTAGACCTCTCGGTCTAGAACCACGAACGTTTGCACAAGACATTTTTACACAGCGAAAGAAGGCTTTTTTAAAGTTCATCCCCCTTAAGTGGTTAAATAAGGGATGAAAGCTTGTATGGACGTTCGTCACTTCAGCCGATGAGAGATAACATGGGCGCATGGCTTGTCTATACTATACTAATATTATAAAGAGGAAAGATTTGATTGTTTGTTAGCATTGAATAGGCTCCGAAACTACTGAACCGATTTGAAAAATTCTTTCACTGTTGGGAAGCTACAATATCCCGGGTGACATAGGCTGTTTTTTACCTCCGTATTCCCACGGAACCGGGAACTACGCGGGTGAAACCGCGAAGCGGTGCTAGTAATTTAATAAGGAGCTTTACCTTGAACCATCGCAGAACGGGTGTAGGGACGCCGACCACCTTGCACTCGAGCGACACGGTCCCTTGCTCAGTCAGGAGAGCGCGGAGTTCTTCCACAAATTCAGGGCGCTTGTACGCTTTTGGTACTGTGGAAAGGAATAGTTTTAAATTAGTATTAGTACAATTTTTTAGTTTTTTTGTATGTGTGTATACAGGGTAAGTTTTTATCAAGTGCGCATATTGTAACCATGAATTCAGCATATCATTCTAGAACCCCTAGCGGAGAAATTTTTCGCCCGTTGTACAAAAAAAAAATCTGATTTTTCATAGAAAAGTGCAATACCTACGCGGTCAAAATGTATGGAACAGCTGATTTTTTTTTGTGTATTCGGCGAAAAATTTCTGCGCTAGGGGGTCTAGAATGATATGCTGAATTCAAGGGTTACAATTTGCGCACTGGATAAAAACTTTTCCTGTATGAATACACACATACATACGTACAATGAGACATACGACGAGGCAATAAAGGTTTTTATTGTTATATTTAAGAAAATGTTTCCGACTGCATTAGATTGCTTACAGTAGTCATCCTTTTAAAACAAGTTTCTCGTGTTTTTCTTTTTTAATTAAAGTTCACTTTTTAGGCACTCAGGTTTTTTTGATTTTGAAATTTTTTTCTTCTTAATTATCGTATAAACTAAGTGTACACTGTATTTAGTCTAAACCTTCTCATGCTGATCCATGTAACTAGATAAACCTCGACGCCTGTCTAACAGGATGTCCTAGTTCAGGGGTCGAGACCACATTGATGTAACGTGTATTGAAGTTTGGAAATAAATTATTATTACTATAACTACAATGTCTTTTCATTTGTGACGGAATATTGGCAAAGCACGGAACTATAATTTGATTGAGTATACGATTCTGTTGTCTTCATTCATCACTACCCACCGATGCCCACTAGTGATGGGCAGTGGATAAATACTCGGAGGATAAATACTCGAGTATTTAAAAAAGTGGATAAATACTCGTTCTTACTCATTTTTATATATTTTCTTACATATTTTTTTTGCGCATTTTCTGATTATTTTAAAATGTTTTTGACTTGTATTGCTAGATGGGCTTTCCAAAATACTATAATATTACATTATTCAGTTCTGATGTCAATTGCCAGGGCTGTAGGTAATTGTGTCAGGAGCCCCACTGTCACTAATAGAACATGCTCTTTGGATATTATTTTTTTAGAAACTTTCTTTATTCAGAGTGTACAGAATCGCCACACACACTCGTGAATATCTCTGTGAATAAATTCTAAAACTCATGAAAAAATACGGCTAAGAAAAGTTTGTCACTGTTGTTGTTGGTGACAACGCTAGAAACCCGCAAAGGGCTTTTCAGTTAGTAACAGATGTTGGGCCTTAAACTGCGCAGCACACCTTATTAATTTGCTGGCTCATGGTGCACTGAAATGAAAAGGTTTCAAGCATGGCTTGCGAGGCTCCAGACCCGAGCGAGCTAGCCACTCTCTTTAACTCCGTCATCCAAGAGAGTACCACGTCCGACGCGTACAGCACAGGTGCGGCGGTTTTCTTCTTCAAAAAAGGTGACAAAACCTTGCACAGGAACTATCAACCCATTTCACTTTTGCGCCACTTATACAAGCTGTTTTTAAAAGTCGTCACGAACTGTCTCGGCAGAAGACCCGCTTTTCGAAAAGGCTTAAGTACCGCAGACCACATCCATACTGTACGGCAAGAAGACCGAGGATTACAACCAGCCGCTGTGTATGGCATTTATGGAGTTGAAGCCCTTTCGGCAACGATGTCAAATTAACTGTCGCTACATCGAAGTGTTGTGATGCTTGTATGAAGCTGCCACGATAATTCTCCAGATCTGAGATCAGAAAACCAGGCCCAACCAACTGCTCAGAGGAGTAAGACAGGGGGATATCACATCATGTGATATCGCGAAATTTACTTTTAGAATACCGAATTGATTACCTCCGCCTTTTTGAAGTCAGTTAAAAAACAAACCGGCCAAGTGCGAGTCGGACTCGCAGACGTAGAGTTCCGTACCACAAGGCAAAAAAACGTTTCTTGTATGGAGACCCTTTTTGAACCGACGAAAAAACGGAGGAGGTTACTCAATTCGACGCGTAATTTTTTTTTTCTGTATGACCACGCATAACTTTTTCCAGAGTAGTCCGATTTTGATAATTCTGAAGGCGGTGACATATAAATAAATACATATCCAAAGTCACCGACTTCCGAACTTAGTTATTGGGGTTGGACAAAGCTAGTTTATTATTTTTTACTTTTCGGTTTTTCGGCGGTTTAATTTTTTTGTTAAAAAGTTTTTATTTTATAATTTTTTGTGGCTATAATCTACTAATTACTACATGCTTAATTTTTGATTACTTATTGTAATACACAACTCAGTATTAAAATCTGTGAGTAAACAATCAATCATCCCCTGTTTTCTTACCCTTAGGGTTGGAATTTTTCTTCGAAATTTATATGGGACCAACTTCGGGGTATAATACCCTTTCCAATAAAAAAAGAATTATCAAAATCGGACTACTCTGGAAAAAGTTATGGGGTTGGACAAAGCTAGTTTATTATTTTTTACTTTTCGGTTTTGCGGCGGTTTAATTTTTTTGTTAAAAGTTTTTATTATTTGTTAACTTTATTATTTCTTCTAACAGAGGCAACAGAAATTCACAGCCTGTGAAAATTATTACGGATCATGAGATATAGCCCGCTGATAGACGGACGGACGGACAGTGGAGGCTTTGTAATAGGGTCCCGTTGGTTATTACCCTTCGAGTACGGAACCCTAAAAAAGCAACAAACGCTTTACAGCTAAATGTTGATTAAAACCAATCCAAAAGCAGTTGAACCGTTAAAACTTACCAAGTACATTAAGATGCGCAGAGCAGCTGGCGCGACCACCTGCATTCTCCGCGGTACAGGTCCATCGACCAGCATCGTCCACGCTGACTGCAGCCACGTCTGCACACCAGAAGTTGCCATCCCGGGCCAACGCTACCCGCTCTGCTTCCAACAGCCGCCGTTCGTTGCGGAACCATGTCACCTGGGGAAATAAATAGAAATAAATCATTATTTGCTTCGTTGTTGGTATAGTGGTCGCGAATGCTGCAGGCACGGAGGGGTCTTGGTATGTAAAGATGGTCACCCATCCATGGACCAACCGGGGCAAGCGTAGCTTAACCTGATCGATGGACTCGTCCAGCTAATATTATGTAGCCACAAGCCCCCCGGAAATACAAATAGGTACAATCTTCGGAACCACAAGTCCAGTTAGAAAATTGTTATTGTATTTGACAGCGCAATATTTGAGGGAAGGTAAAAGCTATTTAATATCAGGCTAGGACTCCTAGACGCCGAGCAAAAAGAAAATAAAGTTGGCAATAACGCTAAGTGAAAACGAAGTACTAGCCCGGATGGGATTTGTCACGGCGGGTCGGGGCAAAAAATTACGAGACGAAGTCGCAGGTGAAGTGCTACCTTTTTATTTATAAACACGGAATAAACTTATACCAGGAATAACCATAAATTTTGATAGGTTTTTAACGTTGAACAACGTTATTCTGTGTTTATTAGTAAGAGGGCTTGTGTTTATTATGTACAAATTCATCATCATCATATCAGCCGAAAGACGTCCACTGCTGGACATAGGCCTCCCCCAGGCTCCTCCACTTCGACCGGTCTTGTGCTTCCCACATCCAGCGGATACCCGCGGTCTTCGCAAGGTCATCGGTCCACCTTGTGGGAGGCCTTCCTACTCTACGTCTTCCGGTACGCGGTCGCCACTCCAGAACCTTTCGGCCCCATCGGCCATCTGTTCTGCGAGCAATTTGCCCTGCCCACTGCCACTTAAATTGGCGCAATGTAATATAATTTTTTTTTTGCGAACGAATTATACAAATAAATCCAAAAAGAAAAGGGAACTTAGGCGTCGAAGTATTCTTTCGCATCGGTGTCATCAAGAAACGTGCCCAGAAGACTGGCCGCGTTGCCACGTTGAATGGGAATTTATTTGTATATTTCGTTCGCAAAAAAAAACAAACGAATAAAAAAACGCAATTAGATACGTAGTGAGTGAAGCGCTACACCGTTGGGAGACGTATTAAGTAGATAGTTTTGATATTAAATCCGCAATATCTATTTTGAAATACAAAAGTCAGTCATTTTGAGCACAAAATGGTAAAATTAAATACCCATTTACATGATACTAGAATATTCAATGACACGAATATTTTCTTTGTAAAGTTTTATATTATTTTAAAGATTTTGAATGTGAGGACTTTGGGGGTAGTTGCTTTTTTGTTATTTCTTTCTCAGTTAGTTTTAATCATGTCCTGGCACTTAGAGTAAGTAATCTATGTGGCCTATCCTATCTTTGAGCTCCTTAAGTTCAAATCAAATCAAATTTAAATATTTTATTACATATAAACCTGTATGGGCACTTATGAAACGTCAGAAGCTAGGTGCATGGTTTCAAATTGTAATTCAATATGAGAAGAGCCGGCAAGAAACTCCACGGTTAGGTACTCTTTTAAAATAATTGGCTTTAAAAATGTTTTCAAATTACAGTGATAATAGTAGCAGTGTACCAGGTACTTAGAGGAATGAAAATACAGAATAGAAAATCGTCTACAAATCTAGTCTGTAAGGCCTACAACGTTCTCTCATTCACAATATGTAAAATAATCTACATAATAAAATGAAACTACTTAAACAAAGTGACATGATTTCCATGACAATCACAAAAAAAATTGTCGATATTAAAATTGATGTATAATGTCAAATAATGACGAGAATATGTGATCATTGTAAAAAGAACATTGTAATTTGGGAGCAGATAATAGACTTTCACATAGTTATGCTGTTAATGAGGTACCAGGGAAACCAGATGTGTAGAAGGAAGGAAACGCCAAACTTCCCTGTCATCAACGTAGTATTTTATCTTATAATATGCTTTTTTAGTTTTTTGATAAGGACACGTTTGATGTGCGTTTTAAACTTTCCATCGCTAAGTTCTGTAACCGACTTTGGCAACTTGTTATAGAAGCGGATACTGTTTATTAGAAACGACTTGCTAGTTTTAGTCAATCAAAATTTAAAAATTGTTCCGAGTTGAGCTGCTTGATTACTTATGAATGCGTGCACTAACTGGACAGGTCCACTAAATCTGTATGGTTCTTTTTTCGAAAGATCTTTTCAGACACCAATCTACATTCATGGTCTTAACATGAGCTGACCAAGATTATGTCTGGACTTTAAAAGAGACTGTGACTTCTGAGTAACTTCCAGCCTTTGTCCTTGGAGTAGTCAGATAGGGAACGCAAACCTCGTCTAGTTTTTAAATAAGATTGGCGTGTCAAAGTGTTTGTACAAACCCACTATCAGAAATAAAACATAATTTAAAACAACAAACGACTTGCATTATCTAAACACTAGTTTTACGGTGCAACTTCGATTCTAGCTTCAAATTATTATCATAATCTGCCTAGCCTTTTCCCAACAATGTTGGGGTCAGATTCCAGTCTAACCGGATGCAGCTGAATTTACATGGAGCGACTGGCCATCTGACCTCCACAACCCAATTACTGGGTAATACGATGCCCCTTGATAAGACTGGTTGTTAGACTTTCGGGCTTCTGCATGGACGACTCGTAACGACTGCCAAAAATCCACGAATGACATTCGGGACTTACAGCTTAAAGTGGTTTCCGAGGCACGGAGGGGTCTTGGTATGCAAAGATAGTCACCCATCCACGGACCGACATAGGCAAGCATGGCTTAACCTGATCACTGGTGCGATGTAATTATTTAGCCACAAGCCCCTCTTATAGTATGCCACAGGGAAATAAATCTCACCATGTAAATAGGTTTCGAAACCACCGCCAGAGCTATGAACTCATTCGCTTAAAGCATAGACCAGCACCCTAATTGCGTATCTCACGATTCATCATAATCTGTTTCGTTTCGAAACAGATTGTTAAACCATTGCTTCATATGTTCGAAAAATGTGTCTGCTGAACAACGTAAATAACGTAATGAATCTTGTAGAACTGTCGAATTGGAACAGATCATGATTAATCGTGAGTTACGAAATTAGGGTGCTGTTAATGTTTTCTTTCACCGTTTTGAGAGCAGTGCTGATGAAATAAATGACACAAAGTAAAGCGCCTGCTTGGGTTCGAAGCCACGACATAGGACCCCCGGCCCCGACTTACGAGTTCTATAAAACGTAAGACTGGGATGACACCACGGGGAGACATGGGGATGCAATGCTAAAAAGAAAACAATTATTCTGGAGCTAAGATTCGTAACAATTTTGTCCATACAGGATAAGTTTTTAACCAGTGCGCAAACTGTAACCATGAATTCAGCATTTCATTCTAGACCGCCCACCGCATTTTTCGTTGGTTATACAAAAAAAATCAGCTGTTCCATACATTTTGACTGCGTAGGTATTGCACTTTTCTATGAAACAGCAGATTTATTTTTGTATAACCGACGAAAATTTTCTGCGCTGGGGAATCTAGTATGATATGCTGAATTCATGGTTACAGTTTGCGCACTGGTTAAAAACTTATCCTGTATAGACGAATATTAGAGTAGTTAAATCATTAGTATTTCCGCCAGGGAAAGCGCATTAAATTGCATTTCCAGTTTAGTCGATAAATTCGCTGTAGCATATATTTTCTGGTTATAGTGCAAGCAGGTACTTACAGTCAGGGAAAGTAATTGCTTAGACTGTGTTATATGGAAAACTGACACCCTACGTTAATTTTCCATGCAATAGTCAAAGAATACTAGTTGTGATTTGAATATACGGACAATTTAGATTGGCAGTCAATTTGCTTACAATTTATTTGCCTGACTTTACGTAGGTACCTTCAGCGTTCAGTGTCCTGCCCGAAAGATATGGTCGCGAGATGACGCGATCGTTGCGCTTGTTTATTTGAATATAACAAACCAAGTCGCTTTGACGTAAAAATAACACGGCGGGATTTTATCGCACTTCAACGATTTTATCGATTTTCAACTCTCTACGTTGTATCGAGCTTTGAGAATCCAACAGAATGCATCACAGCGCGTCGAAAAACACACAATTCGATTTTTAATTCATGGCGCAAAATATACGGCGACGATTTTATTACGTCCAAGTGAACGTCGACACATTCAGGTAAACGATAGCGCTATCGCGAATTCGCGCGAGTATCGCTTTCGGTTAGGACACAAAGTCGCACCGCAAATCGCATCGCTATGACTCGTCATCATAATCATTACCAACTTATAATGTTGTTGGGACACAGGCCTCCTCTCTGTGAGAGGGCTGTAATCCACGTCTTGATGTCCGTAAACGAAAATAGTTACGTTTAGGTCCGAAAGTAATTTGAAACTTTAGATGAACAGTACTCCCGATAAATTAGCTTCATCGGACGAGCAAAAACACATCGGGAGTCCTAGAGACAAATGTAAAATCGTGATGTCATTCATTCTAAGGTCAGGCTCGAAACTAACCATAGGTGATACAGAGTAGGAAATGCCCGTAACTTCGGTGTGAGGGAGTAGACCGCGCAGTCAGGGACTACGCTGCCTAACAAATGTATTGTGAGCTCACGTTTACCTACCCCGCCTCTAGAGCCTTTTATTAAATTACGCGCTTCATTGAGAGACAATAATGGGTTAGATTGACACAATAGCGGAACCATCAATGTAATAAGTACAATATGTAGGTACATTAAAACATAAGCCCTTGTATTTCTGATAAAGAGGCCCGACGAATGTTTGAAACATTATGTAAAAGCGGTGCAATCTAATCGGAAACCAAATAAATGTATGTATAAATGCCTGATTTAAAAACCATATTATAAATGGCCGAATTTAAAACGCACATTTCAATAAAAGAATCCGCACAAATCATTATAAAAATAAACTCCTTCACAATTCGCACGCTTCCTCCGCCATCTTTGTTTTTCCGGGAGCTGTCAGAAGAAGCGCGGGAACAGAATAACAGATTATAAATAAATACGCACAACGGATGCGGTTTGAAATAGACGAATTATGTCACGAGCAGCGTTGTTGGACATTCCGATCTTTCTCAAGGTTCTTGCGTGGCGTTAATGAAAATGTGTTACGGGTAAATGTGGGTTGTAGTATACTCGACAAGACGGGAAAGAAAAGTCGACGATTTGTAGAACTCCTCCCATCATCTGCTGTAATGGTCGGAGTTGGCTGCCACTCAATGACCACTACTCCATCTACATACATAGATAAGTAGTTTCTACGTAGTCTTTTCATTGCATAATATTCGCTAGTGTGTCCAGATTGATTGAAAAGCACATGTCTTGAGAAACCAGCGCTTTCCGGGGTTAAAAAAATAATAATTGATGAATGCTTCATTTCTAACCCATAATATATTTGAACACAAGAATTAATGAAGTTAAGAAAAACTGCCGCACGGGTCGATTTTAAACGAGGTTAAGCTAAACTTGTCGAGGTTGGTCCGTAGATGGGTGACCATCTTTATAATATCATGACACCTCGGAAAGCACGTTAAGCCCTTAATCCCAATTGCCATTCATGAATCTTCAGCTGTCATTAATGACAGTTGTTATGGGTCGTCAGAACTCGGAAAGTCTTGATGTGTCCAGACTAAATAATCTTATATTGCACTTTTTCTATAACAATTAAGGAAATACGTGGGCGTCATGTTAGATATTTTTCTATCTCGAGAATATTTCTTATTTTTATTACAGTAACACTGTCTCAATTATTGTTCTCCACACTATTATTACGTGGAATAAACACTGCATTATTTTAATTAAATTCTATGTGACTGGGTTTTTGTGGTTATAAAAAAATACAAAAATGTCTAATAATCGTTTTTTTTTTTAACTCTCGATTGTAAATAGTACGTGATAATACGTGAATAAATATTACTTTATAATGAGGAAAAATTCAAACTGCCTGATCAAAGTTATACATACGATGTAGGGTTACTTGGATACCCCCTATTTTATTGCGTAGTTACAAAGTACCTAACCCCAATTATAATGCCAAAAATCAAAATATGCCAAACACGAAAAATAATTAACATTAATAATTAAAATTGTTAGTGAATTCCTCAGGAAACGATTTAACAGTTCTTTCCGTCTTGCTTAGCTAGAAAAAGAACTACCATGTTGCGTTTAATTTTACGCAATTAGCGATTTTATATGAAATGGAAGTTTTGATCAAACTCATCCCGCGAATCAATGTAACCCCGGTTCACCTAATAAAAATGAATTTCTGCGAATATTATAAGGTATAAGGTCTCGTGACTAAGTTATAACAGCCGGACGAATGGACTGATCAGGTAAAGCTACATTTGCCGCGGTTGCTCCATGGATAAGTGACCATCTGTAAATACCGAGACCCCTTCGCCGCGTGTCTCGCAAAGCACAAGTCGTCACCGGTTGTTAAAAGCCCGAAAATCTGACAACCAGTCTTACCAAGAGCTATCGTATTACTCAATGACTGGGTTGTGGAGGTCAGATAGGCAGTCGCTTTATACAACGTGTAACGGAAAGGGTAAGTATTATAAGTATATACCAAGGGCACGGCTTCTTTGGATGATATCAAACGATATTGGAAGGGTTTTTAATCCTATCTCTACATGTCGGAAGATGAGAATTTTTAATACATTGATAACATAAGCCGAACTTATCAAATTGAAATAAACATATTACTCGGAAGAGATCTATCGTGATATTGGCAAGTAACGTGGAAAGTTTTTGACCTACGTAGTGCGGTGACACGTTTGTAATTATATGAAACCGAGAATTTGGTATCAATTCTCAGAGTATAGTTATTTTGAGCTGAAACTATGTACAGTGATTCTATACCAGCTTTTATCTTTAGAGCTTAATTAAGGATAGCAATAGGGTTTCTGTTATACCCTGTATAGAATACTGGTACTCAGCTGCATTCTATTAGACTGGAAGTCGACAACAATATAGTTTCGAAAAGGTAAGCACAAGTATTTCTCTTTGAATAAAAACTCTTTCACTAAAGAGTTTTTATTCAAAGAGAAATATAAGTACCCAAACAAAGAGTTTTTAATCAAAGAAAGTGGTAAATTCCTCAACGTTCTTATTTATTTGTATTGCCGCAACGCAAAGCTCTGGACTATTTTCGTCGCGTAGGTACTTAATATAAATTTATTTCAATGAAACTATAAGACTGAAGCATGGAATGTAACCCTTATTTGCAAATTAGGGGCTAACAGCTGTTATGCCGGAACAAAAATTAAAACTTTTAAACTATAGACCACCCAGGCAGGGACATCTACGCGCAACCCGTTACTATGATTCTGAATTGGGTAGTACGAATAATAATTGCTGTTACATACATTTTGACCGTTAGTTTCCATGAATCGACAATTTGTTTTAAAACTGACTAAATGTCACGTCTAGAATCATGTACTGAATTCATGGCTACAATTTGTGCGTCGATACCCCTGCCATCTTGTATATTCGCTTTCACTGCTAGCAACTGGAAACATTAGCATGTCGGTGACGTGAACCCATACAATTTTCCCCTACACAAAATCGCTCAATGCGCCTAAAGAAGTTTTCACTTTGCGCTTTTTTAATCTCAATAGTTTGAAATAAAAGTTGCGCAACAAACGCTCAAGCAACAATTTTCCGTCTAGTTAGTAAAATGCGTAGACAATTAATTAGAAAAAAAAAAAACAACTGACTTCTTAAAAACACACTACGGCTTTGTATTTTCGTTTTTTTTTTCACTTTTGACAGTTTTTTTAATGTTCTTTTTATTTTTCACGTTGTGGTACCTACCCAACACGAATTCGTATACCTTGACTTTTTAAGTAAATAACAGTGGCAGGAAGTTATTATAACATCAACACAACTGAAAAATACGGTTTAATAAAGCATAGGTACTCAAAAACCACAAATCAGAACATGATCAAATTTATATTGGACCATTATATACCTATGTATACTGTTTCAAATGGACGGGGTACTGACCCAAAAACATGTTTTTTTTTTATAGAATTCAATTGAGAACCTTCTCCTTAATTAAGTCGGTTAAAAATAATCTAGACTAACTACATTAATTGCTGCTTGACAAACATCGTGCAACTCAAAAGAAATCTTTACTGATAGACAACGTACCGATCCATAGGGTTCATATACAGTGAGTCTTTATAGTGTGCACATAAAAAATGAGGGAATGCTTAATTTTATCACCGGAAAAATATTTAAAAAAACTTCTATTTTTGGATTTTTGTTAAAAAATGTTCGCTTCTGTGACCTCAGTGTAAGCAGAACGTCTTATTGACAAATTTTACAATAATGTAAAAAACAGATTTTTGCTAAAAAGGCGTATATTTTCAATTGAGGGTAGGTTTTTTCTCCAATTTTAATTACTTCAAATCATTATGGAGTTTGTTTCATCGCGATAGATCATTTGGTTTAAAAGTTACAGCGCTGGGGTCACATTAGAGTTTTTGTTTATTCCATTAAAAAAAAAAACCGGCGATAAAATTTAGCATAGATTCCCTCATTTTGATATGTGCTCTATAAATACATTATGGAAGCAGTGATCATTCTCTGTTACGATAATGTCTTCATCCACCACTTTTAACTATTCATTTAAATGGATGTTGGAAATTCATAGGTTTTTTTTGCGCGGTACCGTAATTTGAAAAACAAATCAAAATGGTAGTGGTATTAGTAGATCAAGTTCTCTCCTCCTTATAACATAAGGAGTACGGTAAGTACCAGTGGCGATGGGTCAATACAAGCCGATACCCATCGGCTTACCTTTAAGAAATCCCACGTCCCACCGATCCACTGTTCATTATTTCAACGTATCTACAATTAATTGATATATGTTTCAGTAATACTTAGGTATTACTGAAAAAATGCCTACGCGCAAAGAAAAGCAAACTTTCCGTGCAAAATTGTCTGATTCCAACTCAGTACGTATCAGTAAAAGTGGGGCCTTACCTTCTGAAGAAACATTTAAGCTTGCATCACGCGGTGACTGTTTTATTTCGAACGGCTTACCGTGGCCATAAATGCATCCGTCGCCACTGGTAAGTCCCGTATTTACTTTCATCTGCATTTAGTAAAATGCTGTTATTTTGAAACAGCCACGTCAATGTTACTTATGTGTATAGGTACATGGTATGGATAACAAACATACACTTCATTTTATTTATTTGTTTAGAAGTTATAGATTTTACCGAAGTAGGTGCTTTGACAGTCATGATGGACAGATTTAACACGCAACAGATTAAAAATTCTGATGCAGATGCCGAGTGACTGCGGAGTGCGGCGTCTCTCCCTGGGTGTATTCTACGTATTACTTCGACAAGACGTTATTGAATTTTTCCATGGTGAAGTTCTCAGAAACCCGGAGTCTGGAATTATTCAAGGTACATCGCAATAAGCTTGAATTCTACTGCATGGGATTTATAACATAACATAGCTGGCAAAGTAAGCATATGTGTACAAAAACACCTTTACGTGGCACTTCGGAGTAAACAAGATTGATGTTGTAATGTGATACTGGGTGATTTTTAGTCACTATCGAAATTTTTCAGGGTGGTAGGTAGTACCCGTGAAACTGAACAACTTTCTCCAAAAAACATGGGTTTTTTTTAAAGTGGGAAATCATCAAATAACTTCTCCTTTATTTCTCTCTCCCGCTCTGGGTGGAGCAGGAGGGCGTGTCAGACTTTTCCTGACTAAAACCCACCCGTGTTCCCTCAGTAGCCCGTATGCTAGGGGCAGTGGTATCTTTTTCGAACAAACCCGCACCCCTGGCAGGCATCGGCCTTTGCGGGCCACATCAAATTGTGCTGACATCTCTTTGAGGCGCGCGTGGATCACAATGCGCCGTCGACTTGGACTATCAACTCATAACTTAATCAAACTCTAAACGATATCTTTTAGGAAGCTGGCGAGTTCTTACTGGTCTTTGATGTACCACCGGTAGCTCAGTTGAGACTCGCACATCACTGTCGCAAGGTATATTGGAAGTCGTAGCCTGTGGACCGTCCACTGTCATGACCGCCGTACCCGACTTAACATTACTCGTTCCTTGTATCAGCGGACCACCACTGACAGTCTCACTCGACTTATCTTCTTTCGTTTCAGGAAAAACAAGTGAGCTTCGTGACTTCCTACTAATATTAATACTAGGTCGATGGCATGCCGTTTCCGGTAACACAGAACGACGCCGCAATTGATCAATATGTCGATGAGTCTCAGTTCCAAAATTAGATCGAATATTATAATCAGTCGTACCTAATTGTTCTAAGACTTGTCCAGCTATCCATTTGTCTGGACCACGGTAGTCCCTATACCACACATTATCCCCTTCCGTGACCTGACGATGTGCACCTTCCGATGTTTTTTGTCGCGATAGTATACGCGCCTCACGATCGGGTTTTAAAGCGTCCAGTCTAGTGCGTAAATTTCTACCTTGCAATATTTTTGCCGGACTTTCCCCTATCGTGTGATGTTCAGTATTCCTATAAGTTAAAAGGAACCTGCATAATGCCGTATTTGGATCTAATTTTTGCTTTAGAGCTTTTTTAATTACCCGCTTACATATTTTCACTGCACTCTCTGCTGCGCCATTAGAGGCAGGATGGTAAGGCGCGGAGAACATTTGCTCGATACCATTATTTCTTAAAAAGTTTTTGAACTCAGCGCTAGTAAACGGTGGACCATTATCGCTCACTACTTGTCTCGGCAGCCCAAACCTAGCCCAAATATCTCTGAGGGCCGTTATCACCGCTTGTGCCGTAGTGCGATTCATTTTAATAGCCTCAACCCACTTTGAACAAGCGTCAACAATGATTAAATAAGTTAGTCCCGCCACAGGTCCTAAAAAGTCAATGTGTAGTCGTGACCAAGGGCGACTTGGCCACGGCCATGGCTGTGGTGCATGATGGTGTGGCGCATCCGCCACCGCGGCGCACACCGTGCACGCCCTACAAACTGCCTCTACATCCTCATCAATCCCTGGCCACCAAACGTAACTTCGTGCCATCGCTTTTGTCTTAACAATTCCCATGTGCGGCTCATGTAATTCTTTTAGAACTCTATTCCTACAAGCTAAAGGTATCACAACCCGGTGACCCCACAAAACGCATCCTAGCTCCGTATAAAGTTCATTTTTGCGATTCATATAAGGTTTAAGCTCCTTAATATCCAGTTCCTGCGGCCAGCCGTCGTTAATAAAGCTCATAACTCTACCTAACAATAAATCTGAAGAAGTTTCCTTCTTTAAAACATTGTAGTCTAAAAGGAGTGCTTCAGTGGCGAAATGTAAGTAGGTTTGTTCTGGTAAAACATCATCTGTGGAACTGGTATCTTTATTTGTCTTAATTAAACGCGAGAGTGCATCAGCCACATTTTGGTCTGTTTTTACGTACTCTATGTCAAAGTCGTATGCTGATAATTTGATCGCCCATCTTTGTAACCTACTAGCTGCTGTACTTGGAATTCCAGTGTCAGGTCCAAAAATGCTAAGTAACGGTTTATGATCTGTACGAAGAGTAAATTTTCTTCCATATAAATATTGGTGAAATTTATCAACTGCAAAAATAATAGCTAGAGCTTCTTTATGAATTTGGCTGTAATGCTTCTCAGCAGAGGTGAGGGCCCGCGATGCATATGCTACTACTCGTTCGTCCCCCACACCTCCATGTCGAGTGCGTTGCGCGAGCACGGCGCCCAGGCCGTGTGCGCTAGCATCACAAGTCAACGTTGTCTCTGACGACATATCATAATGCGCCAGCACATCTGTGCTGCATAACAACTTTTTAACTTTATTAAACGCTGAGCTATGTTTTCTAGTCCATTTGAAATATTTGTTTTTTTTAAGCAATTCGTAAAATACGCTTAAATATGTGCTCAAATTTTTTATAAATTTCCCGTAATAATTTACCATGCCTAAGAAAGATTTAAGCTCAGTGATATTATTTGGATGCGGCATACAAAGAATTGGTTTAATTTTATCCGCATTTACCTTGACTCCGTCTTTACTTACAATGTAACCTAAGTATCTTACTTCATGCGTCAAAAAATTACATTTTTCCCGCTTAATTTTTAACCCGTTTGACTCCAAAATGTCTAGCACTTTGTCTATTGTTTGTAAATGGGTTTTTAAGTCTTTATTTTTGATAAGAATATCGTCATAAAAGATTACTACATTTGGCACATTTTTGAAAAGGTTTATCATGAATCTCTGAAAAATACCGGGACTTGAAGCCAACCCAAACACTAGACGTTTATATTTAAATAATCCACGATGAGTATTAATTATTGTATACTTTCTAGAGTCTTCACAAAGTTCTAATTGATTGTAAGCCTGTGATAAATCTAATTTTGTAAACCAAACGTTTCCACATATGTCGCTAAACAAGTCGTCAATCTTTGGAACCGGGTACCTATCGATCATCAAAGCGCGATTAAGTGTTACCTTAAAATCGGCACATATTCTTATGCCACCATCCGATTTACGGGCGATTACCAAAGGAGTGGCCCAGTCAGAGTGGTCAACAGGCTCGATGACATCCGCGCGCAGCATAGCGTCCAGCTCTGCGTCGACTTTGTCACGCAGCGCATACGGTAATGGTCGAGCACGACAGAAAACAGGCTGAGCGTCTGGACGTACACAAAGCTTAACGGAGCCACCGGTGTATCGACCCAAAGTGCCATCAAAAAGAGATTCATGCCTGGAAATAATAGTTTCTATCATTTGATTTTTGTCACATGTTTCATTTTTAATACAATGCACACTAAGTTTGGGAATGTCTATACTTAATTCCGCTAGCCACTGGCGACCTAATAAATTAGTAGTTCCATTATCAAAAATATACAAATCCAAAATTTTACTTATATTTTTGTAACGAACTTCCGTTTCTACATAACCAAGTGGTTTTATTCTAGACCCATCATAAAAACTTAATTTTATACGACATGGTTTTATAACAAGGTCTTTAAAATATCTACTATATGTATCTTTATTAATACAAGATAAAGGTGCACCAGTATCTGCTTCCATTTCCAATGAACAATTATTAACTAAAAGTGTAATACGCACCGGCTTATACTTAGACAAAGACATTTGATACATAGGTTCATTCAAGTCTTCATCAGCGACATCATCTTCTCTAGAAGATATTATTGAGCAGTTGCTATCTGCTTCTTCAGCTTCTTGTACCCAATAAGTACCGCGTTGCTGTCCAGCCACGCGCCTGCGCGCTGCACCACCGCGTGCAGCTCGACCACCGCGACCGCCACGCCCTACGCGTGACGTCGCATTACGCTGATCGTCTTCTGTTTTTGAGACATCTGTTGACCGTAACGGTCGTTCAGCTGCAGTGTGTGACTGTATTGAACACATTCGCCTCAGGTGCCCAATTTTATGACACAAACTACATTCGACTTTTTTATATTTGCAGTCCCATTTCCCATGGTTCCTACTTCCACATGCTGTGCATGAGCTCACATCCAATTTGTTTATGTCTCCGCTTAATTCTGTCGCGTTCTTCATCTCGCTTCCGACACACTCTACTGCGCAGGCATCTCTTTCTGCTGCCTCTAGAGTTGTGGCCAAAGTCACCGCTTTTGAGTAACTAAGATGCTCTTCTGCAAATAACCGCTGCCTAGTGAATTCGCTCTTTAAGCCACAAACAAATTGATCTCTCAAGTTGTCTTCTAAAACTGTATTAAAATTACAAAATCTTGAAAGTTTTTTAAGTTCGACTATGTAATCGGCAATAGACTCACCGGCCAACTGTCTCCGTTGACGAAATCTGAACCGTTCCGCCATTTCTGCGGGTCTGGGTTGTAAATGTTCTTGCAGTAATGCAACAATTTCTTCGTATTTCAAAGAAGACGGTTTTGATGGACTTGCTAAACTAGATAGTAGCTCATACGTTTCTTCCCCCATTAGCGAAATAAGCGTGGGTAACTTCACATCGTCACCGATTTTATTGGCTATGAAATACATTTCCACCCGTTCAATATATGCTAACCAGTTGCCGGCTTGCACATTATATTCGCCTATTTTACCGATAGACATATTTTTCAACAAGAAATAACGACACTAAACAAGATTTTCCAAATTTTCTCGTCGCCAATGTTCAAATAAGAGGCGGCTTGTAGCAGACATTTTATTGTGAACTGTCAACTGACTGCTCGGAGTCTATAACACACGTTAGGCTGCCAGATACACAACAGGTTCTTACCGGACAGCGAGCTACATGCCTACGGTGACCGGAAATCGGCCTGGGATTCCTGACGCCCAGGGCGTCTCCGTATCCTGCGGCGGCTAGGGTCGCGAGGGCGCATATGCTGCCTCTCCCTCACGTGCGCCCCCTCCCTCTTCGCGAGCATCACTGCTTCACTGAAGGAGGTGACGGCTACCCATGCACTCTCGCTCCGTACCATGGCCTGGGAAGGAACATGGGTCGAAATATGAAAAATAATTCGGACCTCCCATACAAAATCGGGTATCCGCTGGATGCGGGAAGCACAAGACCGGTCGAAGTGGAGGAGCCTGGGGGAGGCCTATGTCCAGCAGTGGACGTCTTTCGGCTGACATGATGATGATGATACAAAATCGATCAGCTGGCTATTGATTTTGCATGGGAGGTCCGATTTTTATTTTTTATGTTCAGTTTCACGGGTAGGTACTATACCCTTAAAAATTTCGACGGTGACTCAAAATATCACCAAGTATACGAAATACACAAATTCCGCATGTTTCGCTATATAACAGTACTAGCTTCCGACCGCGGCTTCGCCCGCGTGGAAGTCGGAAAGTATCCCGCGGGAACGTACCACTGGGATAAAAGTATCCTATGTGTTAATCTAGGTTATAATCTATCTGTGTGCCAAATTTCATTCAAATCTGTTGTGTCGTTTTTGCGTGATTGAGGAACAAACATCCAAACATTTTCACAAAGTTTCACATTTATAATATTAGTAGGATAAATATTATCTTCTGACGTCAACAATATAAAGTGATATGATCACTATCCTTCACACAAAACCACCTAAGCAAGTTTCAGGTTTAAAATAATATGGCTCAGATAAATGTGTACATATATTATTTACTTCTCCACAGAAAACTCTTCAAACAAACTATATCTCCCTTTTCACCCTCAAAGGGGTCAATTTTTTCAAAGTCTTTTGTTTCTTTTACATTATTTGACGTATAGGTTTATTTTCCAATTTTCGAGTTATTCAAGACACGCAGTAAAATCATCCCTTGTTAAATGAACTACCCTTTTTTACCACTTTAGGGGTAGATTTTCGACAAACCCTGATACACGTTATTCTTTATATTTGGTTTTAGACATAAATACTGAGTTTCGAGTTAATCAGACCGCGCGTTAAAATTCTTCCATACAAACTTTGTCACCCCCCAATCCCCATTTAGAGGGTATTTTAGAAAAACAGTACATTATCAACTCTATAATTTACTTAGATAATTATTTGTGCCAAGTTTCAAGCTTATTTAATCCCCCCTTTTCACCCCCTTAAAGGTCGAATTTGCAAAAACCCCTTCTTAGTGCATTATAAAAGGAAGCCGTGTGCAAAATTTCACGTTCCTAGTCCTAGTAGTTTCGGCTGTGCGTTGATTGATCAGTCAGTCAGTTTCTCCTTATATATTTAAAGAAGAAGATAGATGAGCCAAGAAAACCCGCGAAATCTAAATTTTCTTACGTTTTTTTTCAATTTGAAGGTCGCTGTCAAACTGTCAGGCTGTCAGGCTGTATGTTGAACGAAATATTATGCGCGACCGTAACAAATATGTATTTACAGAATTAAAATAATCAATTCAACCCCCAAATAATCCCATTGAATGACCGTCAATGGGGTTGAATTACCGTCAATGGGGATTAGGAACTTACAGGAATAACGTGGCTTCCCCTGTTTATGCATAAATGATTCAATTCAAGAAAGAAAAATCCTAAAATGATCAATTATACAGTATGTAATTATGATTAGTTGAATCAATTTAGGTTTCCTATCTATGTCTGGTTTGTTAAGTAGGTACTTACTTAGGTATATATTAAAGTATTGTTTGTAATTAGAATTACCTTACTGTGATATATCATGATTTAATTATGTATACAAAACTGACAACTTAGTCGGGTACTAAGAGGTCAATTTTGAATTATGAACTAGACCTTGGTTGGAATCAGTGGCGTGCACATATATTTTAGTTACGGTAGGCAGTTTTTTTTTTTAATGCAATTAAACAGAATAACCGATTGCTGTACCTACACAGCATGCAACCTGTGAGTCAATTAAATTATTCATATTGTTTTGTATTGAATTTACGATTGACTTTACCTCTAGTTTGTATAAATTGCAACGGTGTTAAACTACTTTTCACGATCACTGCTATGTTTTTTTTTTTTTTCACCGAAAGATAGTTCTGAAAACGCATCATTTTTTTCTTTTCTCCTTACATACATGACCAGGCCCTCAAGTCTGCGCTATTACAACACTGTTGGAATGGTCTATCATTGATTTCATAATTGTTGATTTTGACAAGTTTGGTAATATACTAATATAATGGCGTCATTATGACTTTCCAATGGTCAGCCCAGTGGCTGACCATTGGAAAGTCATAATGACGCCATTCAATAAATGCCATTTCTTTCAATGGAGTGTCAGTACACTCCATTGAAAGAAATGGCATTTATTGGTAATCTCGTACATAAAGACAAATGAATGATTGACTTAAGCGGTAATCTGCTAAAATTTTGACAGTTCCTAAAATAATACCTATGTTAAAAAATAATATGTAAAATATAAATGAAATCTGGCATGAATAAATGTTTAAATTTAGTAGTATTTTTTCGAAAATCATCTCTACTAACGGGTTTTATTAATGGCAATTCGACAATGCCATTATAACACAGTTCAATTACGAGACCATTGACCGACCAATGATCGACCATTATGAATTTAGTAGATTACGAACTTTTAGCAAAGTGACAATGGGATCGTGTTGGAATGACGAATTTATAAAAATAGCAGACTTGGGCCCCTGAACAACTTTCACAGTGAATTCTATCTATTTTTCACACTAATATCAACGTTAAAATCTTAAATACATGCTATCCTAGCTCACAACCAAAACAAATAAATCAAAACAAACAATCCTGTTTTTTTTTTACATAAACAGCATCCTGTTGGATTGAATCGATAGAAGCATACATGCTTCGTTAAGGGTGAAATGCTCCAGCTTTTGGTGACAAGTGGGTTACGCAATTGGACTATAAATTGTCGATGAACAGTGCTTTGCGTTTCAAAATCGTTCTACAGTCGCAATCAGCGTAGCTCTTCTTTCCCGACTTACCTTACACTCAGTGGAGCTGATGATCTCGACGAGGAACCGGGTCCTTGTGCCAACCTTCACGGTCAGGTCCTGCAGACGTCGCAGGAAGGTCGGGGGATCCTCGCCGGTGGGGGCCTCGTCGGCGCAGACTTCCAGGCGGAGCTGACTTGTATCACTGCCGGCTGCATTGCTCGCCTGGGTGAAACACAAATGTTATGGTCATAAATGATTTTTGGACAGGGCATGACGTTAACATATTAGAAATAAAAGGATTATTATACTAGATAAGAATGCTTGGAAATATGCTGGTCCTGTTCCAAAGGACAATGTGAAGTAGGAATAGACAAAAGCAAACTGGTTGGTAATTGTTGTTTGACACATATTTTATATTTTGTGATAACATTAAAATGTTAGGAACATCTACTTTTACAATATTTGCAATTATGTGAGCACCATGTCCCATTTCTTCCCATGGGTGTCGTAGAAGGCGACTAAAGGACTTACTAGAGAATGAGCAGCAGCGTTCTTTATGGTGGTAAAATCCACCATACTGCGATCGCTAAGGCGCCAAGCGTGGCGATTATGGCAAAACACTTCTTCTGAGGAAGGCCTATGTCCAGCAGTAGACGTCTTTCCGCTGAAATGATGATGATGATGAGCACCATGTAACTACCTATCACATAACGATTTTACCTGCCGCACCCCATACCCACCCGCACTGGGCTCGCGTGGTGGATTACGGCCCACTCCATTTGACAGAGAGTGTGCCTGTGTGCAAAGTGGTGCGGTGGCTGTATCTGGCTGTCTATGGTAAAACTGGTTACCTTAGTTTCTAACCGACTTCAAAAAGAATGAGGTTATCAATTCGTGTTTTTTTTTTGAATGTATGTTCGGGCATAACTCCGTCATATATAGACGGATTAGCAAAATTATTTTTTTGTTCGAAAGGAGTTTATTCCGAAATGGTCCCATTTAAATTTCATATACTTAGATCTGATGATGAGTTTCGGAGACAGACAACGGAACTCTTCAAAAAGTGACAGCAAATCAACCGCGATTGCTGCTATCGTATAAATATGCATTGTTTTGGCCCCAAGGATGATGAAATTTCGAATTGGTGTGGGGTAGGTGCTATAACTAAAACGCGGTAACAAGTTTTTTTCCGCACCGACTTCCGAAAATAAAGTTATTATTCACTTTGTGGTGTTTTTTCCGGAATTCGGTTGTTTTTTTTTTTGATTTTTTTTTAATGTTTTGTTAATCTACATTAGAAAGAGAGGAACCTGCGATGCGTTCGAATTCGAATGCATGAGATTTTAATAGTCAACTTCTTAAAATAAACTTTCTTGTTTC
Source organism: Polymixis flavicincta (assembly GCA_949987655.1). Classification (NCBI taxonomy): domain Eukaryota; kingdom Metazoa; phylum Arthropoda; class Insecta; order Lepidoptera; family Noctuidae; genus Polymixis; species Polymixis flavicincta. The sequence goes on along the minus strand of OX465171.1, from coordinate 7,540,629 downwards.
TAAGTTTTTAGTGTTCCGTACCCAAAGGGTAACCAATGAGAGCCTAATACTAAGCCTTCGCTGTCCGGCGTCCCTTTGTCTGTCAGCGGGGTGGATCTCATGATCCGTAATAGGTAGACAAATGAAATTTTCACAGAATGATTTCTGTTGCCGTTATAACAACAAATGATAACAGTAATAAACTTAAAAATTAAAGGGGGACTCCATACAAGAAACTTGTTTTGCCTTGTGATGCGGAACCCTACGTGTGCGAGTCCGACACGCATTTAGCCGGCTTTTTTATGCTCAGTGTATTACGCAGTCAGATGATCTACATTAGGAATCTAAAGAAAATAATCTACTAAAATCACATTCTTTATTTATAAATTAACCTCATCCTTCCTTTCTAATTATTCCGAATATAAATTAAATTACTGACTAACTATACAAATAAATCGAAGGTCTCACTATGTACATAATATATACATGTCATTTTTTTTTAATTGCTCATTTGAATTTTTATTTTCCATATGCACATACCTGTACCATTATAAAGTTCCTGAAGCTAATAAAATATCATAAAAAAATATATATTTATAATTGTACATAGAATTATTTCTAGAGGTTCAAACTGTGAACATAAATAACGCTTTCCTATAAACCTCGGTTTTTGACATGTCTTTTTGTAAATAGGGACCGTCGAAATACAAAACTAAAAGGACACTAGGCGTCGAAGTAATCATCCGCATTGCTGTGATTAGCAGTCTTAACACGAGAACCGTGGACAAGCGTTTTGTCGTCGGAATAGTAGACAAAAATGACGATTCCGTATAGACAGTTGACAGTTTTGTACCAAGATATGTAGAAAGCGATTTCTGTTCTACTGAAGAGCAGAAATATAAAGCGTCATGCTAAGCCTGCTGGTTACTTATAACCTCAGCTAAGTGGTTCGGTTCTAAAATAGGACTTCAGAACCGAACCACATAACTTCCCAACCATTAATGTAATAACTGATGCTCATAGGTCTCAAACACACTGTTCCTTCACAATTCTGTTTAAAAGCTATCATTTATTCAGTAGCCTAGTACCTTTAATGCCGTACAGTAAATAGCACACACATTTTGTTTAGCCTTAGGAGTGATACACACTTGTTCAGGTCGGCGCATTCGATTCGGCAGTATTTTTTAAACAAAAAAGCCGACCTGAAGTAATAACAGACACGTTGTTTACGCTTTGATGGTAGGTAATCTATATAATTCGCAGACCGTTGAAATTACCCGATGTTGTAGAGGTGGATGCAGCTCCATGCAGAATTTAGATTCTGTGTCTGTAATCTAATAACACTATAAGTTAAGTAAAATTGATGACCCCATTAATTATAATCTGAATTAAAAGTTTTTTGTTCTATTCTATTCTACTGTAGTATATTGCGGTGTCTGACGACACGCGAAAGACGTCGTAGGCAGAAGCCACTTACTACAAATAAGCCGAATAGTTTGTTTGTTTGAACGCGCTCTCTGGAGAATCTCTGGAGCTTTTATTTCGCACACACGGAAATTCTTTTTGCATTTATAAGCTAAATTGTGAAGGAAGGCTATAATGCTATAAATGAACATAACGCTAGAACACCTAGAAGCCGAGGAAAGAAACTAAGCGAGAACGAAGTAGAAGCCCGGTCAAGCGATGCAATATTATATTATTCGACTTGCGCCACCCGGAAACGTGCCGAATCAGGCCAGCCGAACAAATGTGTACCCCTCTTTAGGTTGAATTTTAAATGATGTCGAGAACTGGATTACTGGAACATGGTCAGGTCATGATTGAATAATTTCAATCAATGCAATTGCTAATCGATCGATATCGCTGACTCGTCCCCGACAGGCGTCTTCAAATATCGGGGTGTAAATGGCAAATGCCCATTAGTGACGGTTTTGATAAAAAAATTACGACTCCAGTCAACATCATCATCAATAACGTCAACACTTTGACAAGGGTTCTCTCACTTGCGACTTTTGATGATGACGTTATTTTGATGTTAACGTTATTCATTCGTTAGTCATGCACTCACGACTAAAATTATATAAGTTCTATGACACTTTTGACAGGTCGGACCTGAAGGAAATTCCCCTATTTAAAAACGTTAAAAATCTAGTCGTAGATATCGATACCCATTTCGTCTGAAGAAAATTTTCTTATGTTTTTTTTCTTTCAATTTGCAGGTTTCAGACTGTGTGTTGAACAAAATATGATCCGGGACCGTTACACGATAGATATGTATTTACTGAATTATAATAATGAGGGTTTTTATGAATATTAAAGCCACTAGTTGGCGCCACTTTGACAAGAGGTCTTCTAGTTCGACAATGAACTGGAAAAAATAAATAAAAATATTTGATGTCATTCGTTTCATTCATTCGTTCACCATTCAGTCCGTAAGCGCTTTGACACTCTTGACAGGTGCCCGGACCTGACGTCTCAGTGCTGCCACCTAGTGAACGTCATTTCAGAAAACCCTCATTAAAGTCATCATTATTACCCTCTAAGTTCATAACCCATTTGAATGTTTTTTCATGAAATAGTAATTTAATGGTCCCATTAAATTACTATTTCATGAAAAAACATTTTCAGGTCAGTCTCCACTGACCTGAAAATTTCCAAAAACAAGAAAAAAACGTTTCGCGTACCACCTTGACCTGGACCCTATGTAAAACATATAACATAATTAACTTGACCCTATGTACAACATGTAACATAATTAACTTGACCCTATGTACAACATGTAACATAATTAACATGACCCTAAATACAACATGTAACATAATCAACTTGGCCCTATGTACAACATGTAACATTATCAACTTGACCCTATGTACAACATGTAACATAATCAACTTGGCCCTATGTACAACATGTAACATAATCAACTTGACCCTATGTACAACATGTAACATAATTAACTTGACCATATGTACAACGTGTAACATAATTAACCTGACCATATGTACAACGTGTAACATAATTAACTTGACCCTATGTACAACATGTAACATAATTAACTTGACCATATTTATGTACAACGTGTAACATAATTAACTTGACCCTATGTACGACATGTAAAGAGCTCATACAGCTCAAATAGAGTATTGCGTTAAAAGTATGATACAATAACTAAAACTTTTTAAAGGTAACTGCTAGCATTACTTTATGCATTTAAAATTAAGTCTTACTGCCCTGAAATAAGATTTAATTTTCTTTGACTCAATCGGCTGTAGGTATGGTAAAATGCACAATTTAAAAAAAAATGCGCATATTGAAAGATACTGAAATCGATTCGATAGTAAATTAGGAACAAAGTACTTTTAGGTATTGCGTTTATTCTGTTACATCTTTTAAAGTACACACATAGTACCTACATTACATAGTACATTTGCAAAGGTTTGCTAGCCAATTTCATTTGAACATGTGTAGGTAACTGAATCGCAGGGGCTTTCCTTTGCAAATGATTTCATCGATTGTGGAAGCGTAAAGCGACTTAGCACTTCTGGAACAAATCTTTGTAGTGGAAACATAAATTTTTTGAACACAATCATAGTAGGTAATTGTAATAACAGAACACTAATTTGCCGCCCAGACGTGTCAATGGTAATATTGCTACCTTGATATTTATTGTGTTTCTTTGAATTGACAATCAAGAGCTGAGTAATCTCCGTGTTTTCAAGAAAATAATAAAGAAAAACAAGCTTAGTCAGCAAATTATGTTTCTACGAGCTACCTCCCCGTTGCCATGGAAATAATAACTACCTATTGTATGTCTTTGTCTTCATGAAAACGCGAGTCGACGGGTCGCCCCACGGATATCGTGGTCGTCCCATGAAGAATTTGTCTTTTCTTGGTAGAATAGAGATAGAATTGGAAAGTAGGCGTACCTACTGGGGCACAGGCAGCCTCTCTGTGAGGAGAACGCTTTGGAATGGGCAACTAGCTTCATCTTTCTAACTCACCGACCTTGACAATTCAAAAGTACCAGTAACAGATTTATTTGAAACTAGCAGCGCTCCGTGGTTTCACCCGCGTAGTTTCCGTTCTCGTGGGAATACGGGGATAAAATATAGCCTATGTCACCCGGGGATAGTGTAGCAACCCAACAGTGAAAGAATTTTTCAAATCGGTTCAGTAGTTTCGGAGCAGGTTTTTTTTGCAAAGAAACAAACAATAAAATCTTTAATCTTTATAATATTAGTAGATTAGTATAGACAAATGCTTTGAGTTTGATGTAGTGGGTCGTAAGTGACATAAGAGACTATAAGTAAATGGATCGTTTAGGTTCAGCTACACTTACTAAGTTAGGTATCACTTCCTAAGTTCCTACACACTTATTCATTTATTGACTTCTAGTTTAATCAATATACGGATGGATAATTATGTAATACACTATCAGTAAGAATCGGTTTCATGTTGACAGTTCCACAACATTCATTGCGTTGTTTACGCAGCTAAGCAGGCAATTTTTTCGAACATATAAAGCAATGGATTAGCAATATACTTAAAAAATATTCAGGTTCTGTTTAATAGTCTGTTACGAAATTAGCGTGCTGATAAAATCAAAATCAAAAGTCATTTATTCAAACTAGGCTGAGAGTCAGCACTTTTCGAACGTCAAAAAAAATAAAACATAAGACAGTCCCCCCAAAACGCCCACCCTTCGACACTTCCTAGTGCTTTAGCTGGGAAGAAGAAGTGGCGCAACAAACTCCCCAGCAGCACAGCTGTCTGTTCAGTTAGAAGAACTTGATACTGTACAATACAATAGTAAAAAATAAAATGATTTAAAGAGTCTAATAAAATAAACAATTAAGTATATGAATGTAATTCATACAACCTGTCAGTAGGTAAGCTAATTCTGGTGAAAGAACACAAACATTGTCTTGAAATCACAGCGACCAACTATTCTTATCGTTTAAGTAGTCGTTAATAGAATAGTATGCCTTAGAACAAAGGTTGCATTTTACTTTGGCTTTAAACGCACTAAAATGTAAATCTAACAAAGAAGAGGGAAGCTTGTTATAAAAGGTTATACCAAGCCCAACAAATGAGTTATGAACCTTATGAAGCCGGTGAAAGGGAGCACGTAGTTTATCCTTATTTCTAGTATTTATATTATGAATATCACTGTTTTTAGTGTATAAGTGTATATTTTGCCTAATATATAAGATGTTAGCGAATATGAATTGCGATGCCACCGTGAGAATACCCCCCCCGAGTGGGTTCCCGCATTGTCGTTGCGGGGGGGCTCAGTAACCGTGGATTCCGGCCACGGTGAAGCCAAGAGGAACCCAAAGGTGGGGCCGCTCGTCAGGGCTTTTGCCTCAAAGCCGACGACGTAGCGGCCAAAAAGTAGGTTGCGGTGGGGTGCACCGCAGCTGAGGTGAGCCGCGATGTCGAATGGGAGGCATCGCGGCTGAGGGTTACGGGCTGCGGTAGAGGAGGAGTGCCGGTGCTTCTGAGCAGCGCTCTTCCCTTCCGTGGCCTGGACGGGGCCGCCACCGTTTGATGGCGGACGCGGTGGGGCCGCAGGGGAAGAGGAGTGTCGGTATAGCGTCAGCCGCTCTCCCTATCCCCTGCGGCCGAAAAGTGGTAGACGGGACGGCGCGTTGTGTTCCACACGCGCGGCGTCAAAGATGTCAGCAACCACAGGTGGGGTCCGCAAGGGCCGATGCCTGCCAGGGGTGCGGGTTTGTTCGAAAGAGATACCACAGCCCCTGGCATACGGGCTACTGAGGGAACACGGGTGGGTTTTAGTCAGTAAAAGTCTGACACGCCCTCCTGCTCTACTCGGCAGGAGAAGTCATTTGATGATTTCCCACCCAAAAAAAAAAAAAAAAAAAAAAAACCGTGAGAATACCGATATCTTTAAAAAAATCTCTTAGGGACACTCTAGCACCCAGTTGGTAAATTGCTCGAACAGCTCGCTTTTGAAGAACAAAAATATTTTGAATATCAGCGGCTTTGCCCCACAACAGAATGCCGTAGGACATAACGCTATGAAAATAACTGAAATTAACTAACCGAGCTGTTTCAACGTCAGTGTACTGTCTTACTTTTCTAACGGCATAGGCTAATTTTATATATTTATATATGTATATATCAGTCCCACTGCTGGGCAAAAGGCCTCCTTACTCTCTTTCCACCTCTCTCTCTGTCCAAAGCTGACAAGGACCCATCTTTATTAAAGGAGTCCAGCTCTTCCCTCCATCTCCGCCTGGGCCTGCCGCGATGTCGTTTGCCACTAAGCGGGATCATTCTACTGACATACTCGTAGTATTATAAAATGTAATAATAGTTTTTCAATAAAACTTCCCTAGAAGCGTCACTTTGGGAATTAACTTTTTTGTTGCAGTAGTTTTACATTTATGATTCACTAGCATCCGCCCGCGGCTTCGCCCGCGTGGAAGTCGGAAATGATCCCGCGGGAACGTACTACCGAAATAAAAAAGTATCATATGTTTTAATCTAGGTTATAATCTACCTGTGTACCAAATTTCAGCCAAATCCGCTCAGCCGTTTTTGAGTGATTGAATAAAAAACATCCAAACATCTATACAAACTTTCACATTTATAATATAAGTAGGATAAACAGCCTACAACGTTCCCACCGCTGGGACTTAGGCCTCTTCTCTAAGACAGGGATTGAGCCATAATCCACCACGTGGGTAGATGTCACATGGTAATGAAATTAAATTCACAAATGAAAGTGCCTGCCTGTGTTCGATTCGAACTCACAACCTATAACTCGTAAGTCGGGGTTGAAACCACTGGGCCACCACCACCATTTCAATGCCATCGGGTATCCCCAAAAGGCAAGTGACCTGCATAAAAGTCAGCTTTGAATAACTAGGCTGAAAACTGACGAGTAGAGAACTGTTTGATATGTGAGGTTCTTGAAAACTTTCCTGAGGTTAATAAGTTCGAAACTCCTAAAATAATTTTACGAAAACACGTACCTAAACAAAACAAATGAACTCACTCTTAAATGAAATCGCACTATCTATCTTACTATCTTTTTTGTATGGCATCTCGTAGTTGACCTTGAGAGGCCGTAACTACTTAACCGGAATTTCGTGTGGTTGCCTTAAAAAAACTTAAAGCCTCCAGCCAGGGGCGTAAAAATACTAAAACTAAGCGACTGCACGCTGAGGGCACCCCCTGTGGGGTACGGGCGTCGGCTCACGGCGTAACTGATAGGGGGACAGCAAGTTAGGACAGGCTGGATTCTCATCAATCATCATTATTATTATCAGTCGGGGAATTTAACTCTACAGGCTCAGCTGGGGCGCGGGCTGGCACTTCAACGAGCAAGGGTCGGTGGGATCGCACTAGGAGACCAAAATCCATCACAATTATTACAGCTTATGCGAGATTTAGGACAAAATAGAATGGCAGACGACGCTCTAAAAATATTGTGGTAGGCCGTTTTCCGCACTCAATTAGTGCCGTCATAACCGCATGCGAGGTAAATCGCGTCAGTTTGGCTAAAATTTCATAAAATATGGTAAATACCAGACTATCTGAAATAGCACCGGTTACGGTGAATCTAGTCGACATTTTTTCCATACAAACTTCGGGAGTGTATTTACTCCAATGTTCGACAGTGAAAATCAAAAATTCAACATGGTATGGATTTTTTGTTTTTTGGGTGGGAAATCATCAAATAACTTCTCCCGCTCTGGGTGGAGCAGGAGGGCGTGTCAGACTTTTACTGACTAAAACCCACCCGTGTTCCCTCAGTAGCCCGTATGCCAGGGGCTGTGGTATCTCTTTCGAACAAACTTGCACCCCTGGCAGGCATCGGCCCTTGCGGGCCCCATCATTTTTTGTGCTGACATCTCTTTGAGGCGCGCGTGGAACACAACGCGCCGTCGACTTGGGCTTGGTCTTTACCGGACAGCGAGCTACCCATTACTCGCCGTCCGCAAGCCCATGCCTACGGTGGCCGGAAATCGGCCTGGGATTCCCGACGCCCAGGGCGTCTCCGTATCCTGCGGCGGCGAGGGCGCATTGACTGCCTCTCCCTCACGTGCGCCGCCTCCCTCTTCGCGAGCATCACTGCTTCGCTGAAGGAGGTGACAGCTAACCATGCCCTCTCGCTCCGTACCATGGCCTGGACCAGGGCCGGACGCGAGAGATCGCCGCCGCCGATCGCCTCCACGAGGACACGGCGGTGCAACATGGTATGGTTTCGTCTCATTATTAATATGTGTCTGTGCGGAAACAGAATACTAAAAAAAAGAGCCATAAAAAAGTTAGGAGCCAACATAGATGCGTTTTACTTGCTAATTTAACTTTGGGCGTGTAGGTAGGTATACATATGTATTAAAAGAAGTTCAAAATTTCCAAAACCAAGTAGGTCCCGACAAAGCTCAAATATCGAGAAGTTCAATAAAGTTTATTAATAATTGATTTATGCAGTTTGAACTTTTGTAGTCTGCCATATTAAACCTAGACGCAATACTATACACAATACAGTAACAAGTACTCAGTAATAGTAAGTTAATAAAAATACCGATGATAGTAAGTTGCGTGCACACAAGCCACGTACAGCGTTCCAGCCCCACAATAGTCAAAGGCAATGTTGACAATGATAGATCAAACTAATGATGACCAGACGTTACTCCGAGTCTGGTCATCATTAGTTTGGTCTGGCTATCTGACTGTACGACTGAGGGTTGCGTAATTGTTTTATCTTCCTTCACAGATAAGGGATGCTACACACGTTCGGGTAAGTACATTTAATTCGGAAGAATTTGTTGAACAGCAAGATATTAAATCAAAATTCATTTATTCAAATTTCAGCACTTTTTGAATGCCAAAATTACATATTAAGTCCTTACCTCTTTGTGCCGACTCAAACATGAAGCGCAAGATATTTGTCGATTGGCACGCTAAATGAATGTAGTATGCCAGCACATCATCATCATCAGCCTATAACGTTCCCACTGCTGGGACACAGGCCTCCTCTCGGTGAGAGGGATTGCCAGCACATCAGGCTACCCTAAATTTCTTTGTTAGATTTTCAACTTTATCACATTAGTATAAGGTTCATATTCAATTGGGAAAATTTGACAGTCTGGGATAGGTTAATGTGCTGGCGTCTGTACCTAAATTGCTTCGAGTCGGTTTTTAACTTGACAGCTGAGCTGCTGGGGAGTTTTTTGCGCCACTTCTTCTTCCCAGCTAAAGCACTAGGAAGAGGTGAAGGGCGGGCGTTTTGGTGGACTGTCACGTGTCACTTTGACTTTCGAAGAAAAGACATTTGATTTTGACTTTTAAAGCAGTCTGGGCAGCATACTCACTTGCAGGGTGTAGACATTGGTGTCGCCGGTCCGGGCCGCGGAAACCGTCAGCCGGACGCCGCTCGCATCATCTGAAGCCGTGAACCGTTCATCTAGCGACGCTCCGGCGCGGCTCCTGTACATCGCACAACAATATTTTATTATTAAGAAAGGCTCGTAAGGAGAGGAAGGGTTTAATTTGATAAGTCATTAAATGGAAATTAAAAGTTTGCTATAAATTTAAACTGCACTTTTGCTGAAATATTACCTACTTAGGGTGACTGGTAATTAGTGACCGACATTTAACACATGATTGTACCTACTCATCATTATAAACAAATTTTACTATCGGACGAAACCCGAAATCGCGAAAAAAAAATCAGCTGTTCCCTATATTTATGTTCGCATAACTCGGCCGCGACTTACGAGTTTGTAGGTCGTGCGTTCGAACCCAGCCAGGCGCATTACTTTGTGTAAATAATTTCATCACCACTGCTCTCAAACGGTGAAGGAAAACATCGTGAGGAAACCGGCATGTCCTAGAACCAAAAATTCGAAGATATGTGACATCTACCAACCCGCACTGGGTCCGCGTGATAGATTACGGCCCACTCCCTCTCATGGAGAGGAGGCCTGCGTCCCAGCAGTGGGAACTTTATAGGCTGAGTATGTATGTATATGTGTAACTCGTCAAAATGTAGGGAAAAGCGGATTTTTTTTCGCGATTTCGAGTTTGGTCCCATAATAAAAGTTGTTCATAATGATGAGTACAATCATGTTTAAATGTCGGTCACTAATTACCAGTCACCCTATATATGCATCAATGTTAAAAAGAAATTCTCGTTTTATTCTTTTATTTAAGGAAATTGGTGTGTCACAGCTGGGTTTATCGTAAAATATAAAAATACTTAATTACAACAAAACATCATGACCAAATTCGTTTTTCAACATGGGACTACTCTATGGCATTCTATGTATTTTCACAATATAAACATTGACATAAAGATGAAAAATGACATGATACGTATGAAGTATTCGTATCTGTTATATAATGAAACATGAAAGACACGGAGACTGTTACACTTAGATACTCTAATTTATAACACAACGATCCAGTGAGACTGACGTACAATTACTATATACCTATATGTAACTACAAAACTTTACGAAACACCGTCAAATGAGTACCAGACTAAAGCTATGGCTGTAGCGCGGACCGTCAAATAGCGTCCGCAATTTACCGTCCGATGCCGTTACTGAAACGTCATTTATGAAATTAAGGGCACAGCGAGGGATTTGCAAAATAATTGCAATTGTTGTTTCCTCGATGGAAAAAACACCGAAGTAATCTCTTAAAAACAAAATAAACCCTTGGAGGACGCGACGGCGTAAATACTTCACGGAAGATTTACGAGTATAATAACAACAAAACTGTTTTTTCACTTCTCATGCTCTGAAAGTGCTACTTTGTGCAGGGTATAGGCTGCACAAAATCGAATTTTGTGCACAAGGGCATTAACGTATCTACTCATAAATGTATTATATTAAGGCAAAGAAAATGAGCCATACAGCCAAATGCAATAAGAAGTTCATAGATAGAATTTGTTATTATATAATATTTACTTTAATTTATTTGCCTTATGTGTTTTTTAAGATATAATAGATATTAAAATTTTAATTCAAGTACGGTAGGTTAGTTGATTTAAGAAAATTATTATTACAAAATTAATTTAATAGTAGGCTGTATAGGTCTGCAGCCTAATATCAATGTCGTAAGATTTAAAAAAAAATAAAGCGGCGGGAAACAGCTCTTGTTCTTTTTTCGTGCATTTATTAATTTCTTCAATTTGCTAAAATTGTTAAAAATGTCCAGTGAAGAAGAGGATTTAACAGTCTCTCCTAATACGCTTATGGAAATAAATGCACAGAGAGTTGTGCAACAGATATTACCGCCAAAGTCTCGGGAAAAATATCTCAAAGTTTACGATAATTTTGTAAATTGGAGAAAAGAAAAACTAGTAACTACGTTCTCGGAAAATGTTCTTTTGAGTTATTTTGATGAATTATCCAAAAAACTTCAGCCGTCTCCACTGTGGAGTATATATTCCATGCTGAAAGCAACATTACAAATGAAGGACAATGTTAATATACAAAATTATTCGAAGCTTACATCTTTGTTGAAGAGGCTTTCAAGTGGGCACAAAAGCAAGAAAAGCAAGGTCCTTTCAGCTAATCAAGTGGAAACCTTCTTAAATACCGCTCCAGATGAAACATATTTGGCCACAAAAGTACGTAATACACATTCCTTTCATATTTTATTGCTCATATACCTATTGCTCTTTTGTTCTAAAGTGTATAAAAGTTATTAATTTTGTTTTAGGTGGCACTTATATTTGGTATAAGTGGTGCGTGCCGGGGCATTGAACTTGCGAACATTACCTTAGATGACGTAAAGACGGACACGCTTTTGCAAGCAATAAACTTACCCGACACAAAAAACAAACGGGAGCGAACATTTGTTGTCAAAGGAGATTACCTAAAAATAGTTAAAAATTACCAAGCTCTACGTCCTCAAAACGTGTCGACTAATAAATTTTTCCTCAATTATCAAAATGGGAAGTGCACTAAGCAAGTTATAGGACGCAATAAATTTGCAGCCTTTCCCAAACAGATCGCAACTTTTCTAAAATTAGAAAATCCCGAAAATTACACGGGTCATTGCTTCCGCCGGACCTCAGCCACCCTTCTAGCAGATTCGGGAGCAAACTTAACAATGCTGAAAAGACATGGCGGGTGGAAGTCTGATCAGGTTGCTGAGGGATACATTGAAGAATCCGTACAGAACAAAAGCAAGATTACCGACCGTATAACAGAAGCCATTAATTTAATCCCAAGCGAGCCCGTCCCTTCTACATCCAGAGATTCCTTGTTGTCGTCAGAGCCATCTTCTCATAATATGCCATCGTCTCACAATATGTCGTCTTCACAAATTCAGAAAAATACCGTTAATATGCCGGGAAAAACAATTTCCTTCAGTATTCAAAACTGTTCTAATTTTACTTTGAATTTTAATTAAAGAAATGTTATGATACTACTGTTTTATTTCCTCGCAATCGAAGTGAAAAGCAGAGTTTATAACTCGTCCACAAAACCATTTTTATCCTCGACATTACTATCAGCCCTCGCCTTCGGCTCGGGCTGCTAAAAGTCTCGGATAAAAATAGTTTGTTTTGTGCACTTGTTGTAAAATCTACTATTTTTATAACCTATGCATCATTATCTACGTGATACGATACCCCTTGACAAGACTTGGTTGTCAGACTTTCGGGCTTCTGACGACCCGTAACGACTGTCAAAGTTCCACAAAAGACAGTCGGGACCAACGGCTTTTGTCGAGTCTCGAGAGAATTGTCGATTGAAGGAAAACATGGTGCGGAAACCGGCACGTCCGAGTACCAAAAATTCGAAGGACATCTACCAACTCGCACTGGGCCCGCGTGCCAGATTACGGCTCGCTCCCTCTCACAGAGGGGAGGCCTGTGTCCCAGCAGTGGGAACATTATGCAAGGTAAGAGTGGTTGTCAGAGTTTCGACGACCATTAAGTAGTCTTGGCTATAACTATTTAACTCGGCATCAAACCAGTGCCATACGTTCCCTAAGCCCGTAGGTGTGGCGGCGCGGTGCGGTGCACGCGCGATATTTATTCGTTTACACAAACATGCGGTGCGGCTCCGGCATCATGTACAGGCAAAGCCTAAGTGGCTATAAAGGTCATAGCGACATCGCTGATGTAATTAGGCTCCAACCTCAGGAAAATAGTTTTAAAAATAAGCTCGGTGCAACGTCGCTGCGTAATGCCTCAGGTTTACTCTTTAACTCGATCAATTTGTTACTTGCCGCGCAACATCGTCTACCTGACCTTTTGCTAACTTCATTAGGCTTGGCTGAATATCGGTATTTTACATGAAGCGACTACGTACCTGGTCTCCACAATCTAGTGACCAGTTAATACGATACCCCTTAGTAAGACCAGTTGTCAGATTCTCAGGCTTCTGACTATCCGTAACAACTATCAGAGATCAAGGTAGAATGACAGCCGGGACCAACGGCTTAACGTGCTTTCCGAGGCACGGAGGGGTCTTGGTATGTAAAGATGGTCACCCATCCACGGACCAACCGCGGCAGGGGTTGCTTAACCTGAACAATCGACCCGTGCGGCTTAAATGTATTACTTAGCCACAACCTATGCATTTTACATTATGAAATGTTAATTTGTTTTCATAATACGAACGTTATGTCTAAATTAGCGCGCGAACCGCCATACGCCAGAGCCGCCACGCTTCAATTAGCGCTAGAAGTTCGGTGCGCTCTTATTTCGATAATTATACCTATCTTTATTTGGTACCGTAAAGTCAAAACCCGGTGCCGTCATTTTAATGATAGCCGTCACTGTGGCCGTCACATAACGAACAAAGTTATTATGAAAGTCACCGATAACTTACTAATATCCGCCAAAGTTCCGAAGAACAAATATCCGCAAACAATCCAATGTACAGTTTCCTTTAAATCAAAGACGTCTGGGCTTGCACGGCGCATAGAAGATCATGGAACCGTGTGCAAAACAATAGGGCAGAACCGGCGAGCGGCTAGGGTTTCAAAGAGGTCGCCAGCTTGATATCTAGCCTACACAGTCACAAACGTGAAAGGAATTTCAAGATAGATGCACAAATTAAGCTAACTACGACTTAGTACATTTTGGAGTTAGGGAAACAGATAGCTGCCAGGTTTAAATGCAATGACGTTTTGGTACGCAGATTAGGTAATGAAATGTCATTTAGCAAAAATTAGCGTTAGGGTAGCCCGTTAATTTCAAATTTTCTTACTAATTTTGCCATTTGCAGAGGGGGAATTGCGTAATACATTATTAGTACGTGTTGTATCAGGGTGTGTTGGATCATTAAGTTCCCTTAAAAATGGTTGAGCTGAATGGTGTTTATTTAAATTTATGAATTGTTATTTTATTTTCGTTTTAATTACGGCACGTCTTTTTACATCGTTCTTTGTCACATTGATAATTTCAACATAATGATGTAACCAGCTTTTAGTAAGATCATGATTTTAAAAAAAGTGTCCATGGAGTTTCTTGCCCGTTCTTCTCTACCTACTACGCTTTGGAATGGGCAACTAGCTTCATATTTCTTACTCACCGACCTTGACAAATTTTCGTCAGTTATACAAAAAAAGTCAGCTCTGCTGAATTCATATGGTTACAGTTTACACACTGGTTAAAAACTTATCCTGTATGTCGACCAAATTATGAATCGCCTATTTATTTAATTTAACTAATGACTATTTCATGAAAACTTATCCAATGGGATTAAATTAATTCAGAGAGTTGTATGATTTAAAATATTATAATTCTTTAAATACATAGGTACGTGGTACACACGGCTACACAATAAGCTATACATGTATAAGTTGATCTCGCGTTGTATATTTCCGTACAGTGCGAGATCAGCGTAAACTGGAAGTGTGGTTTGTAGTGTGTGTGTGTGTGTGTGTGTGTGTGTGTGTGTGTGTGTGTGTGTGTGTGTGTGTGTGTGTGTGTGTGTGAGCGTGTGTGTGTGTGTGTGTGTGTGTGATTGGCTACCGTAAGACGTACCTACCACGTACCTATGTATTTGGACCAAAATGGACGTTAAGGTGATTATCTTCTATTAGTCGCTTTTCATTCATGAGCAAACCATTACTTTTTGCTTTTTTTATCTATACTAGCTTACCTTAACGTCCATTTATGTGTTTGGAAAACATAAGTAGGTAATCGTTGAAAAGCCCGTAGAACAGAACCTTACTTAAAACTCAAGCATTACTAAAAACTAGTTTCAACCAATCAAAACTACCTCGTTGCACTCGTTTTCATTGCACCCGAGCATGAAATCCTGGATTTGATTCTCTGGTCGAGCAATATTAGGAGTTATGTCAAGAGTTATGAGGAGTTAGTAGGTTTTCCATCAGGGATTTCGCAGCAGTATCCCGGTGTATGGAGTTGTGGCATCGATGGGTTTAGGCTCGTTCCCTATTAGATACATGGGATTTTAACATAACTGGCGAAATGTGGGTATATCAAAGATACACCTCTGCCAAAGCCTTCAGAAAAACAAGTTGTGCTGTTACAAATAAGTAGGTACTCTAATGTTATGTATAATTTCAACCAATCAAATTGCTTGAAACTTGAATCAGTATTTCTCATTTTAGGTCCGATTTATTATTGCAAATTGGCTTTCCTTATTCAGTTTCTCACTAATGTGTACTTATTCCATTCGACACTGATGTAATTTTTAACGATGCATTACAAGCGCGACTACAAAACGATCGTATGAATTATACAATTACAACGATCTGATACTCGACGTATAAATAAAAATAATATAAAAGTCCTGACTGACTGATTGACTGACTCGTCAACGTCCAGCCCAAACCCTTGGACCTAGGAAGATGAAATTTTGCACAGAGGTTCCCTTTATAGTGTAGACAAGGATTAAGGAAGGATTTTTCGAAATTAAACCCCTAACGGAGTTAAATAGGGGATGAAAGTTGCACGGGGGCAAAGCCGCTGGCAAGAGTTAGTCTATCATAAAATAAATTTATCTGTAATTGCTTCACTTTCATTATTTTAACCTATTTTGGTATCCTAGATAATTTTATTCCGGGTGCATCGTTTTCACACATAATTATATTAGGTCTTTACCTATGAAATTGCCGTTCTGCAGTACTGGCCATTTCAAATCAAAATAATTTTTGTTTGGCTAAGAATTCTAATTTCAAATTAATTTTATTTTAAAAACATGGATTTTTTTTTCTAAAAGTAGTCATTTCTTTATTGATTAGTGTTACATTTTCATCGCATTTCAATCTTTTTCGTCATCATGGATACGTTAAAAATTCGAGTAATTATGGAATATGAGTACCGTCGTGGCAGCAACGCGGCACAAGCGGCACGCAACATCAACGACGTTTACGGAGCTAACACTACAAACCAACGCACCACCTGTTATTGGTTTGCTCGCTTCCGTTCTGGAAATTTCGACCTGAAAAATGAACCTCGCGGTCGTCCGAAGACTTTGGTCGACAATGACGAATTAAAGGCGATTGTGGAAGCTGATGATACACAATCTACGGCTGAATTAGCAGCAGCTTTCGACGTTAGCGTCAAAACAATATTGGTCCATTTGCGTCAAATTGGCAAGGTAAAAAAGCTTGACAAATGGGTGCCCCACGAACTCAATGATCGCCAGCGCGAAGTACGCGTCGAGACGTGCCTTGCACTGCTCAACAGACACACAAATGAAGGAATTTTGAACCGCATTGTTACCTGCGATGAAAAATGGATTCTGTTTGATAACCGTAAGCGCTCAGCAAGTTGGTTGGATCCTGGTTCAGCACCTAAACAATGCCCTAAACGAAAACTTACCCCTAGAAAAGTGATGGTCACTGTTTGGTGGTCTAGCGCCGGTGTGATTCATCACAGCTTCTTACCAAACGGGGTGAGCATTACTGCAGATGTGTACTGTGAAGAACTGAACACAATGATGGAGAAGCTGGCGCATCTCCAACCAGCATTGGTCAATCGCTCGTCTCCGCTGCTCCTGCACGACAACGCGCGACCTCATACTGCACAGCAGACGGTCTCCAAGTTGCAAGAACTGGGGTTGGAAGCTCTCCGTCATCCGCCCTACTACTTTTTCCAGAATTTGGATAACTTCTTGGCGGGAAAAAAATTTAATACCCGAGAGGCAGTACAAAATGCCTTTGAAGAATTTGTTGCCTCCCGTCCAGCTGATTTCTTTAAGAAGGGCATCAATAAACTGCCACTGCGATGGCAAAGATGCATTGATTGCATGGGTGATTACTTCGATTAATACAAATAAAAAATTCATGAAAAAAATTCGTTTAAATTTTTTCATACAAAACGGCAATATCATAGGTAAAGACCTATTATAATGAATGTTTGTTAAATATTGTAAGTAGGTAGGTACTTAAAAAAAAAGTTTCTTGCCCATTCTTCTTCATACAAAACTACATTTTGGAATGGGCGACTAGAATCAATTCTATTTTAATGTAAATATTGACGTTCCAAAGTGCCTTTTACGTGCCTATTTGAAATAAATGCTTTGACTTTGACATTGCCCTATCCATCAAATCATTTTCGAAATCGATCCACAATTGCCGAAAATATCGCGGAACATAGGTACATAAATACAAAACACATGCAGACTATTGAGAACCTCATCCTTTTTGAAGTCGAATAAAAAGAAACATCACTGCGATTTTGAGTGAGATATAATTACGGTAAAAAAAAAAAAGAAAAAAGAATAAGTATTTATTGTGACTCGTATAAGAAGAACACATACTAAACTAAACACACAATCGTATAAAAAATTAAAAAAATACAAATTTCTTGGAAGTACAAAAAATAAAAAATAAAACAGAAAGTCCTGCACGAGGCCTAAAAACTGCTACCTCATTACAAAACACAAACTCAAAACATTTATTCCAATTAAACCATTAAAGGCACTTCTGGATTCTCAAAGAGTCGGTCAGTCAGAATGTAGTTGCCCATTCCAAAACGTTAGATTGTGGAGAAGAACAGACAAGAAACTCCAAGGACACACTTTTAAATCATGCTATTGCATAATCCTGCACCCTAATTGCAGAACACGCGATCAATCAGAATCTGAATCATTCTCAAGAATATTGCTAATCCATTGCTCATATGTTTGAAACATTTGTCTGCTCAAGAACGTAAATAACGCAATGAAATTTTGTTGAACTGTGAAAATTGAAGCTATTCCTATAGTTAGTGTTAAATCTCTTTGCTTGTTTAAGTAAGTACAATGTCCACAACACGAAAAAATTTAGGAACAATTCAAAATATAAGATTAAAAATTAGCCGTAGGAGTAGAGGTGGCCAGTCTCAACCGACGAACTGTATTTCATAAGTGTAAGTTCTACGCTGACACTATTACGATTACCATCGACACGCTAAGAAGAAGTCACAGATTATGCAATTATTCCCAAATAGAGATGACGCAGTGATGAATGGAAACGGTTGGCTGGTAAAGCTAATTTATTTCTAGTTACGCTCAACCGTCGTCGTGTGATATTTAGATTTGACGGCCCACTGATTCGAACAGCACTGAACGAATGGACGCAAATATTCTGGGAATTTAGAGTGCGCAATTTAATTATACGGACTCTTTTAGACTACATTTTAGCTGTAGGAATGAATGCTATCAATTACTGTCATAAACTGAAAATACACTTTGACTTCGGTTTTTTCGAGCATGGATATACTAATGTATTGATTTTTAATTTATATATGAAAGGTTAATTACGTAACCAAAAATTAAAGTGCCGGAAAAACTTAGCTGTTTTCTTATAGGAAAGGATACTTACTTTAAACATTTTTTTAATAGTAGGTACACGCAAGTCTACAATTAACCCTCTCGCTGCTGTTTGAGTTTGAAGGTACCAAAGGAATAATTTCTTTGTCAACAATAATTTAGACATTCGTTTAAAGACGCAAATAGGTGTTGCCGATGGTATAAATGGACATGATAACAAATTCACAATATTTTTGTTCACCGTTTTGAGAGCAGTGATAATGTTTATGAAATAATTTACACAAAGTAAAGCGCCAGTTTGGTTCGAACCTATGACCTACAAAGTTGCGGCCGTTACCGACACTCAGTATAATTTTCTAGCAACTTTTCACGTTACGTAGGGACTCTGTGAGAGGGAGCGGGCCCAGTGCGGGTTGGTAAATGTTACAAGTCTTTCAAATTTTGCCGGTTTCCTCACGATGCTTGCCGTCACCGTTTTGAGAGCAGTGGTGATGAAATGAAGTACACAAAGTAAAGTGTCTGCCTGGGTTCGATCCTTACGACCTTTCCTTGCTCGTAAGTCGTGGCCGTTATCATTAAGCCACCACTGCTCTTAGACATCATCATCATCTACCTAGCCCTTTCCCAACTGTGTTGGGGTCAGCTTCCAGTCTAACCGGATGCAGCTGAATACCAGTATTTTACACGGAGTGACTGCCTATCTGACCTCCACAACCCAGTAACTGGGTAACAAAATACCCCTTGGTAAGACTGGTTGTCAGACTTACGGGCTTCTGACGACCCGTAACGACTGTCAAAGATACCCGAATGACAGCCGGGACCAACGGCTTAACGTTCTTTCCGAGGCACCGAGGGGTCTTGGTAAGTAAATATGGTCACCCATCCATGGACCAACAGCGGCAAACGTAGCTTAACCTGATCAATCGACCCGTTCAGCTGGTATTACTAGCCCACAAGCCCCTCACCATTGCTCTTAGATGAAAGGTACGAATAATATTGACAATTACACAGTACTATGACGAACATGGATGAGGCTGGAGGGGCGTGTGAATTGGCACAAACAAATAGAGGTCAAGGTCCAGCAGTGGGTGAAGTTGGGCTAAGGATTGTGATGATAATCAACGCCAACATAATGGGCAGACGGCGAGTAATGGGTAGCTCGGGAAGGACCAGGCCCGGGTCGCAGGCGCGTTGTGATCCACGCGCGCCTTAAGGAGCAGTGAAGGGGTTCGCTACCAGGGATGCGGGTTGTTCGAAAGAGATACCGCCGCCCCTGGCACACAGACAACTGATGGAACACCTGGTGGGTTTTAGTAAATAAAAGTCTGACACGCCCTCCTGCTCGACCCAGAGCGGGAGAAAGTATTCGATGATTTCCCGCCCAAAAAAAAGGGGTCCGCTAGGACCGATGCCTGCCAGGGTCGCGAATTTGTTCGAAAGAGTTACCGTGGCCCTGGCATAGCCAACTGAAGGAATGGGTGGGTTTTAGTCAGTAAAAGTCTGACACCTTCCCGCTCCGCCCAGAGCGGAGTCATTTAATGATGTTCTGACTTGAACAGACCCAAAAAAAAAACAATGTAAAGGCGGCTCTTTACAATCGGCGATCCTAGACGATTATACGCGAACACGATTGTGTGTTAGGCTAGTAGACCACGTTCGCACGGGATTTCTACGCACTGCCCGACGACTGAAGCTCGCAACTAGGAGTTGAAAATCTAACAGTTTGTTTTTTCAAAGCGCTAGAATACACTCTGTTGGATTCTGAATGCTTGGTTCAACACCGAGAGTTGATAATCCAGTGAGCGATTAAATCACATCGCGATTTTTGTACGTCCGTGGTCTTTCAGTAGTCGCCGATCATCGTCACTTACAACAATTCAGCAACGTCAATTGCGTTATTCACGTAAAAGAGGAAATGGATAATACCAACATTTGCTTCAAAACCCACAGGATTGTGATAGAAGTGTTCTACGCCTTTGGGTGCAGCTCGTAGAAGGACCAGTTTCTCAAAAGACCAATACCCGGTGTTCAAATTCAAAATTCAAATTTATTTATTTCAGGAACAATTCATATTGTGTTTGAAAACATACCTATCAAATAAATAAAAACAAACAAAAACAAACTCATTAAAATTATAAACTAACACATTCATGCATGATACAATAAATTCAATAACATTATAAATAATATGAAAAAAACAATACTAATAAAAATTCAAAATCATTACAACTATTACATACTAATATTCCCCAGTCTCACATTAACTAATATCAAATTTTCAAAACGTAGATATGTCATCGTCTATCGAATACAGACATTTCTCCAATAGGAACGCTTTTAGTCTTGACTTAAACGAGCACTTGTAAATTAAGGTTTTCAAGTCCAATGGTAACCTGTTAAAAATCCGAACTGCTTGATATTGAGGACTATGTTCAACAATATTAAGTTGGGGTTTTATTTTGTTTTTAAAATCTTTCCTGCGCGTACTTTCCCTCAACTGTCTCTCTTCATCTGTTTCATAATTATGTAAGTTTTTTTTTAAATTCACCAACAATACTAAAACATAGAGGCTTGGTACAGTAAGAATTTTTAAATTTATAAAATGTGGCCGACAGCTCTCTATTTGTGATATCCGGACCATGGTTCGTATGGCTCTCTTTTGGAGTACAAAGGCTCTCTGGCAGTTATATTTAAAACTATTTCCCCAAAACTGGACACTATATCTTAACCTTGATTCTATTAGAGCATAGTATACCATTTTAAGGTGTTTCATATCAATTTCATCCCTAAGACTGCGTAAGGCATAACATGCTGAGGAAATATATAAATCAATTGCTTGCAATTCCCTTTTCCAATTTAAATATTTATCAATGTATACCCCTAGAAACTTTACCTCATTAACTATATCAATCTTGACTTCATTAAGTGCGATCGTCATGTTGTCTTTATTACGAGCTGTTGTACTAAATAACATAATTTTGGTTTTTTCGGTGTTAATAATTAGCTTGTTATTTTCAAACCAAGAATTAAAAACTGTTAACACTGCATTAACCTTAGCGGAAAGCTCCTGTATGTCGTTAGCTTCCACTATTGCGTTGGTGTCATCTGCAAATACTGTCAGCCGTGTGTCAGAAAATATTGAATTAATGTAATTAATTAAATCGTTTGTAAATAATATAAACAAAATAGGCCCTACAATCGATCCTTGGGGTACGCCCGCTACTATATCCTGCATAGAAGATTTATTGCAAGTGCCATTACCATTAGCTTGCATTTTGCTAATATCCACATACATTTTCCTATTACTCAAATATGAAGATAAAAGTTCAGTGCGTGTTTGAGTGGGAGCTTCCTCAAAGCTCGATAGATGGCGTTGTTAAGTTTTCTAAATCTCACAGTTAAGATTTTCTACGAATGTGATGAGTTGAATCGTTTTTTTTAATATACCTTGTACTCGCAGGAAACTTTGTTTCATTGGGATTGGGCAGTTATCGGGTGCACTAACATTATGGTCCTTCGAGCCGGATTTAATTGGTTAAATTTTTGAGTGTGTGGCACGGAAAACAGGGTCGATTACCCTGAAGTGCTAACTTCATCACCGACCGCGACGGTGACGTGATGATCAGCAGCGCGACAAAGTTGGTGTAAGAGAGGCACCACCAGTGTCGTGAAGACTTCGCCCTTCGAAGACAGTGACAGTCAGCACAGATGTGACAAGATCATCGAGCGGAACTGTCTACGGTGACGACTGACGACACATTTGCAGCGATGTCATCAGTGCAGTGAGTGACGTACTACAAAGAGGTTTGGTTGAAGCAAAACTGTGAGTTTCGATCAAAGAGTTTTTAATCTAGACTTGTAATTTCCTTAGTGAAGTGAAATTTATTTTAGAAGTGTTTGGGACTTGTAGAATTTTAGCATTAGTTTTTAGACTTAGAATAATTACGAAAAAAGTGTTGTGACGGGGAACCTATGCCCGATTTTTTCTAAGTTTATAATTGTTTCAAACACTTGTATTTTTTTCGGTTGATCATTGACTTGTAAAATTTCATGGATTATTATTTGTGTTAATTTTTCACCGATTGCTTAAATTACTGAATTATTTTTGGATGATTAAAAGGTTTATAGATTATAACACAATGGAATCTTTACGTAAACTACAGATAAATAACAAAACGATAATAGAAAAAGGTAGAATTAATTTTAAAAAGTCACCAAAAGATCGTTTAACAGTAAGTTATTTAGAAGCACGACTTGAGACACTAGAGTCACAGTGGCAATCATTTGTAGAAACTCACAGGCGCATTGTAGAAAAGGCTACTGACGAAGACGTCGAAAAATATGTTTATTTTACATCAGACATATACGATCAAACAGAAGATGCATATTTGACATACAAGTCTGAGTTAAAAGAGCTATTAATAAAACCCAGTTCTAATGTTGTTAATACAAATAGTAATAACAAAAATAACTCAAATGTACAGCTACCAAAGATTTGCTTGCCATCGTTCTCGGGGCAATATTCAGAGTGGGTTACTTTCCGCGATTTATTTAATTCACTGATCGCTAACAATGAAACACTGGATGAAGTTCAAAAATTACATTATTTAAAGTCTCATCTTTCAGGCGAAGCAGAACAATTGCTACGCCATATTCCAGTAACCGCATCTAACTATCGTGAGTGTTGGTCTGTGTTAAATAAAAGGTATGATAATAAAAGATTTCTAGCTAACAATATGCTAAAGCGGTTTGTCTATCAATTACCCATTACTAAAGAAACATCAAATGCTATCAAAACTCTGTTAGATACGACTGTAGATTGTCTCCATGGATTGCGCACTTTAGGAATTGATGTAGAAACTTGGGACGCAATTGTTGTTTTTTTAGTTTGCGATAAATTAGATCCTGAATCCCGTAAATTGTGGGAGTTGAGGATAAGTTGTAATGATGAGTTACCTAAATTTGATGAACTAAAAATCTTTATGGAGTCGAGGTTTAGAGCCTTGGAATATTTAGAACCCAAAACAATCCCCAAACCTTGTGCTCGTAATGCTAAATCTTTTCATATCACTAACACCCAAAATTGTATTGTTTGCTCTGGAGATCACAAATTATGTCATTGCAAAGAATTTTCTAAGAAAGATTGTGACGAACGTCGTGAGTTTGCACGAGTCAGTAAGCTTTGTTATAACTGTCTTGGAACCAACCATTCTGTATACTCTTGCCGTCAGTCCACCAGATGTCACCTTTGTAAAAGGAAGCACCACACACTACTACACCCAAAAACAACTGCCAAATCTGCTGAAAATGTTGATATTTCAGCAGACAGGAATGTTGCGGCTGCTAATGCAGCTACTTCTTCCAATCAAAGCGAGATTACCAAACCAATTTGTTGTTTTGCAGATGTTCACAACCAGGGTCTGTTAGCCACAGCCTTGGTCAACGTTGAATCAATAACTGGGACTGCTCTGGTTTTAAGAGCCTTGATGGATCAGGGCTCTCAAGTCTCTTTCATTACAGAGGCTGCAGTACAGTTGCTTGGATTGAAGAAAACACCTGCTTTCACCGACATACTTCGACTAGGCGATGATGAGGGAAATACAATGCCCTCTAAGTGGAAAGTTCGATTCAAATTGCAGTCACGCCTAGATCCCACCTTTGTTTTATATGTCGATGCTTATGTTTTGAATAGGCTTACTTCACGTCTTCCTGAAAGGAAGATCGTTCAGGTATTGCCTTTATTTTCATCTTTAGAATTAGCAGACCCTTCCTTTGATATGCCTGGGAAAATTGATTTGCTGTTGAGTACACGTGTGGTCGGAGAAGTTTTACTGGATGGTCTAGTCAAGGGTCCGCCTGGAACTCCAGTCGCTCAGAAGACTAAACTAGGATGGATTCTATCTGGCGAGATCCACACATCATCTGTCTCTAGGCCAGTTTGTTATAACGTTGTATTAAAGTCAGATGTGAACACTCTACTGAAGAAATTTTGGGAGTTAGAGTCAGAGCCGTCCGCTCATAAGGCTATGTTGACCGAAGAGGAGCAGAAATGTGAGGACTTTTTCGCTAACTCAACAAAAAGAGATGAAACAGGGCGATATATTGTCAAGCTGCCGTTTAAGTCTGATCAACCTAAAAGTCATTTAGGTAGATCAGAGGCCATCGCTCGTAAACGGTTTCACATGCTGGAAAGAAGATTGGTAAACAATCCTGATTTCAAAACACAATATACCGCTGTTATCAACGAGTACATTCAGTTAGGGCATGCTGAAGTTGTTCCCCAGGAGGATTTAGGAACGGATGCTGTTTATTTGCCGCATCACGCTGTAGTACGCGATGATAGAAGTACTACTAAAGTTCGGGTCGTCTTCGATGCTTCTTGTTCGGGATGTAATGGAGTTTCGTTGAATGATGATTTAATGGTTGGCCCGAAATTACAATTAGATTTGCGTCAAATTATCATGCGATGGCGCCGCCACCCCATAAGTATAGTAGCAGACATTGTGAAGATGTACCGCCAGATAAAGGTAAATGAAGAGGATGTTGATTTTCAGCGTATTTTGTGGCGCGACAACCCTGATTCGGAGTTGCAACATTTGCGGTTGTTGCGTGTCACTTTTGGTACATCCTCTGCTCCTTACCTGGCAGTACGTTCTTTGCAGCAGATTGTTCATGATGAAGGAAGCGGTTTTCCTTTAGTGTCAAATCGTATTATAAAAGATTTTTACGTCGATGATTTCTTATCTGGTTGTGAGTCTGTTGATGAAGGTCAGCAAATTTATCAGCAAATGACTGAGTTGTTAGGTCGTGGAGGTTTTCAGCTGCAGAAATGGTCCAGCAACAGTGAAGAGTTGTTTAATAATATCAAGGATGGTTCATCAAATGAAAGCTTGGAATTTAAAATGGATACAGTCATGAAAATTTTGGGTTTAACCTGGGATAGAAACACAGATCATTTTAAATACACTGTCCATCTTCCTCTTCTTGATGCTCCAGTGACCAAACGAAAGGTAATTTCTGACATTGCCCGATTGTTCGATCCTCTTGGTTGGCTTGCTCCAGTAATAATTACAGCTAAAATGTTCATCCAACGTCTTTGGCTTGCAGGCATCGACTGGGACGATGAACTTCCAGATCATCTTTTGAAAGATTGGCTTTATTATAGGAACAACCTTCACAACCTCAGTAATTTTCAATTACCTCGATGGATTTACACAAGTCGACACGATGTGCTTCGAGAATTACAAGGATTTTGCGACGCTTCTAACAACGCCTACGCGGCTGTTGTCTATATTCGATCTGTCGATTCCAACGGCCATGTTCACAACAGTTTAATAGCATCCAAGACTAAGGTGGCCCCTGTTAAACAGGTTTCTATACCTCGTTTAGAGTTATGTGGCGCTGTGCTTCTCTCAAAACTTCTTTGTGAAGTTTCAGACACCTTAGAAATTGCAAAAGAAAATGTACATGCTTGGACTGACTCTTCAGTGGTACTCGCTTGGTTGAGTAGCCACCCAAGTCGATGGAAAACATTTGTCGGAAACAGAGTTTCTGAAATACTCACCTTCATGGACAACCATCAATGGTCGTACGTCCAGTCTAAAGAAAATCCTGCAGATTGTGCTTCGCGAGGAGTAAACCCTTCCGAGTGTGCAAAGCTTGAATTGTGGGTGCAGGGACCTAGTTGGCTGAAAAATAAAACTATAGATTATAGCAAAAGGGAATTTAAGAAAACTAATCTAGAAGAAAGAAAAATATTGGATATTGTCTGTAATGCTGTAGTGAAAGAAAATGAGATGATGGCTAAATATTCATCTCTTACAAAGCTAACTAGAGTCATAGCATATTGTAGAAGATTTTTAAAATCAAGAATTAATGTATCTTCTACAATTTATTTAAACTTTTCGGAAATTAATCAAGCTTTACTTATATGTATTAAATTATGTCAAAAGGAGCACTTTAAGGAAGAAATTGATAATTTAAAATTAAAAGAAAATAATAATAAAAAGGGAATACTTACCTCGCTCAATCCTTACTTAGACCAGGAAGATATTTTGAGAGTTGGCGGCAGGTTAAATAGAGCGAACATTCGTGAAGATATGAAACATCCTATGATCATTCCACACAAGTCACACTTGACACACCTTTTGATAGCTGATGCTCATGAACGTACGTTGCATGGTGGACCTCAATTAGTTCTTTACTATTTAAGATCCAAATACTGGATCATCAGTGCGAAGAGTGTCATAAGGCAATATGTACGCAAGTGTGTGACTTGCCTCCGTCATTCTGCTAGACCTGTAGCACCTTTAATGGGTCAGTTGCCATCTGCTAGGGTAACTGCTAACCGACCTTTCTTTAAAAGTGGAGTGGACTATGCCGGTCCTATTAGCATCAGGCCCACAAAGGGTCGCGGTTATCACTCCATCAAAGGCTACATCTGTTTGTTTGTTTGCATGGCTACTCGGGCCTTGCATTTAGAAGTGGTAAGCGACATGACATCACAAGCATTTTTAGCTGCCTTCAAACGCTTTACAGCTAGGAGGGGCCATTGTGGTGAGATGTGGAGCGACAACGGCACTACCTTTGTAGGAGCCAACCGTGAGTTGAGAGCATTGTTCACTCACGAAAGATCTGGTGTAGCATCAGACATTGCTGAATGGTTAGCAACCAATGGTACAAGTTGGCATTTTATTCCACCTCACTCGCCAAACTTTGGAGGGCTTTGGGAGGCTGGAGTAAAGTCTTGTAAGCACCACCTTAAACGAGTCATAGGCAATAGCACACTCACTTTTGAAGAGTTAACGACTGTTCTAACTCAAATCGAAGCCTGTCTGAACTCCAGGCCAATATCAACGATAAGTAGTAATGCTGAAGACCCATATCCTCTGACACCGGGACACTTTTTAATAGGCGAACCTTTGCTGCTCGCGCCGGAATCAAACTTTGAGACGTCAAATATTAGCATTTTAAAGAGGTGGCATTTGACTCAACGTATGGTCCAAGATTTTTGGCGTAAATGGTCCCGTGAATATTTAGTTCAGTTCCATCAAAGAAACAAATGGTCTCATCAAACTGCAGAACCAAACGTGGGTGAAGTGGTATTAGTAATGGAGGACGATTTACCTCCTGCAAGATGGCTTTACGGTCTTATTACTTCAAAGCATACTGGCTCGGACAATATCACA
Organism: Polymixis flavicincta; assembly: GCA_949987655.1. Taxonomy (NCBI): domain Eukaryota; kingdom Metazoa; phylum Arthropoda; class Insecta; order Lepidoptera; family Noctuidae; genus Polymixis; species Polymixis flavicincta. The sequence goes on along the minus strand of OX465171.1, from coordinate 7,512,728 downwards.
CGAGTTGTTTCATTGCGTTGTCAGGGTTCCATCATAAAAAGACCTGTGTCAAAGTTGATAGTGCTTCCTGTCACTACTTGATAATATTTATGTTGTTTTCAATTTTTTATGTTTATTTTTTATAATAAACTGTGAATAGTGGTTAATTTATAATTTATGTTTTGGTTATTTCAAACTATAGTTTTATAATTGTAGATACTTTGTACAGTCCACTTATGTTTTTTGGTTTTTTGCCCTCCCATCTATGTATTTTGGGATTTGCTTCATGGTGGGTGGTTGTTAAAGTTTATTTTATGGTGATATGAATTAAGTTTTGGACATTCTGTCCATGGTGGGCGGTATGTTTGAGTGGGAGCTTCCTCAAAGCTCGATAGATGGCGTTGTTAAGTTTTCTAAATCTCACAGTTAAGATTTTCTACGAATGTGATGAGTTGAATCGTTTTTTTGAATATACCTTGTACTCGCAGGAAACTTTGTTTCATTGGGATTGGGCAGTTATCGGGTGCACTAACAGTGCCAGAATTTGGAAGCGAACCCGTAACCTTGCGTCCCTTTCGACACGACGGCCTCAGAGCGTCCCGAAATAAATATTATTGCGATGTATCTAGTGGTCGCCAAAATCGTAGCCCAATTGTTGTGTGTATAGTGATTGGAAACCAATGTCCCAGTTCACTGTCTAGCGATTATTTTTTGGCTGTTAAAAACATTATCCCCTTTTTTTTTCAAACTTCAAAAATGTATGGTTAACAGACACTAATGATTACTTAACTTTAAGCAACGTTTATAGATAAGGGGGAAAATTGATCATTCATTTCAATTTTTTATTACAGTCCAGTCCATGGTTACCTGGAACAGATCGCGGAATTTATAGTGTAATTTGTTTTTTTTGTAATGTATTTTTGTAGTGTGCAATAAATATGTGGTTTCAAAACCGGACCGGTACCAATGTGACTATTTCAATTCTTAATTATTTACTTTCTGAGTTTATCTTGGACTTGCAAACATCGGTGAAGGAAAACATCGCGAGAAAACCTGCCGATATAGAGATATAGCCTGAGATATGGAGAAGGACATAGGCTATTTTTTTCTGCGATAATCGACAATCACGCGGGCGAAGCCGCTGGCAAAAGCTAGTTGCTTACAAATTCTAAACTCACTCTGTCTGTTAGAGCGTGACAATGTTCGATAGAGAGGCGGCATGGCGTCCTCACCTTCCGCCTGACGCAGGTCCTCACCGGACACGGTTGTTTCGGGAGGTTCCTGTTTCGGATAGGGCGGGAGGAAACGCCCGGGTGTTTCCACTGCGAAGATCGCCCTGAGGACACGGTGGAGCACACGGTGGCGGTCTGCCCTGCTTGGGCGGAGCACCGCCGTGTCCTCGTGGAGGCGATCGGCGGCGGCGATCTCTCGCGTCCGGCCCTGGTCCAGGCCATGGTACGGAGCGAGAGGGCATGGGGAGCCGCCACCTCCTTCAGCGAAGCAGTGATGCTCGCGAAGAGGGAGGCGGCGCACGTGAGGGAGAGGCAGCATATGCGCCCTCGCGACCCTAGCCGCCGCAGGATACGGAGACGCCCTGGGCGTCGGGAATCCCAGGCCGATTTCCGGCCACCGTAGGCATGGGCTTGCGGACGGCGAGTAATGGGTAGCTCGCTGTCCGGTAAGGACCAAGCCCAAGTCGACGGCGCGTTGTGTTCCACGCGCGCCTCAAAGAGATGTCAGCACAAAAAATGATGGGACCCGCAAGGGTCGATGCCTGCCAGGGGTGCGGGTTTGTTCGAAAGAGACACCACAGCCCCTGGCTTAAGGGCTACTGAAGGAACACGGGTGGGTTTTAGTCAGTAAAAGTCTGACACGCCCTCCTGCTCCACCCAGAGCGGGAGAAGTTATTTGATGATTTCCCACCCAAAAAAAAAAAAAAAAAAAAAAAAAAACTCTGTCTGTTACCTTTTCACGCCTAACACAGTGAGCAGATTATGATAAAATTAGGCAAAACGATAGATGGCAAGCTGGAGCCTTCCCAAAGATGATTTTATATCAACATACATACTCATGCTTACTTCCTGTGGGGGGAGGGAGAAACCCACCTGCCAGCTGCTACGATCTTAGCTTCCTTTACGTTCATACAACTGTACCCCAATTGCTTAATACACTATTAATCAGAATCTGAATAATTTTTAAAGGTTTCTTTCTTAGTTTCAAGAATAAAATCTGCTTAGCGACGTAAACAATGCCATGAATGTTGTGGAACTAGCCTGCGTAGGAGACGCCCTGGACGCCGGCAATCCCAGGCTGATTCCCAGCCACCGTAGGCGTGGGCTTGCGGATGGCGAGTAATGGATAGCTCGCTGTCCGGTAAGGACCAAGCCCGGGTCGACGGACGGCGCGTTGTTTTCCACGAGCGCAACAAAGAGATGTCAGCACAACCTGATGGGGTCCGCAAGAGCCGATGCCTGCTAGGGGTGCGGGTTGTTCGAAAGAGATACCGCGGCCCCTGGCACACAGGCGACTGAGGGAACACGGCTGGGTTTTAGTCAGTAAAAGTCTGACACGCCCTCTTGCTCCACCCAGAGTGGAAGAAGTTATTTAATGTATCACCACACCACACAAAAAAAATAATTGTGGAACTGTCAAAATGAAAGCGATTCCTACTGATCGTGTATTACGTAATTACAACTATGGGCCCCAATTCTGTATGGTTATTTTGATTCCCCGCGGAATCTTACTACGTTCAAACTACGAGTACGTCAATATCATGTTTTGTAGAAACCAATGTCATTGGTAATGAATCGAAATGTCATATTAGCAGATGACGTGTTTGAACCAATGAGGGTGTTTATCAATATTCAAGCCACTAGTTGGTGCCACTTTTACATGAGGTCATTCGTTTGGTTCTTTCTTTCACCATTCAGTCCGTAGGCGCTTTGACACTTTTGTCAGGTGCCCGGACCAGACGTCTCAGTGCTGCCACCTAGTGAGCGTCATTTCAGAAAACCCTCGACATGGTTTTGAAGTAAGGAATCGTTAAGTGGTCATAGTGAATTCAGGCCCTGGTCATGCACGCACGCCGGTTGCGAGTACTCCGCACCTGACCTTTTAAAGAACATCAACAAAGGTCACTGTCTCCTTCCTTGTCCTAACATAACACAAATCACATGAATCTCATTTCGCATGAAATATGGATTTAATTCGTGAGAAGTTTTGCCCCTAACGAATTAAATCCCTATTTAAACACAGTGAATTACTCATAGCTTGTTAGCTTAGAGTTGGAACTTCACCGAAACTACCCACATCTAGCGTAAAATCATTTCGAATCTGTGTTCCTATTACCGACAGCTAGAAACTATAAAATCTGAGTATGAGTTTAATTTATGGTGTAATATTACGTAAATTCAGAGGGACTTGTGGTCAAGTTAAGCTACGCTTTCCGCGGTTGGTCCGCGGATGGGTGGATCATCTTTACTTATGAAGACACCCCGTGCCTAGGAAAGCACGTTAAGCCGTTACTGACTGTCATTCGTGGATTTTTGATAGTCGTTCGAAGCACGAAAATTTTACAAGCATAGCAGTCTTACCAAGGGTGTCGTATTACTATAGAGGTCAGATAGGCAGTGGCTCCATATATAATTCTGGTATTCACCTGTATCCAGTTAGACTAGAAGCTGACATGACTGGGAAAAGGTTAGACAGATAATGATCAAAGAAATATAGAGCATGATATTAAGAGGTCAGTGAACCCTCCCAAATAGATCCCCATGGATATAAACAAACGAGATGGTGGCAATAAGAATTTACTGGCGTCAAGTATGTCTATTTGTAGCACACAACCAAAGCCCGCGATGTATCTTCGAATCTATCGCCGCGATAAAGTGACGATATTGATGATATTTTGAGATATTTTTTTACGTGTGCGAATAGCGACTTTTTTTTTAAGTTATTTTAGAATAGACGTCACATGCGTGGGCTATGCTGATCCTATATTTTTAGAAAAATAACGTCAAATTAACATTGTGTATTATTATTGATAAAACCGCACGGCTCGATCGATCAGGTTAAGATACTCTTACCGCAGTTTGTCCGTGGATGGGTGACCATCTTTACATAACAGGACATCTCCGTGCCTCGGAAAGCACGTTAAGCTGTTGGTCCTGGCTATCATTCTTGGATATTTGACAGTGGTTACGGGTCGTCAGAAGCCCGAAAGTTCGTTAACCAGTTTTACCATATTACACAGTAACTGGGTTGTGAAGGTCAGACAGGCAGTCGCTGCATGTTAAATACTGGCATTCATCTGCATCTGGTTAGACTGGAAGCCAACCCCAACATAGTTGGGAAAAGAATAGCCAGATGATGATTGTTGCAATTAGTGCATTTAAGAGATATTATTGTAATGCAAATGTCAAATATATAAATAACATTACATTTCTATCGTGAATTAACGGAGTTTATTATACGTTTATATAGAAACTAGCTTTTGGGCGCGGCTGCGCCCGCGCGGATGTCGGTTATCGCGTAAAAAAGTAGCCTACGTCCTTCTTCCTATCCCAGGCTATATATCTGCTCTGAAATTTCATGACAATCGGTTAAGCGGTTTAGGCGTGAAAGCGTAACAAACAGACATACAGAGTTACTTTCGCATTTATAATATTAGTGGGGATAACGAAAGGGTAAAAACCAAATTTTTCCTAATAAATGGTGTATATATACCAGCATACATGTCACACATAATCTATATACCTATAAAAAGGAGAAACTGACTGACTGATCAATCAACGCACAGCCGAAACTACTAGGACTAGGAACGTAAAATTTTGCACACGGCTTCCTTTTATAATGTAGGGGAGCACTAAGAAGAGGTTTTTGGAAATTCGACCTTTAAGGGGGTGAAAAGGGGGGATTTTGTTTGTATGAAAAATCTTATTCCTTGAGTTAACAAGCTTGAAAACTGGCACAAATACTTATCTAAGTAAATTATAAAGTTGGTAATAAATTGTTTTTCTATTATAATCCCATTGCATGACTATTTCAGGAAAAGGTCAATCAGGGTTGTTCGAAAGAGAAACCGCGGCGCCGCCCCTGGCACACAGGCAACTGAAGGAACACGGGTGGGTTTTAGTCAGTAAAAGTGTGACACGCACAGAAGTTATTTGATGATTTCCCACCCTCAAATAAATAAATGGGATTAAATTACAAAAAAGAAAAACTTAATAAAATTTGAATTTTTCCGGCTAGTTTCATTCAGTTCGTACACAGCATTTACTTTAATCTTCAATTAAAGTGAATGCATTAACTAAACTGTCAATAAATATACCTATTGTTATTTTCGTGCCGTATTGACAGTTTCACGAAATACATAGTACTTATAATCGAGTATTGAGTTATGCAGGCTTCTAGTAACCAGGATTCAATTAAATCCATCAAACCGTTTCTATATAATGGACCTATCATAGATCTCTGTCCATTATATAGAAACGGAAGCTGTCGCTCTAGCAAACGACAGCTTCCGAGGCTGCCTTGCAATGCTCTAGGTTTTGACAGCTTCGAGGAATATTGAACAATTTGGTGTAACTACTCGGCTGTCAATACGGAATTGATAACAACGTTGCATAGCCTAACATCACGGCTATAATTCCCTACGGGTCAGGCAAAGGTATATATATCTATACTAGCTAACCCGGCAAACGTTGTTTTGCAGGTAATTTCTAGTGAACAACCCTTATCACTTAGGGGTATGAAACATAGATAGTAGCCGATTCTCAGACCTACTGAATATGCATATAAAATTTGGTAAAAATCAGTAAAGCCGATTCGGAGGAGTAAGGTAACTAACATTGTGACATGAGAATTTTATACGCGTATATAAGATATAGCACACCGACATTTCGCCAGTTATATTTTAAATTCCTTGTAATCTAGAGCGATTCAAGGCTTCTGACACTGCCACATCTATTGCATTTAGAAATCACTTGATTTTTTAGGCTCATTCCTTTTGATGCAAACCTGAGCATATTTACAACCGATTTGAGACGACATCTGGAATTATTTTGCTATCGTCAACTTCATATTAATTTTTAACTCTATTTCTAAACTAATCTACTTAATAATCTATACTAATATTACAAAGAGGAAAGATTTGATTGTTTGTTTGTTTGCACTGAATAGGCTCCGAAACTAATGAACCGATTTGAAAAATTCTTTCACTGTTGGGAAGGTACACTATCCCCGGGTGACATAGGCTATATTTTATCCCCGTTTTCCCACGGGAACGCGGGGAAAACCACGTTTTTTTTTAATTCTTTATAAATATTACTAAAATTAAAAACTAAAAAAAAAACAACCGACTTCCATAAAACACTAGAAAGTGAAAAATATCTTTAATTTCGGAAGGCGGTGACAAGAAATTAATAAAATATATTCCACCGACTTCCGAAATTAAGAGTTATTTTTCACTTTCTAGTGTGTTTTGGAAGTCGGTTGTTTCTTTTTATTTTATTTTTTCACTTTTTAGCTATAGTACCTACCCTACACCAGTTCGAAATTTCATCATCCTTGGGGTCAAAACAATGCATATTTATGCTATAGCAGCAATCTCGGTTAATTTGCTGTCATTTTTCGAAGAGTTCCGTTGTCTGTCTCCGAAACGCATCATCTGATCTATATGAAATTTAATTGGGACCATTTCGAAATAAAACCCTTTCGAACAGCAAAAAAATTTGCAAATCGGTCGATATAGTCCTAACCGTTAAAGAGTTGTACCTTCCTTCATCAGCTCAGCGTCATGAGATGATGATGACCATACGCAAATGTCTCAATAGCTTTAGAAAATTTATGAAAACCGTGGTTAATACCTACAAAATTTGAGGGTTGCCCTCGATTTCCCTGGGATTCCATCATCAGATCCTGACTTGGTCCCAATAGGACCACTTCAGGAGTACCCTTTCAAATAAAAAAGAATTTTGAGAATCGGTCCACAAATGGGGGAAAAATCTATGAACATACATAAAAATAAAAAAATACATACAGTGGAAAATATAACCTCCCTCCCTGGCACACAGGGAACTGAAGGAACACGGGTGCCTTTTAGTCAGTAAGTCTGACACGCCCTTCCGAAGTTATTTGATGATTTCCCACTCTTCAAAAAAAAAACCTCCTTACAGAGCATTTTAAACTTCTTTTGAACACTAAAATAAAATGTCGACGATGTTTTTTTAGAACTACAAATGGACGTAATAAAAACACGACATTAATCAATGTTGAACATCCCTAATTCAGCGTCACATTCTTTTATCTTTTAACAGAACTCGACGCGTAGATATATTTGGAAAATAGATCAATGTAAACAAAGCTAACGGATGAGAGAAACTTTTTCCTTAACTTTGTTCTTCCACAGTTACAGTAAAAACAAAATGGCCGCTTGAAACGCGTGATGCCTTTTAGGCTACATTCCAAGTTAGGCCATAATCGCTCACAGCTCTCACATCAATCATTCGCGTTCCAATTTACCGATTTATTATCACGATTATGACAGCTCAGAGCTGTCATTTTTGTCAACAATTCAGAACGTCAATACCATAATACACCGTGAAAAATTGGTAACACTTGGTTTTTGGTTAGGTGGCGGCTGTCGCAAGAAGCACAATTTCGAAATTGCTTTAAGTTATGATAGGTTTAAAAAACCAGCATATGTGTCATTTTAGGGCATGGTGGGCGTTATCGCTAGATGACGCAAGTCATGACGTCATCTATGACGATTCACGGAACATCGTTATCGCGCTCACGTTATCTGGGAACGGATGTAAGCGCGCTCAAATCGATGACAGCGCAATTTGGGAATGTAGCCTTAGTCGATGTACAGACATACCAGCACATCACGCAACACCAAACTGTCAAATTTTCCAAATTAAACATGAACCTTATGCTTTTGTTATAAAGTAGAAAATCTATCAAAGAAATTTGACAGATTGGAGTGGTTTCATGTGCTGGCCTCTCGACCAACCGCGGCTAGAGAAGCTTAACCTGATCAATCGTGCGGCTGATAATATTTAGCAACAAGGCCCTCAAACATGGGACTTAAACTTCATTGGTGAAACTAGTTACCAATTAGGTAATTAATATTCACACCGAATCAAATGATAATATCATTGATTATATCTTTAGATAGATTTCAATGTGATAGTTAATTGCAATCGCGTAGATCACAATAATAGAAAATGGCAGCATACGTGAGTGTTACTTATGTGTCTATTACTCCGAGGTTCGGTCAGCTTCCGATTAAGCCACTCAGACTAATTAATGCCTGTCATCGCCATATCAAATTGGAATTGAAATTCTTCAGAATATCAGAATTTCGGACAATGGCTGAAGGGTCACATCACATGGGAGTTAAACACAACTGGCGAAATGTGAGTGTACTTTATGGTCCATCTTTGCATCTTTGGTCATCTCTCTTTGGGTAATACTTAGAGGTGGACGCGGCATCATACAGGTTTCGAATATTTTGTACCCAAAAACTGTTTTTTTGACTTTGGTCAAACGAACTATTTGATGATTTTTTCTATGGATTAGTAGAACTTAAATGTTTATGTGGAAGCAGTGGTATCCGACTTATGTGAGTTCTAACCCAGCCCTAGGCCCTCACGGCCCTAGCCTCCGCAGGAGTCGCCCTGGGCATCGGGAATCCCAGGCTGATTCCCGGCCACCGTAGGCGCGGGCTTGCGGACGGCGAGTAATGGGTAGCTCGCTGTCCGGTAAGGACCAAGCCCGGGTCAACGACACGTTGTGTTCCACGCGCGCCTCAGAGAGATGTCAGCATCAATTGATGGGGTCCGCAAGGGCCGATGCCTGCCAGGGGCGCGGGTTGTTCGAAAAAGATACCTTGGCCCCTGGCACACAGGCAACTGAAGGAACACGGGTGGGTTTTAGTCAGTAAAAGTCTGACACGCCCTCCTACTCCACCCAGAGCGGGAGAAGTTATTTGAAGATCTCCCACCATCAAAAAACAAACAGGCCTAGGCAGGCACTTTAATTTGTGTATTTCATTTCAACACTTCTGCTCTCAAAACGGTGAAGGAAAACCGGCATGTCCTAAAACTAACAATCCGAAATTCCGAAGACATGTGGCATCCACTAACTCACAATGGGCCCGTGTGGTGAATGGTGGCTCACTCCCTCTCACAGAGAGGAGGCCAGTGTCCCAGCAGTGGGAACATTATAGCCTGATTATGATGATTTTCTGAAATTATTTCAATATTTTATTTGGTTGATTTTTCAATAGTCAGATAACTTTTATCTAAGGACTAAATATTGCGGTTTGACAACTTTTGGCTGTCAAACTGTCAGATTTATTCTTCAGACCAAATTTATCTGACTTTTGAAAAATCAGCCCCACGTAGATATACCTAAATATTTTTCATAAATATTGAAATGGTAATTTTACTAGGCTGAATTTCAGGCTAATGACATTTGAAACTGAGTCTAACATAATTGCAAAAATTCTTGGTCCGAGTATCAGCTGTTCCCTACATTTTGACGAGTTATGCGAACATAAATGTAGGGAACAGCTGATTTTTTTTTCGCGATTTCTGGTTTGGTCCCATAGTAAAAGTTGTTTATAATGAAATGATGAGTACAATGACCCCTTAAGAGGTTGTGCGTTATTTACGTTACATCTTGTATAGTTTAAACAGGACAAAAATTAACCAGTGCGCAAATTGTAACCATGAGTTCAGCAGATTCTAGACCCCCTAGAGCCGAAATTTTACGTCGATAATCAAAAAAATCTGCTGTTTCATACAAAGTGCGATACCTACGCAGTGAAAATGTATGGAATACCAGAGGGGCAGTTCTGGTAATTTTAAGAACGTTCACAGTCTGGTCTCAGTCGCAATCTGTCAAAAATACCTCGAGTTTCCATACATTTTTGACAAGTTTTTGACATTTGCTTGTCGCCGAGATGAAACTGCGACTAGATTGTGTTACGAGAATTGGCCTTCTGATTTTTTTTGGAAAACCGACGAAAAATTTCTAAACTCAAACTCAAAGCATTTATTTCAATTAAAACTTTCACAGGCACTTTTGAATTGTCAAACAAAAATCGAAGTTGAAGCTAAGTGCCCATTCCAAAACGTAGATCTCTATGGAGAAGTACGGGCAAGAAACTCCAAGGACACTCTTTTAAATCATGGGTATTACAAAATTTTGGGAACATTATTCTTGGTGCTTCTATAAGTGAGAACAATGTAAAAAATAAATAAAAAATTTAGATTCAAAATAAGCCATGGCCGTTAGGGGATGACCAGTCTCAACCGACGGCGTCCGTTCACGAACTTGACGCATGGATCCTACTAACCAAACTAGAGGGGCTAGTAGCTGAGTAATATGAGGCGCACGGTCGATCGTTCAGGTTAAGCTGCGCTTGCCGCGGTCGGTCCGTGGATGGGTGAACGTATTTACATACTTCTCCGTGCGGCAAAATGCACGTTAAGCCGTTGGTCCCGACTGTCATTTGTGGATCTTTGACAGTTTCGATCTGAGCTGCAGCTGTCCCTATCACACACTATGGGGCAGACTTACTGACAGCGCGACGGCAATAGTTTCTCAAATACCTATTTTTCAAATTCCTCGCAGGCCCCGTCCCCTCTTAAGGATCGCCAGAAGTCCGAAAGTCTGACAACCAGTCCTTATCAAGAGGTATCGTATTACCCAGTAATTGGGTTGTGGAGGTCAGATAGGCAGTCGCTCCATGATAAAGGCTAGTACTCAGCTGCAACCGGTTAGACTGGAAGCCGACCGCAACATAGTTGGGAAAAGGCTAGGAAGATGATATAAGTACGTGAAGCAAAAACTTAGTAGCCCTTTTTACGAAAATTACGCAGACAGAGGAACATATTTTTTTTTTCATAATGTTTTTTATGGAATAAAACGATATACTTAATATTTTATTTTTAATTGATGATGCAATAGAAATACATTTCGTTTTAAATGAAATATGGTCGAACCAAGATCACTGGGCGACCAAGTTTTCATATAAATTTGCTATATTTTTTAGAAAGTCTGCCTGCGTTTATTCACATTTTATAAACAAATCGAATCATTTTGATTTGCGTAAAATTCCTAAAAGTACTAAATCCGTTTCACTAGTGAATGAACGTACAATCCTTTATAGATAGATACCCTTTATTCAATACGGGGATCTGTTCGTATGGCGCTCGATAGATTAGGAGATTAACACGCAGCCATATTGAGCACGTACTGCGCACAGTGCTTTCATAAAATGGCAATAGAAATGACACGGAAACAAGTGGGAAATCCGGCAACAAAAAAAAAAACGTCAATTTTACACCTTATCACCACAAAATTCTCACTATTTCAACTTAACGCCTGGCAGATTTTTGATGACATCGCAAATACATAAAAAACGTAATAAAACATTACAGCACATGCTTCAAATTTTAATTCAAAATAATTTATTTCATTCCTTTTTAGATAATACATGATTAAAACTTGCAATAAAATTAATGTTTAAAATTATAATCATAATATATATGTCTAAAAATAATTAATTCAATAATATAAATAAAATCAAAATTAAGAAAGACCCATTGCAGTTTTGAGTTGACCTGCACCCTAATTGCGTAACTCACAATTAATCATAATCTGTTTCGTTTTGTAACAGATTGTTAAACCATTGCTTCATATGTTCGAAAAATGTGTCTGCTCAACAACGTAAATAACGCAATGACTATTGTTGAACTGTCAAATTGAAACTGATTATGATTAATCGTGAGTTACGCAATTAGGGTGCTGTTCCATCAGACCTTTTCCTACGAATACCGACTTTTTCCGCCGTATTTTCTAATATTACTGAATAACATCATGTCTGGAAAAATCTCTATCCATACTATGCGCGCACGCACGAACGAAAACAGTTAAAATTCCCGAAAAGTCAAAAATAGAGCTTCCGCCTGCCGGAACGTGTCCGGTAAAACAGTACAAAGTCGGATTTAGTAACATTGAGTGCAACATGTATGTACACAATATGAACACGTCATTGGCTATTTTTAGTTTTAGCTAATAATGTGGCGGTAAAAATGAGAAAAATGCAGTACGTGGAATTACCCAGGAGGCGGATGTGCAGTTGCGTTGCGACCTCATTTCTTTTAGATAGTGTATTTTTGTTGCTTCCTTATTTTCATGGATGTTTTCATTTGGGAGAATCACTTCTTACGAATTGAGGCGTAACAGTTTATCTTTTATAAATAGGAATAGGATTCATTAATGCATGGTTAAATGGAACCCATTTTTGTAAACGTTTTATGATATTTTATGTGTAGCGTGTAAAAATAGTACTTAGGAGTTTAAAAGTCATAAAATGTAGGTGGGCCACCGGAGCAGTGATGGCCCAGTGGTAACGGCCCCACTTACGAGTCATCATGGGTTCGAAAACTTCGAACCCAGGCACGCATTATGTCCTAGGTATGCTATAATAACCAACCGTGCTCGGACCATGACAAATGTCATTCGTAGATCTTTGACAGTCGTGACGGGTCGTCAGAAGCCCGAAAGTCTGACAAGCACTCTTAGGTACCAAGGGGTACAATCGCCCCTTGCTAAGACTGGTTATCATACGTTCGCATTTAATATTTTCATCAAAGCACATCGTACACGTGCGGAAAAACTTGTTTTTTTATTGTTCATTCCTTTGATGAATCGGAAAACGTATTTCAAAACCGCTGATACTGAGAAAGAACCACTCGCAACCGCAGTGTTTTTGTTAAAAAAAAATCATCTCGGCTGTTTACAGTAGCCAGTGTTTTTAATTATGATACCTACACTACACTATGAATCTGAGGGGCTTGTGGTAATAGCTGCATGGATCGATCGATCAGGTTAAGCTACACTTGCCGCGGTTGATCCGTGGATGGGTGAACATCTTTACATACCAAGACCCCTCCATGCATCAGAAAGCACGTTAAGCCGTTGGTCCCGGCTGTCATTCGTGGATCTGTGACAGTCGTTACGGGTCGTCAGAATCTGTAAAGTCTGACAACCAGTCTTACCAAGGGGTAACGTGTTACCCAGTAACTGGGTTGTGGAGGTCAGATAGGCAGTCGCTCCATGTAAAATACTGGTATTCATTTAGCTGAATCCGGTTAGACTGGAAGCTGACCCCAACATAGTTGGGAAAAGGCTAGGCAGTTGATAATGTTGTAATTACTAACACGTTTAAACAGATGTCTTGATTTCGTGGAAAATATATAGGTAACACTATTTTTGAAATGATGACATGAAATACACCCTAGGTACCCCACCCGCCAACACCCGTCCTCCCTATACACAGTACCTAGTACCTACCTACCCGCCGTTAACAAGCTACAACAAGTTTTAGAAAAGTTTGATTTTGCACAGAGTCGTCTCTTCCTTACCTGTTTGACAGTCTTTTTTACCCGACTACGGCGTAGCAAAAAGGGTTATGATTTTGACCGTTATGTATGTATGTAGGTATGTGGGTATTCCACCTAAGCAAATCTTTCTAACAGGCGTAAGCGATCACAAGATTTAGGGCAAAGTCCCATACGACCACGGCTTTCAGGTGAGAATATTTTCTTGTTTTATATGTCGGGTTTTCGTTTTGTCGACATTCATACGGACGCGTGTAATAAAATAGCGAAGTGTTTTTTTGCGCACTGTATTGTCTACTGTCGGTGTTGAACAAAAAGAATCCTTCTGAGTGCAGCGCGAGTGAGGCGCAGCGTGTCGAAAATATGCAGTGTTCGATTTTCAAATCTCGGTGTTGAACTGACTGTCATTTCACAGTTGTTATACCCCTGATTTTAAAACACAGTGACCTTTATTCTCATTGTTATAAGGATGCTACCTTGCTTATGTTCGATGCGCTATGGTAACCCGTGAAATACAAATTTTCTTACGTTTTTTTGCATTTTTCAGTGTCAGATTGTATGCTGATTAAAATACGATTCGCGACTGTAAAAAATATTTATAATCAACTGATAAACTGATAATGTTCCCACGACTGGGACACAGGCCTCCCGTTCCGTGAGGGAGTGATCCGTAATCCACCCCGCGGGCCCAGTGCGGGTTGGTAGATGTCACATGTCTTTCAATTTTTTTCCGGTTTCCTCACGATGGTTGGTGGTTTTTCGAGCCCCCCGACCCCCCCCTTCCTTTTCACAGGTGAAACACTTGTGAAAACCCCGCCCCTTGTGTGACGTCACATAGTTTTCAATTTTATATTTAGAGAGAGATCGTCAACCCGCCTGCCAAGCGTGGCGATTATGGCAAACCCACCCAAATTGGGAAGGCCTATGTTCAACAGTGGACGTCTTTCGGCTGAAATGATGATTGCTGGATATAGCCCTCTCCCAAGCTCCTCCAATTCAACCGGTTCTATACTTCCCACATCTAGCGGAATCCTGCGGCCTTCACAAGGTAATCGGCCAACACGGCACACTCGTTATTTAAAATGAAACCGTGATTTTCAATCTGATGAAACTTAAGGGGGTATATTGTTGTGCATAGGGTCAAATTAAATTAGCTGGCAAGACTTTACCCACGTGTTGGGTATCGACATCAGAAATGAATGAAAAAAAAAACTTAATTCTTACTTCGATCAAATCTTTAAGTGCCACCAAACGACTGTTACGTTTTGATTTTTGGAAATCCTTACAATTAAAGAATCAACTAGCTTCCGACCGCGGCTTCGCCCGCTTGGAAGTCGAAAATTATCCCGCGGGAACGTACTACCGAGATAAGAAGTATCCTATGTATTAATCTAGGTTATAATCTGTTTGCCAAATTTCATCCAAATTCATTACGTCGTTTTTGCGTGAAACAGTAACAAACATCCATACATATAAACTTTCGCGTTTATAATATTAGTAAAATTATAAAAACAGCACACCTTAGCCCACTGAATGACGAATAAAGATTAGTTATTTTTTGTTCTACTGGTTTTCAATATATACCCGTGGGTAAAATATTGCCAGCTAATTTAATTTGAGCCAGATTAAAACAACATCGAAATATGTTGGTTTGTCCATCAGGTATACCTGCCGACAGCAGACTAACAAAGTTTCAAAACGAGGAAGCGACGTGGCTTTGACAAGGCTGCATCCTGCATCTCTCTACATTGTAGCGACGTGTATTCGAAAATCAAATTTTGTTTTCGCGTCCTACACGGTCTGTTACATTGAGGATCTACAACTACGGGGAAATATGAAGGCTGTGTGTAGACCACAGAGCACGGAAGCATCACTAAGACCACATAAAAATATCGCGACGGGATTTTAACGCATAATGGAGGACAACTCTCAATGTTGAACCGACCATTGAAAATCCAACAGTCTGCATGGGCGCGTGTTTAATTAAGACACTGTTGGATTTTTTACTCTAGGCGCTAAGCAGTGCGGCGAAAATCCAGAGCGCGAAAATACCCTGCTGCTATATTTCTCCGTCCGTGCGTAGGTGAACGAATGCGGAAGGTTCTACCAATAGCTCTCTGGGATTTTATTTGTCGGTATCTGCGGTTCGGTCACACACACACACACACACACACACAGACACTAATACAAATGTACGAGTATTAGTGTGTGTGTGTGGTGTGTGTGTTAACTTTTTACGCCGGTACGAACTTGGACTTGGTAACATTCAAGGCGCTGTTATTGCTTTAAGCGCACACCTTCTGTCACGGACCGCCTTCAAAGACGTCAGTTACTACACGTCATTTGTGTCGTAGAAGACAGTGACACCCTTGGTTTTTATGGAAAGTGTTGACGATACCGCATCTACCAGCTCCGTGGTCTGTGGTCTAAGTAATAAGTGCTTGTGCGACGTGCATGTGCACGTAAAAGGTTCCCGTGAACACCAGAATATCTAGTTATTTGAGTAGAGCGATACACACAAATTCTTTGAAGTAACATGGGATGGTTATTTGATATCGATTCTACCTTTTTTGAATGCGACTCATATTTCATTATGGGCTGATTTTACCAAAGTCTAAAATTCTGACAGTATGTATGGAAAACCTGTATGAATTCTAAATTTATTCGCAGAATAAGACTTACCTAAAGTAACATGCTATCTTATAATTTTTTTGAATTCACCTGCAGTGGTCCATAATTATAATGAACACCAATAAAATTGTGCGCATGAAACGCTTAAACGAGATATTAAACTATACGACAAGTAAAGAGGAATTCTGACAATGGAACATGAATTTAACGTGGAATTACTGAATGAAAGTGCTAATAACTGATTACTGAAAGCCTGAAAACCAAACGTAAAACAAAATACTATGAAAACCGATACCAATTATTGTATTGCCAACATTTGTGGTTAAAATATTTGCGAGTGATACCTACACGAAAATGTGTACTCGAAAAACGAATACCATTCGTTTTTATTAAAAACTTTCTGACCCGATAAACGTTGTTTTATTAACATAAATAATATCATTATGGATCAAAAAGGTCACAAAATGAAACCCAAGGAACGGAAAAAGACGTAGAGGAGACAGATGAAAAGGTGGGAGGTTGATCTGTCAAAAGGTTGGCGGAGAACAGCTCTAGGACAGGAGTTATCATCATCATAATTTCAGCCAAAAGACGTCCACTGCTAGACTTGAGCCTCCCCCAAGCGTCGCAATTTCGACCGGTTCTGTGCTTCCCGCACCCTGCGGACTCCTGCGGCCCTCACAAAGTCATCGGTGCACCTTGTGAGAGGCCTTCCAACTTTACGTATGACAGGAGTAAGTGGAGGGAAATAGAGGAGGCCTATGTCGCAAAACAGCCTGAGCTGGAAGCTGATAATATCGAAATCTTCTAACATTAGGGTTAAATATTAAATTAAGTCATTTAGTATAAAATAACTTTTGCATATAGAAAAGTTCAGAGAAAATTAAGGCTATGTTTATTTTATATTTTATAACATAATGGAAATGTATTTTTATCATATATAAAATAAAGTCTCTAACTCGCGCATTCTATTTCCATAAAATGGAATGCGCGAGTTTGAGTTCTGTTCGGACATAATAATAGGTCTTTACCTATGAAATTGCCGTTTTGTATGAAAAAATTTAAACGATTTTTTTTCATGAATTTTTTATTTGTAGTAATCGAAGTAATCACCCATGCAATCAATGCATCTTTGCCATCGCAGTGGCAGTTTATTGATGCCCTTCTTAAAGAAATCAGCTGGACGGGAGGCAACAAATTCTTCAAAGGCATTTTGTACTGCCTCTCGGGTATTAAATTTTTTTCCCGCCAAGAAGTTATCCAAATTCTGGAAAAAGTAGTAGTCTGTAGGCGCAAGGTCTGGTGAGTAGGGCGGATGACGGAGAGCTTCCAACCCCAGTTCTTGCAACTTGGAGACCGTCTGCTGTGCAGTATGAGGTCGCGCGTTGTCGTGCAGGAGCAGCGGAGACGAGCGATTGACCAATGCTGGTTGGAGATGCGCCAGCTTCTCCATCATTGTGTTCAGTTCTTCACAGTACACATCTGCAGTAATGCTCACCCCGTTTGGTAAGAAGCTGTGATGAATCACACCGGCGCTAGACCACCAAACAGTGACCATCACTTTTCTAGGGGTAAGTTTTCGTTTAGGGCATTGTTTAGGTGCTGAACCAGGATCCAACCAACTTGCTGAGCGCTTACGGTTATCAAACAGAATCCATTTTTCATCGCAGGTAACAATGCGGTTCAAAATTCCTTCATTTGTGTGTCTGTTGAGCAGTGCAAGGCACGTCTCGACGCGTACTTCGCGCTGGCGATCATTGAGTTCGTGGGGCACCCATTTGTCAAGCTTTTTTACCTTGCCAATTTGACGCAAATGGACCAATATTGTTTTGACGCTAACGTCGAAAGCTGCTGCTAATTCAGCCGTAGATTGTGTATCATCAGCTTCCACAATCGCCTTTAATTCGTCATTGTCGACCAAAGTCTTCGGACGACCGCGAGGTTCATTTTTCAGGTCGAAATTTCCAGAACGGAAGCGAGCAAACCAATAACATGTGGTGCGTTGGTTTGTAGTGTTAGCTCCGTAAACGTCGTTGATGTTGCGTGCCGCTTGTGCCGCGTTGCTGCCACGACGGTACTCATATTCCATAATTACTCGAATTTTTAACGTATCCATGATGACGAAAAAGATTGAAATGCGATGAAAATGTAACACTAATCAATAAAGAAATGACTACTTTTAGAAAAAAAAATCCATGTTTTTAAAATAAAATTAATTTGAAATTAGAATTCTTAGCCAAACAAAAATTATTTTGATTTGAAATGGCCAGTACTGCAGAACGGCAATTTCATAGGTAAAGACCTAATAGAATAGCACCATCCCATTGCTTCCTGCGGGTGTCGTAAAAGGCGACTAAGAGCTTACCAGAGAATGGGCAGCAGCGTTCTCTATCTATTTTTCATCTTACAAAAAATAGGAATTAAATGTAAAATTATTAATATTTTAGTTAAATAGTTTGTGTATTTACTTACTTTTACTTTGGATTCTTTCATAACTTTTTTAAATTTAATTTTATTGCTTTAGAATTATCAATGTTGGAACGCCGACGTGTCCTCTCTCGGAGGTGGGCGCTAATGGCTGCAACACAGTTTTAAACTATCGTAGCTGTTAACGAACACTACCTGTTACTAGTTCCAATCAATATTTGATTTGATTTGATTTATCTATGCATTTTACCACCATACCGCGATCGCCAACCCGCTTGCCAAGCGTTGCGATTATGGCAAAACCCCCCTTTTGCGGGAGGCCTATGTCCAGCAGTGGACGTCTTTCGGCTGAAATGATGATGATGTGTATATAGAAAAGTTCAGAGAAAAATAGGGGTATATTTATTTTATATGGGTCCAGTACCAGTGTTCTATTAATTGTTTGAGGCACCGGGCGACGTCAATACGAGTACATCAAAGCCGGCTGTCACTGAAAACCAGCGCTGGGGCTCTGTCTTGCATAGGGTCGCAGCATAATGCTGAGCGATAGCCGTTTTGCGTGGATGTGACGCATGTTTCCCTCAACCTTTTCTTATCTTTGTATTCCTGTTCTTTTTGCGTTATGTGTTTACCGCAAATACCTAAACGTTTTTTCTTTCTTTCTATATCATTATGGAAATTGATTTTTATCATATGCAAAATAAAATCTCTAACTCGCGCATTCTATTTCCATTAAATATCATATTTATTATCATCTGCCTAGCCTTTTCTCAACTAAGTTGGGGTCGGCTTCCAGTCTAACCGGATGCAGCTCATACCAGTATTTTACATGGAACGACCGCCTATCTGACTTCCACAACCCAGTAACTGGGGAATACGATATCCCTTGGTAAGATTGGTTGTCAGACTTTCGGGCTTCTGACGACCCGTAACGACTCGACTGTCAAAGGTCCACAAATGACAGCCGGACCAACGGCTACGTGCTTTCCGACGCACGGAGGGGTCTTTAACTTAACTTTAACGTAGAGTTGCCGAAATTTGCCAAAGGTGTGTAAATGATGGTATTTGATAGGAAATTTATTATAATACAGGAAGAACAAAAAAGTCGCAGCTTCATTGCACAACATATATTAATCTATTATAACATGAAATAGTTAAAAATTCTAATAAATACGTAGGTGATGTTATTTGATGTATTCGTTGATATGGGTTATACTTGTGATATTTTATTACTTGCAGTTTATGTTTACATAATATATCGAGTATTTTTCACCATGTTTTAGTTCACATACACTATAAATAACCAATAAAACATATTGGAAACCGCATAACCGCATAATGATAATTAGTTCTTTCTACCATAATTTGCACAAGTTTCAAATCAATTATTTATTATTATTATTATTCAAAAATTACATACTGTTTTTCGTTCGTCATTGTCATTACTAAAACCGACCTCCCTAGTGGCGTCAGTGTAGTTTGCTACGCTGACGTCACGCTGGTCCTGGCACAAGGGAGGTTGTACCAGGTGGCGGCTGACTTAGAGACACACGGGCTTGTGACAATCGTCGATAGGATCCGGCAACTAGGACTCGAGGTGCGGACTTGTGCAAGGCCACTATGTGGTTTCATGGTCCTCGGAATGCGCCACCGACGGGTTCTCAGATAACGGTGGGACGGGTTCACATCGGCTTCGAGTCGACGATGAAGTACCTAGGACTCGTCCTCGACAGCCAGTGGAACTTTGCGGGGCATTTCCGCCGTTTGGCTACCAAACTGAAGCGGGCCGGGGCTGCCTTGAAGTGGCTCCTGCCCAATCTAGGGGGGCCAAACGCCTCCTGCCGGAGGCTCTACTTGGGGATCGTGCGGTCCCCGGCCCTATACGGGGCACCGGTGTGGGCGCCTACATTAAGGCGCCAACAAGCACGCCGGTTGAAGGCGGTCCATAGGGTCATGGCCATCCGGATGGTCCGGGGATACCGCACGATCTCCAGTGAGGCGGCGGGCCTCCTTGCCGGATTATCGCCATGGGATCTGGAGGCAAGTCCTCGCGCACTTTTGGGAGTGGCGCGAGGAGGCCAAACGCCGGGGCCTAACTCCGCTGCCGCGAGAAATCGCGGCACAGCGGACAGAGCTCCGGCGGGATCTCATGGCGACATGGAGAGTGCGATTGTCGCAACCCAGTGCTGGGCACGCCACGATTGCGGCGGTAAGTCCCCTCTTTGAGGAGGGGCTTGAGAGGCGGCATGGCGTCCTCACCTTCCGCCTAACGCAGGTCCTCACCGGACACGGCTGTTTCGGGAGGTTTCTGTTTCGCATAAGGCGGGAGGAAACGCCCGGGTGTTTCCATTGCGAAGATCGCCCTGAGGACACGGTGGAGCATACGGTGGAGGTCTGCCCGGCTTGGGCGGAGCACCACCGTGTCCTCGTGGAGGCGATCGGCGACGGCGATCTCTCGCGTCCGGCCCTGGTCCAGGCCATGGTACGGAGCGAGAGTACATGGGTAGCCGTCACCTCCTTCAGCGAAGCAGTGATGCTCGCGAAGAGGGAGACGGCGCACGTGAAGGAGAGGCAGTATATGCGCCCTCGCGGCCCTAGCCTTCTCAGGAGACGCCCTGGGCGTCGGGAATCCCAGGCTGATTCCGGCCACCGTAGGCTTGCGGACGGCGAGTAATTGGTAGCTCGCTGTCCGGTAAAGACCAGGCCCAGGTCGACAGCGCGTTGTGTTCCACGCGTGCCTCAAATAGATGTCAGCACAAAGTGATGGGGCCCGCAAGGGCCGATGCCTGTCAGGGGTGCGGGTTTGTTTGAAAAAGATACCACAGCCCCTGGCATACGGGCTACTGAAGGAACACGGGTGGGTTTTAGTCAGTGGAAGTCTGACACGCCCTCCTGCTTCACCCAGAGTGGGAGAAGTTATTTGATGATTCCCCACCCAAAAAAAAAAAAAAAACTGTACCAGACGCGGCATATGTCTTGTTTTAATTGAAAGTGACGGAAATTAGGTTATTATTATAATAAATTCGGATAGTATGCTTTCGATACAGCATAACGATATGTTAATAAATATAATTATGTGGTTATCATCTGTCCATAAAGTCTTAATTCACGAGGAAAGTGTCATTCGGCATTATTCAGTGTTACCTCTTGGACAGCTCACCGAAGATGAGGCAACAATCAAGGAACAAAGACTATAAACGATTCAGATATCATGCTAGAAAATGCTCTAAAAAGCCACAAATGAAGATGTTCTACATACACTTTTGTACAGAGGCCAATACATCAAGCTACCCCAATCTGTCAAAATTCTATGATAGTTTTTCAACTTTATAACAATGGAATAAGGTTCATGTTCAATTGGGAAAATTTGACAGTTTGGGATAGCTTGACCTGCTGGTGTCTGTCTTACATAAGTATAAAACCTTCCAATAAAAAGTCTATGGAACATGAAGAATACATGAAGCTTTGGAACCAGTAGATTAATTCACTTAAATGTATTTTTTTCTTATTAAATTTAATTAATAACCGTAATTTGAGTGAGTTTTTTTTGTAATGATTATAAAATTTAAGGACATCCCAAGCAGCACATTAGCGAAGATTACATCCATAAACAAGCTATATAACAGCCAATGGCTCTTACGTAGCTGTACTAATGGATAAGACGATTCTTGGGGCTGTATGGGGGTGATCTCTACACTGTTAAACAGCACAGCTGACCAATGGCTGTACATTGGACAAAAAAACATCAAAATGCATTTTAGTAGAACTTGAAAGAACCATTGTCCAGCGTTTGGCTACCTACGTATAATGCTACTAGTAGGTCAAGAAGACCGACGCTTGTAAACAGCTGGCTAACGAGATAAAGTAACACCCTTTCTAAGCTTTGAACTGTATTAGAGAATTTAACTATGCCATTGGTATTCTTTTATGGTGTAAAATAATTCTATTATAATGCTTCCTCAATGAGCTTGACACTAGCTGGCTAAAAGCATTTAACGACTGCATGAGCTGTAAATTAGTGCAGTATTACTCCACTTTAATTCCAAAGCTTATAGTGTAAATGTTAGCTATTTCACAGCCTCTAGAATTATTGAAGAGTAGACTTAGGTGAGTAGTGCTATGATAACGTCAATTTTGTCATAACCCCGTAACGCGAATTAATCACATAGATTTTGTTACCAATGATCATAGTTCCGTACAATTTAAGGATACGGTCAGTGACCTTTCTAAAACAATGATTGTAAGTAGAAGTGGTGGGGGTGTGAAAGTTTTGAATCAAACCAGACATGAGGGAGATAATATTATATTTTATAGGCAATAAAGAGAAATATTGCTCAAGATGCACTGATGGAATTACTAATAATAGTGAATTAAAGATTTTTGAATGAATGAAATGAATCGTTCTCGGATCTTTTCGTACCAGATATTGTACAAAAAGATCCGAGAACGATTCTACATAGGTACAGGTAGAAAAATTACCATAAAATTAATCGAATCTGGTGGTGAATACTGGCACAATGTACTAATCAATCCGCTAACTATAGTTTTAAGTAAGTGGCATTGGTGCCAATTCTGTTGTACACCGAACTAAACTAATTAAACTATAACTCAAATTCCTTACTTTTGACTATGAGAATCGTAACTAAAAAAAAAACCTCCAAATTTAAAAACAATTATGACACAACTAAAATCGAATTTGACAATCGCGACTCGCACGTGGTTATTTTTGGCTTCGCAACGTGGTACTTGTTTGCCCTACCCCGTGATTTTTTTTAGAGCCAGCGGCGCGCAAGGGCGGCAGCCTCGACGTGATTTATATGGAATTTTCACTATTTTCGTGGAAAATATGAAAAATTATTACCCACATGTTGTGTTTTAGAGGTGTTTCGGGTTTTATAAAGGGGGTCGAAATTTTCATTATTTTTGCGATAGGACACACCATTTTCGATATATACGCAAAAGAAAAGAAAAAAAAAATACAGTACTATTTTTGCACCAGAAGTCGAGGTGTCGGCGTGAATTTTAGTTCTTGACTACTAATTTTATTCCACACCTATTTAATCGGCGATTAAATAGGTGTAGAATAATGATTGGCCGATTTTGTGTAATGTTTTTGAAATAGCCAACCATTTATCATTGGCGTTTATTATGGTGTCGGAAAACCGAAGAATCTTGATATTTATCTAGAAGATTTTGTAGTAGAAATAAAACAGTTATTGGATTACGGAATCCTTCTATCAACTAGCAAGATCATAGCAGTCATGATTAGATGTTTTTTTCTGCGATTCACCCGCAAGGGCTTTTATAAAACGTACGTACATTTTCATGCCCTCAGCGCCACGTCTTTATGAGAAGACAAATTTTAATATTGTTTGACCGTTACAAAACAATAAAGACGTGTCAGTGGCACTCAGAAGTTTTTATTTATTAATAGCTGTTGGGTAAGGAATGGTCAATAAAAATAAAAGTAATGGTATACATTTTCTGCGTTTAATTTTATCAGTCACATAAGTACTCCATATTTGGCTTTGGTAATTCTATATGTTAAACCATTAGTTGGTTATTTAAGCAGAATACTGTTTAAATAACCAATTAATGAACCAAATATAAAAAAAAAACACTTTTGAGTAACGTCATGAGATAACGTTATTAAATATGTAGGTACTAAATGTGTTGTGGTCAACGATTTCGTCTAATATATTTATTTCTCCAGACGTGTTACTATGGTTCAACATTTCAGTTAATTCTTTTTATGCATTATTATAAGTTGCAATGGATGACCGTTTCATTATGCATTGCATTTTTTTTCCAATCTGTATGAGGCTTTGAATATTCTAGTTTATTCAATTTCGAAGTGACGTTTTTAATAGGCCATCTCAATCCTTTTCCCAAGCACTTGGTATGATATTTTTTCTTTCCCTCTTTCTTTTTGAACGACATTTCTATTTTCTGAAAACAAAAATAATTAATTAGCAATAACATTAGCATCTTTACCTACTACGTCATAAGTAAGAGATAATTAAGTATGCGAATTTAGTATTTGTGCCATTAAGTAAAACGCTCTAAAGCGCCAAAGCATCTATTACAGGCACTATAACAAAAATATGTACACTATTATTAATTGATTACAAAATGCCCGAAATGATTTTCTATCAAGATTAGAGAACCCTAAGACGCTGCTTTCACCATTCGTTAGAATAACTGAAAACCATTGTGCAGCTAGCGTCCAGTTCTCAGCTGGTTAATAGAATTAAATATGGCCATTGCACGGCAAAGTGAAGTTGTAGAGAATTTAGTTAGAATTATAGCTGGATAACAAATTGACGCCATTTTAATGTAAACAAAACGATTAAATATGAAATAAAAACTGAAATCTGTTAAATTTTTATGATATTTCAGAGCTATTAAAGTAAAACACACTATTTCATAGCTACAAATAGATGATAATGCTCATAAGATGGTATTTTTTTGTAAAAATCCATAAATGATTCCACACCGTATTTATTTTGTATTTTTATTTTAGTAAAACTGTATTATTTCGATGGCGCGTGTAATATTTGATAATATCACCTAATATATTAACAGTAAAATTGCACCCGCAGTACAATTTACCGATAGAGATGCAAATAAACGTGAAAAATTACTTACCTTACATTGGAAATTAATTATATTTGCCTACAGATTATAGTTTGGCATAACAGTTGCGCTGTCCAAATAGACTTTTGTTGCTATTTCTTTGTAGATTTAACAATCGCCGTTATTAAGCCATTCAACATCTTTGGACTGTCTAAGAGAATCAAAGGAGCTAGATAGTGGCATCTTGACAGCTGTCTAAGCTATTGTCCAGCCCATGTAATGCTCTTACAATGCTCTGGAATGCTATTAACAAGCTACTACAATGCTCAGGGCTGGTTAATTTGGGGCCAAATTTAGAATTATAGAAGCTGTGTAGCCGGATATAATGCCCTTGTACAAACGGCATAACAGTCATGAGTTTTCAAAAATTCTGTTGTCCGGTGGCTATACAGCTATGTGTGCTGCTTGGGACATTAGTAGTTAGTAAATTTCTAATCATTTTACAATATTTCATATTATGTATTTTTTAAGACTATTAAATATATATTTATATCCATAAACTGTATATTATTTTAAAGTATATTAATTCTATATTATCTTTAAAAAAAAAACAGCTGTAGGTATATCTACAAAAACATGGAAGTTATTGATTTATGACCCGAACGAAACCGACTCAATCTCCACATAGTGCAGCGGTTTAATATTATCGGTTTAATTTTGGTTTAAAATGTAAATAAAAGAATTTGAATTAAAAATTGAGGTTTCAGACGAAGTGATCTAGAAGGCAAAAAAATAATAATAAAAATAATATATAATAAACACTCTAAAAATGGGCACTGTGCAATGTGCAGGAGCGCGGGCAGGTGTGTATGCCGCCCGTCGCCGCGCATAAAGGCACGTTCACACAAATTCATTAAAGGTAGTGTTACACTATGATATATTCGGTTGAATGAAAATACTCGAAAATGCAACAGTGTTAGAAAAACTTCGCAATACCCCAATCTTATGAAAGTGTAAAGTACTATCGCCGTCTGGCGAGAGCCACCGGTTGCGAAAATTCGCCCAACCGCTGGATAACGTCCAAGCGTCGTGCAATATAAACGATTGACAGATGCGCACGATATAAACTAACCGTTCGCGTTGGTTTAATAGCATTCAGATACGGCAGACATGTGCAGACCGAGTCGTATTGCATGGTCTACATAGCCGGGCAGTAAAATTAACGCTTTAGAGTCTTTGTAAACATTTAAGGTGGCACTGGGTTCTAGGAACGCATGTCCAAAATCCGTATACGTAAATTACGACGAACTTTACGACTTAGGTTCTGGGTTTCCAATCAAAGCCAGAGTAGCCTGGAAAACTCTAATTTTCTTACGTTTGCAGGCAGCCCCGGATCTGCATAAGGAGCTAAATACATATATATTTAACAGCGAATATTTTTTTTTAATATCCTGCAAAAAAAATCAACGCAGCGGGATTCAGAATCATGCACGTACCTACTGGATCCACGGCACCAATTTTTGCGTCGATGTGCTACCCATTATTTTTCTTTCTTCGATTTAGACGCTTGAGACCAAAGTGGAAATGCACGGTGCTGGATTTAGGAGTCCGGGAGTGTATAAAAAGACAAGAAGAAATGATCAGCAAAGGGAGAATAAAAAGAAAGAAATAATGAAAAATATAACAAACGTGACACGATCCTCTGCTTTCACAATTCGGACATAGCTGGGCGGGCCTTTATTGTAGTTCGCAAGCATTTTGTTATGGATTGTGTTATATGCACGAATATCCTTTATACCTACCAGGTACGTTCTATTCAAAATTGGATGGCGCGAATTTCTGAAATTTTCAGTTTCCCAATACCAGCTAGCAATTCCAACAGGCTAGTAAAAATTAATAATCCATCAATGGGACGAAACCTATACTTCAAATCCGACTTCGAAATTCGAAATACCGGTTCGAAATAATACTTCAACATACTGTAGCTTAGTCAGTGAAACTGAAATCTGAATATGTTACCGTTAGATATTCAGCTTTTATCAGCATTTCTCATTAAGGCATTCCGTGATATTCTAACGGAATCCCTTGTGATATTTAGCTTTGAATACTATTATCCATTGCCTTGCATTGGCAGGATTGGCATGAAGACCTCTCACAGATTTTGATGAGAAAGAAGCCTTCGCGCAAAGAGGATTTTGTACGTGAACACGTATAATAGGTAGTTGATCATATTAAATAATCTCTAGTTGATGCGTTCGCTGTAATACTTACTACATTTATGGATATTAATAGTGGAAACAGAATAAGCAAGCGAGAGAT
Source organism: Polymixis flavicincta (assembly GCA_949987655.1). NCBI lineage: Eukaryota > Metazoa > Arthropoda > Insecta > Lepidoptera > Noctuidae > Polymixis > Polymixis flavicincta. Next base: position 7,485,378 of record OX465171.1, on the reverse strand, counting down.
TTTATAAATTTTAAAAATCAATTTCCATACCGATTTCATGTATGTGTAAAAATAAAATATCTGTTACATAATGAAGATACTTAAATTAACAGAGAAAAACAAATAACAAATGTGAAATGAAACGAGGCTTTTTACTCAACTATCAACAAATATTAATCCGATGATAATGGAACTGAAATATTTAGTTATGTTTTTCGTCGGTTTTAATTAATTAATCATAAGTTTTTTTTTATTTATTTTAAACTTAGGGGTGAATTTTGTTTTTCAAGTTTAAATGGGACTAACTTCAAGTATACCTACCTACTCTTCTCAATAAAAAAAGAATTTTCAAAATCACTACTCAGAAAAAATTGATGCGTAAAAAAATACACTGAGAAAGAGTAGGTACCTCGTCCTGTTTTTTTCGTCAGCTAAAAATCGATGGATTCCAACAGCTCTCTGACATTTTGTGTTACCTGCAAACGGTTCGCCGACAGAACCTTTCACCACAGATAATATAATACTACGCTTTCACTGACGAACGTTTCGCCGAAAAATTTGTCTGCCCAACAGTGAAGGTAATCATGCATTCAATGTTGTTGAACAATTAAAACGAAAACCATTCCTCCTCATAGTGTGAAATGCAATTACCTCGCTGGTAAAACCCCTACAGTAGCTACTTATTAATCCTCCTGATCGTGATACCAATCAGATTATGAAATTGTGTTAGTTAATCATAGTTATAACAGGGCTCCAATTCTGTATGGTTATAATGATTCCCCGCGAAATCTTACTACGTTCAAATTGCGTCAATATCGTGTCTTTTAGAAACCCATATAACATAAGGAGTCGAAATGTCATATTCTGTATATTCCAAGACAATTTTTCGATATTATTATTACGATGTTAGCAGATGTCGTGTGTGATCTAAGGAATTGACGTGGTTTCGACGTAAGGAATCGTTGTTAAGTACTAGCTGATGATATATTGACGCAACGAATCGGCCAGCCAAACCAAGTGTCCCGATAATGTTCCAAAATGATTTTAGTGGCAGTTAAAAATAATCAGTCAGCCATGTTTTATAAATAACTCGCTACATAGTGCAGATCTAAAGGCCGCTGCATATCTATGCCGTGCGAATATAAACAAATGCTCACGTACGATTAATCGGCTCCTGCAATTCTCGACGAAGATCAAAAGATGGGTACCGTAGGACTGTTAAGTTCCCTTCAAGTCTTCAAGAAAAGGAGGAGGTTCTTAAGTCCGTTATATACAAGGTGCAACAGAATAGACGCAAGACCTGAAAGTAGTTTGTTCCTTATTGACTACTGAAAAGATTTCCGTAACTTCTAAGAAAAGAATTTTTTTTTTGGAACGAAGTTCCTTATCGCGCGTTGTGAAAAGGCTAGACGGAAAAAATTCATACGAAAAGTAACGACACTTTTTTGCTATAGTAAGCTATTGTAAGCCGTGCGGCGTGCGCATGTTTCTCTGTCTGTCTCTTATAGAAAGCAATAACGATGGTAACGATGGTGACGATGGTAACGATGGTGACGATGGTGACGATGGTGACGACGATGACGATGGTGACGACGATGACGACGATGATGATGATGGGCTTTAAAACCCTGAAAACGTGAAGTTCCTTATTGCGCGTTGCAAAAGGTGGCTAGACGGAAAAAGTTAAGACCAAAAAGGAACTTCGTTCCATCCGGGTGTCCCTTGACACCTCACAAGTATTAAAAAAAAAAATTAAAATACATAATTTTTATTAATTAGGTAGCTTCAATAATACGTATTTTTTTCTCACTTAGTTCATTTTGATGACGTTATATTAATTTCCTGTCACTGTTATTTACTTAGCAAATGGAGGTATATGAATTTGTAAGGGGTAGGTACACACGGCCACACATCAAGCTATACATTTCCAGTATGAGCTGATCTCACATTGTAAAGGATGTTCGTAGAGTGCGAGATCTACGTAAACGCAATGGAAATGTATATTCATACAAGGTGTAACGTAAATAACCTGAAATCGCGAAAAAAAATCAGCTGTTCCCTACATTTATGTTTGCATAACTCGTCAAAATGTAGGGAACAGCTGATTTTTTTTTTCGCGATTTCAGGTTTGGTCCCATAACAAAAGTTCAGTTCATAATTATGAGTACAATGACCCCTTAAGAGGTTGTGCGTTATTTACGTTACAACTTGTATAGCTTGATGTGTAGCCGTATGTACCACAACTAAAAAGTGAACCATAAAGAGTTTAGATATGTAGGTATAGTATCTATCTATTTCAATAAATAAAATAAACGGATTCCAAGAAAAACACTACAAAGTGAAAAATAACTATAATATCGGAAGTCGGTGCCAAAAAAACTAAAAACACGAACTTCCGAAATTAAAATTATTTTTCAATTGGTAGTATTTTTTTTTTCAAGCGTCGACCTTGTCACAGAAAGACAAGGTATTTTTGTCTATGCCACTGTTAGATAGTTTCAACCAGAGTGAAGTTTCAATTAACTGGGAATTGTTTTCAATAGTAGTAAAAGAATTACGAGATATCCGTTCACAATTAATTTACCTCTGACCGTAGCAACCCAACAGCAACCATATTATAACGAGATCACTGTGATATTTACAGAATTGTTAAAATCAATATATTTTATTTCACATAAACCTGAATGGGCACATATGATACGTCAGATGCTAGGTGCACGGTTCCAAATTGTCGCTTCCTATGGAGAAGAGCCGGCAAGAAACTCCACGGTTACTCTTTTAAAAATAATTGGCTTTTGCAATGTTTTCATATTACAGTGATAATAGGTATGGCAGGACAGTGCAAGCCTGTTAATAACTACCAGGTACTCAGAGGAAAATAAAGAATAGAAAATCGTCTACAAATCTACAGTCTGTAAGGCCTACAAGTTAGAGGCAACAGTCTTATTTAATAACAACAGAAATCACTTTGATTTTTACAGTGACGCAAAATCATAGGGAATATAAGTGTGAACGGACTGTATATACCTTAATTATCGTGAATTTTCACTTAGACGCAACATCGATCACATTTCAAACATAGCTTCGAAATTATGAGAAGATAGGTCCTCACACCTACTTATTTATTTCTCTGGAATTTTTCGTCGAATCGTTGAGCTCCTTAACTTCTGAGTTGAGCTGCATGATTACTGATAAATAGCGTGCACTGACTGGACAGGTACCCTCGATCTGTGTGGATATTGCCTCAAAAGACCATTCCAGCCACCAAATCTACATTGTCTTCACATGATCTGGGCCTCAAGTCTGCTATTACAATAGTGTCAGAATGGTCTATCATTGATTTCATAATTGTTGATTTTGACAAGTTTGGTAATCTATTAATATTATATAATGGCGTCATTATGACTTTCCAATGGTCAGCCACTGACACTCCATTGAAACAAATGGCATTTATTGGTAATCTCGTACTTAGTGACAAATGAATGACTGACTTTGACGGTATTCTGCTAAAATTTTGACAGTTCCTAAAGTAATATGTGAAAATACATACATATAAATGAAATCTGGCACGAATAACATGTTCAAATTTAGTGGTATTTTTTCGAAAATCATTTCTCCTAACGGTTTTTATAATGATGGCAATACGACAATGCCAATAAACTACAATTCTATTACGAGACCATTGACCGACCACTGATCGACCATTATGAATTTAGCGGATTACAACTTTTAGCAAAATGACAATGGGATCGTGTTGGAATGACTAATTTATAAAAATAGGGCCCAAGATCAAGATTATGTATGTACTTTAAAAGAGACTGTGACGTCTGAGTTTTATTTTGTCCTTTTTTCGAGTAGTCAGCTAGGAAACGCCGACCTCATCTATTTAAAAATGTAATTAACGTGCAAAAGTGTTTGTACAAATCATAAAATCATTTGTCATTTACATACCCTTTGAACTTTTCCAGCATTCATCAACTCTTTTACCAACCCAGTTGGGTTCGGCTTCCAGTCTAACCGGGTGCAGCTGAGTACCAGTATTTTATCTGAAGCGACTGCCTATCTGATCTCCATAACCCAGTTACTGGGTAATAATACGTTTAATTTATGCTTATTTATTTTTCCAGCAAACTTATAAAGGACTCTTAGATCTAGAACTGTCATAAATGTTATAATATCAAGGGTTGGGCAGCAACCATCACTAATATAAAACACACAATAAGACTATTTCATCGATGGGCCTCTATTGGCCTGAAACTAAAGAATATTACCTACTAATAACAAATTACTAAATAGAAACGTTGAAAAGAATCAATAGAAATGTTGCCTGATCTTCTACAAAATTACCTGTTCAGAGCACTACCAATTACAAAACCTGATCGTTTTTAACTTCACGATCACGATAGAAGATGCAACAAGTACTCTGTACAATTAGCGAGCACGAAACTTTCTTTCTTTTTTTAATTAATTTAATACTTTTATATAGCGAGTGTAAAAAGACACTTAACGAAGTTGAGAATCACTTGCAGTCCCCGTCACAGTGATTTTTTTTTTTTTTTTTTTTACTGGGCCATGCCAGCACAGCCATTCACAACTGTTACAGACAATCATTTCGAAAATGACATATTTAGGCGTATTGTTTCATCACATATTCAGAACTCTTTGCTTCCGAATAATTTTGTTTAAAATTAATATTGTTTACACAAAACTTCTTCTTTATTATTATTATTTATTTCCAAAACACGTAACCTATTACACAAGTGATTTTAGCCACACAACGAAAACCTCTCAGGGTGTGGGTATCTGTGTGATGGCGAGCCGCTCAATTCAATAAAATAAAAAAAGTAAACAAGAAATTGAAATATAATATGAAATTAAATGTAAGATAATATTGAAAAAAAATTAACCATTAGTCAGGCTCACGTTTCGAAAACGAAACGTTTTCGGTTACCTGATTTGCCCATGCTCCCGACAGCAAATAGCTGTCGGATAAATAGCGGTCGCCTATTTGATTTAAACTGACCAAGTTTTAAGTTTAACCATTTGACAGGTTTTTTTTTTGGGTGGGAAATCATCAAATAACTTCTCCCGCTCTGGGTGGAGCAGGGGGGCGTGTCAGACTTTTACTGACTAAAACCCACCCGTGTTCCTTCATTAGCCCGTATGCCAGGGGCTGTGGTATCTCTTTCGAACAAACCCGCACCCCTGGCAGACCATTTGACAGGCTCACGTATCGAAAACGAAACATTTTCGGCTACCTGATTTCCCATGCTCTCGACAGCATATAACTGTCGGAAGAATAGCGGTCGCCTATTTGATTTATTAACAAAAATTTCGGGTATTAGATTTGTGAACAATGTAGGACTCCTACGATAACACTGATTGATGTTGGATTCGGTACGGAAGAGTATTGAATGTGAAAAGATATGCTGGGAACTTTCTTGTTACGGAGATCTTGAAGGTCAAAATTCGAACTGAGTAAACGACTTTAATCAATAATTTTGAAGGATATTGCTAATCCATTGCTTCATATGATCAATCAATTTGTCTGTTCAACTACGTAAAACCGCAATGAATGTTGGCTTCCCTAATTTTTGTGTGTAACGTAATTACTCCGCTGGCGCTGTTTTGCGAGCTACCAGAACTCTGTCGATTTTGTTCATCAACTGCCGCCTTCACTAATCAGAAGGAACGATTCCCACTCAGATAAATATTCGTATAACTTACATAATGTTGCATAGCTATTCTCAACCAATCGATACGATTCCTATAAACGCAGTTCTAAACTAAAATCAAATAGACGAAAGCTATTCTTCTGACAGCTATTTGCTGTCGGTAGCGAGGCAAATCAGGTAACCGAAAATGTGTCATTTTCGACACGGGAGCCAGTCGAATGGTTGTGTATACAGGGTGTGGCGTAAATAGTGGTCCACCGTTAAGGATTCGATCTACCAAATAATGTACTATTACATATTAAAAAAATTACCATTTTTACCCAAGGATTCAATTTTTTTTTTTTTTCGTTTTATGAGTATTTACGAAATTTCTACCTTGTAACCAATGAAAAAATTTAAAAGTAAATAGTTTTTGTTGAAATTACACCATTTTTTTAAAGAAAGATTTTTTAAGGCAAATACTTATAAAACAAAAAAAAATAGGAATCCCTGTTTAAAATGGTATTTTTTTAAATATGCATAGTAAATTATCTGGTATATCGAATCCTTAACGGTGGACGACTATTTACGCCAAAACCTGTATATTGTATATACTCAGTATGCTGGTTTGAATTTTGGGGCACCAGAGATTTTGAATACACTAAGACTAGCTTTTACCAGCGATTTCGCCCACATGGAGATCGGTGTATTCTACATATAAACCTTCCTCTTGAATCACTCTATCTGTTGATGAAAACCGCATTAAAATCCGATCCGAAGTTTAAAAATCTAAGCGTACAGACAAAAAAGCGACTTTGTTTATTTTTTCTGATTTTACTTAAATTTATACTACTTCACATACCAAAACTTACAGAAACGAAACAATAAGCCGCTAAGCCTTACACTATGTAAATAAAGTAGGGAAATCATAGCTTTTATCAAGTTTCACGGTATTTATAAATTGATAAACACATCATTGGACATGTGTGTATCTGATTCCAAATTTAAAAAAAAATCAGTAGTTACTCATAATGTTTACATACAATAAAGAATTCTATAGTTCGTTTATAATACTCTTTACGTCATTGAGTATTTTTGACATTACACAATTTGGCACCGACGCGGGACGCGACGCGCGCTTCGTTACCCAAGTATGTAATAAAATATTTACTACAGTTTGCAAAATAGCTTACTTTATGCTGTTATCTGGTGGTTATGGAAAATGGTTTTACAGTGGCAAAAAGTCAGACCCAGGAAATCAGAAAGTCAGACCTAAGAAATATGAGACGAAGCCATGGCCTCTTATCTAAACAAGAGGCTTTTTTTTTGGGTGGGAAATCATCAAATAACTTCTCCCGGTCTGGGTGGAGCAGGAGGGCTTGTCAGACTTTTACTGACTAAAACCCGACCGTGTTCCCTCAGTAGCCCGTATGCCAGGGTCTAAACAAAAGGCTTCGTCTCATATTTCTACAATGACGTTCAACACGATTGACATAATAAGCTATGCGGTAGCTTTTGTCAATCTAATACATTTCTGACTATTCCATCATTGTTATGAGTGACTGACTGACTTAGCACCACTGCTAAGTCAGTCAGTCACTCATAACCACCCACTGGACCACCACTGGTCCAGTGGGTTAGGCTCCTACTTATGATTTGGTTGGTCTACCGCGTGCAACAAGTTTTTCATGGTAAAATGTTGGATATCCGAGTATGAAATGTGATTCGGAATATTGCCCGGGATGCACGAAGCTACATTTTGAAGACACTGACATGTACACTAAGGCAATCAAACGACTGCACTGTTTGGTTTTACAAAAATATCTATATCCCACGAAATATCACAAAAAAACAAGTAATCGATTTCGGGCATAAACCTTCGCCCATACAATATAAAAGAATATAAAATTATGTAAATAAAATTTAAGTGTGATTGAATATAAAAATAAGTAAATAAAATGTAAACTAAGTGCGTTAAGTGTCATTGTAATTGTAAAGCATTATGTTGTAGAGCTTCCGCCGGCGGCTTCGCGCGTGTGGAAGTCGGAAACAATCCCGTGGGAACGTACCACCGGGATATAAAGTACCTATATAATAGAATATAAAACGTAGTAAGCATTTATAATATTAGTAGGATAAATATTTCTCTTCTGACGTCAACAATTAAAGTGATATTATCACTATCCTTCACACAAAACCACCTAAGCAAGTTTCAGGTTTATAATAATATGGCTCAGGTAAATGGGTATATTATTTAGTTCTCCACAGAAAACTCGTCAAACAAACTATATCCCCCTTTTCACCCTCAAAGGGGTTAATTTTTTTAGTCTTTTGTTTCTTTTACATTATTTGACTTAGGTTATTTATACCAATTTTCGAGTTATTCAAGACAAGCAGTAAAATCATCCCTTGTAAAATGAACTACCCTTTTTTACCCCTTTAGGGGTAGATTTTCGAAAAAATCTGATACACGTTATTCTTTATTTTTGGTTTTAGGTACAAATACTGAGTTTCGAGTTAATCAGACAGCGCGTTAAAATTCTCCCATACAAACTTTGTCACCCCCCAATCCCCCTTTAAGGAGTAGTTTAGAAAAACAATAAATAACCAACTTTATAATTTACTTATATAATTATTTGTGCCAAGTTTCAAGTTCACTCAAGGAATAAGATTTTTCATGCAAACAAAATCCCCCCCTTTTCACCCCCTTATAGGTCGAATTTCCAAAAACCCCTTCTTCTTCTTCTTCTTCCCCTAAATTATAAAAGGAAGCCGTGTACAAAATTTCACGTTCCTAGTCCTAGTACTTAGTTTCGGCTGTGCGTTGATTGATCAGTCAGTCAGTTTCTCCTTTTATTTAAATAGATGTAGTTTATCGCTTGTACATATTGTATTTTTTTTTTCAATATTATCTTATATTTAATTTAATATTATATTTCAATTTCTTGTTTTTTTTTTTTTTTTTTTTTTTATTGAATTGAGCGGCTCGCCATCACACAGATACTCCCTCCCTGAGAGGTTTTCGTTGTGTGGCTAAAATCACTTGTGTAGGTTACGTGTTTTGGAAATAAATTAATAATAATAAAGAAGAAGTTTTGTGTAAACAATATTAATTTTTAACAAAATGATTCGGAAGCAAAGAGTTCTGAATATGTGATGAAACAATACGCCTAAACGTAATAGATTGGACGAGATTTTGGTAATTTCCCTATAAAATTTGACAGAATTTGGTTCATTTTAATTACACAATTCCGACTATGGAAAACGATTCCGAATGGAGTTTGCTTCGTTTCGGAATCGCAATCAGAATGATAATACGTTTCGCAATGAGGATGCCGATTCCAATTAATACAATTCATCAGTACTTACTCATATTGATTGCATACAATAAATAATTCTAAATAATAAGATTTCTGCATGTGGTAAAGAACTGTATGTCTTATTATCGGATGCAAATGGCTAAGCAGAAATGACACTAAGACCTAAGTGTAATAAAGAAAGCTGTATGACAAGAAACCAGTTTAATGCAACAAAGTCCATAGGTGATCCGTTTTCGTAAGGTGATACGAGCTGAGCAATGGGTACCTACTTAGGCGACGAAGGTATTTGTATTGTTTCTACTTTAGGTACCTACTTCTTCAAGTTGCCCCTCACCAGTTAGGTACATGGATTCCGACCTACTTTCGCTCTATGAAAACACAGTCACAAAAATCAGTTCACTATAAAAAATCGAAAACCCGTCTACTGAAAAAGATATATTTTCTTGTTTTATACTCTTCCGAGCATGAGGGCTTACTAAATAACAATAGTTGTACGGGTCGATCGACCAGGTTAAGCTACGCTTGCCGCGGTTGGTCCGTGGATGGGTGATATCTTTACATACCAAGACCCCTCCGTGCCTCGGAAAGCACGTTAAGCCGTTGGTCTCGGCTGCCATTTGTGGATCTTTGACAGTCGTTACGGGTCGTCAGAAACCCGAAAGTCTGACAAACAGTCTTACCAAGGCGTATCGTGTTACCCAGTAACTGGGTTGTGGAGATCAGATAGGCAGTCGCTCCATGTAAATTACTGGTATTCAGCTGCTTCTGGTCAGACTGGAAGCCGACACCAACATAGTTGGGAAAAGGCTAGGCAGATAATGATACAAAGTCATATTTGTTCCGATTGCGAATCATATTTTGTTCAACTTACAGCTTGACACTGATCAGCACGCTTAGTATGAGAACCATAGAGAAGCGTTTTGTCGACGGAAGAGTAGACAAAAATGACGTTTCCGTGTAGACAGTAGACAGTTTTGAACCGAGAAATGTAGACAAGCGATTTCTATTCTACTGCTGCAAATTGCAATATACTTACGTAAGAAAATTGGATTTTCATGGGCTACCCTGGTGCTTCCACCTTAGCTAACATAATGTGACGGTACACGAAACGCAGCGGACGGTTGGGCAAGAGCTCGATAGTTAATTCCTCGCCTGTTGCTCGCCTGTTGCCGTGCCTGTTCATCTTACCCGCTATAGTAGAATGCATACAATTACGTCAAGCGGAACTAAAATGTAACGTAAAAATTCCAAGTAAAAAACTCACCAATAATTCATGTTTTTATGTAAACTAGTGGTCGTTTATTGGTCGAAATTCGAGCTTTGTCGGGGTACGTAGCAAGGTGTCGGTGTTTTGAGGGGAAACAAATGTATTAATGTTGAACACTATTTATTAATTCACTCTCAAACTGTTGAATTTTTTCTCATACTTATCATACATGTTGTTGTACTGTTCGTTCTCTCCGTCCAGTTCAATCTCGATGTCCCAATGTAGTCTGTCGATAGCTGACCATCTAGCCTGTAGTGACCTCAATACGTCCTCAAATTCCCACTTATCTGAGATAGAGTCCACATCTATGTTTGCGGTTGTACGCACAAAGGCTTTAAAATTCGCACACTGTTTTTTCAGCAAATCGTCTAGTTTGCTGTTTGGCTCCAAGTTCGACTTCTGAGCTGGTCGGTAGCTTAGTTGCCTTGAGAAACTTAATCCCGGATCCTCACCTGTTTTCTCGTCTGCACGCATACTCGATGTCGATGGTGATTTGTCCCGAGCTGTTGATTGCTCACTTGTTGAAAGGCTTCCATCGGTGTTTCACCATTCCAAGGTGTTTTCATCTTCCACCATTCCAAGGTGTTTTCATCAGCCGCAGCTGATACTGTTGGTTTATCAACGCCTTGTTTGATTCATACACCGTACTTGTTTTCTCGTACTCTCGGTCGGTGAAATAAGGATTCGTTTTACTTACCTCCCCCTCAATTCGCTCATGATTAACTTGGTAATCATTTCAATAACTCTCTAAAGTGTTAAGCTTCCTCTTAAAATAATCTATTGTTTTCCTATCAGCACTATCCTTCTTCAAGTTAATGCCGAGTTTTATGATGCTATCATAGATCATTGATTGCGTTTCAATGAGTTCCGACATTGTTATAGAATGTTAAATACAGTCCTTATTGACTAAAAATAAGGAAATTTATTACTTGTAATCCGCTGTTAGTACTCAGCCTTTGCTGCTACTTCATTGCTCTGCTCTAATGTTCGCTCCGACAGCCCCAAGACGTACACACACTGTTTATGTTACGATAGTTCAGACCTCGCACACCAAAATTCCGAATTTCCGAAATATCGCGACGCGTGATCCGGATCGAAGGACCAAAAATATGTCGGGGTAAGTAGCAAGGTGTCGGTGTTTTGAGGGGAATCAAATGTTTATGTTGAACACTATTTATTAATTCACTCTCAAACTGTTCTTAATGTTAAAATGTTAATGAATACACCCGGCTAACGCGGTAGACAAAAGTGCACTGAATCCAATATAAATTACATGAAACAAGTAATAAAATTAGGTCAACGCGTCACGCCGTAATAGCAAACTAAGATGTTCGGTGAAAACACCGAACAAGCTTATTAAAGAAATATTAGCTTTCTACACTCCTGCTCTATAGAAAATTTATCTGTGCCCAAACTCTGCGTAATTTGCGTAAAAACGGGTATCTACAAAGTTTTTGCTTCACGTATTACTATATAGATATCTTATTAGCAAATTCGTTCACACATGCTTATTAAAGTCAAGATAAAAATCAAAATATTTCATTTCACAAAACCTACATGGGCACTATTTTATGAAAAGTAAGTTTAATTTTGTCACTGTACTGTATCAAAGGATACTGCCGCGAATGAAAAGAGGGATCTTGTACACACGGCTACACATCAAGCTATACGCTAGGCTGATACCGTACTGTACGGAAATCCTATACAATGCGAGATCAGGTTATACTGGAAATGTATAGCTTGATGTGTAGCCGTGCGTACCTGTTTAATTAAAAAAATATGTTCGTTCTTATTTATCCGTAACGTGTCCACGCGTGGACGTTTTGAATTTAAAGCAATAAATAATAAAGTAATAATATTGGTTAGATTTACTCCTGTTATGTAGTAAGATTTTTTAAATGTTATTGCATAAAATTAAATACGTGCCAATTACCCATTTCTGGAATTGTCGATTCGAACACCACTAATAAACCATTTCCGTTAGGCTTCATTTTCAATTGGATATTACAGGCAAATAAATTCGTACGAATCGACTTTTAAGCTAATTATTCGTCACTTGTAAAACTATCTGTTATTTCATACAAAACTGCAATTCCCACCCTTTCAAGATGTATGAAATAACAGTAATTTATATGAACTGAATTCATGACAACAATTTGCGCGCCATTGTCCCATTCGCCCTGTTAATTAGTGAAATATTGACTACTTTTCGTAATTCCAATAAAATATTATCGCTACTATTCTGGGTCGTCGGACGCTGTCCCGTGTCCTCACCTGCTGGCAGTTCCACCGACGTCTATAATTAGCAATGCTATCAACCCACAATAAAAATAAGCACTAACATGTCATCATGGTTTTTTATATCATCTCTTTGTAACCTTGCCACTTGTATTTGGGTCACTATGTCGGATTCCTCCGTGTGGCTCAACGAACAAGGTCTTGTGACTTTTCTTTTAGAATTATTATTTAGTTCGAGTGACAGAATTTGGTAGGTAGTTATAACTCACTAGATTTTGCCAGCGGCTTCGCCTAAAGTATGCTATGTATTAATACCTGTTGTAAACTATCTGTGTGCAAATTTCATCTAAATCCGTTCAACCGATTTTGCATGTTTGTATGTATAACAAACATCCAAATGTCTAAACCAGGATTTCACTTTATTCACAATCATAATTTTGGTCATATCTTCCAAACGGGTTATCAGATTTTCATAATTCCAATTGGTAGTTCTGGAGAAAAACCTATCTTTTGAGTGACTTAAATTATTCAAATACCTCTTCTAAAAAACAGAGGTGTCGCGAGTTCAATTGTTTTTTCCCATCTCCAAAAATGCCCAACGCGCCTAAATAAGTTTTCACGTTTTCACACAAAATATGATTGTTGTTAAAAACCATCGTAACTTTTACTTACAAAAAGCAGTTTAGTAATTAACATTTACATGAAATGAAATGAAATTAACAGTGTCCGTAATAAAAGGGATAAAAACAAATAAAATAAAAGTTCAGAAAATACAAAAAACCAGAGACGAACAGTCCCTTCTGACGGCGCCCGTTCACAAATATGACGTATGGATCAGCACCATTCAGTTCAACTTTTTAAAGAGACCCAATGATCCAACATACACACCACCAGCGAGACATTTGCGTGAGAGTAAGTCATCCTAGAGCAGTGATGGGTCAGTGGCAACGACGGCGATTTACGAGTTGTGAGGCGTGGTTTCGAATCCAAGCAGGCAATTCACTTTTTGTAAATTGTAATCTAATTATTTCATCACAACTGCTCTCCAAATGTTTAAGGAAAACATCGTAAGGAAACCAACATATCCTCTAAAATTTCGAAGACGTGATATCCGCTAATCCGTACTGGGCAAGCGTGGTGGATTACGTCCCTCTCCCTCTCACAGAGAGGAGGCCTGTTTCCCAGCAGTGGGAACATTATAGGCTGATTATAAGACATCCTTATCTCGCCAGACATCCTGTCTGCAACGTAGTATTTAATTTGGAATATCCTTTGAACACACCGACACGTTTGACGCGTGTTTTGAACTTTCCATCGCTAAGTTCTGCAACCGACTCTGGCAAAACTTACTCCCTTTGGTTTGCACTACCATCTGATAAATTCTAAAACGGATATTTTAGTTAATTAGACTAGGTTACGAACTCAGACTTCATGCTTACATAGTTCTCGTTGACTAACTTAGTGACCCAAAGTTTTCTGCGTTCGCAAAATCAACCAAGGAATGGGTCTAGATCCATTTCTGAAGATTGCCTTCTTGGAAAAGTAGAAATAAACAACGATTTCTATGTCCACAATATTTCTTGATGCAATTGATGCATACATTTCAAAATAGGGGTTCGTTGCATAATTGTATGAATAGTACTGGCAACTCACAAATTAATTGCACGAATGTGTACCTACGGTGAATCTAGTCGACATAATTATGTAAAATGTTCCAATGATTTCAGTACAATACCTATCACGTTCTATAAGCCACAACTCAGTTCAAAAACACACTATTAGTGAAGTGTATGAATTCACACAATAATTACATATACGTGGAAATGTGTTATATGTTTGGGACCAACAACTGGCCGGTCGCGGTCTGTAGGGTGTTTTTGGGTGGAAGTGCAATTTTCGCTGCTGCCCCGTATGCGGTAAACCAACAGAATTTCTCCTGAGCTTTCGACAAAAATTGTTTTGAGTAAAATAGAATTAAGTATTTTAAGTACATACTCCATACACCGTTTCTGTTGCATAAGCACAGTGCACACAAATAATTAAGAAATGCGATCTACCTGTGGTATTCGTAGAATTTTTAATTTTCGAACGGCCATTTTGTTTAGAATAAATAAAATTGCCACTCAGACATTGTTTGTATGGAACCCATGTTTTTTTTTATAACTGTTTATTTTTTCAAAGTGTTATTTCTTTATCATGTTACATACCTACCTCGTTTAATAATTTAGGCCATTTTGTTCAGGATAAACAAAATGGCCGCTCACCAAGTGTTTGTAAGGAACCTATGTGTTTTTTATCAGTGTTAAGCATAATTTTGTGTTCTTTAATGTTTGTGTTCTTTCACCAGAGTTTCCTTGCCTACTGATAGGTCATATCTTTATTAACATAATTGTTTGTTTTTTATTTGACTATATAAATTCATTTGAATTTACTTAGTGTTGACATAATCTACTCATGGTTTTTTATTTTTAATAATGAGTTAAATTGCAAAATGTAGCTAGCTAGCGACCCCGATAATGGATCTATTATATCTAGAACTAATTTCAATTTTGATATTCCGTAACCTACCATTGTATAAAATCAAGTTCTTCTAACATAACAGACAGCTGTGCTGCTGGGGAGTTTGTTGCGCCACTTCTTCTTCCCAGCTAAAGCACTAGGAAGTGTCGAAGGGTGGGCGTTTTTGGGGGACTGTCTTTTGTAATTTTTGACGTTCAAAAAGTGCTGACACCAGCCTAGTTTGAATAAATGACTTTTGATTTTGATTTTTTAAACAATAATTTAAAAATGATAAAAATAATTATTAGTATTTTTTATTTTTGTAATTATGCTTTCTAGCAGGCAGCAGGCGCGGTCCGAGGGGGGGGGGGTCCTAGGGGTCATGACCCCTCCCAAAGCAGTAAACCTAAACCTGTTTTTTGTGCAATACAGTTTAATTTACTCTTTTTCTTATCTTATTAATATGTAGTCTTTGTCTGTGACCCCCCTCCCCCCAATGTCTTTGGCTGCGACTGCGCCTGGCAGGCAAATAGTGTTCTAAAATACTGGTTTAGGCAAGTCTTGTTACTTCAAATTCAAAGTCAAATCATTTATTGAAAATAGTCAAAAGTGCCTTTTATTACTTTTTAATTTTGAAATTACTCGTAGATAGTTAACTGTCGAACCTTCATTTATAATATAAAAACTTCTCAGTTTTTTGCTTTCTATAAATTATTAATAAAAAAAACTTTTTTCAAAAAAATAACAACCGACTTCCAAAAAAACACTACAAAGTGCAAAATAACTTTAATTTCGGAAGTCGGTGACTTTAGATGTGTAGGTATTTTAATTCTTTGTCACCGCCTTCCGAAATTAAAGTTATTTTGCACTTTGTAGTGTTTTTTTGGAAGTCGGTTGTTATTTTTTTGAAAAAAGTTTTTATTTTGAACTTTTTAGTTACCTACCCCATATCAGTTCGAAATTTCATCATCCTTGGGGTCAAAACAATGCATATTTATGCGATAGCAGCATTCGCGGTTGATTTGCTGTGATTTTTTGAAGAGTTCCGTTGTCTGTCTTCGAAACGCATCATCAGATCTATATGAAATTTATATGGGACTATTTCGGAATAAACATCTTTCGAACAAAAAAAGAATTTTGCAAATCCGTCTATATACGGCGGAGTTATGCCCGAACATACATAAAAAAAAAAAAAAAAATATAAACATGTCGAATTGATAACCTCCTTCTTTTTGAAGTCGGTTAAAAAATAAGAAGTACGTTCCAGGCGTCCGTTTTAATTCTAAAGCGGGAAAATTTATAGCATATCTATTAATCGGCTCGCCCGAATGAACTCATCAGATTCGGGTAAATCGTATTTTAGTAATAAAATTAGTGTATTTTACTTAATTTTACGTAAGTTGTTTCGTCAATATTTGTTTTATTCTTTTTTTAACGTGCTAATTGCCTTACACGTATTTCTGGAATTGTCGATTCACCCACAAATAAATTAAACTCATGCGAGTCGCCTGTAGAAAATACAATATTATTTAGAAGAAATAATTGTATGGAAAATATGATATTATTTAGAAAAGAAAATTCGCCCGATTCATGTGTTTTAATTTGTGCGAATCGTTATGCGGATATTACTTTACAATACATATTTGTAAATATGTGATGAGCACCATGTATCTACCATATAATTAAGTTATCTGTCATTGCTACATTTTAATTCAGTTTACCTACGTATTGTGGTACGGTAGTTTTATTCTAGTTGCATCATTTTTAATCACGATGTATGTAAAATATTTTAAAAGAGTAACGGTGGAGTTTTTTGCCCATTCTTCTCCATACGAAACTACACTTTGGAAGGGTCGACTAGTATAAATTATATTTTGATGTAAATGTTGACATTCAAAAGTGCTTTTTAAGTGCTTATCTATATAAATCAAAAATAAAAGTCCTGACTGACTGACTCATCAACGCCCAGCTCAAACCTTTGGATCTAGAAAGCTGAAATTTTGCACAGAGGTTACGTTTATAATGTAGGCAAGGAACAAGGAAGGATTTTCGAAATGCAACCCCTAAGGGCCGCACGGGCGAAGCCGCTTACAAAAGCTAGTTTGAAATAAATACTTAGCCAAATTTATCATTCGAATGATTCACTAACAAAAATGTTTTGCTTAGTGCTTGAGATATGGTGTTTTGCATAGACATTCTGTAACAAGCTCAATGTTTACATAGCTAAAAGGGTTTAATGTAAATATTTTAATATGATGTGAAAGAGTTTTTGAACTTTTATTCACTAAGACAAAATATTTATAGGCAATCGATGTTGAAAACTTGTAGTTAGGGTAAAACCAGGAGAGATGGACCAGCGGGTGAGACGGACCATCGCAATTTCTACCAAACTATTCAATTTATTTAAGCTAGCAGAACTGACGTGTACTTGTCAACCTGTTTGCTCCATGATAAAAGCGAGTCTGTCATATTTTTGTTTGTAAAATTAATAAAATAAGGATTGAAAGTATCGGAAGGGTGATTTTTTTTTTGCATGTGTTTTTAAAACAAAGGCACGCATAAGATATTGTGTTTGTACAATAAGAATCGAAGTTTTGTGGTTACTATGTTCATGAAATGATAAAGTAACCTCAAAATATTTTGTTTATTTATTGTGATTATAGTATATCGAAGCGGTCCGTCTCTCCTCACGATTTAGGAGAGATGGGCCACGTTATGTATGGGTAAGATGGACCAAATAGTAAACCGTTTTGTTTGCTAATTTTGATTGTTTAAGGTTTTTATTGTCACTTTTTCTTTTAAAATTTAAAATTGAATCAAGTTATTCTTTTTTTCTAGGTAATATGACTCTTACTTATAAATGTGGTGTATGTCGAGAGACGAAAAAAATGTTAAGAGAGTTCTGATGAAGATAGTGAGGAAGAGATTATAACTCTGCGTGATAGTCTTGAAATCACAGAATGGGATGACAATGAATGTGCAGGCTGTGGTGAAAATTATGAGGATACTCTGAGTAAAGATGAATGGCTGCAGTGCACTATGTGTGAACGCTAGTCTCATGAAAGTTGTACCACATATTGAAATTGTGCGTACGATGCGGTGATAGGGTGAAAATTTAAATAAATAATCTTTTATTTTGTTGTTTATCTATGTTTTTATTTTATTGTAAATGTTTATTTGATTGATTAAGACATTTAAATGATTATTTTTTGTTAGGTCCAACTCTCCTTGCTTACTGGTCCAACTCACCCGTATAGTATGGGAGAGACGGACCGAGGGTAGTATTTAAAAATATTTTAATTGTTAATCTAAAGAAGCTATGATTGTGCCATGTAACAATAAAACATGTTCAGTATTAATAGCTAGTTAGTTTAACACAAGAATGTATATTATTTGTCAAAAAATAAAAAAGTTATCAAATTTATAAAAAATGTGGTCCATCTCTCCTGGTTTTACCCTATTTGAAGAGGGTTTTCGAGCTAATAAAGACGGTTTATTAATTTAGGTATACAACGTGAAATTTTAACCACCGTTTTCCACTTAAGGGGTCATTGTACTCATCATTATGAACAACTTTTACTAGGGGACCAAACCTTAAATCGTAAAAAAAAATCAGCTGTTCCCTACATTTTGACGAGTGATGCGAACATAAATGTAGGAAACAGCATTTTTTTTTTCACGATTTCAGGTTTCGTCCTATAGTAAAAGTTGTTCATAATGTTGAGTATAATGACCCCTTAAGAGGAAAACGGTGATTAAAATTGCAACATGTTTATTATGTAAATCGAATTAAGATAATTTAATATTTTCAAGTGGTAGAACAAAAGTGTTCATAACGGTTAGGTACATATAATCTCTTTTATTAAACATTTTATACACTTTATTGCATGTACTTGCAGTGAACTTTTTTCACAACTTTATTGTATAAAATTCAAAAATCATCACCAAATTCATTATTTCGTAAAATCTGACCGTGAAAATATCGCGACGGGATTTCATGCCGCACTGAATTTTGACCTCTCGGTGTTGAACCGAGCGTTGAGAATCCAACAGAGTGCAGCGCGTCGAAAACACATTGTTCTACTTTCAAATCTCGGCGGTAAGCAGTGCGTTCAAGAAATAGTGCGCGGAAAAATCTAGCTGCGATTTTATTACGTCCGTGGGAACGATTGTACGTACACCTCTTGTCGAGTTTGAAACTAATAGGGCAAGCTGGAAACAAATACCTGTA
The DNA here is from genome assembly GCA_949987655.1 of Polymixis flavicincta. NCBI lineage: Eukaryota > Metazoa > Arthropoda > Insecta > Lepidoptera > Noctuidae > Polymixis > Polymixis flavicincta. The sequence continues at coordinate 7,466,190 of OX465171.1, read as the reverse complement.
AAACGATTTATGTTTCAAAAAAAAAAAAACTTAAGTTTAAGTAAACCAACCTGGCGAAATGTCCGTTGGTACTTGGTACTAAGTATATAAGTATGTATATAATATTTATACAGATACACCTCTGCCCAAACCTTCGGGGAAACAGCGTGATGTTATGTAAATGTGAAAAGTAAATAATAAAAATACAGTTGTAGTATACGCGTGTGACGTCAAAAGTTTGTGCTATAAAAAGCAGCATTCAATGATACTTTGCTTCAGTAAAAAAAAAAAACAACGTATGTCCGCCCGCCATTACTCTCGACAACTATGAATCAAATATAATCGGTATGCGTGTTAAGAAAGATTTAATGACTACGGCTCAAAATAATTCTCACTAAGCTGTTGTATAAATATTAGAGAATATTGATGAACCATCGTGGCTGTTACAAACTAATCTTTAAACATATTTATTGTGAATAGAGCCGCTCAAATTATATCTCTTTCACTATTTCATTACATGTTTTTTAAATCAAGAAATTTTTACTTGTAAACAAATCCAGATAGCACACACTTACCTACGTTAAGTGCTTTACTGAAACATTTAATAAACTCACTAAAGAATAATTGACTTTATATTACATAATAACCCTTTTATATAAATCGCTATGCAATATTTCCAACGACAAAGAAAACTGTCCCCGTATCATCTTCACAGACAGAAGCGTTACAAATCAACCAGATAAATATACGACGTCAATTTATCTATAAAAATAAAGCGACTCTTCAAAATAAGAGACGAACTCATTAATTTTATGACACAAATAAAACTACGCACGTCGAAGACTACAGAAGACACCTGTAGCATCCGGAGGGTTATCAACAGATTTCATGACACAAATAAAATCAATAAGGGCCAGTAAATTCGCTCAGACAAAATCAAAAGCCAATCAATCCAATCTTAACACACGAAATTCGAACTCAGCTTGAAAAATGTTATCGTTCGATCTTAGCGAGCCATGCTTTACTTCACTGGTACCTGACCTTAATTACATAACTCAAACTATACTACCTCAAGCACAACACTACACTGAGACACTCTCACTACACTACGTACGGGCGTAGGGGCCTGAGGACCCAAGGTACGCCGAAGAACTCCTGAAGTATGGTTATAGCCAGCAAGAAATACCTGCTGTAGATAGAAGAGTTAGACCTGATAGGTCTGCCGCCGGCATCGCCCTTGCAACAGTTGCTGCCCATAATGAGGGCGCATTTCGTTCGAATACCCGCGGAGCCGGGCGATAACTGCGCGAGCGCAGACTTATTTTCGTTGGAGCGACTCTAGCGCCGCGCGGCTCTGTGCAGGCTCGTCACACGCGAGCGTCTGACGCGACAGACAATGTTGCTACACTGAACGATTCGGGTTTATAGTTCTGTCGTTTCGCGATTTTATGTTCGCTGGTTAGCAGTTCCGTGTGTTGAGGGTTTGTTGTTAGAATTGATGTTGGAGCTCAGTTTTAAAACAATCATGGCAGGATTATGTGTTATTTTTTTTACATTAAATTATTTGATTACTGTAAGTAAGTTTGTACAAACACTTTTACACATCAATTATATTTTTTTAAACTAGAAGAGGTCGGCTTTTCCTATCTGACGACTTTGAGAAGAAAGGCCAAAACAAACTTAGAAGTCACAGTCTCTTTGAAGTCTTTATTAATCTTGGTCATGTGAAGACCATGTAGATTGGTGTCAGACGTGGTATTGTAGGATAAGAACCACAAAGATTGAGTGGACCTGTCCAGTCAGTGCACGCATTCATTAGTAATCATGTAGCTCAACTTAGAACTTAAGGACCTCAACGATTCGACGAAGAATACCAAAGAAAGGACATTCGGGTAGGCCACATAAATTACTCAAACTGCCAGACTATGATTAAAACTAAATGAGAAAAAAGAAACCAACCAAAAAAGACCCACATAGTCTTCACATTGACAAAATTCCTATACCGTGCTGGATAAAATTATACCTAGTAGTTCAATATCACTGCGATCACCAACTACAGAACTTGCAGTAGGTAATGACTGTCTTTATAAGCCATTTTTTACCTAAAAGAAAATAAAATAAGTTCAGGATTGAAACATTTTCAATTGCCATGAACAACAAACAGACGAGGAGATGGAGCAGTCGAGGAGATATGAGTGGGCCCGGTGTTGTCGGCCTGCGTGGTGGATCCCTGGCTGGCTCCCTGTCGCAACAGAGGCCTGTGTCACAGCAGTGCGAACGTTATAGGCTCAACATACTGAGAATGGATGATGTCTAAAATCATGCGTTGTTCTAATACGGCCAAAAGTCTCCACGATATTGCTTAGTACAGCAGCTTCTCTTTATTTTGATACCTTTGCCAATTTGACATTGTGAAAATGGTCAACGAGACAAGTGTACCTATAGACTTATTTACCAGGTTAGTTTCTGAGAAGGGAAACAGCAGGTAAAATAGTATTCATTGTCATAAACAAAAATGTTGAGTAAGAAAATCGGAGTAAGTATTATAAAACTGTTTCTTCATTTAAGTGCAAATGTATAAAATGAAAAGTAGACACTGTCCTCCGCTTATTTCAGAAAGCACTGACAAAGTTTTAAGAATTCTTTAAGAAATACTCGTAATAGACTACAAAATTAAAAAGAAGCACAGAAACGTTGCTACGGCGGAGACAACTCTTTGTCTTTGTGCCTGAAGACTACCTACGGTCAGAAGGGAAATATTTATTAAGTAAATGGACAGTCTACGTCAATTTGCCGTATTATCCCCATTTCATACATAAAGATTATAAGAATTTGACTATTGTCCGTATTGTGAATATACGGACAATAGTCAAATTGTTCGACAATTCATTAACCTGACTATACCTATCAGTATATTGCTCAAAGTTCACTTTAAAGTGAACCCCGTAACACACTATCAATCACAACCTGTATGATTTTGATTGATATTGCTAATCCATTGCTTCATATGTTCTAAAAAATTGTGTGTTCACCAACGTGAATAACGCAATGAATAATGTTGAATTGTCAAAATGCCATTCAGTCCTAACTGTTAGTGTGGTCCGCAGTTACCAAATGTGCACATTTACAAATCAGCGGTTTCACGCATTTTAGCACTGTCTCAATTTCGAAGTGATATTTATAAAAAAAAAAACAACAGCAGAGAACACAAATTCTCGTACTTTAAAAATGTTTCAAAATCTAGCTTAGATCAAATCTCAACGCCAATCAATGTCAAAATTAACTAAAACAGAATTTTCATACGAATATTATTCAAATGACTAGTGCTTGGCAAAGACGGTAAGAGGAAGCATCTATCTATATACAAGGTGTAACGTAAATAACGCACAACCTCTTAAGGGGTCATTGTACTCATCATTATGAACAACTTTTACTATGGGACCAAACCTGAAATCGCGAAAATAAAATCAGCTGTTCCCTACATTTATGTTCGCATAACTCGTCAAAATGTAGGGAACAACTGATTTTTTTTTCGCGATTTCAGGTTTGGTCCCATAGTAAAAGTTGTTCATAATGATGAGTACAATGACCCCTTAAGAGGTTGTGCGTTATTTACGTTACAACTTGTATATAAAAATGAATCGCCGAAATGTATGTAAGCGCATAACTTCCGAACGACTGCACCAAATTGGATGATTCTTTTTTTTATGTTCCTTATTGTCAGGACAAGGTTTGTGTAGCTAACGCCAATTTAATATTCATAGTACAGGATGACGTCTGTCGGGTCAGCTATTATTTAATATAATCTGGATTAATTTACCCACATCGTACGTAGGTTTATTGGTTTAGTGATTCTGACGTCAAAAAGTAAAATAGGAAAGCATAACATGTATTCCCTTTTGAATCAAAGCTAGCTAGATATGACACTGATCTAAGATAATTTCGATAGCAAGCTTCGTCTCGGTTCCGACAAATTCCAACGTGAAGGAAAATGTATGTACCCCTTTTTGCGAAAATTACGCAGACGTAGGAGGAATGAAAGACACAGTAGTACAGTTTTATGGGGAAGAAGTGCAGAAAACTAATATTTTTGAATTATTTTTGATTAAAATTAAAATGAATAATGGTCGAGTTTCGTTCCGTGGGCAACTGCTAGTAATTATAAATGCAAAAGTAACACTGTCTTTCTGTAACCTGTGCAGACCTAAGCTACGAAATCTGACAATATAGGTAGCCCGGAATTTGGAAAATGACATCGGTCACTTATTATGCCGAATATTCGTATTTAAAAAAACGTATTATCGAGGCTAACGCTACAACACCCGAAGCACAGTTAATATTAAATGGGACCACCCCTGAAGGAATGTTTTTTTTCTATCTTTCTTTAATCTATCCAAAATACCCGTAGACAAAGTCACAGGCAGCTAAACAGCTAATACCTTATGAATACTCCAGGATTACATTAAAAGCACATGATCTATGTTGATCGTTTCGTGTAGTGCCGGACGTAAAAGAATAGCACCATCCCATTTCTTCCCGTGGGTGTCGTAGAAGGCGACTAAGGGACTTACTAGAAAATGGGCAGCAGCGTTCTCTATGCATTTTACCACCATACTGCGATCGCCAACCCGCCTGCCAAGCGTGGCGATTATAGCAAAACGCCCCTTTTGGGCGAGGCCTATGTCCGGCAGTGGACGTCTTTCGGCTGAAATGATGATGATGATGATGATGATGATGATGATGATGATGATGATGATGATGATGATGATGTAGTTCGACGACGACGAATAGACGACTATGGAAGAAAAAGATATGTTGCGACGGCCGCAAGTGAATTGGGATAAATGTAGGAAAATGATGTGGATAGGTTTATATATGTATATGATATGTAGGTACAATCTACATAATATGATATTTAAATAACAAATTTAATATTATCTGGATTCGGGCTTGCTTTAGTTTTCCTCAGAACTTATTTATTGGTTCTCTGCTTATTGGTTTTCTACTTATAGTTATAATTCAACTCTTTTCTAGGGACTAAATAATAGCATTAATTTAAATGCAGTCTGGTTTAAATCGCAAGCGTGTTGCATGCCTTCCTTTGTTAGATTAACCCTGGCACATGATAGACAAAAAGAACCATATACCTACACATAATATAATAGGTAATTCTCCGAACCAACAACACGACATAAGCAAAATTAGCTTGTAATGATCCCACTGCTGGGACACAGGCCTCAGGGGTAACTGCGGTCTCGCGAATCGCTTTAATTTTTACAGTTTCAGAACATACATTGCGTTGTTTACGTTGTTGAGCAGACAAATTTTGCAAAGCATAGATATAACTGCTTTTTATATTTCTATGGTGCAAACATATGAGCAATGTATTATCAATAAGCTTCAAAATGATTCATATTCTGATTAACAGTATGTTACGCAGTAAAATTATGGTGCAGTTCTCTGTGATGAGCAGTCGGTCATAATGCACCCGGGCCAAGAGCAACACAACATCATCATAATTTCAGCCGAAAGACGTCTACTGCTGGACATAGGCTTCCCCCAATTGGGGGGATTTGTCATAATCGCCACGCTTGGCAGGCGGGTTGGCGATCGCAGTATGATGGTAAAATGTATAGAGAACGCTGCTGCCCATTCTGTAGTAGGTACTTTCCCTTAGTCGCCTTCTATGACACCCACGGGAAGAAATGTGATAGTGCTATTCTTTACGTCCGGCACCACACGAACACACGTAGAGATAAATGTTAAGTTAAAAGGGAAAATCAAAAAGTGTGTTTTAAGTCGAAAATCGAAATTTGTGATTTAAGTTGAAAATCGAAAAATTGTGTGTTTAAGTTAAAAATCGAAAAGTGTGTTTTAAGTTGAAAATCGAAAAGTGGGTTTAAGTTGAAAATCGAAAAGTGTGTTTTAAGTTGAAAATTTAAAAGTGTGTTTTAAGTTGAAAATCAAAAAGTGTGTTTAAGTTGAAAATCGAACTGTGTGTTTTTCGACGCGCTGGGATGTAGGTAAGTAGGTACTCTGATGAATTATCAATGCTCGGTGCAACACGGAGAGTTGATAGTACGGTGTGCTATAAAATCCCGCAGCGATATTTTGACGTCTGTTCGAATGCGGTCCTGTCAGCTTAGAAAAGGGTAGGTATGACATGACATATATGCAGAGATCGGATATTCGGATGGATATTCACCTAAAGCTGAGGTGTTTATTACTTGCATCGGGGTTAATTTTAAATAAATATACATCTGAATGCAATCCTAATAATTTAGAAGTCGCTTCCATACTATACACCTGACTAGAAAGCTTTATGAATTCCCGGTGTTCCTAGAATCCTGGGATATTTTTTACAAAAAATATAATTTATGAAGCCACTTCCATACTTTTATAATTAAAAAATAACTTTAGGTAAATATGCATCCGAATATCCGATCTAAGTGTCAAACTACAAACGTGAAACAATCCCGTAAATAAGTACTACTCAGAACCAGAGAAGTGTTTAATTGAAGTACATCTCCCACAGTACTGTGAGAGAATAAACCATAGTTTGTTGTACAGAGGCCAGCACATCAAGCACCCCAATCTGTCAAATTTCTTAAGTTTTCAACTTTATCACAAAGGAATAAGGTTCATGTTCAATTGGGAAAATTTGACAGTTTGGGATAGCTTGACCTGCTGGCGACTGTACATAAATAATTTTCTGAGAGAAATAATTTTCTCTAGGTATTTTCACAATACAAACTAGGTACCCTACAAAATGGTTAAGCTAGATGGTGCTGATCCACACGTCATGTTCGACAACGGGCACCGTCGGTTGAGACCGGTCATCTTCTAACTTCCAGGGATCATTTTTAATCTTATATTTAGAATAGTTTTTTCTTTTTTACATTGTGATCCCGAAACCGAAAAACAATAATAAAGTACCCAGGATGTTGTAATAATTTTAGTTTTAAATCATGATTGTCCTTAGATTTTCTTGCCCGTTCTTCTACATAAAGATCCACGTTTTGGCAAATAGCGCCTGACCGACTTTTTGACAGTTGTAAGTGCCTGTAAATGGTTTATTTGAAATAAATGCTTTGAGTTTGGGTTTATATTTTTTATTTTTTTATCATAGCTTGTCAGCTCATCTGACCCCTAGGTAATTTTTTCTGTTATCCTTTTGATAAATTAATTTATCTCTCGTAATTCATTCCAATCTTTTAACGAGGGTTCGCTGCCGTTGCAGAAGCACCAAACAGGGCCTTAAGTCACTATGACCACTTAACGATTCCTTACTTCAAAACCACGGCATTTTTTTTAAACTTTGCCCTACACTAGGAATTGCGCCTGGATTGTGGGTGCGTTTACAAACATTTAACCCCACACACACAAACAGCCAGACCCGGAACAACTACTTGTAGGTCATACCAATTTGTTTCGTGCGGGATACGAACCCGCGACACGCAGCGCAGCAGTCAATCGCTTAACCGCTGGGCCAACCGTGCCGTCAAATGCCTTGGATGACACCCAACATCTGCCAATAAATATCGACAAATTGTCTAGGAACATGCAGAATATGACATTTCGATTCCTTACCGTTTTTACAAAATTGGGGCCCTGGCTATAATCTCTACAGGACCTAGGTTTTGTAAGGTGTCCACTTCACGGGCGTAGCCAGGGGGAGGGTTTTGCGAGTTCAACCCCCCCCCCCCCCTCCGAAAAGTGCCGATATTAACATTCATAGAATTAAAATAAGAACAGGCGTGAGGCATATCTCATTGATTACTAACTATTAGCTAAATTAAAATAAACGGTGGTTTGGATTTTTGGAACGTTTTTTTTTTTATTTAGGTACCTTATCGTTTATACTGTCCCACTGCTCGAAAAAGGACTCCCCCAATTCCTTCGAGGAGATCTTTTCTGCATGTATTTTCACATCTTTAATATTTTTCTTACATAGGGGTTATTACCCTTACCCCCTCCGATATACAAACCTGAATACGCCCGTGGTCTACTTACACACTTTTTATTGCGAATTCTGCTTGAGGACGTTTTAATGTTTTTGTTGGCATATTGGCGTGTGCCTATTGCCTATTGACTTATGACAAGTGATTTATTTAAACGTTTTGTATTTCGTAATGTTAATACTATTGTATTGTATTTAATCAAGTTCTTTTAACTGTAGGAAGTGGTGTAGGGCGGGCATTTTAGGGGACTGTCATATGTAATTTTGACGTTCAAAAAGGACACGCAACCCAAAAGGCTCACTGTGTCCGTCTTTATCCGGATGCCTGACAAAGCTATGTCCGGCGGCCCCTGAGCAATCAGCTCCGCTACCACCCACCTTGCTGACCACCGAGTTTTGCCGGTTACTGAGCTATTCTTACTGAATTCTTACCATACGAGACAGTGAAACAGATAGAACAAGCATTTTTTTGTTTTGGAATGGCAAAGAAACTTTCAATCCACATCTGCTCACCTGCAGGCCTAGACAAAATACATTTCTGTTAGCGTTCACGCCAAACGCCACGCCAAAATGTATGGATTAGATTACCTGCGGAAAGGTTACGTCGTCTTCTTTCCGCAGGTAATGTCATTCCCATACATTCTGGCGTAGCGTTTGGCGTGAACGCTAACAGAAATGTATTTTGTCTCTAGGCCCTGGTGTCATAAGGACTTGTTACATCCCAGAGACACGGGCTGGGTACATTGGTACGAGAAATAAGCATCGGATGTGAATGTGATATGATTCATATGATCATATGACCCTTAAAATCAGAAACTTTACGTTGACATAAATAACAAATTAATTAGGTAGGTACTTAGGAAGAAATCCATAATCAATACAGTTTGAAAACAAAATCCCGTAAGACACGGTGACCACATCTGTTAACCGCCCCCTACCGCCCCGGCCGGTAGCATGCGCATGCGCAACTGCGCAGAATCCTGTTCCTTTTATAAAAATGGAGCGAGGCAATGGCTGCAAAACTAAAAGCAACGAGCTTTTCGAAGAAATCAAGCACCTAAAATTATATTGCCTAACAATGATCTGACTTTAAAAATAAACTGCCAGGAAACTAGTTCATGCTCACGCCAACAGATGGCGTTAAACAAACAAACATTTATTAGGTCACAGTACTAATGCGTTTCCTACGCAACAAACTAGATGGCGCTGCGAGCGTCCCGGCTTGAGTCTCACATTTATTTTTGGTTATAAAAGGTAAACAGGTTGGCAGGCATCAGTCTAATTTAAACATGTTATATTAGTCCGATAGTCCGGGAGAAATTAGGGAAGTTCAGCTACCTACGGCTATCTTTGACGCTTATTTAAATTAGATAAGATTTCTGGGTTGGGTGGGTGCGAACAGCCAGCTGACTATTTTACATCAGGTGCGTTATGCGCGGGATTCGATAGGTGTGCCATTTCTACAAACAATTCCTACGTGTAATACTATTGAAGTACCCTTTCAACTAGCTACATAGTTGTAGAACATTATTATAATAATCAAACGGATTTATTGGGTGATCTATCGAATTCGAATGTAATGGAGATGGAATCTTATAAATATCTTCCATCGTATAATAGGTACATATCTAAACATTACAGCACTGGATAAAACTTATCCTAAATGTAGTAGGTAATATTTAAAGTACACCGACTTATGCCAATTCAAGCCATGATCCATAAAATGTATTGTTTCCGTAATTAAAAACAAAATCCAGAAAGAAATAAGTGGGGATCGCAGCGCAATGTAAACTAACTGAGCACAACACAACAATACAAAACGACTATAAAGGTAGCTTTTTGTGGTGCTTTTCAATTAAATAACCTTAAAATTATAATGGACAAGATACTTAGTCTTCTTCTGTTTTATTGGTGTAGACAATGCAACTTCCGTCCGTGTATCTTTTTCATTTAACTAATAGCTTTTAATTAAAATCACTTTTTTTTTCATTTAACTAATAGCTTTTAATTAAAATCACTTTTTTTTTGTATAGGTAAGGCGATTAACACACGGCACCGCAAACCGCCGCGGTAGGCGGTGAAGCGGATCTCATGGCGCATTGGTCTCTAAGAAATCCGTTGATGCCTAACACACGTACACCGCCCGACCGCGCGGTCGAATTGTATGCCGCCGCGGCGGTGCGCGGTGCCGTGTGTGAATCGCCTAAGTCAGCTATTACAAATATAGCGGTCTCACCGAATAAGGCCGAATTTCACCAAAGAAACTAAAAGCGATCAGCGCCTTTATATCGCGTTTAAGAGCTGCCACTGTCTCTAATGATATGGAACGTTGACACTGACAACTCCTGAACGCGGTTTAAATACTGATCATGGTCAGTTTTATTGGTTAAATTGGTCCTGTGCTGATCACGGTCAGTTACATTAGTGACATATTTAAAGCATTCATTTCAAATAGGCACATAAAAGGCACTTTTGAACGTCAACATCCACATGAAAATAGAATTGATTCCACTCGCCCCTTCCAAAATGTAGTTTCGTATGGAGAAGAATGAACATGAAACTCCACCGTTACTCTTTTAAAATATTTTACAATATTTAAAAAAAAATGTAAATACAAAAAAACGCTGGAACGCAAGCCTCCTCTTTGAAAGCAACACATCCTTTTCCACCTCTATTTTTAATAACAAACACGTCATGTGTCAACAGCACCAAAGTGTTAGTTAACTATCGCCATTTCTAGCCAAAAAGGAAATCTCGACGGCAAACAACTTTATTATTTTGTATCAGCCCCAACTTACGATCGTGTAGACGGGTCATTCTCAGGAGACTCATTATTTTGTTGACTTCGGTGTCATTTTTGTTTTCTAATTTAGGTATGAAATATCAAATCTAGAGTTAACACTCTACTACTAACATGCTTTAAATTAACTCTAGATTTGATATTTCATATTAACAAGGCCTAAATTAAAAAAAATATTGACACCGAAGTCAACCAAATAATGAGTCTCCTGAGAATGACCCAGATCGTGATTGAACCCAGACAGGCACTAGGTATACTTTATGTAGGTATTTATTTTAATCACCACTTTTCTCAAAACGGCATCGTGAGGTAACCGGCATGTCGTAGAGTCAAGACTTGGCCCGCGTGGTGGATTATGGCCCACTCCCATCTCACAGAGTGCGGTCTGCGTTGCAGCAGTGGGAAGATTACAGGCTGAATGTTATGACTTAAATGTGATTTAAATAATCATATTTCATTTCATCACTAAAATTACTGATGCCACTCGGAAAGCTGCACGCTTTAATAGTATTGAGCTGGACACATCTGCCCCATGTCAGGCGATAATTGGGCCAGACCGTAGGCATAGAGAATTGATTTCGCGTTCCGTATTCAGTTGTGCAGTGAACACGACCGAAAAGTACGAGAGAGACAAAGCGAATGTGCGGCCAGTACCTACTTGTCTCTTTCTAGTATGTTATAACTAACACTTGCAGAAAAGAGACAGGTATTGGCCGCAAAATCGCTTTCTCTCTTTCTAGAGAGTGGTCACTTTTGTGAGGATAACGCTCAGTTCATTCTCTATGTCTATGGGTCAAAGGATAACGCAGCAGGTCAAAACGGAGATGGCCGGATGACCTGGACTCCTTTAATAAAGATTGGTCCTTGGCATTGGCAGCTTGGCCAGAGAGAGATAGAAATATATCGACGGTCCCTACCATACATAAAGACTTGTCAAAGATGGCATTTTTTTTTGCACAATTTTTTTTTTTTAAACGTTGCCCCACACTAGGAATTTCTCCTGTATTGTGGGTTTACAAACATTTAAACTCACATACACGGCCAGACCTGGAACAACTACTTGTAGGTCATACAAATATTTTGTTCCGTGCAGGAATCGAACCCGCGACACGCAGCGCAGCAGTCAATCGCTTAACCACTGCGCCAACCGTGCCGTCAATTCGTCAACTATTCGATTTACATTTTCCCTAAGCCTATAACTGTACCATTAAACAGTTCCTAAAGCTAATAAAATATCATAGAAAAAATTTATTTATAATTGTACATAGAATTATTTATACTTATACCAATTTGAACATAAATAACACTTTCCTGTAAACCTCGGTTTGTGAAATGTCTTTATGTACACACGGCTACACATCAAGCTATACATTTCCGGATAAGCTGATCTCGCATTGTATACGATTTGGAAATGTACAGCTTGATGTGTAGCCGTGTGTACGTAGGGACCATCGATATTAGGAAGGTCTTTGCAAAGCAACGGAAATTTTATTTTATATTTAAATTTTCGTACTGTCGGGATTAAAGGGATCCTCTGTGTTAATTCAGGTTAAAAATATGTTTGTCAAATTTCATCCAAATCCGTTAAGCCGTTTTTTGCGTGATTAAGTAACAAACATCTAAATATACAAACTTTCACATTTATAATTTTAGCAGGATGGGTACCTAATTAAAAACATGTGATTTCGAAATAATTATTATGCAGGGTTAAATTCAATTCGCTGGCGATTCAATTAGATATCGATATTTAAACGCGACAAAATAAGAAAAATAAAAGATATTTTTTTGGTTAGTGCCGATGGTGGTTTGTGTAGGTAATCTCGTTTTAAGTTCGTATACACATCACGTTTGTCATAAGGAAAACTGATTTTATACTGATATTTCAGGTAGTAAACCGTCTGCGGTTGACGACTCCCCAAAAAAAAAAACTCGTCGTTTTAAGTGATTTTTTGTTGAACAAAAATCGATAATATCGATACCCAAATCACGGTGGCATTTTGGGTATCGATATTGTCGATACCTACTTACCCAAAAATTCTGTTTAGTTTACCTAGCTAATTAAATTTGACCCTGAATATATAATATTTACAAAACAAACTTCATTCAATTACAACTAGATTGCTTTGGCTCAGTCGATTCCCCCAAACTAAACACGTATCCCGTATTTGACAGGTGCAGTACCAACCACCGCGCAGTTAAAATACATAATATTTATAATCACAGGTAACAGAATGAAGTCTATTTACGTGGCTGCCGGCCACAAGATGGCGTGCGAGTAGCTCGATTTATTTCCATTGGAGCAATAAATATTGCTTGCAATCGACATAGATAATTCATGTTTAATGAGTGCCGATCGGCTATTGGGAAAACAGAACTAAATACACGAAGATTATTTGGGATATGGTAAAGTTTTACGGTAAAAATGTATGACGTAGTTATGATGATGATGTATCTAAAAATGTATGACACAATCGGAAGTTGCGCTTCTTTTTGCAAATGGCGTCTTGGTTTCACGTTTCAGATCAAAAAAAGGCACTTATGAGTGTCAAAATTTACGAGGGCAATAAAAGAATTCAATAAGTCACCCAAACAGCAATTTTGTTTCGAGAAGAATGGGCATGAAACTCCATAGGTCGAATCCAGGTCAAAGTGGGAACTGAGTCACCCTAGAGTAAAACGAAGTTTCAATACAATACAAGACCAGCTAAAAGGCTCCCGTAGACACGCGCAACGTGACACTACTAGAAAAATTTCTATGAAATCTTCGTGAATTTTTTCTAACAGAATTGCGACGCAACGTCCGGCACGAAAATTTCATGGAAACTGTTCCATAAGAGTCACGCAGCTCCTGTCTGCAGGTCCGTGTATACTGGTTTTATCACCACTGACGTCCGGCCTCACAACTTTTGATATAACAAGCCCTACAAGCTCACAGAAACTTCCCCAAAACCAAAATGAAAAAGCTTTTATTTAAAAATCACAAGTTAAAAAGTGAAATCTTAAAATGTGTTGTATTACTGGTTACTATTCATGCCCTCATGGATACATTTTTAATGTGGCATCCACGGCGTCAACCCCCATAATCTATCGATCGATTCGTACATAAATAAGTGACCTAATAGTCTAGTATAGGTACATTTCTTACACACTGATACTGATTTCCAGAGATTTGTACTGCTGAATATTGGCTTTTCTAAGACTCTAAGAAACGTCAAAACTAGGTGCAGGTGCACGGTTCCAATTTGTCGCTTCCTATGGAGAAGAGCCGGCGCGGATCCTTGCGGCTCCATTATCTACAATAGAAAATCAATTGTGTCTCATTAGCCGGGGTTAACAGATTAAAAATAATTGGCATTTACAATGTTTTCAAATTACAGTGATACTTAATAGGTATGGGAGGACAGTGCAGGCCTGTCAATAAGTACCAGGTACTTAGAGGTATGAAAATACAGAATAGGAAATCGTCTACAAATCTAGTCTGTAAGGCCTACAACGTTCTCTCATTCACAATATGTAAAAGAATCTACATAAATAAAATGAACCTATTTGAACCAAGCGACCTCATTTCCATGACAATCACTAATAAATAGTCGATATTAAAATTGATTTATAATGTGATCATTCATCATTGATTTATTCACTCCGTAATTTCGAAACATACTGGCAATTAATGCCTTTCATTTTCATATTCCAACAAAGTTCATTGCGTTATTTGCATTATTGAGCAGATGAATACTTCAAATATTTGCAGCAATGGAGCCAAGTGACAAAATTTTGGTAAACGATTTATGGTGAAATTCCTATACGAACATTTCATGGAACTGACGTTCAAAGTAGAATGTACCTATTTATTTTGATGCTAACTATTTGTACCAATACTACCGATTGTAAATCTATGTATATTTAAAACCGGTATTTAAAATGTTATTATTTTCTGTTAAATGCTGGCGACCAGCACCCTAATTGCGTAACTCACGATTGATCATAATCTGTTTCGTTTTGAAACAGATTGTTTATTAACCATTGCTTCATATGTTCGAAAAACGGATTATGATTAATCGTGAGTTACGCAATTAGGGTGCCGATTTAATTACTGTTTCTTTAAAAAATAAAAAACAAGTTTCCGGGAAAATTGGAAAAACAAAAAATTCTAAAAGATTTTTGTTCTTTGTTCAGGAGAAAGTCGGTCAAGTACCTAATTCATAATAAATTTTAATAAGTCACTAAGTACCTACACAATTTGTATGATTTAAAAACTTATCGCAAGATTTAAGTACTCGCATTTACTTAGATATAGAATACCTACTTAAATCTTGCGACAAGCTTTTTGAATATAAATTGTGTAATGAATGACGTTATAAGTTGATCATAAAAAGTTTAAAGGAAAAGTTTTTTTCATTCTTTTTAGCGCATTTAAATAAAAACTTGTTTCAAAGAAAGTTTTTTTTTTCTTTTCAATTTTATTCCACAATTCTCTATTAGCCTTTATCGCCGTAGTCACTCCCTTTTCTAACCATATCATCATTCACACAGTCCATCGTATTTTGCTCTCCTCTACTTATATAGCCATCGACTTTCATACTAAAAACTTTCCTCACCATATTTTCCTCATTCCTCCGTATCACACGCCCATACCATGGGACACTATAAAAAAAAACAAATGTCACCACGATCCATAGATACCTACACATACATTAATTATTTTGAAATTACAGACATAATGAATTTGATACACAGAACTTTAAATTAAAATTTACAAATTTAAATATTATAAAATTAAAGCCAACTACAACACCACCACCAATTGCAACTATAACCTACCTAACAAAAAAATAAAATAACACAACGTGTCAATATCCATTCATTTACATTCATTATTTTCAACATACGAAAATAAACAATATTATTTAATGGCTGCGACGCGTACAAACGAAAACACAAAATAAACTGGCATTTCTCTTTGAAAGCCAAAATATTGTAGGTACACAACGAACGACTGAATCCATTCAGATTCAGTTAGTAGTATTTTACCGGTATTTTCAGGTAAAATAAAACTGTTATGTGAGTAGCACATTGACAATGCACAAACCAATGAAAATAAAATCCTGTTATAATAAGGTTGGTACTTATTAAAAAAAGACTTAAAACTCAACCAGCCAAATGCTTCCATCATTTGGTTTACAAGTTAGCCGCAGGTATCTTAATAGTTAAATTATTTAGCTTAAACCGCCTATAATGTGTCCCACTGATGGGAGTCTGGGACACACACAAGCCACCTCTCGGTCAGAAACTAAAAAGCAGTGGGCCGCAATCCACCACGCGGGCCCAATGCGGGTTGATATGTTACCTATGTCAGGGATCGGCAACCTTTTGAGTCGGAAGAGTCAAAAATTACAATTTACAAAATTCTAAAGTTTTTAAAGAGCCACAATTTTTTTAAATATCTTACAGATTAAGGAACAAGTCACAGTTATTATTGGTTTCATAGTAAAATTGCGTGAAATCGGGGTTTAAACACATGGTGACCGAAAAGGGCCGTGGCCTAATCTACGCCATTTGCAAACTTGCCATTTTTTTTATTTGATGGCTCGCCAGGTGAATAGAAAATAAATAAAATTTGTGTATGGAACTAAAGAGCCTCAGCGTCACATCCAAACAGCCGCATGTAGCTCGCGAGCCGCAGGTTGCCGACCCCTGACCTACTCGTATGTCAATCTATAAAGCTATTAATTTCCAAAATTAAATTAACTCAATGTAATAATTGTAAATCGACAATACGGAATCCCGGAAACCGGGAATTAGGTCAAATTTAATTTGCAGGATTTCATTATAGACACCGGTAGGTGGAACTAAATAAAACCTTGCAAAAAGATAGTACTTAGCTGTCGAAAATAAATAGCATGTAAACAAGCGAAACTTTAGTAAACTAAAACACAAACGCCAAGATAATCCGCGGATCTACCGGCGACGCACATAGACAATAGAGTAGGTACCTATTCTGGATTATGTTTTCTATCAAAGTCCTACAATATCGGATAAAAATGCTTACGGCACACACTGTGAAATATGTCGTGTCGTCATCCGAGTCATATATAATATTTCCGCTGAAAGCTTCTTCTTCATCCGAATTCTGGCCTGGGTGCTTATTATGGTATTTTATAATCAACTAGCTTTTGCCAGCGGCTCCGCCCGCGTGGATGTCGGTTATCGCGGAAAAAGCCTATGTCCTTCTCCATATTCCAGGCTATATCTCTACCAAATTTCGTGACGATCGGTTCAGCGGGTTAGGCGTGAAAGCGTGACAGACAGACAGTGTTACTTTCGCATTTATAATATATTAGTAGGGATTAATATTTATCGCCCCACGATTTTTGAAGTTAGAAGGATTTCATTTATTATTCACTCTATCCTTTTTTTTTTCTACATTTTTAGTTTGGTTTCCTATTAAAGCGTGTTTTTCAACCTTTTAACCATTCCTCATTATCAGCAAGAAATCTTGACAAAGATTTGCTGCATGCCTCTCATTTTGCAGAAAATTTTGCACTAAGGCTACCTACTGATGTACCTATACCTTGAGCTACCTATAATCGCAGCTTTTTATCTAACACTAGCAGCGCTCCGCGGTTTCACGCGCGTAGTTCCCGTTCCGGTGGGAATACGGGAATAAAATATAGCCTAGGTATGTCACCCGGGGATAGTGTAGGTTCCCAACAGTGAAATAATTTTTCATGTCAGTTCAGTAGTTTCGGAGCCTATTCAATGCAAACAAACAAACAATCAATCAAATCTTTCCTCTTTATTATTAGTATAGATTTAGTTTCAGTCCTTTTTGCAAGTACGACGCCAAACTTAAAAAATAGCAAGTTTCTTAATTTTTCACCACCTAACGAAAAGAAAAACTTTGTATGACATGAGCAAAAAAATGAAAGAAAAAAATGTTTGAGTTCGAATACACGGGGATATGTTTTCTAATGTGCATAATTAAAAATATAAATAAAAGAAAAACAAACATGTAAGTTTATGTAATACATGTCTAACGTTCAAAGTCACCTTCTAAGATAACTAAAATACTGTAGGTGTTTATACAATTGCGTTTCTGTAAGTCTATCGCGTGAAACATCTTAAAACAAAAGGCGAATAAAAGTCGTTACTGTGAAAAATACCGACATCTATCCGCTAATTATTATTGAATCATACGTTATTTTATCTAGTTATCGTGTAAAAATATTGTACCGTTGAAAATGACATACTCAAATTTTGAAAAAAAGTGACGCTAGTTAGAGTAATTTCACAGTGTGCGGCAGAACGAAAAGGTAAGAGGATTAAATCCACAGAGGATTTTACAAGGAGGATTACCTATGCTTTGTTTTGGTACAGAGCACAAAGACACCTCAACGGCCGCTGCAAAAGGCGGCATCGTGAGCTATTTACATATAAACCAAACGTATCACCGTTCACTCCCACTACGATACAAATGATGTGTAGAAACTGACGGCTTTGAAGGCGCCTGACAGTATTTGTGCACTCAACGCACATTCGGAGACCCCCGAGTGGGTTCCCGCATTGTCGTTGCAGGGGGGCTCAGTAGCCGTGGTCTCCCATCCACGGTGAAGCGAAGAGGAAACCCAAGGTGGGGCCGCTCGTCAGGGCTTTTGCCTCAAAGCCGACGACGTAGAGGCCAAAAAGTAGGTTGCGGTGAGGTGCACCACAACGCAGGTGGGCCGCGATCTCGAATGGGAGGCATCGCGGCTGAGGGTTACGGGCTGCGGCGGAGGAGGAGTGCCGGTACTTTTAGGTAGCGCTCTTCCCTTCCGTGGCGTGGACGGGGCCGCCACCGTTTCATGGCGGACGCGGTGGGGCCGCAGAGGAAGAGGAGTGTCGGTATAGCGTTGGCCGCTCTCCCTATCCCCTGCGGCCCAAAAGTAGTAGGCGGCGGGGCCACTGTGCTGACCCGTCGCTGGGTGACCGAGGGGTCCGCAAGGGCTGATGCCTGCCAGGGGTGCGGGTTGTTCGAAAGCGATACCGCCGCCCATGGCACACGGGCTACTAAGGGAACACGGGTGGGTTTTAGTCAGCAAAAGTCTGACACGCCCTCCTGCTCCACCCAGAGCGGGAGAAGTCATTTGATGATTACCCAGCAAAACAAAAAAAAAAACGCACATTCGGAGTCACGAATCCTATATTAGTCGTATACTCTACCAGTATAATATTCAAACATTATTTTGACTTCACCATCCGCTTCAGCACCCTCAAAAACCATGAAAACGACACCAATGACGAAAACGAAAACTTTAGGAGCCGCCATTTTAGATTTTCATTTCCACCTCACTATCGGCATTAACACCTTCGAAATTCAAGATAGTGTCGAAACTCATGATAAAAAAATTAAAATTTTCGGACCCGCCATTTTTGTTTGGCTTTTTGACTTCACTGCTGGCTAAAGCAGCCTCGAAAACCATGAAAGTGATCCCGACGATGATAATTTTGAAAATTTTCGCAGCCGACATCTTGGATTTTCATTCAGACCCTCACTATTGGCTTAGCACCCTCGAAAACATAACGCGTTTTAGTTATGTAACACTTTTTTCCTAAGGTGTCGATTTCTACAATTTTACTCCTACTGCAAGCTTGTGCTACAGAACTTCGTTCCAAAAGCCAGTAACTGCCAATTAAAACTTTTATAAAAGGGCCCGTATGACACCTCACTATATTGACAAATATTGCCTGCTTGTAACGGTCTGCAGTTCCTTGTTATAAGTTGCTCAAATTCATCAGAAAGTTCTCATAATCGTATATCTCAGTATTCCCGTTAGTCGAAGTATAATTATGACTACCACTGTAATCAAGAGATCATAAGGTAAAAGTCAACATGCGTTTCATTAATATACGTCACAACTTTTGTAGGGCGAAATCCCCGAAGAAAACAAACAATCTCCTTTTTTAAATATCTCACGAACGCGCGGAGTAAACGTTACGCAAACTCGAACGATTTTAAAATTGGAAATCCTCGTTTCGTTCATATCTACGTGGTACATAAGTGGTTGCCGCATAGAAAACCAATACACTTAGTGCTAAAGGATAATTGTATCTTGGATTCAAACATCGTTCGAATCGCATTTTGCATCATCGTCTTTTGACGACTATGATTTTTCACTGTGATCTTTATGCTGGTTAAGATAAGGTTGCTATTAGGTTGCTGCTGTTAGAGGTTAAATTACTGCAAGAAGGGACGGTAGACACACTGGTAGTGCATGGAAACCCTTCTTCATTAGACATTCTCCTTACTTCATGGTCTTCATGGTACACCGTAACATATACGCGCTATGGTTTGATAGCATATAGGTAGGTAAACGTTGAATCTTGTACGACACTGCACATAAAATAGAATATGTAGTAATATTGGAATAGCTGCTCTTCCACAAATTTCCTTCGACCTAGCCTTATGCCAGCTATGTTGGAGTCAGCATCCTGTCTAACCGGCGGGGTATAATATAGCGATGTGAAGAGAGCTTTCATAAAATTAATATTAATAACTTTCATATTTATTCTTTAGAAAAGAACCTGAAAATTTTAACTCTTGCTTGTTTCTACGCAAGCGTGAAGTTTTAAAGTGTTAACTAACAGTTACTTGGTATGATACACAGATCATAAAAAGTACAGATATTATATATATAACTGCATATGTAAGCGGGCACACCCTTTATCCCTGGAGGCTTTTATAGGTTGTAAGTTCTTTTTCGTATTTTTTTTAATTTCATTATTTATTTATTCTTGAGTACATACCTATAGTTTTCAATGTTTTGTTGGTATAGTGGCGGGTGCTAGGTGACATATGGAAAATTTAATGTTTTTGTGTTTCATAAGTACTGCAGCACCTGAATTTATGTGTACCAGACCGCTACGTGTGGAGGCGGCGTCGCCCGCCACTGCTGGCCGTACCGGTTGCCAGGACCAACCTTCTCGCCAAAACACCACTGACCCGCGCAATGCGGGTTATTAACGAACTTCACTTGAAGATTGATGTGCCATTTGAGTGAATTCGCAAAAATACTGTTGTTTATTTTATGTTATAGTGTAGATTAGACTGTATGTTTTTGTTTTATTTTAATTTTATTTTCATTTTTTATATTTTTTTATATTGTGTTTTTTGTTTACGTTTTTAGTCGTTTTAAATTCGAAGTAAGTTTAACTGTAAGAACGCGCTATCGCATTAGGAATACACCTGTAATGATAGTTGTAAGGGAGATTTTAATAAATAAATAAAGAATGTTAATTACTTACCTTCTATTGTATAGATTCGAGTTCGTCTAACTTAACAGACAGCTGAGTTGCTGGGGAGTTTATTGCGCCACTTCTTCTTCCCAGCTAAAGCACTAGGAAGTTGTGAAGGGCGGGTATTTTTGGGAGACTGCCTTATGTAATTTTGACGTTCAAATAGAGCTGACTCTCAGCCTACTTTGAATAAATGACTTTTAATTTGATTTTTATTTTATCTAATACTAAGACTCAATTAAGTTGAATAAAGTATGCGAAGAGTATCTTTGTCATCTGGCACTGATGCAGAGGAACTATATTAAATACCTTTAGTTAATAAGCTTATTACTTCCCAGCTAGTTCATAAAGGAAGCCAGTGTGATGTCACAGCAAAAGGCGGAAGTACCCATTAATTAAAATAAAGAGCCGGTGTTTCCTATAAAAAATTCCCCCCTTCTCCACGTCTGGTTGCCATACAAAGTAAGTATCCGCTTACGTTGTAAAATAAACTTTTTAACAAAAGAAAAAAAACAACCGCACAACAAAGTGTAAATAACTTTAAATTCGGTGTCTGTATTTTAGTTTTTTAAGTTATTTTTAACTTTCTAGTGTTTTGTTTTTTAAGTCTATGTTTTTTTTTAATAAAGCTTATTATACTTAATTCAGTTTTTAGTTGTGGTAGGTAGCTACCCAGGGAGTTTAACAGGGCAGCAGCTTTCTCTATTCATTTTATCACCATACTGCTATCGCCCACCCGCCTGCCAAGCGTGGCGATTATGGCAAACCCCTCCTCGTTTGGAGGAGGCCTATGTCCAGCAGTGGACGTCTTCGGCTGTAATGATGATGATAAGGTAGCTACCCTACACCAATTGGAATGCTAATTTGCACGACGTGCTATATAAACAACAGTGACAGGAAATATTAATACAATATGCATGACACACAAAGTGGACGTATTATCGAAGCTAACGCAAAAACTACCAAAGTAAAATTAATACAATTTATATGGGACCACCCCTGAAGCCATCCTCAATTGGCAGAGATATCGCGGAACAAACATACAAACAGTAAAATACAGACGAATTGAGAATCGGTTTCAAACGGAGGCTTTTGAAATCAGTTAAAAATACGGCTTACGTGGTTTTTTTTTATAGTTTTAAACTAACGGTATAGGTACGAACACAAATAGTAACAGTTAAATTTTTTCATTCAGGTAGGTGCATGTTTATTTATTTATTTGGATATCCAACAGAGGCTACACAATTACATGCAAGTTTACATTGAGCAGAGACAAATACAGTGTGCGCTTCCAATTATAGGAGAACACATCATTTACTTGTAATCTAGGTACAGAGGCCAGCACATGAAGCTACCCCATCATCATCAGCCTATAATGCTCCCACTGCTAGGACACAGGCCTCCTCTCGGTGAGAGGGATTGGGCCGTTAATCCACCACGCGGGCCCAGTGCGGGTTGGTAGATGTCACATGTCTTCGAATTTTTGGTTCTAGGACATGGCGATTTCCTCACGATGTTTTCCTTCACCGTTTTGAGAGCAATGGTGATGAAAAAATTTACACAAAGTAATGCGCCTGTCTGGGTTCGAACTCACGATCGTAAGTTGCGGCCTTTACCACTTGGCCACCACTGCTACCCCAATTTGTAAAATTTCTTTGATGATTTTTCAACTTTATTACAAACGAATAAGGTTTATGTTCAATTGGGAAAATTTGACAGTTTGGGATAGCTTGACCTGCTGGCGATTGTACATTAAGTTTGACAATTCAAAAAAAAATATGTTATTTAATAATATCTGAAAGTAGTCCAAAACTTCACTGGGTAGTAATCAATTTTTTCAAAAGGTTTTCCAGTATTTGGATGAAAGCTTCGAACGCTTGGATGTTGAAATTTATCCCACGGAAACGCGCTACTGGCATCAAAAGTACAATGTTACATTTTACACCATCAACTATCTACCGGTGAAAGATAAATCCAGTCGTTTCAGACACCAGCCGGGATAAAAAGACTCACAGACAATTAATTTTGAAATATTTTTTTTTCTGTTAAGAGGCCGTATAGAGCCGATTTCGCTTATTTACTTAATTTTTTAGACGTGCTTTTACAGTTAAAATACTGTATTTCCATAAGTTTTAGTGCACAAAATGAAATATGGTTTAAATTATTGTTATCTAACGAATGAGCTCCTTTTTTACCATATAGAAATGCAGTATTACAACTGTGAAATCGCGTCTATAAAATCACGTAAATCGGCGAAATCTTTTTTTTTTTTGTATACGGCCTCATAAGTAGGTCCGTATATAGGTATTTTCATGTGCAGTATAGTTAGTTTAATAAGCATTGACATTCCAAACAGACACTTCAACTTTATTTATTACGACCAGTAAAAAGTAACTGTAAACTGATTTCTGTGAAAAGTATCTCAGCATTAATACAAGAACTTCAGTTGTTATTTTATGTGTAAAACAAAGGCTCACGAGTCACGACGCGCGACGTTCCGATTCCAAGCGTTAATTGAAGTATAATCCGATCCGGCGCGGAATCCACTTCGTTCACCAACGTTTTGCTTCGAGCCAAAGATACCTACAAATATCGGACACAGTGACACAATAGCCAATACTACCTATCACGCGATTGTTATATTTAAAGTACCACTATAATTTGAAATGATTCGAAATCGAATACCTTTAAACGAACAATTCTTGTATATACATATATATAATATGTGGATGTCGGAAACGGCTCTAACGATTTTCATGAAATTTAGTAGGCAGGGGGTTTCGGGGGCGATAAATCGATCTAGCTAGGTATCATATTTAGAAGACGTCAAACAACAAAAAAACCGAGCATAATCTGAATCTCGGAAACGGCTTCAACGATTTTCATGAAATTTCGTACGCAGGGGGTTTCGGGGGCGATAAATCGATCTAGCTAGGTTTCATTTTTAGAAAACGTCAAACAAAAAAATCCGAGCAATGCTCGGTCATGCAGATATTTTAACTTTAATGAGAGATATTTTTAAGCACTAACTAAATGTATTATTTTGTTTGTCTAATTTCGTTTTTAAAGCTTTTTTATAAAACGCATCCGTCAACACTTCAACAGATAGATTAATAATTATCATCTTGTATAGTGCGTGCATCGGACATGGTCGGGCTTTCGATTGAAGTTAGTATAATGTTAGTGTACGCGCTCTCTTTTACATATGTCTGAATCGATCGGCCAAGTTCGTCAGACTGTCAGACGATGCAATGCACGTACAGTGCCGGACCGGACGCTAAGCGCCAGTCTAGATAATAAGTAAGGTGTAAGTACGGATTAACAGCACAGTGGAGTGGAGTGTGAATTCTGCAGCATTGGTTAGTACAATTACGCAGCTATGGTGAATAATTTGTGATTGCATTATTTTGGGTAGGTAATATGTTGCACACATGGTACGGAGGTCTAGTTACTAGGAGAGTGGCTTTGTATAGAGAGATATCCCACAAATTACAACATTTTGATAAAATATATACGTCAACTTTTAACTTACACACAGTTTATGTAAATGGTTTATCTACATACCTACAATAACCTAATCACACAAAAACGGCTGAACTTGTTTGGATGAAATTTGGCATTTTTTATCCCGATAGTCGGAGGGCTGTGTTGTGTTTCCCGTGGGATAATTTTCGACCTCCACGCGGGCAAAGCCGATGGCAAAAGCTAGCGATAAAATAAAGGTTACTGTGGGTTCCTGTGTTTTATCCTTAAGAGATAGACATTCCTACCTATACCATCGTGGACTTTTCTGTAGATCTTTTTAAAATATCAGTACCCACAATTTCGATGGTTTTACTTTTTATTGCAATTTGCAAGGCGGTGTCAGGTTGCATCCTGATTAAAATATGATTTGCGATCGTAACAAATACAGGAAAAGTTTATATGCAGTGCGCGAATTTTTTTCGCCGGTTATACAAAAAGAAATCTGCTGTTTCATAGAAAAATGCAATACCTACGCGGTCAAAATGTATGGAACAGCTGATTTCTTTTTGTATATCCGGCGAAAAATTTCTGCGCTAGGGATTCTAGAATGATATGCTGAATTCATGGTTACAATTTGCGCACTGGATAAAAACTTACCCAGTATTGTCTTATAGAAAATCATTACAGTCATCAATACAACTTTCTTCCAAGTTCATTTAATTAAAAGATTCTATGGATTAAATAGCACACAACCCGACATTGACCAGCAAATAGCAAAAAAAAAACTAAAAAATTATCAATTTTGCGGGCTACCTTGTGCATCTTAATTTGATTATGACAACAATTACTATGGCCCACGCAAATGCGTCAAACCATGGTGCCTAACACTTCTGCTTACACATAAGGTGCAATAGCGCGACGATAGCGCGTAGTAAATGTTCATAACAGCGAGGCATTTATATATGCACAATAGAATCTCGATGGAGCTTGAATTCCGATATTGAACACGTTACGATGCCAAGTGATGGAAATATCAGGTACTAGCTTGTGTGCGTTTATATAAAACAACTTTTCCAAGATTTTGTAAAAAGTTATAAAAGTTGATTCCGTAAACCATTATCAAAGTTATGGTTAAAAAGTTACAAGGGTTTGGTTTAGTTTATTTCAATAATTGTTTACAATTATAGGTACCAACAGGATGACATTTTTACCTGTGCGCAAACTGTAACCATGAATTTGGCATATCATTCTAGACCCAAGGACCCGTAGAATGTTTTTGTCGGTTATACAAACATATCAGCTGTTCCATACATTTTGACAGCGTAGGTATTGCACTTTTCTATGAAACAGCATATTTTTATTTTTTGTATAACCGGCGAAATATTTAAAATTGTTACTTTATTTCTAATATGCTTTTATATTTTGAGGGAATTTTATGTTTTCAGGCCTGTTAAGCTTGTGAAACCATCACGGGGCATCTAGAACAGTGTTGTCATCATTGCAAATACCAATCAAAGAAATCATAATTAAAACTAAAGAAGTGTTCCAGGATATCGATATTTTAGTGACGTTAAATCACAAAGTTATCATGAATCATATAATCGAATCTTTCTATTAATACTTACTGATATTATAAATGTGAAAAGGAGAAAACTGAAATAATATGAAGCATGGTACTTTATTCAAATTGAATCCAACCACAGATTTATACTGTTTCAATCGGAAGAGGATAAAATAAAGTTTAACTTAAATAGGTACATCCTAGCCACGAAAATATCCTACAAATAAAGATTTTCATTTTTAAAATTCGTTTGGTAGGATTTTGAAGTTCACAATACAACACAGGTAGATTTTGGCAACACCATGTTGATGTTTGTTAATCAAGCAACTACGGCTGACCAGATTTGGATGAAATTTGGCACACAGATAAACCTGGATTAACACATAGAACACTTTTATCCCAGTAGTACGTTCCCGTGGGATAAATTCCGATCTCAGCGCGAGCGAAGCCGCTGGCAAAAGCTAGTAAAATATAAATCAAAGGCAAAAGTAAAATTAAGTAAGTCAAATATAATCTAGAGATCTGAATGAATTTGAAATGACATGAATAAAGTTATACTTATATAAAATAAAATAATTTAAAAAAAATATATAAAAAAGAACGATTGTTAAACATTGTACCTACAATAAGAGAAATACAAGGCATTTTAATTTAATTTTATTTATAAAACAAAATATCAAGCCTGGCCCCGAACGATTAGACAGGTGTACAGACGCCAGCACTTCAAGCTACCCCAAATTCTCAAATTTTCCCAATTGAACATGAACCTTATGCTTACGCTATGAAATTGAAAACCTATCAAAGAAATTTGACTATTTGGGGTAGCTTGATATGTTTGGCATCTGTAACTTCTTATAGTAAAGTGTACCATACTTAGCCAGTTATGTTTAAGTCCTATGTAATTGGGGGCGAACCTATAATTCATTTAGATTGTGATTGATAGCGTGTGACGCATGGTCCTGTATGCTATTGCAAATTTCTAATGGTAAGTTAAATATAATAATACGAACCATAAATTCTTACAACTAAGTAAATGTTATGCGAAGCAAGTTTTTCTATTTTAATATCGTTTGAATTTACGTAATTTTTTATTTTAATCTACACTTTCTTGCTAGACGTACAGTAACAAAGGGGAGTAAAACAGCACTCTTTGCAGACTGAAAGTTTCTTTGACTAGAAACCAGACGCTCACTTCCTAGAAGCCGGATCTAGGCAGAGTCTTAATCTGATTTAAAAAAATAAAACAGAGCTTGATTCGGATCGTGGTATCGTATTTCTAAACAAAATATAATTTAAATATATAAAACATTCGATGGTATTTTTTAACGTGTATTCCCTATCGTCCCTCTGCCGCATGCCGTCGTCCCACTGGTGGGACGATCGGGAGTGGTAAAATTAATATTAAATTTATTCTCGTTTGTCCCATTGAAATTGTTAGTGGGACGAACGGGAATAATTTTATTTTTAATTTAAGGGTCAACGACCGCTGGTGGTTTCGTACTACTTGAATTACGAGTAGAAAAAATATGTTTCATCGTGTTTAGACAAAATACCACGATACCACTAACGTGTGTGAAGTTTGGATAGCTCATTTTATTTGAACAAGTTATTTTTTTTTCCGATGATAAAGTTTTCTAAGCACCTATATTTTATATACGCACCTATATTTTATATAGGTGCTTAGAAAAGGTCTATCTAGGTCTATCTATCTATTCATACACGAAATTTCTGAAGGGGTCATTGTACTCATCATTATGAACAACTTTTACTATGGGATCAAAACTGAAATCGTAAAAAAAAAATGCTGTTCCCTACATTTATGTTCGCATAATTCGTCAAAATGTAGCTGATTTTTTTTCGCGATTTCACGTTTGGTCCCATAGTAAAATTTGTGCTTTTAATGTGCACGTCTTTTACATCGTTCTCACATGCATAATATCAACATGATTGATGTACTGACCCAATTTTTTGTAAAAACATTTTGGTTAAAAAGTTTGTCGGTGGAGTTTCTTGCCCGTTCTTCTCCAGAGGGACCTACTACGCTTTGGAATGGGCAACTAGCTTCGTCTTTCTGACCGATCAAATCCTTGGCAATAGGTTATTACACCCATTTTTGAAAAGTGTCTTAATTAGATTATAGAGTGCTAAAAACCAAAAAACACTACATTTTTATTCAATCGATTAGTGCCACAATTCAAATTTCGCGCGTAATTTGACGAAAACGCTGGACGCAGTGGACGCCATATTGCTCTGTGGGTATGACGTCAGTTTGCTGTGTAAACAAATGCACTGTATTATCATATAATAATTGTTTATAATTTAAAATGAGTTATTATTCTACTTATCGTTGGTTTGCTGTTCCTGAATGCAAAAAAAAATAATACTTAGGTTACGAAAATATTAAAAGTACAATATTGTTCAATTGACACACCATATGACGTTATAACATGGCGGCTACTTTTTCATGGTATTCAAAAACAGATTAAATAAACTGAAATGTTTTAATTGTATTTTAAAATTTATTTTGTTATTTCAAAACTAACATTTTGCCTAAGCCATCTCAATAATATATTTTTAGATTTTTTCTCTTATAGAGTAAATTATCCCATTCAAAAGTGCCTATACCTAATTGGTTTATTTGAAATAAATGAATTGAGTTTGATAAATAGTATATTATGGCCCACTCCCTCTTACAAAGAGGAGGCCTGTGTCCCAGCAGTGGGATCATTATAGGTTGATTATGAAGAAATAGTATATTCAATCCATATAATTCATATATATATAGTAGCAGTTGCCCACGGGGCCCGCTTCTATATATGGAATAAAAAAATCATACGAAGTTCCACCTCTATTTCACTTCTTTACGGGTGGAGTTTCCTAAAATCCTTTCTTAGCTGACGCCTCCTACTCATAATCTACCTCTGTGCCAAATTTCACCTCCGTAGGTCCAGTAGTTTTTGAGATTTCGTGTTTAATCAGTGAGTTCATGAGTGACCTTTCGCTTTCATATAGATTTATAAATATCTACAGTTTTTTTTTTTTTTCATCGAATGACACAATGGGCGGTATTATCGATAAAAGTGATCTTCGTTGGACCTAAATATAATATATCTGTGTCTAATTTGAGGAATGCAATTTCCTTTCTTGATATCAGAAATAACAATTTTACCAGCGGCGTTGCCCGTACTATCGGGATAAACTGTATCCTATGTGTTATTCCGGGTTACAATTTCGTCCAAATCCGTCCAGCCGTTTTAGCGTGAATGAGTGACAAGCATCCCAACATTCACATTTATATGAATTATATCAATGCCTTCACTGGTTAGTTTATTTGTTTTGTTATTATTCGTTTCGTACCTCAAAAGGAAAAACCCAGAATCAATTCATATAAGATCACTTCGTTGTCCGTCCGTTTGTCTGCCTGTCAGTCCATCTAAGACCCTTTTTCCCAGGAACGCGTGGAGATATCAAATTCAAATTAATATCTAATCTACGGTCCTTTGAAGCTCTAAAAACATCAAGCTTCTAAGTCAACGCTATGACAAGAAACACGGCCATTCATGCCATATAATATATTTTCATAATTGCAATTAAATCAAAACTTATAGGGTACTTCCCGTTGACCCAGAATCATAAAAATTTACAAGCAAAGTCTCACAGCACAAGTAAGGGAAAAGTTCGAAAGTCTTCAATTTGCCTTTTTATCCCATAAAAAAAATCTATTGCAAACTAACATTTGCAGTTGAAGACTTGATCGCGACGTATATCCACGTATGGCTGAACATGTTTTGCCAACTAAAATGTTAAGTTTGTTCTTGGGATTAAATCCATCCCAACTGCGGAACCCTTCATTGAGAGAGGCCCGATACGCACAAGGCCGGTTTTTTTATTTTGCCTTTTATTATTTTGTATGATGCCTTTGAGCATTTTATTAGAATGCAGTTGCTCTCTCTTGGTAGTTTCATATGTTTGTCGCTGGTCATTGGTTTTCATCACCACAGAACATATGGAAACAATTTAACTAAAAGCAACATAATAGTGTGTAATTTACTTGGTACAGACGTAATAAACAGCTCATCTATATGGTGACCATCTGTAGGATAATCTATTTCAATTCAAATATCAATGCGGCTTACAAGATATAATCTAAATCCAAGCTAAAATATTATAGCGATTAATACAAATTAACATAGACCACGATACACGAGAAAGCGAGAAAGTATTTAGCTTCAGTAACGTTTGGCAAACGATGGTATTACTCATAAGTCATACACGACGTCATATAGTTAGATACATAGTAGGTATATGCTTAAAGATACCAATATACCTACAAGAGTTTACAAGACAACATGTACCTACTCGTATCTATCGATCGATAGGTAACTGACATTGACAACCGAAAAAACATCGCCGTTAAAATCCGTTAAACAATTTAATGGCTACATTAAAATTTTAAAAATATATTAAAGCGAAAACATTCTTCTCCGCACCGAGCTAACGGAAAACTCTGCATCCCGTTTTTATTTTTAATAACACCTCGTTCATGCAGTAATACACATTTTTCTATTACGAAATGCCCCAAATTATTACAACAGTAAGCGCCGAAGTGTCAAGTGTCTTTGCTAGCTTCCTGGTGTTGTATTTATAATCGACACACGAAAAACAAACAACGCTTGCCGGCGCGGCGCGGGCGCAGCTCTCGTCTCACCTAACCTACATGCTCTCGCATCGAACACTGCACGATCTATTGTGATCGTAGTACAGGACTAAATTATAACCTAAATCTGTTCAGCTGGACTGAAAAAATTGTTAAAACATACCATTGATAGTTGAACGGTGGTGTGCCGGTGGGCAGAGGTAGGGCGAGGGTCGCGTCACTCCCGGGTGCCGCCCGCACCGTGGCAAGGCCGCTGGGAGGGAACGCCGGGGGCTCCATAGGGCTCCAGTCCTCTCGGGCCGCGCGCGACTTGCCGTGTGCGCGCGACGACGCCCGCCCGCCGCCTATCTAAAAATAATACAGAAAAATGTAACGCGCGCGCCACGAAATTCGTACGACGCGAATATTTTGCCAATACCACTGTTACGCTCGAATTTTGTACGCGATCAGCTGATCAACCGAGCGGACGCATTTTTGATGAACGCAGAACATTTTTCTTTACACCTAAAATACGTCCTTTTAATAGTCCTGCTCAGGAACAATTGTGAGTACTTCATTGATAGGTAATTTATTCATTAACTATCGAAGCCGAAGAAAAATATTTCAGTTGCAGGATTTTTTTTTTACTTTTAAGTGAATATTGCCTGAGATTTAGGTAACATACGTTGAGACTTGGTTATTTCTTCCCTAGACGTGTAAAACCTAGTTAAACTTATGTCCTCGTTGCATAAGCGCTTATTACACTTGGCTGAATTTAATGATCTTAATGCAGTCGTTACTGAATTCAGTCAAGTATAATCGCAATTAACAAGCTAGCATCCATAGCTTTTAAAATAGCTTCTGAATTTAGATGACTAAATTCAGCCAAGTGTAAAAAGCGCTATACATAGGTACTTTCGGTATCAGAAAGCTGGAATTTATTTCCGGATTTCTCTAGAACCATTTAACTAAATTGGTGGGTACCTAGTTTCTTATTTGAAGAACTCCTTTAATACATTAACTTTTAAGAAATTAAAATCGATATAGGTACTTTATCCAGGATACTTTTATAAGTTTAAAAGCTTTGACTATCTGTAACGAGAATGGAGTTGGAATATTGGTATTGAAGATACCTATTTCTGTAGTTAAAGAAAATAATATATTATACTCAAAATCAAAATATTTTATTTCACATAAACCTGCATGGGCACCTTATGACACGTCAGAAGTGTACGGTTCCAACTTGTCGCTTCCTATGGAGAAGAGCTGGCAAGAAACTCCACGGTTACCCTTTTAAAACTAATTGGCTTTTGCAATGTTTTCGAAATTACTGTGATAATAAGTATTGTAGGACAGTGCCGGCCTGTCAATAAGTACGTCAGCCCCGGATCTACGATTTTTTCGAACCGGGGCAGAAACTTGATAGTAGCGTCATGCTAGACGCTTTGTCGATGAAGTTTATATTATTTTGTAATCATACTATATTATGAATTTAGCGCCCCTATAGCTGCCCCCCCCCCCCCCCCCCCGCTAGATCCGAGCCTGAACTACGTAGGTACTTCGAGGAATGAAAATCACGAATAGAAAATCGTCTCTCAAAATCAAAATCAATTAACTAAGCAAGGCAAAATCTTTACCGCTTTACATAAGGACTAAAGGAAGTCCCTCACCACATACCAACTACATAATATTGTTTCAACAATCTTTCGCCTACAGTTTTAGATACAGACTGTTTCAGATGAACTACTTGTTGCTCGACTATCTTCGTCAGGCGCCAATCAAAAAACTAACAATGAAAATTAAAACCTATTGTTCACTTTCATAACGTCTAACATGTCGATATTATCATGGACGTACCCACCCGTTCACGTCTGTGAAATATGTATTAGGACATACGTGGACGTTATAGGGTTATCGTGGAAGGAAATTTATGTATGGGTCTACTAATTAAAATACATAGCTAGGTCGGGAAAAAGTTTTTCTTAGTAAAGTGTAATTGGCTGTTTTGTTTCTGTCTGGTTTTGATACCTTAAAATAAATGACATTTTAAAAAGAAAACTGAAAACGTTAAAACAATTTCCCGCCATTTTTCAGTAGTGTTTCTGTCCGTCTACGAAGAAATTCGAAAAATAAAATAAAAAAGCAAACACATTTCCTTCCACGTTCGTTCAACACTTCAAATTACACTGACGTGTACAGACGCCAGCACATCAAGATACCCTAAACCGTAAAATTTTCTCACTTGAACATTGAACCATAGGCTTAAGTAATATAGCTGAAAATGTATCAAAGAAATTTGACAGATTCGGGTAGCTTGATGTGCTGGCGTCTGTACCTAAGCATGTGTTGGTTTTTGGTTTTTTTTTAAAAATATCTATGTTCCACTAATAATTACAGAAAAGCCGATATCGCAAGAAGTTATGGGTGAAGGTGAAATGCCCTTAATCGTGAAGGCGTTCACCTTCACCCATATTTTTTTTTGTTCCATTAGTTTTAGATTTCGATACGCAACACGCGGAGTATAGTATTGCTAGATTAATTAGACCCAGTATAATGCAAGAAATGAACATTTATGTCTATACACATAATGCTAAAATAATAACCATACATTTTACTTCCCCGTTCTCGTGATGCTGGTGGTCTTCCACAATTATAATTATCGCATCGCCCCATTCGAAAATTTAAAAGCGCCAATTCAATACTAAGATTTTAATAAACTTAGGTATTTTTTTAAATCTGATTATTATTTTCTGAGGAGTCTATCTTAAGTAGGTACATAAGATAGACTTCTCAGAAGAAAGATTCTGGATAAGCCATTTCATCAAAGGAGTTAATCCTTTAAGGAAATTCTACGAATGAGTCAAAACTCTACGAAAACTACGAGTAAGTAAGTTTCTAACTTCAAAGGTACTGAACGCAGTTCATTCTTTTTCTTTTGACCGCCACAGTCATGTATAGGTGACAAACCCAAATGTGCCCAGCACGCCACGGTCACGACTACATGACAGACTTAAATAAAGATACGATATAATAAAGATACGTAAATAAAGCCGCTTGGCGCCGAGGGTTTTGTTTTTTTGTCGTGGCGGTCAAAAGTGCAAACGAATAAAATGTTATTTTACATACCTGTAAGAAGAGTTGCGATTGCGAACCGTCTGCTCGCTTGGTGCTCTGGACGCACAGAACACATATACTCAAGAGTCTGGACGCCTACTCTTGAGTTGCCCCAACCAGCGCCTACTCTTGAGTTCCCCCAACCAGCGCCTACTCTTGAGTTCCCCCAACCACCGCCTACTCTTGATTTCCCCCAACCAGTGTTGCCAACTGGGTATCAGGTCCTCAAGTCTGCTATTACAATAGTGTTAGAATGGGTTGCACGTTGTTTTATAGCTAATCGTTTTATAGAATTTCGTTTCACATACATTTTTTCTCATATTTTCGTTTCATAGAATAATCAATACGCAGAATACCTACTTACTTTGAAAGTTTTTAAATCATTGATTTTTGTTTCACCTATAGTTTAATCTTAGAAAGATCATACCATAGAATAACAAATAAAATATCATTTATCCTTCTAATGTTTATTTAATATAAAACTTATTACCAAGAATAACATTTTATCAAGTGACAGTTTTTAAATGTTTCATATCAGTATAAAGTTGAAAATGTATCAAAGAAATTTGACAGTTCAAAACGAAACAGATTACCTATGATTAATCGTGAGTTCCGCAACTACGGTGCTGAACTGGGCCCGCGTGGTGGATTACTGCCCATTCCCTCTCACCAAGAAGTGTATAGGTATCCCAGCAGTGGGAGCATTATAGGCATGTTATGCTTTACACTTAGGAACACCTAGTACCTATATTATTTCGGTATATTAATCAAAATATAATACATAAGCTTATCACAAAAATGTAAATTAAATAACTAAACAAATAAAAACAAAAGGATACTTAGGCGTCGAAGTATTCGTCCGCATAATATTTCCAATATTATTTCGACAATATGACTGATTATATTGTCTGAATAATATTGTTCAGGTAGTGTACATACATACTAGCTCAAAAGTCCCTATTTGAGCTAGTATGTACCTACACTACCTATCTGAACAGTATTATTCAGACACTTAAACTTCAATTTTAGTACAAAACCAAGAAAGATAACCTTGCAGAACCCCCACTCACTTTTCTGAGGAAACGCCTAAGTACATATGCTCCTGTGAAAGCAGCCAAAACAAATAAGTTTTTTATTCATATCAGAAAATCTCTCAAGAAAGTTCGTCTTGAAAATAAAAGAGAAGCCGAAGGCGACTTTATAAATATTGTGGTTAGCAAGAAAATAATAAATTATCGATACCTGGAAGGTGACAGCCTTCCAGGTATCGATAATTTATTATTTTAAACGCTATTAGAACCTCGTGTCGTAATGTGAGAAAAAAATACTGTACCAACTGCCAAAAATTACTTTTCACATATTTTCAGGGTTTCTCACATATGACCAAGAATAGCAAAAAATACCAACAAAGAATATTTCATTTTTCACGTGTTTTCAGGCTTTCTTACATATGACTAATAGTCGATTCTAAGTCAGTGTGTGGTGTCTTGGCAACTACTACAAAGACTTATAAAAGGCTCCGATAGACATCCGCGATGCGACTCTACTAGAAAATGTTCTGGAAATTGATACACTAGAGTCCCGTCACGCTGTCGCTTCGCGGCGGTCAACAGGAGCCTTTATGAAGCAGGCGGGAATGCACTACACTATCACGAATGGCTCAATCGAATCAGATTTCAAGGAATATTCAGAGCTTTCTTGATGGTATATTTTTTCACCTAATAGGTAATATAACCATGTAACTTTTTTTATATAATCGTAGTCATTCAACGTTCTACCGAGTGGTTTGTTATTTGCATTCAAAATATATTTTTTATATTTTTTTTTGTTTATTCTGGCCATCTTTTCACTGAGAGCTTTTTACTTGATCAGGTAGAATAATCTATAACAATAACCAACAGGTGTTGTCCTGTCTTAACTATGAATATTGGATTCGCATTGGTACAATATTAGAAAAGTTAATGTTCGTTAAGTTTTCTTTTCTAATGACTAAGCAGACAGAATAACTGAGCATGTTTAAGATTTGTCGATGGTATGTACGTTCGGCTACACATCAAGCTACACATTTCCAAGCGTAAACTGGAAATGTATAGGTTGATGTGTAGACGTTGTTCTGTCTTAACCATGAATATTTAATTCGCATTGGTATAATATTAGAAAAGTTAATATGGTCGTCAAGTTTTCTTAAATTTTATAATGTTGTGCGCAACTTTCTTAATTTTTCTTTCATGAGAACTTTTTCTTGACAATAACAAACACAACAAAAAAAAAAGAATGAGTAAATTTGGGCACCCGTTCAGGTGTGATGCCGTGACCAAGGGATTAGGGATCTTAGGGATTTTATATTATATATAGACAGATTACAAAGAGGTAAAATCTGTTTGTCATCATCATCATCATCATCATTTCAGCCGAAAGACGTCCACTGCTGGACATAGGCCTACCCCAGGCTCCTCCACTTCGACCGGTCTTGTGCTTCCCACATCCAGCGGATACCCGCGGCCTTCACAAGGTCATCGGTCATTTTTGGGGGGTTTTGCCATAATCGCCACGCTTGGCAGGCGGGTTGGCGATCGCAGTATGGTGCTAAAATGCATAGAGAACGCTGCTGCCCATTCTCTAGTAAGTCTCTTAGTCGCCTTCTACGATACCCACGCGAAGAAATGGGATGGTGCTATTCTTTTACGCCCGGCAACACATACGGGACAAATCTGTTTGTATGTAGCGGGTAATCTCCGAACGGCTGGACCGAATTTGATGAAATTTGTTATGTTATATACTTTGAACCCTGGGGAAGGACATAAGGCTACTTTTACCGACACACCAGGCGGGCCATGCCGCAGGTGGAAACTAGACAAATATTTTTCGTTTTTTTTTTCTTTTAAGTCGACATTCACACACTAGGGCTTGAAAATATTCGGATTTTTTTATATTCGAATATTCGATCGTTTTTCGGGTAATATTCGAATATTATTCGATAGCAAAAAAGAAACAAGGTGTTTTAATCATGTCTTGATTTGCCAATGTCTTAGATGCAGTAGTAGCCTGAGTAATAAATCAAAATCAAAAACTCAAAAATCAAGGACTAAATCAAAATTTTACTGCTTCATAAACCTACTACACGAACTTAAGGTGACACTTGTCCACATTTTTTCCATACAAACTTCGGGAGGGTTTTACTCCACTGTCTGACTATGTACATCAAAAATTAAACATGGTATGGTTTTGTCTCGTTATTATTATTGTCTGTACGGAAACAGAATACTAAAATAAAAAGCTATTAAAAAGTTATGAGCCAACAAAGATTCGTTTTTCTTGCTAATTTAACCTAACTTTGAGCGTGTTTAAGTAATAAAAGGAGTGTAAAATCTCGAAAACCAAGACGGTACCGACAAATTACAATTAACAATAAGTTCAATAAACTTTATTGGTCATTGATTTATGCAGTGGTTTTTTCATAAAACCCGATCTTCTGAAGGACTTATCTCAATTTTTACGCGATTTTTTTGCCAAAAATGCTCCTGCATCTCACTCAATAACGTTGTGCGTGTAGACTAGAGTCTAACTGCTCACCACTGATACTATCTCTGTCGGGTAAGAAGCCTGGTGAGACAACGTGATTTTTAGCCAGGCCCACCAGTGAGTTCGAGCCCGCGCAAAGTGTGCCCTTAAAGACCTTTTGATGCAAAAGCGATCGTTACACGACCAATCACAATGCAAGTTTGTTACAATATTTATAATGCAATCAAACAATTAAATAACACAACCACAGCGAAAGGATTTGGGCGAGGCTTTTGGTCAGCAATGGGACAATGTAGGCCAATTAAAAAAACTTCATCAAATCTTCAATGTAACACAGCACTATTCTTACTTATTCTAATGTAATTCTTGGCCCACAGCACCGATTTGCGAAAATTAAAGGGATATAGGGACTTAATCAAACAGATTACCAGAGAGTAGTAAATACAATATAATGGGAAAAAGCTATCTTCATCATAATTTCAGCGAAAAGATGTCCCCTGCTGGACATAGGCCTCCCCCAAGCTCTGCCACTTCGACCGGTTCTGTGCTTTCCGCATCTAGCGGATTCCTGCGGCCTTCACAAGGTCATTGGTCCACCTTGTTCCCACAAGGTGGACCAATGACCTTGTGAAGGAACTCTACGTCTTCCGGTTCGCATTCGCCACTCCAGAACCTTTCGGCCCTGCTCACTGCCACTAAGTTGGGCGATGCTTCGGGCTATGTCGGTTACCTTAGTTCTCCTGCGGATCTATTCACTCCTAATTCGATCACGTAGGGAAACTCTAAACATAGCCCTTTGCATTGCTAAGGACACTACGGTATTTGGGACAAGAAATAAATTAATATGGAGAAGACCATTTTAAGACCCACTCCTTCGCAAGCTCTACTGAGGTCGGCACTGCATAGTCTCAGCCATGACAACTATATCATCGGAAAACCGAAGGTGAGTCATGTACTTGCCATTGATGTTGATGCCAGCCCCTTTCCAGTCCAGACCCTTGAAGAAATCCTCCGAGAAAACGTCTCCTTGTCTCACATCTCGTTGCAGAAGGATAGGTTTCGAGGTCTGGTCCTGGAGTTGGGTTGACATAGTGGCATTTTCGTACAGACACTTCAACACCTCAATGTACCGATAGTCGATCTGGCACCGTTGGAGGGACTGCAGTACAGCCTATGTCTCAATCGAATTGAAGGCTTTTTCGTAGTCCACAAACGCTGAGCAGAGAGGCCGGTTTTACTCTTTGATCTTCTGTATAAGCTGCCGCAGTGTATGTGTATGTGGTCAACAGTGCTAAAGCCTTTACGGAATTCGGATTGTTCGGGAGGCTGGAAGTCGTCAAACCTGCGCGTGAGGCAGTTCGTGATGACTCTTGAAAATAGCTTGTAGACATGTCTCAGAAGTGAGATGGCCCTATTATTCCCTATTACCTCTGTTCCATGCCTGTTGCGTTTTGCCCTCGAATATGACGGAATCGTACACTGGAGGACCTTAACAACGGGTTTTCAGCCGGCCTTTGGAGTTTGGCCGTAAATCCGTCATCACCCGGTGCCTTGTTGTTTTTAAGCTGCTTCAGAACCATCTTAATCTCGTACAAGCTGACGTCCGGGATGTTTTCGGTATAGTGTCGGGCGAATCTACCTGTTGGGTCGTTAGCCAAATTCGTAACGGGGTTACTTGTTGACGTGTATAACTGTCCGTAGAACCTCTCGATCTCTCCCAACAGCCCAAGTCATCAACGTATCCTGTCCCTTCTGTTTCCTGTAGGCTCCTCCCATTGTTCTTCAAGATAATTGGTACACCGTTTTTTTGTATACACATCCAACGCTCACATTAGATACCATGTCCTAAACATAGTTGATGGTACGAAGGCACTTGTCGACCACACATTGCACACATCACGCTAGCGTTTTGTGAACTGGTTGTTTAAAATTGTATTTTGTGCACACAGGGTTCGCAGTCCGGTCTTATGGAAATTATTCGAATATTCGAATATCGAAATTTTTGCATTCGAATATTAGAAATATTTTATTATTCTAATAATTCAAATATTCGTAATAAAATCGCGGCGTGATGTTCTCGCGCACTGGATGTTCAACGCGCTGATAAGTGCTGAGCTTTGAAAATTGAATAGTAAAACACACTGTCCGATTTTCGTCTCGCTGCGATGCGAGAATTCAACGGAGTGCCCGTTGAATTCTCAATGCCCATTTTAACAACGAGTGTTGAAAATCCAGGGTACGAAAAATCCCGCCGCGATTTTATGACGTCCATGTGAACGTCGACTTATCTTAAAATGTGAACGTCGACTTATCTTGAAATGTGAACGTCGACTTATCTTGAAATAACAATTCTGTGTGTATCTGTGCCATATTGTGTGTGTAGGTATTAACTTAACAAAAAAAGGTGTTGGAATAAACAACAAAATAATTGATACATTATGTTTATTTTTCATAAGTCAAATACATATTCGAATACACTTAAAATTAACTCGACTAGACCACAAATTAGGCTAATCTATAATTTAAAAACCAGGGCCAGGTTAGGTGTACTTACAGCGAAGCAAACATTATTTTGTAAAACATTAAACTTAGTGACTTAATCTGACTTAATATTTGGGATACACAGCTGGAGGATCATGAAAGGGCCCTGGTGGAATAGAAAAATGTATTCTAAAAGTAGGTTGAAGAGTACCGCAGATAAGTAATTTTTGCTTCAAACATGGTAACTCAAGTTTTAACTAACGTCCCGTTCAGGCTATAGCGATCCCAGAATCTGGTGAAAAATACTGGACCTTGAATCCATTCTTAACCAACTATTTGCATCTGCTATAAATACCTTCCACCAGCATCAAAACTGTGTGTTATTTAAAACCGGCAAAATCGACACGACAAACTTTATAAGGATGTTTAACTTGTCGCAAGAATCTGGATGCTTCCGACCATAGGTATACGACTTGTATTTTTACCATTAAGTGAAACTACTCGTAGAAACTTTTTTTTGTCGCATTTTTAATGTGTATGTATTTTCTTGCATTTTTTTACTTAATGGTGTTGGTCCCAAAAGTATTTACGGCAGATGCCTCGCCTTACGGTACGCTAGGAGTTTAGAGGAGGTCCCAAAGATTTTAGCTGTAGACTGACAAATTGGCACTGTCGAGGTATAGGAGTAGTTAAAAAGTGACTTCACCGTCAAGAACTAGGGTTTTACAAAAGATTTCACAAGTAGGTTTACAAAAAATCGTTATTGTAATTTACAAATTTCGTAAAAAAAAAAATATAATCGTAAAAAAAAAATGGTTGAAATTGATCACTGGACAAAGTTGAGCATTGAAGAACAGTGCCAAAAAGTGAAAGGTATATAAAAGTTAAGTTAAAAGTCAAAGGTATATAAAAGTTAAGTTAAAAGTCAAAGGTATATAAAAGTTAAGTTTAGAGTAAAGATAAAAAAATATTTTCAGACTAGGAGCAGTCTATACATTCATTTCGTAGTTAAGTAAAGTATAAAAGCTTCCTTGTGGAGCTAGGTTGAGTTATATCAGAGATGCATAGAACAAAACTGAGGATCTTTGGTTTTAGTAGAACTTGCCTTGTCAAGTTGGCTGAATGATGTCAAATGGCCAACTCAAGCAAGTTATCATCATCTCTAATACAACCGAATCTTTGCTAAAGTGGTTAAAAAAATATATGGCGCAAGTTTTACTCGCACCGAGGGTTCCGTACAGAATTACATTTCAAAGTATAAAAATAACTTAATAAAAAAACGTACTTACTTAAAATAAATATTAAATACACAAACTGAGCAGTTCTTTAGAATAGTTACTCACTTTAGAGAGTGACTGTTCGTACTTTAGTACGGAACCCAAAATAAAAGTATGAAATACAATTAAAAAAACAAAAACAATTTTCCGTTAACATATTTTTTGCTTCTCTGGCAAGTTTTACATCGCGTGACAATATATATTATTATTTACAAAAGATAAGCAATTCACTCCTTATCAAATTCTAATTTTATTTTGAAAGCGGTCGAATTCACTCCCATAATTTAGTTTAAAATAAATAATTACAAAGTTTGTTTAGATTTAAACCTGTGTGTCACAAATAGTCGAAGTTACAGGGGCCACAGTTATCATGCTCTGGGTCAAGTGCCCCAGAGCATAAGCTGAATGGACACACTGTCCATCAGCTATGCACAACCGCGCCGGCCGAGATGACCGTCGCAGGTCGACCTTCCAACCGCGGCGAAAAATGGCATTCGTCTTTTGTCAGACACCCAATTTTAAATACGTTTCAAAATAAAAGAACGTCGTCAAACGT
Source organism: Polymixis flavicincta (assembly GCA_949987655.1). Taxonomy (NCBI): domain Eukaryota; kingdom Metazoa; phylum Arthropoda; class Insecta; order Lepidoptera; family Noctuidae; genus Polymixis; species Polymixis flavicincta. The sequence continues at coordinate 7,424,567 of OX465171.1, read as the reverse complement.
ACATATTTACACCAGTTACTAATTACCAATTTACTTTCGCCAGGATGTCACAAATGAAATAAAAATTTATTTAACTTCCATAACAAAAAATAGACATCCGTAAAGTCTATGTTTGTGCTAGCCTCATAGAGTCAGCGTTGAACATCGACTTGATTACCGACCACTTTCAAATAGCCTAAAATACGAGCCACAAAGCTGTTAAATACAGCCGATAATTTCTTATACACCTTGGCCATGGTTTCTCGAAAGCATGGCCTGATTTTAAATAATTACAATAATACTTTTTATTCGTTTCCTATCGCCCCCGATCCTATCCTCATTGCCGCGTTTGTGCACCGTGCAGAAATACTACAACGTTTTATTGGAATTTATTTAAAAGAAAATAGGTACCAACCTTTTTTCGAAAAGGCCTACAGCCTGATATTCAGACAGAACAGAGAATTTCCAAAAAAAAAAAAAATGAGTTTCCTAGTTCAAAGTGGAAGCTCTAGGGAAAACCGCGAGATTTAAATTGTATAAGTTCTTTGCAATTTGCAGGTCAGTGCCAGATTGTTTGTTGGTTAAAATATGATTCGCGACCGAAACACGTTTGTATTTATATAAATAAAATAATCAAAACTACACTTAATGGAGTTAAACGAACTTAGTGGGTTGTGGTAATTGAATTATATAAAGCTACACTTGTTACGGACGCGAATCATGTTTTGTTCAAAACCAACTGACCCGCCCACCCTCCTTCTGTAGCCTGACACTGACTTGAGAATTACAATATACATCTGAAAATTTGAATTTGGCGGGCTATTAGGTACATACTACGAAAATATTAGGTGAAAGCGATCGAATTCAATTTGAGAATTTACTTTTAAATAACTATGTTTGTTTAGATTTAAACCTGTGTGTCACAAATAGTCGAAGTTACAGGGGCCACAGTTATCATGCTCTGGGTCAAGTGCCCCAGAGCATAAGCTGAATGGACACACTGTCCATCAGCTATGCACAACCGCGCCGGCCGAGATGACCGTCGCAAGTCGACCTTCCAACCACAGCGAAAAATGGCATTCGTCTTTTGTCAGGCACCCAATTTTAAATACGTTTCAAAATACAAGAACGTCGTCAAACGTACATATTTACACCAGTTACTAAATTACCAATTTACTTTCGCCAGGATGTCACAAATGAAATAAAAATGTACTTAACTTCCATAACAAAAAATAGACATCCGTAAAGTCCATGTTTGTGCTAGCCTCATAGAGTTGAACATCGACTTGATTACCGACCACTTTCAAATAGCCTAAAAATACGAGCCACAAAGCTGTTACATACAGCCGATAATTTCTTAAACACCTTGGCCATGGTTTCACGAAAGCATGGCCCGATATTAAAATTTTTATAATACTTTTTATTCGCTTCCTATCGCCCCCGATCCTATCCTCTTTGCCGCGTTTGTGCACCGTGCAGAAATACTACAACGTTTTATTGGAATTTATTTAAAAAAAAAAAAATAGGTACCAAACTTTTTTGGAAAAGGCCTACAGCCTGATATTCAGACAGGACAGAGAATTTACAAAAAAAAAATGAGTTTCCCTAGTTCAATGTGGAAGCTCTAGGGAAAACCGCGAGATTCAGATTGCATAAGTTCTTTGCAATTTGCAGGTCAGTGCCAGATTGTTTGTTGGTTAAAATATGATTGGCGACCGTATCACGTTTGTACGAGGGTCATTTGAAAAGTTCTTAACCTAACATGGTTAAAGTCATTGGTTTTTTTTTATAACTACCCTCATTTTGTAGTTACATTATTTAGCAACAAGTATGCACAGTTTAGTTTATTCACAGTAACTCATTGTTCGTTTACACGTGATACCGTAAGTCAAGACAGAGATATTTTTGAAAATGGATAAAATTGAACATCGTGCAGTGATAAAATACCTGAGTTTGAAAGGTTTAACTCCAAAAGCAATACATGAAGACATGTCTGCTACTTTGGGTGAGTCCGCTCCTTCGTATGCGACTGTTAAAAACTGGGTGGCAGAGTTTAAACGTGGTCGTGAGACCATTCAAGATGAGCCCCGTAGTGGCCGGCCTTCGACTGCTTCCACTGATCAAAACAAAGAAAAAACCTGTGATTTAATTTTATCTGATCGAAGATTGATTGTCGAGGAGATAGCTAAGACTGTAGGCATCTCATATGAGCGAACACATCATATAATTACTACTGAACTTGCATTCTCTAAGGTGTCTGCGCGGTGGGTACCGCGAATGCTTTCAGTGGAACAAAAACGCAACCGACTTACAATTTCTCGCGACTGTTTAGAGTTATATGAAGCTGACCTAATAGAATTTGTTGAAAGATTTATAACCATGGATGAAACCTGGGTTCACCACAATACACCCGAGATAAAAGAACAGTCGAAACAATGGAAAAGAGCAGGGTCGCCCACCCCAAAGATGGCAAAGGTGGTTTTATCGGCGGGCAAAGTCACGGCATCCGTTTTTTGGGATGCAAAGGATATAATTCTCGTGGATTATTTAAAAAAGGGTGAAACAATAAACTCCGATTACTATTGCAACCTGTTGCGTCGTTTGAGAGAAGAAGTCAAAGAATAACGTCCAGGTTTATTGAGAAGAAAAGTCTTGTTTCATCAGGACAATGCGCGCGTTCACACCTCTGTGCCATCCATGGCAGAAATCCATAGTGTGGCTTCGAATTGTTACCTCATCCCCCATATTCACCGTCCGACTTTTATCTGTTCCCGAAGCTGAATTTCTTTTTAGGTGGTAAAATTTTTTTTACAAATGAAGAGGTCATAGCCGCCGTGGACGCTTATTTTGAGGAGTTAGATGAAGATTTTTTTAAAACGGGTATCGAAGCTTTGCCGGGTCGATGGAAAAAGTGTTTTGAGCTCGGAGGAGAGTATGTTGAAAAATAAAAATAAACTCAAAATCGTGTGGTTTCATTAAGTATGTGAGGCTAAGAACTTTTCAAATGACCCTCGTATTTACATAAATAAAATAATCAAAACTACACACTAAGTTCATTCAATCCCATTGAATGACTTTTTCAGGAAAAACTTTAATGGAGTTAAAAGAACTTAGTGGGTTGTAGTAATTGAATTATATAAAGCCACATTTGTTACGGACGCGAATCATATTTTGTTCAAAACCAACTAACCCGCCCACCCTCCCTCTGTGGCCTGACACCGACCTGAAAATTACAATACGCATCAGAAAATTTGAATTTGGCGGGCTATTAGGTACATACTACGAAAATATTAGGTGAAAGCGTTCGAATTCAGTTTGAGAATTTACTTTTAAATAACTATGTTTATTTAGATTTAAACCTGTGTGTCACAAATAGACGAAGTTACAGGGGCCACAGTTATCATGCTCCGGGTCAAGTGCCCCGGAGCATAAGCTGAATGGACACACTGTCCAACACACCCAATTTTAAAAACGTTTCAAAATACAAAAACGTCGTTAAACGTACATATTTTCACCAGTTACTAATTACCAATTTACTTTCGCCAGGATGTCACAAATGAAATAAAAATTTATTTAACTTCCATAACAAAAAATAGACATCCGTAAAGTCAATGTTTGTGCTAACCTCATAGAGTTGAACATCGACTTGATTACCGACCACTTTCAAATAGCCTAAAAATACGAGCCACAAAGCTGTTACATACAGCCGATAATTTCTTAAACACCTTGGCCATGGTTTCTCGAAAGCATGGCCCGATTTTAAATAATTAATAATACTTTTTATTCTTTTCGTATCGCCGCCGATCCTATCCTCCTTGCCGCGTTTGTGCACCGTGCAGAACGTGCACAACGTTTTTTTTTAATTGGAATTTATAAAAATAAAAACATTTGGTACCAAACTTTTGTGGAAAAGGCCTACAGCCTGATATTCAGACAGAACAGAGAATTTACAAAAAAAAATGAGTTTCCCTAACTCAAAGTGGAAGCTCTAGGGAAGCCCGCGAGTTTCAAATTGTATAAGTTCTTTGCAATTTGTAGGTCAGTGCCAGATTGTTTGTTGGTTAAAATATGATTGGCGACCGTATCACGTTTGTATTTACTTATATAAAATAATCAAAACTACACACTAAGTTCATTCAATCCCATTGAATGACTTTTTCAGGAAAAACTTTAATGGAGTTAAACGAACTTAGTGGGTTGTAGTAATTGAATTATATAAAGCCACATTTGTTACGGACGCGAATCATATTTTGTTCAAAACCAACTGACCTGCCATCCCTCTGTGGCCTGACACTGACCTGAAAATTACAATATCCATCAGAAAATTTGAATTTGGCGGGCTATTAGGTACATACTACGAAAATATTAGGTGATAGCGGTCGAATTTAATTTGAGAATTGAGTTTTAAATAACTAACTATGTTTATTTAGATTTAAATCTGTGTGTCACAAATAGTCGAAGTCGCAGGAGCAGTTATCATGCTCCGGGTCAAGTGCCCCGGAGCATAAGCTGAATGGACACACTGTCCATCAGCTATGCACAACCGCGCCGGCCGAGATGACCGTCGCAGGTCGACCTTCCAACCGCGGCGAAAAATGGCATTCGTCTTTTGTCAGGCACCCAATTTTAAATACGTTTCAAAATACAAGAACGTCGTCAAACGTACATATTTACAGCAGTTACTTATTGCCAATTTACTTTCGCCAAAATGTCTAAAATGTCAGTGTCAATGTCAGTGCCAGGTTGTATGTTGGTTAATATTAGTGATATTCCGGATATCCGTATCGTTTCAAGGTCACGCGTACCGACACCGAGTGAGTAAGATAGTTAAGATCCGTATCCGCGGATCTTGATGCCAATTATCCGTATCCGCGGATCTTGATGCCAATTATCCGTATCCGCGGATCTTGATGCCAACTATCCGTATCCGCGGATCTTGATGCCAATTATCCTTATCCGGATCCGTATCTGCGGATCTACATTTTTTTATGATCCGGCACATCACTAGTTAAAATATGATTCGCGACCGTATCACATATGTATTTACGGAATTAAATCATCATAACTAGCCACTAATTTCATGTAATCCCATTGAATGATTATTTCAGGAAAAAGTCATATAATGGAATTAAATTGAACTCTAGTCAATAATTATGTAAAGCTACATTTGTTACGGTGGCGAATCATATTTGTTCAAAACCCACTGAAAACTGTGGCCTGGCACTGACCTGCAAATTGCAAAGAAAAATAGAAAATTTTAATATCGCCTACCCGGAAGCTTCCACTTTAACCTAGGGAAACACATTTTTTGTAATTTTTCTGTTTGTTGATTAAAATATGATTCGCGACCGTATCACGTATGTATTTACAAAATTAAAATTATCAGAACTCCGCTTTAAGTTCATTGGATTAAATGAACTTAAAGCGTAGCGCTTAAAAAAAAAAAGCGTAGTTCAGATGATTTGACATTGAATTACTATTTCAGGAAAAAATCATTTGATGAATTATGTAAAGCCACATTTGTTACGGTCTCGAATGATATTTTATTCTACACCTACTGACCTACCCACTCACCCACTGTGGCTTGACACTGACCTGAAAATTGGAATAAATATAAGAAAATTTGAATTGGGCGGACTAGCATGCCTGCGGCTAGCTACCGTCAATGAAATACTAGCTTTCTAACAAAGTCTTTGAAAACCGAAGCTTATCAATGATCAGGGTCGGAAAAAAGGTAGATTTAACATCGATAGTATGGTTAAAATTAGTATACAGGCCCAGGAACCAAGAAGGCAAACTGTGAAAGTTATAATAATCTGTCTACAGATGCTATGGAGATGATACTGTGTCGGAATTCCTGCACTGATGCGAACGCGGGTACGCTTAGCAAAAAATATGTTATAAAAATATTACTTCTCACTACTCATTAATATTAAGATTTTTTTTACAAAAATAGGGTAGAAAAGCTAAATGGAGATAAGAGAAGGGTAACTCCACCCACCAACCAACGGCCCGTGCTATAGTTTGCGTACTACACAAATTCGTTGGTTTCTTTAGGCAGACAGTTGATCCACCCACCCTCCTCAAAACAACGGTACCTATATTAATCAAAGATTAACATCGACAAAATAATTAAATCAAGTCCTTGGAACACAAAATAATTAGTTTTAGGCCAGCTAAAACTGTTGAACATAAGTCAATTAAATAATTGTATACTCCTACTTATTTACTTAATTCTAAAATAAAACTAAAATTAAGGCTTACAAATTAATTAAGTTTTTTTTTTTTTTTTGTAATAATCAATATTCGCCAATCTGCTGTTCGATTCAATTTGAAGGGAGAAATCTGAAGTATAGATCTATAGATGATTGAAGTTCATCGCGTCTTCGACCTTGGTTGACTGTGTTTGAGAATGCTCATGAATTTATCACTGGAATGTTATTATTGTTTTCTGGAAATATCTGCTTTTGACCTTAATGTAAACTTATTCGTAGCTATTATTATCCCGCATGGGAGAGATTCGCGCGAATACTGGTCAATTACTTATTCCAAAATAAATCGGTATTTCATAACAATTTCTGAGCAGTTTTGATGACTTATTAGTTTGAACTTCAACATGAGCGAAAAATATAATTCGGAATGCAGGATTCAATGAAAGATGGGGAAACGAAAACTAAAATAATTTATCGAAAAATGATTAAAATTTACATCATTTCACTACAACCAACATACTACACGCAGACTGAAAGTAATTGAAACTGTGTCGCAAGATCGCATTTTCTTTATGCGAAATCACTAAAGCTATAAGCCTCTGATTGTGTAGGCCAATTGAGACCATATGGTCTAAAGTATAAGAGGGCCAGGGTAAGCGGGGCTTTTGTTTAAAATAAAAGATATATATTCAGACTTGGCCGGCCTCTGCCGAGCATATCAGAAGCAGGCCAAACTTTCAGTCCGCTACATGAAGCAGGAAAGGATCATATATTTCAATTTTTGATGGAATGGAGAGGTACACCTACTAACAAACAGTAATTACATTCACTTATTGTTTAAGAGTAGGAGACAGTTTCTCAGTTATGTAACTGGCGTTCAGAGTGGCCGGAAGACCACTGGCTCTTCAGCAGGCTTAGCATAACGCTTTCTATTTCTACTCTACCGTAGAATAGAAATCGCTTGTTTACATTTCTCAGTTCAAAACTGTCAACTGTCTACACGGAAAGGTAATTTTTGTCTACTCTTCCGTCGACAAAACGCTTCTCTACGGTTCTCGTGCTAAGCCTGTTTGTTGTAGGTAATTTCGTTCAACTGACGAGCAAAACTATCTCCTAGTGGACCTAGCATATTGATTATGGCATAGACATTAATGTCGACAAAGAGATGAAATTGCGAGACCTTAGACTTGGATCTCGGATGCTTCCGTGTGTCACAAGCGTGTTCCAAATCATTGGCAGATCAAACAATGACATGTCCTAGCCGAAAAACACGTTTTTTTTTTGTAATTTTTTTTTTTATGTTATTTTTACACATCTGCTACACAGAAAAACAGAGACAAACGAGATTCCAATTCGGAGATCCTTTCCCTCAACTAACTACGAAAAGCGGGCATTGCCTCGCAAACATCAAATGAACTCACTAATTGAGCCTCTGAAAACACAGATCATCAGCATGGGATGCACGTGTAGCCCACGAAGATGAAAACAAAAGTAGGAAATTTTAAAGACGAAGATTTACACGTGTGCGATGTCGGGAATCTTGTAGTCGTTGTCAGTGCGACAACGGCCACCTTTCGGATTGAGCTCAATGTTACCGTTCTTCTCAACGACGGTGTCCTTCAACTTTGGGGCCGGCTTATTGTTGTTCTTTTCAACGGTGGTTTTAGAATCGCAGGCGCAAGTGACATCCTTCATCACCGTGTTGACGGCGTTCTCTGCGACGGCGACAGACACCGTCTTACGCTGCTGCTTCTTGTCGAAGGTCACAACTACCTGAGACAATTCCTTCTTGGTGGCGCGACGGCGGGGATCGTTTGCGGCGTAATCAGATGAAGAGCTCGACGGCTGGCAGTGATACTTGAGCTTGTTGCGTAGTCCGCAACGGCACGCCTTCAGAGCGGTTTCGCGCCTGTAAAGAAATACTTGGTTAGGCTGGGAAGCAGACTTAGAGATTACAAAAGAGGATTAGTAACACCTGCAGTCTGCCAAAACTACCTCAGATCTTATATATAAAAATGAATCCCTATTTCTCTTGGTCACGGCATCACACGTGAACGGCTGGACCAATGTTGCTAATCCTATTTTTGTTGTTTTTTATTGTCAGAAGGTTCATATGATAGAAAAAAAAAAAACATAGTTAAGACTATGCAACGTCTGTCGGGTCAGCGAGTAAAAAATAAAAACATACTTATTTGATAAGTTATTGACAAAAATGTATTGAAAATATTTCTGCGAAAGCGCAACAAGTTACAGACCGCAGCATGTCCTGGTTTCGCCCAATTAGAGCCCCTTCACACTAGCGATTGTCCAGCTTAGACGTTCGATAAACGTATGCAGATCGGGGATGCCTCGATAACGCGACGCGTGCTTCTTATTGACGCGGCGCGCGTCTTTGCTGGGGCACATGAATACGTTGCGCTATCGTTGCGGGTGCGCAAAGCCTGCACAGCGTTACTGCGGTGTTATATACAATATACTGCGGTGTTTAATTTTTTATTTACATTGTCGAACAGTGTAGTAATACACACCCGAAGTTTTTATGGAAAATATGTGGACTAGATTCACCTTAAGGCAAGCAAAACACTGTTATGTTATGGGTTTCGGAAATTCGTTAAAAAATATCTAAGTTGATCCAGGATAAATTCCAACAGCTGAGCGATCTACGCAGGCGCGGCGACGCGGCTCACTGACAGATTACGAGCATTGACGTTCGCCCATCGAATGAATGAAAACATTTTTCATTGTTGCTTAATTAGTTTTCGATATTGATGCCAAACATATAGGTAAAGCATTGCCGGCTAATTTAATTTGACTCTGCATAATTAAACACTCAACGGTCAAGTACCTTTAATGAGACACAATTGGTTTTCTATTGTTATGGATCGAATTGGATCCAGGTGGGGCTAAACCGATTAACACCTAAAACCTCCTCAATGCAATTAAAACAATTATTTTTGTTGAATGTATAAACAATCGCACGCGACACGCCGATGACGTATTTGCTAATAACCGGCCGGCTCCGGGCCACGCGGTGGGAGCGCGGTGTGCCGGTGGGGTACATCTAGCAATAATTGAAGTAAATGCGTAAATAAGTCACGACGCACGTGTCGCTCTCGAGAAAGCGCGCAAAATTGATCCGACGTTCGGCCGAACTTTTCATTTTAACCGAATGTTCGGCCGAAGTTCGGATTCGGTTCAAACCACATTCGCCCCATCTCTAGTCATCGTGTAAACTAAAGCCTTTTTTTAGGGAACTCAACGACCTGTCGCAAGACGCTACCAGATCTGCAGGACATTTGCGTAGGCCATTTAAAAATATTCAAAACCACCAGACAGTTATAAAGTCATGTATTCAAACTAGCCTGCATATTTCCCAATAACTGGGTTGTGGAGGTGAGAGGTGAGATAGGCTGTCGTTTTCTGTAAAATAGGGTTACTTAGCTGTATCTGGTTAGACTGCAAGCTAACCCCAACATACTTGGGAAAAGGATAGACAGATTATGTGTTTTGAAAACGACAACAGTCCTTAATCGAATGAATGGTTGCAAACTATCGCATATGTACAAATAGACACTCGCTCGCACTCGATGTTGGCAAAACATGGCACATTAATCGCATTAGCACTCAAATCCAATAGCATTATATTTGAAAGAGAGGGAGCGCAGCCGGCGACCGGGCACACGACAACTTTCGCCCACTCTGAATTGACTTCAGCGAACATCCTATATAACACAATTATCGAACGATTTTGTACTCTATTTGAGGTACAAATAATATTTAAGAGATACCTATTAGGATATCCCGCGAAAATATATTTTAATATTTTTTTCTTTACGTGTTTTGCAATTTGCACGTCACAGGTTGTTTATTTTGAACAAAATATGAGTCGCGACCGTAACACTGATGTATTTACAGAATTCGTTTGTAAGTTCATTTAATTCTATTACATGATCTTTTCAATGTAATCGATCAGCCGGTTTTGTAATTTTTCGTGGAGCATAGATTATTTTACGAATTTCCTTAAACCATAACATTACTGCCTTAATGCACAGGTCAGTGTCATTTAAAGTTTCCAAACAAAGTCGGTATGTGTTTTTTTTTTATACTTATACCCAACACGTGGGTGATTGAAAGTATTGCCCGCTAATTTAATTTGAATTGTATAATTGTGCTGATTGCACGTAAGCACATCAAAAATACATAACGGAGCCTCTCTGCCGCCCGCGCGCCGCTGTTAAATCATGAATTAGGTACTCGCACTAGGTACGTCACGATTGTACTTCAGTCTAAGACTAACAAGTAGGTACTACAAACCGCGGCCACATCATAAGTTTTAATACGCGAAGGAGATAAAGAAAATATATGTCTGTCTCGTTTACTCTTACTACTGGGCTGGTCTTAGAAGTGTCTTTGTCTCACAATTATTGTGTTTTTTAAACTTCACATTACTGACATCGTTAGGAAACCTGGACTTTAATCAATACTAGATAGATAAATAAAACCTTTGTTTAGTGCACACAAAAGACATAGCACTACACACAAAAGTACAATTCAACGATAACAAAGAATATGATAGGAGCAAATTTTTTGTACTTGACTCATATAATAAATTTGCACCAACTTTTTCACAAACGGATCACAAAACCGCAATATTTTTAATAAACTTAAAAAAAGAAGGTTATCAATTCGACATGTTTTTTTCATGTTGTATGTTGGGGCATAACTCCGTTAAATATAAACGGATTTGCAAAATTATTATTTTTTTTGTTCGAAAGGGGTATAATATTTCTAAATAGTCCCATTTAAATTTCATACAGGGTAAGTTTTTATCCAGTGCGCAAATTGTAACCATGAATCCAGCACATCATTCTAGACCCCCTAGCGCAGAAATTTTTCGTCGGTTATACAAAAAAAATTAGTATAGATCTGATGATGAGTTTCGGAGACAGACAACGGAACTTTTCAAATAATGACAGCAAATCGACCGCGATTGCTGCTATCGCATGCATATGTATTGTTTTGATTTGATTAATTTTGAGAATACCCCAAGGATGATGAAATTTCGAATTGGTGTGGGGTAGGTACTATAACTAAAAGTGAAAAAATAAAAAAAACCGACGTCCAAAAAAACACTACAAAGTGCAAATAACTTTAATTTCGGAAGGCGGTGACAAAAAATTAAAATACGTATCAAAAGACTTCGACTTCCGAAATTTAAGTAATTTTTTACTTTGTATTGTTTGTTTGAAAGTCGGTTGTTTTTGAAAAACCTATCCATCCAAGGACAAAGAAACCATGCGGAACTGAAGACTGAAGAAGGACCGTAGCTAATAAAACGCCTTCAATCATGTACACATTAATGACCGGAGCCTTGAACGAGAGAAAAAGAGGACAAAAACCATTAACCCATCACACAGTTACTGATACGTAATTGGTATTAAATTCTTACAATAAATCTTCAATTGGCTGAACATTTATTAGAGTTCAGCATGATAGTTCAGTTTTAGTCAGTAAAAGCCTGACACGCCCTCCTGCTCCACCCAGAGCGGGAGAAGTTATTTGATGATTTCCCACCCAAAAAAAAAAGCATGATCGTTCAAAAGTCGTGTCTTCCAATAATTGAGAAACGACAATGGACATTGATGAACTGTTTGCTAAAAGGGCTTTACATCAAACCAGCAAAAGCAATCTACCTGAACTATAATTAATGCAGCCGAAAATTCAGTTCCAATTTCGATTATCCGACTTATCCTACCTATGTATGACATCATATTACGTTGAATTCGTTGTCAATCAACTGAGCCTATTATTTCCCGCAATCGTTGTAACTATCACTCATGTGTAGTGTGCGCACAAAATAGATTTTCAGCTGAAATTGAAAACAAAAGAAACTTCGGTTTAAGCCTTATTTTTGCCCAAAAACTATATTGATTGTGACATGATTTTTTTATTTAATATTTATACTGTATGCCCGTTAAAAAAGACAACATAACCTCGCTCTAAAACTTCAAAACATAATCGTGTTCGTTTATGTCAGTTCAGTCAAACCACGAACGGACTCGTTACACCCCGACGTAAGCCGATTTATGGCCGAAAACAAAAATATGGCAGTCACAATTTTTTGGCTGAAAATGGCCGGAAACGGCAACGAAGCTTCGATTAGTCACTACTTATTTGTGAATATTTTTGATACATATTGGAATTTCACCAGAACTAGCTACTTATACAGAATCTGGAATAATTCTGAAATAAGCGAATCGCAAATCAAAAGGAAATCAACATACAGTTTCCAGTTGGCGTATTTAGTGGATTGCAAGCAATTCCAATAACATCACAGTGATGTCTAGTGATAAGTATCTTCATAACCTCCTAGAACCCTAATCTAAGCCACTCAACTAAATTGTTAATAATTAGATACCGTTCTATAGCTTGCATTGCGGCTGGCGGATCGATTTGTTTAACCTTAGACTGTTGCAGGTATAGGGTTATCTTGACTTTGTTTTCAATCTGCTATTGGAAACAGAATCCTTAGCTGAACATTAGATTCGGCAGTAAATTTGGAACCAGAAAGCCGACCCGAGGCAATTACTACGCATGTTCGTCCGTTTCGTGCCGATCGCCAAACTCCGTTCGCGGCTATCCTCACTGCCATATATTTCATGCTTGGTAAAATTCGAGCCAGGCCATGCGACCTTTTCCAAAATTCTATCGTCTGGATCAAAATGAGCGAGGTGGGAAATTTGCTTCGCCAGCAAATTAATGACTAAAATTGACATTTTAATGAACCCTACCGAAAATTAAAATTGGTTGGTTTCAATTGTGTTTGGTGTACAATACATTTGAAAAGTATACAATTCGTTATTATTTGAAAATATGCACACGCAAAATCATTTTCAGAACGCGTCCAAAGTGTAATATTCAAAATTAAACTTGAAAATATACATTGAAATAGTTAAGAAAATATGTTGTGAGAGAGAGAGAGAGTTTATCAAATAACAAGATTACTGAAGTAATATTTAAAGAAAAACCCTTGTTTTAAGTACTCTAAAATGTTCTGTCCGACAGCAAAGCAAACCTATCATTCGCATTTCTAAAGAATACTACGGCTCGTTAATAGGACAAAACGTCATTATACTTACACATTAGAAAAGACACTTGAGTTATTTTTTGCATTTCATTTCAACTTTTTAAAAATGTTCCTGATATGACCCGTCTCCATTTAAAAGTAAAAAAGAAAACAATACTGTGATCTGCCTACAAAAGTTTTGTTAAAATAAGTTTCCCCAAAATACAGCTACAGCAATAAAAATATGACAACAGCTTGCCTGCTTTTATTAACCGACTTCCAAAAAGGAGGCGGTTTATATTCGACTGTATGTTTTTTTATTTATTTATGCTCATCCATTTGTCCCTCATTTGTGAACCGATTCTCATTTTTTTTTTATTATTTGAAAGAGTTTACTCTTGAGGTGGGCCCATTGGCACCAAGTTAGGATCTGATGATGTAATCCCAGGGAAATCGAGGGCAACCCTCAAATGTTATAGGTATTAACAATGTTTTTCATATATTTTCTAAAGCTATTATATTTGCGTATGGTCATCAAGGAAGATACAACTCTTTAACGGTTAAGAGTTAGATGGAGGTTCGGGCATAACTCCGTCATTGAAATCTATGCAGGAAAAGTTTTTATCCAGTGCGCAAATTGTAACCATGAATTCAGCATATCATACTAGACCCCCTAGCGCAAAAAATTTTCGCCGGTTATAGAAAAAAAAATCAGCTGTTCCATACATTTTGACCGCGTATTGTACTTTTCTATGAAACAGCTGATTTTTGTTTTAATAACAGGCGAAAAATTTCTGCGGTGGGGGTCTAGAATGATATGTTGAATTGCTGGTAAACAGTTTGCGCACTGGATAAAAACTTACCCTGTATATGACGGAGTTATGCCCGAACCTCCTTCCGCTTACTTACTAGTTACGACTTAGCGGAAAGTATCCCGCTGGAACGTACCGCCGGGACAAAAAGTGTCCTATGTGTTAATCTAGGTTATAATCTATCGTTATAAATACTAAGTTTCGAGTTAATCAGACAGCCCGTTAAAATTCTTCCATACAAACTTTGACACCCCCCAATCCCTCTTCAGGGGTGTTAGGATAAGGTGGCAACACTGTGAGAGTCAGATCAAAAGATGGCGGAAATAAAGGACACACGTTCTTGTGACTTAAAATGATTTTCATTTAAATCACCCAGTAAAATAACAAGGGGGTAGTTTAGAAAAACAATAAATAAACAACTTTATAATTTCCTTAGATAATAATTTTTGCCAAGTTTCAAGTTTATAATACAAACAAAATCCCCCCTTTTCACCCCCTTAAAGCTCGAATTTCCAAAAACCCCTTCTTTGTGCTCACCTACATTTTAAAGGAAGCCGTATAATATTATGCTCTGTGGAAGCCGTGTACAAAATTTCACGTTCCTAGTCCCGGTAGTTTCAAATGGTCCCATTTACATTTCGTATAGATCTGATGATGTGTTTCGGAGACAGACAACGGAACTCTTCCAAAAATTGCAACAAATTAACCGCGATTGCTTTGACCCCACGGATCATGAAATTTCGAATTGGTCTGGGGTAGGTACTATAGCCAAAATCTGAAAAAAAAAACAGAAAAAAAACAACAACCGACTTCCAGAAAAACACTACAAACTGAAAAATTACTTTAATTTCGGAAGGCGGTAACAAGAAATTAATAAAAAGTTTTTTTGCTTGTTCATTTGTTAATAGTGTATCACCAGGGCCCAGTGAATATTTTTTTTTTTTTTTGGGTTTTGACTTCGCACGTTTTGTGCATTTAGCTAGTGTCAAGTAATTTTACTTTTCAATCAAGTAAATGGCCCAATATCAGGCACGAAGTTACAAAAACTCATAGTCAGTCAAGCCAAAGTTATTGTAAAGCGGTAGTAACTTTACAACAACCTATTAGGAGTTTTTGGGGGGAGCACGAAAAGTCCACGTTAGTCACTTATGTTCACCTTCACTACACTTGTGTACTCACACGTAACTAAATTGAATAATGTACTACCAAAAAATTATACAATGGTGCCGATTCTGTTGTACACCGAACTAAACTAACTAAACTATAACTAAAATTCCTTACTTTTGACTATGAGAATCTTAACGCTATTCTGCAAAAAAATATCTCTAAATTTAAAAACAATTTTGACACAACTAAAATCGAATTTGACAATCGCGACTCGCACGTGGTATGTTTTGGCTTCGCGACGTGGTACTTGTTTGCCCTACCCCGTGATTTTTTATTAGAGCCAGCGGCGCGCAGTGGCGGCAGCCTCGACGTGATTTATATGGAATTTTCAGTGTTTCATGGAAAATATGAAAAATTATTACTCACATGTTGAGTTTTAAAGGTGTTTCGAGTTTTATAAAGGGGGTCGAAATTTCCATTATTTTTGCGATAGGACACACCATTTTCGAGATATAAGCAAAAGAAAAAAAATACAGTACTATTTTTTCACCAGAAGTCGAGTGTAAATTTTAGTTCTTGACAGCTAATTTTATTCCACACCTATTTAATCGCGATTAAATATAGTCAGATTTAGTTAAACAACCAAAATTTTAGATTGAATAGAATAGTGAAATTGATAACAACAGAATAGCAAAATTACCACTTTCACTAAACTAATAATTCATTGCATTCTTAGTACTGTCAAACTAAAATATAGTAAGTTGTGTCACTTTAGTCAATTTTAGAATTGGAAATCGTCGTTTGACAGGAATAAACTAAATTTTGGTGATTTTTAGTCTAGTTTAGAGAATTTTGTGACAACATAATCGGCACCATTTTCATTCTCAATTTCACGAAATTTCATTAAAATGAAAATTCGTGCGACATATTTCAATGCGATCCCGCCAAAAACTCCATGTGTATAAATTTGAAGGCCTAAACTTTGTAATAGTGGTACAGCACCCCTGAGCCCCCTTATCTAAAATAAAATAATCATTACGCTGAAAGAACGAAAGTCGATGTCGACTATCTTCTGCTTGAAACTAATTATTCATAGAGAGTATCAGTTTCGAGTAGCAGCAATTATGATCCGACAACATCATACTCATTTGAATATTGTGACATCTAAGGCAACCAGTCTGTTGTAGTAGTGGCAATTACAAGACGAGCCGAGTCTTTCTGATCCATTGCCATTGAGTTCATTATGTATTTTGATAAACAAGGTAAACAACTTGAAGTTACATTAGTTTGATGTTTCTCAAATTTATATTCTAGAATGATTCTAGCTGTAGATGACTTTCCTCAATTGTTAACCGTCGTGCTAGGATAGCGAATAGAACTGAAGAGGTGATATGAGAACGGAGGAGGATGAAAATTGGCAGTTAAAGTTTATATGGAGAAAGAGTGCAGAAAGCCAAATTATTTTTTTGATGATTTAGGGACTACTCACACTTATTCAACTCTGTTCAGCTTTCGTTCAAAGTAAGCAACGATTTTGTATAGAGACCGTTCAACTTTCCGCGGCTGAACGGATGGGTACGTATCTCATACAAAATCGTTGTTTTCTATGGACTAAGCTGAAAATACCTGAATAAGTGTGAGTAGTCTCCCTTATTGCCGAATATCGACCACTGGGCGTCCACTAGTTTTTGTATAATGTGCATGTTCGCAGAATTGACTCAAATATTCGTTTCGCTGTAATTTCCTCATTTATCTGACTGGTGAGCGAATGGGCGATTCGACCATCTGAAACCATTACAAACAACGTTGCACGTATAATCGTGTATACACTGCGCTATTTCATAAAATATAAACATGGATATTGCACGAATTTACACCTTTTTACCTTTTTCTATTCAGAAATGGTTTATATTAATTATTAAATTAATTAAAAGGAAAGCGATGCTACAATGAGGACCCCAACTTTGTTGCATAATACAAAAATTGAGGGAAAACAGAACGTGGGCCACTAATTGTCAGGTATTAGATAACTGAGTTCAACTGTAGAAGACTAGGAACAATGGACGAAGAACTCGACAATACGTACATATGTTATTTTTTTTTTTTTATTTAAATTTTATTCACGAAATGTTACATATAAAAAAATACATGAAACTTCTGCCAAACTGCTGTACAGTTTGTCGGCAGTATTCTCGTGGATACACTGTGATTTTTTACTTTAAAATACAATATACTTACACGTGGAAACAATAAGAAAAAGGAAAAGGGTACACACTAAATATCTAATGATGGGCTAACTTAGGTCATCTTGCCCACCAGGCTGGCATGAACAACGCATGCACACAACAAAAAAATAAAATAATAAAAAACGCCTCGGCCGCCGCGCCGGAGTGAGACAAGCAACCCAGCGCGAGCGAGACGCCCCGACCGCGCTCGAGCGACGACAATAACAACACACCGCGCGCGCACGCCAGACTGGCCATAACTAAACTAACAACTAACATAACTATACTATATTATACTCCATTTGAAATAAGATCAGACATTCAAACAGGGGGGTTTCCCTTACAATCCATTCATCCGATCCCGACCGATTCCGCAAGCTTATGGATGGCATTAAAAGCAAAGAAGTGGTTACAATACCAACTGTTTACTGCAGATGTCATTTATCATGCTGCCAGCGCAATAGAAGCCACAATGGGATGAACCGACCGCAAAAACACCTTCCTCAACTGACCAATCCCATCCCAAATGGAGCATAGATTCTAACGCTAAGGACATAAACCTAAATAGTGCTTACGCAGGACATTCTTTAAGGTATTTTTGTTTGTTGCTTCAGTTGTAATTTCTATAGGTAATTCATTAAGTAATGTTGGAATTAGCCATCGCTGCGTCCTTTGACCGAAATAATTATTAACTTTAGGGACTAAATATTTGTTTCTTTGTGTCGCTTTACGGGTTGGCCGGTTGTATATTCTCTTAATTTTGTGTTCATTTTTATCATGGTGTCCCAAGATTATAGTTAGCTTTACTTTTTTTTGTATATGTAATATTCCACAAATTTTAAATAACTTATCGTACTCCTTATTGATTTTGTCTTTAGTTGCCTTGTTCGATAGTAGTTTTAACAGTCTAATTTGCAACTTTTTTATTTTGTTTAAATGTACCGGAAACGTCAGCCCATAAGCAGCCAACCCGTAATTTATTGTTGCTTCTGCGAGTGCGTGGTAAAGAATGTACAATATTCGCTTACTCACTGTATATTTTAAATTATTCAGTTTCCCTAGTACTGAGCGTAGTCTACTACACACAGTGTCTACATGTGCGTCCCAAGTAAATCTTTCATCGATTGTTAATCCTAGGTACTTATAGTTCGCACAATACGTTTATTAAATATGCACACCATTTCATTTGTGTTTCAAAAGGACATGGGCTGCAGACTTGCATAACCAATACACACACTGAAATCAGGACTTTATCTGTATGCTTAGTAAAACTTCTAAATGAAAATACAACCCAAACAAAATATCTTCATATCAAGTACCAAAAATATTTTAGAACAATCAATCGTAAAACTTCAAACCATATTTAAAATACAGGACAAGATGCTGTTTAATGACTGATTCTGATAATTTACTGACCGTTATTGGTTAAAATTAAGACTCTTGTATCTTTGCCAATAATTATGCAAAGAACTTATAGCTTCTTTTTTATTGGATCTCCAACAGAGGCTACACAATTACATGCAAGTTTAGATTGGGCAGAGACAAATACAGTGTGCGCTTCCAATTATAGGAGAACGCATCATTTACTTGCAATCTAGGTACATTAAGTTTGACAATTTCAAAATACTAAAAAAATAAAACACGAAAATCATACTTAAACGAAAGAAAGTTAATGACATAAGAGATCAATAATAAAAATAAAGTAAATGAACGGTTAGAAAAAAACAATATAAATATAAGACAACACATAAAACTATCAAAATAACTTCCTTTTGCATAGTCGACCCTCCCATTAGGATGTTAGCTATCACAGGTAAAATTAGCCTTGGCAATAAAAAAATGCTACCCAATTGTAGCATTTACCCATAAACAAAAAAGAATTATTTTGCTTAGCAATGTAAGCAAAATAATTCTTTTTGTTTATGGGAACTGGGCATTAAGGGGCTTAGATGAGCTAAACGCAGGTTTTATAATGCCTAAAAGATTATGATCCGCTGCAGTAAACAAAATCAGAAAAATATGTGATAATCTTCAGGATATATGCTAGTTAGATAGTGTGTTGAAAACATAATACAACTAATTTCATACGATAGAAAAAAATCACGAAGATACCTCTAAAAATTTCTTTTAACGATTAAAAACCATACTAATATACATGCAATCATTCTGATTTTTTGTCAGAATATTCTACAAGCAAAATACTAGGATAATAGTGTTTCAATTTTTTAGTCCGATCAATAGATTTTTTGTAAAGCGCATTTTCTTATTTTTCAACATAATACGTATACATGTGTGCGTAAACGCCCGTGTACCGACAGTGCCGGCCGATGCCTGATGCTAGTAGGACGTGTCGCGCTTTTCGCCGCATTATTTCCGTTGAGATTGTTTACTGTTTTCGTAGGCTATTTTGTAAATTATTTGATTCTTATATTCTTTCCTTAAAAATTCTTCTTTCTTGTAATTATAAAATACTTTTAGTTCAATAGCGTAAAAAACCTTGTACTTAGTTTTTAATCATTATCATTTGTAAATATGGGAAATAAAGTTAAACCCGTTTCGAGAAGTAAAAAACGTTCATATAAATCGAATGCCGAACATAATATGAACAGTATTAAAAGGTGAGAGCATTTTATTATCACAATTTTTTTTATCAAGATATTTAAGAATTTGGAAATGTCGTAATCTTTACGAACTGACTGCACAGCTAGTTCGCATACGATCCATTTTTTCAACATTGCGCTAAACTGTTACAGTAGCGTATTAGGTTGAAGTCTAGACTTGCAATGAAGAGTGCTCGGGTTCAAACCCCAGGGACATAACGGTATATAATGTTTTCTTTTATTTTTGTTTTCAAAAGGAACCTAAATCATGTTATAGATACAAAGAATAAAGACGTACTCTAGATTTCCTTTATTCAAAAGAGAAAATCTATTTAAGAATCGAGAATTGAATCTGAACATAAATAAGAATACTGTGTTATTGACAAGGTAGACTTCTCTGTTTGATCCCGTGTGTAGTAATTTAAAATTGGTTCAAACCCCAGGGCATTTCGGTATAATTTTTTCTTTTTATTTTCATTTAAAGTACTACTATATTTAGATATATTTATTAAATACGTACTTTTATAGATAACGAGAAAAACATTGACAATTTAATTGTTTTTATAGGAGCAAAAAAGTTGAAAATATCTACACAGAAGTAATTTCCAATTTGCAAGACTTTAATTTTATTGATTTTGTTTATAATAAAAAGGAATTATAATTATGTATGAATGTTAGGTATATAAACTCCATTTGAAATAAAACATTTACACAAGAATTTTTACAGTCCATTCAACCGATTATGACTTTTATACCTTAGTCATAAGGACTACTTGCGTGCCGTTGCCGCGCCATCTATTAGAATTACTCGGGCGTAATCTCCCTTAACCGCTAGTGCTAAACTTCGTATTTGTTTTGTGTGATACTTGTTATGGCCGTCGTCGTTAGATGGCATACACGTCGATTATGTAAATGTGTGCGTGCGTTTTTCAAGGCCACATTGGGTCTTGTAGTCCTCTTAATTAGTGGAAGACTTGACAATTTGAACTATTTTTTAAGATCACCGTAACAAGTCTTTATTCAGCGAAGTATTATATTGTTTTTATTATTGTGAATGTGAAGACCATGTGGGTTATTTTTGTTTGGTTTCTATTTTTCTCATTTACGTGGCCTACCGAAAAGACCTTTCTTTGTTATTGATAGATTTCCATTAGCAAAACAAAAATCATGGAAACTCCTTGGTTAATTTCTTGGATTTCCACTGTATTGTATCGGTAAAAATGTTTTACAAGAAGTGTTTTTATTATTGTATTTTTAAATGTCGATATTGTGTTCAAAATGAACGTCAGTATATAGTCGAATTTGACGACATGAGAGTATATAAAATCATTTATCATAAGCTAACTTTAAGATGCGAAGGTAAATCAGAAACATAAATATAGGTACATTCCCGAACCCTTCCGGCAGATCGTTAGCTGCCAAACTTACAGGCAGCTCGCAACTATCCGAGCGTATTGGTTCATGGAAATCGAAATAGTATAACAAGCTCGATACGTTCTGAGAACCAAGGAACAGCCGAATGAAATCTAAACTCGAAAATTGATTGGTAAGGTAATAAGGCCACATTTATAAGCTAAAGTTTGTGTTTGCTATTGGGCATAGATTCTTTTTTCCTACATTTTCGAGCAAAATTAATTAATAGCACATTAATGTGGTACAACGTGTTTTTCTCTGTGACAGTTATAGTGACAGGTCCCAAAGAGCACCCTAATTGAACACACAATCAGTCGGATGTTGCTAATTCATTGCTTCATATCTTACAAAAAAATTATCTGCACAATAACGAAAACGCAATGAATGTTGTTTAACTGTCAAAACGGAACCTATTCCTACGGTTAGTTACGCAACTATCCAGCAGCTTTACGCGCAGCTTTGAGTCACGGGCATTGCAGAGGAACCCCATCCATTTATAACAAGTATTGGCACCGATCAATAACGTGCTAACAGGAAACAATGGCATGCCAAATACGTGTTCAGTGTCCAATAGGGTATTTTCCAATTTTTCAAAAACTATTCTAATTTGAAGATTGGAACGAGATATTTAACAGAAAAATAAAAATAAATTGATTTCTATCCATTTTCTCAATTAAAAACGATTTAAACCAAATTTGTTTTTAGTTGTTTTGAATTTACCGCCAAAACGCTTCTCACGATGACTTTTTATCACGTGACGTCAACTTTGTGTAAACTAAAGTAGTTAGTAAGTAAATAAGTGAATGTCGAGTTTATAATTAACAAGATTTTTAATGGATATAAAGTGATATTACTGGTGTGCGGTGCCTCTGTACAAAAATACTTCTAAAACGGCGCCAAACTAAGTATTTTATATATCAAAGTTGACGTCACATGTCACGTGATAAAAACTCATCGTACGGAGCGTTTTGGCGGTAAATTCAAAACAACGAAAAATAAATTAGACTTTAATAGTTTTTAAGTGACAAAATGTGTTTTAATAAATTTATTTTTATTTTTCTGTAAAATTAATCGTCCCAATCTTCAAATTTAAATAGTTTTTATGAAATCGGAAAATACCCTATTGCTACATTGAATGGCTTATTATACAGGATACAATTTTTACCAGTGCGCAAACTGTAACGATGAATTCAGCATATCATTCTTTGTGTAGGTTTTCCAAAAAAAAAAAACTGCTTTTCCATACATTTTGATCGCGTAGGTATTGCACTTTTCTATGAAACAGCAATTTTTTTTTTTTTGCGTAACCGAAGAGAAATTCCTACGCTAGGAGGTCTAGAATGATATGCTGAATCCTTGGTTACAGTTTGCGCACTGGTTAAAAATTTACCCTGTATGTATCAAATAGCGACCGCCTCATGTAAAGTGTAGCTAACACATTCACGCGCAAACTGAAACCATAAATTCACACGATTCAAGACCCAGCGTCGAAATTTTACGTCGGTTATAAAAAAATTGTTGTCGACGAAAGAGGACGATGGGCAAGCCACTATGGACTCCGTCACGTTTTTTATTTTTTTGTAATTTTTTCATATAACAAACAGCCTTCATTTTTGTCTCATATTTTCCATAACGGGCTACATACTAACAAACCGTTGGTTTTAAGTCTTAAATATATGGGGTTTCTTGCAAAAAGTCATATTTCACTTTAATTTGTCTAACGATGTACCTACGGATTGTAGGTGCACAATTTCCACCAACACTTACGGGATATAACAAGGGCAAATATGTTATCTCATTGAAAATAAAATACCTTAAGTAAAAATTTACGTTATTCAGTACCAGTTACTACAGTACCATTATTTTCCCTGCAAACCTCATACTTTTGACAGTCGTCGCCATTGTAAAGAATTATCAGTAAGTTAAGACCCTTTAAATGTGATTCGTCTGAAGTCCTGTTGACTAAGTATCAATTTTGGGGACGCTAGAACCCATCGTCCTTTCAACACAGTGGTTATCTGGGTTATGTACTCATTGCATGGCAACAGAATGCGCCCTTTATTAAGATACAATGTCGCCTGGAACGCGGACAGATAATTGACTACTTTTACTGCTGGTATGACCACGCCAGCTAGAATGTTCGCAGTAGATATTGAGTACACTACTTCTAAGGGTTCTTCTACTGGGTGATCTTTTAGTCACCGTCCAAATTTTTCAGGGTGATTTTTCACGGGTACCCGTGAACTTTCTCCAAGGAACGTGGGTCGAAATATGAAAAAAAAAATCGGACCTCCCATGCAAAATCTTTAGTCAGCTGATCGATTTCGTACGGGAGGTCCGATTTTATTTTTTATTTCGCCCCATGTTCCTTGGATAAAGTTGTTCAATTTCACGGGTACTATCCACCCTGAAAATTTTTGACGGTATCTAAAAATCATCCTGTTTACAGGTTGAAATTGAAAATCAGCTGTTCCCTACATTTTGACGAGTTATGCGAACATAAATGTAGGGATCAGAATTTTTTTTCCGCGATTTCTGGTTTGGTCCCATAGTAAAAGTTGTTCATAATGATGAGTACAATCTCCCATTTCGGTTTGTCGCATGTTTTCAATTTCAACCCGTATAGGTAGGTATATGTTACCGGTCAAACCCGATTTCAGGCTAAACTAGTATGTCCTAGGCCAAACTGGTTTATTGAGCCGGGGCACCCTTATTAAATGGGTTAGTTTAGAACTGTGACCAAAGGCCAAAGGCCAAAGGTTGTTAACGAAACGACTAATTAAACTAGTTGGCTGCGACATATCACGCGTAGGATAAGTCAGTTTGGCCTAGGACAAAATAGTTTGGCCTGAAATTGGGTTTGGCCGGTAACTTATACAAGGATAAATATAAGAGTTTAATAAACAAAGAAGAACGTACAATTGCGCGATAGCTACACTGATACGTGACACGGTCATGGAGTTGAAGCTTAATTTTATTGCTTACTAGCTTTCACCCGCGGATTCGCCCGCGGTTAGATCGGAAATCATCCCACGAGAACGTACGGATACTAAAAGAAATAAGTATCCAGAGTCGTCGGATTTAGCTAAAGTTTAGTAAGAAACCGGATATTTGATGCTATTGTAAAAGCCAACTATTTTTAAAACATTAATCGTGAAGTTTCTTGCCGTTCTCCATAGAAAACCAGTAATTGGTACCGTGCACTTAGCTTCCGACGTTTCAAAAATGCACATGTACGTTTATGTTAAATAAAATATTTCGATCAGGTTTGATTTTCGAATCACATTTTATTTGATTAATTTAACTGTTTCTTTTCTATGAATGAAACATCGATTTCTCCGATGGATATTTTAGAATCAACTACCTATAACGAAATGAACAGTATCCCAAGTCCTAACCAAAGACATGAGTCTACCTTTTTTTGGGTGGGAAATCAACAAATGAATTCTACCGCCCTGAACATAGCGGGGCGTGTCAGACTTGTATTGACTAAAACCCACCCGTGTTCCTTCAGTTGCCTGTGCCAGGGCCACGGTGGTTCTTTCGAAAAAATCCGTGACCCTGGCAGGCATCAGCCCTAGCGGACCCTTTCAATGTTTGCTGACATCTCTTCGAAGCGCGCGTGGAACAAAATGCGCGGTAAACCAGGGCCTGGTCCTAACCGGACGGCGAGCTACCCATTGCTCGTCATGAGTCTACCTGGGGCCGAAATTACATCGAAATTCGTTAAAACATACCAATAAGACAGAAAAACTTTCGCAATCGCACTAATGGTATGGACAAACAAGACTCTTGTTTGCCTCGTTGCGAAGTTCTGAAAAACGGCAAACATAAAAATGTAAATACCAGTCGTACTCAACCTGTAGCTATTGAGTTATTGCCGGATCGGAGTGAAACAGCGACCGCGGCGCATCAACCTAGAAGTACCTACTGGCTGTAAAAAGAAGATAGAGTACCACTGATACTCACATGTACCCAAATCGAGTACCACTGATACCCAGATGTACCTAAACAGCTGAAAAACTTTGCATCAAACTAGTATTTCTTGAACTTCACCGCTGAAGACGAAGCGCGACAGCTCTTTGAGAAGTTGCATCTTTGTTAAAGACGCAACTTTTCTCTATATGAAAGTCAAATGTACTTACTCCTCCACCTCCTTCTCGCGCTGCTCTAGCTGGAGTCGCACGGCACAGACTTCCAGGAACAGCTCGTTAGCATGGCTGAGCTGGTTCTCGTAGATCTTGCGAATGTTTCGAGCTGATTTCAGATCCTCGCGACGGTTGGTGTCGCCGCCGCTAGCGCCCTCCTGGCCGTCGCTCTTGGCGGCCCTAGGAAGTTATCACATCGTTAATATAGGCAAAATAGAAAAAAAAAAATGAAAACCTCCAGAAAGTAAGTTATGAAAGTAGATAACATTTTTCGAATCGTCTCCGCAAACCCTTTTATTTTGGTATCTCTCATGGTTATGGAAGGTAGTATATTTTTGTACAAGATATTGCTAAATCCGCCATCTTGATTTAACTACTTGTCGCCCAATGGTCGAAGTTCGACCATAATTTATTTAAATATTAATCAACAATTATCAAATATATTAGCTTTCTGCACTCCTTCTCCATACATTAATTTTAACTGTGCCACAAAGTTTTTGCTTCACGTAATATATTGACAGATCAAAGCTAGCACCATCGCGGGACCTATGTGGTCTATCACCTTATAGACGTATGAAGAACAGGATGTGGTACAGCGCCGGGTTGAGGCTGACTGCTGGCGTCGACCAGGAGAGGTTTTGAGGGCTCTTCTTGTGGACCGGCCGAAAGCGCAGTGTGCTGAGCCATGGTTGCTGATGAGGCTGTGGGTGATGACCAGGCATGCGGTTCGGTGCATGCAGTTGGTTAGGATACCCCTTGAAGCCGTGGGTGCTGGCTGGCTGTGTGACTCGCCGTTCGTAAGCTTGAGGAAGTGATAATGGTGACGTCACGCTGAAGTAGTTGCACGAAGGTTGCGCTGACTTTCACTCTCGGGGTCACCAGTATAGAGGTATGAAGAACAGAGTGTAAAGTTCACTCATACTCTATGGAAAAGTGACGTTCCTCCGACCAGTCGGGTGTTGCGTCTGGTGGGCAAATGCCCGACGGTTGATGTCGGGATGTTGTATATATACGAGTCGCGCGATAAACTCTGCTTACGCGATGTAGGATTTGATGCGTAGTTCGCATGTGGCGTTGTTGATGCCGCCACAACCTCATGTACAAAAAATCCCTCCACCCGTTAGGATGCTTCCAAAGTATTAAGAATCCCACAAACACATAGATAAGCGTGCAGATCATAATCCTGTCTTTGCTGCTGAGCAATCGGTCAAAGCAAGGTTAAAAAACTGTTCTTGAGCCTATCTTCCCGATAAAAGAAGAAATGCAAAGAAGAAAAAACAATTAGCGGAGAAACTTAAAAGCGCGAGTTGAAATAAATGTTTTAGGTGGTTCAGTTAAAGGCAGTCTTTAACTTACTTATGCTTAATAAATAATAAAAAACTAAAGGCTGATTTTTCAAAAGTCAGATTTATTCGGAAGAATTTGACAGTTAGAAGATATTATCTAGAAAAGCTGTCAAACTGCAATATGTGTATTCCTTGGAAATCGGTCAAAATAAATAAATACGGAAGGAAAATAAGTTATCATTCAACAAAAATCACAGTCTAAAATTAACGAATTTTATGGTATTTTAATAAAATAGAAAGTATTAAAAAACTAAGCGTTAAACAATCACAGTCGGTTAAAAATAAAACCTAGACCAGTGATAGTATGCTAGTAACAGACTATGGTCTGTTCTTCAAACTTAGTAATCTGAAATAACTCCTACACTCTAGAACTCAATTAAATCGCTTAAATCCTCGATACTTCAATAATGAGGGTTTTCTGGCAGCACTGAGATGTCAGGTCCGGGCCGGTCAAGTGTCAAAGCGCCTACAGACTGAATGGTGAGCGAATGAATGAAACGAATGACATCAAATATTTTAAGTTCATTGTCGAACTGGAAGACCTCTTGTCAAAATTCAAGAACACCCTCATTCCAACTAAAACATTCTGTTTTTTTTTAACGATTTCAAAAATATAACTTAAATAAATAAATACGGAGGGGAAATAAGTTAAGGAATTTTATTGTATCTTCTAAATATTAATACATGAAGCAAGAACTTTGTACCCTTTTTGCGAATTGCGCGGACGGAGGAGTTTCAAATCAGGCACAGTTAAAGTTTATATGGAGAAGAACTGCAGGAAGCGAATATTTTTATATAGTAATGCATTAGAAAAACATTTAACTTTTAAATGGATTGTGGTCGAAATTCAACCACTGGGCGACCACTAGTTTTAGTAAAATATACATCGAAAGGATAAAAATACCAAGTCGTTAAAAGCAATCACACCGGGTCTAAACAAAACTAGACCACCGACGGACTGTTCGACAAACTCAGTAACCTGATAACTCCTACACCCTAAAACTCAATAATAACGCTTATATCCTATAAATTCCAACTAAAATATTCCAAGATTTGATACAATTTCGAAAATATAACTTAAATACATAAAGACGGAGGGAAAATAAGTTAAAGATATTATTCAACTATAACCACTGTTTTAAATTAACGAATTTTGTAGTATTTTAATCAAATAATCATCGAAAAGAAAGGATTAAATAACAAAGTCCTTAAACAAAGTCTTAGTCAAATCATGTATTCGAATAGGCGCATAAATGGCACTTTTGAACGATAAAATTTACTAAATACTTGAAATGATTCCTTGTGCTTTTCGAAAGAGATTTTAATACAAATAAACAGATTTTAAATAAAACTACAACTCCGACTAGCATTAATTAATTAAAAACTACACCTCGAACCGACTGCGCCACAAATAAGTTAATATTACTCCTACACTTCACTATAACTTAATAAAACTCACTAAAACATTTTAGATTTTTATCAATTTCGAAAATACAGTAACTGAAATAAGAATTTAATATACTGAAGAAAAATCTGATAAAGTAATTTTCCCCAAAATAATAAAGGATTCGAAAGACTACATAGTTAATAATTAAACAGGCTATAAGTAAAAATAGATTACCAGCGGGCTCATTTACAAATATTGGTTTCAGTAAAAGTTTCACGATTCACTAAAAGTTAAAAAAAACTCGCTTAAAATCCTATGAATTATTTTCAAAGCCCACTATTCTATCTACCTACTAACAACAGCAAAACTGTGTCGCAGATAACAAAAAAAAAAAAGATTTTAAACGCATTAAATCCGACTACGAATTTTTAGACACAAATTCACGAAAGCAATCTAAAAACGGGCCAAAACAAATCGAAATTTCATGAAAAAATTACCACAAATACACTAAAACACGATCTAACTCCTGCCAAGGCCCTAAAATTAAAACCGTATCAAAATTTTTCAAAACAATCACTCACTGAATTTATTTATGAAAAGTCTCAAATGTCACTAAAATCGGTTAAATAACGTAAAATCCGCGGCACAAATCACAAACTTACCTCGTAAAGAATCGTTTCATGCTGTCTTCGACTTCCTGACGCCAAGTTGCTTGACTTTTTTTAAAAGAGTCCATAGGATAAGAGGCTAACTCGTCGCCAGCTATTTCCAAATTAGCGGCGATTATTTTAAACGGCGGCCTGTTAAAACACAAATATTTATAACACCACAGTGTAAACACAATCACAGTAAAATATTGCACTATCAGAATAAAATAATATTGCACGCGAACGTATTCGGTTCCCGAATGCAAGCGAGCCATGTGTCTGCGCCCGCGGGAACGACGCGACTGACCGGAACCGAGGTTGCGTTTGTGATTATATAGGTCGCTCAGTGCACAATGCATTAGTCCCAACTGACAAAGCTATGCTGATAATATAAAATTTTACTGCGCATGTGCGGTATGCCTCTAGAAAGAAGCAACAACCTGTCAGGCGGTTTGCATCTTCATGTAATGGTTTTTTGCACTATCGGTGCGTTTAGGACGTCTACTTGCAGATTTTGGAGCTACGTGAAGGGTTGAAAATAACAGGTTTTTCGTAAAACTGATTTCAGACCGAATCTAAATGATTATGTAAAATGAAATACCGGACCTATTTATTATGAATGGTTTTGAAACTTTATTAAGATCAGATACTTTTTCTTTTTACGGTGTATAAAAGGAATTTAATCAGTTTCCAAAGAGAGTAGATTTGCAAAAATAATTGAAACTTTGATTGCCTGGGTTATATTTGTTCCTAAGTACAGAGGAAAAATGGCAACCAAATTAATTTTGAATCAAAATTAAGCCGTACGTTGATAGACAATCCGTAAAAGAGAACAGCGACGGAAAACTGTAAACATTAAAAAAAATATAAGAGTTTTGACTTTCGAAACAGACAGCGGGGATGGATGACAGCCGTTTTTACTTTTACCTTTATTTTAGGTCTGAATGTTCTGATGTCAGTTTCTTTTCCCATGCAAAAAAATAATCAAAATCACGTTAAAACGGAAAAACATAAATTAAAAACAGCGAAGAAAAGATAACTAAGACCGTTATAATAATTAGATTATGTTCCGGTCAGCGTGTTCCCGTGCTACAAGTAACTCACTACTTAGAAAATCTAGTTTATTATGACAAAATCTCACCTATTCCTGGGTGTCCTGTTCCAACATTGATTCATGAGTAACTGCATGCTACTTGGAAGCGTCGAAGGTATTGGCAACGCGATCGTGTCGGTCCCCACGCCCCACATTATGGCATGAGTTTCGAGATTTTTATACGGGACCTCTTGTGTGAGGAGTTCCCAGAGGACCACGCCGTAGGACCACACGTCGACACGTTCAGAGCACGGCTCGTGTCTTATAACTTCTGGAGCCATCCAGGCTACCGTGCCCGTAAAACTCATTACAGCACTTACGTCATTCCATTCGCGACTTGTACCAAAGTCGCTCACCTTTACCACAAGATTATCAGCGATCAGTATGCTGAAAAATTAGTTTATTGTATTCGCGGTATTTCCGTATCCTATACCTATTTTAACATGCAAAGTGTACTCCAAGATGAAATGAGGCTCGATACTATCCCCTGAAAATGTAATGATTCAATGCGCTATCGATTTTGTGCAATATCCCATTCGCGACTTATACCAGCAATCAGTACGCTGAAGAACATAAAATATTGCGCTTTTTCCGTATCATATAGGTATTTATTTTCACATGCAAAGCCTACTCCTTAATGAAATGAGAATCGATACTGTCCGTCGAAATTTAATTATTCAATGCGCTATCGTTTTTGTGTACGTTGGGTAGGCTATACATAACAAGCTTAATTAGCGTAGCGACTACGAAGCAAGCCCTTTGAGTATGAACACGAATGTAAACCAAAATAAAGGACTGCAAAGGTTGTCTGCAAAAGTCGACCTTATGTTGTGCAGGCTGTTAGTAAAATAATTCTGTTTGCATTCGACCAGACCAATTCAGAATGAGCTTTTAAATTTTTGTGTTGTTCTTGTTTGCAAAATATGCGCGTTTCAGTAAACACGTTCGTGTTTTATATGCCTTTTCATTTTACTGTTATGTCATTCCATCGTTCCAATAATTAACGTACCTATCTATCTACTTACTTCCCACGCTGTTAAACAGTATTACGTTCATCCACCTCTTCGATATTCCGAGACAGCGAACTTCTTAAAGTTCGATTTGATGAACCCAACTCATATATATAGATCGTAAGACATCAGGCTAACCTCTTGAAATGGCATCCTTTGAGCAAGCTAGTTTCTGTAACCGTCTCTTCTCAAACTACCTGGGGCCTAAGTCTACTAATTTATAAACGTCACAATGGTCTCTCAATGGTAAGTTTTTGACAGATTTGCCATACAAAAACTGTCAAAAACACACCATTAAGAGACCATTGTAACGTTTATAAATTAGTAGACTTAAGCCCCTGATTAAATTGTTAGAGCTTATATGTGTTAAATAATAATTAGTCCTTGATTTGCATTAAAGTAAGTTTAATATGATTTTTTTACAGAAAAACCTTCCGGAATTATTTTCCTAAATGATGGTGAAAATTGCATCAAAATTAATTTATGAAATAATCATATATTTGATATTTTGAGAGATGTGTTCGGGCAGTATAAACTATAACCGAGACTGGATTATTTCAAAACAGGGGTTAGCAGAGTTAAGTTTCGACGTGCACGTATAAACAATGTGTACTTAGTATTCTAGATCTTGCAAAGTTCTGGGTTGTACCAAGAATTCAGTTGAAAAGGAATGCTGAGACAAAGTTTGACATTGCAAAGTTTAGCAGACTTCGACGTGTGGGTAAATTTGCCGAGTAACTACCCAGAACATCGAACGAAAACTGTAAGTTGAGGGATCAACAGGCTATTTTGGGGATCAGAGCTCGTAACAAGGCAGTATGGAATCGTAACGAGACTAAATTTTAATGCAGTCAGCCTAACGACCACATTGGCGCATTGGCGAGCCCTACAGGTACTTAAGTACCTGTAGGGCTCGCCAATGCGCACCAACTTGTCAAGTCCGGAGCAACTATGACGCCCCGCAGACATACATAACTTAACAAGCGACCCTTGAATCACGATTGCAAGCGCCCGTGAAAAGATCTACGGACACGAATTGGAGATTTATAGACGAATCCAACCTAGAGTGTAGATATGGTGCTGTTCCACATACAAGGGGACACTTTAGATCATGCTCTGCGTGCGATTAATGATGCTCTACTCATAGCAAAGTCCTGGCCTGGCATAACTTACGTTAGGTTAATGATACGCTCCGAGGATGAGCTAAATATTCAAAGGATGTCAACAAACTCTGCCCTAATGAAGTAGCGAGTGGCCCAAAATACACTAGAATTTTTACAAAAAAAAAAACCGCCAATTGACAGCTGTCTGTGTGCCTGTCTGTCTGTTAATTCACGATTATTTCGTTTCGAATATTTATAAATAATTCCATCTGAATTCAATAATAACTCTTATTGTATAATCGATTTTTGTTGGGGAAGGTTGCTTATTTATTGCCCAAAGGTAGGCCAATGTATTGTGAGAATGACATTTACTAGATAATGACATTTACTAGATAATGTCAAATCGAGTATCACCAAAAATTGTATACGCAAAGTTGCCAAATGTTTTAATTGTGTTACAGGTTATTTAAACTTTAAATAATTTATTATGTGGTTCAAATTATTTAAGGATAAAAACAATTATTTCGAGTTCCTCTATTTTTGCTCTAGGTTTTGGTGCACGTGTACCTCGAGGTAAAACTTGTATGGCTTTTTGTTGATTACCATAGAAATATAAAAAGAAAACGCCTATTTAAAGACATAGCAAAACGTCAAGTCCATTAAAATTCGCCGTAGCGATGAAACTGTCCATGAGGGAAGCAAGCTGCAATATAGTGTGAGCGTTTACGTCCTAGGTTTAAACCTAAAGGTATGTAATAAAGGGCATGAGCTAATACCGTGGGGGATAGTTCAGTTTACTCACAAGACTAACCTAGATAGTGGGGACTTACAGTGTGAGGCGTGCAGGAAGACGTTACATACTTTGGAATACGAAGATTTTGTGAAATAGTGGTAACATTTTCATTTTGGTACAGAGTGGTAATTGCGTGCAACTGTCAGTAGGAATCGCATCCATGTTGACAGTTCCACAACATTCATGGCGTGGTTTACGTTGCCAAGCAGACAATTTTTCGTACATTATGAAAGAATAGATTAGCAATAAGCTTTAAAATGATTCAGATTCTGATTACAACAATTAGAGTGCTGGTCCTTTTGTCAGATGGACAGGGATGACATTTGTATTCTTCTCTGAATCGGATAGAATAGAATTCACTTATCGCATTAGTAAAAACCTTCGCAGTTACCATAGAAACTCAGATTATAAAACAAAGGCAGATAGAACGCGCGGAACACCAAGAGTGAAACCAAATACTTATTCAAAACTCGAGTACTACACCACGATTCTGAAGATAGAAATGGCTTTTTCTGTTTGATGGATTTGAAATATCTTGGCAATTTGCCAATCAAGTTTACCTACTTGATTGTGAAGAAGTAACACCCTCTAAGGAATCCCCAGAAAAGCTAGTCTTCTCACTACATCGTTATTTAATCTCGTACATCGTCCGCTATGATGACAGCACAGCTAATCTTAGCACTGTAGTCGATCATATGTATTGAGTACTAAGCCTTCTATGCACCGGTTTATCTAATTGACCAGAATACTGGGCACAGGTAGCAATTGGTTAGAAAAATCAGTACTTTTCGGCTTATTTCATCACCTCCAGAAAAAAAATTCGCTAAGTTTCTGGCTTCTCATGCAAACTACACTTTGATTGATATAGTAATTGTGTCATCTGGTCAAGATTACGTCTAGATTTTAAAAGAGACCTTTGAGCTTGGCTCGGCCTTTCTTCTCAGAGTAGTCAGATAGAAAACGCAGACCTCATCTAGTTTTTAAAATATGATTGACATGCCAAAGTGATTGTACAAACCTATTTACAGAAACAATTATTTCTCATTTATAATATGACCCTTTTAAGTGGGCCAAGAACCATATGGACGTGTGTTTAAGCTATCGATACTGTAAGTTTCGACATAGCCTCAACCACACGTTTGACTGCAGAATACATATTGTGAAGGAGAGACCGTTGTAGGCCTTACAGACTGTAGATTTGTAGACGATTTTCTATTCTGTATTCGTCTAAGTACCTGGTACTTATTGACAGGCCTGCACTGTCCTCCCATACATTTTATCTCTGTAATTTGAAAACATTGTTAAAGCCAATTATTTATTAAAGAGTAACCGTGGAGTTTCTTGCCGGCTCTTCTCCATAGGAAACAATAATTTGGAACCGTGCACCTAGCTTCTGACGTTTCATAAGTGCCCATGCAGGTTTTTATGAAATAAAATATATTGATTTGATTTGATTGACTCTGTGAATTATTAAGAGGCGTTTAATATGTTTGTTCTCTTTTAGCTTAACTATTCAGGAGTTAATCGACATTCATCCAGACTTAATAAAACAGCGGCGGGAATTTTTGGGGCATTGGATCTCCAACGCACTGCTTAGTGCCGAGAGTTGAAAATCGAACACTGTGTTTTTTCGACGGGCTGAGATTCACTCGCGCTGCACTATTGGACTGACTCTGTTGGATCTGAATGCTCGGTTCAAGACCGACAGTTGAAAATCAAGTGCGAGAAAAAAAAACAGTGGCACTCCGGGACTGCCGACAGAAGTAAAAACTTGAACAATCACGTGTGATTTTTTTTATCGGCAATACAGGAAACTTAAGTCCTGATTGCTCTCGGTATAAAATGATAAACGAGCGATCGACTTCAGCCATTAAAGGTAACAGCATAGATTTTTACGGTAAAAATACAAAGGGAAAGAAAGGGATAACAGAATTAGAATTTCCTAATAAAAGAAAGTGACTTTTCCAAAAGACATCAACGCGCGACTAATCCGTGTGCTCGTTCACCCATATATACACAGCAGTGCATATATACACAGAATACATACATGTAGCTCATGGAAAGCGTTCGTTGACGATGACGAGAGTTCCATGATTTTTGTTCATCCAAAACTGCTTAACGCGCCTATAGAAGTTTTCACTTCAAAAATCCCGCCGTGTTTTTATTACGTCCGGGTGAATGCGAATAGGGCCAGAGTAAATAGTTACAACGACTATTTTAAGTCGGGACTAACGAACTGCAGACTCGCCGTTGGTCATTTATATTTAAAACGAATGAATTAATTATTATAACGTCTAGACGATCCCAGTTCCATTGATTGACAATTATTTTACCTCTGAATCTGTTACATCCATTATGGATAACTATGTCCTTTAGATGGCTAGGAATATGATAATATTTGATCCATTTCGATTTTGTTCTTATGACCCGCTAAGGTGGCCTGCGAAATACAAATTTCCTTACGTTTTTTGCAATTTTGAAGTCACTTCTATATTGTATGTTGATTAAAATATGATCCTCGACGGTAACACGTATTTAACAAGACAGAGGCGAAAATAAATTAGAGATGTCAAATTTAGTTGAACTAACATTTTCTTTGACGCAACTACGAAGACCTAAATTCACCCCCCCTTATTACAAAACAAGGTTTTTCTTTAGGTACGGTTTAAAACAGCGAGCCTGTTTTTGAAATAAGAACCTAACTGAAATCGAAATACAGCTCCTTTTACAAAACTCGACAACTTAGACCAGTGCTAAATTGTTATTTTTGTATTAAGAACACCCAAATCGAAGAAAAGTTGGTAATGCAAAAGGTGCCTTAGAGTTTTAGGCTAGACTAGAACTAAAGGTAGATCGCGTTTTGTAATAAGACCGATCATGTTTAAAATCACGCTAAATTCAAGACAATCAAGACGTAATTTAGTTTGACAGTTCTAAAGCTCACTTTTCTTTTTCTCGCGGACTGGAAAAAGTGTTTCGAAAACTGATTCAGACGCATGAAACTTTGTATAGAGGCTAGTGGAGAGTACTTCGAAAAGATTTAATAAAAAATGTTAACCTATAGAACATTTTATTTTGTTTTCGCTTTCTGAGTGTCTTGTGTGCTTGGGGATATTTAATCCGTCTATTCAATTTTTGAAGTGTGGAAGCCACCACAACATTTTCCAAGAATCTATTTCATGTTACGAATTACTTCAAATGGCTTTTCTTTGAAGAATTTTCCGACTAACTAAATTATTTTTAACCAACTACTGGAAGTGTCGTGTGAATGATGTGATGGGTTTTGTACTACTTACAAACAAAATAAAGCTGGATGTGAAAACCAAAATCAGCCGCTCTCGCTCGCAAGCTTGGTTCTATAAAAATACCACCGTCAAAATCTACGTGAAATGCGCTCGCGGTGAGCTCACACTCCACCTGATGGTAGGAGATTGACACTAACGACTACTTTATTCATAGCAATTACCAGCTACCGAACAGGTTTTGACGAAGAAAACGAATATTTTTCCTTTAACAGAAGCTATTTAAATATTGTTTTAAAATTCTCGGAATAATTGTTATTTATTAGCTTTCTCGGAACATTGAAGATATCTTCGGGAAAATTTAAAAAAAAACACAACAACAACCTGCACACAGGCTACTAAGGGAACACGGGTGCGTTTTAGTCAGTAAAAGTCTGACACGAGCCAAGCGTACCTACCTACACTCCATTTGAAATAAGATTAAAACTTTTTTACAGTCATTAAGTCATGGCATTAAAAGCTAAAACTGGTTACCATACCAACTGTTTACTGCAGATGCCATTGATCATGCTACCAATGCAATAGAAGTCAAAATCAGTTGAACCGACTGTAAAAATGGTTCATTTAAATGTCTAATCTTATTCCAAACGGAGTATACTACTGGTTCTTTTTTTAAATTCTTTTCTTTGATTTCGTTCTTTAGCCGGGCTTAAGGGGGAACTACAAGAGGAATATAATTCGTGGCCGTAAAAAATATGGCTTTACATAATTATAATCACTCATGTCATCGATACAGCCCCCTAACTTCATTTAATTCGATTAAATGTACTTTTATGAAATAGTCATTACGTTATTTGCCTGGAGCTTATAGGTTTCATAACTTGAAAATGTATAACAATTCTACACATACCTAGGATTGTAACAAAGGAAAGCCAAATAACGAGTTTTTAGTGATAAAATCCGTCGACTTGAACCTTTAGTCTAACAGACCCCACACTGCAATATTACTGCACAATAGGTCTGGAAAGCTCAACACGTGGTAGACAATCTTAGCACAATGGAAGGAAATAAAACCTTCTCTCTGTCTCACTGTCTATAATGCAATCTCTCGAACGTCGAATCGATTGAATGAAAACAGAATTATTTGAATGCTTTGA
The DNA here is from genome assembly GCA_949987655.1 of Polymixis flavicincta. NCBI lineage: Eukaryota > Metazoa > Arthropoda > Insecta > Lepidoptera > Noctuidae > Polymixis > Polymixis flavicincta. The sequence goes on along the minus strand of OX465171.1, from coordinate 7,387,227 downwards.
ATTATTTGACAGTGACTGAATACACAAAAATAGAATGGCATTCAAGAGGACTCCATTCTTTCAGCAGATATTTTAAAAATACATCTATGATATTGTTTTTAAAAAGCTCGTAACTATACAGGGTCAAGTTAAATTAGCTGGCAATACTTTTCTCACGAGTTGGGTATCAATATCGAAAACGAATGAAACAAACAAATTTAATTATTCATCATTCGAACTTTGACCAAAGCTTTAAATGTCACTAAACATTGAGCTAACCAAACGACTGTTTAGTTAAGGTTTTTGTAAATTCGTAGAACATTTATCTAAGTTACAAAAAAACAGCTGAGCGATCTCCGCGCATCCGGCCGACGCCTTCGCCCGTCAAAGGATGTTTTTCTTTTTGTTTTATTACACACACGTAAAGTATTGCCATGTAATTTCATTTGCACCTATAGATTTAATAATAAAAAACCAACTTACTTAGGAGATTTCAAATCCCTGTGGATGATCTTATTTGCATGCAAATAAGACATCCCCTGGGCGATCTCTTTGGCCCATTTGACAATCTGCGCTGGTACGAAGCAGGACCCACTGTGTATATATTCAAATAGTGGGCCGTACTGGCAGAACTCCATTATGATGCAGGATTTGGGGCTGTTGGTACTGATCCCTTTGAATTGCACTAAAGTGACAAAAAAGAAAAAGGAACAAATTAAAACGTGGAAGACGAACACACTGGAATGGAGTGTTTCGGACTTAATTAATTCTTGAAAAGACTTGCACCACATTAAAAACAAAACTTTTATCGAACATTGTCACGCTGTTTATCATTGTATGCTGAAATTTGGCACACACGTTTGGATTTGTATAGCTTCAGTGGAGGTGGGTGAAATATTGATTGTAAAATTCCAGGACATACAAGTGATGTTAAATCATCATCATCATCTGCCTAGCCTTTTCCCAACTATGTTGGGGTCGGCTTCCAGTCTAACCGGATGCAGCTGAATACCATGATGTTGTATAAAATGAATGTTGATGATGTTAAATAAAAGCTTTTAATAAAAATCGTACGTTAGTGTCAGTATTTATAGAAAAGCGGAGCCCCTCGTCAGTTAAGTAAATTGGCCATTTTTTTATCCAAATATTATGGCATTAGGAAGGTGAAAGTTACTCAAACATTTGTTCTGAATCATTATTTAAATTAAATAAATTAAAACATCCATGAAAAAAAACTGAATAAAGAAAATCTGCCTATATTTCATTACCGCTGCTTATTTTTATAATTTTCTCTTCTTATACAAACAAACAGTATCCGCTGGATGTGGGAAGCACAAGACCGGTCGAAGTGGAGGAGCCTGGGGGAGGCCTATGTCCAGCAGTGGACGTCTTTCGGCTGAAATGATGATGATGATCGTACAAACAGTAGCCGAGACTGCACTATATTTCAGTATTCGGAGTTCCGTAAATTAAACACTCCGGGTAGTTCATTGCGTGTAGGAATACCGGGAAAATCCCGGTAAAATACAACGGTGGCTCCTAATAGGTACCATGTTACTAACTAGGCTAGCTAGTTTACGAGATTAGTATCTCCCCCGGGATCCCATGCATCGTGGTCAAAGAGATCTTTCATCAGAATATGATATAACTAGCTTATATATATGCGACCTTTCAAACAGCCATATTTGCCTACACTATTACTTCGTTTTTGCTTAGCGTTCTTCCTCGCTTATATTATTTTTATTGGGCTCCTAAATAATTAACGCAAGACCTCATAACCCCCAATTAGAGCATTCAGTTAAAAGCATAGCACAATTACTAAAACTTTTTTAAAGCTTACTGTTTTTATTAAGAAATACGTGTTGACCAAAAGCATTACTTTATGCATTTAAAATTGAGTCTTAGCCTTGAAAAACGATTGAATCTTATTTGGCTCAATCAGCGGCAGGTATGGCAAAATACTTATTTTTCTTTTTAAATGTCATATTAAAAGTTACTGAAATCGATTCAGTAGTTGATTAGGAACAAACTACTTTCAGGTCTGGCATTTGTTATACCTTGGATAGCCAATAAGCCTTCCTCAAAAATGGACTATCAAATACAAAAATATGTGTTTGTTGCGCCACTTCTTCCCAGCTAAAGCACTAGGAAGTGGTGAAGGGTGGACGTTTTTGGGGGACTGTCTTTTGTAACTTTTGCCATTCAAAAAGTGCTGACACCAACCTAGTTGGAATAAATGACTTTTAATTTTGATTTTTAACAAATAGCCTTAGCATAATGCGCTCACTCCACGGCTCTTTCTCATGTTTAGACCACGTTGCACGGACGTAAAAATATCGCGGTGGGATTTCATCGCACATTGGATTTTCAACTGTCCGTGTTGAACCGAGCATTGAAAATCCAACAGAGTGTATCTCAGCGTGTCGAAAAAACCCACAGTCGATTATCAACTCTCGGCGCTAAGCAAAGAACTGAAGATCCAGTGTGAACGTGAACTTAGCATTTTTATCAGTCCTAACTACTAAACGAAATGTCTAATTCGAAAGAATTTATTTCCTAGAAGCCGACGTAGGGATGCATCGAGATGTCGTCGCGGCGGTCAAAGGCCTCTCCCCGCTCTCTTTGGCTAAAGAGAACTGGCGCAAGCCTGTAGTGCTTGAAACTAATGATCGCATGGAGTTATGAGAGAGTAAAGAACTTCACGGACGCTTTTTATGGGCCATACATGGACCCGTAGCGTCCGTAGGCTGGTTCCGTTTCGGTGACCTCTTTGGGGAAGTTTTGTCTATGCAATTATGGACGAAGTTATGATGACGAACTACTACCGGAGATTTATTGTGAAACATGGCACGGTTGACATCTGTCGGGCATGCCACCGTCCGGAAGAAACAATCAGACACATAATTTCAGGCGGTTCTCGTCTAGCTAACGAATGGTACTTGCTTAGGCACAACCTTGTAGCCAGGATTATCCACCAGTAACTTGCTCTGAAATACAGCCTTGTGGAATTAGAAGTGCCGTACTACAGGTATGTGCCCGACCCAGTTCTCGAAAATGGACATATTACACTGTACTGGGATCGATCATCAATGACAGGGTTATTGTGGCCAATAAGCTTGATATAGTGGTGGTGGATCGACTAGAGCGGTGTGCAATGATTTTTGACATAACGGTCCCGCATGACGGGAACCTCGTGAAAGCCGAGAAAACCAAACAAATCATTTATCTTGGTTCGCGACATGTGGGATGTGGACGCAGCGATCATTGTACCGATAGTCATAACAGCCAATGGTTTGATAGCCAAGAGCCTCGACCAACACCTAAGGACTAAGGAGGCTCTCGATGGGCTGCTGGATCAAGGGCTTGATCCAGAAAGCGGTACTCCTGGACACGGCTCGCATTGTTAGCAATTTTTTTTTTATATGTTTTATATTCTAATATTTAAAAATGTATTTTTATGTATTTATTGAAATAAAGGATATAAATGAATATTAAGATTTTTGTAGTAGTTTATGGTTTTGCATTCAAAAATATGTTTCTGGCAATGGCGTAGTGTGGTCACAGTTCTAACCGAACCTAACTTAGCTGTTTCATAACAAATCATTGGACAAAATGTACTACTGTCTTAAGATTGTTTGCTGTACTAAAATCATCTGATTAAAGCCCAAATGCTAAAATCATTCCAAATATTGCATTGGATAATGACATTTTGTCAAAATAATTTTGGCAAACCGGCAGGAACCCGTCTTGGTATGTAATTATCGATGGCCAAATATGGCTGTTATTACTTAACCAATAATTTAGAGAAAATCTGTTGAACGGACTGTAAAAAGGTTTATTTAAATGCCTAATCTTATTCCAAACGGACTATAGTTAACCACGCGGTCTTGCCTTCATGGATGTTACGAAACTATCCCAACGGAACTTGCTACAGGGACGAAAAGAAGCTGTGGTAGTAATGTTTATAAATACCTAAGTTACTCCTTATAACATCAGTTATCTCTAATACGTACGCAAGTTATTGTTTAAACGTTCACTTGCTAAACATTAAGTTGCCGTTACAATTATTTATGACGAGTTTTTTGGCAAGTAATAATTTGGCAAATGAAATTATGCGGTCAATTAATTAGCAAACGAAACGTAAACGAAGCAAACGGACTATGTAACGATCGTAGTAGGGGTTCTGTGGTTTAAGTCTAACCTAATAGGAAGAAAGCGTGATCTTATACAACGTACTCGTATAACATAATCCACGCAAGACCTTATAAATAGCTACCCGTTGTTATTAAGAAAATCATGTTGACCATAGCACTACTTAATGCATTTAAAATTAAGTCTGTTTGCCTTGAAGTAAGATTGAATTTTCTTTGACTCAATCGGCGGTGGGTGTGTATGTAGCAAAATACATTATTAAAAAAAAAAACAGCTTAAAAATGACTAAAATCCAAGTAGTCAATTATAACTACTTTCAGGACTTGCCTGAACTCTTTTACACCTTAGTTATGTAACATACTCGGAAAGCAGGTGCGTAGATATCAATAAAATTTACGTCCGCATTTCCACAGTGAGAGTTCAACTTCAGACACGGAGACTTCACGCATCGATGAACATACTGAAACTTTAAATCATAGAAAACTGACATAGGAAAACTTGTGTTACAATATTTTCCACATACATATTGGCTACGGGAGTAAACAAACAAGACCAGAGCAGGCTTGAAATTTAGAAAAAGTGTTTATTGAATGTTATTGCTACCTGAGAATAATTGAACGTGGCGCGGCCAAGCTCCTGATAGAAATAACGTCAATGCCCATACATATATATACATTATACTCGGATGGCTGCCCGAGACGTTTCAATCAGCTCAACTTGATTGCATTGCAACCTGCGATCAGATCGCATTGCAACATTCTGAAGCTGCGGCTTGTCTTATACAAGTGTGTATACTTTAAGAATGGAGGACTTGGAAAGCAAGGATGTTTGGAAATAATATGTTAGTTTAGAGTTATTGCGTTTTCTTGCGATTGTATTCGAGGACCCCGCTAACATTATGAACGTTTACTTGTGAAGTCGCTCCAAAGATATTTATTGAACGCATGATTTAGTTATGTAAATGGCTGAAAGGAATCAATTTTGAAGTTAGTTATGAGGATAGACTACATCCCGGGCAAAATTGAATTAAACAAACAGGTGACAATTTGTCAATTTAACATCATAATAATTATGTAACTATACAGCACCAGTCATGAAAATAGGTCAATGTTGAGATTGATTGGCATATATATCGCAGTATCCGTTATAACAACCCATGGATCAATACACTGAACACATTTTCCAGGTAAATGATAGTTCAGCCTTCAGCTAGGGCGTTGTTATGAACGTTCATTAAATATAAATTAAGTAACTATGGTTAGTTTGGTAGTGGTTTCTTATAACTTCCTTAAACTTGGACCCCAGTATAATACCGTGTGAAGAACTGATTTATGGATACAGTTTATGAGTAGGTTCGATTAATTGCCTCTGGAGTGTAGGTTTTTCATCATCATCATCATCATTTCAGCCGGAAGACGTCCACTGCTGGACATTGGCCTCCCCCAATTGGGAGGGGCTTGCCATAATCGCCACGCTTGGCAGGCGGGTTGGCGATCGCAGTATGGTGGTAAAATGCATAGAGAACGCTGCTGCCCATTCTCTAGTAAGGTTTTTCATCATTTTATCAATATTACGCATTTTTTTTTTCAATAATGGCGGCGAAAATATTAGTCAATATTGGTGATTAGTATTGGTAAAATACACCAATATATTAACTACGTGAAGCAAAAACTTTGTACCCGTTGCGGATGGAGGCGTTTGCATTTTGGCACAGTTAAAGTTTATATGTAGAAGAAGTGCAGAAAGCTAATATCTAATACCTTTAAACGAGCAATTCTTGTATATATGAATATAGATAATTTGAATCTCGGAAACGGCTCCAACGATTTCCATGAAATTTAGTATGCAAGGGTTTCGGGGGCGATAAATAGCTAGGTCTCGTTTTTAGAAAACGTCAAAAAAAAAACCGGGCTAAGCTCGGTCATCCAGAGAATTTATATTTAATAATGCACTACAAATAAAAATAATTTCGACCACTGTGCTGGATGCGAGAAGCACAGAACCGTCGAAGTGGCGGAGCCTGGGGGAGGCCTATGTCCAAAAGTGGACGTCTTCCGGCTGAAATGATGATGATGAATGTGCGACCGCTAGTGATTAATCAAACTTCATGTTTTTAAATAATGACGCACCCTGCCTTCAATCAAAAGTTCAAACTTAAAAACGTTATATCCAATTAGTCACCATAGCCAGTCATCTTATTGGTAAAACCCATAGTCAGCTCACTATTAATAGAATTTGATGGTTTCGAATAATCCTATGCACAAGTACTGCCAGTGTTTTTATTTATTGTCGTATTTTAGAGTCATTAGTGGACTCGCACGAATTCACTCGCCTGTGACGGGTGAATCGGCACGTTTAAATAATATATTATTTATTGTAGACTATTCGCAGTCGCTCCATGTAAAATACTGGTATTCAGGTGCATCTGGTAATACTGAAAGCCGACTCCAACATAGTTGGGAAAAGGCTAGGCGGATGATGCTATTCGCACGAATTTAATTTGAGCGAATACACAACTCTAGAAATACGTATTAGTTAATTAATACGCAATTAGCAAGTTTTCAATATTATGCGCTAAAGTAATAACTAGGTACTTTAGTCCAATTTAATGTATCTTAGCTATAACAGGGTATTTTCCAATTTGATAAAAACTATTTTAATTTGAAGATTGGGACGATATATTTAACAGAAAAAAAAAAAAAAATTTATTTATATCCATTTTCTCCATTAAAACGATTAAAATCTAATTTATTTTTCGTTGTTTTGAATTTACCGCCATCGTGACGTCAGCTTTGTGTAAACAGCACCAGTACAAATACTTAGTTTGGCGCAGTTTTATAAGTATTTGTGCACAGAGGCACCGCACCCCAGTGATTTCACTTTCTATCCATAAAACATCTTGTTAATTATAAACAGGACACTCACTTGTTTACTTACTAACTACTTTAGTTTACACAAAGTTGACGTCACGTGATATAAGTCATCGTAAGGAGCGTATTGGCGGTAAATTCAAAACAACGATAAATAAATTTGGTTTAAACCGTTTTTAATTGAGAAAATGGATATAAATCAATTTACTTTTAATTTTCCGTTACCTAATTCGTCACAATCTTCAAATTAGAATAGTTTTTAATAAATTGGATAATACCCTATTACATGACCTTACCTCGACGATCCGGTAACACTTATTCGGTAACACGATAACTCTGGGTAAGACTGGTGGTCAGACTTTCGGGCTTCTGTCCTTCGTGACCTGTCACGACTGTCAAAGATGTACAAATGACAGCCGGGACCAACGATTTCCGTCCCCGAATGGTTCATTGAGCTTGGTGATTTTTTAGTTTCCATTTGTATAAATAAGTATTCGATTTGAATGAATATTGTTGTTTTGGTCTGAACGTTTTAATTGTTGTCTGTCCTTCACAATTTAAATATGTATATGACCAAATATAACTCCAAGAAACACTACTTGCACTTACTACATAATTTCAACAACCGTACATGACGGTTTTTAAGGATAAGAAATTATTGTCGAGGCTAATCCGTGGATGTGTGACCATCCATAATATACGGAGACATCCCCTTCGTGTCTCGGAAATGACTACCCGTGTAGTCAGAAGCCCGAAAGTATGACAACCAGTCTTACCAAGATGTATCGTGTTACCTAGTAAGCTTTGAGGGTCAGATATGCAGTCGCTCCATGCAAAGTACTGGTATTCAGCTGCATCCGGTTAGACTGGAAGCCGACCCCAATGTAATTGGGAAAAGGCTAGGCAGATGATGATGGTTTGAGGGGTGACGGATAGGCAAAAAAAATGGCGGACCGTGTTGTTCTGCGTTGTTTATTTCTTTGCAATATCGATCGGCGCCATGATATTCGGTTCCGAGCCTGCGCGCGCGGGAAGGTACTATAAATAGTACGAATTACTGAGAATGCATATTCCGTTTGTTTTCTCTACTACCTAGACAATTTTTACAGCAATATTAAATGGAATATGCTGCAAGACGTTACATTTAGACTTTAAGGATGAGATATAATGTAACAACAACAACAACGCATTAACGAATATAACAACGCATTTATTATAGGGGCATATTCATAAACGATTATTAAAGTTAAGAGGTGTTTAAAAGTCAAAAATGTATGGTTAATCAGTCGCTAATCATTACTTAACTTTAAGCAGCGTTTATAAATAAGGGGGTTTGAGTGCTGTTGCGTCTGCCTCGGTTCTGTAGCGCGTCTTCTATGTTCGCTGAGGCACGTACCGACGGCTTCAATGCTGTACGGCGTAAGAGAGCGGCCTCGCTGCTTAACAGACTCCGTGGCAGCCCCAACAGCATTCTACGCGCTATAGCCGAGAGACATGACAGCCCGTTGGTGAGGTCACTTGTCACCTGTACACTGTCTGTATTATTCGTTAAGTACTAATATAGGTTAAGACTATTGTTACTAACCCAATGGATCTTTGTTGTGAAATAAATAAATAATAATTTATACATACCATGGGCACCATGGGCTGAAACTACATTTCGATACCTGGTACGATCCACATTCTCCGTTTGCTATTACTTTTCGTTTGCTAAGTAATTAGTACGTATAATGTCGTTCGTAGATAAATGTTTGGACTGAAATAGTGATCATGAGGGCAGGAAAATCATGATTATGATGATCCGAACTGTCTCTGTGGAAGTACAATAGGACCCGCAGTTTCACAGGAGATGATAAAGAAATGTAGTCTGAATGCTCTCTGCGTTGCATTTGCATTAGGTTGTATTTTTGAAGTGAAAACTTCTTTAGACGCGTTAGGCATTTTTTGAGATGGGAAAAAGCAATTGAACTCGCGACACCGTTACCGACACCGCTGACAACACAAACGTAAAACGTTGAACGTACGTTGAACTTTGTTTTATCTGACGATTCAAAAAATACACACGTATTTGTTCAAGTTGTCACTTCTGTCCGCACTCACGGAGTGCCATTGTTTTTATTTTTTTATTTTTTCCGTCCTTTCAAAGGCAAAAGAGAGTTCGCTGGATGCGAGAAGCACATGACCATCGATATGGCGACGTTTGGGGGGGGACTATGTCTACCAGTGGATATCTTTTGGCTTATACGATGACGATGACGAGCGACAGGAAATTTGAAAATGTTATTAAGGAAACGTATGTACGTATTACCATATTGGTTATATTCTTCAGAAAGGTTCAGTGCGTAGTACTCGTAACTGGCGTATAGCGCATGGAAAGGTTCGAGTTTATGATGACAATCAATAGCTGGGATTGACCTTTACAGTAAAACAACAAATACACACTGCAGGTCGACCCCTGACCTTAGCCGGAGCGGACTGTGCAGATTTACTACATACACGCTCATTATCCGGACGGTATTAAGTGGGTTGCAGCTGAAAATCAGCGTCAGGTTTGTCACGTTCGTCACTCTGTGTTGTCATCTGACATTATGCTGAGCCCTTTTTGAATTGTTTTATGTTACATTTATAGTTTTATGGTTCTATAAGCTGAAATGCCAATAACCGCATTTTCTTCCTTTCTTTCCTATGCTAGTTTGTTTTAGACAGTAAACACAGGGTTTTTGTTTCATTTTTATCTTTCTCCCCACAGACAACGGCTCACCTGAAATCCTGTGGCGTATGCTCGCATTTGACGATCGTAGGACTGCGTCAGTGAGCCGAGTTCGCACAGATGAATTTTGGGCCAATGCTGTTTGATTCTTTTGCCATCGATACGCTAAGAAGATGGTGTATGGGGTATTCTAGTTCGAAGCATCATAACGGCTAGATGGATTTTAATACACGAGGTATGATCTATTCTCTGGGTCCGCTATACTCAACCTGCGGCCCGTCAGGCTTTTGTATTTTATTGGCCCACCTGGAGTTTTCAAATGTATTGTCAACCTTTTTAAATTTCGCGTCCACCAGAGAAACTGTGGGCGCGATCAATATTTCTCCACACTACATATCGTTCAACGAAAGCTCTCCTCCTGAGTCGTCCTTAACAAATTAGTAATTGTTATTTTTTTGGTTGGGGTCTTTGCAGTATGTCCGTGGCATTGACACAAGACTCCATGGTAACTAAGGCATCGTTTTATCTTATTCACATCTATTATTTGTTTGCGGCCGGCAGGTTTTTACTATAAGCATATGAAAATATATTCAGTACTTATAACAACAAACAATTTTCCGCCTAATCTCCGAAACGGCTAGACCCAATTTTGACGGGTCTTTCACTGGCAGGTTTCTCAGCTGATGTTATAAAGAGTAACATAGGATTATAAGGAATAACACTTTATCTCGGTAACACGTTCCTGTAGGATAATTTCTGACATTCACGCTGGCGAAGCCGTGGGCACATCTCGTGATTTTACATAAATTAAAAGTGCGACTTTAGATACCATAAAAGATACTGCACACAGTTTAAAAATGAAACGCGAAACTGTTCAAGGCCATAGACATCTCATATAACGTGCATATCTATGTTAGGGGTCTAAGACCTTTCGCGCGGGCTGTTTCAATGCCAAAAGTCTGGCGATCGAAAAGTGTGTTTCTAGGTCAATGTCGGGGGCGCGTACCGAGCCCACCGCAGGGATCTTTTTAAGCGGTCTACAACCTGTTGAATCTCACAAACCAAGCACATCAGTATCAGAAAAAGAAATAAATTTCAGTTGGAGGCCAAAGGTTGAGCGTCCCGGATGATGTAGTGGGCGTTTTCGTTGATGAATTGATCCGGTGGTGCGCCCTGTTGATTATTAGTGATGATGACGTTAGAGTATACGATACCCGGCTATCCAACCACCGGCTTCAAAACAGACTGGTCATGCGCGTCAAGAAGTGAAGTCATTTGCCCTCAAACGGCACAGAAAACGGAAAGACCTGGAGTCCAAGGACCAGTAGAGCAGGAGAGTCGGAAATGCTGGAGGGGCTGTTCGTACGCGAAGTCACGTGGTGTGGTGTTGCTCCCCATCCCAGATGTGGAGATTTGAACTTTTGAAAGAATGTATGGAGTCTTCAAAGCATACTCTAGTGGAATATGCTGTCAATACATACACAGTCATAAAACTGCCAGAGTGTGTCTCCAACATGTCCCTATACCACAAGGCGAGAAGGACCACAGAGAAGGGAGGAGGGATTCCGTCAAATCAAAGTTAAAACCATGACCTGAGTTAGGACTTAGGATACCTACTTTTTATTCCGATAGTACGTCCGCTTGAGATAATTTTCGGCATCCACGCGCAGACAAATGCTGGTATTCATCATGAGTGGATGAAGGTGATATGTCGTATTTTCAGATTTTCGCTGTTCACGCCTTTTTTGGCTAAATACACTTAATCGGTTTTGAAAACCGATGAGCCAAAAAAGGCGTCTACCGGCGTAAGCCGTTTAATATTTTTTATAATAAGAGAGAAATTAAATAATTCGTAGAACAGCGAAAATCCGAAAACCCACTTTTAACCTTCATCCACTATGTCTTCCAATAAGAAAGTTTACCCAATACCCAGCGATGAACGCACGTAAAGATAAATTGAGAAAGGTCATGACCAGCGTCTGTTTGGTTTAACGGCTTTCATTCATTCTTCATAATCAGGGTCAGCGTCACGTGTATCGATTAGATGTTTTGTTGAATAAAAAAGGTTTGTCGGGGCCTATTAGTTGTTCATTCATTGAATTTGTTACCGCTGTTCTTGCATAATTGCATAATCAGCCTATAATGTTCCCACTCGCACTACTGGGACACAATCCTCCTCTCCCTCTCTGTGAGAGAGGGCGAACCATAATCTACCACGTGAGCCCATTGGGAGTTAGAAAATGTCATGGTTCTTCTATTTTTGGTCCTAGGACATGCCGATTTCCTGACGATGTTTTCCTACGCAGTTTTGAGTTCAGTGCCTGTCTGGGTTCATACCTACGATCTACAACTTGTAAGTGGCGACACTGATAATTCTGGAAACGTCTAAATTGTATCGGTGTTTTGTTGAATAATAAATGTTTCATCGTCATCATCATCATCATTTTAGCCGAAAGACGTCCACTGCTGGACATAGGCTTCCCCCAATTCGGTGGATTTGCCATAATCGCCACGCTTGGCAGGCGGGTTGGCGATCGCATAGAGAACGCTGCTGCCCATTCACTGTAACTCCCTTAGTCGCCTCCTACGACACCCACGGTAAGGAATGGGATGGTGCTATTACGTCGGGCACCACACGGAACCGGAATAAATGTTTACATGGAGGTTATTAGTTGCGTCATTCATTTTGTTAGTATTGATCTTGAGACAGTGATAATTCATCGTAGACTGCCGCGTTCAAGGTTGGTGGTCGGTGCACGCCCGTGTTGAATGAAAGACTTGCATAAGTCTTAAATACAATTTCATGAATTCGATTAATATTGAACTGAAATACAGGGATCATTAGATAAGTTCTTAGTGTTTTTGAGTGAGATGCGAGAACACTACCAGTGTATAAAAACAGTCGAATTATTCCATTACTTCACTGGACTGAATACGGAATGAATAAAGCAAATTGTCACAGATTTAACGTACAACGTATGTAACGAGAAAGATAGTAATCCAAAATAATAATTTTGGCGATAAGGTTTTCGCATAAGAATGAATATTTATTATTCTTATGGTTTACCTACCACGTAAAGTGGCGTATTTACTGTTCGCCAACTTATTTGTTTCGTGTTCTAGTAGGTTGGTAAGTAAGTACTAAAGTATGTGTGTAGGCCGTATTTGCAAAATTCCTTTTGACCTTTTGTATTTGATAACTTCTTACGTTCGTGAAATAGTAAAACAAGGAAGGTAGGGAAGGTTTCGTACCTTATGGCCTGGCCACGACCTTATCGTTATCAGCGGAAGCTTAGCGCGAGGCGACGAGCGGGAAAAGAAATAGGTACACAAACATGTATGATTCACGTTACGAGGCGCCGCGGCCGCCGCATGCAGCGGCAACGTCAGCGATATTCGCTGACCGGTTCGCGGCAGGTGCGCGGGGCGCGGTTTGAACATGAACAAATGTACGGGCGAGTTGATTGTTGAGGTGCACGAGTCAAATCGGTGCGGACAGCGGTGGAAAACCGAATACTTATACTAATGGGAATCACCTCAGTCACAGTGTCTGTCCGTCCGTCCGTCTGTTGGTTGTTATTGTCGAAACTGGACTCGCACTATTTCAGAAGAATATTTCTTCCCAAACTGTCAAAATCACAATGACAACAAAACTTTCTACTGGACGGCCACGAAGTATTTACGATTATCTACGAAATCATGATTCGTTTAGAACGCATAACTGTGATAATGAATAGAAAAACATAGCTATCTTATCCTATTGCACATTATTTATTTAATAGTCATGTCTATTCTTCCGTCGACAAATCGGTGCTCGTGCTAAGCTTGCTGTGGTAGGTATGGCAAAATACATAATTGAAAAAAAAAAAATATATATTAAAAGTTACTGAAATCGATTCAGTTAGTCAATTATAAAACAAACTACTTTCAGGTCTTTCGTCTATTATGTTACACCTTGTATAGGGCAAGGAAAAGGCGAGTTTTATCGAAATTATGAAGAACAGAGACAATGTAATTTCGACACGTCACAAAAATTAATTGCACAAAACTGCAATGGCAATGCAGACGCGCGGGTGGTCACCGCTTGACTGGAGCGCACCGCTCGTTCCCCGCTCCCGCGCCGCTGTTTTCGAGGGCCGGTCCATTTGATAGTACGCAACAGATCCGGCCACACCCGCGCCGCCACCGCCCGCCGCCCCGCTGCCCGCAAGATTCGAGGTAGCGGCCTAAACGTAATGTGTAAAACAAATGTACGCACGCGTAGCGCTAATGCTTTCGTAAGCGCGCTTGGCGCGTAGGTCGTCGTAGACCCGCGTAGCGCGTCATCTAACGAAGTTCCGCGTAGCACGAAAGCCGTCGTAGACCCACGTAGCGGAACAGCTAATCGTTTTTAATTGAGAAAATGGATTTAAATAAATTTATTTTTATATTTCTGTTAAATATATCGTTCCAATCTTCAAATTAAAATAGTTTTTATTGCGCAAGTCCGATACGGGTTTAAATCTGTCGTAATAAATTCGAATAATAAATTAGCAAGTATTGTCGTACAAATGCAAATAAAATCGTATAAAATTAGATATTAACTATTTGATAATAAATAATCCATCACTGGATGCAGTTTGGCATTTGGAATTTTATAGTATATTTTTAATTATAATAATAATTGTTATTGAAGGGATAAACTGGTTTTAAAGATAATTAAGAGGTGACTTTGATGATTTTTTGGTACATTAAAGTATGTTTAATTACGTTTTGAGTACCATCACAGTATGCAAAAAAGACTTAAAATATAATATATTTTTTGCTTTCAAAATTATTTACGGTTAAAGAGATACACTGCTTTAAAAAAAAACATATTTTTGAGCGTTTTCAAGAAATCTCCGCCTTAAGCTACGGTGGGCATGGTTGGGTAGGTCAATACATTCCAAATTTAAACAGGAGGTGTCTTCCGTCTTCTGGTTCAACCACGCTAAATGTTTTAGTAACTGCCACAGTTCAAGACGACAATAATTTTGGCGTTCACGTTATATTTAGTTATGCCAACAGTAAGTTAGTTCATATGATAGACACTTACGCAATTAATAATAAAGCATCGGATTCTGATGACATTAGACCACCTATACTCAACCTGCGGCCCGCCGGGCCTTTGTTATTGGCCCATCTGAAGTTTAGATTTTAAATTTCGCGCCCATCAGAGAATGGGTGTTTCAGAACGGGAACGTGACCCGATGATGTTATAAGGATAGCATGTAGCGACAAGCCAGATCTTAATAAAGTTTTAAAGTGTTCAGTATCAAAAATGCCATTAAAACATATAACATCTTTGTTAAAACTTCTTTTTCTATACTAATATATAAAGAGGAAAGATTTGATTGTTTGTTTGCATTCAGTAGGCTCCGAAACCACGGAACCGATTTGAAAAATTCTTTCACTGTTGGGAAGCTACACTATCCCCGGGTGACACAGGCTATATTTTATCCCCGTATTCCCACGGGAACAGGAACTACGCGAGTGAAACCGCGGGGCGCTGCTAGTCATTAATAAAGTAACTACATCGTTAACTTGGAATTACGTTTTAATGAAGACCTAACTAATTTTTGCTTGCGGCCCTCGACACCATGACTGAAACGTGTTTGTGGCCCCTTTAAAAAAAGGTTGAGTATGGCTGTACTAGACCAATCAATAATAGTGACACTGAAGCAACTGATATTATTTACACAAAAACCGTTCACCATAAAGAAAATATTGAATACAAATGCGCAGTTCAAAATGAAACTGTTTACCGAAATCCGCCTCCGGTCCTTTCATCACAACAGTTATTTCAATTTAAATGCCATCAAACCAAACTATCGAATACTCAGTCTGTTCATTAAGATTCCATTTCCGGTTTTGTGGTGCAACGTCAATTCATTAAAACAAACAAAAGAGCTGTTAATTTTTTTTAAATTTACTGATAAAATCGTTTAGTTAATGTTTTTTTTTTTCAGTTTCCGTTATTGCAAAACATTGGATACTGAAGACACACCATGATATTCTGAAAACACATTCTTAATCTGCTTCATAAAGCTGCACCTGTAAAGTTGCACATTAATATTTCCTTTTTCCAAGAGGATTTGCGGAATGACCATAATCTGAATGGGCTGAGCGCGCAAGTTCTTTCGATGTTTTTATTCATTTACACGAAAATCTGT
Organism: Polymixis flavicincta; assembly: GCA_949987655.1. Lineage (NCBI taxonomy): Eukaryota > Metazoa > Arthropoda > Insecta > Lepidoptera > Noctuidae > Polymixis > Polymixis flavicincta. The sequence goes on along the minus strand of OX465171.1, from coordinate 7,371,325 downwards.
CTGATGTTAACGCAATTAACGAATGCAATAAGCTGAATCTAGAAATTAGCTAAAGCGTATTGGTAGATTCAGCTTACGCGCGAGCCTAGTCTCCCGTTATTGTGGGGCCATCTATAGGACCATCACCGATCCGATCCGCGTGGGTGAGTTTATTCTGTGAGATACATTCTCAGCTAAAATTCTAGGTAAGTAGTGAAGTGGGCTGGTTTTTGTAACTTTCGAAATTCGATATTTATGTTTAATTTTCAGCCCATTCATTGTTGATTAATCTGACCGATGCGACCACCTTTTACTGAAACAATGATAGCTCGAAAGCCCCTAAAAATACTTTCATTACACCACCTTCAGCTGAGGTGTTACAACCAACTCCACCAAAGAAGACGGTGCCACCTCCACCAAGGTCCAGGAAGACTTACCGATGTTTTCGTGATTCAGCTTGCGCAGATGCTTGACGTTGACATCGTTCTTGTCCCGCAGCTGTTTGACTGCGACCAGTTCGCCATTGTAGTGGCCGCCGAACACGATGCCCTGGGCCCCTGCCCCCAGGTACACCAGGCTCGACAGCTTTTCGTACGGGATATCCCATTCCTCTTCTGTTGACAATAGATAGAAAATTAAGTTTATTTTTTCCTAATTTGTCTCGTTGGTGTTTATTTTTTTTATTTTTTTATTTGGGAAAACAAACAATCGTACATTGTAAATTACATCTAGATACAAACTATGCTATAAATAAATGTACAATCCACTACGTTTCCACATGTTAATATCTTAAATACGTTTCAGTTTTGCTAAAACTAGTTACAATCAATATACCAATAAATAACAATACTACTTACAATGGAATAGTAATCATAAAACCAAATCGAAAAAAAAAAAAGTTAAAACTTAATACTACAAATCAACAATTAACAATTTTGAGCAAGACACTGAATAATAAGTTTTTTAAAGTTATGTTTAGTTAGGGCAAAAACATCGACATCGTTAAAATTATTATTGTAAGCTTGAACCAATCTCTGCAGCGGCGCTCTCTCTCCCGCATTTGTACGACAGGGAGTTGTAGCAAACAGTTTATTGTCTTGTAGTTCTTTTTTGCCCTGGGTTTTACACCCAGGTCAGGCAAAGGGTTATTGGGTATTTTTATCAGGAAATTCTCGGTAGCACGCCGGAGTGTAGATTTGTACCCGGTTGATGTCAATAAGCTCGTCCTCCATTACAAAGGATTTACCCTTAACTGGCAAAATTAATTCAATTTTATGATTATATTCCGTAATAACTTTTATTCTTATGAATTTGAATGGAATAATGAGATTTTCATTGCATATCAAACTGTGTTTTTTTTTATTATTATTGTTGTTGTTACGTGAATTACCAAAAATAATTTAATAAAATTAATTATAAATATATTTTTCTTATTGCATATTGTGTTAGTCTATAAGTAATTGTTGCACTTATGAACGTACGATTATTGAAAGTCTTTTCAATGTATTGTGTTAACAATTGATGGCTAACCTAAATAAATAAAATATGGGTGTAAATAGTTGTACCTATATTAACTTGGTAACAAGGTGTACCTCTACCCAATACAACAGGGTTAACAGTCGTTATGTTATATTCTATTAATTCTTATTAAGGTTCTATGGACTGGGATGCACCACACGGAGAGATGAGCATGTTTACTGTAAGCGATTAAACCTCGTCGTGGGCGATCGATCTTGGACCAATAGGATTTTAAGGTAGAACAGACGCCATATTATATTGTAGCTTAAAGAAACAAGTATCATGTACATTTCAGGCCTTTACATAGAACTAAAAACACTACAGATTTACATCTTCATTTCGAAAAACCTAATTTATGAATACCAACGTGTGATGGCAACAGATATCCTATATGCGATTAAGCGTATTTGAGTGTGTTGGCAATGACTGGCTTACATTCTGGTTATATTACGTTCATAATTGAACTTCCGTTAAAGGACAAATTTTCGAGATGGGTACAAGCTAGGCTTTCATAAAAAAGAAGTTGAACTCTCATTTGCTACGAACAGTATGGTCAGTTTTTGCGGTTTCCTACTTTTCTTGTGCTCAGAAAACCTCAGTTTTTGATCGGTGGCATCAAAAAACGTTTCGTGAAAATTTAACTTTTTTTAAATCTGTGAATGACATTTACCTGAGACCGTTTTCCTGTAGCTACAACTGTGAAGCTATCCATATTACCCCCTCTATCAAATCCATCCTCTACATAAATAGAGTCATGACGTATGCATGAAAATGTATACCAAACTATCATAGTATTTAATCAATGGGGTATGTCAAAGAGCTCTCACAAATTCGTAATGGCGGATGTGGGGGCAACCGTTTCAGCAACGCAAAGGGATTTAAGACAAAGCCAGGAGAGTTAATTAATTTAAAGTGCAGCTTGCGGACCCCTCCGTACGATCCCACACACACCAATGAGCCATTGGTTGACGTGGGGTATGGAACAAAATCGAAATACAAACTGGCTCCTAGTGTTTAAGGTGAATCTAGTCGATTTTTTTTCATACAGTAGTTTTTTGCATTACTCCACTGTTCAACAATGTACAGACGCCAACACATCAAGCTAAACCAATCTGTCAAATTTCTTTGATCGATTTTCAACTTTATTACATAAGCATAAGGTTCATGTTCAATTGGAAAAAAAATACAGTTTGGGGTAGCTTGATGTGCTGGCGTCTGTACATGAAAAATTAAACATGGTATGGTTTTGTCTCGTTATAAATATTGTCTGTCCGGAAACAGAATACTAAAATAAAAAGCCATGACAAAGTTAGGAGCCAAGAAAGATTCGTTTTTCTTGCTAATTTAACCTGACTTTGGGCGTGTTTAAATAATAAAAGAAGTGTAAAATCTCCAAAACCAAGTCGGTACCGTCAAAGCTTAAATATCGGAAAGGTAAATAAACTTCACTGGTTATTGACATATGCTTTTTCATAAAACCCGATCTTCCGAAAAACTTTTCTTAATTTTTTACACGCCTGTTTTACTATAAATGATCCTGCATTTCACTCAATAACGTTGTGCATGTAGACTGCTCATTAATGTTACTACCTCAGTCGGACATGATGCCTGGTGAGACAGCGTTATATTTAGCCAGGCCCAATAGTGAGTTCGAGCCCGCGACTAGATTCTCCTTAAGGAGGAAGCGCCGGGGTAACCCAAGAAATTCAGATTTAGTTACGTTTTATGCAATTTGCGTGTCTTGTTAGGCTGTCTGCATGTTGAACAAAATACGATTCGTGACCGTAACACGTTTGCTTTTACTATGTTATAATCATCGATACTACCTTTTAATTCATTTAGCCCCATTGATTGACGAAAAATTAATTCAATGGAATTAAATGAACAAGGGTATTAATGATTTTTATGATAATTCTATAAAGCCTTATTTGTTACGGCCGCGAATCATAATTTAATCAACATAGAACCCGACACTGACCTGTGAATTGCATAAACACCGTCTCATTCACACAAGTGGAGGTAGCTGCTATTACTAATGTAATTTGTCAGTCACGAGGAATGGCGAGAAACAGATAAAGTGAGGCAAGTCTGCACGGTAGCTCTTGGTGTGGTAGTGAGCCAGTGGAATTATATATTCAACTTAAATACAGAATCAACAAGTTTCCATAATACCTATATGTTTGCAATCCATAAATTAAGATGGTTTTGAAAAGCTATCTGTTGACAGCAATGTTTATTTGCTTGTTAGGTACATATTTGTACCGTGATTCTTGTTTATCTCTTTGCTGGAGTTTCTAGGGTTTTTTTATTTTTAATTCTATTGTTGGCAGTTTGCGTTTTTTTATGTTTGTATTTAAGCCTTCATTCTTAGTGTGTCCAGTATAATCACCACTACTTACTATGTAAATAAATACAAATCAGGAATTTGTGTAATGTCTAAAGTCTGTTTTCTTATGGTTTTCTTCTATTCATTTTGGACCTCATAGGTACAACATCTCTTAATAAATTATTAGTTACGCAAGTTTTGCTGGTGATCTAGTCCTTTACACTAAAGTCTTGGACAAATGTAGATGCTGTTGGTTTTCTAGCTAAAACGTTTAAAGCCTAAAACTTAAGTTTTGAGACAATTCAAGAGCAGTTTTAAAAACATGATACAAAAGACTAACACCCAAGCCGACTAAGTATAGTCAGCGAAAAGCAGTCCTGAATATTGTTGTCTAAAACAGACTAGGCTTAAGAGCGTTCATTCTGAAAGTTGGCAATGTCGCAAATAGCTGTCAAATATTTTCTTGTTTTGATTAATTTGTTAATATTACTGTATGGAAATTTGAAATATTGCTAACTAGTGATCTAAAATATTGATTATGAATTGCAGTAGTTAACTTTTCAACACTGAATATTTAGTTTTAGATGTAAAAAAGAACTTTGAAACTTTCCAAATGCCTTTTTTGCACCTAAAATGGTTACAACATTAAATTCAGTGTTGTAATTGCAAATCATTATTCATATTTTAGGTCACTAGTTAGCGATATTTCACATTTTCATACAGTAATATTAACAAATTAATAAAAACAGGTAAATATTTGACAGCTATTTGCGACGTTGCCAACTTTCAGAATAAACGCTCTTAAGTCTGCAGTGTTAGTTAAGAAACAATCTACAATGCAGTCTAAGTCCAGTGTAGTTTTAGTCCAGTACTCCAGAGAATTAAGTTCATGTTCACTAAGATTTTAGAATTTATAATTAAACTAGCTGTCCCGACAGATGTTGTCCTGTCCTTCCAAAATTCATTCATACAAAATACCTACCCTACCCTACCTCCCCTACCCACAGAGTTTTGACAACCTGGTACTTCGACGGACAAAACACTTTTAATAATTATGACTCAAATAATAGACAAATAATTTGCAATAACAAATATTGAGATCAATAATTAAGATAAAAACTCAAAGTCAGTTTGGTTCAAGCGCGCATCTCTACTTATCAATATTCTCATTTTGTTGAATATTTTCAGTGAATATTTGAGGAAAGCTTCAAGCTAAGCATGAACACCCAAATGTTCCCCAATCCTGGGACGCAAGCTGTATGAGTGTAATCCCAGCATACAGGCTCAGTGTGGTTTGTTGGAGGTCACATCTTCAATTTTTTTGTCCCAGAATATTCCAATCCGAGTCTAATCCAATTCCAAGTCATGATGTTTTCCTTCTGACTAGTAACTGATTTAAGAGCACTGGTGGATTAAAGAATACAGCAAAGATTTGCAAGTTCTTATTCTAAGTTGAAGCTAAATACCATAGTCTTAAGACAAGAGTCTATGGAAAGGTCAGTAATTTTTTTTCCAACTCCTCAGTTCCTTTGTGCAAAATATGAAGAAATTTTTCTTCAGTTTTCTTTATTCCTAAAGCTGTATCTGAGAATGCTTCCTTATTTCAATTAAATGTGAACGTCTTAAAAGCATTCCTTCATCCTTTGTGTGCTTTGAACCTGCATTATTTATGTATAGAAGAATGCTTCAGTAAACTACCATTTAACTGATGACCTAGTTAAAATGAGGGAAATTGGAAAAGTCCTAGCTGCATTCTGTGAAATGCCTGGTTTTAGCTCAAATTGGGGCAGAGAGGCCATGCAATGTTATTGTCCCAAATAAAAGGGGTCTGAGTTTGACCTACTTCCTAAATAAAGTATTCCAGTAACATACTTTATGTTGTTATGTGTTTCTATTTGTGGAAAGCTTTTTTGAAAATAACTGCACTAAATTAATTGGATAACAAAAATTAAAAAGCTGCCTCTGCATTCTGTTGTGTGAACTATTTGCTAAAGAGAAAACAAATCCATGGAATTCAGTTTAGCTAGCATATTACAACATGAAAAAGAAAGTTTTGAAAAATAAAATGAAGAAAAACAAAAAACTTACCAAGTTTTTTGTTTAACTTTTCTAATAATACGTTTACTCCTTCACAATAGGTGGCATGAAGCTTCTCTAACCAGTCCATCTTGGCTCCTTAATTCATTCTCAGAAGATTCCAAGTGCACAGAAAGTTAGAAATAACTTTAATTACAGTTAATTTTCGGGGCAATCGGGATGTGCGACCCGCGCGGTCTCTTTCGCGCGAATGGTGCACTGCAAAGCGCCACCTCTATTGCTCGATCGCGCACCCACACAGGCGCACCCCCATTCACTTAGTGCACGTACACTGTATCCTAAATATACATTTATGAACCATCCCCTTACCCTATAGACGCGCAGCGCAGCAGCCTTCAGCTCCGAATCTATTTTTTGAACATAATTCATACGGCCCAAACAAACAAGAAATGTTATTGATTATCTCACCTTGAGGCTTCAACTCCGCTTGGCTGAACAGGGAGAAGACGGTGGAGAAGCAGTCCATCACGCCGCCCATCCATAATAATTTCTTTTTGTCCTCTTGTTCTTCCAAGGCTGGGAAACATCCTTGAAGCCTGCCGTTTAAAATGTCGGGTGGTGCATCAGGGTCCTCGGGAGGATTCCCGTCCATTTTGCCGGTTGATTGCAGCAAACTTATATCTGCACACGATGAATTAAGTATTTCATTTACACATTTGTAACAGAATAACCATTTTTGGAATTATTATATCAAAACAAAGATTTCACTCACTTCTGAGGCGTGCACCATAGACTAACAGATTTTTTTTCACCAGGAACAGGCCGCACAATTATTCCACAGACTATCATAGAGACACAGGGGCTAAAGTAAGGGTTGAAACTATCCGATAGCCTTTGGTTGAAACTGAAAGTTCTTCAATGGTAAACGTTGGCCCTCTACCTATGCTCTAAGCCCTCTAAAAACCGCCATTGTTTTGTGCATGTTTACTTTTGTGTCGATCACAAATTAGATAAATAATATGTATGTGACTACTATGGAGTGAGTGATTAAAAGACGAGCTAAGGAAAAAGTAAAAACAGGTTAAGAATAAAAATACAAATATTTTATAGGACATTTCATTTTAGATATACCTAACAGACGTAGGCAAGAAGAAGAGAAGCTGCCAGGTTCAAATGAAATTGGGCGGGTCCACGGGTCAGATCGGCAGCATGCATAATGACGGCTCGGCGAAAGTCTCTACTCAACGGGTGCCTGAAGATGGACGACGCCCCACCACGGTCTGCCCAGAAAGCGGTGGAGAGATAACCTGACGCGTACTGCAAAGGCTGGTTCAAAATGAGGCGAGAAAAGAGTTCCTGGAAGGAGTTGGGAGAGAAATTTGCCCAGCAGTTGTACATTTTAGGCTAAACAAATAAAAAAGGACATTTCATTTTTGTTGACTTTTAGTTTATTTTTTGCTGAAGGCTGGAGGCTTACGACGACGGGAAAATCTGACAACGATTACAGATTTTATTCGCTTGAGAACACCACTTGTTTACGAATTTCTCCCAAAAAGAAATCTTGAGCTTTCAAAAAGATAAACATGGTATCGACGAAATATCGGCTTTCCAATTTTTTTTTTAGAGCTTTCACCCACAGTTTTCGTGTTTTAACAGTTAACACATACAAACACAGGGGTCCACGTAATTTTGCAATCCACAGCTGCGCAACGGGGCATATTATTAAATGAGTAAAATAAATCGCTTGTTCACTAAAAATCAGATTCTTGGACACGCGCTAGTAGAGACATCTGAACATTTTACACTCATTCCTTTCTAAAGTTGATTCATCAGAAATATTGCGTAATAACTCTTGCGATAAACTTATCCCACCAAAAACTATTAACTGCTCTCAAATACAATGTTCTTTTTTATTCTTTTTATTTTTACAATGCTGACATAATCTCGTCATTAATTGACATTATACATCAATTTTATTTAGGTTCATTTTATTTATGTAGATTATTTTACATATTGTGAATGAGAGAACATTGTAGGCCTTACTGACTGTAGATTTGTAGACGATGTTCTATTCTGTACTCGTCTAAGTACCTGGTACTTATTGACAGGCCTGCGCTGTCCTCCCATACATTTAATCTCTGTAATTTGAAAATATTGTTAAAGCCAATTATTTTTAAAAGAGTAACCGTGGAGTTTCTTGTCGGCTCTTCTCCATAGGAAACAACAATTTGGAACCGTGCACCTAGCTTCTGACGTTTCATAAGTGCCCATGTAGGTTTATATAAAATAAAAAAAATTTGATTTGATTTGATTTGAAAAACATTTTCATGTAAAATTTTGCCAAAACGAGACCATAATGACTCGCCCTGTCAAAAAGTTATCAGACCTCACCTAGAGTCAAGCTTCTAACTCTACACGCCCTAACTCTAAAAGTACCTTCACAAACTCTACACCTTAGTCAAAATATGTGGCTTGGCCATTCCGCTAAATTCACATGAGCGTAAGGTGAATTTAACCACTATTCATTACTTTGCGTAATGCCTTTTAGGAGAGTAATATATCGGGGTAATGCCCTTGCGCTCCACTTGGCTCGTCTTGGAGGGAGCACTACCGTGCCCCCAAATGAAATCTTTAAAGTATTTGTCTTACCATATTTTATTTATTCAGCGGAAGAACTATATTTTAGAACGTACAGTCCCAAAGTCAAAACTGGGTATAAGAATAAATATTTTATGTAGTTTTATAAATAAATTTCAGGACTGACCATTGAACTTAGCACCCATTTAGATCTCACTTCTTTTGTCATTGAAATCAACAATCAAGGCATATATCACAATATTGAACTTGGCTTTCATTTCACATTTATGTTTTTGATGGGATATCATTACTTTTGTACATGTGTTAGTATTAAATGATAAATGATTTTATTTCTGTAAGTAGGTTTGTACAAACACTTTTACACGTCAATCATATTTTTTTAAACTAGATGAGGTCGGCGTTTCCTATCTGACTACTCTGAGAAGAAAGGCCGAAACAAACTCAGAGGTCACAGTCTCTTTTAGAGGCCAGACATAATCTTGGTCAGATCATGTGAAGAGTAGGTACTTATTTATAACATATTAATACCAAATGGTTTTTGTTAAACATTACAGGCACTAAGTATATTAATAGAATCAATAAAGTGAAAAAATATAATAAAATGATAAAAAAAATACAAGTTCCTGATTTATTGCTTTATATTCACCTAATTACCTATCTGCATGCCAAATTTGAACTTTCTATGTCATCTGGAACTGGGTTAGAGTTTTGATCTCTATGTCAGTCAGTGATAAAAATGACGATTTTGACTACCTAATAACCGTTTGAGATATGTCTATGAAATTTGGAGCACATATGTATCTCACAAATCTCAATATATGAGCCAAATTTGACACGTTTATGTGTAATAGTTTTTGAGTTATGAGGTCAAAAGTGGATCCAAATGGTTCGTGTAATATTACACACGGCGCTGCTCGCCAGTTCTGTTACTTGAACTTGGCTTGACATGCTACCGCGTGTCTAGATTGCAATCAATCTGAAAAGAAGGTAACATGTACTTATATCATTTTATACCCAAAATATTTACGTGAAAAATGAGTTCAGAAAATATTTTACAGTCATTTCAAGATAAGAAGAAGTTTGTGGTGTATACAAGTTTTATACGGTGTAAATAGGTTTTAACTTTGAGTGAGCAGTGACAGCGCGTTCACGGGCGTTCCATAATGTTGATAAAAATGACAGTTCTCAGCTGTCATAATTGTGATTTCCATCGGAACCACAGACATATAAACAGTAGCAGACCAAACATTAATCCATAGTCGATGGACTTGATTCTTTATCCTTTTTTTGCTAAGCGACATGTCTTATGTGGTATCTCGTTCTGTCACCTGTTGTCACACTGACTCACACATAGACAAAATTTGACGCGTAACTCGTCTGTCCCGCGCCGCCATATTGATAAGCAACATGACGTTCTATGGTGGTTTTATGTTTCAACCGCGAAATATTACTTGAAATATTACTCGTTTGGGACTTATTACACAAAATGAAATGGTGAAATGCTGTGCGTACCAGTGTGACAGTGCTAGCTACCACAAAACACCTGGATTGACCTTTCATCGGTAAGTTTTTGTATTATGTTGTGTAATCAGGGACGGATTTGGCGACAAAGACATACCAGTTCGAAAATACTGCAGAGTGCAGATTATCAGTGTAAACATGCATGGTATTTTAATAAATTATAAAATTACTCCGGCCCGGCGCGTTCCGCATGTGGTACGTTACAATAGAAAATGAATTGTGTCTCATTAGCCGGTTATGTTACCCTATCTGTGTGATGGATAACATGAACGATGGTGGACATTAATAGGTATAGGCTACTCACATAACTTTGACATTTCATTCTGCAGGTAATAATTGAACGTACCTACTAATAATTTTTCCAGGTTTCCAAAGGATGAAAGTTTCCGGAATACATGGATTTAAAACTTGAAACTCCAGGATTGGCAACCTAGACCTTCGAATGTACTTTGTTCGAAGCATTTTGAGAAACACTTGATTGATCCCAGTGCTTTTCTAACAACATTAGGTCCTGGAGCAATTCCTACTCTGTTGAATGAACTGTTTAAGCAGCGGCTGCTGCAGGTGCGGAAAACCGCAAGCAGTGCAAATATTTCAATCTTATTGGAACCTATATGTTCGAGCCGTTTGGGGTTGAAACTCTAGGGCCATGGGGTTCGAGTGCCCACTTAGTTTTCCGAGACATTCCCAAGCAGTTGGTCGACTCTGCACGTGACCAAAGGGCTGGCCTATTTTTCGGTCAAATAATCAGCACTCCCATACAACGTGGCTTTTTTGCCAACCTTTTGGGCACTTATCCCATTAACCACGATGCGGACATACTCGTATTATTTTCTTTTAATATACTAGTACATATTATTATATTTTCGTTTTTAAATTATGAAAATAAAGTTTAAAAAATAAACATATAAATAATAATTAAATTCATTCTTTTATTTCAAAATTCCTGATATATTCATAAGCTAGCTTTCAGGCACACCAACACCTTAACTCTAGGTCCTACAAAGCTGGGCATGCTGGCTAATGACTGCCGAGACAGTTCTTTTATCTGATACTGATGCCCGTCAACGGTCTGTGTATATATACCGTTAAAAGGAGGTGAATGGACTACCGCCCATCGTCCTTTTAAAATATTACCTTATTCTCCTTTTACAATAACCACGGGAATAGATGGCGATGGATTCGTTAAGACTTTAATGATAAGAAATCTACACTTCATATACCCAGAGAATATCGATTTTCACGGATTGTCAGTACGATTATCAGTCGTTTCAATATCGTTAGATAATACCGGCAACCGGCCCTAGTCCGGCCCTGTATTGACAACACTCCCTATGTGTGCGTAATGGCTACGCAATTTTTAGCGAATGTTTGGTCTGCTACTGTTTATATGTCTGTGATCGGAACGCAAATTATTGATGTGAGCGCTCACAACGCTATTTTTATAATTCGGAAAGCGGCCAAAGTTTTTTGTCTATGGCTTTCAGTATATTCTAAATGTTGGCTGGGATATATTTATGTATTCTGTGGGCTGGGGGCAAAAGTCAATAGCGACAGTACGATTCGGTGTCCAACTGTCCAGCCGAAATTAAATTACTAAAACTACCTACTTAAGTTCACATTGCCTTACCTACTTCTTACAAAAAACTATCGGTAAGCGTTGTTTAACGTATCTTAAAGTCTATTCATGAACAGCTAATCGTGAAATTCGATTGTGCATGTGTTTAATTTGTGAGTAGTGAGTTCCTGTTAGCAAAATGGATAAATCATTATCTTTACAAGATCTATACGCAATGTACAAGCGATGGGTGGTTACCAATCCTGGTGTAGTGACGGACGTTGAGACAGTCGCGACGTGGTCTTCGTACTTCGTAGCGGGGAAGATAAATAAATCGCCAATAGTGTCCGAATTAGTTTACTCGCTGTCAAAACTCGTGTCACTGTTCAACGACAGGCTTATAAGAGAGGCTTACGGTACTGACGAGCCTTACTACGGACTCCAGGAACAGATCAAGCTGTGGCTGACAGTCGTCCATTACTGTGAAGTGTTCGTAGAGCTGCTGGTAAAGAATAGATGGGGTACGCGAGGGAAGTGGACCATAGCGACCCTACTGCAAGTTTTCAAGTGCTCCTCGGCGCTCGTCCTGCTCTTCAGGTTCAAAGAGCTACCTGTAGCACATCCCCCAATAGCTGCATTGCAGAGGAAGAAGTTTACAGATGGTAAAGACACAGATGAGAACTCCAACTCATTTTTCACTCTTCGGAGATCGGGGCGCATCATTCGACGTGTGGACGGTGCCCCCGCAGTAGCATTCCGTGACTGGGAGCCTATGAAGATCAAGGATGACAGACCTGGAGCAGCTGTGAATGTGAAAGATTTGATATACGCTGAGACACTCCACATTCTGAAGCCCTTAATACACTTAGCATCTATGAGAGTGTTTGGAACGAAGGCTTGGAAACAATGGGTCATCGCTCTGTGTGTGGATATAGCAAGTATGAAAATATACAGCAAATACATGAAAGATCTGTCTTACGAACAACGGCTAGAGATAAGCCGTAGAAAGTTAAGTCTAGTTTTGTATTTACTAAGGAGTCCTATGTACAATGGTTATTCAAAGAATGTTATTGAACAAGCATTGTCATCTGTGACATACAAGGTACCTGCAATGTCATTTATTTGTGGTCCAGTCATTCAGTACTTGAGCCATTGGCAAGATATTTACTTCTATATGTGGGCTTCATAGGAAATTTGTTACATTATTGGATAAGGAAATCGTAATTTGGACATTGCAAATAGATATTTTAGATGGTGTAGTTTAATTAATTAGATCCCGGCTAATGAGACACAATTGATTTTCTATTGTAATGGATCCAATTTGATCCGTGACGGACTTAACCGGATAAATAAGGTATTACAATGTTATGTTAACGTGATAATTGATAACTGTTGCATACAATTCTATGGTTGTTGAGCTTGGAATGTTGAACATTATCTTTGACACTTTCTTAAACCTGGAGTTTCCGTGGAAGTTAGTTATATTTGAATGTTTCAATACTTCTTGACTATTTTCTTGCCTCATAGCTACAATTAACCTTTTCGGTTTTGTTTTTTAAACTGATTCATATATAATTATGTAATTTATGGTAATTTGTTCATTTTCCATTTACAAATGTCAATAGTATGCCGAACTCTTACTCAATATGAAAGTAAATCCTGGATGGGGCTGGCACAGAAGCGTGGACATTGGGATAAGAAAAGAGAGGCACTTGTTCAGCAGTGGGTTATTCTATGGTTGATTATGTTGAATGTCAGAAAATCAATATTCAATTGGTTGAAACTAGTTTTAAGTAATGCTTGAGTCTTGAGTGAGGTTCTGTAATATGAGCATTAAAACTCAATTCAACCAATAAAAAGACTTTAAACAAAGATGAACCCAAGGCTTGAGTATCTTTGTATAATAGGCCCATATTGCATTTATTGTCACGTCATCTATAGCTAGACTGGTTTAGCTCTTAATCTTCGGTCACCGGCCAGTGTTTGCGCTTTATATTTACACATGCATGAGACATCGTTGTTACTACTACTTATGGACAGTTGGTTTCTAAAATTGTGTATCCTTTTAAAACTAGTAACTACACATTGATACAGTATTATGGAACCCAATAGACAATCAAATGGATTCTTGTTGATTCAGATAGCTTTATTTGCTGAAACATATGTATACATACAATTAAAAAATGCATGCAAGGTACATGGAGTTGTACTAACATGTTCACTGTATTGTCTTGGTGTTGTTGTGTGGTGTATTATGTTATGTGGTGTGTGATTTATACTTTGTTACCAAAAGGCCAAATCATCAGGATAGTTTAGCCCAGGATAATCCAGTTAAGCGTAAATACTTTAGGCCTAACTAGTTTGGCCTGGGCCAAATTGATTGTATCATTGCAAGTAACAATATTTTCTCAAACAACAATACAAGTAAATAAAATTGAAGTATCTGTTTGTAATTTCAAAATAACAGCTTCTTACCAAATGCATAAGTATATGACGTAAAGTATAAACGGTACATAAAACAAAGAAACCTTGTTTTTAATTTTTGGTTTTCTACGAAATGGCAGGACCGATTTTAACGAGACGTTCACTGGCAGATAGCTGATGTAATTAGGAGAACCTTAGGCTTCTTTTATTCCAGTAGCACGTTCCCATGAGATAATTTGCTCACGATTGAAGTCTCAACACAGCTTATATTTGGATAGTCTTATTCAAATATAAAAAAGTATTATAGGACGAATTAGTTAGGCCTAAAATTCGGTGTGGTCGGCTGTACTAGAACCGAACATAAGAATGTGCTCAATACTGAAGTGTTTATGGCATTCCACAATGTGTACTTAGCTTGTAACTTAAAAATTTATGAGATTGTTGAAGGCCCTTCCCGGCAAAGCAAAATAGTAGATGAAAGGAAACTTAATTTATCTGTCTTCAAACTATATGTAACATTGTTAATTCGTTTTTTTTTAATACATATGTATTTCGCTGTTAACTAGTGTTTACAGTTAGATAGATTTCTAATACACATCACATATTTTAATATCAATACCATGAATCATCAATTTGAGTAGGTACCTAGTAGACATGTATCCCATAGTTTGTCTGTAATGTTAAAGACCCATAAACTGGACTAGTAACAAATCAGTCAGAATTTGTGCCCAGTTGCTCAAAATCTGCAAGGTCGGACATCCCTCATTAATGACAATATGCTCCCTCCCATTCTCATTTAGTTTTTATTTTGCATTAAAGTATGAAACGGTCATTTTAATTATTATTTAAGTAGGCGTCGGGTTAATTTCTAATTTATTCTGTAAATAATTCCTGAACAATGCTTATTTTATATTGCAAACTGTAGGTATTTTTATTTGTTTATTCATTAGGTATAATTATGAAGTTTCCTATTGGAAAATGTAGGGTTTTTGGTTGATCAAATAGGTATAGTGGGTAAATAAAACATTCAATAGTTACACTGATTGTTAAAATTAAAGTTTCGTCTAGCTCTAGACCCTCGGACCTTTTTAGTTTTTATTTTTGTATAAAGTAGGTTGTTATTAATAAAATCTTGTATTTTTTACTAGCCCTGAATTTTATTTGGTGGACGCAATTATACATAAAGATAAAAGGATATTTCTATGATTTTCTGGAGTAATTGGCTTCCGGTTGGCCATTGTTGGGCTCCACCTACCCGGATAAATCTTGATGGAATCTCTTTCAAAGTTTATCGTAATTCAATGTCCAAAACATCCAAGCTTTACGTAATTGATTTTACAACAAAGAGACTTGAGACAATAAACTTGTTTCTCATGACAGTTTCAGTAAATGGCATATTTTAGTTTCACAATGTAATTCCATCTTTCAATCGAGACCCTAGCTGTTATTTTTATTTATTTATTTACCAAGCTCCAAGTCCCATTATACAAATCACAAATACATAAAATTCATCATGTTCTATGTACCTATATTTAAATGTAATTTATTACAATCGTTAAATAAATAACATTAAAATTCGTTACAATCACAAAATAAATAACATTACAATGAATTAAATCATAATAACAGAAAAAATCACAAAATCATTTACATTTCAGTTAGGTACCACTGCGGCGGCACCACGCCGCCGCACAATGGGCTGAAAATCGACTTTCATAGACATATAATAGTTTTTTCCCAAATGTCCACTTGTGATTTGAAAATGTTTTGGAAGACTTGCCTAAAAATACCAAAATTATGGAATAGCATTGCAAACAACGCACACAGATTATTTCTCTATAAATGACTATGGAGCTGGCATGAAAAAGTCTTATATCCCCGCTTTTGATAGATTGGCCCTAATGGTTTTGCAGGTGATTAATCCTTCAATTATTTACAATTTTTTGGCATACTCTCCGAAATTGAAAATTATCAAGAAGCTTCAACATCTATCGCTTATGATGAAGAAAAACCATCCACATCATGAGTTGGTCCTATGACGAAAAGGAAATTCCCTAGAAAACCTTTTGAGGACTTGGGGACAAAACAAAAGTAGAGACGGAGTAGTGATCATTGAATAGTGATTGCAGTGAGCTTGTTCATGCAACTGTTACCAAGTTGAAGGAAGATGGAAGAGATAATATTGCTTCTGTTATTGAATACATGATGAAAAATCCAAAACCGGCTAATATATTTCAAGACTTGATACAAAAACCGGCTGGCAACAAAACCTTTACACGCCTTAAGTCACTTGAATTACTGTTATCTCTTAACTTATCAAAATTGCAATATATAACTTTGAGAGAATCAGCAATTTGAGAAGGTATTAGTGACTTATATCCTTCCTACCACAGAGTGCAAAAAAAAAGAGTGTTATCCATCTGAACCCAAAAATCCCATCACGGTTACAGATAGCTCAGCCAGAATTACTCTGCAGGCTCTCTTGAACTACTAACTCTTTTTTTTCTTTTTGCACTCTGTGATAGGAAGGATATAAGTCACTAATACCTACTCGAATCGCTGATTCTCTCAAAGTTATAAATTGCAATTTTGATAAGTGAAGAGATAACAGTAATCCAAGCGACTTTAAAGGGTGTAAAGATATTCTTGCCAGCCGCTTTTTGTATCAAGTCTTGAAATATATTAAGCGGTTCTGGATTTTTCATCGTGTATTCAACAACAGAAGCAGTATTATCTCTTCAATCTTCCTTCGACTTGGTAAAAGTTGCATGAACAAGCTCACTGCAATCACTATTCAAATGCTCACCACTCCGTCTCTTCATTTGTTTTGTCCCCAAGTCTTCAAAAGGTTTTCTAGGGAATTTCCTTTTCGCCATAGTACCAACTTATGACGTTGATGGTTTTTCTTCATCATAAGCGATAGATGTTGAAGATTCCTGATAATTTTCAATTTCGTAGAGTATGCCAATTTTTTTTTTTTTAAATAATTGAAGGATTAATCACCTTCAAAATCATTAGGGCCAATCTATCAAAAGTGGAGATTTAAGACTTTTTCATGTCAGCTCCATAGTAATTTATGGAGAAAAAATTATGTGTGCGTTGTTTGCAATGCTATTCCATAATGTTGGTACTTTTAGGCATGTATTTAGTCTTCCAAAACATTTTCCAGTCATAAAAGTGGACATTTGGGAAAAAAAGTATTATGTATGTCTATAAAAGTCGATTTTCAACCCACTGTGCACCGCCGTTCCAGCCTGTGGATCGTACAGCTCCAATCCTCAATATCGACTCTCAATAGATGATTAGAAGACTGTTATAAGTAGACTGCTGGAAAACGACTTTATCCATGCAAGAAATAAAAATTCCCGTGGCGAAGCCAGATTATAACCCCCAGGAGGTGATACACTCTGTCATTTTGAATGTTAACTTGCCGTAAGTACTTTTACTAGGTGAGTAACATAAAATAAACATCACACTTTTCCACGAAGGGTTGGTGATTACCTGTAAAACTAGGTAAGCGGTTACTAACCCAGTACCTATCAGCATGTCTTTAATAGGTACTGATTGTTTTATTTATTTAGCATTCCTAGAAAACGCCTTCCTTTATTGTAAGTAGGCACCTTAAAAAAAAATCATGCAGGTATGAGAATTTTGGGAGAGATTAACGAAAGAGTTATAAATTATTTCTAGTATTTTAATATAAACTAATAATTTTGTGAAATGTTTGATTTCATTTTTCAAAAAAATTTGGATAAAAATATTATATTATCTAAATATAAGGGTTATACAGTCGCCAGCAGGTCAAGCTATCCCAAACTGTCAAATTTTCCCAATTGAACATAAACCTTATTCCTTTGCAATAAAGTTGAAAAACTATCAAAGAAGTTTGACAGATTGGGGTAGCTTGATGTGCTGGCTTCTGTACAATATTTTGTGAAATGTTAGATTTCATTTTTTAATTAAATTTGGATAAAAATGTTATATTATCTAAATATAAGGGATATACAATATTTAACATAAGTAACTATTAACCCTAAGTAGTAAATTAAATGACTAACTTACTAACTGGTCAAATAAAAACAAAAAGACAATTCGTTGAAGTACAGAGGCCAGCACATCAAGCTACCACAACCTGTCAAATTTCTTTGATAGATATTCAACTTTATTCCTTACGCACAAGGTTCATGTTCAATTGGGAAAATTTGACAGTTAGGGATAGCTTGACCTGCTGGCGACTGTACTAGCCGGCAAAGCTGTCATAATGGGAACGTGCCCAGCAGCACCCTAATTGCGTAACTTACGATTGATCATAATTGGTTTCGTCTTCACAGTTAAACAATATTCATTGCGTTATTTATGTTGTTGAACAGACACATTTTTCGAACATATGAAGCAATGGTTTAACAATCCGTTTCAAAACGATACAGATTATGATGAATCGTGAGTTACGCAATTAGGGTGCAGGCCTAGACAAAACATATTTCTGTTACCGTTCACGCCAAACGCTACGAAAAAATCTATGGGAATGACATTACCTGCGGAAAGGACACGACGTAAACTTTCCGCAGGTACCGAATGTAATTCCGTTCTTTTTGTATTCTGAGGTAATTCCCATACATTTTGGCGTAGCGTTTGACGTGAACGCTAACAAAAATGTATTTTGTCTCTAGGCCCTGAAGACTCAACGTGGCATGATGCCGCGTTGAATGGCAATGCTAAAGGGCGCCACACATGGCTAAGATACTATAACATTTTATCATATCGCTCTCCATACAATTCAATGGACCATTACAAACGACGAAGATAATATTTATTTTCATATTTTCTTATCGTAAGATAGAGACCGTGAGAATTTATCTTAACTTATCATCTTATAAGTTATTAAATCGATACAAAATGCGATTAAGGTTGTCGAGATTTGTACTTAGGTTTGTGATCAATTTCATTGGTACGAACTCGTGCGGCAAATTCTATCTCTTTCACACACAGCATAGGACCGGCTCACGCGCATCTGGAATCTTCTTTCTAACTCAGTTCAGTGGAGCGAGTAGAGAGATCTTCCAAAATATTATATTCTCCACGGTCTTTCCTATTTTTGATATGATTTTCTACCCAAATGGATCTTCTAGAGCGTGCAAGAATCACATGCACATCAAATTCAAAATCTGAATCGTCATCAGATGAGCTATCCAATAAAGATAGCAGGCAAGCACGTCCCACAGTTAAGTCTCTCTGTATATTAGTTCAAAACAGGACAAGTGCGGTCGCGACGAAAGCTTACCATATATTATCGTATCTTCGTCGTTGGTCATGGCCTAATATACCTATAAATATTAATTTAAAATCTTAAGATAAAACATTATAGTATCTTAGCTGTGTGCGCCCTTTAGTCTGGCCAAAGAACCATCCAGCATATTAACAACTCTACAAAATAGAAAGTAAAATTTAGTATTTCCTGCGGGGGTAATTGTGTACCTAAACAAAATAAAGACATATTTTCTACTGTTAATGTAACAGTAGAAAATATGTCTTTATTTTTAATAGTTCAACAACATTCATTGCGTATTTAATTTATTGACTTGACAATATTTTTTGAAGCAATGGGTCAGCAATATCCAACAAAATGATTCAGATTGTGATTGATACTGTGTTTAAGGCTGAGGCTACATTAAGCCGCGACGCGACCCGCGAAACATGAGCGTGGCTACACCTGCACCGTTCATCAAAATATTACTAGCGATCATTGATTTCTTTATACGATAGGAACAACATTACTGTAATCACGGCATCGGCTACATCAACATAAGCGAAATTGAAGCGAATTATTATTTGTCACTTGCACGACTAGTTCAATAGTGCTACCAAATATGAGTGGCTCCATAATGCGTATAGTAGGCCGCGATGGATGATTTGCTAATTCGTTGTGTAGCATGTGTACTGTAGCCACTTCATCGCCGAATATACGCCGGATTTTCGCTTATAATGTAGCCATACCAAGTTTGTCTCATTTCGCTCTTCCTGTCGCATCGCAAATCGCTGCCTACTGTAGCCTCAGCCTTAGGGTGCTGGTTCATTGAAGGTAGCAAATAGTTTCTGTTTGCTGAAGTATCGTTACACCGGCGCGGCAGTTACTGGGATAATAAGAATAATCCTGTAGGTAGTAACCTACAGGATTATTCTTATTATCCAATCTAACTGTCACAATCTAACTGTATATGGAGACAGTAGTCTCCATATACAGTTAGATTGTCTTCCTTGATTGCGAGGTATAAACATAATGTGTAGGTAATTACGGCTTATGCTCTTGCGTAAAGTACCTATAGTAATTAAATTGTACCTAATACTTAACGCCAACGTCCAGGTGAGCACTATTTTAGCTAGGCAAGGTTCGTTTTTCTGTTTTGGTAATCTTTTGAACTCTCAACAATAACGCTACCATTTAAAGTTTTTTTGTTTTTATCGGTTGAAATCTTACACGTTTTTGTCAGTCACTAGTAAACTTTACACGAACAACTAGCGAAAAGACGCCAATATCCCAATAATAAAGTGGATACCTACACTTTTTAAGCAGTCTTATGCAGTTACTGGCTTGGCAGTAATTTTAGTTCAAAATCAGATTTGATGCAATCAACTTCATCCGTCTGCTTGAGAAGCGTCCGTCACCACGACGACCGCTCCTGTGCCCGTCGCATCCAGTGGATTCCCGAGACCTTCACCATATCAACGGCTAACCTTCCAGCGATGGTTTCAACTCCAAATCCCACGTGGATATAGTATTAAAACGAAAAATTATTGTTACCTATCCACAAAGATACTTGATATTATTTATTTTTAAGTAAGGACTGAGGACTTAGTTACCTACATGCATTTAGCATTAGGTATGTCTTACGTTTGCTAAAGTTTTAATAAACAACGTGTAATATAATTAACGCAATACCTCATAATACACTCCAATTAGAGTACCTATTGAGTTTATAAGCATAGCACAGTCGCCAGCAGGTCAAGCTATCCCAAACTGTCAAATTTTCCCAATTGAACATAAACCTTATTCCTTTGCAATAAAGTTGAAAAACTATCAAAGAAATTTGACAGATTGGGGTAGCTTGATGTGCTGGCCTCTGTACAATGATCAAAACTTTTAATTTTAAGAAAATCGTGTTGGATTAGCATTATCTACTATAATATAATGCACTTAAAATTGAGTCCTTGAAATAGGATATAATTTTCTTTAGTTATATCGGCGCGCGGCGGTAGGTATGGCAAAAAATTAAAAAAAAAAAAACAACTGACCTCCAAAAACACTAGAAAGTGAAAAATAACTTCGATTTCGGAAGTCGGTGACTTTGGATATGTATTTTAGTAGGTAATTTCTTGTCACCGCCTTCCGAAATTAAAGTTATTTTTTACTTTCTAGTGTTTTTGGAGGTCAGTTGTTTTTTTTTTTAAGTTTTTGCCATACCTACCGCCGCGCGCAAGTCAGTTGATTTTTTGATTTTTTGACGTAGGTAAAGCTTAAATTCGTCTTTCAGCAGAGGTTTTGGAATGTAGCCTTAATCTTAGCCTTTCGAACCGTGTCCGTGACAGTGGAGTGGCCACGACGATTTAACAAAAAAACTACCTAGATTATGTCAAAACTTGATTCCCAAAACCATTTTGTCAAAGTTATGGTTAAAAATGTATAAGGGTTTGAACGTGGCCGCGCCATTGAAACGCGGAGAACCGCGCGGCCACGAAGATCTTTAAAACTAAGCGTTGCAGAGAGCTGAAATTTAGGTGAATGATAGATTAAATGTGTTATAAATATATAAAAAATCCTGGAGTTGTAAGACTATAATCCCGTGGACACGCCATTGAAACAGTGAAAAACACGATATCACAGATATCATGCTGGAAAAGCATCGCAGACGTCTGAATATTTTTGCAAATCCCAGATTTGGATTTACCAAAATTAGTAAAAATACAATAAAAAGTCCTAGGTTTATATTTTAGGAGCTGTAAGACTAAAACCGCGACATTGAAACTGTGAAAAACGTTTTCACCGAAATGTCGCAGAAAAGGCATCGCAGAGGTCTGAATCTGAAGTTTTTTGTGAAGCCTAGATTTGAATTTGTCAAAACTTTAAAAAATACACAAAATAGGTTAGGTTATTTATTGTTTATTTTCCAACTTTTACAAAATCTTGGTAGTTTGTTTATTTATCGTCGTGAGATTTGAATTTGTCAAAACTTTTAAAAATACACAAAATAGGTTAGGTTATTTATTGTTTATTTTCCAACTTTTACAAAATCTTGGTAGTTTGTTTATTTATCGTCGTGGCCACGTGGAAGCTAACTACTTATATAACTTTTTAACGATTTATGGGAGGAAAAAATCGTATGGGTTCTTGTCACCGTGTGTTGTACATACAGTAAATGGTAAAATTATACGTAGATGATCAATATAAAAAATGCTGGTCTATGGATGGATACTATGTCCCGCCAAAAAATACACAAAATAGGTTAGGTAATCTATTGTTATTATTAATATTATAAGCACAAGAGTTTGTTTGCTTGGTTGAACGCGCAAATCTTAGGAACTAGTGCTTCGAATTGTAAACATACTTTAGTGTTAGATAACCCATTTATCAAGGAAGGGTATAGGCTACTTAACATCAAGGTCCTTTTGAGCCGAGGAAAAATAAAAAAGTCAGGAATACGAAGTACTCGCACAGGCAGGCGAGTTCAATGCAACGGGGTGGGTCAGGAGAGCAAGATATTGAAGCGGGCGGATTAATATTATAAATGTGAAAGTTTGTGAAGATGTTTGGATGTTTGTTACTCAATCACGCAAGAACGGCTGAACAGATTTGGATTAAATTTGGCACATAGATAGTTTGTAACCTGTTTTAACACACGTTTATCCCGATACTAAGTTCCCGCGTGGCATGATTTTCGACCTAGGTAGACGCTGGAGAAGCCTGGCAAAATCTAGTCAAATAATAAGAAAGATTCAGTTGGGTCGTGCAGCTTTTGCAAAATTTCGTTCCCTTATCGCCTGTTCCGTTCTGTTTGCCTCAATCCAACAGTGGTATTTTACAAAAGTATAAAATGTTTTGTCTAGGACCAAGCCCAAGTCGACGGCGCGTTGTGTTCCACGCGCGCCTCAAAGAGATGTCAGCACAAGAAAATGATGGGGCCCGCAAGGGCCGATGCCTGCCAGGGATGCGGGTTTGTTCGACAGAGATACCACAGCCCCTGGCATACGGGCTACTGAAGGAACACGGGTGGGTTTTAGTCAGTAAAAGTCTGACACGCCCTCCTGCTCCACCCAGAGCGGGAGAAGTTATTTGATGATTTCCCACCAAAAAAAAAACCTCCCCAAATAAAATGCATGAATAACGCCATCTATGTCTTGCTGCCTGAACTAAACGAAAGCTTGTGAATTAATTTATATTTTTTAAGCATTTGCCTAAGTTCAGAAGCGGACCGCAGTAGGCGTTCAGTAAATGAATAGGTCGCAAAATCTTATTATAATCGTTTTCACAGTTCAACAATATTCATTACGTTATTTACGTTGTTGAGCAGACACAGTTTTCGAACATATGAAGCAATGGTTTAACAATCCGTTTCAAAACGAAACAGATTATGATGAATCGTGAGTTATGCAATTAGGGTGCTGTTCCCGCGGGAATACAGGGATAAAATATAGCCCATGTTACCCGGGGATAGTGTAGTTTCCCAACTGTGATATAATTTTTCAAATCGGTTCAGTAGTTTCGGAGCCTATTCAATGCAAACACACAAACAATCAAATCTTTCCTCTTTATAATATTAGTATAGATAACAAAATTAATATAATATTTCGTGATAAAACCTTTTTAAGTAAGGGTATCTTTTCGTAACCCGAATTTTAATCTATATATATAAAAGAAAGTCGTGTTAGTTACACTATTTATAAGTCAAGAACGGCTGAACCGATTTGGCTGAAAATTGGTGGGGAGGTAGCTTAGAACCAGGAGACGGATATAGGATACTTTTTATCCCGGTATTAGGTAGGGTAGGTAGGATAGTGTAGACTATGGTAGGGTAGTGAAGGGTAGCGTAGGTAGGTAGGGTAGGATAGTGTAGGGTAGGATAGTGTAGTGTAGGGTAGGATAGTGTAGTGTAGGGTAGGGTAGCGTAGGTAGGTAGGGTAGAATGGTGTAGGGTAGGGTAGGTAGGGTAGGGTAGTGTAGGGTAGGTAGGGTAGGGTAGTGTAGGGTAGGTAGGGTAGGGTAGTGTAGGGTAGGTAGGGTAGGGTAGGTAGGGTAGGGTAGCGTAGATAGAGTAGGTAGGGTAGGTAGGGTATGGATTTTGTATGAATGACTTTTGGATGGACAGGACAACGTCTGTCGGGACAGCTAGTTAACTTTAAAAAAATCTAGTATTTTGTTGATAGATTCTAGTTACATAAGATTGTAGAAGGTCGTCCGTCGTAATAAAGCGGTAGTCGTTAAAATTAATGATAAATCATCAATAAACACAATTTTAAATACACATTGACATTGCTTAGACAGTGACATAATTAAATTACTTTTTCAACACACTTGCTCATAAAATGGCTCTAATTTCACTGCAATTAGGCACATAATGACACCTATTATCAAACTGTGACTTTTTCATTACTATTATTCACTAGTGAGTTATAGAATTGGTAGAGTTGCTTTGTTCTTAGTGAGTTATAGGTTGTTTTTTAATTGGTTGAGTTGCTTTGTTCTTAATGAGTTATAGGTTGTTTTTTAATTGGTTGAGTTGCTTTGTTCAAAACAATGACGATGATGACATGACGATGACGATGACGATGACATGACGATGACGTTGACGATGACGACTACGTGACGATGACGATGACATGACGATGACGATGACGACGATGACGATTACGATGACGTTGACGATGACGATGACGTTGACGATGACGACTACATGACGATGACGATGACATGACGATGACGACGATGACGATTACGATGACGATTACGATGATGACGATGTCATGACGATGACGACAATGACGATGACGATGACGTTGACGATGACGATGACATGACAATGACGATGACGACGATGACGATGACGATTACGATGACGATGACATGACGATGAAGTTGACGATGACGATGATGACTACATTACGATGACATGACGATGACGACGATGACGATTACGATGACGATTACGATGACGATGACGATGACGTGACGATGACCATGACGATTACGATGACGATGACGATGATAATGACATGACGATGACGATGACGATGAAATGCCGATGACGACGATGACGATTACGATGACGATGGCGATGACGATGACGATGATGATGATGATTTTGTAGTATTATTTTCTTCGCAAGTGTGTTGAAAAACGTCGTATGATACACGTGTGTATTGATGATTATCGTCCTCGGCTCTCTTAAGACCCTCGCCTGACGGCTCGGGTCTCAATGGCGCCTCAGCGATAATCACCAACGTTACACACTTGTACCATAATGTACTAATATATATACCTACACATTGACATTGCCTGCAAAGTGACATTATTAAATTACTTTTTTTTCTCACTTAGTTTGATGGTTTGGGATTTTGGGTACTTTAGGCGGCCCACCAAACTATAGTAATGTTATCTTGAGTCATTTATATGACTGGGGCAATTCAATAGACAACTAAGACAATTCATCGAAATGAAAGTAAGACATATTGTTCAAAATAAAATGTGGGCCTGGCCGAAAAGCACGCTGTCTCACCAGCACCTTAATTGCGTAACTCACGATTAATCAGAATCGGTTTCGTTTTGACAGTTCAACAATATTCATTGCGTTATTTACGTTGTTGAGCAGACACATTTTTCGAACATATGAAGCAATGTTTTAACAATCCGTTTCAAAACGAAACAGATTATGATGAATCGTGAGTTACGCAATTAGGGTGCTGGCTTCGTGTCCGACAGAGGTAGTACCCGTGATGAGTAGTCTGATACTATCTCTGTCGGGTACGAAGCCTGGTGAGACAGCGTGATTTTTAGCCAGGCCCACCAGTGAGTTCGAGCCTGCGCAAAGTGTGCCCTTAAAGCAAAAATCGCCGATAAAAACAATTTTCTTGTATGGTCCCTTAAATTTTTAACTTTTTTTTAAATTTTATTATTTTTCGTTATTGCGGCAACAGAAATACACATTTTGTGACAATCGTCTATCCATTACCTACGGATCATGAGATACAGCCCACTGACAGACAAGACGGATGGACTTAGTAATAGGGTCCTGTTGGTTACCCTTGGGGCAGTGGCGTAACTAGGGTGGGGCAGGCAGGGTAAGAGCTCTGGGCGCCTGTCAAAGGGGGGCGCAAAAAATCGGCAATTATAAAATAAAACATCAATAAACTATTTTAAACTGTTACCTTTATCTAAGAATTCTGGAGAGCTACTTGACTATATCGTGCAGTACGAAGAGGATGAAAGCGTATTTCCAAATCTGCCTGTTTCTATTCAAATTCTCTTAAAATTTCAGCATTACAAGCGATTTTTTAGCAAGTTGAAATTAATATTTTACCTTTGTTATTTGGTCAAGAAAGATTATGGTGACTTAGCTTTGGTCAGTGTAGGTAGACCGACAAGATTCGACCGAAACGTCATTTTTGTCTACTCTTCCGTCGACAAAACGCTTGTCTCCGGTTCTCGTAACCCTGCAGAGGGGTAATTATGTCATGCACTATCAGTAGGAATCGTTTTAATTTTTACAGTTCCACAACTTTCAAGGTTATTGCCTTCTTTCTTATCTCCGTGGTTATTGTTAATAACCTTCAATATGATTCAGATTCTAATTGATAGTGTTTTACGCAATTTTAGGGTGAAGGAAATGCAACAAAATTATAGTAACTCGGTACTTCTTTGTAAAACAACTCTAATAAAAAAATATGTTTGTCATAAGTGCATTACAATTTACGAAATTTACAGGCAGAATCATAGGCACAGATAATTTTATACAGGACTAGCTTTTGCCAGCGGCTTCGGCCGCGCGGAACCTTCATCCCCTATTCAACTCTCTAAGGGGTGGAATTTCGAAAAATCCTTCCTTGTTCCTTGTCTACATTATAAAGGGAACCTCTGTGCAAATTTTCAGCTTTCTAGGCGTTTGGGCTGGGCGTTGATGAGTCAGTCAGTCAGCCAGTCAGGACTTTTCTTTTTATTTATATTGATAGATAAGTTTAACCAGTGCGCAAATTGTAACCATGAATTCAGCATATCATTCTAGACCCCCAGCGCAGAAATTTCTCGCAGATTACACAAAAAAAAAGAAGGTTTTTCGATACATTTTGACCGCGTAGGTGATGCACTTTTCTATGAAACAGCTGATTTCTTTTTGTATAACCGACGAAAAATGTCTGCGCTGGGGGGGTCTAGAACGATATGGTGAATTCATGGTTACAGTTTGCGCTCTGGTTCAAAACTTAGCCTATTTAACATTTTTGAAATGCCCATTAATCCTTTAATTTAAAATCGTTTTACGCCTGAATATTTGTTAATGCAATAAGCGCAGCCAACGCACGTGCGCGTTTTTCGGACGTGTATCATGTGCTCACACCGCGTTTACGCGTCCATACAATTAACATAACTTTCTTCGGGTGCGGTGGAACTTAGGCTTGCCAGACCTGTGCGTTCATTTTGCATCTCGGTAAAGGTGTCTACACACAAGTCATTTCAATTCGGCGGGCCGGCCGTCAATAGGGTATTTTCCAATTTGATAAAAACTGTTTTAATTTGAAGATTGGGACGATACATTTAACAGAAAAATAAAAATAAATTTATTTCTGTCCATTTTCTCCATTAAAAACGATTAAAATCACATTTCTTTTTCGTTGTTTTGAATTTACCGCCAAAACGCTTCTTACGATGACTTTTATCACGTGACATCGTGACGTCAGCTTTGTGTAAACAGCACCAGTAAAAATACTTAGTTTGGCGCAGTTTTAGAAGTATTTGTGCACAGAGGCTCCGCAAACCAGTGATTTCACTTTCTATCCATAAAAATCTTGTTATTTATAAACACCACACTCACTTGTTTACTTACTAACTACTTAAGTTTACACAAAGTTGACGTCACGTGATAAAAAGTCATCGTAAGGAGCGTTTTGGCGGTAAATTCAAAACAACGAAAAATAAACTTGGTTTAAATCGTTTTAATTGAGAAAATGGATATAAATCATTTTACTTTTATTTTTCTGTTACATATTTCGTCGCAATCTTCAAATTAGAATAGTTTTTAATAAATTGTAAAATACCCTATTATGACGGGTCTTGCAAAAAAGCAAATTGCTAAAAATTTGTTACAAAAACAAGTGTCGTGTGAAGCAACCTTTACTTGTAGCGTAATTGTTTTATGACACATAAAACTCGAAAATTTCGAGAACTCACAGAAGTGTTATGCCGCACTTGGACTAATTAGTAAACAGGTCTGCCACACTGGGTACAATTTCTTCAACCGCGCATGCGCTTTCATAGCACCACACTTAATATTTTTTGAACGCGCAAGAGCGTATGCCGCATAACTATTTAATTAGCATTTGCAGAAAGTTCGCTAATTATTCAGCAGTGAATGTGGTGGATGTACCTAAAACATGGAATAATTCATAAATAAATCTGCAAACTCATATTTGACAACGCAGTGCCTTGTGCGATTGGATGCGCATCATTTGTTTTTTATCCACGTCGCACACCCGCACGGTTCATGGGACTGTCATCCACAGAGCATCATTTAAGATACTGGATATCCGTATGGTCTATGGGACTGCCACCCACAGAGCATCATTTATGATACTGGAACACCCGCACGGACCATGAGCCTGTCACCCACAGAGCATCATTTAGAATACTGGAACACCCGCACGGGCCCTGGGACTGTCACTGACAGAGCATCATTTATGATACTGGAACATCCGCACAGTCCATGGGACTGTCACCCACAGAGCATCATTTAGAATACTGGAACACCCGCACGGGCCCTGGGACTGTCACTCACAGAGCATCATTTATGATACTGGAACATCCGCACAGTCCATGGGACTGTCGCCCACAGAGCATCATTTAGAATACTGGAACACCCGCACGGGCCCTGGGACTGTCACTCACAGAGCATCATTTATGATACTGGAACACCCGCACGGGCCCTGGGACTGTCACCCACTGATCATCATTAATGGTAATAGAACAGCCACACGAACTATGGGGCTCACACCCACAGAGCATCATTTATGACACTGGTACACCCGCACCGGCCATGGGACGGTCACCCATAGAGCATCATATAGAATACTGTAACACCCGCAGTCCGTACGGACCCTGGGACTGTCACCCTCAGAGAATCATTTACGATACTGGAACACCCGCATGGACCATTGGACTGTCAACCTCAGAGCACCATTTATAATGCTGTTACAAACGAAATTGTCGAGATGAACATCCACTGGCCCGCTTGCTTTATATGCGTTCACTATCGGTACCATCCGCATTGAGCGCTCGGTTAATTTCTTCATACAAAGCAATCCAAAGCCCGCACCCTCGGAGACGCCCTGGGCGTCGGGAATCCCAGGCCGATTTCCGGCCACCGTAGGCATGGGCTTGCGGACGGCGAGTAATGGGTAGCTCGCTGTCCGGTAAGGACCAAGCCCAAGTCGACGGCGCGTTGTGTTCCACGCGCGCCTCAAAGAGATGTCAGCACAAAAAATGATGGGACCCGCAAGGGTCGATGCCTGCCAGGGGTGCGGGTTTGTTCGAAAGAGACACCACAGCCCCTGGCTTAAGGGCTACTGAAGGAACACGGGTGGGTTTTAGTCAGTAAAAGTCTGACACGCCCTCCTGCTCCACCCAGAGCGGGAGAAGTTATTTGATGATTTCCCACCCAAAAAAAAAAAAAAAAAAAAAAAAAAAAAAAGCCCGCACCCTTATTGGGTAATTCACGCTTAATCATAATTTGTTTCGTTTTGAAACACATTGTTAAACCATTGCTTCACATGTTCGAAAAATGTGTCGCTCAACAACGTAAATAACGCAATGAATATTGTTGAACTGTCAAATTGAAACAGATTATGATTAATCGAGAGATGCATCCCTGCCGTGCGACGGTGCGGACCAGTAGATGTTCAGACGTGATGTCAAGAAGCCATTCTCAGTTCATCTTTATTTTTTCTCAGATTTTGTTACAGAACACAGTATCTCCATCACAAAAAATTAAAAAAGCTATTTTTTACATTAATGTAATTAATAATTTTTTTAAATTTATTTTTGACGTGTAAACGTCTTTTCGCTCGGAGTACCTACCTACTGGTAGCAGGTAGGTAAGTTCAATATTTCTGACCGACAAAAATATGTAATTTTTCAAACGCTAATAACTACGATATTTTTACACTAGAGTGATGATTGAGCATTTAAAAGGTAGATCATATTTAAAAAAAATTAAAAGGACATAACTTGCCTGTGACGTCACACTAAGTGTGCATGCGCATGCGTGGGACCCTCTATTTTTCACTATGAGTCGAAAGTCCAATTTGTGTAGGGCAAAATATGTTGTTAGAACACTGATTCTAGTGTCAATGTCATGAGTTAACAAAGCCCTACTAGGGCAAGGAGAGAGTTGATAAAAATATTGGATGAAAAAGGGTATAAAATTAATAATAGGTCTTTACCTATGAAATTGCCGTTTTGTATGAAAAAAATTAAACGATTTTTTTTCATGAATTTTTTATTTGTATTAATCGAAGTAATCACCCATGCAATCAATGCATCTTTGCCATCGCAGTGGCAGTTTATTGATGCCCTTCTTAAAGAAATCAGCTGGACGGGAGGCAACAAATTCTTCAAAGGCATTTTGTACTGCCTCTCGGGTATTAAATTTTTTTCCCGCCAAGAAGTTATCCAAATTCTGGAAAAAGTAGTAGTCTGTAGGCGCAAGGTCTGGTGAGTAGGGCGGATGACGGAGAGCTTCCAACCCCAGTTCTTGCAACTTGGAGACCGTCTGCTGTGCAGTATGAGGTCGCGCGTTGTCGTGCAGGAGCAGCGGAGACGAGCGATTGACCAATGCTGGTTGGAGATGCGCCAGCTTCTCCATCATTGTGTTCAGTTCTTCACAGTACACATCTGCAGTAATGCTCACCCCGTTTGGTAAGAAGCTGTGATGAATCACACCGGCGCTAGACCACCAAACAGTGACCATCACTTTTCTAGGGGTAAGTTTTCGTTTAGGGCATTGTTTAGGTGCTGAACCAGGATCCAACCAACTTGCTGAGCGCTTACGGTTATCAAACAGAATCCATTTTTCATCGCAGGTAACAATGCGGTTCAAAATTCCTTCATTTGTGTGTCTGTTGAGCAGTGCAAGGCACGTCTCGACGCGTACTTCGCGCTGGCGATCATTGAGTTCGTGGGGCACCCATTTGTCAAGCTTTTTTACCTTGCCAATTTGACGCAAATGGACCAATATTGTTTTGACGCTAACGTCGAAAGCTGCTGCTAATTCAGCCGTAGATTGTGTATCATCAGCTTCCACAATCGCCTTTAATTCGTCATTGTCGACCAAAGTCTTCGGACGACCGCGAGGTTCATTTTTCAGGTCGAAATTTCCAGAACGGAAGCGAGCAAACCAATAACAGGTGGTGCGTTGGTTTGTAGTGTTAGCTCCGTAAACGTCGTTGATGTTGCGTGCCGCTTGTGCCGCGTTGCTGCCACGACGGTACTCATATTCCATAATTACTCGAATTTTTAACGTATCCATGATGACGAAAAAGATTGAAATGCGATGAAAATGTAACACTAATCAATAAAGAAATGACTACTTTTAGAAAAAAAAATCCATGTTTTTAAAATAAAATTAATTTGAAATTAGAATTCTTAGCCAAACAAAAATTATTTTGATTTGAAATGGCCAGTACTGCAGAACGGCAATTTCATAGGTAGAGACCTAATATGAAGTTGACAATAGCAAAGTAGGTAACTCCATATATCGTCTCATGTCGGCCGTAAATATGCTGAGAAATGAAAAAATCCCAATCAAAGAAAGCTTGCATCAAAAGAAATGCAATGAGCCTAAAAATTCGAGTGCCGAGCAAATACAATACCTACAGCACTGACTGAAACCGTAAGAAAATCTTTTGCAAATAGCAAAATATTACCTATAGTTATGATGTCGTCCACTATTGGCTTTAAATCTGCTCAAAACTGAAAAATAAATAATAGTTTAAAAAAACTAAAAAAAACACGCTTTTATTGCTGACCGAACTAAAAAGTAGAAAATAATTTTTAATTACAAAGAGTTTATGTTACAGTAGTAGGAAGTCAATAATTCAATTCAGAGTAAAAAGCGTGGGGTGCATTTTCCTATATTTTCATGACTCTCCTCTCATAGATGGTTGCCAATAGAACAGTTGTAATAATTAAAATATCAAGCACCCCACGCTTTTTACTCTGAATAGAATTATTGACTTCCTACTACTGTAACATAAACTCTTTGTAATTAAAAATTATTTTCTTTTTAGTTCGGTCAGCAATAAAAGCGTGTTTTTTTAGTTTTTTTAAACTATTATTTATTTTCCATTTTTTAGTTCGATCAAATTTTTATCGGGAAAAATTTAAAAATTTGATCTTTTTTTAAATAAATTATTTTTTTTGAAATTTTGAATTTTTTTATCGGGTTATTGCATTGTCATCGGCCCTTAAGACGTGTGCAAAGTTTCAAGTTGATCAGACGTCTAGAAACCAGTGAAAATTAGGCTCAAAGATTCCGTTACATACATATATACATACATACATACAACCCGAGCTAATAAAAGCGTTATAAAAACATCATAATCAGTGAAAGCTTACTTCATAAGGATTGCAAAGAGCCTATTAAATCTAGTATCGGTCTCATACAATGCCTACAACCGTATCGGGAACCATATGAACATTTGTTACAAAACCCAATGTAAAAACATATTTCGCCTGATCGGCTGTAAATCTTTTCGTTATTGCAAAATCAAACGACAATCAAAGAAAATTTACGTCACAAAGAACACAAGGTTAAAAAGTCTGGTTATGAGCGAATAAAAAGCCAGGCTAGCACCAGAATCCTTTTTTTTTTTTAAATCAAATGCGTCATATTTATCAATCGGTGCTCGTGCAAGTAATTATGCGACATTTACAATTCTCTCCTCATGGCAGAAGATCGTCTCAATGGCAGAAGATGGTATAAGGGGACCTCGATGTATATAGGCACGGTTAGATCGCTCGTCCTAAATAAGTGAAGCGAGCGTAACTCGGTAGTTACTGGTGAAAGGCTTGCACAGCCCAGGATCAGCTAAGCTATACAGCACACTTATACCAGTCCTCGGTAAAGCAGGTTGGCTTTGAACTTTGAAAACTTCTTACGATTCGTGCAAGTTGAGTGCGCTTACACAATGGAAGAGCGAGCGAAGCGAGTGCTCACACGATATAGCGAGTGACACGAACGAGGAGGGCACGCTTACTGACAATATGAGCAAGAACTTAATACTAGCGAGCGTAGCGAGGCCATCCTCTACAGAAGTCAGCCGAGCCCGTTTACACACGGCAAGAGCGAGGGAAGCGAGCTCTCTCACAAAAAAACGGGCATAAAGCGACCACAGTTAATTGCCAAAGCGAGCGAAGCCAGCCCTATTACGCCTGGACTTAGCAGAGCGTGCTTACATAAGCAACAGCTTGTGTAGCAGACCCTTGACCAAAACGAGCTAGCTGAATTACACCACGTAGTGCAAACTTTTACATTCGAAGAGTGAGCCGAGGGAAGCGAGCCCCTCTCAAGACCAGCATGTGAAACAAGCCCATTACCAAAATTAGCGACCGGAGCGAGCTTAACCTCCTGACGAGCGGGTGGAGCAAACTTTCAAAGGCGCGGAGCGAGCGAAGCCCTTTTAAGAAGAAAACCCAGTTTAACGAGCCTACATAACGCTACCTAGCGCTTCGCTCACTCATGGCGAAGGCACGCGTAGGTACCCTGCAAGCTAGTCTCGATACAAGTTTTTCTCTTTTCGCTCATTTGAAGAAGACTCGCTCCGCTCGCTTGTCTGGTTTGAAAGCTGACTTGTGGAATAGGTGGGCTCCCTTGGCTCGCTCGATTTTAGAATACGCTTGTGTGTTGCACTCGCTTGTCTTATGGGGGGCTCACTTCGTTCGCTCATTGCTCGAATAAGTGGTCTGCTCAGTCGTGTCATCGATGAGCTCGCTTCGCTCGCACGTTACAAAACCGTGCTCGCTACACTGGCCTGAGTTAGAGAATCCCATCGTTAAGTCAGATTAGTTTAATATCAATGTGACCTTTCATGTATACATAGTTGGCATGGAATAAGATTGGTCGGATTGTGCCTGGTAAAACTGATCATGGATTATTATTGGAACTTCTCTCAGTAGGTTAGGTCTGATTACAGTGGTGAGTGTTGTGACCAAAACTTTTCACGAAAACAAACGGCGTGGACTCGGACAATTTGTTTCCAGGTGCTCTTTTTATCTTGCTACTTTAGTGTAGGTTTTCGTAATTGCTAGTCCACGCAGACGGAGCTGGAGAAACAGCCATTGCAGCAGGTAGATAATCATATCTTTCAGCCGCAAGCTATTTGGATAACGAGAGGTCCTATGCTTCTCGCATGCAGCGGATTTCCTTGGCCTTCACCAGGTTAGTCCATTTTATTGGGTGGCCTACCCACGCTTCGCCACCGGGTACGCGGTCGCCACTTCCGAACTCTTCAGCGTAGTGGGC
This sequence comes from Polymixis flavicincta, assembly GCA_949987655.1. NCBI lineage: Eukaryota > Metazoa > Arthropoda > Insecta > Lepidoptera > Noctuidae > Polymixis > Polymixis flavicincta. Next base: position 7,336,590 of record OX465171.1, on the reverse strand, counting down.
AATCCATTTATGTGCTCGCCTTCTGCTACGTTATGTATGGCGATTTAGAAATAATTCGGTTTTCATAGGTTTTTTTTTGTTAACCTATATTGTGCCCCACTGCTGGGCAAAGGCCGCCTATTTTTCTCCCAAACCTCCCTGTCTGGTTCGTTCTCTGGCCCTATAAACCTTAGCAGATCGGCACACCACCTGCGCCATGGCTTTCCTCGGCGACGACGGTGATGTTCTCCCTTTGTTTGAAAAAGTTATAAGGGTGTGTCCAGACCTGGCGAATGCGCCGCTTGCGAACTGCGCGCGTGCATTTCATGTTCGTATGCAGTACGCGCGCCGTTGGCGTGCAAGCTATGCGCCGTACTCGAACGGCGCAGGAGGTGCGCGCGTGCCACCTGCGGTGTACCTGCCTCGCCCCCATATTTAGTTCAAACGCGAAAGAAACTATGTGCGCACGAGCTGCGCGCGTGCCGCACGCGCGCCCCTCTCGAGCCTTGCCGGAGTTGCACTAGAGCGGCGCTCCAAACGTAGGCTGTAACCGCACGCAAGCAACACGCGCACAGTTCGCAAGCGGCGCATTCGCCAGGTCTGGACACACCCTAATATAATTATTTTGCTTTTTTTTTTCAGATCAGTGACGTTTCTTAAAGATTGACGGGGGAACCCAACGGAAACATAGCTTGAAGCGTATTGCAGGTAAATTTCTGAAATTATTATTTTTTGTTTCGTTAAGGTTTTGGTTTTAGGTCCTTAACCCACAGCAACGTATTTAATGCAGCTGTATACAAGTTGTTAAAAGATCTTTTTTATTTTATTATCTTATTGTCCGATTCCGCTTCAGGTCATCCATTTCCGCTGAGTAATAGGTACGATGTAATAATGTGATTCCAGTTGCAGTTAGCTGTTAAGGAACTTGGCTCCTGTGGCGTGCTCAACCCAGCCGCGATCGCTTAGTTCCTGCCGGATTATTCGGTAAGTGAGCCACATTCGTCATAGTTTTACGTAATATATTAGATTCTCTGTACTTTTGTAGGTGAAAGTTTGTGTGATAAGGCAAACGCATTGATCCGATGTTGAGAATACAAGGAGCTACAGCTTTTAAACGACTTCCATACCATTCAAATAATCTCGAGTACTTAAATGAATAGGCTCTAACCTTGAAAAGAGATTTGTTTGGAAATAGTGATTAGGTACACAGGACTATCCCAAACTGAAATTGTAGTAAAGCATGGAGACATATTAAAATACTCTACTGTCTTTACTCGCCGTTATAAAGAAAACATCGTTTTGATTTACTGCGAAGTTAAGCCTAAAAGTCCGCGTAAATTCCGTAGGCTTTATGTTTTGCTATGTATTGAAATATGTAATAAGTAAGTATTTTTGTTTGGTTGATTTTCGATACTGTTGTGGGTATTTTTTAATTACCGGGACTTCAATTAAAAGTTTTAATGAGTGGTTTCCGCGCAGGAGGACGCCCAAGTGCACAAGGCTATGTGCGGCTGCTGCCGACGCGACCGTCGACGCCACCGCCGCAACGTGCATGAAGTTTTGGGACGCGACCGCCGCGACGTGCGCGAAGTCTTGGGACGCGACCACCGCGATGAGCACGAGGCCACGGGATGTGACCGATGCGACGTGTACGAGTTCATGGAACGCGACCGACGCAATGTGTGCGAGGCCATCGGATACGAACGACGCAACGTGCACGAGTTCATGGAGGATGACCGCCGCGATATGCACGGAGTCATGGGACGCAACCGACGAGACGTGCACGACGCCATGGAAGGTGACCGATACACGACGGTGCACGAGTTCATGCGGGGCTACCGAAGCGACATACACGAGGTCTTGGGGGACGGCTGGCGTGACGAGCACGAGGCCATGGGGAGTGACCGCCGCGATGTCCAAGAGGCCATGGAGGACGACCGACGCGATTTACACGAGGCTTTGGGACATGACCGACGCAACGTGCACAAGTTCATGGGGGGCTACAGACGTGACGTGCACGAGGCCAACCAGGGCAACTGCCGCGATGTGCACGGCGCCATGGGACGTGCGCCATGCGACGCGCACGAGGCCATGGAGGGCGACCGACGTGCCGCGCACGAGGCCATGGAGGGCGACCGACGTGCCGCGCACGAGGCCACGAAGACTGCCCGCTGCGACGTGCACATGGATATGAGACACGACGGACGCGGCATACACGATGCCATCGAGACCGACCGCCGCGATGTGCACAGGAGTATCGGTCGCCACCGTCATGACGTGCACGGAGCCATACAGGGCTACCGACGAGACGACTTCGAGGCCATTTGGGGTAACCGACGCGACATGCACGTGGTCATGGAGACCGACTGCCGCGATGTGCAAAGCGCCATGGGTCGCGTCCGACGCGACGTGCACGGGTCCGTAGAGGGCTACCGACGTGACGTCCACGAGGCGACTGGGGACGAATGGCGCGATGTGCACGAGGCCAAGGGACACGACCGTCGCGACGTGCACGGGGCGATGGTGGATGACACTCGTTACGTGCACAAGGCCACGGGGGACGACCGACGCGATGTGCACGAGGCCATGGAGGACGATCGACGCGACGTGCATAAGGGGGTTAAGCGACGTTACGACGACGAAGCCGTGGAACCTAACCTATGGGACGAGCTCGAGGCCATGGGGAGTAACCGACGTTATGTGGACGACGCCATGGAACCCAACCGATGTGACGTGCACAAGGAGCCCATAGGAAGCGGCCGATGGGACGTGCTTGAAGCCATGGAATGCGACCCATGGGACGTGCTTGAAACCATGCAGGTCGACCGACACATAATGCAAGGGGCCATGGCGGATGACCGATACGACGTGCACGGGGCCACGGGTGGCGACCGTCCAGACGTGTACGAGGCCATGGAAGGCGACCAACGTGGCGTGCATGAGGCCATCGGAGACGACGAACCAAACGTGCTCGTTGCCATGGGAGTCAACCAACGTGACGTGCATGAGGCCGGGGGGGGTGACGGACCAGACGTCCACGAAGTCATGAGAGGCGAGCAACGCGACGTGCATGAGGCCATGGGGAGCGACCAACGCGACGTTTATGAGGCCATGGGGGGCGACCGACGCGACATGCAAGGAGCCATGGGTGCCAACTGCCGCGACAAACACGAGCCACCGCAAAAACCGTTAATCGAGATATTGATGACCGAGCAGTACTCCAACGTCCCTGCCGCGGATCTCGACGATGACTTACGCAGCGCGGCTCTAGAAGCACTGGAGCTGGGCGGCCTCCAGGGGCCCGTGAACGCGCTGGCGGCCGCGGCCGATGTGTTGGACATGGACGTAGAATGGGAAAAGCTGCGGAACCTAGTTGTGGTGACGCTTACGGGCGTCAAGCCCGTGCTGCTCTTCTCTGCCTCAAATGTAATAGAGGCCACGACGCTCACGCTGTCCTACCTACGCAGCGCCTTGCAGAACAGCCCCGTCTCACCGCGGCCGAATTACATGAGAGGTCTCTAAGTAGGTAATATTGCACAATAATAAGTTGCATTTGTATTTTGTATCTATTTATTTATTTCATTACCTTTTTTTTTCATTACAAGTACTTATCGCGATTACAGTAAAAACTTAAACTACTTGAAGACTTAATTAACTAGGCGTTCACACCGACGTCATAAAATCGCGGCGGGTATTTTTTCGCGCACTAGATCTTCAACGCACTGCTGAGCGCCGAGAGTTGAAAATCTAACAGTAAAACATATTATTAAATTTTCACTGTTCATTGCTCGGTTCAATACCGAGAGTAGAAAATCCAGTACCTACGCAAAAAAAAATCTCGCCACGATTTTACCAAATTCGGTTCTCCTCACTCACTTATGGAATGCTCAAATAAGAGTGGTAATTGCGTAACACACTATCAGTAGGAATCGCTTTCATTTTGACAGTTCCACAACATTCGTTGCTCTATTTACGTTGCCAAGCAAACAATTTTTTCGAAAACATTAAAGAATGGTTTAGCAAATGATTCTGATTAAGGTGAATCTAGTCCACATTTTTCCATACAAACTTCGGGAGTGTATTACTCCACTGTTCGACAATGTAAAGACGCCAGCACATCAAGCTACCACAAACTGTCAAATTTTCCAAATTGAACATGAACTTTACTCATATGCAATAAAGTTGAAAATCTGTCAAAGAAATTTGACAGATTGGGTAGCTTGATGTGCTTGCGTCTGTACATTAAAAATTAAACATGGTATGGTTCTGTCTCTACTCTCAACTCAAACTAAGTCGGTACCGACAAAGCTCAATTATTGAAAAGTTCAATAAACTTAATTGGTCATTGATATATGCAGTGGTTTTTCATAAAATCAGATCTTCGCGCGTGTTTTACGCCTGTTTTACTTTAATTGATCCTGCATCTCTCTCAATAATGTTTTGCGTATATAGTAGTGTCTAACTGCTCATCACGGGTACTACCTTTGTCAGACATAATATCTAGTGAGACAGCGTAGTTTTTAGCCAGGATCACCACCAGTGAGTTCGAGCCCGCGACTTGGTTCCCCTTAATAGTGTCTTACGCAATTAGGGTGCTGTCGAGGGGAGCGTCTTAAGACAGAAATCTAAACGATTGAAATTAAAAGATTAATTACAAGGTAATCACAGATGACGTGTATCGATTTCAGATGCCATGGCTGACAAACAAGACCCACCGATTGTTCATCAACTACTTCGCATGTCTACTTCTATCGAAAACGTAAATGCCTGTGAAGTTCCAATACTCCAGTCCATAGCCAGTGCTACATTCTTTACAGCGGGCTGTTAAAAATGTTGGCAGCCAAGAACACGAGCTTATGAGCATACTGGTATTTACATGGCATTCATACAAGGTGTAATAGAATACACAATACACGCAAGACCTGAAAGTAATTTGTATCGATTTTTCGTCTCTTTTTTTTTCAATCATTTTTCATTTTGCTATACTTAGGTACTTACCAACCGCCGATTGAGCCAAAGAAAATTCAATCTTATTTTAAGGTTGTAAGACTGAATTTTAAATGCATAACGTAATGCTAGGGTCAATATCACCACGTTTAAAAAATAACAGCTTAAGAAATAAAAGTTATGGTCATTGTATTAGGCTTTTAACTCAATTCTAACTCAACTCTAATTGGGGTGTATGAGGTCTTGCGTTTAATTACGTTACATCTTGTTTCTATAAAAACTCGGGAGTATTTATTTTTTAGTATTAGTAGGTAGGTAGGTTCAGGCCACGCCTAACTTTTTGAAGTCTTAAGGGCGCACCGAGGAATTTGCAAAATAGTTGCGTTCGTTTGATCCCTTGCTGCATCGTTATTACTTATCCGTTAGTTATGCAAGCAAAGAAATGTCTAAAAAACAAAATAAACTTTTTAGTAGGTACCGGCGTAAATTCTTCACGGAAGGTCAACAGTATTTTAATAATATTATAACTAAGTACATGTTCTTTTTAACGTCTCAAATTGGTTAAACACTTTTAAAATTGTAGGTATTTACGAATAAAAGTATAAGAATATATAATAACAAATACGAAGGAATGCCTAGATTATCGCGCCAACCACCCAGAGAGGCCACGCTACAATTAGCGCCAGAAGCTCGGTGCGTCCTTAAAAAATCCTCCGACTGTATTCATCATCTGGCTGCGCGCAAACAAAATAATTTTTTAGACTATTTATTGGCAATTCGACTCACTTCTTGAAGTATCTATCTGCGCGCAACATCAATGTGAACTACCCCTTGTATTCACTGCAAAAATGTCGCCAGTGAAATCATATGTCATGGTCTAAGGATGTGTATTAAACTTAACTTCTTAGGTATGTGATTACTGGATAACTTTAAGAAAAACGGAACTGCCTAGTTTATGTAGGTCGCTATATGACCAACATCTGGCTAAGGGTTTTGAGGCTTAAGCCTTGAGTTAGAGATATTGAAGCATTCAAGGAATTCTTACGCATCTTAGTTTGCCCGAATTTGCAGACAGGGACTGGCATTACCTGGGCATCAACCATTTTGAAGTAGGCACAATAGGTATTTGATCTAAGCATAAAATTTAATTTCGATTCTCTTTTTATGTTATTTACGCTAAGGTTTTTTAAGACCTTGCGACTGTATTAATGATCTCATTATTTATTTGGTTGCTAGTTAACAAAAAAAAGTAATCTGTTGGTTATTTTAGGTTCACTACGTGCTAATTATATGTCTTAAGTATCTACCACCGCGAGAAATCTTATAATGTAAACTAGACTAGTTAAATGAAGTCATGAATTAGGTATTTGAAATTATGGTGTCTCTAAAATGAAACATTTAGAAATTGCCACAGGCAAAATGAGTTACGTTATTATGTTAATATTATATTGCACGGACGATTAATCATGTACGGTCCGAACTTCGCGCAGAAGACTGTGCAATAACAATTTTTGGAAAGCAAATGGTGAGTTGAGGCGTGAGTGAGCAACCATGAAAGTCCCGAGATCCTTTGTTCAGATCGGCCACGATTCATTGTCCGTGCCTATTCGGTCTTATTACAAAACAGGGTTTTTCTTTAGGTATGATTCAAACCATCGAGCCTGTTTTAAAAATAAGAAACTAACAGAAATCGAAATACAGTTCTTTTTACAAAACTGACAACTTCGTCTGAGAACAATCGCGTAATTATAAGACCGTTCACAGTCTGATCACAGTCTCAATTTGTCAAAAATACGAGTACCTCGGTTTCCATACTTTTTTGACAAGTTTTTGACATTTGATTGTCGCCGAGATGAGACTGCGACTAGTTGAACGTTTTTTTACGAGAATTGGCCTTCTGTTAGGTGCTGAGTTGTCATTTCATATTATTTAATGCTTTTATGAAATTCACTTGTATGTTCTGGAATTTTGCAATCAATCTATCACCCAGTTCCACTGAAGCTATAGATAGGGCTGAAATTTGACACTCACTTTGGTTCTGGTAACAACGCACGATAAAAGCTTCTTTTTATATTAAAAAATATTTTATGTATATTAAGAACTTTACCTATTTTACAGTCGCTCCATGTAAAATACTGGTATTCAGCTGTATCCGGTTAGACTGTAAGCCGACCCCAACATAGTTGGGAAAATGATTAAGAACTTTACCCAAATCAAAATACCAAAACTGGCTCAGAGTTATAACGGCTAGAACTAAAGTTAGATCGCGATTTGTAATAAGACGGATTGTTTTTAGGTTTAAGCGTTAATTTTTATTTAAAAAAGTACAATTATAGTGGCGTTGTCTTTACATTCCAACTGATTGTTTATTCCTTTTAGCCCAATCGCTGATTTAAAATTATTTTCCGTCTAAATTATGTACATACTTATTAATCATTACTCTTGACATAATTCTGTTTTTTTAGACTTATTCCGCCTTATTACAGAACAAGGTTTTTCTTTAGGTATGGTTTAAACCATCGAGCCTGTTTTTAAATAAGAACCTATCTGAAATCGAAATACAGCTCCTTTTACAAAACTGACAAGTTAGTCCTGTGCTAAATTGTCAGTTTTGTGAAAGGAGCTGTAATTCTATTTCAGTTCTAAGTTCTTATTTCAAAAACAGGCTCGGTGGTTTAAACCATACCTAAAGAAAAACCTTGTTTTGTAATAAGGGGGAATAGCGTTAATCCCGCGCGGGCTGGCAATGTCGCATTTATAGAGGTTTTTCGTAATTATTTCAATAAATATTAATCAAAGTAATAATTTTCAGCCAAGCACTAGATTGTTGGTATTTATAATTATTTTTAACATTTACTTTAAAATAAAAACATTTAACCGTTCTAAGTACTGCAAATAGAAATCATTGACGGATTGTCGATTTTTATAAGTTTAAAAATACCAAAATAACTGTAAAAATAATAGCATACAAACTTATAAATATGAACGATCTAGTGCTTGACTAAAAAAATAGTAGGTACTTTGATTTAATAAGGAAATCACGAAAACCATTTGAAATGCGAGTTTGCCAGCCCGCACCGGATGAAGGCTCTTAAATCAAAACTTTTTTTGCGAAGGTTACTTTATTTTATGTGAATGTTGTGTACCTATGTGTCGCAGCCAACTAACTTAGTTAGCCTTTTAATAAATTTAATAAATTGTCTTAAAAAATGATGTGCACTATTAAAAATTGTAGAATTTATAATATAAGTATTTTGTTTTTTCATTAATAAGGTAATTTATTTAGTTTCTTTATATTTGAAGAAATTAAAAAAGGAAATTACCCTTATTATAGAATTATTAATTGTTCTTATATTCCACGTCTTACAATTGAATTTTATTTAGTTTCTTTATATTAGAAGAAATTAAAAAATGAAATTACTTTTAATAATAAATTATTAATTATTCTTATATTCCAGATCTCACAAATGAATTTAATTTAGTTTCTTTATATTAGAAGAAATTAAAAAAGGAAATTACTTTTATTATTAAATTATTAATTTTTCTTACATTCCACATCCTACAAATGAATTTTTAAAGTTTTGTAACGAATGATAAAAATAGTTTAAAGTAAAATGAAACCATTTTTATCATTCGCTCTTTACGCAAAATCGTTCACTACCTCAACACTATTAGTTTTAATAAGGTGACTTTACTTTTCTTTGAACTGTCCAGTTACTAAATATAAATATTAGGTCTTTACCTATGAAATTGCCGTTCTGCAGTACTGGCCATTTCAAATCAAAATAATTTTTGTTTGGCTAAGAATTCTAATTTCAAATTAATTTTATTTTAAAAACATGGATTTTTTTTTCTAAAAGTAGTCATTTCTTTATTGATTAGTGTTACATTTTCATCGCATTTCAATCTTTTTCGTCATTATGGATACGTTAAAAATTCGAGTAATTATGGAATATGAGTACCGTCGTGGCAGCAACGCGGCACAAGCGGCACGCAACATCAACGACGTTTACGGAGCTAACACTACAAACCAACGCACCACCTGTTATTGGTTTGCTCGCTTCCGTTCTGGAAATTTCGACCTGAAAAATGAACCTCGCGGTCGTCCGAAGACTTTGGTCGACAATGACGAATTAAAGGCGATTGTGGAAGCTGATGATACACAATCTACGGCTGAATTAGCAGCAGCTTTCGACGTTAGCGTCAAAACAATATTGGTCCATTTGCGTCAAATTGGCAAGGTAAAAAAGCTTGACAAATGGGTGCCCCACGAACTCAATGATCGCCAGCGCGAAGTACGCGTCGAGACGTGCCTTGCACTGCTCAACAGACACACAAATGAAGGAATTTTGAACCGCATTGTTACCTGCGATGAAAAATGGATTCTGTTTGATAACCGTAAGCGCTCAGCAAGTTGGTTGGATCCTGGTTCAGCACCTAAACAATGCCCTAAACGAAAACTTACCCCTAGAAAAGTGATGGTCACTGTTTGGTGGTCTAGCGCCGGTGTGATTCATCACAGCTTCTTACCAAACGGGGTGAGCATTACTGCAGATGTGTACTGTGAAGAACTGAACACAATGATGGAGAAGCTGGCGCATCTCCAACCAGCATTGGTCAATCGCTCGTCTCCGCTGCTCCTGCACGACAACGCGCGACCTCATACTGCACAGCAGACGGTCTCCAAGTTGCAAGAACTGGGGTTGGAAGCTCTCCGTCATCCGCCCTACTCACCAGACCTTGCGCCTACAGACTACTACTTTTTCCAGAATTTGGATAACTTCTTGGCGGGAAAAAAATTTAATACCCGAGAGGCAGTACAAAATGCCTTTGAAGAATTTGTTGCCTCCCGTCCAGCTGATTTCTTTAAGAAGGGCATCAATAAACTGCCACTGCGATGGCAAAGATGCATTGATTGCATGGGTGATTACTTCGATTAATACAAATAAAAAATTCATGAAAAAAATTCGTTTAAATTTTTTCATACAAAACGGCAATTTCATAGGTAAAGACCTATTATTAGTCGAAATATACCGTAGTTGAATAGCGCCGTTGAGTAGCTATATATATATTATATAGGCTGTTATCTGTTAAGCTACGCTTACTGCGATTGGTCCGTGGATGGGTGACCATCTGTACATACCTAGACCCCTCCGTGCGTCGAAAAACATGTTAAGCCGTTGCTTGGTCCCGGCTGTGATTTGTGGACCTTTGACAGTAGGTACGGGTAGTCAGAAGCCCGAAAATCTAACAACCAGTCTTACCAAGGGGTATCTTCTTACCCAGTTACTGCGTTGTGGAGGTCAGATAAGCAGTCGCTTCATGTAAGATACTGGTATTCAGCTACATGCGGTTAGACTGGACTCGAAGCTGACCCCAACGTAGTTGAGAAAAGACTAGAAAGATAATGATGATAAATAGGCTGTTATCTAAAGGCTAATTGAGCTAGTTGGCTGCGAATATTATGTACATACAATGTAATGCTACTGGCGAGCCCACTGCCGCCCTTGACAGCAAAAAAATCGCACACCTGGACTATTTTCAGTTTAAGCTGTTTTTTTTTTCATGAATAATAATAAAATGCTAACTGAACGTTTATTCTAATACATACCTATCTAATGATATCAAAACACAGTATACGAAAACACAGGGGTTTTAGGGCACAAAACCCAAAATATCTATCAAATTTCAGTTTACAGAACGAAAATGAAACAAAATTAGTGTCATAAATGTTTATAACTATGGAGTTAGTCCCCTAGCTAGCCATAAAAATTGATTTTAATCGGTTTTCATGGGCCGTATTAATCTACAAGCAACTAGATAAACATACATACACTCAAAAAACATTACCTACCCTCCTTCTGGAGCAGTCGGGTAAAATACGAAAAACTAACCTTTTTTATACCTGCGTGCAAGCAGGTAGTGCCAAGAAAAACGAGTCAATTCGGGGAATTATGTTGTCTATGTAAACAACAATAGGTTACTTGAGAGTCAATGATTTTAATTTAGTGACACTAAAAAACTAAGCATTTAGGTATGCGTCCATTTTGTCAAATGATTTTTACTCAATGTCCAGATTTTAGAAAAATACCTACGAGTATCAGTAATAAAACAAACAACATAGGGGTGTGCGATTGTATTGTTCTCAAGTGTTTATAAAAATAAATAAAAGAAACAATTTGGGTCAAGCTAAGAATTTTAACAATCTTGCGAATTGGCATTGAAAGCATCGCATTTCACAGAAGGTACAGTCGCCAGCAGGTCAAGCTATCCCAAACTGTCAAATTTTCCCAATTGAACATAAACCTTATTCCTTTGTAATAAAGTTGAAAAACTATCAAAGAAATTTGACAGATTGGGGTAGCTTGATGTGCTGGCCTCTGTACCAACCTAAAACAAAGAAATACCTACTTCAGCGAATGGGTTTGCATATCTTTCGTAATTTTTGGAAAATAATCAGATCTTACGCTGGAAATACTAAAATATCAAATTTTTGTATTTCCAGCGTAAGATCTGATTATTTTTATAAAATATTAATAATAATTTGGTGTCTCTACGTAGTGTTAGTTGTTGTTATGTTTATTTTTGTTTATCGTTTTGACAAACGGTTTGCTGGACCCACCGCTTCGCCGCGTGACGTGACAGACTCACGACAAAGCTGTTTTTAAGTTCGAAACTTTTGCGGCAAACACGTGGGTGAAAATGGTAAGTAACGATAAAAACATGCCTTTTGAAAAATCCTAAAATCAGTCATTTGTATTACAAATTACTGCCTTCAGTATTCTTCAAACTTTGTACTGTTCTTGAACTGAATAAAGTCAGCATCTTCTTTAAGTAACCGTATGTTTTATTTATCAAACACTTGTATGTTTTATTTATGAACCACTTCCCTTGACATAGATGGGGCTGTTGTCATTAAGGAATATAAACTCACATGGCTAGGTTTTATATGCATAAACGTCACGGAACTTAAGGATTGTACTCTCGGATCAATTACCCTAATTAAAACAAAAAATCAACACGCTTGCTTGTAAAGTGACTCCCATGGCAACGCATTTAGGTTAATGATTCAGCTTATTAAACAGTCGTGTTTTTTACTTTACTTTTCTTTTTTGTTAATCTCCGTAAAGAGATTTATATGTGCTGTTTACCGGTATCAGGACACTTGCGCGAAAGACATTTGCGCGAAAGACACTTGCGCGAACCCACATGCGCGAAAAGACATTTCCGCGCACGGACTTTTGCGCGAACGGACTTTTGCGCGAAGGGACACTTGCGCGACAAGACATTTCCGCGAACGGACGTTTGCGCGACTGAACTTTTGCGCGACTGTACTTTTGCGCGAACGAACATATGCGCGAAAGACACTTGCGCGAAGGATACATGCGCGAAGCCGCTTGCGCGAAAGACACTTGCGCGAATCCACTTGCGCGAACGGACAGTTGTGCTAAAAAGTTGCGGTAATGAAATTTCTTCATAACATCACGCCTGTATTCTATCAAAGGGTTGGGCAGGGGTGTGGCAGACTGGAGATAAACAGTCCAATTAGACTTAAATAGTGTTCATCGTAGCCTTTTACGACACATTTTTTTAAATTCCTTCTTCATACTTGTAGGTACCTACCTAAACCTATATTTTCGAATTTTCCATCATGGGTGTCGTTTTCTGGGTATTTGGGGCATCTAAAACCGATGGTGGGGTCAGAATGAAAATCCAAGATGGCGGCCGAGAAATTTTTCGACTTTTCCATCATGGGTGTAGTTTTCAGGGTATTTGGGGCATCTAAAGCCAATGGTGGGGTTAAAATGAAAATTCAAGATGGCGGCCGAGAAAATTTTCGAATTTTCCATCATGAGTGTCGTTTTCAGGGTATTTGGGGCATCTAAAGCCGATGGTGAGGTCAAAATGAAAATCCAAGATGGCGGCCCAGAAATATTTCGAATTTTCCATCATGGGAGTCGTTTTCAGGGTATTTGCGGCATCTAAAGCCAATGGTGGGGTTAAAATGAAAATTCAAGATGGCGGCCGAGAAAATTTTCGAATTTTCCATCATGGGTGTCGTTTTCAGGGTATTTGGGGCATCTAAAGCCGATGGTGGGGTCAAAATGAAAATCCAAGATGGCGGCCGAGAAAATTTTCGAATTTTCCGTCATGGGTGTCGTTTTCAGGGTATTTGGGGCATCTAAAGCCGATAGTGGGGTCAAAATGAAAATCCAAGATGGCGGCCGAGAAAATTTTCGAATTTTCCATCATGGGTGTCGTTTTCAGGGTATTTGGGGCATCTAAAGCCGATGGTGGGGTCAGAATGAAAATCCAAGATGGCAGCCGAGAAAATTTTCGAATTTTCCGTCATGGGTGTATTTTTCAAGGTATTTGGGGCATCTAAAGCTGATGGTGGGGTCAAAATGAAAATCCAAGATGGCGGCCGAGAAAATTTTCGTATTTTCCATCATGGGTGTCGTTTTCAGGGTATTTGGGGCATCTAAAGCCGATGGTGGTGTCAAAATGAAAATCCAAGATGGCGGCCGAGAAAATTTACGAATTTTCCATCATGGGTGTCGTTTTCAGGGTATTTGGGGCATCTAAAGCCGATGATGGGGTCACAATGAAAATCTAAGATGGCAGCCGAGAAAATTTTCGAATTTTCCGTCATGGGTGTATTTTTCAAGGTATTTGGGGCATCTAAAGCTGATGGTGGAGTCAAAATGAAAATCCAAGATGGCAGCCGAGAAAATTTTCGTATTTTCCATCATGGGTGTCGTTTTGAGGGTATTTGGGGCATCTTAAGCCGATGGCGGGGTCAAAATGAAAATTCGAAAATTTTCTCGGCCGCATTCTTGGATTTTCATTTTGACCCCACCATCGGCTTTAGATGCCCCAAATACGCTGAAAACGACACCCATGATGGAAAATTCGAAAATTTTCTCGGCCGCCATCGTGGATTTTCATTTTGACCCCACCATCGGCTCTAGATGCCGCAAAATTCAGAAAAATCTAGGCCGCCATCTTGGATTTTCATTTTGACCCCACTATCGGCTTTAGATGCCCCAAATACCCTGAAAACGACACCCATGACGGAAAATTCGAAAATTTTCTCGCCCGCCATCTTGGATTTTTATTTTAACCCCACCATTGGCTTTAGATGCCCCAAATACCCTGAAGACGACACCCATGACGGAAAATTCGAAAATTTTCTCGGCCGCCATCTTGGATTTTCATTTTGACCCCACCATCGGCTCTAGATGCTGCAAATACCCTGAAAACTACACCCATGATGGAAAATTCGAAAAATTTCTCGGTCGCGCCATCTTGGATTTTCATTCTGACCCCACCATCGGCTTTAGATGCCCCAAATACCCTGAAAACGACACCCATGATTGAAAATTCGAAAATATAGGTACCTTAGGTAGGTACCTAAGTACAAGTATAAAGAAGGAATTTAAAAAAATGTGCCGTAAAAGACTACGATGAATACTATTTAAGTCTAATTGGACTGTTTATTTCCAGTCTGCCACACCCCTGCCCAACCCTTTGATAGAATACAGGCGTGATGTTATGAAGAAATTTCATTTCCGCAACTTTTTCGCGCAAATGTCCGTTCGCGCAAGCGGCTTCGCGCATGTATCCTTCGCGCAACTGTCGTTCGCGCAAGTGTCTTTCGCGCAACTGTCGTTCGCGCAAGTGTCTTTCGCGCATAAGTCCGTTCGCGCAAAGGTACAGTCGCGCAAAAGTCCAGTCGCGCAAACGTCCGTTCGCGGAAATGTCTTGTCGCGCAAGTGTCCCTTCGCGCAAAAGTCCGTTCGCGCAAAAGTCCATGCGCGGAAATGTCTTTTCGCGCATGTGGGTTCGCGCAAGTGTCTTTCGCGCAAATGTATTTCGCGCAAGTGTCCCAGATCCCTGTTTACCGGGTTTGCCAGTGGCATTATTTACACCAGCGCGCGCATCACTAGTACGGCAAAACAAAATCAACGCGCCATGATTCTGGCGGAATTCCTAAAAAGATCGCGACAGATTTTTTTTTTCAATTTCCTTTTTAATTGTATATCTTCTAGTTTTTTTTTCAACTCAGCCTATCGCAGTCCACTGCTGGACATAGGCCTCTCCCAAGCTGCGCCACAATACTCTATCCTCCGCCGTTTCAGTTTTTTTTTACTCAACGTAAATTAAAATAAGTGCTAGATGTGCAAACCTGTGCAAATGGTAGGAAACGAGGGGGGCGGGGATAACCCGCCCACCTCATATAAACGTCCTCGGCCTGAGGCTGAAGGCGGAGGGACATGGATGGCGGCGGCGGTGGGCAGGTCTACTCTCCGTACATTAAATCAGACTATAAGAGACTTTACTCAGAAATTGCCAATTATTTTCTTCTTATTGAAGCTTCCAACAACAAGGATACAGTATGCAATAAAAGTCCTATCTATCTCAACCATATATTTTCTAGTGAAATAAAAGGGGTGACGGCTATACAAAGGATAAAAATGCGAATAAAATAGCAGTAATATTTAACCAGTATAATACGGCCAAAGCATTTATTCCGGAAAAAAACAGGTATAATCAGATTTGTACCAGCAAACATTTCTAACAAAGAACTTTACACTAAACTATCATCAATTTATGAAATAATAGCGGTACCAAGATTTACAAAGAAGGTAGGACAAGAGCGAGTACCATTACAAACAGTTAGCATAACTTTTCTATCTAATGTACCTCCAGACAATGTTCAATATGATTTATTCTCGTACCGAGTTTTTGAATATATACCCTCATTACAGCAATGTTTCCGTTGCTTTAAATTTAACCACTCTGCTAGGATATGTTATGGTAAACAAAGATGTTCCATTTGTGGAGGTGAGCATTTATATAAAGAATGTGATAAACCAACAGAGATCTGCTGTAGCAATTGCAGCGGGCCTCCTCTTGCAATATCTAGATTATGTCCAATTAAGTTAAATAAAATTTTAGAAAAGAAAAATAAGATTACTTGTGCTAGTAGTACTATACAGACGAAACAAAATATGAATGATAATACACAATTCCCACCTCTGCCACCTCCAAAAATTAAACCATTTGATATTGTAAATAAATATGTAAATAAGTCTGTACATACTTCTGCAAATAAGCCTGTATCTGTAAGTAATTCTGTACAAAGTGTAAATAAATCTCAATATGTCCCTCCTAAGGCTGACATCAAAGCCCAAATAGTTGCCAACAACGACGTACTTATGGCCCTGGTACAGACGTTGGTGGAACTGGGTAATAAGGGAGATAATACGCCTACCACCGTCAATAGTATTAAAGAAACACTTAAAAATCTAAAGTATTGGATCAAAGTCACACACTGTCTAAGCTACGTATTGCTCAGTATAACATTCAAAGTGCTAATAGTAAAAAACTCTTATTGATTCAATTCTTATAAAAACAAAATATTGATATTTGCTTACTTAACGAAACATGGTTTAAATACTCATAATGGTGTAGCAATTTTGATTAAACCATATTTAAAGTACAGAGTTTTAAACATTACATTTTATGACGACATTCAAACTGTTGCTCTGTCCCTATCTACTGTGCATGGTAGCTTGACTATTCTTTGGGGATACTGTCCTCCTTCTAGTGGGCATATACGAATCATTAGACTACGTAATGTAATGAATGATCTTCCAAAGCCTATATTCATCAGTGGTGATAAAGTCACCACTGATGAATATAGGTGTGCATTAAAGATGCACATCACATTGCATTTGGATGTCTATCCACTAAGGGCAGAGGTCAGGATTTATTTAATATCATTGATGACTTGGATTTATGTATTCTAAATGACGGTCGTTTTACAACTGTTAACAACCCGAGACGAAATCCGTCTGCAATTGATGTTAGTTTTATTAGTGCTAACCTCGCACCAATATGCGAGTGGTCTGTACATGATGACGCCATGGGCAGCTATCACTACCCCACAATAACAGAAATTTCATTACATATAGATAAATATCATATTAATCCCCTATCGATAGGTTTATATCCAAAAAAGCAGATTGGGAAAAGTATGAAACTATTTGTAAAACAATATTTAATGACCTAGTCCTAAAACTGTATGATCCTATTTCAACCTATAATAATAATAATATTTTTGTTCTCGATTACTTTAAAAGATATGACAATTCCTAAACTTAATAAACCAAATCATTTTAAAACCAGCAGCCTAATTGCGTAACGTATTAACTTTCTGATGACGATTCCGAAACTAAGCAAACTCCCTTCGTAATCGTGTTCTATAATCCGAATTGCGAAACTAAATTGAATCAAAATCTGTAGAATTGTATAGGGATGTTAATAAAATCTTGCCCAATCTATTACGTTTGCGCGTTTTGTTTCATAACATATGAACTATTCGCTTCCGAATAATATTACTATAAATTAATATTGTTTTAATTACAACTGGTGGTCTACTATTGCTTCAAATGAAAATATACAATGATTCCCTAAAAAACGTAAAACCAATTTATAAAACACTTTCTACCAAAAACTGCCATAATTGAAAAAAGCAACGAAACGTTACAATGTTCACGTTTTATTTATCTGTAGTCGATGAAAAAATCGTAGAAAAGCAGTGTTGTCAACTTATTGGGATAACTCCTAAAACTGGGGGTTTGGACACCCCAACTAGCAGATTAAATTTTGCTTTAGCGGCTGTTCGTTTTGTTTTGATTAGTCTAATTTAGTTTGTGGAAATCTGTTATTATAATAACACGATGATGGCATGTTTTTTTACTGTTTGCATGAAACCTGTGATAGTAATTTTCCCATTATATCTTTATAATACCGAAATCATTTTGGATTCAAACGCTAATATGAAAAGACTCTTCAGCATGACGAATATAGTGAAGTCACACAGAGGCTGTGCCCGTGTCGAGATCGAAAACAGTGTCATTTCGACCAAATAAATCCCATGAAAACATGCTTCCAAAATATAAAGTCAAGCCATTATTGTGTATCTAACAATCATCCATACATCTCCACTTACTTTTTCAGTAACTATTTTGTGATCCCTACTCAATATTATAAATGCGAAAGTAACTCTTTCTGTCACGCTTTCACGCCTAAACCGCTGAACTGATCGTCATGAAATTCGGCAGAGATATATTCTGGAATATGGAGAAGGACATAGGCTACTTTTATACGCGATAACCGACATCCACGCTGGTGGAGCCGCGAGCAAAAGCTAGTAATCTATAAAGTACGTGACGATGATTTGAAAAACTATGACTGATTGTGACATAATAAGTTTTACTTTCAATTTCAAATCTTCAAATGGACCTCAAAAAGGACGACAGAACGTCAGCAATAGGAATTTAAATAAAATTAAAAATTGCGATTAAGTGGAGTCGGGAAAAAGTTGGCAACACTGTAACAAATAAAAAAACTATGAAATGTCTTTGTTTGTCTTGAATTTTGTTTTAAATTCGTTGTTTTATGTTTTTCAATAAACTAAATTATATTTACTATTCGCATACAAAGACATGGGCCTATGATAAATAGTATCGGATTATTTTTGTGGTTTCTGCACAGAACACGTAATTGGCAAATGGCAAGGAATAGGGCTCTGTCTTCGTTTTGTACTGGCTGCACTACGTCATAAGCTGTGTTTCTCAATAGCGAAAAGGACGAACCAGTTACCCATAATTCAGTATCAGCTGTAGTGCTGTAAGTAAGCCAATATAAACAGGAATTTCGTGTGTCTAGTGATTGTAACTTTCTTAGGTTAACTATTTATTTTGGGTAATAATGATTGTCTGTCAACCTCACATTCTAACTACTGAGATGTTGTTATTTGATATTTTGGTCAGTGGGTCGTCTTAGGGGTTGTATGTATGTAATTCTATCAGCATCTACATAAGCAGCAGATACTAAATTACAAACTTTATTAACCAATTACAACCAACAACATAACGTTAATTATTATAACATTTTCGCAGACGATGCTAGAGCTACTAACTTCAATCTAATATTGACCTATGAGGGTTTTACCTCAAAGAATTTGGTGGCAACGCAGGACATTGAAAACCAAGCTTTTGTATTTATCATTGAAGGTGAGCTTTTTAACACAGTTAAGTATCAAGCAGCAACTCATAATTATGAATGAATTTTTCTTTGGGCGAACTTTATACATAAATGTAATCACATCATAAATTTCATATGTCCCTATTTTTTACAGTTCTAGTTTCGTGCCATGTTAAATAAAGAAATAGCCATAGGTTGATGACGGCCTACTAAATATTGCCTAGTTTGGCCCATAATTAAGTACTTTAATTGAGCAGAAAATAATTTGATTTTGTTTTAAAATTGCAGGAGTCCCCGGAACACTTCCCCTGCATAGACATGAAAGCAGCATGAATGATGTTGGCTGTTGCCATTTGTTTCGGCTACTTATGATGTTGGCTGTTGCCATTTGTTTCGGCTACTTCTGACATCACTGTTACTGCTACTGCAACTACTTCAGTTATCAAGCTGCTCAAGTGCAAAAGTAGAAACTGAAGATTGTTATGAACATACTAATTTTACCTATTTAAGAAAACTGCTGACTAGTTTTGCTCAACAGCAATATACTTAATATGTACTTGTGTTAATTGATATTGGTGTAAACTTTAATACTTACAAAGTGTTTTAATTATGAACTAAAATAACTGTTAAATGTTGAAATACATATAGCATTGATTAAGTTTAAAAAAAGACAAGTTATTGATCATTAAAGTGATACTATTTAGAAAATAGCAGTGTTTATCTGAATTGTCATTTATTTGGTACATAAAGGTAAATTAAAAACAAATAAAATAATGGTTAACATAACTGCTTTATTTATATCATTTCACCCTTCTGACTACAGCATTTGTTCACATTTGACATGAATTTGTTGGCTATGAGGCAAAAAGAAATTCAAACAAGTATATTGTATAGATTAGTGGAATTTGGCAAATTTGGGCTACTGTTTTCCTGTGGAAGTCATTTATAATTTAATACAGCTTGGTAATGTTGCTGAGAGAAAGTTTTCATTTTTCCTGTTTATATAGTTGAGCCACCTGAAAGATAAAAAAATAATTTAAGTACATCCTCATTATTTTCCATCATCCATTACTCAATGCACAATCTACTGATGTACTTTACAAAACTACAATATTCTGCTATTAGATAAACAGTAATTAGATGCCTACAATTCTATTGATGGATGGAACATAGATACTTGACTAAAAAGTATAAATTATCTTTATTTAGGTACCTCATAGGCAAGTCATTTTTTTTAATAATAAATAAAAAAATTGATGGACGTATTATTTAACTATATACATTGTGTATTAATATCAAGCAAAACCAATTCAATGAGAAATATTTTTTGTAGGCCTCCACATAATAAACATAACAAATAAATAGGTATTATGGTTTTTCAATAATTAGAAAACAATGTTCAATACTACCATAGTCTGATGCATGTAGAGTACAATGCTTATTTTGTGGATTTCCACCGAATGTAAAGAATAATATTGTATGATTGAAAATCTTCACACACATTGCACAGTAATTTTACAATGCAATGTGTGTGATAAACTTGACAGGCACAGGCCTCTCTGTGAGAGGGAGTGGACTGTAATCCACAGACAGAATAATTGAATTGGATATTTTTACTAACTTATTATTCACAATAATTAGTTGAAAAATATTTAAGGTACCTAGTAGGCCATCATCATCATTTCAGCCGAAAGACGTCAACTGCTGGACATGGGCCTCCCCCAATTTGGGGGGTTTGCTATAATCACCACACTTGGCAAGCGGGTTGGCAATCGCAGTATGGTGGTAAAATGCAAGGAGAACACTGCTACCCATTCTTAGTAAGTCCCTGAGTCGCCTCCTACGACACTGACGGGAAAGTACCTACCTACCTACTTTGCTTATAGTAATTATGCATTGCCTTATCTATATTTTGTATTGACAACAAACAATATGTGTAGATACAATATTTAGGCATATTCAATAGGTTCTTTTATAGGAAATAATATTGATATTACCTTGAACAGACAATGATGTGGAAATAAGTCTGTATTTACGGTGTGTGTAGCTAGTTCATAGAAGTCTTTAGATAGGTAATACATTGACATTAACTGCTTCTTCAATGTGTGCTTCTTTTGTTCTTCCTGTTTAAATTGATCGCTTTTTAGGTTTTCTAATTACAATTCGTAAATGCTCGACTGGCTTGCTAAGTTGGTGACATTATGATAAGTTTCGATACGAGGTACCTACGAATTTGTATTTCGTTAAAACGCCACCAAATTATCTCGTTTCTGAAATATCATCTAGGTAGGTTCTCTTAGTAGGAATCTTTATTTTAGGTTGTAAGCACACGTAACAGAAGAAAACGATTGCAATTATCTCTGTATAATCACCTCGTTGCTTCGCTATTCAAAATACCACAATACTGATATAACATTGAGGTTTTACACAAAATCACATTCACAGTTTATCAGGAAGACTACCACTTATATGTTTTCGTTATAATTTAAGAGATTTAATGATTAAATCCCATTAAAATGTAAGAAGAAAAATGATTGCGGCGAGTACGTTGCCTTCGGCTTGCGAAACAGACTACTCGTTGGTTTCAAACAAACTGATAGCTGTCAAACTAGTTACGCAATTCGCTTTAGTTAGAAAAATAGACCGTATACCCAATTTTTCCCGACATATCATTCACTCTAATAGAATAGTAATCGCTTTCACAGATATTGGAGTTTCGCAATTCGAAATTCGTAAATTTAAGCAAATTGCGATAGAAACGAAGCAAATTAATCTGAATCGTTTGTCAATAATGCATTACGCAATTAGGTAGCAGACCTCCAGCTCCATGGTGGAATAACATTTGTAAAAAAAAAAAAAATTGCCTCTTACGATGCACTGAAACTTTATGGAACTGAACCTACAATGGAGAACTATTTCGCTTATAAAAGAAAAGATGCACTTAAAAAAAGAACAATATCGGAACAAAAAAAAAAATAGGTGGGGATAACTTATGTAACACTTTTAATAGAAGTACTCCTTTTAGTAAGATTTGGAATCTTCATAAAATGTTCGAAGGTATAAGAGCTGGCAATAAATCATATAAAGACGAGTTCATTTCTCAATTTCTAGATCAATTATTTGATAATAGCAACTTAATTGATGTTAATAGTTTAGGCAATATTTTCGAATTAAATAATGATAATCTAAATTCGAAATTTATGTTAGATCCTTTTACATGGACTGAATTTAAAATGAGCTTGTTATCCCGGAAAGACACAACACCTGGTTTAGATGATTACCCCTATTGTATTATTAAACATTTTGATGAATCTGCACATAAAATATTTCTTAATATTCTTAATTTACTTTGGCAATGTATTCCACAATCATGGAAAACACAATGTGTCATTCCAATACTCAAACCAGATAAACCCTCAGAGCTTGCCAGCTCGTATAGACCAATATCACTGTCTTCATGTCTAGGTAAATTATTTGAGAACATGATTAAAAATAGTTTGGATTAGTATATTGGAATCTAACGGCATCGTTCCACATGTACACTAAGGATTTTGTCGAGGGCGAAGTTGTGCAGACAGCTTCACTTCCTTAATTTCGGACCTGAAACATGCAAAGGAGAGAAGGTTACACTCTGTGTATTTTTAGATGTTCAAGGTGCTTTTGACAGTCTAGATCCGGCTATACTTGTACAAGTTATGTCTAGGTTAGGTGTGCCTGGTCACCTATGTAAATGAATATATAATTTTTTGAATAAAAGAACACTCTATGTAAGACATAATAATATGGTCCCAAATGTGCATCTAAGGGTACAATGCAGGGTGCTACTCTATCTCCTTTGCTATATAATATATACACAAGTGAGATTTATAAATTTTTAAATAGTAATGTAGATATTTTTCAGTTTGCTGATGATATTGTTTTGTACAATTATAATGTAGAATGTGCAATTGACAATGTTAATAGAGCCTTATCCCAACCATTTTACTATTATAATGATGTGCTACATTTAACCCTTTAACGGGCAGTACGAAATACGTAGATTTTTGGGCGACGTATTTGAGGTCCCCTACATAAAATTTCTGAATAATTGCACCCCCTCAGATACTCCTATTTACTTTTATTGGGGGTGGCAATATTTTTGCAATATTTTTGCCTATGCTGGCTATTAAATTATAGATTAAAATATCATTATTTCAAATCGATTACGCGCCAGATTCAAAATACTGCTGTGGCAAATATTGTGCCAACACTCGCGAAAGGGTTAAACATTAATCCCTCCAAAAGCAGTGTTATGATATTTGGAAATGAAAACACTAATTCAAAAATAGTTTAATATGGAGAATTTATAAATCCAGCAAATTCAAAAGAAATTTTTAGGCATGGTAATAGATAGGAAATTAACTTTTGAGGAACATATTAAATATATATCAAATAATGCTTTCAAAGGATTAAATATAATTAAGTGTCTTGCTGGTGTCTCATGGGGAGCAGACCCAAAAATATTGTCAATGCTGTATAAAAGTATAGTGAGAAGTAATTTTGATTATAGTTCACTAGTGTTTTTAAATAGTACTCATGTAAATAAACTACTCGTAGATCTATTGCAAAAGAGGACTTTGAGAACAATTTCTGGTGCAATGTGCTCTACTCCCATAAGGGCCATGGAAGTGGAGACTAAAATTATGCACCTAATTTTGAGACATATTCTACTTGCAGAGAGATTCTGTCTTAAATTAATTGCTTGGAATACCAGAAAATAATTAACAAAATTTTACCTTCTGTTAGTGGAAATCCTGGGCCTCTAACAACAGGATCTCTTGAAAGGCAAATCCCCAACATTGTCCAAAATGTTGTTAGAAACAATAAATAGTTTTACTGGTATTAGAAAACAGTGCCCATGGCCATGTTACTCCTTCTCTTATCAGTGTATTTCACATCCCTTAAAAATTGCAAAATCCCATTAATAATAATTTTGATATGATACAGGTTTTGACAGATAATACAAATAATTATGTAATTTACACTGATGGCAGTAAGGGGAGTGATCATGTGCATGCTGCTTTATATGATCCACATGGGAAATTCTCTCAAAGCTTTGTTCTTCACAATACATGTACCATATTTACTGCAGAAGCATATGCGGTTTACCAGGCATTATTACATATTCGCCAAATTAACAATTGTAAATACTTTATGATAGTTTCTGATTCACTATGTTTGAAAAAAGCCTTACAGTTTCATTTAAGTCAAATTATATCCTGTATTTTATCAAAGACATAATTCATCAATTTTACCTTAAGCATAATTATTCAAATAGGTTTCCTAAGGGTTCCTTCTCACCGGGGCACCTCTGGCAATGAAGTAGTTGATAAAACCGCGTATGAAGGTATTAATGCTGTTGATGTTAGAAATGTAATGGACATTCCTATGATGGACTTTCTGCAATATATTAATGAAAATATATGTAAATTATGGTTAGAAATGTGGAAGAAAGACCAAGACTTCAAAGGAAAGTGGTATGGAAGTATTCAAGAAAGATTACCTGTTAAGCCCTGGTACAATAAATTGAAGGATAAAGTTAAAATAGTGATAAAGTCCCAGCTGGCTTAGCTGGGACTTTACCACTACAATAAATAGATTGCGCTCTGGCCATAATACTGCTCCGTCATACCTTAATAGACTTGGTATTATTGCAAGTAATACATGCCCACATTGCGAATCCCAAGAAGGAACCATGGAACATCTTCTTTTTAACTGTCAAAACTTCCTAGGTGGCAGATTAGTGTTGGATAGTGAACTCAGTGATGTGAACATTAAGTGCGATTGTTCATCCCGCCCGCCGCCACTTGAACAATTATTAAAAGATAAAAAACACTTTCAAACCGTTACACAAATACTTTAAAAACACTATTTAATCAATTAAAAAAATTAAATTATACACAGTGCAGCGTGTTGGAAAATAAAATAAGACTAGACTTAAAGGTCCAATTGACCAGGTCATTAAAACACAAAAAAAACAACAACGCACCATTTTCCGTAAATATTTGTGAACAGTTTCGTTTGTTTCAATAATTAAAAGTTAAAAACAATTCGATACGTAGCTACCTACGTAGCTATAGAATTACTGAGCTACGCTCGGGAAACTGCAAAATCAGTTATCTTCGAAGTAATCAAATTCCTTACTTTTGGCAACTCATCACATTCCTCCGCTACGTCTCAGAAGGACAATATAGTAAAATGCCCTTGTGGCTTATATGACGTTAAAGTAAAACGACCTACTAGTAAAATAAATAAAGGTCTGAAATTTAAAATCGTCAAACTAGTACGTTTGAAATGTATTAACGGCATGATGGGCAAAAGGACTGGTACACTGATGCAGAAAATAAACCAAAGATACTTAGTAAATTATTTTAATTTTCAGTATTTAAAAAAATAAACGAATATTATTATTTATTATTATTTCACCCCCTAAAAAACAAGGGGTAGAATTTTAGAAAATACTTTCTTAAGGATGCCTATGTCATACAAAGAACACACCTAAGTTTCAGATTTCTACGATCAGCGGATTTAGGCTGTGCGTTGATCCGTCAGTCATTCAGAACAAACCGTTTTATATGTATTGATGTAAAAACAATACACCTTAATCAAATTACCATGCCACAATAGGTAAAAGAATTTCAAATGAAGCAATGACAGAAAAAAATATTATATTAAAGAGACATGGTGCTCACACGTAAAAGTAAGTATACAATTTCCCTAAAATTCCTAAAAGTAATAAGTCAGTGTGTGGGTTAAAGTAAGTACAGAGAGGAAATCAAGATCATAAATAATAATAGCAACAAGTTTAATTTTCAGTTATATAGCTAATATAATGTAGCCGTCCTCGAAAAATGGGCTATCCAACACTACAATAATATTTCAATTCAAATCAGTAGTTCCTGAGATTAGCATGTTCAACCAGAAAACAAACAAACTCTTCAGCTTAGTAATATTAGTATAGTTATGAGGACTAACTCATGAGAATCCAACATTTGCACAACACTGGAAGCCTCGATCCATGGTACAGCGCACACCACAGGCTGACTAGACTAAAAGATTTGCACAACTCTCAAAACTTTGGTATCAGGAGATGGAGTAGCAGCATATTACTATTGCGACAGCAGTACATCCCCAGTTATCCAGCATCGGAAATATATCTAAGTACATAATAAGCGACTATGGTGGTACTCACACATCTTCGTTGTGGGTTAACTATACTCACACAAGATTTATTGGTTCCTAATTTTAAGCATAACCTCTTGTGTTTCCATTCCACAGAGCCCAAATTTCATCATTGGTCATGTGGTGAGATGCACACAATCGGCAACACTGGAAGCCTCGATACGTGATACATACAGCGCGCTCAAGCGGCTGACAGAGTCCAGCATTTGCGCGACACTTTACAGTTCGGAATCGGGAGATACAGCAGCAAAACACGAAGCCGGGGACTTCGAGGACGCCATGGTATCAATCAATCGTAATTTGTACATTTAGAGTTTTATCTATGATCGTAATTGCAAACACAAGCATAATTGACGACGCTCTCGACAGTGTTTACACTAGTTAGTTTACAATTTTACATTACATCAATCAGATGAAAGACAACTGTCAAACGTTGACGTCAGGTCACTTATGTCGCGTTCCGAAATTCAACAAAAGTGAAAATATCGAACCCGACCAAATTGAATAGTCAAAATATTTAAGAGCTTTCAGATCATTAGTACTGATTTTTATTTTGGTTGGCTTCGCGATATTATCACTTTTGTTGAATTTCGGAATGCGACCTTACATTGGATTACGTTTCGTTATGAACTCGTAAAAGTACCGATTTGAGTACTATAGACAAAATATAACTCCATGATAATTATTTGTTGTAGTTAAACTTTAGAAAAACAAAAATATTTGTATTATTTAAAAGATCATGGATAACATTGACAATATTACTACAATTACAATAATTGATAGCAAACGATGATAAATAATAATGATAAATGATTTTATTTCTGTAAGTAGGTAGTATATACAGAGGCCAGCACATCAAGCTACCCCAATCTGTCAAATTTCTTTGATAGTTTTTCAACTTTATAACAAAGGAATAAGGTTCATGTTCAATTGGGAAAATTTGACAGTTTGGGATAGGTTGACCTGCTGGCGTCTGTACATTTAATAATTGAGAAACACAACACCAATTGTTTGTTTCAACGCCCATTGCCAATTTTACATTTTTCTATTAAATGTGCGTTTTGTTTGTGCAGAATTACAAGTTTTCTTTATTTCTGGCAACAGTACTCTTGACATTACGACTGAGTTTTTTCAGTGACGCATTCAGTGGCCATTTTGTGAAAAATATATTATACGACCAAATTCAGACACTTTCCACCATCTCTGTTTTCCACAAAAATAGTGAACTTCTTAAATGGTTAACCCTTTTCGCCCGAACTTCAAGCCAATCAAATCAAATCAATATTCACTTGGCTTCGTGTTGGTACCACGGAAGTAGGGCGATCCTAGCGGTCTGACCGTATTTTTCTACCCAAGTAAGTGTTCTTCATTTCAAAGCTTATTACGACTCACCAAGATGACGAACCTAATACAACAGTTAAGTCTAAGTAGTAGTAATTACAATATTGACTACGACGCCGCGGGTGTGGAACCCCCCGCTGTGGAGGAGCGCGAAACCGCGTCGCTGAGCGCTGACGAAAGCTATCAGCAGAGCCCAGCTTTGTCGGCTTCGGACGCCGAATGTTACTCTCTGAGCTTGGGTGCCGGGCCTCTGTGGTGGTCCTGATGTTCCGGCTGACGGCTCGGCACCGCCCGGAGGGTTGAATGGCGGGGCCGCGAGCCCCGCTACCCCATCAACGCCCAGCCACGACGACAACTGTGACTTGTTGAGTGCCCTGCTATGGACGGGTGCGAATTCACTCGCAAGCAGCGAGGAGAGTCTCATCAGTGACTTGGAAGCACCAGTTCAGGCTCACCCAGCCTTCGACCAGCCACTCAGAGAAGCGACTCTCATCAAGATCCTTGGGCGCAAGGACAGGCAGCCCGTTAAGGTGGATTTTCAAATCTATCTCACTGAGAACACTTTGAACCACTGGGAAGCTGTGGTTCATGGAGGCACTATCTACCTGCGCATGCCAGATGTACTCCAGTCAGGCAGCAAGGAGAGCTTCATGGTACTGCTTGACTTTGCTGAGGAGAGGCTTGGTTGTAACAACTGCATCATCTGCGTGCAGAAGAGCCGCCCGGACCGCGCTACCATGCTCCGTACATTTATGTTCATGGGTTTCCAACTATTGCCGCCAACCTCCCCCCTGATGCCCCAGGGAATCAACAATCCTGAGTACATATTCTTGCACTACAGTATGAAGTAAAACTGAATATTCAAATTTCATCAAATTTAAAGCTAAAATAACTTGTCTTGTAATCTTAGTATAACCTCGAGCTTGCCTGTTATTTCAAGACAATTCGATTTATTTGCCCGGTCTCGAAGGGAGTGTATGATGTGACGGTAGAAAGGGGAGATTGGATCAAGAAAATGTGTTACCACACCCCTGAGTAACATGGAAAAGAAAAGGGCAGGGAAATAATAAAATAGCCTCCCAGGCGATCGCTAGTATTAAGATATATTAAGTTTAGTATTCTAGGGATATATTGTGTATCCGACTCAGACTCTCACTTGCCCGCTTTTTTTTGTATTAACAGTCTTCTGCATGTGCATCTCACTTAAACATTCCGAACCTCACTAAAACACTCACTGGTGTTAGTTTAGAAGTATATAACTGTAGTATTATTACTCTTCTTTACTATTATGTTGAAGTAATTATTCTTTTATTACTGATATCTAATGTCGCATCTGCCGTGTACCTATTAATTAGATGTAAATCAGGCTACATGTGACTTGATTTATAAAATAAAAAAATAAAAACTTCGAGATTTCGATTTTTTTACGAAACCAATTATTCTTATTACTTGAATTAAATTATAACACTTATTAATAATAATACTGGCGACGCGCCTTCGCACGGTTGTAAGACTTCAAATACATCGAGTTTTTTTTTATTATATTAATATATAAGTTTAACATTAACATATTATACACATCAGCACCCTAATTGCGTAACTCATGATTCATCATAATCTGTTTCGTTTTGAAACGGATTGTTAAACCATTGCTTCATATATTCGAAAAATGTTTCTGCTCAACAGCGTAAATAACGCAATGAATATTGTTGAACTGACAAAACGAAATCGATTATGATTAATCGTGGGTTACGCAATTAGGGTGCAGGATTCGTAAAAATCCATTTAATAATTTTCAAAATTCTATCTATTAAATAACTGATATTTGTCATGATAATATCCAAAATATTCTGTAAGTGGTTTGTGATGTGTTTTAGTTGTAGAATAAAAGTTTGTGTGTGATTTGTTGTTTTTTTTTATTAAACAAATTATAGATAAAACAATTTGAGTCTGCTGAATTATAATCAGTATTACCAGTTACCATACACCATAATTATGATGATTATAAGATCATTTTATAAGAGTCCCTGGAGAATCTTCCCTTTCTTTTCCATAGGTACCTACTACGCTTTGGAATGGGCTTCATCTTTCTAACCCATCGACCTTGACAATTCAAAAGCTGCGGGCGGAAGCTAGTCTTGCAATAATTATCATAAGAAATCTTACATTGGTTTCGAATCTCTTGTATGTACCTATTTTTATAATATCTACATTAATATCAAGCACACCATTTTTTTCTGCTAACTACAAAAGCGTGAGTTTCGTTTTTTTTTTAACAAATGAAATAGGCTATTTTCCAATTTATTAAAAACGATACTAATCTGAAGATTGGGACGAAATTTGTAGGCAACAGAAAAATAAAAGTAAATGGATTTATATCCATTTTATCGATTAAAAACGATTTAAACAAATTTATTTTTCGTTGTGGGTTTGCGAGTTTGACAGTGGGACCTTCCAACTGAACCAAAATCTAAAAAAAACACGCCAGTCATGTTGACTGTTTTGTTTGAATATCGCAGTGTTGTGCACTCGGAATTCGTGCCGGAAGGTAAACGGTAAATAAAGAATATCATTTGAGTGGAGAGCAAATTCGACGAAAAAGGCCAGAATTGTGGAAAGAAAATTCTTGGATTTTACACCAAGATAGTACGCCTTCGCACAAGGCTATTATTGTGAACGAATTTTTGACCAAAAACTCAAATACCTCGGGCGACCACCTTATTCACCAGATATGGCTCAAGTCGATTTCTTTCTTTTTCCTAAACTCAAATTACCACTTCGTGGCACCCGTTTTCATTCGGTAGAATAAAAGACATAGACATTTCCCACAGTGAAGTTTATTGGGTACAGAGGCCAGCACATCAAGCTACCCCAATCTGTCAAATTTCTTTGATAGTTTTTCAACTTTATCACAAAGGATTAAGGTTTATGTTAAATTGGGAAAATTTGCCAGTTTAGGATAGGTTGACCTGCTGGCGTCTGTACTAACTTATCCTCATTCCTCGTCCTTCGTGTCGATTCTGTAGCCATCTCACCGCGTGAAGTGAGCGTGGAGTGGCCTGTCAGTGTCATTCCACCTGATGCTTGGTCAAGCCCTAGCATCAGTGGGATGACATTGACAGCTCACTCCACGCTCACTTCACGCGGTGAGATGGTTAATAGAATAGCAATGCTGATTGCCATTTATCTATAACCTATTCATTGAGACCTTTTCAATGAGCCCAAACACGATAGGGTAGACTGGGTCCCGTACCCAGTCTACCCTGTCGTGTTTGTGACAATTTTCATTTGACGACCAATAATTTTGTTATAATAACTGTACAACTGTACAAAATAACTTTTTCTTTTTGTGAAGCATTTGCCCACGTATAAATAGAAAAATTGTATTTCTAAGTACCATGGTTAACTCACAGGAGCAAGTTAGAAAAAAAAAGAGAAAATATGACAACTGACCACACTCCAGGGGCAGTTGTGACAGTACTTGGGGTCGGTAGTGACAAGTTCAAAAATACACCAAAATGGTAATTCATCACTTTTATTGAATATCCATTATCCTCGAAATCTCAGCGAAATAATTAACATTTACGTAACACAAGAACATTTTAATGTTTATAAGTAATAAGGATTTGCAGTTTCTATCGATCCTGCAGGCCCGTTTAACAATTTGATCATTTGATCGTGATAACGAACCCAAGGAAATAAAAATAAAGGGGGAATAGTATTGCCCAAGGCATTTTCTGCAAATATAACTGTGACCAATGTGCCTCGTTCAGCTGAAGTAAGAGCTCTCACTTGCCGTAATGATGTTCCTCGTTTGACTTCTGTATGAGCTTCTCCATATTTTCCTATTTCACATTGACCTTTTTCCGTCTTTCTTATGCGTTTTCTTGGCATCAAGCAAAAAATAAAAATAAAAAATTATCACAACCGTAGGTAGGTACCTACCCAAAAAAATCGTCACAACCATACCCAAAGCACTCCTTCGCGAAAAAACAATCACTATGGCAATATAAAAATAATTACCTACAAAGTAAGCACTGCAATTTAACCACTATTGTTTAAGTAATCATGAAAAAGAACATTCATTACTGTATCTGTACACATACCAACAATCATAAAAAGAAATTGAATAAAAATAGGTACATAATTTGATGAGAGTTGACTTGAAAAAGCATGGCAGTGGCAGTTGAGAGTATGTCATTGCTCACTGATGGTACTGTAGCACGTGTGTTGGATCATTCGGTCCCTACAAAATAGTTGAGCTGGATGGTGCTGATCCACGCGTCATGGTCGTGAACGGGACTGCCAGGGCTATTTTTAATCTTAGAATTATTCTATTAAAAAAAAAAAACTCACATGTAAAAGCAACAAGAATAATGTTCCCAAGTTTTTGTAATATCCAACTGTTTTTATAGGAGTGTCCGTAGAGTTTCATGCCCGTTCTTCTCCATTGAGATCTACGTTTTGGAATGGGCGACTAGTTTCAACTTTTTTTGACAATTTAAAAGTGCCTGTAAATGGTTTAAATGAAATAAATGCTTTGTGTTTGAGTTTGAGAGGGAGTGGGTCGTAATCCACCACGCGCGCCCAGTGCGGGTTGGTAGATGTCACATGTCTTCAAATATTTGGTTCTAGGACATGCAGGTTTCCACATGATGTTTTCCTTCACCGTTTGAGAGCAGTGGTGATGAAATTATTTATACAAAGTAATGCACCTGGCTGGTTTCGAACGCACGACCTAAGTACAACTCGTAAGTCGCGGCCGTTATTATTGGGCTACCACTGCTCTCCTATTAATACAAATTCTTAACCGCCGACGTAAAAACGACGGGGTGTAATAAGTTTGACGTGTCTGTGTGTGTGTTTGTCTGTGGCATCGTAGCTCCCGAACGGATGAACCGATTTTGATTTTATTTTTTTGTTTCAAAGGGGAATTAGGGGGCTGGTGGCTAAGTAACTCACATTTTATTCGCTGATGACACTTCTCTTATTTTTAGAATAGATAGAAAAGATACAGATGTCTTACATGTCAATGATAGTCTAGCTGTTCTTTCGAAATGGTTTGCCGCTAATAATCTTTTACTCAATGCGAACAAAACTAAATGTCTTAAGTTCTCGTTACCAAATGTACCCCAAGTAGGTCTAAACTTAAAACTTGATGGGAAGAAACTAGATGCTATCTCGGAAACTGTATTTTTGGGAATTACTTTAGATTCAAAATTGCAATGGGGTGCTCACATTAGAGCTCTTTCAAGTAGATTAAGCTCAGCTGCTTACGCAGTAAGAAAGATAAGGCAGTTGACGGATGTAGCCACAGCTAGGTTAGTTTACTTTGCTTATTTTCACAGTATTATGTCTTATGGCGTTCTGTTGTGGGGATCGGCAGCTGACGTAGATTCAATTTTCATTTTACAAAAGAGGGCAATCCGCGCAATCTATAAAATGGGGCCTCGCGAGTCTCTCAGAAACAAATTCAGCCAAATTGATATTCTAACTCTGCCGTCTCTTTATATCCTAGAAAATATCTTGTATGTTCGCAAAAACTTAGGCCTTTTCAAAAAACGATGCGATTTCCATAATCTGAATACACGTAGTAAAGATGAAATTGTGATTCCAAAATTTAGATTGACTAAAACTAGCAAATCATTTCTAATAAACAGTATTCGCTTCTATAACAAGTTGCCAAAGTCAGTTACAGAACTTAGCGATGGAAAGTTTAAAACGCACATCAAACGTGTCCTTATCAAAAAAGCATATTATAAGATAAAAGACTACGTTGAAGACAGGGAAGTATGGCATTAATTCCTTCTGCACATGTGGCTTCCCTGGTACCTCATTAACAGCATAACTATGTGAAAGTCTATTAACTGCTCTCAATGTTCTTTTTTATTCTTTTTATTTTTACAATGCTGACATATTCTCGTCATTATTTGACATTTTATATCAATTTTAATATCAACTTATTTTTTAGTGATTGTCATGTTAATCATGTTACTATGTTTAATTAGGTTCATTTTATTTATGTAGATTATTTTACATATTGTGAATGGGGGAACGTTGTAGGCCTTACAGACTGTAGATTTGTAGACGATTTTCTATTCTGTATTCGTCTAAGTACCTGGTACTTATTGACAGGCCTGCACTGTCCTCCCATACATTTTATCTCTGAAAACATTATTAAAGCCAATCATTTTTAAAAGAGTAACCGTGGAGTTTCTTGCCGGCTCTTCTCCATAGGAAATAACATTTTGGAACCGTGCACCTAGCTTCTGACGTTTCATAAGTGCCCATGCAGGTTTATATGAAATAAAAATATTTTGATTTTGATTTTGATTTTGGTAACAATAGCCGCACGAGTCGATCGATCAGGTTAAGCTACGCTTGCCGCGGTTGGTCCGTGTATGGGTGACCATCTTAACATACCAAGACCCCTCCGTGCCCCGGAAAGCACGTTAAGCCGTTGGTCCCGGATGTCATTTGTGGGTCTTTGATAGTCATTACAGGTCGTGAGTTTCTCCGAACCGTCAGACAACCAGTATTACCAAGGGGTATTGTATTACCCAGTAACTAGGATGTGTAGGTCAGATGGGCAGTCGCTTCATGTAAAATACTGGTTTTCAGTTGTATCCAGTAAGACTGGAACTCGACACCAACATACTTGGGAAAAGGCTAGGCAGATGATGATGATGGTGATGTTTGAAAGGTGAATTAGTAGGGAGTGTTCTTCTTAGACATATTTTATCAAAATCGGTTCAGCCGTTTGAAGATTATCAGCTCTTATCTGGTTAATGAAGGGATTTAAGCATCTTCCTCAGGTCTGATCAAGTCGAGATTTGGTATTCTATTGCTTCAATGACATTAGACGAACAAAGTAACCTTGAACTGATGCTGGAGCATCACCTGGAATTCCCAGGATACTCAAGTTACTCACCAACAAATAGCAGAAGTAGGGTAGACTGGATACGGTTGTAACAATCGAAATATTAGCGAAACTATAAGGAATACCGGGGAAGCGTTAAGGGGAGAGAGGAGCGCCATATGGGTCTGAACCACTGACGTATAAATCATATGGACTTGGCATACCTACAAGAAAAACGTGGATACCTACACTTAACTGAGAAGATAAAATGGCGGCTACTAGGGCACCCCTTATCGATGTTTCTCTACAATAACATCGATAAAAGTTTGTAAGAATGTTTTCATTGTGTCACGGTACAATATCAACATAACTAACTATGTAAACAAATCTTAAGTTATTTTTGACCCACTTCCCGGTTTTTGAAAAAGCTAAAATTTTGCGCACATATTTAGTTTGGATGACATTGCTGCCGATTCTCTTGTTCAATTACTAATCTAAAATTAGAATATCGGTATCTATCACTTTTTTACTAAAAGGCAGTGCGAGAAAAGTACGGCTATAGCTATGAACGATTAAGTTAGAGATGTCAATCTTATGCCTACGCTTCACCGTGTTTATAGTCGACATGTTTTTATTACGTGCACCTACCCTGAATTTGTATGGAAATATTAGTTCAAATAAATTTGACAGCTCTAAATTACGTCCGTCTGTTTCTCGTTTTATTAGAGAGACAAAGATAGCAATAGCCTAAATTAAGTTCAATTAGTGCACAACAGTTCCGTGTGGTGCCTGACGTAAAAGAATAGCACCATCCCATCTCTCCCGTTGGTGTCGTAGAAGGCGACTAAGGGACTTGCTTACTAGAAAATGGGCAGCAGCGTTTTCTATGCATTTTCCAACCATACTGCGATCGCCAACCCGCCTGCTAAGCGTGGCTATTATGGCAAAACCCCCTTTTGGGGAAGGCTTACGTCTAGCAGTGAACGTCTTTCGGCTGAAATGACGAGTGCACAACAGAATTGACACCAATGCATGGTGAGCTAACTGTTAACTGACGTCATTCTAAATCCATTATGGCGGACTAGTTATTTTGTATGCATTCCCATGTGGGTTTGAAATGAAAGGGTTTGCTGAGAAGAACACGAAAAATAAAATAAAATACCGGCCAACTGCATGTCGGACTCGCGCATTAAGTTTTCCGTACCATTGTTTTTAATAATTGTTTTTACCATTGTTTTTAGTTTTAAGTATTGATTTATATAAGAATCTAAAATACTAGTCAGAGTAAAGAGATTATTAAAGAAAAGTAAATAAATTGTTAATTTGTTTCGAGGTTTAAATGCTAAAAGTTAATGAATTTTCATTGGCTAAGTGGTCATGTTTGTAAAGTTGTGTATAATTGTATAAATGCAGAGATCTTGACCGATTTGTAACTTCGTTGAACGAGAAATAAAATAAAGTTTTTTTTTTTTTTTTTTTTTTTTTAATACTATTTAGGTACCTATTGCCATTATTAAGATAAGTAAGTAGGTACATCGAATAAGTTTGTGTCAATTTTTTTAAATTAAATGTGAGTGTTATTCTAGACCGAGAGCCTTGCGTTAGGTAGACGTTCGACACGGAGCGGAGGGAACAAATTCTAAGAAAGCAAATGACACTACATTCGCGATGGGCTCCCTGCACGGACTTCTCAACACCTATCATTTCTAAAATGCCGATGATTTTGGGTTTAAATTAAAAGTCAACAATAATTATTTAAAATAAAGTATTTAATATTAAACAAATTAATCTCATTCATTTCTAAACCATACAATTTTGTTCAAGTAATTTCTGTGTGATATTCTTTCAGTAGATTTCGTCCCATAATATTTGTATCTCAAATTCATGTATACTTCTATTACACTTTTAATTAAAAGTGATGAGAACAAATATTAGTTGTTTTTGTTGACATCTTTACATTTTCTACACAAATTGTTTCCAGCCAAATTTTCTTTTTACTTTATTAGCAGGCAGCCTGGAAAGTAAAACAAAAAACCAATTAAGAACCATATTATAGCAATATCGATAAATATTAAAATGTCATGCATGCACTACTCTATCCCTATAATAACAAGAAAATGATTTCATGAAATAGGTACAAATATTACTGTTGATAATAAAGGTAAAAGGGAAATTGTGAAGGGAAACTGTTGAAACTCTTCTACAAATACAGAATCTTATGTTTATTATCAAAATCTATAGATATTTCAGCTGAAATTATGTACGTACTGGTGCAAAGTTATGTTCGGGTGATTTCCGCTTCTTTTAATGCCACATCCGATTATATTGCAATTGGGCATCTTGCATTTGACGATTTACACTATAGAACCGAGTTCAAACACAATAACACAGCAAAATTACTCACAAATTCACAAATTACAACCACAGCTCAAGAGCATTTGACCACAGAACACATATACTCCTAACGGAGAAGAATGCCAACTCCATACAATATTTAGTGGACCGGTTTCGAGCGCCATCTATATTCACCCCTAGGAAAAAAACCCGAATGGCGGTAAATTTAAACGATTGCTTAGCATCCCCAGGCTATTGAACTGAACATGGTTTTTGGTAGGTCCATTCCCTTGTAAGAAAACTCATATTTGAGTTTCTTACAAGAGAATGTACCTACCAAAAACCTACAGAGTGAATTTGACTAAATAAAACTATAGTGTGTAAAGTAATAACTTATTTATTTCAACAGTTTCATTACAATTTATTATTAGCGTGTTCATGTTATTGCAATCAAATACTTTAATTACAATCTGTTTGCAGTAGCCTCAGACTAAACCAGAAATTTGTTTTAACTACATTTACTTAACAAACAATAAGGTTATACAAAAACCAATTTTCAAAATGTACTCAAACAGAAAATTAACAGTAATCAATAAAAGGTACACCAACGACTTATTCACTAGAAACATTAACATAATAAAACTAAATTTGCATTGAGTAGGTAATGGTGAATTCGTCACAGGCGTACACAGCACTTCACAATACACAGATCAGTGGAAATAGTCACAAAGTTATTTAGTTATTTATGATACGTACAGTAAAAAATTTGGTTTATAATACATATAACGAGTCCTGAAGATACATGGTAAATTATATTTTACTAAGAATGTATTGTTTAACCATAACAAAAACAGTTTCAAAGACATCTCATGACATTGAGTTGCCACTGTGAATGATCAAAAAAACTACTAGGTATAGTTTCGGTTTTTATATATTTAGGATAAGATTACTATGAAATTACCTAATTTAGACTAACAAAAAATTTGCATTACTTCAAACAGTCATATGCTTTTTTATTATCTAATAAATATTTATATTTCCTTGGGAAATTTGCAGTATAAAAACTACTATTTAGAAAGAAAAAAAAACGATACAAATACAATGCACCTGTGTTACAACTTAAAAATAAAGAATTATGAAAGACCTAATTTTTTGGGTCCTTCAAAATAGTTTTAATGTTGGCAATGTCATATTTCTGCCCCGGGTACCTTGTCTACATTGGCCAATAGAGAGTTGATACCCCCTGCATTTGACAGTTGACGTACCCCAACTTTGCTACCAAACAGCGAGAGGATAAAATGGCGACCCGGCCGCAAATAGGTATTTAATGACGCTAGGAATGAAGAGTTGCCATTATGGTACCTGTCAAAAACACTGATGTCCTTTTTCACTTACGCAAAATTATGAAAGTTAAAAAGAGATGACAGCATTTTTATGATTTCGGTGTCGATATGCCTCATATTTGTACTGTTTTTTCTATAGTCAAACATTTCAAGTCCATATGATTTATAAGTCAGTGGTCTGAACGTGTTTCACAGTATTGCGTCAGCAAACGCGCGACGTTGACGTTAGCAGAGGCCCTCATTCGTTTTTATCGGTCAAACGCAACACAATAAACGGGTGCATGGTACTCACATTTACAAGATATCAACATAATTTGTTTTTCTAATGGAAAGAAAAACTCACGGAGAGGAGGCCTGTGTCCCAGCAATGGGAACGTTATTGGCTAAGTATGTATAACTATGTATAGGAAAAATAAAACAATTTAGTAATTTACACATTTTATTATATTGCCAGGATTATAGATGTACTACGTATGTAGGTACTTATACATAGTATTAGTGCTACTTGACATTTATAATATTAACTTCAAAATCGCTAGAGGAAAACGGCAAATCTTTTAGAATTCGTTGATTACAGAAATATACAGTAGACTGCATGTCTGTGGTACAGGCACGGTCGCAGCCGAAGACTTTGGGGGTCACAGACAAAGACTACATACACAATAAGAAAATGTATTATATTTTCGAAAAAATACTATTTTAAGAAGGTTTACAGGCATATTTCCGTTCTATCCGAACTGACCCTAGTACATAATTTCAGTATAATAAGAGGTCAGCTTAAAGAGGTGTTGTTACCTCTGACGTTGGTCTACCGTACGTAATGTGGTTTGTAGTTATTTTAAACATGTACAGTCGCCAGCAGGTCAAGCTATCCCAAACTGTCAAATTTTCCCAATTGAACATAAATCTTATTCCTTTGTAATAAAGTTGAAAAACTATTAAAGAAATTTGATAGATTGGGGTAGCTTGATGTGCTGGCCTCTGTACTACGAAATTTCTGTGTAAAACGATGCTCGCGTAAGGAATTATTCGTTGGTAAAACCAGATTTAGCCATTATCGGTAAATGTCGTATGCATTCAACTTGTGTCAATTGCAGGGATTCGCAGCTTCCGTCAGTTATTTTAATCCGTAGATTTTGTGAATAAATGTAGGAAGTTTAATATAGTAAACATTATCGTCGATTGTCTATGGATCAAAGTTTCAGTGAGTCGCTACGTCATCTTTGTCCGATTGATCGAGTAACATCGTTTCTCGCTGAAATGTCAGTTATAAGTCTTGTCATACGTTATTGGTATCTTGAACTGACATTTTTATAGCATAACAAAAGACACAGATAACATCAGAAACAAGCAGAGAGATCAAACGAACGACCAATAAGACGTCATATTGTTCCGATCAAACTAAAATCACGACAAAGAACGAACCATCCCCTAGAGAACATACTTCCCGAAACAAACGACCAAGCTTTGAAACGTCTAACATCGTCTGACCATTATACGTCCTCCGTCTTAAACGCCACATTATTAAATGGTTTGTTTTGATACTGATTAGTTTGCTGTAGAATATCCGTCGGATTGTTTGTTTAGCTGCTGAAAAAGTGCAGTGTGTGACTACGTCTGTAATCGACAGATACAAGACAAGTCATTTTAAATCGTAGCATCATTGTGATTAGTATTACAAGTACACAGAAAATCTTATAGCTCACAGGAATCGGTCGACACAATATACAGGGTGTTTGGCAGAACGTTGAACATACGAAAATGGTAGATAGGTGGGGTCATCTACTATGGTATATAGGTCATCATCTAAAATGTGTAAAAC
Organism: Polymixis flavicincta; assembly: GCA_949987655.1. Taxonomy (NCBI): domain Eukaryota; kingdom Metazoa; phylum Arthropoda; class Insecta; order Lepidoptera; family Noctuidae; genus Polymixis; species Polymixis flavicincta. Next base: position 7,296,686 of record OX465171.1, on the reverse strand, counting down.
AGGCAATTGTTTTACACATTTTTAATAAAAAATATTAAAAAATACACTTTAAAGTTAAGAAAGTGGTGAAACTAGAAGAAAGCAAAAAAAAATATTTAAATATCCAGGGGGCCAGGCCCAAATAAATTAGGGCTGAGTAAGTAGTAGATGACCCCACCTATCTACCATTTTCGTATGTTCAACGTTCTGCCAAACACCCTGTATATGTCAGTTATTACATAAGAATCCTTAACAAAGTAACATTATCATGTATTCCCTAGACATTACGGGACATATTCATAAACGATGATTAAAGTTAAGAGACGTTTAAACGTCAAAAATGTATGGTTAATCAGTCGCTAATCATTACTTAACTTTAAGCAGCATTTATAAATAAGGGGGTTAATTTATAAGCAGGGTAGTTACAAATAGAATTTTGTCAACAGATTGTTTTTTTTTTTTCTAAATTGTCTAAAAACTAACCAATGACAACAAGGTGGTGTTTACAAAATCATAATACTGCGTTATGCAAGGACCTAGATACGATAAACACTCAGTATGTACGGTGGGCGCCATTCACTAGGGTGGTCACATACACATAGGCAGTGGACTTGTTCTGAAATGTCGCTAGTGATGTGCCTTATAACCGGGTAGGTATCGACAAGCAATCCGTAGGGCTGCTATCTCCATTGGGGAACGAAAACCGAGAGTCCATCGTCGAAGAGTCAATATTGTAAAAACCAGCGGGTTAACGTGGTTTCCGTGGCTCAGAAAGCACGTTAAGCTGTTGGTCCCGGTCGTTACGGCTCGAAAGTCTGACAACTAGTCTAACCAAGAGGTATCGCGTTACCCACTTACTGAGTCGTGGAGGCCGCTCCATGTAAAATACTTGTATTCAGTAAGTACGACTGGAAGCCGACCTCAATAGTTCGGAAAAGGCTAGGCAGATGTTGATTTATTTGGATTAGTTCATAGAATGAAATATACATAGTGGCAAGACGATGTCTCGGAAGGATACGAGGACGGGAATACTGAATGTGTGAGACACGTTAAGAACACGATCTCCATAATTAACACCTTAACTAAAAAATTTATAAAAATAATTTTCCTCAATTAATGTTTACGAAATAAGTTCTCGCCAAAGAGGTACAATTATTAACTAAAGGTACTTTTAATAACACTAATTTTAAATATTCGTAAACTTACTAACTAGTATGTAGACATGTATTTACAGTTTGAATATTCGAAATAATTAACTAAAATGGAATAAATTTTAACATAAAGTTTTAAATAGTTGCGCGGGCGTTACATGGTGTTTAGTGATGTAACTAAAATGATAATTGTTGGCCGTTTAGTGGATTCTTACATTGGTTAATTAGATTAGGTGATCTTGCGAGTAGATTCACTGATCATCTTGACAGTTCACGCCCGCACAATTACCAAAAAAAGGGAACAGCAGTCCTATAGTAGTACTAATGAAATAAAACAGGCCCTAACATAAAAAAAAAATGTTCTATTGTGAGCTGCCTCAACAAACACTAAGAGAACACAGGAAACGGTTTAGTATAAAATAAAAATATAAACTATACAAATAAAATAGTCTGCTGAGAAATGCAGAAAAAAAAATACTCAAGCGGTTTACGATAGTTTTGTACAATAATAATAATTAAAAAAATTATAATATGACCTTTATTTTATAAATACATCTAATTAAAATGATTATAAGTTAGCTTTTGAATAATTCACTTATTCTGACGGCTATAAACGGAGTTTTCATAACGAGAGTAAACTGTAAAAACGAAATAGAATGTCTTCAATTCTGGTGGGACTACCCTCTAAGTGCGTTAAGGCTCCCGCAGACCGGCGCGATGGGACTCTATAGGTTTAGGTAGTTAAATAAAAGTAAACAAAAAAAAACGCGTATCTCATAGATGCGATACCTTTTATTCCAAATGATAAAATCATATTATTTATAGTCATATAATAATAGGATCTGTTCAGAATCTGATGAATATTTATGAAAGACTGGCCAGTTTTAATCTATTTTGAAAATATGATTATTTGTTAGTAAAAGTAGGTACGTTCAAAATTTCTCTCCACATTGTTTGCGAGCTAATTTAAATTAACGTGTTTCAATAAAAAATGGATCTGCGCCGGGGACAGTTTTGACGCCATGATTTTTTAAGATTTCAAGTGTCGCCTGAAACCGGACGGATCGTACGATAGACTTCAAATGTCATTCATGGATGAAGGCCCTTCTAAGGCAACCGTGTATCGTTGGTATAACGAATTCAAGCGCTGTCGACTAACTTTGGGAGATGAAGAAAGAAGTGGGTCGCCCTTTGACGGCCATTACGGAAAAAAAAAACCATGACCATAGGCGAGTAACGTATCAATAGATTCAGCACATAATGCAGGTTGGATCAGGAGGCCCTCACGAAATTCTACACGTGCATCTTCGCGTGAGGAGGATAGTTTGACGCTGGATGCGGCACAACCTCACCGATGCTCAGAAGCAGGCACGGGTGGAATGGTGCCGTGATATGATGAACAAACTTGAAGCAGGCTCGTCTCGGCGTGTTGCGTGGTTTTATCCAGAAATGAAGCGCCAGTCGACGGATTGGGTGTTTCAAAACGAAGCAATGCCTACCTAAGTGAAGCGATCTAGAAGTGGGGGGAAGATTTTGATCGCGAGCTCTTTCAATTTGACTGGCTAATTCGTGTCAATTCCTTTTCGGAACCAAAGAAGTATCAACGCTGAATGGTATACTATCAAATGTTTGGCAGAAGTTTTCTCTGTTGTGAGCAACAAGCGACCTAAAATAGGGCTCCGCGGGCTCCTGCTCCACCACGACAACGCGCCTTCGCACATCGCGCTCAAAACGAGAGACTTCCTGGACAGCACGCCGGTCAAACTCCTGGGTCACCCTCCTTACAGCCCTAACCTATCAGCAATGATTTCTTTTTATTCCCGAAAATAAAAGAACAGCTCAAAGGGAAACAATTTTCGTCGCCGGAAGATGCGCTGTCAGCGTTCAAGCAGGCTGTAAACGAGGTGTCTGCGGCGAACTGGAAAAAGTGTTTCTAAAACTGGTTCACACGCATTAAACTTTGTATAGAGGCTAGTGGGGAGTACTTTGAAAATATTTCATTTAAAAAAAATACTTAAAGAACATTTGTGAGTGTCCTACGTATCCGTCAGATTAATAATAAATCGTTCCGTTGTATCATCAATTATTAGCTATATTAACACAATTTAACAAAATGGAAACGCACCCGCAAAATCGTAAATGTTGGTTGTTTTTTTTTATGTGTGTGGGAAATCATCAAATAACTTTTCTCACTCTGGGTGGAGCGGGAGGGAGGTCGTGTCATACTGACTAAAATCCACCCGTGTTTCTTCAGTTGCCTGTGTGCGTCAAAGGCTTTTGGTTAACCGACTAAACGTAATACCTGCCACTTCAGAATTTAGCATATTATACCCTTATAACTATAAAAAAAACCTTTTTTACAATTTATGTACCTTTATTTAACTACCTAAACCTACGGAATATAGTAATTTGCATGAAGTTTTCATAGAAATTGTTCTAGTTGAGTCGCGTCGGACTTGTCTGCTGGAGCCTTTAACGAAGATACGGGTCCGCCGTGAAGTAGAGAGAACCCTACTCCCGATTTATAAACTTTTTCGGACGGCAAAAAAACAATCGGAAGTACGGACAACTGACATAATCGTGCTGTCTTTCATTCTTAAATGTTCGGTTCGGGCCCCGAACTAATCTTATATTCGTAGGTGATACGGAGTAGGAAGCGCCCGTAACTACGGATTTTGTGCTTAGAGCGTAGACCCCAGAGTATTCATCGTCATATTGCTTCCCGTCGCCCACTTTCCACATTTTATATTTTATTATTATATTATTCCATATATTTATAATTTAAGGATGTTAAATTTTGTTTTCATTTTTTACCTAATCTCGTTCTTGTCCTCACAATGCTCTTTCTTAACGCTGTCCAATTTTGTCCTGAAATTATTAATTCAATTAAGTTCAAAATGTTGAGTTGGGTCCCCAACCCTTAAACTAATATTATATGAGGCGCATCGCACATGCATCTTTATTTCCTTTTTAATATACTTATGATAAACATCACGCCTTGTATCCTCGAAGGGTTATGTAGAGGTGGGTTACCCATATTAGGTACACCAGCATTTCGGATTTTTTGAATTTATTTTGTTTAAATGTGTATTTTTGTATGACATTTTTAGCACCTTTTCTAATTTACCGCCACGTTCTGCGTCCAGTGTGGACAGTCCTAGGCAATCATGCCAAAATAATTACTAACAGAGGCGCTAGTGTGAGTTTCTTACAACCATCTCGACTTTACGTATCAACCGCGTTCGGCGCTCCGATTGGCCCTGGATTGGTGACGCATCAAGCGCCGTACGCAGTGGATGCGTTAGATCGAGAAGGTTAAATGAAACTGCGAGTTTCATTTAGGGCCACACAAGTTGTATTAACTCCACGCGAAATTTTACGACTGGAGTATTTCAAACCACGGTTTAGAGGCAAAACGCAGTTTTCCACTAGGTGCCCATAATTGTTTTAATAATACATAATTCAAAATAAACAAAATTAAATATTTTTAAAAGGTAATCTCCCGCCTGTGCTGTTGATCCCGCGTGCTCGAAGTGAGCACGCGGGATCAACCGCACAGACTGGAGACCCGACAACTCACACAATACAAATAACCTACCGCTAACACGATCTAATCCATAATCCTTAGACAATCTCTAAATCGAGAATAAGCTCATTCATTCGTTTTGTAAAGATAAAAAACTGATCGAAATCTTTTAATAAAAAATGGAAAAAATATTAACAAATAGTGCGTGAGTTTTTAACACGTGATATTTAAAAATTTACTTTCATTTCATATAAAAATTACACTTACGATTTAAAAGTTGATCTTTTTATGATTTTATAACACTGATTTAGGTTCGAGTGCGCTAAACACTAACTGTATAGTCAGCTAAATGAGTCGTGCATATAAAAATGGCGGCACTCGCTCGCCACTTTTATTTTTTAACAAAGTGCAATTACTAGTGATTATCAATATTTTTCGGGTCGATTCCGATACTCGTCATCGACATCATTCTCCCGCCTTCATGTTAATTTATTTTGGGTCGGCGGCGTCGGCGCAACATGTCTTTTTCTTTCGATATTTAAATACTTTTATATTTATATTATTCCCTAAGGCTTATGTCCACAAGTGGACAGCTTTCGGCTGAAATGATGATAATGTTCATTATTCCCTAAAAATATTGTCACTCACCCCGGCACTTGCAATACACCCAAGACTACCGGATTGTGAACGGTGGCGTCATACGTCTAAACACTAAAGTAGGACCAGTACAGTCAACTTCGTGATTAATTCAATAAAACTGTTGTTCGAAGTTGGTTCAATCCTTATATTAAATTATCAACTGCTTTTGTTACAATGGGTTTTCCGATATTTCTCTAAATAACGAAGACAATCGTCGAAGTAACGAATTATCGTTTGGGAGTTCTTGTTCAATTGGAGTGACGGAATGTAGAAAAAGTGTAGAGGTTCGTATGAATCTGTTATTTGCGCCCGAAATGAACTTACAAAGAGATTTGAGATTATCAGTAAAGACAAAAGGACTCTCGATGCGTTAAAATTCAGTTTCGAAGTAACACTTCTCTCGCAGTTTTTCGGTATAACCGGTTTAAGTAACGGACAAAATAACCTATCGTGATATGTCCCAAGAACTCCCTTTATTTGTTAGTAACTGCGACTAATCGCCTTACGATAACATGTTAAGTGGTACAAAAGCAGTCTTACTCAATTTCCGAATAGCCCAACTTTCAATATTAATATAATTTCATTTAGTTACACCCTTTTTCATCCCGGATCCTCTTATTTATAAATTTCATAATTTGACGACTGAATATAATAAAACTTTGGGCAAGTTTGTAGAAAGAATTCTAAGTATAGAAAAATAAATATAAAAGGGCTGATTTGCCTCCCTCAGTGGGAAATATAGCATAGCAAGGCATAGACGAGAATGTTTAAACATATAGACAATAAACCGAGGATCCAGTATATCTTCACAAATAACGTGAAAGTCGAGCGCATGGAAGTGTTTAATGTTTGACGTATGAGTATACAATGATTCCGGCTAAAATGAACCCGAAGGTAATGGTTAATGGTTTGTACAGCGACCTCTTCAGCTGGTGCCAGCGCTCTGCCTCGCGCGCTTTCCGCTTCATGTGTGACACGCGCTCGGCCAGGTCACGCGTGCGCCGCTTGCGCAGCGTTTCCGTGATGTCAGAACTAGGGCTGGAAAAAATAACACACATGTTACAAACCAATAATGTATAACAAAAAAACATTGAACAGTAATAAAAAATGAGATGAGAGTGCAAAAATGCTATTTATCCCAAACAAATCTGGCTTTCTGTATGGCGTTTTTCGCGAACTAAAGCGCTGTTTACTTCGCACCTCCTTAGTAAACTAGGTACTTCTTTTAGATCGTAACTTTTGTCTCGAACTAGAGAAAGGCAGATCGATCACTCGCTTTGCTAGTGCTCCTGCATGCGATACTGCGAGCGTAAAAATTTACAGCAATACATCGCTGTTAATTTTTATATTTTACTCGTATATTGTTAGTCCATAGTTCAATATAGAAATATTATCCACGTGAACTATTTATTTGCAGTGATTATGTGAGCGGTAGTAGTGTCGTCACTACCTCGATAGGCGCCGCGCTTCGCCTCATTCTCGCTATTACAAGTCGGCCTTATCGAACGAACTAAGGAATTAGTCCACGTGGTTAGTTTGGGGGATCGCTCTTATAACCTAATCAGCTCGCGAGCTAGACAAAAAAAAATACTATCTTCTTTTCGGTGTGTCGACGGCAATCTTTATAATGTCAGGCCAGAATCTGCCTACGAGCTTAGCACCTTTAGTAGCGTCCAAAATAAAAGTTTTTTGTTGCCCTTTCTTCTCTATAGTAATCTGTTCTTTAGAAATAGTTACTAGTTAGCAACTGAAGACGCCCGACTTTTTTACAGTTCAGGCAATTTATTTGGACTGTTTTAAATAATTACTTTGATTTTGAAGGGCCATTTCCTTCTGTTTAGTTAACACAATGAAAACTTAGCACCATGTTATTTGAATGAGATCATTACAGCGATCATTGTAATGTGATTTAATTATCACGCGATTTTGCTAGCGGGCTCCGCCCGCGCGCATGTCGGTTATGCCGTAAAAAAATAGTCTATTTCCTTCTCAATATTTCAGGCTAAATCTCTGCCAAATTTCATGACGATCGGTTCAGCGGTTGAGGCGTGAAATCGTGACAGACAGACAAATTTACTTCGCATTTATAATATTAGTAGGGATAGTAGGGCTTACATCAATCCGATGATGTACAGTCACGAGCATTAATATGTAAACACATTGCCAATTTCAAAAGCGATTTTCTCCTAAATATCGATTGCAACCTTGGCATAACCTAGGTATTTCATTAAAGTGTGGGTTCCAAAATATTATTTTCATAATAACATAAAATTACAATCAGTACAAGAGGAGAAAATCAGTTTTAAAGGTTGGTAAGCGTATACATATTAGTGCTCGTGACTGTACTTATTCGTTTTTTTATATACATAAAGTAAGCAAGGCCCACATTTTGAAAAATGCTATTTCATGAGCTACGGGGAGAATGGAAACTATACCTGTTTCATTTTCAACCCTATTTCGTCGCCATACAGCAGCTTTTCTATTCCACTGTGGGCATTACATTTATCTATTTGTATGTACTTTTTTTTTTTTCAAATAATTGCTAACACATATATTATGAAATGAAACTCTATGGTATCTGAACTAAGTACAGCGGTGTGACAGTGCAGTTGATGATGATCATATCAAATTGTGTGATGTGATGATAACGACAAAGGACAGACAAGGGAAACGGACACATTACTACTGATAATTATTTAAGTCTATAGTATGAAGGCTGTAATACACAAATAACGTTATTTAAATTGTATTTACAGGGTGTAAGGGTTTCGCTTCCGAAAACGAAGACAGGCGATAGGTTACAAAAATGTTTTTAAATACATACTCGTATGTTTTATCTCAAATATAAACTCTAGCAAGCTATGTAATCAAAATCATCTGACGCATAACCGCGCATGCCGAGAGCCACGCGGCCGGCTCCCACATTTACGCAGCGACTTTAAGCACAAAGTAAACGGTTTAGGCATGCTTTGTAAAGCGCCGCCAAATTATAAAAGTAGAAACATTACAGAAGCGTCAAACGTTTTAAACTGATGGATCGTGTCTTGCATTTAATAACAGTTTTGTACATACAAAACTGACTTAAATAAGTCGATAATCGATAGTGATTGAAATAAAGTAAAAGATCGTCGACTTTAGCTGTGATTGACTACTCGTAAAAATAATTCATCGCGTGTACAGTTTAAAGCACCTAACGCGTGTGAATCAATTGTTTTTTTTTTAACTTTATGTCAATGTAATTAAAGTCACACGACGCGCGTTCGTTTATTGGAATAACTGTATCCTTCGTTTAGTAAGTAAACCTAATAAATTTAAAGAGGATAATTTAAATAATTTCATCTCAGAAACCCGAATCTCGAAAATCTTCTCTTGGATTGCCCAGCTAGAGGAAGTTAGCCGCAAGCATTTGCATACGCCGCGTCTTTAAAGAGATTGCGTAACTTTCTTCCCATTACCACCAAAATTGCGCTTGCACAATCGCTTCTTCCACCCATCCTTGACTATGCTGATGCTATCTTGACCTTACCTAAGACCAACTGGACAGCTTGAGCGCTTTCACACGAAATTCTTAATTAATTTAGGTTGATATACAACCAGCCAGAACGTAGGTTATATTAGGTCTTTACCTATGAAATTGCCGTTCTGCAGTACTGGCCATTTCAAATCAAAATAATTTTTGTTTGGCTAAGAATTCTAATTTCAAATTAATTTTATTTTAAAAACATGGATTTTTTTTTCTAAAAGTAGTCATTTCTTTATTGATTAGTGTTACATTTTCATCGCATTTCAATCTTTTTCGTCATCATGGATACGTTAAAAATTCGAGTAATTATGGAATATGAGTACCGTCGTGGCAGCAACGCGGCACAAGCGGCACGCAACATCAACGACGTTTACGGAACTAACACTACAAACCAACGCACCACCTGTTATTGGTTTGCTCGCTTCCGTTCTGGAAATTTCGACCTGAAAAATGAACCTCGCGGTCGTCCGAAGACTTTGGTCGACAATGACGAATTAAAGGCGATTGTGGAAGCTGATGATACACAATCTACGGCTGAATTAGCAGCAGCTTTCGACGTTAGCGTCAAAACAATATTGGTCCATTTGCGTCAAATTGGCAAGGTAAAAAAGCTTGACAAATGGGTGCCCCACGAACTCAATGATCGCCAGCGCGAAGAGACGTGCCTTGCACTGCTCAACAGACACACAAATGAAGGAATTTTGAACCGCATTGTTACCTGCGATGAAAAATGGATTCTGTTTGATAACCGTAAGCGCTCAGCAAGTTGGTTGGATCCTGGTTCAGCACCTAAACAATGCCCTAAACGAAAACTTACCCCTAGAAAAGTGATGGTCACTGTTTGGTGGTCTAGCGCCGGTGTGATTCATCACAGCTTCTTACCAAACGGGGTGAGCATTACTGCAGATGTGCACTGTGAAGAACTGAACACAATGATGGAGAAGCTGGCGCATCTCCAACCAGCATTGGTCAATCGCTCGTCTCCGCTGCTCCTGCACGACAACGCGCGACCTCATACTGCACAGCAGACGGTCTCCAAGTTGCAAGAACTGGGGTTGGAAGCTCTCCGTCATCCGCCCTACTCACCAGACCTTGCGCCTACAGACTACTACTTTTTCCAGAATTTGGATAACTTCTTGGCGGGAAAAAAATTTAATACCCGAGAGGCAGTACAAAATGCCTTTGAAGAATTTGTTGCCTCCCGTCCAGCTGATTTCTTTAAGAAGGGCATCAATAAACTGCCACTGCGATGGCAAAGATGCATTGATTGCATGGGTGATTACTTCGATTAATACAAATAAAAAATTCATGAAAAAAATTCGTTTAAATTTTTTCATACAAAACGGCAATTTCATAGGTAAAGACCTATTATAAACCTACGTTCTGGCTTCGGAAGCGTTCCCCTTTCACTCTGTATGTTGATGATTTTTTATATTAACTAGGTACTATGCTAGCGTATTTACGCCATGTTAAGTACAATTCTTTGACTAGAGTAGTTATATTCGACTATGAATGTGTTTTTTTTTTGGGTTGGGAAGTCATCAAATACCTAACTTCTCCCGCTCTGGGTGGATCAGGAGGGCGTGTCATACTTTTACTGACTAAAACCCACCCGTGTTCCCTCAGTAGCCCGTATGCCAGGGGCTGTGGTATATCTTTCGAACAAACCCGCACCCCTGGCAGGCATCGGCCCTTGCAAGCCCCATCATTTTTGTGCTGACATCTCTTTGAGGCGCGCGTGGAACACAACGCGCCGTCGACTTGGGCTTGGTCCTTACCGGACAGCGAGCTACCCATTACTCGCCGTCCGCAAGCTCATGCCTACGGTGGCCGGAAATCGGCCTGGGATTCCCGACGCCCAGGGCGTCTCCGTATCCTCCGGCGGCTAGGGTCGTGAGGGCGCATAGACTGCCTCTCCCTCACGTGCGCCGGCTCCCTCTGCGCGAGCATCACTGCTTCGCTGAAGGAGGTGACGGCTCCCCGTGCCCTCTCGCTCCGTACCATGACCTGGACCAGGGCCGGACGCGAGAGATCGCCGCCGCCGATCGCCTCCACGAGGACACGGCGGTGCTCCACCCAAGCTGGGCAGACCGCCACCGTGTGCTCCACCGTGTCCTCAGGGCGATCTTCGCAGTGGAAACACCCGGGCGTTTCCTCCCGCCCTATCCGAAACAGGAACCTCCCGAAACAGCCGTGTCCGGTGAGGACCTGCGTCAGGCGGAAGGTGAGGACGCCATGCCGCCTCTCAAGCCACTCCTCAAAGAGGGGACTTACCGCCGCAATCGTGGCGTGCCCAGCACTGGGTTGCGACAATCGCTCTCTCCATGTCACCATGAAATCCCGCCAGAGCTCTGTCCGCTGTGCCGCGATTTCCTGCGGCAGCGGACTTACGCCCCGGCGTTTGGCCTCCTCGCGCCACTCCCATATTTGCGCGAGGACCTTTGCCTCCAGATCCCATGGCGGTAATCCGGCAAGGAGGCCCGCCGCCTCGCCGGAGATCGTGCGATATCCCCGGATCATCCTGATCGCCATGACCCTATGGGACGCCCTCAGCTTGCGAGCTGGTTGGCGCCTCAATGTAGGCGCCCACACCGGCGCCCCGTATAGGGCCATGGACCGCACGATCCCCGCGTAGAGCCTCCGGCAGGAGGCGTTTGGCCCCCCTAGATTGGGCAAGAGCCGCTTCAACGCAGCCCCGGCCCGCTGTCGGCATAGTGTAAGGTGTTTGTGTATTTTGAGCTGCTATATTTATGGTGAAACAATTAAACTATAGTAGCAAGTGTTTAAACGGCGCGTGCAGTTCAAGCCATACCTTAGGGCCGTAAGCACTACAGGGGGGCGGGGGAGTCTTTGCTTTGCTTATTTTTGATAACATGGGGAATGGGGGAGTCTGGATGGTGATTACGTCAGCAGTATATTTCTTTTTACTTTTTGGATTTTCTACAAAATTTCGTCGATTTTGGTTTAAAGCCTACTTGTCTATGAATGGCTCGAAGAAAACAATGATGAATAATATACCAAAATTTTAAAATAAGTTTGTTGCTGCTCAATAAAATTTGCTTGAATAGATATACGTTGAAGTCCTCTATTCCAACCCCTATTCCTTATTTATAGACTTATAACTGCTGCTCATGAATTAACAAATAAACCAGAACACATTGAAAAATGCATGTACACACAGCCGTGTGCCGGAAATGTATAGCTTGATGTGTTGCCACACATCAAGCTATACATTTCCGGTTTACGATGATATCGCACGGTATGGAAATCCTATACAAGGCGAGATCAGCTTATACTGGAAATTTATAGCTTGATATGTAGCCGTGTGTACCAACGTTTACGTGAGCATGGGAGGGATAGGTAACTTTTTTTTTGGTGGGATATCATCAAATAACTTCTCCCGCTCTGGGTGGAGCAGGAGGACATGTCAGACTTTTACTGACTAAAGCCCATCCGTGTTCCATCTGTTGACTGTGTGCCAGGGGCGGCGGTATATCTTTCGAAGAACCCGCACCCCCGGGGGAGGGGGTAAAAGCTTTGCTTACTTTTGTTGGTTCAAATTCATGTTAAGCAACGGGCTTTTTGTATTCCTTACAATTTGTTGATTGTTGTTGTTTTGACCTGGTGATTTAAAAATCGAGAATACATAAGTGCGGGGCTTGTGAAACATTTTTAGCTCGACAAAATGCTCGAAATGTCATGGGATCTTATGGCGACATGGAGAATGCGATTGTCGCAACCCAGTGCTGGGTTCGCCACAATAGGGTATTTTCCGATTTCATAAAAACTATTTTAATTTGAAGATTGGGACGATATATTTAACAGGAAAATAAAAAATAAATTTATTAATACACATTTTCTCAATTAAAAACGACTATAATCTAATTTATTTTTCGTTGTTTTGAATTTACCGCCAAAACGCTCCTTACGATGACTTTTTATCACGTGACATGTGACGTCAACTTTGTCTATACGGCATCGGTACAAATACTTAGTTTGGCGCCGTTTTAGAAGTATTGTGCACAGGGGCACCGCACTCCATTAATATCACTTTATATCCATTAAAAATCTTGTTAATTATACACTCGACATTCACTTATTTACTTACTAACTACTTTAGTTTACACAAAGTTGACGCCACGTGATAAAAAGTCATCGTAAGAAGCGTTTTGGCGGTAAATTTAAAACAACGAAAAATAAATTTGGTTTAAATCGTTTTTAATGGAGAAAATGGATAGAAATCAATTAATTTTTATTTTTCTGTTAAATATCTCGTTCCAATCTGCAAATTAGAATAGTTTTTGAAAAATTGGAAAATACCCTATTGTGGCGGTAAGTCCCCTCTTTGAGAAGTGGATTGAGAGGCGCCAAGGGGTCCTCACCTTCCACCACCACGTTTGTTTCAGGAGGTTCCTGCTTCGGATAAGGCGGGAGGAGGTTTCCACTGCGTAGATCGCCCGGAGAACACGGTGGAGCATACGGTGGAGGTCTGCCCGGCTTGGCCGGAGCACCACCGTGTCCTTGTGGAGGCGATCGGCTGCGGCGATACCTCGCGTCCGGCCCTGGTCCAGGCCATGGTTCGGAGCGAGAGTGCATGGGTAGCCGTAACCTCCTTCTGCGAGGCAGTAATGCTCGCAAAGAGGGAGGCGGCGCACTTGAGGGAGAGGCAGTATATGCGCCCTCACGGCCCTAGTCGCCGCAGGAGACGCCCTGGACGTCGGGAATTCCAGGCTGATTCCCGGCCACCGCAGGTGCGGGCTTGCGGATGGCGAGTAATGGGTAGCTCGCCATCCAGTAAGGATCATGCCAGGGTCGAAAACGCGTTGTTTTCACGCGCGTCTCAAAGAAATGTCAGCACCAACTGGTGGGGTCCGCAAGGGCCAATGACTGTCAGGGGTGCAGGTTGTTCGACAGATATACTGTGGCCCCTGGCAAACAGGTAACTGAGGGAACACGGGTGGGTTTTAGTCAGTATAAGACTGACACGCCATCCTGCTCCACCCAGAGCGGGAGAAGTTATTTGATGAATTCCCACCCTCGAAAAAAAAACCTTTAAGACCTTTTAAAAAGTCTAGTCTGTTCCTTCAGGTTGGTCATCGTTATTTTTGTTATCGGGATACAGAGGCTCCAAATCCAGTCCGCGATTTCGCATATTCTGTATACAAGCACATCGAATGGCTCTACGTAACATATCGAAGACAAACCTTTCAGCGACGTCACCGCAGGGCTCCTCGTCCTCGTCGTCAGCTGATGATGCCGAAAGCGAATCGTCCAGCGAAATGGGCGTCGGCGAACTCTCGCCAGAGCTAGAGTCCAGCGTGACAGTCAAGTTCAAGTTGCCTGCGGAAATACATATTCGATATATTAGTTCTGCAGTTGTTATAAATAAAATAATATGTTAGCTCATAGACATTTAAGGAGTTTCTTTTTAAAAGGCTCCATTACAATTTAGAGCAAGTTAAAAAATAAACACAGATTTCTGTGTAATTTTTGCTCGGGATTGTCATAATTTTTACAGAGCAGGCAATCGGCGTTTGGGTATATGTCGTTTTGTTTCTAAATCAGACCTTTTGTATGGACCTTCATTGGCAATATTCTGAAAAGTTTTTACCATATTTTGAACAAAAGACGCTCTATTGTACGAAATTTTTAAAATTCAAGGAATTCGGCGTTTCGTTTTAACTGAACGGACCGTTTAATTCATAACATGTATATTTATATGTTTATTATATTTTTATTAGACCAAAAAAGAAAGTACATGTTACACAATTTAAATCAGTTACAATTGTGTCTAGTTGTTAGCATATGCTGCCGAACTAGGTTTATAGTCTGTGCTTCAGCAAGCAGCGCCTCTAGCCCTCGGACTGTATGAGCTTATGAACAAACGGAAACATTTTTATATTAAAATATGAACTTATGCCTCCCTTATATGGAAATTATGCCTGCTTTGATAAAAATCCTATAACAGCATCCATTTATCTATAGGAAAGAAGCCTTGCTGTTTCGTCATATTGACGTGAATATGTGCTATTTAAAGTTGCCAACTGGGTTAAGACATTTGCTCAAGTAAAAATTGGAAATACGGCTTTTTGAAAAGTCATTCCTCACTTGATAAAATATATTGAGATCGAAACCTGGTTTCTGAAAGCCTTGTAACATTTGCAAGGTTCGCGAAGCAGGCATGGTAACACAATCGCCAATTCGCCATAGATTATGTTATCACGGGGTAAAGATATGGTCTTGTTTATTTATTTTTTTATTTACACTCAATCATAACTGCTACATTCATATTATATCTGCTTTTTTGTAAGTTTTTCTTTTCTTTAATGATTTTTTCATTTTTATAAATCAATATTTTCCGATTTTTTTTTTAATTTATTGTGTCCTTATTAACATTTTGTTTGATTTTTTTTTTCATTCTCTTATTGGTATTTTCTTTCAAGAAGTTTTTGTTTTTATATTTTTTTCTTTGTTTTTATATTATTTCAAGGCTTGGCTTTTCATAAACCGGCGTTATGTCGTCTAAATACATGTCGCTTAGGTAAATGCTTAAGATACGAAATAACTCCTAGTACAGTAACGATATTACTGTCCACAGGATCAATCGATCCCTATTAGATTAAAATAAATTAATGAAGAAATTCACTTGTAGCAAGAGCAACAAATCTTCAAGCAGTTGAACGTCATAAAATAATGAAACATAGGATTTCATACATAAGCCCACAAGACAACAGACTCGATCTCGAAAACATATCAACGATGAGTTTTTATGCAACACGTACAACATCAATAAATATTTACAAAAAAAACGAATAATGTACATTGACATGAAAATAGTTTTAGTCGCGAACGCTCAAACACGTAAAGTAAAAGTGAAAAACCACGAGGCAGTAAAGCTAAGTTCAGTTCAATATACTTAATAAAAAATTACATCATAAACCTCGCATTCCTTCTCTAATAAGAGTTCATAGATGAATTGCCTGCACAGTGGAATTGCGTATCTCGGTATAGGAAATCTGCTGTAAACTATAGTATACCCGCGGTCTTCTGCTGTGTGGACTCCTCGCGCTGGGTTCTTTTCTCTATTCCAATGGCTTTACTCAATTGAAACGCGTTAACGACGACTAGTGAATACTCTTCTAAACCGCAATTGCTTGTAAAATGTAAATTGTATATGAATCTTACGTCAACATTTGTACTTAATTCAGTCGGTGAGGTGGGAACCTTTTTTTTTTTTCGTTTGATACTGGTAAAGGTGTACATCGAATACTTCAGCTAGTACCAAGAAAAATAAACGTATACCCACCCTTACGGGCAGGACATCTTCATTCTGCATTAAGGATAGTCAATGGAGGAAGACATACAAATCAACGTGGGGATAAAATAGATCTGCGTCGGTAACGAAAGAACTTGGCGCTTGGGTCACTTCAGGGTGCGGTAGCGCGTCTGCATTATCGTCCAGTACTTACCGAGGGACTCGCTGGTGGGGATGGCGGGCAGAGGGCGCGCGGGGGCGCGAGTCAAGCTCTCCGCGCGTGGTGGCGGCGGCGGTGGGGACTCCTCCTCTCCAACCACCGAGTAAATGGCTTCTTCTTGCTCGTCTTCTTCCTGAAAGGAGAATCGAAGAATTGTAAAATACCGAGGGGATCTATTCCTGGCAGTTCACAATAAAACTCCTGATACAATCTATCCATTTCTATTGCTTTCGTCACGTTGCTTCCAAACTAAGTTCTAAGGCTGCGGCAATTATAAAATCGTACTTTAGTATCAGACCACGCTCTGCTCTCTGCCGCCTGTTTCACTCGCACTTAGCATCTTGTAACATTGCCGAGGTATGTGCTGACTCGCACAGCATATCTCACCGTAGCTCTAATAATATACAGGCTGTTGGGTAGAAGGACCGACCCAATTTTTGAGGGTAGTGTCGTTTGCTAGGACAAATTCGTTTTATTATTTATATAAAATTTAGTTCTATGTTACATTAACATTACCATTTTAAGATTGGAAACACAAAATTAAGGAATTTTTCGAAACAAATTGTATGTATTTAAACGTGCATTGCAAATATACCACTATTGTAAGTTATTAAGTTCTATTAAAACCGCAAACAAAACATAATCATAGCATATAGACTTCACCAATCCCTAAGAAAATTGTGTCAGTCCTTTTACCAAATACCCTGATATATTTAACTGCTCCTCTAAAACATTGACCTTCTAATTATGGTTTTTCAATAAAATTTAATAACTATAAGATTTAACTTTTTGGGCATTTCTCAGTTGGTCGCAGAAAGTAAGCTAGTGAGCATGGCTAGCGGTGCTGCGGCGCGGCAGCTGCCGGCGAGCGCTACATCCGAGTTAGTCGCAATTCGTTGGCAATTAGTTGTTTAGCATGAGGTCCCGCGCTTAGCAGATAAAAATATTGCCAATTAACCAAAAAAAAACCATGTCAATTGTTACGCAATTAATTGTGAAACACACTATTAATCGGTCTATTAATCAACGCCATGACTGTCGTGGAACTATCAAATTGAAAGCGATTCCTTCTTATAGTATATTACGCAATTGCCCCTGGTCACGATCCCTAGGTTGGGCAAAGTCTATCAGGAACTTCTCAGTAATTGCGCGGAGTCAGGATATGTGGCCGGTTGAATGCAATAGGCCCCAGCGAGCGATGCTTTACCTATTGTATTTTAATGTTATCGTGTTTATAGGCCGACTGTCTAACTGACTCCTCGCCTGCGCGGTACAGGGGCGCATGGGTATGAAGACC
Source organism: Polymixis flavicincta (assembly GCA_949987655.1). NCBI lineage: Eukaryota > Metazoa > Arthropoda > Insecta > Lepidoptera > Noctuidae > Polymixis > Polymixis flavicincta. The sequence continues at coordinate 7,279,096 of OX465171.1, read as the reverse complement.
AAGGGGACTGAGACAGGTGCGGGCGGTGGTGACTCAGTTAGACGGTCGGCCTATAGATATGGATACCCATCACGTGCAAACGTGATTATGACGAAAACTGCAGAGTTTGGCTAGCTAATCTAATAGGTCACACCCTCATTTATTACAAAAAAGTCCCTGTACTGCATCCCTATCGACCTAACTCGCCTCCTATCTAATCTGTCGGCTCGACCTGACTGGTCATCAACCGATTACCATAATTTCCACGAACATCACTCCTAGAAATGGTCTTGAGGATCCTGTCTCACAAGCGACCTTACTAGAGAGATTTTTTTTTCTGACATTTATGGTCCTAGAAACCAACCCCTTCGCAAAGCATTGAGCTTCTAGGAAGTGAGCATCTAGTTTCAAGTCAAAGAAACTTTCAATTTGTAAACAGTGCTTTGTTTCGATCTTTATTACTGCACGTCTAACAAGAACGTGTAGATTAAAGATTATCTAAATGCAAACGATATTAAAATTGAAAAGCTTGCTTAGCATAATATTTACTCAGTTGATTTTTTTTACAATTAGCAATTGCGCAGTGGCAACCAAGACTGTGCGCAAAAAAGTATCGCAATCTTAATAAATTTAAAAAATATTGCTAATCCATTACTTCATATGTTCGAAAAATTTGTCTGCCCAGCAACTAAAAATAACGCAATGGACGTTGTTGAACTGTCAATACGATGACGAATTATTGATACAATTAGTGTGTTAAGCGATTGCAAACCGGAGTTTGGTTTTGTGGCCGGTTTTTGGTAATAGGCTATTCATGAGCCTAAAACAATAACTAGCGAAATCTGAGCAAACTATGGATACAACTCTGCCTAACTATTCGGGGGTTACAGTCGCTAAATTATTTTTAATTAAAAGAGAATTGTTTGGGGACGATTAAATACGTAATAAAATAGCACGACAAAGTTCGCAAAGCAGAGCAGAGCGCAGCGCAGCTAAATGTTGACAAGTCGCCCTACATGCGGGTAGCATTTTTTTTTTTTTGTTGAAATTTAATAATAATTCTATATTTTTCACCAAATAAAAATCAGCACATTACAATCACAATAGTCACAATAATTTTAATACCGACTCCTAAACTAGGTGTATGTGCCTGTGTCTTAGGAGTCAGTGATTCTACGTAACAAACAAAGCCATATTATAGTAAACTAGCTTTTGCTAGCGGCTCCGCCCGCGTAGATGTCGGTTATCGCGTAAAAAAGTAGCCTATGTCCTTCTCCATATCCCAGGCTCTCCCAAATTTCATAACGATCGGTTCAGCGGTTTAGGCGTGAAAGCGTGACAAACAGACAGAGTTACCTTCACATTTGTAATATTATAGTATCCCATCAGGACGTTTCAACAATAAGGTAGTGGTGTAAAAGAAAACACAAAATGAAAAACGTTTAACTTTGTGGTGAGGTGTGTACTGAACATCAGGGCCTAGATACAAAATACATTTCTGTTAGTGTTCACGCCAAACGCTACGCCAAAATGTATGGGAATGACATTACCTGCGGAAAGAACACGACGTAACCATTCCGCAGGTAATGTCATTCCCATACATTTTGGCGTAGCGTTTAGCGTGAACGCTAAAAGAAATGTGTTTTGTCTAGGCCTGCTGGATCAAGCCAGCTTTTGCGCTTTTGCTCCACGCGAGGTTTCTGTGCTCACTGAGCTGGCCTTAGGACACCTGCGTTATTCTTTGACAGATGTACCGGCCCAGTTAACTAATTTATACTAGTGTTATTGTAATTTAAAAGAACTAATGAATACTAGTGTCATCAATCTGGCCCGCCATATCCAATGTCATATTTTTGTTACCATTGCTGTGATAAGTTGAAGAAAAAAACACAGAATGATAATTACTCGGTTTTATTTACTTGCAAGGTAAAACTTAACGACAGAAATGATGACGTAGAAAACTTAGGTATCATTTTGTTTTATATTGAATTTACGATTGACTTTACCTTTAGTTTGTAGTAGTTGCAAATCCGGTGTACAATTATTTTTCACAATCACTTGCTTTTTTTTATCGATATATATAGCTTTTAATATGCATATTTTTTTTATTTCTCTATACACACCACGTGAACCACTTTCACAGTGAATATTATCTATTTTTCACACTATTATCAACGTTAAAATCTACTATATAAAAATAAGTCGGGTTTTCCTTCCTGACGCTTTAACTCCAGTACGCACGAACCGATTTCCACGGTTTTGCATTCGTTGGAAAGGTCTCGGGCTCCGTGAGGTTTATAGCGTAGGTAGGGTAGGGGACGGACAGGACAACGTCTGTCAGGTCAGCTAGTCTTAAATAAATACTATCCTAGCTCACAACCAAAACAAATAAATCGAACAAATCGGCGGAAATTGGAATATAAAACAAATACGAAAAAAAGTAATGGTTGTTTATGTAGCGATAATTCAATGAAACAATGCTACTTTTTAAAATAATCGCCTAGCCAACTTTGTTCTGAAAACTTCTAAGTTTTGTAATCCCTCGTGGAGTAAAAAAGCGTAAAAAGCCAGTGACTACCCTGTACGGTTGCGTTAATTGTTACATTGTGTGTCAAACATATATAGGAACGTACACAAAATAAATCTGCATGACTACGAGAACACACATATAAACATGAAGATGCGAATAGTTCGTGTCTCTACCGAAACACTCGGCGGCGCTAGTCCATCGCAATGCAAAGTTGCGTCAAATTGTACGAACGAACGGGTATTGTACCGATGATAATAATGATACGACCGACGCTAAACAGGTGTAGCTGATTTATGAATAAAGATAATTTGTTTACTGATTAAATATAAGTTTTAAATATTTATCTGATTTAGGTGGGGTAGGCAGTGTCTTTCTGTCTTTATGGACTGCACGCAGTGGCGTGCGCTAGCCAGTGGGCTAGCGGCGCAACCTCGAGTCAGTGCGTAGGAAAGGCGAAGGAAGCGAAACTGTCTATTGTGAAATAAAGTAACACTCGTGCATGACAGTATTTTGATTTGGTTTATTGTTTTTGTCTGATTTATTAGTATGGAAAAGAAGCGAAAAATAGTCAGTGAATACAGAACAGAACGTTCGAACGTATTGAGTCCAGTAATAAAGCGTTGTTGATGTTTGATTTGTAATGAAACCATAGCTGTTCTCAAAAAATATAACATTTAACGATACTATGAATGTCTTCAAAATTACAGCAAGTTTTCGGACGAAAAAATTTGAAGCTTTGAAGCGCGGACTGAAATCGTAGGAATCTTTGTTTACCAAAGCGAATACTGAACAATAGTCTACAACTCGCGCCAGCTTTCGTATGGCTCTTGAAATCGGAAAACGTGGAAAACCATTCACCGAGAAGTGATAACCGAAGAAATATGCCCCGAAAAGGTAAAGTTAAAAGTGTCAGGTTGTTAGCAAACACTGTGGCTCGGAGTGTGCAAGACGATCGCAGAAAATATATCATCTCAACTGTCTGACAAATATGGACATCTTGGGTGGTTTTCTCTAGCCTTGTAAGAGTCAACGGATGTGTCAGATACTGCTCAGGTGTTGATTTTTATTCGCGGAGTAGATAAAAGCTATGAAGCGTATGAAAGAACTTCTTGATATTGATAGTATTCACGGTACGACAACTGGGGCGGATATTTTTAAGGGGCTGAAGATGCTATTAATAAAAAGAACCTTCGACGGAAAAACTTGAAATCTATCACAGCTGATGGAGACAAAAATATGTGTGGTAAAAAAAAAACTTTTTAACAAAAAAATTAAACCGCCGAAAAACTGAAAAGAAAAAAATAATAAAACTGCTGTGTTTAACCTTAATAACTAAGTTCGGAAGGCGGTGATATAAAATTAAAATACATTTCCAAAGTCATCGACTTTTTTTTACAATTTTTTGTGGCTATCATCTACTAATTACTACATGCTTAATTTTTTATCACTTTTTGTAATACACAACTCGGTATTAAAATCTGTGAGTAAACAATCAATCATCCCCTGTTTTCCTCCCCTTAGGGTTATTTTCTTTTTTTCGAAATTTATATGGGACCAACTTCGAGGCCTTTCCAACAAAAAAAGAATGATCAAAATCGGACTACTTTGTAAGCAGTTATGCGTAGTTTTACAATACAATCAGTCAGTGAACAATCAATCATCCCTGTTTTCCTACCCTTAGGGTTAGAATTTTTTTCCCAAATTTATATGGGACCAACTTCGGGGTTTCCAATAAAAAAAGAATTATCAAAATCGAACTACTCTGTAAAAAGATATGCGTGGTCATACATAAAAAAAAAAAAAATACGCGTCGAATTGAGTAACCTCCTCCGTTTTTTCGTCGGATCAAAAATAAAGGAGTGGTTGCACTTGTGTCAAAGGCTATAGAAAATTTCATTACAGTCTTACATTGTATCATTCATAAACAGTCCTTGTGCGGAAAATGTTTGGATATGTCTGAAGTTTTAAAACCAATCATGTATCAGTTGTTAACTTCATCAGATGTACTGGGCTGAATCACCAACAATTCCGCGAGTTTATTGAAGAGATTGGAGAAAAAGAATTACCATATCGTACTGCCGTACGCTGGTTTGGTTGCGGAAAAGCCTTTAAGCGCTTTTTTGAACTTCGAGCAGAGATCGCTTTTTTTTTATGATAGCATCGCCCTTTTGCCGATTTAGACAATACCTAGTGAATGTGCTGTGGAAGTTAGCATTCTATGTCGATTTTAGAAATCATATGAACGAACTGAATCTGAGATTGCAAGGAGAAAATCAGCTTCTCCCTGATTTATACACCAATATCAAATCCTTCAGGCAGAAAATAATACTGCATATTTCAATAACAATTACGTAAAAAAAAAAATTTAAACATGTGAAATATTCAGGCACACTACAGAGACTGAATTTTCCGTCGATTTTGCAATCGACACTTTGAGTGCTTTAGCCCGCTGCCTCGAATCTTGCGGGCAGCGGAGCGGCGGCGGCGGCGGCGCGGGAGCGGCGCGGACAACGCTGATCCGTTCTCGAAACCAGCGAGCAGATCGCGCGGCACTATAGCGGCGTAGTGTTGTGTTCGTGGTTGTGTCGTTGAGATATTTGTTTTTATTCGCGAACGAAATGTCTGAACAACGGCGACATCTTTTTAATTCAAATTTATTCCTAACGCTCGATTTATTGTGGGGCAAAAGAAGAAGGGAATCCCTACAATACAACGAGTAACATATTTGACGCAAGACCTCATACACCCCAATTAGAGTATTAAGTTAGAAAAACGTGTCGACCCAAGCATTACTTTATGCATTTAAAATTGAGTCTTATTTCTTCTCAAATAACATTGAATTTTCTTTGACTCAATCAGAGGTAGGTATGGCAAAATACTTAATAAAAAAAAAACATTTAAAGTTACTGAAATCGATTCAGTAGTCAATTAGGAACAAACTACTTTCAGGTCTTCCGTCTGTTCTGTTACTCCTTTTAAAGGGCTAGGAAAAGAAAAGGCGAGTTTTATCGAATTATGAAGAACAGACAATGTCATTTCGACAAGTCACAAAAATTAATTGCACCACACTGCAATGACGACGCGCGGCCGGTCACCGCTTGACTGGAGCGCACCGCTCGTTGCCCGCTCCCGCGCCGCTGTTTTCGAGGGCCGGTCCATTTGATTGTATGCAATAGATCCGGCCGCACTCGCGCCGCCCCACCCCGCTGCCCGCAAGATTCGAGGCAGCGGCCTAAGAGATAAATTTTGATACTCGTTTCTCAGACTTTGATGTCATTGCGAATGAAATTAAGCTTTTTCAAAATCCTTTTGATTCTGATATTGAAACCCTGGCTCCGGAAGTCCAAATGGAAATTATTGATTTACAGTGCAATGATATGATTAAGAACAATTATTAAAATTCATCAATGTTGGAATTTTATACGAGTCTTCCACTGGTACAATTTGATAATTTGCATAAAGGATAGTGGGCAAAAATGTTTGGACGGCACACCCACGTCCGCCACAGCTCAGGCTACTTTTGTTTGGAAGGTATCACAGCCATGTCTCACTGTGCCAATGTGCATCAAATTCTGTCCGAGGGTTCTCTTTATATTTTGAGTCGAATAGGTTTAACTTACTGAGCATGAATAAATTAAACAGTGTTTAATTATTATCGTGATCTATTATTATTGAGTCCAAGAAGAGAGCCGGTCTGTGGATATTCTCTTCATATCTTGCCAGGCTCAAAAACCATATTCCAACCATTACGTGGGCGCAGCAACCCATGGTACGGTTCCAGGTTCCGGTGTTTTGCATGATCAATAATAATGCTTCAGTGCATTTAATCTGCTCTCATCATCGTTTATTAACACATATGTGTAATAAAACTTCGACCTAGTGTACCTAGAGTGTATCTTTGCTCTCAGAAGCCACAGGTTTGTTCCTTCAATGCCAGTGTTATTGAGCTCGGTAACGAGTTGCTCGGGTTCTCGGTAAAGCGAAATACTGAAGTGCCCGTCCCCCCGAAAATGCTCACTAAAATAACTTTTTGCCAATTTACGTTGATTATGTACATACCCAGAACAAAAATAATTAGTTCCCTTTGGGTCAGCGAATGAAACCTTAATGAATTAAGGCTTGCAGCCAGGACTAAGGGCACGTACCTCAGCAAAGGGCATCGCTGGTAGGACAGGCTAGATCGGACTGAGGTAAAACGATCGCGCGGCCGACCCAGCTAACCGTTTTGAAAACGGTCCATGGGTGGGGGTAAGTACGAGCGCAGGAGATTTTATGGTCAGCCAGCCTTTGCTGTGTCTCTGGCCCATACCTTTTGCTAAAAATCACGTCCTATACCTAGTTAGTCAATAATAATATTAAATAACGATACCCACTAGTAAAAATATTTCAATCAGTTTTGGTACGTACACAGTTTTATGTAATGACCTCGAGGATAGTTTTTAATGCATCGTAATTAAAAATTATTACAATTGTGAGATGTTTCGAGTCATATTTAACACATGGCTGGCGGAGCTGGGTGTATCTTGCCCAATATCCTTTGCTCGTGGGTTGTTTTCTGTGTTTGGTACTACTTGTGTGAGAAAACGTTTTCCAAGATGAAGTACGCAAAGCATGTTTACAGATCTAAAGTAACCGATGAGCATCTTCAATCTCTTTTAATAATTGGTAGGTACGAGTACAAGTAAAATTGAACCACTACTACAAACTATTTTCAGTGGAAAATCACAATTACATAAATCTCATTAGTGTTTTTGTTTTACTGTAATTAGTGGGATTAATTTCAATTATTTGTTAGTTGTGAATATGATTATAATATGATTAATACAAAAAAATTCTGGGTCATCATTTCTGTCGCTAAGTTTTACCATAGTATAAAAATGATTTATATATAGACTGTGGTTTTACCTTGCAAGTAAATAAAACCGAGTAATTATAATTCTGTGTTTTCTTCTTCAACTTATCACAGCAACAGTAACAACAATAAGATATTGGCGGTCGTGGGCCGCGGGCCGGTATGATGGCACTGGCGGGTCGGATTTGGCCCGCGAGCCGTAGGTTTAGACTCGACTACCGACTACGCCTTTTAGGCAACTTTTAAGTGTTTTGAGGTTAGGTTACAAAAAAACATTTTTCTCGGAAATGGTGAGTTACCTTTTCATGGGAGTGGTACCAGGGAGGAGGGGAGCAACCCATCTCCCCCAACCCTCACTCCCCCCCTCCTGTCAAACGAGACTAAATTTTTACCTCAACAATATTGCTAAAACAAGAAAGAAATATCGACCAGAAAATCGCTCCACCCTATTACTCAAAGAGTCAAACATAACTCGACTCGATTCCAGGAAATCAGGCTGAAATTGAAGACGAAAGCACTTACCTGGTCGGGATCTAATCGCTTGGCTCCTTCGATGACGGCTTGGTAGCTGAAGCGCAGCTGATCAGGTGTCTGGATAAGCCCCATGCGGTGACGGCGCAACTCCAGCAACGTTTGCTGAATGTTCACCTTCTCAATTCCCTCCATCTCGACCTGGTTGGTAAGTTGGAAATCCGGTAAGAATCGGCCTTCAAATTCAAGAAACATTTTCTTCTTGACTAGAATCGAGAGTGGGCAATGAAGAAGTTTCTTTCCATAAATCTTTAGTTGAAACACGGCACGGTTTAAAAAAATATGATTTTAAAGCTTGGATTATCAGAATTTAAAACTTGTAGTCTTTTTTGATAGGTACTTTGTAGACTCAAAAATGAAAATAGTTTCTAATGTGTGGTTTGTTTAGTTACAGGCGAAATTGCAGTCACGCATGACTGTCTTGGGCGTATTGTCACTGCTTTTATAAAATTTAGTGATGCCGAATTATTGATACATTTTTTTTTAAAGTTCATATATTTGAAAAAAAAAAACACTAAACGTGCGACAACTTTTTAGCAAAACGAAAGTCTTTAAATTTAGCACATTGAACAATTTATATCGATACTATACGTCACATAAACCACGACATACATTAATTGACTAACACTCCACATTGGACAATATTCATAGAAAACAACGCGACATTATTTAATTTCTCCAGAACTTAATTAATTTAGTTTTTTATTTAATTTTTAAACGAACTGTAATCGATAAATAAGACACCTCGCAAACTTTTAAATATTTTGAACATTTAGGATACTTAAAAACGCGATACACTAACCATTTCAGGAGCACCTGATGTAGACGGATTAGGTGCAGACATTTTTGAAATTTATCCGAATTTAAAGACGTAATTAATATACGATGTAATATTTGAAAGTCAAGCAAGCTTTTAAAAAGCTCCCGGCAGTACGTCCCACGTCTCTACCCGACCGCTGCGTACGTGGAAGTGCAATGGGCCTGGGCGGCGGCGGTGAGGCTCAGGCATTAGATTGATATACGTTGTGTGCGTTTATCGTACATGGAGTCCACCCGCTATTATATACTCAAATATTTATACCTCTTCAACATTACAAAGCGGAGCTCGTCGTACCAATTACACCTTTCAGTTTCAACTAGTATTTGTTGAATGCAGAAATTCGAACAGCACCTAAATTATGGATGGAAATGCTTGCTTTACACAAAGTTATTTCAAACAAGCTAAATTAAATGTCGAACAGAAAATTTACATTTAAATAAAATATTAGTTGCAAAGTTGTAATTATTATTTTAAAACATGTACAATGAATGATTTCTCAATTTTCTTTTGTGTAAATTACTTAAAAACAAAACATGCGTAAGCAAAACCTGTTCAAATCAAACCTGGTAACAGAACATCTTATCTCATTACATCAGCAGACATACTTACGATAACAAGGCAGCAGTCCACAAGGCAAAAAGTGCCAGATCTTCCGATGCCTGCGCTGCAGTGGACGACTGGTGGCCCGTCAGTGGGATCCAGCACCCCAGACTCGCGTACTCTCTTCAGGAACTGAAGGAATGCGGTGGGCGAACTGGGGACCCCGAAATCGGGCCAGGTGGTGTAGTGAAACTGTATGACATCGCGGCTGTCACCGCTTTCAAGATCGTGCAGTCTGGTTAAAGGAAATTGGTGTTACAGTTAATTGGTGGGTCCGTAGGTGATAACCAAATGACTGATATGTGACATTATTTTTGGCTGACTTAGAGCGTTGAGACCGGATTAATTACAGAAACTACCGGAGGAAGAGTCGAGATTTTTATTGATACAGCTAACTTATCAATATAAATCTCGGCTCAGTGTGTGAATAATTAATACAAAATCCCCAAAGAAAAACAATTTTATATTTCCAGATTTTTCGGCTGTTCCTTTGGTTTTTCCTAACAGTCTTTTTCCCTGTATAAAAGCGCACAAAACAAAGTAAAACAATATTAAAATCGGTAAAGCCGTTTCGGAGTTTTAGCGAGACGAACTAGCAATTGTTTTTTCTTAAAATAAATTAGAACTTTCACAGCACAACCAGGCACATATTTAATTGAACTAGAAAAACTAATTTGAACGTATTTGGAAGGCCCGTGTCAACATCTAGCCTGCATCGTGACCTTGATGGTTTGAAACGAAAGCAATTAATTGTTATGATATACAGGATAAGTTTTTCACCAGTGCGCAAACTGTAACCATGAATTCAGCATATCATTCTAGACCCCCCACCACAGAAACTTTTCGTCGGTTATACAAAAAATCATCAGATAGTTCATAGAAACCAACAAAATGTCATAATGTATGGAACAGCTGATTTTTTTTTAAATAATTGACGAAACATGTCTGCGCTGGGGGTCTAGAATGATATGCTGAATTAAAGGTTTCAGTTTGCGCACTGGTTAAAAACTTATCCTGTTTTCATTGGAAACATTAAAGCGGCAATTTGTTGAAGGGTTCGAAGAAAGTCTAATTCTGTAGCCTGCATTTGCTTTGTGCCGTTTTGAATAATTGGAGCTAGCTGACGGACTGGCTGTCTGACACTGAACGTTTCTTCGCCTTAGTAGGTGGAAATAGAAATATGACATTTAGAAAGCATTTCCTTACGAGGCTATTGGTGTCACCATTATTATTTAAAAAATCTGTTGATTTTTAGAAAACTCTTGCTGTCTATTACGCCCGATTACGTGGATGAGACATGTGTCATCCACCACTACTGGGCTCGCGTGTTGGATTACAGCCCACTCCCTCTCTCAGACAGGAGGCCTGTGTTCCAGCAGTGGGAACGTTATTGGCTGATTATGTTTATGCTACGTGGATGAGAAGGTGACCTTTGAATGGATTATGGCAATTTTGATACAAATGCAATACTCTTCAAGATAATTGTGTAGTTTAGCATCGGGGCGACGACAGTGTACTGAAGAACTAAATTAAACTGAAGTCAGAAATCCCACGAGCAAATGTGAATAAGATCCTACGATTAGTCTCCCAGTTGGGTTTTATCTGAGTCTTGCTGAGTTAAACTTTCCGTTAATCCTTACTTTCTTACTATAATATTATAAACGTGAAAGTTTGTATGTATGGAGGTTTGTTACTCTTTCACGCAAAAACGGCCTAACAGATTTGGATGAAATTTAGCATACAGATAGATTATAACCTAGATTAACACATAGAATACTTTTTATCCCGGGGGATAATTTCCGACTTCCACGCGGGCGAAGCTGCGGGTGGAAGCTAACTAGCTTTTAATTTTTGTACTAGCTTTTGCCAGGTCGTTGTCCACGTGGAGGTCTAAAATTGACCCACAGGATACTTTTTATCCCGGTAAAATGTTCCCATGTGTTAAAACAGGTTATAAACTATATGTGTGCCCTATTTCACCCAAATCCGTACATATGTTTTTGTGTGATTAAGTAATAAACATCTAAACATACAATCTTTCACGTTTATAACATTCATCATCATCATCATCATTTCAGTCGAAAGACGTCCACTGCTGGACATAGGCCTCCCCCAAGCTCCGCCACTTCGACCGGTTCTGTGCTTCTCGCATCCAGCGGACTCCCGCGGCCCTCACAAGGTCATCTGTCCACCTTGTGGGAGGCCTTCCAACTTTACGTCTTCCGGTACGCGGTCGCCACTCCAGAACTTTTCGGCCCCATCGGCCATCTGTTCTGCGAGCAATGTGCCCTGACCACTGCCACTTAAGTTTGGCAGTTATAACATTAGTATGATAGTATTTGAATGGTGTGTTATTTTATTAGAGATATTCTTTTAAATCTTCCACATTTTTGTCACTGCCTCAAAATAGTTTGTGACATAAAGATTTCAATGCACATAGCTCTTAATTACGTATCATTTAGTCAACGTTAGCCAATACTTTAATTGCAACGTTGATAACAAGCTTGTAATGCCAAAAATTTAAAAGACAATGCTTCGGCGAAAATTGCTTTAATTTCGCAATCGGCGTTCATGTATGACCAGCACCCTAATTGCGTAACTCACGATTGATCATAATTGGTTTCGTCTTCACAGTTAAACAATATTCATTGCGGTATTTATGTTGTCGAACAGACACATTTTTCGAACATATGAAGCAATGGTTTAACAATCCGTTTCAAAACGATACAGATTATGATGAATCGTGAGTTACGCAATTAGGGTGCTGATTTATGAACGCAAGACGTCTAAAATGTTAAAATGATACTAGATCTCCTTTGCAGTTTTGAATCGTATCATGTTCTATAATCTCAATATAATTGAATTAATGATATTATAAATTATTAATTTTATCATAATACTGTCTACAACGCATCGTTTAGAAGGTATTTAGTAATTAAATTGTTTGTGAATACTGGTATTCAGCTGCAACTGGTAAGACTGTGGAAGCGGACTGAACATAGTTGGGAAATGGCTACACAAATTAATGATTTAGTTCTCTTTGAAGTGAGCAAATAGGAACATAATAATCCTTTAGAGGTCGCACGTTTCAGAATCGGACATACATTTAGATGGATTAATTACGAGTGCATAACGTGTGGTAGCGGCATTCATTGAGTTACATTACGAGATGGGTCGTGGGTTCGAACCCAGGCAGGCGCTTTACTTACTTTGTGCACATAATTGCAGCACCAGTTTTCAATATTTGCTCTAAAAACTGAATTAGTGCGAAGACTAAAAAGGTTAAAACTTTTTGAGTTTGTTTAGTGCAGCGTAAGTGAACTTAAACTATAGTGCAGGTGCTGACTTTAATAAAGAACACGTGAATCAAGTGTCTTCCCCTTAACTTACAGTGAATCAGAAAGACGTCCATACATTATGACCGCGTAGGTTTAAAATTAAAAAACTTTTACTTTTCTATAAAACAGTTGTTTTTTTTTTGTATTATCGGCGATAAATTTCTGCGCTAGAGGCTCTAGAATATTATGCTGAATTCATGGTTAAAACTTGCGCACTGGATAAAAACTTATCCTGTAGTTACTTAGCAGTTTAATTTATAGTATATTTAAATTACTTATTAGCTAATAGGCCATATTGTAATGTGAATAAAGTATCATAAAGTGTGATATTTTATAACGAACAAAAAAAAAAAAACTTTTTTTAATATGGTCAAGAAATACTTCGCCAGGACACCAGCATAATCTAGAACCAAAAAATCGAACACATGTCACCTACCAACCCGCACTGGGCCCGCGTGGTGGATTGGCCGCTCCTCACAGAGAAGAGGACAGTGTCCGAGCAGTCGGAACATTAAACACTGATTATGCATACAGGATAAATTTGTAAACAGGGCGCAAACTGTAACCATGAATTGAGCATATCATTCTAGAAGATTTTTTCGTAGGTTATACAAAAATAAAAAAAATTGCTGTCTATACATTTTGACCGCGTAGGTATTGCATCTTCTTGATCTATTTATATAAAAGGAGAAACTGACTGACAAATCAACGCACAGATGAAACTACTAGGACTAGGAACGTGAAATTTTGCACACGGCTTCTTTTTATAATGTAGGGGAGCACTAAGAAGGGGTTTTTGGAAATTCGACCTTTAAGGGAGTGAAAAGGGGGGATTTTGTTTGTATGAAAAATCTTATTCCTTGAGTTAAAGTTGGTTATTTATTGTTTTTATAAACTACCCCCTAAAAGGGGATTGGGGGGTGTCAAAGTTTGTGTGGAAGAATTTTAACGCGCTGTCTGATTAACTCGAAACACAGTATTTAAACCTAAAACCAAAAATAAAGACTTAACGTGTATGCGGGTCTTTCGAACATCTACCCCTAACGGGGTAAAAAAGGGTAGTTAATTTTACAAGGGATGATTTTATTGCGTGTCTTGATTAAGTCGAAATTTAGTATAAATAACCTTTAAGTCAAATAATGTAAAAGAAACAAAAGACTTTAAAAATTAACCCCTTTGAGGGTGAAACGGGGAATATAGTTAGTTTGAACAGTTTTCTGTGGAGAAGTAGGTACCTAAATAATATACACGTATACCTAAGCCATATTATTATAAACCTGAAACTTGCTGAGGTGGTTTTGTGTGAAGGATAGTGATCACATCACTGTATATTGTTGACGGCAGACGAGAAATGTTTACCCTACTAATATTAGAGATGTGAAAGTTTGTGAAGGTTTTTCAATGTTATTTACTTTATCACGCAAAAACGACTGAACGGATTTGGATAAAATTTGGCACACAGATGGATTATAACCTGCACCCTAATTGCGTAACTCACGATTCATCATAATCTGGATCGTTTTGAAACGGATTGTTAAATCATTGCTTCATATGTTCGAAAAATGTGTCTGTTCGACAACATAAATAACGCAATGAATATTGTTTAACTGTGAAGACGAAACCAATTATGATCAATCGTGAGTTACGCAATTAGGGTGCTGGTTTTGTGTGAAGGATCGTGATCACATCACTGTATATTGTTGACGGAGATTTTTCAATGTCTTTTACGTAATCACGCAAAAACGACTGAACGGATTTGGATAAAATTTGGCACACAGATGGATTATAACCTAGATTAACACATAGGGTATTTTTTTATCTCGGTGGTATGTTCCCGCGGGATAATTTCCGATTTCCACGCGGGCGAAGCTGCGGGCGGAAGCTAGTTTTTCTATGAATCAGCTGATTTTTTTACGTACAATTTCTGCGCTGGGGGTCTAGAATAATATGCTCAATTCATGGTTACAGTTTGCTCACCTGTTAAACATTTATCCCGTATATGCTATGCATCTACGAGTATATATTCTAGCTTATACAGGATAAGTTTTTATCCAGTGCGCAAATTTTAACCATGAATTCAGCATATTATTCTAGACCCCCTACCGCAGAAATTTTTCGCCGGTTATACAAAAAAAAAACAGCTGTTTCATAGAAAAGTGCAATACCTACGTGGTGAAAATGTATGGAACACCTGTTTTTTTGTTGTATAACCGACGAAATTTTTTTCCGGCAAACTGTAACCATGAATTCAGCATAAATGTCATTCTAGCCCCCAAGCGCAGACATTTTTCGTCGGTTATACAAAAATAAATCAGCTGTTCCATACATTTTGACCGTGTAGGTATTGCAATTTTCTATGAAACAGGTTATTTTATTTTAAATAACTGACGACATTTCTGCGCTGTGGGGCTCAGAATGATATGTTGAGTGCATGGTTACATTTTGCGCACTGGTTAAAAACTTATCCTGTTTAGCCTGCCAAAAATGATGACTAAGGTTTTTTTAAATAATTATGTCAAACGGAAGAATACTTTCATTCGATAAGGTCTTCCGTAGGATATTATATCTTCTACATTGACTCAATTAGTTTTCAATGAGGAAATTATATCAGCGCGACACAGTTACTCGGTGCCCCCGTTAATATGCAACCTTGGTGTCAATTTGTTGGCCTGCTTGTCATACGAGGAGTTTAGGATTTACGTGCAAAATGAATGTTTATGGAAGACATTTTTATGGAACCAAGATTTTTTTAACGAGTTATTTGATTAGCACGGAAAAAACGTTTTGGGGATTTTAATGTTCTTGGAGTTGTCCTCATCATCATTTCAGCAGAAAGACATCCACTGCTGGACATAGGCCTCCGCCAAAAGGGAGGGTTTTGTCCTAATCGCCACGCTTGGCAGGCGTTTTGGCGACCGCAGTATGGGAGTAAAATGAATAGAGAACGCTTCTGCCCATTCTCAAGAAAGTCCCTAGTCGCCTTCTACGACACCCACGGAAAGAAATGGGATGGTGCTTTTCTTTTACGTCCGGCACCACACAGTTGTCCTGAAGTCTGGTTTTGTGTCTGGTTATGGCAATAGATTGACTCTGCAGTTAACTGAACAAATGTGGGGATGTTCTGAGAGGTAATTGTGTACTATAATATCAGTAGGAATCGCTTTCATTTTGACAGTTCCACAACATTCATGGCGTCATTTACGTTGATAAGCAGACAATTTTTGGAACATAATTATGAAAGAATGGATTGGCACTTTCCCTAAAAATGATTCTGATTCGTTTGTAACGCAATAAGGGTGGTGTGGTGCTAATCTGTAAAATCACACCGTGAAAGATAAGGTGAAGTGAGCTGTCAATAGTGTAAATTTTTCAGAACGAATGACAGCTCTGTTAATATGCTTTCACGGTGAAATAAAGTTGAAATAAAGGTGAAATAAAGTGAAAAATTTTTTATAGAATGGGCAACCTGGAAACAGGTGTGATTTTTTAAAAATTTATTTACATCCATTTGGTCAATGAATTACTACTAGAATCTTGCTACGTATTTTTAATTAATTTTCCGTTACTCGATTGAGCTTAAAGTTTTCACATACGGCAGGTACCAACGTTAATAGTTCAGTTTTCGGAACACGTATTTCATAGTTCCATCATTTTCCAAGTTTATTTATTTTACACTGGAATGTCGTGCAAATAATAATGAAGCTTTTCATATTTTTAAATATTTTTATAATAATATTTAAAAATGTAATTTATATGTATATTTAGCGGAATAAAGGAAAACATGACATTATAATGACGAGTTTTATTACGTAAATAAATAGAATAAATAACTCGGCATTCGTTTGTTCTCGTCACCGTAGTTTTTATAGTAAATTCATCATTTTCCCGTACTCAACATCCCTCTTCCTATTTTTAAAATCTATTCTCTAATCTATTTTTATTATTATTAATAATCATTAATTGATTTACCTTCACCTTCAAATATGTCAATTTAATGAAATTTTGGATCATTATTAGTTTTAAAGATACCACAGACAGGCGACGCGACTCTGGTGGAATGATTACTATGAAAACTTCGTGAAAATAGTTCTACCGATGTCACGTCGTGGCGGGAGCCTATTTATGTTTTATTTTACTTTTTTTATTCAAAACGCACTACCTGCAATACCTGTGATTTTGTGCCCGTTTGCACTAATACTAGGCGACACCTAAATTAATGCCTAAATTCAAGTACGCTGTAGTGTTTCCTTCTATTGGCGGTAAAACGAGCGTTGAAAATCGGACAACGCAAGTTCAGCAGGTTTTAAGCCTGTTAAACTGTCAGGGTTTCCTTCTTCACAGAATAGAATATGATAAAAGCACTTACTTAAATAGCCTTGTGGAGTAGTAACCGCAGTCCTCTTCCTTGACCAATACGACTGCCAAGTTGACATCGCTGAAGGTCATCTTGTGTGTTTCGCCAACGGCTTGCGGCCAATACCAGTGGCATTTTATTTCGTTTTTCTCTATGACTCTATTTAACATTATTATAGCTTTTGTATTTTGTTCCCAAATCATCAACCAAAAATGTCCCATGGACAGTGATAAAGGGCCTTGAGTTAGAATGTATCGACGGTTGGCACGCTCCATCTGCGGACAAAAGGAGCATGGTTAAAGTCAGCCTACACAAAATACAGATGCAGCGCTGAAAGATGGTGCAACGTGTTTTTATTTTCAGCGCTGCAAGAGCTGCATTAAATCATAAATGAGTTTATTTCTGTAAATCTAACTAAACTAGATGAGGTCAGCGTTTCCTTTCTGACTACTCTTAGAAGAAAGGCCGAATCAGAAGTCACAAGTCTATTTAAAGTCTAGACATAATATTCAGATCAGATAATGTGAAGACTATGTGGATTGGTCTTTTGAGGAAAGAACCATACAGATTGAGTGGACCTGTCCAGTCAGTGCACGCATTCATTAGTAATCATGCAGCTCAACTCAGAACTTAAGGAGCTCAAAGATTCCACGATAAATCTAAAGAAAGGAAATTTGGGTAGGCCACATAAATTACTCAAACTGCCAGACCATGGTTAAAACAAAATGAGAAAAAAAGAAACCAAACAAAAAATAATGACCCACTGAGTCTTCACATTCAGAATAATTAAAATATTTAATTATTAATCAACATTTAAACGAATATGCATAAACTTTATTAAAGAACATAGTTCGCCGGTTCAATTTTATTGCCACTCCGCTGTTTAGGTATCTCAGTTAGATTACACGTTTCAGAATGTTTAGGTTGTTTATCAAATATTTTCGCATTACCAATTTCGGTAATTGAGCTTTGTCGGTACCGATTTGGTATTGGAGATTTTACATTTCTTTTATTACTTCCCAAGCAGCACGCAAGCGTTTTTAACATCAATAAACCAGCCTATTTACAACTTAGAGTTGTTTTAGAGACTTGCAGGAGTGTCAAAATATTATATAGTAGTTATAAGAAAGATTTATGAGATAATATACAGTTGAAACTGTATACAAGATTTATTAAGGGATTCGCGAACGCTTGGGGTATTTAAACAGAATATTAAAACTCTAATATAAAACTTAAGGTATTTCTTGACACTTCAATCTGGTTTTATAGTTAAAGCACAAGTTACAGCTTACATACAAAGCTGTATTTTGCATGTGATCACTTACTTATTACAGCTCTAAGTGTTATTACAGTATCATTTGATACTTGTTTCTGTACAATGGTATATGCAAACTCCATTGGAAAACTATTTTTTATGGCGAAATTGGACACTCTTGTAAATACAGTGGTTTTATGATTTCTGTCTATGAGGGCGTTTTAAAACTAATAATAAATGACAGCTATAGTACAGCTTTATTTTGTATTCATGACACAGTCGCTCGATAAGACTTAACGGTCAACCACCAATTCCGTTGACGTCCAACGAAGAGGGTTCCGTAGCAAAAACATTAAACAGTGATATTAATGATCATAACAGTTATGTTAAATGTCTAGATATATTTCAACCTTCGTAACCTTATGATGACGTTTCTTCATGCAGCAGCGCAATTAGTTCAATTGATGATTTATTTGAACCATAAGATCTTGCTGTCTTACTATTTCGTCATATGACGATAATGATAACCTTTTCACACAACACTTTGAAGTGGGCCAATTATCTAAAGGCCGAGATGTTTCATCCTTTACTAATTTGTTGACGTTTAATCGCTTTCTTGGCCATCTTAACTCGCCTTTTGATTCCCACAAACTTGTGCAATGCAAAGCCTGTTATCCTCTTTCTCAATGGTTTTTATAGTTTTAAACTGCATATTTTCCTGAACATAAAGTAAAACAGATATAATATATACAACACACTAATAATACTTCACAATAAGTTTACTTAGGTATAAAATAAACGGTAAAATTGAGAATCTCCTCCTTTTTTTTCGTCGTTTAAAATTAAACAGCTAATTCTTTTGGTTTTACCTTATCATCATCTTGGGCTCAGGGTTTTTTATTTCTTTTAAGAAACTTTAAAGAGGATTATAAGCTATGTATTGAGAACTGATATACAGCCTAAGTAATAAACTAATATTCTATTATAAAGCTGATTAACCGCCAAACGCTGTACAATATAATCCATAACTTACTTAGTACAGCTACAAAGACTATTTATTACACACTCCGAATAGTGTTTAGGCTGTTTAACAAATTGTCGCCATTTTCTTAATTTCGAATGTATAAAAACAAAATTTGAAATATAATTTAAGGAATATTTTACAATAGTTACAACTATATCATGATTATCAATTTGATATGAGGGCATATTGATCACACTGTGCCCTCATATCTGTAATTTTAATATTTATTTTATTCTAAACTAAAAAAAATAAACACTTATTTACCGTATTAACAGTATGTTTTCTTTATGTCAGCTCGATTATTTTGCTGGCGCTTGAATATATTGCCGAATAACATAAACAAGTTCACAATAAATTTTAATCCGCACTTGCAGTTACCTTCAGACATCTAAGTCCAAGATTTCTTTTACTCACTAATAAATATTATAAATAAAAATGTCGCCATTCACGTTTCTATTACATTGATAATGTGTTTGATGAAATTTTATAATTCTATAATTCTCTTCAAAAACCTATTTAGAACTCTTTTCTTTACTAGATATTTATAAGATAATATCTGTAGTGTTATGGTTTCTTTGTACACTGATTAACAGCTCTAATACAGCTATTATACAGCTTCATTCTTGCTTCTACAGCTACTATACAGCTCTAATAACGCATAACGCTGCATAGAATGTGCCCCTTTTACTTATAAGGGCTGTATAAGCGCTTATACAGCCTATATACAGCCTGTTATACACCTTATAGTAGAAAATGAACTTAAATACAGCGTGAATACAGCTTGCAATGCTGCTTGGGTTATACACGCCCAAATTTAGGTTAAATTAGTAAAATAACTAATTGTTGGCTCATAACATTGTTTCCGCACAGACAAAATTAATAATGAGACAAAACCATACCATGTATATATAGTATTTGATATACGAGTACATTGTCGAACAGTGGAACACTCCCGAAGTTTCTATAGAAAAAAATGTCGACAAGATTCGCCTTCAACAGCCACAACAGTCTCAGGTTTTCCTAGAAATGTTACTAAGTTTTTCACAACGTGATTTCATTGAATGGAAGTTTAAGATGGGAGGATGGCGACGGTAGGTTGTGTTATATAAGTTAGGTTAGCAAATCGTTTCTGTAAATTCATTGGTTCATGGGCTTCACAAGTCGTTGTAGGCAATCCAAAACTTTCCAACGATCATAAGAAAAATCCTTTGTGTAATAATTTGTAGCAAGATATTTTCTTACCTAAGAAATGTCTTACGAAATTCTACCTACAACCAGCACATCACAATTCTACATCTAAGTAGCACGAAGTGCCTGTTATTAGTGATTTATATGGATAGGTTAATTGGTAAGCACGTTAAGCTGTTGGTCCCAGCTCCCCAAGGTCAGAGAGAGACAGTCTTACCTAGGCGCATCATGTTTCCCCGTAACTGGATTGTGGAGGTGACACATGCAGTCGCCTCATATAATATACATTTCTGTGCCCTACACAGTCCAAGATTGTGTCTCAAGGCTTCCAAACTGGTACGACGCGTCTGTGAGACGCGATTCTTAAAGAACATACCCTTGAGGTTTTCATAGGAATAGTATGTGGGAGCCTTTAGCTTAAAGACGTTGTAGTTAGATCTTGGATGCACTAAGATACGCCGTGAAATCAAAATTACTTAAAAACGTTTGTTTCAATTTTGAGGTCAGTGTCGGGTTGTATGTTTTATTTGTGACCCTAACAAATACGGCTTTACAATTTTTTATCACTTCAATTAGCAATACAGATCCTTAATTTTAATTGGCCTCAAATGTCATGATTTCATGAAGCAGTTATTCAATGCGGTAATATAAATCTAGAGAGTTATATTTATCATTTTTATGATTATAATTCTAGCACAACAACATACAGGGTAAGTTTTTATCCAGTGCGCAAATTGTAACCATGAATTCAGCATATCATTCTAGAACCCCTAGCGCAGAAATTTATCGCCAGTTGTACAAAAAAAATCTGCTGTTTCATAGAAAAGTGCAATACCTACGCGGTCAAAATGTATGAAACAGCTGATTTTTTGCGCTAGAATTTTTTAGAGTAGAGATTTTTCTGGAATGATATGCTGAATTCATGGTTACAATTTGCGCACTGGATAAAAACTTTTCCTGTAAAATATTGCAGCCTATAGTGGGCCGTAATTCACCACGCGGGCCTAGTGCGAAATGTCCCATTTCTTCGAATTGTTGATTCTAGGTCAGCTAGGTTTCCGCACGATGTATTCTTTCACCATTTTGAGCGCAAAGCTCATATTTTTTTTTACAAAAAAAAAAGTACATGCCTGGGTTGAAAACCTTTGACCTACGAAACAATAAGTAACAGCAGTTACCACTGGGCTACCATTTCACTTGTCTCATTATAATTCTACAAGCTTTTGCCAGCGGCTTTGCCCGCGAAGATGTCGAAAATTATACCGCGGTAACGTAATACCGGGATAAAAAGTATCCTATGTGTTAATGCAGGTTATAAACTGTGTTTGCTAAATTTCATCCAAAACCGTTCAGTCGTTTTTGCGTGATTAAGTAACAGACATCCAGACATTGACATTTATAATATTAGTAGGATAAACAAATATCTGTTACGACGCGAATCATAAACAACCTGAGCAGGAAAATTGCAAAAAAGTAAAAAAAAAGAAGTTCGCGAACTTCCGCCCGCAGATAAAGTTATCGAGTATGAGCTTACATTTAATTTTGCATAATCCAGTGTAGTTTTCAACAAGATTTACATTAAATTTTACATAATCCAGTATAGTTTTCAACACGATCATCCTTGTACTCGTAGTCGACTGAAGTAGACACCTGTTGCTCGCGCACGACGTACTTTCAGTTAATACCGTTAAAAGCTCGCCAGTACTAAGAGGAGCGAGGTAAGTGAGTAGTTCAAAGGTAAACTTTTCGTGAGACTTATTCACTTATTTAATTTCAGTATGCCTTTTTAAAGTACTTTGACATGTAGTTTGCAGACAACTATTGGGATTTTCTTTGGGCAATTAAGCAATGTCCAGTCAAGCTGCTGAGGAATATAGGGCCTGAACTATTCCCCAAAAACGTCACAACTTTCAATACTTGTTTATTGATAATCGATTCCCACTCTTTCTCCCTTCGATCAATAATAATTAGTCCAGTGAGTCGTCGAATTTCATTCGAAAAATTCGACGACTGGACTAATTAAACTACTTTAGTTTTTTTACCCATAGATGAAACTAATGTGAATAGGTAGAATAATGAACCCTAGCTTAGATACTGCAGTAGTTTTTTTTTTTTTGTAAAGTGGTGTTATTATTGTCGAGTGAAGGAAAAAACCGTGAGAAAGCCAGCACGTCATAGTACCAAGAATTCGAAAGACATCTACCAACCCGCACTTGCCCGCGTGGTGGATTACGGCCCGCTCCCTCTCACAGAGAGGAGGCCTGTGTCTCAGCAGTGGGACCATTATACGCTGTTTAATGCATGGTAAGAGTGGTTGTCAGAGTTTCGACGATCAGTGACGACTATCAAAGATCCACAAATGGCAGCCGGTAATGCTTTATTGAACTGTGGTCATGGCTTTACTATTTAACTCGGCATCAATACGGTGCCATACGTTTCCTAAGCCCGACGGTGTGGCGCCCGGCGGTGCGGTGCACATGCGATTTTTATTCGTTTACACAAATATGCGGTGCGGCTCCGGCATCATGTATGTACAGGAAAAACTTGTGGCCATATACATAGGTCATAGCGACGTCGCTGACGTAATTAGGCTCCACCTCAGGAAAACTATTTAAAAATGACCTCGGTGCAACGTTGCTGGGTTCTGCCTTATTTAGTCTTTAACTCGATCAATTTATTACTTGCGTCGTATCATCGTCTATCTGACCTTTTCCTAACTTCATTAGGCTTGGCTGAATATCGGTATTTTACATGAAGCGACTACGTACCTGGCCTCCACAATCTAGTTACCAGTTAATACGATACCCCTTAGTAAGACTAGTTGTCAGATTCTCAGGCGTCTGACTATCCGTAACGACTATTAGAGATCAAGGTAGAATGAAAGCCGGGACCAACGGCTTAACGTGCTTTCCGAGGCACGGAGGGGTCTTGGTATGTAAAGATGGTCACCCATCCACGGACCAACTGCGGCAAGTGTAGCTTAACCTGATCAATCGACTCGTCCGGCTGTTATTACTTACCCACAAGCAAGTGGAAGTAATAAAAGTATAATAATCTGGACAGGGTCACTCAAATCTATGAGGTTCTTTCCTCGAAAGACCATTCCAGACACCAATCTGCATGGTCTTCACATGGTCTGACCAAGATAATGTCTGGACTTTACCGAGACTGTGACCTCTGATTTAGTTCCGGTCTTCCTGCTTATAATAGTCAGTTATGAAACACCGAACTCATCTAGTTTCAAAGTGTTTTTAACCACTTAAGCTTTTCACTAAACGCATATGAAGTATATAATATGGTACCTAAGTACATATAACCAAAAAAATATTGTATTTTGTCTCTTTGACTGATCATTCCGGCTCATCTTCAAAACGGCTCGACCAATTTTGACGGCAAATGGCTGATGTCATGAGTAGTAACCGGCTACGTTTTGTCTTCTCGAGAGCACGTTCCCGTGGGATAATTTCCGACATCTACGCGAGCGAAGCAATATCACAGCAATATCATGTACCATTTAAGTTTTCTAAACATCCAAAACCTCAGTCCTTAATGAAATCCGTCATTTTACAAAAATGTCATATTAAATAAGGTACCCAATGGTGTCATAATAAAAATCAATCCATAAGGTGCCAATTATCATATATTCAATCAATAAGATAGCAAATATCATATTCAAACCATAAGGTACCTACTAATATAATTGTCAAATTCAAATCATAAGGTAACAATTGTCATATTCAATACATATGTTACCTACATAATTATGTGTACACATGGCTACATATCAAACGTTTCCAGTTTACGCTGATCTCGCACTGTACGTAAAGCTTATACTGGAAATGTATGCCTTGATGTGTAGCCGTGTGTACCATCTTCCTTAACAAACATTGAAGAAATGTCAACAACATGACGGCACCCTTTCCCGACTACTGACTTATAAGTTAAATCACTAGCAATAATGGAGCGATTACAACTCTAAAACAACGAATAAAAATAGTCTGGCGTAGATGATAATAGGTATTTTTCAATCTTGTAAATTAAATTACGATACCATCTCCTGTTACGCTTTGCTTGTTAAAAGTACGAGTAACATGCAGGAAAACATGAAATTCTTTTTGAAATAAAAATTAACGCATACATGAGTTCCGTGATAGGGATTCTAATTCTAGCAAAATCCACTGCTTTTAATATTTGAAATTTAAGCTGAGTTTAAAACTGTTTAATAACATAGAGAGCTTTGTGCAGAGCCAAAGTTATGAAGTGAATACAGAGTTCAGAATCGTCGCAATTATTTTCGTAGAATGGTCTTTGATATTCCTCTTTAAAAATATTCGTGACAGTCAAATGACTTTCGTGTTTCGCAAATTGCCGATCAGTGTCAGGTTGTATGTTGATTCAAATATGATTCGCGACAATAACAAATATAGCTTTACACAATTATAATCATCAATTTATCTCCTTATAAGATAAAATGACCTGAAATAGTAATTCAATAGAGTAATATGAATTTGAGACAATGACATGTATTAATGATTTCTATGATCAACATGAGTTTTTACTTTTAATAATTTTATTTGTTTAAACAATTATAATAACTATTGGTCGTTCAGTGTTCGAAATTCAACCATAATTAATTTAAAAGTTATGTATTTCGAATGCATTATTTTATAAAAAAATATTAGCTTTCTGCACTCCTTCTTATTTTAAACTTTAACTGTGCCAAATTTCATAATCCTCCGTCGGCGTACTTTCGTAAAAAGGGGGAGGACTCAGGCGACTGGGACCGCAAATTTCTGGAACCGCGGTCTTAGTCGCCGGAGCCATTTTATTTAATATTTTTCTTCCGGCGACTGGAACCACCCATGAATGAATAAAAAACGTCTACTGTTCAAGCCAAAAACAGTACAGTCAAACGAAAAAAAAATAAAGTAATAATCGCGGTTCGAGTTAATTGCAGTCCCAGTCGCCGGAATCCTCAAAAGGGGTACAAAGTTATTGCTTCACGTAGTAATATATAAAACACATACATGTTGTTTTTTTTTTAGCTTAGTATAAACAAAATTGTCTAATTAGGTTTTTACTCAGCTATTGCATATTGTTTTATGTATTTTTTCTCTGGATAAATCCTAAATCAGGTAGTAAATGTGGTCTTGATCACTTCCTGTGTCCTGCCTCAGTACTTTTGTAAAAAAAAAAACAATATTAATAAACCGCTAACTGTAGTTTTCACCGTGTTTGCCCAAAATACGGTTTAAAAAAAATGGTCTACAACCTTTTGACTCGCAACGATCTTCTTAATAAATGTGTTATATACAAATGAGAAATTTTACGCAAATAGCAAAACGACAGGATGAGCCGCAAATGGTGCAGAATAGATATTAATACAGGTAATTAAGAGGTGGTTAGTCCTTTGTGCATTTTGTAGCTAGGGACCTACTAGTAGGAAACACTGCGTGGGAATATCTACATGTATTTAAAGATGAGAATGGGACCGCTTATATTTTGCGTCAAGTTAAGGTAAAAGCGCCGGAGTAAACGAATTTAAAAATTTCTCACGTTTTTTACTAAAAAATTAAGGCACAAGCGCAACAAAATCACAGGAAACCTTTTAAAGTTAAAAACGCAGATACCGTCTCCGTTCCGTCGTGGGTAAAAATGTGCAACATCTACCTTTAAACGAGCAATTCTTGCATAATACATATGTATATATATATACAATCTGAATATCGGAAACGGCTCCAACGATTTTCATGAAATTTAGTATGCAGGGGGTTTCGGGGGCGATAAATCGATCTAGCTCTGTTTCATTTTTAGAAAACGTCAAACCAAAAAAAAGGCCTCGGATATTAGTTTTTAAACTAGATCTAAGTTCTAGAGAACAAAACTTAAAAAATGTAGTATATATTCGATTCGTTTCCTTCTCTAGAGTCTAATAGTAGTCCAGACTGATCGGATCAGATTCTTCTGTTCAGTTTAATATCTTTGCATATTGTTTCCTTAGATAATGGATTGTGTTCGCATAGATAATGGCCATCGTTTCGCTCGTGGGTAGCCTTTCAAATCTGACTACCGCTAACGTCCCGGTGGTTCCTGTATATGCATGGTAGCTGTATTGCTATGTAAAAGAAATACAACCGACTTCCAAAAAAAACGCTACTAGGTGAAAAATAACTTGAATTTTGGACAACGGTGTCTTTCGTTTTTGCCACCGACTTCCGAAATAGAGTTATTTTTCACATCGTAGCTTTTTTTTAAAGTCAGTTGTATTTCTGTTCGTTGTTTCATTTTCTTTTTGTATTGATATCTTTCATTTTCGAACCGACGAAAAAACGGAGGAGGTTACTCAATTCGACGCGTTTATTTTTTTTTTATTTTTTTATGTATGACCACGCATAACTTTTTCCAGAGTAGTCCGATTTTGATAATTATTTTTTTATTGGAAAGGGTATACCTTGAAGTTGGTCCCATATAAATTTCGAAGAAAAATTCCAACCCTAAGGGTAAGAAAACAGGGGATGATTGATTGTTTACTCACAGATTTTAATACTGTGTTGTGTATTAAATCAAAAATTAAGCATGTAGTAATTAGTAGATTATAGCCACAAAAAATTATAAAATAAAAACTTTTTAATAAAAAAATTAAACCGCCGAAAAACCGAAAAGTAAAAAATAATAAACTAGCTTTGTCCAACCCCAATAACTAAGTTCGGAAGTCGGTGACTTCGGATATGTATTTAATTATATGTCACCGCCTTCCGAACTTAGTTATTGGGGTTGGACAAAGCTAGTTTATTATTTTTTACTTTTCGGTTTTTCGGCGGTTTAATGTATTTTAGTTTTTCTGCCATCTGAATTCCGAAAATAAAGTTATTTTTAACTTTGTAGTATTGTCATTAAATCGGTTGTTTTCTGAAAAATAAACTCTTTTTGTTTTCTGTTTTTGTATACGGTACCAAAAATCGAATATCTACGATATATCTTCAATTGTTACGTAAATAACAGTAATAAGAAGTTTTTGTAAACATCATAAAATACACATGGAAAAAAATACTTATTATTGAAACCAATTCAAAACGACTAATTTGAACTTGATCAAAATTATATGAGGCCACTCTAAAAACATATTTCTAATAAAATAAAGAATTTTCAAATCGGTTTATATATGACGGTGTTCGAGTAGGATAAAAAAATGCAACCGATTTGAGAACCTCCTCCTGTTTTTAAAGCAGGTTGAAAATCAGATTCAATGCTACACAAAGGTAATGAAGGCCTGCCAATGACTTTGTGTTGCCGAATGCACGCGTCAGTGAAATTTATCTCACCTATCTGTTTGGCTTCAGTAAACAGAAACGTTAATAAAAGGCTGTTGCATTCACAATGTCAACCAACGCTGCTGTAGCTTTTGTGAGGCGCACTGACTCGTAACCACGCTCTGACTGACAATGGTTCGCCGGTTCACAGCCGCGAGCGATAAATTACAATCAAAGCAGACGATAGACGCATAGGTAAATATGACGTCCGCCAATGGGTACCAGTAAAAACAACTGCATGAACGATTAATTTGGTGTCACAGAACTATAGATGGCAAACGGATTTCAAACGTAGTATTTGGTATTAAACCGTATGTTTAGATTTAACACCACACTTCAATATTGGTTTGAAATGTTTTTGTTTAATAGAATGCACTGGGGTCTCACATGAAGTGATCTAAACCACACCTAGACCTTATTTCAGGATATATCAAAGAAAATAAAAATATGATGATAATAACATTCCAAAAATATATATTGGCGGAGCAAAGAAGGCAGGCCAATTCTCGTTATTAAAATCTATTCGCAGTTTCACTTCGGCAACAAATAAATAAAAAAAACTTGTCAAAATGTATGGAAACTCCAGGTATTTTGACAGATTGAGACCCCCTTCAATGTGCAACCTTGACCTAGGGTAACAATCGCGTTGCCGATAAGGTTGACCAATATAACTCCGTTGACGCAAATCATGCGCACTTGGTATTCCGAGCAACACGCATAATTCGAAGCAACACGTATATGCCATGTGTTTGGCCTGTGCAATTTGAATTTTTTATTTGATTTACGATTAGTTTTTGAAGATGTTGTTTGTTCTGACTGATCCGGCTCGAAGGATAAAAAAAATGAAGGGACACGCTTACTGAAATGAAAGAAAAAAAAACAGATTTATTTGTCACAGAATCGCGTGCATACAAACAGATAAGATCTCATAAAATCATAAAAACAACACAGATCTCTACTTAGGAACATAGAACATGAATAGTCGGCAGCTGCACGTCGTGACTGTGACAAGAAGCCTTCCACTCAGCATGATGCTGTGCTATGGAACCCACAGCACAGCGCTGATTTTCAGTGGTCACCCGAAAACGACGTACGAAAATCAAGTCAATATTTTTACAAATTAGAAAAAACAAGTAACGAAGTAATATACGAGTATCATCACTTCACGAAACATAACACGCCTACAACAACAGTTCACGAATGAATTTCTGTATTACACTGATAGTACAAAAATCGCATTTCTACATGCATAGGTATACCTTCCTACACGTCTGCTCCCCTCCGGAAAATGCATATCTGCTCAAATATATTGTTCAATGTCCTGCAGTAATCGTATCGCGTAATTTCATGTCGTATGGAGCAATTGATATACACTTGAATGCCTGGCCAGCTTACTGTGATCACCAAGCCTGGTTACAATTTAATTCCTATCTTATAGAGGAAAAAGACATGTAAACACAGCTCCATTAAGTGGTTACCAAACCAAAATTACATATATGTTCAAATCCGTGCTAGGCCCAAAAAAAATAATTGTATTTTGCAAAACCATTTTATTATAATTTACTGCATTGTTCTAGTGAATATGGTTAAAATTTACTAGAAGTAATACAACGTTTAATTAGCCCGGCTGTTTCAAGACCGCTTGCGGTGGATAAGATTGGAGTGTCAAATCCTGGGCACGAAATGTTTTTTTTTTTTTGTTTGTACTGCAATATGTTTTCTTTTTTTAATATAAAGTATTTCACCATTTTGTTTTAGTAATTTTTATTAATAATTTAGAAATCACGACATACTAGAAGTAATACAACGTTTATTAGACCGGAGCTCGGAGGTTTCAAGACCGCTTGCGGTGGATGTTCAAATCCTGGGCACGAAATGTTTTTTTTTTTGGTGTCAAGCACTATGTTTATTTTTTTAATATAAAGTATTTTACTATTTTTTACTTTCATAATCATTTAACACTTTACACATAACCAACTTTGATCTTATTAACCCCCCACGTTTTTTTTTTTGGGTCTGGGGTTTTTATATTTTAATTTTAGTACAAAGATTTACATTTTACAATTTTAATTGATAATTACAGATAACTTACTACTACTATACATATTTTGCCAACTGACACAAACGGGTCCCTAGACAAGTGATATCCTTTTAATGCAAACGATAAAATAGGAAACGCTAGAAATATTTTAGATTGACATAAACTAACGAAATGTCACGTGATCTGTCATGTCGTCTCCGCATAGACGTTTTAAATGAACGTATGACATCAAACGTTGCAGTTATAACTTGAGGGTAAAGGGAATAATGTTATAAGTTAAATGAATACCCTAAAATAACATAGTCTACACAGATTTGTAGTATAAAGTGACTCAGACGATGGTCGATATCAATTTCATCGCAATTCAATATGAACTCGCTGGCTAGTTTGTCAAACTAGCCAGCCAACTGTATGAATATGACGACGTTCGGTGATGAGATGGTTCGAATCCAAGTCGAAACAATAAATTCATTTTGAACTATTCTTTAGATTATTCGTAACGAATTCAATTTTGTAGTAGTGTAACATTTTAAAACTTGAGGGGTTAGGACATACTGACGCTGTATGTACAACATAATTATGTTGTTAACAGAAATAATTTTCGGAATTAATTTTAGTTGGGGTAAGGTCAATATCTCACAATATCACACTAACAGCAGGAATGGGTTTAATTTTGACAGTTCAACAACATTCATTGCGTTATTTACGTTGTTGACCACACACATTTCTTGAACATATCATTTAACGGATTAGCAATACCTATCCTTCAAAATGATTCAGATTGTTACGCAATTAGGATTCATTGTCTTACGGAAACTAATCGTAAGTTATACTTATAATCGACCATTTTTACACACGCATCGAAGAATATTTTTAAAGCAACATAAGTCAATATTGCCATTTCCCTGTGAGCATTGCAAGTCAATCGATTTTCAGTCTCTTCACGGGTGGAATTCATCAGAATATTTATAGTTAACTGTGTACTGACAATGAACAAACAACCGATAATCGGTGTTAAAACACAGTTTTCATGTTTTAAAATGAAATGAATGCTGGACCGCTTTTTCCGATTGGAAAATCTGACACGTTTGCTCCATACAAGTTTCAAACAAGTTCGTTATCATTATCACTTCTGAAAATTATTTCAAGTTTATTTATAAAAACCTTCTCGCTCCTGAAATGAAAATTAGGTCGAGAACGTATATCAATTTTTCTCAATCTTATCTCATACTAGCAGCGCCCCGCGGTTTCACCCGCGTAATTCCCGTTCCCGTGGGAATACCGGGATAAAATATAAGCTATGTCACCGGGTGTAGCTTCCTAACAGAGAAAGAATTTTTAAAATTTGTTCAGTAGTTTCGGAGCCTATTCAATGCAAACAAACAAACAAATAATCAAACATTTCCTCTTTATTAATAGTATAGATATAGATACAGTGAAAAATTAAACCGCCGAAAAACCGAAAACTTTACGGTTTTTCGGCGGTTTAATTTTTTTATTAAAATGTTTTTATTTTATAATTTTTTGTGGCTATAATCTACTAATTACTACATGCTTAATTTTTGATATAATACACAACTCAGTATTACAATCTGTGAGTAAACAATCAATCATCCCCTGTTTTCTTACCCTTAGGGTTGGAATTTTTCGTCGAAATTTATATGGGACCAACTTCGAGGTATACCCTTTCCAATAAAAAAAGAATTATCAAAATCGGACTACTCTGGAAAAAGTTATGCGTGGTCATACATATAAAAAAAAAAAATACGCGTCGAATTGAGTAACCTCCTCCGTTTTTTCGTCGGTTCAAAAAGTGACATCCTTTTGACCTTTATTACAATTTCATTGACAAACAATGTTAATGTAAGTTACCTACTCAAAAATGTGCATCCTATTAAAATGTATGCTGGCAAAACATGTTTTGCTATAATTTGTACTTTTAAAACGTTTTTACCCGCGATTTTGTGAATAAATATTTTGGTTAAGAAACGCATCATCAATGAACAGTTACTGCTTACAGCTAAGCTGGATGTTGCTTTAAAATAAACTCCCACTTTAAGACGAAAGAAGAAAATGTTTAAGCAGATTTTTTTTATGAGGATCTCTTCTAAATTTTCAATTTGATTATATTAAGATCGATGCGGTAGGGTACGTAAGAAAATAAGAATTATTATCAATATTAATTAATTATTTTATAATGTTTTGAATTCTGTAAATACATACGTGTTACGGTCGCGAATTCCGTTCAATGAATGAATGAATGTCTTTATTTGCCAGAAACACGGTACATAAAGGATATTATTTAAATATTTGGTTCAGAAAGTTTTACCGACACAGCCGCATACAAATACAATATAAAATTATTTATACATAAAATTCAAATAAAGAATGCACACAATATAAATAATTTTTAACATTAAATAAAAATAAATCAAGTGCCTATACTTAATGCAAGGTCATAAGTATAAAATTTACAAGAACATACAGCAATATGAGAAATTTTAACTGCGTGGGCGACATTGCCAAAAGAGTTTTTTTTTCCTGGGCTACCTTTGCGCTTCCCCCTTAATGCATAATGAATAGAGATCGGATAATCACATGCATATTTACCTAAAGTTAATTTTTAGTTACGAAAGTACGGAAGTGGCTTCTTAAAATGTAATTGTTATTAAAAAGTCCCGGGATTCCAGGAACACCGGGAACGTATAACTAGTCAGGTGTATAGCATCGAAGCGACTTCTAAATTATTAGGATTGCATAACTATTCAGACGCATATTTATTTAAAATCAACCCCGATGCAAATACTGTATGAAGAGTGTAAGTTTGTAAGAGTAGAGGTGGTTTGTGTTAGTTACATATATTTTTTACCTCAAATTAAGATTTTTTCTATACAAAAGCGCGTTCCATCTTAGCGAACATCTCAACTTTAGGTGAATATGCATCCGAATATCCGATATCTGATAACGAAGCAACAGCCGCAAGTCCAACTATTATCTAAGTTGTACTCCAGTTACAGTTTGATGTGCCAAGTTATTTGACTTACGACTCCGCAACTAATCTATAATTTTGCATGACAACTAGCTCAGGCTGCAAGTTCTATGCAACCGTGTTACTTGCATGACGGGACAGCGGATTTCTGTCCACTTAGGGGCGACCAATATCGATTTGTCTGTCAACAATGCAACATGCAACGCGCTTGTAGATGAGACGGCAACCAAGTTGTATTTTTTAAATTCATTGAAGTTTATTTCTAGAACATCTTTAATTTTTTTTGATCTGGGGTTGTGTAGTAGGAATATCTATTAAATTCTAAACTGACATCTGACTAGCCGTGAATACACAAAATTTCATCCCCATTTTGCAGGCCCCTGGTACGAACGCGTTTTGTGCGGGTAAAAGTTTTTTGTTTTGATGTATTTCGTCTCGTTTTTGGTCAGTTTTACGTGGTTTATTTTACATCTAATGATGTCAATTCAAATAGTGTAGCTTTATAAGTACTTCATTATTTATAGTATTAATTTCTAAATCTCGCGTCTCTAGAAATTATGACTGTATTTTTTTTATTACCTGTGAGGCAAAATGGGCATACCTACATTCGGAGCAAATTAACATATCTTGTTTTGATGATGAGCTTTTCCATGATGGCTCAGACTACGAAAATGATCCTTAAAAACAGCCAGGATAAAGGTGAATACAGGTACATAAGACTCGTTAAGATGAGTACTCAAATGTAGAAGATTTCCAGCTGCGTCATGATGACTGCGTGTGCATTTACTGTAACGACCTCTTTTACCGTTCCAAGCCCGACGAGTGCTGACTACGGTACAAAAAATTTATTGTTCTCTTTGGTCAGATACGAGTATTTCATGTATTCATATGCTCATTGTACCCATGAAGACCAAAAACCTTCGTCTGTGAAATATGTGCTTCATAATTTTCGTGTTTATTACGTATGTAATTTTGTCCGTACTATATGGACAAAACGAATTTACTTAAAGGTCGCGATTAATTAAAATTAAATTTTTAATATGGTTCCTATTGAATTCACGTAGGTTAAAACGAATGAACTAAAGATTGTTAAAACTAAAGACCGATAGCAACTATGTTTATTAAAATTATATGATTAAAACACAAAACCCTGTCATTTTGGACTTACTTTCCCTACTTCGAAGCATCACCATTATAACTTGCCGCTACTTATCGAGTGCAATTTATAGATGCGAAAGTCTTCTTACTATTAAAATCTAGGAACTACATACCTTCAACTCAAGACAGAAGTTTCACGGGAGCCGTTATAGCGACAATTACATGTCAAATTGAATATTACGTACCCTATAGCCTGTTGAATACGTAATCTATTAAACTTTAGGGTAATACTAATAAATTACTATCTTAAGGAAAAACCAAAGGTCTAGATTTTGAAGAGAAGAAAAATCGTGTATTACGATGAAAAAATTAACATGATAAAATGTATGTAATTAATTTTGTAAATTAGTTTGGCCCAAAATTCATCAACGCGAATACTGTTCGCTGGCACAGCCATTAGGTCCTGACGTGTGCAGGTGACAAGATGGGAGGTGAGCCACTATACAACGTGTTGTTTTGCATCCTCGTCAAATTCAAGGAGGTAACTATGCTAATGATTCTCGACACGAATCAATAATAAAATAAGTAGGTATTTTTTTTCATATTTTCGGAAATCGACGTTTGGCATTTTTTTTTTCGGACACGCATGTTAAAACGCGGCCCGTGTGATACCGCACTGTAACACACAGCGATATAGTCGTGCGACACTGCCTACCGCGTACGGAAAGGGGCGATTCTGTTCTTTGAAAGAGGTGTTTTCTAAAATACTGTTAAATTGAAATAACAAAAAAAACAAGTATGTATTCATTAGTGAGCAAGTATCGTAATTTTATTTGATTATTTATGTCTTTCATAACAGCCTCCTGAAATTTGACGAGGATGCAAATCAACACGTTGTATATAATATACAGGGTGTATACAAAAATCTGCTGTTCCCTACATTTATGTTCGCATCACTCGACAAAGTGTGGGGAACAGATGATTTTTTTTCACGATTTCAGGTTTGGTCCCACAGTAAAAGTTGTTCATAATGATGAGTACAATGACCCCTTAAGAGGAAAACGGGGATTAAATTTCACCGTGTATATACTATTGAAAGAAAAGTCTATAATTAGCAGTGATCGGAATAGGCTGACTATATTTGCCTAAACTTCGGAGAACAGAGACAGAAAGTGGAGACTTCCTTACGACTATATTTTTTTCCCGGAATTTGGGAAAAATCTTCAGTAAGGGGGCGTCCATTAATAACGTGAGGCGTTTAGGGGGGGGGGGGGGGGGGAAGGGGTCAAGTTGAATCTCACTCAATCTCACGTGGGGAGAGGGGGGGTCTACGCAATTATCACGTAATTTAAAAAACCGCCACCGGCCAGCCAAGCCAGCCAAATGCAACGCATAAATCCAACCCAAATAGGCACAGATTAACGTTTTTACACTAATAGCACGTATTTGAAATATCTCACGTGAGATTATGAGGAGGGGGTGAGGGTCGAGCCAAATCTCACGACATCTCACCAAAGCGGGGGTGGGGGTCGAAAAATCACCGAAATTGCCTCACGTAATTAATGGACGGCCCCTAAGTTGAAAATAAGCTTTATATAAAATGTGTAAAAGCTATTTTTAACTAAATTTGCTATTATAAATAATCTTTATTAATAAAACTTTAATTAATTTATTTGAATTATATTTACGATCCAACTAACCGTTGTATCAAATCATACGGCATACGCGTAGTATGTGACTAGTGCGGTTTGTAGTCTTTTTAACTTCGCGAAGAGCATACGAAAACTTTGGAATTTTAGATTTTACTGTCTGTACATGTGTTTTCCAGTTAATGTGTGTGTCTTTTATTAATGGTTAACTATTTCTAATTTTTGATGATTAAAGGTGAAATCTATATTTGTTTTGTTTTTTCTGCCGAGGATCATCTCTATACTAAGACTCCTGCGTTTCTCGGAAAGCAAGTTATGCTGTTGGTTCGGGCTGTCATTCGAAGATCTTTGACAGTCGTTACGGGTCTTTAGAACCAGTCTTACCAAGGGGTACCCAATAACTGGGTTGTGGGAGTCAAATAGTAAAAGCGCCATGTAAAATACTGGTATTCAGCTGTATCCGGTTAGACTGAAACCCGAGCCACTTGAGAAAAGGCTAGGCAGATGATGATGACAGTAGATGTCAAATCAAGATTTCTAGTGGTATTAATTAATCTGTACGACTAATATATAAAAAAATCATGCGGGGCAGTCTTTGGGGACTGCCGGTAGAAAGTGAACACTAAGTAATTTCTACATACATACACAGTATACATATAGCTCATGGGAAGCGTGCGGTGACTATGACGCGAGTTCCACGCTTTTTGGTCACCCAAAAAGTACACAATACATACTCGTATATACACCGTATACATACAGCTCATGGAAAGCGTGCGGTGACGATGACGTGAGTTCCATGATTTTTGTACACCCAAAAAGTGCTCAACGGACCTAAAGAAGTTTTCACTTAAAAAAACTCTTACAGTGGGTAGATAATAATAGAATGACGCGGAGAACAGGGAAATACATTACGTTCTTAAAAATAACATGGCATTTTATTGCGGTAAATGATACAGTTGGTCAGATCCTACTAATTTTACAAATGTGAAAGTTTGTGATGATGTTTGTTACTCAATCACGCAAAAACGGCTGAACGGATTTGGATGAAATTTGGCACACAGATAGTTTATAACCTGGATTAACACATAGGATAGTTTTCATCCCGGTAGTACGTTCCCGTGGGATAATTTTCAACCTCTAGTATTTTTAGCACTTACTAACCACTATTTTAGTAACTAATAACTGCCAATAGGGTCGGTCAAGGATACGACTATACAAATCTTGTGTAATACTTCATCCATTACCTTTTCAAAGCAGTCATACAATCCTGAAGGTGGTCTGTACACACTTAATACAACAAACTGCTCCAATTCTATACAGGCTATTTCAACTGTCCGCTCAACAGAGAGGCTCACGATATCCATACGTTCTTTAAATTGTAACAGGTTACTTACTAAAATTAATGAGCCACCATGTACCTATAGCATTTACTCTGCTGAACGAACTACCAACCTGGTGATTATTAAAACTAAACATGAACTGGTGGCATTTAAGCCAGTGTTCTGTCATACAAAGAATATCTATATTGTTACAATTAAGGAATAAATCGACTTCTAAATCTTTGTTCAAAAACCCTTGAATGTTTTGATGCACCAGGTTGATACCATGTAATTTTTTTACACTTTTGCAAGAGGTAGCCTCCATTGTCTTACTTTCTAATTTAAATGAAGATCAATGTTAAAATTATTTGCCAAATTATTGGCAGTACAGTTTAATATTTCATTGCATTGCTCAAAAGGAGCAAGTTGTTTAGCCAAATTTTTGGCTGAAATAGAAAAAATATATGATAGCGACACAGCTATCTGTCTTCTATGATAGTTAGAAAGATAGTACATCACAATATTATATCTATCTTTTGTCAAATGCAAATTATTACCAACATAACTGTTGGTATCAACTAGATTAAACAAATTATTATTAAATGTCAAATTATACAAAGTCATAATAGGTCTTTACCTATGAAATTGCCGTTTTGTATGAAAAAATTTAAACGAATTTTTTTCATGAATTTTTTATTTGTATTAATCGAAGTAATCACCCATGCAATCAATGCATCTTTGCCATCGCAGTGGCAGTTTATTGATGCCCTTCTTAAAGAAATCAGCTGGACGGGAGGCAACAAATTCTTCAAAGGCATTTTGTACTGCCTCTCGGGTATTAAATTTTTTTCCCGCCAAGAAGTTATCCAAATTCTGGAAAAAGTAGTAGTCTGTAGGCGCAAGGTCTGGTGAGTAGGGCGGATGACGGAGAGCTTCCAACCCCAGTTCTTGCAACTTGGAGACCGTCTGCTGTGCAGTATGAGGTCGCGCGTTGTCGTGCAGGAGCAGCGGAGACGAGCGATTGACCAATGCTGGTTGGAGATGCGCCAGCTTCTCCATCATTGTGTTCAGTTCTTCACAGTACACATCTGCAGTAATGCTCACCCCGTTTGGTAAGAAGCTGTGATGAATCACACCGGCGCTAGACCACCAAACAGTGACCATCACTTTTCTAGGGGTAAGTTTTCGTTTAGGGCATTGTTTAGGTGCTGAACCAGGATCCAACCAACTTGCTGAGCGCTTACGGTTATCAAACAGAATCCATTTTTCATCGCAGGTAACAATGCGGTTCAAAATTCCTTCATTTGTGTGTCTGTTGAGCAGTGCAAGGCACGTCTCGACGCGTACTTCGCGCTGGCGATCATTGAGTTCGTGGGGCACCCATTTGTCAAGCTTTTTTACCTTGCCAATTTGACGCAAATGGACCAATATTGTTTTGACGCTAACGTCGAAAGCTGCTGCTAATTCAGCCGTAGATTGTGTATCATCAGCTTCCACAATCGCCTTTAATTCGTCATTGTCGACCAAAGTCTTCGGACGACCGCGAGGTTCATTTTTCAGGTCGAAATTTCCAGAACGGAAGCGAGCAAACCAATAACAGGTGGTGCGTTGGTTTGTAGTGTTAGCTCCGTAAACGTCGTTGATGTTGCGTGCCGCTTGTGCCGCGTTGCTGCCACGACGGTACTCATATTCCATAATTACTCGAATTTTTAACGTATCCATGATGACGAAAAAGATTGAAATGCGATGAAAATGTAACACTAATCAATAAAGAAATGACTACTTTTAGAAAAAAAAATCCATGTTTTTAAAATAAAATTAATTTGAAATTAGAATTCTTAGCCAAACAAAAATTATTTTGATTTGAAATGGCCAGTACTGCAGAACAGCAATTTCATAGGTAAAGACCTAATATTAATCTCATATCTTAACCTATTTTCTTCCTGTGGCAAACCGTTGCTATATGGGAATGTAAACAAAACTATCTTGTAATGTAAGTTATATCTTGTCGCCGTTTATTCGCACTACGACGCCAGGCATAAAGACACTCACGGCTTTGAAGGCGGTCCGTGCGGCTCTTTTGGCGCTACGACGGTATTAGTTGGGGATATTAGTCCAAAACCGGGTTCCGGTGTAAAACCGGGACAAGGCAGTTTAGTCTCTCACGTTTCAAATAAACGCTCACATTTGATCAGGCAAGTTTTCCATGGTTCATGCTCGACGAACGTGAATACAAAAAATCGTTTATAAAGTGAATTGATGTTATGTTCCGGGGATTAAACAAGTATGTTATTATCCCGTATAAGGGTATATACGGTGTTTTCTAGCAAAGAAAAAGCATGTATGAAAGTTTTGCATGCGACATCATTTTAGCTTAGGTATTTTTGTATTAACGGCCGCGACTTACGAGTTGTAAGGTCGTGAGTTCGAACCCAGACAGGCGCTTTACTTTGTGTAAATTATTTCATCACCACTGCTCTCAAAACGGTGAAGGAAAACATCGTGAGGAAACCGGCATGTCCTAGAACCATAAATTCGAAGACATGTGACATCTACCAACCCGCACCGGGTCCGCGTGGTGGATTACGGTCCAATCCCTCTCACCAAGAGGAGGCCTGTGTCCCAGCAGTGGGAACATTATAGGCTGATGATGATGATTTTTGTATTTAACTATCCAAAGTGCGTTTGGGGCGTCATATCGCATATCAACGTTAAGAAGGCATGCATAGGTGCAATGTGTTAAAGGTAACATTTGCGCTCATGAAGGCTGTACAATTTGATGATTTCTAATGTTACTGCTGTTATGGTATAGGATGGGGTATACCCGGTTTCGGAAAAGGCATGAGGCAAAACCGCAAAAACATAACTTTTATATAATGATTATTAGGTATTACATAAAACCTATTAAAGTTGAAAGGTATTCTTTCAAACTTGTTCCGATTTTACCACGCTTTCCCATGCCACCGTTCTACGCACTCCCGGCGGGGCGCGGCGATTTCGTGCTCTGTGACAAGACCCCGTCAGAAAATGGGCTGTAACACTTATATTAGCTGTTGTGGCAACAGGCGTTCAGAATTGCAATTGCCAATAAGCGGGCTTAACAGAGGTAATGGAATTATATTCTAGTCTTTCAAACACCTTGGGTACAAGCAATAATACCGTTGCACCCAACCCATAAATCGACCGTGCTATATCATTTACTCTCTAATTTATTCAGTACAGGAAAACATAGAAATTCAAACGGCGAACATACATTTTTTTTCTCAAATCCTTAAATTCAAATGATAAACTACAAAACTAATGTATATTGACAATTAAAAATATTATCATTTTATAACACTTTTTCCCTAACAAAATGTTATACTTGATAAAAAGATACCCAATAATACATATCAAATCCAAGAATTGATATCACCAAAAAGTTTCCATCAATTATTTTTTTTCTAATTGAACGCATATGCGGGGCGCCATTTTTATAAGCATAACAGTCAATATCATTTCTTACTATTTTTACTTTGATCTTTTATTTAGAAAGGTCAAATCCCAATGTGTAAGAATAGATAAAGTAGTGAAACTGCTCGTAACTAGTTACGTGCAATACGTAGGTATTAAAACACTCGTGTGATAAGTACTATAAAAACCTCGTCTACTTGTAATTAAATACCCCATATTATGCAACAGTTTCATAAACCGCTCTTTTTTATTCAACGTTTATTAATTCTTGGTTCTATTGAACCAACACTGGAGTCCTGAATTTTGAGTACTTATGTGAATTTTTCGAAAGACCTGTGGACTGTGGTTTATCATAGATTAACACGGATTCGTTGAAAGCGTTTAATCATCACTGGTAGAAGTGAACTCATTTATTATTTAAATTATAGTGGCAGTGCATACAATATAGCGTGATAATACCGAGCTACTGAACAGTACTGGTGCTGCCGTTTTAACAAACAAACAATTTTCAAGTAAATAAGGAACAATATGACTGTTGCAACCACAGCCTAGCTGGTTGTCGCGCTAAACATGCAGAACTTCACGGAACGACTCCACAGACTAAGTGAGACGGAACAAATAGCCAGTGCGACAACTACAATAGTATTTAGCATATCATAGGAGCGTAGAACAATTGCACTAAACGCTAACCGGTTAAGGCGAATGCAGTCCGCGAAATTCAAATTTACTTACGTTTTTCGCAAGTGTGTATCAGGTAGTTTGTTGATTGGTATTTGATTCACGACAGTGAGGCTCAACTCACACCAAAAGAGTGTCGAAGCGCAGCGAAGCGGAGCGCAGTTTCAGTGTCATATGAATTTTATCTTTATTTTCATTACTATAATACTTATTATCGCATGAGAAACTCGAATGAGTCGCGCGGATGCCCGCGGCGCCGCGGCAATTCCGGCGAATTCCATAAAGGGAGCCTTCTTTACCGAGCGGGTCGCTGCGCTTCGCTGCCCTTCGCCGCTCTTTCGGTGTGAGTTGACCCTAACATAGCTGTTTAGAATTAAATCATTAGGATTAGCAATATAACTCCTCAAATGTCATGATTTCACGGAAAATTAATTCAAATGGCAGGTACGTAAAAATATCGCGACGGGATTTTTTCGCGCACTGGAACTTCAACGCACCGCTCACCGCCGACAGTTGAAAATCGAACAATGTGTTTTTCAACGCGCTGGGATGTACTCTGTTGGTTTATCAATGCTCGATTCATCGCCGGAAAGTTGAGAAAAAAAAACCCGCCGCGTCATTTTTACGCCCGTGCCAACGTGATTTAATATGATTTTTATGATTATAATTTTATAAATTAATAATTGTAACAGCCACGAATAATATTTAGATCATCATACAACCTGATACTGACTTGCAAATCGCAAAACCACGAAAGAAAATTAGAATTTCGCTAGCTACACTGACAGTTTCGCCTTAAGGAGTACTTAGTCAGTTCTCAAACGCATATTGCGTGACGGCAAACGGAAATGTGTGGTATAAGCCGTTACTTGGTGTAACATAACTTTCCACGTTCGCCGGCAGTACTGTTCTAGTAATGTGTTGATTCGCACAATGGATCGAGAATTCTAAATTACGATTCGGGGTACCTAATTTTCGACCTTTTTTTTTGAGACGCAGTCTGTTGTCTATTTTCTTACATTACGTAATGTCATATGCAGATGACCCACCAGATGTTGAACTGTCATTTTTGACACGTCATATACAGGATAAGTTTTTATCCAGTGCGGAAATTTTAACCATGAATTCAGCATATCATTCTAGACCCCCTACCGCAGAAATTTTTCGCCGGTTATACAAAAAAAAACAGCTGTTTCATAGAAAAGTGCAATACCTACGCGGTCAAAATGTATGAAACAGCTGATTTTTTGTTGTCCGGCGAAATTTTTTTGCGCTAGAACTTTTAAGAGTAGAGATTTTTCTGGAATGATGATATGCTGAATTCATGGTTACAATTTGCGCACTGGATAAAAACTTTTCCTGTATTGTGCCTTCCCTAATAAGCGTGCTTGGTCGTATTTTGGCGTCTGGTTAGATTGGAAGCCAACCCCAACTAAAAGACTAGGTAGATGATGTGAAGCCCATTCCAAAGTGTAGTGGATTCCTATGGACTAGATAGAGCACGAAACTGTATGGACACCCCTTTAAATAAAAATCTTGTTAAATAAAAAGATCGGTTACGTCATCCAAGTTGAAATGTCCCATTATAGGTTAGTACATTATTACTTTTATTGGGTATAACTACGCAGAAGCACTGCCGAGTTCCATATTTAGATCCAGAAAAAGTATCATTTCATTTTCCTGTTAGATTAAACTCATCACAGTAATCGTTACATTTAATTTTGTTTAATAGAGTCGTGT
This sequence comes from Polymixis flavicincta, assembly GCA_949987655.1. Classification (NCBI taxonomy): domain Eukaryota; kingdom Metazoa; phylum Arthropoda; class Insecta; order Lepidoptera; family Noctuidae; genus Polymixis; species Polymixis flavicincta. The sequence goes on along the minus strand of OX465171.1, from coordinate 7,236,348 downwards.
TTTTATTTATACATATTATACCCTTATTTTACTTCCATTGTTCAAATTCTATAATTCCGCATAATTTCGCTATTCCTCCGTTCCGGGTGATATTTTATATAAGTTTTATGCTGAAAATGTCAAAAATAATTCCCATACAATCATGTACTGCGTTGTATTGGAAATATGCAACCGGACTGATTATTACTTTCATTGAAATATTTTCGTCGTATTGGCGATTGGTAATGGAAATAATACCTACAAAACCTGGAAATCAATTCATTTCATTTCCCTCCCAGTCAATCTTTTCCTTTATGATCTTCCTCCTGGATTTCTACGAATCTGTTTTGATTGGAGCGTTGCAAGTCATGATCACGATTCGTGTATAGTATATATTACTCTGTGTGACGGTGTTTTTGTTTCTTTCGAAGCCAGTGTGTGAGTTCTGTGTTGATACATCACTTATTTATACACACACAAATGTAGATACGGCCTGGGCCGCGCGTTTATAGCAATATAATTCTTCCCGTACTACTGCACTTAGGACTCCTTACTGTACTTAAGTAAGCTTTTTACCGGACTTAAAAAAGAGGAGTTTACTTATAGCTTCAATACTACGTATTTCTTCCACTTTATGTATAACTAGCTGACCCGGCAAACGTTGTTTTGCAGGTAATTTCTAGTGAACAACCCTTATCACTTAGGGGTATGAAAAATAGATAGTAGCCGATTCTCAGACCTACTTACTGAATATGCATTAAAAATTTGGTAAAAATCAGTAAAGCCGTTTCGGAGGAGTAGGTACGGTAACTAACATTGTGACATGGAAATGTTATATATAAGATAATATAATATAATAATATAACTTATTGAAACAAAAACTCAGTTTACAGAAACTCTGTGTTCGATAACAACTGCATTAGTGTAATACTGTGTCGCAGTCATTAACGCCCACCTCCCCAAAATCGAGACAGAAGCAAAATTAAAAGACTAAAAACTAAGTTAAAAATGTATGTGTGTGTGTGTGTGTGTGTGTGTGTGTGTGTGTGTGTGTGTGTGTGTGTGTGTGTGTGTGTGTGTGTGTGTGTGTGTGTGTGTGTGTGTGTGTGTGTGTGTGTGTGTGTGTGTGTGTGAGAGGTGTGTGTGTGTGTGGGAGAGGTGTCCGTTTGTGCAAAGGCAAAGGGTGTGTTTGCGCATGTTATACTAATACATAGAAAGGGAACTTGGGAAGTGAGTTTAAATTTTTACATATGTTTCTAATTCTTCATAAGTGAGTGTGTGAATCCATTTATCCGTGATCATACGACATTCTCGCAAGGTCAGTGGATATATATTAAGCTGTTTATTTATACGATTATACAAAGTGGAGCTAAGAAAGTATTACTGCCGCCGAACAACTTGAACTCTGGCAGATTCCACCTGGCAGACTCTATCCGATCTGCGTTTTTGGTTGGCGACAACAGTATCGAATGGGAGGTCTGAGTGTTTACGCAACACTACAGCAAGAAGAAATGCGTGTCTGACTCTTGGTAATTCGCAAAGAGCGTATAGTTCGGCAGTTGGAAATCGTATGTCGATGATGTCATAATAACTTCCTGCCACTGTTATTTACTAAGCAAGTGAAAGTATACGAATTTGTGTGGGGTAGGTAAGTACCATAACTAAAAAGTGGAATATTCTTTTTACAAAACAAATAAAAGCGACTTAAATAAACAACGCAACAAAATGTAAAGTAAGTTTGATTTTTGAAGGCGGTAGTTTTTTTTTTTCATACAACTCCAAAGACACTTTAAGCATAGTGTTTTTTTTTAAGTTTTGTCTTTGTTTTTACGTTTTATACACAGTGTATTTCAGAGCACAGAATCGCGGCGACGGTAGCGTCTAAAGAATTGCAAGACTAATAAAGTCGTGGCGAGTGCATGGCCCGCCTTCAGCGCCGTCTGTTTCTAGACGTCATTTGTGCAGTAGTGCGAGTAAACGGGGTGGCACGCTCGGTTTGTACTGAAATTGTTGATAACGCTGACACTAATGGCGACGGCCGAGGTGTCTCCGAGCTGTAGATTGTATTTTTTACCTGCTTACTTTAATTTATAAGGAAAATCTCCACTTTTACCCAAATTAATTATCATCTACCTAGCCTTTTCTTAACTATCTTGGGATCGTCTTCCAGTCTAGCCGGATGCAGCTGATTGCCAGTATTTTACATGAGCGACCGCCTATCTGACCTCCACAACCCAATTACAGGGTAGCACAATTCCCCTTGGTACTAGTTGTCATTCTTTCGGGGTTCAGACGACTCGTAACAACTGTCAAAGATCCACGAATGACAGCCGGGACCAACGACTTAACGTACTTTCCGAAGAACGAAGAGGTCTTGATATGCAAAGATGGTCACCCATCCAAGAATACACCATCCAAGAATACAAGTTCTTATTTAGTCACAAGCAAATATTAATACAATATACAAGTGATTTAATAATTAGTTTATCAGAAACAGTATAATTATTTCGATTAAGTACAATATACCTAATGTTGTGTTGGCTGGGGAACGCTTCAGTAGGCCACTCAACATTTGTAAGCCGGATCAGAATGAACCACTCCAACAGATTTAGCTTCATGGACGGTCTGTTTATATACATCGTACACACGGCTACACATAAAGCTGTACATTTCCAGTATAAGCTGATCCGGCATTGTGTAGGATTTCCGTACATTGCGAAATCAGCGTAAACTGGAAATGTATAGCTTGATGTGGAGCCGTGCGTACATTAAAGTATGTGTATTGTACTAATCCTATTTTATCATTTTATAAATGCGAAAATAATTGTTTGTTTGTTACACTTTCACGGTACAACAACGCCGCAGTAGACGCCCTGGGCGTCGGGAATCCCAGGCTGATTTCCGGCTACCTTAGGCATGAGCTTGCGGACGGCGAGTAATGGGTAGCTCGCTGTCCGGTAAGAACCAAACCCAAGTCGACGCATTGTGTTCCACGCGCGCCTCAAAGAGATGTCAGCACAAACCGATGGGGCCCGCAAAGGCCGATGCCTGCCAGGGGTGCGGGTTTGTTCGAAAGAGATACCGCAGCTTAGCATACAGGCTACTGGGGAACACGGGTGGGTTTTAGTCAGTAAAAGTCTGACACGCCCTCCTGCTCCACCCAGAGCGGGAGAAGTTATTTGATGAATTCCCACCCAAAAAAAAAAAGGTACAACTACAGCTGGACGGATTTGGATAAAATATTGCACACAGATAGACTTGGATAAGGACATAGGCTACTTTTCACCCTGGATCGTAGACGAAATCGCGGACAAAGGGTAATAAGTAACCAAAAATGTTTATTAAAACGATGTTTAAACCTCAATTCATCTATTTTGTAGTCAGGTATCTGACTCGTATTATTCGTATGTATATATGTCGATAGGTTTTAAAAATTCTACAGAAATATTGGTTCCGCAATTGAATAGGCAACGCAAACTATTCACCTGTATGGAAAGTTGCACGAATATCCCATTGAATATCTATAAAAGGTTAAACCTAGCCTGAATGTATTTGAAGAGCATACTATTCGGCGAACCTGCGTCAGTGAGGTATGTTCAATATTTTGTTGGAATTTGTGCACACAACACATGTAGTACGTAACCCCACAAAAACGAACACCGTTATTTTTTTCGACTCGCTGCGGCTCACTGGCGCTGCAGTCTGTTGAATTCTCGATACAAAATCAAGAGTTGAGAATCAAGTGCGCGAAAACATCCCGCCGCAAGTTTTCACGGTTACATTTTTGTTTGGATTTGCTCTAAATGGCGTCGTGGCGTCAGCTTTAACATCATCACATGTTTCAGATTATTCGTTAAATTATGCTCCAAAAATCGGCCATTTAATTAATTGATCTGTCATTGCTTCAGTTTGAACTATTTTCACGTATTGAGGTATCGACATTTTATTCTAGGTACATCGTCTTCACTTAAAATTAAAGTAAGTACCAATATATTGTAAAACATTTTAAAAGATTAACGGTGGAGTTTCTTGCCTATTATTCTTCAAACGAAACTACTCTGTGGATGTGACAACTAGAATCAATTCAATTTTTATCGTAAATTTTGACGTATTAAAGTGCTTTTTTATGTGCATATTTGACTTTGATTTGTAAAAGATAAGGTCAAACTGGAGATACAGTTTTTCAAGTATGAACGCCTTAACCGCTCAAAACACGATAAAGATATATATCCTCTCACATTTTCTTTCAAGGTTAGATGTACGTGTTTTACCACCAGCTTTCTTTATCTTTAGCTACTTGTAGAGTCCCAGTCAAAACATCCGGACTGAAGCAACAAGTGTTAGAATGTTGGAGAAAATGAGGAATGAAAGCGAACCAACGGCTCTGTGCTACTTTAAAATAGAGATGAAAAGGCTTGAATCCACAGCGGGTTTCTCAACTTAGTTGAAAAAGTATTTAGCATTACTGAAAAACACTTTTCGATCAAGGAACGAAAATGTTGAACTATTTTCAAAACATTGGAGGGCGCATGAAAATCACGGCTCGAAAAGGTGGTTTTTGATTTTCATTCAAAATGTTTGTAGTATCACCGAACGAATAAGGGGCAAGTTTTTTTTTTTTTTTTCAAGTAAAAATAAACCTTACTGTGCCCAGCATCTATGTATATCTGAAATGAAATGCTTTATTTTGGTAAGCAAATCACTTGAGAACAGCTGGATCGATGAGGCCAGTTTTGGTTTACTATGTTCGTAATAATCAAAATTAGGTTATAATAGTAGTAATAGTAACAGAAGAATATTTTCAAATAAGGGAAAAAAAAGTCCTATTTTCTACGATTTTTTTTTAATTTGGATAAGACACCGTCAGGTAGTAAATATTAAAGAAATATTTGAGTTTACTAACTTTATTTTTCAAAGTATTCATTTGTTAGTCTGTGATCAATCTTCAATCATAATTCACAAACCTACAATACGACCAGCAATCAGCTCACTGGTTCATCAAAGGATGCCTTTGTATTACAGCCTTTAAAGATAATACTCCGAATGCTTCCATAATCCTTATACACAAATGTAGTCTATAGCTGAACAGAAATGCTTGCTGCAATAAAGGAAGTCGGGAACCGAAATTCGACCAAATTTTGCACTAGTTAAAATCCTCAACAAGACGACCAGCAATCAGCTCAATGGACATATAAATAATCAAAATACGTGACCTAGCCTTAAGAGATAATACTTCCAAAGAATACACAAACATAGCATAGGAAATCAGCTACCGAAATCCGAAAAATATTTGCACGCTTTTGCTTGGTGTAGGGGTTTGGAAAATGTTTTGACATACCCAACTACAAGGGTAAGGCTGCAAGCGGCTTTTAGTGGCTATAACGCAATTAGGGGTGGCTCGTCTATGCGACCTAGACGGTTATTGATTTTAAATGCAACGTAAAATAAATAATAAACTCCTGTGACAAAATAAAGTAAAATAAAATATTTTCCATCTCCATCTGAGGGGCTCATATTTTATGTTACATGATGTTGTTAAATGATTTTTTCTCAGCCAAAACGATAATAGAAAACTTACAAATATAGACTGACACAAGCTAGCTGAGAGCAGTGGTGACCCAGTGGTAACGGCCGCGACTTACGAGTTGTAGGTCGTGGGTTCGAACCCACACAGACACTTTACTTTGTGTACATTATTTCTTCACCACTGCTCTAAAAACGGTCAAGGAAAATATCGTGAGGAAACCGGTATGTCCTAGAAACAAAAATTCGAAGACATGTGACATCTACCAACCCGCATTGGACCCGCATGGTAGATCATGGACCACTCTCTTTCATTGAGAGGAGGCCTGTGTCCCAACAGTGGGAACATTATAGGCTGATTTTGTATCAGCAAGCGTATGTAAATTAAGTTGAAAGTCGTTGTAAAAATACGGAACGCCTTTGATACCAAATGCCATTTCTCGAGACCCTCTGATAGAATGCGTAATTCATACATAGGTTTCGCAAAACATCCGGCCTTCTCTGAATTGGAAATCCAGGTATTCCTGATTCTCGCATGAAGTTAAGAATGTCATAATTCTGTTTAATATCCCATTCCAATTGCATTATTCCGTGGTTTACTGCGAACAAGGTGGTCTGTTCTGAACGTAATCTCTCCGGAATTGGAATGCTAAACATTTGCGTGCCTTTCGAATTGAATAGTTGACCATCTTCTGGGAATACCAATAGTAGGTAATTAAGTAACGTTTGATATTCATTAACACTAGTCTTCTGGTTTAAAGAATTGAAGCTGTTAAAACTGTATGTTCATTGTTTAACCACTCGTACTCACCGGACACGGTTGTTTCGGGAGGTTCCTGTTTCGGATAGGGCGGGAGGAAACGCCCGGGTGTTTTTACTGCGAAGATCGCCCTGAGGACACGGTGGAGCACACGGTGGCGGTCTGCCCAGCTTGGGTGGAGCACCGCCGTGTCCTCATGGAGGCGATCGGTGGCGGCGATCTCTCGCGTCCGGCCCTGGTCCAAGCCATGGTACGGAGCGAGAGGGCATGGGGAGCCGTCACCTCCTTCAGCGAAGCAGTAATGCTCGCGAAGAGGGAGGCGGCGCATGTGAGGGAGAGGCAGCATATGCGCCCTCGCGACCCCAGCCGCCGCAGGATACGGAGACGCCCTGGGCGTCGGGAATCCCAGGCCGATTTCCGGCCACCGTAGGCATGGGCTTGCGGACGGCGAGTAATGGGTAGCTCGCTGTCCGGTAAGGACCAAGCCCAAGTCGACGGCGCGTTGTGTTCCACGCGCGCCTCAAAGAGATGTCAGCACAAAAATGATGGGGCCCGCAAGGGCCGATGCCTGTCAGGGGTGCGGGTTCGTTTGAAAGAGATACCACAGCCCCTGGCATACGGGCTAATGAAGGAACACGGGTGGGTTTTAGTCAGTAAAAGTCTGACACGCCCTCCTGCTCCACCCAGAGCGGGAGAAGTTATTTGATGATTTCCCACCCAAAAAAAAAAACCAAAAAAAAAACCACTCGTACTTTACTTTGAATTTATTCTCTTGTATATATTTGATCTACCTATTTTTTTGACAGACTGCATCTTCAGTCTACGACCCAAATAACTTCAAAAACAGTATTCAGTCCGTACACAATCGAAATCTCGAATACACAGCTCAGTGAACTATTCCTTGAAATACGCAGAGGCCTAAGTCCAGGCAAAGCCTATCGCAATCCAACAGTGGTCGGATTCCGATAAACTACTGAATCAAATGAAAGACGAACGTCACAGAAGCCACACGAGCTGGCGTTATCCGACATGTTCAGTGACATGGCATGTATGCACCAATGACTTGGAACAAGCATTTTGGCAACACAATACGCTCTTCATTTAACTGTTAGGGAACTAGATGGATTGATATAGTCAATCATAGGAGCAAGCGGTATCGATACTTCCTACTCTGCAGTGGCAACATTAGGGCGCTTATGAAACCGTTGCAGGGTATTTATAGTAGTAGGCTATTGTAAAGCAAATGGTTTGGTGGATGTCATCGGCGTAGGTATAACGTGATAATATGTCGTGTTTAATCTGCCTACGCCGATAACTGTATTCCGATCTCACTGAGTGCTAAGATGATCTTATGAAAGTCGACTAAAACAAAACAATCCCTTCATGCCATGTTCGTTATAGTAGAAACTTTTCGCCCGGCTAGGTATATCTATCTGATATTTTATCCTTCTGTCGTATGTATGAGCAATATAATCAGATGAAACGACTATGATCAATGAAAGTATTAACCGCTGTGTACAATGTTGTTTTTGAAGCTCATTATTGCGTCTATAATTTATTTCGGTTATTTGAGGTCCGTTTGCACTCCAAATTTATTAAGCGCTTAACGAATTTTTACATCGTCCTGTTTTTGTCAATCGTTTGCAGTTGACGGAGACAGAACGTTGGTATGGTTCAAAACTTGAGACAGCATACTGATTTTTCTAAGCAAACTTTATTCCAATATAGAACACTGACGAAATACACTTGGTCAAGAGTTGATTACATTAAACGGATTGTTATAATTTTCGTGAGGGTGCAACTTCTAAAAAGAAAACTATTTCAAAGAAATTCTTGATTAGGTATAATTATGTTTCCTTTGCATATGCTATGCACTAATTTCGAATTCAGAATCTTAGCTTACTATCAAGTTTTGGAACTAGAAACTCAAAACCGACGTGACAAAGTTGAAATCCAAGTACATAATCAATTTTATTTAGGACCTTATTACTCACACGTTGAAATAAAATTTTTGATTGTTGGTTTTACACATATCGTTCATGCATCGTCATTTGACATGTGTGTCAAAGGAAACATTTCCTTTTTATATTGCAAGTACCTACATACTTTTTGGAATTAGCGTAGCAGTCGAATTTCGTATATTTTTGTTGTGGTCGCATTTCGACCATGGTGGTCACTAGTGCAATGATGCGTTCCTTTACAATTATACGTGCTAGATTTACTTTTAAAACACGCATTTTTGAAAGATATAGCTTACACGTAGGTGCGACATGAAAAGTTTACACAAAATCAACCCGTAGGCAACATGCAAAAATCTGAAGATACGCGGATAAAGTCGCGACCAAACCTACTTGTTGCATGCACTTGTAAATTGAGTTCCATTTCAATGTTTAGTATTACTTTTTCTTTGTATATCACGAGCATAGATTATATGCAGGACAGATAAAAATTGTAGGGCGGAATGAAGGCAATTAGAAAGAGTATGCCCCGCGGTGTCTATATACCAGAGAGTCGTAGATATTGCGCTAAATGACCGACCTGCACCCTAATTGCGTAACTCACGATTGATCATAATTGGTTTCGTCTTCACAGTTAAACAATATTCATTGCGTTATTTATGTTGTCGGACAGACACATTTTTCGAACATATGAAGCAATGGTTTAACAATCCGTTTCAAAACGATACAGATTATGATGAATCGTGAGTTACGCAATTAGGGTGCTGGATGTGTCAGTAATGAACCACGTATATTACATCGATCAATTACATGTTTAAAGCGCAGCACACATGATAGTGCGTGATCCACACACTCAATTTGAAGTAATGGGAGAGGCCTTTTCCCAACAGTGGGATAACCATTAACAAATACTGAAGGCGTGCGATTAGAGAGGCCTATGGAGGCCTGAGAACACTAGTGTTTAATACAAACCGCTTCCAGTGATGTAAGTGCCTTTTAAAGTCACAATGGAAGGTTACAAGATTCAAGTAATTATTAAAAAGCACTCTAGTCACCGGCGGCGTGAAAGAAAATGAGAAATAGATTATTTATTTTCCTGGACCGTTTTCTGAGAATATTAATTTTCTGGCACATAAGTTGAAATTATTTCCAATAGACTCACCCCCTATTACGTGGGTCTTAAACATAACTGGCGACAAGTAGGGTACACCTCTGCCCAACCCTTCAGGCAAACAATGTTGTTATGTTATGAACTTATGATGTTATCAATTTAAAATAAATTGGATCACATTCTATTATGATGCTCTTTTCCATGTGCGTCATTTTCTATTCTAGGAAATACTTGTACGTTCTACTAAGGCTTCCTGTACATGTCGCCGCCGCCGCACCGGAACCGGTTGGACTGCGCGTTGATGCCGCGAACACCAACGATCACAGTTCAGTAATACATTGACAACGAAACTGTCAAGACGTCTGACGTCTTACGATGTTAACATTAACCGAAAAAAAAGAACGAAGTGTATGCAAGTCATTTGTAAACGCAGACAGTAACAAAACATTAGTTCGCAGACAGTAATCAAACAATTCATACAAGACGACAACTTTGGGTACATCCGTGTTGTAACATAATTATTAAATAATACCTTTTGCCAGCGGCTTCGCCCGCGCGGAACTTTCATCCCCGATTTAACACCCTTAGGGGAGGAATTTTGAAGAATCCTTCCTTATTCCTAGCCTACATTATAAAGGGCACCTCTGCAAAATTTCAGCTATCTAGATCCAAGGGTTTGGGCTGGGCGTTGATCAGTCAGTCAATCAGGACTTTTATTTTTATTCATATAGACAGATTGCAATGTTAAAAACACTACTTGTGGTTTGGTGCATGGAAATACCGACTTCCTCTTCCCTTATTACTGAGAATTGCCATACTGTGAGTGCGTATTATTGTGTGTTCATATTTTCCCATAATAAACGCCAGTAACAATAATACCTGGGACATAATCTGGCTCACGTGTTTAAAATAATATTAATGTTTGGAAGCACCTACAACTGTAAGCAATTATTTTCCTTAGTGAAAGGAAACAAATCTGCCGCGACTGACCGACGCACACTCTGATCATTACTAAGCTGACACTGAGCAGTGCGTTTTTTTTTTCTTTATGGGTTTTACGGCCCACTGATTCTACGGTTCTTATGCATTTGTCCCACCAATGACACTGAGTTTGACATGCATGGTTTACACAAACGTGCGGTTCCGGCGACATGTACTAAGAAACCTAAGGCCCAGTATCCAACAAAGCGAATATTCTTGAAAACCCTCATTACGGTCCGCCTTGCAGTGTAACTGAATGCAGCTGATTACCAGTTTTTTAAATGGAGCGACTGCCTATCTGACCTACACAACTCAGTTGCTCGGTAAAACGAAACCCTCTGGTAAGACTGGTAGTCAGAATCTCTAGCTTCTATCTTTCCGTATCGACTATTAAAGATCTTCGAATGACAACCGGGACCAATGACTTAAGGTGCTTTCCGTTTGCCTTAACAGGCTAATCACCCGTCCACGGACGGACCGTGGCAAGTGTAGTTTAACTTTACTCAATTTAACTGTGAAGCTGTTACAGAAGCTTGTTTCGCATGGTTTAAAAAAAACATGAGCTTTTTACACAAACCTTCAGGAATTTAATTCTGCAGCCACACAAACAAGACACAAAAAGCGTATCTGATGTAGTACAGATATACGTGGCGTGTAAACGTATTGATAAAGCTTGCAACAATGCCGGACGGCAGAAACCGGAAGCCCGCACACGGTTCCCAGGTGAATGCGGTTTTACTTAGTACAGCATATCAATTCGATATCATAATGGATAAGTTTAAAATCAGTGTGCAATTTGGCTTTCATCGCAGTCAAATTAATATGATTGAGCGTATCAATTGCGTAAATTTCTAATAGCAGGAATGGTTTTCGTGATGACAGTGCAACAATATTTATGTAGCAATGGATTGGCAATAAAATTCAAAATTATTCTGAGTCTAATTTATAGTGTGTTAAGCATTAAATAATCGTTGGTAAGTAATCCTGCAGCATTGGTCATCTCTACCAAAAAAAATGTATTGCCATCGAAAGGAACGAATTTTAACTTCATAGGCCAAGAATATTTTCTGAAATAAGTAAAAATCTCGAAACTTTCAAGTTTACTTACTTAACTGATCATATCCTTACTAATATTATAAATGTGAAAGTTTGTATGTATGGAAGTACGTATGGATGTTTGTTATTCTTTCACGCAAAAACGGCCGTACGGATTTGGATGAAATTTGGCATATAGATAGATTATAGCCTAGATTGACACATAGAATACTTTTTACCCCGGTAGTACATTCCTGGGGGATAATTTCCGACTTACACGCGGGTGACGCTGCGGGTGGAAACTCCGGAGTTCTCTACAAAGAACTAAAGATTTAATCAAAATAGCTTACTAATAAATCTGTAAGAGCTACTTTGTTTGAACGCCCTAATAATTTCTGGAACTATCAGTTGCATTTAAAAAATCATTTTTGCTTTTTCTAGGCCAATTCTGGAAGAAAGGCTATTGTAGTACACTAGGTTGTGTCAGCGGCATCGTCCGCGTTTAAAAGAAGTAGTCCCTTAATAGGAAAAAAATTATATATACATGTCAAATTGATAACCTCCTTCTTTTTAAGTTGGTTAAAAACCAAAGACACCGACTTCAACGTCTTTTTCTTTTTTTAAGTTTTTTGGTTTTGGTACCTACTATTTATTTCACACAAATTCGTTTACTTTCACTAGCTAAGTAAAGTTATTTTTATTATTAAAACATCATCCATTTGCTTTCAAGTTGAACAATTACATATAATTGAAGCTTATTCAAAAATCACTAATCCGTACTTTGACCTTTATATGGGACCACTCAATAAGAATACCCTTGCAAACTGAAAAAAAAAATATATTTTAAAACGGCTTATAAATGACGGACTTCTGAGAACATTTAAATGAAATACATTCGAACAGAGAAGCACAGGTATTACACCCAGTTGCACAAAGCGAAACATTAATGCCACAATACATAATAATCGAATACAATTCTTGTATATATAATCTGAATCTCGGAAATGGCTCCAACGATTTGCATGATGTTTTGTATGCAGGGGATTTCAGGGGCGATAAATCGATCTAGCTACCAGTAGGTTTTATTTTTTAGAAAACGTCAAACAAAAATATCAGCATCCAGATTGCTACAGGATCATTAACGCTAATGATTTCATTAATTTATGTTGCACAAAACAACTTTAAGGCGCTAATGGTGTTTGCTTTACAAAAACTGGGACAGACTCGTTACACACTTCATTATTCAAAATTTAAAAAACCATTAAATCGAATCTAATGTTGTTTTCTGCAACAAGTTATTAGAAAATGACGGCTATAAAAGTTAATATAATTTCTTCGACTGGCTGTTAAATAAAAAAACAGCCCGATGTCCAAAAGCCCTTTCAACTCAGCGCGGCCTGTACCTATTTACGTGTGCAATGTCATATGAAACTTTGTATGAATACTATTCTGTACACGAAACAATACATAAAGCGAGGCCACAATGCACGATACATGAAAACAGCTACCAGGAAAAGCAATTGGAATTAGATTGAATTGAAATTGTGTTTCTATCTTTAATACTCCCAGTATCGGACTGGGAGTATTAATTCTTCGTCAATTGATAGTTTTAAAGGAAGGATTCTTCGTCAATTGATAGTTTTAAATAAAATAAGCATCGGCCAGAATTCGGCAGCGTTATCATTGGCCACGACAAAAGGTTGGGCATAGTTTGCGATATGACTCATCGGCAGACCCCTCCCTCACCAAGTTGTGCCGGCAGCTGCCTGGTTTCTAAGTCTATTAAGCGATTTCCAGGTGAGCCATGGCATTTGGTGGCCCGCTGGAAGCCTTTCCGCAGGCTCAACATAGTACGCTGGAGGGGGATGTTTGAGAAGCCACAGTTTCGATCGTGCCGCACTAGACCTACACTCATATAGTGGGATAGTCGAATTGATAAAGCTATTATGGGTCTTCAGTCTGTGCCTCGACTTCGTTACGTTGTACGTCCGATGTATTGAGGGCTTATGTCGGGTACGCCTTACGCAACGTTGGTATATAACAAATATTTTATTATCTACCCATTACCTGTACAAAACACAATACAGGTTTTATTATAAAGCCTAGGAGTACCTAAGCCGCTATTGTATACATCCTAGTATTGATACAAAAATTTATATTTTATTTTGTTGTCTATACTGATATTAAAGAGGAAAGATTTGATTGTTTGTTTGCATTGAATAGGCTCTGAAACTGCTGCACCGATTTGAAAAATTCTTTCACTTTTGGGAAGCTACACTATTCCCGGGTGACATAGGCTACATTTTATCCCCGTGTTCCCACGCCAACAACAACGCGGGAGAAACCGCGGAGCGCTGCTAGTTTGAAATATAGTTGCACGTGACTTTTATTCCATGCCAAACATGTATTCCATGTGCCCACTTGTCCCTTTTGACTAAGTTTTGACTGAATTTATAAGAATCTACCTAGATAGGTACTGTAGAGGAAAAAGGCGACCTTATATTGTACAGGCTTGCGATAAAATAACTGTAACCACATTTAATAACCTTCTGAATAAGCATTCAAATGAATTAGAATAGGTTTTTTGTTTCGAAAAGACAGTATCATGGCAGGCGCTTGTCTGTAAACACGAAAGCGTGAAATAAACGGAATAATTATCAATTAAGCGTGAAATAAACGGAATAATTGTCAGGGGCCACGGTATCTCTTTTGAACAACCCGCAACCCTAGCAGATAGTACCTACTCTTATAAATACATTCAAAAGGAATCTTTAAAATTCCTTCCCTAAAAATGCTACATAAATTATAATACATCACGACTCCACATATCCTAGCTTGAACTCTAAAAATAATTATTTCATGTCGACGAGTCACATAACGTTAAGAAACGTTGCTTTTCAAAGAAAATAATTTTTATTTTTTGTAATTTTCAAAAGTCGGTCAATAGCGAAGTTAGTAACAATTATGCAGTGATTTGTGAAACGTCTACTTCATGTACTAAGCTGTATTTTGAATTCTATTTGTAACTGTTCGACACAGACAGGTGACCTGTTTTAATTTATTTCCAACTAGCAGCGCTCCAGAGTTTCACCCGCGTAGTTCCCGTTCCCGTGTGATTACGGGGATACAATACAGGCTATGTCACCCGAGAATAGTGTAGCTTCCCAACAGTGAAATAATTTTTCAAATAGTTTCAGTAGTTTCGGAGCCTATTCAATGCAAACAAACAATCAAATCTTCCTCTTTTTAATATTAGTATAGATAAAAGAAACCTTTGAATATATTGGATCGAAGTTCTTTAACGCGGCGGTAAATGGTAGAAAACGTATTTCTGTTATATTAATAGGAAGAGGCAGAGAGAGAGCAATGGTTTTCGAGGGTGCTGAAGCCAATAGTGAGGCCAAAATGAAAATCCAAGATTGCGGCTGCAAGAACATACTAATCATTAGTGCCGTTTTCATGTTTTTGAGGGTGCTAAAGCCGATAGCGATCAAAATGATAATTTAAGATGGCTACAACTTAATGAGAGCTTCAAAACACTTATACGAGATGGATCTGTATTAAAAACGAGTATTAAATTCACACTTTCAGTCTTTTCATACCACATACGAATGTGTGCGAGTATGTCATGAGGACCTTCGTTCTTGATAGGGGTTCTGAGACTGATAATGAGAACGTAGTTAATTGACCATCCTTCATAAGTGAGGCAGGTGCATTAGGAAACTTACCACAGACCTCACAAGGCCATCTATATAAGTCATCTATCATTTTACTCTGAGTCTCAGCGCCAAAACCTATGTTTAAAAAGTTTATTTGCTGCTAAACTAACAGAAAGCTAAAAGCACATCTTTCTTACCCATTTCTATTCCTGCACTAATAGAAGGCTAGGAGCACATCCATTTCTATAAAGTTAGTAGAAAACAATATTTGTAGCGAGCAGTAGTGGCCCCGACTTACAAGCTGTAGGTCGCTGGTACGAACCCAGCGGCGCTTTGCTTTGTGAAAATACCAAAAACGGACACCGGTATATAGCGGAGACAGTCCAACTCGGCGGGGCAGTTATTAACTCGTCATATGGAATTAAACTTTTTCAAAGGCTTTATTACACATTACTTCGAAATATGAAATTGTTGACTGGCGTATTTCCGTATTTTCCGTTTTAGCAAATTTTTTATGAGTTGTTCGAGTTTTGACGTACGATATGGTTTTATGTGACAAAATCTAGATTCAGAAATTACTAAAAGGTTTTACTGATATAGTTCCGTTGTAGCATACTTTTAGTTTGTTGTCGGAATGTTGGCGTTTGATACTGATGTTTTGCATAATAACATCGGAAATGCGTTCATGGTATGGTGCGGTGAATGTAGACTCCACTCGGATAATATACAGGATAGGTTTTTATCCAGTGCGCAAACTTTAACCATGAATTCAGCATATCATTGTAGAGCCCCCAGCGCAGTTATTTTTCGTCTGTTTTACAAATAAAAGTCAGCTGTTCCATACATTTTGACCACGTAGGTATTGCAGTTTTCTATGAACCAGCTGTTTTTTTTTTTTTGTAAAACCAACGAAAAATTACTGCACCGAGGGCTCTAGAATGATATGCTGAATTCATGGTTAAAGTTTGCGCACTGAATAAAAACTTATCCTGTATATAGCAACGTCACGGGTTGCGTACGTTTCCACGACCTGTCCTTCTTACACAGGTAATGTCTATCGGTGTGACAAATTTCATCCAAATAGCTTGCTTGTTTGTTTGTTTTGCTTTAGGGTTATATATTTTAGTTTCAGTAATTAGAACTCATGGTAATGATTATTTTCAAACATTGAATTTATTATAATTATACAACCCTAGTTTTAGTATTTTCAAAACTCGAAACGCGTGTTCAAAATTTCAAAACTGTATCGTGAAATCACAGCAATCCTCCCTTTGTTTATTATTCCACGGTTAACACCCACCTTCGACACCCACTGCGCGATGCATTCAAATTAGACTAAAATGGCCAGGAGAATTTCGTGTATCGAGCTCGTCCAAAAGCGTCTCTTTGCGCTACGAGGCCTACGAGCGTAGCGCTACGCCGTAGACTGTGCCTACGTAACGTAACTTCGTAATATTCATACTTTGTGCGGACTGGTCCTTGTGACTATGGATGCAAAACGGGTTTAAATCGTCTTTTTGTTTTAAAACGAAATTTAGTGGTTTAATATTGTTTTAAAATGTATTTTTTATGGAATGCATTGCCGTTTCACAAGAAGTGACCACACCTACTCCCTGATTGAAGAAATATCAAGGGATAAAAAAATAAAAAATTATATACTTTACTATAATTAGTGATACTTGCTACGCTATGTGTTAAAACGTGAAATAAAAACTTAGTATACCGTTTTTATAGAAAATTACGCGGACGGAGGAGTATGAAATTTTGCACAGTTGAAGTATATGCGGAGAGGAAGTGCAAAAAGCGAACATTTTTATATAATAACTAGCTTTTGCCAGTGGCTTCGCCCGCGCGGAACTTTCATCCCCTATTTAACTCCCTTTGGCGTTGAATTTCGAGAAATCATTCCTTATTCCTTGTTTAAATTATAAAGGGAACTTCTGTACAACATTTCAGCTTTCTAGGTCCAAGGGTTTGGGCTGGGCGTTGATGAGTCAGTCAGTCAGGACTTTTCTTTTTATTTATATTAATGAATTAGAAAAACATTAAGTTTTAAATGAATGTTGGTCGAATTTCGACAGCTCAGCGATCACTAGGTTGAATAAATACGTAACGTAAGGAAACAAAAAAAAAGAAAAAAAAACACGTAAAATTTTGGTATTCATAATAACTCAAAAAACGTATAAAAAGTACAATAATAACTATTGCAGATATAGATTCGGTCATATAGATAGAGTATTAAATTATGTGTGTAACATTGAACTACACGGGGAAGGAACTCAGACGCGCTATTTCTGACTTTACCTATCTATAATATAACATTGTAGCCGTCGATTGCAAGTTTACTGCATTAATAACGACGGGTACTTAGTGATGGGACGGGAGACTCTCACGGAAAGTTTTCGCCGAACGAGAATATTCTGTAACTAGCCTTTGCCCGTTAATTTAGAATTTGACAGTCAATTCGGGTTGTTTGGCCGTTGCAGTCATGGGCTCATAAAGGAACATTATCCTAGGACGCCCCTATAACCAATGTTCTATTTGCGCTGTCAATACGTATACTTTCTCGGCATTGCACACACGCGAACATGCAATGTTTGTGTTGCGCTTTATTAACTCTAATAGCAAAACTTAGTTTTATTGGAAACTGTTTTTTTTTTAAATTGAAATGGTAGGTCAGTGGGGATTGGATTATTGGGATTCGAGGTATAATTTTCCACACCAGATAAAATAGTGGAATCGACTATATTTTGTCCAAATTGTGTAATCCAAAGCCTCGTACCATTACATATCCGGGGTGCATCTAAATTGCGTATAAGTATAAGTTTATGGAAGGGTTACACCTGACAGCTCTAGAGCATTAAAAAATTCAGCGGGATATGAAGTGCTGTACCTGGGTCCATGATGGTATCTATTGAGAAATAATCCTTTATGTCTCCTGCACCTTATCCAAAATGTCAGTGTTTATCTGGTAAATGGTTTCGTTATTAGGTGCAAGGACTGCTCTAGCATATAGCCACTGATGCAATTTAAATTTACTTGTAAGTCTGGGTAAACTTTAGCAATGAGAACGCATTGTTTAACAACACACTGTTTCCGACCAAATTACAGAATTCCCCCGTCACTAAAATACGACCATCAGCGTCCGTGTCCAAACGCCCATCGCCAATTTTCAAGTCTTTCTACATAATGTCCCGAAGGTGCACTCCACGGAGTAAAGATGAGCTTATTTTTTTTAGTTTTGGCCATAACCATGATGACTTGGGATGGGAAAGGTGTGCCTGTCTGGATCACCTGTAAAGTTTGTCGGAAATCACAAATTACAATCAATCAGGAAAACTATCATGCCTCCACATAATATCAGTACTGTCTATCAAGAAGACAAACTTACTTCCGCATCTATAATATTAGGTATAGTTAGGAGAATGAAAAACCAGTCTATTGACACTACTAAAGTTTCTAAAATATTATAATTTAATCATGAATCAAAAGACACCTTTTCATCATAAGAACGTTATTGGTGTTTTCCTCGGGAACAGTCGGTACTTACTTTCTGGATGTAAGCTACCCTATGTCCGTTTCTGTACATCTGACAACATATATCAACATTTTTGGATACTCGGTTCAGTGGCGTGAATAGGTAACAAACAAACTTACTTTCGCATTTATAATATTAGTTAGAGTTGTATGGACATTAAAAGATTGAATTTCATCATTATCAACGAAATTCCCCAAAAAATATAACTCTTATTCGAAGACATCCTCAGAGCTAGTTGACTTAGATATTTCCGGCTTTTGTACACTGCCTGGTTTGCGGAATCAAAACGGACACACAAAATATCGCGTTCCGGACCGGACCGCTAACCGCGGTGGGAAGCGTCAGTGTACACATTGCTAATAAACGGATACAGGCCCCTTTCAGTTGTCGCGCCGTGACTGCACAGCAAAACACTCACATCGGACGCACATCATCCAATACATGCATTTTTAAACCAAACAAGCTTCGCCCGCGGTTTCAACCACGTGGATGTCTGAAATTATCCTACGGGGACATTCTACCGGGACAAACAGCCTATGATACTCCTTATAACATCACCTAACTGCCAGTAAAAATCCCGTCAAAATTGGTCCAGCCATTTCGGAAATTACCCGGAACAGACATATTTTTTTTAATTAAGATGAAAACATTTTTTGTTACAAGTAGGTACCTTACGCATTTTCATGTGCATTTAGGTAAAAGCTGTTATTTTGACATTACAAACAGACACTTAAATGTTAATTATTTGTATAGTTGATAGATAAATAAAGTAATCGTTACATATATTGTATTGTGACTGTAAGTCAATTGGCGAAAAGTGGCTAGTTATGTCGTTCCACACGGTTCAACCGTGACCTTACTATGACACTCCTGCGCTGATTTAAGTGGTCCCAATGCACTTTAGATCTACATTGTCAATGTCAGTTAGGTCACAGCGTATCCACTTGAGGTGCATTTATATGAAGACTCTTTTGTGCAAACTTGGTAGCGAGGTCGCGTGAACGGTCTATCTAGACGCTCGTCCCAACAGGCGCCAAACAATTGCCGTTCAAGGAAGTTCCTAGACTAGCTGGCCTTTAGGTACTAGCTTCAATGAGGAATATAGCACAGCAGTTTTATTATTTGTATGTTATGATAAATCTAATTAATGCACTGCGTATACTGATGCTGATTTAAATGGCTTATTAGCAGCATTGCCAGAGAGATGCTCGACGGTGCGGTTGTTATTAGTATGGCAAAGTAACATCTTTTCAATAAAAAACCGGTCAAGTGCGAGTTGGACTCGCGCACCGAGGGTTCCGTACAAACCTGTGGGTATATAAGTAAAAGTTCAAAATTGTCAAAAATATTTTTTTTTATATGACGAAACTAAAAATTTTCGGTTTTCGTAATTTTTCCTATATCTGTACTATAAGACGTGACTTCGTACAAAATTTCAAGATTCTAAGTTCACGGGAAGTACCCTGTAGGTTTTGATTCCCGTGCGAGTTTCGAAAATTTGCGGAATTTTGCGGCCTAAATGGCTGTATCTTTTGATTGCGTTGACTTAGAAGGTTGATTTTTCTACAGCTTCCAGGGACAGTAGAACTAAGTATCATATAGAAATTTCAGTTTGATACCTCCACGCGTTCCTGAGAAAAACGGTCTTGACAGACGGACGGACGGACGGACGGACGGACGGACAACAAAGTGATCTTATAAGGGTTCCGTTTTTTCCTTTAGAGGTACGGAACCCTAAAAACGTGCTAAATACCTAATACGTACTTCTGGAATTGTCAATTCGCTAACAAATAAATTAACTTCGTGCGATTCCCCTATAGAAAATATATCCAACATTGTTTAAAGCGACGATTCGCCCGATTCGGGCAAGTTAATTCGTGGGAATAGACTAACAAGTCGTTTAAATTAACGCAACCAGCTGCTCAGCAATAACTGCTGTCATTTTATCAAACTATCACAGTGAAACAGATTTGTTTTGCACCCATTTTGCAAAACTATCCATCTAGTTTTGCAAATCTAGTCGACTTTTCACTTCCTCACAAAAACCTTATAAATAAAAAACGAGACAAGTGCTCCCCCTCTTATGTAATTCTCTCCAAGCCCAGAAACGAAACCGAGCAATATGTTTCAATAGCTTGTCGTCTATCGGTAATCGGTATCATCAAAAATGTATCGGAAAAATAAGGTCGACGTGCACCACGGAAGAGGCTGAAAATTATTTAAGCCTTTGCTTTCCAAAAATTGCAATAATCCCGTACCGACAAGGACGCTCCCTCTCTTACGTATGCTACAGAACATGTAACTTAATTAGTTTAAAGCATTATACAATAACCCATTTTTGTTAATGCTTTCTGTTATTAAGTAAATCGTATGTCTTTATGTTTTATTGCAAGGGCAAAGGGTCCATGTTAAAATTTACTGAAATCGATTCCTCAAGTCAGTAAAAAACGACCACTTTCAGGATTGCGTTTATTTTGTTACACCTTGTGTATTTTTCTTTCTGATTCTCTAAGACATATCGCACAAGTTTAATTATCATTGGACTCCGTCACGTCATTAAACATATTGTAGTTTCGTACCGCACGTGTATTAAGAAAAGCGATGGCGAAAGCAATGAGCGCCCGTTAATTTTATAAGAGACTGTAAGAGCAAATTAAATGCCCGGTAAACAAACACTTTCACACAATAGGCATAACGAAGTCCTCTATGCAGGGCTTGCAAGGAAGCTGAGCAAAACCTCACGTATGTATACGTACTCTTTGAATGCACAGGAGTCACCCAGATTAGGACATCAGATCTTAGACGGATATTGTTAACAGCCCAGGAGATATAATCAACTTCTAGAGGAAGATGGGCTGGATGAAATAACCACCGCCAGCCGCCATGACCCACGCACAATGGTTCACCTGAACGACTACCTAAGTGCAGAAAACAAACCAGAACATATACGGCAAATTAGGATACTATTTTTTTATAGTAAAGTATCAAAATTGTCAACAGTATACAAAAGACTAATAAAACCATAATACAAGCCAAAACATGTAGCTTCATATTTTCTCTTTCAATTTTTTTTAAGTCCCCTATATATACCAATCAAGAACACTTGAGATGGTGCAAAAATCATTCCACATTAAAAGAATTTCCAAGTGACGTTTTAAGAGTTGTCGGGCAGGCTTTTGTGATCCTGACAAGTTTACACGTTGCAATAACAGACAGTACATAGTTGTCTTATGTAGTTAACGCCATTTACATAGAAAAAAAACTACAGTAATTTCTGATAATGCGAAAACTCCAACGCGAAAACTCCTAGTGAATACAGGGGATTTAATTAAACCGTTTATAGGTACTGGTTAAATTAAATTGTGTACATCACCGGAAAAATTGAGTGGAAGAGTAAAACAATATCTCTCTGTATTTTAAAGCAATATCTCGTAATTTCTAATGCATGTGAAAATTGCAATGCGTAAACATTCAGGGAATTTATTTAAACCGATTGTTGTACTGATCGATTTAAATACCACTGGAAAAAAATCGTGTAATTGCCTGATACGTATTTCTCGAGTTGTCGATTGGCCCACAAATAAATTAACTCGGTACGAGTAGCCTATAGAAAATACAAAAACTGTCTCCAAAAAAAAAAAAAACAATCGACTTCAATTTCGAAAGTCGGTGACTTTGAATTAGTATTTTTTTTTTGTCACCGCCTAATTTGGAAAAGTTTTTATTTTTCACTTTTTAGTTATAGTAGGTACCTACCCCAAACCAATTCGAAATTTCATCATCGTTGGTCAAAACAATGCATAATTATGCGATAGCAACAATCGCGGATGATTTGCTGGCATTTGTTGAAGAGTTCCGTTGTGTCTCCGAAACGCATCATCAGATCTATATGAAATTTAAACGGAGCCATTTCGGAATAAACCCCCTTTCAAACAAAAAAAAAATTTGTTTATCCTTCTATACAGGATAAGTTAGTTAGTTTAAACACTGCGCAAAATGTAACCATGAATTCAGCATATCACTCTAGCCCCCCAACGTAGAAAGTTTACGTCGGTTATAAAAACAAAAATCAGCTGTTCCTTTCATTTTGACCTCGTAGGTATATAACACTTTTCTATGAAACAGCAGATTTTTTTTGTATAACCGACGAAAAATTTCTACGCAAGGGATTCTAGAATGATATGCTGAATTCATGCTTACAGTTTGCGCTCTGGTTAAAAACTTATCCTATTTATAGCGGAGTTATGTAAACATGTCGAATTGATAACCTCCTCCTTTTGAAGTCGGTTAAAAAGCTGATCCCGCCCAATTTAGGCGAGTAAATTCGTGCAAGTTGACTAATAAGTTTACTTTATTATCAGATTGCACAAGTATGGGCAGATATGATTGTACCTACCTAGTCGATCACAGTTCATGTAAATCTACAAAACACGCAATTCAGTTTCCTAACACATTAAGAGGGCAGAGAGGTACTAGTATAACACACGAAACGTAGGAATGGCTATCATTTAGACAGTTCAACAGCATTCATTGCGTTATTTAGATACACTGGTAAGCAGACAATTTTTTAGAACTTACGAATCAATGGATTAGCAACATACTTCAAAGTTATTCAGAGTCCGATTGATGGTGTGTTACGCAATTAGGATGCTATAATAATAAATTAATAAAATAGTTGAATACGCTTTTAGATATAGGAACCTACTCATGGGCTTGTGGCTAAGTAATCATTGCCGCGCGGGTTGATCGACGTTAAGCCGTTAGTCCCGGCTGTCTTTCGTGTATCTTTGACAGTCCTTACGGGTCGTCAGAAACCCGTAACTTTGACAAACCATCAGTCTTACCAAAGGGCACATATTAACAAGTAACTGGGTTATGGAGGTCAGATAGGCAGTCGCTCCATGTAAAATACAGGTATTCAGCTGCATCCGGTTAGACTGGAAGCCGCAAATATATGGATACAGGAACTTTCCTTCGCTTTGGAATGGGCAACTCGCTTCATCGTTCTGTTCTGTCAACTGCCCAAATAGCATTTTTTTTCGAGAAAGTTCGGACTTAAGTTTTACAAGCACAGTTTTTGGTTGCAGAGTTCGAGTGCCATGACGCAGTAAGTACCTTTACAACAAGTTTCATGCCATTTGCCAGGCTTCCCATTGATGTCGCAAGACCCGCAAGTAAGAAAGTACTAACCTTTGTTAACGTGAACTGGAAACCGTCATTTCTAAATTAAGAAAAAACTTTTCACAACTTATTATTTTAATGGCTTCAGTTTTAAAACTTATTTACAAACTGCGCAATAACGAAATCATTCAAATCAAATCTTTTATTTTTCACACATTACGAGTACGTTTCAGGGCTATTTTGATCCGTTGATTGATGAAATATTGTAATTTTTATTCATTTACAAAATCCCGTGAAATCATTATAATTTTGTTGGGAACGGCTTCCATTCCAACCGGATGCAGCTGAATACCAGTATTTATCATGGCACGACTGCCTGTCTGACCTCCACAAACAGTTACTGGGTAAGACAATAGCTCTTGGTAACGCATTTCTTTATTAAGATTTACGTCAGGAACAGTCTCCTTAGATCGGTGCATGTGAATCCGTCGAGTTTTTGGTCATGCAATGACAATATTCTTGAAACGAAAAGAAGGTGCTTTCTTCAGAGTAATTTGTAAAAAACATAGTTCATAAAGTATCTGTATGTGCCTTTACTTTGTTTCAATAATGCCTCAACATCTGAAAATACACATAATTTATCAAATCACGACAACCAAAATTCAATCAGTGCACATGTACACTTTATAGTGCAGTTTTGTTTGTGAATGTACCATAGGTACCGTCACCTACCGAT
Organism: Polymixis flavicincta; assembly: GCA_949987655.1. Classification (NCBI taxonomy): domain Eukaryota; kingdom Metazoa; phylum Arthropoda; class Insecta; order Lepidoptera; family Noctuidae; genus Polymixis; species Polymixis flavicincta. Next base: position 7,211,947 of record OX465171.1, on the reverse strand, counting down.
GCTACGCCTGCGAAAGGGGGAACGGGGAGAATTACAGGGGGACAAGCTCTAAATAATTCAGCGCTGGATTTAAACGACCGGTGCACACTCAGACACCTAAGGTTATATTAAAGGCAATTTGTACGGAACTAGATAACTACTCACATTGGATTTTCCAGAATTAAATTGTCAGGTTACAAATTACTTAGTTTTGTTTTCGAAATACATCGTGTCACAGTTTGTGTTTTAGTTCCTTTTAGGGTGCCTATGCATTTTCATACTACTTTTTTGTGTATGAAAATGCCTCTACAGCCATTAAATTTGGGTTCATTTTTCAATGGTGCCGATTCTGTTGTCACAAAATTCTCTAAACTAGACTAAAAATCACCAACATTTTGTTTATTCCTGTCAAACAACGATTTCCTATTCTGAAATTGACTAGTGACACAACTTAACTATATTTTAGTTTGACAGCACTAAGATTGCACCGAGTTATTAATTTAGTAAAAATGGCAATTTTGCTATTCTGTTGTTGTGAGTTTCATTACTTTATTCCAGGGACCGGACAACCCCGCTTAAGAGTTAAGCCTTTTGACAGGGTAACCCGTACATGGGGTAATTCATATCGCAGTGTTACCTTTTGTTCGAGTTTCATGCGCGAAACCCAGCGAAATGGTTAACACCTTTATTATGGTAACCACGTGAAGGGGTTAACCCCTTCAACGTCTTAAGCCTTTGAAGGGTTTACCTTCACGAAAAGCTTTTATTCGTGTTACCCTGAATTACCTAATCAACTTGAGCTGCATGTTTATACTTGTACCCTAGCGGCGACGCGGCGCGCGGCGCGGCGGTGTGGCGCCTCTTCGTCTTACTATTTTTATTTAGTTATTGCGAATTTTACAACAAAGTGACGATAGATATGCGATAGTCCGGTCAAAATAGACATTCACCCTTGCATAAATTCCTAAGAAGCTGAATTTTTACATAAACGTTATGATACTATTAAAAGTCTCCATCGATCCCATGTGTGCAATTTGTTTTCATTCAGGGTCAAAGTTTGCTAAAATGAGTTTTTGGATTTTTATGCGAAACGGTTAGTTTTATGATAAAAATAGGTCAGATAAAAATTGTAGATCATGCAATTGTCTCTACAAAAATTTACCTTACACTTTATTCCCCTTTTTTTTGGGATGGAAAATCATCAATGACTTCTCCCACTCTTGACGGAGTGAGAAGGCGTGTCAGAGTTTTACTGACTAAAATCCACCCGTGTTCCTTCAGTTGCCTGTGCCAGGGCCACGGTAACTCTTTCGATCAAATCCGCGACCCTGGCAGGCATTGGCCCTAGCGGACCCCTTTCATTATTGCTGACATCTCTTTGACGTGCGCGTGGAACACAACACGCCGTCGACCCGGGCCTGGTCCTTACCAGACGGTGAACGATCCATTGCTCGCACTGCGCAAGCCCGCATCTACGGTGGCCGGGAGTCCGCTACAGAGTCCCGATGCCCAATCCGTCTCCTGTGGCGGCTAAGGGCGCGAGAGCACACGGATTGCCTCTCCCTCACGCTCTCCGCCTCCTTCTTCGCGAACATTACTGCTTCACTAAAGGAGGTGACGGCATCCCATGCACTTTCCTCCGCACCATGACCTGGACCAGAGCTGGACGCGAGAGATCGCCGCCGCCGATCGCCTCCACGAGAACACGGCGGTGCTCCGCCCAAGCAGGGCAGACCTCCATCGTGCCCTCCTGGCGATCCACACAATGGTGACACCCGGGTGTTTCCTTTGGCCTTATCCAGAATAAGAACCTCCCGAAGTAGCCGTGTCCGGTGAGAACCAGCGTAAGGCGGAAGGTGAAGACGCCGAGACCCCTTTTTCCCTCCGTGCCCAGCACTGGGTTGCGACAATCGCACTTTCCATGACGTCATGAGATCCCACCGGAGCTGTCCGTTGTGCCGTAATTTCTTGCGGCGGCAGAGTTACGCCCCGGCGTTTTGCCTCCTCGCACCGCTCCCACACATGCGCGAGGACTTTTTGTCTCCAGATCTCATGGTGGCAATCTGGCAAAGAGGCTTGCTGCCTCACCGGAGTTCGGACGGTATCCCGGGATTAGCCGGAACACTTTATCTCCTAAGATTCACCATTTCTAAGATTCGCGATTCTAAAATTTACTTAAGTTGTAGGTATTCGCCATAATGTGCACACATTTCCACGCCATCTACGAGGTAGTGTTACTTGACGCGTTTTTTTTAAGCGCCATTGATCAGGCCGGCTGACCACCAGACGAGCAGCAAGGCATGCACGAGAGATAAAAAAGCTGACTCAAATTGTAACATTGGGCCCTCGAAGTCAGCTCGCTCACCGCCCGCCGACAATAACGCCCAGGAAAGGGCTAACGGGGAGGTGATAGTTACCCAGTAATAGAAAGAAAGAAAGAAAGACCCGGCCCCAGACCTTCGTCTTCTCCAAGCCAATATCAATCGCTGCGCCAGGGCTCAGGACCTTTTGCTCCAGGCACGGCCAAGTGGTTGATCAACGTTGCCATCGCCGCCGAAACATACTTTGGTCCTCCCAAGGATGACAGGATGGGTGACATTGATGGCTTGGTGACACTTATCTTGAGGCTGGCCGCTGGCACTCTGTCCCTAGAGACCTTCATTCGGGACGGGGCTTTTGTAGCGGCCTTAGTCGAAAATATTATCCAACGTGGAGATTTATTTCTCACCCAACCGACCTCTCGCTGATTTTGAGACTTTATTTTGGAATTGAACCCAGTCGTCAGTCGAAGCCGTCCCCACCCCGTCCTTTTCATGGGGTACTTCAACGCCGAGTTCACAACTTGGGGTTCCCCAGCAACGGATGCACGGGGTGTGTTATTACAAGAGTGGGCGATAGAGTCAGGCCTACTGCTCCTAAACCGGGGATCTGTTCAGACATGTGTGCGGCAGTGGGGTGGGTCTATAGTGGACTTATCGTTTGCTAGTCCTGCTGTGGCACGCTCTGTTCAGGACTGGCGTGTATTATAGGAGGTGGAGACGTTGTCGGACTACAGATACATCCAGTTTGACGTTTCCGCCCAGACTTCGAGTGGCCCGGTCCAAGCGGCCCCGGCCCGGGTTGAGGATGACTGGCGATGGGTGGTCAACTGACTGAACCAGGAAGCTCATCTGGTGGCCTCAATGGTGCATGTCTGGTTAGACTCACCAGTCAGGTCTATCGACATTAAGGACGAAGCAGAATGGTTCCGGGAGGCCATAACCCAAATTTGTGATGCTGTGTTGCTCCGCGTTCAGTCTCCATCTGCCAGGCACCAGGTGTATTGGACGTCACAAGATATTGCGCAGTTGCACATCGCATGCGTAGCGGCGTGGTGTCCGTACACTAGGCACCGACGAATCCGCCAACGAACACCAGAAGCGCTAGTAAGAGAGACGGAACGGTGTGAGGTGTACAAAGTGGCGGTGGCGGAGTGGTGGTAAATTGGATTGTTAATTGATATATTATTTGCTGTGTCTAATGGACGAATTTAGAATCAATTAATGCTGTGTAGCGTCTGACATCTTATATTTGTACGCCGTTCAGGCAAAACATGACTGTCTTAATCATAATTTGCCGTAACATCTTGCATGCTGTGTGTGTGCTATACTCATGTTTTGGACAAATAAAAAAAAATGTATCTTAAGAAGGCTGTTCACCTGGAAATTAAGCGGGCAAGGACCGAAGCTCATGATAAATTGCTGGCAATTCTAGGACGGCATACGTGGGGGCGACCTTACCGTTTGGTTAGGGGCAAACTTCGCTCGTGGGCGCCCCCATTGTCCCATAGCCTCCAACGCTGCTAGAGAGAGTGGTGAGCGCTTTATTCCCCTCTCAAGGGAGCACACACCACCTGATATGGTTCCGCCTACTATAGTGCCCAACGCGGAAAACGAGGATGACGACGCGCCTGAAATGACCCAGGTAGAACTGAGAGCAGCAGTACAAAGGCTTAAGGCCAAAAACACTCCAGTACCAGACAGCATTCATGGCCGTGCATGGGTTCTGGCCATGAGGGCTCTCTGGCCCCGCTTAGTAGGACTCTTGAGTGCATGTTTGGAGAGGGGCCAGTTTCCACGCTAGTGAAAGACTGGAACGCTGGTCCTGCTAAAAAAATAAGGGCATCCTGCGGGCTCTCCATCCGCTTATCGACCCATTGTGTTGCTGGATGAGGTGGAAAAACTCTTCGAGAGAATTATTGCAAACCTTCTCATTCAGAACATGGCAAGAGAGGGGCCGGATCTGATCTGATCGGAACCGGTTTGGTTTCTGTAGGGGGTGCTCTGACGGACAGAGAGTATATTTTAGAATCGCTTTTTCTCAGAAATGTTGAATCTTAGGGTATAAAGTGTAAGGACAATTTATGTATGTCCTTGTTTATTTATGTGATAATTGCATGATCTAAATTTTTTGTGAGTGAGCTAATTTTATCGTAAAACTAACCGTTTCGCAAAAAAAAAAAAAACAACTTTGCGAACCTTTATGACCTTGTAAAAAAAATTGCACACAGGGGAACGATGGGGACGACTTTTCACAATTTCATTATAATGGTACGAGTATATGCAACAATTTTATGCTTCTTGGGAATGTACGCAAGAGTAGGTACGCCTATTTTTCGGGCTAATTTGACCGGGCTATAATATCGGTGTCCAGCATCTCGCCTCGGCTGTGCATTTTCACAGAAACAGTAACTAAATATACATATATAAGTAATAAGAAATATAATAGGCAGTAATACCACACACACTTAAACAAAAACATAGCTAAATTGCTTTTAATATCTTCAGCCGTCCGAGTTTCGAATTAAATGACGAATGATGAGAATGTAAACAAGTATAGACACGAAAAAGAAATATTACAATGTTTAGCATGTGCGACAAACAAAATTGAACTGTAAAATCACATTGGCAATAATTAGTATTCCATGTTTACAAGTCGCTCGGTACATGCACCCATGGCGCCGCCGGGCAGAAAGATGTCACGTGCGGTCGTGGTTATACAATTTTAAAACTTATGTCGATTACAAAGAGTGGATATTACAATGTGTTGGAATGGAATGGGTTACCCTGTTACAGTGTTACAGGGTATTGAAAGGTTAACTTGTTCGGAAGGGGTTACATTGCACCCATTCGACGGTGTAACATGTATCAAAGGGTTTATTTTTTAAGCGCTTAAAAAAACCCCTTCAAAAACCCTTTCAACGAGTATCCGGCCGGTCCCTGCTTTATTCAACCTAAAATTTAGATTTTCTAACTAAATCTGACTATTTTTAATCGGGATTAAAAAGGTGTGGAATAAAATTAGTTGTCAAGAACTAAAAATCACACCAACACCTCGACTTCTGGTGCAAAAAGAAAAGAAAAAAAAGTTACAGTAGCTACTGTAACTTTTTTTTCTTTTCTTTTGCTTATATTTCGAAAATGGAGTGTCCTATCACAAAAATAATTAAAATTTCGAACCCCTTTATATGTAGAATCCTATGACCTCTAAAACTCAACATGTGGGTAATCTTTTTTCGTATTTTCTATACACAAAAAGTGACATTTCCATTTAAAACACGTCGAGGCTGCCACCCTGCCTCCGGCTCTAAAAAAAATCACGGGGTATGGCAAACAAGTACCACGTTGCGAAGCCAAATGTATCACGTACGAGTCGCGATTATCAAATTCGATTTTAGTTGTGTCAAAATTGTTTATAAATTTAGAGATATTTTTTTCAGAATAGCTTTAAGATTCTCATAGTCAAAAGTAAGGAATTTTAGTGATAGTTTAGTTAGTTTGGTTTGGTGTACAACAGAATCCGCACCAATGATTATACATTATAAGTTTACTTTGGCAATGTCTATCAAGCTCACTTTCAGACACTTTCAGTGTTTGTGTACCAATCTAAAATGAACCTTAAACTCATTAAGTTTGGTGCTAACTTCCAATAGATCTAATTTGTATGTACGATTTTTATTCATGCATGGATTTGGGTACCTAAATATCGCTCGCGGCTGCAATACTTAATTTTGGGTCTGTCACCTGTTATATTACTAATTCCCATTGGAGCTTTGAGCTTTGGAGCATTTTTAGCATTTTAATATCCAAAGTTGGTGATTCGATTATTGAGTGTGTTACGGAAAAGTGTCATATCAATTTATTATTATTATATAATCAGATTAGAACAATATTTGGGTAGTACCCACGTATTTTTTGTATTTATAGGTAAACATAATAACTGATTTTACCGATGTGAATCTTAACCATTAATATTAAATACTCATGGGTTATGGTGAAACGATGGATGGACTGTGTGAATGATGATATGGTTAGAAAGGGTGTGACTACGGAGATGACGACTAATAGAGAAGTGTGGAAGAAAAATACATGTTGCGCCGACCCTCAATAAATTGGGATAAGGGCAGGAGAATGATGATGAATGATGACTCATGGGTTATGGTTTTCCATGCGCCCGCGCTACCAGGGTATAAGCCGTTTCAAAAGTTATTGATGTAATTGTAAACCAACACACACCCACATGTACTGTATTTAGAAAGTTTCAACTTACAGTGATGTTCACATAATTAAGAACGCTTATTTAAAGGGAAGATTTTTGAAACTAACAAATATAACTAATTGCACTTTTCCATAGTAGCGGTACATACGTTGATACACATGATTGACTAAATAATATATAGATAAACTTTATACATTAGAACTGTACCTAGTATTACTATTTACTGGCTGGTCACATTATTAAGAACGCTGTATTCGTTATTTTATTTTTATTAAAATAGAGCACACTCTGTGGCTTTGTGGTTTTAGGTCACTATTCGTATAATTTTGGCGCTATTTAGTGCTGTAAAAGTCAGAAAGGTGATTACTTCTTATGAAAACAATGGGAAAAAATAAAATTTGTGATAATTAAATTTGTGGTAACATTTCATAATAATGTTTTATTTAATCGAATTTTCATATAAAACAACTCTCGAACAGTTTAATTTGTCGTTCTTAATTATTTGTCCAGGTTTAAACCTATTTGAATTTGAAACTATAGAAAATATACAGAACTTGTAAAAAAAATAGTTATCGATTTCATTCTACATTCCTAATTCCGTTTGCTTCATGTGGCTACTTCATAACTAGTTACTTCTAAGAAGGAACACATGACATGATTTAGATAAAAAAATCTGGAACTTCAATTTTTTCTTAATTATATGACCATAACTGTACATCTCACTCGTTTTTCCAACAATGATGGCGTTTGAAAGACATTATTTATTACGTCGACATAAGTTGAGGTTACAAAAGTAACGACTATTGTGAATTTTGTGATTTAAAATTAGAATTACGGTTTTCGATATTTATCAAATAATTAAATCAGTAAGTTGGTGAATGGCACCACAAATTAAAATCCATAGATTATATGTCATCATCATCAGCCTTACAATTTTCTCACTGTTGGGATACAGGCCTACTTTCGGTGAGAGGGATTGGGCCGTAATCCACCACGCGGGCCCAGTGCGGATTTGTTCGGAGCACTTGATAATCACGACTTTTCCTAGCGATTACGGAACCGGATTATCTGGCAATATTATAATGTTAGTTTTTAGGGTTCCGTACCTCTAAAGGAAAAAACGGAACCCTTATAAGATCACTTTGTTGTCCGTCCGTCCGTCCGTCCGTCCGTCCGTCTGTCAAGACCGTTTTTCTCAGGAACGCGTGGAGGTATCAAACTGAAATTTCTATATGATACTTAGTTCTACTGTCCCTGGAAGCTGTAGAAAAATCAACCTTCTAAGTCAACGCAATCAAAAGATACAGCCATTTAGGCCGCAAAATTCCGCAAATTTTCGAAACTCGCACGGGAATCAAAACCTACAGGGTACTTCCCGTGAACTTAGAATCTTGAAATTTTGTACGAAGTCACGTCTTATAGTACAGATATTGGAAAAATTACGAAAACCGAAATTTTTTAGTTTCGTCATATAAAAAAAAATATTTTTGACAATTTTGAACTTTTACTTATATACCCACAGGTTTGTACGGAACCCTCGGTGCGCGAGTCCAACTCGCACTTGACCGGTTTTTTTTTTAATAAGCCTTCGAGTGCGGGCTCCATTAGATGTGTCTCAACTAGTCTTGTTCATTTGACCTGATGACGATGACCTGAATCTGACGCTACGTAACGGAACTCTTGAATCATCACAATCAGCCTAAAACGTTCCCACTGCTGGGACAACGGCTTCCGAGAGTGGGCCGTAATCCACCACGCGGGCCCAGTGCGGGTTGGTATGTCACATGTCTTCGAATTTTTGGTTCTAGGACATGCCGGTTTCCTCACGATGTTTTCCTTCACAGTTTTGAGAGCAGTGGTGATGAAATAATTTACACAAAGTAAAGCGCCTGTCTGGGTTCGAACTCACGACCTACAACTCGTAAGTCACGGCCGTTACCACTTGGCCACCACTGCTGCTTAGATTATATATAGATCATAGTATTCTGACCCGTTGTTTACTGTTTCACTAAATAGTTTTGAGTATAAAGAATGTCAGTTTATGCTGTTAAAGTGCAAAAATGACAAAGTAATTTTTTTAAAGGGGTTTTATTCCATTTATTAGTAACATTTTTGTTTCATTTAGATGTATTGTAGTCTCTTTTCTGTAATTTTCATTAAGTATCAACTTCACTTTAAAGATTAGTTCTTTTTTTGTTTCGATAAATATTTGTTTTTCTTTTTTTAAATAAAAAAGGGGCATTTTTCATTTCTTTTTTCCACCCTTTTAGTTGTAACAAATACTTTAACTTGTCCTTTTTTAAAGTAATACTAACCCCCTTACTGATGCCATGGGATCTGGAGACAAAGGCCCTCGCGCACATTTGCGGGTGGCGCGAGGAGGTCAATCGCCGGGGCGTAACTCCGCTGCCGCAAGAATTCGCGGCACTGTGGACAGAGCTCCGGTTGGATCTCATGGCGACATGGAGTGCGATTATCGCAACCCAGTGCTGAGCACGCCAAAATTGCGGCGGTAAGTCCGCTCTTTGAGGAGTGGCTTGAGAGGCGGCACGGCGTCCTCACCATCCGCCTAACGCAGGTCCTCACCGGACACGGCTGTTACGAGAAGTTCCTGTTTCGCGTCTTTCCACTGCGAAGATCGCCCTGAGGACACGGTGGAGCATACGGTGGCGGTCTGCCCGGCTTGGGCAGAGCACCGCCGTGTCCTCGTAGATGCGATCGGCGGCGGCGATCACCCGCGTCCGGCACTGGTCCAGGCCATGGTACGGAGCGAGAGTGCATGGGTGGCCGTCACCTCCTTCTGCAAAATAGTAATGCTCGCGAAGAGGGAGGCGGCGCACGTGAGGAAGAGGCAGTATATGCGCCCTCACGGCCCTAGCCTCCGCATGAGACGCCGGGCACCGTAGGCGTGGGCTTGCGGACGGCGAGTAATGGGTAGCTCGCTGTCCGGTAAGGGCCAAGCCCGAGTCGACGACAAGTTGTGTTCCACTCCGCCTCAAAGAGATGTCAGCACAAACTGAAAGGGCCGATTCCTGCCAGGGGTTTGGGTTGTTCGAAAGAGATACCGTGGCCCCTGGCACACAGGCTACTGAGGGAATACGGGTGGGTTTTAGTCAGTAGACGTCTGACAAGCCCTCCTGCTCCACCCAAACCGGGACAACTTATTTGACGATTTCCCATCCCAAAAAAACCTCGTACTGATAGAAAAACCTGCGAAGCAGTAATGCTCGCGAAGAGGGAGGAGGCGCACGTGAGTGAGGCAATATATGCGCCCAATATATGTGCCTAGTCGCCGCAGGAGACGCCCTGGGCGTCGGGAATCCCAGGCCAATTCCCGGCCACCGTAGGCGCGGGCTTGCGACGTCGAGTGGACGACGAGTAATGGACAGCTCGCTGTCCGGTAAGGACCAAGCCCGTGTCGACGGCGCGGTTCCACGTACGCCTCAAAGAGATGTCAGCACCAACTGGTGGAGTCCGCAAGGGCCGATGCCCACCAGGGGTCCGGGTTGTTTGAAAGAGATACCGTGGTCCCTGGCACACAGGCAACTGAAGGAACACGGGTGGGTTTTAGTCACTAAAAGTCTAACACGCCACGACGTAATTAAATTATTTCCCACCCTCAAAAAAAACCCTTTATTCCTACAGGTCTTATTCACTTTTTTTCCTGAACAATAAATATAATTTTAAATAGCATTTTCTCACTTCATGAATATGAGAATGAAAAGGTAGTACTGCTACCGTCTGGTGTGGTATTATTTTGACTTTAAAGGGGATGCGCTAAGGGAACCCGCGAAATTCAAAAGTTCTTACCCCTTGTGCAATTAGCTGATCAGTGTCAGTTTGAATGTTGAACAAAATATGATTCGCAACCTTAAGGGAAACCTAGTCGCGGGCTCGAGCCTCGAACCTGGGCCTGGGTGAAAAACACACTGTCTCACAAGGCTTTGCGTCGGACAGAGGTAGTACCCGTGATGAGCAGTTAGACGTTAGTCTACACGCACAACATTATTGAGTGAGCTGCAGGATCAGTTACTTACTAAACAAGCGCGTAAAAAATTTAGAAAAATCCATCGGAAGATCGGGTTGTATGAAAAAACTATTGCATATATCAATGACCAATAAACTTTATTGAACTTTGGGTAATTGAGCTTTGCCGGTACCGACTTAGTTTTGGAGATTTTACACTTCTTTTATTACTTAAACACGCCCACAGTTAGGTTAAATTAGCAACAAAAACAAATCTTTGCTGGTTCCTAACTTTTTAATGGTTTTTAATTTTAGTATTCTGTTTCCATACAGACAATATTAATAATTAGACAAAACCATACCATGTTTATTTTTGATGTACATTGTCGAACATTGGAGTAATACACTTTCCGAAGTTTGTATGGGAAAAATTTATAAAAAACATGTATGCTTTTACAGAATTATGATCATTAAAATCATCACCACCATTGTTCATATAAACCAATTGTATGACTTTTTCATGAAACAGTCAATGCGCTGCCCTCTTAACAAGAAATTAAATATTTATTACATTCTGTTTCCAATCAGTTCATGACTATATAATGAGAAGTTTCTACTGCCACCAAATGGTGAGGTAACATTTTGGCGAATTATACTTGAAGAAACGTTGCCACAAACCTTTGTTGAACACCTTCCACCTTACGAAGAGACCTGGGAGTTCTGAAATGCACTTACCGTTACATGGTTAGCGTTAATGTAGTCCCTCTCACAACGCTTCAAAACAACCCGAGTATGATCGAATGGGCTGACGTCGCGGTAGCGGTTAAGCGGCTTGTTCTGAGGTTTCTTAGCTTCGTTCCAGGTTTTTTGGAACCAACAGCTATCAATCTCGAGCCTCTGCAAGAAAAAAAATTAAGGTATTAATAAAAGTGACGCACACACGGCTACATATCAAGCTATACATTTCCAGTATAAGCTGATCCCGCATTGTTTAGGATTTCCGTACAGTGCGAGAACAGCGTAAACTGGAAATGTATAGCTTGATGTCTAGCCGTGCGTAGAATTAAGTTAATGGTGTCGTATTAAATGAGTATGTACATTTGATATTACTTTCATTAATCAACCTGCAAATCTTAAATGCTGTGAGGTTCTAAGGTTTTTTAAAATATTCCATTAGTAATGGATGGATAAATTTTATTATTTATAATATTATATTACTTTATTGGCATAAACCTAAGCCCTAAGTTAATTACAGTAAAGTACAATATCAACCTACCAGACCATTTACACATGCATTGGGATACATTCATATAATAGTTGGAATTCGGACCTATACAATTGCAAATAGCCATATTCAGTACCGTATTCATCATCTCAGGAACCAGTCATTGATTTTCAGATACCTCTCTGTGAGGCAAAGCCCAGATGAGGAACGTAAGGTGTGGCTTTTACAGCGCGTCTATCGCCTTCCCGGGAGGGGATTGGGATAGACGCGCTGTAAAAGCGGAGTCAGGTGTGGGAGACCGGGCTCAGGTTAGGCCTGCAAGAGGAGGTGAAGGGAACAAGAGGATGGAGACTTATTCTTGGAAATGTACTGGCAGTGCAATGAAAATGTAGATTCGTGCAGCCTGCATATTGGGGGGTCAAATATACAAATGGCATCGAGAGCAAAAATGGAACTACCCACATGATTATTCTTTTTTTAGAGCTTTTCTGTAGACTTTAATGTAAAATCAGGACTTTCTCAATTATCAAGTGCCATCACCCAGTACAAGACAAACCTGCTCCTAAGACGATCCACTGACCTAAAATATTTAGTAGGAATGCAGCTAAGGTTCAGCAGAAAAGGAAAAGGACCTAAAATACATGGGATAATTATTGCAACACGCAGAAGCTTTCAAAGGCAGCCATAGACCTCGGCTCCAATAGTAAACATAAACGAAAAAACAAAAATTCAACAAAAAATTAATAAAAGAAACAGTCAAAAAGTAACGAAAACTACAATAAAGTAGCAAAAGCACTTATAATATCTACGCCACAGTTAAAATCTGCAAGGAAAAACCTGTGGGTACTCTAACATCAAGAACTAGAATGCAGAAAAGTTTCAAACATCGCGAGGCGAAATAAGTTCACTTGTATTGTTGTTACTTTTAGCGCGTGGCACCGACTACCGCGTTCTGCCTACGCAACATACCTGATAGATCAGGGACCATTCGTTCTTGGCGACGATTTCCAAATACTCGTCCTCAACATTGAAAGTGCACACGTTGTTTTGACTCATTGTTGAAGTTGTTTCCTTCTTTTGCTCACTCATAACGAAGTGTATCGGATACCGCAAACAGTAAAAGTTAGGAAGTTAATAACAATTGACACAGGTTCAAGATATTATTTAGATGTGGGTGGGTGCTATGCAAAATTTATTACGACCCGTAACAACTATTCCAGCGACGAAATCAGAATGATTTACCGATGTAGTTTCGGATAGCGGCCTTCAACATGAGTGCACCGCTGTCGGATTTAGTGTTGTCAGATTTTGTTTACAACATCTCTGTTAACTAAAATTCTACCATAGTAGCTTTTTAAATACTTAATAAAAATTATGATTGCAACTAAGCCAAAACAAAACAAAAACAAGATTGCATATGATGCAAGGTAAAATAGTAAGAAATACGTTTATTTCAGTAGCTGTTCTTCGTTTTGTTATTAAATAAAACCGTATGTTTTTTACCACATTTTGGGTCCTTCAAATTGTTCCAGAAACTAAATAACACATTTATTCTACCGTTTGTTCGTGTCAAATCCACTAAAAAATACACCAAATTCATCTTTAGACTACCATCCTTGATAATATCATCACGGTATATTATAGCACCGCACCGCGGTTTCACCCGCGTAGTTCCCGTTCCCGTGGGAATACAGGGATAAAATAATATAGCCTATGTCACCCGGGGATAGTCTAGCTTCCCAACAGTGAAATAATTTTCAAATCGGTTTAGTAGTTTCGGAGCCTATTCAATGCAAACAAACAATCAAATCTTTAATCTTTATAATTAATAAAGCTGTAAATATCGATAAGATTTTATAATTTATAAGTTTGATGTATTTTCTACCAACCGTAGCATGCTGATTGTCACAATTTTCACAAAGGTTTCATTATGCTTTTATGCTACACTTAATATATTAGTAATAATAAAATAAAATATTTGACATTACTGTTTACAAATGTGGGTTGAAGACACAGGCACTATTTGTAGTATGAGAAGTAAATAATTGTTAAAACAAAACTAGCCTGATAATTTCTTTTGCAGGAGCTTTATAAGTTTACCAGTTGATAATAGGCATCTGAATCTGAATAAGCATAATTTATTTATTTCCAACAATCGATAGAGAAAATGCTTTGGATGCAAACATTATAAATGTCACTAATTTCACATGGGACGGGATCACGGGTCACAACTATGTAAGGGCCGAGTAGGTATAAATCTTTTAAGAAGTCGATAAGAAAGTCATAAAAGTGATGAAATAAAACTTGCAATGAGCAAATTTCGTCGTAAATGCTAAGTCAATTTCCGAATATAATAATACAAAAATATGCTCCCTCAGTGAACAAAAACATAATAATAATTTTATCGATGTCGTTGCAATGCATACAAAATTTTACTTTTAATTTTATAGTATTGGTATGGAACCCAAAAAACATGCAGAGATGCTTGCAGAGAACAGTCGCTAAGGGGGCTTAGTAAGTAGGTACAGACGCCAGCACATCAAGCTACTCCAATCTGTCAAATTTATTAGATAGATTTTCAACATTATACCATAAGCATAAGGTTCATGTTCAATTGGGAAAATTTGACAGTTTGGGGTAGGTTGACCTGCTGGCGTCTGTACCTTTTCATTTTCATATTTGAGCAAGACCAATGTTTAAACTGAGTTGTGAATATCATAATGCTACTTAAGGCCTACCGAAACAGTCAATTGAGATTTACCAATTTCCATCAATTGTAATTGTACAGACGCCAGCACATCAAGCTACTCCAATCTGTCAAATTTATTTGATAGATTTTCAACTTTATACCGTAAGTATAAGGTTCATGTTCAATTGGGAAAATTTGACAGTTTGGGGTAGGTTGACCTGCTGGCGTCTGTACAGAGGCCAGCACATCAAGCTACCCCAATCTGTCATATTTCTTTGATAGTTTTTCAACTTCATTACAAAGGAATAAGGTCTATGTTCAATTGGGAAAATTTGACGGTTTGGGATAGCTTGACCTGCTGGCGGCTGTACTAATATTCTCAATCGCTTCAATTGCAATTTGGTAGACGATCAAATTGCGTTTATCAATCACGTAAAAAGTTACAATTGCGATTAATCATTTCGTTTTATTTAAATTCTTCTACTTAGCGTGTCGACGGTAATCTAAGCGGAGTGTCCATTTAGTCTTACAGTTAGTTGATTTATTATCAAATCAAAGATTTTGGAAGTGATAGAAAAGGAAAATATTTTGCGGGACCGGCTGTTACTGCCTAAACGAAAATCTACCATTTAGTAACAATTTCAAAATAATATAAAGTCGTAGACGGGGAATAGAGGTATGAAGTTGTCGAAAAGTTGCAAAAACAAGAACAATATTTGGAAATGAGCATTGTTGCATCTTAACTTCTAATCTTTTTGTATGTTATGGTTTAGTGCTTTCCTCAAAATGCATTTTAGTGACTGTTTCACTATGATTGAAATAATTCTTTTAAGCATATACTAGATACTAATTTAGTAATTATTTAAAAAAAAATCGTAAGGTTCGCAGCAGGTGGCATTCTGTTGTTTGTCAATGGCCTGTTGCTATTTTCACGGGAAACATGAGTATGTATAAAAAACCGCCAACGCTACAGCTAAATAAAGAAATCTCATTGTTTTGGTGTCAAACCGTAAAAGCCTCGCGAAGCTAATGATTAATCGAAATAGAAAAATAATGAAGTATCTGATTCAATTCATACCAGCTGACAAAATAGATGAGTGTCATTTCATAAGCTAATTACCTTGGTTTCATGTCTTCGGATACATTAGGTCAAAATTTTGACATAAAAAAGTTTAATTCTTGTCAATGGATGCCAATTGCCAAGTGGACGTCTGAAAATTTTTGACAATTCGCAATTCGCTGTGTTTTGCGTGTGTGCACTCTGTGCATTTGTGCATAATATTTAAAATAACACAATAAATACCCAACTAATAGCTAAGAAATGGCTTCCCCACGAACCCGCAGGAAGCTCAACTCCATACGAAATATCGACGATAATAACGTAAGTCATTGTGTGTCGAAATTCTTATCCGTATGCTAAGAAAAATTTCGTGATCCTAATGAAAATTTTCGTTTTTTTATGTAGAAATGTTTTGAGTGTGGAACCTTGAATCCTCAATGGGTGTCTGTTACGTATGGCATCTGGATATGCTTAGAATGCTCAGGAGTCCACCGCAGTCTGGGGGTCCACCTATCATTTGTACGGAGCGTAACCATGGATAAATGGAAGGACGTGGAACTTGAAAAAATGATGGTAAGACTCCCTCTTTCTTAGTTTTTTTTTCTAGGCGAGACCACAGCAAAATGATGACTAAACATTTAAAAAGTTTGGATACAAAGTAAATTTGTGGATGTGAAGAAACTGGATCAACTTCCTCTGCCTGTGCGATTGAACTTTGTTGACTATGTTATACACTTCTTAAGGATCTCACATACTGTATACCCATACCTTGTCGACTAAGTATAGGAAACAATAAATAGGAACACTCAACTGTATACACTGACATTTCATAACTTAAAACGTAACATGCAATATACAGGATTTTCTGAGAAAGTTAATTGGAAGGATCCTCATTACTTACCTACATGGACCAGACTCACTGTAGGAGTATTTAACTATCTGACAATATTATTATTTAGGAAACTAAAAGTCAGACTAACTTAGTATGATTTGTCAAAATGCTTCAGAAATATTTTTAGAAACAATTTGCCAGCAGGACTCAACACTACTATTTATAAACAAATTCTACTTGAAATCAGTTAAGAGTTTCCATACAATTGGACCAATTTTTAAAGCTATTTATTGAACAAGAAAGGAGCTAAATCAGTATTTAAAAGTTGTTAAATAAAATGGACAATCTCAATTAAAGAAATATTATTTTTACACAAAAAAAAAACTTTTTTGAACAGCAGTACTGTATTTCTTTAACTATAATGTTTAAGTGCCATAAAGAGTAGATTTAAACCAAGCATATTGTAAAAAAAAAAATTAATAAGAGAGAGTGTCTTTTATAAGTTTGTGTCAAAGACTAGCTTTTGCCATGGTTACGGTCAGTGGGCGTTCGTCTTGGAGGTTGAAACTTACTAGGGATAAACGTCATGATCTATTTGTG
Organism: Polymixis flavicincta; assembly: GCA_949987655.1. Taxonomy (NCBI): domain Eukaryota; kingdom Metazoa; phylum Arthropoda; class Insecta; order Lepidoptera; family Noctuidae; genus Polymixis; species Polymixis flavicincta. The sequence goes on along the minus strand of OX465171.1, from coordinate 7,195,059 downwards.
ACCTGAATTCTATTCAAATTCATTCAGCCATTAAGGTATGAAAAAGTGAAGACAGACAGAGTTAGTTGTGCATTTATAAATATTACAATTTAAGTATGAATGTAAAGGAAGCAAAAAGGGGTATGTAAGGATTGGAGCATGCAGTGTTCTGTCATATCATTACAGCCGAAAGACGCCCACTGCTGGTCATAAGTCTCCCCAAAAAGGGGGGTTTTGCCATAATCGCCACGCTTGGCTGGCGGTTGGCGATCGCAGTATAGTGGTAAAATGCATAGAAAACGCTGCTGCCCAGTCTCTAGTAAGTCCCTTAGTCGCCTTCTACGACACCCACAGGAAGAAATGGGATGGTGCTATTCTTTTACGTCCGGCATATTTTCTTTTGATGGTTGTTGTCAACAACCATCAAAAGAAAATATTCTAACACTGATTGAAGGATCTCGAAACTGACATTTTTATGTTATCCTTATTATAAAATAAATAAAAAAACATAAAAACTTTGCCCCTTATTCATAAAAGTTATCGAACAAACAGTTGTTTAAGTCTGGTTTTCAATACGAAACCAGACATAAACAACTGTTTAGATGTTCGATAGGTAATTCATATAATTCATAATAGCCGTACAATTTGCGAATTTATATGAAGGCGACTGTTGTAGGATATATTTTATGATACAACAAGAATTTTCACGTGGCGTATGTCGCGGGCAGAAAATAGAATATTACAAATACGAAACTTACGTTTATCTTTTACAATTTCACGTCAAAATTTCCAATCGTTATAAAAGTTGCTAAAATATGTTACCAGAAAAATGACATAGCCAATTATCATCCTAGATAATTGAATTTAAAACAGAATTGCAAAACTTTCACTTTAAAAAGACGATTTGCAAACGCACACGTACGATAGCGCCTGGCGATTGTTTCTTAGCAACGTGTTGCGATTTTGTGTTTTGCGATCAGGAAACGTAAGGATTGTGAAACTGAGGAGTAGTAAAGTAAGTGAGGTATAATAGCTTGGGAACTATGGTATCGTAGAAAACTTACTTTTAACGACATACCTAGTACAAGACCATTAGTTAAAAAGTTAAACTAAACTAAGTATTACTTAAAATTTGTTTCCATGACTAATAATCCTAAATTCCACCAATTGAACGAGGATTTTTATGTTTACTCTTGTTAATCATATGGATTGCATATTAAGAGGATATCATACGGTTCGATCGGTCTTATTGAATAAGTATTTATTTTCTGCCCCCCCCCCCCCCCCATTGCTCAGTTTAGGTCTCGTCCCTTTTGTGCCATGCTTCCCTGGTCTGTGCGAATCTTCAAACTTAAGGCCCTGGTTATTTTTAATGTACTCGTCGTATTGTCGTTATGAGCGATAATAGTTCTTACTGCAATCCAAAATCAGTAAAATCTTGTGGTACGGCTACGTCGTCTTCGATGTAAACAATGATGTAGGTAGTCAAGTATGACTGTGTTTATACCACCAACAATGGCTCTCCGAAATACGGTGATCGCGTTACACAGTCCCAAATGTTATTATTTGTTACTAATGTTGCTTATCCGGTGTTACAATAGGCTAGACGCAATCGCCTCTACATTACAAAAACTTAAAGCCGCCATAACAATCTAGCTTCGTAAAGCTTTGTTAAGATTAGGCATCGAGTTCCCAATGGTTCAGCAATTCACAATATCTATAAACAAAGAAAATTTGTTATTTTCTGTTGACAAATTTTGAAATGACATTATAAGTTAAAGCATCTGCTTTAACTTATAATGTCAGACTCCAGTCCAACCGGGCGTAGCCCAACACCAGTTCTTCGCATGGATCGACCGTCCATCCGACCCCAATAACCCAGCCACTCGGCAACACACCTTGGTAAGACTGGTTGTCAGACAGCCCGTAACAATCGTCAAATAACCACAAATAACAGCCGGGACCAAAGGCCCAACGCGCTTTCCGTGGCACGGAGGGGTCTTGGCATGTAAAGATGGTCACCCATCCACAGACCAACCGCGGCAAGCACAGCTCAACCCGATCGATCGACCCGTGCGGCCGTTATCACCTAGCCACAAGCCCCTAAGATTGTCGGTTTAAATTATTATTTTTCGCACCCGAAGCAATTTAACTTTATCAGTAGTTTGACTAACGTCGTGTTTTCATTGCCTTTCGGTTTTGTAAGTATTTAGAAAAGCTCGTGAAACCAATTACAACTCAACATCACGATCGCAATACCCAAAGGGGCAAGCTGAGGTACATAACCCACCGGTCAACCTTCCGAAAAACTTGTGAGTCGCTATGATCGGGAATTTAATAGGTATCAAAATTATTCGCGTTACTACAGTAATTAACCGCGTGGTTGTTACAATAAAGATAGTCTCAACTTCTGTCCAATTATTATTATGTCTCCATTTACATAAACGGACTCCGTAGATAAAATGCCTTTCAATTTTGATTGTTAACTAAATTGAAACGTGTGAACATAAAATTGAATAATTCCATATGACTGTCGTCTCGGTCTTTCTCAACCGACATATCAATCTCTACTCAATTCGATAAAACCACCTGGTTTTTGCGATGTTACTATTACATACAGTTACATCGCATTATACATCATCAAAACAACAAAGTCATAGCATGACTTCAAAATGCAAAACAACTTTTACGAAATCATGAAATAAATGTTTCACCAGAGAAACTCATTCATGGGTAGGGAATAAAAAGGTAACAACTCACCGGGTACAGCCCCTAAGACGACCCACTGACCAAGGTAACACCTTTCCTCGTTCTCACTCAAACACTCGTTTCACGTTATGGTTAAACAAGCAGTATGGGGCAAAGACCCTCACCATGCATGATTGTGCATCGTGAACGTCTGTCTGATGGGAATCGAACCCAAGTAGGATGAGCGAATGGTTCGGGCATGTTGTTTGATGCGCGAATAGGTCACAACGCAACTATGTTGCAGCTCTGTTTTTCGAACAGTCCACTCTATTGTCGTTTCACACCGTTTTCACTATCAAGAGGATTCTCAGCCCGCTCGTATCCCAATTCTAATGTCAGATCCAGGTATATAGGATTCTAGTCATACATAGTGTCAGAATATAAACTCGTGGGCGCAGAATTGGGATACGGGAAAACAAGAGAAATAACTCCTTTAACTTCTGCAGTTTATTGTTGCAGAGCCAATTACTAATACCTACTATAATACTCTGAGCTTAAAAGGAAACACAGTTCAGTTCCTAGGCCAGTATGTGCCAGGACCACGTCTAAACTATCACTGTCGCTCCACCGCAGCCACCGCTCCATGCGTCCGTATCGACACCATACTCAATCCTAGACTCCGCACAACGCTAAACAAAGGCGCTTTGTGTCTCATTGTAAGTGCCAACTCATGAAAGATCCGACACATACATGATGTCGTGTAAATCGTTGGTCCAAATCCAAGTGAAGTGGTACGTTATTCAGAGCTAGAAAAATATAAAACTTTTGTGAGACGATGATGATTTCATATAAGTTAAAACAACTACATTATCTTAATACTGAATTACGAACCTTTAAATATTGGGTCGCTTTCCCACTCCTTTCTACATCTTCGTTGTTTTTTTTTTCTTTTTGATTTTGGATACGTATTTTAATTTTATGTCACCGCCTTCCGAACGTAGTTATTAAGGTTAAACTAAGCAGGTTTATTATTTTTTACTTTTCAGTTTTTTCGGCGGTTAATTTTTTTTTGTTAAATAAAAAGTTTTTTTATGTCAATAAGTAGAATAGGTACAACAACTTTGTGATAGTTTGTACGTTGCTTTTCAATGTTAAAGGATTCAAGTTAATTGAATCATTGACCTAGTGATCCCAATTCTACAAAGTGTTCAAATTTGATCATAATTAGAACTCTACTTTTTTACCTAATTACTGGACCGATTTTGTTTATTTTTGTGTATGGTGAGTATCATCAGAAAAGTCGATAACAATTATGTGGTTCCATTTATTGCATATTTGTGGTTTCCGTACTGTATAATATACGTGACGTAATTTGGTGGATAGTAGTGATTCAGTAGTTCAAGTTAATGCGGATATAATCAGACAATTGTGATAAGATAGTGGCCTATTAGTATTGAGTTTGATAAACACATTACGAACTGAAGAATATTAGGAAGTATTAAAACAAGCAACGCAATCAGTAAAAGGCGAATTCCGATGTTTAATTTTGTGTGTGTATTAAATACTAATACGTACTTTCCGTGCCTCGGTAAGCACGTTAAGAGCGTTTATTCTGAAAGTTGGCAACGTCGCAAATAGCTGCCAAATATTTACCTTTTTTGATTAATTTGGCAATATTACTGTATGAAAATATGAAATATCGCTAACTATCTAAAATATGAATAATGATTTGCAATTATAACACTGAATTAGATGTAACCGTTCTAGGTGTAAAAAAGACATTTGGAAAGTTTCCAAGTTATTTTTTTACATCTAAAACTAAATGTTCGATGTTAAAACATTAATTATTGCATTTCATAATCTGTATTTTAGATAGTTAGTTAGCGATATTTCATATTTTCATACAGTAATATTACCAAATTAATCAAAACAGGTAAATATTTGACAGTTATATGCGACGTTGCCAACTTTCAGAATAAACGCTCTTAAGCCGTTGGTCCCGACTGTTTTTTGTGGACCTTTGACAGTCGCGTCGTTACGTGTCGTCTGCAGAAGCTCGAAAGTCTGACAACCAGTCTTAGCAAGGGGTATCGTATTACCCAGCAACTGGGTTATGGAAGCCAGATTGTCAGTCGGTCCATGTAAAATAATTTTAATCAGCTGCATCCGGTGAGACTAGAAGCCGACCTCAACATGGTTGGGAAAAGGCTGAGCAGACGATTAAAATAAATACCCGTAGACTTCATGACAATGCCTCCTTTGGAGGTTCGATTCATAAAACATACATGTTTTGTGTCTATATATGTGCAAAAGGCATTGAAACCCACAGACCTCTGTCAATTTTTAAAATGGAAGTCATCTAATAGCTGCATACCACATTCACCTTTGCCCTGAATTTAAAATATTACCTACTCGTATCTATGTTTTGTTTGTCTATTTCTCGAAATCGGTTCACAACTTTGACCATATTTACAATCAATTAATTGAAATTCTCGGGCAATACAAAGTCCAGACCATAAATATAGAGTTGACTTATTTTTGTTCTAGTCTATTTGTCTTAGGAATATGATCTTTTCAGAAACCATCTTATGAAAATGTAAACAAATCAGGAAACGTACCTGTGGAAGCTTTGTAATTGATTGATTTTATTTTAAGAACATCTAATTTTAAATCATTGAAACTTTCTAAATATAGATACTAGCTTTTCCCAGCGGCTTCGCTCGCGTGGAGGTTGGAAATTATCCCACGGGAACGTACTACTGGGATCAAAAGTATCCTATGTGTTAATCCAGGCTATAAACCATCTCTTTTCCTAATTTCATCCAAATCCGTGCAACCATTTTTGCGTGATTGAGCACAATATAAGTCAAAGTAGGGTAGTAGGACGTGTTCTAAAACTGCGCCACACAAAGTATTTGTACCGATGCCGTTTACACAAAGTTGACGTCACGTGTGGTCACGTGATAAAAAGGTCATCGTAAGAAGCGTTTTGGCGGTAAATTCAAAAGACCTCAAAATAAATTCGTTTTAAACCGTTTTTAATTGAGAAAATAGATATCAATCAATTTATTTTCATTTTTCTGTTACATATTTCGTCCCAACCTTTAAATTAAAATAGTTTTTCATAAATTGGAAAATATCCTATATGCTCAAGTGGCTGAGCGACATGCGTAGCCAATGCAATGCGAAGGTCATACTTATTATTGTTCAGCTGCGCAAAGAAGCTAACAAGGCAGCGGGCTAGCTGAAAACTCCAAAAAATGTTTTTAAAGCATTTCTTTACAAAACATTGCGGTGCGTACCGCCTGTTGTGTCTTTGTGATGCATAAGCATAATCTGTCTATAAAGTTCGCACTGCTGGGACACCGGCCTCCTTTAAGAGGGAGGCTCCAAACCGCCACGCTGCACTGGGCCAGCGAGTTCGTAGATGTCACATGTTTCTGAACATAGTTCTAGAACCTTGCCAGATTGCCGCCATGGGATCTGGTCGCGAAAGTCGTCGCACATATATATGGGAGTGGCGCGAGAAGGCAAAACGTCGGGTCGTAACACTGCTGACGCGAGAAATCACGGCACAGCGGATAGTCTCTGTTATTGTAATTGTTTCTTTTTCGAGTTTATCTGTCATTTTTTCAAAGAGTAGTGACATCTCTCTTGATAGTTCAGAACTCATTGTGAGTCGCAAAAGCCAAGAGTCTAATAGCCAAAAGTTGATTATCAGTCCTCTAGTGTTGAACGCCAAAAGCCTCGTTCCCGTTTCTTTTTTCTTTTCTTTGGCAAAGGCCTTACACAACAAAGAGTTTGTTGTGTATGGCCTTTATCCGGTTAAGGACAGATTCTGGTTACGGCAGATTATTTTTTATGGCAGATTCGTATTATAGCAGAAATACAATCATTAAGAAAACTGTAAAGAGTAGGTACGAACTTTTTGGTAACTACAGACTCAGTAATTTTATTAGGTATTGTGCACTGACTGCGAATTAAACATGATTGTAGGGGCATTACTTTTCTTATATGTATATATTTAAAGCTGCAATTTTTTTAACGTTCCAACAACAGTTGCATTGCTTTTTTTTTTCTGTTTTTCCATATAGTATCACAAAAATGGCAAAAACGGCCTGTGATTTTAACTACACGAAATATTTATTTTAAAGCTTGTATTTATGCGAGTTCAAAGTCGCATTTATAATGTGTAATCTGTACTTTGAATTGGTCTCGTAAAACTTTGAACTTTCTTTCATGTGTGCTGACTTTTCTTGAGAAGTAAAACATATAATAATGGTGTAAAATTCACACTATCATCTCCGCCAAAGAAATTAACTTGCAAAGTATACAGTTGATAAAATGGACTAGGAGTGACCCTGAATGTGCCATCCCCACTAAAGTTTTTGAATTTTTTACGTACTCCTTGGGACAAATCAGGACCAAAAAATAAAATTTTATCATCTTCTTGTGCATCGTCATATGAAAAAATATGCTCAACCAGTTTATTAGGCAAATTTAGCTCTTGTTGGTCCCTGCAAGACGTTCTTTCAAAATTGAAATAGTCCCTTCTTGCCTTAAACAGGGAATCTTTTTGCATTAAAAAAATGGTATTTGTTCAGAATCGAGACTGCACCTATTGAAATAGTTTTCGTAAATTTTCGGTATCGGTTCTAGATTGCTACAGATATCTTTCTTGCAACCATCTAACAACTCATCTCTTTGTTACCTACTGATAAAATCCACATCCTACATGTATGTTTTGATTCCTTAATTATTTTATTCTGGGCATTTAAAGTTATTAATTTATTGAACTCCTTCTTATTAAAACACCGCCAGTTTGTACTTCCTGACTTGTCCTTTCTGATACTGGAACCAGATTTGTTCGGAGCACTTGATAATCACGACTTTTCCTAGCAATTACGGAACCGGATTATCCGTCAATATTATAATGTTAGTTTTTTAATAAGCCTTCGAGTGCGGGCTCATTAGATGTGTCTCAACTAGTCTTGTTCATTTGACCTGATGACGATGACCTGAATCTGACCTGACTGAGCTGCACGCTATGTAACGGAACTCTTGAATCATCATAATCAGCCTAAAACGTTCCCACTGCTGGGACAACGGCTTCCGGGAGTGGGCCGTAATTTAGCACGCAGGCCCAATGCGGGTTGGTAGATGTCACATATATCTTCGAATTTTTGGTTCTAGGACATGCCGGTTTCCTCACGATGTTTTCTTTCACTGTTTTGTGAGTAGTGGTGACGAAATAATTTACACAAAGTAAAGCGCCTGCCTGGGTCGTACATTTCGTAAGTCGCGTCAGTTATACTACTGGGCCACCACTGAACTCTTGAATAGCTACTAGTAAAGCCATGAGAGTGCTGGTTCATTACATGTGTCTCAACGAGTCTTCTTCATTTTACTTGATGACTGAGCTGATCGCTATATAGCGGAACTCTTGAATGGCTACTAGTAAAGGCATCGAGTGTGGGCTCACTAGATGTGTCTCAACGAGTCTTGTTCATTTTACTTGATGACTGAGCTGATCGCTATATAGCGGAACTCTTGAATAGCTTACTAGTAAAGGCATCGAGTGTGGGCTCACTAGATGTGTCTCAACGAGTCTTGTTCATTTTACCTGATGACTGAGCTGATCGCTATATAGCGTAACTCTTGCATAGCTACTGGTAAAGGCATCGAGTGTGGGCTCATTAGATGTGTCTCAACTAGTCTACTTTATTTTACCTGATGACTGAGGTGATCGCTATACAGGGTGTTTGGTGCATCGAAATGCCAAATTGAAATGGTCGACTGGGGGGTCACCTGCTGTCCTTTCAGAACCCTAAACACTTCTCATGCCCTGTGGATTTTTTTCATCAACTTTTTATTGTTTTATTAAAAAATACCCAAATTTTTACATTCAAGTACAAATAAAAAAAAAAAAGTATAAGTTGTAGACTCTGAATTTTAATTTTATTTAGATGTGTATTGTATCACAGTACTTTTAAATTCAAAATTAGTGACATTAGCCATCTAGTCTTTTTTAAAAATTTACTCGCAAAGTTTCGGACTTCAATAAAAGCTGTCCATGTTAGCTATTTACATGACTATAAAAATAAAAAAGCGACAGGGATCTTCCAACTCCCTCAAAAATTCTCTAGTCTCTCGTCTTGCTAGTGATGTGCCACATGCCATAAAAATCTTTTTCCAACTTTGTGAATTCGCTAGAATTGTGAATCGAGTCACAAAATACTAAATTCCAAATTATGATTTAAAAAATTTTTTTTGCTTAAATGATACATCAAAACTAATTAAATCTGTTATCGACTCATTGAATCTATCGTATATAGTAGAAATAAAAATATTCTGCTCAAATTGTTGGCCGCTATGGCGAATGCAGGCCCGACATCTATTTCGTATTTTCATCCAAATCCGTTCAGCAGTTTTTGCGTGATTGAATAACAAACATCCAAACTTTTTTTAATAATATTGTAGTAGGATAAACTACCACCAGAATTCGGCAATCTCGACAGCTTTAGCTGGTGCCATGTTGTTATCGTTAGATATTAGGTCTTTACCTATGAAATTGCCGTTCTGCAGTACTGGCCATTTCAAATCAAAATAATTTTTGTTTGGCTAAGAATTCTAATTTCAAATTAATTTTATTTTAAAAACATGGATTTTTTTTTCTAAAAGTAGTCATTTCTTTATTGATTAGTGTTACATTTTCATCGCATTTCAATCTTTTTCGTCATCATGGATACGTAAAAAATTCGAGTAATTATGGAATATGAGTACCGTCGTGGCAGCAACGCGGCACAAGCGGCACGCAACATCAACGACGTTTACGGAGCTAACACTACAAACCAACGCACCACCTGTTATTGGTTTGCTCGCTTCCGTTCTGGAAATTTCGACCTGAAAAATGAACCTCGCGGTCGTCCGAAGACTTTGGTCGACAATGACGAATTAAAGGCGATTGTGGAAGCTGATGATACACAATCTACGGCTGAATTAGCAGCAGCTTTCGACGTTAGCGTCAAAACAATATTGGTCCATTTGCGTCAAATTGGCAAGGTAAAAAAGCTTGACAAATGGGTGCCCCACGAACTCAATGATCGCCAGCGCGAAGTACGCGTCGAGACGTGCCTTGCACTGCTCAACAGACACACAAATGAAGGAATTTTGAACCGCATTGTTACCTGCGATGAAAAATGGATTCTGTTTGATAACCGTAAGCGCTCAGCAAGTTGGTTGGATCCTGGTTCAGCACCTAAACAATGCCCTAAACGAAAACTTACCCCTAGAAAAGTGATGGTCACTGTTTGGTGGTCTAGCGCCGGTGTGATTCATCACAGCTTCTTACCAAACGGGGTGAGCATTACTGCAGATGTGTACTGTGAAGAACTGAACACAATGATGGAGAAGCTGGCGCATCTCCAACCAGCATTGGTCAATCGCTCGTCTCCGCTGCTCCTGCACGACAACGCGCGATCTCATACTGCACAGCAGACGGTCTCCAAGTTGCAAGAACTGGGGTTGGAAGCTCTCCGTCATCCGCCCTACTCACCAGACCTTGCGCCTACAGACTACTACTTTTTCCAGAATTTGGATAACTTCTTGGCGGGAAAAAAATTTAATACCCGAGAGGCAGTACAAAATGCCTTTGAAGAATTTGTTGCCTCCCGTCCAGCTGATTTCTTTAAGAAGGGCATCAATAAACTGCCACTGCGATGGCAAAGATGCATTGATTGCATGGGTGATTACTTTGATTAATACAAATAAAATATTCATGAAAAAAATTTGTTTAAATTTTTTCATACAAAACGGCAATTTCATAGGTAAAGACCTATTATACAGGAAAAGTTTTTATCCAGTGCGCAAATTGTAACCATGAATTCAGCTTAACATTCTAGACCCCCTAGCGCAGAAATTTTTCGCCGGATACACAAAATAAAATCAGCTGTTCCATACATTTTGACCGCGTAGGTATTGCACTTTTCTATGAAACAACTGATTTTTTTTTGTACAACCGGCGAAAAATTTCTACGCTAGGGGTTCTAGAATGATATGCTGAATTCTTGGTTACAATTTGCGCACTGGATAAAAACTTACCCTGTATAGATAGCCTTTAAGCCTTTATCGATGTATGAAAGACGTCATACAAAAGGTTGATAGAAATATAATGTACACATAATTAATAGCGATCTATCTTCCTCCGAAGATAGGTAATTGGATCCGCTTGGGTTCCGTAAGTCGATGGAAAATCCGATCGGGCAAACGGCTTCTCATTTATTAAAGAAAAGCTCATGGCTAATGGGGTCGCAAGCACTGTTGCTTAGTTAGGCAACAGTGCTTGCGAGCCTATTAGCCCTAAGCTTTTCTAATACATTATAAAAATGAAATAAAATAGAGACAAAATTGAGTGCAATAACAGCCGCCCAGTTCATGCGCGAGAGAGTGGATTTACTGCTAGAAAAAACCAAAGAGGGCTTAGTGTATCTCCTTGAAATATACCCTTTTTAATTGCTATTTCATCTATGGATAAGTTTTTGGTTTCCGCTTCAAATTGAAGTATAGTTCTCCAGCACCCTAATTGCGTAACTCACGATTAATCATAATCTGTTTCGTTTTGAAACAGATGGCTAAACCATTGCTTCATATGTTCGAAAAATGTGTCTGCTCAACAACGTAAATACCGCAATGAATATTGTTCAACTGTCAAAATGAAACCGATTATGATTAATCGTGTACATGGTTTTTTTAAGAAAATTTATTAGTAAATGGACGCCCAGCCCAAACCCTTGGACCTAGAAAGCTGAAATTTTGCACAGAGGTTCCCTTTATAATGTAGACAAGGAATAAGGAAGGATTTTGCAAAATTCCACCCCTAAGGGAGTTAAATAGGGGATGAAAGTTCCGCACGGGCGAAGCCGCTGGCAAAAGCTAGCTTTATATATGTATACTGATTACTTGAACCAACCATGAGTGTGGCAAGCTGTCCAATGCTTTTTTGTAGTCTATGAAGCTATGTATACTTTTGTTCTTGGTTTTTGAACGTGTTTTAAAGAGTGGAGTCAATAATTAATTGCTCCTTGCAATCCATATGTCCTCGTCTGCAGTCTTTCTGTTCTTCCGTTAGAATGATATATTGTTCGATGTGTTTAATCATTTTGTTAGTAACACATGAAGTGATAATTTTGTACATAGTTGGGAGGCATGTAATTGGTCTATACAGGATTATTTGAAAAACACCAATAACCTCTTAAGAGGTCATTGTACTCATCATTATGAACAACTTTTACTATGGGAACAAACCTGAAATCGCGAAAAAAAAATTCATCTTTTCACTAGTCAATAATTAATTGCTCCTTGCAATCCATATGTCCTCGTCTGCAGTCTTTCTGTTCTTCCGTTAGAATGATATATTGTTCGATGTGTTTAATCATTTTGTTAGTAACACATGAAGTGATAATTTTGTACATAGTTGGGAGGCATGTAATTGGTCTATACAGGATTATTTGAAAAACACCAATAACCTCTTAAGAGGTCATTGTACTCATCATTATGAACAACTTTTACTATGGGAACAAACCTGAAATCGCGAAAAAAAAATTCATCTTTTCACTACATTTTGACGAGATATGCGAACATAAATGTAGGGAACAGCTGATTTTTTTTTCGAGATTTCAGGTTTGGTCCCATAGTAAAAGTTGTTCATAATGATGAGTACAATGACCTCTTAAGAGGTTATTGGTGTTTTTCAAGTAACCCTGTATACTGTGAGGGGTCCTGGGTTGTATGTGATTCCTTAAGTCCTAAATTCGGGAAAGTTTTGGTTCTCTTTTAAAATATCATTAATTTATTCAGATAATATTGTATATAGTGAATATAATCTTTTTATCCATAAATGATATAAGCCTGTCTATTCCTGCTGTTTTCCAGTTGTGCGTTTTATTTATAATTGTATTTATTTCAAGAGGATCTATGTCCTCGAACGGCATTTCTTCTATTGTTTCTGATCTAACTATTTCTTCTTGTATCCATTTAGCTTCTTTATTATGTTCAGTACTGTCTGACCAAATCCCTTGGCAAAATTCTTTTAGGGCCTCTTCAGGTGGCGGGTTTGTAGTATCGTATAGTAGTAGTACCTTTAAGCTTCCTATAAAATTGTTTCTCACTTGTAAATAATCTATTGTTATCCTTTCTTTCCTTGCTAGTCTATGACACTTGCTGACTATACTCTTAACTAAAAGTTTTTGCTTTAATGTGTCTAGGTGATCTTCAATTCTCTTACTAAAATTTCCATGTGAGCTGTGTAGTTTGGTCTTTTCAATTATTTGTTTGACTTTTTTTAAGTTTTCTAGATGTGTTACCGTTTTTATATTGTGTTAATCTATTTATGTCTTTTCTAAGAAGCTCTATGTCCGTTTGCAATCTTTTTTGCCCTGGTGGTTCATTTCGTTTTTCTGGTTTTATAGCTAGACTTATCTATATTTATTTTAATTTAAAGTGTTTAGCAACTGAACAGACCACCACATTGACAACTATCTAAATCTGTGAAACCATCAAAAAAATTAAGCAACGTATTTAATCTTCTTGCCTCCTGCGCAGCAATGGTGTGTCACTGTTCAAACCCCGAAAAAAGAAACACTATTCTTGGGTTAGTACTGATTTCCCCCCCGTTCTTGTGTCCCCCCACCTCGATTTCGTCTGATAAAGCGAGATTATAAAGTATTTTACTTTTTGGGTGGAAACTAGAACGCGGAAATCATTACTTACCCTTATTCTTATCTAATACGTACGTATCTGAAAAGAAAAAGAAATCAGGCCAGTATTTAATGTCCAAATTCTTAATACAAAATAAAAAAGATTAAGCGCTACCCTTTTATAAATAAATGCAGTCCCTTCATTACTAGTACATAACACGCTTGCAATTACAAACCGAAAGATTTGGAAAGAAATTCGTAATCCATAGATTCCATGAAGCTTTCATAGAAATTGTTTCACTAAAGTTTAGTCGCGCCCCACAGCGTAAGCCTTAATACTTTGATCCAATCACACCACAGACATGCATTCGATGCATGTGAAAATCAACAATACGCGGTAGTTGGAAACGTCTAGAACACTTGAGGACCTCTTAGTTAACAGTTGTTGCGCTAGCTCGGTCAAATGTCTTTCAATTGCTAAATTGATGGCACAAGGAATATTACACCTAGGGGGTGTTACTCGTTTCCGTTCCAAGACTCCAATGATATGATTTGAACATGCAGTCAGAGCTGAGATTCAGTAGTTCAAGTTTGGATTGACTTTAATTTCTCTAACGATATAAGAAAAAAAAACTTTTAATAACGAGAAGATATAACCGATGCTTCCTGCACCCTAATTGTGTAACACACTTTTAATTAGAATCGGAATTATTTTGAAGATTATTGCTCCAATTGAATTGAATTCATTGTCTGCTTAGCAACGTAAAATAAATGTTGTGAAACTGTCAAAATAAAAGCGATTCATACTAATAGTGTATTAGGCCGTCTCTTCCCTTGGTGTCGTAGAAGGCGACTAAGGGACTTACTAGAGAATGGGCAGCAGTGTTCTCTATGCATTTTACCACCACCATACAGCGATCGCCAACCCGTCTGCCAAGCGTGGCGATTATGGAAAAACCCCCCTTTTGTGGGAGGCTATGTCCAGCAGTGGACGTCTTTCGGCTGAAATGATGAGGCCATTACCCCTCTGTGTTAAAGTTATTCATTGTTTGCTTTAAACCGACTTAGGAGGATATTCTCAATCCGGTTTGTGTTAATGTAACAAACATTAACACAAACCGGATCTCGTTTATAAACCATTATTTCTTTTTCAAAAAATCTTTTTTAGTTTCAAAGAGTATATTTACAGATTGGTCCACAGCAAGTGTAGGTATATGAATTTGTATGGATTAGCTATCACAACAGATAGAGAAAATTTAAAAGATTAATAAAAAAATACTGACTTCCACAAAAACACTACAAAAACAAAAATTACTTTAATTTAAGAAGTTGGTGTTTTTTTTTTTTTTTGTATTTCACAATTTTTGCCACCGATTTCCGAATTTAAACAATTTTTTCACTTTGTAATGTTTTTGTGGAAGTCAGATATTATGGAATCGATGTGGTATTTTCAAATTACTTGGCTCCAATAGGTGGACACGTCAATTGCAGTGGCACTAACATTGTGCTCCAAAGTGCATGTATAACACGTGGGGCAATTCAGAAAGTGGCTCATGTTTTGGTCGGGACATGGGTAGTCGGGTGTCTACAATAGTCCTCCATTTTGAATTATATTTCAAGCAGAAATATTAGCGCCCGTTCAGGATTCTTGCAGTATAATCATATATGCTTAATATATTTTGGTAATGGTTTAACTGAAACGTGATGACGCTGACAATGGGCCTTATTAGAAGGCTAAAAGTCACTGAAAGGCCAATGGAGAGGGAGTTTCAAGTGGGTGGTGGTGAGGGCAAAGTTAAGTGGGCAGGGCACATTGCTCGCAGAACAGAGGGCCGATGGGGCCGAAAGTTTCTAGAGTGCCGACCGCGATCCGGAAGATGCACAGTTTGATCGGCTACGCTTGCAATTGGTCCATGTAGGATGACAATCTTTATATACCAAGACCCCTTCTGTGCCTCGAAAGCACGTTGAGCCGTTGGGTCCGACTGTCTTTAGTGGATCATTGGCAGTCGTTACGGGTCGTGAGAAGCCCGAAAGTCAGACAACCAGTCTTACCAAAGGGTATCATACTATCAGTAACTGGGTTGTAGAAGTCAGATAGGAAAGTCGCTCCAGGTAAAATACTGGTATTCAGCAGCACCCGGTTAGACTGGAAGGCAGGCAGGTGATGATAGTGCCGGCGCCTTTATGCGCTTGTATCTGTTAAACTTAGTCTCCAATAAACGTGCCTGACAATTAAGATTGTCCAGAAAAATTAAGATAGGCATACTTACCACGTCTTCTTTTATCTTCAGTTAACATTTATATTTTGAAAATTAAATAAAACAGGTCGAATTACCTACTTCTTTCTTCAGGCTTTTTATGCCTTAACATACTTACTCGAAATCAAAGAATATTGCCTCAATAACAGATGTAAGGATTTCTCCAGAACAAGCACCATGCATCGTCTTGCGCCGTGCGGTCCATCTGACCAAGTCATCCCAGAATTCAAAACAACGATCCTAAACAAGATTGACCTTCTGACTCTCTCTCAGTTAGCGAACAATTTGAATAAATCAAGACCTGTAGATGCAGGCCGCTCCGATGCGCGCTATCTTCGGCTTGATTCGAAGATTACAATAGTGCATAACCGGAGACAGGTAGCCCTATACTATAATGACCATGTTCCTGTTGCTGGAAGCTTTATAAGTGATCGCTACTTGTCGACTACACCATTCGTCACCGTGGCTTCGGGCGGCGTTGACGTTTACTGCTACGTCATTTGTGAATCTGTTATCAATTGTATATTCATTCTTCGCCGTCGAGCTCCTATTCGAGATGGTACGTATCGCTGCTGCGGCCTGTCTATTGTGCTAACTTTACATTTCTTTCCGTCTAGTTGAAATCTTTACTCCATTTTCCTCGTTTTCTGTATTGTTTATTGGTTTGTTTTTAGTTTTAATGTCCACTTTATTTGTAGTTATTTTAATTTTATTTTAAAATGTTGCTTTGCGTTGTCTGTTAAGCATTGTACAGTTTTAGAAACTTTTACCTCTGATTTTGTGTTCAAAAGGTGAAGCAGTCCAAAGTTTTGGTTCGTTTAGACCGTTCTCAAGCGCTTTTAAATTAGTTGCAATGAGCCGTAAAGCACTACTGTGGCTGCAGCACAGCTATCGCGTTTCTTAGTTAATCAAAACTTAGATATTTGGAACTAACAGATGCAAAACTCAATCGCGCTATGGCTGGGTTCATTAGTCAGGAAATGAATACCACTGACTTGTTGGGGCCTTCTGTTTCTATTTCATCTCGGGGATCCGATTCTCTGAAGATATTGTATCAATCCAATCTTAAAGTTCTTTACAAGAAGCCTTATGGCTGACGTACATTTTGACGGGCTGCAGCGCTTTGCATAACCCTAGTTCAGTTACGTATATTTTGTATTAAGTATCGAACTACAGTCGGGCCGCAACGCATAATTTTTCTATTGAAATTTAATGCGCAGCAGCCCAAATCGCCTATAACGTTGAATTAGATTTAGCGGGCGAAAGTGCTGATGAACTTAGTCGTTATATTTTTGTAAACGCGATCATATCTTGGTCTGGTTTGACCAAAGTCAAGAAATCCTTTATCCGTGGAAAAAAATTGACGTCGCACAGTTCTAGTATGGAAAAACTGTAAAAAAGAACTATATTAGACTCATTCTAGGTTTAAAAGTTTGGTGGAATTTCACATTCCCTTCACTAGTAAAAAGTAAAATAAGATTACCAAGGCTAAGTATTTAAAGAAAGAGGTATAGGTGCATTGGTTACTTGTTGTTACCTAACTTTTAAATGCCTTATTTCATTTGTCAAACAGGTCGGAGGGAACGGGAAAGCGCGAGAGTTCTTCGAGAGCAGCCCTGACTTCAAGCCGGGGCTGACTATACCTCAAAAGTACAACACCAAAGCGGCAGCTATGTACCGGCAGAAGGTAAGATTTTTTCATGGCGTTGCCATTCAAACAGCGGAGCAGCCTGTTCGGTCGGCGAGAGTTGACAGGTGCGTTCACGTATGGAGCTTTTGCCTCGTCTTCCTTCGGTTCGCTGACCGTGTGCCCTGATTGTAGTTTTCTTTTCGTGTATTTTTCAGGTTTGAACCGCGTGTATAAAACAATGTGTAGGTACTTCAAAATTGAAATTGTATCTGCGTTATTGCGAGTATGTTTAAATTCAATGTGCATCCGTGCGCATTTTCATAAGTGTCGCAGGCCTTGTTACCATTCTGGGCTGAGATTGGCTGAAGTAAAAATTAATAATTTCTAGCTGCGCAGGAAATCCTTGAATAGATGACCAAGATTGACACTGATTGGTCATTCATTTAAACCCCGCCGGAGATGCCTTGAATCATGCACATTGCATCTATTGTAATGTTATTGCGTTATTATTAAATTGTTCGTCGGCCAAGATGTTTCACGTTCACGGCCATACTCTTTTGGATAGGTCAGTGAAACACCTATCGGCGTTCCTCAAGGATCGTCGTTCGGACCTGTAATGATTTTAGGGAATGTAGTTTTACATTACTTTCGATAATAATGTTCAACGATCGTTTGTTTATTCGCAATTCAAGTAGGTATCTACTAATTAATATTTTAAGACTGTTAGCTTATAAATTATGATTTCTTTACATTTCATTGGTCATTTTTCTGCTTTATTTATAAGATTGATTAGTAAAACTACGTGTAATACGCGGTTTCATTAAACTTGTTTCGAATTGGATTGGAGTCATGGCTAACGGAAGGATGCCAGAACAGAGAAGGTTCAGCGGTATTTTGAGACATAGCAATTAAGGCGGCGACGTGAATTAAAAGGCGATCCCCAGAAAGGTAAGGTAGATTATAAGTTTTTTTGTTGACAGGATTACTTTTTATATGGGTTTTGTATTAAACAAGCCAATTTTCGAAGCTTTTAGGTAATTTTCAGGTACTTAGGCTCAGTTTTACAGCTGTGACGTTTGCGCATAGGAGTTACAGCTACAGATTATCTACAATCATTGTCAGTAGAATAAATTAGGTAGCTTAGCACAGAAATTATCATGACGTTTACATGTATCACTGTCACTCATTATTTGCCTAGCCTTTGAGAGTTTAGAGAAAAATGATATAAAGGAACGAATTATTTTTATTTCAAAACATAAACATTGGTTTTTCTCAAATCCCATGAACGTTTCGCCTAAACTTTATCGGGTACTTAACTGTTGCAAATGGGTCACACTATCGCGTCCACGAAGGAACACGTCAAATTATAAGTGACCCTGTATTGATAGCTTCTGACCACGACTTCGGCCGAGTAGAACCTCTTGTTCCCCCGACCTACCACCTAACCCGTTGCATCGCATCTCCTGCTTGATCGGCTTCTAAGAATCCTAGCATGGTGTCAAATAACCTTCTATAAAAAAGCCTATCAAATGCAAAAAATAATTTTTCAAAACCTGAAATCCCAAAAAAAAAATCAGCTATTCCCTACATTTTGATGAGTTATACGAACATAAATGTAAGGAACAGCAGTTTTTTTTTTTTACGCGATTTCAAGTTTGGTCCCATAGTAAAAGTTGTTCATAATGATGAGTACAATTACGTCTTAGGAGGTTGTTGGTGTTTTTATATAGGGTGACTGGTAATTAGTGACCGACATTTAACTCATCATTATGAACAACTTTTACTGTGGGACCAAACCTGAAATCGCGAAAAAAACATCTGCTGTTCTCTACATTTATGTTCGCATAACTCGTCAAAATGTAGGGAACACCTGATTTTTTTTTTCGCGATTTCGGGTTTGGTTCCATAGTAAAAGTTGTTCACAATGATGAGTACAATCATGTGTTTAAATTTCGTTCACTAATTACCAGTAACCCTATATAAAACCCTGTATAGATACCAGACCTATTCCGTATTTCGCCGTAATAATATAATACGACCCGGATAGTCCGGGTTACATTGCATTTAATTGTAGAAAACTTAGTTTTGACGATGAATATTTATGGCTTCATAAAGTCCTGCTGGAAGCGTCGGCTGTTCAACCTGTTTAGCCGTAGTTATCGACCTTTAGCTACAATTGGCTGCCAAACATTTGTCCGGATTCTCATTTATATGGACGCTGCAATCACCCTAGATGCATATGATTAGCATATAAGCATAATCAGGGCCTGCAACGCAGGCCTACTCTCGGTGAGAGGGAGTGGGTCGTAATCCACCACTCGCCTAGCACCGGGCCAATATTCGAGTTATCATTTTTGGTTCTAGGACATGGATGTTTCCTCTGGATGTTTTATTTCACCGTTTTGAGAGCAGTCGTGATGAAATAATTTACACAAACTAAAACGCCTGTCTGGGGTTCGAACCTACAACTCGTAAGACGCGACCATATCCGCTGGGCCACCGGATAAAATGTAGTTCTACTTTAAAATGTTGTAAGTGCTTTTTTGTAGGAAAGGAAATTCCCAGCAAAGCAATTTATATTGCAGTTTCGTGGAAGTTGGATCAATATTGCAGAGTAGCTAGGTAGTAATAAGTACCTCCAAGAGAGAAATCAGTTTATGAAATATGGAGCTGAAATTCTCAATTCCTCGTACGCGTAGTTGTCTGCCCGCCCGCCGCTTAGCTCAAACTTTACAGTAACAAATTCCACGGGAAATAAAATAAGAGAATAAAACAACGTCAAAGGGTCTTGTGCTGAGAGCTATTTCTACAATAATGGTGTTACGAGAAGGATGAGTTCTCTGATAATATAAAGGGATGAAAATTCTTATTGAATTTCCAAGCGTTTGGCGGGAGCACAAGACAGTGACAAGACAGTAAAAGCAGCCTTACCTTGTTTCCCACAGCAAGATCCACCAGCTCAGGTTTCCACGCACTATTGCAACCATTTTGAAAGGGGACACAACACTTTAGATACACAATTTATATTTATTTCCAATTAGTTGGAGAGCGGCGCAGCCATCTTCAAACAGTTCTTTTAATTTAACGACTCGTAGGGATGTGAATCAGTCTCGTATTAACACAGATAACACATGCACTCATGTGTTGATCGTGAAATCGATGATTGAGTATCGACTAGCTGTCAATGTGATGTCTTGAAGTTTCTTGAAGTCTAATACCACCCCAGGAAGACTGCATACGCTTACCATCGCGCCTGCCTATATCTTAATCAATGACTAGATACAAATTGCAAACGCTTATTATTTGAGTTACGAATAACGGTGACGATACAAATGGTGTCTAGAGATAGGCACTAATGCTTGGTTCAAAATTAAAACTAATCGTTTGGCTTCCGATGGTAGCATTTATTATTACCAAACTGGGCGTGTACCTATTCGTAAGCTAACTACTACTAAGCTACTAGCTACTTCCAAAGTAATAAGTAATTTTTCTACCAGGCTTCATAACGTTAGGTTCTCTTTTACAGATAACCTAACAAGTGAAATCGAATAAAAACCTGTAGAAAGTAGGTACTACAACAGACAGCTGTCATAAACATCCAACCTTTTTATAAACTGCCCTGAAAATGGCAAGATCGAGTTGAAACGGTTTCTATTTATTCGAAGGAACTTAAAACTTGCACGTTTCATCCAGCTCTTATATACAACATTATTTTTAGTACATATGTGAAATCTGAATATAGGTTCAGCAGGTTTAGCTTGACGCTTTCTATTTCTACAAAGAATAGACACTGCTTTTTCAATACAAAGTGACATTTCGTTGCTCCATTTTTGACATCCCACCGTAGATACCCTTGGCACGCCACGATTGCGGCGGTAAGTCCCCTCTTTGAGCAGTGGCTTGAGAGGCGGCATGGCGTCCTCACCTTCCGCCTGACGCAGGTCCTCACCGGACACGGTTGTTTCGGGAGGTTCCTGTTTCGGATAGAAGCGGCGGGAGGAAACGCCCGGGTGTTTCCACTGCGAAGATCGCCCTGAGGACACGGTGGAGCACACGGTGGCGGTCTGCCCGGCTTGGGCGGAGCACCGCCGTGTCCTCGTGGAGGCGATCGGCGGCGGCGATCTGTCGCGTCCGGCCCTGGTCCAGGCCATGGTACGTAGCGAGAGTGGATGGGTAGCCGTCACCTCCTTCAGCGAAGCAGTAATGCTCGCGAAGAGGGAGGCGGCGCACGTGAGGGAGAGGCAGTCTATGCGCCCTCACGACCCTAGCCGCCGCAGGAGACGGAGACGCCCTGGGCGTCGGGAATCCCAGGCCGATTTCCGGCCACCGTAGGCATGAGCTTGTGGACGGCGAGTAATGGGTAGCTCGCTGTCCGGTAAGGACTAAGGCCAAGTCGACGGCGCGTTGTGTTCCACGCGCGCCTCAAAGCGATGCCTGCCAGGGGTGCGGGTTTGTTCGACAGAGATACCGCAGCCCCTGGCATACGGGCTACTGAGGGGACACAGGTGGGTTTTAGTCAGTAAAAGTCTGACACGCCCTCCTGCTCCACCCAGAGCTGGAGAAGTTATTTGATGATTGCCCAAACAAAAAAAAAAATCGTGGATACTCTTCCACGATCTGTCATTTTGTCTTTCGTTTCTAACGATTTGTGTCTAGGTCCCTAGAAGAGTATTTCTTCCCAAACTGACAAAATCACACTGACAACTTACCTACAAAATCATGATTCGTTTAGAACCCGTAACTGTGTTATTTTACTCAGATTTCTAAGAACTTGTTCGACATTAACTTCTACCCGTGACCACGTCTGCGTGAAATATCTCATAACCCCACCCAAAAAACGTATTGGGAATAGCGACTCTTGTCAAATCGTGGTGTCATTCATTCTTAGGTCGGGCCCTAACTAATCTTATGTCCGAAGGTGATACAGAGTAGGAATAGCCCGGAACTACCGCCGATTTCGTACTAACTAAGACTAAAGACCTGACTGTAGTTTGTTCTTAATTGAATACTGAATCGATTTCGGTAACTTTGAATATGGGTATATATATTTTTATATAAAACAATATTCACTCCTATTAGGAAAAACATAAAAGAAAATGAGTTAAGCGACGGTTTCTCTGGGTTTAAAATCTAGAATTAAGTTATAAAATCAAAGTAATTTAAGACATGGTGTTTAAAAAGACGAAAGAAAAAAATAAGGAAGCTGAGCGGAACATACACATACAATATGTCCGGTTTCGGACTGTACAAACTTAAAGGGGTGGTAGTTTGCACTGTTCTATCAATAAAATTATTCTACATGTGGGGTCGGAACCCACTCTTCTTGCCCGTTCTTCTCCATAGAGATCTACGTTTTTGGAATGGGCACCTAGCTTCAACTTCGATTTTTGTTTGACTATTCAAAAGTGCCTGTGAAAGGCTTAATTGAAATAAATGCTTTGAGTTTGAGTTTGAAAAAACACCCTCCTGAATGGCAGCCATTTTTGTGTTTGGTCGCCTTTTATGGAGCGAGCATACTAAAAGTACAGTAACTTTGTAATTTAAAGCCCAATTATAACTTAAAAAATACTTTTAGCAACGGAAAAGTATTAACAATGGGTTAAATAACTCAAATAATAACATTAAATGCTGCATCATCTTGAAATAAATGCAAAATTAGCAATCAAGCAACAATATCTCTCAAACCATTTGTCATAGAATCGAGTTTTTGGTATAATTGTTTAGGTGAACTTAACATCTGTTAGACGTGTAGAAAAAAAAGGTAGTTCCCCCGGGTGAATTTTATAATAACCTTGATTAACCAAAAAAACGATGTCATTTTTTTATTTCAAGATGATGCAGCATTTAATGTTATTATTTGAGTTATTTAACTCATTGTTAATACTTTTCCGTTGCTAATTGTATTTTTTAATGATAATTGATTGGGCTTTACATTTCAAAATTACTGTGTTTTTACAAAACACAAAAATGGCTGCCATTCAGGAGGGTGTGGGTTTCGACCCTACATGTAGAATAATTTTATTGATAGAAAAGAGCAAACTACCACCCCTTTAAGTTTGTACAGTCCGAAACCGGACATATTGTATGTGTATGTTTCGCTCAGCTTCCTTATTTTTTTCTTTCGTAAGTACAACGAAAGAAAAGTTGGTTCTAGGACATGGATGTTTCCTCTGGATGTTTTATTTCACCGTTTTGAGAGCAGTCGTGATGAAATAATTTACACAAACTATAACGCCTGTCTGGGGTTTGAACCTACAACTCTTAAGACGCGACCATATCCGCTGGGCCACCTGATAAAATGTAGTTCTGCTTTAAAATGTTTAAGTCCTTTTTTTAAGGAAAGGAAATTCCCAGCAAAGCAATTTATATTGCAGTTTCGTCGAAGTTTGATCAATATTGCAGAGTAGCTAGGTAGTAATAAGTACCTCCAAGAGAGAAATCATTTTATGAAATATGAAGCTGAAATTCTCAATTCCTCGTACTCGTTAAGCTGTAGCGCGTAGTTGTCTGCCCGCCC
This sequence comes from Polymixis flavicincta, assembly GCA_949987655.1. Taxonomy (NCBI): domain Eukaryota; kingdom Metazoa; phylum Arthropoda; class Insecta; order Lepidoptera; family Noctuidae; genus Polymixis; species Polymixis flavicincta. The sequence goes on along the minus strand of OX465171.1, from coordinate 7,171,290 downwards.
GCCGCTTAGCTCAAACTTTACAGTAACAAATTCCACGGGAAATAAAATAAGAGAATAAAACAACGTCAAAGGGTCTTGTGCTGAGAGCTATTTCTACAATAATGGTGTTACGAGAAGGATGAGTTCTCTGATAATATAAAGGGATGAAAATTCTTATTGAATTTCCAAGCGTTTGGCGGGAGCACAAGACAGTGACAAGACAGTAAAAGCAGCCTTACCTTGTTTCCCACAGCAAGATCCACCAGCTCAGGTTTCCACGCACTATTGCAACCATTTTGAAAGGGGACACAACACTTTAGATACACGATTTATATTTATTTCCAATTAGTTGGAGAGCGGCGCAGCCATCTTCAAACAGTTCTTTTAATTTAACGACTCGTAGGGATGTGAATCAGTCTCGCATTAACACAGATAACACATGCACTCATGTGTTGATCGTGAAATCGATGATTGAGTATCGACTAGCTGTCGATGTGATGTCTTGAAGTTTCTTGAAGTCTAATACCACCCCAGGAAGACTGCATACGCTTACCATCGCGCCTGCCTATATCTTAATCAATGACTAGATACAAATTGCAAACGCTTACTATTTGAGTTACGAATAACGGTGACGATACAAATGGTGTCTAGAGATAGGCACTAATGCTTGGTTCAAAATTAAAACTAATCGTTTGGCTTCCGATGGTAGCATTTATTATTACCAAACTGGGCGTGTACATAGATTCGTAAGCTAATTTTACCTGTGATAGCTACTTCCAAAGTAATAAGTAATTTTTCTACCAGGCTTCATAACGTTAGGTTCTCTTTTACAGATAACCTAACAAGTGAAATCGAATAAAATCCTGTAGAAAGTAGGTACGACAACAGACAGCTGTCATAAACATCCAACCTTTTTATAAACTGCCCTGAAAATGGCAAGATCGAGTTGAAACGGTTCCTATTTATTCGAAGGAACTTAAAACTTGCACGTTTCATCCAGCTCTTATATACAACATTATTTTTAGTATATATGTGAAATCTGAATATAGGTTCAGCAGGCTTAGCACGACGCTTTCTATTTCTACAAAGAATAGACAGTGCTTTTTCAATACAAAGTGACATTTCGTAGCTCCATTTTTGACATCCCACCGTAGATACCCTTGGCACGCCACGATTGCGGCGGTAAGTCCCCTCTTTGAGCAGTGGCTTGAGAGGCGGCATGGCGTCCTCACCTTCCGCCTGACGCAGGTCCTCACCGGACACGGTTGTTTCGGGAGGTTCCTGTTTCGGATAGGGCGGGAGGAAACGCCCGGGTGTTTCCACTGCGAAGATCGCCCTGAGGACACGGTGGAGCACACGGTGGCGGTCTGCCCGGCTTGGGCGGAGCACCGCCGTGTCCTCGTGGAGGCGATCGGCGGCGGCGATCTGTCGCGTCCGGCCCTGGTCCAGGCCATGGTACGTAGCGAGAGTGGATGGGTAGCCGTCACCTCCTTCAGCGAAGCAGTAATGCTCGCGAAGAGGGAGGCGGCGCACGTGAGGGAGAGGCAGTCTATGCGCCCTCACGACCCTAGCCGCCGCAGGAGACGGAGACGCCCTGGGCGTCGGGAATCCCAGGCCGATTTCCGGCCACCGTAGGCATGAGCTTGCGGACGGCGAGTAATGGGTAGCTCGCTGTCCGGTAAGGACTAAGGCCAAGTCGACGGCGCGTTGTGTTCCACGCGCGCCTCAAAGAGATGTCAGCACAAAGTGACGGGGCCCGCAACGGCCGATGCCTGCCAGGGGTGCGGGTTTGTTCGACAGAGCCGCAGCCCCTGGCATACGGGCTACTGAGGGGACACAGGTGGGTTTTAGTCAGTAAAAGTCTGACACGCCCTCCTGCTCCACCCAGAGCTGGAGAAGTTATTTGATGATTGCCCAAACAAAAAAAAAATCGTGGATACTCTTCCACGATCTGTCATTTTGTCTTTCGTTTCTAACGATTTGTGTCTAGGTCCCTAGAAGAGTATTTCTTCCCAAACTGACAAAATCACACTGACAACAAACTTTCTACTCGACGGCCACAAAGTATATACGATTACCTACAAAATCATGATTCGTTTAGAACCCGTAACTGTGTTATTTTACTCAGATTTCTAAGAACTTGTTCGACATTAACTTCTACCCGTGACCACGTCTGCGTGAAATATCTCATAACCCCACCCAAAAAACGTATTGGGAATAGCGACTCTTGTCAAATCGTGGTGTCATTCATTCTTAGGTCGGGCCCTAACTAATCTTATGTCCGTAGGTGACACAGAGTAGGAATCGCCCGGAACTACCGCCGATTTCGTACTAACTAAGACTAAAGACCTAACTGTAGTTTGTTCTTAATTGAATACTGAATCGATTTCGGTAACTTTGAATATGGGTATATATATTTTTATATAAAACAATATTCACTCCTATTAGGAAAAACATAAAAGAAAATGAGTTAAGCGACGGTTTCTCTGGGTTTAAAATCTAGAATTAAGTTATAAAATCAAAGTAATTTAAGACATGGTGTTTAAAAAGACGAAAGAAAAAAATAAGGAAGCTGAGCGGAACATACACATACAATATGTCCGGTTTCGGACTGTACAAACTTAAAGGGGTGGTAGTTTGCACTGTTCTATCAATAAAATTATTCTACATGTGGGGTCGGAACCCACTCTTCTTGCCCGTTCTTCTCCATAGAGATCTACGTTTTTGGAATGGGCACCTAGCTTCAACTTCGATTTTTGTTTGACTATTCAAAAGTGCCTGTGAAAGGCTTAATTGAAATAAATGCTTTGAGTTTGAGTTTGAAAAAACACCCTCCTGAATGGCAGCCATTTTTGTGTTTGGTCGCCTTTTATGGAGCGAGCATACTAAAAGTACAGTAACTTTGTAATTTAAAGCCCAATTATAACTTAAAAAATACTTTTAGCAACGGAAAAGTATTAACAATGGGTTAAATAACTCAAATAATAACATTAAATGCTGCATCATCTTGAAATAAATGCAAAATTAGCAATCAAGCAACAATATCTCTCAAACCATTTGTCATAGAATCGAGTTTTTGGTATAATTGTTTAGGTGAACTTAACATCTGTTAGACGTGTAGAAAAAAAAGGTAGTTCCCCCGGGTGAATTTTATAATAACCTTGATTAACCAAAAAAACGATGTCATTTTTTTATTTCAAGATGATGCAGCATTTAATGTTATTATTTGAGTTATTTAACTCATTGTTAATACTTTTCCGTTGCTAATTGTATTTTTTAATGATAATTGATTGGGCTTTACATTTCAAAATTACTGTGTTTTTACAAAACACAAAAATGGCTGCCATTCAGGAGGGTGTGGGTTTCGACCCTACATGTAGAATAATTTTATTGATAGAAAAGAGCAAACTACCACCCCTTTAAGTTTGTACAGTCCGAAACCGGACATATTGTATGTGTATGTTTCGCTCAGCTTCCTTATTTTTTTCTTTCGTAAGTACCTTCTCCTGGCAATAACAAACGAAAAAGAATGAGCAAAATTGGTCCAGCCGTTCACGTGTGATGGTGTGACCAAGGGAAATAAGGATTCATTTTGATAAATATAGATATACCTATATATATAGATAGATAAATAAATAAAAGATAGCTTTAAAATAAGTAACAAGTCTTGGTCATTGTTTTATGCTTTTAACTCAATAGTCTAATTGGGGTGTATGAGGTCTTACGTTAATTATGTTACACGTTGTATATGTGGGTACCGTGTGTTCATTGAACGGATGTACTGACACCGATCGATGTTGATTTGATCTGCCGAGCAAGTAATTGCATTTGCTCTAAAAGGTTGTTTAATAGCAAAGCTTGTGAAGAAGTTCCAGTTATGTTACTGTTCTGTTTCAGTATTGTTAGCTTTTTTATACAATCTATATAAATAAAAAGAAAAGTCCTGACTGACTGACTGACTCATCAACGCCCAGCCCAAACCTTTGGACCTAGAAAGCTGAAATTTTGCACAGAGGTTAGGTTTATAATGTAGACAAGAATTAAGGCACGATTTTTCGTAATTCAATAAGCTGGTAATACAATAAAAAGGTCAGGTGCGTAGTACTTGCAACTGACGCGCGATGTGCGTGTATGACAAGCATGACGCCTTCTATTTCTACTCTACCGTAGAATACCAATCGCTTGTCTACATTTCTCGTTACGAAACTGTCAATTGTCTACACGAAAACGTCATTTTTGTCTACTCTTCCGTCGACAAAATTCTTTTCTACGTTTCTCGTGCTAAGCCTGCAGATATGTGAACGTAAACGAGGCAAAAGGAGTATGTAAATATCGTAGCAGGTGGCGTTCCGTAGTTTCTGCCTACCCCATGAAAGGAAGGCTTGAGTTTATGTATGTAATAGCTTCTGTCCACGACTTGGTTTGCGTGAAATTCTTTGCTTTAACCTAAAATATATCCTATCGCATTACATCGCCCACCCTAGGTATTACTTCATTTGTTATACTTTGATGTGTACGAATTGCAGCGAGTTTGTTTTTCAAATATTTTATTTATTGATGCCCTTTATTGTGAATAGTTTCTATTTTTCTGCAAATTGTAATATATCCCTCAATTCAGTGTGCCTTTTGGCAAAGGCCTCCTCCAGCTGTAGGTACAGTCTATATTTTGGGCAGCATAAAAATAAATAAATTATTTGATTTTGAAATCCATTCTTTTAGATTGAATTACAATATAAAAGATAAAACTTGGTATAATTTACGTGTCGAAATTGCTGCAATTCAATCAAAACTAAATTTTGCACAAAAATAATCTTTGTTTAAAAGCAGAGGATTCGTTTTTTAGTTGAAAACTAAACTGGGTCACTGTCGATGTCGCCGGATACGGTGAAGACCACCGTAATTAAATTATACTCTATTCTGCTCTGAACGAACTAGTTTTAGGTATCGAGTAATTTCATTTAGGTTCATCGATTAATCACTTAGTATAAAATAGTGCTGTAGAACCTTGAAGTTCCTTTCGCTGTACATACAACATGTACGATAAAAAAAGTAGAAATTGGCGACACCTACACAAAAATAAACTATTTAAGGGAGCAAATTTAACAATGAAATAAATTATTTATTTTTAAGAAAAATATTTTATAGACTAGCTTTTGCCTGTGGCTTCGCTCGCGTGGAGGTAAAAAATTATCCCACGGGAACGGGATGAAAAGTAAATCAAATCAAGTCTCTTTTTTGCCCTCTTGTGTACTTACATTTAGTTGTTTTACAATATAAGTAAGTTCCAACATGAAATCCATATGTGTTCATCCAGGTTATAAACAGTGTTTGCCAAATTTCTTTCAAATCCGTTCAGGCTTTTTTTGGATTGAGTAATAAACATCCAAAAATACTAACTAGGATATTTAACGTTTGAGAGTAAATAAATGAAATAAAAATATCGAAAAAACTTAGTGACGGTCAGAAATGTTACACTTTTTTCGCGGTCCCTGCTCTCAATCGCCCGAGTGTGCGTGTGTGTGTGTGATCCTCAGGAAATTCATACCAAACACATAGGTAACCTTTCCGATATCACTCATGCCTGTGAACAAGATCAGACTCGATCCGTGCAAACTATTGTTGAGTTGAAAGAGATAGCGCTCGCATAAATAGGAGCATCCTGTAGTCATTTGTTGCGGAGCGGACCTGCTACTGTGGACGTAAGTACAATAGTCTCGCACTTGCATGGTACATACAATACGTATAGATGCATAAGAGATTTTAAAACTTTTTAAACCGTTTTTTGGTTTAAAACCGCACGGCTTTTTTATAGAATGCACTGAGGGTTTACATGAAGTGACCTAGACAACACCTATTCCCTGAGTTTACTATCACGGGAAATTAAAATAAATTGTATACGTGAAGCAAAAACTTTGTACCCTTTTGTACGAAAATTACGCGGACGGAGGAGTACGAAATTTGGTAAAGTTAAAGTTTTTATGGAAAAGGAGTTCTCGAATTTTGACCACTGAGCTACCTCTAGTTTAAATAAATACGCATATACGCATACGGTTTTCAGTCTGTCTATTCCTGAAAAAGTAATAAATAAATGATTATGAATTCACATTTTTTATTAAAAATTGTGAATAATTTCAATTAGCTTTTTAACATCATTCAAAAGTAATACGCAATCAATGTACGGCCCAAGTGGTCGTGGTTTTAAAACGTTAAAAAAAAACGACGGTTTGCACTCCAGGAGTGCCGGCAGAAGTGAAAACTTGAATATTAACGTTGTGCATTTTTGATATTTTGGAATGGTTAGGGAATAATTTTGCACGAATTGCTTTAATTATCAGTATAAAAGTACTATCATTTATATGGTAGAATACAATATTTATTTATTGCGCTATCGTACACAAACATGAAAATTTATATTACATTAAAAAGTTTATCTCTCATAAAAATCAAGCCATCAGCTGTCACCATCCATGGATGCACGTGGCACGCTGTAACATAAACACACACGAACATTCGCGCAAGCACCCTGCGCCGCCTAAACGAAACAGCCGGCGTAGGCATACATTTTCGTCGCGCCGTAGAAAGAGAGGGGGGTACTTCCTCTCCTACGCCGCGCCGCCTGTCTACTCTCCATCCGTCTTACGAATTTTCGATCAGGTCACGTGTCCTGACGCGATTTTAACATTTTTTATTCATTACAAAAAAAGTGTAGGTACAACGCCGCTAAAGAAGTTTTCACTTCAAAAAGTTTTCGTATAGGTTTAAAACGGTTTATTATCAGCTATTATCATGTGGAAATATGTATTCCTAGTACAGACGCCTGCACATCAAGCTACCCCAATGAGAACGCTACATTCGGGGATAAAAGACTGTGGGGTTACTTGTGTAACGCTTTTACAATAGAATGCGTAGAAACATTAAAATTCAACAACATTAATTGCGTCATTTACGTTGTTAAGTAGACAAGTTGATCAAATATGAAGATTGAATGGTTTCGCAATTTCCTTCAAAAACCTTTGATACACGATTGTACTGGGGATGGTTAAAATGATCGTCTTAACAAGCTGTCGGTTACGTTGTTCCTATTATTTTGTGATACGGTAGCCTATAAAGATACTTTCGCCGCTCTATTAGGTAGGGGATTATTTTAATACTTCCTTTTCTAGTTAGTTTTCTCATTATAAAAATATGAAGAAATCTCTTTTGATCTGCAGGCTTAGCTTCATACTAAGCCTTCCATTTCCACGAAGAATAGACAGTGTTTTTTCCACCAATACAAAGTGACATTTCGTTCCTCCATTTTTAGCATCGCACCGTAGATATCTTTCTACAATCTGTCATTTTGTCTTTTGTTTCTAACAATCTGTGTCTAGGTCCCTATAAATGTAGACTATTTCAGAAGAATATTTCTTCCCAAACTGTCAAAATCACACTGACAACAAACTTTCTACTCGACGGCCATAAAGTATAATACGATTATCTACAAAATCATGATTCGTTTAGAACGCATAACTGTGATAAAATATTCTCTTTACAGAGTTCCTCTGTGTACTGTGATAGATGGATGTCAGGGGCTTGCTGTACCAGACCGAACGATGAGACCTTTGTAGTGCACTTTAAATTGTAATTTCGTTTGTTCTACGCTTTTGTGTTTACAGCAACGCGCCCGCCACGCTAGTCCGTCTTCCCGAAACAAAGAAACCTATGCTCATTTATTTGAAGGCTTTTCTTAAATATGACCGAGTCTTGGGTTTAGTCCATGTTCAACCACCGCAATCTCTACCCCGAACGCTGCCCAGCCGAGTCGGATTCGACGATTGACCTCTTTCTCGAAGTTGGACCTACCTAACTGGACAGTTTGTCCTAGGTAAACGTACTCGTCCACAACTTCGAGTGCAGCGCCTCCGACCGTTACGAGAGTGGGTGTTACACGGGCATTGGACATCACCTTTGTCTTGTCCATGTTCATTTTAAGACCCACTCTTTCGGAAGCTATACTGAGGTCATCGAGCATTGTACTGAGGTCCTCCATGGTCTCAGCCATGACAAATATATCATCGGCAAACCGAAGGTGAGTGATGTACTCGCCATTGATGTTGATGCCAGCCCCTTTCCAGGCCAGAGCCTTGAAGACATCCTCCAGTGCGGCGGTGAAGAGTTTCGGAGAGATAACGTCTCCCTGTATTACACCTCGCTGCAGAAGGATAGGTTTCGAGGTCTGGTCCTGGAGTCGGACTGACATAGTGGCGTTTTCGTACAGACACTTCAACACCTCGATGTACCGATAGTCGATTTGGCACTGTTGGAGGGACTGCAGTACAGCCCATGTATCGATCGAATCAAAGGCTTTTTCTTAGTCCACAAACGCTAAACAGAGAGGCAGATTATACTCTTCGGTCTTCTGTATTATAACCTGCCGCAGCGTATGTATGTGGTCTACTGTGCTAAAGCCACGTTGAGGCAAGGGGTGCGAAGAAGTCGCTCTTATTGCCACAAAATAAATAAGCTGTTATGTTATAGTATCTATACCACTGATGTGCTTTTCATTGTACACATCTGTCAACGTAAGGTTTGAACGAATTTAACAATCCAATACTTTATCATCATCATCATTTCAGCGATACTACGATATACTACGATACCCACGGGAAGAAATGGGATGGTGCTATTCTTTTTATAACCGACGCCACACGGAACGATATTTTTATACCTTTTTTTATTTTATTTTATTACTAAATAGGCCTGCTCTCGACCTCGATCAAGAGCAGAGGTATACATCTAGAAGTATACGTGAAGCACGAGCTTACTCCCCGGTGCTTCTTTGTTTGATTGCGACTAGATTTTGAAGTAAAATAAATACGTTATTGCACAACTCTCGAGATCGCTACATTTTCCCTTTATGCGTTGCGGACGCATTTTTATACTTATATAACTTCTAAGAAGCCTTTTATGAGCTTAAAGTTCGTTACATCGAAGATGAAAGAAAATCTTATATTTTTATGTTTCAAAAAACTTGCTATGTCTTAGATTTCCTTAGAAAGCCTTAAGAACTTGTAAGTCTTCTTGTTTCAAAAACTTTTTTCAAAAAAATAACAACCGACTTCCAAAAAAACACTACAAAGTGCAAAATAACTTTAATTTCGGAAGTCGGTGACTTTGGATGTGTAGGTATTTTAATTCTTTGTCACCGCCTTCCGAAATTAAAGTTATTTTGCACTTTGTAGTGTTTTTTTGGAAATCGTTTGTTATTTTTTTGAAAAAAGTTTTTATTTTTCACTTTTTAGTTACCTACCCTACACCAATTCAAAATTTCGTCATCTTTGGGGTCAAAACAATGCATATTTATGCGATAGCAGCATTCGCGGTTGATTTGCTGTAATTTTTTGAAGAGTTCCGTTGTCTGTCTCCGAAACGCATCATCAGATCTATATGAAGTTTATATGGGACCATTTCGGAAGAAACTCCTTTCGAAAAAAAAAAAGATTTTTGGAAATCCGTCTATATACGACGGAGTTATGCCCGAACATACATAAAAAAATAAAATTAAAAAAAAACATGTCGAATTGATAACCTCCTTCTTTTTGAAGCCGGTTAATAAAACTGCTGAAATTATTTATAAATAATGGACGTCGTCGGTGAAGGAAAACACCGTGAGGAAACTGGCATGTTCTAGAACCAAAAAATCGAAGACATGTGACGTCTACCAATCCGTACTGGGCCTGCGTGGTCGACAGCGGCCCACTCCCTCTCACTGAGAGGCGGCCTGCGTCCCAGCAGGGGGAACATTTTTATTTAAAGGCTGCCCTACACTAGGAATTTCTCCTGTATTGTGGGCGCGTTTACAAACATTTAAACTCACATACACAAACAGCCAGACCCGGAATAACTACTCGTGGTTCATACAAATATTTTTTCCGTGCGGGAATCGAACCCGCGACACGCAGCGCCGCGGTCAATCGTTTAACCACAGCGCCAACCATGCCGTCATTGTAGGCTGTAGGCTGATTATGTAATTGACGTCTACAATCGATAAGTGGCTGGTTCAACAAGGTACAAAACTTAGCCCTGTCTTGTGAAAACTTACGTCCGACGCGGTGTTGCGGGATGAACGACATTACTTAAAATTACGATTTCCGTGGAAACTGTGAAATGTGTTCTTCTGTGAATTCCAGAAAAAACAAGTACAGATCTCAGAAAAAAATTCTGTCTGATTTCCGGCAATATTGGTTTAAAGCAGAAATTGTTTATAAGAGATTGTCGGCGCAGTCTCGGGGCTAGGTTTGATCATTGCAACGGACTATTTGTTGTTTTATTTAGCTCGAAAAATCCTGTTCCCGAAGCATCCATCACGTAGCAATGATTAAATTAGCTTACCTCTATTTGTTGAACAAAACAAACTATACGTTTTCCAGGAAGTTTGTGAACAGTTTAGATTTTGTAAAAGGGTTTTTCATCCATATCCGTAAACCTCGGCAGCGTTATTGTCATGGCTAACATTGATTTAGCCTGTTTTTTTGATGGTATTGGCCTTCTATTCGTGGAAAACCTGAAAAAATGGTGAAGCTGACTGTGATGCTGGGAAATAAAATAATTGTATATAAATACTGGGCTGTGCCGCGGCGCCGTGCTTCACTAAATGCTTGTTGTCTGATGCTTCGGTTAATAATTGTGCCAAAAATACTAGGATACACACGTCAAAATTGTTTAAAGCCCTGGTAATTTTGAATGTACTCGTCGTATTGTCGTTATGAGCGATAATAGTTCTTAATGCAATCCGAAACGGGTTAAAATCTGTTGTAATAAATTCGAATAATAAATCAGCAAGCACTGTCGTAAAAATGCATAGAAAATCGTATAAAATTAGATATTAACTATTTGATAATAATATCCATCACATAATACAAATTGTAATTGAAGGGATAAACTGGTTTTAAAGATAATTAAGAGGTGACTTTGATGTTTTTTTGATGCATTAAAGTATGTTGAATTATGTTTTGACTTCCATCACTGTATGCAAAAAAGACTTGCTTTCAAAATAATTTACGGTTAAAGAGATACACTGGTTTAAAAAACCACCTTTTTGAGCGTTTTCAAGAAATCTCCATCTTAAATCTGATAATAGCATGACCACTTCGCCATCTATCTTGGTGATCTATCGCACTATGCGTGGCGTAAAGTAGCTAGCAAGCTGTAGCTACTTTATCTGTGTTTACGGATAGGTTTTCGGTAGCCTGTGCGTCCGAACGCACTGTGAAAGTTCATTCATATTCTTGAATAAGGATGTAAATCAAAGCTTTTCAGCTCCATCAATTATAATAAGTTTTATTTCCTAGTTATTGTATGCAGGATCGCATTGGTCTTATGTCAGCTTCATCCTGTCTTCACTGGGCACGCCACGATTGCGGCGGTAAGTCCCCTCTTTGAGGAGTGGTTTGAGAGGCGGCGTGGCGTCCTCACCTTCCGCCTGACGCAGGTCCTCACCGGACACGGTTGTTTCGGGAGGTTCCTGTTTCGGATAGGGCGAGAGGAAACGCCCGGGTGTTTCCACTGCGAAGATCGCCCTGAGGACACGGTGGAGAACACGGTGGCGGTCTGCCCGGCTTGGGTGGAGCACCGCCGTGTCCTCGTGGAGGCGATCGGCGGCGGCGATCTGTCGCGTCCGGCCCTGGTCCAGGCCATGGTACGTAGCGAGAGTGGATGGGTAGCCGTCACCTCCTTCAGCGAAGCAGTAATGCTCGCGAAGAGGGAGGCCGCGCACGTGAGGGAGAGGCAGTTTATGCGCCCTCGCGACCCTAGCCGCCGCAGGATACGGAGACGCCCTGGGCGTCGGGAATCCCAGGCCGATTTCCGGCCACCGTAGGCATGAGCTTGTGGACGGCGAGTAATGGGTAGCTCGCTGTCCGGTAAGGACCAAGCCCAAGTCGACGGCGCGTTGTGTTCCACGCGCGCCTCAAAGAGATGTTAGCACAAAATGACACAAAATTTCCCATTTGCTTGCTGACTTCAATGTCTTAAAAAGATATGTACTGGCACCCAAGATCGTTTTCCTGTAGCTGATAAGCTACCCTGACTGTCGCATCGCAACAATCCACACGACGCGGACGGCAACACCGGTAATGGCTAGCAAAGCAATTCTGGACCAGTAATTAAAACCAATATTCAGCCATGTACCTGTACAAAACCGGCCAAATGCCACCGCGGTGGTAAAAAAAAATCTGACGTGGCCGGTTCTTTCAAAATCTTGGCGATCTGAAACGCGCTGACTCGATTATTATTAAATAATCGTAATTAGTTGCTCAATGTTAAAAGACTTTCTTAACAAAGAAAATTAAGTCTAATAATTTATAGTAATAAGACTCAATTTTAAATGCATAAAGTAATGCTTGGTTCAACGCTATTTCCAAAGGAAGTTGGTTAATAATAACTGTGCTTTAAAAAAAATGTTTTCGGTCATTTTATTATGCTTTTAACGGAAAACTCTGATTGGGGTGTATGAGGTCTTGTGTTATTACGTCACACATTGTAGAAAATATCATGTTATTTCAAAAAGACGGTTCGCCCGATTAGGGCGTGTTAATTTTTGCTAGTCGACTAATAAGCCCGTAGGTGACGCCGAGTGTGAAACTGCGGGCAGTAATGCGTTATCTGCTTTACATTAATTAATCACAGCGTAAAACAGCATTTCGTGAAGCGGATTATCGGTTTACTCCTACCATCTTATGTTAGGGACAGTAAAGGGACGCAAAATTGACCCACTTGATTCAATCACCGCACAGCCTGCACTACTGTTGATTATTTTTTAACTTCTGTTAGTGATGTTGGGTGTCTGTCGGAACGTTCAGGGTCATCCCGAAGATTTATGTAGTTCGAAAGAGAGACTAAATATGAATTTCGTCTTATCTTCGAATAGATCTCGTCTCTCTACATTGAGCTAAACTTAGTGATAGTTTTGCTTTCTTAGTTCCGTGAATCGGTGTCACTAAATTACATTTTTATTCAAGACTAGGTGACCCAACGTCCTTTGTCCTGTCCAAATTTTAATTGTTTCCTTTTACATAAACCTAATTCGTACCATCACGAACATTTTAAAAACAAAAAGTTATATTTAAAATACCGGATACAAGCAAAAACCTCTATGAAGTAAAAAAATAAAATGTATTGGCCTTTTAAGTTGCAGGTAATATTTTGATCAAAGCATTGTCACGTCGCGCGTCGGGGACGGCTAAGTAATGAAGATGTTATCCTTTCTACAATAGCGTTAGTTACATTCATTATTGTTGGGCATCGTCTGTTTGGCGTGTTCATTGACCGTCCCCCGACGTGACAATGCTTTTATCAAAATCGGTCGTCCTCAAAATAAATAGTTATCTAGAACTACGCCCACGACTTACTCCGCGTGTAATTAGGACCCACGACCCGCCGCGTTGCATAATCCGCCCGCACTATTATTTCGTTTTTCACTTTCCGTTATATCCGACATATTCTTTCTTTTTGCTTGGCTCCAAAGGGACTTTAGACTTTAGCGTTAGGTTAAGTAGCCTTCCTGAAAAAATGAGCTATCCAATGCAAAAGTAATTGGCTGTTCCAGGTATTAGATACCCCCTAAATACAAACTCACATATAAACAAATTTCAGTTGTTTAATTTTAGTCATCAGCATATCCTGCCGTTATACTCGTACCAATTTATTTGTGGTCGTCGAAACATGTCTTTTTCTTTCACACTTTTCTATTAGTCGTCATCTCCGTAGTCAAACCCTTTTTCTTTTTAATATTGGTAAAAATAGACATTGTATTTTACACAACAATCCATATATTTTTTGGCAAATGCCTACCACGTTTTTGGGCTCTATTCCACGTAAAAATAAATGTCAGTCTCGTTTGACGTCAAACCTTTTTCAGTGGTATAGTTTTATATTTTACAAATCCGAAGTTCTGTGAAACTCTGTCAGCGGATACGTATTTCGGTCAACAATGCCAGTTTTTCGGCTGTCACCAATCAGTCACCGTTAGTTAATTTCAAGCTTTTTTTCCGGGAATAGTTTTGTTTTTAATGCTTTGTTTCACGGAACAAAGGATTAAAAACAAAACTACTCCCTACATCCCTTCGCCAGACCGACTTTTATACAGAATTGACTATATCCAGTTTTTCGGCTTATGTTTATCCTTGGTTTCGTCGAACCTTTGTTTTGGGGATAGACAGGTTGACTGATTTTTAACCAATAATTTGATTGGACTAGAGCTGTTTTTTTTTTTTCGTAAATAATTATGGTTTTTGCCAAACCATTTTTTTATATATTGTTTTGTAATAATCTCGGAACAAAGGTAATAATTCTATTTTTATATGATCTGCTTTAATTAATATCTGGAAGGAGGTAGTTGGAGATCTGTTTTTTCTTTTTTCAGGATGGGAAATCATCAAATAACTTGTGCCGCTCTTGTTGGAGCGGGAGGGCGTTTGACTTTTACTGACTAAAACCCACCCGTGTGCCTTCAGTTGCCTGTGTGCCAGCAGCCACGGTATCTCTTTCAAAAAACGCCACCTCTGCTCTGGTAGGAATTATTGGAATATATTAATTATAAATATGCGGAAAACAAACTTGTTCATAGTTATCATTCAAATATCTGAAAGGCATGGAAAATTGAACCTTTCGGCTTTCTATAAATTATGCCGGATCGCATGTTTGTGAATACAAATGAATACAGCACGTACGCCGCTCCGCCGCACCGCCACTGCCTCGTAACAGCCTGGCCACGGGGATCGGCGGTGCGTACGGCGGTGCGGCAGGCGGGGCGACAATTCGCGCGGCATCGTTTGCAGGCCACGGGGAGTCACGATCGCCGCCGCGACCAGTAAGGAAGTCCGAGAGCGAAATTTTTTTAACAAAGTTATCTCGATATTGCTTAGAAAGTAATAGTTTTTTGGTTCAATTATAATATTTGGAAGAGATTGTGAAGAATTTAAGTTGAATAGGAATCGAGGTATAGATGGAGAATTCCACAAGAAGTACGAGAAAATCAAGAAATTTTATTTTAATTTCTTCCCACAATCATTTCACTATACGTTTATATTTATGCTGTGGGTGGCCAGACTTCCAAATAGGTGGCCTTGCTAGTATTTCAGCAATAAAAGTATCTGTGTTCATTATTCGCGGCGAAAACAACTAAACTCGTTTGATCGCTGCCCTAGTCGCCGCGACTGCCGCTTGACGCCGTGGCTCGCGCCGTACTGATTCATGTATTTGTTTCACTCGCCGGCCGCGCCGCCGGCCGCCCGTGCCATTCGCTTGGTACATTCCGCCGGTCGCCCCGCCGGTCGCCGCCCCGCGTGGCTTGATTAGTACATTTCTATGCGTTTGTTTCAGTCGCTAGACGCCTCGGCGGTCGCACCGCGCGTTTTTTCGCTATGGCGTATTTCCCGTGGCCAGGCCGTAACAGCGTCGTAACCGCGTGTAAACCGCATTGATGTCGAGGGCAACGATCACAGTTTAATAAAGCATTGCCAACATAAAGCAGTAGCTTATGTTGTTCATTATAACATCACCTATCTGCCAGTGAAAGTTCCGTCAAAATCGGTCCAGCTGCTTTGGAGATTAGCTGGAACAAACAGAGAGGCAAACAAAAAAACCTCAGAATATATTGTTTTTTTTTTTTGTTTTCATTCTCCTATACTGTCCCTCTGCTGGTCAAAGCAGGCCTGGTGGCGTGGAAATAGAGTTCTTAAAAGGCTGGGGGGAGGGGAATTACAAACGTGTGCGGTCGGAGCAACCCCATCAGGAACGAAATTCCCTACGCGATACTCGCGCGCGTGGGTGTTGAGCGTGTGTGTGTGTTTAGGGGTATGAGGAACAGGGTGTAAAGTTCACTCATACTTATGATGGTAAAGGAGGATCCTCCAACGATTGCACGAAGGCTGCGCTGACGTTCTTTCACGGGGTCACCAATTTAGGGGTATGAGGAACAGGGTGTAAAAGTTCACTCATACTTATGATGGTAAAGGAGTATCCTCCGACCAGACGGGTATTGTGTCTGGTCCGGGCAACTGCCCAACAGTTGATGTCGGGATTTTGTACCTATCTGAGTGGCGTGGTAAACTCTGATTGCGCGATGTAGAATATCTATGATAGTTCGCCTGTGGCATTGTAGATGGCGCCACTTTTCTTTTGGCGTTTTTCGATATTTTTGCGAAGTTTTTATTTTTGTAGTGCCGCTACATGTGTAAACACTAGTATATACTTATATTATGAAGAGGAAAGATTTGATTGTTTGTTTGCATTGAATAGGCTCCGAAACTACTGAACCGATTTGAAAAATTATTTCACTGTTGGGAAGCTACATCCCCGGGTGACATAGGCTATATTTTATCCCCGTATTCCCACGGGAACAGGAACTACGCGGGTGAAACCGCGGAGCTCTGCTAGTAGATAATAAAACGACCGATAGAGTTGCATGTAGGGGGCATAACGTATTTTCGTTACGTGACGATTTCTACCAGTTAACTCCTACCGCAAGCCGCGTTAAAGAAATTTGTTTCAAAAATATTCAAGGTCATAATTTAAACTCGTCTTTATCTATGTATATCGTTACCGTTGCAGTAAAACTTTACACGTAACATCACGCTTATAATCCCTGAAGGGTCTGGCAGAGGGGTACCTATACCGACAGGCAAGGGCATCCACTGTAACCTTCAATTCGGCACAGGATTCTCTACTTAATAGCGTAAAAGTATATGGTCGGTTATTAACAGTGATCGGATAATCGGACGCTTATAGTATACCTAAACTTCTTCCCACGAAGGAATAATATGGACATTCCTCTCTGAATAAATAAATTAATCCCGGGTTCCCGGGATTTAACAATCTTGTAAAAACAAATATAACAAATGTAATGAAATTATAGCAGTGGTTATTTTGATTTATTATCTTTATTTATTCAAAACAAATGGAATATTAATAAAAAATATAATATGTAAAATGTGGTCAAGTAGTAAAAAATGATTTATCCATCTAACAGATTAGAGATCGAATCGACTAATATTGTATTTTAAACCAACAGAAGACTAAAAAATAATGAATGAATCTGTGGTAGTAGGGTCTGCTTGGACGTCCCTGCCTGTATAAACCCATATTGCATCCACTGTGCACAAATTCAGGACAGCAAAGAGAAATAGTGTAGTAAAAGTTAATATAAAACAAGTTATATTAAAGTGCGTTGGATAAGGAACAGAATGTGGAGCATGCTTTGATGTAGATGACTCGCTCGTCTCCTTCTTGTTTTCTTAAAAAAATATTTAATTAACACAACCTTTGTTTTTAAGAACAAAAATGTTCCATTCTTTGTGAATATTAATAAAACAGTTGTGTGGAAACAATGTACTAAACAACTAATTAATACAGGATAAGTTTTTATCCAGTGCGCAAACTGTATTTTTTTTGTATAACCGATGAAAAATTTCTGCGCTAGGGGTTCTAGAATGATATGCTGAATTCATGGTTAAAGTTTGCGCACTGAATAAAAACTTTTCCTGGATAACTTTTTACTGTTGTGATCAAACAACAGCTACGAAGACGCGTATTTGGCCTCTGCTCTTAGTTTGAATGAAATTATTTTTCCGTGTAACAAGGTTAGCGCCCTTGAAAAGTACGCCTGCATATTCTTGTTAAGTTTTCAGGAACTCTGTGATCTCGTCTCCTGAGGATCCTGCTCGTTATTTCGTACATTTTCATATTTCGCGACTCAAATGCACAACAAATTCCCGAATTCAAATAATGTTTTATTGTTCGTTTTTCTTGTGATACAGTCACAAAATATGAGCGGTACTGATATAGAAGAAAACTCAAAACATGCTGTCTGGTTTTTATGGTAAAATGAAATGTAATTTTCATTTATACAAGTCAATATTTTGTTGGTCAATGCTTTAAAACTAGATGGCGTTGGCATTTCCTAGCGGACTGATCCTTGAGAAGAAATGCCAAACAAACTCATAGGTCATGGTGTCTTTTAAAGTCCCAACATTATATTACTAGGCTTTTTACATAAAATCCTAGTAATGGACCTTGTCTGAAAGGACTTTTTAAAGTTAGAACCATTGCAGCTTTGAGCTGACCTGTCCCACATGACGGCATGCATGCACCAGTTATCGAGTAGCTCAACCCTATTTTAGGGAGCTCAACGACGCGTCACAAGATGCTGCCAATTCTGCAGTATATTTGTGTAGGCCATATACAAAATACTCAAAACCGCCAGTCAGTTATAAGGCCATGTTTTCTTTCAATCTAGCCTGCTATATACATTCACAGTCAGTTTTCTCTTTATATGTCATCAATAATATAATATCATAAGTTAAGTAATCATTAATAAAAAGTTAAATCTTAATATGAATATCAAAACACTTAATATATACTAGTTTATTGATTGGGGTAACTTGGTATAGCTTAATTAATCCAAAGAAGGTGCTGAAGTAATGTCAGATATTTTTGATCACAATGAGTTATCATATTCTCCTGAATGTAACTAAGTAGGCAGATATTTATAACGCAAGACATGTCGGATATTATTGCATTCTAATATGTGGTACCTATTTACTCGTACATCTTTTTGAAGCCGATGCCGTATCCTATATTTTGGCTTCAATGGCCTCGTCGGATCGTTTTGGTGTTCCTTCGATGTCGGGGGTGCTGCCACTTGTATATCTTAAACATATAGATAACTTTTGAAAAGAGTACCCGTGGAAATTCTTGCCGGCACTTCTCCATAGGAAACGACAAATTCAACCCATGCAACTAGCTTCTGACATGTCATAAGTGGCGATGTAAAATATTTTGGTTTTGATATGCCTTCCACAAAATGATCACATATATTTGCCATCCTCTTGACGACAGATGTATCATGAACTGTCCAGAATAATGATTATGTGCTCCTGACTATGAAAGTAAATTGACATACCGACGCGAGGATACGAGGCTTGTTCATTTTATCTTCTCTTCATAAAGTCATTTCATTTTAGAACGAATGACATCAAAAAAGAAAATACGAGGACATGCCTGGTTCCTAGTATTTTAATTTAAAAGTTGAGTACAGAAAGGCGGACGAATTCGGTGGAAATGGTATTTTTTATAAAGCTGTGTTTCAAAAAATATATCAAATAGAGACAAAGAGGAGCAGGCGGGTGCAAATATTTCCAGTCATTGTTTTAGTTAGAGACCCTGCTGCTGTCCTGCACGGCAAATTACTAAAACGTTTAGTTTGTTCGAAATTCAAACAGAAATACTGCCGGTTGCTCATGATAAAGAAAAAACAAATCGTGCATGAAATGTTTTGTCAGTACACGCCTAGGCAGTTTAAACCGGCTGCGATTAATCCGATTATCGTAGCTAAGTATGCTGCGAAATTGCATTCAAGCTGCTAAATTAATTAAGTAAAGACATGTCAAGCAAGTTGGAATCAAAACTAATTAAAGTGAGAGTTTAATTATTACATATAAGTAGGTGAAATAGTTATTTTTCCGAGTGAAGTTGCTTTCATAAGCTGGAGCCTCGGGCAGTCCCGGGTATGCGATTATATTCAATTATGCCTACATTATGTTTCACTAACAGGCAGAAACAAGAATGCTCGCAACATTCTTGTTTCTGCCTGTTGTCAGACATGTTTTGCGAATAGTTAGGGGAGTACCGTTTCATTTTTAACCGACGAAAAAAAGGAGGAGGTACTCAAATCGACGGGTTTTTTATACTGAGTAGTCCGCTTTTAAAAGCTGAAAAAATACTTTAAAGGAAATCGACGAAAAAAGAAACTGTAAAGCATAAATGAGCTGATGGTTTAGACCAGTGCTTTGCAACCGAATGAGTATAAGAATACTTTTAATTTCGTAGAGTTTATTACAATACATTTAAATACTTATTAGAAAGCAGTGGTTACAACTTACGAGTTGTATAACCTATTTTTTCACCACTACTCTCAAATCGGTGCAAGAAAACATCGTTAGGAAACCGGCATGTCCGAGGACAAAAAAATCGAAAACACGAGACATCTTCCAAGCCGCACTAGGCCCGCGTGGTCGGTTACCGCTCACTCTCTCACGGAGAGAAAGCCTGTGTCCCAGCTGTGGGAGCACTATATCCTGATTATTGTAAAGAGTAGGCCAGGGAGCGTCTAGCTAGCAATGAGGTGCTCTCAGGTGTTGGTTGTCCTATCATTTCTTTTGCTTTTGATTGATGTAGTTGTAGTCGGGCCTGCTTTTAACACTTCTGTGCGTTTTATTGAACGCAGAAATAATTAAAAGCTAACGGACTTTGAGTACGCTCGTTTTGCGATAGAGTAGTGTATTAAAAGAACATTTCGTCACGTGTACGGTCGAAAGACGTCCACTGCTGGACATAGGCCTCCCACAATACTCCGCCACTTCGACCAGTTGTGTGCTTCCCACATCAATCGGATTCCTGCGGCCTTCTCAAGGTCATCGGTCCACCTTGTGGGAGGCCTTCCAACTCTACGTCTTCCGGTACGCGGTCGCCACTCCAGAACCTTTCAGCCCCATCGGCAATCAATTCTGTGAGCAACGTGCCCTGCCCACTGCCACTTAAGTTTGGCAATTCTTCGGGCTCTGTCGGCCACATTGGGTCTCCTGCGGATCTCTTCATTCCTGATTCGATCACGTAGGGAAACTCCAAGCATAGCCCTCTTCATCCAGTTACCCGGCACCCGGCAGTTTAAGGCCCTGGTAATTTTGAATGTACTCATCGTATTGTCGTAATGAGATAATAGTTCTTACTGCAATCCGATACGGGTTAAAATCTGTTGTAATAAATTCGAATAAGAAATGAGCAAACATTGTCGTAAAAATGCAAATAAAATCGTATAAAATTAGATATTATCTACTTGATAAAAAATAATCCATCACTGGATGCAGTTTGGTATTTGAAATTTTATGGTATATTTTTAATTACAATAATAATTGTTATTGAAGGGATAAACTGGTTTTAAAGATAATTAAGAGGTGACTGTTGTTTTTTTTTAATACATTAAAGTATGTTTAATTATGTTTTGAGTTCCATCACTGTATGCAAAAAAGACTTGGAAATATTATATACTTTTTTGCTTTCTAAATTATTTACGGTTAAAGAGATACACTGGTTTAAAAAACCACCTTTTAGAGCGTTTTCAAGAAATCACCGCCTTAAGCCTTCTAATAAGGCCAATGGGTTCACAATGGTGATCGACCACGATTCAGTACCATAGTTCACCACTGGCAACACGCACTGGTCCTGCGCTGTACGGTCACACATCTATTCAACTAAACTGTCACTAAATTATAAGTATCATTATATCTATTTCAGAGTTACATACAATAGCTTTTAATTTTTCCTCTGTTCAATCATTAGGATTTTTAAAAGTGAAGTGTGCATAAACTTTTGTCGCTGACTTTACCTACTTGGACTCATTCACTCAGGTTTCCGTTTTCATTTAGAAATGAAAACCAATTTTAAATAAATAAAGTTGAGTGCATCGAACACCCTAATTACGTAACACACTATCAATCAGAATCTGAATCATTTTCAGGTAATTGCCAATCCATTCATGTTCTATGTTGTTTTTTTCTAATTGTGTTTATGTTGTTTTAGTTTTGACTGTAAAACATTTCGACACAATATAAAAATTGGTGGTTGGTCGAAAAAAATATTGTGCTCAACAACGTTAATACCGCAATTAATGTGCTTGAAGTTCAAGCCTTAAGGTTGGGTTATTCCGGCCTGTGGGCCTTTGAAACGCTACCTCCGCCTGCCCCAAATGCAGCACGACGTATTTATTTACGATGAACTGTCAATCATTTAGCAGAAAATCCATGCCATAGTATAACATATTGCCGTTGATCAACTGAATTATTTTTCCTAAGTTCGATATTTTTTCCTTAGTTTTAGGTACGGTATGGTAAAACTAAAAATATTACTTAAAGTTCCCTGTGTAGGGTAAGCGTCCTGTAAGTTACCTATTGAGCGTTTTCATATTATCAGATATTGACACCATCCCGATACC
The DNA here is from genome assembly GCA_949987655.1 of Polymixis flavicincta. Taxonomy (NCBI): domain Eukaryota; kingdom Metazoa; phylum Arthropoda; class Insecta; order Lepidoptera; family Noctuidae; genus Polymixis; species Polymixis flavicincta. Next base: position 7,149,284 of record OX465171.1, on the reverse strand, counting down.
GATATGTCGGCAGCTTTACACATACCGATTCGAAACCGATATTTTTATTATCGGCCTGATGATATTGGTGAATATCGATGACCATCGCGACTCACCAAACGACCACAGTAGGTACAGTACCTACGTTTCGACGTCTCGAAGTCGGCAGTGCGAATAAGTGTGTTCAATTGAAATAATGGTCAGTTGTCTCACCTCTATTGTGCTGATATCGGAGTCAGTCACTGTCTACGACGACATAGGTGACAATAACAACTCTACGTAAAAGTGTTTATTAGTTACTAAACGTATGCGAAAATCTGATCCCTGGTATCGTGGCAGTGTCGGAATCGGCTAATGTGCTATGTTGTAATTTAATGTAATTGTTAATGTGATGTCATCAACTAGTTTCGAATAAAAATGCAGAAATGGATTTTCATTCAAAACTAGCTTTTGCCTGAGGCTGGTAGTTTCAGAAATAGCGATTTCAAACATTTATAAAAAAAACAAACCCTTCAGCTTTACTATTATTAGGGTTTCGACCTCAGGACTAGCTGCTTCTCACACGGAAAACTGCACGTCAATTGATCCCGCGACACCAGTCCTGTTCTCTTTGTATATTTAGGCTGTTGAGAGCCAATCTACAAATGTGACGTAGTTGTGTACACGGAAGTTTTATATAATGTGGCACAATAGTGGTGTCTTACGACTTCCACGCGAACGAAGTCACGAGCAGAAGCTAGTTACACAGATACATACTATGGAAAATGAAAAATTGCAATGGAAATGATGCTTCCAGACCTTTCAACCAGAGAATTTCCAGACAAGTGTTAGTTGTCAGTGAATTCGAACTGAAGGAACACGGGTGGGTTTTAGTCAGTTAAAGTCTGATACGCCCTAACTCCGCCCAGAGCGGGAGAAGTCATTTGAGGATTTCCCATTCAAAACAAAAAAAAAAACCGTTGTGCATTTTTGTTCTTTTAGAAAATAAATGTCTTTGAATCGAAATCATGCTTCCAAACCCATAGGTTAACGCTAAGCGTAAGTTGTCAGTCAATTCAAGAATTTATCAAGTAGACAAGCCGTGTGTCCGACGGCATTTCTCTTCGTCAAAAAGGTAGATTTCAATAAAAAAATTCATCCACTGATTTATTTACATCTTTAGTGGCAGAATTTTCAAAGATACTGATTTTCAGATTTTTATTTAGTAGAATATGCTAAAAATGGTCGTACTGTTTCGGTTACACTGTAACAATATTCTTTTGTTTTTGGTGTTTGCCCTCGCTCAGAAAGAACCGTAAATATTGTGAGCTACATATGAAGGAACAATTGCCGTACTTTATTGTCTACTGTCGTACCTACTGCTCCAGCTATAATTTATCGAAACTATTATTTTAAGACAACAACATTAATATTTTAAAATCACGGATTCGAGAAAAAATCTTGTATTGCTAGCTCCGCTATTCGAGAAATATCAATGAAGTTGTAATAGTGTTCCTTACATTTGGTCGTGTACCCTATATCACTTTTGTCTGAGCAAATTTTTTCCTATTTTCTCTGTTGGCGTCAGACTGAAAGTTCTTTATATTATTAGTATACAATCGACAACCAGACATATTGTATAATATGTAATATTAATGTAGGATGTGATAGTAGCGAACACAGTTCGGTACAGTTGAAATATCATAGTTGATATGTATGAAACTAATTAAAAGAATCTTAGAAAATTGTGATTTGTACAAACTTCTTCATAAACGACGAATACGACTCTCACTTGACTATTATTTCATCGATAATAATTTTGTAATGTGTCAACACTATTTTAAGATGACAATTAAACGTCATCATAATGCCTAGAAATAATCACATTTTCGAAAACATTTTTATGAATTAAAACTGTTATATAATTACAGGATATTTTTTCTGAGCTATCGCAATTTCATAAATTAATTTGTTATTATTTTATTCGATTTTTAGGGTTCCGTACCTCTAAAGGAAAAAACGGAACCCTTATAAGATCACTTTGTTGTCCGTCCGTCCGTCCGTCCGTCTGTCAAGACCGTTTTTCTCAGGAACGCGTGGAGGTATCAAACTGAAATTTCTATATGATACTTAGTTCTACTGTCCCTGGAAGCTGTAGAAAAATCAACCTTCTAAGTCAACGCAATCAAAAGATACAGCCATTTAGGCCGCAAAATTCCGCAAATTTTCGAAACTCGCACGGGAATCAAAACCTACAGGGTACTTCCCGTGAACTTAGAATCTTGAAATTTTGTACGAAGTCACGTCTTATAGTACAGATATAGGAAAAATTACGAAAACCGAAATTTTTTAGTTTCGTCATATAAAAAAAAAAATTTTTGACAATTTTGAACTTTTACTTATATACCCACAGGTTTGTACGGAACCCTCGGTGCGCGAGTCCAACTCGCACTTGACCGGTTTTTTTTGTACAGACGCAGAATGAGCGAGTTTTTGGTAATTTTGACACAGGTTCACCCTCGATGACGTCCCGCAGGACTCTGACTGACTCTGAGCCGATTTAGCCGGATTTAGATCTTTTTGAGTTTATCAACAAAAAAAAAACTACGAAACTAAAAAATTCAACCTTTAAATTCCCTCCTAAATACGATTCTCTCATCGTACAACATGCAATTTTCACATAATTTTGTGCTCTTATTACGAAATGAGACGGAAAATGGTTTTTAAATCGACCCTATTTCGGATTTTTGTTTTCATCGAGCAAATTGCAATTAATCGTGTTTTGAACCTTTAATTTCTCTCAAACAAGGATCTATCTATGACATATATGTTTTTTTCAGGGCCTAAATACACGAATTTGATCATTTAATCTTGATTCTCAAACAGGGAATTTCGGATAACCCCCCGCTAAACTGTCAAAATGATAGAGATTCCTACTGTTAGTGTGTTACGCATTTACCTCGCTGATTGAGTTTAAAGTGACTGTGGTCGTGTTGCTAGAAAACTCGGCTATTCTTTATTGAGTTTACATGTTACTGCAAAAGTAGGTTTCGAGAAGCCCGGCTTTCTGTCCGCCTTGTCTTGAATAATTAGATTTCTTATCTTTCAAACGCGGATATAATTATTTTCTATCTTTTTATCTGGTGTCTTATTTGTTTTTATAGAGTTTTTCGTGTTGTTCTTGTCGGCTGATGATGTTTCGGCTCAGCCGGACAGCAAAGTATAGATGGTCAAATTAAATTAACTGGCTATACTTTACCCACGAATTGATTACCTATCGATAACGAAAAGGAATTATATTAAACGTAACGACAATTTAAAAAAAATCTTTCGAAAGCTCGTAATCGATCAGTTAGTTTTTCTTGGAACTTAGATATATTTTTTACAAATTACTAAAATTCATAACTTAACAGTCTTTCGGTTGCCTTAATTATATGTCAGTGTCATATTTTTGAACAAAGTTGGGATACTGATTTTTTTATTATGATTAATACTGAGTTACGCAATTAGGGTGCTGGTTGGTATACGTCACATGTCTTTGAATTTTTGATTCAAGGAGATGCCGGTTTCCTCACGATATCTTTTTTACCATTGGGAGAGCAGTGATGAGAAATAATTTACACAAGGGCCTGACTGGGTTCGAACCTAAGACCGACAACTCGTAGATCGTGGCTGGATACCACTGGGCCACTGCTGCCCACTTTTCTTTTGCTTGTTTTCTCGGAATTCTGGCTCCACCTTTATCCTAGCTAATGATTTGTTTTGTCTACCTTCTGCTAAATTAAATCTATTCAATAATTTAATTTCGGATGAAAAATAAATCTATACATTTTTAGTAAAAGGTTCTCTCGTAAGATCAGGAGGTACGGTTTTTCCCCCTCTAAAACAAGACAGAAACAAAGAGCAGGGGCACGTTTTCTCGAAGCGTTTCGTCGTATTTTCATCCCGTCATAGTTTTGGCTGGATAAATGCTAGACAGTTCAAAATTTCAGGATAAGATGTCTGTCTTATACTCACTTATTTGTCTAGCTTTTGTAATTTAGATTTTATACTACTAATATTATAAATGTGAAAGTTTGTGAAGATGTTTCGATGTTTGTTACTCAATCACACAAACACAGCTAAACGGGTTTAGATGAAATTTGGCACACTGGTAGATTATAACCTGGATTAACACATAGGGTACTTTTTTACCCCGATAGTATCTACGTTCTCGCGGGATAATTTCCGACTTCCTTGCGGGCGAAGCCGCAGGCGGAAGCTCGATATAGCCACGATATTTATTCATAAAAGCGAAAGGTCACTCATGCATACATACATTCATTCACTCACTGGTTAATCTCGCAATCACAAAAACTACTAGACCTACGAAGATGGAATTTGGTACAGAAGCAGGTTATGAGTTGGAGACGTCAGCTAAGAAAGAATTTTCGGAAATTCCCCCCGGACGCGGGTGTAGCGGGCAGCAGCTAGTACCTAATATACGTCGATTTCGTTACGTGACTGACTCACTCACTCATCAAAACCTCTAGCGCACTTCCCGAAGTCCTAGAAATCTGGAATTTGTTATACAGGCTAAAATTTGCACACCAATAAAAAAAAGAAAAATTAGTATGTAACTTTCAACCTCCTACCCCGTTACACGTACAAGTCTGTATTTCTCACGGATAATGTCAGTATAATATTACCAAATTAAAATAATAATGAAAAGAGCACCTTACGAAAATACATTATAATGAACACATAACATATTCTGATATTTTTATACAATGAAAGTCTGAAAGCGTTATGTATGTCTTGGCAACCCATTTTACAAGAAATGTTTTTGTTAGTTAAATGAAAGTAAATCGAATTAATAAAAAAACCACCCAAACATCTCGAAAAACACAGAAATAATGAAAAATAAAATGTAGTAATAATTTAAATCTTTAATTTCTAAATTAATTAATACATTTTCCTAATTAATTATGTTTGTAAAACTCGGTGAATTTATTTACACTCCACTGAATGTGTAAACGCTGCAAATATGTGATTCAGTAATAATAACCTGACCATTGTTCTCGCTTTTAAAATTAAGTTAATTCATAAAATTAAATTCATGTAATGTTGTATTAAATCGTTCACCCTAATGATGAATCTTTTATTTTATGGGATGGTTTGGATAACAATTAATCGGGTGCATTGCACTTTTAAATATAGGTTATCGGCTATACGAGATCGTACAATAATGTAGTTGGTTTACAAAAAGGGCAATGCACAATATTTCATTAAGTTGATGAACTACGTTATTTGTTGATATATATATATAGGTGGCTTCGACTTTACAAAATTCACTTTTACACGTTGACTTTTAGTTTCATTTAATTATTCGGAAGAACTAACTATTACACATACTACTAATACAGCTATAAGCCAGCATCATCACCAGTGATAGGAATAGGTAGTGCCATCATCACCAGTGCGCAAATTTTAACTTACTGAAGAGTTTTCCCGAATCTCGGGAAAAAAATTAGTCCTAAGGAAGTCTCCGTTTCTTGTCTCTGTTCTACGAAGTTTAGGCAAATAGGCACTACCTATTCCTATCAATGATCATCACACTGCTGGGCAAAGGACCGCCCCATGACTTCCAGCTTTTTCAATCCAGGGCTATAGTCGACATTCATCGTCGGTCACCAGTTTACTTGGGTACGACGACAGATTATATATCCTACAAATATTGTATGTTTCTTACTCAATCATGCAAAAACGGCTAAACGGATTTGGATGAAATTAGGCACACACATTGATTATAACCTAAATTCACACAGCATACGTTTTATCGCGTTAGTACGTTCCATAGGATAATTCCCGACGAAATCAGTTTCACCTAGCTTCTGACGTTTCATAAGTGCCCATGCAGGTTTATATGAAATAAAATATATTGATTTGATTTGACCTACGTATAGTTTATAATTAAAATGAAAACGTTAAAATATAAGTCCAAAAGACATTGGCATTAGTGTCAGGGAATATTAATTAATTTACAAGACTATTAGTTCGCTAACTACACACTTGCGGCGTACTCTTTATACCCTGAAAACGTTCGTTGAAAATAATGTACTAGTACCTATGTGCCTAATGGCTATTCAGTTCAGCTCATGGTGAGCATCGACGCAGTTCGTCGCGATCCTTCGTGCGAGTCGGGAGTTCTATTAGCTACTTGTCGGTTCTAGATTTCAGGCGCGCGGTCGCGACTCGTATTCAACGACGCGAATCAAAACTTGAGTTTTCAGAATTTTGGCGCGAAGTGCGGTTTAGGCGGTCATAAGGTAAATATAAACTTTCGTACGCTTTTTAAATATTTTTTTATGCAAAACCCCGTCATTTTTGGGTCGGGGATTAAAAGAAAAATTAAAATAACCATCCGAATGCAATTAAAATATAAATGAAATCATAATCAAAATCTTTAAATAAGTTATGGCTTTCAAAGTTAAAACATTGATCTTTCCATTCATTTAATAACTTCTGGCAGTTGTTCACCAACATCATATCTATCTTAAGGGGGGAACCAAGTCGCGGGCTCCAACTCACTGGTGAGCCTGGCTGAAAAGCACGCTGTCTTACCAGGCTTCGTGTCTGACAGAGGTAGTACCCGTGATGAGTAGTTAGACGCTAGTCTACACGCACAACAAAGTTTTGGAGATTTACACTTTTTTATTACTTAAACACGTCCAAAGTTACGTTAAATTTTCAAGTAAGACGAATCTTTGTTGGCTCATAACTTTTTAATGGTTTTTTATTTTAATCTTCGGTTTCCGTATAGACAATATTAATAATTAGACAAAACTATACCATGTTTAATTTTTGATATATGTATGTACATTGTCAAACAGTGGAGTAATAGTTAAGTTTGAATGGGAAAAATGTGGACTTGATTAACCTTAAGGGCCCTTTTTCACTAGGCCATCAGTGGCGGCGCAACCAATAGTCGCGCTGTCAAAAATGTATGGTTCATTGTGCAGCCGAACGAACTCTTGGTGAGATACCCACCATAATGTAGATCATAAGGAAATGTAAAGCACTGTATTTGCCAAAAAAACATTCTCAATTATGGGTTTCCCCCTTAAGAAGTGACCAGTGCGCCAGGGTAGCGAAATTCAAATTTCCTAACGTTTTCTGCAATAATGCATTCTTTTTTTACGTTTTCTGCAATAATGCAATTTTTTTACGTTGTCTGCAATTTACACGTCACTGACAGACTGTATGTTGAACAAAATATGATCTTCCACTGTAACACGTAATACACAAATATAGTCATTAAAATCGGCGCTACACTTTATAGCAGAACTTTTTACGTCATAATAAACTTCAGTTTGCAGAAAATAGTTTGGCACACACTCATACAGCATACATTCATAATTTTGTAAGTCAGAATCATCTTTAGGCATCATTTCATATCCATAATATTTATAAACAAGAACCATCATATCGAAGAAAGTTCACAGTCAGAGTCTTTTGGTATAAGTATAAAAATAGGTAGAATTCGGTTCCGACGGTCGCCGGAAATTTCGTAGCATCAAGATTCTGCTGGATAGATAAAACCCATTAAAATCATCAATACAAATGTCATTATTTCATGGATTAGTCATTCAATAGAATTAAAGTAACTTAGAGGGACAGCGAGCTACCCATTACAACTGTATACGGTGAGTTCTTAAATAAAGTCCACTAGAAGAGAGCATTTATCAGCCCTTTTGGATATACACGTTTGATTTATTAATACAAGTGGTCGCCCAGTTGTCGAAATTCGACCGTAGTCCATTTATTCAATTATATAATATTATTAGCTTTCTGCACTCCTTCTCCGTATAAATTTTAACTCTGCCAAACTTCATACTCCTCCGCGTAATTTTCGTAAAAAGAGTGCAAGTTTTTGCTTCACTTATTAATCTATAGATATTGTTTGAGCCACTACATGGCCTGTTGATTACGGCAGCTTTGGCATTCTTTAGGTATTCAAAGTTACAAATTAACGGTCACTTATGACACTGCAACAATTAGGACATAATCCCTACATTTTATAAAACACAGAAGTCTCTCTGTTCGCATAACTCGAAAACTACTTATCCGCGACTCTAGGAGAAGAATGTCAATGAAAACTTCATGGAAATTGTTCTACCAGAGTCACAGCTATTGAAAATGTTTGGTGCAATACGCGACGGCCTCGTCATAGAAATTGATAGGCACCTGACAACTAAGGAGGTACTGCCCCGATTAGTTGCCAAGCTTCGAGATTATGTCACATCACCACCTATCACACTTAGACATCCATCGCTTAACTTTCTAATAGGAATGTAGCAGAAGCATAGATACTAACTCTATAACAAAGAGCTAAAACGTCGTTAACTGGGTCAAATTAAATTAACTATCGAAGCTTCGCAGCTCTGATCTAAGTGAAAACATCCGCGCGGTATTCATGACGAAATTCGCTCGAATCGGACATGTTTTAAAGGGGAAGCGTCGGGGTTTGCTCGCTATATTCAAAATTTCTTACGTTTTTGCCAATGTGCAGGTAAGTGTCTGGCTGTAAATAGTTTGATTAAAATATGATTCGTGAGAGTAAAAAAAGTAGCTTACAGAATTATAAAAATCAATATCATCGTTACAATCATCTAAGATTATTTAATCTTATTAAATGCTATTTTAATTGCTTTATTGCTATTAAATCTTATTTTGATGATGAATGGTCTGTTTTCCTCAAGAACTTTGAGGAAGGGTATAGGTTATTTAACATCACCCATGACGCATAATCTGAGGGTCGTAGGAGCCTCCGATTATTCGTCATGGGTGTCGTTTTCATGGTTTTTGAGGATGCTGAAGCTGATAGTGGGGTCAAAAGAAAGTTTGAAGAAGTTAAGAAATGTCGGTGTACCTACTGAAGGTACAAATCTGCATAATCCTTCAAGGAAATTGGTGTGATATTATGTTATGTGCTTTCATCATCATAATCATCATTTCAGCCGGAAGACGTCCACTGCTAGACATAGGCCTTCCCCAAAAGGGGGTTTTGCCATAATTGCCACGCTTGGCAGGCGGGTTGGCGATCACAGTATGGTTGTAAAATGCATAAAGAACGCTGCTGCCCATTTTCTAGTAAGACCCTTAGTCGCCTTCTACGACACCCACGAAATGGGATGGTGCTATTCTTGACGGCCGGCACCATACGGAACCTAATTTAACTAGATTAATATAATGCAATATTTTCTTCAGTTTCGAACGATACGCTTTGCGGCTAAATAAATTGTATTAACCTGTCGTTGCTTACTATGTGGCAGCAGTGACCGTAATGTCCTCTGACAACATCTAGGGATATAGGACTCGAATGGGGAAAGTTAAAGTCACTTAACTAATTAATTGACAGTGCATCCGGGCTTATGAAATGAATGATGCAATTCTGCAAATAAAGCATAATCTTGGTCGTAATGTATTTCCAATCATTGAAAAAGTTCCTCATCGTTTGAAGTTAGAAAATTTGTTCGTTGCACAGTTAAATTTATATATTAATACGTAAAGCAAAAAGTTTGTACCCCTTTTTACGAAAATAACGCAGCCGGAGGAATATGAAATTTGGCACAGTTTATTTAGGCAAGTTATAAACGAATTATGGTCGAATTTCGAACACTGTGCGACCTGGGCGACCTATCCTACTATTATTATAAATGTGAAAGTTTGGATGTTTGTTACTCAATCACGCAATGACGCAACAACGACTGAATGGATTTGGATGAAATTTGGCACACAGTTTATCTAACCCTTTTATCCCAGTGATATATTCCCGTGGTATAATTTTAGACCACCACGCGGGCGAAGCAACTGGCAAAAACTAGCATAAGCCCATACCCTCTCTTACATTCTGTGAAAACATTGAACAAAATACATTTCTGACCTCAAAGCAACCACCAGGACCAGATGCATGTCAAATTGTCAACGCTGTTCCGATTTCAAAAGACATAAAGTTAAAAACCGTAGTTCGCCAATGTTTTATACACACCGTGAGTATTATTGACAGCTCACAGTTTTTTTCATTACTACATTGTGGGTTTTATCAGTCCGAATTTATACGTTAAAATGATGGGAAATGTTATTAATCTACTCTCATTTCGTAAAAACGAAATATGAAGTTTTAAACGAGTTTATATTGATATACTTTCTAGTCACAATACCGAGATGTGAAAATAGAAGCACTCTGCAACACAATAATGTAATAAAACATTACCAATTTGTACGATTCAGGGGAAATGCAAGAAGTTATCACTAAGCAGTTTGCATATTTTTTTAAATATCCAACTTATATGCGGAGCTCGCTATTTTTATAGCATTTCAAAACGATTTCTTAATCTTTTAATTTTGGTCTTTTATTTAGTAGGTCCCAATTTATAAGTGAAAAAGTAGTGTATGAAACTGCACGTAATGCATTCACTATGCAACATTTTCATAAACTAGGTACTATTTTTAAATGGATGGGACTCGGGGTTACTTTACGCTTTCACGTTACGATCGTCATGAAATTTGGCAGAGATATAGCCTGGGATATGAAAAAAAAAAACACTGGCTACTTTTTTACACGTTACCGACAGCCACGTGGGCGGAGCCGCGGGGCAAAAGCTAGTAAATAATATAGTCAGTGTGCAGTGATAGGAATAGTCGCTATCACACACTTCACTAAAGTTTCCCAACTTTTGAAGCATAATTTCCAATTGACATGATCAAATTATGCAAGCTTTTAGTACAGAATGTACAACCCACTGATACATGACATAACATTAAAATCGAAAATAAAAATATCAATAGATTAATAACTTTCGAAATGCACTCATTAAATTTAATTGTATTGAGCCAAAACTGTCTGCTGTACTTTGTATAAAAGTTAATTTGGTGCTATTAATGGAAATTGAGCACAGAACTGTACATAGTGCATCCGTTGGGTGGTTTCCGATGTGATCAATAATTGATATTGATGTGTGGCTTGTCTGGTAGCGAATTTCGCACGTATTTTTGACAAATGCACCGATAAGTTTAGTACACGGTTTTTTTTGGCGGGATCGCGTTGTAACATGTTGCACGAATTTTTATTTTCATGAAATTTCGTGAAATAGCGAATTAGATTGTATAATTTTGGTAGTGAATTATTAAATTTAGTTACGTGTGAGTGTGAGTGCACAAGTGTAGTGAAGGACTTTTCTTTTTCTTTTTTTTTTTTGAAGGACGTGTTCCCCCCAAAAACTCTTAATAGGTAAAGTTACTACCGCTTTGCAATAACTTTGACTTGACTAACTATGACTTTTTTGTAACTTCGTGTCTGATATCGGGCCATTTACTTGATTGAAAAGTAAAATTACTTGACACTGGCTAAATGCACAAACCGTGCGAAGCCAAAACGAAAAAAAAAAAAAATGGCACACTTAGGAAGATATTTAACAATTAAGACTATTGAGAATATATGCGGAGTAATTTATGCGGCCTACCTAAATGTCCTTTGTTATTTATTGGTCGTCGAATTGTTAAGCTCCTTAGTCTGAGTTGAGCTGTATCATTACTGATAAATGCGGGCACTGACTGGACAGGTCCGATCTATCCGTATGGTTCTTTCCTCAAAAGATAATTTCAGGCACCAATCTACATAGTCTTTACGCGATCTGTCCAAGATTATGTCTGGACTTTGAAACAGACTGTGACCTCTGAGTTTATTTCGGCCTTCCTTCTCAAAGTAGTCGTAATCGTATAGGAAAAGCTGACCTCATCTAGTTTTAAAAATATGTATGACGTGTAAAAGTGTTTGTAAAAACCTACTTAAAGAAATAAAATCATTTGTCATTTATTTCGGATAATGTTATTACATAACTCGGTTGTTCGTTAAGGTTGGTGGCGAAACGATTTGCTTGTACCTTCGCCAAGTTGCTGCTATCCAGTGGCTTCCTGATTATCAAGACAAACGCCCACAGCCACAAAAGAGAAGACAGCAAAGTAATCATGTCCTCCGCAGAACCGGTAAGTGCGCATACAACACGACTGTTGGAGCTCCGATGCGCGGCAGCGATATTTTTAATATTTCATTACTTTTAATGGCTATCAAGAGTACTTCCTATTATCTTCGGGACGAGACACGTCAGCGGCGCTCAGCGTCAGCGCCGCCTCCGTCTGCGCGGGGCCCGCCCAGTGAGGGCTTACGCCGTTGCAAGAGTGAATCTGTCATCGTAAGTTTTGATGTTATCTACTTAAGGTAGTTTTTCAGTCTGCATAGTCCACTCGGTGGCAAAATAGTGTCCTAGGATCGCATTGCGTAGGTACTAAACTAATTGGGGACATTTAAAGATTCGCGAACGGATGATACGGCTCAAAATTGGTTGGTATTTGCTTAAGTATGGGTTGCGTTTCAAAATTGATTAAAACTAATTTGAAAACGAGTAGTCGTGCCTTTTTTTCAGCGAATCATATCAGTAATTCTTACATTGTAACATTTACATTGAAGCATCAATACTATTTCAAGAATCAATGGCAATTGGTTCATTGGGAGTTAAATTTGTCGTGCGAGCTACAGGTGGACACCGTCTGACCCAGTTACAGCCGATCTGTATCGCATCCTTTGTGCACAACTGCATACCCTTACTTCGCTTCTGATTGTATACTGTTGTGTTTAGATTGTGATGCGGCTGAAGAATTTTCGTTTTTAAGAATGTACTCGTTTTTATTTTGAAATGTGTCGTCCCTACAATGTGTACTTTTTCACGTTCTTCTGTTTTAAGTTCTGCTTCGTAAGTTAAGATGTTTTAAATTAAGAATGTTGTGTTTATTATTTGATAGAACGTTATATCGCGTACCTAATTTTGATGCGCTCCTGTCTGTCCTATAGGTACTGTTTACGTGGGTCACATTAAAAGTTTTTAGAAAATATAAAACTGAACGATGTAGAAGGCTGTTAATATTTTTATTGGTTTTCAAAGTAGTATCCGTTCCTTTCTAAGCACTGACGCATGCGGTGGAACCAATCACTGAAGCAGTGGGCCCACTCTTTTTTAGGGATCTCTTCCACGCCTTTTTCAAACGCAGCCAACCTTCAAGGTTCATAAAACGAATTCCTCTAAGTTTATCTTTTATTTTTGATTTCGTAATAAATAAAAATCACAAGTGTTCGGTCAGAACTGTAAGGAGGATAACTCACTAACTCCACACCTTCGATAGACAAATATTCGACAGTCCATCTAGCGAAGTGAGCTGGAGCATTGTCGAAGAGGATCCTCCTTCTTAGGCGCTGCTGTCTAACATTTTCCAAGACAACTGGTAAACAATGACTGACATACCAATCTGCAATAACTGTCCTTTTATTTTCTATTTTTATTCTTCTTTGAACTCCGAAGAATGAGGCAATCATCTTTATTCCTTGACTTCTACCCCTCTTTACTTTTCTCGCCAAATCTACGAATGGAAACATCCATTGCGCAGATTGTCTTTTGGTTTCTGGTTCGTAACAATAAATCCAGCTTTTATGCAGCCTTCGAGTCACCTGCGTCATACTTTTCAAGCATTGAGCGGCACCAATCTAACCGATGGCGTTTTTGATCTTCCGTCAAAATTATGAGGTATCCATCTAGTACAAAGCTTTCTGACGCGTAAATGTTCATGTAAGACTTTTTGTATTTGACTCATACCAATATCTAAAGCTGCCCGAATCTGTTGATATATCACCCTTCTATCAGCTTCTATCACTTGCCGCACAGTATTCACGTTATCTCCAGCAGTCGCCGTATAAGGATGTCCTCCTCGCGAATCATCAGTGAGTATGCTTCGACCATTTTTTAACTCATAAAACCAAATGTAAACTGTGGCACGTGATAGGGCTTCGTCATGAAAGGCTAATCGAAGTGTATCGCGTAACATTGTTGTTGAATAAGACAGCAACGAAAGTCGTAATAAATCATTGAGCGAAGATTTTGGCTAGTCAAGTCCATGTAAATAAATTTTTCATCGGCTGTTTTTCTTACTGGCATATTCTATAAACTTTCAGTGTGACCCCCGTACATTGTGTTGTCCTGTAAACCCACGCTAATGTTGTAAATTGTAATGTTATGTTTTAAGTTCTGTAATGAAGTAGATAAACTTGATTGTTCAATATTATTCAGATACGTTAGTTACCTATATGTCAATTTACCCCCTTATTCATAAACATTGCTTAAAGTTAAATAGTGATTAGCGTCTGTTTAACCATACATTTTTGACGTTAAAAGATCATTTAACTTTAATCATCGTTTATGAATATGGTCCTTAACGTCCAGCATGTAGTTTTAGCATCTGCCAACTTGTACAAACTAACGCAATCATCGCGATGTTTAAATAAATCAAGTTCAGAATTGAAACATTATAGATAACTTCGTCCTAGGCCACAAATTCGGAGCAGCATCTCTTGCAGCAGTGGGGTGTGAAAGTGGCTTTGTACCAAACTAACATAGAACCACACCAAGAGCATTCAGTTTTACTGAACGCTGTAATGCACATTTTACGAGGCAACTAACAATCAATCGACTGGTGCTCCTAGGCTGCGCCACAACACCTGTCCTCCGCCTTCCGCCTATAGTCCGTCCCAGCCACCTTTTAGGCCGGCAGTCCATGTGGGTGGGAGGCGTCACGAATGCAGCAAGTTATGCCCTCTCTAAATCTTAGTGCAATATCCCCCATATTGCACTATTATATACAGGTTGACTTATAATTTGACGTATTCCTTCCAGGACTTGATAGTATGATCCATTTGCAACAATTAAGCATTCCATAAAGCCTAAGCCAAAATTAATGGGATTCGAGGATTATCCCAGAATTCGTCACTAAATATTACTATACTCTAAACCCTATAATTGCATGACTTTCATTGTTATTCCAATGAATACGTAATACTTTCAAACCGATGTAACCAAATTTTATAAAATAGTTAAAGTAACTATTTTCAAAAATCATTCATGTAAATGAACTTTGACATCAGTTATTTCAAAATTTTACTCTGGCGTCAAGCGTACAGATTAAGGGGATTAGTATCTTCATTTAATCAGCTATCTAACGAAGTGTAAAAGTAAAAAAATATATTTTGTGGTGCTGATGAATCGACCGCTTCGCGACTTGTGACCTGGGGCCTAAGTCTACTAATTTATAAACGTTACAATGGTCTCTCAATGGTGTGTTTTTGACAGTTTTTGTATGGCAAATCTGTCAAAAACTTACCATTGAGAGACCATTGTGACGTTTATAAATTAGTAGACTTAGGCCCCTGGTCATGGCGAACTGGGTGCCTAGCGTGTGATGGATTTCAGGGAGGTTAGATAGTAGTAAGACGACATAAACCAGTTAATTAATTCAATTATCAGACAATTTTAAAATATTCGCAAATTCGACCTTTGCTAGCTTTACCTAACTATCGACTGTTTCATCGGCCCCGCTTGACTTTTCTAAATGGATCACAGTCACGTAATGAAAGGAATACGTAAAATTACCCTGTATATTATAATAATATGATCAATTGATCATGGATCTATGAGTCCAAACTCCCGGTGTCTGTAACGAGAATTATCGACGTGTCTAAATTAAATGCCAGTATTCGATTGGCTGATGATAACTCGCTGAGCCAATCACAACAGTTTTCGGCCGCTTAGCAATTTTTTAGATTTTTTTGTTGTCGAATTTCGAATCAGACCCTGGACGATTATGTACGAGTATATACCAATGCAATAACTAGACATGATTATTATTTTTGAGCTCCGGTACAACATTTAACATAATTAACGCAGGTCCTCTGAATACCACAAGTAGATTATTGAGTTAAAAGCATAAAATAATGACCGTTTTTTTTTAAATAACTAGCTGGTATTATTAAGTAATCGCGTTGAACCAAGCATTACTTAATGCGTTTAAAATTGAGTGTCATTGCCTTGAAATTAGGTTGAATTTTCTTTGGCTAGTAGGTATGGCAAAACATAATTTTGGAAAAAAAAATAAGTACCAATTTAAAAGTTACTTAAAGGGTTCTTCAAACAGTCGCGTCGCGCTAGTCTGCACGAGCCTTTATTCGTTTCAGTAGTTATGAATCAAATACTTCCAGGACTTGCGTTTATTCTGTAAAGGTGCGCTTACACGAGCAACTAAAATTGCTCTATCCTGGTCAATTCCCGTCAACAATGACGTCACTACTATATCCAGCAATTCAGAGCAATGGCAACATGTAGCCAGACTGCCACTGCACTGTTGCCAGAGATACGGCCACACAATATGGAGCAACTTATAATATTAGGCAACACCCCTTCCCCAAATAATTTACACAAAGTAAAGCCCCTGTCTGGATTCGAACCTACGACATACAACTCGAACTGCTCTAAGGGTGGCATGCCTCGTGTCAAATATCTCATCTCCAAAAATGAATCAGTTGTATTTGTTTTGATTGTTGTCAGCCTATCCGATTTCTGTGGTCAAATACACATTGGATAAAATATTTGACAAGTGGCATTCTACCCTTTAAGCTTTACCGCTCGCCGATGCTACTTCTAAAAACGCCTTTACAAAGACCTTTTACAGCGTAACCATCGAAACTAACATCGCCATTTTGTTTTCTTTTACTATTTCTGTCACAAATATTTCCCCTGTCAATGTCATTCGAACGCCCAAAAGATCTTTGTAGCACTGTACTTTTGGGCTGTGCTGGTTCTCATTGATGTTAACGACATTTTCTTTTCAGATCTCTTCGCTGGCGGATGGGAAGCCCTGGGTGGCTTCGGATTTCAAACAAGAACCAGTCGAGAGGTCGTCTGAGTGGGCCGCCTCCCGAGATTTCTATTCTTCTGGTGACAGTAGCTTTCAAACGTCAGGGAGCGAAAATAACATCTCCTACCAGTAAGTTATTTTTTCAATCGTTTTTAGAGTATGTGCCATCGTTGCCAGACGTCCCGACTTAAGACCACAGTAAGGTACACAGTTATTGTTCCATTGCATTTTCTTATTTTCCTTGAAAACTCCATACTTTTGATGTCGCCATAGCAAAGAATGATCAGTAAGTCCACCAGACCTTTTAAATATGATGCGTCTCAAGTCTCTTGACTAACTTTCAATTTTGGGGACGCTAGAGCCCATCGTCCTTTGACAATTTGTTTTGAAAAGTTAATTACTAGGGTGTACGACTCCCTTCTAAATTTCGAACTACTTTCGGACGGGCTCGTATCTTCGTTGAGAGACTTAAGACTGAGAGAGAGACTTGAGACTTAAGGCTCAGTCCGGCTTTTCGGCGATTGCTTGGCGGTGAGGTTGTTATGAGTATGGTAAAGTAATTTATTTTTATTTAAATATATTTTCTACGAAAAAAAAAATATTGCTAAGGTAATGTATGTGGGTGTACTTTACTATACTTTACTTTACTGTAAGGTACACTTCTGCCCAACCCTTCGGGGACACGGCGTGATGCTAAATTAAGTAACTCTGAACACAAGTATGTTCTCTAAGTCAATTTGTTGGAACCAGTAACCATATCAATGATGTTGAATGTTTTAACAATATTATAAACTCGAAGATGAGTTTGTGAGTACATACGAACAAGCTTTCTGGTCTATTGGTAAAAACACTTATTATTCCACTTCTTTTTCTTTGCCTTGCTTGCCTTCCCTTTTCCCTGCGAAACCTCCCTCTCTTGTGCGTTCTCTGGCCATGTTGACCCTGAAAACCTTATCAGATCGTCACACCAACTTTACCGTGGCCTACCTCGACGGCCATGTTGACCCTGCAAACCTTATCTGATCGTCACACCAACTTTACCGTGGCCTACCTCGACGGCGATGTCCTTCCTCAGGCGTCCAGTCAGTTAAGATCTTTGCCCTTATCTCCGGGTGCGCATACGAGCGAAAGGTCCAGCTCGCTCCATTTTTCAGCTGCAACCGGTTTGACTTGAAACTGACACTAACAGTTGGGAAAACGCTAGACAGGTGATAATAATGAACGTGGTGTTTAAATCTTTTTACAGGAGCAGCGATTACGGTAACTCTCGCTACTCGGGATTTGGCAGTCAGAAGCTGTCACAAAGCACTCCGATGTCCCCGGTGCACATCGGGAATGAAACATTTGATAATACTATGGCGTCACTGGCTACCGTAAGTGCTTGCCTATTTGACTAACTACTTCTGTATGTCTTAAAGTGGAAATGCCAGAAAAGCCAGCGAAATTCAAATTGTCTAAGTTTTTGCAATTTGTAGATCAGTGCCAGGTTGTATATTCATTAAAATTGATTCGCAACCGTAACGCGTATCAATAAATTGACCATAAAAACTTTTATACTACCCATACATAATCAGCCTAGAATTTTCTCACTGCTGGGATACCGGCCTCCTCTCGGTGAGAGTGCGTGGGCCGTAATCCACCACGCAAGCCCAGTGTGAGCTGGTAGTCTTGGTAGATGTCACATGTCTTCGAATTTATGGTATTCGATCAAACCGGTTAAACTACGCTTACCCGGGGTTGGTCCGCGGATCGGTGACCATCTGTAAATACCGAGACTTCTCCGTGCCTCGTAAAGTAAGTTAAGCCGTTAGTCCCGGCTGTAATTCGTGGAACTTTGACAACCGCTAGTCGTCAGAAGCCCGAAAGTCTGACAACCAGTCCTACCGAGGGATTTTACCCAGTATTTGGGTTGTGGAGGTCAGGTAGGCAGACCCTCCATTTAAAATACTGGTATTCAGCTGCATCCGGTTAGGGGCCATTCAAGTATTACATACGCACTACAGAGGGGCGGGGGGTGTTTGCTTTGCTTATTTTTGATGACTTGGGGGATGGGGAGTCTGGATGGTGATTACGTCAGCAGGTTTTTCAAAATCACACGAAAGTGAGCAGACACATAACATTGAGCAGCAAACATCTAATGTCAGAAGACTTAATCTCAATAAAATTTGCTTAAATAAATATGATATGCTTTAAAGTCGTCTATTCCAAGGCTATTCCTTATTTCTAGACTAACAACTGCTGCTCATCAATCGAATCGAATCAATAAATAAACTTCCTCAGTAGCCTGTGTGCCAGGGGCGGCGGTATCTCTTTCAAACAACCCTCACCCTGGCAAGCATCGGCCCCTGCGGGCCCCATCACTTTGTGCTGAAATCTCTTTGAGGCGCGCGAACACAACGCGTCGTCGACCTTCGTCGACCGTCCTTACCGGACAACGAGCTACCCATTACTCGCCGTCCGCAAGCCCACGCCTACGTTGGCCGGAAATCAGCCTGGGATTCCCGACGCCCTGGGCGTTTCTTGCGGCGGCTGAGGCCGTGAAGGCGCATATACTGCCTCTCCCTCACGTGCGCCGCTTCCCGCTTCGCGAGCATCACTACTTCGCAGAAGGAGGTGATGGCTACCCATGTACTCTCGCTCCATAGCATGGCCTGGACCAGGGCCGGACGCGAGAGATCACCGCCGCCGCCGATCGTCTTCACGAGGACACGGCGGTGCTCCACCGTGTCCTCAGAGCGATCTTCGCAATGGAAACACCCGGGTGTTTCCTCCCGCCTTATGCGAAATAGGAACCTCCCGAAACAGCCGTGCCCGGTGAGGACCTGCATCAGGCGGAAGGTGAGGACGCCATGCCGCCTCTCAAGCCACTCCTCAAAGAGGGGACTTACCGCCGCAATCGTGGCGTGCCTAATGGGTAAAAGCATTGCTTAATTTTGCTGACGACGGGGAGGGGGGTTAATAATTGCAATAATTTGCTTACGTAATACTTGAATGGCCCCTTAGACTGTGTACTGTACGTAGTTGGGAAAAGGCTGATGGTAATAGAAAACAAACAATTCATTTATCAAATTAAATTTCATTCAAAACAGTAGTCGATTTTATATTTTTCAAACTTCAAATATATCCGACGACCTGGGTACTTATATCTTGGTGACTGTACTGTACCTAACCTTTGATTTCTTTTAGTACAGTACAACTATTTTCTTAATGACCCTCGGCAAACTTCGTGTTTTGTCAGTTGTCTGATTTCTATCAGTTGGCCTTTGCAATTTGTTTAGACCGGACGCTCTCAATCGACTTGAAAGAACATAGAGTTGTTAATACTCTAGTAACTTAATGTCATTTATTTAAAAATGGGAGGAAAGCTCGTTTGTTTTAGGAAATGCATAGTATTCCCGAGAAACATTAAGAAAATTGTTGTACGTCTCTGGTTTGCTAAGTTTTCAGAACGTGTTGTTGGTTTTGACTTGACTTTGAACGCACTTGTACTTCGTCAAACGACGTCTACACGGACGAAATAAATTCGCGGCGGGATTATATCGCTCACTGGACTTTCAACTCTCTGTGTTCAACCGAGCATTGAGAATCCAACAGAGTGCAGCGCGAGTGAGTTTCAACGTGTCGGAAAAACAGAGTGTTCCATTTTCGACCCTCTGCGCTAAATACTGCGTTCAATATGCAGTGCGCGAAAAAATCTCGCCGCAATTATATTACGCCAGTGGGAATGGGGCTCACTATTGAATTATTTTATGTATATTTTACATCATAATTCCTTTAATACTTTTGAAAACTGTTCCCAGTCATTTGATACTTCAAACAGTCACATAGTAATGGATCTCACTCTACCTATCCGTGACAGACCGCCATTTTGATCAACTTTCTTTTCATCTGTCTACATTTATTAAATTAAATGATCAAAACAGTAGATTGTATTTGTGCCCGGTCGATGGTAATATGCTAGCCCCCTATTGCGTGGTACTCAAACATACCCAACCGGCGAAATGTGGTTGTACAGTCAGCGTCAATAATATCGGGGCAAACAGACTGTCCACAATGATCTAAACAACTATGAAAATTCAATCATAACTCAATGATACAAGGAATGTTTCAGAATGAAGAAAGTACGCGACAACAGTCATTCTGACTAGAACTTTATGCAATTGAAATAAAGTTTAATTTTCTTAGTTGTTGAGATAATTTTGAAGTCTGTCTGTCCCGATATTTTTGACGCTGACTGTACTTAGGTATAGGTGCAACTCTGCCTAGCCCTTGAGGCGTGAAGTTATGTTAATAGTGTAGAAAAAGGAACAACTAAAAAAAGTTAAATGCTATAACTTTTTTAATAAAGGGCAAGTTCGGACGGTCGCGCAGACGATATAACGAAGAAAAAGAACAGTTTGTCCCGCGAAAACCCAAATCATATCGCCGGTCGTTGCGTATCGTATGTATTCATTTTATAGAACGTTCGCAAACATTCGCATGGTATCGCACGACCTTCTGAACTTACCTTGATGCCTGGCGACTTTTCATCATCATCAATACATGCATTTCTAAGTTTATCATGGACGCGATAGCATAGACCAACGTTTCAACAATTCGTTAGGGTCTTGTGTCAACTAACTTCTATGGTGATCATTAAAGTCACGGTCGTTCATTCGGACGTAAATATATCGTGGTGGTATTTAACCGCGCACTAGATTGTCAACTCTCGGTGTAGAGCCGAGCGTTGAGAATCTAACGAAAGTGCATCCCACGCGTCGAAAAACATACTGTTGAATTTTCAACACATGACGCTTAACATCTGCCCCGCTGTTAAGCGCCATGTGTTGAAAATCCAACAGTATGTTTTCGAGCATGGCCTACTGTGACATCGCTTGAGGCACAATATTAATATTAAAATCCTTCCCAAACTGTGATAAATTGTATAACTCAAGCGATGTCACAGTTGGCCGTGCTCGCCCGAGCGTTGGTAATGCAGTGCGCGATATTTGTACGTCCGACCGAACGTGATCTAAAACAATCGACGTGCGCAATCATATACAACGCAACCTGCGCAGGATTTGACAAAGTCGACTAGTCTATGACACAATTTGATGTTATAAAATGTAAACAAAACACACACAGATAAACAAAAGACAGAAAAGTGCGGTCTATCAATCTGTTAATGGTGATAAAACACATTTAAAAAAATCGTTACATGAGTTCACCATGGTTACTAGTCGTTTCACACGCACGCAGTCATATTAACTCCATGAGGTCAATACAATCCATGTTTCATAGTTTACAAATATCTCGCCGGTATTTTTTCACGTACTGTATCTTCAACGCAATGCTAAGCGAACTGTTGAAAGTCCAACAGCGTGTTTTTTCGACGCGTTGAGATATACTTTCTTGTTTCTCAAAGTTCTGTTCAACATTATTAACCGTTCATTTTTAACCCGCGAACGAGGTCTTAGAATCGCGGATAAACTGCTGAATATATTGTGCTATAGTCTATTCGCGTTAAGAAAATAGTGACTCATCGTTGTCACTCAGTTTAGCCACGCCCCTTGACCAATTAGATCATAGTAAATTATAGTGTATATTTGAAGGGCTTGCTTCAACTGGTCAATGTGAACACGGCTTTCTAATTTACTATGATCTAATTGGTCAAGGGGTGTAACTAAGCTGAGTGACAACGATGAGTCACTATTTTATTAACGCAAATAGACTATTTATAGTCACGTTGCATCTGGATCAACTACATCTATGTCGTCGTCTTCCATCTACCTTTCTCATTCATATCGTACTAACAACATGAAGTAGCAATTACTTAAATACTACCCATGTAGTCAAGTATGTTGACTTTCCACCCATTTACGTCTTGATGCTTGTGCGGAACAGCCAATCACGCATGCACTTAAGTTTGTACTCAAAACATTTGACGAGCGCGTGTCAATCATTGCAATTTATACCTTATTTCAATGACATACCTACAGTACTCCAAAGAAAATATGCGCTTCGGAAATATTCGCCCATCTCCGGAAATACGAACGCGCGATAGTTGATCTAATAAATAGCTATTACTACTATAGAAATACTTGCTTATTATTTATTACCGTGGGCACGAAAACCTTAACAAGTAGGTAACCTGTTAGAAAGGAAACTTCATACAAACGGCAAATGATAGGTACACTACTACAAAGTGCAGCAGGACAGAACAAAGGTTAGAAGCCCTGTGGTATTCATTCTGTTGCGTGACGTTCGTGTTCGGACCAACACGAAGATTACCGAAGCGCAAAACTTTTCTGGTTGAACTGTACGACTCACACGGCGCGCGCTCGTGAGTTACAGGGACTTAAGACCCTGTTACCCTGTAAGTACGATATGCCCTAATGCCACGACCTCTATGCAGGGCTGGTCTATGTTCGCCTCGTCTGTGAGCAAGGTGGCCAAGACCGCTACTGAGAGCGCTGTGCGCTACGGAGGCATGGCTACGCAGAAGGTGTCAGAGATGGCTTCGACCGTTACCGAGAAGGTGAGTACATAATTATACTTAAGTATTATTAATTAATTATTGTATCTAGATGGTATATTAAGAAGATACATGCCTTAAAGGGATTAGTTTCTCAATACGACACGTATATTATACAACGTGTTACATAATTAACGCAAGACCTCATACACCCATTTTAGTGTATTGAGTTAAAAGTAGAATACCAAAACTTTTTATTGATTTACACAAACTCGACTCCATAACGATTGGCAGTAATTAGGCGTCCTCATGAAATAAAAATTGTAGAAAAAAACTACACTCAATTGAAAATAAACATTTTTTTAGCAAAAATCTGGATTTTTTCATAAATTTTTACAATAATCTTAAAAAATTCTCAATATGACGTTTTGTTTACACTGAGGTCACAGTAGCGAACAATTTTTTTATAAGAAATAAAATTTGATTTTTCAATATTTTTTCCGAACATAAAATTAAGCATAGATTCCCTCATTTTGATATATGCACATTATAAAGACTCACACTGTATTCTGTACGTGATTTGAGATTTGATTGCATAACCTAAATTTTGAGCGAACTCGTTTTATTAACCCCCGACGCAAAAACGACGGGGTGTTATAAGTTTGACGTGTCTGTGTGTGTGTGTATGTATGTGTGTGTGTGTGTGTCTGTCTGAGGCAACGTAGCTCCCGAACGGATGAACCGATTTTGATTTAGTTTTTTTTTTGTTTGACAGGTGTAGTCGGGAGTGTTCTTAGACATGTTTCATCAAAATCGGTTCAGCCGTTTGTAGATTATCAGCTCTTTTCTGGTTGAAAAAAGGATTTTAGCCTCTTCCATGGGTCTGATCAACTCAAAATTTGGGATTCTATTACTTCAATGAAATTAGACGAAAAAAATAACCTTGAACTGATGCTGGAGCAACACCTGGAATTTCCAGGAAACCCAAGTTATTCACCAACAAACAGCAGAAGTATCGTGTTTGGGCTCATTGAAAAGGTCTCAATGAATAGATCATAGATAAATGGTGATTTAAGGGAGACATTAAGTTTAAAAAGCAAGAAATAAAAATTAAATTACAAATTTAAAAAACCCCGACCCAAACAAAACCTCTAAAAAGTAAAAAATAATATTAATAGGCCTTTTAATTTGAACGTAATATTTTGATCAGGGCATTGTCAAGTCGGGGGACGGTCAATGAAAACGCCAAACAGAGGCCTGGCCGTCCCCCGACTTGACAATGCCCTGATCAAAATATTACGTTCAAATTAAAAGGCCTATAAATATTATTTTTTACTTTTTAGAGGTTTTGTTTGGGTCGGGGGTTTTTTTTAGAGCAGGTGCATACTATCCTGCATAACTTCCTCCTGCTATGCTTAATGGGTCAGCCTTAATAATGGTGGATAGGTTTAGGTATCTGGCAAAAATTGAATTGAATAAAACGAAGTAAATATTACATTCCTAGCCTACAACTTCGAAAAAGTTATCCCCGTATAGCTGTAAAGTTGGGAAAAGTAATTAGTATTTTTGTATTCCCTTACTTGAATCCATTGTAATCTTGTTACCCAGTAACTGGGTAGTGGACGTCGGATAGACAATCGCTCCATGTAAAATATTTGTATTTACCTGCATCCGGTTAGACTGGAAGCCTACCCCAACATAATTGGGAATAAGCTAGGCAGATGATGATGACTTGGATCCATTGAAAACTAGTGTCAAACGCAGGTCAACACTCGCGGCGGTTGGAGCACCCTGGGCGGGAGCACTGAACAGCGGCGCGGGTCCAATGCAAGTGGCGCCAACTACCAGGCTTCGGGCTACGGGGCCATGAAGAGCTCGACCAGCGAGCCCTACAGCCAGTGGTGCGTATGACAACACTTTAAAAACACTTTGCACGAACTGTTTTGCGGTCTCACTTCTTCACAAAAATTGAAGACTTCAAAATCAATTCATTTCCTGATTAAAAAGTGTAATACTCGAGTAAAATAAAAAAGTATCTCGTCCATTATATAATAATTGGAACAATCTTTCATGTTGTGCATAAAAACTTATGGAAATCAAGTAATTTGACCTTAAAAATTGCTACGTTTGTATCAAGTAAATCAGCGAAATCGATAAAATAAATGAGTAAAGCCTCTTATGTAGTTTCAATTTCTTGGCATACAGTTTAATACGGCATGCAAACTTAGCCAACAACTTAATAAACAAGTTTAGTATTAGAGAACGTATTGGTTCGCATAGCTTATTAACACGGGTGTGTGTAATTAATAATTGTTCATTGGTGCACTCTGTTGGATCCTGAATTCTCGGCGCAACACCGAGAGTTGAAAATCGTGTGAACTTTGTCTTATTGCAACCAAAACCCACCATCATTTTCAGGAACGAACAGCTTCCATACAAGGAGTCGGTGGCCACTCGCAACGTGGACGGGCGCGATCTGTCGCAAGTGGGCGTGCCCAGCCCCCCGCGCGCCGCTAGGGCCGACGAGGACTGGGACTGGCTCAACCAGTAAACTGACCAGGTACTGATTACTGAGTTCTATTTGAAACTCAAATCATGATCTTCAATATTTCAGCTGAAAGACGTCCACTGCACCCAATTACCGCCAATTTGACCGGATTTGCCATAATCGCCACGCTTGGCAGGCGGGTTGGCGATTGCAGTATGGTGGTAACCATACTGGCATATTCTCGCATTTACGTTGTGGGAGTCCTTCCAACTCTACGTCTTCCAGTACGCGGTCGCTACTCCAGAACCTTCGGCCCCATCGGCCATCTGTTCTGCGAGCAATGTCTGTCCACTGACACTTAAGTTCGGTAATTCTTTTTTGCCTTCTTATGAGACCCAACGTTTCTCTTGAGACACTGCAGAACGTGGGACGAGAAGATATTGCGTAGCTTCCCGAACGCTGTCCAGCCGAGACGACTTTTAATTGTATCCTCCAATAATTCTCAAAAGCATTCAACAAATAAAAATAAGACAACAATATAAGAAATATCACAATACTCCTTTACCGACTGAACTTGCACGGAGATAAGAAATGCGGGCAGGAACAAAAGTCCCGTTCAGTGCGCCCGTAGATAAGCTGGCAGCACATCAAGTTTTGAAAGATTCCCCAGATTTGTGCCAAAACAATACAAGGGAGAATCTTTTCGTTTTTAAAAGATTGCACCTTGATTTTGAAACATACCATGATAATGTGTGGCTTGTGGACAGTAATAATAGCTGCACGAGTAAATCGAGCAGGTTAAGGCCCTGGTAATTTTGAATGTACTCATCGCGATAATAGTTCTTACTGCAATCCGATACGGGTTAAAATCTGTTGTAATAAATTCGAATAATAAATGAGCAAGCATTGTCGTAAAAATGCAAATAAAATCGTATAAAATTAGATATTAACTATTTGATAGAAAATGATCCATCACTGGATGCAGTTTGGCATTTGAAATTTTATGGTATATTTTTAATTACAATAATAATTGTTATTGAAGTGATAAACTGGTTTTAAAGATAATTAAGAGGTGACTTTGATGATTTTTTGATGCATTAAAGTATGTTTAATCATGTTCTGAGTTCCATCAATGTATGCAAAAAAGACTTGAAAATATCATATATATTTTTGCTTTCAAAATTATTTACGGTTGAAGAGAACTGGTTTAAAACTACTTTTTAGAGCGTTTTCAAGAAATCACCGCCTTAAGCTGCGCTTGCCGCGTTTGGTCCGACAATGGGCGTCCCATTTGAGTATTGAGTTAAAATCAAAATCAAAATACACCTACACACACCTTGTATACCGAAACCCCAGAGAGCACGTAAAGCCGCTGGTCCCTGCTGTCATCCGTGACCTTTAACAGTTGTTACGGGTCGTCAGAAGTCCGAAAGTCTGGTAACCAGTCTTACCAAGAGGTAACCTTATTACCCAGTAACTGGTTTGTGGATGTCTAGGGCCGTCGCCCCTTGTAAAATAATCAAAATGTAAAATATTCATCTGTATCCGGTTTTTTTTTTTTTTTTTTTTTTTTTTTTGGGTGGGAAATCATCAAATAACTTCTCCCGCTCTGGGTGGAGCAGGAGGGCGTGTCAGACTTTTACTGACTAAAACCCACCCGTGTTCCTTCAGTAGCCCTTAAGCCAGGGGCTGTGGTGTCTCTTTCGAACAAACCCGCACCCCTGGCAGGCATCGGCCCTTGCGGGCCCCATCATTTTTTTTGTGCTGACATCTCTTTGAGGCGCGCGTGGAACACAACGCGCCGTCGACTTGGGCTTGGTCCTTACCGGACAGCGAGCTACCCATTACTCGCCGTCCGCAAGCCCATGCCTACGGTGGCCGGAAATCGGCCTGGGATTCCCGACGCCCAGGGCGTCTCCGTATCCTGCGGCGGCTGGGGTCGCGAGGGCGCATATGCTGCCTCTCCCTCACGTGCGCCGCCTCCCTCTTCGCGAGCATCACTGCTTCGCTGAAGGAGGTGACGGCTCCCCATGCCCTCTCGCTCCGTACCATGGCCTGGACCAGGGCCGGACGCGAGAGATCGCCGCCGCCGATCGCCTCCACGAGGACACGGCGGTGCTCCGCCCAAGCAGGGCAGACCGCCACCGTGTGCTCCACCGTGTCCTCAGGGCGATCTTCGCAGTGGAAACACCCGGGCGTTTCCTCCCGCCCTATCCGAAACAGGAACCTCCCGAAACAACCGTGTCCGGTGAGGACCTGCGTCAGGCGGAAGGTGAGGACGCCATGCCGCCTCTCAAACCACTCCTCAAAGAGGGGACTTACCGCCGCAATCGTGGCGTGCCCAATCTGTATCCGGTTAGACTGGAAGCCGACCTCAGAATAGTCGGGAAAAGGCAAGGCAGACACACTGGCTGCTAATTTCCTTCAACGCACTGCACACTTTTCATTTACAGAATATGTGTGTACCTTTTAGTCTGTGGTAAATAAATGTATATTCTTTCTTTCTTTTATTTATATAATCCCGGTACTAATGAGAGTGTTCTCCATTCTTCCAGGAGGTTCGCTCTGCTCACCACCAGCTGAAAAAGGAGAGTTAGTGACGGCCGTACAGCCTACTATAGTTTGACATCGTTCAAAGTGTCCAACATTGATTCAGAAAAACAGAAATTACGTTAATAAAAGTAAGAAGAAATTGATTGACTTTCCAGCCTAAATCGTGATAGGGTGTCCTACAAAACTCCCTTAAGGCTCCCGCAGAAAGACGCGACGCGAAAACCCAGTTCTTTCCTAAAAACAGGTGTTTTTTTTTTTTTCCTAAAGTTTCAGTTCTATCGAGTACAAATTATGAAACCTTTGGACGCTGTCTAATTATACCATTAAGTTCCATTATCTCCTCTTTCTACCCCGGCTAAATTCAAAATTATCCAATCTAAAAGAAAGATACAGTACTGTTTTAGTTGTAGGGTATTTGACAATTCGGCATATATTGACGGTTTTGTTAAATAGTTCTTGAGTGATTTGAATAGTAATGCGTCAGTGTACTCGGTTTTTATCAATTAGTAAACAGTGGGAGTATTTTTTTTCTAATGACTGCTGTTTATGGAGAAAGGGAAACCATCTCGGAAAGCCATTAGTGTGTTGGTCCGCAATTAAAATATTCTTCCGTTTTCTGCTATTCAGTCAGTGCCAGGTTGTATGTTGATTAGAATATGGTTCGCAACCGTGACAAATAAGTCTTTACAGAATATTATAATCAATAAAATAACATTATTACGTCCCTCTAAGTTCGTTTAATCCAATGGAATGACTTTTTCACGAAATAGATTAAATGTAAGAAATTAGAGGGGTTTATTATTGATATTTTATTATTATAATTATGTAATTATAGACGTAAAACTGTCGCGAAGCATATTTTTTCAACATAAAGCCTGAAACTGAACTACACATGTTAAAAATCTGTATTAGCATACGCTAATACAGATTTTTAACATGTGTAGTTCAGTGGACACCCACTTTAACATAGAAATTCGGGCATTCGAAACAGAATGAGTCCACAAGCAAAATTAAAATTTTGCATATTATTTACTGACTTTATTGTACTGTCAATTTACTCAAGCACTCAAAACCAAATTATTGGATTATAGTTGAACAAAACTTAATAAAATAGTTTAAAAATCTCGATTAAGGACATTTAATATAAATATTATATATATATAATAATTTTATCATTCTGTCCATATTTGGTGCCACATTAAGTTTATAGTTGGATATAATTTAAACGGATAT
Organism: Polymixis flavicincta; assembly: GCA_949987655.1. Classification (NCBI taxonomy): domain Eukaryota; kingdom Metazoa; phylum Arthropoda; class Insecta; order Lepidoptera; family Noctuidae; genus Polymixis; species Polymixis flavicincta. The sequence goes on along the minus strand of OX465171.1, from coordinate 7,119,825 downwards.
TGCTAAAAAGCCCCGACAAGTTTCGTGCGCTATTTTGTAAGCTGTATGCTCGTCCGATTATTGTGGGCTTTGTATTTATATAAGACTGTATAACACTTTATAACTTCCACTTTTTCAATTTCCTTTTCCTTCATTGCGATAGTAACCCGTAGCCCTTTCGGACGACTTCGCTCTAGTAGCTATACTGGCCTATATATGTTTATCACTGGGCCTATATTTATTAGTATAAAATGTAGATATAAGAATGCGTTTTAAAGTTCGCACGTCGGCCGCCGTTAATTCAAGACGTAGTCTGATTTTAATGGTAGGCCACGTACATGGGGTGATTTGAAACTTGTTATGTGGTACTGCGCGTCAGCCGGTACTGTTGGAACTAAAAATATCATTGTAATGTGTGATTTTAGCTTGTATTTGTTTATGTTTGTGAAATCGCGACCGGTATTTAAGTCATATCCCACCTTATTACAAAACAATGTTTTTTCTTTAGGTCAGGTTTAAACCACCAAGCCACTTTTTCATTAAAGAACCCTATACGTATAGAAATTCAGTTCTTTTTACAAAGAACTTTGCCTAAATCGATATAAAGTTGAAAATACTAAAATTGGTCAGAGTTTTAGGCTAGAACTAAAGTTAAATCGCGTTATGTAATAAGAAAGATCAAGTTATGCTTGGAAATGTTATCACAATTCGTCTTTTAGTACTAATACCGGTTGCATATCGTTCAGCACATTTGAAAACAAAAGCTTCTTAAATGAGCCCTGTTTAACAAAGACCAGAGGAAAAGATTCCATTTTTTATTATTGTATAAGTTTTTAGCAAATTTTAAAAGTACTACCTTAGTTTTATATTTTTTTAGGCATAATACTGCAATTGCAAAGTGCCTCGTATAGTTAAGTGGTCATATAATTAAGAACGATTTGAAGTTCCAGATTTTTTTATCTTAATCATGTCATGTGTAATTATATGTTCCATCTTAGAAGTAACTAGTTATGTTATGAAATAGCCACATGAATAGAGCAAACGGGAATAGGAATATAGAATAACATCGCTATATTTTTTACATATTTTCTTTATTCTTTAGAGTAACAAATTCAAATAGTAATGAAGCTGGACAAATAATTAAGAATGATTTATTAAACTGCTCGATGGTTGTTTTATTTAAACTTACACTAAATAAATCACATTAATGTGAAGTGTGTAAAGAAAAAAGCAATTTAATATATTTTAAACTAAAATTAATAGTTAGTAGAATGTCCTCGGTGTTTAATTACTGCTTTACACCGGCGAGTCATTTATTCTATCAATTTTTGTCATTTCGCAAGAGAGATAGAGGTCCATTCTTCCAAGAAAACGTCGTACAGCTCTATTATATTGCCACACTGTCGATTTGAAACCTTTTTCTTGACTTCGCACCAAAGATGCTCTATTGGGTTTAGGTCTGGGCTGTTAGTTGGCCAATTTAAGACAGAAACTGATTGCGATGTGAGAAATTTCTTAACGGTGCGTGCAGTATGCTTTGGATCATTGTCGTGCCGTTTGGATCATTTACAAATACCCGAAAGTGCTTCTTCAGCATAAGGTAACATTGTTTCTTCCTTGTATATACGTATTCTTGTATGGGAATTGATCCATGTTTCCTTCTATCAGCTTAACAGGTCCAACACCATGTCCAGAAAAGCATCCCCAAATTCCCACTACACGCCACCATGCTTTAATGTCTTTTTGTGTACTTAGGGTCGAAAGCTTTATTCGGAGGGCGTCGTACACATCGTTTTCCATCAGAAAAAAGAATAAATTTCCACCAACTAACTGTCCAGTTTTCATAACTTCGTGCAAATTAGACCCTTTAAAAGGATTTTGTTTTGCCAAACGAACGGTATTTCGATCATCTCGACGAGATGACTTTCTCTGTTAAGGTACACGCGGAACATTTGAAATTTGATACGTAGCAAAATGCTTCACAGCATGGAAAACCATTGTTTTTGAGCAATTGGATGTTCGGTTTTCTTTTATATACGACCAATTCTTCTCGCGAAGTTTTATCATTATTTTCCGTGTATATTTATCACAACTCTTATTTTTTCCCATTGTTTTCATATGAAGCAATCAGCTTTTTATAAGACTTTTATGTCAGTAATTGGCGGCAAAATTATACGAATAGTGACCTACATCCACAGAGCAGCAGAGTGTGCTCTATTTAAATAAATAAAAAATAAAATAAAACTAATTCAGTGTTCTTAATAATGTGACCAGCCAGTAAATAATAATACTAGGTTCAGATGTATAAAGTTTATCTTTAAATTAATTAGCAAATCATGTGTCTCAAGGAACACAAAAAAAAAACATGCAACTAGTTATACTTGTTACTTTGAAAAAGCCTTACCTTGAAATAGGGTTCTTAATTATATTACCACCATTGTATATCATGTCTTTTCAGATACGTTATTTTAGTATATTTTTGTATAACTTTTTTGATGTTTAGTAAATAAAATTGTAATCTCTCAAATTATTTTCTTATTAACATTTTCTGTTGTATTTCTCTTATCTTTTTGTGTTGTTGCCCGACGTCGATAGATCCATAAGAGCGCTGTCACAAGTCCACTAGCGCCTACTCCTTTAAGAAATATTATCTCGTGACTGAAAAGGAATTATGAAAAACGGCTCAATCAGCTGTCTCGGTAAGTGTGTCTAGAATTTTCTAACACCTTTTATAAAGTTTCATAATGAGACACGAAGCAACAAAATCTCAAAATCTTTAGATCAAATTTTGTTAAAGGAGTGGCGCTAGTGTACCAGTGACAGCGCTCTTATGAGCGTTTATTCTGAAAATCGGCAACGTCGCAAATAGCTGTCAAATATTTCACTGTTTTGATTAATTTGGCAATATTACTGTATGGAAATATGAAATATCGCGAACTAGTGACCTAAAATATTGATTATGAAATGCAATATTTTGTATCTTAACACCGAATATTTAGTTTTAAATGCAAAAAAAAGATCTTGGAAACTTTCGAAATGCCTTTTTACACCTAAAACGGTTACAACATCAAATTCAGTATTATAATTGCAAATCATTCATCATAGTTTAGGTCACTAGTTAGCGATATTTCATATTTCCACACAGTAATATTAACAAATTAATAAAAACAGCTAAATATTTAACAGCTATTTGTGACGTTGCCAAGTTTCAGAATAAACGCTCTTAAGAACGATAATATTTTAAATCTGCCTACCCATCACCGTCTTCCTGTGATTCTTAACATCATAAACAAAAATAGTCGAATAATATTAACTATTTCGGAAAAATTTACCAAAATTTTTGATATCTCTATTATCTATTTATCTATCAGCTTTGATAAAGCCTTGCCCGGTCTTACCTGTGTGATCAAACAAATCAGTTACAAAACAAACACCTATTACAAATACCTATTCATTCATAATTGTAACAAAAATAAAGTGACTATAGAGAAAGCTGGTCGAGGTTTTAAAAGTCCCCAATAATTTATAATAAATAATTATCAAACCCGTCAGGTAAGTTACAGATTTTAAGTTTATAAAATATTATATTATATTTTTAGCCCAACTTTAATTTATTATTTTGTACCATTTAAGTTTAAATTTACATTTATGTACAAATATTTTATTATTTTTAAGACTCTGTATGATTATTTACTAATAGGCTATTTTACTTTATATGGCTCATCAGAGTTTACGTTACGAACAAGATTATGTTTCGAAAACTACGCCGCAATTAATTTTATGTAATTATTTCAATAAATTAGAATAAACATATTTATGTTTCATTTCTACCCGAACACACAAACAAACAAGGACACGCATTATTTTCATTCACCACAACATTGTGGCAATAATGTTGACCAGGGTAGAAGCCTTTAAAAATAATAAAAAGTGAAAAAAAAAATTAGTAGGATGAAACCCATTGGAAAAGGGGAGAATATTATAAAAATGAGAGGAAAAATAATTTACGGGCGATTTGAGGTCGGGAAGGGGAAGGGTTTGAGTTTTTAAGGGTAAAACGGTTTATCTCGATTTCCGGCAAAACTAAAAGTCCTATGGAAAAAAGTCAAATGGCAAAGTTGTAGGTAATAAAAAGATCTAAAACTTTTGCATTCACACTTTTTTCACATAACCTCAAAATGTATGTGAAAAATTCAAAAAACCAAGTTTTTGGTTTTTTATTTTTATCTTTTACAAAAGAAATGTTTTTTTCACGAAATTTGGTGAAAACTTACCTTTTTATGACCCAAATGTGCTGTAATTTATTTGATTTGAAATATTTATTTTTTCACCTTATTTTGAATTAATATCGAAAAAGCACCCTAGTTTTCAATCGAAAATTCACCCGTCAAAATATCAGCTTTTTTCAAAAAGTTGGTATGCTTTCTGTTCGTTGAAATCTCTACTTCCCGGTGGTGAAAAAATATATGTATTTCCATAGTAAATCTTCTCAGAAAATGCAAGAAATCGAAAAAAAAAATCAATTAGATTTTTTATTATTTTGTACAATTTTGAGCTATTTAGTAAAAAATATTTTTTTTAATATATTTTTTTTCACTTTCTTATCATCTGCCTTATTGCAGATTATACAAAAAGATTCATCCATACTGATCATCTGAAAAGACAAAATCGAATTAATAATGCCTTTACAATTTTATCGTGAGTATAACTAAATTTGTGCAAAATTAAGGAGATTATAATTTTTACTAAAATATCATTCAATTTTTATTTTTTAGGTTATGTTACGTTAAGCATACAATTTTTAAAGAAAATATTAGTTACTATTTTTATGTTTGAGTTGATTGATACAGATTAAAATAAAGATAGTATTTACCTTGCTATGCAGATTCCAAGAGCTTTTTTTATTTTTTTTATTAAATTTGTCACAATTCTCTTAAAGAAACTCAGCCTGCACGTGTATTTTTATAAACGATGTTGTACAGTCGCCAGCAGGTCAAGCTATCCCAAACTGTCAAATTTTCCCAATAGGGTATTTTCCAATTTTCAAAAACTATTCTAATTTGAAGATTGGAACGAGATATTTAACAGAAAAATAAAAATAAATTGATTTCTATCCATGTTCTCAATTAAAAAAGATTTAAACTAAATTTATTTTTCGTTGTTTTGATTTTACGGCCAAAAGGCTTCTTACGATGACTTTTTATCACGTGACGTCAACTTTGTGTAAACTAAAGTAGTTAGTAAGTAAATAAGTGAATATCGAGTTTATAATTAACAAGATTTTTAATGGATATAAAGTGATATTACTAGTGTGCGGTGCCTCTGTGCACAAATATTTCTAAAACGGCGGCAAACTAAGTATTTGTACCGGTGCCGTATAAACAAAGTTGACGTCACATGTCACGTGATAAAAAGTCATCGTAAGGAGCGTTTTGGCGGTAAATTCAAAACAACGAAAAGTAAATTAGATTTTAATCGTTTTTAATTGAGAAAATGTGTATTAATAAATTTATTTTAATTTTTCTGTTAAATATATCGTCCCAATCTTCAAATTAAAGTAGTTTTCATGAAATCGGAAAATACCCTATTGAACATAAACCTTATTCCTTTGCAATAAAGTTGAAAAACTATCAAAGAAATTTGACAGATTGGGGTAGCTTGATGTGCTGGCCTCTGTACACTGCTCTGTATCTCGAATACTGGCTAGGCTAACGGTTTTTGCAGCCGCTACGAAATAGCAGGTCAGTAGTAAGGCCCGGACCCGCTTAGCCCCTTTCCCACTTCTCTATGAAATACCTTTTCATGGGCTAAAATTTTTCGTAGGTCACTCAGGTATATTAGTTATCTTAAAATAGGAATAAATAGGCATTACGCATACAATTAATAGAAGATTCTACAACTTTCTCAAAATATTGTAGATGTCTTAATAAATATTAATTTTATTAACTTATTAATTATTGTAGTATATTTCGATTTGCAATTTTTTTGTTTATCAATGTAACATGTAATCTTACGTTTTTCGAGTAATTAAAGTGTAAATTTTAATAAATAGCTCAAAATTGTACATAATAATAAAAAATAAAAAATCTAATTGAAGTTTTTTCGATTTTTTGCATTTTCTGAGTAGATTCACTATGGTAATAAAAAATTTTTCACCATCGGAAAGTAGAGATTTCAACGAACAGAAAGCATACCAACTTTTTGAAAAAATCTGATATTATGACGGGTGAATTTTCGATTGAAAATTAGGGTGCTTTTTCGATATTAATTCAAAATAAGGTAAAAAAATAAATATTTCAAATCAAATAAATTACAGCGTATTTGGGACATAAAAAGGTAAGTTTTCACCAAATTTCGTGAAAAAATCTTTTTTTTTTTTTTGTAAAAGATAAAAATTAAAAACCAAAAACTTGGTTTTTGAATTTTTCACATAAATTTTGAGGTTATGTGAAAAAAGTGTGAATTCAAAAGTTTTAGATCTTTTTAATACCTACAACTTTTCCATTTGACTATTTGCCATAGGACTTTTAGTTTTGCCGGAAATCGAGATAAACCGTTTTCTACCCTTAAAAACTCGACCCCTTCCCCTTCCCGACCTCAGATCGCCCGTAAATTATTTTTCCTTTCATTTTTATAACATTCTCCTCTTTTTCCAATGGGTTTCATCTTACTATTATTATTTTTTTGGTTTCAAAAATTATCAACTCTGGTCTAGAAGTTTATAAACAAGAAACAATCTCAAAAACAATTTGACTTAGTTCTACCAAAACAAAGAACCAACAATGTTTTAAAAGGAGTTGTGATGAAATTAAATTTATAGAAAAGTGCAATACCTATGCGGTAAAAACACCGTTTTTTTTTGTAGTTATAACCTAGGTTTATATTTCAAGAACTTTATGACTAAAACCACATGGCCGCGTTATTGAAACGGTGAAAACCACATTATTGCCGAAATCTCGATGAAAAAGCATCGCAGAGGCCTGAAGTTTTTTGTAAAACCTAGATTTGAATTTATCAAAACTTTTAAAAATACACAAAAAAGTCTTAGGTTTATATTTCTAGAGCTGTAAAAACCTAGATTTGAATTTATTTAAACTTTAAAAAATACACAAAAAAAGATCCAAGGTTTATTTATGTTTCTGTAGCTGTAGTCCACCTATTGTATTAGACAACTTTTCAGCTATCGGTGCCACTTTCAGCAGAGTGGCACCGATCGCAATAGCTGAAAAGTTGTGTGGAAACCGGTTGTCATGGTATGGGCATGTGATACGTACGAATAAGGAAAATTTCGTGCGAATGATGACATGGTTAGAAAGGGTGTGATAATCACACTGTGATTACGAATATGACGACTGAAAGAGAAGTGTGGAAGAAAGAGACATGTTGCGCCGACCACAAATAAATGAAATGAATACTAAAGAGAATACAAAAGACTAATGTAGGAGATTCGTCAGGGGTGTGTTGGGTATTAAATGATAGGCACGCGTTTAATAGTGGAAAGTGTATATTAATTTGATCAAAACTTATTATAAGAGCACAAACAGGTAAAAATGGAAAGAACAATCAAAACTAATCAGAGTGGGTGGCGAGCGTGGCATACTAACTGGGGAGCCGTCGCGTCGTCTACTATCGGTTTGTCAATTTATTTCAGGGATATTTTATTACGGCGCGAATTTTAATTTTATCTATTTTTTGTACCACCCACGCTCCAATACGACGAAAACAAATGACTTCTATTTATGAAAAGAAAATCTTTTTATTTTATCAAATGTCTGGGGCTTTACCTGTCCGTATTTACTTTTTTGTTATTCAAGGAGTTTATATCCCATTATTACTATTTTTTTAACACCCCTGATAGTATTAAAAAATATTTCATTGGGTGAAATCCAACAGTTACTGTTGTACAGAGGCCAGCACATCAAGCTACCCCAATCTGTCAAATTTCTTTGATAGTTTTTCAACTGTATAACAAAGGAATAAGGTTTTTTTTTTTGGGTGGGAAATCATCAAATAACGTCTCCCGCTCGGGGTGGAGCAGGAGGGCGTGTCAGACTTTTACTGACTAAAACCCACCCGTGTTCCTTCAGTAGCCCGTATGCCAGGGGCTGTGGTGTCTCTTTCGAACAAACCCGCACCCCTGGCAGGAAAGGAATAAGGTCGGCCAGTAATGCGACAAACTGTCAAATTTTCCCAATTGAACATAAAGGAATAAGGTTTATGTTCAATTGGGAAAATTTGACAGTTTGTCGCATCACAGGCCGACTTTAAATGAAGTCCTTGGCGTTCTGGGGACATTTAAAATATTCGGAGAATTTGACGATTTTAAGACAAATCAGGGCTGTTTACTTTGCAACAAAGCTTTTAAATACAGTAAATTTATTTTTATAAGATAGTTAAAAAGTTTTTAACATAAAATTAAACTGCCAAAAAACTGAAAATATAAATATAATAAACCTGCTTTGTTTAACCTTAATAACTAAGTTCGGAAGGCGGTGACATAAAATTAAATTAAATACATATCCAAAGTCACCGACTTCCGAACTTAGTTAAAACAGGTTTACTATTTTTTCTTTTCAGTTTTTTCGGAGGTTTATATTATTTATTAAAAGGTTTTTATTTTATAATTTTTTGTGGCTATAATCTACTAATTACTACATGCTTAATTTTTTATTACTTTTTGTAATACACAACTCGGTATTAAAATCTGTGAGTAAACAATCAATCATCCCCCGTTTTCATACCCGTAGGGCTGGTTTTTTTTTTCGAAATTTATATGGGATCAACTTCGGAGTTATACCCTTTCCAATAAAAATTATCACTATCGGACTACTCTGAAAAAAGTCATGTGTGGTCATAAATAGAAAAAATATATATATACGCGTCGACTTGAGAACCTCCTCCGTGAGTTTTTGGCGGGATCGCTATGGAACATGTCGCACGAATTTTCATTTTCATGAAATTTCGTGAAACAGCGTATTAAATTGTATAATTTTGGTAGTGAATTATTCAATTTAGTTACGTGTGAGTGCACAAGTGTAGTGAAGGTGAAAATAAGTGACTAACGTGGACTTTTCGTGTTCCCCCAAAAACTCCTAATAGGTTGTTGTAAAGTTACTACCGCTTTACAATAACTTTGACCTAACTTTGATTTGACTGACTATGACTTTTTTGTAACTTCGTGCCTGATATCAGGCCATTTACTTGATTGAAAAGTAAAATTACTTGACACTGGCTAGATGCACAAACCGTGCGAAGCCAAAACCCAAAAAGAAAAAAAAAACCTCCTCCATTTTTTTTTTCAACATGGTGTGGGGTAGGTACCATAGCTAAAAAGTGAAAAATAAAACTTTTTTATTTTTCAATTTTTAGTTATAGTACCCACTCCACACAAATTCATCATCCTTGGGGTCAAATCAATGCATATTTATGCGATAGCAGCAATCGCGGTTAATTTGCTGTCTTTTTAAACGCATCATCAGATCTATATGAAATTTAAATGGGACCATTTCGGAATAAACTCCTTCCTAAAAACAAAAAAATAAAATGCAAATCCGTCTATAGGTAGGTATATGACGGAGTTATGCCCAAACCTCCACCTAACTCCTAACCGTTAAAGAGTTGTACCTTCCTTCATCAGCTCAGCGTCATGAGATGATGGTGACCATAGCAAATGTCTCAATAGCTTTAGAAAACATATGAAAAACATTGTTAATACCTACAAATTTTGAGGGTTGCCCTCGATTTCCCTGGAATTCCATCATCAGATCCTGATTTGGTGTCAATGGTACCACCTCAGGAGTATACACTTTCAAATAAAAAAATAATAATTGAGAATTGGTCCACAAATGAGGGAGAAATCGGGGAACATACATAAAAAAAAATACGTTCGGTGAAACATATAACCTCCTCCTTTTTTTGAAGTCGTTTAATAAAATCAGGTGAACACGATGACCACAACTGTTAACCGTCGCCTACCGCCCCTGCCGAGCACAGCAAGCAATGATAGTCCTAAAGGTGTTTTATATGGATACAGCAGCAAGCACTATTGGTAAACAGTAAAACTACACATCTCGTCACCTTTTAGTGATTTCGTTGATTCCAATTAAAGCCACAGGGCCCGGATAAAGATGGCTCAACCAAACTGGTAAATTTCACCCGGTTTTGCCTTAAATAACTACTCTTTGATCGCCACTGCGCTCCTGCTAGCCATCAGCTTCCACCCTAATTACGTCACACACTATCAATCGGAATCTGCATAATTTTGAAGGATATTGTTAATCCTTTGTTTCAAATGTTCGAAACATTTGTCTGCTCAACAACGTAAATAGGTATAACGCAATGAATGTTTTTGAACTATCAAAATGAAAGCCATTCCTGCTGTTAGTGTGTTACACTTCACTAACACTAGGCGACACCTACAGTGCTATTTTATAACCATCTTACCGGGTGAAGTGAGCCGAGGAGTGAGCTGTCAGTATCATCCACGGAGTAAAAACAAAGAAAAACACTTTGTATTTGCTCCGTGGTGTCATCCCACTGATGTAGGGATTGAACAAGCATTACATTCACAATCATCATCGATAGATATTATAGATTGTATGCTAATTCTATGGATCATTTTACTTATTACGATTTCAAAGCCAGTGTTTAAGTGTGCATCATGCTTACCTACATTATATTATACGCGCACTCGCGCTTCAGGCACTATAAGGACTAGTCTAGGAAAATATAGACCAAAATAACAATGAGTTTCTGACTGAGTTTTTGTTTTGTTACTTTGTTTGAAAAGCCTCCCAAAATGTAATGCATGATGGACACTTAAACACTAGCTTTGAAATCGTAACAAAATGATCAATAGAATTAGCATACAATCTTAATCGAGATTTCATCTCGATTATGATTATAAATGAAATGCTTGGTCATCCCTAGCATCAGGTGGAAAGACACTGACAGCTCACTCCACACTCACTTCAACCGGTTTTTTTTTGGGTGAGATATCGTCAAATAACTTCTCCCGCTCTGGGTGGAGCAGAAGGGCGTGTCAGACTTTTACTGACTAAAACTCACCCTTGTTCCCTCAGTAGCCTGTGTGCCAGGGGCGGCGGTTTCTCTTTCGAACAGCCCGCACCCCTGGCAGGCATCGGCCGGTGCAAAAATACAGGGACCAATGTATTTGCCAAAGATGTTAAAAGACAAAATATGTGGAAAAATAAATCTCCAAAAATAATTTGGAAACCCGATATTTCATCAAAACCATTGTTCTCTTTCCTTTTTAAACCCAAAGACGTTAATACAGACGCTAAAAGCAAACGCTCCCAAGATAACTTATATTTAGTCAATTTCCATAGCCTACAGGTACAGACGCCAGCAGGTCAACCTACCCCAAACTGTTAAATATTCCCAATTGAACATGAACCTTATGCGTACGGCATAAAGTTGAAAATCTATCAAATAAATTTGACAGATTGAAGTAGCTTGATGTGCTGACGTCTGTACTTGTGTTGTTATATTATTATTATGTAAATTTTACTGACAGAGTGTTATTGTTTAAATATATTTTCATATTATTTCAATGCTAGTAGGACTCTCATCTTTCAGGTTTTTCAGTTAGAAAGATCTTCCTCGAGTTGGTTTTCCACTCCGATGAGATTATTCCGTCTCCAGTTTTCAACAATTAACGAACTTAGGATCAACAAACATTAGTAGTACCTACCTAAATAAATTATTTTATAGATGGATAACCTATAATTTTTAAATGTTCATATTTTATGTACTTTTCCACACTAGATGCTTTTTACAGTGCTAAATACTTCCCATTTCCATAGCTCATCTTAAAATAATGCTACAGTCCAAGTCGCAAACTTATTTATCTAGTTTTTGTTTAGTTTGTGGTTGACACAAAAGTAAACATGTGCCGTTCCGAAATGCAACAAAAGTGATAATATCGCGAACCCGACCAAATTGAATAGTCAAAAAATTTAAGAGCTTTCGGATCATTACTTATTAGATTTTTATTTTGGTTGGCTTCGCGATATTATCACTATTTGTATAATACGGAATGCGCCCATGAACAAACTAAAGCGCTTATTACACTTGGCTGAATTTAGGCATCTAAATTCAGAAGCAACTTAAAAGCAAATTAGAAGCTTCTGATTACACTGTCCTAAATTCAGTTACTGAATCAGTTACCAGTTAAAGCGCGACGGAGTTGGACGTGCCGTGTACGTACGAGAATGGCTCCAAATTGTCAAGACACCAAAAAATTGGCCTTTGCGTAGCCCTGGCCGTTGACTCAATTAAAATATAATTCTCACAAAAATTAAGGAAAGAAAAAAAAAACAATTTTTTGGTCGATTTCAATAGGCTGTATCTTGAAGAAAAATGGTCAAATTGTTTCTCGTCAAAACAAATCGAGTAATCGTTCGAAAATTACTGACAAAACAATTATATTTTTCTCGGCAACCAATGATCGCACAGGAAATTTGAGGTCAAAAATTTGAATAAATCTACCATGATTAGCAATTGATTTTTCAATACAAAATTTTTAATTACTCATTACATGAATTTGAAAAGGCAACAAAAAAAGGCTTTTCGTACCTATCTAATTTTTTTGAAAAATCAGGTGCCCAATCAAAAATAATGAGGATACCACTAATGTTAAGTACGCCTTTTACAGATTAATCTACCCAAAAAAAAAACCCGACAGAGTATCAATTTAATCCACCAAGCCTTTTTTTATCCCACTCGATTGAATTTTCGAAAAAATTTAAGGCGCATGATTTTTATTCTGAAAAGCTCAAAATTTTTATCAAAATAAAAACACAAATTTTTAGCATTTTTTCCTCAGTTTTGCATCAGTAATACAAAACAAAAGTGTACGTCCTCAACTCCTCACGCACGGACAGTTACGTAGCGACTGAAGAGTAAAGTCAGTACTAAATGCGATTACACCTTCCTAAATGCGTTTTAGGCTTCTAAATGATTTAGTCAGTTAGAAACCATCCTTGCTTCTGAATTTAGGATGCTAACTTGCTAATTGCGATTACACTTGACTAAATTCAGTAACGACTGAATTTAGAAGCCTAAATTCAGTTAAGTGTAATCTGTGTAATAAGCGCATAATGGCTGCTGGTGAACAGTGAACAGTGCTGCCATCTGTTCACTGTTCACCAGCCGCCATTAGTTTGTTCATGGGCGCATTCCGTATTATACAAATAGTGATAATATCGCGAAGCCAACCAACTACAATACATATAGGAACCATATGTCCATGATAGGAACTTTCGTAACTCACGAATGATGTAGACAGAGAATCAATGATATAGGTACTTGTTAGTAACATTACAAACATTAAAACTACGAGAAAAAGTAATTGCAAAGAGTATAATAATTTTTTCAGCAGTTTTTTGTGTAATAAAATGATTTTGTATAATTTCTGAGAATAATTTTGTTTCGCTCCACACTGGCAGCCCTATCCGTCACCGAGTCACCAACGAGGACGACCGACCGACTCTCCGTCAGTTTAGCACAGTCGAGCATAGTGTTGCGTTCAATGACGTTACTGACGTTCGTAAAATATAAGCTAAAATAAACGTCCATTTTATAATATTGTGAGAAAATGGATCGCTTGCGAGTGCGTGTGAACTTTAAATATATAACCAGTGTGTTCCTTTTGGTTTTTGCTGTCAGCCAATCTACGAAAGGTATGTCGCAACTTTCCTGCCCACGTAATGAAAACAAGGCATCTTTTTATTTGAGCTAAGATTCTTTGACTGAATGCAGTTCCATGTAAAACTTTTGCATTCCTACCTATGACGTGATCGACACATCGTGATCGTACCTTGCCGCGTTTATTGTTTCTCGAAACTTTTGTTTCACACAAAATAGTTTGTAGGTCACGTTATTATTATCGTTTCAAACTTAGAAAGAAGTGAAGAAAACCTTGAAAGCCTCTAGGCTGTTTTTTTTTATTAGCAAGTTTCAATACGTCATCTATAGTGATTAAATTATTCGCGCCGAGACATTTGTATTAAGTTATTTTGAACAACTTGTTGCTTTCGGAAGCATGTCTTTTCAGAGCAAATTGTGTGCACCTGTCACAAACTTTTCATAGCTTCTTGCATTATAGGTCGTTCACGTATACAACTGGTTGAATTATTGTCGAGTCTCACAATATTATGAAATTCATGTACAGTGGCTAACTATCTCTTTGATAAAATGAATGCAGGTAAATTGTACACAACTGTTCTGTAAATGTCATCATTAGTTGATAAAAGTAAGGTGACTGAATAAAATTACTTAGAGAAAATATTCTGTCATTATAGACCAAATTGTTTATCTATATAATTTTGGTCAGTGGGTTGTCTTTTTACCAAAATTATGCGCATGGAGGACTATGGAATTTGGCACAGCTAATGTTTATATGGAGAGGGGTGTAGAAATCTAATATTTATATATAATAACTAGCTATTACCCGCGGCTCCACCCTCTGAATGTTGGTTATCGCATAATAAAATAGCCAATGTCCTTCTACATATCCCAGGCAAATTTCATGTCCATTCAGTTCAGCGGTTTAGCCGTGAAAGCATAACAAACAGATAGACCGAGTTAATTTCGCATTTATAATACTAGTAGGGATTATTTTTGAATTTCGACCACTCGCAACTGGCTAGTGGTCAGCAATTTAAAAGTAGAATGTCTGCGGCTGCATATCGAATATTCAAATGTATTTTGGTGTAAGGCATTACTTATTGGCTAACATATCCTGGATGCAACTGTTACATTGCCTAACACTAGGTGATGTTGAACGGCTGTTTATTGCTTAAATGTTGAGTATTCGCTCTCTAATATATTGGCTTGTGGCTAAGCAATAACAGCCACACAGGTTGAATGTTCAGGTCAAGCTACGCTTGGTACTGTTCGTCCATGGTTTGGTGACCATCTTTACACACCAAGACCCTGCCTTGCTTCGGGGTGCACTTTGGCTGGTTGGTCCAGGCTGTCATTTGTGATTTTTTGAGGTTGTCAGAAGCCAGAAAATCTGACAACCAGTCTTACCAAGGGTATTGTATTACCTAATAGCTGGGTTATGAAGGTTAGATAGGCAGTCGTTCAATGTTTATTACTGGTATTCAGCTGCATCTGGTTTGGCTGCAAGCCGAACACGATTTTTTTTTAATGTCCAAGTTCCATCTTGCGATCGGCTTGACATGCCCTTAGCAGATTTGTTGTAGGAGTATTGACAGGAGAGCACTGTTCCTCCATTGAGGAAGCTGTCTCTTATTAAAAATGTTTTTATTTTAGATGTCAAGGTCCCAAATATGCTGTAGTTT
The DNA here is from genome assembly GCA_949987655.1 of Polymixis flavicincta. Lineage (NCBI taxonomy): Eukaryota > Metazoa > Arthropoda > Insecta > Lepidoptera > Noctuidae > Polymixis > Polymixis flavicincta. Next base: position 7,104,514 of record OX465171.1, on the reverse strand, counting down.
GAGCCTTCTGACATTTATTGGTTTACTAAACGCTGTTGCTAGGTTATAAGTATGAGTTTTAATACGGTCTTTGTATGCTTTTGCTCTGTGTTCGATTTCCTCCATAACTGTTTTCATTTCTGTGTATTGGTGCAATTCACTGGTTCTGATAAAAAGCGGTGCATTTGTTACCATTTTGAGTGCTTGCCAAACGCAACTGGCAGTAAAAACGAAATCTGTATTAATACTACATGCGCTTTGACATGCAATAGTGGACACCTACCCCTAGACATGCAATAGTGGACACCTACCCCTGGACATGCAATAGTGGACACCTACCCTTAGACATGCAATAGTGGACATATTCCTTATTAACAATGTCCCACAAGTTTTCCCAAAGAATATGACAGCTTACAAGTATGTACAGACACAAATTAGGATGACCGTCCTCACACATAAATATGTATATGTATATGACTTATTGAGATTGACAAACCACTTGTGTGGGTAGCTTTAATACTACTAATGATAAAGCGTGTTATATTTTTTTTTCTTGTTCTGTTTCATTAATATGTGCTTATCTGGTTTTGTATAATGTATTTTTCCTCCTAATACATCAATTTTTTTAATTAGCACAGTCGTTGCATAGATTGGTTATCCTCGTTTATAAAAAAAGTTGATACCTATCTTATGTGATGTTCACCAGATTCAAAAGTATTTTTATGTTGCTTAACATTTCTCCGAACCCTGGATTCCCGTACCTTTGAACGCGTACGAGCGGACGAAGCCGACTCGCAGAGGCCAGTTAGGGGTTTTCATGAAATAAGGCACAAACCGCCGATTTATCTATGTTCGCACAATGCAAGTGCACCCAAGGACACCCCACGGTTGGTGTACGACTATTGGAGAATATGGAATCAATATATTGGATAATTTATTTGGTTAGCCAAAGTCAACTGGTTATTTAGGACTACTGAAAGACTACAGCCCCTGCCTGACCAATGTTTTATATGAATAACACAGATAAAATGACAGCAGAGGAACTTGCACACCCAACAATGGGCTCCTGAAAACGGTCGCTAGCACATAGTGTCGTAACGACAAAGGGAAAACATGTCCTGAGGTGCTTATGGGGAGTGGAGAGGTATTTCACCGCTCTAAGGACAATTCAGGAAGGACAGTCAAGATATCTACCATGCAATGGATTCTTGAAGCACCCTAATGTGGCAGCCGTAATGTTAATTCACAGTTATATAAAAAAATATTCAACTAATCTGTTTTTATCGCTCACTCAAGTCCATGAATTCCATATTATCTCATCAGGATGGACCAGATGGATTAGGTAGGTATGTCAATTTATTATCAGCAATTGACAGGAATTCTGCATGTAAAATTGTGATAATTTTAAAAGTTAGGATGCCAGTATCTCCCGGATAGGATGCCAGTAACAACTAAAATAAGCCATTTTTTTGCTAAAATTTACATTCTTTTTGTAAATTTTATTATACCTACATTTTATATTAATGGTGGCGGTTTTCTTTGTCGAACGAAACTTCTTAAATAGACTTCTTCTTTTAGTAGTATGGTATCGTATATCACTACTTGTTATGTAAACAACAATGACAGGAATAGTATTAGAACATCATCAAGATAAACAAAGTTAATTAAACACGTATTATTGAAGCTAACGAAAAACTACCCACGCAAAGTTTTATATCAGACCACCCAAGCCTGAGGCATACCCTATCCATAAAAAAATAATTTTCTAAATAGAGTCATGGAGTTATCGCGGAACATACATTACAAAAAAAAAAACAACTTACAGAGAATGGTGAACCACCTCTTTTATGGAGTCGGTTAGTAAAAAAGCAATGTTTAAAAAAGGTACAGTAACTCCCTCTTTTTCATCAAACCCTTACTTCATTTAATTTTGAAAACATATTATCACAGTATAAATAAAGCTCAAACAAGCTTAGCTTTAGATGAATTTGTTTTGATTAGTTTGTTGGAATTACAAAGACTGAAAACTGGATAACACTACATTTAACAGAACTCATCATGACTAAGCCTATGATGCAGCTAAAAATATCAGTATATGTTTAAATATCTGTGCCCATTTACTACCAATTTCCTACGATTGTGGTTAGTTAATAGTAGTAATTAACATAACTGGCTTTATCGACGCCTTGCACCGATTGAAACTTAAAAATAATACTGTATGAGTTAATAACCTATTAAATATTCAGTCCTTGTCATAAACTGACGATTTCCACACTAAAATCACAGTATAAACACGCCATTTAAATAAAAAATCGTTTATTTCAGACTATTCTTGTCCATATTTTTAACTCCCGACGCAAAAAGAGGGGTGTTGTAAGTTTCACAGCTATGTGTTGTTAGCTGTGGCGTAACTAGTATGAGGTAGACAGGGCAAGAGACGGGCGCCTATCAAAGGGGGGTGCGAAACTCGCTAATTATTACATTAAAAAAAAACATCAATAAACCATTTGCCATAAACCACTGTTACCTATGTATATCGAAGAAATCTGAAGTCCTACTTGAATATATGGTGCAGTACGAGGATGAAAGCATATTTCCAAATCTGCCTATTTCTATTGAAATACTTTTAATAAAATTGCAGCATTGAAAGAGAACCATTTTTATCATTTGTTATAAAACTTTAAAAAATAATTTGTAAGATGTGGAATATAAGAATAATTAATAATTTATTATTCAAAGTAAATTCCTTTTATATATTTCTTTTAATAGAACGAAACTAAATAAATGACCTTATTTCTGAAAAACAGAACAGTTTCTGAGTAAGAAATTCTACAATTTTTAATAGTGCATATCATGTTTTAAGCCAAGTTATTAAATTTAAAATAAAAAAATGCTTGTAAATACATATTTTCATTCAATTTCATTTATTCTTACACCACCTCAGCTTTTTTTGTCAAAATCTGGTAACCGTTCAACTTTCAAGTTACTAAATAAATACATTTAAAAGTCGAACTATATCTTCAACTTTCTGACTAACTGACCGACTTTTTGTGAATTCAAAAGTCAGGCACTTTTGAATTGACAAAGGGGTAGATCTATACGGAGAAGAACGGGCAAGAAACTCCAAGGACATTCTTTTAAATCGATTTATAACAAAATCTTGGGTACAATAATCTTGTTGTTTCTTTATGTGAGAACAATAAAAAAAAAATTAGAACCAATTCTGGAAAACCCTACCCTCAGTTCTTTGATTCTTTTGACATAGGACAGTATTTATCTAAATCATCTTTATTAATAGCCAAAACTTGTGAAGGTAAGTTATGTAAACAGGCTGTAACGGAAACCCTATTGCTATCCTTAAGCACTAAAGATAACAGTTGCTATAGAATCACTATACATAGTTTCAGCTCAAAATAAAATACTCTAAGAATTGGTATAAAATTTTCGGTTTCATATGTTTCTTAATTTCAAATCATAACAAACGTATCACCGCACTACGTAGGTCAATAACTTTCCACGTTACTTGCCAATATCACGATATCTCTTCTGAGTGATGTGTTTATTTCAATTTAGTGATTTGGTTTCTGGTATCAGTGTATTAAAAATTCTCGATAACTTCCGAACATGTAGAGAAAGGATTAAAAAACCCTTCCAATATCGTTTGATATCACCCGAAGAAGCCGTGCCCTTGGTATGTATATACACTTTTTATTATTAACTAAATGATGTACAATAGGAGAATATAGCTATGTTTTTCTATGAATTATCAAAGTTATGCGTTCTAAACGAATCATGATTTTGTAGATAATCGTATAATGCTTTGTGGCCGTCGAGTAGAAAGTTTGTTGTCGGTGAGATTTTGACAGTTTGGGAAGAAATATTCTTCTGAAATAGTCTACATTTTATAAGGACCTAAAATATCGTTAGAAACGAAAGACTAAATGACAAATTGTAGAAGGATATCTACGGTGCGATATCAAAAGTGTAGGAACGAAATGTCACTTTGTATTGAAAAAGCACCGTCTATTCTTCGTAGAAATACAAAGCGTCATGCTAAGCCCGCAGAATTAATACCTACAGTCTACACATAGGGCATTCAGGCGATGATCTGGATTCCTTTGTATTCAGTTTCTGCTTTACGTAGAACAAGCATTTCAATACAATCGGCAGATTAAAATGCGTCACTGTTTACGAGAATTCCATAATCGTCGACGTCAATATCTGGGGCAGCCTACGCAAGTTGCTTGTTGTGACAATAAGCAACTTGGGGAATACTTGCGTGTATTTCCCAGGAATACTTTCTTGTAATAACCCAAAAATATGGCCTTTTAAGTTGTAGGTAATATTTTGATCAAAGCATTGACATGAAAATGGTATCCTTTCTACATAAGCACAGTTTTTTCTTTTTTTGGGTTGGAAATCATAAAATAACTTTTCCCGCTCTGGGTGGAGGAGGAGGGCAAGTCAGACTTTTACTGACTAAAACCCACCCGTGTTCCCTCAGTAGCCTGCATGCCAGGGGCGGCGGTATCTCTTTCGAACAAACCCGCACCCCTGGCACGCATCGGCCCTTGCAAACCGATGGGCCCCCCATCGGTTTGTGCTGACATCTCTTTGAGGCGCGCGTAGAACAAAACGCCCCGTCGACCTGGGCTTGGTCCTTACCTGACAGCCAGCTACCCATTACTCGCCGTCCGCAAGCCCACGCCTACGGTGGCCGGAAATCAGCTTGGGATTCCCGACGCTCAAGGCGTCTCATGCGGCGGTTAGTGCATTGAGGGCGCAAATAGTGCCTCTCCCTCACGTGCGCCGCCTCCCTCTTCGCGAGCATTACTGCTTCGGTGAAGGAGGCGATGGCTACCCATGCACTCTCGCTCCGTACCATGGCCTGGACCAGGGCCGGACGCGAGAGATCGCCGCCGCCGATCGCCTCCACGAGGATACGGCGGTGCTCTGCCCAAGCCGGGCAGACCTCCACCGTGTCCTCAGGGCAATCTTCGAAGTGGAAACACGTGGGCGTTTCCTCCCGCCTTATCCTAAACAGGAACCTCCCGAAACAACCGTGTCCGGTGAGGACCTGCGTCAGGCGAAAGGTGAGGACGCCATGCCGCCTCTCAAAACATTCCTCAAAGAGGGGACTTACCGTCGCAATCGTGGCGTGCCCAGCACTGGGTTTCGACAATCGCATTCTCCATGTCGCCATGAGATCCCGCCGGAGCTCTGTCCCCTGTGCCGCGATTTCCCGCCGGAGTTACGCCCCGGCGTTTGGCCTCCTCGCGCCACCCCCAGATGTGCGCGAGGACCTTTACCTCCAGATTCCATGGCGGTAATCCGGCAAGGAGGCCCGCTGCCTCACCGGAGATCGTGCGGTATCCTCGGATCATCCGGATGGCCATGACCCTTTGGGACGCCTTCAACCGGCGAGCTGATGGGCGCCCCCACCGGTACCCCATATAGGGCCATGGACCGCACGACCCCGCGTAGAGCCTCTGGCAGGAGGCGTTTGGCCCCCCTAGATTGGGCAGGAGCCGCTTCAAGGCAGCCCCGGCTCGCTCCAGTCTGGGACTCCATTCTTTTCTTTGACCGTCCCCCGACGTGACAAAGACAATGCATTGATCAAAATATTACCTACAACTTAAAAGGCCAATGCAAGGCAGTGTCTCGATACCAAAGTCTTTGACCAGTGCGTGTTGCCAGTGATGACATATGGAACCGAAACGTGGTCGCTCACAATGGGCTTCATAAGAAGGCTTAAATTCACTCAAAGGGCGATGGAGAGGGCAATGCTTGGAGTTTCCCTGCGTGATCGAATCAGGAATGAAGAGAAACGCAGGAGAACCAAGGTAACCGACATAGCCCGAAGACTTGCCAAACTTAAGTGGCAGTGGGGTTAAAAAAGTCATTAAATCGGATTACGTGAACAAGTCCTAAGTAATACGGGCCTAAGTAAGAAGGACTTTAGGCAGCGTGTATAACTAGGAATATGTCTACTTTCCTTCTTTCTTTTTTTTTGTATATTGGCAACTTGTACCTACTTCGCTAGTTAAAAATCGCGTTTATGTAATTAGTTATTATTTCATAGTGCTGCACCAAATAAATGATTTGTCTCTCTAGCTAGAGGGTTGTATCAGTTGTATGAATGATTTAGTGATTATAATTCTGTTGTCCCCACCCTGCGATCTTGAGAAGAAAAAACGGCGTACCTAGTAACTTAAAACGTGTTGGTCCAACGATTACACATTATACCTGATGGAGGGTCGAGTTCCAAATTATATTTTTGGACCTAGATCAATAAAAGTCCACCCAATATATTTTGGGTCATGTTTCCGCCGTTACGCCTTTAAAGGCATTTGCAGTCATTGCCACATTGGTTCAAATTGGTTCACTCATTTTAGTCGTAGGTGGCACCACGTAGCTGCACGATTGGATGTGTTTATTGCAGTATTTGTTTGTCTTGAGTAGGTAGGAATTCAAAGGCAATTTAAGGTCGCCCGCAATATACCCTAATGTGTTTTTCTTAAGTCGACTATTATCGAATATTGCGGTGGGATTTTTCGCGTACTGGATCTTCAACGCAATGCCTAACGCCGAGAGTTGAAAATCAAACAGTGTTTTTTTCCGACGCGCTGTGATGCAGTTTGGATTATCAATGCTCGGTTCAACACTGACAGTTGAAAATCCAGTGCGTGATATTTATACGCCCGTAGGTCGACTTTATAGTATTTTTCGAAGCGACGCGCGCTTTCCTTGTGGTAACACATTGAATGTGGACTTGAAGACGAGTAGCGGCAGCACACAACACACACAATTTCGACTTATGCCTTGTGCCGGACGGTAATCGGTTACGAGAGCTCCCTGGCCTACACACACACATTCACAACGTATTTGTTTGTACACTTGGTAAACACAAGTAAAGCGCGCGTCGCTTAGTGAGTTAAAGTACTGCACGTCCAATTATTTTGCTTGGTTTGTTCATGTTGTTTTTGCACAGCATTGACGTGGTAAACACGTTGATATGGCTGAGGGGGATGCGCTAATAGTCCGAGAGGGCTTCAAAAGATTGCTTTAGCGATAAGCCCACCTATTGTGTCACTCTATGTAGATTTTCTTCATATCTGCAATTTTAATGATGTACTTACATAATAAAGAGTTGTATTCATCTACACCTCGATTTGTGGGTGACTCTTTACATACCAAGACCCCTCAGTGCTTCGAAAAGCACGATGACCTGCTTTAATGGTGGATCTTTGACAGTCGTTACTGGTCGTCAGAAGCTTGAAAGTTAGACAACCAGTCTTACCCAGGGGAATCGTATTACAAAGTAACTGGGTTCTGGAGGTCAGTTAGGCAGTCGCTCCATGTAAAATATGGCATTTACCTGCATCCGGTTAGACTAGAAGCCGATCTCAACGTAGTTTGTCTTCGCAACGATCGTGTTTATTTAGGCGACTGACATTATATTCCCCGCTTCCATGCAGAGCAGCTGACTATTATTTTAGATAGTCCAAGAAATTTACCCCGTACATACAAACTTACAAAAAAAAAATTACGTCTTTCAATTATTAGTACTTATAGAAAAATAATCTCACAGGAATGCAAGAAAGATAAAAATGGATTGGTGGCAGACATTTTTTATCTCCCAGACAAATACGAACAGCTAAACTCCGCACATTCTTCATGCTATCATCTCCGATGTTTTATTTTTTAAATATTTTCATTGTTATGTTTATCTCTTGTTTATTGTAAAACGTACGTGCCATATTTAAGTATTCATATTATGAATATACATTCCTGTTATCGCAGTCAGTCTTACAATACACTGACGAAGATGCAGCTCGGTTAGTCTACATTAGTTATTTTCACAGCGTTGTCCTACGGTATTCTGCTGTGGGGCAAAGCCGCTGATATTCAAAATATTACTATCCTTCAAAAACGTGCTGTTCGTGCAATTTACCAGCTAGGTGCCAGAATTTCCTTGAGGGATTTTTAAAGATATTGGTATTCTCACGGTGGCATCACCATTCATATTCGCTAACATCTTACACATAAATTAAGCTGTCTGCACTTGTAGGTACAGTAAAAACAGTGATATTCATTCACACTGTTAACACTAGAAATAAGGACAAACTACGTGGGATTTCACCGGCTTCGAAAGGCTCACGACTCTTTTGTTGGGCTTTTATGAAAAGCTTCCCTCTTCTTTGAAAGATTTGCTGTTTAAAGCACGAGTAAAATCCATCCTTTGTTTAAAGGCTTACTATTCCATCAACGACTACATAAATGACAAGAATGGGTGGTCTATAATCAAAGGGGTGGTCGCTGTGATTAACTTATGACAATTTTATGTTCTCTCTCCACAATTAGCGTACCTAGTGACAGGTTATATGGGTTTATAATTGATTTTTTAACCCCCGACGCAAAATGACGGGGTGTTATAAGTGTGACGTGTGTGTCTGTGTGCGTGCGTGCGTGTGTCTGTCTGAGGCAACGTAGCTCCCGAACGGATGAACCGATTTTGATTTTGTTTTTTCTGTTTGAAAGGTGAATTAGTTGGGAGTGTTCTTAGACATATTTCATCAAAATCGGTTCAGCCGTTTGAAGATTATCAACACTTTTCTGGTTGATGAAGAGATTTGAGCATCTTCTACGAGTCTGATCAAGTTGCAATTTGGTATTGTATTAAGTACTTCAATGATATTAGACGAATAAAGTAACCTTGAACTGATGCTGGACTTTCCAAGATACCCAAGTTACTCACCAACAAACAGCAGAAGTATCGTGTTTGGGCTCATTGAAAAGGTCTCAATGAATAGATTATAGATAACTGGTATCAGGACGAGGAATGAGGATAAATTAGTAACGAACTTCACTATGGGAAAAATACGGAACGCTTTTAAGCGAGACATTAAGTTTAATTAAAAACCCCCGACCCAAACAAAAACTAAAAAATAATATTAATAGGCCTTTGAATTTGAACGTAATATTTTGATCAGGGCATTGTCAAGACGGGGGACGGCTAGGCCTCTGTTTGGCGTTTTCATTGACCGTCCCCCGACTTGACAAGCCCTGATCAAAATATAACGTTCAAATTAAAAGGCCTATTAATATTATTTTTTACTTTTTAGTTTTTGTTTGGGTCGGGGGTTTTTAAATTTAATTTTTATTTCTTGCTTTTTAAACTTAATGTCTCCCTTAAATCACCATTTATCTATAACTTATTCATTGAGACCTTTTCAATGAGCCCAAACACGATACTTCTGCTGTTTGTTGGTGAATAACTTGGGTTTCCTGGAAATTCCAGGTGTTGCTCCAGCATCAGTTCATGGTTATTTTTTTCGTCTAATATCATTGAAGCAATAGAATCCCAAATTTTGAGTTGATCAGACCCATGGAAGAGGCTAAAATCCCTTTTTCAACCAGAAAAGAGCTGATAATCTTCAAACGGCTGAACCGATTTTGATGAAACATGTCTAAGAACACTCCCGACTAATACACCTTTCAAACAAAAAAAACTAAATCAAAATCGGTTCATCCGTTCGGGAGCTACGTTGCCTCAGACAGACAGACACACACACACACACACACACACAGAGACACGTCAAACTTATAACACCCCGTCGTTTTTGCGTCGGGGGTTAAAAAGCAGGAAATAAAAATTAAATTTAAAAATTAAAAAACCCCCGACCCAAAAAAAACCCTAAAAAGTATAAACATAATATTTTAGGCCTTTTAAGTTGAAGGTAATATTTTGATCAAGGCATTGTCAAATCGGGTCGGTCGGACGGTCAATGAAAACGCCAAACAGAGTTCATTAGTCATCCCCCGATTTATATCCCCCGTATTTTGTGTCAAGGCCCTGGGCCTTGAGACAAAATACAATTCTGTTAGCGTTCACGCCAAACGCTACTCTAAAAAAAGTATGGGAATGTGTTTTGTCTAGGCCTGCTGTTCGATTTTCGACGCGCTGTGGTGCACCCTGTTGCATTCTCAATGCTCAGTTGAACGCCGAGAATTTAAAATCCCGTGCGCGAAGAATCCCTCTACTAATAAATTACTAAAAAGTTGAAAACAAATTAAAAACGATAAAAAAAGAAAGAAAATAATTATTGCAATTTCCTTTGTCTGCAAACCTATAAACAATTGAAAAATACAAAGAAATACTATGATTGCACTACAGCAGGAAAATCACGCGTTATTTCAATGGAAAAGATTCTGCCATCATTCTCCTATTTCAAATGGCTTTGGCTATGTTTTGCGAATAAAATTATACTTTAATCAAGGCTTATCCCAACTATGTTGGGGTTGGCTTCCATTATTTTACATGGAGCGACTGCCTATCTGACCTCCACAACCCAGGTAATGGGTAACACGATACACCTTGGTAGGAGTGGTTGTCAGACTTCGGGGCTTCTGATGACCCGTAACGACTGTCAATGATCCACGAATGACAGCCGGGGATGCCGGCTTAGCGTGCTTTCCGAGGCACGGAGGGGTCAAGACCTCTCCGTGCCTCGTAAGATAAGGTTACGTTAAGGTATGTAAAGATAATCGAACCAACCGCGGCACGATCGATCGACCCGTGCAGCTTTTATTACTTAGCCACAATCATATTATAATACTTCAATGCTTCGATTTATATTTAAGAAGTAGCTACGTGGCGTGCCTTTTAAGTTTTGTCGTTTGAACAAAAAAAAAAAACTAGAACCTTATATGGTACTTTTTATTGTTTTTCAGTATTCACCACGTAGTTTAATACACTTTTCCATTCTCTCGAACCAGTTATTAAAACATTTATTCCACTCCAAAGTAGGGGTGTTCAATATGGCTGATTTGAAAGCGTCGACTGCTTCTTCACCGGACTGGAACCTTAGACCACGAAGACTTTTCCTAATTTTAGGAAATGTAAAGAAATCGTTAGGGCTTAGGAGAATGGTCTAGAATTATGTTTTCCTGCTTCAAATACTCAATCGTTCGACGAGCGCTGTGTGAGCTTGCGTTGTCATGGTGTAGGATGATGCGTCGCTTTGGGTTAGATTTCCGAAGTCCGGCTGGCCGGATGACTTCTGGTAAACAAACTGTGATATACCACTCTGCATTAATCGTTCTACGATCTTCAAGTACAATCGTTGCAACATGACCCGTTTTCGCCACGAACGTAGCCACCATGTTCTTTGAAGCACTTCGAGAGCGAACAATTTTAGTCGTTAGTTGGGCTCGTCTTGGAAGACACAGATTGTGGATTGTTGTTTGGAATCAGGATCGTTGACATAGATCCAAGATTGATCACCACTGATGATGTCGTAGACGTGATTAGACTCTCCTTAGTTGAACCTTTGAAGAGTTTTCTTACACCAACTGACGCGAGTCGCCTTATGATCGTCAGATAGCAAATGCGGGATCCAACAAGAAACTAGCTTTCTCACACCAAGCGTCTCATGCAAAATCTTCTGAATGGTTGTCCCTGAGATGCCTCATAACGCCTCTATCTCGCGATATGTCACATGACGATCTTCGAGGATTAGTTGTCTCACAGCAACGACGTTACCTTCAGTGAAGGCACATTATGGACGTCCTTCACGAGATTTGTCACTAAGACTGGTATGCCCACGCTGGAATTCTAAATACCAGCGTTCGACAATCCGCAGACATGGGGCTTCATCATGGAACACAGATGTTATCTCTTCAAAACACTGAAGACGTGTTAGGCCTCTTCGGAAGTTATAGAAAATTATTGCACGGACATTTTACTTAGTGAAATTCATTTTCTTACGTGACCTGACAGATCAAAACAACGTTGTGACTAAATCCTTCAATTGTTTTGATGTTCTAAATTCCAACAAATTTGAATATTGAACAGTTCTAAATTCAAAATTCGTGGCAAATATGTAAACGACAGAACTTAAAAGGCATGCCAGGTATGTTTGTTTTGCAAAATCCAAGTCATTTTGAACGTCTAGCTGTTATATTCCCAAGAAATAGGCGTGACAATAGTAAATTACGTATACAGTCCGTGAGTGTCTAACTACTTTGATGTGCAGAAGTGTCTATTGGAAGGCCCCAATTATTGACAATAAATTAACAAGCAATTGAAAGGACTCGCTATCAGTGCTGTTTAAAAGTAGGCTACGTAACTTTCGTGCAACAGTGTAACTGAATTTTTATCACAGAAAAAAATTGGTCTAAATTGATGTAAGTACCTGGATGTGTTTTTTAAATTAAGTGAACGATAATAGATTTCTTCTCTTGGGGGCCGTAGAAGGCGACTAAGGGACTCTCACTAGAGAATTGGCAGCAGCGTTCTCTATGCATTTTAACACCATACTGCGATCGCCAATCCGCCTGCCAAGCGTGGCGATTTCGGCAAAACCCACCTTAAGGGGGAAGCCTATGTCCAGCAGTGGACGTGTTTCGGCTTAAATGATGAACGATAGTATAAATGTTTGCACGTGAATTATGGCTGTACTTTAATGTCATACATAACACCTTTTATGAATCCCGTCTGATATTTTAATGCGAAAGTAACTCTATATGCAGTCTGTTTGTTACGCTTTCACGCCTAAACCGCAGAACCAATCGTCATGAAATTTGGGAGAGATATAGCCTGGGATATGAAGAAGGACTACTTTTTGACGCGATTACACACTGATACATTCAGGCGGGCGGAGCAACCCGCACTGGGCCCGCGTGGTGGATAACGGCCCGCTCCCTTTCACAGAGAGGAGGCCTGTGTCCCAGCAGTGGGAACGTTTATAGGCTGATGATGAGGCGGGCGGAGCCGCGGGCAATAGCTATTTACCAATATTTGCAAAATAATAATGTCTATTATATTCAATACTATGGTATAAGCGTCACGAAGATCTTCTCCATTATGGTCCGAAACTTTTTCATACCCAAATCTTTCTTCACGAAATGCCCTGTATTTCTCCTCATCACGGATAAGTAGTAGGTATACTATTAAATTATAATAATGGCTTTTCATTAATGGGTTTTATTTTGTTATTAGTTAGAGGCTGACAGTTAATGGCATCCACTCTAAAGTCTTTCAATGGTTGGTTGCGAATTTGCGATAATGGCATTGTGCCCACACCAATGCCATTATCGGCTTAGCAAGGTCATTGGGAATAGCGGACAAAGAGCGGCTGTGGTCAGGCCCGCCTAACAGGCTGGATGTCTAGATTTACGCCAGTTTTTAATATCTTAATCAACATCATCATTCAGCGGAAAGACGTCCACTCCTGGACATAGGCGTGCCCCTGGTAAGCTGTGCGTACCAGTGTGCGAAATAATGGCACCGCTATTTTATTACGTCCGTTATGATTTATAGCAGTGGTGGCCCAGTGGTAACGGCCGCGACTTACGAGTCAGTAGGTCGTGCGTTCGAACCCAGCCAGGCGCATTGCTTTGTGTAAATAATTTCATCACCACTGCTCTCAAACGGTGAAGGAAAACATTGTGAGGAAACCCGCATGTCCTAGAACAAAAACATTCGAAGACACGTGACATCTACCAACCCGCACTGGGCCCGCGTGGCGGATAACGGCCCGCTCCCTCTCACGGAGAGGAGGCCTGTGTCCCAGCAGTGGGAACGTACTAGGCTGAGAATGTATGAATGTAATGAATGTATGTTATGATTTATGAATGTCGACTAAGTACCTATATCTTCTTTACTTACGAGTCTTAGGTTGAAGGTGTAGCGGCACTACAAATAAAAATGCTTCACAACAAATATCAAGAAACACAAAAACAAAAGTGGCGCCATCTACAATGCCACAGGCGAACTAACTAAGCAATTCTACATCGCGCAATCAGAGTTTACCACGCTACTCAGATAGATAAAATATCCCGACAACAACTGTCGGGCAGTTGCCCGGACCAGACACAATACCCGTCTGGTCGGAGGATCCTCCGTTACCACCATAGGTATGAGTGAACTTTACACCCTGTTCCTCATACCTCTATACTGGTGACCCCGTGAAAGAACGTCAGCGCAGCCTTCGTGCAACACTTCGGCGTGACGTCATCATCAACATCAAGATCACTTCCTCAAGCTTTCGAGCGGCGAGTCACACAGCCAGCCAGCACCCTACGGCTTCAACGAGTATCCTGACCACCTGCATGCAGCGAACCGCATGCCTGGTCATCACCCACAGCCTCATCAGCAGCCATGGCCCAGCACACTGCACTTTCGGCCGGTCGAGAGCCCAATCTCCCGGTCGACGCCAGCAGTCAGCCTCAACCTCTCAACCCAGCGCTGTACCAGATCCGACTCACTGGAGCATAACGCAGCGCAACCCCGACTCACTGGGGAATCGTCGCAGACAGTTCCGACTCACCGCGAACTATGTGACACCCGGTTCCGACCCACTGGAACCACAACTGGCACTGGCAAGCATCATAACATGCACTGACTCAGCCCACTATCGACCTCCGGTCTCCGGGGGGGAGTGATGTAGCGGCACTACAAATAAAAATGCTTCACAACAAATATCAAGAAACACAAAAACAAAAGTGGCGCCATCTACAATGCCACAGGCGAACTAACTAAGCAATTCTACATCGCGCAATCAGAGTTTACCACGCTACTCAGATAGATAAAATATCCCGACAACAACTGTTGGGCAGTTGCCCGGACCAGACACAATACCCGTCTGGTCGGAGGATCCTCCGTTACCACCATAGGTATGAGTGAACTTTACACCCTGTTCCTCATACCTCTATAAAGGTACGAACCCTGACAACCGCTTTAATTTTTGTAAATTATTTCGTCATCACTGCTCTCAACACGGTGAAGGAAAACATCGTGAGGAAATCGGCATGTCCTAGAACCAAAAATTATTTTACATGTGACATCTACCAACATGCACTGGGCCCGCGTGGTAGATTATGGCCCACTCCCTGTTACCGAGAGGAGAGGTCTGTGTGATTAGTTTGTTTACATTAAAAAAATCTGACCACGAACTGTCTGACAAAATTCTGTGGGTTATCATTGTTATCAAGTTAAAAATAACAACAAGACAACAATGTCGAGTTTGGGTCATACACTGTAGGTCAGTATTTCTGGAAAAATAAGTTTTTTTTTTAAATAACAGATAATTCTATATTTGACAATGTTTAATGTATTGACCGGGAGATAATTTACTAACATAACAAGAAAAATATGTAAATATTAAACATATTCTCTGATATCGTAAAATTCGTATTATGAGTTTCAAACAAGGAGTTTTTTTTCTAATGGAACGCTAATAGCGAGGTGCGTCAATAAAAATAAATAATAGAAAACTTGTAGTTTATGAAACGATTGATAATTAGGGGGATTAAAACACGGTGTGTGTGTGTTTTTAATAGTGTTACACGAGATCAAAGTTAAATGAGTAGGTAATCATCATTTTGATCTTTTAGTTAGTACAGTACCCGGCGATAAATATTGCACATCGACCTTTGGAAAGAGACAATCGGCTAATTTCGGCTTCGTAGAGCGTTATCTCTGTCGCACACTACCTATGTGACGTTTTGTCAGTCGTTGTTCAAGTCGATAGAGTGCGGTCGCGTCCAGATCAAAATATATATTTAGAGTTGTTAACACCCCCAAATTTAAATAATTTGAAGTTGTACTATGGCATCTGTGGCATTGGTGTCAATGGCATTTTATTTTACCCCAACCTAAAGCCATCACTTATAGAAAAATTAAAGTAGTGTACGAAACTGCACATAACTGCACTCGTGTGGTATTACTAACAGTTAACAGTCTCACAAACATTTTTTTTTTCGCTTTTAACGTGTAACGAAAGAATTAATCTGCGAAGTACAATTAATTAATATGTTTGAGGGTTATACTGCAGCACATACTTAAATGATGATCTAATCGTAGTCAGCGTCAGCCTGCAGCAGTCCACTACTTGACAATGTAGTTTTTAGTTTTTTTTCCGTTTGTCTAGACGTATATCTGTCGAATTTCTTTGACACGATTTCAAATTTATGGCATAAGCATAAGGTTCATGTTCAATTGGGAAAATTTGACAGTTTGGGGTAGCTTGATGTGCTGGCGTCTGTACATTCCGGATAGGCACTAACACGGCCAAACTGTCACACAGATAGTTTACAACCAGACCCCTAATTTCGTAACTCACAATTTGAATCTCAATTTGAAGGATATTGCTTTAATACATTGCCTCATAATGTTCGAAAAATTCGTCTGCTCAGCCACGTAAATAACGCAATGTATGCTGTTGAACCGTCAAAATGAAACCCATTGTACTGGCTCAATTTACACCACCGCGGAATGGAATGGAAGCGAACGAAATTGTACATAGCATAATGAACATTATGTCAATTGTATAGCATACAAAATAATTACGAGCCAAAAAATAGTCGCGCGTGTTCTGGGGAATCCTCGCGCATTCTCGAGAATTTCTCTAGCTACTGTCGGTTTGTATGTTCTGCAATTGACTTAAAGTTCATAATGCTATGTATATTTTCGTTCGCTTCCATTGCATTCCGCGGCGGAGTAAATTGACCCTTAGTGTGTTACACAATTACTCCGCAGGATTTACACTTATACTTTGAATGCCGGTAGTACGTTCCTGTGGGATATTTTCCAACATTCAGGCGAGCATAGTCGCGGCCAAGAGCTAGTAATGAGTAGTCATGACTAAAGTACAACAGATGAGTATCAATAGTTCATTTAATTATATAGCTACCTTGTTTAGAAGTGAGTGAAGTGAGTGACGCAGGTTCGCTCCGTATACGACATGAAAAATTATGTGATTGGCCTACACTTATCTTTTTCGGGCTTGTAACTAGAGAAATCGTTGAATTGCAAAGTCTTTGCATAATCAGCCTATACTGTGCCCACTGCTGGGATACAGACCTCGTCTCTTCAAGGGGTTGGTAGATGTCACAATGTCTTCGAATTTTTGGTTCTAGGATATGCCGGTTTCCTCACGATGTTAACTTCACCGTTTTGAGAGCAGTGGTGATGAAATAATTTATTCATATTCATTTAATTGCGTTCCTTTTATCAAAAGGAACCATTGTAGACCCTGTTAGGGCACAGCAAAAGGTATTATTTGATGCATAACTATTTCTTATAAATCTAAAACTTAGTAAACAAAAAAAAACATTATTACATAAATTGAGTACCTGCTTAATCAATTCGGATAAAAGTTAATAACATAAATCTACATAAATAATAATAATTGGACAGCTATTTCAATGAAATATTTACTATTTTGTATTTAGATAAAAGTTATAATTATTGGTAATAATTACTTATTTATTATGAGATAAATTCTTTTTAAAATTACAAATTAATTATTACTAAAGAAATCGGATTTCATGTGTACTCGTATCACAATTTGAAACAATAAAATTGGCTGGCAAAAAATAAAGGCTGGCTGGGTTCGAACCCACGACCTGCAACTCGGTTAAGTTAAGTCGGGGTCGTTACCACTTGGCCACCAGATCTCTTAAGTCCTTGCAGGGAGCCATACATTTTTCTTTTGCCGAACTCCTTTACATACCATGACTGTCCGTGCCTCGGAAAGCGCGTTAAGCAATTGGTCCCGGGCTCCCGGATGAGAGCCAGTCTTGCCAAGGAGTGTCGTGTTACCCAGTAACTGGATAGTGAAGGTTGCTGACGATCCATGTAAAATACTGATACCTATTCAGCAACATCCGGTTAGACTGGAAGCCGACCCCAACATAGTTGGGAAAAGGCAGGTAAACGATGATGTCCTAGTTGACATTGGCAAGGTCCATTACGGCTAACCTTTTCAACCGCCTTTTATGATCTGGCTTTTTTTTTTGAGGGTGGGAAATCATCAAATAACTTCTCCCGCTCTGGGTGGAGCAGGAGGGCGTGTCAGACTTTTACTGACTAAAACCCACCCGTGTTCCCTCAGTTGCCTGTGTGCCAGGGGCCACGGTATCTCTTTCGAACAACCCGCACCCCTGGCAGGTATCGGCCCTTGCGGACCCCACCAGTTGGTCTGACTTTGTAAGCAGATTCGGCAAAGAAGTTAAATGGTCCTGTATACTGTAGGTCCTGCTCAGTAACTTTCTTCCTAGATCTTCGCTTTCTGATGCATTGTGTTTTGGTTAACCATGACCTACCAGTTTCTTGGTGAATTTGTGTGGTTTTTAAGGACGTCATTTAGAAATCTACATGATACTCTAGCTGTTCCCCATAGTTGTATGCCATTGGTCCAAATTGGTTTCCATATAGCGCTGTATAAGTACGAAGGAATCACAATTGTAGCAGGTCGCTGTTGAAGGCTGTGCTTGCCAAAGTGCATTCAGGACATTGGGCTAAGGCCTTTCGCAGATAGCCGACTGGTCACATCACCAACAAAACGGTTTAGCCGTGAGTAATTTAAACTTTGAATAAGAATGAAAATGGGCAATGGAACGTGACTCTTACTAAATTTTGTCTGTAGTCACAGATTATACCGTTGTGCGCTCTCATGAAAACGTTGATCGATTTAGGACTTTGTCACTTTACTATTTACTTACTTGTCAATTAATGTAATAAGTTTCATTTGTATCAGACATGACAACAAGGTTTTAATGATGACTGACGACTCGAAATGTGTAGCGAACATCCCACTACTTATGCCCTAGAGCGTAGATAGGCCGACAGTTACTGTTATCCACTACTAAAAAGACACTTACCGTAACTATGGCTCATAGCCGCCCGAACTTGAGCGGTTAATGTTATCTTTATTTATGACGTCATTACAACAATTGTTAAAATGGTGCAACCTGTTTAACCGGAGATATGGCGGCTGACAAGGCATAGGTTATCTTTTTATTTGGTGCAACTCATTCTTAATCTATACAAAACAAAAACAACTTTCTGTTAGTAATGTCAATGGAATATGAAAGAATAAATATGGTAAGTAGTTAGAACAAAAAAAAACACTTTAAATGTTTTTTTTTGTTCCCTCTGTTATTCGATAGCTGTTGGCAGGCTTTTTACGGGCCTTTGTTAGAAAACAAAAATTGGTTTCCGCGCAAATTAAATAAAACCTAACAATTTTCGACATCTACGCCAGCGAAGCTTCGGGCTGCTACTAAGCTACTGTTATTGTTTTCGTAATAGAGTTGACCGTGTGACTGCTTGCAAAGATGACTGACAAAGTTGCCGGCACGGAGAAAACTTCACTGTGATAATTCCAATCAAACTGGAGGCCAACTCTCTTAATTAACAACGTATGAATTCAAAATCTAGTCGCAGTCTCATCTTGGCGATCATCAAATGTCAAAAATGTATGGAAACTCGAGGTATTTTTGACAGATTGTCACTGAGATTAGACTGTGAACGTTCTTAAAATTACAAGAATTGATTGGTTTAGTTAGTCGGCCGTGTGCGGAAGCCCTAAGGCACCTCTGTTTATGTTACTTATGCGAGTCACGCTCCGAGAATGCTGCGCCACATATAATTAAAAACATACCAGCGCGCATCGACTCCTCGCTATTTACTAACATTATCGTGGAATATATCTGTAGCCTTGCGACCTGTCTTAGTCACATTCAGACGGACGTAAGAAACGCGCGGCGGGATTTTTTTCGCGCACTGGTCCTCCACCCTCCGTGTGTAGGTCGATTTACAGCCTCTACGCTTTTATGGGTAAAAGGCGACCACTCACTTTTTTTACAAAGTCGGGCATAAAATCCATAGTCCAAAGCCAACGAAACAATATTGTTACCCTGGTCAGACCACGATTGCGGCAGTAAGTCCCCTTTCTGAAGAGTGGATTGAGAGGCGCCACGGCGTCCTCACCTTCGGCCTGACGCAGGTCCTCACCGGACACGGTTCTTTCGAGAGGTTCCTGTTTCGGACAAGGCGGGAGGTAACGCCCGGGTGTATCCATTGCGAAGATCGCCCTGAGGACACGGTGGAGCAAACGGTGGAGGGCTGCCCGGTTTGGGCGGAGCACCGCCGTGTCCTTGTGGAGGCGATCGGCGGCGGCGATCGCTCGCGTCCGGCCCTGGTCTAGGCCATGGTACGGAGCGAGAGTGCATAGGTAGCCGTCACCTCCTTCTGGGAAGCAATAATGCTTGCGAAGAGGGAAGCGGAGTATGTGAGGGAAAAGCATTATGTAAATGAGCACTCACGGCCCTAGTCGCCACAGGAGACGCCCTGGGCGTCGGGAATCCCAGGCTGATTCACAGCCACCGTAGGCGCGGACTTGCGAACGGCGAGTAATGGGTAGCTCGCTATCCGGTAAGGACCATGGGTTGACGGCGCGTTGTGTTCCACGCGCGCCTCAAAGAGATGTCAGCACCAACTGGTGAGGTCCAAAAGGGCCGATGCCTGCCAGGGGTGCGGGTTGTTCAAAAGAGATACGGTGGCCCCTGGCACATAGGCAACTGAGGGAACACGGGTGGGTTTTAGTCGCACGATGAAATCACATCGCACCATCGCACGAGCGATGGCAATAGGACGGCGCCTTAGGGTAAAATGGCATACGACCACGGCTTTCAGATGAGAGTATTTTCGTCTTTCATCGTAGTAAGAGCGTGACATTTCAATCGTAGGGTTTAGTTTTAGAACATCATTTTTATCCTTATTGCCTTAATAATATCACAATGATATTTGCTGAATTCTCAAACAATCGTCATTCACAACTCAATTTAACCTTTAGAAAGGAAAATAATGGGTAATACCTATGTTTTTCCTTGTCTGGTGACTCACACTTAATTCAAAATAATGTCCATAACCCTTATTTTGTAGCTAAATGCCGATGAATTACGTCCATTGATAAGTTACTATTAACTTGGTAAGGGGTACCGCTGACAAAGCTAGTTTGAAATAAATACTTTGAGTTTGAGCTTCAAAGTGTTGTTATGGCGAATAATAATGATAGTAAAAAGATCTAATCCCTTGAGGTACCAAAAACCTTGAAAGATAATGAACACGCTTTTTATTCCCCCGCCCCTAACGGCCCCTACACACCTACATGCCGGCGGGTAAAGCCGGCGGGTTTTTGCCTTGCGGGTATGATGCAGGTGTTATTCGGCACTTGCCGCAGAAACCGAGTATGCCGCCGGCCTTGTTAGCAAGCATGCCCGCTGGCTGTCCCGCCGGCATAGTATGTAGGAGCCTTTAAACGGGTTCCTAAACAATATGTTATATCGCACAATTGCACGGATTGTGCTTTTTCGAACCGACGAAAAAACGGAGGAGGTTACTCAATTCGACGCGTATTTTTTTTTTTTTTTTTTTTTATGTATGACCACGCATAACTTTTTCCAGAGTAGTCCGATTTTGATAATTCTTTTTTTATTTAAAAGGGTATACCTCGAAGTTGGTCCCATATAAATTTCGAAGAAAAATTCCAACCCTAAGGGTAAGAAAACAGGGGATGATTGATTGTTTACTCACAGATTTTAATACTGAGTTGTGTATTAAATCAAAAATTAAGCATGTAGTAATTAGTAGATTATGGCCACAAAAAATTATAAAATAAAAACTTTTTAATAAAAAAATTAAACCGCCGAAAAACCGAAAAATAAAAAATAATAAACTAGCTTTGTCCAACCCCAATAAATAAGTTCGGAAGTCGGTGACTTTGGATATGTATTTGATTATATGTCACCGCCTTCCGAACTTAGTTATTGGGGTTGGACAAAGCTAGTTTATTATTTTTTATTTTTCGGTTTTTCGGCGGTTTAATTTTTTTATTAAAAAGTTTTTTTCGTCCCTAAAGTTAAAATTGAAGATTGCATTTGGGCAAGTTTTCAAGCGCCTGCACTTGACCAGAATGTATTTGGAATGGGCAAGTAGCTTCAACTTTCCAAATGATGTTTAATTGGAATAAATGCTTGAGTTTGAGATGGAGTTCGAACAGACTTATAAATATCGTTGCGGGATTTTTAGTTCACTGGGTTTTAACACAGATTGTTGAAAATCCAACTGTTACGCCATTATCAGCGGCAACCCTCTTGAAAAGTTGATTAATTTCTTCAGACTATATACTTCCGCTAAGTTTAGAAGCTTTCGACTTGAAGTTAAAGCGAACTGGAGGGTGGAGTGTTGCGCAACTCAATTCCATTCATAATTAAAACAATAAATACCAAAATAAAATTTCTGATAGCTACGTCCAACAAGGAATTTGAAATTTTGCTGATTTCTTAAGATCTTAGTAGGCTTCCGGTTTCAGCTAAGTTAAGAACACGTCAAAGCGAACTATGGGGTGGAGCGTTGCGGAACAAGTTTGAAATATGTATTTGTTTAGTAGTCGTTACTCATCTTACAAAAATATCTATTTTTCTTCTAAAAACATTAGCAGTAGGGTCCGAGCATCTGCTAGCAAGCGTGAGCGTTTTACGCTAAAATTGACGTTTGCGTTTGTCAAAAATATCACTTGTCTACCACTTTGTATGAGAGACGCCACACTGAGACGTGGCGTTAGGTTAGGCAGCGTTTCGTTACAAGTTTCCATTTGTCTACGATTTTAGCGTGACATCACTTGTCCTTTCCGCAATTAATGTCATTCCCATACATTTTGGCGTTAGCGTTTGGCATGAACGATAACAGAAATGTTTTTTTGTCTAGGCCTGCAGGGCCCTCGTGGTGGATTACGGCTCACTCCCTCTCACAAAGAGAAGGTCTGTGTCTGCAGCGGAAACATTATGGGCTGATTATGCTTATGATTAAAAATAACCGGCTAAAAGCCCGTGCACAACGCGAAAAACACGTTTTTTTGCAAACCCCCTTTGTTTTCTTTTGTAAGTTGAAGTGGCAATGGAAATAAATACTGGAAATTTCAACCGTCTACCTCAGGAGATACCCTGCTGACAGATAGATGGACGAAGACAGCGGAGGCTTAGTAATAGGGTCCCGTTGGCGCACTAGGTGCCCCACTCCGGATGCTAGTCTCCGTTGAGATTGGCCGCCATGGCCGAAATATGGTCTGAAGGACTATATTATCAAACACGAAGAATTTACATTTATGTCCAAAACTGGCCAACACTACTTATTTAGCTGCTTATCTACAGGGTAAATTTTTAACCAGTGCGCAAACTGTAACCATGAATTCAGCATATGATTCTAGCGTAGAAATTTTTCGTCAGTTATACAAAAAAAAAAAAAAAAAATGCTGTTCCATACATTTTGACCGTGTAGTTATTGCACTTTTCTATGACACAGTATTTTTTTTTGTATAACCGACGAAAAATTTCTACGCTACATTCATATGCTGAATTCATGGTTACAGTTTGCGCACTGGTAAAAAGTGTATCCTTTAGATATTTTTCGTTATTTCAGCCCGGAATCACCCACTGCTGGGTAATAGGCTTTCCCTTTTTCCACCATACTTCTCGGTTCCGTGCGTCAGTCATCCAGGAGTTTCCCGCGTACCTAGCGTGGGGCGAATTGTTTAGAAACCTTCAAAATACAACATCTATGTTATGCAGTGTTATGATGAGTTTGAAATTTTGAAGGTCGATGGACGCGTGCTTATAATCACGAAATCCCTAAACAATGCGCAATGAGCGACAGCTTGTTACACGTAAGAGGCATGAGACATGAGGTGTCAATGCCAGTGCCAATGTCTCGTGATGCATATACTTGATTCACAATATATTGTGACTAAGCAAGACCAAATACAAATAATAATTATAAATACATAAATACTTATTATTAATTATTTATTTTCCAAGTTCCATAGTTCCATATGCTTATTACCCTGTGCGCGCGCATGTATACAGGGTCAAATGAAATGAGCTGATAATAATTTACCCCTTTTGTTATATAGAAAGCTAAGGAAAAAAACTTTTTTTTCTTTAAAACCTAAAAGGCCTCCACCTCCATGCCTTCCATCATTTGCGAGCCCGCTCGTCCTCCTTCCAGTTTTGATGGAACCTATCCAACTCGTCTCGCCATCTACGTAGTCTGCCGCGACCCCGCCTTACTATCCCATTAATTAACATAAATAAAACCCCAGAGAAAGTAATCGTAGTTATGAGCCAGTTGACGCTAACAATTAATCTAAAACAAACATAGCGAGTCAACAGCCACAAATTAAACGGTACAACGAGCAACGTTTTAATTGAAAATACAGGAAACAACCTATTGTGAATTAAAGCATAGTGCTGGTTCTCACAGTCGTACTAATTTCTACGTGTTGTGGCTGTCAATTGTTATCATAACACTGGTCAATGACATGTGTGAGGGTGACCGCGGGTTATCCAAACATTTGTTAGCTAGTCTAGTAGGTACCTATTTAGATACAATAATAAAAAACGTGTAGTTAACCCCTTATGAATGTGAACTGTTATCTGCAAGTGTAAGTTGACGTTCACAGGGACCTAATAAAATCGCGACGGGATTTTGTCCCACTCTGGATTTTCTACTCTAGGTTTTGAACGGAGCACTGAAAAGCCAACAACGAGCATCTCATCTCGTCGAAAATTTAAAAGTGTGTTAACTGTTCGGGCTCTCTCCATGACTTCTAGAGCTAACTTTTTCATTGTTGTGTGCTCTACTACAGCATTTTGTAGAGAGGATACATACGCCGGGAGCAGTGGCTAGGGTTGCCAACTTTTTTACAAGAAATAAAGTATATTCGGGTCTATGAAGAATATTAAACAGTATTTTAGAAAAATGAACAGTATTTTATTTATTTAGTGTTTTAAATACATATTTTTTTTAGAGTTTCTCGCACAACTTACTCAATTACAATCTTTTTAAAAAACTTCATCACAATTAGGTATAACTGAAAATTTAAAATAAATGAGGAGCTCATTTTTATTAAATTAATAATTATATGCTCTATTTCTATCCTCCCGCCACTTAGCATTCATTACTAAAAATCTTTCAGTAAATGGTGGCGGGAACAGAAAGTAGATATTAGATATTTATTAAAGTTATAAAACAAAAACAAGGTCCACGCGAAAAAAGGTTATGTTCTGAGAACGCAGTGTGTGCGTTCTCAGAACATAACCTTTTTTCGCACAACACTCGCATGTCTGTCAGTGAGTGACAGTCTTGAATATTTGACATTAACAGATTCGTTCAGAAACACAGTGAGATTTGTTTGTGGCTGCGCTGCACTGAGCAGTGAGCGCCCTCTGACTAAATAAAAACAATACATAATAATGTGTTTGCATTTTGATGCTGAAAACAGTATTTTGTATACTTTATTTTTGTTCAACAGTAAAAAGTATAATTTAGTGAAAAACAGTATAATAATACTGTTGAAAACAGTATAGTTGGCAACCCTAGCAGAGTGGCCCATAGTGTTTGTTTCCTTCAACCATCTCGTTTAACGTATCGAAAGCGTTCGGCGCTCCGATTGCCCCTTGACCAATTCAGGGCCAATAAGAGGCCCGATGAGTATAGTTGAAAAGGTTAAAACAAACTCCCAGTAGGGCTCTGCAAACACTCCGTTACCCTGCTTCGGGTGACAGATCTCGGTGACAAGTGACAGTCCAGGAATGTGAGGCCTGTTTTGGGGAATTCCCGATGGGTCTCCTGGACACATAAGATGTCTCAATGTGTCTTGCGGGATAATTCAGAATGAATTTCTGGTTATCCCGAGAGAACCCTTCGATGTATTTTTTTTTTCACTTTGTAATGTTATCCTGGAAGTCTATTGTTTTTCTTATGTTTTCAATATTTCATTTTTAGTAATGTTACCTCCACACGATAACCTAAACCACTACTTGCCATTGATTTTTTTTCAATTTAAACCTTTTTATGGTACCTTCTCCACACTAATTCTTACCACTACTTACTATATAAACGTCAGTGACGGGAGAAACTAGATCATCACGATACACAAAGTGAATTAAATACGTATTATCTTAACTAAAGCAAAATTTACCCAAGCAAAGATAATAAAATTGATAAGAGACGACCCCTGAGAGTCCTGAGACATAACCTATGTATTAAAAACACTTTTCTGATAGATCCTAAATAGGGTATTTTCCAATTTGATAAAAACTATTTTAATTTGAAGATTGGGACGATATATTTAACAGAAAAATAAAAATAAATTTATTAATATCCATTTTCTCCATTAAAAACCATTAGTATCAAATTTTATTTTTCGTCGTTTTGAATTTACCGCCAAAACGCTCCTTACGATGACTTTTTATCACGTGACATCGTGACGTCAGCTTTGTGTAAACAGCACCAGTACAAATACTTAGTTTGGCGCAGTTTTAGAAGTATTTGTGCACAGAGGCACCGCACACAAGTGATTTTAGTTTCCGTCCATAAAAAATCTTGTTAATTATAAACACGACACTCACTTGTTTACTTACTAACTACTTTAGTTTACACAAAGTTGACTTCATGTGATAAAAAATCATCGTAAGGAACGTTTTGGCGGTAAATTCAAAACAACGAAAAATAAAATTTCGTTTAAATCGTTTTTAATTGAGAAAATGGATATAAATCAATTTACTTTTATTTTTCTGTTACATATTTCGTCCCAATCTTCAAATTAGAATAGTTTTTAATAAATTGGAAAATACCCTATTGCCGGAGCTATAGTGGTGGTACATACATACTAGGGCTTTCAAATACCGGATCTTTTCAATACCGGTATTGGAAAAGTGAATACCGTGATCCCGGTATCAATACCGGTAATCCGGTATTGAACGCAAGTTCAATGAGGACATTAATAAAACGAATAAAACACGTGTTTTTTTATTTTCATACAGTCTTTATTATTCTTATTTATTGAAAATAATAAGTAAATACGTTTTAGACATAGCTCTCTTATATAACAATTTGGTATTGGTTGATTATTTAGGTAGGTTATTTATTTCATAACAAAAATACTTTTATGGCGAAATATCTGTACAGTACACAAAATAAACAACATAAACAATTACTTAACTGCGCAAGGTTTATGTTTACTTGAGTTTGCGACAAATTAAAGATCTATTTACCTGTTGTTCGCCAAGAACGTTTTGGGTAAGACAAGAAAAGGCAGCAATGACGGTAATCTAATTAAATTATCAAAAATACGCGCTATTAGATCACAACATTCACAACTTTACAGTCAAAAGTGAAACACTACACAATAACAAAGTCAATATACGCGTCGCCTTTGCGAAACTGACTGACAGTAACAAGAACGACGTAAGTACAGCTCGATTTCGGGCATTGTTTCAGCCGGGCGCGGAAGGCTAAGCTTAAAATAACAGCGGGACGTTTGCGCTGGTGAAAACAAGTGTGAGAATAAGATCACATAATTTCCAGATCGAGTGTTTGCAATGCCGTAATCACGGTATTGGGGCATCAATACCGTTATTGTAAAAGGCCAAAATAAAGGCCAAATCCGTGATCACGGTATTACGGGATCCCGGAATACCGGCATTGAAAGCCCTAACATACAAAAATAAATTACAGACTTTGTTGAAGTCAATTGAAAATGGGAACAATTCCCATCTTCAACTGTCTTGTCTAAATTATTGTCTGCGGGTATTTTATTATGACTGCCTGTATAGTCACGCTAATCTAGCGTCTTTGTCTCTCTGTGTTAGTGCTTAGATCCCTTATCGTCTGAGCTGTTTCCTTATTAAATATGTTGGTCGCTTTAAATCAATTCGTCGACGAATTTCTTCTCTGTTTGTAGCTAGAGATTTTATGCAATCTTTATGGCTGCTGCATTCACAACCATTCTATACGCTTCCGTATCGAATCGACAATCAATCAGTGTTATCGTCGGAGTCCTATAAAAGCTGTTCACAAATCCAAAACCCGAAAGTCTTGACGGTTGTAAGTCAAATACTCTTATCCGCTATTCTTCCGGCAGATGTCTGTTGTTATCGAAAAGATTTTTCGATACGATAGCCTGTCGAATTCTGTTATGCTGAAGTGGTGGATGTAAGTTTGGGATAGGATTAGTAGTCAGTAGCCATTTGCAGATGTCTAGACATTCGTTATCGACAATAGTTTAATGACAATGATACGATTATAGTACGCCCCCCATTTGTAATGCGTTCTGTCGCGGAACTGCCAACATTATGAATGCAAATGACAGTTCAAAAAGGTGAAGTGTGCTGGGTATTGAGCAAAGACATGGAGAATGGACTGTGCGGGCAATACCTGTCTCTTTTCTTTTTGCATAATACTTTTTTGGCATGTGGCTAAGTAATAACAGCCGCATAGGTAGATTGATCAGGTTAAAGTACGCTTGCCGCTGATTGTCTGATGGGTTACCTTTTTTAAATACCAAGACACCTCCATGCCCCGAAGAGTACGGTAAGTCGTTGGTCCTGGCTGCAATTCGTGCATATTTGACAGTCGTTACGGGTCTTCAGAACCTGCCTCTCCAAAGGGTATTATAGTAGGTATTACCTATAAACTGGGATGTGGAGGTCAGATAGACAGTATGTCTATGTAAAATAGTGGTATTGAGTGGCATCCGGTTAGACTGGAATGCGACCCCAACATACTTGGGAAAAAGCTAGGCAGCTTGCTTTGTTTTTGTCAAATTCGTTAGTCTATTCAAAATTAGAATAATAGAACGATACTGCTGGCGGTATATTCGCTTTTTCTCGCTCGTAGTTTCCGTCCGGTAGGGAGGTATTCACATGTACAACCGAATACGGAACGGTCAATCCATACCTACTGACATCGTGACGTCAGCTTTGTGTAAACAGCACCAGTAGAAATACTTAGTTTGGCGCAGTTTTAGAAGTATTTGTGCACAGAGGCACTGGACACCAGTGATTTCACTTTCTATCCATAAAAAATCTTGTTAATTATAAACACGACACTCACTTGTTTACTTACTAACTACTTTGGTTTACACAAAGTTGACATCACGTGCTAAAAAGTCATCATAACAAGCGTTTTGGCGGTAAATTCAAAACAAAGAAAAATTAATTTGATTTAAATCGTTTTAATTGAGAAAATGCATATAAATCAATTTACTTTTATTTTTCTGTTACATATTTCGTACCAATCTTCAAATTAGAATAGTTTTTAATAAATTGGAAAATACCCTATTCTGTACGTCTATGGTATAAAGGACATAGCGCCAGGGGGTATCTGACGAACTGATTATTTCCTATTGAATTTCATGAAGAAATCACTCAATAAGATTTATTTAACTGAGGGTTGTATTGAACATTTTAATGATTTCAATTCTAAGGCATATCTAACTAGCCATATTTTAATTAACATACAAACTGACACTAACATGCAAATTGCAAAAACTGGCCAGGAGCGAGTCGGACTCGCTCGCGAAGTTTTCCGTACCACAAGGCAAAAAACGCCGAAAGAAACACGCTTCTTGTTTGGAGACCTCTTTAATTTTTAACTGTGTTTTACATTTTTATTATTTGCAACTCCACAATAATCCACATTCTGTGATAATTTCGATATTACGGATCATGAGATACATACAGCCCGCTGATAGACAGCGGAGGCCTAGTAATAGCGTCCTGTTGCGCGTTGGTTTCGCGGGCTTGCTTAGAGGATTCTTTCATTGTCCCTCTGTGCACATTCAAGTGGACTGTTTATTAAAAGAAACATACCAGCAAGTGAGAGCTGTGATCAATTTAGCGGGATACACCCTCGCAATGGCTGTAGGCGAACCTTAACTTGTCACTCTTACTTTCTGTCTTTAATAGCAAGATTACTTCCGATGCTCTTGTTAAACATACGAGGACTAAGTCAATTTAAGTCAGAATACCTTTAGAAATAGAACTTATTTAGTTTGTCGACATTCACACGGACGTAGTAAAATCGCGGCGGGATTTTTTGTCGTAATGGATTTTCAACTGTTTGTGTTGAACTGAGCTCTAAGAATCCAACATAGTGCAGCGCGAGTGAATCTCAGCGCGTCGATAAAACACAGTGTTCAATTTTGAACCCTCGGCGGTAAGCAGTGCGTTGAAGTCTCAGTGCGCGGAAAAATCCCGCTGCGATTAAATTACGTCTGGGTTAGTCGGGTTTCCGCCTTTAATAACTATCTTACTTCCGATGCTCTCGTTTAACCTATGTACTCAATTCAATTCAAAATTGCCTTAGTAATCTGAACTTGTTTAATTAGAAGTACATTGCTTTATCATGTACTTAAGGGCGCACCGAGGGATTTGTGAGGTAATTGCCTTCGTCTGCTCCTTTGCTACAACGTTTGAACATTATTACTTAACCTTTAGTTATGTAATTAAATATCATCAAATAATTTCTCCTGCTCTGGGTGGAGAAGGAGGGCGTGTCAGACTTTTACTGACTAAAACCCACCCGTGTTCCCTCAGTTGCCTGTGTGCCAGGGGCCACTGTATCTTTTTCGAACAACCTGCACCCCTAGCAGAAGCCCTCCGTGCCTCGGAAACCAAGTTGAGCCGTTGGTCCGGCTGACATTCGTGGAACTTTGACAGTCAATCGTTACCAGCCTTATCAAGGGGTATGGGTATTGCTTTACCCCAGTAACTGGTGTGAAGCTCACATAGGCAGTCGCTCAATGGAAAATTTTGGTATTCAACCACAACCGATTTGAAAAGGCTAGGCAGATGACGACACTAAAATATAATTAATTTCCTTTCTCATATTTGTCTCCCAAGACTATTATCATTAACATTGTAGTCGTAGATGTAGATTACACACCTGTACACCTGTACACCTGGCTCACATAACATCTGTCACTTATTAGTACAAATTATTAACACCATGCTTAGATGTTTTATATTATAAAACCTTGCTCTATAAACATCCTAAAGGCGATATCACTTGGTTATACAAAAAAAAAAGAATCAGCTGTTCCATACTTTTCGCACTTTTCTATGAAACAGCAGATTTTTTTTTTGTATAACCGGTGACAAGTTTCTGCGCTGTGGGGTCTAGAATGATAATATGCCGAATTCGTGGTTACAGTTTGCGCACTGGTAAAAAAATGTTCTGTATAGATAGATAATACGGGGTCGTTAATAGAAAACTTGTAACAATAAATTATATTAATATTAGTTCTGAAGTAAACAATTACTCATCGAATCGTGTATGAGTGTGCATTGCAAGCAGAGTTGCCACCCGTCCCGATTTTGCCGGGACAGTCCCGATTTCGGAGACATTGTCCCGCGTCCCGACGGCCTATCGATTTTGTCCCGATTTTTGACAATATGCGACAGGCTCAATCAATTCATTCACGGGTACCCAACCCAGTCACGCGCCAACGCGTCATCTACCGATGATTGGTCTTGATGAATCTCGTAAGGTTTATTTCAGTGTCGCTACGGATACGTCTAATAAAGGAATCCGTAAAATGTATCCTATTTGCATTCAACATTTTTCACGTGAAGACGGGTGTCAAACACAACTACTAGCAGTGTTGCCAGCCGGGTCTTCTGAAAAGTTACCTGACATGGATAAAAAAGTAACCTTTTAGTGTGAAAAATAACCTTTAATTTTTTTCCACCATAACATTAAAACTGGATACACAGAAACTTACAAAAATAGTTAATTTTGTAAAACCCCATTTTTAAGTTTGCATTTACAAACTACATATTTAATGTAATTTGCAAGGCATAAAAAGGATAGAAATGTAACTAACCTACTGATTGAAGAACTTCTTTCAAAGAATCATTTTAAAATGTTTTGTATAAATATGTACAGACGCCAGCAGGTCAAGCTATCCTAAACTGTAAAAAATTCCCAATTGAACATGAACCTTATTCCTTTGTGATAAAGTTGAAAACTATCAAATAAATTTGACAGATTGGGGTAGCTTGATGTGCTGGCCTCTGTACATCAATAAACACCTGCGCCTTCCCCATCCTTATTATTTTTGATCTTAGTTTTGACCAATGAGCGCGCGCCAAAACACGGACGAACTTGAACAATAACGAATCTGTCCGATTGAGCGAGCGAGTAACCGAAAAGTGATAATGGAATACATTAGTGCGAGAGAGCCGGACTAGTTTTTTTATTATTAAGAGTTGTCAGGAGTTTTACTAGCCAACATTGGCAACATTGCGTTCCTTTTCAAGTAAGAAACTAATAATATTCTACACAATCCGCAAAATCACCTAAAAGTAACCTTTCGAGTCGTGTAACCTAGAAATAACCTGAGGGAGTTAAAAATCACCTAAAAGGTTACAAAAGTAACCTTCTGGCAACGCTGACTACTAGACTTTTTTGAATAGTTTTTTTTGAATGTCCATTTGAAACAGCTGATGCTTTAAGCGATGCTATTCTAAACACGCTTTCAAAATTTGATTTGGATGTAGCATGTGTTTCGGCATTTAGTGCAGATAACACTAATGCTAATTTTGGAAGAAATAGATCGGCGTTTACCTTACTAAAGGATAAAAATCCAAATATTATGAAAGCAGGATGTCTAGCTCACGTTTTGAATAATACATTCAAGCATGCTATGAACAAATTAAACCTTGATGTGGAAATTGTCATATTGAAAATTTACAGCCACTTCTCATCTTCTGCGTTAAGGAGGGAAAATTTTAAGGAATTTGTAAAATTAGTCGCAAAGGACCAGAAGTTGAACGCATTATTTAGTGTTGTATCTCATGCTTTGAGCATACCTCCTTCAGATGCGTATGTTGAGCGCGTATTTTCACAAATGACCATGAAATGGTCTAATATCAGAAATCGTTGCTCGGTAGATTTGATAAAAGCAGAATTGCTAATTTCTTTGAATATGCACATGTCTTGTTCAGACTTCATAAATAAATACAAAAATGATATAGATTTACTAAAAGCGGCTCGTAACAATAAGAAATACACATGGAAAAAATAATTATATAAAATAAATACAAATATAAACACAAAATAAAGTTTATTTTTCCTTTGACTGTATCATGGGTTAATTTTTTTTTCACCAAACTCCGAACGTCTCTTATGGATGCCCGATCGTCCCGTTTTTTTTCCCCTAAAGGTGGCAACCCTGATTGCAAGTGTCTTAGCTTTTTCTAAACGGTTTTTATTTGGCTTGTATTAAATCCAACCTGTAATAATTCCCATGTTACGCTCTCAAATATATTTGAAATTGAATTGATAAATGGGATGCTCACAATGGGCCTAATAAGAAGGCTGAAAGTCACCCAAAGGGCAATGGAGAGGGCTATGCTTGGAGTTTCCCTACTCGATGGAATCAAAAATGAAGAGATCCGTAGGAGAACCAAGGTAACTGAGATAGTCCGAAGAATAATAATAATAAATTAAATTTTACTGCAATAAAACAGTGATACTTTAACATATTGAAGCCCTGTTTCCTGAGCTAGGTTGTAACCTGTTTTACAGGAATCAGTGTCTTTTCCCATTTTTGTTACATTCATATTCATGCAATGAAATAAACTTAAGTGGCAGTGGGCAGAGCACATTGCTCGCAGAACAGATGGCCAATGGGGCCGGAAGGTTCTGGAGTGGCGACCGCGTACTGGAAGACGTAGCGTTGGTAGGCCTCCCACAAGATGGACCGATAACCTGGTGAAGGCCTCAGGAATCCGCTGGATGCGAGAAGCATAGAACCGGTCGAAATAGTGGTGTTTGGAGGGAAGCCTATGTCCAGCAGTTGACGTCTTTCGGCTGAAATCTGTCATGAATATAAAAAAAGCCATTACTAACTAACTAAACAAATAAATGCAAAAACTAAAGGACACTTAGCCGTGGAAGTATTCATACGCATCGCTATCATCAGGAAACGTGCCCAGCAGGCTTACCCGTAGACAAGCGTATAGTCGTGGGTAGACAATTGACAGTTTTGTACCGAGAAATGTGTACAAGCGATTTCTATTCTACTGAAGAGTAGAAATATAAAGCGTCATGCTAAGCATGCTGAAGACTGGCAGCATTGCAACGTTGATTGGCAATGCTAATTCTATGGCCAAAGAATCACCGAGCCATCTGGTCGTGGCCATGTGAAGTGTCGACCAGCCGGAATTAATGAACCAAAATATTTGTAACTCCAATGTACGCCAGCACATTAATGCAAATCTTAGGGTTTATTCGATCAATCGAGTCTGGTTAAACCACGCCGGGGGCATTTCATTCATTTATTCATTCAAAATATTTGTAAATGGCTGTGAACGGATTGCCTTTGTATCTAGTTCATGATTTTGATGACCAATTTAGTAGCCATTAAGTCTGAATGCTTGATTTATTTGTTCTCAGTTTTATAATAATCTGCATGAGTAATGTATCTTATACATTCTCATTATTAGGCACAGGTTTTTATTTTCTATTAGCACTTTAAAGTTTCCTTTTCTTCGTCTTGTGACCGGTGGAAATAGTGCTTTACGAAAGCATAAAACATATTTTGCAAACCTACTAAAAATTAAAATTGACTACAAGTGGCGACTTGTATTCTGAAAAGTGGTGCGAAAATCGCTTGTCTGATATGGGCATTTAATGTGATACGGAGGAATAAGGAAAATGTTGTGAGGAAAGTTGTGAGAATGAATGTAATGGTCATAACAGTAGGGGAAGACCGAAGAAATGATGGATGGACTGTGTGAATTATGATATGGTTAGGAAGGGTGTGATGACTACGGAGATGACGACTAATAGAGAAGTGTGGAAGAAAGAGACACGTTGCGACGGCCTCAAATGTAAGGATTTCTGTGAATTATGTCAGTTATTGGAGATTTCTCTGACAAATAAATTGAATAATGAAATTGACAAATCCTTCTTTTAACTTTCAGCATGGAACCTAGAATATGCTCTGGACAGCGGTATCTCGAGTCCGTTCCGTTACGACATAGTGACGCTGGACCACAGCCGCCAGCGCCGAGATCTTGTGGTGCCGACGCTGGCCTCGCTACCCGTTTCGTCGACCGCTACGGGGCTCCCACCACCAGGCCCCGCACCGCTCGACCCTACAGCAACAACGTCGAACACTTCTTCGACGAATGCTACGCCAGGATCCAACAAAACTGCTAATACAACTGAAAGTAAGTGGTAGAAAACTTTAATACTAGTCTATGACTGTCCCACAGCATGGCAAAGGCCTCTTCTCATTCAGAGAAGGCTTGGGCATTGATCACCACGTTGGCTGAAGGCGGATTCGCGATTTGCATCTAAACTAAAATAAAAGCATTGTCATTGACAGAACAGACTGCGAAAGAAAAACACCAATGGCGCTTTGGAACCGTCAAACTAAATTTAAACGTCTCGATTGCCTTGAATTCGGCATGATTTTAAGCATGATGAATTTGGTTCGTCTTAGTTGCGTCGTCATATATTTCCGCCTGTTTCTTGTTTTATTAGAAGGAAAAATACTCGTTTAGTCGGTGCACAACAGAATCAAAACCAACGTTTTCCTTTACCGATGTCAGAGATGTCCAAGATACACATATTTGAAATAGAATATAAAATACTTTAAGAATATTTGAGCATCAACCATAAAGCTATTTCGTATTTATAGCCTGACCAATACCGCTGTACCGCGCCTTAGGTACGCGCGGCGAGGCGGGGGACGGACGTTGTGAGTGGTGACGAATGAGCGACTTGCACTGACGAATTAGCGGCTTGCACTCACGAATCAGAGGCCCGGCACTGCTCCCCCGTCGCGCCGCGCCCATACCTAAGACGCGGTTCAACGGTATCGGCCAGGCTATAACCCTTTTCACTTTTACTTCATTTGTAACAAGACAAGTAAATATGACATACATGTAATCTAATTTCAGCTTCAGAGATAGTGTCACTCTTTATTTATTTAGTGTTATCATCGCGTTTTACCATGATAGTTATAGCGTATTTAATTTTCTTCAACCGAAAGTCGTCCTGCGCCCGTCAACGACGACAAGGCCCTGACCGAACGTAATTCATACTTCTATATGAACCGAACTCTCGATATTTGTTAACTTTTTCTGACGGGTAGAAACACATCGAGCGTAATGACAACTGTCAAATCGTGTTGTCATTCGATCTTAGTTCGAGTCCCGAACTAATCTTATGTCCGTAGGTGATATGCCGTATTTTCGGCTGCAACTAGTTTTCCGTGTTTAGAGCGTAGATCCCCCTGGACATAGGCCTCCAAGCGACGACACTTCGATCGATTCTTGACTAGTAATTATGTAGTCTCGTACATTTCAAACGACCCTTCCTGCACGGTGTCGGTTCACTTCCAATAACGTGTCGTTTCCGCCACTGCTCTTGCATTTTTAATGCACTTGTGGGGTTAAGATTATCGTATTATGTCTTCAGGGTTTGCGTGTGCCCTTACTTTTCAATGGGTATTATCATCTGTCATTTTTATTGGAAACTAAAACACCCTCGTTTTGTGTCTTCCGACTGACATCTACAATTCAAAAGAATTGTAGCTCGTTCTTTAGAACTTCAGTCACAAATTAACATGATAAAATATATTGGCAAAAAACATAGTCTTTCCAAAAAAATTGATCTCTTTCTTATTGAACTGCATTTTAATTAGCTGACTTAATATAATCATCAGAAAGATGATCAATGTAACGCTTGACTCTTTGATTAGAGAACAAGTTATGCGTCCACTGCGTCATTCCAAAACTGGAATTTACGAAATGTTTCTTTAAAATTGGTTATGAATATTGAAATGCGAAGTTACCCTGTACGCTGCGAGTTTCGTGTAGAAGGTAGCATCCATTGCTACTACGATTTAAGTGACGTCATTTTCATATTTAATAACTTGCCAGCTAAGAACTTAGAATGACTTAATGTGATTCCGAGAATTTGCCTTACATCAGATTATTTTTATTAGTCAGGACTTCCTTCTATCAGCACAAGGGAACACTCGTGAGATATATTGCCTATATTTCCTCGTCTGGATGTTCCCCTAGACGGTGGGTATCCGTGAGGATTCACCAGATAGCGATTTATCCAAAAGAGGATATTGGTATGGACACCTTTTTATGACGCCTTTGATTCACACAATGTTAAACTGCACTTTAAACGACAGGAGTCAACATATGCTATGAACGATACCACAGATCATAAGAATCGATACCACAGATCATACTGAGGACGATACATTGTAAAACTATCGATCGTCATCAGTCCTGTGTATTAACTATTAATTGGCATGCGGGAGCCCCTCGATTCTTTAAAATTTCGATCCCCACACGACTTGTATAGCCCCGTCTCACTCACTCTTGTACTTTCCAAATGCCCTCATTAAAACGTCAAAAATGGTTGCACCACATCCAGGGTTCCCACACACACTTTCTTCTCGACCGCTGAATTCGAAAGGAAACGTATCGCAGTTCTCATTGTTCTGCTCCCCTCTTAATGAGAGCCTTCTCCTGAGATGCAAGTTGTTGCTTACTAGATTTTTGAATAATGATGGGTGTTCAGCGGGATTTTTGCTTTTTTTTATTAGCCTTCATTGTGACCTTCTTCTGGGCAAAGGCCTCCGCTTTCTCTTTCCAAGCTTCTCTGGATAGTGCGATCTCTGGCCATGTTTGTCCCGCGATCGTCACACCATCTTCGCTGCGGTCTACCTCGACTACGATGACCTCCCTCAGACGTCCAGTGAGTGATCTTTGCCCATCTCTCTGGATATTCTCGTCACTTGGCCTACCGTATCCTACGATGGTTAAAAGGAAAATAGGTTTTATGTTATGCAAACCAAAGATTATTTCGACTAAATCCTTTGAGACACATCTAAACGAATCATCAAACTTATTAACATTTAGCAGCCCGTCAAGGCTATTATAAACCTTTGTCTTTTGTAATATATATTATGTTATGTATCCTTGTATACACAGCTGTTTTATTTATATGTTTTTGGCATGTTTTCGTCGGCATAGCGAATGTCTGTATTTAATATGTGCTTGCAATGGCTGGGTCATGCTGGCGTGGAGTTTTTGCATTGGATTTCCGGTTTCCATTAAGGCTTCTTCAAACAGGCGCGACGCGACAGCGCGACATGTCGCGGTGGCGATTCTGCGATAATCGCGACGCAAACCCTTTCACACAGGAGCGACAACGCGTCGCGCCGCTACGACTCGTGACGCCGCGACGTCGCGAATCGCGCGCGACGAGTAGCGCGACAACAATGTTACATTTTGTATGGTGTCGCGGCTGCGCGGACGCGACACGCGCCGTCGCGCGCGAATCGCGCGCGACACCGGGTATAAATAGCGGTGCATTCCAAGCTGAGCTCAGTACTAGACGAACTTTCGTCAGAGGACAAAGGTAGGTCTGTGCCCGTTTGCGGCGTGGGGTTAGGTTAGGTTAGGGTAGGGAGGGTGAGGAGGGTCTCTCCTCTGAGGAGGGATTTCCTCTTAGGAGGGTCGTCCCTCTTGGGAGGGAATTCCTCTTAGGAGGGTCGTCCCTCTTGGGAGGGATTCCCTCTGAGGAGAGTCGTCCCTCTTGAGAGGTTGTCCCTCCGAGGGGCAAACCTCTGAGGAGGATTTCCTCTGAGGAGGGCCCCTCTCCGAGGACCTCTCTCGAGATCCGTGTCTCCCTGAGTTAGGTGAGTTTTTTTTTTTTTTTTTTTTTTTTTTTTTTTTTTTTTTTTTTTTTTTTTTTACGGGAACCGGCCGCTGCGTCGGTGACAGTAAAGGGCAGCCACGGCTACTGAGCCCCCTGTAATGAACGCTCAACCCACCGGGGAGGTAGGTTAGTGACCAAACCTACCCCTGGTGGGCTAAGTACGGTAGGAATACAAACGTTTCTTCTCTTAGTCTTCTATGTAATTTCGTAAAAGTAGTCGCCTGCAACTCATTTTATGATCCAAAAAAAAACTGAGCGTTTACTGGGCGTGGTCTAATCCACTTGGAATAATATTAAAAACATAGATATTTTATGAAATAAAGTTAGCGTGAAACAATGATTAGTGTAACTGGGCGCTTTTTAAACCCTGGAAAAGATTCATATATACAGACGCCAGCACATTAAGCTACCCCAAACTGTCAAATTTTCCCAATGGAACATGAACCTTAAACTTATGTAATAAAGTTGAAAATCTATCAAAGAAATTTGACGAATTGGGGTAGCTTGATGTGCTGACGTCTGTACAAAAGCCAAGTTCTATATATCGGTTTCGGCCTCATCGTCCAAATTTTGATTAATTATTATTATGCTTTGTGCAGCTCTTGAAAAATGTGTGCGAAAATCCTTATTCCTAGATTCAGAGGCTTCCTCTGACAACTTTCCACTTGTTGGAAGTAATCCGAACCTACTTTAAAAGTATAAATAAAGCCCAGCTTTTGCCCGCGGCACCACCCGCGTGGATGTAGGTCATCACGTAAAAAGTAGTCTATATCCTTTTCCATATCTCAGGCTATATCTCTGCCAAATTTCATGATGACCAGTTCCGCGGCTTAGGCGTGAAAGCGTAACAGACAGACAGGCGGTCAGTCAGACAGAGTTGCTTTCGGATTTATAATATTACTAGAGATAATCCCCCTTATTACAAAACAAGTGTTTTCTTAAGGTATGGTTTAAACCACCGAGCCTGTTTATGGAATAAGAACTTAGAACTGAAATAGAATTACAGCTCCTTTTACAAAACTGACAATTTAGCACTGGACTAATAAGAGTTTGATCTGCGAATTCTTTGAAATACCTAAATTCCTAAACTCCGCAGAAGGGTATTATCCTTCTGCGGAGTCCCCTCTCCGAGGAGGGACTCCCTTCTGAGGTGGGTCCTCTCTCCGAGGAGGATCCGCTCTCTGAGAAGAGTACCCTTTTCGAGGAGGGTCTCCCTTATGAGGAGGGGAGCCTCCGAGGAGGGTCCGGAGACGGACGTCCGCAGCAGATTCGCGGATGTTCTCGTGTCCCCGTCACAAGCGGCACATTTTTTGTCACTAAAACTCCACAGTGACCTCCAGTGCCGCTTGTGGCTGGAACACGGGAACATTCACGACCCTGCCGCTCCGTCCGACTAGAAAACATGGCACGCCGTAACCACCCCAGGTACCAAATAGCACACGGGTGCCAGACGACCCTCTGCATGGCACCCTTGGTTCCCCTGCGACGGGTCAGCACACTGGCACCACCGCCTACCAGTTTTCGGCTGCAGGAGATAGGGAGAGCGGCTATACCGATACTCTTCTTCCCCTGCGGTCACACCGCATCCGCCATCAAACGGTGCCGACCCCGTCCAGGCCACGGAAGGGAAGAGCGCTACTTAGAAACACCGGCACTCCTCCTCCGCTGCAGCCTGTAACCCTGATGCCTCCATTGAGGTAATATGTACTAACGTACAGTACATATTACCTCAATGGATGCCTCCCATACGATACTCAGTTGCGATGCGCCTCACCGCAACCTACGTTTTTGGCCGCTACGTCGTCGGCTTGGCAGAAAAATTCCTGACGAGTGGCCCCACCTCAAAAAATATCTTGTAATTAGTTTTAATTAATAAAATTGTCTCAGAATACAGAAATTGTTTTCGAAAATGTGATTATTTCGAGACAATATGATGACGTTTAATTGTCATCTTAAAATAGTGTTGACACATTACAAATTTACTATCGATAAAATAATAGTCAAGTGAGAGTAGTCTTTAATTTTTTATCGCCGTTTATGAAGAAGTTTGTACAAAACGCAGTTTTCTAAGAAGTTTTTAATCAGATTTATCCGTGATAGTTCCTCTCCACCGAATTGTCTTCCCTACTATCATATCCTACATTAATATTACATAGTATACAATGTGTCCGGTTGTCGGTTGTATACCTAGATTTTTTCTCGAATCCGTGATTTTAAAATATTGGCTTTCAATTTTGAATTCAAACACACAGACACTGACACACGCAAACAGTCACTGTCACTATTGTATACGATAAAATATTATAACGTGCTTGAAAAATAGCGCCGTGCTAACGCAGTCAGGTTATGCGCTGACAGCATAACTCGGTGCTCATGTTCCCAATCAAGTTCGTATCTATGCCATATACTCGCATCTATGACACTTGGTAAATAGTCCAATGCGTCTGTAATCCGACAAGACCGGGGACGGTTATATACAGGGTAAGTTTTTATCCAGTGCGCAAATTTTAACACAAAAAAAAATCAGCTGTTCCATACATTTTGACCGCGTATGTATTGCACTTTTCTATGAAACAGCAGTTTTTTTTTGTATAACCGGCGAAAAATTTCTGCAGTAGGGGGTCGAGAATGATATGCTGAATTCGTGGTTAAAATTTGCGCACTGGATAAAAAAAAATCCTGTATTATGTACTAAATTAATTTTGATGTCCTAAAAAATAGATTCGATAAATTACAACTGGAGCAGTAGGTTCGTCACTAGACAATAAAGTACGGTAATTATTTCTTCATATGTTGTCACAATATTTAAGGTTCTTTCTGAGCAGCGGCATCATAAGCAAAAGAATATGGTTACAGTGTAAGCGAAACAGTACGACCATTTTTAGCCTATTCTCAAAAAAAAAAACAAAATCAAAATATTTTATTTCAGATAAACCTGCATGGGCACTTATGAAACGTCAGAAGCTAGGTGCACGGTTCCAAATTGTTGTTTCCTATGGAGAAGAGCCGGCAAGAAACTCCACGGTTACTCTTTTAAAAATAATTGGCTTTAACAATATTTTCAAATTACAGAGATAAAATGTATGGGAGGACAGCGCAGGCCTGTCAATAAGTACCAGGTACTTAGACGAATACAGAATAGAAAATCGTCTACAAATCTACAGTCAGTAAGGCCTACAACGTTCTCTCATTCACAATATGTAAAATAATCAACATAAATAAAATGAACCTAAATAAAATTGATGTTTAATGTCAATGACGAGAATATGTCAGCATATTAAAAATTAAAAGAATACAAAAGAACATTGTATTTGAGAGCAGTTAATATAATAACATAGTTATGCTGTTAATGAGGTACCAGGGAAGCCACATGTGCAGAAGGAATTAATGCCAAACTTCCCTGTCTTCAACGTAGTCTTTAATCTTATAATATGCTTTTTTGATAATGCGTTGATGTGCGTTTTAAACTTTCCATCGCTAAGTTCTGTAACTGACTTTGGCAACTTGTTATAGAAGCGGATACTGTTTATTAGAAATGACTTGCTAGTTTTAGTCAGTCTAAATTTTGGAATCACAATTTGATCTTTACTACGTGTATTCAGGTTATGGAATCATTCATTATTCTACTTAACCAACTCATAATCAGCCTATAAGGTTCCCACTACTGGGACACAGTCCTCTCTGTGAGAGGGAGTGGGCCATAATCCACCACGCGGGCCCATGAAAATTTGTATGGAAATCCACCATCTTTGTCGAAGAGAATACCGTCGGGCTCACGGCTTGTTTACTTGATAAATTTCTTAAATTCACTGACCACTAACGCTTAGCCCCAACCTCTGGGTCTGGAAGCATGAGTTTGGTTTAAAGACATTTATTTTCTCAAAGAACAAATTGCTCAAGGGTTCTTATTGCAATGTTAAAACCATTGCATTTATAATTTTCACCTAACAACCGCAAAACCTGTAACTAGTGCTATATTTGTAACTAGCTTCTGCTTGCGACTTCGTTCGTGTGGAAGTCGTAAGACACCAACGACAACCACGGCCCTAACCGCCGCAGGAGACGCCCTGGGCGTCGGGAATCCCAGGCTGATTTCCGGCCACCGTAGGCGTGAGCTTGCGGATGGCGAGTAATGGGTAGCTCGCTGTCCGATAAGGACCCAGCCCAGGTCGACAGCGTGTTGTGTTCCACGCGCGCCTCAAAGAGATTTCAGCACAAACGGATGGGGCCCGCAAGGGCCGATGCCTGCCAGGGGTGCGGGTTTGTTCGAAAGAGATCGCAGCCCCTGGCATACAGGCTACTGAGGGAACACGGGTGGGTGTTAGTCAGTAAAAGTCTGACACGCCCTCCTGCTCCACCCAGAGCGGGAGAAGTTATTTGATGATATCACACACAAAAAAAAAAAAACACATTATACAAGGTGTAACAGAAACCCTATTGCTATCCTTAAGACACCGATATCAGCACAATAGAGGTGAGACAACTGGCCATTCTTTCATTTGATCACACTTATTCCCACTGCCGACTTCAAGACGTCGATACTTACTATACTGTGATCGTTAGGTGAGTCGCGATGGTCATCGATATTCACCAATATCATCAAGCCGATAATAATTATATCGGTTTCGAATCGGTATGCGTATAGCTGGCAACATATCGGTATCGGGTTGGTGTCGATATCTGATAATATGAAAACGCTCAATAGGTAACTTACAGGACACTTACCCAACATAGGGCATTTTAAGTAATAATATTAGTTCTACCATAAAATGTAGGTACCTAAAAGTAAGGAAAAAATATCGAACCTAAGCAAAATTAATTTAGTTGATCAACTGCAATATGATATACTGTGGCATGGATTTTCCGCTAAATGGTTGGCAGTTCATCGTAGGCTCCGGGAGCCG
Organism: Polymixis flavicincta; assembly: GCA_949987655.1. Lineage (NCBI taxonomy): Eukaryota > Metazoa > Arthropoda > Insecta > Lepidoptera > Noctuidae > Polymixis > Polymixis flavicincta. The sequence continues at coordinate 7,061,239 of OX465171.1, read as the reverse complement.
CTCACACTAGGGTGCCGTACAGGGCCATCCATCGAGTGCACCACCCCCGTGCTGGGCCGTCGGCACTCCGCACTCGGTCCAGCCAGATTCCGACTTCGAGTGGAAGCTGTGCTGATCAACTTCGGGGCAAGTCGGTAGAAGTGCTGGCCGAAGTTTCACCTAGCCCAAGTAGGTATGTCATGTGATCCCGCTCCATGATTAGCTCACTACCTAAAGTGGTGCCCGCCGGTGGTCGATGGTGGGGTCCATGAAACACCAGGGCTTCCATCTTTTCGAGCGCGACACGTCCTCCCGACAGCACATAAATGCGCTAAAAAAAAAAAAAAAAAAAAAAAAAAAAAAAAAAAAAAAAAAAAAAAAATACTATCACTCAACTCAGGGAGACACGGATCTCTCAGAGAGGAACCCTCCTAGGAGAGGGATCCTCGGAGGAGGAATACCCTCCTCAGAGGAGTGGCCCTCCTACTCGGAGGGGTACCCTCCCAAGAGGGTCGAACCTCCTCAGAGGGACGACCCTCCCCAGAGGAGAGACCCTCCTCGGAGAGGGTCCCTCCTCACCCTCCCTAACCTAACCTAACCTAACCCTACGCCGCAAACGGGCACAGACCTACCTTAGTCCTCTGACGAAAATTCGTCTAGTACTGAGCTCAGCTTGGATTGCACCGCTATTTATACCCTCTCGTGTGGTGTCGCGCGCGACGGCGCGTGTCGCGTCCGCGCAGCTGCGACACCATACAAAATGTAACATTGTTGTCGCGCTGCTCGTCGCCGCGATATCGCGTTGTCGCCGCGATAACGCGTCGTCGCGCCGCGACGCCATACAAAATGTACCAATTTGCAGTCGCGCTAGTCGTCGCGGGGCGACGGTGTCGCGGCGCGCCAGATCGCCCCTGTGTGAAGTGTCGCGCGCGTTTTCATAGAAATTGTTCTAAGGATATAAATCGCCGAATCGCACGCGACCGTCGCGTCGCGCTAGTGTGCACGAGCCTTTATAAGAAGATATTTTTTCGTTCTCAGATCACGTATCAAGTTTTGACTGTCGGTAATTATGAGATCGGTAACCGGTAGCCATAAAGATTTGAATATATAATTTAAGAGTGTAGTGTGAGAAGTCCTTGCTAAACATTTACTGGCATTATTCATTTATTCATTATGTGATAGAATCAGGCGTCTGTTTTTATGATACTGGAAAACAGACTTTGAACCTAGCTACTAGAAGCCATACGACAAATTCGCTACGATACAGTTACATGAAATACTAAACATAATGATATGAAACAAACACGTTTTAAATATTATATAGAACATGTAACATAATTAACGCACGACCTCATACACCCCAATTAGAGTATTGTGTTAAAACCATAACACAATGATCAAAATTAATATCATTAAAACTAACTATTATTATTATTAATAAAATCGTATAGCATTAGTTTGTACGTTTAAAATTGTGCCTTGTCGCCTTGAACTAAGATTAAATTTTCTTTGGCTCAATCGGTGCTCGGTATGGCAAAATACATAATTGTTGAAAAAAATACCTTAGTCTATTTAAAGGTTAGGAATTGCTTTACTTTCTTCGTTACACCTTGTTAAAGTATCTATCAGAAATCTAAGTAAGTATTAAAACCTTAAAAATTTATAGATTCCTTATAAATAAGGAAGAAAGAGAATATAATCTGCTCGACGACTTCAATATTAATAATATTGATGAAGATTCCTTGTTAGAATTAATAATAATGGAATAATTTTAAAATAATCGACTAGAGCGATTATATTATATTTGATTGCTTGTGATTAATACTGCTCTTAAGGAAAAGAGAATGAATAAAACTTTACTTCTAGAACATTTATTGTGATCGTATTAATTAGTGGGAAAGAATTGATACGGTCTGTTACAATTTCACGGCGGAACTACAGAACTGCTAGACCGATTTTGACGAGATTTTGTGGCGCCTGAGATAGGATGTTAGCGAACTTTTAAAATAAGTTATGGGTAGTGTGGTGTAGTTTTCTGAAAGGTATGGTGTAGTTTTCAAACTCATCGTTTACACCACACTCTACTATTTTTACTTTATACAAAACAAGAACTAATGTATTTAAAAAGTATGAAACCACGGCTGTGAGTGATAAAAGGTGGTTACGTGGTGGAAAACCACGAAATGCTTTATACGGTAGGATATTAATAAAATAAAGCTTGGGAGTTGATTTTTGTTTGATCGCGCTAATCTTTGGAACTTCTAGTCGTATTTGAAAAATAGTTTTTACCGACTCTCTCTCTCTTTTTACCGACGAGGTTATTTAACATCACGCTACGACGTTTAGCCGAGCAATATTTAAAAAAAAAAAAACAGAAACAACGCTAAGCGTAATCGAAGTAATAGCGCTGAAAAAAAATCTGGTGTTTCATAGAAAAGTGCAATACCTACGTGACCAAAATGTATGGAACAGCTGATTTTTTTTTTTGTATTTATAATCGACGAAAAATTTCTGCTCTGGGGTTCTAGAATGATATGCTGAATCATGGTTACAATTTGCGCACTGGATAAAAAAATATCCTGTATACATAATATTTATCATCATCGTCATCATTTCCAGTCTTACCGGATGCTGCTCCATACCGGTATTTTACATGGAGCAACTACCTATCTGACCTCCACAACCCAGTTATTGGGTAACACGATACCCAGTAATTGGGTTGTGGTAACGGCTATCAAAGATCTACGATTATAATGTTATTAAGATCATGATGATACATTTTTAATTTTATAGGCGTGGAAGGGATTTTGAAATTTCTATGAGAAAATATGAAATTCATGCGAACGAAATCTTCCGTAAACCAAAAACTAGCGAAATACTCATTTATTTTCTTCATTAATTTAAATAGTAGGTACAAGGTTTTTGATTCAATTCTCGTTACTGAATGCATACGTCCTATCACATCATGTGTTTTCCTTTTAACTGAGAACTACTCAGAATGATAGTACGTCATATTCTTGTCGTTTATACATATGACGTAGAATTACGTTGTATGTTATCATTGCCATTGTTGATACAGACAGAGCGACGTACGCAAAATAATAAGACTAGCCATAAGCGCCCTTATACACAAAAGAGCTTCTTTCTTTCTTTTTTTAAATCGATATCGTGCAACGACGACAAAATCATAAATGCCTAACACCACCATTATGAATTTTCGCAAACTATGTAAATTTGTTTTAATGCCATCAGGTCTTTTAGCACTATCTTGTTCAAAACGTATAAAAAAATCTTAAGAAAGATTTCCCTATCTCAGTTTTACCTTAAACCACTATTTTTTACATAACTCCAATTATCTCGAAACTCGCTTTCATTATGATACCGTTTTTGCGCTTAGTTGGGCAGTATTAAGTCTATGCAATTTACTGGTTCCAATGAAAATAGGACCTTATAAACTAAATCTAAAGTATAAAATTGTAGGAATATCTACACAGTCGTCTCGCGCCTAGGTTGTTCTTTTTATTATTCTACTATAAACCATAAGCTATGGTAATGCGGTCCTATTTTCAATGGAGCCAGTAAATTGTTCAGGCAGTTTTCCATTCTGTCCAAACCAACCCTTAGTCGTAAGTTAGTAAACTGTCATAATGTACATAAAAGCTGTGCGAGCTATGCTCAATGTTGTTGTGACGTTATAAAATTAGGCGGCGGGATTTTTTTCGCGCACTGAATTTTCAACGCTCTGTTTAGTTCCGAGAGTTGAAAATCGAACAGTAAGACACACTGTTCGATTTTCGACGCGCTGCGCTGAGAGGCAATGTGTTGAATTTTGAATGCTTGGTTTAACAACGAGAGCTGAAAATCCAATGCGCAAAAAAATCCCGCCGCAATTTTATTACGTCCGTGTGAATGTCGACGATGCTTTGCTTTCCAGTTAATTCTTAGTTATTTAAAGCTATTTTTTTTTTATGGCGTTTATATTGTAGCATAGCATGCAGAATTATTTTGTGTTTAATTATTTGTTTAATGTTTGTATGTTCTAGTATATGTGTGAAAGGGTATTTTGTGAAAAACCTGTTACATCCTTTGAAGTTATAGATAAATGTTATTATTTGTATAAGTAGGGTTTATATTAGGTCTTTACCTATGAAATTGCCGTTCTGCAGTACTGGCCATTTCAAATCAAAATAATTTTTGTTTGGCTAAGAATTCTAATTTCAAATTAATTTTATTTTAAAAACATGGTTTTTTTTTCTAAAAGTAGTCATTTCTTTATTGATTAGTGTTACATTTTCATCGCATTTCAATCTTTTTCGTCATCATGGATACGTTAAAAATTCGAGTAATTATGGAATATGAGTACCGTCGTGGCAGCAACGCGGCACAAGCGGCACGCAACATCAACGACGTTTACGGAGCTAACACTACAAACCAACGCACCACCTGTTATTTGTTTGCTCGCTTCCGTTCTGGAAATTTCGACCTGAAAAATGAACCTCGCGGTCGTCCGAAGACTTTGGTCGACAATGACGAATTAAAGGCGATTGTGGAAGCTGATGATACACAATCTACGGCTGAATTAGCAGCAGCTTTCGACGTTAGCGTCAAAACAATATTGGTCCATTTGCGTCAAATTGGCAAGGTAAAAAAGCTTGACAAATGGGTGCCCCACGAACTCAATGATCGCCAGCGCGAAGTACGCGTCGAGACGTGCCTTGCACTGCTCAACAGACACACAAATGAAGGAATTTTGAACCGCATTGTTACCTGCGATGAAAAATGGATTCTGTTTGATAACCGTAAGCGCTCAGCAAGTTGGTTGGATCCTGGTTCAGCACCTAAACAATGCCCTAAACGAAAACTTACCCCTAGAAAAGTGATGGTCACTGTTTGGTGGTCTAGCGCCGGTGTGATTCATCACAGCTTCTTACCAAACGGGGTGAGCGTTACTGCAGATGTGTACTGTGAAGAACTGAACACAATGATGGAGAAGCTGGCGCATCTCCAACCAGCATTGGTCAATCGCTCGTCTCCGCTGCTCCTGCACGACAACGCGCGACCTCATACTGCACAGCAGACGGTCTCCAAGTTGCAAGAACTGGGGTTGGAAGCTCTCCGTCATCCGCCCTACTCACCAGACCTTGCGCCTACAGACTACTACTTTTTCCAGAATTTGGATAACTTCTTGGCGGGAAAAAAATTTAATACCCGAGAGGCAGTACAAAATGCCTTTGAAGAATTTGTTGCCTCCCGTCCAGCTGATTTCTTTTAGAAGGGCATCAATAAACTGCCACTGCGATGGCAAAGATGCATTGATTGCATGGGTGATTACTTCGATTAATACAAATAAAAAATTCATGAAAAAAATTCGTTTAAATTTTTTCATACAAAACGGCAATTTCATAGGTAAAGACCTATTACAAACACTTTTACAAGTCAATCATAATTATTTTAAAAACTAGATGAGGTCGGTGTTTTCCATCTGACTACTCTGAAAAGAAAAGCCGACGAAACAAACTCAAAGGTCACAGTCTCTTTTAATGTCCAGACATAATCTTGGTCAGATCATGTGGAAGACCATGAAGATTGATGGCTGAAATGGTCTAAGGACAAAGTAAATATACAACACGTAACGTAATTAGCGTAAGACCCCATACACCTAAACTAGAATATTGAGTTAAAAGCATAATAAAATGACCAAAACTTCTTTTTTTTTAAATCTTGCTGTTATTATTGAAAAAATCGTGTTCAGTCCCTAGCAATGATTTTATAAGAAAGTAGGTGTAGATGGGTTACATACACAGCATTCGATCTTCAGAAACGGCACAATAATGCACACATAGATAACATAATATTGCAATAGCACACTACATTCCGATTAGACGTTAAATTTGGATGGCATGATTCAATTACCGCGGGTGAAAAAGAGACAAATATAATTTGCGACAGTACGTCGTCTCGTGTACTAGAAACGATATAGAATAATAATCAGATATGACATTTTACATCAAACCGTGATTTCTGCCTAAAAATACGATTCACTCATGAGTTCATGTAGTAAAAATAATAAACTAGTAAAATTGCATTAAAAGTAGGTAGGTAGGTAAATAAAAAGTATTGTTGATTTTATAAAAAAATTATATCAATAGATCAATCAGGTTAAGCTACGCTTGCCGTGGTTGATTCGTGGATGGGTGACTATCTTAAAATACCAAGATCCCTTCGTGCCTCGGAAAGCACGTTAAGCCGTTGGTCCCGGTTGTAATTTGTGGATCTTTGACAGTCAAACTCAAACTCAAAGCATTTATTTCAATTAAACCTTTTACAGGCACTTTGGAATTGTAAAACAAAAAAAAGAATTATCAAAATCGAACTACTCTGTAAAAAGATATGCGTGGTCATACATAAAAAAAAATACGCGTCGAATTGAGTAACCTCCTCTGTTTTTCGTCGGTTTAAAAATCGAAGTTGAAGCTAGGTACCCATTCCAAAACATAGATCTCTATGGAAAAGAACGGGCAAGAAACTCCAAGGACACTCTTTTAAATCATGGGTATTACACAATCTTGGGAACATTATTGTTGGTGCTTCTATATGTGAGAACAAAAGTAAAAAAAAAAAAATAGATTCTAAATAAGCCATGGCAGTTAGGAGATGACCAGTCTCAACCGACGGCACCCGTTCACGAACTTGACGCGTGGATCAGCATCATCCAGCTCAACCATTTTCTAGGGAAGTCGTTACGGGTCGTCAGAAAACCCGAAAGTCTAACAACCAGTCTTACCAAGGGGTATCGTATTACCCAGTAACTGGGTTGTGTAGGTCAGATAGGCAATCGCTCCATGTAAAATACTGATAATCAGCTGCATCCGGTCAGACTGGAAGCCGACCCCAACATAATTGGGAACAGGCTAGGCAGATGATGAGAGCTGTAATAAACTTATCTAATGGCATCAGTGACCTTCAAATTTAATTTATTTCTTTTTCATTTGTTGGAAATCTAGAAACAATTAATTAATTTAATACTTACACCTAAAAAATATATTCTCCTTTACGACTCACTTAAATTATTAATGTTTTGATTTGAATTTAGTAGTGTATGTATGTATATATTTAATTTATCATAACTCATCATAGCCATAATAATAAAAATTACATGCCACCATTTGTACCTACCTACTGTGAGACTGACATATCTGTTCTAAGGCATAATTTTACTCTATGATCGGTAATATTTGACATCTATCAGAAAAGATCTGACGCCATATTTTACGAATTTATTGTTTGATTTTTGAAAATATTAAGATAAATTTACTTATGAATGATATGTGATTCCTTGAGTTTTAGAAGTTTTTCTTGTATAATTTGTGCAATATCTCATAACACACGACGGCATTTTCGGTGTTTTTGGGTCAGTTTTACTTTTAATTGCACTCCGTACGTGAAGTCCATCCGTTGACGTTGGCGACGCGACACTGACGTCCAGTTTGGTCACTTGTCTACATTTTAACGTGCCGCTTGCTGAGCTCATATAACCAATCTACACCTTTTTACACTTATAATATCATTGGTCCCTAGCATCACTTTATGTATTTAAAATTGAGTCGTATTTTCTTAAAATAAGACGAAATTTTCTTCGACACAATCGGCAGTAGGAATGGGAAAACATATTTTTTGGAAAAAATATCCATTTCAAAAGTTCCTGAAATCGATTCAGTAGTCAGTTATGAACAAATTACTTTCAGGACTTGCGTTTATTCTGTTACACATTGTTTATCGATGGTTAAATAATTATTATTCATCTTCATCTAATACCTACTGTCTGTAGGTAACTGGGTACCATGTACGAAATATTAATTTGACTATGGTTAATACATAACATTCAATCATTAATTTTGTAGTGAATGACATCTAACCTCCTTCACCTTTTGGGAAAACAAGTTTTTGCATAATTATTTTAGTTGCTTGGTGGGTATTTTATAGTTTGTTGATCCTAATTATAATATCTATTTAATACAAATTATCGAAAATGTAATGAATCTTTTTTTTTTTCAATTTGATTAATATCTTTACATACAATGAATAAAATTGAAATCTCTGTTTGCAATGTCAAAATAACAGCTTGTTACTAAATGCATATGAAGCTATATCTATCCTACGGTACTTACAAATAACAAAAATATGAAACTTGAAATGTTTTATCTATGTGTCTATTTGTACCGGCTAATCTCCAAAACGGCTGGACCGATTGTGACAGGACTTTCACTGGTAGATAGCAGATGTTATAAGGAGTAGCTTCCTCATCATCATCATTTCAGCCGAAAGACGTCCAATGCTGGACATAGGCCTGCCCCAAGCTCCGCCTCTTTGACCAGTCTTGGGCTTCCCGCATTCAGCGGATTCCTGCGGCCTTCACAAGGTCATCGGTCCACCATGTGGAAGGCCTTCCAACTCCACGTCTTCCGGTACGCGGTCGTCACTCCAGAACCTTTCGGCTCCATCGGCCATCTGTTCTGCGAGCAATGTGCCCTGCCCACTTCCACTTAAGATGGGCAATTCTTCGGACTATGTCGGTTGCTATGGTTCTCCTGCGGATCTCTTCATTCCTGATTCGTTCTCGTAGGGAAACTCTTAGCATAGCTGTCTCCATCGCCTTTTTCAGTGACTTTAAGCGTTCTAATAAGGCCCATAGGAAGGAGGAGCTAAGAGAACTTTGGCAAACTTAATCTCAAACTTTAACTTTTTTTTACCGTAGCTAAGCTAAGTATCGCCACTCCAATACAGAGGCTGTAATGAACCAACATCGTAGATATAAAGTAGAGAGCACTCATAAAATAGTGTGTGAAAACAATGACACGGCTCATATAATAAGACAACGATGTTTTTCAAACAATATCGAAGAACAATATACGCCGGAACGCTCACATCCTCTGCGGTAAGATATTTTCTTTCAAAACATTACGGATTCAGTCGTCACTGGTAGATTGTAGTATTCGTAGTGCGTCACTTTCTTACGGGGATGTTTTATTTGAGTATTACGTTACAACTATGGAAACATAATAATCGGGAGTTGTTGACTCGTTGCAATTGCTGACACAAGCCTGTCAAACCAATTTTGAAAGTGGAGCATAATTTTGATTCTGTGTCAGGCAGCCGGCCAACTAACGTTATTGTGGATACCTTTCGGTCATTCCGGTCCAGCCCGTTCCTTGCTGCCCAATTCCAGCGATGCCCTAATCCGAGGTCCGAACCCACAAGGGATGCCTTAATTCATTGAGGCAGTGACAGGCAAGACTAAACCAGACTAATCCAGTCAACTCAGCTGTCGACAAACTCCTAGGTAGACCTGCGTGTTGTCATTGACAAAAAATGGTGGAAATCTAGCTATTATTAAACTTAACCTACTATTAGTTTAAAAAAAATAATTAAAAATTAACTTCACTGATACGTTTGAAGAGGTTTTTATGCTAACGACTTATCTATATTTGGGGAAAAATCTGGGGTCGACTCAAGTGAGAAATTATTGTTTATCTATACTAACATTATAAAGAGGAAAGATTTGTTTGTTTGCATTGAATAGGCTCCGCAACTACTGAACCGATTTGTAAAATTATTTCACTGTTGGGAAGCTACACTATCTCCGGGTAACATAGGCTATATTTTATCCCCGTATTCCCACGGGAACGGGAACTACGCGGGTGATACCGCGGGGCGCTGCTAGTTGTTGAATAAATGAGAAAAAAAAAATCAGAAGCAAAATACCTATATAGTTTCTTTAGTAAAAATCTAGGGATATGAGTCAATCTTTCAATCATTACGTTTGGAAGGAAAAAAAATTTTTAGTCAACGTTTTTAGTATTGTGATTATGTGGAAAGTTTCTGAATAAAAGCATTGAAAGTATTAATTTGCAGGCACTTAATTTTTACAGCCGGATATTGATATTACGGCCGCAAATTGCCGAAAACATAATTCGGTCAGACTATTACTGAACTAAGCTTACTTGTCGTGTTGCCATTTCATCCATACCTCAATAAAGAATAAGTTCCGGCTGTCTTTGGCAGTCGTTACGTGGTGTAGCCACAAAATCCAAAACTCTAACCAAGGGGTAGCGTGTTATCTAGTAAAGTAACTGTGTTGGGGGGCTCAGGTAGGCAGTGGCTTCATGTAAAATACTGGTATTGTGATGTATCCGGGTAGACTGGAATCCGAGGGCTAGGCAAATTGATAGTCATAATACCATGTAAAAAATAATAAATACTGGTATTCATCTGCACCCGGTTTTGCTGGAAAGCAACTCCAAAATAGTTGGGAAAAGGCTCTCGGATGTTGATGATGGTGTATATTTCGTTGATTTGATACATATTACGATTGCATGCAGCTGTGATGAGAATTGTGTGGTGTTACACGGATGGATAGAATAGGAAATGTGAACATAAGAGGAAGTCACGGCCTGAATTCACTATGACCATGTAACGATTCTTTACTCGTAACCACGTCAATCATCCACGAAATCTGCTAATATCGTATTAATAATATCGACAAATTGTCTTGGAACATATAGAATGTGACATTTCGATTCCTTATAAGCATACAGAATTGGGGCCCTGAAAGTGGCAGCGAGAGCTGAAAAGTTGTTTGGAAATCGGTTGTCATGGTATGGGCATGTGATACGGAAGAATGAGGAAAATGTCGTGAGGAAAGTTTTGAGAATGATTGTCGATGGGTATAAGAGACCAAGAAACGATGGATGGACTGTGTGAATAATGATGGTTAGAAAGTGTGTGACTACGGAGATGACGACTAATAGAGAAGTGTGGAAGAAAAAGACATATTGCGACGACCACAACCAAATTGGGATACGGAGAATGATGATGATGCATATTACGAAAAAGGCAAATCTAAGGCCTAGCGCTAGAGAAGCTGGTACGGTAGTCCATAACGATGACATGTGTATGCACCACAGCTGGAGTTTGAATGACAAGACGTGCGTTTGTTTCGCCGCAGTGCGCGGCCCCGTTCCGTGAATGCGTTTATTTTACCGTGCGGTAGAATAAACGCACTGCGTTCCACCGCAAGGCAGTGCGCGCTAGGCATAAATGAAGCGTTTGTTCCTTTTATCTTAATGTCAGCTTTTGTGAGTCATTTACTAAATGGAACGAGGTAATGAAACATCTTATAAATAAAATCGTTATCCTCTTTCGTGTCTCATTGGTTTGCCCAAAATGAATGGACGTCATTGACGTTATAGATGCAATAATATTCGCACTGAGACTTGTTTTATGTCCTTATCAGCTCCATAGTTTCCTTATTGAGAGAGTTTAATTGTACTCTCTAAGCTACTAAACAGCTGGTCATACTATTATATGTACAGTTTCTCTTGATCTTGTATAAAAATAGTTTTCAACTTTATGGAGCATTAAATACGGGTTAAGTCAGTAATATAGGAATTCTTATTGCTACGTGATTGCGATTTTATCACGTCCGTGTTAATGTTGACAAAATGCTTTGATCTTGTTGCTTGTACTTATGTGGCGTTAACTTAACAGACGTCGTTCATCATCATCATCACCATTATTTCAGCCGAAAGACGTCCATTGCTGGACATAGGCCTCCCCCCCACGCACAACGGACCGAATGGGAGTCTACGTGCGGAAAAGGGAGTCCCATCATCATCATCATAGGCCTCCCCCAAGCTCCGCCACTTCGACCGGTTCAGTGGTTCCCGCATCCAGCGGACTCCTGCGGCCCTCACAAGGTCATCGGTCCACCTTGAGACGTCGTTCGTTCTCATCAAATCCCATCGTTACTTTAATAGATAGTGAGAGGGAGCGGGCTGTAGGTCACCACGCTGCCGCGGGCCCAGTCCGGGTTGGTAGGGTCAGGGTGGTCACATGTCTTCGAATTTTTGGTTCTAGGACATGCCCGTTTCACGATGTTGATTCTACAGAGTAAACTGCACCTCCGGCTCGCCTACAAATAGTAAGTCGCGGCCGTTACCATTAGGCCACCACTGCTCCTAAAAAAGGAACTGCGTAAAGAGGTGAGCAGAGCTGCCTTAATAAGGGTGCTAGAGGTGCCCGCCCCCTTTTCAGAAATAGTTTCAATACTCTCGCTCATAAATCGACACTTTAACTATGATAATCAGAGATCGGATATCCGGATGCATACTCACCTAAGGTTTGATATGTTGGCTAATGTGGAATGCGGTTTTGTATCGAAAATATCTTACACCCTACATACACAATACACATATTGCATGTGGGGTTAAACATTATAAAAGTACCTATATTTTTGATAAATATGCGTCTGAATAGTTATGCAATCTAAGAATCCCGGGGTTTTTTGTCAAATAAATCTTTTTTTTACAATTCGCTTCCATACTATACACCCGGCTAGTTAAAGTTATGCATTCCCGGTGTTCCTGGCATCCCGAGATTTTTTTTACATAATTATTTTAAGAAGCTGCTTCCATACTGTCATAGACAAAAATTAACTTTAGGTAAATATGCATCCGAATATCCGATCTCTGATGAAAATACACGTAATCAACGTCGATAGTATTATGTCTATGTATGTAGCGATAGTGACATATTGCAATACGTTCTTAGGCATCGTAAAAACCCGTTAGCATCGATATTATAGCAAGCGCATGATATAACCAGGCGGTGCAGATACTCTGCGCGGTTTTCTTGACTCGTGTGGGAAATCAGCATAAATGCTTCTTCAAACAAGCGCGACACTTGTTGAAAAATTTCCATTAGAGTTCTTTTTTTCATAGTAAATGTTCCACGAATTTCGCGACGCGACCGTCGGTCGTGTCGCTTTAGTCGTGAATTACACAGAAAAGGCGTAAGGTGAAGGCACGGCGCAGGAGCAGCGTACGCAGTACATTTTGTATGGCATGATGCCGCTTTTAAACATTTTCATACAAAAAACGCGCCTGCGCCGCGCCTTCGCCTTACGCCGCTTCTGTGTAATTCGCGCCTTAGTCTACACGAGCCTTAAAACTAATCTTTATACTATGTTGAAGAAATATTTCGTTGGGCGACTTCCTACTGATGACCAATCCATAGAAAAGTGTTGACTCACTGACGGACTGACTCATAAACGCCAAACCCAAAACTGGACCTAGACGGTTAAAGCACAGTTGGTCATAACTTTTATTTCAGGCAATATTTTGAGTTCCTATTAGAACAATTTAAGAGTAAATAAGTTAGCACTACTATGCAATTTATAATTTGCAATAAGTATACCTTACACTACAGGCAGAAGAGCACTGCTGGCCCAAGTGCTAACGGCCGTGACTTACGAGTTGTAGGTCGTAGGTGCGAACCCACACAGGCGCTTTACTTTGTGTAAATTATTTCATCACCATCGCTCTCAAAACGGTGAAGGAAAACATCGTGCCGGGATGTCCTAAAACCTAAAATTCGAGGACATGTGACATCTACCACTACACTGTGCCTGCTTGGTGGATTACGGCGCACTCCCTCTCACGGAGTGAGAACATTATAGGCTGATAATGCTACACTACAGACTAGGTTTATACAGCAAGACATCAATTTATTGCGAGGATGGATATGTTATAAGTAACAAAACTATGAGAGCATAGCGTAGCGTAGCGTAAGCGTAGACCCGTAAGAGTCTCACGAGATAGGGAACATAGGGCGAACGTAGTCGGTAATATTCTTTTCCTATTCGAAATCTATATAAAATTGATATAATTTCCGCTTAAATTTAAATGAATGTACGAGTAGCATGATACTAGATGAAGTCATTTCTTCTTCGAATTAACAACTTTAATCCGAAAGTTTTGATTTCCTTTACAATATTTTCCAAGTATACACACCCAGGCAAAAATCGGATATTACCAGTTTAACTCCACAACACGCACACAAACACTCCTCACTATTATCTTTTAAGCCCTTATAGTGAATGTCTATGTTAGATTCAGAATTATTATAAATATTTTGTCACACGTAATTGTCCTAGTTTGAACCCCTGCCGGGTTTAACTCATCTGTGATAACCATACTTACCTCTTATTGAAATAACACTGATGTCACCTAGGCTAAACCTTTTGATAAATGAATGATTACTTACTTATTCTACATAAACGTCATTAGGGGCCAACCATAAATTACGATACACATTAAGAGGGGGTAGGGGGTCAACTAAATGTGACAAGGGACAGGAGTGGGGAGGGGGTCAAAAGATTTGTGACGTCACATGTTAAAATCAAAAATACTAAATCTCGAAATTTATGTGTGAACCAAAAACGTAATATATTACTAACTCGATCTGTATTTATAACGCTTATAATAATTATGTTAGTTTAAGTTGTCGGCGAGTGCCGTGTTTTAATAAAAAAAACCGGTCAAGTGCGAGTTGGACTCGCGCACCGAGGGTTCCGTACAAACCTGTAGGTATATAAGTAAAAGTTCAAAATTGTCAAAAATATTTTTTTTTATATGACGAAACTAAAAATTTTCGGTTTTCGTAATTTTTCCTATATCTGTACTATAAGACGTGACTTCGTACAAAATTTCAAGATTCTAAGTTCACGGGAAGTACCCTGTAGGTTTTGATTCCCGTGCGAGTTTCGAAAATTTGCGGAATTTTGCGGCCTAAATGGCTGTATCTTTTGATTGCGTTGACTTAGAAGGTTGATTTTTCTACAGCTTCCAGGGACAGTAGAACTAAGTATCATATAGAAAAGACGTCCATTGCTGGACATAGGCCTCCCCCCCACGCACAACGGACCGAATGGGAGTCTACGTGCGGAAAAGGGAGTCCCATCATCATCATCATAGGCCTCCCCCAAGCTCCGCCACTTCGACCGGTCAAGTGCGAGTTGGACTCGCGCACCGAGGGTTCCGTACAAACCTGTAGGTATATAAGTAAAAGTTCAAAATTGTCAAAAATATTTTTTTTTATATGACGAAACTAAAAATTTTCGGTTTTCGTAATTTTTCCTATATCTGTACTATAAGACGTGACTTCGTACAAAATTTCAAGATTCTAAGTTCACGGGAAGTACCCTGTAGGTTTTGATTCCCGTGCGAGTTTCGAAAATTTGCGGAATTTTGCGGCCTAAATGGCTGTATCTTTTGATTGCGTTGACTTAGAAGGTTGATTTTTCTACAGCTTCCAGGGACAGTAGAACTAAGTATCATATAGAAATTTCAGTTTGATACCTCCACGCGTTCCTGAGAAAAACGGTCTTGACAGACGGACGGACGGACGGACGGACAACAAAGTGATCTTATAAGGGTTCCGTTTTTTCCTTTAGAGGTACGGAACCCTAAAAATATAAAATATGTCACGTCACACAAGGGGGAGGGGGTGCTACAGGAATCTGTACACAATAGATTAGACTGTCTCTTAAACTAGTATACTATATAATCTTGTATTTTAAAATGTGTTAGCACAAAAGTCCCTACAAATATTATAAATGCGAAAGTTACCCTGTCTGTCACGCCTAAACCGCTGAACCGATCTTCATTAAATTTGGCAGTGTTGTAGCCTGGGATAGGAGAAGGACATGCACGCGGGCGGAGCCGCGGGCGAAACCTAGTATGAAATAAAGTCTTGACATGACAAAACATTCGCCAGTCCGGTGGCAGTGCAGCCGACTGCCCCTGGTGCGCCGGATGTGCACAACTTCACATACAAGTAACGCAACTCGTGGAAGCTGTTTTAACGTTGGGATATAAGAAAATCTTGAGGTTTACTGCATTGACATGACCTTTTTAACGTTAAGCAATACGCTCGTGAATAAAAACTTGTTTGAAGAAACCTGTGGCTAGTATGTCACTGGCAAAAGTGATTTTAAGATAACTGAAAGAAGTTTTCCAACCTCGATAGGCTTTTGTGTATCAATAAAAACCGCTTACTACTGTTATATTGTATTGTATTAGTTATATTGTAGTGGCAGGACCACGGCTTTCATATGAGAATATTTCCCGGTTATAAAGCATAAGTTTTTATCCAGTGCGCAAACTGTAACCATGAATTCAGCATATCATTATAGACCCCCCACCGCAGAAATTGTTCGTCGGTTATACAAAAAAAAATCTGCTGTTTCATAGAAAAGTGCAATACCTACGCTGTCAAAATGTATGGAACAGCTGATTTTGTTTTTGTATAACAGACGAAAAATTTCTGCGCTGGGGGGTCTAGAATGATATGCTGAATTCATGGTTACAGTTTGCACACTGGATAAAAACTTTTCTTGTATTCTTTTTAGAGCGTGTTTTTTTTTTCAGTAATCGGGTTTTAGTTTTGGCACTCACTTTTTATTAATTTTAACTTTTTTGGGGTTAGCTAACAATACACATTATATTGTGAAATCCTTACTTCCTTAATAATATTATAAACGCGAAATTTTGTATGTATGGATGTTTGTTACTCTTTCACGCAATATAGACTAAACGAATTTGGATGAAAATTTGCACATAGATAGATTATAACCTGGATTAATACAACGCGAACGAAGCCGCGGGCGGTAGCTAGTGTGATAATAAAACACTATCATTTAATACCCAATACGGCATCATTAAAAAAAATAGTTCAAGACTTTATGTCTTCTGGAGGGCTCCATACTCATCATTTGTCAAATTATGATAAGTAGTTTAAAAGTTATGAGGGAACAGATGGACATACATACATAAATACCAGTCAAAATCGTAACCCTTCCTTTTACTTCGCCGTAGTCGGGTAATAACACGATACAAAATGCAGAAATCCTGTCCAACTATTGGATGGGTAGGTAGTGTAGGTACTAGCTGTGAATACCCATCAATATGTAAGTGGTTGGTAATCTGACGACCTCGGTAGACCAGATCACGGTCAACGCATCGCCTCACAAACCAGTCTGGCATATTCTTTTTATTAATAACTACTTATATGTGGTAAAGTCGCGAGTAAGTTATTGCGAGATCGTTCGTGATTTTTTGCAAGAATGTAGTGGCGATACTCAGATAATAAAACAAGGCAGATAACACCAGGAGTGAGGCCAAAAACCAAATATTAAAGCGTCGCTTCGTGGCGTACTAACTCGAGTTTTGAATCAGTATTTTGTTTTTTGGCTTCACTCTTGGTGTTCCGCGCGGTCAATATGCCTTTGTTTTATATTTTGAGTGGCGATGTATCGAGTTAAGACCACAACTTATGCCATTATTGCGAGCACTTAGAAGCCGTATACGAAATTTTGGCTGATGCACTTGCTTTTGCAGTTAAAATATTGCTTTTCTATAAGTTTGAAATCACAACATGCGATATCATTTCTATTATTAATATTATATTATATTATTTATATAGTTCAGACCACAAGTGGGTTCTCACAATCCATGTAGTATTAGTAACAGTAACTTAAAAAATAACTAAAACATCTAAAAATGTATTGGCCCAATACACGTTCGCTCGTGCCTCTGTACCCAGTGCCTTATAAAGAGACTGGTGCCGATTCTGTTGTACACCGAACTAAACTATAACTAAAATTCCTTACTTTTTACTATGAGAATCTAAACGCTATTCTGCAAAAAAATATCTCTAAATTTAAAAACTATTTTGACACAACTAAAATCGAATTTGACAATCGCGACTCGCACGTGGTATGTTCTGGCTTCGCAACGTGGTACTTGTTTGCCCTACCCCGTGTTTTTTTTAGAGCCAGCAGCGCGCCGGGATCGGCAGCCTCGACGTGATTTATATGGAATTTTCACTTTTTTCATGGAAAATATGAAAAATTATTATCCACATGTTGAGTTTTAGAGGTGTTTGGGGGCTCCCTAAAGCGGGTCGAAATTTTCATTATTTTTGCGATAGGACACACCATTTTCGAGATATAAGCAAAAGAAAAGAAAAAAAATACAGTACTATTTTTGCACCAGAAGTCGAGGTGTGGGTGTGAATTTTAGTTCTTGACAACTAATTTTATTCCACACCTATTTAATCACGAATAAAAATAGTCAGATTTAGTTAGACAACCAAAATTTTAGGTTGAATAGAATAATGAAATTGACAACAACAGAATAGCAAAATTACCATTTTCACTAAACTAATAATTCAGTGCAATCTTAGTGCTGTCAAACTAAAATATAGTTAAGTTGTGTCACTTTAGTCAATTTCAGAATAGAAATCGTCGTTTGACAGGAATAAACTAAATTTTGGTGATTTTTAGTCTAGTTTAGAGAATTTAGTGACAACAGAATCGGCACCACTGTCTCCTTAGTTTCAATAATGTAATTATGATCTAATGAATGAGCTTCTTGTTTCATTACATTTTTATTAATTACCTCTAACATAACAGCCGCCACTGTTCTGTGATGTCGTGTGCTGTAAGAAGTTTAGAATATCACATAAATACGAATCGCTGTGAAACGTTTATAGAAATACAGTATTTTTACTACAAAATCAAGTGAATCGGCGAATTCGGCATCATTTCGTAATCGGCCTCTTACGAGTAAGATTGATGATGCAACAACACCAGTCAAATTTTTGACCGTTTATAAGTATTTTGGGGTCCATTCAAATGATAAAATATTGTCGATATGAGTTATGAATTCTCATAATAATTACAGATTGTGCTTGCTGACCAGAGAAGAAGAATACGTTCTTGAACGCTGACATTGTATGAAACATCTAGAGATCATTTCACGATAAAAGCATTCCTTTCATCAAGTACCTTACACAAAAGACTTGGTACTTTTAAAATGTTAGATTGACCCAATTAATTTGCGTTCAATTGACCCTAGGGGTAATTGCATACTAGCTTTCATTTTGTCAGCAACATTAATTAGGTTTTTTTTTGTTGCGTCAATAATCTTGCCTACGTGGTTGGGCTGTCAAATCCTTCAAACATACTGTTCCCACTGCTGGGATACAGGCCTCCTCTCTGAGAGAGGGAGATGGGCCGCAATCTACCACTCGGGCCCAGTGCGGGTTGGTAGACGTCACATGTCTTCGAATTTTAGGTCCTAGGACATGCCGCTTTCCCCTCGAGGTTTTTCTTCACCGTTTTGAGAGTAGTGGTGATTACATAATTTACACAAAGTAAAGCGCCTGTTTGGGTTCGAACCTCCGACCTATAACTCGGTAAGTCGTAGCCGTTACCACTGGGCCATCACGCTCATGCTCTCCATAACATAACATACATTCATTGCGTTATACTCTCAAATTTTTAAAACATGAATCAATGGATCAGCAAAGTCCTTTTAAAATGGTTCAGATTCTGATTAATAGTGTGTTACTCAATACGCGTGCCGTTCCCAGTTGTTTGTTGAAAATGTGATCGCAAATCACATTACCAACGAATAACGTTCAATTTTCGATCGCACTACGAGCATGAGCTGGGCTTACGCTAGGGTATTTTCCAATTTTTCAAAAACTATTCTAATTTGAAGATTGGAACGAGATATTTAAGAGAAAAATAAAAATAAATTGAGTTCTATCCATTTTCTCAATTAAAAACGATTTAAACCAAATAGATTTTTCGTTGTTTTGAATTTACCGCCAAAACGCTTCTTACGATGACTTTTTACCACTTTTTATAAAATCTTATATACCTAGTTTTTTTTAAAAAATAGCGCCGTATGAACGCAGTCTGAATAGGTATGCGGTGGTAACTCGGTGCTCATGTTGCCAATCATGTTCGTCAATGACGTAGGTAATAGGTAATAGGTAAAACGGGCTGTTGTCCGCAACTCCACGTCAAAGCGCGTATTTTGCGTACGGGTGGGAGAATCGGTCATTCGATCCACCCCAGCTCCTCGAGAAAGGCCAGCAACGCCTTGGTGTTGCTGACAATCTCACGTAGGGTACCTGGGTTACCGAAGTATTTTGCCCTGTAATTAGCAACCGCCGGGCAGTTTAACAGCACATGAGCCGCTGTCTCGTCGTCCTCCATGCAGGCCCTGCACAGCGGACTGTCTGTTACTCCTATGACAAAGAGATGTTTATTAAATGACCCATGGCCAGTTACGGCTGCTGTAACTGTACGCAGCTGTGGTTTTGTTAAACGGAGAACCTGTTTCGTGAGGCGGACATCGAACGCAGGAATCGCTTCCTTAGCCTGCCTGCACTCACTTAGGTCCATCCATATTTTGTGATGATTATCCCTGGTTCGTTTCCTTACCAGAGTGCGTAGATACCCGAAGGGAAGTGGCGCAATGGGTTCTGGTCCCACTGGTGTCATGCTCGACCCCCTCCTGGCAAGTTCATCGGCTGCATCGTTGCCTAGCGAACCGCTGTGTCCTTTGATCCACTGAATGGTAATATTGTTGAGGCTACCTACCTCGTTGAGGCGCTGGTGGCACTCGTATATCAGCCCAGAGTCAACCGTGTGACTGTTCAGCGCTTGTAGAACAGCCATGCTGTCTGAGAGTATGCGAATCGAGTGATCCTTAACTTCCCTGGCCATGATAGCAGATGCGGCAAGGGAGATGCCCATGCATTCGGCCTGGAACACTGTGTTATGGACTCCCAGTGGTGTGGCTATGTGGATGTTGAGGTCCTCCGAGAAGACTCCAGCCCCTGTGCCACTACCTGTTTTTGATCCGTCCGTGAAGATACGCAGCTCTGCGGGGCGCAAGCCTTCGCATCGTCGATCCTCATGCAGTTGGATTCTGTATTTTTTATCGAAGATAAATTGTTTGGGTACCCGGTCATTTATTGCCTTCGTAATGGGGAACTCACTGTTGAGTTCCTTAAGCAGCCCGGTGTGTTGTGTGTCTTTCTTACTCCATAGATTTGTAGCCTTTAGACGCACCGCCGCCATCGTTGCTTCCTGCTGTATGAACAGGTGGAGCGGCGGCAGCCCCAGCATGGCCTCGATCGCTGCAGTCGGAGTAGTCCTCATGCAGCCCGTGGTCGCCATGCAGGCTAGTCTTTGCATGCGCTGTAGTTTGTTGGTAGCTGTAACTAGCTTGGTGCGGGGCCACCAGACCACGGCCCCGTAGGTGATCATGGGGCGGATTACTGCAGTGTACAGCCATAGTATTATTTTGGGGGATAGGCCCCACTTCTTACCAATCATTTTCCTGCACTGCCAGAATGTGATGCAGGCCCTGTTTAGCTTGGTGTCCAAATGACTGCTCCAGTTTAGCTTACTGTCCAAAGTAACCCCGAGATACTTAACTTCATTGGCCAACTGAAGTTCCGTGTTGAACAGTTTCGGTAGGCAGAAAGGGCCTAATGCTCGTTTATGGGTGAACATTACTAGTTCAGTTTTGGTGGGGTTAACTGATAGCTCAAATTCCCTACACCATCTCTCTACGATACGTAGTGCTTGTTGTGTGAGGTTACAGATTGTTCCCGTCACTTTCCCCGAAACAAGAATTGCGAGATCATCTGCATAACCTATTGTAAAATAATGGTTGGCGTTGAGTTTGGTGATAAGATCATTAATCACCAGATTCCATAGGAGGGGGGACAGTACCCCTCCTTGGGGGCAGCCTCTGGCTATCATGGCCAGCTGCTGCTCGTCCTCTAAGCGAACCACTCGTTTGCTAAGCATGTTTGTAATCCAGTCCGTTAGTACCTGATCTACCCCATGTCTGGAGAGGGCGCTTCCGATGCTTGAGAAATTGGTTTTGTCGAAGGCTCCTTCGATGTCTATGAAGGTGCCCAGGCAGGTGCCTTTTTGGTGTATTGCTACTTCTATCTGACTGACCACTTGATGAAGAGCAGATTCGGTCGACTTACCTGAGCTATACGCGTGTTGGTTACCGTGTAGCGGTATGGTTTTGAGGGCGCCGTCTCTCAGCTCCCTATCACATAACCTTTCCAGTGTTTTCAGTAGAAAAGAGGTCAGGCTGATTGGTCGGTGGGATTTGGCGTTAGTGTAGTCACCTTTACCTGGCTTTGGGATGAATATAACTTTCACTTCTCTCCAGCCTTTGGGAACGTACCTAAAGGCCAGGCACGCTCTCATTATAGGCACTAGTCTTAATGCGACAGAGACTCCCCCCCATTGTAATAAGGCGGGGAACACTCCATCGGGACCAGCTGCCTTGAAAGGATGGAAGCTGCGGATGGCCCATTGGAGTTTTTCCAGCGTGATCACCCTGCATGTGTAGCGCCAGTCATTCTCAGATGGTGTTTGGATTACATCCTGCCAGTCGATTACCTGCGCGAAGACGCATCCAGGGAAGTGAGTTTCAATTAGGACGCGTCTAGCTTCTTCAGGTGATGATGTGAGTGTGTTATCAGGTTTGCGGAGGGTGGTGGGCCCG
Organism: Polymixis flavicincta; assembly: GCA_949987655.1. NCBI lineage: Eukaryota > Metazoa > Arthropoda > Insecta > Lepidoptera > Noctuidae > Polymixis > Polymixis flavicincta. Next base: position 7,039,025 of record OX465171.1, on the reverse strand, counting down.
GAAGTCTTCTGTTGCGACAGTACCTTCCTTACCCTGTTGGCTTGCTGGCAGGATTCAATGTTACCGCAGAATTTGCGCCAACCCGCGGTACTCCTGAATCTGATGCATTTTTTGTAGCTGGATTTGGCTGCATAGTAGCTATCCCAGTCCTCATCCGCACAAGTGTTCATGGCTCTATTTAAAGCCTTCCTTACCTTACCGCGCTTGCGCTCCAGGTCAGCGCCCCACCAAGGTTGTTTGCCCGGTGTGCTACGCGGGGTGGTTTCTGGGCAGGCAGTGTGGTAGCTGTCTATCATTAGTTTTGTGATATGACTTACTTGTGCCTCAATTTGTGTCGTGTCCGCAAATGACGTCGGACCGCTTGGCGTCGCAAGCTTAGCTTCTAGGCTGCGTGTATAGATGCCGCGATCCGAATTACGCGGATTGCGACGTGGTGTCGTAGGTGGAGCGCACACCTGGATGTCAAAGCGAATCCACCTATGATCCGAGCAGGAGGCCTCCTCGGAGACCTGCCAGCCAGTGATGATTTCCGCCGCGCCCTCTGTTGCCAGGGTGAGATCAATGATCGTGCGACTACGCCTGGTTACGAAAGTAGGTTCAGCGCCGGTGTTTAGTAGAGATAGGTTAGTTGAGAATAAATAATCAACTAAACCCTTACCCCTTTCGTTTTGGGTGTCCATGCCCCATAGTTGGTGATGAGCATTGGCGTCGGCCCCGACGACGACCTCAAACCCGCAACTCTCGCAATGGCTCACGAGACGGGCGAGGTCGTGGGGGGGCGGCGCCTCCGCTTCAGGCATGTAGGCCGAGGCGAAGACGATCGCCATCTCTACGGCGTCGGCACGTTGTATTACTAGCTTTGCTGCAGAGACATCTCTGCAACAGAATTCAGTTAAGAGCTGTGTTTTAAGGTTACCTGTAACATAGATGCACGACCTGGGATGGTCGTGATCAGTGGTAACCAGGAGCTTACCCCCAAGATTGGATAGTCCTTGTATGCGGCCGGCCCTAATCCACGGCTCTTGGATCAGAGCAATGGCCGTGTGTTGTACCTCCAGCCACTTCCGGAGCTGAGCCGTCGCGGTCTGACTGTGGTGGAGGTTGGCTTGGAGGACTTTACAGTCGGACAAAAGGCACGCCATTGCTGATCGCCGTTCGTCGATCGTTGGAGGTGCCACAGGAGTGGGAGGGTGTTTCACGGTGCCAGTATTACCCAGCACCGGGAGTCGTGCGGCAAGGGTCGGATCGGCAGTGGTGTTAACCGTCGCCATTGCACTCACCTGGGTTTTAGAGGGGTCGGTACTGGTCCCAATCAGCGCCGACGTACTCTGTTTTATTTGGGACTTGTTGGTTTTGGTCTTGGCTGCGGTTCTCGCCACAACCGGACCAGCGCCCGCACTGGTACCCGCGAAGTTAGTCGCAAGGTGTCCAGGGGCGAGAGAAGTGCAAGCACCTCCCTTTAGAGTCTCATTGGCTTTCGCCTCCACTCCAGTGATTTGGGTTTTAACTGGCCTTAAGGCATCCATGTTAAATTGTCCATAATAATTCGTCTCTCTGGCTCCCACCCTCCATGGAGCCCGCACCTGGGAACGTCTCACTATAAAAAGATCGAACGTTAGGACTACCAGAGAGATATAGGGACGCGAGGCTGGTTTACAGTGCGACATCGGGTGCTCGATCAGGTTGGCCCCCAACGAGCTAATCAACCTTCACTTACACCGTCAGCATGACCTTTACCTACCGCTTCGGTCGTCCAAGGACAACCTCAGCGGACCTCACGCACCTCGCCTGTGACCCTCTGACGGGACACCGTGACCATTTCCCTACCCCTGGCTATTAGGTAGGGCCACCGTTTCGCTTTAAATCCAGACCAAAGGGGGCGTGTTGCCTCACGGGCACATTACAACCAGAGCCGATCGGCTCAACCCCCCAGGACTCCTTCATCCCCGCTCACGGCGCTCAACTACGCAGGTCCTAGCGCAGGTGACTAATTGCTCCTACTCGCCATCAGCTGATTTTAGTGAAGGACGAGCCCGCCACCACCCAGTCACGGCAGGGTCGCGGTTAGGAGCGGAAGTTGGAGTGGAAGGAGTACGGGTGTAGGTAGGGTGGAGTGGGGAGGGATTGAGAGAATTGGGGCAGGAGGGCTAAATTGCGGGATAGCACTGGCGCCTGGTGGTTTTTGTTACATCTATTTCTTAAGGAATTAGACCAAGAACGGGGTGGCAACCTCGGGAAGGTACATCCACCAGACTTGCCTTGAGGATCTACACGACTGCAGCGCTCTCCCTCAAGACCCCGCCACCCTGCTGCCTCTGAAGGAGGCGGCAGGGTAGGCCTGCATCTATACTACCAAGCAAAGCAAAGCAAAGCATGTCGTTGTGCAATCGCGAAAGCATAAATCCAGACCCCCCCCGTCAATGACGTATAGAATCTATGCCATATACTTGCATCTATGCCTCTTTTGTTTTGGTAAATAGTCCAATTGATTGGTAATCCGAAAAATATGTACTAAATTAATTTTAACGTCCTAAAATAGTAGATTCGATTAATTATAATAGCTGGAGCAGTAGGTACGTCACTAGACAATAAATTACGAGAGTTGTTCCTTCATATGTAGCTAACAATATGTATATGAGCAGTGGCAAACGTCAAAAACAAAATAATATGGTAACAATATAATTATGTGAATTATGTGTGTGTACGCACGGCTACACATCAAGCTATACATTTCCAATATAAGCTGATCTCGCATTGTATAAGATTTCCGTACAGTGCGAGATCAGCGTAAACTGGAAATGTATAGCTTGATGTGTAGCCGTGTGTACGACCATTAATACCCCATTCTGCTTAACAAAAATCTGAAATTCAGGATCTTTGAAAATTCTGCCGTTAAAGAAGTGGAAGACAATTTTTATGGAAATCTACCATTTTTGTCGAAGATAAATACCGTCGGGGACACTGCTTGTCTATGGTAAAACCATTGCAATTTTTAATTTTCACCTTACAACCGCAAAACATATGTATCTGTGAAAGTCGTAGAATACCACATTATACCAAAGTATATTGTATAGCACAGCAGCCACATTATGTATAAAACTTCCAAGCAGCCCTATACAAAATACATCCGTATGTGTTTCCGCACACGCTTCGGACTGAATATTAGCGTGAGTAATATGGTAGATAAAGAACCAAGCGTACGCCAAACGCTTATTCCCCAGCGTCGAAAGGAAACACGATAGTTTCTCTATGGAAGTTAGCGTGAGAACGGAACCAGACGTCAGCGTCAAACGTCAATCGCGTCTTTATCTTTACTGGCCATAATTTGAAACCATTTCAAAAAGATTTGATTGTATTTCGAGTTTATACGTTATTGAATTACGATTTATTATCTGTGTAAATATTAATTACAAGTAATGTGTAATTTATAGAATGGTAGGTAAAAAATCAAAGATTTCGTATACAATTTGGGTTCATTTGTTTACATAATGACGAAATGGCATTATTGTTCAGGTGTTGCTCTCAACCCTATTAATTTATATGTGGCATTCATGTTCTACAACAACGTTAGGTAAACATATCGACGGGGAAGTGCTAACAACTCCTAACTTACATTTTTTACGAAAACGACTTATAAATGCAGTTCGATAGAGAATGAATTGCGCGTCTACTGATATATGAATTAAGTTGAAATTCGCAATATTGACGTAGCAAGGCACCGAAGAAACATCTCCTATATTAAGGTCCATCACAACCTGATTAATTTTGGCAGGAAATATATTCTAACTTACAAATGGAAACATCTCGTAACTTCATTTCAAATAAATTTTGAGCTAATATCTCCTACCTTTATGCGCTAGTACAGTGTTCCCCGCTCTAGAGCGAGACAAAAACGGTGCGTATCTCGAGTATATCTTCGAATATGGTTGAAAACTTCAACGAGAAATGATAATATTCAATGACTTGACTGTTACTTTTTTGAAGTACCTATGGAAATTACTCCTATTTTCAAATTTTCAGCCACACCAGCTTGGTGATACCTCCTATCTTACATTATCTTGCCAAATACTTATTCCAAACAAATTTTGATTATTACCTTACAAGCGGGTCCATTTAAGTATAAAATTGTCATTTACACATTTTTTCTTAAACTTGTGGGAAAAATAAAAAACGGTTTTTTCGCCTCCTGTAAAATTTGGTTTTTGTAAGTTAGGAGTTGTTAGCACTTCCCCGTCGATATCATATTTCCGACTTTAATTCCTAAACAATCGAGGCAAGCAGGAATCATGACCTCATTCTCATGATCCCAACAATCTGTTGCTATGAGCCCGTTGCTAGAAACAAGAGCGCAAAGATTAAACAAAAAAGTAATGGTTACTTATGTACCTAAGAACGCAAATGCATATTTTGTAAATAAGAATCTCCAGTTAAACTGCCCTTGTTTTTTTTTTTTTAATTAGACCCCTTAGATAGCTGCATTGATGCCAAAATGTTCGTTTATCCAGCCTTAAAAGCTGAATAAACTCAAATTCCGACAATTCAGAGATAACCTGCACACTCCACCGATGTTGTCTTATTTGACGCCTAATCCATGCTTTTTAATTATTAGCCCCCATACAGCCTCAGGCAATACTTTAAAACAAATGTTATAAACTTTTTTCTAATTAAAACACTCCAACAACCATTAGCGACAGGGTCCGCGCATCCGTTAGCTAGCGTGAGTGCTTAACGCTAAAATTGACGTTTGCGTTTGTCAAAAACACCACTTGTCTACCAATTTGTATGAAAGGCGCCACGCTGACGCTAACTAATAATTTTAGTTCTACCATAAACGTAAAGTACCTAAAACTAAGGACAAAAATCGAACCTAAGCAAACCTAATTCAGTTGATCAACAGCAATATGTTATATTATGGCATGGATTTTCTGCTAAATGGTTGACAGTTCACCGTAAATAAATACGTCGCGCTGGATTTGGGGGAGGCGGAGGTAGCGTTTCAAAGGCCCACAGGCACGAAGAATCTAGTCTTAAGAAATTTAGGTTTTGCGGTGGCTTCGTTCGCGTGTAGGCCGGAGTTTATCCCACGGGGACGTAACCGGGATAAAAATGTCCTAACCATGGTCATGGTCTTTGAAACATTTTGTTCTGTGATTTGGGATAAAAATAAAGTTGGCGGCCAGTAATGATGATGATGATGATGATGGGACTCCCTTTTCCGGACGTAGACTCCCATTCGGTCCGTTGTGCGAAGGGATGCTGGCTAGCAGAGCCAGCCTAGCTCCGCCCAAAAGCACAGAAGCTTCCTGGGAGCTTCACAGGCTTCGCGGAGCGACCTCACTGTTCCGAGGATTTCTTCGCGTTGAGAAGCCACGGCCTCGCATTCCAGGATGACGTGGGCGGCTGATTCCTCGGCGTCAAGGCAGCCCCTGCAAAGCGGGCTGTCTGTGGCGCCTATGTTAAAAAGGTGTTTGTTAAGGGTGTTATGGCCCGTAATTGTTCCTATTATTATTCTAAGGTTATTTCTGCTCAGGCTGAGAAGTTTTTTGGTTAATCGCGGGTGTACAGTTGGTAAAGCCAATTTTGACTGTCTACAGTCTGTTGCCCGTGACCATCTGTTGTTATGGAGTTCGGTCGACCTTTGGCGAATCCACGCACGAAATTGTGAGAAAGGCAGGGGGAGAAGTGGGTACGGGCCTAGCACTTTCATATCAGAGCCTCTCTTCGCAAGTTCATCTGCGGCATCATTGCCTAAAGATCCACTGTGCCCTTTGATCCACTGGAGTGCAATACGATTGGACGTCGATAAACTCTCCAGGGCAAGATGGCACTCAAAAATTAGTTTGTTGTTAGTTTGTTTGTTTTCTAAAGCTTTGAGCACAGATAGGCTGTCGGATAGGAATTTAATGCCGTAGTTCCGGATGCCTAAGCGCTTTACTGCTGTAGCGGCTTGTGTTAAGGCAACACATTCACACTGAAAGATTGAACTGTGTGTGCCTAGCGGTATGTGAAAGTTGATGTTGAGGTCAAGGGAGTGTGCGCCAGCACCTGAACCGTTTTGTGTTTTTGAGCCATCTGTGTAGATGCGCACTTCATTGGCTCCCGACTGATCCCTTTCTTCCTCTACTGTTTGTATAATATAGTTTTTGTTGAACATAGGTTGGTTTGGTGTTCTATCACACGGGGCAGCGATGAGTGGCTGGTACTCAATCGCCCGGTCCAGGATTTTAGCGTGTGGGCTGGTTAAATTCTTGCCCCATATGCCCAGATGCATTAGCCTGATAGCAGCTAGTGCGGCCTCCTGCTGTATGTACAGGTCCAGGGGAGTTAATTGAAGGGCTATCTCCATGGCTGCTGTTGGGGTGGTTCTCATGCAGCCAGTGGTAGCTGAACAGGCCAGTCGTTGGAAGCGCTGTAGTCTAGTAATGGTGGTAGAGAGTTCGGTCCTCGTCCACCAAACCAGAGCGCCATAAGCCAACATTGGCCTGATCACCGCTTTATATGTATAGCCACAGGGTAATCTTCGGAGAAAGCCCCCATGTTTTTCCTAACATTTTTTTACATTGGTATAGTGCAATTGTGCTTTTATTGAGTTTGTAGTCAAGATGCTTGTTCCAGAGCAGTTTGCTGTCAAGGATCACCCCCAAGTACTTGACTTCGTCTTTGAGTGTTAGTTCTGTGTTGAAGAGTTTTGGAAGCCTATGGGGTCCCAGGGTTCTTTTGTTGGTGAACATTATTAGTTCTGTTTTCGAGGGGTTAACCGATAGTTCGTGTTTCGTGCACCAACTCTCGATTATTTTGAAGGCACTTCTCATGAGATCACACAAGATGCCCTCAAATTTCCCCGAGATTAAAATTGCTAATATGCTATATAATTGTATGAAGATTATTTTTACTTCCCGCCAGTTCAAGGGGATGTAGCGGTGGGCCAGGCAGGCTCGAAACACCTTAACGAGGTAATCAGCCAGTAGATCTTGACTCCATCTGAGCAGAGCTGGGAAAATACCGTCCAGCCCCGCTGCCTTGAAAGGCAAGAAGGTGTTGATTGCCCATGTTATCTTGTCTTTGTCAATTACTTCTAACGCCACCTCCCAATCTAAGCTGCTTGTGGCCCTCTGTCTATGCGGTACCCAGCTGTCCTGGGTGGCAATCTGACATCCTGGGAAATGGGTGGTTAGAAGTAGCTCGCTTGTTTAAGCGTCGTTTGTGGTGTAGGTGTTATCTGTTTTTTTCAGGCATCCTATTGAGTGGTCTGTCTCTTGAGCAAGACATGATTTAACTCTCATTGCCTGGTTGTTACTTTCGATGTTAGTACAGAAACGCCTCCAGCTATACTTTCCTCTTGGCGGCCAGTAATGATATACATTTTATTTGAATGCTAATAGTACAAGAAAAAATATTTATATGGCGACAACGCCGTAACCAATTGGCCAAAAATAGAGCACATGTGAATGGTGCGAGAGGACAGTGCTAGGCTAGGACAGTTTGTTACCTGATGGTGCAGCGCGTATTGTACAGTCGCCAGCAGGTCAAGCTATCCCAAGCTGTCAAATTTTCCCAATTGAACATAAACCTTATTCCTTTGCAATAAAGTTGAAAAACTATCAAAGAAATTTGACAGATAGTAGTAGTAGCTTGATGTGCTGGGCTCTGTACTATCAAAATAATAATATGAACAAATATTTCGCGGCGATGCCGTAGTAAAAAATAATGAGGTATTCCACTCAGGGCACTGATTTCAACGGCACTTGCCCGAACGGCACCTGAGCTGCAGTTACGAAATTTTGTTTCACTGCAACTAACGGCAGCGAAAAAAAAATTCGTAACGTGCCGTTTTCGTTGTATGTGAACTTTAAAAATATGTCATTATGATTAATGGCCACAAAAAAGACGTCCCAGAATGGGAGATCTCCTTTCATCCAAATCCGTTCAGCCGTTAAAGATTGAAAAGTTAACAGCCAGAATTGCATTTAAGGCTCGTGCACACTAGCGCGACGCGACGGTCGCGTGCGATTCGGCGATTTATATCCTTAGAACAATTTCTATGAAAACGCGCGCGACACTTCACACAGGGGCGATCTGGCGCGCCGCGACACCGTCGCCCCGCGACGACTAGCGCGACTGCAAATTGGTACATTTTGTATGGCGTCGCGGCGCGACGACGCGTTATCGCGGCGACAACGCGATATCGCGGCGACGAGCAGCGCGACAACAATGTTACATTTTGTATGGTGTCGCAGCTGCGCGGACGCGACACGCGCCGTCGCGCGCGACACCACACGAGAGGGTATAAATAGCGGTGCAATCCAAGCTGAGCTCAGTACTAGACGAATTTTCGTCAGAGGACTAAGGTAGGTCTGTGCCCGTTTGCGGAGTAGGGTTAGGTTAGGTTAGGTTAGGGAGGGTGAGGAGGGACCCGCTCCGAGGAGGGTCTCTCCTCTGGGGAGGGTCGTCCCTCTGAGGAGGTTCGACCCTCTTGGGAGGGTACCCCTCCGAGTAGGAGGGCCACTCCTCTGAGGAGGGTATTCCTCCTCCGAGGATCCCTCTCCTAGGAGGGTTCCTCTCTGAGAGATCCGTGTCTCCCTTAGTTGAGTGATAGTTTTTTTTTTTTTTTTTTTTTTTTTTTTTTTTTTTTTTTTTTTTTTTTTTTTTTAGCGCATTTATGCTGTCGGGAGGACGTGTCGCGCTCGAAAAGATGGAAGCCCTGGTGTTTCATGGACCCCACCATCGACCACCGGCGGGCACCACTTTAGGTAGTGAGCTATCATGGAGCGGGATCACATGACATACCTACTTGGGCTAGGTGAAACTTCGGCCAGCACTTCTACCGACTTGCCCCGAAGTTGATCAGCACAGCTTCCACTCGAAGTCGGAATCTGGCTGGACCGAGTGCGGAGTGCCGACGGCCTAGCACGGGGGTGGTGCACTCGATGGATGGCCCTGTACGGCACCCTAGTGTGAGCGGCTCCCGGAGCCTACGATGAACTGCCAACCATTTAGCGGAAAATCCATGCCACAGTATATCATATTGCAGTTGATCAACTAAATTAATTTTGCTTAGGTTCGATATTTTTTCCTTACTTTTAGGTACCTACATTTTATGGTAGAACTAATATTAGGTCTTTACCTATGAAATTGCCGTTCTGCAGTACTGGCCATTTCAAATCAAAAAAATTTTTGTTTGGCTAAGAATTCTAATTTCAAATTAATTTTATTTTAAAAACATGGATTTTTTTTTTCTAAAAGTAGTCATTTCTTTATTGATTAGTGTTACATTTTCATCGCATTTCAATCTTTTTCGTCATCATGGATACGTTAAAAATTCGAGTAATTATGGAATATGAGTACCGTCGTGGCAGCAACGCGGCACAAGCGGCACGCAACATCAACGACGTTTACGGAGCTAACACTACAAACCAACGCACCACCTGTTATTGGTTTGCTCGCTTCCGTTCTGGAAATTTCGACCTGAAAAATGAACCTCGCGGTCGTCCGAAGACTTTGGTCGACAATGACGAATTAAAGGCGATTGTGGAAGCTGATGATACACAATCTACGGCTGAATTAGCAGCAGCTTTCGACGTTAGCGTCAAAACAATATTGGTCCATTTGCGTCAAATTGGCAAGGTAAAAAAGCTTGACAAATGGGTGCCCCACGAACTCAATGATCGCCAGCGCGAAGTACGCGTCGAGACGTGCCTTGCACTGCTCAACAGACACACAAATGAAGGAATTTTGAACCGCATTGTTACCTGCGATGAAAAATGGATTCTGTTTGATAACCGTAAGCGCTCAGCAAGTTGGTTGGATCCTGGTTCAGCACCTAAACAATGCCCTAAACGAAAACTTACCCCTAGAAAAGTGATGGTCACTGTTTGGTGGTCTAGCGCCGGTGTGATTCATCACAGCTTCTTACCAAACGGGGTGAGCATTACTGCAGATGTGTACTGTGAAGAACTGAACACAATGATGGAGAAGCTGGCGCATCTCCAACCAGCATTGGTCAATCGCTCGTCTCCGCTGCTCCTGCACGACAACGCGCGACCTCATACTGCACAGCAGACGGTCTCCAAGTTGCAAGAACTGGGGTTGGAAGCTCTCCGTCATCCGCCCTACTCACCAGACCTTGCGCCTACAGACTACTACTTTTTCCAGAATTTGGATAACTTCTTGGCGGGAAAAAAATTTAATACCCGAGAGGCAGTACAAAATGCCTTTGAAGAATTTGTTGCCTCCCGTCCAGCTGATTTCTTTAAGAAGGGCATCAATAAACTGCCACTGCGATGGCAAAGATGCATTGATTGCATGGGTGATTACTTCGATTAATACAAATAAAAAATTCATGAAAAAAATTCGTTTAAATTTTTTCATACAAAACGGCAATTTCATAGGTAAAGACCTATTATTATTACTTAAAATGCCCTATGTTGGGTAAGTGTCCTGTAAGTTACCTATTGAGCGTTTTCATATTATCAGATATCGACACCAACCCGATACCGATATGTTGCCAGCTATACGCATACCGATTCGAAACCGATATAATTATTATCGGCTTGATGATATTGGTGAATATCGATGACCATCGCGACTCACCTAACGATCACAGTATAGTAAGTATCGACGTCTTGAAGTCGGCAGTGGGAATAAGTGTGATCAAATGAAAGAATGGCCAGTTGTCTCACCTCTATTGTGCTGATATCGGTGTCTTAAGGATAGCAATAGGGTTTCTGTTACACCTTGTATAATGTGTTTTTTTTTTTTGTGTGTGATATCATCAAATAACTTCTCCCGCTCTGGGTGGAGCAGGAGGGCGTGTCAGACTTTTACTGACTAACACCCACCCGTGTTCCCTCAGTAGCCTGTATGCCAGGGGCTGCGATCTCTTTCGAACAAACCCGCACCCCTGGCAGGCATCGGCCCTTGCGGGCCCCATCCGTTTGTGCTGAAATCTCTTTGAGGCGCGCGTGGAACACAACACGCTGTCGACCTGGGCTGGGTCCTTATAGGACAGCGAGCTACCCATTACTCGCCATCCGCAAGCTCACGCCTACGGTGGCCGGAAATCAGCCTGGGATTCCCGACGCCCAGGGCGTCTCCTGCGGCGGTTAGGGCCGTGGTTGTCGTTGGTGTCTTACGACTTCCACACGAACGAAGTCGCAAGCAGAAGCTAGTTACAAATATAGCACTAGTTACAGGTTTTGCGGTTGTTAGGTGAAAATTATAAATGCAATGGTTTTAACATTGCAATAAGAACCCTTGAGCAATTTGTTCTTTGAGAAAATAAATGTCTTTAAACCAAACTCATGCTTCCAGACCCAGAGGTTGGGGCTAAGCGTTAGTTGTCAGTGAATTTAAGAAATTTATCAAGTAAACAAGCCGTGAGCCCGACGGTATTCTCTTCGACAAAGATGGTGGATTTCCATACAAATTTTCATGGGCCCGCGTGGTGGATTATGGCCCACTCCCTCTCACAGAGAGGACTATGTCCCAGTAGTGGGAACCTTATAGGCTGATTATGAGTTGGTTAAGTAGAATAATGAATGATTCCATAACCTGAATACACGTAGTAAAGATCAAATTGTGATTCCAAAATTTAGACTGACTAAAACTAGCAAGTCATTTCTAATAAACAGTATCCGCTTCTATAACAAGTTGCCAAAGTCAGTTACAGAACTTAGCGATGGAAAGTTTAAAACGCACATCAACGCATTATCAAAAAAGCATATTATAAGATTAAAGACTACGTTGAAGACAGGGAAGTTTGGCATTAATTCCTTCTGCACATGTGGCTTCCCTGGTACCTCATTAACAGCATAACTATGTTATTATATTAACTGCTCTCAAATACAATGTTCTTTTGTATTCTTTTAATTTTTAATATGCTGACATATTCTCGTCATTAATTGACATTAAACATCAATTTTATTTAGGTTCATTTTATTTATGTTGATTATTTTACATATTGTGAATGAGAGAACGTTGTAGGCCTTACTGACTGTAGATTTGTAGACGATTTTCTATTCTGTATTCGTCTAAGTACCTGGTACTTATTGACAGGCCTGCGCTGTCCTCCCATACATTTTATCTCTGTAATTTGAAAATATTGTTAAAGCCAATTATTTTTAAAAGAGTAACCGTGGAGTTTCTTGCCGGCTCTTCTCCATAGGAAACAACAATTTGGAACCGTGCACCTAGCTTCTGACGTTTCATAAGTGCCCATGCAGGTTTATCTGAAATAAAATATTTTGATTTTGTTTTTTTTTTTGAGAATAGGCTAAAAATGGTCGTACTGTTTCGCTTACACTGTAACCATATTCTTTTGCTTATGATGCCGCCGCTCAGAAAGAACCTTAAATATTGTGACAACATATGAAGAAATAATTACCGTACTTTATTGTCTAGTGACGAACCTACTGCTCCAGTTGTAATTTATCGAATCTATTTTTTAGGACATCAAAATTAATTTAGTACATAATACAGGTTTTTTTTTATCCAGTGCGCAAATTTTAACCACGAATTCAGCATATCATTCTAGACCCCCTACTGCAGAAATTTTTCGCCGGTTATACAAAAAAAAACTGCTGTTTCATAGAAAAGTGCAATACATACGCGGTCAAAATGTATGGAACAGCTGATTTTTTTTTGTGTTAAAATTTGCGCACTGGATAAAAACTTACCCTGTATATAACCGTCCCCGGTCTTGTCGGATTACGGACGCATTGGACTATTTACCAAGTGTCATAGATGCGAGTATATGGCATAGATACGAACTTGATTGGGAACATGAGCACCGAGTTATGCTGTCAGCGCATAACCTGACTGCGTTAGCACGGCGCTATTTTTCAAGCACGTTATAATATTTTATCGTATACAATAGTGACAGTGACTGTTTGCGTGTGTCAGTGTCTGTGTGTTTGAATTCAAAATTGAAAGCCAATATTTTAAAATCACGGATTCGAGAAAAAATCTAGGTATACAACCGACAACCGGACACATTGTATACTATGTAATATTAATGTAGGATATGATAGTAGGGAAGACAATTCGGTGGAGAGGAACTATCACGGATAAATCTGATTAAAAACTTCTTAGAAAACTGCGTTTTGTACAAACTTCTTCATAAACGGCGATAAAAAATTAAAGACTACTCTCACTTGACTATTATTTTATCGATAGTAAATTTGTAATGTGTCAACACTATTTTAAGATGACAATTAAACGTCATCATATTGTCTCGAAATAATCACATTTTCGAAAACAATTTCTGTATTCTGAGACAATTTTATTAATTAAAACTAATTACAAGATATTTTTTGAGGTGGGCCCACTCGTCAGGAATTTTTCTGCCAAGCCGACGACGTAGCGGCCAAAAACGTAGGTTGCGGTGAGGCGCATCGCAACTGAGTATCGTATGGGAGGCATCCATTGAGGTAATATGTACTGTACGTTAGTACATATTACCTCCATGGAGGCATCAGGGTTACAGGCTGCAGCGGAGGAGGAGTGCCGGTGTTTCTAAGTAGCGCTCTTCCCTTCCGTGGCCTGGACGGGGTCGGCACCGTTTGATGGCGGATGCGGTGTGACCGCAGGGGAAGAAGAGTATCGGTATAGCCGCTCTCCCTATCTCCTGCAGCCGAAAACTGGTAGGCGGTGGTGCCAGTGTGCTGACCCGTCGCAGGGGAACCAAGGGTGCCATGCAGAGGGTCGTCTGGCACCCGTGTGCTATTTGGTCCCTGGGGTGGTTACGGCGTGCCATGTTTTCTAGTCGGACGGAGCGGCAGGGTCGTGAATGTTCCCGTGTTCCAGCCACAAGCGGCACTGGAGGTCACTGTGGAGTTTTAGTGACAAAAAATGTGCCGCTTGTGACGGGGACACGAGAACATCCGCGAATCTGCTGCGGACGTCCGTCTCCGGACCCTCCTCGGAGAAAGAAAAAAAAAAAAAAAAAAAAAAACTCACCTAACTCAGGGAGACACGGATCTCGAGAGAGGTCTTCGGAGAGGGGCCCTCCTTAGAGGAAATCCTCCTCAGAGGTTTGGCCCTCCTCGGAGGGACAACCTCTCAAGAGGGACGACCCTCCTCAGAGGGAATCCCTCCCAAGAGGGACGACCCTCCTAAGAGGAATTCCCTCCCCAGAGGGACGACCCTCCTAAGAGGAAATCCCTCCTCAGAGAAGAGACCCTCCTCACCCTCCCTACCCTAACCTAACCTAACCCCACGCCGCAAACGGGCACAGACCTACCTTTGTCCTCTGACGAAAGTTCGTCTAGTACTGAGCTCAGCTTGGAATGCACCGCTATTTATACCCGGTGTCGCGCGCGATTCGCGCGCGACGGCGCGTGTCGCGTCCGCGCAGCCGCGACACCATACAAAATGTAACATTGTTGTCGCGCTACTCGTCGCGCGCGATTCGCGACGTCGCGGCGTCACGAGTCGTAGCGGCGCGACGCGTTGTCGCTCCTGTGTGAAAGGGTTTGCGTCGCGATTATCGCAGAATCGCCACCGCGACATGTCGCGCTGTCGCGTCGCGCCTGTTTGAAGAAGCCTTTATAATCAAATAGGGATACTAAAAGTCACACGCCTCGATGAACCTTATTATTATTGACAGACATAATTTAAAAAGTGTGAACGTTAAGAGCAGTTTTCATTTGAAATGACACCAATTGCACATCTCCCTATCATCATCTGTGTTGTCAATGAAGGGTGCCGCTTGTATCAGCTGTGTCAGTGACCAGTGTTCAGATAATCTCAGGACACCAACGCGCCTTGTGACGTGTCGTGCCAATTAATCGTGTTAGGCTCAGTACAGATTGTTGCGATAATGGTGCGCGAAATCACCCACAGCCCACACTGTCAAGTGTCAAGCGACACCTCCCCATTCGGGAATTATGCGACGCCTTTAACGAATCACGATCCCAATCACCACAATCTTTAAAGATTTGAACATTATCTTGATATATATTTTGATTGAAAAATAAACCCAAGCTTCTTTTGATATAAAGTTGGAAACCTGTTCCTCAGACACCGGTAAAAGTGCTGTGGGATTGTAAGACCATATCACAATCATGGAAAATTAACTCCAACCGTAGTTAACAATTAGCTAGCCAATTTATTAGTTTGGGGGTTCAAGTATTACGTCAATCAGCTCAAAGCTGCAATGACTCTTTCTTCAAAAAACCCTTTAGACATGGCCCCGGCATTGTTAAACTCACACAAAATTGTAATACTGACCGGCATTTCTTGACAGGGATCAGTCAGCTAGCTTTATTTCTATAAGTGTCTTTAAAGATGTTGCTGACACATAATAATCATTTCATTTATTTAATTAAAATTTTTTTTTTCATTTCCAACGTAAGTAGAATTTTAGCATTTTTTGAACACCAGCTTGTCGGCAAACTCTTACAGTGCTTACGTAAACATTGTTTTTTTTAATCTGTTCACGTTTCTTCATTGTTATTCATGAGTCTAGAAAAAATTATAGACACCAAAAGGAATTTGATGCCCACTTAATATTAATTCAAGCAACTTATTAACATCGTATTTAAATATTGTATTCTAAACATATACAATCTATTTTTTTTTATATATCGCTGATGTGATCATCATCCAGCCCGGTCCCCATGTCATCAAAAATAAGCAAAGCAAAGATCCTGCCACCCCACTTTGGTGCTAACGCAGTACTTGAATTACCCCTATTTGGGGTACACCCAGACGCATTATAATACATATTACGGCATTTAGACCACATACACACCCTGACGGTTTTTTTATCGCAGTGGGATTTTATCTCGCACTCAATTTTCAACTCTCGCTGTTGACACGAACATTCAGAATCCAACAATCCAATCCAACAGATTGCAAACTAGTGCGCGACAAAATCCCGGAGTGATATTTTTACGGCTGTGCGAACGTGCAGTTAGAACGCTACCGTCTGTTGCGAGCCTAAAGGTCACTACACACAGTTACGTCTCGCGGGGTCAAGCGCCTGCTGGCGTACTCCGGCCATTTTCCACAATTGATTCTTATAAGTAACGGTTTATTTACAACAGAAACGCGTGTGTCGCTGGTGTCATGAGAGATTACCTCAAAGATCAATCCCAATCACGATATACTTAACACTTAGAGGGAGACTAAAGGCCCTTAGCGAAATAACAACATGTATGTAATTTGCTTTACTTTGTGAAAATTATTTCATCACCACTCCCCTCAAAACGGTGAAGGAAAACATCGTGAGGAAACCGGCATCCGGCCGTGGGCAACCAACAATTCGGAGACATGTGACATCTCCCAAGCCGCACTAGACGCGCGTGGTGGGCTTAAACTTTACAGGCTTACGACCTACCCACTCTCACTGAAAGGACGTCTGGGTCCCAGCAGCAGTGGGAACATTATAAGCTGATTAATTGATTATGCTAAGAAACAATCCCAATCACGATAAAGTTACAAGAGACACTAAACGCCTTTAGACATAATAACAATATAACTTATATTGTGTCTCCTTCAGTGTCCTTCAATTGATCAACTGTCCAACCAACCATGATAAGGCGCGCGAAATTTTCTTACGTTTCTTGCAGTTTGCAGGTCAGTGCAAGTTTCGTCCCATTGAATGACGCTTTTCTGAAATTCATTCAATAATGGATTGATGCATTAAATTAACTTGGCTTGGGTTGTATTGATGGTTTGAATGAGTATAATGATATCTACCTCGCGTGAACACGTACAAATTACGAAAAGAAAAGTATTACATACGAAGGGGCACAGATGTCCAACAAACTACCACGAGAAATAAAAACCGCTAAAAGTTTAAAACATTTAAAACTAAGTTAATAAAATCTTTTATTATTGACAAAATTTTAATCCGGCCTTGGTTTATGTTTTTAAAACCCACAAATTTAGATTTATTGCTTCGCATGAATCTTTTGCTGCTACCTTCAACGTCGTGTTAATATTATATTATTGTCTTCATTTATTAGTTACTTTCTTGTTTTGTGCGTGTCATACTAGCTCCGCTCACGAATGTCATCATTATTATATTGTAGGTAGTTAAAATATTTCTCATTAAGTGAAATTTGTAATAAATTTATTTAGAGTAAATAAAGATTCTTTTACCACATAATTCAGTAAAGCCATATATCACCAACCCGCACTGGGCCCGCGTGGTGGATTACGGCCCAATCCTTCTCACCGAGAGGCCTGTGTCCCAGCAGTGGGAACATTATAGGCTGATGATGATGATATATGTCACAGTCGCGAATCATATTTAAATCAACGTACAGACGCCCGCACGTCAAGCTACCCCAAACTGTCAAATTTTGCCAAATGAACATGAACCGATGTTAATTTTTAAAGTTGAAAATTTGTCAAATAAATTTGACAGATTTGGGTAGCTTTATGTGGTGGCGTCTGTACAACACTGACCTGTGAAAAGCAAAAAGCGCAACAAAATTTAGAATTTTGCGGAACACCTTAGCGCATCCTCCTTATGACGACGCTGATGAGATAAGTTTTCGGACGGGCAAAAACATATCAGGATCAAGGACAGCTGTCAAGTCGTGTTCTCATCATTCCAGCTTATGTCCGAAGCTTTGATTATGTCCGAAGGTAATACGGAGTAGGAAACCCGCATAAATTCGGCAGAATCTACGGATTTCGTGCTTGGAGAGTAGGTAGACCCTCTGGGGCCAAAATTCACGTAGACAAAGTCGCAGGTGAAGATCCATCTACTTCTCATTATTATCTTTATTACACGTAGAAAGATGGGTACAATACATTTCAAAGCATGTTTCCTATTTAGTAAACAAACATGGAGTCAGAGTAAACAAACAGGTCGGCAGGTAAACAATGGATACAACCGTCATGTGTTACGAGTAAGATTACAGTCGGTAGTGCAGATAACTACTTATTTGTCGACTAATGTGAAGCATTTGCTTCAAACTAAAAATACAGTGGATTTCGTAAAACGACGATGACGGAACCACTCTAATTTCGTCGTTATATCCGGAAGTCGTTACAGGCAAAGATACAAACACGTACACACGTATAGTTTATATTCATTTATTATTGACCATAAATTTAACTCCGAAACGTACACGCTTCCCTACCTACTTAGCTGATATCTATAAACAAAAGGTAAAGGTCTCCAAACTTGCTGACCATCTGTGTGGATGTAAACAAAAGATAAGAAATGTTTGTGAAAGAAAGAAATCTATGTGTCTTTGCCGGCCGACTCCAGTCGCAATATCTGCAATTCTGCATAGGATTTCTAGGAATTTGTTACAAATGATTCATTAAAAACAGTCGCTACACCCGAACTCGGCGTTACATCCAGTCGCTATAGCCAGCCACATGAATTTTGTACTAAAGTATGCTTTAAATTCAAGGGACTTAGATTTAACGTCGCTATAGGTAAATAGTCGCTACAACCAAGGTCGAATGAAATCCACTTTATTTTATTTTTTGGAAGTCGGTCTTTGGATCTGTATTAAATAGTTTTTCGTCACCAATTTCCAAAATTAAAATATATTTTTCCCTTGTAATTTTCACCCACACCTTATAGTATTACCCAGTAACTGGGTTGTGGAAGTCAGATAGGCATTAGGCAGTCGTTCCATGTAAAATACACTCGTATTCAGGTGCATGCGGTTAGACTGGAAGGAAGCCGACCCCAACATAGCCGGAAAGGGCAAGGCCACTACTTGGTACACAGTAGTTACAGGATGTATTAGACTACCCAAGCAAACTTAATACAATGAGGGTTTTCTGAAATGACGTTCACTCGTTGGCAGCACTGAGACCGGGTCCTGGCACCTGTCAAAAGTGGATCTGGAAGACCTCTTGTCAAAGTGGCGCCAACTGGCGGTTTGAATATTCAAGAAAACCCTCATTAATATGGGACTACTCCTTTATTCTATCCATTAAAAAAGTTGTTTTCTAAATCGATCCACAATTGCCGAAGATACCGCGGAAAATACCAAAAATGAAATATAATACAGACTAATTGAGAACCTCTTTTTGAAGTCGATTTAAAGAATACCACGCAGGCCCAGTGCGGGTTTGTAAATGTCACATGTCTTCGATTTTTCGGTGTCGTGAACAACGGCCCGGTCCCTCTCACAGAGAGGCCTATGTCCCAGCAGTGGGAACATTAAAGTCTGATTATGCTAAAAATATACAACAATTAAATAGTATGGTGAATTGGTGATACACTTTGTGACTTGTTTCTATGAACAGATTTTGAATATCTGTGACTGAACTAGATATAAAATTATCTAAATTTCAGACATCAGCCCTCTTCTACGGGCGACATTTACCAAATTATTTTATTTGACCTCATACATATTTATAAACACAATTGATCAAAGAGTAAGTAAAGTCTAATCTTTACTTCGGCGCCTCTTTTTACAATTTGCGGAGAAGAAAAAGAACATTGCAAAAATGCTCATCCCCCATGGCTCAAAGCATGATAGTTAGCCTATAGACTGACCAGTCTGTAGACTCCAAAACAGATAATTAAAAAGAATCGTCCCTAGACCTTGTAAAAATTACTTAAAAATAGATAATCCTACTATATACAATATTATGAATGTGAAAGTTTGTATGTTTCTTACTCAATCACGCAAAAACGGCTGATCGGATATGGCTGAAATATGGCATAGGGATAGTTAATAACTAAAATTTCGACCTCCACGCGGGCGAATCCGCTGTCAAAAGCTAGTAAGTACATATTTTACTCCGCTAGGATTTTATACCTATGGAGTATGGACTTATATAAATAAATCAATTATAGAAACTTTCGAAGTGTCAAGGGGTCGATAAGTCAAAAAGATTAAGATAGCGTCTCGCGTGAGCTAAGAACTAACAGATAATTTAACAAAAAGTGACTCGTTTTAATGCCTCGTTGGTCTAGTGGTTGGAAGCGCTACTGCTGAGCATGATGATCTCCTGGATTCGCTACCCGGCAAAGTGATAGGTATTGGGTTTTTCCGGTTTGGGATTTTTGCCCAGAGTGCGAAGGCTAGATTTACAATAATCAACAAAGTCTCTTGTCAATAAAAATACATTACATATTTTTTTTATTACGCAATATTCTTCTTTTCGTCGGGTCGTTGATACCTTCCAATTTTGCCATCAACACGTCGACTAAAGCCTCTGGGGTTAATAAATTAAAATATTGTCGGAAACTAGGCATAATCCGCAATCTAGGTATTACCAGACAAATGATTTCTCGAGTTCTCGACTTTTCTCGATTTGAATTTCTGAAAAGCGAGAATTATACATAGATTTCCCTGGAATTCTCGGCCCGGGAATTCCCGGGAAATCCATAGTTCTCGTTAATACTTCTTAAACTCGATAAACACTACACGGCACTGTCCGAGACAATATAGAAGTCGGAAGCGTGAGTATGTTATGTGCTGACGCTACTTGTCTTCACGCACACATCCAAATCGTGTTTGTACACTCTACAAGTAAGGTGCGGGTCGTTTTGTGACATAAAAAACTGTACACAATTATAAACTAGTTCATTCCTATGTGTCGGCCCTCGGCCATACCCGCATGTCTAACATAATGCAGCAGACACGTAAACATCAATTGTTTTATACATAATATCGCGTGCAGAAATATGAATTCAATTAATAGTGGTTCTAAATTCCAAGAAACCCTTTGTTCTGAATGTTGAATGGCCCTAATCTTGAGAACATCGCGCTAATTGATTCTCAAGGCTACTCATGTGCGGCTAGCTATTTGTTATGATATTGGCGTATTAATATCCTTATCACGTACACAAACTTGTTTATAAATGATCTTTGATTGGTTCAGGCGCAGTAATATGGATAGAAATAGGTTCTACTCTAGCTCGCAGTCCCCATTTCGCATTTGCTTCTTCTCTGTGAGTGGGCCGTAATCTACCACGCGGAACCAGTTGGTTGGAAGACACATGTCTTAGATTTTTTGGTTTTAGGACATGCCGGTTTCCTCACGATGTTTTCTTCAACGTTATGAGAACAGTGGTGATGAAATCACCTGCAGCAGGCTTAGCACGAGCACCGACTTGTCGACGGAAGAATAGACAACACTATTAAATAAATTATGTACAATAGGATAAGATACCTATGTTTTTCCATTCATTATCACAGTTATGCGTTCTAAACGAATCATGATTTTGTAGATAATCGTATATACTTTGTGGCCGTCGAGTAGAAAGTTTTGTTGTCAGTGTGATTTTGACAGTTTGGGAAGAAATACTCTTCTGAAATAGTCTACATATAAAAGGACCTAGAGAAATATCGTAAGAAACGAAAGACTAAATGACAGATTGTAGAAGGATATCTACGGTGCGATAACAAAAATGTAGGAACGAAATATCACTTTGTATTGAAAAAACACTGTCTATTCTTCGTAGAAATACAAAGCGTCATGCTAAGCCCGCTGCATGTGACCTGTCGCCACACGACTAAAGTTGATACCTACTTTGGAACTTGTTATTTTACTCACCTGCTGCCTAGCCAAATTTTCATTTAGACGTCACTATAAAGTCACCTGTGTAAAGCCCGCTTTAGCAGAGCAGGTGGATCATTTTTAGCTACTATCATAAGTTCAAAAAGGAGTTCGTAAATTAATGATTCAGTTGTGTCGGCTTATCGCCGATAATAAGACAACGTAATTGTACCTAAATAAAGCGTATTTAACACCTTTTCATTGGCTTTCCACATGGATGTGGTGACGATCCCTTAAAAAATGGAGTTATTTGCCAGACTTGGACTACTTAGACTTTAATTTTTGTCAATCCTCAATTTAGTGCTGGTAAAATGCTTATCCGGGATTGCACTTTTAACTTTGGCCGTTCCAATACTGTCGTGTAAAAGTAAATGCACAATTTACCGCGTTGAAAGAAACGACCACGCCTAATTAAAGAAAACCTTCCGAATTCTTCCGGCAATCCAGTCGATTCGGCGCAGATAAGTGTGCGAGAGTAATAGGTACTACAAGTGCTTCTAAAATTCAGTTCTTTCGGCTCTTTCGCTTTTATCGGCTCTGAGTGTGCGTGTACCTTCGAGGTCTACACTGTACCATAACCATGATCGTGCTTGAACGTATCATGAAAGAAATATGACACTGACTACTATGCCCACTATTTACGAGTAGAACGTTTAAACAGCCCATACCTGTGCATGACGGTTTATCCTCCAAACAAAATGGTTGAGCTGACTGGTGTTGATCCATGCGTCATGATCGTAAACAGGCGCCGTCAGTTGGGATTAGTCATCTCTTAGCAGCCATAAATGATTATTATTTTTTGTTCCTATTTGCTGGTGTCCATGGAGTTTCTTGCCCGTTCTTCTCCATGGGTACCTGCTACGCTTTGGGATAGGCAACTTGCTTCATATTTCTGACTGACCGACTCCTTGACTATTGAAATAAATGCGTTAAGGTGCATATGCAGAGCACCATAATCTCACGCCACTTTTCTCCGAAAGTTTAGAAAGATGAGGAAATTATTTACCCACATTATGGCGAAAATGTAATACAATTAACGCAAGACCCAGGCACCCCAATTAGAGTATTGAGTTAAAAGCATAATAGCATGACCAATACTATTTTTTTTTACCGGTAGAACGCCAGTAATTACAGATACAATTAAAAAGCCATTGTGTCTCGCGTGGATCTACGTTCGCGCGTACAAATGGTTAAAGGTAACTACATATTAATTAAGAAAATCACCTAGTAATTACTTTATGCATTTTAAATTGAGTCATATTGGCTAAATATATGATTTCATCTTCTTTGGCTCAATCAGCGGTAGGTATGGCAAAATACATAATTTTTGAAAACAATGTACCTATTTCTAAAGTCACTGAAATTGTTTTAATATTAGGTCTTTACCTATGAAATTGCCGTTCTGCAGTACTGGCCATTTCAAATCAAAATAATTTTTGTTTGGCTAAGAATTCTAATTTCAAATTAATTTTATTTTAAAAACATGGATTTTTTTTTCTAAAAGTAGTCATTTCTTTATTGATTAGTGTTACATTTTCATCGCATTTCAATCTTTTTCGTCATCATGGATACGTTAAAAATTCGAGTAATTATGGAATATGAGTACCGTCGTGGCAGCAACGCGGCACATGCGGCACGCAACATCAACGACGTTTACGGAGCTAACACTACAAACCAACGCACCACCTGTTATTGGTTTGCTCGCTTCCGTTCTGGAAATTTCGACCTGAAAAATGAACCTCGCGGTCGTCCGAAGACTTTGGTCGACAATGACGAATTAAAGGCGATTGTGGAAGCTGATGATACACAATCTACGGCTGAATTAGCAGCAGCTTTCGACGTTAGCGTCAAAACAATATTGGTCCATTTGCGTCAAATTGGCAAGGTAAAAAAGCTTGACAAATGGGTGCCCCACGAACTCAATGATCGCCAGCGCGAAGTACGCGTCGAGACGTGCCTTGCACTGCTCAACAGACACACACATGAAGAAATTTTGAACCGCATTGTTACCTGCGATGAAAAATGGATTCTGTTTGATAACCGTAAGCGCTCAGCAAGTTGGTTGGATCCTGGTTCAGCACCTAAACAATGCCCTAAACGAAAACTTACCCCTAGAAAAGTGATGGTCACTGTTTGGTGGTCTAGCGCCGGTGTGATTCATCACAGCTTCTGACCAAACGGGGTGAGCATTACTGCAGATGTGTACTGTGAAGAACTGAACACAATGATGGAGAAGCTGACGCATCTCCAACCAGCATTGGTCAATCGCTCGTCTCCGCTGCTCCTGCACGACAACGCGCGACCTCATACTGCACAGCAGACGGTCTCCAAGTTGCAAGAACTGGGGTTGGAAGCTCTCCGTCATCCGCCCTACTCACCAGACCTTGCGCCTACAGACTACTACTTTTTCCAGAATTTGGATAACTTCTTGGCGGGAAAAAAATTTAATACCCGAGAGGCAGTACAAAATGCCTTTGAAGAATTTGTTGCCTCCCGTCCAGCTGATTTCTTTAAGAAGGGCATCAATAAACTGCCACTGCGATGGCAAAGATGCATTGATTGCATGGGTGATTACTTCGATTAATACAAATAAAAAATTCATGAAAAAAATTCGTTTAAATTTTTTCATACAAAACGGCAATTTCATAGGTAAAGACCTATTATATAATAAATAAAAAATTCTAACTACTTTCAGGACCTGCTTTTATTTTCTTACAAGGTGTAAGGTGTATAATAAAACCCAATCACTTCGCTCGACCTGAAAATCATGATTAGCAGTAGCGCTTGCAGCCGTTAGACCAATGAGGCAGCCATACCGTATGTTAGCTCTATAGGTATTTAGAGCACCAACTATTAATTGAAACCACTTTGTACTTTTTACAATATAATAACTTCGAACTATATAATAAAGATACAGAATGACAAGGGAAATATTTAACACATGAAACGACTGCCTCTTACAGCGGTCTCTAAAAGAAGTCCCCCCGCTGCTGTTGTTTCTGTTCCCATACTGAATTTTGACCCTATCTTGAGGATGTTTACGTCTGGCTCGGGATACTGCAGCACAAGCACCTCGTCTGTTGGAGGCCACCATGCCGCTCCGCTGATGTCACTCTTTAGATTGTAAAGAGAGCGCGGCAATCGCCAACACGTATAATTATATTGTCATATATTGTCTTTTCAAATGAGTTTCTTCTGATAAAAACATAAATTATTTGGGCACTCACAACTCGGTTATCGTGCCGTGCCTAAACGTGCTAAACCTCAAGTAAATGTTTACAAGATAGCAAGGTCAACACTGCCTCGCATGACGTAAAAAGGAAAATAACAATGCGTGCAATTGATTTTCAATTGCAACAATTTTGTGGACGTGAAGCGTAATTCGATTGATTCTTTGGAATAGGGATTGTCTATATAAGCAGTTAAGTACATGTATCCATTACGCCAGTTGACGGCAAAGGGGACGGTAGCACTAGGTAACGTAGCGTCAGAGTGCAGCGCTGCGACTTAGGCTCAGCTCATGTTAATTTTTTGGCACTCTGCATAGTTCATTATTTTTAACTGACTAGACGTAAACTTGTATAAATCTTCACGTAGGGAAATATCTTTTCTTTTTATTGATTTTTCTTGACTTTTAATTATATACATCGTCTAACATAATAAAATTATTAACATAAGACTTCATACACCCCAATAAGATTGAATTTTCTTTGGCTCAATCAGCGGTAGGTATGGCAAAATACATATTTTTTTGAAAAAAAAACTTGTTTTTAAAATGACTGAAAACGGTTCAGAAGTCAATTAGGAACAAACTACTTTGTGGTCTTGCGTTTATTCTGTTATACCTTGTATTATAGAAACGGAGATAGTCTTCATGGTTTTCGAGGGTGCTGAAACTATTAGTGACGTCAAAATTAATATCTAGAAATATGACACTGACTACTATGCCCACTATTTACTATTTAGAGCTTCTTAAAACTTATACTAGATGGCTCTGTGTTAAAGACGAGAATTTAATTCATACTTTCTCTTTCGGTCTCTTTCTATTATATGCTAGATTAAGTGCGTGCGAGTATGGCGTAAGGAACTTGGGACCTGACGGAGGTCCCCTTATCTCACACACGTGTTGTATTTCCTTTTGCTACACTGTGTGGCAACAGAATAGGATTTCTTTGTTTCTGCCCATCTCTATAAATACCTCGATGCTACTATCCTAGTACGACAATTTGGTAGCGACTCCTTGCCTTCTATCAGAGGCAAGTGACCCCGCCCCTATTTCGCACGGCTTTAATAAAACAAGGTACTTTATTAGGCCTAAGTTAAACATTAATGTATTATATACGTAAACCCACCGGAATAAATTTTCTGAATGATGGCGTGAACTGCATCAAAATACGTTGCAAAGTTAACAAGAACAATGTGGTCACACAGGCAGACTCGAAAATCTTGTAGGTACCTACCCCTTTGTACGAAAATCACGCGGACGGAGAAGTACGTGCATTATTAAATTAATAAAATAACACTGCCGAATTTCGACCATGTGGCGACCACTAGTAATTATAGATGAATCTTCGAATTTTTTTTTACCAAGCAATGCTTTGCTGCAGGCTTAGCACGTGAACCGTAGAGAAGCGTTTTGTCGACGGGAGAGTAGACAAAAATGACGTTTCCGTGTAGACAATTGACAGTTTTGTACCGATAAATTATACAGTTTTGTAGCGATTTCTATTCTACGGTAGAGTAGAAATAGAATGTTTCATACTAAGCCTGCTGATAGGAATTAAAAAAAAAAAACTATAAACCAGAGAAGGCAATAGCAAAGCATACATAGCACAATTAATGTTGTTGAACTCTAATTATTAGTGTGTTTTACAATAATCTCGCTGGTAGCGTATTGTGACGGATCGTTAAGCTACCTAAAATATATAACATACCGTCGCTACCTAGCATAGATCTAATAGCGCATCTTACTCTATTCTCAATTCTTTATTGCGTACCATAATGTATATAGTTAGTAGGGAAATAATTATTTTAGTCACAATTATGGACCCTGTCGGGCACAGCATAGAGACAGGAGGAAGAACACTACCCGTCTTATTACAAAACGCGATCTAACTTTAACCCAACTCTAACCTACAATTTCTAAGTCAGTTTTTGCATTACCAACTTTTCTTCTATTTGGGTAAAGTTCTAAATACAAAAATTACAATTTAGCACTAGACTAAGTTTGTAAGTAAAAGGAGCTGTATTTCGATTTCAATTAGGTTCTTATTTCAAAAACAGGCTCGATGGTTTAAACCATACCTAAAGAAAAACCTTATTTTGTAATAAGGGTTTTTTTGGGCTAATGTGATAAATATAATTAGTTAAGTAGTTAGTAAGTTATACTGTTTTATTAATACAGAATTTCATTGATCAATTTTATTAATTACTTCACAACACAGCTTAGCATTCGTGGAAACGGTCACATATAGTTTCGTAGCTTAGCTTTCACATCCTTGCAGCATAGCAGCAACTGCATAGCACATCTTAGGTTCTAAAGCAGCCCTAAGAGGTGCCCTATACCAGCCCAGTTCCAGTAGGCCATATCATGTCGTTTGAAATGAAGGTCGACGTCACCATCATAATTATCTCCGGTTAAGGAAGGAGCCCGTTGATATGCAACCTGTAGTGAAAGCTTGGCAGGTTTAGCGACATGATTATTCAAATTATAAGTACGTTAAAGCTACTAGTCAATTTTTCAGATTGTACCTTTTTTGGAGTTCAGACCTACCGTCTGTGGGTGGGTAACTATCTTTACAAACCGAGCGAGAGCATGTTAAACAGTTGGTCCCGGCTGTCATTCGTGGATGTTTGTCACTCGTAACGGGTCGTCACAAACCCGAACGTCTGACAACCAGCAGTGACATTCTGTAAAAAATTTCACCGTGATAACTTGGGTGAAGTGAGCTGTCATTGTATGTGATGCTAGAAATGTACACTATTGACAGCTCACTTCACCTTCGTTTTCACGGTGAGATTTTTATGGAATAGCACTACAGTCTTACCAAGGGTATCGTATTACCCAGTCGGCTTCCACTCTTAACTGAATCCAGCTGCCAGCTGAATACCAGAGTTTTACATGGAGCGTCTGCCTATGTGACCTCCCAACCCAGGTACTGGGTTACACGATACCCCTTGGTTGGATGTCAGTGTTTCGGGCTTCTGACTTCGTGAGCATAAAATTTATCCCTCGTTTAACCAGCCATAGGTACTGTATTTAAGGACGGCTCCGTCCACCGGCATGGCAGTTAACTCATGCGCGACGCCATTGTTTACATTAGACAGAATGAGTTCCGGTTGCTTTGTCAATGGAATAACTTTCGTTTATTCACTGTTATTACTTTTACGATAATAATATATTGTTGAATGCCTCACTGAATTACTACTTTTGAATTTGACTATGTTTGTACACGAGTTTCGAGTTGATCTTTTTGACATAAACAGTGCGTACTCTGTGACACCGACCTTGATGTTATTGTATTCTTTTTAAACGACTTAAAAAAGGAGGAGGTATGGACTTTTGAATTCGACTATGTTTGTACACGAGTTTCGAGTTGATCTTTTTGACATAAACAGTGCGTACTCTGTGATACCGACCTTGATGTTATTGTATTCTTTTTAACCGACTTAAAAAAGGAGGAGGTATGGACTTTTGAATTCGACTATGTTTGTACACGAGTTTCGAGTTGATCTTTTTGACATAAACAGTGCTTACTCTGTGACACCGACCTTGATGTTATTGTATTCTTTTTAACCGACTTAAAAAAGGAGGAGGTTATTAATTCGCCATAAAAAAAAAATCGGGCATAACTCCGTCGTATATAGACTGATTTCCAAAAATCTTGTCTTGTTCGAAAGGGGTTTATTTCGAAATGGTCCCATTTAAATTTCATATAGATATGATGATGCGTTTCGGAGACAGACAACGGAACTCATCAAAAACTGACAGCAAATCAACCGCGATTGCTGCTATCGCGTAAATACATATACATTGTTTTGACTCCAAGGATGATGCAAATTTGAATAGGGTAGGTACTATAACTAAAAAGAGAAAAATAAAAACTATTCCAAAAAAACAACCGACTTCCGGAAAAACGCTACAAAGTGAAAAATTACTTTAATTTCGGAAGTCGGTGAGTTTGGAAATGTATTTTAATATTTTGTCACCGCCTTCCGATATTAAAGTAATTTTTTTCTGTCTAGTTTTTCGTGGAGTACCTATCAATTTATTGCTGTATAATCGGAATACCTTTCGTTTTAATAGTAAGTGGTTTTATTTTTTTTTGGGTGGGAAATCATCAAATAACTTCTCCCGCTCTGGGTGGAGCAGGAGGGCGTGTCAGACTTTTACTGACTAAAACAAACCCGTGTTCCTTCAGTAGCCCTTAAGCCAGGGGCTGTGGTGTCTCTTTCGAACAAACCCGCACCCCTGGCAGGCATCGACCCTTGCGGGTCCCATCACTTTTTGTGCTGACATCTCTTTGAGGCGCGCGTGGAACACAACGCGCCGTCGACTTGGGCTTGGTCCTTACCGGATAGCGAGCTACCCATTACTCGCCGTCCGCAAGCCCATGCCTACGGTGGCCGGAAATCGGCCTGGGATTCCCGACGCCCAGGGCGTCTCCTTATCCTGCGACGGCTGGGGTCGCGAGGGCGCATATGCTGCCTCTCCGTCACGTGCGCCGCCTCCCTCTTCGCGAGCATTACTGCTTCGCTGAAGGAGGTGACGGCTCCCCATGCCCTCTCGCTCCGTACCATGGCTTGGACCAGGGCCGGACGCGAGAGATCGCCGCCGCCGATCGCCTCCACGAGGACACGGCGGTGCTCCACCCAAGCTGGGCAGACCGCCACCGTGTGCTCCACCGTGTCCTCAGGGCGATCTTCGCAGTGGAAACACCCGGGCGTTTCCTCCCGCCCTATCCGAAACAGGAACCTCCCGAAACAACCGTCCCAAGTAACACAGTCATGCTGAATAAAGTTTGAGTAATAGCGATCCACGAAACTATAAGCTGAAACTATTGTCTGGATTATGTCTGAGTAAATGTCTATTCAGCTGTTGTTCAAGCAATTTGGGCACATTTTTAAATGCTTTTGTCTGTATAACAGCGATGTAAAGTCTGGGTAATAGCTTAGTAATGGCCCACACAGCTTAGTAACGTCTGAAAAAAAGCTGACATCTCTTTTATACACTTGTTATTTCATATTTGTTCAGACAAGTGCTTATGGATAGAAATTATTCAGGATTAAGTTTATTTGCGTAACAGTTTTCAAACAAAATTAAGAGTTAAGTTGTAAAATAGAAAAAAAGTGGTGTCTAATCGTGCAGTGCGTCTTTGATCTATAACATTTTATAGTTTAGTTGCATTGAATAACATCAGAAACGAAGTGCACGGTGAAACTGAGAATCGGTGTAATAAACATTATTATGTATTATAACCATGATACACGTTAAATATTCCTGCGCAAATAGTTTTATCGTGAATAGCATATGAATTATCTCAACATTTTTCACGCGCCGCTTAGATAATCAAGTTTAGTGACAGTAAATAAGACAAAAATATAGGCTTTTAGAAGTGACAAAAATACTTAGGACGAAACAGCTAGTGCTTATCTTTCAAAAGTCATTAAATAAATTATAAATAGTATTTTTAAATTTAATTCATTATTTAAATGAGGCATTTGATATACGTAATGATTCAATAGTTTACTTAATTAAATTTAAAATTTAAAAAACCCCCGACCCAAACAAAAACTCAAAAAAGTAAAAAATAATATTTATAGGCCTTTTAATTTTAACGTAATATTTTGATCAGGGCATTGTCAAGTCGGGGGACGGCTAGGCCTCTGTTTGGCGTTTTCATTGACCGTCCCCCGACTTGACAATGCCCTGATCAAAATATTACGTTAAAATTAAAAGGCCTATAAATATTATTTTTTACTTTTTTGAGTTTTTGTTTGGGTCGGGGGTTTTTTAAATTTTAAATTTAATTTTTATTTCTTGCTTTTTAAACTTAATGTCTCCCTTAAATCACCATTTATCTATAATATATTCATTGAGACCTTTTCAATGAGCCCAAACACGATACTTCTGCTGTTTGTTGGTGAATAACTTGGGTTTCCTGGAAATTCCAGGTGTTGCTCCAGCATCAGTCCAAGGTTATTTTATTCGTCTAATATCATTGAAGTAATAGAATCCCAAATTTTGAGTTGATCAGAGGCTAAAATCCCTTTTTCAACCAGAAAAGAGCTGATAATCTTCAAACGGCTGAACCGATTTTGATGAAACATGTCTAAGAACACTCCCGACTAATACACCTTTCAGACAAAAAAAACTAAATCAAAATCGGTTCATCCGTTCGGGAGCTACGTTGCCTCAGACAGACACACACACACACACACACACACACACACACACAGACACGTCAAACTTATAACACCCCGTCGTTTTTGCGTCGGGGGTTAAAAATAAGTTTTAATGGCGATTCCTTATAAGCTGGATAAAAACTCTCCACGCAGCTATTTTACAGCATAACTCTGAATAAAAAGTCACGCCTTTCTATTTATTAAGCTTTTATTTGAGAAATAGTGATTTGGTAGTACAAATATTGAATAACACTTGAATAAGTTACTAAATATGACTGATTACACAGCTAATTAGGGTTCAAAATAAAATGAGATCGACCCAATTTCTCAGGAAAATGTATACTTACCTATTTATTGTAACTTATACCTATAATAACAAAATAATTAGCAGTTCTATAAAGTCCACATTATGTTTTTCAATGCAAATAAAACATTTTCTCTCTTTTGACATATAGGTATGTACGTATTAAAATAGGTTGTATGTAAATACATAGTAAAATATTATAGGTACTTAAATAAAATACAAACAACAAATTATAAAACAATAAAACAATGTTTTAACGTCCCTAATTCAATGTCTACCCAGAAAAACTCTGTATAACTTGTTTGAAAATTGTACTTTTACAAGTAATTGCGGAATAAGAATACATAATTCAGCTTCCATCTGTGTTAGTTTGCTATAAACTATGACTTTATTTCCATTATACCGAAGTATGCTCCTTAAAGAACCCAGAAATCACTTTTATACAGTAGCTGAATAATTGATAAAACGTGGAACCTTATGTGACTTGAAGGCAAAATAAAAGCGGTTATTCAAAATCAAGCTTTTAACTACACCATTATTCAGAAAACTGCTGCTTAGGACACAATTTTACAGCATATAGTGGTTTCATAAGCAATAAGTTGAGTAAATTTTGTATATTAGTATTAGACAACGACGTATATTCAGCTACTTATACTATTATACAGATAAATGCTATCACAGGCACTCTTTTTCAAATTAAAGTCATCTGTAATGCATTAGGCTTAATAACATTTGTGTTATATACGGTATAGAAGTTATTACTAAGCTTTAAAAAAAAAGCCAACTTAATACAACTTTTAGTAAGTTTAAAAAGTTATAAAGGCCGAAAAAGAATATTATTCAGAATTTGACTCTTTCAATAGCCACTTACTCACACGTTATGTAGCTTATAGCTGTAAGCATTTGCGAATTGCCATTACTCAAACTTTATTCACCATGACTGTGTTACTTGGGGTGTCCGGTGAGGACTTGCGTCAGGCGGAAGGTGAGGACGCCATGCCGCCTCTCAAACCACTCCTCAAAGAGGGGACTTACCGCCGCAATCGTGGCGTGCCCAGCACTGGGTTGCGACAATCGCTCTCTCCATGTCACCATGAGTAATAGTAAGTGGTTGGGTGGCATTCTGAAAATTAGCAACGGTTTATACGAATCTTGGCCGTAACAAATATGGTTATTTCATGAAAAAGTTATTCAATGTCATTACATAAACGAAGAGGGTTATATTGATGATTTTAATTAATGATTATAATTCTGAATAGCCATTTTTATAACGATCGCGGATCATATTTTGTTCAAGATACAGCCTAAAACTGACCGGAATATTCAAAAAAAAAAGTAAGAAAATTCACATTTCTTGGGCAACGAAATTTCATTTAAATGTTTTAAAAAGCGTTTAGAAACGTTTACCAAATGCTTTTTTGCGCCTTTCATTATGCTCCTAAACGGTTTTGAATGGTTAAAATACTAAACTTACCAGTTACAAATTGTGATTGTACTAGGTCACTGACTAAAATTTAACAATGAATGCGATAAGATTACGGCTATAGTTATTTAGCTAGTTGCAGTCGTTGCAAATGCTCAT
The DNA here is from genome assembly GCA_949987655.1 of Polymixis flavicincta. Lineage (NCBI taxonomy): Eukaryota > Metazoa > Arthropoda > Insecta > Lepidoptera > Noctuidae > Polymixis > Polymixis flavicincta. The sequence goes on along the minus strand of OX465171.1, from coordinate 7,006,242 downwards.
TTATTTATCACTGGGATTCCCAGAAACAAAAGTGCACATTCCTATGCACTGACGTCAATCATCATCTGACTAGCCTTTTTCCTACCATGTTGAGATTTCCTTCCAGTCAAACTGGATGCAGCTGATCCCTAGCATTTATAACCGACTTCAAAAAGAAGGAGGTTAGATAATTCGACATGTTTATATTCTTTTTATGTGTATGTTCGGGCATAACTCCGTTTATATGTAGACGGATTTGCAAAATTCTTTTTTTGTTCGATAGGGGTTTATTCCGAAATGGTCCCATTTAAACGTAAAATGTAGATCTGCACCCTAATTGCGTAACTCACGATTGATCATAATTGGTTTCGTCTTCACAGTTAAACAATATCCATTGCGTTATTTATGTTGTCGAACAGACACATTTTTCGAACATATGAAGCAATGGTTTAACAATCCGTTTCAAAACGATACAGATTATGATGAATCGTGAGTTACGCAATTAGGGTGCAGATGATGCGTTTCTGAAACAGTCAACAGAAATCTTCAGAAAAAGACATCGTGACGCGATTGCTGCTATCGCATAAATATGCATTGTTTGACCCCGAGGATGATGAAATTTTAACCTGCGCATGGTTATCTGACCTCCACAACCCAGTTACTAGATAATACCACACCCTCTGGTAAAACTGGTTGTCAGATTACCGGGCACTGTCAAAGATCTACAAATGACAGCCGGGACCAACGGCTTAACGTGCTTTCGGGGCACGGAGGCTTATATGACGTCACTAAGTGTAGACAGTGCCGACAGCAAAAATACTAAACATAACACAGGGGGCAAGCCTATTGCCATCAACCGGGCACAAGTCCAGACTCCTTGCTTCTACTGAGAAAAACTCAATAACACTGCCCGACCTGGGGATCGAACCCAGGACCTCACGCAGTAGCGCCTGCGACCACTTCACCAACGAGCCAGTAAAAAAACAAAAAAATACTATTCTGAAATAAATCCTTGATGACATCAGGGTCGTCTCTTGCATCATTCCTTAGCAGTTCTCAGAAATGTCTCGATGAAAAGTAAAACACTCAATGTAAATATACCGTTTGTTTGTAGGAGATGACAACTTAATTAGGTATAGTAATTTTCCTCTATTGTTGTATTCAAACTATTTGGTTTCGGCTTAGTGTGAACTACGTCATTTTAGTGTGGAGCGGCGGTGTCCTCAGACTTCATACGAGTAGGTTACCTCACATTCATACGCTTACCTACCTAAATTGCTATTCTATAATCATATAAACCATATCATTTCTTTGTCCTGTCCACATTATAACTAATGCGTAACAACAGCGTATATTCTCCGGGTACTCAATAGACTAAACACTTACCTATTTGTAACGGATGCTCTTTTCAAGCGGATATCATAATGTAAACCTAAATATAGCTTATATGAACCTATTGTTCCATTAATAATTAACCCACTGCATCTGCTAGCAATTTGTTCATCATGGCGGACAGAAACTGCGCTATATGACATGTAGGCGTTGAAAACAGACACGCGGTGTCGAGGACCATCATTAAATCGTCCTAGATATATTGTAAATGGTCTACCTGTCAATTATTTTGCAGAAAAGCTGGAGCTTTTATTCACTGCGTAATGATAGAAAATATTGTGATGGAAATGGAAATAATTGCTGTACGACTGCTTTTTTTAAAGCTATAACGATGTTGTCAATGTTTTCTGTCCTGTTATTATGACTTGTGGTCGCTTGGAACTGGAAGTCAAAATTCAACCATAATTAAAAAGAAATGCTTTTTGTAACACCTTCTGCCTACACTTTCTGTGCCAATTTCATACTCCGCCGTCCGCGTAACTTTGTAAGAAGGGATACAAAGTTTTTGCCTTACGTAATTATCGCTGATCTCATATTTCTTTACTACTGGGAGTAAAAGAGACCTTGGTGACATATAATCAAATTATGCAAATAACCAACTGAAAAAGGTATCAAAATTAACGTAATATAATATGTTATTTAGGTTATATGGTCGCTGTATGTTGTGAATATGTTCACAAATGAGCCAAGATCCTTGCCTCTGCGCATTTGCTATTTGATCATTACTACCTTCAACCTTTTATTAGCACATGCAGCGACTTGATCTGCATTTTGGCGAAAAACATAATAATACAATGAACATACACCATACATAATTGTATGAATCAAGTGCGTCAGATGAATACACTTGATCTAAAAATTATATTTTACGAAGTAAACATGAATTGTTGATCTTACAAGATGTTTGTTATTGGCATCGCAGAAAAATTGCAATCACTATATTCTGCACTTTTATTGCGATTGTAATATTACATAATATGTTAATATAACCTCGCAGTCTGGCAGATAACCCTTTAAAATCGCACCCTTTAATTGAAATTCCGAGAGAGAATTCGGCCATAATAAATAACTCTTTTTATGTCTATTATCCGCAGACGCAGCGTCACCTCCAGCGACTTCGGTGACTCAGATCCCCCTGCTGGGCGTGAACGGTTCCGGGATCCTGCACGTGAACCTCACGGGGAACCTACCTTCTAACCTGACGGATAATATGCCCAAAGTTAGCGACCCCATCGTGCCTGATGAAAGTACGTATTGACTTATATTTTCATAACTATCTGCATATCTGATCCGAAACATGATACTGCGCTCAACGAGGCAAATCGTCTAGGTCACTCAAACAGCAACCAAGCTCAAATAGGACTGGGCCGGATAGGTTTGCCTTGTATTAAATGCTTTGTGGCCTCAGAGTGGTCTTAGCCCACGTAAAGGTTGCAAAACGACAATCTATCGGAGGACCTATCCTCGGAAAATGTCCAACGGCGTTGCGGTAGATCCTGGCTAAGGGAACATACCCACACTACGTGACCCGTTCTGAGGGGGAGGGGGGTATTCGAATTACCACGCTTGGTCACTGGTTTCGGCTTAGGTTTTCGTCACGTAGTCAATACTCCCTAGGGAAATCTAGTGCTTTTTAACGCTTTATTCAAATATAGCGCGCAGCGTTTGGAGCAGTGTATTAAGTTCCTGTTACAATATGTTTTTACGAAGTATTTTGTTCTTGATAATATTTTTTTCACTTCTTATTATAGGTATGTGCACAGTCTTGGCGCCGCGAGGCAAGCGCTGTATTAAATATGAGCCAAATCCAATATAGTTGGGAAAAGGTGCGGGTCTTGTCCGTGATCTATCCTGGTGGGAAACTATGGATGTGGTTATTTTACCAGTTTCCATAGAGCTGATATCAGAACCATCACTTCAGTGAACCGTTCACACGACACTGACTAAATTATAAATGGATAAGGAGCCCGATGGGAAGGTGACCTTCCATACAAACTTTCAGTCCCTATTTAACCCCTTTAGGGAGATAATTTTTAGGAATGCTTTCTTAGTGTTCACTTTCTCTATAGATACACCCGGCCGGGACATCGGCGCGGAAACTGAAACCATTAATTGAACAGCACATGATTCTAAATCTTTTGAAACTTTTCGTCGATGATAAAAAATATATTAGTTCTACCATACATTTTGGGCGCGTAGGTAATGCACTTTTTAGGAAACAACTAATCAATTTTTTGGTTTTTTTAATAACCAAAGAACAATTTCTACCCTAGGTACTGTTACGGGGCAGGTTCAAAGTCCCTTTTTAAAAAAAGCTATTTTAACCCTTGAAAGAATTTAATGTAATTAATAGGTTTTACAAGATATGAATTTAATGTGTCCGCCACGAAGTTCAAAGTATGACTGCCTAAACTGCACTAACTTGGAAATAACAACTGTAGGAAAAATGGTGGGAAACGTTACATGACGCCTATGAGGCGTCAGCGTTTATATTTTAGATGGTTAGGGCTGTCTTACAATTTATAACAGTACCCTACCTAGCGTAGAAATGGTTCTTCGGCTAGAATCATATGCTGAATAAAAATATTGTGGATTTTTTTTTAAATTTCATGCTTCTGTACTCCTTTTGGAATAAGACATTTAAATAAACCTTCTTTACAGTCCGTTCAATTGATATTGACTTCTATTGCGTTAGTAGCATGATAAATGGCATCTGCAATAAACAGTTGGTATTGTAACCGCTTTTAATGCCATCCTTATGCCTACAAAATAGAAGTCAAAATCGGTTGAACGGATCGTAAAAAGAGTTATTTAAATGCTTAATCTAATTCCAAATGGAGTATAGACCTAGTGGTTTAGGGTGCACGTTGTTTGTCAGTGAATAAACCAATGAATTTAATATGTATCAAGTAGATTGTTTATCTATGCGGAAAAATTACCGGTACACTCAGGGGTACCTGGCTGGCTGGTACATGGCTGTCTCTAGGCATGCACGCTATCTAAGGCTAAGCATAACGTCAGGGCTCTGCAGGGCTATTCTACGGCATTGTAATCGTCATTGTCATTGTTATGTCAGAATGTTTCCGGTCATCAAGCTGAAGTGGCCAAGGAATACATCCACTAATACAATGCGGGTATACTGCGATTTAACAATAGGTTGCACATTATAAATGCGAAAGTAACTCTTGTCTGTCTGTCTGTTACGCTTTCACGCCTAAACCGCTGAACCGTTCGTCGTCGTCAAATTTGGCATAAATACATAGCCTGGGATATGGAGAAGGACATAGGCTACTTTTTTAGGCGATAATCAACTTGTGATCGAAATCAACGCGGGCGAGGCCGCGCGAAAAAGCTGGTTAAATTATAAAAAAATCATTGTGAATAATAATAGGTCTTTACCTATGAAATTGCCGTTTTGTATGAAAAAATTTAAACGAATTTTTTTCATGAATTTTTTATTTGTATTAATCGAAGTAATCACCCATGCAATCAATGCATCTTTGCCATCGCAGTGGCAGTTTATTGATGCCCTTCTTAAAGAAATCAGCTGGACGGGAGGCAACAAATTCTTCAAAGGCATTTTGTACTGCCTCTCGGGTATTAAATTTTTTTCCCGCCAAGAAGTTATCCAAATTCTGGAAAAAGTAGTAGTCTGTAGGCGCAAGGTCTGGTGAGTAGGGCGGATGACGGAGAGCTTCCAACCCCAGTTCTTGCAACTTGGAGACCGTCTGCTGTGCAGTATGAGGTCGCGCGTTGTCGTGCAGGAGCAGCGGAGACGAGCGATTGACCAATGCTGGTTGGAGATGCGTCAGCTTCTCCATCATTGTGTTCAGTTCTTCACAGTACACATCTGCAGTAATGCTCACCCCGTTTGGTCAGAAGCTGTGATGAATCACACCGGCGCTAGACCACCAAACAGTGACCATCACTTTTCTAGGGGTAAGTTTTCGTTTAGGGCATTGTTTAGGTGCTGAACCAGGATCCAACCAACTTGCTGAGCGCTTACGGTTATCAAACAGAATCCATTTTTCATCGCAGGTAACAATGCGGTTCAAAATTTCTTCATGTGTGTGTCTGTTGAGCAGTGCAAGGCACGTCTCGACGCGTACTTCGCGCTGGCGATCATTGAGTTCGTGGGGCACCCATTTGTCAAGCTTTTTTACCTTGCCAATTTGACGCAAATGGACCAATATTGTTTTGACGCTAACGTCGAAAGCTGCTGCTAATTCAGCCGTAGATTGTGTATCATCAGCTTCCACAATCGCCTTTAATTCGTCATTGTCGACCAAAGTCTTCGGACGACCGCGAGGTTCATTTTTCAGGTCGAAATTTCCAGAACGGAAGCGAGCAAACCAATAACAGGTGGTGCGTTGGTTTGTAGTGTTAGCTCCGTAAACGTCGTTGATGTTGCGTGCCGCTTGTGCCGCGTTGCTGCCACGACGGTACTCATATTCCATAATTACTCGAATTTTTAACGTATCCATGATGACGAAAAAGATTGAAATGCGATGAAAATGTAACACTAATCAATAAAGAAATGACTACTTTTAGAAAAAAAAATCCATGTTTTTAAAATAAAATTAATTTGAAATTAGAATTCTTAGCCAAACAAAAATTATTTTGATTTGAAATGGCCAGTACTGCAGGACGGCAATTTCATAGGTAAAGACCTAATATATAGAACTAACAACAACAAGTTAGAACTAGTAGAAAAAGTATAGTATTCAAATAAATTAATGACTTATTAAAAAAACACCACTTCCTTCACTTCAAGGTGAGTCGGAGAAACGATTAAAAGTGAAATCTGCTTTGCTTTCGCGACGCGATGTGGAAAATTTACGAATTTGTGACGGTTGTAACAACCGGTGTTGGACTAATTAGAATTATGTTATCGAGGACTGGTTGTTTATTTAATAAAAATAAACGATATTTATTTTTGAAGTAGTTATAATTAACTCGTTAAATAATATTTATTAGGTCTTTACCTATGAAATTGCCGTTCTGCAGTACTGGCCATTTCAAATCAAAATAATTTTTGTTTGGCTAAGAATTCTAATTTCAAATTAATTTTATTTTAAAAACATGGATTTTTTTTTCTAAAAGTAGTCATTTCTTTATTGATTAGTGTTACATTTTCATCGCATTTCAATCTTTTTCGTCATCATGGATACGTTAAAAATTCGAGTAATTATGGAATATGAGTACCGTCGTGGCAGCAACGCGGCACAAGCGGCACGCAACATCAACGACGTTTACGGAGCTAACACTACAAACCAACGCACCACCTGTTATTGGTTTGCTCGCTTCCGTTCTGGAAATTTCGACCTGAAAAATGAACCTCGCGGTCGTCCGAAGACTTTGGTCGACAATGACGAATTAAAGGCGATTGTGGAAGCTGATGATACACAATCTACGGCTGAATTAGCAGCAGCTTTCGACGTTAGCGTCAAAACAATATTGGTCCATTTGCGTCAAATTGGCAAGGTAAAAAAGCTTGACAAATGGGTGCCCCACGAACTCAATGATCGCCAGCGCGAAGTACGCGTCGAGACGTGCCTTGCACTGCTCAACAGACACACAAATGAAGGAATTTTGAACCGCATTGTTACCTGCGATGAAAAATGGATTCTGTTTGATAACCGTAAGCGCTCAGCAAGTTGGTTGGATCCTGGTTCAGCACCTAAACAATGCCCTAAACGAAAACTTACCCCTAGAAAAGTGATGGTCACTGTTTGGTGGTCTAGCGCCGGTGTGATTCATCACAGCTTCTTACCAAACGGCGTGAGCATTACTGCAGATGTGTACTGTGAAGAACTGAACACAATGATGGAGAAGCTGGCGCATCTCCAACCAGCATTGGTCAATCGCTCGTCTCCGCTGCTCCTGCACGACAACGCGCGACCTCATACTGCACAGCAGACGGTCTCCAAGTTGCAAGAACTGGGGTTGGAAGCTCTCCGAAATCCGCCCTACTCACCAGACCTTGCGCCTACAGACTACTACTTTTTCCAGAATTTGGATAACTTCTTGGCGGGAAAAAAATTTAATACCCGAGAGGCAGTACAAAATGCCTTTGAAGAATTTGTTGCCTCCCGTCCAGCTGATTTCTTTAAGAAGGGCATCAATAAACTGCCACTGCGATGGCAAAGATGCATTGATTGCATGGGTGATTACTTCGATTAATACAAATAAAAAATTCATGAAAAAAATTCGTTTAAATTTTTTCATACAAAACGGCAATTTCATAGGTAAAGACCTATTATTTAAGCTAGACGAGGTCAGGGTTTCCTATCCGACTGCCCTGCGAAGAAACAAACTCGGTGTTCGGAAACTCATTTCATCATCATCATTTCAGCCGAAAGACGTCCACTGCTGGACATAGGCCTCCCTCAAAAGACGGTTTTGCCATAATAGCCATGCTTGGCAGGCGGGTTGGTGATCGCAGTATGGTGGTAAAATGCATAGAGACCGCTGCTGCCCATTCTCTAGTAAGTTCCTTCTACGACACTACGGGAAGAAATGGGATGGTGGTATTCTTTTACGTCCGGCACCACACGGAACTCATTTAAAAACGTAAAATTCAAACATTGATGAGAATTGTGTGGTGTTACACGGATAGATAGAATAAGAAATGTGTAGAGGAAGTTAGGGCCTGAATTCACTATGACCATGTAACGATTCCTTACAACCACGTTAATCACACGCGAAATCTGCTAATATCGTATTAATAAAATCGTGAAAATGTTTTGGAACATACAGACATTTCGATTCCTTACCGTTACATTGGTTTCTAAAAAAAACACGATATTAAGGTAGTCCAGCGAAGCCGCGGAAGGAACCTAGTGAAATTATTTAAAAGACAGTATTGTGTATTTTATTAAGGAACTAGCAGTGCTCCTCGGTTTCACCCGCGTAGTTCCCGTTCCCTTGGGAAAACGGGGATAAAATATAGCCTATGTCACCCGGGGATAGTGTAGCTACCCAACAGTGAAATAATTTTTCAAAATGGTTCAGTAGTTTCTGAGCCTCTCCAATGCAAACAAACAATCAAATCTTTCCTCTTTATAATATTAGTATAGATTACTCAGTGTTTTGCTATATCTCATAATATCATCGAAATAGGAATAGTATACCTACTGCGCATTGTAAATAAAACTTCTTCTGGCACTGAGCCAACGCACGATGAAAACGAAGAGATGGCTCAGTGTGGTAAAATAAGTTGTTTATCAAATTTTCCACGAAGTCGAGAAAGTGGCGTTTCAGCAAAAAATGACCTGGATAACTGGCCTTGTCCAGAATTATACCTAACTTAGCGATACCCACAAAGCAGTGGGGGTCCAGTGGTAACGGCTGCAATTTGCGAGTTGTAGGTCGAAGGTTCGCTACTTTTTGTAAATTATTTCATCACCACTGCTCTCAAAACGGCGACAGAAAACATCGTAAGGAAACCGGCAAGTCTTAGAACCAAAAATTTCGTAGACATGTGACATCTACCAACCCGCACTCAGCACGCGTGGTAGATTGCGATCCACTCCGTCTCACAGAGCGGAGGCCTGTATACGTACGAGAGAAACTCGTATACGTACAGACACCAGCACATCAAGCTATCCCAAACTGTCAAATCTTCCCAATTGGACACGAACCTTACATTTTTGGAATAAAGTAGATATTCTATCAAAGAAATTTGACAGATTGGGGTAGATTGATGTGCTGGCCTCTGTACATGTAAACTTATTATCAGTTGGAATTCATTGTATATGGATATGAATATGGATGTAAAAATAACCGTCAAATTTCTGTAAAAACGTAATACTGTCCATTCTTTTTTCATAATTATAACTGGTATTGTTCTTGTGTTAAAGGGTCCTAGAATTAATTAATGTTACTTTAGACTTAGACAAACTAACATCAGTAAATAATATATTTTCTTCCTTACTTCCAGATCTTACTGATGTATTCAGAGAAACACCTGAAAGGATCGTGGCGGAGCAGAACCTAGCGAACTTGACCTACGTAAGTCGATAATTTTAAAGTATTTAGCATTTTACTTCTATTGTAATTAAAAAAAAAAACACGCTTATGTAATAAAAAAATATAAAACGTACATTTCTGCCTCGTTGGTCTTGATAGACGTCGCAGGCGCTACTGCTTAGCATGAGGTCTTGGGTTCGATTCCCAGGGCGGGCAAAGTGTTATTGGTTTTTTTTTTTTAATCTAGAATTTCTCAGTAGCAGCACAGAGTTTGTATTTGAGCCCGGTTGATGCCAATAAATTGTCTATTTTGCATCAATACAAAACGTTTGACGCTTCTGTAATGTTTATACTTATTTTATTTTGGCGGCGTTTTACAAAGGACGCCTAAACCTAAAGTCGCCGCCAGGACTTGGGGTCGTTTTTAAATGTGTTTAATCTCAAATAATGGTTCATTTGGATTTAACTGTTCTCACAGCATAGTGTACAAAAAATGATAAAAACAGGTAAAAATTGTAAAAAAAAAAATTTTTTTTTTTGGTAATGTATCGAGAATCACTAGCCCTATCACATGTCTTCTTTTTGGGGAGCGTTTCTCTTACTGAACGCAAGACCTGAAAGTAGTTTGTTCATAATTTGTCTTCTACGATTTCAGTAACTGTAAACAAAGGTAATTTTTCTCCAAAAATTATGCATTTTAACATGCCTCCCGACAATTGATCCACAGAAAATTCAATCTTATTTCAAGGGAATAAGACGATTTTATTTTATTTTTATTAATTGTAACAGTTAGCTTTCGAAAGAAAGCATTGGTCATTGCATTATTTAACTCAATACTCTAATTTGGATGTATGAGATTTTACGTTAATTATGTATACAACGTCTCGACATCAATCGTCGGCCAATTGGCCACCAGCAATACAACACCCAGTCGCAGGCAGTGGCGTAACTAGGGTGGTGCAGCCAGGCCAAGTACCCTGGGCGCCTATCGAAGGGGGCGCAAAAAAACTCTAATTATTAAATAAATAAAAAAACATCAATAAACCATATTTCATACTGTTTTAGTATTGCGTGTATTGTTCAAAGTGTGAGATGTGTACGGAGAGAAGTAAAACGTCGTTAGAACTTTGATGTTAGTTTTATTTACCTACGTTACGTTATTACACAGTGTACTTATGAGGTTATATGGTAATTGCGTAAATAGCGTGCGATGGTTGCGGGCGAACTCGCGTCGCCGATCGCTGCACATACAAATGAATACAAAACGAATGTGTCAGCGTTCCTACACTGTTACCTAACCTAACTCAAATCTGTCTATTTCTATTAAAATTCTCTTAAAATTGCAGCAGCATTGCAAGCTATTTTTTAGGAAGTTGAAATTTTAATACCTTCGTTATAGAAGGCTTTAATGGTCAAGAAAGGTTATGCGACCTAGCTTTGCTCAGTGTAGACCGAGAAGATAATTCAAAAAGGGGCGCAAATGTGATGCGTGCCCTAAGCGCCATTTTTTATTGGTACGCCCCTGGTCGGAGGATCCTCCCTTTTCTATGGAGTGAACTTTACACTCTGTTCCACGTGCTGCTACGACTAACGTATCTGCCTCATTTCAGGACCATCACAACTTTTACAACAGCACCTTCATCGGCAACCTGGAGTTCTTCAACGACTACTGGACGAACATCACAAGCAACAAGGCAGAAATCCACCAAGTGCTGAGCAACTCGCACCGAAGAGCCACTGTGAGTATATTTATTTATGTATTTGTCTATCTACAATCGTTACACTGTTCAAACAAATTACCACAAGCCAACATACAAGCAAAGTGCGCAATATTAACCGATAGACACAGCATGCAAAAACAATACTAAATATATAAAAAGACTTCATTTTCCCCGAAGGGTTAGACAGGGTTAAACTAAAAGAATTTATTTCAATTAAATCAGTCACAAGCAATCAGGCGCGGTCAGAAGGGGGGGGGGGGTCCTAGGAGTCATGACGCCCCCCCAAAGCTGTAAACTTAAACCAGTTTTTTGTGCAATAAAGTCTAATTTACTCTTTTTCCTTACCTATTAATATGTAGTCTTTGTCTGTGACCCCCCCAAAGCCTTTGGCTGCGACCGCGCCTGCAAGCAATGTACCTATTCCTAAACGTATATAGGACTATAGACACAAAATTTTGACCAATCAAAATATTGTCTTAGTGAAATAAAATATCATGATTAAAAAAAAAAAAACAATATCCACGAATAATAGCGTCTTCTAACAAACCTCCCAGTCAATCCAGCTGAGCTTCGACTTCCCGTTCTACGGACACAACATCCGCAACGTGACAGTGGCGACCGGCGGGTTCATCTACACGGGCGAGCACGTGCACAACTGGCTCGCGGCCACGCAGTACATCGCGCCGCTCATGGGCAACTTTGACACCACGCTCACTAATGACAGCAAGATCAAGCTGTTTGATGACGGTGAGTCACTGACGGTTCACCGGCATTTCAGATGAAAACCGGATTTGCATTCAAGCATTCGACAGGCCAGTGAAGTGTAAACGACACATTTCAAAATTGATTTGCCTTGCACCCGACATCAAACAGTTGTCATAAGAATAACGGGAGGCCTCACCTAGTGGAGGCCTGTGTCCCAGCAGTGGGAACATTTTAGGCTGATACAAGGTCAGGTCAAGGTCAACAGAACAAAACTCCTGAAAGTAGTTTGTTTATAATTGACTACTGAATCGATGTCAGTAACTTTTACTATGGGTATTTATTTCTAAAATTATCTATGTTACCACAGCAACCGCTGATTAAGCCAAATAAAATTGAATCTTATTTCAAGGCAATAAGACTGAATTTTAAATGCATAAAGTAATGCCGGGATTGATACGTTTTGCAAGAACTTATCCTAAAAATAAAAGTTTTGCTGATTGTATTATGCTTCTAACTCAATACTCTAATATGGGTGTTTGAAGTCTTGCGTTAATGTGGTTACACGTTGTGTACGTGATAAACCACATCATATTCACGACAGGTGCTCTTTTATAAAGCGGATATTTTTTTAAACGTCGGATTGTCGCCTGTTGCCTGTCATAATACGTTCAATAAAAATTCGATGGTTTTTCATGTCGTAAAAACCATGCGACGCATCAGCGGGTCGCGTGTGATGACCACCAACCAATCGTACTAAATGTTCCTTGCCGAAAATTTCAGGCGAGAAGTTCACAGCATTCTGGGAGAACGTGACTCTTCAAGAGGATAACACGAAGACGTTCACCTTCGCAGTCACCCTGTATAAGAACGGTGACATCACATTCGCGTACAAGGACATCCCGATTGATGTGCAGGACATCAACGACACGGATCACCCTGTGAAAGTGGGCATTAGTGACGCCTACCTCACTGACAAGATTGTATTCTGTAAGTTTCTACTTCTTTATTACAATACGTATACGTATGTTTGACACATTTTCAATTTAATTATAATAATGTATACAATATGTTAGGTTCAACGAGGGACATACTTTAAGGGTTTAAACATATACAACTTTTAATATCGAGTGGACACCAAAATATAAAGAAAACATCAGCTGTTCCCTGCATTTTGTCCAATTATGCGAACATATATTTGTAAAGAGCGGCTAGTTTTATTTTCGCAGTTTCAGTGTTAATCTCTCGTTTCATCATCATCATCATTTCAGCCGAAAGGCGTCCACTGCTGGACATAGGCCTCCCCCAGGTTGGGGGGTTTTGCCATAATCGCCAAGCTTGGCAGGCGGGTTGTGATCGCAGTATGGTGGTAAAATGCGTAGAGAACGCTGCTGCCCATTCTCTAGTAAGTCCCTTAGTCGCCTTCTACGACACCCACGGGAAGAAATGGTATGGTGCTATTCTTTTACGCCCGGCGACACGGGACCTCTCTCGTTTAACATAACACATTGTATATGAGAAGATGGGTAAAAGTGCACAGTTTTACATGTATATTAGTTTATTCGAAATGATACAACCCCGTAATCTACAAGGCCAGTCATCGATAGAATCACGCACGACATTGAGGTCCATTTCGATCACTGCTTTGATGAGGGAAAGCTCCAGCGACTCCAAATTTTAGCGCAGGCTTTTGATGGCCAATCTTCGTGCGTGCGTGATGAAAACTGATGAAAAACCAGGGCTAAAGTGCCCCACAGGTTGTGTGTTTTCTTCGTGTGGCCACCCCAGGCCCACTTCAACTTAGCTGCTTTTTACGCAACGTCAGTAATCTGCACACTGCGCTCCAAACTAGACCATATCCGCAACAGTAGTTGCGGATATGGTCTGTCAATTTGACGCTTAGAATACTGCGCTCCATTGATTGCACGTTGGGTAAACCTTGAGTTAGGTCTTTTGATTGCAAATACTATCAGGGACATCTAGATCTATACACCTTATGGACAATTTATGCTTGCAGCGTTCGGCCGCTATAGAAATCTCATCAATAGAAATTTGGCATCGTGTTTCACGGGATTTTGTTTTCAAACTGTATAGATATGGATTTCTTCCATAGTACATATACATAAATGTTGTATCTTTAAACATACGATCACGCTTTTTTTCCATGAGGGTAGGCAGAAACTATAGAACGCCACTTGCTCCTATCGTAACATACTCCTTTTGCATTCGTCGATTATACAAAAAAACTCAGCTGTTCCAAACATTTTGACCGAGTAGGTATTGCGCTTTTCTATGGAACAGCTGATTTTTTGTGAATAACCGACGAAAAATTTCTGCGCTGGGTGGGGGTCTAAAATGATCATGTTGAATGGTTACAGTTTGCGCACTGGTTAAAAACTTATCCTGTATAGATGTAGGTACTTTATGATAAACCTCAAACAATTTCAGACGTCCGTCGCAAGACCATCTACGAGTACCACCGCGTGTCGTTCAAGGACCATCTGATCAGCAACAACACTCTGCTCAAGATGACCGCCCTGCCCACCTGTTTGCAGTACGAGACCTGCGACGCCTGCCTCAACCACGATACCGGCTTCAACGTGAGTACTACACTACATCCTTGTGTGTGTAGTTTTAAGAGCACACACGGCTACACCTCAATCTATACATCCAGTATAAGCTGATCTCGCATTATGTAGTATTTCCGTACACTGCGAGATCAGCGTAAACTGGAATTGTATAGCTTGGTGTAATAGCTGTGTGTACCAGGCGTATTTAGGATTTATTTCGGCGAACAGCAATTAAGAAGTATCTATTTCGTACATCTAGTATTGCACTATGCTGTTTTTGGGATTTATCTATTTAAATGGCATTTGAAAATAACTACAACAAAAAAAAAAACTTTGTTCATCAATGGTTACGCCACTGCTGCTGAAGATATAGTCGGTACTGCTTCAGCGTTCCTGATTGAAGCAATGTCTTGATGTATATTCATTCTGGCCTGTCCATTCGTATGTTTGATTTTCCGCATCCGGTCAGACTGGAAGCCGACCCCAACGTAGTTGGGAAAAAGCTAGGCAGATTAGTATTTTCGTTGGAGGTCGGTTGTTTTTTTTTATAAAGTTTTATGTTTCACTTTTTGTTAGTGGCAGGTACCCCACACATACTCGAGTAGACATTGTCTAATTTAAAACTGCACTGCCGTCACTGCTGGTTGCATACACATTTCAAACGTTTCTCTAGAATGTTGAATTGAAAACTTTAGACGCGTTAGACAATGTTAAACACGTGAACGTACGAACGAACAATGTTGAACGTACGTTGAACGTTATTTAATCTTACGATTCAAAAAATATTAATTCCTGACGATTCAAAAAATACACACGTAGTTGTTAAATTTTTCACTACTGTCGGCATTCCCGGAGTGCCACTGTTTTTTTTTTGTTTGTGGATACGCCCATCCGCGCTGTTTTAAATTAGACGAAAGTGTAGAAAAAGATTTTTTTTAACTTTTCAACAAAACATTAAAACGACGACAAAAAAAAAACTTTTTTTTTTTTTTTTTTTAATACTTAATTGTAATTGAATTCTAAAAAAGTTTTTCTGTTCCAGTGCACATGGTGTCCGCAGATCCAGAAGTGTTCAAGTGGTACCGACAGGAACAAGCAAGATTGGTTGCTGAGAAGTAAGTAGTTAATGACAGAGGATTTTATGTGTGCCTCGGAAAGCTAGTAAAGCCGTCGGTCCCGGCTGTCATTCGTGGTTCTTTGACAGTCGTTACTGGTCGTCAGAAGCCGGAAAGTCTAACGACCAGTCTTACCAAAGGGTGTTGTGACACCCAGTAACTGGGTTGTGGAGGTCAAATAGCCAGTCGCTGCTTGTAAGACACTGATATTCAGCTGAAGCCGATCCCGACATAGTTGGGATGCTGATTATGATGATGCTTTGCGGATGATGATTTGATGTCAGTTAAATCTGTTTCTCATCACTACATAATTATTATAAAACAAAGTCCCCCGCCCAATCTGTCTCTCTGTTCGCGATAAACTCAAAAACTACTGAACGGATTTTCATGCGGTTTTCACCAATAGACAGAGCGATTCATGAGGAAGGTTTAAGGGGACACTAGTCGTGGGCTCAAACTCACTGGTGGGCCTGCACGCTGTCTCTCCAGGTATCGTGTCCGACAGAGGTAGTATCAGTGATGAGCAGTTAGACGCTAGTCTACCCGCAACGTTATTGAGTCAAATGCAGGATCATTTATAGTAAAACAGGTGCGTAAAAACATAACAAAAGTCCTTCGGAAGATCTAGTTTTATGAAAAAACCACTTTGAACTTTTCGGTATCGTTAACTAAACACGTAACTTAAAGACGGTCAAATTTAGGTTAAATTAGAAAGAAAAGCGGGTCTTTGTTGGCTCCTAACTTTTTAATGGCTTTTTATTTTAGTACAGACTAGCTGTGCCCGCGACTTCGTTCGCGTGCATGTCGGAAAACAATAATGTGTCGCTTTGACGGTGTAGGTACCACTCCTCCGATCTTCCGATCTATCCTGGTAGGAATCTACCACAGCTTTCGAATGCAGTCCAGAGCCTAGAGACAAAACACATTACTCTTGGCGTTCACGCTAAACGGTACGCCAAAATGTATGGGAATGACATTACCTGCGGAAAGGACACGGTAATGTCATTCCCATATATTCTGGCGTAGAGTTTAGCGTGAACGTTAACAGAAAGGTGTTTTGTCTAGGCCTGCAGGCGTCTTTAGGGGTTATAATGATATTGCGACGAAGTCTCACTCAGATTTTTAAGAATAAATATAGATCAAAGCGCCTGGTCGAGGCCCATTTTATAATAAATGTGCACCTGCCGTAGGTACAGAAAAAGCTCTTTATTCGCGAGGTATACGTTCCGTAAAATACCTACCGCGAATACAGAAACCGTGACTATGGAATGGTAATTTATATGGGATTATAGGGGATACGTTCCTAAGTGACAAAAAAAAAACAATTTAATTGAAGTTTTTGACCATATTGATTAATTGTATGAGCGTGATATGGATGCAAGCGACTCTCCAAGGCGTAAACGATCAAGCATTTCTATGCGTTAAACAGATTTTTTCGCGACGAAAATCGTTTTTAAGTAAAAAAAAAAATTCAACATTTTGCAATAAATGGAAAGATGAAACAATAGGTAAAACACGCAAAGCGGCTCGTACCAAAGGATGGAATGTCTATTAAGTCGCAGCATTTATAAATGTGGGGGAGGCCTATGTCCAGCAGTGGACGTCTTTCAGCTGAAATGATGATGATGATGATATATAAATATACTTTATGGTGATGAGGTTGGTTTCATTATGTTTGTTTACATTCTCAAAAAACTTTTTTCAAAAAAATACCAACCGACTTCCAAAAAACACTACAAAGTGCAAAATAACTTTAATTCGCGCCTTCCGAAATTAAAGTTATTTTGCACTTTGTAGTGTTTTTTGGAAGTCGGTTGTTATTTTTTTGAAAAAAGTTTTTATTTTTCACTTTTTTGTTACCTACCATACACCAATTCGAAATTTCATCATCCTTTGGGTCAAAACAATGCATACTTATTTATGTGATAGCAACATTCGCGGTTGATATGCTGTAATTTTTTGAAGAGTTCCGTTGTCTGTTTCCGAAACGCATCATCAGATCTATAAGCAGGGCCCAATCTAAGGGGGGGCAAGCCGGGCAAATGCTCAGAGCGGCAAAAATGAGCGGCGGCAAAATGTATACTTACAAACATACCTACTCTCATGAATTTTTGTATACTTGTTCAGAAGCCGTAGTAGACTAACGTATGTGAATATTATATAGTTAAAAGAATATCACATAATTATGGTCATACCATCTTTGATGGTGTTAGTGCAAAGGGCGGCGAATGTTATTTTTGCCCGGAGCGGCTAAATAGCTAGATCGGGCTCTGTCTATATGAAATTTCAATGGGACCATTTCGGAGTAAACCCCTTTCGAAAAAAAAAAAGAATTTTGCAAATCCGTCTATAAACGACGGAGTTATGCCTGAACATACATTAAAAATATAAACATGTCGAATTGATAACCTCCTTCTTTTTGAAGTCGGTTAAAAACACCGACCGCGGCGTAGGCGGCTATTGTAGATGTCAAAGGCCGAACCAATACAGCGGCGATATCATTTGACAATGTACTTTAGGCGAAGTTGTAATAAGGTCTATTTCACTTTTTTATAGTCCATCTGACGACGCGTTTACAAAGGATATTGGGTTTGGATACCTATTGGAATCCTTTTTGTTATTTGTTAATATGTATGTACCGATATACCGATTAGACCCGCAAATAAATAAATCTTTAGCCGCGGATATAGGAATTGGGTCGCATTTTTCTAATCCGCTAATAGTGAAAACGCGAATGAAGGAAGCACGAATAAGGAGCTTTTACTGTACTTACTCAATAAATCGACTGCGCGTCTGGTTGAGTGTGCTGAAGCATTATTCCACGCGGGGGCGGGCGCCTATCTCGGCCCGTACAGGCGCGTGTCTTTTAGCTTTGTTTATCAAACGTTGACCACTGAATAAAACCACAGCAGTGGGAATGCTCTGCACGGACTGCGATAGGCCTCGACAGGTAGCAGTGCAGTAACACCTGACGCCACCTGTCAGTTAACGGCCCGTGGGACCATGGCGTTATCACGATGAAGAAAGATCACGCTGTAAAGGTGGATACTGACCGGCGTCACGGGTCAAAATGCACCTAATATGTTACCAAGCAAGTATTCGTGCAGTCAGTAGTACCTACGGCAAAACATGCGAGCGAGCAACACTGATTTTAGCACACGGCGTAAAGACATGCTCGCTGCGAATGTTACCATTACCTACGCCCCGTAACGTCGGTCATTATCCACATTAAAAGCGCTGTTGAAAAAAAAACCAAACCAGGCAAAAAAAACTATTTAATTGTATAGCACGGGTTTTCTATGAACATAGTAAGTACGATGTTGTTGCTACGTAGTGCCATACCGCGCGCGCCCCCACCTCTCTCCCCGCTGCTGACGCAGGCAGCAGGAAGAGAGAGAGCCCGATCCCGAGGATAATGGACGTAACAGAGCGATCCTCCGCGACTCTCAGTTGCGATGCCTTTTTATTGTAAATTGTAATCAAAAATGTTTCAGTGTTTCTTTTGTTCAGCCATACATTTATTTGTAGACCAATAAATAATTATATTTAAAGAAGCGACTTTAAAATTGTCAATATTTTACTATTGTGATTTCTATTGTTCCTGTGTAGGTAATGTATCCTTTGTTGGAGATGCCAAATGGATAAATAAATACATTTTTAAACTTGTTTTAACTAAGAAAATGCTTCTCTGTAAGCGATGTTGCTCGGAAGAGCATCGACATAACTACAGTTGCCCGTGTGAAAACCTATCTATTTACTCAAATCCACCAGTAGTTATGGTCGCAATTTTGGATTTTTTTTTTTTGACTTTCACCATCCGACCTCGCTTGAAACCCTCCCCACCTCGAAAACTAACATCACGAAAATTAGCACATAAGTATTTACAACTCTTTACTCCCAAAACTCCCATTATTTGAATCGAGTAATGCTGTAAACACGCATTTAAATTTAAGATTATCAAATTTCGCGCGAAATCAAGTTGTTGTCTTTGCATGTTTGCTATTCAAACCTAGATGGCGTTACTGACGCTAGAGATTAAGAATTTCTATGGAGATGTTCCTCTAGCCGCTCTAATTTTGCTATATTATGCTAGATGGCGCTACTAAGACTTTTATCACAATTAAAAATGAGATTTCTTCCCCTCTATTTGTATTAATTTGATTGATAAAACTAATAAATATTTATCTAACATTGCATTCTAGGTATATGACTCAGAACACCACGTCAGTTAATATTATCACAACTTTTTATTTGAAATTCTTTTAGCTTTTTTGATTCGTGGGAATCAACCACCAACGGAAAGCGATTTTAGTAATCAGTATCATTACTTTTTGAAATAACACAGACACAGTAAGTAACTTAAATGAGAATGACGTGTTAATTCGTTAGTACCGTTTCACGCCAATAGATGTCGCTAAGTGTTTCAACATAACGTAAATAAATTCTTCTTGAACACTTTAAATTATTTAGATAGGTTGACCGAAGCGATTGCGATGAAACAAAGACTAATATAAACTCTGAGTTATAAACAATATTTGAGTATGAAAGATAACCATATTAGTTTCGTTCTTTTGACGTGATACTTGACCTATTCAACATAGAAACTGAAAAACCGAGCTACAGACAAAAATTTTGATAAGGGTTAAAATGTCATCTGTTGATTATCCCTTACCACCCCAAGCAATTATTTTCGAAATATTTTAAATGTACAGAAAAAGTTCCTTTACAGATTTATTATATGTATAGATATAGATAATATTAATAATGAGACAAAATCATACCATGTTTTTTTTGGTGTACAGACGCCAGCATATCAAGCTACCCCAATCTGTCAAATTTCTTTGATAGTTTTTCATCTTTATAACATAAGCATAAGGTTCATGTTTAATTGGAAAAAAAACGACAGTTTGGGGTAGCTTGATGTGCTGGTGTCCGTACATTGTCGAACAGTGGAGTAATACACCACCGAAGTTTGTATGGATAAAATGTCGACTAGATTAACATTAAGTGTAAAATTTGATAGGTTTTGTGTAAATTGGTTAACGTGGGCGGAGCCGCTTACAAAAGCTAATAAGGATTTTTGAAAAACTCTCTGTGATTTGAATACTAAGCAATGAGACTGCAACTTACTTTTTTATGACATTATTCTTTCAACAGAATGCGAAAAAACAACAATAGTGAACGCTACAAGTTGTCCCGCGATGCGAGTGGACGCGCCCACAGACACCAGCGGGTTGCCAGCCACCGGCAACACTGCCTACACCACCGACCAGCAGAACGCGCGACATGATACCGTGATCAACACACGTACGTACTCAACGCTGCTAAACGAGCTTCATCATTTCTCTTCAATTCTCTCCCGTCAATCGTGACGCCATCATTCGCTTCCTTCTCGCTCATATAATTCAAAAAAAAAAAAACCGGTGTAAACCAAAATGAGAGCAGTGAGTGGTAACGGTCGCGACTTACGAGATGGAGGTCGCAGGTTCGAACCCAGATAGCCGCTTTACTTTGTGTAAATTTTTTCATCACCACTGTTCTCAAAACGGTGAAGGAAAACATTGTGAGGAAACCGGAATGTTCTAGAACCAAAAATTCGAAGACATGTGACATCTACCAACCCGCACTGGGCCCGCGTAGTGGATTACGGCGCAATCCCTCTCACCGAGAGGAGGCCTGTGTCCCAGCAGTGGGAACGTTATAGGCTGATGATGGTGATGATGAATTGATTCAGTATGTGTGAAGACGAAGGAAAAAAGATTGCATTTGCATGCAGCGGAGATGATGACGAAATGCATGTGTGGAATAACGCGAATAAATATCGAATAATTTAATAAACCGCTCTATTTAGCCTTCGTAGATTATACGAAGGCCTTTGACAGTATTAAACACTCCGAAATATTTAAGTCGTTAGAAAATCAAGAAGTGGAACAGCAATATATAGACCTCCTCAGAAATATATACCACAACAGCACCGCAAACATCAAACTTAATACTGCGGGACCGTCGTTTAGGATACAAAACGAGAATGGATAAAGAAAAAAATTGTTTACAAGGGGATATTCGAAAGTGGCGCCAGTGACAGCAAAGTTGAAAGGAAATCGTTCGATATGAGTGAATGGGTCTTATTACAGTGCGGATTGGTAGATGACACATGTCTTCGAATAGTTAGTTCTAGCACATGCCGGTTTCTTCACGATGTTTTCTTTCAGCGTTGTAAGAGCAGTGCTTGTGAAATTAAGTACACAAAGGCTTGTGTTCGAACCTGCGAACTGCATTAAGTCGCGGTCAATACTAGTGCCACCATTGCTCTAGAAAGAGGGTTGTATAGTTGTTGTAATGATAATAAATTGTGCTTTAAGTAACAATTTGTATTATCTATATCACAAATATGACCCTGTTAAGAAAATACTTCGAATATATATAGTATTTCTATTATTTATCCCCAAATCAACAGAACCGGACCCTCCGAAAGCAAGCGGGGCTCAAATGGGCCAGTCGGTGGCCGCGCCTAGCCCGCGTGAGGCGCACTCCCCGCTGGGGGGCGCAGTCGCCGCCTTCATAGCCGTCACCCTCATCTGCGCCGCCGGCTCGTGGATCTTCTACGCGTTCAAGAACCCACACACGCGCAGTGGTCAACTACTTATCAAGGTAAATTAAAGATAATACAGCGTATATCAAAATTAACGATTTAGATCAGGGATGTACAGATTTATTGAGACCATGGGCCACTTGGACAAATGATGAACAAATCGCGGGCCACCAGCACAAATTAAAAAAAATAAAAATAGCCCCAGATTCAAATTTACACAGCTTGAACCACTGCGCCGACTGTGCCGTCAAGTTTTATCAATAGGCTCAATATCGCGATGTTCCCAGGCAAGATAGTCAGTCGTAGAGGTAATATGCCACCTCCATGGAAAGAAGAGGTGAGATATAACAAAATAAAGCAAGTCCTGAAAGTAAAATGTTCATAATTAACGATTGAATCAATTTCAGAGCATAGGTATTATTTTTTAAATGTTTTTTTGCTATGTCTACTGCCGATTGAAATGAAGGAAATTCAATCTTACTGCAAGGCAATAAGACTCAATTTTAAAGTAATGCTAGAGTCAACATGATTTCTTAATAACAATCGATTTGGTCATTGCATTATGCTTTCTCTATACTCTTATCTAACTCAATACTCTAGTTGGACTAGACGAGGTCTTGCTTTGATTATGTTACATCTAATACCTTTAAACGAGCAATTCTTCTATATATAATCTGAATCTCGGAAACGGATCCAACGGTTTTCATGAAATTTAATAAACAGGGGGTTTCGTGGGCGATAAATCGATCTAGCTAGGTTTTATTTTTAGAAAACGTCAAAAAAAACCCATGCAAAGCACGGTAATCAAGATATTGTTGTTTATAGAGGGATATCAGAAGAAATGTCATAGAAAGACAATGATTCCATGTCACAGGGACGCCATCTAGCATAATATAGCAAATACACTTTTTCCGACACCAGCTATCAGGTAGTTGGATCTAACTAGTGTTAACTTGAGAGCCCTGTCACCCATAACACAAGTTTAATCTTAGCTTGGGTGACAGAGGTTTATAACTCTGTGTACACCTACAATTTACTAGACGAAATATATATGTATAGCCTAGTGGTTACCTTAAAATTGTAAAACTGGAAATAAAGATTTATTATTTATTTATTTATTATAACAGTTAACACAGTACCCCATAAAAGATGAATGTACTTTAGCTAATCTGAAAAATGGTTGATCTATTTTGTCTTTGTTTCTAGTATTAAAATTATGTCTATCACTTATATTATTAAAAAGATGTAGATTTTTTCTGACATACATGATATTTTCATAAATTAATTGGCAAGGTACCGTCATCATATTAATCCTTTTAAACAGAAGATGTAGTTTACCTCGTATATGGACCGTAATATTCCATTGTCAGATTATTATAGGCTTCTTCAGACAACCGCAACGCGACACTTGTAGAACAATTTCCAAGAAGTTTGCATAGAAATTGTTCTAGGTGATTCGCGATGCGATTGTTTGCGCGCTTTTTATGAATTCGTTTCATATGCAATCTACACCGCCAAGGCAGACCCAGTATGCATCTGAATGTGTTATTATGTTGCCGCATCATGTCTTAAGCACGTTGCGTGTATTTGTACCATAGAGAAAAACACGCCCTTGAGAACTTGGGCTAAGTTGAACTTTCTTTCATAAAGTAATAATGACCTTTTACTTTTCTAGTACCGTCCGTCGCAATGGAACTGGCGTCGCGGCGAGGCTCGCTACACAGCCGCCACTATCCACATGTAAACGCAACCGCACCCGTCACGCGCCGCTCTGCGCAACGTGCTAACTGACACGTCACAGGTTTGTTGGGCACACTCGTACAATTATGACAAGTGGGCGAAGCTACATCATTAATTGGCTGATAAATACTACCAGTCTGTCTAAAGCGTCACTTAAGAATGACAAAAATATCTTAAGAGCGTGTTAGAGATAGGCATCACGCAAAAATTAAATTGGGTATTTTTTTTTTTTGTAAGCATCTCCTGAATAACAATTGTAGTTATAAGAAATTCATTAAAAACATAGTAACAGATGATATTATCATAGCTACGCCCATGCATATTGCAATCAATAAGAAATATCAGACAAAAAGAAATGAAAGAGACGAGTTGACTTCAGTTTTGTACATGTAATGAATAAAGCACATACAAAAGTTTGTTCTAAGCGATGGCAACAATATTCAATGCATATATCGAAGTTAAACTTCAGGTCAAACTTTGAAATGACAGCTAATAAGACATAATGACAGCTAATAACACAAGTTGCAACTTTCTATTACACAGCACAATTACAATTACGAGATTTGGTGAATAAAATAAATAAAGGTGACTAACAACTACTACAACAAATACTAGTAGCTCTGTAAATGTGCTGTAAACCATTTTTGTTATTCCATAATCAACCTTTAACCTTTTTAGAGTAAGCACTCCGTCCACAACAACATTTGTTTGATAAATAAAATATATAAATAATTTAAATGAACCTGTCATAAATATGAAGCTGCGAGGAAACTAGAATCTGTTTCCCTTTTGTTCGATGTTTGTTTATTATTGCCAATTGTCGAGTATCTAGTGAAACAAACTATCACTTGCCACGGTAGTGAGTGACCTGTCACGCTGCTTAGAAATAGCATTGACCCAAATAATTTTATTATAAACATTTCATTATCTTAACACATTTTCTATGTAATCACACAGGGTCGTTTTACATTGTCATTTTGGGTAGTATTGTAACTTGGATATTAACATAGGTAACATTAAGACAGCTTTCTGCTACACATATAAAATACAGATCTGTAATTTTTGGAAACTGGATAATTCATGTCTATGTATTTTTAGTATTCGGAATGTTTACCAAACTATTATCTATAACGTCAACGTGACACATAAGATTATAATGTCATCATCATCATCATCATCATATCAGCCGAAAGACGTCCACTGCTGGACATAGGCCTCCCTCAGGCTCCTCCACTTCGACCGGTCTTGTGCTTCCCACATCCAGCGGATACCCGCGGTCTTCGCAAGGTCATCGGTCCACCTTGTGGGAGGCCTTCCTACTCTACGTCTTCTGGTACGCGGAATAATAATTATAATGTAATTTACATAAAAAATTAAATATTCTCTTGAAATTTGAAAATGTATGCCGTGATAATTAATTGTCACGGCATACATACATACGACAAATAAAGACATTATAATTTACAATTGGTGTTCTCTAATATGAATAAAATTTATATAAGTATTATGAACGCGGTCACGTTGTTTAAATAGATGTTAAGATTATCACGCCGACCATAGCCGTCCTATGTGTCACGACAATAAACCTGCTGGTCCAATTAAAATATTTTTAATAAAATAACAAAGAAAATTATAAGTTTATTGTAATCCATATCAGGTGTATTATATTAATTGGTATTGTAAACCCCTATAGTACCTAAATTTCATGTCACGTCTTGCAGAATATTCTTGTCCCGTGGTAAGATAATACTTAGCTAACGAAATATAAATGACATATCCAATGCAGCTTCAGAAAATGAAAATACTAGACAGCTGTGAAAAATATTTTTCGTTCATATTTGGACGAATAAATGTTTTATAAATATTCCTAATCTCATACAATACAATGTACATTTCGAATTTGTGAAGTGGCTTTTTTTTTTCAAACCCATGTTTTGGTTTAGTTAGCACGTTATGCAGTAAATAAGTTAATTTCAAAAGTAACTTATAGAACAAACAATAATTTAGTTTATGAAGGATGACATAACCTTATCTTGACTTTTGGGTTTTATACACCTGGTAGAATAAACGCCTTGATGTTGTTTTTGTACGCTTTGTTTATGTACAATATTTTAAAACAATGTATTCTAGACTATTTAAGAGAAATTATACAGCATTTAATACATTTTATTTGTAAATACATACTATTTGGACATTATTAAGAAATTTATTATGAAAACCATGTAGGTACAATGTTAAAAAAATCATGTTTACAATTTTTATATATCAAAAAAAATAATCGTGTTTGATATTGAAAAAATCCTTTTACCATTGTTAATTATAAATCCACTTTGTTCTATAAGTTAATTTTTAACGCATCACATAAGAAGATTTCCTCTATATGAATCCGTGTGCCTTTTAAGAGTTCCGTAAGTATCGTAGGATCCGTCCTAGGTTTAATAGTTTTTTTTTTTAATAGTGATATGTAGGTACCTGCCTCAAATCATAGAAACATTTTTTTACATAAGTGTTAATAAGTACGTCGAAAATGTCGACTTTTAGAGCGTAATCTTTTCATCACTTATCAGTGTGATAGTAAAGCTCTATGTGTCTATGCTTTTAATTAACATAAATATTTATGACAAGTAGACGTTTTTTCTATGATTTGAGGCACCCGTTGTCATTAAGATAATTGTACGTATTAGCCTAACGCGTCCACAATCGCAATTAATTGTCAATTCTTAGTAAATTGTGTGGTTTTTCTTTTTGTAATTTTTGGGATTTTCCACTCATATTGTAAGTCGAACCGTCTTTGGCCATAAGCTTTTGTTCATGGTTCAGATTATAAGTAGGAGGTGCTTGGTTTGAAAAAGGTCGAAGCTTTTATTCTTTTTTCTCAGATTTCTATGAATATTCTCGAATAATTTCGAAGTTCGAGATAAAAATACTATACCAACGGCTTTTATGATTATTTTCTTAAAGAATAAAGCTTATTATTAACACTTTGCTTCGTTCCGAGCACCTTCCTCATAAAAGTGTAAACATATCAAGTAGATTTAATTTGGGCCCTGCACCCTAATTGTGTAATACACTATCAATCAGATTCTGAGTCATTTTGAAAAATATTGCTTCATATATGTTCGTAAAATTTGTCTGCTCAACAATGTAAATAACGCAATGAATATTGTTGGACTTTCAAAATGGAACCCATTGCTAGTGATGGTGTGTGACGCTATTACCCCGCGGAAGATGTTAAGGCGACTATGAATAAATGTACAAAACTTAAGAATCTCTAACCCATTTATCACTATATTAGAAGTATAATTTTATTTTCTGAGGGTAATGATACTTTCCCCCCTTTTTTTGAAGAAAGTGTTATGTAGATCATTCATTATAATTATGTGTATTTAAAAATTGTGATCTGGACATATTGCCTCAAATTTGGAGACCCATGTTTAACTACACAATGTAATTTGTTGTTGTTCTGGTTGTGTACAAGTGTTTTTATTTATGTAGTTTAGTCTTTTGATAAATAATGGGAATAGAGTACCAATAAATCTCATTACTTTGTATAATTCTCGTATTGTTTCTTACATTTCGAATGAAAAACTGTATCGAATTGTTTATTATTGTCAATTGTTCCATTTCCTCAATAGTACGTATTAAACACAAAAGAAAGAAACACATTTCAAAATATATTACTGGCGATTTACTTAATTTTATTTTTGTTAATTTGGCGTTTACTAGTTAATTTTATATCAAATTCTTAATATTGGATAGTAAAATTTTATATTAAATTGATGTGTTATTTTTGAAAATATGAAATCTTGAGATCTTATACAAAAGTATTATAAAATGTATTGCATACTCACTTTAATCTCGGGTGAAGGGTAAGAATATAAATATCATTTTATAAAGTAAAACAAAACGGGCACTACGCGGAAGGAAAATTTTTGGAGTTTTACACTTTTTACATTTAAATTATTGCGAAAATTCTAACATTTATTGCCATTAAATGGCCTTAGTGTAAGGCAATGTGGTCTTTCTAATTAATAAATATCCCTTACGGAACTCGTCGTGTACGTAGTGCATTGCGACCTAAATTTCAAGCCGACAGTCGTTTTGTGTTATTAGTGTTTATAAAATAGTGATATTATTATGTAAAATATATTAACGTATGTTACTGTACTTTGGGAAGTTTTTTATTTTTTTTTAACTCTTAACATTCATTTTTTTCGTAAAATCTGTGCACCAAAGAACTTGAATCGCGCTCGACAAGATTCTGTAAACTGTCGCTCAATCATCAATCGATTAGATCTGTAATGTTAACATGGAACTATTGTAAATTATAATTTTAAGGTACCATTCCGACGTTTTCTTTTGCATTATGGGACCATTATAAAGTCTACAATAAATCCTGCCGTTGGAAGAATTTGATGTTTCATTTATTGCCACACACTACCTTTAGTGCTATTTGGACTTATGTGTACATACTAGCGCTCCACCGAACAGACCGAAGGAGATAAGTTTCTTTCCATTTGATGCCCTGAAATGCAAGGATAAATAATTTCCAAACAAAAAATGAAGAATTGTCCTGCATACAGCCTGCGGTTGGACAGAATTGTCCTGCATACAGCCTGTGGTTTGACAGAATTGTCCTGCATACAGCCTGTGGTTTGACAGAACTGTCCTGAATACAGCCTGTGGTTTGACAGAATTGTCCTGCATACAGCCTGTGGTTTGACAGAATTGTCCTGCATACAGCCTGTGGTTTGCACAAAGATTCAACGATTTGGTAATAATCATGCACACATAAACTCACTCCACCCAGCCTACGATGTTCTCATTGCTGGGACACAGGCCTCCTCCCAGTGAGAGTGGGCCGTGATCCACCACGCGGGCCCAGTGCGGGTTGGAAGATGACACGTCTTCGATTTTTTGGTTATAGGACATGCGGGTTTCCTCACGTTTTCCTTCACCGTTTTGAGAGCAGTGGCGAAATAATTTACACAAATTAAAGTGCCTCTTTGGGTTCAAAGCTACGACCTACAACTCTAAGCCGCCGCTGTTACCACTAGGCTACCACTGCTACCATCCTTACTCCTTTTGTTTCGCTGACGCTCATTTATCTGCCCCACGCCGACGCGACACACCTGGCCTTTCAGAAGAACATTATTTGGTAGGTACCTACTTACCGCTCTTAAATACGATTCTTGTCGCTAGAGAAAATCCCTGTTGTACAGAGGTGGCGCTAAAATAACCTGTCGAATGCTCGTGAATAGCTATGCTAAAGTGATTGTGATGCAGAACTTTTTATGGAATAGAAAGATTACGTTGATAACTCTGAAACAGACTTTCATAACACGAACCTAATATGTAAGACTGGTTGTCAGTTTTTTCGGGCTACTGACAACCCGTAATGACTGTCAAAGATCCACCACGTATGACAGCCGGGACCAACGGCTTAGCGTGCATTCCGAGGCAAAGATGGTCACCCATCCACGGACCAAACGCGGTATGTATCGGCCCATGTAGCTGTTAATACTTAGCCACAAGCCCCTATGAGCATATTATTTATTTAAGGTAGGTATTTTACTAAAGGAAAAATGAAAACTATGAAAAGTAAAATACCATTTTATATTTCGTACTTTTCTTTTTTCCCTTTCAAACATGTTACCTATACATGCACATTGCACATGCATCTCATACAAATAAAAGTATCGACAAAGCGGCTGGTTGGCTACTGTTCGCAACACGCTTATCGGCCCATTGTTCTAACCAACCGTCTGCAGGTGTCGACGACGAAAAATCTGTGTTTTCGGATCAATCTCGCAAATGTAACGCTCTTCAATGGACCTGTTGTTAGTAATCCTCCTTGCCTTCACCGCAGAAGCAAGAATGTACTGTGAAAAGACGAAAGCACCGCTGGAACTCGGGGAATGGAAGTACGACCTCAAACAAATGGACTCCGCCGTGGTAGAGAACCCGCCTACGTCTATAAATGAAGGGCAAATGTATGTGTATGAGAATTATTTTCCCAATTTCACGATTAAATACATACACGTGGACAACTTAGCTGTGAGGACTTGTGGAGCGAGCGCTTCAATCAAGTCCGGAGGTGTGGGCTCCTCCTCTGTGCTTATAGTCCTCACCGCTCGCATCAATCAAGAGATAAGGTCTGTGGTTGACATCTGGGGCAAGGCGGTCAACGTGACGGACACCACAAGTCGCACAACAACTGACGAGCCGATGAACATTAAATTTTTGTATTTATTCAAAAATATACGAGCCGTGAGTCACAATAGACGAAATAAAAATTATTATTGATTTATAATATTAGTAATGTAATATTATTTTTTATATGAATGGAGTAATAATACTGTTTCTATTAAATATTATTTGATACTGATGTCTATGATTTGCTGAATCTACAGTTATTTTTGGAAGGCACTTTGATGGTAGCGGCGCGGCGATCTCTCGCGCCCGGCCCTGGTCCAGGCCATGGTACAGAGCGAGAGTGCATGGGTAGCCGTCGTTTCCTTCTGCGAAGCCGTGATGCTCGCAAAAAGGGCGGCGGCGCATGTGAGGGAGAGGCAGTATATGCGCCCTCATGGCCCTAGCCTTCGCAGGAGACGCCCTGGGCCTCGGGAATCCTAGGCTGATTCCCGGCCACTGTAGGCGCGGGCTTGCGGACAGCGAGTAATGGGTAGCTCGCCGTCCGGTAAGGGCCAAGCCCGGGTCGACGGCGCGTTGTGTTCCACGCGCGCCTCAAATAGATGTCAGCACCAACGGAAGGGGCCCGCAAGGGTCTATGCCTGCCAGGGGTGCGGGTTGTTCGAAAGAGATACCGCGGCCCCTGGCACACAGGCAACTGGGGGAACACGGGTGGGATTTAGTCAGTAAAAGTCTGACACGCCCTCCTGCTCCACCCAGAGCGGGAGAAGTTATCTGATGATTTCCCAAGCTCAAACAATAAGAAAAATAAAACCGGTGTGATATTACTGGGTCAGTAGCTTAGCTGTCTAAGGGTAATTGTAAGATTTTCTTAAAATACATCTTTTCTCAAGGGCTTATCTACCTCAGGCACACTTCTGGCCCAGTGTTACTGCCTGGCTTAGGTATTCGTATTGAAACATGTGGTTAATAAGTTCAGAAACTGGGGAAAAAACCTGGCACCAAGCTGGCTATTTCTGATAAAAATACTATTGAAATCAAATCAAAAGTCATATTATGTTCAAACTAGGCCATTTGAACGTCAAAATTACATAAGACCGTCCCCCAGAAAGGCCTAACTTTCACCACTTCCTAGTGCTTCAGCTGGGAAGAAGTGGCGCAACGAACTCTCCAGCAGCACAGCTGGCTAGCACGCCTAGACAAAACACAATTCTGTTAGCGTCTACGCCAAAATGTATAACATTTTGGCGTGGACGCTAACAGAACATTACCTGCGGAAAAGTTACGTCGTGTCCTTTCCGCAGATAATGACATTCCCATACATTTTGGCGGATCGTTTGGTGTGAACGCTAACAGAAATGTATTTTGTCTCTAGGCCCTGTTCAGTTAGAAGAACTAGATTCTATACAATAGTAAGTAGTTAACATTACAAGACACAAAACATTAATTTAAATTATTTGTCATATGTCAAATATCACACATTTTTTGTGCAATGTCAACACGTCGAGTAGGTATCTACTAAGAAAAGGGCTTTTACTGGACTTACCAAAGACCATCAATGGCTGATAGATTGAGTTTTAAATTAAACACACATGTAACAAACGTTAAATTACTTTATTCAATAAACATACATTTACAATACAGACATACATTTGTCAACTTACGAATAAACTTATAACAGAATTACAATAATAAACTATAATATACTATCTCTATAATATATACTTCGTATATAACTACAAACCAATTTGGATATCAATTCATTTTTGACTAGAGGTGGCAAAATGTTTAGTGATTTTCATACAATCATCAAAAAATAACATTTCTAAACAATAATATACAATTACCAATGTGAATATATGTATACAATATCTGTTATATAATTAATTTATGCCAATTAACGCACTGGTTACAGTTATAATAATATGATGTTTATGTCATTTATAATTAATAATATGATATTTATCTTAATTACATATTATGCAGTGTTATCATTATTAATAATAATATAATATGACATTTGTGTCAACTATTTGTGACATTCGATGCTCTTTAATAATATTGTTCTATAATACATAATTATTATGTTTTATGTTAATTATAAATATGTGATGCGATACTAATGCTTAATTATTATTATACGTATATTCCTACTAATATAATTATCAACTATAGGTACTTACTATCTAAATAAAGCTACATAATAGTTGCGAATATACTTGGTAGATACAAAACGTCATTCTATACGTATATCGACATGTATAGTATATTTAAAAACTACGATTAATTGCATTCTCGTATAATATGTGTATATCAAAAAGGTACATGTATAATATATTGATTATATTACGATTTATTCTAGTAGGTATATTAAAGATTTTCTACGTAAATGGATACAACATTGAGAAAGATCTATAAAATTGTGGATTGAAAAATATATTACGTTTTAATTGTTTTTTTTTTTATTTAGAAAAATTACAGGCCGTAGTTTTATAAAACTAGGGCAGGTTTATCAATTCCTTGAAATGATATTAGATCGATAATCTACTTAAAATTAGGGCTCGACAATTGTATGGTTACTTTATCCTTTTCGCGAGCAGTATCAAAAAGTTACACAGTTTCTGTTCATGTACAAGTCGGCCCTCGTAACTCCAGACGTATTGCCTACACACCCAGTTTCTTTAATTTATTACTTTGTTCGTTTACACTTCCGGCATATACTCGTAGTCAAAGATAGTTTCTCCCCAAGTAAAAAAACTAACGAAAGCTCTCAAAAAAGATCTATGACTTGGTAGAAATACCTATGGACCTGTCTTAACGTCAGCTCATTATCAGAACTAAACAGGTCGTAATAGATAGGCGGGGGTAAACAAGGACCATAGATAATTCCGCCAAGTAGTTAAAAAGATGTCATAATAGCCAGCTGAAATGTTCCCACTGCTGGGATCCTCCATTTTATGTGAGTGTCGTGTGGGCCACAATCCACCACTCGGGCCGACTGATTGGCTAGCGATGAAGATGGACTGTAAAGAAACTTCCCATGTCAAAGTTAGATATGTGTTGCTTTTGCGCCCAAATATCAATAAAGACATTATTTCCTTTTCTAGTTTTTCCCTTCATGCTCGCGAAAAGGTAAAGGCATGGTTACGGTCCCTGTACATGACGCCGGACCGCATGTGTGTGTATGCGAATGAATATCGCGCATACACTGCACCGGCTCCTCGCTGGGGCCACGTGAAAACCGCGTTAGTGCCGAGTTAAATAGTAAAGCAACGATCACCGTTCAGTAAAGCATTGCCAACGAAGCTGCCCAAGACGTCTGCATCATTATGATGTTAATTTTATCCAAAATAGAATTAGTATTGCATATATTATGTGTAACTGAAACACAATTGTTTATATGGCTTTTTATGTATAAAAAAAAAATATGAGGCTTTTTATAAAAAAAAAAATGTACGAGGCAATTTTGGGCACATCCTAATTTAGCCTGCAGAGAAGACAAGGGTGAATTTTCGTGCTTTTTGAAAATACAAGAAATGAAGAAGCAACATTTTAGGAATATTTAAGAACCTTTGCAAGGCCTTGACAGTTACGCTGGCAATACTTTATTGAACTGTGATCATTGGTTTAGGTACTACTCGTATTTAATACTTGGCATCAATGTGGTGTACACGCGGTTGCGGTGCGGCACCGGGGCGGCGGCGTCGCAACTTGCGAGATATATTCATTCGTACATTCACAATCATGCGTCCAGGGGCCTAAGTCTACTAATTTATAAACGTTACAATGGTCTCTCAATGGTGTGTTTTTGACAGTTTTTGTATGGCAAATCTGTCAAAAACTTACCATTGAGAGACCATTGTGACGTTTATAAATTAGTAGACTTAGGCCCCTGGGGCCTAAGTCTACTAATTTATAAACGTTACAATGGTCTCTCAATGGTGTGTTTTTGACAGATTTTGTATGGCAAATCTGTCAAAAACTTACCATTGAGAGACCATTGTGACGTTTATAAATTAGTAGACTTAGGCCCCAGGGCCTCAAGTCTGCTATTACAATAGTGTCAGAATGGTCTATCATTGATTTCATAATTGTTGATTTTGACAAGTTTGGTAATCTACTAATAAAATGGCGTCATTATGACTTTCCAGTGCTCAGCCACTGACACTCCATTGAAAGAAATGGCATTTATTGGTAATCTCGTACATAATGACAAATGAATGGCAATACGACAATGCCATTATAACACAATTCTATTACGAGACCATTGACCGACCACTGATCGACCATTATGAATTTATCAGATTACGAACTTTTAGCAAAATGAGAATGGGATCGTGTTGGAATGACGAATTTATAAAAATAGCAGACTAAGGCCCCAGTGTGCATGAAGCGATGCTTGCTAGCATGAGCTACCAAAGTGTAAATCGGCCTTTGCTTCTTGCTTTTAGGCCGAACCAAATCTTATTTTCTGACTAAACAAAGGCAGTACAATTTGTTATTGTATCCGTGTAGGTTTACGTTTGATCACTCCGCATTCTTTGGTTAAATCGCTCTTGCACCTTTTCAGTTATCATCAAGCCATTTTCGTTCATATTTTTGTACAATCGTTAATTAATTAGTATTTAATGAAATCTCCTCTCTCCTACATCCCGATTGACATTGTGCATTTTGGTAAAATTGGTTTAATTTAATACTATTAAAATTAATGCAACGATAGAATTCGCACGCAAGTCTTTTGTTGCTTCAATTTTTATTATATGCCACAGACCAGAAACTTGCACTGAGTAAATGGGGCTAAAGGCCAGAGGGGTAATTGCGTAACACTAAGGAATAGCTTTAATTTTGACATTTCATCAACAACACATTTTTGTTTTG
Source organism: Polymixis flavicincta (assembly GCA_949987655.1). Lineage (NCBI taxonomy): Eukaryota > Metazoa > Arthropoda > Insecta > Lepidoptera > Noctuidae > Polymixis > Polymixis flavicincta. Next base: position 6,971,429 of record OX465171.1, on the reverse strand, counting down.
TTTAGTCGACACATTTTTATAAGATATGAATAAATGGATTCGCAATATCTTTAAAAAATGATTCAGATTTAGATTAGGGTTCTGGTACAGTTGCCAGCAGGTTAAGCTATCCCAAACTGTCAAATTTTCCAAATTGAACATAAACCTTATTCCTTTGTAAAAAATTTGCCAGATTGGGGTAGCTTGATGTGCTGGGCTCTGTACATTTATAGTGCTCCTTATAAAACAATCCTCGCAATGTTCAAGTCACTTCAGGTAAACCCTGGCTGTGCCCAAACTAACAAGACTGATATTCAGCAGTTACGTTCTTCAACGAATTTTTACTTAAGTGGTACTTAACTCTATCACCGCAACCTATGTCCCTGCCCATCCACTTTATACTAGATAGGATACACATGCGATACGCCAATGTTACTTATATTTTAACATAATACTGCTGGCGTTTATAATTTAAATGTTATATTTGTTTTTAATTAGGTACTTAGGTCTTTAATTTCTAGAGTAGGACACTCTTTCAGACTTTTGATACTTGAGGTAAGTATAAGTTGCGGCGAGGTTTTCCCCCCACCTGAATCAGCAGTGCACCTCAGCGCGTCGAAAATACACACTGTTCGATTTTCAACGCCCGGTTTGATTACGTCCGCGTAGATGTCGACTAGAGGGATTACGTAGATATTGAAAGAATACTTTCAGATGGCAAGCAATCATTGTTAACGATTGAAAGTTAGTTTTATCGTAAGCCCCGACGTTCTGAACGCAAGTCATAGTCACGGTTAAATATTTACTGTAGCAACTGTTGCCATAGCTATCCACGAAGAGAGAGCCAAGAAATGGCTGAGAAAACTCAAGACCGAGCCAAGCAGAAAAGTCTTTAGAAAGACAACGGTGGCACTTCGCCAAGACAACTTCACGACGAAGAAAATTCTACACTACCGTTGAATATTACGTTAAAAAATGCTGCCGCAGTGCTCATCATGAGCCAAGGATATTTACATATTTAATACTAAGAATAAACAAGACTATTTTAAAAGGAAAACTGCAAAATATAAAATTATATATATACCTGCCTGCCTACAGCTTGCATACAATACTCTCGTCTTTAAACCATTGTACACAGGGGTGTTAACAGTGAAGGTAACTACTTTATTTTCCTTTTAAAGATGTTAGGCACTTGAAATAGGAGCAACGGAGCGCCTAGTTCACCATCACTTTAATCGACTACACAACACTAGGAAATAGGCCTGTTGCAACTCCTTAACCAAACAACCAGCTACTACCAAAGACCTGCTAAATGTAATAATGTCATAAAGGTACAAACAGAGTTCTCCTGAATGACAATAAGGACCACAGTTCATCAGACTCTGAAATCGAAAGGACTGACGAACGTGATGATGATGATAACACCGAGGTCGATGATCTAGAGAATAGATGCATGTTATTTGATGATTACGGCCGGAACAACGAATTTTGGTACAGTGTGGGGTTTGGGCTCATGTTGAGTGCTTGGGTTATGAGTCTACCAAAGGCTACGTGTACGACTTAGGTATACCGCTAAAAGCTTGGCCGGTATTTCCAACCTGCCGATCGGTATTATCTGCCATGTCGCACAAAACAGGTCCAAGCAATTTTTTGATTGCACCTTAATTGTAATTAATATTGATCTCAATGCTTGTGATTCTCTTAGAATAACACATTAACATAAGTTTCATTATAGTTTCTTAAATAAATGTTAATTTTTCACTGAGTTGAAGTAATTTTTGCTTAAGTGACCGGCAATAGGTACCCTTCCTTACCCTAACCGTGGAGTTTCTTGCCGGCTCTTTTCCATAGGAAAAGCTTCTGACGCTTAATAAAATATTTTGATTTGATATGATTTTATGGTTATAATGATAATAATTATGTTAGCCATTTTTGATATGGTCGCGAATCATATTTACATATATTTCAAACTCAAAACTCAAACTATTTATTTCAAATAAACCAATTACAGGCACTTTTGAATTGTCAAGGGCGGTGAGTTAGAAAAATGAAGCTAGTTGCCCATTCCACAGCGTAGTAGGTAAGGTACCCATGGAGAAGAACGTGCACGAAACTCCATGGACACTCCTTAAAAATCTTGATACTGTTACAAAATGTTGGTTACATCATTATGTTGAAATAATTACCAATGTGAGAACGATGTAAAAAGACGTGCACATTAAAAGCGTCCGTAGGTAAAATAAAAATAAAATAACAATTCAGAAATTAAAATAAGTCGTGAGAGCTAAGAGATGACCAGTCCCTACTGGCGGAGCCCGTTCATGAACATGACGTATGGATCAGCACCATTCAGTTCAACCATTTTGAAGGGAACTTAATGATCCAACACACACGCCACCACCAGCGAGATGTTTGAGTGAGCATGGCATACTCTCAGCTGCTAGGGCACATTCAAGTCAATGAAAGACGTACCCTGTAAATGTTAGCTTTATAGTAGGAAAATAGTGTTCACACATATGCTATGCAATTAATTATACAATGCTAAGTCTGAATCAACATACTGACCTGCAAATACGGAAAGAAAATTTGGATTTCGTAGGCTACTTTGGAGCTTCACCATAACTGATGTCTGGACTACTGGACTGGTTTTGGTAAAGGCTCGTTAAAGGGACACCTACGTATACCTAAGACTTATCGCCACCCTTCGGCTGGTTTCGGTATTACGAAGCCACGTACAGACTTCACGAGGCCATATGTCGCGAATGGTTCGCCACATTGAGGATTTTATACAAATGAGCCAATGTCATATTTATGCCATGTGTGTCCATACCAACTATATTTTTTTTTAATATTTTTTAGTATTTTATTATCTTACCATCTAACAAAGCAAAGCAATCAATATTTTTGACGAAATAATCTTTACCTTAACCTTCACTTGACAACTGGAAAACTCATGACATACAGTTGTGGTCATATAATAGAAAGATTTTAAGTTTTTGATATTTTTATCTAAATCATATCATGTGTAGTTATGTGTTCCTTCCTAGAAGTAACTAGTTATGTTATGAATGAATAGAGCAAACGGGATTAGGAATATAGAATGAAATCGCTATTTTTACAAATTTGATTTATTCTCTAAAGTAACAAATTCAAAGTGTAATGAAGCTGGACAAATAATTATGAATGATTTATTAAACTGCTCGAGAGCAGTTTTATATAAAACTTAGATTAAATAAATCACAATAATGTGTAGTGCGTAAAGAAAAAAAGCAATTTAATATATTTGTATGCTAAAATTAATAGTTAGTAGCATGTCCACGGCTTCTAATTACTGCTTTACACCGGCAAGGCATTGACTCTATACATTTTTGACATTTCGCAAAAGAGATAGAGTTCCATTCTTCTAAGCAAACGTTGTACAGCTCTCTAAAATTGCCACACTGTCGATTTCAAACCTTTTTCTTGATTTCGCACCGAATGGGTTTAAATCTGGGCTCCAATTGGCCAATCTAAGACGGAAAATATTGCGTGGTGAGAAATTCCTTAACGGTGCGTACTGTATGCTTTGGATCATTGTAGTCCTAGAATGTCCAAATAACCAAGGTAAGATTGTTTCTTCCAGTATATTCTTGTATTGGAATTGATCCATGTTTCCTTAATCAGCTTAACAGGTCCAACGCCATGACCAGAAAAGCACCTCCAAATTTCCAGATCATGCTTTATTGTCCGTTTGTGTACTTAGGGTCGAAAGTCTTATTTGGAGGGCGTCGTACATATCGTTTTCCATCAAAAAATAACCTGTTTATTTTTGTCTCGTCAGAAAAAACAAAAATTTTCACTGACTAACTGTCCAGTTTATATACGTTCTTGCAAATGCAAGCGGGGCTTGCCTATAGCACCGTTTCAACATGGGCCCTTGCTATCCTTCCGTGCAACTTTTCTTCTACCAAACGCTTTCGTATACCTGGTGCGTGCCAAGATTGCTGAAAGGTTATTTCACAAAAATATTCTTTTCTCAGCTCATTAGAGAAATTATTTGGCAAAACAGAATCCTTTTGAATGTAAAAGAATCTTATTTTGTCAAATGACCGATATTTCGATCATTTCGATGAGATGACTTTCAAACAGCTTCACAGCGTGGAAAACCATCGTTTTTGAGCATTGCAGATGGTCGGCTATCTTTTTATACGACCAATTCTTGTCGCAATGTTTTATTATTGCTTCCCAATAGTGACCTTCTCTATTTAAATTTGAATGAAAAAATAAACTATTCAGCGTTCTTAACTAAGTGACCAGCCAGTAAGTAGTAATACTAGGTTCAGATTTAATGTATAAAGTATACCTTTTTATTTTTTAGCCAATCATGTGTTTCAACGAATGTACCGCTAGTATGGAAAATTTTACGATATCGAGAAAAATACATGCAATTAGTTACTTGTTAGTTTGAAAAATCTTCCCTTTATTCCCTGCGTTCTTAATTATATGAGCACCACTTTAAACACAGCAAAAAAAGTTCTCAAATATTTTTTGTTACGGTAAAACAATTGAAGAAATCATAATATAAATAAATCATAATATAATCATATTATAATAATATAATCATATTATGATTTCTTCATACATGATTTTCTTCTTCTTTTCCATATAAAAAGGCTTTCATTCCTAGCTTACGCTCATTCCGAAAACTGATTTAGTAAATTTCAATGGATTTAAAATACTTTTTAGCGGAAAGTTGTGATTGAAAAAATTCCAAGAGGTACCACGGGATGGATAATTTTGCTGACCGACCCCGCAGTGGTCGCCCAACTGTTTTGACTCCTGCCCAAAAGTGCTATATTAGATTGCTGGCAGCGCGTGACCCAACAATCAACGCTACTAAAATAAAACCAGAATCTCGGGCCGCCTCTGGTCTTATTAGCACTCAGAACTTTCGGAACACGGAGGTCTTGGCGAGCTTCTCTGAATTCCCGGCAACGACAACGTCGGAGATTGCAGTGGACTAGCCTTCGGCAAAATGAAGAAGAAAACATTTAGCAAAACTGTCTCTTCGTTGACGAATCGCGAATCCATGCTCATCCAAATAACCGACGTGTCTGTGTCTGGAGAAGACCAGGAGACCGTGAAAGGCAAAGAACTGCTACTGGAACAGTCCAGCAAGGCGGGAACTCGGTGTCCTTTTGGGGTGGTATTATGATTGGAGCTAGAACGCCTTTCATTCCGTATCGAGGCTTCATGACAGCAGACATGTAAAGAGCAGTTGCTATTGATGTAATTGTCAGACCATTCCGAGTACCTAAACCATGGGCACCAATTTGTACTGGTCGATGATAATGCGCCCGCCCATCGAGCTTAACGAGTCAATGATGCTCTCCGAGAATACGACATCACAAGGTTAGACTAGCGTGCCGGCTCGCCTTACTTAAACCCAATAGAGCACGCGTGGGATGCTCTTAAGGGGAACCTAGTCGCTGGCACGAACTCACTTGTGAGCCTGCCTTAAAAGCACTCTTTCTCACCAGGCTTCGCATCCGACAGAGGTAGTATAAGCAGTTAGATGGTAGTCAATACGCACAACGTTATTGAGTGAGATGCAGGATCATCTATAGTAAAACATGAGCGTAAAAATTAAGAAAAGTCCTTCGGAAGATCGGGTTTTATGAGAAAACCACGGCATAAATCCATGACCAATAAACTTTATTAAACTTATCGATTATTGAACTTTGTCGGTACCGACTTGGTTTTGAAGATTTTACACTTCTTTTATTACGTAAACACACCCAAAGTTAGGTTAAATTAGCAAGAAAAACTAATCTTTGTTGGGTCATAACTTTTTAATGGCTTTTTATTTTAGTATTCTGTTTCCGTACCGACAATATTAATAATGCGACAAAACCATCCCATGTTTAAGTTTTGATGTACATTGTCAACAGTGGAGTAAAACCCTCCGGAAGTTTGTATGGAAAAAATGTGGACTTGTTTCACCTTATGCGAGCTGTTTGGAACCGTCAGCCACGTCCCCAGACAGTGCCAGAGCTCAGGGAAGCCGCTATTCAAGAATGGGACAGGTTACCCCAAGAAATGCTGGATAACTTGATTCTCAGCATGCCCAGGAGGGTCACCTCGGGCATGTGTTCGAGCTAGTTATTTTATACTGAATATAAACCTTTTATTAATAAATTGTGGTTTAAGTTTGGTTAAACAGTCTTTTTCTTTCTATCAAATTTCTGTTACCTACACACACTATGATTAATTACTAAAAAAAAATTATACAATAGTTTATTTTTTTAATTTCAAACAGGGTATTTCTATTTAAAGAAAACACAACAAAGAATATTTCTTGATAAAATTCAATTGAAAAAATTATATCAGTTTATGCTAGTGATCACAAACTTTTTTGATGTGTGTATACCGTATTGAAAACCATTTCGCATTACAGACTATACATTTTTGGTGTGTAAAGTTTCTGTAATAAATATGCGTTCATGTGAGTTATACAGCGTCAAAAATTTGCTATTAATACTTTACCCACTTGTAGGGATTGGATATAGAAAACGAATGAAAAAAATTTATTTGTCCTCATTCGATTAGCAAAGGTCAGCTGCTTTTGAATTTTTTTGTGGAACTTAATATTTTTTTCGAATTTCCAAAATCCATAACATTACAGTCCTGACATTGTTATTTTAAGTTTTGAACGTTGGAAAGAAGATTTTTGTTTTTTTCTGTTTGTTTTATTTTATTCGTTTTCGACACCGATACCCGTAGCCGATACCCAACACGTGAGTAAAGTATTGCCATTTAATTTAATTTGACCAGCACCCTAATTGCGTAACTCACGATTGATCATAATTGGTTTCGTCTTCACAGTTAAACAATATTCATTGCGTTATTTATGTTGTCGAACAGACACATTTTTCGAAAATATGAAGCAATGGTTTAACAATCCGTTTCAAAACGATACAGATTATGATGAATCGTGAGTTACACAATTAGGGTGCTGGTTTAAAAGTTATTTATAATATTGTGACATTGAATCTTTCTTTGCATTACAAGCGTTATCTATGCTGGGACGTGAATAACTCAAGCAAAACAGACGTAACCTATGCTACTGTTTATTCAGGCATTCTCACAGTCGAAACTACGCTATACTATTTGAAAGCGATGATTTTATGAATCGGTCATTAAAAAAAGTATTTTGGTTTTATTTTACGGCTTGTCTCCGATGTTCTATCACAAAAGTTCTAGCTCAGTTCTTAGCTAACTATTACTGATTAGTCTTTATTTTTCTGAACTGGTGGGAATTGCGAAAATCAATCCACTTTAGTTTTGTTTGCCATTCGACAGGTTTTCTGTCCTTCACGCGTGTTTTTAGAAATGTGGCGCTATCACCCTTACATGCTAAAAATAATAATATAAGTAAATAGAATATTATACGTATGATATATTTAAAACGGTTGACGTCTGAATGTGGGTCATAAAAAGGCCAATCCTGAATCTCGCGGGTTGGTGACCGCAGTGTTTCGTTATAATATGAGCACAGAAGGTTGTTTTTAAGCTCATAATTTTAAAATCTATGGTCCCTTAGTTGCCTATACAGCTATGGGATGAGGTTTGGTGGCCTATTCTTTATCTATAATCTCACGGCGTATGATGAAAAGGTGACTATCGCTGTTAAAGGGTATCTTTGATTACGTCTAAGATAAAAATAAACGTTCTAATGTACATATACAAGTTGTAACGTAAATAACGCACAACCTCTTAAGGGGTCATTGTACTCATCATTATGAACAACTTTTACTTTGGGACCAAACCTGAAATCGCAAAAATCAGTTGTTCCCTACAATTTGACGAATTATGCGAACATAAATGTAGGGAACAGCTGATTTTTTTTCGTGATTTCAGGTTTGGTCCCATAGTAAAAGTTGTTCATAATGATGAGTACAATGACCCCTTAAGAGGTTGTGCGTTATTTACGTTACACCTTGTATATAAAAAATGTAACATAATTAACACAAGATCTCATACACCTTTAATTAGAACACTGAGTTAAAAACTTTTTTACAAAAAACGATTACCTCCGAAAAAAACTGAAAAGCAAAAAATAATAAATCTTTTTGTTTAACCTCAATAACTAAGTTCGGAAGGCGGTGATATAAAATTAAAATACATATCCAAAGTCACCGACTTCCGAAATTATTTGAATTATCAAAATCGAACTACTCTGTAATAAGATATGCGTGGTCATACATAACAATAAAATACGCGTCGAATTGAGTAACCTCCTCCGTTTTTTCGTCGGTTAAAAATGCACTATTATGACCAAAACATTTAAAAAAATCTAACTATTGTTAAGATAATTGTGAGTTAATTTATGCATGCAAATTGAGTCTTATTGCCTTGAAATACGATTTAATTTTCTGTGGCTCAATCGGCGTTAAGTTTGGCAACTGATTTCGATTTAGTAGTCAATTATGAACAAACTATTTTCAGGAGTGGTGTTTATTCTGTTACACCTTGTATAAATATACCTACATAAACTCACGTCTGGTCTTTTCAGGAGTGAGTTTGGGGGTTGCATATTTGTAATTATATCTATAATATTGCATTCATCCCTTTCTACTGCAAGCTATGGTACCCATTATACCTGCTAAGGAGCAGGTATAATGGTATTATCAAAATTAAACCTATCTTTTACACCTCTACGACTATCTTGCCTGGAAACGGTGCGATATTTACCATACTGATAAAACATCCTAATGGTGTCATACACGTTGCTCCGGAGTAGTGGTTTATTATAAGCCGAAACCTATCTTTCCCGTGACTTCCTCTTATCTTTCCGGTAATATTCCTTTGTAACATTCTTACAACATAGCATCTATATCGCGACCCATAGCGTAGCTTTCTGTACGACACCAGCTCATCCCACACATGACAGGGCGCTAAAATTAGCGTGCCTTTGCAAACATTATCATTACCAACTATGTTTAACGACTCAAATTGTTATCATGTACAGACGCCAGCACATCAAGTCAAATTTTCACAATTGAACATGAACCTTATGCTTATGTTATAAAGATGAAAATCTATCAAAGAAATTTGACAGATTGGAGTAGCTTGATGTGCTGGCGTCTGTACCAAGCCGCATTGCAGTAAACCGTTGATACTGATTTCAGATATTGATTATCTTACGTGAATGAGAACTACCTACTTAAATTAATGAGGTATGCGGGGGAAATGTCTATGAGTCTAAATTATGACTAATCACATAAAATTATTTATTTCTAACTAAATATAATTTATGGTTGTACAAGGGAATAACTAGTCGAAGCTGTTGTTTTTAATGGAAATCTACTAAGTGGAGATCATTGGTGTCGGCGAAAACTGATCAATTGAAGATACTATAAACATAATTTTAGATTGAGTCATTTGAAAGGGTACCTATTTGCAGGCTCTATGACTGAATGTGAATATTTTAATATGGGTTTTAAAGCTTGCTTACCTACACTACCAAAATGACCAATAAATATACTTATACAGGGAAGGTTTTTATCCAGTACGCAAACTGTAACCATGAATTCACCATATAATTCTAGAATCTCTAGCGCAGAAATTTTTCGCCAATTATACAAAAAAAAAAAAACATAGAACAGTGCAATACCTACGTGGTCAAAATGTATGGAACAGCTGATTTTTTTTTCGTCTAGAATGAAATGCTGAATTCATGGTTACAGTTTGCGCACTGGATAAAAGCTTTTCCTGTTTAGATAAGAAATAAAATTTAATACCAACATCATTTGAAAAGTCTCCATATCGGTAGGTATAAATAAAGTAGATACATATTCTACATAAACAATAGGGTATTTTCCAATTTTTTTTAAACTATTCTAATTTGAAGATTGGGACGAAATATGTAACAGAAAAATAAAAGTACTTTGATTTATATCCATTTTCTCAATTAAAAACTAAGTATTTAAACCAACTTATTTTTCGTTGTTTTAAATTTACCGCCAAAACGCTCCCTACGATGACTTTTTATCACGTGACGTCAACTTTGTGTAAACTAAAGTAGTTAGTAAGTAAACAAGTGAGTGTCGCGTTTATTATGACAACAAGATTTTTATGGATAGAAAGGGAAATCACTTGTGTGCGGTGCCTCTGTGCACAAATACTTCTAAAACTGCGCCAAACTAAGTATTTGTACCGGTGCTGTTTACACAAAGCTGATGTCACGATGTCACGTGATAAAAAGTCATCGTAAGGAGCGTTTTGGCGATAAATTCAAAACAACGAAAAATAAATTTGATTTTAATCGTTTTTAATGGAGAAAATGGATATAAATAAATTTATTTTTATTTTTCTGTTAAATATATCGTCCCAATCTTCAAATTAAAATAGTTTTTTTTTATCAAATTGGAAAATACCCTATTTAGAGGTTCTCGAAGACATCTAAGAAGGTTCTAGGTAATTTTGTGGAGAATACTAAATAATAAACTATGTTTAACTAACTAAAATAATAATTTGTGACCACACTAACTGATATTCATGCAAGGGAAGCCCTATGGGGTATTACTCGATTTCGTTTACAACTTAATTGTTAGGTTGGGTTAATAATAAAGACTTATCATCCTCGTTCGAATATGGCCATTCAAATTGACCTCAAATCGCTTATATTAATTTAATCTAGACTATACTACTACTAGAAACCGGGTAAGTACCGATTTAAAGAAACAAGAGAAGAGGAAGAACATTAGCCTTTAAAAAAAAAATAAGATTAGCCTTAGTCGCCTTTTACGACACCCGCAGGAAGAGAGGGTTTGGCCTATTCTTAACCGCGGACAACACGTTTTTTTTTTAATATGTTTAATATCCTACATATTAAAATTACTCATGTGCTGTGCATAAGCTACAGAACGGATCTGGAGTTTTTTTTTTTTTTTTGAATTTTTAGTAAAGTAAGATAAATGCAAAATAATATTTTGACTTCGTGACAAACAGAATATATATTCCATTAATAAACCGGACAATAGAGTAATCTAGACTATACTACTACTACCAAAAATCCGGAAATTACCCATTGCAAGGAAAGAAAAAAAAAATAAGAAGAAGGAAGAAAAAGAGGAGTATCCCTTAAGGCGGGGATAGATGAGTTTTAAGGAATTGAAGATCACGTCTAAACGGCTTGTCTCGTGGATTAGGAAAAAAATATATGTTAAACTAGACAGTTTTCTCCATCATTTCATATGTGAATATTTTAAATAATATTTTTATAACATAATGTAATTAATTGGTAAAGTAATGTCTATCGCGGACATAAAAATGATTATCACGCAAAAACTATCGGGTGTATTTCCATTAAACTTTCACCATGTAAAAGACAATTTAATCACCCAAAATTTTGTATACGGTTTTTCTTTGAATTGTGTTTGATAAATCAACATGGGTTGTTTTTCGAAAAACTTGATGCGCGTTAAGGCGGGGTCTCTTGCGCGCGACGGGCGGCAGTGCATCGCTGTAGGTAGCTGTCATCTATCGTCGCCTTATTTTACGACAACCGCAGGAAGAGAGGGTTGGCCTATTCTTAACCGGAGACCACATGGTTTTTTTTTAAATATTTTTTGTATCCTACATTTTATTCTTACAAATGTAGCAGAGGTTTGTCCTAATTACTGATATATTTTCTGGAAATTTTGATTGTAAACAAACGTTTTCTAATTACAATGTATTCTAATCAAAAGTTGTCCATCATAACTTGTCTATTAATTGGTACCAATTTGTTACTCTGATAAGGAATTGGTGTTGGCTTCATTGTGTACCTATCATTTATTCGTTAGGTACAATTAGAATGGTTGTCATTGTTAGGAATCGATCCGAGTCAACCGTCAGTGTATTTTCATATTTTTTTACCTTATTATAGTTAACTAATTTGTTAAATTATATAGTGTGATACCTACGTACTTAAAAAATCGACGAAGAAAAAAATATTCCATGTTATACCTCAAATTATTAATTTACTAGCATTTAAAAACATACCTGTAAATGTAAATATTTAAATTTAATTTAATGCATAGCTAAAATAATTCTATGTATAACTACGAATTAATGATTTTTTTACACTAAGTTGTATTTTTTTTGTTTTTAGTTTTTTTTATATTCTATTATTAAAACTTAATTTAATATAACAATTAAATTAGGAGATAATTATTCAATTGATACTTATTAATATACCTACATATAACTCACATATTATTAATATATTTATACACACAACGCAACCAATTTATTTTCTATTTCAATTTATTTAATGAAGCTCCTACCGAAGTATTATTTTTATTTTTTATTATTATGTCCAATGTTTGTTCAAAACAGTTCGATGTAGATTTCGGATAGATTTTTTATTATTTAAGTTGTTGTCTATAGCTAATTTAGAAATCTGGGACGATATAACGACTAGAATCTTAAGTCACTTGAAACCACGAAAATCTGACTAATTACAATATTTTTTCTTCTTCTTAACTACTTACTTTAAAAAGTATGTTTCAAAGTTATTGCCAATTAAATTAAATGTAAGCATGGAAACTGAACTATTTGGTACATAAAATATTATCACAAATATTTAAAACCTAACAATGTTGGCACGTATTTGGATTGAAGTATTGTTCGGAAAGAAGTGATACAATTAATTAAAATTTAGATAGATGTTATGTTAGAAAACCAATGACCTAATGAGGTGCTAAGTATCAAACTAAAAACCGTGCTAGAGTAAAAATGTGCTGAGAAAAACTCATCTAAAACTTCTATTAATGGTTGGAGCTCCAGGGTAGCCAATGAAATTCTAATTGCCTTACGTTTTCAGCTCTATGTGGGTCAGTGCCAGCTTGTATGTTAAAATATGATTGTCAACCGTAACACGTATGTATTTCCAGAATTATAATAATTAAAATCAACAATACTAAGTTCAATTAATTCCATTGAATGACTATTTGATGAAAACGTCATTCAATGATACTAGGGGCTGATTTTTCAATAGTCAGATTAGTTTTATCAGAAGAATAATTATGTAAATTTGACATGTTTTCTATACATAAGCTGTCAACCCGCAATATTTAATTCCTCATTAATAAGTATTTAAATATTGAAAAACTCGGCCCTTAGAGTAATGTATTGATTGATTTTAATTATTGAAATGATGTAAGTATCTAAAGTAATATTTGTTAAGGTCGTAAATCATATTTTGTTTAACATACATCAACATTTTGTACAAAAAACGTACCTACGGCATTTTGAATTTCGCGGGCTATCCTAAAGTTTCTATCAACACTATAATTATATTAGTAATTATTAAAATTATGTTAATATACCCTGGACAGCTATAGTCACCAGAATGTTCGGAGGTTCGGAGATTTTGAAAGCCGATTTGAGATCCAACATTGAGACTCATTGTGTAATAATTTTATTGCGATATATATATTACAATAGGACTGGCTTGTCATTAGATGGTGACATTTTTAACTTTAATAAGACTATTTGGTTACACATATAGGTATAGTTAGTATATCCAGCCAGCCCCATTTTTGTTGCCTGCCTAATTATTTCCCTACTGTTGTGGTCCAGACCCTAGAATAAAAACGGACCACAGAACGCGCATCGCAGTTGAAACCGACGCAAGTTTTACCCATCTGAATCGAGATAACAACTCCCAAAGTATCCGTAATATGACCTGCATTGACGCTTACTTCGTGCGCCCGATTCGGATTTGGGAAAATAGGAATCGAGATAGCTGTATTGTAATCTGTATCGAAACCGGAGCACTGCGCCTGCACCCTAATTGCGTAACATACGATCAATCATAATCTGTTTCATTTTTTCAGTTCAACAATATTTATTGCGTTATTTACGATGTTGAGCAGACACATTTTTTTGATTAGCAATCTGTTTCAAAATGATTCAGATTATGATTGATCGTGCGTTACGCAATTAGGGTGCTGATCTTGAATACGAGCCTTCATTGCCAATCATAGATTATTTTTTAAATTTACTCATGCCAATAAACATTAAAGCTTTTCAATTTTAAAGCCTGAATTTTGTCAGTTTCAAATTAGGCGCAGTGCACAATTTAGTCTTTGTCTAAGCTGTCATTGACGAACGGTTTTTTGACGGTCACCTGTCGCAGTATGATAGTATCTGCCATCATTTCTGGCCAGATCTCTCGCTTAGATGAAGTTCGCAAGCCACCACATACATATCGTCATAGAAATGTTAACGCAGATCCACATGGCTTCAGTATTCACCATTAACCGTTTTTTATTAGGATATTAGCAATGTGAGTCACACTTTACTAATATTCTTTTGATCTTTTCAAGCCTGTGAGACAGAGTCACAAGGGCAACCAATAGTTCAGTGGCAGGATCGACTTGGATCTTTCGATCTTATAAGCCAATACCACAACCGTTGGACTACTGATTAAAACTTATTATTTAAGTGTGCGTTTCCTAGCGCCGCAAGATTTCTTAATTTAATCGTAATAACTAAAATGAGTGACATTAGATATACACCTCGGACAGTGGTTACTGTCAACTATTTAGAAGATCTATGCTAAAGAAGATTAGACGTTACGTTACTGTTAATAAAAGTTTTTTTACCTTAGCCTTAATTTTCAATCATAGTCTCAATGTCGTCAGGTATTATAATGAATATTTCCAAGTATGTGAATGGTTCTTCAGTACTTAGACCAAGGTGATAAGTGATTGAAAGTGATATCCACCAATGAATGCTCCGACTTATTGCCGAGCAATATCTACAAGTAATAGCCATCAGTCAGCATTTACTTGATCGGTATATATCGAATTCAGTTCGATTTATTAAAACGCTTCACGATAATTTTCCAAATTTTAGACATTACGGATTTCAAAGTCAATTTTGGGCAGGACATGGTTGTCTTTTAGTTAAATAACAGGTTCACAGTACCGTAACTGTAGTCAGCGAGTATCTAAAGTCTTGTGAAGAGTGTCAGCTCAGCAGGATCAACAGAACAACGATTTAAACGCCAGCAGTAGGTACGTACTACAGATTCGAAAACTGTTCGCATTGCATATACAATTTACAGAACAAAACAAGAAAGATCAAAATTCGCAATCCTAGTAAACCGTTCACCGATACCCCTGAAGAAGTTACTGAATTTTTAGAACATTCGCGTTTAATGAGACTTCCTTTAGTTTGGTTATTGCTGTAGAAGAAACTTATGATCGTAGTCAATTTAACATCAACATATTTTCTAGCGAAGAATAATTCCGTTGTCAGCGTTTAGAATATCCCACCGTTAATTTGTCGTGCTTCGGGTGTCACACCCCGTCAGGTAGATGAAGAGTTCTGACGCTCCGCGTTCCATACGATTCTTTAAGAACTGGTTCTGCCAGATGTTTGTATGACCCGTGAAGGGCACAAGGGCGAGCCCTCTAAGAGGGTTGAAGGGTAACTTCGACTCTCGAGTCAAAATAAATCTCCAAATGTTCTCATGTCTATCTTAACCGTGCTACGTACCGTGTAATCTAAGCAAATAATATAATGTTTCACAGTATGTCGGTATTCTGTGGTCTATTAGTCGATGTTGTGGAATTTGAGAATCGCCCGCCCTTTGATCTCGGAGTTGCAGAGCTTCCTCACGACCTCCTGCGCTTCCTCCGCGGGGAACACCGAGTGAGGAGGAGGCTCGATCTGTTGGCAAACAATATTTTTTGTTACATATTACGGACACAGTTAAAAAGAAATATACCCCGTAGATGTGATGAGTATAGATTTCTACATGCAGAATGAGCCTATTATGTTCCCACTGTTGGGACACAGGCCTTCTCTCTTCGAAAGGTAGTGGGCTGTAATCCACCACGCGGGCCCGCAGTGCTTGTTGGTAGATGTCACATGTCTTCGAATTTTTGGTTCTAGGATCTACCCACATGGGGTGCGATGTTTTCTTACACAGTTTTGAGAACAGTGGTGATGAAATAATTTACACAAAATAAAGCGCCTGTGGGTTGAACCTACAACTCGTAAGTCGGCCGCCGCTACCACTTGGCCACCCCTGCTCTCAATATTTACACACGACAATATGAAAATTGATAATTTTTTTGGTTGTTTTGTTACATGAAGTATCAGTTGAGAAAATTTGTTACTTTTGTATTTTTTTTTTGTATTTACATATCGATACCCAGTACCTACACGTCAGTGAAGTTTACACAGAGAAAACTGTTTTTCTATACTGATATTTCAAGTGGCTACACTACCTGTTTTCAGGCCAACAACATTACTTTCATTATGAAGGAACACTGGGGGCCAGGGGAACTATGCTTAAGATACTAGGTACTTATGTATGTTGTAATGTCAGATGTAATGACGATGTCTGTACAAATGTTGTCACTTAAAAAAAATAATAACTTATGTGTTTATTTAATCTTTTGTAAACCTGCGGTCGATGACCCAAACAAAAAACAAATCATATTAATCTATTTTTGTTTGAACATGTTTAGGTAGCGATACTCATCCATCTGTGGTGATTTGCTACGAGTAGCTTATTTAATTTTACTAGTCGAACTAGAGAGGGTTGTATTGCTGATTATAATTCCGTAAATGCAATACGTGTTACGCTCGCGAACCAAAATTTGCTTAACACTGACCTGCGAATTGCAAGAAAATGTTCGCGCTACCCCGGCACTTTCCCCTTAAGATGCCTTCTCGATAATCTACATTGGCAGTGTCTTACATGGGTCTTTGGGATCCTACTGATTAACACACAAAACCCTGACTTTGAACTTGACCGAGCGCCAAGTTAGTGGAGACTAATTTTTTCAATTGCCCACTACGAGTCCCGGCCAACTGGGCGTCATAAACGTTGATAGATTATGTCAGACGGTTTTCTAACTACATCCACCGTTTCATAACAGGAAACTGCAAAATCCTCTTTTCCTTATAGGTAAGTGTGCAGGTCGTGCTTACTTGAGATGAGAATAAGAAATCAGCCTTTTTAATCAACAACGACATCGTAATGAATAACTTTGATTATGGAGGAACACTGACTACCAATTTAAAGGTATAAACCTAGTTTGGGAGAGAGGGGACCTATGCTTAAGATACTACTTCTGTATGTTGTAATGTAATGTATGTAAGAATGTAATCACCTTTTTTAAATAAATGTTATTTATTTTTCATAATAATTTATGGTTGAAGATCCAAAAACGAACCACATCAAATTAATATTTTTTGTTCTAAATTCAAACCAAAATCAAATCAAATGTTTATTTCCAAGAAATACAAAGACATCAAAGTTTGTTGGACAAATTAAAATTCATATAGGTTTAGATTCCCCTTTAAAATGTGTAAATACTTTCCTAAACCAGTGGATGTCGACTAGTTTAAAATGAGTGTTTTTCCTATGACATTTAGATAAATCACTTTACGTAGGAAATACACCTTTTTATTAAAGGAAATATGATTTGGAATGTGAAAAGAAATAGCCTCCTTTTTTTGTCCGTTAAAAATAGATCGATAAGTTTATGCGTGGATGCCGCTTCCGCTTGTCTCCTAATTTTCCAATTAGTAAATCTACTTCAAAATGTGATAGGAGTGGCATGGTAGGTTTTTTTTTTGACGCTGGGAAATCATCAAATAATTCGTCCCGCTCTGGGTGGAGCAGGAGGGCGTGTCAGACTTTTACTGACTAAAACCCACCCGTGTTCCCTCAGTTGCCTGTGTGCCAGGGGCCACGGTATCTCTTTCGAACAACCCGTACCCCTGGACACAGATGTCGTCGGATCAGAGGGGACTATCAGTAGGAATCGCTTTTATATTGACAGTTCCACAACATTCATGGCGTTGTTTACGTTGCTAAGCAGACAATTTTTTTGAACATATGAAAGAATGGATTAGCAACAATCCAAAAAAAATGATTGAGATTCTGATTTATAGTGTGTTACTCAATTAGAATGCAGATCGTGCTACGTATTCTTTTTAAACGTGCTACTGTGCACAACACAAAGACATTTAAATATAATAATACATGATAAATAAATCATAAGAAGTCCTTCATCAACTAGAAATCATTTCTATTTCATCTCAATGCCATTAAACTTGACAATTTCATTAGTTTCAAGAGCCTGATAAGCAGGTTATCATATAATATGGATACCGGTAAAATGTGCGAGCATCGAACGACCTTGCATAGATAACGGACGAAACCTCGTGGTGGCTACTCTAAATAAGTTTACGCGATAGGTAATTGAAATCTGTGTCATGTAAATTTGAAACACAGAAACATAAAAGTGAATCACTCACCTGTTTCGTTTCTGTGTCTCTCAATGAATTTGGTCGACACGAACAGAGAGAAGAACAAAAGATACAGCAATAACATCAAAAACACGAAAGAAACAAAGTAAAATTGCATACTGAATTACTGACAAAAAATATTAGGTATAAAAAGATATTGAAGATTGCAACGATGGCAAAACAATAGTAACATCTAAATTAAAACAACCTGACAATCCGACTATCAACGATAGAAGGGAAGTCAGAAGAATTCGCCATCCGTTGACGAAATCCTAAATCGAGTATCCTTTACTAGAAGTCACCCGTGAAAATGTAACACAACACAAAATCTCGGCAGGAATATTGCAATAAATTAACTGACTTACCAGAACGATTTTATCGATCTGCTGGGAGGAGACACTTATGAGACTGTTATCTGCATGAAAACAGCCGAGCGATTGCACAAGTAACATGCACCGCTGAGAAAGAAATATGGCCCGTGATTGGAAGTTAACACTGCAATTGGATAAATTGATCTAAATTGGCCTTGCATTTAGGGAGCGAATTGCCCCTTGTGAATCAATCAGTGCAGTATATTAGTCACTATATATACCGTTGCAACAAAGATAAGTGCGTAGTCCACCGCCTGCAACTCTGCAATCTACTTTTCAACAAAATCGCTCGCACAAAATGCGGAATTAGGGGCAGCGAATACACTTTTAATATCTTCATGAACATATCGATTTCCCTCATCTCCTGGTTTATCCAAATGGGGGTAAAGACGCTACATGCCAATGATTTCCTATGCTTTTGATGAAATTAAAGATGAACAGAGAGTTTATCCAATGCGTCTACTTCTCCTCAAGTTGTGTGAGTAATACAATGATATTAACAGGTAGAGCGGAGTTGCCAGCGGAGGACTAAAAAAACTTTATCTTCCACATAACGGTCAAGATGACCTTACTATGTATTGGATGTAGGGTCTGACTGATCACTATGTTCAATATGGTGACGATGCAATTGTAGGGTTTTATGTTTCTTGTGCAAGCACGGACTCGATCCTCAGAGCCTATTTAGGGTTTGCAAATATTCACGAGATATGAAAACGTCAGCGTGTAATCACACTATGTATCCTAGTTCGAGATAAACTACGTGCTCCCTTTCACCGGCTTCATAAGGTTCATAACTCATTTGTTGGGCTTGGTATAACCTTTTATAACAAGCTTCCCTCTTCTTTGTTAGATTTACATTTTAGTGTGTTTAAAGCCA
Organism: Polymixis flavicincta; assembly: GCA_949987655.1. Classification (NCBI taxonomy): domain Eukaryota; kingdom Metazoa; phylum Arthropoda; class Insecta; order Lepidoptera; family Noctuidae; genus Polymixis; species Polymixis flavicincta. Next base: position 6,951,896 of record OX465171.1, on the reverse strand, counting down.
AAGTAAAATCCAACCTTTGTTCTAAGGCATATTATTCTATTAACGACTACTTAAACGATAAGAATAGTTGGTCGCTGTGATTAACTCAAGACAATGTTTGTGTTCTTTCACCAGAATTAGCTTACCTAATGACAGGTTGTATGAATTACATTCATATACTTAATTGTTTATTTTATTAGACTCTTTAAATCATTTTATTTTTTACTATTGTATTGTACAGTATCAAGTTCTTCTAACTGAACAGACAGCTGTGCTGCTGGGGAGTTTGTTGCGCCACTTCTTCTTCCCAGCTAAAGCACTAGGAAGTGTCGAAGGGTGGGCGTTTTGGGGGGACTGTCTTATGTTTTATTTTTTTGACGTTCGAAAAGTGCTGACTCTCAGCCTAGTTTGAATAAATGACTTTTGATTTTGATTTTTGATTTAGATCATGATAGTATCACGAGACAGCTTTTTAATCTTTTCGTACAATCAATCTAATAAATTCAAGTCTATACTAAATTAAGAAATTCTCAGGTACCAAACTAACCTCTATCGTGCGAAATATTCTGCTGTTTTGGGAAACGCATCTTAAAACGCTTCAAGTTTACTCCTTCAATTATATTACTCGGGCGTTACAACACACCGACCATTAGAAAAAGACAGAGCATAAGGCCGAAGTTCTATAAATCGGAACTATCTAAACACATATATACTATTGAAGTATCTGTTTGTAAAGTCAAAATAACGGGTTTTTACTAAATGCATCTAAAAGTATAACATGGTACCTCCTTATATCAAAAACGAAGTCTAAAAATCTTGGTATGTCTGTCAGTTTGTTTCGTGTAATGACACAGGACTTTCACTGGCCGATAGCTGAGTTATAAGGAGTATTGGCCCGGTAGCAAGTTTCTGTGGGATAATATCCGACATCTCAGCGGGAGAAACCGCGTGTTGCAGCTAATTTTATCTAAATACAAAATTGCATATACTCACTTCACCCTTAGCCACCAGCCCCACCAGTTGCTTGAGCTGTTCTATGGAGCCGTTGGGGACGATTTCTATGTTGACATTCATATCTTCAGCTTTCTTGGCAAATTTGGGTAGTAGGTGCTCACCGACGTCTTCCGTCACTAGTACCACTCCACCCTGTAGGTGAAAAGATCTTTAGTATACATGGAGCCGAAAGGTTCTAGGGTAGACTCGCAAAAGGATTGACCGACTAACTGGTGACGGTCGTGGGAATCCGCTAGACACAAGAGCCACAGGGCCGGTCGCTGCTTACGGGAGGACTATGCCCAGCTGTGGACGATTTTCATCTGATAATCAAGGTGCATAACATCACGCCTTGTTTCCCCGAAAGGTCGAAAGGGGGTCAGAATAGCATTACTCAGATAGGTATATTAAATTAAGGTGAATAAAATTATTCATCATCATTTCAGCCGAAAGACGTCCACTGCTGGACATAAGCCTCCCCAAAATGGGGGTTTTGCCATAATCGCCACGCCTGGCAGGCGGGTTGGCATCGCAGTATGATGGTAAAATGAATAGAGAACGCTGCTGGCCATTCTCTAGTAAGTCCCTTACGGCCGAATACTGTAACGTCACTCAAATATTTAAGGCCTGTTTGAGCAGCTCTTAAACTTTAATTTCGTATCCCCAAACGTCACTTTTAAGTATCTGTTCTGTTCTGTTCTAAGTGCTTCTTTAATTAAGTTGTGCTCAAACATTTAACACTTAGTCGCCTTCTACGACAACAACGGAAATAAATGGGATGGTGCTATTCTTTTACGTCTGGTACCACACGGAACTTTAATAAAATTATTATTAAAATACAATACAATTAATTAATTAATTTGACGAACGGTTGGCGCAGTGGTTAAGCGATTGACTGCTGCGCTGCGTGTCGCGGGTTCGATTCCCGCACGGTACAAATATTTGTATGAACTACAAGTCGTTTTTCTGGGTCTGGTTGTTTGTGTATGTGAGTTTAAATGTTTGTAAACGCACCCACAATACAGGAGAAATTCCTAGTGTGGGGCAAAGTTTTATCAAAAAAAAAAAAAAAAAAAAAATTAAGTTGCGATTAGAAGATTCCATTTTATTACGAACGGGGCAACGCAATCCTGGATTAGTTCGACAGGTATTTACAGCGAATAATGTACACACGGCTACACATCAAGCTATACATTTTTGGTATAAGCTGATCTCGCATTGTATAGGATTTCTGTACAGTGCGAGATCAGCGTAAACCGGAAATGTATAGCTTGATGTGTACCTGCACGGACACTATCTACGCTTATTTACATTGCGCTTATTTACAATATCGTGTAGTAGGTTGTGATGTTGGCTTATGAAAGATATAATGGGCAGACTACCTATCGTATAAAAAGTTTTTATAATTATACATATAATATTGAATTAACGGTCAACACTAGCTACTTTTTTATATTTTTTTATTCTACGTTTTTGAAGGAGGCTTTTACCCACAATGGTATGTCAGCCTCATCATAACTTAAACATGCTATAAGCTACACCTACCAATACAATAAACATGATTAATTTCGAAACAAATCAGTAAGTAGGTTTGCTGTTGCATTAATATACATAGGTATGTATGTACACTACTGTTATCGTAACTAATATAACGAGAAAAGATAAAAAACATTGTATGTTAGTTTTTTCATGCTAAAACGGCTGAACGGATTTGGATGAAAATTGGCACATGAAACTTTTTAGCCCGTTATTTATACGGGATCGACACTTTTACGGGTGAAACCGCGGGGCGCAGCTAGTCACCAACATTTTTGACAAGCAAGGTGCTCATGGCAAATTGGCAATATTACCTTGAAAATGTAGTAAGTAGGTACAGAAGCCAGCACATCAAGCTACCCCAATCTGTCTTTGATAGTTTTTCAACTTTATTGCAAAGGAATAAAGTTTATGTTCAATTGGGAAAATTTGACAGTTTGGGATAGCTTGACCTGCTGGCGACTGTACCTATATGTAGATACCTAGTAGAATTTCAAAGTTATTCGTCCGAGAGAGTACTCTTAACTAACTTTGAAATTCTACTAACTATGCAATTGACGAAGACATGTTAATGGTAAGAGCAATGATTATAAGTGTAATTACTTATAAAATCATTGGGTAAGAGTATTTCTGTAAATACTCACAGTGGCAAGGCATTGCATAGAACGATGTAGTGATCGGGAGGTGGTGCCAAAGTTCAGCACCACATTAACAGGACCACCGCACGCGTCCGTCGTCCGCTCAATAAGCTGCTTCTCATACAGATCCTCGTTCCACTGGACCACGTTCACCCTGCGTTAAATAAAAACCACTCGCTAATTTGGCCAGTCTAAGATACTTCGTAACCGACCAAAGAAAAGATGACTGAGTATGAAAAATAAAAGGGTGGGTAGAAAGTGAATATATTTTATGACCGCTAAAAGATGTAGCTAAAAATAAATTAGATAACGGCAGGAACCCTTATCTTATTTATTGTTTGGCTCGCTACGAAACCCTTCCGTTGCTTACACATTGGCTTACACTTCGTCAGCGAGAGATATTGTGTTGCGTACACATCACATCTCTCGCCGGCGAAGTCGTGGCCAAAGCCAGTAACTTAATATCGCGCCTGTATTTCCCCAAGGGCTGGGCAGAGGTGCACTTATATTTATTCCCACATTTAATCAGTTGTATTTAAATCACACCATCAATGCAAATGCAATCCACACTCCGGGCTGACACTGCGAAAATTCCTGATTCCTCCCGTAAATACTAAGTCACTTCACTGCGGTTTGCTAACGCACTTGTCCACTACTGATGTCGGAATCAAAAGCTACGGATTTCTAAATGAAACTCTAAATCAGCTATCCGATCGGAGTAGTGTAGCAACGTTATAAATGGCGGCAATTTTGCAAATGACGGGTAATACGCGAGGGACAAGGAATACCGACGGCTCCGAGAGCGTAAAAAAGAGGTCATAATTATAGGTAAACGTAGCACCGGGTATAGTTTCACGGTCAGCATTTTACATCCATGAGTGAGCGACAATTAGGTACCAGTCTATCGTCGACCTTCGTCTACTTTTGTGCCAAATTACATAATTATGACAAGTATATCTATGTATACGTAATTCCAATTTTGAGTATACAAGACCGTAAGTGAAAACTTTATCTAGGTCCTCGGTCCAATCAACATAGACATCAGTTTATATAAGTGACTGCAAAACTTTATAGCTAGTTAGACCGATTGATGTCGCGCAGAGTCCACAATTCCAACCGGGTCGAACCAGAAACTAATTGACCAATAAAACCGCCAATTGTGCACTGATATTGCAATTTCAACTGAGAACACTCTTTCAATTATATTCATAGAATTGCCGAGAGGTTATGTAGTCAATGTCACCATCGGAATAGTACTCGCGAAAGTCAGGGCCTTCAGAGGTCCGCATTTGTGGCAGCATCTGATAGATGCTCAAAAGTTTAGTGATTCCACCACTTAGCTCAAATCAGTGCCATCCAAACAAATCGTTAATCAAATAATACGTCCACCTCAACAACCTTGGGCAAAGATCAAGATAATATTTGTTAGCAGATGTTATTCAATCTACATGTGTTAGAAACACGAGTGCATTAATTGATAAGCTAAACATAAAATAAGATCTATTAAAAGTTATGTTTTAGCTTCGTTATAAGTATTGGGTATGAGTCATACAAAGTAAAGAAATTAATGCAACTTACTCTTCGCATTCCTTCGCTAGAATGAATCCTTCGTCCTTCAGGGTAGCCACACAGATCCTGATGCGATTATTGTAGGATGCGCGCTTGAAGTAATGAGTGGCGATGCGAAGCGCCCACAGCGCCAGACCACCGGTGCCCACGATCAGCACCGTTGTGCTGTCCTTCTTCGACGGGCCTTCCAACACTTTCTTCAGACATTCTCCAGCCGTGGCCACAGTATTCATTGCCAGTAAAGCACCAGTAGGCAGCATCGCCGCCACACTAAGAGGCAGCTGCTCCGGTACAGGCACCAGACACTTAAAATCTGGCACGACAATATACTCGGCATAACCATTGGGCACACCCTCGTAGGGGTATAATACTATCCTGGAACCTTCTTTAATCCCGTCTAGTCTTTCTGCAGCTTTGCCGATGGCGTCCACCACGCCAGCGACTTCATAGCCCGGGAACAAGGCACCGTCTCTCATACCTATGTGTGAAGGAGTGCTGTGGGTGTGGATGCCGAAGTTCTCCATTTCCCCTGACAGGCTGCCGATGGAGGATATGGAGGATGTACTGCAGACGGACGCTGAACGAGTCTTGTTGGCTCTGTAGCAAGCTCCTGCGTACACCACGCGTATCCTGGCGCCGTACATCGGCACATCGGGTACGGGGACGTCGAAACTGAACACGCACTCCCTCATGGTTGGTCCGGGGGACTCGATAGACACTTGTCTGCACAGCTTACTCATTTTGAAATCTAAGGACAAAAAAAAGCATATTAAAATTATTTTAATGATGGCTTTGTAAGTAATTTTCAGGGCAAGGTTAAACAAGGAGCTGAGGGATACGAGACAACAAGATAAATTCAAAATGTTATCAAACGATGACGATCACTTTAAGTTAAACATTTCACTCTGCCTACCTAAGTCCGCACTATCGATATATGATAACGTTATACGTAACAATGTCTAAAACAATAATAATCTCCACTATTCAAACGCAGCGTCCGTTCGTCCCGAGACCGCATACGATTCTGATGTGCCGCCCGCTGGAAAACTCATTATCATTAGTACACAAATCGATAAAGGAGATAGGTACTTACAAAAACATTAGGTACAAAAGGGTCAAACCTTTTGTACATTGTAATCTGGAAAAATATTCTTCAGTAGTAACAGACAGCTTCCGTGAAACTATATTGGAAATTTTCCAGCAGGAATATTGTTTTCCATGGAGTATTAAATTTAGGAAAATATTATTTCCTTTATTTCAATAAATACCTACATATAAATAACATTTTTAAATATTGGAACATAAAATATATAAAAACATTTAAAATGTAAAAAATAGTAGCCCACCGGTATCGGGAACAGGGTGCAAGCCACCGGCGGGCGGTCAGGGCTCCAGAGAGAGGAACCTGCTATCAATGCAAACCGTGTGATATTTATACATCTACCGATAGACAAAAACAGGCTCTTCAAGACCTGCATTCTTACATAAGGTCCTGAGTAAACGCTTAAACTTGATACGTGCAGTTACACACCTTCTTCCTCAAAAACGATAACGCGTTTTTTCCTATTAGCTAATGAGTGACAGAGCAATCATGATGCTGTCTCCACGCACATCTCGCACACGAATCATGCAGCACGAAGGTACATACAATGGTCGGCCAAAACCTTGCAGTTATTACAGATCTGCAAGGTTTTGGCCGACCATTTCGTTGTCACGTATGATCACGTGTTATAATGAAGTAAAAGCAGGATTTCACACACGGTAGGTTTGCAACATTGCATGCTACAGTGTCATTCTTGAAGTGCCTCGGAAAGCACATTAAGGGCTGATTTTACCAAAGTCGATATCTTTTATCCGTATAGAGTAAAATTTACGTCTGACAATAAATTCTACTATGGAAGATCTGTCAAAAATTCAAAATGTATTCTCAGCATAAGACTTATTCTAAGTTTAAAAGTTTGGTGAAATTCGCCCTAAATCGTTGGTCCCGGCCACCCGGCTGTCATTTGAAGATCTTTGACAATCGTTACGGGTCGTTAGAAGCTCAAAAGTCTGACAACCAGTCTTACCAAAGGGTCTTGTGTTACCTAATAACTAGGTTGTGGAGGACAGATAGGCAGTCGCTGTAAAATACTGGTATTCTCCTGCATCCGGTTAGACTGGAAGCCGAACCCAAAAAATATGGGAAAGGCTAGGCAGATGATGAGTGCCATTCACAATAGCATGCAAGCTACTTGCACGTGAAGTGACTGGCAGGCGCAAGGAACAAAGTGTGAAAATCAAACGATATGAAACGTAGCAGCCCTAAATATCTTGTCCCAGAATATAATACATACCCAAGCAGAAATACAGCTTCATACTAACGCCGCCGCCGCACCGTAGGTCGAAAATCGGCTGACATAGACTTAGGGATTTCAATATGCAAGTGCCTTTTTTTTGCCGGATATCGCTTCTATTAGTTATTATCATATACAAAAAAGAAAAAAAATACGCTACGACTTGAGAACCCCTCCGTTTTTTCGTCGGTTAAAAATGACATCCGAGTTAATTCTGCCCAAAACGAAGGAATTATAATTTTTTTACGAAAAATTTATATGAAAGTTGCATGAAAAATCGAACTATCTCTTAAACGGAAAGGAATACCGTAATATCTTTACAGGTTATCACACGATTTTTTTATCATCAAAATATATTTGTTTACTTTTACATATGAAACGTGTCTGAGTTGAGGAACACAAACTTTTAACAACACGTCACATAAAATAGCGTCACCCCTATATCCCCGAAAGAGTATGCAGAGGTTTATAGTACACTCACACTTAGACAACTATATTTGAGCTAGATATTTATCAACAGATAATGTTTTTTGAAACTTTGTATACAACCAAACTAGGGACCAAATAACAAACTGTTTAGGCTTCTAATGAGTCTGAAAACAAGTAATTACAATGATTTAGTCTTCTAATCAGTCTGAATAGGTGATTAAATGATTTGCAATATAGCGCAACAATGCCATCTATGGACTACATTCACGTTTTCCTGCTACGTAAGCTATTTTTTTGATTAGTTGTGCTGTGAGCTCTAAAAATGTTTTTGACGATTATAAATTTTCTTTAGCACACGTTTTAAAACTCCAATGAGTAGGTAGTTAACTAATTATCGACGTTTTGCAATAAAAGGGCAAAAATTATGCTTTATCATTTAGATTGTTCACAACTGTATAACTGCTAACACTAAATCTTTGCTCTGCGACTATATATTTTTTGAATGGATAGCCTAATCACCAATTTAGACTTGTTTGTTCTTCTAAAAAGTGAGAGTACCTACTTCTTTTGCAATAAAAGGGCTAAAAATGTTGCTTTATAATTTAGATTGTTCACAACTGTGTAACTGCTAACACTAAATCTTGGCTCTACGACTATAAATTGAATGGATAGCCTAATCACCAATTTAGACTTGTTTGTTCTTCTAAAAAGTGAGAGTACTTCATTTAATCATGAAGTAATGTTTGGTTCAGTTGTATCCCGCATAGGCGATTGCCTTTCCGCCGAAGATCCAGTAACTCTAAAAAAAATTGTCGGAGATTCACGCGAGCTGCTTTACAGAGGTGGCACAAATCCAACCGATTCCTTGATAGTTTCAGAAGACTGTACGGAAATTGGCTGCAAGCAAATATTGATTGGCCAAGTTCTATGCAAACTTAAATTAATAAAGAACCAACTGTTGATGATATACCAAGAGCACACTGAGTCTTTCAAGAAACGTCGACATCATCGTCCGTTGGACTTGTAACATCATCGTCTATTGGAACAATGTCAAAAAGGTCCCGAAAACCATTCCAAGATCTAGGAAACAAACAGAAAAAGAGAAGGTCTGATGATCATACAGAAGAAGATTTCAGTAAATTGGCATATGCAGCTGCAGCACGTTTTCAAAAAGGAGGGCATGAGGATATCCCATCTGTGATCGAATATATGGTGAAAAATCCTGAAGCAGCCGTTAAAATTTATAAAACGGTTGGATTGCTTCTGTCACTAACACTGTCAAAGTGGCAATATATTACGTTGCGAGAGGTTGCCATTCGGGAAGGTGTTGAAGGATATTTATCCATTCTACTATAAAGTGCAATAAACTACTTGATTGCTACCCTCCGAAGCAATCAGTTTCAGTTACGAATATATCGGCTAGGATAACACTTCAAGCTTTACTTGACATCACAGTGACGAGGATTCTTCAATGTCTTTCTGACGATGTGCAAAATAAGCAGCTAAAGCCTAAGTGGAGATTTGATGGTGCTTCCAACCAAAGCCGATACAAGCAGACAACGGAGGATGAGCAAGATGATTCAAGCATTTTCAAAACCTCCTTGGTGCCACTAAAACTGAGAGATGGAGATAATACTATAAGGAAGAACCCAAAACCATGCTCAGCTTTGTATTGTCGTCCAGTTCAGTTTACTTTTGTAAAGGAGAGCGAAGCAGTTGTCATTGATCACATGGATGATGAAATTAACGCCTTCATCCCCACAGAGTGCAGTAATAGTAACAGAGTGACTCATCAACTAATGATGACTATGATCGACGCTAATGTCTGCACGTACCTTTTTGAAGCCAGATCAAATGCATCGTGCTTAGCAAAACCAACAGAATTGAACCACTTAGATGCTGTAACATCAAAGACTGTGAGTTATTGCGTATAGGCTCGACTTCAAATAGTGAGCAGCGAGAAGTAATAAGCACAAAGAATTGTTACAGACAAGAAAAAATGTGTTCAAAATAAATTTAAAGATGTGCTCAATATGTTGATTGATATAGTGAGACAAGGCTCGGGGACTACCAACGACAGGAATACCGCAAGAAAGTTTTTCAAACTTCCCAATAAAACTGCGGCTATTACGGGGTTGGATGAAGAGTTAATTAAGAGATTTGGTGTGATTTTGCAATCAATAACATCTGGCGAAAAGATCGACGTAACAAAATTTAAAGATTTTGCCCATAAAACAGCAGACAATTACGTGGAATTATACATATGACTGGTAACTACATGTCGTCAACCGCTCATAAATTACTAGTACACGGGGCTGACATAATCGAGAAAAATGATATTGTGCCGATTGGCACTCTCTCGGAAGAAGCTTCAGACTCTCGAAACAAAGATTTTAGGCGGTTCCGGGAACATCATTCACGGAAAAGAAGCAGGCAAGAACCTTATCAAGATATTCTTAATATGGTTGTGGTTTCTTCGGATCCTTTTCTAAGTGCACAAAGGCCTAAGTTAGATGCCAAGAGAAAGCGGAGCCTTTTTGGTGAAATTCTCGACTTAATTTAGTTTCAGGAAACTGAGTTCGAGTTTTTAGATATATCCAATCTGGATTCTGACACAGAATTGAGGCGATGCAATATTGAAAAAATGCGGTTAAATATTGATCTTTGTATTGGAATCTGCTCAAAACTGCAAAAGTAATAGAGCAATAGTGGCCTAAAATTAATTCTTTTTTTCCATAGATGGCAGCATTTATCCAAAAACTTAATTTACAAAAGTTATAAGTATCTGAAATGAGGCCTTCTGTTCTTTCCTTAATACTGTAAACTTTTGTTTTTGTAATAAGGCCTCTCTGGCTCTCATGGTCTCATTTGGAGTTCTACAACGAGAGTAATAAGGATTTTTTTTAAATATTTTAGTTAGCCAAGTATTCTTTTGGCCGAACTATATTATGTTAATCCCTCCCAGTCGGCCCTTTGTGGAATAAGCATAACCAGCAGATCTGACTATGAAATAGTCGTTCAATGGGATTTAATGAACTTAGAGAACCTGTTAATGATTATAATTCTGTAAAGACATATCATAAACATATTTTAATCAACATACAACCTGACACTCTTGCAAATTGCAAAGAACTAACGTAAGATAAGGTTACTTAAATCTGAATTTCGCGAGCTAACTTCTCGCTTTCTCCCTAACAATAGAATTCGATGGCGAATCGAACTATTGTGAATAGCTGAGCTGAACAGGGTTTGTTTAGATGGTATATATTTGGAGCCGACCGTAAATTTGTCATTATAATATTTTGTATAAGCTACTGATTTTATGCGTTTTCATCAAACTAGTAAATAAATAAGTAATGAGATCATTCGGGTGACGATCAACTACGACTTGGTGTGCGTAATAATCGCTGTTGATTGATAAATCAGACCGGTCGAAATGGAGGAGTCTGTTCAGCAGTGGACGTCTTACGGCTGAAATTATGATGATGGTGATTGATATACAGAGATATGAGGAATAGGGTGTAAAGTTCACTCACACTGTATAGAAAAGGGAGGATCCTCCGACCAGACGGTTGTTGTGTCTGGTGTGCAACTGCCCGACGGTTGATGTCGGGATGTTGTATATATACGAGTCGCGGGGTAAACTCTGCTTGCGCGATGTAGGCTTTGCGTAGTTCGCATGTGGCATTGTAGATCGGGCCACAGATAAATCTTACATCAATCAAAAACACTACCTATATAAGTAGGTAGGTCTCTATCTGCTTACTGTAAGCATGACAACGAAATTTTCCTCTTCATATACCTACCTAATTATATAGATAAACGTGATTATTTCTCCAATAAGATTATCTTAAGTTAAGAATCAGCAATGATTAAGCGGCTTCTGTCATTTAATTATTTAATTCGATTAGGGATTGCAATCCGCGGAGTAATTGCCTTATACACTAACAGTAAGAATGACTTTCATTTTGACAGTTGAACAATATTAATTGCGTTATTCAAGTTGAAGTTATGAAGCAATGAATTGGCAATACCTATCCTTTTCTAATAGTCAATCAGTCTGCCTAACCTTTTCTAAACTTTGTTGGGGTCGGTTTCCAGTCTAAATGGATGTAGCTGAATACCAGAATTTTACATGGAGCAACTGCCTACCTAACCTCCACAACCCAGTTACTGTGTAATACGGTACCTACAGAACAGAATAAACAAGCCACGTGCGAGTCGGACTAGCGGACGAAGGGTTTTTTTTTTTGCGTGGGATCTCATCAACTAATCTCTGGATCTACTGAACCGATTTTCACACTAATTCGAAATTTCATCATCCTATGGGTCAAAAAAATGCATATAGCTGATAGCAGCAACCGCAGTTGATTTGCTGTCATTTCTTGAAGAGTTCCGTTGTCTGCCTTCAAAAGGCATCATCAAATTATATGAAATTTAAATGCCCAACCAGCAATTCAGTCCTATTATTTCAGCTCATAACTCTAAAAAGCTCTATAAACGATTTATTAAGGTTTTAGCGGTGCCAGAGTGTTGCATAAAAGCGTTCGACAGAACATTATTGATCTAAATGCTTAGAGAGCTAAAAATACCTATAAACAAAGAATGTAAACATTTACTACGCCATATTATACAACCGTTATAGTCAAGTACTATAGCAAGTTCTAATATAACTAGTACATAATAATATTGTTCTATAAAATTGTTAACAGGTGCGTCTATTTATCTGATTAGCGTAATAAGAGTTCTAAACGAACTGCAATAGTAGTTTCGTTATAGCAGTGATGAACACGCAACTACAGGCCGATATTGTGATATTGTGGATATTCAGATCGCTGTTATAGTACGTGTGCAGTATTAGTAACAAAAACTTTACAATAGAGTGTTTTTGTGATGTAAGCTAATTTCAGATCACGCTAATAGAACGTCAGTGTACTATAATAGTTTTTAGATGCATATTATAATTTTTCCGATAAGCATATCACACAGACACTATTATAGAGCAGAATTATTGTATTACAACTTTTTTGGTGCCTAGCAATGCGCTTGTTAGTATTATAATTGGGTATCTATCACTATAATGACGCAAAAGTGGCACATACATGTAGATAAATGTTTCTATCACAATTACGGGATACGGTTCCGTACAAAATGTGTCTTACAAAGATTTCTACAGAGAGTCCTGACTCCAGCGATTTTTCTGAATCTTCAAGCAATGATTCAACATTCGAAAAAGATTGGATTCATAATCTTGAAATATACATTACATTCAGATGCTTATCAACATTTGTTATGCTTATCAACATATGTTGTGCTATTATTACATACCTACTGTATAATAAAGACATTTTACTAATTCTTAAGATTATTTACGCAGATGGTATATAAATAAGAATCTTTATTAATTAAATGGTTCTTTATTTTGAACTAAAAAAGAAAAACCTTTCATTTCTCATTCTTCTATCAGTCTTGATCTTACGTTAAAATCAACCCACATAATTAACTCAGCTTATACAATATCAGGTACCTAAAATATGTCAAAAACATACAATTTTAGAATATTCTCTTCACAGGAATATTCAATTTAAAGCTAGTATAAAACAGGACTCTTAGGGCTGATTTTTCAATAGTCAGATAACTTTTATCTGAGGAATAAAAATAGCGGTTTGACATATTTTCTATAGATAAGCTGTCAAACCGCCACTTTTATTGTTTTTTACCATTAATTTGTTTTTTATTTTTTAGTTATGATTGGGAATGTTTTCAAACGAACCTAAACTCGACAGGGTTGGGTCGTGTCATTGCGGAGTTCCTATGGCCACCTTCCAGCTTCAGCATGAGACCCTGGTTACCATATAGGATCAAAGTACTCGTCAATACGAATCAAACGAGCCCAAACTCAATAGGGTTGTGTCGATTTAGTGCGGAGTTCTAATGGTCACCTTCCAGCTCCAGCATCAGGCCCTGGTTACCATATAGAATCAAAGTACTCATCAATACGAATCAAACGAAGCCAAATTCGTTGGGGTTGAGTCGTGTCATTGCGGAGTTCCTATGGCCACCTTCCAGCTCCAGCATCAGATCAGCTCCATGTTATCATAATATTGCATTGTCACGCGATATACATATGCATGCAAAATTTCAGCTCAATCGGTTTAAGATATCTGCTTCAAAATTGAGTTGTAAGAATCCACCTGGACAAACATACATACATTGCAAGTTAATATTAAAAAAAAACTTCTAAAAACACAATGTTGACAGCAGTTTTCAGCAGTCATTCCGTTTCAGAAAAATAGTAAAAAAAACACTGTGTTAATATTCAGTCATGCTCACATAGAACCCTAATTTTTGGTTGAATCCACATTGACTGACAGTGAAAACATTATCACGGCAAGTACTATAATGGCTCTTAGAATATCGAAATCACTTTATATGATAAATATTTTAGTAAAAGCTCAACAATTCGAGGGGGGCACTTTAAATTCATGGTAAACCTATCCCTAGTTTATCAGTAAAGCTGCAGTCGCACATCATTTCCACCGTAATAGACTAATATTATAATAACAAAATAAAATCTTACTCACCTCAGATTGCTTGTATCCTTTGTAAAATTATTTTAATTATTTTTTGCACTCTGCACTATCACGAATGTAAAATAATGAATGGTGAATGAAAAATGTGAGGTTAAGGAAACTAAACTCTTGTATAGTATGAAAAAGTACTCTAAAAGGTCCTACAGTAGCCAGTACATCACTATTTTGAGACCTGCATCGCTGTTACATAGATTTTAATGGACTGTTTCGTCATTTGGAACACTGCAATAAAATTATTTTGTCACTGAACAGAGATATAAATGCGCCACTTCCGAATAAAAGATACGTTCTTTGGGGTTTTATAGGACCAAGGACAGGTTTTTACAAAACGTTCTATGGTTTTTTATAGTACTAGTTTTTGCTGCTTGGGTGGGACCATTTCGGAATAAATAAACCCCTTTCGAACAAAAAAATAATTTTGCAAATCCGTCTGTACAGTTATGCCTGTTAAGTACATATATAATTTATAACCTCCTTCTTTTTGAAGTCGGTTATAAAAAATTCTCAATGCTTTCCGTACACAATACTTAAATAATACTGATTATAACAACATAAACAATCAGGTCATTACTCTTTATTATTGTACCTACGTTAAATTGATAAAGTCTTTTAAAAATAACTCTCAATACCAACCTACAGAACCAATATTCCCGCGCGAATGTCATTGTTTTTTAACTCTCGAGATTTCAACAGAACGCGAATAAGAAGGACAATCAAGATGGCCGACGCTAATTTTTTCAATCGTGATGTGGGAGCATAGGATATTTACAAGTTCCACTGCGCAAGATGCACAGATTGATTGTGATAGGCAGCTACAATAATGCAATAGTAATAAATTGCAGGCGACAATTGGCGTCAATAGCCGCCTTCCGTTTCGCATACGAGGCGCGAATTGTTACGAAAATTGCTGTGACTTTTACGTACCTACCTATGTATGGTATAGTTTCTTTATTATTTAATCTAGAATGACAGAATGACCTCTGCGTCTCCAGGACGCGCTGAGGGCCGTTGTATGACTATGTAGATAATACCTAGATACCTTCCTTCTTTGAATTGGTCATAAACGAATGACAACGATAATTATTTGGTATGATGGCTACCTATGTTTAGTCTTTAATTTTGTTTTACAAATATTATCCTGTTTACATAATAATAAATGTATTGTCGACTAAATCACGCAATGGGTACGTGTACCGTCCATTTACTTATGTCGCGACAAGTTCTAATGATACTTATCAATTTTAATTAAAATGAATAGCTATGACCTTCTTTCTTATATCTATGGCTATGACATATGAACGAAGACGGGAATAGATCGGACTAATGTGCTTTTATAGGGTAGATTTGCCAGTTCTCGACCGATTAGTCGAGTTGTCAAGTTCAGGAAGAAATTAAAAATGTTGGTTTTAATAAAAATCTGATCTGAAAAAACTGGCGTGTTCCTGGAGCCAGTTTTCGACCGCACGGTCGAGAAGTGGATTTTTTAAGAAAACGACATACCAGTTCCCAACCTCTTAATTTTATTTGGTTTCCATGAAAAATATAAGTATTATCATAAGCCATAGTATTTTATGAAGGCAATTAATACTTATTTTTTTCATGGAAACCAAATAAAATTAAGAGGTCGGGAACTGGTATGTCGTTTTCTTAGAAAATCCACATCTCGAAATTGAAATTATGTGTTTTAGCGTAAAAACAAACCCTAAAACACATAATTTCAATTAAAAACTTACCCCGAACTCTGCAACTCCTCACCATTTTTTTTTGCACAGAACACACGTTATTTTTATTATTATTATTTATTTATTTAACAGACAACTAGGTCCAATATAATTACAATACAATAAAAATACTTACAATTCTAGATGTTAGTAACAATTTAACTTCTTTGCTATGTTAGTAATTAAATTCTAATACCGACAGGGTGTTTTTAATAAGATGCCTCATTATGGGGCTCTCATCAGGCCCATCGGCAATACCTTTCAGAAGGCTGTTGCCACTGTCCCGCAAACTGGTGAGAAGAGAAGCATTCTTTTTCCGTACGACAGCTGAAAAGCTATCTACTCTGGCTGTAGCAAACATTGCAGATGCACTGCAATAACGCGGCAGTCGCAACAGCGTCCTGAGAGCGTTGTTGTATTGGACACGCAACGCATTGGCGGCACGTTTAGTACAGCTGATCCATAGCGCGCTCGAGTACAGGGATGTGCAGTATGCTTTAAAAGGCGTGATTTTAACCGCATCTGTACATCGCGCGAACCTACGGGCCAGCATATTCACCCGCACCGCCAATGCCCTGCGTTCCCGCTCAATATCGGCATCGTCTTTAAGGTCGTCAGCAATAACATGTCCAAGGTATTTGAACTGGTGTACCAGACGAATCGATAAATTGTTTATTTTAATTGGTGGTACATTTTCTGGACCCTTCTTGCCAACAGCCTTGAAGACCATGAGTTCTGACTTATTTACATTGTACAGCAACCCATGGCTGGCAGCGTAGTCCTCACATATCTTAACCAATTTTCTGAGTGCACTGACCGAGGGAGCCAGCAGGATCATATCATCGGCGTAGCTTATGTTGTTAACACACAACCCGTCAACATAGCAGCCCACATGCGCACTGCTGAGTTCCTCGATCAATGCATTCACATACAGATTAAATAGGTTAGGGGAGGTTAAGCCTCCCTGCCTTACGCCTCATTCCAACCTGTATGGTGAAGAGAACTTGCTCCCCCACCTTACAATGTTTGTTTGGTTGCCGTACCAGTATCTAAAAACGTTAAGCAATTCGCTCGGGACACCTGTCGCTTTTAACTTTTTCCAAAGAATGTCATAAGAGACCCGGTCGAACGCCTTGGAAAGATCAAGAAACGCCCCGTAAACTGGTGTACTCCTGCTAGTGTAGTACCTGACAGTGTGCTTAAGGCAAGCAATTGCACTTTATAGTTATGACGCGTTCTTTGCGACGCACAGATTGCTGTATTTTTTTGTTCGGTAACCTGTTACACTCAGGCAATTTGTCTTTGAGTACATACTTCCGAACTATTTGGGGTAGTCACAGTTTTTTTTTTTTTGTTTATACATCGTTCAGTATAGCTATTATATTTTTAAGAACAGTCCGTCAAAAAGTCGAGAACTGGCGTATCTACCCTATCAAGGGCAAATTATTTTATCGATATTTTGCACTAGACAGGATCTGGACATAATTTAATTTGATATTATTTAGTTATACCTAGTTATTATAACAGGTACGTAGGTCTAGGTAGGTACGTAGGTAGAGAAGATACCTATCCATTTTTGTAGGGCAGTGTGGAATAAGTAATAAGAATAACAGCTGAACTTGCCCATCGGTCAGGTTAAGCTACGCAAGACGCGGTTGGTCCGTGGAAGGGTGAACATTTTTATATTGGTATGTAAAGATGGTCACTTGCAAATGCAGTTAAAGAGAGGTTTGTGGCTAAGCAATAAAAGCCGGGTGCATGGGTTGATCGATCAAGTTAACCTACGTTTGCCGCGGTCGGGTCGTGGATGGGTGATCATCCATTACATATCGAGACCCCTCTATGCCCCGGAAAACATGTTATGCTGTTGGTCCCTGCTGTCCGGTCCCGGTGAAGGGTGGTCGTTGACTCCTATGTTATTTTGACGTCAGAAAAGTGCTGATTCTCAGCCTAATTAGATTGAATGACTTTTGATTCGATGTGTTATCCGTGGATTTTTGACACTTACGTTACTGGTCACCAGAAGCCCGAAAGTCTAACAAACCAGACTTACCAAAGGGTATCGTTTTACCCGTTGGATTGGTAGGCAGTCGCTCAATGTAAAATACTGGTTTCAGCTGCATCCGGTTAGACTGGAGGCCGACCCCAACATAGATGGGAGAGAAGAAGCGTTTAGGAGGGTTTGGGAGATTAATACTGGTCTAACGTGGATTATGATTGTGTTCCGATCTGGAAAGTACCTACTAGGTACTAATTCCATGGTACTATAATGTAGATGCTGATAGACAACTAGATATTAAGCATGGAAAAAGTTAAATGAAAGATTTTAAAAACCCCCAACTCAAACAAATACTTCGAAAAAGTTAATGAAAAAAATTGGCCTTTTAAGTTGTAGGTACATAATATTTTGATCAAAGAATTGTCGCGTCGCGTCGAGGGATGGCTAAGTAATGAATGAAAATGTTATCCTTTCTACAATGGCCAATAGCATAGTTACATTCATTATTATTGGGCATCGTTTTCATTGACCGTCCCCCGACGCACTATGTGGAGGTGGAAAATTATTTAGATTCTGATTGATAGTGTGTCACACAATAAAGGTTTTTTTGTGGATGGGAAATCATTAAATAACTAGGTACTCCCACTCTGGGTGGAGCAGGAGGGCGTGTCAGACTAAAACCCACCCGTGTTCCCTCAGTTGCCTGTGTGCCGGGCGCCACGAACAACCCGCAACCCTGGCAGTACACAATAAGGTGCAGATTCTGGTTTCAAGTACGATCCCGGATTCGAATCGCGTCATCAGTAACTGGTAAAATAGCAATCCTGGCATACGTGCTGTCTGCATCATAGAAGTTGCAAAACAAGTATAATTATTTTAGCAGGATAAGTATTTATGTATGTAGGGGCTTGATGAGGCTAAGTAATAACAGTCACTCGCCTCGATTTATCAGGTTTAGTTACGTTTGCCGCGGTTGTTCCGTGGATGGGTGAACATCTTTACATACCAAGCCTCCTCCGTGCCTCGGAAAGCTTGACAATTGTTACGGGTCGTCAGACGCCCGAAAATCTGACCACTAGTCTTACCAAGGAGTATCGTATTACCCAGTAACTGGGTGGTCAGATAGCAGTCGCTCCCAATGGAAGCCGATCCCAACATAGTTGGAAATAGGCTAGGTAGATGCTGATGTATGCATTTATGTGCCTGTACATATTTTATATATTTTTAACAGCTGGACATATCAACAAAAAAATATCACGATTTATTTTCCATTGCAGTAACTTCGAAGAAACATTGTACAGAAGGAAACGTCGTCAAACGCGAATCAAATGCAATGTGGAAGCAGGTGACGGGGTCGTCCCTGCTGAGCTACGTGCAGCATTACGTACCTACGCGCCATCCGTCCTTCCTGTCGGTACGATAACTAGCAGGATGCTTTTAGCTAGTACGACGGTGGCAAGTGTGATCTGATCTACCATCATACATAGTCCATTTTAGAAACTCTAGGGTAGCACGCGAAATTCAAATGTGGTTCCGGTTTTTTTTAATTTGTAGGTCAGTAGGTAACAGGTAGGATATATGGCTTTGCAGAGTTACAATCAATACAACCCTTTAAGTTCATTAAATGACTATTTCCTGAAAAGGTCATTCAAGTTCCAGTACATTTCAATACAGTTTGCAGTTTCTGTAGAGAGAGAGGTAATTACGTAACACACTGACAGTAGAAATGGCATTAATTTTGACAGTTCAACAACATTCATTGCGTTATTTACGTTTGTGAGTAGGCAAATTTTTCGAACATAAATGAATTCAGATTGTTATTGATAGTGACACAATTAAGGTGCTGATTCTTTGGAGAGCTAGATGATTTAAATATTATGAGGGCCATGGGCGTACCCAGGGGAGGGCAGGGGGGGGGGGCAGCTGCCCCCCCTGGATTTTGTTTCCTTCCCTACTAACTATCTACTTTTGTCGATAAAAGTTAAGAAAAAGAACTTTTTGCCATTTGCAATACAAAATACAACTGTTAAAAATCATGCGGCGCGGCGCGGCGCGGCGTGCCGTTCTACCTACTCGCAAGCAAAAATGCCGCGAACTTTACACAGAAGACGTTCATAAACAGTTTTGCTGAAGACCTTCGAAAGTAACTTTTAAAAACTATTTAAAAAAAAAAAAATACAACCGACTTCCGGAAAAACACTACAAAGTGAAAAATAACTTTAATTTCGGAAAGCGGTGACAAAAAATTAAAATACATAGGTATTTTTTTTTATTTTAAGTTTTAATTTTTCACTTTTTAGTTATTTCATCATCCTTGGGGTCAAAACAATGCATATTTATGCGATAGCAGCAATCGCGGTTGGTTGGCTGTCATTTTTTGAAGAGTTCCGTTTTCTGTCTCCGAAACGCATCATCAGATCTGTATGAAATTTATCTGGGACCATTTCGGAATAAACACCTTTCGAACAAAAAAATAATTTTGTAAATCGGTTTATAAATGACGGAGTTATGCCCGAAAATACATTAAAAATAAATAATTAAAAAAAAATGTGTATAATTATAGAATTTACTTAGGTATAATATAAAAAAATATCTATTTTAATTTGTTTCCTTTTTTGACTCGGTGCTTATAAAATCTGATTTGCCCCCCCCTGGCCCAGAACCTGGGTACGGCCATGATGAGGGCAACTTGGGAATTAATAAACACCTACACTTTTCGACGCCTCGAAAATGGCTGCATAAGGATTTGAGTGAGCAAAATCCTCGCCAAAATCCCTACTAATCCCTACTAATATTATAAATGCGAAAGTAACTCTGTCTGTCTGTCTGTCTGTCTGTCTGTTACGCTTTCACGCCTTAACCGCTGAACCGATCGTCATGAAATTTAGCCGAGATATAGCCTGGGATATGGGTAAGGACATAGGCTACTTTTTTACGCGATAACCGACATCCACGCGGGCGGAGCCGCGGGAAAAAGCTAGTTATTCATAAAAGGCAAGTTTCCCGACTGACACGAGGAGACTATCTCCTTGCTCAACGCTTAGGGCAGAAAATCGACATTTTAAACAGTAGTTTTCAGTGATGGATGGAACCCATATGGTGGATGCGCTAAGGTAGTCCGCGAAATTCAAAATTTCTTACGTTTTTTTTTTCAAGTTCGCGACCTTACTGTCATTATTGTCATCAATACAGCCTTCTAAATTCATTCAATCCCATTGAACGACTTTGAATGACTTTTTCATGAAATTGTCATTCAATGGGATTATGTGAATTTAGAGATTTCCTGTAAATATATAGGTACTTTTTACGGACACGAATCATATTTTGTTCAACAGACAGCCTGACACTGTCAAGCAAATTAAAAAAAACATAAGAAAAGGTGAAAATTTCGATATGAAAAATCTTATTCCTTTAAACTAAAACGCCTTTGAACGAAACTTGGAACAAATACGTAAATAATTCTGAACGTAAGCATTACTTTTCCAACACTACATTCTAAGGGGGGTCGAGGGGAAATTGTTACAAGTAGGTATCTACGAAAATCACGGATACGGGCGAAGAATGAAGATTGTTATTAAGTACCTAGGTATTTATAATCTTACATTTTGATGATCAATAAATTAGTGCTTCCTTGGTAACAATTTTTGTTCTGTTAAATTTTATTTAATCAATTAATTTATGTGTCCGCAACTACACGTCAAAGTGCGCATTTTGCGTACGAACTTAATGAATTTTTGTAGATAGAACAGGGCAAAAAAATATTCTAACTTATATTTTTTTACACACATTCGAATAGAAACCAATCAGTTACGTGCACAGATTACGTAATAAGTACCTACTGCAAAAAAGAATATACTACGAGGCAATTTTAAATAGGTACGTACAAGGTAAATAGTCTTTTGTTTGTTTTGAATAAATGCATTCTTTTGTTTCCTGAACAAAAGAAAATTCTGCGTTTTTCCAGAAGAAGATTGTCAACACAAAGCAACGAGTAGGACTCACCTTTACTACAACACAAGACACAAAGGTTGGCCTATTTAACTGTATTATCATGTAGCATTTCGCGTTCTAAGCTGTTTAAAATTTTACATTTGTAAAGCAACAAGCGCCCACATCAATACTAAAGTCCACTTCGAAATTCTATGGCTCTATAAATAGTGAGTGAGCGACAACCGGGTGTTTTGAATTTAATAGTAAACAAGGGTAGGACAATGAACGCGATCATCCCGCAGTCGAGTGACCGCACTAAACTCCGCGAAATTATATAAACATCACTATGACCTTCCCATAAACTGAAGGTCACAAAAAAAAAAAAAAATCCCAATGAGGGCAGGTTGACACTCAAAATACATTGCAGACCATTTTTAGAGCATCGCCGCAGTTCCGCGCGAGCAATTATTTATATAAGGCGTTTTATTACAATTTACGTCAATATTTCAAACCAATAATTATAACAATTAATTAGACATTCAAATTCATGAGAGCGCGATCCTTACCTGAATTATGTTGAACAGTGAACACTATGTATTTGTTTCAGCGGTCGCTTTCTCATGTATGTACTTAAATTTTAAAATTCAAGTTTTATTTACAAGGACAAAAAGACAGACGAATGACGTCACTGACGTTTTTACATTACGTTCCGTTTCTCAAAAAAATGTAAGATTGAACCTCTGCCCATAAAAAAAATGCTTTGTTGTCATTACTTTGCATGTTTTGGGACGCCTTTTTAAGTGCGTAATATTGCGTAGTATGAAACGTTAAAAAGTATTTTGCGCTGAGAACACCAGGCAGAGGTACTTATAAAATTTTGAAAGGTTTGAGTGCGAGTTTCGCTAGGGATAAGTAAAAATTGTTTGTGTTGTTAAAACTCAATAAAATCACTGTTGGTGCCACTTGTTTCATTGACTATTGCTAAAATTAAGTAAATTACACAAAACAACAAGAACTACATACCAATCATGATTATTTTCTTAACATTACTATAAATGTGTTGATTCACGAAAGTCACTTTAAACTCGAAAGCGATCCATTCGTAGCCGTAACCAAAACTCCTGTCGCTTTTTTCGAACGGGCAACTCAGATCGGCGTGGGTTTCGGTCGATAATTATTTGTTAGCGTGGGTAGATTGTTTTAATTATTTATACGGAATTACATCAAAAAGTGCACTCTAGTATCGACGCAACAAAAATATAAGCCGCAGAATGGGTAAGTTGATAATTTGTTAACGTTGTTTTCAGTTGGCGATACTTCTTTTGTTATTGATCGATGTCATCTTCGGGGTGGTCTGTCGGTGCGGAGCGCCGGAGCTTTATTTTTTACGCTTTTTATTATTTGTGCGAGCGCAAACGTGTTTGGGCAAAATAATGAGAAATTAGTTGGATAGAAGCGAAGCGATGGTCAGTATTAATAATCAATGCCTAAAGTTGAACGTATCTATTGTTCAGATTGTCGGTAATACCGTGATTGTTATTGTATGAGAGCCATGTAGTTCGTATCGATCGGTTTGCACTTGTCTTGAAACGGCTACGCACCGTGAGGTGTTAATTAATTACTCGTTTACGAGCTTTAAAAAGTTAATAAAAAGTTAAATTAGATTTTAACAAGCAAGCTGAAATAAGTTTCAACATTCAGAGTATCTACATAGAATCTGAAGAAAAAAAAAACTTTGGCATTTGAACAAAACAAAAACTCTTTATGAAACAAATGCACATCTAAACATCTTGATTAGATGTTGAATACTAATAAAAAGTGAAGCTCTATGCGTGTGTATGTCTGATGTATACATATTTTATGTTCATGTAAAGCTAAAAGCTGCAATTTTCTTTTTTTTTTGCATGTTTACTTTTAGTCTGCTTATTACTGTATATTGTGTAGTTTTAGATTAAGCATGTTTAGACTGAAAATATGTGTTGGTTTTATAGCTAACCGGACCATAGTAACTTGGTCTGCAGCACATATTGTTATAAACATTTGAAAAAGACTATGACCGGTGATTTACCTGACTGTACCATTACATTTTATACTATAGATTATCTGACGTCCTGCGTTTAATAGATCTTACTTTTCTTGTGAGAAAAAATAAGATACAAAAGTTTTTCATCTTTACAGTTTTTAGATAAAAAAAAGGGATTTTAGTCAATAGGAGTCCAAAATAACCCTACATTCTCTGTAGACTGCGGGTATCCATGAGGATTGCACCATGGAACAAAAAACAAGTTTAAATCTCTTGTTTTCAAGAGAGTGCCTGATAAAGCCCGAACAATAGTCTGCTATGATAGGCTCCCAACTGTGAAACTTTTTTCTACAGCATCTTTATGCCTGCGACATTTGATGAAAATATTCTCTTTGTTCTTTGCTAACTCATATCTTAAAGCAATATCTCGAAGACAAATGGAAGTGAAGGAAATACAGAAATACATATTTATTACAAACGCTTACCCATTAAACATATCCATGGCATTCATCAACTGATGTCTGTGTCATAATTATAGGTCAGTTATGTAACTAAATTGGAAAAGGAAGCATGGCACTATCAATTGGTGCACTAGTACCATATACAAAAGAAAACATATCTTTATAAACATCATAGGGCTTGTGGCTAAGTAATAACAGCCGCATGTGTCGATCGATCCGGTTAAGCTACGCTTGCCGCGGTTGTTCCGTGGATGGGTGGCCATCTGCACCGAGGCCCTCCATGCCTTGGAAACTATGTTAAGTTGTTGGTCCCAGCTGTCATTTGTGGATGTTTGACAGTTGTTATGGTTCGACAAAAGTCCGACAAACAGTCTTACTCGTACCAAGGGGTATTTATGTTTCGCGCAGTACTGGGTTGTGGAGGTCAGATAGGCAGTGGAGCAACTGCTGCAGTAAAATACAGATATTCAGCTGCATCCTGGTAGACTTGAAGCCGAGCTCAAAATAGTTGACAAAAACAATGATCATCGATTTATAAGAAAGAACTAACTGTTTTTTTAGCTCTGTTGAGCGGAATCAAAACTTGCTAATACAGGTGTGAGATAAAATCTCACTAGCCACTGCATGTATACGGAGTTTGATGAGTGTCATAAATAAACATTGAAAGCCCAATCTATCACACTACTAGAATGGTAAAATATAGGTAGTCTAACCAAGGTTCAAATGGGTTCAACTATGCACTCTTCAATGCCAATTTTGAATTGTTGTTTGTCAAATGTCAAACTCAAACTCAAGGCACTTATTTCAATTAAACCTTTTACAGGCACTTTTCAATTGTCAAACAAAAATCGAAGTTGAAGCTAGGTGCCCATTCCAAAACGTAGATCTCTATGGAGAAGAACGGGCAAGAAACTCCAAGGACACTCTTTTAAATCATGGGTATTACAAAATTTTGGGAACATTATTCTTGGTGCTTCTATATCATGTCATGCTGTCTCTCTTGTGACAGTAAAAAATTCACCATATTTTTCAAATTTTCTAGAGCTGACAGCATAAGCCAACCCACCTATCTATGTACAAATTATAGGCTGGTACAAAAACGTCAGTGAGGCATACTGGGTGGCCAGGCATAATGGAGCTTAACCCCTCATCATCATCATTTCAGCCAAAAGACGTCCACTGCTGGACATAGGCCTAACTTAACCTTTAACCTAGCTTAACCCTTATCTGCCTACAAATGTCTTGTAGATACATTTTAACCGACTTCAAAAAGAAGGTTATCAATTCGACATGTATTTTTTTAAATTTATTTTGTCTTTGGGCATAACTTCGTAATTTGTTGACGGATTTGCAAAATTCTTTTTTCGTTCGAAAGGGGTTTATTCAGAAATGGTCCCATTTAAATTTCATACATGTAGATCTGATGAGGCGTTTCAGAGACAGACAACGGAACTCTTCAAAAAATGATAGCAAATCAACGGCGATTGCTGCTATCGCATAAATATGCATTGTTTTGACCCCAAGGATGATGAAATTTCGAATTGGTGTGGGGTAGTATAACTAAAAAGTGAAAAATAAAAACGTTTTCCAACAAAAAAAAAAAACAACCCACCGAAAAACACTACAAAGTGAAAATTAACTTTAATTTCGGAAGGCGGTGAAAAAAAATTAAAATACATACCTATCCAAAGTCACTGACTTCCGAAATTAAAATAATTTTTGTAGTGTTTTACCGGAAGTCGGTTTTTCTTTTTTTTTTTGGTAAAAGTTTTTGTCTTCAGAAGGCCAATCTTTATGACAAAAACTGAAAAGAAAAGAAAAAAGTTTGTAGTGGTTTGTTTGTAGGTACTTGTCAAAAATGTAGGTAAATCGAAAATATTAGTCAAAAAAGAGACGTTTCTTTTGACTGATTAGGATTCTTGTTAGAATGCGAACATTCTTAAAATTACGGGAACTGCCCCGTTTTTAGTCTATAAGTAAACAAGGGGAGCGGGTCCCACTGACGTCCTCTCTGAAAGTTTGCTTCCCAGCGCCATCTATCGGCGGGATGGTTGCGTAAAACTTACAGTAGGAGTTGCGTCCATTTTGATGAATGCTGTTGACATTCATTGCGATAGTTACATTGTTGATTGGGAATATATGTACTTTTAAATTAAACAGATTCTGATTGATATTGTGTGCCGCAATTAGGGTGCGTGTTCAATTGTGAATCTAAAGTCCAAACCATCCTTTTGTGTGTGTTTGGGTCGGTATCTTCTTTCTTTTCTCCGTGGTCGGTATCCCAAACACAATTCTTTTAAATCAAATTTGGTCCAGCCTTTTAGGAGGATTTCAGTGATATGCACAAGTACAGAAGAATATATACCTATAAAGTACATAGGGGATCCGAGAGACCTTGTTCTGTCCAAGTTTCAATAATTCTGAACATAAAAGGACTGAGTTTTCTCGAATTTGATTTTTTTTTTTTTAATGGATAAACTATGCCTCAGGGGTAGTCCAATATATTTACATTTTATTAACCTTGCTTAGGATGTTTTTGCGTTAGCTTCAATAATACGTATTTAATCCACTTTGTGTATCTTGATGATGTTCTATTACTTCTAGTGGTAACCGAATTGATCTGGGATAGGTAAGAATATAGATAACTTACCCATAAAGATAAAAAAATCTTTTTTTTTGTAAAAAGATTTGACATGTTGGTCAAAGAGCTCAAATCGCAATCGGTCTAAGAAAAGGCCAGTACACATTGATTTAAATAGTAAAGATACGGTCGTCCGAACATTTGACGGACGCGGTCGCCCTACAAATAACACTAACGCCATCTATTAGAACTACGATGTCAATCGGCGTGTCTGTTCCTCGACGTAACCTTGTAAGAGCGGGGTGTGGTGTTCTTCGAGGTACAAAGAAATAAAATAAAAAAACCTTATATATTTCAAAATTTATATTTGTTGCAGTTTGTTTGTGTTATTTTGTTTTCATTGGCCTTCGAATAAAATAATTTTGTAAAAATTTTGTTTTTTTGGTAATCTGGACATATTTTCCATTTTGGATTCGTAGTTTTTTCTGACGTTGGACATTTTAATTTGCTTTTAATAGACAATAAAAATCAATTTTTGTACAAAATTTAATCATAGAGTAATATTATTAAATCTTTTCATTTCATCGGCTACAACGAGCGCCGCTGCAAAGTTATGTCGCGCTTTTACGCGGCTTCGCGTCGTCTTTGCCAAAGGTTGAGACGAATAAGAAAGAAAATTGTTTTAAATAATGTTAGAAGTCGATTAAATGACATATTTTTAACTTACCGGGGATATGAAATGTTATCATTTTTTTTAATGTGCTTTTTGTCGTAGTTCACGCAACCCTTCACGGCACAATTTGGCATTTTTGCTTGCAAAAATTTACGACCGCTCCGATGACAGCCGATCGCGTTCTAGTTCAGTTCGCTATAGGGAAGACCATTTTGGGACCAAGTTCGTGGCGTCATTGTAACGTGCGGTCCGCCCAGTCCTTTTATATATGTCTATGCCAGTACAACTGTATAAACAAGTAGTTTTGAAACCATATGTAGTTAAATGATAAAGTTATTCGATTTCTAACTTTCAATTGTTTCAATGAAAATAAATGCCTTTACATTTAAGTATTTCAATTGATGTATATTGCACAAGCCTGAATTCCTTCAAATGGCCTAGATCGAAAGTGTAAAAAAACAATTTTAAGAATTTCGCGTACTTTCGGGTTATTAAAAAACTAATCTACGTATTTTCTCATTTTTGTCGCCGTACTTAACACATTTATTACCACTACGATTTTCACTATGTTTTCTCGGATGCCGCCTACATTTTACGTTGGACTTGCTAGGCGAGTCCCCGGCGCTGCAACACGAATTGAATCACTCGCCAGGCGAGTTCAGTGGCATTGCGTTAGGGTAAAAACAATGTTTTACAAAAAAAACAATGTTTTTTTTGTAAAATAGCAAACACATTGAACTCGACGGGCGAGTCTACGGCGCTGGAATAAAATTTACGTGGACTCTCCGGGCGAGTCGGTGGCACTAAATGTGTCTAGCCTACCCCACACAAATTCGTATACAACTACTTGCAATGTCAACAACAGTGACAGGAAGTTTTAAAATATCATCAATATACACAAAGTGGGTAAACATACGTACCATTGAAGCTAACTGGAAAATACAGTATCAAACTCAATAAAATTCAAAGGGCACACGCGAGCTTCCTCTACAGAATGAAAAAAGAATTTTCAAAATCGTTCTATAAATTGATGAACAAGTCTGTAAATATACACTAAAAATACCGACGGTTCAGAATCTTTTTTTTTTTTTGATCTTGCTGAACAAAAGTAAGCAGAAGTTCAGACAACTTACTTCGAAAACTTGCAATAGTGAGCTTACCCCGTTTGTTTCTCTGCTCAGGTTTTGCAAGTTTCCTTGCTAATTTAAACTCTTCCGTAAGAAGATCTCCAAAAGAATGCTGAGCTACGTTAAAATAAGGACTTAAGCAGATCAAGACGTTAATTAACACGCATACGCTTTTACATTGTTAAATTAACGGAGGGTTATCCGATTTTTTTTTTCCGTAAACGGTGAAGGATGACATAATGAGGATACTACCGAACTACGCCGAATCGTAATATTTCCTGATAAAATAAAAAGTCCCTTCTGTTCAATACAATAGAATCTTTGGTTAGTCCTGTATCCAAATTTTAAGCTTTCTAATTTGTATAATCCCAGTCGCAAAAAGCTTCAGATACGCAAATCGTTGCGATGTGTCAGCCATTACAAGTCGTCAGAAGCCCGAAAGTCAGACAACCAGTCATACCAACGGGCGATACCCCTTGGTATGACTGGGTTATTTTTCCAATACCTTTATTTACTGGGTTTCGGAGATCAGATATGCAATCGGTCCATGTATTCAGCTGAATCCGGTTGTACTGGAAGCCGACCCCAACATATATTGGGATAAGTCTAGGTAGATGATGATGGTGTGGCACGAGGAGAGCATTTGGGCACACATATTAATTACTTGGCAAGTTTTAACCAACACAAAGAATGTGAACATAATTCAATGAGATTACATGAACTTGGAGGGCTGTATTGCTGATTTTAATGAATATAATTCTGTTAATACATACGTGTTTACGGTCGTGAATCTTAATTTGTACAAAATAAAGCCTAGCACAAGTCAATTTGTATTTGGCGAACTACACTACTTTTCGACGACACCTAGCTAGGGTTGCCAACCGTACTCTAAAATCGAATTTTGTACTCTTTTTCTTATGGGTTTACTCTATAATCTATAACACTAATAGAGTTCGCCAAAATACTCTTTTTTCACAAGCGTTTCAGTTTTTCTGCAGTTTTTCTATATTTACCACTGTGAGACTTGGACTATTTATCGGTCATAAACGTGAAGTGGCAAGAAGAGTGGAACAGGGCTAAATATTGATTAAAATGAGCTCCTGATCTTATATTAACATAGAATTACGACGTTTGGAGTCCTACAGACCCTACAGTTCTTGTAAAATCAATAAAAGAATCATCATCATCTGCCTAGCCTTTTCCCAACTATGTTGGGGTCGGCTTCCAGTTTAACCGGATGCAGCTGAATACCAGTATTTTACATGGAGCGACTGCCGATCTGACCTCCACTACCCAGTTACTGGGTAATACGATACCCCTTGGTAAGACTGGTTGTCAGACTTTCGGGCTTCTGACGACCCGTAACGACTGTCAAAGATCCACAAATGACAGCCGGGACCAACGGCTTAACATGCTTTCCGAGGCACGGAGGGGTCTTGGTATGTAAAGATGGTCACCCATCCACGGACCAACCGCGGCAAGCGTAGCTTAACCTGGTCGATCGACCCGTGCACCTATTGTTATTTAGCCACAAGCCCCTCAATAAAAGAACATGTACCGCAAAAAGTACTAGATAATACATCAAGAGAAATTGATAAATGGTACTCTATTTTATTAAGCTGTACTCTTTATTTTTACTCTCTGAAATCAGAAATACTCTAGTTCTTCTAGAAAAAGTCTGTAACCCTACACATAGCACACATCGCTAGCGCAGTCAGTCACTATGCATTAACTTTAAAACTGTATTTTGTGCACTTCAGGTATCGCAGTCCGGTGTCATGGCAATTGGTCGAATATTCGAATGTCGCAATTTTTATATTCGAATAATTCGTATATTCGAATGCAAGCCCTACTTCATAGAGTACTTAAATGTGAAAAAGAATTGAGTTGAAACTTGTGAAAAATCGGAACTCTTCTAGAATCCTTGCCCGTCCGCTCTACCGTTGGTCTGTCTGCCAAGACCCCTTTCTCAAGAACGAGTGGAGATATCAAATTGAAATTAAAAATCAAATACGAAGGTCTACGGTCCTTGGAGCTCTAAAAATCTAACCTATTTTGGGCATTATTTATCGTTCCCCTTCTATCTGGAAGCGTAGAAAGTCTGGAAGCCTTAGCATAATAGGTATTGTCAAAATATTGTCTATGTATTTTGCATGGAATTAGTACGTACTGTAATAGTAATCGTCATAATTACTCGTTAGGATGGTAGTCTGTTAATTTCGGGTTACGGAGCACACCATCTTTTCCCCTCTTCTTCGTAAAATGTTCATATACGTTTCGTGCTCTGACGTTGGGGGGTTGATTGAAGCCCTGGTCCTGCAAGGCCCCCTGAACAAAGACCGTAGGCCTCCAGCTTCGCAAAACGTAAAATGCCCAACCTCGCATAAGTTAACCATTTCATTGGTTTCACATTCATTTGTTTCTCGTTTTTTTTTTTCAATGCTTTTTATTTCGCCTTTATTTCTCTGACTTCTTTCTTCTCAGTGTTAATTAATGGTAGCTTATTTTTACCCGACTGCGCCAGAAGGAGGGTTAAGTTTTTGTAGTGTATGTATGTATATATCTATATTTCTTTGGCACGCGCTGTAGCATAAACGGCTTGATCGATTTCAGCTTAGGAGGTGCTGTTAGATTCGTCTTAATTGTGAGAGTGGCACTGGGTAAATCAAAGTAGAAAAAAAATATAGCGATTTTTGGCGCCATATTGTCTTAATAATTTTTTATTCTCAAAACCTGTTGAGTGGGATATCAAAATAAAGGGTTTCATAAATAGGTCTCAATAACGTCAAAAATAATTAGGTATGTTAACAAAAACTATGAAAGAAAACAAATATTTACAAAATTAAAAAAACCCGACTGCCTAAAAGTGAACTTTATTATAAAAGATGGAAAAAAGAAACTTGTTTTAAAAGGATGACTATTAATTATACTGAATACTGTAAGATAAGCAATCTCATGCAGTCAGAGGCATCTTCTTAAATTTAACAATAAAGATCTTTATTGCCTCTTTTTCTAGGTGTTAATCCAGGTTATAACTGTGCCAAATTTCACCCACATTCGGTCAGCCGTTGTAGCACGATTGAGTAACAAACATCCAAACGCTCACTACCTCCTATCATAATAGTATGTAGGATTGACGATAAGCCATAAAGTACGCAGTCATAGACCTACATATACAAAGAACCGAAAGGCCTGATACAACCTTAATTTTCTTATCAATACGCTGGCGTACGAATAACGTAATTTAAAATACGAATCCTTGATAAATCATTAGGTACCTATGCAAAGCGAATAATTTTTCTGCAGGGTTGTCGGGTAGGCGAAGATTACACAGGTAGCTATCGTTTCTGCAGCGTTGCTAATGTATGTGCTATCCTGTTTATTCGACTTCCTTATTTGAACTTAAAATCAAACCATCATCTCATTAATTAAACTTGACATTTTGTATTTGTATTGCCTATTTCAGTTCTTCTTGGCATGGTAAACTTGTACTAATTTGATTGAACGTGTAAATAATGTATAAGTGACTCTTTATTATTATAATTATGCCTTAGTATAAGGATCATTTTTAAACGAAACATCACGCACGAAACAACTCGTACGCACGGCTACACATCAAACTATACATTTCCAGTATAAACTGATCTCGTATTGTATAGGATTTCCGTACAGTGTGAGATCAGCGTAAACTGGAAAAGCATAGCTTGATGTGTAGCCGTGTGTACCTACTTTATGTGTAAATAAAGAACTATTCTATTCTAAGATATACGAAATTAGTCGACTTCGCTTATTTACTTTATTTTAATTCACAATACGAAAGATCGTTTCAGTTATTTTCTAATGAATGAGCACCTTTTTTATATTTGTCGAAAATTATAATGTGACATTTGGCTTGTTTTGAATGATTATTTACTGCTAATTGTTTTTAATATTTTGCATGTTTTTTTGGGAAATTAAGGCCCAGATATACCCCTTGTATATCTGGGTCTTAATTTATTTTATTACTTTATTTCTCTAGTTCTGAGTAACCAAAATCTAAACCAGTTCATTACCCATTTTCTCTAAAATTTGACTAGGTTTAATATTTTTTAATACGGACGTGGCATGAAGTAATTCATACATTGTACTACAGTTAGACTTTCGCAACGATAGACTGTAATTTTTTCATACCATGTAGGTAGAAGTTAATACGATACGTAAAAATGTGATATTCTAAACCTCTTACAGAAAAAAATTCAAAACAGTCGCCGGTTGGAGGTCGATAAAACAAAATAACAAAAGAAGCTCATACATTTGTTATTGATTGAAATGATCTTTCATGTGGTGCATTGACACTCATAGAAATACAGTATATTAACTGTAAAATCGCGTCTATCAAATCACGTAAATCTGCGGAATCGGAAAGTTAGATAATGTTTAATTTATAAGCTACGAATAGTATCAAGTGAGATGTAGCTTTGATTCATATTTTGTTCACTGAGAAAAAAATCTGTTACGTTATTGCAGCAAAATTGATTAAATCCTTTGACCAACCCTTCGGGGAAACCAGGCGTGTAATGTACGTGTATAGAAATGAGAAAATACATAATTTCAAACTTGACATTTTGACATCACGGAAATTGGCAAATGTTCCCCGAAATATTGTTCCAGGTATATTAACAAACTGTACCTACAACCGAACATTTCCTGGTAATTGGAAATTGAAATGATTGCGTAGGGAAGCATTTAGCTTCCCTACACAGTCATTTCAATTTCCAAAAACTTCCCAGAATCCAGACCAAAACTGATGAATTCTCGAAATCAATTCGCATCAAATTATTCTAGCTCATATTCAGTGCTGTACTTGTGTATACATATTACATAGGTCAGCTCGTTGTAGGTAGCCGGTGGGTGGTTAGGCCAGGCTCTATCAGTGACGTAGTGGTCGCGGCCAGGGGTAGCTGCGCGCTCGACAAGTGCATAAATACATCTATGCACCAGTTGCTCTAAAAGCTATTGCGCGGCGCGCTAGTTTTAAATTAACATTGTTATTTCCTAACGTTTTAATGTAACAATTAACGTTGTCCACGTATGTGTGAACTAAATTCGGGATGAACGGTTACGATTCTATTTAACAAGTGAAATGCAAGGCGAATTTAAGATACCATCTCTTCCCCTCTATAAAATATAGTACTTATTCTCTATAGTTTTTACAACTTTTTTTTCTGTGTTACTTTTTGTGTTTTATTGTTTACCTGCTTTTTTTTCGTTGTTTTAGTGATTGATTCGAATATTTTGAAAACTTGATGTATGTCGAGTGCCGAAACGTTATGCGCCCATGTCCATCCAAATACCAAGGGAAAACAGGCTTTATTTGTGAAAGTTAATTAATAAATATACAAAGTGTAACAGAATAAAAAGTAGTTTGTTCATAATTGAGTACAAAATCGATTTCAGTAAATACTTTTTTCAACAATTTATTTTGAAATAGGTAGCTACCGTCGATTGAGCCAACACGATTTTCTTAATTATAACAGTTAGCGTTAAAAAAATAGTTTTGATCATTGCATTATGCTTTTAACTCAATACTCTAATTGGGGTGTATGAGGTCTTGCGTCTATTCTGTTACATATTGTATAGCTCACTTGATTTTTTTTATTTTTGTAGATTTTATTGTTTGGTATTTTCGTGTCTTTTTTTTAATACTTTTCTAGGTTTTATTATGTTTTTGCATTAATTATGTTACATATTGTGTCCAGCTGACTTGTTTTTTAAACTTTGCAGGTTGTATTGTTTGACCTTTTGGGCTTTTTAAAATGCTTTAGTTGGTTCTATTATATTTGTTTTTGGTGTCAATGATTCTAAAGTTTGTAAAATATATTCTAAAATGATATGTTTGTGTTTTTCAGTAATCGGTCTCCGGCTGGGAAGTTCAGAAAACTAAACAGGAAAAAGGTACGTTACTTGAATTACCTACTAATTACTACCTTAACGTTTAATCTTTAGGTATTTAATTCTTCTGTATGTGTATGTTACTGGACTCCTTCCTCCTAATAGGCTGGCCCGATTTTGATGAAATTTGTTGTGTGTTTGTGTGTGTCCCCGGTTGGATTCACATTTGGACTCGGTAGATTGCGCTGCAATGGAGTTCTAGGCACAGGACAACGTCTGACCCTCAGATCATAGAAAGAAGGTCTGACCAGTCAGCTAGTTTCTTATATTAATTACTAGCTTTTGCCAGCGGCTTCGCCCGCGTAGAATTCGAAAATGGTTCTAATAGGATTTTTAATTGTTTTTTTTTACGTTATAAATTTTGTTATAACATTTAAATTATTATGTTAAAATGTAAGCGCTTTCTAGCTGACACAACTATGATAGGTATGCTCCTACCGAGTTATGAGAACCTCGTACTTCGACACCCAAAATAATGATTGTTAGAATTTTTGTCTGTTTGTCTGTTTGGCTGTGCGTTTGTGCAAGCTAATCTCAGAAAAGTCTTTTCCGATTAAAATTTCGTTTTCACTAATAGATTGTGGTAAGCTTCACCTAATATTTACTGTTTATTTAATGTCAATCGGTTCATAAATAAAAAAAATTTGCCAATAGCGTATTGATTAACCTTAATAACTAAGTTCGGAAGGCGGTGACATAAAATTAAAATACATATCCAAAGTCACCGAGTTCTGAACTTAGTTTTTAAGGTTAAACAAAGCAGGTTTATTATTTTTACTTTTCAGTTTTTTCGGCGTTTAATTTTTTTTAATTTTGTTTGGCTATAATCTACTCATTACTACATGCTTATCTAATTTTTTTATTACTTTTTTGTAAAACACAACTCAGTTTAAAATCTGTGAGTAAACAATCAATCATCCCCTGTTTTCCTACCCTTGGGGTTGGATATTTTTTCGAAATTTATATAGGACCAACTTTCCAATAAAATGAGAATTATCAAAATCAGACTACTCTTAAAAAAGTTATGCGTGGTTATACACAAAAAAAAAAAAAAAAAATAACGCGTCGACTTGAGAACCTCCTCCGTTTTTTCGTCGGTTAAAAATGCCCTAGGCTTGCATGAATTAGAGATAGTATTTCATTAGTAATATTGAGTACTTCTTTTTGTCTTTATATCTAATACCTTTAAACGAGCAATTCTTGTTACGATACTATATCTAATACCTTTAAACAACGATTTTCATGAAATTTGGTATGCAGGGGGTTTCGGGGGCGATAAATCGATCTAGCTAGGTTTCATTTTTAGAAAACGGCAACAAAAAAAAATCATCCCCAGATATTAACATATTATACAGGGTAAGTTTTTATCCAGTGCGCAAAAAATAAATCAGCTGTTTCATACATTTTGACCGCGTAGGTATTGCACTTTTCTATGAAACTACAGTTTTTTTTTTGTATAACCGGCGAAAAATTTCTGCGGTAGTGGGTCTAGAATGATATGCTGAATTCATGGTTAAAATTTGCGCACTGGATAAAAACTTTTCCTGTATAAGGTGACTGGAAAATAATGACCGACATTTAAACACATGATTGTACTCATCATTATGAACAACTTTTACTATGGGACCAAACCCGAAATCGCGAAAAAAATATCAGCTGTTCCCTACATTTTGACGAGTTATGCGAACATAAATGTAGGGAACAGCAGATTTTTTTCACATGACACGTCCATGCCCATCCGACATGTCCTTCTGGAATAATGTACTTTTGAAATGGTGAAAGAATTTTTCGTATATGTAGTAGGGCTTGCATCGGATTTTTTTATATTCGTATATTCGTTTTAATTTCAAGGAATTTTATTCGAACTATTCGAATATTAATCGAATACTTAAAAAAAGCTGTTTTTATAATCATGTCTTTATTTGCCAATATCTTAGGGGTATGAGCAATGTCAAGGAATAAATAAAACATTACTGCTTTATAAAAGTGCCTACAATAACTTAAGACCTACATATAAATGCAAAAGCGATCGATACACAGACACAATACAAGTCAAAAAGTATTTTTATAACAAGGACAGTGTAGGCTTATTTGAAAACAAAACTCCATAAAATCTTAAATGGAACATAGCCATTATTCTTCCTTATTCTAATATCATTTTTGGTCACAGCACCGAATCACAAAATTAAGAAATATATACCTAGTCAAAGAGATTACCAGAGAGTGGTAAAACAGTATTATTATATTTCTACTTGAGTACCTATAGTTTTAAATGTTTTCTTGGTATATTGGCGTGTGCTAGCTGACATATGGCAAATTTAATGTTTTGTAATGTTAATTACCTACCTAATATTGTATAGAATCAAGTTCTTCTAACTTAACAGACAGCTGTGCTGCTGGGGAGTTTGTTGCGCCAGTTCTTCTTCCCAGCTAAAGCACTAGGAAGTGGTGCAGGGTTGGCCTTTTGGGGGACTGTCTTATGTAATTTTGACGTTCTAAAAGAGCTGACTCTCAGCCTAGTTTAAATAAATGACTTTTGGTTTTGATTTTATGGGAAAGAGCTATTATCATTAAGCGTCATTATCATTATTTCAACCGAAAGACGACCACTTCTGGACATAGGCTTCCCCCTTTCTCCGCCACTTTAACCGGTTCTGTGCGTCCCGCAACGATCTACCTTGTGAAAGGCCTTCCAACTCTACGTCAGCTGGTACGCAGTTTCAACAGTTAAATTCAAATCTTTAAAGTCATCATCCTATCCTGTCTCTCATGCAGGCTCCTCCCATTGTTCTTCAAGATCATTTAGTTTCTTTTTGTAATACATCCAACACCCATATTGAGTTAAAATTGTATTTTGTGCACATCAGGGTTCGCAGTCCGGTGTTATGGAAATTGGTCGAATATTCGAATATCGTAATTTTTGCATTCGAATATTCGAAATAGTTTATTATTCGAATATTCGATTGCAAGCCCTAATATTTAGGTGCTGTGGTTCCAGAGAGTACCCTCCACATATACACAAACTCGCAAAATTCGCTTTTTTTCTTTAAAATCTACAAATGATGTACTGTTAATATTTCGAATTAATATTTATAATATGTATTAATAATATTAATTCGAAAGTAACTATGCCCGAGTGTTACCTTAAAACGGCTAAACCTCGGAACAGATTTCGGTTAATGGCAAGGAAATAGACGGTATCCTGGGAAAGGATTTAGGCTACTCTTTGTTTCTAACCCGGTAGCACGTTCCCGTGGGATATCCAAGCGGTTCAGGGGCAAAATATCCAATTCTCAAAATGTCCAACGGTGTCAAAACGTCCAAATCCCAAAATGTCCAATTCTCAAAATATCATTCCTAAACTGTCCAACTCCCAAAATGTCCAATCTTTGAGAATGTAGCAGTTATTCGAGTACTTCTTTGTAAATTTACCTGCTTGCATTTGTCTGAAGCAATTCAAATTTATGGTTACGAACGATGAATGAAAAACGAACTGCTACCAGAACTGAACCGTTAGAACCGTGACCACACAACGCCAGAAACATATTTTTGGATGTAAAATCAGAAACTACTACCACTATCGCAGTGGTGGCGCAGTGGTAACGACCGCGGCTTATGAGATGTAGGTCGTAGGTTCGAACCCAGACAGGCGCTTTACTTTGTGTAAATTATTTCATCACCACTGCTCTCAAAACGGTGAAGGAAAACATCGTGAGGAAACCAGCATGTCCTAGAACCAAAAATTCGAAGATATGTGACTTCTACCAATCCGCACAGGGCCCGCGTAGTGGATTACGGCCCTCTCCCTCTCACAGAGAGGAGGCCTGTGTCCCAGCAGTGGGAAAGTTATAGGCTGATTATGACTACCACTATTATTATTTACTAGATACTATTATTATTACCTGTTTAGAATTTATCAGAAAAGTTGGACATTTTGAGATTTGGACATTTTGACAATTGGACATTTTGACACCGTTGGAATGGACATTTTGCCCCTGAACGATCCACACGGGTTAAGCCGTGGGCAGGAGCTAGTATTAGTATAGATTTCAGAGTACCTAACAAATGGACGGCTTTAAAATGTACTACCAAATAATTATAATAATTAAAAAAAACAAGTTTCTTTGGAAATAATTTTGCTCAAAGCTCCAGGAAAGCCCGCGAAATTCAAATTTACTTAGGTTCATTGCAATTTACAAGCCAGTGCCAGGTTGTGTTGTGACATACAACCTGGCACTCGTGAATCATATTTTAATAGACATTAAAATATGATTCACTACCGTAACACTTATGTATTTACAAAATATTATAATAATTAAAATCATCAAAACATGACTATTACAGTCATGTCATAGAATTATGTTCACATTCGTTGTTTTTCATATCGTCGCTTTAGAAAACCTCGGGAATGCATTTTTGTCCAAATTTATTTTATTGCGCATCTCGGAAGAAAACCTAGCCACGCACATCCTGCACCCTAATTGCGTAACTCACGATTATTCATAATTTGTTTCGTAGCAGACACATTTTTCGAACATATGAAGCAATGGTTTAAACCATTGCTTCATATGTTCGAAAAATGTGTCTGCTCAACAACGTAAATAACGCAATGAATACTGTTGAACTGTCAAATTGAAACCTATTATGATTAATCGTGAGTTACGCAATTAGGGTGCTGATCTCACTAAATATGTTCATTCGATACTCATAACGTCACCTATGAAAATAAACGAAAACCTCGTAAATCAGTCAGCATATTCGGCATATTTTTCTTCCTCCTGAAAAGTTACCTACTTCTTTTCCACTCACGTGGTTTTCACTCTAAGGCGTCGATATGGAAGTAATTGAACTTAGAGACGTATTCCATGATTTTAAAGATAACCCCCCTTATTCATAAACGTTGCTTAAAGTTAAGTAATGATTAGCGTCTGTTAAACCATACATTTTTGACGTTTAAACATCATTTAAATTTAATCATCTTTTATGAATATGGCCCTAAATGTTTACTACTGTCGCAGTGTATGATCTTAAAATTATAATGGCCCGTTTACATTCTACCATTACAAATGATGTGCAATTATTTAATTCTATTCATTATGTTAATAGAAAGTAAAAAAGACAACGACAAATTAAACATGCAATATCTGGATGACCGAACGTTGATCGATCGATCGCCCTCGAAACACCCTGCATACTAAATTTCTTGAAAATCGTTGGAGCCGTTTCCGAGATTTAGATTATAGAATTGCTCGTTTAAAGTTATTAGATTAGGATTTGTAGGGAACATAATTAGTTAATAGATGTCAAATGTGACATCTACCAACCCGCACTGGGCCCGCGTGGTGGATTACGGCCCACTCCCTCTCACGGAGAAGTCTGTGTCCCAGCAGTGAGAACGTTATAGGTTGAGTATGTATGTATGTATGTATGTCAAAGTTACCTATACCTACGACAGAATAATAAAACAATGAATAAGAAA
This sequence comes from Polymixis flavicincta, assembly GCA_949987655.1. NCBI lineage: Eukaryota > Metazoa > Arthropoda > Insecta > Lepidoptera > Noctuidae > Polymixis > Polymixis flavicincta. The sequence continues at coordinate 6,911,898 of OX465171.1, read as the reverse complement.
ACAGTGTAATAATTTTAAATTGTGATTGTTAATGTCATTGTAACTAAGTAAATAAAATAATGAAACCACTGCAAAATTTGACGCTAAATCAGAATGGTGGCAAAAATTAAAAACTTTTGAATTGTTAGTTAGGACGAAAGTAAGTTGAAGCTAGTTGCCCCATTCCAGAACGTAGATCTCTATGGAGACGAAGAGGCGAGATTTAAGAGCAATATAAAAAAAAAATTAAGACAATTCCTAACAGAAGATTAAAAACATCCCTGGAAGTTTGTAGATGACCGTCTTAACCGAGTGCACCCGTTCACGAATACCGGCCTATACCAATATTTTGTAGCAAATTAGCCGATTTTGTAGGTCCGATCCTGGAATTTGTAGTAAATTGTTATAAGGACATTTAAGGTGCCTCCTCAATTCAGATGTCTGGGTTGAGGAGCCACCTTAGAACCCGAAAACGAGCCTCCATCGGCTCGTTTTCGTGCTATTTCTGAAAATTTTGATAGGAATTAGTAGCAATTATGCGTAATCTGTTCAAAAAAATGGGTTTTACGGATGTATTTGAGATATCTATAATGCTTTGACTAATCATAAAAAAACTTCAATTTCCACACGCTGTTTCTCGGAAAGTAATGAAGCAATTTAAACAGTTTTTAGTATCATTTAGTTCAAAGTGTGTTTTAAGTTGTAGAATAAAAATAAAATACAAAATGTTTAAAATTTCAGATATCACATTTTATGTGCCGCATCCGCCTTAAAATGAAAAAAAAAAAGGAATTAAGATAATTGAAAAGCAACGAGGCGACGCTTTGTATAAAATCTCTTTTCCACGTATTGAGGAAGTCTTTCAAGTATGCAATTAATTTCAGTTACGGTGCTTCTAGACCTGAAAAAGGCTTTTGACACCGTATCTGTTCCCATCCTTGTGCAGAGGCTTGAGGCTATAGGGATTAGAGGCAAGGCTCTTTCTCTATTTGCCAGTTATCTTCGGGGAAGGAAACAACAGGTTAAGGTGGGACAGTCGTATAGCAATGAAGAAAATGTTGTTTTCGGTGTTCCGCAAGGCTCTGTGCTCGGCCCGCCACTGTTTTTGGTGTATATTAATGAGCTTTGTAAACTACAAAACAGTCGCGGAAAAATCTTCTCATACGCGGACGATACGGCTATTGTCTACTTTGGAGACACTTGGGAAGTAGTACGTAGTAAGGCCGAACAGGGGTTGGTTGTCATAGATAAGTGGCTCAAAGAAAACTTATTAACTCTTAATATTACTAAAACAAATTTCGTTTGCTTCTCTCCAAGTGCAAGGTCTAAAGCAAATACTAATCTAGACATTCGTATCCATACATGTGAAAACAGCTTGAGTCAGGCTTGTGACTGCAAACCCATCAAGCAATTGCCGTCTGTGAGATACTTGGGAGTTATAGTCGACGAGTGTCTAACGTGGCACTCGCATGTAGAGGGTATTATGTCGCGTGTTAGAAAATTTATATGGATTTTTAAAAATCTACGACATGTGATGCCTCAAAAGACGCTCAACAACATTTATGTAGCACTCGCGCAGTCAGTTATCACATACTGCTTACCTGTTTGGGGTGGAGCCACAAAAACTAAATTTTTGGAATTAGAAAGAGCCCAACGGTCGCTTTTCAAAGTAATCTATTTTAAGCCATATAGATTTCCCACAATTGATCTATACAGAATCTGTGGTCTACTATCGGTCAGGAAACTATACCTTTTAAACATCATTCTTTATTTGCATAAATACCTTCCAGTTAACCCTGAAAGACAGGTTAGGAGGAGAAATGATATTGTGGCTTACTCTCCGGGGGTCCGCACGGCTTTTGCGAGGCGTCAGTATGTTTGTCAATCAGCTTACATATACAATACAATTAACTCAAAAATAAAGTTCCACCAAAAGATCTCGCACCAATGCAAAAAAGTTATAACCGATTGGCTAAATACTCTAACTTATGAGGAAACAGAGCAAGTTTTGGACAGAATTGTATAATACACTTGGCTTCCTTATCTTAATGTAATACCTTGTGATTGCAGATGGACATCTTTAACTTCGATTATTATGGCACAATCAGTAAACACGTAAACTCATACATAAATACACATTAACGCATGCATGCACGCACTCACGCACACACACACACGCACGCGCACACACATATACACACACACACCCCCACACACACATACACACACCCCCACACACCCACACACTTACCCAATATTATGTCACACACTCACCTAAAATAACACACTACACAGAGCTGATAATTATATTTTATAGGTCATTGTCTCTTTTTGTATAATTTTATCTTTTTGTTTTTGATTTTGTTTTTTTATATAGTCTCAATTTTGTTAAAGATCATGGGAAGGAGCGAGACAACCCCAACACAAGTATTATTAATTACTTACTGGGGCTGTCTTACTTAAAAATCTGAAAATGTAATCATTTGAGACCCAATAAACAATTTTATTTATTTATTTTTAGTTACGTCTTAAATGCATATTAATATCTTTGATCGCCTTATTAATTTCATATCGATGAAAATTGTTGTCTCTGGCCCTGAAAATCTGAGGAGGCAGGGAGGTTGTTTAGTGAACGATAATGTAATTTTATATTGATCATTCTTGAACATCCGCGTTCTTTGAAGTTTCTTTTATGAATAGAGATGGCATCCTTATTAGTCGCTCGAGTAGGTACTAGAAATGTTACTGGAAAAACAACTCGATCTGTCGCTCTGTCGACTGTAGGTGCACCAAGTGAAGCGGGCCCTCTTTGTTTCCTAGTAGTTTGTTTTCAATGAATAGGTATGTAAAGAATTTGCTTTTGTGCACAGACCACAGTTTCCACTAATAGCAATGGTTGAACTTCCTCAAAGCAAAGCCTTTCACAATAACATCCAAATGCAGGATGTATTCCAAAATTCAGTCCACAATCGTATATTATGGCCTGAGTTTTGGAACGATTCCTGCATTTTTTCATGATTCAGGCTGAGTTGTACACTTGGAAGGTACGTAGCGGACACGCGTGTATTTTGCCTTAGTTACCCACATTACTAAAAGGTATGTCGTTGCCAATCGCGTAGGATGTCCCTTCCACATGAGTCATGACGTATGCAATATGCATCACTAAAATGGACCACTGAATTGTGTCATAGTGTTTATCAAACATTCTTACTTACTGTGTTATTGGATTATTGCTAACTTTTTTTAAACGGCAACTACGTAGAGCCATCGGTAAGTGTTGAATGTTTACGTTTTGGTTTGTTGTTTTATGTGTACACAATGCTCCCTGCATTGTGTAAACATAGGTAATTATCGTGATAGGTTTCAAAGTAATATGATCAAGATAAAAGTAAATCTGTGTTAGCGTCTGTGTTAAGTGATGTAACGCGCTGATATGCACGGCTGTTGTCGACGTTTAGTGACACGCTTGATAGCGCTGACGTCACGACATTTCCACGCAATCACTAAAATCATGTCATCATGAATTTGAAAATGTTCTTCTGTAGAAATGTTGACGAAAATATTGTGTAATGAAATGAATAGGAGACGATTATTTTCCTGTATACTTTTTAAAGTGTTTTTCGATAGGGACAGGGTTTATGGCCGATGGCGGCATTATTAGATTGTCGATTGGCGCGAATTTTTGACAGATGAGTGTTAAGGCAGTAATGTTATGGTTTTCCATACGCAATATCTAGCGAAAAGAAAGCCTTGAAGGCTAAAAAAACTAACTAACTAAACTAACTAACAATCAATTGTTTTAATTTCAATTCTTTACCAGGGGACCTTCTGCGCTTTTATAATTTCTAACGTGGCGAAATACGTGCACGTTATAATACTATCGTGGACGGAAAAAAGCGTCTTCTTATTCCATACATTTTACTTCCCTAAATAATTATCGTGATGCCGTAGACCTCCACGTACTAGGGGTGTTCAATATAAAGTAATAATGAGTATGAAGCAGTTATATATTATTTATTGTTATTTTATTTTTCGACATAATCACCTTTGAGGTTTATACACTTGGTATATCTTTTTTAACCGACTTCAAAAAGAAGGAAGTTATCAATTCGACATGTTTAAATGTAAAAAAAAAATATGTATGTTCGGGCATAACTCCGTCATTTATAGATGGATTTGCAAAATTATTTTTTTGTTCGCAAGTGATATATGCCGAAAAGGTCCCATTAAAATTTCATATAGATCTGATGATTCCTTTCGGAGACAGACAACGGAACTCCTCAAAAAATGACAGCAAATTAACCGCGATTGCTGCTATCGCATAAATATGCATTGTTTTAATCCCAAGGATAATGAAATTTCGAAAGGAGTGGGGTAGGTACAATAACTAAAAAGTGAAAAAAAAAACTTTTTACAAAAAAAAAGAACAACCGACTTCCAAAATAGACTACAAAGTGAAAAATAACTTTAATTTCGGAAGGCGGTGACAAAAAATTCAATTACATTTCCAAAGTCACCGACTTCCGAAATTAAAGTTATTTTTTACTTTGTAGTCTCTTTTTTTTGGAAAAAGTTTTTATTCTAATCCTAAGATTCCCTTCTTGAAAAAATCTTCATCTTGATCGCTTAAAAAATCATGTACGGCGGCAATCACTTCCTATTCATTGCCATATTTGTGACCTCTCAGTTGTTTTAACAGGTTGGTCAGGTGAGTATGGAGCATGTTCCATCAATTCAAATCCACCATCGTGGATAGCAGTCATCGCAAGTCGGGGCGTTATCTTGGTGAAACAACACAACTTTAGCAAGTTTGCCGCGGCGATTTTGGCGTATTTCCTGACACAATTTTTTATTTGTTCTGCGTATAAGTTCCACGTAATTGTGGCGATTGAGGTATTCAATCATTATCACCCCCTGGCTGTCCCAGAAAAGAGAGCCCATAATCTTACCGGCGGATGGAATTGGTTTAAACTTCTTAGGCGTTGGAGATGACGGCCTCTTCCAAGTCGTGGACTGTTGTTTCGTTTCAGGATCGTAATGGTGGAGCCATGTTTCATACATAGTTACGAAGCGAGCCAAAAATTGGTCAGGATCTTGTTGTAACAATTCCAAATTGATTTGAGAAATCCGCAGTCTCAGTTTATGCTCCTCTGTAAGCATTCTAGACACCCAGCGCGCTGAAACTTTTTTCATGTCCAAATGTTCATGTATAATAATACTATGGATACTTCCTATCGAAACCTATAGTTCTTCAGCAACAAAACGAACAGTAGCACGACGATCTGCCAAAAGAATTTTTTCTACTTTTCTTTTATCATTTGTTCGGGTCGGCTTTAGTTAAAGTTCTTCCTCTCTAAAACTCGACACACCACCGCACAACCGTAGAATACGAAGGAGAGGAGCATTAACCCCTAATGTTCCGTTTAAGTCTAGATTTACTTGCACAGTAGGATTTTTTTTTCAGACAAATTTTATTAAGGCGCAAATTTAAAATTTATCAATTTTCCAAGGAGTTTATATGCCATTATTACTTTTTATTGAATACCCGTCGTATCGTCACGTTTGAAATTTGGGGTCTACTCTCTAAACACGAAATTCGTAGTTTCGGCTGAAGTTAAAACCGTTTCCTACTCCGACACGGACTAGGAAACGAACCTTCGGACATAAGATTAGTTGGAGCCCGAAGTAAGAATGTATGACAACGCGATTTGACGGTTGTAACGACAACTGGACACTTTCGACCGGGCATAGAAACATCGAGAGTAAAGACTCTTGATGAATTTATGTCCGGTCGAAAAGTTAATTAATTGGGAGTAAGGTTAATTCTGAAGAACCAAACTATTTTCGGCCGGCCCCGTATATCTTCGGTGACGGACTTAGAGACACTTGGCACGGAGCATTACGAGCCAAAGCTTCGTATGGATTGCCCACTTCTTCGTCGTATCGATAATTCCATTTACCTATTCCCGCTAAAAAGTTTTCGTACTAATGCGGCCACAATAGCGGCTTCGTAATATTTTAATGTCCCACTCCGATAACTGTGCGCAGTCCTAACTTTTGCTACGTAAGTGGTTGATCACATCTGCGAATATTGTGTTAGAGAACAAAGCTATAGCTAGCACAACAGGAACAATAAGTGGAACAATTTAGTACTTGTACATATTTAAATTAAGATTATTTTTTACATTATTAGTGAAGTTCTTCAGAAAGATCAGGTGCGTAGTACTCGCAACCGGCGTGCGTGTATGACCTGGGCCTGGAGACAAAATACATTTCTGTTAGCGTTCACGCCAAACGCTACGCCAAAATGTATGGGAATGACATTACCTGCGTAAAGAAGACGATGTAACCTTTCCGCAGGCAATGTCATTCCCATACATTTTGGCGTAGCGTTCTATCTAGGCCTGCAGATGTATGAACATAAACGAGGCAAAAGGAGTATGTAAGCATCGTAGCATGTGGATGATGGTGTTAAACTTTACAATAACGTCCGGGACGTTCTTATTGGTGGCCCGGAGTCCGAATGTATGCCCGATTGATGTCAATAAGCTAATCTCGTATTACATAAGACTTCTGCGCAACTCTTGAGGGACACCGGCGTTATGTATTGGCAATGTTTTTCAGGACACTCCCGCCATGGCGCAGCAGTACAGCCTACGGTGGAACAACCACCAGCCCAACTTCATCTCGCAGTTCACCTCGCTGTTGAACACTCAGACGCTGGTCGATGTCACGCTGTGTGCTGATGGCGTGCAGCTGCTGGCCCACAAGGTGGTCTTGTCCGCGTGTAGTTCCTATTTCCAAGTAAGTAAATGTAACTATCTACGTTTTTTGCTGTGTACGTACTTGGAGCACCAGGACCAGCAAGGTAATTGCGTAACGCACTAAATGTAACAATGGATTTCATTATGCAGTTCAACAACTCATAAACCTATTAATACTGTAATTTGAAAACATTGTAAAAGCCAATTATTTTCAAAAGAGCAACCGTGGAGAGGGTTTTTATGAATATTCAAGCCACCAGTTGGCGCCACTTTGACAAGAGGTCTACCATTTCGACAATGAACTTAATATTTGATGTCATTCGTTTCATTCATTCGTTCACCATTCAGTCCGTACGCGCTTCGACACTTTTGACAGGACTTGACGTCTCAGTGCTGCTACCTAGTGAACGTCATGTCAGATTAACCTCATTGGAACCGTACACCTAGCTTCTGACGTTTCATAAGTGCCCATAGAGGATTATGTGAAATAAAATATTTTGATTTTAATTTATTGAGTTATTTACGTTGCTATGCAGGCTAATTTTTCGAGCATATGAAGCAATGGATGATGAAAATCATTTAAAATGATTCAGATTCTGATTGATAGTGTGTTACGCAGTTAGTTTACTGGTCTAACAGTATCGTGTATAGGTTTACGCGCCAGAGAAATTATGACAAATTTCGAGCAAAACTTGGTTCATGGCACACTGGTCGCTAGAGTGAATACTGCCTTATTACGTAAATGCATTTATAGTTTGTGCTATTTATCAATTAAGGAGTTACACATCACCCAAAAAAGAAAAAAAAAAACATTATCACATGCTAGCTGTTTAATTAACTTAGAGTTGAGCTACTAACCCAATCCAGTTAATTGGACAACTGTCGATTTTCATGTTATCTATAAGTACTAATAATGCCTGAAGTTTGTTTGTTGAACACGCTAATCATTGAAAGTACAGACGCCAGCAGGTCAACCTATCCTAAACTGTTAAATTTTCCCAGTTGAACATGAGAACCTTATTCCTTTGTGATAAAGTTGAAAAACTATCAGAAATTTGACAGATTGGGGTAGCTTGATGCGCTGGCCTCTGTACCAGTCAGATTTGAAAATTTTATTTTGCATTTGGTAGCCCAACCTTTGAGGAAGGCAATAGGACTGTAGCGGCACTAAAATACTTCGCAACAAAATCAAGAAAATGTAAAAAGAAAAGTGGCGCCATCTTCAGTGCCACAGGCGAACTAAATTAAGAAATCCTACATCGCGCAGTCCGAGTTTACCACGACACTCGAATAGATAAAATATCCCGACATCAACCGTCGGGCAGTTGCCCACCAGACACAATACCCGTCTGGTCGGAGGATCCTTCCTTTACCAATATAGGTATGAGTGAACTTTATACCCAGTTACTCATACCTCTAAAGGACCACGTTAGGACCCATAGTGAATCTAGTCGATTGATTTTTTTCCATACAAACTTCGGGGGTGTATTACTCCGCTGTTCGACAATGCACATCAAAAATTAAACGTTGGTATAGTTTTGTCCATTTTATATTTCTATGGTTTTGTCTCATTATTAATATTGTCTGTCCGGAAACAAAATACTGAGATAAAAAAAAAAAACATTAAAAAGTTAGGAGCCAACAAAGATTCGTTTTTCTTGCTAATTTAACCTAACTTTGGGCGTGTTTAAGTAATAAAAGAAGTGTAAAATTTCTAAAACCAAGTCGGTGCCGACAAATCTCAAATATAGAAAAGTTCAATAAAGTTTTAATGGTCATTGATTTATACAGTTTTTTTTTTTCATAAAACCCGATCTTCCAAATGACCTTGCAATTATTTTTACGCGCCTGTGTTACTATAAATGATCCTGCATCTCACTCAATAATGTTGTGCGTGCAGACTAGCGTCTAACTGCACTGATACTGTCTCTGTCAGACAAGATGCCTGGTGAGACAGCGTGATTTTTAGCCAGGCCCACCAGAGAGTTCGAGCCCGCGACTAACTTCCCCTTAAGAGCCGAGCAAAATGAAAATAGTACGAAAGACCACTAGCGATAACGAAGTTATAACGCGGGTGAGGCGATCACGGGATGGGTCGTGTCAATAAGAAACACGCGGATGAAATTGCGGACAGAAACTAGTCTGCAAATATTTCGCTACTTTTACTATAAACAAGGTTTGGTATCGTCTGTGATAATTTTACTGTAATGCCGGATTCATACACGACGAGTGTATGAATCACTACCTAATTCCCTATCAAAAATATTGTCTGGTAAAACAAAAAAAAAAGTTGAAAGTGACGTTTTGAACTCTGTGGTCATCGGTACTTTTTCGTGATAACCTCTTTAGTTTTTTAGTGTTTTTACTTATTTTTTGTGTATTTTCGACGTTAAGTGGATAAATATTCATTTAAAAGTTGTTGTGTTTTAGATAATATTAGGTCTTTACCTATGAAATTGCCGTTCTGCAGTACTGGCCATTTCAAATCAAAATAATTTTTGTTTGGCTAAGAATTCTAATTTCAAATTAATTTTATTTTAAAAACATGGATTTTTTTTTCTAAAAGTAGTCATTTCTTTATTGATTAGTGTTACATTTTCATCGCATTTCAATCTTTTTCGTCATCATGGATACGTTAAAAATTCGAGTAATTATGGAATATGAGTACCGTCGTGGCAGCAACGCGGCACAAGCGGCACGCAACATCAACGACGTTTACGGAGCTAACACTACAAACCAACGCACCACCTGTTATTGGTTTGCTCGCTTCCGTTCTGGAAATTTCGACCTGAAAAATGAACCTCGCGGTCGTCCGAAGACTTTGGTCGACAATGACGAATTAAAGGCGATTGTGGAAGCTGATGATACACAATCTACGGCTGAATTAGCAGCAGCTTTCGACGTTAGCGTCAAAACAATATTGGTCCATTTGCGTCAAATTGGCAAGGTAAAAAAGCTTGACAAATGGGTGCCCCACGAACTCAATGATCGCCAGCGCGAAGTACGCGTCGAGACGTGCCTTGCACTGCTCAACAGACACACAAATGAAGGAATTTTGAACCGCATTGTTACCTGCGATGAAAAATGGATTCTGTTTGATAACCGTAAGCGCTCAGCAAGTTGGTTGGATCCTGGTTCAGCACCTAAACAATGCCCTAAACGAAAACTTACCCCTAGAAAAGTGATGGTCACTGTTTGGTGGTCTAGCGCCGGTGTGATTCATCACAGCTTCTTACCAAACGGGGTGAGCATTACTGCAGATGTGTACTGTGAAGAACTGAACACAATGATGGAGAAGCTGGCGCATCTCCAACCAGCATTGGTCAATCGCTCGTCTCCGCTGCTCCTGCACGACAACGCGCGACCTCATACTGCACAGCAGACGGTCTCCAAGTTGCAAGAACTGGGGTTGGAAGCTCTCCGTCATCCGCCCTACTCACCAGACCTTGCGCCTACAGACTACTACTTTTTCCAGAATTTGGATAACTTCTTGGCGGGAAAAAAATTTAATACCCGAGAGGCAGTACAAAATGCCTTTGAAGAATTTGTTGCCTCCCGTCCAGCTGATTTCTTTAAGAAGGGCATCAATAAACTGCCACTGCGATGGCAAAGATGCATTGATTGCATGGGTGATTACTTCGATTAATACAAATAAAAAATTCATGAAAAAAATTCGTTTAAATTTTTTCATACAAAACGGCAATTTCATAGGTAAAGACCTATTATTTGCATCAAAAAGCATCATAAAAACTTATATTTCGACGAAACATGAAACGTAAACAAACCTTTGTAAACAGTGTTCATTGTTATGTAAACTGGGATTGTTTTGAGTTCACAAAGAGGAGACACAAAGCTGACGTCACGTATGGGCACGTGATTAAACAGTCATCGTAAGAAGCGTTTTGGCGGTAAATTCAAACCAACGAAAAATAAATTTGATTTCAATCGCTTTTAATTGAGAAAATGGATTTAAATAAATTTATTTGTAGTTTTCTGTTACATAATAGGTCTTTACCTATGAAATTGCCGTTTTGTATGAAAAAATTTAAACGAATTTTTTTCATGAATTTTTTATTTGTATTAATCGAAGTAATCACCCATGCAATCAATGCATCTTTGCCATCGCAGTGGCAGTTTATTGATGCCCTTCTTAAAGAAATCAGCTGGACGGGAGGCAACAAATTCTTCAAAGGCATTTTGTACTGCCTCTCGGGTATTAAATTTTTTTCCCGCCAAGAAGTTATCCAAATTCTGGAAAAAGTAGTAGTCTGTAGGCGCAAGGTCTGGTGAGTAGGGCGGATGACGGAGAGCTTCCAACCCCAGTTCTTGCAACTTGGAGACCGTCTGCTGTGCAGTATGAGGTCGCGCGTTGTCGTGCAGGAGCAGCGGAGACGAGCGATTGACCAATGCTGGTTGGAGATGCGCCAGCTTCTCCATCATTGTGTTCAGTTCTTCACAGTACACATCTGCAGTAATGCTCACCCCGTTTGGTAAGAAGCTGTGATGAATCACACCGGCGCTAGACCACCAAACAGTGACCATCACTTTTCTAGGGGTAAGTTTTCGTTTAGGGCATTGTTTAGGTGCTGAACCAGGATCCAACCAACTTGCTGAGCGCTTACGGTTATCAAACAGAATCCATTTTTCATCGCAGGTAACAATGCGGTTCAAAATTCCTTCATTTGTGTGTCTGTTGAGCAGTGCAAGGCACGTCTCGACGCGTACTTCGCGCTGGCGATCATTGAGTTCGTGGGGCACCCATTTGTCAAGCTTTTTTACCTTGCCAATTTGACGCAAATGGACCAATATTGTTTTGACGCTAACGTCGAAAGCTGCTGCTAATTCAGCCGTAGATTGTGTATCATCAGCTTCCACAATCGCCTTTAATTCGTCATTGTCGACCAAAGTCTTCGGACGACCGCGAGGTTCATTTTTCAGGTCGAAATTTCCAGAACGGAAGCGAGCAAACCAATAACAGGTGGTGCGTTGGTTTGTAGTGTTAGCTCCGTAAACGTCGTTGATGTTGCGTGCCGCTTGTGCCGCGTTGCTGCCACGACGGTACTCATATTCCATAATTACTCGAATTTTTAACGTATCCATGATGACGAAAAAGATTGAAATGCGATGAAAATGTAACACTAATCAATAAAGAAATGACTACTTTTAGAAAAAAAAAAACCATGTTTTTAAAATAAAATTAATTTGAAATTAGAATTCTTAGCCAAACAAAAATTATTTTGATTTGAAATGGCCAGTACTGCAGAACGGCAATTTCATAGGTAAAGACCTAATATTTTGTCCCAATCTTCAAATCAAAATAGTTTTTAATAAATTGGAAAATACCCTATTGAGACAGTAGTCTTATGAGAAATCGACATAACACGGGAACAAAGACACGCTCAGACATTGTCGGTGATTTCCATTTTATATAATAAACTACAATGTAATTCAAGCTGGCTCACAATATTCATGTTATGGCTTGCTCATTCGCGAACCCTTAAAACTTATCTATAAGTTTCCGGAGGCAATAAAAACTCGACACGACCTTTTTTTTGCGCGCACCGTAAACATCTCGAGTGTCAGATAACAGCGTGGGCATGACGGAAGGCCGACGTCATGCGTTATTCGTATGCGACCGGTTAAGGGGTTTATTTATATACGTTGCTTAAAGTTAGAATCGTCAAAGATGTATTTTTAGGAATTGAATTAATGAATAAATCAATAGTTAAGAAAGAAAGTCTTTTTATCACAACAATTAAGTTACAAATTTTAAGAAGTATTAATTAAGTGAACCGATAGGGAACAGTAAAGTGCGCGCTGCCGGGTTTAGGAATGAATCGGTGGTGACGCTGCGCGCGGTCTTATATGGACTCGATCACAAGACATGTTGGTTGGAGATGCAGCTAACAGTATGGTTAAACAGTCGGTAATCATTACTTAACTTTATATAACGTTCATGAGTAAAGGAGTATAACATCAAGGTATTTTTGACTTTGTGGCAGTAATATAATTTCAACCTACTTACTGGTTTCAATTTACTGGGAATCGCTGTTAAAACTGCTATTTTAAAACAAAAACAAAAATTGATGATAAACAACTTGATTGTGTTATGACCCATTTTGATCATAAGGTCGCCATCACTACACTATAGCAAAAAGTAGTCATTATAATGTTGCTATTTGAATGTTTTGTACGAAATTGTACTTTCTACCATCGTTTTATACCGTGTTGGCTATACAAATAAATAAAAACTTTTTAATAAAAAAATTAAACCGCCGAAAAACCGAAAAGTAAAAAATAATAAACTTGCTTTGTCCAACCCCAATAACTAAGTTCGGAAGGCGGTGACATATAATTAAATACATATCCAAAGTCACCGACTTCCGAACTTAGTTATTGGGGTTGGACAAAGCAAGTTTATTGTTTTTTACTCTTCGGTTTTTCGGCGGTTTAATTTTTTATTAAAAAGATTTTATTTTATAAATTTTTGTGGCTAAAATCTACTAATTACTACATGCTTAATGTAATACACAATTCAGTATTAAAATCTGTGAGTAAACAATCAATCATCCCCTGTTTTCTTACCCTTAGGGTTAGAATTTTTCTTCGAAATTTATATGGGACCAACTTCGGGGTATACCCTTTCCAGTAATAAAAGAATTATCAAAATCGGACAACTCTGGAAAAAGTTATGCGTGGTCATATATAAAAAAATAAAAAAGATACCCGTCGAATTGAGTAACCTCCTCCTTTTTTTCGTCGGTTAAAAATTTATCTTTCTGTTTTAATGTCAAAATAACAGCTTCTTACTAAATGTATTCTATCTCCTGCCCCTCCTGCCCTTATTCTAATTTATTTTCTGTCGTCGCGACATGCTTTTTTCTTCCACACTTCTATATTAGTCGTCATCTCGGTACACATCCCCTTTCCAACCTTACCGCCATTCACCCTACTCTCATAGCCATCGATATTCAAACTCAAAAATTTCCTCACGACATTTTCCTCATTCCTCCATATCACATGCCCATACCATTTTTACAACTTTGTCAATTATGCATTCTCAAGAGCCGGCCCTTGCTCAATGCATTCGGATAGTATGCATAATTGAGTTGGGCCGGCTCCACATAATATGATTGCTTGAAGCAGCTGGACTTAGTGGATAAAGATTTAATCAATTAAACGAATAAGCTTTGACCTAGACTAACTAATAACTGACTAATATAGATTGGTTTTATTAGGGACTAGCTTCCGCGTGAAATTAATTGTTTTAACATCTGTCCGTGTGGTGCCAGACGTAAAGAAGCACTATCCCATTTCTTCCTGTGGGTTTCGTAAAACTCGATTATAGTTATTTATGATACTAGTGCGGTAAGTTGGTTTTTACAAACGAGTAGACGAATGTAAGCCCGAGACGAAGTCGAGGGCTTACCATAGTCACGAGTTTGTAAATACCAATTTCTGCACGTGTGTCATACAATGTTTTTCAACACATTTTCGAGAAAACAGTACAATATGTAATGAAACAAACTTAAACATCATTAAATAGCGCTCTCCGATTTTGGCGGCAAGAGACCGTTTCCTGCAATTTGCGCCTCATTCAAAATATCAGGTGGAGTAGATTTCATATTAATATCAGATTCCTCGCTTGAACTCATATTATAAGTTTGTTTATTAATATTAGTCGGAAACTAGCAACAATCTTTGACGAATCTAATATGAAAATGGCGCGAATTTGCAAATGGCGCCACAAGCACGTGGTGAAAATTAGAACTACATCTTTAATCTCATTTACTCTTTAGTATTAAAGTGAGACAAACGTATTTTCCAAGGAGGTTCGATCAGTCAGCTTATTCATTCTCGTAATGTGAAACTCCTTGGACGAAATTCTTATAATATTTTGTGGAAATTAAAAAAAAACCGTAAAGAATACGCACGGTGCCATACAACGGGATATGCGGTAAAATATGTACTTAGGTGAGAGTACCTATTTTACCGCACGTTCCGTTGTATTGGTGCGTAATTTTTAACTTTCGAACCCTGTATACAGGGTTCGTAAGTGCAATTTTGAGCAAATGTGTTGAAAAGGGTATTTAAGAGAATAGGCAGCAGCGTTCTCTATGCATTTTACCACAATACTGCGATCGCCAACCCGACTGCCATCTGCCAGGGGTGCGGGTTGTTCGAAAGAGATACCGTGGATCCCGGCACACAGGCAACTGAAGAAACACGGGTGGGTTTTAGTCAGTAAAAGTCTGACACGCCCTCCTGCTCCACCCAGAGCGGGAGAAGTTATTTGATGATTTACCAACATAAAAAAACCGACTGCCATGCGTGGTGACTGTGGCAAACCCTCCACTCCGGGCAAGCCTATGTCCAGCAGTGGCTGACTTATTTTTTTTTTTTAACTCAGCTCGTTAGGGTCGTAACGTAATGTTAAGTAGGTTACAACCATCCTCAAGAATTATGCTGGTAGTTTCTGAGATTACCGCCTACATACAAACTTACATAAATAACTCTTTGTAATACATAAAACATAATATCGTAACTATCGCCCGCGACATCGTCTGCACGTTTTTATTTTTAATTATTTTTTATGTATTAAATATCCAGGATGGTAAGTAGCCTATGTCCTACTTCAGGTTTGTAGAAACACTTTAACACGTCATTCATATTTATAGAAACCAGAGGAGGTGAGGCGTTTCCTATCTGACTACTCAGAGGCCACAAAAACTCAGATATCAGTCTCTTTTAAAGTTCAGACATAATCTTGGTCATATCATGTAAATTCCATGTAGATTGATGTCCGAAATGGTCTTTGAGGAAAGAACCACATAGATTGAGTGGACCTGTCCAATCAGTGATCGCGCAGCTCAACTCAAAACACAGTAACTTTCGCATATCCTTATTAATATTATAAATGCGAAAGTTTGTATGTCTGGATGTTTGTTGCTTTTTCACGCAAAAACAACTGAACGGAATTGGACGAAATTTGGCACACATACAGATTATAACCTAGATTAACACATACGATACTTTTTATCCCGGTAGTAGGTTCCCGCGGGATAATTTCCGACTTCCACGCGGATAAAGACGCGGGTGGAACCTAGATTACCTTGTTTTTTTTATTTTATGGACTGACTACCGAGATGACGCTTATTAGAGAAGTATGGAAGAAAAAGATATGTTGTGCCATCGCCAAATGAATTGGTAGCTTTATACTATATTGGGTGTCTATGTAAACGAACGTCGTACAAGATTTGATTGTTTCCGTTTACACTCACATGGTTACTTCATAATTATGGTACTCTGGAGGTGCAATTTCCTTTTTGTGGTATTGTTTTTTTTTTACTTTTTATGTTAATGGCATATGCTTTCCAACCTATCTGTGGGCAAATCGGAAAGTAAAATTTTTTTCTTTGAATCTCGAATAACGCGCGAAGCGAAATGGCAACATCGCGCCCTGCCACAGTAGCGTAGCAGCTCAAGCTTGCGACGCATGTGCATTGATGACACCGCCCGGCCTTAAGCCGGCTACTAATCAGTCCGATGATTTGTTGTAGCCTGAGTCGCAAACGAGCGTGTAACAAATCGCTTTATTCGCCAAATTCGGGTTTCATTATTGAGTGTTCATGTATCCTATGATCAACACCCTAATTACGTAACACGCTATTAATCACAACCTGAATAATTTTCAAGAATATTGCTAATCCATTGGTTCATCATCACCATATCAGCCGAAAGACGTCCACTGCTGGACATAGGCCTCCCCCAGGCCTCCACTTCGACCGGTCTTGTGCTTCCCACATCCAGCGGATACCCGCGGTCTTCGCAAGGTCATCGGTCCACCTTGTGGGAGGCCTTCCCACTCTACGTCTACCGGTACGCGGTCGCCACTCCAGAACCTTTCGGCTCCATCGGCCATCTGTTCTGCGAGCAATGTGCCCTGCCCACTGCCACTTAAGTTTGGCAATTCCTCGGCCTATGTCGGTTGCCTTGGTTCTCCTGCGGATCTCTTCATTTTTGATTCGATCGCGTAGGGTAACTCCGAGCATGGTTCATATCCTACTAATATTATATGTAAAAGTGATTTTTTTTGAAGATGTTTAGATGTTTGCTACTTAATCACGCTAAAACGGCTGAACGGATTTGGATGAAATTTTGCACACAGATAGTTTATAACCTGGATTAACACATAGGATAGTTTAAATGACGGTAGTACGTTCCCGTGGGATAATTTTCAATCTCCACGCAGGCGAAACCGCGGGCAACAGCTCGTATTTAATAAAGCCGTCTGCTTAACAACGTAAATAGCGGGATGAATTTTGTCGAACAGTCAAAATGGAAGCTTTTCCTTCTGTTACTTGTGCAACTACCCTACTGTACTAAATATGCCAGTTTGTGTGCATATTTTAAAGATTTCTGCTGTTATATTCCAGACTCTGTTCGTCGATCACCCGGCCTCACATCCGATTGTGATCCTGAAGGATGTCACCTACACCGACCTTCGCACGCTGGTTGACTTCATGTACTGTGGCCAGATTAACGTGACTGAGGAGGAGTTGCCGCAGGTAAGCTAATCTGGTGGATCATCATCATCATTTCAGCAGGAAGACGTCCACTGATGGAGGCCCTAGGGCTCTGCCTAGCAGCGCCACTTCACCGGTTCGGATTCCTGCGGCCTTCATCAGGTCATTGGTCCATCTTGTGGGAGGCCTTCCAACGCTACGTCTTCCGGTACGCTGTCGCCACTCCAGAACCTGACGGCCCCATCGGCCCATCTGTTCTGATGGATAGAATAGAATAGCGTTTATTGTCTTCTGTATTACAGCTAGTAGCGGGTACACACATACACAAAACTATAATACCGGAAGCACAAGGTTTAAGCGTCAGCATTATGTTTAGATGCCCCCGGTGGGCTGCGAAGCGCTGCGCTCTTTTTTGTAATAGGAGCTAAGCTCCTATTACAAAAAAAAGAGGCAAATCCATCAACCATGGAACAATAAACTAAATGATAATTATATGATTCATCTCTATACTCTATACACAGATTTATTAAGTATATACTTATTTTATGTACAAAAGGTTAATTGTATGTAATGTTAAAAGGCACGATGGTGTTGGCGTATCTGTGTAGATAAAAGCCCCTAAACAAACAAAGAGGAAAATAAAATAAAATATGATGACCATATTATTATGTGGTTTTATGTTAGTTTTACTTTTCCATAAAGTAGTGATGTCACAGAAAGTAGTGAAAATTCTGCCTCATTTAAAAAAGCATACTTAATGGTACTTTCCAAGCAATTTTTTAAATTAATTTTAGATTAAATTTAATTCTAACTAAGTACCTATAAAATTAAATAAAACAATATAAATTTCTTTACCTTCATTAATACACGCGAAATAATGTCAATATTGACACCACAATAATTATTTGGTTTCGCTGAAATTTGTACTAGTTGCCACTTTACACCGAGAGGCTTGGAGTTAAAATACCGTGTCTTATCTTCCCCCTGTGTGCGCAGGTGCTGGCCACCGCCAAGCTCTTAAAGATCAAAGGTCTGCATGAGATGCCGGACTCCACCTGCCTTTTACGTTCTCATGCTCCGGCCACAGAATTCCAACACCAAGGGGACTCTGTGGACTCAGTGCGTGACTCGCCAGCAACGTCGCCTTCCAGTAGACGCAGGAGGTAAGACTCATATTTTTTTCCCCAGCCGTTACTTATCCGAACCTTGGTACCTCAATGGTCAAGGACCCAACTTACGAGTTGTAGATTGTGGGTTCAAACCCAGCCAGCACACTAATTGCGTAACACACATAGAAGCAACAAGAATAATGTTCCAAAGATTTTGTAATACATAATTTGATTTAAAAGAGTGTCAGTGGAGTTTCTTGTCCGTTCTTCTCCATTGAGATCTACGTTTTGGAATGGCCAACTAGCTTCAACGGAAAGTTGACTGATTGACTTTTTGAAAATTCAAAAGTGCCTGTAAAAATGGTTTAATTGAAATACATGCTTTGAGTTTGAGTCAGAATCTGACACTATTAATCAGAGTTATGCTAATCCAATGCTTCATATTTACAAAAAAATGGTCTGCTCAACCACGTAAATAACGCAATGAATGTTGTAGAACTGTCAAATTTAAAGAAAGTCCTACTTTTAGTGTGTGACGCAATTACCCCACAGATGTTATTTATTCTAGCATCTTTCAAAACGATTTTCCTAGAACGTACTATTATTGATCGAAGCCTAGAACCTAAAATTCGAAGACATCTGACGTCCACCTACGCCCACCACAGAGCGCAAGTTTGTGTCCCAGCAGTGCAGACATTGTATGTTAGGGTGAAACGCCAGACGACCCGTAATGACAGTCAAAGATCCACGAATGACAGTTGGGATCAACGGGTTAACGTAATATCCGAGGCACGGAGTGGTCTCGGAATTTAAAGATGGTCACCCATCTATGGACTAACCCCGGCAAGCGTTTTTTTTTTTTTTTTTTGGGTGGGAAATCATCAAATGACTTCTCCTGCTGAGTAGAGCAGGAGGGCGTGTCAGACTTTTACTGACTAAAACCCACCCGTGTTCCCTCAGTAGCCCGTATGCCAGGGGCCGTGGTATCTCTTTCGAACAAACCCGCACCCCTGGCAGGCATCGGCCCTTGCGGACCCCACCAGTGGTTGCTGACATCTTTGACGGCGCGCGTGAGGAACACACCGCGCCGTCCCGTCTACCACTTTTCGGCCGCAGGGGATAGGGAGAGCGGCCGACGCTATACCGACACTCCTCTTCCCCTGCGGCCCCACCGCGTCCGCCATCAAACGGTGGCGGCCCCGTCCAGGCCACGGAAGGGAAGAGCGCTGCTCAGAAGCACCGGCCCTCCTCTACCGCAGCCTGTAACCCTCAGCCGCGATGCCTCCCATTCGACATCGCGGCCCACCTCAGTTGCGGTGCACCTCACCGCAACCTACTTTTTGGCCGCTACGTCAATGGCTTGAAGGCAAAAGCCCTGACGAGCGGCCCCACCGTTGGGTTCCTCTTGGCTTCACCGTGGATGGGAGACCACGGTTACTAAGCCCCCCCGCAACGACAATGCGGGAACCCACTCGAGGGGGACCCCGGCAAGCGTAGCTTGCAACTTACGTTTAGGTCAAAAAATTTAGCAATTTGTTACTTCATTGTACATTTGATTACTGAAAAAGTTTTGAATAACATGCATATTTCGTAATCTCCAGGCGCCGCAGGAGTTCAGCGGGCTCCACACAACTCAACGTAGTGGAGTCGGTGGATACCGATCATAGCCGCGCCGACGTCGCAGCTCAGACCGTGGAGGCCATCACACTGAGCAGCGTCAGCAGCGCGTGCAGTAGCGGGCCAACACAGCGACGCCCGCGCGAGTACAACCAGATCCGGACCATCGACAACTCACAGCAGGTAGAAGACGTTAGTGCTCACCCTTTTTTTTTGTTTGCTGTTTTAGTCCGCTCGACCTTGCTTCACATGGCACAACATCAGAATCTCAGTGCTATATCTACAATGTGCAACTGAATTAATACACATTCATCATCTACCTAGCCCTTTCCCAACTATGTTGGTGTCGGCTTCCAGTCTAACCAGATTCAGCTGAATACCAGTTATATGGACCGACTGCCTATCTGACCTCCACAACCCAGTTACTAGGTAACACGATAACCGTTGGTAAGACTGGTTGCCTGGTTGTCATTCTTCTGACCAGTCGTAACAATAGTCAAAGATCCACGAATGACAGCTGGGACTAACGGATTAACGTGCTTTCCGAGGCACGGAGGGATCCTGGTATGTGAAGATGGTCACCCATCCACGGACTAACCCCGGCAAGCGGACAGACAGACGTGGCCGGGACTGTGTTTCATAATATGTGGTGACATTAAAAATACAGTGTGTGAATCATGGTTACATACATACTCAGCCAATAACGTTCCCACTGCTGGGACACAGACCTCTCCTTGAGAGGGAGTGGGCCGTAATGCACCACGCGGGCCCAGTGCATGTTGGTAGATGTCACATGTCTTTGAATTTTTGGTTCTAGGACATGCCGGTTTCCTCACGATATTTTCCATCACCGTTTGAGAGCAATGGTAATGAAATTATTTTTACAAAATAATACGCCTGACTGGGTTCGAACTCACGACCATAAGTAAGACTCATAAGTTGTGGCCGTTACCACTGCGGCAAAACTGCTCATTATTATTGTTACAACATAATATTCTAATCGGGGTGTATACATTTTCTGAGTTGAGCTGCACTATTACTAACATATGCGTGCATTGACTAGACAGGTCCACTCAATCCGTGAAGTTTTTTCCTCAAAATACCATTTTAGACATCTATAGTCTTGGTCTTCACAAGTTCTGTACAAGATTATGTCTCGACTTTAAAAGAGACTGAACTCTGAGTTTGTTTCGGTCTTTCTTCTCAGAGTAGTCAAATAAGAAACGATATGATTGACGTGTAAAAGTAGTTGTGTTGTACAAACGAACTTATAGAAATAAAGTATGCAATGGGTTTTGATGCATGTGTAATCTATTTCGATTTGTTAAGGGGGGATCCGCTCTGGTACGTTGAGAGAAATTCAGTTCTTAAAAATAACGTTACCAATAAATTGGTGTTGCAGTTTTGAGAGATGTAATATGCGTTTTGCCTAAATTGAATGAATTTTATTTTGCCTTTACACTGTGATATCTTAGCAGTAGATATAGATACAGGAATTACTGTAGTTGTTTTGGTTAAGCTTTTAGCACTCCTTTTAGATATAAACTTTAACTGTGCCAAATTTCATACTCTTCCGTCTTAGTAATACATAGTTTATGCTTCACATATTAATATACAAGGTGTTTTATTTTGATCGCCTATAACTCTAGGGTATAATGAGACCATATCAATGAACAAACTGGGATTATGAATTATTTATCAATGATGTTCTTTTTTTTTTTTTTTCGTACAGTATAATTCGACAATGTCACGATTATTAATGTAAAACACCCTTACGTGGAATATGTCAACATCGCATTTTTTTTAGCTTTTTTGAATTATTGGTTTGATGAAAATGAATTACTCATATTAATGAAACTTAGATACCTACACACATGGAGAGTCTAGTGTTAGTATTTTGTACGGTAATTTGGCAATGTCGCAAAAGTAAATATTCGTCTTACGGGTGACAATTGTTGACCTAAATTAATTATGATTGATAATATCTTCGAAACTATACATTTTTGGACCACATATTCTAGGACTATTTGTACAATTATTACATATAGTATATAACCCTAGAGTTATGGGATATAAAAAAACACATTGGTGCCGATTCTGTTGTACACCGAACTAAACTAACTAAACTACAACTAAAATTCCTTACTTTTTACTATGAGAATCTAAACGCTATTCTGCAAAAAAATATCTCTAAATTTAAAAATTATTTTGACACAACTAAAATCGAATTTGACAATCGCAACTCGCACGTGGTATGTTTTGGCTTCGCAACGTAGTACTTGTTTGCCCTACCCCGTGTTTTTTTTAGAGCCAGCAGCGTGCCGGGTTCGGCAGCCTCGACGTGATTTATCAAGGAATTTTCACTTTTTAATTTTTTTCATGGAAAATATGAAAAATTATTATCCACGTATTGAGTTTTACACGTGTTTGGGGTGTCCTAAAGGGGGTCGAAATTTTCATTATTTTTGCGATAGGACACACCGTTTTCGAGATATAAGCAAAAGAAAAGAAAAAAAATACAGTACTATTTTTGCACCAGAAGTCGAGGTGTCGGTGTGAATCTTAGTTCTTGACAACTAATTTTATTCCACACCTATTTACCGCGATTAAAAATAGTCAGATTTAGTTAGACAACCAAAATTTTAGGTCGAATAGAATAATGAAATTGACAACAACAGAATAGCAAACTTACCATTTTCACTAAACTAATAATTCAGTGCAATCTTAGTGCTGTCAAAGTAAAATATAGTTAAGTTGTGTCACTTTAGTCAATTTCAGAATAGGAAATCGTCGTTTGACAGGAATAAACTAAATTTTGGTGATTTTTAGTCTAGTTTAGAGAATTTTGTGACAACAGAATCGGCACCATTGTATAGATAAATAAGCTTTTTAAATTTTGATGTAAATGTTGACAAAATGTCTACGTAACAAAAAGATAATTGAATAAATAAACTTGGGAACAGGAAGCGAACATTTTCCGTTAGCTGCGAAGATACCTGGAGCCTGTTGGAAGTCAGCGCCATCTGGGTCTAGAAGAAGACGACATCACAACGCCTGTTGAGCTTGAAAGTTTTCGTGGAGTCCTCAGTCTTCAGGAATGTTCGCAGTTCGCTGCGAACCTTGTTGAATACTGAGGATTCTACGGAACAAGTCAACTGTCAAGGTGCTGTGACTGCTGCAGAAATTGAAGATTATGACATATAGAAGCCACAGAAACGAGACAAGTCCTGAAGGAACACGTCTCTGATAAGTAGCTGGTGCAATTCTTACAAAAACAAAGATAGTTTCTCGTACACGAGCGTATGCAGATAAAGTGTCGAAGACGATGATGAAAAACTGTAATCTACCAGGTGTAACAGAATGCAAGACGTGAAAGTATTTTGTTCCTGATTGACTACTGAATCGAGTTTTTTTTTTTTAATTATGTTCTTTTTTATACCTACCGCCGATTGACCCAAAGAAAATTCAATCTTATGCCGAAGCTATAACACTCAATTTGAAATGCATAAAGTAATGCTAGGGTCAACACGTTTTTGTTAATAATAGTAGCTAGTACTATCAATAATTTTTGGTCATTGTATTATACTTTTAACGCAATACTCTAATTGGGGTGTATGAGGTGTTCCGTTAATTGTGTTACACCTTGTATTGTGCACTTTTGAAGAACTACACACACTACAGATGGCAGAATTTGTTTTGATTTTTTGGTCGTGAGTTCGAACCTAAGCAGGCACTTTGTGTAAATAATTTAATCACTCAAACGGTGAAGGAAAACATCGGGATGAAATCGAAATGATGTCCTAAAACCATTAAAAAACGAAGACATGTGACATCTACCAACATGCAGTGGGCCAGTGTGGATGACCGTCTAGTCTCACGGAGAGACCTGTCTCCTAGCCATGAACATTATAGGCTGATAATGCACTATTCATCATCATTGTCTAGAGTCTAGCCTTTTCCCAAATATATACACACATGAAAGTTACCTTATTTCCTATTATTCATATGCACTCACATACACTTACTCTAACGCACTTACTCACCCACACACACAGGCATACTCACGCACACTCAACTGACCGCACCTGCATTCCTCATTCTAATTTGTTTTATTTATATAATTTTATGATTTTTGTTTTTGTGTTACATTATAAATTCCAAAAGCTTATTAACGTGATTTAGCTTTCACCCTACAGTTCGTTGTATCTACGCCATGTAAATAATTATGCATACTTTGTAAGTCCCTCATGTACTACAAAATCTTTATGTACCCAAATCAATATATTAAATTATATTAATTATGTTGAGGTTCGGCTTCCCATCGTAACTAGATGCTTTTACATGGAGCGACTGCCTATCTGACCTCCGCTGATCAGTTACTGACACGATAATTCGGTCACTGTCGGTTGAGACTGGTCATCTCCTAACTGCCAGGGCTTATTTTTAATCTTATATTTAGAATTGTTTTTTTTTTTTACATTGTTCTCACATACAGAAGCAACAATAATAATGTTCCCAAGTTTTTGTAATGTCCAACTGTTTTTAAAAAGAGTGTCTGTGGAGTTTCTTGCCCGTTCTTCTCCATTGAGATCTACGTTTTGGAATGGGCGACTAGCTACAACTTTTTGACAATTCAAAAGTGCCTGTAAATGGTTTAATTGAAATAAATGCTTTGAGTTTGAGTTTAAACCAATACAAAATAACGGCTTCTATTAACAGCGTTTTCGTGGCTCACTTACGATCCGTTTAATCAACATTTATATATTACACTAGCTGACCCGACAGACGTCCTGTCTTAACTATGAATATTGAATTATCATTGGTATAAGTTATATTAGAAAAGTTTATAAGGTTGTTAAGTTTTATAAAAGTATCGAATGTTACGCGCAATTTTCTGAATCGCAAGTCCAGCCATTCACGTGTGATGCCGTGACCTATGGAAATAGGGATTAATTTTTTTAGGGACAGATAATAAATCAGCCTACAATGTTTCCACTGCTGAGACACATGCCTCCTTTCGGTGAGAGTGCGTTTGCCATATTCCACTACGTCGGCCTAGTTCGTATTGGTTGGTGTCACTTGTCTACGAATTTTTGGTTCTAAGACATGTCGGTTTCCTCACCATGTTTTCCTTCACCGTTTTGAGAGCAGTGATAAAATAATTCACAAAGTAAAGCGCCATTCTAGGTTCGAACCTACGAACTACAACTCGCAGCCGTTTATATATAAATACTAGCTGCTGCCCGCGGGTCCGGCCGCATCAATGTTGTTTTTTTTTTTGTTTTTTTCATACAAACTTCCGACGTACGACGGGTGTTTCCTAAAATCCTTTCTTAGCTGACGTCTCGTATTCATAATCTACCTATGAGCCAAATTTCATCTTCGTTCCGTCGTACGTCTTGTAGTTTTGAGATTTCATGTTTAATCCTTTGTATGAACGTAGATACACGCGAGACTCAATGGCTTTTTAATTGTTTCTGTAATTACTGGCATTCTACCGGTTAATCAGTGAGGGAATAAATGAGTGACCTTTCGCTTTTCTTTATGTATGTACATTAACATTTGTGTACACACGATTTTTTCAATGAAGGCTTGGGTTTTGTTGTATTGTCAAAAAAAAAAACATTATTTACATAATATTATGACACGTTTTTCCTGTGTACCTTTTGTTTCTTATGTAACCATGAATTCAGCACATGATTTTAGACTCCCTAGGGTAGATTTTTTTAATCGGTTATAAAAAAGGAACTGCAGTTTCATAGAAAAGTGTATTTGTATGCGGTCAAAATGTATGGAACTGCGAATCTATTTGCGCGTCGAGGCCCTGCCACCCTGTATACTTAAGTATAATACTTTTTTTGTTAAGCCATACTATTATACATTTATTTTATAATTCCAGACCACAGAACCAGAAAATATGAACATGGATAACATCGGAATAGATACCTCGAGCCCAATAACCTTGTCCTCAGGTAACCAGTTTTCTTTACTTATCCCTTGTGTGATGGCTCATCAACGAATTGTATTAACTACGCGGCTATAGGGATTCTGGACTCGTATCTATACATCTAACATACCATACGTCTTATATAAGACGTTATTTTTAGTATATGCGAAACCCGAAACACGTGTTTAGTATTTTATTTAATGAATCTATGTACAAAGTTTCAAAACTGTATCCTGAAAGATCACAAAGTTATAAGCTTGTTATGTTACCTAGTTGTCTACACAAACATGGTCACCACGCGCACAACCCGCGGCCCGCGCGTCCAGCATCGTTTAGTGCTCATTGATAATAATTAGGCAGTAGGTATCTAGCCGTACGGCGATTGTATTGTAATTAACTGGTGATAACATTTTCACATCACACTTGCCAAACTTTTTTGGAAAAAAATATCATGGTTTCATAATTATTGGAATCGATTTAGTTACTTATTCTGAACGAACTATATTCAGGTTTCGCATATACTAAACATTAGGAAACACAAATCACTAAATTATTTGCCATTATCATCTAGCGCACGCCGTTAAACCAAACAGTACAAATACATTACAAAACTATACTCAAGCAGAAATTAATAATATAAACGTATAAATTTAGTACCAAAATAGGACCTCCAAGCATAAAGGGTGTGCCCAGTTACATCCGCGATAAAGGTATAGGTGTAAGTTGAAGTCACAAATGAAAACACCTTCGAAGTAAAATAAAATTAACAGTTATAGTAGGAGCTCCAGGGTAATACGCGAAATTCAATGTTTCTTACTTTTATTGTAATATTGCAGGTCGGTGTCTTGTTGTAAGTAGATTAAAATATGAATCGCGACCGGAAAAAATATGGCTTTATAGAGCTACATTTAAGAATTAATAATTATAAAAAAAGAAACATTAAAATCACCAATGCAATGTTCCTATAATCCCATTAAATCACTATTGCATGAAATAGTCATTCAATGGGAAGTCATTTAATGGGATTAATGATTATAATTCTGTTAATGTATACTTGTTGAGTTCGCTAATCATGTTTTGTTCAACATACTGCCCTAGACTGACCTACAAATTGTAAAAAAAAAAAAAAACTGGTCAGCAAGACGACCTGTCACCATGAGCAAACCGTCGTAGTGGCAAACATTACCTAAGCGGCCAGGGTGTTCGGAGGCTATTCGAAATATCATCCATCATCTTAACCTTTTCTCAACTAGTGGTCAGCTTCCAGTCTAACTGAATCCAACTGATTTTTTTATGAGCTACTACCTATCTGACCTCTAGGTAACACTACACCCAGACTCTGGAAATTTCTTCAATCTTCAATACTGCGAACAGTATTAGTTCGGGACATTGATAGCATCTAGGAATCGAGTATTCAGTTGTCTATTAATAGCTTTTGACGTCGGAGATTATCCCACGGGAACGTACCTATCGGGGTAAACTATTCTATGTTTTAATCAAGGTCATTAAATGGATTAACACATAACATACTTTTAGTTTTGCATAAACTTCAACTAACAACGACCCTGGTTTCTTTTCGCTGACCGTACCATGTTCAAGCACCAAGTGTAGTGGTGGGGAGCTAGAGTGTGTGTGTGTGTGTGTATGAGGCATCCGAGCTTATGTCATGTCGAAAATATACATAGTTGTAGCGTTAGCGTGACCGACTGCCCGCGGTATACCGGACTTGTATATACGACTACTCGTGAAGTTATAATGATTGCACCTAGACAGCTTAGCTACGCCGGGAGGAGCCTTCTTTATCTAGATAAGAAAGCTGATCGCTACATCAGAAGGTCAACTAACGAACCATCAAGTTGCAACTGTTAGTATTTTAATTATCAATCGATAGCTTCTGCCCACGACTTCATGCGCTTGAAATTTCATGTTCCCATGACTCACCGTAGCGGTGTGTCGCCTGCCCTCACTTTTTACTTTGCGTTATTTTTTATTTATTTTACTTTGGCTGGGCTCCTAAACGTCGTGGCTTGATGTTAAATAACTCATAACCTTCCTTAAGAATTGGGCTATCAAATGCAAAAAGATTTTTCAACTCATAAGCTTAATTACATTACTACATATTTAAGGCAGAACACTAAAACACAACTCAATTTTAAAGCGCCGTGAATTCTCATGCCTTCTCTGTCATTTTAAACTGCGTTTGTAGAGAAAGAAAGAATTTGTTTTTACAGTTAAGAGTCGTTTGACACGGGGCCAGTCGATCATTAAAATATCGTACCCTTTTCACAATAGTTACTGCCATCACACATCGATGCATTAAATATCATTCGTTTTTCAAATATATATTTTAAGTGCCGTAGATCTTAATTTAAAAAGTAGTTTTTTATTTTGCTTTCTGAGCTTTTAATGTTGTAATATCTTCCTTCCCCTGGTCACACTAGACTAGTCCTTGTCACCCTAGATATACAGATGATGACAACCCAACAGCGACCTTATTGTAACGAGATTAAAGATCAGTGTGATATTGTTAGTCTTGTTAGTGGCTGCAACTCAAAAGCTGCCTTATTGTAACGAAAACAAAGATCACTATGTACGAAGCATCTACGCGATACACACGCGTTTACAAGAAATGCAAGTATGCTTCAGATTGCTGAACCCGGTGCTGTCGAGTAAGTCGACATCAACGTAATAAAATCGCGGTGGAATTTTATTACGGTGTATTTCGACTCATCATATTACTTCATTTGTTTGAAAATGTCGGACACAACAACATACTCACGTTCTGTGTTATACCTACATTTAGGGTGCAGTTCGGAGACAAATCAAATGACAAAACCTTTTTAATTTTGGTCAGCACAAACATCAAGGACGTAAGAACCAAAAATAATATCACAACGCAGGGTTAAACATCATCTGTTTCTCATTCATCTCAAACGTAACAATCCCATCATTTGCTTACATTCTATGCTTCATGTATGTCGTGCATGTACCGTGTATAAGTAGATAGTTTTATTACCAATACAAAAATTGCCTCTCGGAATAAACTCACGTTAAAATATTGGTGTTATTAGAATACCCCAATAAAAAAAAGTAATTTTAATAAAATAAAAAAAGTGAATAAATTAGCTGATATGACAGTATTGCGACGTTTTACTTTCCAGGGAAGGGAGATCAATGAGAAACCGTTTGTTTAAACTTTAAATTCAAAAACATGAAACTGTACCTACAGAAATTGATTAAAATGCGTACATTTATCTCTCTTCCCAGGAGGCCAGTGGACCATGATGGAGCACTCGTATCCACGGTACACGAATGCGTGCATAGGCGCCGGCGCGCTACAGCAGGACCCCGGCATGTACATCAACAACGTCATCAACAACCCGCAAATGGAGGCCGATCTGAACTACGCGCAGGGCCTAGGCGTGGCTGGTCCCTCGCCCGGGTCTTCTTGCGTTGATGTCCCAGCCTCAACTGAGCCTACCCCGTCCCCGGCCCCGAAGCGGCGCCGCACTACAAACCCGCAGTCCGAAGAGAACTTCCAGCGCGCGCTCGAGGCCGTACGCTTCGGGGGCATAGGGTTCTGCAAGGCGGCGCGCATGTTTGGGGTCAACAACCGCACGCTCTGGCTGGAGTACAAGAAGAAGGGCTACCCCAACAACCGGCCAAGCATTAAGAGCAGGATCAAGCGCGAGCACACGACGCCTCCACCCGAGCACAAGGAGGACCCGGCGCAGCCCGAGCAACAGATGGCGCTGCTGTGCCCGCAGCACCAGGTGCCGCCCGGCTTCCTGGAGCCCGGCGCTGCACACGGCTTTCCGCTGCAGAGCGTGGCGCACAACTCGCCCCTCAACCTCCTCGGTGTAAACTTTAACTCGATGCAATAGAACGCGGCCTGCGGCGTGTCGGCCGACGAGTCCTACTCGTTGTGACAGGAGTGGCAAGGCGCCAGCTACGGCCCGCAGCCTTATGTGGCGCCTTCGCCCCCGCACGCCGCATTCGTGCCCGCGCGGTACGATCAAATATACATGCATGTCGCGTTGTAAATATTACTTGGAGCACGTTACGTATGTACTTATTAACAGTATCGGCTGTGGACACCCGCTCTGCGCTTACAACTCAAAACGATATTGAAACAAATGGCTCATTAGTTACGTCACCTGTATTCACATACGACGTAACACATTTGTATGAATTTGTAAGTGTATTGCGCTGTGACTGGGGAGGTACCATCATGATTTCATAGCCAATAAATAAAAAAGCAATTTTTTCCATTTTTATAGCGAATAATTTTGATCAAATTATGAAACAGATAATGTACCAGCAGCACAGCTTTTCGGGTCATTGGAAAATCGTGTGAAGCTTAACTTTCTAATTGGTTAAGAGAAATGCAATAATTTTTAGAATATCATTGAATAACTATAATCTTATCAAAGGAGACTGGCAATACTTATTCATAGATATACAACTTGCCCAGTGTCCACGAAATATTAGTAAACATGGTATAGTGTAATAATATTATTGTATAAGTAATGTTTATTGAATGAACTTCCTTCAGCGTTCCCTCGACCCCGACTAGGTGACGTCCACAGCCGCAGTATTGCCATAAAACAAAAATGTATTTTGTAGATCTCAATAGAACCGTAAGTTATAAACTGTTCGGTACACGAGTGTTTTTTTACATATTATAAGGTCGTGCACAACCGTAGGTCTATAGGTCGTCGTGATAGCGAAGTAATTATGTGTAATTCCCGCTTTATTTGCATCACTGGAGCACAGTTTCTGTTTGTCGCTGTCCTTGCAATAATTTTAATAATATAACTACGTTATTTTGAATTTAAGATTCGGCCTCGATTTACGAGTTGTAGGTCGTGGGTTCGAACCTAGCGCTTTACTTTGTGTATTTAATTTCATCACCACTGCTCTCAAACGGTGAAGGAAAACATTATGAGGAAACCGGCATGTCCTAGAACCAAAAATTCGAAGATGTGTGACATCCACCACCGCGCACTGGGCCCACATGGTGGATTATGGTCCACTCCTTCAGAGAGGACGCCTCAGTCCCATCAGTGGGATCATTATAACTTGGTTGTGACATTGAAGTTGTTTGCGAAAATTCACAGAAGTAGTATATCCTATCAATTTGGCCAAACCAAATCATAATAAAAGTAAATAATATATTGTTCTAGTCATGCACACCGATTTTTACAAATATTTCATTGCATTTAACAATTACTGCCTAAAACACATATTCACGTAGGTAGATCATTCTTGTGTCGTTCAAAAGTTTTGTGGTGAAAAGAAGCACCAAATTTTACAATAGAAAGAGAGGGAGAGGTTTAATGTCTAAAGGTCTGTGAAATTTTGTGTTCAAGCAATAGCAGCTACACGGGTCTATCGATCAGGTTAAGCTACGCTTGCCGCGGTTGGTCCGTGGAGGGGTCTAATAACGTACCAAGACCCCTCTGTGCCTCGGAAAGCACAGTTGCCAGGGTGCATCCGGTTAAACTAGAATCCAATCCTAACATTATGGTAAATGATTTTATGGTAAATAACACAGGCTTGCTTTAAGGTCATGAGGTCCTCTCTAGAATCTGACAACTGATTCTGGAGTATTTTGATACCCTATTTACGGATATGATGTTAATTTTTTTTTATCACCTACAGATTTTTCAGAAAAGCTACAGATAGAAAATCGATAAAAACACGCCTCAAGTCAGTTTTTTTTTTTTATATTGCCTACTTTCTGATTTTAAAAACTATTAAAATATAATAACAAAACGAAATGCTAAAATACATATAAATTTTGTTTGCGGATCCAGGTCCAATTTCCCCAAAGCTTCTGATGTGCGATTTTCTCTTAAATTTCCGTTTTGCATCGTCGTGGCTCAATAGCCAACAATAGTCTCCTATCATGCTAGAATTCCATCGTCCTTGATATCTGTCTTCAAGTTCTTTCAAATTTTTGTGAAATGTTTCGCCTCGTGCTTCGCTAACGGCTCTCAGATTTTCTGGAAAGTATTCAATGTGCGAAGTTTTTTACTTAATTACAGCCCATTAGACCTAAATTCGTTATAATTTCGACTACTATTTCTATATAGTCGGAGCTTTTAGGGTTTCCTACAAATTTTTTCACCACTATCTTAAATGATTTCCACGCTTGGTAACTCGAAATCTTTGAATTTTTCGTCAGTTTTCATCTGACATCAATTTTCTTATAAAATAACTGTTTAACACATCCTACATTTTATTTCGTTGTCCACCATAAATTTCCCGTAAATAAAACAAAAACACAGTCTGGAGAATTTAAACAACTTTACGGTGATATTTTAAAGCTTATGTTTTTTTTTTCTTATAATCAGCACATCAAAAACTATAATAAACGTTATTCAGATCCCAGAGAGGAAAACCATTGTAGGCCTGTGTAACACACGTCCTATAGTTCTAATACACATAGTAGACAAAAGTAGGGTTTAATACACACACGTAGGAAAAATACTTTCGAAGCAGGAAGGTCTTTGAAGTTTCGACAAACAATTCGAATAATGATGTGATTTGTTGTTAGTTTGGTAGTGACGCAAGCGGGAATTGTGAACATCACTATGTTAGGGGGCAATGGACAAACTAGGAACTGTGCGCAAATATTTAGCTTGTATATCCGAATGACTGGTTTCACACAATTTTATTCATAACTACCTCTATTTATAAGTATTTTTATTATTGTTTATGACAAGATCAGATGAATTCTGTTCAATGTTTTTAGTATTCGGATTCGTTTAGTAGTCACCTTAATCAAAGTACCTATAGTATGTTTTTCATACTACACACTATTAATTTGAAGTGATAATAGAATGCCAGTAATGATAATTATTAAAAAAAAACGAAACTAAAGTATTCTTTGTCCTCATGCATTTACATTAGACTGATTTAAACCGCACATATCTTTTTTAGGCGTGAACACACGTCATTGGTAGCTCGCGGCGTGAGTCGACGTTCACGCGAACGTAATAAAACTGCGGCGGAGTTGAATTGAGTATCGAGAATACAACAGCATCTCAGCGCGTTGAAAATCAAACTGTGTTTTACTGTTCGATTATAAACTCTCAGCGCTTAGCAGACCGTTGAAGATCCAGTGCTCAAAAAGATCCCGCCTCGATTTTATTACGTAATTGGGAACGTGGGCTGATAGCACGTCGATTAGCTTGAACAGGAACAATATTACCAGGGATCTCTATCGTGTAAAGTAATAAGCGTGTAATTATATCTCTGCATTTATAGTGTAAGATAAAAATAAGCGACGCCCATGGCGGTGTGGGACGTAGCTTCGTCTCGCGGGCGGGTCTCGGCAGTAGCGCGGTTGCGTCTATGTTATCTGCGTTATTGTGTCGTTTTTTTTTACATTATTATATATAAGTAGTTACATTCACGGGTGAATGTGGCCCAAGCTCTAATTTGTGAACAAATTAAGCCTAATCGAAGGATTTTTTTAAATGAGAATAGGTGCCAAGTAGATTCTCTAGTTGGCAGTGAAGTGCGCAAGTGAATAAATTCACATGAGGCTAGTGTTACAATGAATTGTGTAAAAAAAATTCTAGGAAAGATAACAAAGTTAGAAGATTTTTTTACATTCAAACTACACAATTTGCTTTTACTGATTGATGTGTCGGTTGCAAAATGTTTGTCTGATTGACAATTAAATGCTAAATTAACTGTGTTAGTTTAAATACTATTGAATTAGTTTTAGTCGTGTAAAAAAACACGATCTAATTTGATGTTTTGTATAACTTGGTTTTGATTGAACGAACCTGAGTTATTTAAACCACACTGAAGTACTTCAAGAATCCAATAGACAGATCTCCACGCTTTTAAGTTTAAAACTAGCCTTATGTGAAATTATTCGCATTTCTATAAACAAAAAAGAATTTGTTTACTTAGCAATGGTATCATTTCCATTGCCAAACTGGGCATATAAATATATACGTAAGTTAATTTTACCTGTGATAGCTACATCCTTATGGGATGGTTTACTATGCAAAGCTATGATCATGATCTTTGGATCCTTTATTGTTAATACAAGTGTCTTAATTTTAACCAATAATGATCAGTAAATTTTAGTAATGCACCACAAACCAACTAGAGATAGTTTGTAAGCGTATTCGCGATTCGTTTATTGAAAGCTGTGATTTAAAGTCAAACCGCCCGCGAGTACAATTTGTGATCTTGTCACTACCGTCATTTTAGAAGTATTACTTTTATTTTTTAAATAAACTAAGGAGTATTATATTTTTCTATTCGCCTAGACTTACAACGATAATAACCAGTTTCGTCGTTTGCGATCTCTGTAACTTTTTTTTGTAATTTAGACTGATTTTTTTAAATAGTTTAGTATGTTTCTCTCGTGTAGGCTGGCAACATAGCTGCTACGTATTGGAGGGCATTCAATTGTAAATATAATAATTATGTATACAGAGTGTCACGGAAATCGACGCACAAACTGTTAGCACGAATTCACCACATGAGTAGACCAAGCATGGAAATTTTTCGTCGGATATAAAAAACAACGGTTTTCTACAAATTGCAATAAATTCACGGTCACAGTGTATGGAACAGCTTATTTCGTTTTTAATAAACGACGAAAATTTTCAACGCTGGGTGTTTAGAATCAAATACAGAATCCATGGAAAAAGGTTGTGCGTCGATGGCCCTGACATTACAACCTATGATAAGTTATTGGATAGGTTCCTCTCTTCCTCGATTTATTTTAAGAGTGTTTAATCAATGAATGATGTGATTATAATAATGATTGATTTACAAAGGTTGAATTGTAACTAGATTGAGCCAGTACAACTACGACTGAATACCACATAGATCTGTCCTTTCGCAATATTCGTCTTTCCGTACCCTAAGGGTACCAACGGAACGCTTTCCGCCCGTCTGTCAGCGGGCTGTATCTCGTGAACCATAGTAGGTAACTAAAATTTTCACTGAGTGTGTTTTCTATTGCAGCTATAATAATAATGGAATAAAGTTACAAATTAAACGGGATCCTGATACAAAAAACGTGTCTCAAAAATAGTAGTTTTAAATATTCTACGGCAGTACCAAACCCTACGTGTGCGAGTCCGACTTGCATTTGCCCGGTTAAAAAAATAATATACATTTAAATACTCCGAAGTAAAACGTTAACGTTTTGAAAGTTCTGTTTTAACAGATCGAAAACCTTTCCTCACCCTACATGTTACGAGTCTCTTCACGCTAACTTCATTAAAAATAAAACAAGAAGTGCCAATGTTAATAAATCTAATTTGAATAAGGTACACATCAAGCAATACATTTCCAGTATGAGCTGATCTCGCATTGAATAGAATTTCCGTACAGTGCGAGATCAGCGTAAACTGGAAATATATACCTTGATGTGTAGCCGTGTGTACCTATTATATAACCTGCTTACATTAAAAAGTTGAACATAACACAATTAATTTAATAAAAAAAAAAAAAAAAAATATATTTTAATAATATAGAAATAGCAGGATCGTTGATAACATGGGTTGTAACTGAATGGGAAGTTATATCTTGTAAAATCAAATTAAGATCGCAATAACTACCTACATCACACAAACCATCAATTTCTCCTAAAGTTCTTTGGCAACAGATTCCTTACTTGTTCCTCCCGACCACTACCCGATGCTGGTCTTTCTCCATTTGGCCAAAACACAAACAAAATTCTAAATCAGTCAGATTTTGATTTCAAATATCAAAACCCACTTAGATTTTGATTACAAATATCAAAACCAAATCACTAATATTCTCTATGGTTAACAGTTTTATGCATTTTGCGATAATTTAAATAAAACATATAATTGTATTGTTTGCGAAGGACACAATCATGCCGGTAGGACTCACTGTTGATTTCGTGGTTTTTAAAAGTAACTTTTATTGGGAAGTGCTGAATACATATTTTGTAGTTAGAAATATTTTTAGTAAACATTATTAAACCTTGTAACATAATAAACGCAAGTTATGAAACTAGTTGACTACTGAATCGATTTCAGTTACATTTAACATAGTTATTTTGTATTTTCCCATACCTATCGCTGATTGCGCCAAAGAGAATTCAATCTTATTCGAAGGCAATAAGACTCAATTTTAAATGCATAAGTTATGCTAGGGTCAACACGATTTTCTTATTAATAACAGTTAGCTTTAAAGGAATAGTTTTGGTCATTGTATGATGTTTTAAGTCAATACTCTAATTGGGGTGTATGAGTTCTTGTATGTTACAAGTTGTATGATCAGCTTCGATACGCGTACATAAAACAGGACATTTTAATTTAATTTAACTGGCACTGATCTAGTTACAATCCAACCTTAAGTGTCTCGAAAGACTGCTCAGCGATGGGGAAATGGATGTTTTCTGATATTTGTACAGCTGATTTCTATAATCTAATCTAATAATGTTGTCTTTTTTTTAAACTATTTTACCAGTATTCGAAGTAACGAGTGAGCATATTGTTTAACATTACGCTTGCCAGTAGGTTATAAATTGGTCTTTTTGCAGTCATACACGCGACGTTTTGCCTTGTGCATGACTAGACCACTAGTGCTCTGATTGTAGAGCAAGAACTGTTTTCACATTTATTATGTTACATATAACCCTCTCTTTTTTCTTAAAGAAGTGCCATGCAAGGTGATTTCAAAGTATTAAGTTGGTCATGTAGTAAATGGCCTTGAGATATCGATGTTACCAGATAACAAAAATGAATTACTTACAAAATCTCGTGTGTGAGTAATGTTAGGTCGGTTAATACATTCATACATGCATACGCCTTCTTCCCATAGGGTTACATAGGTGGGTTAATATTACGGTTGTTAATGTTGTAGACGTAGTTTTTCAGTACATTTCACTGAATATAGTCGAGACTGTGCCTTAAGCAAGAATAGAATGTTGAGCAATAATACGGAAAGGCGAGAAGACGTAGCGTTGGAAGGCCTCCCACAATGTAGACCTTGTAAAAGTTCAGGAATCTGCTGGATACGGGAGGAACAAAACTGGTCGAATTTCGAGAGCTCGGGGGAGGCCTATGTTCAGCAATACGTACGTCTTTCGGTTGAAATGATGAGCAATAATTATCTCCAAATATTTCTAGATGTTAATGTCGTTAACCGTGGTCTACAATACTCACCCACGAAACAGATTTTTATGTACCTACCAGTGTTTGTCGAAATAGTATTATTAATAATGAAATGTTTGTATTATAATATTGCATGGGTTGTGTAACTAAGGGGCGACAATCATGGTCATTATGAAATAATTAATACTTAAAACCAAAATAGATAATAATAATGAATAATTTTTAATAAATAATTTTGATTATTTTGTAATTATACTCTTTTAATTATACCTAATCCTGTCCCATAAAAATAAATTAATATTTATTTTTCTTTCATAGTTAATAGAACTATAACTCAGTAGATGAACATAAAATTATAACATGGCTGAACTGAAACATAAATGTACATTCATTTCTATCCTATATCGTGAATAATATACTGTATTATAAATAGAATTTTTTCACACACATACACTAGTTATATACGAGTCCGTTAATCATCTTCGTAACAATTAAGTATTAATGGGAAGGAAAATGAATAATACTGAAGTCAGTATGATGATAATAACGCCATTTATCCGATTCATTCAATGACTTCTCGTTTACGGGTTGGGGTCTTAGATGTGCGCTCTCATCAACATGAGAGCGTTAGCAAGAAGTGATTAATGACGATATAAACAAAAAATTGTAACTATTTATATTTATTTGAAGATCTGGATAGAACCGTGAACGAGGTTCCTACTAAGTCGCTCGATAGATCAAACAAGAAAACTATGAACTTCTATAATCAGTCAGCTATCAGCTCATGACGTCATCCGCAAATATATGACGGATTTGAACGGAACTAACATGACAAAGGAACCTGCAGCTCTAAGGGTGCAACCTGTCCGCGGTCGATCGACGTCAACTGTATTTTGTGACATAAAATGAATGAGATTACATAGAGGCAACGGTCGACGTGGATCGGCGCTATCTAGTTGTGATCTAAGAAGTCCGTTGGGCCACATTCCACCCAGTCTGTTTATTATCTACAATTTTTACATAGCACAATCAATTGTTTAGCTTCAGCAAGCCAGAGCTCTGCAGACGGCTGGCGCCGGCGTTCCAAGCATTTTAAACGTCAGAAGCGGGTGCGCGATGAACTCAGCATTCGCAAGCAGACGTCCGAGCCCATCCCATCAACGGCTGGACGATCGGAGAGCCCCTCGCTGGAGATAATCACGATTGAGCCTGCTACTAATCCGGTAACTATTTGATCAATACACACTTTAACTAGTAATTTTTGCGAACTACAAACACAAGGAAGCTCTTTCAAATAGAGTATTTTCCAATTTTTCAAAAACTATTCTACTTGAAGATTGGAACGAGATATTTAACAGAAAAATAAAAATAAATTGATTTCTATCCATTTTCTCAGTTAAAAACGATTTAAACCAAATTTTAGTTTTTCGTTGTTTTGAATTTACCGCCAAAACGCTTTTTACGATGACTTTTTATCACGTGACGCCAACTTTGTGTGAACTAAAGTAGTTAGTAAGTAAATAAGTGAATGTCGAGTTTATAATTAACAAGATTTTCAATAGATATAAAGTGATATTACTGGTGTGCGGTGCCTCTGTGCACAAATACTTCTAAAACGGTGCTAAACTAAGTATTTGTACCGGTGCCGTATAATCAAAGTTGACGTCACATGTCACGTGATAAAAAGTCATCGTAAGGAGCGTTTTGGCGGTAAATTCAAAACAACGAAAAAAATATATATTTTAATCGTTTTTTATTGAGAAAATGTGTATTAATACATTTATTTTTCTGTTAGATATATCGTCCCAATCTTCAAATTAAAATAGTTTTTATGAAATCGGAAAATACCCTATTAAATTCAATAAACCTGCGGTGCGATTACGTAACACACTCAAAATCAAAAGTAATTTATTCGAATTAGGCTTAGAATCAGCACTTTTCGAACTTAAAAATTACATAAGACCACAAAACGCCCGCCCTTGAACACTTCCTGGTACTTTAGTTGAGTAGACAAATATTTCGAACATATGAAACAATAGACTAGCAATTTCCTTCAAAATGATTGAAATTGTGACTAACAATTTCTTTGGCACAGCAATTAGGGTGTTGTGCCAAAATTAAAATTAATGCAGGCTAACCCTCTTCTTTATAAACGTTGCTTAAATCTAACAGACGGTTAAACGTAAAAAAATGTATAGTTAAACAGACGCTAATCATTGTTTAACTTCAAGCTATGTTTAAAAATATGGGATATCATGTCGCTAAAAAGAAAGACAAAAATTGAGAGCCAAGGACAGCTTTATTGTCTTATTTGGTTTGCTTGGTAAAGTGCATGCTCATATTATTATCATTTCCCTTTCGTTATTTCGAAGGGTTGGGCAGAGGTGTACGTATCATAAAACCCACATTACGTCAGTTATGATAGAAAATCCCAATAACGATTTGTGGGAATCGAACCCAGGACTAAACTAACAAACAAACGGTAAAAGTACGTGTAAAAATACAACTTTTTTATTTAATTATTGATTTAAGGCTGAAATTACTGTATAAATGAATTGTAATTTATTTAAGAAAAATTGATATTTAAAATGAATTAGTTAATTTGCAATGTTTTTCGATTTAAAGTTTTGGGGTCCTGATTGTTCTTGGTAAAAAATGATAAACGAGCGACTAGATATTTCTGAATTTGTGCATCTTGCAAATTCAATCAAATGATTTGTTGATTCTGTTATTTTAATTTATTATTAATCTATTATATTAATTTTGTTATTATGTATATCGACTTCAGCCATTAAAGGTAACATCACAGATTTTTACGATAAAAATACAAAGAGAAAGTAAGGGATAAAGTAATTAGAATTTCCAAATGAAAGAATGGGACTTTAAATAGACCCCTGCAGTGGCTCATAATCTGATTATATCAAAAATAATTTACATAGTGTTTATTTACCGATGAAAAGTTATGCCATCCTTTTTGTAACTAGATGTCTTCGAATATTTCCCACACCATTTCACCGCGCATGAAGGCATTTTTATGCGTTATAAATTGCATAAAAAATTATAACAATTTGTAATTATTTAGCGTGCACACAGGCCTAACGCTTGGTCATAACTAAAATGGTTACTAGTACCGTAGCATAGGCGACAACATACAATAGTTTTCGAGCGTCGGGGCCACGGGCACTGTATGCGCAGTAAATTGCTTTTAGTCTTTGGTAAAATGCCTCTGTCAGCTTTAATGTTTAACAGTGGGCTACGAATGCGATTAAAATTCATAGTTTTGTAGTGTTTGGGGTAGGGGGTATTCTGAAAGTGGCGTTTGTAAATTCAGTATAAATCCCGGGACTCGGCCGTATGGAGCCCTCAGCGCGACGCACGCCTTTCGTGTCAGTGACCTCACTTTTTCCACGGTTTCCATTACATGTTAATGAAATATGAATCCTTGAAAATAACCAATTTAAGGCGATAGCTTATTAATATCCGTTTGCATTTAGGTTGTATTTTGTATATAACCTACGTTCTGGATTCGGAAGCGTTCCCCTTACACCCTGTATAGTGCCACTATGACGTAAAACGTACCGCACCTAGGCTTTGTTTTTTTCTGTTCAGTCTCCTAAACCTGAAAACAACTCTATAAACGTGTTTGTAAAAAATCACGTCTTCTCGTCTTTTCACTGCTTTTCACGCTATTTAAAAGTAACTGTCATTCTACCTTTTTAAATATCTTCCACGTAATCCCAAGCATAGACCTTTGGCATTTTGGCATAAGTACATAATCTGTCTCACTTACACCTGAGCACAGATAATATAATACTAACCTGAGCATTTAGCTCTTTCATACAAGTCATGCATTCATCAACGTTCCATTCCTATACTCATACAAAGAAGCAAAGGGATACAAACACTAAACACCAAACCATATTATCGGCATCAGAATCGTTTCCACATATTGAAGCTGCTGGTAGGAGTTGTGGCGACATTTACGATTCCACATTCGAACTACAAGTCAAAGACCTGATGTCACACAAATCCTGCATCGCGCAATCGAAGTCCACCGCGCGATTGGTAAATATACAACATCCCGAAATCAACTGTCGGGCAGTTCCCCACCACACACAACAACCGTCTGGTCGGAGGATTTTCCCTTTTCTACAGAGTATGAGTGAACTTTACACCCTGTTCCTCATACCTCTATACTGGTGACTCCGAGAATGAACGTCAGCGCAGCCACGCTGGAGTAGTTCGTGCAACTACTTCATACTTTGAGAACTCAAGTTCGTAGTTTACGTCGCTGCCGACGAGAATGCTGTCGAGCTGCTGACTTCCTTCGGCAATCACCTTCCATCGGACGCTCACAACCCTCGGAGGGTTGTGAGCTTTTCTAATATCTCCCATTTCACGAAAAACTCAGCAGTGCTTAAGTTGCGAATGAAACTTGAGAATGTTCTGAAGTTAATCAACTTCGTTGAGCTTGTTGAGTTTGACCTCCACTAATTTTGAATTCTAGCAGTCCTCATCTGGTTTACTCGTGGCGTCAACAGTATATGTAGACCACGTTTGCAGCTTATGTTGTATGTTTGAGTATACCGTCATGACTTGGTACGCTTTTGCAGTGGAGACATCGGTCAGATCTATGGCGCCCTGTAGCGCGCCATGGTTTATCATAAACACCTTCCAGGGGCCTAAGTCTACTAATTTATAAACGTTACAATGGTCTCTCAATGGTGTGTTTTTGACAGTTTTTGTATGGCAAATCTGTCAAAAACTTACCATTGAGAGACCATTGTGACGTTTATAAACTAGTAAACTTAGGCCCCTGTGCGCGTGAATGTTAACTAGTCCAACCGTGATGGACGTTGCGTTCTTGCAGTCAGGGCCATCCTTTCCGAATTTGATACCAATTTTTCTGATACCCTCTGCGATGATCCCATGCCGCTGGGAGTTTTGTTTATGGACACTCATCCTGTTAATTCCAACAGCTCAATAGCTTGATAACGGGGTCCGAAGCAATCCCCACGTACGGTATTGTGCGCCATCTCAATCTGACTGGGGAGCTTGTGGATCGTACTAGATCGTATCATAAATAGAAACGCTTCGTACCTGTGAGACTTGAAATACTGTTTGTTAGTTTATTTGTGGTGGGCGCGATAGATTATTCAGTGAATATAAACACGTAATCGGCGAATTATCAAATGCTTCTTAAGGTAAAAACTAAAATAATACATTTCAAATGGCAATGCTCGATCGATAAAGCAAATACAACACATAAAAAAAAAATAAGGCATTCGACATTCGGAGTCAAAATGGCGAATTATTTAAAAGTGCAGTAAGTATGCACATACATTGTCAAATGAATATGGCCGTGGCACGATCGGAACAAATTATCGCCACTAGAATAATACTGAATTACAAAAAAACAGTAATAGCATATTTTCCAATTTATTAAAAACTATTTTAATTTGAAGATTGGTACGAAATATGTAACATAAAAATAAATTGATTTACATGCATTTTTGAACCGACGAAAAAACGGAGGAGGTTACTCAATTCGACGCGTATTTTTTTTTTTTATGTATGACCACGCATAACTTTTTCCAGAGTAGTCCGATTTTGATTATTCTTTTTTTATTGGAAAGGGTGTACCCTGAAGTTGGTCCCATATATATTTTGAAGAAAAATTCCAACCCTAAGGGTAAGAAAACTGGGGATGATTGATTGTTTACTCACAGATTTTAATACTGAGTTGTGTATTATGTAAAAATTAAGCATGTAGTAATTAGTAGATTATAGCCACAAAAAATTCTAAAATAAAAACTTTTTAATAAAAAAATTTAACCGCCGAAAAACCGAAAAGTAAAAAACTCTTCGGTTTTTCGGCGGTTTAATTTTTTTATTAAAAAGTTTTTATCTCAATAAAAAACGGTTTAAACCAAATTTACTTTTCGTTGTTTTGAATTTACCGCTAAAACACTCCTTTTAATTGAGAAAAAAAGAGCAGTGGTGGCCCAGTGGTAACGGCTGCGACTTACGAGTAGTAGGTCGTGCGTTCGAACCCAGCCAGGCGCATTACTTTGTGTAAATAATTTCATCACCACTGCTCTCAACCGGTGAAGGAAAACATCGTGAGGAAACCGGCATGTTCTAGAACCAAAAATTCGAAGACATGTGACATCTACCAACCCGCACTGGGCCCGCGTGGTAGATTACGGCCCACTCCCTCTCATGGAGAGGAGGCCTGTGTCCCAGCAGTGGGAACATTTATAGGCTGAGTATGTATGTATGTAAGTATGTAATTGAGAAAATGGATGTACCTAAATCAATTTATTTTTATTTTTCTTTTGCATATTTCGTCCCAATCTTCAAATTAAAATAGTTTTTATTAAATTGGAAAATACCCTATTCTTTTAGAATAGTTGTTTTTATGGCAAAATCACAAGAGTCCCGGAATAATAGATTAATTGAGTTTTTTTTTGCTCTACATACAGGCTTTACTCATCTATACTAATGTTATATAGCTGAAGAGTTTGTTCGTTTGTTTGTTTGGTTGAACGCGACTGGTTCGAATTGTAAACATATTTTAGTGTTAGATAGCCCATTTATCGAGGAAGGCTATAGGCTATCTAACATCACGGTAGGACTATCAGAAGCCGAGCAAAAAATATCACGAAAAAGAAGTACTCGCACGGGCAGGCGATTCGATGCGATGGGATGGGTCGGGAAAGCAAGATATTGAGAAACTAACAGCCAACATATTCTGAAAACTACAAAACAAACTGAATAACTACAGAACCACCTTTCAAAAGTAACCTAAGCCTTGCCTGCTTGATACTGTAATAGCTTCTGCCCAAGACTTGTCAGCGTGAAATTTCTTGGTCCCCCGAATCACCACGTCGCGTCGCATCGCCTGCCCGTGCTTATACTTTGTTTTCGTCTCTTAAACGCCAGAAGCGGGTGCGCGATGAACACAGCATTCGCAAGCAGACGTCCGAGCCCATCCCATCAACGGCTGCAGGATCGGAGAGCCCGCCGCTGGAGATGACCACGATAAGGCCTAAACCGGTAACTATTAGCACATTAACTAGTAATTTTTGCCAACGACAAACACAAGGAGGCTGCATCTCGTTGCTTAAAGCTAATAGTCGGTTAAACATAAATGCATGGTTAAACAGACGCTAATCATTGTTAATTCAAGCAATGTTTATAAAAATGGGGTATCATGTCGCTAACAAGAAAGACAAAAATTGAGAGCCAAGGACAGCTTTACTGTCTTAATTAGTTTGCTTGGTAAAGTGCATGCTCACATTATTATCATTTCCCCTTCGTTACTTTAAATCTTTGAAAATAAAAATGCATTAGAATAATCGGATAGAAAGTTAATTTGAAACGCACTGGTATTCGCGACGCGCAACCGCGACGCAGATGCTTTATGATGTCAAGAAAACACGTCATTATGAATGTCAAATTATATAACATCACGCCTTGTTTCCTCGAAGGGTTGGGCAGAGGTGTACCTATCGTAAACCCACATCACGCCAGTTATGATAGAAAACACCCAATAAAACCCAGGACCAAACTAACAAACAAACAGGGTTATACATACTATATTATGTAAT
Organism: Polymixis flavicincta; assembly: GCA_949987655.1. Lineage (NCBI taxonomy): Eukaryota > Metazoa > Arthropoda > Insecta > Lepidoptera > Noctuidae > Polymixis > Polymixis flavicincta. Next base: position 6,867,214 of record OX465171.1, on the reverse strand, counting down.
TTTACAACAGTTTTATTTAATTACTGATTTATGGCTGAAATTACTGTAAGAATGTATTGCACTGTCACAGCAAGAATGAGATTTTTTCGAACATGGTGCCTACCTACCTACGCCACGATTGCGGCGGTAAGTCCCCTCTTTGAGGAGTGGTTTGAGAGGCGGCATGGCGTCCTCACCTTCCGCCTGACGCAGGTCCTAGCCGGACACGGTTGTTTCGGGAGGTTCCTGTTTCGGATAGGGCGGGAGGAAACGCCCGGGTGTTTCCACTGCGAAAATCGCCCTGAGGACTCGGTGGAGCACACGGTGGCGGTCTGCCCAGCTTGGGTGGAGCACCACCGTGTCCTCGTGGAGGCGATCGGCGGCGGCGATCTTTCGCGTCCGGCCCTGGTCCAGGCCATGGTACGGAGCGAGAGGGCATGGGGAGCCGTCACCTCCTTCAGCGAAGCAGTGATGCTCGCGAAGAGGGAGGCGGCGCACGTGAGGGAGAGGCAGTTTATACGCCCTCACGACCCTAGCCGCCGCAGGAGACGGAGACGCCCTGGGCGTCGGAAATCCCAGGCCGATTTCCGGCCACCGTAGGCATGAGCTTGCGGACGGCGAGTAATGGGTAGCTCGCTGTCCGGTAAGGACCAAGCCCAAGTCGACGGCGCGTTGTGTTCCACGCGCGCCTCAAAGAGATGTCAGCACAAAAAATGATGGGGCCCGCAAGGGCCGATGCCTGCCAGGGGTGCGGGTTTGTTAGAAAGAGATACCACAGCCCCTGGCATACGGGCTACTGAAGGAACACGGGTGGGTTTTAGTCAGTAAAAGTGTGACACGCCCTCCTGCTCCACCCAGAGCGGGAGAAATAATTTGATGATGTCCCACACAAAAAAAAAAACCTATATAAATAAATCGATGTTTCCTATTATCCATGATATCATAGTATTTTGGAGCATCACAGCATCCAAGATGAATGCCTACCCACTATTCCAGTCGTTGTAGTGCGTTGATTGAAGAGTTGCAGTGAAAATCATACTTATACATCATATAGTGCCACTATGACGTAAAACGTACCGCACCTAGACATTGCTTTTTGTTTTCATCAATGCCCCATTCCCTCAATGTAGATGAACCTTTACAGCGATATGTCCAACACTTTGCACAAGTAGGTGCTTATGCAACGTGTAACATAATTAAAGCAAAACCTCACACACCCCGATTACTGACTGGTATAAATACAATAGCCTGAAATCAACCGTCAGATTACTGACTGGTATAAATACAATAGCCTGAAATCAACCGTCAGACAGTTGCTCACCAGACAACACCCGTCTGGTCGGAGGATCCCCGCTTTTCTACAGATTATGAGTGAACTTTACACCCTGTTCCTCATACCTCTATACTGGTGAATCCGAGAATGAACGTCAGCGCAGCCACGCTGAAGGAGTTCGTGCAACTACTTCAGTGTGACGGCATCATCATCACTTCCTCGTACTTTCGGGCGGTTAGTCACACAGCCAGCCAGCACCCTCGGCTTCAACGGGTATCCTGACCAGCTGCATGCAGCGAACCGCATGCCTGGTCATCCCACCCACAGCCTTATCCGCAACCATGACCCAACTGCACTTTCGGCCGGAATACAAGAAAGAGCCCTTATTACCTCTTCTGGTCGACGCCAGCAGTCAGTCTCAACCTGGCGCTGTACCACATCCAAGTCACTGGAGCATAGCGCAGCGCCACCCCGACACACTGGGGAATCACCGCAGACGGTTTCGACTAACCGAGAACTATGCGTAACCCGGTTCCGACCCACTACCTGTGAGACTTGAAATACTGTTTGTACTAGTCGTGATGAATCCGGCTCGAAGGATCGAAAACTGTACGGGCAGTTTGTCCGTAGACTAAAATGTACTATGTATCTTGTTGATGGGGGTGAATCACACGGAATGTTTACAGGAAATAAAAACACTATTTTAGTAATTGATTGCCGGGTTCATCAGAAAAATTATTACAATAAATATAAGTAAAGTAGCTATTTCTGGTGGGTGCGAAAGCTTATTCAGTGAATATAAACAAGTAATCGGCGAATTAGCAAGGTAAAAGCTAAAATAATATATTTCATTTATGGCAAATAATGAACACAACATAAATAAATGCTTACCTTTATTTCAGAAACAGAACCACCTTTCAAAAGTAACCTAAGCCTTGCCCTTGAGTCGAATGCGCCAAATCGAATGTTGGTACTCTGCATAATCCACTATAATAGCTTCTGCCCAAGACTTCGTCAGCGTGAAATTTCTAGGTCCCCCGATCCACCACGTCGCATCGCATCGCCTGCCCATGCTGTTACTTTGTTTTCGCCTCTTTTTTAATTTGTACACCTCGTAACATAGCTGTATTCCCGTAATTTGTTCGGTTAAAGCTATCCTAAAATTTTGAGATAAATGGTGTTAAATTTCATGTTCTTAGATTATTTTTTTAAACGATTAATAAACTTCTTCCTTTAACTTTTAACCATTTCATGTTTAAAAAATTTGGTTACACGGAAGGGTGTGTTAAAGGTACGAGTATCAAGTACCCATTGGAAAAGAATGAAGGTCATTTAATTTGAGAGTTTAGAGAAAAGTGACGAAATATAGCATGTTTTCAAAAATAAATGATATTTTGGTTATTTGCAATTCCATGTCGATCTCAATGACACCCTATATAGAGGGTGGCTCGTGAAACAACGTCCATGGTATTTTTTTACAAGCGTCTTTGAAGGTTTTCCCGAAAAAACATGTAACTTCAACGATTTTATAGTTTAGGACGTAGACGGCTTTTAATACTTTATTCAAATTCTCACTTGACTGCAGACTTTTATTTTTCTCTTCCTGTGTTGTATTTTTTGCAAACGAGTATTTTTTTAAATTATAAATGCTAAAATGATGGTTACAATACGACCGATGAATAGTGGCCAGTCTAAACATATGCTCGTCGAATTTCCGCGCGTGTACATGCACACTCACACTCGCGTCGTGTCATCATTTGTTTACTAAAAATATTTACTGCGCAACGTTCTGTGCGAAGTTCGGACCGGCTAGAATTCGACGGCCGTATTGTACGAAGGATATAAAATAATATCTGTCTTAATTAACATCACCCCAAGTGACTAAAACTTAGCTTGACAAGAGACACGCCCAAAATTTTGAGTCTTTAAAAAAACCAGGTGGCAATGACCATAAAGAGGTCTAAAGACTTCTACGCTCCTAATTTTTCCAAAGCAATATAAATAAAGTACTTTTTAGAAAATTATTTGATATAATTGGAGTTCCTGGGTAAGGCGAAAAACATTTTGTTAAATGATAAATAAATGGTAGTATTGTGTGTTTCCACTTGAAGTAATCCATTTTATTTTATACTCTTCCTAGCCAGCAGTAGTTTACCTCGAATATGGCAAAGGTACGTATTCAACTTTGGTAGCAATGCAAATGATATTTCCTATAGGTTACTCCCATATGTAATGGAGATCGCGTCAACGATAATGGCGTGGCGTAAATTATTATTTTAGCATTATAAGAACGTGTGAGTGTGTGATTGTGCAAGTATGTTTATGAGGGTGTGTGTTTAAAGTAACATCCGAGGAGTTGCGTATGAATACACAAGGCACGATCGAGGACCTTTTCCCCGGACCATGCGATCAAGCTATTGGAATTAACAGGGTTAGTGTCCATCAGGTCACTCTTAGTTACCCGGCTTCAGCCGATGATCCAAATTAAACATCAGTGTTTATGATCATTTCAGCGATCCAGGTGAAAATATTGTAATCGCAAAAACCAAAACACTTCACCTACCCTTAAACCAAAATGCGTCACTTTTATTATATTTTGAGTAATACGGCTAAATACCGATATTGGACAGTAACTTTTCTCCTTTCTGTTTACTTTAAAAGCAACAAAGAGATGTGTGAATGTCTCCATGCATTGATCAATTGTAGAATAGAATAGATCGCTGCTAGACTCGCTCATATTTTATGATTTCGCGCGATTTTATCAAAAAACAAACTAAAATTATGGAAAGCAAATTGAATAGAGACGATTTTTTAAAGTTTCTTTTTTTTTCATGCAGTCGTCCTGCTGGCCAGTTCCATTATTCTAAAAATAGGGTTGGGGAACTGACATGAAATTAGTAGATATTCATGCATTTTCAAAGGACTGGCTGTGTAGAAAATTATTGAATATAAAAATACGAATTTCAAAAAGTCTTTCCACTCTAGCGGGTAAAATGCAGTTTTGCACGCAGATTTCGAATGACAAACAGAATCTTTCCGAGCCTGTGAGGTGAAAAAATATTTTGTTACTTGTTTGATTGTTGCCTGTTTCCTGAACTTTTTAAGAAGATGCTTGGCGATCAATGTGAAAATTCGAGAACAATATACACGGAGTGAAAATAGCTTCATTTCAATGTCGTGTTGTTTTCTTACATTATTTATGTAGCTTGGTAAAGGTCCAAGCTACATAAATAATGTAATAAAACACTGTCAAAAAAGAGGTTTTTTTTTCACTAACTGAGGCTAGTGTTATTAAATAGAAAATATTATCCCCAAAAATCAAAACTATGTTTAAGGAAATGATTTCTCATTAGTTACACTGGCAATATAATGTGTTAACCAATGGTAAAGTTGGACTTTAGTTAAAATAGATACGAGACGTAATAGCCCTTTAACCATTAGTTGACCAGCTGACGATAGTTAATCTAACAAAAAGTGTGTTAAAAACCGGCCCTTTATCTACCTTAAAGAGCTCTAATATGGGCACCCCATTGCCATTACTATTACTATGCATGATACTGTGGTTACTGTTATTCCCATTGTAAAGTCGAGTGAGATATTACAAAAAATATTGTCGCCCGCTCCTCAACTATTAAAAATAATCGCTCAATATACTGTGAGGGTGTTTCGGGAAGCCTTAGTTTTCAGCCCTCTAACATAAATTATACCCTCTTAAGCGTTCGTTTACAATTTACGCTTCTAATTGTTTTTGATAAGAACGTTGATTTAAGCAGTCAATGGTGGCCCTAACTCATTTTGTTTGTTTTGTTTGGAGAGTTAACATTATATTGCATACAGAATTAGAGATTTACCAGCAACTGAAGTCGTCAGGGCTGTAACAATGATTGAGGAAGGTCACACCTACCGTTCAGTCAGTCTAACGTTGGGTGTATCAGTATCCGTGACCGTAATGTGCAACGATATAGACCGACAGGATCTTACGTGCGCAGGCGAGGCCAAGGTAGAAATCGTGTAACCAGTGCTGTAGACGATCGTTTTATAAGGGTGCAAACTTTGAGAAATCGTCGTGAAACGGCTATTCAGACCCGAAATCTTTTGGAAAAACTGTAAATAATAACACGTAGGCTGGCTATATGAATGTCTCTACGTGAAAGTTCAACGTCTACTCGTATTTGTTTTTTGGACGAACGGGATTAATTTAATATTATTTATTCAATCCTATTTGTCCCAACAGTGGTTCGACGTTCGTAGGACGAACAAGAACTCTCGCATGTGCCAACTATTAATAATTATTTGACGATGGATTAAACCTGAGGGAATGATCGATTGTGTTAAGGGTAAAAATAAACAAAAACGTGTTCTCGGGGAACATTACATGTCGATGTTCCTATAATTGCTGCAGTCGATCTGGCTAATATCGTTGGTCTAAGTTTGCTTAGCCTACACTGATTATACAGGTTTGCCCACGTTGTGGAATTCAGCACATGATGTTAGGCCCTAACGCATAAAAAAGCGGAGCATGACACAATGCTGCGCGTCGATGGGACGTGCAGTCTTTATCCCTGTATACCTACTCCATACTCCGTTGTGGTCTCATGACATTGAATGACTTATGCCGCTGAGTATGGTACATTAGACCTGATAACTTATTAGCAGTGACACTTTTAAGTTTCGGCAACTAACTTTCATGAAATGTTTTTCATAGGATTATTTTATTACTAGGCGTCATTTATGAACTCTCATTAAATGACTTTCGTTCTTTTAGCTGGACGGCTGCCCACCCTAGACAAAATTCCTAGCGACGCCAATGATTTTAACCTAACCTAGTTTTAACTTAGATTTTAATATTGTTTAGTTAAGATTGATGCGCTAAGGTAGTTCAACATGAAAACACTGACCTACAAATTGCAAAAAACGTAAGAAAATTTAAAAATCGCCTCCTACTCCGGTGCTTCCATAATAAGCAAACATTCCACGAAATCTACTGCCAACAAATTGTTTTGCAGTTTGGAAGATGTTCGATTTCAGTAAAACTTTGTAATAGTTGGATTAAATAAATCAACATCATCATAATTTCAGCCGAAAGACGTCCACTGCTGGACATAGGCCTCCCCGGGAAATGAAGGAGCTTGGAGGAGGATTAAATAAATAATTTTAGGAGCAAAAGTGTTTTATGTCAGAATCTAGCATGAATCGTTCAGTAATTTCAGCCTGTAATTTCATGTGAAAAGGCAAGAAGTATTTTTTTAATCTGACTACGGCGAACCAAAAAGTAAGGTTATTATTTGAACGGTATGTATGCATGTATGTGGGTATGTATTTATGTATGTATGTTCAACTGTTCCCTCGTAAATTCTAAACTACTTACCATAATTTGACAAATGAGTAAGCCGTGAGATGTACGCAGGTGGCATACAGCCCAAGGCTTACTCATTTGTCAAACCAAAACCGAAACGTTAAACTAAAATCCTATTTCTGAAAAATACGCTCTGAAAAGTCTGAGAAAAGAAAATAGTTTCATCTGAAAGCCGTGGTCGCATCCACCTCGCCTAACAAAACAATGTATTTCAACAGTAGTAAGCGACCATAAGCTTTAGGCAAAGGGTATGCCTCTTTGCCCCAAAGCTTATAGCCGGCACGGCTTTCAGTTGAGAATGTTTTCTTGTTTCACACATATCTCTAGAGCGTGATTTTTCAGTAGGTAGTCGGGCGTTTGTGCTTTGGAACTTACTTTATATTTTCTCTATCAAACTGCTCACCTATTTATGAATTTAAATTTCCAGGCAGAACTTCCCCGCCATCCCCATCGCCATCATTTTTCTTCGATGATGATGAAAGGAGTCGTAGTGGAGCGTCAGACGAGTACCAGCTCGTGTCCTACGTTAACAACGACCTGGGGGTCATTGGACTCAAACGCGGGCAACGAATCGTCCCAAAAGCCCCGTGCAAGTCATACACCTACAATTCGGACAGGTCCTCCCCTGAGCTGTAATTTCTGTTGGAACACCGTGGATGAGTGCGGCCGGATTCTCCGCCGCAAGACACAGTATCACTGTCCCGAGTGCCGCACTAACCTCTGCATCGTACCGTGCTTCCACGAGTACCATGACGGACCCGAAAGCGACAACAATGCTAACGCGCGGTGAAGTTATTTCTCCGATGATGGCACGAGGCGTTTGTCAAAGAAATGGTGGAAGTTCAGCCTGAACCACACCTGAACACGGTACGTAATGTGGGACACTTGCAATGCTCACTAGTTTGTCTGCTTGCCGAAAGGCTAAAGTAATTAATGTAAGACGGCCCTCATCGCTAAAATAGCAATTACATATAGGTATGTAACTGCTAGTAGATCATTTTATCCATGTCACACTATTTTAGACATTCTATTTGAACTTTGGGATTCAAATCTTTTTGGATTCTGCATAGTATGAAGAAAATATGACATTGAATCATATTGAATTATCTTGTACTGGTAGTATTTGTGGTAGTATGTAGTTTTTACTTCTTAAATATTTCTAATATAATATTTTATGTGGTTATATATTATCTTATTATTATTAATCCTGGATCTCATCAACTGGTTATTACGAGCACACAAATAAACAATGAAATTGTAATAAAATAATAAATATTAACCCTAAACATAGTGGCATATAAAAATAATTAACATTTGAAATCTTTGTAATTTCAATAGATAGTTATGTTTCAAGTTTGATATTCTGGTTCATCTGTAATATGCAATAGGTTTTAAGGCTAGTAGGTCTTTGCGATGGAACTCGCCCGAAGAAGTACTCCATGGCTATTTCTGTTGGCGACCATAGTCGATAAGCTATGTGAGCCGATTATAATACAAGCACTCGAGATATTTTTAGTTTTATTTCTGTTATGGCAATGCATATGCTGCTGATATTGCGCATACATGCGCTTTCGGCTATTTGGCTTCTAATAACATAAAACATATGTATTTTATAGTAGGCCTATTAATTTAGAATCGTAGCTTTCCACATGGGTACTTAGTATTTCCATCTAAAAAGCAAGTTTCGCTTGCTATTTCGCCATAGACTCCCATTTACGTTGGATAAACGTTATGACATGTTATTCAGAAAATAAAGATTAATATTATAGTAATAGTCTACGTATACTTCTTGCCATTCAAGATATCGTATTGTATTGATTATGATACTGTCATAAGATTATATTTAACATCCCGTGGCATACGCGAATAAATATAAAATGCTTTCATTATACATAGTCTAGTCGAGGTTGCTTTCTTTCTAAAGAGGGATACTACTTAATACATATATATTAAGATATGTATTAAACGTGAGAAAGCTATCAAGTTAGTTGTTATATATATTCATTCATCTCGGTGTATTCAATACTATATTTTGTAGTAAAATTGTTCTCGAAAAGATCGATTGGGGAAAAGCTGTCATGATATCAATTCAACTCATTCTGTGGATAGTATAATACGAGTATGTAGTTTCAAGTAGTTTTCTCAGTTAATCACGGTTATAATACCTACGCACACAACAGTAATTATAGTGTTCATGTCCATAGAAAACGTACGTTTTATCTTTGAGGTCTATAGACCGATCTTCGTTTCTACTCAAACAACTCTCAAAGATAACGGTTTATTTTGCAATTACACCACGCCACACCATTTCTTTGGCAAATGTAGGTATTGTTAAAATAAAAATTGTATCATTTGTAAATAATATTTTGTAACTTTAGTTTTAAATTACGGTTGGACCGTTTCGTCGAGATGTTGTTTTGAACATTTCTCTATTTTTATTGATACTTCTTGTTTTACCGATGACAATGGATAAATCTTCGAAGGAAATATGTGAGGGACGTTTAATGCATTTTTATTGATCTGTTGTTATCGATAAACGAAAAAAATAATAATATGTAACTGTAAGTGTACATCGATGTTAGTTATACGTCTATGTACGTGTGATATAAGAAATACTTATACCGTTTTTGCAACATTTTTCCATTTGGGTAGTATCGTAGATCAACCATTTGTACCTACGTGTAATTTATATACTATAAGCATGTCATATTCGATGTAGCGTCTATTTATTAAAAACGGTCAATGTAGTAGTTTTTATCGATATTTAAATAGGAAGGAGACTTTAGTCTACCATGAAATTGATATATTTTATGTATGCACTTATCTTTAAACGGTTGGTAACTGTGTATTACGTGTATTTTTGGATTGAAAGTGTTGGATATTTCAGATTGTTGGTATAAAGTGGCAGTACTTGCCTTTTGTTGGGTTGTATTTTCGTATAAAAGTGAAATGATAAGTTTAGGCCGCTGAAATATTCAGCTTGTTTAAATTGTTGGAATTTTAGATCGTTCAGAGATCTTGTAAAACGGATTAGGATAGGAAGTTTTGGGAAGTATTAAACGGTATCGATTTTGATAAGAACGAATTAGATTGTTAACTGAATTGGTTTCTAGAAATGGACTCAGAGGTCCTTTAACGAAAGGGATAGTTCTTTCTTACGATGTGATGAACAGATTTGCAAGAGATTTTGTAGAATACTTTTACATTACTTAAACTGTAACAATATTTAGAATGTCTTTTTGGAAACACTTTATGAATAGATTGTGTACTAGATAAATTTTCGACTAGATAGGTAGGTACAGTCGCCAGCTGGTCAAGCTATGCCAAACTGTCAAATTTTCCCAATTGAACATAAACCTTATTCCTTTGGAATAAAGTTGAAAAACTATCAAATCAATTTGACAGATTGGGGTAGCTTGATGTGCTGGCCTCTGTACATTGTGTCCGAATGCACTTAGCACATTTTCATGATATGTTTCACAAACAAAGTTACATAAACCGTCGGTATGGAAATGTAAACGTGTAAATGTTCTTTAAGTAGTTACATTTCAACTTACGAATTTATAGATGTTAGCTCTGAACTAAGAATTGCTTTAAATTCTAATTTTGTATAAAAATTTTGTGACGAAAGTCAAAATTGTTGAATGATACAAATAACTTTAACCATCGTACTACACCGCTTCGAAATCTACAGAAATTTATTTTCGCTATAGAAATTAACAGTTAATTTTTTTAATTTTTTTCTAACACATCTCTAAGGAATTATTTACATACACTTGTTGCAAATATTCGTTTACTAAATTACCAGGATTATACAATAAAGTTAGTATATTAACTGTATTAATACTAATGATTTTCTGTTCTCTCTAAATTCATAAACGAATTACTGTGACAAACACATATTGATAAGTTTTAGCATGAAAAATGTGCGTTGGGGGTTAGCATGCATCAGCGTGCAACATCTTGCTATGGATTCAGTGAATGATTCTGGACCCCGCGTGGAAATTTTCCTAGACAGGCAAAAAGGCTGCCAGGCTAAAACTGTACCTACTAGGCGGGTCACGCCAGCCGCATGTACAGTGACCGGTGGACCTAAACGCGTATTGTAAGGGCTGAATCGAGGTGGCCGTGCAAAAGGATGCCTGGAGGGTTTTGGGGTAGGATTTTGCTAATTAAAAAAAAAAAAAAAACTTAGTAAAATTCAACACCTATGAAGTCAAAATGCACAGTTTAATCGCCGGCTAAATCAATCAAACCCAATCACCCAACCCAATGACCAATGACCCAATGTCACCTTGTATAGCCGGGGATAAAAGTGTCGGGGGTAAGTCGTTCCGGCACGAATAATTTTCTTAAGAAAAGAGTTAGCAGTAAATGGGAAATCTTTGTACCATTGAGTTGCTTCGGCAGCTATTTGAAGGACGCTATAAGGCGTGTTAGTTTGGTTATCGCTTGGTGGTAAGCCTACATATTTGTTACAAAAGTAAACTGTTCCGTTCTTATACTTTTTGGTCTACTTCAATCAATTTACAGCTATTTATGTGCAAATTACACTTGTCAGTTGGAAAAACTACAGGGTATGTTTCTTTTTTAATAGTGTTATTGGCCATTTATTACTTTTTTATTTGTTTGAGATAGTAAATTAAAAAAATAGAAAATGACGCTAAAAGTTCCGCTAGTTTGGGATCATATGTGCTAAAAAACGTACACAAACTAAAATAACTTATATTAAAATGAACAAATATATTTCAAGGGGCACAGAAACTTAAAGAAATCCTAATGGGGTAAGAACTCAGTTGACCTGCGGCAACGAGTAGCTGACCCTGCCATCAAAAAACCGACCAAGTGCGAGTTGGACTCGCGCACCGAGGGTTCCGTACAAACCTGTAGGTATATAAATAAAAGTTATGGTATTTTAACTATACCGCCATGATAAAAAAGATTGTGCAAAAATAGATTTTGGCGAAAACTTATACGTACCAAAATTTACCAAAATTTTTCAACGTTTTTTTTTTTTTTCACTTTTTCTTTATTTGTGCTGTAAGACCTTGCTTCGTCACCAAATTTCAAGATTCTGAGTTCACGAGAAGTACCCTGTAGGTTTTTATTCCCTTGCGAATGTCGAAAATATGCGGCATAAACGGCTGTATCTTTTGATTGCGTTAGCTTAGAAGTTTGATTTTTTCACAGCTCCAAGGGACAGAAAACCTGAGTACCTATTTAATATGAATTTCAGCTTGATACATCCACGCGTTCCTCGGAAAAAGGGTCTTGGCAGACAGATAGACAGACGGACAACAAAGTGATCCTATTAGGGTTCCGTTTTTCCCTTTTGAGATACGGAACCCTAAAAATGGTAAAAAGCTTAAAATGGTAGCTTGGGTTCAACTTGAAATATTTCACTAGTATGTAAAAGTGATACTATGTCCTTTATTAATAAATGAATCATGAATATTTGACATTAGATAGTTTTGCTTTAATTTGTGTAAGTAAATCCATTTTCAGTTACTGCATCACTAATTATAACAAGTTGTTACCGGAACATCATACCTCGACGATTGAACAACCAAACCCATGGCGACTGGGTTGTTCCTTGTCGAATTTTTGCAAAAACAATTTATTGGCCATGAACATATTACTCACGTGATAAATATTACCATTACATTTAAAACTAGAATACATTCTATCTCCACATATCCGAAAGTATTGGATATCAGACCTTGTCTTAACGTTTTTTTTTTTCGTGCTGTTTGAAAATCGGCGTTTGGAACCCCGGCCTCCCCTACTTATGTATTTGGTTGTAGGTAGGTAGCGTTAAAGTTACTACACCTTGATACCACATGTATCTACTTATTAAGTTGCAATACGAGATCAAATTGAAATAAGCTATGTATAAGGCTTATTAGTAGAGCATAGTAGAGCTCTGTGAAGGAATGTCGCTAAGGAAGTACCTACTAAAAATTAGCGCGCTGAGCAGACCAGGCTTCCGAGCAGATCGGCGAAATTCCGCGGGAAAGAGATAAAATCATAATCAAATCTAGGCAGTTTCGCTTGTCGTACAGTCGCCAGCAGGTCAAGCTATCCTAAACTGTCAAATTTTCCCAGTTGAACATAAACCTTATTCCTTTGCAATAAAGTTGAAAAACTATCAAAGAAATTTGACAGATTGGGGTAGCTTGATGTGCCTCTGTACAACGGACAAGTTGTGGCGGAACTGTCAGTTGCCAAGCACAGTTGCTCCGGTTTGTATAGGCTATGGGAGCCGGCGTATAATACAAGCCGTCAGGACATTTCGGGCTTTTTTCTATAACTACCTTCCTAAGGTCAAGTAGTACCTACCTATCACACAAAAAAAGTACGTATAGCAGAGTATGTATTTTAATAATCAAGTGAAAAATATGTGTGTAGAATATCGATGTATACCATTCAAATTAATAAATGTGGTTGATTTGTCTATCACTTACTATGATATATTCCATTTTCCTACATAATATACACATATCATGTCATGTACCTATCGAATTGCAGAGAACTGTTTGAATGTATATGTCGCAGCCATCTGGATAAATTAGCCAGCTAATTGGACGCCTAGGCCGTTCATTAAACGCCGGCATCCAATTGGATGCCTAGGCCGATAGTTAATTGAACTAGAATCATTCTTTACAGGGTAAGTTTTTATCCAGTGTGCAAATTGTAACCATGAATTCAGCATATTATTCTAGAACCCCTAGCGTAGAAACTTTTCGCCAGTTGTACAAAAAAAATCAGCTGTTTCATAGAAATGTATGGAACAACTGTTTTTTTTGGTGTATCCGGCGAAAAATTTCTACGTTAGGGGGGGTCTAGAATGATATGCTGAATTCATGGTTACAATTTGCGCACTGGATAAAAACTTTTCCTGTATGTTACCTATGTATTGTATGGAATAATACTGGCGGCGTAGTTGCGTAACACTAACACTATGAATTGCTTTCATTCTGACAGTTCAACAACATACATTGCGTTGTTTATGTTGTTGAGCAGACGATTTTTTTTGAACTAAAGAAGCAATGGATTAACAATATCTTTCAAAATGATCGAGCTTGTGATTGATAGTGTCTTGCGCAATTAGGGTGCTGTTCTCAGTAAAATATGATTCATTGAACACACCGTGACATTTTAGTCGTCTTACGGAGATGGTCCACTCAATGTATCCGACATACAATACCTCTCGGCGCGATTAGGTAAAACTTGTTACCATTAATTAAGTTAATAGGTACAAAGATATAAATAATGCTTTAGAATCGTGAAATACCCTGTTAATAATGTTTACGTATGAAAGGGTAGAAGATACCTATACCATTACATTACATCATCCATTCCATCACCTTAACAGGGTGTTTCAAACTACGTCATCCGTTTTAGTGGATATTTTCTTTTTTAAATAATTCATAAAAGTTCAAAAAAAAAAATTTATATTATTTATATGTATTGTAGTCATTGGATACATGAAGTGGGCTGCCGTTGTAAGATGACTAAAATGTCACGGTGTTTAAAAGAAAAAAGACGATAAAGCTTTTCTGTCGTCAGTACCTAAAATGTCATTTTTTTTTAAATTAACCTTGTATCTATGTATACCTAGTGTGGTATAGGTACTCACAGAATTTGTAAACATTACCTACGTTAAGACTAATTTTACTATGACATCGACTTATGCTTTACTTTAATTATTAATATTTGATTTTAATATATGTGCCCTATGCGTTTGATGACTAAGGTTTGTTTTTTTTAAGAATGAGTCCCATACAATAATGGCTGTCCAAATATAGAGCATTTTTCGAAACCTAAGGGCCTTAGCACACCTCCGCGAAAATAATGATAGGAAACCGCGCCAAGAAACATTATCACACTATGTCGCGATCCGAGTAGCGAAACATCGCATCGTGAGAGTCAGTTGAATTGTACCAATCGGAGCAAAATGTCGTCGATAGTATAAGGGCCAATTCGTTCAGCTTTCAATTAATAACGATAAATACATTTTTAACATTACGAAAAACTCACCCTATTCTTAAAATTCGGACTTCTTAGATTAATTTTTCAGTAAAATCATACGTTAACAAAAAAAAACCGGCATCGCAACAAAATGAGCATAAGTGGCTTCCAAGCAGATCGGCGAATTACGCGAAAAAGAGATAGAAACATAATCAAATCTAATGGGCCTACCACACGCTCAAGCTTCACCACAGTTTTGCCTGCGCAGGCCGCTTTGTACACGGAACACCGTGCGTGTGGTTGGTAAAACTCGCCGATTTCTACACGGTGTTCCGTGTACAAACCGGCCTGCGCAGGGAAAGCTGTGAAGCTTGAGCGTGTGGTAGGCCTATAAGCAAAAGAACAGGCAGTTTCGCATATCGTACAACTGACAAGTTGTGGCGAAACTGTCCGTCGCCAAGCACAGTTGCTCCGGTTTGGCTATGGGAGCCGATGTATGATACAAGCCCTTGACATTCGAGACTTTTCGGTTCTGTTACTCAACCCGCACTGGGCCCGCGTGGTGGATAACATCCCACTCCGTCTCACGGAGAGGAGGTCTGTGTCCTAGCAGTGGGAACGTTATAGGCTGAAAATATACTATAAGTACTTACCTATCTAAACTCCAATAGTAGGTTTGACCCAAAAAATACCTACAGTTATGTAATTAGATATTGATGATGTGGAATGATGTGATGATGAATATAGATATTATATCATTCAAATAAATACACGTGGTTAAATTATCTATCATTACCTAACCTAACCTTCAGAATTGCTGCGATTTCGCTGTTTTGGTTGCGCGGCGGAGATGTGATAAGTCACGCTTTAATGTCAAATAATGGGGGAGAATATAATTTTTTGTGACAGTCGTTATTTTGTGGAACCGGTCTCTTATGAAATAAAACTTTATTTGTAATGCTATTCTGTAAAATACTGAATAAGATTTGAATCTTCAAGTCAACAAAAATGTTAAGACACGCATAATCAGTTGGTCTTAAATTGATTACTATTTCGCAGATTCATATTTCTATCACTATGAGGATCTGACGGTCATCCAAGAATGCTTTTACTTAACATTGGCGGGGGTTGAACATAGATTTGTGTAGGGATTTAGGGATAACGTAGATTTTTTATATTTTTGAACTGAAAAATATGGTGTTGCAAATAGTGCTAAGATTCAGACTTCCTCACGCAAAGGTTCCGTACAACTGTACAATATTTAACACTACATATTTAAAAACAAACGCGTCTCTTGTATGGGAGCCCCTTTTAGCTTAAATTTGTTGTTATAGCAGCAATGGAATACTTAAACACTGTGAAATTTTTAGTTGTCTACCTATTACGGTTGATGAGATAAAGCCCGCTGGCAGACAGACGGATACAGCGGAGGGTTAGTATTAAGTTTTCACGGAACTCTAAAAAGAGAATAAAACTAAGTTAAACTTTCATATTCTGATTGACATTACTGATTTGTACAGTCGCCAGCAGGTCAATCTATCCCAAACTGTCAAATTTTCCCAATTGAAAATAAACCTGATTCCTTTGTAATAAAGTTGAAAAACTATCAAATTAATTTGACAGTTTGGGGTAGCTTGATGTGCTGGCCTCTGTACAATAATTATCTCAGCCCGCCTTCTTTGTAATTACATTAGTTACCTATTCGAATATTTGTAATCTTAGTCATCAATCCTATTGTAGTCAACATACGCAAATGTTACATTATCACTGAAATAACACCTTTTTAATGAACCCAACAAAGTGATATTACGGAATAGTACTACAATAGGTACCACTCTATCCGTCTTATTTATAAATGTCGCTTAAAGTTAAGAGACGTTTAAACGTCAAAATAAATAAACAGACTAATGGGGGGTTTGTATATAAGGCACAATAATATTACATAATGTATATTAGGCCTTACATATTAATATCATAAACCGCACTACGTAGTGATTACCTATTAAGTATAATGTTGATGTAAAAGTACCTACTCGTTGTCTCCGGATTCCCTTTCCCCATCAATTGTTTTGAAATATTCTGGACTATTCACTATTTAAATTAAACTGATTTTCTGTAGCATAAACTTTGTTTTATTGGTAAATTAGTGACCCACCCCGTCTTCAAGACGGTAGAATACCGTCTTCATTTATGACACGTGTACAAAATCTGAGAAGTAACCTGATAAAAAGGCTGGCCTGCACCCTAATTGCGTAACACACGATCAATCATAATCTGTTTATTTTGAGAGTTCAACAATATTCATTGCGTTATTAATTAGATACATTTTTCTAACTTAAGAAATAATGGTTTAGCAATCTGTTTCAAAATGATTCAGATATGATTGATCGTGCGTTACGCAATTAGGGTGCTGAATTCAAGATAGTATTTTATTAAAAGCTAGTAAAAGCTGGCAAAAGCTAGTAAGGAAAATGTTGAGTACATTTTCCTTTCTAGCTTTTGCCAGCGTCATCGCCCGCGTGGAGGTGGAAATTATCCTTCGGAAAATTACTAACGGGATAAAAAGTATCCAGGGGACGGGGCCAAGAAACTATTGCTATCGCTCTGTCAGTAAATCTGCCCCCGTAGTGTGTGATAAAGACAGCTGCAACTCACACCGAAATTATCACAAAAAATTTAACGACATCGACGTTTAGTATTCCCCTTTTTTCTCCTCGATAACTGAGCCGATTCAATTATTTTTTGCATTACATTTTTAAGAAAGAGTAGGTACGTTTAGGTTCCAATTTGTTTTTTATTTGTTAAAAACTTTTCTAATTTGTCTAGTAGTCACGGCGGTAAAAATAGGGGATTTTTTGAAATAGTAGGTCATATTTTCTTTACTAATTAAGTAGTTGCTGAAAAAAATATATGACTGGGACGTTTACAGCCTGCAGACCATAATTTTACGAGAAGAAAAAATAGCTCTAGAGGCATTTTTCAGGAAGAAAAAAGGGGAATACATTTGTACCGAGAATCGCACGCCCTGTTCCCTCTTAATACAGGTTATAAACTATCTGTGTGCCAAATTTCATCCGAATGCGTTTAGCCGGTTTTGCGTAATTAAGTAACACACATCTAATCATACGTATACAATATTAAGTTTTGGGTCGAAGTGGATACTTCAAAACTTTATTGTGTCAGTCACATTTTCCCATTTGTTACTGATCTGCAGTAATCAAAATATAATCTGCATTTTTCTGTTTAGTGCTAGGTGCTAAAAGCCAGGTTTCAGTGCTAGACTCACGAAAATAGTGCTACCTGGCACCGAAAGTGCTGCAACACTGGGCAGATGATGATAAATTCCATGAATAAAAGACTGAAAAGGGAATTTATGGCGGGATCGCGT
Organism: Polymixis flavicincta; assembly: GCA_949987655.1. NCBI lineage: Eukaryota > Metazoa > Arthropoda > Insecta > Lepidoptera > Noctuidae > Polymixis > Polymixis flavicincta. The sequence goes on along the minus strand of OX465171.1, from coordinate 6,849,247 downwards.
TGGAACATGTCTTACGAATTTTCATTTTCATGAAATTTTGTGAAATAGCGAATTATATTGTATAATTTTGGTACCTAGGTAGTGAATTATTCAATTTAGTTACGTGCATGGGCGTAGCTAGCCATGGGCTCATGGTGGGGCAGCAAACAGCAATCTAGTAACTAGCAAACTATACCTACCCGCGGTCTTACCCGGTTAATTTTTTCAAACAAAAAAAAAACCACATAGCACCCTGTATCTGTATGAATTATTCAAAACACTTTCTCATTGCTCACCTACCTACACCACGAAATCGTCTAAGCAGGCACAAGTCAAGCAAGCGCCCCCCTGCCCCACCGTGGTTACGCCCATGGTTACGTGTACGTGTGAGTGCACAAGTGTCGTGAAGGTGAAAATACATAAGTGACTAGGTAACGTGAACTTTTCGTGTTCCCCCCAAAAACTCCTAATAGGTTGTTGTAAAGTTACTACCGCTTTAGAATAACTTTTACTTAACTTTGACTTGACTGACTAAAGACGACTAAGTATGACTTTTTTGTAACTTCGTGCCTGGTAACGGGCCATTTACTTGATCGAAAAGAAACATTACTTGACACTGACTAAATGCACAAACCTTACGAATACCCAAAAAAATAAACAGAAAAGAATAAATCCTTTTTTACTTTTTTTGCGTTGACGATGACATGAAAGTTAACTAGGGATGGGACGTACTTGTAAAATTCAATACCAGGGCTTCTAAGTACGAGTACCTACCTGTGTAAAAATACCAGGGTCGAAAACCAGCACCCTAATTGCGTAACTCACGATTAATCATAATCGCTTTCAATTTGACAGTTCAACAGTATTCATTGCGTTATTTACGTTGTTGAACAGACACATTTTTCGAACAAATGAAGCAATGGTTTAACAATCTGTTTGAAAGCTAAACAAATTATGATGAATCATGAGTTACGCAATTAGGGTGCAGGTATAAAAATACATGAAAGTATTTTGGTTGGCGTTCGGTTTAGTTCGTAAACTATAATTTTTTTTATTGGTGCAACAACAGTTATTCTTCGAGTCCCCAGTCGGGATCTACTCTCTGTCAATATGTTCCTTACTACAGAAAAGTGAAAACAGCCGTTTACAATAGACAATACCTACAATACAATAAATGAGATTTCGGTTCATGCACTCGGACAACTTTAGAATATTTCGGGCTTCGCCTTCGGCGCCCAGAGTTTAAAATACTGCCATAGGAAATCGGTCCATTGTTGTATACATAGAAGAAGCAGAATCATATACGCACATAAATAAACCTTTGAACTTCCAAGTATTCTTTCACTGATACGATTATGCTCCATATTTATAAGTATAACACACAATACACAGGGTTACACGAATCAATTTCCTATGCAAGTATTTTACACTCGGCCGCTAAAGGCGCGGACAGGGGCAGCGAGGGGCTTGCGGCGTTGGCGGTGCCACCAAAATACTTGCGTAGAAAATTGATTCGTGTATCCTTGTGAATAAGGAGCATAATCGAATCAGCGAAAAAAAATCATGACGTCAAAGTTTTTGTTTGCAAATACGATTGTTTTCCTTATCTATATTAAAGCATGGATCGATTTCCTACGCAAATATTTTCCAGTTCTGCCTGCGTTCGACAGCTTAGCAACAAATACTTCCACACTTGCAAGTATTTCTTGCCCCTACCAGGGCGCCGTCATCATCATCATCATTTCAGCCGCAAGACGTCCACTGCTGGACATAAGCCTCCCCCTGGGGCTAATAGAGGGCGCCGTAGTTCGAAGCAAAGCCCTGGTTTACAAACCTCGTATGGTAAATACGTCTCTCCCTAGTCCCTACAGTTGACAGCTACAATCATATTTTTGTAATAGCGAATCTTATAAAGATAGGCAAATAAAGTAATTCATTAAAAATGTACCAAAACAAAGAGTTTCACGATTCATATTATTACCATACATGTGTAGTTGCTCCCGAGAAGGATGTATTGGAGATAGACATCGTCGGGACGGGCTGCGTGACCCGTATCATAAGATGGTGGCACGACTTGTTTCTACTGTCATACACAGCTGGGAGGTCCCGAGGATTCTACAACAGCTCCTATGCTATGAAGATTGAGAGATTCAGGCAGTTCCGCAAATACAGGCACCGCATCCATCCGATGAGCAAGTTCAGGTAATAACGCGTTGGTTTTGATACAGTAACCAATCTGCCTAGCCTTTTCCCAACTATGTTGGGGTTGGCTTCTTGTCTAAATGGATGCAACTGAATACCAGTATTATCCACAAGTAACAGCCAGGACCAACGGCCTAACGTGCTTTCCGAGTCACGGATCTCGGATCGGTCTTGATGTGTAAGGTTTGTTACCCATGCCCGATTAATCGTGAGTTACGCAATTTTGGGTGCTGATCGATCAACCGGTGCGGCCGCTGTTACTTGGTCAGAATACTTTTAATTGACATACTATGTTAATGAAAAGCATACCTGTATAGCGGGAAGACATCACGCTGCTTCTGTAAGCAAGGAGGCTTCAGATGGCAGGGAAATATCGAAATAATTTTATTGTAAAATCAAATCCGAAGTTACGCTGATATCGATACAGCTCCGTGCACCTCTCTATGAGAAACTTAGTGCAAGCCTAGCATATTATTAAGAAGATTCACTGACGGACTACGAAATAGTGCTATGATTATGTAAGCGGGCACGCCCTTTATGCCTGGAGCCTTTTATTTGGGTAAAGGTGAATCTCGTCTACATTTTTTTCATACAAACTTCGGGAGTTTATTACTCCACTGTTCGACAATAATTTATGTCAAAAATTAAACATGGCACAGTTTTGTCGCATTATTTGTCTATGCGGAAACAGAATAATAAAATAAAAAGCCATTGAAAAGATTCGTTTTTCTTGCCAATTTAACCGACCTTGTTTAAGCAATATAAGAAGAGTAAAATATCCAAAACCAAGTCGGTACCGACCACGGAGCAAATACAAAGTATTAACTCCGTGGTACCGACAAAGCTCAAATATAGATAAACTCAATAAAACTTTATTGGTAATTGATTAATGCAGTGGTTATTTCGTAAGAGTCGATCTCAATAACGTTGTGCGAGTAGACTAGCGTCTAACTGCTCATCACTGATACTATCTATGTCGGACACGAAGAATGGTGAGACAGCGTGCTTTTTAGGCGGGCCCAGCAGTGAGTTCGAGCCCGCGACTAGATTCCCCTTAAGTTCTCTTTAAGTTTTTATTTCTGTTTGAGTATAGTTTTTAATGTTTTTGTGGGTATAATGGCGTGTGCTAGCTGACATATATGGCAAATAGTTTAATATTACGTTTTGTGTTTCGTAATGTTACTTAGGTACCTACTTACAATTGTATAGAATTATAATCAAGTTCTCCTAATTGAACAGACAGCTGTGCTGCGGCGGTGAACGGTAGGTGTTTTAGGAGACTGTCTTTTGTATTATTGACGTTTAAAAACTGGTGACTCTCAACCTAGTTTGAATAAATTCATATAACTTTTCATTTTTTCAGAAACTTCTGGGACTTTCTAATACTGCACGTCTTCATCATAAACAAGATTATATTCACCTTCACGTCTTCCTTCATATTCGAGGCGTTACCAATATCTCTGTTTTACTCAGGGGCCTTGTTGGAACTAATAATCATCGCTGATCTTTATATCAACCTGAAGACTGGGTACATTCAACACGAGGCTAAAATAGTCATTTTAGACACACGAAAGATCCTTATAAATTATTGCACCAAAAAACTGTTCATACACTTTGCGTCAGCCATGCCGTTACATTGGCTGATGTTCGTTAAATACGGATCTAATATACCATGTGGCTTGTGTAAGGCTAACAAGTTTATCTGTGCTTTGAAGATTATCAGTATCTTTAGTCTGTGCCGAGTTGTCGAAACTTCCGCGTATTGGACTCGGAAACGTAGTTCGTCGAACAGAAATCCCTTATACAAGTTCTTAAGGATCGGGGCCATCGGTTTCGTGACCACGTGCCAGTTCTACGATGTGAGCGACGCCATGACTTTGCTTGTCTTTATGGCTAGAGGCACAGTAGTCTCCAATTCCATGCTAGGCGTCAGAGCGAGCGTCAAGTACGGCTACCAAGCACGTCCAGTACCTAACCACTTCTACTTGGTTTTAAATTTTAACAGGGTTTTTAGATCTCTACAGCTACATAGTTTTGGCAATTCGGCGAGAATCTTCTATTTAGATAAGATGTTCGCTTTGCTAGGATATATTATTTGTAGAATATTTTTCGTTTGGAGTTTATTTGAGTGTTATGCTTTTGTTAGTCCACATGTATATCCTAAAGATAAGTACATGCAGTTAAGGAAGAAGGCTTTGAATTTGTTATCGGCCCGTCAGATATCTGATGACTTAAATCTGAAGGTACAACAGTACTTTGACTTCAGACCAGCACGATATAAAATATTGAAGAGGAATAACGAGTTGTATAGGATGCTACCCAAGGTATTGAAGAAGGAAGCCAAGTTAAGTTGCTTCTTGAAGCTTATTATGCGGATCCCGTACTTCAGTGAGCTGCCTCTACCCGTTCTAGAGGAGATAGTGCTACTACTGAGAGAGGAAATATATTTGAAAAATGCTATCGTGGCAGAAGTGAGTATTTTACCATAATCCTTCACCCTTAAAAGCAGATCTAACAGAATCTATGTTTGCGTATCTACAAATTATCTACTACTTATGTGCTCCCTACTATTAGGTAACAACAGAACCTTTTTATACTAATGCTTTAGTCAGCAGGAGAAGTCATTTGATGATTTCCCACCCGAAAAAAATATATGAACATAATTATACAAAGTGACATGATTTCCATGACAATCACTAAAATTTTTCGATATTAAAATGGATGTTTATTGTCAAAAAATTACGAGAATATGTCAGCATTGTAAAAATAAAAAGAATAAAAAAGAACATTGTAATTCGGGAGCAGTTAATAGACTTTCACAGTTATGCTGTTAATGAGGTACCAGGGAAGCCACATGTACAGAAGAAATTAATGCCAAACTTCCCTGTCTTTAACGTAGTCTTCTATCTTATAATATGCTTTTTTGATAATGGACACGTTTGATGTGAGTTTTAAACTTTCCATCGCTAAGTTCTGTAACTGACTTTGGCAACTTGTTATAGAAACCCAGGGTATTTTTGACAGATTACGACAGAGATCAGACCGTGAACGTTCTTAAAATTACGGGAAGTGCCCCTTTGACCTCCACAACCCCGTAACTGGGTAATACGATATCTGATTTATCAGAGTTTCGGGTTTCTGACGACCCGTAACGTCTGTCAAAGATCTACTAATGCTGGGACCAACGGTTTAACATGCTTTCCGAGGTACGGAGAGGTCTTTGTATGTAAAACGATGGTCATCCACGAGCCAACCGAGGCAACCGTAGCTTACCCTAATGTGTTATTATTTAGCCTTAAGACTTTCAGTATCGCAACCGATCTAAAGTAAACTCGTAACTTAACTAGGCGTGGGTGCCAGCAGAGGGCCTGATGATTGTTGACAACGGAGTCCTGGCAGTATATTCGAAGAACCGCAAGGAGCAGGGCCACCTGATCGACGGCGACTTTTTCGGAGGATTATCTCTGGTTACCGACCAAGAACTCTGCATGTCCTTTGTGGTGGCTATTACTACCTGCACTGTACGTGGTATTTATATCTGCTTGTATGGTTTTTGCACTGAAAGTGTACCGTGATATTTTATTTTTAACCGACTTCCGAAAAGAAGTTGGTTATAGATTCGTCCTATCTCTTCCCGTGGGTGTCGAGGAGGCGACTTAGAGAATGGCAGCAGCATTCTCTATGCATTTTACCACCAAGCGTTGGAATTATGGCAAGCGCCCCCAAATTGGGGAAGGCCTATGTCCAGCAATGGACGTCTTCCGGCTGAAACGATGATGATGTGATGATGATAGGTTCGTCTGTATATTTTTGAACATTCTTTTTCATTTGGTAGAGGAAGTTTGCGCAGTGGTCTCAGACACATTTTATAAATTTTACTTGCGTAGTTTTTGAATAAGCTTCGATTATACGTGTTAACCACCTTTTGTTTCTTTCTTCCTATCACAGTAGTTTACAAAGCAAGTAGGTAGTGGTAATACGAATTCGTGGGGGTAGTTACCTAGGTATCATTGTAGGTACTACAAAGTGAAAATAACTTTATTTCGGAAGTCGGTGGCATAAAACTATAATACAGATCTTTATATAGAGACACCGACTTCCGAAATTATTTTTCACTTCGCTAGTTCTAGTTCAAGACGCTTGGTAGCCCGGGTCAGCAACTCATGTCCAGCAGGCTTAGCATGACGTTTTATATTTCTACTCTACTGTAGAATAGAAATCGATGTCTACATTTCGCGGTGAAAAACTGTCAACAGTCCATTGGGAAGCGTCATTTTTGTCTACTCTTCCGACGACAAAACGCTTGTCTACTGTTCTCATAGCTAAGCCTGCAGGTAGCGACGTGCATGCCGTAGTTTATAATAATATTTAGTATATGCCAAAATGCTACGTTTTGGTACACACGGCTACACAGCATAAAAGCTGATCTCGCATTTCATAGGATTTCCGTACAGTGCGAGATTACCGTAAACTGGAAATGTATAGCTTGATGTACCTATAGCCGTGTGTACTACTTCCACTTAGTTTTTAACCAACTTCAAAAAGAAGGAGGTTATCAATTCGGTATGCTTATTTTTTTTTAATGTATGTTCGGGCATAACATGCAAAATTCTTTTTTTGTTGAAAAGGGGTTTATTACGAAATGGTCCCATTTAAATTTCCTAAAGGTAGAATGAGTTACGGAGTCAGACAACGGACATCTTTAAAAAATGTCAGCAAATCAACCGCGATTGCTGATAGCGCATAAATATGCATTGTGTTAATTTGATTGACTCTGAGAATACTCAAAGGATGATGAAAATTGAGGGGTTTCTCTCTACAGTACCTACTATAAGTAAAAAGTGAAAAATTAAACTTGACCAAAAACAACCGACTTCCGAAAAAATACTAACTAGAAAAAGTAACTTTAATTTCGGAAGGCGGTGGCAACAAAATAAAATACATACCTACCCAATGACACCAACATCCGAAATGAAATTTATTTTTCACTGGAAGTCGGTTGCTTTTTTTTTTTTTCGTAAAAAGTTTTGTATTTTCTTTTTCATTTTGACATCAAAAAGGGCTTTTTGCTCTTCAAACTGATTGATAGGAATCGTGGTCACTACTTACGAGTTGTAGGACGGTTTGAACCCCCACGGGCGCTTTTCTTTGTGTATCTTTTTACTTCGTGAGAAACCATCGTGTCCTATAACCAAAATGTTTAAGACATGTGACATCCACCAACCCGCAATGGGCCTGCTAGGTGGATTACGGTCACAGAGAGGAGGCCTGTGTCCTAGCAGTGGGAATATGATAGGCTGATTACGAACTGACCGACAAAAACATGTCATACATGAACGCAATTCTTTTTCGCAGGATGGTAATGAAATCATCAGTATGTGCTTCGGCAAACATTCCTAATGCACGCTCCAAATATCACCTATCATTCGTTGGGATGGAGCTAGCTTGGAGGTACGGCAACCTTAAAAAGGTGGCTGGGACACACTGGATGCGGAAGACGGAGGACATGCTGTTGTGGCGCAGCATGGGAGAGGCCTATGTCCAGTAGTGGATTGCGAGAGGCTGTATTGATCGATTGATTGAAGCTTCTTGTGATAGTGGCTGGCAAACCAACTTAGGATTGTTTTAGGAACATCTCTCGTTTATGATTATCACCCGACTCTTCATTGCACATCATAGTTTTACATCGAAGATTTTTCTTTTCTAGATCCTGATACTAGATAAGCAACGTTTTAGAAACCTGATGAGGAATCATGCAGAGCTATTTCAAGACCTGAAGATGCAGATGAAGAATAGATACAAAACTAATGATTACGATCTGGTCACATCTCGCAAAGCGTCAGAGTTGAGTCAGCTTCCTCCTGTCAAGTATTGGCAGCGTTGACAGGAGACAATATAGTACAGAGAGCAGTGGTAGCCCAGTGGTAACTGCCGCGACTTACGTGTTGTAGGTCGTAGGTTCGAACCTAGATAAGCGATTTACTTTGTGTAAATTATTACATCACCACTGCTCTTAATACAGTGAAGAAAAAGAGCTTGAGGAAACTGCAAGGTCGTTGAACCAAAAACTTCGAAGACATGTGAGATCTACCATCCCACACTGGGCCAGCGTAGTGGATTACGGCCTACTCCCTCTCTGCAAAAGCCAAGGAGGCCTGCCTGAGTCCCAGCCGTGGGAAAATTATAGGCTGATTATTATGATTATAGAATACTAATTCCATAGCAGACATACAGTTCGACAAGGATCTTTTGGCGTTTAAATGACATTGACATTGGCAAAGTTTTCATGTGACAAAAAAAGTAAACATTTCGTTGACCAGTGTAATTTTTAGGGTTCCGTATACGAAAGGGTTACCACGGAACCCTCTTTACGGCGATGTGTTTTAAGTTCAGTTTATGTTTGTAACTTAAGTAGATTTTTTTTAGTTAGTTTTTGTGGTTTAATTAATTATTTAAGTTTAATTTTTCTAATTTTATTTTGTTATAAGTATTGAAAAACCTTGTTAATGTCATCGACGTGCGGGCACCGTAATTCAGGGGACTTAATATCAATTTGATTAAAATATACACCACGAACAACACCAATCGTTGGTGGCTTAAACCAAATTAAACACAGAACACATATACTCAAGAAAGATTAAACCTATTAAGTCATACGTGTAAGTAGGTAGGTTCAGCACCCTAATTGCGTAACTCATGATTAATCATAATCTGCACCCTAATTGCGTAACTCACGATTCATCATAATCTGTATCGTTTTGAAACGGATTGTTAAACCATTGCTTCATACGTTCGAAAAATGTGTCTGTTCGACAACATAAATAACGCAATGAATATTGTTTAACTGTGAAGACGAAACCAATTATGATCAATCGTGAGTTACGCAATTAGGGTGCAGATTATGATTAATCATGAGTTACCATCGGATGTGAGTTACGCAATTAGGGTGCTGAACCTACCTACTTACACGTATGACTTAATAGGTTTAATCTCTCTTGAGTATATGTGTTCTGTGTTTAAAACCGTTCTGTATCGTTTTGAAACCGATTGTTAAACCATTGCTTCATATGTTCGAAAAATGTGTCTGCTCAACAACGTAAATAACGCAATGAATATTGTTGAACTATCAAAATGATACCGATTTTGATTAATCGTGAGTTACGCAATTAGGATGCTGTTCCAAGGATCATAGTTTCTTCGTTGACCACAATTTCTTCAGCATTCCATTGTGCTTTTAGCTCTGTACATTTAACCGTCTATATGTTCCAAGTAATTCAAGTGTCATAAAGTGTAGTAGTACTTATAAAATGTTGAAGTATATTTTTGTACAAATAAATTGTACTTAATTCAGTATCTTCCTACATCTCTTAATTCCGTTGTGGTACCTATTATTTACAACACGATAACTACATGGCGCATTATATGTCATGCAAAGACGAATCAAGCAGTATTCAGTGCATTACATGTAATGCAAGTGTTAAAATTACTTTTTAACCGACTTTCAAAAAAGAAGGTTATATGTTCCACTGTATGGGTTTGGGCGAAGAACGTCAGAAACGCAAAATGACAGATTAGCGAATATATTTTTTTTGTATGTTCATTGATTTCTCCCCCATTTGGGGACCGATTCTCAAAATTATTTTTTTATTTGAAAGAGTATACTCCTGAGGTGGTCCCATTGACACCAAGTCAGGATCTGATGATGGAATCTCAGGGAAATCGAGGGCAACCTTCAAATTTACATAATTTGCCCATTTTTGGGGTAAATGTTGAGAGTTGGTAAATGTTGATTTTATTATTTTCGTACCCCTGATGTACGAAAATAATAAAATCAAAATGTTATTATCCTTTTCCATATATATAATAGGGTAAACTCATCAGTAACTGGCCACTTAAGCACATCGCCCAGTTCATGTCAGTGTTATGACTAAATCTGTCCAGAAATTAATATTCTTATATAACCTTTGGTTAAAGTGTGTATCCGTTTACCGATATTAATGTGTTAAAAATCAAATAAAACTGAATTATATAGAAATATTTAGATGCAATGAAAAAGTAGTTATTTTTAGTAGTAACTGGCCATAAAATTTAGAAGTTAGCCGTTATAACACTAATAATTGGCCATATAAAAATAATCATCAAAAAATTAAAATATAGAATAAAGTACCTATAATAGAATTATTTCAAAACTTAATAGGGCAAATTCTAACAATATTGTACTTAATTCTTTAAAAAAAATCAACCTCTTAGCATATTTAAGAGATCAGTATAACACAGTTGTTTTGTAAACTGTAAAGGAACGAGGAACTTAAAATATTAATAAATTATCTACATCAGATCAGATGTAGATGACAAAAATTTATCACATTCATCCTCAGGTTTAAGAATTATACGTGAATAAGTCATACGTGTAAGTAGGTAGGTTCAGCACCCTAATTGCGTAACTCACATCGATCACTATTAGTGATCGATGGTAACTCATGATTAATCATAATCTGCACCCTAATTGCGTAACTCACGATTCATCATAATCTGTATCGTTTTGAAACGGATTGTTAAACCATTGCTTCATACGTTCGAAAAATGTGTCTGTTCGACAACATAAATAACGCAATGAATATTGTTTAACTGTGAAGACGAAACCAATTATGATCAATCGTGAGTTACGCAATTAGGGTGCAGATTATGATTAATCATGAGTTACCATCGGATGTGAGTTACGCAATTAGGGTGCTGAACCTACCTACTTACACGTATGACTTAATAGGTTTAATCTCTCTTGAGTATATGTGTTCTGTGTTTAAAACCGTTCTGTATCGTTTTGAAACCGATTGTTAAACCATTGCTTCATATGTTCGAAAAATGTGTCTGCTCAACAACGTAAATAACGCAATGAATATTGTTGAACTATCAAAATGATACCGATTTTGATTAATCGTGAGTTACGCAATTAGGATGCTGTTCCAAGGATCATAGTTTCTTCGTTGACCACAATTTCTTCAGCATTCCATTGTGCTTTTAGCTCTGTACATTTAACCGTCTATATGTTCCAAGTAATTCAAGTGTCATAAAGTGTAGTAGTACTTATAAAATGTTGAAGTATATTTTTGTACAAATAAATTGTACTTAATTCAGTATCTTCCTACATCTCTTAATTCCGTTGTGGTACCTATTATTTACAACACGATAACTACATGGCGCATTATATGTCATGCAAAGACGAATCAAGCAGTATTCAGTGCATTACATGTAATGCAAGTGTTAAAATTACTTTTTAACCGACTTTCAAAAAAGAAGGTTATATGTTCCACTGTATGGGTTTGGGCGAAGAACGTCAGAAACGCAAAATGACAGATTAGCGAATATATTTTTTTTGTATGTTCATTGATTTCTCCCCCATTTGGGGACCGATTCTCAAAATTATTTTTTTATTTGAAAGAGTATACTCCTGAGGTGGTCCCATTGACACCAAGTCAGGATCTGATGATGGAATCTCAGGGAAATCGAGGGCAACCTTCAAATTTACATAATTTGCCCATTTTTGGGGTAAATGTTGAGAGTTGGTAAATGTTGATTTTATTATTTTCGTACCCCTGATGTACGAAAATAATAAAATCAAAATGTTATTATCCTTTTCCATATATATAATAGGGTAAACTCATCAGTAACTGGCCACTTAAGCACATCGCCCAGTTCATGTCAGTGTTATGACTAAATCTGTCCAGAAATTAATATTCTTATATAACCTTTGGTTAAAGTGTGTATCCGTTTACCGATATTAATGTGTTAAAAATCAAATAAAACTGAATTATATAGAAATATTTAGATGCAATGAAAAAGTAGTTATTTTTAGTAGTAACTGGCCATAAAATTTAGAAGTTAGCCGTTATAACAATAATAATTGGCCATATAAAAATAATCATCAAAAAATTAAAATATAGAATAAAGTACCTATAATAGAATTATTTCAAAACTTAATAGGGCAAATTCTAACAATATTGTACTTAATTCTTTAAAAAAAATCAACCTCTTAGCATATTTAAGAGATCAGTATAACACAGTTGTTTTGTAAACTGTAAAGGAACGAGGAACTTAAAATATTAATAAATTATCTACATCAGATCAGATGTAGATGACAAAAATTTATCACATTCATCCTCAGGTTTAAGAATTCTATGAGTTAATGGAATACAACTCTGAAGAAAATGATTTTTACAGAGACTGCACGAAATCACCCTTTCTTGTGATTGGATTTAGACAATAGTCGCAACAAGTTGGACTTTGTTTTTTCTTATTTCCTAACATATTCTTTGGCTCGTCTTGACTATTCATCGTTTTGGTTTTAGCAACCCTCCTATTCGTTGTTTTCTTTAGTTTCTTATTTGGTACATTATTCTCTTTATGACTCTTCTTCTCTAATCTCTTCCTTTCCTCTTTTGCAATATCTTCTTCTTGCTTTTTAATTGCTTTGATCTTACCTTTTAAGGATATTGGTCGGATGTCAACGCAAATAGAAATCTGTCTGTTTAGCGTTTTCCTTGTCGTTTGGGTAAATCAGGCAACTTTTGTTTCACATATTCTGAAAAAGGTACATTTGAAACGACTGTAATGCTTTTATTTGGATCTATCTGTTTCGAAGAGCTAGGTCGTGGTTTTTTTATTGTGTTTCGTATTTGCATCTCTAATATCTGTTTTGAAGTGCTAGGTGGTGATTCTTGTACAGTGATTGGTATTGGCATCTCCATCTGTTTTGAAATGCTAGGTTGTGGATTGGTAGTGTCGGTAAAACTGTCTGGTTCGTGAATCTCTATTTGGATTGGTGTCGAAGATAAAGGTATTAGAGTATTGAAACTTGCCAAATTTATTAGTATTTTTTGGTGACTGCACTAATTTTTTCTTTCACTCTTTTGTCCTGTTTCTCATACTTATTATCTTCGTTGTTTACTGTTAATTCACCAGTGTATTCATTTAGAATCATTCTGAATTCTTCACTTTGTTCCTTCAAATCTATTACATAGCTACTTTCGGTTAACAAGTCACTTTCATCCAAGTGTAGATTTTGATTTCAATCCTGTGTATTCATTATGTCATTACTCATTTGTACGGTGGGCCGCAGCCCACTGTAATTCAGAAACACCTTTATATTCCTGCCAAAGTTTATAAATTGCTGTACAGTTGTCAACAAATTTTAGTAGCGTTAATGGATTGACGAATCGATCCTATATCGTATAAAAAAAATTCAACAGCCTTTTCTATTGCCTCTTTGGAGTATTGGCGTTTTTTAACGACATTATGGAATATATGTGCAATTAAAAATATTCCGTCAGTAACTGGCCATACAAGTAGAATACAATTGGCCACCCATGCCAGTTACTGATAAATGTTTATATTTTTAATTGTAATTTTTTTATGGGATAGTATACCTTATGCGCCTGCTTAATATGTTTCATTTTTTATAAAATTCTAATATTAGGTTGTAACCCAGTAACTGGCATGGGTGGCCAATAATTGAAAATATGCAAAAATGTAGATCAGTTACAAGCCACCCGCCTAATCTCGGTTTATAATAGATGCTGAAAGAATAGAACTTATAAAATTGGATCATTTACCATCCGTACAACACGACCCACGACAATCGACTCACGTTTACTTCACAAAATACCACAAAATTCAATTTTACATCAAGCGTTACGTTAAGATTTTTGTAAAGATTTACCGTTCATGTCAAAACGTGCTCGCCAACTGTCAAAAAATGGTCGTTATTTTTGGCGCTGGTGTTCATAGTGGAAAAAAAAGTAACTATAATGAAAGCTGCATAAGTAGGTAATACCGAAAATAAATAATAGATGGCATACTATGAGCATAACTCTTAATTTTTGCAGTTGAAGTGGATAGTGGCCAATTATTGAAAGTGGTCAGTTATACCTCGGTTTACCCTACGGTTTGCTTTGATAACAAGTTATTTTTCACTTTCTAGTGTTTTTTGAAAGTCGGTTTTCTTTTTTAAGTTTTTACCTCACAGGCTCGGAAAGATTGTTTGTCATTCGAAATCTGCGTGCAAACGTGCATTTTACCCGCTAGCGTGGAAAAGTGGAAATAGTTTTTAAAATTCGAACCTTTCTATTCAATAATTTTCTAAACAGCCAGTCCACTGAAAATGCATTACATACCTACATGTCAGTGCTCCAACACCATTTTAGAATAATCGCACTGGCCAGCGCGATGACTGCGTAGAAAAAAAGGAACTTTAAATTAAATCGTCTTCATTCAATTTGCTTTCCATATTATTTTGGTTAGCGCAATCGGCCCATAATGCCGAATTGAGTTATTTTCCGGAAAAATCGCGCGAAATGTACATACTCGTAAAAGCGTACAATTTATTCAATGCATGGACACATTCTATGTGCTCGAAAACGTTTTCGAAGACTAAAATGCAACGCTATCATACTTCATTCATCATATGCCTAGCTTTTTCTCAAGTTTATTGGGGTCGGCTTCCAATCTAACCGGATGCAGATGAATAACAGTATTTTACATGAAGCGACTGCCTATCTGACCTCCACAACCCAGTCACTGGATAATACGATACCCCGTAAGACTGGTTGTCAGAGTTTCGGGCTTCTGAGCACCCGTCACGGATGTCAAAGGTCCACAAATGACAGCCGGGATCAACGGCATAACGTGTTTCCGAGGCACGGACGGGTCTTGGTATGTAAAGATGGTCACCCATCCAAGGATCAACCGTGTCAAGTATAGCTTAACCTGATCGATAGACGCAGCTGCATCCGGTTAGACTGGAAGTCGACCTCAGCGTAGTTGGGAAGAGGCTAGGCAAATGATGATAGTGATGATAATACATTACAAGGTAAATATTTATGTCCTTGTTTAAATAAAATTCATCCAGGGCGTCGGGAATCTCAGGCTGATTCCCGGCCACCGTAGGTGTGCCCACACCGGACGGCGAGTAACGTGTAGCTCCCCGTCCGGTAAGGACCAAGCCCGCGTCGAGTGTACGTTGTATTCCACGCGCGCCCCAAATAGTAGTAGGGGTCCGCTAGGACCGATGCCTGCCAGGGGTGTGAGTTGTTCGAAAGAGACACCGTGGCCCCTGGTACACAGGCAACTGAAGGAATACAAGTGGGTTTAAGTCAGTAAAAGTCTGACACTCCCTCCCGCTCCACCCAGAACAGGAGAAGTTATTTGATGATTTCCCAAACTCAAAAAAACATTTTGAGACAGGGCCATTGGGCAATAAGTAATTGGATAGTGGCTGTGCTAAAGTAAAAATAGTCTGACGGTATTGCTGACAAGGCTTCAGATTGTCAGCAATACTGTTGTCTATGTTGCATGTTACCGGGAGATCATTATTTATCTAAATGAGGAATTTGTTATACAACACCACAAAATAAAAACAGAGATAGTAATCATATCTTAGAACTCTATTAATACCTAGTTCCAAATGCATAATTTGCGTTTTTTTGTAAGGGTCTTTGCAGAGGATGAGCTAGTAGTTTAGCAATACACTCATGAATCTTTGTTGCATTTCTTGATACTCCATAAACATAAGAATATCCACTATTCAAGTCTTGAAGCGGATCATAGATCTCTTCACATTTGCGGATCGAGCATGCATCTTCATGTGCCAGCAATATGTAAATGTAGAAGTACAACTGTTACTTGAAAAACTTGAAATAATATTCGTCACCTTGTGGAATTATTGGGATGCAACTAGATCTTCCATACATTACTATCATACGCACAACACAAGGAGGCTGTATGCATTCTCCAACTTTATATTCAGGTATTTCAAGTCTCTCCTATACCAATTGAAAAAGCTTCTCAAAATCAAATGTTTCTGATTCGTAGTCTTCTGGATTGATATAGTCAATTGTACTAGGACATTAGCTGAGCCAGTCACTTAATGAACTGACCGGCACGCACTCTGCTGCAACTATCAGTACTTCTAATGAGCAGTACCCACTCATAGCTGCACCAGAGTGTGTGGACGGGCTGACGAAAACACTGTGAAAGTATTTATTAAACTCTGTACAAATTTCGTGACTCAAATGTCTCTTCATTTAAACCATTATTTGACTTTTAACATAGGTCCAGAAAGTCTTCGGAGAATTCCTTATCGCTTTCTCTGTCTGAGTTACTCGTATATAGCTTTGAAAAGAGGATGCTTCAACATCGTGTTCTCTAGAGCGTAATAATGCAAATTCGTAGTAGTCCCTGTGATTACCATATTTCTTCCATCTTTTATGTACAGATCAACCTACTAAAATCTGTCAAATTTCTTCTTTAAATAGGTTCTAAATAATAAAATTAATAAAAGTTCTAATTAATAATAAATTTGATTGAGAAAATTTGACAGTTTTGGGTAGGTTCATGTGTTATACGAATGATTTTTATGAGTGCGCGACTGTTCCAAACAGGGTATTTAAGATTTTTCGGTTTATAAACTAAAGGAATGAAACGCTCCACGCCAAGCTTATGTAACTTCTGTGTAAAACGAGCATAAAGTTTTAAGGCTGCCCTCTCAAAAAATGGTTGAAAACTGCATGCAGGTGAAACCACTTTTCGTCGGCATCTACAAAGAAATCACATTTGAAAAAAATAGTCAGTAATCTACATAATATGATAGGTACCTACGTCTTTTGGTTTAGGCATAACTTTTCTATGGGTATCAAATAATAAGAAAAAAAAAAACACCAAATCACCTCCACAGATTACTAATATGTAGCAAGCTAATCACCTCCAAATCGTTGAGATGAAACCATTTCACTCCTTCATTTTTTAATAAAAGAGTTAAAAAAAAATGACTACTGTTTTGCAATACAAAGGAAAATGATTTGGTTTATGTTACTTTTTACAAATATGCATTATTTTTGTTATAATAAATTACAAATGCGACCGATTAAAGAATGCACGGCTACATCACCCCGCACTCGCCCACTTTAATGCGCCCAAATGCTGAAGGTCCTTGGCGTGGATACAAGCCATAACGAGTCAACAGCAACGTCAACCGATTCAACTGACAAGTGTTATACGTTTTTAGTAGCGAAACGAAATAGAGGTAAAATTATGCGTTCAGCACAGGGCCTAGAGACAAAATACATTTCTGTTAGCGTTCACGCCAAACGCTACGCCAAAATGTATGGGAATGACATTACCTGCGGAAAAAACACGACGTAACCTTTCCGCAGGTAATGTCATTCCCATATATTTTGGTGCTAAAGATAATGCGTTTTGTCTAGGCCTGCTGGTCATAATTAAAATAGTCGAGTAAAAAGCAGCATTTTTCGACATCTTGTACTGTCGTGAGTCACGACAGTAAAAGATGACGAAAATTTTTGACTTTTGCCAGTATGTCACGACTCGTGAAGTCGTGACATACTAGCAAAAGTCAAAAATTTCATCGGATATTTCGACACTAAATCACATATGACAATGACATTACTTGACAAGTTGACATTAGTCATCTAGCATTGGTCGGACGATAATAGATATATAAAAATACGCTATTGTTTGACGAAAGTAGCCCGAAATCTACAAATTTTTCCAAATGAATACTCCGGATTTAATGACAGCTAACGTTCCTCAGTCGGATTCGGAACAATCGAACACTTCAGGGTTAGTATTAAAAACATTAGGTACTAATCTGAACCTGGCTATAACAAACTTTTATTTGTTAAATAAATTGACTTAGTTAGCGTTTTATGATTTGAATTTGTTACAGAACTGTTCCAATTACAATACCCTCGTCAGAAAATGAAGACTTCTCCGAACAACTGGAGGAAACGGTAGCGAATTTTCGAAAACCCAACGTGCCCAATATAAATGTACCAGAAAAAATTATTATTTGTTTGGATGTTTGCTACGACAATCCCAAATCACTTTATCGTCTGGGTAATGGCACAACATTCACTCCTATAAACATGATGAAGCGTGTTCTTGACTTTTTCTTACATTCGAAAAGTGCCATTAACAGAAAAACAGAGTTCGCCATAGTAGTACTGAAAGCTACAGAACCATGCTGGCTACATAATTTTACCAGTAATTTGAAGGATCTTGTAAATATAATTGACTATATCAATCCAGAGGACTGTGAATCTGAAACATTTGATTTTGAGAAACTTTTCCAATTGATAAAGGAGAAAGTTGAAATACCTGAATATAAAGTTGGAGAATGCATACAGCCTCCATATGTTGTGCGTATGATTGTCATGTATGGAAGATCTAGTTGCATCCCAATAATTCCACAAGATGATGAATATTTCAACTTTTTGAAGAAACAGTTGTACTTCTACATTGACATATTGCTGGCACATGAAGACGCATGCTCAATCTACAAATGTGAAGAGATCTATGATGCGCTTCAAGACTTGGATAATGGCTATTCTTATGTTTATGAAGTATCAAGAAATGCAACAAAGATTCATGAGTGTATTGCTAAACTACTAGCTCATCCTCTGCAAAGACCCTTACAAAAAAACGCAAATTATGCATTTGGAACTAGGTATTAATAGAGTTCTAAGATATGATTACTATCTCTGTTTTTATTTTGTGGTGTTGTATAACAAATTCCTCATTTAGATAAATAATTATCTCTGGTACCATGCAACATAACGGTATTGCTGACAATCTGAATACCATCCCATGCAATACCGTCAGACTCTTTTTTACTTTAGCACGGCTACTATCTAATTACTTGCCCAATGGTCCTGTCACAAAATGTTATTTTTTATTGAGTTTGGGAAATCATCAACTAACTTCTCCTGTTCTGGGTGGAGCGGGAGGGAGTGTCAGACTTTTACTAACTAAAACCCACCTGTGTTCCTTCAGTTGCCTGTGTGTCAGGAGCCATGGTGTCTGTATCGAACAACCCACACCCTTGACAGGCATCTGCCCTAGCGGATCCCACCAGTTGGTGCTGACATCTCTTTGAGACGCAAGTGGAGTACAATGTGCCCTCGACCTGGGCTTGGCTAGTCTAATCAGATGCAGCTGCGTATCAGTATTTTACTTTTACATATATTTTTTAAAGTATGTGGTGACGTGGTTGTTTTTTATTTTTGTTTGGTTTTAGTTTCAATCATGGTCTGGCAGTTTGAGTAGTTTATGCAGCCTACCTAAATACCCTTTCTTTGGTATTGTTCGTCAAATAGTTGGGCTCCTCAAGTTCTGAGTTGAGCTGCATGATCACTGATAAATGCGTGCACTGATTGGACAGGTCCACTCAATCTGTGTGGTTCTTTCCTCAAAATACCATTTCAGACACCAATCCACATGTTATCACGTGATCTGACCAAGTTTATGTCTGGACTTTAAAAGAGGCTGTTTGTTTCGGTCTTTCATCTCAGAGTAGTCAGTTAGGAAACGCCGACCTGATCTAGTTTAAAAAATATGATTGACGTGTAAAAGTGTTTGTACATACCTACTTACAGAAATAAAATTATTTATCATTTATGAATGATTTACAGGGCACAAATTTATTTTGTTGCAGTAAAGCCGTATCTTCAATACTTTCTGGTATTTCAGTTTGTGTTGCTATCTCTACATCTACTGATTCATCATAAACAGTGGTTTCCGTTAAGGACACTCGGGAGAGTAGGTAGGATCAGCAACACAATCATCACTAGAAAAGTCACGCACAAAGTGGTTTCATCATGAGTAATTTGTTGTCCACTTTAAAAAAAATAGTAATGAGAGGTTAGATACTTGAAACTATTATCGACAACAAAAACTGATCACTGTTACCAATTAACTTAAATCAGTTCGCTTAAGAGTTGTCATCCCGGGAAAAAACTTAAGACAACTTATGTGGTTTATGTCGCCGCTTGATTTGTTGATAGGCGTTGATACGACTTAGTTGGTATGGTACAATCGACTATTGCAACTGAACGAAGTGACTTGTGCCTTACGTGTTTTCCCAGTCGAGGGATGATACAAAAATATGGGTGCTATACATTTTTTTAAAATTTTGGTGGGCGTAGTCGCAGCGATTTCTTCATTTCAGTTTAGCAGATATTTAGTGTATGACGTCCTGTAATAGGGTATTTTCCGATTTCATAACAACTGTTTTAATTTGAAGATTGGAACGATCTAATTAACAGAAAAATAAAAATAAAATTATTAAAACACATTTTCTCAATTAAAAACGATTAAAGTCTAATTTATTTTTCGTTGTTTTGAATTTACCGCCAAAACGCTCCTTACGATCACTTTTTATCAAATATGAAATATCGCTAAATAACTAGGTAGTTAGCGATATTTCATATTTTCATACAGTAATATTGCCAAATTAATCAAAACACGTAATTTCACGTAAATATTTGACAGCTATTTGCGACGTTGCCAACTTTCAGAACAAACGCTCTTAAAGCGGCGGAGGTCGCTTTTCAAGGACTTAGAGATCTGTCTATTAAGCTGCCGGTACTCGAGCGCATCGTCTGAAGACTGCAGGACCATCTCGCGCCTCTCCTTCATGAGCTGCAATGTAGGATCAGAGAGCCTCTTATTTTTATTGATACCACGGGTCTTGAAAAACTTAGACCCTACCGTATGGACAGTTTCCACGAATCCATCGTTCAAATCGTCCACAGCGCTCCCTAGACACTCGAAACGATTCTGAAGTTCGAGTTAAAAGCTTTCGGAGTTTTGGACTTAGATCGGTGCTGGATGGAGCGTAGACTTCATCTGCCGAGATCTTTCCAGCTTGATATTGAGATTCAATGTGCTTCTTACCAAACAGTGATCACTACCAGTTTTTACCGCGATGAGCACATAGACATCTTTAAATACTTGCCTCTTCGACGACATAATGAAATCAATCTCATTTTTGGTTGCAGCGTCAGGACTCAGTCAGGTCCACTTCCTGTGCTCACGTTTTTTGAAGGAGGAGTTCATCATAAAGAGGCCTTCCTTCTCCATAAAACTAGCCAGTAGATGACCCCTGTGGTTCCTACGTCCAACTCCAAATTACCCCACTCGCAACTCATCATCGCTTCGTTTGCCCAGTTTCGCGTTGAAGTCCCCCATGATAACGGTGAAGTGAGTTTTGAAACCATGCATGGCTCTGGAAATATCCTCATACATGGTCTCCACCTCATCGTCGGGGTAACGAGGTCGGGGCGTAAACCTGTATGACCTTCAGCGAATACCTTGCAAATATTTTGAGTATAAGGAACGCCACCCTGGTCGACACACTCCCGATCTTCACCACGTTGGTCACAAGGGACTTATGGACGATAAACCTGACACCACCTTGGGACTGCTGGTCGCCCTCCCGGAAATAGAGCAAGTTACCGGATTTGAGGATTATCGAGTCCTCCCCCTCTCGTCGGACTTCAGATAACCCTACTATATCCCATCGTAACTTGCTCAATTCTTCCTCGAGTTCGACGATCTTCTCGTCGGTCCGGAGTGTATGCGTGTTGTATGTTGCCAGGTCCAGTTTTCGGTGATTGTCGTAGCCGGATCTCTTCCGGGGATTGTTCACACCCCTTGCCTCACCGCGGCCTTGACCGCTACCGTAGCTATTTATTTATGGTGCTTGTCATTTTTGGGGGTGGTTTGCCATAATCGCCACGCTTGGCAGGCGGGTTGGCGATCGCAGTATGGTGGTAAAGTACATAGACAACGCTGCTGCCCATTCCCTAGTAAGTCCCTTAGTCGCCTCCTACGACACCCACTGGAAGAAATGGGATAGTGCTATTCTTTTACGTCCGGGCACCACACGGGACAAGCTTCATGTTCAATTTGGAAAATTTGACATTTTGGGGTAGCTAGATGTGCTGGCGTCTGTATAAGATGATTGTTTTAAAATTTAGTATAGTGTTGTTTCTATAGACGCCAGCAGGTCAACCTACCCCAAACTGTCAAATTTTTCTAATTGAACATGAACCTTATGCTCTTCGCATTAAATTTGTTTGGTCTGACAACTGAATCGCCTCAATGTTGATGGAGTCGTTGTTCATGGGCCTTAGCAATTTTTTGGGTGATGTTGGTGACGGGTTCCATTTTTAGGTCACGATGGGAATAAGAAAAAAACGGTTTTTTCTTATACAGGAAAAGTTTTTATCCGGTGCGCAAATTTTAACCATGAATTCAGCATATCATTCTAGACCCCCTACCGCAGAAATTTTTCGCCGCTGATACAAAAAAAGTCAGCCGTTCCATACATTTTGACCGCGTCGGTATTGCACTTTTCTATGAAAAAAAAAATTCTGCGCTGGGGGCTCTAGAAAGATATGCTGAATTCATGGTTAAAATTTGCGCACTGGATAGAAACTTATCCTGTATACCAGCAGACTTATGTCTACGTTTCTCGTGCTAAGCCTGCTAAAGAGCTATATCACTCCGCTAGTTCACTAGCTCTTCTATAGCTCAGCGACTCAGATGCCGACTGTTAGCTCATGTGAATCACGCCGCACGCGCGTCGAAGGAGATGACTCGGCTCACTCAGTAGTGAATAGCTCTTTGGAAGTTTGGACTCTTTGTTACTTACTAGGTCTTCTATACCTCAGTGACTCAGACGCCGACTGTTAGCTATTATTTTTTATGTTAAACATTGCGGTTCCTTTTTATAATGTGCCAAAGTATTTTCTACTTAAAGTCAATAATCATAAAGATTTTACAGTGATTTATGTCATATGATAAGTTTACCATGAATGACGTATTTGTGCCGGAGAGCTATTATTGGAAGAACGGATGATGTGATCTGAAGTATTCTGAAGGGAGCCGAATGAGCCGTTCGGCCGGTCATCGGCGTCGGTGTCTCGCTGAAGTACTGAGCTAGTGAGTCTGAGTGAGCTAACTGAGCTATTTAGCGAGCGAGTGAGCGAGAGCGACGTCAATCGAAAAGAGCTAGCTCTTTTCTATTCTATCACTCGCTCACGAGCTACCGCCTACCCATGTTCGCAGGCTACCGATGTGCGTGTGGTGTGAGGGCCACTTTGTTAAAACTCTTCGAAAATGTGCTTAGGATTTAGCAAACATTCCCAAAGAAAGTTGGAATCAGATTTTGTGAAAGTAAAATAAGCGAGTTATGGACTGTAAAGTTGGGCCCTCAGTTCTCACATATATAGGATTGAGGGCCCATCTGTACCTGATTAACTTGGACACAGTGCGACGCACAAATTTCTCGTTCAATTGAAGATTTGGCAGCGCTCGGCGTATTTCGGTATTCGATTTTCGCTCCAAATGAAGAGCAATCACTGAATTTCGTTTTAAATCCATTGTTGTAAATTCGAATGTGTTTCTCTCACAACAGAATCACTTTAAATGAAGATCTCCCATTATATTATTATACTCTTTGATGAAGATAGAGAACATGTCAAAGACCAACATTTGAAATTTTGGCAGCGGTCGATTCAGTGGTTCCAATTTTAAAACAGTTAGATGGAGAGTTCAATCGCCGTACCCGGTATATTTTACTGTTCGATTTTCATCTCTCTTTGCTAAGTAGTAGGCATATTTTTGTATGCATGAGATAATAATAAATAGTAGGTACATATTTTTTGTGACATATAAGAAAATGAATGAATTTAAAAAGGTGCAATTTAATAGCTACGACAATCACCCAATTGGATAATTTACTTCCAGTCTGAATGAACATAACTGGCGAATTATGGGTGTACTAATACACCACTGCCCAACCCCTTGAAAGAATACAGGCGTAATGTTACGAAATCTCATTTCCGCAACGTTATCTATCTATAATAAAAAAAAACTACAATTATAAAACTAAGTAGACTTTTAGTAATCGTATTCAGTTCAAGTTGATCTACTGTATTGCTCTATTCTGTGACGCAGTTAATACTGCTGCCTGCCGCCAGCTGCGTGTGTTGCGGCCCAGCCCGGCCACCGTAGATTTCATAAATGTTCTTAAATTGTTCTTGCTGTACCAATGAATGGATTAATTGTACCACAAATATATCTTGTTAAAAAACCACTTCTTTGTGGCCGGGCTGTACCGTATACGTTGCAGCCCGGCCACGTGTATATTTTCTGGTAGGATGCTCAGAATGTTCTAAAATATAAACCAAATAAATGTTCCTTTTGTGTTCTTTTTTTTTTTCAATGAATTGTACAGACGCCAGCAGGCCAACCTACCCCAAACTGTCAAATTTTCCCAATTAAACATGAACCATATGCTAAACGAGTAAAGTTGAAAATCTATCAAATAAATTTGACAGATTGGTGTAGCTTGATGTGCTGGCGTCTGTACCTAGAGAAACGCTTACATAAACAAAAATTAAAAAATTTAAAACCCCCGACCCTAACAAAAACTCTAAAAAGTAAAAATAATAATATTTATAGGCCTTTTAAAATGAAGGTAATATTTTTATCAAGGCATTGTAATGGCGGGGGACGGCTAATGAAAATGCTAGGCCTCTGTTTGGCGTTTTCATTGACCGTCCCCCGACTTGACAAGGCCTATAAATATTATTATTTAAACTTTTTAGAGATTTTGTTAGGGTCGGGGGTTTTTAAATTTTTATTTCCTGCTTTTTATAATTAATGTCTCGCTCGCTTAAATCTGCGCATCGTTGCGTATTTTTCCCACAGTGAAGTTTGTTACTAATTTATCCTCATTATTTATTATTTATGTACGCTTTATTGTACACCAGAAAAAACATGACAAAATAAAACATTAAACACTAAAAAATAAACATACAATGGGCGGCCTTATCGTTTTCTGCGATCTCTTCCAGGCAACCTTGAATGGATAGTGATTGCATTCCTCGTCCTGATCACTATTTATCTATAATCTATTCACTGAGACCTTTTCAATGAGCCCAAACACGATACTTCTGCTGTTTGTTGGTGAGTAACTTGGGCATCCTGGAAATTCCAGGTGTCGCTCCAGCATCATTTCAATGTTACTTTGTTCGTCTAATATCATTGAAGTAATAGAATACAAAATTTCGAGTTGATCAGACCCGTGGAAGATGCTCAAACCCCTTCATCAACCAGAAAAGCGCTGATAATCTTCAAACGGCTGAACCGATTTAGATGAAACATGTCTAAGAACACTCCCGACTAATACCTACACCTTTCAAACAAAAAAAACAAAATCAAAATCGGTTCATCCGTTCGGGAGCTACGTTGCCTCAGACACACACACACACACACACACACACACACACACACACACACACACACACACGCACACGCGCACACACACACACACACACACACAGAGAGAGACACGTCAAACTTATAACACCCCGTCGTTTTTGCGTCGGGGGTTAAAAAATGATTTCCATAAGAATTTGCGCGCTAAGCGCCTGTAGGATTAAAATAGCACGTTGTATGTCGCGAATAAATGTACGCGATAGTTGAAGAGTAATCCACCCCCTTGTAAATGCAAGTTATATAAACTTTTAATTCAAAGAAGAGGACTTCATATTTCACATCCCCTTCATGTCTTTAGGAGCAATTTTCTAGGGAAAACAGACAATATTGTGTAATGAAAATAACATTTTGTTTGTAAAACGATTGTGCATTTTCCTCTATGGTGTATTATTATTATAAACAAAGTAATTTTTAAAATATTATACGTATCTAGCCGTACATAATTGTGTCTATGGTTAAAATGTTCAATCTGTTAGTGGGCATCTATTGCGCTGTACAGTCGCCAGCGGGTCAAGCTATCCCAAACTGTCAAATTTTCCCAATTGAACGTAAACCTTATTCCTTTGTAATAAAGTTGAACAACTATCAAATAAATTTGACAGATTGGGGTATCTTGATGTGCTGGCCTCTGTACTGATATATGATTTGCTTTCTACCCTCACATGTCACAAATTTTTATTTATATCGAAAATTGTGTCCTATATTGATGGTTGACTGAGGTGACGTTGTTTGATTGAGGAAAACAATTTCATTTATTAGCAGTGATCGAGTTCGTTGATAATATCCATCATTACGTTACACACTGTAAGCGAAAACATAACAGATGGCAGTGTTTAGATGACCTGAGTGGTACAAATTCGTGGACAAAAAATACAGTTAATTATATTTATTCATTGTATTATTTACACAGTTTTGTAAGAAATTATTTCTATTATGTGCCAGCACATCAAGCTACTCCAATCTGTCAAATTTATTTGATAGATTTTCAACTTTATACCGTAAGCATAAGGTTCGGAATACGTTCCCAGCGAGTTCCAACTAGCGGATTTGCTAACCAAAGCATTACATAAGCCACGGATTGTATCAATCGCAAAACAAATTGGCTTGATATAGTAATAGGGTTGCCAAAAAGGGAGGATGTTAAGGAGTATGATATACTAGAACCTTATTATTTTTGATAACCTTTTTAAAACTTATGTCAGACTTGTATTGCTTAGCAACCGCTGTTTTAATATTCAAATATATATTTTTACAAGTCACAACCACGAGTCTTATTTTATAATGATCAAATATTGTAGTCTTTGATAATGATAAAATAGTTTTATCATCTGTAAGCGTTTTTCTTGGTACAGTCGCCAGCAGGTCAAGCTATCCCAAACTGTCAAATTTTCCCAATTGAACATAAACCTTATTCCTTTGCAATAAAGTTGAAAAACTATCAAAGAAATTTTACAGATTGGGGTAGCTTGATGTGCTGGCCTCTGTATATTTAATTGAAAAAAAAAAAATGGTACACAAAAGGAACATTTATTTGGTTTGTATTTTAGAACATTCTGACCATCCTACCAGAAAATATACACGTAGCCGGGCTGCAACGTATACGGTACAGCCCGGCCACAAAGAAGTGTTTTTTAACAAGATATATTTGTGGTATAGACGTCAGCAGATCAACCTATCCCAAACTGTCAAATTAATTTATTAATTAATTATAAGGTACATGTCCAATTGGGAAAATTTGACAGTTTGGGATAGCTTGACCTGCTGGCGACTGTACAGCAAGAACAATTTAAGAACATTTAATTGAAATGTCTATAAATTACGAAATCGACTGTGGTCGGGTTGGGCCGCAACACACGCCAGCTGCGCTTGGCGCACGCGTCGCTCGCGCATCGTAACTAGTTACGTCTCGTTACTCATTTTGGGGGGCGGAGGTAAGTGTTAAATCCTTACCGCGCTCGGCTCACCCCGTCTTAAATGCTCTGAGTCAAGCCACTAGCGGTGAGCCATTTTGTTAGCACGTACGCACGATTAGTTGATAGGCGCACCACGACATACACGTTACGATTATCGGCACAGTTTTCTCCAATTCCGTTTTATCGACGGTACAGAAAGCCTACTCCCTGAGCACAAAGTCCGTAGTTTCGGCCTAAGTTACGGTGTTTCCTACTCCGTATCACTCACGGACAGATTTGTTTAAGGCCCATACTAACTACGAATGACACCAAGATTTGATAGCTGTCCCTACGCCCGGTGTGATTTTGGCCAACTAAAAAAGTTAATTTATCTCATGTAGGATTTACTTTCAAGTTTCGACCTACTCTGCGACGGGCCCGTATCTCAGTTTCCAAAAATCGTAAAAACTGCATACGGTTTTTATCAAGCACACGTTTCGATTTCGATATCATACAATTTGACTGCACAGTTTTATCGTAACGAACTAACGACCTATTGTAGTGTGTGTGCCACCCTTAATACCCATAGAGCTTATGTTAAATGCTAAAGAGTTATTATAATCTATGTAGTCGGAGGTTTGGCGGGATCGCGTTGGAATATGTCGCACGAATTATCATTTTCATGAAATTTCGTGAAAAAGCGAATAAATTGTATAATTTTGGTAATGAATTATTCAATTTCGTTACGTGTGATTGCACAAGTGTAGTGAACTCTAACAGTTAAAAACTCCTAATAGTTTGTTGTAAAGTTACTACCGATATACAATAACTTTGACTTGACTGACTAGGTATGACTTTTTTGTAACTTCGTGCCTGATATTGGGCCTTAAATTTTATATTTTTATTGAAAACTAAAATTGCTTGACACTGGCTAAATGCACAAACCATGCGAAGCCAAATCCCAAAAAAAAAATACTACTTCAAAATAAAAATCAGTATTAATGATCTGATAGCTCTTAAATTTTTTGACTATTCAATTTGGACGGGTTCGCGATATTATCACTTTTGTTAAATTTCGGAACATGGCAAAAGTTTGTGCATATACAAATACATGTCAATGTCATTGATCGGACCATAGACTACTATTATCGGACGCTTTATTTACAGTGTTGCCACCTTGGTGGTTTTCCCACCAGAACTGGTGCTTTTTCAAGGCTCCTGGTGGTATTTTTTTATTATATAGCGTTTTTATTTTTTTAGTGGTTTTTAGCATTTTTTTCAACATGGAATCTGGCACCACATTTTTGAGAGGAAAATCCCCTACCGTTCCGGAATTTCATAATGTTCCATGCTTACTCTATCACCGGGGAACCCGTAGGGGTAGTCGTTAGTTAATGTTCTCTTTTTATCTGTCATTCCATGTCCAGAATTTCTTTCGTGCTGTTGAAAAGTCTTAAAGTTTTATAGAGTCGTTTTTTGCAATAGTGTGTGAAAGCTTGAAGCTGTAAATAATATCCAATAATGGAAGTTCCACTCAAGAAAAAAAAATACGCACGGAAGCATAGAAAAGAGTCACTAGATGAATTTCAAACCTGGCTTAAACCTTTACCGAATACTCGCTCTTTACATCACAGAACACAGTTCAGTTTCCTGTATTGATCATCTCACAGATTTAGTAATATCGATTTTCCCCGATTCCAAAGCAACGGACGACTTAAAAATGCGTCGTACTAAGAATGACTAACTAAGAATGCTAAAAATGTTGTCAAGTTAGACCGTATATGTTTGTTTGGTAAATTATAAGTTAGTAAAACTCTTATTGCACTCTGGTAAAATTACACGAAATTTAAAAAATACGTATTTTAGCGGCATTTGGTGGTTTCTTCTATTCCAAATTTCTGAAATATCTGGCGACATTTTACTCTTGACCTAGCGCCTTAAAAATAGTGTTGGGTAGCACACTCTTTTAAAATGAGGATCGTGCGAGGCACTCTTTGTACCAAGTGTGCTACCACACTGTGCTACCACGAATGAGGTGAGGCCGCGAGACTGCGGTGGCCTGTGAGCACACTGAGCACGTACGTGTTGTGAGTCGCGTGACGCGCCATGCGAGTCGCGAGTGTGGTGTGTAGTGATGATGACGACAACACAACACAGTATGCCGGCACACATACGCAATAGAGTAGGCACACGCGGTGACTAATCGGTTAAGCGCGTCACACAGCTCGCACAAGTGATGATGAGGGAAAGAGAAATGAGAATGTTTACGTGAAGGACATCAAAATAAAAAGAGTGAGTGACTCGTTTCGTTCAAAACTCACAACACATAGTTAATCGCGGTGTAGCTAATCTGTGGTGTGTGCTAGCACTTCAAAACAAAAAGAGTGAGTGACTCTTTTTATCCAAGTGAGTAGCTACAACTGTGGTAGCACATGTGCTGAGTTACCCAACACTACTTAAAAACATCCAAGGTGGCAACACTGTTTATTTATTGTTTTAGAAATAAATAAAATAATACACATTTGTTTGACGAAAGTAGCTCGAAGTCAACGAATTCTTCCAAATGGATACACCGGATTTAATGTCATCTAACGTCCCTCAGTCGGATTCGGAACAATCAAACACTTCAGGGTTAGTATTAAATACATTTGACCAGAGCTAGACTGGCTTTGTTAGCCGGAATCCCCACGCACAACCGGCACAACGGACCGAATGGGAGTCTACGTGCGGAAAAGGGAATCCCATCATCATCATCATTATAAACATTAGGTATTCATCTGAAGCTGGCTATATGAAACTTTTATTTGGTAAATAAATTCACTTTGTAAGCGTTCTATGATATGAATTTGTTACAGAACTCTTCCAATTACAATACCCTCGTCAGAAAACGAAGACTTCTCGGAACTACAAGAGCAGGCGATGGCGAATTTTCGGAAACCCAATGTGCCCAAAATTAATGTACCTGAAAAGATAATTATTTGTTTGGATATTTGCTACGACAATCCCAAATCACTTTATTGCCTGGGCGATGGCACAACATTCACTCCTATAAATATGATGAAGCGTGGCCTCAACTTTTTCTTACACTCGAAAAGTGCCATCAACAGGAAGACAGAGTTCGCCATAGTAGTACTGAAAGCTACAGAACCATGCTGGCTACATAATTTTACCAGCAATTTGACAGATCTTGTAAATACAATTGATTATATCAATCCAGAGGACTGTGAATCAGAAACATTTGATTTTGAGAAACTTTTTCAATTGATAAAGGAGAAAGTTGAAATACCTGAATATAAAGTTGGAGAATGCATACAGCCTCCTTCTTATATTGTGCGTATGATTGTCATGTATGGAAGATCTAGTTGCATCCCAATAATTCCACAAGATGATGAATATTTCAACTTTTTGAAGAAACAGTTGTACTTCTACATTGACATATTGCTGGCACATGAAGATGCATGCTCAATCTACAAATGTGAAGAGATCTATGATGCACTTCAAGACTTGGATAGTGGCTATTCTTATGTTTATGAAGTATCAAGAAATGCAACAAAGATTCATGAGTGTATTGCTAAACTACTAGCCCATCCTCTACAGAGGCCATTACAAAAAAACACAAATTACGCATTTGGAACTAGGCATTAATAGAGTTCTAAGATATGATTACTATTTCTTTTTTTAATTTGTGTTGTTGCATAACTAATTCCTCATTCAGATAAACAATCTCTTGGTACGATGCAAGACACAATGGTATTGCTGATAATCTTCCAGTCAGACTCACTTTAGCACAGCCACTATCTAATTACTTATTGCCCAATAGCCATCTCAAAATTAAACCAGAACCCCTTGATAAGCTTCATTGCTTCATTGCTGACTTGGGTCGCGCAAAAATAGACCTAATAGAAACAAAATCAACCTTCAGGTGGTAAAGCAATTGTGCAGTCCACTGTACCTTAACAAATTGAATACATAGTGCTTGAGTAATAATCATCGTTCATCGAGTAATTGCACTTCAAATGGTGTTAAGTCTTGTGGTCACCCACAGCAGTGAGGCAATACAGTTACAGACAGTATAATTATGTTGAAACTGACTGAGTTGCTAGAAAGTTATCATGGGATGAACTTGTCACTTTATTCAATATTTGCTTATACAATAGAATTAATAGTAATCATTAGAAACAGCAATATAACTCCTTCTGTAAGAATTGACCTCAAATACCATGATTCCATGAAATAGTTATTCAATATGTTATAAATTACAATGTTAGTTTTTATTCTTTTTATTTTTTACAATGTCTGACATATTCTCGTCATTATTTAACATTATACATCAATTTTAATATCGACTCTTTATTAGTGATTGTCATGGAAATCATGTCACTTGGTTCAAATAGGTTCATTTTATTTATGTACATTCTTTTACATATTGTGAAAAAGAGAACATTGTAGGCCTTACAAACTAGATTTGTAGACAATTTTCTATTCTGTATTTTCATTCCTTTAAGTACATGGTACTGGCCTGCACTGTACTCCCAAACTTATTAAGTATCACTGTAATTTGAAAACATTGTAAAAGCCAATTATTTTTAAAGAGTTTCTTGCCGGCTCTTCTCCATAGGAAGCGACAAATTGGAACAGTGCATCTAGCTTCAGACGTTTCATAAGTGCCCATGCAGGTTTATGTGAAATAAAATATTTTGATTTTAATATGAACTTTTGAGATGTACTGATGTTAATTTGTATTTTGCGGGCTACCGTAACGTTTTCGCCTGGTAAGACAGCCCAGAACGAAGTTGTTTTTGGTGTTTCCATTTCTAGTCAACAAGATACTTGTCAGTGATTTCCTCACGTTTCTGCTTTGTGTAGTATAAACAATTAGTGAAATAGGATAAAAATTAAAACAATATTATATCAAGACATTGTAGTTTTATTTTATAAGACATACATTACATCAAAATCAGTATACATGTACTAGTTGAACATGTAGGTACTTAATGGATATACAACACTTTTTGTATTAATATATTTTTAACAAATAAATTCACTATTAAATTAGATGATAACCCAAACAAAACAGGTGATTGAAGAGAGACAAACTAGCCATTGTACACAACAGCATACACAGCTACAGATAGACTTGTAGAGCATAGTATTCGTAAAGAGTTAATATTATATATGACATTTTATGCCTCTGTTTCTATAACATTAACATGATAGGTAGCTGAGCCTTTAGTTGCCCGAGGTTAAATTCTATGGTTGGATAGCAAAATAAGAATGAAGAGAAAAGTAAGATTTACGATCGTCATCATACAGTCTAGCTCGGGCAAGGATCGAAATAAACAAATTTTGATGGAAAAATCTCGATTAGGTACTTAAAAGTTATCCAGGTATGTACAGAGGCCAGCACATCAAGCTACCCCAATCTGTCAAATTTCTTTGATAGTTTTTCAATTTTATTACAAAGGGGTATGAAGGTTCATGTTCAATTGGGAAAATTTGACAGTTTGGGATAGGTTGACCTCAGTGGCGGATTTACCAGTAGGCTGGAGCCTACGGCGGCAAATTTTGCTCAAATAATTTTTTGCCATACAAAAGTAAAAAATAAAAACATAATAAGACTTGAAAATTTAACAAAATTGTAATATTTTAGTAGAGTATACATTATAACGAATGCTCCAACATCTGTTTACCTACTAAAAATTACTAGACGCTGCTTAATTGTGAATATGTTATTTTTTTTTAAAGTCCAATAGCATTTCAATATTTATATTTATTGAGACGGACTAAGCCATTTTTATTCTTGGAAAAACTTCATCGTTATGATTTAGAAAGTAACTTAGTTCAGGAATGCGTATACTTTCAATGTCATCAATAAAACCAGATTCTGGATCATTAAAGTCTATCATCGGACCTGCGAAAACAAAATTTGGAGGACATTTATCTAAAAATCGATATAGTACAGCTCGATTCAAACTTTATGGCGGCTCGGAACACGAGGCGAGTCGCTGCGCAGTAACAAATTCGAGGGTCAGCGGGGTTGAGGGGTGGGGTACTGCGCAGCGTGTAGCTCACTTCAGAGCCGCCATTAAGTCTGACGCGATGTATACTTCGCATGGCTCTATGCACACCAGCAACAAATTGTTCGGGTGGGTGAAGCTTTTCTTGCTTTAAACGCGTGAACGCTCGACTTTAAGTAAAGAAAAGCTAAACGCTTTAGCTATTTTATGCATAGAGTCGGAACTGCGGCGGTTCTCCGCCCAAGCAGGGCAGACCTCCATTGTATGCTCCACCGTGTCGTCCAGGTGATACACACAATGATGACACCTAGGCGTTTCCTCCCGCTTTATCCGGAACAAGAACCTTCCGAAACAGCCGTGCCCGGTGTAGACGTGTGTAACGCGGAAGGTGAGGATGCCGTGGCGCCTCTCTAGCCACTCCTCAAAGAGGGGACTTACCACCGCAAATGCGGCGTGCCCAGCATTGGGTTGTGATAGTCGAAATCTATGACGCCATGAGATTCCGCAGGAGCTCTATCCGCTGTGCTGTGATTTCTCGCGGCACAGCGGACGTTTTGCCTCCTCGCGCCACTCCCACATATGCGCGAGGATTTTTGGCTCCAGATTCCATGGCAGCAATCCGGTAAGGAGGCCGGCCGCTTTAAAGCAGCCCCGGCCCACTCGTCTAGGAGCCAAACGTTGGAAATGCTCCACGAAGTTCCACCGACTATCGAAGACAAATCCCGACATGATCATCATCATCGTTGACTCGACGCCGATGTGAATCCCTCCTACCGTTATTTGGGAATCCGACTGGGGTGTGTTCCGAGGACTATAAAACCACATGACCTCAGATTTGTGCAGGGCCACCTCGAGTCCCAATTGCCAACTCCTTTCGATGGTTGTCGCAACCCTGCGTGTCGCTAGTTCGGCCGCCGCCTGGTGCCACATCTCCTGTGTCAAGACCAGGACCGTAGCAAATCACGCTGACGCCGCTATGGAGTTCGGCGCGCAGCATCCAGTCCTATCCGATGTCCCACAGATGCGGTCCCATGGTACGGAGCGAGGGTGCATGGGAAGCCGTCACCTCCTTCTGCGAAGCGGTAATGCTCTCGAAGGAGAAGGTGGAGAGCATGAGGAAGAGGCAAGGATTACGCCCTCGCACCTTTAGCCGCCGCAGGAGTCGCCTTGGGCGTCGGGAGTCCATAGCGGAGGCCTGACCACCGTAGGGGCGGGCTTGCGGACTTCGAGCAATGGGTAGCTCGAAATTTTACCCAAAGACTAATTCTTTAGTTTTCAATAAATCGTAAGTTGTAAGAATAATCTAGGAACTGACACAACAGTGCCTTAGTTCACAATCATACTAATAATGGAAAAAAGCTGAAGTACGAGTAATGAACAATTTTATTGACGAAGATTATGATTGTAAACTAGTTTATTGAATTGCAGAGGATAGTAGGGTAGGCGGCAAAAATTTAACTTACTGGCGACAAATGTGTAAATCCGCCACTGGTGGACCTGCTCGCGTCTGTACAACGGACGTTTTAAAGGGTACAATTACTCGTAAAATACCGACACATCCAGAATTGGCCACACCCGTACTAATGGACAAATTTAAAAAGGAGTCAACAAATGCTGCACAAGGTGATGCAGCACAGCAAAGGGCAATATATATGTGGGAACTCGCCAGGCACTACGATGGAGCTACAGAAGATAAGAGCTACGACTTTTGCATGAAGTTCTTCAGCTACCAAAAATCTCCTGAGCATAATATGACCACACATATATCTGCAGTAAAATCTATGTTCTACGACCAGAATACTGAGGTAGAAGGAAACCAATAACTTTTTTTTTGGGTGGGAAATCATCAAATAACTTCTTCCGCTCTGGGTGGAGCAGGAGGGCGTGTCAGACTTTTACTGACTAAATTCACCCGTGTTCCCTCAATAGCCTTTGTGCCAGGGGCGGCGGTATCTCTTTCGAACTACCCGCACCCCTTGCGGGCCCCATTAAGTTGTGCTGACATCTCTTTGAGGCGCGCGTGGAACACAACGCGTCCCGTCGACCTGGGCTTGGGCCTTACGGGACAGCGAACTACCCATTTCTCGTCGTCCGCAAGCCCACGCCTACGGTGGCCGGGAATCAGCCTGGGACTCCCGACGCCCAGGGCGTCTCCTGCGGCGACTAAGGTTGTGAGGGCGCATATAAGAATAAGAATAATTTATTTTTTCCAAAAAAAAAGAAATACAATGCATGTTACATTATTATGACATTACATTTTTGCACAATTTTTGTGAATAATGACCCCTATGCTAGGAAAATCCTGTGTTATAGGGGCCATCCATTCGTCCGCTAAGTTTATTTACAAAATTAGGGAAGCGAAGACGTGTAACAGCCTCTCCATCACGTGCGCCGCCTCCCTCTTCGTGAGCATTACTGCTTCGCAGAAGGAGGTGGCGGCTACCCATGCACTCTCGCTCCGTACCATGGCCTGGACCAAGGCCGGACGCGAGAGATCGCCGCCTCCGATCGCCTCCACGAGGACACGGCCGTGCTCCTCCTAAGCCGGGCAGACCTCCACCGTATGATCTACCGTGTCCTCAGGGCGATCTTCGTAGTGTAAACACCCGGGTCGTTTCCTCCAACCTTATACGAAACAGGAACCTCCCGAAACAGCCGTGTCCGGTGAGGACCTGCGTCAGGCGGAAGGTGAGGACGACATGCCGCCTCTTAAGCTACTCCTCAAAGAGGGGACTTACCGCCGCAATCGTGGCGTGCCCAACCAGTACCTATCCACGTAATTTGTAACATACTGGATATCTACTACTACCGGAACAGTTTTTAGCGTGTATAGAGGCCAGCACATCAAGCTACCCCAATCAGTCAAATTTCTTTGATAGTTTTTCAACTTTATTACAAAGGAATAAGGTCTATGTTCAATTGGGAAAGATTTGACAGTTTGGGATAGCTTGACCTGCTGGCGATTGTACGTACAGACGCCAGTACATCATGCTACCCCAAACTGTCAAATTTTCCTAATTGAACATGAACCTTATTCCTTTGTAATAAAGTTGAAAACAATCAAAGAAATTTGACAGATTGGGGTAGCTTGATGTGCTGGCCTCTGTACGTTTGTATTAGACTTCATCGTAATTCTATGACCTACGAGTACGACTCGACTATAATTGTAAATAAATCTATTTGTGAATAATCGATTTTATTCAACAACTCGTCTCAAGTTCAAAGAGCTTTCATAGCGCAAAAAAAAAATGGGGGCGCCTCCATTTGAAAGTTGTAGACCATTTTTTTTTTAAACTAAAGGTTCTAACGATCTGTTCTATTTATATTTTAGAAATAGCCATATTTGTTATGAAAAATTCACACTTCTTCTTCACAATAACCGAAAATTAAAAAACCGATATTGGGATAGCTTGACTGAAATAAGTTTTATACATTTCGCCCACAGAGAGCAGCAATTGTCTAGTGACAATTGCTGCTCTCTGTGGGCGAAATGTTTAAAACGTATTTTATTCTTTCAGATGTCGCTAGTGCTAGTCACTATTAAAAAATGTACTCTGTGGTCACTATGGTGATCACATTTCAAGTATCTCTATGTAGTCTGTGGTTATCACAGACATTGGGCCACGTTCCGAGATGCGATAATATCGATTAGAGCGCGCTCACACCTGTTCTGAATGGGCGTGAGCGCGATAACGATGTCCCGCAAATCGTCATAGATGACGTCATGGCATGCGCCATCTTGCGATAATGCTGACCATGCGATAAACTAATATCACCGTGAGCGCTGTCAAAAATGACAGTTGTGCTGTTTTGTTTTCATTCGCATCGTATCTTTAGCTAACTTAGGATTATTTGAAATAGTGCTTCTATCTATTAAGAAGAACTGTGTGGTGTATACAGTTTAATTTGGTGAATATATGTTTACCGTTGAGTGAACACTTATAACGCGATCACGAGCGTTCCGTATTGTTGACAAAAATGACGGTTACTATCATAGATAGTGATGCGTCCCTCACTCATGAGGCCCCTCATTTGAGGTACTCGTGATCGCAAATTGAAAGAGTTACTCGAATTTCAATATTGAACCACCTCATTCCTCATCACCCCTCATTTAAAAATTGACATTGACATTATTGACAATAGGAAATCGAGGCAAGCGAGTTCGTGACTCGCGAATGAGGATTGAGTAATTGAGTGAGCTCAGTGAGCGAATGAACCGACTCAAAAATTGTGTGGAGAATTGAGAATGAGTGAGGTGAGGTGTGATCTTGAAGTTTGGACAACACCGTGGCACAGTAAACATTATTTAAAATTATTTCAGCTACGATTAATTATTATGAACTCTAAAAGCATTAGCATTAGATTGGTAATAAAGGGTCATTGATTCGTTTATTTTGGCGGTCTAAAATTTATAAGCGAAAGAAAATGATGTGTGTGAGAGAGTGAGGACGTGAATAATCGGATTATCGAAGAGTCGTGACTCGTGAGTACTCGTGAGTCGTCGTTGCACCCGCCTGCCTCGCTCACTTGGAGCTTCGTTTGAGTTCGGCTCGAGCTCGCGAGTCGTGAGGCGAATACGCCGTCGTACGATTCCTCACCTCAAATGAGGGGTCCCTCGTGAGGACCTCACGAAGCAAATTGAGGGGCTCCCTCATCCTCACATAAAATTGATGAGTTACCCACATATAAAAATATGGACTGGAAATACCTAAAAAAAAAAGGTGCACACCTACAACTCATAATGTCTCAAAAAATGGCCACCGTTGCTAAGCAACGGCACATCACTAGACTATTATGACATATTAATGTAAAAAAAACAAAGTACTATTAAATTATTAAAAGGTCTGAAACACGGAAATGAACCCAAATATCAATATTTTACCCATAAATTCATGATTGCGTAGCGATTTTATCATCGAATGTGTATTAAATATTGTACAATTGCATGAAAACCGGCTCCTAACCTGTGCATAGACAAATTATGGTTGATTTTCATTCTTTCTTCCACCACACTTCACATACATCACACAGGCATGTTCAATTGCTGTTTTCCAACATTTACATGCAGTTTTAAAGGTAAACATCTCGTAATTTTCTCGCAAATCTCATTAACATAAAACATGGCCGAAAGGGCACTTACCTACAACTTTCTTTCGTTCCTACGTCACGACAAAATGTTGCAATTATAAGCAACAACTTGGAATTAAAATATTGTTGTCTCTTTCTGTATCGTATTTCACTCATATTTGTATAAGCAAATATATGTATAGAATAACGCGGCATCTCCATGTTTTTCCTATCTCAATGGTTACTATCTGTCAGAATCGTGATATCTAACTCGGAACGCAAAACATCGATGCGAACGCTCACACGCTCACAGCGCTATTTTTCTAATTCGGAATGCGGCTTTGTTGAAGTCTGAGTTTTACGGTTTGTGTGTTTTCAGTTTTTCATGGTGAAGTTTAAAAAAATTATGTTATACCTATGGTGATAAACTGTATGTAAACTGATAATAATACGAAAACAGTAATAGTAAAGTGATTAAAACTTTGACGAACAATTCACAAACGTTTTCGTGAACACTCTGAAAATGTCAGACGAAGAGAGATGGAGTCAAGACAACCGCAGCAAAGGTAAGATTTAGACCAAATTTTTAGGATCTCTATTTCTACAGTTTTTGTAAAGATTCCGATACAACAGCATTTATAGGTCGTTGTTTGCAAAACTTTATCAAAAATCCTCAAATGAACTTAAAAATTACATAAACGGTGTTCCGCCGACGTCGAATTCTGCTGGTAAAAAAATCAATAATCGTCGACCATTGCATGATTCGCAAACGAAGAGAATACTCACGCAGGCTTTAGGTAGATATCAGTCTGCCTTATGCTCTCAATTTAAATAAGGTGAGAGTGGGTAACACTTGACCAGTGTTTGTTAGCATTTGACTGCTTAAAAAGTAATAGGTACATGAAACCTGACTGAAAACAATATTAAAATGGTCCACAACTAATCGTCTATTCTTTGTCACTTTTAGGAGGGGGTTGTGGCTAAGTAGCATAAGCCGCACGGGTCGATCGATTAGGTTAAGCTACGCTTGCCGCGGTTGGTCCGTGGATGGGTGACCATCTTTACATACCAAGACACCTCCGTGCCTCGGAAAGCACGTTAAGCCGTAGGTTCCGGTTCATTTGTGGATCTTTGACAGTCATTACGGGTCATCAGAAGCCAGAAAGTCTGACAACCAGTCTTACTAAGGGGTATCGTATTACTAACTGGGTTGTGGAGGTCAGGCAGGCAGTCGCTCCATGTAAAATACTAGTATTCAGCTACATCCGGTTAGACTGGAAGCCGACCCCAATGTGGTTGGCAAAAGGCTAGGCAGATGATGAGATGATGGGAGTTGGTGGGTCAAAAAAGGTTATACAGTTTTTATTCTAAACTAAATTGGTTGTATTGGTTGTCTAAAGTGAGAGTTATCATAATTATTGGTGGAAGGCAATGAAATGTATCTACTTACTATAAGCTTAAACATTAATAATGTTGACTACTATTAAACACTGAACTTACGCATTGAAAAAGATTTCTTTTAACTAGCAATTGTTTAGTGACTTCTTCTATTCGTGTCCAGTATATATATATTTTCCTTTTGGGAAGAAAACCACAGAAACTATTGATAGGCTGTATGAAAGATTGTATGGCTAGAAAGGAGGTGACTACTGAGATAACAGATAAAAGAGATGTATAGAACAAAACCACAGGCTAAATGTTCCACAACTTAATCCAAATAAATTGCAATAAGGGCAAGAGTTGCACTTCTGCCCATATCAACACACGCTGTGTCGCCCCACATTGCTTGTCCATACTGTTACTTGGTTTTAACCTCTTTAAGACTTTTTCTTTTTGCTCGACTCCTAAGGGCCGAAGCGTGATGTTAAATATCCTATAACCATCCTCAATAATTGGGCTACCAAACTGAAAAATATTGTTTAGTATCTGACTGCTAGTTCCAGAGTACCCCTCTACATACAAAAATACAAATTTTACCTCTTTATAATAATAGGTCTTTACCTATGAAATTGCCGTTTTGTATGAAAAAATTTAAACGAATTTTTTTCATGAATTTTTTATTTGTATTAATCGAAGTAATCACCCATGCAATCAATGCATCTTTGCCATGGCAGTGGCAGTTTATTGATGCCCTTCTTAAAGAAATCAGCTGGACGGGAGGCAACAAATTCTTCAAAGGCATTTTGTACTGCCTCTCGGGTATTAAATTTTTTTCCCGCCAAGAAGTTATCCAAATTCTGGAAAAAGTAGTAGTCTGTAGGCGCAAGGTCTGGTGAGTAGGGCGGATGACGGAGAGCTTCCAACCCCAGTTCTTGCAACTTGGAGACCGTCTGCTGTGCAGTATGAGGTCGCGCGTTGTCGTGCAGGAGCAGCGGAGACGAGCGATTGACCAATGCTGGTTGGAGATGCGCCAGCTTCTCCATCATTGTGTTCAGTTCTTCACAGTACACATCTGCAGTAATGCTCACCCCGTTTGGTAAGAAGCTGTGATGAATCACACCGGCGCTAGACCACCAAACAGTGACCATCACTTTTCTAGGGGTAAGTTTTCGTTTAGGGCATTGTTTAGGTGCTGAACCAGGATCCAACCAACTTGCTGAGC
Organism: Polymixis flavicincta; assembly: GCA_949987655.1. Lineage (NCBI taxonomy): Eukaryota > Metazoa > Arthropoda > Insecta > Lepidoptera > Noctuidae > Polymixis > Polymixis flavicincta. The sequence goes on along the minus strand of OX465171.1, from coordinate 6,808,346 downwards.
GCTTACGGTTATCAAACAGAATCCATTTTTCATCGCAGGTAACAATGCGGTTCAAAATTCCTTCATTTGTGTGTCTGTTGAGCAGTGCAAGGCACGTCTCGACGCGTACTTCGCGCTGGCGATCATTGAGTTCGTGGGGCACCCATTTGTCAAGCTTTTTTACCTTGCCAATTTGACGCAAATGGACCAATATTGTTTTGACGCTAACGTCGAAAGCTGCTGCTAATTCAGCCGTAGATTGTGTATCATCAGCTTCCACAATCGCCTTTAATTCGTCATTGTCGACCAAAGTCTTCGGACGACCGCGAGGTTCATTTTTCAGGTCGAAATTTCCAGAACGGAAGCGAGCAAACCAATAACAGGTGGTGCGTTGGTTTGTAGTGTTAGCTCCGTAAACGTCGTTGATGTTGCGTGCCGCTTGTGCCGCGTTGCTGCCACGACGGTACTCATATTCCATAATTACTCGAATTTTTAACGTATCCATGATGACGAAAAAGATTGAAATGCGATGAAAATGTAACACTAATCAATAAAGAAATGACTACTTTTAGAAAAAAAAAATCCATGTTTTTAAAATAAAATTAATTTGAAATTAGAATTCTTAGCCAAACAAAAATTATTTTGATTTGAAATGGCCAGTACTGCAGAACGGCAATTTCATAGGTAAAGACCTAATATTAGTATAGATGATTGTAATATTCACTGCTCCTTGAGTGATCTATAATGTCACTTGATTGCCTGCTTCTATTTTATTGTGCCCTGCATCTGTGAAAATTTCAGCTGGCCTCAAGGGATTCCTAAGAAATTATGATACTTTTACTTAAAAACAGAAGTCCTAAGGTTTTAAAACTGAAAAAATTATGAATCCTTACATAGTATAAAACAAAGTCGCTTTTCGTTTTGTACACTTAGATCTTTTAAACTATGCAAGGGATTTTAATGCAGTTTTCATTTATAGACAGAGTGATTCAAGAGGAAGGTTTATATGTATAACTAGCTGACCTGACAGACTTTGTCCTTTGTCCAAAAGTCATTCATACAAAATCCCAACCCTACCTACCCAACCTACCCTACCTACCATACCTACCCTACCTGCCATACCTACGCTACCTACCCTACCTACCCTACCAACCCTACCCTACCCTACCAACCCTACCCTACCCTACCAACCCTACCCTACCTACCAACCCTACCCTACCTACCAACCCTACCCTACCTACCAACCCTACCCTACCTACCAACCCTACCCTACCTACCAACCCTACCTACGCTACCTTACACTACCCAACCGACGCTACTTACCCTACCTACGCTACCCTACACTACCATAACCTCACCTCATTTGCTCACCTTCATTGTATATGGAAGTTATGTGCTAAATTTCATTCTTCTAGGCTGAGCAGATTAGGTTGAGCATTGTCTGTGAGTGAAGAAAAAATGAATTTCAGATCTTTAGTACATAGGTATTTAATTTTTACATTATCCAAAATACTGGTATTCAGGTTGATTAGTCTGGAAGCTGGTTAGACCTGAATCTGACCCTTACATAAACAAAACAAAAAAAAAAAAACATTTATTCACACTAACTGCTGTCAGCACTTCTTCAATGTCAAAATTACATAAGACAGTCCCCCAAAAGGCCGGCCCTTCAACACTTCCTAGTGCTTTAGCTGAAAAGTAGAAATGGCGCAACAAACAAACTCCCCAGCAGCACAGCTGTCTGTTAAGTTAGAAGAACTTGATTCTATACAATGGTAGGTACGTAATTAACGTTACGAAACATACAATTTAAATACTTGCCATATGTCAGCTAGCACACGCCAATATACCAAAAAATCATTAAAAAATGTACTGAAGCAGAAATAAATAGTAAAAACAAACAGAACTTAAAACACAAATTAAAGCCTCCAGGCATAAAGGGCGTGCCCGCTTACGTATGCAATGCTCATAGTTGTAGCTAGAAGTAACAAATGTTAAACTAGGACCTTCCGAGTAAAATAAATAAACAGTAAAACTATTAACAATAACAAATAGTTTAGAAAAAGCTAGGCAGATTGTTTTGCATGCTCAAAAAAAGGACCCTATAACACCCTTCTCGATACTACATACAATACGTGCCAACTTTGATTTTCCTATAATATACTGCACATTAAATGGTTTGGTAGTCTTAGTCAAGACGAGAATAGAAATCGCGAAAAATAAGAAAAATAAACACATTAATTGCTACTAACCATCTTATTTAAAAAAAAATGTTGCACAAACTTGAGACATTTAAACGTCTAAAATGTATGGTGAAGCAGATGCTAATCATTACTTAACTTTAACCAACATTTATTAAGAGGGTAAATGTTTCCTTAACTGGAGTAGATGACGTTGAACCCATTTCAACTGAGTGTGGCTAAATTAGTGTTAATTACTTAACTTTAACCAACATTTATTAAGAGGGTAAATGTTTCCTCAACTGGAGAAGATGATGTTATTCAACATGGAACAATGGATTCCCATTTCAACTGAGTGTGGCTAAATTAGTGTTAATGTTCTTTATGATAGGTTTTAAATGACACAAAGCAACAACCTGGCTTCTGTTAATTTATTAGAGCCACGGTTACATTTTCTATTTACTTAACAAATGTGAAGAGATTGTCAATTCACTAGAATATTTTTCTCTTAACTTCTACCACTTTTTAATGTACAAGCACTTGTTTGCATGTGTCAAGTTGAGAAAGCTAATCTTGCTGGCTTCTTGATACGTTTTTTATTAATTACTAGCTTTTTCCAGCGGCTTCGCCCGCTACCTTAGGGGTTGAATTTCGAATAATCCTTCCTTATTCCTTGTCTACATTTTATGAACTTCTGTGCAAAATTTCAGCTTTCTAGGTCCAAGGCATAGGCGTTGATGAGTCAGTCAGTCAGGACTTTTATTTTTATTTATATAGATAATAATGTGCTTACATTTATTTCTGAATTGTTTTTACTCTGTAGTAAGTTATTAAAGCATAGTCTTACAATTCGGCATGACTCTCGGTAAACGGTTCTTCTAGCTGTTTCCATTGCATTCTATAACTATCCACTCTCGTCAGTTGGAGTCCGCTGTGGAGATTTATCACATCCTCCTTCTTCTTTACTGGTCCTGGGATACCAATCAGTTATTAATTTACACCATTGTAAGGGGTTCCATAACCAACCAATTACTAAGGCTCTGCTGTACGTCCGTCTGTCAAGTCTACAAGCCGGCTGTATATCATGATCCATAATAGGTAGACAGTTCAAGTTTTCGCAGAATGTGAAGACTCCGACTCGAACTTGGCCCGTTTTTCTGTTTTGCTCTCATCATGTCTCCAGTCTACATCCATTTTTGCTGGTCAAAATGTCTATTACTTTTGTTTTAAATCTTTTGATGTTTAGGTCTAATTTTCATATTTTTGTCCTACTTCTCTGGTTTACATCATCATCATCATCATATCAGCCGAAAGACGTCCACTGCTGGACATAGGCCTCCCCCAGGCTCCTCCACTTCGACCGGTCTTGTGCTTCCCACATCCAGCGGATACCTGCGGTCTTCGCAAGGTCGTCGGTCCACCTTGTGGGAGGCCTTCCCACTCTATGTCTTCCGGTACGCGGTCGCCACTCCAGAACCTTTCGGCCCCATCGGCCCCATCGGCCGTCTGTTCTGCGAGCAATGTGCCCTGCCCACTGCCACTTAAGTTTGGTAATTCTTCGGGCTATGTCGGTTACCTTGGTTCTCCTGCGGATCTCTTAGTTTCTGATTCGATCGCGTAGGGAAACTCCGAGCATAGCCCTCTCCATTGCCCTTTGGGTGACTTTAAGCCTTCTGATAAAGCCCATTGTGAGCGACCACGTCTCTGTACCATAGGTCATCACTGGCAACACACACTGGTCAAAGACTTTCGTCTTGAGACACTGTGGTATTTGGGACGAGAAGATATTGCGAATCCGCCCGAACGCTGCCCAGCCGAGTCGGATTCGACGATTGACCTCTTTCTCGAAGTTGGACTTACCTAACTGGACAGTCTGTCCTAGGTAAACGTACTCGGCCACAACTTCGAGTGTAGCGCCTCCGATCGTCATGGGAGTGGGTGTTACATTGGCATTCGACATGACCTTTGTCTTCTCCATGTTCATTTTAAGACCCACTCTTTCGGAAGCTCTACTGAGGTCATCGAGCATTGCACTGAAGTCCTCCATGGTCTCAGCCATGACGACTATGTCATCGGCAAACCGAAGGTGAGTGATGTACTTGCCATTGATGTTGATGCTAGCCCCTTTCCAGTCCAGAACCTTGAAGACATCCTCCAGTGCAGCGGTGAACAGTTTCGGAGAGATAACATCTCCCTGTCTCACACCTCGCTGCAGAAGGATAGGTTTCGAAGTCCGGTCCTGGAGTCGGACTGACATAGTGGCGTTTTCATACAGACACTCCAGCACCTCGATGTACCGATAGTCGATCTGGCACCGTTGAAGAGATTGCAGTACAGCCCATGTCTCGGCTGGTTTACATAACCTCCTTCAATAACAAGTATTTTCTCCATTCGTTGACTATTCTTGTATACTCTAGTGTGTGGCCACCCACTACAATTGTTAATTTTTGATTGGTAAATTGGTTTTTGTTGTATTCATTGTTAATGCAACTTCTTCACATAACGCTTAGGCCATAGCTGTGTCTACATTAGAACGGTCAAAAGTGTACAATAAAGTGTAGTAAAAAAAAAATTTACACTAAGTAAAAATACTGATGCTCGCGCACTAAATGAATGTAAAAAATCTGGTGTTATTGTGCCTATCTATTTTTTATTGATTTTTTGTATTTATCTTGCAATTTGTTTTTAAAAACTATGAGCAGATGAGTTGTAGGAAGGTCTGGCAGGGAAGAGTTATTCCTCATCAGGAGCAACTTTCATATGAATAATTCAGCTCTCTATAAGTTATCCAATTGTAGGATGTTGCGTCTTTTAAGTCTGCTGACACAAGCCGGTATTGTGAGTTGAGCGGCCAATTTGTTGGGATGTCTCTCCAGTCTGGATTTGTACTTTTGCGAGCATGAAGTTATCTCTTCCTTGACTATTTTCATGTTGAGATGTTCGTGAACTTCAGCGTTCCTAATGAACCATGGTGAATTTGATATTTGTTTTAAGATGTTATTCTGAGTTCTCTGAATCATGTTGATATTTGACCCACACGCGGGGAGCCCCACAGTTGGATGCCGTAAGTCCAGATGGGTTTTAATATGGTCTTATAGATCAAAATCTTATTGTCTACGGTCAGCTTGGAATTCCTACCCAGAAGCTAGTACATTCCTTTGTATCTAATGTCAAGCTCTTTCCGTTTCTTTTCGATATGTTTCCTCCACGTCAGTCGCTGGTCTAGATGCCTATCTATAGCAATTTTATTTGATGTCTTTGGCTTATTATAATCTTAGTTGTATTGCATTAAGTTTTATATCTGTAAAAGTTTAAGTGAAGCATGATCTGAAACTTTTTTTTAACTTACTGCGGTATTGGCCAGCTCTTGACCTCGATCTCGCCTGGTGGAAAGTGATGGATGAGGCCTATGATTATAAATCATTGCTCTAACTTTGTGATCTAACCATAAATCTGGTTGTCGACCCCAAAAATATCTGTGAAATGGCTAGGCTGATAATGATGATAAATGTGGGCTACTGCCACATTTATGTGCTGGGGTGGCGGGGAATGAAACCACTGGAGACTTCTTGCTTCCATATTTAGAGTACTTTCTTATAGGTAGCTCGTCTGCTGAATGTGTCGAATAACTTTATTTTTATTTTTTTGTGAATGGCATCTCGCAGTTGACCTTGAGAGGCCGTGACTGCTCAACCGGACTTTCCTGTGAAGGATTTTAGGATTCTAAAAGCCTCCAGCCAGGGCGTAAACCTACTTAAACCTAAAACGACTGCGCACTGAGGGCACCCCCTGTGGGGTACGAACCTCGGCTCAGGGAGTCGCTGGCGGGGGGGGGGGGGCAGCTAGTACTACTGGGGACAGGCTGGATCAAGATATTTTCATGATTTTTAGACGGGGAATTTAAAGCTACTGGCTCAGCTGCGGCGCGGGCTGGCGCATCAACGAGCAAGGGACATTCGGGGGTCTGATCGTTACTCGGGGGTCTTCGCGGGGCGCGAGGACCTTGGCGGCGAGGTCGGAAGGACGGTCGTTTGTGTTTGTGTACTGTACTGGTGGCCCTATTTTTTTCTTGGAGAACAGTGATGGGGTCGTCTGGGTCGGAAAGGACATGTCTCGGCCGGCGGATTCTACTTGTCGAATAACAAAAAAGTTCCTACTTTTATACAATTTTCGAAAAGGTTTCGAAATCGATTTGACCAATCACAATTATCAAAAAGCGCGCGAAAATCGTCAGCTAATATAAAAAAAAAGCAAAACATCATTAAAAAATGCGCGAAAACAGTTGGCCAATCAGAGCGAAGCTCATTTATAGAATTTTTTTTCCTAAATGCCTCCAATCTTTACCGTAACGAGGACCGCGCTACATTATTTGCGTTTTTCACTATTTTTATTACATTTACATAGGTAAAACTATATATATTTGGTGAGTCCAAATATATATAGTTTTACCTATGTAAACAATATAAAATATAACATAAACACTTAATTACTGCTTACCCCTAGTACTAAGTCTACGATGTACACAACTATGAACGAATTATTAAAACTATAGCACTGATGTACTGTCTTATGAGTGTCTATGTATCACTTTATATACACTATTTTGTTATATACACTGTTCTATCACTTGTCCCGCACAATAAAAAAGCATCATTGATACGAGATAAATGTATGGAATCAATTACTATTACTACAATACTATCTTTGTTTATCAATAACTAGCTGACCCGACAGACGTTGTCCTGTTCGTCCAAAAGTCATTCATACAAAATCACTACCCTACCTACGATACCCTACACTACCCTACCTACCCTACACTACCCTACCCTACACTACCCTAACCTACCTACCTACCCTACCTACCCTACCTACCCTACCTACCCTACCTACCCTACCTACCCTACCTACCCTACCTACCCTACCTACCCTACCTACCCTACCCTACCCTACCTACCCTACCTACCCTACCTACCCTACCTACCCTACCTACCCTACCTACCCTACCTACCCTACCTACCCTACCTACCCTACCTACCCTACCTACCCTACCTACCCTACCTACCCTACCTACCCTACCTACCCTACCTACCCTACCTACCCTACCTACCCTACCCTATCTACCCTATTATCCTATCCGTGAAAATTTTCGTTTTTCGACAGCCAACTTCCACTTTGATACTTTTTTTATTTCTGAAACAACTGAACGGGATAAAAAGTATCCTATGTCCTTCTCCTGGCTCTAAACTACCTCCCTGCCAATTTTCAGCTAAATCGGTTCAGCCGTTCTTGAGTTATAAGTGAAGTAACTAACACGACTTTCTTTTATATATATAGATTACCTACAGTATTAAACACACTGTAGTGTCTCAAGCCAAGTTCAACGAAAAAATGACTGGCGTCGAAGCAGCCGTGTGTTTACACGCACCATTTGTGGCCATAAAGTAATACAGTACAAGCATTAATAACTTGACACAAGCATTGATTGACGTGTAAGTGCTTGTACAAACCTACTTACAGAAATAAAATTATTTATCATAAATTAATAACTATTTTACATTTTTAAACAAATCACAGTTTTGTAAGAAAGAGGAAAAAATATTGGATTTGTCTTGTAAATATCAGAAATGGCCCTTGCAATCTCTACTGGCGTACGAGTTAGGTACATTTAAATGATAAAAATGACAGTTCAATTGTGTATCATTGACAGTTCAAGTTCAAATACCCAAAAATATGATTAATGATAATTACTGATGGCTAACTCGAATTACGTATACCTATTTAAAAACTTCGCCGCTCGTCGATGTCAGCATACAGGGCATCTTCAAACAGGCGCGAAGCGACAGCGCGACGCAACTTTCGTAAAACATTTTTTATGAAAACTTCATGGAAATTATTCTACAAGTGTCGCGTCGCGCCTGTCTGAAGTAGCCTTAAATCAATTGCTCGGTTTTATATATATATGTTTTTGTTATTTTTCTTTTGCAATGCGAACAAACAGTTACGTTGTCATTATTTGCATGTGGCTTTGTCAATGTTTGATAGTGTATTTTATTTTTTGTACTAGCTCAACAAGATTTTTCTTACAAACGAAATCCCCCTATTTCTATCCCTTAAGGGGAAAATTTCCAAAAATCCTTGACGGGTTTCGAATTTCTACCGTAAACGGTTTAGGGGTGTCGTTGAATGATGATTTGCCATTGTGATGATTTTGATGTTTTATTTTTGGGAATGCCATTTCGCAGTTCAACATATGAAGGATGACGGCTGCTTAACCGGACGTGCCTGTGGCTACCTTAATAAATTAAGGCCTCCAAATAGGGTGATGATGTTTCAGTCGCGGCACGTCTTTTCTACAAGATGGCGATTTAGTCACCTCCATCCCTTAACTAACTTTCGCTACAAAACTCTTACGAGACTCGTAAAAAAAAAAAAAAACAATTCCAGTACAACAAAAGACAGGCTAAGTATTTCGGAGATCGTATGAAATTTGTTTTTGTTTTACAATTCGGGAATGACTTTTTAAAGCGAAAGTTGTTTAGAATCATTCCCTTGACGGATGTAGAGGACTGAATCGCAACTTTGTGTACACACGGCTACACATCAAGCTATACATTTCCAGTATAAGCTGATCTCGCATTGCATAGGATTTCCGTACAGTACCGTCAGAGTAAACTGGAAATGTATAGCTTGCTGTGTAGCCGTGTGCACATAGATTGCATTTATTTTAGCCTAGCTACTGTATTTGAATTGATAACTAAAGTAAAATCTATTCTCAGGGCTGATATCGATTTTTTTAAATGCAGATTCCCTCCTCGGGATCGTCCCCAGGGTTCGAAGCTTGGCGGTGCCGCCAGCTCCCGCTAACAAACTAACAGCAGTCAATTTAATTTTTATAATTATTAGTATGCCCAACAAAGCAAGTTATAATCATACGTTGTTAGTGGTTACGAGCATGGACGACATATAAACATGTTTTTGCTCGTTTTAAAAAAAATCTTCTATTAAAAATAACCTTTTAAGCTATAAGACTAATAAGCAATTATAATTGCTCCTGCTACCGCACTATTACGCGTGCGAATAGTAATATCTGCCTACAACCAGTGCAGGGCGAAGGCCTCTTTGACAAGCTAGAAGTAATAATCCGCGATTTTTAATTATTTTACACTTTTAAGGCTTTTCTGACAAGCGCGACGCGACACTTGTAGAAGAATTTCTATGAAGTTTTCATAGAAATTTCTACGTGAGTCGCGTCGCGCTGCCGCTTCGCGCTGTTGCGTCGCGCCTGTTTGCAGGAGCCTTTATGCGCAATTGAAATTTTCCTTTTCTTTTTTTGGCGACTACAGATTGTGTAATGTGTAATGCCTAGCTTTATTGTGATGTTTTTATTTCCAGCCAGTGGCGTTTGTTTTAATGGGTTATTACGATAATCCACCCTAAGGAATTTATTTATGCGATTCTCAGATATGCGTTTCTGCGTATCCACAATAGGTTGTTTTTTTATAGTTAAACGGAATAACCTATTTTATATAATTTCAGTGGTTCTGTTGTATCATTGTAGTTGTAGTAGGAGCATGACTTATTTTTTGTCAAAAACGCAACATGGCCTACTTATGGTGGGCATGAATTCATTGTTTTATAAAGTACTAGCTTTTGCCAGCGGCTTCGCCCGCGCGGAACTGTAATCCCCTATTTAACTCCCTTAGGGGTTGAATTTTGAAAAAACTTGCCTTATTCCTTGTCTACATTATAAAGGGAACCTCGGTACAAAATATCAGCTTTCTAGGTCCAAGGGTTTGGGCTGGGCGTTGATGAGTCAGTCAGTCAGTCATTCAGGACTTTTTTTATTATATAGATAGAAATAAGCGAATACGTGTCATTCGCAAAACAATATCTAAGCTGGGTGCTTGTGATTTCCGAAAATACAATTTTAAAATAAGTTGAATTGTACATCTACTAATATTATAAATGCGTAATCGTATGTATCCATTCTTATAGTGCAGTCGGCAGACGGGCGTGGCAGATCGATATTACACCCCCGCTCCGAGAGTGGTTGATTTAGGGACACAAAACACATTTAATAATACTGTTGATAAATGATTTTATTTTTGCACCTAGGATTGTACAAACACTTTTACACGTCAATCATATGTTAAAAACTAGATAAGGTAGGGTTTTAGGGGTAAGGTAGGGTTGACTATTTTGAGAAGAAAGTTCGAAACAACGTCAGAGGTCACAGTATCTTTTAAAGTGCTGCAAAACACTAGTGTGACTCGTAATTTTATTAGAAAACAAAACGAAACACAGAAAAGAAAGTTTAAAATTAAAAATATGATCTACCTTAATTCTTTATTCTTTTCCACGTAATTTGAACTCTACGAGATAGACCTTCTTTTGACCTATCAAAATATCTGGCGTAGCTCCAATAACGGGCCATTTCGTGGACGACGAACAATCCAAAGTTCTCTCTGGTCTGTGCGACCACTGTCCGTAGTCGTGTGCATTAGTGCGTTTGTCTGAGTGACGTAAGGGATTACGTCACTCACACAAACGCACTAATGCACGCCCCCCATACAAAGTCCCTTTTCGCTACCATATATGGTAATGAACGCCGGCAATACGTTTATCCCTATTGCCGGTTGGATTGCACCCCCAGCACACATTGATAAAATAGCGTGCGTTGATGTAACTATGACGTAATATTGTGAAGGTGGAAAGTTGATGAATCAAATTTTGTTTTGATCAAATGTTGAAAGCTTTTTAAATTGTAGTGTTATTTTGGCAGCCCACTGATTTCAACAGCTACTTAATTCATTCATCATTGATTTTTCATCTTGGTTTAATGTCGCAAAGCGCCTTGCACGTAAGTGTTGGGGTCATATTTTCTTATTCATAAGAACGACACTTGGAATGTGAAAGTATAATGAAAAGATGCCTTAAATTAGTATGATAGATTTCCTTACTACAAATTAATGAACAAAATAGTAAAAAATATTTTCTTCTCCTACGCCCCAAGTTTTCTTTCTACATTCCGAAAAGTTCCTTATTCGTCCTATGTTAAACGTATTAGAAGAATAGAAGTGATCAGAGGAAATTAACTAAATGTCATATTTCAAAACTGTTTTATTTTACATGAACTCCTCTAACATTAATTGTCGTCTTTCAATAAAATTACATCTGTACCCACGTCTTCTGGTTTCTCTTCCAAAAGCCTTACCCACTCTATCTTTTAAAATATCTTCCACGACATCACATGTACCTCACTTAGTCCATACGATTGAGCTCCTCATGCCTTCAGCATTCCAAAAAAATAAATTTCTTGTTTCGTCCTACAAACCACATGAGGCTGGTTGTCATTTTTAAGAAAACCCAATTTACGTACCTATAATGTTCCTCGCGGGTCTATTTCTCACAAAATATGTATGAATATTTCAGCAAAATAGTAAGTTCAAAATAAAAGCCAAAACAAAATATCCATGAGTCTACAAGGCCTACAACGTTCTCACATTCACAAAATAAAAAAATCTTAATAAAGATAAATAATTATAAAAGGAATAGGAAAAAAGCCTTTTAACCCAAATGACGTGATTGAAAATATACCTGTATCAAATCTGAGGTAGATACATGTACACATGTAACAGTTGAAGATACAACGCGTCTCTTTTTCTTTTTCTCGAGTTTACGAACTCTATGCTCGAAGACTGAACATACAACATATTTTAGCATTCCTATAAGATACAGGATTGTCCTGGTTTGAAGGGCAGGGTCTAACTCATCTGTACTAGCCATAGTTACTCGTACCTCTTATTGAAACAACACTGATGTTACCTAGGCTGTCTTTTGCTAAATAAATGATTACTTACTTCTAGGCATTATTTGGCAAGAAAAAAACGAAAACTGGAAAATAATAAACTGTAGAATAATAACGAAACCAACTTATAAATTAATTATTTGACAGATTGCGTATTTATGTCATAGCGCGATTCAACGACGCACTTAGACAAAGAAAGATGGGATAGTGTTTTTTCATAAGGAAAAAAGTTTACAATATCCTAAATAAGGTGCATGTTTGGCTTTTTGTGTACTACGCGGCACAACTTGTGTTATAATTTCTATCTCATAGTACTAAGCCGAAGTCTAATAAATCTCTTTGTTCGTGAATCGTGTATCGTCGTCAGCACGAGGCCGCTATTCTAGAATGTTCAAAATCAATAATTGAAATTTTCCGAAGGGGTGGGAATGGGGGTTGCGTCCTGCACTCGGCTGCACTGCGCAATCGCGGCCGCCCTTGCCATATTCTACTGCATTGCGACATCGCACCCCCCCACACCCTGGAATAGATTTAGCTACCTTGTTTGTTGAAGGGAAAAAAAATATATATATGTCGGGATTTAATAATATATAATAAATATCTCTCCAGACATTAAAATATATCTGGACCATATAGCGTCCAGATATATTTTACGAGTAGTTCCATGTTACATTTATAACATTTCACAGTTTAAATATAGTAAGTTCTAAAGAACTATTAAATTATTTCATTATATTAGGTCATTACCTATGAAATTGCCGTTCTGCAGTACTGGCCATTTCAAATCAAAATAATTTTTGTTTGGCTAAGAATTCTAATTTCAAATTAATTTTATTTTAAAAACATGGATTTTTTTTTCTAAAAGTAGTCATTTCTTTATTGATTAGTGTTACATTTTCATCGCATTTCAATCTTTTTCGTCATCATGGATACGTTAAAAATTCGAGTAATTATGGAATATGAGTACCGTCGTGGCAGCAACGCGGCACAAGCGGCACGCAACATCAACGACGTTTACGGAGCTAACACTACAAACCAACGCACCACCTGTTATTGGTTTGCTCGCTTCCGTTCTGGAAATTTCGACCTGAAAAATGAACCTCGCGGTCGTCCGAAGACTTTGGTCGACAATGACGAATTAAAGGCGATTGTGGAAGCTGATGATACACAATCTACGGCTGAATTAGCAGCAGCTTTCGACGTTAGCATCAAAACAATATTGGTCCATTTGCGTCAAATTGGCAAGGTAAAAAAGCTTGACAAATGGGTGCCCCACGAACTCAATGATCGCCAGCGCGAAGTACGCGTCGAGACGTGCCTTGCACTGCTCAACAGACACACAAATGAAGGAATTTTGAACCGCATTGTTACCTGCGATGAAAAATGGATTCTGTTTGATAACCGTAAGCGCTCAGCAAGTTGGTTGGATCCTGGTTCAGCACCTAAACAATGCCCTAAACGAAAACTTACCCCTAGAAAAGTGATGGTCACTGTTTGGTGGTCTAGCGCCGGTGTGATTCATCACAGCTTCTTACCAAACGGGGTGAGCATTACTGCAGATGTGTACTGTGAAGAACTGAACACAATGATGGAGAAGCTGGCGCATCTCCAACCAGCATTGGTCAATCGCTCGTCTCCGCTGCTCCTGCACGACAACGCGCGACCTCATACTGCACAGCAGACGGTCTCCAAGTTGCAAGAACTGGGGTTGGAAGCTCTCCGTCATCCGCCCTACTCACCAGACCTTGCGCCTACAGACTACTACTTTTTCCAGAATTTGGATAACTTCTTGGCGGGAAAAAAATTTAATACCCGAGAGGCAGTACAAAATGCCTTTGAAGAATTTGTTGCCTCCCGTCCAGCTGATTTCTTTAAGAAGGGCATCAATAAACTGCCACTGCGATGGCAAAGATGCATTGATTGCATGGGTGATTACTTCGATTAATACAAATAAAAAATTCATGAAAAAAATTCGTTTAAATTTTTTCATACAAAACGGCAATTTCATAGGTAAAGACCTATTATAAACTACTAGCTGACCTGACAGACGTTGTCCTGTCCGTCCAATAGTCATTCATACAGAATCCCTACCCTACCTACCCTACCTACCCTACCTACCCTACCTACCCTACCTACCCTACCTACCCTACCTACCCTACCTACCCTACCTACCCTACCTACCCTACCTACCCTACCTACCCTACCTACCTACCCTACCTACCCCACCTACCCCACCAACCCGACCTACCCCCCTATCTACCCTACCTACCCTACCTACCCTACCTACGCTATAAACCTTAGGGAGCCCGAGACCTTTCCAACGAATGCAAAACCGTGGAAATAGGTTCGTGCGTTCTGGAGTTATAGCGTCAGGAAGGAAAACCCGACTTATTTTTATATAGTAGATTACGTGTTTTTCTAACCTATTGGGTACTCTAGAGACCCCATGCGAGTAGTAACGTGATTTTCTTCGTGCAAGTAATTAAGGGTTAAACGCGAATGACGGTGTGATGGCCTTTTTTTAAATAAGAAATCACTTAAAATATCCTAAAAAAATTGCATTTTTTGCCGTATTACTACGGGGTACTACAGGTGTTATAATTGCCAATCTCGAAGGACGAAGTTGAACTATAACTTTCTTTGTTCGTGTCCTATACATGAGCATATTCTATCGGAAAGCACGAGTTCGCTATTCCTGAATGTGGATCGATAATTCGAGGGGTTGGGTCTTGCGTACTGCACTCGAATGTATTGCGTAATCGCGTCAGCTCACGCCCTGGCCTATGTTTCGCCACCTTTAACATTTATGTATGTTAAAGAGCTCATTTAAAATATCACTAGTCAATCATTGTACCTTGTATAAAGACATTATTGTTAAATTTATTTAAGTATTGCTACTCGATAAGATAAGGGTATTACTTTTTTTACAAAACCAATGAAAGGTTACTAAAGAAGTACAACTAAAACAATAGAAATATAAATATAGACACACAAAATAAATGATCTGAAACCAGTTTTTAAGATGTTCTTATCAAAAGTCTGACACTTTTGTATGATACTGGTGCCGATTCTGTTGTACACCGAACTAAACTAACTAAACTATAACTAAAATCCCTTACTTTTTACTATGAGAATCTAAACGCTATTCTGCAAAAAAATATCTCTAAATTTAAAAACTATTTTGACACAACTAAAATTGAATTTGACAATCGCGACTCGCACGTGGTATGTTTTGGCTTCGCAACGTGGTACTTGTTTGCCCTACCCCGTGTTTTTTTTAGAGCCAGCAGCGCGCCGGAGTCGGCAGCCTCGACGTGATTTATATGGAATTTTCACTTTTTTCATGGAAAATATGAAAAAATATTATCCACATGTTGAGTTTTAGAGGTGTTTGGGATTTTATAAAGGGGGTTGAAATTTTCATTATTTTTGCGGTAGGACACACCGTTTTCGAGATATAAGCAAAAGAAAAGAAAAAAAAAATACAGTACTATTTTTGCACCAGAAGTCGAGGTGTCGGTGTGAATTTTAGTTCTCGACAACTAATTTTATTCCACACCTATTTAATCGCGGTTAAAAATAGTCAGATTTAGTTAGACAACCTAAATTTTAGGTTGAATAGAATAATGAAATTGACAACAACAGAATAGCAAAATTACCATTTTCACTAAACTATTAATTCAGTGCAATCTTAGTGCTGTCAAACTAAAATAGAGTTAAGTTGTGTCACTTTAGTCAATTTCAGAATAGGAAATCGTCGTTTGACAGGAATAAACTAAATTTTGGAGATTTTTAGTCTAGTTTAGAGAATTTTGTGACAACAGAATCGGCACCAATGTCATTCCTCAGAACCATTATTCTTTAACTTCCGAAGTAGAATGAAGAAATTTATAAAATGTCAGTCAAAAAGTTATTTGTTTTTTGATAAGGACAAGTTTAAAATGTCCTAAATAAGGTGCATTTTTGGCTTATTGTGTACTATGCGGCTAACTAAAAAAAACTCATCATCATCTTAATTTCAGCCAAAAGACGTCCACTTCTGGACATAGGCGCCCCCAGGCTACTCCACTTCGACCGGTCTTGTGCTTCCCATATCCAGCGGATTCCCGCGGCCTTCACAAGGTCATCGGTCCACCTTGTGGGAGACCTTCCTACTCTACGTTCGGTACGCGTTCGCCACTCCAGAACCTTTCGGCCCATGGGCCATCTGTTCTGCGAGCAATGTGCCCTGCCCACTGCCACTAACTTTGGCAATTCTTCGGGCTATGTTGGTTACCTTGGTTCTCCTGCGGATCTCCTGCGGATCTCTTCATTCCTGATTCGATTACGCAGGGAAACTCCAAGCATAGCCCTCGGCAATGTGTTTTGGGTGACTTTAAGACTACTTATGAGGCCCATTGTGAGCGACCACGTTTAACCCATCCATATCCCATCCGTCCATATGGAACCGAAATGTGGCGACGAAAGTCTTTGACCAGTGCGTGAAATCAGTGGCAACACGCACTGGTCAAAAACTTTCGTCTTGAGACACTGCAGTATGTGGGACGAGAAGAAATTGCGAAGCTTCCCGAACGCTGCCTAGCCGAGTCAGACTCGACGATTGACTTTTTTCTCAACATACGAGTACCTTGAATATTTTGGTGAACCAGGTTAACCATGTTAGAACATATTCTGACATTTTTATGATTAACTAATTTTGAAATTTAAAATATGTCTATTCTCTATTGTCTCATTTACTAATTTAAACTAATGTCAGCTTGTGTAGCCAAGTTATTGGTTGAATCAATTAAAATGTAAATTCATTGCTCAATATGTATAAGCCTCAGTTTTAGTAACCAATTTCTTGTCTATCGGACAGCACAAGGCCACTATCCTTGAATGTGGATCGATAATTAGAGGGGTTGGGGGTTGCGCTCTGCACTCGGATGCATTGCGCAATCGCGACCGGCCTCGCCCTGTCCTACATTTCGCCATCTTCAACCTTTAAGTTTCATCATAATCCAGCCTATAATGTTCTCACTGCTGGGACATAGGCTTCCTCTCTGTAAAAGGGAGTGTGCCATAATCCACCATGCAGGCCCAGTGCGGGCTGGTGGATGTCACATGTCTTTGATTTGTTGGTTTTAGAAAATGTCGGTTTCCTCACGATGTTTTCCTTAACAGTTTTGAGATCATTGGTAATGAAATTACAAACATAAAGTGCCTGGGTCTGAACTCACGACCCTCATAAGGCTGGGTCACCACTGCACTCAACCTTTATGATTGGTAAACAGCAAATGTAAAATATCACTATTTTACTAACTATTCCTACATGTGTTACGTATTTGCTTATCACGAAGAACGAAGCCGTAGTAAACTAAATCTCTTTGTTCGTTCGTCTATAGCACAGCACGTGGTCGCTATTCTCTAACGTTGATCGACAATTCCAGGGGTTCTACTATTCAATTGTAGATATCATGATTAATTTTATTTAACTATAGCCATTCGATACCGTTTTTTCAAAACCAATGAAAATTAATAGTAGAAACACAACAAAACAATAGAAGTTTATATAACTAGCTGGTGCTAGCGGCTTCACCCGCGTGGAGTTCCGAAATTATCCAACGGGAACGTACTAACGGGATGAAAAGTAGAAAACCTAAATGTTATTCCAGATCAGATTATAAATGAATAGATATTTCATGTATAACTATATAAAATATCTATTCGTTTAGCAGTTTTTGCGTGATTGAGTAGCAAACATCCGAACATCTAAATATCCAAACATCAAGATTAACAACATCTGACGAATACGGACGATTATTGTTCTCAAATTGAATCCTATTTTCGTCGAATGGAAAGCTTTGCCTTTTCCAGATCATTTGCCTGATTGGGATGCGCTGGTCTGTAGCAGAAGAAGCCGGGCCATCATTATTTTCACTAACACAAATTAGAGGAGGATCTATGTTATCGACATCATTACCGGTATCATAGCTATGTAAAAAGTAAATAGTTTTTATTTCCCTAAAAGCATTCACAAAAATTTGGTACAAAGCTACAATATTAATTTATTGATTACTTAAGGTACTGAAACTGATACCCAAACTAAACTAGGGCTTGTATTTTGGGAGTCAGTCAAACGTGGAGCATTCTATGGAGATCGTGTCAGCGTGAATGCGAATGGCCTGGCGTAAATTATTATTTTAGCATAATAAGCTCTTGTGAGTGTGGGTGTGTTTGAGTGTGGGTGTGTGTTTGTGTGTGGGTGTGTTTGTGTGTGGGTGTTTTTGTGTGTGGGTGTGTGTGTGTGTGTGTGCGTACGTGGTGTGGTTAGGTGAAGCGTGAGGGGTGTCAGTATAAATGTAGAAGTGTGATATTATGCAATGCGAGCTAGTAAGTCTTCTGTCTTTTGATAGTCTAATTGCTGGAGCCAGCCAGCAACAATGTTTTTAACGCTGTGTTTAGAAAGTCCTACAATGCTCAACTTTTAGTTGATGCTGTCGTACAGTCTACTACTCAGGCTGCTAAACTGTCTACTAGCGAAAGCTGTTTTACAAGGGGCACGAGTACGTACTCTGTAAACAAAATACTAAATATTTTAAAATTCTAAGATTTTGAAATTTACCCTCGTACCTTCGAATATTCAACAAAAACTTACATTTTATGGAATGTGTAACTTACAATTACAATTTGTAGATACAATTTGGTCATAGAAATCTACAGGCGTTTTCTACAAGCGTAAACGTTTATTAAACAGCATTTGTTAATATTTGCAATGATAACCAATGATCGGCCTGGCCGACTACTCGGCCATTTTACAGCCGACTAGTCGGCTAGTCGGCCAAAGACATAGAAATATAAAAAGCAGGAGAAGTGGGAAGGGGGCGTGTCCGTGTCCGCGCGCTATGATCAGAATGATCATTCCTAAAGCAAATGGCCGTCTCCGCGAACTAGTGTGCTTTCGATTGTTGTCGTGATAAATTATAAGAATGCCGTGTTGTTCAGTGGTTTCTTGTAAAAACCAAAGCCAAAACAAAAACTTTGTGAATCATGGAATCACTTACCATAAATAAGTACAAGTATTTTTCTATATTTGTCTTTAAAATCATGAAAAACAAGAAATCGAAAAACATTTCTTGCGTTTACTGTTATTTTTGTTTTCAAATATCACGGCGACTGTATTATTTTTGCACTGAAGACATTGCTCCTAAACCACTACCTAAATATTTTGTCGCTAAGTGACTGGACAAGCAATGTAAAAATCACAAAACTATAAAGTATCTATGCGGACGCATTACGTAGTACGGCCGCTGGTTCTTGCGTCGAGCTAGTGATGTGCTCGTGCAGATCCACTAACGTAGGCTATCGATAATGTCGATTCGCGAATAAATTTATTGCTAATAGATCGATGTAAATTAATGTTTTTACTTAATTTGATTATTTTACAGTGTAGTAAAGAAATGCGTAAACAACAGCCGTAAAGGTAACAAAATTTTAGATAATGTCAGTGGAGTGTTATTGGGTTTGAATTATCGTATAATAAGTCTTATCCTCGTGCTATTTCCTTACTTTTTATGGTTTTGGCATTTTACTTACGTTAAAGTCTTCAAACGCTTCGTATGCGTTATTGTTATCGGCATTGTTCAGATAATATATTAGTGACGTATTACGGTTATCGTTTTCATTATATCTTATTTTCTGGACCCCAAAAAAAATTGAAATAGTACAATAATAAATAGAAGTATCGACAACTTTCCGATTTAGTCAATCACTAGCGTGTATGTAAAATTGCTTTTGCACAGCACAACGGTAGCAACCGTTGTTTGTGTGAGTGAGTTGTACTTAAATGCACGCTGCGATTGAAGGGATAAGGTCTATATTTGATTGTATAGTACGTTCTGATTTATAAATTGCGAGTGTGAGCGCGACTTCGTATCTATTGGTTTTATTAAATTGCATGTATAGTTGTGACGCGGTAGTGGGGAGCAAGTGGAGACACCGGGTTCCAATACATTTTCAACTACTTGGCATATCTTCTTCTTTCTTATATCTATGGCCAAAGTCATAGTCGGCCCATCTCTACTTTAAGTATTCAACAAGAGCTTACTTATAAAAATGAAGTCATATTTCGTAGATGTATTGTAATATCTTATTATAAATTTATGAATGGTCTTAAATATTGCGTACATTTTGAAGCAAATGTGGTTTGATTAGATGGGAGTGTAACTGTTACTATGTCATTTCTTCGTCTTCCTGTGTAATGTGGGGGAAACTTCTGTTCAATTAGTGTATTTAAAAAAAAAACGTTGTCCCACACACGTTAACAAACATTTAATAAAGTCACATAATACAAACGGCCAGACCCGCACCCTAATTGCGTAACTCACGAATAATCATAATCGGTTTCGTTTTCACAGTTCAACAATATTCATTGCGTTATTAACGTTGTTGTGCAGACACATTTTTCGAACATATGAAGCAATGGTTTAACAATCCGTTTCAAAACGAAACAGATTATGATGAATCGTGAGTTACGCAATTACGCAATTGCATCGTCTCTCGATGCAATTAATCTCCCCTATATTACACTCTCGAATTTAATACCGGCATTCAAACGAGCTTGTGGGAAGGCTGGGGAGAAATTAATAACTGTCTGCTTTGATCTGCTCCCCTTATGTGTCTGGGCCAAGTAAATTATTTACATCATCCCCTCGCAGACAGAGTTGAATCAATCTCGTTTCAAGGTTAAAATTGCCACGTGTAAGCAAAATAATAGTCCAGAGTTATTACCCCTGCTCTCATGTTATTATTTTGTAATTTTAATAACTCAAGCATGAAAGAGATTTGATATTGTATGCATGTCAAAAGCTATGATCATGTTAGTTGAATCCGGAATATGCAAATTAAAGAGTCCACTTTTGTTGCAAATTCTGAATAGTTGTGATTTGTAACTGTGTAGTTACAGTACATCTGTCGTACTCTAATTACTTAGTAAAATGAGTGCTCCTTTTTGCGTTTGTTCGGTTACTTAGTTCCAAGTTAGCAGTCTAGTACTGCCTCTTTGGTAGTTTTCCTAAGCGCTGCGGCGGAGCATAAGTTTCTGGGTTCGATTCCCAGGTCGGACAAAGTGTAATTGGAGTTTTCTATCTTGAATTTCTCAGTAGTAGCCCGGAGTCTGGACTTATGCCCGGTTGATGGCAATAGGCTCGACCCTTATCACATGGGACGAAAACATAACTGGTGAAATGTGGGTACACCTCAGCCCAACCCTTTGGGCAAAAAAGGCGTGATGTTATGTTCATGTTATACTACTATGTTACTAGTACTATGTTATGTTTTTTTTTTTTTTTTTTGCCTGGGAAATCATCAAATGACTTCTCCTGCTGAGTAGAGCAGGAGGGCGTGTCAGACTTTTACTGACTAAAACCCACCCGTGTTCCCTCAGTACCCCGTATGCCAGGGGCCGTGGTATCTCTTTCGAACAAACCCGCACCCCTGGCAGGCATCGGCCCTTGCGGACCCCACCAGTGGTTGCTGACATCTTTTGGCGCGCGTGTGGAACACAACGCGCCGTCCCAACTACCACTTTTCGGCCGCAGGGGATAGGGAGAGCGGCTGACGCTATACCGACACTCCTCTTCCCCTGCGGCCCCACCGCGTCCGCCATCAAACGGTGGCGGCCCCGTCCAGGCCACGGAAGGGAAGAGCGCTGCTCAGAAGCACCGGCACTCCTCCTCTACCGCAGCCTGTAACCCTCAGCCGCGATGCCTCCCATTCGACATCGCGGCCCACCTCAGTTGCGGTGCACCTCACCGCAACCTACTTTTTGGCCGCTACGTCGTCGGCTTTGAGGCAAAAGCCCTGACGAGCGGCCCCACCTTTGGGTTCCTCTTGGCTTCACCGTGGGTGGGAGACCACGGTTACTGAGCCCCCCCGCAACGACAATGCGGGAACCCACTCGGGGGGGGGGGGGGGGGGTACTATGTTATGTTCATGTTATACTGAAGTTCCAGTTCTTCTCCTTCGATATATTCGTTCACTAATGGGTGATATCTCTTTGTGGTGGAGTTTATATATCTTTACAAGATGCTTTATGTTATGAATTATGATGCATTAATATTTATCTTGAATATGACGTCGTCATGTCAGTCTCAATAATTATTCTACAATGGTTTTGCTTTTAGGTAATAGTACTGGTATTACCAGAAAGGACATATTGGATGGTGTAGACACCTTATTAAAATTAAATACAGGAAAGGTAATGTTGTGTGCTTCACCTTACTCTGATACTTTATCAGATCATGAAAATTGTTATATTTATAAGTTGAATAGTACTATTCCCAGGCTGACATGTTGTCATAGTGACAAATTATTGTATTTTGAGACTAACAAATTTGTTAGTGGTTTTAAGATAACTCAGAGAACTTTATCTCTATCTTGGGAATGTAAACAAATGATTGCTATGTTGATAGCATATAATATTAATGAGGTTATAGATAATATAACAAATACTAGTATTAGTGACAAGTCTGTGTTACCTAGTTATACTAACAACATAGATATGACTTATGAATTGTTAAGTTGTACGAAGGAGGATCCACCTATGATACCAACATCTATAGAGGCCAGTACCAATCAGAGAGAGTATTCTCTTTCTGCTGGAACTCATATGGACAGACTCGACACTTCAGTTGTAGTGGTGGAGGTTGCTCCGGATAACTGTTTACACTAGTTTGTAAAGCAACAGATGTTACCCCTTCAAATAGCCAATTATTGTTAGAGAATCATAAAAAGGTATCTTCTGGCAATTTAACTCATAATAATAAAAAAGCAAAGGGAGTGCAACATACTTTAAAATTGTTTTTGGAAAAAACCAAGTTTGATGTGATTTGTTTAACAGAACATTGGTTAAAAGATCATCAAATAATGTCAATTAACTTTGAAAATTATTGTGTAGTTAGCTTTTTCAGCCGAAAACGTATGATACATGGCGGATCTTTAATATTAGTAAAAAATTCTATTAAATCTAAAGAACGAAAAGACATCACCGGGCTGTCTGTTGAACACACCATTGAATTGTCCTGTGTTGAGCTTGATAAGCATGTTCTAGTTAGCGTTTACAGACCTCCAAGTTACCAGAATCTGTCTATGTTTGATTCTGTAATGGAAGACTTGTTAAAGAAACTTAGTACTAGTAGTAAGTCAATAGTCATATGTGGTGATTTTAATATTAATTTTTTAGAGAAAAACTCAAATACTGTGAGATTATTAAATCTATTTAGGTCATTTGATCTGCCAAATGTTTTTAGTGAACCAACCCGAGTGACAGCTTCTTCTGCCACTTGTATTGATAATATTTTTTGTAACTGTGATTACCTAGACAAACAAATTGTAAATAAGTTGCCGTCTGATCATTGTGGACAAACAATAACTTTTTGCTCCTACATGCCTTTACAAAAAAATCAAATTAGGTTTAGGCCAATGACATGTAGAAATTTAGAAAAAAAAAAAATCTTTGGCCAGTACATTATGTGTTCAGAGTTTTAATAATGTATGTGACCCAAATGAGTTCTACGCCGAGTTCTTCTCACTATTAAACACGCAATTTAATAACACTTTCCCACCAAAGACTAAAACTATTTGCAAAACGTTCTTATTTAGTGATTGGGCTACTCGTATTCGTAAAAGCCGAGAAAAACTTTTTGAACTTTATGGCCTATAGCAACAAATGAATAATACAAGCTTTGATCAGTATGTTTCAAAATATTCAAAAACTTTTAAAATTGTGTGCAAATTAGCTAAAGCGCTTTATATTAGCAATAAAATAAAATCAGCTGATGATAAAATAAAAACGACCTGGCAAATAATAAATAATGAAGCAGGTAGGAAAAAACAGCGTAATACTGAATTTAATTTAGAGACTGTAAATGGCTCCAACTCAGATGTAGAAATAGGTCAGGAATTTGAGAACTTTTTTGCTAATATTCCTGTTAAAACTACTGAAGCTTTAAATTCTTCACCCGCGCGTTCTGCTGCTTTACTCAGGAAGAATGTAACGGCATGCCCTTTGGAGTTTAGGTTTCAGCATACCAACCCCCAAGCTGTTATAAAAGCTTTTAAATATCTTAAAATTAAACCAACAGAAGATCTTTTGGGAATGTCTGTAAAAGTATGTAGTGCTATTATCGAAACCATTGCGCCCTATTTAGCTTTCATATTTAATACCAGTATAGACCAAGGAGTCTTCCCGGATCTCATGAAACACAGTAAAGTAGTTCCGTTGTTCATATCCGGTGATAGTAAAGAACCCAACAATTATAGGCCCGTGTCAATTCTGCCAGTCCTCAGTAAAGTGTTTGAAAAGTTGATTCTCAATCAAATGTTACGTCACTTTAATAAAAATGCCATCTGTCATGAATAGCAGTATGGTTTCACCAAAGGGCGTTGTATCACTGACGCTGGTGTTACCCTAATAAAAACATTTTTAAAGCCTGGGAAGAAGCAAAAGATGCCATTGGAATCTTTTGCGACCTCTCCAAGGCGTTTAATTGCGTAAACCATGAGACCCTTCTGCTGAAACTGGAGCACTATGGGATTAGAAATACAGCTCTAGATTTACTAAAATCATACCTGAAAAACAGAAAAGTTAAAGTTCAAGTAAACGGCATAAACTCACTAGGGGCTGAAATGGCATTGGGCGTTCCCCAAGGTTCAATATTGGGTCCATTCCTCTTTTTAGTTTACATTAATGATTTACCCTATTTACTTCCAAATGAACCGAAGATGGTGTTATTTGCAGATGACACATCATTGATATTTAAAATAGACCGACGTACACAAAATCTTGACGACGTGAATAACTCTATTTTTCAGGTCCAAGATTTTTTTTTTTTTTTTTGGTTGGGAAATCATCAGATAACTTCTCCCGCTCTGGGTGGAGCAGGAGGGCGTGTCAGACTTTTACTGACTAAAACCCACCCGTGTTCCTTCAGTAGCCCTTAAGCCAGGGGCTGTGGTGTCTCTTTCGAACAAACCCGCACCCCTGACAGGCCTTTCGGGTCCTATCACTTTTTGTGCTGACATCTCTTTGAGGCGCGCGTGGAACACAACGCGCCGTCGACTTGGGCTTGGTCCTTACCGGACAGCGAGCTACCCATTACTCGCCGTCCGCAAGCCCATGCCTACGGTGGCCGGAAGTCGGCCTGGGATTCCCAACGCCCAGGGCGTCTCCGTATCCTGCGGCGGCTGGGGTCGCGAGGGCGCATATGCTGCCTCTCCCTCACGTGCGCCGCCTCCCTCTTCGCGAGCATCACTGCTTCGCTGAAGGAGGTGACGGCTCCCCATGCCCTCTCGCTCCGTACCATGGCCTGGACCAGGGCCGGACGCGAGAGATCGCCGCCGCCGATCGCCTCCACGAGGACACGGCGGTGCTCCGCCCAAGCAGGGCAGACCGCCACCGTGTGCTCCATCGTGTCCTCAGGGCGATCTTCGCAGTGGAAACACCCGGGCGTTTCCTCCCGCCCTATCCGAAACAGGAACCTCCCGAAACAACTTGAATGATAGACTGCAGCAAGTTCAAATAAACGGTGTGAATTCCTTGGGCTTAAAAGTCAAAATGGGAGTACCGCAAGGTTCAATATTGGGTCCGTTCCTCTTTTTAGTATATATAAATGATTTACCTCATTTACTAAAAAACCAACCACAAATGGTGTTATTTGCTGATGACACATCACTGA
Source organism: Polymixis flavicincta (assembly GCA_949987655.1). NCBI lineage: Eukaryota > Metazoa > Arthropoda > Insecta > Lepidoptera > Noctuidae > Polymixis > Polymixis flavicincta. The sequence continues at coordinate 6,782,664 of OX465171.1, read as the reverse complement.
TTTTTAAAGTTAAGAGACACGCACAGGAGCTTGACGAGGTAAATAGCGCTATAGTTAAGGTCCATAATTGGTTTACTGTAAATAATTTGGTATTAAATGGAAAGAAAACTAAATGCATAAGATTCACGTTGCCGAATGTCAGAAGTAGTGAATGTCACGTTGTATTGAATAAGGAGATAATAGAATTCGTCGAACAAACGGTTTTCCTGGGGATCACGCTTGACTCAAAGCTACAGTGGGGTCCTCACTTAACATCACTTGCAGGGCGGCTAAGTTCTGCCGCTTACGCTGTTTGGAAGATCCGCCAATTAACAGACGTGGATACCGCGCGACTTGTTTATTTTAGTTACTTTCATAGCATCATGTCTTACGGTATTTTGCTATGGGGACGGGCTGCGGATGTTGAGTCGATCTTTATTCTGCAAAAGAGGGCTGTCAGAGCCATTTACAACCTCCGCAGACGCGAATCTCTAAGGGAACTGTTCAAAACAATTAACATCATGACGGTACCTTCTCAATATATTTATGAGAACATTATGTATGTTCGGAAAAATCTACATCTTTTTAGTAAGATAAGTGACAGGCATAATTTTAACACTAGAAATAGGAACAAATTAGATCAACCACGTTTCAGATTTTCTAAAGTACATACTTCTTTTATGGGGTACTGTGTAAAATGTTATAATAAACTACCAGTCGATATTCTTGAACTAAGTGAAAATAAATTTAAGTCATGCATTAAACGCACACTATGTAGACAAGCATATTATAAGTTAGATGATTATATCTTAGATAAAAATGCCTGGCTTAATGCTGGTCCTGCTCCACAGCCACCTGGGCTTACTAATTAACATTTTAATATTTGGAAGAGATGCTTCCCCTTTTTTTTATGTTTTCTGACATTACGAACACTTCTGTTCCTATTATTATTATTTTTCTGACATTGCGAACATTTCTGTTCCTATTTTTATTAATTTTGTGACATTACGATTTTGTTTTTGATTTTACTGAACCAAGTATTATTTATTAAAATTTCAATAGATACTTATTATATATTTTTCTTTCTTTTTGGGAGTCAAATTTTATGAATTTCTCAAATAGGATTGAAACTATAGTTTTGTATAATTTAGAAGCATTTTGTCAAATTTTTGTAAATGTGAGTACCATGCATCCTTATAATATGTTGTTTTAATGTACGTCGACTTGAAAAAACGTGGTAGTTGAGAGTATGTCATGCTCACTTAAATGTCTCACTGATGGTGGCGTGTGTGTTGGATCATTCGGTTCCCTAGAAAATGGTTGAGCTGGATGGTGCTGATCCATGCGTCAAGTTCGTGAACGGGCGCCGTCGGTTGAGACTGGTCATCTCTTATCTGCCATGGCTTATTTTGAATCTTATTTTTTTTAATTTATTTTATTACATTGTTCTCACATATAGAAGCACCAAGAATAATGTTCCCACACACACAAATTTTGTAATACCCACGATTTAAAAGAGTGTCCTTGGAGTTTCTTGCCCGTTCTTCTCCAGAGAGATCTACGTTTTTGGAATGGGCACCTAGCTTCAACTTCGATTTTTGTTTGACAATTCAAAAGTGCCTGTGAAAGGTCTAATTGAAATAAATGCTTTGAGTTTTTTGAGTTTTTTTTGACAACCGTGTCCGGTGAGGACCTGCGTCAGGCGGAAGGTGAGGACGCCATGCCGCCTCTCAAACCACTCCTCAAAGAGGGGACTTACCGCCGCAATCGTGGCGTGCCCATCAGGTCCAAGATTGCTTTACGGTAAATAATTTGGTACTAAATGGCACAAAAACCAAATGAATTAGATTTCAATTATCAAATGTTAGAAGTAGCGAATGTGACATCATATTGAATGGTCTTTGACCAGTGTGTGTTGCCAGTGATGACCTATGGTACAGAGACGTGGTCACTCACAATGGGCCTTATCAGAAGGCTTAAAGTCACCCAAAGGGCAATGGAGAGGGCTATGCTCGGAGTTTCCCTACGCGATCGAATCAGAAATGAAGAGATCCGCAGGAGAACCAAGGTAACCGACATAGCCCGAAGAATCGCCAAACTTAAGTGGCAGTGGGCAGGGCACATTGCTCGCAGAACAGATGGCCGATGGGGCCGAAAGGTTCTGGAGTGGCGACCACGTACCGGAAGACGTAGAGTGGGAAGGCCTCCCACAAGGTGGACCGATGACCTTGCGAAGACCACGGGTATCCCCTGGATGTGGGAAGCACAAGACCGGTCGAAGTGGAGGAGCCTGGGGGAGGCCTATGTCCAGCAGTGGACGTCTTTCGGCTGATATGATGATGATGATGATTGAATGGAGAAAAACTGGAATTTGTTAATCAAACGGAGTTCCTGGGAATCACGCTAGACGATAAATTGCAATGGGGACCTCATATAACGTCTCTTGCGGGGCGGCTAAGCTCGCCCGCTTATGCTGTTAGAAAGATCAGACAGTTAACAGATGCAGAACCCGCGCGTTTGGTCTATTTTAGCTACTTCCACAGCATTATGTCGTATGGCATTTTACTGTGGGGTCGGGCTGCTGACATTGAATCCATCTTTATTTTGCAAAAGAGAGCTGTCAGAGCCATTTATAATCTACGTCGCCGCGAATCCCTCAGGGAACTGTTTAAAAAGATTAATATTATGACAGTACCTTGCCAATTCATTTATGAAAATATCAGGTATCTAAGAAAACATCTACATCTTTTTAATAAAATAAGTGATAGACATAATTTTAATACTAGAAACAAAGACAAAATAGATCAACCATTTTTCAGATTGGCTAAAGTACATTCATCTTTTATGGGGGGGGTACTGTGTTATATGTTATAACAAAATACCTTGTGATATATTGCAATTTAATGAAAGGAAATTTTAAACTCATATTAAAAGTACACTTTGTAAATAAGCGTATTATAAATTAGAGGATTAAATCCAAGATAAGAATGCTTGGAAACATGCTGGTCCTGCTCCCTAGGACAATGTAGAGTCTAGACAAAATCAAACTGGTTGCGAATTGAATTATATAAATAATTATATTTATGACATTGATTTACACTCACACACTGACTTATTTCTTGTTAATATTCTAAGAAAATCGTATACTTACTCTTACAATGTTTGTAAATATGTGAGCACCGTGTATCTATCATAGAATTAATTTATCTTTATTGCTTCAGTTGCATTTTGTTACCTTTTTTGCTATAGTAATTTTATTCTGGGTGCATCGTTTTCGCATATAATTATATAATTAATGTACTGTGATGATAAATTGTATGTAAAACATTTTAAAAGAGTAACGGTGGAGTTTCTTGCCCGTTTTTCTCCATACGAAACTACATTTTGGAATGGGCGACTAGAATAAATTCCGTTTAAATGTAAATGTTGACGTTCAAAAGTGCCTTTTAAGTGCCTAATTGAAATAAATGCTTTGACTTTGACATTAACCATAAACTTTTGAGTGACAGATTTCTATTAGGCGTTCACGTCTTTTGACTTGAAATGATTGGATTGGGGTTTTTCCATCAGGATTTTATCGAAGCAGCCGGGTGTCTGGGTATCAGCTGGTTTATGGAAAAAGGGTTACATAGAGACTATTATATGGGGTTTAAATATAACTGGCGAAATGAGGATGCATTAATGGTACCTTTAGTACAGCCACATTTTGCCACTACACATGTGCCTATCGTTTCGAGGATCACAGGCGAGAAGTCATGTTATGTTATTATTCGACGTTTCAGCACCAATTTATGAATGAATAAGAAAAAGGTATAGTTTTTGTGGAACATAAAATTCCCTAAACGTAGTAAGATTCCTATACTGCGGAATAGTTAATCTTAGTGTAATTAATTTTAATTAAAGTAACTAAATTAATTTGTGAAACGTAACATTATTTCTAATATCACTAAGATAAACAGTGTAGCATAATCATCTAAGAGAATTTCATCGTGAAGGGGACCTTATAGCCTTAATCTTCTTCGTCATATCGATGATTCTACATATCCGTATAAGATTAAAAAAAAAACAGCCACGTCGACACAGCATATTCGCATTGACCTCCCAAATGTCTTTCACCCTTAATAAGAAAAATAGTAATTTGAAACATAACCTTTGTGATCTTTAATAGGTATAAGTTTTAGGTAATGAATAAGGCTATATAAAGTAAGAGAAATGTTTAATGTGTTTTTAGTGTGTGTCGCTATCTATACTAATAATAAAGAGGAAAGATTTGATTGTTTGTTTGTTTGCATTGAATACGCTCCGAAACTACTGAACCGATTTGAAAAATTATTTCACTGTTGGGAAGCTACACTATCCCCGACTGACATCGCGGTGCGCTGCTAGTCGCTTCATCATCATCATCATTAGCCTACAGCAGTCCACTGCTGGACATAGGGCTCTCCAATTGCACGCCATTCAGCTCGATTCTCGGCAACTCTCATCCAGTTGCTACCAGTAACCCTGCGAAGATCGTCACTCCACCTAGCCTGAGGGCGTCCTACCTTACGTTTGCCGATTCGCGATCTCCACTCAAGAACACGTCTATCCCAACGGTCATCGGTTCTACGGCTAATGTGGCCGGCCCATTGCCACTTCAGCTTGCTAATTCTGTGAGCTATGTCGACAACTTTGGTTCTCTGCCGGATCACCTCATTCCGGATTCTATCTTTCAGAGAAACTCCGAGCATAGCTCGTTCCATAGCTCGCTGAGCGACTTTGAATTGATGGACCAGCCGTACCGTGCGTGTCCACGTTTCAGCTCCGTAGGTCATAACAGGTAGGACACACTGGTTGAAGACTTTAGTCTTTAGGCTCTGTGGAATACGCGACGAGAAGACTCGACGAAGCTTCCCAAATGCTGCCCAACCCAGCTGAATTCTTCTGTTAGCCTCTTTCTCAAAGTTGTTCTTACCAAACTGCAGAATTTGCCCGAGGTAAACGTAATCTCGAACAACCTTGAGAGCACCGCCAATAACAGCAATCGGGCCCGGAGTAAAGTGTTCGTTGAACATAACCTGAGTTTTGTCCAGTTCATCTGGAGACCAATGCGTACAGAAGAATCAACTAGGTCGTTCAGCATCTGCTGCAAGTCCTGCAGCGATTCAGCCAGTATGACGATGTCATCTGCAAATCTCAAGTGTGAGATGTACTCGCCGTTGATATTAATACCGCGTCTTTCCCAGTTTAGCGTTCTGAACACATCGTCCAATGCGTTGGAGAAACATTTTGGGGAAATAACGTACCCTTGTCTCAATCCTCCGCGCAGGGGGATATGTTCAGTTCGCTGGTCCTGAGTTTGGACGGTCATTGTCGCGTTTTCATAAAGATATCTCAGCACTTGGATATATCGCCAGTCGACTTGGCATCGCTGCAGAGACTCCAAAACAGACCATGTCTCGATAGAGTCAAAAGCCTTTTCATAGTCCACAAACGCTAGGCACAGCGGCCGATTGTACTCTTGGGACTTCTGTACAATTTGCCGCACTGTGTGAATGTGGTCCATGGTGCTGTTTCCTCCTCAAAACCCGGCCTGCTCCGGTGGCTGAAACTCGTCGAGTCTCCGCGCTAAATGATTCGTGACGACTCTTGAAAACAGCTTATATACGTGGCTTAGAAGCGAAATGGGTCTGTAGTTCAGAGGAGCGTGGTCGTACTTTTCGAAAAGTACGGCCACGCTCCTCTGCCACGCTTCTGGAGTTCTCCCAGAGAACAGGACATAGTTGAAGAGCTCCTGAAGCTCTTTCAGTACAGGACTTCCTCCTGCTTTCAGGAGCTCGGTCGTAACCCCATCCTCCCCTGGGGCTTTTCCATTTTAAAGCTAGTAAAAGGTATTTTATAGGTTTAAATAGTAAGCTAATAAGAACGTAAGACACATTGTGTCTTTAAGGATCCTTTCTCTCGGGGATAGGTATAAGTATTGCCTACACTAACTTTATAAAGACGAAAGATTTGTATGTTTGTAACGAATAAGCAAAAAACTACTGGACCGATTTCAAAATTCTTTCACTAAGACAATGCTACATTATCCCTGTGTAACATAGGTTATGTTTAGGTATAACTGGAAAAAATAGGGATTCCACTCGTGCGAAGCCTAGAGCATACGGTGGAGGTCAGCCTTGCCAGTGGCTTGGGCGGAGCACGGCCGTGTCATTGTGGAGCCGATCGGCGGCGGTGATCTCTCGCGTTCTGCCCTTGTCCAGGCCATGGAACGGAGCGAGAGTGCATGGGTGGCCGTCGCTTCCTTCTGCGAAGCTGTGATGCTCGCGAAGAGGGAGGCGGCGCATGTGAGGGAGAGGCAATATATGCGCCCTCACGACCCTAGCCTCCGCAGGAGATGCCCTGAGCGTCGGGAATCCCAGGTTGATTCCCGGCCACCGTAGGCTTGGGCTTGCGGACGGTGAGTAATGGGTAGCTCGCTGTCCGATAAGGACCAAGCCAAGGTCGACGCCGCGTTGTGTTCCACGCGCGCCTCAAAGAGATGACAGCACAAACTGTTGGGGCCCGCAAGGGCCGATGCCTGCCAGGGGTGCGGATTGTTCAAAAGAGATACCGTGGCCCCTGGCATACAAGCTGCTGAGGAAACACGGGGCGGTTTTAGTCAGTAAAAGTCTGACACGCCCTCTTGCTCCACCCAGAGTGGGAGAAGTTATTTGATGATTTCCAACCCTCAAAAAAAAGGAACCCTTGCGAAGCCGGGACGGGCCGCTAGAGTTCAAATACTTAGGTCTGCGGGTCTGTTCTTCCCGTTGTCCTAGCAGCAAAAGTTTTGCAAATAAAGGTAAAAATGCGAAAATTGTTATAATACAAAAAAAAAAAAAAATAGTTATTACTTATTAGTTAGAGCATCGACCATGAAATAAAACGATGTACGGTAAAAAAAAAATGTCGTTCAATACGGAATTGTAAATTGAGCCAACTGGTCACAAAAACTTTGAAACGGAATCCACAGGGCGTGTAACCTACTCGTATTTGACTGGTTTTATTTATAGGTAGACAGGAAAGGAAGAACAGCTGCCAAGTGGACACAAAGTTTTACAAAGAGATCTCATACTTCAGTCAGTAGCTGATTACAGCCTCATTTTCAGGAACTGACCTCTGGACCTCTGTGTTAATCTGTGCCTCTGCCTATACAGGGTGGAGATTAGGTTATCACATTAAGTGCTAAATCGTACAGCGGTTATTACAAATTGTTATTAGTCTGGTAGAATAATAAAACTTTTTAAACAGAATTCTTCAAACAAAACCACCCTTGATAAAGGCAATCGCGGGGCGATTGTAGCAACAATTCAACACAAGCTTTATGGCACTGTTACCAAATGATCACAATAATGTTCTTAAATACTAAAATGAAAAAGAACGTCCCACGGCTGGAAGGTTAATTGCTATCCATTATCTGCCTTGCTTTTTTCCAACTATGTTTGGGTTGGCATTCAGTCAAACCAACTGAATACTTTTACATGGAGCGACTTCCTGTCTGACCTCCACAACCCAGTACCTGAGAATCATTATCATCAAATTTTTTCGAGTGTATATGTTTTAATAACACAGACACAGTTTACCACGTTTGCGATGTGATTGATATATAAATACATATTTATTATGATAACTTAAATATTATAATTATGATAGTATTCCATTGTTAGTACCATTTCGCATCAATAGATGTCGTTACGTGTATGTAAATTACGCAATGTAGTTTTTCTTGGACAATTTAAACGTACCGTATCGTGACGTTACGTTCTATTTACTACTCCCTGTCTTATTTTGCACAGCAGTTATTCATTTAACGAAATAAAGTCTTTCGAAAATCAGCAAAAAAAAACATTGTTTTTTTTGGGAACCTATGGTTCTTGAGAAGTCGGCAATGGGAAAGTGATAAATTAAAGGAATAACAAGCAACCAAAACAATTTTATACCCATAACACAGACAGACTAAACACGCTGTTAACCACCCCCCCGCACTGCGTCGGTTTATTGCGGAGTTGTGGACCCTCCGAATTCGAGACTAACCGCCAAACTTGAAGGCATTTAGATTTGAACTTCAGTGCCTTAAACATACGGCTGAAAGTTGACGGACGTTGTGAATTTAAATATTTCGCGATTTTATTTTGCTACACCAAATTGAGCCTTATGTTAGAGTACCTAAAGTCGTTTCGCCGCCTTTCCGGGACTGCGCCCTTCCGACGGCGTCCTTGGTCCTACAGCGCATGCGTAATTCGTATCGACCCCTTGGACATTTTACTGCGTCTAATCTCGAGCCCCATCTCGCACAGTCCTCGCCCGGCCCGCTAACTGATCGGTAGTCTGCTTGGAGACCGTGGTGGAATAATTTTCCCTTTGATCTTAATTGAACCGTTGAGCAACCGCGCTTAATAATGTATACTCCGGACATATTCTTTCCCGATTGTAAGATGTGTGTGGCTCTTCGTAACTACGAACGTATGCTGGAAAAAGCAGAAGCAAAGAAACAAGATCCGGTCGAATACTGCCGGGAGAACTATCCACCCACCAACTACTACGAGGGCTGTAACGAAGAAGAAGGTAAGATTACTAGGAATGCTAGTTTTTTGGGCTAGATATGATGGATGTAATAGTACCGGCAGCCATATTCGGGAAGGAACTCAAGATGGGAGCGGTTCCACCATAACTCATTGAGTCGGTAAGTAATTTAGCTTGTAGACCGTTATTTTAAACAGCGGATACGTCGGTTTCTTTGTTCCTACCTCGCTTATTGAAATGGCGACGACGATGACGGCGACGGTGGCGACGGCGACTGTGTCTTCAACGCGCATGCTTCATATCGATCTTCAAGTGGCGGAGTTATTTTTAGACGGCCCAGTACCCTCTGATTTTAGTAAAGTACATGTTTTTATTTACTGTGATGGTGATGAAGTTGCCTAAATACTTCGCGTGCGTGGAGTGGTAAAAAAACCGGAAATAGTTATAAGTATACTTAATACTGGATGTGGGAAGCACAAGACCGGTCGAAGTGGAGGAGCCTGGGGGAGGCCTATGTCCAGCAGTGGACGTCTTTCGGCTGATATGATGATGATACTTAATACTACTAATAGGTAGTAGGGCTAGGTTTATAGTGCTAAAATGTACAAATAGGTTAAATAATGAAAATGGCGGCCGCACAGAAACATGGGTTCTTTATTTTATCTAGTTTATTCAAATGGCAACCACGACTACGTCATCAAAGCGCATGCTCCATATCGATCTTCAAATTACAGATATTTTTAGTTATGATGATGGTGATACAGTTGTCTTAATACTTTGCGTGCGTGGATAGCTAAGAAAAATGGATAAATATATTTATCGCAATATGTATCGGCAATGTGGAAATGCCCCACGGAAACATGGCGGGCTCAATACAGGCCAAGATGGCGTCGAAGCTACTGCAGCGCGCATGCGTAATCACGCAATGCATCCTTTGCAGCGGCTAGTTAGGCTATCCCGCCCACCTCGGTTCATAATAGCGATTTCCTACGTGTGAATCTTTATATGCGACATACTCACGGTTTTTTTTTTATAATTTCTCAGATTGTAAAATGCCGGAGATATTTTTAAACTGCCCTCTGATTCAGTAAGTGTACAGATATTTTTCGTTATGATGATGGCGATAAAGTTCCCTAAATACTTTGCGTGCGTGGATAACTAAGAAAAATGGATATAGTTAAATATATATAAAGGGCGGCAATGTGAATAGGTTGAATAATCAAAATGGCGGCCGCACAGAAACATGGCGGGCTCAATACAAGCCAAGATGGCGTCGATGCTACTGCAGCGCGCATGCGTGATGGCGCAATGCAGTTGTTGCAGCGGCTGTTAGGGTAGCCCCGGTTCATAATGGCGGCTTCCTATGTGCGTAGTTATATCTTTTTACGCGACTTACTGCCGCACTCGAGCTACCAGTGCGGGGCGGTCAGGGGTCCTGTTTTTTTTTCTATGGGGATTACTTTTTATTGTCATCTTAAGTCAGGAAGTGTGTTATTAGTGCCATCTACAATTAATTGGTAAATCTATGCAGAATACGATTTTTATAACTTTATAATTCCTAAGAATGGAAAAGATTCATGGAATGTGGATTTACCCTTCGGAATTGTAACAAAAGGCCATGATTTCACATTTTTTTAAATGTTAATTGTGAATTTAATTATATAGGTGAAGAATGTTAGGAGCGGGGGTTGCATTAGGCAGTATTTCGATTTGAAGCGTGGCCTTTGTAGGTTTTCAAACATTTGCCATCACAGGCGGCTCTTTGTCATTTAATGCGTTTTCTTTTTATCCTTATATCGAAACGAATTCGAAAGTTTAAACGGTATATATTTACGCAAGATTTTTTTTTGTTTTCTTAGAAATTATGACACCTATCTACTGTTTTTTATGGGTATTCTTCTTTGGCGAGAAATACCTGCATAAATAGTAATAGTTGGACAAAAACTATTACATTACAAGATGGCGAGACGTTCGGAAATAGAGTAAAGATGGCGCCGATTACCATTACAACGCAACGCGCTTGCGTGATATCGATCGTATCGAACTTTCATAGCGGCTACTTAGGAATTCCACCCTCCTCGGTTCGGACGAGTGAGCGCCACTATAGTATTAACAAAACGATAATAATGTCGTTTTGGCGGATATTGGTGAGGCTTATTCTCGGTGATTGTGAGTCTAATGATCTCTGTTGAGCAATAGTTCGCTCGCAGATTCCTAATCCCTATTCTATTTGTGATATGAAAATGAGGTGCTAATAAAGCATTGCAGTAGTGTACCTAGTGATGTAACTGGCACGTTTGAACGGTTATTGTATGTACCGACTGTGTCGCAATATTAAAAAAAAAATTGGTGCATTGAATCTGGCAGTTCAAGATGGAAGATGGTGCAACAGTTGCGACGCGCATGGGTCATTATTGATCCCAATAAAATTCAACAGTGGCTATGATGCCTTTTTTAAAACAGAATATTGGGTTAATAAGGAACTAAGGTCAACGACCACGTGAAAACGTTTCCTTTTAACCATTGTAGCTACTTACAAGAAACCGACCTTAGGAGACTGTCGTAATTTGTTGAGACATTTTGAACTTCATTTTGAAAATGGGCAGCTTTCACAGAAACTTTTTATAAAGCCGATCGATCTATTTCTATACGGTATTTTCTACCGTATAGAAATAGATTGAAGAGAATAGAACTCAGTTTCTCTATTTCGATCTGTCTTATGTCGTGGCCTGTTTAACCATATTAAAAATAAGAAAAAAAAATCAGGCAGACCTATGTGCAAATTTTATCCAAGTTTCTTATTTTATCCATTCTTATGGCTCGCATCCATCCGCCATCCATAATTTCTCATCCATCTTCTTCACGGCCCTACATTCCGCTCTGTATAGAATATGTACATAGATAATAATTAAAACTCATTAAAAAACCATTTTTGAGTGTCTTATGGCAGCAATCTCTGTAACAGCTCAATATTCAATATCTGGAATGTACATGGGAATAGTGGGCGGTCACCCGGCCACGCCTAGGTACCTGTAAATTAAGCCGACCGTTGCGAGGCTACAAAGCGCATATCTTTTTTCGATTTCATTAGTTTCGAAGCCCCGCGTTTCACGCTTCACCACCTATACAGTACCTACCGCTCATCAACTTCCCTCCGCACCAACCCCGCACCTCAACAGCCTTTGGATCCCACCCCGCCCCGAAAACATCCCTTGCACCGCACCCCGCCCGTAAAACATCCCTTGCACCGCACTCCGGTCCTCTCGTTTCCGCCCCGCGCATGGCCGTGCGGGAGGGGAAAATGTGGGCGCTCTTTGTTACTGCGTCGAGCAGTACCCATAGGTAAGATGCAAGATGGCGCTTTTGCAGTGATGCTGCGCGAGTGTAAAATGCGCCTGCGTGAAATCGATCGACCGCAGTTTTGCCGCAGTCCTTTGGAATGACGCAGCCGCCCCATTCTTCTTCGGTTCGGACTAGTGGTCGGTCGTTAGGTATCTCATGCGTTGACTCGCATATTTGATGTATAGTAACTTAATTACTAGTGAGTTTCGTTCTTAGTGCGGAGTGAATTGTGTGTGATAATTCTAGCATGGATTCTTTTTTATTAACTTTGTGAGCTGTTCGATTATAATTGAAGAGTTGCGGAATTATGAATTTTGTTCGTGAGAGAAGCTGACCGCGCAGAAATAAACCTGGAGTTCAAAATGGATATCAATGCTCGGAAGCGCATTGTAATATATTTTGAAGAAACGTGGATAAGAAGATAAACAAATTAATTTCGTTTATGAAAGAAGTCGTGCGTCGAAATTTGCCAGAGCTTATGCCGAAGGACGGATAACGCAGTTGCAGTGCGCGTGCGTGAAAATTTCATAAAGACCATTTGCAATCGCAGTCTTCTTCGGTTAGACCAAGTGGTCGGATCGGTTCTTCACGTGTCCCAATTCTTTAAAAGCAGAAATGGTTCAATTTCTGATAAGACTACCGCGGAGTGATTATTGTGTGATAAGTAGTGATGCCTTTTTGTGATAATAAAAGTTTTAGTGCGGCGTGGCTGTGGTAGTGGTGTGTAAATTTATTTGCATTATAAGACATCGTATTTTTTTTGGATTACGAGTTCTTTGTGTAATGTATTTTGGTGATCATAGAACGCTAAAATGTCATTAATCGATCGCGTTAAAATGACGGCCGAGCAGCACCTTTAGTTTTAACTCCCATTGTAAGTATTTCATCGCATAGTTGTAAATTATTAATTATGTAGATTTGAATTGTCTGATTGGTGTTTGAAAAGTTCAAACCGGGCAAAGATAGTTTCGTGGGAGTCATTCAAGATGGCCGCCGATAACATTGCATCTCGCCCGCCCAAGGATTGCGTGGAGCGCGCATGCCGCCAAAGGATTGCGTCGAACGCGCATATTGTTCGAACCAAACCTTGATAACTTAGGTTCTGAGTATGACAACTCATAAGTTAATATCTATCGTTATCATAAAACAAATACTATTCCACAATTCTCGGGAGTTTTCTCTTTATACATCTGACATCGGCACCGTTACCGCAGGGGAAAATAAAATAGTATAGAATGATGAAACACAAATAAGACGAATTGCGTGTAACATCACATAACCTCCAAAGGCCCGAAACTTTGAGACGGCGGACAATCTGCGCGGGTCGCAGTTGCATCACGCATACGCGATATCGATTGCTGTTGCCCATTTCGCAATCGCCCACATTTCGCTCATGGCGCAGTCCTTAGGATAGGACTGCGCCATGAGCGAAATGTACATAGGACCCACTCCTAGTAGTGATCGGTCGTTCGGCAGTTCATAAACTGTGTTCACTTTTCAATGGAGGAAATAAAGGTACTTCCCAATTAGACTATTGTAAAAATGTGGTAGGTGTAACTTGTGTGTGATAAAATGGCCGCAGAGCAGCTCTTTCCTTTACAATTCATATTGTAAGTATTTCATATAATTCTGATCAATTCAGGATTATTAGGAATATTGGTGGAAAGAAATGTTAAAAAGTTTAAATCTGGCTAAGATAGTTTCGTGGGGGTCATTCAAGATGGCCGCCGATAACGTTGCATCGCGCCCGCCCAAGGATTGCGTAGAGCGCGCATGCTGCCAAAGCATTGCGTAGACCGCGTATATTGTTCGAACCAAACCTTATAAATTATGTGATTGATACTTAGGTTCCGACTTTGACAACTCATAAGTTAATAGGTATCTATCATTATCATAAAACAAATGCTCGTCCACAAGTTTCGTGCGTTTTCTTTTAACACATCCGACATTGGCAAAATCGTGCACAAAGGCACGATTGCCGCAAGGCAAAAAAAAAAATACGAAATCTAAAATAGAAATAAGACAAATTGCGTTTAACATCTTATGAGCTCCAAAGGTCCGGAAGTTCAATATGACGGCCAATGTGCGCGGGTCGCAGTTGCATCACGCATGCGCGATATTGATTGCTGTCGGCCATTTGTAATCGCTCACATCTCGCTCAGGGCGCAGTCCTTAGTGGGTCCTAGTAGTGATCGGTCGTTCGGCAGTTCATAAACCGTGTCTGCTTTTCAATGGAGGAAATAAACAAAGGCACTTTCCAATTACACTATTGTAAAAATGTGGAATAATTTGTGTGTGATAATATGGCCGCAGCGCAGCTCTTTCCTTTACAATTCACATTGTAAGTAATTATGATACATTCTTAGTTTTTTTATGGGCGAAAATGAATGTTAAAAGCACTAGCGGCTAGTTTCTTTGAGTCGCCATATTAGATAGCCGCATGCGTTAGTGTTCAATCAAATAGCTTGAATCTACCAAGTCTCGGGAGTTTATAATGGCAGGCGGGCGACGTGCGGGTGCCGCACTGAAGCAGCTGCATCACGCAGACGTGAGCCGCCATTTGCAATCGCGCTCCTCTCGCCAAATCCTTTCCGGTTCGTAGTGCATAATTAGCCTATAATTTTCCCATTGCTGAGACACAGGCCTCCTCTTGGTGAGAGGGAGTGGACCGCTATCCGCCACGCGAGTCCAGTGCGAGTTAGTAGATGTCACATATCTTTCGAATTTTTGGTTCTAGTACATGCCAGTTTCCTCGGTTCGTAGTATCGATCGGTGGAGGAACTCGGGGCAGGAAAAGTATACCGCGCATGCGTCATAAATCGTACCGAACTGACGCGGCTGCATTACGCTGGCGTGAGCGGTCATTAGCAATCGAGCACCTCTCGTCCAGTCGTTTCCAGTTCGGAGTACTTAGTGATCGGGAATTCTGTACATATGCTATTGCGATACGCCCGTCTAAAGTGCAGACCCCGTCATAATTTTCGCAAATCCCGAGAGTCGAAGATGGCAGCCGAAGCGCGCGTGTCGCATTGACGCAGTTGCATCACGCATGCGTGAAATTAAGCACTTTAAAATTCTATAGTGTCCATTTGCAATCGCTCACCCTGTCTAGTGCCTAGTCCTGTCCGGCACCCTAATTGCGTAACTCACGATTGATCATAATTGGTTTTGTCTTCACAGTTAAACAATATCCATTGCGTTATCTACGTTGTTGAACAGACACATTTTTCGAACATATGAAGCAATGGTTTAACAATCCGTTTCAAAACGATACAGATTATGATGAATCGTGAGTTATGCAATTAGGGTGCTGGTCGTAGTAGTGATCGGTCGTTCGGTAATTCATCTGTCGACATTATGCACATCGATTGACAAAATTTGCCACTGACTGTGTTTAATGATTTGTGAGTGATATTAATATTCGCGGTGTATATGTTAGGTATTTATTTGTTAATTACGACTCTTAATTTTTTGTACATGACGAACAAATGGTGGAATAGGAAGATTTATTGATCGAAATAGGTAGTGTATGTGTTACTGAAATGGTGACCGCGGCGCGAAGCATGGGGGTGGGGATATTCAAGATGGCAGCCGAAGCTGCTGCACCACACTGCGGTGCCGGTCCACGCTCGTCCACATAGCGTTGTTTAAACCGCATGTGCGTCAGTGTCCATGCGGCAGTATCTACCTCATCTAACAATTTATAGATTAAAATAAATTATATAAAAAGCTCGTAAGGCTAGGCTAATTGCGGTGAAGTAGCTTTTATACTAAGGGTTTGCTGTCTTGATTACTGATCGAAACCATTGAAGCAATTATCAAAACGGTATAATTAATAATTAATCAAATGAGATCTTACACGAGCCGTTGTGCAGTCGCGCAATAAAAGGGTCCACCTTTCAGCAGATTTTTCACTTGCAACATACGGCCAGCATTATGACTGAAAATTTTCGTTTGAAATAATCACATGAGCATGGTATTTGGGAAAATAACGTATTTGGAAATTGCGGCTTACAGCCTCTGTCGTTTATGGAATATTGTTACTTTTTTTTTAGAGGCAACTGAAGGAACACCGGTGGCCTAGCTCCACCCAGAGCGGGAGAAGTTATTTGATAACTCCCAAAATCCTCACCCCACCCCACCCTCAAAAAAAAAAACCTTTCTGAAGATTTGTTGTCTGTCTCTATGTCTGTGGCATCGTAGCTCCCAAACGGATGAACCGATTTTGATTATTTTTTGGTTTGAAAGGTAAATTAGTCGGGAGAGTACTTAGACATGTTTCATCAAAATCGGTTCAGCCGTTTGAAGATTATCAGCTCTTTTCTGGCTTATGAAGGGATTTGAGCATCTTCCACGGGTCTGATCAAGTCGAAATTTGGTATTCTATTACTACAATGATATTAGACGAACAAAGTAGGTAAACTTGAACTAATGCTGGAGTATCACCTGGAATTTCCAGGATACCCAAGTTACTCACCAACAAACAGCAGAAGTATCGTGTTTGAGCTCATTGAAAAGGTCTCAATGAAAATAGGTAATAGACAAATGGTGATCAGGACGAGAATTGATGATAAATTAGTAACAAACTTCACTGTGGGAAAAATACGCAACGCTGCGCAGATTTAAGCGAAACATTATGTTTAAAAAGCAAGAGGTTTACCTACAACTTAAAAGACCAATAAATATTTTTTTTTACTTTTTAGATGTTTTGTTTGGGTCAGGGGTTTTTTAAATGCTAAATTTAACTTTTTTCGACGTTGTATAAGATAATCATGGTGTTACTATTGTTAACAGATATATATGGATCGCCCACCAACTCGAGCTTCGACGTCTTGGATCCCCATGATCCCACTCTGAGCCGCCTGGCTACGCTTCTCTTCAAGCGTACTAATGAGTACTTACAAGGCGAAATCGCTTGTGGCGGGGTAAGATTTATAAATTTTCTCATTTTTTTTACAGCTCTTCTTTGCTTGCTGAGGTCATATTTTCGTTAATTGGTCCAGGATTGCATCACAAAACTCTCAATACATTATTATCACGCGGCTTTTGGATAGTACCTAGGTACTTCAATTACTAACTTCGTACGTATTTAAATGGCATTTACGCTCCATAATGATTTGAACATAATACGTTCCTGAAATTGTGACCTTTGCGAGTATCAAGTTAAAATAGATTTTGAGCAACTCACAAAAAGGATTCGGAAGGAAATGTATCAAGTGTCCCATGAATGTTAAATAATCCTTTTTGTACGTTGGTTAAAAATACACTTTTACACGTCCATAATGAATTATGTTTTACCTTGTTTATGTTTTAAAACTACTCAGAGAAGAAAGCCCGAAACAAACCCAGAAGTCAGTCTTTTTTAAAGTTTTTTTCTAACCCTCCCATAAAACAGGTTCTCTTATTAAAAAGTTCATTAAAAATAAATCCAACCAATTTCCGAAAAAACATTACAAAGTGAAAAATATCTTTAATTTCGGAAGGCGGTGACTTTGGATATGTGTACCTACCTCTTTTAATTTTTTGTCACCGCCTTCCTAAATTAAAGTTATTCTTCACTTTGTAGTGTTTTTCCAAGTCGATTGCTTTTTTTTTTTGGAAAAACTTTTTATTTTTCACTTTCTAGTTATAGTACCTACCTACCTCACTCCAATTCGAAATTTCATCATCCTTGGGGTTAAAACAATGCATATTAATGCGATGGCAGCAATCGCGGGTGATTAGCTGTCATTTTTTGAAGAGTTCCGTTGTCTGTCTCCGAAACGCATCAACAGATCTATATGAAATTTAAATGGGACCATTCCGGAAAAAACCCCTTTCGAAAAAAAAAAAAAAATTGCATATCCTATATTCGACAGAGTTATGCCCGAACATACATTAAAACTCCCTCCCACTTCCTTCTTTTTGGAGTCGGTTATCATTTTTTATTTAATTTATATATTATTTAATAACATCTCTTAACTAACCCCCCCCCCCCCCCCCCTAAACTATTATCATTCAGCTACTCAATGTCAACCTTTCTCAATGATTTTTCATTTTCAATGATTATTCACGTTGATGAAGGTTTAAGTTTTGGAGAAAGTATTTTCTTCTCTATTCGAAATCTAGTTACTGCACTTACCTATATCATCTTTAATCGGCTACTTAAAAAATATATTGTAATTAAGATGTCTGGCAATTTTGAGGTCACATCTTACTTCAGAATCAATAATTATTTGTAAAACATATCTGAAGCATATTTATTTCCAAAATGAAATGAACCCAGCACCCATTATGCTGGCCTTGTAAAAACGGTCGCGGCCCAGCCTTTAACTTTGTGGTAATTATTTCAGCCCTAATGCTCGCAAAACGGAGCAGAGAAACCTCGTGAAAAAACCGGCATGCTCTAGAACTAAAAAATCGAAGTCACGTGACATTCACCATCCCGCATTAGGCGGGCGTGGTGGATTAAACAAACTTTAGTACCCCCAAAACCATTGAAGGGTAGTTTGAAAAACTAATAATGGCAAACTATATTAATTATTTATAAATGTATTCGTGCTAAGTGTCAAGTTTATTGCCTCAAGATTTTTCAGACAAATAAAATCCCCCTTATCATCCCTAAGAGTCGAATTACAGAGAATCGTAAGTAATAAGCACTACTTAGTGCTCGCCTACATTATAAAAGGAACTCTTGAGTAAAATTTCAAATCAGCGCTTCGCCCGCATGGTTTCTTTACAAACACCACCCCTTTCTAAATGGTAGGTACCAAGTATTAATGATCGATTTTTATTTGTTATCGTATTCCGGCCAAGTTTATAGATTACTGGAACCCTTATAGTTTCGCCATGTCAGTCTTTCTGTCCGCGGCTTTAGAGATTCCTAGTACTAGAAAGCTGTTAATATGCGTATTGATCATGCCTACAATTCGACGTAGACAATTCCCATTTCCAATTTTTTATGAACCTAAAGGGATAATGAACTGCCACATAGTGCGAGTGTTGTTCTTTTCAACACCGTTCATTTCGTTCGCAAGTCTATTGCTAATGCAAAGTAAACTTTGTCTGATGTAGGTATAAAATTTGTTTATATTTACAATTTGAAACTGTCGTATGGAAGTTGTGACGGGTCGCGCTCTGCTTCGTGTTCAATATCGCGTAACCAATGGCAATGGCTTTCAATATTACTGCCAGGTTAATCACTGTAAAAGTGGCCCTAGATACCTAATACTGCTTTGTTCTAATATATAACTTTGAGTCAAGTCTTTCAAAACATTAAAACTATCCTTAAATCTAAGTAATCAATACAGGTTATAATTTCCATTTTTCTTTGTCTTTAGGATCATTACATGCTGCTGGAAGAGATAAATCGTACAGCAATTACCAAGTACAATGACTTGCGTAATATAGCTGTTAACCTGAACAGCACGCTGACGGAATACAATGATATATGTAAGTAATAGTTTATATTAAATTGTACACTTCCGAAATGAAATGATAGTTTTAACACAGATATACAAAACATTTTAGTTTTCTTTCGGTTAAACCATATTTTTCTTCACGCAAATATACATACACAGATTCACGTGGATGCACCCAAAAGTTCTGCCTTCTGACCATCTTCGGCGGCATTAAAAAACTGTATGTTTTATTTGCTTAAACAGATGGCAACACCATCAGGCCCCTTCTTGCTCAAGTAGACGACATAGACGAGATGGTGGCTAAACTGGAGGAGAACGCTTATCGTCTTGATAGCTACACTAAGCAGCTGAAGATTCGCGTGAAGGACATGTACGACACCAAGTAAATGGTTCCATTACTTGCAACTTAAAATGTACCAAATTCTGAACCTAACTCCAATTAATGATTTTTTAAACGGTAGTTGAAGAGTTCGATAGAATGCTGCTATGTCGACGACTTTCTGCCTCAGGCGCCTGCTCTTAGCACGCGCCTGAAGGCTTATACGGTTTGGATTGCAAGAATTATTACCATCGGAAAGGTACACTTAAGTACCAAACCTTCTAAAAATTTAATTCTCTCGTCACGACATGAGCTTATGCGAGAAAAATGTAGGTATGTACGCCACAACTAAAGATCGTGGCTTAAAAACTTCACACTTCCTAAATTTGGCATCAGAGCTGACTACGCAGCTGGATATGCATATTAAAATATCTTCAATGTTGGAGAAATAAAAAATCCTAAATTCATTTATTGGACTACGTTCAGAATTTGAACTTGATGTTTTTGAACTAAACCTAGATTAGGAGAGAACTTAGCTCTCTCATTAATTTAATATGTGTCTATTGAATAACAGCAACAAAAGGCAAGGCTCTAAGATTGAAAAGTTAGAAGAGAGGGTAATACCCAGGTTGTGCGTGCGAAAATTTCAGAATTGTATTCCTCGTCTTTTGAATACCTTTTGATATCCGCAATAGGTTTGTACATTCTCTATAATGACTTAGACGTAGGTTAAGACTGTTCAACATCTCGACAGCTGCACGCAGCATCGGAAGGCGCGATCTTAAAGACGTCGCATGTTGTGGGACCTTGTACACTCGCAACTTCAGAAAAGCCAGCAAGTCTCTTTGATTCTCCTATATTACAATTATCTGCGGAAATATTTATAAAGTACTGTTTATCTTGGTTCTTTTCTGTTTTATCTCAGTTAGTATCCACTCAAAAGGGATTGCATTCTTGGGGCCTTATGTCTCATGTTGCTCGTCCTAATCTTAACGGTATTTAGCCACGTGTACCAATCTTACTGTGTAACCATTTATTGTTAAGCTGATATTACTTCGTACAGCATTATTAGGGATTATTAGACGTGTTACTTTATTAATAGTATAAATGTGCTTGATAACCAGAACACTCACGAGTCTTACGTTAAAAATACAAAAAGAAAAAAAAGGTTACGATTTAGCGTTATATACCGCGTACTACATATATGATAACGAATATTATTGTATTTTTAAGACTTGATCGATCTGAATGCAATTAGAATTGGTGGCTTATATGTATTTGAAACGTTTTGTATCTAACGTATTGTAGAGGACAAGTAAACTTAAGTATTTAATACAGTTCGCCCTTGGTCTTGATGTTTCGAATATATCCGCGTTTTCCATAGCTGTAAAACAAAAAAATAAAACGACAAAAAAAAATACAAAACAAAAACCTACGAATAGAAAAAAAAAAAACAACCAAAAAGATACATAGTTATATTAAAATTAATATGGGAAGTAAATGTTAACGAGTGAACATCGGTCGTATTAGATAGTTAAGAAAAACCGCATAAACGCGCATTAAAATTAATATAGGAAATAAATTTCTACGGGTGAAGGACGGTCAGACTAGTATTAGTTAAGGAAATCCGCTTATGCGCGTAAATTTATAATTACTATAGGTATTTGGATAATAGGGCCAGCTTTTACCACAAGTATCTAACTGCGTTAAGCGTTAATGTATATAGTGATTTGTGGTGCAAGCAGGCCAAAGAATTTAATGGAAAAATATGTAAATATAAAAAATCGAACAAAGAATAACTTTTATTAGAAATAATTAGGGCAATATTTCGATTTATATCGCAATATACCTAATTATGTAAGATACTTTAAGACGTTCTGGCGAACAACTGTAGGTGAGGCAATCAAGTTCAAGATTAATATAAGTTTCGTATAAGAAATGATAAAGTACAATATTTCATTCATGTTTTCTATATTAATTTATAAATAAACACAAAAAATAATCACAACTTTATAGTCTTAGCCTATCGTATTAACTCATTATTAAAAATAAAACAAATTCCGAAATTCTGTCACCTGCTAGCCGTGAAAGTAGGTATTATGAAATATTGATAGGTTCGATAAAAAATGGGTTGCCCATAATAAATTCATGCAGCGATAGTACAATTAAGGTAAACCACACAATTGGTAATAGTAAATTAAGAATAATAAAAAATGAAGTATCTGTCGTTCTTCCTACATTATTTAGTAACTTTACAATTAGCACCAGTGCAATCAGTAGTAATAAGATGTAACTACTTCATTAAGTCATATAGTGTTGGCAATAGTTTAGTTGTGGATAGGTATAAACATGCCGCGGAGGGAAGTTTTATACTATTTCGTATCGTTACTATTCTTGTTCTTATTCAACAATATGTCTGCAACTTTTGATTTACACTTAAAAACATCTGAGAAAAGCTCTAAGCACGTCAGTCGTCACTAAAAACTTTTTCTAACCTGGATATTCGTCAAAATTACATTCAAACTCTCCTTTTGACCACCTTTTGAAAATGTACACTTTATTAAAAATTTATTGTTCTGAAAAAAGCTTCTCCAAGCACGTCGGTCGTCATTAAAAACATTTGTACTCGGGAAATTCGTCAAACATTACATTCAAACTCTCATTTTGAACAGCTTTGTTTATTTTGAATCTTGTTCGTTAGGGGAAACCTTGTGGTAGAGCCTAGCTGTGGCCTGCAGATGGCCACAGCTTGTCACTGGGCTGGCTCGAACCGGGAAGTACCACGCTCTCACAGACATCCGGCGTGATATTGTGACATTGTGTTCCTGCTACACGTTCGGTTAGTGACGAGTACCGGAAGCCCATTCCACTACCCTAGCAAACATCCTTATGCCCGTCGAAGCACACTACCCACTTACTCTAAATCTAATACAACATTATCCGCTGCACGACCCTTTTACTGCGGCGCTGCTTATGTATTAAAGTGGAATACCTTTTTTCTATAGTACCGGCTTCCCCGGTGTGTGATTGAATAGACAAATAATATTTTAGAAAAAAAAAGTGTCATGTTTGTTCTTATAAAAGAAGAAGATAGCATATGATATCCACACGCATGCATCTGACAAAATCATCATCATCTGCCTAGCCTTTTCCCAACTATGTTGGGGTCGGCTTCCAGTCTAACCGGATGCAGCTGAATACCAGTATTTTACATGGAGCGACTGCCTATCTGACCTCCACAACCCAGTTACTGGGTAATACGATACCCCTTGGTAAAGACTGGTTGTCAGACTTTCGGGCTTCTGACGACCCGTAACGACTGTCAAAGATCCACAAATGACAGCCGGGACCAACGGCTGACAAAATGCGTGGCAAAATTTGTTTAATATTTCTTGGGACCCACGTGGTTGTTTAAAAATTAAACTTGCATGTCCGTGTAATCGCGGTAACATTCCACAAATCGACCATTCCTACACCATTGTCTGACCATTTCTTTCTATCATTCATCTATTGGGTGCAGTTTAGATAACTACTTTTCCTTACGCCAACCTTATTGTATTTAATATTATAATTGTAGTTACAATTTTGTTAGGTAGGTAAGTATCCTAGCTGGATAGGTTATATGTAAGTGGAGAGTTTTTGGAGTACATCTAAAGCGACATATTTTTGTAGGGTGTCTATAGCCCTTGTAGGTAAGTTAGAACACCCTACGGGGTAATAAGAGCGTGTATTCAAACAACGTCATACGTCACCCAAATTCGATTTATTAGTTTAGGTATAGTTATGTATGGTTATGGCCTAGTATTAGGCAGCATTTTTCAGTAAATGACTGCAAATGGCCGAAACTTCGATTTTTAATCACCATATTTTATTAAGAGCCATGAAACTTAATATTTTTTATGTCCGAAACTTCGTAAAAGTCTTCAAAAACTAACAAAAAATATTCCAAAATGCTTTCTTGCACATTTGTTTAACGATAATCACTCTGTCACGTACCACAATTTCACTTAGTCTTAACATACTACATATGTTCTAAAACAATACAGAAACATGCGCGGGCCTGATAAGTTTGACATGTTTGTCAACATCATCATTGGCAGCTTTGTTCTACCCGCTGCTGAGATTAGGCCTTTTGCCGTGCAGGTCCACCACCCGTAATTTTAGGCTGTTTAAAGGGAAACTCAGTTATAAATTACATGACAGTCCCCCAAAACGTCCATCTTTTTACTGTTTGTCTGGCAACACTCCTGCAAGCTCCCGCCCTTTATCTTGTCCACCTCCATTATAAAGTCGCTTCACGTAGCTCAACTTCTTGGAGCTAGTCCTTTGTCGGATCTTTGAATTGCGGACTCATCTCATTACTACGTTACTTTTATTCAATAATTTATCTTTTCAAACCATTGCAGAAATTTACTGAAAACTTATTAGGTTAGTTCTAAAGTAATGTTGTTTTGTTTGATAAATATGTATGTATTTTCTAACCATGCTCCACCACCCCACCTAGGGTGAAGAGATGCTGGTAACGCAGTGATGTAGAATTACCAATATAGGTAGGCACCATAAAGCATCCTAAAACATAGCTAAAAGTTTAAACGGTTCAACTCGGGCGATGTGTTTCAGTCAGTATTTAGCTAGTAGCTTTAGCATCGAGTAATTCGTTTTCGTCAGATCGATACCTAAATATTATTTAAATATTAATTAAATCGATATACATACATATTTACGTTTGTCTTTAATGAAATCTATTTAGTATATGTACGTCTATAACGTTGGTGAAATCTTACATTAGTATTTAGTATATGTATGTTTATAATGTTGCTGAAATCTATTTAGTATATGTACCTACGTCTAAAACTTTTGTGAAATCTTAATTTAGTCTTTAGTAAATGTTCGTTTATAATGTTGATGAAATCTAAAGTAGGTATTCATTCAGTATTTATGTTCAAATGATTAAAAAAAAAAACACTTTGTTTTATGAACAATAGAACTCAATTTGCGGATTCGATTTTGTTTAATATTTAATATTCAATTTTCGCGGGAAATATTAGACAGCGTAAAACAAATGTTAGTTTTTTTACCATCATATTTTATTGAGATTTAATGTATTTATTTAGGTTTCAATAGCTTAGGGTAGATGAACTGTATTTGTACACCTCTTTAATGTGCTTGCATTGTGTGTACCTACTTTGTAGTTCGTAAAAAATAAAATATATATTTTTCTATTAAGATAGAGGTAAGTAGTTTAATTTCCTTATTCACCCGCTCCGGGTTGAAAATGTGGTTGCTAACGATGTTAATCTGTTTAATATATTAGAGGGTGAACAATAGCAGTCTAGGAAGAATAATGTAAATTAAAAATAGAGGAGGCTACGTACCGTATTTAAAATTATATTAGGGAATAGGTAACTAAAATAGTTAAGTATATTTATTAATTAATAATTTATTTAGTTATGTATACATGAAATTGATTTAAAAAAAAATACTTCCATTGATTTTTGATTCAATGACTTTGACTACGTTCTTACCAATTTTATAATACGTTAAAACGTACATTAAACTAACTGTATGTTTTGGTTGTCAACTTAATGGTTGCGGGTTTGTTCGAAAGAGATACCACAGACCCTGGCATACGGGCTACTGAAAGAACACGGGTGGGTTTTAGGCAGTAAAAGTCTGACACGCCCTCCTGCTCCACCCAGAGCGGGAGAAGTTATTTGATGACTTCCCACCCAAAAAACAAAAAAAATGGTTCATATAAATTCCGTTACGTTTACAACTTAGGGAAATCTAAATAATCTCATACAATTTCGAAATAACAAAATAAAACTAATTTTTTCTTTGAGTTAGTGAAGTATAATAGATTCTTTCGTTTCACGTTTGAATCATAAAATAAATTCCTTTGTTTGTATAGTACCAACACTGATTTCTCTATTTCAAACTACTCGAAATTATTTTTGGCGAGCAAAATAAAACAACGTAGATCAAGACGTCGGTTAAAAATACGGGTATTGTCTTTTCATTTTTTATTTTATTCATATTTATATTAAATTTATTTCATAAAATATTTCCATAAAATAATTCTAAATCTAAATATTTTAGGATAATACAACAGAAAAATATTTTTCTATTTATAATTAAGTAGTTATAGTCTTGCCATGCTAATTCATCCCTGATGAACAGATGCTGGCTAGTCGTGCGAAAAATAGTGCATTAGTAGGTAGGCTTAACGGTAGACCCCCTGAGGTGCCGAGCGGCCTACTGGTAAGATATATGTAAATATATTACATAAAAATGCCACAATGCGATATAAAAGTAGTTTTTAGTGTATGGTGGTAAGAAGATATGTACAAGCAAAATGTAAATATAACAAAAAAAAAAAAATCTTTACTAAGCGATATAAAAGTAGTTTAGTTATAGTGCATTCCGACCAAAAGTCGGAATCAGGCAGCAGCCGTTATTAGTATAATCATTTCTCTAAGTACTACATTTATTCTACTGATCTATTATTGAGTCCGACCCATTGACATATATATAAGGACGGGGCGGACCGCATGTTACTTTGACGCCTCGAACTTGGTCCCAAAATGGTCTTCCCTATAGCGAAGTGAACTAGAACGCGATCGGCTGTCTTCGGAGCGGTCGTAAATTTTTGCAAGCAAAAATGCCAATTTGTGCCGTGAAAGGTTGCGTGAATTACGACAAAAAGCACATTAAAAAAAATTATAACATTTCAAATCCCCGATAAGTTAAAAATATGTCATTAAGTCGACTTCTAACATTATTTAAAACAATTTTCTTTCTTATTTGTCTCAACCTTTGTCAAAGACGATGCGAAGCCGCGTAAAAGTGCGACATAACTTTGCAGCGGCGCTCGTTGTAGTCGATGAAATGAAAAGATTCAATAATAGTACTGTAAGATTAAATTTTATACAAAAATGATTTTTATTGTTTATTAAGAGCAAATTAAAATGTTCAACGTAAGAAAACACTACGAATCCAAAATGGAAAACATGTCCAGATTATCAAAAAGCATTTTTTTTTAAATTGTTTTATTCGAAGGCCAATGAAAACTTAATAAACACAAACAAACTGCAACAAATATAAATTTTGAAAAATATAAGGTTTTTATTTTATTTCTTTGTACCTCGAAAAATACCACACCCGCTCTTACAAGGTTACGTCTAGGAGCAGAATCGCCGATTGACATCGTAGTTCTAATAGATGGCGTTAGTGTTTTTTGTAGGCCGAACACGTCCGTCAAATGTTCGGATGACCGTATCTTTACTATTTAAATCAATGGTCCGACCGAATTTTATTTTTGGCTATCGCTAAAAATATTTTTGCAACTATTTCTGTCATTTTCGTTTTTGATCTATTCTTTATTATTTTCGGCAGTAGCCGAAAACATTGAGTTCCGACAAATCAATACTAACGAAACATTTTTAAAGAAATTGTAGACAGGGTGACCCTGTAATTAATTTACTTTTAATAACAAAAACCTATCGCGAAAAAAGCATTTTTTTTCGAACTTACCAATTTAGTTTCCGTATTTAGCCGTATTCGTAAGAAACATTTTCGGTCAGACTCTAATAAATAGGTATATTTCTCCATCATAAACTTATGTAAGTAGGTATAAAGGTAACTGAGAGTTGTGTTAACGTTTGTATCCAAATCGTTGAAATAGGTCGTTATTTTCTATTTGTGACTTTTCGTGCGTTAAATTCATTCGTTTACGTTTATAAAGAATCGATTGTTTTCGTTTGTTTATAACATTTTCAATAGTTTGTTTGGCCTTAAACTTGACATTATTTAATTAAGTTCACAACAAGACTAGCGACACCTGCTTTGCACGGTTAAGCGATCACCATTTCAGAACCTTTCTGGCGCATCGGCCATCTGTTCTGCGAGCAATATAAATACCCTGCTCAGCACCCGTTGGCCTTTTATTAACCCTGCGTTTCGCTTAATCTCTGATGTGATCACGCAGGAGCACTTAACATCATTATGTAGTCCTCTTAATGCATTGTTTCCCTTTGGTGGCGGGTCGTTTTTTGTTTATTTGGCGCTCAGTAGTATTAAGTATTTTATATAAATATATAAGTATTTATATTATAGGTCAATGTTTAAGTAATTTGGTGGAACGAAAATATTTCTATATTCTTAGCTAGTCTATATAGCATACCAGAAGCGCTCATTCATCCTTAGAGGGATGGAAAGAAGTGGGTATTAGGTCGTAGATATGACATAAGTAGGTAAGCTAGAATAGACCCCGGAAGGGATACCTAACTTGTAAGAAAGAAATATTTTTAATACATTAGGAATTAGGTAGGTATCGATAACTTAAGTCGGGAAGATAAAAGTAGGTGATTAGGTTAACAGTAAAGTTATACTCTAAATAAATAGATGTTACTTCGTTTGCAATGTTATATTTAGTTGTTGGTTTGGGTGCACTTTTAGTATCGCTTAAGTGTTTCTGTTAGAGGTTTATTATTTTATTTTATAGCTAAGCGTTTTAAGGCTTTCCTATTTTATTATCTTGTGGAAGTAAGCAGTGTTTTGGTAAAAAAGACAATTGGGCACGATCTCGTATGCGTAAACTAAACACTGTCAAACGAAGGACTTGGTAAGCAATATTTATTCATTTTCAATACTGCCGTCGCCATAACTAAGAATGTTGGAAGATTTTCAAATATTGGCACATTTTCGTTAAAAAACAGTAGTTATAATAACTACGTATACAATAAATCTAATTATACCAACCACATTCATCCAACATAAAGAAAAACCGAATTGAGTAGGTACCTCTTCCTTTTTTTAAAGTCGTTTCAAATAAGGGAAATCCGTTTGAAGAGTAGTAGAGTTCTTTGTGCAGGAGCTCATCCGGGGAAGTACTACCACCTCATCTATTTCTATCGTCAAGCAGCTTTGCTGTGTGCCGGTCTGAAGGGTGTGAGTGCCGGTCGTAAATACAGGCACACGAGACATTTCACCTCTGTCTATGCGATGGCATCGCATCTGCGGGCTTCTGGTCTTGCAGGTGCCCATAAGCGGCAGAACCACTTAAAATCAGGTGGACCATCGTCTTGTTTGCCATCCAATAACTAACATCAAAATACCTACTATCTTAGTTACTATTCCTACGGCAGTATTGAGGTGTTATTGCGTTTTCAATTAATATCTGTTAGTTGTGCTGTTTCTTTCCCAAGTCAGACAATTTAATTCAGTTTAAATATCATATATTAGGTATGTTTATTTGGCGCCTGCTTTATCGGTGAATAGCAGCCGGATATTGCTATTTGAAACTATTTGCAATACTAGGTGTAATTTCTGATATTTAACTCTAGGTTTTCCCTGCGGCTTCACATGTATTTAGACATTTCCAGCTCGTTGATGGCTCATTTGAAAAAGTGCTACATTTTCTACAATTAATATTCACAGGTCTTCAGAATGAGTACACATTTTTGATTAAAAACATCATGTTCTCTGGACAAAAGTATGTCATATTTTTGAACCTAAAACGCAAATACAAATTTTCACGGATTTCACTCAAAACATAACCCCCTTATTTCAGAACAAGGTTTATCTTTAGGTATGGTTTAAACCTTCGAGCCTGTTTTTTAAATTAGAACCTAACTGAAATCGAAATACAGCTCCTTTTACAAAACTGACAAGTTAGTCCAGTGCTAAATTGTCAGTTTTGAAAAAGGAGCTGTAATTCTATTTCAGTTCTAAGTTCTTATTTCAAAAACAGGCTCGGTGGTTTAAACCATACCTAAAGAAAAACCTTGTTTTGTAATAAGGGGAAACGGATTTACATAATTTGATACATACTATCCCTCCTCTCTAAGGATTACTTCACTTAGGGGTTGTCAGCTCAAAAAATCCCTTGTAAGATGACTTCGATAGATTCTAAACAATCTTTCCAGTTTTCCTCAGATTTAACCCGTTCTTTATCATGCTTATCAGATGCTTCTTCTTTAGGCGATAAAATAGAAAAGAGCGATATTTTTATAAATTAGGTAAGTGAACCACAAAGGCGCAAAAGAGATAAAATTAATTAGCAAGTAAGAGAACCCACGAGGAAATAAAAGAGATAAGGAGTATATTCATTGGTAAGGTAGATAGAAAATTATTAGAAATAAGTATGATCTTGTTCATTTGCAATGAAGATTGGGGCAACCGAGAAAACCTATAAGATTAGTTATCGTAAGTAGTGTGGTACCAGACATATTTGTTTGGTTCGATTGTTTTATAAAAAATAAAATTGGTAATTCAGTCTGAGTAACAGTTTGTTAAAACGATTTTGATAAAATACTTGTTTAAAAACGCTATCAACATCGCTCGTCGGTGGAAGATGGAAAGATTCAATTTAGATAACGTTTCCTTTCAAAATTGTCAGTTAGCCAATATTCGGTGAAAGTATTTTCAATTCTTTTTAAAACTGTGTTTTTCTCGTAATATCCTATTTATAGGTATATTCAAAATAATTTATTTAGCTAACTTTTAAGATGTACATTTTGAATCACAACACGATGAATATGATGAAATCGAAAATAATGTTTAATAATATAGGTAGGTAATACGTAATAATAGATAGTCTTACATAAGGATTTAGAATTTAGTTATTTATTTTTAATATTGTTTTGTTCTTTTTAAAGTTCGTTAAAATTGTGTTTAATTAAAATGTATTTTTAATGGTATAATTTTGTTCCGTTACTGTATCTATGAGCATTGTTCTTAACTCGACATGGCTTATCGATGGACGATATAAAGATTCAATGTAGGTACAATACAGGTTGGTTCGTTTTCAAAATTTTCGGGGAGCATATTTGGTAAAAGTATTTTCCATTCTTTTGAAAATAGATTAAGTTGTACATTTTGACAACGAGGAATAATATATTTGCTCGAAATGCACCTATACAATAGATAGTCTTACATAAAGATTAAGGCCCTTATTTATAAAAAGTTATCAAACATCTAAACAGTTGTTTAATTAAGTCTGGTTTCGTATTGAAAAACAGACTTAAACAACTGTTTAGATGTTCGATAACTTTTATGAGTAAGGGCCTAAGAATTCAGTTATTCATTCTGAATAGGTTCTTTTATCAGTTTGTTAACGACCTTTTCAAACTTGCAATATTTTTGTTTCGTTATTCTATCATGAGCATTGCAATTTCTTTACTCTTCATCGCTCGTCCGTGGACGAGAGAGATTCAATGTAGATACAATACCGTAACGTTTTTATAATTGCCACTTAAGTTTTTAATTTGTCTAAATTGGGTGAAAGTATTTCCCATTTGTTTTAAAAACTATTTCTTTCTCATTAACTATTTATATTTTTATTAATAAAATATATTTATTCGCTAACTTTTAACTTGTACATTTGAACCTAAGAAATAAGTACCAAAAAATAAACTAATTGTTTTTTTTTGTCTATGCCTTTTATATCATATAGACTAACTATATGATATAAAAGGCATAGACAAAATATACATGTCTTATAATATGATGTATATTGAAAAAAAAAAAACTATATTGAAAAATGTATATTGAAGTGAAATTAGACAATCCAAATACAAATTTACAGATTATAATAACATCAATAAACGTATTTGGTACATGACACCTAAATTCAAAATCAGTCAAACCATCGGCAGAACAACGAATGATTTTTTATCAAATGCTTATTTTATTAATTTCACTATAGTGTACAGATATAATGAATATCTAAATATTTAAATAATGATCATCTAGTTTCATTTCAATGTATATTATAACAATATATTCGTAGTAAGTTTCACATTATGCGCAGGTGGGCCTTCATTAGTAATAGTTAGGAAAAAAAGCTTCATTAAGCTGTAAGTTCATACTTCAAAATATCAAGCCGTTATAAATACGAGTAGAGTAGGTACACATATGTATATCTTGGGAGATACTATTTCTCATGAATAGGTATATTGTGAAATAATAAATAGTAGTATCAATATTGGGAGACGCGGATATATTCCTTGAAAATTTTATATTGGAGCATAAGTATATCGGGCATTATATATTTATATATTTGGAGACGCGGAAATCCTCGAAATTATTGTATTGGATATAAGTGTATCGGGTATTATGTATATTTTTGGAGACGCGGATGTTCTCCTCGAAAATATTATATCGGATTAAAAGTATATCGGGCATTACAAATTTATTTATATTCGGAGACGCGTATATTCTCCTCGAAAATATTGTATTGGATATATAAGTGTGTTGGGCATTTTATATATACCTATATATTTGGAGACGCGGATGTTCTCCTCGAATATTATATTGGATATAAGTGTATCGGGCACTATATGTATATTTATCTGTATTTGGAGTCGCGGATATTCTCCTCGAAAATATTATATCGGATTAAAAGTAAATCGTGCATTACATTTTTATATATATTCGGAGACGCGTAAATTCTCCTCGAAAATATTGTATTGGATATAAGTGTATCGGGCATTTTATAAGTATATATTTGGAGACGCGGATGTTCTCCTCGAATATTGTATTGGGTATAAGTGTATCGTGCACTATATGTATAATTATCTATATTTGGAGACGCGGTTGTTCTCCTCGAAAATATTATATCGGATTAAAAGTATATCGGGCATTACATATTTATATATATTCGAAGACTCGTATATTCTCCTCAATACTATAATATTGGATTATAAGTACCTAAATCGGGCATTAAATATTTATATATTAGATTCGGTGACGCATACATTGTCCGTGCAAATATTTTATGGTTTAATAAGTATATCGGCCATTTAATATATATATATACTGAATTATGTACGCGGATGTTTTCCTCGAAAATATTATATTGAATTGACGCGAATAGTCTCTTCGAAAATATTATACTGGATTTGTGTATCTGGCATTAAATATTATATATTCGGAGACGCGGATAATGTCTTCGAAAATATTACATCGTGTAATTAGTGTTTCGGCCATTTAATATTTAAATATTCAGAGACGCGGATTTTCTCAGCGATAATTTATAAGTACCCATATCGGGCATTAATATTTATATATTCACAGAAGCGGATTTTCTACTCAAAAATATTATATTGCATTATAAGTATATCGGAAATTATACAATATTAGTTTCATATTGTATAATTCGAAACCCAAAACACGTTTCTAGTATTTTTATTTAAAGAATTTAAAGAATCTATGTAGATACAAAATTTCGAAACTGTAGCATGAAACTCATAAAGTTATAAGGTTGTTATGTTACCTGGTTGTCCGTACAAAAATACGGCAGTTAATAGCGGCAACAGCTGCAGCAGTATGATAACGGATAGGTACTTAGTGTCGCTCGGTGTCCAACTTGTAACCTTTTTTAAATACTTTCATGGTGGGTTATTGGAATCGATTCAGTTAGTTATTCTGAGCAAACTATATTCAGATTACGCATGTCCTTAAATAATGTTGTATAACTTGTATATGTATAACATCGGAGACGCGGATATTCTCCTTGAAAATATTATATTGGATTATAAGTATATCGGACCTTTATATATTCGTAGACGCGGATATTCTCCTCGATAATATTATATTGGATTATAAGTACTCGTACCTATATGTGGCATTAATATAAATATTCGCAGAAGCAGATCTTCACCTCGAAAATAATATATCGTGTAATAAGTATTTCTGGCATTCAATATTTATACATTCGGAGACGCGGAGTTTCTACTCAACAATATTATATCGTATAATAAGCATTTCAGGCATTTAATATTTATATACTTATTCGGAGACGTGGATATGCTCCTTGAAAATATTATATTGGATAAACAGGATATCTGGCATTGAGTCCTACTTATTTATATATTCTGAGACACGATGTCCTGGTCTAAAGTATATCGGATTAAAACTGTATTAGGAATAATTATACAGGATAAGTTTTTATCCAGTGCGCAAATTTTAACCATGAATTCAGCATATAATTCTAGAACCCCTAGCGCAGAAATATTTCGCCGGTTATACAAAACAAAAACAGCTGTTTCATAGAAAAGTGCAATACCTATGCGGTCAAAATGTATGGAACAGCTGTTTTTTTTTAGTATAACTGGCGAAAAATGTTTGCGGTAGGGGGTCTAGAATGATATGCTGAATTCATGGTTAAAATTTGCGCACTGGATAAAAACTTTTCTTGTATATCTTCGAACATGCGAAGTTTTTCTCGTAAAATTATGCATAAAAATGAGTGATGTACCGCTAGTCGCTGACTAGTTGGGAAAGCCGACTAGTCGGTCATATTTGTAGTCGGCGACTAGTCTGCTAAAATCACCGACTAGTCGGCGCATTTTTTATTTGTATTAATATGCTTACAAATTTAAAAGACGGTGATTGAAATGAAATTGGAACCCTTCGTTTGGTCCATTAATTAATTGGACTTAGATCTGGAAATTAAATACCGAAAGTAAAAATAATTTATACTTCTAACAAAAAAGAAGAAACTCCATAGAAAACAATTGGCAATAAGTAGGTTTGCCATTTTGAACATAGCCGATGTCACCCGAACTCAACCGAAATGATTGGCTTGGCGGAGTAGTCGGCCCATCTCTAATTAAAAATATATATTATACCGCCGAAGATGTGAAATTCTTTTCGAAAAATATCGTATTTCAATCAATAAATATTTATCTTCAGAGATGCTGTTTTCCTCATGAATGTATCGTGTAATAAGTATAAGGCATTTAATATTAATATATCCCGAGTGGCAATGTTGTTCAAGTAAATTTATCGTAGGTAAAATAAATACATAAGGCACACTTATATCTTCGTGGGTGCCATGTTATTCTCATGAGTGTATCGTGTAACAAGTACTAGGCATTTCATATTTATATATTCGGATTATTAAATTAAGTTCTTCGAATATGCGATATTTCCAGTTATATATGGTGCGCATAATGTGTTTTAAGTATTTTATATAAAGGATATTGGGGTGACAAGTGGGAATTTTTTTAATTAATCATTATATGATTCGAAATTGGTGTCTGGTTATCAAGCACATAAAGCAAGATTTTTTTCGTAACTTTTCTCATTATATTGGTGTATACGATATAATCACAGTAGTAATAACATGCAATATTGGGAAATATGTAACACGATAGATGACATACTTAATTCAAATTTTATTGTAATTGTAAAACATCTTGATGTTCAAAGTGTTAAAAATGTATCTCATAGCGGTTTTAAGTACTGACATGTTGTATTGATGTGTATAACTTCACTTTCAATGGATAAACGTAATATCTCGTAGTAACTCATTGTAGTCGAGTTTTAAGTAGTCAAAATAATATCTGTATGACTTCTTTAAAAAATCTTTCTCGTAGAGGTGACATGCTCACCTCCCTATATCTATAATATCAACAGTATATGTATACTACACTATTATATATTATATAACTACATATTACATAATGAAAGTGTGCACAAAACTCGATGTGACATCTTTAGATTGCGAATGCCTACAAAAAATATCTTCTGGCGTTGTCAAATCTTAGAGACAAAAATATCTTTCTTTGAAAAAATTGTAAAATCATACAATTAATATTGTCTGGAAAAGCGTGTTAAAAATAAGTAACATCTTGAGGTGAAATGTTCATAATGTGGACAACATTTTTGTCACACTAAATTAACATAAAATATCATGTGTATTAGCTGTTGGATGATGTGGACTTTGAAATGCTTTTTTATGAAAAACGCAAAAAAATAATCTCCATCTTTACGAGTTCACAAAATGAACAACCTCTTTTTCGGAAAATAATAATGTAAAACATTGTTACCGAGGTCAGGCGTTGAAAATTTGAACATATTTTGAAAGAAATAAAGTCAAAAATGCATACTGAAGTCTGATCAATATTTTCCATGATGAACAATAACTTAAAAAAATAAACATGTCTCTCCGAATGATTATAGTTGTAATCGGAGTCCCCAAAAATGAATTTCTTGCTCTCCAGATGTGATTTTTTGATCAGACTAGGTACAATGTCTTGGAAAAGTTTCTTCTTGAAAATGTGAACAATGTCTGAAATAGATGTAAAAAAAATCTTTTGTATGTTAGTGTAAGCCCTTCCTTTCTGAGGATGTCTATGGACTGCATTATATTTAAACGACCTTAAAAGGGATAAACTTTATAATAATATGTATGCTACTCTGTCTTATTATAATACTGTGTATTGATAATTATCTATTTCTGAAATAAACTATATTGGTGTAAATAACGTTTCATTTCTCTCCTAAGTCGGTACCTTATTTGCTCTCTGACAAACATTTTTAGAGACTATAATATCACTACTTATTTAAGAAACATATTTAGTGACATACACACATTCAAACATAAGTAAATAAAACATGATATATGTATAAATGTTTATTATGCGCAAGTGGGTCACCATTGGGTTTTTTTTTTTTTTTTTTTTTTTTTTTTGGGTGGGAAATCATCAAATAACTTCTCCCGCTCTGGGTGGAGCAGGAGGGCGTGTCAGACTTTTACTGACTAAAACCCACCCGTGTTCCTTCAGTAGCCCTTAAGCCAGGGGCTGTGGTGTCTCTTTCGAACAAACCCGCACCCCTGGCAGGCATCGACCCTTGCGGGTCCCATCACTTTTTGTGCTGACATCTCTTTGAGGCGCGCGTGGAACACAACGCGCCGTCGACTTGGGCTTGGTCCTTACCGGATAGCGAGCTACCCATTACTCGCCGTCCGCAAGCCCATGCCTACGGTGGCCGGAAATCGGCCTGGGATTCCCGACGCCCAGGGCGTCTCCGTATCCTGCGGCGGCTGGGGTCGCGAGGGCGCATATGCTGCCTCTCCCTCACGTGCGCCGCCTCCCTCTTCGCGAGCATCACTGCTTCGCTGAAGGAGGTGACGGCTCCCCATGCCCTCTCGCTCCGTACCATGGCCTGGACCAGGGCCGGACGCGAGAGATCGCCGCCACCGATCGCCTCCACGAGGACACGGCGGTGCTCCGCCCAAGCAGGGCAGACCGCCACCGTATGCTCCACCGTGTCCTCAGGGCGATCTTCGCAGTGGAAACACCCGGGCGTTTCCTCCCGCCCTATCCGAAACAGGAACCTCCCGAAACAACCGTGTCCGGTGAGGACCTGCGTCAGGCGGAAGGTGAGGACGCCATGCCGCCTCTCGAACCACTCCTCAAAGAGGGGACTTACCGCCGCAATCGTGGCGTGCCCAGCACTGGGTTGCGACAATCGCTCTCTCCATGTCACCATGAGATCCCGCCGGAGCTCTGTCCGCTGTGCCGCGATTTCCTGCGGCAGCGGAGTTACACCCCGGCGTTTGGCCTCCTCGCGCCACTCCCATATTTGCGCGAGGACCTTTGCCTCCAGATCCCATGGCGGTAATCCGGCAAGGAGGCCCGCCGCCTCGCCGGAGATCGTGCGGTATCCTCGGATCATCCGTATGGCCATGGCGGTAATCCGGCAAGGAGGCCCGCCGCCTCGCCGGAGATCGTGCGGTATCCTCGGATCATCCGTATGGCCATGACCCTATGGGACGCCCTCAGCTTGCGAGCTGGTTGGCGCCTCAATGTAGGCGCCCACACCGGCGCCCCGTATAGGGCCATGGACCGCACGGTCCCCGCGTAGAGCCTCCGGCAGGAGGCGTTTGGCCCCCCTAGATTGGGCAAGAGCCGCTTCAACGCAGCCCCGGCCCGCTCCAGTCTGGGAGCCAAACGGCGGAAATGTTCCGCGAAGTTCCACCGGCTGTCGAGGACGAGTCCTAGGTACTTCATCGTCGACTCGACGCCGATGTGAACCCCTCCCACCGTTATCTGGGAACCCGTCGGTGGCGCATTCCGAGGACCATGAAACCACATGGCCTCGGACTTGTGCAATGCCACCTCGAGTCCGTCACCATTGGGTCAAATATAAATAAGCACCCAATGATTGCATGTGCGCAAAGTCAAACAAAAACTATTTACACACAATTTATGAAATGTAAGATCTAAGATCCGAAGTAAGATCGACCTTCACTCATCTGTTTCCATGTAAACTATTTTTATCCCAAAATAAATGTGATACACACAAATGGGTTGCCTGAATTAATCGCATCGCGCTGTCGCGTCGCGCCTGTTTGAAGAAGCCTTTACACTTTCAATTGGAAGCTAATTCAATTAGTAAACAATTCAGTTAAATAAAAATAAAATAAAAACATTATAGTCATAAACATATTTAATAGGGCAACCCATTTGCATATTTGTAAACAGATTATATTTGATAAAAATATTTTTCATCCGGTTAACAGCTATTTGTTTGTAGGCTGTACGGTAGTCGGGTGTAAAGAGACAAGGCAACCAAGTAAGGCTTTAAATTTATACGTTTCCATGACAGCGTACGATGACGTAAAACGTTCGTTATCATGACTTTATTTTGTATACTGTTCGTATTAAATACAAGAAAGTTATTCCGGTGAGTCTCGAACTGATAGCGTAGCGTGCTACAAGATTTTACTATTCTACAGCGTCTACGAACGTTAGCGTAGCACTTCGTAGACCCCATCGCTCGTAGCACTATAATAACGGTTTTGTACGCAAAATACGCGATTTTACGTGGAGTTGCGGACACCAGCTCGTTATGTTCATAAAGTGCGACGTCGCACAACTTATTATCGACACTTCGCCCGCTACGTAAGTACGGTGAGAGCAAATCATTGATTTATATCTCCGGATTGTATGACAAATAAAGAAAAATATTTCCGCACTTAGTCCTACAAGTGGACCATTGTGCGTGGGCCGTGGCGGTCCACACACAATGGTCCTACTGTAGGACTAAACGCCTCACGAAGTTGAGTAGATCTCCTGGTCTGTTAAAAACATACGGGTAAGATCTGGGGGCCCCGAGGGTTTCCGTCCTAATCTGAGTGGCGTCTATGCATTCAAAGAGCACATGTACAACGGTTTCCCCAACCACCAAGCATTCCCTGCATAGAGGACTGTCCCGTATACTTATTGTATGGAAGTATTTGTTTAGCGAGCAGTGTCCCGTGATGGTGCCCTTCATCAGGCTCAGGCCATTCTTGTCCAGGAGTGCAAAACGTCTAGTCAGCCTGCCATCCAAAAATGGCCTGCTTCCCTGGACTGTCAGCAGTCCGGTGTTGACGTTCAGCAGCTCTCCGCTTGTGTGTGGGTAAAAATCTGTAGCCACCTGCTTAGCTGGTTGGAGGGAATGGGCACTATAGGTTCGTGTCCACACACCGACGCACTGGATGCCGTTTTAGTCCGTCAGCTGCGTCGTTGCCTAGTGGTCCGTTGTGTATATTTATCAACTGCAGTGTCAATGTGTGTTGATGATGATGATGATGATGGGACTCCTTTATCCGTACTTACACTCCCATTCGGTCCGTTGTGCGTGGGGATTCTGGTTACCAAAGCCAGCCTAACTCCGCCCAAAAGCACACAAGCTTCCTGGAGCGATCTCACTGTTCCGAGGATTTCTTCACGTTGAGAAGCCATGACCTCGCATTCCAGGATGATGCAAAGCGGGCTCTCTGTGGCGCCTATATTATTAAGATGTTTTTTAGGTTATCGCCCGTAATAGGGTATTTTACAGTTTATTAAAAACTATTCTAATTTGAAGATTGGGGTGAAATATGTAACAGAAAAATAAAAGTAAATTGATAAATATCCATTATCTCAATTAAAAACGATTTTAACCAAATTTATTATTCGTTGTATTGAATTTACCGCCAAAACGCTCCTTACGATGACTTTTTATCACGTGACGTCAACTTTGTGTAAACTAAAGTAGTTAGTAAGTAAACAAGTGAGTGTCGTGTTTATAATTAACAAGACTTTTTATGGATAGAAAGTGAAATCACTGGTGTGCGGTGCCTCTGTGCACAAATACTTCTAAAACTGCGCCAAACTAAGTATTTGTACTGGTGATGTTTACACAAAGTCAACGTCACGATGTCACGTGATAAAAAGTCATCGTAAGGAGCGTTTTGGCGGTAAATTTAAAACAACGAAAAAGAAATTTTATTTTAATCGTTTTTGATGGAGAAAATGGATATAAATAATTTATTTTTATTTTTCTGTTAAATATATTGTCCCAATCTTCAAATTAAAATAGTTTTTATCAAATAAGAAAATACCCTATGGTTCCTATGATTATTATAAGGTTATTTCTACTCAGGCTAAGAAGTTTTTTGGTTAATGGCGGGTGCACAATTGATAAAGCCAATTTTAACTGTCTACAGTCTGTTGTTCATGACCATCTGTTCTTATGATGTTCGGTTGATCTTTGGCGAATCCACGCACGAATTATGAGAAAGGCAGGGGGAGATTAGTAGGGGGCAGTGGGTACGGGCCTAGCACTTTCATATTTGAGCCTCTCTTCGCAAGTTCATCTGCGGCATCATTACCTAAGGATCCACTATGCCCCTTGATCCACTGGAGGGTAATACGATTGTACGTCGATACACTCTCCAGAGCTAGATGGCACTCAAAGATTAATTTGTTGTTGGTTTGTTTGTTTGCTAAAGCTTTGAGCACAGATAGGCTGCCGGATACGATTTTTATGCCGTACTTCCGGATGCCTAAGCGCTTTACTGCTGTTGCGGCTTGTGTTAAGACAACACATTCACAGAGAAAGATTGAACTGTGTGTGTCTAGCGGTATGTGAAAGTTAATGTTGAGTTCAAGGGAGAGTGCGCTAGCACCTTAACCGTTTTAGGTTTTTGAGCCGTCTGTGTAGATGCGCATTTCGTTGGTTCCTGACTCCTGACTGATCCCTTTCTTCCTCTACTGTTTGTATGATATAGTTTTTGTTGAACATAGGTTTGTTTGGTGTTCTATCACACGGGGCAGCGATGAGGTTGCGGTCAAGGATGTTAGCGTGTGGACTGGTCAAATTCTTGCCCCATATGTCCAGATGCATTAGCCTGATGGCAGCTAGTGCCACCTCTTTTTGTATGTACAGATCAAGGGGAGTTAATTGAAGGGCTATCTGCATGGCTGCTGTTGGGGTGGTTTTCATGCAGTCAGTGGTAGCTGAACAGGGGAGTCGTTGGAAGCGCTGTAGTCTAGTAATGGTGGTCAAGAGGTCGATCTTCGTCGACCAAACCAGAGCGCCACAAGCCAACATTGGCCTGATCACCGCTTTATATAGCCATAGAGTAATCTTCGGAGAAAGCCCCCATGTTTTCCCTAACATTTTTTTCCATTGATATAGTACAGTTGTGCTTTTATTCAGTTTGTAGTCAAGATGTTTGTTCCAGAGCAGTTTGCTATCAAGGATCACCCCCAAGTACTTTTGGGGGTACCCTTTTGGGGGAGGCCTATGTCCAGCAGTGGATTTCTTTAGGTTGAAATGAAGATGAATACTTTAAGCTAAATTAGACAGATACACTTACAGCATAAATCACTAAATACGTCTTTAGGTGTTAATTCTGTGTCTAAGAGTTTTGGAAGCCTATGGGTTCCCAGAGATTAGAATTGCTATGTTGTCCACGTATCCCACCGAGTACAGACTGCTGGCGTCAAGTTTTGCGATGAGCTCATTTACGACTAAGTTCACAGACAGCACACAGGGTGGGGCACCCTGTGGGCAGCCTCTACTCAAGATACCTCGTATGCTGGTGTTCACGGTAAATTGAATAGCACGGTGTTTTAACGTGTTATTAATCAATTCTATGAGTGTTCGCGCAACTCCGTGGTTAGTTTTGGTCAAAAGCACCTTCTTTATCAACGAAGGCGCCTAGGGTTGGGGTTTTAGCTTAAAGAGCATTTCCTATGCGTGAAACTACTCTATGAAGTGCTGATTCAGTTAATTTGCACAGTAGGCGTGTTGATTAGGATGTAAGGGTCTTTGTACCAGAATTTGAGACCTAATCTTCCTATCCCCCAGCTTCTCAAGCGTCTTCAAGAAGAACGAGGAGAGGTTTATGGGTCTAAAATATTTGGGTTGGGTCTAGTGACCCATACCCGGTTTCGGTATGAATAATATTTTTACTTCCCGCCAGTTCAAGGGGATGTAGCGGTGGGCCAGGCAGGCTCGAAACACCTTAACGAGGTAATCGGCCAATAGATCTTAGCTCCACCTGAGCAGAGCTGGGCATATACCGTCCAGTCCTGCTGCCTTGAAAGGTAAGAAGGTGTTGATTGCCCACGTTATTTTTTCTTTGTTAATTACTTCTAACCACCACTTCCCAATCCAAGCTGCTTGTGGCCCTCTCCCTATGTGGTTCCCAGCTTTGCTGGCTGGCAATCTGGAATCCGGGGAAGTGGGTGGTTAAAAGTAGCTCGCTTGTTTCAGCGTCGTTTGTAGTGTAGGTGTTATCTGGCGTTTTCAGGCATCCTATTGAGTGGTCTGGCTCTTGAGCAGGTTTTGATTCTCATTGCCTGGTTGTTACTTTCGATGTTAGTACAGAAACGCCTCCAATATATTATTATTCTTTTAATTCTTACCTCTATTCTTTCCTCTGAGGTGTATCAGTCTATTATATGTTTACGAGCTGGTGTATAGCGGTCAATCACCAATCTATCGGCGACCGTGTGTTCCTAGCTCTGTTGAACAGTCTTCTCAGCTTGCGTCGGTGTCTTTCCAGCTCAGGACTCCACTGGTAATCGCGAGCTCCCTGCCTAGTTATCGTGAGGGGGCACCACTGTTCGTAGCTAGATAGAAGGATGGATGTGATGTTGTTTACATGTTCGTCTAAATTGGTTACTGGTATTTCAGCCGGAAGGGTGGGTAATCTACCTAGTTCAGCCTCGACGAGTTTAATAAACTTGGCTTGGTCTGTATTGCTAGGAACCCTCCTTGGCTGTAGTTTGGTTAGGTTAATGGTATAGCGGAACCATCTGTGGTCCGAGCATGATATCTCGTTGGACACATGCCAGTCCTGTATAAAGTTCGATATACATTTATGGTTGCTACAGTTAAGTATATTACTGTTTGCAATCTCGCGTTTATGAAGGTAGGTTCGGAGCCCTTGTTAAGTAAAACTAGGTTATTACCAAGAATAAAATCAAGCATTACCTCACCTCGGTTGTTGGTTTTGACATTACCCCAGAGCGTGTGATGCGTATTGGAGTCTGTCGCGATCACGATTTCCAGTTTCTTCTTTTCACAGTACTCAACCAATGAGGCGAGCTCTGGCAGAGGCACGTCCTCGTCGCCTGGCAGGTATGCCGAGGCTAGTAGGAGTTCCTGATCGGTTCTGAAAAGCCGGATTGCTGTCAGTTCCCTTGATCAGAATTCGATCATTAAAAGGTAAAAAAAAATAACATTCAAGGTATAAAAATTAGGTACATGTTTTGGGACAAAAACGCAGGTGCGCGGATTACTTACGGAGGTGTCTAGCAGTAACTTACTTCCGATGTTACCAAGACCGCATATTTTGCCACCCCAGATCAACGGTTCTTGGGTGAGGGCGATGGTGTTCCCTTGTTGTTGTTTGTTCTCCAGCACTCTACGCAAGGTGGCCAACGCAGATTGGCTGTGCTGGAGGTTGGGCTGTAGGATGTTAATCCTGCAAAGGAGAGGAGCAGACGCTGCTGTCCTCGCCCTCTCTTCTCTCCCCTGGCGGAAAGCAGTCCTCTTCCGAAGTTAAACCGGACGAGAATAGATCTCTCGTTGATCCCGCTGTTGAGACAACCTCCAATGCTGCCATGGAAGTTGCCAACTCCACCGCTTCCCCAACGGTCCCCATCGCGGTAGGCGACGTGGAACGTCCAGGCAGCGGTGGACCAAGCTCCGTCCCAGGCACACTCGAGACTGTTGCTGATGTCGACGCAGCGGCAGCCTCCCTGGTTTCACTCTCCTCCAGGAAGCGGATGGATAAACTACCCATAAGGTAGTATACTCGCCGCTGCTGGTCTTTTATGGTTTTGACCATGGGCTCCTGCATAACCCATTAGTGTCAGAGTCCAGGTGATAATTTTCAAGTTCGGTTTCTGCCTCGCCAGCATCCTGAGCAGTTTTGTTGGGTCCTCGGTGGTCTCCGGGACATACAGCATGCACAGTGCCTTTTTAGGTATGTCAGCTTGGGGCCGAAAGGTGAGCTTGGTCCCCAGAA
This sequence comes from Polymixis flavicincta, assembly GCA_949987655.1. NCBI lineage: Eukaryota > Metazoa > Arthropoda > Insecta > Lepidoptera > Noctuidae > Polymixis > Polymixis flavicincta. The sequence continues at coordinate 6,738,995 of OX465171.1, read as the reverse complement.
GCGGGGACGATATGTTGCTTACGACCCTCTTGAGCCAAACCAGTGTGAAGTCATCCTCACACCATGTTTCGAGGGCGCCATCGGCGAAGTGAGCCCGGCCTCTAAAGTGGATCGCGGTGTTTGTGTCGGTTTATTCAGGAGCTGCCAGCCCGGAGCTGGTTCTCTATCGTCTGACGGGTCCCCTCCGCTTGCTCTTGCGTTATGGCGGAGAATGGCTCGGTCATGACGGCGACACACAGCTCGTTATTTTTGAACGACGCGGCCGCTTCGGCGTAGCTCACCAAAGTTCCGTCAACCATACGGGAGCGGGCAGACTTGATCTTCTTGCTAATCCCCGTTGGTGTGAAGAAATCTTCGGGACGCGTACGCTTCTGCGCCCTGGCCGGTGATATCATATTAGTGTTTTTCTGTTTTTTACGTCCTCTTGGCTTCGCGCTCGCTTGCGCTTAATGTCATTGGCAGTCTCGCCTTTTGGCGTCTCGGCCGTTGCCAACACCTTGTGGGACGTCTTTTTGTTTGACACTGTTGGCCAGTTTGATGCCCCTGCTAGTGGGGCTTTGGCCAGATTCGTCGGGTCCCTCTCAGACACCGCAGCCGTTAACGCAGCCCGCGTTTTGAGCGCATTCACATTTGCAGTACTTCTCGAGTCGCCACGAGCGAGAACTGTCCTTGGCCTGTCGGTCAGAGTTGTGTTAGGGGGCTCATCCATACTGGCCGGATCCCCGCCCTGGGACCTCGAGACGAAGGTACTCGCGTCACAGCACTGGTGGCGCGAGGACTCGAGGGCGCTGGGCGAGTGGCTGACGCAGCGACATATGGAGTTGCGTCGGTCACAGCCTCGCCTAGGCCTGGTGGCGGTAGGGCGTGAGAGCTTTTCCCACCATTCCGCTTCGCGCAGCTCTGGTGGCGGAATGGCGGGAAAGGCTCTCACGCCCTACCGCCGGCCCCGTCACCATCGGGAAGGTCCGGCCGGTACTCGAGCGCTAGCTCGGGAGGAGGCACGGCCCCCTGTCGTCTCGAGTGACACAGGTACTCTCAGGGCATGGTTGCTTCGGGAAGTACCTGTGTCGCATAAACAGAGAGCCGGACGCTCGGTGTCACCACTGCGTCGACTGTTGGAAGGACACGGCGTGGCACACGCTGGCAGATTGTGCAGCTTGGGCGGAGCCGCGCCGTGCCTTCATCTCAGGAGTAGGCAGCGACCTGTCGCTGCCGGCCGTTGTGAACGCGATGGTCGAAAGCGAGGAGTCCTGGGACGCGGTTCGCAGAAGGAGGCTGCGGAGAGGGAGGAGTTTGCTTCCACGAACCCGCTCCGCAGCAGACGCACTGGGCTTCGGCGGAGGGCGAACAACGCTCTCTTCCAGCCCCCCTAAATGGGTCCAGGGGCAACGGATGTGAGCAAATCCGTTGCCTCCTACTTCTTAGGACCCGAGATGGCGGCGCGTAGTGTTCCACGCGCGCCTCTCTTTGATGTAGGGGGGGAGTTTAACACCTCACTCCCTCGCCCCCAACGCGAGGTAGGCCGCAGAGGTGGGCCGGTACTAGCCGGGGATCGCGGAAGTCTCACTAGTTCCCGTGATCCCCGGTGCAAGTGAGAGACGGAACACCGGGGTGGTTTTAGTCAGTAAGAGTCTGACGATGTCCCCCGCCCTCCCCAGGGCGGGGGACATCCATGAGGATTTCCCCCGTAATGAAAAAAAAAGGGGATGCAGTTGAGGTTGGGGTCGCTCGAGACGCAGCCTATTGTAGCGCGTCCCTTGCGGTTGCCTTCCTCATCGCATCATTGGACGCAGCCGAGCGTATGTGTGTATAGGGTGCAACTGGTAGAAACAGCCTTAGGCGGTTGCCGGGCGCATCTTGAGACGAAACCCTTGTGTTGGTTGTGGAAGGCGCATCTGAAGACGCGGCCTGTGGTGCGTTGGTTTTTATAAGCGCATCCAACGAGCGGGACGCGACTTCATTATTGTCAAGTTCGTCTCTTTATCCATGGGTTTTGATGTTAAAGATTCACCGTTGGAGCACTCCACCCGCCACGGAGCCCTAAGTCGGGGGACGTCGCTCATTTAACGAGCGAACGCCAGAGCTACTCCTTCGGTATACGATCAACCTAGTAGGAAATTGATGAGCCCGCACGCGATTGAAGATCACGGGACTGTGTACGACACGAGACTATGCCGCAACTCATCCCGAGACCTCACGCCGAGCCGGCTGCCCTCCCCTACTAAGCCGATCCTCGCTTGACATCCCGTTTATAGGATGCCGCGGCTGGTTGATTGTGGGTAGCTACCCCACGACCTCCCGTGTAAGAGGAAATCCGGGCCAAAGTAGTGTGTTGTGTGCAACCTTCTCCACTCAACCACCAGGATTCCTTCATCCCTCCGTAAGCATCCCCGCGCCCGGCACAAACACGCCGGTGGTCATTGCTGTCTATCGTCTACTCGTGTTCGACGGTGGAAACCCAGGAAAAATAACCTCGCCATGCCTGAGGTAAATCGCCCGCTGATTTCTGTTTCGTCTAATTCAAATGGAATTAGACCAACAACGAGGTGGCAACCTCGAACGTTTCGAGAAAAAACATCACCAGACTTGCCTTGAGGATCTACACGACCGTTGCGCTCTCGTTCAAGACCACGCCACCTTACCGCCTCTGAGGGAGGAGGCAAGGTAGGTCTGCATCTATAAAACCAAGCCAAGCAAGTAAGCAAGCGAAGCGTGTTGTTGGAAGCCAAAACAAATTTGTAAACGCACAACCCTCCCCGAAATCCTTCCCTGTGTTTTGTTTGAAAACCGTAACTCGTTCGAGTGCGTTGTGTCTTCATCGAGAAGAGTTCACCTCAGCGTCAGCGGTCATCAGTTCTAAAGCTAATGTAGGTATGCCAAGTGTGTGTGAAGGGTGAAGAGGTTGGAAGAAATAAGTCCGAAGTAGGTATACATTAAGATTGAAAGAAAAGTTTATTGCATAGACACAGTGAGCGCGACGCTAATAGATTAGGGTGCCGTCTCGCTCACGCTCACGGCGTGTGTGTGACGTACGCGGCCGATCGGTTCGCGCTAAGACAAAGGACGCGTCATAGCGGCCGGCTAGCTGATAACAGAATATCTACTAACATAAAAGATTTGTTTGTTTGTTGACATGTTGAATTAAGTTCATTGTGTAAAAGTTCGTTATTGTTAGATATTATATTATACTAGTTTGTGTTTTGTCAACATGTATATAGCTTATTGTTTATTTTATTTTACCAAATGTAGGATAAGATAAATGTTAATATTAAATAAAGGTAAATCACTACACTAATTAATATACATAATATTGCTCTTTTACGTTGGTGGGTTCGATTCCCAGGTCGGGCAAAGACTGAGGTTGTTATGATAGGTGACGCTGTAGTAACCTATAGCGTCTATCCATAATTTTAAATGTTATAAAGAAAATAATCAATTTATGGCAACAACCAAAAATATATAGAACAGTGTTGCGTAGAGATAAACTACGATAACATGGCACGCCCCTCCAAAATTGAAAACATTTGAAAATATTGAAAGCATTTTCAAAGTGTCACCAAGACTCGCATGTGTGCAGTATGCATATTGAGACGTTACTGAAGACAATTACTTACATTCACATACAAACTTATTTCGTAAGAATAAGACTACACACATTGAAATAGTAAAATGGAGGGGCGCGCCATGTTATCGTAGTTTATCTCTACATAATAATAGTCCGCTGTCCGTCCACCCCTCAGATTGTAGAAGGAAGGAGATATATTATGGCAAGGACGCGTGGCGCTTGCGAACGCATCTGGCCGCAAAGCGGCTTGACGCCAGTTTCAGTAGATAGTCAAATATCAACTTGCGACGTCTTCACTGCTCGTGATTTTTGACAAAATGCCGTGTTGTTCAGTGATGGTTTGTAAAAATAACACTTGTATTGTGAATTCTAAGAAAGGTGGCATCTCATTTCACACGTAAGTACTAAAATATTATTGTTTTTCTTAGTAAATTCATTAAAACATTATTTCGTGGTCCTAGAAACACGATGAAAAACCAAATCAATTGTTTGCATTAGGAACAAAAACCATTGCTTGCTTAGTACGAATCTACCAGTGAATCGGCTGGTCTAATAGCGCAATGGATACGTGTTTTTACTGATACTCTCACTGACATGATAGTTTCGTGAACCGGCCGCTGCCGGCTTTTGTGAGTTAAACGAGTTCAGCTACTCAACGCTAGATGGCGCCGTAACAAATTCATTCTATTCAGAACACTAGCGCTTTTGAAATAGATGTCATATTCGCATGCACATGTAATCTCTTTTGCTACTTAGTTTGCTATTAAATAATTGACAATATTTTATAAAAGTATAGGTGAATTATTGGTTTTTAATTGATTGTGGTACAGACGCCAGCAGGTCAACCTACCCCAAACTGTCAAATTTCCCCAATTGAACATGAACCTTATGCTTACGGTATAAAGTTGAAAATCTATCAAATAAATTTGACAGATTGGAGTAGCTTGATGTGCTGGCGTCTGTACATGCGGCTACACATCAAACTATAATTGCCAGTATAAGCTGATCTCGCATTGTAAAGGATTTCCGTACAATGCGAGGTCATCGTAAACTGGAAATGTATACCTTCATGTGTAGCCGTGTGTACTCATGTATGATTAATTTATCATCACCATCATTCATATCTTGATTTATTTTAAAATTTTAGCTATCCGAAGGATCCAAAAATAAAAGAAAAGTGGATAGATGCGACAGGGAGGGGACGAACTGGTTTCCAACGAAAAATAACACTATATGCTCGTCTCACTTTGAGACAAAGTGCTTTCAACCTTTAAAGAAAGTTCGTCGGCTCTTCGAATGGTCGGTCCCAACATTGAAGTTGCGTATGGTGTTGACGAATATGGAACCTTCCACATCCACTTTGTGTGTAAGTTTTATTTCTTGATACAAATATAAAACGAAGTAATTTCTTTATAACTGTAGCTACTATTAGACATGTAAACGCGTATTTCTTAATTACAGACTGTTGCTTCAATTCTTCGATTTCCGTACAAGAGAATTTCATAAAAAAACAAAAAATACAAATTAAAAGCCTTCAAAAGAGAACCAGCCGGTATCAGAAAAAAATCACAAATTTAAAAGATTTTTTTTTTTTCAGAATTCATTGAAGGAACATTTATTATTTTAGAAACGCTCGGGTCATGGGGCCCGAGCGCACGTCTCCTCTTTAAGGAAATTTCTCGCCGGTTGGTCGACACTTCACGTGACCAGCGGGCTGGGTCATTCTTCGGACAAAGAATTAGCATTGCCATTCAACGTGGCAATGCTGCCAGTCTTCTGGGCACGTTTCCTGATGACAGCGATGCGGACGAATACTTCGACGCCTAAGTGTCCTTTTGTTTTTATTTGTTTAGTTATTTAGTTTACATTTTTGTGATAAGCTTATGTATTATATTAATCATAAAGTTAGTTAAAGAAATATTGAAAAACCTGGATGAAAAAACTACATTAGTGGTGATCACGTTACGCAATTAGAAAACATTGGAGTGACCGACCTTATCCAGCGAGAGAAATGTTTCATCGGGGCAAAGCACTAACCAGAAATATTCTCCTGGTTTAAGAATGTTTGCAACTACTCTTCACTTTTACTCGCCAAAAGCGTACGCTTATGTAAGGAAAAAATTCCAAACAGATCTTCCTCATGTTCGAACAATAAAAAAGTGGTACCAATCTATCTATACTCAGCCTGGATTCACGAAGGAATCATTAAAAGCAATCAAACTTAAAACTGCTTGCACTAAACATAAATTGTTGTGTAATTTAGTTATAGACGAAATGGCAATCAGACAGCCTGTGGAGTGGGATGGAAAACAAATGTACGAGTATGTTGATATATCGAATTCAGCAGAACAAGGGGATTGTTTACCCGAGGCCAAAGAAGTTCTTGTGTTTTTAGTTACCGCAATTAATGGGGCTTGGAAAGTACCAGTTGGGTATTTTCTCGTTGACGGTGTCACGGGGGAACAGCGGTCCAATCTTGTCATACAATGTTTGGAATTACTAGAAGATACAAGTAACCTCGATGACTTTTGACGGCTGTCCAACCAACATCACCATGGCAAAGAAACTCGGATGTTCTTTTGAAGTTGAAAACTTAATATCTTATTTTGAACACCCCGTTAGTCGTCAAACTGTACATATTTTTCTCGATCCATGCCACATGCTGAAGTTGTTGAGAAATGCTTTCGAAGCATATGGGTACTTTATAGATGCTTCAAATAGGGCCATAAAATGGAGTCACTTGAAAAACCTGTATGACATTCAGGATAAAGAAAAACTGCACTTAGCAGACAAGGTACGAAAAAGTCACATCTATTTCAAGAACCAAAAAATGAAAGTTCGCTTGGCGTCACAATTATTTAGTAACAGTGTTGCAGATGGCCTGAATTTTTGCTGTGAACTTCAAATGGCTGGTTTTCATGATGTAGAAGGCACCGACGAATATTTAAAAACAGTCAACAACTTGTACGATGTATTAAATTCAAGGCATATGGCCCAACTCCATTATAAGAAACCAATTTACCCAGGCAACAAAGACAAGGTATTTGAAACTTTAGAGAAGGCGAAACGGTATCTAATGACTATAAAGCTTCCAGATGGTACAAAGACGATCAGTACACCAAGAAAAACTGGTTTTATTGGATTTTTAGTGTGCATAGAAAGCCTCAAGGCATTGTATATACAACTAGTTGAAAAGGACCAAAATCTTAAGTACATTCCAGTTTACAAGATCAGCCAAGATCATTTGCTTATTCATCATCATTAGCTCATGTTTGGACATATGGCTCACGGTGGATGCAGCACCAACCCAACGGCGCGACAGTTTTAAGCGATATATAAAAGCTCTTAGTAAAGTCGGAGCTTAGAGATGTAGATCAGGGAAACTGCACAGCTCTTGAGGAAGTTCCTTTTTTGGCGTGCTACTCTGCTGTTAAAAAAATAAATCTGACAATCGAACCATGTAAGTTAGACGAAAGTATTGATGAAGACGAGATGACTTTGTTGTATGAACAAGCCGTATTTGATGAGGAAGTTAGTATACTTGTACAAGACATCATAGAATTTAGTAGCCAGATAGTGTCATACATAGCAGGATTTATAGTTCATCGCTTGCTAAAATTAGTAAAGTGTGAAACATGCTGTAGCGGTTTGATTGCAGATACAGTTGACGACAAGAACTTCAAGTTTATAAAATTTAAGGATAAAGGCGGCCTTATATTTCCATCCAATGACGTAATAATCATATGTAAACGGATGGAAGGGATAATAAAAACTTATATTCTATCATCTGATAACACAAAAATTTCGTCAAAAAATATTAGACAGGAGCTCATGTCAAAATCCTTATCGCATTTTATAGGTATATTTTTTTTTGAAAAAAAAAAAATTTTCACCAATACAATCAATCACCTATGAATAATATGAATACACCATTTAAAAATACTTATAAAAGCCATAATGGAAAAATATATAAACGTAAGATTACATTACTTAACTAAGAACGCAACACCTAAACTGTCTAAGCGGCAAGTTTTAAATAAATATTTACATTTTACTGGTCAATAAAAAAAGATGTGTGGTGTTTTGGTGAAACATAAGTGAACCGGGTTCATCGGAATCTACGGTTTCAATACGCTATGATAGCCTAAATCAACGTAACCGAATATTTTCATTGATTGAATTTTTTGAGTTACTTTATTTTGTTTTAGATACATATTGTTTGTTTCAATTAAGTATAATATTTGCTAGACATATCGTTTTTTTATATATTTTATTTTCAGGACCCTTAAAAACCTTTAGTATAATAATAAATGTAAGAATCAATAACTTTCCGATTTAGTCAATAACTAGCGGATATCATACATATGTTATTACAAGGTCAGTAAATATTTTTAGTGCTATCTGTTATCGTTTCATTTAACGTTAGTTTCTGTCAGCGGCTTCGCTCGCGTACTTGATTATATGAAAATAAGATTACCCCTACATACAAACATACATATACCTCTTTAACATTGATATGTTAAAGATAATCAAACTTTTCCATTATTAAGCATTTGTATAATGTTAACCAATTATTACATGGCTCACCCGAATAAAATACGAAACATCGATATTAAAATATCGATATCTGTCTACATCTCTAACTGAGTAGCAAAAGAGATTACATGTGCATGCGAATATGACATCTATTTCAAAAGCGCTAGTGTTCTGAATATAATGAATTAGTTACAGCGCCATCTACCGTTGAGTAGTTGAACTCGTTGTAAATTAGTCTATTTACGGTTTTTAGACGAAAAACGTCTTTATTGTTTGCGTCATTTCAAATAATAACAACTTTACTCGTTGTAATAAGGCTTAATTTTTGAAAGCGATAAGAAGATGATTTGTAAAAGTTGCGTTTGTAATTTGCAGCCAATCATATTACAGTTTTTTATGAGTGTAATGGACAATTTGATATGCAAATGTGTGAGTTCGGCGACACTGGTTCCCGTGCTTAGCCAGTGTAGTGGCGTTTCTAGTACTTTCTTTGTTCTGTGGTCCACCCGTACGTCTGTCAAAGGGCTGTATGTGTGTGCACCTTTTGAACCTAAATTATTTTTTTGCAGTGTGTACTACCAATAAGGCTGCTATAACAGCATACACGATAAGCATACATACCATATAAGTAACGTGTTTTTTGGGGTGTTTTATGCTAAATTTAACTATCGCAAAAACTTATTGTACAGTAGTACGGAACCCTATGTGTGTTTGTTTTAATTTATGGACAGCTATTCTCAGAAACTTGGTTGTGCATTGTAACGTAAGGTACAAAATAATGTATCATCAAAAGCAGTCCGAATTGAGTTGTATCAGTTTAAATTTCGGCTCATCAGAGCTTAATCGAACCATGGGTAAGTAGAGCATAGATCAAAGGAATCATGATTTCGGTAAATATAATTACTTACATTTTAAGCTTTTTCCAACTGCTCTTCGCCTGGACGTTCTGCCTGAACCGGGAATAAAACCCGTTTTTTTACATGTTTAGCATCTTGTATTATTTTACTAATCATTACATGGTAGTATCAATATACAGGGTGTAACAGAAACCCTATTGCTATCCTAAAGCACTAAAGATAACAGCTGGTATAGAATCACTATACATCGTTTCAGCTCAAAATAAAATACTCTAAGAACTGATACCATATTTTTAGTTTCATATGTTTCTTAAATTCAAATCAAACGTGTCCCCGCACTACGTGGGTCAATAACTTTCCACGTTACTTGCCAATATCACGATAAATCTCTTCCGAGTGATGTGCTTATTTCAATTTGAAAAGTTCGATTTCTGGTATCAATGTATTAAAAATTCTCATAACTTCCGAACATGTAGAGATAGGATTAAAAAACCCTTCCAATATCGTCTGATATTATCCAAAAAAGCCGTGCCCTTGTATATACCCTTTCTGTTACACGTTGTATAGTAGTCGAATAAACATTACCAATTTTTCATCATTTATCAAAAAAATATAAAATCCGGCACTGTTTGATTTCACACATAAACCCTGACCTTTAAATTCAACCTGTATAAACTGATTTAACTCAGCATCAAGCTTTGTCGCTATCATCATCATCATCATTTCAGCCGAAAGACGTCCACTGCTGGACACAGGCCTCCCCCAGGCTCCTTGTCATTTTTGGGGGGTTTTGCCATAATCGCCACGCTTGGCAGGCGGGTTGGCGATCGCAGTATGGTGGTAAAATGCATAGAGAACGCTGCTGCCCATTCTCTAGTAAGTCCCTTAGTCGCCTTCTACGACACCCACTGGAAGAAATGGGATGGTGCTATTCTTTTACACCCGGCGGCACATACGGGACTACGCCCGGCGACACATACGGAACTTTGTCGCTATATAAGGCCCGAATTACACAGAAACGGCGTAAGGTGAAGGCGCGCGCAGGCGCAGCGTACGCAGTGAATTTTGTATGTGCCTGCATGATGCCGCTTTTAAACGATTTCATACAAAAATAACGCGCCTGCACCGCGCCTTCGCCTTACGCCGTTTCTGTGTAATTCGCGCCTTAAATTTCGTACGTTATTATTTCTTAATTAAATATATCAAGTTACGTAAAGAAGGAGGGGTAGCGAAAATATGACATCTCTGATAAACTGCTATCTATCTACCGAGCTACGCTGTGAAATTTCCCATTTCATTTCTTTCGATTATTATTACACATCACGCAAACATGAACCGTATTTCACAGACATTGGTGTCATTTTGTTTTGCATCAAATTAACCACGCCTAGAAATCGGCAACTAAAATGGCGGTCGGAGCTTATACAGGCGATGCAAGTGACGCAGCTGCAACGCGCGTGCGTGAGATAAACCCTCGAGGCCATGAGCAGAACCCTAGTTTGTTTATTACGCAGGTCGCAGTGTCCGGATATGGCGACTTTTGAAAAGTCGTCCGCACATATTCGATTTCGAAGACGAATTTAACCGTGAAGACACTTTTGTGTATAATAGAAGTGAAAGTGATGTGTTTGATATTGTGGATGAAGTGTATATTTCCTCTATAACTGCCTGATGGTCCTAAACTAGTGTTTGTAAAAATTTACATTCCGGATAACGTCTTGGAGAAATAATATGCCCGCGCCCAGAAGAAGCCCAAAATGGCGGCCAAAGTGAAAAAGCAACATCGCGCCTGAATCGATAACCATTTAACATAATAACTTTGTCTTTAATACCTAGTTGGAACTGGAGAGTTGCTTTGCTCAAAAGTTACTGATATTTTGTGTTTGATTTTGGACTTAAAATAAGAAATACGGATAAACAGATGGACGAATCCTAAGGTGGCGTCAATGAATAAGCATGTGTGTGTGGTTGTTACTGTCAAGTGAATTGCGTGGAATATTGCAGGGTGTGTGTTTGTGTGATATTGCATAATAAATAACACGGTGGACTTTTACGAAAGTGAGGAAATGAGTGTGCAAATGATTTTTGGGTGTTGTGTTTGTGATATTGCATATTTTATACATAGTGTGGAATAGTGTTCGACAGACTGAAAAGTGTGTGCGTAATACTTGCAAGTTTGAATTTCCCCCTTTACTACTGTCATTTTAAGTATATAATTAGATTGTTATGGTAGTTTCGGTGTACAGCGGGTTACTTAAAATTGGTAAGTACTCAAAAGGAAGGATTAAATTTCCTTTAAATAAATCGTTAGGAAAGCGCATCACACTCCACTTATAATAATATTATTGCGGTCTGTGGCAGAGTAGAGTAGTATAGTGCTGGTAGCATGAAACTCCGGCCCTGCCGCGAAGAACGTTATTTTATTCACACTATAAAACAAATATCCTGTATCGTGGGTACTTACAAACATTAATCTCACACTCATCTGTGGGCTATCTATTCATGTATTTGATCCGTTCGCAGGCTGGTCCGCACCGCAACAGCCACTGCGACAACAGTGCCGATAGTATATATTTGTTCTTCTTAGCGTGTCGATGGCAATAGGGTATTTTTCGATTTCATAAAAACTATTTCATTTGAAGATTGGGACGATATATTGAACGGAAAAATAAAAATAAATTTATTAATACACATTTTCTCAATTAAAAACGATTAAAATCTAATTAATTTTTCGTTGTTTTGAATTTACCGCCAAAACGCTCCTTACGATGACTTTTCATCACGTGACATCGTGACGCCAACTTTGTGTAAACGGCACCTGTACAAATACTTAGTTTGCCGCCGTTTTAGAAGTATTTGTGCACAGAGGCACCGTACGCCAGTAATTCCACTTTAAATCCATTAAAAATCTTGTTAATTATAAACTCGACATTCACTTATTCACTTACTAACTACTTTAGTTTACACAAAGTTGACGTCACGTGATAAAAAGTCATCGTAAGACGCGTTTTGGCGGTAAATCCAAAACAACGAAAAATAAATTTGGTTTAAATCGTTTTTAATTGAGAGAATGGATAGAAATCAATTTATTTTTATTTTTCTGTTAAATATCTCGTTCCAATCTTAAAATTAGAATGGTTTTTGAAAAATTGGAAAATACCCTATTCAAATAGAGTCTTATTTTTATATATATTTTTAATTAAAATTTTATGCACGAGTACTACTGTACACGTGGACTTAATGCCAGGCATTTTCTACCTGCCAACCATTGGGTGATGCAGATAGGTATTTTTTGCAATCTATTAAAAGATCAGTTCAGCAATTTAAGCTGTTTGGAAAGTACGTCTAATTACCGATGAAGATACCGCGAACAAGTCTATTTTAATTAATTTCATAGTAACATGTCATTTTGTTATGGTATTTTACTTTGGGGACGGGCCACAGACATTGAGTCTACTTTTTTGCAGAAAAGAGCTATGGGCCCACGAATTGTTCCGGTTACTTTTTGACTAGAATATTAAAAATGGGAAAGTGGGACAGTTTTTAACTACACTTATATCCCGGTTTAACTCCTCACTCTGCTCCGATTCGTCAACATTATAGTGATACACAATCCGATGGTAATGAGATTGATAAAAATTTACAAAATTGGAGATAAATATCCTCTTGCGAGACTCTAGCTGCTGGATCACACCAAGTCTATGAATAGGAAGACGATAGAAAAAAAGAAACAAAATATATGTTATTATTTATTTTCTTTCTTTTTTTTTTACATCTTTCTTTCAAGAATCTCCAGCTTGAAGACACTGCTGACGCCCCCGAAGATAAGACGAAATCCATTCCAAAAACTCTCGGTAGACCATAAGGATTCCGTGACTAACAGTATTAAAAGCGTTAGAAAATTAACACTAAGACTGTAACTTTAGTGTCTTTCATTCCCCACCTGTGTCGCCGGTCACTTATGCAGTCCGAAGACTGGTAGTAAAACATATAAATTAAATATATTAGAGATATTATTATATTGCCTTGAGGGACTCCAGCTGCAAGATCACACCAGCTCGATGAAAAGGAAGAAGATATACAAGAAAAAATACATGTATTTTTGTTTCTCTCTCTCATCTTCCTTTCTAGAGTCTCCAGCTTAAAGACACTGCTGACGCCATCATGAAGATGAGACGAAAACTATTCCAATTTGTCTCGAGAGATCACATAATTGGAAAGGATGGAAGAAAGGACCCTGTCTCTAACGTTATTAATAGCATTAGAGAAGTCAATTAACACTGAGACTGTGACTTGAAACAAGATAAAATGGATGGTTGGGTGTAAGTGACTAGGAAGGGAGGAATAATTGGTGACAGCAAAACGATCCACGGGTCTCGAAATGTACGATAGAAACTCCTATATTTATAGTCATTCAGTTTTTTTACGAAAGGTTATAAATAATGTCAATTTATTAGTGAAAAGAACTTGTTTATTGCGAAACTGGTGCTAAGAGCCTATTTCTAAAATATTATGTGTAATTTAATAGCATATGTAGTAAGATACTGTGATAGGTCTTTTCTGTAACGAGTTTGTTAATTTTTATCAGATATGTATGCGCTGTCAACCATCGACGCTTTCCAGCTTTAAGGGCGTTGATCCTCACCTTCTACACTGAGTCGAAGACGCGACGTGAAATACTTTTCTTCTTTAAGCGGACAAATGTGTAACAAGATGAGATTGCCCCCAGCCATGTAAGTAACCATGTCAAAGAGATATTACGTTCCATGAATAAAATGAGTCTTACCTAAATAAAATCTTCAATCTTTAGGAATACACATCAGTGGAAGAGATCACCAAGTGCGCGCAACCCGGCATTAAATCTGAACATAATGCTAAATGAACACTGTGACTTAGGTAAGTAATAGTTTGAATTAAACGAGAGACGTGGTTGTTAATAAATCGAAAGCCTCATTTATATCCCCCGACGAAGAAAAAAGGTATGTGTGTATGTATGTTTGTGTGCACCTGAGGCAACGTAACTCCTGAACGGATGAACCAATTGTGATTTTGTTTTTTATTTGAAAGGTAAATCAGTCGGGAGTGTTCTTAGACATGTTTCATCAAAATTGGTTCGCCCGTTTGAAGATTATCAGTTCTTTTCTGGTTGATGTAGGGATTTGAGCATCTTCCAATTTCGACTTGATCAGTCAAGTCGAAATTTGGTATTCTATTACTTCAATGATATTAGACTAACAAAGTAACATTGAACTGATGCTGGAGCAACACCTGGAATATCCAGGATACCCAAGTTACTCACCAACAAACAGCACAAGTATCGTGTTTGGGCTCATTGAAAAGGTCTCAATGAATTAGGTTATAGATAAATGGTGATCAGGACGAGGAATGAGGATAATTTAGTAACAAACTTCACTGTGAGAAAAATACGCAACGCTGCGCAGATTTAAGCGAGACATTAAGTTTAAAAAGCAGGAAATAAAAAACATTACATTACATACATTAAAAATTTTAAAAACCCGCGACCCAAACAAAAACTCTTAAAAGCAAAAAATATATATTTATATATGTTAATTAAGAAATAGTCAAGTTGGGGGATGGTCAATGAAAACGCCAAACGGAGGCTTAGCATTTTCATTAGCCGTCCCTCGACTTGACAATGCCTTGAATAAAATATTACCTTCAACTTAAAAGGCCTATAAATATATATTTTTTTACTTTTTAGAGATTTTTTTTGGGTCGGGTATTTTTTAAATTTTTAATAAAAAATAAAAAAATACGTTGAACCTTGAAGTAAAAAAATTACATACTTTACAATATAAATAGGTATAAGGCAATAAAGCTGTAAGTTTGAGTTGCAGCTAGTACTTAAGCTAATTTACTATCTTGTAATTATAGCTATCAGCGCTCACCCTCGTTATCTCTATAGCCGATGATCAATAAGGTATAAAATATGTATTTTTAACAGGAATAATTTGAAATATCTAGATGAATTTAAGTTAAAATAAGCTGAGTTTAATTAAGATAGTCTTATTATACCAAACACAAAAATTTGACTAATTGATTAGGAGATAACTAGAATTAAAAGCAGAATAAATGGTATGAATGGTGAGTGTAGGGGTGCGTGTGCATACGTGGATGTGTTTTGTGTTTGTATGTGTATTGTTGATGAATGAATGTAAGTATCATTCACAGGTCTGATGGAGTCGATATTTGATATTTTGTTACTTCAGTGATATTAGGAAAACATAGTAACCTCGAACTGATGCTGCAGCATCACCTGGAATTGCAGGACGCCCAATTAGCCGTACCCCGAAACGTCGACGCTTGGATCAAAATATTACATACAACTAACATTAAACGCAAGGGTCAATTTTCCACGCCTGTACGCACACAGATTCACGTGGATATCCAAATTCGACAAAATGCGCGGTCATCTGATCATTATTTTTATTTGCTCAAACAGGTAGCAGCAACATCAGGTCGCTACTTGCTCAAATAGACGACATCGACGAGATGGTGGCCAAACTTGAGAAGAACGCTCATCGTTTGGATAGCTACACTAAGCAGCTAAAGACCTGCATAAAGGAGACGTTCGACACCAAGTGAATGGTACCGTTACTTGCACCTTTAATTGTACCAAATTCTGAACCAGTCCCATAAATAAATTTTGAAACGGCATTTGAAGAGTTCGATATCATGTTGCTATGGAGATGACTTTCTGTCTCAGGCGCTCTCAGTGCGCGCCTGAGGGCTATACTGTTTGGATTGCAAGAATGATTGTAATCGGAAAGGTATGTACACTATAGTAACAAATCTTCAAAACATAATCCCCATCTATTCGTGTCAAAATAAGCTTATTCGAGAACAAAGACTTTACGTCATCACAAAAAGTTCATGGATAAAGATTTACACTTCTTAAATTTGGCATCAGTGCTGTCCACTCGGCTAGATGTACCTACTAAAGTATCATCAATGGTTACGTATTATATACCTAAGTTTATTCTAACTATTTTCAAGATAACTACGGTTTATTCACATATGTGCATAATGTATATTGGTCGACTCAACTAATGTTTAACTTACTTAATGTTGATTAAACTAAAATTAATCGCACTAACGAACGATTAATCTAATGATTTTTTAAGATATTTGATATTTTAACTATGTATGAAATACCTAATGTACGATTCGCCTAACATATTAGACAATGGTGATAACATTTCTGCGAGCAACTTGGAAGTAGCGCTCGCCGGCCACTGCCGCGGCACCGCTCGCTCGGCTCGCGCGCGGTTGGTCACGGTTTTAACCTATTTCACCCAGTTCAAAATGACGAATCATACAATCTGCCTCAGAAATGTTTTTACCATTGTCTAATTATCCACTCGCAGACAAATTGTATGATTCGTCATTTTGCACTGAGTGACATAGGTTAGGTTAAAACTGTGACCAACCGCACGCGAGCCGAGCGAGCGTAGCGAGCGGTGCCGCGGCAGCGGCCGGCGAGTGCTACTTCCAAGTTGCTCGCAGAAATGTTATTACCATTATCTAATTATCTGTGTTTTAGAAATATCTCTAGGGTTTTCGCGAAAATTCGAATTAGCAAATCATCCAATCGACATATACAAAATCACCAGTAAATCAAACACAAGACCACAGATAAATCAACAGTAGGTGAATCGATCGTTAGTTTATCCAACCTTAGTTTAATTAATTGTAGTTGAATAAACCGTAGCTGAATTCTCCTTTATGGATTTCGTTTAAAACAAAAATCGGTGAAACGATCTTTAGATATTTTAAACGGTAGGTCTTTTGACCGTAGCTATCTTGAAAATAGTTAGAATAAACTTTGGTATTATAATACGTAACCATCATCAATGTTGGAAGTTATTTCCGAAAGGTTATTTTTTAAAATTTCACTCAAACTTATTTATTGGACCACGTTCAGAATTTGAACTTGATATTTTTGAACTAAAAGAAGATTAGGGGAGAAATTAGATCTCTCAACTATAGTACCTATGTGTGTATTGAAGATCAGCAACAATGCAAGGCTCTAAGATTGGAAAGTTAGACAAGATTTTATTAAAAAGGGGTATTACCCAAATTACGCGTGGAAAATTTTCAATAACGTATGTAGCAACTTACATAACTTATTCGTAATAATTTTATAATTTTTAATACCTGGACTGCCGTTAAAGTACGCAGATGTTAAACGCTATTCAACATCTCGACATCTAAGACGTCGCATTTTGTGGGGCCTTGAACACTCGCTGCTTCAGAAAAGCAAAACTCTCTCTTTGATCCTGTCGTATCTACGAGTTCATATTCTCCGCGGAAAGCGTTTTTACCTATGGTATAAACTACTGTTTTTTTGTTGATTTTTTTTCTGTATTTATTGTAGCTAGTATACACAGAAATGGGATTGCATTCTTGGGGCCTTATATGTCATGTTGCTCGACTTAACCTTAACGGTAGCCACGTGTATCAATTTGAATGAGTAACTATTTAGCTGATATACTTTTGTATAGATTTATTAAGTATTAATAGACGTGTTACTTTATAAATGTGCTTGATAACCAAAACACCTTAAGTAAAATGTAACTATAAAGTAAAAATAATCATAAAATATATATAATCTCTCGTTCTTCTAACATTATTAAGTAAGTGTACATTTTCACTCTGAGCACCGAGGTGCAAGAGCTCAGTGCAGTGGGGCGAAGTATTGGCTGAAATCAGTAGTAATTAGTTGTAAGACTTGATGACGTCGTTAGCAGGGTCCATTACTCGAAAGTGTTACTAGTTAAAAGCGTTATCGCTGGTTCGGTTGATTGGCATACAATTTATTCCAAGTTTTTGGTTGTTCTTGGACACAAATTGAAGTTTAAGGTTATTAAAGATAAAAGTTATTATGCAATATGACGTCGTTTAGCATGGATTCTGGCATCTTGTGTTTTGACAAAGACAACGCTCACTGCACTAACGTAGGTATGGAATCGGATCTATTCCCTACAAAGCACTGCCTTTAGCGCTTCCACAGTTTTGTATCCTTATACTGAAACCTGGAATTATGGAGAAGTGCAATGGATTCGGTCCGATGAGTATGGACAAATTACAAATGATTTTATATCTGTAAGGAGGTTTGTTCTGGTTCGAACGAACAAGTCAATCATATATCATATGCAGCCAAACTCGATAATTTCGAGAATGGACGAATTGTTGATACATTTTTTTTTCTTCAAATCTTATAAAACCAAATTTTCAACCGAAACCAAAGCTGCTGGCGTGCAAACATTTGAAAACGAGCCGTCTTTAGTGCTAAGTTTAACGATTCAACACTTTTATGTCAGTTATCAAATTAGAAAACAATCTTACATTCTGCCAATAGCTGAACTGGTTTAGCAGTCATGATGGTGGTAGCAATTTTAGTAACGGACCCTGCAAATCATGTACCTAGTTGTAGTTAGGTATAGACCAAGGTTTAATTTTATACATATTTAATCTTCTACTAATCTAATATTTTATTAGTGCAAGATGACGGCACTTTTCGAAATTTACACACTTTTAAAAATGCGTTATTCTTAAAATAGCTGCTCTAAGAAAGTCACTCGTCATTAAAAACTGTACTACTCGAGAATATCGACAAACATTACACTCAAGGTCTTCCTTATATACTTAAACAGCTTTCTTTATCTTGAACATTGTTTGTTTGTAGACCTTGTGGTAGAACCTAGTTGTGGCTTGCACAGGGGTGAAGATCGTCATTGTCAACCGGCGTGACGTGCCTACATTGTGTTGTTGCGACACGTTCGGTCTGTGACGAGTAACGGAAGCCCATACCGTTCGCAAACACCCCTACTCCCGTTAAAGCACCCTATTCAACTAATCCACCACTATTCGCTGGACAAACTTCTTTTTTCCGGCATGCTCGTTTTCCTGCTAATAGTGAAATCTTCTCTAATTCTACGACTTCCATTGTCGTTATTAATATAGTTCAAGACTAATATTTCAATCTACATAACTTTAGTCCTTGGTAAACACTTTTCTTCAAAGTCATTGATGGTTAATTCAGTACTACTAAACCAGAAATGTTCACACTTTGTGGATTGAAATTATGCTGGACCATCTTTTCAAATTCACCTTATTAGTAAGTAACGCGCTTAGCGGTAGACTCCGAGCAGACTACTGGAAAGACGTAAATAGATATATAGCCTTTTGATCCGAATCCCGGTCACGGCAGCCGGTCCCAACGGACACTATTGGAAATTCCAAATTTGATCACAATAATTTAAGAGTCGAACCACAATCAAATCAATTGCTCTAAAAGCAAGTTTAATAGACCACACTGACACTCTTTGCACAAGTAATCGTGTCTTGCGAATGTGTGTCTTTTTGTACAGATATTAAATCTGTTTTTTTGAGTTCAGTTCAGATTTCACTCACAGATGTAGTGCCTCCTCTTTGGGGTAAATACTCTCATAGTCCGATTGGACGTAAGTCCGACATGGCAAGAGAACTATCAGAATGGATTCGTGGTTAGGTTAGGAGTAGTTAAAATAATGAGTAAGAATTCAGGCAACATTGATATTATGCAATATTTAAGGTATATTATGTGGAGAAAATCTCCAATTCCCCATTTTAACAAATAATGCAGGTCCGTTTATTATAATTAGAGTCCTAGGCTTGAAAAATTAGTTTGTTTCCTGTAAAATTCTAGGTAGTCTTTGTTTGAAGAACTCTAAAAATCACTTTCGCAGTCGGTCATCCATAGCAGATTATTTGGAAAAAATCTAGCTCATTTTCGGTTGAAAGCGGTTTCTTTTGTTGGCTACTGTGGATTTGCTTAAGTTTACTATTTTGTTAATTTAAGAAGTTGCCGTCGTAAGACGGTGTGTATACACTGTGACATTTTAGTCGTCTTACAACGGCAGTCCAGTTCATGTATCCAATGACTGCAATACATTTGAATAATAATGAAAATATGTTTTTGATCTTTTATGAATAATAAAAAAAAGAAAATATTCACTAAGACGCATGACGTAGTTTATAACACCCTGATATGGAGATGGAATGTAATGGTATAAGTATCTTCTACCCTTTGATACGTAAACATTATTAACAGGGTGTTCCATAATTCTTAAGCATTATTTATATCTTAATTAATGGTAACAATTTTTTAATCGCGCCGAGAGGTATTGTATGTTGGATACATTGAGTGGACCATCTTTGTAAGACGACTAAAATGTCACGGTGTTTAAAAAATTGGTCACTAAAAACTAAGAATAGGAATCCAGTGGGTGGAGCTTACATAATGAGTAACATTATACCTACTCTAATTGACTCATGTTTCTCATTTGCATTTTTCTCTTTAGTTGTTGGTTTGCATGTACCAGGATGAACGTTAAGGTTTTTAACGATTTTAGTTTTCAAACATTAAATATATAAATAGAGTTTTTTTTTTCATTATTCAAAAAAGTTATCGTCTAAAGAAAATTATGTCCTTAGCTACTTTTGTGCCTCTCTTTTCATATGTAGGTACGTGAAATAATATTATGT
The DNA here is from genome assembly GCA_949987655.1 of Polymixis flavicincta. Classification (NCBI taxonomy): domain Eukaryota; kingdom Metazoa; phylum Arthropoda; class Insecta; order Lepidoptera; family Noctuidae; genus Polymixis; species Polymixis flavicincta. Next base: position 6,718,487 of record OX465171.1, on the reverse strand, counting down.
ATCTTCATTTGGCTCCTTCACTCATTGGGCAGTATTGGTAGCAAAAATTTTGCCACAGCACTTTATCTGCAACATAAGGCGTAATTACAACTTGATATTAGTGCTAAATGTAAATAAGAAGGAAAGATATTGATTGAAAAGATTAAGTTAAACTTCCCTGATGTAGGTATCATAATAAATTATAGCTTTTAATATAAATATAATCCTAGTTTAGGGCTAGGTTAGGAAAAAATTATAAAAAAATAAATCTTGTGGAAGTCATTTCAATTATTCTTATAAGAACAATACGAGTATAATCCATTTCTAGTGCTAATATCCTTTTATCGTAAGAATTAGGTAGCACAAGTTTAATCAAACCAGGAACTTTCACACCTTATGGAGTGAAATGATGCTGGACCAGTCTTTTTCCGCCTTATTAGAAGGTAGGCTTAACGATACACCCAAATAGGTATCAAGCAGCCTACTGATAAGATGTAAATAATTATCATAGATACCTATGTAGCCTTCTGATCGGATTCCGGTCATGGCATCGGGTTTCAACGGAGACGATTTAATCGAAAATCCCAACATGTTTTAACTCAGATGCAATGTAAGTGGCTCCCGGACTCAAAGCTAGTGACGATATGTGTTGTATCAGCTGCGATATGAATGAAAGAAAGAAGTCATGAGCCAGATATTTGGGTCACAATAATTAAATAGTCTAAACGCAATCAACTTGATAGTTCTAAAAGCAAGTTTCACAGACCACATTTAAACACTTTGCACAACTAAAATAATCGTGTCTTAGGAATTTGTGTTTTTTTTACATTGTAAATTTAGGGTAGGAAGACGGTGGGTGGTGGATCTTACATGTATGAGTAACATTGTACTCTAATTGAGTCATGTTACTCGTGTGCATTGTTGGTTTTCGTGTACTTGGATGACCGTTGAGGTCAAGCAGTTAGGGTTTTTAAAGATTTTATTTTCCTGTTCTGACTTCTTATTCTTTTCTAGTGGCGTCGGCGTCAGTGTTTGTAGGTATAACTGCACAAGGATCTTTTAACGCATGGCCAAAACCAAACCCATCGCCGCCTTTTGTTTTTCAAAACATTCCATTGCATTCCATATAATAATTCAAATATAATAATATTTGTATGGTTTAAAATATAGGGTCGCGCCAAAGTAAAGACCATACAGTTGTGATTCATTAGAACACGATTTTATTTACACCCGGTAGAAAACCGGCGTTTTGCATATCGGTTAGAATAGAATACGCTCTATGTAGTACACCATACAAAATACAAATATGAATGTAGTAGAATGAGTCGTCGAGTCTCGTTTTCTCCGTATCAACTTTTTGCTATGCGGTCTTAAATTGGTAGGTAATTGTAAGGTAGATACCTAAGTATTTTTAGTAAGCTGACTTGTAATATGTCTTCATGGTTAGTGAATAAGTAAACATTTTAAAATTAATGAATTTCTCTTAATTTTAAATAGTTTTAAAGTGACAAAGCCATTCACTCCATACTTAATGGGGTGAAAAGATGCTGATGACAAGATGAACACGTTCCCTATGAAAAATAATAAGTAGTAGTGTAGTAAGTAACAAAGTAATGATGTCATGAAATTAAACCCTACTGTAATCGGGTAAATCAATTTAAAAACATTTATTTATATTTAACCATTTACTTTTATATGTCACTGAGCCATGAAGTCGAAATCTAATATGAAGTATGAAATAGCTTTCTGGTCAAATATATAATAATCATAATATAGGGCTAGTAAGTAGTAAGTAAGGCTAGTTACATACCTAAGGATATTAAGGAGGACGGACTTGTATAATCGTCGCACATTACACTCAAGCTCCTCATAGCTATGTTTGTATAGAACATTGTTCGTTGGACGACCTTGTGGTAGAGCCTAGCTGTGGCCTGCACAGGGCCGCAGCTCATCACTGGGCTGGCTCGAACCGGGAACTACCATGCTCTCACGTACAACCGACGTAACGTGGTGACATTGTATTGCTGCCATAAGCCATACCCGTTACTCTTGTAAACACCCCTACTCTCGTTGAAGCATCCTTATTCAAGTAATGGATTAGTTGGATAAGGATGCTTCAACTTCTTTTGTTCCGGAATCCATGTTTCCCTGCTTAAAGTGAAATCTCTATTTGATACTTCTACGACTTCCGTTGTCGTTATTAGGCAAAATATCTATTATTGTAGGTACTCCCAGCAGTTACTAATATTTTAAGTCTACATAAGTTTAAACCTTGTTAAACACTTTTTTCTTCAACAGCTACTGTTTAATATGGTAGTGCTAAGTAAACTTATCTAGTATTTTAAGTATGCACTTAGGTATAATAAAACCAGGTACTTTCACACCCAGTGGAGTGAAATGATGCTGGAGCAGTCTATGAATACGGCTTGATTAGTAGGTAGGCTCAACGGTAGACCCAAAGAGGTATTAAGCAGCCTACTGGTAAGGTGTAAATATTGATCATAGATACCTATACAGCCTTCTGATCGAATTCTGATCACGGCGGTCTATCTCAAATCAAAAATCCCACTCAGATGTAATGTGAGTGAATCTCAGACTCATGGCTAGTGACGCCGGTGCAGTGTCAGCCGCGACATGAGTGAAAGAAAGATTTTAATGAGTCAGATATTTGATCACAATAATTAATAATAAATAAAAATAAAATACGTTTATTTCAGACTATCAAATTGTCCATATTTTGTTAGTATAACATTATCTTAAAACTATGTTAGTCGTGAAGAGATCTATTATATTTAAATTAAATTGAAAAAGGTTAATTAAAATTAAATTCAAATTAATTGCAACTAAATTAAAATAAAATAAATTGAATTGTAATCAAATTTGATTTTAAATTTAGAATTTTAAAATTAATGATTCTAACCACAATCATATCGATGGTTCTAAAGGCGAGTTTCACAGACCACATTTTGCACATTTGCACAAGTAAAGTAATCGTGTCTAACTAATTTCTTTCTTGTTTTGATTTAATTCGTCTTGTTTGTTGGGTGCAGTTCAGAATATATTCACAGAGTTAGTGGCTCTTCCATAGGGTTGGGACTCTCAAAATCCTAGTCAATCAATCTGACGTGACCGGAAAGAGATCAGAATGGATTCATGTTTAAGTTAGGAGCAGTTTAAATAATAAGTTATATTTACAGCTGTTAGGAAGAATATTTAAGATGATACAAAGGTGCTTTAAGATTCTAAGACTTTAAATCGCCTTTCAATTTTTATCGTCTTTGCAGCAGCGGCGAACACCTTCAATGATTTCAGGCATATTTTAAAGATATACAATGTGGACAACATTTGCATTTGAAGTCCTAGGTTTGAAAACTTTGTCTTTTGTAACACCCTATTCTTTCTTTGAAGAACTCAATTTTTTTCTGATTTCACAGTAGTCATTGATAGCGGATATTTGAAAAAAATATTAGTCTGTTTTTGGTTGAAAACGATTTCTTTTGTTAGCTACTGTGGATTGCCTTTAAGTAACACTTTTGTTAATCAACTAGGCTGCCGTCGTAAGACGATAAAAATAAAAAAAGTGAGCAAAAATGTTTAAAAGACTAAAAAAAAATAGGTAAGTAATAAACTATGGTCAGGAAGACAGATTAGTGGGTGGATCATAATGACATAACAATAACATTACACTCTAATTGAGTCGTGTTACTCGGTTGCATTGTTCTCTTTTGTTGTTGGATTACGAGTAGGCAGAACGGTCAACCAGTTAGGGTTTTTAAAGATTTTGGTTTTCAAACATTATAAATAGGGTTTTTCTTTATTCAAAAAAGTTAAATTAGGTAAATTATGTCGTTAGCTACTTTTGGGCCTCTCTTTACACATATGCGTTCTCTTTTCACGTAATATACGTGAAAAAATATTATGCATCTTCATTTGGCTCCATCTCTCATTGGGCAGCATTGGTAGCAGCAATTTTACCACAGCACTTTATCTGCAACATAACGTGTATGTAATTACTACTCAATAATTGTCCTTAATGTTAATAAGTAGATTGAAAAGATTAAGTTAAACTTCCTTGAAGTATCACAATTACAGCTTTTTAATAAAATGTAATCCTAGTTTAAGGCTAGGTTAGGTAAAGATTATAAAAGGCTTGAGTAAGCCATTTTAATAACATATTGTGAAAAGAACAATATAATCAATTTTTAGTGCTAATATGCTTTTATCGTAAGGTTTAGGTTAGCTTAGGTTTAATCAAACCAGGAACTTTCACACCTTATGGAGTGAAATGATGCTGGACAAGTCTTTGAACCGCACCCAACTCAAACTATCTTGATTAGTAGGTAGGCTTAGCGGAAGATTCAAATAGGTAAGTACCAAGCCTACTGATAAGATGTAAATAATTACCATAGATACTTCCTTTGAGCCTTGTGATTGAATTCCGGTCATGACGTCGGGTATCAACCGAGATGAGTTAATCAAATATCTCAACATGTTTTAACTCAGATGCAATGTAAGTGGCTCCTGGACTCATAGCTAGTGACGCTATGTGCAGTGTCAGCCGCGATAAGAATGTAAAAAAAAAAAATCGTGGGCCAGATATTTGTTCACAATCATTTATGAAATCGATTCGATCAAACCACCATCAAATCGATTGTTCTAAAAGCAAATTTCACAGACCACGCGTAAACACTTTGTACAAGTCTCAGATTATAAAACAAAGGCAGATAGACCGCGCGGAACACCAAGAGTGAATCCAAAAAACCAAATACTAAAGCGTCGCATTGTATAATGCGAGGCTTTAGTATTTATTTTTTTTACTCTTGGGTATTCCGCGCGATCTATTTGCCTTTGTTTTATAATCTAAACCAAAAAAAAAAAAACTAAATCGTTGCATTGTATGTTACATAAAATGCGACGTTTTAGTAAGTATTTGGTTTTTTGGCCTCACTATAATTGGTGTTCCGCGTGGTCTATCTGCCTTTGTTTTTATAATCTGAGGTACAAGTAAAATAATTTTATCTTAAAAAGGTGTCTTTTTTTTGTATCAGATATTTAATTAAAATTCTGAACTTAAAGCAACCAACAAGACAAAGACTGTCTTGTTTGCTTTCAAAAAAACAAATACTAAAGCCTCGCATTATATACAATGCGAGGCTTTAGGTTTATTTTTTTTTTACTCTTGGGTATTCCGCGCGATCTATTTGCCTTTGTTTTATAATCTAAACCAAAAAAAAAAACTAAATCGTTGCATTGTATGTTACATAAAATGCGACGTTTTAGTAAGTATTTGGTTTTTTGGCCTGACTATAATTGGCGTTCCGCGCGGTCTATCTGCCTTTGTTTTTATAATCTGAGGGACAAGTAAAATAATTTTATCTTAAAAAAGGTGTCTTTTTTTTGTATCAGATATTTAATTAAATTCTGAACTTAAAGCAACTAACAAGACAAATACTGTCTTGTTTGTTGCTTTCAAAAAAACAAATACTAAAGCCTCGCATTATATACAATGCGAGGCTTTAGTATTTGTTTTTTTTTACTCTTGGGTATTCCGCGCGATCTATTTGCCTTTGTTTTATAATCTGAACCAAAAAAAAAATACTAAATCATTGCATTGTATGTTACATAAAATGCGACGCTTTAGTATTTGGTTTTTTGGCCTCACTATAATTGGTGTTCCGTGCTGTCTATCTGCCTTTGTTTTTATAATCTGAGGGACAAGTAAAATAATTTTATCTTAAAAAGGTGTCTTTTTTGTATCAGATATTTAATTAAATTCTGAACTTAAAGCAACCAACAAGACAAAGACTGTCTTGTTTGTTGCTTTCAGTTCAGAATTTTGTGCCTCCTCCTTAGTGTTGGTACACTCATAGTCCGATAGGACGTCACTCTGACGTAACCGTAGAGACATCAGAATGGATTCGTGGATATGATAGGAGCAGTTAAAATATTAGGTAGGATTTAGTTGGTAGGAAGAATATTTAAGATGTTTCATAGGTGCTTTAAAACGCTCCTACACACAGCCGGCGGGCATGCTGCCAACAAGGCCGGCGGCATACACGGTTCCTGCGGGCAAGTGCCGGCGGCCTTATAACTCCTGCAGCGTACCCGCAAGGTAAAACCCGCCGGCTGTGCCACCGGTATGTCTGTAGGAGCCTTCTAACGGTCTTATTCATAAAAATAACTTATCAAAGGTTTAAGACATTCATTATTTAAACTACTCCATAAGCTTATAAAACTTTAGATAAAATTATAATAAATTTTATTCATAAACGTTCGGTATCTAATATGTCGTTTATATATCAAAATGTTGCCATTTTGATTTATTTGTGTAATATCAGATTTTTACAACATTTAGCTCAAAATTGTTATTCAACAGGACGGGCAGGACTACTGTGGTAAACTTGAAATCTTTATGTGTTTCGTAGAATTCGCTGCTTTATTATATCGGTTAGAGCTGGTACTTGTGGTTTCAATAGTATAATAATCCTGATTATTGATTGCCTCTGGGTTACATATTATTTTTGTGTAGATTTTAAACTAGGTAGGTAATTAATGTACAAATGTTATTTAACTATGTTACTTTTAGGAACACGAGGTTAGTGGCGAGAAATATAACTTGTACAGACGCCAGCACATGTAGCTACCCCAATCTGTAAAAATATTTGATGGATTTTCAACTTTATCACATAAGCATAAGGTTCATGTTCAATTCGGAAAATCAGACTGTTTGGTGTAGCTTGATGTGCTGGCGTCTGTACATTTACACCACTTGAATAATATATTGAGGTTTAAAAAAATCTTAGATTGTACATAGTGGATGTTTAACGGTAATTATAGTTTTTAAATGTAATCACATATTACCTTGAATGACTATATAATATTAGGAAATAGAAACCGTAGTTATGAATTAGACATTGAATTTAATAAATAGATATTTAATTTAATTTAAGCATTTACTAGTAAAATTCTAATAGCTTTTTTCATAGGTTATTTTTGGTGTACCAAACTGTACATTCTATACATTTATCTATCACTAAAAATCTACGATAGCGGATTATCTTTAATCTAATAGTACCTATTTTTCATCTTGCATATAATAGCAACCTACTTAAGGCCCAACGTTTAAGAGAATAAGAAGTGTTTTAATATACTCGTAAATATAAATGATGTATGGTTATCAAGCATATAAAAATGTATCTACCTACCTACCTAATTTCAAAATTTATGTAATATGTTTTATACTAAAAAAACATTACTCGTCTTCGAATTAGGTTTGCAAATTCCATTTCATTAATATAATTATGCATAAAGCAAGTTTATTGTCATGTAGGTACCTACATGTTTTATTTTAAATTTTGATACAATATTCCTACCTAAATATATCTTTTACATTTTAAAAGTTCACATACTGTTTAAAACTGGTCTTGTTTTGGCATTGGTTTTTTTTTTAATTTAAATAGTTTTGATTTTATTAAAATTCCTAGATATTTCGTTTGTTCACAAACTATTTTTAAACGATTTAATTACATAAAATTCCCAGGTATTTCATACATTTTGATTCTCTTTGATAATTTTCAATCTCGACTTCAAAACTGAAAATGTGAATATCTCTATCGTTTTTCATATGATAAAAAAACTTGTATTTTCTTAAAATTTACCTCTGTATTGGGAGAACTGACTGTCTTTTTACCTAATCGTATCTTTAACATGAACCTACTATTTAGCACTTACTGAAAAAAAACTATGGATTTCTGAAATAAAACTCATTATATTGGTGTGTAATCAGTTTTTGATTTTGCATCGTTACCCTATTCGATACCCCACGCCAATTTCCGGTGCCTACGGTGGCCGATTTCCGGCCACCGTAGGCATGAGCTTGCGGACGGCGAGTAATGAGTAGCTCGCTGTCCGGTAAGGACCAAGCCCAAGTCGACGGCGCGTTGTGTTCCACGCGCGACTCAAAGAGATGTCAGCACAAACCGATGGGGCCCGCAACGGCCGATGCCTGCCAGGGATGCGGGTTTGTTCGAAAGAGATACCGCAGCCCTTGGCATACACGCTACTGAAAGAACACGGGCGGGTTTTAGTCAGTAAAAGTCTGTCACGCCCTCCTGGTCCACCCAGAGCGGGAGAAGTTATTTGATGATTTCCCACCCAAAAAAAGAAAATCCTATTCGATACATGAGTACCTTCTTACTAGGTACCCAGGATCTACCAAAACAGAGCAAAGAAATTAAATGAAATATTAGGTCTTTACCTATGAAATTGCCGTTCTGCAGTACTGGCCATTTCAAATCAAAATAATTTTTGTTTGGCTAAGAATTCTAATTTCAAATTAATTTTATTTTAAAAACATGGATTTTTTTTTCTAAAAGTAGTCATTTCTTTATTGATTAGTGTTACATTTTCATCGCATTTCAATCTTTTTCGTCATCATGGATACGTTAAAAATTCGAGTAATTATGGAATATGAGTACCGTCGTGGCAGCAACGCGGCACAAGCGGCACGCAACATCAACGACGTTTACGGAGCTAACACTACAAACCAACGCACCACCTGTTATTGGTTTGCTCGCTTCCGTTCTGGAAATTTCGACCTGAAAAATGAACCTCGCGGTCGTCCGAAGACTTTGGTCGACAATGACGAATTAAAGGCGATTGTGGAAGCTGATGATACACAATCTACGGCTGAATTAGCAGCAGCTTTCGACGTTAGCGTCAAAACAATATTGGTCCATTTGCGTCAAATTGGCAAGGTAAAAAAGCTTGACAAATGGGTGCCCCACGAACTCAATGATCGCCAGCGCGAAGTACGCGTCGAGACGTGCCTTGCACTGCTCAACAGACACACAAATGAAGGAATTTTGAACCGCATTGTTACCTGCGATGAAAAATGGATTCTGTTTGATAACCGTAAGCGCTCAGCAAGTTGGTTGGATCCTGGTTCAGCACCTAAACAATGCCCTAAACGAAAACTTACCCCTAGAAAAGTGATGGTCACTGTTTGGTGGTCTAGCGCCGGTGTGATTCATCACAGCTTCTTACCAAACGGGGTGAGCATTACTGCAGATGTGTACTGTGAAGAACTGAACACAATGATGGAGAAGCTGGCGCATCTCCAACCAGCATTGGTCAATCGCTCGTCTCCGCTGCTCCTGCACGACAACGCGCGACCTCATACTGCACAGCAGACGGTCTCCAAGTTGCAAGAACTGGGGTTGGAAGCTCTCCGTCATCCGCTCTACTCACCAGACGTTGCGCCTACAGACTACTACTTTTTCCAGAATTTGGATAACTTCTTGGCGGGAAAAAAATTTAATACCCGAGAGGCAGTACAAAATGCCTTTGAAGAATTTGTTGCCTCCCGTCCAGCTGATTTCTTTAAGAAGGGCATCAATGAACTGCCACTGCGATGGCAAAGATGCATTGATTGCATGGGTGATTACTTCGATTAATACAAATAAAAAATTCATGAAAAAAATTCGTTTAAATTTTTTCATACAAAACGGCAATTTCATAGGTAAAGACCTATTAGTTTATTCTATAAATAGGACACAGGAATAACCTTTACACGTCATATTATAAAAAAGTAAAAGAACTTTTTTTAAACAAGCTTTTATTTAAATGCGCTAAAAAGAATAAAATAAACTTTTCCTTTGCACTTTTTACTATAAAATTATAACGTCATTAGGTACACAATTTATATGATATAAAAGTTTGTCGCGAGATTTACCTCTGTAGATAAACTAGTAAATTAAATAACTTGATCTGATTAATTCTAATTTTTAACCCCCGACGCAAAAACGACGGGGTGTTATAAGTTTGACGTGTCTCTCTGTGTTTGTGTGTATGTTTGTGGAATCGTGGCTCCCGAACGAATCAAACAAAACCAAAATGATTTTGTTTGAAAGATGAATAAGTCGGGAGTGTTCTTAGACATGTTTCATCAAGATCGGTTCAGCCGTTTGAAGATTATCAGCTCTTTTCTGGTTAATGAAAAGATTTAATCATCTTCCACGTGTCTGATCAAGTCGAAATTTGGTATTCTATTACTTCAATGATATTAGACGAGCAAAGTATCTTTGAACTGTTGCTGGAGCAACACCTGGTATTCCCACGATACACAAGCAACAAACAAAAAACTGCAGAAGTATCGTGTTTGGGCTCATTGAAAAGGTCTCAATGATAGGTTATAGATAAATGGTGTTCAGGACGAGGCATGAGAATAGACTAGTAACAAACTTCAATGTGGGTATAACAAACGTAGGTACCACTGCGCAGATTTAAGCGAGAAATTAAGTTTAAAAACAAGCAAATAAAAGTCAATTTTTTTTTAAACCTCGACCCAAAAAATACTATAAAAAGTAAAAAAGATATATGTATATAGGTAATATTTTGATCAAGGCATTGTCAAGTCGGGGGACGGTCAATGAAAACGCCAAACAGAGAAGGCCTAGCATTTTCATTAGCCGTCCCCCGACGTGACGATGACAGAGTGATAGTGATGATAGAATGAGAGAGTTTTTGTTTGGGTCGGGAGTTTTAAAATTTTTTAAAGTTTTCAAACTAAGTAAATACGAGTACCTACTTAAATCTTGCGACAAGCTTTTATATCATATAAATTGTGTAATGTCGTTTATAGTAAAAAGTGTAAAGGAAAAGTTAATTTTATTGTTTTTAGCGCATTTAAATAAGAGCTTGTTTTAACGATATATCAAAAATATTAAGTTAGCTAACTCCAAAATAATTTACATGAAAACTAAGTTCTAAAATTAAAACCTGATTATAGAAAAATTACGCTCTAAAAGTATGAAACAATAAACTATTCTCAATAAACGTGGTAAAGTCGATCACGAGCGACGGTGGATCAGATGAGAATATTTTATTATTTCACACTTTTTAAAGCTTCATTTATCAGTAGTAGATTTTTTGTTTTTGAACTTACTTTTGCCGTTTGTAGTACTTATGCTTTATAAACCAAAAATTTCAAGGCAAGGTGTTCAGATTCATTGTCTGGATCGATAGTAACAGCTTGCGCGTCAAACTACCTGCCACCCTGTTTACTTATCTACTAATTTATGTAGGTAGTAGCGCGTCACACACATAGACAAAAGCTCCGCCCTATTCATAGAAAAATGGTTGAATTCTGTGCTGTGATTGGTCGGGAGATGCATGACGCATTTCCATATTTGGTACTGCAGATGTCCGATGCGCGCGTCACGCCTAGCGAACCTCCCCAATGAAAGCGTGGGGAGGGGCCATAAGTATGAAATACGCCGAAACAGGTATGTATTAAGACAGATTACTGTGTCGTGTTGTATACACTTACTATCTTTTGCCCGCGTTATCCTGCCCCGTCCTACTTGCGGACCGAGTCGGTGGCGTTCGGTTATTTTCGGTTTTCCATTTATACTTGAATCCCCTATTTTACGCCCTCAGGGGCTATTTTATAAAAACACTGAAAGACGTGGTTTTAAATTTTTTATCAGAATGATAAACACCAATATTCATGCCTTTTTAAACTACAAAAATTACAATTTTCCATACAAACTTCCATCCTCCGATGAAACCCAGAAAGTAATTTGACTAGTGTAATGTCAAAATCGTTAACTAAAAACCAAATACACAAAGACTTGAAATGTCATATTACTATTTGGGATTTAATTTACGTCAAATCACACGTTTTGATTGGCTAACACTGTTCAGTAGCCGCCACCACACGACACAACAGAGTAAAATGAATCTGGCTATAAAGTACAAAACAACATGAATGTCAAAGATTTTTGGAAGGGTTGTTAAAAAACGAATGAAAAATGAGTTAGTGGCATCTTAGTATGAAATATGCAAACGTTATAAATATCTATTATGCTAGATAAGCTAAGGGTTTGCGTCATAGTCATATGCCGCACGGGTTGGTAGATCATGTTAAGGTACCTACGCTTGCCGCGGTTAGTCCGTGGATGGGTGACCATATTTACATTTGGTTGGTTCCGGCTGTCATTCATTAACCTATGACAGTCGTTACGGGTCGTCTAAAGTCGCCCGTAAGTCTAACAACCAATCTTACTAGAAAGAAAGAAAAATTTTTTTATTTGTGACAGAAACACGTGCATATAAACAGATGACATAACATTAAAAAAAAACATGATAACAAGACAGATATTTATACATAGGCATAAAGATCATAAATAGTCGGCGGCTGCACGCGTGACTGTGACAAGAAGGCTTCCACTCAGCATGATGCTGTGCTATGGAACCCACAGCACAGCGCTGATTTTCAGTGGTCACCCGAAAACAACGTACGAAAATCAAGCAATTCAGACAAAACCAGTAACAAAGTAAAATAATTAAAATAGATAGTACATCAAATTTAATATTACCCTACAACCAATGATATAAAGTAATGAAATGCGTAGCTACCCAAAAACATAATAGGTAGGTACCTACACAAAAATGTACCGCTTTTTGTCTGGCTCCCACTCAAACCTACACGTCGCCTGTGCGCGCCCTCACAATAAAATACTTATTATTTAGGTGCATTTCCTTACTGGGCCTATGAGCGTGATGGAGTACTGTGTGTCTATGAGTCATCGGACTTACGGCTCGCACGCCGCGTCGCCGCCGCCGCCGCCGCCGTCGGCGCACGAGTCCTGTGTGACGTATGTACTAGACTTACGAAGATATCAGATAGGCAATCGCTCCATCTAAACTACTGGTATTCAGCTGCATCCGGTTATACTGGAAGCCGACACAACATAAGTAGTTTGTTAAGCTAAGCTTGATAGATTATTAAAATTGTATCTTCAATTTGGTTACCTAGCAACTGTTTACCTATTGTTTAGTCACCGAGGTTTTTCTTTAGGTATGGTTTAAACCATCGAGCATGTTTTTGAAATAAGAACTTAGAACTGAAATAGAATTACAGCTCCTTTTCCAAAACTGACAATTTAGCACTGGACTAACTTGTCAGTTTTGTAAAAGGAGCTGTATTTCGATTTCAGTTAGGTTCCTATTTAAAAAACAGGCTCAACGGTTTAAACCATACCTAAAGAAAAACCTTGTTCTGTAATAAGGGGGGTGGTGTTTTATAAAAGTTTAGTTTCCGTGGATAAACCACGCTCTGCTACCTTAATCTTCAAAAGGTTATGGGCCCAGACTGCAGAAGTGTAAAATGGAGCTTTCAAAAATACAAATCACTAAACTTGATGGCCACATTTGGGACGCCTGGAATTGCCGAACGTTGCTCTATTAAAAGGCATTAACAGAATTTGAGAGATGGTGGAAGGCAAGACACAAAAACCGGCGAAACCTGCGGCAGGCAGTGGTGATGCCGTAGTTGAAATTTACAATAAAACTTTACGAGATTTTGTTACATTGGAGAGCACAGCCCTACTGCTAATAACAAACAATGTAACGGATGAAACACTAGAGACAGTAATAAGGTTGTCCACTCCCAAGGAAGTAGGTATGGAAATAACTCCATAGGCTGAGGGTCCTGATGAGGGCAGGCTCTACGACTTATGTTTGGACTTCTTTAAACTTAAAAGAAATCCGTCATATAACATGTCAACTCATGTCTCGAAACTGAAGAATCTGTGGCACAGTCTAAAGGATGAAAGATTTACTCAAAGAGAAGAACGTTGAAATGCCTGAAGTTCTCTTGATTTGCAAGATTCTGGATACGTTGTCTGAAACTTATTTTTCGTTCAAGTCTAGTTGGCTATTTATGTCTAAGAAGGAAATAATAGTAGACAATATTACGGCCTAACTGTATGCACATGAAAAAGCGCTGAATGCAACGATGGCTGACACTGAATCGAGCGGAAGTGCGCTTTGTGTAAGAACTAAGAGACCAGCAAAATAAAAAGAGGTACCAATGCTTTATTTGCAAAGAGTTTGGAAATTTTAAGAAGGATTGCTCGAATTATGGCAAGAAAGAGAAGGAAAATCTAGCTCGCAGTTCCAATATGGTGTTACTGACGGTGAATTTAACAGATTCCGGGACTAACCGTGATTGTGATCATTGGTACATAGACAATGGAGCAACACATCACGTAACAAGTCGAGGAAATCTATTTCAAGATTTTAAATTTTTAGTGAAGCTCACACAGTAACTACGGCTGACAGAAACATTATAAAGGCTGTTGGAAAAGTCACAGTCCGTGTAGAGGCCAATGTTAAAGGAAAAAGTGACTTCCTTTTGTTAAGAGATGTTTGGTATGTTCCCCAGATTAGAAAGAACCATTTCTCTGTGCTTAGTACACAGGATAATAACCCTTCAAGTATTTTTGAGTCACGGGTTACAACATGTTCCATGAAGATCTAAGGTTCTTGTAAGGTTGTCTTTACAGGAAAAAGGCAAAGGTATGGCGGTTTGTACAAGATAGACTGCAAAGCCATATGTGCTGATTTTTCAGTCAACTTAATTGAACCCACGCTCATCAACACAAAAAACATGTCAAAATATTGATAGAGAAAGAGTTAGGAACAATGACATCCTACAGTGGAGAATTATGCAAAGGTTGCATCTTTAGTAAAGCGCACAGGAAGGCATTTGGTGTTCGCAAAAAGGCAACAAAACCTGGTGAACGCATACACTCAGACGTCTGTGGACCCTTTCCTTGGAGTGTCTCTGGATATCGATACTTCGTACTGTTTAAGGATGAGTTCACACTATACACGGTTAATTTTAGGTCGTTCTGGAACCGAAAGCCATGAACTCGATCATCGAACTAGAATCGATTGAGACTATTATTTTAAATAAACAACAAAAAAAAAAACACGAATCATTAAATTTATTGTTTACTTGAGTGAAATAATGAGAACTCGAAGTAACGCTTCCTTGCGATCAATGTATACGTGCGTATAAAACGTATCGACAAACGGCAACACATGCGAACGATATCCATTGAAAAATCCATTCATCGATCAGACAGCATGATCCGTAAGCCACGCCCCCGACCCCCGTCTAGCCGACCGCCCGCCCTTCCTTGTTCCGAATTCCTTCCCAGTATTGTGTCGCGTTTCGCTGTATTAGGTCACGTACACCGCACGCGCAACCTAATTACGCGCCAAAAATGAGTGCAATCTGTGTGTGAAATGTGGATTTTTATGGGATTGCGAACCATAACTTGGAAGAGGCTAGAGGATTGTATGCTCAGCCGGAATACCTGAACTCACTGCGCGCACGTGGAATCAACGACCCTCAAGTTCCCTTCACCGCCACCATTCTGGCCGCAACTCAGCGCCTCCTCGATCATGGACAGTTTCGAGCGCCCGCACACGTGCAACGCGGACCGCGTTAGAGGCAGATATACTGGAGTAGGTAGGTACTTCGAACGCTACCCACGTCGTAGTACCACAATGGCGGCCAGGCGATTCAATGTTGGCAAAATAGTCATCATTTCAGCCGAAAGACGTTCACTGCTGGACATAAGCCTCCCCCAAAAGGGGGGGTTTGCCATAATCGCCACGCTTGGCAGGCGGGTTGGCGATCGCAGTGAGGTGATCAAATGCATAGAGAACGCTGCTGCCCATTCTCTAGTAGATCCCTTAGTCGCCTTCTACGACACCCACGGGAAGAAATGGGATGGTGCTATTCTTATACGCCCGGCAACACACACGGGACCAATTAGCCAATAGTAAATATGGAAAATGAATTCGAATGGATTAAATTACATCCATAGGTACGTGTTTCTAAACCTGTGGCTGCCGTTTTACTATGAGTATGTCTATTTATTTAAGCGTAGGTACCTAGTTCACAGATGACAGAGTTCGCTGATCGCCGCTACCTTTGCCTACGCGCCGACTTTTTTTTAAATAAATACGCAATCGTTAAATAGGTACACAAGTAAAATAAGATAAGCGAATTTAGACTTTATTTCATAACCGTTAACGGGGAAAAATAGAAATTTCTCCAAACTAGGTTAGTAGGTCCGCAGTTTACTAAAAATATTCTGAGAAATCTATTGTCTCGTGTCCGACCGGGCTGTACAAGGGTTCAAGGTTCACAACCGAATTACGCGGTTAAAGTTATTTAAATAAGGTCTTAATTCGGTTCAATATTTTCATAGTAAGGGACACCTCCAACTAATAATGAATTCTATGCAACTCACTAAACGATTCATTTTTCTGTTTGAATTGCCTGCCTTTGTAGAAGCCGCCGCAAGCATTGTCGCAAAAAAATGTTTTAGGCAGTATTTAGTATTATGGTAGGTAGGTACTTGTATGTTTATTAAGTACCTATTAGATCGATTGGTCGACACTCCATTCAAGGCCTTAAATGCAACTCCCAAGCGTACTCGTCGTGTCTAGTTGACGGGTAGTACACACGGCTACACATCAAGCTATACATTTCCAGTATAAGCTGATCTCGCATTGTAAACGATTTTCGTACAACACGAGATCAGCGTAAACTGGAAATGTATAGCTTGATGTGTAGCCTTGTGTACTAGGTGATATCGTGATGCGAGAGGGGTGAGTTAAATGTCAATTAATTTCTCTCGCTTACGAGGAGATTGTAAATCCCGTGCTTCCGATACAATGAGAGATGATGGAGGTAAATGAACTTACACCAACCAACAATTGAGGTTTGTGTAGGTACTTACTTGCAGCTGGTTTTTCGTCCGACGTCTATTGACCCACCGCGAGTAGGTACCTACGCAACCAACTGATTCGCACACGCACAGCTGTGCCGCGCTACGTCATCACCGAGCGGATCGCGTACGATCTTGCGTTTATGAATGAAATAGTGAAAGTGCTACTAAAATTTTACTCGAATGACAGAAAAAAAGTGATAAATTTCTAACTTCTTTATTAGACGTCTTAAAAATATAATAACAATGCCAATAGTAACTATTACTCATTTGGAGTTACTGTGTTTCGGCTCCAGAACGATCTAAAATTAGCCGTGTATAGATATGTATACTTCCTTAAAAATAAATCTGAAGTTCCTGAAAAGTTAAAACAGATGATGTCTGAGGCTAGAAATGCTGGACATACTATTATTGAGGTTTTAAGCGATAATGGAGGCGAATACTATAACAGGAAAGTACGAGATATACTTGGACAAGCTGGAATAAAGCAAAGACTCATTATGCCATACACTCCAGAACAAAATGGGTGTAGTGAAAGAGACAATCGAACTATAGTCGAATCTGCTCGAGCAAAGATGCACGCGCATGAGGAGATTCCTCAGAATTTATGGGCTGAGATGGTAAACACTGCTGTTTACATCACTAATACTAAACAGGACAGGACGTACTTCAGTGAAACATAAGTCGCCTTCTGAACTGTGGCTTAACAAGAAGCCTCAGACAAAGCACCTGAGGATAGTCGGTTCACCTTGCTTTGCGCATGTACCAAAGCAAAAGAGAAGGAAATTGCAAAAGAAAGCTACACGGTGCATTTTAATTGGACACGACAATGACGACGGATACAGACTTCGGAATCGGGAAAGAAATTCATTAGTCCGGTCTATTATTTTCAATGAAAAAGCGCTAGAGACTTTTCTTCACCTATTTTTAAACGAGGATGCTACCAATACTTCTGATATGAACTCCTTGCTTGCTTACTTAGAAGATTTTATGATAGATTATCATACTCCCTGTTTGTCACTACTGACTGTTATTTTCTCATAATGTTGAATAAAGCCAATATTCCATTTGGCTAAGACAAAACCAAATGGAATATTGGCTTTATTCAACATTATGCATGTTTCAATTTATTCAACTATTATTTTGAGTTTCTCTGTATCTAATATGCTTACTACTGAAAAAGAAAAATCCTCATCGACCTTGCGATACCTATTGCCCGAACGTTTTGACGTAGAACCTTCCATGGCTGGCTCGTACTTGAAGTGGGCTCACTGGCAGTATTCGTTCGAGAACTTTATCGCGCTAGAAGCTTCCTCGGCAGGCGATTCCCTTAAGTATAAATTTCTTGTCAACCATATATCGCCATCGATATTTAACTATATCTGCGCCTGCGCTACGTACGATGGTGCAATTACTACTCTGAACACCGCCTACGAAAAGAGGCAAAATATTATTCTTATCCGCCAACGAGAGATCTTATTATAATCGCTCGTGACTGCCTCTTTAAGGATGTGACTGCTAGTGAACACCAAAATGAAACTATGCGCGATGTATTTATTGCCAGAATATAGTAAAAAAAATATTAAAGAAAGACTTAGATAAATCCACTATGACTCTGTTGAACCTGGCTATAGCTTTAGAAACTGCTGAAAATACCTCTCAACTATTAACAGCACCTTGTCCTTCTATATCATTTGCTGATGCCTTTCGACTTGATCAGACCCATGGAAGATGCTCAAATCCTTTCATCAACCAGAAAAGAAGCTGATAATCTTCAAACGGCTGAACCGATTTTGATGAAACATGTCTAAGAACACTCCCGACTAATACACCTATCAAACAAAAAAAAAACAAAATCCGTACATCCGCTCGGGAGCTACGTTGCCTCCACACACACACACACACACACGTCAAACTTATAACACACCGTCGTTAATGCGTCGGGGATTTAAAAGACAATAACTGTATCCAATAGCTATCCATAGCTAAGCGAGTAGTACGTTGTCCGGTTCCTCGCCAAAGAACAGCTTTTGGACAAAGACACTTTAACTTCATTGCCCCCCATGTTTACAATAAATACAATAAAATTAATTCTATACATAAGTTAGGCAACAAAAAATTTAAGGAAGTTATCTTCTTCTGGCTGAAGTCGCTTAACTACGAAGAGGTAGAAAATCTACTAGCAGTGGTAACGTGATAACATAATTTGCCTGTTTACAAGTGCACCTTGTACCGCAGGAATAAGTGTCGACGTTTTTATGGATTTTGTAATGGGACAGGAGCAGCCCTCAAAACCTACCTAATAAACATAGTGGACAAATTGAGCATGCAAAGTCACATACGTACACACACAAACACACACACGCACACACACGCACGCCCACACACTAACACACACACACAAACACGCGCGCGCGCGCGCGCGCACAGTCGTGAATATTGTAAATTAATTAGGAAAAGGTCCATGTTTTTCTCTCATTGTCAATAGTTTCCTTTTTTTTTTATTATTGTATTTCAATGTTTAAAATATTGTTTTTTTTTTTTAATTATTTGTAAAAGAAAGAAAAAAAAAAAAGAAACATTCAAATTTTTTTTTTTTTTTCATGTTTGTTTTATTTTAATTATCTTTATTTTTTTAGCCTGGGCTTATGGTTTTGTGTTTTTTTTTTCTCAAGGTAGTATGTTCATTGTATTTTTTTTGTTGTTTGCTTTGTTCTTTTTTTTCTTTACTTTTTGTGTTGTCATTAACACTGTGTCTATGTTTTACGGGAGGACACTGGCTCCTGCAACACAGTTATATAACTAGCGCAGGAGCCAGGGAAATCTACAACTTGTGTGCATTCTTGGTTGCAAATAAATATATTTTGTATTTTTGTATTTTGAATAGCAGATATTTTTGAAATGGAAAACACAATGTTTGGCATTGTATTTTCCATTTCAACAGTATCTAGCTTCAAACCAAAAATAAATACTCAAAGAGCGAATCAAAAGGAAGAAAAAAATCCTAACCTCCTATTTATCACTTAATAAAATATATATACAATATCACCATCGCGAATAGCTAATGCCATAAGACAATATCTATAACAATATCTAGTCACATGTACATAATATGAAAAACTCAATTAGTCTTCGCCCGACCTTGGGATCGTACCCAAGACCTCTCGTTCAGTAAACACACTTGTGTCCGTTAGACCAACGGGCCCTTTCGATACGGAACCCTGAACACAACCCTCGCAATACTGTGAACCGGCTTTGATGTTTTGATTTTTAATAAAACTGTGTCTGTGTTGTGTCTCTGGAATGGAGAGACGGGGAAACGGTGACGAATTTTATTGATTTATAAGCCCCTGGTAATTGCCTATCCTAAAATAACTACCCTCTGAATACTTACTGCGTAGTAAGTTGTTGCGTAGTAGTTGCTGGCTTGTATGTTTTGATTTTCATAATTATTTTAGTTGAGTCGGAGTTATTACAATAAAAAGTTATAGCTGCTCTGTTGTGGTCCACATCAAACAAAAATAGGCAAAGTAGACTGTGGATCTGCTGAGAATTTTTTATTATGTTTGTTTAGTAGGCTGGTACTTGAAAAGTCCTACACTTTCATATCTGTAAACACTGTTAATTTGAAATATTGTATAAGTAAATTACTTTTAAAGGACTAGTCCTTTAAAAGGCTAGTTGTGGAGTTTCTTCCCGGCAGCATGTTTCCAACGTCGAGAGAAAACCGGCATGTCCTAGAAAGAAAAATTGGAAACATGTGACTTCCACCTACCAGTATTCGGCCCGCGTATCCCTCTCGCAGAGACGAGGCCTCTGTCCCAGCAGTGGGAATATGATAAGCTGATTATGCTATGACATGCTACCAACGATAGACCGCGACAAACTCTCCGACAATAGTCGGGATTGTGACCGATCAAAAAAAAAAATCTGCTGTTCCCTACATTAATGTTCGCATAACTCGTCAAAGTGTAGGGAATACGAGATTTTTTTTTCGCGATTTCGGGTTTGATCCCAGAGTAAAAGTTGTTCATAATGATGAGTACAATCATGTGTTTAAATGTCGGTCACTAATTACCAGTCACCCTATATAGTCAATGAGAGACGCTCACAATTGGGTTTAAACCCCTTATGAGAACCCTTTATGCATCAAGGTTATTATGTCGGTTAGCATAATGAGCCAAAGCCATAATTAGCCTATAATGTTCCCAATGGTAGGACCTGTAAGTAAGCCATAATGAGTCTATAATGTCTCCAATGGTGGGACCCGTAAGTAAGCCATAATTCAACATGCAAGCCCAGTGCAGGTGGGCGGATCACACGTCTTAATTTTTTTTGGTTTTAGGTCATGCCGGTTTCCTCAGATTTCTTTTCACCGTTTTGAGAGCGGTGATGGTGATACAATTTACTCAAATTGAAGTACCTGCTTGGGGTTTGAATCCACTCGTAATAAGTCGCGGCCGCTGTCACTGGGCCATCGCTGCTCATATGATGATTCATCATCAGCCTATAATGTTCCCACTGCTGGGACACAGGCCTCCTCTCGGTGAGAGGGATTGGGCCGTAATCCACCACGCGGGCCCAGTGCGGATTGGTAGATGTCACATGTCTTCGAATTTTTGGTTCTAGGACATGCCGGTTTCCTCACGATGTTTCCCTTCACCGTTTTGAGAGCAGTAGTGATGAAATAATTTACACAAAGTAAAGCGCCTGTGTGGGTTCGAAACTCACGACCTACAACTCATAAGTCGCGGCCGTTACCACTGAGCCAGCACTGCACCCTTATATGATGATTACTGCATCTTAATTCGACCCATTTTACATAGGGTGCACAAAAATGCAGGGGTGACGTTGGAAATATCACTTTCAAAGACTTGGTTTGATTCACCCCTGAATTGATGCACCCCATTTTACTTTATGCTTTTGTCCCTACGTTGCACAACCTCTAGCGGTTCTCTTGCACGCTTAAGCTGCGTTTAGCAAAAATCCTCGTTACAATTCAGGGTCAGAGTTGATACATATGACGCAGCCACAGAACAAAGACTTCCTTCTATGATCTGAGGACGCAGCTGTTGCGAGGGGAACACACATAATACACTGAAGGGGAACAAGGATTAGGTACTTTTGTTTGAAACACACCACTCACCCCTCGTGAGCCCGCTTTGTTGAGACTTTAATGCTAAACTATCAAATATCGCGTGTGGCAATGAATAAAATAATACTGCAAGTAAAATTTAGATATCAGTACAAGGTTTGATTATAATTGTTAATTTCGGGTGTTAATCTATACCAGCAAGCAGTATTGTTCTATTTAATTTATGTCACACGCTAATCTCCAGCAGTCTTCAGTTGATGTTATGCTGTAATGAGTGTGTAATTCGTTACACAATGTCTTCAATTTTTTTCAGACCATTGCAGTATAAGATCAATGGGAAAAGTGCAGGAGACTAGCGTTACTACAATCATCGGTAATTACAATAAAAAACTTTCGACTTTTTGACTATAATTACCGATGATTGTCGTGTAATGATCGGTCACACTCCCGACTATTGCCGGGGAGTTTGTCGCGGTCTGTCGTTGGTAGCATGTCATAACATAATCAGCCTATCATATTCCCACTGCTGGGACACAGGCCTCGTCTCTGCGAGAGGGATTGGGCCGTAGTCTACTACGCGAGCCTAGTGCGGATAGGTAGGTGGATGTCATATATTTCGAATTTTTCGTTCTAGGACATGCCGTTTTTTTCACGACGTTGGTAACATGTAGTTTTATTAATGAACATTCTACCCCACTATGAAGTTATTAGAGTGATCTGACTTATCGCTTCTTTAAAATTTCACGTCTTCATGTTCACATTTGTGAATATTTACACTATAAAAATAGAGTAGGAACATACGACCACGTTGTTTGTAACTATCATTTCAAATTTTCGTGCATATTGGATCAAGTTTTCAACATACTGGTCCAACCGTTAAAGCAATTGGTACACTTGACACTGCTCTTGCAATAAATGTGTCGCCCGATAAAGGTATAACATAGACGTATATTTTCAAGATCAGGGTTGCGAAGTTGTGAGGGGAGATTCTATGTTAAGGTCAAGTTCCCATGCGAAAGCTTCCCTTGGGGCGAGCTCAGAAGTACTGTAGAGATTGTTTGCATGAGACAACCTTACGATTGTAGAAGGTGGCTATAGTAACTGAAATACATTCGAACTGTCAAACTAATTTAGAGTAGGTCGAACAGAAAAAACAATAGGAGTGAGATCAGGCTAACAAGTCGAAGAAGGAAGTGATACAATTAAGATTTGTAGAACGATCGCTAAGAATATTTTTTAAGTATTACAACAGAAGTGTTTCATTAATAGACTCCGGTACCCAAGAGACCATAGGGTTCCTACAGTATCCACTGATTGGAGATCTACAGAGAGACAACAAGGAACAATAAGTTACGTGGACCTATCAGTTACACGTTTTGGTTCACACGCATAAAAACAAAGGTTCGACCCCTGTGTCTACCAGACAGACTGTATCCGGCACAGTTGGACAGGTTTTCAATGAATGAATTAATCCCATGCCGATTTCGGCTACGGTGACTGTTTTTTGTTTCCAACAACTACAGGTTACGAGCGTGTGCTCTTATGTGGCTAATGTGGTTACATTAGCCACATAAAAGCACACGCTCGTAGTCGTACAGTGCGGACACGTTAGAATGCCATTGTGGTAATGATATTGTATGTTGGAAGGTGGTTTATCCTTGAGGTGATCTCGCTTGCTGTCAAGATCACCCATCCGCTAGTCTTCGAAGTCATAAATATTTTACAGTAAGGATATGACGTCAAAGTGCCCAAAAGTAAATAGACACATTCTCACAACGGTCATGCCAATTATAATCATGCACTTGCATCATGATGTCTAAAGACAGGCACAAAAGACAGTAACTGTTACATTTGACCTTGTTCTTGCAATACATATTTCGCATGATAAAGGTAAGGATAAAGAGAGGTAAATTTTCAAGGTGACCATGGGTTAAAAAACAGCTGTTGTGAAGGGAGATTTTCGGTCAAGGGCGAGATCACCTTGCGAAATTTGGGGTGAGACCAGTAAGTACATTATACCATCAACTTATCAAATATTCAGACATACCGTGTCGGCAGATGCTGCGATGACTGCCTTTTTGCCAACATTACCAGCTCGGTACCCTGTCATAAATCATGTTTAGGTAAAATGAAAAAATAATGGAAACATAGCATCAATATAATAAGTAAATCAACTTGGTTACTGCCGAGATGATGGAGCTTCTAACTTAACTAGGGCGATCCAAAGGTCTGTCTGTGCAAGTCCCATAAAAATATATTTTACTTTGTAGCGACGAATTTAAATAGGACACTACGTTAGCCCTATTTTATCCAGTAGGAGTATTTACTGTCTACAATTCTGATAAAGAGAGTGTACCGTATTTGCTGCTTCTAAACAACCTTCATGATTATTTAAAAGTCGATGGAATAAATATGAGACATGCGCTAATTCTGATTAAAGTAGAATAAATGAACTAAGGATGACATGGATGTAATGATGTAAATAGCGTAGTTCCGATTCTAAAAACGATTATCCAGGATATACTATGCACCCATGATTCTTTTTATTTTGGTACCGTAATTTCGCCGAGTGCTATCAGTGCCGACCGGGGCGGGCATCCTATAAGAACATAGGTACGTTTTAGTGCGCACGGATTCCTATCAATGGTTCAACCCCTGTGTCTGCAAACTTAACGCGATGTTCTGAGGGGAGCATTGATGTAGGTACAGTCAACAAAACAGTTAGCTCAGTAAATAATTCTTGCAAAAGCAAATTTTGTTAAAACAGGTTGAATTAAAATATTATGCAATATGCTTACTTGGAAGCAAATACATGTCATACAAAATTTATTTGATGATCTCACTTTAAAGCTTTTAAAACATTTATTATCGATACATATAATAAAATCGTAGGAAAGCTATTGCATAATTTTGAAAAAATGGTGATTCTAATCCTGAAAATATGGTTTTAGGATTGTTGTCCGTTTGTCTGAATGTATTTTCCAGCATCACGCAAATATTACCGGATAGATTTTGTTGAAATACACAGATATTCCCTATAATTATATTATAGAAATTGCATTATGTTTGTATTCTTCTATAGTTTACCGCAAATTTTAAAAATACGACTCTGTAGGTTAGAATATTGCAGGTAGGTACATATTTAATTAAGCTTTAAATGATTTATCATCACGCGACACCTTTATTGAGAAAGTATTATTTAAGAACAGTTATTTGAGTCAACTTTCGACAAAGCAAATAGCTTAATGGTTGGACCCCTGATAATTGATAGTAAAATTGATTTTTATTGTGACGTTTTATAAAAGTGAGGCTATTACTTTAATACATCGTTGTGTCTTTCGACTTCGACGCCAATAACGTCACGGGCGGAACCTGCTTCAATGATACATCCACAAACGAATAACTTGCCGTCGATTCAGCGTTTATTTCAAATTGGCACTTAAAAGGCACTTCTGAACGTCAACATTAACATTAAAATAGAATTGATTCTAGTCGCTCCTTCCAAATGTAGTTTTGTATAAAGAACAATGGGCAAGAAACTCCACCGTTACTCTTTTAAAATGTTTTAAGTACAATGTTTAACAAACATTTAAAACATAAAAAAAAACACATTGTCGCAGGTCCTTACCGGACACGGCTGTTTCGGGAGGTTCCTGTTTCGTATTAGGCGGGAGGAAACGCCCAGGTGTTTCCACTGCGAAGATCGCCCTGAGGACATGGTGGAGGTCTGCCACGGCGATCTCTCGCGTTCGGCCTTGGTCCAGGTCATGGTACGGAGCGATAGTGCATGGGTAGCCGTCACCTCCTTCTGCGAAGCACTAATGCTCCCGAGGAGGGAAGGAAAGGCAGTATATGCGCTCACGACCCTAGTCACCGCCGGAGACGCCCTGGGTGTCGGGCATCCACCCAGAGCGGGAGAAGTTATTTGATAACCTCCCAATAAAAAAAATAATAATGGTGCTCACATATTTACAAACATTGTAAAAGTAAGTATACGATTTTCCTAGTAATAAGTCAGTGTGTGAGTTAAAGTAATCAGAGTGTAAATCAATGTCATAAATATAATGAATTTATACAATTCAATTAGCAACCAGTTTGATGCTACCTGCATACTAATTCATTTTGTTGACTGTACACGAGACGTGTAACTGTGGGCGAGGGTCGGGTTGAAGGTCAGGGGTGAGGGTCGACTTCCTTGCCAGACGAGGGGTGTGCTCGCCAAGCTGAGATTCGGCACATGTTTTGGAGATGTGCATTTTTAGAAAATATGTCTCTATCATACTTGTATATTTAATTTATTCGTTATTGCTTATTTTTTTTATTCTTTTTACCTCTCGTGGTGTCGTAATTTTATTCTAGCACCCGCATTCGCAAAATATTCTTGTATGCAAAATCATTTCAAAAGAGTAACGGTGAAGTTTCTTACCCATTCTTCTTCATACGAATCTACCTTTTGGAAGGGGCAACTAGAATCAATTCTATTTTAAATGTAAATATTAACGTTCAACATTGCATTTATGTGCCTTTTTGAAATAAATGATTTCGAGTTTGAAAACTTCCTCTCGCTTGGTGTAGGTAGTCTACGGAGTTGTTGATCAATATTTTTGCATGAGAATCATTAGCTACGAGACTTTTAATGATAAATTCATGTTTAAAGACTCCAAAGGTAAGTAAAAAAAAAATATTGAGGAACGCCCTCTATTTTTCGCTATAAGTCGAAATTCTAAAGCGTGTTCAGTTCGAACGGTGATGCTGATGGTGTTGTTAGAGTTGGTAAAGTACTGATAAAATTGTAATAATATAATGTTCAGACTATCGTAAAAGAGACCTTTGAGTTTGTTTCAGCATTTATTCTCAGTGACGGCAACTTATGTCATTAGCAAAATTTTCTCGTATTGACCGTAAATCAGCTCAGAAACGAAAAAAATACAATGGAAGAAAGCTTGCATCATAAATAATAGAATGAAGCTAAATAATTCAGTGCAGAACAAATACGATAGCTACAGCAGCGTTGGAAGTCGTAAGTAAATATGTTGCAAAATGCAAAAAGGCTTAAAGGCTTAATCATAAATCAACCCAGATAACTATTTACAAGCGTTTCTCCGACTCTGCTGTGAAGTATGCCAATCCTCTGATCGCGACAGCCACCCCGGATGACGCCACAACGCTCCTCCAGCCAAGTAGTAAGCTCAACAGCACCCGCAAGGTTCACCGTCGCAAACCGCCGTACTTCCGTCCTCACCGCCGAGGCCCGTCGCGACGTCTCATTCAATGTCCGTCCCGTCCTTTGCTCGAGTCAGCCCTCGCCGCTGAGCCTGTAGTAATAAATACGTCCCCTCAGTGCCGGATTAACCAAATATGAAGAGTAGCAATTGCTACGGGCCCCACACAAAAAGGGGCCCCGCGCATCCAAACACTACCTCAGCTTGAGCGTAAATTTTTGAGTGAAACTTATTATGACGTAGTATGTACATATATTGAATTTACTTGCTGTCACAAAAATTGAAGTGTAACACCTTTTCCAACTCTGACAATCCACATTAGATTACTAAATTGATTGTTTCTTTGGCGAAAATCAAACAATCTCGTACAATAATTCGCACAAAATCTACAAAAAAGTCGCTCGTAAAAATGTGTAAAATTTGAATCAGTCCGAAAATCGGCTCAACAGAAAGTCTGACGTGAGCAAGTAGGTACACTTACTCGAAATGGCAGAATTGAAAGGGCAAAATTCACAATGTTGAAATTAGAATTTTGCATTAGTTATATACATTTTTTTTTTTAAATATTTCTTACAAAATGTAGCACGTAATATATTTTTGTAGGAAACTGGACGCTCTACAACAGTCATTCTCAATGTGTGCGATAACGCCCCCTTGTGGGCGGTCGAGGACTATAGGCCCCCTAGGGGGTTAGGGTAAGGGGCCCATAAAAAATTGGAGGGTGTCGATTTGTAATTTTACCTACTTACGGTCTTATTCATAAAAAGTTATCGGACATCTAAAACCTTGCTAAAGTATGGTTGTCAAAAAGTGACACATTTTAACACATAAACTCTACTATAAAGTAATAGAAGCCAGAACCCTACTTTAACAGTGTTTTAAGGAAAAAATGGCCGACTCTCTAAAGCAGCTCTGCCCTGCTAATTAAAAAAATACTTGCAGGGATCGACATATTTGTGATTTTCAGTTTTTTGCAAAAATTACATCCCATGGAGATAATCTATACGTAAAAAATATATTTAAGTACAAGTTTTTTCTCATTAAAAACATGTTTTTATTTTACATGAGATGCAGTACTTGCACCTATATGTTATTTTTGCTAAAAAGATCTGCAGCATTAAGCATGTGCTAGAAGATTATGCAGTACTTGCTACGTTAACTGCAAATTCATTTAGCATAAGCCTTTTTGGGACAAATACTAACTAAAGCCAAACGCAGTACTCACCATTACTGTATTTGAATATAGCGAGAATAACAAAGACCTACTCTACAGATTAGTACAGATTGTCAATAGCTCAGAGATTGCTGCAACAAAAATAGTAAAAAAGTACCTAGAACCAGGCCTAGAAATGGCAGGCTTTATGTCTGCAGACAGTTTTTACCATCAAGTGGAGAAACAGCTTCAGAAAGCAAAAAAAGACTATGATTTTGTTGATTTCATCGACTGCGTGCAACTTGTAAATTTAGAGAAAGTGAATTTAAATTCCATGGATGTTCTGGACTTTTACAATTATGAAGATCATTTAATATAAATAAAATAAAACATGATGAAAGGACGTACATAAAAGATATTGCCTGTGTCGAGGTGCATAGAAATTCTATGATCATTTTTGTTAAAGCTACTCACGATGGAAATTGGCAGGAAATCGACTTCCTGAAAACAAAGCTAGTTAAAATGAGTTTAATACCTTGTGCTGTGCAAAGTACTAACCCTCTTGGAATAACTCAAGAAAGAAAGTCAGGTATATTGAAGAAGATAAGTGATCTTATCCCAAAAAACAGATTACCATTTTGGGAAAACCTTCCCATTAACAATGATTCGATTGATCTCGTACAACACAGATAGTCTGAAGAGAAATATTTAGCTGTTAAACTTTTTATTTCTAAGAGTTTGTTATAAGAAGAATTGCTATTGAGATTTTGAAGTCTTTATTTTTTATACGATTTTGTTATTGAGAAATGATGTAGGCTATTTATTGTGTTTAGAAGTTTGTTATATTTTATGTTCAGTTTTTTGCTAAAAGTATTTGAGTTATATTGAATAATGTTCTTGATGAGAAGATTTGATAAACTGCCATAACGTAAGTTGTTGTGCATTTCAAAAGAATTACAACTTGATGAGTAAAGGTATATTTGAAAACGTTAATAAAAAGAATCTGAAACGAGTTTTATAGACTGATTATAAATACGAATTAAAAAACAAAAAATTGATTCTGATAGTAAGCTTAGTTTAACAATAAAAACATTTTTTGTAATAACTACCTAAATGACATGGCCGGAATTCGTAGTGAGCTTTGCCCTAACAAAAAATATTCATATACATTGAAATCAGTAGGTCATATTAAAGCTTACAGTTACGTTTTTAACATAGTTTAAGTTTTATGATCAGAGAAGAAGCGAGAGATACTGCAAATAGGATTTTATTAAAGTGCCTTGATATTTTGAATAGCAATGATCGTTAATTCCAAGTTTTATAGACGAATCAAAACGATAAATACAACATTATCAATGGATATAAAGTCCGTTTCTTTACTAGTCGTCGGGGTTTCATATATTTTCATACATTTACGCGTCAAGGCAGCTAATGAAAAAAGCGCCAGAAATCAAAATATCAAGCAAAACTTATTTGTAATTATATTGCCTCTGGCTAGACTTTTCAATCGTCGTCATAGGCTGGCTATGATAGCGAAGAGCTCGTCTACAGATATTTTTGGATAGAATTCCTCATAGCGACTTGGCACGATAGGCAATAAAACACTAATATAGCATTTTTATTTAAATATTTAATTTAATTAAGTAGGTAGGGTTACATTTGCTTATAAAATATAGTACTATTACACAGACCTAGAACAAAACACGTAAAGATAAATATTAAATATGAAGGAGTACAACTATACAATTAACTACAAAAAACATTAAAGAAGCTATAACGAATTATTAAAAAAAATGTTAAAGAAACACATCTTCGACGGCTCCAACATAAATAAAATATGTAATTATATTGTTGTCTAGTAATGCATAGTGTGCATGGTGCTAAATAATAGTGCTGATAAGAACAGAGTGCGCTCGATGTGTAACAACGTCGCGCGTTCTGAGTGATTTACAGCGATGTACCCACATAGGTACCAGACTTATTAAAATAACTATGTATTTTTTAATTTTTATGACAACTTTGCTTTGCACGATGAACGTTCTGGACTATGTTAATTATTACCTACCTACATTATTATTTTCAAATCTTTGTTTCTCATTAAGTGATAATGTAAATCTTTGAGAAAAAAATGATATTTTGAACCGTAATATACCTACCGGTTTTACAGACATTTGAAGGAAATAATTATTGCAATTACTCAGACTCGAGAGTATTCATGCTCCTTATGTCCACATTGCATTGGTTTTCTGCAGATATAGCACTGGTTTCGTCCTCCTCATCCTCCTCATCCTTGGGTAGCCCAGTGCTCTGCTATACGTACCTTCTTCATTGCGTTGGTTGAGCAATACATAACACGCATCGCAAATCAATCCATGTAAAGGAAGCTGAAAAACATGATATATCGTACGCAGTAAAGTAATACCTAGCGGATTATATATAGAACTCAACTGTTTAAAAGGCAGCTGAAGTTGGTAAAATATGAAAATAATTACTAAGTGGGTACTTACCTTTTGTACAGATAACCACTCAGTCAGAACATTTTGTAACTGCGGTGTTAGAGTTGTTATAATATGCCTTCGCATTCGATTAGTGGCCACACTACAATTCAGGCACCTTGACATCCTGAGCGTCTGAACAGAATCCAAATCGTGAAAAAACAAGTCCAATATGCACAGCAGAATATTAACAGAAGAAGCGTAAACGAAAGACCGATAAACGATAGCGTGGGGTCAAGTTAAAATATTCAACGGAGGAGCAACGGAGGAAACAGAACACAGTAATACGTGATAAGATCAACGCAAGACTGCAGAGAGCACAGGGCACAGAGTGACAGGTGACAGACAGTAGAGGTGAGTCGTAAACAATGGAATAGGTTTTTGGTATATGTTGTTGGCTGGACATGTAAAGATTTATTCCGAGCGCACCACATTTACACGTATCAAGTATTTAGATAAGCGTATGGCATTTGACACGTAGTAGACCGTAGCCGCGTCTAGTTGCGAGTTTGCGACCCACAAGCTTGGTCAGTTCCGGTGACAATGGGAGAAGTTTGGTTCGAAACTCGAAGTTTGTAATTCGATTTATTCGTTTTGCGATTCTAAACCTAATATCCATAGGAATAAAAAAAAACTTTTTTCTATTAATATCAAGTTTATAAAATACGCTGACAGTCTTAAGCCTGTTGGTAAAGTAAGAAAGTAAGTTTTCTATTGAAGATTTAATTGTAAGTGCATATTTTAAAATGTAGAAAAGATACGAAAACTAACGCGTAGTACATAGATTAATACCTACGTTAATAATCCATAAACCGAAAAATATTCTATTCCGATTACTCGATCTCGATGTTATGAAGACTCGGTAGCTATGGAAAGAAATGGTCTAAATACTCGTGAACCTAGTTTGTGGAATAAGTATTAAGGCGGATGCATACTTCTAATATTCAGAATGCATTTTACCTAGTACGTCCCACCTCTAACAGCAGACCAGCGTCAGCGCGAGGCGCGCGCACAGTTCAAACGTCAAAATAAAAGGGACGTTTATGAAATTAATAACCACACAAAATCAATTAACACACATATTTTTTTGATATTTTTTGTCGCCTGATTTAGAGAAATGTAGTTTTTGCGATTTATTTTAGTATATTTAAGAACTAATTTTCATATATTAATAATTACTGTACATTTGTTTATTCTGAATTGATTCTGAGGGCAAAATCCGGCCATGTCTTTTTGATTTATTACGTCTCTTAGTCGCTTATATATTTGACAGAAGTTAAATCTACCTACATTTTAACTAGTACCAGGCATAAAAATAGAAAATGATTGCTGACTACAAACGCAGTATTGAGCACGTGCTAGGTGATTTTGCAGTAACAAACACAAGTACTGCATTTAGTCTTAGTGATACTGTAATGCCCGCAAGCCCAGAAAGTTGATGAAAATTCAGTACTGAGCATTTTATCCAAATAAGGCAATAAGGTAAAGAAAACAATAGGCCAATAGAAAGCTCGATTTTTTTAATTTTTTTGGGTTACACTTTAAAAGTTATATAACAGAGATTTCTTGATTAGATATCAAGAAATATGTTTATCGCGTTTATATCCAAACTGCCATTCTGCAAGTACTGCGTTTGCAATAAGGAGGGCAGAGCTGATTACAAAGAAAATGAAATTTGACCATTTGGCGTAAAATATTGTGTCAAAATGTCAATTTTTAAGCAATCAGTTGACAGTTACAATTTCAAATCATTTGTCAAATTTAAATAGGAATGACAAGTGGCAGAACTGTAGCCAAAATAGTTCCCAGTACAAAATACCTCCCCACATCATCATCATCATCATCATTTCAGCCGTAAGACGTCCACTGCTGGACATAGGCCTCCCCCAGGCTCTTGTAATTTTTGGGGGGTTTTGCCATAATCGCCACGCTTGGCAGGCGGGTTGGCGATCGCAATATGGTGGTAAAATGCATAGAGAACGCTGCTGCCCATTCTCTAGTAAGTTCCTTAGTCGCCTTCTACGACACCCACTGGAAGAAATGGGATCGTGTTATTCTTTTACGTCCGGCGCCACATACTCGAACTGAATGAAACAAAATTTAAATCTTGCATAAAAAGCACACTATGCAGCCATGCTTATTATAAGTTGGGGATTACATCGCTGAAAAAAATGCTTGGCTAAACGCTGCTTGTCCTGCTCCACAAGGTAGCTTAAACTAAATTGAATAACATTGAAAACATTGTTGGCACTGCTGAATACTGTAAAAGCTTGATATCTTTGCATTGTATAAATTCAAACATTTAGTATTCTACTAATATATACACTACTAATGTATACTACTAATTTAGTATACTACTAATTGTGAGCACTATGTTTCTACTATAAAGCTTACATTTACATGGTACATCTTTCATTGACTTGAATGTGCCCTAGCAGCTGAGAGTATGTCATGCTCACTCAAATGTCTCGCTGGTGGTGGCGTGTGAATTGGATCATTAAGTTCCCTTCAAAATGGTTGAACTGAATGGTGCTGATCCAAACGTCATGTTCGTGAACGGGCGCCGCTAGTAGGGACTGGTCATCACTTAGCTCCCACGCATTATTTTAATTTCTGAAATTTAATTTAATTTTTGTTTTAATTACGGACGCTTTTAATGTGCACATCTTTTTACATCGTTCTCACATTGATAACTTCAACATAATGATGTCACCAACTTTTTGTAACAAAATCATGATTTTAAAAGAGTGTTCGTGGAGTTTCTTGCCCGTTCTTCCTCCCATTCCAGATAAAAAAAAACAATAACACTTTGCCCGACCTGGGAATCGAACCCAGGACCTCATAATCAGCAGTAGCGCTGGCGACCACTAGACCCACGAGGCAGAAAAGATCGTAAGTTCGTAGTTCTATTAGTAGATGTTTGTCGGTCATTACGGGTAGTCAGAAGCCCAAAAGTCTGACAACCAATCTTACCAGGGGGTATCGTGTTACCCAGTAACTGGGTTGTGGAGCTCATCGACCTTTGCCGCTTTTTAGTTTAGTACTCTCTCCATCTATATTGAAAGCAGAAAATCAATTATAGTTTACTAGTGTTGCTACGCGTTATGTTGCGTTACGGTAAAATGAAACCTCTGTTCTGATACTTATTACAATGTTAGTGGTATCAATTCGTAACATCCTGTGCAACATCCTCTTGTGCAACATTGATGTCGAATTTTAGCACCCATTTCAGCATAATAACGCTGTAAAGTTTTAAACAATGCCGATGTGGAAACGATAAAACAACCATACATTTAATTTTGCGACATATTTGTGATACACAAATAGTGATGAGCCTTTTTTACACTCTAACTCCCAAAATGCTGATCTGCCTTGCCTTTACTTTAATACGTTGGGGTCGGGTTTCTATGTAACCGAGAGCAGCAGTATTTTACAAGAAGCGACTCCTTATCTGTCTTTCACATACCAGTTACTGGATAACACCATACCATTTGGTAAGACTGGTGGTCTGACTTTCGATGATTGCAATTACATAGGTACTAACTCAAAGCAGAAACTTTTTTCACGATCTCTGAATAGTTTTTCGGGTTCCCATATTGGTGGCCCTTCACTCACAGGTTGTTGGCGCATGCGTCTGGGATGTCTTCGGCTGGCGAGCGCCTCTCCGGCAATGCCCGCCCGTAAGTTCTGCTACTTTACACGTTCGATTTTTCAGTCAAGTAAGTGTTTATTTTGATCTCGAAGTCAGATTGTGTAAATTTACGTGAAAGTGAATTCCGTTTTCTTGTAGGTAAAAGGTGGATTTGTGCCACGAACCACTACTTTGAATCAATTTTTGAAGCGATGAATTTTTTGTTAACTTGATTCTCTAACCATCTCTAACCCAACGCCAGTTTCGTGTGACGTCATGTTACCAATTCAATGTGGCCGCCATCTTCGACGAATTTTATGTGCGGTGTATCCCTTTGCGATAATAAGTGATATTTTTGCTTTTTAGATAAATAACTGAATCGGAAATATCAGAATTTTTATACGTTCGCTATGAATCGACGGGACGATAATATAAATTTCATGCATGAAACATATCGACAGGTTAGTAATTATTTTGAAGTATAATTTTTACTGGTAAATAGAACAACAAATAGATACTTATAATAGACAATCGATACCTATATTTAAGTAAAACCATATTCAAGTTTCGCATATACTAATGTTGTATATACGATTCAACAAAAACTATTGAGACTACTTAGTCTGAATATAGTTTTTTCAGAATAAGTAACTGAATCGATTCCAATAATTTTTACACAATGTTATATATTTCCCAAAAAAAGTTTTGTAAGTGTGATGGGAATTGTTATCACCAGTTAATTAAAATACAATCGCCGTACGGTTAGGTACCTACTGCCTAATTAATTATGATTGAGTGATTATCAATGAGCACAGTACGATGCTGTAAATATCTCACCGTGATAACTTGGGTGAAGTGAGCTTAAAGTGAGCTGTCATTGGTATTCCTTTTATTCATCGCATTCAATCCCCAGCATCAGATGTAAGATCAAGGTTACTTCACCTCACTTCTCACGATGATATTTTTAACCCCGACGCAAAAACGACGGGGTGTTATAAGTTTGACGTGTCTGTGTGTGTGTGTGTGTGTGTTGGTGTGTGTCTGTCTGAGGCAACGTAGCTCCCGAACGGATGAACCGATTTTGATTTAGTTTTTTTTTTGTTTGAAAGGTGTATTAGTCGGGAGTGTTCTTAGATATGTTTCATCGAAATCGGTTCAGCCGTTTGAAGATTTTCAGCTCTTTTCTGGTTGAAAAAGGGATTTTAGCCTCTGATCAACTCAAAATTTGGGATTCTATTACTTCAATGATATTAGACGAATAAAATAACCTTGAACTGATGCTGGAGCAACACCTGGAATTTCCAGGAAACCCAAGTTATTCACCAACAAACAGCAGAAGTATCGTGTTTGGGCTCATTGAAAAGGTCTCAATGAATAGATTATAGATAAATGGTGATTTAAGGGAGACATTAAGTTTAAAAAGCAAGTAATAAAAAATAAATTTAAAATTTAAAAAACCCCCGACCCAAAAAAAAAACTCTAAAAAGTAAAAAATAATATTTATAGGCCTTTTAATTTGAACGTAATATTTTGTTCAGGACATTGTCAAGTCGGGGGACGGCTAGGCCTCTGTTTGGCGTAAAAATATTACGTTCAAATTAAAAGGCCTATAAATATTATTTTTTACTTTTTAGAGTTTTTTTTGGGTCGGGGGTTTTTTAAATTTTAAATTTAATTTTTTACACAATACATGGGAACGACGCGCGGGCAGCGTGGGCGCCGCGTGGTTATCATGTTTGTGTAGACAACTGTTATGTTGACAAGCTTATATGTAACTTTGTGATTTATCATGAGACAGTTTTAAAATTTTGTTAATAGATTCTTTACATAAAAACACTAGACGCGTATTTCGGGTTCCGCTTCGACTGAAACTAGGGTTGTATACAGGATAAGTTCTTAACCAGTGCGCAAACTCTAAACATGAACAGCTGACTTTTTTTTTTGTGTAACCGACGAAAAATTTCCGCGCTGGGAGTCAGAGTGAAGGTTACAGTTTGCGCACTGGTTTAATTATATATATTATATTATATAGCAAATATTTAAGTTGACAACGGATACCTATAAATAAGTTAATTAAGTAGTTCAAGGGCTGATTTTCCAATAGTCAAATAACTTTTTTCTGAGGAATAAAAATTTCGGTTTGACAGCTTTTGTATATCTATTAAATATGCCAAAAAGAATAAACTATTGAAAAATTCGAAATCGACATCCTACCGGACGCGATCGGCTGACGCCACATCCGTTTTTATCCTTTCCGATCGGAGGCGATACGAGTCGTTTGGTGAAATCATCCATTAGAGTAATTTATCCTCCTTACTCTTACGTTTAATGGACACAGAATAAAGTTATTCCAAGTTTCAACCTACGAAAATGTATGGTTATTTCTTTGTTATTCCTAGTGTAACTTTATTCCGTATTTATTAGTAAGAAGGCTTAAGTTACTAGTTTGTTTATAAACAATACCTAACCTACCTATACAAGGTTTTACAGAATAAACGCACGTCCTGAAAGTAGTTTGTTCAGAATTGACCACTGAATTTATTTCAGTAACTTGACTGCCGGTTCAGACAAAGAAAATGAAATGTTACGTTAAGGCAATAAGACACAATTTTCAATGCATAAAGTAATGCTAGGTACAACACGACTTTCTTAAAAATAGATAGCTGTTAAAAAATAAGTTGTGGTTATTGTATTAGGCTTTTAACTCAATAATCTAATTGGGGTGATGAGGCATTGAGTTATTGTATATATGTGACTGCTTGCTAATTGTTGCTAATTCGAATGTTTTTTTTTACCTTGAAGCCTGGAATTGAAACCCTCTCTGCGTGGCGATGTCTTTGAATAAATGAACGAAATGCACCGATCCCTGCGTGGCTTGAGCAGACTCGATTAATCGAATGAACCCCAAGATTTGCACTTGCCCTTGGAGCCTCATGCTTCGCGTGCGCGGCGATTCAAAGCCCGCCGTATGCATTATTGCTACCGAATCCCTGTAATATTAGGAACGATCTCACCGGGTCAGCCTCAGGGATCCGTAATCCTCCAGTAACCCGTCTCCACTGCAGGCTGTGGCGCACTTATATCACTTTTGCTTCCTTGTTTTGTGTTTTATGCAAGGTATAACCGAAAATACGCAAGTCCTCTGATTGAGCCGAAGATAATTGGATCTTATTTTAAGGGAGTGAGACTCAATTTTAAATGCATAAATTAGTTCAAGGGTCAACATGATTTTCTATAACTGTTAGCTTTAAGATAAATTTTAGTCATTGTATTATGCTTTTAGCTCAATACTCTAATTGGGGTGTTTGGGGTCCTATGTTAATTATGTTACACGTTGTATAGTTGGTACCCAATTTCACAAGAAGCTACACAGAGGCACACACACAAAAACATGGTATGATTTCGATGCGCGCGAGCAAAGGCGACCGCTTGCGACGAGGGCTCAACTCGGACTCTGTGAGGCGATGTCTTTGCTAAAAAATCAATGCATTCATTATTCCAAAAAATACATTACTGCACTGCAATATTATGCAGCTCTAAGCGATATTTTGTAATTTCAAAGACTTTTGTTTACTTTCAGAAGCTGAGGAGAGAGTTTATGCGGATGTGGGAACACAACAGAGCAAGTAAGGATCACAGTTTATTTTCACATCCAAATAAGGTTTTCTCTTACAAGGTCATCGGTCCAGCTTGCGAGAGGCCTTCGAACGTAGTTTAAACGAGCCTTCGCCTTCATCTTCCGATACGCGGTCACTACTCCAGAACCTTTCGACCGCATTGGCCATCTGTTCTGCGAGCCATGTGCCCTGGCCACTGCCGGTGGGTGCCACTGCTAAGTTTGGCAATTCTTCGGGCTATGTCGGTTACTTAGATTATTTTGCGAATCTCTGCATTCCTGATACAATTAGGTAGGGAACCTTTCGAGTTTGGGTGCTTGGGCATAGTCCTCTCCATTGCCCTTTGGGTGACTTTAAGCCTTTGGCGGTGAAACACCAATAAAAAAAAAAGGTTGTAAAAAAAGGGATTAGCCTAACATCGCCCTTTCAGGAGTCGTGCCGAAAACTTTTTACATGTAATTATGGTTGACGGAATGTAATTAGTTAGCCCACACTTGATGGGTTTACTAGTCGCCACTCAAGGATTGTGGGTAGGTCCGTGTGGTGCCGGACGTAAAAGAATACCACCATAGCATTTCTTCCCGGGGGTGTCGTAGAAGGCGACTTAGGGACTTACTAGATTATAGGCAGCAGCGTTCTCTATGCATTTGACCAACATACTGCCATCGCCAACCCGCCTGCCAAGCGTGACGATAATGGCGAATCCCTCCTTTTGGGGGAGGCTTACATCCAGCAGTGGATGTCTTTAAGATGATATGATGATGATGACCCAAGGGTTAGGTACTTTAGCGTCCAGCTCAGTCATCAGGTCCTCCTCAATACGTAAACTGAACAAAGACACATCTAGTCAGCCCACACTCGATAGGTTTATACTAGTAGCCGCTAAAGAGTTCCGTACTCTAGCGTCCAGCTCAGTCGTCAGTAGGTAAACTGAACAAGACTCGTTGAGACACATCTATTTAAGGGTTCCGTTATCTAGCGCGTCGGTGTATCATCACACCGACTCGATGGTACCATGCTATTGTGTTATCATTGGAATGCATATATTTGCAATTATTAAAACTAAGACCACCAGAAGTGGTTAACTTTTCTATGGTTTCGTTATTTACCGTCCAGGTCAGTCCAACGATACATCGCCATAACCTTTTTCACTCAGCGATTTGAAATGAGCCATTATAGTAAAAGAAAGATACCCACATAATTTATTGTAAAAATAATTACAAAATACGGACAATACAAATCAGCCAAAAGCCAGATGTAAGTCGAAGATATGTGAGAAAACGGTGGATGTTTTTAAATGAGATTTAATTTGAAACATAAACTGTTTCTTTTCTTTAAATTAAATTAAATTTTAATTGAAAACATCCATCGGTTTTTTACTATTCTTCAATTATATCCGAAGATTCTGGATACTGATTCATTGGTAAATCCATTTTTCATGTACGGTAACCGAAAGAGATTTCTTCTGGTGACCGTACATGGAAAATGGATTAAGCGTAGAATACCAAGCATGAAAAGAAATCGCCTTACCTAACATCTCCGAACTCCAATTTCTCCATATAAAGTTCCGAAAAACTTATAATTTGTGTTACTTTGGAAAACTGAAGGTTTTTAACACTATTTTGGGGTCATTGCTACCCTTCTTTTGTTTTTTATGACTTTAAATCTAGAACAAATAAATTATCTTAGGGCTAAGTTTTAGGCACAGAAGCAGAAAAGTAAAAAAGCCTGAATTCTAATGAGAATTTCCCTAAAATAATGAAAACCGTCTATTCTCTTAAATTATTAATAATCGCTGAACATACATCGGGAAACTCTTGGATCTTTCTTGGCTTGTAAAATTCTTCTTTGAACCTCGTTTCACGGGCTACTCTATTTCTATGTATACTGTAGCGTAGCGACATAATTAAGGAGCGTAGCGGGGAATACCCGCAGAGTGGGTACTTGTTTGTTGGCGCCCTAAAGATGCTTCCTATATTATGGTGAACACCACAATTACATAATTACATATTGCACTGTATCTCTTGTAGCCCATAGATTTGGTCACCAACATTCACGAATTAATTGCTCATTATAGAATGTGTTGCAAAATTAACATAAGAACACAGAAAAGAGTATGGAGCCATTATTAATTTATTTAAGAACCAATAACAGAAAACGGTCGAAGAATTCGATTTGTCAATTTTAAAACGTTTCAGATGTTGATTCCAGTTGAAATACTTTTATGTCTTACGTTCATTCTGCTAACACGTTGCACAGTACCGTAGGTATATTAAAATCAGCTGTTTCATAGAAAAGTGCAATACCTACGCTGTGAAAATGTTTAGAACACCAGATTTTTTCTTTTTTGTATAACCTACGAAAAATTCCTGCGCTGGGGGTCTAGAATGATATGCAGAATTCATGGTTACAGTTTGCGCACTGGTTATAAATTTATCCTGTAGATTGCTTGTCATAAGGGCAATAATATATGGCGATGACCGACCATCCATTGTACCGGTCAATTGGAGGTCCTTGTTCAATAATGGACGCTCATGTATGCGACAATCTATACTAATATTATAAAAAGGAAAGATTTGATTGCATTGAATAGGCTCCAAAACTACTGAACCGATTTCAAAAATTATTTCACTGTTGGGAAGCTAGACTATCCCCAGGTGACATAGGCTATCTTTTATCTCCGTATTCCCACGAGAACGGGAACTACGCGGGTGAAACCGCGGAGCGCTGCTAATGGATCAATAAACCCGTTTTATTCAAAGTGTGAGTAGTTTCGGCCGGTCAAGAAAGAGAAAGTAGTCTTCATTCAATGTTAGCAATTTTTTTTAATAATATGACGTGCAAACGAATTTTATGTGTAGTACAAATCAGTTTTCATCTACTGCATACTAGCTAATATCCATATATTGGTAGCACTGACTTATCAAGTACCTAAGCCTAAATAGACAGATTCTAATGTATGTATTTTTTCTGTTTAAGCAATACTGGACCTCGAACTTACCATTGGAAACTCTGAACGCCGTGAAGTCGCCTCAGCGGAATTGAAGCGCATAGAAAACTACCTAAACCATATTAGGACGATGTCTCGGGTCACGAGAAATCCACTGGCCACCGTCAAAATTAAGCCAATACCGATCTCAGTAGGGACACAAACTTGGGCTACGACTCGGGTACCTGTTTTGTCGCGTCAAACTTTGGCAAATATTAAGGCTACTAAACCTACCAATCCTGTTAAGGTTACTAGGTTTACACCTATAGAGGTTCACAAGCCTATAAGGCTTACGACTGCTAGTGAGTCTACTGAGTCTGGTGCGGTTAACACACCTAATACGATTATATCAGCAACTGAGGAGCTTAAGAAGACCACTGCTGGTATGTTTACTACGTCTAGTAAAGTTAACACGCCTAATAAGGAAATAACGCCTACTGAAGGGCCTATAAATTCCGATGCTACTAAAGCCAAGAAAGCTACCAAGCTTATTAAAGTTACCACCACTGCTAGTAAGTTTGCAACGCCTGGTAATGCTAACACGCCTAATAAGGTTACTGTGGCTACTGAGGGGCCCATGAATTCTAAGCCTAACACAGGCGTGAAAGATTCAACAGGAACTAACTCTGTTAAGACCAAGAGCGAGCGGAGTGGGACTGGAGGGTTCAATCTCGTAGCCAAGAGAGGAAGATATGATTATGCGACCACCAAGAGATCAGTAACACCGGTATCCTTCACCGAACCATCAGAGCCATTTCAGTAAAGGAAAAACAGCGGGGCGGACAGTGACAGGTTAAATGAAGGTTAGATGGAGGCACTAGTTTGTTTTTTAGTGTTTAGTACGTACCACACAATTTTATTTT
This sequence comes from Polymixis flavicincta, assembly GCA_949987655.1. Classification (NCBI taxonomy): domain Eukaryota; kingdom Metazoa; phylum Arthropoda; class Insecta; order Lepidoptera; family Noctuidae; genus Polymixis; species Polymixis flavicincta. Next base: position 6,676,848 of record OX465171.1, on the reverse strand, counting down.
TTATTTTATTTTATTAATATTAAGAAAACTTACAGCTAATACAGACGAGTAGTAAGAAGTAACATGTAGAAGAAAGCCAATTACAAGTTTCCACTTATATAGACTTACATATAAAATTGACGAAACGGTATAAACAATGGTGCCGATTCTGTTGTACACCGAACTAAATTAACTAAACTATAACTAAAATTCCTTACTTTTGACTATGAGAATCTTAACGCTATTCTGCAAAAAAAATCTCTAAATTTAAAAACAATTTTGCCACAACTAAAATCGAATTTGACAATCGCGACTCGCACGTGGTATGTGTTTTGGCTTCGAAACGTGGTACTTGTTTACCCTACCCCGGGATTTTTTTTAGAGCGAGAGGCGCGCAGGGGCGGCAGCCTCGGCGTGATTTATATGGAATTTTCACTTATTTATGGAAAATATTAAAAATTATTACCCACATGTTGAGTTTTAGATGTATATTGGGGTTACATAAAGGGGGTCGAAATTTTCATTATTTTTGCGATAGGACGCACCCATTTTCGAGATATAAGCAAAAGAAAAGAAAAAAAAAAAGTCGAGGTGACGGTGTGAATTTTAGTTCTTGACAACTAATTTTAATCCACACCTATTTAATCGCGATTAAAAATAGTCAGATTTAGTTTGACAACCAAAATTTTAGGTTGAATACAATAATGAAATTGACAACAACAGAATGGCAAAATTGCTTTTTTCATTAAACTAATAACTCAGTGCAATCTTAGTGCTGTCAAACTAAAATATAGTTAAAATGTGTCACTTTAGTCAATTTCAGAATGGGAAATCGTCGTTTGACAGGAATAAACTAAATTTTGGTGATTTTTAGTCTAGTTTAGAGAATTTTGTGACAACAGAATAGGCACCAATGACCAGTTACATATGTTTAAGTTACAGTGATATATAACCGATAAAGTGATTACATGTCCTACTTTTTAATTAAACTATGAATTTATTTTCTTAATTTTAAAATAAATTTTCGTCACTGTTTAAAAAGAATCGCGTGACAGTAACTTTAATAATCGAAAATGTAAGGATCATACTTTGACCCCATTTTATTGCGTTATCAACAAAAAACAAAAAAAAAAACTGGTCCTTCCGAGTATCAAAAATACAATAAACTATTGTCCGGCCGCCGAGAAAATGCTTTCCTGACACCTGTCAGTGCGATAGTTCTAGGAAATAACAAAAATCAAGAAAACAATTTCAAGGTAATAAAAATCAAATAATTCGCCAAACACGTATTACGTTTAAACATATGAAACTGACAGGTGACAAGAACATGTTCTCTCGCAACTAGGGCTTGCATTCGAATATTCGAATATTCGAATTATTCGAATAATCAACTGTTTCAAATATTCGAATAGAAAATTTATGATATTCGAATATTCGACCAAAAACAAAACAGCAATCAGACGTGCACATAAAATTAAACGTTCATGCACGCCGTCCAAACAATGTAACGTCGTTCGACGCGCGAGTGTTACGACAGCATTCGGAAACGATCGGGAACATTCGGAAGATGCGGCCGGCGCGCAATGCGGCGTGTGGTGGTGGTTTGCCTTAGTGCATTTGTCCGCCATTTGTACGCGTGTCACGCTCACGTGTTAGGTTGTTAATAATTGTTATAGAGATTTTTATTTTGTTTAGTGTGCCCGTTGTTTTCTTTAATGTATACCCACAACGATCCAGTGAATAAGTTAAGGTAAGTAGCTATTATAAATGTATTTCTGACTTTTGATAATGATTTTATTATTATAATACTAATTTTACATCAAAAAGTTTACCCGGCTGTCGAAAGGAGAGTTACGTTTTTCGAGCATATGCTATGTATGTATATTGTATATGTATGTATGTCTCATTCTTCGGCACGCGCTACAGCCTAAACCGTATAAAGGATTTCGACATAATATGAGGCGTCATTGAATTCGTCTCAATTGTGAAAGTGACCTAGGGTATATTCATTTGAAGAAAAGGAGAAATAAAAATAATAATAATTAAATCGGTGACTTTGTTTCTGTTTCATGTAATTGCCACAAACTTCCGAAATTTCAGTTGGGTTTTTGATTATTTAATTATTATTATTTTTACTAGTTAACTTAGCTAAAGCTTTTATTTTGTGAACTTGTTTACTTTTAATTTTTTAAGATTTTTAAAACACTATGAAGTGTGTTGACGGTTAATTTTTCAACTTTGCAGGTATTAGGTTAAACAATGGAGCAACCACAAAATCAATTAGAATTTAAAGAGTACACCAAAGGTACGCGAGATAAGTCGTCAGTATGGAAGTTTTTCTTGAGAACTTCAGATGGAGTTCATGCGCAATGTAAAAAGTGCAAGAAAGTGATTAAATGCCGAAACACAACTACTTGTCTGCATAATCACATGAAACTTCACCCTGTTGAGAGTACTAGGGTTACTGTTGATGAACTTTCGGCGCCAGGGACATCGAGCACACACACGAATCTACTGGAAAATGAGCCAAAGAAGAAGAAAGTTAAATTGATTGACGACTTCTTTAAAAAAACTGATAATATGGAAAATATAGTTGCAAAAATGGCTGCTTGTGATGGTCTTCCATTTAGTTTGTTCTGTACATCTGATTCCTTGCGAAATCTTTTAAAAAAAAGTGGTTATGAAGACTTACCGAAGTCATCAAATACAATTAAAAAGATCGTGATAGAAAAGAGTGAGGAATTAAAAGGCAAACTTAAGGAAACATTACAGAAATTGAAAGCCAAAGGACAGAAGTTTTCAGTTTCTTTAGACGAATGGACTTCAGCCCGTAACCGACGGTACATGAATGTAAACATTCATTGTCCAAACTTTGCAGGCAAGAGCTTCAGGAATCTGGGACTATCAAGAATAACTGGCCGGGGAACGGCAGAACGATGTGCCAATATCTTGAAGGACAAACTAGCATCCTACAATCTTTCTCTAGAAGTAGACATAGCATGTGTGGTGACTGACGGAGCAAGTGTGATGTGTGCTATGGGTCGACAATTGCCTTCGTACCATCAATTATGTTTTGCACACGGCATCCAATGTGCAGTGTTGGATGTAATTTACAAAAAAACACAAAATGCCCAAGAAGAAGAAGAATGGGAAGAATCTACAGTAGACACAGGGGCGACAAGACAGGATGATTACTCTGACAGTGATGAAGACGAAGAAGGTGGATTTGTAGTTGAGACTGGAAGACAACTGAACAGGTACCAATATGTATATGGGGAATATGGGGATGTAAATTTAAAAAATGTTATAGAAAAAGTGAGAAAAATAGTTAAATTTTTTAGGAAATCACCCACCAAGATTGAGTGTTTCTATAACTACCTTCCAGAAGAACAGAAAAAAATGGGCTTGATCCTAGACTGTAAAACCAGGTGGAGTAGCTTGGCTGATATGATCACAAGGTTTTTGGTACTAAAAGAGCCTATCATGAAGACTCTTATCGATTTAAAGAACGAAATAACATTTAGTTCCGCTGAGCAGGGTTTACTGCAAGAATTGTCCACTGCTCTCAATATTGTAAAAGTAACAGTAGAAGCGTTGTGCCAAGAAAATGCTAATCTGCTTACTGCAGAGACAGCTCTACAATTCATGGTTGTGAAGCTTCAAGCGACAAACAGTTTTATAAGTGATCAGCTACTCCAGGCTCTGAAGAAAAGAATAACTGAGAGACGCTTAATAGATCTAGTGTGTACTTTAAAATATCTACACAATCCCAGAACATATTACGCAGAGACACCTTCGGATATTTTCCCGTCTCCAGGAAACGACACGATTGCTAAAGTTATAACTGTGATTAACGACAGATACTTTAGTCAAATACAAGACTTTGATGGCAATGAAGACAGATCCTTAATTGATCACCAGCAGCAGCGACAGCGACCAAATGAAGCTATTCAAGAAACTACAATAAGCTTCAAGGATGAACTACAACAAAAGATCGATGAAACCGTTTTAGCAACTTCTTGTACATCTACAGCAAATTTAACATGCAGAGAAGAGTTGGAAACGTCAATCCTAATGCAAATGGCGCTATTTGATAGAGGAGGTCCTAGACAAATAAATTTGAGCCAAGCATACGACTTTCTGCTGTGCATACCACCTACAAGTGTAGAGTGTGAAAGGGTGTTTTCTTCCAGCAAATACATTTGCAACCATCTAAGATGTGCCTTAAACGATGAATCCATGGATGCTCTAAGTTTCCTTAGGTCCTACTTCCAGGGAAAACGTTGAAGAACACGCCAAAAGTATATGATACGGATAGGATTAAAAAGGTACTGTAATTTTTTACACTACATGTACAAAAAATTACAGTGCCTTTACTTACGTGCTACTTAGGTCTGATCTGATCTGATCTCGTGATTTATTATTTTTGTTATAAAACTAAGATTTAATGTTAAATTACCAAATTCACACATTGTTAATGACAATTTCTAATTTAACATTAAGAAAGAAACCGATTTTGCATCGAAGCTTTAATTGGGTTACTTGTTATTTTTTGTTTGATTTTATTATATTACTAGCTTCCGCCCGCGGCTTCGCCCGCAGAATGTAGCCTATGTGTTAATCCAGGGTATTACCTATCTACATACCTACCAAATTTCAACCAAATCGGCCCAGCCGTTTTTGCGTGAAAGAATAACAAACATACATCCATACATTCTCACAAACTTTCACATTTATAATATTAGTAGGATAGGATTACAATATTTACAATACTCATACTTAACTGATTTTATAAGACTGCGTTTTGTTTATGTCCAGAAGATTAGTTTATTTTGAGAAAATTTGCATTTGTTTCAAATTTTTGATTTGTGGTGTTTTGATATCATCAGTACAATATTAAGTTGACCATTATTTATTCTTCCAAAAATATACGTTGATTTTGTTATTGATTGTGTTACCTAGCTATTTTAATTGAAGAAAGTAGTTGATTATTTTGCAGTTCAACACGAAGGATTAGAATAGCTAACACCTATTTTAATCCTTTGTGTTCTTTTAAAAGAAAAAAAAAAGTTATTTTAATTGTTTTTTTAACACTGTTTGAATTGAATAAAGACTATTTAGAAATTAAATTACAAGATTTCTATAAAACTTATTTTTTTATTTAATATTCGAACAATTTTCGAATTATTCGAAAATAGCCCAAAAAAATATCGAATATTCGAATTGCAAAATTGTCGAATATTTGCAAGCCCTAGTTGGCATACATAATCATTACTTGATGAATAATTAAGGTAATAACATAAACAAAGTGATCCTATAAGGATTGCGTTTTTTCCTTTTGAGGCACTACGGTACCCTAAAAATGGACGGTACATTACTTGTAAAGGGTATTTTCCAATTGATTAATAACTATTTTAATTTGAAGATTACGACGAAATTTGTAACAGAAAAATAAAAATAAATGGATTTATATCCATTTTCTCAATTAAAAACGTTTTGAACCAAATTTACTTTTCGTTGCTTTGAATTTACGGCTAAAATGATCCTCACGATGACTTTTTATCACGTGACCACATGTGACGTCAACTTTGTGTAAACTAAAGTAGTTGTTATATCAATTCAATGTCGAGTTTATAATTAACAATATCTGTAATGAATAGAAAATGCTTAACATGGTATTACTGGTGTGCGGTGCCTCTGTGCACAAATACTTCAAAATATGCGCCAAACAAAATATTTGTACCGGTGCCGTTTACACAAAGCTAGTTAATAAATTGGAAAATACCCTATTATGATACCAAGCGTATTTGCACCAAATCACTAAAGGAGAAACCTATCTGCGGTAGATCGATGGTGACCAGTTATTTTGGTCGCCTCAAATATTTGATTAGTTTTTGAAACAGACTGCACCGTTTGGTATATTATCACAACGTCGAATTTAAGAAAACAGTGGACATCAATCGATCGTAATCTGGTTACCATCGGATTGGTCTGAATGGTCGATGTTATCGATCGACCGCAATCCTTATTAACGATTTCATCCCGGCTTTAGCATCTCATAATATTTTAGATAAACTAACTATCACAGTTTCGTAATTTACTCATATTGATTTGTAAGTCACTAACTTTACATTATTGCTCAATGGATGTGAGTCAAATATTTAGATGATAAGATCCTGAAAGGGCATGGGTGAGACTGAAAAAAGATGATTATTTTTCTAGTATACTCGTTTATTATACTATTATGGAACGTTTTGGTGCACAATGATGATGGGCAATGATGGACTAAGCGAACTTGTTAAAGGGTGTTAGGATTACTTTTTGCACAGTAGTAGCCTGGGACTGGAAATAGTTTTATGCTGACGTTCGTCGGTCGCGTACCAACACGCTTAGGTACCTACGAGTAACTGTTTTTTGACTGCACGATGCCTGCGGGTATCGGCACATTAATTGCACCTAATACACGTGCCTGTGGCTTGCTCAAAAGTTAGCAAGTAACTTAAATGCCATTATGACACTGGCCTAAGAACAATAAACCACTTCTCTTCTCTACAACTTCTCGACCAAACGTAGGTACGCGGATCTCATGTCGGTGTAACACTAGTTCCATCCCCGGTGTGTATCTATCAATACACTCTCTTAGATAACGGTTCAATTAGTGAGGTGCCGCAGGGGAGGAGGAGTGTCGGTATAGCGTTGGCCGCTCTCCCTATCACCTGCGGTCGAAAACAGGCAGGGGGCGGGGCCACAAAAAAAAAATGCCCGTTTCGACGGCACGTTGTGTTCCACGCGCGCCGTCAAAGTTGTCAGCAACAATGCCAATGGCCACTGCCTGCCAGCGGTGCGGGTTGTTCGGATGAGATACCTTCGCCCCTGGCACACAGGCAACTGAGGGAACATGGGTGGGTTTTAGTCAGTGAAAGTCTGACATGCGCTCCTGCTCCACCCAGAGCGGGAGAAGTTATTTGATGACTTCTCACTGTCAAAAAAAAAACTTTCGCAGCTAATTTCAAGTATTTTTCTTATGAGTGGTCTTGATAATTACCAGTGATCGGAGTAGGTAGATTGATTTGGGGTCAATGAACTGGCACGTATATATTAGTATGGATATGCCTCCGGGATTTTGAAATGATCTAAATTGCTTTTGATATAATTTTCACCTGTTTTCATATTCATAACTAGTTATTGCATTGAATGCGAAAAAATAAATCTATAGCATTCTATAAATTTCTAATGTAGTAGTTTAAAAATAAAAATTTCACAATATTTGATTCAATCCCGTAAGTACCAAAATGAAATCCCGGAAAAAAAGCTTATCCATGTTATGATTTCTATGACTATTCATGATACGAGTACGTAAAATCAATCTACCTACTCCGATCACTGATAATTACGCAGTGCTGATATTGTTGGTAGGTTCTTAAAAGGCTTCAAGAAAGCACAAAACCGTTTGCTTAATTCTCAGTTTGTATCTATGTTAAGAGTTTGATAAATGTAATCTAAAACCCAAGAAAATGTGGGGCTTATTAGATACCCTAACAAGCAATAAAATAAAACAAAGTTGTGTTCGTCCAAAACTAATAGTTGATTCTAACTACATAACAGAGCCAGCCAAATATTTAACAAATAATTTGCTACGATAGGACCTCTCTTAGCGAACGAAATACCTAAATCATTTCATGACAATTGTAATCGTGCTTTGCCAAACCCTCTTCCACAAGACGCTGAGAAGCTCTAGTTTTAGTTAATGTTCTGCTAATGAAATAACAAATATTATAACCAACCTTGATCCAAATTGCAGCACGGGTTTAGACGGAATAAATACAAAAGTAATAAAAAGTGTTAAAAAAATTGTCGCAAATGATTTGAGTAAGTGTCTGAACAATCTATTGGCCGATGGGAAATTTCCTGAAACATTAAAAGTAGCTAAAGTAACGGCGATCTATAAATCAGGAAATACCACAGATCCTGGAAATTATCGACCGATTTCAGTGTTGCCTGTAATGTCGAAAATACTAGAAAAAATTATCCACAATCGATTAGAAAAATATTTAAGTTCTATAAATTATATCACTGACTGGCAATATGGATTTAGACCAAAAAGTAATGCTACTTCAGCTACTATTGATCTCGTCACAAAATCAAACAAAAAATAGATGGTAAAAATATAGTCCTGGGTATCTTTATCGACCTAAAAAAGGCATTTGACACAGTCTGTCACAAAGTGCTCCTAAAGAAGCTGGAATCCATCAATGTCACTGGCACTGCTCCAAAAATGTTCGAGTCTTATCTAAAAAATCGTTCTCAAGTGGTTAAACTTGACAGTCACCAAAGTGATGCATTACCTATTAGATGTGGCGTCCCACAGGGATCTATTCTAGGTCCCTTGCTCTTTTTAATTTATATAAATAACATTCGCGAACTTAAACTACATGGGCACCTTACCTTATACGCTGATGACACTTGTTTGTTTTACTTCGGATCCTCCATCCATCACATTATCTCACAAGCCCAAGATTATTTAAATTCTTTATTAGCATGGTTTCAATTTAATCTCCTGATAATAAATATCTCTAAAACGTGATATATTATATTTAAGGCGAAAAATAAAATAATTCCTCCATATAACCCGCTAACAATTAATGATGACCCACTACCGCAAAAATCCTGTGAAAAATATCTTGGTCTAAGAATCGACAGCTCACTTACGTGGAATGCTCACATTGAATACATAAAAAGCAAGCTCTCAGCACTCGCCGGGTAACATAGTTCGCTGCATCCCACCAAGATTACGGTACACCATCTATAATTCCCTAGTGAAGCCGCATCTACTTTATTTGATCGAAATTTGGGGCAGCGCTGCAAAAACAAAACTGACAGAACTTCAAATTACCCAAAAGAAAGTCATAAATATATTGTTCAACTATTCGTACTTAACATCATCCAAAAAATATTTACAGAGGTACAAAAATAATGAATATCAAGCAACTATATATTTACAATACATGTATTATCATCAGAAAAATTCTCACTAAGAGTATTCACACGAACATCATACTCACTCAATACAAACATGTCAGTCAATGTAGCACACGGCGAGCTAGCTTGCTAGTTTTACCAAAAACTAGAACAAACTATGGCAAGAAAATGCGTACTTTTGAAGGAGCACAACTTTATAACAGAATACCATCTAGTATAAGAAATCTACACTCTTTCTATGTATTCAAAACTACACTTAGTGAGTATATAATCGCGGATCAATCACTTCTGGAGAAATGAAGGCATTGTATTGTATAACTGACGAAACATTAGATGACGAGTTTTGTGTAAAGTGTGTATGTTTTAGTATTTTGTAACTGATGTCGACGAACTTTGTGTAATTACCGATTGTTCTCAAGTGAGTGACATGTATGTCTTTATTGAGAATAAAGTTTTTTTAAACCTAGACCTATGTTATATATGTATACATATAATAAATATCTATTTTATCCGCCCGGGTCTCGTAGGATTTTAAATGATAGATTATAAGACAAGTGGTTAATGACTAACTCATATTTAAAGGACTTAGATAGTAAGCAAAATGTCAGATACATAACACTTCATATTGAGTATTTTATCTCTCGGTGTGTAGAACAGTGAAGAACTGTATTCTGACAGTTCTTCTCCTTAAAAATGGGAAACTGGAGTCCTATAGTGTATGATATATCCCTTTCTTAAATATCTATGTTATCCACCCGGGCCTCGTTGGATGATGCATCTTTGATTATAAGACAATTTTAGATTATAAGACAGTTTTAGATTATAAGATGATTAGGTAGTGAGTGACGAACTCATATTTAAAGAAATTAGAGAATAAGCAAAATTCACACTTTATTGAGTGTTTTATCTCTAAATGTGTTAGAACAGAGAATAAATTTATAGAATATATCCTGGTTATAAGCGCAACTTATTTTGTGATATGACGGATGTCAGTTGATTTTGACATCACAGGACTCCGTTGGTTCATGCTTTGTATTGTACAGTCCTGTTTTACTCCTTTTTCCTATTATATCTTTTATTACCGTTACGTGCTGTTTTCTTTCTGCCCAAAATCCAACATGGTAGTAGAGCATGGTTACTAATAATAGGTCTTTACCTATGAAATTGCCGTTTTGTATGAAAAAATTTAAACGAATTTTTTTCATGAATTTTTTATTTGTATTAATCGAAGTAATCACCCATGCAATCAATGCATCTTTGCCATCGCAGTGGCAGTTTATTGATGCCCTTCTTAAAGAAATCAGCTGGACGGGAGGCAACAAATTCTTCAAAGGCATTTTGTACTGCCTCTCGGGTATTAAATTTTTTTCCCGCCAAGAAGTTATCCAAATTCTGGAAAAAGTAGTAGTCTGTAGGCGCAAGGTCTGGTGAGTAGGGCGGATGACGGAGAGCTTCCAACCCCAGTTCTTGCAACTTGGAGACCGTCTGCTGTGCAGTATGAGGTCGCGCTTTGTCGTGCAGGAGCAGCGGAGACGAGCGATTGACCAATGCTGGTTGGAGATGCGCCAGCTTCTCCATCATTGTGTTCAGTTCTTCACAGTACACATCTGCAGTAATGCTCACCCCGTTTGGTAAGAAGCTGTGATGAATCACACCGGCGCTAGACCACCAAACAGTGACCATCACTTTTCTAGGGGTAAGTTTTCGTTTAGGGCATTGTTTAGGTGCTGAACCAGGATCCAACCAACTTGCTGAGCGCTTACGGTTATCAAACAGAATCCATTTTTCATCGCAGGTAACAATGCGGTTCAAAATTCCTTCATTTGTGTGTCTGTTGAGCAGTGCAAGGCACGTCTCGACGCGTACTTCGCGCTGGCGATCATTGAGTTCGTGGGGCACCCATTTGTCAAGCTTTTTTACCTTGCCAATTTGACGCAAATGGACCAATATTGTTTTGACGCTAACGTCGAAAGCTGCTGCTAATTCAGCCGTAGATTGTGTATCATCAGCTTCCACAATCGCCTTTAATTCGTCATTGTCGACCAAAGTCTTCGGACGACCGCGAGGTTCATTTTTCAGGTCGAAATTTCCAGAACGGAAGCGAGCAAACCAATAACAGGTGGTGCGTTGGTTTGTAGTGTTAGCTCCGTAAACGTCGTTGATGTTGCGTGCCGCTTGTGCCGCGTTGCTGCCACGACGGTACTCATATTCCATAATTACTCGAATTTTTAACGTATCCATGATGACGAAAAAGATTGAAATGCGATGAAAATGTAACACTAATCAATAAAGAAATGACTACTTTTAGAAAAAAAAATCCATGTTTTTAAAATAAAATTAATTTGAAATTAGAATTCTTAGCCAAACAAAAATTATTTTGATTTGAAATGGCCAGTACTGCAGAACGGCAATTTCATAGGTAAAGACCCATGGTTAAAATGCTCATATCAGACGGTTTGACGAAGAAAACCGGTGACTTTAATAGTAGTGTCACGTCACCGGAACACGTTGCAAAATGGTTTCTTCAGCAAATTTTAAGAATTCCATCGAGAAACTCAAGGGATCAGAAAATTACTCAATCTGGAAGTTCTCTATGCGAATGCTCTTAATCCATGAATAACTATGGGAATTTGCTGAGAACGACGTGAACGTCATGACAAATAAAAGGAAGACAGAAAAGGCATTGGCACAAATTGCCCTATTCAACAGCAGTTATTCCATACATTCGCTCCGCAAAAACTGCATATGAAGCATGGAATAACCTGAAAAGGCGTATAAAGGTCGCGGATTGTGTAAAAGACTAGAAAATATTTTGGTGTACTCTATTAGTGTTATAGAAATACAATATTAGTTTTTGTTTACCCTAAACCCGAAAAGGGACTCATCATTTTGAACTATTTTTTCTATGGGACGAACCATGAAATCGCGAAAAAAAAATCAGCTGTTCCGTACATTTTGTCAATTTAAGTGAACACAAATGTGATGAACGGCCGATTTTTTTTTTCGCGATTTCAAGGTTCGTCCCTTAGAAAAAATCGTTCAAAATGATGAGTCCCTTTTCGGGTTTAGGGTATACAAAAACTAATATTGTATTTCTATAACACTAATATAGTACACCAAAATTTTTTTTTTCATAAACTGACGTTTGTGAAGCAAGTGATTTCGTTTTTCTGCGGTTTTTTTCTGTCAGTTTGTAGGTTTATACAAACACTTTTACACGTCAATCATATTTTTAAAACTAGATGAGGTCGGCGTTTCGTATCTGACTAGTCTGAGAAGAATGGACGAAACAAACTCAGAGGTCAGTCTCTTTTAAAGTCCAGACATATTCATAGTTATATCATTTGCAGACCATGTGGATTAGTGTCTGAAATGGTCTTTTGAGAAAAGAACCACACAGATTGAGTAGACCTGTCCAATCATGCAGCTTAACTCAGAACTTGAAGAGTGATTTGACGAACAATACCAAAGTTAATTGAATAAAAATGGATATCGGACAGTACCAGAAAGTTATAGAGACATATAAAAAGGTGAACTTACTAGAAATATAGTGCCTTATACCGAAGTCGGCACGCAAGAAGAATTTTATAAGAAAGAGCTGTTTCTCTACTCCGACTAAGTTGATTCTTCCTCCTATAATGGCGCATCTATCTGACATGGTCCTGATAGCGCCATCCTCAAGCGACATCGGGTATGTATCATTCAACACAGCCGGATAAACATACAGTTTTGAGGGAATACAGCCCACTCCATCACAATCCACAAATAAAAGCACGGAAAAAGACGCTTGAATAGATTTAATTGACGAACAACAATTCTACCAGTAGAACGTGGATGATGACACTGCAACGGGTTTCATTGATCAGCAACAATCCCACCATCAGAGCAGAGTGACAGAAATTGCTCCAATCAGTGTAAAGGACAAACATAATGGAATGGCAATTTTTGGAGACCAGCAGGTCGGCCGGTCTCAATAAAACTATGACTAATAGCAGCTTAGACAAATGGAATGACAACTACAAAATTACGTCTTTCATCAAGCCCAATGCAACAAGTTCTTAGATTCTTAACAGCTGCAATGACGAGCGACGTTGTAAAGACGTTGACCAATGACCATATCATAGTTTTAGTGATAGGATCTAATGATTAAAACAATGACTCCTTGATAACTGAGTTGTATAAAGTCCTTTATAAGCAACAAAACAATAATGTATTTATTACTAGCGTACAATGTAAGCCTTATTTAAACGAATATACATTTAACTACAACCTAAAGTTATTAATACATAATTCAGGCAGGCAGTCTATGAAAAGTTACCGCCAGTACTATCTATCACATTTATGTTTCATAGTGAACACAAGAATTTACTACAAGAAATATCAGATTGAGTTTCTTAATCGTTTTAATAATAAGCCATTACCTGATGGAGCGATACTCAATAAGAGATTATTTTTATACGCAGGTCTTATCATAGTTAATCCTAAATTTAAATTGGTACCTGTATTACAAATGATTACTGATGCTCACAGCAAACAATCAATTTTAGATTGGCTCAAACAGTGGCTCCGTTTAGTTGCTACCCCACCACATGAAGTTATTTCTGACGATTCTTCTGCCCTGATTGCAGCAAATATGGAGATCACATCATTTCATTCTACAAATGAATGCAAGACTTTGACGACGTAAACAGTGCACTCTCAATGGTTACGGATTGGTTTACGGCAAATAACCTTGTTCTCAATGCCAAAAAAACGAAATGTGTAAAGTTCGCCTTACCGAATGTTAGAAATCTAGGTCCCAATATCGTCTTAGATAAAGAGGTGCTTGAAACCGTAGACACGGCAGTATTTCTGGGCATAACAGTAGATGCCAAACTTCAGTGGGGATCACACATATCAACACTAGCAGGGAGGCTCAGTTCAGCCGCCTACGCCGTCAGAAAAGTAAGACAATACACTGACGTCGATACAGCTCGATTAGTATACTTTAGTTATTTTCACAGCGTTATGTCCTACGGTATTCTGCTGTGGGGCAAAGCCGCTGATATTCAAAATATTTTTGTCCTTCAAAAACGTGCTGTTCGTGCAATTTACCAGTTAGGTGGCAGATTTTCCTTGAGGGACTTTTTTAAAGATATTGGTATTCTCACAGTGGCATCACAATTCATATTAGCTAACATCTTATTTATTAGGCAACATATACACTTGTACACTAAAAACAGTGATATTCATACCGTTAACACTAGAAACAAGGACAAACTACGTGCTCCCTTTCACCGGCTTCATAAGGTTCATAACTCATTTGTTGGGCTTGGTATAACTTTTTATAACAAGCTTCCCACTTCTTTGCTAGATTTGCCTTTTGATGCGTTTAAAGTTCAAGTAAAATCCATCCTTTGTTTAAAGGCTTACTATTCCATTAACGACTATCTAAATGACAAGAATAGTTGGTCGCTGTGATTAACACAAGACAATGTTTATGTTCTTTCTCCAGAATTAGCGTACCTAGTGACAGGTTATATGGGTTCATATATTTATTTAGTTAAATACTTTTTTTTTTTTTTTTTTTTTTATTGACCAAGTGTTTTTTATCATCTATCTAGTAAGTCATTAGTTATTGACATATAGAGCCCTTTATACCAGGAAACTTTTATTTTAGGTAATATGCGAGATTGTTTATTACTTTGCCTATGTATGTATAGAATCAAGTCCATCCGACTAAACAGACAGCTGTGCTGCTGGGGAGTTTGTTCCGCCACTTCTTCTTCCCAGCTAAAGCACTAGGAAGTGTCGAAGGGTGGGCGTTTTTGGGGGACTGTCTTATGTATTTTGACGTTCGAAAAGTGCTGATTCTCAGCCTAATTTGAATAAATGACTTTTGATTTTGATTTTGATTTTGAATACATTAAGGAATTGTTTTCAATTTTAGAAGGCCATGTTTCAGATATTCCTTCTACCTCTCATCAGGCTCCATACAAGTCATTTCATAAAAACTTTACATAACTTAACATGTTTTAACGATGCAGATTTACACGTTAATTATTTTTAAATGCGCTGCATTCAATATTTAAAGACTTGTAAAGATTTTGAAACCATCAAAAACGTTATCTCAGATGTAGTAACAGTCTGTCTTGGTAACTATGACTACGATATTACTGGTGTGAATAATTCTTGTTAAGCAGCCCAAAATCATCTTTGCCGTTGCAAAAATGATAAAAAAACAGAAATCTGCAAAGAAATCACCATCATCATCAATAAACGACGTAGAGGACAATTTTCATGAATCATATACCGTAATTACAGATTTTATGAAATGGTTAGGTGAATTAGTCGAAACACATTAACAGTTTATGGAAAAACTCCGAAATGTTAACAAAAACATACATTTCTATACACTTTTTATATCCTCACTAAAACTACCAAAATATATCGCTTGATACCGCTGCATCTTCATCTGGAATTTAAAGCTTTTTAAACTCTGAAACATTCGCTTTTTAAGACAAAGTAACAGAAGTATCAAATTGATGAATTCTTAAAAATGAATTCCGAATTAATGTTTACGAAGTGACCTTAGTACGTATGTAACGTTGACAGGTCAAAGTGAAAGGTACAAAAATAAATAAAAAATTGTCTTCCAATAAAACCTAACCAAAGGTAAAAATAAATACACAGAGTTCGCATTCTAGATCCAAAAGTATGAAATCCCTGTTTAGCACAGAATCATTTTTATGACAAACCAGTGTTCATCGAAAATTGGAGGGAAGAAGCTGAAAAAAATATACAGGTACCAAAATTAAATTCATAAGAAATGGTAACCCAGAATTGCAAATTCTGTATCCATAGGCAAAAGCTCTGCAGTGTTTAAGAACACATGTAGCTAAGACTCAATCATGTATTTGTTAAGCTTAGCGGTTAGTTTTAAAGAAAAATGTGATGTTTCCTGTCGTAATCCTAATAATATTATGAATGTGAAAGTTTGTATGCAAAAACGAATGGACTGATTTGAATGAAATTTGGCTCACATTTAGTTTGTAACATGAAATAACACATAGATACTTTTTATCCCGATAGTACGTTCCCGTGGGATAATATTCGCACTTCACGCGGGCGAAGCCGCTGGCAAAAGCTAGTAATCCCTAAATATATTAATTAGACTTATATCAGACCCTGTATCGAAAGAAAAAGAAATACTTTTTTTACGATCCCAGGAAGCAGTGTTATATTTTGATAAAGGAAAAAAAAAACGAATGTTACCTTATTGCAAACACAATATTGTGAATGTGCTTTTAATATTTTTTTTTTTTTTTTTTAAATTATCTATTTAGTGCAGTCTTCACCAAAGATTGTCAAAATGATTTAATTTTTGCTTACACGGGGGTTTTGGGTACCACGTACCCGTGGGATAAATTCTGATATAGACGCAGGAGACGCCCCGGGCAGCAGTCAGTCATCGATACAAACTAAGTGGAAAAAAATATGTATATTGAAGTTAACTCAAAATCCACCAATCAGAACTTGACCAAATTTATATGGGACTACTCGGTAAGCATTCAAACTAAAGAAGTTTTATTTTTCTAATCAGTTTTTGGATGACGGAGCTCGGACATAACGTCACATGAGTAACTAAACGGAACAGAGACAAACATTCATACAACCGCGCGAATCGGTTGCACTATTACAAGCATGCGAGGCACGTGTGCGTGACCACTGGCCGCTTGTCGCGTACGCAGCGAGACTGGAAAAAACCGGTTTACGCTGGCACAGCCAGTTGACAATCTCAGGGTTAGTCCGACGCACGTAATTTGTTTTATTAGTTGCAAGTTTGAATATTATAAAAATTTGAGCGGACCTTTTTTGTGAGCATAAACATGTCAGCTGTCAGATGTCGGCGCAGGACTTACTACGCTACTTAACGTCAAAAGTCATCGTCTGGCCTACACCGGTTAAATATATCGTTGATGGTATAGAAGACGACGAAACACATAAAATAATGTTATACGGAGTTACCACGTTTCCAGATTTAAAAGAAAAAATCAAAATTTATGAAACTCTGAAAGATAAGATGAAAGAATCAAAGATACGACGAAGTCAGTCGAAATATAGTGATGTGGTAGAAAGAAAAGTGATCAGGTGTTTTAGTTGTGGTGGAAAAAGTCATCAGTCCAAGGAATGCCCAAATAAACATCTCGGGCTAAAATGCTTCAAATGCAATGATTTTGGCCATATTGCGCCACAGTTTAACAAGACGGAAACATCCGAACAGGCACCGAACAATTTTCGACGCGGCGGCGACCAAGCAGATGCGACTTTTACAAGACGTCAGCAGCACCCGACCCGGCAAGTTCTTGGTGAAAAACCACCAGGTGGTGTGAGTGCGCTGAGTGACACGAAACGCGCGATGTTTAACAAGGAGGCCGACAACATTAATTTTACGTCCGCGGATGGCAGAGCTGTGTTGTCAACTATGAACGAAAAAGGTTTTAGCACTGATTTGTCAGCCACGAATAAAAAAGAATATGACGTCTTGCTTGACAACGACAACGATGTAAACAAAGATATCTTGATAAGAAAATCCCGGAAAATCGTGATTTTTTTTATAAGGTGACGTGTGCATTGATCGACACCGGCAGTGACGTTAACTTGATTTCTGAAGAATTTTACACGATGATTGGATCACCGAAAAGTGAAAATGATTTTCTTTCTTTATTTGGTTTTGGACATGTAAAAGTGTGTTCCATGGGGAAAATTACAGTTCCTGTTGATAATGACGAACAAAGCTATGGTGATGTGTGTTTTCATGTGGTATCTAATGACTCTATGCCGTATGAGATTATAATAGGACATGAGTTTTTAAAAGATGTAACATTGTTTATGAAGGAAGGAAACATAATGGTTTTACCGTCGAATGAGAATGCGTAAACTGTCTTGTTATTTTACAGACGTTCCGTATGTTATCGGAGGTGAAGTTGGCAAACATATTCAGCAGCAGCTAAAGCATCTTGTCGAGGGATATCAGCCGATGAAGACGAAAGACGCCCCGGTAAGGTTGCATATTATTTTGGAAGACGACATCCCGGTAGCACAGCGGTTACGTCGTTTAGCTATCAGTGAACAAGAAGATGTTGAAAGACAGGTTGAACAGTGGCTAAAAGAAGGAATAGTGAGGGTGAGTTGGTCAGCAGGTCAGGATGCTAGTCAGTTAGTCTTGGTTCGGAAGAAGGATGGAGCTATCCGGATCTGTGTGGACTACAGATTAATCAACAAGAAGATGGTAATACTCGTAACATTAGGCTATGAATTTTGGTCACGGATAACTTTCAATAGATTACTTTTAGGGTCTAACGCGAAAATATTAACGAATAAACAGCTCCAATTTTTTTTTTCGAAAACGCAAACATTCTTAAGATTTCTCTCCGGAAACTTCAAAAATATTGTGTATTTTGAATACCGTTACGTTAGCCGGTCACATTGCTTAGGACAAAGAAGCTCAAAAAGTCACATTTCGATGTTGCGCCATAAAGAAAATGTATTAGCCTGCCTTTTTTTTCCATAGGTACGCGGATATAGCTTAAAACAAGCGGTGACGAACTCAATTCCTACGTGGAAAAATTAGTGGCTGATGCCTTGTCATAAGTTTATTTGTTTTTATTGTACCTACTTTGTACGTCTATCCACCACTAAATTATGGTTAAGTACAATCCCTGATGAAACTTGACCCTTTTGCTGACTCTTAAGGTTAGCAGCAATAGAAACCTATGCAACTAATAACTCGACTAACATTACTAACATTTTTTTTTTGTTGATATAATTGGCTCTTAGAGAATGAAATTAATTTATAAATACATCTCTGCCAAACATCGAAGAAAATTCTTTGAATCTTTATTTGGAACTTAAAATGTTTGCCTCCTCTGGTTCAATGTTTTCCTAAGTGCCAGACATAAATTGCCAGACAGGTAGCGGGACGGAAGCTGCGGGGAGTAGGAGAAGAACGGGAATATCATATTGATCAGTAACGAACTGTAGAACTCGCCTCCCAGCTTATGTCTCTAGTGTACCTATCTATCTATTAAACGAAATACTGTTGTGCGTGCACATTTTAATTCCTTCTTTGTGATGAGAGCGGTAGTTCGTGTTCTCTTTCAGGAAGAATTCAACCGGGAAAGTATTTCCACCTTACCATTTCTATCCTGCAGCACCACCGTTGCTTGTCTCTGTAGACTCCCTGCTCCTGACTCGGTCAGCAACAAAACTCGATTCACACTATGCACACCTATTTCTCCAATTAAAAAAAAAACAGTTCTCTGTACCACAGATATGGGTTCCGAAAATTAAAGCACATGATACATTTCAGCATTGTCTCTGGAAGGGTTTACTATGGCTGATGGTATTACAGAAGTCTAAAAGCTGCGGTGTGGGGAACATGTTGTAAAATATTCTGTATCAGACATTGCAGGTCAATAGTAATATCGGAACTACAGCTAATTTATTTTCATAATTAATAGCAAATGTCATAAAAGATCTTGGATAAGATGATCGCATAATATGAAATGTAGGTAGGTATGGGAAAAGTTCTAAAGGTTTTCAAACTTTTCTAGTACTCTACCTCAAATGGTCCAAAAGCATCTTTGGACCCACGAAACTGCATCGATTGGCAACATAGAAATAAAATGTAACAATTACTAAACATTTTTCTAGCAGACTGTACAATTTTTCCAGAATCTATAAAAAAGATTCGCACGCAATTACTCAAGAAGTTAAGTCACATAATAACGGCTTTTCCCGGCTGCCACCAAGGTGACTCGCTAGGACCACTGATTTTTAGTTTAGCCATTCACCCAATTGTTCGACACCTAAATTCAACATTTAATGTTTGGTATCGTGATGATGGAACCTTGGGAAGCGATGTAGAAACGGTTCTAAATGACCTACAATTCTTAAAAAATGTACTTCATTCCTTTGGCCTTAATCTCAACCTTTCTAAATGTGAACTTTTCTTAGCGGACACTACTACGACACGCAAACATTAACGACATCATCCGGCGAGCTCTTGTTACCGTCGGCGTTCCAGCTGTATTAGAACCTAATGACTTGGCACGCGACGGTGGCAAGACAACGGACGGCATGTCTTTATTTCCAGGACATATTTCATCAAAATCGGTTCACCCGTTTGAATATTATCAGCTCTTTTCTGGTTGATAAAGGGATTTGAGCATCTTCCACGGGTCTGATCAAGTCTAAATTTGGTATTTTATTACTTCAATGATATTAGACGAACAAAGTAAACTTGAACTGATGCTGGAGCAACATTTGGCAGGCACTGTCAATTCGGGGGACGGTCATTGAAAACGACAAACAGAGGAAGCCTAGCATTTTCATTAACAGGGGTTTATTTATTTTATCTAAATAGCATACGTCTTTTATTATGGGGTACTTTGTTAAATGTTACAACAAAATACATGTACCTTGTTTCAAACGTTTAATAAAACTACACTTTGCAAAAAGGTAGCAACAACAACATTATAATATTAATGACAAGAATGCTTGCGAAAATGCTGTTCCTGCTCTTTAGGACATTATAGAATCTAGACAAAATCAAACTAGTTGATAATTACATTACATAATTTATTATTTCTATTGACATACCTACAACCTATGATTACCTTACTCACACGCTGATACATTTTACTAACATGTTAGGAAAAATCGTCTGCATAATATTTAATTATTTGTACAGATAGTAGTATAGTACCTTTATTCCTGGTACACAGACTTTACATTATAATGGTTGTATACAAAACATTTTAAATCATTTTAATAGATAAACTATAGAGTTCTTCTAGAGACTATGGGGTGACTACCGAAATAACGACAAATAGATAAAGAAGTATGAAAGAAAAAGAAATGTTCATCACCATCATCATCATTTCAGCCGAAAGACGTCCACTGCTGGACATAGGCCTCCCCAGACTCCTCCACTTCGACCGGTCTTGTGTTTCCCACATCCAGCGGATACCCACGGCCTTTTTGGAGGCATGGCATGTTCGCCGAACCCTAATACATATGATTGACGTGTAAAAGTGTTTGTACAAACCTACCTACAGAAATAAAATCATTTATCAATAAATTGGGATAAGGGCTAGCTAGGGATAAGATAATGATGAAGTACGAAGTTACTTTGTCCATTCTTCGCCATGCGAAAATAACTGTTATTTTCTGCCTTTTAATGACCTACTTGAATTATATTATTCGACTTTGATTAATTATAAAGTTAAAAAAACAACCGACTTCCAAAAAAACACTATCATCATCTGCCTAGCCTTTTCTCAATCACGTTGGGGTCGGCTTCCAGTCTAACTGGATGCAGCTGAATACCAGTATTTTACATGGAGCGACTGCCTATCTGACCTCCACAACCCAGTTACTAGGTAATACGATACCCCTTGGTAAGACTGGTTGTCAGATTTTCGGGCTTCTGACGACCCGTAACGACTGTCAAAGATCCACAAATGACAGCCGGGACCAACGGCTTAACGTGCTTTCCGAGGCACGGAGGGATCTTGGTATGTAAAGATGGTCACCCATCCACGGACCAACCGCGGCAAGCGTAGCTTAACCTGATCGACCGACCCGTGCGGCTTATGTTACTTAGCCACAAGCCCCTCTACAAAAAAACACTACAGACTGAAAAATAACTTTAATTCGGAAGTCGGTGACTTTGGATTTGTATTTTAATTTTTTGTCACCGCCTTCCGAAATTAAAATTATTTTTCACTTTGTAGTGTTTTTATGCAAGTCGGAAGCAATTTTTCGAAAAAAAAAAAAAAATCACTTTTTAGTTTTAGTACCTACCCCAACCAATTCGAAATTTCATCATCCTTGGGGTGAAAATGAAAACTAAAAAAGCCGTAGACAACCTAAAATTACATCGTCCACGTAAACAAAAATGTTCATAAATTTAAAAAAACAGTCTACTGGACCAAACTATTTTAAATTTTTATGGAACTAAATGGCAACTATTCCGCATCAAACTAAAGAAGAACCACGTAAATCGGATGATAAATCTCAGCGTAATTGGTGTACATACATAAAAAAAAACAATAGAATTGCTCCTCCTTTTTGAAGTCGGTGAATAACAATAGCATCCCCGAAAATATCAAAAACACAATCAGTAGAGCCGAATACAACCTTTAAAATATGTAACTAGTTTATTCCAATCACAGTTACAAACACTAACTCCACATACGTGATACCCTATCTAATTTACTGCCGGGAGGGAGTACGTTGCCTAGACACAAGTGGAAAATCATTTTGTTTAAAATCTAAATGGTGGTAATGGTCTTCAAACTCATTGATTTTATTGACAATTCTACCATAAACAACATCAACCGCTTCTGAGGCGTAAACATAATCTAGATGCGTAAAGTCGTCCAAGAATATTGACTCATTTACGTTTGGAAGATTCCGCATTAGTATTTCTACATCCTTGGTGTCCGACAACCAGTCTTTAGAACTATAAAATAACATCACAGGTACTGTGACATACCTTAAATCATAATCAGGCGGCGTCATATCTCCATAATTGTTCTGATTTTCTTCTTCGCCATAGTCGTACCGACAGAACCGATGTGACTGGACTAACTGTCCGTAATGAATGAACTGCAACGTAGACGAACCAGTGGGCGAGTGTCCTAATATAACAGATAAAAAGGTCTCATTTATTTTTGTTTCATGTCCTGTTATTGAGAACAAAACATTATCACATTTTCCTGACATAACACTACATATAAATGCTGAAATTTTATTAAAGAAATCGATTCCTGCTGAATACGCGTTAAAGTCCTTCAGTATGTGTCTCAGTATATCGTGAGCGGGTGAAAACATTCTGACAATCGGACTTTTAACGTGTCCCATCCAGGCTTCCGGCGCTAGTGAAAACATAATTTTGATTTTGTAATTGTAATCAGGCTTCATCGAACACAGGACGTAGCCAACTGTAGTGCCTTGTGAATGTCCAATGTAGTATACACGATCGTTTTCCGTCAGTTCCAGTATGTAGTCGATCATGGCGGGCAGGTCGTACAGCGCAATCTCTTCCCACGTAAACTTCCAGTATTCTGTCATACTGGAGTTCAGAGTCGTGTGCATTTGAGCGTGTTTGTTACCTCTTGAGTTGCCCATCCAAACATCGAATCCTTGGTCTGCGAGCACATACCCGAGCGCTTTGTCGGGTCCCATTAACACCCAACTGTCTGAACTTTCTAAGATACCATGCATTAGAAACACGACCGGCCTTGTAATTTTTTGACGGTTTGGTATTCTATGAAAATTCAATATATATCCGTCCTCTGTGCTCACCGTGTGTTCTTCAAGATGATATCCATATTTTCGCGCCAATTGTGATATGTTCATACGTGCGTCCACAGGCACGAATGTCTCATGTGTTATATCCAGTATATTCTCCAGTAAATTCCATAAGCCCCGATTATCGAGGGCCGCAGTTAAACTGCTTATCAACAATAGTTTAAGATACATTTTAGTAATTTGCGGCTTAATGTGCGGCGACTGCACCGTCTGTACGTGAAACAATGCGGTCTTCGATATCAAAATACATTTTTCTAAATCCTTTGATAATCAACTTTACCACATTGTTAATTGCTATTAATCGATTTTATTAGGACTTGTGGTTCGTGTCAGCACACTTAATGAAGTCTTGGTACATGCGTTTGGCGTAGTTCCCGAACCTCTTACAAGTATATAAAACATTCTCAATATTTTTCAGTATTTCTTTTTCCAGTAATACAGAAAATTAAACATTGATGTTGTACCAAAAGAGTTGCCGGCTGATTAGAAACGGTTATCAAAAAAACATGGCTGTAATTCTCATAATCGAAATTCATGTGGAAAAGTGCGATTTCATAAAACCACGGCCATTATACTCACTTTCGAGATGAATGATTCATTTTCTAGAGTTGACATTTCTAATCCGCGGTCACAGGACTGCTTTTAAAGAGCCGACAGAAGTTCGAACTTCGTTACCCCTTCGCCATTGTTTTTTTTAAGTCACTACACGCTATAATGGGTGCGTCACATTTCATATAAAGTTATTTGGTATATTTTCATTTCAATAACGTTCATAAGATATAATAAACGTAAGTTAAACCAACTGTTGATATAATTTCTTTAGATATAACATTTATATACTCTAAAACTTATTTCGTTTAACGTTATTGGATATAACGTGTATTTAATCAAACATGATTAGGCCCTATCGTTTAAAATATAATATTGCGATTAATTTGATTGAGCATGCTGCGGGAGCGACGTAACAGAAATGAATCGCTGGAAAACCAACTCCACGTAGTCTTGTCTGCCCTTCCCATAGTGTTATTTAAAATCGCGTAGGCGCGGAGGGGCGAGGCGGCCCGCGAGCTGTGGAGCAGGTGGTTTCAACACTCGCCGCAGCGGTGGTGAGCGTGAAACACATCTGCGACGATAAGCTCGCATGGGACCGCCGCGCCGGAGCCCTGCAGCGCCGGAGCCGTGACAGAAACCATGCCTGCTGCATGCTTGCTTGCATGCTGCATGTATGGTGTTTACCAGGCGTTTTATTATATTAGACTAAATATGTTTTATGTGTTTTGTGTGGTATATCAAACAATTTTACATTCAGTGTATGTTATGCTTATAAAAATTAGTTGCTTTCAAATTATATGAATCGATTATTACATTAACTGATCATTATATTAATTAAAATTATGGATTCAGTTGTTATATCTTACAAATATTAGAGATTTTGTAATGATATCATATATTACTTACCAAGCTATAATAGCTTACTTAAAAAAAAAGGATATATTTGAGTAGGACTAGCACCCTGAGAGTTCCGACGGAAAGTTGTGCTCGACTACCTAAATTTCCATTTCCGGATTGAACGTATTGAAATCTAGAGGCTATCTGGATCGAAGACATTTATTAACACCACAATTGTTATAATATACAACCATTGAGTATAATTCAATGTATACAACGACTTTTTGTCCTTGACGGAACAGTTTTAAGTGACATATTCTAAACAGTTTTACTCGAATCTTAAAACACTGTCATGTAGGTATACAACCTCCATCGACAAAAGACAATGTCAAGAATGGGCTCGAATCTTGTAGCGTCTAAGAGACTTTCTATAATAATGATTATTCATTATTATGAATTATCATTATTATTTTATCTAAATAAAATTACAATATCATTAAAATTACAATTTAGATAAAATTTGCAAAAGGACACCTTTGAAAAGTCATTTTAAATAGTTACTAAAGGAGAATGCCCATGGACAGTACTCTTCAAAAATGTCTCGTGTCTCAAAAAGTTGGAACAGTATGAAATATATAAAAAAATTTTTTTTTAGTAGGACTTATATGATATTGGGATCGTTTTTTGAACAATAATCAGTACTTTTACGTTTCTGACTGTAAAATATGCCATTTTTTACAATCCTGTGTCATTCGTCAATATTAAGGAATTACGGATGTCCATTTTTCTATTGCGTTTAATGTGCCTACCTATTTGATATCGATTATATAATATTATTATCGCCCATTAATGATATCGATTCTGTATTGATTAGCAAGATAAAATAAATAAATAAATCAGTTACTAATAACCCACAGAACTAAATATTAGGTAGTAGGTACATCTGTATATTTTATTCTCACTCAATTATGTGACGGACAAAACCCTATTCGACCCACGTTTATAAAAAAAAAAACAATAAAGATTTTCATTTGCATCAATCGAACAAGTCATAATCGAATGTTTCTTTTAATAACACGTGTACAACCCTATTTGATATTATATTTATTTTCTGTTATACTTTTGCAATAAGGAAGGATGACTATTAGACTGAATACTATATGCAATCTCATGCAGTCGGAGGCATATTCTTAAATTTAACAATAAAGACCTTTTTTCCTCCTACTGCATGCGATTGCAAATAGTATTCAGTCTAATAATTTTATAAACAACCTTTGTAACACAGATTTCACTAATGGGAAAATAATTTAATTTGTTGACAGATACTAATACTGCATTACTTTTTTATGGTGACACGTGGGAGGAAGTTTATAAACAAGCTCAAAATGGTTACAATAAACGGTCTTATTCATAAACGCCTTGTAACTTTTAATCAATTGCTAACTAACTGATTAGCAAAATTCTTATTTATAAACGCTATTTAGCGCTATAAGGTCGCTAAGCAAATGATTTGTAGCTGTCATATTTAAACACCACCGGTGCCCTGTTTAACTTGCTAAGAGGCAACATGGCGGATTTTATTTTAATCAGCTGATCGATTCAAAATGATTTTTAGTGTACTTCAAGGTTATTTTGTTCTTAAATATGGAATTATCATTAGTAAATGTGGATTTCGACAATATTTTACGGGATTTCAGAACGACACCGAAGAATTAAATAGTTTTGAAACGCCGCGGGCGCCTATTGTTAGTAAACGGAGGAAGACCTACAAGACTCGTTCAAATCCGCTACGAAAAAAACATATTCCTCATTCTAAGTACATGTGATGATAGGATTTATAGGGTAGTTCAATCAGTAGGAGGTTCAGTCAGTTCGTGAGGAAGCTCATCGGAGATAGTGATTATCCATTGTTATCCCATGTACCCCTCGTTTTATGACGCAGAGAGTACTTTATACGATACTGATGACGCCTTCTAGGGCCCAGAACTAAAGAAATGCCACGTTATGGCAGTCATGCACAATAAAACAAGATACTTTTTATAAAAACCAATTTATTTCGATACGCAATAAAGCCATATTTGTGTTATAATTTCATTATTTTTGATTTCCAATTCTTCTTTGTCCAAAGACGGGTGTGCACTTATTTTCTCATGCCACTCTCATTCCTCATCTTTTTCACTTAGCATGGTGACCCCCGTTGCCATCTTTGCAAGGTTGAATAGTAATGGTGCTAACTGCTAAGTAGTGGCTTTCATTGCAGCAGTCAAAATTGTAACTGTAAACAAGAATAATAATTGTTATTTAAAGACACTGAAACCCCAATGCAAAAGCAATAGGAAGTTATATAGAATAGGCACAAGTACCTACATATGTTTCTCAAAGAGAATATCCATGTTAACAAGTTTAAAGAACATGTAAATACATAGCTGTATCGGCTACTGTGTTATCATTAATTTGGTCACTTTACAATAGAAAGTAAATAGGTACAAATTCAGAGATACATTACCTTTTCCTGTTAACTCCATTCTTGGGAGCATATTATTATCATTGCTCATATTTTTCACGTAGCATCATCTCCATCGTTGCCATCTCAAGATTGAATAGTATTGGTGCTACGTGCTAGTAGCTTTCATAGCAGCAGTCAAAATTGTAACTGTAAACAAGTATAATTTTATTGTTATTACAAATACACTGAAACCCTGCAAAAGCACTAGGAATTTTCATAGAATATACATACATATATACGCATATGTTTTTAAAAGATAATATCCATGTAAATAAACGTAAAGAACTTGTAAATACATAGTTAATATCAGCTAATACGATAGCATTAAATTGGGTCACTTTGCAATAGAAACTAGATAAAAATTCAGACGATACATTACCTTTTCCTGTTTACTCCAATCATGGGAGCGTATTATTTTCATTGCTGATTTGCTTCCATCGTAAACACAATAAAATAAACACAATAAATTATTTTATTCAAATACAATTAAATCAATGAAATTTTTGACATAAGTCTGTCGAAGTCACCACAGATACAAAAATCATGCATTTGACATAAAATCCTGTTTTTTAGGCGACTATTTTGATTATAATCTGTGCTGAACGCATAATTTCACCTCTATTTCGTTTCGCTACTAATCACCTGCAAACTAGCGTTTATAAATAAAGAAAAGTTAATCAATGATTAGGAGGTAACCAATTGATAAGCTAAACAGTGGCTAGTGAGTGATTAGCGAGTTTTTTATAACTAAGGCTGAAAGTGTCTACGTGGCTTAAACACAACATCCTAACCTTAAATGTACATAAAACTAAGTACATGACCGTAAGTACACTCAGAAAGCAAGACCTACCAAACCTTCCCATAATCTCACACAATTGCAACTTACCATCCCAATAACCCGCGTTTGTCATAAACGAATACCATCAAAATGTTTGGGTGTTGTACGAGTACTAGATAAACTACTAAATTTCCAACACCACATTGAGGCCATGGTTCCAAGAATTCGGAAACTTATTTACATTGTGTATTTAAATCTCTTCGTCATATTGCTGACAATTAAAACTGTTTATCTCGCACTGTGCCAATCCTATAACTTCTTGGGGTGAAGCCACTATAGAGGTATGAGGAACAGGGTGTAAAGTTCGGTCATCCTCTATTGAAAAGGAGGATACCCCGACCAGACGGGTATTGAGTCTGGTGGGCAACTGCCCGACAGTTGATGTCGGGATATTTTATCTATTCGAGTGTCGTGGTAAACTCTGATTGCGCGATGTAGAATTTCTGAGAATAGTTCGTCTGTGGCATTGTAGATGGCGCCACTTTTCTTTTTGCGTTTTTAAATATTTGTTGTGAAGTATTTATTTTTGTAGTGCCGCTACACCACCAAAACTTACCTACTGAAACTGGAGGGACCTCAAAAAGCCATATTAATAGTTAGTTAATTCCTTCCTATGTTATACTATACGTTTGGCTTAAATCAGCGCTATAAGGTACTGATCGTTAGATACTTTATTCTACTGACAGTTACTAAGAAGCGTTCGGAACTTTCTTATGACCCCAAAACAATCTTCGGTAAGAGAAGAACCACCAAAGTCTGCACGACAAATAGATGTAAGTTCAGTCTGGCACATAATTTTTACGGTTTCCTAGGACCATATTTACATAACAATATGAACAAGTAGCTACTGACCTATCCTCTTTCTAGGGCAGAATGCAAGAGAAAAGTTTGTTTGTGGCTTCGAGGCATTGATTACAATGTAATAGAACATTTATTAAAACGCATAAGTTAACGTTTTATAGTATACCTCGAAATACAATTAACACCCACATACCCACCACACCATCACCTACACTGGGCACGCCAGGATTACGGCGGTAAGTCCCCTTTTTGAGGAGTAGCTTGAGAGGCGGCATGGCGTCTTCACATTCCGCCTGATGCAGGTTCTCACCTGCCGCCTGACGCAGGTCCTCAACGGACACGGCTGTTGTTTCTGCTAACGCTCGGGTGTTTCCACTGCTAAGATCACCCTGAGTACACGGTGGAGCATACGGTGGAGGTCTGCCCAGCTTAGGCGAAGCACCGCCGTGTCCTCGTGGAGGCGATCTCTTGCGCCCGGGCCTGGTCCAGGCCATGGTACGGAGCGAGAGGGCATGGGTAGCCGTCACCTCCTTCGGCGAAGCAGTAATGCTCGCGAATAGGGTGGCGGTGCAGGTGAGGGAGAGACGGTATATGGCACGTTGTGTTCCACGCGCGCTTCAAAGAGATGTCAGCACAAACTGATGGGGCCCGCGAGGGCCGATGCCTGCCAGGGGTGCGGGTTGTTCGAAAGATATACCGCCGCCCCTGGCACACAGGCTACTGAGGGAACACGGGTGAGTTTTAGTCAGTAAAAGTCTGACACGTCTTCCTGCTCCACCCGAGCGGGAGAAGCTATTTGAAGATTTCCCACCCAAAAAAAACCATCACCTACACTCTTACAGACACACAACCACACTGACACACCCCCAAATTAATATAATGCCACTTTTTTGTTTTAATTTTCCATTTGTTTTAAGTTTGTTACTATTAATTTGTAATAGTGTTTTATTATGTATGGACGCCAACACATCAAGCTACCCCAATCTGTCAAATTTCTTTGATAGATTTTCAACTTTATAACATATGCAAAGCATAAGGTTCACGTTCAATTGGGAAAATTTCACAGTTTAGGGTAGCTTGATATGCTGGCGTCTGTATATAACCTGTATGTTTATTTAAACAGTCATAGTCATAAGTGAGTTGTCCTAGGGATGGTAAGCCTGGTGATCTGTAATACAGGTTTTACCTACAAAAAACACCAGTCTCTATTATGTGTTACCTTGACTTTGTATTGTGTTTGTGAATAAGAGAGAACAATAAAGAATATTATTATTTAAGTTCTAGAATCATTTTTCTTATTTTTTATTATACATACTTGTAGTTCATTTTTGTCGGTTCTTGTAGGAACTTTGGCATTCTTCTTTCGTCAATGCGAAGAAAATAAGGGTCATTGTTTCTCTTTTGATCATGTTCTGGCAGTTTGAGTAATTTATGCGGTTTACCCAAGTATCCTTTCTTTTGTATTGATCGTCAAATCGTTGAGCACCTAAAGTTCTGAGTTGAGCTACACCATTACTGACAAATACGTGCACTGAACTAGACGGGTCCACTCAATCTGTGTGATTCTTTCCTCAACAACATGACACCAATCTACATGAGTCTTCACATGGTGTGGCCAAGATTATGTCTGTCTGTCTCTTTTAAAGTCTAGACATTATCTTGAATTGTAGAGGATACTCTCAGTTTGTTTCGGCCTTTTTAAGAATAGTCAGATAGGAAACGCCGACCGCATCTAGTTTAAAAATATGATTGACGTGTAAAAGTATTTGTGAAATGATTTATGCGTTGGCTCGTTTTTTTAACTGCTCAAAGAGACAGTACATACATAACATACATAATCAGCCTATAATGTTCCCACTGCTGGGATACTCCTCTTTGTGAAAAGGAATGTGCCTTAATCCACGCGGGCCAAGTGCGGGTTGGCAGATGTCACATGTTTTCGAATTTTTGGTTCTAGGACATGCCGATGTCCTAGCGATGTTTTCCTTCACCGTTTTGAGAACAGTGGTAATGAAATTATTTACACGAAGTAAATCACCTGCCGGGGTTCGAACTTACCTTCGTAAGTCGCAGCCGTTGTCACTGGGCCACCACTGCAAAGAGACAGTAGTTTTATGTATTCTGTATCAATATCAACTTTAAATCTCCTCGACCGCCTGAGAAAAAGGGTCTGGACAGGCAGGCAGACAACGAATTGATCCCATAAGGGTTCTGTTTTTACATTTGAGGTACGGAACCCTAAAAATACAAAATACCCAGATTAAAGCCAGAGTGAATTGGCATCTTCTACGCTTGCTTGTTCCATTATTATAGACCCATCACTTTCTACTAGGCGAGGTCGAGGTCAAAGAGTTTAAACATTACCAGAATTAATTTATTACTTTGACTAACTAGTACATCATCATCATCATCATCTACCTAGCCATTTCCCAACTATGTTGGGGTCGGCTTCCAGTCTAACCGGATGCAGCTGAATACCAGTATTTTACATGGAGCGACTGCCTATCTGACCTCCACAACCCAGTTACTGGGTAATACGATACCCTTGGTAAGACTGGTTGTCAGACTTTCGGGCTTCTGACGACCCGTAACGACTGTCAAAGATCCACAAATGACAGCCGAGACCAACGGCTTAACCTGCTTTCCAAGGCACGGAGGGGTCTTGGTATGTAAAGACGGTCACCCATCCACGGACCTACCGCGGCAAGCGTAGCTTAACCTGGTCGATCGACCCGTGCAGCTATTGTTATTTAGCCACAAGCCTCTCGACTAACTAGTACAATTCTAAATATTTGGGACGTCAGCTATTATAAAAGTTTGGTTGGTATCTGCAGAGCTTTTTTTGTAAATGATGCACATATACTGTCCTGTATATGTACTACAAGGCCTCATACATTGAATGGTTCGTTACCATTGCTGTCGTTTAGAAACTAAGACGGACCATCCATAATGACTTACAAGAGTTTCAATGAGAACATTCTCATATCGGAAACCAACAAAATTCCTTAACATACAAAGTTTTCGCATTATAAAACCATGTCTAATTACTGACGACCGTAAATGTATAATATTATTAAAAACATGCCTAATTTGTATTAAAACATATTACCAGTTTTAGATACGGTTTCCAATTTATAATTTTCTGTTGCTCGCTGGCATAATTCTTCGGTCGTTGTGCGTAATAGTTGTTTCAGGAGGTACAGTTAGAAACCTAATTGTACAGCAATTTCCTTTTTTTTCCGTATCTTTTAATCACAGCTGTTTTTTTTTCACAGTTTAAAATGCCAAATTGATGTAATGTGTCAGTTTGCTTTTTATTATAATTTAGTACAAGCTAATAATAGGTCTTTACCTATGAAATTGCCGTTTTGTATGAAAAAATTTAAACGAATTTTTTTCATGAATTTTTTATTTGTATTAATCGAAGTAATCACCCATGCAATCAATGCATCTTTGCCATCGCAGTGGCAGTTTATTGATGCCCTTCTTAAAGAAATCAGCTGGACGGGAGGCAACAAATTCTTCAAAGGCATTTTGTACTGCCTCTCGGGTATTAAATTTTTTTCCCGCCAAGAAGTTATCCAAATTCTGGAAAAAGTAGTAGTCTGTAGGCGCAAGGTCTGGTGAGTAGGGCGGATGACGGAGAGCTTCCAACCCCAGTTCTTGCAACTTGGAGACCGTCTGCTGTGCAGTATGAGGTCGCGCGTTGTCGTGCAGGAGCAGCGGAGACGAGCGATTGACCAATGCTGGTTGGAGATGCGCCAGCTTCTCCATCATTGTGTTCAGTTCTTCACAGTACACATCTGCAGTAATGCTCACCCCGTTTGGTAAGAAGCTGTGATGAATCACACCGGCGCTAGACCACCAAACAGTGACCATCACTTTTCTAGGGGTAAGTTTTCGTTTAGGGCATTGTTTAGGTGCTGAACCAGGATCCAACCAACTTGCTGAGCGCTTACGGTTATCAAACAGAATCCATTTTTCATCGCAGGTAACAATGCGGTTCAAAATTCCTTCATTTGTGTGTCTGTTGAGCAGTGCAAGGCACGTCTCGACGCGTACTTCGCGCTGGCGATCATTAAGTTCGTGGGGCACCCATTTGTCAAGCTTTTTTACCTTGCCAATTTGACGCAAATGGACCAATATTGTTTTGACGCTAACGTCGAAAGCTGCTGCTAATTCAGCCGTAGATTGTGTATCATCAGCTTCCACAATCGCCTTTAATTCGTCATTGTCGACCAAAGTCTTCGGACGACCGCGAGGTTCATTTTTCAGGTCGAAATTTCCAGAACGGAAGCGAGCAAACCAATAACAGGTGGTGCGTTGGTTTGTAGTGTTAGCTCCGTAAACGTCGTTGATGTTGCGTGCCGCTTGTGCCGCGTTGCTGCCACGACGGTACTCATATTCCATAATTACTCGAATTTTTAACGTATCCATGATGACGAAAAAGATTGAAATGCGATGAAAATGTAACACTAATCAATAAAGAAATGACTACTTTTAGAAAAAAAAATCCATGTTTTTAAAATAAAATTAATTTGAAATTAGAATTCTTAGCCAAACAAAAATTATTTTGATTTGAAATGGCCAGTACTGCAGAACGGCAATTTCATAGGTAAAGACCTAATATTTAGTTTCATCCGTCCCGATGTCTGTTTTTAATCGAATTATTAAGGATACAACTGACCCACTTCTTGGTTTCCGATTGAGCTGAAATGTTGCATGCATATTTTAATCGGATGACAAATCACTATGATGTAGAACTGCACCCTAATTGCGTAACTCACGATTAATCATAATCCGTTCCAATTTGACAGTTCAACAATATTCCTTGCGTTATTTACGTTGTTGAGCAGACACATTTTTCGAACATATGAAGCAATGGTTTAACAATCTGTTTTAAAACGAAACAGATTATGATTAATCGTGAGTTACGCAATTAGGGTGCGGATCCGATGATGAAGCCAGAAGGTCGCACTCTGGAAGGCGGATATGGGAACTATGAGTTTGAGCTGGTTTGATTCGTCTTGACAAGTACTCTGGTTTCAAATTATTAAATAATATAGCGGATGGTCGGATACTCCCTGCCCGCAGAGGCAAAGGTGTCCCGGCTCGGCGTTACTCGCCAGCCTCAGTAGCGTTTCCGAACGCGCCCATAGACGTAGAGTTTGTCTACTGATCACTGATTGGTCAGTTCGAATATTGTAAGAACCAATGAGGTTCAAGGAGTGTTTTGACATTAGTGCTAGAGAGTTTTTGTAAGATAGTTTAAGATGGCAAATGGCGCGACTTGTACTTTCTTTTAAATTAAAGTTTTATCGTGTAACAAAGCTTTTTAACTGAACCTGACCCACCCCGACTACATTTTGGCGCTCAACGTGTGTTTTGTGATAATAAAAACAAGGGGTCGGTGTCTTTGTGCGCGAATCGAACTTTTTCTCGTCGCGGGTTCAAGAAAAGTTTTCGGAATCTCTTGATACGACCGACACTACAATCGACAGGGACTGCCGTTGTTAGCTGTTTTGCGTTTAACTTCGTTTATTTTGCTGGCTGAAAGAGCCACGAGCCGTTGGTTTCAAGTTTTCACCAACGTGTTTGCAAAATGCCGCGAAGACGCAAGTCGTCACAAGCAGCCGACAACTCAATTCTCGAAGAATCGGAGCCATCAAGCAATATTTCAATGACTCAAGAATCGCTTACCATATTGCTTACTACTCTTCAGCAGTCGCAAGCCGAATTT
The DNA here is from genome assembly GCA_949987655.1 of Polymixis flavicincta. NCBI lineage: Eukaryota > Metazoa > Arthropoda > Insecta > Lepidoptera > Noctuidae > Polymixis > Polymixis flavicincta. The sequence goes on along the minus strand of OX465171.1, from coordinate 6,642,255 downwards.
TGCAATCAACTCTTACGTGAAGTACGTTCGTCGACGCCGCACGTGTCGACCGACGCAAGTACATGTGCCGCCAACGCAATGGGCGTCATGAGGTCTGCAACAGCCAATTTCTCGAAGTGCACATCAAAGTTCAGCGGAAATCCAGAAGAATCCGTGGAAAACTTCATAGATGCAATAGAGGTTTATAAATCATGCCTAAATATAAGCGACGCTAACGCGCTCTTAGGTATGTCTATGCTGCTGACTTCATCGGCGGGAACATGGTGGCAAGGCGTCAAGAATACGACGAAAACGTGGAATGAAGCCATCACGAGGCTACGAAGTGCCTACGGGGAACGCCGCCCGCCGTTTCGTATTTACGTAGAGTTATTCTCCCTATCACAAGGTAAAGAAAATACGGACTTATTTATTGCTAAGGTCCGAGCCTTGTTAGCCAAATTACCACCGGAAGACCTAAGTGAACGGGTCGAGTTGGATATGGCATTTGGGTTATTAGATCGCCGCATTCGGAAGCGAATCGACAGAGCCGAAGTTTCGACGTTCGACGAGTTGCTAAAGAAAGCACGAGCCGTAGAAGACTCTCTAAATGAGTCACTAGCTCAGAAACCGTCGTCAAGCCGCGAAGAGGGCTCTCGCGCTGCCGCCGCAGTCGAGCCTGCGCGCGCCTCCACGTCGAATCATTCTTCTCGCTCTTCCGCTGCAGCCGCCGGTAGTCGCATGAGCGACTCAACGACAAGGAAGACAGGGAATTCGAAGTTATTCTGTGTTTACTGCAAACGTAATGGTCACACCAAAGAAAAGTGTGAAAAGTTAGCAAATAGTGACAAAAATATCATCTCCAAAAGTGAAGACTCAAAAGACATTAAGTGTTACGGTTGTGGTGCCCCGAATGTAATAAAATCAAAGTGTTCGAAGTGTAATAGTAATACCGGGAAAAATGGTGAACACTCCGCGTTCTATTCCCTTAGTTCGGCACGTGATCATTGTGCACCCACCGTCCGCGTTAAATCGAGTCGCACGCGCCCTTCGCGTAGCGGAAAACGCGACGAAACCAGCGCGCCGCCACCGCAAGCGCCTACCCCGCCACTGCGAGGTAGCGTGATGTTTGCCGGCAAGGCGAACGCGCTCGCTCCTTCGTGCGCCGAGTCTACGTCTTCTCACGATGTTGGAGGTAACCCCGCATATGTCGTTGGGGGTTCTGTTACTAGTAAAAGTTCTTGTAATTTAACTGATAATGTTATAGTAACTATGAATACTTACTATTCTGATAATAGTGTTCCTTATAGTAAATGCTTACATAAACAAGTAACTTGTAATTCGCAGAGTTTATGTTCTAATTTAAATGATAATTGTGGTTCACAAGCGATGTCTTTCGTTAATAACAATGTTAATGTTATTTCTGTGCCTTTAAATTATAATCTTTGTATTGATAACAGAGTATGTGATACTTCTATGACTCCGAGTAGTCATTTCGGAATTTTTTTTGTGTAAATAAGGAAAATGTTTGTTTACGTACTGAAACATGTGTTTGTACTAAATCTACGATGTGTGTTTGTGAAACTTGCGACCAGGGGGAGCTCGCGTCGCCGTCAAAGTCGAATAATGATATTAACGGTTTACGGTCGGTAATGTTCAATGGTTGTCAATCATTATCTGGTAATTCCGAAGGATCAAAATCTAGCACTCGCGATTTTATGCCTAATTCCAGATCTGTTTGTATTTTTAATCCATTTAATAACATTACCAACGACTCTCAACATATTTCCGATTTTGCAAGTGGTCGTCAACATTTTTCCGCGGAAAACAGTTTTTGTCAACATTTTTCCGTAAATTCCAGTGGCTCTCAACAATTTTCCGAAAACACAAATGATGTTAAGTATTGTTTATTAGTATTTTAGGTGAAAAGGGTACCGCGATGGTAGATTCGGCAGCTAAATGCTGTGTTGCTGGCCATACGCTATACGCTCTCCTAAAGGCCAAAGATTATCCTATGTCCTCGCGCATGGAAAATGTAAAACTCGCAGATGGTAAAAGTAGGTTATTGAATGTACTCGCTACCGAGGTAAATGTAACTCTCAAAGGTAGAACCAGGCTCGTCAGTTTTTTAATTTTTCCGGACGCGGACAGTAATAAAAGTCTGTTAGGTATGGATTTTTTGATTAATTTTAATATTAGTATTGATTTCGGTAATTCAAAATGGCACTTTGCGGATAGCTCTGAGCAGTTCAATCTTTTGTTTGAAAAACTAGCCTATAAGTAGCGTACTTAGGGACGAAGAAGCGTCACAGCTTAGCGACGAGCAACGCGAGGTTCTTGCGAAATTCCTGTCTGAAAATCAAGACGTTTTTGAATTAAAAGGCGAACCAACTACGTTTGCAGAGCACGTCATCGATACCGGTGACCACTGCCACCAGCTCCGATCGCAGTCCCTCCGTATCAATTAACTCCGGCAAAAAAAAAGGCTTATGCACTCCGAAATAGAAAAAATGTTAGCCGATGACATCATAGAAGAGTGCGAGTCAGCATGGGGTTCTCCCGCTTTATTAGTGCCCAAGAAGAACAATCAAGTTCGCTTTTGCGTGGACTACCGCAAACTCAACGTAGTTACGAAAACTGATGTGACATCCGATGCCGCTTATAGACGAATTAGTGCAGCCTACCAAGCGCAATTGTATCATGAGTACACTAGATATGCGTAGTGGATTTTGGAACGTGTCTGTCCGCGAATGTGACAGTGACAAAACGGCCTTTTTAACGCCTATCGGTACTTACCGATTCAAAAGGATGCCGTTTGGTCTGAAGAACGCTCCGTCCACCTTTCAGCGTCTCATTGATAAGCTGCGCACTGGCGCCTCACTTAAGAATGTGACACTATTAGCTTATCAAGACGATTTGCTCGTTATATCAGAGAATTTCGATCAGCATGTGGCTGATTTACGTGCAGTTTTTGAGAGGTTGCGTATGTTTAATTTACGCGCCAACCGTGATAAATGTGTTTTCGCTCGCAAAGAAGTGAAATATTTAGGCCACGTTATTACTCAGGATGGGGTTTCACCTGATCATGACAAAGTTCGCGCTGTGGCGGACATGAAGGTACCAAGCAATTTACGGCATCTCAAAACTTTTCTTCAGACCTGTTCTTGGTTTAGAAAGTTTATTTTTAACTTTTCAGAGGTTGCTGAACCTTTAACACGTCTTTTGAGAATCAGACTTGGGTATGGGGCTCTGAGCAAAATCAGGCGTTTCAGGAGCTAAAAAAAGGCTTAACGTCCGCGCCCATACTTGTCCAAGCTGATTACTCCAAACCATTTGTCTTGCGTACAGATGCGAGTAGTTACGCTCTCGGTGCAGTACTGCTGCAAGGTGAGGGAAAGGATGAAAGGCCTATTGAGTATGCAAGCCGCCTTTTAAACCCAGCTGAGCGTAATTACAGCACTACCGAGAGGGAAGCTCTTGCGGTAGTGTGGTCAGTTAATCGTTTCAGAGGTTATATTGAAGGTCAACAAGTTATAATAGGTAGTGACCATCAGCCTCTAAAATGGTTGTTGAGTTTGAAGTCGCCGTCTGGTAGATTAGTTCGGTGGGCACTGAAGTTACAGGAGTTCAATATTCAGTTCGAATACACTCCAGGCAGAACCAACGTTGTCGCCGATACGTTAAGTCGTCCTACCTGCGAAGAAGACATTAAAGATCAGTGTGGTATTTGTTCAGTCATTGTTGACTTACCCACTAGAACTCCCACTGATCTGCGACATGCTCAATTAGATGACCCAGAATTAAAGAAAATAATCAGTGGTTTTGAAAGTAATGACGCATTAGAAGAAAAACGCTGGTCCGTGCGAGGTTACTTTATGCAGCAAGGAGTTCTTTATAGGTACAATCCTGATGTCGATGTTGAGGAACCACAGCTGGTAGTTCCTGTGAGTTTACAACTCGACATTTTGAAGGAATGCCATGACTCTCCTATTGCTGGGCATCAAGGTATCGACAGGACCTTACATAAGCTATCACAGCGGTTTTTCTTCCCTGATATGAGACGGTTTGTCGCCGACTTTATTAAGTCTTGCGCGACATGTCAGCGCTACAAGTCGTCGAACTTGAAACCTTCAGGCCTTTTACAGACCCCAGTTTTACATCAAAGGGGAGAGGTCTTGGCGATCGACTTGTTTGGCCCGCTCCCTCCTGGAGAGCAGGGGGAGAAATACGTTTTATTAGTCGAGGACACAGCAAGTCGGTGGGTCGAGCTTTTCGCTCTTGTTGATGCCACTTCAGAAGCCTGTGCCCGTACACTAATCGAGGAGTACTTCCTCAGGTATGGCCTGCCGCGCCGTATTGTCTCGGACAATGGGGTACAATTTGTCTCAGCCGTTATGCAACAGTGCATGTTTATTTTGGGGATTAAACAGGATTTATTACCTTTATATCATCCGGAGGCAAATCCGGCCGAACGGAAAAACAGAGATCTTAAGGTACAGCTGGCTCAGTTGGTCGACACTGAACATTCTTCTTGGCCGAAACATTTACCATCGGTTCGTTTTTCAATGAATTCGGCTATGTGTCATACAACAGGTGTTTCACCAGCTTTTCTGACCTTCACTAGAGATCTCCGTTCACCCATTGACGTTCATTTTGATATTAGGGCTGTTTTACAGAAAGATAATTTTGTTCCACAAATCACGCCTTACCTTAAGAAGTTTGTAGACTCCTTAGTTTCTATTAGGGATAAGGTAGAGAAGGAACAGGACAGACGTAAAGACTATGCTGACAAGGGTCGCAAACCTGAAGAATTTGATGTCGGTGATCAAGTTTTAGTAAAGTCGCACGTGTTGAGTAATGCTGGTAAAGGATTGTCGGCTAAGTTTGTGCCAATAAGGGATGGCCCTTACACGATCCTTAAAAAAGCTAGTCCTACCAGTTATTTAGTTTGTGAACTTAATGCTCCCGACAATGTCTTAGGTAGGTTCCACGCGTCCCAACTCACGAGATTTGTCAATAGAGATGACGCGCCTCCTCTTCCGATTATGCCAAAGCGTAACTGAGGCCGGCCTCGTCATATTCAGCCTGTTTCTGACGTTCTGGAGCGGGTCCCTGAGCGAGGACGCTTTCATGAACCCGAGGGGGAGTGTATAGCGGATGGTCGGATACTCCTTGCCCGCAGAGGCAAAGGTGTCTCGGCTCGGCGTTACTCGCCAGCCTAAATAGCGTGTTTCCGAACACGCCCATAGACGTAGAGTTTGTCTACTGATCACTGATTGGTCAGTTCGAATATTGTAAGAACCAATGAGGTTCAAGGAGTGTTTTGACATTAGTGCTAGAGTTTTTGTAAGATAGTTTAAGATGGCAATGGCGCGACTTGTACTTTCTTTTAAATTAAAGTTTTATCGTGTAACAAAGCTCTTTAACTGAACCTGACCCACCCCGACTACAATAACTCAAAAGATATAAAGCATGCAAGTGTCGTGATTTCATTGAGATAATTTGGAAACGTGTATTATTTTAATACCGAATTACAATATCCACTGTGTCAGTACTGTTAAGTTATTATCATGAATTGTAACGGTATTTTTAGATATGTTTTCGTTATTACATTTCAGGCAATTTAATTTGTAATAGTACGATGGCAACACTCAGAAATAGCACCAGTAATAAACAGAAAAACATCAAATAGAACTATTTGTCTTTATATGGAAATGTGATGAGGAGGGCAAAACGCAACTGGCCTCACACAGACTGGTGTCTGTAAATATTGATTTATGGTGACACCAACGAAACACTGGACAGACTGTGCGAGGCGAAGAGTGTGATATCGACCACAAGTAGGTAACACGGGACAAGAGTAGGCAGAAGAATTGTATAAATGAAGATTTTACAGTTTTTGTATAGAACTAGTAATAATAATGTTGGTATTTATGGCAAACAATATAATTAAATGTAATGTAGGTATTGTGGTTCGTAATGTTAATTACTTTCTATTGTAGATAATCAAGTTCTTTTAACTAAACAGACAGCTATGGAGTTTGTTTCGCCACTTCTTCTTCCCAGCACTAGGAAGTGGTGAATGGCGGGCGTTTTGGGGGCTATCCTATGAGACAGCCCCCAATCCAAATTTATTTATTCTAATCAGGTTGTAACCTAGTAATATGAAGGAATCCTGCTCAGACTCTAAACAAATTGGAGAAAGGATGATATGACGAAATTTTAATAAAAGTAAGGCATTTTACTATACCAATTTATTTAAGTTAAAAAATACAATTAGTCCGTTTAATATCATAATATTCGGAAATTATATCCAATACATTATTAGACAATAATGCTGTATGACTAAACACGTAATGTAAATAAATAAGTTAATATTAAAATTCCAGGAAATTATACATATTTAAAATGCTTTTGTACATCCACAGTTGGTGAAACGGTCTGAGTTTATGAATAAAAATTACATATTATATGATGAGAATTGAGAAATCCCAAGCTTATATTCTCTACTTTTGAATATTATGACACGTAATGTAAATATATTTTATAAAATTATTTTTATTGGGACATTGTGCACCCACTGATGGTAAAATAGTCTGAGTTAAAGAAGAAAAATTACAATTTCAGATTAATGGTGGATTCTGAGAAATCCCATAGTAAATATACCTATTGATAATTAGTAGGTACAACTCAGTTATTCAAAACGGTTTGGAATGATAACATTACAATTGGGTATTTTCCGATTTGACAAAAACTCTTTTATTTTGAAGATTGGGACGATATATTTAACAGAAAAATAAAAATAAATTTATTAATACACATTTTCTCAATTAAAAGCAATTAAAATCTACTTAATTTATTTTTCGTTGTTTTGAATTTACCGCTTACGATGACTTTTTATCACGTGACATGTGACGTCAACTCTGTATACACGGCACCGGTACAAATACTTAGTTTGGCGCCGTTTTAGAAGTATTTGTGCACAGAGGCACCGCACACCAATAATATCACTTTCTATCCATTAAAAATCTTGTTAATTATAAACTCGACATTCACTTACTTACTATTTTAGTTTACACAAAGTTGACGTCACGTGATAAAAAGTCATAGTAAAAAGCGTTTTGGCGGTAAATTCAAAACAACGAAAAATCTATTTGGTTTAAATCGTTTTTAATTGAGGAAATGGATAGACATCAATTTATTTTTATTTTTCTGTTAAATATCTCGTTTCAATCTTCAAATTAGAATAGTTTTTGAAAAATTTGAAAGTACCCTATTTTAAATTAGAACTTACTTCAATGTTATTACGTATAAGTATTTTAAGGTTCTATAAACTAATTATGAAATAGAGTTCGTCCTTTTCGAAGGACGTCAGTCATAGACCCTGCTAAGTCCCTTTTATGGGACGGGCGCTTAGCCTAACACTACAGTATTGAGCTTTTGTGATGCACGTTCAAAGAGTATCATCAAAGACCGCTGTTTTCTAGTCTTCAGTAGGAAAATGGAAGCTATAAAAAAGGAAATAGATTGCTTACCAACAGACCACAATGACTCGTGTGCTTAGATCTGAGCCAGGACTTTCATGCAAGACTTCATCGTCGTCCTATCTAGGCCTGAATTTACTATGACCACTTAACGATTCCTTACTTACGGAGACGCCCTGGGCGTCTTGAATCCCAGGCCGATTTCCAGCTACCTTAGGCATGAGCTTGCGGACGGCGAGTAATGGGTAGCTCGCTGTCCCGTAAGGACCAAGCCCAAGTCGACGGCGCGTTGTGTTCCACGCGCGCCTCATAGAGATGTCAGCACAAAATGATGGGGCCCGCAAGGGCCGATGCCTGCCAGGGGTGCGGGTTTGTTCGAAAGAGATACCACAGCCCCTGGCATACGGGCTACTGACGGAACACGGGTGGGTTATAGTCAGTAAAAGTCTGACACGCCCTGCTGCTCCACCCAGAGCGGGAGAAGTTATTTGATGACATCAAAGAAACAATTCCTTACTTGTAACCACATCAATCACCCACGAATTCTGCTAATATCGTATTAATAATATCGACAAATTGTCTTAGAGCATACAGAATATGACATATTGACGTAGTTTGAACGTAGTAAGATTCCGCGGGGAATCATTACAACGATACAGAATTGGGGCCCTGCTATAACTACATAACAACTTACAGAATAATGACTTAAAGCCTAAATGATTTAATATTAGTTTGGTAAGTAATTGATAAAACTGGCTAAACATTTAGTCAATCACATTAATTAGTCAATGAATTTGATTATCAATCTTAACCACTACGACCAAAAAGTCTTTTAAATCTTGATAAACAATGATAATTTTCTTCTACATGGATACATATTGATTTGCTAGTTTATTTAAGCAGTATGAGACACAAGGCTTTCGAGAATACCAATAGATTATAGATACTAAAATGAGATACCTAGTAAAAATACGCTTCTTAGAGCTACGTGCGCCAACCAAATTATAATTTAAACAAAAATGCAAAAGTATTTAATTTGGATAAAATGAATGAAAATACATAATATAAAAAAGTATCCAAGTCCTCCCTAATCCTAATCAAGGGTTAACCCTGGCTTACTTAAACACTTGCTATTTTCTAAACATAATGAGTGAGCTCATTTGTTATTTTAAAACTAATCATTCTTATTTTTGTTGAATGCGCGTAGTTAACGTTCCAGATGTTTCTTGTATTCCTGAAGACAGCTGCGTTGACCTTGTCGTCGGTTAAATCTTAATAGATGTGTTTTATAACAGAACAAACGTGGCACCGGTACTAGTTTTATTCATATTTTGTTGTAACATAACAACGATTGGGGAGAAAAATAATTACTTAAATACGTCAAAGAACTTCAATGTGCTCAGTAGTTAAGTAAAAATAGGCAAATGTTCAGAAAAATAAATGAGAACTTTGTATTCCATTCGTCTTACGAAATATCAGGAAATAAGATAAATAAAACACACTCACAATTGCATGAAAACAATAAGAAACTGCGATAAAGTATTTTCGAAGTATTAAATGAGAAAATGAATAAAACTAGCTTAAAGTATACGTTTGTTGAACGCTGCTTAGAAACCTTGCTCCAATTCTTATTTCAGACCGTTCTTCTTGATAAGTTCCTCAATCTGACGTTGTTTCCTTTCCAGTTCCTTTCGGCCGGGCGGCGATTTCTTCAGCAAAGCCTTCAGTTTTTCAAAGTACATATCCAAGATACGTTCGTTGTCTAAATACTTCTCCATCATTTCGTCCACCATTTCTTGTTCGTTTTCAGGGGCGGGCTGTGCGATCTTTTCGCCTGAAAACAAATAGTAAAAAAATATATTATATTACAATATTTGTCTTTATACGGTGTGCACCTACTGTGCAGGGGAGTGTCTAGTTATTTTTTATTACTGATATTAGTTATAAGGAAAAATCATGGTTACAAACAACCTTGTCTTGCCTATGGACTTCTTGTCTGAAACAAATCTTTTATTTTTATCTTTATCGTGCACTCCATGCGAAATGCAGATATCAATGTAGAACAAGGGTGACACAGTGGATGGTATTTTCGCTAATAGCGATAGATTCAAAGGGAGGAGAGACAATACTGCAGGTAGACTGTAGTGTACCACTTACTTATACAATAAGTACATACATAAGACATTGTGTGAGAGCAAGATACACGCGAAATAAAAGATACATTAAAATACTAACCCAAAGCATTATATTCGGTGAGCGTGATACGAATTATCTCGTTCATCAGCTGCTGTAAAAGAGAAAATGAAAAATTGAGTACCAGTAGATACATTATAGAACAAACATATAATTTATTGTAAGGTAGCTATCGTCTGTCATCCTAATCTTATAAATTTTTCCATGTCACAATGTTAGTTACCGTACTCCTCCGAAACGGCTTTACCGATTTTTACCAAATTTTATATGCGTATTCAGTAGGTCTGAGAATCGGCTACTATCTATTTTTCATACCCCTAAGTGATAAGGGTTGTTCACTAGAAATTACCTGCAAAACAACGTTTGCCGGGTCAGCTAGTATATTATAAAACGAAGTTTCGAATTATTGTCCTAAAGTAACTTTTTGACTTAAAAAAATCATATCAGACTTAGGGCCTGTTTCACAATAACGCATACATGAAAAAATGGAAAATAATGTGTAATTGACTACTGAATCGATTTCAATAACTTTTAAAATAGGTAGGTTTTTTTTTTCAAACTTATATATTTTGTAAAACCTACCGCTGCTTGAGCCAAATATCATCATCATTTCAGCCAAAAGTCGTCCACTGGTGGACATAAGCCTCTCCCAAAAGGGGGGTTTTGCTATAATCGCCACGCTTGGCATGCGGGTTGGCGATCACAGTATGGTGGTAAAATGCCTATAGAACGCTGCTGCCCATTCTCTAGTAAGTCCCTTAGTCGCCTTCTACGAAACCCACGGGAAGAGATGGGATGGTGCTATTCTTATACGTTCGGCACTACACGGAGCCAAATTTAATTCAAGCTTATTTCGAGGCAAGAAGAGACAATTTAAAAGCATAGGTACAGTAATGCTAGGGCAACACGTTTTTCTAAATAATAATTAGCTTTAAAAAAAATTTTTGGTCATTAAAAATACACCAGACAATTGAATTTAATAAGAAAAAAAAAAAAGAAATAGAGTGAAATTATAAAAAAGGTACCTGCCTAAAAAAACGCACTCTAAGGAAGAGGTGAGGAAAGTAGTAGGTAAAACTTGATAGTGGCGTCAGGCCAGGTCTGCGGTTCAAATGTCAAATAGTGCGCTCCACTTATTCCATATATTTGAAATGCCACTTTAGGAGCCGGTCCACATTTTCAAGGTCATTTTCAGAGAACTTCGATAATAACCGTTGTCTTTGGCTGCCTTGACAATAGGGTATTTTCCGATGTATAAAAATATATTTTAATCTGAGATTGGGACGAAATATGTAACAGAAAAATAAAAATAAATTGATTTATATCCATTTCCATAATTAAAAACGATTTAACTCGAACATATTTTTCGTTGTTTCGAATTTACCGCCAAAACGCTCCTTACGATGACTTTTTTATCGGTTCAGTTCAAGTATGTTTTTGGATAAATAAAGATTATATTATATTAAGTCTTAAGAGGCCGTATACGAAATTTTGTCGATTTCGCTTATTCACTTGACTTTAAAGATCATCATCATCATTTCAGCCGAAAGACGTCCACTGCCATTTCGACATCTTAAAGATGTACTTTTAAAATTAAAATACTGCATTTCCATAAGTTTTAATGCACAACATGACAGATCGTACCGCCATGGGATCTGGAGGCAAAGGTCCTCGCGCAAATGTGGGAGTGGCGCGAGGAGGCCAAACGCCGGGGCGTAACTCCGCTGCCGCGGGAAATCGTGGCATAGCGGGCAGAGCTCCGGCGGAATCTCATGGCGACATGGAGAGTGCGATTGTCGCAACCCAGTGCTGGGCACGCCACGATTGCGGCGGTAAGTCCCCTCTTTGAGGAGTGGTTTGAGAGGCGGCATTGCGTCCTCACCTTCCGCCTGACGCAGGTCCTCACCGGACACGGCTGTTTCGGGAGGTTCCTGTTTCGGATAGGGCGGGAGGAAACGCCCGGGTGTTTCCACTGCGAAGATCGCCCTGAGGACACGGTGGAGCACACGGTGGCGGTCTGCCGGGCTTGGGTGGAGCACCGCCGTGTCCTCGTGGAGGCGATCGGCGGCGGCGATCTCTCGCGTCCGGCCCTGGTCCAGGCCATGGTACGGAGCGAGAGGGCATGGGCAGCCGTCACCTCCTTCAGCGAAGAAGTGATGCTCGCGAAGAGGGAGGCGGCGCACGTGAGGGAGAGGCAGTCTATGCGCCCTCGCGACCCTAGCCGCCGCAGGATACGGAGACGCCCTGGGAGTCGGAAATCCCAGGCCGATTTCCGGCCACCGTAGGCATGAGCTTGCGGACGGCGAGTAATGGGTAGCTCGCTGTCCGGTAAGGACCAACTCCAGGTCGCCGGCGCGTTGTGTTCTGAGTAGCCGAAATAAAAATACCAAGTTTTATATTTTTTTACCATGTTTTTTAATACGAAAGCGGTAAAAAGTGATTCATACACATGACTTTCACAACAATAAACCGCAATTTGTTCATACCATCTTGACGTTAAAACCATTCGTAAATATGCGTTATTCTCAACCTCTTTCAGCAAAATTCTCAAAACAGTCGCCAGTTTGAGAAAAACATAAAAAGGAAGTCATTCATTTCATCATAATTGAAATGATCTCTCATATGGTGCATTTAAAACTTATAGAAATACAGTATTTTAAATTTTCGTAAAATCGCGCCTGTTAAATCAATTAAAGCAGCGAAATCGGAAGTACGGCTTTAAAAACTTTAAAAGTCTTTTCTCAAAATTGTCAATTCTTTAGCTAGTGTAATTCTGAACGAAGGCATCGAAAAACTTAAATAATCGAAGTGCTTTATTGAAATAGGTACTTACAGTGGCATCAGCCGTCTCAAAATCGAACTTAACCACCATCTTCACCGGCTTCGGGAGACGCGTGCGTATCTGAAAATATAAAAATCTCATTAGTATTTGTAACAATCTTCCATACAAACCGATGATGAGCCGATGGGGATCATTTTTCAAAAATACTTAGTTCTAACATTCGTTGTATGGAACACTTGTATATAATTGCATGCTTCTAGATCCAGAGGTTTAGACTGTGCGTGGTAAGTCAGTGAGTAAATTCAAGATTTTTAGTAAGTAGATTCATATTGAATTACAGTTCCTATAACAAGTGTCCATAATAAAAAATAACAGCATTACCAACCCAATTTTCTTCATATGATTTTATTGAAATATGAACATAAATAAACCTAACCTCATTGTTTCTGAACGATTAGCTAGCTCCCTATAAGAGCGTTTCTTAACGAACTTTACTCTGTCAGCGGTTATCCTGTCTGCTGCGATATTCATTTGTTGTAACCGTTTTCGAATAAACTAGTTCTTTACTATTTTACTTTAGTTTAATTACATCAGATTTACTATTTTATTATGCTTTTCCTCCAAAAACCGTATCCAATAATTTCAAAATTTAGTTCCATTGTTAAAATTGGTAGCACCACTTTTTGTTTTTTTCCGTTATCGTCTATCGATGTCGATCCGCTATCGAGGGCCAGTTCAATGTCCACTAAAACTGCACAGACGTATTGCAATTCGCGGTCATCTGCGTCCATCTTGCATTTAACACTGACCACGCCTACAGATACCCACAGTGCAATGTAATCGATGTCAATGTAAATTAACGTAATCATATAAAACATGTCGTAAAATGTCGTCAGAAAAGTATCAGTCAGTGGTGTGCACAGAGTTTTTAGGCAGGGTAGGTAGAAATTTAAAAAAACGCAAAAACAAAACAGAATAATCGATTGCTGTACATACCTACACATCATGCAACCTGTGAGGCAATTAAATTAATCATATTGTTTTGTATTGAATTTACGATTGACTTTACCTTTAGTTTGTACCTACTAATTGTAAATCTGGTGTATAATTACTTTTCACGTTCACTTGTTTTTTATATAGTTTTGATAATGCATATTTTTTTTAATTTTCTCTGCACACACACCAACTGAACAAATTTCACATAGAATATTATCTATTTTTACCCGACTGCGCTAGAGAGAGGGTTATGTTTCTCGAGTGTATGTATGTATATTTGCACGCTCTCTAGCCTAAACGGCTTGATTGATTTCAGCTTGAGAGGTGCCGTTAGATTCGTCTTAATTGTGAGAGTGACACTGGGTATAGCAACATTGAAAACAAAAAAAAATGGCCGATTTTTGGCGCCATATTGTGTATTCAAAACAAAGGATTTCAAGGTCTCATTAACGCCAAAAATAATTATACTAAACATAATTTTCAAAATAAAGGTCTTTATTGTTTTTAAGAAGATGCCTCCAACTGCATGGGATTGCGTATAGTAAGTCTAATAGTCAGCCTTTTAGAACGAGTTTCTTGTTTCTATCTTTTTTAATTAGAGTTCACTTTTTAGGCAGCCGGGGTTTTCGATTTTGTAATAAAAAACACTATTCATCAACGTTAAAATCTTAAATACATGCTATCTTAGCTCACAACCAAAACAAACGAATCAAAACAAATATAGGCGTCGGAATTACTCGGAATTTGCAATAATACGAAAAATAATAATTTATGTAGCGAAATCCAATGAAACAATGCTACTTTAAAATAGTCGCATAACCAACTCTGTTCGGAAAACTCCGGTAAGTTTTAACTTAATATGGTACCATTAAAATCCACTCGTTATTCGCATAAAACTCTTCAATTCTCAAACGCACACTCGCACACACATTTGTAAATCACTCAACGACATAATAATAACACTTACTTGTTTGAAGAAGCTTTGAGGATTATTGTTTTGGGTGTCAATCAGACGGCCAAGCACTTATCACAACTCTGGAGAACTGTGCTGGGCTGCTAATGCTGCTGGGCTACCGGCGGCCTGCTAGGAAGTCGATGAAATGACGCATGCGCCATGGCTGCCCGAAACGTTAAGGCTTGACGCTCAAAGCCTCGAAGTTGCTGTAATGCAACTTTCAGTTTCTCGTTAGTTGCTGAAACAGGCCAAGATATACCAAAATCCTAAGTAGCAATAATTTTGAAATAATATATTTGTACATCGTACACATAAAAATATTAAGATTTGTTTGTTGTCCCGTATGCGTTCCTACACCATTCATGCAGATGATCTTCGCGACTATGTGCACAATAATTTAATAAAGTTTCTTTAATATAATATCGTTTATAATCGTAAAAGGGGATATTTACAAAGTATCTTAACAATTAAAATAGAGCACAGCTGTTAATTGCCTGAATTAGGTTGAGAATAAATACTTAGTGTAACAAATTAACAATGTGCATAAAGTAACCCTAAGTTAAAATTAGAAAAGTAAAACAGCATGTTAGTAGTTCTATTTGCAGACAACAAGTAGATCTTCTGTCTGTGCATAAGCGATGGTTAGTAAATATTTAAGTATAATTTTCTTACGCCGAGAGCAGTGAGAGAGCAGTGGTGGCCAAGTGGTAACGGCCGCGACTTACGAGTTGTAGGTCGTGAGTTCGAACCCAGACAGGCGCTTTACTTTATGTAAATTATTTCATCACCACTGCTCTCAAAACGGTGAAGGAAAACATCGTGAGGAAACCGACATGTCTTAGAAACAAAAATTCGAAGACATGTGACATCTACCAACCCGCACTGGGCCCGCGTGGTGGATTACGGGCCAATCCCTCACTGAGAGGAGGCCTGTG
This sequence comes from Polymixis flavicincta, assembly GCA_949987655.1. Classification (NCBI taxonomy): domain Eukaryota; kingdom Metazoa; phylum Arthropoda; class Insecta; order Lepidoptera; family Noctuidae; genus Polymixis; species Polymixis flavicincta. The sequence continues at coordinate 6,626,934 of OX465171.1, read as the reverse complement.
TCCCAGCAGTGGAAACATTTATAGACTGATGATGATGAATTTTCTTACAGCTAAAGTAATTTAATTTATAGATGCTTCTTTTCTATCCTATTGTACAGAAATGGGCCCAAGAATGTAAAAAATCTTTCTACAAAGACATGCTTTGAGGTTGCATTAGATGTACATACATGGGGTGCGTTCAGAAAACCTCGTGTGCTTGATGGCTGCTCGTTCCTTTCGAATATGTTCGAGGGAAAGGGCAGTCGTACGGCCGGTGCATCCTGGGTACGGCCAATAGTCTCTCCATGTTGGGGAGGGTATTATCTGTGGCGAATAACTGCCCGACGTTCGCTCACTCACCCCTCTGCTTACAGAGGGTGGGTTGAGTGGGCGTAGGACGTTTCTCCACATGCTTGCCTGTTTCAAACAGAGGACAGTGTGGAGAAACATGGGCGGCGCTCGTTGTGCACTCACCCTGCCAACGGGCTAGCACGGGGCGGTCTGATTCTCCCGACTGCAACCGTCGAAATCGTAATCCGTAACGAGATCATGGTCATGTTTTATGACTCGGAGCGGGACGAGGATCTTGGTTTAGTCGCCCGGATCGCGAGGAAGATAACCTCTATTAAAAATCCTCTAATACCTAGTTTTGGTGTGCGGCGAGGGTAGAAATGGGTCAGTAGTAGTGTCATCTGCAGCTTTTTAGTTGCAGGTGGCGCATCATTCCCAAGCATACCCCCAGCCAGGGATTAGTGGACCCCCTGGTTGGGTTACAAATGTACACTTACCTAGAGACAGGGGGTGTACCTAGGTGAACCGTTTACATCCCCCATACTCGCGGGAACCTTATGGATTTTACCATTGATTTTACAAACAAAAATAATTTAGAGAAGTTGCCGATCGTGTAGGTCGATCGGAGGAGTGTGGGTGCAATGTCGGATTCCGACACCGCATCCGAGAGGATGGCGAGCGTGAGCTCGGACCGTTCGCGAGCTGAAGGGAGTATGTCTGGGCGTCCCTTCAAGGGAATGAGGAAGCGCTCACCACGCTCCCACATTGAGGAGAACCTGCCGGCCGCTAAAGTGCCAACGGGCAGGAGCAGGCGAGGTCGCGCAGTGGCAAGCGGAGCATCTGCTCGTTCGTTTCCAGGAGTGCGGTAGCGGGATCGGTCCATGTCGGTATCCCAGTCCAATATGCCGGCTCCGGAAGAATACGCGCAGGACGTGGAGAGCGTGGACTGCGGAGCCGGAAGTAAGGCGAAGAAGAGGTCGAAGTCCAAAAAGGCTTCGACTCACGATGTGGGGTTGGTAAACGCCGAACGCCAGTTAAACCTGGCGAAAAGGGCGCATCTCCAGCATTTGGAGGTCTTCCTGGACCCTCTCCTTCAGGAGAGGGTTGCTGCCAAGGAGCACCAGGCGCAAACCGCCCGGTCGAGGGCTGGCCGCATGGCACAGGAGGACAAGGAGGAGGTCCTGGATGTCGCAAGGCCCTCAAATCGGGCTGCCAGTTTGCACGGCATTGTCCTGGAGCTGGTGACGCGGACGGCCACGGACGAGACGCGGCAGCTGCAGGCGAAGGTGGATCGCCTGCAGGCGGAGGTCAGCCAGCTAGACCAGAAGCTGGCTGAGGCCACGCCCGAACTGCCCAACCTGCCCCAGGTCCGGTGGTAGGAGGCTCCTCCTCCTCCCCTTCCTACCTTGAGGATGTAATCCGAAAGGTTGTGATGGAGGAGAGGGCCTTCATCAGAGCCTGCTTCGCAGCCATCGAGGACTGGCTCTTGCCGGAAAGGCAGCTCCGCCCGCCGCTAGCGGCGGATAAAAGTCCACCGAGGGAGCCGGAACCGCAGCTCCAGGCCCCGTAGCCCTCCAAGGGTAAAGGCAAGGGCAAGAGGACCAAGAAGGCTCCTCAAACACCCACCACAAGCGCGGAGGGAGCATCTGGGTCGTCAGCCAGTCCAGCAGCCCCCCAGAACTCGCAGGAGGAAGACGCGTCAGGGGAGGAAAAGGGAAGGGAGGGAAGAAGGGGGAAAAGTCGGCCCCCAAGCCCGCTGCGATTGCTCCTGCAGCCAAAAGGGCTCCAGCCGGCGGGAAAAAGCTAGTTCCTCCCAAAACCGCGGCCGTCGTGGTGACCATCACCCCGGTGGCCGTGGAGCGGGGCGAGACGTACGAGTCAGTCCTAAGAAGGGCTCGTACCAATGCTGATCCTTCCCGGCTGGAGATCAGCAAAATCGCGTGCCGCTGAACCCTAACCGGGGCTCGAATTTTCAAGTTCTCGGGGAAACATCGCGGCACAAATGCGGACGTCTTCGCAACAAAGTTGCAAGAGGTCATCGCGGATGCGGCAACGGTCGTCAGACCTATTAAGACTGCAGCCTTAGAGGTGACCGATCTGGACGATTCGGTAACCAAGGAGCATGTGGTGGCGGCCGTCGCGGCGGCTGCAGGCTGCGACGCTGGCGCGGTGAAAGGTGGAGCCATCAGGCTCGGCCGCCGCGGCATGGGCATCATCCGCGTGAGTGCCCAGTCGCCGCGGCTGGGGCCGTCCTTGCTGCGACCAAGGGACGGCTAGTCGTGGGACTCAGCTCGGCTGTGGTCCGGTCACTTGAAGACCAGCCAATGCGCTGCTTCAAGTGCTTGGCTTTCGGCCATCCCCGAGCCACGTGTCACTCCAAATTCGATTGGGGAGACACATGCTACAATTGCGGGCAAGAGGGTAACAAGAGTGTCACCTGCCGTGCCACTACGCCACACTGCACGGCGTCTGTCGTCGGTGGCCGCCCCGCGGGGCACAGGAGGACGGGCAGGAGCTGTAAGCCCTCCGTGAGGAAGGGCATAGTGCCGGCGCAGGTTCGCCCTGTTGCTACCACCGCCGCCGTCGTCGCCGCTGCAGCTCCAGTGGTGGTAGCTGAAGATGGTGCGATGTCGGAATAATGGTTTACGACTACCGTATCATCCAGGCGAACACCAACCACTGCAGAGCGGCCCAGGACCTGGTAGTGCAGGTCATAGCCGAGTGGTTGGTGAACGTAGCGGTGGTCGCCGAGCCCGACTCGATCCCCGGCAGCTGGCTGGGTGACGAGGACGACTCGGTGGCCCTAGCGGCGCGGTCTTTCACAGACTCCCCTCCCCTCTCGCTATTAGAGAGGGGACCGGGATACGTGGCCGCGACGTGGGGAGACTTGTGGGCGTATTTTGCTCCCCAAACCGCCCTCTTCAGGACTTTGAGAATTATCTCGGAGTCCTGGCCGCCGTGATCGGCAGGGTGGCGCTGCGCCAGGTCTCCGTACTGGGAGACCTGAATGTCAAGTCGGTGACCTGGGGCAACCCGATCACCGACGCTCGCGGGCGGGCGGTGGAGATGTGGGCAGCCTCCTCCGGACTCTCCCTCTTGAACAGGGGATGCGTCCAGACTTGCATGCGGCGCGGCGTGGGGGTGGCTCAATAGTAGACGTCACCTTCGCCACCCCTGCGTGTGTTGAACTGGCGGGTGGACCTGGTGGAGACTATGTCGGACCACCGCTACGTGCGGTTCGACATCTCCACTAGTGGCCCCGGAGAGATGCGACCCCTTTTAGGGCGATCACCGTTCCCGCGGTGGGCTCTAACCCGCCTGGTCAGGGAGGTAGCTGGGAAGGCGGCGTTCATCCAGGACTGGCTTTCGCCGCCTGCCACCAGCCTGGATGTGCGCAGTCTGCTGGCCAGCTACCTGGAGGATCGGGCGGTCCTCCTGGTAAATAGGACTGGCCAAGTCCGGCGGTACGCCGTTGAAGCCGGACCACGGCAGCGCCCCCCACCTGACGCCCACATCTTCGTGGAGGGCGTCAGAATTGAGGTCTTGTCATTGACAGCAGGTGGCGCTTCGGTCCGCATTTTAGCGGGCTGTCGTCGCGTCTGCTGAAGGCTGTGGGCGCGCTGTCATGGCTGCTTCCTAACTTGGGGTGCCCAGCGCACGATGCCGGCATCTTGAAGAGTATGGCCCTCTACGGGAGGACTGCCCGTCGTGGTCCAAGCCGCGCCGCAGTCTCATTGCGATGATCGGTCCGGACCTCTCACTCCCCGGTTTGGTTAACGCCATACTGGGGGATGAGAGGTCCTGGGCAGCAGTCGCCTCCTTCTGCGAATACGTCATGTCCCAGAAGGAGGCGGGGGAGCGCACGCGGGAGGACCATCCTCACGCGGCGCCGCTCCGAAGGCGGAGGAGGGGTCGAAGAAGACGTCAGTATGACAGTCATCTTCGACGCCTCCCAGGTGGAGGCCAGCAGGCTACGGGTGCCTGTATTAGGCAAGGGTGCCCCCGCACAGGCCTCCACCAGTGTCGGACAGAAATGGCCAGGTGTTCACGGCCATTCCCGTAGCCCCCCAGCCTGGCGGGCATGCGGGGCCCTCTAAAGAAATACATTTTGTGATAATAGAAATAATACAATAATTGTATTATTAACGATGAAATTCTCCCACAGAAATGTTCCCACTGCTCGGACACAGGCCTCCACTCTGTGAAAAGAAGTGGGCTGAAATCCACCACGGGCCTAGTGAGGATCGGTAGATGTCACTTGTCTTCGAATTTTTGGTTCTACGTCATGCTGTTATCCTTCACTCAATCTCAAACTCAAAGCGTTTATTTCAAATAAACCGATTACAGGTACTTTTGAATTGTCAAGGTCATGGAGTTTCTTGCCCGTTCTTCTCCATAGGTACCTACGCTTTGGAATGCGTAGGTATCTATGGAGAAGAACGGGCAAGAAACTCCATGGACACTCTTTTAAAATCATTATTTCGTTAAAAAGTTGGTTACATTATGTGGAAATTATCTATGTTAGAACGATGTAAAAAGACGTGCGACATTAAAGGCGTCCGTAAATAAAACAAAAAAAAACAATAACATTTTAGAAATTAAAATAAGCCGTGGGAGCTAAGAGATGATCAGTCACTACTGGCGGCGCCCGTTCACGAACATGACGTATGGATCAGCACCATTCAGCTCAACCATTTTGAAGGGAACTTAATGATCCAACACACACGCCACCACCAGCGAGACATTTGAGTGAGTATGACATACTCTCAGCTGCCAGGGCACATTCAAGTCAATGAAAGACGTACTCTGTATGTTAGCTTTATAGTAGGAACATAGTGCTCACACATATGCTATGCAATTATACAATACTAAAAGTTTGAATTTATACAATGCAAAGATATCTAGCTTTTACAGTATTCAGCAGCTCCAACAATGTTATCAAATGTTATTCAATTTCGTTTAAGCTACCTTGTGGAGTAGGACAAGCAGCATTTAGCCAATCATTTTTGTCAGCGATGTAATTCCCCAACTTATAATAAGCATGGTTGTGTTGTGTTGTCACAATGTTTATACCCTGGTAAGTGGAAAGTCTCCAGAGTGGCTCCAATACCTAAATGTGGGTCGTCCGCAGATATAACAAACTTTAGACCTATTGCTATACTGTGTGTATTTGGGAAGATATTTGAATTTATTCTTAATAGCGCTATTTTTAAACAAATCAAAGGACAATTGAGTGATTGCCAGCATGGGTTTCGTCCTGGGCGCTCCACGATGACTAATCATATAGAATTTGTTGATTATATAAATAGTAGAGTTAAGTCTGGTTGTCAGGTGGACGCCGCATATTTTGATTTCAAGAAGGCCTTTGATCTTGTAGATAATGATGTACTTTTAAATAAATTTGCATTACTAGGATTCTCAACTTCTCTCTTAAAATTCATGGCCCACTACTTAAAGATCGTAAACAGTTTGTTAAGGCAGAAGGATATAAGTCGGAAGAGTATTATACTAGATCAGGGGTAAGTCAAGGTAGTACCATTGGTCCTACATAATTTATAATAGTGATCAATGACTTACCTACTGTTATCTCTAACGCAAAATGCCTTATGTTTGCTGATGATTTAAAACTGTACCTTTCTGTAACCGACGCAAAGGATTGTGAGGCGCTACAAAATGATATTGATGCTGTGGTTGAATGGAGTATAACAAATAAACTGTCATTTAATCATTCTAAGTGTAAAACAATAACTTTTTCCCGATCCCGTATTCCGATTAGAAATGATTATAACCTTGCTGGCGCGTCAATGGAACGTGTCTTCTCGATCCGGGATTTGGGACTAATAATGGATAGCAAATTATTTATATTAATTTTTCACGAGCATATTCTTAAAACTTGCAAAGACGCTAATAAATGTCTTGGTTTCATTATTAGATTATCATCTCAGTTTAAGAACACTCAAGTTATAAAAAAATTATACAATGCCTATGTCCGTAGTAAATTAGAATACAATGCAATAGTTTGGAGCCCTCAAGAGTCATTGTACACTATTATGATAGAAAAAATTCAACGTAAATTCTGTAGATACCTATACAGGGTTATTTGAAAAACACCAATAACCTCTTAAGAGGTCATTGTACTCATCATTATGAACAACTTTTACTATGGGACCAAACGTGAAATCTCGAAAAAAAAAACAGCTGTTCCCTACATTTATGTTCGCATATCTCGTCAAAATGTAGGGAAACGATGATTTTTTTTTCGCGATTTCAGATTTGGTCCCATAGTAAAAGTTGTTCATAATGATGAGTGCAATGACCTCTTAAGAGGTTATTGGTGTTTTTCAAATAACCCTGTATAAACGTCAATATGGACACTACCCCTTTCTATATTCTTCTTTGTTCGTGTCAGGAATGGTAGGTTTAGACACACTCAAATTCAGGCGAGAATCTACACATATAGTTAGCTATTATCTAATATTATTAAGTAAGATAGATAGTCCCGTTCTACGAGAGTCATTAAATTTTTATGTTCCTGACCAGTATATGCGTGGCGTTGTAAGACGACAACAGAGACTCCTCTGCTACTCGCCTACATGGCGTGCTCCCCGAACCAACAACACCCCCACTGCTAGAGCAATTAAGTTATTAAATGACTTTCTAAAACTTATTCCTGAGGCAGATTTATTTTTTGACTCTCAATGGACAATAGTTAAAAGTGTGTATATTTATTTAAATATGAAGAAATAATTGTTTAGTTATGGTGTTGTGTATAAGGTTTTTTTTAATGTTTAGTCTAAGAAGTTTTAATTAAATTTTAATGTAATTTTGTAGAATTAGCATAGATATAAGCGATTTGGTATAAACTGTTAGCTTATATTTGAATATGAATATGGCTGCATAGTGTGCGTTTTATCATCATAATCATTATCAGTTCAGCCGAAAGACGTCCACTGCTGGACATAGGCCTCCCCCAAGCTCCTCCACTTCGACCGGTCTTGTGCTTCAAGAATTGCCAAACTTAAGTGGCAGTGGGCATTGCTCGCAGAACAGCTGGCCGATGGGGCCGAAGGGTTCTGGAGTGGCGACCGCGTACCGGAAAATGTAGAGTGGGAAGGCCTCCCATAAGGTGGACCGATGACCTTGTGAAGGCCGCAGGTATCCGCTGGATGTGCGGGTTTTACAAGATTTAAATTTCATTTCATTCAGTTCGAGTATGTGGGGAGGTATTTTATTGTAACATTTTAAATAAAGAAAAAACTTTTATTTACGGTAAACATGACGCAAAACGAAACAGGCGAGTACAAAAATAAGAAAAAGTTGATGGGAACATGCGTCACATCCACGCAAAACGGCTATCGCTCAGCATTTTGCTGCGACCCTATGCAAGATAGAGCCCCAGCGCTGGTTTTCAGCGACAGCTGGCTTTGACGTAAAAACGTCGCCCGGTGCATCAAACAATAATTAGAACACTACTGGTACAGCGAACTTATAGAAAAAATAATATAATTAAATGTAAATGTGATAGAACTAAACAGGAATACAAAAATAATCAAAACAAAATGTAAAATAAAAAGGAAATAGACAAACATGCTACGAGAGTATCATCCTCAATAAACATTTTACCCTTTATGAAGTGGCAACATTTCGAAGCGTCATCCATAAACAAAATTGCGTGTGCGTCACAAAATTGATGTAAGAAATTACAAAATGGCCAAATTATGTAATGTATTTATGCAATAGTTGTGTTCCAGTGCCGTAGGTCAGTGTTTATGAGTAAACAGTAAACAGTACTCCATGAAGGATGAGTTTACTATAGCCAGTCTGAAGCCTGGTTGAATCAATTGGTCCCTATTTCTAGTCCTAATGGTGTCTTTCACCTATTTTACAGAAAAGATTTAAATTTTTCCTGACGTAGGTACATGATGTTCTCATAGATATATTCACAGGGTACCGTCATGATATTAATAACTTTGTACAGTTCCCTTAGAGAATCCCGCCTATGGAGGCTATATATTGCTCTAATGGCTCTTTTCTGCAGAATAAAAAGACTCGATATCTGCAGCCCGTCTCCATAGTAAAATACCGTATGACATGATACTATGAAAGTAACTGAAAAAGACAAACCTCGCGGTTTCTACATTAGTGAATTGGCGGATTTTTCTTACAGCATATGCTGCTGAACTTAGCCATCCTACAAGAGCTGTTAAATGTGGCCTCCGCTGAAGTTTTGAGTCGAGCGTGATCCCTAGGAAAATAGTTTTATCGACGAATTCTAGTTTCTCTTTATTCAATATACTATGTCACAATCAGTACTTTTAACATTTGGTAAAGCAAATCGTATGCATTTCGTTTTTTTCACATTTAATACTAAATTATTCTTTAATAATTCTGTCCAAAATTGGTTGACTGCTAATAGCAGTCAACCAATTTTGTACCAGCAGTAGGGCATTATTTACGTCGTCAAGATTTGATGCACGTCTATTCATTTTAAAAATTAAGGATTTCGATGTCACCGTTTCGAGAGCAGTGGTGATGAAATAATTTACAAAGTAAAGCGCCTATCTGGGCTCGAACCTACGCCCTGCAACTTGAGAGTCAAGGCTGTTACCAAAATCCCCCAACTGCTCTCACAGAATACCCACTAACCTGAATGTATTTCTGTGCTAACTAATTATAAAGCTGAAGAATTTGTATGGTTGCTTGAATGCGCTAATCTTTGAAAGTACTGGTCAGATTTGAAAAAGTCTTTTTTGCATTTGATAGCCCAATTTTTGAGTAAGGCTAATTAGGCTAGGACCTTTAGTGTAACCAACCCTTAATTTAAATTACCTTTATTCATTGTTAACGACAACACATAAGCTGCCATTGTCACTGCCATATAGGTGACTACACCCTTGTGTGGTAAATGAGAGATCGCTGCTAAGTTAGTGCTTCTCTCATTTACCACACATTATTAAAAAAAACCGGCCCAGTGCGAGTCGGACTCGCGCACGAAGGGTTCCATAACATCTATAAAAAAAGGCAAAAAAATCGTTTTTGTTGTATGTATCAACCCCTGGGAGGGTTGAACATGGACTTTTAGTTTTGAATGTCTTTAATCCACGTTCAACCCTCAACTCAAATTTTAAAGGTTCCTGCTCCTTGATTACAAATATAAAAATAATAGGATAATACAATAAAATGAATATGGCGGTAGGTGTTAAGAAAACTAGATATTCGAGAGGGATTGATGTAGAAGTACCTGCCATTTTTCAAAGGTTCCTGCTCTTTGATTACAAATATAAAAATAATAGGATAATAGCGCATCAGAGATAGGGATAGGGCTGTCCAAAGACAAATTTATAAATCTGAAGGCGCAGATTCCTAGATTATCCGAGATGCGCAGTGGTTCATTGGCACTCACAGCATATTTAATAAAACTCAGAACTGGGGACAACACAGGACACGTTATTGGACGTTGCACGCTCAACTCTATCAAGATCAATGAGCAAAGCTCGGGATATACTAAACCAAAATTTCGTAACTGGTAACTTGGGTATAGGTCATATTATTAGAGATGAAATAGCCGAGCGAAATCTGATCACACCTAATGATTTGTTTGGTGGAAATGGCAGGAATCCAATAATTATAATTGATGGTAGGTTTATGTATTGTACCTATGGACGCTTTTACATTTGGACATTGATTATAAAAAAAAAACCTGTAGCTAGTTTTGTTTACAATTCAAAAAGTAAAGAAAACAGTTTCTAAACTAAAAAGAAGGATAGTAAAGTTGTTTTTAAATTTTGTAATGTTTGTACCTTTTGACATGTTTTTGTTTGTACCTGTGGACACGTCCAAAGGTACAAACAATGTTTTTACCTATGGACACTGCTTAATAATATCACATATGTATTGTTCATAGTGCCAAGGAGTAAAACTGGTGTGAAGAGAGATGCAGTTAGTCCAGAACGATTGAAACTGGCAATAGATGCAGCAAAAAATGGGGGAAAATAACAGCTGTTGCAAGAGAATTCGGGTTGAAAAACTCAACCTTACATAAATATATCAAAATTATTCGAAATAGGTCTGCATCAGATATAATAAATTTCACACAGAATTACGCAGTGAAAAATGTATTTTCTGACGAGGAAGAAAAGCTTTTATTAGAATACTTAACAAAAGCGGCAAAAATGAATTACGGATTATCTGCAAGGCAAACATGTACGTATATCTTAGCCTATCAGTTCGCCGTTGAAAAAAAAAAAAAAAAACTGACTAATATTCCGTAGGCCTGGGCAAGAGATGGAATGGCCGGTCGGCAATGGTAATACAGATATCGCAGCAAATATACGGAACTGTCATTGCAAAAACCAGAAGCAACAAGTTTAGCGAGAGCAATATGCTTTAATAAAGTTCATGTTCCGAAGTTTTATAAAAATGTAAAAGAACTGTATCAACGCAGCGAATTTTCTCCACAAAACATTTTTAATCTGGACGAAACTGGATGTTCCACAGTGCATAAGCCCGAGAAAGCTTTAGCGCCAAAATCATTGAAATTGTTAGGTAAAATGACATCAGGAGAACGTGGCGAAAACCTTACTATGATTGCTTGTACAAATGCCGCAGGAAATTCTATACCACCAATGATTATATTCCCAAGAGTTCATTTTAAGGATAACATGATGAAAAATGCGCCTCCTGAATCCATTGGTGAAGCAAATCGTTCTGGCTGGTCTACAGAGCCTATTTTCCGGAAATATTTGGACCATTTTATCCACTGTGTGAAGCCGTCACCTGAACAACCAGTGGTTCTTATTTTAGATCATCACGAGACCCACATGTCATACGAAATTATCATAAAGGCCAAGGAAAATGGAATTCATATGTTGAAAATGCTTCCACACACGTCTCATAGGTTACAACCACTGGATAATAGCGGGGGCACACGATGCGTTGCGGCGGCGGTACGGCGCCGGAGCGGTGTCGCTGCGTCGTCTTACATAGAAATATCTGTGGCATGTCACACGATGCGCTCCGGCGCCGCACCGGACTTGCAACCACCAAGACGAGGCGGGGAGGGGCGAATGCGTTGCGACGTCGGAGCGGCACCGCTCAGTTGTTTTGCGTCACAAGGAAGGACACACGCTAGCTCGTTTCGATTTTTTTTCTAAGTATTTTTGTTTATTGTGATTGAGGTTTTAAAAAATGAGTGCCAACCTAGATGTTATTGATATAGACTACCTAATTACATTAGTCCAAGAACGGGAAAACCTTTGGGATAAGTCCAATGAAGACTTTAAAAATAAAACAATGAAAATAAAAGCATGGGAGCAAATTGGCAAAAAAATTTTTCCAGACTATGATAATTTTGCTCCTGATATAAAGAACCAGATAGGTAAGTAATTATTTAATGTTTTTATTATGATCAAATCTTCTGTAACTGCCATTGTAGAGACCCTCTGTTGCTCATAAAATAGCTTGCAAATTCATCTCTAATGACATTTGCTGCTGTCATCTCTTCATCTTGAGGTTGTAATGAGTGAAATTCATCATCAGTAATTGCCAATTTATCCTTTTGCCGAAAACCATCCCGATCTGCGACAAAATTGTGTAGGACACAACATGCCTTCACAATGTCAGTAGCAAAATTATAGGACACGTCTATTGGTATGTGAAAAATGCGCCATTTATTCGCCATAATCCCAAAAGCGCATTCGACATATCTTCTGGCTCTGCTGAGACGATAATTGTAAATCTTTTGTTTAACATTGAGATTGTTACCTCCATATGGACGCATAATGTGGTTGCTCAATCCAAAAGCTTCGTCACCCACAAATACATACGGGGTTCGTCTATTGGAACCACACAGTGGCTGGGGATCAGGCAATGGTAGGTCATTGTTAATGAGTTTCTCATATAGTTTTGAATTTTGAAAAACAGTTGAATCGCATTCTTTACCGTATGCGCCAATGTCAATAAAAATAAATTTGTAGTTTGAGTCCACAACAGCTAAAAGGACTATAGAGAAAAAGGCTTTGTAATTTAAAAAAAAACGAGCCACTATTAGCAGGATTACGCATGCGAATATGCTTCCCATCGAGGGCACCGATGCAGTGAGGAAAATTCGCCCTTAAATCGAAACTAGATGCAATATTTTTGAGTCTTTCTGTTGTTAGTTCGGGAATGTTGTCTTGAAGAAGATTTTTCCATATAGCACGACAAACTCTCCTAATCATATATCTAATCGTAGATTTTCCCCGTTTGAATTTGTTCTCCAAATTTTGTAGTGAATTTCCACTTCCTAGATACCTGTAACAAAAACGTTTATTTAAATAATAAAATCTCATGTAATTTTAATGTTAATATTTTATTTTTAGGTAATGATATAGTGAAGAAATGGAGAAGTGTCAAAGATAACTTCTATAAATATTTAAAAAAGTTAAAAGAAGCTTCTAAATCTGGCTCAGCCGCTAAAAAACTGAAAAAATATCATTTTTACAATCAACTTTTATTTTTAACAAAAGTGGCACAAAATGAGACAGACAGTAGCTTAGACGTAGCTGGAGAAACCAACACCGATTCTACAAGTGATATTGCACCGGAGTCTTCACGTTATGTTCCTATCACCCGCAAAAGAACAATGCAAGCTGATGATTTCGAAAAGGAAGCATTAAAAGCCCTTAAGGAGCCCGAAGATCGCCACTTGTCATTTTTTAAGGGTATTTTGCCATCAATTCAAGATTTCACAGACCTTCAAACTCTCACCTTCCAAAGCAAGGTGTTACAAATTTTCACTGAAATGCGGTATGGCTCAATGTCCCAACATCATCATTTAGGTTTGAACAAATGTCTCAACAGCCTTCATCACACGGGTATCATACAAGAAGTTACAGAAGTACATACACTCCAACAGACTTGAGCTCAGATTATAATTTATTGACATCTCCAGGTGAAACATCTCAAGACAGCGTAGAGTACGATTTTGCAAATTTTGTAATTAAGATTTATCAAGATTACTATTAAGAAGATTGATTATGATTATTAACATTTCCTTTTTTGATCGTTTTGAAAATTAAAAAGTATTATTATTCAAAAAAAACATTTTTCATTACTTACCTCAAAGTGATGCCCAGCATTTCTATTGGCTCCACTGGATTCCTCATGTTAGTGTACTGTTTCCGTATATGTGGTTCTAAAGATTTCAATAAACATTTGAAACTTAACACACTCATTCGAAAGAAATTGTAAAACTTCTTTTCGTCTAACAGCAACTCTTTATATTCTTGGAGAAAAAACTGTCCATCACTGTTCCTTAGTGCAATAAAAGGACAGATCCAGTATCGTCGTACGCTTCTACGTCGATTTCGGCGGTAGCGTAATAGTAGGGCCAACAATAGACGTCTTTTACGATCCATTTTCATTAACAGACGGTCCAACGGTGCTACGGCGCCGCTGCGACATAACAACGTTACGGCGCCGCACCGCTCGTGTGCCCACTGACACGGTGAAATCTTTGCGGTGCGGCGCCGCAACGCATCGTGTGCCCCCGCTCTAAGACCGTGTTTGGCCCTTTTAAAACTGCATATAACAAAGCGGCTGATCTACATAATGGTTAACCATCCTGGTGCGCCAATAACAATTTATGATTCAGCGGAATTGATCAACAAGGCTTATGCAGCATCCTTTGTACCTAAGAATATTATAAACGGATTCGTATCAACAGGGATTTATCCGTTCAACGACGACCTATTTTCGGAGGATAATTTTGCAGCATCGTCAGTCACCGAGCGTCCAGAACCACCAAATATAATCACAGACGATAGAAATCTTGAACAAACAGAATATAGAATCACATCCTACAAGTTCTGTTAGTCAACCTATCCAAAAAGCTTCGATTCTTCCTGAAAACCAGCCATCCACTTCCCAAGCATTCAAATTAAAAACAGAAGGGAATTATGCAAGCAAAAACTCAATTACTCCAGAAATGATACGACCATTTCCGAAATTAATCAGAAAAGAAAGTAAAAGAGGAAGAAAGATAGGAAGTTCCCGTATTTTAACTAATACACCAGAAAAGAAGGCTCTCAGGAGACTAAGCCCAAGCTTAATTTTGATGCGCCTTAAGGTCCAGCAACGGATGTTCCTGCGTAAAGCGGATTTTAGTTTTAAGGCAAACAATTTTTGTTTGACTTATTTCTGTAGCTAGTATTTCTGCGGGGCCAATGACAAAATTCTACAAGGAAAATTAGGAATTGTGGTACTTTCAACCCTTTAAAAGAAAAAGGGTAGAAATTACCACAATTCCTAATTTTCACGCAAATATCGAGATTGCCGTAGCAAATGCTTTAAGATGTTTTTTCCACATATATCGGTAAAAAAAAATATTATAATTATTATTAGAGTTCATGGCGAAAAGCGAAATCAATTGGTTTGAAAAGTAAACTACATAAAAGAATTGAGGGACTATGTACGGCATTGCTGTTAACTGCATTAGAACTTGTTAAAAACGGATGGGAGTACATAAAACCAGAATCTAATGAATTTAGCGGGGAAAAGATGAAACAGTTCATAGCATACATGGCCCGATAATGGCTAAATGATGGACAATATATAGCCGACTGGAATATAGTTGGTCCAAAGGCACAGAACCAACAACGTTTGTGAAAGTTGGCACTCCCAATTAAATAAAAATGTAAATAAAAACTACATAACCATACTAAAATTAATAACAGTATTATTAAATCAAAAAAATTAATATCGAAAAAAAGAAAGGTCGACCAAACTGTTAAAGATTATTTTATAATTTTCTACCAATTAGAACTTTTAAATGGTGAAATATCATTGGGACATTTCCATGAAACATTACGTTAAAAATATAAGCTAATAAGTAATTTGAAGGTTTAAATTAACTAAGTAGTATAACTAGGACAGCACTAGTTAGGAATAAATGGTGTGTAAAAATCAGTGGTACGACAGACGAGAAAAAAAAACCTGTTCGTCATACTAGTGCAATAATCTGGTGTGACTGGGCATTTTCACTTTTAAGTGTACCTACCTGCCATTTTGAAGCTGTCCCACTTATTCAAAATTGAATAGCGAGATAAATAATGGACATATCATGTAATTTTGTGAAAATGTTAAAGGGAATAGCGAAGTAGAAACTGACCTTTGTTCATCTTTGAAACCTACTATAGATTTGTCTTTGGAACCTTATAATAATAATTTAACTTCAGAAGTATATAAAATTGAGCAAAGACTGGATGATGGACCCAAATAAGTGATAAACGACCCAAAAATGGAAGCTGCCCATGAATCTTTTTTCAATTTCTCATCGGATTTATTTGAGGGACTGAATAATATCGATGAACCTTTTGACTTGAATACCATTGATATTGAAAATTTCACATTAAATTTAGAAGAAAATGACGAACTGCCTAGAGGTAAACTAGCCACCGAGGACTCGTGGCAGCTTATTACCTTTGATGAACAAGTGACCATTTCATCACATGTTGAGAAACTTTTACTTGCAAATTATGGTGCAGGTCAGACTGCAACTTCATCCCAGATTTCTGATAGTAAAAAGATGTCTTTAAATTTACCAAAAGGAAAAGAAGTATCTAGCAAAAAACGTCCTGCAGATGGTCACTGCTTCGTTGATCCCAAAAACTTAGTTTTTATTAAAACACCGCAAGTCAAGAGACAACCTGATAAACTACTAACCGGAACTAAAAGAATTGCTAAAAACGTACAAATGTGTGTGTCCAATGTACCTGCTTCTACTTTAGCAAAAAAACAGTTATCTGAGAAACTTGGTAGAGTAAAAGACCAAGGCAAAGCAATCTGTAAAAATCCCAAAATTTTATCAAAATAGGCCTCCGTGGCGGCGATGACCTCCTCATTCGATCCATATCTATTACCGGCGAGTGATTTTTTCAGATTAGGAAACAGAAAGAAGTCACAAGGGGCCAAATCTGGAGAATACGGTGGATGGGGCAGCAATTCGTAGCGTAATTCGACCAATTTGGCCATGGCAACGGCAGACGTGTGAACCGGTGCGTTGTCGTGGTGAAACAGCACTTTTTTCTTCGCCAGATGGGGTCGTTTTTTCTTTAATTCGGCGTCGAATCGGCCCAATAAATCGGCATAGTAAAGCCCTGTAATTGTTTTACCCTTCTCGAGGTAATCGATGTAGATCACACCTTGTGAATCCCAGAAAACGGTGGCCATAACTTTTTCCGCCGATTTTACAGTTTTCGCCTTCTTTGGAGCACGTTCCCCGGTCTGGATCCATTGTTTTGATTGCTCCTTGGTCTCTGGTGTGTACCAGTGGATCCAGGTTTCATCGACGGTCACAAAACGACGCAAAAACTCCGCTGGATTCCGCTTAAACAGCGCCAAACACGTCTCCGATGTGGTCTCACGGTTGCGCTTGTTTTCTAGTGTGAGTAAACGCGGCACCCATCGCGCCGACAGCTTTCCATGCCGAGTTCCTCGTGAAGAATATGATGCACTGTTCCTTCTGAAATACCTACAGTCTCAGCTAGCTCCCGAACCTTCAATCGGCGATCTGCCAATACGAGATCATGGATTTTTTTAATGTTTTCCTCCGTAGCAGCTGTTTTCGGTGCACCTGGACGTGGTTCATCAAAAACCGACGTACGGCCACGTGCAAACTCGTTGAACCAATTCTTGACGGTGGCCATCGATGGAGAAGAGTCACCGTACACAGCATCCAAGCGCTCTTTGATTTCGATGCGCGTTTTCCCTTCCAAAAATAGGAATCGAACCACCGAACGATATTGCTCTTTTTCCATTTTTGTAAAACCGATCGACACGTTCGCTTCCATAAGTTGTCAAATTAAAACAAATGAAAGGATTGGAATGAAAATTTGAAAAAAGAATGTGCTACACTGTGGTAAAACTCTTTTGAAACTGCAGCGCCCTCTGGCGATGAGGCTAGGTACTTATTGAATGCACCTCGTAGGACCTTTAAACATCTTAAAAACCAAACTTAAAATAAATACCTATATTTTTAATAGGGTAAACTTAAAATTGAAAATGCCCGACTACGAGTCGTATGTTTACGAGTATGTTTGTACAGATTTTGCAAAATGTAGTCAACTTTTTATGGTGCAATCTGTTAACTCTGTCGACACAATTTCTACTCAACTGCTGCTTTATTGTGACTTCAGATATAGGTTACTATGTATGTTTTTAATGTATCTTCGTTTCTTAAATATTTGCTATGCTGATAAATGTTATAAAGGACTTTTGTGTAGTTTCACTGCTTGGCATTGGAGATTTTTGTTAATATATGTACGTATTTCTTACATAATTATTTGTGTACATGTAAGTCTGCTTTGCTGCACCCGGTTAAGTTGAAATACTATGCTCTTTTATTGTTTATTGAGACGAATAATCTTATTGTAAAATTAACTATTTCAATGGCGGATATTTCGATTATTTACTATCAAAATTGTCGTAGGATCCGCACTAAACTGAATATTTCATACATGAATATTTTAACAAATTGTTACGATGTTATATACTCACAGAAACCTGGTTAACAACTAAAATATTTGATAGTGATTGATAGTTGATTGATTCTCGTTACATGGTACATAGGTGCGATCGAGATCGTGCGGCTACGTATAAAAAGAAAGAAAGAAAATTGCGTATATTGGCATTATATCGGTAGTAAAAACCTTACATTATTTAAAAGGAAAGAAAAAAAAAAAACAGAAAACAATGACCTCAACAATGAGAATAATGCCAAAAGGGCCTCAGCTCAGCATATTGTCAGATGGCAACACAGTATGCACCACCTGGCGCTGATTTTCAGCTGCAACCCACGAGTACCATACGCTAGAATAATCAAATAAAGACAAGTAAAATAAATAAAATTTAATGTTGTGGCATACATGTGCGTGAATGTGTGTTTTTTGTGACTAATGAAAAATTAATTAAATACTAATTATCTGCATTACCTACATTAAATAGGAAATCTTTAAGTAGAAACTTAGAAAGCACCTATTTAGCTATTTGGCAAAAAACATTTGACTACGTTGTTCTTAACTACGAAACAGATTTACATGCTCATTTCATTTTTTATTTCTTTTTCAAAAGGTAGAAGTGGCGTCCTGGTGGCTGTAATGAGAGGATTGCGCTTTGTAAGAACAGTACCTGGGTTTGCTCTGGAAGCTGACTTGGTGCTCCAAATCGTCCTCCTTAGATTTCCCAGCTCGACTAGAGGAAACAACCAAATTGTCGGGGCGGCCTACATGCCACCACCGAACACCTGAATCCATTTATATTAAATATTTTCATCTCCTCCTTACTTGGCGACACTAATGTAGAGAAATTTTATCTCTTAGTTGATTACAATTTACCTGATATTGACTGGTTCCCCTATAATAATAATGGATCAGTATCCGGGCTAGTTTGTAGTGGCAATTCTTCGATTTGCGGACATTTTAGTATACGTAGTGTATAGTGTTTCCTTGATGCTTATCAGTACAAATCTGTCAAGAATCCGAGGGGAAATTATCGTTCCTTCCTCGTGGTCAAACTTAATAATCAAACTGATTTGACTACGAGGTATTCTGTTCCGGATAGTCAAACTACTCAGTTTAACGAAAAATACCCTTTATAGTTCGTAAATATACTTGTACAGTCATTAACAAAAATAATTTCTTTCGTCCTGGTCAAACTTAATGGTCAAATTGATTTCACCATCAGGAATTCTGTTCCGGATAGTCAAACTGAGTAACTATTTAAACTTATTATTTCTTATTGTACAATTATAAATGAAACATTATGTCAATTTGATGACACATGCCATATGACTACTCAAATTAATCCTGTTCTTTGCTGTTTTATTGCGATTTGGATTTTGTAATTATTTGGATAAAATATGGATTTAGATATAAAATACAATCATCGTAAAGAGGGAAGGGTACTGCTTTTCAAGGGTCGGCGGTACTACAAATTGCGTACGTACAGAAATGGAAACATTTTCTGGACTTGTAGTCATCTCAAAAAATAAAAATGTCGGGGCTCAATTACTCTGAAGGTATGCTCACAATTAGTATATATTCTTAGATATTCCTCCTTCCAACCTACTTGGTATGAGTGGCAGTCTATAAAAAAAGGCATAGCGCGCTGTCAATGGCCCGACCGTCCCTTGCTCGTTGATGCGCCAGCCCGCGCCGCAGTTGAGCCAGTAGCTTTAAATTCCCCGTCTAATAATCATGAAAATATCTTGATCCAGCCTGTCCCCAGTAGTACTAGCTGCCCACCCCCCCCCCCCCCGGCAGCGACTCCCTGAGCCGAGGTTCGTACCCCACAGGGGGTGCCCTCAGTGCGCAGTCGTTTTAGGTTTAAGTAGGATTACGCCCTGGCTGGAGGCTTTTAGAATCCTAAAAACCTTCACAGGAAAGTCCGGTTGAGCAGTCACGGCCTCTCAAGGTCAACTGCGAGAAGCCATACACAAAAAAACAAAAAAAAAAAAAGAAGCTGTCAATGGTCGCGTTTCAGCTTGGTTTCTGGATGCAACGGACGTATACTAGGGAAGATGAAGTCTGAGTAGGGGATCTTATATAATTCTTATGTACTTATCATTTACCTATGTGCTCGTTTGTAGTTAAAAATAATTTGTAAGAAACAACTTTTTAGGTTATTTTGTGATTTGTCTTTTTTTAATATATTCCGCTTCTGGTTTCTAAGAAAGATCAGAAGTGGGATTGCCACGCGTTCTAGGCCGTTTGCTATCTGTTTAAATACTCAGTAATGGTGTTTAAGTGTTGTGATTATTGTGTCCAAACTTCTCAAACGTAAGTGCATAGGTTTTGTTTCTTACAAAATGTCAGGGCGTTCCGTGTCGGTCCTGTGGACATAGATACTCTCGTGAGCGACAATCTGAAAAAATCGTCGTGATAATTCGGATGATCGGGATACGCCGCCAATTGTCGCACACCTCCGTCGAAACAGTCCAATAGACCAAGAGATAGGTCATCAAGGCGTCGTAGTGTCTTGCATAGCCCATATAATCGCTCTCGTTGTCGTAGATATTGCGAAGGCTCGTATGACTGCCGCGGCAACCCGCGAGATGTGGCCCTCGATCGAATTATTACGAAGTTTGAAGTAATTGGCCGTAGATTGCCAACAGAATCTAGCAGTGATAGTCCGTTGCATCCAACTAACTAAAGTCAGTTATTGTCCTCCCTTCCAGTAGTACCAAGGCTAGTAAGCAAGGTTCGGGAGTAACCGAGACAATGACTGACTAGGTTACCGCAGAGAATAACTCGCGTGCGGCAGATGCGCATGGTGAGGATAGAGACGTAGCGAACGTATTGTTGGTGCCTTATGCGCGTTTTAAAAAACAAAGTCTCATAACTTCTACATATCACCATTTGATTCAAGTGTCCAAGATTTCGATGTCTAGTGCGCTGAGGTAGACCGTGGCCGACTAATAAATAATTGGGATGATTGCGAATGCCTAGGACGGATAGGTTCTTGTTTGCGTGGTAAAGCGTGATCGTGGTTAGTAACTTGAAGGTTGAATTTAGATCTCTTTGTCCTCGTAACATCGATTGTACGTCCATACTATATGAGGTTATGTGTACGAAATCAAATAAGTACCCAACTTTTGCAGAATACGCTCGTAAATCCTCTCTGCATCTCAATATAGTAGTGATGTGTCCCTCACTCATGAGGCCCCTCATTTGAGGTACTCGTGATCGCAAATTGAAAGAGTTACTCGAATTTCATTAATGAACCACCTCATTCCTCATTTACCCCTCACTTAAAGATTGACATTGACATTATTGACAATAGGAAATTGAGGCAAGCGAGTTCATGACTCGCGAGTGAGCATTGAGTGAGCTCAGTGAGCGAATGAACCGACTCAAAAATTGTATGGAGAATTGAGAATTAGTGAGGTGAGGTGTGATCTTGAAGTTTTGACAACACCGTGGCACAGTAAACATTATTATATTTTTATTTCAGCTACGATTAATTATAATGAACTCTAAAAGCCTTCACAATGCAAAGCATTAGATTGGTAATAAAGGGATTGGATTGGAGTAAGTGAAAGAAAATGATGTGTGTGAGAGAGTGTGGACGTGAATAATCGGATTATTGGAGAGTCGTGAGTTCGTGACTCGTGAGTACTCGTGAGTCGTCGTCGCATCCGTCCGCCTCGCTCACTCGGAGCGTCGTTTGAGTTCGGCTCGGGCTTTGCGAGTCGTGAGGCGAATACGCCATCGTACGATTCCTCACCTCAAATGAGGGGTCCCTCGTGAGGACCTCGCGAAGCAAATTTAGGGGCTCCCTCATTCTCACATAAAATTGATGAGTTACCCATGACTACAATATAGTTCAAGGTCTATCCGATGAGTTAAAATCCGCCATTGTTGTTAGAGGTATCAGCGATCCGTAAGTCAAGGCTGCGGCAACCAACGCTAAGCTAGTCTGTCAAGATCTTGTAGAATTTTAATCAGCTCATGTCAAACCCTAACATGACAATAATAGTGCTCGTGATCGTGTCCCCTCTAATAACTCACCGAACCAACGTAAACGTGAGGCACCTACATAAGTCAAACAATAGCAATGTCAGTTGTCACATTTGCGGCAAAACGGGTCTTAAGTAATGTCGTAGGAAATGGTTTTGTCCCAAAAAGTCTAAAAATACTAATTCGGTTCAGGATCCCAGTGCCTCTAAATCGGCTCCACCGACATCAAGCGATAAACCCAATAAATCCATTTAACGCTGTATTTTTTCAAACGTAATAGGCACTCAATCGGAAAGGTAATTTGTTACAAATATGTATTTGCCATACCTACCACTGATTGAGCTAAAGAAAATTAAATCCCATTTCAAGGCGATAAGGCTCAAGTTTTAATGTCATTGGCAATAGTACGTATTAGTAATATATATATAATATAGTAGTAACGTATTATCGGTTGTACAGACGGTGCTTGTTGATGTTTAAATTTATTGATTGTATATCAAAATATTGCAGTGGTGCAATAGAGCAGAGAGCAGTGGTGGTCAAGTGGTAACGGCCGCGACTTACGAGTTGTAGGTCGTGAGTTCGAACCCAGACAGGCGCTTTACTTTGTGTAAATTATTTCATCACCACTGCTCTCAAAACGGTGAAGGAAAACATCGTGAGGAAACCGGCATGTCCTAGAACCAAAAATTCGAAGACGTGTGACATCTACCAACCCGCACTGGGCCTGCGTGGTGGATTATGGCCCAATCCCTCTCACCGAGAGGAGGCCTGTGTCCCAGCAGTGGGAACATTATAGGCTGATGATGATGATGATGATATCAAAATATTAAACATAAATCGGTGTAACTCAATATAATCTGTATGTGACTGTATAATCTGTGTGTGACTGTGTTCTAATAAAACTTTTTAGTCTGAATGTCAACGTGAATACGGTTGTTTCATTAATAGGCTATGGGCCCAGTTATGGCTTGTTAGATAAAATAAGAAAGCGATTACGTTAGAAAGTTGCAGTTTGAAGTATCAAAGTTTTCGGGACTAGTTTCGAGTTTTTCCAGTTAGTGGATTTGTTTTTTATTGGTGGACTTATTGCGGTGTGGTGCTGATTGACATTCATAATGGCGGCTAATTATATGGTTAATATACCTACCAAAGCTGCGTGGACGAGAAAATTATGATGAGTGGGTGTTCGCAGCTGAGAATTATCTTATTCTCGAGGGCATGATAAAGTGTATTAAGCCAGAAACAGATGCAGCCGGTGCAGAAATCATTGTGT
Organism: Polymixis flavicincta; assembly: GCA_949987655.1. NCBI lineage: Eukaryota > Metazoa > Arthropoda > Insecta > Lepidoptera > Noctuidae > Polymixis > Polymixis flavicincta. The sequence continues at coordinate 6,603,894 of OX465171.1, read as the reverse complement.
CGACCGCAGATGACGCGAAGACAAGGGCAAAGTTGATTCTTACTATTGATTCATCGCCATACGTCCATATAAAGACCGTTAAAACTACTAAAGGGAAAACTACCTGTGGGAAAAACTCAAGTCACTCTTCGATGATTCTGGGTTTACTAGAAGAATAAGTCTCTTAAGGAATTTGATATCCATACGTTTGGAGAATTGCAGTTCCATGACCTCATATGTTACGCAAATAATTGAGACGGGTCAGAAACTTTGTGGAACAGGATTTGCAATAAATGACGAGTGGATCGGTTCGTTGCTACTAGCTGAATTACCAGAGAAGTTCTCTCCCATGATTATGGCTATTGAGCATTCGGGAATTCAAGTGACTACGGACGTCATTAAAAGTAAACTTCTAGATATGGAGACCGGAAACGGAGGTAATGATAATCAAGATGGCGCATTTGCAGTGTCTAAAAATAAGCATTATAAACCAAATAAAAGTAATACCAACATGAAGACTGACAAAGCTGTCAATGTCAAATGCTATAAATGTAAACAAATCGGACACTACAGAACACAATGCCCAAATAATTCCAAGTTAAACAATAAAAATGAAGACCGTAAACAGACCAATGCATTCTCAGCTGTATTCTTTAGTGGAAGTTTTAATAGAAAAGACTGGTACGTTGATTCCAGTGCTAGCGTTCATTTAACCGCTAACTCAGATTGGATCACCGATAAATATCGCTCTGTTCAAGAAGTCTTGGTCGACAATCGTCAAGAAACTGTTTCAGTTACGTGTGCTTAGCCAATAAAATAATTGTTATGCAAATAGGTTGGCATCTACTTGCAAACCAATGTTATATAACTCCGTATAACTTGGCACTGCCAAGTTATATGGAGCTTAAAGAAAGTCAAAAGTTTGATAGTTCCTTGTTTTAATTTATTAAATGTTGTGTACAATAATAGTACGAAAACGGACTTAATGCCTGAGGCGTTCCCTGCCAATAACTTTTTTTCCGACGAAGCCGACAATGCTAAACAATGTGATTCGTCACTTCCTTTACTCATTCATATATACATAAACTCACACACCATTCCGTAACTGTCTATAATAATGTGTTTTACCGAACTTCACACTCCGTACCTTTGGATAGTTGAGTCCGCGATAAACAAATTTGGATCCCTACTTAATAACAATAAGATCTCAAATTGGCTAGTGGCATATGTTGTAAATTATTGTCGCAAAGAAATCGACCGAAATGCTGAGCAAAAGTGCTAGTTGCTTTATAGTACTTACTACTTTAGTTATACTATGGTACGCAATAAAGAATTGAGAATGCTCCCACGAGACTTTTGGCTGGTATACCTACCAGCCAAAAGTCTGTCAAATCAAATGTATGTCATCTTGAGTTTATAAATATCAACAACACAATTTGTGATAAATAATATTTGTAGTTTTCCCTCGGCAATTATTCAGTTTTTCCATTCTTAACGTTTTTGATATAATCGTTTCGGAAGTGGTTTTGTTCATTGTTTTATGTTTCAGTGTCTTTTCTACGATGTGATAAATTACGAAAATATTATTAACGAAAATAAATTATATCTCAGCGCAGTCCTCTCGTCTCAACAGAGCGACGGCAACTGATTTGTGAAACAAAAATATTCTCGAAGTTCCCGTAACATGCGACGGAAGATGACTTCTTCCTCGAACTAAGAACGTCGTAAGTGCAAATAGCTTGTAACAAAATAAAAACTAAAAGGAATTTCAAAAACGCTTCCTCAATTTTTTTCGCCTTGTAGTAATACAAGTAATCATCACATTTTTATCCCATTAGTCATTAGCATATTATGTACAAATTGAAAAAACGAGAAAATTTGAGGTAAGTTTGTGATGTTTTTTTATCGAGAAAATTTTAATGTATCGTGTTTCTGTTCGATAAAAAGTTTGGAAATATCATGTAGTTACTCGTCATATTTTTATTTTATACCTAAGTCTTATAAATTCCATGAAAAATCAAATTGAAGATAGACAATTTTGGTATATACGCCCTTTTAAGCAACCTCAGCGATTGCATACGCGCAGTCGTTCACTGTAACTAGCAAGTATAAAATAAAGTTAGTGATATTATCATACTTAATACGGGCGGTTTTACTTACACGACAGTGTCATCGTATAACTAGACGAAGTAAAGGAAATCGAGCATTACCAAGCGCTTTTTGAGGAACCACATTCAAGAAGGCATAGACGTGGGTTAATCAACGGAGTGGGTTACTTGGCAAACACATTAATTGGAGTCATCATCAGAGACTAGACGAAAACTTCGCTCAACGGTTTAAAAGTATATAGAAAAGGTAACTCACAACGAGAATCATCTCCGGAATTTACTGAAGAATCAAACTTTGGTCTTGGAATGAGAATACAACATTCTACGACGTAGCGAAGAAACTATGAACAAACAGTTCAATTTCATAAAACGTCATCTTCAAAACGTCACTGATGAGCTAAGTAGGGTACGTCTGGACAACCGAGGCGGTCTTATACATAACATCATCCGCCTTAGTAGCGAGTATCATATTGTCAAATCTAATGCGTATTCAACATACACTAATTTACACCGTGACAGATCAGTCAGTCAGTCATCGGATTTGTCAGACATGTATCAAATCATGATGGCGTCGGGTACCTTATACGAAGGCTATCTTCTATCTAGAGGAGCGAATTATTTCAGAACCATCCCTAGCTCGCCATACCTTGCCCACAACATACAGAACGATACTGCACATCTCCTGTCAGATAGTGATCTACAAGGATGCGTCCAGGTCATAAACAACAACAAGTTGCATGCTCTATTGATAAACCACAACCTGAAAATAAAACAATCATTGTGTGATATACATGCAGTAAGTGACATTAAGAGCACTTGTAAACAAAAGTGTCCACGTGCCACGACTATTGGGTTTAGTTACACAACGTGAACTCTTGGTTTTACACCTGTTGTGAAACTTATGAGCTCCGCATATTTGTATGACAGGAACAAAGACGACTGTAATACGAAACAGTGGAATCGTTGACATAGGTCAGAGATGCACATTGAAATCAGGAGTACAGTATTCATACACACAACAATTTCTTACATTATATGAACATGTAATCCAGAGTCATGTCCCAGAGGTGTCTATTCTGAATACGCTCTCATCAACACAACCTTGCCCAAAGAATTAGACGTTCCGGAGAACCACACTTTGAAATCATATTTGAAATCAGTTGAAAGACCAAATCAACAATATTAAGGAACAATCTTCTACAGAGTTAACTGTCCACGATATCATCAATACTCTTTAGGGTATGTCACTTTTGCTATAGTTATCATTCTTGGTGGCGACATAGTATGCTTAAACTTCGTAGTTAGAAATAAGTATCATGTGGCATTAGGATGAGCAGAAACACGATCGAGAGGCCGTACGTACACCACGGGATGTGCCTACCCCGCGGGCGGAGGCGCGAATCAACCCTGCAAGACCGGGATCTGAGTGCCTTAGTGAAACTCGTGCAATGATTAGTGACAGAAAACAAACCATGCGATAAGTATCGATAAGGGGACCTCTCCAATGGACAGCTCTCGGTCAGTAAAAGTAAACGAACAAAAGTACGAACTTGATTTAAGTCGAAAAATTTAGGAATTTAAGCAAATGCAATTAAATCAACTTGTTTCACTTTTCAACGAAATATTATATCATTTATACGTAATCCATCAGTTATGTCTTTAAACTTCAATTAAGATTCACATCTTATCATTTCTCTCTTTAGAGTTGGCAGTATTAACGGTGAACCCGCACATTCATCATATTACTTGTTATATTTATGTAGGTTAAGCAAACTCAGCGATTGCATACGCGCAGTCGTTTACTGTAACTAGCAAGTAAAATAAAGTAAGTGATATTACCACACTCAACACGAGCGGTTTTACTTATGATTCCCGGTTTCATCATTTATCATAAGGTGTAAAGAAAGTCATCTTACAGGCTCATAATTTGGATTAAAAATTACCGACACAGGGATATACATCCTCAAGAGTTATATCCCATCTGGTAGAATCTAAGATAGCGGAAGGTGACATTAGGGAGCAGCCAGGATCCTTTTCAGTAGCGATGTGGTGGCACCGTGTTCTCCAGAAACGCTTGCAGATTTGGAGAGAAACACCCTGCCCCAGCGGATGGCCTTTCTTTTCCGGACCCCCCTGGCCCAGATAATCACTCCCTCACCATTTCAGGTAAAGAGTTGGTCACAGCAGTCTGTTCCTTCTGGAGCGGTGCCGCTGGCGACCTCGATGGTCTGAGTCCACAGCACCTAAAGGACCTTATCTGTTCAGGCGCCAGGGAAGCTGGTGAGATACTCTTGAAGGAGCTCACGGCTCTGATTAACCTTAAACTCTCCGGATAGGCGAACGAGGCCATCATTGACGTTCTGTACGGAGCCAATCTATGTGCCCTGCGTAAGTAGGATGGCGGCATTCGTCCTATTGCCGTGGGAACTACGTACGGGAGCCAAGATTTGTTGTAAATTCTATGGTGAGGTGATTTCGGAAAAAATCAGCCCCTGCAGCTAGGTTACGGCTCCAAAGGGGGCTGCGAAGCTGCGTACACGCCTTGTCGACATACCTAAATTCTGGCAAAGGAGAGGTCATCCTGAAGGTTGACATAAATAATGCCTTCAATTTAGTTAACAGGGATACCTGGCTGTCAGAAACTAAAAGAAATACCCCAAATCCAGTCAAATCCCAGTCCTCCTTTAGCAATGTTACTGACGCCCATCTAAATTACTATTGTCGGGACAACCTTTTCGAATCTGCTGTTGGCTGCCAACAAGGCAGGGTCGTTCCAATAGAAAATAGCGTTAGAGCACGCATCACATTTGCGCCGCCCTTGGTAAATTATCTTCTCAGTCAACACTGAGCAAAGCTAGGTCGCATAACTTTTCTTGACCAATAATAAATAGCCTTCAATAATGAAGGTATTAATTTCAACATGATAAAAAATCACTTACAACTTGCAATGCTGCAATTTTAAGCAGAATTATAATAGAAATCGGCAGATTTAGAAGAATACGCTTTCATTCCCATACCAAACAAATAATTCAAGTAGCTCTTCAGATTGCTTAGATATACTTGTAACAGTATGAAATGGTTTATTGAAGTTTTTTTTATAAATTTCATACTATCGACGTTTCGCGCCCCTCTTCGATAGGTGCCCAGGGCTCGCCCCACCCTATTTTCACCTCTGCAACAAGGTGACCCCTCGGGCCAGTGATTTTTAGTTTAGCTATTCACCCAATTATTCGACACCTAAATTCAAAATTTAATGGGAGGCGCTTTAGAAATGGTTCTAAATGACTTACAGTTCTTAAAAAATTAACTTCATTTCATTGGCCTTGATCTCAACCTTTCGAAATGTGAACTATTCTTAGCGAACACTACTGACAGACATCTTACACTTCCCAAATTTAACGCAATAGCTCCAAAAATCAACATTATTGAATTAAGTTCTTTTCATCTCCTTGGGTCTCCAATCTTTGAGAATTCCTTTCCCGCTTTTATTGAGGAAAAAACAAAATTTTAACAACGTTTCGGAAATATTGGTCCAAATTAACATGCATTCGGCCTTCATCTTAATTCGTTACTGCTGTTTCGTCCAAAATTAACACATTTCCTTCGCGCTTCCCATTTATGAAAGTAAACTCACCTTTTAGACATCGATGCTAGTCCGGAAATATGGACAAGAAACTACATGGACACTCTGACTCCGTGTGATGGGATGCAGTGATGGAACCCATGTTGCCCTTCCACATAAAAATGAGGAAGCTTACTTCAACAGAAAACTGTACCATAGCCTGAATGTACTGATTGTGAGTACCTTCACTGCCTGTATAGGTTAGGAACTACAATGCAAAGCATTACATTTCATTTAAACAATTATCAGGCACTTTTAAAATAACAATCGGGCAACTTCATTTATCTAACATAAATGAGGGCTAGTTACCCGTTCCAAAACATACATCCTAATCCGGAAATATGGACAAGAAACTACATGGACACTCTGACTCAGTAGCCTGAATGTAATGATTGTAAGTACATATAAGTAATCTTGTTTTGAATAATTATACCTATTCTTTTAACACAACTTATGCTTGAACTAATAGAATTATAATTATAGCTACTCTACCAAAACTTACCTACTGTTTGTTTGTATAATATATATAGGTAATTAAAACGTTTACTATACTTTTATGTTTGCGTCATTCGGGAGAGCCAGCCATGATTCCCATAGAGGTTCACGCTCACACAATTGAGATCGGGTTTATGAGGTCAAAATATGACCCATGCGTATACCAAAAGAAGGTAAAAAGCAAATTTCTCGTAATTGCCTTATACGTAGACGATTTCTACATTTTTGGGCAAGACATTGACGAGATTCAGGCCGTGAAAGCGAAGATTTAGGACGCCTTCAAAATTTAAGACCTGGGTTTGGCAAAGGACTGCCTGGGTATGGAGCTCATGCAAAGGAAGGGAGAAGTGGAGCTCAACCAAAGAATCTTCATTAAGAAGGTCCTCCGAAATAATAAAATCGAAGATTGCAAAGTTGTCGCGACTCCCAAAGAGACTAATATCAGATTGGAGAAAGGCGATCCGACTGGAGATATGAGATACCAGGAGATTGAGGGTTCACTAATGTACCTGTCCTGTGGCACACGATCTGACATCACATTCATAGTGAGCTACCTGAGTCAGTTTAATTCTTGTTGGAATTCGACTCACATGGCTGCACTCAAGAGAGTGCTGAAGTACCTAAAGGGTACTGTAAATAACAGCTTTAGATATTTAAGTAAAATGTAAAAATTAGCCCTAGTTATTTAAACAGATTTAGTCCTATGTGTTAAGTTCCTTATGTAATAAATTATAGGCATGCAAAGCTAGGCATCTAGAGTTAAATACATGAAAACCTGTTGTAAACTGAAAGTATACCAGAAACTTATTAGAATCTAGGATTACTAAAGTATAAAATTGTTATCATAAGACTAGAATAATATAAGCTATAAGTTTTTATGTTTCTCGGCATTCTGTCTAGTTTTAAGTGATTTATGAAAATAAAGTGCTGCCTTCCCTACACTGCACATTTCTAACAACGCCCGCCTAGCGGCGAACATTATAAATATAAGGCGCGCGTAGTCCCGGCGTTCATTCTATCGCCGCGCGCCGCCCACGCAACACATCTTTACACTTCACTCGCAGCATTGTCTTGAAACTCCGCAGTTTTATTTACCCGTGTCAAGAAACCTATGGTACTTCAAGAAAGTCTACAAAAAAAAGAGGAACTGCAATTACACCTCTTTCAATGGTCCTTCGTCGTCGGATTTCAAGAAATCAAGCAAAATTATCAAGATTTCGTGAATCAAGCAAGAAGCAAGAAGATTTCAAGAAATCAAGCAAGAATTATCAAGATTTCGTGAATCAAGCAAGAAGATTTCAAGAAATCAAGCAAGAATTATCAAGATTTCAAGAAATCGCAAGAAAGAAACAAGTACGCGCGAGTTATTAGTGTTGGTCTGCTTAACCACACTAAGATACTTGGAAGCAATCATCATTTACGTACACGGCCACCTAGCGGTGATAAACGGCCTTTACGTACGGAAGCATAGTGGACGACCTGACGACTCCACGCACCTACCAGGTGTCTCAGTCAGACCCCGCCGGTACGGTGTGGAACGCTTAGGGGGCACAAGTTGGCACGCAACGACGGGTGCGGGTTTCCCACCGCACTCTGATGCTCCCATAAGCGCCCGCATCCTCTGCCGGGAGGTTCCTACCCTTCCTTACCTTCTCGTTCCCATTCCTGGTCCGGCATCACCGCGGTAGGAGTCCGGCCAGGCAGATAGGCAAGTTAGGCGTCAAGAAACAATCAGTGAAAAGTGAAAAGTGAAAGTGAAAGTGTTAGAATTAAGTTAATTAGGTGTAGGGCCCCCCCGTGCGCAAAATGGAAAACGCACGTGTATTGCGTTCAGGCAAATCTACGCCTACCACAGACGCCACACCGCCGTCGGGCCAAACAGGCTCCACGGAAACAGAAACGTGGAGTAAGGGCACCAGCACAGAGGTTACGTCCGGTGACAGCAGCGCGCGCACAGATAGAATAACCAATAACGAAAATGCGATAGTCGATTTAAATATTCCTCAGCCAGTGAGTGCGCCGGGCACAGTTGTAAATGTCCCCACGGACAGAGCGAGTAGCCGTTTATCCGTATTAAAAGCCGAATTAGAGTTGTACAATTCCGAGTTAACGCGGGCTAGGGCGGCGTCCGCGGTTGCGCTAAGTCGTTTGGAGATAGCCAGAATAGAACTGGAAAGCTCAAACGGCGCGGAGCCACCCAGTGTAGAAAAGTCCCGCGTTGAAGGTTGGATCTCGGATCAACACGTTTTTAGTAGGCCGGAAATAGCGAATAAAACTCATGTCCCGGGACAGCCCGCGCAGCCGCTCGATGCGAATACGAGTGAACCACGCGTAGGAAAAAACGTGTCAGCGAGTAATAATCTTAGTGTCTAAACACACTATGCCGAGGATACGCGACGGAAGTTCGGCATGATTACGCCTGCAATGCTATTTGAATTACTGGCGACACATTATGCCGAAATTACGTTGCGTTATAGCGTACAGCCGAACTTCAGTCGGGCGTAAGTTCAGCGGAAATTCGGCGGCAACGTATTCTGTAGAACACACATTATACGCGACCGAAGTTCGGTTCGATTGCCGACGGAGATCGGGAGCGGGGAGCAGCGGGAGGCAGGCATGCCCCCGCCCGCGCCCCGCGTGTCCGCCCGTAGTGTTTATTTCGCCTCTGTCTGCGCACGAGATGCACGTCCTTTGTTGTGTCATTAAAACGTAGACCGTACTCCATGTTTGATTCAGAAAAAATAATTATCGCGGTTGAATCGCGACCGTGTTTATGGAACAATGGAGATGCAAGTTATAGTGATCGACCAAGGAAAAAAATTGCTTGGCAACAAATAGGTGAAGAATTTTACGAAGATTGGAGTACTTATAGTGCCAAAAAGAAAAATGAAACAAGTAAGTTTATTTATTTTATTAAATATTTTTATTATTTATCACAAGCGATCATTGTACAATGCGGTCCTGCCAAGCTACCCTCCCCTCATTGTTAAAATATTCCATGAATTTTTGCCTTGCAGTAGTGGCATTTGTGATATTCTGATGTGACGATTCTGATGATATAGATTCTAAGTTGTGTTCAAAAAATTGATCCTTAAAGTTGTATCCATCACGTTTTCTGATGAAGTTGTGAAGAACGCAAACTGCTTTTACAATATGAGTTGCATAATCAGGAGAAGTCAAAATTGGAGTATGTAGGATTCTCCATTTATTACACAAAACACCAAATGTACATTCTACACACCTTCGTGCCCTGCTGAGACGATAGTTAAATGTACGTTTTTCTCTGGTTAAATTATTACCTGGAAATGGTCTCATTAAATGTTTGTCAAGAGCAAATGCCTCATCGCCTACTATTACAAATGGAAGCCTTGGTTCATTTGTGTTAGGTAGTTCTCTATTAACTGGTAAATTTAATGTTTCTCTTCTCAATCGGATTCCTAATATTGATCTTTTGAAAATGGCACTGTCCCCCTCCCTGCCGTAAGCACCTACATCAATCATAATAAAATTTAAATTGGCATCAGCAAGAGCCAACAATACAACTGAGGAAAATTTTTTATAATTAAAAAAACGAGAACCGGATAGTGCTGGGCACACAATCCGCACGTGCTTGCCGTCTAGGGCACCAATGCAATTTGGAAAATTTGTTGTAGAAAAAAAAGTTTCTGCAATGTCGAGCCACATTTCTTCTGTAGGTTCTGGCATTTCAATTGGTTGTAATATCTTCCAAATTACAACACATGTTTCTTTAACTACACGAGCAATTGTTGATCGGCCTATTAAAAAATCCTCTGATAAACTTTGGAAGGTCATTCCAGTTGACAAGTACCTGTGAACAACAATAATATTCTGTTAGTGTAAGTTGGTTATTACTAAATATATATATTTCTTTATTTCAGTTGATGACTTACAAAAAAAATGGAAACATTTAAGGGATTACTACGTAAGAGAAAAGAAAAAAGACAGTTTAAAGAGTGGTAGTGCCGCGCCAGCCAAGAAGAGAAACACTTCATATTTTCAGATTTTATCTTTTTTGGATATCACTATAGAACATCGAAATACTGATAGCAATCTCAGTTTACCCGAAGATGAAAATAGTACCAGTTGTGATTCGCTACCACCAACTACTAGTCCACCGCGACTAACTACTCCACCATTGCTACCGTCGAACACACTAACCAATTCCGAGCGTAATAACAAGAAGTTAACACCATTTCAAAAATCTATATTAAATAGAATGTCTGTCAATGAAGAAAATGATCCCGACAAAAATTTTTTGCTATCCTTATTACCCGATATGAAAAAAATGTCAGACAGTGAAAAATTCGACTTCAAATTTGAAATTATGAGTGCAATAAAAAGGATGAAGTATAGCAAACCTATACCATCAGCTCCATCTACCAGTACATATGAATATCTACCAAGATCATCAACGGTGCAATATAATCAATACAGGTATAATCCTTCAAGCATTGGCTCCAACAACAATTCAGATAACAATTATGGTTATAGGACTCGTACTCAAGATTACGATAATGTCGACACACCCGCACATACCCATTATTCAAGTGACGACCTTGAAGAGATATTACAAACTCAGAATATTGGCACCCAGTCAGGCTTATTGCCTAATAACAACCCTGAAAGTGAACCATAAACAATAAGGAGATAATGCGAGCAATAAACAAGTTGATCATAGTTAATAAAGAGGCTGAATGGTGTAAAATTAGCGGAGAAAACTTGATTTAACATTTAATGATGATCGATGATTGATTGATTAGATGAGTATAATGTATAAGTGTATACTTATAAATAAATGAATATTTGCAAATATGGATAATTTTATTTACTTACCGTATAGTGATCATCAATCGTTCTGCAGGTGAAATGGAATCTCTGAATGTAGTATCTTTTTTCAAAATGTTGTTACTGATGAGAAATAACAGTTCGTCGAAAGATTGTATTGTCATGCGAAAATACTTAAAAAAATGAACGGGATAGGCTCTGTATTTTGCATAACGTTGAAACTGGCCATCTTGTAGTCTCGTAGAATTCAATGGGTGCACCCAATATTCTTTCTTGTATTTGTCCTCTTCTAAAGCCTCTGCAATTGCTATTACTGTAAAATAGTCCATTTTTCGGTTTTCGCACCTCAAAAGTAATAACGGAACCCTAACAGGATCACTTTATTTTGCATTTGTCTGTCCGGCTGTTTAGATAACACGACACGACGCCACGACAGCGCTCGAAACACTGAATGTACACACAAAATTGCGCAACTGAATTTCTGCCGCGTAAGTTCGGCACTTATGGTGTGTCATATCAGCCGAATACGTTGGAACGTAAAATCAGCCGCGGAACTTCGGTCGCGTACGTTCGGCATAGTGTGTTTAGACACTTAGTGACATGTCAATGCTGGCCAACGCGATAGTGCAAGCGGTAAACTCAAACAAATCAGGCGCGTCGGTACCAAAGTTCATCCACGAGTTACCTCATTTTGACGGGACAGTCGCGGAATGGATGGCTTTTAAAGCAGTCTATAATGACACAGAGGCCATGTTCACGGACGTACAGAACGTGGCCCGCTTACGAAAAGCGCTGCGGGGCGCAGCCCGCGAAACGACCAGGGCGTTATTGTTCACGGTATCGGATCCATACGAGATAATAGATACGCTAGAAAGACGATACGGAAAACCCGAATTGCTGATACTTTCCGAGCTAGAGAATATCAAACGCATGTCTCGCATGACAGACGATGGGCGGAACATAGGTAGTTTCGCGAGTAAAGTGGCGAATACAGTCGCGGCCATAAAATCCCTTAAACAACCGCAATACCTATACTCGCCCGAGTTAGTCAATAGAATAGTGGAAAAGTAGAGCACTATTTTAAAATATAAATGGTACGAGTTCAAGTCCGACCACACTGGAGCGCCCGAGCTAGAGTTGCTATCTAGATTCCTAAATATCACGGCGGACCGGTGCGGCGCTATGTTCGCCTACGAAACTGCCCGGGAAGACCGAAAATCGAAACAGAAACCGCGCGCGGTAAATACGACCCACGAAAAGAATCGTAGACGCGACCGCTCGTGCGATTACGATAGCGACAGTTCGTGCCAATCGGACACACAAAATAAAAAAACCGTAGCCACAGTAAACAAACATTCTACTAAAAAACACGCACCCAAGAAAAACGCGTCCAATGCGCCGCGAGCGGCGGCCGAGCCGACCCAGTCGGATAATAATAAATGCGTAATATGCGCAGGTAGCCATAACAATGCGGATTGCGCCGATTTCGCGAAATTAAGCGTAGTCGAAAGATGGGATTCGGTTAAAAATAACAAGTTATGCTTTCGATGCCTAAAAAACGCGCATATAAGAATGTACAAGTGTAAGTACATACCGTGCGGCGAGAGCGGGTGCGAGGCGTCTCACCATAAGCTATTACACGGCTGCTATAAAAAAGATGACAAACGACCACCTGCGTCTCTGCCTACCCGCGGCAACGTGAGCTCGATAAATCATCTTCACAGATCAAATACCTACCTAAAAATAGTGCCGGTCGAGTTGAGCGGACCGATAGGAACGATATCTACCCATGCCCTGTTGGACGAAGGTTCAACGTTGACCTTGGTCGAACAAGAAACGGCGGACGAGGTGATAACAAGGGGGCGCGGTCAGCCCTTATCCCTAGAAGGCGTAGGAGGTAATCGAATTAACGAATCGGAATCTTGCTACGTAAAATTATCAATAAGGGGCTTATGTAATAGGAACTTAGAAATTATGAACGCGCGTACAATATGTAACTTAAATCTGTCCCCACAGGAGGTAAGCAGCGACCTAGTACGCAAATGCAACCACCTAACCGAACTGGAAGGAGAGTTGTGTTACGAGTTGGCCAAACCGACCATATTAATAGGCCAAGATAACTGGCACTTAATTACCTCCAGACAGTTAAGGGTAGGCAACAAAAATCAACCCGTACCATCGCTAACCAAGTTGGGATGGGTGCTGCATGGACAAGATTTAAGGCCGCGCCATACCGTCGCGGTAATAAATCACGTACGACCCGCGTTAGCAGAAGACCCCGCGCTCCAGTTGATAAGGGATTATTTCAGTATCGAATCGTTAGGTATCGAGCCGCGTAAACCTACTTCCGACCCAGACCAGCGCGCCTTAACGATCTTAGAGAAAACGTGTAAAAAATTAGAAAATTGCAATAGGTTGGCGGGTTTGTTATGGCGCTCGGACGCCGAGGTAATGCCGAAAAATAGACACCAGGCCCTCAGCCGTCTATTCAACTTGGAGAAAAAGTTAGATAAAGACGTAAACTTAAAAATTGAATATTCCAAACAAATAGACAACTTATTAAAGGCGGGCTACGCGGAGGAGGTAGAGTCCGCGACGTCATCGCCACGTAGTTGGTATTTGCCTCATTTTTCAGTAATTCACCCACAAAAAGGAAAAGCAAGGCTCGTATTCGACGCGGCAGCCAAGTGTGGGGGCAAGAGCCTTAATGACGCTCTCCTAGCCGGCCCCGACTTGCTGCAATCGCTATTTGGCGTTTTAATTAGATTCAGAGAAGGTAGAATCGCGGTAGTAGCCGACATAAAGGAAACGTTTCTATAGGTCAAAATAGCCCAGCAAGACCGCGACAGTCTGCGATTTTTATGGAGGGGCGAAGAACGGGAAAAGCCGCCAAAGGAGTACCGAATGACTTCATTAATATTCGGGGCGGCGTCATCACCGTGTACCGCTATGTACGTTAAAAATAAAAACGCCGAAAGGCACGGTCAACAATATCCCGAGGTCGCGAGGGCCACAATACGCAATTTCTATATGGACGATTATTTAGGCGTCTTTCACAGTGAAAGCGAGGCGAAGCGAGTAATCAACGCCATGCATAAGGTCCATTTAGCGGCGTCCTTCGAACTCAGGGGATGGGCGTCAAACGTACCCGAAACAATAAGCGACGTTACAAACACGCGTAGCAGCGAGACGACCACGTTAGGTAAAAGCGACACCGAGCGTACGTTAGGTCTTACATGGAATCACGCACGCGATACGTTGGGCTTCAACGTCAACCTCAGAAATACACCCGCAAGCGTCATTCAAGGCGATTCATTACCTACCAAGCGACAAGTTACCAGCGCGGTCATGTCGGTATTTGACCCGCTAGGTTTAGTCTCGCCAATTACTATGGTGGGTAAATGTCTTATACAAGAAATATGGCGCAGCGGCATAGGATGGGATGACCCTATCACAAGCGAACATCACGTGACATGGCTATCGTTTATAAATAATTTGCAATTACTAAAAAAGTTAGAAATAAATCGGTACATACCTGCTACTCCCCAAGGCGAGGGGGAGTTACATGTTTTCTGCGACGCAAGTGAGAAGGTATATTCGGCCGCTATTTACTTCGTCAGTACCAAAACGGACGGAACCAAAACATCACGATTGGTTGTAGGCAAAGCTAAGGTAGCTCCGCTAAAACCTATATCTATACCGCGTTTAGAATTACAGGCCGCGGTATTAGGTAGCCGACTAGCAGAATCGGTCAAGCGCGAGTCCGATTACAAAACATTAAAATGTCACTATTGGTCTGACTCAAAAACGGTACTAGCTTGGATAAAATCCGACCCGCGCACCTTTAAATCATTCGTCGCACATCGGCTAGCCGAAATAGAAAGCTTAACCACGCCAGCGAATTGGCGATGGGTACCCAGTACCGATAACGCCGCGGACGATGCCACCAAGGGTATTCCCGTTAATTTCAACTCGGAACATAGGTGGTTTAAGGGACCCGAGTTCATAAGGAACAGTCCCACGTCCTGGCCACAGGAAAAGCCAATAGTGGCGCATTCACCCCCTTCCGGGGAAGAAAGAATTATAAAACAAGTTCACGTAACCATTAGGCATGACGTCAGCGACTACTTACCTAAGTTAGAACGTTTTTCGAAGTATATTCGGTTAATTCGTGCTGCTGCAACCGTACTTCTCGCCGCTGAGGTATTTAAAGCCAAACTACTCAAAAGAAACACAAGAATAGAACTCGCACCAAACCACATAAAACTAGCAGAGCTATTGCTAGTAAGGAGTCAATACAACTCGTTTGCTGAAGACATTACGACCATAGAGGCTGGGCGGCGACCACCGAAGAAGTCACCGTTCTCCAAACTCTCCGTGAAGATCGACCGCAACGGGATCCTGTGCTTGGATAGCAGAATAAAAGATGAGCAAAACATGCCAGTCCTACATGCCAAAGAAGGCTTCACACGACTGTTGGTGCATCACACGCACGCAACCTTCAACCATGGCAACCATCAAACTGTCATGAATGAGCTAAGACAGCGATACCACATAATAGGACTGCGCAATGTTATACGCTACATATGCAACCAATGCCAATGGTGTCGGACCTATAAGGGGATCCCCTCAAAAATCCCCTTAGGCGACTTACCTGCTGAAAGGCTGGCCCAAAATCAACCGCCATTTACTGCTACCGCGGTGGACTATTTTGGGCCCATGCAAGTAACAGTCGGGCGAAGACGCGAGAAAAGGTGGAGCGCATTATACACATGCCTCACCACGCGCGCAGTGCACATGGAGATGGCCACATCCCTCACGGCCTCTTCCATGATCATGAGTCTACGAAGAATGATAGCGCGCCGCGGAACGCCGACCGTGATATACAGCGACAACGGAACCAACTTCGTTGCCGCTGAAAAAGAAATCGCAGAAGCCATGCAAAGCAACGATCAGAGCCTGAGAGCCTTCGCTTCAGAAAAATTGATCACCTGGAAGAAAATACCCCCAGGTGCTCCTCACATGGGCGGAGCCTGGGAGCGCCTCGTCAGATCAGTGAAGACAGCTCTAAAAGTCACACTGAAAGAAAAATACCCACCAGACGAAGTACTGCATACACTGCTGCTAGAGGCCGAACATGTGATCAACTCACGGCCATTGACCCCAGTAAATCCCAACCTAGAAGAAGAAGCGTTAACTCCCAATCACCTCTTAATGGGACGCTCGAGTGGGATGTCTCCGTTTGGCTCCTTTCAAGATAATAAAACAGACTTGAATACGTGGAAGGCCACCCAGGCGTTAGCCGACGTTTTTTGGGCAAGATGGTCGGCGGAATACAAACCTCTGCTGACACCCCGACCAGGTTCAAATTCCCTGCATAAGAATGTGAAAGTCGGTGACATCGTAATAATAGTTGACAATACAATGCCTAGAGGAGTATGGCCAAGAGGAGAAGTAACTAAAGTTTACCCAGGCCCAGATGGGCGTGTTCGAGTAACCGAGATCAGAACTGCTGCTGGATTACTTCGCCGCCCGGCCTCTCGCCTCGTCGTGATAACAACAACGGACTAATTACTAATTGTGGTGGTGCTTGCGCACGAGGGGGAGATTGTAAATAACAGCTTTAGATATTTAAGTAAAATGTAAAAATTAGCCCTAGTTATTTAAACAGATTTAGTCCTATGTGTTAAGTTCCTTATGTAATAAATTATAGGCATGCAAAGCTAGGCATCTAGAGTTAAATACATGAAAACCTGTTGTAAACTGAAAGTATACCAGAAACTTATTAGAATCTAGGATTACTAAAGTATAAAATTGTTATCATAAGACTAGAATAATATAAGCTATAAGTTTTTATGTTTCTCGGCATTCTGTCTAGTTTTAAGTGATTTATGAAAATAAAGTGCTGCCTTCCCTACACTGCACATTTCTAACAACGCCCGCCTAGCGGCGAACATTATAAATATAAGGCGCGCGTAGTCCCGGCGTTCATTCTATCGCCGCGCGCCGCCCACGCAACACATCTTTACACTTCACTCGCAGCATTGTCTTGAAACTCCGCAGTTTTATTTACCCGTGTCAAGAAACCTATGGTACTTCAAGAAAGTCTACAAAAAAAAAGAGGAACTGCAATTACACGTCTTTCAGGTACAGTAGATCACAAATTGGTGTTACAAGAGGTCTGGCCATCCTCTGGTTGCATATGTCGATGCGGACTAGGATACCAACGCTGATGGACATTCGTTCACAGGGTATATGCTTGCCCTTGGCGGTGCTGCGGTTTCCTGACAGACCTGCAGGCTTAGCATGACGCTTTCTATTTCTACGAAGAATAGACAGTCCTTTTTCATTACAAAGTGACATTTCGTTGCTCTATTTTTGACATGGCACCGTAGATCTCACAATCTTTCATTTTGTCTTTCGTTTCTAACGATCTTTGTCTAGGTCCTTTTAATGTAGACTATTTCAGAAGAATATTTCTTCCCAAACTGTCAAAATCACACTGACAACAAACTTTCTACTCGACGGCCACAACGTATATACGATTATCTACAAAATCAGGATTCGCTTAGAATGCATAACTATGACAATTAATAGAAAACAATAGCTACTCGTATCTTCTTCTATTGTACATCATTTAGTTAATTAGTCATGTCTATTCTTCCGTCGAAAAATCGGTGCTCGTGCTAAGCCTGCTGCAAGCAACGTTTCGTCGCACTCAGTACTGCTGAAGCAGAATATGTCGCTATCTATGAAGCAGCGAAAGAGGTAGTTTGTGCCAAAAGTACCCTGCACCATGCTACCATGAACTGAAGGGTCAAAATAATACGATTGATGTGTTCAGCGACAGCCAAAGCGCTATAAAATTAGTGTACACACGGCTACACATCAAGTTAGACACCCTATATATCTATAACTACGCTACCAGCAATACAGAGAATTGTACGAAAGGGACTGCGCATCGTGGCATCGGCCAATCATAGCATTTGCTGCGTTGGTCTACGCAACCACACACACAGATGCACATTTTTTGCCAAAAACTTTAGCTTCAAATATTTCAAATTCTTTTTGCTCGTGTTCAGTGTTTTGTTGCATGCCATGCCAGTCAGTTCCCATTTCCCAAGTATCGTTCGGGCTTCACGTAATTACGCGGCAAAGGCGTCGGTTATTTTTTTGATAGTAGTTTGTTGTATTTCTTGATAACATTATTTGATTGTTGAATGTTTTTTAATATTCTATTTTTTTATTTTTGTTGAAGAGTTGGTTATTTTTTTTAATAGTAGTTTGTTGTATTTGATAACAATATTTGATTGTTAAATGTTTTTAATATTCTACATTTTTTTAAAGTAATTTCAGCTGAATGTTTGTTTTTATTCAGCTTAAAGCCATAAATATAATTGATCTAAAACTATGTATTATTTACATAAAGTTACTCTTGCCTAGCGTGAGGGATTTCTCATACTTAACTATTATTGGCATAGAATAATAAACCATGTCAAGTTTTATTTGTCACGATGATTATGGGGGTTATCACTGTGGAATATATCTCTTATATACCTACCTATTGTGTTGATTAAAATGCTCACATAAATTTCAACTGTGATGTTTTTATGTTCATTGTTGCTTTTCTTTTTTTTTTGGGTGGGAAATCATCAAATAACTTCTCCCGCTCTGGGTGGAGCAGGAGGGCGTGTTAGACTTTTACTGACTAAAACCCACCCGTGTTCCTTCAGTAGCCCGTATGCCAGGGGTTGTGGTATCTCTTTCGAACAAACCCGCATCCCTGGCAGGCATCGGCCCTTGCGGGCCCCTTCATTTTGTGCTGACATCAGTGACATCTCTTTGAGGCGCTCGTGGAACACAACGCGCCGTATGTTCATTGTTGGTTAGATTTTTTATTGTTGTTGGCTCCTGAGGAAGCTTTTAGTATTTTTATAGTATTTTCAGATTGTGATAGTTATTTAATATTATCCTTACAAACGTTTATAATTAATCATTATCTGTTGCTGTCGACGAGGACCGTGCGTAGCTTTGTGAATTTATGTTTTAAATTTCTAATCGACTGATTTCGTTCCCTGTCAAGTCATGTCGGAGACACATTTATAATGATCCATGCATTAAGTGACTATATGGGGCTATGGTATGGCCTAGGTTATTATCTCCCGCCGCTTGCGCGAAACCAGAATACGAAAACCTACACACCCGGCGGAATACTGCTCGAATTTCGCTACCCACAAAAAGGTATCTAGCGAATATCGCTTAAAAGTATCTGAATAGAATAGGCCTCTAGCTAATGTTTTTAGTTAATAAGTTTAATGTGCCACCTAAAAGGTAACGTTGTGATTTAGTTGAAACACTAAAGAGTTCGTTTTTAATATTGAACCTAACTACGAAAAATAAAGCTCGTATTCTTAGTAGGTATAGTGTATCCATGTTGACCTATTTGAAAACAATTTTCTACCTTTAAGTATCAAGTAATTTAACACAATTACTTTTCTATTATTATCAGACTCAATGAGTCTGCCTATCATCCAAGGGATTAACCAATCCAAGCTACCCCTAATTTATTCAGTCCTCATCATCATCATCATCATCATCAGCCTATAATGTTCCCACTGTTGGGACACAGACCTCCTTTCGGTGAGAGGGAGTGGGCCGTAATCCACCACGCGGGCCCAGTGTGGGTTGGTAGATGTCACATGTGTTCGAATTTTAGGTTCTAGGACATGCCGGTTTCCTCACGATGTTTTCCTTCACCGTTTTTGAGAGCAGTGGTGATGAAATAATTCACACAAAGTAAAGCGCCTAGCTGAGTTCGAACTCACGACCTACAACTCGTAAGTCGCGGCCGTTACCACTTGGCCACCACTGCTTTCAGTATTCAGTCGTTTTACTGTAAAAGTTAATGAAGCAGATATACTTGCTTGCAATTTTTTTTGCATTTAAATAGATATCAGTAAGGTATTTTCCCTTGGCAGTGAGAATTTCCAGCACCCTAATTGCGTAAACTCACGGTCAATCATAATTTGTTACAATTTAACAGTTTAACAATATTCATTGCGTTATTTACGTTGTTGAGCAGACACATTTTTTCGAACATATGAATCAATGGTTTAGCAATCTGTTTTAAAGTGGTTCAGATTATGGTTGATCGTGCGTCAAGCAATTATTGTGCAGGCTTCTAATATCGTCTGTGCAAAATCACGTATACGTATTGAATTTTTGACTGTCGTGAAGAATTTTGATTACAAATCTATCTAACTAAAAATGAATCGCCGAAATGTATGTACGCGCATAACTTCCGAACGACTACACCGAATTGGATAATTCTTTTTTTTTTATGTGTTCCTTATTGTCAGGACAAGGTTTGTATAGCTAATTCCAATTTAATATTCATAGATAGGACAGGACAACGTCTGTCGGGTCAGCTAGTTGATTTTATAAAATCAATGGTGGCAAAAAAGGGATAAGTAGTAAGTTTGTTTGAAAACCCAACATGAACTAGATTTCCAAATTGCACGCGTGCTAACCGCGTGTAACAGCTAGAAATTCATAATAATATAGGTATATAAAAATGAATCCCTATTTCCCTTGGTCACGGCATCACACGTGAACGGCTGGACTAATATTTTGTTAATTCTTTTTTTGTTGTGTTTGTTATTCACAGGAGAATTACAAACACTTTATGGTTCTGATGAAAGAAAAAATAAGAAAGTTGCGCGTAACATAACCATATAATTTTCTAATATTATACCAATGCGAATTCAATATTCATAGTTAAGACAGGACAACGTCTGTCGGGTCAGCTAGTTGTTAATAAATGCCTAATGGATGTATTGGTGCAAACTCACAGGCGCAGCGCAAATCGAAAAATAAATAACACATATTATCGTAAATGAACGTAACGAGAGCTTAGCTTGTTTACAAAATAATATACACACCTAGGTATAGAATAGAACGCCGTTTGGTGGTGGTAGCGGCGCGCTCCCGCAGGCGACGTGCGTAAGCGGGACGAAATAAGAAAAACATATCGTACCCTCTCGCACTATTCGCAGCGTTCAACTTCTAATAGTTCAAAGTCCAAACAGTCTAGGTTGATGTGTAGCCGTGTGTA
Organism: Polymixis flavicincta; assembly: GCA_949987655.1. NCBI lineage: Eukaryota > Metazoa > Arthropoda > Insecta > Lepidoptera > Noctuidae > Polymixis > Polymixis flavicincta. The sequence goes on along the minus strand of OX465171.1, from coordinate 6,582,770 downwards.
CATGCCAACAGTCGGTAGGAGGTCTAAGCACATAAATATTAGATACCATTATGTGAGGAAATTGGCCAAGGCAAATGAAATTTGTATCAAATCTTGTAAGACTGATGAGATGCCCGCCGATATCTTCACAAAAGGACTTACTGCAGGGCTACTTAAAAAAAATTATAGGCATACAAATGCATAGGGGGTGTTGTAACTTTGGTTTCTAGGTAACTTGTTGATTATGTATGTCACTCTGTAAAAAGGTGAAAATTGAACTAATAGAATTATAATATAGCTGCTCTACCAAAACTCACCTACTGTTTGTTTGTGTATATAGGTAATTAAAACATTTACTATACTTTTATGTTTGCGTCATTCGGGGGAGCCAGCCATGATGGAATCAGTGTCCTATACAAAATATGCAGCGCTTACATGATCAGGGCGAAATGTGTTGGCTACTGGGTAACAAATGAATGATTTACTTTAAAAAACATTGTCATTAATAAAATTAACTGTGCATCTTTAAACAGACATACTGTTATCTGACAAATTAATAACTTTAATTTTTACATTTTCAGGAGACTTCGGGTACGCTCTAAGGCAGTTTCTGAAAACACCGACCTTGCATGCTGCCCCGGGGTCATCAGACGAGCACTATACTCAGTGCCCACACACGCAATGTGGTCGACCGGTGCATTGGAGGTTTGAAGAGTGGCTGGCGGTGCTTATTGGCTAATATTACATTATTCTCCTGTGAAAGCAGGAAAATTTGTAAATGTCTGTGCAGTATTGCACAACTTAGTCAATAATGCAGGCTTCCCCATTGACGATGAAATATATCTGGATCTGTCTCAACAGATAAATCCACCTCACGAAGGGCATGGCTCTGCCGATGAGGGAAGACAAGCTGTCGTAGACAGGTTATGGCATTGTAGTAATATATTATAAACTCCTCGGTCATAATTGAGCGTCATAGATTCGAAGAAACTAAATTGTGAGGATTGATTGTGTCATGGTATCATTATGTTGAATTTTGTTAAATAAAACCTAAATACGGGTATATTCTTTTACTATAATTTATTTAACAAAATGGAAAAATATCTACGACCAGAACGTTTCGACGGAGACCCGTCCTCAAGCCAAAATTTGTCCCCTCAGTGGATACATTGGAAAAGCACATTTGAAAATTTTCTGACATCTATAACTACGAATGAGAAAACTACTGCAAACGAAACTAAATTTCGATTACTAACTAATCATCTATCCCCTACGACTTTTGTACGCATACAGAATTGCACTGATTACGATATTGCTATAAAGAGACTTGATGCATTATTTCTGAAGCCACCTAACGGAATATATTCCAGACACAGATCAGCAAAACGAGCGCAACAACCAGGTGAGTCCATCGACCAGTATCTACAAGCCTTGAAACTGCTCTCAAAAGAATGCAATTTTAAACAAGTGACCGCTGAACAAAATGAAAGTGATTTTATTAGAGACGCTTTCATATTTGGAGTTTTGTCGTCCATAGTCCGCCAAAGAATGTTAGAAAATAGCACCCTCACATTAGACGACGCATTCAAGCAGGCCCGTGCTTTAGAGATGGCGCGAATACACAGTGATGATTACCAGCAAAATCAGAGAACACACACCCAAGAACTATGCTATTTCTGTGGAAACAAGAGACATGCACGGCAAAACTGTCCTGCTGCTGGTACAACATGCCACAAATGTGGAAAAAAGGGACATTTTGCAAACGTGTGCAGAAGTGCAGTGACTGCGCCACCACAACGGAGTGCTTCTCTGGAGCTATAGATGAACTGAACAAACATGGAAAATGGAGAGTCGCAGAAATTGTCATCATGTATCGTGGCCGCTACAACAGATCTCGATAAAGCTATGATACCGATAAAAATAAACAAATTATTTATTGCCAGAGCATTGATTGATACAGGGATTACTGCTAGTTTTATAGACAACCGGCTAATTTGTCAATATAATATACAAAAGAGCTCATGGCAGCCAAAATGTCAGCATGGCAGCTTCAAATCTAAACACAAAGGTAGATGCGCTGTGCTCCGTCAGTATTGATCTGCAAGGTCATCGTTTTCAAGCGAACCTATTAATAATGGAGAACTTATGTATGAATGTCATAATTGGTCATGATATTCTTAAGAGATTATAATACATTAGAAATGCATTTCGGCGGATCTGGAACTCCCCTGAAATGATGTGCACTATCTCAATCTCAAGCCAATTTCGATAGATACTCAGGTCTGCTCACTCCCGAATCTCTTACCAGATTGTAAGCCTATAGCTGTTAAGTCACGAAGATACTCAGGTAGTGACATGCAGTTTATTCGTACTGAAATAGCACGAGAGAGCACAAGTGCTTGTAACTACAAATGAAAATCATAAAAAAGGATGTGTATAGACTACTCTCAGACGATAAATAGATACACGCAACTAGACGCTTACCCTCTACCAAGTATTGAACAAATAGTTTCTAAGGTAGCCAAACATAGTGTCTACAGCAAAATGAAACAGAAAAACCTTATACAGCATTTGAAGCAGAAGGTAATTTATACCAATTTCGAAGAATACCTTTCGGAGTTACCAACGGAGTAGCGGTTTTTCTAAGAACTATCAACAATATAATTGCGAAAGAGAAACTCATTGGAGTATACGCATATTTGGATGACATAACAGTCTGTGGAACAACTCAAGCTGACCACAATCAAAAACTGCAGCGTTTTCTTGATATTGTGAAACGGTATAACCTTACACTGAATCTTGAAAAGAGTGAGTTTTCATTGAAGGAGATAAGTATTCTAGGATATACTATAAACAATGGAGTAATTAAACCCGACCCGGATCGTTTACGTCCACTATTAGAGCTACCTCTGCCTTTAGACTCGGCATCGCTCCGGCGAGCATTGGGATTATTTGTGCTGCTAAATATGTGCCAAGATTCTCTCATAAAATTCAGTCCCTCGTTTCGCTAAGCACATTCCCTCTCGATTCTGAGGCAGTAAACGCTTTTAACGCTCTAAAGCAAGAGTTAGTCAAATCAGCAGTAAACGCGATTGATGACAACATACAGTTTGTTGTTGAAACAGACGCTTCAGACTATGCTATCGCGGGAACTCTATCACAAGAAGGCAGACCTGTTGAGTTTTTTTTCAAGAAGTCTTCACAGTAGTGAGCGGAATCACCCAGCCGAGACGGAGGCCGCGGCTATACTCGAATGTCTTCGGAAATGGAGACAATCCATTTCAACAGAAAAAACAAATATCACTGTAGCGTTCTTATGTGTGTATTTAGAAAGAGAGCGTTAGCCCCCAGGTTGTGTTTTTTTTTATTTGGAGGTTGGCCTCCACTTTTTTTACCCACAAGCTTCTTGATTTAGAGCAATATCATTCAGAATACTTTTAATTATGATTATTTGTCCACTTCTGGTATAAGGCATTAAAGTGATTCAAAATTCTTTATTTTTTTTATTCAATTTTATTGTCATAAATTTATCTTTGTACTCGGTGGGGTAATTTTGTCCATCTCTTTTCAGCTAAAAAAGTATTTATGACGGTCCTAAGCCCGTAAAAGCATGAAGGAAAAATTTGAATAACTTGTTGGGTACAGCTTATTATTATCTAGAATAAGATCAGCTGATTGAAAAGCACGCGGGTCAACGGCCGCGCGGCCGCTCGGCGGCGGCGATCGGCTTGCGCCGAGCGTAGGTAACGGAACTATTGGTTCGTGGTCGCTTTCGAGTTTTGTTTTTCACAATGGTGAATCTGCCATTTTTTGTTTCTAATATTTTATTTGTTTATAAAACGATTGTATTACCAAGACAAAACCATTTCGCTGCGGGAAAACAACCATTTAAATTTCACCGTGTAGAGGTCTCTGTTTTTTATCTACCCGCAATTGTTTAAATGCGTTTATCGTTATATTTTGTAAACAACTGTGTGATTCGAAAGTCTAATTTTATATAAAAATGTTATCTAGAGTATGAAAGTACATCCAAATCGATTTGGTTTTGTTTCTGGGAAAATTATTCAGTTAAATCGTGGTTTTCTTATAGAAAAACCATTGCAAGAAGCCTATTTACATTATTTTGGATTTCCGGTGTCAAATCAAGATAAAAATTGGGTTCCTCATGTGATTTGCATTAATTGCAGATTGGTCCTCAGCTCCTGGTACTCAGGTAAAAACAGATCACTGAAATTTGGTTAACTTTTGGAATTTATTCCAGAAAATCTTGTTAGTGTGCGTGATGAACACGGTGAGCGTTTTCACCAAGATTTAAAATCATTGGAGCAAAATTATCAGGTTTTTGGGATCAAAATATGCTAGGTCAGTCTTTCCCAAACATTGTTCTGCCATGGCCCGGTAATTTTCACACTGCCCCTTCGTGACCCACTTAATAATTTTAAACCCAAGCTGGTTCCATTAGGAAAAATAATACACATTTATTATTAGTAAAAAAATAATAATAATACGACAAATTTTGGTATCGCCTATTTAGTCACAAAATTTTAGTGCGAAGTATGGAGCTGCTGCTTATTTTTCACTAAAGAATGCAAGTTCGCGGAAAATGTTGTCGAATGTTGCGACCCGGTATTTTAATTTGATGGCCCGGTACCGGGTCGCGACCCGGCAAAAGGAAACGCAGTGCTAGGTGAATATTGTTGGTCTGTTGTAAGAGAATGAAAAGATTAAAAAGAGCAAAAATTACCCATTTTTAACTGTCTATTGTCTATTTAGATGTAGTTTTTTTGTGAAAATCTTCTTATTAAATATTTCAAAAATCTGACGTGCTGGATTTTTTTAAATATTTTTCCGATATGTAGATACCCAAATTAACGTAACCGTATATATTCCATTTCATGAACAAAAGTCATGTAAACTAGTGTAATTATAAAAATAAGTAGACATCAGTTAGACACGTTTGACTTAAATGTCACAACAATAATATTATTATGTAAAAAGATGGAAAATTCTAATGCAAAATCAGGCCAAGACAGAGAGCCGCAGAGTACTAATACAGAAAACGTGTGAAAAATAAATCATGTAAGAAAGAACCTACAATTTTAAACAAATTTCCATCCATATGTGCATATTTATGTATCATGTTACACATGTTCTTACAAATAAATATCTTTCATCTTTAAAGTCGTAAAAGGATACTAAAACATAAAGAAGATGTGGTTGAATGAAAAAAAAGCGTAAGTACAGTAACAGTAATAAACAGATACTATTTTGTTCCGGCTAACTGGCAGATAGCGGATGTCAATAGGAGTAATGAAGGCCATGTTTTTTGTTTGTTAACGGTATCCCGTTCTCATGGGATAATTTTTGACATCCACGCAGGCAAAGCCGCCGGCAGCCAGCGACTGTTAAAATAAATAATGTCAACAGGAGTGTGGCGAACCAAACTAATATCTATGGTTTCCACTCTTAGTTGGATGACAATAGCGATGGGCGATTCCGAGATGTTTTAACAATCGAAAGAATCGGAGTCGTTCAAATAAACCATCGAGTCGCTCTTCCACGAAACAATTGAGATGTTTTTCGATTGTTTCGAGACAATGGCATCGACCGCTATTTTTCGATTGTTCGAATCAGTCACTCACTCACCGAGTCTCGCTCGGTCACCGACGTCAGTCGATTGCATGCAACGAGCCGAGATGCATGTTAGAGAGCGTGCCAGACTCGAGTCGAGCGAGCCGCGCGTAATTTGTGAACGTTTTCCTTTACCTCAGATTATGAAATAAAGGCAGATAGACGCTTTAGTATTTGATTTTTTGGCCTCACTTTTTGTGTTCCGCGCGGTCTGTCTGACTGTATTTTATAATCTGAGACCTGTACTTACAATTACGATATATTTTTAACTAGTTATTAAATTCATCAAAATGCCACGAAATTTTTAAAGATCAATAGTGTGGGAGTCACTTTACCGTTTTCCAATTGTTTATTAAAAAACAATTGGAAAACGGTAAAGTGACATCAGTGGAATGCAAATTGTGTAAAACTGTTTATAAGTACTTCGGCAATACAACTAACCTCAATGATCACCTAAAAAGGAAACATCCCATTCAATTATCGTATGCATTAGAAGTACAAACTCCAACTGCAACGGAAAATAATCCTTTGAATCCCGCATTACCTACAACTATATCGTCAGCTGACACCGCAATGCCCGTGGCTTCAACATCAATTGCTGGTTATAGCTCCACACCCACAACAACGGCCACTGGCAGCTCGATTAATAGTTCTCAAGTAACAAACCAGAGTGCACCCCCTCCAAAAAGAATAAAGCAGATGAGATTATACGGCTTAGCGCAGGCTGAGGTAAACGACAATGAACGTCGCGAATTTGAAAAAGATTTAATACGTATGATTGCAGTGGACTGTCAACCATTGTCAATAGTTGAAAACCGTGGATTTTTTTTTTTTGTAAAAAATATATTCCTCAACACAAGTTACCATCCCGTAAAGTGCTAACAGAGAACGTGTTATCCGAAGAATATGACCTATTAAGCACCAGTTTCAAAAACCAATTTGAAAAAACAGACTACATTTCTGCAACCACTGACATGTGGTCATCTGATAGTAACAGAGCCTATATAACGGCGACTGCACAATAAGTATACGAATTTCAAATTCGTTTTGCAGTTTTATCTACCGAAGAAGTGCAAACTGATTCTGCTGTTAATATCGCACAAGCTATTTTAAATATTTTTGCAAAATGGAATATCAACAAGATAGTTACAGTTGTGACTGATAACGCGGCAAATATGAAAAAAAGCTATCACCGAACATCTTCATAAGTATCATCATCCATGTGTCGCTCACACGCTCAATTTGTCGGTTCAAGATAGCATCAAAGAAAATCCATCTCTAGAAGCTTTGCTTTCAAAGTGCCGTTTACTTGTCACATATGTACTTCAAACAAAGTAATTTGGCAGCATATAAATTGAGGGAAATACAGCATCAGATGGGGTTTCAGGAATTAAAGCTCAAGCAAAATGTACCCACCAGATGGAGCTCTGCAGTGATTATGATGGAAAGGTTATCACAAATTAAAAGTAATTCTTAATATGAATACAGTTATAAATCGTCTGAGATAATTCAATTTTATTGCTTATCATTCTCATCTACTTACTAACTCCATGAAAAAAATGTAAAATAAAAGACTTAAAACACCATTTCATATCTATTTTGTTTTATTTACTCCATAAATTCATATTATTACCTTATAAATTACAAGTATTATTATAAAATAACATTCTTTAATATTTCCCAACACAAATTTAAATACAAATATACATCATCTAAAATAAATGTTACAATATTCTACTTACTCGGTAAGGGGAGATGATCACTACACGAATGTTGGACACCAACTGAACTCGCAAAAATGGCGGCACGCTCTTTTATAAAACAAAGGTGGGTATGGCGCCATGTTTGCGAGTTTGACAGTTACAATTGTTTTAAAATTGTCTTGCAGCCAAATAACGATTTTAGGTCAATAATAATACATAATAATTAAAGAATAAATAATGTGATTTATAATAAAACATGAGGCATAATATAACACGTTCTTACAGTCGGCCATCCAAGCAAACTGTAAGTACGTCCTCGTACTTAGCTGCAAATCAAACAAAGAATAATAACATCAATAAATTATAACAACACCATGTTTAAATATAAACAAACATAACATAGACCCAATTGGTCTTCATTAAACGCAGACATCAGTAATTAATCGATTGATTTGACCCCATTGGTCCTTAATACTATATTTGACCCCATTGGTCCTTAATACTATAATTGACCCCATTGGTCCTTATCACTATATATGACCCCATTGGTCTTAATGTGTTGACCCCATTGGTCTTAAATGTGTCGACCCCATTGGTCTTAAATGTGTCGACCCCATTGGTCTTAAATGTGTCGACCCCATTGGTCTTAAATGTGTCGACCCCATTGGTCTTAAATGTGTCGACCCCATTGGTCTTAATTAAAATATAGACCCCATTGGTCTTAATTAAAATATAGACCCCATAGGTCTTAATTAAAATATAGACCCCATTGGTCTTTATGATTAAAAAGCTATAAGAAAAAATAAATCAATTAGAATTTTCGTCATACGACTATTCGCCTAGGACGTCATCATGTGGTCTATTGAAGCAAATCCATGGCTTTAACTTATCCACAGCAATTATACTTGAGTATTTTTTATTGGCTTTTCTTGTAAGAGGCGTGTCCTCTACTTGATAACGGTCATGATCGAAAACATTAGTAATTTTGTAAGGGCCCTGATATTTTGGGATTAACTTTTTGCTACCACCCGTAGAAGGGATTTGGCGTTCAACCCTTACTAAATCCCCAATATTATATTTAATAGGCTTGCAGCGAGATTTATCAAAAGTTGCTTTTTGAGTCTTTTGTGTGGATTCAATATGAGATGAAATCTCAGTACGAATTTCTTCGAGACTTTTGTTTGTCGAAGTGGTATCGTCATCAATTGCAGAAATAATTCTACTGTCACTTAAACCCTGTGGTCTTATCCCAAAAAGAGCTTCTGCAGGTGTCTTATTGATACCCTTATTGAAGGTATTATTGATACCCCACTGGACATCGGGCAGGTGGTCTTCCCATTTGCTTTCAGATGAGCCAATACATTTAGCTGTTAGAGAATCAACAATAACTTTATTATATCTCTCCACCTGACCGTTGGCCCGTGGAGTAGCAACTGCATTTAATACATGTTTGATGCCTTTATCTAACACAAACTTTTTAAAGAGATCACTTGTAAATGACGTGCCTCGGTCAGATATAATTCGTTTCGGAACGCCAAAGATACTAATAAACTCGCGCAAAACTCTAATAGTAGTGTTTGATTTTGTATTTTTCACAGGTTTCAAATAAATGTATTTTGTAAAAGCATCAATCAGGACAAGAATATACACATTACCCCTACTACTGCGTACAAATGGACCCGTATGATCCATGTGTATAGTATCAAACGGCACGTCTATTTTATGGATTGGGTGCAAAAAGCCAGGTCTTTTCCCACCAGGTGTTTTACTATAGGCACACTCTAAACAAGAGGATACATATTTTGTAACAAAAGCACGCATATCTGGGAACCAATAATGACTTTTTATTTTATCCAACGTTTTGTCTAAAGCAAAGTGGCCAATGTCGTCATGATTCTGTTTGACAATTTGCCATCGAACGCCTTTTGGCACAACCCATCTATCTCCACTAGGTGTGATTCTAAAAAGCTTGCCATTTTTAAATTTATAATTTTCTTTTATTTCTAAAACGTCGTTAAATTCAGAGTTACTTAAAATCCCAATAATCCGTTGAAGTTCTGAATCTGAATTCTGTACTGTTGAGAGCCAGTCTGTTTCTACTACAGAATTAACATATTGTCCCGAGTGATTAGTACTGATGGATGGGTTGCGACTCAAAGCGTCAACATGAGCCATAGAAGATCCCGCTTTGTACTCGATTTCAAAATCAAATTCTTGCATTTGGGTCCACCATCTGGCTACCCGAGGAATCATATCACGTTTCATGAAAGTGGATCTTAATGAATTACAATCGGTCACGATCTTAAAATGTATCCCCACTAGATATACCCGAAATTTTTGTAACGAGGCTACCACTGCCAGGGTTTCTAGGTCATAAGAGCAATAATTTTGTTCTTCAGGGCTAGTCTGTCTGCTAAAATAAGCTACAGGTTTTAAAATATTTTGTTCATTCTTTTGGAATAGTATACCACCGACACCTATTTTGCATGCGTCAGTGTGCAATTCTGTAATGGATTTTGAATCATAAAGGGCTAATATCGGTTTTTGAATTAACATTGTTTTTAAGGTCTTAAATGCATTTTGTTGATCGGGCCCCCATACCCAAACAGAATTTTTTCTGAGTAGCTGTGTCAATGGCTTTGCAATAATTGAGAAACCCTTCACGAACCGACGGAAAAAGCTCGCTAGCCCCAAAAACTGTCTTACGTTATGTTGATCTTTCGGTACGGGAAATTTTTCAACTGCGTCTATTTTAGCTGACCCTGGTTGGATACCCTCGCTTGAAATATTAAACCCCAAATAAGTTATTGAACGACCAAAAAAAACACATTTTGACAAATTAAGAGTAAGACCTGCTTCTGATAGCAAAATCAATACAGATTCTAAAAGTCTCATGCCCTCTTGTATAGATTTTGATGGAATGATGATGTCATCCAAGTAAGCTAATGCTTCTTTATGACGTAAGTTGCCTAGAACCTGATGCATCATTCGTTGAAACGTTGCTGGAGCATTTGCCAGGCCGAAAGGCATTCGATTAAATTCAAAATGGCCTTCCGGCGTGACAAACCCTGTTTTATGCCTATCCTGTTCTCTGATTGAGATCTGATAGTATCCAGATGCTAAATCAAGAGCCGTGAAGTACATGTTACCAGCTAATGTGTCAATCTGGTCATCTATAAGTGGCATTGGATAATTTTCGCGAATAGTATTTTTATTCAAAGCTCTATAATCAATACATAGGCGGTGACCGCCAGTTTTTTTTTGTACGAGCACAATAGGACTAGCAAAAGAGGAAACCGAGGGGCGTACTATATCGTTTTTAACTAGTTCATCTACCATATCTCTGACTATTTCTTTTTCTTTCATTGCTAGCCTGTAAGGCCTATAGACTACAGGTGTATCACAGTGTAGATCAATGCTCATCTCACAAACCGAGGACTGCCCCAACTCAGAGAGTGTAAACGCAAAGCAATGTCGATAATTATTTAGCAAGAAAAGCAAGTCATTAATCACAGTTTGGCTTAACTCATCAGAAACGTTCAAGTCCGAAGGACAGATTAAACTCATTTGTTGATCCTGTAGTTTAGAGTGGGCAATACGCAGAACCTTTTTTTCATTTTCTTGATAAGCAGTGATACCCCTAGCAATTAAAGTATTTGGTTCTAAACACAGTGGCTCGGAATTTAGATTATTAATAACAATTTGTCCGTAACCGTCATGGTTAAATTGATAAATTCCAGTTAGAACAAAATAGAAAAAGTTATTTTTGCTACGCGAGCCTCCCTCAATGTAAAGGTCACCAGTGAATTTGGGTTCTGTGTAGACTTCTAAAATTGTAATACCTAGTAATGGAATATTTTTACAGTTAAAAATGTTTACCTTTTGGTATTGGATACTATCTATCTGATTTTGCAAAATTTCAAAATGTTTACTAGTTTTCTGAATCAATACATGAGGTTGTTCAGTAAAGGTTTGACCTATCATAAGGGGAACCTGCATTACACAATCTGGGACAATTAATATTTCGACTTCGGCTTTTACCCCGTCAATTTCAATTAGAGTATTGACTTTACCCAATGTATGCACAACAGAATTACCAAACCCTCTGAGTATTGGAAGATCTCTAGTTTTAATTTGTATATTTCCCAATTTGGGTAATTCAGATTGTTTAAGCATTGAGCATTCACTACCAAGATCAATAAATGAGTTAATTTCTATGTCATTGATCCGCACAGTTTTAAAGTATTTTTCTGAAGTACCCTTGATATCAACCCTATTAACCGATTTTTGAGCAGTTATTATTTTTGAAAAGCAATTTTCTGCCTCATGGCCAATTCTCGTACATTTAGTACACCTTTTAATTGGTTGAGTACATTGACTTACAAAATGACCTTCCTGTCTACAATTATTACAACGAAGGACTCTGTCTTTGGCGTTTGGATTCTTTGCTTTATTATCCGATGAGTTTGTTACAGGCTGAACCTTAATATTAGATTTTCGGTCAGTACTTTGTTTTATACTTCTTGAATTTCTTAAATAAGTTAGTAATTTATCCAAGTCCTCATACTGAGCCGCTTCGGCACCTAACCGAACAGCGCGATCATCTATGCCATGTAGAACACATTCTACAGCTCGTTTACCACTAATACAACATCGATTAATTAGTGTAATTTTGTCATAAAAATAATCTTCAAGGGAGTCTCCGTAACGTGCACGCCTAGCCAACATATCTGCTAACATTTGACCGTAGTTCTCTTCAGAGGGAAAAGCCGATATTAATTTTGTCTGCCATTCGGCCCAAGAAAAGAGTACTGATGGTAACCCTTCATACCACCGTTTTGCTATACCTTGAAGTTTAGGGAGTGCATAATGCACTATTTGTTTTTCACTCCATGAATAAATGGCTGCACACTCATTTACTTTGTGCAACCACATACCCATTGTTTGCTCTTTTCTTGCGGGGTCAAACTCGGGTATAGTATTATTAAAAGAACCAATGTTTTCATGACCTGGGGTAAGAGACCTCAATGCCTGCATTAAAATATTTAAACCACCATTGCTTCCGTTAGAAGCAGCAGTGCTACCTGTATCTTGTATTGCTGCGGGATGATTTTGCACGCTGCGATTCGTGCGTTGTTGTGGGCTGCTCCGCTGCGGGCTGCTGCGCCGCTGGCTGCTCCGCTGCGGGCTGCTGCGCCGCTGGCTGCTCCGCTGCGGGCTGCTGCGCCGCTGGCTGCTCCGCTGCGGGCTGCTGCACCGGTGGCTGCTCCGCTGCGGGCTGCTGCGCCGCTGGCTGCTCCGCTGCGGGCTGCTGCGCCGCTGGCTGCTCCGCTGCGGGCTGCTGCACCGGTGGCTGCTCCGCTGCGGGCTGCTGCGCCGCTGGCTGCTCCGCTGCGGGCTGCTGCACCGGTGGCTGCTCCGCTGCGGGCTGCTGCGCCGCTGGCTGCTCCGCTGCGGGCTGCTGCGCCGCTGGCTGCTCCACTGCGGGCTGCTGCGCCGCTGGCTGCTCCGCTGCGGGCTGCTGCGCCGCTGGCTTCTCCGCTGCGGGCTGCTGCACCGGTGGCTGCTCCGCTGCGGGCTGCTGCGCCGCTGGCTGCTCCGCTGCGGGCTGCTGCGCCGCTGGCTGCTCCGCTGCGGGCTGCTGCGTCGCTGGCTGCTCCGCTGCGGGCTGCTGTGGCGCTGGCTGCTCGGCTGCGGGCTGCTCCGCTGTGGGCTGCTCCACTGCGGGCTGCTGTGCTGCTGGCCACTGCGCAAAGGGCTGCGCGATCGACTCCTCCTTTGTGGATGGCGATTCAGGTCCATGCCGCCTTGTTTCTGCTGCAAACTTGGTCTTGAACCTTGTGATTGTAGCTCCAGGGAGTGATGGTGATCACTTCCCAAAATTGGAGAAGCAAGCACTCTTTGTTTATCCATGTTTCTCGACCGAAAAGAAAAAAATTAATAAACACATATTAGAATGAGCTACTTATCCCACTTCTGAATTGTAAAATAAAAGACTTAAAACACCATTTCATATCTATTTTGTTTTATTTACTCCATAAATTCATATTATTACCTTATAAATTACAAGTATTATTATAAAATAACATTCTTTAATATTTCCCAACACAAATTTAAATACAAATATACATCATCTAAAATAAATGTTACAATATTCTACTTACTCGGTAAGGGGAGATGATCACTACACGAATGTTGGACACCAACTGAACTCGCAAAAATGGCGGCACGCTCTTTTATAAAACAAAGGTGGGTATGGCGCCATGTTTGCGAGTTTGACAGTTACAATTGTTTTAAAATTGTCTTGCAGCCAAATAACGATTTTAGGTCAATAATAATACATAATAATTAAAGAATAAATAATGTGATTTATAATAAAACATGAGGCATAATATAACACGTTCTTACAAAAATATTGTCCGTCAACATAGAAAAAAAAGTTGTGAGTGACGCCATTGTGACGCTTCAACACGGCGAACTGAAACGAGGTGCTCCGTTAACTATAAAGTTATTTGGTGGGTTTTTGGTGGATTATCAACGGTAAGTGGATGAATATTCATTTATTAGTAGTTATTACATCGTTTTCGGCAATATTTGCACTAAATAACATCAATCGCCAGAGAACTGTAGCACTCTCGTCAACCGAAGCTGAGATTGTAGCGGCGAGCGAAGCTGCTAGAGAAGTTTTGTGGCGTAAGAAAATTGTTGATGACATGGCTATGGACGTGGCAATAGTGAAGTTGCTAATAGACAATGAGTCTGCACAGAAACTCAGCAAGAATCCGATTGAGAACCACCATCAGACAAAGCATATGCACGTCAAAAGAAGACACTTCTTCTTGAGAGAATGCGTTTTAAATAATAATTTGGTGGCTAATAAAGTTACTTCGGTGCAAAACTTGGCTGACATGTTAACGAAGCCGCTATACAAGCCAAGGCTATCTGACTGAGCTGATGAGCCTCAAGTGAAGAAGGGAGGGAATGTTAAGAAAGGTTCTAATACTTATTTGAATATTGTATTGAACTGTTATTCAATTCCATTTTTACTGTCAATTATATTTCAATGGAAAACACACGGTTGTATATAATAACAGCCGTAGATCAAAATTATAACGGGAACGACCAAACTACTTCGAAATTTTTGATGAAACTGACTTTTCGAAGGTATAGGTTATATTAATCTTCAGTATTGTATTTATTGGAAAAGAAAGTTTTTATAATAATTTCAAAACGTGGCAATTTTTTTTTCTTAAGTTTACGATACATACCTAACTATCAATGTTTATATACACTTGTGAGTTGTTATTGTATTGGTATAATAGTAAAGCATGTTTTATTATATTTCAGAAATAATTCTGTATCTCCAATAAATCAGTTACAACTTAATAGAATTGAGGTTTTATACTATGGGTAATCATAAGTTGGCTGTGGCAGACATGGGTGGGATCAGTGTGGCTACTTGCAGTCGAATAGTAAAAAGAGTGTCTGCAGCAACTGTCACTCTACGTCTACAGTTTATTAAATTTCCTGAAACAAGTGAGGAAAAAGAAAATGTAAAGATGGGATTTAATAATATTGCAAGGTTTCCTAATGTTCTGGGATATGTACACATGTGAAAATATAATCACCAAGTGAATCTTAACACTTGAGAGTGCTAAGATTGTGGTCCGCCTGCCGCCCACATAAATGTCAGTGCAGCAAGCCACTATAGATTTTATAATTTTTACTGGCAGGCCATGCAGGCTGCCTGCATACCACAACTAGCGCGCAGAATTGTATGACAATAGTACCTGTAGTAACTTTTAAATATTTGTATGGGCAGGCCATATGTGTATTTAGGTCAGTTGCTCGCGCGCCGCCCACATGACCTGCTGTAAAGTTTTTCGCGCCAATTTCGCACAGACTTCGCGCGTGTGTTTAGAAAATGTCGAATTTTCGTGACTTTGATCTCAACCACTGTCGTTTTACGATCGATCCGGGTCTGAATCGACAAGCAGGGAATCATGTTTATCTTCTGACGATGGTTTACCTCTAAATTAAAATTCTAATTCTAACTCAGCAGCTTGTGTACAAAGTCAAAGAGATCATAAATACAGCAAATCATTGATGGCTGATCACAGAGGACGGCTTACTCGGCGAAGGTGCATACACTGTTATGAGAGGAAACGAGCTACTTGACTATCTCTGCAAAGGACGCCAGAGACCGAACAAAAAAACGTGAATACCGTATGTCTAAAATGTCCGACTCAACCTAGTGTTTGTGGTCAATGTTCCGGGGAAATTCAAATTTTAGTTTTATATTTTCATATAATTTATTTTGTTTTATTTTGTGTAAAACAATTTATTTTGTTTGATTTCATTTTTCTTTGTGATAAGATACTAATTAAAAATGACTTAATAACTAGTTTTACTTACTCGACTTTGAACCTTATAGATCTATATAGTCCGATTTTTATCAATTCTTTTTTTGCATTATTAGCTCTTTCACTCAGGAATTTAAAGCAGATGACATCGAATCCTTATCAAGCATACCAAACTCTATAAAAATAAATGAATTTGTGGGATCACAGCGGACCACACGGCCTGCTGCTAAAATTAAAGACGTGTCCCTCCGACCGAACACATGGCGTGCTGCAAAAATTACACAAAATCTAGCGTGGCGTGGTGTAAAGAGATAACATGGACCGTGCGCCGCCCACACGGCCTGTTGTTCTAGAAAAACCAAGTCTGAATATCTCCAAAGTTCTGCATCATTTTGATGTGGTATCATATTACACCAAAATAATCTTCAACATTCCAATTTAAAAAATGCTGCTCTTTTTTATTATTTATAAAACCGAAGTACTATATATTTCACCGCGCCCGCGGCGCCCACCCAGTAATCTGCGCTCAGTATCGCATGAACGCTTGTAAATTACGAAGAGCAACGCTGAAATGTAGGAGGACTCTTAACAAACTCTTCAAACAAATCTCACGTCACGACGTCACACAAGAAAAAAGTGTCAAATACAAATAAGACCACAGATAGCACGCGACGTTTCGTAGTGTATACACAGTAAATAAGCAAGAAAACATGAAATTAATTCAAAATATGACTGAAATAATATTTATTATTGTCATCAAAACACGATTTATAAATATCTGTATCCATATAAGTCTATACTTTAGAGAATAATAAAAAAAGCTATTTTCTTACAAAGTATCGATACGAGTAAGTTCATAGACGAATCAGTCACTATTATCGAAAATAAAACGACAAATACGAGTAGATATTGTGTCCCCTAGTTTGGAGGTAAAAATTATGGTGAAACGAAATTTAATTTAGTGGCTAGTTAATAACATAAGTTATGCGGACGACTTGGTATTGCGGAGTCCTTCAATTAGCGGTTTACGGAAGCTGGTTGAGGGGAGATGTGAGGAATACGCCGTGGCTCATGGGCTCAAGTACAATGCGAACAAAAGCGAATTGTTGGTATTCCTAACGCGAAGTTCTAAAGGCGACACCGTCCCATCTGTTACACTAGTGTACAACTTAAAAGAGTGACGCAGCTTAAGTACTTGGATCAATGGGTGACGGAGGATCTCTCTGATGACGTGGACGTTGAGAGGGAACGAAAGGCGTTGGCTGTCCGTGGGAACATGCTGGCTCGCAGGTTTAAACGGTGCCCAAACGAGGTAAAGTGGTACAGCTGATCCACAGATCAGCTGTACCCAGCGGACACTCAATGCCCTTCGTATACAATATAATAATGCTTTTAGGATGTTGTTGGGGCTGCCAAGCTGCTGTAGTGCGTCTGGCATGTTTATGGAGGCTCGGATTGATGGCTTTCATGCCGTCATGACAAAGCGAGCGGCGTCCATATTGCACCATATCCGAGCAAGCTCCAACAGCATTCTAAAATAGCAAACCGGTTGGATGGTCCTTTTATTAGACACTAGATTGCACTCCACGTGTCAAACTTATTTCGTGTATTTCTATTGTATTGTAAAGTTACTAACTTAGCTCTTAAGTACTTACTAACACAAATATGGATATCTGATTCATCCGAAATAAATGATTATATTATATATATGGTGAAGCAGTTCACTTTAATCAACGATCACCTAAGTCTCTAGAAAACAAGGTGCTCAAAGCTAAACTTGAGAATTCAAATGCATTCTATATCATTACATCGGCCATAGCTGCAGAAAGAATGGCTCAAAACTTAAACGATATCCAAAAATCTCTCATCAACACTGTTAACTCAAATTAACATGTTTGCATAATTTTATCTGTATTTGTATAGAAACTAATTCAATGCGTGCAACACTAGTTCCATACCTGTGTGAATCTATGGTCTGTCTCTCCCCCTTTTACCCGCTGGTCACGGGAGAGAACGGGCACAATTCAACGCATCTAATGTAAAATTCATTAAATCAGTAATTAAGATCAAGTTATGGTCAGTTGTGTGTGCTCAGATTGGTAATTGTAATACAACGATTACTAAAGTGATATCAGTTCTTTCATTTTCATCTTGCCACCGATGTTCACAAAAATCTAGTCATCATACAAGCCGGTTGCGATTCGAACCCGCCAACCGGAGTGAACATTATTTGGTGGCCCATGAGGGTAATCAAGAAGAAGAATTCATCAAGCACAAAGGAGTTATCACGATGTCTGCGCGATAGCTACAGTGGTCATCTCATTGGTCTCAAGTTCTCAACGAACTTCAGCGCGAGCGCACCGACGCCATTGTTGTGGCGTGACACCGAAGTACCTATTCAATAAAATTCAGTGCATTTCGTCAGTCATAGGATCATCGGGTATTGTTCATCATTATCAAGTTCATCGGAGTTTATCATATGTGATAGCTGCGTGATTCGTCGGATCATTCGGCTCGAGAGCGGTGGCGGTAATTTGCCGCCAATCAACAAGTACATCGCCCGCCCGCCAGGCGCCAGTTACGTACGTCAGCTGTCAACGTCAGTGAAGTGTCAGTGTCATCAAACTTCAAAGACCGAGTACTTGTACCGGTTTGTTTAGAGATAAAAACACGTAATTTTTATGTTAATAGTTGTTTAAGTAAATCAAACGATGCCGTCAGCTGAATATAATAAGTGCAAAGCACAGTTCACATCTAAGGGCCGAAACTGCGTTAAGCGGACGCCCGCGCGGTTTCACACAAATGTGCCCCGTCGCGGTCCCACGCGCGGGCGTCCGTCGCGGGTTAGGCTACTTTAAGTCGCGGTAGCACGTTCCCGTGGGATAATTTCCGACATCCACGAGGATCCATCCACGCGAAGCCGCGGGCAGCAGCTAGTCGTAAATAAAATGTCCCCGCGACTGACATCATTACGATCCCACCTCACGTGTCCACGCACATAGACCCGGGCGCCCCACACTGGTCCCAAATTAAAAAAAAGTGGACATTGATAGTAGACCGCTGATATTTTTTTTATTGTTGATACAATGATAACAGATAAGGCAAAAAAATATTATTGTCCTACTTCAAATACTTTTCTCTAAAAAAAATATTTTTTTTTTTTTGTATGGGAGCGATTACATTTTACTCAATTTCTCAAAAACTTTAAGCGATGTCGAGATGGCATTCACATATGTTAGAAAACTAATAATTCTGAGTATTTGGCTCGAAGAAACTTATTGCTTATCTCTGCGTACTTTCGAGATAATAGTGACAGAAAATAACAATTTTTTTTAATGTTAATTGTTTGCTTTTTTTTAATCATAGCCTTACTTTAGCACATAATTATAATGTATGCGTAATGTCAAATAAATAAAAAGAGACTTCTCTGTAAAAGAGGTTATGGGGGCTCACTAATGACTGAAAAGCTATGACCTTTCTGAAGGAGTATTTTCATCAGTTTTAAAAAACAATCAAAATGAAGACAAATAAAGCTGCAAACATAAAGTTGAATATGTTCACAAACGATTCTGAAAAAATATTATGGTGAAAGATTAATATTTGGGTCTATATTCTCTTGAGAAATCTCTATTTCCTCGTTTTCCAACGAAAGCAATTCATTGTTCAAGATCAAAGCACTAGCCTCTGGAAACAACTGTTTATGTAAACGAGCAAACTTTGGTTTGATATGGCTGATGTAAGGATCTGAGCTAATTAGAAAGCTGTGGATAATGTCTAAATTAGTCTGAACTCTACCGATTTTTCTTGTATGTGCCATTCTAACATTCCGGAAATCTTTATTCCTCGCTTCGGAAGCTTCTTCGGAAAGCATGCCTATCGGAATAAAGGAGAAATTTTCACAAATATCAGCACCGTGTATCAACAATTTATGGACACTTGAAGGCATGTAATACCATGGATATAAGTTTACATACAGCATTGCTGTTTCTTTACAATATTCCCTAAACAAGTTGGTATTAATAAGTTGACCAGATGAAATTGTTTGTAAAATGACTGCAAATCTCTTGATTAAAACAGGGTGGATACCCGTTATTTCAGCAGATACTTCATAATTTTCAAAAAACCTTCTTGCCGTGTTACCGTCATTGGTTGTACCAAATCCCTGTTTTACTATGTCAATTAACAAACCAGTTCTTTCCCGGAATTCTTCTTGTGTCAAATTCTTTTTAATTTATTTTAACAATTTATCTTCTTTTCGTGCAGCCTACTTTTTGAAGTCTAAGTTGTACGAAATGTGTAAAATACATTCCATACATCTTATCCACATATGAAGCGAAGACAGACCATATTTATACATATCTTCTCTGATGAGTCTTTTGGATACAAAGTCCAAGTCATTCATTTTGCTAGGTAGGGTATTGCAAATATTACAAACAGCTGCAGAAGAAGTATTGGAAATCACAGTAGAAATTTTCCCATCAATCATAGTCATGTACAAAACATGTTTAATATCAAAATTATCTACAATTGTGGGAACAAGATTACGAATTTCTTCCTCTAAGGATGCACTTTCCTTCTTTATCATTATCAATTCATTTGTTTCTTTTGCAAATATAAAGCCAATTGGACGACAATAGTTTGTTGAAGAGGGAGCAGGATTTTGCCACAAGATAGTACCACTCTCTTCTTCCAAACGAAGCGGAACCAAACTAATCATGAAAACTGAAGAATAGTCAATTTTAGTGTCGGAGTGTGACTTTTGTTTATAATTACTTTGAGAAGATGACCCGTCAAAACCCCATTTGCTTATTAGTTTTAGCGATTTTTTGTCGGCAGAGTTGTGCTGAATTGTTTTTAATATCCTATTGGTTGTCAAATCTAGAAGCGATTGAAGTCTTATCTTAGCATCAGATTCAGTTACAGTTATGTCTGACTCTGGAGGATAACAAGTTTTTTTAGCTTCCAGGAGCTTTTGATAGGATGGAAGACCATACATTTTCTCTGAAGCAAGAATAGTTCTTATTACTTGAAAAATTACGACGAAATAATTTAATATTACTCAAATCTTCGGAAGACAATTCAACACCAATACGTTCAATAAGGGCATTAAATAAAAATTCGACATTTTTAAAACCACCTCCTGGTTTAAGAACAACGTATAAGTCTAAGTTGGTGACAAATGCGGACATATTATAATTTTAAGGAAAATTGAAAACAAATTAGAATCAAAGATATCAAAGACAAAGTGACTTTGATTTTAACAAAAAAAAAATACGAAAACAAATTCGACGAAAGAAAGACAAACAAAAATTATTTGATTTTAAAATCCAAAGATTCAAAATACAACAATAACAAAACAAACCAACAAGCATTTCTTCAAGCGCACAGAAAAAATAAGGACACGTCTTATCGCAACCACATTTAGTTGTACACTGAGGTGTACGCGCGCGATTCGTGACCGTATTACGTTACGTCATGAGAGGCGGCCATCTTGTTATCCCGGCAAACTCGCGTCGAAGCTCCATTTTGCTGGCCAGCGGACCTATTGCGATATGAGTAAGGCTATGAATAAAAAAAAGCGAACAATTAACATGAAAAAAATTGTTATTTTCTGTCACTATTATCTCGAAAGTACGCAGAGATAAGCAATAAGTTTCTTCGAGCCAAATACTCAGAATTATTAGTTTTCTAACATATGTGAATGCCATCTCGACATCGCTTAAGGTTTTTGAGAAATTGAGTAAAATGTAATCACTCCCATACAAAAAAAAAAGAAATATTTTTTTTAGAGAAAAGTATTTGAAGTACGACAATAATATTTTTTTGCCTTATCTGTTATCATTATATCAACAATAAAAAAAATATCAGCGGTCTACTATCAATGTCCACTTTTTTTTAATTTGGGACCAGTGTGCGCCCGCATAACGCAGTTTCGGCCCTATACATCGAATGTTAACGGTTTTTTATAATACTATCGATCTAAATAGGTCATCGATTGCGGCTCATGTTGCTAAGCGCCAATTTGATAAGTATTATGGTGAGTTCATTTCAGCCTATGAGAAACTACTTCAAATGGAAGATGTTCAGGAAGAGGAATCTGCAAAGTTCAAGGCAGACTTCACTCAGATCAACGAGTACATGCTAAGGGTGGAGCAGGCCTATTCAGAAGGTAATGAGACACCTAAAATCAAAGGTAATAATTCAGATATACATGCCAAACTGCCATTCATTGAGCTACCCAAGTTTTCAGGTGGTATTATGGATTGGATTCCATTCTATGATTTATTTCAATCATTAGTTCATGTACGTGCAAATTTATCAGACGCAGAAAAGCATTATTATCTTCGTGCATCACTGGTAGGGGAGACACTGCCACTAGTCAGACAGTTACCCATGGACGATGCCAATTATGAAGTCGCCATAATACTAGATTATTGCTGGATACCTATATTGATAGTATTCTCAAATTACCCACAATTCAACCTCAGTCGTCAACCCTTAGGAAGGATATATATGATCCACATAGAGTCTATTCAAGCGCTCGATAAAAAAAAGATGCCTGTCAAGGAGTGGTCATATTAATACTTTTCATAATTTTGCAGAAGTTACCTGTCAGGATCAGATCCTTGTTTGAGGAACGATATGGCAAAGATCAGGAGAAATTGCCTACCCTCGATCAATTAATGGAACTTCTGGGTGAGCAGTGCAGGCTGCATCTGACCATCGCTGAAGCTGAACACAGATCAATTCCATCAAGAAGGAGAGCAATACATCAGCAGTCTGAGGCAAATCCAGGACCATCGTCTCAGAAACATTCATATCAGGTGACTCCAAATTCAACTGAATGTTCTTATTGTCAAAAGCCATTACATAGTTTATACAGGTGTAGAAAGTTCAATGCACTTCATCCTAAGGCTAGGAAATCATGGGCATTCAAATCAGGACATTGTTTTAAGTGCTTGAGGAAGCATTATGCGAACGAATGCACCCAAAATAATTGGTGCAAACACTGTGGATCCAGTTTCAGATTCGTTTTCATATCAGATTAATATACCTACAGGGCAAGCCACTACTAAAAGAAGTATACTCAGTACTATAGCTAGACTATATGATCCATGCGGATACTGTACTCCCATCATCTTGAGATTTAAATTACTTCTTCAATCATTATTCACAGATGGACTTAACGGACTTAACTGGGATGAGCCAATTTGTAATTCAGTCCTTGAATATTGGAACAGTCTTATCAATGATCTCAAATATCTTTCATATTTACACTTACCAAGATGTGTTTCATTACCAGAAGCGGTATCATACTCACGTCATGGATTTGGAGATGCTTCCGAGCTAGGATATGCAGCGTGTGTATACCTTCGAAGTTTGGATTCATCAGAAAGAGTCATGGTGCAATTGGTCATGGCTAAATCAAGGGTTGCACCTAAGAAAATTACTCAAACTATACCCAAACTTGAGTTAAGTGCCGCTCATCTAGTTTACAAGCTATTAAATCATGTAGCTGAGGCATACGAAACAGACACACTGACAAATATGTACCAAGGCCATATGGACACACACCTATTATCAGCAACCCAAATGCAAAGTGAACTAGATAGAGTAGCTCGACTTCTACCTCGCGATTCTATGCTACCTGAAGTTCGTAATGACGTAAGAGACATTTACAGGTTGGTCAGAATACATGCACGCATAACATAGGACTACCTGTTGAAGGTAAATAAAAGTACCGATCTTGCGAACTTAACAGACTTATCAGCATTCCTCAACGTATTGACATTAACCCTTAATTTGACTTTGACCGCTGGAACGGACATAACTTTCAAAAAAATCCTGTGCGTCTTGAAAATGGATTTTAAATAAAAAAATACTGGCAATTGTTTGTTGTGCCATAAATAAGATTGTGCAAAATGAATTCCTAGAGTGACAACACTATCTGTCACTAGAAAACAAAATGTCGGCAAGGAAAGGAGGCGATCATCTGTTTTTTGCAAGGTAATTTTTTGGATATTTTAATGTTTTATGTAACAATGGTAAAAGTATTTTGCATTGGGTGATAGAAAATATATGTACGATTATGTTTACTTGTAATTCCTAACGTTTGATGTGTGTTCTATTGTTTTTATGCTTCTTAACCTCTTTGTCCGTCCCAGCGTATTTTGCCAAACATCTAGAAAAGTTGTTCTAAATTACATTGTCCACTGGGACGGACATCACCAAAGTTAGTTTAATTTGCGGTTATGGGTGCTTTCTTATTTTGTTTTTGTTTTCCGCTTGTCAACAGCACACACGTGCGTCAAAAATATTAGGCTTAGTTCCTAACGAGCATGCTTCAGATGCAAGTGAAAAATCAGACTCTGAATCTGAAATGCATGATGAATGTCCTTCTACTAACAGCAACTATTCCTCCTTCAATTGCATCTTCGCTTGAAAATTTGAATATTAGTATTTCTGAAGACGAAAAACATGAAATTAATACATATGATTTACCTGATTCAATGCCCCTTACTCCTATTCTAAAAGATCTTCAAGAATCGAATTGCGAAAAGTTACCGTCATTATCTGCAATTCCTTCACTTCCATCTATCACACCTATCACACCAGGACATCCTGTTAGGTCACGAAAACGAATCGTACGATCAAAACTGGTTCCAAAAGCGCCAGCTGAAAAGAGAGCCAAAAAACCAAAGAAGTTTCAAATGGAAACTTGAATCGTTTCGCCACAGAGCTACAATTGAAGAAAACCTAGAAAGCGATTTTGTCGATTTACCGGACGCTACACCATCCCCCTTGACTTACTTTTACATGTTCCTTTCTACGGATATATTGACAGACATTGTTGACCAGACTAATTAATAAGGGCCTTAAGATTGAAGAACCATCAAAGCGGCGCCCAAGAATCACTGTTATTGGAGTCCCGGTAGCCCTGACTGATAAGGAGGTTTTGGATTGCATCTACGAGCAAAACCTCTCAGATAAGTTGACCAATACAACTCGTGAGTCGTTTGAAGAACAAATAAAATTGAGCCATAAATCTGGGAAAAAAGACCTCCCTAATTGCAATTTTATTCTAGAAGTGCCAGCTAGCATCAGGAAGATCCTAGTCAATCAAGGACGAATATTCATCAATTGGACGTCATGCCCAGTTCGAGATTTCACGATCGTTACTCGGTGTTTCAACTGCCAGCAGTTTGGACACGCGGCCAAGTTCTGCCGTGACACTAACCCGACGTGTAATCACTGCGGAGAGACTGGCCACACTTTTAAGGAATGCTGCACAAAGTCCAGTCCACCAAACTGTGCGACGTGCAAACGTTTTAATAGGAAAAGTGATCATAAAACTGGTGATGTAAATTGTCCTGCACGGAAATATGCCGAGGACAGCTATATCCATTCCATAGATTATGAAGGCGCCTAAGAGCGCTACCTATTAACCTATCCTTTAAGCACACTAGTAGTAGTTTTTGTTTGTTTATATTTATTAGGCGTTTATTTATCATGACTGATCAATTACTTAAGGACCTAGATCAATTTTCTGTGTCTGAAGTTATAAATTGTAATATTGATGAGTGTAAGCACCACTTTCCCTTGGGAGAGAAACCGCTGACCTTTCTCACACAAAATATTCGCAGCATAAATCGAAATATAAATGGTTTTGAAATATTGCTACAGAACCTGGGTATAAGTTGTGACATTATCGTCCTAACAGAATGTTGGTTGTCAAACCAAACCACTGTTTTACCATCTTTAGACGGATATGTTTCGCATAAAACCAACAGAAACATCAACCAGAATGATGGTTTAGTTGTATTTGTCAACAATAATTTAGGTACAACTGTAGAAGAACCTTTGCTACAAAATTGTAATTGCTTACTCATTAAAATTAATACAGATACGGTAGTTATGGCTATATACAGACCACCTTCTCAAAATGTCGCAAATTTCTTAGATTCACTAAACGTACAGTTACAAAGTCTTACAACTTTTAAACACATAATTCTAATGGGGGACATTAATATCAACATTGCTTCCGGGAAAATGGACATTCATGCACATAACTATGTTAATATCTGCTCATTCCACGGACTCTTGCCAGCTCATTACCACCCCACGCATCAAAGTGGTTCATGCTTAGATCATTTCATTATAAAAACAAATAAACCAGCCAAAACATTTGTTACTAACTCTTCGCTCACTGATCACCAAGCAGTTTTACTAATATTACAAGTTTCTTTACCAAGAAAAAATTGTTTACGCAGCTATACCAATGTCAACATGACACACCTCGAAAAAGACATACGTAATATTAATTTTGACCCAGTTTATAATTCCACCGATGCAAACATTGCTATTAATTATTTTATAAATTCACTTCACTCTGCAATAATAAAGCATACAGTCGCCAAAATAACGCCAAGGAAGTACAAGTGCATTAAACCTTGGATTACACCCGGACTTGTTCGATGTATTAGGCATAGAGACAAACTTCACATAAAGTTCAAACTTGAGCCTGAAAATGAAATTCTTTCCATTACATAAAAAAGATATAGAAACTTCTGCAACAACCTTCTGAAAAAAATAAAAAATGAATATGACAGAAAAGAACTGCAGAAAGCAGGCAAAAATAGTAAACTTATTTGGAAATTTATAAAAACAAATACATTCAGATCAAAACAACTTGAACCTCCACTTGACTTATTGACTATAGAGAACAACCCAATAGAATCAACAAATATAGTTAATTACTATTTTTCTAACGTAGGCAAAACCTTAGCAGAAAAGACCATACAATCTAGAGGTTCTTTCTCTCAAAACCAACCTAAATCTTTCCCCAGACTCAAATCTTTTGTCTTACTAGATACGGATGTCGACGAAGTATTAACAATCATTTCTGGATTAAAGGACGTTTGCGCGGTTGGGTGGGACGACATATCAAACAACATACTTAAACATTTCAAATACCTCCTTGCTCCGCCGCTAACTCATATTTTTCAGTTATGCTTAACTAATGGTGTATTCCCTAAGTCGCTTAAAAAAGCAGTGGTTACTCCTGTATATAAATCTGGTGACAAAAAATGTGTTAACAACTACAGACCCATTTCAGTTTTAACAGGGCTCTCCAAGATCTTAGAGAAAATCATTAATATTAGATTAATGAAATATCTAGAGGATAACAAATTGCTTTCGGATAGACAATTTGGCTTTAGGCCCAAAAAATCAACTAATCAAGCAGTACATCAAATGACGGATTATATAACAACTAATTTGGATCAGGGCATGCACTCCATTGGGATCTTCCTAGACCTCGCCAAGGCCTTTGACACAATTTCCTGTCCTTTATTATTGGGCAAGCTTGAAAGACTCGGAATAAGAGGAACAACGCTTACACTGCTTTCTGATTATTTAAGAGACCGCGAACATTGTGTAAAAATTGGTCAGTACGTCAGTTCTGAGCTTCGAAATAGTAATTACGGAATACCACAAGGTAGTATATTGGGTCCTACTTTATTCCTAGTATATATTAATGACCTGTGCAGCTTAACACTCCAAAATGGTGTCATAATGTCTTATGCAGATGACACAGCTCTATTGTTTTCAGACAAGTCTCGAGAGGAGGTGTATAAACAAGCCCAGAACGGTTTTAATATAGTGTCTAATTGGCTACATGAAAATCTCCTAACACTAAATGCAGAAAAAACTAAACACATTTTATTCACTATGAGAAATACTAACCTGCCAACTACTAACATAAACATTTATGCGCATAAGTGCGGCAAGTACGCTGACAATGCATGTAATTGTCCTACTTTAGCAAAAGCCGATCATATGAAATATCTTGGAGTGACGATTGACACAAATCTGAACTTCCGTAAACACATTGATTTATTATGCACTCGAATGCGTAAATTAATATACATTTTTAAGAATTTACGATATATAACGGACTACAAATTAATTAAACAGGTCTATTTAGCTTTGTGTCAATCCATTCTTACATATTGCATAACTTCATGGGGAGGGGCTGCAAAAACAATCCTACTACCATTAGAACGTGCGCAGAGAGCTATCCTTAAGGTAGCCACCTTTCGCCCATTTAGATTTCCCACATACGAGCTTTATACGGCATGTAAGGTTTTAACTGTGCGTCAACTATTTATATTAAAGATAGTATTACACCAGCATAGCAATCTCCCTTATACCCCCATACCTATACATAAGAGAAGAAAAGACCTAGTTTGCATAAAGCCTCAAACTAGACATACTTTTATAAATAAATTTTATGGTTTTTTAGGTCCGTTCTTATATAATAAAATCAATAAGTCTCTAAGTATATATAGTGTAAATTGTAAAAAATGTAGTGAAATGTTAAGTGAATACTTAGCGACATTAAATTACTCAGACACTGAAAAATTGCTAGAAATCATGCAATAAGTTTATTAATGTTAAGGCAATTTTTATTTAATAATATAATTATTATGTATCAATGCTAGCTCTATGTACATTAATTTAATAGTCCAATAAAACACTCAGCGTTGTTACGTGAAGGCCTGAAACACAGGTTTGAATAAACCTACATCAGGCAGGTCGCTATTGTTTTTCATTAGGCCTTTATCCAATATATTATATAAGTTATACCTACACTAGATTTATTTTAGGCATAGTTTAATATTTGCTTAATAATTTTAATATGTAACTCTGTACTGATGTCACTTCTATGTAATTTATATGTGAACTTATGAATAAATAAAAAATTATTATTATTATTATTAATTTCTATTCAGTTCAAGAGTTGGGGAAGTCAATATTATTGACTGAGAACGAGTTGAAACATTTTCTAGCAATTCATCTAATTATGGGCATAGTCCAGATGCTTTCATACTTCGATTATTGGTCGCAAAAATTTTAATATGGTAAAGTTTCTGACATAATGCCTCAAAACCGTTAACAGCAAATACGGCGTTGGTTACATTTCGTAAAAAACAACCTGGAAGATGGCGACCGGTACTATAAAATTAGACCGATACTCGAAAAAGTAAGGCAGAATTGTTTGAAACAGCAAGGAACTGAAACACGATATAGTATAGATGAAAAAATGATACCTTACAAGGGGACGAAAGCAGGAAAAAGCAAACAGTATATGAAAGATAAGCCTAGCAAATGGGGTTTTAAAAATTATGTAAAGGCTGGGGTCTTGGGTATCATCTATGACTTTATACTTTATGGTGGTGAAGATACCTTTCGTAACCATACTTCTTCCGAAGTATCTCTTGATTTTGGCGCTCAAGTAGTCATTGCTTTGTGTCAGAGTATCCAACGGAAGCCAGCAATTATCTATTGCGATAATTTCCTTTCGTCTCCAGAGTTATTTTATATTTTACGAGAGATATGGTATTTTCGCTTTGGGCACAGTACGAAATAATCGCATCAGAGGCGCAGAAAAGGTTTAACCAAATGAAAAAAACATTCAAAAAGAAAAAGAGAGGACATTTTGCTCAAGTTACATGCGACAAGAATCGTTTGGCAGTAGTCCGTTGGCATGACAACAAGGTTGTGACATTTATAAGTTCTTTTGTCGCTAGTAAAGCTGTGGAACAGATCTTGCGATATTCAAAGGACGAGAAGAAGAAAGTAGATGTACAGTGTCCACAAATTGTGCGACAGTACAACAAACATATGGGCGGAGTCGACGTAGCTGATATGTTGATATCGCTGTACAAAACGCCATTCAAAACACGACGCTGGTACAGAGGCCGGCACATCAAGCTACCCCCATCTGTCAAATTTCTTTGATAGTTTTTCAACTTTATCACAAAAGAATAAGGTTTATGTTCAATTGGGAAAATTTGACAGTTTGGGACAGCTTGACCTGCTGGCGACTGTACATGGGTATTTTTGGGCAATTACTGGACATTTGTATAAACAATGCTTGGTTGGTTCACAGAAAGGCGAATGAAGGCAATCGTAAAAAGAAGATGGCACTGAAAGCTTTTCGATATGCTGTGTATGAGAATCTCATCTCTGAAAACCATTGAGCCAAACGAAGCAAAAGCGGAGCCCCAAAAGTCAACAAGCCCCATGCGGCACGCCCTTCCAGTCCAGTAAAGTATGACAATGTAGGTCATTTCCCGCAGACCATGGAGGAAGGACGTTGTAGATACTGCCAAAAAAAAAACTGTGGTGTACTGCATATCAAATATCAGCCGCGACTTTGTAACTGGAAAAAATGCCAGAAATTGTTTTTTAGATTTCCAAAATAATATAAACTATGTAGTTTATTTTTAGTTATAAGTTATTACATTCTTAATAAAATATTAAAATAGTTGGATTTATTATTTTTCCCTAATTTGAAAATGTCCGTCAGACCGGACAGTTAAATCAGCAAGTCAGTTTTTAAATATTTGGCAATGGCCGTTGTGGCGGATTGGATTTTACTCACTACTAAATAAATATTAACAAAAATATTGGTATTTTCAACATTTTTTCCTTGCCAAACTAAGGGTTAATCGGGTAATGTACGTTATTCCCAGATCTGCGTTGATAGCATTTAACGCCAACCAATACTCATTTATCCCCCCCATACCCCTAGAACAATATGACATTCATGAATGCCAAAAATTAGATGACCAAACTCTACTGTGTTCGATCGTCACAAATCTATTTGCGATGTACAGCTGATTCGAGACAACTAAGAACACAGCGTTTAACCGCTCAGGGACTTAAAAACGCATTACGTCAGAACCGGAAACTGGAAATTGAAAACGACAAACTCAAGAATGAAATAGAAAATTACAAAACCAAGGTACGCGAAAAAGCGACAACAAAAAAAATATATGTTATTTACGGCCTAAATGAGTACTATCGGGAATCACCAAAGAGAAACAATTATAGTTTGTGGATACGAGTTCAGTTTGGCTTTTTGTCGACAAAACCATCGAGGTGGTGGAGCTGCCATCCTGACACGAACGGGGTTGAACTGTAAAGAGCTACCCGACATTACCAATCTTTCCATTGAATATGTTGTAGAATGTTGTGCTATAGAAATTAAGTCGCCAAAACTAATTATTATTCTTGTGTACAAGCCCGATCGCAATATAGAACAGTTTTTTAACTTTTTAAATCAACTACTGAAGGTCATTACACTGAAATATAAAACAAACGCCTCATAATTACTAGAGATTTTAACTTAGTTTACTTTAAAAAAGCAAAAGATTACCAGAGACTTAGCAACATCATGATGGAACTAAACCTACACCAAATCATTAAAACTCCTACAAGAACCACAAAATCAACATCGACTTGTATAGATCTTTTATTTACAAATAATAATAGCACTGAATTTCAAATAACTGTTAATAATAATGGTATCTCCGATCA
The DNA here is from genome assembly GCA_949987655.1 of Polymixis flavicincta. Taxonomy (NCBI): domain Eukaryota; kingdom Metazoa; phylum Arthropoda; class Insecta; order Lepidoptera; family Noctuidae; genus Polymixis; species Polymixis flavicincta. The sequence continues at coordinate 6,551,707 of OX465171.1, read as the reverse complement.
CAATAGCTTAACATACAGCCTTAGGAACGGGGTAACGCAAAGTCAAACGACACCCTACGTTACTAAAAGAATTTTTAACAACACTAATTTGACAAATTTCCAATCGGGATTAAATAAAATAAACTGGGACTACATTTTTAATCATATACAAAAAAAAAAAAATCAGCTGTTCCATACATTTTGACCGCGTAGGTATTGCACTTTTCTATGAAACAGATGATTTTTTTTGTATAACCGGCGATAAATTTCTGCGCTAGGGGGGGTTCCAGAATGATATGCTGAATTCATGGTTACAATTTGCGCCTTTAGGCGCGATTGGTCCAATTCGTGATTAGTCCAATGTTAAAAAAAAAATCCAATTCGCAGTTGGTCCAAAATGGACAAGGTTTTTGCAATTAAACCATATATATGTACATACGTATACGTGTTACAAGATTCTATCATTACTTATATTATAATTTTGTCCAATTTTGTATTAGTACGAAAAATTTACGGGATAACAAAATAAAATTGAATGTAACTAATTTCAAATATTTAATATAATACATGATTACTGCATTATCGGTTGCAAAAACAAAACGCATACGCTTGGGGGCTTTTATTTAGATTGTAAGCTCTGTGTACGATTTTTTTAAATTTTAATTTATTATTTTTTATTTCTACTTGAGTACATATATTTTTAAATGTGTTGATGGTATAATGGCGTGTGCTAGCTGACTTATGGCAAATGTAATGTTTTTGTTTTTTTTGTGTTTCGTAATGTTAATTACCTCCTATTGTACAGAATCAAGTTCTTCTAATTTAACAGACAGCTGTACTGCTAGGGAGTCTGTTGGGCCACTTTATCTTTTCATTTAACACAAATTGTCATGTACTCTGGCATACCATAAAATTCAAGGGCGATTAACTGACACCGTCTAAACACGTACAATTAAATCGCATGCGATTTTATTGAATGGCAAAACTTGCATTCAATTATTTTGTATGTAATTTTATGGAATCACACGTGTGTAAACACTTGCATGCAATTCTTGTGTGGCAATCAAATTGAGCGTGCTTTATTGCATGCAGTCATTGCTCTTGAACATTCCAGAAATGTTGTACCGTGTAAATGAAGCTTTAGAGTCATTATCTATACATCTATACATATAATTAAATTGTAGAAAAGTGGTGTCTGTACAATGGAAATAAATAAAAAAAAAGTAGCAGGGGTTGTTATTATATCGATGCCGAACCCGAAATTGTATTTTTTTTTGTCTGTTTGTCTGTTTGTGTGTTTGTGCACGCTAATATCAGAAACGGCTTATTCGATTTAGATACAGTTTTCACTAATATATTGTAGTAAGCTTCACTTAACATTTAGTGTTTATTTCATGTCAATCGGTTCATAAATAAAAAAGTTATGTCAATTTAAAGAGTCACGGCGAACATTTTTAACGTACAGAGTACGTACTACACGCCTCGCGCCTGAGCGTCCGTGGCTATATAAAGCGCGCTGAGAGCCGCGCCGCTGCCCCCACCCGATTCGCGCCGGCGTCCCTCAGGGCGCCGTGCTATCCCCTCTCATCTTTACGCTGTTCACCAGCGATATCCCCAAGAGTGGTAAGGCACAGTTGGCTCTGTTCGCAGACGACACAGCCATCTACCACTCTGGGCGTAGTTCCAAAGCGATAGCCAAATCCCTCCAGACCGCAGTCAACGTACTCGGTGCATGGTTTAGGAAATGGCGAATCGAATTAAATCCGGACAAAAGCCAGGCGGTTCTCTTTAAGAGACCGCAACGCCACCTCGACCCCCTCCGGCCCATCTCCATATTCGGCAAGCCGATCCCTTGGGAAAAGCAAGCCAAATATCTTGGAGTGATTCTAGATCAGCACCTCTCCTTCTCTGAGCATATCATGAAGGCACGCTCACGCGCCGCCTTCGCTCCCGGAAGGTTGCACTCTGTTCTGAACGCACGTAGCAAATTGTCACTCAAGTGCAAATTGCGTATTTACACGGCGTGCATAAGGCCCATCATGACGTATGCATGTGCAGTCTTTGCACACACGCACCCCCGACACATCCATAGGATGCAGACCCTCCAAAACCGTTTCCTCCGCCAAGCCACAGGCTCCCCATGGTTCGTTCGGAACGAGATCCTCCATCTCGATCTGAAAATGCCCACTATTGCTCAATTTATGAAACGCAACTCGAATCGCGTTTCTTCGATAAAGCAGAGTTACATCGCAATCCCTTGATTGTGAAGGCCGCTAGTTAAATAAATAAATTGTTTATTACCACAAAGTTCAAGTACATTGCACTGTATACAGATTATAGATCTTAATTTAGCATTTGGTAGGTAAGCACAATAGGTTCAACCCTGTCCCCTAAACTAGGCTAGGCCTGTATCTTAGGGGGCAGTACCCGGAAATAGGATATGCTATACGATGTAATTTTGGCAGACGTGCCAGTGGACTGTGTCAAGTGGGTGCATTTATTATCTTGTGGTAAGATTAAAAAATGTGATAATGAGAGAGTGAAGAGTGAATTGTATTGTATTAGAGTAAATGTTTGATGAATGTGTGGGGAAGTGGATAGGGTGTTTTGTGATAGTGTTGTGTGTAGTGAATGAAATGCGTGTGCGTTTGTAGTGTGTTATGGATGTGCGAGTGATTAGTGCGTGTGCGAATAATAGGTGGATTACACATAAAGAGGTGATTGTTAGGTGATGTAGGTTAAAAGAGATTCTGTACCATGATAGTCTTGTTTTAGCAGCCATTCAATTACTGTACGTTTTAGTTTGAATGAAATGCGTGTGCGTTTGTAGTGTGTTATGGATGTGCGAGTGATTAGTGCGTGTGCGAATAATAGGTGGATTACACATAAAGAGGTGATTGTTAGGTGATGTAGGTTAAAAGAGATTCTGTACCATGATAGTCTTGTTTTAGCAGCCATTCAATTACTGTACGTTTTAGTTTAAACCTGGGGAGACCGAGAATATTTAGCATTTTATGGGCTTTGTTGTAAATGTGGGTACTTATTACGTAAAATTGGTGCCTTGCAAACTTCGTTTTATGTTGAATGCTGGGAATTATATGTTTACGTTTTTTGGGGTCAGGGGGAGCCAAGCTGCCATGTATCCTAAGAATTGATTGAAGCACAAATAGCTGTCGTATAGTTAAAACTTTACAGTCTGTATAAAGTTGCGCTGTTGGATATCTGCGTGGTTTCTTCGTCATAACTTTAAGAACTGCTCTTTGTGCTCTCTCGGCCCTCAGGAGACCTGTCTTATTGGCTCCACCCCACACGTTAATGCAATACCCTAGCACCGATTGGCACAGCGCAAAATACACCATTTTAAGAATATCTTGGTCAGCTGACCCCCTGAGTGATTTAAAAATAGGGATAAGACGCATTGTTCGGGTGGTCAGTGTGTCTAGGTGTTTGTCCCACTTTAGTCCATTGTCTATATGGATGCCGAGGTATTTTACGCAGTCATCTCTTCTTAATTTTGGACAGGGGCAAGGTGTTGAAGGACTTGTACATGAGTGTGCGGTTAAGGAGAAAGTACTTGGTGGTTTCATATTGCACCGAATGGCGAAAGGAACATAAGAAGTCTTGGCCAGATTTAATGTCAGTAGGTTAGAGTTAAACCAGTGCATGATTCTACTTAGGGCAGACTCAGCGTTGCTTTTAGCGGCTTCCCAAGATGGACCATGGGCGATAATTGCGGTGTCATCAGCATAGGTGAACATGTTGCAATTTGGAAGTGACATATTGCAGAGATCGTTTATGTAAATTAGGAACAGTGTCGGCCCTAGTATGCTACCTTGTGGTACGCCGTAAGACACTAGCTTCTCGTTACTCAAATTAGGACCAATTTGGACTTGTTGACTACGGTTGGTAAGGTAATCTATGAAAATTTCAAGAGCTTTGCCACGAACACCCAAGGATTCCAACTTGGAGATAAGTTTGGGCACAGAAACCGTGTCAAACGCTTTGGAAAGATCCAAGAAAATTCCCAAGCACTTCGTCTTCTCATCGAGTTTTTTAGCAATCAATTGCGTAAGATCTAGTACCGCGTCTTCAGTCGACACCCCTGAACGAAAACCATATTGGTTGTCAGCTATAAGATGAAATTTGTCTAGGAAGTTTCTAAGTTGTTTATTGAGAATCTTTTCAAAATTTTAGACAGTGAAGTGAGTACAGATATGTGTCTGTAATTGTTAACACAGTTTCTGTCCCCTCCCTTGAAAATTGGGTGCAGAATGCCTTTTTTAAGAGCATTCGGGAAAACTCCTGACTGAATGCAGAGGTTAAAGATGTAGGCTATATGTGGAGCCAGGATATGACGATGCGTTTTAAGGAATGATGACGTGATACCGTCCCAACCTACAGCACAGTCAATGCGTAGCTGAAGTATGGTTGCTTCCACGTCCCTTTCGTCTATTTCAGTGATGACAAGCGAATTACAGGGCTGGCTATTTGTTAAAGTGTTGGGGGAATGACTGCTGATGGATGTGGTTTGATTTTGAAGTATCTTGGAAGCCAAATTTTTACCAACATTGGAGAAAAAAGTGCACACATTATTAATGGAAGAAATCGGAGAGTCACATAATTCCAACAATATGTCTGAGCTGGTTCTTATTGGGCGAGTGTTGGTGATTTCCTTGATTGTTTTCCATAGGGTTTTAGGGTTGTTTTTACTTTTTTGTAGCTCATTGTGTTCATGTGTTTGTTTTAATTTTCTTAGCAATCCGTTACAAAAGTTTCTATAGCGCGTGTATGTGATTTTTAGAATTAAGTTATTTGGAGCGTTTTTCGATTTTAAATGCATGGTGTCCCGATTTTTTATGCATTTTAGAAGACCTGGGGTGATCCATGGCTTGACGGTTCGTTGTTTCCTTGGAAGGGTGACTTGTATTGTATGTTTAGTTGTTACTGTAGAGATAATTTTTAAAAGTATGTTCATTGCTTCGTTACCGTCACGAGTCTTGTAGATATCTGCAAAACTTGTATTCCCCAATTCGTCTTTCAAAGCGTCATGGTTTGTGCAAGATACAGTGGTTTTCTTTTTACGTATAGGGTTTGAATATTTAAGTAATAGCACTATTGGTTTGTGGTCAGTAATGTGTGATTCCAGAATTAAGGTGGTAGTGTCCAATTTTGTCTTTATGAGAAAGTGGTCAATACAGTTATCTACTCTGGTTGGTAGTAGATGGGTAGGAGATAGACCATGAGAGGCGTTTAGGATAAGATAGTCTAGGCTACGGTCGTTTCTGTTGTCTACCTTAATATCGATATTCAGATCACCAACAAGGACGACGTTCTGATAATTAGATAGATCATTGTAGGCATCATTTAGGGTATTCAGAAAACTTTCAAATTGATCTTTGGTGTTGTACGAGGGAGACCTGTAAACTGCCACAACAGCAAGTCCCGGTTCTATTTTGCATATAAGACAGTTTGCATTTACAATGTTGGGTTCATATACAGTGGCGGGGGATTGGGTTTTAGTGTAAATTACGATTCCTTCGTTTTGATTACAGTTATTTGAGGAATAGTGTGATTGATATCCTTCAAGTATCGGTATGTTACTCACTTTTCTCAGCCAGCACTCTGTGAGGACAATAACATCGAAATCAACTTTAGTGGTATAGATAAGTGTTTGAAGACTATCGAAGTTTTTACTTATACTGCGTATATTGACATGGAGTATTTTAGTGTTATTGTGTTTAGAGAATTTGGCGCAGTCCTCTGGATCAATTAAGAACGAATTTCCTAGGTGAAGCCTGTCTAGCTATAATTCAGTATTATGGTGTACCTAACAATATACGCTGTTCAAGGCAATCAGCAGCAGACTCAAGTAACCTTGGCGCAGCTTATTCAAATGTTAGGTTTGTAATCAAAACGATGCAAATCGGTCGATCAACAAATAATCAAAGATCTTCTCACGGTATCAAGTAGGCCGAAATAGTTCCTTGAAATGGCTGGGGTGGCGCCACCAGTCGTGTGCCCTCGCAATGCGACGCAGGCGCACCGCGCTCGTCGCTGGAACGCTGCGCCAAAAGCTTCTCGGTAGGTTGGTAGCACCGGGACAGTTGCGCACTCACCGGATTTACGCCTTTATGCCGTCCGCACAACTACGGAGATTCCTTGCACTTTTGGGTTTGGCACTATGATACGGCACTTTTAAATAAATTTGCTAATTAATTCATTTACCGATCTACACTTGATGATGGTTTGAAAACAATTATTGTGAGATTAAGTCACACTAGGTTTATGTTTCCTTGAAAAGTAAGTGTGTTGACTACCGGTAAATGGAAGGGAACAACGAAAGGCACGTTTATCTGTCGATCGCGAAGCTCACGCGCTATCGCGTGTGTCTGAGACTTTTACTGACAGGGAAACCCGCCTGAGCTCCCAGAGAGTACGGACAACAAATGCTCGATCCCAGGACTCACAGGACGAACGGGAAATACGTCTCACTGCCGATCGTGAAGCTCATACACTTTCGCGTCAGTCTGAGACTTTCACTGATAGGGAAATTCGTCTGAGTTCTCAGAGAGTTCGGACAGCAAATGCCCGGTCTCAGGAAACACAGGAAGAACGAGAAATACGTCTCACTGCCGATCGTGAAGCTCATGCACTATCGCGTGAGTCTGAGACATTCACTGATAGGGAAATTCGTTTGAGCTCTCAAAGAGCACGAACTTTGCGGTTTAAAGAGCTGGAAAGTAGTTTCGATCGTGAATCTCGATTGACAGCTGATCGAGAGCGACACAACAATAATAGACTTCTTGAAAATGATGATGAATATCGACAAAGATTACAAACAGCTAGAGAAAACTATGAGCAAACCCGTCAGAGCGAGGAAAATTATTTATTAGCTGAGAGAGCACGAGTAAGGGAATTTCGGCAAGAAGAAACTGCAGACGAACGCCAGTCACGGCTGAATGCTGATCGAGTTGCGCATACAATCAATAGAATGGTGTCAAGATCGATAGAAGATCCATAAAGTGGAGCGGAGATTGAAATCCTTCCATGGGCGAACAAAGAGAAATCAGGTTATTCATATTCGCTCAGAATTTATTACTCTGAATTCGCCATTATAGGAGGTATGGTGGTATGTTGTCAATTTTGTGATGCCTTAAAATGGCAAAAAGAACCAAATGGCATATGCTGTTCAGGTGGCAAAGTGCTCATTGAAAGTTTCCGTGAGCCTCCAGACTTTATAAAAGCTTTACTAAATGGGGAATATCCTCAGTCAAAACATTTTTTAGACAATAGCCGTTTATATAATAGTGCATTCCAAATGACATCTTTTGGGGCCAAACAAATCACAGAGGGCCCTTCATGCCGACTTTTAAGGTGCAGGGCCAAGTTTATCACCTTATTGGATCTTTGCATCCACAAAATGAGCCTAAATTTCTTCAAATTTATTTTGTATCAAATTACAATGAACAAGCTCATTTGCGACATGATAACTTTCCTCGATTGAACATCGACCTTATATCTCAACTTCAAAATATGTTACATCAAGTAAATCCGTATGTCAGAAGTTTCAAAGCTGCAATAGATTCCACCCCACAAGGCCAAAATAACAATTATAAAGTTATAATTAAGGCTGATAGACGTCCTGTGGAAGAACATTGTGGAAGGTACAATGCTCCTGTTGCAGACGAAATTGCAGTAATCTTAGTCGATCAGGAATGTGACAGACGTGATATAGTATTACGTACTCATGATGATCGCTTACAACGTATTTACGAAACACATCGAGCTTATGACGCTCTGCAATATCCATTGATATACTTCCATGGTGAGGATGGGTACAATTTCGGACTCTATCAAGTTAATCCAAGGACTAGAATAACAAATTACAATAAAAAAATATCAGCCCTACAGTTTTATTCTTACCAGATACAAATTAGACGGAATTGTTTTAATTATTTGCAACGATTTCGAGGATTATTTAGCCAATTCATCGTAGATATGTACGCAAAAATAGAGGCAGAGAGGTTAATTTATATACGCACTAACCAGACAAGATTACGTTCTGAGGATTATGTGCATCTGCGAGACGCAATGCAGCAAGATAATAACGTGGAGAACATGGGACGATTAGTTATCTTACCGTCAAGCTTTATAGGAGGTCCACGTTACATGCACGAGCGTACTCAAGACGCCTTTTGCTATGTTCGTAAGTACGGTCGACCTGACCTTTTTATCACTTTTACCACTAACTCAAAGTGGAATGAAATTTCATAAGGGCTTTTTGCCGGCCAGGCGCCACATGATCGGCACGACATAATAGCCCGAGTGTTTCACCTTAAACTCAAGCTGATGATTGACCTAATAACAAAAGAAAAGGTTTTCGGACCATCAGTGTGTTTTATGTACAGCGTTGAGTGGCAGAAACGGGGCTTGCCACATGCCCACATTCTGCTGTGGTTAGAAGAAAAACTTAGACCTGATTCTATCGATACTGTTATAAGTGCTGAATTTCCCGATAAGACCCAAGATCCCGTGTTATTCGATATTATTAAGACTCATATGATTCACGGACCATGCGGCACGTTAAACAGAAATTCTCCCTGTATGCAAGAAGGTCGTTGCTCTAAAAGATACCCTCGGGTCCTTTCAGAACAAACGATATCAGGAGAAAATGGGTATCCATTATACCGTCGAAAGTCACCACAACAAGGTGGTTTCACAGCTAAAATAAGATTACATGGCCAGGAAATATATGTTGATAATAGATGGGTGGTACCTTATTCACCGGTACTATCACGAACCTTTCAAGCTCACATCAATGTCGAGGCATGTAACAGTGTTGAATCCATCAAATATATTTGTAAATATGTGAATAAGGGTTCTGACCAAGCAACTGTGGGGTTCGCTAATAATGATAACGATGAAGTTACAAGGTTTCAGTCGGGCCGGTATATAAGCTCCTCTGAGGCAGTTTGGCGTATTTTAAGTTTTTCGATCCACGAGAGATATCCACCCGTCATCTACCTTGACGTTCATCTTGAAGGTGGACAAAGAATATACTTCAACCCTGATAATGTAACGGAGCGTTTCTAAACAACCCAAGACGAACCACTCTGCTCGCTTTCTTTAATCTTTGCGAAACAGATGCATTTGCTAAGACACTCTTATACAACGAAGTTCCATCGTATTATACCTATAATAAACAACAGGGTATTTTTAACCGCAGAAGACGTGGAACAGCTGTAGTAGGTGAACCAGGTATTTTTAAAGATCATGTCATTGGTAGGGTTTATACGGTTCATCCAAATAACTCGGAATGCTTTTACCTGCGCCTACTGCTGCACGTTGTCCGAGGGCCTACTTCTTTTGCCGATCTCCGAAACGTTGACAATATCGTACACCCTACATACCAAGCCGCTTGCCGGGCACGTCACTTGCTGGATGGGGATCAACATTGGGATGATGCTTTGTCAGAAGCAAGTATTAGCGAAAGTCCTCATCGGTTGCGACATTTGTTTGCAGTCATGCTGGTGTTTTGTGCACTTTCTGACGCTGCACAGTTGTGGTATAAGTATCAGAACAAATTGGCTGAGGATTTTTTTAGGCACGTACAACTTAATGATAACAACCCAATTGAGGAGAGATTACGTGAAAGTCAATTGAATCGTTGTTTGTTGGCTATTCAAGATGTAGTTACATCTATTGGGGGTAATCCTATTTCTCAATATGGCATGCCGGAGGCATCATTTGACGGTGAATGCATTAAATAGAGATTACGCGATGGAAACCAACTATGATCCAATTGACCTGGCCGAAACTTTACAAACTGATGTCTCGAGGCTAACTGATGAACAGCGTTTGAAATTTGATCGGGTGTGCCGCAGCGTTGATAGTACTTTGGGAGAAATGCTATTCGTAGATGCACCCGGTGGAACGGGTAAAACATTTCTTACGAAAGTTATTTTGGCGAAGGTACGAAGCCAAGGTAAAATCGCGCTTGCTGTCGCTTCATCAGGCATAGCAGCCACATTGTTGCCAGGTGGGAAAACTGCTCATACAATTTTCAAAATTCCGATCGATTTAGACCGCACAGAAAGCCCTGTTTGTAATATTTCAAGAAACAGCGATAAAGCTAAGGTTCTTCGTGGTTGTAGCCTTATTATATGTGATGAGTCCACAATGGCCAATCGAAAAGCAGTAGAAGCAGTAGACAGAACGTTGCGTGATGTCAAGCAAAATGATCAACCCATGGGTGGCATTACTATGCTTTTTTGTGGCGATTTTCGTCAGACTCTCCCTGTAATACCACGTGGAACAAGGGCTGGTGAAGTTAGAGCCTGCCTAAAGAGTTCTCGACTGTGGCATTACATTATCCCTTTGCATTTGACATTAAATATGCGTGAGCAAATTGGAGGCAACGAAAGTGTTCAAGAATTTTCAGATTTGCTACTTGAGATTGGTAACGGTGTGTATCCGCAGGAACAAGGAAAAGTTGTTCTTAATGAAAACCTATGCAACATAGTTTTATCAATGCGAGACCTCATATCATCTGTGTATGGAAACGCAACGCAAATTGCGAAAATTCCTGGCTTTGCGAAAGAGCTATTTTGACACCACGAAACGACCAAGCAGCAACAATAAACGCTGAAATTTTGAGCTACGAGTATGTTCCGGGGTATTATGTTGAGTATATCTCCATTAACAGAGTCATGGAAGAAGGAGAATCAACAAGCTACCCAGTAGAATTTTTAGAATCCCTCAGTGCTCCTGGACTACCAGCACATAAAATAAAATTAAAAGTAGGCGTACCCATAATGCTTCTTAGAAATTTAAGCCCCCCAAAACTATGCAATGGCACCAGGTTAAAAGTGACCAATTTACAACGAAATCTGATAGAAGCAGAGATTTTAACAGGGTGTGGAAAAGGTGAAAGTGTTTTCATTCCTCGGATTCCTCTCATTCCAAACATTTTTCCATTTAGTTTTAAACGAGTCCAGTTTCCAGTCAGCCTATGTTTTGCGATGACAATTAATAAAGCACAAGGTCAGACGCTGAAAGTTGTGGGTGTAGATCTAAGTATCAGCTGTTTCTCGCACGGTCAGTTATATGTGGCTCTGTCACGGGTTAGCAATCCTAGGAGCCTGTATGCTTTCATCCCCGATGGCCATACTTATATAAAGTAAATTTTTAGCTACCCAAACGACTGTATATGTAATTCAAAATATGCTGCCCGAAAAGTCACTATTCCACGCGAACGAAGTCGCGGGCACAGCTAGTATATCATATCTTTGATTAAATACAGGCTGATTTTTTTTAGCGTCTGGAAAAAAATAGGGTATAATAGGTGAACGGGGTATAGAAGCCTGTGGCACAGAAATTAAACTTATTTATTTTTTCAAAACTAAAATGAAATGAACCTATCAATGAATACTATTACTTATTTATAGTAAACTTTTCATATTAAAATATAAAAAAAAAAAAACAAACAAAAAACATCAAATAATATCAAAATCCAACTTATAGGCACCCTACTCTACGCGCAGAAATTATCAATGAAAATTCGTAGCGAAATTCAATCCTTTGAAGCCGGCCGCTTTTTTCGCAGGCGTAGGTACCGCTCACGTTTCACCGCATGCGCACCCCCTTCCGCCCGCGCGCGCCGCTCTCCGTTTCTCCAGTCACCTGCGATTGGTCACAGCGTGACGTCGATCGCTGTTTTTTCCGCGTGTGCTTCAACTGCCCAGTGATTGTTTTCATAATGACGTACGCATACTCCAGCGTAGAGTACCTTGCCATGATGAGGTATTATTTTTTGTCCGGTGAAAATTTAAATGGTGCGAGACGAATGTACGCGGACGAACACCTACAATCCCTTAGACGTAACGGAATCCCTGACCCCCGGAACCACAGCACAGACTTGATATTCTGCACTTATCAGCGGTTACTTGACCATGGCTAGTTTCAGCTTCCCGGTCATGCCGGAGGCAGAGGCCGGCCACCCTTATCCATACATGTCGAAGACGCCATCCTGGAATATTTCCAGCGACACCCGAGGAGGAGGAACACCCGGCAAGCAGCTCGTCGATTTAGCGTAAACCAGTATGTGGTATGGAAGCTACTCCATTCAATGGATATGCATCCATACCACTTCTTACGCGTGCAAGCTTTGCATGCTCTGGACCGTGGACCTCGTATTGAGTTCTGTCGTTGGCTGCAGAACCACCCGCAGGCGAACGTTCTATGGACCGACGAGTCCATATTTACCCGCGTTTTTATCTACAACGTACACAATTAGCACTGGTTGAGTTTTCAAAACCCACATAAAATAAAAGAACACGCAGATAATCGCTCAACCACTTCACTAAACGAGCCGTCTTATTCTTACCGAATTTTTAGGCAATTCGCTTAGTCCACTACGCATTTGTTTCAATGGTTTTAGATTACAATAATAATTATTAGGATTCTTTTGTTTTACACATCAAGTTAAAACCTTCGAAATACAGATGAATGTGAGTGATTGTAATAAGAATTTAACATCAACAGATTTGTTTACATTTCTATCAAAGCTTTACCGATCCTACGAGACGTAATTTATTTTGTTTACGGTTTCAAGACACGCGTCACACAGTGTATCAAATTATTTGCCTACTACAACTCCACACAGCACGGTGACGTGTATAGATACACGCGCAAATGTGTGTAGGGATCAGTTGCAAAGATGTACACTTCATCATGCTTCATTCATGGGTGATCGCAGCTGACGCTCGTTTACTATTACTATTTTGGCTATTATTAGTTTTACGCGAGTATCGTAGGATGTATTCTTTTTCAGGTATTTTAAGGATATTCGGAACTTTAACTAAATCAATGGTACCAGGGAAAGGTTAGCGTATATGAGTTCTATTCTACTTGCACGACACGTCATATTGTTGTCCAGAAGCTAAAAAATGCCATCCGGTATATATGGCCATAGTTCTTCCTCCCTTATATAATATTATCTTATTGAGATAAGTAAGAGAAAAAACATATTTTTTATCATATGTATTTGGTGAAAGATCTGATAAAATAATAATAATCATAGTGTCAAGTAGGTACGATTATTATAGTAACTATATTTATTTCGTTTGGTTGATTCTTTACGAAAGTATAAAACTAATAATTATTGGTAGGAGCTTTGTAACACAAGATGTGATTTGTTACATGATAAATATAGTAGAATAAACTGGGTTATTTTGTTTAATTTTTGAAATACTTTAAATTGGACCAACTGCGAATTGGACCAACTGCGAATTGGACCAACCGCGAATTGGACCAATCGCGAATAAGGTGAATTGGACCAATCGCGCCTAAAGGAATTTGCGAACTGGATAAAACTTACCCTGTATAGTGAAATAATTTAATTGTAACAGTTAGAATCATTATAATATTATTTAATTTAATCATTTAATTTAATTTACATATCTCTTCCTCTGCAAGTAGTCACTTACTTCCCTGAATGCCGGGGTGTATGGATATGATTACAGCACAGGTTTTGGAATTTGAAAAAAGAACTGTCATACTCATACTGCAAGAAGAATATTTAAAAAAAGTAAAAAAAAAAATCTGGGTATCGATTATTTACTCGAATCGGAATCGAGACAATTTATATTACTGTCAGTCTTTTTATACGTGTAGCCTATGGGTGAAGCACACGCAGAAGACTTACAGTGCCCTGCGTGTTCAATACAATAACGCGTTCAGGATGTTGTTGGGGTTGCCACGCTTTTGTAGCGCTTCAGGTATGTTTGCAGACGCTCAAGTGGATACCTTTCAAGCAATACATCGCAAAAGAATAGCATCTCTTATGCGCCGCATACGGGGCAGCCCCAAGTGCTTCCTGCAGCTTATTGCAGGGAGAATGGACGCAGATTGCTCCCTCATGGAGCATTGGACAAAACTACATGTACGAGTAGTGCGGTCCTGATCAAATGTTTAATGTCTCTACAATTCTGTGTCTATTTTTGTATTCCATTTCTTATTACATTATTTTAAAAAAAACATGTAAGTATCTACCTATGGATGATAATTTATCTGAAATAAATAAATTGAATTGAATTAGAATTTATGAAGATTTTATTTTAAATATCGAACTATTTGTTTCGCAGTCACATCATATGTTAGTTGAAATCGATTTAAAAATCAAACTGGCCAGCACGATTTGACGCGCTTGCGTGCCATAAAATCGTGAAGAGTAAAAAAGGCAGTCGACTAGCTAGGCGCGAATGTAAATTTTTTTCGTGTTTTGGAGTTCTTTATCAAAAGTTTTGAAAATGTCAAGTGACGAAGACATGGATCTAACCCCCGATTAAGTAAATAAAAGAACAAGCAAAAACAGTTTTAGAAAATTTAGTACCGCCGAACTCGAAAGAAAGATATGTAAAGGCATACGACGAATTTTTGTTCTAATTTTACTATTATTTTAATTTAATACACATGTTTCTCGTTAATACATTTTCATAGAAACCTGCTTTCTTGTTTTTTACTTACCTCACAATCGAAGCAGAGTGTTTATCTCGGGTGTAAGCATCAATTGCATACTCGGGCTAATTAGCGCCCTCGCTGCGCTCAGGCGCCAAAAACCTCGTATACAATTGATGTCATACAGCCCTTGGTTAACAACCTACTATTACTCTTACCTTAATTTTATCATTTTGCTATACCCTTACAGGGTCCATATTATTGTACCTAGCTTTAAGCCCTTTGTTACATCTTTTTTTACAATATGGATTGCAATGCAATAAATAAATATTGCAGTTTATGTTGGCCTGCGGATGTACAGGAACTGCCATCGTACATGGATCCAGCAGGAAATTGGGATGAGCACCATGCAGCGAATTAGGTCATCCATCAGAGAGCGCACAGAAGGTACTCAATAATAAAAAATCAGTCATAATCCTGTGTAATGAAAGGGCTGTGTATTTTCTCAGCGTTCGTAAAAATATCAGTGAGTGAACTAGTTACGCGGTATCATGTTTCTTTGCAAAAACTTAACCCTTAAATACCTCGAGTATCAAATTTGATACCGAACTTTCAAACAGAATGCTTTTTTTTATATATATTAGGTTTACGTCTATCATTATTGAATAGTGTTCTTTCGACCAAATTTAAAAAAAAAAAAAATCAGATGTCAACATAGTTTGATTATCTATTATTTTTCCCGTTACAGTAAGTAGATTAAGGATATATGAATTTTGACTTCAGGGTGGGGCGTGTAGTTTGATACCAGTACTGGACGGTGTTGAGGCCACCACCGAGCAGTGTTGCCAACTCCTAAAAACGGAGCTAACAATTACTCAGGCAGATGGAAAATCGGAAGCATTTTCTATTTTAAAGCCGATCCATGAAAGCTTTGTTATAAAACGATTTTCAGATGGCCTAAGTAGCTCGAAGTTTAGTACCATCATCTCAGCACGTGGCTTCAGCGGTTTTAAAGATGCCATACAAGCAGCGAAAGACGAAGAGTGCACGTCTTTCCAACCATCAGGTAATATTTTACATGCATCTAAAGATGGACAAGTTTGACATAATAATAGGCGCCCACAATGTTATTAATATGGTAACAATTACCCTCGTCAACGCCAATCTAATAACAGTTACAAACGAGGAAAATTTCCACGAGAACCTTGTGTTCTCGTGGAAATTTTAGAGCAAACTACCGCCCATCATTCAATAATCAAAGAGGTAGTTGAAAGGTTCGAGATACTCGTATGTTAGGAACCGTGGACGAGGCCAAAATACGTTTACAGTAGAGCAAGTAGATGACACTCGTTATTGCGATTAAGATGATAATGCAGGTACATCAAACCAGTTTTTTCGATCTTAAGCATTTTATATTATCATTCCAGGGTAATGTAGGTAAGTATGTAACTTTTTATATTAAAAACATTAAATACTATTTATTGGCTTATTGATACGGGTGCAACATTGTCAATTATTGAAAATTTTTAGATGTGGCACAAGCTTTTGATAGAGTTTGGCATGAGGGTCTGATATACAAGCTAACACTAATGCTGCCTAATGATTTTGCCGATATCTTGCAATAGAATGTTTAGAGTAAGGCACGAGGATGCTTTTTCCAAGCTTAAAATTATTAAAGCTACCGTACCTCAAGGCAGTGTGCTGGGTCCAGTGCTCTATCTATTGTATACGTATGATATGCCAGAGCTAGAAAATAATACGATTGCAACCTTTGCGGACGACACTTTGCCATTATAGCCACAGGGTCATGCCATATGGAAGCAATCGAAAAGGTACAAATCGCTTTAAATAAAGTTCACGACTAGGCACAAAAATTGAGAATCAAATTGAATGAATCAAAGTCGCTACACATTGATTTCACCAACAGGAATTGTGATTACCACCCGGTCTTCATAAATGGCCAACAAGTGCCATACAGAAATACAGCCAAATACCTTGGTATAACGCTTGACGCGAAACTGAGCTGGAAAGCGCACGTCAAAAAGAAGAGACAGGAACTAGACATGCGTTTTAAAAACATGTATTGGTTGATAGGACGGGATTCCTGTCTATCGATACATAACAACATTTTATCATATATGCATATTCTTATGCCAATGGACTTACGACATCCAACTGTAGGGCTGTACTAAACCAACCAATGTCAAAATCATACAAACATTCCAGAATAAGGTACTCAGGAGTATTGTTAATACTCCCTGATATATAAGAAATGACGACCTCCATCGTGACCTAAAAATGGAACCAGTCACCAAAATAATCCAAAAATTTGCTGAGGCCCATGAACAACGACTCCATCAACATGTGAACATCGAGGCGATTCAGCTGTTAGACCAAACAAATATAGTGCGAAGACTAAAACTAACAAAACCTTTTGAGTTAGTGTAGTATAAAAAGTGTAGAAATAACAGTGACAATGACACTCATTATAACACATGAACAAAGTGTTTATAACTTCATCATATCAGACTCTAAGTAAGTGGAACGGACTTGTGTAAAGTACAAAGGACACTATTCTAAGTTTTAAAATAATCATCATGTATAAAATTAAGTTAGATTAAAATTGCTTATTAGTCTTATAGACAAGATTGTAATGAATGTAGGAATGGAACGTTGATGAGTGCATGACTTGTGTGAAAGAGCTGAATGCTAAGGTGAAAGTGAGACAGATGACGTACGCCAAAGATCTATGCTTGGGATGACGTGGAAGATTATTAAAAAAGGTAGAATGACAGGAAGAGAGATGAAGGACGTAAAGACGTGAAGACGGTTTTTTTTTAAAGACGAATTAATTTTAGTTTTGGTTCATTAATAAAGTTTGTTTAGTTTCCTGACCCTTTTTAAATCCCACAAATTGGGGGCTCGTCCGGGATTTTAACCAATAGTTAGGGCAACAAGGGGTTTAAAAAAAAAAGAAAAGACGAACGAAGAAAAATTGACACTCGTTTTTTTTTTGGATGGAATATACAAATAAAATGGGTGGAAAAAGGAAAAGTCGCGGCCCCAATGAATTCGACGACGCGGTGGATCATGAGATCAGCCAGGGTACGACTCAAGAATACAGGCTTGTTCATGCTGAAGAAGCGGTGCCGAAATTTGATGGGCAGGACAAAACGCACTCTGCAGAAAGATGGGCACAAGACGTTGAAGAAAACGCTCAGATTTTTCAGTGGAGGCCATTACAGACGCTCATTTTCGCCAGGAGGGCATTGATTGGGACGGCTGCGCTATGGCTCAAGAGTGAGCGGCCATACAAGTCATGGGAGGAACTCAAGGCAGCACTCCTCAAGGAATTCCCTGACTCTCTTGACAGTAAGGCGGTACATGAAATGATGTCAGAGAGGAAGAAGCGAAGGGATGAGAGTTGCATTGACTATATGCTAATTATGAAAGAATTAGGAAAAAGAGGGCAGATTCCTGATTATGTTGCCATTAAATACATTATCGACGGCATCATAGACGAAGAAATAAATAAGGTTATGTTATATGGCGTCACTACGTATTCGGAGTTAAAGGATAAACTCAGAATTTATGAGAGTTTAAAGAAAAAAATGATCACGTCTACAAGGAACAGAAGAAACACCCAGCCAGCTATGTCAGACTTTTTGAGGCGTGTTTATGGTTGTGGCGAAAAGAACCACGAGTCCAACAGGTGCCCGAATAAGGAGAAGGGCCTAAAATGTTTTAAATGTAACGAGTTTGGTCATATTTCAACGCAATGCAAAATTCGCGGAGATGGGAATATAACTTCAGGTGGTTCGAGCGAGAAAGAGGAAGTTTTTTGTCACACAATGTCGGAAAAACGGCGGTCGGCGATGTTCGCAGCGACCGACTCGACCAGTCGAGGTGCTTGTATGTGCGGCCATGATATTGACAGTGGAAATGTCACGGGACAGTCAACGTCAAAGTCAAATGAGGATTCGGAAGTGATGCAAGTCGTAAGAACAGATTTAAAGAGTTTACAAAACGGAGGAAAACCTCTAAAAATGGTGATTGTAGCGGAAAAGCACCATTCTAGCGCACTTATTGACTCAGGAAGTGACGTTAATCTGATGTCGGAAAAACTATGCGCTAAATTGTTCAGCGTAGAATTTAATGACAGCGGTCTAACGATAACGAGACTTGGGCGTTCGCAAGTGAAATCTTTGGGGAAGATTACGACGACGGTGAATATAGACGGACAGTGTTACTATGGCGTCGCATTTCACATAATCCCTAGTGACTATATGCTTTATGATATAGTTATTGGTCATGAGTTTTTGAAAAGTGTAACGTTGGTCATGAGCGAAGGATGTGTGACCATTTTTAAAGATGAAAGTGAGAAGGTGAACTGCACTACAGATGAGAAGGAAGCTTTACTGGAGCAAATCAGTGATCCGTTAGTAGAGCGAGAAGCTCTCAATTCCATAGGAACTTATCATCCAGTCCAGGTGAGGGAAGCGGATCTGGATCAAAGTATTGTGTTAAAAGATGATGTGCTCGTAGCACATCGGCCACGGCGGCAATCTGACGCCGAACATGGTAGTGTAGAGAGGCAGGTGAATGAATGGCTTATTGACGGCATCAGGGTTAGTTTCTCTGAGTATTCTTTTCCACTCAGGATGATGAAGATGATAGATGGTACAACTCGTGTGTATGTAGAGTATAAGTGGTTAAATACAAAAGTTATGACGGATGGGTATCGTCTACCAATCATTGATGAATTGATTGGTGGGTTATCTGAAACGAAAGTTTTCAGTATGCTCGACCTTAAAAATTGTTTTTTTATAAATGGAGAGATAAAATGATCCAAGAGTGTGTGTGTTAAGGTAAAGCAGTGTGGTGCTAGAGGACGGTAACTTACTTGTTAATTGTTGTCTAATATTATGACAAGAATATGTTTTCAAAGTTTTATTATTGAATGCATGTTGTAGTATTAGCTTTAAGGTGTTAGAATTTATTTAAGAAGTTGTTTTATATGTTCTATGTCGAGGTGTTTAATTTGTTTTATTGTTGTATACGTTTATTTTATTTTAGTAGTAAGTAGTGATGCAAGTTCTGTATGTTATGAGGACTTGTGAGCTGATAAGCAGTGTCTGAGGACAGACATAAGAGCAGGACGGCCGAATGTAGGAATGGAACGTTGATGAGTGCATGACTTGTGTGAAAGAGCTGAATGCTAAGGTGAAAGTGAGACAGATGACGTACGCCAAAGATCTATGCTTGGGATGACGTGGAAGATTATTAAAAAAGGTAGAATGACAGGAAGAGAGATGAAGGACGTAAAGACGTGAAGGCGGTTTTTTTTAAAAACGAATTAATTTTAGTTTTGGTTCATTAATAAAGTTTGTTTAGTTTCCTGACCCTTTTTAAATCCCACATGAATGATTAAGAACCAGGTTCCTTTTAATAAAGGATTAAATTTTTTTTTAATGAAAATGAAATGTTACCAAAAGTTTTCGTTGTTCATAGAGATAATACTTTAATAAATGGAATGGGTGATCTGCGACGTTCTCAAGGTTGTGTAAATGGGTTAGTAGCGTTATGACTACCTCTCGATAAGACTAAATAGCAGATATGACTAGTTCGTTATAGGACTAAATAGCAGTTGTGACTAGTTCGCTATAGGACTTAATCTCGATATGACTAGATCGCTGTAAAACTAATTAGTTGTTTGACTATATATGCATACGTCCTGTTATCAAAATGACTTATTATCGACATGACGTACAATCGTATCTAAAATTGGCATTAGTATAGGAACTTGATGGAGTACTTAGCTTTACACAAGTGTGAATACACTATTAAAAATAAAATGAAACACTAGTTGTCATTGTCACTTTGAATTTTTACCTTGCATATTTTTTTGTTATTTAAAATGCAGAGTAATGAAAGATTTCATTTTATTAAAAATAAAAAGAATAAGGAAGCACTTCTTCATGATGGCTACCGATACAATTTTGTGTCCAACAAATTCAAGCGGAACATCGTTCTGGCGTTGCTACAAGAGACAAGAGTGTAGTGCTTCTCTCACACTAAATCAAGACAAAGAGAGTCTGCACAAGTGTGATGACCCAAGACCATGACAAAATGCAAGAAGACCTTTTACTGCATACGGAAAAACAGAATGTATGCAAAGATGTCTTCAGTAAAAAAGATTACGAAAAACTCTTCGAACAACTGTCCTCTTCTTCAACCTTTAATGGCAGACCTTATAATTCAGTGAAGGATGTCCTGTACAGACATCGTAAAAGGTTCCTTCAAGTGCAAAAAACAGAGTTTTTTAGATCCAGTGAAGTGACAGTACCAAATATGATCAAGAAAGACTTTTTGATTGCCAAATTTGAATTACTAAAAGACGACAAAATGCTTGTATTCTTAACACGATTTTCCAAAACGAATAATAATATGAAAATGTATGCAGATCAAAAAAAGGTTTTTTTTTTGTAACGGAACCTTTAAAAATGCACCCAGGCCTTACTATAAAATATGTTCTCCATTCACGTAGACGTTGATAGCACAGAAGAGGCGACAAATATATTTCCCGTCTTGTATGCTCTTACCAAATAAACGCGAAACAACTTATATTGCTTTATTTACAATTATACGTGATGTGCTTAAAGTACATTATTATTAAACATTTTAAATGTGATTACGAATTGGGGCTCTGAAAGCATTTAGGAACAGTCCTAAATGCATTGATGAGTGATACACAGGTATCCGAATGCTACAAGTTACAGGATGTTTTTATCATTACAATTAATCTGTGTGGAAAAAGGCGAACGACATCGGTTTGACGAAATCTCAAGAAGGACGATACAGCACTAGAATTACTGCTAATTTGCCGCTCTAGCCTTCACCTTCTAGACAAGACGGATGGTCTGCTATTGTGGAATGTTCAACGCAATCACCTGAAATGAATGCATTCGCAAGCTAGTTTTGCAGGCAAGGGCTAAAGAATCCTTTGCTTATTTCCTGTGTTAAACAAGAGCACGGAACCAATAATAGATAAGAGGCATGGCATAGTTGCCTTAATGTGCGCGCATGTAGCACAACCCAACGTGGTTACAATTTTTATTTTATTTAAAAAAAGAGGCACATTTTCTACATAAAAACAATCAAAATTCTCTGTTTAAACCGAACACAAAAGAAGAAACACCATATTATTCAATCGCAAGTATCAAAGAGAATTAAATGAGGTATTCCACTAAGGGCACTGATTTGAATGACACTTCCTCGAACGGCACCTGAGCACTTCCACTAACGGCACTGAAACAAAATTTCGTAACGTGCCGTTCAGTGGAACAGTTTATTCATAGTTATTTTAGTGTCCGAACGGCACCTGTATACAACTTGTAGTGATGGGACGATGGGACATATGTATTCTTTGTTCAGGATATTACTAACATATTGATACGGTGAAGTTCGTGTCGAACCACGCACAGTCAATGGCTCCGTTTTCATGCGTTAAGAGCGCGGTTATATATTTACGTATGCATTTGTTTAACGTTGGATTTAAATCACATAAATGATGCCTGGGTAAATAAGGAAGACAACTGTCGAAATGGCGCTGATAGCTAGTTCCCGAAACAAGTTAACGACTGGCGTGAGATGATATATTTTATTTTTGTGATAATAACTTGTTGTTGTTTTCCTAAATACTCCGAAATTGGGGGGCACATTAGTAGACTGTGGCCTAAAATCATTTGTATTTTTTAATCATGAGTTTGAGGTTACGTAGGAAACATTGTGTGATTGTTGTGAGATAGATAGTAGTAAGTATATTAGAATTATTAAAGGATTTTATTTCAGACATTTTCCATGTCAAATACGTAATTAATTTTAAATCACCGAAAATGACGAAATCTATCATCTATATAAATAAAAAGAGAAGTCCTGACTGACTGACTGACTCATCAACGCCCAGCCCAAACCCGTGGACCTAGATAGCTGAAATTTTGCACAGAGGTTCCCTTTATAATGTAGACAAGAAATAAAGAAGGATTTTTCGAAATTCAACCCCTAAGGGAGTTAAATAGGGGATGAAAGTTCTGCGCGGGCGAAGCCGCTGGCAAAAGCTAGTAGTGAAATAAAACCCAACTCATGAATAAACACGTTTTTTTATGGACAATTTGAAATTTATTGCAGGCCGTACAGTACAATAAGCTTTGACCGACCTTCCCCATTATTGGAATATTTGTAAAGTAACCTCTGTGGAAAAAACTATTTTAATAACATTCAAATATGTAACGTCGTGAGCACACCTACGCCGAAAAAAAGGTTTTACTTCGAAGGTGCGTTTAATCAATTGATGGTACCCACGTTACTTATCTAAGTTTTGTTAACTTCCTAATCTCGTAGACTGAATTGACTGGCACTACATCGAAGTAAAGAGTTGTTTGTATGATGCTGCCACGATGAATGTTTAGATCCAGGACAAGAAAACAGGTTCAAAAACTGTTCAGAGGGGTGAAATGGGGATGTAATACCGAAACTGTTCACCAACGTGTTGGAGGACGTGTTTAAGACGATGGACTGGACGGCACAGGGTATCAACGTGAACGGCGACTACATCTTTCAGCATTCGCTTTGCCGATGACATCGTCATAATTGCAGAAACACTGAAATAGATAGACTAGATGCTGCACAGCCAAATGGAGCCTAAATACGGGTTGGCCTCGGAATGAATTTGAACAAGACGATAGTCTTGTACAAATTTACACGTCTTGCCGAGACCAATCTACATCAGAGTCAATTTTTGAAGTTGTGAAGGAGTATGTCTACCTAGGGAAACTCATCGGGCTCACAACTTTGAGATAGGCGTGTGTAACTCTTTACGGAACCGACTCACTGATCCGGATCATTGAAGTGATTCAAAAGATTGGTTCAGTAACAACGTTTCAAACGGATCATTTGGATCTGAAACATTACTTTGCTCTGTGCTCTTTCCGCGCGACGCGTCGCTTGCGAGGCGACTGAGCAGTGAGCGAGTGAGGCAAACTGAGACACACTGAGTTACTTTACTTACTACTGACTCGCGAGTCGCGACTTCGCGAGTGAGCGGTTGACAATAAGGACTAGCCGCCAGTCCTAAGCCTGGATAAAGTATGAAGGAAGATCGATTATTTTATTTATTAGAATTAATCTAACATATACAATAAAAACTTTCAGCATTGTTGCCACATAACATTTCTCTGAATCAGAAGTAAACGCCCGCGACGAACGTAATGTATACTTAACATAACATTCTATATTTTATATCCTTTGAGCCGATGATCCAAATGAGCCAAATGAAACATATCCGTGTTTCGGATCATTTCAGTGATCCAGATGCAAATGATCCAATCGCAAAAATGATACACTTTGCCCACCTCTACTTTGAGAAAGTGGGTTCCAGTTGGGTTGGGCAGCGTTTGGATAATTAACTTCGTTAAGTCTCCCTGTCACCTATTCCGCAATGTTTCGTGACTAAGGTCTTCAACCAGTCGGTCCGTGCCCGTATGCCGAAACGTGGACACAAATAGTTCGGCTGGTCCTCAAATTCAAGATCGCTCAGCGCATTATAGAGCAGCCTATGCTCGGAGTTTTTTTGAAGGATAAGATAAGAAATGAAACTATCCGAAAATGACTGAAAATAAGACAGCTTAAGTGGCAGTGGGCGGACTTTGTTTGTCATAGGACCAATGGGCCGTGGAGCAGACGAGTACTGGAGTAAAGACCGCGTATCGGCTAGTTGTACCAACAATTTTTAAAAGGTGTCAGGGAAGGTATGTTACCGGTTTTATAAATTCGAATGTCTTTGAAATAGTTCTTAGGATTGAGGTTGTTTTAAAATTAAAGAAGGATATTTTTCGTATCGCGCTCTCTCTCGGATTTGAGCCGAGCGATGAGACGTCCGTTAATGCATTAGGTTGCTCTGATTTTGTAGCTGACCTGTAATCATTTGTATTTTAATTATGACACAAACACATTGTTTAAAACAGGAACCATATTGTGACAGCGTAGCTTTTGTTGTATGATTTTTTGTGTCAGAAGCTGTCAGACGTAAGTGTTCTTGCTAGATAGGCTATACCCTCAGGCTATACCAGTCCTATAAGTAACATTACGGTCATTGACTAATATATTAAATAGATTAAAATGGAGCCCGAAGCTAGTTGCAGCAGTCTCGGCAGTAAAGGTGATATCAGTTACGGGTCCAGCAGAAAAGGAGCCGTAACGCTAAATTATAAACAAAAGGAATACAGAAAATTTAGGGTATACAAAAACGGCCACTCTCTTTGGCGGTGCTTGTCTCGACCGTGTACAGGGTACTTGACAATGGATAGCCAAGAAGAAATAGTTAAGATGACCCAACACACGTGCCCAACAAAAATTATTTACAATGATATTAAAGAAGCCCTAGACAAGCTTAAATATCAAGTAACCACTACCGATGAGCCAATACCAAAGATATACAAAAATGTATTTAATCATATAAGAGACCAGGGTTACATGACAGAAAATTACCCAAAGTTTGACAGTATAAAATCAGGGCTTTACAATCAGAGAAATAAAGCCCACGGAGTGAATAGATTATTTGCTAAATATCCAGAAGACGTTCAAGTAAGTAACTTTCAATACACATTCACCCCTTCGTCGCTTAAATAATGTAAATGGGCAACCTACTTACATTTTTGTTTATTTATTTTTAGGTTCCAAAAAAATATTTGGACTTCCTATTGGCGGACTTCAGGGATGAAAGATCTCGAATTCTTTTGTTTGCGACTGAAAAAAGTAGGGAAGAACTGGCAGAAACACGCCATATTTACTGTGACGGGACCTTCAAGTGCGTACCAAAGCCATTTCTACAAATGTACAGCATACACGGCGAGATTGATACCTTCGTCAAACCATTAGCGTATGCTCTGCTGCTTGACAAGAAAAAGGGTACGTACAAAACACTGTTCCAGCTGCTAAAATCCACAATTCCAGCCATGCATTTAGACTTTTTCACAAGTGATTTTGAAGAAGCCTCCGTCAGAGGCTTCCTTAGTGTATTTCCGAAAGCAAGTGTCAAAGGGTGCTTCTTTCACTACAAAAAGGCGTTAAAAAAGAGGGGGAAGGAACTAGGCCTAAACGAGAATAGTATTCTCAGAAAGCACGTGGGTTTGTGCTCTGTCCTTCCCCTTCTCTCACCCGACGCCCTGGATGGCATGGCCATGGCTGTATCTCATGAGTGAGAGTCCAGACGAGGAAAACGACGAAAAACGATTATATGATCGCACAGTGGATCGGACACAAATTGTGGTCGGATAAATGGTCTTGTTACGGGATGGCTAACAAGACTAACAATTATCCGGAAACCCATTATGCAACGCTGAGCAGAACCATCAACAAAAACAGTGGCATAAACTTAGCACAAATTTTGGCTTTTTGTAAAAACAATTGCGACTACTATTCAGAATACCGACAAAAAACACAAAAATCGAAGTCACAAAAATTTGCTGCAAAAAAAAATTCTCTCATTGACATAATAATACAGGAGTTCAAAAATGGATCCATAACAATTGGCCACTGTATGGAGAAACTTAGATTATAGGTCAAAATACGTTATCATGATGACGATGATTTTGACCTAATTCAAGGGGAACCGATCACTTTTCCGAATGTTTTTTGTTCGAATTTCATTTTATCGAAAACTATTTACCGACGTCTTTTTTGCTATATTATGCATTATTTCACATATTTTTAGATCATCGTAATACCTATGACACATGAGTATCATGTGTCATAGGTATTATTTTACCGAACTATATTTCGCCGATTTAAAAATAACTTTTTGCCATTGGTTGGTGACAGAAACAATGCTTGCTGCATATTGCATGCCTGCTTGCACGTTAAATGCTTGTTTGCACGCTGCATGCTTGCTTGCATCGTGCATGCCTGCTGGCATGCTGCATGCCTGCTTGCACGCTGCATCCCTTCTTGCATGCTGCATGCTTGAAGCAAGCATCCTTGGTTGCATGCTTCTTACTGGGACCACTTAAAACCACTTTTGTTCATAATCTACAGTTTTATTAAGTACCATTTTATAATTAATTACACATTAAAATAATTAACTAAACAAAACAGTGGTACAGTTAATTTTCGGAAACATAATTACTTCGAACAAAAGCTATTTCGGCTAAATGTAACTTCGGTAAAAAGTTTTTCGACGAAATTAAACGTCGGAGTTACGAAAAAAAATTAAATGATAATAGGTCAACTGATACAGTGGGAGACGTGACTTTGATAAAGTAAAAAAAACGAAAAGAAAATAGTTGAAAAGTTTTAGGTGAAATGAAATTCGGCCAAATATTTTTCAGACTTATGATAGGTAACCTAATTCAAGACTTTCAAGAAGGGGCTTAATGTGCACATATTTTTTATTTTATGGCGTTAATCTTTTGAAATATGTAATATTTTTTTATAACTCTCTTTAATTATTGTTTTAAATGAAAATGTAAGTAAGTTAACACATTTACGTAATTTAAGCGACGAAGGGGTGAAAGTTACTGGAGCATCATCTGGATAGTTAGCAAATAATCTATACACTCCGTGGCTTTTATTTCTCTGTTTGTAAAGCCCTCATTTTATATTGTCGAACTTTGGGTAATTTACTGTCATGTAGAGACCCTGGTCTCTTAAATGATTCAATACATTTGTGTAGACATATCTCAATATATTTGGTATTGGCTCATCGGTAGTGGTTAATTGATATTTAAGCTTGTCTAGGGCTTCTTAAATATAATTGTTAATAATTATAGTTGGGCACGTGTGTTGGGTCATCATAACTATTTCTTCTTTGCTATCCATTGTTAAGTACCCTGTACACAGTCGAGACAAGCACCACCAAAAAGGGGCCGCTTTTGTATGGCTTCTTAATTTTATTTGGTGCTTATCCTTTGTGAAAAACCGCCAACAAAAGTAAACTTTTTGTATGTTCTTAATTTCTTGTGGATAATTGTATGTATAAAGATATCAAAAAGGTCACTACAAGTATCACTCTATACAAATAAATAAAATTGGAGTGTCTGTTTGTAATATTAAAATAACACGGTACATATACCAAAATAACATTTTAAAAAAATTGTCTGTCTGTCTGTTTGTTCCGGCTAGTCTCTGAAATCCGATTTTGACGGGACTATCACTGACAGATAGTTAATGTATTAAGGAGTAATATTGGCTACTTTTTTAAATTTGTTACATTCCACGCGGACGAAGTCGCTGGCACAGATAGTATACAATAAAGTGCATAAAACTCAAAATTTCTATCAATTGCTTAGTACGTTTTTCTGGAGCTGTCGATTCGCCCACATAGAAATTCACTTCGTTCATGTTGCCTATAAAAAAATATACATATTATAAGTGTCGAATCGCCCGATTCGGGCGAGCAAATTCGCGGATCGACTAAAGGCCGACTGTACACGGGCCAACCAATAATATTTTGTTTGTAAATACCTACTTGGTAGAAATTAAGCATGCATAGTAATGTATATGAATTTAAGTTATTATTTAGTTATCTACAATAAATACTTTTATAAATATAACAAATACGAGCCATTTTATTTATTGCATGGGATCTGGGACACTAGAGCAAAAGACAATTGCGCAACTTTTTGCGCAACTGTCCTTACGTGCGAGTGGATTTGCGGCAAGTGTCTATCAAGCATGTGTTCTTTCACGCAAAAGTCCGTTCGCGGTATATTCGCCTATTGCATGTGTTTAACAATAAATATTAGATTCTAAAGAATGACCGATAAATTTTCAAGCTGAGATTAGTTCCCGCTTCCACTAAGACACAAGGTGTCTTATAAGTTTATAACCCTTTATGCAGTTACTTAGCGCAAAAATACATAGCAACCAATCACAAGGCGATGACCGAAGTTACGATATCGACAGGTCCGTCTCTAACCTATTGGAGGCCATAGCTAGGGCTTGCATTCGAATATTTGAATTATATGTTATTTCAAATATTCGAATGCTAAAATTTCGATAATCGAATATTCGACCAATTTCCATAACACCGAACTGCGCGCACCATGATGTGCACAAAATGCAATTTGAAAGTTTATGAATAGTGACTGACGCAGCAAGCGTGATGTGTGCTAGTTGTCGTCGACGAGTGCCTTCATATCATCCACTATATTGAGACTAAGGAGGATAGAGCTTCCGAAAGAGTGGGTGTTAAAATAAATATGGACAAGACAAATGTAATTTCAAATGCTTATGTAACACCCACTCTCATGAAGATCGGAGACGCTACACTCGAAGTTGTGGACAAGTACGTTTACCTACAATAAACTGTCCAGTTAGGTAGGTCCAACTTCGAGAAAGAGATCAAATGTCAAATCTGACTCGATTGGACAGCGTTCGGGAAGTTACGCAATATCTTCTCGTCCCAATTGCCGCAATGTCTCAAAACGAAAGTTGGAAGACTTTCATTTTGAAGTGCGTATTTAAAGTGATGACCTACGGCACTGAAACGTCGCTTACAATGGGCCTTATTAGAAGGCTAAAATTCTCTAAGGGCAACGGAGAGGGCTATGCTTGGAGTTTTCCTGCGTAATCAAATCAGGAATGAAGAGATCCGCAAAAGATCCAAATCAACCAAGATATCCCGAAGAATTGCCAAACTTAAGTGCCAGTGGGCAGGGCACATTGGAGTATCGATAGCGGAGCCTTGGGGAGACAGCCCAGTGGAAAAGAGAGGCCTGGACATTGATGCGTAATCTGTCAGCCTTTATAGGTTGCCTAGCAACAGATTACTAACAATTTCAATATTGTTTGAAATCTGTCATCAGAAGCCGAACTTGTGTGGGTAAAAAACCACAGTCAAATATGTAGATTTCGAAAAGTAACTGCCTACTGAGAAATGAACGGTAAAATGAGCGAATGTGGACAGTAATGCAAAATCAGAAGTAAATATAACCGAAAAACGGTTGCCAGTTTCAGTTTGTATAGGTCTTTTTTTCTTTTTTTTTTGTGGGTGGGAAATCATCAAATGACTTCTCCTGCTGAGTAGAGCAGGAGGGCGTGTCAGACTTTTACTGACTAAAACCCACCCGTGTTCCTTCAGTTGCCCGTGTGCCAGGGGCCATGGTATCTCTTTCGAACAACCCGCTCCCTTGGCAGGCATCGGCCCTTGCGGGCCCCATCATTTTTGTTTTTTTTTTCCATTTTTTTACATTTTTTTCCCACCCTATGGGACGCCCTCAACCGGTGAGCTGGTTGGCGCCTCAATGTAGGCGCCCACACCGGCGCCCCGTATAGGGCCATGGACCACACGATCCCCGCGTAGAGCCTCCGGCAGGAGGCGTTCGGCCCCCCTAGATTGGGCAGGAGCCGCCTCAACGCGGCCCCGGCCCGCTCCAGTCTGGGAGCCAAACGGCGGAAATGCTCCGCGAAGTTCCACCGGCTGTCGAGGACGAGTCCCAGGTACTTCATCGTCGACTGGACGTCGATGTGAACCCCTCCCACCGTTATCTGGGAACTCGTCGGTGGCGCATTCCGAGGACCATGAAACCACATGGCCTCGGACTTGTGCAAGGCCACCTCGAGTCCCAGTTGCCGGATCCTATCGACGATTGTCGCAACCCCATGTGTCGCTAAGTCGGCCGCCGCCTGGTACGACCTCCCTTGCGGCAGGACCAGCGTGTCGTCAGCGTAGCAAACTACACTGACGCCGCCAGGGAGGTCGGCGCGCAGCACCCAGTCGTCCCCGATGTCCCACAGATGCGGCCCCAGGACCGATCCCTGTGGGACACCGCACGACATCTCTCGCCGTTTCCACTCTCCGAGGTGACCGGGGAAAGTCAGTGACTTTGGATACGTATTTTGAGACTATACTCCTTTCGAACAAAAAGATTAGCAAATAATTTTGCAAATCCGTCTATATATGACGGAGTTATGCCCGAACATACATAAAAAAGAAGATTTTTCCTTCCTTCATCAGCTCAGCGTCATGAGATGATGATGGTCATGCGCAAATGTCTCAATAGCTTTAGAAAATATATGAAAATCATTGTTAATACTTACAGCATTTGAGGGTTGCCCTCTATTTCCCTGAGATTCCATCATCTGATCCTGACTTGGTGCCAATGGGACCACCTCAGGAGTAAACTCTTTCAAGTTTTGCGATGGAAATGCATAAAAACAAATAATACATACAGTCGAACATAGAACTCTCGTCCTTTTTGAAGTCGGTTAAAAATTATATCCCATCACTAAAAAAATATTTAACGTAGGTGCCGTTCGGACACTGAAATAACTATGAATAAACTGTTCCACTGAATGGCACGTTACGAAATTTTGTTTCAGTGCCGTTAGTGGAAGTGCTCAGGTGCCGTTCGAGGAAGTGCCGTTCAAATCAGTGCCCTTAGTGGAATACCTCAATTAAATAGAGTTGAGAGGAATGAGATTACTCTTATTATTATTTTTAAACATTAGCGGTTTATAGCGTAAGTTTAAATAAATAAATAAATAATTATGTTACATCGAAATGCTTGCATTTTAAGTATTTTATTAAAGGTACCGAGGAAAATTTTTTAATGCTTTGTCTCGATAAACGAAAATATAGTCGTTACTCTATTTGGCCTTATTGCGATCTAGTCCAAACACGATATAGTCCAAACAATATCTAGTAATATCGAGATTAAGTCCTATAGCGAACTAGTCATATCTGCTAGTCTTATCGAGAGGTAGTCATAACGCTACTAACCCCTGTAAATGTATTATTAAAGCACAACAATGTCACGTTTCAGCATAACTCTTGATTCGCTACCGCGAAGAGTTTACGGAATCATAGGCTTGGACTTTTTAGAAAAAAATCGAGCAAATATTGATCTAGATTCAAATAACACTCTTTAACAATAGGTAATGAACAACATTACCTACATTTTATAGATGATGAACACGATAGGATGCAAAAAAAATCTATAATTATTCCGGCACGTTCAGAATCAACACATTTTATTTTTGTAAATGACAATTTCGATGGAGAATTTGTAGTGTGTAGTCCTTTATTCGCATAATATCAGGTTCTCAAAATATTAGATTGACTAAATATTATATTCTCAAAATAGCCGAAATTGTACATACGACTCAAGAAGTGCATTTTATTTATTTCTAAGGACTTTTTTGTGTTTCGTTCGATAAAAATATCCGGTCAACCTAACATGACTCGGCTATGTGAAAGGATTCTGGCGGGAATTTTAAAAAGAGCGCGCCAGAATTTTTTTCAATTCCTTTTTAATTGAATATCTTCTAGTTTTTTTTTTTTACTCAAAAGTAAATTAAAATAACAGTGCTAGGTATGCAAACCTGTGCAAATGGTAGGAAACGAGGGGGGCGGGGATAACCCGCCCACCTCACATAAACATCCTCGGCCTGAGGCTGAAGGCGGAGGGACAGACATGGACATGAACGGCGGCGGCGGTGAGCAGGTCTACTCTCCGTATATTAAACCAGACTATAAGAGACTTTACTCAGAAAATGCCAATTGTTTTGATTTCAAGGTATTTATTGAAGCTTCCAACAACAAGGATAGAATAGGCAATAAAAGTCCTATCTATCTCAACCATATATTTTCTAACGAAATAAAAGGGGTGACGGCTATACAAAGGATAAATGTAAATAAAATAGCAGTAATATTTAAACAGCTAATAACTTTATTAACAATAGCACTTTTCTCAACAAATATAGCTTGAAAGCATTTATTCCGGCTGTACAAATAGAAAAACAGGTGTAATCAGATTTGTACCAGCAAAAGTTTCTAACAAAGAACTTTACACTAAATTGTCGTCAATTTATGAAATAATAGCGGTAAGAAGATTTACAAAGAAGGTAGGACAAGAGCAAGTACCATTACAAACAGTTAGCATAACGTTTCGATCTAATGTACTTCCAGACAATGTTCAATATGATTTATTCTCGTACCGAGTTTTTGAATATATACCCCCATTACAGCAATGTTTCCGTTGCTTTAAATTTAACCACTCTGCTAGGATATGTAATGGTAAACAAAGATGTTCCATTTGTGGAGGTGAGCATTTATATAAAGAATGTGATAGACCAACAGAGATCTGCTGTTGCAATTGCAGCGGGCCTCATCTTGCAATATCTAGATTATGTCCAAATTAGTTGAATAAAATTTTAGAAAAGAAAAATAAGATTACTTACGCTAGTGCTATACAGACGAAACAAAATATGAATGATAATACACAATTCCCACCTCTTCCACCTCCAAAAATGAAACCAATTGATACTGTAAATAAGTCTGTACATACATCGGCAAATAAGCCTGTATCTGTAAATAATTCTGTACAAATTGTAAATAAATCTAAAGATGTCCCTCCTAAGGCTGACATCAAAGCCCAAATAGTTGCCAACAACGACGTACTTATGGCCCTGGTACAGACGTTGGTGGAACTGGGTAATAAGGGAGACAATACACCTACCACCGTCAATAGTATTAAAGAAACACTTCTTAAAAGTCTAAAGTATTGATCCAAGTCACACACTGTCTAAGCTACGTATTGCTCAGTATAACATTTTAAGTGCTAATAGTAAAAAACCCTTATTGATTCAATTCTTACAAAAACAAAATATTGACATTTGCTTACTTAACGAAACATGGTTAAAAGACAATAGTTTTAGAATACCTGGATACGATATTTATAGTAAAAATTCCAATAATACTCATAATGGTGTAGCAATTTTTAAACCATATTTAAAGTACAAAGTTTTAAACACTAGATTTTATGAAGACATTCAAACTGTTGCTCTGTCCCTATCTACTGTGCATGGTAGTTTGACTATTCTTGGTGTACACTGTCCTCCTTCTAGTGGACATATACGAATCAATAGACTACGTAATATAATTAATGATCTTCCAAAGCCTATATTCGTCAGTGGTGACTTTAATGCACATCACATTGCATTTGGATGTCTATCCACTAAGGGCAGAGGTCAGGATTTATTTAATATCATTGATGACTTGGATTTATGTATTCTAAATGACGGTCGTTTTACAACTGTTAACAACCCGAGACGAAATGCGTCTGCAATTGATGTTAGTTTTATTAGTGCTAACCTCGCACCAATATGCGATTGGTCTGTACATGATGACGCCATGGGCAGCTATCACTACCCAACAATAACAGAGATATCATTACACATAGATAAATATCATATTAATCCCCCTATTGATAGGTTCATATACAAAAAACCAGATTGGGAGAAGTATGAAACTATTTCTAAAACAATATTTAATGACTTAGTCCTAAAACTGTATGATCCTATTTCAACCTATAATGATTTTTGTTCTCGATTAGATACTTTAAAAGATATGACAATTCCTAAACTTAGTAAACCAAATCATTTTAAAACCAGACCTCCAGCTCCTTGGTGGAATGACATTTGTGAAAAAAGTGTAATTGCCTCTTACGATGCACTGAAACTTTATAGAACTGAACCTACAATGGAGAACCTTTTCGCTTATAAAAGAAAAGATGCACTTAAAAAAAGAACCATATCGGAACAAAAAAAAATAGGTTGGGATAACTTATGTAACACTTTTAATAGAACTACTTCTTTTAGTAAGATTTCGAATTTTCTTAAAATGTTCAAAGGTATAAGAGCTGGCAAAAAATCATATAAAGACGAGTTTATTTCTCAATTTCTAGATCAATTATCTGATAATAGCAACATAATTAAAGAACGAGAGCAGAGAGCAGAGAGCTTAAAGAGAGCAGAGGTGGCCAAGCCAATTATTTCATCACCACTGCTCTCAAAACGGTGAAGGAAAACATCGTGAGGAAACCGACATGACTTAGAACCAAAATTCGAAGACATGTGACATCTACCAACCCGCACTGGGCCCGCGTAGTGAATTACGGCCCAATCCCTCTCACTGAGAGGAGGCCTGTGTCCCAGCAGTGAGAACATTTATAGGCTGATGATGAGCAACTTAATTGATGTTAATAGTTTAGGCAATATTTTCGAATTAAATAATGATAATCAAAATTCCCGTTTGTGTCGCCGGGCGTAAAAGAGTAGCACCATCCCATTTCTTCCCGTGGGTGTCGTAGAAGGCGACTAAGGAACTTACTAGAGAATGGGCAGCAGCGTTCTCTATGCATTTTACCACCATACTGCGATCGCCAACCCGCCTGCCGAGCGTGGCGATTATGGCAAACCCCCCTAAAATGACAAGCAGCCCTACAAAACGGCCCCTAGTACCCGGCGGCCCGCCTACCCTTGGCTACGGTGGCGGCCAAGGTTACGGTGAGGCAAGGGGTGCTAAGAATCTCCGGAAGAGATCTGGCTACCACAACAAACGAAAACTGCACCTGGCAACTTACAATACGCGTACACTCCAGACCGACGAGAAGATTACCGAACTCGAGGAAGAATTGAGCAGGTTACGGTGTGATAACAAATATTTCTTCCCATTCAACTCCTGTACTCGACCTCAAACCGTCTACATCTAAACGAACTAAACCCTTCATTTTCTCTCCTGAAGTAGTTCGCCCTCTACCAAAGGCGCCGCCACGTAAAATCAAACTGCGGAAGAAAAAAATGACAAACGGCTACAGGTGTACATCGATACCCCGGAAAAAGATACTATCCAAAAAGAAGCGGAGACAGCTTAAAAATAATCTACAGCACCCGAGAAAATCTAAAGAGATGAAATGTGATTCCAGCCAGAAAAAGAAAACTGCAGCAAAACGTGACTCTGAATACAGTGAAGAAGGATTTTGTGTTGTATGCATGGAACCTTATAGTGCCAGCCCCCCTAATAAAATGTGGATCCAATGCAGATTATGGCCACACGAAGAATGTACACCACAGGAGTCAATTCATGTTTGTCACAATTACGAATCTGACAATTTTTTTTTAAATCAGTTATTATTATTCTATGTGGGTCAATTGTACCTCCAAACTATCATATTTTTGTTGCTTGCTTCTGTTTTATAATTGTTATAAACCTAGATTATAGCAAATATGCAAAGTGTGAACCAAAGTAGATTATATGTTAATAATTATTTTATTTTTGTTCGAATTGAAGAATTGAAATGTTAATGTTATACTTTACATTTGTGTTTATTTTAAAACACTGATCTCACAACAATTTTGTTCATAATTTTTAAGAATGATTATAAGCCCAAAATACTTCAAATAAATGACTGAGAAAATGAGATTATTTTTCTTTATTCGCGTTTTCTACCCTATGCAGTTTTGGTACAATTAACCCTTAATGGTGTGCGGTCCATGGCCCCATACGGGGCATCGGTGTGGGCGCTGTAGCGTAAAACCGCTACGGTTAAAACCTCTTCCATTTCTATTCCAAACTTTTCAATAAAAATAAACTTCGAAATGGTGAAAAAATCGTCGGTTGTTTGCTTTCGGACGGCGGCACTACGTTTTTGGGACCCGATACATGATGGTCGTGTTGATTTTCTTTTTGAAATTAATGTTGAAATTTTAAGTGACTGATTTAAGTTGGTGAAGATATAAGAGATTATAAGACCATAAAAGATCTGGATAATTTTTTTTCCTTTGTGGGTAGGCATAGTAGTAACATATTTTTTTTTGTGTGCTCTTGTTAAAATAATTTGAAAAATTAGTAATTGACATTTATTAATGAAATAAATCAGTTAATTTTATATTACACCCCCCCACACCCGCTATCTATTGTTATCAAGTCTGTGGCACTTGTACCTGGTTCACTCTCACACACTAAACGTGGACACTAAACTTGCTGCCAGCTTGGAGGATCTCGAGCAGTTGTTTGGCTCTCGAATGCAGGAATATGAGGCAAAATTACAGCAGGCTGCCACTGGTACCACTTCAGCTTCACCAGACATCGCATCGATTGCACGTGAGTTCTCAGAGTTTAAGCTGTTTGTCTGTCAAGCACTCCAAATTAAAAACTCAAATTGAGCTGCTAGCTGCTGGGTTCGATAGGCATGAAACCATCATGCGAAGAAAAGTCTTGCTGTTCCATGGTGTCCCGGAGAGGGATAACGAAAAGTTACTAGATGTGGTCCACAACATCATATCCAACCAAATTAAATTGCCAGAGGTATGCAAGGACAAGAATGTTATCCACGTTTGTCATAGACTCGGATTCTCAAAGCAGAAGGCCCGACCCATACTAGTACGATTCTTCAAAATGGAGCATCGGCAACTGGTGTGGGAAAGCAAGAAAGCTCTCAAGGGTACCGGGATCACCATCTCCGAGTTCTTAACACAAGTTCGGCATCGTGTGTTTGTGGCTGCTCGTAAGCATTTCGGTATGCCAAATTGCTGGTCTATGGAAGGCAAGATTGTTGTTATTTGCCCAGACAAATCCCGCCGGAAGATCGAAACGGCGCACAGTGTGTAATTTTCACAATCTAGCTGGCCAATTTTATTTAGGCCTTGTACTATGAGTAAAATATGCTCTAAAATATTATAATAGTAATTTAAAGGCTCTGTCAAGGTTTAAAACATATATTTCGACATAAAGTAGGTACATATAAAAATATTTACATTCAAAACATTACAATTATATTTAAAATACAAAAGTTTAAAAACAAATAAGTAGAAAACACAAACTAAAACAAAGTACATATTCCGGATTACGGAAAAAAATATATATAACATAGACATATACAGAAAGTCTCAGTCAGAATCGCTATCATCATGCTCGACATCACTTTCTTCTGACTGGATATCATCAAATTCAATTCCTGGTGGTCTTATTTGTAGAAGTTGGCTTACCTCAGGAGTTATTTGTCCACGCTTAGTTTTTGGAGGAGCACGTAAGCTTGCTATGTATGGATCTGATGTTATTAACAATCGATGAATTAGATCTGTGTTTGTGTCAACTCTAGACGTCTTTCTTGTGAACAATTCTCTGAATTTTCTGTTGTCCTTATTTCTAGCTTCCTGTGCTTCTTCGGAAAGCTGACCAATTGGAAGGACACAAGAAGCTATGATGTCTTTTCCATGAAAAAGTATTTTGTGTACACTTGCAGGCATCGAGTACCATGGATATTCTTTAAAGTATAATTTTCGCGTCACTTGCGTATATTCTTCAAATTTTTCGAGGTTGACTGGAAATCCACTGTTGATACACTCTAGTATGACATGGAAGCGTTTAATCAGCTCAACAGTAACTCCCGTAATTTCGGCGGACTTTTCAGAGTTCCGGAAAAACTTGCGGGCCGTATTCCCGTCATTTGTGTTTCCTGTTTGCTGCTTAGGCATATCCACCAATAAACCTAGCTCACTTCTGAACTTCTCCTGTACAAGCTTCTTCTTTTCCGCTACTTTGGCTTTATTCTCAACCCCTTGAGCCTGCCAAGATTTTATATCTAAACGATAAGATATATGTAAAATGCATTCAAAAAATCTAATCCAAGCGTGCAGAGGTGAGAGGCCCAAGGAAATAAAGTTGCTGTTTACAGTCTTTTCCACGATAAGCCTTTCGTCGTTCATTTCACTGGGCTTAGCACCACACAAATAACAGCTCTGTGTGGATGTACATGCAGCTAAGGCATTACAAATTTTGCTATCGATCATGCACAAAATCATTGTTGGCTTGACTAAGACTTCTGTGTCCTTTACAATGATTTTAGTGGGTGCCAGTGATCTTGCTTGCTGTTTTATTCTATCCACTTCACTTTTGATAAGATCTGCTGTTTCCTTGGCAAATACGAACTTGATGGGTCGACAATATTTTGTAGAAGATGGGGAAACATTTTGCCATACGATTTGTTTAATGCTTTGGTCATTTTCTGAGTACATTTGAATAGGCACCATTGATATGCTAAATAAGCTTTCATCACTGCATTGTTCTTCTGAAAATTTCTGTTTATACCGAGTTTGCTCTGCTCCATCACAACCCCATTTGACAATTAAACTCAACGTTTTTAAATCAGTTACTGTACTTAGGACCTCTTCTTGAGCTTTGCACAATCTTTTTACTGTATGATCTATTAAAGACTGCAGTTTAATTTCAGCGTGCGTTTCGGTCACATTTATGTCGTCAGGGTAGCATAGCTGTTTTGCTTCTTTTACTTTATAATACGGTGGATAAAGATTGCTGTCAACGTTCTTTGCTTGCTGGCGTATCACACTATATTGATGAGTCGTTAGATTCGCATCGACCATTAATGCTAGAGCTTGATCTACTGACAGTCCACCTTTGTTACGGCTTTCAATAGATTTTCGTGCTTTCTTTATAGAAGTACCTCTTCTGGGTGAAAAGAGACAGAGCTCTTTAACAATAGCTGCTGAATCTCTTTTTCCTTCCTTTCGTAGCGTAGCTTCAGATGCCATCGATATTTCTTCCTGACTCGATGTATCGAGCATTTGTTGGATGCGCCGCCTTTTTGTTCTATTGCTGCAGCTTGCGAAATCTTTTTGTGGTCTTCCAGCCCGATTACTTGTTGTAGGAAGTGAAACGCTTACGACAGCGCTTGTCACTATACCGGGCAGAGATATAATTTGTTCCAACCACGATGAATTTGCGTTCAAAAATCGTTCCCGATGCCTTCCCGATTTCGACCATTTTTGTTCTATTTTTTGGCAAACACTTCGAATTGTGACTTTCAAACTCTTCAAAATGTCTTCCGAAAGGGAAGGATCTCCCAGCTCTTGCAATATAAGATGTAGCAAAGCATCTATTCTGTTTTGTTTTGCGTTAGCAAACCAAACATCGAAACATTTTCGACGCGAAATTTGCGAAGCCATCCTAAAATTAAGAAAAACTTCTATGAGTGTCGCAATCATTCGCAAACAAACTGACATACGTAATAGAGCTAACAAGTAATACTTTCAGAAAAATACAATTTGAGAACTGTATAATGCGATATAATGTATTAAAACTCAAGTACAAAGTGATTGAGAGAATTATTGTAGTAAAAAATAAACATGATAAATTGTAATGGTGCTTGCAGTTAAATTAAATAACAAAGGAAAGTATAAGACATTGCAAACTTACCTCTAAGCCCACAAGAACACAATAACAACACACAACAACTACTAGCAACTGAAACACGAGCGTATTCATAGAATGAATTCAGACGAATGACGCGGTCCCTCGGTAAACCCGATCTGGAACGAACAGGTAGTCGGTTGTTCTGACCCTTTTTTCTATTGTTTGGCGTGATTCTTTGTAAAATAAATTATATTTCTTGGAAGTGTGGTTCAACTACTTCAAGAATGTGCAACTGGTATTTTTCTGTAAGTACGTAGTTAAATGAGATTCTGGCCAGCTAGATTACGAAAATTACGCTCTGTGCGGCGGACGAACTTCACGACATAATGGTCAAATTCCCGTCTTGTTCAGTCGACACCGAGGATTCTGCGCAATCTGAAGAACCTGTATCTCCTAAAGCCGCAACCTTGGATACTTCCGCTAAGAGAACGAGGAAGACGCGTTTGCGCAAGTAACACATTCGTTGTTATTGTTTTTTGTCAGCCCATTTAGTTCACAACTTCTCAACTTGGCCGTTTTGTATGATAACAATCTTCTCGGGCCGGTAGTTAAATAAGTTATGTATAACATCTCACTGCTAATCATTTTACTTTTTATTTTTATTATTGCCGGTATGTAACTTACATGTTTTTTACTAAATAGGGGTCGACTTCGAGAGAAATGGTTATGATGATTTGTCAAAATTGACAATGCGACGGATGTAGACAGATGTCAGTGTCACTGCTCCTACTCAAACGCATTCGTCATTGTGTCGCGTTCCATTCTACGTACAGTGCTATGTTATCATTTTATTTTATTTTGTTTAGATTTTCTCCTACATGATTGATCTTATTTTTGTGTAACTTAGTTATTGTAAAATTTCTGCCAATATACCAGCGAGTGGGGAGGTTTTTCTCAAAGGAAAATCTTTAATTGTTAGTGTAATTTAGTTTTTATATTTACGTTAGTTTATTTACTCTTATTGTATAGATATTTATACTATATTTATATTATAAATTAGGTATATTCATGGATGATGTAGCTGATCTTAACGACAGCTTCTTCTCGTGCTCTTCTTCTACTAGTTTTGTTAGTGCAGACAGTGATTCTTCCTTACCTCTTACTTTGCATGATAAACTATCTTCTCTTTTCTCCAATGACTCTAAAAATCTGCATATAGCTCACATAAATGCTCAGAGTGTTCCTGGTCACTATTCTGACCTTCTGGCATCATTTAGTAGTGCTCATCTGGATGCGCTCTTGATATCGGAATCCTTTTTGAAGCCGTCTCTCCTCTCTACACAATACTCACTCCCCGGCTTCGTTTTGATCCGTAATGATAGGACCGGCAAAGGTGGAGGAGGTATTGCTATGTACTTGCGTGCTGATTTGCCCTACAGGGTGGTCAGTTCATCTCCTTCACGGTATTCTGAGTCGGCTGAATACTTGTTTCTTGAAATTACTGTTCATCACACAAAAGTTTTGCTAGCCGTGCTTTATAGTCCTGATCTTCACATTGACTACTTCGACTCCCTCGACTCAACTCTCAGTAATCTTTGCCCCATGTACGAGCACGTTATTATAATGGGTGACTTTAATACTTGCTTGATTAAAAATGACTCTCGCTCCCTTAAGCTACTTTCACTTTTGTCCTCTTTCAATCTTCATGTTTTGCCACTTTCTGCAACTCACTACTTTCCTAATTGTACACCCTCTTATCTAGATCTTATGATCGTCTCCTCTCCTAATAATGTTTCTTACCATGGTCAACTTACGGCTACTTTTTCTTACCACGATCTTGTTTACCTCTCGTATCGCATCCGTGTTCCCAAGCGTAAGTTGCAACTTTCATATCTCCGTAACTACAAGGGCATAGATCTAGAGGCTTTGCAGCGTTATGCTGGCAATCTCGACTGGACCCCTCTAGTCGAGAAGGATGACATCGAGGATAAGGTTAAGTGTTTTAACACAACCATTCTCGAACTATACGATCAGCATGCCCCTATCCGCCGTGTCAAATTAAAGCATAACCCTGCACCTTGGATAACGCTGCAAATTAAAGAGCTTATGGCTCGCAGGGATAAAGCTAAGAGCAGATATAAGCGCAGACCGTCAGCGCTGAATCTCTCTTATTACAAATCCTTACGTAATCGCTGCAGTCATCTGTGTCAAGATGCTAAGAGACGCTATTTCCACGAGCAACTCAATAACCGCAATTCTTCCGACGTTTGGAAATTTCTCAAATCTGTAGGAATAGGCAAGTCACCTTCCAACCAGTGTAAGGATGTGAATCTCAATGATCTCAATAAACACTTCTCTCTCCTTCCCTTTTCTCTTGATCCATCTGTCAAAGCTGCGACACTAGAGAGTCTTGCTAGTTTGTCGTTGCCACAGTGTTCTCAATTTAAGCTTAGCAATGTTACTGAGGATGACGTTAAGAAATCTATTCTTGCAATTACTTCTTCAGCAGTCGGTAATGATAAGTTGTGTTCAAGAATGATAACTCTTATCCTTTCTTCGTTGCTTCCTGTTCTCACTCACATCTTCAACCACTCATTTTCCTCTAGCTCCTTCCCGTCAGTTTGGAAACAGGCTCATATTATACCTTTACCTAAAACTAATAATCCTACTCTATTAACCCACTTCAGACCTATTTCTATTCTTCCATTTCTATCTAAAGTTCTTGAGCACATAGTTCATAGACAACTATCATGTTTCTTGGCGTCAAACTCGTTGATTTCCCCTTTCCAATCCGGTTTTCGCTCGGGTCACAGTACTGTAACCGCGCTTCTCAAAGTAACTGACGACATCCGCTGGGCAATGGAAAATAAGTCCCTTACTGTTCTTGTATTGCTTGATTTTAGTAGCGCCTTCAACTCAGTGGATTTCGATATTTTACTAGGTATCCTCCGATCTATCAATTTCTCTTCTTCCACTTTAGACTGGTTCAATTCTTATCTCCGAGGACGCTCTCAGTGTGTTCGCTTGGAGGAGTCCTTCTCTGACTGGTGTAGCCTCACTGAGGGTGTTCCTCAGGGTAGCGTTCTCTCTCCTCTTCTGTTTTCAATTTTCGTAAACCTTGTTACCACAGTAATTTCCTCTAGTTTTCATCTCTACGCAGATGACTTGCAGCTTTACCGGCATTTTACTGTAGCTGACGCGGGCTCTGCAACTTGCTGCAATGAATCGTGACCTGGCTTCCATCAGCGTCTGGTCTAAGTCATTTGGTTTGCAAATTAACCCAACTAAATCCCAGGCCATGATCATAGGCAGCAGATTCGTTCGTAATGCGTCTGTTGTTGCATCTCTGATGCCTTTATATCTCGATGGTGTTCTCATTGACTATTCCGAAACTGCTAAAGATCTGGGTGTAATTATCGATTCCAATCTTTCGTGGCGTGCTCAGGTCAATGAGGTCAGTCGAAAGGTACATTACTCATTTCATGCGTTGAAAAGCCTTCAAAGTCTCCTGCCTTTGAAGACTAAAATTTCTTTGGCCCAAACACTCATTCAGCCGATTATAGATTATGCCGACGCCTGCTACTTGGATGCTACTGAGGAGTTATTAAATAAGCTTGAGCGCCTGCAAAACCTGTGCATTCGCTTTGTTTTCGGTCTTCGAAAGTATGACCACGTTTCTCACCTTCGCAAGGAACTCAAGTGGCTCCCAATCCGCCTTCGCAGGAACACTCGGATTTTATGTCTCCTTTTCAACATCTTACACAACCCTTCTTATCCTTCCTACCTGCGTGAGCGTTTTTCTTACGCTCGTCCTAGCGACGCACCATGTAGATCACACCTCAGATTCCTCCTTAAATCACATCCCCATAAAACTAGTTATTATTCTTATTCCTTCTCTGTCCATGCTGTAAGATTGTGGAACTCACTTCCGCCTAGCATTCGTGACTTGAAAACTATCTCCTTATTCAAATGTCGAGTAAAAGAGCATTACCTTTCCTCATAATTGTGTTTTTATATATATATTTATTTATATCTGTTTATATATTTTATCATTAAATATGTATTTATATAAGTATATGTAAATGTTCTGCATTATATGTGTAAGTATATTTTAGTTTAAGACGTCACATATTCTTATTTCCTTATCTTGTTCTCACACACTATTGTCTACATTTCTTTTTCATTTCTCCTTTCGCAGGTCTGCTGGAAGAAATTTCTAAAGAAATAAGCAGTGCCTTTGTACTCACTTGTTATTATGCCGTATCTCCTATGTATTTTACTGTGTGTACATAAATAATAAAATAAATAAATAAATAAGATCTTTGGACAAAAATATAAAGTATCCGAGCACAAGTATTAAGTGTAATCTTCTGTTTAATTTGATCCCGTTATAAGCCAATTTTTGGCTTCACCCTACGGGCATAGCGACGTTAGGTACCCACGGCGGAGGTTGAGGCGCTCTCGCCCAAAATCCAGGCGCGTCACGTGCCGTGACGTCCACCTACAAGTATTGAGACGAGTACGAGGTAAACGCGGGCTCTGCAGCTCTGCGACCCCGTGTTTTCTACGATTCTCCCGACAGACATGTTCTGCCGTCCTGGATTCATCCGTGATTACGTAGCAAGAGTTTTGGTTTAAAAAGTGCACCTGATTAAAATATTTCTTTTCTAAAATTTACATGTCAAAAACTCTAACAACTCTCTAACCTGAAGCCTATCAAGACGCGTTGGATTCGCTTAGTGTTTTGTAGTTAAAATTACCTTTTTTTGCTTATTCGCCTAGCCGTTAACCGATTGCAATCGATTTTTTTGTTAGGTCGAATTAAAAAAAAACTTTTACGTAATACTTTTAAAAGAACACTTACCTCACTAAGTTAACCCACGCCAGACAGAAAGGTCCCAAATATAACGTATTTTTTTTAAGGAAAAACCTAATTTAACCTTTTTTATATATTTTCGTTTCTTGTGTTTTTCTACCTTTAAAAAAAAAAAAAAACAAAATTAAACGTATTAAGTAGCGGTCTGTGTTTCACTTAACACTCAAATTCTTTTTTTACGCTACAGCGCCTACATTGAGGCGCCAACCAGCATGCCGGATGAAGGCGTCCCATAGGATGACCCTATAGGCCATCCGGATGATCCGAGGAAACCGGTGAGACGGCGAGCCTCTTTGCCCGCCGCCTCACCGGAGAGTGCGATTGTCGCAACCCAGTGCTGGGCACGCCACGATTGCGGCGGTAAGTCCCCTTTTTGAGGAGTGACTTGAGAGGCGGCATGGCGTCCTCCCCTTCCGCCTAACGCAGATCCTCACCGGACACGTCT
This sequence comes from Polymixis flavicincta, assembly GCA_949987655.1. Taxonomy (NCBI): domain Eukaryota; kingdom Metazoa; phylum Arthropoda; class Insecta; order Lepidoptera; family Noctuidae; genus Polymixis; species Polymixis flavicincta. The sequence continues at coordinate 6,506,962 of OX465171.1, read as the reverse complement.
GTTTCGGGAGGTTGCTGTTTCGCATACGGCGGGAGGAAACGCCCGGGTGTTTCGACTTCGAAGATCGTCCTGAGGACATGGTGGAGCTTACGGTGGAGGTCTCCCCGGGTGGGCGGAGCACCGCCGTGTCGTCGTGGGGCGATCAGCGGCACAAACAAAAAGCGCCAGTTACATTTGTGTAATCAACAGACATTTCAAAAATGTTACTATTGTCCCGGTCTACCCTATCTGTTTATTAGTTTATGAATTTGTAACTATTTTATTTCAGAAAATCCAGATAACGATACACTTTTGGACCGTAGGAAAGACGCTGAGCCTATTGTAAATTGCAGTAACAATTCGTCTGAAAATAAATCTATAGATACTAAGGTGGCTGCTTATGATTATTTTTCGGAAGATGACGATGACTCTGCAAAGAATCCCAACTACAAGTCTAGTTTCCTCCAACATATCAAGATCTCGAAGAGCTGCCAGAAGAAGAACTTTAGCACTTCTTCTAGTAGCTCTTCAAGTTCTTCTACGTCAACTGCAATTACAAATAACCTACAAGTATTACCAAGTATCGATCAAGTTGAACCAGTTTCAATCAAGGAGTTTGCTGAAATAAATAACGAAAAAAAAGAAGAAACAGTACCGAATGAGAATGATAGTAAACCAGGATGAAATAGTCGAACAGAATAATTATCGAACGAAAGAGAAGATGAAAGTAATGTTAAGATGTTGAGGGTGGTTGGTAAATCATCACTGAACTTGCTCACGACCTACGTTGCGGCGATATATATCCATGACGGATATTACGATTTGAGGCCTTAAGGTGACACTTGTCCACATTTTTTCCATACAAACTTCGGGAGGGTTTTACTCCACTGTTTGACTATGTACAATCGCGACTTCTTCCGCACGCTCACCTTTAAGGCGATAATCGCGTAGCAAGGCTCACGACTCAATCGCACAATGCATGCGTTTTGACCAATAGAATGCACGAAACATATTTTAGTAGTGTTCGTAGTAATGGTGTATAGAAGTGTGACACTCACACAGGCGCGTGCTATGTTCACTAGTTTGTGAGATTATTTTTGAATAGGCACGGCCGGTATGAGCTCTTTATGAATTATTGTTGTTGACAAGAAGTAATTTCGTACTCATATTTATCTTCTTTTTGGTTTAGAAAATGTATTATTGCTATTGCTTTAAGTTAAATGAAATCATTGTTAGGTTCTTAATGTGTTTTATTTTTATAGGTTTTAGGTTTGTTTTTTATTAGCAGAGGAGAATAAAACTAATTCATGCCTTGCTTGACACGAGACTAGAGAGACGGTGTCACTTTTTTTTTACCACAGGCAATAAGACATCACAACAGATCAAACAGTAATTGTAAACAGAACCTTATCGATTAGCTTAATGTTTTTTTTTTTGTTAGTTTTTCTATTTATTCAGCTACTTACTAGCAGCGCTCCGCGATTTCAACAGCGTAGTTCCCGTTACCGTGAGAATATGGGGATAAAATATAGCCTTTGTCACCCGGAGATAGTGTAGCTTCCCAACAGTGAAAGAAATTTTCAAATCGGTACAGTAGTTTCGGAGCCTATTCAATGCAAACAAACAAACAATCAAATCTTTCCTCTTTATTATTAGTATAGATAGATTATATATCAATAATTTGGAATAAAAATGTTAAACAACAATTTATATCTATTCTATCAACTTTAATATTTTCCTCTTTTTGACATAATAAACTTATAGACCTGACTATAAGTTTTGTTATATATGAACACTTTCACTGCCTCCCCAATTTTCATGATGTCCAATGGTTATGCGATACCGCCGCCATACAAAACGCAGCGGACGCGCTAGGCACGTTGACTGGCACTGCATAAAGTTATAAAATGTTAATAATTATTGTCATTTCTGTAAATTCCGGTTAAGAAGTTACAGCCTTTCAAGGTCAACTTATTAATGCCATTTAAAAAAAAAACCTGTATTATCGGCGCGGCGCGGGCGTAAGAGAGACTTGTTACTTGCGCAGTTCTATTGAAAAGTAAAAATCTTCATTACAATGTGTTATAAACTTGAAAATATACAAAAACGAAGCAAGTTAGATATTTTGTTGGAAATTTGCAACATTTGTTATTATCTTTTTATTTTATTGCTCTATATTATGTTTGGAATAACACAAATAGGTATACTTTGCGCAATTCATACAATGTTATCAGAGATTTTTGTTTACTGTTGTCGGAACTCTTGCAACTGCAATAATAATACGTTCATTATCTATACCATTGTTATTTAGTGGGAACTTCTGAAAAACCGGTTTAACAATAGAATGGCTTAAAAACATACTTTATGGCCCTTCTATTGAAGGACCATAAAATACGTTCGCGAAATATTACAAAGAATTTTAAGGTATGCCTACTATTTTATTACCATGTTACCTATCTCGAATGTTTTGCAGGTGTTCCTTATAGGTATGTATATTTTGAATACTTTGAATACTTCTAATATTCGTTTTATCCATTTATTTATCACACCTTTGATTTTTTATTTAATCATAACAGCAGTTTGTGCAGAGGTTGATTGGTAGAACACTAGATAATAAGTTGTTTTCATATTATGTTACTAACACTCTATGGATTTCTTTTCCAAAATAAAATAAATATTATTATTATTTATTATTAAAAACAGGCGGCTGTCCCTTTAGTGCACTCGTGCGCTGAACTACCAGATTTTAATAGATGTAGAAAGAATCACACAATGTTTAATAATCGCATTGTGGCCACTGGTTGTGGTCTACGTAATATTAACAAAACTGAGGAAACAATATAAGCTCTTTGCTAAACTATTAAGACTCATTTTCGCGGTACAGAAGATCTACAGTGAATGCTCATACATTTCTATGAGATCCGAGCTAAAACGCCTAGCGCGTGATACAGACAACTGTATGGAGCGTTATGGAGTAATTTGTCGATTCTCTTGCGCCGCACGGGGGAACCGAAGTTTGTCGAATATTACCGAACGTCGATTAGCGAGAGCGCCCGAGGTTTGGCGAAGTTTGCATGCCGGCCATAATGAATGACCGACTCATTATTGTCACTGCGAAGTTTAGTTTACGTGGAATTGAATACTATTGTTTATTTTTTATTCGTCTAGATTAAAATTACTTACCTATCTGAAATAAATAAATTCTATTTATTTACTTATTACCCCTAATACTTAGTGAGCTAGTAAAGTGCACCACCAGTTCCATGACCTACCAGCCGCCACTGATCATAAATAAACGAGATTACACGAACAAGGTATCTTTCCAATGTCCCGGGCATGCTTTGCAGGATGCTAAGATGGATTGGATTGACGTTAAGATTGGAGTTTATGAGTGGGCCGTCTTTTAATAAAAGGTTGACAAACCATGCTATAATCAACGAGACAAGCGCGTTGCCCGCATTGCGTACGACAAGTATATTTTGACAAATACACGCTGAAATTTTAATGGTTGTTTTCCCGCGGCAGAACAACTTGCCATAAGGAGTCCCTTCGAACCATAGAGTAAAAGTAAAAAATAAAAATGTGTTTTGTTTTGAAATAATTAAAAAAATATTCAACAACTCGAAAGCGTGAGAATCAATAGTAACACTGGAGGTAACTTGTAGGTATTACTCGAAACGCACGCGCCGCCGCACCGCCGCGCCGACAAAGGAACAATGGTGCATAAATGTTCAAAGCAAAATAAACTCTCGCATGTGATACTAAGTCATAAATTAGTTTTCACGCAACAACACAAAACACAGCCGCGGCGCCGACAAAGAAAAGACCGATTTATAAATGTTCAAAGCAAAATAAGCTCTCGCGTGTAATGATACGGCATAAACTACAAACTAACAACAATTACAAACCAAGCAGCGCGCCGGCTTCCCATTGAGCGGGACGGCGCGTGGCGCCGGCGGCGGCGCACTTCGTTTTCCCGCGAATGTCGTACGTGAAACACGCGTTATCAGTGCAATGGATCGCCATTACAATTATTGCAATTTGGAGTACGTCGCTATGGTGCATCTGTACGCTAGGGCTGATTGTGACACCCTTGATGCCCGTTGACTTTACGCGGAGCTGCCACACTTGGAGTCGCTTCGTCTTCGGCCATCGGCCCGGACGATCGTAGCAGCGACAAAGCGGCTACTCGACGATCATGAGCAGTTCCGGACATCAGCAGTTGCACAGGGCAGAGGTCGATCGGCCGTTATTTCGCCAGAGCTCGACGAATAGATCATCGAGTACTTCGAACGGGATCCTCGGCGAAGTACACGTAAGGCTGCGGCTAGGTTTGGCGTAAGCCAATACTACGTCTGGAAACTACTCAACTCTGAAGGACTTCATCCTTATGATTATCGCAGAGTTCATGCCCTCCATGAAAACGACGCGCAGAACAGATTTACTATTTGTCAGTGGTTAATCGACAGTCAAAATGCGAACATTTTGTGGACAGATGAAGGAACTTTTACGCGAGTTAGACTCGAACATTTTTGGGCGTTAAATAACCCACATGTTATTCGCGAGTGTGCGCATCAAGAGCGTTTTAGTGATAATGTGTGATAATTAATGGCCACCTCATTTCAATATCGTAAGAAGTGACAGAGACACCTTATTAAAATTGAAAGGCAATCAATTAAAACGTGCTCCATTGTGTATTCAACGTAGTGGCTTGCAGTTGCACTACGAACAATTACTCCGTTACCGTGAAGTGTAAGTACCTACTCGTACATTTGTAAATTGTGAACATTTAAAAGTAGGTAGTCAAATTAATTAAAATTATTGTAAATAAGTTGATTCAAATTTTGAAAGACTTCTCAAACTTTTTTAGGTATCTAAGTCCGAAAATTATGATAAACTTGTTAAAAACAAGTTTATCATAATTTTAATTTTTATGTTATTTAATTTTTATGTTAATTTATTGTTCAGTAAATTGCAGCTAAAAAGTATTTATGACGGTCCTAAACTCGTAAAAGTATGAAGGGAAAATTTGAATAGCTTGTTGGGTACAGCTTATTATCAAGAATACGATCAGCTGATTGAAACGCACGCGGGTCAACGGCCGCGCGGCCGCTCGGCGGCGGCGCCCGGCTTGCGCAGAACGTAGGTATCGGAACTATTGGTTCGTGGTGGCTTTCGAGTTTTGTTTTTCACAATGGTTAATCTGCCATTTTTTGTTTCTGATATTTTATTTGTTTATAAAACTATTGTATTACCAAGACAAAACCATTTCGCTGCGGGAAAACAACCATTTAAATTTCACCGTGTATAACAATAACTCAGTTCATAGGCCACTTTAAAATTCGGAAGCATAACAAGTAATTAAACTGTACTATAATTTTCAATAAGAAATACTCCTTAATTTCTGAAATATAACAGAAATATTTTCAAAAAGCCAGGCCTGTGGGCTCCTGAAAAAATAAAACTGTCACTGTGACCACAGTGAGAGTGAAAGGATTGAAAAAAAGAAATATTAGCTATTAGTGAAATATACATTTTTCAGTTCGTGTTCATTTAATAATAAGCTGTTCAGGATTAAAGATTTCTTATGGTTGATATTTAAACCGTATCTGTATATTAAAACATTTTAGTAAAACATTTTTGTTAAAAGCGAAACTGTCGTCTGCAATCTTCGTGTGAAATCATACAAAATGTGTTAACATTTAAGAACAATTTTAAGGATTTGTAGTTGTGGAAAAGAAGCAATTTAATTTAGTTGAACTTATTTATTTTTAAAGAGTGATTCAAGATTTTAAAAGGAATTTTAAAGATTCACCCAGAAATTAATATAAAAATTACACAGAAATTATCATCAACTTGTATTTATCTACACTCATATCGTAAAGTTATTATTAATAAATCAAAAATAGTTTCATAATGACAGACTTTAAGCACGGGCAATTCTAATAAAATTAAAAAGGTTTATTATAAATTTATAATTTTAGCACACCTTCCTTATGTTTACATATTTGTGTTTTTTGTAATGTCTTCGCTACTTCTTCTAATACTCCTAGTAATTGTTCTAATTGAGACATTTTTTGTAAACAACAAAAAAACGTGATATTCTTCAAAATAACGTGATGTTACGATGCGTAGATTCCTTTTGTAATAATATTGTAAATAACTTGCACAAAAAACCCTCAAACATTGCTAATGACGGTCCGGGTCCGGGCTCGCTTCTTATCTAAGGAATGCAATGTCTTTTGTTCTCGACGCTCAGTACGGTGCACTGTAATCCGGCTCGATTTCGACCATGTTTTGATGGTAGTAAGGTTGAAAATTGTTTGTATGGATTTTTGTGGGAACGAAATGCGTGCTTTGTTGACTACACCTTTATTGCGACTAAAAAAATGGACATTGGTTTGCGTCTCTATACGTCGTGCATTCAACAGACAATATGGATTTGTGTGAATACACTCACACAAATACATGTTGTTTCTAATTGGGCGAAACCAGGAAGGGGTGTGGTTTGTCACTAGATGCGCTGCCACAGAAATATTTTCTTAAGTGAGCATGCTTAAAGTTTGTCGATTGTACATCAAAAATTAAACATGGTATGGTTTTGTCTCGTTATTATTATTGTCTGTACGGAAACAGAATACTAAAATAAAAAGCCATTAAAAAGTTATGAGCCAACAAAGATTCGTTTTTCTTGCTAATTTAACCTAACTTTGAGCGTGTTTAAGTAATAAAAGGAGTGTAAAATCTCGAAAACCAAGACGGTACCGACAAAGTTCAATTAACAATAAATTCAATAAACTTTATTCGTCATTGATTTATGCAGTGGTTTTTTCATAAAACCCGATCTTCTGAAGGACTTTTCTTAAATTTTTCGCGATTTTTTTTCCAACAATGCTCCTGCATCTCACTCAATAAAGTTGTGCATGTAGACTAGCGTCTAACTGCTCACTACTGATACTATCTCTGTCGGATACGAAGCCTGGTGAGACAACGTGATTTTTAGCCAGGCCCACCGATAAGTTCGAGCCCGCGCAAAGTGTCCCCTTAAACTGGATGAATGTTTCTTCCTCTCTTATTGTGATCGTGTTTCAAGCTAAACGTTTTAGGATCTGTAATGTTTGTGGACTTATTACCGTGTGGTGTGCGATCTTCAAAACCTTTGAACCCAGAGTACATTTAAACTGCCTATCTGTGAAGTGCCGTGCACGCTGAAGCTCTCCTGCTGACCCGGGAGTTAAGACAAGGTAGATGGTGTTCAATTGCCTTCTTGAAGATAGTAGGAACGAACGATTTCCACCCACAAATACTTTACTTTCTACATTCGTTGGCGGCTTGTGAACCTTAGAAGGTTCACAAGCCGCCAGCAAATATTTTCTTAAAAAAGGTTCATAAACTGGCCGATGTACCTGAGTTATTAGGTATCAGAAATCAATATAACTGTACCTAGGCGTACCGTAACTAGATCCTTACGCAAAATAAATACCTTTTCAACACATTTGCTCAAAAACTGCATTTACGAAGCTTGTATACATGGTTCGAAAGTTAAAAATTACGCATACAACGGAACGTGCGGTAAAATAGGTACTCTCACCTAAGTACCTATTTTACCACCATTCCCCGTTGTATAGCACCGTACGTATTCTTTACGGTTTTTGTTTTTAATTTCCATAAAATATTATAAGAATTCCACCAAGATAACGAGAATAAATAAGCTGACTGATCGAACCTCCTTGGAAGCGTTTTTGCTCAATAAATTTGTCTCACTTTAATACTAAAGAGTAAATGAGACGAAAGATTTAGTTCTAGTTTTCATCACGTGCATGTCGGGCGCCATTTGCAAATTCGCGCCATTTCCTTATTAGAAACGTCAAAGATTGTCGCGACGTTTCGACTGATATTTAAAAACTTATTAATATGAGTTCAAGCGAGGAATCTGATATTAATATGGAATCTACTCCACCTGATATTTTGAATGAGGCGAAAATTGCAGAAAACTGTCTCTTGCCGCCAAAATCGCGAGAGCGCTATTTAATGATTAATTACACATCGACATACATGATTTACAATAATTTTATAGCATGGAAGACTATTACATATTGGACTGTTTTCTCGCAAATGTGTTGAAAAACATTGTATGACACACGTGCAGAAATTAGTATTACTTATTATTATTAAAACCAACTTACCACACTAGTATCATAAATAACTATTACACCGTCCTCATCAAGAACCAACCTTAGTCTTAATGCCCCCTTAAATCGATTAATGGCTAATTTATAATAAAATGGATATCAGTAACAATATTGATATATTTACGGACACATTTTCCCAATTTCGCAGTAAACTTAAAACCATCAGCGATGCAACATAATTTTACAACCTACTATTACTTTTTTTTTGCCACATATTGCCACTTTAAAAATTTGGAATATTCTCTTTGCACTCGTTATCGTGTTCTACCGTTTTGAATTTTGAATTTCTATTTAACTGTTTATTTTTAAATTTTAATGTAAATGTTCAATTTTGATTCAAGTAATTATTTGAATAAAAAAATTAACACAAAATTATTGTTTTTATTCTCATTTCGATTACGATATTGTTTTTTGATTGTAAATTTTCTATTCTCATTTCGATTATGATTTTAAATTCTTATTTCGATTATGATTTTGTTTTTAACTAAATGTTGTTAAAAGTTATATTTAAGGAGCTATTTTTTAAGTAAGTGCTGTGTACGCCTGTAAGTGACAAATTCACCATAACTCAATCCAAATATTATTTTATTATTTTAATGTTTCTAGTGAATAAGTCGTTGGTGTAACTTTAAAAAAAGAAAATAGAAAGCGTGTTGCAAGAGTTGAGGAGTGGCTTACCAGTAAAGCGAAAAAAATGCGAAATACTGGAAAATCTTATGATTTGACCAAAAAAATGTACCAGCGCGGTCTTTGAAACCACATTGTATCGATAAATGTTCTACTAAAATAGACGCGACGCGACGTCAACAGGAAAATCTGCTTCGAAATATTGAGAACTAGGAGATGTTACTCTTCCATGGAACTTTATAAACAGCTCTAAAAAGCTTATAGTGCCCGCCTTTCATTCCTCTGGAAAAGAATAATGACTGATTCTAAGCATATTTTTTAACTTTGCCTTAAGACTGATTGTAATATTGTGAAAGTTCCTAAAATAGGTTCAAAGATTAGATTTAATATTAAGAAAGTAAAATTAAATGAAATTATTTGAGGTACAGTGTGTTTCATTTCATAAATTATGTTACAACATAATGTAAAAAAGTGTCACATTTTGGGTATTTTTCAGTTTTCAAATAGGTGCAATAGTTTACTAGTGCCCATCTTTAAGAATAAAGGTGATGTACAGGACTGCAACAACTATCGAGGGATAAAGCTCATGTCACATAGTATGAAGGTATGGGAAAAAGTAATAGAGAAAAGACTGCGAGAGGAGAGTGAGGTTACCCCAAACCAGGGTGCTTACTCTGGAATATAATTCCGATAGATCGACATTGGAATTACCAGTTAAACGTCAGGGATTGGCTGGACTCACTGAGTCGAGCCAATCCCTGACGTTTGACTAACAATTCCAATGACAATTTATCGGAATTATATTCGAGAGTAAGCACCCAGTTTGGGTTTATACCAGGTCGAGGAACAATGGACGCCACTATTGCACTCCGCCAATTGTGCGAAAAGTACAGACGTGCACACAAGGACTTGCACAAGGTGTTCATTGATCTGGAGAAAGCGTATGATAGGGTACCTCGGGATGTGTGTGGTGGACCTTGAAAGAGAAAGGGGTGCCAGGGAAGTATGTAGAGTTGATTCGTGCTATGTACAGTCAACCTCGTACCTACGTCCGGTCGGCTGCAGGCAATACCGATGAGTTCAATGTGGCTGTAGGCTTGCACCAGGGATCGGCTTTAAGTCCTTACCTCTTCCTGTTGATCATGGACGCTCTGACGTCGGACATACAGGAGGAGGCACCCTGGTGTATGCTGTTTGCCGATGACATTGTTCTTGTCGGTGAAGATGTGTCCGAGATCCAGAGCAGATTGGAGAAGTGGCAACAGAAGATGGAGAATGTAGGCTTGAAAATCAGCAGAACCAAAACTGAATATATGTTCTGCAATTTCGGCGGTCTCTCCAGCTCTGGAGCCATAGCGCTTGATGGCGTGCTTCTCCCAGTCTGCTCCGACTTTCGGTATCTCGGTTCACTCGTGCAAAGCGATGGCGAAGTAGATCGGACGGTTAAGCACAGAATTAACACTGGATGGATGAAATGGCGGCAGGTCACGGGAACCATCTGCGACTCCCATATTCCCCTTAAACTTAAGGGGAAGATATATAAAACCATGGTAAGACCTGCCGTCTTGTATGGGTCAGAATGTTGGGCCACAAAAGAGATGAATGAAAGGCAATTGCATGTAGCCGAGATGAGAATGTTAAGAGGAATGTGTGGTGTTACACGAATGGATAGAATAAAAAATGAGTACATAAAAGGAAGCCTGAAAGTGGCACCGATAAATGAAAAGTTGTGTGGAAATCGGTTGTCATGGTATGGGCATGTGATACGGAAGAATGAGGAAAATGTCGTGAGGAAAGTTTTGAGTATGATTGTCGATGGCTATAAGAGTAGGGGAAGACCAAAAAAACGATGGATGGACTGTGTGAATGATAATATGGTTAGAAAGGGTGTGACTACGGAGATGACGACTAATAGAGAAGTGTGGAAGAAAAAGACATGTTGCGCCGACCCCAAATAAATTGGGATAAGGGCAGGAGAATGATGAATGATGATGTTCTGCAAATAGCTTGATAAATCCTTTGCTGATTCAAATACATATAATAAAATTATGTAACCTGAGTTACATTATCAATAGATTATTGGTAAAAAAAAAAAAATATCGGCTTGTTCTCAAAACTTGTTTACGGCGTGTTACGACAGTGTTTTAGAGGATGTACGATTTGTGGAAATAAAAGTTTTCACAAAGTATATAATCTAATTACACTGCCGGCCAAAAGTTTGAGACCACTTGTAAAAATCTTTGCCATCAACAAAAAAAAATTAAAAGTACATATGATAAAGAGCTAATTTGAACACTTGCGTATTCTGTTGTTATTAAAGAATTTCTAAGAGTCAATTGTTTTTGTAATTTTTTAAGTTCTCATCCTATAAAGGTTAATTGTTTCAAACCATCAATGAGTTCCGCGCAAGGACCAGGCGGTAGAGTCATTGTAATATTTTTATGAGCTGCTCATTACTAATTATTTTGGTTTTGTTTCGCGTTAGCTGAAATGTTGGATTATTTTAGCTTCCTAAAACATATTTACTGCCTGAGTTTTCATGGAGATTAATCTTTCTCTATCTTGATAAGTCTGAGCTCGTCGTTGTTATAGTGAAGACATTTTAAAATGAGAAAAGTCCGCGAAAATGCAGTGAAACTCGTTCTGCCACAGTTATTTTACACAACGAAGGCAAATCTGATCGTGCGATTGCCTCTCAACTTAAGTTGTTGAAGACTTGTGTTCGTAACACAATAACCCGATACAAGGAGACTGGCAGTAATCAAAATCGTTCGCAATCTGGAATGCAGAGAGCTACCACTTCTAGCGAGGATAATTTCATCCTCGTTACCAGCAAGTGGAATAGACACCTAACAGCACCAGAAATCCGCGCAGAAGTGAACAAATCCCGATCTAAACCTGTGTCATTGACTACAGTAAAAAGACGATTGCGAGATGCTAAGGTAATTGGTCGCGTCGCCGTTCAAAATCCACTACTAAGGCCACAAAACAAAAAGAAATGCATGCAGTAGACCCTTACCCACCGATACTGAACGGAAGAAGACTTTAAAAAGTTCGTTGTTCAGATGAATCCAAATTTGAAATATAAGGATCAAAACGACGAATTTTTTTTCGACGTAGCGCCGAGGAAAAGATGATGCGAGACTAAGTGGTGTCAACAGTCAAGCATGGTGGTGGTTCCATTATGGTCTGGGGATGCTTCTCGGGCCAAGGAGCCTGAGATTTGATACGAGTCAAAGGAATCATGAAAAAGGAGCAGTATAAACGAATACTACAGCAAAATGGCATTCCGTCTGGTCCAAGATTAATTGGAAATGGATTTGTTTTCCAACAAGATTATGATCCAAAACATAGTTAAAAATTATGCAGGGTTTATTTAGAACATAAAGAAACAGAAGGGGTGTTAAAAAACATGGTGTGGCCCCCTCAGAGCCCGGATCTCAACCCAATTGAGCTTTTGTGAGAAGAGCTTGATAAAAATGTGCGCGGTTGTTGTCCTTCCTCGTAAGAAGACATGTGGAAAGCTTTAGAAGAAAGCTGGAACAGTATTTCACAAGATACAATCGACAAATTGGTTGCTCGTACGCCGAGACCAGTGAAAAAAGTAATAAAATGCAAGGGAGGGTTTTCTGACGAAAAATCTGTTTAAAATATGAACGGCGTCTTAATATAAATGGTTGATTTTTTTTGTTTTTATTTATTTTCTTCTTGATGTTTTTGTATTAGTAAATAAGTATTTTAAATAATAATTAAACCTCTTGCTTTGTATTTTGAGTTTTATTTCATTTTCCTTCTTTGATGTCGGTGGTCTCAAACTTTTGGCCGGCAGTGTATGTAACCCACTAACCAGTGCCCTATGAAATAAAAGCGATAAAAAGTTAGGAATAAAGACCACCATAATCAGGGACATGCATATCTATACACCTTAAGGACTATTTTTGCTTGCAGTGCTCGGCTGCTATAGAAATCTCATCACCCAAGAGTTAGAAGGCGGTTAGCAGATGTGGTCCTCGTGTTCACGGGATTTGTTTTCAAACTGTATTGATATGGATTTCTTCCATAGCACATGCTTCTATTTTTTCATAGCTCTCCGTACGGTTAGAACACCAGTTTAATTAAATTCTGTCCATTTTTTACATAATTTCTTGATTACGAAGTTTTCAAATCAAAATAAGGGACTGTCATATACTACAAGAATATGGTACTGTTATATTTCCAACTAGATTTTGCCAGCGACTTCGCCTGCGCGGAACTTTCAACCTCTTTTTAACTCCCTTAAGGGTTGAATTTCGAAAAATTCTTCCTAATTCCCTGTCTACATTGTAAAGGGAATCTTTGTGCAAAATTTCAGCTTTCTAAGTCCAAGGGTTTGGGCTGGGCGTTTTGATGAGTCAGTCAGTCAGGACTTTTCTTTTTATTTATACAGATAAAAGCATTTCGCTGTATGAAGTTTTAAAAATAAAGTGGCAGTGGCCAGTTGTGACAAAACGAATTCAATTATATCAAATAATATTTAAAATGTTCAAAACCAATAGCTGAGGCCCTTGACATTTTGCAAGGTGAAAAGGATATGTTCTATGGCATGCTAATAATAACGATCTGGAAAGAAAGCACTTGGAAAACGTAAATAACCGTTTTAATGACATTATTGATCTTTCTACCGCCAAAGCACAAAATGCAGCGATCACTGCAATTTCTTTACCACGCTTTAAAACCAAATGGTTTAGGGGAGCAGGGGGTATTGGGAGCCAGCGGGTAATTGGAGCGGTGAGACTAGAGACAAAACTATAGCTCGTATTCCCTCGGTTGCCATTCGGGCGCCTTCGTTACACTACGGCCGTGTTCCCCTGCCGCGCTAAGCTCGCCAGTGCCACGCGCTCCGCTAGGAGTAATAGTGTTCTGTGGCCACGCGTCATGTGACCACGGACGCTTCTCGATTTATTGCTCCGCGCTTGCAAAAAATACGAAATTTTAACGGCCAGGTAAGTGTGAAGTAACATGTTTGTTACAATCAAACCTGTTCTATTTTATAGCTAAAGTTATCAATTTTGAGTATCTGTGCGTATGATTTCATTACAAGCTAGATTTAGGATTTAATTTCATTCAATTTCAAGATGGTGGTATTCGGGTAATCAGAGCTTATTAGGCTCTGATTACCCCTTGTAGCTCCAATTACCCCATATGCATATTAATATGTATTTTTTTCATATGCCAAAATGCCATGAAAAAGATAACACACCACCACGGAAGCGTCTTGGACTGTTGAAACCTTAGAAAATTCTGTAGAAGGGAGAAACCAGCAACAAAGCAAGAAAACGTACCACAGAAAAAGGAAAAAAACTGAACAAAAAAGTGAAAAGAGTAAACAATAAAGTTTTTGAGGATGAAACTGACACGTCTGAAGACGTTGAGAATCTTTGCGACGATGAGTCGGAATATTCAGAAGAAGAGACATTGTGTGCTATTTGCCGTAACACAGGAAAAGTAACAAAATTGTGGTACCGTTGCAGAGGTTGCGGTAAATGGACTCATAAGAATGCTCTGGTTCTGACAGCCCGGTTGATTACATTTGCGTTTTTTGCTTGAATCCTTAAAGTTAATTATTATACGGTTTTTTTTTTTTTTTTTTTTTTTGGGTGGGAAATCATCAAATGACTTCTCCTGCTGAGTAGAGCAGGAGGGCGTGTCAGACTTTTACTGACTAAAACCCACCCGTGTTCCCTCAGTAGCCCGTATGCCAGGGGCCGTGGTATCTCTTTCGAACAAACCCGCACCCCTGGCAGGCATCGGCCCTTGCGGACCCCACCAGTGGTTGCTGACATCTTTGACGGCGCGCGTGAGGAACACAACGCGCCGTCCCGTCTACCACTTTTCGGCCGCAGAGGATAGGGAGAGCGGCTGACGCTATACCGACACTCCTCTTCCCCTGTGGCCCCACCGCGTCCGCCATCAAACGGTGGCGGCCCCGTCCAGGCCACGGAAGGGAAGAGCGCCGCTCAGAAGCACCGGCACTCCTCCTCTACCGCAGCCTGCAACCCTCAGCCGCAATGCCTCCCATTCGACATCGCGGCCCACCTCAGTTACGGTGCACCTCACCGCAACCTACTTTTTGGCCGCTACGTCAATGGCTTGAAGGCAAAAGCCCTGACGAGCGGCCCCACCGTTGGGCTCCTCTTGGCTTCACCGTGGATGGGAGACCACGGTTACTAAGCCCCCCCGCAACGACAATGCGGGAACCCACTCGGGGGGGAATTATTATACGGTTACGTATATATTAATGTCTATACGAATTAGTGAGATTTCAGGCTGACTTATATAATTTTTTTAAACTGACTCAATAATTAAGTAGCTCCCATTACACATATGGGAATTTATAGGCTCACATTTCCCGCAAAGTCGGGTAATGGGAGCGATTCTGTTTTTTTGAAAAATGTTTATCTGTGGTCAAATGCCTAATAATGTAACATTGACGCTATGATTAAATGATAGTCAAGTAAATTAGGAATTCGTTTCTAAAAAAACAATCCTAAAGTGTTCATAAATTTGCCTTTTATTTAACTTTTTCCTTAGTAGGCTCCAATTTCCCCCGGCTTGTTCAAATACTTGCATTCCCATAGAAGAGCATCAAAGGTTGAAAACCTTTTTCAAAGCAGCTATTTATTACAAAAGAAGTTTCGGAAAATGCTGAATTCAGTTCAGCAATAAATAAACAAAAGATGACTTTTTTCAATTTGATAGCTCTTCTTCAGATACTGAGGAAGATGGATACCGAGTCCAGAGGTCAAAAGCAGATCTGATTGTTTCTTGTTATTTATCAGATATGGATCGAGAACTAAATTGTTTTCATAGATACCCTGAAGTGAAAAAAGTATTCATAAAATACAATACTCCATTACCTTCTTCGGCTGCAGTGGAAAGACTATTTTCATTCGCAACTATGATAAACCATCCCAAATCCCACAGGCGATCGGATGAAATGTTCGAAAAACGTGTAGTCGGGTAAATACGCCAGACATTGCGTTCATTTAAAAGGTAACTATGTGGCAATTTTGCCACTCGAATTGCATCCTTAGTTCATACTTTATACGTACAAACCGTTACTATCCGATTACGTCACTCGCTCTTCGCACACTGAGCGTCAGTAGCGATGCCGACGTTGAAGCAGCAAGTTCTTAGCTAAAGTAGCTTACTTGCTCTGAATAACCACGCTTCGGGATTGATATTACAACGGTAAGACATTTTTATTTTATTTGTTTTAAGCTTTGTTATCAGTAAAATGTTAGTCTTATTTTACTTTGAGATCGTTTTTTTAACGTTTTGCGTATTGGTTTAAGGGAAAAATAGGGGGCCGCCATTAGAATACCAGTTTCGGCTTAAAACCGGATTCTCGACCGGGGCCGCCTTATAGTAAGTGCAATCTGTTTTATAAACTGTAATTCTACTAATTACTTTGGCATAATAGGAGAATTTGCAAACCTTATAATCTATTTTACGTTTAATCGCCAAATACCGGCCGGGGTGATAACATTAGAAATTTTAAAGATCGTTATGTGGTCCCAGCTTCGAATTCGAACGTCATTATACAGGCTGATTACTTTTGTATTTTTTCACTGACTGTGCGGGTAGTCATTTTTATTATATTAATCAAACTATTTTTTTCAAAATTGAATATGTATTATTATAATTTATTAATAGCTATTATAAAGAGAGAGGGCGCTAGTGTGACGCTGTCAACATCGAATCCGCAAAAATATATTGATTTAAAATCATAATAACAAGTTTTGAACTGTTTACATCAGTTGCCACCCGTCCCGATTTTGCCGGGACAGTCCCGATTTCGGAGACATTGTCCCGCGTCCCGACGGCCTATCGATTTTGTCCCGATTTTTGACAATATGCGACAGGCTCAATCAATTCATTCACGGGTACCCAGCTCAGTCACGCGCCACCGCGTCATCTACCGATGATTGGTCTTCATGAATCTCGTAAGGTTTATTTCAGTGTCGCTACGGATACGTCTAATAAAGGAAACCGTAAAATGTATCCTATTTGCATTCAACATTTTTCAGCGTGAAGACGGGTGTCAAACACAATTACTAGATTTTTTTGAATGTCCATTTGAAACAGCTGATGCTATAAGCGATGCTATTCTAAACACGCTTTCAAAATTTGATTTGGATGTAGCATGTGTTTCGGCATTTAGTGCAGTCGTGCAGATAACACTAATGCTAATTTTGGAAGAAATAGATCGGCGTTTACCTTACTAAAGGATAAAAATCCAAATATTATGAAAGCAGGATGTCTAGCTCACGTTTTGAATAATACATTCAAGCATGCTATGAACAAATTAAACCTTGATGTGGAAACTGTCATATTGAAAATTTACAGCCACTTCTCATCGGAGGGAAAATTTAAAGGAATTTGTAAAATTAGTCGCAAAGGAGCAGAAGTTGAACGCATTATTTAGTGACAGTATCTCGTGCTTTGAGCATACCTCCTTCAGATGCGTATGTTGAGCGCGTATTTTCACAAATGACCATGAAATGGTCTAATATCAGAAATCGCAAAAGCAGAATTGCTAATTTCTTTGAATATGCACATGTCTTGTTCAGACTTCATAAATAAATACAAAAATGATATAGATTTACTAAAAGCGGCTCGTAACAATAAGAAATACACATGGAAAAAATAATTATATAAAATTAATACAAATATAAACACAAAATAAAGTTTTTTTTCCTTTGACTGTCTCATGGGTAATTTTTTTTTTTTTCTCCAAACTCCGAACGTCTCTTATGGATGCCCGATCGTCCCGTTTTTTTTTCCCTAAAGGTGGCAACCCTGGTTTACATAGTGGAAAAGTAAGAAGTGGCCAAAGGATTGTACGCAAAACATTAAATCCCCAAGAAATACCAGAGGAAAAATACAATGTTTTGATTTGAATCGACCCAACGAACTTTGTGCGTTCCATCGAGTTAATAAAACAAAGTGAAGTGTAAAAACAATCGAAACTATGCGTTCTGTGTGAAAGTGAACTCAATAACAATAACAGTGATAGTTACATCCGGCACATAACCTATAAAATAAAAATTACCGCTTACAGCGCCATCTAGCGAGGAGTAGCAGCAATTGCAGAAACAAAAAGCTGACGAAGCTATCACACAAAATCTGTTACCGGCCGACAGAGGTCACTAAACCTAAATATGGAAGAATTTACCAAAATACTTAAAAATATTCAGGATCGCATGGATGAGCAAAAACTTGAGATTCAAAGTTTTTAAAAAGCATAAACTAACCCATAAATGACAACATCAATGAAAAATTTTATATTATTGGAATCAAACAACAACTTGAAGAAAAAAATGGGAACAATGCAAAAACAATTGAATGATCAAGACCATAGAAGGAAAAATGTTTTGTTATTTGGAGTAGAAGAAGAGAAAGGGTATCACGAACTGGAAAAATTAGCTATGACTAAAAATACAGGATACGTTTTCGGACAAAACGGCATAGAATTTTTCAGAAGATTAGGAAAGAAGTCCTCAAAGATTAGACCGATTCTTTTAACATTTACAACTATGGGAAAAAAGATACAACTACTTAAGAATAAAAAGCAGCTGGAAAACACTCCTCACTACATCAAAGAAGTTTTTCCTCCAGACGTAATTGAAAAAAGAAAACAGCGAAACAGCTGAAAGAGGAAAAGAAGAAAGGAAACAAAGCAATACTAGGATACGACCGCTTGATAATACTTAAGGACAATACACACAACGGAAAACATGTCAACAAACGTAATGTATCGTTCTCACCCGAGAATACTAATCCAAACACAGAAGAACAAGTAATAAGAGACAACAACCGCAAGACAAAGAAGACCAAAACTACAAATTCAGCTCCTGTAAATAAACATGAAAAAGAAACGACTACATACCCAAATTAATCGAGCTTGAAAACGCACTATCAACTATAAATGGGACATTCTAGGTATTTCAGAGATACGACGTCAAAGCTACATAATAGAAGACCGGGGTGCATTTTTGTTTTACTATTATGGTGAATCAAAAGGCATGAAAGGACTGGGCTATCTTATCAAAAAACAAAGTGAAATGATTGTTCAAACTTTATTGGATTATTGGAAAGAGTTGCCCTTCTTACAAGAACATAAACATACAAGACAAATATAAGCACAGTAATTCAAGTATACGCACCCACAGAGAGCGCCGACGAAACGGATAAAAGGAGGAGGCTTTTACCGCACTAGGCGGTCCTTATAATGAAATAAAAAATATATAATTAATACTTACTAAATTACTAAAGCTAAATTAACCATTATGAATTTTATTTTAGTTAAATTGAAATGTATGCATGTATTCTAATAATTGTAAGGAATCAATAAAACCTTTTTATTTTAATTATTATTGTTATTTATTATAACGTCAAACTTAACCTAATTAAGATGTAGGAGTTGATATTAATTATAAAAGCAAATTAAACTAATTATAAAATAATATATATTTATACAATATTGAAAACATATTTATGATAGCTAAAATAATATGGTTTGGGATACAAATAAGCATAAATTGTTATTTGAAACTGTCTACCTATTATTAACCACATGTTTATTAGCTTAAGTCTTTAATTAGGTATTAGTCTTTTAATTATTTACTAACCTGCGTGGGACAAAAAGCTGCCTTTGAACACTAAGCTCGTCTTCAATTAATACTTTTAATTTAAGGTACTACAATGACAGCAGGGACATGCAGAGCCTTCACGGAAAGAAATAAAATTATACAGTTACGATCGCACTAAAATAAAAGAAGCTCTTGAGGCAATTGGTAATGGAATGCCCATTCGTGCAGCATCTAAACTATTTGGTGTCCCACGAACGACGTTGCAAGACGTTGCGATTGGCTGGCCGCATAAATATAGATGTATTTTAAAACTGGACGTCCTTCGGTTTTAAACCCATCCAAAGAAGAAACGTTGGTTAAATGGCTGATACAACTTGCCAAGTGCAGTTTCCCAAGAAGAAAAATCGATTTAATAAACAGTGTTAAGAAAATAATGAAAGCTGAAAATAGACAAAATCCTTTCAAGAACGATACTCCGGGCCAAAAATGGTACGAATTGTTTATGAAAAGGCAACCAGAACTCAGTAAACGAACACTAGAGAGTATAAATCTGCAAAAGCGATAGTGACAGAAGAATACATACGAAAGTGGTTTTCAGACTTCTTAGATTTCCTGACAAAGGCAAATAACTTGGACATTCTGGAAGACCCAAACCAAATTCTCAATGGTGATGAGACTAGTTTTCAAATTTGTCCAAAAACAGGCAAGGTTATAGGACCAAAAGGCTGGAAAAACATATACGAAATAAAACGAGGTAGTGAAAAGGAAACAATCACTGTTATGACAGTCATCTCAGCTGCTGGCGAACTTGTAGCCCCGATGGTAGTTTTTCCATATGTTAAAAAAAAAACACCTAAAGAAATTGCAGTTAGTGTGCCGCCGACTATTATCTTAGGCATATCGGAAAGTGGCTCGATGAGAGGAGATCTTTTTTAAGAATATATTGCTAACGGGGTCAACGCATGGCTCGAAGACGAGATGTTAGTGATTGATTCCCATAACAAGAAACGAATGACTTCGCCATAACTCAAGATACCGATGAAAATATGTACATATATACCGCCAGGATACCGAAATACCACTTATACCAGCAGCACCTGAAAATCAAATAGCAGAAAATTCTGCTCCAATTCTAGTAACTAACAATCCTAACGAAGAGAAGGCTCTCCCTTCTTCAAATTATTTCACCGATACTCCCGAGAGATCGGAGTCTCCTGGATTTATACATCGAGGAAGTGGTTGTTACTGCTTTAGTACATGATGATATTATAGATAATACGAAGCCACTTGACTCTGAATCACAAAAAATAATTTTACCGATTTCAAAATCTTTGGTTCTCAAGAAGGAAAACGAAACAATTGAGAAAATGGATTGCAATTCACAGTCGTTGTTTTCATTGCCGGAAAGTTTTGTTGAAGTAGTGGAGGTCCCGAATGATATTACGTTTGAAACTACAATATTATCCTTGCCGCGAGCTGGTTACTCCCCACTATCATCAAGATATAATTCAGAAAATACTGGTCCTCTTAACAGAAGATTATCACAAACTGCGTCATAAACTGCGCCGGGCTCTAGCTCAAAGCATACCGTATCTCGTCTTTTAGAAAACATTTATATTCACCTCGAGCTTTAAGCTTTGGAAGATCTCGCATAGTTGGCGGAGAAATCATGAAATCATGCCGCTAGCTATATCTTCTCCAAAATGGAGAGAGTATTATGAAAATAAAGAAAATATTAAATAAGTCCAGGACCGGAGAAAAGAGTATGGCGGCTAAAAAGGAAACCAGGGCAAAGCTGACCATTCAAAAGAAAATACAAGCTACACAGAAGAAAACTAGAAAGACTAAGGAAATAAAAAACTAATTAATTGCGCTGGGTGTGAGGAGATACTCGTTAGCGATATCGAAGATGACAACTTAAAAACGTTCTTAATTTTTATTTAATTTTATTGTGATGTTAAACTTTGTTATAACATTGTTAAAGTGCAAAACAGAAATTTAATTTACAATTAAACAAATACAAATGTATACTTAGTGTGATATTATTCTCCTACCAAAATAAATCATATTAATGATATTTTTCACTGTCTTATTTTAAACACCCAAAAACAGGCCGACATTTGAGAAAAACGCGACCGACCAAGGGCCGTAAACGGCCGACTTTAGGGTTTTTTCGTTCTCGATGCATTTAAACCTTAATACCTTTGGTTTTAGTAGAAAACTCAATCCTTTGACTATAAACATAAAATAGATTTATCAACCTGTCTAAAACCGCAGCATAAGGTCGATTTCGTTGCGAACTGATGGAGCCAGAGCGATCCAAACTTAGAAAATCCGTAAGGGGGCTGACGTCAGCGTATTTACCCTACAACATAATGTAAAAAAGTGTCACATTTTGGGTATTTTTCAGTTTCCGTTTCAATTTAAAAAAAACATTCCATTAATAAATAAAACCTAACGTTCTGCAAATAGATTGATGAATCCTTTGTTGATTCAAATATAGGGTGGGTGCACCAGTGCCACACCAGGAACCAGTAGTACACCATTTCTAACTTCACATCAAAATATTAACCTTCTGTCGAATTTCCCGCCATTTTTTTTACGTTTGGTAGCATTGCCGTACTTCTATCAATCGTTTAATAATAAATCAAAACGATAAACACGCCATCTACATCAATAAAAAACGCATGATTCGAAACAACGGTAAGTTTTTTGAATCTTTTTAAATCTTAGTTTATAACAATCGATGTTACTTATTTTTCAATTAACTGCGTAATACGATGTGTAAAGCAATAAAATTACGTCTTATTTAATCAGAAAATGCTAATTTAAATCAATAATTGTCATTGGTAAACTAATGGAACACGAATTCTATGATTTTCCAGTAATATTCCATTTGGTCTACAACTGGTGATTTAGCTTTTTGATAATTTGTTTATTTTTTCTTCTACATTTATATTTATCTAATACATTACAATAAATTATTATAAAAATCTCTCAAAATATCCACAATGTTCCTGTTGTAGACCAGTGGTTTATTACTGGTAATATCTATACTACGAGTTTGTACCAGTAATTGACCACCAAATTTTTTTTACAGACAATGCCGCCGAAAAGAACGTTTTTCAATTATAAGGAGGAAGATGTATTTAAAGCGATAGACGAGATAAGCAAAGGGGCAAAAATTAGAGAAACGTGCAGAAAATATAATATTCCCCACACTACCGTTATAAATAAAATAAAACTGAAGTATCCTGTTCAGCGAAAAATGGGACCTCCCACTATATTGGCCAAGCAAGAAGAATCATTGCTCAAAACTTGGATAATAGCGATGGCAAAAAAAGGATTTCCAGTCAATAAAGAAATGGTAGTTGACACTGTTAAGAAAATTATAGCTGAAGATAATCGACCAAATCCTTTTAAAGAGAATACCCCAGGCAGAAAATGGTTTTCCGGTTTTTTAAAACAACATCCAGATATAGCTGCACGTCATGCGGAATCTATAAACATTTCTAGAAGTCTGGTAACAGAAACTGCTTTGAGAAAGTGGCATGCAAATTTAAAACAATACCTAGTCGCTGAAGGCGTAGCTGACATTTTAGAAGATCCCAAAAGGATTATTAATGCAGATGAATCTGGATTTCAAACAAGCCCTTCTTCTGGTTTGGTGTTGGGTCCGCGAGGGTTTAAAAATTTATATGAAATAAAAGAGAAAGAGAAGGAGAACATAACTGTACTAGGAACCTTTGCAGCATCTGGTACCATATTACCCCCCTTGATTATATACCCTTATGCACGAATTCCATCTGAAATCGTTAGACAAATCAATAAAGAATGGAGCATTGGTAAGTCGGATAAGGGATGGATGACATCAAAAGTTTTTTACGGCTATATAGCAAATACTCTCGTCCCAAAATTAAAAGAAAACAACACAAAATTTCCTGTTTTGTTACTCATAGATGGCCACAAGTCTCACATAAATCAAGAAGTGTCTCAATTGTGTATAGATAATGGCATTATTTTATATTCACTCTATCCAAACGCTACACACATCATTCAACCAGCTGACGTGTCTGTTTTCCGACCACTGAAGAATACTTGGAAGAAGGTTGTCAATGATTGGAAATTAAGTACTGGGCATCGTTGCGTTACCAAAGCTCTATTTGCACCCCTTTTGGAGGCCACATTCAATGACCTCTCAGAAGAAGTAATCCGCAATGGTTTTAGAAAATGTGGATTGTATCCGTTCGATGCCAACGCAATTAGCTACGAAAAATGTATCACTGATTCTTCTCGATACGAAATACCAGATAAACCAGCTTTTATTGGTCCTGAACATTTATTGTATTTTGAATCATTGATGTCTTCCTCCCGTGTTCGAGAATTCCGTGCAAGCCAAGATTCTTCGTGGACTGGCGACGAATCAGCGAAGGAGTTGTTTTATGTGTGGCTGAAAATAGCCAGGAGAGTAAAGCAAGCAACAGAGGAACAAGAGCCTAACTTGGAAATAAATCTACAGACACCGCAAAAAAGTCCACACACAGTGCAAGAAAATATACACACTTTGCAAGAAAATGTTGCACCACATGAAAATGACATTAATTCAGAAGAAATTCACCAAACAACAACAGAACAAATGAAAGAGGATTTTAGTTGCAACGTTGACCATTTGAATATTAGAACGCCATCTCAATCTGAATCTTCAGTCATTTTTAGCACGAAGCACATTGAGCTAGAATCTCCTTCTACAAGAAAACACCTTCAACCAATAAGCCCTGCATTTGCATCAGCAATTGTGTGGCCCTCTGAATCTCCAATTAAAGGCAATCAGAAAAGGCGTAAGAAAGCTCGCCTACCTGATGCAGTAAATAGCAGCGAATGGATGCAGTATTGGAATGAGAAAGAAAACATCAAGAAAGAACAAGAAAAAAAGAAAGCTGTTAAGGCAGCTAATAGAAAAATGTCACAGAAGAATAAGAAAAAGGAATCAGGTTCAGATGAAGAAATACCAGCAGCTCCGAGAAAGATGAGACGACTTCGAATTGATTCAGACTCTGAGGATGAGAATTTACCTTTAAATGTTTATAAATCTTCGGAGGTCACGGCAAAACCAAAGAAAGGCGATTACGTGATCGTCAGGTATGAAGGGGAATATTTTCCAGGGATTGTAGAAAATACTGATGGTGATCTCTATGAGATAAGTACTATGACATTTTCTGCTGGAAATACTTTCCGTTGGCCAGAACAATGTGATAAAATCTGGTACCTGAAAGATGCGATAGAAGAGAAGATCGCAGTTCCAACCTTGGCTAATAGTCGAGGTTTTTATAGAGTTCCTGAAATGGATAAATTTATGCCAAAAATTTAATAAGTTTTAGTTTTTTTTATAAGTACTTACATTGTTTTTTTTATTTGATTTGTTTTATAATTTTTTATTCATGTTAATTAATAAATATTTTATTGCAAGTTATGATTATGACACTTGAGTAAGTGATATGAATCTCTTGATAATTATATAGTAATTAAATTCGTTTTGAGGCTTGTAGCATTTAAGTATTACTTGAAACTTGTAGACTGATGAAAAGTTGTGATGATTGTTAAGTACAAAACTTGTTAGTATAACTAATAATAATTTTCTTCATAAAAAGCAATTGTTTTATTTACTGGTTCACTATTGGCACAATGTCTGGTCTATTGCTGGTACAATCTGGTCAACCTTAGGCACATTGCGACTTTCCACATTCATTTTTAAATGAAAAGAAACCTAATAGTTATTAAGAAAATCCGAATAAGCCATATGATTCTACGGTAGACTAGAAGTATGTTATTCTTTTTTTGCAATGGTTGTTGTAATATTTAAGTCACAACATTAAAATTACTTTCAAAATGTCGCTTAATCGGTTTGTTACTGGTACACCCACCCTATATAATAAAATTCTGTAACCTGCAAATCACATTATCATTAGCATAATGGGAAAAAAAATATCGGCTTTTTCTCAAAACTTGTTTACGGCGTGTTACGACAGTTTTAGAGGATGTGCGATATGTGGAAATAAAAGCTTACCCACTGACCAGTGCCCTATGAAATAAAAGCAATAAAAAGTTAGGAATAAAGACCACCATAATCAGGGACATCCATATCTATACACCTTAAGCACTATTTTTGCTTGCAGTGCTCGGCTGCTATAGAAATCTCATCACCCAATAGCTAGAGGGCGGTTAGCAGATGTGGTCATCGTTTTCACAGGATTTTGTTTTCAAACTGTAATGATATGGATTTCTTCCATAGTACATGCTTCTATTTTTACAAACACACGGTTACAACACCAGTTTAATTAAATTCTGTCCATATTTTTCATTACTTTTACATTATGACGTTTTGAAATCAAGAATATTTATTTTATCATTTAATTCAGGCAACATTGACCCATAACATAAATACCATATAGACTAACATACATAAATTATAAAACTATAAGAAAATTATAAAAATATGGTAAGTGCTGTTATATACTAAAAGAATATGGTACTGTTATATTTCCAATAAGTCCCTAGAAATACCATTTTGCAGGACATTTATGTTTATAGAATTTACCAAATTCAATAGGATGCTTCAAAGTTGCATTATTTGATGATAAGTTTTTTTTTAAGAGAAAGTATGCATTATCACAAAACTTTCTACCAAAGAAACATTGGAGAGGAAGAAGTTGGTATTATGCAGGGATGCTGTTATTTGGTTCAGCAAGTTCAAGATGATCTTCTGACCTAAAATTTTGAGTTCAAAAATCAGTACAACCCCAACACAACTTTACACAACCCAATGACTCGATTTCTGGTTTATCTATCCGATGATGCTTATCACAGTGCTTTTTCTTTTTGTGTCAATTGACTTAAGTTTTCCAGCCAGTACAAAACTACAAGGAGGTATTTGAACAACAAAGGGCACACTTTCTATCTTATCACAAATCTTTCTTCTAATGGAACTTGGGTGAGGAAACAATATGGGGAGAGGAAGCAATGTGAGGAGATAAACTAGTCGGTGTTATAGGAGGGAATTGGTTCAGCAAGTTCAAGACGAGCCTCTGAGCTAAATTTTCATTAAAAAGTCGGAACAACCGCAACACAACTTTACACAACCCAATGACTCGGATTCTGGTGTATCTACCCAACGACGCTTAACACAATGCATTTTCTTTTCATGTCGATTGACTTAAGTTTTTCCGACCAGTACGAAGCTACATGGACTATCAACAATGCTGGACTCTTTATAAACGAACTGATATCAACCCATCTTATGATCGTACCCATACGGATAGGATAACTTCGCCCCTAAGACGACTGACCAGGATTTCTACTAAGTGCCAAATAATACTTTGTTACAAAATAGCCGAAATGGTGACGAGGGACGAAACCTCAGGATGGCCGGATTCCACTACCTACCGCCTCGACTTCTAATCTCATCATATACCTACACTCATAATACAATTTTATTCACAAAGAACGGGTCCAGTCGTATCGTCCAACATGTACACTACAAATTTATATCTATATTTCTAACCCCACAATCACAGACCAGAAAACACACATCACATCAGCTTTTTTAGCTATTCCCCGCAGTGTTGCCAGACTCGGTTTTCACTTTACCCCAGGCTCAGTCGCAGGTTTACCTCAGATTCACTATTCATTTGAAAAAAAAGAACCCAATTCCCTCAGTGTTTTCTTACTTTACAAATATTATAACGAGACATTTTAAAAAAATAACCCTCACAACATGACAAATGTGTCCTCTGCATCGATTGTATAGTTAACTTTGTTTATGTAAATGCTATTGTTTTTATCCGTGATTGTTTGTGTGAAGTTAACGCAAGATTACTGTTTAATGACTGTGAATTATACTCTATATCATAGCCAAAGAAAGATTGATTTGACGATTAAATACAGAGAAAAGGCTCTCTCTACGGCTACACATTATTTGTTGGTGCTGATAAAAAGATTATGCTACCTTTGAAATGTTATGAAATCGTTTATTCCCACTGAATCCCGGCTGAATCAAAACTAAACGCAACGTGATTTATTTCTACTAAGTAGTTTTAATATAATAGTAGGCTCGTTATTGAAACAAACCTTACCCTAAAAATACCCTTTAAAAAATAGCCTAAAACTTACTGTTTCGTAATAGTTTCGCCCTAAATCTAGGGTAAATTACCCTACGTTGGCATCAATGATTCCCTGCGCTTTTCTTGTTTTTCTATGAAAGTTGATGCAAATCGCTCACAGACTAGCACCCCATAGACAATTTCCATGAAGTTTTCATCACTCTGATCTGATGCAAAATCAAAGGAATACATAGAGACGATGAGTGCCAAATTCAACTGGACTTGGTTCCGATTTCCACATTTCACATTTACATGCACTTTCGTGGAATATGCGTATATACCGACTGCGCGGACCAAAGTAATTAATAAAAAGAATTAGGTAAATATTTAATGGGGGCCAAGTTCTGTAGACTATCTTGAAATTAATTTATGTGAATTTATTTCTACAACATTCTAAAATCAAAACACATTAGTTATCTTCTCTTTAACTGATTCAATAGTGTTTCATAACTTATAAATTTTCTTAGAATAGTCGAGTTGTATAAACAAAGCAAATAAGATAAATTGAAGGTCAAGGTTTTACTTGCCAAGTTTTCACATACAAGTTATCCTAAGAATCCTAAACAAAAAAGGAGGAATAAAGAAAAGAAACCTAACTTCTTTATGTTAAATGCAAGTTACAGATTTTATATTGTTAGATCAACCTAACTGACTCTTCAAAAAAAATTGTTTGCTGATAAAACTAGCCACTAAACAGAGGGGTTCAGTAACAATGTATGTACCTATAGGTATTGTGATCTCGTAATTCTCGTATTCATGCGAGGGACGTCCGTCGGTTAAATGGTTTAAGACTGGTTACGTCAAGTCAGACTAATCAGATGTCCTAGCGGCGTTCTTCGCTCCGATTGTCCCTGGATTGGTGAAGGACGATGCTTTAGATCGAGATGGTTAACTGGTCTACTGTTCTAACTTCGATTACATCTTTCGATTTCCTACAAATTGGATACTGTAAGCGCTTTACTAAACATGACATTTAAATCAGTATTATATTATTATACCTTGTGCTGAACATTGGCTAAATGCACAAACTGTGCAAAGGCAAATCCAAAAAAAAAGGACTAAATTTTAAACATTATTATTTCTCTCTCTGGCAAGACAACTACTAAACCGTGCGAAGCGAAAACCCAAAAAAAAGGTGACAACTACTTCTGAGTTCTGACACTGACGGGTGACTGCCTGACTTTCTTGCTTCTTTGATTCAGGTTTTCTTTTCTGATGAAACCATAACTTATAGCGGTTATGGTGCAGCTACACCTGCGAGAAACGCCGTTGATTTTCACGATGTTGGACGTTAACCGTAGGTGTAGCCACAACTTATCGCGATAATTTTACAACGGTATTCACATTGCCATTTGACGTTAGGCGATAACTCGGTGGGCATTGACGCTGACCGTTCTAATGTGGCGATTAAATTTATCACTTTATACGGAAATTTACCGCGTTGTTGGGCATTGACGTTGACCGTAGTGTGGCTCCAGCATTAAACGAATACTGAATCTGTTAGTTTCATTGTTATCATCTCTAATATTGTATGGTCATTAAGTATGTGAATGTGTAAAATGCACCCGCCTATATACAACAGCTATTTCATACTACTTGCATGTATTATTAATTTATATTTGAAATTACCTCTCAAACAGAGTACAAAAATTTTAGGGGTTTTTAATCGATTTTTAAGGATTTGAAGTTGGTAATACCTTATACCCCGTTAGGATATTTATGTGCTGTGGTCATACCTAGGGGGAACATTCTGAAGGAGTTGGCAACACTGTTTTTCACAAACTACATAGAGATTTATTTACATTATTTAATTAAATGTACTCTGTGTGTGTGTTTATTTATTTTAATGAGAAATGAGAATTTCAGTATAATACAAAGTAGTCTGTGAATGAGATCAATGAGAATCCCTGCGCGTATCTATAAGTAGTCTTGTACATTTAGCGTTTTTAATTACACTTATTATAAAATCGCCAGCTCCGCTAAGAGTACCTAAATATGTTCTGTGAAAGCCAGGATATCTTGCAAGTCGTTCCGTACCTAAATTTATACAACAGTGTTTGTGTACAACCCGTAAGACTGCACTGGATTCACACAGATGGATGCTAATCCGGTAACGCAGGTATTGTGTTACCTACTAAATCAGACTGATATTATTTTAACCCCATTTAGGTATTTTACTATGGAAGAAAGTATACATATCACAGCTAGGAGCTTGAAACGCTCGCCGTGGTTGTATCGTTGCGTAGATCTATGGTGTACATACGTTAGAGGTAAAGACAGATGTTAAGATCGTGATTGACTGCACGGTTCGTCCCACCCTAACCACACGCGAAATTATTCTGTGTATTGGCAATCCAATTTTGATGTGAGTATAGAGTACAATAGAGGATATACCCGGAGCACGAATGCAACATGTAGACGCATTATGTACTAATCCAGTCAATATTAGAATAGAATAGAAAACATTTATTCGACACAGACAACACAACAGCAACAAACACCATAAAAAAGAGAATGTTATAAATAACAAAAAAAATAATCTGTATCAGTTGTGCTAAGCGTGTCCATACCGAAAGGGTTACCATCTCAGCATTTGCTGGGCGTGAGACACCCAGCACTGGTTTTCAGTTGGCACCCCGCAGCAACACACGGACATAGGTAAAAAAAAAAGTAAACTATTGGCAACAGAAATTAAGATACATACTTGAATATTAGTAATAATAAATGCTTAAGAATTCGAAAATAAATAATGCAAAAGATTTTTTATGTGCTACTCAGTTCAGAGATTAAGAAAGTCAATCGCCTTAAAGTGGATCTAGTCCCTATTTTTCCCATACAAACTTCGGGAGTGGATTACTCCTCTGTTCGACAATGTACCTACATCAAAATTATACATGGTATACTTTTGTCTCATTATTAATATTGTGTGTATGGAAACAGAATACTAAAATTAAAACCATTAAAAATTTAGGAGCCAACTAAGATTCGTTTTTCTTGCTAATTTAACCTAACTTTGGGCATGTTTACGCTAAATGATCGAAAAGATCAATAAACTTTAATAGTCATTGATTTATGCAGTGGGCTTTTTCATAAAACCGATCTTGCGAAGGACTTTTAAACAAAAAATACACTCCTCTGTTTTACTATTAACTTATCCTGCAGCTCACTCAATAATGTTGTACATGTAGACTAGCGTCTAACTGATCATCACTGGCACTACCTCTGTCAGACACAAAGCCTGGTGAGACAGCGTGCTTTTCAGCCAGGACCACCAGTTAGTTCGAGCCCGCCACTAGGTTCCCTTTAAAGTGTCAGACTGGTTCTATAGTGTCCAGTACCAGGATGGATGGCAAATCAAAGCGAATCATTGACCAGCTCATGGATGGCTCAGCTGCTATTGAAATAACAAAAAAATATGTGTTCTTAAAAGATAGGTTGCATAGAAAGATAGCATGGTAATCCCCTCATAGTGCCAGAATTAGCCAGTCTCATGACTCATTAACTATATTGAATGCATTGCGCTCAACAGACCCTAACCAAGCCATAAATAAATAAGCCAACAGCTTACCTGACATTATCTGGGATATCAACAAAACCGCAAATGAAAGTACAACCAGCTCTAAGCCACTATGGGCTGTAATGACAGCCCACAGTGGCCAATGACTAATGAAAGCATTAGTGAGCCAGTGGAGGTTAGGTTTAACAAAGCTAGTGCTCTGTTAAGGGTGGCAACCTATAGGATGAAAATATAACTTTGACAAGAAAAGCAAAACAAGCCATGTCTATGTTAACACAAAACTAGATGACATTTACTCAGGTCCATTTTATTGTAACCAAAGTGGTGGGCAATGACAGATACAGGATCTGAAGTATTAAGGGGCTCCAAGGTTATATGCCCTGTACCGGCCTGGTTGCAGTGTATTCTTTAAGGCCTTATACACATTGTACAGTTCCTATCTCTGATAGTGCCAGTAGTTCTGATGACCAACTTAAAATCAAAGACCTTACTAACCTACTTGAAAATAAACCAAGTCTTCTCCCATTGCGGGAGCAATCATTGTTTCAGGACGGCGGAATGTTAAGCCATACTGCTAATCAACATCACGAGCCAACCGAGGCATCCAATCCCAGCCTGGAGAAGCCACTGGTGACTGACCGACCAGACACCTCCGGTAAGAGAAAGCCTATATAATACCCTGCTAGCTCATTTTAGGCCTCTTGTTGCGGCAATAGAACGATAAAGCTAAAAGCTTTGTTTGAAAGTTAAGGGGACACTTTGCGCGGGCTCGAACTCACTGGTGGGCCTGGCTAAAAATCACGCTGTCTCACCAGGCTTCGTATCCGACAGAGATAGTATCAGTGGTGAGCAGTTAGACGCTAGTCTACACGCACAACGTTATTGAGTGAGATGCAGGAGCATTTTTGGCAAAAAAATCGCGAAAAAATTAAGAAAAGTCCTTCAGAAGATTGGGTTTTATGAAAAAAACACTGCATAAATCAATGACCAATAAAGTTTATTAAACTTATTGTTAATTGAACTTTGTCGGTACCGTCTTGGTTTTCGAGATTTTACATTCCTTTTATTACTTAAACACGCTCAAAGTTAGGTTAAATTAGCAAGAAAAACGAATCTTTGTTGGCTCATAACTTTTTAATGGCTTTTTA
Organism: Polymixis flavicincta; assembly: GCA_949987655.1. NCBI lineage: Eukaryota > Metazoa > Arthropoda > Insecta > Lepidoptera > Noctuidae > Polymixis > Polymixis flavicincta. The sequence continues at coordinate 6,474,709 of OX465171.1, read as the reverse complement.
TTTTAGTATTCTGTTTCCGTACAGACAATAATAATAACGAGACAAAACCATACCATGTTTAATTTTTGATGTACATAGTCAAACAGTGGAGTAAAACCCTCCCGAAGTTTGTATGGAAAAAATGTGGACAAGTGTCACCTTAAAAAGTATTATTAAAGTGGTTTAATGAAGAGGGGCTTGTGGCTAAGTAATAGCAGCTGCATGGGTCGATCGATCACGTTAAGCTACGCTTGCCGCGGTTGGTCCGTTGATGGGTGACCATCCTTACATACCAAGACCCCTGCGTGCTTCGGAAAGCCGTTGATCTCGGCTATCATTTGTGAATCTTTGACAGTCGTAACGGGTAGTCAGAAGCCCGAAATTCTGACAACCAGTTTTACCAAGTGGTATCGTGTTTCCCACTTACTGGGGTGTGGAGGTCAGATAGGCAGTCGCTCCATGTAAAATACTGGTATTTAGACCCCAACATAGTTGGGAAAAGGCTAGGCAGATGATAAAATTGGTTTGATGATACAGTTAAGTGAATTTTAACTATACCCTTCAGTGACACAGCGTTTAAAACGAAACCCTGAAATTACGAATAGAAATAAGGGCATCTGTGTAGCAATTATCAAATAAACTCATTTTGTTCTTATTTAGGACACATTTGCAAATCTGACAAAAATAATCAGTTTTTCGGTGCTTTTTGCGGCAAAACGATACTAAACCAAATGTAACTAATATTTGCCAAAGATTGCTTCTTCATCTTCAAATGGGTGAATTTTTTTTCTTGAAAATTTTGGTTTTTAACATTGTAAAAAATAATTTCCGTTACCTCTTCACACAACTTTGACAATAACGTGTTGAGTTTAGGAAGATTTTTCTTCTGTTTAATAACATAAATTCAATTATTTAAAAATATTTTATATAAGCAGATATGTTCAACTCCAAAAAAGCGAAAAAAGAATTATCAAAATGTAATAAATAGTCTCAGAAAAAATAAAAATCGTATCTATTATTTTCACATATTTAGCTCCCACGCGTGAATCTTATTGAATGGAATTAAGGGTTATTTTAGTGGTTGTTGTCTGGATTTCTTGCACAAAATTTTGTAATGAAATATTAGTCTGCGCTCGGCCGCCGTCGTGAGTGGACCCTGTGTCGCTTGTAAGCAGCGGCTCTTGGTGAAAAAGATCGCTGTACGAATACAAAATAATTGACGTAATAAACATGATACTTCACGCATTTTAGACGAACTACGGACAGCCTAGGTAAAATTTTATTCACAATTTCTTATACTTTTGCTAGAAGTAAATAGGGATTATATAAATTCATATTATTATTTTGTTTTGGATTTGATGGAGTGACCTGAAGGTCTACTTCGAAGACTGCTACAGGAACTAATAGACGAGTAGAGTTAGATGTGTCGAGTTTGGGCTCGATTTGTTAGTTATGTTGAGATCTTACCTCCTGACTTGATGGATTGACCTGAAGGTATACTTCGAAGACTGCTACAGGAACTAATAGACGAGTAGAGCTAGATGTGCCGAGTTTGGGCTCGTTTTGTTTGTTATGTTGAGATCTTACCTCCTGACTTGATGGATTGACCTGAAGGTTTACTTCGAAGACTGCTACTGGAACTAATAGACGAGGAGAGCTAGATGTGCTGAGTTTGGGCTCGTTTTGTTAGTTATGTTGAGATCTTACCTCCGGACTTGATGGAGTGACCTGAAGGTATACATGACTACTGCTGAGAGCTACCTGATAAGAATGTTAATAGTTTATATACCTCTTATTATAACGCAATTATTATTTTAGATGACAAAGCCTAAGACGTTTGGGAAAAAATCTCGTAAATAACTTCGTGCCTGTAGAAGTAACGCAGAAGAAAAGAACTGCCTCCTTCCAGAATTGATCGATCTAGGATTCAAAATAAAAATGGAACTACAAAACTTCTTCACATTGTCTTATCAATATAATGAAAACGAATTAAAATTATATTTTTAAAAGTTTTTGTTTCGTACGTTTTGTTCATTTTAATCATTTAGCTAGCTTAGCTCCTAGCCCAGCTTCCTAAATGTGTAACACACTTGGAATGGCAACCCATTCCAATTTGACCGTTCAACAATATCCATTGCATTGTTTTTTGTTGGCGTACTAACTATTTTTCAAACATTTATGAAGCAACGAATATTGTAAGTTCATGTACAATGCACAGTGTGTGTGACAAATAAACGCATTTTGTTTCTTCTCTCTTTGCTCTCTTGTTTTCGAGAACCCACTTACATTCGATACCATCACAAATTGATTACATAAGCTTATGTTTTTAATCATTTGTTTTCAAACAATTGTTGCGTAAATTGTAAATACATAGGTACTTTGGCAAGTACTTGCTCACCAACCAATCAGTGTGCAATTAAATTAAATGAATGGTATCTACTTTTATGAACACATCACGTTACAAACTTTTTGAAAAAACAAATCAATGTAAGCATAAAAAAATATATGGCTAAAAATTAAATACAAGTATGCTCAAGTATCAAGTCGTGTCAGTTAACTCATAATTTCGCCGCTTCGCGGTAAATCGGTGTGTGTGTGTGCCGTGCACGTGTAGTAGTAAGACTCAATGCCTAAAATTGAAGCGCGTGAATTCGTAAATGCGTCCTTAAATGTTATCATTCAATGTTACCCTCAAAGAGAATTTAATTCTAATCAATATTATTTAGTTTCAGGTCCGAAGCCGCGTGCGCCTGTACGTCCTGTGCGTCCACTGCCAGTAGAGAATATTAGAATAATCCAAGTTGACGAATACAGATTTACAGCAGAGCCTGGAGACTCTTCAACGTACTACTGTTCTGAGAGGGGCAGGTGCAGGTGTAAAGCAACTCTTTGTCTAAACGAAGAAAATTATGTCGAGTCAATAGACCTAACTCACAATCACCCGCCGCCATCACCACTCCCAAGGTTTCCAGATGTTTCAAAAGAAATGTTGAAGACAAACAGTGTTGCCATGCTCGCTTTTACACTGTCGAATCCGAATAATAGAATGCAATGAACACTGATTATCCTAACCCTGTTAGTTGGAAATCCAAGTGGCACAACGATATACCTGGGGCCTAAGTCTACTAATTTATAAACGTCACAATGGTCTCTCAATGGTAAGTTTTTGACAGATTTGCCATACAAAAACTGTCAAAAACACACCATTGAGAGATCATTGTAACGTTTATAAATTAGTAGACTTAGGCCCCTGGTAACGTGCTTTACATTGAAACTTTATTTATTTATGAACAAAGAAAAAGACTAGAATACCTGTGCTATGACACAAGTTAAAAGAAGGTGTAGATAGGGTTGCCACCTTTTATTCGTGCAGTTAAAGTACATTGGTTATTATAGGTAAGAAAAAAAAAGTACGTAGTATCAAAATAAAGTACAATATTTTTTATTGCTTTTTGCAATTTGTATCAGATTAGTATCTCGACTAAACAATTGCACAGCATCTTAACATTTTTTGGTGTATTATATTCACTAACTTGTTGATCCGTTTCACTATCAAAATTACGTTTTGTAGGTGTATGTGAAGTATTCTTGTCCATGATTTACTATAGCATGAATCTATAAAACTTTAAATTGTATTCATGTTGCACTCAAACCGCTTCGCACAAAACAAACAAGAAATTGTGACAATGACACTGACATTGTAGACATTTGAGGTTAGGTTGCGTTCATAAATTGTTAAAAACGAGTGCTTAAGTGATGCGGCGCTGGCGAGTGGCGACATCGATTCAGCACCAATCGATAAATTTCGTTTAACGAAAAAATACTTACGACTAAACTTTTCAAAATCTCAAAGAAATCAAATCATGTGAAAAAAAGTATTTTCGTGTACTTTATTGTTCTCATAAAGTATAGAGTACAATTACCTGAAATAACGTACAATACTTTATTATAAAGTACGGGTGGCAACCCTAGATGTAGACAATGTGTGTAATAGTAGAAGGGAAAACATAAAATCAAAAACATTCCAACCACTCCTCATATCTATTCTAACTGTATGAAATGTTGCCAGCAATATTTGTAACACTAAACATATATTTGAAACAATATTGTGCCACTTTTGTTTTCTACGAATACTGGTTTTTATATTTCCGTGACATTAAGGTTTGACCCGATTTTTTTTTTAATTCTGCTCTAAATGCGGTGTGAGTAAAAAACTATGAAAGTAAAACTATGAAAACTTAATGGAAATTGTTCTACCAGAAGCGCGTCGCACCGTCGCATCTTCGCGCCCGCTTTAACCAAGAACAGAAACTAATTAGGGTCAAATCTAAATGGTCTAGTTAGATAGACCGAATACTTATTTAAGTAGGTTTTAATGTACAGAGGCCAGCACATCAAGTTACTCAAATCTGTCAAATTTCTTTGATAGATTTTGAACTTTATGTAAAGTGAATAAGGTTCATGTTCAATTGGGAAAAATTGACAGTTTGGGGTAGCTTCCTGTGCTGGCGTCTACATGTCCACCGACGTACCGTTACCGGTACAGCACTGATTTCCAAATTCATATAAAATCGTTTTAGTAGTTCTCATTCTCACATAAACATACATTATTTGCATCCTAGTTGTTAAAAGGTTCTTTTTATCAGATATTATTTTGAAATAGACTAGCTGACCTGACAGACGTTGTCCTGTCTTTACTATGAGTATTGAATTGGTAAACCTAATATTAGAAAGTTAATATGGTAGTTTTTTTTATTAAATTTTCTAATGTTACGCGCAACTTTCTTATTTTTTCTTTCATATGAACCTTCCCCTGACAATTACAAATACAACAACATAAGATTTAGTAGAATTGGTCCAGCTGTTCATGTGTGATACCGTGACCAAGAGAAATAGGGATTCGTTTATATATCTACAGATAGTGTTTTTGTCGAGTAGATATTAAAACATTAACACCCATATTAATAAACGATGGTTAAAGTTAAATGATGTTTAAACGTCAAAAATTTATGGTTAAACAGACGCTAATCATTACTTAGCAGAGAGCAGTGGTGGCCAAGTGGTAACGGCCGCGACTTACGAGTTGTAGGTCGTGAGTTCGAACCCAGCCAGGCGCTTTACTTTGTGTAAATTATTTCATTACCACTGCTCTCAAAACGGTGAAGGAATACATCGTGAGGAAACCGGCATGTCCTAGAACAAAAATTCGAAGACATGTGACATCTACCAACCCGCACTGGGCCCGCGTGGTGGATTACGGCCCAATCCCTCTCACAGAGAGGAGGCCTATGTCCCAGCAGTGGGAACATTATAGGCTGATGATAATGTTGAATCATTACTTTACTTTAAGCAATGTTTATGAATAAGGGGGTAACTGCTTATTCTGTTGTTGCTCTTTAAATATTTTTTATGGGATTATATTTATAAATTATTGAGGATTTCTTGGATTAATTTGATATTTGGCCATGTAGTTGGGTATGGAGGTTCATCTAGAATATTTTGTTTAGCTAATATTATATAACGTTTACATAGACGAAGGTTTTTATAGGTAGGGTATAATACATTTTATACCTTCAATAAGCATGTGATGATTTTTATAGGCTATATTTTATTGAGTCCAAATAGATGGTATTATTATTATTTACATTCCTATAGTTATGTTACTTAGTCTTAATAATTGTGGTATTACACTGTTCATCCAAATTTTGGTTTTGTTGAAAGACAAAAATGTAAGTTAAAACCAAAAATATTTAAATACGATTGTCCAACAATATTGACCGATTCACCTTTATGTTTACTTCGGTCAGTTCGATTCCTCCATCCAAATTGAAAATCAAGTAATAATGTTAAAATAATGATTTTATTCTAGAGATGGGTTTTGCACAAACACTGTGATGTTAACAATAAATTACGTTTTAAAACGACATGTTTCCTATCTGACTGCTCTGAGAAGAAGATCGAAATAAATTCAGAATTCACAGTTTCATGTTAAATCCACACAATCTTAATCGGATCATCTGAGAACCATTTAGATAGATGGTCATTATTCTACAAATTATTTAACCTTTATTGTGATTAAAATACAGGATAGCAGGGACTTCGACGCACAACCTCTTACCGTGGATTCAGTAGTTGCCTGCCTGTGTTGGCAGAAGGGTCCGAAATTAGGGGTTTCTTGAATATTCAAGCCACCAGTTGGCGCCACTTTGACAAGAGGTCTTCCAGCTCGGCAATGAACATAATATATTTGATGTCATTCGTTCACCATTCAGTCCGTAAGCGCTTTGACACTTGACAGATGCCCGGACCTGACGTCTCAGTGCTACCAGAAAACCCTCATTGTGTACCTGTACTGTACATCAACATGTACTGAGTCCACGGTAACAGGCTAAGCGTAGATGTCCCTAACACCCGGTATAAAAATCATGTTTTATGAATTAGTTAAATATAATATTAAGCTAGACTATCTCAATATATTTTTGTATGTATGTATTTGTTTCCCATTGGTGTAGTAACCGAAAATATGATTAATAGCTTGGTTTGACCATGCAGTAATATTACTAGTCATTAGTGTAGTGAATCTGTGTGTATTGCAGTGTGTAGTTTTAACTCTATATGAATATAATCACGGATTGTTATAATTTTTCCGACTTATGGCATTTAATCAATATCATAATTCCAATTCCAATTTCAATTCAAAAATTATGTACCTACCCAGAAATAAGTGTTAAAGGGAGTTTATTTTAATTGTTGTACAACATAACAATTGAACAGAAATGTAGGTACAGACTCCAGCACATCAAGCTACCCCAAACTGTCAAATTTTCCCAATTGAACATGATCCTTATTCTTATGTCATAATGTTGAAAATTTATCAAAGTAATATCGGTAGCTTGATGTGCTGGCGTCTGTACAAAGATAAGGTTGTAAGTGGTATGATGGTATCTAACCATTAAAAAGAAAATGATTTTACATTGAAAGATAAACCTAAAAAAAAATATAGCAAACTTACCTATCTATTTTCTTCTGAAAATTTCAAATTCAAACATTTTGTTTCATCATCATCATCTTCATTTCAGCCTAAAGACGTCCACTGCTGGACATAGGCCTCCCCCAGGCTCCTCCACTTCGACCGGTCTTGTGCTTCCCATATCCAGCGGATGTGGGAAGCATTAATTAATGATAAACAACATTTTTTAAATTAATTAATGATAAACATTTTTTTTTTTAAATTAATTAATGATAAAAAACATTTTGTTTATCATTAATTAATTAGAACTTTCCTCATTATTACTCAATTAATTATTTTTGGAGCTATAAGGTCACGTTAGGACACTGTTGGTACAACTTACAATCGCCAACAATATTTTGAATACTTTATGCCAATATTGTAATCATTCATGAACTTTGTCTCTAGTCTCTAGTCACTTATTTATTGATTATAATGTAGGTACGTACCGTAAAACGGGGTGAATAGAGACTGCAGGGGTCAATCGAAACGAAACTTTAAAGTGGATTTTAATGTTGAAATTAGATAGTAAGTAGCCAAAAAGGACTCTAATGTGTTACTGTTTTATAATTAACGATTAAGTGGCTTTGTTGGCAGAATCATAATTTCGACAGTAAAATACACTTTAAAGTTTCGTTTCGATTCATCCTGCAGTCTTCATTCACCCCGTTTTACTGTACCCAAACAACTAGGTAAAGGTAAATGTAACACTTTTATAAATTCAATACTTAATGGGGTATACACTGAAATTAAGAATGTGTCTAGTCTTTTGTGTAATATCGAAGTATCAGGTATGACAAATTAAATGTGTTTAATTAACTTAATGTCGTTCTTATTATCCTATCTGTGGCGAATATGTCGACATGTAAGATTTTCTATACGTAGGTACTGGACCTATTGTCCTTAAGAATTGCCCTGGAGGCTTTGATGAGTGAGTCAGTCAGTGACGAAATCGAGGGACCGACGACGTAGGATGATTTGTCCATACAAATGTAATAGTTAAATCATTCGCAATTTGAGCATATTTCCACCATGTTATGGTGATATTCGGATTCAGACAGTATTTATCTAGGTTCGTATGTTTTTTTTTTTTCAAATACCTAAAATGAAGTCCTATAACGTCCGTGACGCAATAGAAAATAAATTGTGTCTCATAAGCCGGGTTCTAAAGGAATAGCATTTCGCACATTTTAACCTTTTTTTGCTTTTCCTCATTTTCTTTTTATACACTACAAGCAGCGCTCCGCGGTTTCACCCGCGTAGTTCCCGTTACCGTGGGAATACGGAGATAAAATATAGCCTATGTCACCCGGGGATAGTGTAGCTTCCCAACAGTGAACGATTTTTTTTAAATCGGTTCAGTAGTTTCGGAGCCTATCCAATGCAAACAAACAATCAAACCTTTCCTTTTTATTTATAATATTATCTCGTATAGATTTTTAGAGCTTTTTGTAGTTTTCTTTTGTTATATGTTCTATAAAAGTTAAACGAGAAACAATTAAATTAAAAACGAATTGCTCCAATGTCTCCTTTTTTCCCACAATGTTATTTAACATTGTGTCCAAGGGAAAAAAGAGGAGGGGATAAAATTATATCATCGGGATAAGGATTGACTATTTGGTAGAAAACATCGCCTTGACTATTGCACTGCGTTTTGCTGTTGATGATAGTTTTGAAATCATACATGTTGACGTTATATGCTTTGATCATACGATCGTAAGGAAAAAAAATTACACCTTAACCGCCGTCTCTTTGCAAAGTAAATCTTACCATAATTATGCTTTGCACCTAGTTTAGTGCGTAGGTAATTTATTTTTAATTAGGTAGGTACAGTCGCCAGGAAGGGGGTATAATTTCAAGTAAGTACTAAATTTGACCCAAACAACAAACAAGGCAAGCTAAATAAAACTGTTTAAAAATACCTGATAAACTTACTTTAATCACTCATATTGGATTTTAAAATGAAAACGAATGGCCTATGTTAGCTAGATACTTAAACTAATTTAGAAGAATAAACATCGAATCAAGCTAAACTACAAAACAGACAAAAAAAAAATGTATTTTCCGTATTAGAACTGTTCCCCGTTCGTAGACCTCCACCGTATGCTCCACCGTGTCGTCAGGGCGATCTTCCCGACTTATGCGAAACAGGAACTTCCCGAAACAGAAGTGACCGGTGAGGACCTGCGTCAGGCGGAAGGTGAGGACGCCATGACGTCTCTCAAGCCACTCCTCAAAGAGGGGACTTAACGCCCCAATCGTGGCGTGCCCAGCACTGGGTTGCGACCACCGCACTCTCCATGTCGCCATGAGATCCTGCCTTACCGTTACATTTGTTTCTAAAAAACACGATAATGGTGCCGATTCTGTTGTCACAAAATTCTCTAAACTAGACTAAAAATCACCAAAATTTAGTTTATTCCTGTCAAACGACGATTTCCTATTCTGAAATCGACCAAAGTGACACAACTTAACTATATTTTAGTTTGACAGCACTAAGATTGTACTGAATTATTAGTTTAGTGAAAATGGTTATTTTGCTGTTCTGTTGTTGTCAATTTCTTTATTCTATTCAACCTAAAATTTTGGTTGTCTGACTAAATCTGACTATTTTTAATCGCGATTAAATAGGTGTGGAATAAAATTAGTTGTCAAGAACTAAAATTCACGCAGACACCTCGACTTCTGGTGCAAAAATAGTACTGTATTTTTTTCTTTTCTTTTGCTTATATCTCGAAAATGGTGTGTCCTATCGCAAAAATAATGAAAATTTCGACCCCCTTTAAAACACCCCATACACCTCTGAAACTCAACATGTGGGTAATAATTTTTCATATTTTCCATCCCAAAAAGTGAAAATTCCATAGAAATCACGTCGAGGCTGCCGCCCCTGCGCGCCTCTGGCTCTAAAAAAAACACGGGGTAGGGCAAACAAGTACCACGTTGCGAAGCCAAAACAAACGTGCGAGTCGCGATTGTCAAATTCGATTTTAGTTGTGTCAAAATAGTTTTTTAATTTAGAGATATTTTTTTGCAGAATAGCGTTAAGATTCTCATAGTGAAAAGTAAGGAATTTTAGATATAGTTTAGTTAGTTTAGTTCGGTGTACAACAGAATCGGCACCAATGGCGTAGTTTGAACGTATGATTCCGGGGGATCATTATAACCATACAGGGCCTGAATTCACTATGATTACTTAACGATTCCTTGCTCAGAACCATATGAGCAAAGAATCGTTAAGTAATCATAGTGAATTCAGGCCCTGTATGGTTATAATGATCCCCCGGAATCTTACTACGTTCAAACTACGCCAATATCGTGTCGTCATCGTCAATCACACACGAAATCCGCTAATATAGTATTGATAATATCGACAAATTGTCTTGAAACATACAGAATAAGACATTTCGATTACTTACCGTTACATTGGTTTCTAAATAACACGATATTGACGTAGTTTTCTAATTCTCTTCGGAATCTTACTACGTTAGTAAGATTCCGCAGAGAATCATTATAACCATTCAGAATTGGGGCCCTGGTGGTTTTGCGGCCTACAGAGGAGGCATATATGCTAGCAATGGAAGCAATTTAAGCTGATGCATGCATTTTACACAGTAACAAAAATAACATTATCACACATTTAAAAAAAAGTCGGAATCGGAGCAAGGCAAAATTGCAATCAAGGTCGTGTCATCCGAAATCGCTACCACACTGCTTCTTGGTAGCAAAACGGTTCGGTTCGGCGGAAATTCACGTGCTCAAGAATTCTCCGACCTACTTCTAAAAGTTAGCGAGGGCACAGTACCAGAGGAGAGCGGCCAGGGGCCCAAGTCTGCTATTTTTATAAATGCGTCATTCCAACACGGTCCCATTGACATTTTGCTAAAAGTTCGTAATCTGCTAAATTAATAATGGTCGATCAGTGGTCGGTCAATGGTCTCGTAATAGAATAGTGTTATAATGGCATTGTCGTATTGCCATTATTATAAAACTCGTTGGTAGAAATTATTTCCGAAAAAATACTACTAAATTTGAAGATTTATTCATGCCAGATTTCATTTATATGTATAGATTTTTACAAATTATTTCTTTACATATTATTTTAGGAACTGTCAAAATGTACGAGATTACCAATAAATTCCATTGCCAATAAGATATGATGCTTTCAGTGGCTGACCATTGGAAAGTCATAATGACGCCATTATATTAGTAGATTACCAAACTTGTCAAAATGAACAATTATGAAATCAATGATAGACCATTCTGTCACTATTGTAATAGCAGACTTGAGGCCTGGTGAACCTACCAGAGGCTCTTGGTAGAGTAGTTCCCACTTCAGATCAGATTCGTCTGGTGTATGGGGACATTAGTCAAATACCGTACCAATTCTTGGGTGTATGAACGGGCCATTTCAACGCCCAAAAATGTTCAAGCTGCAGCGATCACAGCATTCATTTGCACATTGAAGGCCATAAGACTATAGGGCGGGTGTCGCTGTCGACCTCAGGACAAGCTGCTTCTCACACGGAGAACTGTATTGTAACCAAAACTAAAAACGTAGTATACAGCTAAGTTTTATAAATTATAGCTGTCAGTTTAGTGAATTGTGGTGTCTTACGAAATTCACGAGAACAAAGTCGCGGGCAGAAGCTAGGAGTCGTGTTTTTTTGAGCCTCTGTTTTTATTATAGTGCAAGACTGTGGACCTTACTTGGACTGTTTAACCCCTAACAAAACAGTAATGGCTGACACAGGATTCAAAGACTTACCATGTTTGCTAGAAGCCAAAAATTGTAGGTACTCTCGTACAACCACCTTCTGTTTCAAAGCAATTAAAACGGATAGCAACAGTGATAATATATGTTGAACGAATAATTGGTAGACTAATGGAATTTCATATGTTGCTTCCTCATGCTTGTGTAGACTATAATATAATTCCTATCATGAAAAATGTTATAATATTAGCTTGTGGTTTAAAAAATAAAAAAATGAATTAAATACACATTCGTTTTATTTCAATTAATTATACATTCAGTGAATTACTTATTTTAGGACAAATAGCTTTGTGCCAAAACCGTATCTATTTTTGCATAAAAGTTTCTTATCTTATTTCATCTCCTATTGTGACGCACACCGTTTATTTGCATATATCATAATATTTTGTTATTATTACCTAAATTATCTTAAAAACTATGTTAGTCGTGAGGAGATCAATTGTCTTTAGGGAACATTAAAAATATAAATAAAATCGAAATAATATGAATTAAATTGAAAAAGAAACCTAGTATCTAAGTATAAATTAAATAAATAAAAAAGTAAAAAACAAAAAAAAACACTTCAAACATTATTCTTTTAACTGAGAGCTACATTTTTTCAGGCATATTACCTCAAAATTAGTTTAAAAAAATCTTTGTCTTATTTTTATTTAAAATTCTCGTTTATTTACTTTTATACATAATTATTAAGTATATTTTTACATATTTTTCCAAAAATCAAATCATACTAAAACATTAAAAATATTTTACATATATGTAGTACCTTGGGAGAACTTGGTTTGTTTTAGGTTATAAAAATTTGGAGATAAAATAATACAATACATAATAGTTTTTCGATATTTATCAATATCACACTGGCCAAATCAATATTTCTAAAAGTTGTTCATTTTCCTCACCACCAGAAATCGAAATGTCGTGAAAAAAGAGAGCCCAAATCATGAGGTCTCACGTTAAAATGAATGATTGCAACACGGACTTGGGCCTCCTCTATATGAGAGAGAGTGGGCTAGCATTCAAAGACAATTTATTTTACAGACAACGTAAATTATATTTTGATGTACAGTTGCTACAATATGTAGTAACATTCCCACTTCTCAAAATAACACAGTTATGCAATTTATAGATTAACTGAACAGTTCAGTAATGTTGCTGAATTTAATGACATAAAATTTAACTTGTGACTTAACTGTAACATTAGTTTGTCAAAACTTCAACATTCGTTTAGCCTGTTTAGCCTTAGTCTTTTTATCTTCATACATAATCAATGGTGCCGATTCTGTTGTCACAAAATTCTCTAAACTAGAATAAAAATCACCAAAATTTAACGTGATTCGTCATAATTGTGAGTGACACTGAGAATATCAAAATTGAAAAAGTTTCGATACAAAAAAGGTCGTGCTCAATAGTACAAATAAATTAATATACCTATTGTTTGCTCATTTCATGCAACTTCGTAATTAAATAGATAATTTCAACTTGTACGTTTTTAATAGGTAATTAAAACTTTCACTCAAATATAACTTTTGTTTTTTTCTGTAATAAAGAAAACTTTGAATTCCCCATTTTGTACGTGGCTAAAGCCCTATCCGCGAAAAGCAAAAAAAAAACGTCTTTCTTTTAGGCCACGTTCCGAGTTACAATAATATCGATTTGACCGCGCTCACACACGACGACCCGCGAATCGTCATAGATGACATCATGACATGCGCCATCTTGTCAAAAATGACAGTTGTGCTGTTTTGTTTTAAGTCACATCGAATCTTTAGTTAATTTAGATTTATTTGAAATAGTGCTATATGTTTTAACGTTGAGTGAACAATTTTATCGCGATCACGAGCGTTCCGTATTGATGACAAAAATGACGGTTCTTAGCTGTCAGAATCGTGATATCTAACTCGGAACGCAAAATATCGATGTGAGCGCTCACAGCGTTATTTTTCTAATTCGGAATGCGGCCTTAATATAAGGCCGATCGCCATTGTTAGATGCGCGCGCATTGGAAAACTGAGTACTTTTTCCCGCCATTGGCAAAAAAAAAAAAAAAACTCAACTCGTTTTCACTGTTGAAATTATAGTTATTTATTCATTAAAATGACTACAAGTACTAGTTATGAAAGTTTACTACCTAAAAACTCCAAGGACAAAATGATTTTTTAGAATTATTTTCTTCACAAGTGTGTTGAAAAACGTCGTATGATACACGTGTCTACTGATGATTACCGTCCTCGGCTCCCTTAAGACCCTCGCCTATCGGCTCCGGTCTCAATGGCGCCACAGCGGTAATCACCAACGTTATACACTAGTACCATAATGTACTATTATGATACTAGTGCGGTAAGTTGGTTTTTACAAATGAGTAGACGAATGTACCTTACCATAGTCACGAGTTTGTAAAACCAATTTCTGCACGTGTCATACAATGTTTTTCAACACATTTGCGAGAAAACAGTACAGTGTGTAGTAGTTTTCCATGCTATAAAATTATTGTAAATCATTAAATAGCGCTCTCGCGATTTTGGAGGCAAGAGATCGTTTTCTGCAATTTACGCCTCATTCAAAATATCAGGTGAAGTAGATTCCATATTAATATCAGATTCCTCGCTTGAACTCATATTATTAGGTTTATAAATATCAGTCGAAAAGTCGCGACAAACAATCTTTGACGTTTCTAATATGAAAATGGCGCGAATTTGCAAATGGCCACATGCACGTGGTGAAAATTAGAACGAAATCTTTCGTCTCATTTACTCTTTAGCATTAAAGTGAGACAAAATTGAGCAAAAGCGCTTCCAAGGAGGTTCGATCAGTCAGCTTATTTATTTTCGTAATATGAAACTCCTTGGTGGAATTCTTTAAAATTTTATGGATATTTAAAAAAAAAACCGTAAAGAATACGCACGGTGCTATACAACGGGGAATGCGGTAAAATAGGTACTTAGGTGAGAGTACTTATTTTACCGCACGTTCCGTTGTATGGTGCGTAATTTTTAACTTTCGAACCGTGTATACAGGCTTCGTAAATGCGTTTTTGAGCAAGTGTGTTGAAAATAGTTATTTATGATACTAGTGCGGTAAGTTGGTTTTTACAAACGAGTAGACGAATGTAAGCCCGAGACGAAGTCGAGGGCTTACCATAGTCACGAGTTTTTAAAAACCAATTTCTGCACGTGTGTCATACAATGTTTTTCAACACATTTGCGAGAAAACAGTACAATATGTAATGAAACGAACTTATACATCATTAAATAGCGCTCTCCGATTTTGGCGGCAAGATACCGTTTCCTGCAATTTGCGCCTCATTCAAAATATCAGGTGGAGTAGATTCCAGTTTCGTACGCCCTACGATTCATGCTTGCTAAATATCAGTGTCCTCGCTTGAACTCATATTTTAAGTTTGTTTTAAAAATCAGTCGGAAACTCGCAACATTCTTTGACGTTTCGAATATGAAAATGGCGCGAATTTGCAAATGGCGCCACATGCACGTGGTGAAAATTAGAACTACATCTTTCATCTCATTTACTCTTTATTAATAAAGTGAGAAACGTATTGAGCAAAAGCGCTCAAGGAGGTTCGATCAGTCAGCTTATTTATTCTCGTAATGTGATACTCCTTGGACGAAATTCTTAATATTTTATGGAAATTAAAAAAAAAACCGTAAAGAATACGCAAGGTGCCATACAACGAGGTATGCGGTAAAATAGGTACTTAGGTGAGAGTACCTATTTTACCGCACGTTCCGTTGTATTAGTGCGTAATTTTTAACTTTCGAACCATTTATACAGGCCTCGTAAATGCAGTTTTTGAGCAAATGTGTTGAAAAGTGATTTTTCGAACTCGTATCTAAATTGACGAAGATTCTCATTACAAATCAGAGGGGCAATTTTCGTAATTTTAAGAACGTTCACAGTCTGATCTCAGTCTCAATCTGCCAAAGTTACGTCGAGTTTCCATACATTTTTGACAAGTTTTTGACATTTGATTGGCGCCGAGATGAGACTGCGACTAGATTTGACTGAACGTTTTTAATTACGAGAATACGCCTTCTGATTATTTAAACTGTCAAAACGCTTGGTATAGCATTATGGCTTTGAGTCAGCCAAGTGACGTCACATGATTGTATATCATGCATGGCATACGGCAAGCAATGATTAGATGGATGTATAAGTACGTGTGACGTCACAGTAAAATAAACCAACCAAAACCGTTTACAATCATGATTATCGTTCCAACTGTTTGTTTAAATCACCCATTACATTATACAAAAGCTACGCTCACATAAATCACACTTAAGAGTGAACAGGGAGTGCGATTATCCATACAAATGTATTCCCCTTTTTTCTTCCTGAATAACGCTTCTAGAGCAATATTATTCTTTTCATAAAAACAAGGTCTGCTGTAAACACGTCCCTGTCATTTTCTTTTTTTCAGCAACTACTTAATTAGTAAATAAAATATGACCCTCAAAATCCTATTTTTATCGCCGTGATTAGAGGACGACCAGACAAATTAGAAAAGTTTTAAAACATAAAAAAATGATAGGAACCTAAACATACTCTTTCTTAAATAATTGAATCGGCTTAGGCGATTCACACACGGCACCGCGCACCGCCGCGGCGGCATACAATTCGACCGCGCGGTCGGGCGGTGTACGTGTGTTAGGCATCAACGGATTTCTTAGAGACCAATGCGCCATGAGATCCGCTTCACCGCCTACCGCGGCGGTTTGCGGTGCCGTGTGTTAATCGCCTTAGTTTTCAAGGAGAAAAAAGGGGAATACGAAACGACCATCTCGTCAAAAAAATTGTGATAATTTCGGTCTGAGCTGCAGCTGTCCCTATCATTCACTAAGGGGTCAGACTTACTGACAGCGCGACGGCAATAGTTTCTTCAAATACCTGTTTTTCAAATTCCTCGCAGGTATTCGGCAGGTAATTCGGTTAAATCATCTTTTTAACTAAAACTTCACACTCGTGTATCACACCGGTTTTGCACTAGTGTGTATACGAATATGTTTTGTTAAAGGAGTTTTTCTACGAAAAGTACGTTCGCAAACATCACACTTATAAGGTTTTTCGCCAGTGTGTATACGAATATGTCTTGATAAACGGAATTTCACACTAAAATTACGCTCACATATGTTACACTTAAAAGGTTTTTCACCAGTGTGTATCAAAAAGTGTCGTGTTAAATCACCCTTTTGACCAAAACTACGATCACAAATATCACACGCATGAGGTTTTTCACCAGTGTGTATTCGAGAATGTTTTGTTAATTGGCCCTTTACAGTAAACCTACGCTGGCATACATTACACTTGTACGGCTTTTCACCAGTGTGTATACGAATATGGCTTGTTAAATGAGTCTTTTGACTAAAATTACGGTGGCATACCTCACATCTATAAGGTTTTTCACCAGTGTGTATACGAATATGTTTAGTTAATTCACTATTTTTACGAAAACTATGTTTACATACTTTACACTTAAAATGTTTTTCAGCAGACTGTATACGAATATGTTCGGTTAAATTATTCTTATGACTAAAACTTCGATGATATACAAAACATTTAGGTTTATCACCCATTTGTGTACGCTGCCCACATTTGTTAGAGTCTTTGAAATAAATGCCAGGTTTAGACGTATGTCTCTGAGCCGGTTTTTCTTTTGTCGTTTGCTTAGGTGTTGTTGCATACTCGAGCGTTGTTCTTTGTCTGTCTAATGTCCGTGTCTTCGCTACGGTCGCCCCTATGATAATAAATCTGGTGAGTACAATAATGGTAGAAGACGAAAGGCATGCAAATCAAAATAATAGCGCTTTGCATGATTCACACTAGGATCGGACCAAAGACATGAAGTCTAAAATTTTACGTCGACGAATAGTGTGTTCCAAAACTATTTGATCTTTTCTATCAAACTTTTAACACGCTCAGCGCCAAGGGACCTTAGGCAAAATTAGGCTTGAAGCAAAATTAGTGGATTCCAGTAGGGATGTTATGGAGCTCCGTAACCATAACTATCGGATATCCGAAATAAAAATGTAACTAAAGTCTAAATAAAACGACATGTTTCGACAGGTTTTTGTTTCACCGCTCGCGCGCTACGTGAATCTTGCAGTTTGTTTGTTATTTGTAGCCATAACATTACCTCTATCATAAACTATTTCGTTTTTTTATTGAAGAGTTGATACTTAATTTAAGAAAGTCTTGTGTTAAGTATTAAACGGTTATCTATATAGATAAAATGCGACCAAAGTCGAGTTTAATTTCGACATTATTTAATCAAGTTAATGTATATTCTATGAAATGTAAACAGTGTGATAAAAACTTTCCCGGAAAGGAGGTGGCACTACTTTACAGAAACTTCATCTCAAATCAAAACACAGTGATAAGTACAAAGAACTTTTATTGCTGGAACAAAATAAGCAACAAAAACCACAAACATCCAAACTACTGACACCTTTACAAGAGTGTCGAAAACAGTTATCAATAACAGATTCCTTAAAAAACAATAGTACCTGGGATGAATATATTATATAGATATAATAGACTAGATAAAAACTATAAATAAAACCAATTTTTTACATACTATTTGTGTTTATATTTTACTTCAATATAATATCCGTAACCGAATGTGTCCGAAACCGTTATAATTTTGTTCCTATATCCATAATCCGTATTCAAATGCGAAATATCATATCCATAACATCCTGGATTTCAGTCTACAAAAATCGCCAATACTCAGGAAATATTAATTATAATGGTTTTTACTTTTCATTTTGTAGATACATACACAACCAGTCTCGGCCAGTTTTACAAATAATGTATTTTGCTTTTTGTACTGAGAGATAAAGCGTGATTTCAAAAAATCCGACTGCCTAAAAAGTGAAATTTAATTTAAAATATGGAAACAAGAAACTGTTTTTAAAAGGACCACTATTAGACTGAATACTATAAGCAATCTCACGCAGTCCGAGGCATCATCTTAAAAACAATAAAGACCTTTATTGCCGTAGGAAAGTCCTATCAAGGACGTCTTGGAGTTTGTTTCCGTTTGTGTTGATGTTGAGGGTTGGAATGATCTCGCGATCTTTCCAGCTAAATGAATGAATGAATACTAATAATACATTATAATAGCCGACACCTGCAAAAGGTCTAGCACCTCACTTTTATATTTATAAGCTCTTTTTCTTTTGTGGAAGTTTCTGAAGACTTGTTATATAAGGGTCTGAACTGAGCATGAGTTTACGAATTAAATCGGCGTTTGTTAATTCCCGCGACATTTTTCGAGTATGATCTCGTCGATATGCGTTGGTGTTTTTATTGTTAGTTTCTGCTGCCTCTTCGGAAAGTTCCCCAACCGATAATATTGCATTTTGAATAATCTCCGGACCATGAAGAAGTACTTTGTGGACGGAAGCAGGAAGATTAAGGGTACCACGGATCTTCATTAACAAAAAGTCGTGCGATCTCTAAAGCATATGCTTTGGCAGTTAAAAGGCACTTTTGAACGTCAAAATTTACATTTAAATAGAATTGATTCTAGTCGCCCATTCCAAAATGTAGTTTTCGTATGGAGAAGAATGTACAAGAAACTCCACCGTTACTCTTTTAAAATGTTTTAAGTACAATATTTAACATAGGTAGTACATTCATAATATTTGCTCGGCAATCTTTTGAGTCGGAAGAGTCAAAAATTACAATTTACAAAATTTTAAGTTTTTAAAGAGCCACATACTTAATTTTAAAATATCATACAGATTACGAAACAAGTCAGTTATTATTGATTTCATAGTATGAAATCGGGGTTTAAACGGGAGGTGACCGAAAAGGGGCGTGGCCTAGTCTACGCCATTTGCAAACTCGCCATTTTTTATTTGATAAAAAAAAATAGGTCGCCAGGTGTAGGGAAAATAAATAATATTTGCGTATGGAACTAAAGAGCCGCAGCGTCACATCCAAAGAGCCGCATTAGGCTCGCGAGCCGCAGGTTGCCGACCCCTGACCCAGAATAAAATTACTATACCAAAATAGGTAAAAGGAATGCAATTGAAGCAGTTTAGCTGTCAAACTGGGACAATTCTGTAAGTCGCCTACGTTTAGATCGTTTAGTACATATGCTAGGTTGAATCACGGTATGTTCAGTAGTAGTACAATCCTCGTCACTTATTTTTAACTGTACACATTCAATTACACTAAGCCAATCCGCATACTTAATCAATAATTTTGTTTTGGATCTATTTACAGATTTCCACAAATCGTGCAGACGTTTACACAATATAAATACACGTTTCTGTAATGGGCCTATATCTAACTTTTCATTACTAATAGTATCTTGAAAAACTAGAAGTATGTGATGGTATTTTTCACGCACACTACCACGTACTGTAGCCCAAAATTCAAAGAACTGCGTCCGTGAAAACGTGCATTTTGTCAAAGTACCTGAAAAGAAAACAAATAAATTTGTCAATTGTTTCGTAGTGTTACGCCAACAGAACTGACGGCGTAGCACCTATTTAAATCACAAAGGTGCGCCTAGGAGCAGACAAATATCTCTGTTGTAGAAAGTATATTAATAGACCTTTATTTTGAGGGTACACTCAATGTCTGCTTAATCTGCACAACTTTCCAAAAGTTTACATGAAGTTCAATATCGCGGAAAAATATACAATATCATAAGTGCGACGTAGCACTTCAATGATGTAAAAATTTAAACAAAATATTTAATCGTATTTAATAAATTTGCAAAAACATACCTTGTTCTTGGAATTCCATTTCACAAACACGTCAAAGAAACAATAGAATTCTGGAAATTTTAAAAACAACAACAAATGCTTCACTGATAACAGCGCGGGGTGCACCAATGCCGATGTGTTCACTTCCGAGGTCTATTAATAAGTGAAAAATACCATATTGTTTGGAAACGGCATCTCGAAGTTGGCCTTGAGAGGCCGTGACTTCTTAACCGGAGTTTCCTTTGGCTACCTTAAGAGAACTTAAAGCCTCCAGCCAGGGGCGTAAAGCGACTGCACGCTGAGGGCACCCCCTGTGGGGTACGGGCCTCGGCTCAGGGCGTCACTGATAGGGGGACAGCAAGGGACAGGCTGGATCACAATATTTTCATTATTATTAGATCTCGGGCAATTTAACTCTACTGGTTCAGCTGCGGCGCGGGCTGGCACTTCAACGAGCAAGGGACGGTCAAGGTGAAAAATACCAAAAACCTACCGAAAAGTATAATTATGTCATCCACATATTTATACTTTTCGGTAGGTTGTTTATCGGAGTAATGAAGTACATTAACAAAGAGTAATATTTAGGCAATGCATTTTTTGGAATTATGATCTATGGGAGGAACCACCGTGCATTGGCCTGTCTGCAAACCTATAGCTTAACTAATACTTACTTTTAGTCTCCCTGGCTCTTTGCTTCTCCTCAGATACTTCTTCTTCTTCTACCACTTCAGTTTTAAACTTCATTAAAGGTATGCAGCTTTGGTGTAAATTTTCCGGTTCTAGCTCTGTAAGTAAACAAAACAGTCAAGATTATTACTTGATTAATTTTTGTTTTATTTTGTATTGGTTATCATGTGGTTATCATTAAGTTGACTTAAAGTAAACACTACAAAAACTTTGAGGTAGTTCGAAACATTTCTGATTAATATACAGGTACTTATGTTGATGTCACTGGTGCGTGGACCCGAACTTGAATTAATTTTCGCGCGCGCCTGTTTTTATTTTTCGATATTCATTTAAATTATATGGTGTAAATTGAAACCGCATTGTATGTAACAATTTTTTTAGAAGTTATAATCCTTAAAAGATAGAGGGGCTCGTGGCTAAGTAATAACAGCCACACGGGTCAATCAAACTCAAAACCCAATCTCAAACTCAAAGCATTTATTTCAATTAAACCTTTTATAGGCACTTTTGAATTGTCAAACAAAAATCGAAGTTGAAGCTAGGTGCCCATTCCAAAACGTAGATCTCTATGGAGAAGAACGGGCAAGAAACTCCAAGGACACTCTTTTAAATCATGAGTATTACAAAATTTTGGGAACATTATTCTTGGTGCTTCTATATGTGAGAACAATGTAAAAAATAAATAAAAAATTAAGATTCAAAATAAGCCATGGCAGTTAGGAGATGACCAGTCTCAACCGACGGCGCCCGTTCACGAACTCGACGCATGGATCAGCACCATCCAACTCAACCATTTTCTAGGGAACCGAATGATCCAACACACGCGCCACCATCAGTGAGACATTTAACTTTAAGTGAGCATGACATACTCTCAACTACCACGTTTTTTCAAGTCGACGTACATCAAAACAACATAGGTAAGGATGCATGGTACTCACATTTACATTTTTTTTTTAATTATACAAAACTAGCTTCTGCCCGCGGCTTCGCCCGCGTGGATGTCGGAACGTGTAACATGTCCTAAATCAGCGGGGTAATTGCGTAACACACTTACAATAGCAATGGGTTTCATTTTGAAAGCTCAAAAACATTAACTGCGTTATTTACGTTGTTGAGCAGACGGATTTCTCGAACATAATTACGAAGCAATATCTTCCACCCGCGGTTTTGCCTGAGTGGTAAATTGATAAAAGTAACCTATGTCCTTCCCCAGGCTTTAGACTATTCATCACAAACAGCTCAGCAGATTAGCCGTGAAACATACATATATACACAGATAGATAGACGTACAGACAGACAGACAGAGTTACTTTCGCTTTTATAATGTCAGGTAGGGATTGGTATCTCTCTAACTTGCGCTGGTGAGCGACACAGCACGGCCTCCTCTATGGTGGCGTCCCAGTGGTTGTCATCTTCCAACAACCCCATCTTCTCACACACCTGTCGAAACGTTGCACATTCTTGGCCATCAACTTTTTTAAATGCAGGAAGTCGGTGGGACCCCTTATTACATTCAGCAGCATTCGCAAACAATAGCATTCAAAATTGCTAACGTGCACATTGTAAATGCGGCCAAGAGCGTCCCCTGCCTTCACACCTGGCCAGCCGTCGACAGGTGTTCCTTGTAAGCGACGTTTCCATTCCTTCCGTGCCACATTCCATGTATAGTAGCGAGGTACGTCAACGTAAAGTAATGTTTTTGCAAACGCGTCATTTTTGCTGCCCTTTCAGCAACAGCGAGTCTGCGAGATTCAGCCGCTTCAAAGGTTTCTGTGGCTCTTTGAGAAGCCATATAAGCCGCTTGCTGCTGACGTCGAGCTTGTGTCTGTTCTGGTGTCTCTGCAGCTCGTTGAGAAATCAGATAGTATAAATTGATGCCCATGGTTTACTCGGAATGGTCTGACAATTACATCAATAGCAACTGTTCTATACATGTCTGCTGTCATGAAACATCGATACGGGATCAAAGGCGTTCTAGCTCCAATCATAATAATACCCCAAAATGACACCGATTTCATGCAGTTCTTTGACTTTCACAGTCTCCTGGTCTTCTCCAGACACGGATACGTCGGTTTTCTGGATGAGTAAGTACATCAGTACTCCAGAATCATC
Source organism: Polymixis flavicincta (assembly GCA_949987655.1). Classification (NCBI taxonomy): domain Eukaryota; kingdom Metazoa; phylum Arthropoda; class Insecta; order Lepidoptera; family Noctuidae; genus Polymixis; species Polymixis flavicincta. Next base: position 6,451,419 of record OX465171.1, on the reverse strand, counting down.
AGTAATCATCGCGATTCGTCAACGAAGAGACAATTTTTCCAAATGTTTTCTTCTTCACTTTGCCGAAGCCTAGACCACTGCAATCTCCGTCGTTGTTGTTGCGGGGAATTCAGAGGAGCTCGCCAAGACCTCCGAGTTCGTAATCCAGGCTGGTGCAAGCAATTCCGAATGGTCTGAGTGCTAACTTCAAGCCCAGAGGCGGCCCGAACTTCTGCTTTTATTTTAGTAGCGTTGATTGTTGGGTCACGGGCTGCCAGCAATCTAATAAAGCGCTTTTGGGCAGTAGTCAAAACAGTTGGGCGGATTGGAACATAGCAACTTTGCGTGCTATTTCTCTCGTGGTGTATCCTTCTTCCCTCAAAGTTACTATTCTTGGTCGTAAAACTTCTGATAATCCTCTTGGCATTTTTTCAATCACAACATTCCGCGAAAAAGTACTTTAAATACGTTAAAATTGACCAAATTAGATTTCTGAATGAGCGTAAGCTAGGAAAAAGAGCGTTTTTATATGGAAAAACAATTGAACTGTTTTATTGTTATTTATTCTAAATCTATATTTTAAAATAGAGAATCTAAAAATAAGAAGAAATCATAATATAATCTACCGTAATAAAAAAGATTTCGATTTTTCAAAGTGCTGTTTTTTAACGCTTTTATTAGCTCGGGTTGTATGTATGTATGTATCTATGTATGTAACGGAATCTGAGCCTAATTTTCACTGGTTTCTAGACGTCTGATCAACTTGAAACTTTGCACACGTCTTAAAGGCCGATGACAATGCAATAACCCGATAAAAAAATTCAAAATTTCAAAAAAAATTACTTAATAATTTTTTTTTAATTTTCAAATTTTTAAAATTTTCTCGATAAAAAATTGATCGAACTAAAAAATGGAAAATAAATAATAGTTTAAAAAAAGAACAAAAAAAACACGCTATTATTGTTGAACTAAAAAGTAGAAAATAATTTTTAATTACAAAGAGTTCATGCTACAGTAGTAGGAAGTCAATAATTCAATTCAGAGTAAAAAGCGTGGGGTGCTTGATATTTTATTATTACAACTATTCTATTGGCAACCATCTATCAGAGGAGAGTCATGAAAATATAGGAAAATGCACCCCACGCTTTTTACTCTGAATTGAATTATTGACTTCCTACTATTGTAACATAAACTCTTTGTAATTAAAAATTATTTTCTACTTTTTAGTTCGGTCAGCAATAAAAGCGTGTTTTTTTAGTTTTTTTAAACTATTATTTTTTGGTGTATGTATTTCTACCAATTTACACAAATTCTTAACGAATTATGCTTAGGTACACCTAACCTAAACCTTCCTCATGAATCAGTCTGTCTATTGGTGAAAACCGCATGAAAATCTGTTCAGTATTTTTTCAGTTTATCGTGAACACACAGACACGGTGAGGGACTTTTTTATAATGTGTATTGATAAATAAAAATTATAACCTAAACCTTTAATTTATTTTAACAATATTTTATTCAACAATGCCGATGTTCACTTCCGAGGACTATTAATAATTGAAAAATACCAAAAAGGGATGACATACTTATACTTTTCGGTAGGTTGTTTATCGGACAAATGAAGTACATAAACAATTAGTAATATTTAGGCAATGCATTTTTTGGAATTATGATGGGAGGAACCACCGTGCAATGGCCTGTCTGCAAACGTATAGATTAACTAATACTTACTTTTAATCTCCCTGGCTCTTTGCTTCTCCTCAGATACTTCTTCTTCTTCTACCACTTCAGTTTTAAACTCCATTAAAGGTATGCAGCTTTGGTGTAAATTTTCCGGTTCTAGCTCTGTAAATAAACAAAACAGTCAAGATTATTACTTGATTAATATTTGTTTTATTTTGTATTATCATGTGGTTACCATTAAGTTGACTTAAAGTAAACACTACAAAAACTTTGCGGTAGTTCGAAACATTTCTGATTAATATAAGTACTTATGTTGATGTCACTGGTGTGTGGACCCGAACTTGAATTAATTTTCGCGCGCGCCTGTTTTTATTTTTCGATATTCATTTAAATTATATGGTGTAAATTGAAACTGCACTGTATGTGAACATTTTTGTTTGAAGTTATAATCCTTAAAAGATAGAGGGCTCGTGGCTAAGCACTAAAAGCTCCCAGGTGTCTTTATTTTTTCTGATATTTTCAACAATAACATATATAGAAATATGAGGATAATCCTCATATTTCTACCAATTTACACAAATTCTTAAAAAATTATGAATAATTCCTAAACCTTCCTCATGAATCACTCTGTGTACTGGCGAAAACCGCATGAAAATCTGCTCAGTATTTCATTAGTTTATTGTGAACAAACAGATAGACAGGGTGAGGGACTTTTTATAATGTGTATTGATAAATTAAATTGATAACCTATATCTTTAATTTATTTTAACAATTTTTTGTTCTTAAAAACATACCATCACTTTGATTTTCCTTCTTGGGCTCAAGAATTTTATCTAGTTCTTCACAAACAGTTGGTAACTCTTCTTTGTGAGTAATATAGATGCTTTCTGTTTGATATTCATTACCTATACTTATATGCTGTATTGGAGATTTAATAAACCCATTATAAAGCTCTAAGTGGTCTTGGAGTATTAAAAGATTGGTCTGAAATAAAATATTTATAGTATTACAAAAATATGCCATTGATTGCAGTCCCACAAGCACAAAGTTGTTAAATCTAATACCTTTAAGCAAGCAATTCTTATATATACATAATCTGAATCTCAGAAAGAGCTCCAACAATTTACATGAAATTTAATAAGCAGGAGTTTTGGGGACATTAAATAGATCTAGCTAGGTTTCATTTTAAGAAAACGTAAAATAAAAACCGAACAAAGCTTGGCCAACCAGATATTTATACCTAAGTCACTTGGTGAGAACACTTAAGTAGGTCCAATGTACCCTGGAGAGTTGGCCGTACTACCAGTGTCACTGACCAGTGGGCAAGCTATTTTTGCATGGCTCTCACTTGCATTGACAAGAGAGGGCCATTATCAAACTGTCACATCGAAGTTTAAAAACAGCAAGTTGTACCAAGTTACGTGAAGAATATCCACATTTAAAAAAGCATACCTACATTTCAACATTCAATACTCAATGGTATGGTTGAACTCCAAACACAATAGATATGACCTTAAAAGTAAAATTAAATGTCCGTTGAAGAATATCTTACCTCATAATCCTTTTTCATCATTGTAGTAAACTGGTCTTCAGATTCCAGACATTTTCTAAGCAACTGGTAGCATTGCTTTAATTTAGTGCAGCAGACAAAACAAACAAGTATCGGTCTAATGTCTTCAGTTACAAACTGCAATAAAACTTGTATTACACTATTTTGTACATAATATGTGAAGAAAATAGGCCAGTGGGACGTCTTAGGATACTTCCAATCTCTATAAATTTAATTGTAAAGCCAACAGTTGGTGATCAGTAATACTTTCTACACGCCCCATACAAAGAAGGCATAATCATTGATTACCACTATTGCGCCAGGGAGATTGGTGACTTATCTAAATCATGTCCAGGTTAGCTCACTGGTTTTCTTTCACTGATGTCCATTTAATGGTCCAGTAATTTCCTTTTACCCAGGACCCCTAAGACAACCGACTGACTGAAAGTTCGTACAAATTTTTATCTTCATGTGTGATACCCAATTTAATCCTTATTTATGAACTTACTGGTATATTTGTCAGCTTCTCTTAAAGTTCGTGTAATTTTCTGTTGACCACTACATACATTCGTACATTATTAACTAAACATATTCTACAGATTGACAGTTTTTCCATCTTAGATCATAAATTATTGTAAAACACTGTAGCGCACGATTAGCTGGCGAGGCTTGTATATAATTTTGACAAATTTTAGGGCTCAGAATACAAAAGTTCTTTCCGTATTCTGAGTTTTAGGGTAACGAACGGTAAGGGTAACTGGGTAAGTAAACAAGTAAGTAAACAGAGTAACAGCACAGTCTGACCAAAGAGTATAATAATATAATGGGAGAGTCTGACTGTCTGACCAACCAAGGCCGTATTCCGAATTAGAAAAAATAGCGCTGGGAGCAGTCACATCGCTATTTGCGTTCCGAGTATGATATCACGATTCTGACAGCTAAGAACCGTCATTTTTGTCAAAAATACGGTAGGGAACGCTCGTGATCGCGATAAAAGTGTTCACTCAACGTTAAAACATGTATTCACCCAGGGCCCGATCTAAGGGGGGGCAAGCCGGGCAAATGCCCAGAGCGGCAAAAATAAGCGGCGGCAAAATGTATACTTACAAACATACCTACTCTCATGAATTTTTGTATACTTGTTCAGAAGCCGTAGTAGACTAACGTATGTGAACATTATTTAGTTAAAAGAATATCACATAATTATAGTCATACCATCTTTGGTAGAAGCTCATGACTTATATGGTTTTAGTGCAAAGGGCGGCGAATGTTATTTTTGCCCGGAGCGGCTAAATAGCTAGATCGGGCCCTGTATTCACCATACATACGCATACCTAATCATTCCAATTCGGAACGGGTGTGAGCGTGCTCAAATCGATATTATCGCAACTCGAAACGTGGCCCAAGCAAGTGACAGCTGATTGACATTTTGTAAAATAATGTTGCCATAATTAGTTTATTGGTAATGCGTTTTTTCTTTTATTCTTGATCATAGATACAAGTATTTCAGTCGAATAGAAAGATGGGTTTAACTTAGACGTATTATTACAATAGTAAGAATAATAATATCATTTTTCATTTTTCTTTTATATTTTTCATTAATTATTTCTTTCATATATTGACAATCGAAGATGGCGGCCAAGTTTTATTTTTCATTTTTTCATCATGGGTGTCGTTTTCGGGGTTTTTGGGGGTCCAGCACCCTAATTGCGTAACTCACGATTGATCATAATTGGTTTCGTCTTCACAATATTCATTGCGTTATTTATGTTGTCGAACAGACACATTTTTCGAACATATGAAGCAATGGTTTAACAATCCGTTTCAAAACGATACAGATTATGATGAATCGTGAGTTACGCAATTAGGGTGCGGAAGCTGATGGTAGAGTCAAAATGAAAATCGAAGATGGGGGCCAATTTTTTTTCGAATTTATTATCATGGGTGTCGTTTTCAGGGTCATTGTGGGTTTTTGAGAGTCTTGGATTTTTATTTTTACCCCATCACCGGGCTTAGCATGCTCAGAAATGAAGAAAAAAACCCTTTAACGGAAGAAAGCTTGCATTAAAAGGAATGCAATGAGCCTAAAAAAATTCAAGTGCCGAGCAAATAAAATACCTACGGCAGCGACTGAAACGAAAATCTGTTGCAAATAACAAGATGGTCTAAGATGTCGTCCAATATTGGCTTTAAATCTGCTCAGAACTGAAAAACATCATAAATTGAACATTTATGATGTTTTTCAGTTCTGAGCAGATTTTACTTCATGCAGAGCAGAGCTTACTTCATCCCTACTATAATATTATAAATGCGAAAGTAACTCTGTCTGTCTGTCTGTCTGTCTGTTACGCTTTCACGCCTTAACCGCTGAACCGATCGTCATGAAATTTGGCCGAGATATAGCCTGGGATATGGGTAAGGACATAGGCTACTTTTTTACGCGATAACCGACATCCACGCGGGCGGAGCCGCGGGCAAAAGCTAGTAAGGAATACTTTTAAGTGGTAAAAAGTGATTCATACATTGTAGGTATCACAACAATTCCACAACCGAGACAATACATTGAATTTTTTTCGTACCGTGTACCTAGAGTCCTAGACGTTAAAAAGGCCAACAACTTCTCGCTCTCGCCACCGTAAACATATGCCTTTTCTTTTTGAGGTTGGGAAATCATCAAAATAACTGGCAGGAGGGCGTGTCAGACTTTTACTAAATAAAACCCACCCGTGTTCCTTCTGTTGCCTGTGTGTCACGGTATCTCTTTCGAACAACCCGCACTCCCGGCAGGTCAGCATATACTTTGACACGTCCAAAATGCCTTTACGCATTGTGTCCGATACCTTATATCCTGTGGAGATGAACGGCAATAAGTTACAGGTTACAGCATGTTAAGAACAAACCGTATCTAAGTTATACATAAATCATCATCATCATCATCATCAGCCTTTAATGTTCCCACTGCTGGGACACAAGCCTCCTCTCGGTGAGAGGGATTGGGCCCTAATCCACCACGCGGGCCGAGTGCGGGTTGGTAGATGTCACATGTCTTCGATTTTTTTGTTCTAGGACATACCGGTTTCCTCACGATGTTTTCGTTCACCGTTTTTAGAGCACTGGTAATGAAATAAATTACACAAAGTAAAGCGCCTGTCTGGGTTCGAACCTACGACTTACATTCATAAGTCGCGGCCATTACCACTGGGCCACCACTGCTTTCCACCATACCACCATACATATAGCCATATTTATAGGATAGGGTGACTCGTAATTAGTGACCGACATTTAAAACAAATGATTGTACTCATCATTATGAACAACTTTTACTATGGGACCAAACCTGAACAAAATGTAGGGAACAGATGTTTTTTTTTCGCGATTTCTGGTTTGGTCCCATAGTAAAAGTTGTTCATAATCATAATGATGAGTATAATCATGTGTTTAATTAATGTCGGTCACTAATTACCAGTCACCCTATACAGGAAAAGTTTTTATCCAGTGCGCAAATTTTAACCATGAATTTAGCATATCATTCTAGACTGCAGAAATTTTACGCAGGTTATAAAAAAAAATCAGCTGTTCCATACATATTGGCCGCGTAGGTTTTTTTGGCTTTTTTTTTTAACCGGCGAAAAATTTCTGCGGTAAGGGGTCTAGAATGTTATGCTGAATTCATGGTTAAAATTTGCGCACTGGATAAAAACTTATCCTGTATAGTACGTACCTATTAAAATTGTGTCTAATGTCCCACAAGCCATTATTTTTTAATCGAGTTCCAAAAAAGGAGGAGGTTATTTGTTCGACTGTATGTTTTTAAAATGTATGTTCATCGATTTCTCCCCAATTTGAGGACCGATTCTCAAAATTCTTTTTTTATTTGAAAGAGTATACTCCTGAGGTGGTCCCATTGGCACCAAGTCAGGATCTGATGATGGAATCACAGGGAAATCGAGGGCAACCCTCAAATTTTGTAGATATTAACAATGTTTTTCATATATTTTCTAAAGCTATTGAGACATTTACGTGTGGTCATCATCATCTTATGACGCTGAGCTGATGAAGGAAGGTACAACTCTTAAACGGTTAGGAGTTAATTGGAGGTTCGGGCAAAACTCCGTCATAAAACCGATTTGCAAAATTCTTTTTTGTTCGCAAGGGGTTTATTTCGAAATGGTACCATTTAAATTTCATATACTTAGATCGGATGATGCGTTTCGGAGACAGACAACGGAACTCTTTGAAAAATGACAGCAAATTAGATAACCGAGATTGCTGCTATAGCATAAATATGCATTGTTTTAACCCCAAGGATGATGAAATTTCGAATTGGTGTGGGGTAGGTACTATAGCTAAAAAGTGAAAAATAAAAACTTCTTTCAAAAAAATAAAAAAACAAACGTCATCCAAAAAACACTAGAAAGTGAAAAAACTTTAATTTCGGAAGGCGGTAAGAACAAGAAATTAATAAAATACATATCCAAAGTCACCGACTTCCGAAATTAAAGTTTATATAATATTTATTATGATTATTATAATAATGCGGTTCAAACTCACCTCGCGACTCATACAGGTAATGAGGAGTTAATCATTACTAAGGAATCATTACATATATGTTTATGCCGATGCAGAATGGCGTTACCACCCAATCCGTACTAAAAAAGTTTAAGCACTTGTTTTCTATACTTGCCTTCCCATGCACAATAGGTTCGGATAAATTCTACAGTATTTAAATTATTCGGTTCTAATAAAGGTATTAAGTAGGTACCTAGTAGTAAGTACCTACATTCATCATTAGGTATTATCATCATCATCATTAACTATAGCCGAAAGACGTCCACTGTTGGACATAGGCCTCCCCCAAGCTCCGCCACCTCGACCGGTTCTGTGCTTCCCGCATCCAGCGGAATCCTGCGGCCCTCACAAGGTCATCAGTTCACCTTGTGGTAGGCCTTCCAACTTTACGTCTTCCGGTACGCGGTCGCCACTCCAGAACCTTTCGGCCCCATCGGCCATCTGTTCTGCGAGCAATGTGCTCTGCCCACTGCCACTTTAGGCGCAGACAGCCGACTTTTAATGACTTTTTATTCAAGATCACGTCTAAACGGCTTGTCTTATGTATTTGAAAATTTATGTGAAACTAGAAAATTTTCTTCGTCATTTGATATGTGAATATTTTAAATAATATTTTTATGACATAATGTAATTAATTGGTAAAGTAATGTCTATCGCGGACATAAAAACGATAATCACGCAAAAACTATCGGGTGTATTTCCATGAAACTTTCACCATATAAAAGACAATTTAATCACCCAAAATGTTGTATACAGTTTTTCTTTAAATTGTGTTTGATAAATCAACATTGGTTGTTTTTCGAAAAACTTGATGCGCGTTGAGGCGGGGTCTCTTGCGAGCGACGGGCGGCAGTGCATCGCAGTAGGTAGCTGTCATCTATCGTCGCCTTAAGTTTGGCAATTCTTCATTACGTCTTCAATTTACCATCCATGTAGCAACGGTAGGTAAAGCCGAAAGTTCTCCGAGGGTCCGTTTCAATGGCGCGGCCACGGCGATATTTGAAACAAGAAATTCTACCAAGATTTGTAAAAGTTGATTCCTAAAACCATAAAGTCAAAGTTATGGTTAAAAAGTTATAAGGGTTTGAACGTGGCCGCACCATTGAAACGCAGAGAACCTCGCGGTGATCTTTAAAACAAAGCGTTGCAGAGACCGGTTTAGGTAAATGATTGATTGAATTTATAAAAAAAAAAAAATGTAAAAATATATAAAGAAATGCTAGGTTTATATTTTAAGAGCTGAAAAACAATAACCCCATGGCCGCGCCATAAAAACTGGAAACACTATATCCCCGATATCTCGCTGAAAAAGCATCGCAGACGTCTGAAGCTTTTTGTAAAACCCAGTTTAGAATTTTTCAAAATTAGTAAAAATGCAACAAAAAATGCGAGGTCTATATTTCAGGAGCTCTAGGACTAAAACCTCATGGCTGCGCCAGTTTCGAAATTAGTGTGGACGAATGATGTGTTTTCACTTGCCACTCACATATTTCTTATATCGTGACTGTGTGGGTGGGCTCATGTTAAAGCCAGTAATAAACCAACGCTCAATCAAGACACTCATTTACTTATTTCCGCACCTACAAATGAATAGGTAAATATCAATCTTCCTTTTTGGAGTAGGTAAAAAAAAAAGAGTATAAATGGCTTATACACACACGAAAGACAGCAAACAGGCGTGAATTCACCTCAGGGCATTATTCCCTTGCGCATTAAAAAAAGTTACGCGACAAGATTAGTAAATATGACTATTGAAATAGGTACTCATAATTATACAGGGTTACTGGTAACTCGACGTATTCCTTGCGGGACGTCGCGTCATAGGGTTGGGGTTAAAATGCACCAATTAGGGAAGCCACCAAATGTTCTACCGAAGTTCAGTAATTTTTGAATATTTTTTTATGAGAAATCCCAGATTAGCTCATTTGAAACCAATTTAAAAATGATTTACGGCGCGACTGTACTGAAATTTCAGTTATTATCATAGTTGATGCCGCAGCAGATCTTTGTTAATAATTAAAAGTTCAAAATTGCCTAAAACCTCGGTAAATATCACTAACCAAACATTTATTTTTTTGTAATTTTTGTTAATAGGTACTTCATACAAAATGTTGTCTAGCGCAAAAAAAAACTACGCTTGATGTACAGACGCCATCAGGTCAACCTACTCCAAACTGTCAAATTTTCCCAATTGAACATGAACCTTATGCTTACGGCATAAAGTTGAAAATCTATCAAATAAATTTGACAGATTGGAGTAGCTTGAGGTGCTGGCGTCTGTACAAATAAATAGTAAGATATCCTTGTCAGATAACCAAAAAGGTATCTATGATTGTCAATACTTTTGCATGTGTGACAGGGAAGAGAAGAGGTTTATGGGAGCAGGTAAAATTGCGAGACGGTCAAATTATTGTTTCGTATTCGTATTATTCGTAGTTTTTACCTGCGCTTGAACTCCAAACACTCGGTAAGCTTTGTGATTGGTCACTATTGTTCTCTCGGCATGACAGGGGGTGCGACTTTGCAAAATCTGGTCGTCAGCTTTAGCGTTATAGTTAGTCTCAACTCTACGTCGCTCGCGCAAGTTCGTATTTTGTTATTTGGCTATTTCCCCAATAACTGTTGCCGCGTATACCGTGCTCTTGTGCTGTGCTGTGCCTTTAGTAACCCTGTAGATAAAAAGTGACGACCAATTCTATCGAGCGTCACCAGGTGGCGCTGGCGTACCAGATACAACTCGACTGCGACATCCTTACTAATATTAAAAACGCGAAAGTTTGTATGTATGGATGTATAGATGTTTGTTACTCTTTCACGCAAAAGCGGCTGAACGGATGCGGATGAAATTTTTCACACATATAGATTGTAGCCTGGATGTTAATTATTACAAAATTTTATGAGAGGTTCGTACCTCACAATGCCACTATGCTTGAGCCCCTACATATGTTGCTCAAAAAAGCACAATATTGGCAATGGACAGACAGGGAACAAAGGAGCTTTGACACGGCTAAAAGGTTGCTGTCATCTGTCTTGATGCTCATTCATTACATTCGTGCTTGGTACCGGGATAAAAGTATCTATCCTATGTTAACACATAGGATACTTTTTATCACGGTAGTACGTTCCCGCGGGATAAATTCCATCTTCGACAACGCGGGCGAAGCCGCGGCTGCAAGCTAGTACCTACATATAATGAAGATGAGCACTAAGGAACTATTTTTGAAAATTCATTCCCTATAGAGGTTAATTAGGGGATGAAAGTTTGTATGGAAGTTCGTTATTTTGGGCGATAGGTGGTTCCATCGGGCGCACGGCCTGTATGTATCAAACAAGGGTGATGCAAAGAAATGCATTTAGTAGGACGAAACGAATGATTCGTAACATAAAGCCATGCGCTCAAACACCGGCCTACACTTATTATTCTACTATTTCCATCTCTGTCAAACTCAAAGTGATCCTTATTCTCATAACAACATGGTTGATGTTAGTTTGCTGCCACTAACAAGTCTGTCAAAATCACAATGATCTTTATTGCTGTTAAAATAAGGTTGCTATTGGGCTGCTGCTATTGGAGGCATAGTATCTGTGAAAGGACTATAGGTTCAAATCCGTTCCACACAATTGTTCTGTGTCGGTTAGTCTCCACCCCTCTAAAAACTTGACCTACTCGCACACTCTTCTTGTCAACTATCTCACACCCCCCGAAAATTCACTGGCACGCCCCGTGACCCACTTCACTGAACAAGTACCCCAATTATTACTGTCCTATACTTTGCGGTTTCACGAGAACGGTTGCTGTGGTTCCGTTATTCTGCTTTGTATTGGATGAACCGTTAGGGGTCTAAGATGAACGATTGTTTCATTTGTTGGTGAAACGATTAACTAATATTCGAATTGAGGGTTGAAGGCCTGAAGGGGAAGTTTGTGCGAAGCAAGGGCCACGTCAGACTCAAATGTTGTAAGGTCCAAGAGCATCAGTACAACCCTAGCGTCAAGAGCTTTGCCTCCCATTTCAACAAAATCCAGATGTTCTAATACTTAAGTATTCGGATCGAAATGCAAACAAGCATGCAGCATCCAAGCGAGTATGCAACATGCATGCAACAGCAGGCACGGTTTCTGTCTCCGGCGCTGCGGGGCTCTGGCGGAGCCACGCGAGCTTATCGTCAGCTGAGGCGACGAGCGTTACAACCACCTGCTCCTCGCTTTAGATTATGGATAAAAAAAGTTAGGGAACACAATAGAAAACCCTTTCGAACAACCCGCACTCCTGGCAGATAATTACTTGCGCATAGTCAGACGCGAACTCGCAGTGGAATGCGTGGCAGTCGGCGCACTATTCACACAGCCATTCCGCTTTTATTCACACAGCCATTCCGTACGTTGTACTTAATGCTAACAAAGAAACATACATCCTCTTACAGTACCTATCCGTCCTCATTGTTCGCTTCACTCGTACATAATATCTTGTAGACAGACACTGAGCGCAGGGGGACTCCACGGCGGCCGCTGCAAGAGGAGGGAATGGCGACACTTTCTAGGTGTAGGGCGACAATAATGACGTATGGAAATTCGTCAGTCAGGGATGAAGTTCGGCATTCGGCTGAAATTCGGTTCAAATGCTAAACTTTAGATACAAAAATATATTGGAATTAGTTTTAGGTTAAAACTGGTTTAGTTTCGTTATTTTAGTAGAAGACGAAAATAACGAACCTCGTTATACTTTTATTCCGGTGGTACCTACACCTTGGGAACACGCAGGGCTTCAAGTGACACCGGGCTTCGAGAGAGTGCAGCGTACCTTGTAGTCAGCCCTCCTAGTTATATTCTTCACTCAGCAGGTCGCGTGCCCACAAACAAGTCTTCCGTAAATGGCCTAGCTTCGAGAATAAGCGATGTTCCTAGTCGTTTATTCCCAGTAATAATCTTCACCGGCGCACGTAGGGCTTCTAGTGATACGGGGCTTCGAGAAGGCGCGGCGTAGCTTGTAGTCGGCCCTCCCAGCTATATTCTTCACTCAACAGGTTGTGTGCCCACCAATAAGTTTTCCGTAGAGGGCCTGGCCTCGAGAATAAACGATCTTCCCAGCAATAATAGCACACACACATAGGGCTCCGATTAGTAATTAGTTAGTGCGCAGCTCGTAGAATTAATCGTCACGCAACTTCTGTATTCTTCGCGTAACTTCAGACTCGGGCTTCAGTTCTTAAATCCGGCTGCAGAACGACCAATGGTGGGGATTCCCAAGTAGCACATAAGTGCTTTATGATAGCATTTTTACAGTGCACAGTGAAAACATTGGCTGTATAAACTTGCTAAATAACAGCGTAGACAGCGCATCCTCTACTGATATAACTCTAATTTGCGCATAAATTATTCAGCACATAGCTGTGTAATAATTCCAATTAACAAATACTTGAATTATAACAACATAATATTAACATTTATGTGTGTAACAGTCACCCCAAGAGCTGAATATTGCCTGATTAACAAGGCACGTGTTACCTATAATACAGCAAGAAAGACGAATGTGTACATTTTTGAACCGACGAAAAAACGGAGGAGGTTACTCAATTCGACGCGTATATTTTTTTTTTTTTTTTTATGTATGACCACGCATAACTTTTAATTATATGTCACCGCCTTCCGAACTTAGTTATTGGGGTTGGACAAAGCTAGTTTATTATTTTTCGGTTTTTCGGCGGTTTAATTTTTTTATTAAAAAGTTTTTAAATGTTTTAATCAGCTGAAAGTACACACTGAGTGAAATTTTAGAATGCAATAACTTATTATTTATTTTCTTTAATATGGACTGTCTATATGATCTCAGGTGCCATTTGTAAGAAAATAAATAAAATGTAAGGTACACACGGCTACACATCAAGCTATACATTTCCAGTATAAGCTGATTCCGCATTGTATAGGATTTCCGTACAGTGCGAGTTCAACGTTTTCAACTTTGATTTCTTCCTATTATGTTTGAAATCTTATTGGGGAGGTAACTTTACTGTAAAATAGGTACCAATACCATACGTATTTAGTTCAAAATTTTCACGCGCTCTCAGAAAATCACTAAATACTAAAATAAAACTAACAGAAATGGACTGTAAATAAAATAAATGTTTTTGTTTTTCACAAAGAAATTGATAAAAAACTGTTTTCTGTGTAAATAATTTGCAATCCAAATCAATTACAATTGATCTCATCTAAAATAAACCAAAATTAAAAGATAAGATTTTACAATAATACACAGTTACGCAGTGAAAATGGCGGATGGCAAGTGAACAGTTTTAGGTTTCAGTTTAAGGTCTGTACGGGTGTTCACCTGTGGCGTGTAATTCAGCAAAGCGTAAAATAGTTTAGAACTTCTGAAATACAAACCAGCCATGAATCGATGTGAAAATCACTAGAAGTTCTGTCTAGGTCTAGATAAAAGCTGTTATTCGAATGCATGGTAACACCTGACTAAGAGGGTTAAAGGTATGCAGCATTAAGCATATTTTTTTGTTGTTAAATAACTTCACAAAGTAACTGCTTACGTTATAGTGGTTGATATGTTCTCTCTTACAATGCAACGGTTTATAGTACACACGTGGGCTATTATTCAGAAAACTGCATTATTTGTGTTTACAAACATGCGCTCTTGCAGCTGATAAGATACTGTACTACTAGACGCTGAATAACAGTGACTTCTTTGGCGTGTTTGTGTTGATTAATAGAATCAGCGTACAGAAAAAAGTGTTACGTAGTAAGCCTCGTTTTTTCTCAACAGCTGTTGCAGTCCGGGTGAATACTAATAAGACTTTATAAATGCTTAGATTAACACTGTGCGCCTTATGTGACAATTTATAATGCAGTGCTGTGCTACTTGGGTTTGCCTTAAAACACAACACTTTTCGTTTATTGAATACTGAATATTTATTTATACATTAACATTTACAGGGTACAAGTAGCGAGTGGATCTAAAAGTAAGTTTTTACATTTTGTGCTTTTTAACCAATCATAGGTGAGCGAGGTTGGGATTTTGTGGTCAAGCATGAGCCTGATTCTCGATAGGTTGTAGGTACCTAACCTGCTCCCTGAATGATACCTTTTCTCTCAGACAAGTTTCGAGCTGTTCGTTGGCGTTGGCGATACCATTATTTGTGTATGCGTGTTTAGGTGACTGGTAACACTACTGTTCTACCTGTGTTTTTGTCGAGTTAGAACCTGTTTAGTGGGTGATACCATTATTTTATCATTTACCTTTTTAGGATGGTGCTAACTACGTTTTTTTATGATATTTTTTCTTATTGATTGGTTTACAATAAAAATACAGCTACTTAGCTACTTTATCTAATGGTGACGTTACCTACGTCAGAACCTAATCAGACTTATGAACTATGGGAGATCAAAACTAGCCATATGAACGAATAACTTTTATCTAAGTATCTACGTCAGAAAATGGCTTTAATTGTTTAATCAAACTCTTAATAGGGTATTTTCCAATTTGATAAAAACTATTTTAATTTGAAGATTGGGACGATATATTTATTTATATCCATTTTCTCCATTAAAAACGATTAAAATTATTATTTTTTATTCGTTGTTTTGAATTTACCGCCAAAACGGTCCTTACGATGACTTTTTATCACGTGACATCGTTTTTATTTTTATTTTTTGGGTGGGTAATCATCAAATAACTTCTCCCGCTCTGGGTGGAGCAGGAGGGCGTGTCAGACTTTTACTGACTAAAACCCACCCGTGTTCCTTCAGTAGCCCTTAAGCCAGGGGCTGTGGTGTCTCTTTCGAACAAACCCGCACCCCTGGCCCATCCTGGTGACATCGTGACGTCAACTTTGTGTAAACAGAACCAGTACAAATACTTAGTTTGGCACAGTTTTATACAAGTATTTGTGCACAGAGGCACCACACACCAGTGATTTCACTTTCTATTCATAATAACAACACTCACTTGTTAATAACCACTTTAGTTTACACAAAGTTGACGTCACGTGATAAAAAGTCATCGTAAGGAGCGTTTTGGCGGTAAATTCAAAACAATATTTTTTTTTTGGTTTAAATCGTTTTTAATTGAGAAAATGGATATAAATCAATTTACTTTTATTTTTCTGTTACATATTTCGTCCCAATCTTCAAATTAGGATAGTTTTTAATAAATTGGAAAATACCCTATTACTTACTAATCAGTTCTTCTTGTCGTCGCCAACAAGTTGGAATTGGTCATACAATTGGTCTTAGCTACCACGGTTTATTTATTATACTATACGGACGCTTTTGACGTGCATCTCTTCAGTCTTTCTACATCGTTCTCACATGCATAAATAAATTATGTAACCAATATAATGTTACAATATTTTGTTATAAAAGAATCCGTGGAGTTACCTCCTACGCTTCGGAATGGGCAACTAGCTTCTTCCTGACTGAGCGACCCTTGACAATTTTAAAGCGCCTGTTACTTGATTTATTTATTTATAGCCTTTATTTATCAATCTTCACAATTATTATTTTTTACTTATCTTAATCTATTTTATTACAATTTATTTATATTTAAACATTTGACACCGGTAACAGAAGATTGTCTTGCTTTACAGCATAGGCCTTCCCTAGATCTTTCCCCTGTATGCGGTTCTGCTCACGTCTCATCCAATTAGTATCTACCCGCTGTTCTCATAACGTCATCCTCCCATCTGCGACGTTGTCTATGCGCCCCTGTCAAATCGAATCAAATCAAAATATTTTTCATTTAACCTGCATGGGCACTTATGAAACGTCAGAAGCTAGGTGCACCTGAGATTGGTTTATTCTAAATAAATAGTTTGAGTTTGTAAAACCCGAATGCATTTGGTGATTGTGGATAGGCTTTGCTATTCAACAAATTTTGCTGAATTAAAGTTTAGGGCTGAAAGTGTAGGTACATTTACTTACCTATCTATTCATTTCGAGAGCCTGGTCCTGCCTGGTTGTTTATTTTAAGTAACCATATTTTGAGGTTTACATACAAAGGGGCCTTTGGCCGAGTAATAGCAGCCACATGGGGCGATCATCCTGGTTAAGCGTCGCTTGCTGCGGTTATTCCGCGGATGGGTGACCATCTCTACATACGTACCCCTCCGAGCCTCGGAAAGCACGTTTAGCTGTTGCCTGGTTCCTGCTATCATTCATCGATCTTGGACAGTAGTTATGGGTCGTCAGAACTTCAGAAGCCCGACACTCTGACAACCAGTTTTACCAAAGGGTATCTTTATTACTCAGTAACTGGGTTGTGAAGGTCAGATAGGCAGTCGCTCCTTAAAAAATATGTAGGTACTAGTATTTAGCTGCGTCCGTTTAGACTGGAAGCCGACCCCAACATGTTGGAGGAGACACATTTGGTGGACATTTTTAAATTACCTAAAGTTCACTTTTTAGACAGTCGGGTTTTTTGTTTTTTATTTTAATATTTTTATCTTTTAGTTTTCGTTGTTGTCTGCCATCCAAACTTAATGTACCTAATTAATGAATAATCATGTAGTCAAGCATGTTGTAACGTTGACTATTTTGTTGCTTTTTAATATTTAAGCATTTTTAATTCCAAATTACATGTAAACATTAATTTTACACCCTTTATTTTGATACCCCATTCAATAGGTTTTACCCCAATTAATACGTATACGAATCTAATTGCACCTCTCAAGCTGAAATCGATCAAGCCGTTTATGCTACAGAGCGTGCCAAAGAAATATACATACACACACTCGAAAAACATAACCCTCCTTCTGGAGCAGTCGGGTAAAAAAAAAACAGTGAAACGATTGCTAATATATTTATTTAATGACACAAAGATTTATAACATTCAACAACATGTACCTACGTACCTAAATATTTATTTGTAGAACTATTTAAATTTTATTTTATGTATATTAATATATTTTATTAACAAGTAACAATAGACTCGATATATGTATGTATAGTTGTTAGTACACTTGTTATTTCTCACGAAGGCGGTTTGGTCTTAGTCGACATTCACACAGACGTAATTAAATCGAGGCGGGATTTTTTACGCACTGGATTGTCAACTCTTGGTGTTAAACCGAGCATTGAGAATCTAACGGAGTGCATCTCAGCGCGTCGAAAATCGTACAGTATGTTGCACTGTGTGCGCTTTGCAGTGCGTTGAAGATCGAAAGCGCGAAAAGATCCCGCCGCGAGTATTTCACGTCCGTCCGTGGGAATATGGGCTTAGTTGTGTGTTTGCACATGCACATAGTTTGTGTGTATCTTATATCGTATTTCTCGGAAGCAGAGATGGGCTTCGTGATGATGTTTCTGTATCAATGGCTGCTAATCATTTATTAATGGGAGGGAAGTAAATAATTTTGTAATATTTAATGCGTGATTGTGCGATGCGAGAGCAGTGGTGGCCAAGTGGTAACGGCGGCGACTTACGAGTTGTAGGTCGTGAGTTCGAACCCAGCCAGGCGCTTTATTTTGTGTAAATTATTTCATCACCACTGCTCTCAAAACGGTGAAGGAAAACATCGTGAGGAAACCGGCATGTCCTAGAACCAAAAATTCGAAGACATGTGACATCTACCAAACCGCACTGGGCCCGCGTGGTGGATTATGGCCCAATCCCTCTCACCGAGAGGAGGTTTGTGTCCCAGCAGTGGGAACATTATAGGCTGATGTCACAATGCGTGATTCTTATTATACATTGATTGTTTATGGGTTGTCAAATGCTATAGAGAACATATGAGGGCAGTGATGCATTATGTCTCTGTTCTTAAAAACTATGTTACTTTAGGAAACGTTGAACAAAATACGACAAACAAATTAGAGCTTATTCACGAAGTTATTGAATACATAACTATTGAAACTCGGCGCTGTACATGCAATAGTGTGAATAAGAAAGAACCCGAATATGGACATTTACTTTGATACCGAATTTGAATTTAACATTTTGCAAGATGAAAGTGACGATGAAACTGTCACGGAAGAGTCTAGTTATGACAAACAAAACAATTGTTTTATAACACTCAGTTAATCCACGCGGGCAGCTAGTTTGGTATGTCTGTGTGTGTTCGATGTGTGTGTGAGACTAAGTCAAGATTGTTTTTTGGCACGTCATGGCCATATTAAATATTTGTATGTATTTGCAAAAAAATGGCACGCAGATGTAAGTCCCATGTAATAGAGAGCTTCGGACTATTACCGAGAAATCTCTGATGGCAAAACCCAATAATACTTTGTCCCAACTGGGAATTGAACTCAGAACCTCACGCTCAGTAGTTGAACAACCACTAGACCAACGAGGCAGTCACATAAAACATAGCCTACCTACGTCACACAGCCATAGGCCAATCTCCTAAGAGGAAAATGTATTTTAAAACTACTTAACGTCAATTATTGATGTATGTGTAAGTTAACAAGTTTTCATGTACTTCTCGAATGTAACAAGCCATCAGTTTTCATGTAATGCGCATTTCATTAAACGGTTATACCATCCATGGATTCCACGAGACAGGTTTGACCTAGTGTGGATGGAGTTCATAAGCAAAATACAATACAATAAGTTTTATAGTACAATAAAATGCTTCTTTTACGTCTTAACTTTTACTTAAATACTAAAACATTTACTTAATATTTATTAAACCTACCTAATATTAAATATAATAAATTAATAATAACAAATTTAACCCACCCAAAACGAAGTACCTACCACTAGGCTGGAATGGACTTCGCATTCTATTTTTACAACAGTACATAATTATGAAGAAGTTTTTTTTTTTGTCATGTAGTTAGATAGGTACCTACTATTTGTTCACCACGACGCAAAAATTAAGTTCGCTATGTAGTCCGAGTAGCCCAAATCTGGAAAAAATTAAGAAATATTAATATAATAAATCTGAACCTTACTTAATACCTATAATCAAAACCGCTACGAGAAATAGTCAAACGATACAACATAATTTTATCAGCACTTAAGATCAAAATTAAAAGTAATTTATTCAAACTAGGCTGAGAGTCAGCACTTTTTGAACGTTGAAATTACATGAGGCAGTCTCCTAAAACGCCCGCCCTTCACCACTTCCTAGTGCTTTAGCTGGGTAGAAGAAGCCGCGCAATAAACTCCCCAGCTGCCCAGCGGTTTTTTCTGTTAGAAGAACTTGATTCTATACAATAGTAAGTAATTAAACTCTGATTGCGCGATGTAGAATTGCTGTGATAGTTCGCCTGTGGCATTGTAGATGGCGCCACTTTTATTTTTGCGTTTTTCGATATTTGTTGCGAAGTATTTATTTGTAGTGCCGCTACATCACTCCCCCCCGGAGACCGGAGGTCGATAGTGGGCTGAGTCAGTGCATATTGTGATGCTTGCTAGGGCCAGTTGTGGTTCCAGTGGCTCGGAACCGGGTGTCGCATAGTTCGCGGTGAGTCGGAACTGTCTGCGACGATTCCCCAGTGTGTCGGGGTTGCGCTGCGTTGTGCTCTAGTGAGTCGGATGTGGTACAGCGCTGGATTGAGAGGTTGAGGCTGACTGCTGGCGTCGACCGGGAGATTGAGCTCTCGACCGGCTGAAAGTGCAGTGTGCTGGGCCATGGTTGCTGATGAGGCTGTGGGTGATGACCAGGCCTGCGGTTCGCTGCATGCAGGTGGTCAGGATACCCGTTGAAGCCGTGGGTGCTGGCTGGCTGTGTGTGACTCGTCGCTCGAAAGGTTGAGGAAGTGGTCTTGATGTGATGATGATGACGTCACGCTGAAGTGTTGCACGAAGGCTGCGCTGACGTTCTTTCACGGGGTCACCAGTATAGCGGTATGAGGAATAGGGTGTAAAGTTCACTCATACCTATGTTGGTAAAGGAGGATCCTCCGACCAGACGGGTATTGTGTCTGGTCCGGGCAACTGCCCGACAGTTGATGTCGGGATTTTGTACCTATCTGGGTGGCGTGGTAAACTCTGATTGCGCGATGTAGAATTGCTGTAATAGTTCGCCTGTGGCATTGTAGATGGCGCCACTTTTCTTTTTGCGTTTTTCGATATTTGTTGCGAAGTATTTATTTGTAGTGCCGCTACAGGCCATCCGTTCCGCCAGCAATGTGCCCTGGCCACCGCGACTTAAGTTTGGCAATTCTTCGGGCTATTTCAGTTTCCCTGGTTCTGGATCTCTTCATTTCTGATTCGACCGCGAAGGAAAACTCCAAGCATAGCCCTCTCCATTGCGCTTTGGGTGACTTTCAATCTTCTTATCAGGCCCATTGTGAGCGACGCGTACCATAATCGCTTTTTTCATATCTATTACAGTGCTGTAACACTTTAAGATTCTTTTGTATGGTTCCGTAAGCGTTTTAAGAGCTAAATTATAGTACTTAAATGCTCTTTAATCTTGAAGAACCAAAACGCTCTGTTATAAACCTTTATAGAAAGAAAGAAAGCTTTGGTTATATGTAGAAGTTTTTGTTACTTGGGATATATGTATCTCCCTAACGAAGGAAAATTATTATGATAATGTATTCTAGCTCAAAAATTAAGACATAATAGCTGCCATTGGCAGCAACATTTTCAAATCTCTGGTCGAAATACTCTGAGTTTTTAAACCGATAAATATGTGTAAGCTGGAGTGACAGCACCCCAGCTGCTCATGACATATCTTCCGAACAAAATAAGATATGATTATTAATTATAGTGTTCCGTGAGAAGATTTAATTAAAGCATATCTGTATGTGTGTATCTTATATATGTATGTATCTGTTCCGTGTGGTGCCGGACGTAAAAGAATAGGACCATCCCATTTCTTCCCGTGGGTATCGTAAAAGGCGACTAAGGGAGTTACTGGAGAATGGGCAGCAGCGTTCTCTATGCATTTTACCATCATACTGCGATCACCAACCAGCCTGCCAAGCGTGGCGATTATGACACTTTGACCGCTCTTGTGCTTCCCACATCCATCGGATTCCCGCGGCCTTCAGAAGGTCATCGGTCCACCTTGTGGCAGGCCTTCCCAATCTACGTCTTTCGGTACGCGGTCGCTGCTCAAGAACCTTTCAGCCCCATCGGCCATCTGTTCCGCGAGCAATGTCCACTGCTACTGAAGTTTGGCAATTCTTCGGGCTATGACGGTTGCCTTGGTTCTCCTGCGGATCTCTTCATTTCTGATTCGATCGGTTACGGAAGCTCTAAGCATAGCCCTCTCCATTGCCCTTTATGACTTTAAGCTTTCCGAGCTATTCCAGCAGTGGACGTCTTTCGGCTGAAATAATGATGTTGAATTATAGGTCAAAAAATAAGGCATAATAGCTGCCGTAGGCAGCAAAATTTTCAAATTCATAGTCCTTGTAGTTTCAACGTAATAAAAAAAAACAGTTTCCGCACCAAAAATATCAAATTATTGCTTGCGATGTGATGAAAAAAATAGGTAAAAATTGAAAAAAAAAAAAAAAAACTAGATTATTTGATGGCACTGTATCAAGAATCACTAGCCTTACCACCTGTCTTCGTTTTCGGAAGCGATTCCCTTACACCCTGTACATTTACGATTTATTTTGTTGAACTAAATCTTATGTTTATTTTTGAATTCTTCCATTAATTTGGAAGAACATAACAGAACATCAAAAAAATTTGCTCGCTCTAATGACTGAATTTTCAACCGACTTCAAAAAGAAAAGATTTCGTTGCGATTAGGTCTTAATTATTATCATGTAATATGGACGTTTGGTTCTAATACGAAAAACTATTTTTTATCAAGCCTCGTCGAACACAATTCCTCCCAAAATGTTCAGATACAAAACAATCATACCCTTATCGTTTTGAAGGCGGTTCTTACTTTTGAGTCCCATTTCTAACTACGCTGATATAAGATCAAAAAGTCTACTTAATTAGTTCCATACACTTACATTTTAACGTGACAGTTTCTTTTTTCTCGATATTGGTGTTCCTTCTTCGGGGTGGTGGTTGGTTTGCGAACTCTTACTTCTTTGTATATTTTCTTATGGGTAGGTTAATAAAACTAAATAACTTATGTGTGTGTGTTTACATAATCACACAGCAACAACAACAACATTTGTGGCAGCAGCAATCCTGAAAATAGAACAATTTAGATTAGGTACTTAATATAATAGTGTAGTGACAATAGAACAAATTTCCATAGAATGGTTTCTAAGAGATGGGCAGATGAGCTGCCTACCATAATCCAAACTAGCTGGTATTCTTACCGCGGTCAGTTATTTTCATAGTTGATACAAGAGATGATGAAGTACAATCATATGCATGAACATAATACTATGGATAGCTCGGCAAGAATATCTGATTTCATGATTCTTCCCTATTCTTTCATTGAAATGTTTTGTCGTCAAGATGAAAAATTATAGTATTAGATCAGCATAAAATGTTTTCACTGCTGGGACACAGACCTCTGCTTGGTGAGAAGGAGTGGGCCGCAATCCACCACAAAGGGCCAGTGCGGGTTGGTAGATATCACATGTCTTCGAAGTTCCTGATAATGTTTTTCACCGTTTTGAGAGCAGTGTTGATGAAATAATTTACATAAAGTAAAGCCCCTGTTTTGGTTCGAACCCACGACCTACATACAACTCGTAAGTCGCGACTGTTTACGGTGTATGTAATCACTAGCTGTATCCGCGTTGCCCGCCTGGAGGTCCGAAATTATCGCGCGGGAACGTAGGTACTACCGGGGCGAAAAGTTAGTGATTGAGTAACAAACATCTAAATATCCAAACGTATACAGACTTTCACATTTTATTATTAGTAGGAATTAGGATATATGGGAGGCAAATAGGCCGAGTCAGCAGATATTTATAAATAACGCAAGTAATGTCTGATATTATTGCATTCTAAGAAGTGGCAACTTTTTGAAGTCGATGCAGCATCCTATTTTTGTGGTGCCACTTTGTAAGTTCATATATTGGGCGTTAACTTGAAAACAGATACTGTTACTGTACAGCATAATCTTACATCGAGTGATAATTAACGTAATGCACAGGTATCGTTTATGAAGAATTATCAGAGGGTTTAGCAAGGGAATTTTTAAAATGAACAAAGCCGTGTGCCCGATGGAATGTCCTATGGGCAAAATTTACGAATTTCCAGACTAACTTACTACCCTATTTTACTACTTTTGGGATTAGTTTTCAGAAATCCCTCCTCATTGGTGCTGATTTTCGTTATACAGGGTAAGTTTTTATCCAGTGCGCAAACTGTATAACCATGAATTCAGCATAATTATCATTCTAGAACCCCTAGCGCAGAAATTTTTCGTCGACTAAAGTAAAAAAAACATCAGCTGTTTCATAGAAAAGTGCAATACCTACGCGGTTAAAATGTATGAATCAGCAGATTTTTTTTTTTTTGTATAACCGGCGAATTCTTTTTTGCGCTAATGTGCTTTTGTGCTAATTTTTGCGCTGCGGGGGTCTAGAATGTTATGCTAAATTTTTGGTTACAATTTGCGCACTGGATAAAAACTTTTCCTGTATAAGGAACTTGTGCAAAGTCTCATGTTTCTAAATTCAGCGGTTTTGGCTAACCTTTGTCTGTCAGTGAATTGATGTTTCTTTTTAGGCAGATAATACTAGCTACTCCTGCAATAAACTTGATAAGGTTGAAACGTGGTTCGAATTATGAGACAGGTCAACTTTCTCACACAAATTGTTCACTTACGTCTGTTTCGGTGATCGAGTCGGACGTCTCCCCTCTCATATTTTCTGACATCTGTGTATCTTGATCTTGACTTTGTTGTTTTTCTTTTGAGTCGTCTGAGTAACCTACGAGAGATAAGATCGTGAACTTTACTTAATTTAATGATGAGATATTCCTTTTTTTATATTAAAATACGAAAGTAATAGGTACAAGTTTGTCCAACTGCAAAGATAAACGATGAGGGTAACTTTGAAGTTGGACAAATGAAGAAATATAAATAAAATATATGAAATGTGATAAACAGTCGCTAAAAATGTTTATCAGTTGTGAATCTATGTACATTATTTATCAAAGTGTGTGCAGTAAAGTCTAAAATGCTATATTTAGGTACTTATTACTTTTTAATAGTTGCGAAGCATCTATTTAAACAAATAGAGTAATAATAACATTTTGTTGATGAACTCATTTCTTCATGTAAAAAAAAAACAATAAAATGGCAAGTTTAACCCTTGCAACGAAGGGCTAAAATATTAAATGTTCATGAGATTTGAATATTTGATATTGCATGTCCATGGCGAAGAAGGACAATACAAGGATCATAGAAGCAATTCAGGACGACGGCCGATACTAACCGCCGCGATAATAACTGATATGATTCGACATTACGAAGAGCACGGCTTTACACCAACTAGTCATTTTTCTGTTTTGTATGATGTGAGTCCTCGGACGGTTTGACGAGCTTGGCACGGAGCGAGGCAACACCACAGACATCAAACCTCACCACGAAACTGCGCCAACATTTTGCGCGACAATATTTTGTTTTTTATTGGTCAAATCGGAAGATCAACTTTATGGCGTTATAATCGCACTGGGTATGATGAAGCTCATATCGTGCTTCAAACTGAACAGTTACAGTTATGTGTCGCTTTTGGAAGAGGTGATGCTGCCCACTGAGCGCGTTGTGTATCTTGGAACTTGTCCTCCATGCTTGGAACAGAATACCAGAAAATAGATTACGTTTAGGATAATGCACTGATACAAACGGCTCGGTCTACAATGCCGTGGTTCAACGTGCATTGTGACACTCGTCTCATTCAGTGGTTTGCTCGGTCAGCAGATATATATCTACCCTATTGAAAAGCTGTGGGACACAATGGTTCAACGCTGGGATTGTCAGGACGAAAGAAACCCTGAAGATTCATATTGTGCACGGGTATGGGATGATACCAGGGACCGATGTTGAGCGCGTTTTGTCCATCTATGTGAGATAGACTTCGTACCGTCACAGCTGCTGATGGAGCTATACTAGTTACTAAAACAATAAATTGGTTATAATATTCAAATAATAATTTGCCTTAAATTAATAAAGATCGTTTGTTTTCTTTTTAGTTTTATTTTTATTTTTTGTAACAAATTAGTCAATCCTAGGCGATGTGAATAACAATTCTTTGCTCGATGCATAATCAAATCACATATATCATCGACCTAGTGACATTAATGTGTGCATATAATTATAAACCTTATGGTAAGCAGTTACATACGCCAAAAGTCTACATGAGGCCTACGGAGGGCCGAAAAAAGCGTCCGTGAAGCTCTTTGTCTCGCCATAGGTACTTCCTAACGATTGTTACCATCTAGTACGGCAGGTTTGCGTTAGCGGGCCTAATCCCTAAGCACGAAGTTCGTCATTTCGGTCGGAGTAACGGGCGTTTCCAACTCCGTATCACTTACAGACAAAAGATTAGTTTGGAGCCCGAACTAAGATTGAATGACAACACGATTAGATAGCTGTCCCAACTCCCGACAAAATTTTTTTCCCATCCAAAAAAGTTAGTTAATTGGCTGTAGGATTCACTATGAAGTTTCGAACTACTTTCGGACGGGTCCGTATCTTTGTTGACGGAGTTAGAGAGTAGGCCCACAGTTTTCTTCTCCAAGGAGAGCGGGGTGAGGCCCTTGTCCACTGCGACCTCACCTCGGTACATCACACGTCAGTGAGAACGAAACATTTTCTGAGACTACACATCTCGTGGTTGTGGACGGTTTAGTCATTGAATCAACCTCTATCCGCACACTACCGCGGGATGTTCGACCTCACCACTGATGACGATAGGGGGATGCATCCGATATGCCGTCAGCAATGTATTGATTACTTTTTTAGGGTTCCGTACCTCTAAAGGAAAAAACGGAACCCTTATAAGATCACTTTGTTGTCCGTCCGTCCGTCCGTCCGTCCGTCTGTCTAGACCGTTTTTCTCAGGAACGCGTGGAGGTATCAAACTGAAATTTCTATATGATACTTAGTTCTACTGTCCCTGGAAGCTGTAGAAAAATCAACCTTCTAAGTCAACGCAATCAAAAGATACAGCCATTTAGGCCGCAAAATTCCGCAAATTTTCGAAACTCGCACGGGAATCAAAACCTACAGGGTACTTCCCGTGAACTTAGAATCTTGAAATTTTGTACGAAGTCACGTCTTATAGTACAGATATAGGAAAAATTACGAAAACCTTTAAAAAAAATTTTTAGTTTCGTCATATAAAAAAAAATATTTTTGACAATTTTGAACTTTTACTTATATACCCACAGGTTTGTACGGAACCCTCGGTGCGCGAGTCCAACTCGCACTTGACCGGTTTTTTTAAAAATTTCTTCTAACCCCGTTGCATCGCCTGCCCGCGATATCGCCTCGTTTTCACTTTTTGCTCGGTTTATAATGATCCTGGCGTGATGTTTAATAGCCTTCCTCAAGAATTGGGCTATCAAATACAAAAAGGATTTTTCAAATCCAGATAGTAAGTAGCTCCAGAGATTAACTCGTTGAAACAAACTCTTCAGCATTATAATTAGATGTAATTAATACGCGGGTCTCAAACCATAGGGGCGTACATGCAAAAATGCGATTTTTCGTTTTTAATGCCATTGGATTCTACTATAAGCAATACATAACCTCAATTTTTCTTATAATTTAGTATTAATAACTTTTTGTATGAATTGCAAAATATTATTTGCCGTAAGCTAGACAGTCTACACTTATTTTTGGGCCACATAGCCGTATAATAGACGTAAGAGCAATATTATTACTTATTGAGGCAGTTTTGACGTGCCATATAGACGTATGCACGTACGACATTCAATTTTTTAATAATCCAAGGAAATCGTATCAGGCCATAGAAATGTATGCGTATACGACCGTCTTATATCAACATGATCCTGGGGATATTAGTCATCACTGCACACGTGTGCACATACTTCTACATTTTTTAGTATTGCTGTCTCAAGATTTCGTCAATACGCAGACGTATCCTCATGTTAACCACACCCAACACACACAATCAATGTCATCTGATGACTTCTGCGAATTAGCCATCGGGCGTATGACATTCGAATCAAGCAGTGAGCCAGTGAGCTGCCGTAGCGAGTCTGTAATTTTAATGCGTGGGGTAACGTTGGTGTGTAGTAGTGTTGGTTAATCATCATCATCATCATAATTTCAGCCAAAAGACATCCACTGCTGGACATAGACCTCCCCCAGGCTCCTCCACTTCGACCGGTCTTGTGCTTCCCACATCCAGCGGACTCCCGCGGCCTTCACAGGGTCATCGGTTCACCATGTGGGAGGCCTTCCCACTCTACGTCTTCCAGTACGCGGTCGCCACTCCAGAACTTTTCGGCCCCATCGGCCATCTGTTCTGCGAGCAGTGTGTCCTGCCCACTGCCACTTCAGTTTGGCAATTCTTCGGGCTACGTCGGTTGCCTTGGTTCTCCTGCGGATCTCTTCATTTCTGATTCGATCGCGTAGGGAAACTCCGAGCATAACCCTCTCCATTGCCCTTTGTGAGCGACCACGTTTCTGTAGGTACCATAGGTCATCACTGGCAACACACACTGATCAAAGACTTTCGTCTTGAGACACTGTGGTATTTGGGTCGAGAAGATATTGCGAAGCCTCCCAAACACTGCCCAGCCGAGTTGGACACGACGATTGTACTCTTTCTCGGAGTTGGACTTACCTAACTGGACAGTTTGTCCTAGGTAAACGTACTCGTCCACAACTTCAAGTGTTGCGCCTCCGATCGTCCTGAGAGTGGGTATTAAATGGACATTCGTCATGACCTTTTCTTTTCCATGTTCATTTTAAGACCCACTCTTTCGGAAGCTCTACTAAGGTCATCGAGCATTGCACTGAGGTTCTCCATGGTCTCAGCCATGACAACTACATCATCGGCAAACCGAAGGTGAGTTATGTACTCGCCATTGATGTTGATGCCAGTCCCTTTTCAGTCCAGAACCTTAAAGACATCCTTCAGTGCAGCGGTGAACAGTTTCGGAGAGATAACATCTCCCTGTCTCACACCTCGCTGCAGAAGGATAGGTTTTGAAGTCCGGTCCTGGAGTCGGACAGACATGTGGCGTTTTCATACAGACACTTCAGCACCTCGATGTGCCGATAGTCGATCTGGCACCGTTGAAGAGACTGCATTACAGCCCATGTCTCGATCAAATCGACGGCTTTTTCGTAGTCCACAAACGCTAAGCAGAGAGGCAGGTTATACTCTTCGGTCTTCTGTATAACCTGCCGCAGCGTATGTATGTGGTCTACGGTGCTAAAGCCGCATCGTCCCGTTTGCCCAGTTTCGCGTTGGAGTCCCCCATGACAACGGTGAAATTCGTTTTAGAGCCATGCATGGCTTTGGATGGATATTTTTATTTTATTTGGATGGATATCCTCATACATGATCTCCACCTCATCGTTGGGGTATGAGGTCGACAGAAAATATTGTATAATTAGTACCGTTTGCTTTTTTTTCTCGACTAAAGAACAAAACTAGTTTATACTTCTATTTCGAATTCAAACACCTCTGAATATTAATGACAAGCCAGACAGATGTATGATTTTTTGAAATCACGTAAATAACGTTAGTTTTGATCGGTTCTCATTCCTAAATTGCAGTATTTTAAGTTACCAAATAGGTAAAAATTAATATTGGTATAAATATTAATTATTAAAGGAGACAGGTTTTACGTCCATAAATTCTATTCATTTTTGGGGGAATTTTAACGGAGCTTTACCGTATAATCGTCATGCGAAATAGACGTATCAACTAAAAACTAATGTTATAGGGGGAATACCTTAAAATCAAGCACACCATATTTACTGTGGTGTAAATATATAGCTACATGCAAAATCACAACAAGCTGGCTTTATCACAAGAAAAGTTATTAAGTTTTTTGTCTCTCCTGAAAAGTAGGGGTTTTGTAGATACGCCCCTATGGTTTGAGACCCGCGTATGTAAGTTAACGTAATAAAGTTTAACAAAAAAAAAAAATTAGCTGTGAGGAAAAAAATAAGAGTTTGACTGCCTCATTGTTTTAGTACCTAGTCGCATTAGCGATTGCGAGAGATGGAAGCCCGGAACAGATTACTAAATAGTTACTACGTAAGCCCGGGTTCCATTTTTATAGAAAATATTTTTTTCCGTCAGGAATGTAACAGCCGGTAATAGCTTCCGATTACGTGGGGATAGCTATGGTGTAAAATAATTGCATTATACACATTAAATGGCAATCGTTCGCAATGCTAATTCATTTTGATACCCATTGCTTCACAGGTTTGAAAAGTTCATCTGCCCGTCTGCTCAACAACGTTAATAACGCATGGCTGAACTGACAAAATGAAAGGCGTCGATTGCCATTATAAGCGGGTTACTCAATTACCCCACTGGTGGCATACTAGCATACCTACTCTACACCTCTGCCACTCCTTTTGGGAATAAAGAAATGATTAAACTTTTGACCGCCACAGGCGTGTATAGATGACAAACCAAAATGTGCCCAGCATACACGTCACGTCTACACACGACGAGGGCACATTTTTGCTTTTTGACGTGGCGGTGAATAGGTTAAGAAAAGGAATACTAGAATTACTAGTACTAATAGCTTCATTGCTTGAATGTAGGCAATAATTGTAAGCCGAAATCCCGAGTTCTGTACTAGCAGGTGTGTCGGCCTTTGAAAAATAAACAGGTTTAAGAACGAATGGATTAGCCACTTCACTCTAACGTACCTAGACAGATGAGTGGAAATCGTCACTCGTCACCGTCACTGGATGCTTGAAGTAAAACATTACCGCGGTAAAGGCCATCTCACAATCTAGATAGGTTTGCAGAAAAAATGAACCTCATGGCTGAACGTGATCAGTCGCACAAATACATGAACATCGTGTTCACCGACGATCGCTTTGGTTAGGACTGTTAAGAGCCGGCCATAGTGAGAAATTGCTCTATATAGAAAGACGTGGAAAAATAATAGAAACGCTATGGTCCATTACATTTCAGCCGAAAGACGTCCACTGCTGGACATAGGCCTCCCCCAGTCATGGGGGGTTTTGCCTTTGAATGATGGTCCATTACTGGGACACTAAACTATCAACCAAAAAAACTACCCGTTTTCTAACATCAAGCATCGTTAAAATCCTTTTGTTTAATACTAACCCTCTGGTGGTGAATAATCCTGTTGCCAGGATTCATTTTCGGGGTTGTCTGTGTCGCTTTCATTGTATGCAGGCTCGCAGACGGGTACAACCACCACGGCCTCGACGAGCTCAACGCCGTCGTTGCGGTTGTCGTTGTGTCTTTGCTGCCACTGGAGGTCACTGTTTTGCTCACTCCCGGTGTATCCCGAGCTGACGGACGGTGGTTGATCGCCCATCACGATTTAGTTCTCCGCACCTGAAAATTACGAATTCAATATGTTTATTAGTATTTCCGTTCCCTGTTCGCATCTGTTCGAGGCCGGTAGTAGTAGAAACTTGCGTAAGAATCTTAAATAGTACTGAAAGTTTTTTTTTATCCAGTGTTATTTTAAGTCCGTTAAGAAACATCAATCTCAAACTTAAAACGTTCATTCAAATGTGATGTTAGAGATCTTAAGTGAAAACTCATCACGTTATCGATGATGTCTGTGTGTCATCTACAATGCCATATACGAAACTACAAATCAACAAACTTGAGAAACACAAAGTGATGTGGCGCCATCTACAATGCCATGTGTGAACTTCACAAGACTTGACGTCGCACCGTAACTACATCGCGCAATCAGAGCTTACCGCGCGACCCGCATATATACAACAACCCGACATCAACCGTCGCGTCGGGCAGTTGCCCACCAGAAACAACGGCCATCTGGTCGGAGAATACTTCCTTTTCAGTTGAATAAGAGTGAACTTTACACCCTGTTCCTCATACCTTTATATGACCTTCAGGAAAGTCAGGTGGTAGCGCAACCGGCGTGCGTGTGTGACCCAATGGTAAATGAACTTAAGCGAAGCAAAATGAGTAGGTATCGTAGTTTCGTAGCAGGTTCTGTAGCTTCTGCCTACCCCCATGGGAAGAAGGCGTATACATGTGAAAACGCATAAAACCGCAATGGCTTCCTATGCATTGTCTGATTCTGTGAACCGTACTCGCCGAATAAAAAAACCACAATGCTACAGCAGCTTCTACCTCCATTTTGATCGTGATTAACGTCTTAACTCTGTAGCACCACATTAATGTAGCCATTCGTTTGCCTTGGAATTTCTAAGTGCCAAAAACTGAATGGCGCAGACGTTAACACAGCTTTAATAGCAGGTGCAGCAGGAGCATCATCGTCATAATTTCAGCCGAAAGACATCCACTGCTGGACATGGGCATCCCCTAAGATCCGCCACTTCGATCGGTTCTGTGCTTCTCGCATCCAGTGGACTCCTGCGGCCCTTACAAGGTCATCGGTCCACCTTGTTAGAGGCCTTCCAACTTTACTTCTTCCGGTACGCGGTCCCCACTCCGGAACTTGAGCAGCAGGAGCATAACACAACATTATTCATGAACAAGCTATTTTTAGGTTTTACAATATTTTCCAATAAACATACAAATACCTGTCAATAAACCCATGTATAAGTTTTATTTTCATATGTTTAATATTTAAACCTTTACAACTGATACGCGGTGTCATTTTATCCGTAATTCTGGGCAAAGGAAGCATGCTTTAAAATTTCCTATAAATGCGGGAGTGAGTGCAGTTCGGGTTGCTGTCTCGCTGATATTAACTTCGTGAACGCTCGGCATTATCCGGCGAAGGGGCGTGGAACGCCACGCCGCCCGTCGCCGCGCATCACGATTTACGTAATTAATTAATTTGCTTGTTTGTGTGTAACGTAGCTCCCGAACGGATGAACCAATTTTGATTTTGTTTTTTGTGTTTGAAAGGTGAATTAGTCGGGAGTGTTCTTAGATATGTTTCATAAAAATCGATTCAGCCGTTTGAAGATTATCAGCTCTTTTCTTGTTGATGAAGGGAATTGAGCATCTTCCACGGGTCTGATCAAGTCGTAATTTCGTATTCTGTTATTTCAATAATATTAGACGAAAAAAGTAATCTTGAACTGATGCTGGAGCAACACCTGGAATTTCCAGGATACCTAAGTTACTCACCAACAAACAGCAGAAGATTAGTTTTTGGGGTCATTGAAAAGGTCTCAATGGTTAGGTTATGGATAAATGGTGATCAGGACGAGGAATGAGGATAAATTAGTAACAAACTTCAATGTGGGAAGCATACGCAACACTGCGCTGATTTAAACGAAACATTAAGGGGACACTTTTCGCGGGCTCGAACTCACTGGTGGGCCTGCCTAAAAATGATGCTGTCTCACCAGGCTTCGTATCCGACAGAGATAGTATCAGTGATGAGCAGTTCGCTAATCGCTACGCTGATCTACACGCACAACATTATTGAGTGAGATACAGGAGCATTTATAGCAAAACATTTGCGAAAAAATTAAGAAAAATCCTTCGGAAGATCGGGTTTTATGAAAAAACCACGGCATAAATCAATGACCAATAAAGTTTATTGCACTTATCGATAATTGAACTTTGTCGGTACCGACTTGGTTTTGGAGATTTTACACGTCTTTTATTACTTAAATACGCCCAAAGTTAGGTTAAATTAGCAAGAAACTAATCTTTGTTGGCTCATAACTTTTTAATGGTTTTTTATTTTAGTGTTCTGTTTCCGTACCGACAATATTAATAATGAGACAAAACCATACCATGTTTAATTTTTGATGTACACTGTCAAACAGTGGAGTAAAACCCTCCCGAAGTTTGTATGGAAAAAATGTGGACTTGTTTCACCTTAAGTTTAAAAAGCAGGAAATAAAAGTTAAATTTAAAAAAAACTCTCGACCCAAGCAAAAACGCCAAACAGAAGGCCTAGAATTTTTATTAACCGTCCCCCGACTTGACAATGCCTTGATCAAAATATTACTTTCAACTTAAAATGCTAATAAATATTATTTTTGACTTTTTAGAGTTTTTGTTTAGGACGGGGTATTTTAAATTTTACTTTTATTACTTGCAATTTTGGAGCCTTTATTTTGATATAATATTATGCTTGATCTTTACTTTTTTTTAAGTAACCTTTGATAATGTATCGCTCTATCATATAAAATACAAACCTTTAACACATAACACGAACAAAAAATGTGTAGGTAGAACATAAATTCTAAAAACTGTAGTGTGGCACAATTACCTCACTACACTCAAACCAGTGCAAGTGGTCTAATTTACATGATTACTACTGGAATATCCGTTTTAAACATAACTCTACTATTTGAAACTGAAATTTGAAAAATTAACAGTACATAAGCAAAAAATCACATTTTCAAGTTATGTAATTACATAATTATGCAAGATGTCTTATAAACTTACTTTAATCACTCTCATTGAACTAAGTTCGGAAGGCGGTGACATATAATTAAATACATATCCAAAGTCACCGACTTCCGAACTTAGTTATTGGGGTTGGACAAAGCTAGTTTATTATTTTTTACTTTTCGGTTTTTCGGCGGTTTCATTTTTTTATTAAAAAGTTTTTATTGTATAATTTTTTGTGACTATAATCTACTAATTACTACATGCTTAATTTTTGATTTAATACACAACTCAGTATTAAAATCTGTGAGTAAACAATCAATCATCCCCTGTTTTCTTACCCTTAGGGTTGGAATTTTTCTTTGAAATTTATATGGGACCAACTTCGAGGTATACCCTTTCCAATAAAAAAAGAATTATCAAAATTGGACTACTCTGGAAAAACTTATGCGTGGTCATACATATAAAAAAAAAAAAAAAAAAAAAAAATACGCGTCGTATTGAGTAACCTCCTCCGTTTTTTCGTCGGTTCAAAAAGGTCTGTCTAGATAGACTAATTTAGAAGCATAAACATCTAATTAGGCAAAATCTTGTTAAACTCTAATTCGTCTCTTAGAAAACTATTCTGACTTATGACTCGATATTAATCCGATCCGTTATCGAACTGACAACTACTGGTTTGCTTTGTCGAAAGTTAGCTAAATAGCCGTTCTTTTACTCTGTTATGATTGACTGCTTAGCTCTTGCAAGGTATGGCGGGATGTTAATTATACCTGTAACTGTCCGCTTTGTTCCCTAATAAGTAGCCCAGTGAAGTAATGGAATTCGACGATTTATCATACACTAGCATCGCTTCGCGGTTTCATCCGCGTAGTTCCTGTTCCCGTAGGAATACGGGGGTAAATATAGCATATGTTACCCGGGGATAGTGTAGCTTTCCAACAGTGAAACAAACAATCAAATCTTTTCTTATATGTTTGTTTTCATCTCTTTTCATTTCCTACGTAAATGTATGGCAATATTTTTTGCGAGTTCCGACGCTTTTAATACTCAAGCTCAAAAGTTAGCAAGAAAATGGCAATATTTACAGTAAAAAAGATTGTGATGCCAATCGATCCTGTCTCTTATAGACCACAGAGGTTTGAGTATTACAAATGTTGGAAATCGTAAAGAATCTTGCCATAGATTTACGTATGGAATTAAATTAGAACAAAGCAGACAGTTACAGGTATAATTAACATCCCGCCATACCTTGCAAGAGCTAAGCAGTAAATCATGACAGGGTAAAAGAACGGCTGTATAGCCAGGTTTGTTGCTAAGTAAATTTTCTAGCCCATTTCCAATACTATCAATATAAATACTCTTCTAATTCCTGAATTTTAGAGAGTTGAGTGTCACTCTAATAAATGTTATTAAATACTGTCTTCTTATTTAATTTGATAGTCATTGAATTAATTAATTTATATCTGGATGACCCATTTTTTTTATTGACGTTTTCGAAAAGTGAAACCTAGCTAGATCGATTTATCGCTACCGAAACACCCGCATATTAAATTTCATGAAAATCGTTGGAGCCGTTTCCGAGATTCAGATTATATATAGGTACAAGAATTTCTCGTTTAAAGGTATTAGATTAGATAAACACGTTCCTTCTTCAGTTTAATTTTATTGGAACTGTTTTATTTTACTAATTTATTACATTTGTACCCACCTATAGGATTTTATTCAGTTTAGCATATTTTTAATTTAATTTTGCCTTACTTTTAACTACTATTACTATATTTTAGGACATAATCTTCCGTAAGGTCTATTTTGATTGAGGAATGAGGGTTGCAGTTAATTACATACATAATTCATTATTAGTTAGTTCCCTTTGTCTGAGTACATTCTTTTTGTTTCCGTAACTTAGTTATTCGTACATTTGCGTGAACTCATTGTTCTACTTACATGTCCACTGTTTTGTGGACACTCAAAGTTTTGCGAAAATAAAAAAAATGTTCTATACGTAAATATTTATTAATTAAGTCTTTTCAAAGTACTCTCCATTAGCCTCTATACAAAGTTTCATTCGTCTGAACCAGTTTTCGAAACACTTTTTCCAGTCCGCCGCAGACACCTCGTTTACAGCCTGCTCGAACGCTGTCAGCGCATCTTCCGGCAAGAAAATTGTATCCCTTTGAGATGTTTTATTTTTATTTTTGGAATAAAAAGAAGTAACTCGATGCAAAGTCAGGGCTGTGTGCGAAGGCACGTTGTCGTGGTGGAGCAGCCCTGTGTTTGGTCGCTAAAAAGTTCTGCCACGCATTTGGTAGTATACCATTCAGCGTAGATGCTTCTTTGGTTCCGTAAAGGAATTGATACCAAGTAGCCAGTCAAATTCAAAAAGCTCGCGATCAAAATCTTCCCCCTTTCTAGATCGTTTCACTTTGGTAGGCGTTGATTCGTTTTGGCACACCGAAACCGTCGACTGGCGCTTCGTTTCTGGATCGTATTGATAAATCCAAGACTCATCACCTGTAATGATGTAGTAAACACGCCGAGACGAGCCTGGTTCAAATTTGTTTATCATATCACGGCACCATTCCACCCGGGCCGGCTTCTGAGCATCGGTGAGGTTGTCCTCACGCGAAGATTCACGAGCAGAATTTCGTGAAGGCTTCCCGATCCAACCTGCAGTATGTGCTGAATATCTTGTTATGTAACTCGCTTATTGTCATGGATTAATTTTTTTACTGCTAGCACGTTTTCTTCCGTAACAGCCGTCAAAGGGTGACTACTTCTTTCTTCATCCCCTAAAGTTAGTCGACCGCGCTTGAATTCGTTATATCCTATGCGTCAATATCACCCGACCAACTTAGTGTACTCCACGAGACAGATTCAGTGGACTGGAAATGCAAATCTTGCAGTGGAGGTGGTAAGCCTAAAAGACTATCATGTATCATCCCCGATGTCGACAGAGACGAAAATACAAATACAGAGTCTGCTACCCCACACACTGGTGCCCATACTGACGGCATGATGCAACTATGTAGTATTACCCTGAAATTCTTCTCTGATAAAATTGATGAGTATGAGATCAATATCCAAAAATACGAGAAATCACTGAAGGAATTGGAAAAACGTTGCACTGATTTACAAAATTAGGCTAAAAACACAAACATCAAACACGAAGTTCTTGTTCAACAAATTAAAACAAATTGAGCAAGCACAATTGTGCAGCCAACTTGAAATATCTGGCATCAACCAACTTGAGAAAGACAATCCAGAATAAATTGCCAAAGTTACCGCACCCTTATCGCAAAACCAGGATGACGTCGTAAAAGCCTATAGAAAAGCGAGAAACCCATCAAATGTGACAAGAAACCAAGACCAGTCTCCGAAAACAGTGATACTTCGAGAGGGAAACAAGGAACTATTGATAAATGCTGGAAAAAAACACGACGTTTTTGCTGCTAGCATGGGACAAGGTGGTGATGACAAAGTATAGGTACCTGCGGGAGTGTCTCAGGCCGTCGACGGCCTACCTGCTATGGAAAACAAAACAAGAACCCAAAGGATTATTTACCTTTATATGGTGCAAACACGGAAATATATTAGTGCGTAAAAGCGCCCAAGAATTTTTTGTTACCACAATTCGCTCGATCGCCGATATCGAAAGGTAAAATCATCGCATGACAGACAATAGGTAAGTACACTCATAAGATTGTAATTATAAATGCATAAACATAATATTTCACATGCTCGATACAACAGAACACTCGAAATCAATTGTCAAACATGGGTTGATTTTACTTCCTACATACCGGTAGGTACCTACGCATAAATTGTTTGTACTTTCTGCATGTAAACATACGATCTATCAAGAAAAACTTTGCACAAATTGAGTACCTACACAGTGTTAAATAGTAAACATACATACGACTTATATTCAGAACTAGCTGACGCGTGCCCACTTCGTTGGGCGGTAAACATTTTTATCAATCCTATATTACGACACGGTCGCGGTTCCATACCTATGTCATATTATCTCCTCAACCATTCGTCCAAATTATATGCAGTATAAGAGAAAAGTCTTTTGTTTTAAACACATCATACGATAAATTTTGCTAAAATGATAAGAACTCATAATTGTTGATATTAAGAATTTAAGACCAATAAACATGACCTAACGATTTAAATGTTTTTTTTTTTTTAATATAAAAACTACTTTTTGTGACATAAATATAAAAGTTAGACATATGCTATCCTAACTTTTATATTTCAGCTATAGCTATAGCTTTTTTGTAGGCATTATCAAGTTCTACCACTTTTCTCAAGAACTCAATCATATGTCTCCCATCGTTAAGGCAGCGTTCATATGAAACATTTTCGTTCGACCGTTTTTTCTCCGACTTACTTTGCAAATCCGACTACCACGAAAAAGTCTTTTATTTTTTCGGGTTACTATATAGCCTATGACACTCACAAATAATGTGGCTTTCTAAAAGAATTTTCAAAATCAGTTCCGTGGATCCAGAGATTCCGTACAACCTCACAAACTCACAATTCACAAACTTTACCTCTTTATAATATTATTATAGATTTAGAAGTAACAAAAGAGATGGCGGTGTCGTATTGTATATTCATAAGTCTGCATCTTTTATGAGATATAGTAACTTATGTACACAGGAGTTTGATTGTGTGGCCAGCAAACTAAGTATAAATAATTATACATTCAGATTATGTGTCGTGTACAGACCGCCCGATACATCCAAAATTCGATTAAGTAATTATATAATTGTCGTCCTTAATAGCGAAATCTCCTTTAAAACAAGATAATGTAATAATGGGAGATCTAATGTAACATGGGTCATCTTAAAGTATGTAATCCCGTGGTAAAACATTATTTAGATTCGTTGTGCACCCCGGGATTTATTAATGGCGTTCAATCTTACACACGCATCGAAAAATACGGTGACAACATTTCTAAGTCATGTATAGTCTGTATAGATCATGTGTTTATTCGCAATGCTAGTGCGTATAACATTTATACATTTGTTGTAAACACCACACCGGCCGACCACTGCATAACCGCATATGCTATAGTGAGCTTGGTAAACAAGAATGACTCACACTCTTCTAGTCAATTAATAACGAATATAGATAGATAATCGCTGAGTGCACAGTGAACTAAATAACATCGATTGGAGTACACCCCTTCAATACGGGTGCCCAAATGAAATAGTTAAATACATACATACTAGCTTTATTAATGTATACGACAAATGTAAATTCACAGTTAATAAAAGCAGCTTCATTATACGTAATACATATCCTTGGGCCAATGAAGAACTTAAGAAGATTTGTATGAACCCGGTTTTCTTATTTAGTATTTAAATATTTTGTAAATAACCCACAAAAAAGATTGTAATACAGTCGACATAAAAATAAAACAAACAAATACACAAATTACATAAGAAATAAACAAATGTTGACGGAGTTTCTCAAAATTTCCAAATTAGCAAAAAGATTTAGATTACTGTGAATACTATAACCGGCTTAATTATGCAATGTATTGAACATATTTTACTTATAACATTTCGAACGAACCCATCAACATTAGCCAACACTTTCATGACTGAATTTAATTCATTAGAATTATTTAATTTAGTTATTTTATTCATTAGGTTTTTCATATTAATGAAGAATCTCGGCTACTTTTGCGATGTGCAACTTTTAGACAAAACGTACGAGATAATTCCTGATGGGTCGATAAGAGTGAGACCTGCACGAGAGGACACGGATGAACGAATCATACAGTAAATTGACGATAAGAAAAGCCCGGGTTACGACGGGATAAGTGCTAAAGATGAGTATACTTCAGCAAATCCTATCCCAGTTATTACACATTTAATTAATTGCTGCTTACAGACTGGTACGTATCCTGACCTTTTAAAGGTAGGGGTGATACGTCCAATACACAAAATAGGTGCACGAGATGACGTCAATAATTATCGCCCTATCACTATATTGTCTTGTATAAATAAGATCTTGGAAGAACGTTACATTGGTAATGAAATTAATAATTTCTTGCAAACACACGGAATAATAAACAATATGGATTTCAGAAAAATAAGAGTACGACACAACTATTACGAGAGTTTACTGATGAAGTCAATAAACAGTTAAATGATAAAAAGCATGTCTTGACACTTTTTATAGACTTTAGCAAAGCATTTGATATGCTCCGTTGTGATACACGTTTCGAAAACTTGTCACGGGCCAATATTAGAACTCTTAAAAAACGACCACACTAACAGATACAACACAGTTATAATATAAAATGAGTATAGTACAAAGCTTCCATCCACGCAAGGAACGACCCAGGGTTCAATTATAGGTCCAACAGAATAGTTACTATATCCTAATGACATGATTATTGCTGTAAATTCAAGTTCTGTATACCATTTAGCAGACGATACTTGTAAATTGGTCGCTAATAAAAACATCCATGACGCTGAGGAAAACTTCGACCAAATGTGGAACTTATGACGTATAAACGCAACAAAAAACTTAAAAAAAAAAAACAACCGCCTTCCTAAAAGACACTAGAAAGTGAAAAATAACTTTAATTTCGGATGTCGGTACCTTTGGTATGTATTTTAGTAATTTCTGGTCACCGCCTTCCGAAAATAAAGTTATTTTTCACTTTGTAATGTTTTTTTGGAAGACGGTTGTTTTTTTTTTTTTTTAGTTTTTTTTTTTCACTTTTTAGTTATGGTACCTACCCCACACCAATTCGAAATTTCATCATCCTTGGGGTCAAAACAATGCATATTTATGCTATAGCAGCAATCGCGGTTAATTTGCTGTCTTTTTTCGAAGAGTTCTGTTGTCTGTCTCCGAAACGCATCATCAGATCTATATGAAATTTAAATGGGACCATTTCGGAATAAAACCCCTTCCTTAAAGAATTTTGCAAATCGGTCTATATATTACGGAGTTATGCCCGAACCTCCACCTAACTCCTAACCGTTAAAGAGTTGTACCTTCCTTCATCAGCTCAGCGTCATGAGATGATGATGACCATACGCAAATGTCTCAATTGCTTTAGAAAACATATGAAAAACATTGTTAATACCTACAAATATTCAGGGTTGGCCTCGATTTCCCTGAGATTCTATCATCAGATCCTGATTTCTAGCCAATGGGACCACCTCAGGAATATACTCTTTCAATAAAAAAAGAATTTTGGGTATCGGTCCACAAATGACGGAGAAATCGGGGAACATACAT
This sequence comes from Polymixis flavicincta, assembly GCA_949987655.1. Lineage (NCBI taxonomy): Eukaryota > Metazoa > Arthropoda > Insecta > Lepidoptera > Noctuidae > Polymixis > Polymixis flavicincta. The sequence continues at coordinate 6,410,036 of OX465171.1, read as the reverse complement.
AAAAAAAAAATACGTGCAGTGGAACATATAACCTCCTTCTTTTTTAGAAGTCGGTTAAAAACTAAACTAGTTCACATACTTACATTCATCACACAACAAATGCTCCACTATTTATACCTACACACGAACACTCTTGCCTGCATAACGCGCCAAAGATGTGCAAGTGCCCGTTATTGGAAATTGTCGATAAACACATTATGTATATTGGTCTAATGGTTGATAGCTGATTCTGTTGGGGCCCGCACAAGGAATACGTGTGCAACAAACTGCGGTCTATTCTAGGTAAGCTTAGCGTACTTAAATATAAACTGTCATACAAAACGGTTAGAATGTTATGCATGGCCTTAGCAGACTAGGCTATCAACTACAGACTCAGCAGGTATGGAAAGACATTTCATACATACCTAACAGATGTTTGTAATTTACAACTTAGAATATTAAAAGTAAAACATTTAAACAAGAAATTCAAAAACAGTGACGACGGTCTCTATAAGTACTGTAATGTTATGAATGTGTTCAATAAATTTGATATTTTCACTCTTGCGGAAGTCAATAGACCTGAGCTGCTTACAGAACAAACAAGACCTGAATTTCTGAGAACCATACCACTTAAAAATAAATACATCCTACCAAAATTTAATAAAGTGTGCGATATGAGGGTTGCAGGCTTTCGTTGTGTGGCTAAAATCACTTGTGTAATAGGATATGTTTGGAAATAAATAAATAATACACGGTTGCCTTAGAAGGGCCTTCATCCATGAATGCCATTTGAAGTCTATCGTACGATTCGTCCGGTTTCAGGCGACACTTGAAATCATAGCCTGAAAATGTTCCCGGCGCAGATCCCTTTTTTATGAGACACGAAAATTTTAATTAGCTCGCAAACAATGTGGAGGGAAATTCAGACACAACTGAATTAACATTTTAACAATAACTCACATGTTATGACTAAAATGCAAAGAAAAAAAAAGTAAACAAAAAAAAAAACCTGTTATATTTCAAAAAGAACAACGTAACGCACAATCAATCATAATCTGAATAATTTTGAAACAGATTGCTAATCCAATGCATCATTTGTTCGAAAAAATTGTCTGCTAAACAACGTAAATAACGCAATGAATATTGTGGAACTGTCGAATTGAAACAGATTATGATTGATCGTGTATTACCTACGCAATTAGATTAGTTACAAAATCGTTTTATTATTATTTAGTAAAAACAATTGAAATTATCTGTATTTTAAAAGATAAATAATAATTGGTGTTATAACATCAACGAAATAATATTCTTTAGAAGATACACCGATACCAAGTAATGTAGGTTTCTCTTCGTTTAATGGTGTTTTATTTTCCGTTCTTTTGTATAACTATAATGTAACTACGCCACTGTGGGTGGATAAATTAAACTTCAAATTATGTTAAATTCCATTCCTACTAGAGTTTGGCTAACGAAAGCTGACCACGAATTATTTAATTCAACCTTTCATATATAATGCCAAAAATGCCGTATACCAGGGGTACTAAGGTTATACTGATGTAAATATCGCATAATAATGTCTTGAATAATAATATAATTAGTATCAACTCCGTTTAAGCAGTGTATAGATAGCCATGGCCATGGTTGACAACTCTTGATTCTCGTCTTTTTTCTTGGACACCTTTCGTTGGTCAGACTCTAACATTATAAATGCGAAAGCAACTCTGTCTGTCTGTTACGCTTTCACGCCTTAAGTACTGAACCGATTTTAATGAGATTTGATACAGAGATAGATTATAACTTGAGAAAGGACATAGGCTAAATCTTATAGTGAAAAAAGGCTTGAAGGGGTTGAACTAAGGGATGAAAGTTTTATGGGAGTTCGTCATTATCGAAGATAATAACCATGAAACTTTGTATGTGAGCACTTGAAAAGAAAGTATACTATTATGTAAATAATTAAGCCGTGAAATAAGCGGTTTACACGATTATATTTACCGTCGTTACGAGTTTATTTCTTTTTAACCGACTTCAAAAAGAAGGAGGTTATCAATTCGACATGTTTTTTTTTCTTTTTTTTTTAATGTATGTTCGGGCATAACTCCGTCGTATATAGACGGATTTGCAAAATTCAAATTTTTTTGTTCGAAAGGGGTTTACTCCGAAATGGTCCCATTGAAATTTCATATAGATCTGATGATGCGTTTCGGAGACAGACAACGGAACTCTTCAAAAAATTACAGCAAATCAACCGCGAATATTGCTATCGCATAAATATGCATTGTTTTGACGCAAAGGATGATGAAATTTCGAATTGGTGTGAAGTAGGTAACTAAAAAGTGAAAAAAAAAAAAAACTAAAAAAAAAAACAACCGACTTCCACAAAAACACTACAAAGTGCAAAATAACTTTAATTTCGGAAGGCGGTGACGAATAATTAAAATACACATCCAAAGTCACCGACTTCCGAAATTAAAGTTATTTTGCACTTTGTAGTGTTTTTTTGGAAGTCGGTTGTTATTTTTTTGAAAAAAGTTTTTTATAAACAGTAGCCGGTTCATACGACAACACGATCGGTAGTGCGTAGTTTCTAATTTATGAATAATAATGCTATGTTTTGCCACAAATTATAACGATATGCACTTATTTGTTTGTGAATTATATTAAACAAGACTGTGACTGCGGCCCGTGACCATCACAGCACGCATAATTTATTTATTAAATTTCACATACATACATAATCTCAAGTCTTTTTCCTATGGGGGGTAGGCAGAAATTACAGAACGGCTCCTGCTACCTACGATCCTTACAAACTCCTTTTGCCTCGCTTATGTCTTTAAATTGAGTAAAATTGGTTTGTGAGCACTTAAAAAAGAGATCATAATAAAGTAGTTTTTGTATGTCGTATTTGATTAGAATTTCCAGTGCTGACAAAGACTTGAATGGTTGGGTTGTTACCATGTGAAAACTTACAAAGTTGAAACAGCACCCTAATTGCGTAACTCACGATTCATCATAATCTGTATCGTTTTGAAACGGATTGTTAAACCATTGCTTCATATGTTCGAAAAATGTGTCTGTTCGACAACATAAATAACGCAATGGATATTGTTTAACTGTGAAGACGAAACCAATTATGATCAATCGTGAGTTACGCAATTAGGGTGCAGCTAAGAAACGTAACTGTGCACGGAAACAATTTGAAATGCTATATTAGATTCTGTGTACACAAATTATTTAAAAAGCTACAAAGTCAATGGATATTAGACTTTTTTGACTTGTTAAAATGCTAAATGAGTGTGTGGTTAAAATAAACTTCTCGTTTCATTTGACCCGCTGCGGGGGGCGGGTATGATAATTTTGGTTTGGCTAGTAACCGTTTACTTTAAGATTCAACTGCAGAAGTAGCGGAGTCCTATGAATATCGAGTCGTGGGTCAAAATAGTTTTCTAATAGACCAATTAGAATTTAAAGAGATTTTGCTTAATTTAATGTTTATGCTTCTTTAGTCTATCTGGCTTAGGTAAGCAATTCTTTTTCATTTAAAAATCTAATAAGAGTGATTAAAGTAAATTTTATAAGGTATTTTTTTTTTCAAGGATAGTCGTTTAATTACGTAACTTGAAAATGTGATTTTTGTTTATGTACATATATTGATAACTAGCTTTTTCCAGCGGCTTCGCTCGCGTGGAACTTTCTTCCCCTATTTAACTCCCTTAGGGGTTGAATTTCGAAAAATCCTTCCTTATTCCTTATCAACATTATAAAGGAAACCTCTGTGCAAAATGTCAACTTTCAAATCAAATCAAATCAAAATATTTTTATTTCATATAAACCTGCATGGGCACTTATGAAACGTCAGAAGCTAGGTGCACGGTTCCAAAATGTTGTTTCCTATGGAGAAGAGCCGGCAAGAAACTCCACGGTTACTCTTTTAAAAATGATTGGCTTTAACAATGTTTTCAGGTAAAAAAAAATGTATGGGAGGACAGTGCAGGCCTGTAAATAAGTACCAGGTACTTAGACGAATCCAGAATAGAAAATCGTCTACAAATCTACAGTCTGTAAGGCCTACAACGTTCTCCCATTCACAATATGTAAAATAATCTACATAAATAAAATGAACCTAATTAAACATAGTGACATGATTAACATGACAATCACTAAAAAATAGTTGATATTAAAATTGATGTATAATGTCAAATAATGACGAGAATATGTCAGCATTGTAAAAATAAAAAGAACATTGAGAGCAGTTAATAGACTTTCACATAGATATGCTGTTAATGAGGTACCAGGGAAGCCACATGTGCAGAAGGAATTAATGCCAAACTTCCCTGTCTTCAACGTAGTCTTTTATCTTATAATATGCTTTTTTGATAAGGATACGTTTGATGTGCGTTTTAAACTTTCCATCGCTAAGTTCTGTAACTGACTTTCTAGGTCCAAGGGTTTGGGCTGGGCGTTGATGAGTCAGTCAGTCAGGACTTCTCTCTTTATTTGCATAGATTATATAATAGGTAGAATTATGTGTATAACGAATATTCCAGTTGAAATCATGTAAATCAGACTACTGGTTTCGAAATTATTAAGGGATTTGTTTTATGGTAAATGTACCAAACTACAGTATTATGAGTTTAATTTCTACAAATTTGTATTACCTGTAGTGATGTTAAATGTTGGTATTTTATATCATCATTTGCCCAGCCTTTTCCCAACTATGTTAGGGGTCGGCTTCCAGTCTAACCGGATGCAGCTGAAAACCAGTATTTTGGTATTTTATATAATTTAGACAATAAGGTAGGTTTTTTTTACAAAAAAATGTATGGATCAAGCAGAAAACTTTATTAAAATAATGGGTTCAAAGATTTCGTCTGAGTGAAAATTAAAAGTAAAAATGGGCGCAAATAAATAATAGATTTTAAATTGATTAAAAAATACTTACCTAAAAAAGCAACCCACGCTTTTTCAAATTATTTTCTGCTTTTTTAATTTGGTTTTTAGAGCGTATTTTTTTTTTGTTTTATCTATTATTTATTTTCTAATTTTTAGTTCTGCTAACTACCAAAGCGTGTTTTTGACATTTTGTTTTATGGAACATATTTATGAAATTATTGAATTGTCATCGGGCCTCTGACCGTTTAAAGTGTGTCAAAATCAAGTCCGATGGAGTCGGTTACAAACAAACATGCTTATAAACATAAAGATGAAGCTTAAAAAAGCGTGTTAAAAACGCGAACCTCTCCGAGGTAAAGTAGGCTCGTATGAAATGCGTGCCATTTGCTGGTACTCTGCTATAAAGCAACCCAATCGCCCGATTGCGACAGCCGCCCGCCACAGTTCCCCCGCATTAGTAGGATTCGCTGGCCAAGGCATACGCTAACCAAGGCATACGCTAACCATTCCCCTCGACGCTACAACCCTTTTCCAGGAGAGTAGCAAGTCCATCAGCACGCTCAAAATACATAAAAACAGACCGCCGTTCTTCTGCCTTCGCCGCCGAGGCCTCCTCGAAAAGTTCTAAGACATGTGACATCTCCCAATCCCATCCCGGACTATAACCGCGCAGTCTTCGAATTTTTGAGAACTGTGTTAGAGATGTAATATATCAAAACGGTGAAGGAAAACATCGTGTGGAAACCGGCGGTATTTCACAAGAACCAAAAATCCAAAGACATATGACATCTACCAACACGCACTGGGCACGCGTGGTGGATTGCGGCCCACTTTTTTTCTTACAGAAAGAAAGCCTATTTTCTAGCAATGGGAACATGTTAACAAGGATAAAATTAAAACATTTTGAAAAAAGTCGAAAAATAGCAAAACCGATCGTGTACTCCGGAATCGCTACCACACTGCTTCTTGGTAGCTGGCAGGACCAAAGACATGATGGTGTTCTTTTAAGAGGTGATTCCCGGCAAACACTACATGTGGTGAGACGACGAACTACGACTCACGAGGTGAATGTTACGTCTAAAAGATTGACTGTTATGGTCGCAAGTTTATAGACTGCGCTTGACCGTCAACATGCGAGTTCAGTTTGTGCTCAAGAATTCTCCGATGTTCTCTATAAGTTAGTGAAAGCACTCTACCAGGGACGACGGCCAGGTGAACCTACTTGACCCGCACTTGGTCAATTTTTACTTTTTAATGGAATCTATAAGAGTTCACAATTCTCTATCTTTCTGTCTAACTAACATTTTTACAATTCAAATAGTTCCTAAGATATGAGAGTTTGTAGGCCGTTAACTGGAAAGGATTCTTTAGGATAAACAGAAAGAAATATTATTTGATGTATCCTACAATCAGTAACTGGAAATGATTCTTTAGGATACACAGAAATAAATATCAATTGATGTGTCTTACAATCAGTATGGTAAGTATCACAGTTTTTAAGAAATAACGATTCGCGCGGTTTTTGCCATTTTCTCGGAAACAACTTTTAGGGCTTAACGCCTGTCTAGTAAAATGACGGCAGAATACTTAGTAGGAGTGGTGCCGGACGCACCCGTGTCCAGGGACGGACTATGAGTTTGTGGGGCCTTGGACTAATACTACCTGGAGGCCTTCAAGTAATTACAATTTTGTCAACTGTTCAACTGCGAATGATTGCGTTGAGGAGAAAATACAACGAAAACAAAACAAGCTAGATTATGATAGGATTTTTTTTATAATTATAATTTTTATTTACATTATTGTCCACTAGCTTTTGCCAGCAGCTCCGCCCGCGTGTTGGTTCAAAATTATACCATGGGGACGTACTACCGAGATAAAAGTATCGTATGTGTTACTATAGGTTATAAACTACCTGTGTGCTATGTTTCATCCAAAATCCGTTCAGCCGTTTTTGCGTGATTGAGTAGCAAACATCCAAACATACAAAATTTTCAGATTTATAATATTAGTAGGATAGGATTGTCTTCAATGGGCGACAGCTGGGGCTGGGGCCCGTTATATTCATGGGGCCCTGGGCTGCACCCCGAAAAGCGCTTATATAGATCCGCCACTGCCCGTGTCGTCACTACACTGGTGCTTTACTTTATATCCATTACTAGCTTCCACCCGCAGCTTCGCCTGCGTGGAAGTCGGAAATTATCCCCCGGGAACGTACTACTGGGATGAAAAGTATCGTATGTGTTACTCTGTATGCCAAATTTAATCCAAATCCGGTCGGCAGTTTTTGCGTGAAAGAGGAACAAACATCCATACATACAAACTTTCACGTTTATAATATTAGTTAGGATTTTATCACCACTGCTCTTAATACGATGAAGGAAAACATCGTGAGGAAACCAGCATGTTCCAGAACCAAAACTTCGAAGACATGTGACATCTACCATCCCGCACTAGGACCGCATGATGGTACACGGCCCACTCCCTCTCACAGAGAGGAGGCCTATGTCCTAGCAGTGGAACCATAATAAGGTGTTGTTTATATAAACAACATTTTGAAAAAGTTGAAAATCGTTTGGAGCAAAGCAAAATTGCACTCACGGTCGCGTCTTCCGGAATCGCTACCACACTGCTTCTTGGTAGCAAAACGGGGCACGTCAGGACAAGACATCCGCAGCAACAAAGTCGTGATGGGGGTGTCACAGTTTAGTGGCGATTTCCGGCAAACACTACATGTGGTGAGGCGAGGAGCTAGCAAATTGAAGGCTAATCGCCATAAGACGGGCGGGTGTCGACCTCAAGACAAGCTGCTTCTCACAAACCAAAACTACAAAACATAGTAGTTTTAAGATTATTATTATTTTTAATGAAAAACGTAGCGTAACGTTTCGTTGATTCTTAGGTGAATCGACTTCGAAATCGAAAAAGTTGAACTGCTGAAACTTCCGTAGAATGTCCTCTTTCTCTTATCTCTTTAATCTCCATATTAAAGCGTGTAGTTACTATGCACACACACTTAAATGAAAACTAATTATCATAGAAATATATTCATCATTTTTTTCACAAAATATCACAATCAACGTCCGAGGCACGTAAATTTCACACTAATTTTCGTTGAACCGCACCTTAGAACACTTTAGGGACCGGGCAGAAAGTCACGACGTCACTAAACTTTCATCACTTTTGCCGACGGCATTCACATCTTCACAAAATAATATTTTCCAGATCAAATTCGTAATAAAATACCGTTAATTGTAAATTCATTGATCCGCTGCTTAATATTTAAGATAGTTATTATGTTTATTTCCGGTTGAAAGTAAAACAATTATTTTTGAACGCACTTTAAAAAAAAAGTTGACAAAGTTTAGCAAAAACAAAATACGTCAAAAATTGGATAAACGAGATAATTGAGTACACTTACCAATTTATTGATTTTTTATACTATTGATACTAAGGTTCTGTATAAGGTTTTCGAGTGTCAGATCGGACGCACCGAGTGCAATACCGCGCGCGTCTGGCTTCCTCGGACCTAGACTGAACATTAAACGGCCCCCCCTTTAATGTTCAGTTCAGGACTTCACGTTTTATATACAACCGACGTGCAGTATTTCTGTTCGCACACACACACGCAATCTTATGTACCTGAACAGGTTGCTTTATAATGTATTATAAGCTAAAATCCCTCGCTCGGGTCTCACATTTTCCATTTGTCTATCTATTATGTCATGATACGTCTTAGGTGGTGGTTCTTGAATTATGTAAGTAGTTGGAAAATTGTTTTTATTTTTTTTTGTTTAGTTTTAATCATACAGATTTTTTTTAAAGATATATTGACCTAATTATTATATGAAATGCGTTCAGTTTTTAAAGGTAGTTTATGTAGGGTTATTTTGTTTAGTGTCTTCTGTCTATGCAATAATGTTTGTTTTTCTTTACAGTTTCTTGTCAAATGTTATTTTGTGATATGAGACAGATAGCATTTAGTACATAAGTATATTTTATAATGTGTGGCGTTTTCAAAATCAAAATCATCGATTTTGCTTGTTTGTTACACCTAGTTTTTTTCAGTCGTGTTTTGTAGTAATTGAACTATTTATATCTTACCATGTACATTCAGTCTGTTCACACTTATTTTAGTTCTGATTTTTCGTCACTGTCAAAATCAAAAATATCTTTGTTCTTGATAGAATAAGGTTGCAGTTAGGTTACTGCTATCAGAGGTAAATTAATAACCGTCAAATCATATTATTCTTTTTTGCCAACATGTGTAGGGGTATAGATGTTGCACAATGTTTTTATAATATTCTCCATGCGTTGCTGTAGGAAAACATTATCGGTAAAGCTCTTTGAAACACGAATGGATGCGTGCATTCATAATTAGACATCAATGTGGTTTATTTAACTCTTTTATTACGTAAAATACTAATATTTTCGTGATATCCGAGTATGGCAAGTTAATTAATTCTTACGACGTTAATCCTTTTTTATGTACTCATATCGTGTGACGTCAAGTCTTTGATGCGTAGTTCACATGTGGCGTTGTAGATGCCGCCACATGGTCATGTTTGGCGGGAAAGCGCTTCGACTTCTAAGTAAGACAGAAGATTTTCATGTTAAAATGATTAGTGTTCAGCCTGCACGCTCCACATTATTGTTGCCGAGAATGATAAGCTCATCAACTTCCTACCCGTGAGTGTACACACATCTTATCACAGCGATCTCTTGTCCATTTGTAACTCGTCGGGAATAGGTAATCGGGGAAAAAAAAAATCAGCAATTCCCTACATTTATGTTCGCATAACTAGTCAAAATGTAAGGAACAGCTGATTATTTTTTTGCGATTTCAGGTTTGGTCCCATACTAAAAGTTGTTCATAATGATGAGTACAAAGACCCCTTAAGAGGTTGTGCGTTATTTACGTTACACCTAGTATTAAGTATTGGCATATCGCCACATTAGTAGATTGCAACTATGTAGTTTCAATTCGTCGTCGTCATCGTTTCAGCCGAAAGACGTCCACTGCTGGACATAAGCCTCCCCCAAAAGCGGGGTTTTGCCATAATCGCCACGCTTGGCAGGCGGATTGGCGATCGCAGTATGATGGTAAAATGCATAGGCCTTACAGACTGTAGATTTGTAGACGATTTTCTATTCTGTATTCGTCTAAGTACCTGATACTTATTGACAGGCCTGCACTGTCCTACCATACATTTTATCTCTGTAATTTGAAAACTAAATTCCAATTATTTTTTAAAGAGTAACCGTGGAGTTTCTTGCCGGCTCTTCTCCATAGGAAACAACAATTTGGAACCGTGCACCTAGCTTCATAAGTGCCCATGCAGGTTTATATGAAATTAAAATATTTTGATTTGATTTGATAGAGATTGCTGCTGCCCATTCTCTAGTAAGTCCCTTAGTCGCCTTCTACGTCACCCACGGGAAGAAATGGGATGGTGCTATTCTTTTACGTCCGGCACCACACGGAACCGGAGTTTCAATTAGTTAATCTATTTATTTCAGAAATAAATACTAAGGTCTATAAGTAGGTTACGTTTAGTACGTTTTATCTTGTTTAGGTTTACGGTAGTACCTAATAATAATTGCAGCTGTATTATTTCCCCACTGTAGAATATAATTATGCCTCTTTGAATACAAAGAAGGCATTGATTAATCAAGCCTGATTGGCGGATTATCAAGTAGCCAGTTGTTATTGAAGAAAGTGTATTTCCGTGAATTATGTTCACCCCTCTCCATCAGCTCGCGCCCGTACCTACTTCCTTTGTTGATATTACTTGATCTCATTTAAATACCATACACCAAAAAAAGTCTGTACGTACGTACATACATATACACGGTTAATTTTAGATCGTTCTGGAACCGAAACACAGTAACTCCAAATGAGTAATAGTTACTATTGGCATTGTTATTGTATTTTTAAGACGTCTAATAAAGAAGTTAGAAATTTATCACTTTTTTTCTGTCATTCGAGTAAAATTTTAAGATCACGCCTTCTTCCCATGGCAGTATAGTCAGACACTACACCACGCCTCTTGCCGATCTATTCTGTTAAAATCTCACCGTGAGAACTTTGGTGAAGTGAGCTGTCCTTTCCATCTGTCACTAGGGATTAATACTAATGACAGCTCACTTTGAGCTCATTTCACTCAAGTTATCACGGTGAGATTTTTGCTGCTGCTATGCTATTCTGTAACCATCTCAGGCGAAGTGAGCGTGAAGTGAACTGTCAGTGTCATTCCACCTGATGCTAGGGATGACCCAACATTACATTTTGGGAGGTTTTTCAAATAAAGTAGCAAAAATAAATTCAGTCAGCAACTCAATGTTGTTTCGGTCTTTTTTTTCCTACACTAGTCCTTATTGCCTGAGGCGCGAGTGCGCGTATAATGTGATGTAATGCATGGTGCACACTGAAACACTACCTTTGAAATCGTAATAAAGTGATCAATAGAATTAACATACAACCATAATCGAGATTAATGAAATGTAATGGTTGGTCAATCCCTGGCATCAGTGAGATGACACTGACAGCTCACTCCACGCTCACTCGGCTCACTTCACCCGGTGAAATGGTTACAGAATAGCACGGCTGCTATGAAACTTTTGCTCCGTGTACACGCACGTCGGAAACGAGTACTTCGCACCTGACCTTTCTGAAGAACACCATAAGGTTACTATATGTTGTTAAATTTTGTAACAAATAATGTTTTGTTTTCTTACTAGGACATCATTTGTTTTAGTTTATTACGTGGGCTATTACAAGTATTGTACCTAGTACATAAAATCCTGATATTAATGAGAAATAAGTCGATTGTAATTCAAAGTAGCTACATGATGATCATTATGATGATGATGATGGGACTCCCTTTTCCGCACGTAGACTCCCATTCGGTCCGTTGTGCGTGGGGATTCTGGCTAACAGAGCCAGCCTAGCTCCGCCCAAAAGCACAGAAGCTTCCTGGGAGCTTCACAGGCTTCGCGGAGCGACCTCACTGTTCCGAGGATTTCTTCACGTTGAGAAGCCACGGCCTCGCATTCCAGGATGACGTGGGCGGCTGATTCCTCGGCGTCAAGGCAGCCCCTGCAAAGCGGGCTGTCTGTGGCGCCTATGTTATAAAGATGTTTGTTAAGGGGGTTATGGCCCGTAATTGTTCCTATGATTATTCTAAGGTTATTTCTACCTAGGCTAAGAAGTTTTTAATGCCGTAGTCCCGGATGCCTAAGCGCTTTACTGCTGTTGCGGCTTGTGTTAAGGCAACACATTCACATTGAAAGATTGAACTGTGTGTGTGCCTAGCGGTATGAAAGTAGCTACATTCGTAGACACTCGTGCGTAGCTGCGTACGTTTGGTGTGTAGCTGCGTAGGCCGTCATTCGTAGCACCGCGTAGCACTAAGCTGATATTATCTGTTAGAAAATTGTAACACTGGAAAAGATGAACATTCTTTAGATTTTCTTAAAAACTAAAAACACTGAATCGTGGGGCATACAAATTATAGGAAATTAGGATCATCATCATCGGCATGTTAGCCAAAAGATGTCCACTACTGGACATACGCCTCCCCCACTTGCAAGCACCAGCACTTTTATGACGCACACGCACATTTTATCTATGGATGACGCTTCGAAATATTGCCACTACATAAAGAGTAAAATGTTTATTGAGGATGATATTCTCGTAGCATGTATGTCTATTTCCGTTGTTTTTTTTTTTAGTATTCCTGTTTAGTTCTATCACATATACCTTAATTTTTTTTTTCTATAAGTTCGCTGTACCAGTACAGTGTCCTAATAATCGTTTGATGCACCGGGCGACGTCATAACGTCAAAGCCGGCTGTCGCTGAAAACCAGCGCTGGGGCTCTGTCTTGCATAGGGTCGCAGCATAATGCTGAGCGATAGCGTGGATGTGACGCATGTTTCCCTCAACCTTTTCTTATTTTTGCATTCCTGTTCTTTTCTGCGTCATGTTTACCGCAAATAAACGTATTTTCTCTCTTCTTTTTTTCCTTCGACCGGTCCTGTGCTTCTCACATCCAGCAGATTCTTGCGGCCTTCACACGGATTATCGGTTTATAAGAGATCTATCTCCATCCTTTTAACTTTTTTAATGATTACAACAGGAATTAATTTGTTAGATAACAACATTGACATTGATCTAGGAAGTATAAGTACTAAATAAGAACGCGCATGGTCTTAGGTTCGATTCTTGGGAGGAACATTTTGAATTAAGACAATTAGTTTGTGGTCATTCGCTACACTATTATTTTTGACTACACAAAAGTCTACGCAACGCTACGTCAAAGTGAAGCTCGTAGCAAAATAGTTCACAGCGGTACGAGAAACGAAGCTCGTGTAAATGTCTACGAAACGCTACGTGAAAATGTAGTTCCTATCAAAACTCTACGCAGCGCTACGAGCGAACGTAAGCTGTTGTAATAATGTTTTGAACAAGGGATTTGTTCAAAACATAGCAGCTAACAGCTTAAATTCAGGAATTATAATTTGTACTGATGGTCAATCACTGCATCACTGAGTTTCTGCCAAGAGTGGTGCTTATGTATACTAATAGTAGGTATAAAGAGAAAAGATTTGATGTTTAGCATATACAAAACATCAAATCTACAATGTTTCTCTATGTTTGTTACGCTTTCACGCTAAAACTGCTGTGTGTCGCACTTAGGCTTCGCGTACATTCGTATAAATACTCCCAAAAGATAGATCTCGGTCAAATTAAAATAAAAGGTGTTTTTTACATTGGGTTCCGCCAGAAAAACGTTGTTTAAAGAGCAGAAGGCCAATTCCCGTCATTAAAAATGTTCAAAAGCTAGTTGCAGTGTCATCTCGCCGAAAATCAAATGGCTAAAACTTGTTAAAAATGTATGCAAACTCGAGATATTTTGTACAGTCGTCGGCCTAATTCGTTAACCTGCTAAGTCCATTTTTTGGCAAAATTGACTTTTTATACCAGTTAAAAAGTTCAATCCAATATGTACCGTATCGTTTAAGAAATAAATGCGATATTAGTTAAAAAAAGCTAAGAAAAACTGCTTTCTGAACAACAGTCAATCTCCACAAAGCAAACCTGCTAAATCCTGTTGGGACCTCAGTTTTGTACTTTTTCAGACTGATTTCTAAATATTAATATAATCTATCAGCAGAATTCCTTCAGTATCCCAGTAAAGCCATGAGTTTTCTGGCCGACTGCGACACCTTGAACTTCTTAGGCGGTGGTGTGCCTTTTGTTTATGCCACTGCATAGAGTCTTGTTTAGATTCAGGTTCATAATGATGTACCCAAGTTTCATCTCCAGTCACAATTCGACTCAAGATACCCTCTTGATCTTCGTTAAAGAGGTCCAAAAACGCACGTGCACTCTCAACGCGCTGTTGCTTTTGCGGCGGAGTGAGCATTCTCGGCACCCATCTTGCACTGACCTTAGCCATACCGAGATGGTTATGAAGAATTTGTAAAAATGGTTTCATCGGATCCTCCAACCATTTCTGCAAGCTGTTTCTTCTTAAGACGAGCGTCTTCCAATATGAATTTTTCGACTTTAGCGATGATTTCTGGTGTGGTCACTTCAATGGGGCGCCCAGGTCGATGATCGTCTTCAAATGATTCTCGTCCATGCTTGAATAGACGATGCCACTTGTAAATAAGGCTTTACAAGGGCAAGAGTCTCCATTACCGGAGGACATCTCTTTCGTAATGGTTTGGACGTTTTACCTTGCTTTGTATGGAAGTTTATAACGGCGCTGTGCTCGATTTTTCCATTGTGAATGCTGCCTTCCCGATTAAGTTGCTTGGTTGATGGTAGTTCAGAAACGAATGAACCGATCGGAATAATACTCGGTATTTATACTAATAGTGAATCACTCAACTCGTTGACGTACTAATGATACCTCTCTTTAACCCCGCCATTCCGCGAACTTAAAAACGCACCCTCGTAGTAAAACAATATTAAATGGCTGTCATTAATTATAACAAAATACTTAGGAGTATCCTGTCATTATGTATTAGTTTTGTAGTATTACGTGTTGTACGTAATACCACAAAACCAACACTTAATAACGGTTATAAAATCTATTACAGATTGTTTATGAAAAGAGTATATCTTAGATATTTTAACCCTGTTTCCTATTATAGAAGACTCATTCATTATTCTATACACCAAACTCAATTTATTTAAATTTATTATTTATTTTATTTATTTATTTAAAAAAACTGCTAAGTCCTCAAGCAAATTGAAACTTCACCTCGACAATCTGCTAAATAATTGTTTTTCTAAATTTTATAAAAAAAATAATAAGTTATGCTGCTACATTTATTGTTAAAATATCAAGAAAAATTATAGAAACCAACGGGATTTTCAGAATTTTGATTGATAAAATAATAGAGATATTATTCAGATTTTTCTTTGTCCTGTAAACTATGTTAGCAGGTTAACGAATTAGGCCGACGACATTGAGACTGTGAACGTTCGGTTCTTAAAATTACGGGAATGGCCCCTCTGATTGCTCCGTTTCTAAAATAAAC
Organism: Polymixis flavicincta; assembly: GCA_949987655.1. NCBI lineage: Eukaryota > Metazoa > Arthropoda > Insecta > Lepidoptera > Noctuidae > Polymixis > Polymixis flavicincta. The sequence continues at coordinate 6,394,611 of OX465171.1, read as the reverse complement.
CGAAAGAGTACCTATATGCGGTAAACAGTTTAAATGGCATTCAAAAATAGCGTTCTTATAACGGCTACTGTAGGGCAAAGCGGCACTAGTATTTGAGGCCCTTCACTTCTTTTATTTGACAAGCTCTTCTAATATTGATGAATTTCACAAAGTAGATAGCATGTGAGTAATAAACATTCTTGAAAAAATGTACTGAAGGCGTTGCTTACGGCTCCAGTGGTTCGCGCTTTGTCCTCGCATGTGTTTTTGAAAGGCGGATGTAGAATTTATGACCTAAAAAGGTATTCAGGTTGGGGATGGCGCGGATCCCAACATGTTATCTCACTATCTTGCTCGGCTCCTTGCTACATATTACGGGCTAAGCAAATAATACATTTACTTGGTTGTTGAATAAAGCATTATATTATTTACTTGCTTTTGGCAGCGGCCCGTATAAAGCAACTACATCATAATTATGCTGAAATTATGTATGGCTTACGAGTATTTTGCTCTGAGAATTCTGCTTTAAAATATTTCCGACAAGAGGATGTGTTCATTCTGGACAGGGGTTTTTGGGACTGTATTAGTTTATTATAGGGATGTGGCTATATTTTGTATCTTCCATATATATAAAAGGAGCAACTGACTGACTGATCAATCAACGCACAGCCGAAACAACGAGGACTAGGAACGTGAAATTTTGCACACGGCTTCCTTTTATAATGTTGGGAGCACTAAGAAGGGGTTTTTGGAAATTCGACCTTTAAGGGGGTGAAAAGGGGGTATTTTGTTTGTATGAAAAATCTTATTCCTTGAGTTAATAAATTTCGAACTTGGCACAAATACTTAAAACAAATACGTAAATTATAAAGTTGGTTATTTAATAAATATAATAAACTACCCCCTAAAGGGGGATTGGGGGGTGACAAAGTTTGTAGGGAAGAATTTTAACGCGCGGTCTGATTAACTCGAAACTCAGTATTTATACGTAAAACCAAAACTAAAGAATAACGTATATCAAGGTTTTTCGAAAATCTACCCCTAAAGGGGTAAAAATGGTAGTTAATTTTACAAGGGCTGATTTTACTGCGTGCCTTGACTAACTCGAAAATTGGTATAAATAACCTATAAGTTAAATAATATAAAAAAAACCAAAGGCTAAAAAAAATTAACCCCTTTTAGGCTGAAAAGGGGATTACAGTTTGTTTGAAGAGTTTTCTGTGGAGAAGTAAATAATATACACATATAATATACACCAGGAGCCATATTATTATATATTATAAACCTGAATTTTGCTGAGGTGGTTTTGTCTGAAGGATAGTGATCACATCACTATAATGTTGACGTCAGAAGAGAAATATTTATCCTATTAATATTACAAATGTGAAAGTTTGTGAAGATGTTTGGATGTTTGTTAGTCAATCACGTAAAAACAGCAGAACGGATTTGGATGAAATTTGGCACACAGATAGATTATAACCTAGATTAACACATAGGACAGATACTTTTTATCCCGGTGATACGTTCCCGCAGGATACTTTGCGAGTTCCACGCGGGCAAAGCCGCGGGCGGAAGCTAGTAACATATATGCCGGAATCACTTTTGAAAGGCGCACACCAATTGACCACATCCCAAGCTAAAAAAAGTCGTTGCGTCACTATTTGCCGTTGGGTGGTAGAGGCTGTGAATGGTCAAATTAAAAGAGATTTTAAACTTTTTAGGCAAGAATACTTTCATCGGGGTCTACCTAACATGATGCAAATGTTCCAAATAGCGGCAGCTCTATTAAACAAGTTCGGTGTTCGCTTTCAGAGACATTGTGTGACAGAGTGTTACATGCTAATGAGATATTAGAAATAAATAGAGAAAGGACGGAATCAGAATATCATTTGGCAAATATGTTTGAAAGCTTAAATATGAATAGAAGAACATTCCCGATTTCAAAGTATAACTGCAGATCGTAATAATATTTCATAAGTACTTCCCTACCTTTGAATACACAGATTTAATTCTGTTCGTTCTGGGAACGTACTAAATGAGACTAGCTCGCTCATATTATGGCGGACATGTACGTTTCCAAGGAGGGTACAGAATTGAAGTTTCCATTGAACAGATCAATTCCATGAATACAATCATAAAGGTACTTGCGTGACAACACTGATAAGAGGCAAAATAAAGTCACACCATGTTACCAGGAGACAATATTGTGTGGACAAGGAGTGTTCAATAAAAAGTGATAATGAGTATGAAGCAAGTTTAGATTATTTATTATTATTTTATTTTTTCGACATAATCACCTTTGAGGTTTATACACTTGGTATATCGTTTTTCTAATCCTAAGATTCCCATCTTGAAAAAATCTTCACCTTGATCGCTTAAAAGATAATGTACGGCGGCAATCACTTCCTCATCATTGCCATATTTGTGACCTCTCAGTTGTTCTTTCAACCGCGGGAACAGGTAGAAATCACTAGGTGCAGGGTCAGGTGAGTATGGAGGATGACACACCATTTCAAATCCAGCATCAATTCAAATACCAGTCATCGCAACTCGGGACTTGTGTGTCATCTTGGTGAAACAACACAACTTCAGCTAGTTAGCCGCGGCGATTATCGCGTATTTCGTGACGCAGTTTTTTTATTTGTTCTGCTGCTAAGGGCCCCGTAACAGTGGCTCCATGATTGAGGTATTCAATCATTATCACCCCCTGGTTGTCCCAGAAACGAGAGCCCATAATCTTACCGGCGGATGGAATTGCCTTAAACTTCTTAGGCGTTGGAGATGACGGCCTCTTCCAAGTCATGGACTGTTGTTTCGTTTCAGAGCCATGTTTCATCCATAGTTACGAAGCGAGCCAAAAATCGGTCAGAATCTTGTTGTACCAATTCTAAATTTATTTGAGAAATCCGTTGTCTTGTGTGTTTATGCTCGTCTGTAAGCATTCTAGGCACCCGGCGCGCTGATACTTTTTTCATGCCCTAATGTTTATGTATAATACTATGGATACTTCCTATCGAAATCTTTAGTTGTTCAGCTACAAAACGAACAGTAACTCGACGATCTGCCAAAACAATTTTTTCAACTTTTTTTATCACTTGTTCGGTAACTGCCGTCGTAGGGCGTCCCGAGCGCAGGTCGTCTTTAGTTAAAGTTCTTCCTCTCTTAAACTCGGCACACCACCGCGTAACCGTAGAATACGGAGGAGCATTAACCCCTAATGTTCCTTTCAAGTCTAGATTTACTTGCTCAGCAGTAAATTTTTTCAGGCAGTGATAATAATATTTTAAAAGTCAAAATTTTCAATTTTATACATTTTGCGTACCACGATCCGATAAGACGAAAACAAATGACTTCTATTTTTAAAATTAGAACAGTAAATCATTTTTTTTTAAGTCTGGGTTTTACCTGCCAGTATTTAATTTTTTGTTGTTCAAGGAGTTTATATGCCACTATCACTTTTTATTGAACTGCTTTAGATTTTAGTTATACAAAATAATATTTCTGGCCGGGCAGGGATCAGTGAGTACTGCTTTATTTGTTTAGTCGGTAAGCGCACAGTAGGATGTAGCGCTCATGTCATGGATGGGCCAGACGTCAGCAAAATATTTCCTCTATCGCAGAATTTCTTGATAACATAATCGTAAGAGAGGATACCGAACAATTAATTGATACAAAATAAATAAAACTTGAATGATTGGTTAACCCACTGTGGATTGATTTAAATGTCAGTAACAAAAAGCTTATAATATTATGGAAAACATATTAATAAATGGTAAAAATGTTGCAAATACAAATAGGTACTGGGTCCAAAGCTTATATTCATACTCTTGTGTTTCAAGGGACAGAGGTCTGCTTCTGCAAAATGTCTTAGATTTCATGTAACAGGATCGAGTTATCACAGCAATAATAAACGTCTTGGCCCGTAATACTAACCTAAAAATGTGCAGTAATATAATAGTATAAAATAGTTTATTAAACGATGCAACCACTTCCACCAAATCCAGCTTATTAGCACAATTATAAAAATACGATATTCTAATGAGCATGGTAACTCCATAGTTATCCGTCTAGGTTTTTTTTTTTTTTTTTTTTTGGGTGGGAAATCATCAAATGACTTCTCCTGCTGAGTAGAGCAGGAGGGCGTGTCAGACTTTTACTGACTAAAACCCACCCGTGTTCCCTCAGTAGCCCGTATGCCAGGGGCCGTGGTATCTCTTTCGAACAAACCCGCACCCCTGGCAGGCATCGGCCCTTGCGGACCCCACCAGTGGTTGCTGACATCTTTGACGGCGCGCGTGAGGAACACAACGCGCCGTCCCGTCTACCACTTTTCGGCCGCAGAGGATAGGGAGAGCGGCTGACGCTATACCGACACTCCCCTGCGGCCCCACCGCGTCCGCCATCAAACGGTGGCGGCCCCGTCCAGGCCACGGAAGGGAAGAGCGCTGCTCAGAAGCACCGGCACTCCTCCTCTACCGCAGCCTGTAACCCTCAGCCGCGATGCCTCCCATTCGACATCGCGGCCCACCTCAGTTGCGGTGCACCTCACCGCAACCTACGTTTTGGCCGCTACGTCAATGGCTTGAAGGCAAAAGCCCTGACGAGCGGCCCCACCGTTGGGTTCCTCTTGGCTTCACCGTGGATGGGAGACCACGGTTACTAAGCCCCCCCGCAACGACAATGCGGGAACCCACTCGGGGGGGATCCGTCTAGGTTTAGATCAGATTTATCTAATCAAATTATTGGGGGGCTTTTGGCTAAGTAATATTACCCGCCACCACCAGACTACCACGGGTCCATAGATCAGGTTAAGCTACGGTTATCGCGATTGCTCTATGGATGGGTGACCATCTTTACATAAAAAAACCCCTCCGTGCATCGAAAAGCACTCTAAGCCGTTGGTCCCGGCTGTCATTTGTGGATCTTTGACCGACGTTACGGGTCCACAGTCTTACCAAGGGGTGTCGTACTACCCAGTTTACTGGGTTGTGGAGGTAAGATAGGCTGTCGCTCCATGTAAAATATTGGTATTCAACTGCATCTGGTTAGACTGGAAGCCGACCCCAACATATTTGGGACAAGGCTAGGCAGATGATTATGTAAACAAATAATAATTGTTTTTTCTTTTTGCAGTTTAATAAAAAAAGCTAATGCGTACAAAGTAAAGCTCTGTTAATCTTTCAATATCTGGATGTTTTTTTTTTTGTTGTTTGACATTTTCTAAAAATGAAACCTAGCTAGATCGATTTATCGCCCCCGAAAACCCCTGCATACCAAATTTCATGAAAATCGTTGGAGCCGTTTCCGAAATTCAGATTATACAGGGTAAGTTTTTATCCAGTGCGCAAAGTGCGCTGTTTCATAGAAAAGTGCAATACCTACGCGGTCAAAACGTATGGAAAAGCTGATTTTTTTTTCGTATAACCGGCGAAAAATTTCTGCGCTAGGATGTCTAAAATGATATGCTGAATTTATGGTTACAATTTGCGCACTGGATAAAAACTTTTCCTGTATATTATACAAGAATTGCTCGTTTAAAGGTATTAGATATAATGTATTAGCTTTTGTCAACGGCTTCGCCCGCGCGCAGGTCGGAAAATATCCTGCGAGAAAGTCCTACCAGGATGACAAGTAGCCTATAAGTTAATGCAGGTTATAAACTATCTGTGTGCCAAATTTCATCTAAATCCGTTCAGCCGTATTTCCGTGATTGAGTAAAAAACTAAAATTTATAATAATAGTTGGAAATATAGTAGGATATACTTTAATTCATGAACGCTCCTGAAATTAAGCGACACTAAAACTATCATTTCTCTTTTTAAACGGTATTTACAAAATACAATCCTGTTATATTTGTCTGTAGGTACCATCTATATTTATCATATCAAGAAACTCTATTACAAAGACTACGCACAATAAAGAGAAACTTCTAATTTATTTTAGTAAATGTTCCATGAATTGACAGGGTAAACATGCATGTTTGTGTTTATCGAACAAAGAGAATTTTATAAAGGTACGAGACGTACGAGTTCGTAGCGCTACTCCGTAGTTGCAAACATGGTGAGTGTTTAGTGGGAGTAGTAAAAAAAATCTACAAATCAGTTTCGCGTTTCGCATTTTATGAGGAATTAGAATGAAAATAAAAGTAAACATCGCTAAGTGTTCCTAAATTAATCTAAAGTCCGCGCAGAACTAGTAGGCCGCGCCTTAGGTATGTGAGCGGTGGGACGGAGTGGCGGGGGCGCTTGCTGTCATTACTCAGTACGGCGCGGCGCCCGGGCGCCGTACTTCACGACAGTAACACGCGTCAAAAGTTCCGCCCAGCTTAGATAAAAAGCACATGAGATTGCAATAGCAAGATGACGACCAATGAAAATGCTAGGCCTCTTCTGTCTGGCGTTTTCATTGACCGTCCCCCGGCCCCGACATGACAATGCTTTGATCAAAATATTACCTACAAGTTAAAAGGCCAATAAATATTGTTTTTTAACTTTTTAGAGTTTTTTTTTTTTGTGTCGGGGGTTTTTAAATATAAAAGTTTATTCTTCATGTAATTTTCTTTGTCTTTTTCTTTTCTAAGCAGACTTAGTTCTGGATCGGATTTTATTTTATCATAGCGCCTTCCATTGGATTGGTCAGTTCGATATTCTTTTTGTAGTACTCGTAGTTCAAGTTATTTATGACAATTTGCGTATCAGCTGCTTCATGTGAGAGGAGTTTCTGCAAACTAAAATTAATTAAAAATTACTTGCGGGCAACAATGACCGAAAACCATTGACATAATATTTAAATCAATGCCGAAAACAGAGTTGAGGACATGAGAGGAGAGAACATGAGGCAACACAAAATATGGATTTTAATGATGTGATTTCCGAGTTTGCAGCTGTTAAAGCTAGAAAAAAAAAGAGATTTTAGTGCTTGTACTTAGATTAGTATAAACAAATGTAATTAGTAACTATTATTATCAACATTTATATTGTAAAGACTTATTTGTAATAATTAAATAAAAACATACTATACGTTTATTGAATGTTTATTCGTTTTAACAGATCTCATTCTTGGGTGACACCACAATTATGCGCACCGGATGCCACCCGTGCTAGCTACGCCACTGGCGCCTTCTACTGCCTTTTTTTGTAGATAAAATTTCGTCTAGGGTTTTTTTATTAATGTTGTAACTTTCCTACAACAAAGTAAATAATAAGACTAATTAGGTTCAACCAACTAATAAGAACAAGTTATATAATGACATAAATGAAAATGACTCACATTACAGTAAAAAAAAAAAGATTTATCATTCCTCTGTCGATGAACTCGAATAATCGAATGCAAAATCGATATTACAAAATTATTATTTTTTATTCAAATAACCAACACATAACAAAATTGAAATGCCTATCTATACATATTTACTTACGTAACATTCCCTCTTCTATTTCGGGATACCTAGGCACAGAAGCAAGCATTGTGAAACAAGTAGGTACTTACGGCCACTTAACAAAATTTCATGTTTCTTACTAGTCTACTCTGCTAGAACCAAACTGAATGATATTCCAATAACATTTTTAAATACCTGTAACTGAAGAGCGGCGACCATAAACAATAACATGCAAGCGGACGGGATGCGCATGCGCGACCTCTCGCTCCAAAGACTACAATATAGCGTACTGGCGGACGAGACGGAACGCGGCGCGGCGGGGTCTTTGAATTGTTTCCTCTCGAGCGGGGAGGTCCCATCACTAAATCGCTCTTGTGACGTCACAGTAGGTAGAAAAATAATGGCACGCTTGGTTTACATACAGACGATGATACTTGCGTAATCTAGCCAATATAAGTATGTGCTTATTCTAAAGACTCTGTTCACAATGTGGGATTTTAATATTTCTGCAAACTGCTTCGGTAACAGGCTCTTCAATTTGTGTATAAGGCCTTCATGCCATACTTAGTCAAACGTTGCGCCATATCTAGGAATACAGTGGAATATATGCACTTGATCGATGGTGGAGCGTTTTTCTCGAAAACCAAATTAGTGCTCTGGTATTACGTTTTTACTATCTGTTATTAGTTTAAGCCGTTTGAGTAATAGCTTTTCAAATAGGCTTAAATGATGATGTGTCGTGAGCTGGTTTCCCTGGCTTAGCTATCATTATTACTTAAGCCACCTTCCATAAGTCTGGTACATATTTAAGCGTTAGTACGGCATTGATAAGGGTCGTTAACTTAACTAGGCCATTTCTTGGCAGGTTATGAAGTACTTCTCTTGTTATTAAATCATAACCTGTTCATTTTCGTGTACTTATATTACGTTTTATTTCTCGTGCGACTTCTTCCGGTGTTACTAGTTTTATGGTAACTTCTTTTTTGATGCCACCAACCATATCAGCGAATGTGTGATCTTCAATGATTTCATTGTCATTTGGTTGAAAGATATTTTCAAGGTGCTCTGCAAACCTCTTAGCTTTTTGCTCATTGCTAATTGCCCATTGCCCGTTTTCATACTTAATAGGTGGGATTTGGGTAACCGTCCTTTTTAGGTGGTTATTAGCCTCTCAGAAGGAATAGTGTGTCTTTTGGTCATTACTTAGGTACTGGAGATAGGTGTTGATTGAGTCATCTTTAAAGTTGTGGATAAGTCTTCTTAGTTTTTTTGTCAGGTTATTTTGTTTTCTGTGCCTTCTTTTTTCCATAATGAGCTGCTTGATTCTGAAGTGGTATGTATTTCCCTTCGTCCTCTTGTTGCAGTCAGGTGTATTTTCCCACGCTGCTTGCTGGATGTGCATTTTTCAATTCTCTACTTCAATGTTTAAGTGTTCGGGTGTGTTTAATGAGACTTTAAGGTCTATTTATCATTCAATCTGGTCTTGAACCACCCAGTCTGTACACTTATTGATACGAGCGAAACTTTTTTCTTTATACAGGTCTCGCTAATTTCTAAATACATTGCAGAGTGATCAGAGTTCATGTCATAGCTTTGTTCCTATTTTATATGCCCAGTTGATAAATCCTTGGTTACGAAAATATCTATTAAGTTCGGAATTTTATTTGGATCTGTTGGCCAGTAGGTGGGCTTTTCATTTGATATGACATCACATTTCAGCTCTTTTATTGTACTCAGTAGTTCTTTTCCTTTAGTAGTTGTTAGTCTGGAGCCCCAATACGTATTTTTAGGATTGAAATCACCTCCTAAGATAAACCTACTTCCAAGGCAAGTCAGAAAGCTCATAAAGTGTTTTTTTTTTATCGTATTCCGTCATGTGCAGTAGATGGCAGATACATCAGATATTTTTGGGTTTGTAGACAAATCACTACTGCTTGAATCTCTTTCTCTTCGTATTTAAAATATTCATAGTGCTGAAGGTTTTCTTTTATAATAAGAACACTACCGCCTCTTGCAGAATTGTCTGAGTGAAGTGCATGGTATACTTTGTTCCCTGTAAACTTAATGTGAGATTGCTTTTTTCTATGTCTACTTGTAACTCATTCTGATGTTTTTGTAACCCATTTGAGTTCCTTGCCGAAACTTATGGCAAGGAACTCAAGTGGAGTATTATTTTTTTGGCAGAGGAATACAGAAGCTTGGCAGCTTTGTTGCTAATTTCAAATTTTTGTCAATCTCTCAACGAATGATGACATTAACTATATGATTTCATTTAGCTTTTTGTCACTGTCCATATCAGCCAAAGGTGACTTCTCTATGCCTCTTGTAGCTACTAGGGCATAACACACGGTTTTAGCTGTAGTTTTTATTGTCTTTTGCCTTCGTGGCTAGTGCTTTCAACTCTTCCAGAAGGTGTAAGAAATACAAAGCGTCATGCTAAGCCCGCTGGTCAGATTTGTTTACGCATTAAAAAGAATCAGAGTCACGGTATCAACAGAAGCGGCTTGTGCGTGTCCGTATGGATTGAGGAGCCATGTCTCATATTAAACGCGGGTACTACCAATATTTAGTAGTAAATTACCTGAATTTGTAGCCCCGATCCTGGAATTTGTAGTAAAACCCTTTCAAAGTTACAGGTAGTTTAAGGTGGCTCCTCAATTTAGACGTCTGGAATGAGGAGCCACCTTAGAACGCGAAAACTAGTCGAAGGATATTCCTGGAAATTTGGTAGGAATTAGTAGTGTTTATGCGTAATCTGTACCAAAAAAATGGGTTTTGTACGGCTAAATTTGAAATAGCTACCTACAAAGATTTTATTTATCTGAAAAATCCATAAATTTCCTCGTTTTGTTTCTGCTGCAGGGAAGTGAAGCAAATAAAACAGATTTTTAGTATAATTTAGTAGTAACTTTGCTTTAATTTGTAGCATGAAAATAAAATGCACAAGCATCATAATTTCGATAATACGATACATTTTATGTGGCTCCTCAATCCTGACGGTCTACAAAAAGAAATGTGCGTAGCTACTAAAGTAGTTGATCAAATCGAAATTTAACTAGTTCTGCATTCAGTATTTCGAAAGATATGAATACTTTTAATATTCCTTGAAAATTTTATGTATGGGGTGACCATAAATAATATAAACTGTGTTCATAAACAGAACTTTATTTACACATGACTCATTCTTCACCGTTCAGTACTTAAATAAAGAACACAACCACAATATATTAAACACAAATAATAAAAAAATAACTTAAACCGGATTATCCCATGACCTTTTTAAAAATTTCTAATTTCTAAACATTATATCTATCTCTTCTCTTATCTTTATCTCTAATCTCTTCTCTTCTCTTATATCAATCTCAAAATATTATCAAAAATGTCGCTTTTTTGTCTGGCTGAGTGTCCGCTTTATTGTTCTCAAATATGCAATACTCAACAACTCCTAATAACTTTCCGGAAGAAATTCTATAAAAGTTTTAATCCTTAATAATATTATAAACGCAATAGTTTGTATGTATGGATAAATGGATGTTTGTAACTCTTTCACGCAAAAACTACTGAATGGATTTGGATGTCAGATTTCATTTAATCTTTGTAGACTTATCGAGGACCGATAACAATTTAGTAATTGCATACATTTGTTCCATAATGTTAAAACAAAAACTATACCTACACAATCAAACAATAATAGATTTTTTTTTACACACGCTTTAAAAACCAAACTAAAAAAGCAGAAAATAATTAAGGTATTCATCATCATCATCCTATAATGTTCTGCTGGGACACAGGCCTCCTCTCGGTTAAGGTATTATTTGAATATAAATACCTCAAAAATCACCCCACGCTTGTTTGAAATTATTTTCTGCTTTTTTAGTTTGGTTTTTAAAGCGTGTTTTTTAGTTTTTTTTAATCTATTAATTTTGAATTGTTTTTATAAACTCTCCTAGGACGTGAGTTACTTCAAATTCGCTGTTCTGTCAGTGGGGTTGTTTTGTTGTCTGTGCTTCGCTATCGCACACCCTTGTACATAAGAACGCCACCTTGTTTCCGTAATTTACAGATAAGCCAATTAATTAACTGGCATATTACGGCTTGTCACGTAGGTATAGTTCCTTTGATAAAAAATGTCCTTTTTTATAAAGGGTCAAATTAAATAAGCCGGCAATAGTTTACCCACGTGTCTGGTGTCTATATTTTACGTAGTAAATTAATAGAACAAAAAGAAAAATACTATTTAAAAAACTTTCGGAACAAATTTTATAAATGATGGTAAAAACCGCATCAAAATCCGTTGCATATTTTAGGAGAACAGCGCGGTCAATCAGACAGACAAAAAAGCGACTTTGTTTTATAATATTTTGAGACCTATGAGGAGAGAAGAGATTGTACATAAAGTTAAGAGAATGTAGAGACTGAGATAATATTTAGAAATTAGAGATTTTAAAAAAGGTCATTTGGGATAATACGCTTTTTTATTATTATTTGTCTTTAATATATTGTGTTCTTTATTTAAGTACTGAACGATGAAGAATGATTCATGTGTAAATAAAGTTCTGTTTATGAACAAAGTTGGTCACCCCATACACAAAATTGTTAAGGAAAATTTAAATTATTCATATCTTTTGAAATACTGAATGTAGAGGAAGTTTGATTACACCAATATTTAGTAGAAATTTCTACTAAATATTGGAGTAATTAAACTTCGATTTCATCAAGTACAGTAGGATCCAAAAGCGGAGTACCAATCTCAAAAAGTAATAGATTGACACTACGGTTTAACTTACGACCTTCTTATATTAAGTAATTTCTATACTGTAGACACACACACTCTCATACGTCTACAAATGATTGTATTCCATAAATTCAACCGTTAAAGTAAATGACGTGATAGCTTAGTGGTTCCTGAACTTGGATTAGTGCCATCGTGCGCAACGAGTCTCGGGTTCGAATCCCACGCGCGATGTGCTAGCCTTTTTATTGTTTTAAAAATCGCTTTTGACTATAGTTTCTTGTTCTATTCGTCTTGTTCACTAAACTCGTAAAACTTTATCAATATACCCACAGAAACCTAAAGAAATTTAAATGATAGTTAACTTACGACTCATTCGACGTGTCATATAGAACGGTGTTGGTTGTTATTGTGTGCTAGTGACGTGTTTTTAATCTATTAGCGGTCTTCTAGTTCATTTTAAAATGTAAGCAAATTGAATAATAGAAATGAAAGCGAATATTATTGCGCTGCATAAAAGCGGACTTAAATATCACAAATAACTGATGAAACCGGCCTGAGTGTGAGTATTATGATTTAATTATTTTATTAAGCACTTATTTAAAGTATAACTGCTGATCCTTGTAGTAATTTTTAAACGTTTTATAAATATCATAACGTCTAAATAGAAGAAAAATATAAAATTTCAAAGTAAATTTATTTCCTAGATTACTTAAATATTTATGTGAAATTTATATTTCAAATAATTTTGTTTCTAAATAGTAATACATAATAGTATGTATTTTGTTTAGTAGCCTAACAGTACCCCTTTTTTGTTTTAGTGAAATACTGTGAGTCAGTGGATGAAAAGATATGAGGAAGGGGGTAGCCTTGCCCGTCGAAAGCAAAGTGGAAGACCCCAGCTTATAAAAGAAAGCGACAGCACAAGTGGTTTCAAAAAGACAAGACATTTTGCCAAATTATTCATAGTGCGCTGTGCACTCGACGCAGAAGGTTTGCATCATGGAAAACCAGCTCAAAAAACATAAACATTAACATTAAGATATAAATTAGAAATATTTATTATTATTGACTTTTATTGATTTTAGTAATATTCACATAATATTGTGGCATATCCGTAATATGGATTATTTCGAGGTTTAGTTTCAATCTTCTTTTAATAATGAAAATGATTACTTAAGCTATAACTTCGATAAGTCCTATTAAATACAATTTGTTAACTTTGAGGTTTGAGAGAACTAACTCACTCGCAGTAGATTTATTCCAATAGTAGTACTACTGAGTCATTTAATTGTATTGTGACAACTTGTCTGCATTTGTTATTTTTACGTGGGTAGATTTGCGTAGAAAAATGTGATTTCTTTAGAGTACCGCACATTGTAGTAATTACAGCACAATATTATTATATTACTAAGATACAATAGCCTGATTATCATGGTTCACCAATTAGCTACTTTACTTCAATAATTGTTCTTTATGAGAAAATAAACTGTTAACAAGAAGTTATTAGTAGTTATTTTTATACCTACTTCATAAAATTATAACGAATAAACATTTTGTAATCACATAATCTTCTTAATCCTTTGTTTAAATAATAATTTAAGTAATTTAAAAAAAACATTCTCGTTTAACGAATAATAAAAGAACTGATGAAATTGTTGAAAAGAAAAATAAAAGTCTCTTCGGGAGATTTGAACCCAGACTTTTGTGTTTCTTAATCAATGACAATACGCTGCGAGCTACCGAGACTTGATATTGGGACGTGAATTTTAGCGATCATATGAACCGACCAAGGTCATACGTAGTTACTACGTAACACAGTACAGACAGAGACAGTACTCTGTGCGACGGTATGTTTTTTGTATCTTTCGACGACAGTGGTGTGTGAGTACCTACTGTGGTGTGCGGTCTGGTTACATCACTTATACACACAGCTGTAGGTACGGCCTGGACCGCGAGTCATAGCAATATAACCCTTAGCATGAGAATGGACTCTTGACCGCGACCGTACTTTAGCAGCTACGTACATTTGTTTTTTATAGACTGTCAGGATTGAGGGGCCACATAAAACGTCCTGTAACTTTGAAAGGGTTTTACTACAAATTCCAGGATCGGGGCTACAAATTCAGGTAATTTACTACTAAATATTGGTAGTACCCGCGTTTAAATATGAGACATGGCTCCTCAATCCATACGGGACACGCTTGTGCTTATCACGGATACGTTTCGTCCGTACTCAATTATGGTCTCTTGTTGTGGGGTAATTCGGTGGAGATTATAAAAGTGTTTAGGGTACAAAAAAAATGTGTGCGGGCCATCTGTGGGGCCTGGTATACCGATAGCTGTAAACCTTTGTTTAAAAAGTACAATATTCTGCCATTGCCGTGAATGTATATTTATTCAGCCGTGATTCCGTCATCACCCGGCGCCTTGTTGTTTTTGAGCTGTTTCAGAGCCGAAGCTGACGTCCGGGATGTCTTCAGTATAGTGTGGGGTCAATCTAGCTCTTGGGTCGTTTGCCAGATTCGTAACGGGGTATCTTGTTGACGTGTATAACTGTCCATAGAACCTCTCAATCCCTCTCAACAGCTCAGGCCTAGTGGATACGATCCTGCCTTCATCGGTCTTCAGTTTCGTAAGCTGACTCTGCCCAATAGACATATCCCTAGCAAAGACCTTGGAGCCTTTATTCCGATTTATCGCGTCTTTAAAACATTCTGTATTAAAGCGGCGGAGGTCGCTTTTCAAGGACTTAGAGATCTGTCTATTAAGCTGCCGGCCGGTACTCGTGCGTATCGTCTGAAGTCTGCAAGACCATCTCGTGCCTCTCCTTCATGAGCTGCAAAGTAGGATAAGAGAGTTTCTTTTTGCCATTAGTACGAAGACCTAAGACCCGACCGTGTGTACAATTTCCACAAACCCATCGTTATAATCGTCCACGGAGCTCCCTAGGCACTCGAAACGATTCTGGAGTTCGAGCTGGAAGCTCTCGGGGTTTTGGACTTGGATCGGTGCTGGATGGAGCGTAGACTTCATCAGCCGACATCTTTCCAGCTTGATGTTGATATTCAATGTGCCTCTTACCAAACGGTGATCACTACCAGTTTTCACCGCGTTGATCACAGAGACATCATTGAATACTTGCCTCTTTTGTCGACATAATGAAAGATCTCATTTTTGGTTGCACCATCAGGACTCTGCCAGGTCCACTTACTGTGCTCAAGTTTTTTGAAGAAGGAGTTCATCATAAAGAGGATTTTTTTTTGTTTGCTCTCATGGTCTCCAACTCATCGTCGGGGTGTGACTAGGTCGGGACGTAAACCTGTATGACCTTCCGCGAATACCTTGCGGATATTCTGAAAAAAATATTAAAATCGGTCCGGTAATTTCGTAGCCTATTCGGAGAAAACAAAAAAAAAAAGTTTCCTCTTTATATTAGTATAAATAGATAAAGTTATACAGTCCCATATTCTGATAAACGCAACAAAATTATTCCAAAAGATTAACAGACAAAATCCCAGTTTCCCGAATTAATGTTCTTTAAAACAATTTCACGTTCCAATATCGATATCTGTATGACATTCAATATTCACGTAACTGTCCGTTTTACCAGAACCAAGCCAGTGCATCACTGGTTTTCGCTCCGAATTTCTAGGAACTGATGATTAAATACGAAACCGGGCGAACGTAAGTAAACATTTGTATTTTTATTTATGAAATGTGATCCATTTGCCTTTAAAATATCAGGCATTTATTTTTAAACTTTCTTTTGCCAGCGGCTTCGCCCGCACGGTCGTTGGAAATTATCCCTCGGGAATACTTCGAAAGCGTAAAGCGTTTTCCGGCGGACATAACTACGTTATGTGTGCTCCTACTGAGTTATGACAACCTAGTACTGCGTTTTCTAGCTAACACAATTATGTTAAGCGTGCTCCTACCACGTTATGACAACTGGTACTTCACCTAACATAGTTGTGTCAGCTAGAAAGCGCTTTATGCCGTTCAAGTACCAGGTTGGCATAACACCTTTTTTTTGTTTTGTTAGTCAGCTTTAGATTTTAGGTGTGCTTTTACCGACTTGTGACAAGTAATGATCATTACTCAGTAGAGCCTTACATAGCCAGGTATGTCATTTAAAAAAACAGGTTTATGCCTTCGAAGTACCAGGTTGTCGACAACCTGGTACTTCGAAGGCATAAAGCGTTTTCTAGCTGATATACCTATGTTAGGTATACTCTTACCAAGTTATGACAACCTGATACTTCGAACTGCGATGTAAAGAATAATTTAGGTAATGTTTTTACACCTTGGGTGTTACATTATTGGAGTTTTAGTAAAGATCCCTAATTTTTTCGAATATATAATATAGCCTATGTCACCCGGGGATAGTATAGCTTCCCAATAGTGAAAGAATTTTTAAAATCGGTCAGTAGTTTCGGAGCCTATTCAATGCAAACAAACAAACAATCAAATCTTTCCTCTTTATAATATTAGGTTAGACCCCCCGGGAACATACTACCGGGTTAAAAGTATCCTGAGTGGTTAATCTAGGTTATAATCTATATGTATGCCAAATTTCATCCAAATACGTTCGACCGGTTTTGCGTGAAAGAGTAACAAACATCCATACACACATACATACATACAAACTTTCGCGTTTATAAAATTAGTAATGATTATTTTTTAAATCATGTGCTTGTTACTTTTAAGAATATTATTTAACTAGCTTCTGCCCGCGACTTCGTTCGCGTGGAAGTCGTAAGTCACCACAATTAACTAAATTAACACAATTTATAAAACTTTCCTGTTTACCTACTACGTTTGTAGTTTTGTAGGTGTGAGAAGCAGCTTGTCCTGATGTCGACACCCGCCCAATGTTCTTATGGCTATTAGCTTTTAATTAGCTAGAGAATACTGTGGTTGTTCGCTGCAGCTTGATCATTTTTGGGCGTTAAATGGCCTGTTCACACACCCAAGAATTCTCTTGGTACGGTATTGGACTGATGTCCTCGTACACCAGACGGACCTGATCTTCTAAAGTGGGAACTACTTTACCAAGAGCCTCTGATAGGTTCACCTATAACTGCTCTCCTCTGATAGAGTGTTTTCACTAACTTTAAACCAAACTCACATGGTGATAGTCAAGCGCAGTCTATAAACTTGCGACCATAGAGTCGACCTTTTCAACGTAGCATTCACCTCGTCAGTCCTAGTTCCTTGCCTCACCACAGTAGTGTTTGCCGGGAATCGACCAAACAGAACTGTGACACCACCCATCATGTCTTTGTTGCTGCAGATGTCTTGTCCTGGCCTGCCCTGTTTTGCTACCAAGAAACAGTCATATCACGCGGGCCTAGTGCGGGACGGTAGCTGTCACATGTGTTCGAAGTTTTGGTTCTAGAACATGCTGGTTTCCTCACGTTGTTTTCCTTCATCGTATTAAGAGCAGTGCACAACGGTAGCAGTGCATAAACTTAAGCACCAGTGTAGCGGACGACATAGGCGCGTCCAGCACCACTCCCAATATTGTTGACATGCGCTCCCTATTATCTGAATCGTGTGACTCCGTTGACAGCACGTCTCTACGCAGCTCTGAATGCGGTATTTGAATGTGGTACCTGTGTTGTAGTACAATCCATAAAGATCTCGGGGAGAGACGGATAGCCATGAGGACGCTATGTTGAAATAAAATAGAGTTTGGCTTCTTCTTAGTTGTTGCCTCTTCGGGGGCTGTGTTGCGAATAACTAAGTTTTTTTTTGGGAATGGCATATTGTAAGTCAACCTGGGAGGTGGTCGGCTGCATAGCCGGACTTTCCTTTCGAAATTATATAATTAATAATTAGTGACGAAATGAAGGCTACAGGCTGAGTTGTCGTAGCGGGCCTCGGCTGGGAGGATTGAAGGATGGCGTTCTGTGTTTATGTATTTTGAGCGTGCTGGTGGACTTGCTACTCTCCTGGAGAAGGGTTGTAGTGTCGTCGGGAATGGTAAGGGTATGCCATGACCAGGGCATCCATTAGTTCGGTGCCCGTGCGGCGTTCTGCTGCCGCAATTAGGAGATTAGGGTACTTTATAGAAAGTCGACCAAGTGCCGACAAATGACACGGCTTTCATAATAACCTTCCTTAATCATTCAAAACACCAATATTAAACGTATCTACATGTCATAAAAATACGTATAAAATAAACTCCTAAAACTGTAGTTCCTTTAAACCAATCTTTCAATTACTTCGAAAGCAGTGGTCTTTCTAAACACAAGAGGAAATACAAACTGTACCGCATCTGAAATACAGTATTGCCGGTCCGAAGTAGTAGTATTACCAACTATTCGAAGAAGGGAATGTGCACTACCTGAACTATATCTATTCGAGAACATTTCCGATTTCGATGCAACTCGCATATTGATCTCGGATGCAAAGCACAAACGCTTTCAATATATTCACAGTGTGCCACACGTCGGTGGTAGCAAAACCAGTATACTACATACATAGACATAACATCACGCCTGTTATCCCTGAAGTGTCAGGCAGAAGGGTATCTACAGTACACTCAGATTTCGTCAGTCCTGTATATGTCGCATGTAATAGGGGCGAGCCTAACACCATCAATCAGGCACACAATCGCACAGGGCTGCAAAAAAATCTTGATAGAAAAACTCAATAAGACTTTGCCCGTCAAGGAAACCGAAACCAGGCGCTCATGTGCTTCAGTAGTGCTTGCGACCACTAGATGAACTGCAGTCTAATTGAGTGTAGCATAATAGTTAGTACAGCAGTGGTGGCCCAGTGGTAACAGCCGCGACTTACGAGCTATATAGGTCGTGCGTTCGAACCCAGCCATGCGCATTCCTTTGTGTAAATAATTTCATCACCACTGCTCTCAAACGGTGAAGGAAAACATCTTGAGGAAACCGGCATGTCCTAGAACCAAAAATTCGAAGACATGTGACACCTACCAATCCGCACTGGGCCCGCGTTGTGGATTACGGCTAAGTATGTACATATGTATGTGTAGTAGTCTAGGTTGAGGGCGTTCGTAAAGTGCGTTTGTTGGGACCCAATTTGTCATGTGACATGCGACAGACATGTACGGACCAGTCCCACTTATGCTGCACTTATGCGCGGCTTTCTGGGTAACCGTGATCTTGATTTTGGCGCACAGTACCTACTGTGTCATGTATTGTGTCGCCACGATGCTTATTTGTGTTTGAAGATTTCAGTACTTACCCCTAGCACAAATAATTTTGCGCAAAAAGAAACACTTTTATGTGAAAGATGTAGGTACCTAAAATATTCCTCTAGGTAATCTAATCGATACTTACATACAAAATATTCAGTCGTTATTTGTGTCTTAGTGACCACACTGAGTTCCACTGAGTTCATAATTATGTAAGAAACTATTCTAAGATATTCAAAAGAGTCTGCGCTCACGCTAAATCTAAATTAATAAGTAACAAAATTAGTATCTCTAAAAATAAAATAAAAGCTGTGTGGCAGGTAATTAACAAAGAAACTGGAAACACAAAACAGCGAGATCAGAATGAGTTAGCTCTAAAAATTGATAATGAAACCATTTCAGATAAGTTACAAGTTGCTGAGACTCTAGAAAATTTCTTTACCAACATCCCAATAGAAGTTACGAAATCTCTCCCCTCATCATCTGTATTAGCTGAATCTCTTCTTAAAGAAAACTTCAGCAAGGACATTCCAAGTTTTGAATTCAAACCCATCTCTATTGCCACAATTAAAACAGCATTTAAAAGTCTTAACATAAAAAACACTGAAGACTTATGGGGGATTTCCGTTAAAGTTCTCGAAAATATCATTGACACAATTGCCCCTGTCCTAACAGGCATATTTAATCAATGTTTAGACAGCGGTACGTTTCCTGACTTAATGAAACATAGTAAAGTAGTACCAATTTTCAAATCGGGTAGTAAGAGTGATCCCTCTAATTATAGACCTATATCTGTGCTTCCAGCATTGAGCAAAATTTATGAAAAAATCATGCTGGACCAGATGTTATCACACTTTAACTCGAATGGGATTTTACATAGTCGACAGTTTGGTTTCACGAAAGGTAGGTCGACGACTGACGCAGGAGTAAAACTCATCAGTCACATTTTGGAATCCTGGGAGAATTCCCAGGACGCCATTGGCATTTTCTGTGACCTCTCAAAAGCGTTTGACTGCGTTGACCACAATACACTGATCTGTAAATTACACCACTACGGAATTCGTGGACAAGCTGCTGATCTTGTACTTTCCTATTTATCAAACAGGCAGCAAAAAGTAAACGTTAATGGGGCGACGTCCTCGGGGTCTCTAGTTAAGATGGGCGTGCCTCAAGGTTCAATTCTTGGCCCTTTTTTATTTCTAGTTTATATTAATGACCTTCCTTACCTGATGGCTAAATTCTCGGATATAATTTTATTCGCTGATGACACTTCTCTTATTTTTAGAATAGATAGGAAAGATACGGATGTCTTACATGTCAATGATAGTCTAGCTGTTCTTTCGAAATGGTTTGCTGCTAATAATCTTTTACTCAATGCGAACAAAACTAAATGTCTTAAGTTCTCGTTACCAAATGTACCCCAAGTAGGTCTAAACTTAAAACTTGATGGCAAGAAACTGGATGCTATTTCGGAAACTGTATTTTTGGGAATTACTTTAGATTCAAAATTGCAATGGGGTGCTCACATTAGAGCTCTTTCAAGTAGATTAAGCTCAGCTGCTTACGCAGTAAGAAAAATAAGGCAGTTGACTGATGTAGCCACAGCTAGGTTAGTTTACTTTGCTTATTTTCACAGTATTATGTCTTATGGCGTTCTGCTGTGGGGATCGGCAGCTGACGTAGATTCAATTTTCATTTTACAAAAGAGGGCAATCCGCGCAATCTATAAAATGGGGCCTCGCGAGTCTCTTAGAAACAAATTCAGCGAAATTGATATATTAACTCTGCCTTCTCTTTACATCCTAGAAAATATCTTGTATGTTCGCAAAAACTTAGGCCTTTTCAAAAAACGATGCGATTTCCATAATCTGAATACACGTAGTAAAGATGAAATTGTGATTCCAAAATTTAGATTGACTAAAACTAGCAAGTCATTTCTAATAAACAGTATCCGCTTCTATAACAAGTTGCCAAAGTCGGTTACAGAACTTAGCGATGGAAAGTTTAAAACGCACATCAAACGTGTCCTTATCAAAAAAGCATATTATAAGATAAAAGACTACGTTGAAGACAGGGAAGTTTGGCATTAATTCCTTCTGCACATGTGGCTTCCCTGGTACCTCATTAACAGCATAACTATGTGAAAGTCTATTAACTGCTCTCAAATACAAAGTTCTTTTTAATTCTTTTTATTTTTACAATGCTGACATATTCTCGTCATTAATTGACATTATACATCAATTTTATTTAGGTTCATTTTATTTATGTAGATTATTTTACATATTGTGAATGAGAGAACGTTGTAGGCCTTACAGACTGTAGATTTGTAGACGATTTTCTATTCTGTATTCGTCTAAGTACCTGGTACTTATTGATAGGCCTGCGCTGTCCTCCCATACATTTAATATCTGTAATTTGAAAATATTGTTAAAGCCAATTATTTTTAAAAGAGTAACCGTGGAGTTTCTTGCCGGCTCTTCTCCATAGGAAACAACAATTTGGAACCGTGCACCTAGCTTCTGACGTTTCATAAGTGCCCATGCAGGTTTATATGAAATAAAAATATTTTGATTTTGATTTTGATTTTGATTGACTGAGTACACACTAGATTCGGCTTTGGCATTGATTTAGAGGACGTATTCTGGAACATTTATGTGTGTAATGCATGAAGGAATGTGTTTTGACATGTCGCTATTGCACCCGAGGGACCTAATCATAGAGAAGAGTAATATATCGGACCTAATTATAAAGCGACCGGAGCGAAGTGGCGACGGCGGTGGCGGCGACGGCGGCAGTTGCTATATTCCTTTATTAGAACTGCATACCTACTCATATCTCTTTTTGGTTTATAGTGCACAAGTCAAAATAATACCTTCTACTTAAAAGGCCTATAAATATATATTTTTTTACTTTTTAGAGTTTTTGTTTGGGGTACTTTATTGGTATTTGAAATTTGAAATTAAATTTTTATTTCGTGCTTTTTAAACGTAATGTCTCGCTTATATCTGCGCAGCGTTGCGTATTTTTCCCACAGTGAAGTTTATAATACTAATTTATCTTAATTTCTCGTCCTGATCACCATTTATCTATAATCTATTCATTGAGACCTTCCAATGAGCCCAAACACGATAATTCTGCTGTTTGTTGGTGAGTAACTTGGGTATCCTGAAAATTCCAGGTGTTGCTCCAGCATCAGTTCAAGGTTACTTTGTTCGGCTAATAACATTGAAGTAATAGATTTACCAAATTTCGAGTTGATTAGATCAGTGGAAGATGTCAAATCCCTTCATCAACCGGAAAAGAGCTGATAATCTTCAAACGGTTGAACCGATTTTGATGAAACATGTCTAAGAATACTCTCGACTAATACACCTTTCAAACAAAATAAAAATCGGTTCATCCGTTCTGGAGCTGCGTTGCGACACACACACACACACACACACACACACACACACACACACACACACACACGCACGCACGCACACACACACACACACACACACACACACACACACACACACACACACATACACTTTCCAAACACTGAAATCGCTTAAAGCATACCTGTTCTGCCTAATTCTACATTTTCTCGCAGTAACTAAGTTCTCGGTTGGAGTGGAGTATAGGGGCACGATGGAACGAGGACTTGAGAGGAACTTAGAAACCATTTTGGTTTTGAAAAGCATGGCCCTACGACGCGCCGTTTCTGAGTTAGGAGCTACTGGTTTTTTTTTATTTTAATAAAACGCTCTATATTTTTTTGTTTTCTTTGCTGCATAAAATGCTCCTAAGCGTATACTCCAACTCCTATAACTCCGCCCCTAAGACGACCCACTGACCAAGTTCTCTATTATGTTCCTCTTCGTGCCTTTCTCTCTGCTTTCGTAGTATCTGTGACTGTTCATCTGTGCTCTGTGTTCAATAATAAACTCTATAAAACTTAACAGTGTTTCATGATTACGCTTTCTACATAACCTTGTTCCGACATACCTATCGATATTTATCGAATCGACATTTTTAAACAGTATCGATGATTATCAAGTGAAAAACATCAATAGATATATCGTCAGTTTTTGCATCATTATTAATATAATATTCCCCAAACATTCAAAGCCGACTCGTTGTTGTCTTTTTTTCTAAGAAATTCCACACACTAGATATTATGATTTATGCATTTTCTGTAAAAACATGACGAAAACGATGAGACTATGGTCTACGAACACACATATCTACACAATTTCATAAATTCGTATATACATAAGATCATAGACAAAACAAAAGGAAATGAATGCTTTTGTTTTGTCTATTGTAAGGTTATATTCAATTTCATGATAATAATTGCGGGATTGTTTAAACTAAACAATGTGCGAGGATCATGCTTGCAGTATCCACTATTACCAACATGGCAGCTAGATTGTTAACATTTAATACGAAAACAGAGTTATTGTTACGAATGCGACTCTCTAAAATAATTATGGCATATCGATATAACACAATAATAGTAAATATCGTCGAAACATATGTAAGTACCTACAGTAATTATATGGAAAAATATCGATATTTCAATATCTCTCTAATTTAAAATCAATAGAATAATTGGTTTTTCAAAGCAATGGAAACACTGTCTTCTTTAATTAAGACAGGTATAGTACACGAAGCATAATCAATATATTAATGGCGGTTGATATTAATTTTATTTAAAAAAAAATAACGAAACAACATAGACTTTAATCAATTTACAATCAACACAATTTATTCAAGACTTATAAAATAATAAAGATTTAATTAGATATACGAATTAAACAATATTACGCAATCGATGTTATCACGACGGCTGCTTGAGGTGAAGTAAGGGGCGAGCACTGGCCGCGCTCTGCTTTTATAGGCACCGCCGCACGGTAGATTTGAAATAACGTTTTCCCGCTAATACGGCCTCTCCTGACGTGTGGTTGTCCTCAGCCACATTGTCCAGATGATGGTCCTTGTTCGCTGCAGTCACGATCTTCGGCAAGTGGACTCGGGCAACGCGAAGGGCTCATGTCTTCAATAGCTGCATCAGTAATCGATGGACCCTGGTGTGTGTCTGCATCTCCACGATTTGAGTAGTCTTCACAGCTAGTTGAACTGGCAGTTGGTGCTGTAAGACTATCCTCTTCAGCTAAAAATTAGAGAGTAGCATTCATTAGTAACATTCTTATTACGTAATCCTAACACGTGTATGTTGTAATAAAATACAACACATTTAGACGGAGGCACCCAGTTAGCACGTCTTGGCAGAGACATATCTCAATGCACACAAACAATCTGAGACGGAGGCACCCAGTTCGCACGTCTCGGCAGAGCCTTTGCTCAATGCCCTGATAAACAATGTAAGACGGAGGCACCCAGTTCGCACGTCTTGGCAGAGACACATCTCCATGCCCACACATAAACAATCTGAGACGGAGGCACCCAGTTCGCACGTCTCGGCAGAGCCATTGCTCAATGCCCTGATAAACAATATAAGACGGAGGCACCCAGTTCGCACGTCTTGGCAGAGACACATCTCAATGCCCACATAATCTGAGACGGAGGCACCCAGTTCGCACGTCTCGGCAGAGCCATTGCTCCATGCCCTTACAACCATTATGTATGTACACATGACTCATTCAGTTCATGTAAATACATTTCATACAATACACGATCATTCAGAGTAAATACAACAATCTACTTACAGTCAAAGAACGTGGCACATGACTCGGGGGTCCACTCTCCCCGCCAAACTACCATATGTTCGGCAGCAGCTTGAGTGACTTTGCCATACGAACCAGTTAGCAGCTGTAGTTCATATCGATCGTGTGGAAGGGTTTTCACCACACGATATGGCCCTCGCATTCCCGAGTCCAGCTTGCCTGTAACTTGAGAAGTTTTTATTACAAAGACATTATCATTTAGGTTAAACGTACGCTTGACCTTGCGATTCCTATTAACATACTCATTTTGTTTACGTCTATTCTGGTCAAGCAGTTCGCTAGCGCGCTGTCTTTGTAACTCTCTTAACCCTTCGCGATTTGGTCGCACGTCATCAACAGCGACATCGCGAACAAGAGATCTTATGACGGGCGTGACTGCTTCAACACCGATAAGCAGTTGTAAAGGTGAGATCTGAGTGGTCTTGTGCTTAGTGCAGTTGATAACAAGCTGCATTTTCCACAAGGAATCGGACCATTTACTATCTGGCTTTGACGCCTCTATGCGTAACATATTAAGCAGAGTACGGCAGTACCGTTCCACCTGACCGTTTTCACTATGCATCTCAGGTGTTACAAAATGAATTTGGCTACCCATTTCAGAAACCCACTCCTGAAAGCTAGCGCTCTCAAACATTCGTCCTCGATCACACACAATAAGCTTGGGAGTGCCAAATAGGGAAACGGCGTTTGAAAACATTTCTTTTAATTCGTTGGAATCTTGCCTTTTTATAGCATAAAACAAACAATACTTAGAGTAAGCATCTACAATAAGCAGTACATACTTCTTATCATTTGAAATGGGTAGTGGGCCTAATACGTCCATGTGGATCGTATTAAACGGGGTATCTGGCTTATGCCATGATGAAATCGGGTAATGTGGAGCCCTAGGAACTCTCTTGGAGGAAAGACAAATCAGACAATGACCTACGTATTTCCTTACAAAGGCATAGAGCCCTGGAAACCAAAAATGACGTAGAATTAGATCAATGGTCTTGTCTGCACCTATATGCTCATGTTGGTCGTGAAAAACTCTTAAGAGGCTTAATCGGTGCCCCTTGGGAATAAAGCATAATAGCTTTGGCTCCTGGCCCGTGGGGGTGTATTTATAATACAGCAGATCGTTACGAACAACATAACGGGAAGTGTCAAGCTCATTATTATTGACTTTGTCAATCAGCGTACGAGTTTCCTCATCCGCAGATTGAGCAATCTGTGCCCAATTTTTCGGCTTAGTTATTTGGAGTATATCAACAGGGTTTCGACTTAAATAATCCGCGTGCTTCATCATAACGCCCTTTCTATATTCTATAGCAAAGTTGAAATCCTGCATGTATATCCACCAACGCGCGACGCGTGGTAAAAGATCTTTCTTACGTTCCGTCAGTTTAAGCGCGTTACAGTCCGTTACAATTTTAAACGAAATGCCTAACAAATAGTGGCGAAAGTGTTGTAAAGCTTTTATAATCGCGAGCGTCTCAAGCTCATAAGAATGGTATCGTGGTTCGGCTCCTTGAGTAGTTTTACTAAAATAAGCTACTACTCTGCGTTTACCATTCTCATGCACTTGAATAAGAACGGCGCCGTAACCGATGGAACTCGCGTCTGTATGCAACTCGGTTGGTAACAACGGATCGAAGATTGCAAGTACCGGTTCACTTGTAAGACAATGGATTCGGTATTTACGTGAGATTTCTTGTTCTTCGCCCCAGTGAAATTTAACGTTACCCCGTGTTAAACTAGCGATTGGCGCTGTCTTAGATGCATAGTTAGGTATATAGCGACGAAAATACCCTGCCAAACCGAGTAGCTGTCGAACTTGTTTTACATTTGTGGGCACAGGGGAGTCAATTAAAACCTTAATTTTCTGTTTGCTCGGTCTAACCTGACCCTCAGAGATAGTACGACCTAGGTACTCAACCTCTGTAGCCACAAACGTACTTTTCTTTAGATTAATAGAAAACCCCGCAGAAGTAAGTGTGTGTAATACCTCGCGCACGTTCTCGATTGCTTCATCGATAGATGACGCTAACAATAACACGTCATCAATAAATGTGAGGGCTTTACCGGACTCGATCAATGATTTAAGCGTATTTGTGATTATTCGCTGATACACGACCGGCGCGTTCGCGAGACCAAACGGCATTTTTAAATATTCATAATGACCTTCGGGGGTCACGAAGGCGGTCTTCGCTACAGAATCGCAATCCAACACAATTTGGTGGAAACCTGTAGCCATGTCTAAACAGTTGAAGAACTTGCTCTTACCAAGGCGATCAATGTGATCTTCTATCAAAGGTAATGGATAGCGATCTTTCACGGTAACCGCGTTCAACGCGCGGTAATCAACGCACATACGATCTTTTCCGTCTTTTTTCTTAACAAGAATAATTGGACTAGCGTATGGAGAATTGGATTCGCGGATTATCTTCTTGTCGAGTAGGTCTTTTACTATTTCACGCACTTTAAATTTTTCGTCGATTGAAAGCCTGTACGGCCTATAACAAATCGGTGTCTCGCTCGTCAACTCAATGTGCATATTACCAGTTGTTACCGTTGTTAAGGCAGTCCCAGTAATAAAGAATTCCTTAAACTGACTTACGACTGACATTAATTTTTCACGATCGCTACCTACAAGCGGCGTGTTAACTGAAAACTGTTCACTTGAGTTGATGAGCAATACAGTTTGACCAACCGAACTAGGAATACGAGTAATACGTTGCTCATTGTTTGCACGAATGTATGTTACCCCCTCGCGGTTCAAGACATCTGTACCTATCAGTACAGGCACGTTTAAGCATTTAAAAGGGACAACAAAAAGATCCACTTCTAGCGAGATGTCGCTAAATTCTATAATTAATGTTACGCGGCTATTACACTCAATATTTTGATCACCTATGCCACGTAATACTTGATGAGTGGGCAGTCGAGTACATTTAAAATATTTTAGTACCGATTCCGAAATAAGTGAAACGCGCGATCCGCTGTCTATCAGTACGTCGGTAGGTATACCCTGTATAACGGCCGTTGTGACGTCACTGTCTGTTGACGCGCCTTTCAACTCTAAACAGAAATTTACATTGTTTTTATTACGCGTTTCAGATCTTTGTTTGGTAAAACAGTCAGAGACGTCATGGCCTGGCTTTTTACAGAATGAACACGACCCATTTGGTTTCTTATTAGTTATTTCTGTAGATTCATCAGATTTAACCGTTTTCGATTGTTTAGGGCACGCACGCTGCAAATGACCCACACCACCACAAGAAAAACACTTTATGTCGCGATTTATATTATTATGCGGACGTTTTCGAGAATTTCGGTCAAGCTGTTTACCTTGGGAAGGTTTCACAGAGGTTACAGATGAGTTGGATTTCGGTTTAGTATAAATGGAAAAGAATTCAACAAGATCTTTGGTGGTTAAATGAGCGTTAGTTGCAGCGGCACGTACTTGTGCGTCAGTTACTCCACGTATGACAATTGCGACCGTTAAATCATCACTTAACCCTCTAACAATATTTAATCTCAAGACAGAGCGCCTAGCATATTCTGCGTACGTGGAATATTTGTCAGAATTAGTACTCATCACATCAAACAAAATATTGGCTACATCGATTCTTCGTGAGCAAAGAGGTTTGAATTCGATCTTAAAGTTAGACCAGGTACGGTCATTTGTGACCCAGTCGTTTAACCAACTACGAGCATCTCCCTTAAGGCAGTTAGCAATACGGGATAGACACTCGTTGTCGTCCCATCTATTAATTTCACGTGCCCTTTCAACCTCTTCACACCAAGAATCGATATCATGTATGCTAGGATCAAAGTTTGAAATATAGTAATGGTTGGATCTGACCTTGGTTAACGCTGTCAACGCTCCAATCAGGCGGTCTGTAGCATCCAGTGACGTGGAGGTACTTGCTAGCGATTCTCCTCCAATGCTGGTGTTCGACTCGGGCACTGCTGGTTGTGGTTCCTGTGGTGAGGATGCCATGATCTGCCCAGGCGCCACAATGGCACGTGCTTCTGGAGTCGTTGTCGCCAAAACGGTGCTGGATGCGGGTATGCTGGTGCTTTCTAGCGCGGTCAGGCGCGCCAGAATAGCTCCAAGGGTATCTTGGAGTTCAGCTGCATAATTATCTTGATCACGCCTAGTTCTACCTCTATTACGAGTGGCAGGTCTTTCGGACATGATTCAAAAGCTATTCGCTCGACACAAAAATAAGATAGGCAATGGAGCCTATCCCACTTCTGATAATGGCGGTTGATATTAATTTTATTTAAAAAAAAATAACGAAACAACATAGACTTTAATCAATTTACAATCAACACAATTTATTCAAGACTTATAAAATAATAAAGATTTAATTAGATATACGAATTAAACAATATTACGCAATCGATGTTATCACGACGGCTGCTTGAGGTGAAGTAAGGGGCGAGCACTGGCCGCGCTCTGCTTTTATAGGCACCGCCGCACGGTAGATTTGAAATAACGTTTTCCCGCTAATAATATGTTTTCAAAATAATGCATATTTCGGTATAGCGATTGAATCAACGTACGCATGACGTTAATCCTGTAATCTTTGAAGGGTTAGGCAGAGGTATACATATAGTACCTACACCACATTTCGCCAGTTATGTTTAAGTTCCATGTAATAGAGGGCGAGCCTATTGCCACAACCGGGCATGTATCCAGACTCC
The DNA here is from genome assembly GCA_949987655.1 of Polymixis flavicincta. Lineage (NCBI taxonomy): Eukaryota > Metazoa > Arthropoda > Insecta > Lepidoptera > Noctuidae > Polymixis > Polymixis flavicincta. The sequence goes on along the minus strand of OX465171.1, from coordinate 6,364,918 downwards.
GGGTTGCTACCGAGAATTTCAATATAACATACATAACACATTTACTTAGTAACACTATTAGTAATCTAGTAACTAGTTATCTTTACAAACAGATATTTAATGCAGGACACGTTGTTTAATTACGAAATTTTCACTTCCCAATGCTCCACCTAGAAAACGTCGTACACGAGTTTTTCAAACTGTTCTTATTCATAAGTTCTAGAATTGAATATATGTTAATGTGTATTATTTGATCCTTGTTTTTTTTTTTTGTAGTAAACTGTCTTCAGTACGGGCACATTGCATACTGGTTGAACCTGATGCAAGCCCATCAAGTGAGCCAGTCGCAGGGCCTTCGTATGAGCCAGTTGCAGGCCCGCCTTAAGAGCCCATTGCAAGCCCATCATATGAGACTATTGCAGGCCCATCACATGAGCCCATAGCAAGTCTATCGGAGGACAACCAACTTATCGGTAACGTAATTTTTGAATAAGTATTGAAATTATTTCCTACTTTATAGTGCCTAACAAGTTAATTATTTTTTCAGATCAAAACTTTTTTGCAAATGACGCCATTCAAACAGAATTTAGTAAGTACCTACATTTCTTTTAGTCGCATGTAAACATAGTGTGGGAAGAAAATAAATTTTATTCCAGTTGATCAGCACGGTGATGGAACAGACATGGACGTTACGCCAGAGGCTGAAAGTGTGCCAAATTCACCCTCTTCTTTGGACAGTGACCCAAGCCGGTTGTCCATACGTAGAAATTTAGAGGCAGCGTCACTGCCTCTAAGGAAGAGGGGCTTTTACATCAGTGACTACTCAGTATTTTTTTTTTTCAGTCAGATTTATAAATATGTACCTTATTTTTACCATGTCGCACTTTTTGTGTTAGTTGAACTACCACAGGAACAGCTTTAAAATTGCCAACGAAATGGAAGTCTACGGTACGCCAAAAACACGCACGTCGACAGGTAAATTTTATGAGTTTTATTTAAATAATGCAACGTTTCACTAACTAGGTATGTAAATCGCATTACACATGTCTTTATGAAGACGACCGATTATTCTTCAACTTTTCCTTTACTAGTAGGTACTACTTTCTTCATAAGCAACAACTTATACCAAAAAGGCATGCTTTTTCCGTTGTAGCGGCACTAACTACAAATAAAAATGTTTCGCAACAAATATCGAGAAACACAAAAAGAAAAGTGGCGCCATCTACAATGCCACAGGCGAACTAAATGAGCAATTTTGCATCGCGCAATCAGAGTTTTCCACGACACTCGAACATATACAAAAATCCCGACATCAGCTGTCGGGCAGTTGCCCGGACCAGACAATACCCGTCTGGTCGGAGAACCAGGGCAGCCCAAGAAATTCAAATAAAAAATGACTATTTCATGAAAAAAGCATTCAATGGTATTCGATAAGGAATTAAATGAAATTAGAGAATTGTGTTGACAATTTCAGTGATTATAATTTTGTAAATACATACATACGTGTTACGTCGCGGATCATATTTATACAACATGCAACCTTGCACTGACCTGCAAATTGGCGATCGCATCGCAGTATGGTGGTAAAATGCATAGAGAACGCTGCTGCCCATTCTCCATTAAGTCCCTTATTCGCCTCCTACAACATGGCTTAATTTGTTTAACAATTAATTTTTTTCACTAATTAAATGACGTACAGAATTGTTTAGTTAACACAAGATAAGTCCACATATCGGAATTGTTCTACAATTTACAAAATATGGAAAGTAGTTACAATTTATGCGTTCATTAATACAGTTTTCAGAAACTTGTAGATTTTTAGCTTGTAAAATACACACTTTACAGTTTGTTACGTTAATTATTAATACAGGGCTCTGCCGATGCCGCGGCTGTGGGAGATGGGTGAGAAATTAAATACTGTCGAAAAAATAATGCCGCGGTGTGTGGATCCAGCTTAAGTCACCGACAAAGGTTGGTCGATTTTTTTTTTGTCGTTGGCTACACACACCACTACCAGTCAAAACTATCGATCTGTCTGACACTGACTAAATAAACGTCCTGTCTTCAGATTAAGTTTTCAATTTCTGTCTGATGAAAACGTATCTACCCGCTACCGGCTACCGTGTCCTCTGTCTATCTTCGTAGCCGTGTTTTCGGAAAAGTACCATAAAATACAATTTTAAGACAAATACACGCGACATTTTAAGTATTAACACAGTATTACGCTGCCCTAAACTATGAATTAAATTTCAAAGCGGGTGTAACTCCGGGTTTCTATAGCAACTAAATTGTTAGTATAAAAAAGTAAATGATGGTGCGTGGGGGTCGCGGTGGGCGAGGTATGGGTGCACGCGGCGGTATGGGACGGCCCCCGTTCAACAGGGCTCGCGTCTTGATGCTGAGGCCCCCATTCGACATGGTGCTTGCTGAACCGGCGTTTCCTCGATGCAAGCCTGCCCCTGATGATTCTGTTATGACACAGGTAAATTTCAGTTATGGATCCACTGGGGAAGAAGTTGGGGATCCACTGGTTTTGCCACTCATGCGGAGCTACATGTCTGTAAGTAAAAGGCTTTTGTAAAATTTCACACTATGCAAATGCCTAGTTTTTGAGAAATAAAATCTGAAAGTTTCAGAAACTCAAGTTATTTACATACTTATTACTTTATTTATTAATCTACTCTACATTTTACCACAGATAGTGTAGGAATTTCTTCTCCTAGGTTGTTCCATTTTATGTTCAGACAAAGTGTATATATTGATATTTTCGAAATATCACAAGTATTTAACTAGTCTATTATATTAGATAGGGAATAGGTTAATATGAGTAACAACTAGGGTGAAGAAACAAATCAACTTTATTAATGATGAATCCCAATATTTTTTCGCTAGACCTTGCATAAACAAAATTTTATTGATTATTTTGGCTTCCAGTTTTGCTTCTCTGCTGAGTTAGAACCAGTGTGGCTTTGGAGAAAAGCCTTTCAGATCGAACAGGGCTCGCCACCATAGTTAGATATTTAAATAATAATTTATTTTAATAGAAACATATACAAAAAGAGTACATTTAGCCTACAGTAATACATTTCCCATACAATGATAGTGCCTAAAAATAAACTATTTCTAAAATATTTTTATTACAAGAGCAAGTGACAATGTTTCGGAATTGGAAATTTAGGTAGCGACCCGCCCGATCTAGGTTTATTTAAACCTGTGTTTCGGGCCATCACTTTACATTTTAATTAAATTAGGACATTAACATTTAAAATTAAATTGATATAAAAATAATCTATTAACAACTATGAGAAAAAGCATATTGGTAACATTAATAACTACAACTAAGCAATGTAAATAAAACCGAAGTAAATACTTATGAAAGAATAATTAATTATCGTCATGACATAATTTCTAGCAGTTTTTGTGTCTGTGTAATTGAGTAATGCTAAGTATTCTGATAACATAGTACTACATTTTTTATAGCTTAAACTATAGATATTCATTAATTTGTTAAGTCTATTATACAGAAGGGGACCTAAAAACACATTGCTACATTGTACAACTTTGAGAACTGTACTTTTAATGTACCCACACTTCTAATGGGTTTTCCTTAAATCTACTAACTGGAGCCCTCAAATAAAGCGATAAACCATCTGAAAGATTTTCGTCTGTTTTGTATCTACTGAGAAGGTAGGGAGCCACGATAGACACAGACTATAAAATTGCGCTGTGCGCAGTGCCTTTCGTTGTTGCGAAAGCTAGTTATTTTTTTTTCTCGCAGAGATATTTTATAATGGCGCGAATTTCAATTTTATCCATTTTGCGTACCACGCTCCGACACGACGATAACGAATGACTTCAATTTTTAAAATAAGAAAAGAAAATCAATTTATTTTTTAATTTTATAAAATCAAATGTCTGGGCTTTACCTGCCAGTAATTACTTTTTTGTTGTTCATGGAGTTTATATGCCATTATTACTTTTATTGAATACCCCGTATGAAGGCTGCACCCCTGATGTGTAGTATGGTTTTACTGCCCTATTGTTGCAATTTCAACAAACGTGCCTGATTGATAAAAATATAGGCAGTTTTAAAGCTTGGTTCCACCTTGATTGGACTGAGGGTTGGCTCTCAACCCTTAAAATCTTCCTAGTTACTATGGAGGTAAGTAGGTAATATTGAAAAATATCAATTTACAGGCCCTCCTTAAACGACATGGGGAGTTATGCCCATCAAATGCTGAGCAGTCTGCAGTGCTGAGCCTGATCACAAAGCTACAGACAGTGCTGGACAACCTTATCGTGGCTCCTGGTGATTTTGCAGCATGTGTGAGTATTTGTTTTTTTATTTGAAATTTCTTTATTTGATCTAATAAGTGCACTATTTACTCATGAATTTAAAATCAAGTAGTGCTCCTGGCTGGGACAACATCCCAACAGTTTTCCTCAAATTGGCTAAGCACCAAGTTCTTCCGATAATTGTTCACCTAGCGAACCTGTGCTTCAGTAAAGGTATCTTCACTATACTCTTTAAAAAAAATCTACTGTTACGCCTGTGTACAAGAGTTGACCCAGAGATGATGTTAGTAACTTCAAGTTTCTTCAAATAAACGTTTAATCTTCCTTAATAAATATTTAATATCATTTTTTTTTATTTTTTTATTTATTTATTCACTCCAAACATACAAATATCCTTACAGGCTAGACCCAATGCGATATTGTACTAAAACGAACTAACTACTTAATCATACAAAATTTCCACTTCTTGTAGCATAACAAATTTTATAGGCAGCTAACCTTTCAAATTCACTCAAAGCGCAACAGAATATGTCGACGTCATCAGCAATGAGGTTGAGGGTGCGGAGCGCGCTCGTAAGCGGTGCCTCACGCAGTAAGTTAGTTCGCGCGCGCGGCACCGCCAGCAACTGCGGCTGACGACGACGACCCACATACCCGTCTGGCACGACTAGTTCTACCCTTCAATCATCTTATGCACAGTATGGATTTAGACAAGGGAAATCGACAAAAGATGCGTTGACAGCTTTATCATCTTTCATTACTGAAAGCCTTGATCGTGGAAAGAAATTCCTCTAAGTTTTCCTCGATTTGAAAAAGTCTTGATACAATGTCTGTTCCCATTCTTGTACGCAAGTTGGAATACGTAGGATTAAGAGGCACACCCCTTGATTTATTCAAAATCTATCTTTCACACCGAACGCAAAAGGTTAGAATTGGACAAAATACAAGCAGAGACTGTAATATCACATTTGGCGTACCACAGGGGAGCGTTCTTGGGCCCACATTGTTTCTAATTTACATCAACGACCTATGTGAGTTGGAGGTAGGTGGTGCTCGGGTATTCTCTAATGCCGACGACACTGCGCTAGTCTTTATCGGCGATGTTGGGTTTCGGTGCGGAAGGATACGGAAGTGGGATTGTCCAGAGTTTCCTCCTGGCTAAGAACTAAACTACTTACACTGAATAGCCAGAAAACTATCTTCATATGCTTTTCCTTAGTTAATAAAACCCAGCCTGATACTAATTTCATTGTAAAGATACACCAATGTCATAATATCCAGGACACTAATTGCGCTTGTCCGACTATCGAGAAGGTTGAGAAAACTAAATACCTGGGTATTATACTTGATCAGCAACTCTCTTAGCATTATCACGTTGCACTAGTCTGTGAACGCCTCAGAAAACTGATCTGGGTTTTAAACTACTGAGACATGTTGCAACAGCAAAGCTGGTGAAACAAATATACTATATATTGCTATTGCTCTAGCCCAATGTTTTTTAACCTATTGTGTTTCTATCTGGAGGGATGCCACCAAAACTAAATTCTATGACGTGGAATTTTTGCCATGCCATGCTTTTGTTTTAGTTACTGCGCCTCCTCGCACCGTACAGCCAACCCTTAAATCCAGTAATTTATACAGTTTGCGTTCGATTTAAATGAACGATTAATGTTCCAAATTCAAATCTCATTACTGCCCGCTAAAAAGTCTAGTGGAGAAAGGAGCTACTTTGCTGCCGCTTATAGAGGAACAAAACGACACTTTTCGAATAGAAGGGATGAAAAAGTAATACATCAATGGTTGTATTAGAATATTGTGGTGTTTTACGACTTCCTCGCATAGGAAAACGCGGGCAGAATCTAGTGTTTATAATATAACCTAAGTATGTTTAAAAAATATTGTTGACAGCAACTGGAAGAGGTTCGTCAAGTGGGTTCGTACAAGAAAGGAACAATGATGGCTGGTAAGAACGTGGCTGACATTGTGGTCATTTTGAAGACCCTTCCTACTAAGGAGGCTGTTGAGGGCTTGTCCAATAAGGTACTATCTTAATACTCACCTTTAATTTGTTACAATGTTTTACAGTTTTTTCGATTGCCTGGTTGTTATAGTAGTCTCGTGCATCACTACTGCGGCCATAAGTTCGATCCCCAGGATAGGCAATTATATTGATAAGGAATTTACCAGTAGCAGCCTAAATCTCGATTGATGCCTGGTTAGTCTGCCAGGGGTGCGGGTTGTTCGAAAGAGTTACCGTGGCCACTGGCGCACAGGCAACTGAAGGAACACGCGTGGATTTTAGTCAGTAAACGTCTGACACGCTATCCCGCTCTGCACAGAGCGGGAGAAGTTATTTGATGATTTCCCACATTTGAAAAAAATGCCTGGTTAGTGGGAATATGCTTGCCTCCCATTGGGACTTGGCTCGCCTCCCATCGGGACTTAAACGTAATTTTCAAGCCGTGGGTGTCCTATAAACAACTCTGTCTTACCCTTCGGAGTATACAAGCAAAACATCACGCATGTATTGCCCGAAGGCTTACGCAAAGTGTACCAGTAGTTGGTATACCTACATTGTGCCAATTTTGTTGTTAATGCCATGTAACGGGAGGCGAGCTTATTGCCATCAAACGGGCACAAATCCAGACTCCAGGAAGCTACTGATCCATTTGAACCCTGACCCATCTGGAAAAATCCAATAACACTTCGCCCAACCTGGGAACACAAACGAAGCAGTCATTTATTCTTGGTTTACTATCTGTTCTTTAAAATGACATTTGTTTAAACATTTTGTATATCCTGCTTTCAGGTGTGTGACGAGCTGAACAAGTCGTTACGGGCCGAAAGCCCGGGCACGTCGGTGACGAGCGCGTGCCACGAGCGTGGGTTCACCGTGACGGGCTCCGCCGCAGCCGTCCGCGTCCTCGTCACCACGCTGCACCAGAATCTGAGGAAACTGGAGCCCGCGGTAATGTGAACTGGTCCAAATATTACATTACTAGCGAAGTGCCCACAATTCATACGGGTGCAATTTACTGACCACTGTGTGTGATATGACAACAGTCGCCCGGGTCGATTAAATGTTATGAGCACGGTTTCCGCGGACATTTCGTGGATGGGTGACCATTTATTACATATCCCCACCCCTCAGTGCTTCGGAAAGCATGTTAAGCCGTTCGTATTGGCTATCATGCGTAGATCTTTGACAGCTGTTATACACGGTTAATTTTAGATCGTTCTGGAGCCGAAACACAGTAACTCCAAATGAGTAATAGTTACTATTGGCATTGTTATTATATTTTTAAGACGTCTAATAAAGAAGTTAGAAATTTATCACTTTTTTTCTGTCATACGAGTAAAATTTTAGTAGCACTTTCACTATTTCATTCATAAACGCAAGATCGTACGCGATCCGCTCGGTGATGACGTAGCGCGGCACAGCTGTGCGTGTGCGAATCAGTTGATTGCGTAGGTACCTACTCGCGGTGGGTCAATAGACGTCGGACGAAAAACCAGCTGCAAGTAAGTACCTACACTACCTACACAAACCTCAATCGTTGGTTGGTGTAAGTTCATTTACCTCCATCATCTCTCATTGTATCGGAAGCACGGGATTTACAGTCTCCTCGTAAACGAGAGAAATTAATTGACATTTAACTCACCCCTCTCGCATCACGATATCACCTAGTACACAAGGCTACACATCAAGCGATACATTTCCAGTTTACGCTGATCTCGTGCTGTACGAAAATCGTTTACAATGCGAGATCAGCTTATACTGGAAATGTATAGCTTGATGTGTAGCCGTGTGTACTACCCGTCAACTAGACACGACGAGTACGCTTGGGAGTTGCATTTAAGGCCTTGAATCGAGTGTCGACCAATCGAGCTAATAGGTACTTAATAAACATACGAGTACCTACCTACCATAATACTGCCTAAAACATTTTTTTGCGACAATGCTTGCGGCGGCTTCTACAAAGGCAGGCAATTCAAACAGAAAAATGAATCGTTTAGTGAGTTGCATAGAGTTCATTATTAGTTGGAGGTGTCCCTTACTATGAAAACATTGAACCGAATTAAGACCTTATTTAAATAACTTTAACCGCGTAATTCGGTTGTGAACCTTGAACCCTTGTACAGCCCGGTCGGACACGAGACAATAGATTTCTCAGAATATTTTTAGTAAACTGCGGACCTACTAACCTAGTTTGGTGAAATTTCTATTTTTCCCCGTTAACGGTTATGAAATAAAGTCTAAATTCGCTTATCTTATTTTATTTGTGTACCTATTTAACGATTGCGTATTTATTTAAAAAAAAGTCGGCGCGTAGGCAAAGGTAGCGGCGATCAGCGAACTCTGTCATCTGTGAACTAGGTACCTACGCTTAAATAAATAGACATAGTAAAACGGCAGCCATAGGTTTAGAAACACGTACCTATGGATGTAATTTTATCCATTCGAATTCATTTTCCATATTTACTATTGGCTAATTGGTCCCGTGTGTGTTGCCGGGCGTATAAGAATAGCACCATCCCATTTCTTCCCGTGGGTGTCGTAGAAGGCGACTAAGGGATCTACTAGAGAATGGGCAGCAGCGTTCTCTATGCATTTGATCACCTCACTGCGATCGCCAACCCGCCTGCCAAGCGTGGCGATTATGGCAAAACCCCCCCTTTTGGGGGAGGCTTATGTCCAGCAGTGAACGTCTTTCGGCTGAAATGATGACTATTGGCTAACATTGAATCGCCTGGCCGCCATTGTGGTACTACGACGTGGGTACCTAGCGTTCGAAGTACCTACCTACTCCAGTATATCTTCCTCTAACGCGGTCCGCGTTGCACGTGTGCGGGCGCTCGAAACTGTCCATGATCGAGGAGGCGCTGAGTTGCGGCCAGAATGGTGGAGGTGAAGGGAACTTGAGGGTCGTTGATTCCACGTGCGCGCAGTGAGTTCAGGTATTCCGGCTGAGCTTACAATCCTCTAGCCTCTTCCAAGTTATGGTTCGCAATCCCATAAAAATCCACATTTCACACACAGATTGCACTCATTTTTGGCGCGTAATTAGGTTGCGCGTGCGGTGTACGTGACCTAATACAGCGAAACGCGACACAATACTGGGAAGGAATTCGGAACAAGGAAGGGCGGGCGGTCGGCTAGACGGGGGTGGGGGGCGTGGCTAACGGATCATGCTGTCTGATCGATGAATGGATTTTTCAATGGATATCGTTCGCATGTGTTGCCGTTTGTCGATACGTTTTATACGCACGTATACATTGATCGCAAGGAAGCGTTACTTCGAGTTCTCATTATTTCACTCAAGAAAACAATAAATTTAATCTTTCGTGTTTTTTTTTTTTGTTGTTTATTTAAAATAATAGTCTCAATCGATTCTAGTTCGATGATCGAGTTCATGGCTTTCGGTTCCAGAACGACCTAAAATTAGCCGTGTATAGTTAGAACTCTGAAGTCTTAAAGTTTGACAACCAATCTTACCAGGGGGTATCGTATTTACTGGGCAGTAGAAAGTTGTAGAGGTCTAATATGCTGTAAGTATTGCGATCGAGTGCCATTTAATGTGTGTTACAAGATTACCACGCTGTATTAGTGAAGAAATCCGTATTATCTTAGGTAAATCGCGAACAACAACGATAAGTATGAACGCTGATTGGCTGTTTTTTTTTATGGATTGACGAATGTGCTGAAATCAGCGCGTAAATTTTTATTTCTGTATAATTTTTTGTTTGTTACAAAAACGACGCCATCGCGGCAGGCCGAGACGAAGATGGCGGGACGACCTTGATTCATTCCAAGGGGCAGGGGAAACTGGGTGACTGGCCAGTACTGGCAAAGGACATAATTGTGTAGAAGAGGGAGAGGGAGGCCTTTGCACTGCATTGGCACAATCAGGCTAGTTAGTTATAAATTGACTCTTAGATTACCCAATCAGCACTTAACTTTCTAATCTTCTAAAACAGATACAGGGGTATCTGTTTTAGGAGATCAGAAACTTAAGTAGTATAAACAAGGTTTTTATTTAGATCAGGTTTAAACCACCAAGCCAGTTTTTGAATTAAGAATGCAATGTGTGTATAAATGCAGATAAAAAAAACTGATTAGGTTCTAATTTTGATGCTAAGTTATATTTATTGTATTAAGAACTTTAAAATAAAGTTGGAAGTGCAAAAACTCGCTCAGAGTCTTGGTAGAGAGTATGTATATTCTTTGCTCAGAGGTTTAGCCTAGAACTAAAGTTAGATCGCGTTTTGTAATAAAAATGAATTGATTCGAAATGCAACCCCTAAGGAAGTTAAATAGGGGATGAAAGTTCCGCGTGGGAGAAGCTGTTGGCAAAAGATAGTTACAGATAAATTAGCTATGTGATAGATACATGGTGTTGACAATGAAGACAGTTTTAAATGTCCGTCCACAATAACTTTATATGTACGTAATTTTATAAATTGGACTTATATAATTGGATAAAGTGGACGTTAATGGGGATGCGTTAAGATAACCTGCAAAATTCATATAATCATATGACGTCTATGACAATAACCGTGAACCCTGAAACCTTGAAAATTTGAAATTAGCACATTGGCCTTATGATTACAAAAGATGATGCAATAATAATGATATGTTTGTAAACAGGTGCACCTCGACTACAAGGTGATTAGCAGCCACCTGGCCGCTATCCGCCACAGCCGCTGGTTCGAGGAGAACGCCCATCATTCCTCCATCAAGGTCAGTTCACTTATTATTTATTTTATTTGTACATAAAATGCCTAGAAACGCTTTGTTTTATATTATACTATACATACTAGCACTTCGCCCGCGACTTTGTCTACGTAGATTTCGAATTTTTCCCTACAAAATTTAAAACTTCGTAATTACGCGGTTATAAAAAAAAAAAAACTTCATGTTTTACTTGGCACAAGTTTATTTACTCAAGGAATATGTTTTTCCATGCAAACTAAAACCCCCCTTAAGGGTCGAATTTCCAAACCCTTCTTTGTGCTCCCCCACATTGTAAAAGGAAGCCGTATCCAATGTGTCGGTCAGTCAGTTTATCCTTTTATATATAGGTGTAACAAAAAAGGCGCAAGACCTGACAGTAGTTTGCTATATTTATATACATACCTATGTTAATTTTTCACGAAAAACGATTTTATTTAACTGATGTCTGAACTACCGCGTCATAACTAGGTAACAAAATATTTTATTTAAGTAAATATAGGCCTTATCTCAATGGAACAAAGCCTATTCAAATGCACGACCGAATTTGTAATTCGCTCATAGCTATCCTATGTGTAGTGCATTACAGCTTTCTTTACCACACACATACATTGTTTTTATTACATTCGAGCTAGTTATGTAAAAAAAACCGTTAATTTAAGGACTTTTTGAACTGAACTAAATGCAATACTGAATTTGTAGACCATATTTCACAATCTTTTGTTGAGAAATGCCAAAATAGTATAAAATTTGTAGGATTTTTTTTGAAAATTGAAGATTAATGTGAAAGAGCGAGGTGCATTAATTTGCCACCACCGCCTCATCAAAGGTTTAGTTATTCGCCGGCAGCGACAAGTGAAAGTGTTCCCGGATTTCGTTTTTGTTCCTATCAAATTATGGTACCTATTTGTTTACGCTCGCGATGGCATTCTATTACACCAATATTCAATACATGGAGATGTCGAGGACACTGGCTCGTTGCTACGTGTCGAGAGTTCTATGGTACAAAAGTGCTAGATAAACTAAAATATAACTTAAGAAAGCGTGCAATAAAGTAAATCGTGCAAGGCGTTTCGAAAGTCATAAGGGGACGCAGAAATAGTGTAGTGTATATTTCAATTCTGTCAGTACCTTCATATTTATCGATTGTACTTCGGTCACCCTACGTTGCTGAAAGATCGCAGACGGGCGATAAGTTTCTAGATTTAAAAGTGCTTCTCCTTTACTGAACCTAATATCTTAAAATAAAAAATGAAGTCGGTTAAAAGTTATTTAAATCCTACAGTCCAAAGCCTGTGAAAGTGTGATGCAAAGATTTAATTTTACTAGATAACTAACAAAATTTCAGCTCAAACGGTTAAAGATATCTGCTTCAAAATTGAGTTGCAATATTCCAGGACATACATACCAGTGAAGTTAAATAAAAGCTTTAAAAAAATTCGTAATGTTCGGTCATTGGACTAACGTACAGACCTGCGTACGCTGTTATTCGTTATATTGTACAGTTTTATTAAAGATAATGCCAATAACAAAACCCTTTTACTATAAACTGAATCACCCCGACTACATCTTGGCGCCCCACGTTGGGCGCCAAGATGTAGTCGGGGTGAGTCAGTGTAAAATATAACTAAACACATAATTACGACACAAGAGTTAGAATTCCAATGCCGCCATACTTATCATATATTGTTCAACCAAACTCATTTCTACCAACCTAACATCAGCCAATCAGTGGCCGGCATTCGCGCCGGCTACGCTACTATAGGTCGGCGCGAGGCGCATGCGCGAAGGTGCGTTCGAAAACACATTATTGTAAATATCTTGATGGCAATTTGCCTCTACTAATGCGTTCAGGGACACATTTAGTTACATCCGCTTTAAGATGTCATTTTTGTCTTATAATGTAATGTTGGGATGTAGGAGCTCTTGTGTTAATTCTGTTACTCTTTGTACATAGATAGACTAGCTGATCGGACAGACGTCCTGTTTCTTAGAATTCGAGCACAATTGTGCATCCAAACCATCCAGGGACCCACTGAAACACGTACAAAAAAAAAACATCATGTTCCGTCCAGACTTTTAGGAGGAGTTCAGTGACATACACGTCTAGAAGAATTAAACACATTAAGATAAAGATTTATTTATGTATCTATACAGGAAGGCAGGGACATCGACGCACAACCTGGTACTATGGATTCAGTACATGATTGTGGAACCCTACGTTGAAATTCTTCGATGATAATTTAAAAAAAACGTATTGACTGTTCCATACATTTTGACCGCGTAGGTAAGAAATATCAGTTTTATTTTTCTTTCTCGGTCGGTGAGCTAGTGCTAGATAAAACACATTCATTATGTGTCATGTCATAGTCTATAATGTGGTTTGTGTTGTTCTTTTTTTAATTTGCCTACATACAGCAATGTTTTATTATAATATTGATTTTGCACATTCCGTGCAAAGTCGTTTGAAATGGCGTGTCGTGCAAGCTGTCCTTGCGTGGAGAGAATAACTTTTATGTTTGTTATACGCGCAGGTCCTGATCCGTCTACTCCGCGACATGTGCGCGCGTCACGCGGGCCTCGCGCCCCTGACCCCCTGGATGATCGACCTGCTGGCTCACCACTGCATCATGAACAACCCGGCGCGACAGGCTCTGCCCATCAATGTGGCTTTTAGGTAACTTCATTCATCAAGCGGTATTTTTTGCAATTCACAAGAATTTTCACTGTTTATTACAAAATGTGATCTCACTTTAGTTCTAGTCTAAACGGCTGAGCCAGTTTTTGCATTTCCGAATTTATTTCGATTTGTGTAAAGCTCTTAATAGTTCTTAATACAAAAAAATGACAACTTAGAACTGCATTTCTATAAATATTGGGTTCTTAATAACAAACTGGTTTGGTGGTTTAAACCTGATCTTTTTTTCCCTCCTTTCATGATCGGCAATCGGTTTATGTAGCCAAAATCAGACGTGGTCTCAGTAGGTTAAATATATAGTTTTGACGATGTGGTTCCATTGAGCCGACATCAACATAAAGCATGAAAAGAGCTATTCTCAGTCTCTGATCCAGGTCCAGTATTTGCCATCTTTTTAGGCGTTTTATGGTTTGGTTATTTAGGAGGTTCTTAGCCAATTCATTGGCGTGCCCTAGTAATCTCTTCTTATATAGTGTACAGTTTCTATTTACTTCTTCCTTTACCGTGGGCATCTTTACATATTCGTGGATTTCAGAGTTTCTCACGAACCACCCTGCGCCTGATATTGATCGTAAGGCTATGTTTTGGAATCTTTGAATCTCTGTAGAATTTATATGTTGGAGTGATTGGCAGGACCCCATAGTTCTATACCGTAAGTCCGGTTTTATAATGGCTTTATAAGCCAGTAGTTTGTTGCTCGGAGATAGCTATGATTTGCGTTCGGAATGAAATTAGACTAACCAAAACAAAACTACCAGCCGCTAAAAGCAAAATGAAAATTATATAGTATTAACATAATTTAAGTGAGTTCCTTAACGAAAAAGATTTTGTAATTTTTTTTTTTTAGTGTGTATCTTTTGCATGCCTGCATGGTAAAATATGGCCGATCTTGTAATCATTTTTGTCATCTGTTATACCCATATTTGCAAAATAAAATTATCTTTATCTTTATGTCTGCTAGTGTCCTAACTCCCAAGTTTAATGGAAATCCCACTAAGTTGACTACACTGCTTCTCTACGATTTTGTCATTCGCCACAGATAACAAAAACGAGAAAAGAAAAGCAAAAAAAAAAAATGACAAAAAAATTCAAGCAATATCTACGCCATATACCGGGGTAATAATGTATGGAACAGCTGATTTTTTTTGTATAACTGACGAAAAATTTCTGTGCTGGCGGTCTAGAATGATATGCTGAATCATGGTTACAGTTTGCGATATGTTTTATCCTGTATTTTATAATAAATAGTATTAATTATTGACACAACCGTGTGTGTTGCCGGGCGTAAAAGAATAGCACCATCCCATCTCTTCCCGTGGGTGTCGTAGAAGGCGACTAAGGGACTTACTAGAGAATGGGCAGCAGCGTTCTCTATGCATTTTACCACCATACTGCGATCGCCAACCCGCCTGCCAAGCGTGGCGATTATGGCAAATCCCCCCGTCTTGGGGGAGGCTTATGTCCAGCAGTGGACGTCTTTCGGCTGATATGATGATGATGATTGACACAACGTCGGTTGGGTCAGCTTGTTTATGAAATGTATGTATTTTATTATACTGAATGCTCGTCAGACGCGCGCTCTCGTTGCTGGCTGGTGGCCTGTTCCTGCCGGGCTGCGCCGGCCTGGCCGACCCCTGTGAGTCCACGCACGCGCGCGCGCATACCTCTCTCGACCTCGCCGAGCAAGATATCGCCGCTTCCACCGCACAGACGTGAGTAAAAAATTAAGCATTTATTTCTGACTCAATGTTTGTCATATGAATCTGAGAATACGCTTTGTTAGACTGCGCACTCTGGCCTCTTAGAAATGATTCTTAGCATGACGATGACTCTCCTCTAAATCTTGCGCATCAGGAAGCTGTTTTTTGACACAAAAGTCATCCACAGTTGCGTGAACAAACTTGCCCGACGCGCTGCAGATAACTCAATAAGCATTCGTGTGTATTGTAAAGAGACCGAGTCAAGTCTTTGAGGCGAGCATTTTAGTGTGCATTAACACATAAACAAGCTAATTCTCCTTGCTCAGCGCAGATAAGGGTCATCACGGACCATGGACATGCCATACAAAATCGATCAGCTGACTATTGATTTTGCATGGGAGGTCTGTTTTTTTTTTTCATATTTCGACCCATGTCCCTTGGAGTCAGTTGTTTAACTTCACGGGTAGGTACTATTACCCTGAAAATTTTTAACGGTGACTAAAAAAATCACTCAGTATTAAAGCGATGTGGGAAGCACAAGACCGGTCGAAGTGGAGGAGCCTGGGGGAGGCCTATGTCCAGCAGTGGACGTCTTTCGGCTGATATGATGATGATGATGATGATTAAAGCGTACTGAATTTTCAACGCACCTCTTCTGCTTAGCACCGCGTAATTGGATATGAAACAGTGTTGCAGTGTTTTAATGTGCTTGGATGCATTCTGTTGGATTCTCAATGCTCAACGCAACACCGAGAGCTGATAATCCAGAGTGCGATAAAAAATCCCCAGTGCAAGCCTGCACCCCGATTGCGTAATACACTATCAATCAGAATCCGAGTCGTTTTGAAGGAGGGTTGCGATATATTTTCGAAAAATGTGTCTGCTGAACAACGTTAAAAACGCAATAAATATTATTGTTAATAAATATTAATATTAATAAATATTATTATTAATAAATATTATTATTAATATTACTGTCAAAATGAAAGCCATTTGTACTGATAGTGTGTTACTTCGTGAGCTGTTTTCACAAACCAATAATTTTCTTCACAGTTTACTTCGAGTAGTTGCTCAGGGCGGTCACCGATACGTGCTGGGCCTACAGCCCTTTGAAGGTGGCAAAGATATCTCAACTGAGATAACCGTTTGGGACGGCGTGGTGGTATCACCACTGGCCCCGGCGTATCAGGAGACACCAGAACCTATGGAAACTGAAGATAAGGGTAATTTTGTTTGTTATCTACACAAATAAATAACATTGAAGTGTCTGTTTGTAATGTAATTTACAGCTTTTTACTAAATGCATGAGAAAATATATATGGTAAATAACTACATATTACAAAAAAAAAAACCTATTTTTAGTCTGTCTGTTTCGAAACGGTAGGTGTAATTTTTACAGGACTTTCACTGATAGCTGATGCTATAAGAAGTAACATAGGCATGTTTGTTTGTCCCGGGAGCATCTTCTCGTAGGATAATTGCAGACACCCACGCGAGCGAAGCTGCCTGCAGCTAGTAGTTTTTTTTTTTACTTATATTGTTGACTTTCTCTTTGGTCAAGTAGTTTTCATTTGTTTCCAGTTAAAAGGCATCAGGCTTCTTCCACTAATGTATCAGGGAGCAAAGCTCTATGTATGGAGCGTTTGGTTCTTCAGCGAGATATCGGCGAAAATATGTTTTTCACCGTTTCAATGGTGCGGCCATGTGGTTTTAGTCTTATAAGCTCCTGAAATATAAACCTAGGATTTTTTGTTGTATAATCATCATCAGCCTTTTAATGTTCCCACTGCTGGGACACAGGCCTCCTCTCGGTGAGAGGGATTGGGCCGTAATACACCACGCGGGCCCAGTGCGGGTTGGTAGATGTCACATGTCTTCGAATTTTTGGTTCTAGGACATGCCGGTTTCCTCACGATGTTTTCCTTCACCGTTTTGAGAGCAGTGGTAATTGAAATAATTTACGCAACGTAAAGCGCCTGTCTGGGTTCGAACCTACGACCTACAACTCGTAAGTCGCGGCCGTTACCACTTGGCCACCACTGCTCTCGTATTTTTAATAATTCTGACAAATTCAAATCTGGGTATTACAAAAATCTTCAGACGTCTGCGATGGTTTTTCAGCGAGATATCGGCGATAACGTGTTTTTCATCGTATCAATGGCACGCTCATGTGGTTATATACCTACAGCTCCTAAAGTACAAACCTAGGATTTTTTTCAATCTATTATTCACCTAAATTTGAGGTCTGCAACGCTTTGTTTTAAAGATCTCCGTGGCCGGTTCTCTGCGTTTCAATGGTGCGGCCACGTTCAAACCCTTATAACTTTTTAACCGTAACTTTGACAAATTTATGGTTTTGGGAATCAACTTTTACAAAATCTTTTTATTTACATTGCTGTGGCCACGCCATTGAAACGCACACGTGTCTTATGAGCGTCGCTTCGTGAGACAAAATTACTGTATGTACCTGTCAAGGTTTTCCCAAAACATTACGAATGAGCCAGTCTTAATAAAATGTATCTTCAGCGTCTGATATATTACCGGTGCCCTTCGAACTGGAGCTCAGCTTGCATCAGTAATAGATATGGTGTGTCTATAAGATTATTAGAACAGCTTAAGACTAACAGTGGGGTTTAAAAAACCTACTTGTAAAGAAACCTTCCACTTAAGTGTATTTGAAATTACTTTTTCTATTGTTTCAGATGAAGAAGGTGATGGAAATGCAACTTAGATTAATTAATTAATATATTGTTCGTCAGATCATGTGTAAGAATCGAAAAAATAAATAAAACACAAAACAAGTATACCATTATTTATCTGAAACTTTCTTTTTATTGAAACACTAGTTGGTTTCTCTTGCATCTCAACCTAATCCTTCAACGAAGCGACGTGAGACGGCCAATTCCCGTAATAAAACGTTAAAAATATATAGTCTCGATCTCACCTTTTTATTTTGTTTAGCATATATCTACTGTCCCACTGCTGAGCAAAGGCCTCCCCCAAGTCCATCCAGGAACTCTTCCCGCGCCCCCTCGCACCAGCCCTCGCGGTACGCATACAGGTCGTCTCGCCACCGCTTTCTGGACTGACCGCGGCGGCGTCGTCCATCTTTAGGCACACATTGTGTAGAGATGTTTGCCCAGCGGTCATCCTGCATGCGGCTGATGTGACTCGCCCAATCCTATTTGAGCCTGGCAGCGTATATGGCCGTCTCTGCGCCCCCGAAGGGGGTGCGAGGAATCTGTATCGAGGCGTTTGGCCCCATGACCGATGGGTTGATCTCTCGGTCCCCAAAATTGGGGACCCGTCCTGGGTACCCCCTTTCCCCGGAGAGGGGTGGGAGTGCTCTTTGCACATCTAGTCGCCTAGGCGTTTGCGGGAGGCAAACCCCTAGGCGACTTGGCGTTCTGTGGTGTGTTTTTGGGGTGATACTGTAGGAGCGCCCTAAGTGCTTCTCGGCAACCAGGCCCCAGCTGGGTGAGATCCCTAGTTCCCTAGGGAAAGTCCGGCAAAAGCCGATCGATCAATAGGGCGCCGGTTTTGTTTGGCGCTCGCCTACGGTGCTTCCCCGTTCCCAGCGACGCAACCAGGTCTAGCCAGTGCCGTCACAAGGCGCGGTGCGGAGTGGTGTGTCGAGCTATTTGTATTGTGTGTGCGTCGCTCGTGTGGTAGTCCTGAGTATTACACGAGTGTGGAGTAGTGTATGTGAGCCGTGCTTGTGGCGCCTATATTAACCT
Source organism: Polymixis flavicincta (assembly GCA_949987655.1). Lineage (NCBI taxonomy): Eukaryota > Metazoa > Arthropoda > Insecta > Lepidoptera > Noctuidae > Polymixis > Polymixis flavicincta. Next base: position 6,345,775 of record OX465171.1, on the reverse strand, counting down.
AGGCGCCCCTTGCGCGGCAAATGTCGAGTAGAAAGTGTGGAGTCTATTGTTCGGGAAAGTCGCGTGCAGAGGGTGGGCAACTTATGCGGGTTTCGAGTCCGGTAGCGCGACGTCTGCGATGAGGTCGCGCGGGAAGCGCTTGTAGTCGGGAGGCCGTGCGTGCCAGGGTGCGATATCCCTGATGTGGTGGTGTTAGAGTATTAAGCACGTGCGAACATCCCCTTCGCCAATCTCGTGCTGAAGTCGTCCATGCTCTCGACACGCAGATCTCTGTGGACTACATCGTTCCTCAGGTTCCGAGGAGCTTTCCCTATTTGACGCAGCGTGTAGTTCTGCTGCGTCCGGAGATTCTTCCTGTGCTGCTCGGCTGTGAGGGCGAGCCAGGCAGGATAATGTAGTGGGCTGCAATATTGTTAAAACTATATTTTCTTTTTGTTATTTGTAAACATTTTTATATTGTAGCTGTCTATTGTCCCATAATAAATAAAATAAAATACTGCTGCTGAGCTGCTTGAGCTTGGCAGTCTTCTTGGCTACGTCTTTTATACCCGTTCTGGAACGCAGCGCGGTGTTCCGAATTTTGTCCTGTCTTTATAATCAATCAATCATTTAAAATTTAAAAATGCTCTAAGTTTATTAGCAACGAATGTAGGTTACATTGAAATACAAGTGGATTCGATAAGAGAGTGCCATGTACATTCTGCCTGGAAATAGGCACGCAAAAATTATAAAAAAAATATTGAGAAGCTAATTACAATTTAAAATTCGACCCCAATAAAAACTATGGCACATTTTTTTCTATAGTATGCCAAGAATTCAATAAAGCATGTCCTGTAAAAAAGTTACAATCACTACTAAACCAAAATTTTGCGAATGGGCCACTGATGACATTAGAAAAAGGCAATACAATTTTTATCACGAGAAATCATTGACTTCTGATCAGGTCCTTCATAATTATGTAAGAAACTATTCTAAGCTTAAGCATCTAAGATATTCAAAAGAAACTAAATTAATAAGTAACAAAAATAGATTATGTTGGTTAGGTATCTGTTTTGTTGTACCTGTACATATTTTGGGACAAACATTTACACACATTACTTCGTATTGGTCAAGTTAATTTTATACTTTGTTTTATACCTGTACGGTTTTATCCATGACACAATAAAAAACAATGCATGATTTAGAAACTTTTTGTTCTAGACAGCTGACCACAAAGAAAACATATTTCAAATGACAACTTAATTTTAAAATTGTTCCGTGGAGCAGAGCGGCGCTTGTTTTTGTACAGTTCAAACTTAGAATTGATCCAGGAGGTGCAGCATTTTAAGCTTCCAAGTGAAATAAGAAATCTATTTTTTAAGTACCTACCTAAAGTTATCCAGTTATAAAGTTTAAACATGCGTGAATGTATATCTATACACGGCGGCCAGGCTGGCGTACAAATCGGTAACGCCTGCTGGGAGTTATACTGTTTGGAGCATGGGATCCAACCGGACGGGCAGATGCCCTCCGACAAGACCGTCGGTGGAGGTGACGACTCGTTCAACACATTCTTCAGCGAGACGGGCGCTGGTAAGCACGTGCCTAGAGCGGTGTTCATCGATCTCGAGCCCACCGTGGTGGACGAGGTACGCACGGGCACCTACCGCCAGCTGTTCCACCCCGAGCAGCTCATCACGGGCAAGGAGGATGCTGCCAACAACTACGCGCGAGGGCACTACACCATCGGCAAGGAAATCGTAGACCTGGTGCTTGACAGGGTACGAAAACTAGCCGACCAGTGCACCGGCCTGCAGGGATTCCTCATTTTTCACTCTTTTGGAGGAGGCACCGGCTCGGGCTTCGCGTCCCTGCTGATGGAGCGACTTTCTGTTGACTATGGCAAGAAATCTAAACTAGAATTTGCAATCTACCCCGCTCCACAGATCTCGACAGCTGTCGTAGAGCCTTACAACTCTATTCTCACCACGCACACGACCCTAGAACACTCTGACGCGGCGTTCATGGTGGACAATGAAGCGATCTACGATATATGTAGGAGGAACTTGGACATTGAAAGACCTACATACACTAATCTAAACCGCCTAATTGGTCAAATCGTGTCGTCTATCACGGCCTCTCTGAGGTTCGACGGTGCCCTGAACGTGGACTTGACCGAGTTCCAGACAAACTTAGTACCATATCCTCGTATTCACTTTCCCCTAGTGACGTACGCTCCCGTCATCTCTGCTGAGAAAGCATACCACGAGCAGCTGTCAGTGGCGGAGATCACCAACGCGTGCTTCGAGCCCGCTAACCAGATGGTTAAGTGCGACCCGAGGCACGGCAAGTACATGGCGTGCTGCATGCTGTACCGTGGCGATGTTGTGCCCAAAGACGTGAATGCTGCTATCGGAACCATCAAGACTAAGAGGACTATTCAGTTTGTTGATTGGTGCCCGACCGGATTCAAGGTGGGCATCAACTACCAGCCGCCGACCGTGGTGCCGGGCGGGGACTTGGCCAAGGTGCAGCGCGCCGTTTGTATGCTGTCAAACACCACTGCGATTGCGGAAGCGTGGTCGCGGCTCAACCACAAGTTTGATCTAATGTATGCCAAGCGAGCGTTCGTCCACTGGTACGTAGGTGAGGGCATGGAGGAGGGCGAGTTCTCTGAGGCACGCGAGGATCTGGCTGCGCTGGAAAAGGACTACGAGGAGGTGGGCATGGATTCTGGCGAAGGCGAAGGAGAGGGCGGCGAGGAGTATTAATTCTAACTCTTTTAACGACTTATGTTTAGGTCATTTTCTGTTTGTTAGGTTTAACATTGTCTTTTTCAACGTTTGGATTCTTTAAGGAAAAATAAACAAGTGTATCTACTACTTTCTGCATTTATTTTTAATTCTACCTGTCCAATGACGCATGTCTGCAAGATAAGACTTCGCACGACACGTATTGATATTTTTGTTTTAGGTAAGTTTATGTGCATCTGGATTGAGGGCCCATTTTTTAAACCCTTGTAAAACTAAATAAGTCTTATAGGGAAATTAGTTAAAATTTGGTGAAAAAAAAAGCATAGGGTCATCTTAAACGTGAATTAAAACTGTTATGATTCAATAACTTGGGCCCCTCAATCCAGACGCGTGCATAAAATGGCATAGCCTAAATCTGAGAAACTTATCTCTGGGTTAATAATTTTTATTTGCGAATAAAATATGAGATTACAGATTTATGGCGGTATATCTAGGGCCCTCAAATTCATTCATGTCTTTACTGAGGAATCTGCAAAATATGGATTTACCTGAAGAGATACTTACATAGGTACGACTTTAATATATTTTACTTAGATACCTCTGTGAATTGGTTAAAAAGAAATAATGACCCAAAAGCTATTTGTTAAAAAGTAATTGAACGTTGAATTTTACTAAAACGTTTGAACTGAGAGCCCAATATTTTCGGCTTTATTGGATAGGCTCAACATCATAGTCTAACTCAAATTAGAATACCTTTTTTTTTTCAGTTTTTTTATTAAAATGTAAACCTGTAAACCATCGTCTGTTCTTCTAAATTCCATACTTTTTGAGAAAATTGATTTCCAATTTTCTATAGGAGAAAATTTTGTAGGGTGGATATGATTTTGTTACTTTTTTTGGACAGGATCAGATGCGTAAAAAAATAACACGCTTAAAAATCACAGACATATAAACAGTAGCAGACCAAACATTCGCTAAAAATTGCGTAGCCATTACGCACACATAGGGAGTGTTGTCAATACAGGGCCGGACTAGGGCCGGTTGCCGGTATTATCTAACGATATTGAAACGACTGATAATCGTACTGACAATCCGTGAAAATCGATATTCTCTGGGTATATGAAGTGTAGATTTCTTATCATTAAAGTCTTAACGAATCCATCGCCATCTATTCCCGTGGTTATTGTAAAAGGAGAATAAGGTAATATTTTAAAAGGACGATGGGCGGTAGTCCACTCACCTCCTTTTAACGGTATATATACACAGACCGTTGACGGGCATCAGTATCAGATAAAAGAACTGTCTCGGCAGTCATTAACCAGCATGCCCAGCTTTGTAGGACCTAGAGTTAAGGTGTTGGTGTGCCTGAAAGCTAGCTTATGAATATATCAGGAATTTTGAAATAAAAGAATGAATTTAATTATTATTTATATGTTTATTTTTTAAACTTTATTTTCATAATTTAAAAACGAAAATATAATAATATGTACTAGTATATTAAAAGAAAATAATACGAGTATGTCCGCATCGTGGTTAATGGGATAAGTGCCCAAAAGGTTGGCAGAAAAGCCACGTTGTATGGGAGTGCTGATTATTTGACCGAAAAATAGGCCAGCCCTTTGGTCACGTGCAGAGTCGACCAACTGCTTGGGAATGTCTCGGAAAACTAAGTGGGCACTCGAACCCCATGGCCCTAGAGTTTCAACCCCAAACGGCTCGAACATATAGGTTCCAATAAGATTGAAATATTTGCACTGCTTGCGGTTTTCCGCACCTGCAGCAGCCGCTGCTTAAACAGTTCATTCAACAGAGTAGGAATTGCTCCAGGACCTAATGTTGTTAGAAAAGCACTGGGATCAATCAAGTGTTTCTCAAAATGCTTCGAACAAAATACATTCGAAGGTCTAGGTTGCCAATCCTGGAGTTTCAAGTTTTAAATCCATGTATTCCGGAAACTTTCATCCTTTGGAAACCTGGAAAAATTATTAGTACGTTCAATTATTACCTGCAGAATGAAATGTCAAAGTTATGTGAGTAGCCTATACCTATTAATGTCCACCATCGTTCATGTTATCCATCACACATATAGGGTAACATAACCGGCTAATGAGACACAATTCATTTTCTATTGTAACGTACCACATGCGGAACGCGCCGGGCCGGAGTAATTTTATAATTTATTAAAATACCATGCATGTTTACACTGATAATCTGCACTCTGCAGTATTTTCGAACTGGTATGTCTTTGTCGCCAAATCCGTCCCTGACTACACAACATAATACAAAAACTTACCGATGAAAGGTCAATCCAGGTGTTTTGTGGTAGCTAGCACTGTCACACTGGTACGCACAGCATTTCACCATTTCATTTTGTGTAATAAGTCCCAAACGAGTAATATTTCAAGTAATATTTCGCGGTTGAAACATAAAACCACCATAGAACGTCATGTTGCTTATCAATATGGCGGCGCGGGACAGACGAGTTACGCGTCAAATTTTGTCTATGTGTGAGTCAGTGTGACAACAGGTGACAGAACGAGATACCACATAAGACATGTCGCTTAGCAAAAAAAGGATAAAGAATCAAGTCCATCGACTATGGATTAATGTTTGGTCTGCTACTGTTTATACAGCGTACAGACCCTCATACAAGAAATTTTTAAGCAAATAATTAAAGGGTAATGGGGTGAAAGGGGGGGATGATAATTTGTATGGAAGTATCGTCATTTTTAGAGCTAGAAGCTTGAAACTTATTTTTAGGCTGTTGATTTGATCTAAATAAATTTTACATTAAAAGTTTGTAAAAGTTTTACCCCCAAGGATGTAAGATAACAATAGAGATTAGGGATGAAAGTTTGTTTGGAAATATGTAAGGTTTATGTGAATATTTTATATTATAAGTTTGCGACAAGAGACAAAATATTAGATATAATCTAATGTAACATTTACGGCGTCATTACAAAATGTGAAACTGAAGTTAACGCTAGTAAGAAAATTGTCAAGCACCACGCCGTACACGATAAGCGCTGTGCGGTACGGCACGGTGTAGGTGGAGAAATATGCCTTTTTTTCGGTGGGAAATCATCAAATATCTTCTCCCGCTCTGGGTGGAGCAGTCGGTCGTGTCAGACTTTTTACCCGAACGGGCAGACTCGTGGAGGCTTGTGCCACGCGCATGCGAATACTGATTTTTTCCGCTGCAAATTCATTATTATTCACTGCAAATTTATCACAATTCGATTTCCACGATTTTTTGCTTATTTAATTACGTGAAATACAAATAACAAGGTTACATTTTTTTCTTTCGTTGGGTCATTGTTCTGTTTATTTCATTCGGTAAAAGCAGATTACTTTCGACAAATAGCTCATTAAATTTTGCGTTTTTTGTATGAGTATGTGTTTCATTTGTAAAATAATTAGCCTAAATAATTAAAGATGGTACCCAAAACACTATTCCACGCGGATAATGTCGCGGGCACAGCTAGTATTGCAATAATAGACGAAAAAAATGTTTTCTTCTTCGGAAATGGAGCCATGTAGTTAGTTGCTATTTTTTTCCCTAAAAATATAGCATCCATAATTAAAAATAACTTCGCTCACTTGCTTTTCTGAACAAAACTTTAATTAAATAGTTGTTACAAAAAGATTGTGAGTAAATTGTATTTTTACGATATCAGAGTATTTTTAGGTTAGGTAAATTTGTGTGCAGTAAATAGTTTCCTTATAATTATAGCAATCGTGTTTTATTTGTTACGTATTTATTATGAAATGAATTTGATTGACTTGCGGATTGCGACGTATCTCGCAAATATACGTTTTTCCGTCCAAAAAAGTAACAAAATCATATCCACTCTACAAAAGTTTTTCCTATAACATTTGGAAATCAATTTTCTCTTAAAGTATGGCATTTAGAAGAATGGACGATATCTTACCTTTCAATTAAAAAATAGTAAAAAGGTATTCTAATTTTCGTTAGGCTATGATGTTGAGCCTAGCCAATAAAAAAATAATATTGGGCTCTCAGTTCAGACGTTTTAGTAAATTTCAACGTTCAATTACTTTTAACAAATAACTTTCGAGTCATTATTTCTTTTTAATTAATTCACAGAGGTATCTAAGTAAAATATATTAAAGTCGTATGTAGGTATTTCTTCAGATAAATTCATGTTTTGCAGAATCCTCAGTAAAGACATGAATGAATTTGAGGGCCCTAGCAAGATATACCGCCATAAATCTGTAATCTCATATTCTACAGATTTGGGAATTTCTTAAAATATTTAAGAAAATCTTAACTAAATTCGTAAATAAAAATTATTAACCCAGAGATAGTAGTTTCTCAGATTTAGGCTATGCCACTTTATGCACGCGTCTGGATTGAGGGCCCAAGTTATTTAATCATAACTGTTTTAATTCACGTTTAAGAAATTAATGGCCCTTTGCTTTTGATTTTACTATTTTTTAACTAATTTCCCTATAAGTCTTATTTAGTTTCGCAAGGGTTTAAAAAATGGGCCCTCAATCCAGATGCACATGGTTTATTTGTACTAATGTTAAATATAAATGCCGCCTGTGGCGACGCTGGAACTAGTGCCAGTCAACCCCGCTACATCGCTCGATGTTCAGGTGAGATGTCCCCTTTACTCCCAGCTACGCTTCTTTAAAGGAAAACGGGGGGGGGGGGCGTAGGTACACTATGGCAAGGTTCACAAACCTCATAGTGTATCCTTGTGCCCACCAGCCACAAATTAAATTTATTCAGACCAAACGCTTTGAAAAACACTTACTACACTACCCCTGTCATAAAGAGAAAGAGTTCACCGGGGCGCAAGGCGGTCTGTTGCTCTAAGTTTGGCGCGATGTCTCCGCCTTGCAACCCAAGAGAATTCTTATAGCGCCTGGCAGCAAATTCTCACCTACCCGAGGATTCTGCATGTCCAAAAAACTTTAGCAAATATGATGATGATGATATTTACATATAATACATACAGCCAATTTCTCAATTCTTATCCGCTTGAGTGGCCATGATGACGTCATCAATATAATACATAGGTACAGCCAATTTCTTAATTCACACTAATCTGTTCGAAAGAGTTAGAGAGAGTTGTAAAAGTTGTGAATTGAGTAAGCTGCGATTTATATGAGGCACGCTTGTTTGTAAGCTGTTTTGTTTCATCTGCATATTATCTTCAGCCATGGCTCAGTAGCAAGGTAGCCTTAGGCGCTAAAGGAAAAGCAACAAGGCAAAAAAAAAAATGAAAAATAAAAAAAAAAACCAAAAAGAAAGACAACCGACTTCGGCTTCGACTAAAATACATATCCAAACTTATCGACTTCCGAAATTAAAGTTATTTTTCACTTTTTTGTTGGTTGGCTTCGCAAGTTCTAAAGCTGCAAGTTCTTATTTTATTCTTCCGATAATTTGACTTGCTGGTAGAAACTAGCCATCGAATATAGGGGTCCTCCATTACTGTTTTCGTTGGTACTTAATAATAATTTGTATATAATGATGTCTATGGCGTCTGTCAACGTCACAATGAAAAATTCTCAAGCATAATTTTTTACATAAAATAAATAGTATCTGAGTCCAGATTCTACCTCAATATTAAATAAAAACAACTAGAATAGTACTAATATGAAAGTAAAAATGAAAAACCTTTTAAAAACGGACCACAAATATTTGAAAAAAAATGGACCAAACAATATCCTATGTGATTTGTGAGCGAGTGATTTAATTATGCAGACAAGAGCCAAGACACGACTCCAGGCACACCCACCATCTCCGGACTCGTCGCTCAGCTCCGCCTCGCAGCCGCCGGTACGCGCATCAACCGTGAGCGCCGTGTCACCGGTCGCTGCAGTTGCGTCGAGCTCGAGCGACGAGTTTTTCTCCCCACCGTCGTCACCAACACCACAACGACGGCGAGGAAGAGGACGGCCACCAGCGGGCTTGGGACCTCGAAGCCAACAGGTCTCGAGCAGGGTCCCCGCTGCCGGTGGAAATGTGTCGCGCATACGATGGACGCAGTCCATGAACGAAAGTGTGATGCGCGCATATTATGGGGCTACAGAGGGAGGAATTAACCTTACAGCGTACCGAGTTCGGATGCTCTCTCTGTTTCAGGTGCTTGAACCAGCCGTCAACGTCTCGGCCCAACGATTATCGGATCAGGTGCGCGTCATTCAGCACAATCATAGATTGGATGACGCTACACTTGATCGGCTGCGCTCGGAAATGCAGAATAGTTCTGCTAGTAACCCTCCTCCACCCCAGAATGTCGTGCATGCGCCTGCCGATGTTCCATTACAGGCAAACCAGCACAATGAGGAGGAAGAAGCCAGGGCTATATCTGCAGAGAACCTATGCAATGTGGATATAGGGAGCATTCTGGAAGATGCCATCCGTGAGTACCGGTTCACATCACCTGACCTTAGACCACGGCTACCACGTTTGCCCATGAATAAAAAAACCAGAGCACTGGTGTGTGCCCTAGATGCGCTGTTACCAAATTTTATTGAAAGCAGCGCAGACCTTTGCGATACACACTCAATCTTGTATTGCACGGCTGTTGCGGCATGTCGTACAGCTCGTGTCAAATTCCCAAACACTGATCGAGCTACACGACCGAAACCCGCCGCACCAGCCTGGCAATGCAGGATTGAGCGTCGTATTAATGAGACCAGGGTACTCATCGGGAAGCTTATCTGCTTCAGGGAGGGCAATACACGACCAAGGGTGATGCGCTTTGTGAGGCGGGCGTTCACGGGAACTAGTATTAGTCCTCGAGAATACGCATCCCGTGTCACAGAGCGCATCGACTTCCTGAAGCAGAAAGTTTATGCATGGGCAAACCGTATCCGTCGGTATAGGCGAAGAGTGGATCGGTACACTCAGAATCGTATGTTCCAGAATGATCAAAGGTGGGTATACAGAGCTTGGGAGCGACCCTTTCCCACACAAGGTGTGACTGACGCGCGTCTACCGGATAATGATGACATGTGTGCGTTTTGGCGGAGCATTTGGTCGATGCCCGTCAGTCACATTGAAGATGATTGGATGCGTGTTGTTGAACGGGCGTGTGATTCAATACCAGACATGGAGGCTATCACCATCAGTCCTCTGGATGTGGCCCGTGCAGTCCGTCCGCTGCCTAACTGGAAATCTCCAGGGCCGGACGGACTGCACAATTTCTGGATTAAATGGCTACAAAGGTCACACTCTTGCTTAGCTTCACAATTCCAGTCATCTTTAGAGAATGGGTCGCTACCACAGTTCTTTACGACAGGTATTACCCACCTGCTCCATAAATCGGGAAGTACTGCGGAACCTAAAAATTATAGACCTATTACATGTTTACCGACGGTCTACAAAGTTCTTACATCCATTCTTAGAGCAAAAATTACAAGTCATATTGAAAGCAACGCTATTATGTCGGTGTCTCAGAATGGATGTAAGAATGGGTCCCGTGGTACTAAGGAGCTGCTCCTTATAGACATGGCCATAAGCCAACAGGTTCGTAGATCCCGGAAGGATCTGTCGACATGTTGGATAGATTATAAGAAGGCCTATGACTCGGTGCCACATACATGGCTCATGAGGGTGCTGGAGTTGTACAAAATAGACGCAACTCTACGCACCTTCCTGATGTCGTGTATGAGGCAATGGAGGACGGTCCTTCTGTATCCAGGATGTCGACAGATCCAGGGGACCGATGAACCGATTAGGATTGAGCGTGGAATATTTCAGGGCGATAGTTTGAGTCCGCTTTGGTTTTGCTTAGCCTTGAATCCTCTAAGCACACTGCTGGAGGATTCAGGTCTAGGCTATCGGTTGAGAAAAGGTGGTCAGGTGATATCACACCTCCTTTACATGGATGACTTGAAACTCTTTGCCCCCAACAACTTGCAACTAATGGAGCTACTGAAGGTAACAGAATCCTTCAGTAGCGCCATCAGGATGGAATTTGGTGTGGACAAATGTGCAGTCATGCATGTAAAGCGAGGAAGGATTATAGAATCCGTGGGAACCCAAACTACGGATTCTATACACCTTAGATCACTCTCCTCAACCGAAACCTACAAGTACTTGGGTATGTCGGAAGCATTAGGCATCAATACTGCCGACATGAAACAATCGTTGAAGGAGCGCTTCTTTGGCCGCCTGAATAAAGTGTCAAATAGTCTTTTATCAGGCGGAAACAAAGTGCGCGCCTTCAACGGTTGGGTCATGCCGGTCTTGATGTACTCTTTCGGCATACTCAAATGGACTCAAACGGAACTTGACGCCCTGGATAGGAAGATCCGTAGATTGCTGACGGCACAACGGATGCATCACCCACGGTCATCAGTGATGAGACTGTACATCCCGCGGAAGTGTGGGGGCCGAGGCTTTTTGAATGCTAAAACCCTTCACAACCGCGAGATTTGCAGTCTCAGGGAATATTTCCTTAACACTGACGTGGGGATGCATCAAGATGTGGTCGCAGTGGACAAGAGCCTCACCCCGCTCTCCTTGGCGAAAGAGAACTGGCGCAAACCTGCAGTACTGGATACTAACGATCGTAAGGAAGTATGGCAAGCCAAAGAGCTACACGGACGCTTTTTCCGGGCTCTTCATGGGCCTGATGTAGACTTTTTGGCGTCTGTATCCTGGCTACGTTTCGGCGACCTCTTCGGGGAAACCGAAGGTTTTGTTTGTGCGATTATGGATGAAGTTATCATGACGAATAACTATCGGAAATACATTGTCAAGGATGGTACGGTTGACATCTGTCGGGCATGCCACCGTCCCGGTGAATCAATCCGACATATCGTTTCCGGTTGTTCTCGTCTTGCTAACGGCGAGTATTTGCACAGACACAATCTAGTAGCTAGGATTATCCACCAGCAACTTGCTTTGCAGTACAACCTTGTGGAGTCTGAAGTACCATACTACAGATATGTGCCCGACCCGGTTCTCGAGAATGGTCACGCCACATTGTACCGATAATCATTACAGTAAATGGCCTAATAGCGAAGAGCCTCGACCAACATCTCAGGAGGCTCTCATTGCGCGGCTGGATCAAGGGCTTGATTCAGAAAGCAGTACTCCTAGACACGGCACGCATAGTCAGGAGGTTCCTTTCTCTAGAGCCCTGACCACCGGCATCTTGGACCCTGCTCCTGATGCCGATGGGCCACTATTTTTTATATTTTTAAATGTTTTTATTTTATTTTTGTAAAAATATTTAAAAATATACCTAATATGTACAAAAGAAAATAAACGAATAGTAATTTGTATATGAGAACTAGCTAAGTCCAATCTTGGGCTTCAATATATTATCCTAAGTTATAGGAAGAAATAATATTATCAGTTGTCTAAAAATATTTTATGTTATTGTAAATAAATTTCAAGACTGACCATAGAACTTGGCACCCATTTAGATCTCATTTCTTTTGTCGTTGAAGTTAACAACCAAGGAATATATCATGATATTGAACTTGGCTCTCATTTCACATTGATTTAGATCAAAAATCTAGCCATGGTCCAGGTCATGTGAAGAGTCGACCAACCGCTTGACAATGTTTCGAAAAACGAAGTGGGCACTCGGACCCATGGCCCTACAGTTTAAACCCTAAACGGCTCGAACATAATTATAATTTCCAACAGGATTGCAATGTTTGCGCCGTTTGAGGTTTTCCACACCTGCAGCAGCCGCCCCAACACAGCCCGCACACAGTTTGATACTAAATCTCACTAAAACGGGTGATCGGATATGGATGATATTTGGCACACATATAGTTTACAATCTCGATTAGCCTAAAGGATACTTTTTTTCCGGCAGTATGTTCCTGTTGGCTTATATCCAAGATGTTTTTAACCTCTTTTTAAAACCATCGAAGCCTGATCAAATGGATGTACGCCCTCTGGCTATAGGTTCCGGACTAACAAACTTGCGAAAGTTTCTTCCATATTCGAAGGAAAGTAGTGAACGGTCCCGTATAGTAAGTTTAATAAAAATTGCAGCGAAAGATGCAAACTTTTTGTTTAAGTACTCTCATCTGCTCATAACTTGCAAGTTTGCAGATCTTTCACTCATATTTTTTAACTAAAGTTTTTCTCTTGCTTCTTGAGACTGTTCACAAACTTAAATCTCAACTTGCAAGAGCAATCAAACCACTAGATACCCTGAACGTGGACGAGCATAGCATAATCAGCGTAGAATGTTTCCACTGCTGAAACGGTGAAGGAAAACATCGTGAGGTAGCCGGCGTATCCTAGAACTAAAATTTTGAAGATATGTGACATCTGCCTACCCGAACTGGACCCGCGTGGTGGATTACGACCCACGCTCATAGCTGTTTCCAGCAGTGGAAACATTATAGGCTGATTATGACAAGGTACTTGGTAAAACAAGTTAAATCGTCCTCCTGTAAGCAAATAGCAAAAAAGTGACCACTTCATCATCTGCCTAGACTTGTCCCAACTATGTTAGGGTCGGCTTCCAGTTTATTTATTATTTATATTTATTTAAATATACGCTTTATTGTACATAGGTACACCAGAAAAAGCATGACAAAATAAAACATTAAACACTAAAAAAAACATACAATGGGCGGCCTTAACCGGATGCAGCTGAATACCAGTATTTTACATGGAGCGACTGCCTATCTGACCTCCACAACCCAGTTAGTAGGTAACACGATATCCGTTGGTAAGACTGGTTGTCAGACTTTCGGGCTTCTGATTACTTGTAACGACTGTCAAAGATCCACAAATGACAGCCGGGGTCAACAGCTTAACGTGCTTTTCAAGGCACAGAGGGATCTTGGTATGTAAAGATGGTCACCCATCCACGTACCAACCGCGGCAAGCGTAGCTTAACCTGATCGATCGACCCGTGCAGCTGTTAATACTTAGCCTCTAAGGTGATAATGTAAACCGCTCATAGAAAACTCTACCCATCGCACCACACAGGTATATACAAAACGTATTAAATAAATATAAACTAACCAATAACGTGATGCTGCAAACATTTATCTACATTCTATACAACGCAGCAGGAGTCCCTTTCCAGCAGGCTTGGCACGAGAACCGTAGACAGGCGTTTTGTCGTCGGAAGAGTAGACAAAAATGACGTTTCCGTATAGAAGGTTAACAGTTTTTTACCGAGGAATGCAGACAAGCGATTTCTATTCTACAGTGGAGTAAAAAATGGAAAGCGTCATGAAACGAAATATTAATTTCACCATAATTTCCAATGAATGAGTGAACACTGTGAAGTCTGTGGGAATCCGCTGGATGTGGGAAGCACAAGACCGGTCGAATTGGAGGAGCCTGGGGGAGGCCTATGTCCAGCAGTGGACGTCTTTCGGCTGAAATGATGATGATGATGAGTGAACACTGGCGATTGGTTAGTGGAACTAATATCTGACCAATGTGTTTCATTTTAGCTTCGTAAGTGTTGGTGGTCAGTGCAACTTGCCGACAAACTTTGAAGTTGAAAGTGTAAGAGTTTCTGATTGCCGCGGCGGCGGCGTTCAGTTCAGTTCCAACTGCCTTGAAGGCATTTATTTTTTGGGTTTCTAAATGGCTAGTTATTGTACTAGTTATGTGACAGGTACCTAGGTAAAGTTGTGATAGAAAAACAGGGTTTATTGGTCCCAAATCCTATCTTTTTGGGTTGAGTTAGGCGCGTTCTAATTTAAGTTCATCATCATCATCATCATCATCATCATATCAGCCGAAAGACGTCTACTGCTGGACATAAGCCCCCAAAAGGGGGGGATTTGCCATAATCGCCACGCTTGGCAGGCGGGTTGGCGATCGCAGTATGGTGGTAAAATGCTTAGAGAACGCTGCTGCCCATTCTCTAGTAAGTTCCTTAGTCGCCTCCTACGACACCCACTGGAAGAAATGGGATGGTGCTATTCTTTTACGCCCGGACACCACACGGGACCACTAATTTAAGTTACTGATAATGAAAGAAATGGTACATAATATTTAGTCGCGATGACATAATTAGACGATTTTTTAAATAAATAACTTTTCGTCGCAGAAGGCAGGCGTCGGCACCCCTAGAAGCTCGGCAAATTTATATTATTTAATTATATCCGTCGACGCTAAAAGAGTATCTGTTCAAAAATGTTAAATATATTACCGTTGCGACGTAACTCAATTTATTAGAGTTCACTGAGAACTGCTGATTTGTTTACAGTTTCAACTCAAACAATATTCTTGTTACTTTACTTGTCTCTGACTTCTAAGATGAGCTTGTGGCTTAATGACAACCGCACGGGTCGATCAATCAGGTTAAGCTATGCTTGTGGTGACCATATTTACATACCCAGACCCCTCCGTGTTCACGTTAAGCCGTTGGTCCCGGCTGTCATTCGTTACGGGTCGTCAGAAGCCTGAAAGTCTCTCAACCAGGATTACCAAGGGTTATCGCGTTACCCAGTAACTGGGTTGTGGAGGTCAGATAGGCAGTCGCTCCATGTAAAATATAGGTATTCAGCTGCATCTGGTTAGACTGGAAGCCAACCCCAATATAGTTGGGGAAAGGCTAGGCAGATGATGACTTCTCTCTGACTTCTTAGTTCTTTGCTTTGGTTTTCTTTTTAAGATTATGGATGTTCGACTAACGCGTATGTTGCCTTCTCTTATTATTTTTCTATTGTCTTAAGTTTTGGAATGTAGCACAAATTTCACAAGACGACTAGCGAATCATTTCAGACCGTAAAAGTCATCGCTATTCTTATTTCTTGAGAAATATCTGCCTGACCGCGTAACACTTTCCCTTACCTAAGTTATACCTATTTATACTAGGTACTAAATTAAATGACGGCACGGTTGGCGCAGCGGTTAACCGATTGACCTCCTGCGCTACGTGTCGCCGGTTCGATTCCCGCACGGAACAAGTATTTGTATGACCTACAATTAGTTGTTCCGGGTCTGGCTGTTTGTGTATGTGAGTTTTAAATGTTTGTAAACGCACCCACAATACAGGAGAAATTCCTAGTGTGGGGCAACGTTATAAAAAAAAAAAAAAAAAAAAAAAAAATGACGAACTATACCTACAAATACAAACAAAAAGACACTTGCTCCTCGAGGTACTCGTCTGGATCGCTGTCATCCAGAAGACTGACAGTATTGCCACATGGAATGGCAATGCTATTATTTTTAATACTGGCATTTACAATTTTCCGTTTTAGTTTTACAGTCCAGAAGGGTCGTAAGGAAGTCTAATTATGAGCAACTAAGAGAAAACTACACTATTTTATTGAAATAACAACTTCACGTTACAGATTCAAAGTTCATTAAATGGTGATAATATTAAAGGCCTATTTGAAAGTGCAGTGCTAGTGTGTGCAATGCATCGGTTTGCAGTTTCGCCATAGGTACTCGTATCTCTGAATGTTCATGGCATTCAGAATGTTGTGTTGATTGGAACATCGGATATTGACTTGAAGCTGTAGAATTTGACTTCATATTTTTTAAACGACACAGCATAATCATCCAATAACGTTCCCACTGCTGGGACACAGCCTCCTCTATTTGAGAAGAAGTGGGCCGTAATCCACCACGCGGGCCCCATGCCGTTTGGTAGATGTTACATATCTTCGAATTTTTGGTTCTAGGACATGCCGATTTCCTCACGATGTTTTCCTTCACGGTTTTGGTAGCAGTGCTGTTGAAATAATTTACACAAATTAAAGCGCTTGCCTACGACAT
Organism: Polymixis flavicincta; assembly: GCA_949987655.1. Classification (NCBI taxonomy): domain Eukaryota; kingdom Metazoa; phylum Arthropoda; class Insecta; order Lepidoptera; family Noctuidae; genus Polymixis; species Polymixis flavicincta. The sequence goes on along the minus strand of OX465171.1, from coordinate 6,329,332 downwards.
ACAACTCGTAAGACGGGGCCGATACCACTGGCCCACTATAGCTCTTTTTTTAAAAGACTGTTGGAAAATCTGCAATCTGCCATCAGTTGTAGGGCAAAGGATTGCAGGAAGCGAGAAATAAACTCAAAAAACAAAAAAAAACTTCGTCTTGTTTACAAACAAAGATGGCCAATCAATGCCAGCGTCTGTCTATAAGTGCCCAGTCCCACTATTCTCGAGCGAAACATTCTAATTTTACTCGTCCCACTATTCCTGCTCTGTGATACTATTTCAATGATGTTCGATGCTATTTCTGTGGGGTCACGAACTCGACGACTACGGTAGTCAACTTGTTGAATGTGTTAACTGCACATTTTTGTAGAGACCGTGCTAATAAAGCACGGTCTATTGCGTTAGGACTTAGGCTTGACTTAGGGTTGATTATTAACTAGTCAGATAACTTTTATCTCAGAAATAATTTGACAGATTTTGTAAAAAATATATGCCAATCTGTCAGATTTATTATCTAGTTATTATTATTTTTTTGAAATATCAGCCCTTAATCAACTATGGTGGCGGTTCGTTTAAGCCTTTAAAGGTTTAAAAGGAAAGCCTTTTTTTGAAATTTTAAATGTCAACAACAAAAAATTAAAGCTTGGAAATGGGGCTTCCTTTTAAAGCTTTGATTGCTCAAACGAACCGCGATCTAAAGCTTTAAAAGGGGGCTTGACAATTTTTTAATTTATTTTTGTAACTTTGTACACTTTCAGGTAATTTTAAAAATAATGCTAATAATACTCACTACTTGGCAATTTCATATCACTAGCTGAACATTACCTACGAAAAATATATTTCAGTTCAAAATATAGCCCGCGAATATATTTTTTTAATTAAGCTAATCACAGTTCTATATTATAATGTATGTTGATCAAAATGCGATTCGTTCAAATGATTGCTTTATCATTTGAACGAATCGAAATATCCTGTATAGAAAACTAACTGAAATTCAAATACACAGCTGTAAACCTATATTCTGGCAAATAAATGAATTTGAATTTGAAAAATTTCGCAACAACTGCATTGAAACTCCAAACTTTAAACAAACGCTGTGTGACCGAAGCGATAAATACTATTTATTCGATTTGCGTACAGAAAAGTCACTTTAACAAATTCAAATGGCATTCCATTTAGGTTGCTTTAATTTTCGTATTTATTTGCACAATGTACACACATTCACAAACTGGGCTAAAACTTAGGAGTAACTTTTAGCTAGGTTACGTACTAACAGTTATCTTTAAATTGCACATTCACTGTCCTTGTCCAAATAATTGTTATAAGCGCCTTGTTTAATTTCCAACAGGTCGATAGTTTAATGATCGACTTTGTTATGAACAAAATAGTTTAATCATTAAATAAAAGTTTTGTAAAACTTTAAACTACCCAAAACATTCGGTGAACGATACTATAGCCTCTGTTAGTACTTCAATAAGTGACATCACATTAAATTTTAGCTTCGAAAATAGTTTATTAAAGTTTTCTACGATAAAAACTAACTTTCACAACTGAACGAACAAACTTGATTAAAGCAAAAGGTTCTAGTTTTAAATAATTGTTTTTGACGTTTTCATGTAGTTATATGTAGTATAAATGACCGAAAAACGTCATACCGGAAAACTTTTAAAACAACTTTTAGGATTTTACTATAGCTCGCGCGAGTTATCACTTGTTGTTCAAGTCAGTGAGCGATTGAGGCGGAGCGTGCAGGCGTCTGCGCGCTGCGGGAGCCACACAGCGAGTGAGACAGGCATACTTCCACGAAGCGGGACCGTTCGCCGCTGCCCGCCGCCCTCTTTACTCAGGCCGCTATCCTCTCAATAAAACAACATTCTGATGCCACTATCAAGTAAACTTACGAAATTTAACCAGCGAGATATAACCTAAAATACGTCATACGTGTGACGTACGCCATTTAAATCTCAAGCGGTCAAAGTTCACTTCCGCTTGATCACGTTGTAACTTAAAAACTGTAAAATTTAACAATATGTACCTATTAATTAAAAACACGAAAACTACAATTAACCATGTCAACTGCAACCATTTTTGTAATAGAAATGTTTTAATTAGAAAGTAATAAATTTAGAATGCCTAAAACTGTGCTAATTGTGGTCACAGGAACGTCCTAACTCAATTCTGGTGATCGATGGTCTAAAAATCGAAGCATGCACTTTGTTCATCCCAGAGGCGCACCGCAGTTGACCTTCTGGCTCGTCTGTGTGGTGGCACGCTAAGGCTGCGCACACGGGGCTGTCGACAGCGAGCTGCGCGCGCTCATCAGTTTTCTTGAGCTTTTCACACGCGTGCCCAAAAACAGTCGCTCAATTTTCATTATGACGTCGTATTCGATCGTAAGTCCGTGGGGGTCGGATCCACGCGCGCCGCAGCGCACGGCGCGCAATATCGATTGTTGCGCGTTTGTTCCGCGCCGCGCAACGCTCAGCAACCGCCAGGGTAGTCCGCACGTCGACCTATTAATGCGCGAGTCCTTTTCGGTACCGCATCGACCGACACTAGTCGAGTCGAGTAGGATTAAACGCGCGAGTGCCGCGGCCGCGCTCGGCAGGCTCGCGATCCACTCGCTTACTTGCGCCCAGCGTCGTACCGCCCGGACTCGCTCGCACAGTCGCACCCCATGTGTATCCCACCCACTGTCCCATTGACCCAGACAGGCCGGCTGGACATGCTCTGCAGATAATCGCGACGCTGCTGCCCGCGTACACCGGCTGCCCATCGACCCTGCATACAGCCCACGACCAGGTACGTGCCACCACTCCCGCAGGAGGCCAGGCGGTGCAGCCAGCTCGCAGCACCATGCAGTCGTCACGCGGGTGTCTAATTAGTGAAAGTTTCGTTTATGTAAGTGTGTGAGTCGATATCCAAGCACGGGAGGGGCGGGGAGGGGATGTGGCAGATCCCTAAAAAAAATCATTCACTAAACATACGATACATACAAAAATACGTAAACCAAAACTTCAGTTCTGAATAAAACTTGAATTAGGCGGGTATACATAGGAATGATCTCTAAAATCCCATCCCGACACCCTGACAGACTGTATCCAGATCCCAATCACTTAGAATTAAGGCTTTGCGATGCTCTGTTGCGATTGAAGCTACGCGTGTCATGGTGTACAGCGAGCCATTGCTAATGCATGTATTATGACCGCAGAATAGTCGGATACATCATGTGAATCATAAATGGACAATAAACTCGAGTGTAGACAACCCGACTAATAGCACCCACCCCACAGCACAGCAATTGCAATGCGAATGAGTCCAGGCTGTGGGGGACGCACCGAACATAACTATTACCGAAAACGAGATACATGAAATTCAGTCCCTGTGCGTTGATGTCTTTTGAAAGAGAAACCGAGCGTTCGACTGAAAAACTGAAACTCCAAAGTACAAAATAAACTGAATGCAACCAACAACTAAGCCTTATTGACGTCGGAACGTATGAAAGAACACTATAAGCCTGTTAAGGCGTTTATAGCCCGCTGGCGACCAACGAATAAGATTAAAACAGTACTATTATCAGTGAAATGTCTTCCATATCGACCACAATCGTCGACTGCTTCAGAATAGTTAATCAACGGTTAATAAAAAAATAGCAAATCAAACAATAATACGCTCTGGTGGAATACATTCCGTGACCTGAAACATTAAGAATGTAACGATAAATCCATCATTGTTTGCGTGAGCAGAGATCCCGGCGAAGTCGAAACAATGCGTAGAATCAGCAACAAACCTTTAAATTCGAGATTTCCAACATCCTATTCTCAAAAACATCATAAACAAACATAATGTCTATAATAAACATCTGTCTAATTTTAAAAGTCTTAGTGATATCGACAATAAACATTTGTTCTTATCTCCAAAGTCTTACAAACTTCGGTTGAGAAGGAACCACGTCTATGCATCCTCACGTATTTATAAATAGATAATGCACATATACTTGTTAAATTAGAAAATAACAGAAACTTAGAAATCCGGTCGTTTATTTCTACATTTAAAAAACAATGAAATTGCTATACATTTTGATAACAGTGTGTTCTAAATACAGATAAGCAACCGATCCACCATAAAAAAAACATTAATTAATAAACGAATAATTTAAAAGATTGAATAAATAATAAAAATAACTTCACTTTAAACATAATCTTGATATGACTTAAGAGTGTCTATGACAAACAAATAATATTATTCTTTAAGTATTTCATACTAACTTACATTAAAATTTATCTACATCACATGAAATAACATCAACATTTTAAACATTCTCAATAAACAAATTAAACATATTTTTAAAACAACGGAACTACACTTCTTAATAAATACAAAGTTATAAAAAAATACGTTCACTTGCTACGAAAGCACGTGCTACGCCGTAGCACTGTCGTAGACACCTACGAAGCGTAGCATGTACGGCAAACACTTGTAAAGTTGTTCCATTCTAACCCTTAAATGCTATCAGTATTTTCCCTTTAAAACGAAATTATCTTACTTTGCTCTAAAAACAATCGAATCCTTCGTTATAAATAGCTTTCAAAAATTTATAGCTACAGTAAACTATAAACTAAACTATAAAGCCTTTTAAATCAGCTTAACTTTAAACAAAACAAAATATTCAAACCATTTCACAACTAAATATACTCTCTCAAACGTGCTACGTCACTGACTGACTGCACTTGACTCTTGAAAAATACTATATTTCTATTAAAAATACCAGAAATTAAAAAAAAAAACGTACATCGTATTTCCTTTGAAAAGATTCGAAAAAAATACAAGAAGGCCAATTCACATAATTCAAACTGTTCAAAATCTAGTCGCAGTCTCATTTCAGCGACAAGCAAATGTCAAAAATGTATGAAAAATCGACGTATTTTTGATACAGATTGGCACTGAGATCAGACTGTGAACGTTCTTAAAATTACGGGAATTTCCCCTCTGGTATTTAAAAAAGGAACACCGATCCGCCATTTTTGTTTACAAACTGCAGTCTGCACTCGGCTCTCTCATAGTGGATATGCCGCCACTCCAGCTTAATTATTGTTTACAAACATCAGCGTATGCCTCGTGAAATCGAGAGTGGATGTGTGGCGGTCCATTCATTAAATTAATATACCATTGATATTCCACTGGTTCGAGGAAATTGAATGCGGCGAACTCAGAACACATGAATGACGAAATAATCGGTGAATAATATTCGAACGAAAGCCCGGGAAGGTTTATTTTGTTCGACCGTCCGTCATGCGTTCACAAGGTAGTTTTTTTCCACCGTATTATTCTTGTGTTGGATTCACTTTCACTGACTTCAGACGCAGACTAGCGAGGAATATGAGATGACACATTTATGAAAATACTTTGCCTGCTCCATTGATGAATATAAAATTACTTTTTTATGGATTCTGTTTTACTTTTCCTTTCTCTTGGACTAGTAAGAATCCCCTTAGAGATTTTATTTACACTTTTAAATAAAGTCGTCTGTGTGGATGACTTTTATCTAATTTTACTTGTTTTTAGGTCTGATTAAACGCAATGGGCCCGCGTGTTGGATTACGGTCCACTCCCTCTCACAGAGCGGAGGCCTGTGTCCCAGCAGTGGGAATATTATAGGCTAAATATGTAAACGCAATGATAATAACACAATCCAGACTACATAGTATTGTCTCTCTTTCAACTATTCCAATCATAAGCAATTTATTTATTTGTTTAACATTGGTACATTACCGATGATATACAAAGATATATAGACTGCGCTATGCTATACCAGAGGGCTTACAAATGTCTTGTAAGTAACAGTAAAAATCCTTGCAATTAACTTCTTTGAGTTTGACAATATTACCTTTAAACCTAAACTAAGTACAATGACGCAAGAAACACCAAAACGAAAGACACGGAAAGATAATCTAAGTCAAAAACATAAATTATACCGCTTTTTTCAACTTAATTCATGTATAACTTCAAACAGCTAAGTTTCTACTTTGTTTTATATTTATCTATCTAGTCAGTAAACTTATAGTAAAACATTATGGTATGCACATAAGCAGTTTCAATCTTACACTTTAATTGTAAGATTTTGAGTATTTTTATGGACAAAAAAAAAAAACATTTTATTCTCATTTTTATAAAGAGGTTTTCACGTCAACAATAAACCTGTAATATTTAAAAACCTTCCAAAGCCTCTTCTATCTCTTACAAATACGTAATAGTATCCTAATTTGCCACTGACACTGAGTCCAATACACTTCCCCGTTATTCGAATTCGCCGAACCGGTGCTTCACGAAACAGAGGTCAGAGGTAATCATTGAGTTCCACGGACAACCTGCATCGGACTAGTTCACTGCCAAGGGCACTACATCCTGTTAATGAATCTGGGTCATTCGATGTGTGTCCCGATTTACAATTATCAAAGCTGACGTAAGGCGCCTTTTTTGCATTATTTTGTTCAACCACGACGGAAAAATGAGGGGTGTAATACGTCTTTATGTCTGTGTATGTGTTTGTCTGTGGTATCGTAGCTCCCAAACGGTAGAACCAAATTTGTTTTTTGTTTTATTTTGCTTGGAAGCTGACTTAGTCGAAAGTGTTCTAAGCTATGGTTCAAGAAAATCTGTTCTACCGTTTGAAGATTATCAGCTTTTTTTACAAACACGGTTCAGTCACCCTTATTTTTTTATAAATCACTGCATTAAACAGATACCAATAAAGTTTATTGAACTTTTACATAATTGAGCTTTGTCGGTACCGACTTGGTTTTGGAGATTTTACACTTCTTTCATTACTTGAACACGCCCAAAGTTAGTTTTAATTAGCAAGAAAAACGAATCTTTGCTGGCTCCTAACTTTTTAATGTTTTTTTTTACATTCCTTTTCCGTATAGATAATATTAACAATAAGATAAAACTTACCAAGTTTAATTTTTGATCTACATTGTGGAAAAGTGGAGTAATATACTCCCGAAGTTTGTATGGAAAAAATGTCGACTTCATTCACCAGTTCTCTTCTTCTTATTACAAACTTCGCAAGATTCTTAGTGTCGACACTTATTAGCGTCGAGAGAAGCAAGGAAATTGAGCTGAGGTATTTATTTTACAACGTTATTAAGCATTCAGTTATATACGTTATGATAGCAGTAAATACCTATATTTGCCGTGTGATTAGTTTTCTTTGGTTATCATAAAATTATTTAGTATCTATATACCTACATACATATATCATATGCGAAGCAAAAACTTTGAACCTCTTTTTACGAAAATTACGGGGACGGTAGAATATGAAATTTGGCACGGTTTTAATTATTATTATTTTCATTACTGTATGGGCCTGCTCTGGACCTCGATTGCGCCTCATAGAAAGCCATTGATGAAATCTATGATGGATCGAGCGTTAAAGTTTATTTCTAGATATAAAAGTTGGACACGGTGAATACGTCTTGCTTGGGGCCATGTCAGTAATTTCTAATAGAAAAGAACACTGTAAATGTGACAGGCCGTAAGGTTTTTTTTTTTTTTTTTTTTTTTTTTTGGGTGGGAAATCATCAAATAACTTCTCCCGCTCTGGGTGGAGCAGGAGGGCGTGTCAGACTTTTACTGACTAAAACCCACCCGTGTTCCTTCAGTAGCCCTTAAGCCAGGGGCTGTGGTGTCTCTTTCGAACAAACCCGCACCCCTGGCAGGCATCGACCCTTGCGGGTCCCATCACTATTTGTGCTGACATCTCTTTGAGGCGCGCGTGGAACACAACGCGCCGTCGACTTGGGCTTGGTCCTTACCGGACAGCGAGCTACCCATTACCCGCCGTCCGCAAGCCCATGCCTACGGTGGCCGGAAATCGGCCTGGGATTCCCGACGCCCAGGGCGTCTCCGTATCCTGCGGCGGCTGGGGTCGCGAGGGCGCATATGCTGCCTCTCCCTCACGTGCGCCGCCTCCCTCTTCGCGAGCATCACTGCTTCGCTGAAGGAGGTGACGGCTCCCCATGCCCTCTCGCTCCGTACCATGGCCTGGACCAGGGCCGGACGCGAGAGATCGCCGCCGCCGATCGCCTCCACGAGGACACGGCGGTGCTCCGCCCAAGCAGGGCAGACCGCCACCGTGTGCTCCACCGTGTCCTCAGGGCGATCTTCGCAGTGGAAACACCCGGGCGTTTCCTCCCGCCCTATCCGAAACAGGAACCTCCCGAAACAACCGTGTCCGGTGAGGACCTGCGTCAGGCGGAAGGTGAGGACGCCATGCCGCCTCTCAAACCACTCCTCAAAGAGGGGACTTACCGCCGCAATCGTGGCGTGCCCAGCACTGGGTTGCGACAATCGCTCTCTCCATGTCACCATGAGATCCCGCCGGAGCTCTGTCCGCTGTGCCGCGATTTCCTGCGGCAGCGGAGTTACGCCCCGGCGTTTGGCCTCCTCGCGCCACTCCCAGATTTGCGCGAGGACCTTTGCCTCCAGATCCCATGGCGGTAATCCGGCAAGGAGGCCCGCCGCCTCGCCGGAGATCGTGCGATATCCCCGGATCATTCTGATCGCCATGACCCTATGGGACGCCCTCAACCGGCGAGCTGGTTGGCGCCTCAATGTAGGCGCCCACACCGGCGCCCCGTATAGGGCCATGGACCGCACGATCCCCGCGTAGAGCCTCCGGCAGGAGGCGTTTGGCCCCCCTAGATTGGGCAAGAGCCGCTTCAACGCAGCCCCGGCCCGCTCCAGTCTGGGAGCCAAACGGCGGAAATGTTCCGCGAAGTTCCACCGGCTGTCGAGGACGAGTCCTAGGTACTTCATCGTCGACTCGACGCCGATGTGAACCCCTCCCACCGTTATCTGGGAACCCGTCGGTGGCGCATTCCGAGGACCATGAAACCACATGGCCTCGGACTTGTGCAATGCCACCTCGAGTCCCAGTTGCCGGATCCTATCCACGATTGTCGCAACCCCGTGTGTCGCTAAGTCGGCCGCCGCCTGGTACGACCTCCCCTGCGCCAGGACCAGCGTGTCGTCAGCGTAGCAAACTACACTGACGCCGCTAGGGAGGTCGGCGCGCAGCACCCAGTCGTATCCGATGTCCCACAGATGCGGTCCCAGGACCGATCCCTGTGGGACACCGCACGACATCTCTCGCCGGTTCCACTCTCCGAGGTGACCGGGGTAGATGACGGCCCTGTCCGTCAAATAGGCCTCGACCACACGACAGAGGTAGGTCGGCATCCGGTGATAACGGAGTGCCTCCCTTATGCAACTCCAGGGCAGGGTGTTGAAGGCATTGGCGATGTCTAATGACACCGCCAAGACGACCCCACCCCGGGCCACAGCATCCCCCGTCGTGAGGGCTCGCACGCGCATGATGGCATCCACCGTGGAGCGCCCCTTGCGGAAACCAAACTGGCTCTCCGCCAAATCCGGCCCCACCCGCACCAACCGCCCGACGAGGCGGTCTGCAATTACTCTCTCAAAGAGCTTGCCCACCTCGTCGAGCAGCACAATGGGCCGGTAAGCGGACGGAGAGTCCGCTGGGCGCCCCGGCTTCTTAATGAGGACCAGTTTCCCCGTCTTCCAGCGAAGTGGGAACTGGCCCTCCTCCAAGCATGCGCTTAGGAGCCCTCTTAGTCGAGGCCCGAGAGCCTGCAAGGCCAGGACCCAGGCTTTGCCGGGCAAGCCGTCGGGTCCTGGGGCGGTATTCTTGGCACTCAGCCTACGTACCGCCACTCTCAGGTCTACCTCGGTCACCTCTGGAGAGTCGTAGTCGTCGTCGGTGTGGTCCGCATCGGGCACCGCAGGAGGCGGAGCCATAGGCGGGGGAGCGTGCTCCCCTCGTGAGGGGAACAGAGCGCTCACCACGTCCTGCACGAGATGAGGCCGGAGACTCTGCGTCAGCGGGGGAGCCCACGGGCGGATTTTATCCCGCACCGTTTTGTAGGGGCGTCCCCACGGGTCTCTGTTCAGAGTCTCCAGCGACTCCTCGCGGGCCACTACTCTGGCCCGCAGGATCTCATCTCGGAGGGCGGTCTTCGCCACTCTGTACCCCTCGTACAGCTCCGCCTCAATGGCTACCGTATCCGGAGGGCGGATACGGAGCCTGCGGTGCCTGGAGTAAAGGTGTCGCGCAGCAACACACGCCTCGCGCAGTGCTGTCAACTGCGGCGACCACCAGTACACCTGGCGTGAAGCACGACCTGGCTGGACCCGGGGCATTGCCACGTCACATACGTCGGACATGGTCTCCCGGAACCACTCGGCCTCGTCGTTTATGTCGGCAGGCCTGTCCGGTGATGACACCCAGGCCTGCACGATCGAGGCTTCCAGGAGAAGCTCCCGGTCCAGCTGCTTCAACGCCCACCGCGGACCACACGGGGCCTGTCGGACCGGCGCGCTCGAGGCCTGGGCGGAGACGTCAAACCGGATGTACCGGTGGTCGGAATACGTCTCCACCCCCTCCATGACGCGCCAGTCGATGACACGTGGCGACAGAGCGGGGCTGGCGAACGAAATGTCCACCACCGACTCACCCCGCATCCGCACACACGTGGCGACAGAACCCCGGTTTAGGACGACCAGGTCTGCTTCCAGAGCCCAGTCCTCCACCATCCTGCCCCGCACATTCGTCAACCGGGAACCCCAAGCCAAGCTCTTGGCATTGAAGTCCCCGAGGACTAGCACGGGGAGGGAACGAAACCCGACGACGACGTCTCTCAACTCCGCAAGGGAGTTGTGGAACTCGGCGAGAGTTCGGCTCGGGGAGAAGTACACCCCTACCACGACTATCTCCCCGAACCGTGCTGCCACGCAACCCCGTCCCCTCTTGACACTCTCGAGGGTCGGGGTACCGGCGGCGGCCGACGAAATGAGGGTCACTGAGCCGCTCAGGTCCTCCACCCAGTCATCCCTGGGCGGGACAAAGTACGGCTCAGCGACCACGGCGATGTTAATCGACCACTGCGCCATGCTCTGGATCAACAGATCCTGAGCGGCGGCGCAGTGGTTGATATTCGCCTGGAGGAGGCGTAATGGAGCCGTCACTGACACTCCATATTAGCCTCCCCCGGGGCCCCCTGTGAAGGCCCTGCCACGGTGCCAACGGCAGCGACGACGGCGGTGGACGCGGCAGCGGCGGCGGAAGTGGCGGCGGTTGCGGCGGTGACGGCGGTGGCGGAGGGCTTGGCCTTGCCTCGGCCCCTGGCTTCGGCGGGTGGAGCGCAGGCTTTGCTCCCAGCCCGGTGTTCGGCCGGCTTTCCAGCTGCCGCACATAAGTAACAGTGCGGCTTGGGTGCGACGCACGAGCCGGCCTTGTGACCGGGCTGACCGCAGCGGAAGCAGTGACTGCTGCGGTCCACCTCCGAGGTGCATTGCACTCCCACGTGGTGACCCACCTGGCAGCGGAAGCACCTCAGAGGTCTGGGTTCCAGCAGTTTTACCTGCGCGGATACCCAACCCACCAGAAGCCTACGGCCCTCCTCAGTGATTTTTCGGGCCGCCGACACGGGGCAGCTCACCGTGACGGTTCGCATGCCCGTGTTGTCAGGACGGATGGTGCCTGCCTTCACCTGCTCGGCAGAGCATTCTCCCGTCCTGACTACGGCGGCCACCACCTCGCCCTCCGTCACGGAGTCGTCCAGGCCCAAGATGCGCATGTCAGCGCACTTGGTGGGCCTGGACACTCGGACCTCGTCCGCGTCTAGGGACGCCCTAAGCCTTTCGGCCAGGGCGTCAGCGGTCGGGCCACTGGCCGCGCCGGGGATCTCCAGCATGCGGGCTCCGGTCGCAGTGACCCTCATCCGCATGCCGTTGGAGACACCCAGCTCCGCGAGGTTAACCGCCGCCCTTGCTTTCGAAAGCACGTCGCGGTAGGACACGCCCTTCTTCTCCGCTTCCGGCTGTAGTGTTATCACTACGGCTGCGGACTTCGGGGCGCGTAACCTAGCCGCGGCGCTACGCTTTTTGCGCCGCTGCCGCCTCTCCTTCCTTTTGGCCGCCCTCGCTGCCTTGCCCGCCTTCTTTTTCGCCCCGGCCACTTCCCATTCGGCGTCAGCCGCGGGAGATGGGGGAGGCGGGGCCGACCGTCCTGGCACCACGGCTGGGGGCGTAGCCGCCTGAGCAGCCACCCCACCCTTCTTGGGCTTGGGCGGCACCGGTTTCGCCGGGGTCCGACCCGACTGCGGTGCCGACTTGGCCGTGGCAGTCGTGGCGACGGCATACGTGGACCTTTGCTGGCCCGATGCTGACCGGCTCGCCGCTAGGGGGGGGCGAAGGACTATGGCCTCCAGGGCGGAAAACCGACTCTGGAAGGCAGCCAGCTCCTGCCGAACCAGAGTCAGCACCCGGTCCTCCTCAGGCACGGGTCCACGCTGCCCATGCCCCGCCCCCTTCTGAGGCACCACCCTCGGGCCAGCTCCTCGGAGCACGGCCAGGTCCGCTCGGAGCTCTTCATTCTCCTTACGGAGAAGCTCCGTGGCGGCTGCCAAGCGGGCGACCTCCGCCCGCATTTCGGACATGATGTCCGACGGAGGTCCGGTGTGCAGGTCCTCCGCTGCCGCCATAATGGAGGCTATGGCTGCGGCTATGGCCTTGTCTTTAGAGGCCTGAAGCCTCTTCAAGGTCACCCCCTTGACTGCCGCAGCCACAACCTCCGCGAGCCTGGCCATTCGCTCCTCGTTGGAGCCGCCAGCAGCATCCGGCTCGTCGTCAGACGTCTCCGAGAGGGCCCTGCTGCTGGTCCCCCCCGAGAGCTGCTCCTCCGTGGCCAACGCCTCGGATCGCTGGTCCGCCTCGACACTCGGCTCGGCGGGATCCTTTATGGTTAGGCCTCTGCCTAACCGGACCCCACCGCTCCGACAGACCTTCCCGAGCTTTCGGGTCGAGGCCATCCCGCCATCCGAGGACGACCCCTGGCCGTCCTTTGGTTTAGGGCGCTTCTTGAGGAACTCTGCCCTCCTCGAAGCGCCCACTGCCGCATGCTCCGGGCCCTTCACAGAGCCCTTCGCGCTTGATACGGTGTCGGACTCCGACCCCGCATCACTCTCCTCCTCCTGTTGTGGTTTTTGGTTTTTTTTATTTATTTCCATAGTAGTTCCCACGAGTAAAAACTTTGTGTACTGGCTCAAAAATAGTGGTTCGCACTCGAGACTAATTAAGCTACCCATTAGTCAAGCTTACAACCTCCCTCACGGTGCGCCGCCGCTTGGAGGTTTGGGGTAATTTTTTATAGAGGATTTCTTCCTCGCGGCCCGGGCGGTTAAGCCAAGGCCCTCGACCCCCGTCAAAAGTCAGAGAGGCCGTAAGGTTCAAATACATGTTTGTGTGCTAACCCTACGAGCTTATATTATATCGGCTAACGTCGATGACGTAATTAGGAACACGGAACTAATCAATTGCCCGCCGACGATGAGATGTGTATAGATTGATATAATGGAGACCACGCATGCGGGCAATTGTTATGAACAGATATGATCATGGTGCAAGTTAATATTATGCCCAGTCTATTGTGGGCATGTTTCCGGATGACAGCGGACGTGTACTGTGTTCTTTTGTTTCTGTATTTGTTTGTGTAGTAAGTTGGTTAGGCTTTTAATTTTGTCCCTAGTGCAAATATTGGTCGTGTTAAATGAAATGTTTACTTGTTTATTTATGTAAGTAGATACACGTCGAAATTTAGTTGGTAAATATTTTAAAAACTACATAGCGCCGCCACTTCGTAGCTGACTGTTCCCTAAGAAGAAAAGCCGAAACAAACTCAGAGGTCATGGTCTCTTTTAAAGTCCAAACGTTGTATTATTTGAATTTTATGTGAGTCTAACAATGCAGGGCCATGTGCAAGAGCCATTGCAGCTTTGAGATGACCTGTCCCAACAGACGGCATGTATGTATCAGTCACCGTGTAGCTCAACCCTATTTTAGGGAGCTCAACGACCCGTCACAAGACGACAGACGAGTTATACTAATAATAAGGTAGAAGAGTTTTTTTGAACGCGCTAATCTCTGGAAAAAATCTTTTTGTATTTGACAGCTCGATTTTTGAAAAAAAAAAAAAAAAAACTTTTTGTTATTATGTTGATCTTTCGCTATTGAGGATCATCTAATTAGAGATACGATATTGATGCTCAACGAATAAAAATAGAATAATTTCGACATTGTGGTTGATGCAGCTACGCCGTAGCGACCTAGCCGTCGTAGCAACGTAGGTGGTGTAGCAACGTAGGCAGCGTAGTCCATCCGTAAAACATACATTATTGTTACTAGTAAGTAAGCAAAGTAGAGATGCCAGCACATCAAGCTACCCCAATTGGTCAAATATCTTTGATATATTTTCAACTTTATGGCATAACCAAGAGGTTCATGTTCAATTGGGAAAATCGTGCTGGCGTATGTACGAGGCATTTGAAATTCTGAATAGAAAAACTCTTTTATGACGTACACAGTTTTGTACGTTTTGCAGATTTGCTTTGCTGCACAATACAAAATCGAAAACGTACAAAAAACTAAACCAATGAATCAGTCCGATATATTTTACGTTCTGATTCCGCCGAAAATCTACCAAACTGCCTAACTTTTTCCCAACTATTTTTGATGTTGGCGTACATTCGAACCGGTTGCAGCTGAATACCAGTATTTTATAAATCGTTCGTCCATACTAATATTCAATCAATCTACTCAGTCTATCGCAGTCCACTGCTGGACATACGCCTCTCCCAGCCGGCGTCCTTCCGCATCCAGTCTATCCTTTTTTTATTACTAAGTGGTCCTATTCTCGACCTCGATCACGCCTGATGGAAGTGATTGATGAGGTCTATGATCTATCATGCGTGCCCAGAAGTTGCCTGCTCACTCATGTTTTGAGGGTAGATGGGATAAGTGTTGAAGGGAACACAGACGCGGGCAGAGAGTACCACACTAACTGGCTACGCTTGCTAAATCGCGGTCTCGATTTCAGGACTCGTCGGCTCCACCACCATCGGTCCTTCGACAGACATGGTCAGCCCACTGCCACTTCAGTTTGATTACCCTGCTAGCTATGTCGGTAACTCTGGTTCATTGCCGGATGATTTAAATTCTGAATGTATCCTTAAGCTGTAAGCTTCGAGCATAGCCCACGCCATAGCGCGCTGACCGTACTTAAATTTGTGGATCATCCTAACTGTTAGCATCCACGATACAGCACCGTACGTCATACAAGACTGGCAGTTCTGCCCTGTTATTTGTATCTGCAGTAATCGACATCTTTACGTTTTTCACTTTTTGCAGAAATGGCATTCTCAGGGGCAAAATAAGGCTATTTGGGAAAAATAACAATATTTGGGTACCTACTGGAAGTATGTTTTTTTGATAGCGAGATTCACAGTACTTGCAAGAAATTTTTACTATTCGATTTCCGCGTTTTTCTCGAAACCGCTGCATTTACAATTAGCAGGGCAGAGCTGTCAGTGTGATTTTGACAGTTTGGGATAGAAAATTTTCTTCTAAAATAGTTACATTAAACAGGACCTAGACAAAGATCGTTAGAAACGAAAGACAAAATGACAGATTGTAGAACGATTTCTAAAGTGCGATGTCAAAAATGGAGAAACGAAATGTCACTTTGTATGGAAAGAGCTGTGTCTATAAAATCAATATAAGGAAAAGAAAGCATCGTGCTAAGTCTAGCTACAGCTAGGGGATTTAATTAAAGGGAACAAATGAACGTTCGAGAGCCCAAGGTTAGGTGTTAGGTGTTAGGTGCAACAATATATTTTATTTATTTATTTTATTTATCCTCACACTGGAACGCCACAAAGCAATTACACCAATGGAGCAAAAAATTACTTCATGTGCTGCATTCGCACGCGGTGGATATCGAACAGGCGACGCGACGATGGATCACGCACGCTCACGCAGCGTCAAGATACTTCACCATAGTTCCATTTCTCCATTCCATCCATATCGTGCACATTCTTTGCGATTTATTGAGATTCATTGTCTCCGAAAATTTCAACATTAAAATTGATATACTTAGCGGAAATTTTTCGATGTGACAGGTTGTCAATGTCAAATAAAAAATATGTCGGAACTACGCACGGTATCGAGTCGCTTCCTAAGGTATCGCATCGCTTAACACGCTATCACACGGTGGATATATAATACCTACGTGTAACTTCAGCGGTCAGCTTAGATGACTGCGCAGTGAATTGATGCTGGGGAGGGTTAACGATGCTTTATTGTCAGTGCGTGTTGAGAAAATAAATACATTATATATTAGAATTTATTTTTCTTAAGATTTATCCAGAATGTAGACCGATACGTCAGTCTTTATGTGCACTTATGCTCGGTTTCTATTAACAAAAACAGATCGTTTTTTTTACCGATGGTAGCTTTATTTTATTTCATTTTCGTAAGCTAATTTTACCGGTGATCTCTCTGCGATCTTCTCTAATAAATTGCTTCATTATTGGTAAAGATACAAGAGTTTTATGTACAACTGTCCGTAAATTATAGGTATCGGCCATTAATCGAATCTTCTTCTTAGCGTATCGATGGCAAAAAAATTTTTAATAAATCAAACATCTTTGGCCCAAAACTCGGCTACGCGAACTCCGCTCGCTGACGCAGTCACAAGATCGTCAAATGCACAAGTAACAGGGCATGCGGCGCAGGATGGAAGGTGAACCATTGTCTGTGGGGAGGTGCCGCACACGCACTTGAGATCTGAGCCATCCGTGAACCCCCATCTGTGCAGATTGTCTTTGCTCCGGCCGACTTGGGTTCGAAGTCTATTCAGAGATTTCCAGGTCGGCCACGGTAATGCGTGCCCAGGAGGAAGGCTCTCAGATGGTTCGATAAAGTTGTCAGGGGGCTTATACAACTCCTGCCACAGGTTACATCTCGCTGTGGAGGCATCGCTATTGACTGAACTAGCTAGGCCCACGCACCCTATAAAACTTTTTCGGCTCTTTAGCCTCTGGGGCACTGAGACGTAGTTGTGCATTGGGTGACGTGAGTCAGTCTGTATTAATCGAATGAACAATAATATATAGATCTGGGTATACGAAACACACACTAAAACGTCTTAAACACTTTTTAAGTTTTGTTTAATGAGTTTCGTGTGAATGTTGCGATTTTAAATAATAACGTGTCAAAAATGTTTTATACTGTTTTATTTCAGAAATATGCTTCCATCTGTGTTTTTTATTACAATTTCTTTTCCAGCAAGAAATTAATGTATAAAAAGTGCAATAAAACTGTGGGAAATTCAAATATTTGAAATGCGATGCCATTGGTCGGTACGACTGTGACGTAAAACTCTATGACAACCATAAAATGTCAATGTGTTTTTTGGAGTGTTTGCGATTCAGTTCAATAACAATTTCATACACCATGACGTCAACACGAGCGTGCCAAAATAGAGTTGCCCTCGCCCGTGTCCGTTGGTTATTTTTAACTATTTTTGAAATTCTTTCCATTGCTTTTTTGATGTTGAAAATGTTTTTTTTGGGTTTTTTTTTATGGCGATGTAAACTAACGAATAAAAATATTAAAAAAAAAATGCATATTTCCCACTGTGAAATAGTTATACAATGATATGCATTTAGGTATACGTTCTATGAGTTAAGTATACGGTCTTACAATGTGTGATTGACTGTACTTTTACAAACTTGTTTAGAAAATTGATACTCTGTTAAAATTATTTCTGACTGCCAAAGAACGCCTTTTAACTTTAAGGAAGAATCATTTTATAAAACAAAGCGAACACTGAAGCAAATGAACAGTGAAACTACAATAACTAAAAAGGAAAAACACCTTTTCGTAAGAACAAAACACCGAACTTATTTAAAATGAAAATAAATTACAAAATGGCTGCAAAATTTATGCTTTGTTTTGCAGCCCGACAATTATGTCGCCTTTGACTCGTGTACAGATTTCTATTAAGTTATTATGTAAGCATGTTGTACTGTTGCTTCAATTTTATATTATGGGAATTTTATTTCGGGTGCATCGTTTTCACACATAATTATATAATGAATGTATTACTATGTTAAATATTGTACTTAAACTTTTTTTAAAGAGTAACGGTGGAGTTTCTTGCCCATTCTTCTCCATACGAAACTACATTTTGGAAGGGGCGACTGGAATCAATTGTATTTTAATGTAAATGTTGACGTTCAAAAGTGCCTTTTAAGTGCCTATATGAAATAAATGTTTGACTTTGACTTAATTGTACTTGTATACAGGATGACAGGAATAACGACGAGCAAAGTGATATCAATATCGACGTGCCTGCTCACATTTGTACCTAATGCAGCATTAAGTTCGTATAGCTGAAGAACCATGATTCAGTACATATCAGATTTTAGTCTTTCGTCAAAAAATTGGTGTTCCATACATGTCCACCGCGTATATATTGCACTTTTCTAGAAAACAACTGACTTTTTCTTAATCATCGATGAAACTTTTCTACGCTAGGGTGTCTAGAATCATGTGCTGATTTCATGTTACATTTTGCGCGATGTCCCTGCCACTCTGTATATTCATACTACATATAATACATACTAATTCCATGCTTAATGTATTTACGTCAGAAACCTGTTACTTTGTTGGACGTAGCTCGGAAACGAGAACACGGCCATCTATTGTTCGATATTTAAATATTCTTTTTCTTCTTTTGTTTCTTTCATTTTGTATCGGCCGCGTGGATGTCGGAAAATATCACACGGTAACGTATATGACCGGGATATATGGTATAAATTATCTGTGTGCCATATTGAAGCGACAATTTGGAAGGAGTTTTTGGCGGGATCGCGTTGGAACATGTCGCATGAATTTTCATTATCATTAAATTTTGTGAAATAGCGAATTAAATTGTATAATTTTGGTAGTGAATTATCCAATTTAGTTACGTGTGAGGGCACAAGTGTAGTGAAGGTGAAAATAAGTGACTAACGTGGACTTTTCGTGTTCCCCCAAAAACTCCTAATAGGTTATTGTAAAGTTACTACCGCTTTACAATAACTTTGTTATGACTAGAATACGTTATTAATAAAGACTTGGCTAAAAGGTCTCTGAAACCAGGCTATAAAACTAATTTAATAAATAAAAAAGACAATTTGGAACCGTTTACCTAGCTTCTGACGTTTCATAAGTGCCCAAGCAGATTTATGTGAAATAAAATACTTTGATTTAATTAAATAAAATGTTTACGCGGCATACGCGTACCTGTAGGTATAGCTGCCAGCCGACATCTTCAACAATCACCGTCTTATTTCAGGCAATTTACACGAAACCTTAATAAATTCCTATTTTCCTAAATATCTTTATGCATCACTCCGTCCATTGGTAAATATCGTCTGAAAATTAATTCGTTAGGTTTTGAGTTTATCGCGTTCAGACCAACAGACGCGGCGGTGGTGGTCTTTGTTTTAAAATATGCAGTGATTAGTTCTCTTTTTAGTACTGGCATTAGTATAATATATGATTGCGTAGGTTAGAGGATGGAGGTAGTTGGTACAAAGGCAAGCAAATAATTATTTGAAAGCAGTAGTAGCCCAGTGGTAACAGCCGCGACTTGTAGGTCGCGAGTTCGAATCCAACCTTACATTGTGAAAAGCGTTTCATCATCATTCTCTCAAAACGGTGAAGGAAAACGTCGTGAGGCAACCGGCATGTCCTAAAACCAAAAATTACATGTGACATCTACAAATCCGCACAAGCCTGCGTGGTAGATTATAGCCCACTCCCTCTCACAGAGGAGGCCTGAGTCCCAGCAGTGGGAATAATTATAGGCTGCTATAATTACGATGATTATAACTGATGCATGTTTTATTGTTTTAAACAAATCGACTTACGGCGAGTATAGACTAGAACTTGTACTTAAACATCGACCCGCTCTAATTTGTTACTCATTTACGAACCGAACAATAAGCACGACGCTCGCTTTATAACAACTTGATTTTGCAAACAATTGAGCTAATTTGTGGATCATTTCTTCGAACAAAGACAAGAGTGCAGGCGACTCGATGCATGTATTACTTCGAACGCCGCCGCCATGTCGATCATTTGCAGAAACGTAACATGGAAATGCTCTAGTGTATGATAAACCTTTATAGGTTACTACGTACTTGTTTGCTCAATGAGCTTACATTTTCTGCTGTCGGAACGATTTCTTCGTAAATCGTTGAAGAATAGAGCACTCTATAAAATAAACTAAACCAATAACAGTGTTCTAGCACTGTATTCAATAAAGCCGTTCTAAATAATGTATTTGTTTATTTAATACGTCACGCACAGAAATACGCACGATGGCATTTTAATCGTCTTACAATGGCAGCCAACTTCATGTATCCAATGACTACTAATCATTTATAAAAAAAAAAAAAATGAACCTATGAATAATAATAAAAAAAATCACTTAAACGCATGGCGTAGTTTGAAACACCCTTTTATGGAGATGGAATCATAAAATATCTACTACCGTTTGATACGTAAACATTATTAACAGGGTGATTAATAACTCTAAAGCATTATTTATCTTTCTTTGCGCCTTTGCATTTATCTTAATTAATGTGATGAATGGTGACAATTTTTTATTGCGCCTAGAGGTATTTTATGTCGGATACATTGAGTGGACCACCATTGTAAGACGACTAAAATGTCACGGTGTATATTCCTAATTCAATATAACCATAAATAAACAAATGTGTCAAACATTGGGCAAACATTAACGTTGTGAAGATACTGCCAGCTTCTTACGAATGTCCTCGGGAACTTTTACTTTATAGGATAAATAAATATCATCCAGAACCCGCGCCTTGCAATAATTATGTCAAGTATCGTGGCCACTTCTGCGGCCGAAGCTGTATATTTATTCCATTTCAAACTGCACTAGTGTAAAGTCGTGGAATTCTAAGAAATGTCGGATATTTCAGCATAAAAGGAAACCGGTGTTGGGATATTTCAGTAATTTTACATTGGACGAAAATTTATAAAGCAATGCTGTTTTCACCAACAATGAATGACTTTCGACCCGTATTTCCATTGCATAAGCGGTTTGTTGGTGTTCGAAAATTAAATCGTTTGTGTATGTTTCTCATAATTTGCGATATGTTTCTGAAGCGTTCGTTCGGAAATGCGCTCACTCACTTGGGAAACTTCAATTACTCATTTGAAATTATTGTGAGTGAAATAATATTTATTAAGCATCTTAAACGCTATAGTTGTCGGATATTGACTTGATAAATGATTTCTAGTTAACGTAAGTTGTGTTTAATCAAATCACGCTTTGTATTTCCCTTTGAACCTTGTTTTCTTGCGTGCTGATTCAACTTTTTTGTACGTAGATTTTTGTAACTAGAATAGTATATAAACTATTTAACAACACAATTTCCTTTTTTGTTTCTTCATTTTTTCAATGTAAAAACATTGTTAACTTATATAATAATGTAGGTACTCAGGATTTTGTAAAATCTTGATTTAAAAGGGCGCCCGTTCTTCTTCCATAGAGCTGATCGACTTATTGTCAATTCAAAAGTGCGTGTAAATGTTTTAATTGAAATAAATTCCTTGAGTTGAGTTTCAGTTAAACAAAGGCATAAATTACACGATGATTTTTATGGGAGCGTTATTTCAACCAAATAAATAGTTATTTGTATTTTTTGTGAAAAGAGCAATACGTTATTTAAGGAACCTAAATTTTTATAACATCAATGTACACACTTACAAATAAATTGCTGGTACGCATGTGTGAGTAGGTTTGGCCACTGAGAGCTTTCGCTTCTCGTACAATTTTAATTGGAGATACATCGGCCTTGGCACTCCATACAATTAAGAGTTACGAGTGAAAATTCGGGTAACGCAAAATTGAAATATATTTCTCGTTCAATTAATTTTTATTTTTATTTATCACAGGTAAAAGGCAGTTCTTATAGTTAGCTATTATTGTATCTCTGTAACATACCCATAGGGTGTACAATACGTATAATAATATATATGTCATTATTGTTGGCTAAATTAAATGTAATTAATAACAAGACAAATTACACTCTTAGTTCTTAGCGGTTACAGTACCTACGTTACATTGGTTGTTTTAGTCAACCTCATTTTACATTCATTATTATATGTAATTAACTATTACAGTCATATAAGTTACGTTTAAATACATACGTCAAAAAATAATATATAAAAATAAAATTAACATGTCAATTCCAGTCGACATCTAATAGACATAATTATTACGGTCATTTACATTAAATTACCGTAATAATTATGTAATACCGTAATATTCCGGTAGGTATTCCTATTTCGAATTTATAAAAAGTAATAACTTTCATTTTATTTTTTCTACAGGTAACAAAGTAACCGCTGAGTAACAGCTGCCATGTGAGTGTTTTAATTCGATTACAATTTTAATGAGTTAAGTTTTCGTTGACAAACTTATATTTTTTGACACCAACACTTTTGTTGAGAGATTAAAATCGACTAGGGATACTGCGTATCTGCCTATTAGTTTTAGACGTCAAATAGCACGGCTATTAGCTTTTAATATAAACTCAGACATAAGTAGTATGTCGAAGTCTACTGTAATTAGTACCACAAAAATTAGTATTGATACTAATATTAAGGTGGTTAGTGATAATAATTTAAACTAGTCAGTAAGACAACAGAAGGTACCAGTAATAATGTTTTTAAGATCACCATCAACAAGGTATCTTCTAGCATTCAATTACCTAAATGTAAAAAAGGGGCTAAGCAGAATTCCTTGACATTGTTTCATCAAAATATTCAAGGGTTTTCTTCCAAACAATTAGAAATTGAAATATTTTTAGAAAAAACAATGTTTGATATTATTTGTATAACTGAACACTGGTTGAAAGATTATGAAATGTTAATTAATTATGAGAACTATAGTGTGGGCAGTTGTTTTAACCGACAATCCATGCTTCGTGGAGGTTCGCTAATCTTAATTAAAAACTGTCTAAAATCGAAGACTCGTACAGACATAGTTAAACTATCAGTGGAACATAGCATTGAACTGTCGTGTGTTGAGCTAGATAAGCTTTGTATAGTGTGCGTTTACAGGCCTCCTAATTATCAAAACTACTCTATATTTGAGTCAGTAATGGAAGATGTTTTGGCAAAACTTGCAACTGGTAATAAGTCAGTAATTATTTGTGGGGACTTTAATATTAATATTTTGGAAAATAATTCAAATAGTAGCAGATTGTTAAGCCTCTTTAAATCATTCAATCTTTCAAATGTGTTTTTGGAACCAACGCGAATAACTACGGCTACTGCTACATGTATTGATAATGTTTTTTGTGACTGCGACTATTTAGATAAAGCCATTGTAAATTATCTCCCTTCTGATCACAGCGGTCAAACCGTTACTTTTGAGTCCAACACACCAATTCAAAAAGTACAGAGACAAACTAGACCAATAACATCGGGTAATTTAAATAAGTTTAATAGCGCTTTAATTAGCAAGTTAAGTGTTCAGGGACTAAATTTGAATAATGGTAATATTTTGTACAAAGAATTATTTTCATCAGTACAAACAGAGTTCAATAATTATTTTAGGCAAAAATCTAAAACTTTTTGCCCTAAATTTTTATTTAGTGACTGGGCAACTAAAGGCATCAGGAAAAGTAGAGAAAGATTATTTGAACTGTATGGCCTTAAGCCGTATATTAACACAGAATCTTTTACTAAGTATGTTGCCACTTACTCTAAAACTTTTAAAAATATCTGCAAAGTAGCTAAAGCTTCATTCATTAGCCACAAGGTCAAATCAGCAGATAATAAAATTAAGGCAGTTTGGAAAATTATAAACGATGAAACGAACAGAAGCAAAAGGCTTAATACCGATTACACACTGGACACTTCCCGCGGTCTCATTAGCGATAACATCGATGTTGCTCAGGAATTTGCAACTTTCTTTACCAATATTCCTATTAAAACTACAAAAACTTTAAATTCTTCGCCCGCACTTGCTATTGATTTATTAAGAGCGAATGTTTCAACCTGTCCTGTGGAGTTTAAATTTAAACATATAAACCCTGTGGTCGTTGTAAAGACATATAAGCAACTTAAGATCAAAATTACGGAAGATCTGTGGGGCATGTCTACTAAAGTATGTCAATCCATTATTGAGACAGTTGCACCCTATTTGGCGTTAATATTTAATTTGTGTGTAGATCAAGGGGTGTTCCCAGATTTAATGAAGTACAGTAAAGTTATTCCACTCTTCAAATCTGGCGACAGCAAAGATATGAATAATTATAGACCCTTATCGGTTTTGCCAGTTTTCAGCAAGGTGTTTGAAAAAGTTATGTTAAATCAAATGCTCAATCATTTTAATCGTAATAACATCCTACACGATCAACAGTATGGTTTCACAAGAGGACGTTGCACAACTGACGCTGGTGTCACCTTATTAAAACACATCTTTACCGCATGGGAAGAGGCGCAAGATGCAATAGGTATCTTTTGCGACCTATCCAAGGCGTTTGATTGCGTGAATCACGAAACACTTCTCTTGAAACTTGAGCATTACGGACTGGGTGAACTTGCGCTTAGCTTGGTAAAATCGTACTTGAATGATAGACTGCAGCAAGTTCAAATAAACGGTGTGAATTCCTTGGGCTTAAAAGTCAAAATGGGAGTACCGCAAGGTTCAATATTGGGTCCGTTCCTCTTTTTAGTATATATAAATGATTTACCTCATTTACTAAAAAACCAACCACAAATGGTGTTATTTGCTGATGACACATCACTGATTTTTAAAGTTAAGAGACACGCACAGGAGCTTGACGAGGTAAATAGCGCTATAGTTAAAGTCCATAATTGGTTTACTGTAAATAATTTGGTATTAAATGGAAAGAAAACTAAATGCATAAGATTCACGTTACCGAATGTCAGAAGTAGTGAATGTCACGTTGTATTGAATAAGGAGAAAATAGAATTCGTCGAACAGACGGTTTTCCTGGGGATCACGCTTGACTCAAAGCTACAGTGGGGTCCTCACTTAACATCACTTGCAGGGCGGCTAAGTTCTGCCGCTTACGCTGTTTGGAAGATCCGCCAATTAACAGACGTGGATACCGCGCGACTTGTTTATTTTAGTTACTTTCAAAGCATCATGTCTTACGGTATTTTGCTATGGGGACGGGCTGCGGATTTTGAGTCGATCTTTATTCTGCAAAAGAGGGCTGTCAGAGCCATTTACAACCTCCGCAGACGCGAATCTCTAAGGGAACTGTTCAAAACAATTAACATCATGACGGTACCTTCTCAATATATTTATGAGAACATTATGTATGTTCGGAAAAATCTACATCTTTTTAGTAAGATAAGTGACAGGCATAATTTTAACACTAGAAATAGGAACAAATTAGATCAACCACGTTTCAGATTGTCTAAAGTACATACTTCTTTTATGGGGTACTGTGTAAAATGTTATAATAAACTACCAGTCGATATTCTTGAACTAAGTGAAAATAAATTTAAGTCATGCATTAAACGCACACTATGTAGACAAGCATATTATAAGTTAGATGATTATATCTTAGATAAAAATGCCTGGCTTAATGCTGGTCCTGCTCCACAGCCACCTAGGCTTACTAATTAACATTTTAATATTTGGAAGAGATGCTTCCCCTTTTTTTTATGTTTTCTGACATTACGAACACTGTTCCTATTATTATTATTTTTCTGACATTGCGAACATTTCTGTTCCTATTTTTATTAATTTTGTGACATTACGAATTTGTTTTTGATTTTACTGAACCAAGTATTATTTATTAAAATTTCAATAGATACTTATTATATATTTTTCTTTCTTTTTGGAAGTCAAATTTTATGAATTTCTCAAATAGGATTGAAACTATAGTTTTGTATAATTTAGAAGCATTTTGTCAAATTTTTGTAAATGCGAGTACCATGCATCCTTATAATATGTTGTTTTGATGTACGTCGACTTGAAAAAACGTGGTAGTTGAGAGTATGTCATGCTCACTTAAATGTCTCACTGATGGTGGCGTGTGTGTTGGATCATTCGGTTCCCTAGAAAATGGTTGAGCTGGATGGTGCTGATCCATGCGTCAAGTTCGTGAACGGGCGCCGTCTGTTGAGACTGGTCATCTCTTATCTGCCATGGCTTATTTTGAATCTTATTTTTTTTATTAATTTTTTACATTGTTCTCACATATAGAAGCACCAAGAATAATGTTCCCAAAATTTTGTAATACCCACGATTTAAAAGAGTGTCCTTGGAGTTTCTTGCCCGTTCTTCTCCAGAGAGATCTACGTTTTTGGAATGGGCACCTAGCTTCAACTTCGATTTTTGTTTGACAATTCAAAAGTGCCTGTGAAAGGTCTAATTGAAATAAATGCTTTGAGTTTGAGTTTGAGTTGCAAACTACCTACATCGCGAGACTGCTATTTCTCCGAGACTTGTATTTCTTGCGTTGACAATGGTACACAAGAAATTTCAGCAGTTCCGGCCTTAAGTTGGATGCGCTAAGGTAACCCGGGAAATTGAAAAAAATTCTTACTTTAAAAAAAAAACAGGCTGTATGTTAAGCAAAATATGATTCGCGACCGTAACAAGTATATATTTACAGAATTATCATTACTGGATGACCGAACTTTCACGAGGTTTTTTTTGTTTGCCGGTTTCTAAAAATGAAACCTAGCTAGAACGATTTATTTCCCCCGAAACCCCCTGCATACCAAATTTCATGAAAATCGTTGGAGCCGTTTCCGAGATTCAGATTATATATCATCATCATCATTTCGGCCGAAAGACGTCCACTGCTGGACATAGGCCTCCCCCAGATTACATATGTTACAGTCAAAACCCGTTTTTCGTAAGAACTCGTTTTCCTTAGTTAAAACTAGTTTTACCAAATGCCTTTGTTAAAACCAGAAATACCTAGTCAAATCTAGAATTTAACTAGACTACAGGCTGCAGAGCAGTGGTGGCCAAGTGGTAACGGCCGCGACTTAAGAGTTGTAGGTCGTGAGTTCGAACCCCGCCAGGCGCTTTACTTTGTGTAAATTATTTCATCACCACTGCTCTCAAAACGGTGAAGGAAAACATCGTGAGGAAACCGGCATGTCCTAGAACCAAAAATTCGAAGACATGTAACATCTACCAACCCGCACTGGGCCCGCGTGGTGGCTAATTCAGTCGCTTATGCAGACATCAGTATCGCACATGTAATGATTTCATTTACTTTTCCACATTTTTTAGAATAGACCTACTGGTAAAATGTTGTTTCTTTACTCTTTACCTGAGTGCCCGACAGCAAAGGCCAAATCCCTCTCACGGAGAGGAGGCCTGTGTCCCAGTAGTGGGAACATTATAATAGGCTGATGAAGATGAACTAGACTACAGTAACTGCCACTTACTTGGAAGTAGTGCTCGCCAGCCGCTGCCGCGGTACAGCTCGCTTCGCTCGCTGGGCCACGCGTGGTTGGTAACAGTTCTAACCTTTTTCTTTTACTATGGGGGGAAATCCTCATGGATGTCCGCCCTGGGGAGAGCGGAGGGGTCTGTCAGACTCTTACCGACTAAAACCACCCCGGTGTTCCATCTCTCACTTGCACCGGGGTCACGGGAACTAGTGAGACTTCCGCGTTCCCCGGAATAAAGTGGGGTTTGAATTCAAGCTTCGTCACTGATGCAAAGATTTCGACTAATGCACGAGTCCGCTAGACCAATATTGATCCGTGACAATTCTAACCTAACCTATTATCTACCTGGTGACCTTTGTCGGCGAAGTGTCCTGTCGGCGAAGAGTCCCTCCGAACTAGTTTTAACAAAGGCATTTAATAAAAACTAGTTCTAAAGGGAAAACGCGTTCTGTCTAAAAAAAAAACTGGTTTTAACTGTGACATATATAAGAGAATTGCTCGTTTAAAGGTATTAGATCTATACAACGCTCTAAGATCATTTAAACCCATTGTATGACTATTTTGTTATAGTCACCTTAACGCATCCACCTTAAGGCTCGGTAAGAAGCAAATTTTTTGGTATTTGATAATAGCGCATCGCGACAACCAATAAGGTTCAAAACAGCAAGCCGTTTGATGTTAGTTGAATCGAAAAACCAATAATATACAAACAATTTGCAGCTTTAATAACGAATAACGATTAGGCATATCTTTAGTTGATTGAATTGCCTATATTATCATTACATAAACTATGATAGTTGACGTTCAAAATATTTAGAATGCAAAGAAAAAAATATCCACTCCGCCGAAGCTATTGGCAAAAGCTAGAAAACAATGTTTTATAGGGTGATGTTGATTATGATTATTTTCAACAACTTTTTACTACGGACCGAGTATCGCATCGCATCGCTTTTGTTTCTTGCTGCAAGTTTCTGCGAGAGGTCTCGAGTTCGGTCTAACCAACCGTACCGTCGTGATAGTATCGCGAGTTTTCAAAGCGCATTCATTTGATACATTTTTCGTTTTTATTTTTGTTTATTTTACTGTAATTTTAAAAGGGAAATGAATGCTTTATTGATTCTTATTAAGATATTTCTCGACAGAAAAGTCACCTCGTATTATTATTTTTTTATTTATGCATTATGTATTACCTGTATACTGTTGTATACTGTACTGGCTTTCGAATATTTAGGGTGCCAGTCGTCGTCATCTACTTAACCTTTTCCCAACTATGTTGGGGTCAGCTTCCAGTCTAACCGGGTGCAGCTGAATACCAGTATTTTACATGGAGCGACTGCCTATCTGACCACCAGCCGTTGGTCCCGGCTGTCATTCGTGGATCTACATCCACGAATGACAGCCGGGACCAACGGCTCAACGTGCTTTCCGGGGCACGGAGGGGCCTTGATATGTCAAGATGGTCACACATCTACCGACTTAACTCAAGCTGATCGATCGACCCGTGCGGGTGTTTTAACTTAGACAAGAGCCCCTTATTAAGTAGTTTTAAATATGTAACGTAACTTTTCATGTGAGCGTACAACTCGCAGTTAGCCAATCGTTTTATTATAATTATTATGTATAATGACCTAGTTTCTGTAATAAATTGAGTGCATAGAAACTCCCTGGGGCATCACTAACTAGTCCATTTCATAGTAGAAGTGGTAGAATTTCGTTTCTATTTGAAACACAGCTGGAATCCAATTTGACGCTATCTCTTTGCTGCGTATGATGGTGAACACTTTTAACTTTGTTGCAAAGCCTTTCAAATAACAGCGTTGCGTTTGTTTTAGTCGATGTGGACTCAAATGTAATTAAAATTCTTTAAACACATGATTTTTGAAGTGAAAACATCTTTAGGCGCGTTGAGCACATTTTGGGTGAACAAGAATCATGGAACTTTCGTCATCGTCACAGAACGCTTTCCATGAGCTATACTGTGTTTATATGTGTACTTTTTGGGTGAACAAAAACCGTGAAGCTCGCGTCATCGTCATCGCACGCTTCCCATGAACTATAAGTATACTTTGTATATATGTACAGAGATATAAGAGTGTCGAAGCGTCAAAAATGATAATTATAATGATTCGACGATACAATTCACAAGTTACTTCGTTTATTTTTTTGTTTAATCAGATTATGAGCCACCGCAGGGGTGTATTTAAAATGGTGGTTGGGTGAACGAGCACATGGATGTGTCGCGCGTTGATAACTTTTGGAAAAGTCCCTTTCTTTCATTAGGTAATTCTAATTATTTTATCCCTTTCTTTCCATTTCTATTTTTATCGTAAAAATCTGTGCTGTTACCTTTAATGGCTGAAGCCGATCACTCGTTTATCATTTTTTACTTAAAGAAATCAGGACCCAAGGACCCAATGTGAAATCCTGTATTGACGATTAAAAAAATACACACGTAATTGTTCAAGTTTTCACTTCAGTGTAAATTTTTATGGGAAATTTGTGGGAATAACATAAGCATATTACTAAAAAAAACTAATCTGAAAAAAAGCGCGCACTGACTTTACAGATCCACTCAGTATGGTGGGGTACTTTCCTCAAATAACCATTTCAGACACCAATCAGATCACGTGAAGACTATGTAAGTCTTCAAATGATCTGAACAAAATTATGTATGGACTTTAAAAGAGCTCTGAGTTCGTTTCAACCTTTCGTCTTTCTTATGTAGTTTTAAAATATGATTTGCATGTAAAGTGTTGGAAACCTACTTCTAATCGAATCTTATCTTTCAAATATTTATTTGTTTTACTAGTGCTGTGCAGTTCTTTCGGTATAAGTCAAGCTCGTCCCGCCATCTGCGTCAAACAAACCAACTTACAGAAATAAAATCATTAAGGGGACACTTTGCGCGGGCTCGAACTCACTGGTGGGCCTGGCTAAAAATCACGTTGTCTCACCAGGCTTCGTATCCGACAGAGATAGTATCAGTGGTGAGCAGTTAGACGCTAGTCTACATGCACAACGTTATTGAGTGAGATGCAGGAGCATTTTTGGAAAAAAAATTGCGAAAAAATTAAGAAAAGTCCTTCAGAAGATCGGGTTTTATGAAAAAACCACTGCATAAATCAATGACGAATAAAGTTTATTGAATTTATTGTTAATTAAACTTTGTCGGTACCGTCTTGGTTTTCGAGATTTTACACTCCTTTTATTACTTAAACACGCTCAAAGTTAGGTTAAATTAGCAAGAAAAAAGAATCTTTGTTGGCTCATAACTTTTTAATGGCTTTTTATTTTAGTATTCTGTTTCCGTACAGACAATAATAATAACGATACAAAACCATACCATGTTTTATTTTTGATGTACATAGTCAAACAGTGGAGTAAAACCCTCCCGAAGTTTGTTTGGAAAAAATGTGGACAAGTGTCACCTTAAGCATTTCAATCCGAAAAATGAAGGACGATTTCAGTTCGTTTGCACTTTAATCGTTGACTTTATCGACGTTCGTTAAGTCAACGGCTTTCAATGGAATGGCGGAGTGAAAGCGATTGATAAAAAAGAACGCCGCTCGCGTCAATACTGCTGTCAAAGCGCAGTTACGAAGGGCTCGAGGTCGGGCCTCTAATTCGAATAACTCGAGAGCCGACGTATCGATAAAAAGTCAATAGCTCGATGTGCCTTGCTGTCATCCGCCTTTCATACCGGTTCTTTTTTAATTCTTCACTTTGTTCATTTTTTATGCGGTATTAGAAAACAAGGAACTGCAATTGAGCGTCCGTGTTTGTGCGAACATTTATTTATGAAGTCACAAATGCAGCATTATTGACTGGCTCGTTGGTCTAGTGGTTGAGTGGTCATGAGGTCCTGGGTTCGATGCTCACGTCGGGCAAAGTGTTATTGGATTTTTATGTTTGGATTTTTTCAGTAGCAGCCCAGAGTCCGGATTTTAGTCCGGTTGATGGCAATAGGCTCGCACCTTATTACAGACAGACAGAGTAGCTGTAAGAATTGCTGCGGCAAGGCTCCTACGGAGCCCAACGAAAAACTACGTGCTGCGAAGCCGAATACCCCGGTGTATATTTCCCGTCTCCACTACACCACCGACGCGGAAGACATCGTGAAGTACGTGCGCCAAAGGCTGAATTATGCAGCAAGAGTGCAGCTGTTGGATTCGCATCGCAACGTCAACTTTAAGGCGTTTGTGGTGCGCATACCAACATGCTACCTGCATCTGGTGATGGAAGAAACCTTTTGGCCACAGGATATGGTATTCCGCCGCTTCCGCGGACAAGTGCCTTCGGAACGCACAAAGACTTAGTGCAAATAAGTGATACTAACATAGTTTTAAGTTTTATTTACTAACGCAAAATGTTATTATGTGTATATTTAGGTTAAGGTATTTATCTATCTTGTAATCTGGGTCTTTGTAACCTGAAAATAAATGATTTATTATTATTATTATAGCGTTCTACTGCTGAATGCTATACCAGATAAGTGGTACACCCCTACACTGGGACATTGGATACGCCTACATGCCACCGTGGTGTAATCATAGATGCAGTTTTTGTTAATTCTCCGGTAGATGGAAGTACTAACACTAGGTTAACTGTGTCTAAACTAAGAGCTTCTTTCTTTATATGTACACCTCTGCCAGACCCTATAGGGAAAAGGTGTGATATTATGTTATGTCGAAAAAAAAAAATTGTTGGTAGATATTTAACGTGTTGATGAATCTGGTTCGTTTTTCCACACCGGTTCCTTAAGAGACTCACCATCTATCAAAGAGAATATATTGTTACTTCGTTTACAATTTATCCAAAACTACACAAAACCGACACGACGTCTTAATGGATGCTTGCTACGATGTCGTAGCCAGCGTAGCGTAAACCTCACTTGACTACGGCGTAGCAACCGCGTAGCACTTTAAATCTAAATATGCGCATATTTCATTTAAAGTGCTTAAATTCTAAATAACATAGTTAATCATTTTTAAGATAGTAATTTAAATAAGTACACGATGACACATCAAGCTATACATTTCCAGTAGTAGTCTGTCCCATTGTATAGGCATTCCGTTCAATATACAACATTATTTATAGTATATGCGAAACCTGAATATAGTTTGTTCAGAATAAGGGACTGAATCGATTCCAATAGTTTTTACACCATGTTATAGTTATTATTAATGAGCATAAACCACGCTGGACGCGCGGGTGGCGCCAGGGGCCTATGGTGACTATGTTTCTGTAGACAACTAGGTAACATAACAAGGTTATAACTTTGTGATTTTTCGTGATACAGCTTTAAAATGTTGTACATAGATCCTTTACATAAGAATCTATCTATATAAATAAAAAGAGAAGTCCTGACTGACTGACTGACTCATCAACGCCCAGCCCAAACCCTTGGACCTAGAAAGCTGAAATTTAGCACAGAGGTTCCCTTTATAGTGTAGACAAATAAGGAAGGATTTTTCGTAATTCAACCCTTATGGGAGTTAAATATGGGATGAAAGTTCCGCGTGGGCGAAGCCGCTGGCAAAAGCTAGTATTAAATAATAACATAAGATTATTTTAATTTTATTATTATATTCCTTTTAACTTTTATTCTGTAAATTTGAATTGAATAAGGAGATTTTTATTATTATTTGTTTTTTATTGTTATCAATTCTAGTTTTGGTCAATTATTTAATTTAAATTATTATTTTCACGCATGAATACCAAAAAAAATTATCTTTTAATTTAATTTAATTGTAAATCTCCTTTTTCCTTATGTTTTATTATGTAAAAACCGTAAATTGTACATGTTGTGTTAGCCTATAAGTAATTGTTGCACTTGTGAACGTAGGTATAATTAGTTAAATTATTTTAATGAATTGTGTAAACAATTGTTGGCTAACCTAAATAAATAAATAAATATTAGGCACGTGTTTCGCATATACTAAAAATAAGGTTGTATATACTGTAGGCTTTTTACTCGTAGTATGCACATCTCTTATAAAATGAAACATAACGGGATTATTACTTCTCAGTAGAGTTCAAACGAAATATGTTTTCGGTTTCCGGAAATTTTCAGGTGAAACATGTTACAATGTTGACTATGTTTGCCGAGGCGCACACTGATTGCTTTTATGCAATCACCCGTAACCGAAGCGCATCGCTGCTCAGACGCGTGCGTGGCACCGCATACGGCATCCTGGATACGTTGGCAAACAGGTGGGATCCGCCACTGTTGAAGCAGTGGATGAGTGTTCATGCGAAGGGCGCTCAACCCGGCGTATGCTTAAATTAAAACAATTACCGAACGAGTACTAACATTACGTTAAGTTTATTGTTACTAACGCCTGTGGATATAATTTTTAATCCGAAATAAATTTATTTGATTTTATATTTTAGTTTACAGCTGAAAAAGATTGGATATATTCGAACTTCGCTGGATAGAATTAAGTGCCAAGTGGCAGATCCATACTTTCAGTTCATTTGCATCATCATCGTATAAGGTTCCCACTGTTGGGACACAAACTCTACATGAGAGGGAACGGGATACAATCCAAGAAGCGAGCCCAATGCGGGTTGTTAGATGTCACATGTGTTTGAATTTATGGTTCTATTAGCTTCCGCCCGCAGCTTCGCCCGCATGGAGATCGAAAGTTATTCTACGGGAACGTACTACCGGTAAAAAAAGTATTATATGTGGTAATCTAAGTTAAAATCTATCTGTGTGCAAAATTTCATCCAAATCCGTTCAGCCGTTTTTGCGTTATTGAGTAACAAATGTCCAAACATCTTCACAACTTTCAAATTTATAGTACTAGTAGGATAGGAAAACATACAGGTTTCATCAGTTTTTCTCAAAAAAGGAACAACTGCAACTGCACTGCTCTCGCAGTGGTGATGATATGAAAGACACAAAGTCAAGTAAATCGACGACCCTACTCGTAAATCGGGATCGATACAACACTCGTTCAATTCATTTATTCAGACTCTACATTTGACATCTAGTGTCAAATTGTATTTTGTACCTTGTTCTATATTTACAATTTGACACTAGATGTCAGATGCCATATGCTACAAGACACTAGTGATAGTCACAACAACTAAAAGCATAATTACTGAGATATAGCATTTATTATGGTAGTGTTTAATTAAAAACTTTTATGTTTTTTATTCTGTCTTTGAGAAAAGTACAAACTTTAATGTGGTTTAAGTTTAAACGGTTAAAGACATGTATATAATTGAAACGCGTATCTTTTAGTTTTACCATTAACAAAAAAGAAAATGCAGTAAACTCATACTAAACACTATGAGCAACATAAATGATAAATTGATAACCTACCAGTATGAGCAAAACCAACAGAAAACTTTAAACTAAAACATGCGATCACTGCCACCCAAGCGCAGCACTTCTTACCCATAGCTATAGGTATACATCGTGTAACGGAAAGGGTATATACATACCAAGGACACGGCTTCATTGGATGATATCAAACGATATTGAAAAGGTTTTTTTTTAAATCCTATCTCTATATGTTGAGAAGTTATAAGAATTTTTAAATACCAGAAACCGAACTTATCAAATTGAGTTACGGAAGAGATTTATCGTGTTAGTAACAAGTAACATGGAAAGTTATTGACCTACGTAGTGCGGTGACACGTTTGTTATGATTTGAATTTAAGAAACATAATTATGAAACCGAAAATTCGGTATCCATTCCTAGAGTATTTTATTTTGAGCTGAAACTATGTATAATGATTGCATACCAGCTGTTATCATTAGTGCGGATAGCAATAGGGTTTCTGTTACACTCTGTATAATACTCTTAACATTAGCAAGTCGTTGACACAAACACTTAAGGGGAACCTAGTCACGGGCTCGAACTCACTGGTGGGCCTGGCTGAAAAGCACGCTGTCTTACCAGGCTTCATGTCCGACAGAGGTAGTACCCGTGATGAGTAGTTAGACGTTAGTCTACACGCACAACATTATTCAGTGAGCTGCAGGATCAGTTATAGTAAAACAGGCGCGTAAAAAAAAAGAAAAGTCCTTCGGAAGATCGGGTTTTCTGAAAAAACCACTGCATAAATCAATGACCAATTAGGTTTATTGCACTTTTAGATAATTGAGCTTTGTCGGTACCGACTTAGTTTTGGAGATTTTACACTTCTTTTATTATTTAAACATGCCCAAAGTTAGGTTAAATTAGCAAGAAAAACGAATCTTTGTTGGCTCATAACTTTTTAATGGTTTTTAATTTTAAATGAAAATATCTACCAATGACAACCGGGACCTCTGAGGCCCATGACTCAGAAAATGCTACCTCTCCATAGTGGTTTCGGTATGTAAAACGGTTACCCACCCACGGGTCGACCTCGGCAAGTGGTACTTTACCTCAAAGATCGGCTCATGCGGCTGTTATTACTTAGCCACGAATGCCTCGCCTAGAGCATGCCATAGTACTCGTAATTTAAATACTGGTGCATTCTCCCCTCCCCGAATGGCGCACAAACAGAACAGGAATACTTTACTCGATAACGAACAAGTTGTTGGTAAAGTTGTGGTTTTACGATTTGTACAAACGCGGTATTTGTGGGGAATTTAATTGTGTGAATTTCTAGATTTATTTTCACGTGAGAAAAAATACATGTGCAATAACATATTGTATTTTTTCTTATTCTGCGAAGTAAAAGACTCGATCGATCGGACAAATTTCTGGTGTAATCGTGGTTTTAGAATCTCTACAACGCGTAATATGTTGGAAATTCCACTTTGTCAATTTCTTGGTTAATTTTCAGTTGTATTGTACATGAAGTTTTTCTTAAATTAGCTTGAAAAAAACCGGTCAAGTGCGAGTTGGACTCGCGCACCGAGGGTTCCGTACAAACCTGTGGGTATATAAGTAAAAGTTCAAAATTGTCAAAAATATTTTTTTTATATGACGAAACTAAAAATTTTCGGTTTTCGTAATTTTTCCTATATCTGTACTATAAGACGTGACTTCGTACAAAATTTCAAGATTTTAAGTTCACGGGAAGTACCCTGTAGGTTTTGATTCCCGTGCGAGTTTCGAAAATTTGCGGAATTTTGCGGCCTAAATGGCTGTATCTTTTGATTGCGTTGACTTAGAAGGTTGATTTTTCTACAGCTTCCAGGGACAGTAGAACTAAGTATCATATAGAAATTTCAGTTTGATACCTCCACGCGTTCCTGAGAAAAACGGTCTTGACAGACGGACGGACGGACGGACGGACGGACGGACAACAAAGTGATCTTATAAGGGTTCCGTTTTTTCCTTTAGAGGTACGGAACCCTAAAAAGACTGAAAATCAGCGTTTGATGTTGATAGTAGGTGCTTCGTAAAGATCACTTAGAAAAACGTTCCTTTTTAAGTTTACCTTTTTGTTGCTGCTTTTTTAGACTGTCAGCCAGATTTCCAAAATAAAGCATAAAAACTATCGTAAAGCACACCATTTCACACAAATATTAAAACAATATAAACGCGTATAGTTTATCCTTTTTTAAATACGCCCAACACACCGTAATGCACTAATCTGCAATGGTAAAAGTAGAAGAAGTACATTGTCTTGCACTCGCACGTACAATCGATGCCAACTCTCCCATCACCACTTCCTGCTTGCTAGGCGCGGACTACCCACTGCTTAACTAACTTTGTAATAAATTACTAATGGTGTTCCACTGGTCTAAATTCGACCGATTTTGACATATTTTTGACATTCAGTAAGACTATAGACATTAAAAACGATAATATGTGTAAGTGTTAAAAGCATTATTACGTGTGCAACGTTTATTTTTTCCAATGACAAAATATTACTTTTTACGAACTTTAACAGTGCCAAATTTCATACGCCTCCGTTCGCGTTATTATTGTAAAAACACACACACAGTTTTTGCTTCGCGTATTACTATGTAGATATATATAGATATTGGTGCGTTCATTGTGATTCAGTTCACTAAAACAAAGGCAATCAGAGATCGTCTCTGATAGAATTTATGTTTAATTTAATAATACACTCACGGATTAATTGTAGATACATTATAATAAAGTGTACATTTTGTATTAATGTGGTCGCTACTAAGACTTGCACATACCTACTAGTATTTAAACAATGTACATTATCTGATACTTTATGTCAAAGCAAAATATGCTAATAAAAACAAGTTTAATGTTTTACAGGTGAAATACAGCCTATGTAACAAAAATGTATCATGATTTGTGTACAAATAGAATAAGATCAATTGTAAACACCACTGTAACAACCTTTGCAGTAATAAAGGCCTTGAAAAATCAATCAATCGGTCAGATATCTTTATCTGAAGAGGAAGTGTGACAGTCTGACAGCTGTTGCAAATATTTAGAACAAAAGTTGTAGAAAAGATGCCAAACAGCCGAATTACCCTAAATTAAAATTGACTCGGTCCGTTTTTCAGTCGTCATATTTATAAGTTTTTCTAGCTGACTCTATAGACGTTATCCTGTCTAACAATGAATATTGAATTCGCATTGGTGTAGTATTAGAAAAGTTTGTATGGTCGTTAAGTTTTCCGAAATTTTCTAATCTTACGAACTTTCTTATTGTTGTCTTTCATAGGAACTTGCTCCTGATAATAACAGACGCAACAAAAAAAAAAAAAAAAAATTTGCAGGATTTGTCCAGCCGTTCACGTGTGATGCCGTGACCAAGACAAATAGGGATTCATTTTATATATACAATTTAAATAGATAGATAGTAGGAATAAAAATGGCGGTTTCACATAACATTTTCTACACAAAAACTATAATTTTTTTCTCCGATGAGCTCTCCTTGAAATATGAAATAACTCGATAACTAAAATGCGGATTTATGTTTTAGAAGGTTTTCACTAAGTCAAGCACACTTGTCTATTTTAATTGGCAATTCAGCCGCATCTCATCTCTGTCCGCATTGGCTGAAAGTATTTCGACATTCAAACGAGTTTTTCAACATAGTTCATGTCCGTTAGATACGGAAAATAGAAATATTTCTAAAGCTCTAAAGGATTGGTTGCTCTGAATTGCTAGTTCAGTATTCAATCTAAATGTTGGGGTTCGCTCTCCGCTGATGGTGTATAGTTAGCGCTGAATTCGCTGCAGGGATATCCTTTGTTCGAGCGTTTTGTTTGTTACTTTTAGTTTGTATACGCTGTAATGTAATGTAACAATAGTTGGTAGATGTTATTTTTTAGTTTTGGGGCACTTTTTTGCTGAATATTTTTTGTTTTTGGCGAACCAATAGGCGGGTTATAGTTTTGATTAGTGTGTACTGTATGTTCATCTGTCCCATCAGCACTTCCGAACTAAAATAATTTGACAAATTAGGTATCGTTGCAAGCGTCTTGATCGTCCGTAGTTATAATCCGGCTGTGATGTCACTTTAAATGGAATATGGCGCCCTTTAAAGGACCTAAAGTAAAGATAATTTTTTTTAATGATTCCGTCATTTTTAGGGTTCCGTACCTCTAAAGGAAAAAACGGAACCCTTATAAGATCACTTTGTTGTCCGTCCGTTCGTCCGTCCGTCCGTCCGTCTGTCAAGACCGTTTTTCTCAGGAACGCGTGGAGGTATCAAACTGAAATTTCTATATGATACTTAGTTCTACTGTCCCTGGAAGCTGTAGAAAAATCAACCTTCTAAGTCAACGCAATCAAAAGATACAGCCATTTAGGCCGCAAAATTCCGCAAATTTTCGAAACTCGCACGGGAATCAAAACCTACAGGGTACTTTCCGTGAACTTAGAATCTTGAAATTTTGTACGAAGTCACGTCTTATAGTACAGATATAGGAAAAATTACGAAAACCGAAAATTTTTAGTTTCGTCATATAAAAAAAAAATATTTTTGACAATTTTGAACTTTTACTTATATACCCACAGGTTTGTACGGAACCCTCGGTGCGCGGTTTTTTTTGTCAAATAAAAGGACTTGATCAGTAAATTAAAAATATATTGTAAAAAAAATTATACACGCGTTACTTGATCAATTTAAAATTATTAATATTGGCATAATGTAAATCTTGTGTTATAGTGATATAACGCAAATAATTGGTTAAATACGCCAAGTCACGTGCAAATAATAAAAAGCATTTTTAATACCATAAACCCAGTTAACTGGACCATGATGTGAT
Organism: Polymixis flavicincta; assembly: GCA_949987655.1. Lineage (NCBI taxonomy): Eukaryota > Metazoa > Arthropoda > Insecta > Lepidoptera > Noctuidae > Polymixis > Polymixis flavicincta. Next base: position 6,289,776 of record OX465171.1, on the reverse strand, counting down.
TGTTTAAACTTCCGTCAACCACAGTCACCACAGTTCAATCACGGCTTTGTATTTCAAAATTGCTGTTTTTAATGAAACAGGGCTTAAAATAAATGAACTTTGTGAACTGTAAAGCCTCAGTTCCGAAGCCGCTTATGGACTTAAGATATTAAAATACTATAGGTTCAGTTACTTGAACCTTTTTTTTTGTGTGTTGAGTTAAATGCCAATAATAATGCCAGTTTTCATAGCGGTTTTTATGTATTCATTAAAAGCTTAAAGTCTTTACTGGCCAGTTTTGTGTTTCCAACTTTATTCCGAAAAAGTAAAAGGTTTAGTAATTATACAATAACAGAACTGACGTTGAAACCTGGATTAAATTGTCAATTTTGAACGTTACGTCACTCGAAATAATTTTTGAAATATTTAAAAAAAAAACTGGCTCGGATTAAAAATGGCTTCGTATATTGTAGTAGTTTGTGACACAGGACCATACTTAATATTCTTATAAATGCCAAATCGGGTTGTAAAAATTGTTGACATATTACAAATCTACGCACGGACACAGTCGGATACGTATGTACCTTTAAGGGTCTAGCGTAGTAGTAGTAGCGTAGTAGTGGTACTTCATCCATTTTGGTTTATTTTGACTGTACCTACAGCAGAATTGTGGCAGCAGTTTCAATTTGTTTGAGAAAAAAATTGCCATGATAAATAAAATATCGATTTAATAAACGATTCTGAACAAAATACTTTCATATGGATGCGCCAGGTTAGCCCGCGAAGTTCAAATTTTCTTTCAATTTGCAGGTCAATATCAGGTTGTACCTATGTTGATCCAGGGGTGCGGGTTGTTCGAATGAGACACCGTCGCCCCTGGCACACAGGCAACTGAGGGAACACGGGTGGGTTTTAGTCAGTAAAAGTCTGACACGCCCTCCTGCTCCACCCAGAGCGAAAGAAGTTACTTGATGATTTCCCAATACCAAAAAAAAAAAAATATACCAAAAACCCAAGATACACAATCATCATCTCAAAAACGTCCCCATTAATGGACACAATGTGAGATGGTGTCAATAGTATCGTCAGTCATCTTTTAGTCAGTCTTGCTGGACATTGCTTTGTAAAAACCACTTTAAGTCATGCGTGTAAGGTAGAAATTGCAAAAAAAATATGTTTTTTATCATAATCATAACTGACGTATAATTGGGGACAATTTTTAGCGATAAGTATTTTTGTTCGAGACTGTACATCTTGAGTTTTTTTTATATCAATGTTCGCGACCGTCAAAAATATGGCTTTATAGAGTTATAAGTATTAAATTCATCAATACAATCTTCTAAGTTCATTTAATCTCATTTAAAGGCTTTTCTTCCAATAGTCGTATATAGGGTGACTGGTAATTAGTGACCGATATTTAAACACATGATTGTACTCGTCATAACAAACAACTTTCCCAAAGAAAAGTTTTTTTTTTTCATCTATCTTTTTGACCCCAATTTTATTAGATACCCCAATAGAATATTATTTAATTTAGTTACCTAATACCAAAAACAAAAAAAAAAAACAAAAAAACTACTTTTACCATGCATGAGCTGTGTCGCTTGACCCGAGGTCAAGCTACTAACAGCTGATAGCGCGCGTGTGCGATCTGTACGGTGGTTAAATTAATGACAAAAGAATAATGTAAATAAAAGTGGATTATTTTGGTTTTGTTTGTAGGTAACTAAATTAAATTACAGCTGATGGTATATTATTCTTGTAAGGTACTCAATAATATTCTATTGGGGTGATGGGAACATGCGCTAGTTAAGACGCAGACAGCCGACTTTTAAGGACTTTGTACTGAAGATCACGTCTAAACGGCTTGTCTTATGTAGGTACTTGAAAAAAAAATGTGAAACTAGACAATATGTGAATATTTTAAATAATATTTTTAAAACATAATGTAATTAATTCTTAAAGTAAGGTCTATCGCGGACATAAAAACGATAATCACGCAAAAACTATCAGATGTATTTCCATGAAACTTTCACCATCTAAAAGGCAATTTAATCACCCAAAATTTAGTATACGGGTTTTCTTTGAATTGTGTTAGATAAATCAACATGGGTTGTTTTTCTAAAAATTTGATGCGCGTTGAGGCGGGGTCTCTTGCGGGCCACGGGCGGCAGTGCATCGTTGTAGATAGCTGTCAGCTATCGTCGCCTTAAATAAAATAAAATAGTTGCTTTGGGTAAGTTGTTTGTTATGATGAGTGTAATCATGTGTTTAAATATCGCTCACTAATTACCAGTCACCCTTTAAACAAAATTTTTGCATTTTAATTATTAACATTACTTTTTCACGGACGCAAAATAGAAATAGTCGTAAGCGAAGTAGCGTTTGAAGTTTCAACATCAAAAAATCAATCCCGGTGTTAGTCAGTTTTACTTTCCATTGTTCCCATTTTCCCGCAATACATTTGCATCGAGAACCGTCGTACTGCATAATTGGCGTCGAAACCAAAGCTACCCGGAGGCGTGCTGCCTGTGAGAACTTGACATGAACTCCTAACCTAGCTAGTAAGTAAACCTGACCTTGATAGATGAACGATAATCACTGAACTGTCATCTGCAAAGTCAACGCGTGCTAATCGAACTCAAGGTTATGTTATTGTAGGTCACTCATCAACTAGTGTTCCGGGAAGTCAATTACAGCGAGTCCAGGTTGATTTTCATATTAATTATTGGAACGGAATTCGGTACTGCATGAACGAGTAATTAAATTATAATGACTGTGTTAGTTAACGTGTTAATTAATTAATACGTTCGTTAACATGTTAATTATAATTTTGACGATAGTTAACGGTAATCATATTTAAGAAATAATTTGGATTAAGACTTAGATGTGGTGATACAATTTGAAAAGAGTATGCATAGATGTTTTTTTTTTTTTGAGGGTGGGACATCGTCAAATAACTTCTCCCACTCTGGGTGGAGCACGGGGACGTGTCAGACTTTTACTGACTAAAATCCACCCGTGTTCCCTCAGTTGCCTGTGTGCCAGGGGCCACGGTATCTCTTTCGAACAATGCGCACCCCTGGCATGGATGCTTAGATGGTTTGGTAATGATGAGATTCTGAATGAAGGATGGCTAACAAAAGGTAGTGGAAAACGGGAGGGGACGCCCTAGGAGGACATAGTGACCTTATTGGTGATGTTCATCAGAAATGTCGGGTGCGTAGTACGTGCAACCGGCGTGCGTGTATGACTAGATTTATGAACGTAAACGAGGTAAACAAAGTTTGTGAGTATCGTAGCAGGTTGCGAGCTGTAGTTTCTGCGTTACTATTAATGATGATGATGAAGATGATGGAACTCTCTTTTCCGCACCTAGACACCCATTCGGTCCGTTGTAGGATTCTGACTAACAAAGCCAGCCTAGCTCCACAGAACAAAGCACAGAACCTTCATAAGAGCTTCACAGGCTTCGTGGAGCGACCTTACTGTACCGAGGATATCTACACGTTGAGAAGCCACGGTCTCGTATTCCTTAAGGATTTCATTAAGGATGGCAGGTGGCGTTTTGCAGTTTCTGCGTCACTATTTTAATTTGTTGTTTGGTTCATAAGTTTATCACAGACGGAGTTTCGGCTGCTACAAGTGTTTAGTTTGAATGCATTGAATACCCAACCCAGCCAATTGAAAAAGAGAGCCTAACGCCATGGAAATGGCGTAATTTTATGCCTGTATATATGTAAGACTTAAATAAAAATATGTAAGCAACAGGTTTCTATCATAAAATTAATTTGTCTGTAATTGCTTCAATTTCGTTTTATTTACCTATTTTGGTATTGTAATTTTATTCTGGGTGCATCGTTTTCACACATAATTATTTAGTGAATGTACGTTAAATATTGTAGCTAAAACATTTTAAAAGAGTAACGGTGGAGTTTCTTGCCCATTCTTCTCCATACGAAACTATATTTTAGAAGGGGCGACGAGAATCAATTCTATTTTAATGTAAATGTTGACGTTCAAAAGTACCATTTAAGTGTCTATTTGAAATAAATGTTCTGCCTTTGACTTTGACTTAGGACAAATGGTTTACGGTTTTTGATCAGCTCTGTAACTCACCGCGAGTGAATTCAACTTTCGTTCTCAAGACGTATACCAACACCTTAAAATTGCCAGGGGTGCGGGTTGTTCGAAAAAGATACCATGGCCCCTGGCACACAGGCAACTGAGGGAAAACGGGTGGTTTTTAGTCAGTAGCATACTACTGACTAAAACCCACCCGTAAACCATACACCCGACCAAATACCATATACCGTAACCATACACCGGAAACCATAGTTTCACATTTAAATTGACACAACTGATTTATAAATTGAGTCCGTATTGGAATCTTTCGGACTGTCGACAATTTTTGAAAGAGGACGTGGTGTATTCTTCGCGAGATTCCGATGAATGAAGGAACACAGCCTATTTTTGAAGTCTGTTTAAAAATGGAATCGTGTCCGCATTCCTGCAGAAACTGAGTTCAAGTTTACGTTCGTTTATTTGTAGGTCGACTCGCCTGCCGAGCTCAGTACGGGCGCGGTATTTATAGTTGCGTAGTATGGCCGCCTCCGTCGGCATTCCGGAGAATACGGTTCATGCCTATTCTCCTGAGCCGTATACGAAAACGATATATTGTTATGAAATATATTGTATCTGCCTAAGTATCTCGAAATGTATGTGTCTCTATTAAGCACCCATCGTCTGCCTCATCTGCCTAGCCCAGTTGAAACTGGTATTCAACTGTATCCGGTTAGACTGGAAGCCAACCCCAACATAGTAGGGAAGGCTAGGCAGATACTATGATACAAATTAATTCTTTACTTTTCTTCGAAAATCATCTCCTCAGTCTCGAGAACATTAAAAAAAATGGTCACGTAGGTACAATGCGGTAATAGGAAAGCTATTTTGATGGATACAGTATTAATCCTTATCAACTTAAATACGTTATTTCAAGCACATAATGATAATCCTTAACACAATAAAATTAAATAAATATCCTAAGAGTTAATATCGCAAAATAAATACGATCGCGCGCGAAAATAAATTCAAGCGCGAGTCACACGGATGACATGACAAACATTTTATTTATTTATTTAAAATTTCGTATATTTAAAACCGTATAATAATTTCATATATATAGAGTGGAAAGGCCTCCCACAAGGTGGACCGATGACCTTGTGAAGACCGCGGGTATCCGCTGGATGTGGCAAGCACAAGACCGGTCGTAGTGGAGGAGCCTGGGGGAGGCCTATGTCCAGCAGTGGACGTCTTTCGGCTGAAATGATGATGATGTTATACAACACCCTAACAGCTATAAGTAATGCGCCAATGCGATGTCACTACTATAAACGTATGTAGTTACAAAAACTTCTGCCCTATGGGATCCAAATCGACTGACTGCAAAATAAGATCTGGAAAAGTCACATTTGGTAAAATTCCATTTCTGTTTACCAAGTATAACGGAATCCTCTTTGTGGCTAGAACACGGGTTGCGTACCGTCAATGGATCATTGAATCGACCTCCAAACTTCGCTTTAGCTATCAGTGGAGGATTCTGAACACCAATATTCACTAACGGTTCACCTGAAAGTTCTACCTCCATGTCAATCGCCAAAAACGTAGTCAATGCCTACTAAGTCCAAAGTACGATTAAAAATTATTTACCTGACGAAATCCACAGAAAGCGCTTACTCCAAGTAACTTTGCACTTCCACTGATGTAGATGGCATATTAAACTCACCCATCACTAGTACATTCTCATAATTTACCCATACAGTTTCTAAAAATTAAACAATCGCATGTATTCATTACTGTCACATTGCAAACACACACAAAACTGCAAGTAGGTACCTTCGTATGTTAGCTAATGGTGACGAAGTAGGGACTACTGTTGCAGCAACGAGCAGTCAATAGACAGAGTATACCAGGCGCGGTCCGAGGCTCAGTCCTAGGGGTCATGACCCCCCCCCCCCCCCCCAAAGCTGTAAACGTTAGCCAGTTTTTTGTGCAATAAAGTCTAATTTACTCTTTTTATTTACCTATTAATATGTAGTCCCCCCCCCCAAAGTCTTTGGTTACAACATGTAAGTAAAATAAGCTCTACTACCCGTACGAACCCGGGGCGGGTCGCTAGTATTAGCCGCTGGAATCAATATCAAAATTATGAAAAAGAACGAAAATAAATTTAGTTTTGCAGTACGAAAACTACCATTTACTTCTTGAACAATATCCGGAGCACCGGTTATTGTGGCCATTTTGTATATTGTTGCTCGACGCCGAGTTGAGTACACTCGAGTGAGTTTCGAGACAAGATCGACAAACACTTACTTTAAAGAGAGATCGTTGTTATAATTTCACTCTACAGGGTCAAATTAAATTAGCTGGGAATACTTTACCCACATGTTGGGTATCGATGTCAAAAAAAAATGACATAAAAAAAAACATTCATTCATAATAATTACACTTTTGAAATGAATATTCGGATATACAGAACAAAGTTTTTTTTTGGTTTCTTGTTGTGATGGAGTGACCTATTTTTTGTTCGGTATTTTATGTCCGTTGATTTCACTCAGCATTTACATTGGCATTGCACTCAAAAACTCACATTTCAACTTTTATACAACAAAACTGACATATTTTACTTGCCTACTTCATCATCATTATTTCAGCCGGAAGACGGCCACTGCTGGACATAGGCCTCACCCAATTTGGGAGGGCTTGCCATAATCGCCACGCTTGGCAGGCGGGTTGGCGATCGCAGTATGGTGGTAAAATGCATAGAGAACGCTGCTGCCCATTCTCTAGTAAGTCCCTTAGTCGCCTCCTACGACACCCACGGAAAGATATGGAATGATGCTATTCTTTACATCCGGCCTACTTAGTGACAAATAAATGAATAAAATTATGATTGCGAACTTCGTCGAGCCGAAGAGGGTGAATTTGAAACTTAAGCAATACGAATTTTAGATACTATTTATTTATTACTAGCCTTTGCGTTCGCCCTTGATTCTCTCATCTTCATCTAGTTTAAAAAATATTATTGACGTGTAAAAGTGTTTCTACAAACCTAAGCACAGAAATAAAATCATTTACGTTACAAGCATGGGACGTCTGTGTAGAGTAGGTACCACAAATAAAACGTGAAAAACAAAAGACTAGTACAATTTTTTTAAACAAAAACACTGCATAGTGAAAAGTTACTGTGAATTCGGAATTCGGTGGCAAAAAACAAAACTACAAAACCATAAATAGCAAATAAATGTAGGTAGCATTTCTATTTATAGACCTTATGAAAGCCTTAAAATTAACCAATTTATCTTTTAAAAAGGTCGACTGTTCGCGTGGCCAGAGGACTGGCCTATTTTTAAGTCAATGAATCAGCATTGCCATCCAACGTGGCAACGCTGCCAGCCTTTTGGGCACATTTCCCACTGACAGCGACGCGGGCGAATTCTTTGATGCCCAGTGAGCTCTTCCCTTTTTTTCTGTATATATTAATTTTAGTTTTTATATTAGCAAAGATGAACGAAAAACTTTAAAAAATTGTTACAAATAAATATACCCAGGCACTAGGTGCTCGGTACTAGCGCTGTCTTTGTCTTAGTTTCAAAGTAAAACTCTCCGACGAAGCTAAACTCCACCCAAGGTTCAATAAATAGCATTTGTCGTTGTTCAAAGTTGCTCGTTTCGCATTCCAACATTTTAAATGCTACTGGCGTTATAAGTTGCAGCCAACTTCAGAGTAAGTGGAAAGTGCACAGACGAAGCCAACTTCTCCACTAGTGGCTCCAGAGTTATGTATCTTTTCAATACAACAAACAAACACGAGAGCTCGTAGTAATATTAGTTTGTGAACTGTGCTTCGTGAACTGAAAAGGCAAAGTATGTTGGAGTGGTTCTGTCAATGCAATGTTAAGTTTAAGTTGTTTTGAATAGACTTCAAAAAGGAAGGGGCTTTTGTATGTTTTTGGAATTCGGTATATCGGCATTTGTTGATCGATTTTGATAATTATTTTTGTATTAGATGGGTTGGCTGGTTCCATATAAATTTTATTAACTTCGCGTGAGTTGTTTCTGCGTTAGGTTTGATAATACGTTTTAAATTCACTTTGTGTATCTTGATACTATTTTAATACTGTTGTTTACATAGCAAGTATGGTATAGGTATGAACTGTTGTGAGCACCTACCCCACTACAATTCGTATTCGTACTAACAACAAAGAGAAAAAAAAATCAATTTTACAAAAAACAAAAATACAACTGACTTTCTAAAACCACACTACAATAACGTCTTTGGATCTGTATTCTAGTTTTTTTGCCAATGACTTCCGAAATTAAAGTAATTTTTCACTTTGTAGTGTTTTTTTTTTTTTTTAAGAAAACGTTTGATTTTTTATTGTAAAAACATTTTTGATCATTATTAAACTAGCTTCCGCCTGCAACTTCGCCCGCGTGGAAATCGGAAATTATCCCGTAGGAACGTACTACCGGAATAAAAAGTATTATGTATGTTAATTTAGGTTATAATCTGTCTGTGTGTCAATTTTCATCCAAATCCGTTTAGCCGTTTTTGCGAGATTGAGTAATCCAATCATCTTCACAAACTTTCACATTTCTAATATCACGGACTACCCTTTTTTACTTTTAGGGGTAGATTTTCGAGAAACCCTGATACATGTTATTCTTTATTTTTGGTTTAAGGTATAAATACTGAGTTTGGAGTTAATTAGACCGCGCGTTAAAATTCTTCCATACAAACTTTGATAACCCCCAATCCCCCTTTAGGGGGTAGTTTAGAAAAAATATTTACTTAACTTAGTATTTTTGCCAAGTTTCAAGTTTATTAACTCAAGGAATCAGATTTTTCATACAAACAAAATCCCCCGTTTTCACCCCCTTAAAGGCCGAATTACCAAAAACCCCTTCTTAGTGCTCCCCTACATTATAAAAGGAAGCCGTGTGCAAAATTTCACGTTCCTAGTCCTAGTAGTTTCGGCTGTGCGTTGATTGATCAGTCAGTCAGTTTCTCCTTTTATATAAATAGATAAACGCTAAACAAAACTGCACAACTCTAACTAACCCAAAAATAATCACAAAATTAACCTGTAAAAACAGAATAAAACGTGGTACATTTATTGACAAACTAATGCACTTCCGATATACCTGGTACAATTTAGAGAAGCATTCGCTTTAGACGGGCGGCCGCCCGCTTGCAGCTGTCGATACTACCGACATTCCATGTCATAGGGTAAACCATAGAGCAGCGTGGAATGTTGATCCGTTAACGTTCTGTATTTGACTGTACAAAAACAAAAAAAAAACTCGTCAGTTCTATTTTTCCGGGAAACTATTTTGTTCGAGAATTTTTGTGCTTTGTGGTCGACGTTTTACTGCGAAAAACTAAAGCCGACAAACTCGACTGATTGATTTACTCAAGTGTAGGGACATTTTTGTTTCATTCCACGTTCACACGACACCGGCAAAATATAAGTACAACATATAGCAAGACCTCATACATCTCAATTATAGTGAATACAATTATCATAACTTTTGTTTTTGCTTTTCTTTTTTTTAAAGCTAACTGTTATTATTAAGAAAATAGTTTTGACCGTAGCATTACTTTATGCATTTAAAATTGAGTCTAATTTCCTTGAAAACCCCATATTCAAAAAGACGGAAAGCGATTCACTAGTCAATTATAAAGAAACTACTATCAAGACTTGCGTATTTTCTTTTGTTACACCTTGTTAAAGAATGACCGTTCATTCTGCTCAAGCGCTATCATTTCGTTTCAAGTGCTATCTGTTGTGTTCATACAGGGGATGAAATAATAGCGGTAGTTCAATGTAAATATCTCTTATACTAATCACATGAATTATTAGATAACATAGCAGAACAAGAGCATGGGAAGACGAACTCGGCTTCTAGAATATATTGACATTACAACAATCAATTAGTTCACATCAAATCCCGTAGAGGCGCTGTCGATCTAGACGTTCTGAAACGCTCGTACGGTGAATCGGTGCCTAACACTCTCCCTCGTTATTAATTTAAAGGTTCAACCGGTTGGGTGGTCTTCTGGTCCTGGTACTTTGACGTGGTTCTATCCTGGCCGGTATAGGTGTACGTAGAGGCAAGGCAGGTGTAGGTGACGTCAGAGCCGTTGTAGGTTTAGATGTCTCAGGGCTGGGTTCCAGTAAGATATTTTCAGGTTTATCAATTTCAGGGCTTGGCAAGGGTGGAATCGATTCTCTTCTTGTAGGGTTAATTTGTGTGGTTGTTAAACCTTTTTCAGGTGATTTTGGTACATCAAAATTTTCCTGCAGGTCTCTCTGTCTCATCTGGTAAGTATCTGGTATTATAGTGTTCTCCCTTATGCATGCAGTCTTAATGATTTGATCAACGTGTCTTTGGTGTCTTCTTCCATCTACTTCCACCTCATAATGTAATTTTCCACTCCTATCTATGATTTTTCCAAATTTCCATTTGTTGCTGTCATACATTCTTATTTGAACTTTATCTCCTCTTTGAAACTCTTTGTTTAATTCTATTTCTTCATTGCTGTAATTTCTTATTTCTTGTCTTCTTTTTACTAAGTCAATCCTTGTTCTGTATATTCTCTTGAACATCATTTCGCCTGGGCTTACCCCTATAGTACTGTTAGGTGTTTTTCTGTACATCATTAAAAATCGTTGCAGTTTGTCTTGTAAAGAGCCCTCTTCATTACTCATTGCTTTCAGCTTATTCTTCACAGTTTGAACGTATCTTTCTGCTTGGCCATTGGTAGATGGGTGAAATGGTGCTGTAAATTTTGCCTGAATTCCGTTTTCTTTTAAGAATCTTTGCATTTCTTCTGATCTAAATTGTCTTCCATTGTCAGAGACTTGAGTTACTGGTAGGCCAAATGTAGTGTATAGCTTCTTTAGAATGTTAATAGTGGCTGTGGCTGTAATAGAAGTAGTGGGTATGACTTCTAGCCATTTTGTATAGGCATCTACCACAATAAGGAAGTATTGGTTCATGAATGGGCCAGCATAGTCAATATGAATTCGGCTCCAAGGTTCTTTAGGGTATTCCCAGGTGTGCACCGGTACTTTAGTAGGGTTTTTCTGCATCAAACAGCATCTCTTGCATTTCTTCACCATATTTTCTATATCTGTGTCAATATTCTTCCACCACACATAACTTCTGGCTAAAGCCTTCATCTTTACAATACCAGTGTGTGCTGTATGTAATTCTTCTAAAATTTGAGGTTGTAATTTCTTTGGTATGACAATTCGTATGCCATAAAATATGCAGTGATTTTGTAATGAAAATTCATGAAGTCTTTTTGTATCTTCTCTTCCTGATTGTATGTCTATGTAAAGCTTTTGTAGTTCGGAGTCAGTAGCTGTAGCTTCCTTTATTTCTTGTAATGAGACCGGCATTTCTGCAATTTGGTTTAGGTAGAAAGCTTCATCATCTGTAAGTGTATCATTCCTGTCTTTTATTTTTGTATGTTGCAGTCTTGACAAGTAGTCTGCATTACCATGTTCTGTAGTCTTTCTTAGTTTTATTTCATAATCAAATCCTGCCAAAAAATTAGCATAGTGTACAAGTCGTATGGCTGTAGTAGCGGGTGTTGCTTTCTCTGGGTGTAGGATTCTGGCTAATGGTTGATTGTCCACAATGAGTCTTATTTTTCTGCCATAGCAATATTGAAAAAACTTCTTCAGTCCCCATACTAGTGCAGCGGCTTCTTTGTCTAACTGGCTGTAACCTTTCTCTGCTTTTGTGAGAGATCTTGAAGCAAATGCTATGGGTCGCTCAGACTTATCTGGCATAATGTGTGACAACACTGCTCCATATCCAGTGGGTGAAGCATCAGTAGCTAAAGTAACTGGTAAATTGTCATGGAATGGTGTAAGTACTTTTTCTCCACAGATTTCCGTTTTCAGCTCTTGAAATGCTTTCTCACATTCTGTGGACCATATAAACTTACTATTCTTCTGTAGTAATTTGTATAATGGAGTTAGTTTTGATGCTAAGTTGGCAATGAATTGTTGATAATAATTTACCATTCCCAAGAATGTACGTAGGGATGTAACATCTGTAGGACATGGACTATTCTTTATCTCATTTATTTTTTCTTCTGTAGGGTGTAATCCTTTTTCATTTATTGTATGTCCTAGGTAAGTCACTGATTTCTGGAAAAATTGACATTTCTTCCTGTTTAGGTGTAGTCCACATTCCTTTAATTTTTCAAATACTTCCTGGATCCTTTGTAATAATTGTAAGTATGTGTGTCCTTATAAGGCAATATCGTCAAAGAAACAAGCTGTGCCTTCTATTCCTTGAAGCGTTTGATCCATGTATCTTTGCCAAACATTTGGTGCAATTTTTACACCGAACATTAATCTTTTTACTTTGTATGTACCTTTGCATGTACTTATAGCCTGCATCTCTGCTGTATCTTCATTTGTCTTCATGTGTAAATATGCTTGGTTTATATCCAGTGTACAAAAATATTTTCCACCACTAAGTTTTGAAAATATTTCTTCAACCCTAGGAATGGGGTAGTTATCATTTTCCAGATTTTTATTTAATGTTGCTCTGTAGTCTGCACACAAGCGAACCTTTCCATTTTGTTTTATTACAGGAACAATTGGAGTCCCCCATTGTGAGTATGTAACTTTTTCTAATATTCCTTCTTTTTCTAGCCTGTCAATTTCTGCTTCCACTTGATCTTTTAGTGCAAATGGCACTGGACGTGGCTTCAAAAATACTGGTACTGTACCTTCTTTTAATTTAAATACTGCTTGGTAATCTTTTATTTCTCCTATTTCTTCAGAAAATAAGTCCTTGTATTTTTCTATTAATTGTTTTAATTTCTCATTAAACTCCTTTTCTGTAATATCATTTTCTTGTTTTTGTAGTGAATTTATATCCAATTGTAGGTTTAATTTTCTTATCCATTCTCTTCCTATTACTGGATCCACTTTTCTGTCAATAACAAAGATTCTGCCTTTCACTTTCATGTTTTTGTATTTAATATCTAAGTTACAGGTTCCCAGTGGGTGTATTATTTCTCCTGTGTATGTTCTTAGCTTTACAGGTGTATTTTCCAGTTTCAGGTTGTTGAAATTATTTTTGTAATATTCCATGGAGCATGTTGTAACTGCTGCACCTGTATCCAGCTCTATAGTATGTGGTTTGCCATTTAGCTGTAGTGTAATATTGAATTTATCATTTTGCATGTTGTTTATGTAGAATATGTTATGTATTTCATATATTTCCTCATCATCCATGGACTGCTCATCTACTATCTCTAGCTGTTTCTGTTCCCTGAAACATACTGATTGAATATGTCCTTTTTTATTGCATTTCTTACAGACCAATTTATCTTTGAGTCTGCACTGCGTTGCTGAATGATTTTCCTTTCCACACCGGAAACACTTTATTTTTCTTTCCTGTTTACTATCGTCTGAAAGCCCTTGGTATGTATTTATATTTTTCCTTTGTTTGTACATGTTTTGGTTCTTTGTTTTCATTGATATTTTGTTTATATTTGGTTGAGTCTCTGAACCCATTTCTTTTGTTTCAGCTTTGGAAGTCTCAATTGCCAGTGCAATCTTAATTAAATCATCCAATTTTGTAGAAGATTCTTGTAATAATCTTTCTTTGATTTCAGAGTTACGTAACCCTCGTATGAACTGTACTCGCAAATGAGTCTCAAAAGTACTATGGTTGCAATTATTACAAATAAAATTACATTTACCGCCTATTTCTTTTAATCCTGCCACATAATTAGCAATGCTTTCACACTCATGTTGTTGTCGAAGGCAGAACTTGTGTTGTTGGGCTACTTCCCCTGGTTCAGGGGCAATTTGATTCCTTAATAGTTTTACAAGGTCATCATATGTTTTGGATTCAGGACACTCTGGTGCTGTAATGTTCTTTAGCACTTGGTAGTATTTAGGACCAATACAATTCAGAAAAATATGCACTTTAACTGTAGCGTTGGTGACACCTTTCAATGCAATGTAATTTTGGAGTCTTTGTAAGTAAGACGAAAATGATTCGTTATCCTCATCGTACGGTTGCAGCGTAATACCACTAACCGATTTATCATTACTTTGTAAGGCTTGTTGTAATTGAGTTTGTTGTAATTGCATACCTCGCATCGTTTCCATCATTTGTAACAAAACTTGCTCTAGTTGTTCCATTGTAGTCGTATTATGTGCGTACGTAAATGACGGAGAAGGAAGGTGTGAAGCGGGTTATCATCACAGGCTGTGGAACCCTTGGAACAAAGGAAAAAGAAAGGGTGTACAGGAGGACGTGGGATTTTTCACTGCCCGCGAGGCTATGTATCACTTCACATAATTATGTACTCATTTCTTTCACAATATCCCTTACTCGTCGCCAGTCTGTTGTGTTCATACAGGGGATGAAATAATAGCGGTAGTTCAATGTAAATATCTCTTATACTAATCACATGAATTATTAGATAACATAGCAGAACAAGAGCATGGGAAGACGAACTCGGCTTCTAGAATATATTGACATTACAACAATCAATTAGTTCACATCAAATCCCGTAGAGGCGCTGTCGATCTAGACGTTCTGCAGGCCTAGACAAAATACATTTCTGTTAGCGGTAACGCAAGACGCTAACGCCAAAATGTATGGGAATGACATTAGCTGCGGGAAGATCACGTGATGTCACGCTAATTTCCTAGACAAATAGAAATTTGTAACAAAACGCTACCGCTAACGTGACGTTAGCATGGCGTCTCTACTGTAAAGTGATAGACAAGTGGTATTTTTGACAAACGCAAACGTCAAATTTGGCGATAAACGCTCACGTTAGCTAGCGGATGCTCGGACCCTGCTGCTAATGGTGTTGTAGATTATTTTTAATATTTTATTTTTCTACAAATGTAGAAGTCTAAGAGGACATCTCCAGTGTAGGAAGCCAAAATGAGCTAATCCGGGGCAGAGCTACACGAAACAACATAGTATTAAGGTTGCAATACTTGCAATAAGAAGCTAGTTGTACTCATCCATTTAGTGTCTGATAAAGAATTAAAACACGTTTATTTCAAGTATTATTTAGTTTAATTACTGATCTAATTAACATTTAAAAGAATTACCTATAGTAGGTAACAATTAATGTAACAATTAAAAAAAATGTACATAATCGACAAACTGTAATACAGAATTACTGAGAAATTTAATAATTGTGGAAATCCTAACTCAAGTTTACTACTATCAGTCAAATTTTAGTACACCTCTTACATCTATAAGTTCGTATAGAAAAACAAATCAGGTAAACTCAAAATACAAACTAAACAAGAATAAAGTAACACAATAATTAAATAAATATAAACAGAATCCAAAAACATAAAAATATGTACCTATTGGGCAAACTCTAATTCTGAATTACTGAGAAATTTTAAAATTGTGAAAATCCTAACTTACAGCTAAGCTTACTACTATCAGTCAAATTTGACTACACCTCTTAAGTAAGTTCTTATAGAAAAACAAATTGAATAAACACAAAATACAAAACTAAACAAGAATAAAGTAACACATTATAACCAAATCCTACTAATCCTATCCTATCCTACTTCCTACTAATATTATAAATGCGAAAGTATGGATGGATGGATGTTTGTTACTCTTTCACACAAAAACTACTGAACGGATTTGGATAAAACTTTCATGTAGGTAATGTAGCTTAGACATCAAAATAACACATCAGCTACAATTCGCTTACCACGCAGGCGGAAGCTAGTAATATATGAACAGAATGCAAAAAATATTGTAACAGAAAATAACAATTAAATGTGATATGAAAACACTTTAGTACTAAAAATTGCTGTAAACTTTAATCTAATGGAGTTAGTCCCTGACAAGCCGTGACTGTGACAATAACTCCATCACATTAGTAGCTATGTCAGCTATTCTTTGAAAAATTTTGTTATGGTTTTCATCCATCACAATCCTTCGAGATTCTACTCTCAACTGCTCCATCTCTTGCTCATGCTGTTTCATAATGCGCATTTCTTCCAACCGTAGCCTGCCGTTTTCTACATAGACGAACTCTGATGTAGCTTGTTCAAACGGCGTCTGATGACGCCGTCTGCGTTGTACGGCTACACGGCGTCCACGTGGTGTAGACGGGCCAGCTGAAGGGGATCTTATGACCTCTAAAAACATAATATATGTTTTAAAAATTATAGTGATATAGATAGACTACAGTTCATTAAATGGTTTTTTAAATTATGTTTTTTACCTTCTTGCCTTCTTGAATTAGAAGCCACATTCAACGTGCCCGTATTACTCAAGGGCTGTGGATCAGGAGTATGAGGTAGTTCCACTTGTTGCCTCATACTTGCTTCTTGGACTGCTGGTAGAGATGATACCTGATTGGGCTGAGGAGATGGAGTCCTCATAATAGGCTCAGAGGAAAGTGTTACCTGAAAAGCATAATTACACCTTTAGTATTCATTCAAAAGTCACATCTTCATAATTCAATTTAAAATAAAAGCAGTAGGTACACACATACTTCAAAGCCTGCTTCCTGCACTTCTGTGTGCCCCGTAATGGATCGAATGCCAATAATCCTTAGCAGTCTTTCCTCTAAGGGATTAAAGTGGCCTTACTCTACATGGTCCTCCACCAGTGCCCTGTGAATCTCTAGTAATTGTGGACGCCTTCTTTCTTATTTTAGTCTTACAATCAGACCATACCTAAAACATATACAAGGGAAAAAATAATAGCCAATCACTCCATGTAAAATACTGGTATTCAGCTACATCCGATCAGACTGGAAGCCAACCCCAATATAATTTGGAAAAGGCTAGGCAGATGGATGGGTGGATTTGCTATTTTAACTAATAGACTACATTACATACTCTTTTCCATTTATCAGCTTGTTTTTGAACTCCACTCCCACCAACAGAATTTAAAAGTTCATTGAGCTCATTCCACAGATGTTCAGCTCTTAGTCGCCCTTGAGCTCCTGGTAGAGGCCTTGAAAGATCACCAGTCCTAAAAATAATAGTATTGATTTGCTTGTACATTTGAGATAATAAAATTGTATACTTTCTGACAGTTTTAATTGTTTAGAGTCAATTATACAGTTCAAAAGTGCCTGGAAATGGTTTCATTGAACTAAATGCTTTCAGTTTGAATTGAAGGCAGTAGAACGCTTTGATAAAAAATCTATTTACAGGGTTCATAAGAATGAGGCAATGATTCCTGCTTGGCTCTATTGTTTAGGAATTTAAGACGAAAACTCGATAGTTTAAAATGCTGTTGCAGAACACAAGCCACTTAGGTATAAACTGGTAGCGTTGAGAGCTACTCTTGAACAAAAACGTAATTGGGTCATTGTGTAAACAAATTAACTCCAACTAGGTATAGGTATACGAAATGTTTCGTGATTATCGTGTATTTCTACTTACTTTTCCATAAAATCTAACATTATTGCAAATTGTTCTGGACTCGCACGTAGTCTGAATTCCATCTAAAATGTACAATAAATAAATTCTATAGTATCAATTCTTCAAAACTTCTAACTAGGAATATCTTTAAAACTGATCGATTTTAAAACACTTTTTAAATTACACATACAATTGCTAGTAGCAATTTTACACAAATAATTAATCATAAATATATAATATAATTACCTTTACACTCGAAATACACTGCACTGCACAACTTATTGAGATTTTATTGGTGTATTGGTTTCAAAACTTTCAAATTACCACCATCGCGTTTGACTGTTTGTTTGACACTGACATTTGTTTTTTTTTCGTTCTCACGCTAACTTCCATAGAGATTATAGAGAAACTATCGTGTTTCTTTCCGACGCTGCGGAATAAGCGGTTGGCGTGAGCTTGGTTCTTTGTCTACCGTTTTACTCACGCTATCGGTCAGTCCGTAGCGTGTGGGGAAACATTTACGGATGTATTTTGTCTAGGGCTGCTGAAACGCTCGTACGGTGAATCGGTGCCTAACACTATCATTTAATTGTTCGGTCCTTCCTTTGGTAGGTGAGCGAACGATGCCGAGTACCGCAATCGAGCATCGTTGGATCGGTTCATTAAATCGCTTTTGATTCATTCTGTGTTCAGACATTTCACTGCGAATGAAAGGCTAAAATGAACGATAAGAGAAGCGTTTGATATTGACTTCAGTGATAGATTATAAATTCTGTTGAAATTGCGTAAGTATGAACTGCATCTGCTACCATCTTGCTTAGGTAATCAACCTATAATGCTGGGAGCATTTTAGATTGATTACCCGCTCTGTTGGCCTCCTCTCTTTGAGACGCAGCAGTGGGCAATAATCTGCACGTGGGCCCAGTGAGTGAGATGTCACACGTCTTCGAACTTTTGTTTCTAGGGTTGGTTTCCTGACGATGTTTTTCTTCATTACTAAATAAATTTCGGTTAATTTATGTGGCAGATCATGTCACACAAATCCTGTTCCAATTTTAAATGTATTTTGTAGATAGTTCCTTATTACTAATTAGACCTTTTTAGTGGATAGTCACCAAACACTCACTTTTGTTTGCATTTTGCACTTAGCCCTTACTTCAAGCAACGACGTTCCAGTACAGACATTTTTTACGCACAACGGGGGTGAATAGGGATGAAACTTGAAAGTTGATTTTAACATTAAAATAATATAGTTTGTTGCAAACTAGGGCACTAACTATAATTCACTAGGCGGCCCGTCCCGGCTTCGCACGGGGGCATTTTTTTTTTTAACATTTCTAGTTATGTTTACTCATGGTTAATGTAGCATCTCATGATGAAAGAATTTTTGAAATCGGTCCAGTAGTTTTTGAGTTTATTCGTTAAAAACATTAAAAAAAATCCACTTTATAATACCTGTTATTGTAGATATTATAATACTATTGTAGACTAGCTGACCCGGCAGACGTTGTTCTGTCTTAACTATAAATAGTAAATTCGCATTGGTATAATATTATAAAAGTTAATATGGTCGTTAAGTTTTCTAAAAATTTCTAATGTTACCCGCAAGTTTCTTACTCCTGACACAAATAAGAAGAATTAGCAAAATTCGTCCAGCCGTGCACGTGTGATGCCGTGACCAATGGAAATAGGGATTATTTTTTTATATGTATATATAGATTAAAAAAAAAAAAAACTAAAGTCACCTGTTCCATACATTTTGACCGCGTAAGTGTTGCACTTTTCTATGAAACAGCAGATTTTTTTTTTTGTATAACCGACGAAAAATTTCTGCGCTAGGGGGTCTAGAATGATATCTTGAATTCATGGTTATAATTTGCGCACTGGTAAAAAACTTAACCTGTATAACAAATTATCAAACAAAGTTAAACTCATTAATTAGTTGCATTTTTCCTTGACACATTAAATATTATATCGGCGTCGCGGTGGCCGCGGCCCCGTGATCCCTCGGGCGTGAGCTGAATGTGTGCCTTTTACTAACACAGTTCGTGGACGCCGGTAATACCAGGGGTACGTGATAGGGTGGGAACCGTCCCCACAAATAACAATCAACTCTCCCGGGCGCAACTTAGAACTGAAATTCCAATACAAAATAGTATCAGAGCATGTTTTCGTTGAAATTTGAGTTCTGTGTATGTTAAGTTAAGGTTTATTATGTTTTGTTAAGACAGTCAAATAGCGTGGGGTGAAGCGTTCTAATAGAAAATCGATGGTAACAATTCCAGCTCGGGTGGCGCTTCCACCGGGCGAGGCTCGACGCGTGCCTTACCGTAAGACGACGAGATCGCGTTCAATTTCCATTTAAGTCATATCCAAACATGGTGAGGAACTGTCAGTAGGTAGAATAGTAGGACGATGTTGTTTGTGGTCGGATCTGAATTCAATTGCGTTGACATCGGAGCAGTTGTTTGTAGTCAAGTCCAATAGCTTTCGAGAACCTAGGTCACAATTTCGATCACAAAGAGCTTAGTTAGCATCTTTGGTGTTAGTAGTTTTTATTTTTCGTTTATTTTGTATCACTGCACCACTATACGGGATTAAATTAGCTTACAATACTTTACTTACGTGTTGGTTGGGTATCTTTATCAAAACGAATGATAGATAAATAAAATCGTCATTCGAACTTTGTTCAAAACTTTAAACGACACTGACACGAGTGGCATGTACAGTCGCCAGCAGGTCAAGCTATCCCAAACTGTAAAATTTTCCCAATTGAACATAAACCTTATTCCTTTGTAATAAAGTTGAAAAACTATAGAAGAAATTTGACAGATTGGGGTAGCTTGATGTGCTGGCCTCTGTACTTGAAGGCAACCATGCGACTTTTATGTTATGGTTTTTGTAAATTCTTAAAAAAAATATCTATGTTCCGCGGAAAATTCTAAAAGTAGTTGATCGATTACGGGCATTAGGTAACCTTCGGCCACTAAATGTTTTTTTTTTTGTCTTTCTTTTTTGGTATTTTAATTGTATTCGATTAATTTTACGAGCTTACTTTAAAGCACGTTTGAATTTTCTTTTTTTGTAGCCTAGTTTGGAAGGCGCTGGTGTCTGTTATGCAATGATTTTTCTTCATTAGTACAGTCACCAACGATACCCTTTTTTCTGATATGTTCATTTTTATTTTACTTTGTATATTGTTTTTGTTAACCTCATGAATGTGTTTTTTAGAAATAAACAAGTGTATTTATTTATATTTATTAAATTATCGAGATCGATACGTGGGCCAAGTATTGCTGGTTAATTTAATTTGACCCCGTATATTATAAAACAAAGTCTGGATACGGCTTTCAGCAATGTACGAATTCATTTATGACAAAGATTAAAATATTTTTTTTTTTTAAGTTTTGTGTAAATTGCGTGAAATATGACGCTGATTGTTGAAGATGTCGGAAACAATCAGGCCGGTTGGCGTACGCCGCGTCATCCAATAGAGTTATACAACATCTAACGTAACGTAAGACCTCACACACCCCAATTAGTGTCTTGAGTTAGAGTTAGATGAATAATATTTATTTATATATACTTTATTGTACACCACAAAAAATACATTACAAAAAAAAAAACAAGGTACACTACAAAATATACAAATAATACTATGACCTAAACGATTTTTTAAAACGATTTTTACTTATGAAAATCGTGTTGACTATAGCTTTAGTTTATGTATTTAAAATTGAGTCTTATTCACACTAAACATAAAATTTAATTTTCTTTGGCTCAATCGGCGGTTGTTAAGCATATTGCACTGAATATTAAAAAAGAATACCTATGTTAAAAGTTAATTAAGAACAAACTACTTTCAGGACTTGGATTTATTTTGTTATAGAAATAAATAATAAATACACTTAATAAAAAAAAGAAATCCGATCAGATTTCTATTACATATTTTTATGTTAGTCTGTTACTGTTCCACAGCTGGGCAAAGGCTTCCCCCAAAACCTTTTAGGAACTTTTTTACAGCTCTAACTAGCCCTCGCTTTACGCTTTCAGGTCATCTCGCCATCTCCATCTGGGCCGGCCTCGGTGGCGCCGCCGTCCCTCTTCAGGCGCACACTGTGCGGAAATCGATACAATTTACAAAAAAAAAAAAAAAAAGTATACAGAGTCAAATTAAATTAGATGGCCAACTACTTAACCCAAGTGTTGGCTATGGATATCGAAAAGGAATTATACAAAAAAAAAAACTGTCGATGGACGAAGGTCAATTCCCGTAACCGGTCGGCGACCCTCACACGCTGGACCGCCGCGTGTAACAAAATTATTTTTGCAAGCGTAACTTCAAAGTCCCATAACTATTTCATTTCTAGAGATATTTTAATGATTCTTCCACAGTTTTGTTTCATTTTACTTAAATTTTAATCTTCTTCTTCTTTTCGTGTCGATGGCACTAGTACACTTTTTTATTTATATTATTAGAGCCCAGTAGGTGGCCACGTTTATTGCGGCATCAGTGGCTTTATTTAGGTCATCCAAGGTGCAGGTGAACGGGCACTTAGGGCACTCCAGCAAGTGGTGCATGGTCTGATCAGAAGTACCGCACTCGCACTGGGTGTTGGATGAGTCAATAATCCCC
This sequence comes from Polymixis flavicincta, assembly GCA_949987655.1. Lineage (NCBI taxonomy): Eukaryota > Metazoa > Arthropoda > Insecta > Lepidoptera > Noctuidae > Polymixis > Polymixis flavicincta. The sequence goes on along the minus strand of OX465171.1, from coordinate 6,267,684 downwards.
CAGTTTGAGCTCAGAGCTCTCCATACAGGCCACTGCAGATCACGCCCGGGAGGCAAGTGTTCCTGGCCTTTAACGAAGTCGGGATGGAGGTGGTGGATGCTTCTCTTCCCAGAGTTTGCTTCTCACAATGGGTGGTTTGTCTTAGATGGTCTTTTAATAATAAATCTATTAAAAAAAACGAATTCTCATTGGACAAATAACAAGTCCGATACAGACGTCATTGTACACGTACTGGATTCTCTGGATCTGTAATGATCAACGCACTGCTTAGCGTCGAGAGCTGAAAATCGAACAGTAAAACACATTGTTCGATTTTCGGAGCCCTGAGATGCACTCTGTTGGATTTTTAATTCTCGGTTAAATACCGAGGGTTGAAAATCCAGTGCGCGACGGGGGTTTATGCAGCTAATTGAGTTTTGAATACATAAAATGAGTGTTATTACTTTTATTCGTGAGGGTATTTTGTTGTACAGTCGGCAGCAGGTCAAGCTATCCCAAACTGTCAAATTTTCCCAATTGAACATAAACCTTATTTCTTTGTAATAAAGTTGAAAAACTATCAAAGAAATTTGACAGATTGGGGTAGCTTGATGTGCTGGCCTCTGTACAACATGTAACATGTATTGAGTTATTAAGCCTAATACAATTTATCAAAACTTAATTTTTTTAAAGCTATTTATTTTATCTAGTTGTTGCTCAGTGGTCGAAATTCGACCACAATTAATTTAAATTTTAAGTTTGCATTAATGCGTTATTTTATAAAAATACTTGATTTTGCCCGCGGCTTCGCCCGCATGGAGGTCGGTTTATCATACATATAAACCTTCCTCTGTGTGTCGGTGAAAAACGTATTAAAATCTTTGCCTAGTTTAAAACATCTAAGCGTAAAAACACGAAAAGCGACTTTATTTTATAGTGCGTAAGGATTAGCTTTCCTCACTCCTCCATATAAACTTTAACTATGCCAATTTTCATACTCCCCTGTCCGCATAATTTTCGTTAAAAGGTGGACAAAGTTTTTGCTTCACGGAAAATCGTGTTGAGTCTTGCATTACTGTATGCATTTAAAAATGAGTCTTAACACCTTGAAATAAGGTTGAATTATTTCTTTGGCTCAATCGGCGGTTGATATGGCAAAAAAACTACATAATTTTGAAAAAAATAATCCGTTTTAAAAGTTACTGAAAATGATTCAGTACTCAATTATGAACAAACTACTTTCAGGACTTGCGTTTACTCTGTTACACCTTGTAAAAATTGTGCTCCTTCAAAAGCTAGCTTTGCTTTAATGACATAACATCACGCCTTGTTTTCCCGAAGGGTTGAGTTGGTTGGGCAGAGGTATACCTCTAGTACACCCATATTTCGTTAATCCTATGTAATAAGGGACGGACCTATTGCCATCAACCGGGCACAAATCCAGAGTCAAAACTCAATAACAAAAACTCTGCCTGGCTTGGGAATCGAACCTAGGACGCCCTGGGTTCAGTTACTTTAGTAAATGATAAATTATAATACTTTCGTTGAGTGTCTTACGAATCGAAATACATTTACGTATAGAAAATATACACTGTGTAACATAATTAATGCAAGACTTCATACATCTCACTTAGAGTATTGAGTTAGAAGCACAATACAAGCACTAGTACGAATTAGGCCGAGGTCGCATTACGGTTTTTTTAACCGACTTCAAAAAGAAGGAGGTTATCAATTCGACATGTTCATATTTTTTTATTTTTTTTATGTATGTTCGGGCATAACTCCGACGTGTATTAACGGATTTGCAAAATTATTTTTTTGTTCGAAAGGGGTTTATTCCGAAATGGTCCCATATAAATTTTATATAGATCTGATGATGCGTTTCGGAGACAGACAACGGAACTCTTCAAAACATTACAGCAAATCAACCGCGAATGCTGCTATCGCATAAATATGCATTGTTTTGACCCCAAGGATGATGAAATTTCGAATTGGTGTGGGGTAGGTAACTAAAAAGTGAAAAATAAAAACTTTTTTCAAAAAAATAACAACCGACTTCCAAAAAAACACTACAAAGTGCAAAATAATTTTAATTTCGGAAGGCGGTGACAAAGAATTAAAATGCTTACACCTCGAAAGTCACCGCCTTCCGAAATTAAAATTTTTCAGCAAGCGATTACCGCTACAACCGCGAAACCGGCTCGAGACGCACCCAATACGATTAAAAACCGCGAAACTGTCCGCGGTTATCACAGTTTGGAGATGGATTTCAAGAGAGCAGTATGTATTATTGCTCTGGTACACAGCGTCAGTATGTGCTAACCAAAATTTTAAAATGTTACACTACTACAACATTGAATTCGTTACGAATAATCTAAAGAATACTTTAAAAAGAGTTCATTGTTTCGACTTGGATTCGAAGCATCGCATCACCGAACGTCGCCATAATCACACCGGCGCGGCAGATCGACGAACTAGCCAGCGAGCCAATATAAATTGCGATGAAATTGTTGTCTACTATCGTCCGAGTCTCTCTAACTGTGTAATTGATAGACTATGTTATTTGAGGGTATCCTTTCATCATCACCATCATCATTTCAGCCGAAAGACGTCCACTGCTGGAAATAGGCCTCCCCAAGCTCCGCCACTTCGACCGGTTCTGTGCTTCTCGCATTCAGCAGACTCCTGCGGCCCTCACAAGGTCATCGGTCCACCTTGTAGGAGGCCTTCCAACTTTACGTCTTCCGGTACGCGGTCGCCACTCCAGAACTTTTCTGCCACATCGGCCATCTGTTCTGCGAGCAATATGCCCTGCCCACTGCCACTTAAGTTTGGCAATTCTTTAATTTAACTTATTTAAGTTTTCTTTATAAAATTAATCCCTACCCCAAGTTATATCTACAACGTTTGATGTATTACGTTCACTTAAAACGCGCTTCTGTATGCAGAGACAACATGCCAGATCATGTGACATTTAGTGAGTTTATGTAAATCTAAACAGGAACCTATTTCCAGCACTTTCTATTTTATCGTTTGTGTTATAAGGATGTTAATTGTCTAGGGGTACTCTTTCGGTCTGCCAAATACTGGCCAAAAAACCGACCGCGGTAATCGCATAGTGTGTGTGCTCTCACTTAATTCTTTAGATTACAAATTTTGCTGCGGTTTTTTCCCGCGAGCCATCTGTAACATTTCACCGTTTTTAAATCAGTCGCGGGAAAAAACCGCAAGTGCGGGGTTTGTATTCGTTTCCCTGAGTCACAAAATCACATGGTTAAAAACCGCTGTGGTTAAGCTGTAGTGTGGCCTAAGCCTTACTCCCCATGCCGGGGTGTAACTCCGCTGCCGCGGGAAATCGCGGCACAGCGGACAGAGCTCCGGCGGGATCCCATGGCGACATGGAGTGTGCGATTGTTGCAACCAAATGCTGGGCACGCCACGATTGCGGCGGTAAGTCCCCTCTTTGAGGAGTGGCTTGAGAGGCGGCATGGCGTCCCCACCTTCCGCCTGACGCAGGTCCTCACCGGACACGGTTGTTTCGGGAGGTTCCTGTTTCGGATAAGGCGGGAGGAAACGCCCGGGTGTTTCCACTGCGAGGATCGCCCTGAAGATACAGTGGAGCACACGGTGGCGGTCTGCCCGGCTTGGGCGGAGCACCGCCGTGTCCTCGTAGAGGCGATCGGCGGCGGCGATCTCTCGCGTCCGGCCTTGGTCCAGGCCATGGTACGGAGTGAGAGTGCATGGGTAGCCATCACCTCCTTCAATAATGCTCGTGAAGAGGGAGTCCGCGCACGTGAGGTAGAAGCAGTATATGCGCCCTCACGACCCTAGCGACCGCAGGAGACGGAGACGCCCTGGGCGTCGGGAATACCAGGCTGATTTCCGGCCACCGTAGGTATGAGCTTGCGGACGGTGAGTAATGGGTAGCTCGCTGTCCGGTAAGGACCAAGCCCAAGTCGACGGCGCGTTGTGTTCCACGCGCGCCTCAAAGAGATGTCAGCACAAAGTGACGGGGCCCGCAAGGGCCGATGCCTGCCAGGGGTGCGGGTTTGTTCGACAGAGTTACCGCAGCCCTTGGCATACGGGCTACTGAGGGAACACGGGTGGGTTTTAGTCAGTAAAAGTCTGACACGCCCTCCTGCTCGACTCAGAGCGGGAGAAGTTACTCGTATTTGATGATTTCCCACCCAAAACAAAAAAAGCCTTACTCCTCCGAATCAGGCTGTTCGTCACTTTTCGTAAATATTAGGTATATTTTCTACAATCGGCTAACAAGAAGTTAATTTATTTACACATGATATACTTTTTATCCCGGTAGTACGTTCCTAGGGGATAATTTCCGACAAACACGCGGGCGAAATCGGTGACAAAAGCTACTCACATAACATTTTAATAGCCAAGCTAAATCGGATTTTAAGGTTCCACGGTTAAGCGTTCTAACAGGTATCGTTCTAACAGGTATTGTTGTAACAGGTATCACTCAGATAGTTCGCTTGCTAGCCCAATGACGCGGGGGAAGCGGCGCAGAACTAATCCAATATGAGTCTAGACTCCGCTTCTAGGAAGCTGACCTAATTCCGCCGTTAAAATTCGCTATATGATCAATAATATAAGCTCAAGTTCAAAGTCACAACTTCTCGTTTCAAGATCACACGGACCGCATCACTGCAAGTTGTTATGGGTTGGCTGTCTGAGGAGTATATCATACTGCAACCGTAGGTTAAAAAAATATAATTATTATTTAGTATTTACATTTATTTATTTGTTATTTTGTGAACCACTTTTTTAAAGCCAACTATTTTAGAAGTAAAAACTTCTTTAGGCGCGCTGAGCACTTTTTGGGTGAAGAAAAATCATGGAACTCTCGTCATCGTCACCGAACGCTAAGATATATATATACTGAGTTTACGAGCACACGGATGAGTCGCGCGTTGATGTCTTTTGGAAAAGTCCCATTCTTTCATTAGGGAATTCTAATTATTTTATCCCTTTCTTTCCCTTTGTATTTTTACCGTATTATTATGTACTTGTTACCTTTAATGGCTGAAGTCGATTGCTCCTTTATCATTTTTTGCCGAGAGCAATCAGAACCCGAGGACCCAATGTGAATTGACGTTTTTAAAAATACACACGTAATTGTTCAAGATTTTACTTTTGTCAGCAATCCCGGAGTGCCACAGTTTTTTTTGTTAAGGACATCGTGTTGATCCTAAGATTATCCAATCGGCAGTATAGCAAAATAAAATAATAAATATATATACTATATTATATGTCTATTCCGAAATGTTCTCATTTAAATTTCATATAGATCTGATGAGAGACGGACAACGGAACTCTTCAAAAATGGCCGCAAATCAACCGTGATTGCTGCTGTCGCATAAATATGCATTGGTTACGCAATCACACAACCTATCATCGTGCCTGTACAATCGAAAGGGTTAAGCAGATGTATTCAGCAACATATCAGGGTACACCCACATTTTCTATCAAAGTTAGTAGTAGTTGTATATTGTCTCACCAATTTTATTTTCTAACCGACTTCAAAAAAAAAGAGGTTCTATGTTTTATTGTATTTTCTTTTAATGTATGTTCACCGATTTCTTCGTCAATTGTGGATGGATTTCGAAAATTCTTATACTATTGGATAGGGTTTGCTTCAGTAGGGTCTGCCCATTTATATTTTGTTAACTTTGCTTTGGTACTTTTTGCGTTAGCCTCGAAAATTTTCTAATCCACACCGACTTATGATTTGTAGGTCGTGGGTTCAAACCCAGCCACGCGCTTTCAGTTTGTGTAAATAATTTCATCACCACTGCTTTCAAAACGGTGTAGGTCAACATCGTGAGGAAACTTGTCTTAGAACCAAAAATTCGAACACATGTGACATCTACCAACTCGCACTGGGCCCAATGGCCCACTCTCTCTCACTGAGAGGAGGCCTGTGTTCCAGCAGTGGGAACATTATAAGCTGATTATGAAGGCCCTAGCACGAAAGCCACTAATATAATATTCCACCACCATTATCGCTGACCACACAACCAAAATGTCATCAAATAGAACGTTAACAAATCGTAACATGTAAACTGCGGGATACGTTGCTCATATTCATAGCCCGGCGTCACATCAGATTGAACACACGAAATACATTGGCACATTTTAATTGAATGCGTTCGCTTGAATACGGGCGTGGTCAGAATACCGCTATTTGAATTTAATCATATGCAGCCTGCATGGTAGTAAGCCATATTACCTTGTTGATGGAGTGGAATAATGTGTGCAATGTTGATGAACAAAGTTGTGTATACCGTCTATGCTGATAAGTAAAGAAAAAAGTGTGATGACAAAGTACACTAGTATAATCCGTATCTAAACTCAACCTTTTTCACTTCCGTTTACACACACCACACCTACATCACAGAACACACACAAACACAGCTACATCACAAAACACATACCTATAAACCACACCTACATCACAAAACACACACACGTAATATAACTTAAATGCGTTTGCACCTAATAGTCCTAATAAGTCTATGGAATGGAACCATTCCATTCTATACTAATAAAATATAATAGAAGAGGACATATACATATATAGAATGCTTTTATTAAAAATGATTGAAATCGATTTAGTGGTTAATTATGAACGAACTACTTTCAGGAGTTGCGTCTATTCTGTTAGGTACAGGTGAATGTTTTCACATATCCAAAACAACCATTTAGCTATGAGGGGGCCACTTGACTTACAAAAATTAGCACTTTAAAGCTGATTATTACACAAACGAATACCTCAATTGATAAATAGTTTTCACAAACCCGCAATTTTTCTGACAAACCTATCCAATGACACCGCAAATCACGGGGATCTTTACGTGTATTGATAACATAAAAAAAAGATTTTATTTAATCCTTTGGTTGGCGTGACTAATATGTAGGTATATATATGCCAAATTACAGCTTTCTAGTACTAAGTCTCTAAGCAAAACAGCAGACAGACCGATGGACTACGAAACTATAAACCTGTTTACATTAAAGATACCACAGTAATTACGAAAAGGCATAGTTTTGTTATAGTTTACGTCTCGAAAGATAGAAATAATCATTATCTACAACGTATAGGTCAAAAAACTAATTTATCATTCCATTAAACATTCAATTCCATCAAAGCCACAATATAAATATCACGACTATAGATACGGCACATTTGCTCAGCAAAAATATGAGAGTGGCTCTTGGCTGATACCGCGACATAACAGAGACGATCTATAGTGCATCCTCTCAAAGAATTTACCGCATTTATTATGAACGTTCCGAAGACACAAACGAGGACGTCAGTAGTGGAAATAATAAAATGTTGCACAGATTAATATTTTTATTTTAAAATAGAACATTTCTGCTATGCTCGACTGTGACGGTTTGTAATACACTTTTGGCTGAGTATACAGAAGGCTCTTTATATGATTGGCAATTTGTGAAAGAGTGGTGTTGGATTTAGTTTTGTAGTTGTGTATGATTGTGGATGGTTATAACAGTGGTGAAAGAGACAAATAATTGATTGACGGATTTTACGAGAATTCGGTTTTTTTTTTTTGGTTGGGAAATCATCAAATAACTTCTCCCGCTCTGGGTGGAGCAGGAGGGCGTGTCAGACTTTTACTGTCTAAAACTCACCCGTGTTCCCTCAGTAGCCCGTATGCCAGGGGCTGCGGTATCTCTGTCGAACAAACCCGCACTCCTGGCAGGCATCGGCCCTTGCGTGCCCCATCACTTTGTGCTGGCATCTCTTTGAGGCGCGCGTGGAACACAACGCGCCGTCGACTTGGGCTTGGTCCTTACCGGACAGCGAGCTACCCATTACTCGCCGTCCGCAAGCTCATGCCTACGGTGGCCGGAAATCGGCTAGAGTCGTGAGGGCGCATAGACTGCCTGTCCCTCACGTGCGCCTCGCGAGCATTACTGCTTCGCTGAAGGAGGTGACGGCTACCCATGCACTCTCGCTCCGTACCATGGCCTGGACCAGGGCCGGACGCGAGAGATCGCCGCCGCCGATCGCCTCCACGAGGACACGGCGGTGCTCCGCCTAAGCCGGGCAGACCGCCACCGTGTGCTCCACCATATCCTCAGGGCGATCTTCGCAGTGGAAACACCTGGGCGTTTCCTCCCGCCCTATCCGAAACAGGAACCCTGTCGTGTTCTTTTACTGTTCTTTCTAGCTTTTTTCCAAATTCCACAAGTACACAACTGTTTAAACGTTTTGTTTGCCAAATAGATAGTTAAACCGTTTATTTGGTGCACACAGAAGACATAACACAGCATACAAAGCACGATGAAATAATCACTACATGAACGTGATTACAAATTAGTGGACTAGGTACAAGGTGCCAATATACAAAGAAAAAAGAAAGAAGTACGAAAGACATAATATAGTGATGACACTTTAGACTTTGACACAATTTAAAATGTAAATGAAATAATTTGTAATAATGTGTAGAGTGTAAAATAAGTGCGTGCGGTGGAATGCAAATCGGTCCAGCCGTTCTGATATGATGTGTTTAGCAACGCAACGAACACAGCTTTTTATTTTAACCGACTGCGAAAAGGAGGACTTTCTTAATTCATCTGTTTTTTTGTATGTTTGTACCCCGATATCTCCTTTAATTGTAGATGGCTTTCGAAAATGCTTCAGGGGTACCTAGTCTCTTATAATTTTGATTTACTTTGCTTCGGTTGTTTTTGCGCTAGCCTCGATAACACGTTTTTAATCCACTTTATGTATCTTGATGACATTCTGCTGCTTCCTGTCACTGTTGTTTACATAGTAAATAGTGGTATACGAATTGGAATTACCATACAGGTTTTTTTTTTTTCAAAGAAATTAGAATTGAAATACGACAAACGTTGTAACATGAGATATCGTGTACAGAAGTTGTAAAAAGAAATTAAGTGCCACCACCATTTTGTTTGTCATGAAAACTTTTATAAATATAAAATTTGTTCTTTTCTCTGACACTATTCGATTTTTTGATCTAACTGCCGCATTTCGAGAAACCGCACTCCAAAAAATGAATCCTTAACTTTCATAGACAAGTAGGTGTAGTAAGCTGGACATCCGTCACTCAAAAAAATGACGGATTGAGAACTTAGATTAAATTTAGGAAACCCCCCATACATAAAAACACTGTTTAAACTTAAGCGATTATTAAACAGTCGCTAATCATTACTTAACTTTAAGCAACGTTTATAAATAAGGGGGAGCATAGCTAAGATTTGTTGGTGAGTGTGAGTGTTTTGTGTTTCTTTCGTTCTTTAAATGAACATCATTTAAAGAACGAAAGAAACACAAAACACTTTAAAACTATGAACTCAGAAAGAAAACAATGCTTCTATCGCCAAGAGGGCAAAAACTTTTTCACTGATTATTTTTACGTGACATATTCTTAGCGTGCTGCACTAAGATCCCTGCAAACGACATAAGCATAGTAACGAGCACCGAGAAACATGGAAATACGACCCTCGACCTTAATCCATAGACAAATTCTAGCAAAAAACGCTGATTCACCATCAAAGTCTAAGCATTTATTTCAATGAACCCATTCATAATCTGTCTATAATGTTCCCACTGCTGGGACACGGACCTCCTCTCTGTGAGGGGGAGTGGGCCGTAATCCACTAAGCGAGCCTAGTGCCGGTTTGTAGTTGTCACATGTCTTAGAATTTCCGGTGGTGGACATGCCGCCAGTGTCTTCACGATGTTTTCCTTCACCGTTTTGAGAGCAGTGGTGCTTAGATAATTAACGCAAAGTAAAGCACCTTTCTCGATTTGAACTTATAAGTCACTGCCGTTGCTACTAGACGACCAATGCCCCTAATCCTCTATGTTGAACAAAAGCATTATAGCCTGACCGATACCGCTGTACCGCGCCTTAGGTACGGGCGCGGCGCGACGGGGAGCAGTGCAGGCCTCTGATTCGTCGGTGCAAACCGCTCATTCGTCAGTGCAAGCCGCTCATTCATCACCAATCACAACGTCCGTCCCCCGCCTCGCCGCGCATACCTAAGGCGCGGTACAGCGGTATCGGTCAGGCTATAACAAGCACTTTTGAACTGTCAAAAAGTAGATCAGTTAGTTGGAAAGTTGACGCTAGTTGCCCATTCCAAAACGTAAATATCTCTAAGGAGAAAAACGACCAAGATACTTCAAGCGCACTCTTTTAAATCAAGATATTACAAAACCCAGGTTATTGTAATTTCTATATATTACAAAATAGTTCTAGTTGCTTCTATGTGTGAGAACAATCACATCAAATCTGGAGTGCTGATCAATAGACATACGTGCTCCCTTTGAATTCTAGTGAATACTCAACTCATACAAATATGAATCATGCTTCATCGACTATATAAAGTCTTTCGTATCTGCGAGCTTTTCAAAAGGACTCACAATTGTCATTTGCACTCCATTCATGGCAGAATATGCTAGAATATTATATTAAATAAAAAGAATCATTTAATCTAATTGGAAGTTCCAAATAAGCAGTGCCCACTTTTTAAGTGTTATTTATACTCGTATTTGTAAATTGGTGAAAAACACTGTCATTTTTTGCTTATTTTTAAGTGGACTCACACGGATTTACACGCCCGAAACGGGAGAGTCGTCACTTTTAAATAATATAAAACTTTAGTCAACGCGCACGACAGTAATTTATTTGTAGGCGAATCGAAAATTCCAGAAATACGTTAAGCTATTGACACGTTTTGTATTTAATGTACTCAATAAAGTTAGCGTACTTTTTATTTTACTTTGGAATTAATAGATGTACTCGTATACATGGCTAATGACTTTAGCCACGTATATAAATCGATTAATCCGAAATTATGATTATCAAAGTACTTTTGACTGACTAAAACTAGCAAGTCATTTCTAATAAACAGTATCCGCTTCTTTAACAAGTTGCCAAGAACTTAGCGATGGAAAGTTTAAAACGCACATCAAAGGTGTCCTTATCAAAAAAAGCATGTTATAAGATAAAAGACTACGTTGAAGACAGGGAAGTTTGGTATTTATTCCTTCTGCCCATGTGGCTTCCCTGGTACCTCATTAACAGCATAATTAGGTGAAAGTCTATTAACTGCTCTGAAATACAATGTTCTTTTTTAATCTTTTTATTTTTACAATGCTGACATATTCTCGTCATTAATTGACATTATACATCAATTTTATTTAGGTTCATTTTATTTATGTCGTTTATTTTACATATTGTGAATGAGAGAACGTTGTAGGCCTTACTGACTGTAAATTTGTAAACGATTTTCTATTCTGTATTCGTCTAAGTACCTGTTACTTATTGACAGGCCTGTGCTGTCCTCCCATACATTTTATCTCTGTAATTTGAAAATATTGTTAAAACCAATTATTTTTAAAAGAGTAACCGTGGAGTTTCTTGCCGGCTCTTCTCCATAGGAAACAACAATTTGGAACCGTGCACCTAGCTTCTGACGTTTCATTAGTGCCCATGCAGGTTTATATGAAATAAAAATATTTTGATTGATTGACTTCTGAAATAGTCAAGAATGATTTTTGAAAAACGAAAAATAGAAAACAACATTGACAAACAAAATATTTTTCACCGTTACTTTTTAAAAAGAATGTTTATTCGAAAAAAAAATATCTCGTCTATTTTGAATACTGGCACGTTGGAATGATTCCAGTTGCTCGCTCGCTGCATATATGCAGGGCGTCTGATAAAAAGTGAAAAGTACACAATGGTAGGGTAGGGATGCGTTCAAATTGCCACGCGCCATGGCGGCAAATACCTGACGGATATCACGGATACCGATTCAGTTCCTTCGACTGTGGTCGTGAGAATTTTCCTTTAACATTTCATATTTCAGCATTTCATTTTTACGCTTCAATATTTTATGTTCAATTTTGCTGAAGTATTGGGGATTTGTTTGTATGTTTTCGTGACTTTGGATCAGATTAGGTTTGTCCTTCTAAATATTATAAATGTGAAGTTTTTAAGGTTGGATGTTTTGATGTTTAAAAGATTAGATGTTTGTTATGAACAAGTGAACTACACCTATGTATGTGCTAGTATTATACAAGGCCGATGGCTGATGGGGCTGATAGGTACTGAAGTGGCGACCGCGTACCGAAATACCTAGAGTTGGAAGGCCTTCCATAAGGTGGACCGATGACCTTGTGAAGGCTGCAGGAATCTGCTGGATGCGAGAAGCACAGAACCGGTAGAAGTGGAGGAGGTATATTTTTTCTATGTCTGGGAATTCATCAAATAACTTCTCCCGCTCTGGGTGGAACAAGAGGGTGTGTCAGACTTTTAGTGACTAAAACGGTATCTGTTTCGAAAAACCCGCACCCCTGGCAGGCATCGGCCCTTGCGAGCCCCATCGGTTTGTGCTGACATCTCTTAGAGGCGCGCGTGGAACACACCGCGTCGTCGACCTAGGCTTGGCCCTTACCGGGGGGAGGCCTATGTCCAACAGTGGACGTCTTTCGGCTGAAACGATGATAATGATGATTATTATACAAGGTGAAACAGAATAGACGCAAGAGCTTAAAGTAGTTTGTTCTTAATTGATCACTGAATCAATTTCAGTAACTTTTAACATGGGTAACTTTCAAAAAAAAAAAAAATGCCGTACTTACCGCCGATTGTGCGAAAGAAAATTCAATCTAATTTCAAAATAACAAGGCTCAATTTTAAATGCATTATGTAATGATAGGATCAACCCGCTTTTCTTTTATATAACAGCTAGCTTAAATTGGTTGGTTTAAGTGTTGGTGACGTCATTGTATTATGCTTTTAACTCAATACTCTACTTGGGATGTATGGGTCTTGCGTTAATTATGTTACATATTGTCATCTTACCCAACTAGGTTGGGGTCAGCTTCCAGTCTTACCGGATGCAGCTGAATATTAGTATGTTACATGGAGCGATTGCCTATCTGATCTCCTACCCCTTGGTAAGACTGTTTGTCAGACTTTCAGGGCTTCTGACGACCCGTAACGACTGTCAAAGATCCGCATTTGATTATGACGGCCGCTAGCCGGGACCAACAGCTTATATGTTACATGTTGTATATGGGATAAACAAACAGTACCGGTGTAGTAAAATGATTGGTGTAAAACAATAGTAAAATTATTGAGGCTAAAATTCACAGAAATAATTGATACATTGGTTCTCGATAGCGCTCTGTGAAAGAGACCAATCATTCAATTATTGTTTTTCAATCAATTAGCTGCAGTATATTTGTATAATTAAAATGAAAGGTTCGACTGCGCTTTGCTACGTAAATTGATATGCACTCTTATTAATTAATCGTAAATGGTATGTTTTTCCAGTAATGACTGGTGGATCTTTTTAACGTTAATTGATATTGCACAGTATTTTTTATTGTTTGGCATGATAATGGTGTGGTGTCGGACGTAAAAGAATAGCACCATCCCATTTCTTCCCGTGGGTGTCGTAGAAGGCGACTAAGGGACACTTATCAAAGAATAGGCAGCAGCGTTATCTATGCATTTTACCACCATACTGCGATCGCCAACCCGTCTGTCAAGCGTGGCGATTATGGCAAAACCCCCCTTTTGGGGGAAGCCTATGTCCAGCAGTGAACATCTTACGGCTGAAATGATGATGATGAATGATGGCACGATGAAGCTACCGAAAAGGCTTTGATGAAAAGTACAATTTTAATATAAAAGTTTTTAAGTCGTCCTGCAACATAAAATTAGGGCCGGAAAAGAAAAAAAAATCGGATGTCAATTCCATAAAACTCGGAATTAAGGTAACAGTGGCCACTATGCGGGCCCAGTGCGGGTTGGTAGATGTCACATGTCTTTAAATTTTTGGTTCTAAGACATCCGATTTCCTCGCGATGTTTTTCTTCGCCGTTTTGAGAGCAGTTGTTTTTTTACTATCGCAGTTCTTAATCATTGATTATAATCTAGCCTTTAAGACTAATGAGCTTTTTTTTTTTTTCGTGAGCATTATTTTCATCCTACTTAATATTATAAGCAGTGGTGGCCCAGTGGTAACGGCCGCGACTTACGAGTTGTAGGTCGTGCGTTCGAACCCAGCCAGGCGCATTACTTTGTGTAAATAATTTCATCACCACTGCTCTCAAACGGTGAAGGAAAACATCTGGAGGAAACCACATGTGACATCTAGGTACCAACCCGCACTGGGCCCGTGTGGTGGATTACGGCCCGCTCCCTCTCACGGAGAGGAGGCCTGTGTCCCAGCAGTGGGAACGTAATAGACTGAGTATGTATGTATGTAATAATGTGAGAGTTTGTATGTTGTTGTTTGTTTGGACGTTTGTTACTCAATCACGCAAAAACGGTAGAACGGATTTTGATGAAATTGGGCACACAGATAGTTTATAACCTGAATTAACATATAGGGTACCTTTTATCCCGGTAGTAAGTTCCCGCGCGATCATTTCCGACCTCAATGCGGGCGAACCGCTGGCAAAAGGTAGTTTTTTTGTATATAATACAGTTGATTCTATGACATGCCGGTTTCCTCGATATGTTTTCCTTCACTGCTTCACTGTTTTGAGAGCAGTGGTGATGTAATTATATATACAAAGTTAAGCGCTTACCTGGGCTACCGTCATTTAACCCTCACTTGGTAAATTTTTACTTTTTGAAGAATCTAAGAGAGTTCACAATTCTCTATCTTTCTATCTAACAAACATTTTTACAATTCATTTAATTAGATATGAGAGTTTGTAGGCCGTTAACTGGAAAGGATTCTTTAGGATAAACAGAAAGGAATATTATTTGATGTATCCTACAATCAGTAACTGGAAAGGATTCTTTAGGATAAACAGAAATAAATATCAATTGATCTGTCCTACAATCAGTAATGTAAGTATCACAGTTTTTAAATTCCTGAGCTCGGAGACTCAACTAGTTAAGCGACCGGTAGATCAACTAGCTGATCACCTTGTTTAGTTTAGGAAGCGGTTTATCGGGATCAGATTTTGATGAGAACATTGAAAAATGCAGTCTTCTTTGTTGCGGGTTTGATAAGATATTTCTATGTCGACGTTAATACTTTGTATTATAGACCTTGCCTATGAGGATTCTGCTGTGGGGGAAAGCCGTGGATATTTAAAATCTTTTTGTTTTTCGGAAACGAGCTTTCAAGCAATTTACCGATGCTAGAGTTCCTCTGAGATTTTTTAAAGATATTTGTATTCCCACAGTGGCATCACAATTCATCTTCGCCAATATCTTATGTATTACGCAAAATATACACATAAACACGAAAGGGATATCCCCAAGCCAAGAGAGAAGCTATAAATGACAAGATCTCGGTTCATAGATTTGCCGTTTAAAGCTAAAGTACACTCCAGCCTTTGTTCAAAGAAATACTAATCTATCAACGACAACTAAAACGGTAGAAATAACAGTTTGTCGCTGTGATTAACTCAAGCCAATTTGTATGTTCTTTCACCAGAATTAGCTTAGCTACTGATAGGTTGTATGAGTTCATATAGATGTATCAGTTTAACTGTTTAAGTAAGTAAGTTTATTTTAATTTTATTATCTGCAGTTATTGACAAAACATATTCATTGCAATGATTTTTTGATAAATTGTATTGAATGGAGTCAGCTAGCGACCTTTACAAGATCATATTATTATTGCCTGAGCAACCGGCAGCAAGTTCGTCACGCTCACTTAGATGTCATTGCTTGCGGTAGCGTCGGG
Organism: Polymixis flavicincta; assembly: GCA_949987655.1. Classification (NCBI taxonomy): domain Eukaryota; kingdom Metazoa; phylum Arthropoda; class Insecta; order Lepidoptera; family Noctuidae; genus Polymixis; species Polymixis flavicincta. The sequence goes on along the minus strand of OX465171.1, from coordinate 6,251,961 downwards.
GGTCGGGTTGCCTCCTTCCCTCAAATATGGCGAGAGGGGCAATGACTGATTTGCGTCATGCTCCTGAACATGTGGTGTTTGTCGTGACAAGTCGTCTTGCTGACCACGGTTTTGTTATTGTTGTTAGTAATCAACTATTATTTATTTAACTCCGAAAATCCTAGTATAATATTTTTTTACTTCAAGTCACAGCTGTATGAACATTATGCAGCATTGTATAAATAGGTACCTAAGTGATTTGCATTTGTTATTACTTAATTTTCTTTGTTGGTAGGTACATATATTGGCGTGTGCTAGCTGACATATGGCAAGTAATTTAATTTAATGTTTTGTGTTTCGTAATGTTAATTGCTTACTATTGCAAAGAATCAAGTTCTTCTAAACTGAACAGACAGCTGTGTTGCTGGGCAGTTTGTTGAGCCATTTATTCTTCCCAGCTAAAGCATATGGAAGTGGAGGACTGTCTGATGAAATATTGACGTTCAAAAAGTGCCGTCTCACTTCTCAGTATCATTGAATAAATTACTTTAGATTTGATTTGATACATTTTGAGCATTGGACGTCTTTCAAATGTATGTACGTACCTCTTCCCATTCATACTTCCGCAGATATTCATATCTGGAATAGAACTACTTCTCTTATCAATTTTGAAACATTGCATCTGTTCATCTATATCTCTCTAGATTCCGTTACAGTAAAATAACAGCTGACAACTCGAAAACATGTTGTTCAAAGCTCTGTTTTCTGTCCACTCCAAAACACTGAAAACTAAAATAAATGTTCGAATTCAATAAAAACAAATAAATCGAACGTACCAGGAAGGGTCTGTAGTTTCTGCCTACCCTCATGAGAACAAGGCGTGTGTTCATGTGTGTATGTCAAAGAAATTTGAACAAAAAGAAACAACGTCTGTCGTCTATTAAAACAGCACCGAAAGCGTAACGCGATAGTCAAACATTTATAGATTTTGTAGTCGACAGAATTCTAGCTGTTAACAAACAGATTCGACATCCAAACTTTGTTGAGTCCACTGAGTATCGAAAAAGTTTCTGAAACGTGGCGTTTATTTCGATTATTTTTTGTTCAGTTTGTTACTGTTCATTAGTCGAGTAGTTCGATAGGTGTTGTTTTCAAATATTTGCCACAATGGTCCGCCTGTTATTTCTACGATTCGTTCCTTTTTTATTTTGTAGTTAAACGTATAAGCGAGATCTACAATAACCAGTCCTTTAAACGTAATAATATAAAATAATTGGAATGGTACGTAGATAGGAAACAAAAATAAAATGTAGCATATTTTTTTTAGCTCTCACGTGAGCATTTTACATGAGTTACAGTACCCGGCGATAAATATTGCACATCGACCTTTGGAAAGAGACAATCGGCTAATTTCGGTTTCGTACATCGTTATCTCTGTCGCACACTACCTATGTGTCATTTTGTCAGTCGTTGTTCAAGTGCGATAGAGTGCGGTCGCGTCCAGTTCAAACTATATATTTAGAGTTGTTAACACCCCCAAATTTAAATAATTTAAACTTGTACTATGGCATCTGTGGCATTGGTGTCTATGGCATTTTATTTTACCCCAACCTAAATCCATCACTTATAGAAAAATTGGTGTATTTAATACAAAGAATAAAAAGAATTATCAAAAGGAGCAAATCATTATTGTTTTAACAGAGATAACGCTCTAGGAAACCGAAATTAGCCGATTGTCTCTTTCCAAAGGTCGATGTGTAATATTTATCGCCGGGTACTGTACTTAACTTCCATGTAAATATTGTAACATTATCAATCAAAAAAGTTTTAAAGATGAATATAATGATTGAACAAACAAGACACTTTGATCTAAACTTACGAACAACATTTTTTTAAATTAAATGTTATCCGTTTATCATACGTAGGTAATTATGTAGTGTAGGTTTCAGGCATAACGGAAATAAATTTAAAATGAGTTCTGAGTCAGAGATCTGAGTCACGAACTGAGTCCGGGGACCAACCGCGGATGGGTGACCATCTTTTTACTCCAAGTCCTTCGTGCCTCAGAAAGCACGTTAACCTGTTGGTCCCGGCTGTCATTCGTGGATCTTTGACAGAGGAAACCGGCATGTCCTAGAACCAAGTATTCGAAGACATGTGGCATCTACCAACACGCGCTGGCTCACGGGTGGCACACTGTGGCCCACTCCCTCACAGAGAGAAGGCCAGTGTTGTGACACTGATCATCCATGCACAGATCAAATATAAATATCCGAAAACTGAGGGTGAGAAGGGGTCTCAGAAAATGTAAACTGTTTAAGAGCATATTCTCTGGTTCAAATAAATTTTCGTTAGACCTTTGGCATAGCAACCCTTCGGGGAAATTAGTTCTATGCAGCTGTTACAGGTAACTAGGTAAGAACACATTTCATATTTTGTTTCCGAGAAACGAAGACAATGTCATTATTGATACAGTTCATTACAATCACCATCTACCTAGCCTTTTCTTAACTATGTTGGGGTCAGCTTCTTCGGATGCAGCTAATTACCAGTATTTTACATGGAGCGACTGTCTATATGCCGCCATCAACCCAGTTACTGGGTAATACGATACCTCTTTGTAAGACTGCTTGTCAGATTGTTAGTATTATATGAACGTCAGTTAAAAATACACGATTGACAGCCGGGACCAACGGCATCACGTGCTTTTCGAAGCACGGAGGGGTCTCGCTATGTAAAGATGGTCACCTATCCAGGGACCAACAGCGGCAAGCCTAACACCTGGCTGTTATTATTTAGCCACAAGCTCACAAGTTCACTGCAATTTAAAATAAAAATACATCTTCGTATACCCACTCCCTGCCATTAGAAACTCTTGTAAGTATTTAGTTACAGACGTCTACACATAATACTGTACCGTTGATCATTAATTGTAAATATAAGGTACTAAGTGGCAGAGTTTGTAAGAATAGTATTGTACGTTTCCTGGCAGACGATAAGGTTCAATATTAGAGAACCCAGTTTTTTAAATCTGGATTAGAACACACGCACACATATACTGTGCAGTATATCTGTGCGTGTGTTCGCAATGTTCGTTCAGAATGAAAAAGAAAATACTGCAGAGCAATTTGCTCGACCGGATTCGGGAATTGAAATAAATCCGATTTGTTGGAATCTAAGGCGGTCGTTCGTTTCAAAAAACAATTATTTGATTAAAAGCTATGTTGTTGTTTGTTGGAGTTTTAAGCTAGTTTGTTTAGTTGGGCTTTGTGAACGTTTGCATTGCCGTTAGTTGGTTGGGTGCAGACGGGCTTAAGGCACACGCAGACTCAATGAGTTTTTGCGATTCCCTCCTTAGTAAAGTTTGTGTACACCGACTTGTAATTTGATATAATATTTGGGACAACAAACAGCAGTATAAATACAATAACCTCAATCAATAGCAGTAGCAAATACACTACTAACGACGTTATCCACAGATTACTATACAAAATATCTAGCTTTTAAAGACTAATCGATTCAACTGAATCTAGTGTAATTAATTATTTTTAGTTGAAAAATAAAAATAAAGCTACAATTTCTTTATAAAAACAACATTTTTTAGGACTTGATTGTGTGACCCATCATCAGCCTAAAATGTTCCCACTGCTGGGACACAGGCCTCCTCTCCATGAGAGGGATTGGGCCGTAATCTACCACGCGGGCCCAGTGCGGGTTGGTAGATGTCACATGTCTTCGAATTTTTGGTTCTAGGATATGCCGGTTTCCTCACGATGTTTTCCTTCACCGTTTTAAGAGCAGTGGCAATTAAATGATTTACACAAAGTAAAGCGCCTGGCTGGGTTCGAACTCACGACCTACAACTCGTAAGTCGCGGGTTGTGTGACCCATTTGCAACAATTATACACCCCAGAAAGAGTTGGGGAAAGTTCAGGCATTTTTTTCTCAGAATTTGTTATTAAATATCACTTTTCTTTAAACTCTCAAATTGAATGGCCTTTAATGTTGTTCCAAACTACTTGAATTCTCACCAAGGTAAATTTGTAGATAAGTGCGATTGCTGCTTGAATTAAGCACAATTAATAATTTAATTTGCATGATTTGGGGCTAAAACAGAGATTTAAGCACAGCAGTATCGTGCCAAGTGACGTCACAATCTAGCCGCGACACGACGTTTGAACTGTAGTAGAAAATTGTTTAAATTTAATCATGTTTTTTAAGCAGCAAACCGCAGTAAAATTTTAGTTTTCATACTTTTCCTGCATTATTAACGTGCTACACTGGTTAAGAGAACAAATAAAATACATGCCTATTCCGTATTAATGGCATAACCCAAAACGATGTCGTCTCGCGTCAATTTATATAGAGCTCGATCTTAAAGCACGCCCATCTGATGCTGACTCTGATGTTAAAGGCAGGCTTAAAGACTGTCAGTCTATTGAAAATACTAATCTATCGCTAGCAAAGCTCAGCTGATAAGATATTCAACTGTACGGTCAAAGCTAGCTGGTAAGAGCTTGGATTAATCATGCCGAGTAGATGAGGAATATTTCGATCTTAGTTCCCTTACGATCCGCTGCAGCAAACTTAAAGTGAGATGACCGGGACTTCATTTGGAATTTCTCTCAAAGATTTATCCGTTGGACGACGAAATTAATTGCGACGACGGAGTTAATGATAAGGTACTGAATTGGGACGTACTATTTGAAATCGAATGGAGAGATGATTGTAATGTATCTTCTTAATAGGTAGTTATGCAACCTAACGTTTTTTTGTACAAGTATACATTTTTTTTTAGACCTGTAGTTATTAATCATTTAGAGGGGCTCGTGGCTAAATAACAATAGCTGCACGGGTCGATCGATTAGGTTAAGCTACGCTTGCCGCGGTTGGTCCGTGGATGGGTGACCATATTTACATGCCAAGACCCCTCCGTGCCGCGGTAAGCACGTTAAGCCGTTGGCCCCGGCTGTCCTTTGTGGATCTTTGATAGTCGTTACGGGTCGTCAGAAGCCCGAAAGTCTGACGACCAGTCTTACCAAGGGGTATCGTATTACCCAGTAACTGGGTTGTGGAGGTCAGATAGGCAGTCGTGCTATGTAAAATACTGGTATTCGGCTGCATCCGGTTAGACTGGAAGCCGACCCCAACATAGTTGGGAAAAGGCTAGGCAGATGATGATGTGTTATTAATCATTTACCATAGATTAATAGCAGTTTATGAAACGGTTCCATAATGAGTTTATTAAAACACAAGTTTGTGTTTAAATACCGTGCCTTGGGCGAAGTTTTTAATAGGATTGAGTGTTTTAATATCTAGTTATGTGAGTAGTGGTGGCCCAGTAATAAAGGTAGCGACTTACGAGTTGTAGGTCGCAGTTTCGAACCCAGACAGGTACTTTGTGTAAATTATTTCATCGCCACTACTCTTAAACCAGTGAAGGAAAACATCGTTTGGAAAACGGCATGACTACCAACCCACACTGGGCTTGCGTGGTGGACTACGACCCAGGCTCTCTTACAGAGGACGCCTGTGTCCCAGCAGTGGGAACTTTATCGGCTGTTTATGCTATGTGCAGTTTCATACACTACTTTATCTATTCTCATATACATTGAGATTGAACCTATTAATGATCAGTTCCTATTATAAACAAAAACGGATGATTTGCTTCCCAATTCCAGCATTTTTTATCGCTAAACTTGGCATATAAATAGTATCCTAAGCTAATTTTACCTGTGATAGCTACTTCCATATGGAAGGGTCTAATAAGCAAAGCTATTAAGTCTTTGCTTCGGAATTGACAGGACTCTTAATTTTAACTAAATACTGGCCGTAAATTATAGGAATCGGCCATAAATAAAAGATTAAAGTTTAAAGAGAAAGAAATCGTTCTGTAAAGCTATAAAAAAAAAAATACATGTCGAATTGATAACCTCCTTCTTTTAAAAAAGTTCGGTAAAAAAATGGCGCGCCCCGCTTATGCGTGACATTCGAAAAAAAAATTGTTGTAAACTCTATGGTGATATTGACGTCTTGGATTTTTGCCCCTTTTATTGGTAAAATGTTTTTTATCTATAATTATTTATTCCAGTTTTTTTATTTGTTTATAACCTTTGATTCTATTTTTAAATTTCGTTAGTTGTGTTACTAAAATATGGCAATATAAACTCTTTGTGTAGTTTATAATTGGAATTGTATGTTAAGAGAGTACTAAAATGAAATAAGTACTTTAAGCAAGCGAAGAGACCGTAAAAAATTACAGACACTTCACGACGTTACTACTAATAAACACTCGATATGCTAGTATAGTACGCAAACAACTATCAAACTCGACACCAGTTCAGCTTAATCTGACCAATCAGGCACTGGCTGATCAAAGCTCTTTGCTCTTTGTGCTACGTTCAGTCTGCGACAGATTACATGCCGTGTGCTTCGCCTCTATCAATCCTTTCAAGTTGCGGCGAGCGACCGTGCCATTGCACGAAAGCTACTGCAAATGATTCACGTAATTGGTAGATGTCCGCTCGACTTACATTCTGTATTAGTGTATTGCTCTCAAAACGGTGAAGGAAGACGTTTTGAGGAAACACTATGATGTTCTGGAACTAGTGTCCGATCGAAAAAGAAAACAAAAACCAAAAAGTTTAAGTCTTATTTTCGGCGAAAAAAAGCAATGTTAGGAGATTAGATAACTTTAATTTCGGAAGTCGGTGTCTTTGTTCTTCTCTTCATATTTATTTTACATTTTTTTTTTTACCAACAAGTTATTTTAGACGTTTTAATGTTTTTTCGGAAATCGGTTATTGTTTTTTTTTTTTTGGAAAATGTTTTTATTTTTCACTTTTTAGCTATGGTATACCACACCAATTCGTATACCACTACTAGCTATGTAAACAGCAACGACAAAAAGCAGCAGAATGTCATCAAGACATAAAGTGGATTAAAAATGTATTATCGAGGTTAACGCAAAAACTACCAAAGCAAAACTAATAAAATGTTTATGGAACCATACTGAAGCATACCCTTTTCAATAGATTTTTTTTTTAATCCATCCGAATTTGAGGGAAATAACGCGGAACAACACACAAAAAAAATATACAGATGAATTGAGAACCACCTCCTTTTTGAAGTCAGTTACTGTGTGCGCGTGAAGAAACAATACAAAATAACTTTGGTTTACAACCGCAATACAAAATCGCGTCCGTTTATGTCAACTGAGTGGAACACGAGCGGACTCGGTCACCCCGAAGTTAGCCGAACGTCTATTGATGTTGCCAAACTTTACGAACTAGGCCGAATGACGCGCGACAATTCACGAGCTTGTGATTTTCTTCTTGGCCCTCACCAAATACCTAGAAACCAAGCCTCAGTGTGCCCACGTGGTACATTTTAACCCACGCTCTCTATCGAAGAGAAAAAATCTGTGTCCCAGCAGTGTGAACATTATAGGCTGATGCATGTGATGCATTGGTGTATTGAAAATTTAAAGTAAAGCATTGTTGAATATCGGTGTGTGTTTGTATAAACTTTAGAGATTGATGTTCGCGTATTGTCATGCATCTATTTTATTTGTCGGTGAAGCCACCAATATTTTACAGTAATCACGCTAACATGGATATCATTATCTGCCTAGCCTTTTTCCAAAGATATTGGGGTCGGCTTCCAGTCTAACCGGATGCAGCTGAAATTAGATTGTTGATAATTGACGATAATTGTTGATAATTGATATTACAGGAATTTTTAAATATATGTATTTTGGTATACGGGTCGTCAGAAGCCCGAAAGTCTGACAACCAGTCTTACCAAGGGGTATCGTATTACCCAGTAACTGGGTTGTGGAGGTCAGATAGGCAGTCGCTCCATGTAAAATACTGGTATTCAGCTGCATCCGGTTAGACTGGAAGCCGACCCCAACATAGTTGGGAAAAGGCAAGGCAGATGATGATGATGATGTATTTTGGTATACCTACCGCAAATTGAACCAAATAAAATTAAATCTTATTTTAAGGCAATATGACTCAATTTTAAATGCATAAGTAGTTTAACAAGTTTTGATCGTTGTATTATGCTTTTAACTCTATACTCTAATTGGGGTGTATTAGGCTTGCGTTAGTTATGTTACATGTTGTATATATGGAGGTATAAACTGGGTCAGGATGTGGCGTCACAAAAGGCTGTGTGTTACACGAATGTATAGAATAAGAAACGAGTACATAAGAGGGAGCCTGTTAGTCACACCGATAGCTGAAAAGTTGTGTGGAAATCGGTGGTCATGGTTTGGGCATGTCATACGGAAGAATAAAGAAAATATCGTGAGGAAATGTTTTGAGTATGAATGTCGATGGCTAATTGCTATAAGAGTAGGGGAAGACCAAGAACACGATGGATGGACTGCGTGAATGATGATGTAGATAGAAAACGGGTATTTAAAATTGAGTCTTAATGCGTTATTTTAAGATTTAATTTTCTTTGGCACGTTCGGTCAGTATGGGAAAATTCGTTATTTAAAAATATGTACAACTAGTAATAAAATTCACTGAAATTGATTCAGTATTCAATTACGAACAAACCACTTTCGTTATTGAGCGAGATGCAGGATCATTGATAGTAAAACAGGTGCGCACAAAATTAAGAAAAGTCCTTCGGAAGATCGAGTTGTATAAAAAAACCACTGCGTAAATCAATTACCAATAAAGTTTATTGAACTTTTCGATATTTGAGCTTTATTGGCATCGACTTGGTCTTGGAGATTTTAATATTCGTTAAAATTGTTAAATCGAAGGACGATGCCTCAGCATTACAGACCAATCTTGAACGGCTCGTGTATTGGTGCCGATCCAACGAAATGCATTTAAATACAAGCAAATGTTACTATATTAAATTCTTCAGAAAATTTTATCTAATTGAGCAAGTTTATTATATCGATGGAGTTAAAGTGGAGGAACAGGATGCAATAAGAGACCTTGGTGTAACGTTTGATCGGAAACTTACGTTTATTTCTCATATAGATAATATCAATATTATCTCGGTACACATAAAGTTGCTCGTAGCAGCTACGGCGTAGCACGCGTAGCACAGACACCAGCTACGTCGTAACCACGCGTAGCACTTTTATCGCAGGGTTTAGAATATCGGAAATTTAATTTAATTAAAAACGTTCACAATCTAGTCGCAGTCTCATCTCAGTGACAATCAAAAGTCAAAAAGTTATCAAAAATGTATGGAGACTCGCGGTTTTTTTTTTTGACAGATTGAGACTGAGATCAGACTGTGAACGTTATTAGTTTTTTGCGAACTACTACGATTGATTCGCCATGTGTAGATCGTCAGTGATTTATTTATTTATAGACCACTACAGTCCGTTCACACTTAGTTTTACTTCTGTATTTGCATCACTGTCAAAATCAAAGTGATCTTTGCACTCGTTATAATAAGGTTGCTTTTGGGATGCTTCCACTACCAAGTCTGTCAATATCACAGTGATCTTTATTTGCGTTGTTATAACGTTGATGTTGGGTAGCTGCTGTCGGAGATAAAAGAACTGTGAATGGATACGGTACCGTCGCCGTATAGGTCGTTTCTGGTAACAACCTTCCTGATCCACAGTAAGAAAGTATTTTTCGTAGTTGATTTTACTTTTGAAGATATTTATTTAATTCGCTACTTAATTTTACGTAGCTAGTTTGGTAGACTGCCTCGTTAAATGATAAATGATTTTATTTCTGTAAGTAGGTTCGTACAAACACTTTTACACGTCAATCATATTTTCAGAATTACCGACCCATATCTATCTTGTCCACCTTGTCTAAAGTTTTTGAGGGTCTAGTGCACAGCCACTTATTTCCACAGTTAAATCACCTTATTATACCTGAACAACACGGCTTCGTTAAATCAAAATCCACTACCACAAACTTGATAATTTTTACACAGTTTTTGTTTGAACACATGGACATGCGCACGCAGGTTGATGCTGTATACACCGATTTTCAGAAAGCTTTCGACAAGGTGGACCACAAATTGCTTCTCGATAAAATCGCTTTCAATGGCATAAGAGGCAATTTACTCAGATGGTTTGCTTCATATATATTTCATAGGACTCAAAAGGTTGTTATCAATGGATTCGAGTCTGATTATGTGGTCGTCGAATCAGGTGTGCCTCAAGGATCTGTCTTAGGTCCATTGCTTTTCATTTTGTTTATAAACGACATAAAATCCTGCATAGTTAACTCTAAATTCCTAATGTACGCCGATGACATTAAAATCTTTAAGGCCTGTGCGAACTCTCAGGATTGTTTGCTACTACAAGAGGACTTATGCAGGCTGTCACAATACTGTCTGATCAATAAACTTCATCTTAGTCTTCCAAAATGTCACTTTATTTCTTTTACAAAAAACAGAAATACTATTAACTTCCCTTATACCTTGAATGACATACAATTGACTAAAAACGAGTGCACACGTGATCTTGGCGTACTGCTTGATTGCAAACTACATTTAGACACCCATATCGATACCATAATTAACAAAGCCTTTCAGATGTATGGTTTTGTCATGCGGTCTTGTAAGGACTTCAAAAAGCCTTCTACATTTCTCTGCTTGTTTAAAACACTAGTCCGATCACAGTTGGAATACGCGGTGCCCATCTGGTGCCCGTATTACGATAAATATAAGCAAGCGATAGAAATGGTTCAGAAAAAATTTCTACGTTCCACGCACTACAAGTGCTTCCGTGCAAGGATTCCCTATGCAGATTTGCTAAAGCATTATAGGACATTGAGCTTGGATTCCAGACGTTCACTGATCATGGTTATGATGCTTCACGGTATATGCAATAACAAATTCAACTGTACTGAGATCTCGAATAGATTGTGTTATGTAGTACCTAGAACTGTTATACGGCGTGAGGTGCGCGCACCTCGACTATTCTATACTACGCGATGTAGAACGAAGGCTGGGGTGCGAGCCCCTCTCCGCCGACTTTTCGAAACCTATAACACCCAATTTATTGATTGATATTTTCGCGCTGTCGCAATCTAAATTCAAAAGAATGATTTCACAATCTCTTGCAAGTCGTCTGTAAGACGATTCGTCGGTGTTTTTCTGCTAAGTGTATAATTTTTATTTGTTTTTAATTTTAATTTGTATGTTTTCATTTATCATGCGTTCGCTTTCATAATCTTATGTCATTTCGTGGACAATAGTGTGGGTTATACGTTTTTACTACTTTAATGTAACAACTTTTTCTGTAAATGTAATGTATCACTGTTTTTTGTCCCAAATAAATAAAATAAAATAAAATCATTTTTTTTTAATAAAGATGATGTCGGCGTTTCCTATCTGATTACTCTGAGAAGAAAGGCCGAAACAAACTCAGAGGTCACAGTCTCTTTTAAAGTCCAGACATAATCTCATAATCTTTGTCAGATCATGTGAATACCATGTGGAATGGTGTCTGTTATGGTTGTTCAAGGAATGAACCACACAGATTGATTGGACGCATTTATCATTTATTTATAATCATGCAGCTCAACTCAAAACATAAGGAACTCAGTAATTCCATGAACAATAACAAAGAAAGGACATTTGACAAACGGCTAGACCGTGATTAAAAAATGAAAACAAAGAAACCAAACAAAAAATAACACCCGCATAGTGTTCACTAAAACAAAATACACACAGGCAATATTTATGTCACTGTACAAAATGTCAATGTGTAATGTGTAAATAAAAATTCGGAAATAATATTGGCAAGATCATTTATGAAAGGAGACATCGAAATAGCCGAATACTGGAATTTCAATTTTAATGAAGAGCATTTCACGTGTTTCTGGAATCACGTTGTACGGTGTCAAGCGGAAAGTAAGAGGCTTAGCAGCGCGAAATTAAATGGCAAACGTGCTTCTTGCAGTACTGCAATATTTTCAATGATAAATACGGAGTATTTGAATGGGATAATTAATTAAAATGGCCATTAGCCACACAAAGGACGAATTAATTTACTGGAACGCAATTAATTACTATTGTGAGTCGACTGATAAGGTAACCAAACATAAAACCTGCTTACATCACACCTTGTTTCACATCAGAAATAAAATAATTTATTATTTAACAAGTTTGAATGTAACGCTTAAATCGTCCTGCTAGGGGTGCGGGTTGTTCGAAAGAGAACCGTCGTCCCTGGCACATAGGCAACTGAAGGAACACGGTGGGTTTTAGTCAGTAAACGTTTGACACGCCCTCCTGCTCCACCCAGAGCGGGTGCAGTTATTAGATGATTTACCACCCGCAAAAAGCCCTTAAATTGTCTTTCCATCAAAACATTAGTTACAAATTCCCTAACATTAGTCATCGGATACGTAAAAGCGAGCGCACACACGCATTTTATCACGTGATTACCTATTTGGTCACTGCCCCCGGAGACCCGTCACAGTGCGCGCGTATACGAGAAAATGTCGCCGCGAATTACCATACGGTACTTACTATGTTATAAACCAATATGTTGCATTTCATTTCATTTTATATAGTAGCAGAGGAGATATTTAGGCAAAACCTGCCGAAATTCATTAAAATGGCACAAATTATAACTATGAGTACCTAGTTCTTTGTAATTTTGCATATTTTACTTAAAATTAATTTACTTAAATAGATATTGACAGTGACTTATAACGTCGCCTTGGAAGAGTCTGTGAAGGTGTTATAAATGAAATTTAAATAAATAAATAATATTAATCATTTATGTGATATAATAATCGCGCGATAAACTTACTTACTCGTTTATTTATAATTATAAACGTTGTTTAAAGATAAGATACGTTTAAACGTCAAAAGTACATCGTTAAACAGTCACTAATCAGTACTTAAGTTTAAACAACGTATTTAAACAAACCCCATATAGTGCTTTCTAAGACTGTTATCATATTCTGCCTACAGCAACGAAATATAAGTATTACTAGCTTCCACACACGGCTTCACCCACGTGGAAGTCGGAAATTATCGCGGGAACGTACTAACCGGGACAAAAAAAAATTGTTTGACGTATTCTAATAATCATGATATTTGGTATGCAGGGGGTTTCGGGGGCGATAAATCGATCTAGCTAGGTTTCATTTTTAGAAGACGTCAAAAAAAAAACCGTGCAACGCTCGGTCATCCAGATATTATAAACACAAGAATTGCTCGTTTAAAGGTATTAGATGTAACGCATTTTTTTAAGTAATGTTTCAAAGTTGAAAACAATTAGGGTTCGGAGATAAATACAATATGTAACATAATTAACAACAAGACCGTATACACTAATACACCCCAATTAAAGTATTGTGTTAAAAGCATAACACTGACCCTAACTTATTATTTCTAGGCTAATATTGTGTTATAGCCTTGAAATAAGATTGAATTTTCTTTGGCTCAATCGGCGGTAAGTATGGCAAATGACATATTTTTTGAAAAAAAAAAAAAACTGAAATGATTCAGCAGTAAATTATGAACAAATTACTTTCTATAGTTGCGATTATTCTGTTACACCTTGTGTAAGGTTAAAATTAAAACGTCGTACACATGTTGCATCCCACACCAAATACCGACCTAACTTCCAAGGCATTATGGTCATTCAGTCTGGTCTCGTCAGTACTGCGGGTTGTGCTGGGGCGGCTGCTGCAGGTGCAGAAAACCTCAAACGGCGCAAATATTCCAATCTTATTGGAACCTATATGTTCGAGCCGTTTGGGGTTGAAACTCTGGGGCCATGGGGTCCGAGTGCCCAATTAGTTTTCCGGGATATTTCCAAGCGGTTGGTCGACTCTTCACGTGACCAAAAGGCTGGCCTATTTTTCGGCCAAGGAATCAATCAGCATTGCCATATAACGTGGCAATGCTGCCAGCCTTTTGGGCACTTTTCCCATTGACAACGATGCGGACGTATTTTTTGATGCCTTGTGATTATTTTCTTTTTTATATTTCTGTACATATTTTATTTTAGAGCTATCAAAATAATATGTAACTAAAATGAATACTTAAACAAAATAAAAAATTACAGAAATAAAAATAAAAACGTCGTAAAAGTAAAGATGTCAAAATAAAATAGTTGTTTTTACTACTTTCTTTGCAATTTCTTTATATTTTCTCACCTTTTTAAACTTTCGTGGTCTTCTACAAATAATTCCAAACAAAAATTAGCCAAATGGGTCCAGCTGTTCTCGAGTTTTTGTGAGACTAACAAACGTCATTTCATTTTTATAAATACATATTTATCTACATATTATTTATGTAGAATCTTTAATTAGTATTGCGTCAAAAACATAAGACTATGACCAAAACTTATTTTTTTTAAGCACACTATTATTATTTAGAAAATGACATTGACTTACATTACTTTATGCATTTAAAATTGAGCCTTTACAGCATTCAAATAAGATTTAATTTTCTTTGGCTTAATTGACGACCAGTAAGGCAAAATACATTTTAAAATTGACTGAAATCGGTTCAGTAAATCAATTATGAACAAACTGCTTTCAGGACTTGTGCTTATTCTGTAACACCTTGTAACTAGATCTGTAAGCATTTTCTATTTTATTGAGTACCTGGTACGTGTTGACAGGCTACAGTGTCCTCCCCTACCTATTCGCACTGTAATTTAAATACATTGTTAAAGCTAATTATTTTTAAAGAGTAACCGTGGAGTTTCATGCCGGCTCTTCTCGATAAGAAGAAACATTCCTTACATTTCTCGAAACGTTTAACTTAGTCAGCGAACATGAATGAGCACTAAGAAATTGCATTTTTAATTTATTACACGAACGGTTCGCAGCGGCAGAGCCCGAGGCGGTCCATTTTGTGCAAGCGAAAATTTTGTTGTGGAGCTCTTTACCCTCGCAAATGAGCGGCGAGGTCTTTGAAATGCTTTATCGAATAAAATGAATGTACATTTTTAATTTTAATAACTTACTCTGTTTTCCTCTAAATTAAATAATTGTCAAGGGCTATCATATGGCTGATCTTTGCATTATGCTCGTGAACATGGGCTGCGTGTGGTGACTGGTCGTCTTGCTGACCATGGTTTTGTTATTGGTAATAGTAATTAACTGTTCATTTATTTTACTCCGAAGGTCTTAGTTTAACATTTGTTACTTCAAGTTATCTATATGCTGCACGGGTCGATCGGCCAGGTTAAGCTACGCTTGCCGCGGTTGGTCCGTGGATGGGTGACCATCTTTACATACCAAGACCCCTCCGTGCCTCGGAAAGCACGTTAAGCCGTTGGTCCCGGCTGTCATTTGTGGATCTTTGACAGTCGTTACGGGTCGTCAGAAGCCCGAAAATCTGACAACCAGTCTTACCAAGGGGTATCGTATTACCCAGTAACTGGGTTGTGGAGGTCAGATAGGCAGTCGCTCCATGTAAAATACTGGTATTCAGCTGCATCCGGTTAGACTGGAAGCCGACCCCAACACAGTTGGGAAAAGGCTAGGCAGATGATGATGACTTCAAGTTATCTATATGAACATAATGCAGCATTGCATATGATAGCAGGCACACCATATATTATCTGGAAGCTTTTATGTGTGTCGTGGCCATATCTTAGAATTGCTCACTTCATGTAATGACATTTTTTTCTCGAGAAGACGGTCAGCGTCAGGGGCACCCCGAGGTTCGGTTTGGTTAGGACAGAAATAGGAGCCCCACGCAGTGGGTCTCCGTCAACCTGACATCGACCGTCTTCTTCTGTAATATAAGAACCAGACGTAGACGAGAATTTCATGAAATGCGACAATTTCGTTAAATTCAAGTAAGCAAATCTACGATATGGCCACATGTATTGGGTTCTGTTTGCGTTTATTGCTTGGTTTTTCTTATTTACTAGCTGACCTGATTGACGTTGTTCTGTCTTAACTGCGAACGCATTATACAGGCTGAAATTTTAATCACCGTTTTTCTCTTAAGGGGTCATTGTACTCATCATTACGAACAGCTTTTACTATGGGACCAAACCTGAAATCGGGAATAAAAAATATCTGCTGTTCCCTACATTTATGTTCGCATCACTCGTCAAAATATATGGAACAGCAGATTCTTTTTCTCCTGACAATAACAAACACAACAAGAAATTATTAGTAAAATTGGTCCAGCCGTTCACGTGTAATGCTGTGACAAAGAGGGATTAATTGAAATAATCCTTCTTTTAATATATAGATATACTAGCTTCCGCCCGCGGCTTCACCCGCGTAGAAGTTGGAAATTATCCCGCGGGAACGTACTACCGAGATAAAAATCCTTTGTGTTAATCTAAGTTATAATCTATCTGTGTGCCAAATTTCAGCCAAATCCATTTAGTAGTTTTTGCGTAAAACAGTAACAAACATCCATACATACAAACTTTCGCGTTTATAGCATTAGTAAGGATGTGAAAATTTGGATGTTTGATACTCATTCACGAAAAAAGGGCTAAACGGATTTTTATGAAATTTGTCACGTAGATACATTATATCCTGGATTAACACCTAAAGCACTTTTAACATGTTCCCGTGTGATAATTTTTACTCCCCACGCGGACGAAGCGCACACGTGGCAAAAGACAGCAACAAAATTTTAAAAATAAAAAATTAGCACAAAGACCTATCTCGGCACAATGCTACGACATTTAAAAATACGTGTCGCAGCGCTTGTGAAGTCATGCGAGAAATAAGATAGGTAGTATGTACCATTGATTGCACCAATATACACCATTTAATGTCACTGGTTTCAAAGAAGCGGTAAGTATCAATAGGTGGTTTTGAACCAGCAAAAACTACTTTCACGTGTTCCAACGGGCCATTATTTTGAACCACTGGCATCAAAGCCACGTCGTCTATCATTTAGTGCGAGTTGAGCGCCGCACCTCGACTATTTCTCAATGGAACTGCCGCAATATTGCAGTAGGGTTGTAACAGCACGCGATCCGTAATGCTAATGATATTCTGAGGGTTGTATTCATTTGCACTGTGAATAAGACGCAGTCCTAGGTATTTATGCAAACGTAATTTTTTCAAGCATTTGATGTGAGAAACATAGAGCGGGTCTTAAATGAACATGGACAAAACGAAAGCAATGTCGAATGCCCATGTAACACCCACTCCCATGAAGATCACAGACTCTCAGATGTTTACCTAGGACAAACCAGTCCAGTTAGGTAGGTCCAACTTCGAGAAAGGGGTCAATCGTCGAATCCAACTTGGTTGGGCAGCGTTCGGGAAGCTACGCAATATCTTCTCGTCACACTTCCCGCAATGTCTCAAGATGAAACTTTTTGACCAGTGTGTGTTGCCAGTGATGACATATGGTACTGAAACGGGCTCACAATGGGCCTTAAAAGAAGGCTGAAAGTCACTCAAAGGGCAATCGAGAGGGCTATGCTAGGATTTTCCATACGCGATCGAATCAGAAATGAAGAGATCCGTAGGAGAACCATGCTAACCGACATAGCCCGAAGAATTGCCAAACTTAAGTGGCAGTAGGCAGGGCAATTTGCTCGCAGAACAGATGTTCGATGGGACCGGAAGGTTCTGGAGTGCCGACCTCATACTGGAAGACGTAGCGTTGGTAGGCCTCCCACAAGATGGACTGATGACCTGGTGAAGGCCGCAGGAATCCGCTGGATGCGAGAAGCACAGAACTGGTCGAAATGGCTGTGCTTGGCGGAAGCCTATGTCCAGCAGTGGACGTCTTTCGGCTGAAATGATGAACACAACACAATACAGCACCACATATCTGGGGAAATGTGGGTATACCGCTACCCAACCCGTCTGCGAGCAAGACGTGATGTTATTCTGTGTGATGTAAGTAATGTTTCCTTATAATATCAGGTCTTCATGACACTTTTGCTAGATGATTTCTGTTACGAATTTCTTTTTAATTCCTCATCTGCCTGGCGTTTTGCCAACAACTTTTGGGGTAAATTTCCAGTCTAACTTGATCTAGCTGAATATTGGTATTCATGTATATTATTTTACATGGAGCAACTGCCTATCTGATGTAGTACGATAGCCTTATGTAAAGTAAGACTGGTTGTCAGACTTCGGGCTTCTGGCGAACAGTAAACAACTGTCAAAGATTCACGAATGACAGGAGGGACCAGTAGCTTAACGTGTTTTCCGAGGCACGTAGGGGTCACGGTATGTAAATCTGGTCACCCATCCATGGACCGACCGCGGCGAGCGTAGCTTAACCTCGTTATTACTGAACCACGAGACCCTTTCAAAATTTATTCTTAATTAAACACGTTAAAATACTACAATTAATTCCAACTCATTGTTTCTCGAAGGACCAGATTTTTTTTTTCTTTTCCATGCTAATGGAAAACGGTGCAAGGAACCATTTGGAGTCTCAGTACTCAAAGTCTCCGTCTCGCCACTTCGGTTTCATTCAGCGGGTCCGGGAGAGTCCTCCATCCATTCTTTTATTTATTTCTCAAGAAGTTTTAATTATTTTTCCATTTTAAACAACAGAACATGAAAGTCGTTAAGGAAAGTGATGTCTGATTTAAAAAAACAATCAATTGTTCAAGAAAATCTTTTTAAATTTTATTTTCTTAAGGGAAAACAAACAGTGGTATATTATTAAATGAACGGAAATAACATTTACCTAAGTGGGGTCCGACTGCTCATCGAGTATATTTCAGGACATGTAACATTTCTATTGATTGACCTTACTAGCTGTTGCTCGCGGCTTCGCCCGCGTAGTGATTGAAAATTATCCCACGGGAACGTGATGGATGATTTATCTGTATAGATATTAATAAAAATAAATAAAATTTCCAAAATAAAAGTAGCCTAAGTTACTCCTTATTATATCAGCTATCTGCAAGTGAAAGTCCCGTGAACATCGGTCTAGCCGTTTCAGAGTTTAGCCAGAACAAGCATACAGATAGACAAAAATTTAAAAGCACGTTTTTAAATTATTTTTTATTTTGGTGCATTTATTAAAAAGCGGTTATTTTATTATTACAAACAGACCTTCCAATTTTATTTATCTGTAGGCATAGAATATGAAAGCCTTAAAATAACCAATGTAACATTAAAAAAGGTCGACTCTTCACGTTGCCAGAGGGCTGGCCTATTTTTAGGTCAAAGCATCAGCATTGCCATCCAACGTGGCAACGCTGCCAGCCTTTTGGGCACATTTCCCACTGACAACGATGCGGACGAATTCTTTGATGCACAGTGAGCTCTTCCCTTTTTCCTTCATATACTTGTACATAATATATTGATTTTAGTGTTTCTTTGTAGATTTATCTTAACGATTATACTACCCACTACGTTTTCCACGGATAACAATTTTTACTCATTTACAAACTGATGGCAAACGTTAACGTCAGGGCAAAAGCAGTTAAATAAACACTAGAAACTATAAAAAACCTGTTGATTGAGTATTGCTTTCTACGCTTCCTGTTCGGCCGCCTCCGACCATTCGGCAATCTTCGGCTGGTGTCGTGAGACAGCGGAAGGCGGCTGGAGGTGGTGGCAACGAGAGGC
The DNA here is from genome assembly GCA_949987655.1 of Polymixis flavicincta. NCBI lineage: Eukaryota > Metazoa > Arthropoda > Insecta > Lepidoptera > Noctuidae > Polymixis > Polymixis flavicincta. Next base: position 6,232,480 of record OX465171.1, on the reverse strand, counting down.
GCGAGACGCGGGCCGTCGAGCTACTTCGCTACCGATCTCCAACGACAACACGCGCGCGCACTCCATACGTTTACCAACATCAAATTCTGTACCTAAACGGATTATATCCACTTAAACTACAGTTAACCTGTCTTTGAGTGTAGTCCTTAGTTAGGTCCCTAACACTTCCTATAATATTACTCTACATATAAATACGCGAAGCAAATTTGTTTTTATATTATTTTACTTAATGTGAATAAGAGAACGTTGTAGGCCTTACAGACTAGATTTTTAGACGATTTTCTATTCTGTATTTTCATTTCTCTAAGTACCTGGTACTTATTAACCGGCCTGCACTGTCCTCCCATACCTATTATCACTGTAATTTGAAAACATTGTTAAAGCCAATTTTTTTTAAAGAGTAACCGTGGAGTTTCTCGCCGGCTCTTCTCCATACGAAGCCACAATTCGGAACCGTGCAACTAGCTTCTGACATTTCATAAGTGCCCATGCAGGTTTATGCGAAATAAAATATTTTGATTTGATATGAATATCGATTTCACAAAATCGGTCGCTATATTATTGTTTACGTTCAGAGTGCAGTTTTATGACTTCGATCTTTATGCTTGGTTCGTAGAATCATTTTACCGGTAGGTACGTCCTACTGTTAAACCGGGAGAGCACTGTATTTCAGATCGAAGTTCCCGCTGCATTGAATGGGAGATGCAAATGTAAATAAAAACTTTTTTCAAAAAAATAACAACCGACTTCCAAAAAAACACTACAAAGTGCAAAATAACTTTAATTTCGGAAGTCGGAGACTTTGGATGTGTATTTTAATTATTTGTCACCGCCTTCCGAAATTAAAGTTATTTTGCACTTTGTAGTGTTTTTTTTGGAAGTCGGTTGTTATTTTTTTGAAAAAAGTTTTTATTTTTCACTTTTTAGTTACCTGCCCCACACCAATTCGAAATTTCATCATCCTTGGCGTCAAAACAATGCATATTTATGCGATAGGAACATTCGCGGTTGATTTGTTGTAATTTTTTGAAGAGTTCCGTTGTCTGTCTCCGAAATGCATCATCAGATCTATATGAATTTTCAATGGGACCATTTCGGAGAAAACTTTTTCTTTTCGAACAAAAAAAGAATTTTGCAAATCCGTTCATATACGACGGAGTTATGCCCGAACATACATAAAAAAAAAATATAAACATGTCGAATTGATAACCTCCTTCTTTTTGAAGTCGGTTAAAAATGCAAATATTAAAATTGACCTCCATTCCGGTGCCGGTATAACAAAACAACGTAATTTCACACGACAGAATAAAGCGACTAGTATGTAACGGCAATCTGCACCCTAATTGCGTAACTAACGATTCATCATAATCTGTATCGTTTTGAAACGGATTGTTAAACCATCGCTTCATAAGTAAAACAAAGTGACACGTGAGGGGAGAGCGGTTTAGTTGTCAACCATTCACAAGAGCGCTCCTAGGGTCACACCATTGCTCGCCACACAAATTAAAAATTATTGAGCGAACATTGTCATGTCTAACGAAATTTCCGTCGTGCCCCGGTTAAATGCTTCTCGAATATGACCGGCAGCCCATTTCGATGTAGTTGCAGAGGAAATTAAACCTTCAACAGCTCTGTTAAGGTTCAGTTTACGTTGTTTTAACAAAGTGTAATAAATGAGCAGTGATATTTGGGTATATCCATCGTGCCGTGAGCTACAATGCCACTAATAATTTGCTGAATGGTTAATCTCCCCTCCATGGCGCTAAATAGGATTGGCTTGCGGGAAATTGCGTAACCAACTAACAGTAATAATGGTTTTCATTTTGTTAAAAACATTCACTGCTTTATTTAAGTGGTTAAGTTTGACCATTGTTTGAACAAATAAAGCAATGGTTTAGCAATATATTTCTTTGAGTCCTTCTACTACTTCTATCTGACTTTTTTATTCATTTAGTGTACTGAACATTGACAAAGGAAAAGAAACCTTAAATACTCTCAGTGGAACTGTGGACACACAAAAGTCGTGTAGCAGCTTTAATCGATAAAAATTCTTCAGTTAATGAACTGTTAAATCGTTTCCCATATTTCCGTGGAAAGCTGTTTGTATACTCTGCCTGGTTTCTGACTTCATACTTTTTATTCCTGTAAGCTCTCAATTTAATAATTCAGGGTAACAATTTTCACAAAAAGTAAAGTGCACTCTGCATAACGTAGTGCGATTAAATTTTTATCGACGAATGAAAATATGAGTTTTTCAATTTAGCGCTTGGGCATTGGTTTTGGCTGCATAGTCGGATGGGACACTTCAGAAGAAAGGACTTAATATATATTAAGTGTATATTGTTGGCTATCATCATCATCAACCTGATCGATCGATCCGTGCCGGTGTTGAAACTTAGCCACAGGTCTCATCATCATCATCATCATTCCAGCCGAAAGACGTCCACTGCTGGACATAAGCCTCCCCCAAGACGGGGTTCATAAGCTTTAAGACAAAGTGGCATACGGCACCAATACATTTATCACCAACTTGTGTAACAATAAGCGAAGATAGAACTATCCACCGAACATGATTCAAAACTGGCAACACACGAATTTGCCGCACATACACAGGTCACAGAGGTGACCAGTTATAGCTGGCTATCTGTGCCACCATCCTTTAGGGCGGATTACCAGTTACCGAGCCTCGGTTGCACCAGTACATGTTAGCATTTGATAGAATTATGTCACATCCCGAGTGTATGTATCGTCAGTACACATACAGTCGTTTACCTACTGTCGACGTTATTATTTAAGCATTTATGAACACACAAATACAAGGCTTAACGCATTATTAACGCAAGACCAATTAGAGTATTGAGCTTATATCATAATACAACGCCCATCCAATTTTTAGTGTCGAACTCTATGCTGTTTTTTAACCGACGAAAAAACGAAGGAGGTTCTCAAGTCGACGAGTATTTTTTTTTAATGTATGACCACGCATAACTTTTAGTTATTAGGGTTGGACAAAGCAGGTTTATTATTTTTTAATTTTCGGTTTTTCGACGGTATATTTTTTTTATTAAAAAGTTTTTATTTATGTTGAGCATTGCGCTTCATTTCCCTTTGGTATGTAGACTGCATGTAGGATGTACACCTTGTGTAAACAGGCAAAAAGAAAAAAAGTTGACACAAAGGCGATACTTATTTCTAAAGAAATCTCTTCCAGCACACCTGGGCCTAGAGACAAAACACATTTCTGTTAGCGTTCACGCCAAACGCTACACCAAAATGTATGAGAATGACTTTAAAGGTTACGTCGTGTTCTTTCCGCAGGTAATGTCATTCCCATACATTTTGGCGTAGCGTGTGGCGTGAACGCTAACAGAAATGTGTTTTGTCTAGGCCTGCAGATAGATGTAGGAAAAGTATCTGAAGAGTAGACAGCATGTATAAGAAGAAGGAGAAAAAAACCACATACTATATAAAATGAAACAAATAACATGAGAATATACATATACATACAATCATACATACATACTTTTAAAATAAACATCACGAAAATATTAACAATTGTAATGTAAATAAAATAATAAATACATAAGCAACTATGACGAACTGGAAAGACAGTGTTATATCACTCTTTAAAAAAATCCTACAATTTAAGGATATTTCATAAACTACCGAAATCGTAAAGGGAACTGCCAATCAATCGATTTAAAACAATAATAATCAAATGGCTTGTAGGAAAGTCGTTATTTTCTGTGAATGAAGATTCACACTAACGTTTTAATTTGACATTCTCAATTTAATACGTACGATGTATGATGTACTAACTTCACTTATTTAATTGGTGTAATAGTAATTAGCCTTTTACTTTAGCGAATTGTCTTAGAAATTAAAAACATCCTATCCGACCTACTACAATTCTTGCAAATAAGTTTAATTTAAAAACCACTTGAGCTGTATAAATTTCGCCGTACTGTATCCACTCACTTTCACAATATGGAAAAAAACAATAACCAAGAAGAAAATTATTAAGACATGACGAAATGAAAATACACACAAAAGTAAAAAATTGAGGAAAATATGCGTCACATCGCAATCGGTCTGCGTAATGCTGTGCGCTATGCTCTATTGTGCTGTGCGTGTGTGTGTGTGTGTGTGTGTGTATTATTACCTAATTCCAATCACAATCCCCACCAAAAACACTTCAAAAATCACCAATCAATTTCATACTGACACTTTAAATGGTTATACTTACTGAAATTCCATTTCCGTGCATTTAGAGCTAAATCCATAACGATCATTTGTCGAATGTATTGCCGAGGTCAAGTAGAGGTTACGCCTGCATATACCACAATGAACGGTTAACATTACATTAACCTATTTTCGTACTTAGTAGCTCGATACAAACATTTTGTGTACATGAATGGCCCACTTACAGGCAACGGGTTCACAGTCACAATTGGAACGAGAAATGGTCAGTAAATGTACGAGTACCTACTATGGTGTTGTTTTTTATTCATTTGTTTGCGAGTAGCTCGGTAAATGGTAATCTATTATCAGTATATCGGATCATCGAATGCCTATTTATTTAAAGTTATTTTTTAGTTTTGAAAGTATGGAAGCGGCTTCTTAAAATATATGATGGGATGCCAGGAACACCGGGAATGCAAGAACTAGTCAGGTGTACAAAAAGGAAGCAACTTCTAAATTATTAGGATGTCATAACTATTCAGATACATATTTATTTAAAATTAACCCCGATGTAAATATGTGTAGGTATGTAGGGTGTAAGTCTGTAAGAGAAGTGGTGGAAGGTGGCGTGTGTTAGTTAACACAATATTCTTTTACATTCAATTAAGGTTTTTGATACAAAAGCGCATTCCATTTTAGCCAACATCTCAACTTTAGGTGAATATGCATCCTAATATCCGATCTCTGATTTTATGTGACGTAATGTGGTTCTACCCCTTTTTAACTGACTTCAAAAAAAGGAGGAGGTTCTCAAGTGGGTCGTATTTTTTTTAAATGTTTGTTACCTCAGAATTCTGTCATTCATAGACCGATTAGAAAAAAAAAAAAAATTGTTTGAAAGGAGTGGTCGTACGTGAACTTGGTCAAGTTATTACTTAGTCACTGTTATTTACGAATTTGGGTGTGGTAGGTAGCACAAATAAAAGTTAAGTAATTTTTTTTAAACATAACCGTAAAGTGTTTTATTTTATTTTTAAACAAACCTTTTATGAGACGATGTTGAGACTTTGACACCTAAAGGAGTCGGGTAGCTGCGAATCTTTATGCCACAGTGTAATATCGATTTTGTAACAAAAGCATCAAAATTATGTTGGAGTCCGGCCGGCGATATTTAAATCAAACTCAAAGCCATTTTTCAAACAATCCAATTATAGGCACTTTTGAATTGTCTATATATCTAAGTAAATACGAGTACTTAAATCTTGCGACAAGCTTTTGTATTATATAAATTGTGTAATGACGTTTTAATATGTTGTTGGAGTTTTTTGCCGGCTCTTCTCCATAGTGGAGTTTCTTGCCGGCTCTTCTCCATAGGAAACAACAATTTGGAACCGTGCACCTAGCTTCTGACGTTTCATAAGTGCCCATGCAGGTTTATATGAAATAAAAATATTTTGATTTTGATTTTGATGGTAAAAAGTTTGAAGGAAAATTTTCTTTTTAGCTTATTTAAAGCTTGTTTAAAAAAAGTTTTTTTACTTTTAATTTTTATGAAAATTTTGACGTTCAAAAGTGCCTTTCATAAATGTGAAAGTTTGGATGTTTGTTACTCAATCACGCAAAACTGGCCAAAGCAGATTTGGATGAAATTTTGCAAACAGATAGTTAATAACCCGGATGGACATATAGGACACTTTTTATCTCAGTAGTACGTTCCCGTAGGATAATTTCCGACTTCCACGCGGGCTAAGCCAGACTTCGACTTTTGACTTTGATGCCCTTATTATAAAAAACAGGCTCGAAGGTTTAAACCATACCTAAAGAAAAACCTTGTTTTCTAAACAAGGTTTTTCTTTAGGTATGGTTTAAACCTTCGAGCCTGTTTTTTAAATAAGAACCTAACTGAAATCGAAATACAGCTCCTTTTACAAAACTGACAAGTTAGTCCAGTGCTAAATTGTCAGTTTTGTAAAAGGAGCTGTAATTCTATTTCAGTTCTAAGTTCTTATTTCAAAAACAGGCTCGATGGTTTAAACCATACCTAAAGAAAAACCTTGTTTTGTAATAAGGGGGTGACAGTTTAAAACTAGGTAGTAGAAACGGAAGACCGTTTTAAGGGCATATTCAAAAAGAAAAGTGGTGATGCATGTACAAAATAAACCTTATATTTTTCACTATATTTTTTTTATTTCTGAAAACTGCCTAACTGACTAACCATGTGCGCAACATTGTCCGGAATTTGGCTATTGTGTGTTCAATTTGGACTTTGAACCCACAGAGCAAACTTAAATGCGTTAACAATGAAGGACGTTTCTCCACACATAGCCGAATGCAAATCAATCTATGGTTGCAACATTGTATGACATCATTGTAGGTCTCTGTTGACTTTACAGTCTGTGGCGCATAAATAAAGCTACTGACATAGAACTTGTTACTTAACATAACACTTGTCATTTCCCACCATTACGTGTGAAAGGCAAACATCAATAAATTAATTATTCACTTCCCCTTATGAATTCTGTGAAGCATAGAAATTTCGTTATTAATTCTTGATGTGCAATCTACTTCATGTTTTCTTCAATGATTTATTACAAAATAATAAAGTAATATTTGCTAGGTACAGTCACGAACACTAATATGTACCTATACGCTTAACAACTTTTAAAAAAGATTTTCTGCTCTTGAAAATAACATTTTGGAACCCACATAATAATGAAATACCTAGGTTATCTCAAGGTTGCAATCGTTTTTTAAGAGAAAATCACTTTTGAATTTGTATATGTGTACACATAATATGCAGAGCAGTCTATAGAACAGATGGTCCAATGGAAACGGCTACGACTTACGAGTCGTAAAGTCTTAAGTTCGAACCCAGACAGGCGCTTTACTTTGTGTAAATTATTTCATCACAACTGCTCTCAAAACGGTGAAAGAAAACATCGTGTTAAAACCGGCATGTACTAGAACCGAAAACTCGAAGACATGTGACATCTAACAACCCGCGATGGACCCGCGTTGTGGATTATGGCCCATTTCCTCCCACAGAGAGGAGGCCTGTGTCACAGCAGAGGGAACGCTATAAGCTGATTATGCTATGCTTTACATATTAATGCTCGTACATCATACTATACTGGTATCCGTTTTTTCAAGCAAAAATGAGAACTGAAAACCTTAATCTAACTAAACAGTACATTGTAACAGTAGTAAGTGATCATAAGGTTTAGGGCAAAGTGGCATACGACCACGGCTTTAAGATGAAAATGTTTTCTTGTTTAATATTTTTTAGAGCGTGATTTTTTAGTATTCGGGTTTTGAGTTCTTGAACTTTCTTTTGTTCCGTATGGTGCCGGACGTAAAGAATAGTACCATCCCATTTCGTCCCGTGGGTGTCGTAGGAGGCGACTAAAGGATTTACTAGAGAATGGGCAGCAGCGTTCTCTATGCATTGTACCGCCATACTGGCTACTGCGATCGCCTATTCGCTTGCCAAGCGTGGCGATTATAGCAAAACCCCCCCAACAAACCTGTCGCAGTGGACGTCTTTCAGCTGAAATGATGATGATGATGATTTGAACAAATTGTTGAAGAAAGTTTGAAAGAACCATATCTTATCGGAATGAACGTTGCTGTCATCGGTCTGATTGCCAACCAACATCATGATTCTCTTATAATTCTTATCGAGAACTTGTGGTCAGCGCAGTCACTTCCACAATCCATCTATCGTGTCTGTACTCTTCCCCGATTCCCATAGCCAACCATTCACATAAGTAACAGGTATAATATAACACTAGCTTTTGCCAGCGGCTTCGCACGCGTGGAGATCAAAAATTATCCCGCGTGAACGTACTACCGGGATAAAAAGTACCCTATGTGTTAATCCAGGATATAATCTATCAGTGTGCCAAATTTCATCTAAATCCGCTTAGCCGTTTTTGCGTGAAAGAGTAAAAAATATCCATGCATGCATACTTTCGTGTTTATAATATCAATAAGGAAGTAAGGGTATCGTTTATGCCCCATTTTTTTTTTTTTTTTGCAAATGACTCCCTTCACTCTCGTATTCCGCGAGCCCGCCCGTCCTCATTCCAGATTTGACAGAACCAGCTCGTCCCACCATCTGCAACGTGGTCAATCGCGACCCCACCGCACTGTATTAGGGCACCAGTTCTGTACTATTTGGGGCCACAGTTTGTCGCAAACATTTCATGTTGGTTTTAGCTGCGAATTATTTATTGCAAGGCCCAGAACTTACTACATAAGTATGTTGTTTCTCACAATTATAGTTACCCTTCAATATATCCCTTACGCAATGTAGTCACCGCGAGGATTCGTTTTACGAATTTATCATGAAAGCATTTGTTCCCGATCACAGAATAACAATTTGTTTTTTCTTTGGATTCAGGTACTCACCAAACTGCATAGCATCAGCCATTTACCGCCGAATGACGTCACTCAAACGTTGTTTATGAAAGTAAGTGGTTACGTTTCCCTAGATAGCGTTTTTAACCCCCGACGCAAAAACGACGGGTGTTATAAGTTTGACGTGTCTCTCTCTCTGTGTGTGTGTGTGTGTGTGTGTTTTTGTGTGTGTGTGTGTGTGTGTGTGTGTGTGTGTGTGTGTGTGTGTGTGTGTGTGTGTGTGTGTGTGTGTGTGTGCGTGTGTGCGTGTGTGTGTGTGTCTGAGGCAACGTAGCTCCCGAACGGATGAACCGATTTTGATTTAGTTTTTTTTTGTTTGAAAGGTGTATTAGTCGGGAGTGTTCTTAGACATGTTTCATCAAAATCGGTTCAGCCGTTTGAAGATTAACAGCTCTTTTCTGGTTGAAAAAGGGATTTTAGCCTCTTCCATGGGTCTGATCAACTCAAAATTTGGGATTCTATTACTTCATGATATTAGATGAAAAAAATAACCTTAAACTGATGCTGGAGCAACACCTGGAATTTCCAGGAAACCCAAGTTATTCACCAACAAACAGCAGAAGTATCGTGTTTGGGCTCATTGAAAAGGTCTCAATGAATAGATTACCTATAGATAAATGGTGATTTAAGGGAGACATTAAGTTTAAAAAGCAAGAAATAAAAATTAAATCAAAAATTTAAAAAACCCCCGACCCAAACAAAAACTCTAAAAAGTAAAAAATAATATTTATAGGCCTTTTAATTTGAACGTAATATTTTGACCAGGGCATTGTCAAGTCGGGGGACGGCTAGGCCTCTGTTTGGGGTTTTCATTGACCGTCCCCCGACTTGACAATGCCCTGGTCAAAATATTACGTTCAAATTAAAAGGCCTATAAATATTATTTTTTACTTTTTAGAGTTTTTGTTTGGGTCGGGGGTTTTTTAAATTTTTGATTACATCGTAAAGTCAAACCCCAGTGCCCCAGTGGTATCGGCTCCGACTTTCGAGGTGTCGGTCGTGAGTTCTAACCCAGGCACGCAGATTACCTTGTGGATTTAATTTCATCACCATTGCACTGGAAACGGTGAAGGAAAACATCGTTAGGAAATACGCATGTGCATGGACCAATAATTCGAAAACATGTGTCATCCACTAACCTGCAAGACCTCCATAGAGAGGAGGCCTGTGTCCCAGCAGTGGGAACATTATAGGCTGTTTATTGCCACTTTGGCTATTATGTGGCGATCACCTAGTACCTTTACAAAAGAGCGCAACGAATGTTCGCAAAACATTTATTCGCGAATGCTCACAGTCGCAGTCAATACGGTTCTTTTCGTACAATATTGACTGTTTCAAAGTCTTGTTGCTATAACGAACATATTAGGGAATATGCAAGTATTTCTTTTTCTCCTATTTATTGAAGCACGTTAACTAAATTTACTACGGTTTGTTGCTCTAAAACCTTATCAAAATTAAACAATTTTCTACTACAGTTCAAACGTCCATAATGTCGGGATTATATTGGGTCGTCACTTACCACGATACTTCTTTACTTCTATCTCTGTTTTAGCCTCGAATCATGTAAATTTAATTTAATTTTTATGGTTCATTCAAGCAAAAAAGGCACTTATTAACGTGGTGGTAACGCGATTATGGGGTATGTTTTAAGCGAGTTGAATGTGTATTCAGCGGGAATGGATATACGATGAACAAGCCAGTTTCACACCAGATCAGGCCCTAGGGACAAAACACATTTCTGTTAGCGTTCAAAACACTACGCCAAAATGTATGGGAATGACATTACCTGCGGAAAGGACACGACGTAAGCTTTCCGCAGGGCGCCCTGGGCGTCGGGAATCCCAGACCGATTTCCGGCCACCATAGGCATGATCTTGCGGACGGCGAGCTACCCTCGCTGTCCAAGGACGGTAAGGACCAAGCCCAAGTCGACGGCGCGTTGTGATCTACGCGCGTCTCAAAGAGATTTCAGCACAAAGTGATGGGGCCCGCAAGGGCCGATGCCTGCCAGGGGTGCGGGTTTGTTCGAAAGAGATACCGCAGCCCCTGGCATACGGGCTACTGAGGGAACACGGGTGGGTTTAAGTCAGTAAAAGTCTGACACACCCTCCACCCAGAGCGGGAGAAGTTATTTGATGATTTCACACCCAAAAAAAAAGGTTTCCGCAGGTAATGCCATTCACATACATTTTGGCGTAGCGTTTATCCTGAACGCTAACAGAAATGTGTTTTGTCTAGGCCTGCTGATCAGAAAATCAAGTCATAAGTAACACTACACTCACTTGAATGGGCTTCGTACACCTTCATAGGCCAATTCACTATCCACAGAAATTAGCTGCGATTTAAAGTTCTTAGTTAGCGGGGATTATAATATGTGTGCTGTAGCAGCGTTATATAGCCTAGAAGACACGAGAATATAGAGTGAGAATTCAGGCAATTTTCCAAGAAAAGTATTTTATTTACCTAGTTTTTGACGTCACTTCCGGTATTTTCAAAGACGACGCGATTGGAACCTGAATAATAGATTCAACGACGGTCAATTGAATAAATATTTCCATTAATGTTATTATTATAATCTGTTTGTGAGTTGTACAATATTGACAGTGTGAAAGTGAACGGCATTGTTGCAACAACGACCATGATTACTGAAGGCTGAACTGAATAATGGATGCAACGACGTCTGACGGTCGATTGAATAATGTTACCTTTTCTTTAAATTTTTTATCGTGTCTCGCAATGCTGTTGACAAGTTAGTTATTTCAAAACAAAATCTTGTATTGTGTTTGTCAGTAGGCAGACCTGTGTCTAAGTTACAACACCGGCACGGATCGATCGATCAGGTTAAGCTACGCTTGCCGAGGTTGGTCCATGGATGGGTGACCATCTTTACATACCAAGACCCCTCCGTGCCTCGGAAAGCACGTTAAGCCGTTGATCTATGACAGGATAAGTTTAGATCACTTAAAGTATGATTAGGTGCTACTTAAGTTAAACCAAAGTTCATTTAAAATCAAATAATATAAGAAACACCGCACTTAGTTTTACACCGTTGAGTCCTTAAACAAAACAAAACTGTCTTACCATACAATATGTTGGTTTTGCAAGAGAAAAAGGTAATGCTGTAACCATAAAAGTTAAACATACAAATAGGACAATAATGTTAGGAGGAAATATTGTTCACTTATTAGGAAACATCAAGAAAACTTAAGTTACAACATTATAAAAAGGTGTATTACAGAAAAACGATCTAATTTGTTCTGTAAACAATACTACAAATTATAAGATGCAACAATTATTTATGAGATAAGGAAGTTATTTCAAGTCCCTGTTCTCAGAGCGACAAATGTAACGTTGTGGAAAGAATGTAAAGGGAGCTTGTCCAATGTAATGTATATATCACTGACGTATAATTGGGGACAGTTTTGAGCGTGACCTTTTTTTTTGGATTTTGCTTCGCACAGTTAGTGCATTTAGCCAGTGTCAAGTAATTTTTAAATTTTGTTCAAGTAAATGGCCCGTTAAAGGCACGAAGTTACAAAAATGTCATAGTCAGTCAAGTCAAAGTTAAGTCAAAGTTATTGTAAAGTGGTAGTAACTTTACAACAACCTAACTAGGAGTTTTGGTGGGAACACGAAAAGTCCACGTTAGTCACTTAGTTTCACCTTCACTACACATGTGCACTCACACGAAAGTAAATTGCATAATTCACTACCAAAATTATACAATTTAATTCGCTATTTCACGAAATTTCATGAAAATGAAAATTCGTGCGACATGTACCAACGCGATCCCGCCAAAAACTCGAGTGTTACTTTTATTCAAGACTGTGCGTCTTGGGTTTTTTGTATACAAAAGCCGGTATTAATAAATTTGAAAAAAGTTTCGTACCTAACAGGATAGGTTGGCTACTAATAGTTTAATTCCATTGGTCCACACAGCAACCTGCCCAAGCTTACCCTGGGACTTAGTACGACATAACAGAACTTTTAGCAGGTTCGCCAACATGCTTATAGTTTCGTTATATTGTTACTGGAAACCCATTAAATTTAGTCGGCGACTCTGCAAGCAAAGTTTCTCTCTTAATACCCTTTGAAGCTAGAATTATGTAAGCCCTGTACTGGCTGGCTGCCCGATGTCGTTAGTGCATCGAGCTAAGTCTTCTTTGTTAAGATGGCCTCTGCTTGCACTGAGTTTGTAACTCCATCTATGAATGATTACGAAATGACGTTTAGAGTTAGAATTAAGTATCGGTTTTCTTTTATTTATTTACGGCCTTACATATTCATAAACGTTATCGAACATCTAAACAGTTGTGTAAGTCTGGTTTTCAGTACGAAACCTCAAACACACAAATGGAGGTACGGCATTTTCTGCCAGTTAACCTTTGGTTGCTGCAGAGTAAAGGAGCGGAGATGCAATTAAGAAATTTGAGGAACAAATATTTTAAAATATAATATACCTACGGTTGAAAAGTCACAAGTACCTTTTACTGGAAAATAAGTGTATGAACCACAGAATAAATAAACCGTGCAGAATGAAAGCTTCCTAACAGGTTCAAAATTCTTACCTACGTTTAAAGGGCTGTCACTCGGTTTTTAATACATAAATCTCCTTGATTTTCCTACCATTCTTTTTACACACAGTACAACAGCTTGGCATCTTAAAATAAAACAGTGTTGTATCGCTGCCGCTAGCGCCCCTTAACTTGGTCATCTTACTGATCTTGTTCAAACCGCCCCCCGCGCCTTGTCGGTGACAGGTCACGCACATATAGCTGAGCATGGAGCTTTATTTCTGATCGGATGCTTAAAGTAGCATTAGGTAATAAGGTATACACACCTCTGACTCCTACAACTAGATCCACGTGAACATTCCTAGAGTCTCGTCATCCTCAATTACTTTACCAATAACGGCTTTAAAATCATGCGCATACAAACTGTACAGCAGTTTGTTCCGGCATGTTGGCAGAACACTAGTTGAATAAATTAAGAAGGCAAGCGGCACGTGCGCGGAATGATTACCTATGCAAACTTCATGCAAACGATCACAAGCGTTGTGTACGAACGCGCGGTGGTGCATCACAAGTTTGTCAGAGGTTAACGCTGGTCTAAGTGCCTCTACTTTTCTAATTACATTTTTTTGAAGGTACAAAGAACAATGAGAGCAATTGTGTTTACGTACCATGATCCATGACCACCATAGAAACGGGTTTTGTCGATAGATAGTAGAAAGATTTCTACCGTGTTACGCATAATGATTTTAAGACTGAAGAGGAGAAACATTTCTATTATTCAGTCGACAAAAGTCAGTGTCAAGCATAACGACCAAATTGTCTCTACCCTAGCGCATCCACCTTCACTACATTCCCGTTCCCATCACTAGCTACCTCGATGTTGCTATGGAAATAATAACTGTCTTTATCTTCATAAAAACGCGAGTCTACGGGTCGCCCCGTGCTTGGTCAGCAGAGAGGTCAATTTAGATTTAAAAAGAACTTTGATTTTTCTTGGTATAATAGTGATAGATTTGGTTTGTCATGCTACGCCTGCTGGTATAGGCATGCCTACATAAGTAAGGTCTTTCGGAAACCACAAACTTACGTATCAACAAGACAAGATCGTTGTGAGAAATACGCAGATAAAGACTATAAATTTCTGTTTCCAATTATAAATTTATTTCCAAACTCATTAAATTTCTCAAAATCGAAATCTCGGTACGCCATCTTACTGAGCTAAATGAAACAAATAAAGCAAAATACACAAATAGGACATTTAGGTAGGCCGCATGAAGTAACTGTATTTTTGATCATAATATTATTGCCTGAGCAACCGGCAGCAAGTTCGTCCTGCTCACTTAGATGTCATTGCTTGCGGTAGCGTCGGGGGTCGGGTTGCCTCCTTCCCTCAAATATAGCGAGGGGGCTGATCTTTTCGTCATGCTCGTGAACGGGTGCTGCTTGTGGTGGTCTCAAGTTCTTCTAACTGTACAGACAGCTGTGCTACTGGGGAGTTTGTTGCACCAGTTCTTCCCGCTACAGCACTAGGAAGTAATTTTTCCTATGTCATTTTCACGTTTAAAAAAGTGCTCACTCTCACCCTAGTTTGAATAAATGACTGCCTTTTCATCCTGAAATGTTATCCAAAGTAGACAGTGTCATAAAAATAAAACAAATTTAATTAACTATAATAAAATAAAAAGTTCTGACGTTGAAAAACCTGAGTAAACTCTAGATCTATATTTAACGAAGGCTCACGACGGCAGCCTATTTAAAATTCTAGTAACCTATATTTTAAGAGAAGCGCCGATAAATCGTTGATCCGTGAGCACTACAAATAACCTTAGAAGAGGTTGCACCGACACCTTTTAACCTCAGTTTTATTCTTGTCAGGCCATTGATGACGTTCGGACGTTTTAGTTCGGAAAACTTTTACTACACCAAAAACACAGAAGATCAATCAAATATTTAAGATTAACCAATAATTTGTTAACTCTTCTGAAGTGACGACAACTTCAACACAGGACAACATAATTAAAGCATAATCCGAAAACTATTTCCGTCTCATGTTTGATTGCATGCGCTGGACATATTATACTCCCTTATTTTTAAACGTTGATTAAAGTTAAGAGATGTTTAAACGTCAATAATGTATGGTTAAACAGACGCTAATCATTACTTAACTTTAAGGAACGTTTATAATAAGGGGTATAATGATAAAGGCTGCATTACACACTATGTTTTTGTGACAAAAACTTCAGCCGGTCCATGTGAAATGTAATGTGTCGTGTAATGTAATGCAAATAGTGTGGACAGCACACAAACTCAACGCGACTCGTTTATGTGTTCAACTGCGAGAGCGCTAAAAACAGCCGCCCGAGCGGCAGCCAGTATTACATTTGATTTTTTTGTTCAAAAGTACACAATATACATTTAAGTTGGTGCCAACATAAATTCATAATGGTTTTACCGTGCACCAAACTCATGGTCTTCATAATTTAGACTAAAACAACTTGTAGGTACTTAGATAAATAGGGAGACGGTATCAGTGAAATATTATTTAGTTCTATCGATCGAACATCGGTGACTAATCTGACCTTTGTATTAACTCCGTGAATCTGACAGTCGTCGGTCTTTATAACAAAAGTGGTGCTGGATGTTTTCAACTTGTTACTGGTAGTTCTAAAACGTTTATTTTTGTGATCTATTTGCTAGGTATAATTTTTGTATCATTATTTATGTTTTAAATTATATATCTATAAATTATTAATCAATATACTTACTTTAATTTATATAAGTAATGTGTAACATAATATACAAAAGACCGCATACATCCCAATTTAAAGTATTGAGTGTAAAGCCTAATACTTCAAGCAAAACTTTTTTTTAAAGCTTTCTATTATTATTAAAAACATAGTGTTGACCCTAGAATTATTTTATGCATTTAAAATTGAGCCTTACTGCTAATGAATTAAATTTAATTTTCGTTCGCTCAGCCAGCGGTCAGTTTGGCAAAATACATCACTTGGAAAAAAAAATAACCTTATTAAAAGTTACTGAAATCAATTCAGTAGTCAATTATGAATGAACTACTTTCAGGACTTGCGATTATTCTGTTAAACCTTGTATAAAATAATTATTATCTTAGGTACACAGATTTTGAAAAAAAAAAAAAAACCTAGAATTGTATTTTATGTTTTTCTGAGTTATTTTCCTCAATGATATAGGCAGTTGATTTATAAGGTAAAGTAAATAATATGTAATGCTCGTGGTGTCGTCCACACACAGAATTTGCATTACATTACATTACACATCATGCACGTCTGGACTCGGCTCGGCGAAATAAGGTAATTGCTCGCTGCGAAGCCCGATATTTAAATTATGTATTTCGAATTGAATAACGAACAATAAAAACTGCACTCCAATTGCGCAACACATTTATTTTCACAATCAGATGGGTTTTGAAGGAAATTCTTGTACATTGCTTCATCTGTTACAAAAATTCGTCTGCTCGACAACATTAATAACGCAATGAGTTGGATTGTAAAATGAAAAGCATGGCAATTGTGAGTTTGTTGCGCAATTACCTCTCTTGCCTGACAGAAGGGGGGGGGGGGGGTCTGTCAGACAAGAGAGGTACTGTTACCTCATTGCATATATTAATACTTTACCCGTAAATCTGACGTGACAATGCTCAAAATATTACCCACAACTTAAAAGGCCAATGAATATTTTTTTTCCTACTTTCTAACTATACCCAATAACAGATGCGAAAGTTTGTTTGCTTGTTTGTTTGTTTTTGTAGCATAATTTTAACAGTTTCACAATTTGCTCGATAGATGGCGTTGTCGTGGTTTTTGAAAAAAAAATGTCTTGAATAATTTTCTTTTATTATTTTTCACTTATTTTACATAGTTCGTTAGTTTAACTGTTAGTATTCGGTTCGGTTCCTTTGATTTTTTTTCTTAGTTGTGGCAAAGACTAAGCAAACGAAGTAAATTACCGTGTATTATCATTTATCACTTCTACTCCATCATCACCATCTGCCTAGCCTTTTCCCAACTATGTTGGGGTCGGCTTCCAGTCTAACCGGATGCAGCCGAATACCAGTATTTTACATGGAGTGACTGCCTATCTGGCCTCCACAACCCAGTTACTGGGTAATACAAAACCCCTTGGCAAGACTGGTTGTCAGACTTTCGGGCTTCTGGCGACCCGTAACGACTATCAAAGATCCTCGTCACCTAATAACCATAAAATTATCTTTGATACAAACTCCTTTGTTTTATTGTTAATTTATGTACTTTTGAAAACGATTCCGTTTCAAATATAATCTTCAAGGTTTAGTTCCAAGGTTATTTCAATTTTCAATGAAATATTAAATTAAGACAAGTGTCACCTACCAACCTGCACTGTGCCCGCGTGGTCGATTGTGATTGACCTGTGTCCCAGCAGTGGGAACATTATAGGCTTAACATTAGGAAAATATGACCCAGTAACAATGTGACTGTTTCATCTGCTGTACTTTCCGAAAGCACGTTAAACTGTCAAGTGTCAAGTAATTAACACAATTACTTTACAATTTTTATCAGACTCGATGAGTCTGCCTAACTGACGAGGGGTAATGCCGTTGGTCCCGGCTGTCATTCGTGGATCTTTGACAGTCGTTACGAGTCATCAGAAGTACGAAATTCTAACAACCAGTCGTATATACCTAACTTAATTAAGGGTATCGTATTATCTAGTAACTGTGTTGTGGAAGTCAGATAGGCGGAGTTTTTGGCGGGAACGCGTTGGAACATGTCGCACGAATTTTCATTTCCATGAAATTTCGGGAAATAGAGAATTAAATTGTATAATTTTGGTACTACTAGAGACTGGGCAGCAGCGTTCTCTGTGCATTTTATCACCATACTGCGATCGCCAACCCGCCTGCCAAGCGTGGCGATTATGGCAAACCCCCCCCTTTTGGGGGAGGCCTATGTCCAGCAGTGGACGTCTTTCGGCTGAAATGATGATGATGATGAATTTTGGTAGTGAATTATTCAATTTAGTTACGTGTGAATGCACAAGTGTCGTGAAGGTGAAAATAAGTGACTAACGTGGACTTTCGTGTTCCCCCCGAAAACTCTCACTAATAGGTTGTTGTAAAGTTACTATCGCTTTACAATAACTTTGACTTGACTGACTAAAGACGACTATGACTTTTTTGTAACTTCGTGCCTGATAACGGGCCATTTACTTGATCGGAAGTAAAAATTACAAGACACTGGCTAAATGTACAAACCATGCGAAGCCAAGACAAAAAAAAAAGTCAGGTAGGCAGTCGCTCCATCTATAGCTGGGTTCTCACGGTGCGTGATTCTGCGGATCATCACGCACAGCCGACGAACACGGACGCCAACGCACACAAACAGGGCTCTTTCAACGGTGCGTGTCGGTCTGTATAGATGTTTTGATAGCTTCATTTCATAATGTAAAGTGAAAGAGAACGTATCGTCGCTGCAGCTGCTTTTGAAGTTACCGCCGCGCGACGGATACCCTTCCCACGGTGTGTCGTGCGAGCTGGTCCGCGTCCGTCCGCGATATCCCGGACTGTGGGAAGCTAGCTTTAAACACTAGTATCCAGCTGCATTTTGGTAAGATTGGAAGTCGATCCTAACATAGGTAGGAAAAGGCTAGGCAGATTGGAGAACGCAATGTTTTATGTGATACTCCTACCTAGTTGTTTGCAGGAACAGTCATTATAAAATATAGCATTATTTTCTTCATGCTATTTATAAAGAAATATTGTTCTATGAAAGTAGAAGGAGTTACAAAACAGTAAGAGCAATTACGTCATAGTTTTTCCAGTTCTCGTTATAGTTTGAAGCCATTGAAAAACAAATGAAACTTTTTATTTCTTAGTTATATGGAAGATACTTATGAACCAGTTAGCTTATGAGCTGCGCCCCGCAGTTTTACCCGCATTAATAGCAATCCCAAGAGAATACAAAGTCTTATGTCATGGTGTTGCGTTTTAACGTAAAATGGTAACAAACAATGTACAATTCTACATAAAAAGCCTAGATACTCTTTCGTTTAGTGTAAAAGCCGGATAGTTACCGCACTTCTAGAAATCACTCTATATATCTCTCTTAGTACAAAAAACCAAACAGTTTTTTTTTGTAAAATCAGCCAATACTCTGGTTTATTTTTATCTACACATGTTTGAAAAGGAAAAAAAACAATTTTCTTTAATATTTCCAGAGTATTACCGATTTTTGCGAACCTCTATATTTTGGGACATCCAGCCCACATAGAGGATAGTTACCTAATCCATATAAATTACGTTTAGGATAGTTGCCCCAGAGAAACAGGACATCTATTCCGCAAAAACTTTGATCACATTTTGCCTTCCCATGCAATCGCACAGAGACATGCGACACGCTCAACTTAGTGGTCATTGGAGGGTTTTCGATAGATTAATAAAAACTAGAGTAATAACAATCGGGCAACTATACCCGTGGAGCAACTATCCCAGCCAGGGTGGGCTGGGTAGGCACCCACATGATGTTATTCTCCGAAAGCTGAATACATCACTGTACAAAACTTACTACGAATATTACCTTCGCTTTAAATGCAAACATACATGATACAAAATGGAATCCTTTATTCCCCGAGATCCCTGACCTGCAATTTTTGCGGTTATAATCTGAACGTGTAATGAAATATCTCCCGAAGCATGAATCGTTTGATGGTCAACCTATTGAATTGAAAGGGAATTAATTTATGCTTCGGAATACTCTGATATTATTTCACGCCGTTCAGTTCTGCAAAGGAGATAATAAAATGTTCCTTTTTTATTCTACCTACCCGTTTATATGTCTAACGTAAATATTTGAGTACAATTTAGATTTGCAATATTTGTGATTTTGTACGTTTTTTATAATACAGTTTTCTTTAAGCCCAAAACAGTTTTTTTTTGACCTTGTAATCCTGTCTTACTGAACATTTATTTCTATATCAAAATTACTGATTATTTCTCGAAAAATAAATTAGGTACGAAATTATCTACGAAGCAACCTGATACAATGATTTTTAAAATTCCCAAGTTCGTTGTAGATAAAAACTATAGAGATGCTTCGTTTTTATCTTATTTCCCAGGAGGGAGTAGCGGATACCTGCTCCGAAGGCATTGCTTGTTAGCAAGAATTTTAAAATTGCCTGCAATTCTTATTGATTTTTAAAGTAAAGTAACATTCCTCGGGGATTTCTATTATCCGTTCTCAGAGTTCCGAAGTGTGTACTTTTGGATTTAATGACGAATACGCGTGGACTTGTGTAAAAAAAATAGCGCGAAAAACACTGAATTTTTTACAGTTAACCATGAGTAAAATACACCAATGGTCGGGTCCGCAAGGGCCGATGCTTGTCAGGAGTGCGGGTTGTTTGAAAGAGATACCGTGGCCCCTGGCACACAACTAAACGAACACGGGTTTTAGTCAGTAAAAGTCTGCCACCGGGACCTACTCCGCCCAGAGCGGGAGAAGTTATTCGATGATTTTCCAACAACAACAACAAAAAACCATGAGTAAGGATTTGATATTATTTTTGTAAGTCAGACGTGTCCACGGTTAGGTACGAGTAAGTGCTTACCTACTTATCCCTTTCTAATACTGTCAAAAGATATGCCGCGAAATTCAACATTTAGGTCAGTGTCTTATTAGCGAGTTCCGTGTGGTGCCGGACGTAATGAATAGCACCATCCTATTTCTTCCCGTGGGTGTCGTAGAAGGCGATTAAGGGACCTACGAGAGAATGGGCAGCAGCGTTCTCTATGCATTTTACCCCCATACTGCGATCGCCAACCCACCTGCCCAGTGTGGCGATTATAGCAAAACCCCCCTTTTGGGGGAGGCGTATATCCAGCAGTGGACGTCTTTCGGCTAAAATGATGATGATGATGATGATGAGCGACCGTAATACGTATGTATTTATAAAATTATAATAATTATATTCATCAACACAACCCTCTAAGATCGTTTAATCCCACTGATTGAGACCTGCAAATTTCAAATCATAGGTTATTTGAATTTTCCGGGCTTTCTTCCGCCTAATAGATGCCTTATGAGCTGTATTTATTATATAATGTCCATAAAATATCTACAGCCTAAGTAAGAAGCCTGTGGGAAAATATATTTAAAACTAGCTTCCACCCGCAGCTTCGCCCGCGTGGAAGTCGTAAATTGCCCCCGTTCGACCGTTTATGCTTGAAAGAGTAACAAACATCCACACATACAAACTTTCAAGTTAATAATATTATCAAGGATAATTCAAAAGACATTTGCAGGCAAGTTATTATAAAGTACTATATGAGTAAACGCATAAAGGAGCACGCATGCGAGCCAGTTACTGCGTTATAGGGTCACGAGAATTTATTGAAATACCGGCTACCTCGGATGGTGCAAATATTCTGCATTTTATCAATACGTGCAAAGCTATAAATAAAGACTGCGAGTATGTTTAATTAAACCGAGCTGTGTGCTTACCCAACGCAAGCGAATCACTTTGTTTTGTGAATTAAACAAATTGAAACGCAGCAAAGTACCTACGCTGCCTAAAAAATAAATGTGTTGTGAAGTATTCAAAAATAAACCTTATGGACGTACTTACTGCGAGCATTCGCAAGAAGCGTAAGATGCACTTTTGTTACCTTCGTTGTTTCCGTTGGTTCCTTTACAATTGGTACGTTGAAATCTAGGAGCAATTGTGGCCCAGTGGTAACGAGTTGTAGGTTTGATGACCAGTGAATACTTTGTATGAATAATTTCATCACCACTACCTACTCTCAAAACGGTGTGAAGGAAAACATCGACAGGAAACCGGCATTTCTTAGAACCAAAAATTTAACAAATACGTGACATCTACCAACCTGCACAGGGCTCGTGTAGTAGATTACGGATCACTCCCTCTCACCGAGAGGAGGTCGTTTCCTAGCAGTGGAAACACTATGGGCTGTCAAACAATGATAAATCTTTTAAATTCCAGACATAATCTTGGTTAGATCTTGTGAAGACCATGTGGATTGATGTCTGAAATGGTCTTTAGAGGAAAAAAACACACAATCATATGTGTAAAAACCTAGGCCAGTTACACGAACTCAATTTGAAACAGGCGCTTTTGTAAAAATAGGATACCTCTGCTTGGTGCCTTTTCGCGGCGCAGCTACCATCACCTACTTCCTTTCCTTCATATGTTTATTTTCCTTCATGAAAGGAGATTTTTAATACACACCTCCGATCCTTTGACAGTATACTATTAATAAGTAGCTGCTTTATAACGCTGCTTGCAGCGCCTCCCATTAATGTCAAAGCGCTTGCAAGCGGTATACAGCGGCAATTCCACAAGGAATCTCGGTGTTGGTCACGAGAAAATAGCGCTTCTTATTCTTGGTATTCGGATAATTAGTTGTTTGTGTCCTCGGAAATTAAGTTTGTGAAAATAAGAAATTTTCCAAGCAATTATTACTTTATCGGAGAGTTTCTTATCGTGAAAGGCATTTCCATTATCTGTTTCATTAATAGGAAAAGGTGCACCAGTCAGCTTATCCATGTGATAGGAAACGCGCATTATGGTATTAATCAGTAATCCCAACTACTAAAGCTTTTGTTTGATATAAGAATATATTGGAAAATTCCAATAAAGATTTCTCGCCTTTTTTTCCTTTTTTTTAATTTATCTTTTATTTAAAATAAAAGTATGTTTTGCTCTATTTATACCACGTCACCCGTTCCGGGGTCCCCCAGACCACCAGCAATGTGGCCAATGAGGCAGTACTATTATATTGAGGCCTTAATTCCTCATGCTTCACCCATGGGGATAGATGGAGTGGTCGATCATTAACGCGAGACCCGCTTA
Source organism: Polymixis flavicincta (assembly GCA_949987655.1). Classification (NCBI taxonomy): domain Eukaryota; kingdom Metazoa; phylum Arthropoda; class Insecta; order Lepidoptera; family Noctuidae; genus Polymixis; species Polymixis flavicincta. Next base: position 6,209,483 of record OX465171.1, on the reverse strand, counting down.
ATGAAGTGGGTACTTCATATTTACCTATAATTAATGCCTCTTCTCATACTCATAGGCACGAGCATTGATCAGCATGCTTAAAATGAAATTAACTATTCTGTAAATAAGAATAGGAATCACTTTTACACAACATATAACATCACGCTTTGTTTCCCCGAAAGGTTGGGCAGAGATCTACATATATCGTACACCAGACATGTAACAGGGGGCGAGCCTATTTCCATCAACCAACTTCCGGTAGACCGAAGTCGGTTGTTTTTTTTTTTTTGAAAAAGTTTTCATTTACTACTTTTGAATTAAAGTACCTACCCCAAACCAATTCGAAATTTCACGGAAGAAATTTCGAGAAGGGTCAAAACAATGCATATTTATGCAATAGCAGCAATCGCGGTTGATTTGCTGTCATTTTTTGAATAGTTCCGTTGTCTGTCTCCAAAACGCATCATCAGATCTACATGAGATTTCAATGGAACCATTTCGAAATAAGCTCATTTTGAACAAAAAAAATGTTTGCAAATCCGTCTATAAATGACGAAATTATGCCCTAACATACATAAAAAAAGAAATATAAACATGCCGAATTGAATTGATTTTAAAGTCCAGATATAATCTTGGCCGGATCATGTGAAAACAATTTAGATTAGTGTCTGAAATGGTCTTTTGAGGAAAGTACCACACGGATTTAAGGTGACCAGTCTAATTAGTGCAAGCATTTGTCGGCAATCGTGTAGCTCAACTCAGAAGTTGCAAAGACGGGACGTCGCGTCGATTTCAGACTTATATTTACTAAACTGTTGGAAATTATTTCACGGGAATGTGCTACAAAAAGTAGCCTATGTTACTCTCTATAGCATCAGCAAATCGTCCGTTAATATCGGTCCAGTCATTTCAAAGATTAACAGGAACAAACACACGGACAAACAATTTTTTTTAAAGCTGTTATTGTGCCATTACAAACAGACACTTCAATATGTATGTTTAAGTATATAATTATGTATAGATAACGCCACGATGTTCACGATGTTCAGTACTTGGGTGTAAGTTACTCAAAAAGTTTAAGAACGACAATCACCTAGTTTGTGTGGCGGTAAGATGAAGTCAGAACTACTAAGAAGAACTCACACTTCCCGGGAGGTAATATGAAACGACAAGTTTCAGAGAAAGACTGGCACAAGTATGTGTGTCGGAGCCGACGCAGAACTGAACTTTTTATAACGCTCAATGTGCCATATTAAACGCCACATCCTGCCGCAACTGGTTCTCCAAGAACTTTAACTTCAACTTTAAGATGCGGCACCTATAACTAATTTACTGTACGTTCACATTGCCTATAATGTTCGCACTACTTTTCACCGAGAGGGGCTGTAATCTACCACGTGAGCCCGGAACGGATTGGTAGATGTCACATGTCTTCGAATTTTTGGGTCTAGGACATTCCGGTTTCTTCACGATATTTCCTTTCACCGTTTTTAACCGACTTCAAAAATAAGGAGGTTATCAATTCGACATGTTTTTTTTTTTTTTATGTTTGTTCGGGCATAACTCCGTCGTATATAGACGGATTTGCAAAATATTTTTTTTGTTCGAAAGGGGTTTATTCCAAAATGGTCCCATATAAATTTCATATAGATCTGATGATGCGTTTCGGAGACAGACAACGGAACTCTTCAAAGCCTTACAGCAAATCAACCGCGAATGCTGCTATCGCATAAATATGCATTTTTTTTACTCTAAGGATGATGAAATTTCGAATTGGTGTTGGTAGGTAACTAAAAAGTGAAAAATAAAAACTTTTTTCAAAAAAATAACAACCGACTTCCAAAAAAACACTACAAAGTGCAAAATAACTTTAATTTCGGAAGGCGGTGACAAAGAATTAAAATACGTACACCTCCAAAGTCACCGACTTCTGAAATTAAAGTTATTTTGCACTTTGTAGTGTTTTTTTGGAAGTCAGTTGTTATTTTTTTGAAAAAAGTTTTTATTTTTCACTTTTTTGTATGATATTATTTACAGAAAGTAAAACGCTTGTTTGAGAATGATAAACTACATCACGTAGGTCGGGGCTGTTACGTCTGGGCCCACCACCGCTGTGCATTCACAGTGAAAATTTATAAAGGTTTGCTCATTTTTCTCCGTGTCATACTAACTTTTGGAAGGAGCAACTAGAATCAATTTTATTTTAATGTAAATTTTAAAGTTCTTAAGCGTTTTGACTTTTGACTTTAGTATAATTTAATGGGCTAGCCCAGGATTACGGCCCATTTCCACTCACCGAGAGGAGACCAGCTGTGGGAACGTTGTAGGCTGATTTATGGATTATGGATAATTTAATTAAGATTTTATGTATAACTACAAGCTACATATTCTAATACGTTTAACGTCGTGAAGCCAGCATCGTGAAACGAAGAAGTTTACGTTAAAATTACTAAAATAGTTGACTGAGTAGAGTAGCGATGTTTGTCCTAAAACGGTACTGGGGCAAGAAATCGCGTTAGTGGCTGAGGTGCGACCTCCTTGGGAGGAGGTTAAATATACAGGTGCAAGCTATCACGTTAATAGATTATTTACGTCATCTGGAACTGACGTCATAACTACCTTGTAACGTTTTTATGTAGTTCGGGCTAGTATTTATTAACTAACTAGCTTTTGCCACCGGTTTTGCCCTCGTGGAGGTCGGTGTGTTACACCTACATATAAACCTTCTTCTTGAATTACTCTGTCCCTTGATGAATATCGCATTAAAGTTCGTTGTGAGGTTTAAAGGATCTAATCGTACAAACACGGAAAGACCTAGTTCTATACTAAGTAAAGATAGATCATCATCTGCCTTTTCCCAATTATGTTGGGGTCAGTTTCCAGTCAAACCGATATCATTAAAATAGAATTGATTCTAGTCGCCCCTTCCAAAATTTAGAAGAATGGGCAAGAAACTCCACTGTTACTCTTTTAAAATGTTTGAGTACAATATTTAACATAGATGCAGCTGAATACCAGTATTTTACATGGAGCGACTGCCTATCTGACCTCCACAACCCAGTTACTGGGTAACACGATACCCCTTGGTAAGACTGGTTGTGAGACTTTCGGGCTTCTGACGATCCGTAACGACTGTCTAAGATCCACTAATGACAGCCGGGACCAACGATATAACGTGCTATCCGAGGCACGGAGGGGTCTTTGTATGTAAAGATGATCACCCATCCACGGACCAACCATGGCTAGCGTAGCTTGACATGATTGATTGAACCATGCGGCTAATGAGCCACTATTTACTTTCAAACAACACAGTAAAAAAAGTAAGTTCTAAAAAGAAAACCCAACTAGTGAAAAATCACGCTCCAATAAATATGAAATAAGAAAATATTCTCTTCTGTAAGCCATGATCGTATGCACGGAGTAAAGAGTAAATATTTACTCCGTGGTCGTATGCCACTTTTCAAAGCTTATGATCGCTTACTACTCCTAGAATGTATTGTTTTGGAAGCTTTATGCAATTAAACCACACAGTATATCAAAGAGTGAGATATAATAGTAAAAACGAATTCCATAAATGTTAATTTTAGAACTAAAGGCTTCTTCAAACAGGCGCGACGCGACACGTGTAGAACGATTTTCATGAAGTTTGCATAGAAATGTGAACTGTCACGTCGCGCCTATTTGTAGGAGTCTTAATGTGACAAAGAACAAAAAGTGTTATTGAGTTTTCTATTAGCAATTTTCAGTAGCAGTCCGGAGTCTAGATTTGAGCCCGGTTGATGGCAATAGGCTCGCCCCTATTGCATGGGACATAAAACATAACTGGCGAAATGTGTGTTGAAATTCCCTCATAAGTTGTTAATATCATAACTAATAAGACAAATAACAATGTAGAAATTACATCCCTATTCAAGTCCTCTTATAAGTCAACCGACCATTCCTAAAATATTCAACAAAACATTAAATTAATTTGTGTTCTATCTTTCTGCCTAAAACCGGAGATGCACTCGCCGCGGTAACATAATAAATACCAAAATCCAATTTCAGATTCGAAAAATAAAATACATTTTCCATTTTCAAATTATTCAAGTGGCAAACGAGACGAGGTAACAAAGTTGTTGGCGCACCGCAAATGCCACAGTTTGCAGAACTTGCAGTGCGACCACTAATGTATGTCTCATGTTTTCTTGCTTATGCGGTGTGTACGGAAATTGGTCGGCGGTGGGGTACTAGAACTTCGTTCTATTAACTCACTCGAGATGCAACGTGCTCAGGTTGTGTTTGATATTTGCACTTCTCATATAGGTACACTAACTAGTAAAGTGTCTGCCAAAATATAAAGTGTCACGATATTAATATGAACATGTGTAGGAATACTTAAAACTTGATCTTAGAATAGCAAATTCAAACTGATTTAAATTAATAGAAACTTCCTTTGAAGTAAGAAATAAAGTGCCAACCAGTCGACCAATCATCTGTCTAGCTTTTTTTTAACATGTTGGGGTCGACTTCTAGTCTCACCGGATGCAGCTAGTATATTATACATGAAGCGACTGCATATCTGACCTCCATTACCTAATTACTGAGACTTGTAGGTACTGCCAAATTAATTTGGGAAGGAAGAACATTGTGATGCGTTTTTTATTCACATTAATTTCAACAATACCACAATATTAAACCATATAACTAACCATGTGATGTATGGCCGCGATTTCAGACATGTACCAATTTTAATTATAGGACCACTGCAATCTGCATAATTTATTTACGCTGTGTCCAGACGTATGGTTTTCATAAGTACAGTACGTTACTTACGTAATTTTTTCTGAGAGAAAACAATAAATGTATTAAAGCGGCCAGTGGACACTGGACCGGACGTAGATAGTGCGGTCCGTGTGGTGTCAGACTATGCGGCGGCAGCTATCTGTTTGTACCGGACGCAGGACCGGTGCGGGAAATATACCGTTACTAACCTACAGATCTATACCTACAGATCTATTTATCGTATCTAGATTACGATGATAATTATTTTATGCAACAACGGTAAACAGTCTTTCCCTTCGCAGTCTATATAAAATCTGTGCAAAAAGTCGAAAATCGAGTTTTTTTTTTTTTGCAAATCTGGTTCTCATTGCCAACAAATCCGAGATGCAGTTTTCTGCCACTGAATCCGAGCTTAACATAAAAACTGTCTCAAAGCGTAAATCGAAAGGTATTAAATCAGATATGCTAGCGGGTGATGGGGAAACTCGAGACCACCGATCACGCATGCGCGCGCCCGGACTGAGGTTCCGATAGTAGACCACTCCACATTCGCATCGCATCTCGGGCCCGCGGTCGGCTGCTCGCTCGGCTTTCTCGATCGGTCGTATCCCTCGGCTATCTACCTGTTCGTTCGGACCGCGATTTCGTCTAAGTGTTTTCCCATTGAGCTGTGCGGTCATTTCAACCTTCTTCTGTAGTGTTATTCTATCAAAATCTCACCGTGAAAACTAAGGTGAGCTGTTAATAGTGTCAATTTCTAGCTTCAGATACAATGACAGCTCACTTTAAGGTCACTTAACCTATACATTCACGGTGAGATTTTTACAGAATAGCCAAGTTGTTCTTCAAAGGTGAGTATTAAAATAAAAGTGTCTACTCAGTGGAAATATGATTAAAATACAGGATTTAATTTTTAACTTCTTTTTTCTTGGGATATTTATCTTTCGTTTTTGGACTTTGATTTATTTTTGTTGTTGTTTTTATTAACGTGTAATCGCAAGAAGTTTTTTTTTTAACTTCACACTGAATTGTTCATTACTGAATAAACATTAATCTATCCAATTCTGAAAACTAAAATTCACTCTTGTATAATTTTACTATTTATTAAAGGAACGTGTCTTTAACATTCGACATCGAATAACTGTTTCATTATCGTCAAATGATAGTTTTTAATTAGTAATATCCAATTACAATTCTTAAATCTTAGCATAAATTCTCAAAATTGGCAAAACGGAGCCAAGACTGTTACACAAAATTGTAATGAAAATAGAACAACAATTAGGCTTTTTTGGGTAATTTGTGATCGATGACAAAATTTTACTTTTGCACATTGCATTTTTAACCTACTCTTTTACTTTTTATTTATTCATCCTTTTTAGCTTCCGATATCTTTTGTTTCCTGTAATTATGATTAACAGTCTTCTTCGTCTTTTTTTTATTTCTCAATAGATTTGGTGAAATTGTTTTTTTTTTTTTGTAATTAACTTTGTTGTTAATTAATTATTCGTTATTATTCTGTTCTTGAAATGTGAGTATTAAAATAAAAAATTGTACCTACATATTGTGTGATTTGAATGCAGGATTAAATTTTAAATTAGTTCATTTTTTGTTTCCAGAAAAATAGAAATATACGTACCTAGTTTCAACAATATTGTCTGATTTAAAATGGTAGGACAATACAATGTTCCTCTTTATTATACAATCGATTACATTTTATTACAAGTACAAAAAAATATAATATGCACATGGAAAATGATGGTGTGAAAGAGTTTTCTATTCAAAAAAACTAAATTATTTTGTGAAATCGTTTTTATAAACAACATTTATTAAAACCACAATGTTGACCGTGTTGCATCAATTAATCCAGGCAGTTGTATACTTTACTTAGGGGATGAAACTAATTTATTGAAGAGGAGTAAAGGGCGGGCGTTTTGGGGGACTTTCTTTTGTAATTTTGATGTGTAAAAAGTGCTGATTCTCAGCCTAAGTTTACTATATGAGTTTTTGATCTTTAGATTTTATTTAAAAAAGAAAAAAAAAACTATTCAGAAAGTAAAAAATATAATGGATCGTTGTGTTGCTATTGTTAGATTGTCGATTAGCATCCTTAATTAAGATTATGTTCCTCTTTGGCGACAAGCGCACAAAAAAATATTATATTATGGGCAGAGTTTTGTCAACCCAGGAGATGAAACAGTTGCTAGATTTTAATTTAGTATACCTATTTCCAACTAAATTTCAATGCTAAACTTTATTAATCTAGAGAAGGAAGGGTAGCAAGCTGCTAGGTTTCGCGCTGGAGGGAGCAATTAGAGCGTCTAAAATTAGCCGAAGCAAATATTTGCCACGGCGGCAACTTGCAGTGCATACGGCCGAGAAAAATTATAAAAAGAGTAATTTGACGAAGATATTGGCTTGTGGCTAAATAATAATAGCTGTACGGTTGGATCGGCCAGGTTAAGCTACGCTTGCCGCGGTCGGTCCGTGGATGGGTGACCATCTTTACATACCAAGATCCCTCCGTGCGCTGTCATTTGTGGATCTTTGACAGTCGTTACAGGTCGTCAGAAGTCCGAAAGTCTGACAACCAGTCTTACCAAGGGGTATCGTATTACCCAGAAACTGGGTTGTGTAGATCAGATAGGCAGTCGCTCCATGTAAAATACTGGTATTCAGCTGCATCCGGTTAGACTGGAAGCCGACCCCTAACATCGTTGGGAAAAGGCTGGGCAGATGATGATATTGGAATTGATTAAGTAGGGGTCGAAACTGTTGCTAGATTTTTAATTTTACGTTTATATTTTCAACCACATTTCGACAACAAACTTTATTAATCGGTATAGGGATTGTAGTAGTTAGAAAGTCGAGTAATTAGAATTGGCCGGAGGAAATATTTTTTTCAGGAAGACAACTTGCAGTGCAATATCCGGGGAGAGTTATTTAGAGAGTATTTTGACGAAGGCACCCTGGTAGTGCCTTGTGAACTTAGGGGTCGAAACAGTTGTAGGATTTTTAATTAGCATTAAGAATAGAATGAATAGAATAGAAAACATTTATTCGACACAGACACAACACAACAGCAACAAACACATTAAAAAAAGAGAACGTTAAACATAGCAAAAAAACACTCAGTATCAGTTGTGCTGAGCGTGTCCCTACCGAAAGGGTTACCATCTCAGCATTTGCTGGGCGTGAGACCCAGCGCTGGTTTTCAGTTGGCACCCCGCAGCGACACATGCATTGGTGTAACTGTATTTAGATACCAAATTGTATTAATCCAAATAGGGATTGAAGTAGTTATAAATTCGGGTAATTAAAACATCTAAATTTTGTCAGAGGAAATAATTAACAAACTAGAAAAAGCCCATTTTAAAACTATAGGTACCCGTTTTCTAACCTGAGTATTGACATTTAGGTACTGTGTTCCGGAAAACGTCTGAGAAGTATTTCGTCAATATAGTTCTTGTTTTGTGTTTTTTTTTATACGTTTTAAACTTCAGTACTTTATATTTCGAAAAGTTGTTAATTAGGAAAAATACAATTAATTATTTCACGTTTGATACATACATATACGTATATGTATAGGTGCATCTTAATTACATTTTCATTAATAACATGACTCATAGTTTATTTAAAAGTGCACAAATTTTTTGCTCGTTTGAGTAATAAATACTTCGCATTTAATTGAAATTAAGTTTTTTTTTTGTTGGTTTTAGTCCAAATTACCATATTGAATAATGAAAAAGAAAGGAATAATTTTCTCTCGGTTTCTGCCTTGAAACCGAGGGTTAAGTAAAATATTAGGGAGCTACTCATCATTCTCCTGTTTTTATTCCAATTGATTTGTGGCCGGCGCAACATGTCTTTTTCTTCCACACTTCTCTATTAGTCTTCATCTGGGTAATCAGGCCCTTTCTAACCATATCCTTATTCACATAATCCATCCACCGTTTTTTTGGTGTCCCCATTGATATTTGTACCCAAAATTCCTCAAAAAATTTCTTAATTCCTCCGTATGACATACCTATTCCATGACAAACAATTTCCACACAACTTTTGAGTTACCGCTGCCACCTCTTAAGTACTCACTTATTATTCTATCCATTCATGTCACACAACACATCTCTTTTAACATTCTGTTCTCAGCTGCATGCAATTGCCTGTCTTTCATACCTTTTGTGGTCCAACATTCTGACCCATATGAATCATATTTAGATCAACATACAACCCGACACTGTCTAAATAACGAACTTAAAGAATTGCGTCCCCTTAAGTATAAGCCTAGTTTTTATAATGCAATGACAAATGCTAAGTTCCTATGAATAAAAACGAGTCGTTAGCTTACCAATGATAGCATTTATTAAAGTCAAACTGGGCACACATGTAAAATAGATTAGTATGCTACTTTTTCCTGTGATGCCGCGACTTATGAGTGGTACCTACTTGTAGGTCGTAGGTTTGTACCCAGACAGGCGCTTTACTTTGTTAAATTATTTTATCACCACTGTTCTCTTAACGGTAAGGGAAAACATCGTAAGGAAACTTACATAATTATCATGTCGACATCTACCATCCCGCACTGATTACGACCCACTTCCGCTCACAGAGAGGAGGCCTGTGTACCAGAAGTGGGCGCATAATAAACATGCTAAGCTATGGAGTATTTGCTTTATTATTGGTTAATATACTAAAGCATTAATTTTACTTTACTTTGTGTAAATTATTTCATCACCACTGCTCTCAAAACGGTGAAGGAAAACATCGTGAGGAAACCGACATGTCTTAGAACCAAAAATTCGAAGACATGTGACATCTACCAACCCGCACTAGGCCCGCGTGGTGGATTACGGGCCAATCCCTCTCACTGAGAGGAGGCCTGTGTCCCAGCAGTGGGAACATTTATAGGCTGATGATGATTAATTTTAAACGGATAGTAAATTTTTGAAATCAAACTTGAGAATAATTCCAAAACAAAATCAACTTCCTTCTGACAACGTTTTTCAATAAATTGCGTCATTCCATTGGACAAACATTTTCTTTTGTCACCGTGCTATTAATATAATATAGTAAGCTTCAGGTTCTGGTTATGTTAGATAAAGAGTTAGACCGAGAGGACAAACCGCTTTTGTTGCCAGCGACAGCAATTTTGAATGTCCGTATTCTCATTGAGAAATGTCGGGAATTCAACAAACCACTGCAGCACTGGACTTGTACTTCATAGATTAGGCTCAGGCGGTTGACTGCGAACAATGGCAGACAATGTTTGAAGCTCTCATTGAAATGCAAGCCATAAGTTCTTCACTGACTTAAATAAAATTGTAGGCGTCTGTACAGAGGCCAGCACATCAAGCAACCCCAATCTGTCAAATCTCTTTGATAGATTTTCAACTTTATTGCAAAAGAATAAGAGTCATGGTCAATTGGGACATTTTAACAGTTTGGGATGGCTTGATGTGCCGTCTATACATACACAGTTGGTGTCAATATTGCTTGTCACACATCAACACATAGGTAAGGGAGCACTGCACTTAGAAATCAAATTCAGTATAGATCCCAGAACTTTCCAACCAGCACTGGGCCCGTGTGGTGAATTATGACCCACTCTCTCCTATAGAAGGGACACCAGTGTCCCAGCAGTGAGAACATTATAGTTTGATTATGACGATGAGGCTTTCCATACAGAACAGGACATGCGTCAATCATCATCATCATTTAAGCCGGAAGCGGTCCTCTGCTGGACATAGGCCTCCCCTAATTTGTGGGAGCTTGCCATAATCGCCATGCTTGGCAGGCGGGTTGGTGATCGCAGTATGCTGGTAAAATGCATAGAGAACGCTACTGCCCATACTCTAGTGAGTCCCTTAGTCGCCTCCTACGACACCCACGGGAAGAGATGGGATGATGCTATTCTTTACGTCCGGCACCACTCGGTACCGCCGCCGTCGTGCGTCAATGCTGTACTATATATATTACATAAATATCTTTGAATTCTATTGAATAAAATTTGTTCATCTGTAAAATGCAGGGTTACTGGTATGTTAACCCATGCGTAAAACTTGGAATCATATCTATGGAATTCATTGCATTTCGACAATATTCCGTACATACCTTTAGATATGTGCGAGGTTTGAATGCTCTTCATCAATGGGCACATTGACACATATTACGAGTATGTATGCCACATTTAATTTTGTTTTTTACATTCTTAATTTATTTTTACGGACACACACTTCACTATGTATTTATTATTCTAGCGTATGGTACTCGTGGGTTGCAGCTGAAAATCAACGTCAGGTGGTGAATACTGTTTTGCCATCTTACATTATTCTGAGCAGAGCCCCTTTTGGCATTGTTATCATTGTTTCCTGTTTTTTTTTCTTTTTTTTTATAGTTTATGATTTTTTTATTAATGACTAACTGACCCGACACATGTTGTACCGTCTTAACTGTGAATATTGAATATACTACGCACCAATTTCTTATTTTTTTTTTTTTAAGAACCTTCTTCTGACAATAACAAATACAACAAAAAAAGAATTGCCAAAATTGGTCCAGCCATTCACCTGTGATGCCGTTACCAAGGAAAATAGGGATTTATTTTCATATATAAAATAGAAGAAGATAATATAATGCCAATAATAAACGCATTTTTCTTTCTTTTCTATTATTTATCCTTAGAATCCTTAAAAAATTAAAAATTAGTATGTTTAGATTACCCAAAAACGGATGAACGAATTTGATAGCTGTATTTGGCATGCAGATTGTTTATAACCTGGATCACATCATCATCTGCCTAGCCTTTTCCCAACTATGTTGGGGTCGTCTTCCAGTCTAACCGGATGCAGCCGAATACCAGTATTTTACATGGAACGACTGCCTATCTGACCTCCACAGCCCAGTTACTGGGTAATACGATACCCCTTGGTAAGACTGGTTGTCAAACTTTCGGGCTTCTGACGACCCGTAACGACTGTCAAAGATCCACAAATGACAGCCGGGACTAACGGCTTAACGTGCTTTCCGAGGCAAGGAGGGGTCTTGGTATGTAAAGATGGTCACCCATCCACGGACATAAGATATAATGCCAATAAACGCATTTTTAACCGACTTCAAAAAGAAGGAGGTTATCAATTCGACATGTTTATATTTTTTTTTTTTATGTATGTTCGGGCATAACTCCGTCGTATATAAACGGATTTGCAAAATTATTTTTTTGTTCGAAAGGGGTTTATTCCGAAATGGTCCCATATAAATTTCATATAGATCTGATGATGCGTTTCGGAGACAGACAACGGAATTCTTCAAAACCTTACAGCAAATCAACCGCGAATGCTGCTATCGCATAAATATGCATTTTTTTGACCCTAAGGATGATGAAATTTCGAATTGGTGTGGGGTAGGTAACTAAAAAGTGAAAAATAAAATAAAAAAGTTTTTATTCTTTCTTTTTTAATTATTTATCCTTAGAATCCTTATAAATGTAAAAGTTAGTATGTTTAGATTACCCAAAAACGGATGAACGAATTTGATAACTGGATTTGGCATGCAGATTGTTTAACCTGGATCACGTATGTTTTTTAATTCGGTAGTACGTTCCCGTGGATTAATTTCGGACCTCGAAGCCGTAGGCAAACGCTAGTGAAAAATATAGGGTGTTTTAATTAATTTAAAACGGTTTGTGCACAATTCTGTGGAGACCACACTGACTTGCGTGGAATTTTAAAATTACCTTTCGATTGCTTTACAAAGTGTTCATATTGTTTCAAACAGAACCAGCGCCGGGACAGCCATTATGGTAATTAATTAAAAATAAAATGGACGGACTTAATACAATGACGCAACAGATTTTTTTTTTGGCAATGTCATTTCGCCTGTCAACCTAAGAGGTTGTCGGATGCTTAAAACTATAGTGACTACGCGCTAAAAGCACCCCCTAAAAATACATAGTGTATTTTTAAACTACTTATAGCTTCTAAATCTCCTAGATACATACAAAACCAAAGTCTTTCACTCCATTCACTGTTAACAAAAACTGAAAACCAACTAAAAGTCATGGTTGTATTACATAAATTGACGCCGCATAATCTCCGACTCCTAAGATACAGGTCTGCGTACATAGCTTAGGAGCCCGCAAAAAAGAGTATAATTTTAACCACTACGCGGCCCCAGTTCTCGTTGATACGAGTAGATGTCACATGTCTTCGAGTTTTTTGTTTTATGACATTTTCTTCTAACTTAACAGACAGCTGTGCGCCACTTCTTCTTCTTCGCACTAGGAAGTGGTGAAGGGCGGGCGTTATGGTGGGACTGTCTTATGTAATTTTGACCTTCAAAAAGCGCTGTCTCTCAGCCTAGTTTGAATAAATGACTTTTGATTTTGCCGGTTTTCCTCACAATATTTTCCTTCACCGTTTTGAGAGCAGCGGTGATGAAATTATTTTTACAGTCATACTAAAGCTCGAGTCTGGGTCCGAAACTATGTTTCCACTGAGCCACCACTGCTGTCTGCAATCATAATATTGCAATGTTATCATGCGATTGTCCCGGGTCCGATACCCAGGTCAGGCAAAGAGTTATTGGGATTTGATATCTGGAATATCTCAATAGCAGCCTAGAGTCTTGTGCCTAGTTGATAACAATAAGCTCGCCCCTATGACATGGGACTTAAAAGAAATGTGGGTGAGATAAAGGTACAAGTCTGCCCAACCCTTCGCGGAAACAAACCGTGACGTCATGTTATGTTATTATTGTTAACGAGGAACTAGGACTGAAGAGCTGAATGCTACGTTGAATAGGTCGATTCTATGGTCGCAAGTTTATTGACTGCGCTTGACCATCAAAATATGAGAGAGTATCTTCACTAACTTTAACCAGAGGAGAACGGTTATAGGTGGACCTACCAAAGGCTCTTGATTAAGTAGTTCCCCACTTTAGAAGATCAGATTCGTCTGGTGTACTTCTACTTGTTGGGCGTGTGAACGGGCCGTTTTAACGCCCAAAAATGTTCAAACTGCAGGGAAAAACCACAGTATTCTCTAGCACCATTTCACTCTATCTATCACCATTGGGCTGGTGTCGACCTCAAAACAAGCTGAGTCTCACAAACCAAAACTATAAACGTAGTATACAGGAAATTTTTGTGAATTGTGGCCGTCGTTTTAGTAAATTGTAGTGACTTACGACTTCCACGCGAACGAAGTCGCGGGCAGAACCTAGTTATTGCTAAAGACCGCTTGTTACCGTTCTTTCAATAAAGTCAAAGTAAAAAAAAAACATACTTCTGACATTCTCAACTGTGAAAAATGTTATCACTGAGAAATGAAAAATGCGGGAACGATAAATTGCAATCGACACGACGGAGGCACTCTCGCCCAACTATTGACAGTTTTTTATTTTTTTAAAGCTCTGCTTCTTGCCCGAGCTCGGTGTTGGATGTTTTGCGATCGTTAATGGATGCACTTCCGGTTCGTTTGACAGGGAGGGGCGGGGTGTAACGAAACACATTATGGTAACATGACAGAATTTATCACGTTAGCCTGTGTTGGAGTGAGTTGACGCTAGCTATTGTGTGCGTACCGTTTATTTTCTACAGACAATGGGTTCGTGGCTAAGTATTTTTTTATTAATTTTAACTTTTTTTTTCACCACTATATTTAAAAGTATATAAGTACATACCTATTGGTATTATACTATTAATACACATTACAATATTGTGGGAGACTAGTGCTTAAGATATACTAAAAACTGTGTTTCAGGACACCAGGTCGCCACCCCGGGCAACAATGTAATGGCAGCCGCATGGGCCAATCCATCAGGTTAAGCTACGCTTACCGGGGTTGCTCTGTGGATGGGTGACCATCTTTATATACCAAAACTCGGTGCCTCGGAAAGCACGTTTAGCCGTTGGTCTCAGCTGTCATTTGTGTCATCAAACTGACTATTTTGGACGAGGTAAACACCTCGTCTACTAATCATAACATAGAATTATCTTTGATAGTCCGTCACAAACTGCTTTGTTTTATTTTTAATTGATGTACTTTGAAAACGTTTCCATTTCTCATAAAATCTTCCAAGTGCATAGGTCCGTTATAAACCAAAGTACATAATATTCATTATAAGAATCAATACACTAGTTCATGAAATGGTCATATAATGCGATTAGATAACACTGAAAGTTTTATTGATGAATCTAATGATTATAGATTATATTCTGGTAAGCCATTTTTGCTACGGTTTTGAATCATGTTACAATCAATGTATAACTGAAACCGACCACCAAATTGCGTAAAATGTAAATGAATTTGAATCTTGCGGGCTACCAATTGAAACTGACAATCGTTTGCAGTTGACAGAGACAGAATGCAGAATGTCTACTGCAAGTCGCCCTTAGGTTTTTCATTGACTTAAATATTATTGTAGGTAGTAGGTACACGCGTCAGTACTTCTTATCGCCTTAGCTGCAACACATGGGTACTGTAGAGCCATGTATGTATTATCCATGGGCTCTCTGAATGGGATCGAGTAATAAAACACATTTCTAAATCGAAACCAAAAGTAATTTATTCAAACAAGACAAGAGTCAGCACTTTTTGAACGTCAAAATTACATAAGACAGTTCCCCAGCACGCCCGCCCTTCACCACTTCCTAGTGCTTTAGCTGGGAAGAAGGGCGCAACAAGTTCCCCATTGTTTGTTGCGTAACTTTGAACATTATTCCTAGAAAATCATTATACGAGTTTATTTTTATCTTCCATCTTCTGTAGTCAGCCCAAACTCACGTTATTTCTGCTATTCCATTTCTAAATTAGCTTGGTAGTTCGAATTAGATTCAAGTTATTTTATCGCTAGCCTGTACAGCATAAGGTCGTCTTTCGCAAACAACCTTTACAGTACCTGGGAGCCCTGCACTCTGTAATAAAATTTTGTATGCCAGAATGCATACCAAACCTACAAATTCACGGTACGATCTACAATAGTCTTTGTATCACCCAGTCACGAGCCATCACCTCGGCCTATTCACACTGATACAAAACTTATATAATTATACGAATACGACATTAAATTCTTCAAATTAAATTTTCGAATCCCCTATAGAGGTTCCACAGAAAAGCGCGAAACAAAAAGTCGCGAAGAATAACCTACCATACGATTGTTTTCGGTAGTGAATAGGAACCCTACATCATTAGTGCGAAAATCGTTTCGTAATTAAAACTTTTTGAAGTTCACAAAAATCTTTTGACGACCATTTGTGAAAGGGCTCTCCATGCGTCATTTATTCCGACCCGTTTCTCATCCAGCCGTATTATTGTGAACTATTATTGAAGACAAGGAAGTTTGCAAATAATACCTACATATAAAGCCCTGAGGACACGGTGGAGCATACGATGGAGGTCTGCCAGCTTGGGCGGAACACCGCCGTGTCCTCGTGGAGGCGATCGGCGGCGGCGATCTTTCGCTTCCGACCTTGGTCCAGGCCATGGTTCGGAGCGAGAGTGAATGGGTAGCCGTCGCCTCCTTCTGCGAAGCAGTGATGCTCGCAAGAGGGAGGCGGCACTCGTGAGCCAGTATATGCGCCCTCATGGCCCTAGCCTCTGCAGGAGACGCCCTGGGTGTTGGGAATCCCAGGCTGATTCCCGGCCACCGTAGGCGCGGGCTTGCGGACAGCGAGTAATGGGTAGCTCGCTGCACGGTAAGGACCAAGCCCGGGTCGACGGCGCGTTGTGTTCCATGCACGCCTCAAAGAGATGTCAGCATCAATTAATGGGGTCCGCAAGGGCCGAAGCCTGCCAGGGGTGCGGGTTGTTCGAAAGAGGAACCGTGGCCCCTGGCACACAGGCAACTGAGGGAACACGGGTGGGTTTTAGTCTTCAGTTCAGCCTCATAAAACAAATACAAACACATAAACATAATATCACGCCTTGTTTCCCCGAAGGGTTGGGCAGAGGTGTACTTATAGAACACCCATAGTTCGCCAGTTATGTTTAAGTCTCATGTAATAGGGGGCGAGCCTATTGCCATCAACCGGGTATAAATCCAGACTCCGGGCTGCTACTGAGCAATCCCGGGTAAAAAAATCCAATAACAGCCCGACCTGGGGATCGAACCTAAGAGATCGTGCTCAACGGTAGCGTTTACATACAAAATATTTGGCAAAAATTACTTCTACACATATGTGGGTTCCTCATTAACAGCATAAATATGTGAATTTATATCAACTGCTTCCAAATTACGGTGTTTTCTTTTTGCACTTCTTTGACATAATCTTCTCATTATTTGACACCATAACCATATCTGCAATTCTAATTTAATTTCTTTATTAGTGGTTGTAATAGCAAACATGTCTATTAACATGATAACTGTTATTTTCCTTTATTTCAACAAATACATACAAATTACATTTTTAAATATTAGAATATAAAATGTATAAAAATATTTAAAAACAAACAATTGTGGCCCAGCGGTATCGGGAACCAAGCTACCGGCGGTCAGGGCTCCAGAGAGAGGAACCTCCTGACAATACGAGCCGTGTACAGGAGTACCACTTTCTGGATCAAGCCCTTGACCCAGCTGCCCAACGAGAGCCTCCTTAGGTGTTGCTCGAGGCTCTTTGCTATCAAACCATTGGCTGTTATGACTATCGGTACAATTATCGCTGAGTCCACATCCCACATGTCGGCAACCTCGCGAGCCAAGTCAAGATACTTGATTTGATAACTGTTTATTATTATTATGATTCTTTGATATTTTCTGAATGTGAGAAGGTTGTAGGCCTGACTGTAGATTTGTGTTTTAATATATTGTTAATATGCCTACACTGTCGTCGAATTTTCTTTAAAAACTCGCGACACTACCAAGCCGGTACGATTAGTTGATTCATTTTCGAGACCTGTCGTAGATACTTGCAGCAAAAAACAAAAGCGATAAAATGTTTTGATTTTAATTACAAAGGTGTGAATTTTTTCTGATTTTCTCCCGGATTTCACTCACTTCACTAAACGACCAGGCCAAAATCAAACGCGCCACTTCGAAACAAATATTTTTTTATTAACACGCTTTTATTAGCTTCACCTGTATGTTTGTTTGTAACCGACTCCATCGGACTTGATTTTGACCCACTTCAAACGGTCAGATTTCATTTAAACTTTGTAGACTTATCGAGGACCGATTTTTTTTTTTTTTTTTTGGGTGGGAAATCATCAAATGACTTCTCCTGCTGAGTAGAGCAGGAGGTCAGACTTTTACTGACTAAAACCCACCCGTGTTCCCTCAGTAGCCCGTATGCCAGGGGCCGTGGTATCTCTTTCGAACAAACCCGCACCCCTGGCAGGCAACGGCCCTTGCGGACCCCATCGGTGGTTGCTGACATCTTTGACGGCGCGCGTGTGGAACACAACGCGCCGTCCCGTCTACCACATTTCGGCCGCAGAGGATAGGGAGAGCGGCTAACGCTATACCGACACTCCTCTTCGCCTGCGGCCCCACCGCGTCCGCCATCAAACGGTGGCGGCCCCGTCCAGGCCACGGAAGGGAAGAGCGCTGCTCAGAAGCACCGGCACCCCTCCTCTACCGCAGCCCGTAACCCTCAGCCGCGATGCCTCCCATTCGACATCGCGGCCCACCTCAGTTGCGGTGCACCTCACCGCAACCTACTTTTTGGCCGCTACGTCGTCGGCTTTGAGGCAAAAGCCCTGACGAGCGGCCCCACCTTTGGGTTCCTCTTGGCTTCACCGTGGCCGGCATCCACGGTTACTGAGCCCCCCCGCAACGACAATGCGGGAACCCACTCGGGGGGGATCGAGGACCGATGACAATTCAATAATTAAAAAATAAAACACGCTTTTGTAGTCAGCAGAACTAAATAATTAAAAATAAGTGATAGATTAAAAAATCACACACATGCTTTAAAAAGTAAAAACCAAACTAAAAAAGCAGAACATAATTTTTTAAAAGCGTGGTGTGCTTGATACTAATTTATTATAAAAATACATCAAAAAGCACCCCACGGATTTTTGAAATTATTTTCTGTTTTTTTTTTTATTTATTTGGTTTTTAAAATTATTCCAGTGCATTATAACACGAAATTCATTAAGCCGAGCCGTCGCTCGTGCCCATTGGACATGTTGGTTCCGCTCTGTTCATATTTCAATTAACTTTAAATGTCATCACAACCTGAACATGTGACAAAAAGGATTTAATAAAAAAAAAACTTTTGTTGATTGTAAATAAGAGATAATAATGGAAAATTCATAGCGGTCGTAATTGAGTAGCACTCAGACTTGCATCACTACCTCATATGCTATAATTAACTGTCACAGAGGTAATCAAACATGAAAACAGGATAAATGAAAATTTCGGTCGTTACTCGTGTGGAACCAGATACCGACTTTACGGTGGCGGTGGTGCCTTTCACAATGGTCTGGTGGGCAGTATTCACAATTGACGCGCGTTTATCATTTTTGAAGGAACCGTGGGGTAGTGTGTTATTAAATGTTTTACATTTTTGCTCGCACCTAATTAATTGAGTCTTATCGTTGAATTGTGGGTGTTCTATACACGTCTGATTACGCCTCCACAAAACACGAGCATAATATTAAAAATTGTGGAGCTTGAGGATAAATAATAACAGTAAAGTGGGGAACCATCTTTATTTGGCAAGACCCCTCAGTATTTCGGAAAGCACGTCATTCGTGGATCTTTGACAGTCGTTCCAGGTCGTCAGAAGCCCAAAAAGTCTAAGAACCAGTCTTACCAAAGGATGGTCAAATAGGCAGCCGCTCCATGTTACTCAGCTGCATTCGGTTAGACTGGAAGCTGACCCAAACATAGCAGGGAAAAGACTACGCAGAAGACGATGTAAAGAAATCCACCTTTTTACGCCAGCTCAAACGTTTTATTACGTCAAAGGCCACTTTAACCAATTAATCTGCATCTGCATAGCCGATAGGTTGCCGTGACTAATTCATTTTGCTTTGAAACCGAAGTTCCGTCGTCGGCGGGAAATAGGGCTCGGTTATCTGAATTATGAAGCGTATGCAACGTCGAACAGGCGTATTATTCCCATCGAGCATGCGATTAAGGTTCGTTAAGTCCTGCCACGGATATAACGGTGCTGTGTAATTTTCGCGCGCAAATTTATCTAGAAGCGACTTGTATTTCTCTCTGTTATTATCGGATCAGTGGGATTGCAATTCCAAGTGCGTAAAGTTCAAATACCATAATTATTTGTGCGAGCAACACGGTCAATTGACCGTGAAACATAACCAATTGGTTATGTTTCAAGTTATGTTTTTAGAATGTAGCGTTTTTTGTATGGTTTTATTCTAGTAACAAGATTTTTTTAAAGTAAAAAAACGCGTTTTTTTACTTACGTTACATAAATGTGCGGAAAAAAATTAACTGCGATCGTGCACTTTTATTTCTTAATTTATGTTATGAACAGGAGTTTTTTTTTTTTCGTTTATTTCATTCTAGCTTCCGCCCGCGGCTTCGCCCGCATGTAGTTCGGAAATTATTCCACGGGAATTTACTACCGGAATAGAAGTATCCTATGTTTTAGTCTAATTTATAATATGTCTGTGTGCCAAATTTCATCCAAATCCGTTCAGCCGTTTTTGCGTTATTGAGAAACAAACATCCAAACATCTTCACAAACTTTCAGATTTATAATATTATACAAATATTGTAGGAACCCAGTGTAAAATGTAGTAGGTAGTTTATTTGTTAAGTTATTTCCGTTTATTCTGTTTCAATATACTACGTTTGTTTTCAATTATGAAAAAGCATTGAAATACAAAAGACCAAAAAGTAAATCAAATGTATGTTTTATACCGACCTTTGTTTTCATCATGTTGTAAGTGAGTTTCCCGCATAGAATCATCATCATCATCATCATTTCACTCGAAAGACGCCCACAACTAGACATAGGCCTCTCCCAATCTCCGCCACTTCAATCGGTTCTGTGCTTCCCGCACCCAACGGATTCCTGCGGCCTTTAATAGGTCATCGTTCCACCCCTTGGGAAGCTTCATATCTCTTCATTCCTGATTCGATCACGTAGGGAAACACCAAGCATAGTCTTGTCCATTTTCCTTTGGGTGACTTTTATGAGGCGTCTTGAGTGGTCTGTATATATAAACAACCTACTTCCGGAAAAATACTACTATAGCTTGACCGATACCGCTGTACCGCGCCTTAGGTTTGTGCCCGGCGGGACGGGGGAGCAGTGCAGGCCGCTGATTCGTCAGTGCAAGCCGCTCATTCGTCCGTCCCGTCCCCCGCCTCGCCGCGCATACCTAAGGCGCGGTACAGCGGTATCGGTCAGGTTATAAGTAAAAAATAACTTTAGCTCGGTAACTTTGGAAATTTATTTTAATTTTATGTCACCGCCTTCCCAAACTAAAGTTATTTTTAACTTTGTAGTGGTTTTTCCGGAAATGGGTTGTTTTTAATTTGTTTTTGTTTTTTTCACTTTTTAGTTACTACTTTTAGTACCTACGCCACACCAATTCCAAATTTCATCATCATTGGAATCAAAACATTGCATATTTATGCTATAGCGGCAATCGCGGTTGATTTGTCGAATGGATAACCTCCTTAAAGACTGTTAAAAAATTTGTAACACGTTCGGTCAGACACAGTGTTCAGCTGGGCGCGTTATCCAATCGGACCATTATTGCAGGCTACGTAGCTATACTAGACCACGTACGCATAGACGTAAAAAAATCCCAGCTGGTTTTGATCACGCACTAGATTTTCTACTCTCGGCACTAATCAGTGCATTGAAGATCTAATGCGCGTGAAATATTAAAATAAAAAGTCAAGTCTTTTTCAATAAAAGACTTGGCTTTTTATTTTAATGTTTCTCTAAGCTGAGAGAGTCAGCAATTTTTAAACGTCTAAATTAAAAGACAATCCCCCAAATCGCTCGCCCTTCACCACTTCATAGTGTTCTAGCAAGAAGAAGTGGCTCAACAAACAGCCCAATCCGACTAGTCTTAAGTCCAACAGGTTATCTGCTTTATATAATTATTTAGAAGTCTGTTCTTGCATCCTTAGAACGACGGGATCGGAGTCTAAATCGATTCTAATTAAAACATGATTGCATTGCCGATTCGAGCGCAACACTAATAGGAGTTCCGATATCCTTCGGATTGCTGGCGACCTGAAACAAATTGACTTATATCATTGATTGGCGAACTGGCCGCTTTAAACCCCAACATCGTTTCATCTCAGCCTTTAAATTGAGGGGCAATTCTCGTAATTTTAACAATGTTCACAGTATGATCCTAGGCGCAATCTGTCTCAAATACCTCGAGCTTCCATACATTTTTGACAAGTTTTTGTCATTTGGTTGTCGCCGAGGTGAGAATGCGATTAGACAGGCCGACAATAAATATGTCGGTTTCAAATCCGTATGTGTATAGCTGCCGACATATCGGTATCAGGTTGGTGACAATATCTGATAATATGACAACGCTCTAGGTAACTTACAGGACACTTACCCTACACAGGGAACTTTAAGTAATAATTTTAGTTTTACCATACCGTACCCAAAACGAAGGAAAAATATATCGAACCTAAGTAAAAATAATTCAGTTGATCAACTGCAATATGTTATACTATGGCATGAATTTTCCGCTAAATGGTTGACAGTTCATCGTGACTAAATACGTCGCGCTGCATTTGGGGGAGGCAGAGGTAGTGTTTCAAAGGCCCACAGACCGGAACAACCTAGCCTTAACAGTACATGAGCCGCTGTCTCGTCGTCCTCCATTCAGACCCTGCACAGCGGACTGTCTGTTACTCCTATGACAAAGAGATGTTTGTTAAATGACCCATGGCCAGTAACGGCTGCTGTAACTGTACGCAGCTGTGGTTTAGTTAAACGGAGAACCTGTTTCGTGAGGCGGACATCGATCGCTGGAAATGCTTCCTTAGCCTGCCTGCACTCACACCTTGGCCTTCTGTAGTGCTATTCTGTAAAAATTAGGTGAGGTGAGCTGTCAATAGTGTCAATTTCTAGCATCGTATACAGGGTGATTGGAACATGGGTGCAAAGCTTTAAAGCGAATATAGTACAGACAATTTGGAACCATTTAAGCCATGACTTTACTTAATTAAAATAAAATAGAATTCATGAATGAATTCATGTATCATTCATTTTGGCCAATAAATAAGCAGTTTAGTTAAAATTTTGGGAATTTTCGAAAAAAGTGGTAAGATTTCGTCTAAGACTCTAATAAATCTTTCGTCCATGGCTCTAATTGGTCTAAATTGTCTGTACACAAGGCTACACATCAAGCTATGCATTTCCAGTTTACGCTGATCTCGCATTGTACGGAAAGCCAATACAATGCGAGATCAGCTTTTATTGGAATTATTATAGCTTGATATGTAGCCGTGTGTACTATATTCGCCGTAGCTTTACGGCTAGGCTTTAAGCTTTGCACCCATTCAATCACCCTATATAATGACAGCTCACCTTAACCTCACTTCACCTACGCTTTCACGGAGATTTTTACAGAATAGCCATGCTGGTCTGACGAATGTCTTGACGACCAGCTTGGCTCGAATTACAATATCCTTGGTGAATACCAAGGATATTGAAATTCGAGCAGATCGATCACTCAGTTCGCTAACCATTTTGTCATGACCTCCGGGGTCCATACTACGTCTATGCTTTAACATTTCAATGAATAGTGGTTTTTTTATTGTTACAGACACAATGTCGCCGGTTAGACTGACAACAGTCGTAGTCAAATGACAATAACTAGAATAAAGGTAAATATATTTTTATTATTATAAAAGTATTGTGTATATTTTTTCCGCTTATATTGTCTCCCACTGCTGGGCAAAGGTGTCTCGTTTTTTCTACCAAAGCTGTCTGCCTTGTGCGATATCTGGGCATGTTGGCCCTGCAAACCTTATCAACACTAATTCAAGCTAATTTGTAAAGATGGTGTAAAACTGAAAATCATAATTATTCAAACGGAGGTGCGTTTAAGTTAATGATCTGAAGTAAATTACTTACAAATTCATTATTTATTTTTTTAACGGCCGCGACACACGTGTAGTAGATCGTGGGTTTGAACCTAGACAGGCAGGCGTTTTACTTACTGTAAATGATTTTCACAACCACTGCTCTCAAAATGGTGAAGGAAAACATCGTAAGGAAATAGACATGTCATTACAACAAAAATTCGCAGACATGTCACATGTGGTATCTACTAACTCTCACTGGACCCGCATGGTTGATTCTCGTGCGATATCTGCAAAATCCCTGCAAAAATTACCATTATAAACTGTATATCAAGCCAATTTTTAAAGATGATGTAAAACTGAAAATCTTGATACCATAAACGCACCTCTATTGGTCTAAAGTCCATAACATTCTCGTCACTTACAAATTCATTCCATCATTGTATTTAAACATTTTCCCTTTAAATATTTTTCCGTATTTCATTTTTAGATTTTCTAGATTAGTTTTAGGCTTAACTTGAGAGCAGTGGTGGTCCAGTGGTAACCGCCGTGTCTTAGGAGTTGTAGATCGTAGGTTCGGACCTAGACAGGCGCTTTCATCATCATCATGATCATTTCAGCCGAAATAAGTCCACTGGTGGACATAGGCCTCCCCCAAGCTCCACCACTGCGACCGGTTCTGTGCTTCCTGCGTCCAATGTATTCCTGCGGATTTGCGTTGTGTTTTCTTTATTACATCACCACTGCTCTCAAAACGGTGAACGAAAACATCCTAAGAAAACCGGCAAGTCCTAGAACCAAAAATTCAAAGACATTTGACGTCTACCAACCCGCACCGGGCATAAGTGGTGGATTACGGCCCACTCTTACTCACCGAGAGGTGACCTGTGTCTAGGGTGGCCAACAAGTTTTTGGAAAAATTACGTATTTCAAATTTTTTGAAAACAAAGTATTTGTTTTTTTTTAATTATTCTTGCGCTTCAAACTAGCACCTTAATTGTCATAACCAAAATTTTGATTAAATTAATACATTTTTGATAATGGAAAATATGTTTTTCATATTGCCACTTTCATATTCGGAAAAAGCTGAAGTGGCGAGAAAAAAGAGTATTTTTTTTTTGGTGGACTATGTACCTATTGGTTAGTGCCATTATTTGTCAAAAGTATTTTCGTCATTTAAAAAAAAAACTTTTTTTACTAATCAGTATCGATAGATCGTTCAGTAATTACCAGTGATCGGAGTAGGTAGATTGATTTGGGGTCAATGAACTGGCACGTATATATTAGTACGGATATACCTCCGGGATTTTGAAATGATCTAAACTGCTTTTTATATAATTTTCACCTGTTTTCATATTCATAACCAGTTATTGCATTGAATGCGAAAAAATAAATCTATAGCATTCTATAAATTTCTAATGTAGTAGTTTAAAAATACAAATGTCACAATATTTGATTCAATCCCGTAAGTACCAAAATGAAATCCCGGAAAAAAAGCTTATCCATGTTATGATTTCTATGACTATTCATGATGCGAGTACGTAAAATCAATCTACCTACTCCGATCACTGGTAATTACCCATAGTTATGAGTGTTTCGTTTTACGCACTACATTAGAAATAAATCATTTTTGCAAGCTTAATTTTTACGGAAAAGTTTAAAGTATTGTATCGAAAAAAAAGAAGTATGGTTGGCAACCCTACCTGTGTCCCAGCAGTGGGAACATTATAGGCTGTGTATGCTATATTTAAGCTTCAGCGATTGTGTTTCTTCATTTGTGCTTTCGCGACTATTCTTTTCACAACTGCGATTATTTATATATTTTTTTATTTCACTTCTACATACTATAAGAACATCTATTGAATGAAGTATCCTGCATTCTAATTGCGTAACACACTATCAATCAGATTCTGATTAATTTTGAAGCATAATGCTAATCCATTGCTTCTTATGTTCGGAAAATTTGTCTACTCAACAACGTAACTACCGCAATGAATGTTGTTGAGCTGTCAAAATAGACGCCATTCTTACATAAAGTCATCATCATTGTCGTCCTAGCCTTGTTCCTAATATGTTGGAGTCGGCTTCCAATCCAACCAGATGCAGCTGAATACCAATTTTACATGAAGTGACTGCCTATCTGACCTCCACAACCCAGTTACTGAGTAATACAATTGGTAAGACTTGTTGAAATAATATCGGGCTTTTGGCGACCCGTAACGACTGTCAAAGATCCACGAATGACAGCCGGGCCCAACGGCGTAGTGTAAGGGTGGTCAACCATCCACGGACCAACCTCAGCAAGCATAGCTCAACCTGATCGATCGACTCGCGCGGCTGTTGTTACTTAGCCACAAGCCCCTCAGCCATTCCCATTGATAGTGTGTCACGCAATGAACCCCTCTATTCGTGTTCGTGTGTCTGTATGTCTGTTTGTCTGTCTGTCAGTGTCGGG
Source organism: Polymixis flavicincta (assembly GCA_949987655.1). Taxonomy (NCBI): domain Eukaryota; kingdom Metazoa; phylum Arthropoda; class Insecta; order Lepidoptera; family Noctuidae; genus Polymixis; species Polymixis flavicincta. The sequence continues at coordinate 6,183,307 of OX465171.1, read as the reverse complement.
AGCGCTCATGAGACAGTCGTGTCACCGTCTGCTGGAACACCAACACCCGGGAGGGGAGGAACCCCCTCTGTACTCACCCATAGACCAAATTTCAGGTAAAATCATTTATGATTTCTATTTTTATTCATAGTGCTAAGGTTTTGGAGAGTAATGTTTCTTTTCTTAAATAATACATGATTCAATAAATTCATTTTTTATGTTTGTAATTCAACATGGTTGTTTCAACAAAGTTGAAAGCAAATGGTGAAGCGTGTTTTATCTGCTGCCATTACGATGCTTCAAAAAAAATCCTTTGCTCTAACTCAACTTGTTCCAAAAACAAATTCAAACCTTCCAATTAAAAACCTGCAACAGAACTATTTGGAATTAATCAGAAACGAAAACTTTATTTTTTTAAATGAGGAACAGTTCGCTCCAAAGCCGTAGCGTCAAAGTTGAGATAACTGTAACGAGATCAAAGTTATCAGCTAACTCCGCGGTGAGTACATACTGGGCCAAGGATAGTAGGCCAAACTAAGTTGGGCCACGGCCGGTAACCAGAAGCCAGATCTAGGCCTAACTTGAAGAAGCGTCACGAGTAGGATTAACGTTTATTTTCACTTTTTATTCTATTTCTGTGTGATATCTCAAGGGCAGCTGAGGGAGTCAAATAGGCAATGGCTCCATGTAAAATACTGGTATTCAGCTGCATCCGGTTAGACTGGAAGCCGACCTTAACATAGTTGCGAAACGTCTAGGCACATGATGGTCATCTCAAGGGAAGTTATCGAGTATTAAGTCGTAGGTTCGCTTTCAAACCGCTGAAGGGAAACATAATGAGGAAACCGGCATATCCTAGAACCAAATATTCGAAAATACTGGGCCCGCGTGGTGAACACTCCCACGCACAGAGAGCGAGGCCTCTGTTTCAGCAGTAGAAACATTACCGGTTTATTATGATCTCAAGGGCACTCTGTCCGGCAAACAATCGTATCGGGGTAGATACGATTAAAATATTTGTTGCATTTGCAGTTTTGATGTTGAATTCAACTATTAGCAGTACCTGAATTAAATTCATTATCGTTTGAATGTACTAAAATACATAACTGTCGACATCACTTCGGGTTTATTCTTTTACCCCAACTGTCGAACATAACCAATTATTGGTGGAAATACGATTACCAATTTCTATACATATACTTACCTATAATTATGATGTTCTGGCAGAATAGTCATGCAATGCAGTGACTAAAAATAGTATTTTTAAATAAAAAAACGATTAAAAAAATATATTTAATAAAGTTACTTATTTCCGTTTTCGAATAAAATTTTCTACATATGTCCGCTTCCAAATACAAAAATACTATTCTTCAAACAGAATTCAAATGTTATTTAAATTGTCTATGCATGTATCATTTTTGAAGCTGAATTGGAAATCATTTTTAAAATGGAACTAGATTTTAAAAAAGATTGGGGGAAAGGAAATGGGGCTTATTAGTTCAACGGCTCGTGGCTTAATATCTAGGTGACAGGAGGCTTAACTGCATCGAAGCGATTGTGCGGTCACGGAAATAAGCACAAGTTAGCTGATAACTTCGAGCGCGCTGATAATACTGAAACTTGAACTATATGTTGAATTTAACATTTAATTTTATGATTTATGTACTATACTGGTGGAATTTTTAGTGGTTTTAAATTCTTCTAAGATTTAAAAGCAGAAAATGATGATGTTTTGTGGTTCATTCATACCTTTATTTATTGTTATTTGGAGTCAAAACCACTAAATTTTCGACGAGAGCTTATAACCTCATTATTACACCATCCTTCGCTCTTTCTATTTCTATCCACTATAGGTTTTACATGAAGAATAAAATGTATATAAATACTTCTTAATTCTTCCCCGGTTCTCAAAAGATTTAGAAACAAAAGTATTTTAAAGCGACTCAAAGATTTCAGGAATTGTATAAAATATCAACAAAAACAAAACCTCTTCCGTCTGGATTATCAAATAAGATAAATACATAATTTCGATACACAATGTTAATTATTCACTCCAACGAATCAGTTCAATTCATCAGTTTTAATGGAGTATTTGCTAACCTTATAATCCGTTTTGGACGCTCAATTAGTTCACATGATTAAACTGATTTAATGAAGTCTTTCAACATTTCTAGATTGATTTGATTTCAAAATAGAACAAAGCATAATTGACTTAAATGTATTTAGTAAACTACCGACTGTTTTAGCTCTTATGAAACTGGCTACTCGAAATCATTCAGAAAATAAATTATATGTTTACCTCTTCGTACTCACTGCAGAGACAAATCTCCAGGAGGGGTGTGCATATACCTGGCAAAAGGCGACAAAAGTAAGGAATTAAGCCTTTTTAATAATATTTTGCATGTAACATGTATTTGGATGTTGTGGCATAGAAATAATGGATCACAGACTGACTATTATAACGCATTTAACGCAAGCCGCAACAGGCAAAAGATTTGTTTTTATCCCATGCCAGCTAAAAAGATGGAATATCATTATCATTGGCCATTACTGATAAATAATATCGGTAGCCACTAACAACTGTAAAAATCTTCTTTTTATTAATTTATGTGAAGCAAAGACTTTGTACTTCTTTTTTACGAAAATTACGGACTGAGGAGTATGGAATTTGACACAACTAAAGTTTATAATATATGGAGAGCAAAAAGCGAATATTTTTATATAATAATGCATTAGAAAGACCACGATTTATGTAAAAAACAGCTAATAACTAATTAATTAATTTAAACTATTAACAAATTAATATACAGGATGAAATACCTTGTCACTTAAACCACTCGAACGTTTATTTCGTATTTAAGTCAACTAGACTTAAATACGAAATAAACGATCGAGTAAAAAAAAATGGACGCGAGAAATGAGCGACGCTACGACGCGGCGTTACGTACGCTCGCTAGTGAGATTGACAGCTGACTGACCCGCACCCTAATTGCGTAACTCACGATTGATCATAATTGGTTTCGTCTTCACAGTTAAACAATATTCATTGCGTTATTTATGTTGTCGAACAGACACATTTTTCGAACATATGAAGCAATGGTTTAACAATCCGTTTCAAAACGATACAGATTATGATGAATCGTGAGTTACGCAATTAGGGTGCAGGTTCGCGACCCGTGCGTTGGAGTTGGGCCACGCGGCGTGGTTGCCGCGCCCCGCGCCCCCTTCCGTATTGGGACGCAAGATTGTTGCCCTCGTACGTAGGGTGAAATGTTCTTGTGAAAAAAGCAGATTTTCTTTAAAAATAAAGGTTTTTTTTTCATTGAAATTACGTTCTATAAACGAAACCACACCACTGGTTTCAAGGATAACGGTGTTTATCCTTACAGCCTGTATGGTATCGAACAATTCATCCGCATCGCTGGCGACAGCTAACGTTCCCAAGAGACTGGCGGCATTACCACGCTGTATGGCAATATTTAGCCTCTGGCCAAAGCAAATACCATCCTTTAGTGGCCAGTTACTTATCACATGTAACTGAATAGCCACGTTATCTAATCAGCTCTTAAAATAATAGGTCTTTACCTATGAAATTGCCGTTTTGTATGAAAAAATTTAAACGATTTTTTTTCATGAATTTTTTATTTGTATTAATCGAAGTAATCACCCATGCAATCAATGCATCTTTGCCATCGCAGTGGCAGTTTATTGATGCCCTTCTTAAAGAAATCAGCTGGACGGGAGGCAACAAATTCTTCAAAGGCATTTTGTACTGCCTCTCGGGTATTAAATTTTTTTCCCGCCAAGAAGTTATCCAAATTCTGGAAAAAGTAGTAGTCTGTAGGCGCAAGGTCTGGTGAGTAGGGCGGATGACGGAGAGCTTCCAACCCCAGTTCTTGCAACTTGGAGACCGTCTGCTGTGCAGTATGAGGTCGCGCGTTGTCGTGCAGGAGCAGCGGAGACGAGCGATTGACCAATGCTGGTTGGAGATGCGCCAGCTTCTCCATCATTGTGTTCAGTTCTTCACAGTACATATCTGCAGTAATGCTCACCCCGTTTGGTAAGAAGCTGTGATGAATCACACCGGCGCTAGACCACCAAACAGTGACCATCACTTTTCTAGGGGTAAGTTTTCGTTTAGGGCATTGTTTAGGTGCTGAACCAGGATCCAACCAACTTGCTGAGCGCTTACGGTTATCAAACAGAATCCATTTTTCATCGCAGGTAACAATGCGGTTCAAAATTCCTTCATTTGTGTGTCTGTTGAGCAGTGCAAGGCACGTCTCGACGCGTACTTCGCGCTGGCGATCATTGAGTTCGTGGGGCACCCATTTGTCAAGCTTTTTTACCTTGCCAATTTGACGCAAATGGACCAATATTGTTTTGACGCTAACGTCGAAAGCTGCTGCTAATTCAGCCGTAGATTGTGTATCATCAGCTTCCACAATCGCCTTTAATTCGTCATTGTCGACCAAAGTCTTCGGACGACCGCGAGGTTCATTTTTCAGGTCGAAATTTCCAGAACGGAAGCGAGCAAACCAATAACAGGTGGTGCGTTGGTTTGTAGTGTTAGCTCCGTAAACGTCGTTGATGTTGCGTGCCGCTTGTGCCGCGTTGCTGCCACGACGGTACTCATATTCCATAATTACTCGAATTTTTAACGTATCCATGATGACGAAAAAGATTGAAATGCGATAAAAATGTAACACTAATCAATAAAGAAATGACTACTTTTAGAAAAAAAAATCCATGTTTTTAAAATAAAATTAATTTGAAATTAGAATTCTTAGCCAAACAAAAATTATTTTGATTTGAAATGGCCAGTACTGCAGAACGGCAATTTCATAGGTAAAGACCATATTAACAATTGTTAGATGATACTCCTTAATTAGGAAGAAATGGATATGTTATTGTTTGTAAAGAAAAATGACGCAAGTAACCAGTAACTAAGTAAATTTACAAAGAAATGGGAAAAAAATGGTGTCAAATCCGACTAGAATCTTCTCCAGGCAGGTCACATCGCAAGTCGCGACTCTAGTTGAACTATTTCGATGAAAACTTCGTAGAAATTGTTAAGCGTTAAAATTAATACGGTCAAAGCTCATCATTATAATTGTGTGTGGGGTACCGCACGTGTCGATCGATCCGGTTAACCTACGCTTGCGGCGGTTAGTTCGTGGATGTACCCCTCCATCCAACCATCTTTACAAACCAAAAAAAAGGCCCCTTCGTGACTCGGAAAGCACGACAAGCCATTGGTCCCGGCTGTCATTCATGGATCTTTGACAGTCGTTACGGGTCGTCAGAAGCCCGAAAGTCTGACAACCAGTCTTACCAAGGGGTATCGTGTTACCCAGTAACTGGGTTGTGGAGGTCAGATAGGCAGTCGATGTAAAATTTTTGATTAAATGATAAAATAATGATAAAGTATTTTATTTCTGTAAGTAGGTTTGTACAAACACTTTTACACGTCAATCATATTTTTTTTTAACTAGATGAGTTCGGCTCTGAGAAGAAAGGCCGAAACAAACTCAGAGGTCACAGACTCTTTTAAAGTCCAGACATAATCTTGGTCAGATCATGTGAAGACCATGTGGATTGGTGTCTGAAATGATCTTTTGAGGAAAGAACCACACAGATTGAGTGGACCTGTCCATTCAGTGCACGCATGTATCAGGAATCATACGGCTCAACTGAGAACTTGAGGAACCCAACGATTTGACGAACAATACCAAAAAAAGGACATTTGGGTAGGCCACATAAAGTACTCAAACTGCCAGATTAAAAGGGTTAAAAGGCTGAAGGTGATAATGAAGTATTTTAACCACTGCAAATAATATAATAATTACTCACTCGATTATGTGAACATTCGATTATTAATAAACCAAATCCATGATTTGATAATGGATATAATGTGAATACGATGCAACCACAAATTATCCGCTATTTCCGCGAGTCCCGGAAATTAGGTAGAAATGTTAGTGTACTTTCCAAATCATTATTATTCATAACTAGTTAACCAGAGACACGTAGTCCTGTCAAAATTTCAACAATTCAGACAAAAATTCCATAGAAAAACAGACTCAGTTTGAAATAAATCCAGATATATTTTAAAACAAACAAGGCGCTTCCTCATTTTTTAAACCATGATAAGTAGTATAGAAGTTATGAGGGAACAGATGAACATACATAGTTAACGGTCAAAATCATAACCTTCCTTTTTGCTTTGCCGCAGTCGGGTAAAAATAAGAAAATCGGTCAACCCGTTTTCAAATGATACTTATACCAATGAACACCATTTCATTTCTATTTATAGATTATGAGTAGCTAAAGAGTAGGTAATATGAAATTAAGTTCGAAATGTTATAGATTGACATTCAATATCTGAAAAAGAAAGAAAACCACGTTTATTTTTTCCAAAAAACACGTGCGTACAAAGATATAATTAACTCGAATAACAAAGAAAAATAAAAACAAAATTGAACAATGATAATTCGAATTTAGATCAAGTGACTAAACTGAATCGTGTAATAATAGAAGGGAATAATTGAAAATCTCACCAAAGTTAACTATTTTTGGTAGTAACATGTCAAAATCCAGCCCTAGTGCTTGTTGGAAGCAGACGTGTTAGTTGATTTTCGAAAAATTTAATTATTTTACTAAAATCGTAACTCTCAAAAGTCAGTCTTGTGAAAGTGGTTTTAAAGTCAAATCTGCTACAAAGTGCGTAATAAATAAAAATCTTTAGCTGGTACGCGACGTTATACATCGGCGAGTGCGCAGCACCGCTCACCCCCGCGAGTAAAGAGAGCCGTCGCTATTTTTCGTCTTACTCACGCGCACACGCTAAACTTGCTCACGCTACACAATGCAAAGAACCCCACCAACGCCTAATGCGATGTTGATAAGCGGGAGCGAATGCGCCAGCGGGTCTGTGCCAAACTTATCCACCTACGGCGATAATAACGACTTCTACACAAACGTAAACCTAAGAAAAAGGAAGGAGCGTACTGAGGACACGGACTACAAAAGGGACTTTGATGACTTCCGTAAAGATATGATGAATTTTTTGGAGAAGTTTGGCGAAACTCAAAACCAAAACCTAAGCCGCATACAAGAGGAAATATCAGAGATTAAAACTGAAATAAAAACAATAAAATCAGCAACAGAAAATTTTACACTAAGATTTGATCAAATAAACAACGAAATAGAACATATTAAATGCAAAAATACCGAAAACAAAAACAAGATTCAAATAATAGAAAGTGAGATATCCCAAATTAAAAATCAACAACATATAAAAACTACATCATTGGAACCACCCATCTTATGTCAACAAGACCTCATCCTTGAACTCAAAGACCGATGTGAACGCGAAAAAAATATTGTAATGGTGGGTATATTGGAAAAAAACGATAAAGATTTCAACTCAAGGAGAAATTACGATGGTGATGAAGTCATGAAAGTATTGCTGACATTGTATGAGGATTGTCCCAAGCCGATTAAAACTATTAGACTGGGAAAATATGTACCAGATAAAAACAGGCCTATAAAAGCGTACTTCAGTGATTCAGAAACTCCTAAATACCTACTAAAGAATAAGAAAAAAACACCTGAGAATATAAACATTTACTCTGACCAGACCCCAGCCCAAAAACGATATTTACAGTCCTTAAAGGAGGAATTTAACAAACGTGTTTCCGACGGCGAAAGTAACATTGTTATTAAATATATTAAAGGAACACCAACCATCGTTGAAAATAAAACCTACCAAAAAAACCAGTAAGTGCTCAAATACTAAATACAAAACAAACGAGTAGACTAAACCATCATTTAGCAAAAACCTACGAAGACATTCCACTTCACCCGTCCTCGTTAAGATTTTTCTATGCCAACTTACGTAGCATCCGGAAAACTGGCAAACTGGATGAGATTAAATGCATATTAAAATCGATCCCACTGACCGTTCATCTATTAATTTTTACCGAGACCTGGATTACTTCAGAAAACGACGCAAAATTATACCAACTACCAAACTATAATCATGTCTACAACTACAGGCAAAATCGTAAAGGTGGCGGCGTTTCAATTTACGTGCACAACAGCATAATATACGAGACAACAGAAGACATTTGTGAAAATGGAAACCACTACTTATGGATATACATAGAGAAGTTGTCACTGAACGTAGGAGTAATCTATAAACCTGGTGAGTCAAATATAAATAACTTTTTAGAAACATACACCCTGCAATTAGAACAACGAAGAAGAACGATAGTGTTTGGTGACTTTAACATAGATCTTCTGAACAAGGACTATCAAGGCACAAAATACCTGAATGAAATTAAAGAAACTGGGTACGAAATATTAAATAAAATAAATAGGCAATATAGCACTCGTGAAACCAATACAACAAACACTATACTGGACCATATATGTACAAATATAAGCAACCATTCATTTAGCATGTCTATAGTAGAATCGAGTCTATCAGATCACAAACAAATATTTCTAGAAATAGGCAGCTTGAAAACGCAGACAAAACAAAAAAAAACATTACAAAGCACTGGACTACACAAAGTTATATAACTGCGCTGTAACAGCTACCTACAGCAATGAAGATAACGACTATGATTATCTAGAGAGATTTATTGCAAAACAAGTCAATGAGAGCAAGATAGACAAAATAAAAATATTAAACCTGCCACAGAATGATTGGATAAATCGAGATATTATCGACTCGATAAACTCACGAAATATGTTATGGCAACAAACAAAATCACATCCAAAAAACAATGACCTAAAGAAAAACTTCAGCGAACAACAAGAAAGAGTAATAAACCTGATCAAGACACAAAAGAAGAAGTACTACCTTAACTTATTCAAAAACAATTACAATCAACCGAAAAAAATGTGGGAACTTATCAATAATTTAGCGTTAAATAAAATTAAGAACAACAGCCGTGCCCCTCCTAAACTAATGTCGAGCGCAGGCATGATTACAGAAGGTAATGCAGTGTGTGACTTATTTAACCTATTTTTTTCATCAATAGGCGCAGACCTAGCTAACAAAATACCTACTACATACCATGTAAACACCGATAATATTTTTATGTACGACCATAATTACACACATAACATAACACTTAACGAGCTATCCCCATGTAGCAAAGATGAAATAGCTAGAATTATTGACGACCTTGACAGCAACACAAGCACAGGCATAGATGGCATCAGCACTAAGGCGATCAAATGTTTAAAACTTATAATAATTGGGAGATTAGCTGACTGTATAAACGTGTGCTTATCACGAGGTATTTTTCCCGATACGCTTAAGATTGCTAGGGTCAGTCCTATTTATAAGTCCGGAAGTAAGACTGACCCGAATAACTACAGACCGGTGTCGGTCTTACCTGTGATATCAAAAATATTCGAACGAGTTCTATATAATCGCTTAAGTAAATACCTAAATGACAAGAATTTCCTGATAGACCAACAGTACGGCTTTCGAGCTAAGTCAAGCACTCTGACAGCTGCAGTAGACTTAATAACAAAAATAAAAACAAATATCGATGGAAAAAATGTTGTTTTAGGGATCTTTATTGATTTAAAAAAAGCGTTTGATACAGTAAGTCATCAAAAGCTTATTCAGAAGCTAAATAATATAGGTATCACAGGCAGCGCCCTCGATATATTCACATCATACTTACAAAATAGGCAACAAGTAGTTCAATTGGACAGTTTCACTAGCTCAGTTCAAAACGTTACTTATGGCTGTCCCCAAGGCTCGGTTATTAGCTCACTACTATTTCTAATCTATATTAATAATATCAATAAAATAGGGCTTAAGGGACACTTAACTCTATACGCAGACGACACATGTCTATTTTATTTTAATAAATCCATTCATAACATAATAAAGGACGCGCAAAACGACCTTGATTTGCTGAACGAATGGCTAAAATGTAATTTACTTACTATTAACGCCGCAAAAACATCTTTTATGATTTTCTGTGCCAAAAACAAACCGTTACCAGAGTTCATACCACTTACAATAAATAAAGAAGTTCTCAAACGGTCCACTCATGAAAAATATTTAGGATTACATGTAGACGACAAACTCACTTGGAAACTTCACATCAACCATATTAAAACAAAGTTAATGTCATTACTAGCAGCGTTACGCAAGGTTATAAACTACATTCCAAATAAAGTCCGTAAAATAATATATAACTCTCTGGTAAAATCTCATCTTGAATATTTAGTTGAGCTATGGGGGTCAGCCGCGAAAACTTACCTAGACCCACTACAGAGAACACAAAACAAAATTATAAAAACATTATTTCACTATAATTATTTAACTCCGACAAAAACACTATACAAGAAAACTAAACTACTCAATATAACTCGACTTTACACATACTGCACTTGCGTCCTTATTAAAAAAATCATCACCAAATCTGTACAATCAAACATACACCTACACAGGAAAAATATAACATACAACGTAAGGAACAAAAACAAAATCCAGTTAAAACCAGCGCACGCTCGCACGAATTATGGCAAAAAAACAATATTAGTTGAAGGAGCACGGCTGTTCAATAGTTTACCGGAAGACATAAAAAAGTGTGACAGTGTAAACACATTCAAACATAGATTAAGACAATACATCACAACATTTGAAACAACACAATGCTAACAATGTTTCCAACACCCTAGAGGTGACTAATATTAACATTAAGTAATAGTTATAACAATTCTTTTTTAAGTATCTCATTTTAAGCGAACTGTTTTTTTTTAGTTCTTATGAGAAATAAAGTTCTTTAAACCCAAATCAACCTATAAACAACCTGTAGTAACATGTCAAAATCAACCTATAAACGACGCCTGGAACTCTCTGAAAGGTACTGGGCCGTAATCTACCATGCGAGCCCAGTTCTAGTAGGTAACTCACATGTCTTCAAAATTTTCCTTCTGGACATGTCGATTTCCTCAAAAAAAATCGTTCACGTTGTGCAGCGTGATGAAAATATTTCGACAAAATATTAAGCACCTTTCTGTGTTCGAACCTTTACTTACAACTGCTCTTACGCCAATGAACGTTTTGAACCTATGGTCGGTCGGTTTAAGCAATAATTCTACAAGCATAATTTTAATTTTGCGTTCGACTTAAATCTTTGTAATAATATAACCAATTACGTCTAATCCACTGCTGCAAAATATTATATTATATTTCTAAAAATATTATATTTCCTCAAAATACGACATCCAGCATTTGCTACCAACCCTTCCTACTGCTTCCCCTCTTACATAAGCACTATATAAATGTTGTACAAATAATCATATATTTAAATTAAATTATATTTAGTGTAAATCATTGTATTATCAGCGCGATCGCCATTTAATTTAGTAATAATTTGAGTTCAAATCGAGTGCTGCTACCGTTTTGATATCGATAGTTTTCTTCTATCGAAATAAACTAAAAGAAGAAAAATCAAGCTATAGAAATACTATGAATATCGTGAAGATAGCAGCACTATAGCTTAGATATCAAATTCGTGTAGGAACATTGCACGCTTTGTCATTTCACTTTTATATAATTTTGTCTATCACACTCTATTGTACGAATTTAGTATTTAGGTACCTACTTTAAAATAATAATCACACTATCCTACTTAATATTATTAAATAATGTGAAAGTTTGTATGTTCGGATTTTTGTTACTCAATCACGCCAAGACGTCTGAACGGATTTGAATGAAATTTGGCACAGATATAGTTTATAACCTACATTAACACATATGATACTTTTTATCCCGGTAGTACGTTCTCGCGGGGTAATTTCCGACCTTGACGTGGGCGAAGCCGCTGGCAAAACCTTGTTCATTATAAGAAAAGAGTTCATTACACTCGGGCCACATCGCATTGCATTTCAATACAAATAGTGCTATGCGGCCCCCGTGTAGCCATGGTTCATATAAAACTGATTTTTTTTTACGACGTGGTGTGTGTGTCCTTCGCGAATGCAGACTGACAAGCCTTAAATGAACAGAAACGGTTGGACAATCTGTCCTAAATGACGTGGACCTATCGACCATTTGGCTCACTTTTCTTTAACACATTTGCAGTTTTGATTGTGCGACAAATTTCAATGCGTGTCAAAATCAAAATCAAATGTCATTTATTCAAATTAGGCTGAGAATCAGCACTTTTCGAACGTCAAAATACATAAGTTAGTCCCCCAAAAACGCCCACCCTACGACACTTCCTAGTGCTTTAGCTGGGAAGAAGAAGTGGCGCAACAAACTCCCCAGCAGCACAGCTGTCTGTTTAGTCGGATGGACTTGATTCTATACATACATAGGCAAAGTAATAAACAATAACGCATATTACCAAAAAGAAAAGTCTCCTGGTATAAAGGGTCTATCTGTCACTGTCAATAACTAATGACCTAATAGATATATAATAAAAAAACACTTGGTCAATAAAATTAAAAAAAAAGAAAAGTATATATCTAAATAATTATATGAACCCATATAACCTGTCACTAGGTACGCTAATTCTGGAGAAAGAACATAAACATTGTCTTGTGTTAATCACAGCGACCAACTATTCTTGTCATTTAAATAGTCGTTAATGGAATAGTAAGCTTTTAAACAAAGGATGGATTTTACTTGAGCTTTAAACGCATCAAAAGGCAAATCTTAGTAATGACACATTTTCATACAAAAACATATTACATAATTAAAAAATATACAACTGGCCAATGTGCACTTTGTACCAATAAAACTAACAATTTGTCCGGTCCCAGGTTGTCAATTTTGTGCTTTACAAAAGTAGGCATAAAGTTTAAAATACAAAAACTGTCTCGAAGGTTTAAACCATACTTGGAGAAAATCGTGTTTACAATAAGACCGTGTGTTTTAAGGAAGGTACTCCAGGGTAACCCCGAAATTCAAATTTACTTACGTTTTTTTTGCAATTTTCAGGTCAGTATCAGGCTGTATGTTGAATAAAATATTATTCGCGACCGTAACACGTATGTATATACAGGATACATTTGTAACCAGTGCACAAACTGTAACCATGAATTCAGTATAATTATCATTCTAGACGCCCCAGCGTAGACATTTTTCGTCGGTTATACAAAAAAAATCAGCTGTTCCATACATTTTGACCGCGTAAGTATTCCATGTGGTGCCGGCCGTAAAAGAATAGCACCATCCCATTTCTTCCCATGGGTGTCGTAGAAGGCGACTAAGAGACTTACTAGAGAATGGGAAGCAGCGTTATTTATTATATTTATTGTACCACCTTCTTGCGATCGCCAACCCGCCTGTCAAGCGTGGCGATTATGGTAAAACCCCCCTTTGGTACAGGCCTATGTCCAGCAGTGGACGTCTTTTGGCAGAAATGATGACGATGGTGATGAATGGAACTTTTCTATGAAACAGCAGTTTTTTTTTGTATAACTGACGAAACTTTTCTGCGCTGGGGGTCTATAGGATGATATGCTGAATTCATGGTTACAGTTTGTGCACTAGTTAAAAATGTTCCCTTTATTATAATAATTAAAATCATACAACCCTGTAAGTTCATTAAATCCCATTGAATGACTATTTCGTAAGAAGTAATTCCTTTTAAATCGACATACAACCTGACACTGACTATTGCAAAAAAATAAGCAAATTTGAATTTTGCGGGCTTCATTAGCGCATCCACCTTAACAAAGATAATGCAATTATTACAATTACAGCTAAAGTTATAGCCCGTCGAGTAGTACACCCAACTCACGAAAAACAAAACGAGGGCACTAAACTTTAAAAGCGAACTAAATTCTAACAATCTAGCTAGCGAAAACTAGCGCCGCCTACGGCAAAATACGTATTAATTATCAGAGAAACGGAAAGAAGATGCGTTGGAACAAGTAAATGTAAAGGTTAGAACAGTATAGACATAATGTTCAACATGTCCCCGTTGGACACTCTAGTGTCCGTGAAACAAGCGACGGCGTTTTCTCCTTGGACTTTGTAGTGTCCAGAAATCAATCAAGCGGTCAGGTAAAAGTAATTTTGATTGTTTTAAAGTTCTACTATAATGACAGAAAATACACTCGGCATTCTCCCATTCAACACTTATATTAACTTTTTGTATGACGGCGACAGTCGGAAAATACGGCTATACAAATAGAATTCAAAATTTTGTTCGGAGTGATATAAAATAATTGACCTCACAATATGCAAATGTCTTAATTATACTTTTAAATAGGTCCGTTCTGCAGTGCATTAATTTTCCGATAAAACATTAATATCGACATTCTTCTCTGCTCAAAATTATTATTCGGACATAATGAAGCAGTAATTACCTTCAAACCATCACAAATGAATCCCGATACAATTAATTACAAAATTTAAAGTGAATGCTCTATTGAAACACGTTTCATCCAATTAATTCCAATAGAATTTTCATATTTCATAAAAAGGGCTTCATTCAGTAACAAATGAAGTTTAATTTAATGAAGTTGAAAGCTTTTCAACGAAACAAAGTGGTGAAAACCTGTACTTGAAATATATTCATGTTACTTTTAACGGCTAGTTAAACGCCACTGAATTGAATTTCATTATTGCACATTGTCGAGGATCTGTTTTCGAAGTCTGAAAAAGTAATATTGCAGTTTTACTTTTGCTCGCTGTGGTTTTTTGTCCGGTTCAAGTAGAGAAAAAGACACAAAATTTTCCCATGGGATTAATTTATTTTATTATTTATGTACGCACAGAAAAATACAATAGGTGATATGGCATAATTATACCATTGAGTACAAAGGTATTACTTATTTCATAATCAATTTCTTCCAGCAGACCTGCGAAAGGAGAAATGTAAAAGAAATGTAGATAATAGTGTGGGAGAGTCTTAAACTAAAATAGGTACACACATAAAAAAGTTTGCGATTACTTTGAAAAATCGAAATCTATTTGTTACGGTAGATTATTATGATTTCTTCTTCTTTTTAGATTCTTTATTTAAAAATATAGATTTAAAATATAAAACAATAAACTTGAGGCCCTGTGGCCTCAAGTCTGCTATTACAATAGTGACAGAATGGTCTATCATTGATTTCATAATTGTTGATTTTGACAAGTTTGGTAATCTACTAATAATTATAATGACGTCATTATGACTTTCCAATGGTCAGCCACTGATACTCCATTGAAAGAAATGGCATTTATTGGTAATCTCGTACATAATCACAAAAGAATGACTGACTTACGCGTTAATCTGCAAAAAATTTGACAGTTCCACACAAGCTTTTTTGTTTTAAACAAAAATCTAATCAAAACACTCAAATGTAAATAAATATTTATCAAAACACAGGCCGCTAGAAATAAAAACAGATAAACGTCAGTAAGCAGTAATATCATATTTGACTTTGACAGCTAAACAGATAAAATATTATTGAGTTGTGAGTTTTTTGCTATTTACGAACTTCCTACTACTTCAGATTGCTTATAACACTAATAAATAATATGTAAAATTATATACATATAAATGAAATTAGGCATTAATAAATGTTCAAATTTAGTAGTGGTTTTATAATAATGGCAATACGACAATGCCATTATAACACAATTCTATTACGAGACCATTGACCGATCACTGATCACCATTATGAATTTAGCAGATTACGAACTTTTAGCAAAATGACGATGGGATCGTATTGGAATGACGAATTTATAAAAATAGCAGACTTAGGCCCCAGTTCAATTGTTTTGCCGTTTAAAAAGGCTTTCAGTCCTAGCTTACGCTCATTCAGAAATCTGATTTAGTCAATGTTAACGGATTTAAAATACTTTTTCGCTGAAGCGGAGTTCACAGTTTTGTACCGATATATGTACACAAGCGATTTCTATTCTAAGGTAGAATACAAATAGAAAGCGTCATTCTATTTTGTCTTGCGATTATTCTGTTATTGATACAGCTAGGCTGTTGCGTGTCACTGTTATGTACGGAGATAGCGAGGTATAAATAACCATATATAAAATATCTCCTGTGTTCTTACAGACCTTAATATTGCCATGTAAGACTAGCTTCTGCTGGCGACTTCGTCGTGAAACTTCATGCACCCCCGACCCACCCCGTCGCATCGCATCGCCTACGTCCTTTTCCGTCAGCGCTCTTACTGACGTTCTTTATTTTTTCTCAGCTCCTAAGATTCTAGCGTGAAGTTAAGTAGCACAATGCCTTTCTCAACAATTGCGTTGATAAATGACTGAAACAGTTTCCAATGTACGTGTTCATTCAAACTGAAAACGCCCTACTAAAGGAACTATAACGCACGAATTGCATAACTTTTAACTACCGACGAACAAGTTCTAACTAGGTGACACGAGCCCGTCGCCATAATGTGATCAAACTGTAGGTATTGCAACTCTGTTGTGTGTCGAAACTAGGAAACTGGGCGACGAAAGTTACCTCGTGCGTTAAGCCCACGTGGGTAATTATATTCGCTTTTGTGTAGAGAGAGCTTATCCGTTGTTCTGATAATAGACCATATAAAAATGGGTTTTAGTCAGTTAAGTTTGACACGCCCTCATCGCATCACGACAAAATTTGATGATTTGCCACCCAAAAAAAAAAAGCTTTGAGGATCAAAATCAAAAGTCATTTATTTAAATTAGACTGAGAATCAGCACTTTTTGAACGACAAAATACATAAGACAGTCCCCCAAAACGCCCACCTTTCACCACTTCCTAGTGCTTCAGCAGGGAAGAAGAAGTGGCGCAACAAACTCCTCAGCAGCACAGCTATCTGTTTAATCGGATAGACTTGATTCTATACATACATAGGCAAAGTATTCAACAATACGAGACACAGAAAATTAATTAAATAATTAGTTACAAATCAGCTAGCCATACCAATATACCAACAAATAAAATGAAAACTTAACACAAACTCAAATAATAAAAATAAAAACCTGATACCAAAAAAAAGCCTCCTGGTATAAAGGACGTGATAGCATCGGGCGTGATCCAACAGAGTATAGCGTGAGTTATTCTCAACGTGTCGAAAAAAAAGTGTTCGATTTTCAATTATCGACGCTAAACAATAGGGTTTTAAACTCATATTCGATCCGCCTCATAAGTAACCACTTTACACCTAATGGCGATCAGGGAAAATTACGTCTATCCGGTTAAGAGATTAGCGCACCGCAAACAACCAACTTACATGCAGTTAGCCGCACACAAAGGGCGCTCCAGGCGTGCGATTATTGGTTGAGAGTGCTCCAGGCGATTATTGGGAGCGGGATCGACTAACTTGCATGGTGGCTATTCGTGAACTAGTATACAGTTCTTGATTTTAAGTGCTCGTTTTGGCTTACGATAACTTACCTTTATTGGTTAGGTGGAGTTGACGACAAACAAAATACAAATGGACATCGTTCATCTTTCGAACATTATGTTATGTTACATGTACATTTAATTTAATGTTTTGTGTTTCGTAATGTAAATTACTTACCTACTATTGTATAGGATCAAGTTCTTCTAACTGAACAGATAGCCACGCTGCTGGAGAGTTTGTTGCGCCACTTCTTCCCACCTAAAGCAATAGGAAGTGGTGAAGGGTGGGCGTTTTGGGGGACTATCTTATGAAATTTTGACGTTAAAAAAGAGCTGATTCTCAGCCTAGTTTAAATAAATGACTTTTTATTTTGTTTTTATGTACCCAAAAACTAAAGCGGTCGGCCAGAAAAAAAAAAAAGAAAAAAATTTTTTTTTTTTTTTTACCATCCAATTAACGATTCTGCTGCTATTTAAGTTTGAAAAAATATATAATGTATTAATAACTTACTTATTAATATTATCATGTTTATGTATACCATTGGCAATCAATAACTGTTTGCGTCTTTATACGAATGTCCAAAATATTGTCGGCAAAAATATGATTTATCTGGTACTTTCAAACTCAAATAGCAGCGAGAGAAAAGTTGAAGACTTTCGTGTAACATTTAAAAACGTTCAATTTTGTTTTTTGCTTTGACTTTAATTTTTATTTGAAATAAATGATGTCCTTTAACACTAATGAATTTAACATTGTACTTCGTTAAAGAGTGGCTAATTAGTTTTTATAAGGGAAGATGTCTGTTAAAGATAAAAAAAAACACTTGTACTTAGTTTTTCCATCGTATCGTAATTACATTTTATATTAAGGATCTTTGTGACTTTTCCTGGCGATTAACAAAGGACCTATCAACAGTTAAAATACGTATTGAAACAAGAAAATCTTAATCATCATTTTTCATACTTCCGCTCATTATTTTATAAGCCGATTAGGAATAATTCCTTAAAGGAAAATTTTTTTCTTCTAATATTTGCTTCATAAGCCTTTCGTTAAGCTAATTAGCATTAATTGGCTAACAGAATGAGTTTATATAGGAATTTTGAAGATTATTGAAAACTCAATTTGAAGTCACAGAATCGTAGTCCACTACTGGACATAGGCCTCTCTCAAGTGATCCCACACCATTGCAACACCAATTTTATTGAACCATCTGAGTGTATTTCGCCTGGGCACGCGTTACAGTAGCCAAATTGGAAATGTCTAAATAGACTTCGAACCGAGGCAAAGGCAATCTCCACAGATGGCGGTTTACGGACGGCTCAGATCTCAAATGCGTTTGCGGCACCTCCCCACAGACAATGGCTTCCATTCCATCCTGCGCCGCATGCCCTGTTACTTGTGAATTTGCCAATATTATGACTGCGTCAGTGAGCGGAGTTCGCGCAGCTGAATTTTGGGCCAAAGATGTTTGATTTTTTTACTAATGATACACTGAAAAACCGAATAGGTTGTTTTAACCTTTTTTCAACCTTTATTTTAGGTTAATATAGCACCTACCGACATGATTTGTTGAATTAACAAAATAAAAATAGTTGAACTATAAAGGTAAATTTAACCTGTGTTCAGTTTGGTTTAAACTGATTATATATATTTAACTTAGTTATTTTGTTGACTCTACTTCGTTAATATGTTGACTTGACTATATTATCAGTTAGACTTACTTTTAGATTCTAATATTGTGTCGTTTTAACCTCTTTTAGTGGTTGGTTTAACCTATAAATTTTTAACAATTTTATTTTTGTAGAAATAAATGTCATATAATAGTTGTTGAAACATGCTTGTAATATTAGGTTAACGCAACTTACATGAAATCAACATTATGGAATTCAACCTATTCGGTTTTTCAGTGTACGTTAAGAAGAAGAAGCACCCAATTTACTGCCTTCCATATCCAGACTTTCCTAAAATTGTTGTTGTTATTGACCCACTCGATACCTCTTTATACTTTGGTAAGGACAAGCTACTTAAATACCTGAGATGAAAAAAATCTAGGATAATATGAAAACTATTCTTTTTAGATAGTGTGCGCGAATGCTGCGATCGCCAACCCGCCTGCCAAGCTTGGTACCTTTCAGTTTCGTATAGGCCATCTGTTCTGCGAGCAATGTGCACGGTCTACTGCAACTTAAGTTTGGTAATTCTTCAGGCTATGTCGGTTAGCTTGGTTGATTTCTGATTAAATCACGGAGCGATATTCCCAGCATTGCCCGCTCCATTGCCCTTTGGGTGACTTTCAGTCTTCCAATAAGGCCCGCTGTGAGCGACAACATTTCAGTGAGTCATCATTGGCAACACCTACGGGTCAAAAACTTTCATCTTGAGACACTATGGTATGGGGAACGAGAAGACTGCGTAGCTTCCCGAACACGCTGCCTAACCGAGTCGGAAGCGACGATAGTCCTCTTTTTCGAAGTTGGACCTACCTAACTGCATGGTTTGTCTTAGGTAAACATAATCCTCCACTACTTCGAGTGTAGATTATTAATAAATAAAACTGGCGATATCGCGGATATAAAAAACTATAGGACTATTTCTTTGGCTACAGTGATAGCGAAAGTGCTTTAGCCCGCTTAGTAGACAACTGAATAACCACATTAAACTGCACGACGACCAGTTCGGATTTCGGGCTCGGCTGTCAGCTGAGAGTGCCATCCTGTGTCAAAAGTGGGCGTAAACAATATTAGTTACGCTGATGATATGGCCCTCGGTTTATGGCCTTAGAAGGTTGGTGGTCATCTGTGAAGACTATGCCAAGTTTCATGGTTAGGTTTACAATGCGTTCAGGATATGGATGGGGTTGCCCCGCTTCTGTAGTGCGTCAGGGACGGGCCAGCCCCAACCTTATTCTGCGCTGTGTGGCGAGCAGACTTGATTGTTTATATGTGTCGCTGCCGCATGCTTTCCAACTCGGTGTTACGCGTGTGGCAGTGATTCACATGTATTCATGGTTTTAGGTTAAGTGATTAGAATAGGAATACTAACATAGGGGTAAAGAATATTGTTACTTACACAATTGAGTCATGTTTTTTTTTTTAAATAAACGTAAAAAAAAAAAACATTATAAACAGCAAGATTTAATTTCTACACGAATTATCTCGATAGGGTTGGAACTAAGTGCACACTTAATAAAAAAGACATTATAAACACTACAAATAACAGCGTAAAGATCAGGCCTCAACTGACTTGCATACGCAACATGAGTGCTTTATGTTATAAACAAACAAATGCTGTCATTTGACCGTTTTGTGTCAATGTTAAACAAATAAATAAATCCATGTACTAATCGAATCCCTAATAACGAAATACTTAGCCATTCTCAAACGGGGAACTACTCAATCAATCTGCGATCTGTCTTACCAATTTTCCCGGTTTTGTTGGCGTTGGCTTCCAGTCAAACCAGATGCAACTGAAAACCAGTATTTTATATGTTAGCGCCTGCCTATCTCAACTTTACAACCCTAACTGGGTTGTAAAGTTGAGATAGGCAGGCGCTGGGCAATACGATATACGATAGGTTGGTTAGGTCAGGTTAGGTTACCCGTAACGACCGTCAAAGTTATACAAATAACAGCCGGGACCAACGGCTTAACGTGTTTTTTGAAGCACGGAGGATTTTCGAAATGATGTTATATTTGTGTACCCATCCAAAACCCGACCGCGGATAGCGTAGTTTAACCTTCGATCGACCCGTGCACGTGTTATTATTTAGCCACTCTAGCTCCTTTAAACGCGAAACTACTCACAAGTAACTAAATACAAACACATACACATTAAAAAAAAACGGTTGAAATAGAAAGCAAACTCAGTTTTTCAAAAGCCAACAGACTCGATAAAATAACTCTACACATTTATCACAAACTTTTATTTAAATATACGAATTTTTATAAAATAATACTGGAGCTATCTTATCCAAATTTGAAAATAAATATATCTATGAAAACATCCGACGACCATTGCACAAACAGAGTCAGTATTTGTAAACAATCGTAGTACGTAGTTCTACGAAGCATAGTACGCTAACTAAAATCAGATTTCAGACTCGCTTTCAACTCTCGTAACTACGTCACTCTCCCTGATATTGTGGAAGCATCTTGTTTGTACATTCAATTTAAACTAAGGTATTTCAATACAAATTGTGTTTACGGACAGAGTCCAGGGGCACGCTCTTGACAGGAGTCAATGAAACGCATGCAGTGACGTCATATAAGGACCATGCATACTGCGATTTTACACCAGTTTTAGATGAAAATTAAGTTGTGATTTCGTTTTTGCTGGTAAAGCGTAGCTCTGTCAGATTGAATATCTTAATCTTAACTAACAAGCAAAGGATCCGATTATTTTAAGAAACTTTTGTGTACTAAACAAAGTTTATGATTGATTGATGAGTAAACACTAACCAATCATTCGTTGCGTATCTTTCGCACCAAAACACGAATCAGTTAGGTGACGTTTTAAACGTCATGAATGCGTCCCCATAGAAGAATTAAACATTCCGGCTCGAATTATTTTTAGATGTTTAACATGTGATACATATTATATATGCTTTACGTATTCTGTAAGTTAAAGCAGTAAAGGTATAGTTTAGACAGGCAAGCTTTTGCATTAAATCTGACCCTTAACACGCAGACTTAGGGGTACACTAGTCGCGGGCTCGAACTCACTGGTGCCCGACAGAGGTAGCACCAGGCTTCGTGTCCGACAGAGGTAGTATCAGTGATCAGCAGTTAGACGATAGTCTCCACGCACAACATTATTGGGTGAGCTGCAGGATCAGTTATAAGTGAAACAGGCGCGTTATAAATTAAGAAAAGTCCTTCGGAAGATCGGGTTTTCTGAAAAAACCACTGCATAAATCAATGACCAATTAAGTTTATTGAACTTTCCGATAATTGAGCTTTGTCGGTACTGACTTGGTTTTCGAGATTTTAGACTCCTTTTATTACGTAAACACGCCCAAAGTTAGGTTAAATTAACATGAAAAACGAATCTTTGTTGGCTCATAACTTTTTAATAGCTTTTTATTTTAGTATTCTGTTTCCGTACCGACAATATTAATAATAAGACAAAACCATACCATGTTTAATTTTTGATGTACATAGTCAAACAGTGGAGTAAAACCCACCCGAAGTTTTTATGGAAAAAATGTGGACAAGTGTCACCTTAATAAGTCTTCTAACGAATGCGCTATAAAATGGCCAAAGCAAAGACTCCGTAATTTTTAAAGATACAAGTAATGACGTCGATGTCTAAACTACAAGCCGCTTTAAAATACCTCCATCTACTCCTATAGTGAATTATGAAGAATAAATACCATAGCGTCACCTGATGCTTTTAATTTGAGCCTAATTTACATAAAACGCTTTGTAGAAACAAGCTGAAATCAGCTCCCAATAGTCAACACAATAGGTTACACATAACAACAAGAATGCATACCCAAACCATCAAAAAAAAAACTCTAAACAAATTGTCTTACGACAAATCGCCCAGTGTGTAGACAGTTTAAAGCTTTCATTCATAAATAAATGGCCTTCAAAACACTGGCTGAACTTGATAAATCCATGAATGAAACCCGTGTTTATGTTTGAATTCCAGATTTAAACCATTTATTCCGAGAGGCAAACGTAGAACCGGAGCGAAATCGTAGTATATCCGCTCTCGACGCCCGTCAAGGAACGGATTCCATGAAATGCACAGAGTAATGAAGCGAACAGAGGACATTTTCTATCGGAAAATATTTTTTATAAAATAATGCTGCCGCATTATTTAATAGAGTAATTTAAAGACATTATTATCATACGTATATTGTTTTTTCTTTTCATGCCTTTTATCTAAGCACTACATCATTCAAATCATTGTCGGTGTTATACATATTAGTATTGTCACGTGCATGGAATGTATATCGTATCTGACTCAAACACACCTCTTCGGAATGTTATCATATTTCGGAATTCATTTTATCTCTGTTGTAAACACTCATCTATGTTTTCATTCATTTTAATTTGTTCTCACAATAGCTTGCGATTTTCCAGCGAAATTGTTGCTGGAAAATTGCACGGTTAAATTCTACGTGTTTAAAATGAAATGTCTAAATTCCACAGGTATTATTCACTGCTTAAACAAGAGTCTAATTAATATTTTTAACTTAAATAGCGTAACTTTGATCAAAACATGCAGACACTAGTTTGAATACAATAAAACGTGTCCATCGTTAAGTTAATTAACCAAGGTGCAAAATTTTTATTTTTAATAAAACATTTTTATTTTTGCTAAACTGAAAACCCTTTCGTTTCGGTAAAAATTCCGACGTTAATTTCATTTCCATACCAGTTTGTGGGTATCGCTGAACATCAAAATTGATTAGGGACCCTGTCGTGGCCATCGAAGCTAATTGGCAAACGGTGAAAGGTTCGATGCTGAGTAGGTACTCGTAGCACCAACCGTACTAAATTATGAGCCACTCACTCTTTCCGTAATCACAATTCCAAACCACAAACTTTGCGTCGAAATAAAACAAATAAGAACACGGGTAAACAATGACGAAATGAATCGGGAAGTTAGTTAAGTAACAAATAAAATAAAGTGGTAGTTTTGACGCAGTGGTACCAGACCATGTGGGCCGGGAGGCCGGAGGCAAGCTGACACGATATGCGACGACGGAGGAAGACGAGACCACACTCAGGGAGCTCCTACTTAGGTACGTGACCATAGCGACAATACCGGATAGCTTTCCGCCTTTAATATTGGCTTCATTTGCATACGATCATGAGGATCTCTCTGTGTCGATGTGTCTTCTACATTTTGTTTCACCTTGGCTTAGCATCCTATCTCGTATATCGATATGACGATGCGTTCGACGAGTCCAATCGCGGTGGCTGAATCATTCACAGTTCCTATCATAACATCGGACCATGGCACCGTGGTTAGCATCTATGGCCACGACCTTGTCTGTCTCTCGCTGCCCGGAACACATGCGTGCTTAGCACCTGCCTCTGACATCAACCTTGGGATAGGACGGGGTTATGCTTGCATGGGTGTGGTTGTAACGTTTCAATGTAGTGTAATCAAGTGTTTTCCATAGAAATTAGAAGGCAATAGACTTTCCTAAAAAAAGTTTTTATTTTATTTTCGTTTCTCTAAAAACAATGTACAGAGTTTTAGTAACAGATGAAATGAACTTAACTCACTGCATTCACCTTTTGTCTTTGTTCACCTTTCACCTAAAATTTTGCATATAACATTATTTTAAAAATAAATGAACATTACTTTATTTTAATTAGCACAATCGTATTTACAATTCACATGAAACACTATAAATATGCATAAAGTATTTTCGTTTCAAAACTTATTAAAATTCCATTCTGTAAAATCGATAACACTTTAGTTACTTAATGTTTTTATAGATTGTCAAAAACTACAATAGAGAATTGTAGATGGAATTGTAAAAAGAATGTTAGGACAAAAGTCTTATCATTTTTCTTTTTCAACTAACTAAAGAAACTCTAAAATTTGAAAACTAAGCAGTATCTGCGTATCTTTAAGAGCAGTGTGACCGTAATAAATGCTGATGTAACAATATAACTTATTTGTTTATATGCCCTACATATTATGGGTCGTCGGGCCTTCCTCGCTTCTCACATACAGTAGACGCGTTGCTTACTAAACGTTATCAACGTTTACTTAGTTGCAGATAATTGCATTATTTTGATTAGGTCAGTAAAATTCTTGAGCATATCGCTTCGTCTCAGAAAAATAACGAGTGAGAAGTAACTTGGAGGCTCAAGACTAAGTTAAATCGGAGCAGGAATTGTCTCTAATTCAGGAATGAACTTTTAACCATCAGTTTATTTGATAAAAATACTGAGGCCTGTTTATAAGTTCGTTCTAAGCGAGAAATCTGCCGAAACAATCTATGTTGTTAGCTGTCGTGTAGTGAGGAAGGTCCATCGTCTTAGGTTCTGCTGCTGGTGTGGCTAACTTTGACTTTGGCTGTAGCCTACAGAGACAGGTGAGCATAATGAGCATGAATCTAACCGCCAAACTGGATGACCTGCAACGTGGGGACCGCCAGCTCGAGACGACGGTCGCTCTCTGCGAGATCCGCACGCAGCTCCAGGAACTGACCAAGAGCGTGGAGTCATGCCAGAGTGAGGTCTCCGAGGTAAGTGCCCCTGTACACTGCTACAACGATCTTTTGGCCCTCGAATGACGTTACCAGGGTGGCGCTACTAGTAAACATTGAGTGCAAATGCTTTGTTAAATGTATTGAAAAAAAAAAGTTGGCGACTTTAGTTGCATTTTTATCCACGCGCCAAAAGATTCTTGTACAGCTATATATATTTAGGTACAGAGTAACGATTGCTCCCGTAATGATAAAGTGTGCAATGTCAAAATTATAGTAATTAGAGTAAAATTCAAAAGCTGTTTAATATCAAAGTATAGCATATTTGTCAAAGCATTAAGGCTTTCACATAAACCTGTTATATCTTCCTTTCATGTGAACCCGCTTTTGAATTTTACTTCGTATAGTCGACATCTTTGAATACGTGACTGTGGACATTGAGGTGTACGCAAGCGTGTAGCGAGCTTCCTGTGACTTCGGCGGCTAAGTTCAGATATCAAGCGCTTTGCAGCGCGTTTACGCTATCAAATCAATCGTGTTACTCCTATTCACGTCTTATGAATAGTCTGTGAAACAGATAGGTATCAACACGTAAACAAGATTACATGTGAACGGACAGGGATTGTATAGACCTGGAATCGTGAATAGAATCGAATAGTATGAAATCAATATCAAAGGCTATTGATAGTGATATTGAGTGCACCACTGTTTGTTGCTGATGGTATATTAGTCCTAGCAAAGCAACCGAAATGGTATGCCTATAGCTACTACGCTCGCCTTAGAATCCAATTTTCCAACCATGACAGCTATACAAAGCACTACTAATTTAGCGAGTGATTTGGCTTTGACATGTTCCGGACTCTGAGTTGCACTTTGAATAGTGACAATTGTGCAACATTGACCGGGTAGGTGGTAAGGAACATTTATAGATTACCGCTTTAATTACTTAGTCTGTCTATTTGCTACCGAACTCGAATTAAAACCGCAATTAGCAAAACCCATTTCAGACATTTAAGAATTGTCAGAGGATTGGTCAGCTCAGAAAAATGAAGCTAGTCGCTCATTCCAAGGCGTAGTAGTTTCTCATGGTGAAGAACAGGCAAGAAACTCCACGGACAGTTTACCGATGTAAGCCAATCAAAACACAAAAGTGTTCCTGAAGACTTGGACTTTCCGTTTTCATTTAATTTAATTAAGATCTTCAACAAACGATTTACACAACACATAACAATGTTTGTTATGTCCCAAATTGAATCTAAAGCATTGCCTTACAACGTGGCGATGCCACCAGTTTCTTAGGTACATTACCAGTCCACAACGATGCGGATGAATTTTTCGACGCCATTTTAAGTTTGTTAATAATTTTAGTTAGGCTAGGATTATTTATGGTGACTGGTAATTAGTGACCGACATTTAAACACATGATTGTACTCATCATTATAAACAACTTTTACTATGGGACCAAACCAGAAATCGCGAAAAAAAAACAGCTGTTCCCTACATTTATGTTCGCATAACTCGTCAAAATGTAGGGAACAGCTGATTTTTTATATGCAACTCTTCATAATAATAATATCAGCTGATATTATTATTATGTATGTATGGATATAGTGCTTCATACAAACATAACTTAACATCACGCTCATCTTCCTCGAATGGTTAAGCAGGTGTGTACATATTGTACACCCACATTCGTCAGTAATTAAAGTAAAAGAATGTGAGCCATTTGCGTGCTACCGGGAACAAATAAGTTTATGAATTGACAGTTATAACATTAAAATGAGCAAAACATATCAATATTTAATTAATACGTGTTGATACAGCGGCATTAATTGCGGTACTTTAATGTACCTACAATGTGGAGGAGGGACACACGGCATCGACAGTCGGAGAGCATTTAACACGACAATGCCCAATTAGAGTAGACGACGCGTGGATGCACTTCAATTGATTTTAATCATGTTTGCTGTCACATTCCATTAATTAATTATTGCAAGCTTTACTTTAATTTAATTGTATTTTAACTCTTCAATTGTTCGGAAAGCAGACATATATAAATTAATAATTCATCATCTACCTAGCCTTTTTTCTCGTATTGGGGTCGGCTTCCAGTCTAACCGGATGCAATACTAGTATTTTACATGGAGTGATTGCCTTTCTGGCCTACAAAACCTGGTAACTAGGTAATAAACCCTTGATAGGACTGTTTGTCACACTTTCGGGCTTCTGACGACCCGTACCGATTGTCAAAGATCCACGAATGACAGCCGGGATCAACGATTTAAAACGTCTTTCCGAGGCACGGAGGAGTCACGGCAGCTGAAAAAGCCAAATTGGTACTGGCCCGATATTTGCCTAATGACTTAAATACCTACTTCGGTTTAGAAGTGAACCATGCACTTTGAATATTATATTAGAAACGGAATAAGTTATTTTCCAATTTATTAAAAACAAATATAATAAAGAAATATGTAATAGAAAATAGAAATAAATTGATTGATATCCATTTTTCTCAATTAAAACGATTTAAATAAAATTAATTTTTCGTTGTTTTGAGTTTACGGCCAAAACGCTCCTTACGATGATTTTTTTATCACGTGACCATCCGTGACGTCAAGTTTGTGTAAACTAAAGCAAACAAGTGAATGTCGAGTGTATCATTTGTAAGAAAAAGGATATCATCCCTGACTGGTGCACTTAGAGGAATTGTCCGATGCCTCCCACTACAGGTCAGATATATTATTTACAAATCGATGATTAAACCACATGTCGATTATTTAATCGAAATATGGGGAAGTGCTGCCAAAACTCACCTTAAAAAACTACAAACAACTCAAAATTAGATTATTAAAGTTTTATTCCATTATAATTATTTAACATCTTCTCAAAAGGTTTTTAAAGAAACAAAATTAATTAATATTTATCAAATTTATAAATATAACACCTGCATACTTGTACGTAAGATAATTAATAGAGACATACACACACAAATAACATTTACCAAAAGAATGCAAATTCAAAAGCGCGTAACGAGGCAGGCTAACCACGTAATCTTGAGAGCACCGACGACAAACTACGGTAGAAAGACTGTCGTATATGAGGGGGCTCAACTCTATAACTCTATACCTAAAATCATTAAAGAATCCAAATCGCTTCCAACTTTTAAAAGGCTATTAAAACATAATATCTTAAATAGTGTTTAAATTTAATGTTAATACTATTATTTTGTAACTTAATTTTAGATTTCAACCCAGCGAAAATGTTTTTCCTCATAGAAGTGAATATTGTATTCTTTATGAGAGAAATAAATGATCTTAAACCGTATAATTTGTAAGATATTTTAATAGTTTTTAATTGAGAAAATGGATATAAATATATTTATTTTTATTTTTCTGTTAAACATTTCGTCTCAATCTTCAAATTAAAATTGTTTTAAATCAATTGCAAAATACCTTATTGTTTTCACAGTACATGAATTAATTTAAAAAAAAAGCATTTATGACGCACTATCAAAGAGAATTCTCTAATTATTTGTAGACGAATTAAAATATTATTTCACATGTTATTTTGCCTTCTTCCTTTATCCTGTGTATGCTGAGGGGAAATTATTAAATACATTGAGCCTCGTCTACTATTCATATATACTATTAGAATTTTCTTTTAACTGACCTCGGCATTAATGAAAGAGATTATTTAAATCACTATAATTACATAAGTACTACAAGATAAACTAAAACTCTTGGTTCAAAGGGAATTGTCAATGGTGATTTTATTTGTTAATAGAATACAGAATTGATACTTTCGAATGTTGTTAAAATTTTAATAACAAAGGCTCTGCTGAAGTTTAGAAAGACACGGTCTTCATATGTAATTTTCACATTCGTCTCAACCACACAATAAATTGTACTTTATTTTTCTTAAATAAAAAGATATCGTAAACAAAATAGACATTAAACAAAATGGTTTTAAGTTAACAAAATATTCTAATATTAGGACTTGCTGGTTAGAATGCTACGGTTATGAGTCTGCTACGACAAAGCTACGCGTAGCTGCTACGCAGAGTCGCTACGCGAGGCTACAACGCTACGAAAACTACTTTTATAAATTGCAATATGGGCCAGCTCTAGATCTCGATCTCGCCTAATAGAAAGCGATGGTTGAAGTCGATTGAACGAGCAAGCCTAGAACATGCCTGTTCATTCTTGATCTGAAGGCTGACTGACAGGTTATATGTAGAAACGGACAAAGACGCTGGCAGCAGAGTTCAATACTTTGGACTTTTGCAAACGAGTAGGAGTTTAGAGTACGACTACTCGGGATATCGACGGAGTGCGTACGGTACCCTGCAGTATGTCTGGTAGTCCTATACTAGAGCTCCAGCGCACACTCTCCGAAGTACAGCCTGTGGAGGACCGACAGACAAGCAAAATTATTGTGAGTCGGATATACTGACTGTGCTAGTGAAATACTCCACGTAGCCATCTTTATTTTTAACGAATCGTGAAACCAAGAACACATACCGTGTACTTGTCGTAGTACATTTTGAATAAGTTAGTAACAACCGTAGCTAAGTTATGTATTGATAATTTGGCGGTGTCGAGGTGGTGTTTATTTTCTTGTAGATTCTGCCGAAATTTATGTGATGTATTTGCCTTCAAAGACACGAGGACCTTCGTTGTCCGCCCGATAGTGGCAAGGTCGTGAGACGAATTTCATAGAAATGTCCCGAAATCAATTGTTTAAGAAAAATCTTTGTATCTTACTAGCTGCTCGTGCGTGGCGTCGCCCAGGTGAACCTCATGGATTTATCTCAAGTGGTTTTCTGACATTTATGGTAGATTTTAAGTTAAATCAGTCGAGCCATTCATGAATGAAGATCTTTCATATATGCGGCAATTAATTTTAACCGAATTAAAAAAAGGGGGAGGTTATCAATAGGGTAAAAGCTGAAAAGTTGCCACACTTTTTGAAATCACTATACATCGCTTAGTACAAAAAGCAAAATACTTTATTTTTAAAACTAGCCGATGCTTTGTTTTTTTATCTACTTTATGAAAAGTAAAAAACTTTATCTTTAATATTTCCAGGGTTTAAGCAATTTATGCGGACCTTTATATTTTCGGCCATCTATCACACTTATGTGATAGTTGCTTAATCCATATAAATTAAGTTTAGGATAGATGCCCCGCCAATAAACCGGACATCTATTTCGCAAAACTTTGATCGCAATTTGCCTTCCCATGCAATCGCACAGAGACTTGTGACACGGTCAACTTAGTGTTAGTTGAGGAGTCTTTCGATAGATTAATAAAATAGCATGCAATTCATCCGTGAAACAAGAGTAATTACAATCGGGGACAGCTATCCAGGGGCCTTAGTCTGCTATTTTTATAAATTCGTCATTCCAACACGATCCCATCGTCATTTTGCTAAAAGTTCGTAATCTGCTAAATTCATAATGGTCGATCAGTGGTCGGTCAATGGTTTCGTAATAGAATTGTGTTATAATGGTATCGTCGTATTGCCATTATTATAAAACCAGTTAGTAGAAATGATTTTCGAAAAAAATACTACTAAATTTGGACATTTATTCATGCCAGATTTCATTTATGTGTATATATTTTTACATATTATTTTAGGAACTGACAAAATTTTAGCAGATTACCCCCTAAGTCAGTCATTCATTTGTAATTATGTACGTGATTACCAATAAATGCCATTTCTTTCAATGGAGAGTCAGTGGCTGACCATTGGAAAGTCATAATGACGCCATTATATTAGTAGATTGCCAAACTTGTCAAAATCAACAATTATGAAATCAATGATTGACCATTCTGACACTATTGTAATAGCAGACTTGAGGCCCTGGTTACCCTACGGTAGATATTTATTGTCACCTCGGAACTGCTTTATTTAGAAACCGATTGGAAAAATACTAATTTTGTTTGAAAAACTTATATGGGGCCACGGTAGATGTACCTCACTTACTGTGGTCCCATATAAATTTGGTCAAGTTCTGATTAGTGTTTTTTGAGTTCGCTTCAATAATACGTATTTTTGCCACTCAAAACACATAAAAACATTACAATAATTATTTTATAATATTATTACGAGTATCTTTATCATCAGTGGCTGCAGCTGCAACGGAAAGCGGTTTAATTACCCACTTCTTTACAAGTCGAGTACGTAATTAGTGTGCTCAACACAGAGTAAACAAATCTGCGTTAATTTACGAAAAATACCTTCGCTTATATTTTCCCGCTGCTGAGAAAAAATAAATATTGGAAAACTCATAATTTTTTTCTCATTTTCTGTAAGGCGATTAGCAGTATCGAGCTCAATTGCGGTTACATTTCTAAAATGCAACGTTTGTAGCGTGTATTTTTGCTTCTTTTGTACTTTTGGGCGCAGTAGTGGCCCATTGCTAATGGCAACAACTGACGTGTTGTAAGTCGTGTTTTCAAAAATATCCAGGCACATTATAAATAAATAAAGTGGAATGAAAACGTCCCATATTTCTCTTTTTTTTATAATGACATCTCGCAACTTGTCGACCGGACTTGCTAGGGCTTAAAAACTTAAAACTAGCGACTGCTAGCTAAGTGCATCCCCTGTGGGGTACGGACCTCAGCTTGGGCATCGCCGGTGATCGGAAAAGGTCGGCAGAGCTCGGGAGAGGGCAGCAAGGGACAGACTGGATCGGACTGATCTTATTTTACAATGTTTATTAATAACTTGCTAATAACTAGCTTTTGCCAGCGGCTTCGCCCGCGCGGAAATTTCATCCCCTATTTAACTCCCTTAGGGGTTGAATTTCGAAAAATCCTTCCTTATTCCTTGTCTACATTATAAACGGAACCACTGTGCAAAATTTCAGCTTTCTAGGTCCAAGGGTTTGGGCTGGGCGTTGATGAGTCAGTCAGTCAGGACTTTTCTTTTTATTTACATAGATTATTTATTTTATTGTTTGAGAACCCCTGAGGTGAAGGCCTCCTCCAGAGAATGCCAGCTTGCTATCTTTTGCTCCGTCCATCCAGTGTGGTCCAGCCATAAGCACGGTCTCGTCCTCCCAGCGAGTGTGTGGTCTTCCTCGTTTGCCAACCGGTCCCATCCAAGAAGACATACTCGTATTTTTGGCCCATCTATTGTCATGCGGTATTGCAATAGGGCCGGCCCATTTCCACTTCAGTCTTGTTGATTGTCAATGGTTGGTACATTCTTAAAAACAGTCAGACAAAATGTTGCACACTTAGATCCCTGTCTTACTCATCTGCCTAGCCTTTTCCTAACTATGTTGGAGTTCGCTTCTATTCTAACCTGATGCAGCTGAATACCAGTATATTACATGGAGCGACTGCGTATCCGGTTATCAGAGTTTCGGCTTTCTGACAACCCGTAACGACTGTTATTGCTCTACGAATGACTGCTGAACAGCTTAACGTACTTACCTTGGTATGTAAAGATGGTCACCCATCCAACGACAAACAGCGGCAAGCGTAAGTTAACGGCTGATATAGCCACAAGATCCCCACTCTTACTAAAATCAGTTTATTAATACACCAATTACGAATCCTTCTAATATTGTAAATGTGAAAGTTTGGATGTTTGTTACTCAATCATGCAAAAACGGATGAACGGATTTGGATGAAATATCGGCACAGATATAGTTTATAACCTAGATTAACACATAGGATACTTTTTATCCCGGTAGTACGTTCCCGTGGGATAATTTTCGACCTTGACGTGGGCGACGCCGCTGGTAAAAACTAGTTTAGTAATACTTTCTACCAAAGTAGGGCACCGCTCGTTAATTTGGCAAATTACACGTTTATAAGAGCCTTAATGAGCAGTTGGCAATGCTAGCCCAGTGGTTACGCACGCCCCTTACGAGTTTTAGATCGTAGGTTCGAACCCAGACAGGCGCTTTAGTTTGTTTCAATTATTTCATCACCACTGCTCTCAAAACGGTGAAGGAAAACACGTAAGGAAACAGACATGTCCTAGAACCAAAAATTTGAAGACATGTGACATCTATCAACCCGCACTGGGCCCGCGTGGTGGATTACGACCCAGTCCCTCAATAGAGAGGAGACCTGTGACCCAACAGTGGGAACAATATGAGCTGTTTATGTTGTTGTATGTTGTAAGTGCCTCAACGGACGGACAGAGTGTTTCAAGAGGAAAGTTTATACGTATAATACACCGACTATCACGCGGGCGAAGCCGCTGGCAAAAGCTGTATAATTATATTATAGATATATTACATGGTGCTCACATAATTACATTTTCATATATATTAACAAGTAGGGTCATTGTTAGCCTCATTAATCGTGAGTACACGGTAGGGATGTCAATTCGAACGATTGAAAAATTAAAATACTCGTTTCG
Source organism: Polymixis flavicincta (assembly GCA_949987655.1). Lineage (NCBI taxonomy): Eukaryota > Metazoa > Arthropoda > Insecta > Lepidoptera > Noctuidae > Polymixis > Polymixis flavicincta. The sequence goes on along the minus strand of OX465171.1, from coordinate 6,149,424 downwards.
GACCCAATACATATCGACGGTCCCTACGTACACAAGGCTACACATCAAGTTATACATTTCCAGTTTACGCCGATCTCGCACTGTACAGAAATCCTATAAAATGCGAGATTATACTGGAAATGTATAGCTTGATGTGTAGATGTGTGTGTACGTAGGGACCGTCGATATGTATTGTGTCCGAAACGAGTATTTGTATTTGTGTACATAAAGGCATGTGAAAAATGGTTTTTTTTTTATTACATGATTGGGTTTACACTTTCCCTATGCACATACCTGTGCCATTATAAAGTTCTTAAAGCTAATAAAACATCATAGGAAAAAACATATTTATAATTGTAGTACCTACATAGAATTATTTCTAGAGCAGTTTGAACATAAATAACGCTTTTCTGTAAACATTGACGTTGACATGTCTTTATGTACGTAGGGACCGTCGATATTCGGTTTCAAGACTTTATGCATATCTATCTATAAGTGATACGAATTTTGCTTGAGTTGGGAACAGGTTAGGCAGATGATGTATTGTTTAACTCAGTTAGCCTAGGTTCAACTCCACGACCTCAAACGCACAAACTAGCTCTAAAGGATTTACGAGAGTGAAATATTCTCAAGGCAAAGCTTCATTGTCGTTCGATTGCCCACATTCAGGGCACCTACGTGCCATAAATAGCTCGATGATTGTGCGGCCGTACCGCAGCGGTATTGGATCGCGTGTGTAGCGTGCAACACCGTGCACGTCGCTGGAAATCGTCTTGCTGCCTCGGCAAAATAACCTGTTACGGTTCTGATTTATTTCCAACTAAGGAAGTGTGGTATATAATAGGTAAGGTTCCGTGTGGTGCCGGACGTAAAAGAATAGCACCATCACATTTCTTTCCATTGGTGTCGTAGAAGGCGACTAAGGGACTTACTAGAGAATGGGCAACAGCATTCTCTATGCATTTTACCACCATACTGCGATTGCCAACCCGCCTGCCAAGCGTGGCGATTATGGCAAAACCCCCCATTTTGGGGGAGGCCTATGTTCAGCAGTGGACGTCTTTCGGCTAAAATGATGCTTATGACGAAGGCTGTAAGGTTGCGGCTCTGTTGGCTTGACTGCAACTGTTATTTTAGTATTACACTAGCTTTTCCCCGCTTTTGTTCGATTACATCACCAGTGTTCTCAAACGGTGAACGATAACATCTCGAGGAAATCGGCATGTCTTATTTATTTATTTACTTAAAGGTTCACCCACAGCACATACATATACATAGAAATAGCAAGTCATACGGTTATATTCTAATATATATGCCAATTATAGGTAAACACAACATTGACAACACAAGACGCCAGATTACCGCTTAGTTGCTAACTTAAGTCTAATGTACAATTGTTAAGAAAATGAGAAACTAAATAAAAATTAAAACAAAAGTTGTAAAATAAATTAAAATAAGAGACAGTGTAAGTAATTAGATTGGGTAAGATTTGCACTATTAATCAGATGTCTTAGAATAAAAAAGACATGTGACGTCTACCAGCCCGCACTGGGCTCGTGTGGTTAATATGGCCCACTCCATCGCTCAGAGAGGAGGCCTGTGTCCCAGCAGAGGGAACTTTACAGGGTGATTAGAGGAATATAGAGTGCAGTAATCAGTACATGATTCAAAATCCATCAGCGTTGAAATAGTTCGGCGGTTTTTTTTTAAATAGTATTTGCATACATTTTAATCGGGTAGGTTTTGCACTTTTCTATGATAACAGTTTTTTTTCTGGTAGCCGACAAACATGTTCTACGCTACGGATCTAGAGCCCTGTGCTGAGTTCATGGTACCAGTTTGCGTGTCGATGTCTGTATATCAATACCTTTTTAAGAACACTCCGTTCTTCATAATAGGTCGAGGTGCAAACTTAACCTACTTGCTCCAGCTACAGTTTAATATAAACGAATGCTTAAACTTTTGTGTTAAAACCTCACATTTGAGCAAAACATTATTTTGCTTCCAACATTACCCATTCACAAATGCTAGAAATGCATTATGAGTTTCAGTGATCATGTTTGATACGTTTGTGCATAACTATATTGAAACGAACGAACGAATATAATGGGTTAATAGCAACGTTTCACTGCCAAATATCTTACACACTGCTGAATGTTCCCGGAGCTTACAATTTAGTTTTGAATGGAATATTGAGGGGTTTGTGGCTATTCATCGTAATAACAGCTAGCCGCACGGGTCGGTCAATCAGGTACTACACTTGCTGCAGTTGATGGGTGGATGGGTGACGATCTTTAACTACCAAGACCCCTCCGTGCCTCGGAAAGCACGTTAAGCTGTTGGTCCCCGCTGTCATACGTGGATCTTAGACAGTCGATACGGTTAGTCAGAGCCCGAAAAACTGGCAAGCAGCCTTACCAAAGGGTACCTTGTTAACCAGTAACTGGGTTGTGGTCGTCAGACAGGCAGTCGCTCTGTAAAATACTGGTATTCAGCTATATCCAGTAAAACTGGAAGCTGACCCCAACATAGTTTCGAAAAGGCTAGGACTATACTAGATGAATTAGAGCAGTGGTGGCCCAGTGGGATCGGCCCCACATACGAGGGACGTGAGTTCGAACTCAGGCAGGCACTTTGTGTAACTAATTTCATCACCACTTTTGTCAAAACGGTAAAGGAAAACATTGTGAATAAACCAAATGTCCAAGTATCAAAAAAAAACAGTGGCGCTCCGGCAGTGCCGAAAAAAGTGAAAACTTGAAAAAATACGTGTGTATTTTTGAATCGTCAGATTAAACAACGTTCAACGCACGTTTAACGTTGTTCGTTCGTACGTTTGTATTGTCAGTGGTGTCGGTAATCACTATTACCGAGAGGTGAATTTCTTTTTCTCATCTCAAAAAAATGCCTAATGCGCCTAAATTAGTTTTCATTTAAAAAAATTGACTTGTGAGAGCACCAACCCGCACTGAGCCTACGTGGTGAAATCGCACACGTAGTACACGTCGTCTCACAGACGTAGGCCTGTTTCCCAGCAATGGAAACATTTTAGGTTGATGATGATGATAGCTTACACAAGACTGCCAATTATAATGAAATAAAACCTTCTTTACACATAAAAAAAGAATATTGCTATATATATGATACTAGCTATTGCCAGCGGCTTCGCCCGCGCAGAACTTTCATCCCCTATTTAACTCCCTTAGGGATTGAATTTCGTAAAATCCTTCCTTATTCCTTGTCTACATTATATAGGGAAACTCTATGCAAAATTTCAGCTTTCTAGGTCCACAGGTTTGGGCTGGGCATTGATGAGTCAGTCAGTCAGGACTTCTCTTTTTATTTATATAGATAGATAGATTGATGAACTCCAATTTCCTCAGTCTGTGAAAGTTGTTAAAAACTCGTATTTTTTCATGGAGAAGGTTTATATTCCGACCTCAATTTGGACCAAGCCGCAGGCAAAAGCAAGTAGAATCTAAAATAGAATGAAATGAAACAAAATGGCAACCACAAAATCTCTAATGATGCCGAAAGCATATTTGGTCGTGAGTTTCGATCGAGTTCCAGTAGTGCGCACAGCGTCTGCCATTCCCCCGCATTCTCCAGTCTCCCCGCGGCCATGGAGCTAGTAACAGTATCCACACATCGGGATCGAAATTTAACACTAAAATACGAACGATATCCCGTAAGTGTCATATTGTAATTTATGTTATAGGAAGTTCAAAGTATAAAATGTGTCAAATATTCTGTGAAAAAATGGGTTACTTAAAATATAATTAACAAAATGTTTGGCGGTACGATGTCTACATAGTTCTGCCTACCTTATCGGAGAAAACAAAACGTGAAGTTTTGTATGTGTGTGACAGCAAGTATATATGTCATATATATGTACAGGGTTATTGGAAAAACACCAACAACCTCTTAAGACGTCATTTGTACTCATGGTACGACTTTCGATTGACGTTCGTCGAATTGATTTACTAGCCCCCTTAAAAGGAAAAGTTCCGGTTTCCTTTTTGTTTTTTTTTTTAATTTTGAGGAAATTTGGACCGACTCAGAGGGATTTTTGTATCTATTTTGAGACTGCAACTTCTCCGGCGCTGCGGAAAGAGCAGCCTCTACTCCCTCGCGTAACAAATCGCTGGCATCCATCCTCGCATCCGCAGCTTCGGCTTGTTGTCGGCCTACGGTTTGTCACAGCAGGCGGAGGCCGCTCTCCTTACGCATCTCCGGCTCTATAAAAACACTCTAGGGGTAGGACAGACACGTACCAGGTAGATTCGGGGCCAATCAATTCGGTTTTTTGACAAAAGTTGAACCTAACCTATTATATTGGTTATCTGCCCTAATAGGTATACTGTTAAAATAAGTTTTACGTTTCGTTCCACAAACACTACACATTTTAATTTTAATAGCTCGTAATGAAAATAATGCTGTAATTTAAATATAAACTGTCAAATATAATGTATATGTACTATTGTAATGAGTACAAAATATAATTATTTACGTAAATTTATATAAAAGTAAATGTTACCGAACATATGACAACGTAAACCGAAACGTTCAATGGCGAGAATTCTATCTAACCTGTGGTAGGGATTGACATAAATATTGCAAAAATAATTGGTTTTCAATATTTTTTTTCTCAAAAAGTACGCGTCTCCGTATGCTGAAACTTTGCGCGTGTACTTACAATAATGTAACCTTTCTGTAAAAAATAAAAAATATCAACCCCCAGCTTGACGGACGGCAATGGGAAGCTGATCATTTATGTTTATATAAATCATCAAAATATAGGGAACAGCTGATTTTTTTTTTCGCGTTTTAGGGTTTGGTCCCATAGTAAAAGTTGTTCATAATGATGAGTAATATGACCTTTTAAGAGGTTGTTGGTGTTTTTCCAATAACCTTGTATATACTAACAACACATTATCGTGAACACGCTAATGTCAAACGCTTACGACTAATCGAGAGTGTGTGGTGACAAACCTATCGTATATCTAATGTCTACAGCCTCACAGTGATATTCATCTCAAAACAATAGGGTATTTTCCACTTAAATAAATTAGATTTAAATCATTTTTAATTGAGAAAATGTGTATTAATAAATTTATTTTTATTTTTCTGTTAAATATATCGTCCCAATCTTCAAATTAAAATAGTTTTTATCAAATCGGAAAATACCCTATTTAATAGTCTATTAAAGCAAACAATATAAACCTTTAAAAAGTAATAACCAACTGCCAGTCCGATGATATTACAATCTACGAGCAAAATTACTCTTAATCACTACAATAATAAGCTGCATAATAGACCCCATGCATTCGCTGATTATTGACTATAATTGCTGGTTTCCTAGCTAGAGTATTAGTAACACAATATCACTCAATTACTGGTAGTCGTAATTAAGCAATTGAAACCGGTGAATAAGCTAAATAGACTAAGCAAAGTGTTCGCTTTGATTCTGTAATCTGAACTTGGTCGTTGATAACTGGCTCACTTATATATGACGTTTACATCCAATAGGATTCTGAGAAATGGCAGTCCGAAGTAAACATTTGTGCACATAATTGCTCACATTTCGTTCAGACCGCAATTTCTCGGATGTATGCAGTGCGGAGACGCTGTAACCATAAAATAGTCCGTGATTTCCAGTTGTTTTAAACTAGAACCTATTCACAGGTGAAACGTGACATGGTCGCCATCAAGCAAGAGTTGGACACAGTGCAGCAAGTAAAAGAAGAGATTGAAGAGCTGCGAGAATACGTGGACCGGCTTGAGGAACACTCACAGCGAAGGAAACTCAGACTGCTAGAACAGGTACGTACCGATGATGATGACGATGGGATTGAGAAGAAGCAGAAGCTGCGTCTACGAGGCAAGTTTAGGCAGTGCGAGAGCTAGTTGTACCAAACAGACGGCTCTGACTTGCTACTAGCTGATAACTCGCCCACCGTAGAGCAGCGTCTCTTGTATCATTAGTCATATAGGCAGATAGGCAACCTGACCTCGACAACCCTGTCACTGGGTAATAGTGAGTGGGTAAGACTGGTTGTCACACTTTCAGGCTTTTGACGACACGTGACGACTGTCAAAGATAGCCGGAAAGACAGCCGGGCGCAACAGCTTAACGTGATATGCGAGGCACGGCATTGGTATGTAAAGATAAACTGCGGCAAGCGTAGTATAACCTGATCGATGGAAGCTTCCGTCTGTTGTTACTCAGACCCCTCGACAAATTCCTAGTATAAGAAGTGCCAATATTTAGTCTTGGAACATATAGCGTAATAACACCAGCGTTGTATCAATCCTAGGGTTTCATTAGGTATATTATCAATTATAGCATTTAAATAATACAAAGGAAGGCAACGAGTGACGCATCAGACATCTGGATCAGGTACCCCATTAGTTAGTAATTATAAATGTATTTCGTTACAAGTAGGAACAATATTTCTTCTTTTTTTAATTATTATTAATGATATTATTATTTTTTATTATTTTAGAACTGTACAGTGGCTTCCTCTTTACTTTGATGTGCATGATTGTTTAAATTAATTGATGATAAATGGTAGAAATACTTTATACCAAGCATTGGATTCGGGCTCAAAATTTGGGATGGAACTCAGTATATACGGAGAGCGAAGACTTTGACCAGAAGCAGAAGATCAGGGCCCTAGATGAGGTAGGTAACTTATCATGAATTGGATACCAACAGGTCCGACACATCAGCAGAGCCGCAAAATACGCCACTACTACTTGCCTCCAAGTAGACCCAGCAGCGGTAAATGATGTTATGATGTACTACACATATAGTAAGTACAGGGCATCGACTAAGGTTCGCAAGGTTCAAAAAACGAAAACAGTTCGCAAAAGCTGCTTTCCGATACAGGTTGGTATCACAATATCGTAGAACCAACAACAGACATGTTCAACCATTGGCTTCGATAGATTCCGACACCAGCGAGACTAGGTTTGAACTTAAAATAGAATATTAATAATTAAAGCCAACTCGGGTAACTTTGGACCATTATTTTTCAAAACATTGGTGCAATATTTTCTCATGACACAGAATCTAGGCAATAACAAAAAAGAAACAGGATTGACAATAAATTGACATTCTGTGAAACTAATTTGAATAAAAAACGCTGGTAAAACTGATTCTTTGGGTGCTATTTTAACCTTAGTTCATGAAGCCGCGTTCAACTGTTATTGCAAGCTGGAGGCTGTGTCCAAAAACAAAACGAGTGACCCCCGCCCGCCTCACTTCCCACCCGCGTAGTATTGCTAGCTCAGACATTATTTGCCCTTTTTTGGGGTAAATGTTGAGAGTATTGGAGTTACGAAAATAATAAAATCAAAATTTAATTGTCCTCAAGACGTTTAAAATGTATTTTAAAGTCGTTTTTAAACATATTACAATGAATAAAAGCCCTCAGTAGATAATAAAAGAGGGAAATCAAAACTCTTACATTGACAGCACGTACAAGATGGACCCATTATTCTCGATGACAATTAAAAATTGAACAAAATATTCAATAATTAAATAAGACAATAACTGAATGCGCTACTTGCACATGAAATGTGATCCCTTTCTGTTTTTTTTAGCCCCGCTGAATTTTTGAGGTAGGAACGACATAAGTCGGCATAATTTGAATAAATTGAACATCGGTAAAACACGTCGAGCGATACGACAGTTACAGAGTGACCGATCGGCTGCGCGTCAAACTACTCTATGATATAAGAGTAGTTTTTGTCGCTTCTGTATTAGGCGCGCTCACGGAGTCTGGTTCTTTATGTATTGTGAGTAATTACATTAAATCGTGTCGACGTTCATGGCGTTTATAAAATAAAATCGTTTAATAAAATCATTTTTGTTGCCACAACTAAAAAAAACCATATCGCTGGTGTTTATAATATTTGAAGAGTTCCTTCGATTTCTGCAGGATTCCATCATCAGATGATGAAGTGATAACAATGGAACCACCTGGAAAGTATACCCTTTCAAAAAAAAACCTCCTCTTTTTTAAGTCGATTAATGGTAACAGATACAGTCTATATTGAAATAAATATGCCACAAAATTGATCTAGGCTATGCAAGTCGAGTAAAACTCCATGAGATAAGAACATGGGATTTTATTTAATTTTACCCAAAAATCAATGTAACTTCGACCATTAACAAATTAAAAAGAAATAAAACCCACGCCCTCTGTATTTTCAAAATAAAAATCACAAACTAAAATGTTCACGATAAAACGGAAACTATCCCATAAATGGTTCAAAATTACCCGATTTACTGTACGTTGTCCAAGCTAACAAGATAAAAGTAACCGCATCAAAAAGTATTGTTAAAAATATACATAGACAGTGCACGGTCTACCTCGCTCACAAATTGAGTTAGTTGCCGTGGAGCGCTAGACATAAACGCAGCGTAAGTAATTCCATCAGGCACAAATTGCATAAAATTTCCGCAGAATAGCGTTGTGATATTCTTATCCATAACAAACAGAGTAAGTCCGTTCCAGTTAAACATGATTAGCCTGTGTTTCATGGCCGAGGACATTTTTTCTTTTGCGGTTATCCCAATTTTTTTGAGGACGGCGCAACATGTCATTTTCCTCCACACTTCTCTTTTATCGTCATATCGGTTGTCACTCCCTTTGTTACAACAGTCCATTGTAATAAAATCCCGAAGCATTCAAAAGCGTCTCGGCGACCTTATTTTAAAAGTCATTGCCATTCCGCTGAACAACGCTTCCATTATGGAAAAATAGTTAATATATCGTTGAAAACAATGTCGAAACTCTTAAGATTTGAGACTGTAATCAACGATATTCGGGGAAATCCAGTATTTTAAAAACAGGAGCTTATTTTTTTTTTCAAGAGCTGCTTTTTTTATTCATTTGTGTTGTCATGTATTTTATTTGAAAATGTTATGTTTGTACTGTCGATTTCATTTCAGTATTCGTCTTCGTGTGGATTTGTCACTGCAGTAAATTAAGAAATTAACTCAAGATTATAAAGCGCTAAAATCACATCATAACATATGTGTTGTCGTTAACTAAAAGTGCACTTTTTTCGATTTTTTATGTTGTTTTCTTGTTCTGTTTCGGGGGGTAATCCAGTGGTATTGTTTCAGGGCCTTACCTTCTTCCTGTCGTACGCAATACTGGCGGCGGTGCTGGGCATGTTGCAGTTCGGGTACAACACTGGTGTCATCAACGCTCCTGGCAAGGTCAGACATACACCCTAGTCTTAAGTAATAATACCAAAGTGCAGATAAAATCACTCTTCTAGATCACTGCGTTTCCTGGTGGCACATACTCATCATGCATACAGGTTTCCTCACGAGGTTTACTTTCGCCATTTATCATCATCATCTGCCTAGCCTTTGCCCAACTATGTTCGGGTCAGCTTCCAGTCTAACCGGATGCAGCTGAATACCAGTATTTTACATGGAGCTATTGCCCATCTGGCCAATGACAATATAAATTCATTCTAAAATATAATAAAAATACTTATTTCGTCCTATGGTCGAATAAGTATAAAACTGTGTTCAGAAATTTGGCAGCTGAAGTGGGTAGGTAGACCGTGGCAGTGACGATGATTATGATGTATATCAGTAAAGTACAATAATAATCTCAAAAAAAATGTTCTGAAGTAATTGTATTCAACAACGACATAAAAGAGAATGCGAAACCGTACAAAGTGGTTTTTTTACTTAGACCACGTCCGAACGACCTACGACTCGGTGTTTCTGCTGGGCCACCACTGCTCCCTGAACACTGTACTTTTTATAAAACAGTTGCAGCGCTCCGCGGTTTCACCTGCGTAGTTCCCGTTCCCGTGGGAATACGGGGATAAAATATAGCCTATGTCACCCGGGGATAGTGTAGCTTCCCAACAGTGAAAGAATTTTTCAAATCGGTTCAGTAGTTTCGAAGCCTATTCAATGCAAACAAACAATCAAATCTTTCCTCTTTATTATTATTAGTATAGAATAATATTTGGAGTGCAGTTAAATATTTTAGACAACATTTAATAGAAAATCCCAAACACCACCGCAACTTGTGAAACCACTTGACAAACACGGAATGACTCCCTAAGAGAATTTAGCGACGAAATGGTAATTCACAGTGAGTGGACAAGTTAGTTCAACCGATGTGCCGACGCTAATTTCATTCCGATAGAGCCTCCAACAACTTGTAAACTAGATGTATGCATACAGTGGGGCGCCGCCCAAGCGCCGCCGCCGATGGTGCAACTCAACTCGCCAAGTTACTCAAAGACCCGAGGGAACCAATTAGAGAAACCGTTTCGATTACAGACGCAACTGATTAAATGTACTGTGAAAGGAAATATTCATTGCAAGTGAAGATATCTGGAATAGAAACGATTTGTGAATTTACTGAGAAGAAGGCTGATAGAGATGTAGTTTAGTTTCGTTTATTGACTCATAAAAACAAGTGTTACAATATTGACGCGTGACATGTACTTTAGAAGAAGAATGTACTGTCTATCTGACCTCCACAACTCAGTTATTAAGTAATACGATAGCCCTTGGTAAGACTGGTTGTCAGACTTTCGGGCTTCTGACGACCGTTAACGTTTTAGCCCACGTTCCCACGGACCTTATTAAATCGCGGCCGGATTTTTTCGCGTCCTGGATCTTCAGTGCAATGTTTTTTTCGACGCTTTGACACTCACTCGCGCTGCACTATGTTGGATTCTCAACTCTCGGTTCAACACCGAGAGTTGACGTTGAAATCCAGACCATGTGGACATCTACTAAGATCCACGCATGATAGCCGGGACCAGCGTTTTAAGTGCACTCCGATGCAAGAGGTTTCGGTTTGTAAATATAGTCATAGTCATCCATCCAAATTCCAACCTCGGCAACCGTAGTTTAACCTAATGGTTTGCAATTTTGCAGTAACATTAAAATCATTAAAATGCTATTTATTTGCGACGTTGTTGTGAGCTGTTCGCAGATTACACAAATATTAGAGTATGTAACAGTGTTTTTTTAAATTATTAGCTGTTGATTTTCCACTGTTGGGCAAACGCCTCCTTACTCTCTTTTCACCTCTTCCTCTTTCCTCTCTGTCTAGAGGTACCAATGACCAATTTTATAACTAAACATTCGAAGATATGTGAAATCTACAAACCCGCACTCGGCCCGCGTGGGAGATTACACCCCACTCCCTCTTGAAGAGAGAAGGCCTGTGTCCCAGCAGTGGGAAAATTATACGCCGATTATACATACGTACCTATGGCATAAACACCAACACAACTGACACAAATCACACCACTATGTATACACTCTTTTTATGCATATTTTAAGTTTAAAATACTTATGTACCTTATTATCTAAAAAAAATATTAATGGAAAGAAGGAGCCTGGACCTCATAACGCAGGGAATCATAGTGTGAGGTCTAGGAATTCTTTTATTATTCTTTTTCTCATCTATCAAAGTAACTATTGTCTTCTCCACCAGAATATCGCAAACTTCATGAAGGATGTATACAAGAACCGATATGGAATGGACCTACAAGACGACACCGTCAACAGACTATACTCCATAGCGGTCAGCATCTTTGCTATTGGTGGCATGCTCGGTGGCTTCTCGGGTGGCATGATTGCAAATAGATTCGGAAGGTAAGGATGACGTCACAATTCCTCTATCACAGATAAGTTAACGTTCCAAACACACACGAGCATAAATAGGTTACACTTACGTAAAATTAAACAGCTGTTTCCCAGTGTAATCTCCATTGTTACCGTAGAAAAAGATTTGTTTCACAGTTCGTACAGTTTGGTGCTATATTTGTAATAACCACAAGATTTCTATCAAAATTATAGAAAATAATCGCCTTTTAATCTTGCGTAAGTCTAAGGCTTGAGTTTATAGTCTACAAAACGGATAAGTATACAGGCAGCCAATTTACAGCTATTTTTAATCTGTTGTCCTAGTACGTCAAGTCTTAAACATCCCTGTTCTGAGTAAATTTTAAGACAATCTTTCAGTAAAACCCCGGTAACCTCGGTTTTAAGCTCACTCGTCGATCAAGCGCTTAAGATTCTTAAGCAATTTCTTAGGTCTGAATTATTGGTTGTGAACTAAAATATCCAGTATCACAAATCGTACGTATATAATTAATATTACGGTATATTTTTAGACTGCCTTAATGGTCTAGTAGTTGCAAGCCCTACTTCTAAGCATGAGGGTCCATTAGGGGTTTGATTTCCAGGTCAGGCAGGTCGGTTTTTCCATCTAAAATTTCTCAATAGCAGCCGGGAGTCTGGGTTTGTGCCCGTTTTTTGGCAAATTAGCACATGAGACCTTAACATAACTTGCGGATTGTGAGTTTACTATAGGTACAACTCTGGCCAATCTGACGGGGAACAAGTCGTGATGTTTATGTTATGTCACATATTTGTAATTAGAAATTAATAGCGCTAAAATATTTTAGTCTGCTACAAACCAAATAACAATAATGTGTTGCTAAGTGTTCAGTTTCACAATTTAAACGCCCATCTTTTGGAGAAGTTAAATTTTCTTCGACATGATTTTGACAGTCTGTAACATAATATAGCAAGATATCATTACTTAACCATTATCGATGGCATTTAGAGATTTCGTGAGAGCAGCCATGTTGGAAACATCGCTAATATCTTAAATAGCTAAACAACTGTAAGGACGTCGAGAGAATGCGTTCGTGACACCTGGCGGTTTCATAAACTCGAACAAAAAGTATTTTTTAAAAATAAACCAATTACAGACACTTTTGAATAGTCAAGGGGCTAGTCAGAAAGATTAAGCTGGTAAAATAAGAGAAAACCGGCCGAGAAACTCCACCGGCGCGGCGTCTATTAAATCAAAAAATTTGTTACATCATTCATGTTGAAATTATATATTTGAGAATGATGTTAAAATGTGCACGTCGCACATTAAAAGCGTCCACAAAACAAAACAAAAAAAAAGCAATTCAGAAGCTATGAGATGACCAGTCCCGACTGACGGCGGCTGCTCTTCACGAACATGACGTATGGATCGGTACCATTCAGGTCAACCATTTTAAAGCAACTTAGTGAACACACACGCCACCACCAGCTAGACATTTGATTGAGCATGATAACCCCCATTCAGGTCAATGAAAGACGTACCCAGTAAGTGGTAGCTTTATAGTAGGTACATAGTGCTCACACATGTGCTATAACATACAAAAAAAGGTGTTTAGCGAATTTGATCTTTATTACTTACTAGAATTTTCACACTGATAGGTGTCAGGAACGATTCACGATTCTGTCTAAGATCGAACTGTAAAAGAGCAACGGCAAATATTGGACAAACGTGGTCTGCCATTAGTAGCAATGTATAGCATCCTAATTGCGCAACACAATCTGAATGATTTAGAAATATATTGCTAATCCATTGTTTCATAAGTTCGAAAAATGTATCTGGTCAACAACGTAAATAATGCAATGAATGCTGTTGCAGCCATTCCTACTGTTAATGTATTTACGCAATTACCCCACTGGAGTGTTGATAATAAGTATCAGCACATGGAGTTAAGAAACAAAATCAGCGTATTTTCTTCCTGAAACTGTAAGAAGTCAGATCTGACAGCTATAAAAATACTTTGCATAGTGATGGGAAAAATAATCTGTAACTTTAAAAACCCATTGTCGAGACATACCAATTTATCATACTTATAGTCTTATTCATAAAAAGTTATCGAACGTCTTAACAGTTGTTAAAGTCTGGTTTCGTATTGAAAACCAGACTTTAAACTTACTGTTTAGATGTTCGATAAATTTTATGAATAAGACCGTTAGTTTGTAATCGACAATTTTTAATCGATTGTAATATTTAATTCAGTTATTACATAAACCAAATTATAGCTAAGTTTTAATTTGGGCGAGTTTCAATGCCAAACCAAGACATAAACTCAACTCATATAATCAACGGCCCAAACAGTCAGCCAGTCAGCTAGTCTTTCTAACTCAAAAAATATAACTTAAAAAATAAAGAATTCAGTACCTATGTCGATATATGTATACTATTAATCTAACTCAAGAATTGAAGGATTTCAAATGAGTGAAGATTTTTTTAAATCCGACTGGTACCAGAAATTATCCCCTAAATACAAACTTACAAACAAACAGTTTATACCTCTTTATAATACTATAATTATAGATGGTAACACCATGATGACACTTACGATCGTTTAATTAAAAGATATTTTATTTGTACCAGGAAAGGGGGCTTACTGCTAAATAACATCCTTGGCATCAGCGGCGCTAGTCTCATGGGCTTCACAAAGATATCACACTGCTACGAGCTCCTCATTTTTGGAAGGTTCATCATCGGAGTCAACTGCGGTAAGTCACTCAATGATAAAAGTATTTGTACAAACGCTAGCACATCAACTTGTCAAATTTCTTTCATAGATTTTCAACTTTATTACATAAGCATAAGGTTCATATTCAATTGGGATTTGACAGTTTGGGGTAACTTGATGTGCTGACGTCTGTACTACACACAAATCATTTTGATGTCAACGCAGGTCATCATCGTCTGCCTAGCCTTTTCCCAACTATGTTAAGGTCAGCTTGCAGTCTAACCGAATGCAGCTGCATACAAGTATTTTACGTGGTGTGACTGCCTATCTGACCTCCACTACCCCGTTACTGGGTAACACTATACCCCTTGGTAAGACTGATTGTCAGACTTTCAGGTTTCTGACGACTCGTAACCTCTCTCAAAGATCCACGAATGACAGCCGGGACCGGCTTATCATGCTTTCCGAGGCACGGAGGGGTCTCGGTATGTAAAGATGATCACCAATCCACGAACCGATCGCGACAAACGTAGCTTAACCTGACCGATTACTGTTATTACTTAACCACGTCTCCCGCTGATGTTAACGAAGGTATCATTCAAAATTAAGTGTCAAATTGGCAATTACAAAACACATAACATGTATGTAACTTTCACAAAATAAAGAATACATGCCATTGAGACATTCACTAATCACAAGTTATTATTATGGTATAGCGGCATGCTAGCTAATTGCGGAGTTTTGTACAAGTAACAAGTTACTAATTAACAATACAATATGTCAAAATGATCCTTACTGGTGGAGCCAATCTTCTCAGAAAAAAAATCACCGTGAAGTGACCCGTCAACGGTGTCAATTCACTTCAAGCTACAGATGGAATCACAGCCCTATTCTAGGTCACTTCACCGGATTTTAGTATTTTCCATTTTCAAACTGTATAGTCGCTTTTCACAAAAATAAGAGTGCCAAGTGAAGTGCAACCAATTAGGTGCGCGCTATCGAAAGTCATTGAAGATACGCAGTTGATTAACTATTTCAATTGTAGAACTAGACAACGTAGTAAGCGACATCATCGCATTTTTCAATCAAATTGCCTATATCTACCGTTAATAGCCCCCTAACACGTATGACAAGGTTATTTAATGAAAGATCCAACTTGACGGTTTACCCTATCGAAGTTTTCTCTATAAGTTTCGTTTCATACAGACGTTCCCTATATAAACAGTGTGAACAATGCACGCTTAAATAGCACAAATTGTTTAGTTTTTTGTAGTTTTCTAGATTTCGGTTTACTGGACACACTTTATTTTTTCTTCTTGTCTCTGATTTTCATTATGTCAATGTGAACACACACTGGGCCCACCAACACGCACTGGGCCCGCGTGGTCCCACTCCCTTTCACAGAGAGGAGGCCTGTGTCCCAGCAGTGGAAACATTCAAGGCTGCTGCTGCTGCTGAATGTCATGCATAACCGTTATTTGCACGGTTACTGAAATTTCGATTTTAGAAGTTAGTTTATTTGAAATGTAAGTGACAGTGCTGTTGGTGTGCTTATAATAAATAGTGAAATAAGCGAACAAGTCGTTTTCATTTTCAAACTTCATAGTCACTTTACACGGTGACATTTTTACAGGATAGACCAGCAGATTTTTTTTTTTTTTTCAAAAACATTGCGGCTGTACTCGTAATTTTAAGCAAGTTACCAGCCTGTCTCGATCTGTTAAAAATACCTCGAGTTTCATTTTCTTACAAAAACGGTTTTGTAGGTACAATTTTATGACAACCTTTACATTTTCATTGACCGATTTAATACACAAAAAAAACCGTCATGCTGAAAAAAACTACAAAGTGAAAAATTACTTTAATTTTGGAAGTAGCTGTCTTTGCATATGTATTTGACGTTTTTGCCACTGACTTCCAAAATTAAAGTTATTTTTCAGTGTTTATTTATGAAGTCGGATGGATGGTCTAAGTATGGATGGACCCCAAGGATGATCATCCTTGGGCATACGCTATGTATCAAAAAAGATTTTTCGGTATCGATCCACAATTGCCGGAGATATGGCGGAACATACATACTAAAAAAGAAACTTACAAACGAATTGAGAACCTACTCCTTTTTGAATTCGGTTAAAAATGAAAATAATCATGTCCTTTTAGGTTACACGATTACACTAATTAGGTACTTCACTTTCTTCGACAATTGTTGGTAATTCAAGTTCTTCTTGACACAACTGCCTTCTATTCTGTTCTTTTATTTGTTCAGGGTTAAACACATCATTAGTGCCAATGTACATATCGGAGATCGCGCCTCTGAACCTGCGCGGTGGGCTGGGCACGGTCAACCAGCTAGCTGTCACTGTGGGGCTCCTCCTCTCGCAAGTCCTGGGCATCGAGCAGATTCTTGGTACTGATGAAGGATGGCCTATTTTGCTTGGTAAGCTGTCTTTTGAAATATTTTTCATTTCATTTATTTTAAATAGGCACATAAAAGGTACTTTTGATCGTCAACTTTTACATTAAAATGACAATGATTCTAATCGCGCCTTCCAAAAGATAGATTCGTATGGAGAAGAATGGGAAAAATGCTCCACCGTTACTCTTTTAAAATGTTTTATAATTTTAGCATACATTAATTAAAGACGATGCATCTAGAATAAAATTACCATACCACAACAGGTGAAAATAATTTAAAAGATTATAATTAGAATCAGCCGAATCAGGTAATTTTAATGTTCCCACTGCTGGGACACAGGCCTCGTCTTGGTGAGAATCCACCACATGAGCCCAGTGCGTTAGTGTTAGAAGTCAGAATGGAAGTAGGTTCTACTTTAGCTTGCAATATTTTTATAGTAGAGAGTTACTAAATTAACATCAGCAGATGTATCCGCCAATTCTGTTGTCCTGTTTGCAAATCATAAAATTGAACTAATGAAATTCAACTGCTCAACCTGGCAATAGAATCGCCCTCGACTCTATTGCCAGTCGCTATTGCTCAATCACATAGAACTTAAACATTACTGGCGAAATTTGGGTATATTTTAGTTACACGTCTGTCCAACCCTTCGGATAAACAAAGTGTGATGTTAAGCTACTCAACATTTTAGTAGCAATCAAATTACTCTTGCTAGAATCCTAGAACGCGTCTTTACCATTAAATAGACGCAACCACTTATACTGTAGCCAAAACACTGGTTTTCTTTTTTCGTTATCTGAGCCATATTTCTAAAAATAGATTATAAAACACAACATCCAAACACGTTCATCAATGTAAACATGAAATCGATATACCTATACTGTCGTAAGTAGTATCATAGTTATGAGCTACATCTGTTAGGGCGTGGGCGTGTTGCCAGACAAATAACGCCCCCCTGACCTGTATATAACGCTATGTACTGTACATAGGCGGAAACTGTATGAGACAGCATCAAAGGTGTCCTTTCAATATAAAATGAATGCAGAAGATTACGGCGACCAAATCAACGAACTAGTTTACTGCTTGTTTTAATGTTTCCCAAAGGGGAACAACAGTTCTTTATAAAGTATTTCTGAGTTTTAGAACAGTAGGTAATCATTTTAGCAAGTAAAAACAATTATAAACGTAATCAAATATTTACGATTCACAAAACAATCTCAAACATCAATCTCAATTATAAAAGCAGAATCATGACTCCAAAAGACATCCAACTGAAGAATTAAATTCAGAACTGCAATTAAAAACTTTAAGAAACTAGAACACGATGAATTCAAAGCGTGATCAGAACATCTTGTCACACCTAGGCCTTGAAAACTATGAAAGAAAATATTGCAGTAATAAGCAATAAAGATGAAAGGAGGAGTGCAAAGTTTAAGAAGCACGGCCTCTGCAGGTGCGAGATTCTAAAGTTCAGGACAACTTACAAGTTGGTAGTTGACAATAACGACGCGGCCGCGGCGTTGACGCTTCAAGAGCAGTTAAAGTTTGTCTTGAGGGAGATTTTTCATATATTTAACTTGACTCGGTTACAGGAATTTTGATGTATATCTGGCGAGAGTGGAAGTTTTGAATTTGATATGCTTATTTTAAGAGTCGAATTCGTTCGTTTGAGGACTTTAGACAAAGTGGGTATTTTATTTATTTACTAAAACTTTATGTACAATTTAAAAAAATACTGTACAAAGACGGACTAAACGCCTCAGCATTTTCTACCACTCCACCTTAGGGTGATGCAGAGACAAAACATGGCAGCTGCAACAATATATTATTATTATCGTTAGATAGCTTGGAAACAACTATATAATAAAAGAATAAATAGGTTATTAAATAGGTACAAGAATAATAGTATTGCTGTCGACACTAATAACGATAAGATTAAGATTTGAAAAATGAAATTACTTTAAATTTTTTAGTATTTTGGAGACAATATTCTTGAGTAATGTATCGTTTAACTTATCATATATTATCATGCCCTGAGTGATCAGCAATTTGGCGTGAATAATAATATGTTTAAGAATAAGTGAATATTTAGACTATCTACCATTGTGTTTAGGTCTGGCGATCTGTCCGGCGATCCTGCAACTATTGTTGCTGCCTGCCTGTCCGGAATCGCCCCGGTACTTGCTCATCACACGCCAATGGGAAGAAGAAGCTCGACGTGCTCTCAGACGACTACGGGCTAGCAATCAGGTAGGGACTAACATCAGATTTACATAATGATATGCTTCTATGTTCTATGTTCTATGTTATACGGTTTGGTTTCCGCACTTAGTCCTTTAAGTGGACCATTGTGCGTGAGCCATGGCGGCCGTCAGTGGTTATTCCAACCAGCCCACCTCCCTCCAGAAGTTAGCTATAACTCCTGGTTTGTTGAGAACATCCGTGTAAGATTTGGGTGCCCCGAGGGTTTCTGTTCTAATCTGGGCTACGCCTGTACATTCGAAAAGCACATGCGCGACTGTTTCATCAGCCTCCATGCAGGCCCTGCACAGGGGGCTGTCCGTTAAGCCTATTGTGTGGAAGTGTTTGTTTAGCGGGCAGTGTCCCGTGATGGTCCCAGTCACCAGACGCAGGTCCTTTCTGTCCAGGCGTAACAGACGTCTGCTTAGCTTGCCATTCAAAGATGGCATTGCTTCCCTAGATTGCCTGCAGCCTGGTGTCGAGGTCCACCAGCTCTCTGCTTGTGTGTGTGTGTAGTCCTGAAGCCACCTGCGTATCTGGTTAAATGGGATGGGCACGATGGGTTCGGGTCCATAGACTGATGCGCTGGATGCCCTCCTAGCTAGTTCGTCAGCAGCATCGTTGCCTAGTGATCCGCTATGTCCTTTTATCCATTGCAGTGTCACAGTGTTGCGGTGAGAAACTGTTACTCGTTCAAGTGCATTGTGACATTCTAGTATTAAACTCGATGTTATGTATTTTTTCCCTAGGGATTGGAGAACTGAAGCACTATCGGAGAGTATCCGTATGTGGGTGTCTGTGACTCTCCTGGCTTCTATCGCGTAAGCCGCTTGTATAATGCCCACACATTCCGCCTGGTAGACGGTGTTGAACATTCCCAGCGGGCTGGATATGTTTATGTTAAGGTCGTGTGAGAATGATATGCTTTTCGAATATATGTTAGAGGTACGGCAATTAACGTAAAATTTTCATTTAAAACTCCACAATATCCTGTTTAGGTGGAAGAGGATATTGAAGAAATGCGTGCCGAGGAACGAGCCCAGCAGGCGGAGGCGTCTATCTCAATGAGGGAACTCCTATGTTCCCCCACGCTACGCGCTCCCTTGCTCATCGGCGTAGTCATGCAGCTGTCCCAGCAGCTCAGTGGCATCAACGCAGTAAGTGACTCTGTAACCCTGTTTAGCTTCTTCAGACTGATGGCACTAAAAGCTTTGATCTTTACATGAAACAGTTTCATAAATTCTAAGGATACAATCTACCCGTATAAGACTCAATGCTCCTACTTATTCAACATACAATAAATAATTGAGCACTTACTTCCACTCAAGCTGTGTATGCGATTGGATTTACTGATGCTAAAAATATGATCTTCAGTTTATGTTTTTAAATTTTCCTACTCGATAGCATTAAATATAAATCTGAATATACTGCGAGTCCCCCATCAGCTCCATCGTTTCCTCAGGTATTCTACTACTCCACTTCGCTGTTCACTTCTTCGGGCCTTACGGACGAATCAGCGAAGTTCGCAACCATGGGTATCGGGGCCATCATGGTCGGTATGACCCTGGTCTCCTTGCCTCTCATGGATCGCACTGGGAGACGGACGCTGCATCTCTACGGCCTCGGGGGAATGTTCATCTTCTCTATATTCATCACCATTTCATTTCTGATAAAGGTGTGTCTTATAAAATTGTGGTTGGTTTCTCTGGTATGCTCTAAATTTGAAGGTAAAATAAAAATCAAACTGCCTTCTGTGAAATTACAAACTTAAATTGTATTGATGATCTATCTAAATGTTGTGTTGTGAATTAAGAATGGATCAAATGTTTTAACAACTTTGATCAGAGAATAGGCGGAGATTTGCATAATAACTTACATATCGAACTCCGCAACATATACAACAATAACTCTCCCAAAACAATAACTAATCAATGAAAACCACCACAAAATAACTCTAAAAGTACTAACATTAATATTTTCCTAGAACTTTTGTTGTGTTACTATGTTTGGAATTTAGTTGTGTAATTTAGAATAAGTTGGGCCAGTGTTTCGGTTTGTTATACCGGCCCTAAATGTATTCCTTGAGGGGCACCGTGAAATTTCACCTCTTTCTTATATAAATACTTTTTACGAAAAAGTCCAGAAGGACTGTTTAATCGTTGTCTTACTTAAGCGTTGTCTTGATCAAGGATTACATAAAAAATGGCTTTGGCACGCTTCTCATCGCTTTCTTCACCTCTGTTACCGTTCTTGACTATCATTACTGATATTTTCTCTCATACCCCAATTGGTTGCTCGATCTCTTCCAAATCAACTTATTTTAATAATATTTTCGAAATTAGATTTACTTTCATTGGTTTATTTAGATATATGGACGTCAGAATACTGAGACGCCCTTTAGATTATACTTTTTAATGTCTGTGAACTTGAATATGATTTGTATCACACACCATATTATTATGCTACATAAGTGATTATCTTAGATCTGAGGCACAACCTGAATCTAAAGTTGGTGATTCAATTAAAATTGTTTTCGTTTCTTTTATGGATACTAATACAGTTTTTACATATATTAATAATTAAAGTTCTTTCGATTTAATGGAGTTATGTCAATGTGTCGTAAAGTGTTGTTTTACAAGATTTGTTTAATGATTTAAGACAAGGCTGCCCAACCAATTTTAAATATGGGCCCTTATTTTGACCACAAGTCAGCTTGCGGGCCATCTAGTAAATCAAACTTGCTTACATTTATGATACCTAGCTGTAAAATTAAAAAAAAAAACAAGTCATTCATAGTTTCAGTAATCAAGAATTTCAGTGATACCTTAGAAGCGGTATTTATGCAAAGAACTTTATTTGGCGACAAATCTGAGGTTAATAACTTAATCAAGTCTGAAAATATTTTTAATCGATTGCTAATTGATAATGGGTTCATAAGAAGCAAACAACATTTAAGACCCGGTTCAAAGTCGTGAAATCTATTCCCAAAAGTTAAAAAACCAATTTAAATACATCGGCGGGCCACTTGCTCGCCCGCGGACTGGCATTGAACAGCCTTGTTTTACGACATCGTTGATGAATTTTATGTCGCTGCTGGCCTCAACTGCATTCATTTATCGTTACGGCAGCAGAACGTTTTTATAGTCACAAAGTAAGGATATATAATCAATATTATGTGTGTCTTACAAATCATCAATTCGTGAATACAGAGTCGTTTTTGATACATATACGAATGTTTTTTTTTTTTTTTTAACAAATCATTATTAAATCCCTAAAATTATCAACAATCATATCGTCGTATCATTTATGTAGTCTAGTGACACTATGCATGCACCTCATCTTTAATCCCTGGTTTATTTCTCACACACTGTCATTTGCTTCATCGGGTGTATGTGTCACCGGTGGTCTTAAAAACTGTTATTGTCTTCAACAAGTCATTACCAACAACGTCCGTTGTTGATCTTGGTTTGTTCAGAATAACAGTAGTTAACAATCACTGAGAGACATACACTCGTCGCTTCGCTAGCCCTCCCCCCTCTTCGACTTTCCTGTTTCCGAAACCGGACTCTCGGTAGGAAAGCATTGTAAATAATGGGAATAAATTCTCAAATATAAATGTTAGGAACATCACTCACATAGCACTAACACTATCTTTGTTGTCCACTCAATTGTGGTTAAGTTCACGGGGAGCTCAGCGCACGCGTTTTTAAATGAAGCGAAATTAATAATCACACAAACACTGCTCAAAAGCAGGATGGCACTTATCACCAGCATTCGCAGTACATAAGATAGATGGACGACACTACGCTACCAGCACTCAACAACTGAGTCGGAACTCCTCGCATCGCGCGGAGCATGACGGACACACGGACAGACTAGTGTGTGATGTGCATTTATGTTTGTGGTTTATTTCATCATCCGGTCGGCGACGGGAAAGGACACCATTGCTATCCCCTGATAGGAGTTCTTCGGCTATGTGCAGGAAATGATCGACTGGATGAGCTACTTGTCGGTGGTGTCGACGCTGAGTTTCGTGGTGTTCTTCGCGGTGGGCCCCGGCTCCATCCCCTGGCTCATCACCGCCGAGCTGTTCTCGCAGGGCCCCCGCCCCAGCGCGATGGCTATCGCCGTATTAGTTAATTGGATGGCCAATTTCGTTGTCGGAATCGGCTTTCCTAGCATGAAGGTAGGTCTCTACGTGTGTTTGCCCAACAATGTGTGTAGAACTCCAATTCCGTCAATTAATATTGGTACAGGCGCACTGATCTTATAATTACGGTCAGTCATATTTGCAGTCAATATTGATTCCAATCAAGTATTACTGAAATTGAATGTTGGAGCTACATAAGCTTCGGGTAAACAGAATAGGTATTCCTTAAATTTTGGTATTAACGCTAATGATCAACAAATAGTAATTGTTTCGTATTCAATTTATGTTTTAAGTACAATGTTAAGTATATTTATTTTGCAGGCACTACTGGAAAACTATACATTCCTGCCTTTTAGTGTATTCCTTGCAATTTTTTGGATATTTACGTATAAAAAAGTTCCTGAAACAAAAAATAAGACCTTCGAAGAGATCTTGGCACTGTTCCGGAATTCCAACGGGAGGTAAGAGACGGCGTCTATTTCTTAGATATATTTTGAATACTTACTGGCACTAACTGTGTCCTGCCATTACATGACACATGATTCATGATTTTCCTTATAATCACGACACAGCACTAAACCAGACTGGTGCTGGTCATTCATGCGCACGCGTTGCACGTGATGTTTGTAAAGCATTATGTACATATCACTGGAACGAACGATGTTACCCTGTCTCATAGAGAGGGCTGTTGGAACATAGCTCCTACCCACTATGTACCGTGTTTCAGATCTAAATTCTATCAAACTATACTACCAGATTTATAGATTCATAAATACAATATTTACACGTACAGGTAGGTAGGTGGAAAGATATTTTAAAGCTTAAAATTGTTAAAGTTGCAAATAAACCATTGTTACAAAGAGAGGTAAAACTAAGCTAAGAACAAAATCAAGTCATTTGACATATACTAATAATTTGCAAGAAATAATTTCTATAATTTTGATAGTTTAATAAGTGGATTTTTTTATTGATAGCTTTGTAAAAATGTGTTCAAGTAAACAATTAATAACAAACCTTACTAGTGGTTGCCCAGTAGTCGAAATTCGACCTAAATTACGAAATACGAAATTCGATCATAATTTAAAAGAACATTAGCTTTCTGCATTCCTTTTCCATACTAAATGTAACTGTGCCAAATTTCATACTCCTCCGTCCGCGTTAATTTCGTAATTAGGGGTACAAAATTTTTACTTCACGTATTAATTTAAACATGAATTAGACAACGCAAAACACAGTAGACAATCAATTCAGAAATTTTATTTCAAAGTAAATAAAACTAAAAACAATTACTACGAAAACCTGCAATACCTTGAACGGTGAGAAACTGAACTGAACGTCTTAGAAGCGTAAGTAGTGATGCTCGTAGCAACATGGGGGATATCACATAATCGGTCAATGGGGTTGATTGGAGACTGTGTGCAGGGATAGTTTTCGCGACAGCCGCCTCTACGGGAGTATGATGAACTGCGTGAACGCCTTGGAACAGCAGCTGCCACCCCCGCCACCCCCCGCCCCCGTTGACGAGAAACACGATTCCCGTAAGTACCACGCTTTATGTCACCGCAATCACGTCACTATGCTGCCTACAGCAATTTCCTTAGTTGTCTCATCTGGTAAAAAAAACGCTATAAGAAGAGGTTTCAGTTACACTTTATAAACGTCTTGATCTTTGTTATAGTTTGAGTTTTATCATAACCTGAATCTAATGAACTATTCTCAATATTGAAACTTTTATAAATATCGTGTTTGTTTACTAAATCAGACAAATGAAGAAAAATACCAATAACGTTTTACAACACGGAGTCGTTACAAATGGAGAGTTGGGATTGCTTAGTCGGGAATCAGAATGACACTATGATCACTTTCAGTTTTATCCATTATCCGAAATGCTCGTGTTTCCCTCTCCATTTTTTAACTTCTCTGTGAATAATATCAGATAATTGCTAATATCATGATTGTCTACTCTACATTACATTACAGATGCTGTAATCCTTTTTCAAAATGTAAACTCTTGCTTTTGTTTTAATGTTTATGAATTTAGAGGCATCAGTCATTTTTTCCGCTTCACACTTACTCAGTACACTTCATCTTGCAATAAATATGCTTCTGTGGAACTTTACAATTGTGTGTGCATGATCTGTTGTGTTGTTAAAAGTATCACTAACATATGTGTGCGTGGTAGCTCCGGTACCCATGAGGCCGTTTCATTGTCAGAAAACAATTGATCTTCTGATGTCGCCAATTGTAAAACTTCGTCGCGAATAATAGAAACTGCCTTGTGGAACCCCACGCTCAGCTGTTATGCTTTTCTAGATTGCCGATATGGTCCTGGATGTTATGGTGTAGCAATACTTCCCTTACACGCCCTACTTCAACCCTTTATAATTTAACAATGAGACTACCTTCTTCTGGAACCGTACTGCTAGTTTATCATTTAAAATGTTTCCTCTTACCCTTCGTAGGCACAAACGTTCTGTCCAAATTTTATTTTACTAGATTTCTTGGTGGGCTAAGCTATGTTATTTGTCAGTTTAGATGTGTTATTTTATTAAAATTTATATAAAGGGCTTGTTTCAAATGACTTAGCGTTACTTAAAGGGGTGTGTGTTTAAGATAATTTGTTTTATTAAACCACAAAAAAAAGGGTAACTAAAGTATGTCTTACATTTTTATGTTACCTTCAAATCCCAATGTTTTACGGTGATGAATAACAAAAGAACACGGCATAATAGTCCAAAATTGTAAACAGTACAGTAAGCAGATGATCAATGCTGTTAATAGTGTGATGGACTAAGGACGTATCCTGTAGATGGGAAATTGTACATCGACACAACCCTTAAAAGTTTTGCCAAGTAATTTAAAGTAGCCCAGTATGTTTATATGAACTGAATAATATAACACATTTCTCTACGATAGGGAAATGTTCTTGTGCAGAAGACTCTTCCCAATGGAGCGCAGAAGTCCACAGTGATTTCAAAATCACCCTCAAAAGGGACAGCAGTGAAAAGACATAAAATAGCAGAGGTCAGATTAATTATATCTAGGATAATCAGGGTCATTAGCATCACTGCTCGGACAGCCTAACAGTGCACTGATGATGATGGATCGGACATGGTGATCTCTATGTAGGTAGAACTGGTCAACGAATGAGTAAGAGCAAGCAATGCTATCCGTGTACCTACTCGTCTCACGTGACACATGTTACATACAAAGTACAATATCCATTCCATCCAGAGTGAACACACTTGTAGGGATGCGCCCATCTGAAAGCTTCAAATGTTTTGGTACGAAGTTAGGGTAATTCTTGAAACTATCATCAGAGCCTGGTCAATTTCGACGATAGAGAGTTCGCTTATGCGATGCACTGGTTATAAAACGGAACTGGTCGAATTTCAAGCTTGCAGCACTGAGAATTCTTAGAGTGTTAGGAATCCCTGTTTATTAGAGATGATGTGTAACAGAAGTGGAGATAACTGAGCTATGCATTGCAGTATCGGAACAGTCTTCGGGTGGGGGGGAGGCGGGGCGGCCCCCACCGCCGCTGCCGCCGCCCAGGTTCCCCGCCACAGGCAATGTCTGACAATGGGAGACCGCTGCGAGGGCGCCTCTAGTCGGCCCGATCAAGGCCGCCGCCAGCTTCTTGTTTCATGGGCTCAGACGTCAGGGCGGCAGCCGTGCCACCATTACTACCACACAACAAATGTTCTAAATCGATGTGATTAGGTATATAAATCGAAACTAGTTATAAGTCACGGCGTAAATTAAACATACATAGTTCTTTAGTCGTCATTTTATGACATAATTTATGAAAAAAAAAATGCATAGGTACCCTGTAAAGTGCCATCGTTTCTTGTACCCATTTTAATTAGATCTTCTCATGATGAATTTTATTGAGTACTTCGGTCTGCTCTGGGGTTCAGTAATTACGGTCTACAGATTATCAAGCTTCTGATACCTATTTATAAATTTACTGATAAGTACGTTTCGACGGTGAGGGAGATTCATTATAAAATAGTAGATTTTTATCGACTACTTAGGAGCAAGCCGGTTAGGGGTCGAGAGAGGGGATCTCTTTTTTCTGGCTGTCTGTACGCACTGGTCTAAGCCTACTAATCCTATGTAGAAAAATACACTTAAAATGGGTACGATGACTGTACTTGTGCTGACGTCACACGTGGCGTCACGAACATGTATAGAAACATGTAAATACATGCTGTGAATCTATTGTATTGTTGATTTTTATTATGTTTATCTAAATATTTAATATTGAATTATTTTACAAATGTTTTATTATATTTTTACTCATAAATATTGTTAATATAAATGATGATAAGTGAAGTCATATCCAGATGACCGGCATTATAAGTTATTAAGACAGATTGTAATAAATACATAATAAGAAACATTAACAGGCGGGAATTGATTACGATAAATGTGAGAAGTATACCTGTACGTTACATAGCAATATATAACCTGAAACACACTATATTACGTTGGTATATAATTATGTTACACATTCTTTTGTAGCATAGGAGGTAATAAGATAAATTATTATCTTATTAATTGACGAATAAAATGAATAGCGATATAGTAAGTTATACAATTTTGTGGAGACTTTAATAATGTAATGCTTTTAACTTATACGCCCCTAGAAAGAGAAAAATTAATTACTTATTAGTTAGGTTTCAGTAGTTACTTACTACAGGGTTCAGGTCAATTTGTGCGTCCGTACGTCCGTATACTGCTCAATTCAATATATTAAGACTAAGGTGATCTATAGCGTGTCGTGATTGGTGCAGTAAGCACGGCCTAATATTAAAATGTGTGTTGTACGTCGCTGACGATGACTGCTATCATTTAACGCAATAATTGGCTCAAATGAAATGTCATCTTGTGTATATGTAGTGTCGAGTGTGTCGCGTCAGGTCGCGACGAACGCAACTCGCAGTCGAGGGATATAAAATAAATCGATAGACTTCAGGGTGTCTTACACAGACGCGACGCTGCGCGACATAAACGCGCGATTGCATCGCTCCCAAGTCGCTGCCGTGTAACACATTCCGCGGTCGTCTTAATTCTAAATTAATTATAAGACTAAAATATTTTCCAAATAAAATAATAATAAAAATTTATAATTGTACAATTTGCAACAATAATGTCATTTTTAATTTATAAGCAATAAGTAGAGGGAACGTAATGTTTAATTGGTGTAGCATTCGACATTTTTGTATTGTAATAAGTCACAGTAGATTTTTTGTAAGTTATATTTTTATGAATAAATGTTATTATTATGTTAGTGGGGTGTTGGGTGACACTCGATGAGATCGGTGCGCCCGGGCGCCGGGCGGCAGAGCCGGTAGGGACGGCTCGGAATAATTATCGCTAGATCTCATAGCGAATGCTATTGGCGATAGCGAGCGAGACTGTGTCTCGAAATCAAATAGTATAACATTAATTAGAGTACAGCAACATTTATTGGTTGTTCCGATATTTCGGTGTAATTATAGTTTTACGGTCGAAAGCCCGAAGATTGTTCGAATTCGAAACCCGCGCAAAATTTGCACAAGTTTGTTCTAAGAACGCACAATGTAGGTTTCAGTTCACATACGCATATACAAACAACGAGCGTACTGATTTGTGATTATTTTTTGTAATGTACAATTTTTATTTAGGTTACATTTGGTAAATGTAACATCGCCACAATGCCGTCACATTAGACTGAGAAGTACATTAAAGGGACGTAAATTTAATTTATGAATGAAATAATGAAGTCAATAAATAATAAACAATTCAATAATTATTCGTAAATGTAACATTACCGTTGAATAATTAAAGTTAATGTAACATTGCTACCGATCAGTGCGCATCACATTACTTAGTTGTTCTTACATTTCTGAAGGCTGTGATCTCTGTGAATGTGCACACAATAATGCCCTATCATTAGGTAGCTTGCACCGTCGAGCCATCGTGCATCGATGCGTGTGAGCATTGACATGTTTCTGTTTATCTTCGGGCAAGCGATAGCGAGTAATTTGTAAATAAATTTAATATAAGTACAAATCGGTACAAGTTTCAGTCGAGCCAATGCGACAGTTAAGATATTTACCATTTTAAAATAATGCTGTGTTACATTTTCAAATAATATATTGCGTTGAATTTGTATCTAATAATATTCAGCGTTGTGATACCTTGTTGCGTTACACATTGTTGATCATTAAATATTTACAATCAATTATTGTGTTATGCACTTAACTGAATTATCGTTGTAAGTTATTATTAATATATATCTATAGTCAAATTATATGATAGCTGAAATGTTAGGTTTGAAATATTCAAGCTTTTAACTGTTGATATCATGTTGCGAGAAGTTAGATATACTTATAGTTTGAAGTGGCAAGCATTGGATCGATTGAACTTTAGAGCCCATTACGATTGGAACCAATCATTATTTTAGAATCATGCTATCAAGATGGTGAACAGCTTTATGTTGCCGCAGCGTGACGACGTGACCATCACGAAGGCACGTGAGCTTCGGACGATTTAACATTTCGATAATGGATGCCATTCTCGTCATTTGTACGAAAGCTCACGCGGCCACGCGATTTCACGTAACCACTCCGTGTCTAACAGAACAACAGATAGCACTTTCAATCTTGATTTAAAACTTATTTCATAAAAGTTACAAATAAACTGATCCAGTTAGGATCAACATTACAATACGATGAGATAAAGACTGCGACATGGCTGTAATTTTCCTGCAAATTGAACTGAAACGTTTCGTATTAGATTTTAAAATCTCCCAAAGTTCCCAGCGTCCTAAGTACGAATGGTTCATACATTTTTCGAGTCTGTAACATATTTTATGAGATAAGTTTAATCGGAGCTGCCATACAAACAATAAAGGAATACAATTGTATGCAGTTTTGCCGATTTCGACCTGTCGCCTGTCTTAAGGGAGAATCAGCAACATGCTTCAGAAAAGAGCAAAAATACGGATAATATGATAGATTTTGGAATTGATTTTTTAAAGTTGGCTATATTATATATTATATCATCTACACAAGATATTATTAAGGGTTGATAGTATTGGATTGTCTGGACGAACACGGAGATGTATATGAAAAGTCGTGTTGCTAATTTTTCCCGGTGAAATTTTACAATTTTACTGCAGACATTTTAAATTCATGTAGACTGTTCGATTTGGCAGTTTATTACAATTTTCCAAAAATTTGACGAGGTTGCTTAATTGAGTCAGTTTAAATATAGTCGACCATTGTTTGAACGAAATTGACATTCAAAATTTGTTTTTTTCTGTATTGTTCTGCAGTAAAATGACGAAAGCTCACACAAACAGATGTTGTCCTCATTGGTTGTAATGTGATGGGCTCTCGACCACATTGATGTGTGAATGTTAGGTAGGTGGTTTTGTCTCGTGGCGACGATCG
Source organism: Polymixis flavicincta (assembly GCA_949987655.1). Lineage (NCBI taxonomy): Eukaryota > Metazoa > Arthropoda > Insecta > Lepidoptera > Noctuidae > Polymixis > Polymixis flavicincta. The sequence continues at coordinate 6,118,847 of OX465171.1, read as the reverse complement.
GCGTACGGACGCACAGATCGACAAACGCTAGTATATGCCCTGTTACTTTCTAAAAAGCACTCTCCGCAAATTATGCCACTATTAAATATCTGATGCGTTTGAGTTTCAATAAACGGAGGATACTCCGTACTTGTACAAAATAAACTTGTAAAATTTTATTGGAACTACTTGTTATAAAAACTTAAAAATATACAAAAAAAAAAATATTCCTGTGGTTTTCTTTCTTGATACCCCTGAGGCCCGTATTCGTGGTTAATGGAAGTCAAAATCAAAATTGTCAAAAGAATGTTAAAATTGACAATTGACAAAATATGAAAGGCAAAATTGACAATTGACAAAATATGAAACGCAAAATTGTTTTTTTTTTTTTACAACAACGTAAAGTCATGTTGCACCATTACCACTTTTATTTTCCATGAATACGAGGTTTCTCACCATCTTCACACATACTCGTAATCATATACCTACAGGGCGTCCCACGGATATGACACATGGAGGGAAAGTTCAGACTTCAGATACTTTTTTTTTTTTTTTTAAAGAAACGTTGCCCCACACTAGGAATTTCTCCTGTATTGTGGGTGCGTTTACAAACATTTAAACTCACATACACAAACAGCCAGACCCGGAACAACTAATTGTAGGTCATACAAATACTTGTTCCGTGCGGGAATCGAACCCGCGACACGCAAATACGCGTGAATATTGTAGATGGAACATTTTACTGAAAAAAGACATTATTTGAATTAAAAAAAAACAACTGCATTCATAGATATTTAAATAATTACATGGTTAAACCGGAAATCGAACCCGTTACATGAGAAAAATAATCACCCTGTAGCTTTATCATACCGATCGAAAGGCTTCGATTCGATGTCCGGTTCAGCCATGTAATTATTTAAATATCTATGAATGCAGTATAAATTGTTTTTTTTTTAATTCAATTAATGTCTTCTTTCAGTAAAATGTTCCATCTATAATATTCAAGGTAGTTTCCCTCCATATCCGGCATATCCGTGGGACGCCCTGTATATCTGTCTACTGTGGCGCCGCAACAGCATTCCTTAACACACTCCTAAAGACAATCATAACACAGCAAAATCCACACCAAACTTTCACCCTAATTGCGAAACACACTGACAATGTATCACAATCTAAGGGTTTTGAAGAAAATTCCTAATCCAATGCCGCACATGTTTAAAAAAAATCTGCATCACAACGTAAATAATGCAATGATTGTTGTGTTGATGAACTTTAAAAATAAAGCCATTCCTACTGATAAGTGTGTTACCCCACTGCTTTTGTGGCGGGAGTAAGGCAGCTGTCCCACTTCAGGCGATTAGCGAGAAGCGAGTACAGTTAGCAACTTAAAATGAGTTGTTTTTTTAATGGGACATGGGGCCTTCATCTAGACTCTAGGTCCCGTGTACAGTAAAAGAGATAAAAATAGGGTACATTTTTAACCAGTTGGCAAATTGTAACCATGAATTCTGCATATCATTCTAGACCCGTACGGTATTCTATCGTAGAAATTTTTCGTCGGTTATACAAAAAAATCTACTGTTTCATGGAAAAGTGCAATACCAACGCGGTCAAAATGTATGGAACAGCCGATTCTTTTTTGTATAACCAATAAAAAAATTCTACGTCTAGAATGATATGCTGAATTCATGGTTGCAGTTAGCGCACTGATTAAAATTTGGTCCTGAATATTAATAGTTGATCACTGACTGTTCAGTCGTTACGGGTCGTCAGAGATCCGAAAGTCTGACTACCAGTCTTACCAAGGGGTATCGTAGTACCTAGTTACTGGGTTGTGGTGGTCAGATAGGCAGGCAATCCACGTAAAATACTGGTATTCAGTTGCATCCAGTAAGACTGGAAACCGACACACACCACCACACCACCGGCAAGAACTCTCGCTCACTAGTTTGTTACAGCACCTCGAGATATCAAAGACAATTGCTACTATTGATAAATGAATGCAATATATGCGGGCAAGCCAAATATGATCGGAATCCAATAAAACAAAGATTCTGCATAGTACCACCACCAGCAAAACCGTTTGATGTTGTTCACCTAGATTTGTTTACGGCCCAAAACGAGAAATACCTGACCATCATTGATGCTTTCTCTAAATATGCTCAAGCATACCATCTTAGAGATGGCACAGCAGTTAGTGTAGTCCAAGCCTTTTTAAAGTTATGCTCCCATCATGGCGTTCCAGTATCAATAGTCACGGACCAGGGACCCGAATTTACTAATCAACTATTTACCGAATTTACGCGTGTCCATAAAATACAACATCATAAAACCGCTTGGCGGGCATAACAGTCGCAAAGAAACTCTCGTTTGGTGCATACGCATACCAGCACGTAACTCGGCAGTAATTCTACTGGCTTGCACTTTATACCCGAGGCATTCCCTACCGGTCAACCAAGGTTGGTGACATTGGACCTGTAGAGTTAGCATGACGCTCTCTATTTCTACTCTACCGTAGAATAGAAATCTTCTCGGTACAAAACTGTCAACTGTCTACATGGAAACGTCATTTTCGTCTACTCTTCCGTCGACAAAACGTTTCTATACGGTTCTCGTGTTAAGCCTGTTGTAAAGAAACAAATAGATTCCTGTCTTTCTGTAACGTGTCTTGCAAGGGTCAGTCAACCTTAGGGTGGTAAACCAAATACGTGGTTGACTACACTTACCTACTCGTACCTAGGTATAGACCGCCCCTAACCAAAACGTGTGAGTTGGCGATCGTCGCGTTCATAATATATTACATACATAATTTTTGCTGGGATAACACCCCCGTTGCGCAACTCACTTTAATTCGCAATCCGTAGGATTTTGGAGGAAATATCTAATACGTTGATTCATATGTTTGAAATATTGTTTAGCTCGACAACGTAAATAACGAAATGAATATTGTGGAACTGTCAATGAATTAACTGACATTGAGATTGTGACTGTGACGCAATTAGCCTTTCCCACGAAGTGGCGTAATTCTGGATCCTCATCACACTGCTTTTTCATACCGAAACTCCTCCATGCTTTGAAAAGCACATTAAGCCGTTGGTCCCGGCTGTCATTCCGTCCAAACCAGTTGTTACGTGTCGTCAGAAGACCGAAAGTCTGACTACCAGTCTTACCAAGGGGTATCGTGTTACTCAGTAACTGGGCTGTGGAGGTCAGATAGGCAGTCGCTCCATGTAAAATACCAATATTCAGCTGCATCCGGTTAGACTGGAAGCTGACCCCAACAAAAAAAGGCTAGGCAGATTGATTTTTGAGTATTGCATAGCACATAAGCATTAAGCACTGACTTTACTATAAATCTGCCATTTACTGGGTAGATCTCTCATTGACTTGAATGTACCCTGGCAGCTGAGAGTACCTATGCGACGCTCATTCAAATGTCTCGCTGGTGGTGACGTGTGTGTTGAATCATTAAGTTCCCTTCAACAAGGGTTGAACTGAATGGTGCAGTTATTGATAATGTGCCATACGTTACGTTCATGAACGGGCGCCGCCATCAGTTGGGACTGGTCATCTCTTAGCTGCCACGACTGATTTTAATTTTCAAATAGCTTTGTTTTTTTTTAAGTAACGGACCAACTGGTGGGGTCCGCAAGGGCCGATGCCTGCCAGGGGTGCGGGTTGTTAGAAAGATATACCGTGGCCCCTGGCACACAGGCAACTAAAGGAACACGGGTGGGTTTTACTCCGTAAAAGTCTGCCACGCCCTGGGAGCTCCACCCAGAGCGGGAGAAGTTATTTGACGATTTCCCAATCTAAAAAAAACCTTTTTAATGTGCATATCTTTCTACATCATCACATGTATAATTTCAACATGAATGATATAACCAAGTATTGAAGTAGATACTGTTATTAAATTTAGATTTAAAATAGTGTCTGTGGAGAGTAATGTCCGTTCTTCTCCACAGGTACCTACTACGCTTTGGAATGGAGAACTAGCTTCTTTTTTTGCCAATTCAAAAGTGCCTGTTAGTTTTTTTTTTTTTTTTGCTTTCGATTTTGTGTTTGAGGGAACTGTGATAGGGTTATTTATAAATGTTAATTGATACAACGTGTAACATAATAGGGTATTTTCCGATTTCATAAAAACTATTATAATTTGAAGATTGGGACGATATATTTAACAGAAAAATAAAAATAAATTTATTTAAATCCATTTTCTCAATTAAAAATGTTTAAAATCAAATTTCGTTTTCGTTGTTTTGAATTTACCGCCAAAACGCTCCTTACGATGACTTTTTATCACGTGACATCGTGACGCCAGCTTTGTGTAAACGGAACCGGTGCAAATACTTAGTTTGGCGCAGTTTTAGAAGTATTTTTGCACAGATGCACCGCACACCAATAATATCACTTTATATCCATTAAAAATCTTAATTATAAACTCGACATTCACTTATTTACTTACTAACTACTTTAGTTTACACAAAGTTGACGTCACGTGGTAAAAAGTCATCGTAAGAAGCGTTTTGGCGGTAAATTCAAAACAACGAAAATTAAATTTGGTTTAAAACGTTTTTAACTGAGAAAATGGATAGTAATCAATTTATTTTTATTTTTCTGTTTAATATCTCGTTCCAATCTTCGAATTAGAATAGTTTTTGAAAAATTGGAAAATACCCTATTGACGCTAAACGTCATACACCCCATTAAGAGTACTGAGTTAAAAGCATAATACAATGATCAAATCTTATTCTTTTTAAAGCTAACTGTTACTATGTATATGTAGGTACGTTGACTTCAAAAAGAATGGCAGTTGAGATTATGTCATGCTCACTTAAATGTCTCACTGATGGTGGCGCGTGTGTTGGATCATTCGGTTCCCTACAAAATGGTTGAGCTGATGGTGCTGATCCACGCGTCTTGTTCGTGAATGGGCGCTGTCGGTTGAGACTGGTCATTTCCTAACTGCCAGATCAATTAGACCGAAATGAATATTTATACACTTCAAATATATATTTTTTAACAAGTTAAACATTTTATTTCCATAATTAAAAACTACTGGTCTTAAAATAATAATACGTACAGGTATATAAACAATTAAATTAAAAAATCCCCCGAACCGAACAAAAACGCTAAAAAGGAAAAAACAATATTTAAAGGCCTTTTAAGTTGAAGGTAAAATTTTGATCTAGGCCTTGTCAAATCGGGGGACGGCTAATGAAAATGCTAGGCCTCTGTTTGGCGTTTTCATTGACCGTCCCCTGACTCGGATGGGTAATGTGGCTTGAAGCCAAGCTAGGTCTTCCAAAGCCACATTTAAAATGGATGATAGTGTGCTGCGAATAATTGGGTCAATTTTGTCCGAGAGCTGTGGATGTGTCCATAAAAGGGAAGAGCGTAGAAAATATTTAAAATTTGGGCCAAAACAAAAGTATCTAACAATTATTATTGAATTCTATCTGTATTTTTATTAAACACTAGCTTTTGCCAGCGGCTTCGCCCGCGCGGAACTTTCATCCCCTATTTAACTCCCTTAGGGGTTGAATTTTGAAAAATGCATCCTTGTTCTTTGTCTACATTATAAAGGGAACCACTGTGCAAAATTTCAGCTTTCTAGGTCCAAGGGTTCGGGCTGGGCGTTGATGAGTCAGTCAGTCAGTCAGGACTTTTCTTTTTATTTACTTAAAGATATAGATCCAAACCAAATAAACGATGGATGGACTGTGTGAATGATGATATGGTTAGAAAGGGTGTGACTAAGGAGATGACGACTAATAGAGAAGTGTGGAAGAAAAAGACATGTTGCGCCGACCCCAAATAAATTGGGATAAGGGCAGGAGTATGATGAGATATAGATCCCAATAATATTAAACAGAGATCCCAATTATGCATGGGTAAATCAGAAAATCGAATCGTTTTTTCTGGAGGATAGAAAACTCTTACTAAAATATTAAAAGATCTTTAAAACATAAGTCAAATGGCTAAGGACCTCAGGTAGACAAGTTTACCGAACGAGCTGTTAGCCCGTAGAGCATATGATTGGTGGCTTGAAACTGAAGCAGCAAGACGGGGTCCGGTAGGCCACGCAGAAGATGGTGTGACTAACTGAATGTGAGGATGTCTTCCTTGTGAATTGGTAAGAAGTAGCGCGGAACCTGGAGAGCATAGATGAGTCTTTTTCCCAGTAGTGACATTATAAGGGCTTATTATGGCTAATTATAATAACTAGTAGTCAGCCCAGTGGCCGAAATCTGACCAAAATTCATTTAAAACTTACTGTATTTCTAATGCATTCTAATATAAAATATTAGCTTCCTGCTGTGCTTCTCCATAATACAAAATGTTTGCTTCAAGTATTAATGTAAGCAACAAAAAACTTTTTTTCAAAAAAATAACAACCGACTTCCGAAAAACACTACAAAGTGCAAAATAACTTTAATTTCGGAAGTCGGTGACTTTGGATGTGTATTTTAATTATTTGTCACCGCCTTCCAAAATTAAAGTTATTTTGCACTTTGTAGTGTTTTTCGGAAGTCGGTTGTTATTTTTTTGAAAAAAAGTTTTTATTTTTCACTTTTTAGTTACCTACCCCACAGTAATTCGAAATTTCATCATCCTTGGGGTCAAAACAATGCATATTTATGCGATAGCAGCATTCGCGGTTGATTTGCTGTCATTTTTTGAAGAGTTCCGTTGTCTGTCTCCGAAACGCATCATCAGATCTATATGAAATTTGAATGGGACCATTTCGGAATAAACCCCTTTCGAACAAAAAAAGAATTTTGCAAATCCGTCTACATATGACGGAGTTATGCCCGAACATACATAAAAAAAAAAAATATAAACATGTCGAATTGATAACCTCCTTCTTTTTGAAGTCGGTTAAAAAAGATACTGCTCCATTAAAAGTATGGGTTATCCTGAAAAATAAAATAATAATAATATTATGTCTCTAGAAAAATATTCCCATTTTATTGCAAAAAAGGTCAAATTCATAATGTACGAAGCTCTATGACTCACTGACCTACTAACACATTATTGCGTAAACCTTGAAAAACTGGCGTGAAATATTATGCAGATAATTTTAGGTAGGGAGGTACTTGATCCCATCCAAAATGTCTTCCTTATAAAATAAAACAAGCTGGGATTGTCGACTCATCGAGCGATACCCCGAAATTGTGTCTCTCACAAACTCCCGACGTAACACGGGCGTAGCTTCATGCTAATATCGGACACAGATCCGGTTTGGCGCTATACATAACCGTTTTATAGGTACTTATACACCCTATTCCCACTTAAACACCCCGGATATGTACCTATAACAACAAAAAGCTAAAAACTATTTTATGCACTCGCGATGCACGCGGCCAATGTTATGCAGAACTTGTACCAAACATGAAACTTGATAAACTTAACGACACGTGCACCGCGCCGAGGTCACCCGTGCCAGAAAGAAATGCACGTAGCGATCTGAAAGAGCAAGCATGCGACCTCGTGGCTATTCGTAAGGCTGCGCCCAGGGCGCTCAATTTTAGTACAAAAAACTGGGAACAGCAATGGGTATAATGATGCAAAATCACGGAGTATAATTATGTAGTCACTGTACAAAATAATGAAAAGAGTTTTTTTTGGTATAAAATCGTACCGGCAGATCTATAAACTTACTTCAACTAAAGATATGAGATGGCAGCTTTGCTTTGTAGCAATGTTCATTTTAATTCGAATAGATGGCGCTAAACAAATCGCAAATTGTCAACATTGCGAAGCTCCGATAGCTCATTACTACTACTAAAATAGTACATTTATAACAGGCTTCAGTTACATTGTTTACAAAGAAAAAATCATTTTTAATGGGTTAAATTAGATTTATCTCACAGTAAAACAATTCATTATTTTTGTATCAATTAAAACACACAGTATTTTAATTTACGCAAACATTAATTGGGGCGATGGTAAAATTGCCTTAGTGGTTTATTAACAATAAACTTGTGCTTGCGCTTGCGCTGGTGCTTTGCGATATTTTGTTTATTTTCGTGATCTTTCTGTGCTCCAGTAATCTAAACGGGTACTAAATCTTTACTACGTTATGTATGTCATAGGATAATTACTTGGTTTCGTAGTAATAAAAACATGATTCCTTAAATTGTATTTCATTTAGCAATCCTGTAAATGAACATAGTACTTAGGTACTGTTACTACCTAATAAATAAGAATCCCTATAAAATGTACTTAAATAATATAAATAGAGGCTTAACGATTGATTTAAATAAATAGTAGTCAATGGGCCTAACGGTGTTCTCACTGACGTTTAAATATGATTTAATACGTCAGTGGGTATCCTAAACAAAGGTAGTTCTAACTATGAATATCAGATGGTGCTAGTTTCTTCACGAACACAAACGACTCGCACAACGGAACAAGATTGGTCTCTATTGCAGTATGGTATAGAGTACTCTGTGGCTCTGCGCCGCTGCATCTATCGTCCTCTCCCTCGTTTTGTAACTCGCTATCTCGCCTGGAGGGTGGAGCCGACCGTTACATAAAGTTTACATAATGTATAATATAACGGTCACGCCTGGAAACCCTGAAAGCGAATCTAGGTCGAGCCGTTGAGTGATCCTGCAGCGCCATCTATGAGTTAGTGAAGAAAACAAAAGTTGACAATTTCTGTTAAATTCAGCAGGAGAGTGAAATTTATTGATGTGGTAGAAAGGTTGATAATTTTTATAAGTTTATAGGACTTTTACACTTCAAATCTTTATCAGTAGTCCTTCCAACATTGTTGTTATTTCTACTAGATGGTAATGTAGATAGGTATTGTAGTGGCACGGTATTGAAATACAGATAAATTCTTAAAGATAGACGTATTTTAAGAATAAAAAATAAATTCAGTACATTGCCATCCAGTATCGCTTCGCAACAACAGCAACTCTGCAATGAGCTTGTTACCAACTTCACTGAATCAGCCGCCATAAACTAGATGGTGTCAAATAATATTCTAGACAAATTTAAGAGAAAGTTTTCATTTAGCACTCTAGCGATAACTTCGTTTTACTTAGTGACTTAGTTGATTGAAATAAGGATGAATGAACAAAAATACACTAAGTACTTTGTGTTATCTACATAGACTTAGGTACCGAAATCTTCGTACCTACTAATTCAGTCCCAAGTTTGGGTACAGAGGCCAGCACATCAAGCTACCCCAATCTGTCAAATTTCTGAGATAGTTTTTCAACTTTATTACAAAGGAATAAGGTTTATGTCCAATTGGGAAAATTTTACAGTTTGGGATAGCTTGACCTGCTGGCAACTGTACCTACCTAAACCTAGAAAGGCTTGTGCAGTGGCGTAGCTACCACCGTACCAGCCGTATCGATGATACGGGGCGCCCAAGCTACTGGGACCCCTCGAGCCCCGATGTTATAATACAGCATGTAAAAAAAATTATATCAAAACCCCGGAAACTTGTTGATTCAATGAGAGACTCGTAATGAATGGAAACATCGTAAAAATATGAAATGTACGTGTCTTACAAAGGCTTCAACAAGGTTTATGTTCAATTGGGAAAATTTGACAGTTTGGGATAGTTTGACCTGCTGGCGACTGATTTTTCACAAAATCTTGTGGATTTTGTGGAACAAATTATTTGTTTACTTTTTTGTAAAAAGTCGATATGAGACGGAATCGTTCGGTTTTTTACTCATTTTCCACTACAATCATTTGATCACTTGTCCAAACAGTTTGAGAACCATTGCCATAAAGTGACTTTTTATTCACATTTTAGCAATAGGTATATTGTTCAGTAATAATGACGTAACATTACGACACCTCGTGTTAATATAAAATTTTAGTTATTATTCTAGTAACATGGTGAACACACTGCTACTTTACATTTTTACTCGATTGTACGCAAGTTACAAACTGAACATTAAGTAGGATAGTGTTTAAAAATAAGTCTACACAAATGATTACGTTACGTGTGAACACAAAGATTAATTATACTTACTTAGTTACTGAATTATTTTCCGGTCGAATTATGTGCGAACTATTACCACACATAAAGACCAAACCTCACTCAGTCACCATGTTTCGTAGCAGTTACGAAACTGCGACAACTCGTTACTGCTTTTTTTTGTAGATTCTGTGACCGAAAATTGCTGTATGGGATATGTACTACGTGTAATATAATTAACGCAAGAATACAATGACCGAAACTTAAATAAAATTCGATCATTGTGTTCTTCTTCTTCTTCTTGGTAAAATTACCTTCACCCTAGCATTTACCAACCTTTATGAGTTTAAAATTGAGTCTTATTGCCTTTACTTAAGATTAAGATTCTTTTGGCTCAATCGACGGTAGACATGACAAAGTACGTACATTTTTTTTTAAATACCCATGTTGAAAGTTACTGAGATCGATTCAGTAGTCAAATAGGAACAAACCTCTTTCAGGTCTAGCGTTCGTTCAGTTACAACCTGTATAAACACAACTCATTTAACATTATGGAAACACATACATACACAATAAGGCTTCCCGCAGATCGGCGCGTTGCTACTTGCTACTAGTTACATAAAAATGTTAAATTACAGTCACGTCACGTTGTCGCGTCGCGCCTGTCTGTGGGATCCTTAAATGTACCGAAATAAAAAAACAGGGACTGGTTTCCAATTTATGTATAATTTGTCACGTAGATACGTTCAGACCACGTTCAGACCACGCCACAGCCGAAAACGATCCTCACGCGAGTACGCGACTCTCATACTCATACATCTGAACATGACGTAGGTCGTGGACCAATCAGGTCGCTTTTGCCACGGGACAGTTCTACTGGATAGTAACCGGGATAAGGATTTACACGAGTTGAAGACCAACAATACACTTCGACCGTGTCAGGGTGGGAAAAGAACGTTCTGGAAACAAATAAAGCAGGTATAATAATTAGTATAATATTCGAAATCACTCTCTAATCGCAACAGGATTTTTACACGCGCTGAGACTCACTCGCGCTTGGAGTTGAGAATTCAGAGCGCGAAAAAATCCAGTGAATATCGGCTTAGTCGACGTCCACACGAACGTAAGAATATCGAGGTGAGATTTAAGAGCGTTTATTCTGAAAGTTGGCAACGTCGCCAATAGCTGTCAAATATTTACCTGATTTTATTAATTTGTTAGTATTACTGTGTGGAAATGTGAAATATCGCTAACTAGTGACCTAAAATATGAATAATGATTTGAAATTACAACACTGAATTTGATGTTGTAACCGTTGTAGGTGCATAAAAGGCATTTGGTAAGTTCCAAAGTTCTTTTTTTACATCTAAAACTAAATATTCGTTGTTAAGAAATTATTTATTGCATTTCATAATCAATATTTTAGGTCACTAGTTAGCGACATTTCATATTTTCATACAGTAATATCGTATCGCGGGATCGCCAAACCGCCTGCCAAGCGTGGCGATAATGGCAAAACCCTCCTTTTGAGGGAGGCCTATGTCCAGCAGTGGACGTCTTTCGGCTGGAATGATGATACAGTAGATAATATTGCCAAATTAATTTAAACAACGAAATATTTGACAGCTATTTGCGACGTTGCCGATTTGTAGAATAAACGCTCAACTGGAATTTCAACTTTTATGTTTAGGTATTGTTAAATTTTATGTAAAAGTGTATATTTTTATAGATATAAATAGTTTAATATCTGTGTATAACATCGTCTTGGGTATGTAACTGTAAGATGTTGTACTTATTGGTGTTAATACTCGTAGATAATAATAATAATAAAAACTGTCTGTTATCCAAGCAACCGAGCCGAGTCAAAAAAACAGTGTTCGATTCATAAATCTCGAAGCTAAATAATGCGTTGAGGATCCTGCACTGCAGTGCGCGAAAATAATTCGATTTATTAAACGATTGTATTAAAACTCCTTAGGTTACCCAGTTACAATAGGTACCTAATTATTTAGAAGACTAGGCTAAGCGCGTTTCCACCGTTGTGGGCACGACGGGCATGCCCACAACCCTAATAGAATTGTGACGTGACACTTTCACGGTCTTTATTGAGATCGATAGGCCGATGACATTATATTTAAAAAAAAAAACAATGTATGTAATCAAAGTACTTAGTCGTAGACGATAACATAGAATATAATAAATAATAGATGACGGTTAACTCTTCGCATGTCAAGTGTATACCATGTGTACCACATATCATAAAATACAGGAGATATGGCCGGGAGGCGTGACGCTTGCGAACGCATCTGGCCGCAGAGCGGCTTGATGCCAGTTTCAGTAGGTAATTAGTAAAATGTCAACTTGCGACGACTTCACAGCTCCTGATTTTGACATAATGCCGCGTTGTTCAGCGATTGTTTGCAAAAATAACAGCTGTATTGTGAATAACATGAAAGATGGCATCTCATTTCACACGTATCTACTAAATATTATTGTTTTTCTTAATAAATTCATTAAAACATTATTTCGCAGTACTAAAAATACGATGAAAAACCAAATCAATCGTTTTCATTAGGAACAAAAACCTTGCTTAGTACAAATCTACCAGTGAATCGGCTGGTCTAAAAGCGCAATGGAAACGTGTTTTACTGATACTCTCACTAACACGATAGTTTCGTGAAACGGCCGCTGCCGGCTTTTGTGAGTTAGAGATGTGATGTGACGTTTGTAGTTGTCGATATTTTATACGATTCTGCTAAGTAGGAATGATTTTACGCATGATTCAATTAATTATTGAAAAACACAATTTGTGACTACTGTGTAATAAGGAACTGCGCATTTTATGGCGTTTTTGAGAGTTATTGCAAGAAATACTGAAAATAGAAAGTACTGTTTATTGCTTAGTATTGAATAAATGGAGTTTACAAAGTATTTCTTGATTACATGAGTTATCTTTTATGCTTATTTAGAATCAATAGCTAATGGGAATATGGGTAACTAGAAACTTCAGAAACCAGGCATTAAATAGTTGACAAAATTTTATAAAAGTGTAGGTGAAGTATTGGTTTTTAATTTATTATGACACATACGGCTACAAATCAAGCTATACATTGTCAGTATAAGTTGATCTCGCATTGTATGGGATTTTCGTACAATGCGAGGTCAGCGTAAACTTGAAATGTATAGCTTCATGTGTAGCCGTGTGTACTCATGAATAATTCATTTATCATCATCATCATTTATATCTTGATTTATCATACAATTTTAACTATCCGAAGGATCCAAAAATAAAAGAAAAGTGGATAAATGCGACAGGAAGGGGTCCAAACTGGTTTCCAATGCAAAATAACACGAAATGCTCGTCTCAAATCAATCAATTTCAATTATAATATTGTCTAGACATATCTTTTTTTTTTCAGGACCCCCCAAAAATCTTTAGTGTAATAAATGGAAGAATCGATAACTTTCCGATTTAGTCAATCACTAGTGTATAAGTAAAATAAACGGCTTTTGCACAGTACAACGATAACGACAGATGTATTTGTGTGAGTAAGTTGTACGGTGCAACGTAAATGCACAGTGTGTTTGATGGGGTAAGGTTTATAATTGATTGTGTAATACGTTCTGATTTATGAAATGCGAGTGTGTACGCGACTGCGTAACTATTGCTTTTACTGAACTGCATGTGTAGTAGTTGGCGAGTGGTGGGGACAAACTGGCTACACCAGGTTCCGATATATTTTAACTACCGGGCATATCTCCTTCTTTCTGTGATCTGAGATGTGTACCTATCGATAACAACAGAATTTATATTGTGTTTGCTAATTAGACACGCGACGGGCCGATTCCTATATTTTACGGATAGTTGTAGGTTAAAATTAAGACTCTTGTATCTTTACCTACCTCAAATGAAGCAAAGACCTAGGTAAAACCTTCGCATAGTAGACCCTCTCTATTTGGAAGTAGTTATCTCAGATAAAAATAGCTTACAAAACTATTTCGTTGCCCAGCACCCTAATTACGTAGGTAACTCACGATTAATCATAATCTGTTTCATTTTGGAACAGTTTGTTAAACCATTGCTTCTAATGTTCGAAAAATGTGTCTGCTCAACAACGTAAATAGCGCAATGAATATTGTTGAATTGTCAAATTGACGTTACGAGTTACGCAATTAGGGTGCAGTTCGGAAATTAAAATTCTACCTACCATTGATAAGCAAAAAGATCCGTCTTTTTTAATTAAAATATGAACTTATTTACCTTACAATCCACTTCTCGGTCAGTAACAACACGAAGAACATATGCACAACAGTTTTCGTAACGAGAGTTACGAAAATGATAAAATTTGTAATAAGGAAACACACGAGAACAGCGACATCTTTCACAATGTAATTGAAGTAGTTTTTATCGCGCGGCCCGATCCCGAATCCTCTCAGGGGGCAGTGCCTAAAACATAGTTAAGTTACGATTATTTAAGTTAACGTTTAAAGATCAAGCCACACCACCAGCTAGCGGACGGGAGAGCATGGAGGTGGGCGAAGCGAGGCGAGGGAAAAGCCTGCCCTCTCAAAAAATGGTTGAAAGCAGCATGCAGATGAAACCACTTTTCGTCGGCATTTACAAAGAAATTACATTTGAAAAAAATAGTTAGTAATCTACATAATATGATACGTCATTTGGTTTAGGCATAACTTTTCTATGGGTATCAAATAATTAAAAAAAAACACCAAATCACCTCTAAATCGTTGAGATGAAACCATTTTACTCCTTCATTTTTTAACAAAAGAGTAAAAAAATATCATTTTTTTATTATACTTTAAATTAACAAAATCAAATCATTTTCCTTTGTAAATTGACAAAGGAAAATCATTTGATTTTGTTACTTTTACAAATATGCATTATTTTTGTTATAATAAATTAAAAATGCGGCCAATTAAAGACAGCACGGCTACATAACCCCGCACTCGCCCACAAATTTAGTGCACCCAAATGCTGAAGGTCCTTGGCGTGTAGGTATACAAGCCTTAACTAAGCGAAGCTTTGGCGAGCTAAACTGTGTGTGTTCACATCGTTTCTAAATGATTCGCGACCGTAATTAATATGGGTTTACAGAATTATAATCGTTAAAATCACATACAACCCTCTTAGTTCATTAAATCCCATTGAATGACTATTTCATGAAAATACCATTCTATGGGAATAAGTGAACAAACAACCAAGATTGTAATTCTGTAAAAACAGTGGTGGGCTAGTTGCCTCGACTTACGAGTTGTATGTCGTAGGTCCTGGGTTCGATTCCCAGATCGGGCGAAGTGTTAATATCTGGAATTTCTCAATAGCAATTTCGCAGCAGCTAGCCCAGAGTCAGGATTGGTGCCCGGTTGATGGCAATAGGCTCGCGCCCTATTACTCAGGATGAGACTTAAATGTAACCGGCGAACTATGAGTGTGCACATCAAGCTATACATTTCCAGTATAAGCTGATCTCGCATTGCATTGGATTCTCGGATTTCCGTACCGTGCGAGATCAACGTAAACTGGAAAACTATAGCTTGATGTGTAGCCGTGTTTACTAAGTATAGGTAGACCTCTGCCCAACCCTTCGAGGAAACAAGGTGTGGTGTTATGTTAAGTTAATTCATATAACTAGAGTTCCCCTCGACGATTGCTTCACTGTGAGTGGACATTCATACGGACGTAAAATAAATAAATAAATAAAATCGCGGCTGTATTCGTACCCATCATCAACAATACACATAGGTACTTACTTACATCTCAGTGGATGGACAAACTGCCCGTACAAACAGCATGCACGAAAAAATTCCGCAGCGATTTTAATACGTCGACGCGTCGGTGGGAACGTGGGCGTAGCCCGTGAAAATAATAACCTCGAAGGCAGTGTAGAAAGTTTTAAATATTATCAAAAAAAGTCACCTCAAATTGTACGTAGCACATGTTTGATATAAGGTTTCGAAAGTTCTCGCAGCTGAACTGACATAGGATACTCGTGTCAAGTCAGGTACATTACAGCACACGGGATCTGACCTACGTTCCAACAAGCGTCGAAGGCTGCTGCTCTGGGTCGTCAGCAGCACACCGCCAGCTCCATAGGCGCGACACGGTTGAAAAGCACCTTGGCACATACATGTGTACGCAGAACACGTACTATTATTTCGCAGGTTTCTTGTCATATCGTATTATTTCTTAGACTGCCTATTCATGCTTTTAACTAAAATGTTAATCTTAAATTTTCAGTTTCTATTTATTGCAGGAATTCTGAGGCGGCGGGATTGGAGAGGCGTGCTGCACCCACCCCAACCAAATTGGGGTAAGGGCAGCAAGTTTGTTATTGCTTTGCTACAAATCTCTAATCTCTTCTAGATGGAATTTACACTAGGTATTGAATTGGACCCACAGAGTACCTACTTTATATACTATTCTATTGGACCATTAGAAACAGAAAGTATACCAAAGAGAAGTATACTTTACAGCTGTCATAGCCAGATGACACCAAAAAGGTTGCAAGTTCGCGACGAGTTTACTTTTTAAGCAAGGTTAGCAAAATAGATCTGTTAGCCGACTTCCAAAATACAAAACACATTTTTGTTAGCGTTCACGCCAAAAGCTACGCCAAAATGTATGGGAATGACATTACCTGTGGAAAGTTTAGATACGTCGCGTCCGGACGCGAAAAACCACTGAAACGTAGAGATTTCATGAAAAAACTCAGCAATAGCTTGATGACCCCATAGATGGAAACAAGGCAGCAAATGCTTATTTTGCCAACCAAAGAAAAAGAAATAATTGATGGTATGTTGTCCAAAATACGAGCCGAACCTCCCACACGACGTAAAGGTGTACCTGAGCCAGATAAACTAAAATATTGTGCTTTTTGTCCATCACAAATTAGAAGGATGACAAAAACAGTGTGCGATAGCTGCAATAATTCCATTTGTGGAGAGCACAAGTACAGCGCCTGTCCTAAGTGCCTTTGAGGCCAAAATCAATAAAATATTTTTATTCGCGTCCTTTCTGCAGGTAATTAATTCCCATACATTTTGTATTTTGTCTCTAGGCCCAGAGGCCTTAGTGTGAAGGTGACGGACCAATCGGAGCGCCGAACGCGCTCGATGCGTTTTATCGAGATGGTTAAATGAAACACACACTAGGGCCACAGACGGATGTATGAATGTAAACGAGGCAAAACGAGTAAATAGGTAATGATCGTAGCAGGTGGCGCTCTGTAGTTTCTGCCTACCCACATGGGAAAAGGCGTTAGTTTATGTATGTATGTTCTAAAATAGGAAGAGGTTCATCAGTTGTATTTTTTTTTAATGTTTTTACCTCAGAACTCAAAAATTCTTGTTTGTTTTTATTGAAGCTAACTCAAAAACAACTAAGTAGGTATTTAAATAACTTATTTTACTTTTATTATTTACTTATTGAGGATTACAAATATAATTGTGTGTTGAAATTACAAGACTTAAAAAAAAAAACTAAGGAAATATCCAATATTTGGGGGAGAATAGGGCAATGATGGTCAGCGGGCAATGGTGGTCATGCACACAACTAAAGTATGAACAGTTCTTTACGCCTGTGATGTGTATTACGTCTCTCTTCTCACTGCCCGCGAGCGTCGAGCGCCCTGTGCTGTCATTCCGCACGCGACGTTTGTGCAAGGCGAGTGTTTGTTGTTTTCACGCCAAATTGATGTAATTTTACGTCTCAACAAATTAACGAGGTAAGCTGTGAAATATTCCTTAATCCACGTGAACGCTGTCTTGTTATTTGAGACTGTTCATTATGATTATTTTGTAATGCTCAGTTCAAATCAAAATATTTATTTGTTTGTGTTAAAAAAAATATTTTCTACGAAGTCCGTTGCGGGTTATCGTGGTCAACTGACCATCATTATCCGCAATGTTATTAAGAGAGTCGTATGGTAACTAAATCTAATTAATTTGTTTTAGGATGCCAAAAAAAAAGATCCAGAAAAACGCAGAAGGCTGCATGGTCTTTAGAAACGTTGGACATGGCTCTGAGACTTATTTTTTTTTAAACGTTGCCCCACACTAGGATTTTTCCTGTATCGTGGGTGCGTTTACAAACATTTAAACTAACATACAGAAACAGCCAGACCCGGAACAACTACTTGTAGGTCATAAAAATAATTGTTCCGTGCGGGAATCGAACCCGCGACATGTAGCACAGCTGTGAATCCCTTAACCACTGCGCCAACCATGCCGTCAAACCGAAGGGAAAAAACAGTTTTTTTTTTCCCTTTGGTTTGATGGCACGGTTAGGCTAAACGGAAAGTTCTTCAGGAAGACAATGTCTAGTCATTGACTGACGTTGATATTGAGGACCTCTGCGTAGATAATGATGATGACGAGGACGCAGAAAATCATTGTCTTATATGCGGAGAATTCGACCAACACAACGAGGTATGGTACCGGTGCACTTCCTGTGGGCTGGGGGCTCACTCTGCTTGCACTGGTTGGGATTCCGCTACAGGATACGTATGTGACATGTGTTAGAAGCGCTTGACCATCATTGTCAACATCATGACTACCATTGCCCTCACGTGCGTACAATGGTGGTCAAAGCTATTATTTTTTATTTTTGTACCTATTAAATGGATACTCCAAATATGATTATTTTGATCACAAATTATAATAGTCCTTTAATATAGCATTGGTATGTTATGTTCCCCATAAAGCTGTGATGTATATTTTGAGTTTTATTCCAAAAAATGCTTAAGTGACCGCCATTGCCCTATTCTCCCCTGCATCTATTTTCACCAGCAAAATTAATTTAGGTAAATGCCTTCCTATTGAGAAAATTCCAAACATCCATCTTGAGGAGTTCCGAGTTATAACATTTCTACGTTTCTTTATTAATTCTATGGAAATAGTCAAAATACAAATAAAAATATTTGTTTTTTGATATGGTATCGAAAGACCTAACAATAACTTAGAAATACAACTTGTGGTACAGTAGCGAGTCGGTAACCTTTCCTGCCATGCAGGGGACGATGGTTTTGTCCCCGTCTAGGCCGACTCATACCAATGATTTTTTCAGAATTTATGTACGATTTGTAACAACACTGGCTGTTCGGTGAAGGAAAACATCGTGAGGAAACCTACATACTTAAATTTTAAGGCTAATAACAATATTGGCCTTAAAATTGAAGTATGTAGGCTCGTCGTCATAATGGACATTGGGTTTGTAACTTTGTACCCAATGTCCATTATGAGTGACGACGAGCTCATTCCCTGTCACACTGGACAGTTTCGGTAATACTAGTGAAACGTGGATGTTCTGAGGTTTCAGAATATATCTGCCTATGGACTATAGGCCCTTTCTCAATACTACATGATATCCATCCTAGCAGATTCTAAAAAAAAAAAAAAAATCTGGTTAAGAAATATAACCTGTTTCTGATCCGGATATACCAAAGCACATAGGTAGTCTATGATTAAAAAATAAAAGCAAACTAAATCCTTGGATCATATTAATGGGGATAGTAGAAGGTGAGTTTTTTTTTTTAATGAATGAAATGGCAGGATTTGAAATAGGTACCTACCTACTCATAAAAATTAGCAATTTATCATTAGTAAAAAAACTTATAGAAAGGCATCATAAGTGATAGGGTAGGCAACCCTATTCCGAAAGTATCATCGTTCTTTGTAAACCGTGTTTTTTTTTATTCTTGCATTACCTATTTAAAGCTATAGAGCACAACTTCGAAAATTAGATGCAAATTGTTTAATTTTCGAGAAAAAGTTTTTCAGGCAAATAAGTATTATCTATTGTAATGATTCTTGAATGGCTTCTCCAGTATATACTAGCACAATAATTAGTTAAAATACTAAGAATGTAAAAATATTACATTTCTATGGTTGTTTCTCGATTCTTTTCTATTATTCAAAAACTATCACTTAAACGCTGTGTGAGTTTGACTGTGAACTATCTTTTATCTTATCTATCCGACGGAAACATAAAATAGGATGTCCACATTGTCCACAAGTCAGTCCAAATCTCACAATGTGTGTAGGTACAGACGCCAGCAGGTCAAGCTATCCCAAACTGTCAAATTTTCCCAATTTATTGAACATTAACCTTATTCCTTTGTGATAAAGTTGAAAAACTATCAAAGAAATTTGACGGATTGGGGTAGCTTGATGTGCTGGCCTCTGTACCTACTAACATATCAATAACCATTACAACACTAGCCCCTAATTTATAAATTTTGCTTTAAAGTGAAATAAAATGTCAAAATAGTACTTTTGTGTAGTTTAATAATTAAAGTGAAATAAAATGTCAAAATAGTACTTTTGTGTAGTTTAATAATTAAAATGAACACACAGTCAATAAATGAGGGTACTCCAGGCATTCCGCCCTATCCTAAGAGGATCATCTGCAGCTGGTTCATCAGGTTTTTTTTAGGTAATAGTTACTTATCCCACATAACACATAGGTAACGGTAATCCAGCGAGATTGCAAATATTGTGAAGCGCAACATGCTATATCTTTCGAACCCTGTCTAGATTGTCATGTGGCACCCGGTGAACCAACGAACACCTGAAGCGACCCTTCAACATCCCGATTGCAGTCTACCCTGGTACGACTGTGCCCAGGAGCTTGTTGTAGTACGCCTCAGGTGTTCGCTCTTCGGCATCTGCGACAGGCGTCATAAGATATTCACGGTGAGCTTATCCGTCACCTGTAATTCGGAGAATTGTGTAAATTATTTGGATGGCATTAAATAATATTTTTTTAGTTCATCAAGCATACCAGTTAAATAGGATTCATCAGACTATCCCAATCTCTTTAAAAGTTCCTTCAACTCTTGAGTGATGAAGAAACATTGTCATGAGATGCCCCACCGTCTCTTACCTGTAAAAATATTTTTCAAAATGAAATTGAAATATAAGAATCGATGCAATCTTACAACCCGGTAGAACACAAACATGATGTGCATCATGTTTTAATACTTAAATATTTCTGAAGAGTTAGATTATATTGTATAATCTAACTCTTCAGTAATAATAAAGCCAACCTTAGTATTAGTAATCACTAATCAAGGAGCTATTGAGCCGTGTGCTTTTCAGCTTTCAACAGAAGGTACTCTTATACACCTACCAGTACTGCACAATAGGCATTACGGACAGCCGGACAGTGGGGCTTGAATGGAAGCTGGGGAGAACGTTGCGCATGTACTTTTCGAATGCACAGGGGTAGCCCATATTAGAACAGAAACCCTCAGGGCACCCAAATCTTACACGGATATTCTCAACAGACTAGCAGATATAGCCAACTTCTGGTGGGCTGGCTGGAATAACCACTGACGGCCGCCATGGTTCACGCACAATGGTTTGCTTGAAGGATTAAGTGCGGAAACCAAACCCAATAACATGTAACACACCTACCACCTATGTCTGTTAAGACTTGAGTATCAACACTCAAGTTCATAAGTATAGATCAACTTATAACATGCCCACAGCTGGGACACAGGCCTCCTCCCTGCGAGAGGGAGTGAGCCATAATCCACCACGAAATGACGCGAGCACAGTGCCGGATGGTGTTTAACACATTTTTCCTAATCTTTGTTCTACCACATGCCGGTTTACTCATGTCTGCTTGAGTTCCAACCTACATTAACGCTTTTGCTGAACGTTTTGACTGTCAGTACGTGAATCACTACTGCATGATTCATGTACTGACTAATGTTAAGATATTGTTTTAATTTTGTTTATAATTTTCAATTTTAAATGTAATTTGTTAGTATATGTAGTTGTTTAATTGTATGATCCAATGTTGATTGAAATAAAAAAATAACTTTGTGAATCAGAGTTGAAAGCATTGTACCACCACTACGTTCATAGGTGCATACTAGATATTATTAACTAGCTTATGCCAGCGGCTTTGCCCTCGTGGCAGTCGGAAATTATCCTATGGGAACATACCACTGGGATAAAAAGTATCCTATGTGTTAATCTAGGTTATAAACTGTGCCAAATTTCATCCAAATCCATTCAGCCGTTTTTGCGCAAATGAGTAACAAACATCAAAATAACCAAACATACAAACTTTCACATTTATAATATTGGTAGGATGAGACATACCAGCTGAACATTTCTGAAAAAATATTTGTCCACCCCTTATGGCAAAAATATCTGTCCTCGTTGTAAGTGGCATAGGCAGTCCGGGGTTTTCAATTTGTCAGGACATCTGCAAAAGTAGACATTCCTGTTGCAGGTTTTTATTTTAACATTAAGTGCTAGCGGCGGGTTTGCTTGCATTGATATCGGTAATTATCCCATGGGAACTTAGTACAGTTAGCAAACCACATAAAGTTGCCTATTTTACTCCTAATAACATCAGCTATCCGTCAGTCAGCCGGAACAAACAGGCAGACACATGGATTTTTTTTTTTTTTTGTTACTCATTACAATTTGATGTTTCAGATTTTTTTATCCAAATCATGTCATGTGTAGTTATGTGTTCCTTCTTAGAAGTAACTGGTTATGTTATGAAATAGGCATGAATAGAACAGGATTAGGAATCAAATTTTATATATGTTCTATAGCATCAATGTTCAAATAGTAATGGACCGAGAGTTGTTTTATATGAAAACTAGACATATAGTGGTGGTCATTTTTGTATGCTGCTGTATGTACCTAGTAAAAAGCTGCTTTTATAACATTATCAACAGACACTTCAAATTTATTTAATCGTATCTGAAGAATACATTAAACCTAACTACAGAAGCAGATGATAGGTATAGCCAGGAAAAACAAAAGACCACAGCTAACACCACTTGTTAATGAGTGAATAAAATGTATCTATCGTGTTACCTGAGAGCTGCATAATTATGCAAACAAGAATTGTTATGAAACAAATTCTCACTGTGCTTTCAAAATAGTTCTTTCTTCTAGGTCTTGAGGAAACCAAATTTATTTCTTAACCAAACACGGTTGAATTATTGCATCACAAATTCGTTTAATGCACATGGTACTGATTCTTGTGACAGATAGGATGTGGATTGCTGTCCGTCTGCCCTGTGGTATGTACCGTGGCCCTGTGGCTTGTGGGCCAAAAACGACAATGCACAAACCATCTGAAAAGAAAATGGGACATCATGTTGCTAAAACATATATTTAGTTGAAAATCAAAATGCTCATTTTCCTACCTCTATCCGCCTTGACAGACCTTTTGAAGAGTCCTTTCTGTAAGGACTCAAATTAGCCTCAAGTTTGTCACTCTATCCACTCTTCAGAAAAGCGGTAGACAACTTTTTCGGCCCTCATCTCGAAAATATTTCTTCTTAGAAATTGAGCGGGTCGACTAACAACTTTCTTCATTATCGGCATTACTTCGCCTATAACAGAGCCGAGAGTGAAACATTATGAACATCCATTTTTATTTAACGGACAGTTTCTGTTGTACATCTAGCACTGTAAAATCACTGAGAAGGAAAAACTATTCAACGCTAACTTTACTAGGTCAACATCAAAACCGCAAAACAAAACTCTATTGAAGAATGAAGATTATTTGAGATTATGAATAAACACAGAAGGGAATAAAAGTCGAAACTTCGAATACATAACTACATAAGTAGGTAGTCTAGGTCCCGCCAAAATTTGATCGTTGACATTTTTTTTTTTTATTAGTTTTATGGCCTGGTTACAGAGACCTTTTAGCCAAGTCTTTTTTAAGAACGTATTCTAGTCATAACAAAGCTATTGTAAAGCGGTAGTACAATTTACAATAACCTATTAGGAGTTTTTGGGGGAACACGAAAAGTCCACGTTAGTCACTTATTTTCACCTTCACTACACTTGTGCACTCACACGTAACTTTAATGATGATTTAATGATATTGAAAATCCATGCGACATGTTCCAACGCGATCCCGCCAAAACCTCCCATCGTTGACATTTGTCATTGACACTGACAGTAGTGCTGTGATATGTCCCTCACTCATGAGACACCCCATTTGGGGTACTCATGATCGCAAATTGCAAGAGTTTCTCGAATTTCAAAATTGAATCTTATCATTCCTCATCACCTCTCACTTAAAAATTGACATTGACATTATATTGACAATAGGAAATCGAGGCAAGCGAGTTTGTGACTCGCGAGTACTCGCGAGTAAGTATTGAGTGATTGAGTGAGCTCAGTGAGCGAATGATTCGACATAATTTTTTATAGAGAATTGAGATTGAGTGAGTTGAGTTGTGATCTTGAAGTTTTGACAACACCATAAATAACACAGTTTACCATTATATTTTGGAACGAAGTTCCTTATCGCGCGTAGTGAAAGGGGGCTAGACGGAAAAAATTCATACGAAAAGTTGTAACGACACTTTTTGCTATTGTAAGCCGTGCGGCGTGCGCATGTTTCTCTGTCTCTCTCTCTCTCTCTTATAGAAAGCAATAACGATGGTGACGACGGTGACAATGGTGACGATGATGATGGGCTTTAAAACCCTGAAAACGCGAAGTTCCTTATCGCGCGTTGCGAAAGGGGGCTAGAGGGAACAAATTAAGACCAAAAAGGAACTTCGTTCCATCCGGGTGTCCCTTGACACCTCTCAAGTTTTTTTACTTCAGCTATGATTAACTATTATGAACTCTAAAAGCATTAAATTGGTAATAAAGTGTAATTGATTCGTTTATTCTGGCGGTCTAAAATTTATGAGCGAAAGAAAATGATGGATGTGAAAGAGTGAGGACGTGAATAATCGGACTATCGGAGAGTAATGCCTCGTGAGTACTCGTGAGTCGTCGTTGCGCCCGCCCGCCTCGCTCACTCGGAGCTTCGTCTGAGTTCGGCTCGGGCTCACGAGTCGTGAGGTGTATACGCCGTCGTACGATTCCTCACCTCAAATGAGGGGTAACTCGTGAGGAACTCGCGGAGCAAATTGAGGGGCTCCCTCATTCTAATATAACATTGATGAGTTACCCATCACTAACTGACAGTAAAATTCACAAAAAATTGTCTATGGTAAATATGGCAATTGGTACTTCCGTAGCACGAGCGCGAGGTTAAATTTTTGTTCATTATAAAATATCGGGATTTTTCTAAACGTGAAATGCACAAACCGTGCGAAGCCAAAACCACAAAAAAAATGTACCTAGTTTTTTTTTTGTTTTTTAACTTAATTACCATTTTAATCATTCAAACAACCCGTTTGAATGATTAAAATGGTAAAGCCATATTTATGTCAGGGACTCGGGATCGATGGGTTGATTGAATGACTATTCCATGAAAAAGACGTTCAATCGAATTGAATGAATTTAGAGGGTTGTTTTGATGACTGAAAACAGTTTAATTACTACGATCGCTAACTATTTATATCAACATACAACCTGTGATACAACCATGCAAATGACATGTTCACTTCTTGTCCTCTGGTATCGATGAATGTTCATGTTTTAAGGTTTTACAATAAGGTTTAAAAATTTAGATCTAAATTACTATTGATTTAGGTATATGCAGCGCAGAACGATACACATCTGCGACGGCGACGTGAACCTATCCGAATAGGTACTAGAAAGAAACAACTAATGGCCACACGTTCGCTTTGTCTCTCTCGTACTTTTCGGTCTGTATTCACTGCACAACTGAATATGGAACGCGCAGTCCATTCTCTATGTCCATGGTTCATACTAAAGGTATACAGGGTAACAGGGACATCAACCAAACTCAAACCATGAATTCAGTACATGATTTTAGACCGCCTAGGGTAGAAATTATTTCGTAGATAATAAAAAAACATCAGCTGTTTCATGCAAAAATTTCCACAGTAACAGGTTGTGCGTCGATGTTCCTGCTGTATACAATTTATTATTAATTTGACTATTTTCTATTTCTTGTCTGGTTTTGTTTCTTCAGTGTTCTCGGCTTCCGTTAAGTCTCCTTTAAAGTCCTCTCGTAAACTGCAAAAGAAAAATATTTTAGGACAAGTATCTAAAAATATCAGGGCCGATTGCCAAGTTTTGAAACAATTGAAATTACACTTTTTCGTAGTTTAAGTCTCGTAGAAATATTTATTATACGCTGGGGGGTTCAGAATCATGTACTGATTCAGGTATCAAGTTTTCCGTCGATGTCCCTGACACTCGGTATAAACATAACTATTACCTACTCATCAATTCATCATCATCATTTCAGCCGAAAGACGTCCACTGCAGCTGCTGGACACAGCTGCTTCGACCGGTCATGTGCTTCCCACATCCAGCGGATTCCCGCGGACTTCACAAGGCATAATAACTACTAGGTAGATTAAAATAAAATACGCTTTAATGTCACTTATTTGTAAAGAAGCAAGGATGTGAAAGGCGCGAACTAGTATATAAAAATTGAGGCGATTAACTAAAGTTACGAATATGCAATTATTTTCCTTAAGAATTTAAGGAAAATTATTGCATATTCGATTTCAATGCGTTCCGACCTGACCGACTCGCACGTGCCCGAAGTGCAGAGGCCAGCACATCAAGCTAGCCCATCTGTCAAATTTGTTTGATAGGTTTTTAACTTTAAACCAAAAGCATAAGGTTCATGTTCAATTGGGAAAGTTTGACAGTTTGGGATAGCTTGATGTGCTGGCGTCTGTACCCACACATATGTCGGTTTGTATACTCGCTGCACTCAGCCAGCTTTGGAATACTTTGGGCCCAGTCACCGAAACCTGCCGCACCTGGCGCCGCCGAACGCCGTGAGTGCCGCGGTTTCGGGCTCGGATTCCAGAGTTGAAAATACTTGCATAGGAAATCGATCCGTGATCTTATATAAATAAGAAGCAACATCGTCGTTGCGGAAAAAAATACCTATAAAACAATCTTCATACTAAACTTCGACTTTTATTTGTATTTAGTAGGTAACTTGACATTAAATGGGTTCCCAGATTAATAGGTAAACCGGCAAAGTGCGAGTATGACTGACACACTAAGGATTCCGTGCCTCCGTACTTTAAAGCACTACATATAAAAAAAAGATAGTGAGGTGGTGTAAGAGTGAACGAAATTGAACGAACTTGAAATAATGTACATACTTACATGGATTTTTTTTATTTTGACTTTAATCATTTGTCTTAAAACATGATAATATGCACTATTGAAATTGTACATTTTGTTACACATTTTGTTTTTGAGTAGTTAGGTAATTTATTTATCATCATCATCAGCCTATAATGTTCCCACTGCTGGGACACAGGCCTCCTCTCCCCGCGGTGAGAGGGATTGGGCCGTAATCCACCACGCGAGCCCAGTGCGGGTTGGTAGGTGTCACATGTCTTCGAATTTTTTTGTTCTAGGACATGCTGGTTTCCTCACGATGTTTTCCTTCACAGTTTTGAGAGCAGTGGTGATGAAATAATTTACACAATGTAAAGCACTTGTCTGGGTTCGAACTCACGACCTACAACTCGTAAGTCGCGGCCGTTACCACTTGGCCACCACTGCTCTCCACTATTTAAAGTTTGATTCTATTAGAAGAAAATAAAAATATACAATTATTTAATGAATAAATTATTCATTATTCTTATATTCCCATTGATTTATATAGTAAAGATATGGTCATCCGAACATTTGACGGACGCTGTCGGCCTACAAAAACCACTAACGCCATCTATTAGAACTAGTATGAACTACAATGTCAATCGGCGTGTCTGCTCCTAGACTTGTAAGAGCGGGGTGTGGTATTTTTCGAGGTACAGTCGCCAGCAGGTCAAGCTATCCCAAACCGTCAAATTTTTCCAATTGAACATAAACCTTATTCCTTTGTTATAAAGTTGAAAAACTATCAAAAAAAATTGACAGATTGGGGTAGCTTGATGTGCTGGCCTCTGTACAAAGAAATATAATAAAAACCTTAAATTTTTCAAAACTTATATTTGTTGCAGTTTGTTTTTGTTAGGTATTATGTTTTCATTGCCTTCGAATAAAACATTTTTTTAATTTTTTGTCTTTTTGTTATTCTGGACATATTTTCCATTTTGGATTCGTAGTGTTTTCTGACGTTGGACATTTTAATTTGCTTTTAATAAACAATAAAAATCAATTTTGTACAAAATGCAATCTTTAGTAATATTATTAAATCTTTTCATTTCATCGGCTACAACGAGCGCCGCTGCAAAGTTATGTCGCACTTTTACGCGGCTTCGCGTCGTCTTTGCCAAAGGTTGAGACAAATAAGAAAGAAAATTGTTTTAAATAATGTTAGAAGTCGATTTAATGACATATTTTTTTAATCGACCGGTGATATGAAATGTTATCATTTTTTTAAATGTGCTTTTTGTCGTAGTTCACGCAACTCTTCACGGCACAAGTTGGCATTTTTGCTTGCAAAAATTTACGACCGCTCCGAAGACAGCCGATCGCGTTCTAGTTCACTTCGCTATAGGGAAGACCATTTTGGGACCAAGTTCGAGGCGTCATTGTAACATAGGGTCCACCTAGTCCTCACATATGTATATGTCAATGTATATTCCACATCTTACAAACGATTTTCAAAGTTTTATCGTCCCAATCGTTCACTACCCCAACACTATTAGTTTTAGTAGGTATGGTAATATTATTTTCAACACACTTGCTCATAAAATGGCTCTAATTTCACTGCAATTAGGCACATAATGACACCTATTAGCAAACTATGACTTTTTCATTACTATTATTCACTAGTGAGTTATAGAATTGGTTGAGTTGCTTTGTTCTTAGTGAGTTATAGGTTGTTTTTTAATTGGTTGAGTTGCTTTGTTCTTAAAAACAACGATGATGATGATGATGACGATGACGATGACGATGATGATGACGATGACGTTGACGAGGACGATGACGATGACATGACGATGGCATGACGATGACGATGACGACGACGATGATGACGATGTTGATGACGATGATGATGATGATGACGATGACATTGACAATGACGATGACGATGACATGACGACGGTGAAGATTACGATGACGATGACGATGATGATGACATGACGATGACGATGACGACGATGACGATGACGTTGACGATGACATGACGATGACGATGACGATGACGATGACGATTACGATGACGATGACGATGACGATGATGATGATGATGACGACGTCGAAGATTACGATGACGATGACGACGATGATGATGACGATAAAGTTGACGATGACATGACGATGACGATGACGATGATGATGATGATGATGATGATGATGATGATGATGATGATTTTGTAGTATTATTTTCTTTGCAAGTGTGTTGAAAAACGTCGTATGATACACGTGTGTCGTCCTCGGCTCTCTTAAGACAAGCTCTCTCAATAGCGCCTCAGCGATAATCACCAACGTTACACACTAGTACCATAATGTACTATTTGAACTTGGCATGTTACTGAATCCAATTTAAACGAGCAATTCTTGTATATAGGTATGTTTATGTCGTGGCCATATCGTAGATTTGCTCACTTCATGAAATTATCGAGATTTATTTCTTGAGTGGTCAGGGGCACGCCGCCGAGGTTCGATTTGGTTAGGTTCCTTTTAATCCTGCAGTCCCACGCAGTGGGGCTCCGTCAACCTGACGTCAACCGTCTTCCTCTGTAATATAAGAACCAGAAGAATACGAGAATTTCATGAAATGCTACCATTTCATGAAATTCTCGAGCATTTGATGAAGTGAGCAAATCTACGATATGGCCATTTCATGAAGTGAGCATATATACGATATGGCCACGACATATAGGTATATGTATATAATCTGAATTTCAGAAACGGCTCCAACGATTTTCATGAAATTTAGTATGCAGGGCACCTTTTTACACTTATAATATAATTGATGCAGGGGGTTTCGGGGCGATAAGTCTATGTAGCAAGGTTTCATTTTTTGAAAACGACAAACCTAAAAAAAACGAGCGAAGCTCGGTCATCCAGATATTACAATTAAAAGTAGAATTACTATAGTACCGTTCGGCTAAGCGCGCACTACGTATTTTAATCGTTGCGATAAAGAATCGCCAATTTGTGAACAAAACTAATATCCTAGAGAGCGCGCACTGCAGTAAAAAATCGCCTGAGAATCTGCTTGAAAAATTATATGCGTTAGCGATTTTATTTCGCATGAACACGCGATTATTAAAAACGCATCGCAGTGCGCGCTTTGTCTTATAGTACGTACTTAGCATCGTAAGCCCGAGAGCTGCCCCGCCGCCCGCGCCGCCGCGAAAATATTCCGCTGCGATTCTTTCGAGCCCTGGGTACTGAACGCACTGCTTAGCGCCGAAAGTTGAAAATCGAACGCTGTGTTTTTTCGACGCACTGAGACTTACTCGCGCTGCACTCTCTTGGGTTCTAGAAACCGAGAGTTGAAAATCCATTGCGCAGTAAATTATCGCCGCGATTTATTACGTCCGGTGGTAACGAAATAAAGAAAGGAAAACCGGAAAACCCTGTAAATATTACGTTACCATAAAAGGATTATATGAAATAGTTACTGTACTGAACGGATTTTGATGTAATTTGGTACACTTATAGTTTGTAACCTGGATTAACATATAGGATACTGTTGAACTAGTACGTTCCCGTGGAATAATTTTGCGTGATTGGGTAACAAACATCTAAACATACAAACTTTCACATTAAATCTAAGTGACACTTCGTCGCATTAACATTATAAGCCCTGGAGACGCAGTGATTGCATTCGCAAGCTATGTAGTAGGGAACTCCAGGTAGCGCTTTAGGCAAAATCGGAACATTCTTCCTTTTCAATGGAGGAGTGATACCTACGCCATCTAAACGTCAGATTGTTGTTTTCCGACGTACACGCGAACGAAGTTGCGGGCACAGTTATTTTGAAATAAATGATTCGAGTTTGACTTTGATGGCTTCATGTCAGTAATATTGATGCCTAACGCTGTCAACATGCCCAAATACTAGTGTTTTTCGGAGAGGGCTCTAAGGTTTATGGAATTCGAGAGTTGGGTCCCCACGGATTCCACAATTTCCCCACGCTTTACATACATGACTGCACATTTGTCCACACCAAATTCTCTACCCTGATGGAGCTACTGAAGGTTTCAGATACTTTCAGTAGCTCCATCAAAACAAAGAGGTTTAGGTTACCCATGTAGAGAGGGTTGTTATGAAGTGGTCATCCACCTCACCAGCAACGACAACCCTCTCCACGGAACGGACCGCCAAACATGTTACACAGGCTACTGAGGGAACACGGGTGGGTTTTACTCAGTAAAAGTCTGTCACGCCCTCCTGCTCCACCCAGAGCGGGAGAAGTTGTTTGATGATATCCAACCAAAAAAAAAAAAAATGGCTGTATCAATGAGCAATAGGTCCTCAGTAGTTCCTTCATCCATTTTGAGAGGCAGACATGATGGAGTTGGTGTCTATATGATTGTTAATTTTAAAATTTCAAAATAGATGTACTTTATAGACCGTCGTTATCGTGATCGGCTTATAACTTTGTTGTGCAACCCATCTGGTCCTAGAGACTTATATTCAGGTAACAGGTGGACTGCACGAGCTTCAACTTGGGGACAGATGGTAATAGCCCCCAATTCTGGGATTATATCGTAGGCTCACTCGAGTTACCGAGCTCAATCATCTTCGTTGAGACGGACAGGCACCGATCAGATATTGCGCCAGAAAGACAAAATGGTAGCACGTGTACTGACACGTGCTACCACTGGACCAGTCTGACTGCAAACTGGTCTAGTCCACCCCAACCGCCCTAAACACACCTTTCATCGTTCCGGAAGGTGCAATTCTACAATCCTGAACGTATCGCGAGCTTACATTAAACTATACAGTTGATTATGATCGTCAACCTGTATAGTACTTACTAATTCCATTACTTAATTATACATACATGGGCTAAAACACAAAAATCCATTTTAGAAAAAAAGTTATCAATTGCCATTTTTGTGACATAAATACACCATTTTTACACCATGTATCAAATCAGCAAAAAAATCTCATAAAAACGATAAAAAGAATACAAATGTTTTTCAGCACACAATAGTCCACAAGAATGAAGTCAATAGCAAAGGAACCTATCAATCTGTAAAAACTAGCAGGGAATTAAATGGTACGTTCATTTCAGTTCATTAGAATTGAGAACCAAAAAGTAACGACCATGCTATGTACTAAGAGATAAGCCAGCTTATAACGTTCCCACTGCTGTCTCTGTCAGAGAGAACAAGCCGTGGTCCACCACACCATTGTGGGTTGGTATATTTCACCGGCTTTTGGTTTTCCGGTCTGCGAATAAAGCGTGAGGAACTTCGTTCCAAACGGGGGTACCCCGACCGCCACTTTTATTTTTAAATTTAGTACGTAGGTACCCGTTTCCTCGCGATATTTTACATTACCGTTTGAAAGCAGTGGTGATAAAATATACAGTAAAGTACCTGCTTGAGTGAAATTCCATGACCTAAAACTCGTTGGTGGACAAACTGGCAACGCCCTGCAACTGCCAGTTTGCTAGCACTGCTCTCGTGTCAACGTTTTTGGGATAATAGCTGATCATAATTATGAAAAAGTGGTAAAAAGCATTGATATAAGTATATTTTACCCGTAACAGATGTAATTGCATAACACACATTGCCTCCAACGATCAACAAGAATTGCTCGTTTAAAGGTATTAGATTATGATTTTTTCGTTTCATTTCTTTCACATTCGTAAAAATTCTAAAATCGTACGTTAAGCATTTAAAAATATAAAAAATAGTGGCCCATCGGCATCGAGCAAGGTCCAAGATGTAGATGGTCAGGGCTCTAGAGAAAGGAAAACCTCCTGACTATGCGTGATTATGATTATTATTGTTATGAATTAATTGTTAAAGTGGGCCAGTCTGCCAAACCTTTTTTAGAGATCATATTAATTGTGTAGGTGCCTTGTCTAATGGTGATTTCTTAAATATTTTTCAGCATAAATGAATCCAAAATAAATTAATGAAGATAATAGTAAAATGAAGCGCTAAGTACCATAGTAAAAACATGTCATAACAGCTAGTATAATAATTTGCTCGAATGGAGGTATAAGAAAACAAAAGTACAATTAACAAATCTGACGCAGTTCATAACCACAAAATGAAAGACGTGGAAAACAAGTTTAAGCGACTGCAACTTGAACTGCAACTCAATGAAGAAGATGACCCGTGCAATGGAATAAATACCGTCAGTATAATGGTTCATAAGAAAAAAGTAAAGAACCGCAAAAAACATGATTTAGTAAAACATGGCCAACAGCCAGCAGTCGCTTTCCGGTTATCACGCTCCGGTAGGAATAAAACCCATAAGTTACTCACTAAACACATCAGCATGACCGAAATTAACAAACGGACAAAACTATCCAACCTAAGAACTAGAAGCACTGAAGCCATAAATAAAAGTTCCCATTTCAATACAAAATTAGTAGTAAACCGAGTCTCAGAATTCCATTTCAACGATTACTTGTGTCCGTCATATTTTCCAACTCAGAAGAAATGGAAAGTTTACCGCTGTCAGTTGAGCCGGCCAGAGGATAGCTGCTGCTGTAGCTGCAATTCGGATGCAATGTTTGAAGTAATGAAGAGCCTCTACGACTGCTACAAAAAGAAAAATTGTGATAATTGTAATTGCATACTATGCAGTCACAAATTACAGGAAGAAAGGCGCCTCGGGGAAGAACGGAAGTCAATAGGATCTTTAGATTCAAAAGAAAAGAAGAAGAGAGCTGAAAAACTGTTAGAAGGGAAGACACCAGCAGAAAAAGAAGAGATTTTGAAACAATTAATCAAAACAGGACAACCTCTACCAAAGGGTAGAACAGTGTCTGACAAAACATTGATCAAGAAAGTAAAAGCAGAACTGGGAGTACCGGAGTCGAAAACGACAACTATGTTGGAAAGAACTAAAAAACCAAAAGCATACGAAATGACAACACCTTCAGATAGAATGAAAAAAGCTAAAGCTGCAGGACTAATTACACCTTTAGAAGGAAAAACTCCGGAACAAAAAGAAAAGATACTAAAAGGATTAGCAATGCAAGGGCTGCCTCTTCCTGAAGGGAGAACTGCCTCTGAGAAAAAGCACATCGAAAAGATACGCAAAGAACTTGGCCTTCCTCCGGAACCTAAAACTGCATCTATGAAAGAGAAGTATGACAAAGCAGCCGATGCTGGATTAATGCAGCCGCTTGAAGGTAAATCACCTAAAGAAAAAGAAAGAATTTTACAAGGTTTGCATGACATAGGAATCCCACTGCCTGAGGGACGCACGGCTTCTGAAAAAGCTCTGGTCGCTAAAGTAAAAGCAGGGGTACGTGCGCCATCTGTTACACCTTCTGAGAGACTTCGCAAAGCCAAAGATGCTGGACTACTTACCCCAATAGAAGGAAAACCTCCCGAACAACAAGAAAAGATACTGAAAGGATTAGCAATGCAAGGACTGCCACTTCCTGAAGGGAAAACTTCTTCTGAAAAGAAGCTTATTGAAAAGGTACGTGGTGACCTTGGCCTTCCTCCGAAACCTAAAACTACATCCATGAAAGAGAAGTATGCGAAAGCTGCAGATGCCGGATTAATGCAGCCGCTCGACGGCAAATCACCGAAAGAAAAAGAAAGAATCTTACAAGGTTTGCATGACAAAGGTATCCCATTGCCTGTAGGACGAACGGCATCAGAGGAAGCTTTAATTGCTAGAGTTAAGGCAGGAGTACCTGCACCATCTGAAAAACTTCGTAGAGCAAGAGCTGCGGGGCTACTAACGCCTTTAGAAGGTAAAACTCCTGAACAAAAAGAAAAGATATTGACCGGATTAGCAATGCAAGGACTGCATCTTCCCGAAGCAGAAACTGCCTCAGACAAAAAGATAATGGAAAAGGTACGCGCTGATCTTGGCTTACCTCCAGAACCTACAACTGAATCCATAAAAAAGAAGTATGCTAAAGCTGCACATGCTGGATTAATGCAGCCACTCGAAGGTAAAACGCCGACAGAAAAAGAACGAATTTTACAAGGATTGCATGACGAAGGTATCCCATTGCCTGTAGGACGAACAGCGTCAGAGGTCTCACTTATAAATAGAGTGAAAGCAAGAGTACGTTCACCATCTGATAGAATACGTAAGGCACGAGCTGCAGGCCTACTTACGCCTCTAGAAGGAAAAACTCCCTCAAAGAAAGTAAAGATAATAAAAGGATTGGCAATGGAAGGACTGCCTCTCCCTGAAGCGAAAACTGCTTCAGAGAAACAGATTATGGAAAAGGTTCGCGCTGACCTTGGCCTACCTCCGGAACCTAAAACTGCATCCTTGAGAAAGAAGTACGCCGAAGCTGCAGATGCCGGATTAATGCAGCCACTTGAAGGTAAATCCCCGAGAGCAAAAGAAAGAATTCTACAAGGTTTACAAGATAGAGGAATTCCATTGCCTGAAGGAAGAACGGCATCAGAGGACGCTTTAATTGCTAAAGTGAAGGCAGGAGTACGTGCGCCATCTGATAGACTTCGTAGAGCAAGAGCTGCGGGGCTACTAACGCCTTTAGAACGAAAGAGTCCCTCACAGAAAGTAAAGATACTAAAAGGATTAGCAATGGAAGGACTGCCTCTTCCTGAAGCCAAAACTGCTTCAGAGAAACAAATTATGGAAAAGGTTCGTGCTGACCTTGGCCTTCCTCCAGAACCTAAAACTGCATCCTTGAGACAAAAGTACGCTGATGCTGCTGATGTCGGATTACTGCAGCCACTTGAAGGAAAATCACCGAAAGAAAAGGAAAGAATTTTACAAGGTTTGCATGACAAAGGAATCCCATTGCCTGAAGGACGAACGGCATCAGAGGAAGCTCTCATTGCCAGAGTGAAGGCAGGAGTACGTGCCACATCTGAGAGACTACGTCAAGCAAAAGCTGCTGGGCTTCTAACGCCTTTAGAAGGAAAATCTCCATCACAGAAGGAAAGGATAATGAAAGGATTAGCAATGGAAGGATTGCCTCTTCCTCAAGCGAAAACTGCTTCAGAGAAGATGATAACGAAAAAGGTACGCGCTGACCTTGGCCTACCTCTTGAACCTAAAACTTCTTCAATGAGACAGAGGTACGCTAAAGCTGCAGATGCTGGATTACTGCAACCACTCGAAGGTAAAACACCAAAAGAAAAAGAAAGAATTTTACAAGGTTTGCATGACAGAGGAATCTCGTTACCTATAGGGCGAACACAATCAGAGGCAGCTCTCATAGCCCGAGTGAAGGCAGGAGCACGTGCACCATCTCAAAAACTAAGAAAAGCACGAGCTGCAGGGCTTCTAACGCCTTTAAAAGGAAAAACTCCCTCACAAAAAGAAAAAATACTAAGAGGATTAGCAATGGAAGGGTTACCTCTTCCTGAAGCGGAAACTTCTTCAGAGAAAAAGGCAGTGGAAAAGGTTCGCGCTGACCTTGGCCTTCCTCCGGAACCTAAAACTACATCCATGCGAGAGAAGTATGCTGAAGCTGCAGATGCTGGATTACTGCAGCCACTTGAAGGTAAAACGCCAAAAGAAAAAGAAAGGATTCTGCAAGATTTGCACGATAGGGGAATCCTATTACCTAAAGGGCGTTCGCGATCAGAGGATTCTCTTATTGCTAAGGTGATAGCAGGGGAACGGGTACCGTCTGTTACGCCAGCTAGTAGAATACGTGCTGCACAAGCTGCAGGACTACTAACGCCATTAGAAGGAAAATCTCCGGAACAACAAGAACAGATACTGAGAGGATTAGCTAAGCAAGGAGTACCACTTCCTGATGGTAAAACTTCTTCTGTAAAACAAATTATTGATAAGGTACGAGCTGACCTAGGTCTTCCTCCGAAACCTAAAACTGCATCTATGAAAGAGAAGCACGCCAAAGCCGCAGATGCCGGATTACTACAGCCACTTAAAGGTAAATCATCGAAAGAGAAAATAAGAATTTTACAAGGTTTACATGACAGAGGAATCCCATTGCCTGAAGGACGAACGCGATCAGAGGAGTCTCTTATTGCTAGAGTGAAGGCAGGTGTAATTTCACCATCTGATAAAATTCCCAAAGGCAAGGCTGCAACCTTGTCAATTACCACAGAGAAATTAAAAAAGGCTAAGGCAGCAGGCTTATTAACACCTCTCAAAGGGAAAACTCCTGAACAAAAAGAAAAAATAATAAAAGGCCTTGCCGGTTCTGGTTTACCACTGCCACAAGGCAAAACTGTTTCTGAAAAAGCAATGATTAAAAAAATTAAGGCCGAGTTAGGAGTACCCGAAAGGACCCCATCGCAAAAGATGAGAAAGGCTATAAAAGCTGGTCTTTTGACACCTCTTGAAGATAAAACACATTCACAAAAAGAGAAAATACTTAGGGGTAGAGTAGCGGCAGGTTTGCCATTACCAGAAGGTAGAACACCTTCCGAAAGAGCTTTAATACAAAAAATTAAAGCTGATACAGGTTACGTATCGCCTACACTATCAGAGAGAATGAAAAGGGCAAAAGATGCAGGATTGCTAACTCCCTTAGAAGGAAAAACACCAGCAGCTAAAGAAAAGATTCTTCGAGACAGAGTGGCTGCGGGAGTCCCATTACCAGAAGGTAGAACACCATCTGAAAAGGAAATTGTTCGAAAAATTATTACTGGAGTGCCCCCTGCGGAAAAGACGCCGTATGAAAGGTTTAAAGAAGCCAAAACTACTTCGGAAAAAGAAAAAATTTTGACAAGTCTCCGTAAAGCAGGAAAACCCTTACCCAAAGGAATAACTGCTTCGGAAAAAAAAATTGTAGCCAAAGTGAAAGCAGAAAGACCTTCAAAAGTCACCTCTGGCAAATTACGAAAAGCACGAGAAGCTGGTTTGTTGACACCACTTACAGGAAAATCTCCAAAAGA
Source organism: Polymixis flavicincta (assembly GCA_949987655.1). Lineage (NCBI taxonomy): Eukaryota > Metazoa > Arthropoda > Insecta > Lepidoptera > Noctuidae > Polymixis > Polymixis flavicincta. Next base: position 6,081,038 of record OX465171.1, on the reverse strand, counting down.
GAAAGAGAGAATATTAAAAGGCTTAATAGAACACGGCTTACCACTTCCAGAATCCCAAACAGAATCGGAGAAAGAGATCGCGGAAAAAGTTCGCAAAGAACTTGGCCTTCCACCTGAACCTATGACATTATCAAAAAAAGTTAAGATGCATAGAGCTGAAGCTGCTGGTATTGTAACTCCTCTTGAGGGTAAAACACCATCTCAGAAGGAACGTATTGTGAGAGGCATGGTTGTGGCTGGAATTCCACTACCAGAAGGAAGAACTGTTTCTGAAAAAGATATGATTAAGAAAGTTCAAGCAGAAGAAAAACTGTCGACAAAGGCAGCTGCCGGTTTACTTACACCCTTAGAAGGAAAAACATCAGTTCAGAAAGAACAAATTATTAGGGGTCGGGCAGAAGCTGGAATACCATTACCCGAAGGTAAAACTCCATCGGACAAAGCTTTGATACAGAAAATTCGGACTGAATTAGGTATGCCTCCACCAGCAGAAACAATCTCAGAAAAAGAAATAGTCCGCAGGGCTAAAGCAGAAGGGCTGTTAACGCCAATCGTTGGAAAGTCAGTTAGAGAAAAGGAGAGGATACTTAAAGGACTGGCCAAAGCTGGGTTACCATTACCTGAAGGCAAAACCGCTTCTGAGAAAGAATTAGTAAAACAAGTTAGAGCTGACGCTGGGTTACCAGCGGAGCCTACGCCTTCGGAAAAGAGAGGAGAAATAAAAAAAAGAACGAAAAAAACCGGCGTTACACCATCAAAGCGACGTGTTAAGACGATAGCCGCTGGAATTAGCGAAAAGTTCGAAGACATTATTAAAACAACAACTTGCGATCGTGGCTGCGGTTGTGATAAAAAGAAAATTAGATTTAAACATAGCTACGTCAAGATTAGAGTAACATCTCCAGATATCTCTTCTCTGTGCGATTGTCCGGATGAGTGTCTTCCTGGCGTTAAAGCTGGAGCCTTTATTGACAACGAGGGTATAAAAGTTACTGTTGGGAGAGTAAATGGAGCAACTTCGTTCACCAGTCAGTTCAGCAACCACAGCTTAGACACACCTAAAAATGTTATTATTCTGTATGACAAAATAGTACAAGATAGGTACAGTAGTAATACATCTATAGACACAATAGAGGCTCCATCTAATATTAAATTTGAGACAAGTGATTTAAAAAAGTCTATATTTGATGAATGTCCTCTCTTAAAGCGTCCTATTAGTATTGGTAAATTAAAAACTGATCTTGGTACTGTATGTACGTATACCAGCGGCTCATACGAATGTTATACTAATGACAAGAAAAACGTAATAGAAAGTGATGAAAGTAATGACTTCTTGGAAAGTTCTACATATAAAAATACTAACGACGAATTTGGTGGATTTGTGGATAGTTCTAGAAATATTGAACTTTCAGGAGACATCTATAGAAGCTCATCTTACTCTTTACATGAATTTGTCGTCAGTTATGATTCGATTCTGGTTTTAAAAAGCGAATCATCGCTTTCTTTGAACACAGTCTTAACTGATAGTATGGATTCAACTAGCGTGATATCGTTATCAAATAGCAGCTGCAATGCATTGAGTTCTACTCAGTATTTATACTTTCCGGTATCCGACGGTCATTTCAGTGACAGTACAGTAGAAGAAACAGAGCCATTTCCGAAAAGAATACACTACATGGAGAACGATTCCAGTGCCGATGACACAATGATAAGGTAAATGTTGTTGTTCCACTTTGATTTATGTAATGCACAATAACTTTATGGCAGAAAGAAAATTATTTCATTTAAAGGACCTCGAAACATAGTGGCAGGGCCTTCTAAACTCCTGCCAGGGCCGCCGATCTGTTAGAAAGAGACTGTGGCCGTAGCACAGGCAACTGAAGGAACACGGGTGGGTTTTATTTAGTAATAGTCTGACACGCCCTCCCTCGCCGCCCAGAACGAGAAAAGTCATTTGATGATATCTAATCCAAAAAAAAAGTGATAGCAGTTTAGAAGGCCCTATCACCATAGACATAATCCATCAAAGTTACGGTGCGTGATAAAACTGGCATCATAACACAACAGGATCATGCGTCGCATAGACTTTTTTATGTTACGTTGCATGTTGGAACTGACTAAAAGTATGGGTCAAAGACACTGTAAGACACTGGAAAAATAAAAAATTAAGTCCAGAGATTATAGTGCTTTTAAAGTTGGCGAGATATACATACAAAAAAAAAAAAAACACGCCAAATTGAATCTTGACATCTATACCTCGGTAATGCGAGCTTTGCGTATTTGTTGTAGGCTAATGTGCACCTTTATCAAACGAACGCCTCTATATTGTGCTTCAATATGGCTTCCAACTTTCAGAAAAATTGAGGATGAAGTCACGCCAACTGCTATCTATCATAGAAAGATTGTTTATCTTTAAAGTACTGCTCGTGTTTTGCAATGATTTATTAAACCGTTTTTTTTTTTTCTAGTAGTTCTATAAGGTTCTGGGACAATTTCACGAAAGACACTTATTCACTTATTCACTTACCCACTTGCGCGAATGGACTTTTGCACAAAGGAACACTTGCGCAAACGGATTTTTGCGCGAAGGGACACTTGAGCGAAAAGACATTTCCGCGAATGGACATTTGCGCGAATAGAGTTTTTCGCGAATGGAGATATGCGCTAAAGACACTTGCCCAATTAAACCGTCCAATTAGAAATCTTACGGCGCCTTTATTTATTTATTTTGTTCATCATCATCATCATCAGCCTATAATGTTCCCACTGCTTGGATTTTTATTTTGATACTAAAACCTATTATACAATTTTTGACTTTTCCATCATGGGTGTCGATGGGTTTTAGGCTAGCTAAAGCCAAAGGTGGGACCAAAATAAAAATCCAAGAAGGCACTCCAGAAATTTTTCGAATTTTCCATAATGGGTGTCATTTTCGGGGTTTTTGGGGATGCTAAAGCCGGGTTAAAGTCAAAATGATAATCCAAGATGGCGGCCAAGATAATTTTAGAATTTTCTATCACGGGTGTCGTTTTCAGGGTCTTTTGGGGTGCTAAAGCAGATCGTGGGGCAAAAATGAAAATCAAAGATGGCGGCCAAGAAATTTTTCCATTATTAAATTGCAGTTTAATTTTTCTTTAATATTGAGTTCATGATTCCTTTGACCACGTTGTCCTACTATCTATAGTTTCGAATTTAGCCCTGATGTATCATAGCCACAGTAATGTTTATTGACACGACTAACATGTGTTATTGTTCCCACTTCCATGCAGTTGACTATCTAAATAAGCGACCGCACGTACTATGTAAGCTGTTAAAAAAATAACTTTAAGTTTAAGGAGTTGTTGTGGACATTTGTATATCAAATGGTGCGTGTCTCAAAATCACGTTTTTTCATTAGTGATAGCGACAACCAAGTGGGTGAGGCGCACCTGAGCAGAGAACAAACAGGAAAAATGAACTACGAAGCAGATTGTATCAGGAGAAAAGGAAATGATCCATTATCTGAAACAAAATTGCTCGACGAACACAATACACAGAAGATAAGTACAAGAAAAACCAACAATGGCGAATCTGTTGTAGTCATAAGCAACTTGGACACTGACCATGATATAACAACGGTGGTAGACCAACTTCTATCGAAGAATGAATTTTCTGACGCTTCCTCTATATTTGTGGTAGTGCCCACCTCAGACGATAATGACTCAGATCTCTCGCCAGACTGCTCTACTGTATGCATCCAGTTATCTAACCATTACCCCAATTGGAATCAAAAGCAATGTCACATCGAAGACCCGGGTAAGCATTATTTACCTTGTATTAACATCTATTAACAAATTTTACTACGAACATTTTTTCATGCGTTCAACCGTTTTTGCGATACAGGGCGATGAGCGCGAGTGCAAGTTCAAAAATGGTTAAGGCATGATTTAGACCTCCTTATTAGTTGGTTAGAGTATGGTTTAAACCAACGAGCCTGTTTTTAAAATAAGAACCCAACTGAAATCGAAATACAGCTCCTTTTACAAAACTGACAACTTAGTTCAGTGCCAAATTGTCATTTTTGTATTAAGAACTTTACCCAGATAGAAGAAAAGTTGGTAATGCAAAAACTGACTTAGAGTTTTAGGCTATAACTAAAGTTAGATCGGGTTTTGTAATAAGACGGCATGAATCAAACTCAAACTCAAAGCATTTATTTCAAATAAACAAATTATAGGCACTTTTGAATTATCAAGGTCGGTGAGTTAGAAAGATGAAGCTAGTTGCCCATTCCAAAGCGTAGGTACCTATGGAGACGAACGGGCAAGAAACTCCATGGACACTTAAAATCATGTTATATTGTTATAAACATTTGGTTACATCATTATGTTGAAATTACCAATGTGCTAACGATGTAAAAAGTCGTGCACATTAAAAGCGTCCGTAATTAAAACAAAAATAAAATAACAATTCAGAAATTAAAACAAGCCGGGATGCCTGGGAGCTAAGAGATGACCTGGTCCCTACTGGCGGCACCCGTTCACGAGCATGACGTATGGATCAACACCACAGCTCAACCATTTTGAAGGAAACTTAATGATCCAACACACACGCCACCACCAGCGAGACATTTGAGTGAGCACGACTTACTCTCAGCTGCCAGTGCACATTCAAGTCAATGAAAGACGTACCCTGTAAATATTAGCTTTATGGTAGGAACATGGTGCTCACACATATGCTATGAAATTATACAATATTATAAGTAAGAATTTATACATTGCAAAGATCTAGCTTTTACAGTCTTCAGCAGCTCCAACAATGTTTTCTAATGCTATTCAATTTAGTTTAAGCTACCTTGTGGAGCAGGACAAGCAGCGTTTAGCCAAACATTTTTGTCAGCGATGTAATCCCCCAACTTATAATAAGCATGGCTGCATAGCGTGCGTTTCATACAAGATTTAAATTTCGTTTCATTCAGTTGGAGTAGGTATGTAGGGAGGTATTTTATTGTAACATTTTAAACAGTACCCCATGAAGGATGAGTCTACTTTAGCCAGTCTGATGCCTGGTGGAACTAATTGGTCCCTATTTCTAGTCCTAATGGTGTGTCTTTCACCTCTTTTACTGGAATGATTTAAATTTTTACTAGGTCCACTGCTGGACACAAGCCTCCCCCCGGGAAGGTAAATTGCTCGAACAACTTGTTTTTGAAGAACAAAAATATTTTGAATGCCACCGGCTTTGCCCACAGCAGAATGCTATTTAAATTAAAATGTCTTAGCAACTGCTTGAGTATTAACTTGTTAATACGGTATCACTACATATCACTTCTTATTATAAAACTAAGTTCCCCGCCGCTTCTGTATGTCTGTTCGCGATAAACTCAAAAATTCTAAACAGATTTTCACACGATTTTCACCTTTAGTTATATTCATAAGGAAGGTTATTTGTTAAAGTTAAAATTGTCGGAAAAGTTTAAGGACAATACAGTAAATGCAACAAAAATGATCACGTACAATGCGGTAATTTGAAAGTTATTTAGGCAGATACAGTATTAATCTTTATCAACTTAAATTCCTACTTCGGGGTCCCAAAAATATTAAATATCAAGTAACTGCGACCGACTTGGATGTGAAGCTCGCCGATAGCTGCCGTAGAACCACCACCACCACGCTCGTTCTAACCTATCGTAACCCGTTTGGTTGGGGTATCCCAACTTAACTACTGCGACCACCTGTGAAAAAAAGCCAGAAAGTTAAAAGAGGCTAAATGATTTAAAACACATAGTAGCATCATAATAACCCCAGAAAGTGTTTAGAGGTTTATAATTTAAACAGCGAACTTCATTTGATGGTTAATAACTTTTTAGAGGATCAGTTAAACATTTTTCTATTTACAATTTAAACGATCTACAATCACACCAGTTATATTTAGGCAAATACTGGTTACTCCAACAATTACGATGACTTCAGAATTTTAGACAAAGGGCTTTAAACCTATTGGCCCCACCTTGGTGCGCCATTTTGATATTATGTTTCATAATAGCACACACGATAATACCCATGTATATAGATAGATGACATACAGAGAAACGAAAAACAAATTTGGCAGCGACATGATATCTTAAAGTGTCACATTACTGAGATAACAAATCGAGATACAAAAAAATCCCCTTTCTCTTAGCCCTGTTGGTGTGGTTAAAAATGTAACTGATAAAATCACGCAGACAACAATGTATACACGTCTCCTTAAATATAAAAAAATGCATTTCAGAAATCTTGTGTAAAAGGAATTCATCTACCACACGCGGCTCGAAAATATTTGCGATCGGCAACAAGTATTGCATGGAAGGGATGCAGAAGACCGTTGCATCTTTTCACGAGAACGAAAGCATATACCACCATAAACTACCAAATTCCTGCTCACAAAAAGAAAAAGAAGAAAGAAAAAATATACTTTGTCAAATTTCTACATCCAAGCAAAATATGAAATTGTATCATAGCGTTAGCACTGACACTATGTCGGACCGGCCATGTTGCTGTACTCCTAAGTTATACAGAAACCATAATAATACGCCAGAACATCGATGTGTAGCAAATGTTGTTTCTGATCTGGATACGCATTTCCGTCTAAACCAAGGTACGTACTACTCACGCTGTTTTAAATTACTTTGAACCAGTAAATACCAAATGAAATTCGGTTAATTCATAACTTTGTGGTCAGCTACAATCGTATAGGTAGAAAACCTACTGCTAATACAATTAAATTAAATATATATATATTTTTTAATCTATATATATAAAAGAAAGTCGTGTTAGTTACTTCACTTATAACTCAAGAACGGCTGAACCGATTTAGCTGAAAATTGGCAGGGAGGTAGTTTAGAGCCAGGAGAAGGACATAGGATACTTTTTATCCCGGTATTAGGTAGGGTAGCGTAGGTAGGGTAGGTAGGATAGTGTAGAGTAGGGTAGTGTAGTGTAGGAGGTAGGGTAGCGTAGGTAGGGTAGGTAGGTAGGGTAGTATAGTGTAGGGTAGGGTAGGTAGGATAGTGTAGGGTAGGTAGGGTAGGGCAGCGTAGGTGGAGTAGGTAGGTAGGGTAGGATAGTGTAGGGTAGGGTAGGATAGTGTAGGGTAGTGTAGGGTAGGTAGGGTAGCGTAGGTAGGGTAGGTAGGATAGTGTAGAGTAGGGTAGTGTAGTGTAGGAGGTAGGGTAGCGTAGGTAGGGTAGGTAGGTAGGGTAGTATAGTGTAGGGTAGGGTAGGTAGGATAGTGTAGGGTAGGTAGGGTAGGGCAGCGTAGGTGGAGTAGGTAGGTAGGGTAGGATAGTGTAGGGTAGGGTAGGATAGTGTAGGGTAGTGTAGGGTAGGTAGGGTAGCGTAGGTAGGGTAGGTAGGGTATAGATTTTGTATGAATGACTTTTGGATGGATAGGACAACGTCTGTCGGGACAGCTAGTTATAAATAAAATTAAAGCGAGATCTACATACATAATTATAAACTAAAGCAAGGTGCATACATCATACTGCTCTCTAGACTTTCACGATGACTACATCAATCTATTTGTGATTTTTGTGCCGTCCAATGAACCTAAAATACAGGGTGCAATTGAAATCATGGGCGTTATTTTAAACTAAGATACTACTCATGACACTATTTGCATTAGGATTACTACCACGCAAATTAAAAATAATAATAATGCAGGTATGGAAAATCGTAATAATGTGGTAAGTCATACAAAGTATGTTATAGTTGCGCATTGCGATAGTGAATACTGCTGTAGGTAGACTACGGCAGTACAGCGGCAACTGCTAACGATTTGATTTGATTGAATTCATTCCAACTTTCCCTTCATACCTTGCTTGCCTAGGACGGTCAAAACCATGTTAACTAACACACATTAAAACAATTAAATGACTAAGTGTGTAAAATTAATGTCCATACTTATAATGTTGCAATAATTGGTCAGGAATTACGACATGTATTTACAATAATTTTAACTAACTTATTATCTGGCACTTTCACTTATTTTTAAAGATGTTCAAAATGTCCACTGTGTCCTTGCACCACGGAGCCCGACGTCTGTGATTGTCTTTCCCTCTGGCCAACACAAATTCCTGTGATTGAACTATTTCGAATACTGTTGGTTTGTGTAGTTATTATAGCTTGCACATTACGCGATCGAGGCATCGTACGCACAGTTAGTGCACTAACGTTTAATGGACTGCAATTCAAGGGTTTGTACGTGCGTAGTAAGGCATGTCTGGCGATAACGTTGTAGCGGCACTACAAAAATAAATACTTCGCAACAAATATCGAAAAACGCAAAAAGAAAAGTGGCGCCATCTACAATGCCGCAGGCGAACTATCATAGCAATTCTACATCGCGCAATCAGAGTTTACCACGCCACTCAGATAGATACAAAATCCCGACATCAACTGTCGGGTAGTTGCCCGGACCAGACACAATACCCGTCTGGTCGGAGGATCCTCCTTTACCGACATAGGTATGAGTGAACTTTACACCCAGTTCCTCATACTTTCTAAAACGTCACGGGATTAATCGCAAATCAAGAATATGCGTCCGTAGACCTGCGCAGTTTTTATGACACTAGTTTGAGAGGCCAACCCCGCGCTGGGTTTGAGCATTGTGCGTTCATGAAGTATTCTTTTTATTTGTATTTTTTGCAATAATATACTTATTACTTACTATATTATTATGGTTTTCCATACTTGCATTAATCATATTTTTTATTTGCGTAATAATAGTTCTAAAGCAAATAGTATCATAAGTAGAGTCTTAGTTAATAATAATGCCCATGATTTCAATTCCCTGTATAAAAGCACGGTGCATCGTGCCGCGTGTACAAGATATTATTAAGAATAAAATCCGCTTTAGATACTCGTATGAGGAATAGTCTCACTCTGCTAATTCTGACGAGGTCTAAAGGCAATCTAGCTAGACTAAGCTGAAAAAAACATTGATTCTGTCACTGTTTATTTTTTTGGTTGGGTAATCATCAAATAACTTCTCCCGCTCTGGGTGGAGCAGGAGGGCGTGTCAGACTTTTACTGACTAAAACCCACCCGTGTTCCCTCAGTAGCCCGTATGCCAGGGGCTGTGGTATCTCTTTCGAACAAACCCGCACCCCTGGCAGGCATCGGCCCTTGCAGGCCCCATCATTTTTGTGCTGACATCTCTTTGAGGCGCGCGTGGAACACAACGCGCCGTCGACTTGGGCTTGGTCCTTACCGGACAGCGAGCTACCCATTACTCGCCGTCCGCAAGCTCATGCCTACGGTGGCCGGAAATCGGCCTGGGTTTTCCCGACGCCCAGGGCGTCTCCGTTTCCTGCGGCGGCTAGGGTCGCGAGGGCGCATAGACTGCCTCTCCCTCACGTGCGCCGCCTCCCTCTTCGCGAGCATCACTGCTTTGCTGAAGGAGGTGACAGCTACCCATGCCCTCTCGCTCCGTAACATGACCTGGACCAGGGCCGGACGCGAGAGATCGCCGCCGCCGATCGCCTCCACGAGGACACGGCGGTGCTCCACCCAAGCTGGGCAGATCGCCACCGTGTCCTCAGGGCGATCTTCGCAGTGAAAACATCCGGGCGTTTCCTCCCGCCCTATCCGAAACAGGAACCTCCCGATACAGCCGTGTCCGGTGAGGACCTGCGTCAGGCGGAAGGTGAGGACGCCACGCCGCCTCTCAAACCACTCCTCAAAGAGGAGACTTACCGCCGCAATCGTGGCGTGCCCAATTCTGTCACTGTAACATAGCATTGTTGACCATTTTACTTCTTTATATCTAATAAGTGTCTATTTTTTTAGGCCTGCACTGCGACGGGTACCACCGGGTACCCAAAATGAATGTGTGTCAGCAAGCATCTATTGTGTCCATCAACAGAGCTCCTATAGCAGCGACTCCGTGTGCAATACCTCTATGTCTCGGACATCCTGGCTGTCATCATCCATCAGCTATGCTCCAAACTCCTTATGGCAGAACCAAGTCTGAAACGACAAAACCTGTTTTTAGACCGAACAAGTCACAGAGAACAGTATCCAAACCTGTTTCGGATCAGAAGCAGTCAGAGTCATGTCAGTGCAGTCCAGACAAATTGAAAGAAATATACGAAAAAGTATTTAAAGGAAAAGCAATGAATTTTAAGTCAGCAGGATATGGTGCTCCTGCTGATAACCGACCATACAACCAAGCAACCGTCACCAATAAGTCTCTTGAACTCGTTAATAGTGATTCAGGTAAATATTTTTTTAATTTTCCGAAAATTCTCTGACTACTGATTGTCGATTCTCAACTTTGCAGACCGATTTGATGATTTTAACACACTTAAAATATTATAATTTTGCTGCTGTAGCCCTGTCTAATAAGGTTAATGATATCGGGAACCACGAATTAACAATATTCTGTTTTTTTTTCTTTTTGCTAAAATCTGAAGTGACGTTCAATGACGTGTTGTACCCATTTTAAGATGATTATAAAGTTTTCAACTATCTCGTTTCACTTTTTTGAAAAAAAAAAAAATGGTTCTATCATCGATAAACATTATGTTGCAAGTGACAGTAAAACGTGTAGAACAAAAAAATCACTACAATTTGTAGTCTAGCCAAATTCATACCATCAACCATTCTCAGTAAGGGTGCGTAAAGGTGCTTGCTCATAGAAGCGGGTTGTACGAATCATATATCGTACACCGAGACTGTAAGATACTCTGCCGCATTCTGAGAACGCCTCTCACCGTTCAGGCTTCCCTCCTCAGCTACAGCTTTGCCGGCCACCGCCCTTTATACTGGTTATGTGCGTGCAGCATAAAGTCGCGTACTGCGCTATTAAGAATATGCGAAGCGATCGAGTGGCACCACGCGTGTTGTTGTACTTCGTCGCTTTTTGTTTTAGTGGTATCATAAAAAGTGTTCAACGTGTCACATCGCGTCTGTTTTGGTGTCAATTAGCTTTGAAATAATAACGTTATCATTTTCAGATGATGATGAAGATTGTGAACAGTGTTCACTTCCAAAGTACATAAATGGTCACAAAATGACATGTGCATACGGTGGTAAGAGCAGAACGATTAAAATTCGACCTTCATGCCTATGCAAACCGCATCAGCCACCAGTGTCAAAGAGAGTAGCTGGACCAAGGTCAGGGACGAGGTCCACAGGCTGGCAGTGCAGTAGTTGTGACGATTCCACGATAAAAGGTGGCCAGGAGCTAGAAGTGCTAGTATCCACTGGAAGAGTGTACCAAATGGAACCAGAAGGAACTTACTGCCAAGCAAGCCATAGTACGGCACCTATTTCCACTGCCGTAAAAAAATCTTGTAAGGATTATGCCTGCGTCAAAGGTAATCTTAGTAAAAAGAATATAAGAATTTAATTTGTGAATGTCCTCCTTCGGAACCACAACCTGAACTCAAACTAAAACACTACCTGCACCAAAGTTACCAATGGGTCGATGAGAAGCAAGTTATGAGACAGAAATCAAATGTTACGACACAGTCAGTATCAGTATTTTAAAAGAAATTACTGCCGGTACACGCTGAGCCCAAATTTACAGTGGAAGACGCAGTCAGGTACGCCACCGAAACCCAAGCACCGTTCGTGTAACGATGATAACAATATAAAAACTACCAGAAAAGAAAATAATCACCCACTCCGTCGCGTGTTTCTCCCACGCGTTTTCCCATTCCACCGCCTGTGGAGCGCAAGTATGAGGCTAAGTCAAGAGTCAAGTTTTCTATAGGAGGCAAAAGTTCTAGATCTAAGGATCTTAGCGGTGACTGTTGCTTTGATATGATTCAAGGCAAGAACAATTCAAATACTAACCATTCCAAAAAAAAATAGTTAGAAAGAAACTTGGTAAATATTTTGTATTCATGACAGTATAGTTCGATAATAGTGTAAAAAACACCGTTTTGTGTATTTTTTAAACGGTCAAGTTTTCTGATAACTAGTTATTAGTAAGTAAACAAGATTTGGAAACAATTTTGTCTTCATTCTGTTCCTTAGGATACCTACGCATTATGCGGTTAGCCGGAATGCGGTCGGCTGTCCGGCTGACCGCAGTCAAAAATAGTACGAGAAAGCAGTTTTTATCCGCGCTGCGATGCGGCTGCCGGCAGACCGCTCGAGTGGCTCGGAGCGCTGCGGCCCGACTGACGGCCAGCCGGACGGTTGCTATGCACACTGCGCGGATAGTGCTAGTTTGCGAATGCCCGCCATTGACGGTGTACGTGTTCACCGACGTTCGCGCATTTTATTTATGACAACGGAGAGCTTAGTGTGAGTTTCATTAAAGCATCTCGATCAAACGCATCGAGCGCGTTTGGCGCTCCGATTGGCCCTGGATTGGTGACGGACCAATCGGAGCGCCGAACGCGCTCGGTGCGTTTGATCGAGATACTAAAATGAAACTCACGCTAAGGCCTCAGATAATTATGGATTTGGTACAGAAAAAAATATAATTGACATACAAAATAGGCCTTAGGTTTATATAACGAGAGTAAATAATTAATAAATAGCTGCGACTTCTTCGTCGTCTATGTTGGAAATGAGTCGATCCAACCGCAATCGGTTGCGGATGCGGCTACACGCAACCCGGCTAACCTGCGGTCAGCCGGACGGCCGACCACATTCAGGCCAACCGCAGAGTGCGTAGGTTAACACCCTTTAATAACAACGTCTGTTGGTCTGATTATGCGCTTCTTACTTCGTCATTTTTGATCTAATAGATATGTTATTGAATTATATACCCGGCCAATAATCATAACACTACAGTTAGTCATTTCATATGGACATACTAGTTAATCTACAGCAAAACGGAACGAAACTTTACAGTTTAACCAAAGGCGACCTATAACAATGTGCCGATTGTATACTTCTTTTCTTGTCGGCGTTAGGGCAAGCCGCTCTACATTGCAACGTATTGCAAAAATGACATTAGACCTATACCCCCTTATTACAAAACAAGGTTTTTCTTTAGGTATGGTTTAAACCACCGAGCCTGTTTTTGAAATAAGAACTTACAACTGAAATAGAATTACAGCTCCTTTTCCAAAACTGTCAATTTAGCACTGGACTAAGTTGTCAGTTTTGTAAAAGGAGCTGTATTTCGATGTCAGTTAGGTTCTTATTTAAAAATAGGCTCGAAGGTTTAAACCATACCTAAAGATAAACCTTGTTCTGTAATAAGGGGGATAGAGTTATTGCAATGCGTTCCGATGCAGTGCGGCCCGTACTAATGTAACCGAGCGTGTCGTGGAAACAGCACAAATTTTAAATTTAAATCTGTATGAACAATTACTGCGTTGCGGTACGGCCATCGCCAGTTCCTAATGTACTTTGGTGTATTTTTGCAACGCGACGGGATGATGCCTTTAATCAACTACAACTATTTTTAATTTACACACATCAGTCAGTGCCAATAACCCAACGAAATCGTATTCTATCAGTTCTCTACAAGTTTTATATTACAACCTGGCCAATAGATGGCGTTGATCTCAAGAAAACCAATAGACACTGATGCACGCAGAAGGTTTTAATAGTATTCCAGAGGGCACAAGACTAATTACACTTTCGCGGCGACATGTATGCTTGCATGCCGAGTGGTGAAATCTGGCTTTGATGTATCCTAACAACTATTGCCTATTACTCATTTTTGAAAAATTAAATTCTATTCTATTCTATTCATGTTCAGCAAGATAGCCAGTTCTTTTTATAGTACCCAGTCCGTAATATTTATTTTTATCCAATCATTTATGTCTACTTTTGGCGGCGTTATGCATCTTTGGGCACTCTACAAGAATAATGTATTCATAATTTAACATCATAGCTACCGGTATTTAGCATCCGGGGTCGGCAGCCGGTTAGACTGGAAGCCGACCCCAGCTTTGTTGGGAAAAGGCTAGGCTGATAGATTGAGTTAGTTACTTACCCAATATTTGTATAATAATATTCCTCACCAATTACAATTATGCTTTTATTTTAACCTAATCTGAGCTGAGTTATAGCTTATGGTTATAACTCTCCCAAATGTAAAGGAAACCTAACGTGATCCTAATATTTAAAACTAAGTTTTGACCGGTCGAAGTGGAGGAGCCAGGAGAAGGCCTATGTCCAGCAGTGGACGTCTTTCAGCTGAAATTATGATGATGATGATGTTTTGCAATCATTCTTGCAATAATAAATAGAGCACACAAATAAACACCGAAAAAGTAATCTCGCTCGCTCTATCGTAAACAGGAATCCAAAAAAAAAAAATGACTTCATGACTTCATTTGTATTGACGTAGCAACAACAACAGAATATGGAATTAGTATAGTACGAGTACCTACTATAAAGTTGCATCAGAAACATAAAAATTCAACTAATGACAGTTTAAGAACACTACAGTTTCAGTTTTGAAGTTCGAGCCCCCATGAATGCGGCCGAGCCAGATAAGCTTGCTCAGTAAGCTACTTTTTGTACCTACTTTAAAGTTGCATCAGAAACATAAAAATTCAACTAATGACAGTTTAAGAACATTACAGTTTCAGTTTTGAAGTTCGAACCCCCATGAATGCGGCCGAGCCAGATAAGCTTACTCAGTAAGCTACTTTTTTAACCGACGAAAAAACGGAGGAGGTTATTTAACCAACGAAAAAACGGAGGAGGTTACTCAATTCGACGCGTTTTTTTTTTATGTATGCCCACGCATAACTTTTTCCAGAGTAGTCCGATTTTGATAAAAAAATGTTTATTGGAAAGGTACCCCATATAAATTTCGAAGAAAAATTCCAAACCTAAGGGTAAGAAAACAGGGGATGATTGATTGTTTACTCACAGATTTTAATACTGAGTTGTGTATATTACAAAAAGTAATCAAAAATTAAGCATGTAGTAATCATTAGATTATAGCCACAAAAATTATAAAATAAAAACTTTTAATTAAAAAATTAAACCGCCGAAAAACCGAAAAGTAAAAAATAATAAACTTGCTTTGTCCAACCCCAATAACTAAGTTCGGAAGTCAGTGACTTTGCATATGTATTTAATTATGTCACCGCCGACCACCGTTTTTAATTCTTTCGATAAAAGTTTATAGTTTCTTCCTTACACTGATTACGGCGAGATGCTCACCGGCTGATGGCTGCAGTGCAGTGCTGATGATAATGATGCAGTTATAAAACTATAGTGCTGACCAACTGCAGCTTTTACTTTGGAAATTCATCTTTCGATAGAAATAGCCCGGTGAATTTCGTCCTATCATTCATCGGTCGTCAATTATGAATGCTCATGACTGAAAGGAATAAAGAACGAAAACATATTTTTTCGACGTACTATGCTAGGCCAGCTCAACCTTAGAGCACTTCAAATACCAAGGCGGTTTTTTCACACAATGGATCTTCAACGCACTGCTAAGCGCTGACGGTTGAAAAACGAACAGTGTGTTTTTGAACGCGCTGGGTTGCACTCTGTTGAATTATCAAAACTTGGTTCAAAATCGAAAGTTCAATTGGCGCTTTTCAACGATATATTTACGTCCATGCAAACGTGGTCTAAAAGAACGTTAACTTGAGGAATGTTCTGTAAGAAGGCAGAAGTTTACAAGCGCTTAGCGCTTAGGGTTTTGTCATCGTTTGACACAGTTCACGTAGTTGGGAATGTCGTCCCTGTCTCATCTCACCGATTGCAAAATTGTGCCGGTCAGTGTGGCGATGCCAGGGGGTCGAAGCCGGGATGCTTGTCTTGCATTCGATTACTTACGGCTGAAAGACCGTTATTAACGTCTGTCATGGATTTCATGTGAAATCCTAATACAGACCTTCAAACACGCTTGCACTGAATTATTCTTCAGGTAGGCCGGTTATACTTGCAGTCATATGTACATATCTATGCACCTGCGTCGACTTCTAGCTTGCTTAAACTGCACTTACTTAAATGCAGTTTAAGAAGCTAGACGTCGACGTTTATTTCACATCCAAAATCGCACGCAAACGCTGTAGTGCAGTCTGGCCTACATTGATGTAATGATAGCCTACGATCGTTTATGCAGGCTTCTCAAGCTTGGGCAGTGTACAGTGTATCATGCCCATTTGGCACGGTGACGGCAGCGCTTTCAGTGAACAAAAATTGACAATCTTATTGGTAGTTTTAGTGATATTAATACTATCGACTGCACGACAGTGATAGCCCCTTAAGCTCTTAGAGCATTTATGTATTTGTATGTCCGTGCGTCCGTGGACTACTAGGCTTAGTCGTCACCAGCGCTTAAGAAATATCAACATAGAATGTAGATAATCCGTCGTCAGTAAAAACCTGGCCATTACTGGCCATAACCTAAATTCTGACCATCTGTCACATGACATTTGTAACGTTTTTGTACTTTTCCTACCCATTCCATCCTACAAGTCTTACCAATGAAATAAAACTGAACTCAACATGATTGCATAGTTTTCAAGGATTCATCATTCATACCCAGCTTCAGAAAAAACAAGCGTGATGTTGTAATGTTATTTCATATTTAAATCATATCATGTCAGGTAAACTGGAACATATTTTACCCTAACTCCTCGTTTTGGATAGAATTGGTAGATAAGTACCTATTCGTGGTCCACAGCCCGACATCACTGCTGGTACTTGGTAGTTGGGTTTATATTTTGGTCCAAAATAATAACTTATATATCAGGAAAACTGATATTCAGCTGCAACCGGTTAGACCGGAAGCCAACCCAACATAGTTGGGAAATGGGTAGGCAGATGATGATATCACGAAAATATATGAAGCTGGTCTTTTACCTACCAAAATACTTGTACGTGTCAAATTATCGAGACACCTTTGGCAAGAGGCCATTTCGAAGGAATTTATTTCGTTCTCGTAAAATACATTCAAGTAAAAGTACCTATAATTGTGATGTACTAGAACCTCTTGCCAGCACGCATAGGTACTATTATTAATGTGAAGTCATCTCTATTATAAGTTGTGTATCCATGTGTGTACGTATATATAATAAGATACCAAGTGATGTCAAAACTCTAAATATGAGATTATTCAAAAATAAATTGCATGAATGGTTGTGTAGTCATAGTTTTTATAGTGTCAAAGAATTCTTTGACTATAAATGTTAAATGTATAAAACATGCTTGTGTAAATTTGTACGCTTATAACTGTTAAGCAAAAACATGTATGCTCTTGTTATTTTGTTTTTTACCATCTTTTTATACCATGTTTTACAGCAAATAAATATTATTCTATTCTATTCTATTCTATTCTATTCTATTCTAATTTCACTTATTATTTTGGTTACCAGCTATCCATCGATCTTTTGAACCATAGGCCCATAGCTCCTAACTGAAGACACACTTCTATGATAGAAATCATGCCGATGGGACAATAAATAAGGTAAGGTTCAAACCACTTGCTTTAATGTACTGATGGATATGCAAATTACGTCTATTAATGTGAAAATCGAGTCGAGTTCAATTAGTAATACCTACTAAATGATTTCTAAGTAGACCAAATATATTAAAAAACTAGTAATATGCAGTGAAAGGACTTCGATGGGACTTTTTGTTTTTTTTTTTATTAACACCAATAAGTACAACATCTTACAGTTACCCAAGACGATGTTATACACACATATTAAACTTTTTGAATCCATAAAATACACTTACATAAAATTTAACAATGAACATAAAAACAAAAAGTTAAATAAAAATTACAACTATATATGTACGCCTTCTTCGATGCACCTTTGTGCTCCTGATGCGAATTTCGGCAGGTCATCGAAAACATCTTCCGTCGGCATATTATTAATCATATGAGCGGCCCTTGACAAAGGGGCAAACTTTAATAAATTTGTCCTAGCCCATGGCACCTCTAACAAAGCAGGGCGCCGGCGCTGTTAGGGTACTAAAGGTGATAAGAGTATTAAGTGGGTACCTGTATCCATTCCACTAGTGTTACCATGGGGGGCTCGTGGCTAAGTAATAACAGTCGCACGGGTCGATGGATCAGATTAAACTACGCTTGCCGCGGTTTTTTTTTTTTTTGGGTGGGAAATCATCAAATGACTTCTCCTGCTGAGTAGAGCAGGAGGGCGTGTCAGACTTTTACTGACTAAAACCCACCTGTTCCCTCAGTAGCCCGTATGCCAGGGGCTGTGGTATCTCTTTCGAACAATCCCGCACCCCTGGCAGGCATCGGCCCTTGCGGACCCCACCTGTGGTTGCTGACATCTTTGACGGCGCGCGTGAGGAACACAACGTGCCGTCCCGTCTACCACTTTTCGGCCGCAGGGGATAGGGAGAGCGGCTGACGCTATACCGACACTCCTCTTCCCCTGCGGCCCCACCGCGTCCGCCATCAAACGATGGCGGCCCCGTCCAGGCCACGGAAGGGAAGAGCGCTGCTCAGAAGCACCGGCACTCCTCCTCTGCCGCAGCCTGTAACCCTCAGCCGCGATGCCTCCCATTCGACATCGCGGCCCACCTCAGTTGCGGTGCACCTCACCGCAACCTACTTTTTGGCCGCTACGTCGTTGGCTTGAAGGTAAAAGCCCTGACGAGCGGCCCCACCTTTGGGTTCCTCTTGGCTTCACCGTGGGTGGGAGACCACGGTTACTGAGCCCCCCCGCAACGACAATGCGAGAACCCACTCGGGGGGACGCTTGCCGCGGTTGGTCCGTAGATGGGCTATAATCTTTACATACCGAAACCCCTTCACGACTCGGAAAGGACGTTTTGCTGTTGCTCCCGGTTGTCATTCGTGAATATTTGGAAGTCGTTACGGGTCGTCTTATGCCTTCGAAAGTCTGACAATCAGTCTCACCAAGGGGATAGTGTTACCCAGTATTTGGGTTGTAGAAGTCAGATAGGCAGTCTCTTCACATAAAATACTGCTATTCAGTTGCACATGGACGTAATAAAACGCGGCGGGATTTTTTCGCACTCTTGGTTTTCCCCTCTCGGTATTTAGCCGAGAGTTGAGAATGTAACAGAGTGCATCGAAAATTGAATAATAATAAGAAACCATAAGTAATTCTGTACCTACTATTAGAAAAGCTAAAAGGCTTAGGAATCACTGACCAAGCTTACAAAACTGTAGAATCTTATCTTGCTGAAATTTTAACTATCTGATGCCTGTTTGCATATGGAGTTCCACAGGGATCAGTCTTAGGACTACTACTTTTCTTAATTTATATAAACAGTTTAAGCAATGTTGGGTTAGTGGGACATATCTCACTGTACGCTGATAACACGTGTCTTTTTTATTTTAGCCACTCCAAACTAAGCGTTATTACTGAAGCAAAGCAAGACCTTAATGTCCTAAATACGTGGCTTAAGCAAAATTTACTGACTATCAATGTTAAAAAAACTACAAGCATTCAATATTTTTTTCTCATAAGAACAAAAATATTCCGGATTTCCCTCCTCTTACAGTAGATGGCCAACAGCTTTTAAGATCGAACCATGAACAATTCTTGGGCCTGATCTTAGACAGTACACTGACATTTAAACCACACGTTGATGACGTCAGAAGCAGATTGATTTCGTTAACTGGAGCTCTACGAAATATTGCTAAATGTGTGCTTCATCCTACAATTTTTTTTTTTTGTTTTTGTTCAAAAATTATATACTTTGGTCTAATAGCCACAACACGATACTGTTTTTTAGGTTATATAACAACTGATACAGAACGAATAGGTGTGTATCCCACACATCTTTGTATGTATGTTTGCACGTGTGAACGTGTGCATATGTGCATGTGAGCATCTTTCTACGTATGTCTGCATCTTTGTATGTCTGTGTGTATAAGTGTATGTATGAGTGCATGTGTGAGTATGTTCAAGTGTGTTTGTGTAAATGTGTGCATGTGCATGAGTGCATGTGCGCATATGTACATGAGTGCTTGCAAGGTGGAGTGCATGTTTGCACGTCTGCCTGTACGTATGCATGTGTGCATATGGAATGTGTGCATCAGGGCATGCGTAAATTTGTGCATGCGTGCATGTGGGCATGCCATGCCTGAATATGCAGGTGTGCATGAGTGCATGTGTTCATGTGTGCATGTTTCTATGTTTGCATATTTGTATGTAGGTGCGTATGTGTTCATGTGTGTATCCCAAACATGTGTGTGCGAGTATGTTTGCATTTGTGCATGTATATGTATATGCCAACATATGCGCGTGCTTGTTTAAAAAAGTGCATGAATATGGATGTGCACATCTGTAAATGTATGTGCACATATGTCTATACGGTCCTATGTATGTGTGCATGCGTAAATGCGTGAATGTTTCGTTTAATGCGTGCATATGTTTATGTGCATAAGTACATGTGTGCGTGAATGCGTGCACGTAAACACGTATGCATGCGTTCATTTGTGCGTGGATGTGTGCACTTATTTATTTATAACAATTGCTGCGCTTACAGTAAGCACCAAAGCGCGCAGCAAGCCAACAACATAATATTCAACTTAAAACTTCACACAAACATTGAACATACATTTACTGCATTACACAAATATATCAACATCTGGCCTCTGAGCAATCAGGGCGTTCAGCAGATTGATCGCCTGGGTTGTGGGAGCATATCGAGATGTATGAGTGCACACTGGCGAAGCTGCGAACAGGCCCCGCGAGACACAGGCGCGCGACACCCGCAGCCGGTCCGGAGCAAACAATGAACAGCGAGCTAGGGTAGTCGCGTCCTCGATCTTGTTATTGAGTAATAGACCGTGCACTTATGCATTTGTGTATCAAAAAGCATCCGGAGTAACGACATGTGTGCGTGTATGTGTCTATGTACTTATGTATGTATGTATGTATGTGTGTATGCCATGCATGTATGTTTGCATGTGTGTACGGGTGCATGTGTGTGCGCATTTGCATGTAACGACAGCACATGCACACCTGATAGTCAGTCTCTCTCTTAAACGATGTACCGACGACGTTACAATACCGCAAACGTATCTGCTTTGCATTTTTGTCCCTAAAACTTTGAAATTGATAAACACATTATAAACAATAAATACATTTACTATTTCAGCAACAGCTTTACTGCAGAATCTACAATGCACAGAGAGGAATGAACAAAACTTAAACACAAATGGTACCAAGTTGTAAGAATGTCTCCAACACAACCTGATAAAAATAAAAGGAAAAGTCATCAGTCAAACAAAACTCAATCAGCAAGACAATAAAGGGTATAGTAATAAAAAAACAAGAATAACAAAAAAAACCGTGAACACATAATTAACACATTAAAGTAAAATTTGCAATTCAAAAAACCGTGAACACATAATTAACACATTAAAGTAAAATTTGCAATTCAGTCTGACGCTGCTTGTTAATTATAGCAAAATGAAAGGCATCGCAGAAACGGATAAACGACTACAATATGACTTGCGCCAAGATCTGGAAAATAGTCAATGCAATGAAATAAATGATGTCAGCATAATGGTTCATAAGAAAATGGTGAAAATCCGCAAGAATGTCAATCTAGCAACATACTGCCAACTGCCAGCTGTCGCTTTTCGGATATCATCCTCCGGGTGGAACAAAACCCGAAGGCTCTTCACTAAACACATCAGCATGACCGAAATTAATAAACGGAGTAAACAATCCAATCGAAGTACTAGAAGCTCGGAAGTTATTAAAAAAAAATCGTTAATCAATTCTAAATTCGTAGTGAACCGGGTATCAGGATATCACATAAACGAATATTTGAATATGTTTAATTTTCCAACGCAGAAGAAATGGAAAGTTTACCGTTGCCAATTAAGCACACCGGAGGATTCCTGCTGCTGTTCATGCAACTCAGATGCAATGTTTGAAGTAATGAAAAGCCTCTACGACTGCTACAAAAAGAAAAATTGTGATAATTGTAACTGCATACTATGCAGTCACAAATTACAGGAAGAAAGGCGCCTTGGAGAAGAAAAAAAGTCGTTAACTATACTAGAAACAAAAAAAAAGAAGTCTAAAATAAAGAAATCTGATAAAATGCTGACTGCAACAATGTTGGAAAAAAAGAAAAAAGACAAAGCATCCGAAGTAACGACATCTGCAGAAAAATTGAAAAAGCCTGCAGCTGCAGGACTAATAACACCTTTAGAAGGAAAAACTCCAGAACAACAAGAAAAAATACTGAAAGGATTAGCAATGCAAGGACTACCCCTTCCTGAAGCAAAAAATGCTTCTGAGAAAAAGCTAATTGAAAAAGTACGCGGTGATCTTGGCCTACCTCCAGAACCTAAAACAGCATCCATGAAAGAAAAGTATGCTAAAGCTGCAAGTGCTGGATTATTGCAGCCCTTGGAAGGCAAATCACCGCAAGAAATGGAAAGAGTTTTACAAGGCTTGCAAGACAAAGGTATCCCATTGCCCGAAGCACGAACCTCAACAGAGAAAGCTATAATAGCTAAAGTAAAGGAAGAATCACGTACACCGTCTATAACACCATCTGAGAAACTACGTAAAGCAAAATCTGCTGGATTAATTACGCCGATCGAAGGAAAACCTCCCGAACAACAAGAAAAGATACTAAAAGGATTAGCTATGCAAGGACTGCCCCTTCCTGAAGGAAAAAATGCTTCTGACAAAAAGTTAATAGAAAAGGTACGTGCTGAACTTGGCCTACCTCCAGAACCTAAGACTGCGTCGATGAAAGAAAAGTACGCTAAAGCTGCAGATGCTGGATTGCTGCAGCCGTTAGAAGGTAAATCACTGAAAGAAAAAGAAAGGATTTTACAAGGACTACATGACAAAGGTATCCCATTGCCTGAAGGACGAATGGCATCAGAGCGAGCTATTATAGCTAAAGTCAAGACGGGAGAACGTGCGCCGTCTATCATACCATCTACAAAACTACGTGAAGTAAAACCTGCAGAACTACTTCCTCCCTTAGAAGGAAAAACTCCTACACAAAAAGAGAAGATGCTGACAGGATTAGCAACGGAAGGATTGCCTCTTCCTGCAGTAAAAACTGGAATCACTTTGCCTGAAGGACGAACAGCGTCAGTTAAAGTGAAAGCGGAAGATCGTGCACCATCTGTTATACCATCTGAAAAACTACGTAAAGCAAAAGCTGCGGGTCTACTGACTCCGTTGGAAGGGAAAACTCCGTCGCAAAAGGAACAGATAGTAAAAGGATTAGCAAAGGAAGGACTGCCTCTTCCTGAAGCAAAAACGGCTTCAGACAAAAAAATTACGGAAAAGGTTCGCACTGACCTCGGTCTTGCTCCAGAACCTAAAACTGCATCTATGAAAGAGAAGCAGCCCTTGGAAAGCAAATCACCGACACAAAAAGATAAAATCCTGAAAAGTTTGAAAGACAAAGGAATCACATTGCCCGAAAAACGAATATCGTCCGACAAAGCTACTATAGGTAAAGTAAAAGCGGGAGATAGTGCACCATCTGTGTCGCCCTCTGAAAAACTACGAAAAGCAAAAGCTGCGGGACTACTTACGCCAGTAGAAGGAAAAACTCCCTCACAAAAGGAAAAAATAATTAAGGAATCGGCAAAAGAAGGTCTGCCTCTTCCTGAAACGAAAACTGCTTCGAAGAAAAAGCTCAGTGATAAGGTTCGTGCTGAAATTGGCTTACCTCCGGAACCAAAAGTTCTATCCATGAAAGAGAAGTTAGAAAAAGCAGCAAGTGCCGGATTGTTAAAGCCCCCAGAGGGTAAATCACAGAAGGATAAAGAAAAATACTTTGACAAGGAAATCCGAATGCCGCGTGCGCCATCCGTTGCGATAACTGAAAAATTACGTAAAGCAAAAGCTGCAGGACTACTTACGCCCTTAGAAGGAAAAAGTCCTACACAAAAAGAAAAAATTCTGAAAAGTTTGCAAGACAAACGAATCCCATTACCTGAAGGACGATCAGCATCAGAAAAGGCTGTTATTGCTAAAGTGAAAACCATATCCCGTGTACCTGTTTCACCATCTGATAAAATTAAAGCCGCTGAACTGAAAAAACCTGTTCCTGCTGGATTCGGAGCTCCTAGTTTACCACCAGAGAAAAGACGAAAACTAGACGAAAAGACAGCAAAAGTTATGAAAGAAGGCAAGGGACCTGTTGATGAATGCATATGTGAGCTGTTGACACCAGAATCAGAAAAAGAAAAACTGAAATCTGTTAAAGAGACATCTGCCAAACCACTAGGACTATCAATTACTTCAGATAAATTAATAAAAGCTAAAGCAGCAGGCTTATTAACACCTGTCAAAGGAAAAACTCCCTCACGAAAAGAAACGATAATAAAAGGATTAGCAAAGGAACGAATTTCTCTTTCTGAAGAGAAAACTGCTCCGGAGAAAAAGCTCAGTGACAAGATTCGAGCTGAACTTGGCCTTCCTCCGGAACCGAAAACATCCATGAAAGAGAAGTCTTTAAAAGCAGCAAGTGCCAAATTACTGCAGCCCTCGGAAGGTAAAGCATCGCCAAAAGAAAAAGAAAAAACCCTCATTACTAAAGGAAAGGTTGGGGAGCGTGCACCATATGTGTCACCATCGAAAGAACTACGCAAAGCCAAAACGGAACTCACGCCTTTGGAAGGAAAATCTCCATCACAAAAAGAAAAGATAGTTAAAGAATTAGTAATGCAAGGACTGCCGCTTCCTGAGGGAAAAACTGCTTCTGAGAAAAAAGTCATTAGCAAAGTACGCGCTGACCTCGGCCTGCCCCCAGAACCTAAAAGAACCCTGAAGGAACCATCTGCCAAAAAAACTGCTCTATCAATTACTTCAGATAAATTAAAAAAGGCCAAAGTAGCTGGCTTGTTAACACCTCTCGAAGGAAAACCTCCAGACCAAAAAGAAAAAATCCTTAAAGGTCTTGTTGAAACTGGTCTGCCTTTACCAGAAGGTAAAACTGCTTCCGATAAAGCTTTAATAAAAAAAGTTAAGACCGAATTAGGAATACCTGAAAAATCCCCTGCGGAAAAGATGAGGAAAGCCAGGAAATCTGGTATTTTGACACCTCTGGAAGGTAAAACACCTTCACAAAAAGAGAAAATACTTAGAGGTAGAGTCGCGGCAGGTTTGCCATTACCAGTAGGAAGAACACCATCCGATAGAGGTTTAATACAGAAAATTAAAGAAAATACAGGTTATGTATCGCCTACAGCAGCAGAAAGATTGAAAAGAGCAAAAGATGCAGGACTTCTAACTCCCATAGAAGGTAAAACACCTTCAGTTAAAGAAAAAATTCTTCGAGACAGAGCAGCCGCGGGTGTTCCTATTTCTGAAGGTAAAACACCATCTGAAAAAGAAATTGTTAGAAAAATCGCTGCTGGAGAACCCCCTGCGGTGGTCCGACCAGAACAGTTAGGATTAACCAAAGCGGAAAGTAAAATACCGTCCAAAGTGACCTCTGACAAATTACGAAAAGCAAAAGAAGCCGGTTTGTTGACACCATTATCAGGAAAATCTTCAAAAAAGAAAGAGAAAATATTAAAAGGCTTAATAGAACAAGGCTTACCACTTCCCGAATCGCAAACGGCATCAGAGAAAAAGATAGCGGATAAGGTTCGTAAAGAAGTTGGCCTTCCACCTGAACCTAAATCATTGTCAGAAAAAACAAAGATGCATAGAGCTGAAGCTGCTGGTATTGTCACGCCTCTTGAAGGTAAAACACCAACTCAAAAGGAAGGTATTGTGAGGAGCATGCTTGCGGCTGGAATACCACTACCAGAAGGAAGAACCTCTTCAGAAAAATCGATGATAAAAAAAATTAAAGCAGAAGAAAAACTATCGGTGAAAGCAGCTTCTGGTTTACTTAAACCCATGGAAGAAAAAACGCCATCTCATAAGGCAAAAGTAATTAAGAGTCGAGCCGAGGCTGGAATATCGTTACCTGAAGGTAAATCTCCGTCTGAGAAAGGTTTGATACAAAAAGTTCGGACTGAGTTAGGTATTCCTCCACCAGCAAAAACAATCTCGGAAAAGGAATTAGTCCGCAAGGCTAAAGAATCGAAAAAAATTGGCATATCACCATCAAAGCGACGTGTTAAGACGATAGCCGCTGGGATTAGTGAAAAGTTCGAAGACATTATTAAAACAACAACCTGCGATCGTGGCTGTGGTTGTGATAAGAAGAAAATCAAATTTAAACACAGCTACGTTAAGATTAGAGTAACATCTCCGGACATCGCTTCTTTGTGCGATTGTCCGTATGAATGTATTCCTGGTGTTAAAGCTGGAGCCTTCATTGACAACGAGGGTATAAAAGTTACTGTTGGGAGAGTGTGTGGCGCAACTTCGTTAACTAGTCTGTTCAGCAATCATTGCCTAGAAACACCTAAAAATTTAATTACTCTGTATGACAAAATACTAACAGGTAGCTACAGTAGTAATACATCTATTAATGCAGTGGAAACGCCCTTTGAAAATAATATTGACACAAGTGATTTAAAAAGGTCTATATTTGATGCATGCCCACTGCTAAGGTGTCCTCTGGATTTCGATCAAATAAATACTGATCTTGATACTCCATTTACCAGCGACTCTTACAACAGTAATACTAACGACAAGATATATAAAATAGAAAGTAATGTAAGTAATTACTTACTTGAAAGTTCCAGCTATGAAAGCTACAGCGATGAATCTGATAGATTTGTGGATGGTTCTAGAGATATAGAACCATCGGAAAACATTCGCAAAAGATCATCTTTCACTTTACAAGAATATACCGTCAGTTATGATTCACTGCCAATTCTAAAAAGTGAATCATCGCTATCCTTAAACACAGACTCAAGTGATTGCAAGGATTTAGCTAACGTGATATCGTTATCAAATAGCAGCTACTATGCATTCAGTTCTACTCTGTATTTATACTCTCCGGTATCCAACGGTAATTTCAGTAACAGCACAGTTGAAGAAACAGAACGCATTCCGAACAAAATTTACTGCAGTGAAAATTATGACAGTGTCGATGAGGCAATGATGAGGTAAATCCTATAATATTGTTAACGTTGTTATAATTGCACAATAACTTAGTATAAAATGAAACATCGATCTTCTAATTGATTGAACACGAAATCTTTTACGAAGCACTTGAATGCTTCGTAAGAGATTTCGTTTTTATCGTTAGAGTTTCTTTAATTATCTTTAGATATTTACTATGTTTTTAAACTATTCTAAACAAAGAACAGAATGCACAATAACATAGAACGTATTTTGGTGAAAATGGGCTTTTGTATCTTAAATCACTTTTGTTTTAAATGTTCCTTTTCTACTAGCGAAACCGACGGCCATGTGAGTGTGGAAAACTTTAACAAAGCACACGCAGGAAACAAAGACTATGTACCAGATTGTGAAGGGAGAAAACGAAATGATTTTTTTACATATTTACTTTCTGTGACAAAACTGGACAACGAACAGCATACAAAACAAATAAGTGAAAGAAAAACGAACAATGGGGAACCTGTCGTAGTTATAAGCAATTTGGACAGTGAGCATGATATATCAAACATGGTAGATCAATTTCTCTGGAAATATGATTTTTCTGACGCTTCTTCAATAATTTTGGTAGTACCAACGTCAGACGACAATGACTCGGACCTCTCGTCAGACTGCTCTACTGTATGCATCCAGTTATCGAAACACTATCCCAATCGAAATCAAAAGCAATGTAACATCGAAGAACCGGGTAAGCACTTATCTCGAATCAAATCATTTTAATATACTGCCCTTAAAGCCCTTTGCTTAATTGCCAAGCAAATAGTAATCTCGGAATGAGGCATCCTACGCTCAAATTTTGCATAGACCTCGCTTTTAGCTTTCTTAACACTTACTTAAAAGTAACTCTAGCACGTGTGGATGCGTAACATGTCTTTTTCGGATTATCTCTTCCGCCCGCTATTCTATACTCCAGTGCGACAAATTTCACAATGGTGTCCACTGTGTCACGCTAATTGATTTTGAAGGCGCTAATTACACTCTCATATAATCTCTCGAGTTAACTTTCAATCAATAACTCTCATGTCAAATACGTAAAATAAAAAAGTAGAATACCAGGTATAGTTTCTTATTTTTTTGTTTTAAGTTTCGCTTTTGAGTCATGCTTATCTTGTAGGTCCTACGAGATTAGAATGATTCGAAAGCATTATAAAAACAACAAGATGAAGACGCCTTTCAGCTGGTTCCATACCAGACGATCCACGATCATGTATCCATATTTTGTTAATAAAACCTCTTGACGACAATAATTCGGTATCGTTTACAATTATGTTTTACGAGATTCTATTCCCCAGTACTGCACTTTTTGGTCTAAAACTTCACCATTTCCAAAGGACTGATCCTATTCGTTCCTAGCAATACAAAGAGGAAAGAATATGCAACAGTGCGAGTTCATCACCGTATTATTTTTTTGATGATGGGGGAATCCTCATGGATGTCCTACGCCCAAGGGAGAGCGGAGGGGTCTGTTAGACTCTTACTAACTAAAACTACCCCGGTGTTCCGTCCCACGATTGCACTAGGGATCACGGGATCTAATGCGACTTCTGCAATCCTCGGCCAGTGCTGGACCGTGGTCATGTGGGCCAGTTCGAGATGGGGGGGGATAGTGTGGTGTTAATCTCCCCCTGTTAAATCATAGCGTGGCGTGCGTGGAACACTACCCTAAAGTACTCCATCTCGGATCCTGAAGAATAGGGGGCGACGGATGTTCCCAGATCCGTCTCCCTTGGACCCAATTAGGGGCCCTGGAAGAGGATATTCCGCCCTCCGCTAACGCTCAGTGCATCTGCTGTGGATTGGGTTAGCGGAAGCGATCTCCCGCTCCCTTTCCCCAGCCTTGTGTGTGCCTCGAGGAGGCCTCGAGGAGTCCCAGGACTCCTCGAGGCACACTCCCCACAACGGCCGGCACCGCCGGCGGCCTCAGGAGGAACTCAGGAGTTGGCAGTGACCTGCCAACTCCTGAGTTCCCGAAAGGACCATGGCACCGTGCCTCCTCCCAAGCCAACGCTCGAGTATCGGTCGGATCGCCCCTATGGTGACGGGGCCGGCAGCAGAGCATGAGAGCCTTTCCCACCATTCCACCACCAGGGCTGCGCGAAGCTGTGACCAACGCAGCTCCATGTGTCACTGCATCAGCCACTCGCCCCGTGCCCTTAATTCCTCGCGCCACCGATACAGTGATGCGAGTGCCTTCGCTTCGAGGTCCTAGGGTCCTGACCAGTACACAAGCCACCTCGTAGGAGATCATGCGATATCCCTTGATGACTCTAATGGCCTTCGCTCGCTGCGGCCTTCGCAGGACAGCGACGCTGCCGGCCGTCAGGTCAGCCGCCTAGATCCGGGCCCTATACAGGGCTATCGATCGCACGATCTCCACGCAGAGCCGCCTATTGGCCCTCCAGATTGGGAAGCAGCATTGAGCGCCCCAGCCGTGCCCAGCAACTTGGCTGCCAGCCACAGGAAGTGGGGGCCGAAGTCCCACCGGTTGTCGAGCACCAATCCTAGGTACTTCATGGTACACTCGACAGTGATTCAAAACTCCCCCGACCACGATGTGTCATCCTTGCGGCGGCGCCCGCCAGGGCCATGAACTACCATGGAAAATACTTGTTGAGGGCCACCTCCAGGCCTAGACGTTGTATGCGGGTAATGACCTGTGACACCGCAGCAGTCGCCAGCAACGTTGCCTCCCTGTACGAGCTCCCCCGGGCCGTGATCAGCGTGTCATTTGCATAAAACGTCAAGTCCAGCTGGAGCTGGCACCTCAGTACCCAGTCGTACCCGATGTTCCACAGGAGCGGTCCCACGACCGAGCCTTGTGGCACACCGCACGACATTCGGGGCTGGATTCTGCTATCTCGTCCCATGCAGATGACACACCTATCCGCGAAATAAGCCCCAATGATGCGGCAGAGGTACGGAGACACTCGATGATACCGCAGTGCCTCCCGAATTCAGCTCCAGGTGTTGAAGGCGTTCGAAATGTCTAAGGACACCGCCAACATCAACCCGCCCTGGGACACCACTTCCTCCACCAGAACTCTCAACCGCGATGTCGCGTGGATGGTGGAGCGCCCGTGCCGAAATCCGAACTGGCTCTCAGCCAGGTCATGGTCATGGGATCTTGGGATTTCCTGAACAAAATGCTTGCTTGCAACCTGGACCTCAAGATTGATGATTGTGATGTGGTAAGGGAGAACCCTTACTATCCAGACCAAGATTACGAGCCTCCAGAAGGAGGCTCGTAATCTTGGTCTAGTATTTGATGGGCAGCTGCACTTCGAAACTCACATCTTGGAAGCTGTGCGCAACTGCTTCTACCAACTCAAGCTCTTGTATCGTATCTGTCCCTACATAGGTGTGAATATGCGTGTCATGCTGCACTGTCGGTAGACGTGAAAAGCTGATCAAGTAGGTGCAGAATGCTTGTGCAAGATTCTGCTACAATGTCCCACTCCGGGCCCACATCCCTCCATTTTTAATAAGGTAATTTGATGAGAATATCAGTACACAGAGAGCTTCATCTGGCTACCCTACTCTTTGATACTATGCTCACAAAAAATTGTCTTGGTCACGCGATATTAACAAGATTAAAACTAGAATATCTTCGTACTTCATGTTGGCTTCATCGCACAGAACTGCTGCATTCCGTGGTGGTTTCAAATTCGCTAGCTCTCGTTACTGGAACTACTTGCCACCTCCTTTTCATGCTTTAAAGATAGTTGGCACATTCAGAACTAATTTTAAACAGCACTTACTACAACCCCAAAAAGATCCCCCTTTGATTACCTTTTGAACTTACCCTTGATCTGCACGCAGCTGGCAATAGTGACGACCGTTTGGCAGCGATTGTACTGGCACAGCAGCATTTGTTTTGCACTTTGTTTTTGTTTTCTTCGTTGTTTGTATTTCTTGAAAATCGGAATTCTTATACCTCTCAAAACCTTCGTTTAACTTCATTTCCCCAATTGCCATAAATTGTCTGAATTACAAGACGGCCGTAACACTTATAACTATAAATTTGATTTGATTTTTTATTTGCCTTACAAAGTCGGTGCCTGCGTCTCATTACTTGTCACAGCGGTGCCATAGTGGGACAGTCACTAAAGGCATAGACTAGGTGTGTTTGGGACTGATGCGCCACCTACAAGTGCAAAGTTGCAGGTGATACTACTCCTCAGCCATTCATACCCTCACCGCACACCGAAACATGGTATAAGAGGATTTTTTGTAGAGGTTTTCTTCCTCGCAATCCGGGCGATGAAGCCAAGATCCTCGTCCCGTTCCGCGTCATAAAACATGACCATAATCTCATTGTGGATTAGAATTTCGGCGGTTGCAGTCGGGAGAAACAGATCCCCCGCTGGTAGCTCGTTGACAACAGAATAAGTGTACAACGAGCGCCGTCCGCGATTCTCCATAGAAACGTCCTGCACCCACTTGACCCACCATCTGTATGCAGAAAGGTGGAGTAGACGACCGTCGATCGGTCTAAATTGACCGACCTAGGAGCGTTAAGCGTTAAAATATGGTATCGAACACCATATTATCTAGAAGTCATATGTATTAAACACACATTGCTTGTCTTCCTAAAAATCTGCCGACCTACCCACCTAACGACCTGTCGACAAGTTGGCCACGTGTGTTTTGAACTAATTACATACATTCGTGATAATATGAAAGGTCAAAAATGGGTTAATAAAATGAATGAGTCTAAAAGTTTAGGGTTACTTTAATAATATTTACCCTAAATAAAGAAACGTTGCGCCGACCCCCAAATAAAATGGATTATATAGCTAAAAATAACGATTATTTTGAATTACAGAAATGTCGTCTAGAAGGTATTCATCTAGCACACGTGGCTTGAAAATATCTGCAAAAGGCAAAAACTATTGTATGAAAGGAATGCAGGAGACTTTAGCATCTTTTCACCACAAAGAAACCATGTTCCACCAAAGGCTCCCAAATGTCTGTTCACGCAAACTGGAAGAAAAAGAAAAAAGAAAACATAAACTTTGTCAAATTTCTACACCATACCAAAATATGATATTGTATAATGGTGTTAGCACTGACACCACATCGGATCGGCCTTGTTGCTGTGCTCCTAAAACACATGGAATCCATTTTGATAAGCCCGAAGATTTATGTGTACCAAATGCAGTTTCTAATCTGGTTACGCCTCTTCTTGTAAACCCAGGTACGGTACTATCCAAGCTTTGTTGCAAGTCGTTATTGTGCAAAAAGAGAATGAAAACACATTTGTTATGTTATACACACATATAACATATTAAAAATATGTACACATATACGGATGACTTTTTAGGGTCTGGAAAAATATGGTCCAATAGATGACCATGAAAGGAGCCCCTTTTTTGAGGATGGGAAATCATCAAATAACTTCCCCCGATCTGGGTTGAGCGGAAGGGCGTCTCAGACTTTTACTGACTAAAACCCACCCGAGTACCTTCAGTTGCCTGTGTGCCAGGGGCTAAAGTATCTCTTTCGAACACGAATATTATACTATGACATTTTGAATAATTTAATGTATTCGGAAATTAAATATTTGCACACCACATGTAATGGTAGAATGTAAATGGGACACATTAATTATAACAACATAATACTTTGTACACCTACATTTTGGCAAATAAAGCATTACTTACTTACTTACTTACTTAACCCCTGGCAGGCATCGGCCCTTGCGGACCCTACCAGTTGGTGCTGACATCTCTTTGACACCTCTGGGCGATCTACGCAGTAGTAAAAGATAAATGATTTTATTTCTGTAAGTAGGTTTGTACAAACATTTTTACACATCAATCATATTTTTTTAACTAGATGAGGTCGGCCTTTCCTATCTGAGTACTCTGAAAAGAAGGGCCGAAACAAACTCAAAGGTAACAGTCTCTTTTAAAGTCCAGACACAATCTTGGTCAGATCATGTGAAGACCATGTGGATCGGTATCTGAAATGGTCTTTTGAGGAAAGAATCACACAGATTGAGTACACGCATGTATCAGTAATCACACGGCTCAACTCAGAACTTGAGGAGCTCAACGATTTGACGAACAATACCAAAGAAAGGACATTTGGGTTGGCCACATAAAGTACTCAAACTGTCAGATTAACATTAAAAACGAACTGAGAAAGAGATTAAACACAAAAACAAAATACCACACAGTCCTCACATGCACAATAATTAAAACAATAATGCTTCTCAAAGTAAATATTCATGTCAAAGTGTATACATCAAATGTGAAAGAGCAAAAAAATAAAAACTGTATACAAAATTGGAGCAGGTCAATGCCAAGCTTTAGTCCTCAATAGAATCTTAGACGGTATAAAAGGCTTTCAAGCACAACTTACGTTTAATGAATGATTTAAATGTATTGAGACATAGATCTTGAACAAGCCATGTTCAAGATCTATGTCTCAATAAATTTAAAGGAAGTTTATTTCAAAAGCGTATAGATTGACATCCGAATGACCCACCTATTTTCTTGAGCCTTGTCAATGGTACAACAAATTTGTGTTTGTTCCTAGTATTTACACCATGGTTATCACTGTATTTTTTGAACAATTTAAGATTTTTATGGGCATATAAAAGATTTTCAAAAATATACTGTGAAGGCGCAGTCATTACATTAATTTCCTTAAATTTCTCTCTGAGAGAGTGTCTCAGACTTAATTTATAAATTGGTCGAACAGCTCTTTTCTGCAAGACAAAAATAGTCTGAATGTCGGTGGCATTTCCCCACTATAGAATACCATACGGCATTACACTATGAAAATAGCTAAAGTACACTAAGCGGGCTGTCTCTATATCAGTTAAATTACGAATTTCCTAACAGCGTATGCTGCAGAGCTTAGCTTTTTCGACAATTTATCTATATGTGGGCCCCACTGAAGCTTGTCATCCAAAGTTAAGCCCAAGAATACAGTGCTATATTCAGGATTCAATTCTTCGCCCTTTATCAACACATTAGTTTTCACCTGCTTAACGTGAGGTAGTGTAAACTTAATTGATTTGGTTTTTTTTTTTTCATTAAGAAGTAAATTATTAACATTGAAACAGTGTCGTCATTAACAAGTTGCTGACGTTTAAGTTTAAACAAAGTGAAGTGTCATCCGTTATGAGGTAAGGCAAGTCATTAATTGAGCCCTGTGGGCCCATTGATACTACGGATCCGGGAGATCTTTTTCCGTTTACATCAACACACTGAATCCTATTACACAAGTATGAAATAATAAGATCCAGAGCGGTGTTCCGGATCCCGTAGTGGCGGAGTTTCCTGATTAAAGTTTCATGAAGCACGCAATCGATTGCTTTAGATAAATCACAAAAGATGCCCAAGGCATTTATTCTCCCATGCATTGTAAATATGCCCAAAGAGTTCAACACGGCATCGGTAGTTGAACGACCCCTTGTAAAACCGAACTGTTTAGGTACTATGTTATTACAAATTAATGTTAGACCAATTGCAAATATTTTTTAATAAACCGACCAATCTTTGCAATTGGTCTAGCATAAATTTCACAAAAAAAAACTAAAGTTTTAGTAACACCCGGGCGTTTCCTCCCGCCTTATCCGAAACAGGAACCTTCCGAAACAATCATGTCCGGTGAGGACCTGCATCAGGCGGAAGGTGATGATGCAGTGGCAATCACAATTCACTCCTCAAAGAGGGGGACTTACCACCGCAATAGTGGCGTACCCAAAAGAAGCCCCTGGGAGATATTTTGCGATTGCCTTTTCATAAAAATATAATTTTACATAATAAGTAGATATTACCAAAATCTCAATAAAAACTACTAGTTAGAAGTAAACGTTTCATAAGAAAATTATAAAAGCAGACGGTAATTATCGAAATCAAATGATTAACACTAAACCCCTTATTTATAAACGTTGCTTAATGTTACGAGATGTATAAACGTCAAAAATGTATGGTTTAACCGACGCTAATCATTATTTAACTTTAAATAGCGTTTATAAATATGGGGGTTCCTGTCCATGCATTACATGTAATGCACTAAGACTTTACTTGAAACGTCCGTGCATGACATATAATGCACCATGTAGGTCGTCATCGCGTTGTAAATAATACCTCAACGGAATTAAGAGATGTAGTAAGATACTGAATTATAACGTATAGACGGATATATGACGGAGCTAAAAGCACAATGGAATGCTGAAGAAATTGCATATTTAATTCGGAGTGGCTAACCAAGAAACTATGATCCTCGGAACAGTGTTGGCATTAATCAATTAATTATTAATCGTTTAGTTATTGTGATTAATTTTAATCAGATTACATTAATAATGATTAGAATAATCATGATTAAAAAAGTAATGTTAATAATGATTACTGACGTTAATATTTAATCACTAATCATTAATTGATTAACTTGATTGTTTACGAATATACCCATCAATGTTAATAATTCTGTAATAATGACACAGGTTTCTTAAAATATTTTCAATAATAATTAAAAAAAAAAACAACTGAAACTCAAGCATTTATTCCAATTAAACCGTTTACAGGCACTTTAGAATTGTCAAAAAAAAAATCGAAGTTGAAACTATGTGCCCATTCCAAAACGTAGATCTCTATGGAGAAGAACGGGCAAGAAACTCCAAGGTCACTCTACAACGATCAAATACACTGAATTCTAATTTTGGCAGTTCAACAATATTCATTGCGTTATTTACGTTGCAGACACATTTTTCGAAACAGATTATGATTAATCGTGAGTTACGCAGTTAGGGTGCGGATTTCTTGATGTTCAAGTTACATTTCATAACTACTCTTTTTTTCAATAAGTCGTCAGATAATTTGTGTGACCTAGGTTTATTTAGCATAGTGGGTAGTGGGTTTTTTTTGCATAGTTGCAAAAGAAAACATTCTTTCTACCAAGCCAGGGGACGGCATTGATTTATTTTACAGACGCCAGCACATAGGTAAAGCTACCCCAAGCTGTAAAATTTTCCCAACTAAACATGAACCTTATTCTTATGAAATAAATTTCATTTTCGCGCGCTGCTCCTGCGCCATCCGTGCGCCATTCGCACGCAAGCTATGCACCGCGTCCCCCCCGAGTGGGTTCCCGCATTGTCGTTGCGGGGGGGCTTAGTAACCGTGGTCTCCCATCCACGGTGAAGCCAAGAGGAACCCAACGGTGGGGCCGCTCGTCAGGGCTTTTGCCTTCAAGCCATTGACGTAGCGGCCAAAAAGTAGGTTGCGGTGAGGTGCACGGCAACTGAGGTGGGCCGCGATGTCGAATGGGAGGCATCGCGGCTGAGGGTTACAGGCTGCGGTAGAGGAGGAGTGCCGGTGCTTCTGAGCAGCGCTCTTCCCTTCCGTGGCCTGGACGGGGCCGCCACCGTTTGATGGCGGACGCGGTGGGGCCGCAGGGGAAGAGGAGTGTCGGTATAGCGTCAGCCGCTCTCCCTATCCTCTGCGGCCGAAAAGTGGTAGACGGGACGGCGCGTTGTGTTCCTCACGCGCGCCGTCAAAGATGTCAGCAACCACTGGTGGGGTCCGCAAGGGCCGATGCCTGCCAGGGGTGCGGGTTTGTTCGAAAGAGATACCACGGCCCCTGGCATACGGGCTACTGAGGGAACACGGGTGGGTTTTAGTCAGTAAAAGTCTGACACGCTCTACTCCTGCTCTACTCAGCAGGAGAAGTCATTTGATGATTTCCCACCCAAAAAAAAAAAAAAAGCTGTGCACCGCGTGTGAACGGCGTAAGAGCCGCGCTCGTGCAAAATTAACTAAAATTTTAAAAATAACATCATGTCCACTAATTTGTTGGCTTTTCAATTCTGATACTATACTCGGTCTTCGTCTGTAAAATGCAATCTACCACCAACATCGTTGCCATTCTTCTAAACACTACTTAGCTGATGCAGCAGTAATAATGGTGGTTTAGGGATTCTGCTGTCACTGTGATTATGGCAATCCCTATTTGTATGAGCACTGCGCCAACTGGTTATGAAGGCCTCTGGGTTTTACTTAAATAAACGAATGTTCGCTGCTAAAAGAGTTTAATTCCAAATTACCCCAAGGAGAACCTTCCGACCGGGCTAGTGCGCAGTCACTCGTCCGCCGTCCATAAGTCACGCTCACATATACATTTCTGCTTACCTTGCATTCAGTCGTGCACGCTTACATGTGTCCCTACAGTGGCAATCGTGTTATCGTCCGTCATCGTCAAACGCAAGTTACAAAGTGAAGGTTGACAATAGCAGCGAACTGACGTGTATGCACGCAAACTGCACGCGCGCGGTACGCATGCAACTCCTGTGCACCATGCGAGCGTTGTGTACATAAGTTGCACGTGAGAGGCGCAACAAACAGTTGCAGTAGTAGCACGCGCGCCGCTCGCGGGCTGCATACGCTAGATCTGTACACACACGCTTACGTTCAAAGTATCGTTGATCACTTTACAACTTTGTCTCATATGTGACATTCTTTTTAGGCCTGAACTGCGACGGATACCGTTTGTCCAAAATGAACGCGACTCAGCAAGTATCTATTGTGTCCATCAACAGACCTCCAACGTCAGTGAGCCCGTGTGTAATACCTCCGTGTCACGGATATCCAGGGTGTCATCAACCAGATGAGTTCCTCGAAATTCCTTTTGGCACACCCATGCCAAAAACGCCAAAACTCGTTTGTAAACCGACCCAATTCGCAAAACCAACCACAGAGCTTAAAACTGTTTCGGAAAACAAGCAGTCAGAGCCATGTCAGTGCAGTCCGGAAAAAATGAAAGAACTATTCGAACAAGTACTTAAAGGAAAACCATTTAATATGAAGACAACGGGCTGTGATGCTGTTGCTGACCAACCAGCATCCAAACAAGTAACCATCTGCAATAAGCCTCAAGCTGTTGAACCCATCACTACTGATTCAGGTAAATATAATTTTTTACCTCTTTTATTGACTGTTTTGGAACAACCCGTCTATGACCACCGAATATTGATCGATTTGATCGCTCCACAGTTCCATCTAATATTTTTTTATGTGTAATCATCATAAAAGCCAATGGCCAAGTCTATGTGTATCTGTGTGTGTTTGTGTAGTGTTTATATTTCTTGGCAGCCATTAAAGTTTAGAGCACCTCTATGACTGTTATAGATAGCTTTAAAGTGTTTTCTCAACATCAATAGTTACCTAACTGAAAGTTGAATAAAAGCCTTGCAGTTAGCTATCATGTGACATTAAGGGGAATCTAGTCGCGGGTTCGAACTCACTGCTAGGCTTGGGTAAAAAGCATGCTATCTCACCAGGCATCGTGTCCGACAAATGTAGTATCCGTGATGAGCAGTGAGAGGCTAGTCTACACGCACAACGTCTTTGAGTGAGATGCGGGATCATTTATAGTAAAAAAGGCGCTTAAAAAATTAAGAACAGTCTTTCGGAAGATCGGGTTTAATGCAAAAACCACTGCTTATATCATTGATCAAAAAATTTAGGTCAAATTAGCAAGAAAAACTCATTTTTGTTGGCTCCTAACTTTTTACACGCTTTTTACTAGCTTCACTTGTATGTATGTTTGTAACCGACTTCTTTGGGCGCGATTTTGACCCACTTTAAACGGCCAGATTTCGTTCAAACTTTGTAGATTATTCGAGGACCGATGACAATACACTAATTTGATAAAATTATTCCATTTTTCAATTTACAAAATATGATTTTTGCTAATTTATATAATTTTCATCTATAGTCGATAAGGTAAGAAACTTAATTTTAATTTTTTAAAATTTTTCTCTACAGTCGAAAAGACAGGACTTGATGTTAATTTTAATTTCCATTAATTATCTTTAGCCGATTTGTCTAATATTGACAAATTTTCGAATACTAAGGAGAATTTTAATTCTACAAAACAAATAATAGTTTAAAAAAACTAAAAAAATCACGCTTTTATAAATAAACCAAACTAAAAAGTAGAAAATAAAAAATAGTTAAAAAAAACACGCTTTTTATAGAAAACCGAACTAAAAAATTGAAAATAAATTTAAATTAAGAATAGTGTAAAAAAATTCAATAAATATAAATTGATAATAGCATTAATAAAATAAAAAAAATTGAATTTGAAACACTTCATCGGTATAAAAAAAAACATGTTTGGTTTTAATGTCTAATTAAAGCATTGTAGCTATGTGAATTGTATCGTTGTTTCTATGTATCTTTTTAAGGGTTTTATTGAAAATTCCGTGATTGGGCCTACAAAATCAGCTAAATTGCTACTATATTATAGTGCCAGGATTCTCGTTTAAATTGGAAACATGGCTCCAAAGTCCACATGGACACTGTAAAATATGGTGTTTATTCTATTATTGAACAAGACGCAGTTTTTGAAATGTTATTAAAGCTGTCTTTAACTTTCTACCGCACCGCTCAGCTAAAGCCTCACTTGGTCACCGCTCCTCTACAGTAGTTTCTGTCGCACTCTGTGCTATTACTAAATATTCGCAGCGAGCGGCGCCATGCATGTTGATGTACGTCGATCCCTTGTGTTTTCGTGTTATCATAAAAAGTGTTCACCGTGTCACGTCGCGTCCGTTTCGGTGTGAACTGACTATTAAATATAACGTTATCATTTTCAGATGATGATGAAGATTGTGAAAAGTGTTCACATAATAAATACAAAAATGGACACAAAATGAAATGTCCATATAATGTTAAGAGCAAAAATAATAAGAATCGACCTTTATGCCCATGCGAACAGCATCAGCCACGAGTGTCAAAGTCAACAGCTGGACCAAGGGCGGGGACCAAGTCCAGGGGCTGCCAGTGCTGTTGCTGCGACCTTAAAACAAAAGGTGGCTCTGAGAAAGAAGTGCTTGGTCCCGCGGGAGGAATATGCCAAATGGACCAAGGAGGCACTTACTGTCAAGCAGGTCAAAGGCCTTCCACTGACCCAAAAAAGCACCTTAAGGACTGTACCTGTGCTAACGGTAAGCGTGGTAAAAAGAATAAGAATATAATTTGTGAATGTCCTCCCTCGGCACCCGAACCGGAACCTGAACCTGAACCAGAACCCCTCCTGTACGAAAGTTACCAGTGGGTGGATGAGAAGCAAATTTTGAGACAGAAATCAGATATGACGCAAACTCAATCAGGATTTAGAATATTAAAAAAGAAGAAGCCGCCGGTACAACCTGAGCCTGAATTTACAGTGGAAGATGCAGTCAAGTACTACGTTGCTATGAATCCGGACCTTATAAAGGAGTTTTGTCCCCCGCCACCTGCACCCAAGGACTGTCCGTGTAGCGACACTAACAATATCCCAGAAATGAAAAATAATGATGTAATATGCGAATGTCCACCCCAATACGGCGTTCCTCCTCCTGCTTTGGGTGCAACATCCTCGCCTGTTCCTCCCACTATTGTTCCTCCTATTCCTGTTCCCACTCCGCCGCCTGTGGCACCTGAGGATGAGGCTCCCTCCGGAGGTTTCAAATTTTCTATAGGAGGCAAAGGTTCTGGGTCTAAGGGTCTTAGCGGTGTCTGTTGCTTCGATATGATTCAAGAGACGAATATTTCAAGCATTAAACATGCCAAATAATTCCAATAAGTAACACCATATTGTGTTAAGCTGTTATAAACAAACTTTATAAATAATTTAGATTCTTGACAAAACAGTTCTGTATTTGTGTAAACATTTTCTATAGTTTGTGTATTTTTTAATCAGTCAAGTTTTCTGGGAAATAATATAATTATTAGTAAGTAAACAAGATTTGGAAACAATTTTGTGTTCATCTCAATCTCTACTCCCTTTAAAAGCTACGTCTGTTTATTTATTTATTTAGTATTTATTCGTATCAACCAATACAGCTACTTAACGTTACATACATATGACTTAATTGTAAGAATAGCACTAGCAGTATCGTAACTTGCACCCTTGCTAAGTTATCAGGATAACTTGTATTAAGGGCACAAGTCCCAACCCTTGATTCAAATATTTTAAGGCATTGCATACATAAAAGCAAAAAGTCTGTGTCTACTAATAGGTAATAGGTAAAACGGGCTGGTGGACGCAACTCCACGTCAAAGCGCGAATTTTGCTTACGGGTGAGAGAATCGGTTATTCGATCCACCCCAGCTCCTTGAGAATGGTCAGTTTTTTGCCTCGCAGTGGACACAAGATAAACGGGATAAATGGCTCGTCATTGTTTTCGTCACATCGTGGAATAACATACGGTATGATTAATGAAAACCTATTTCACGATTAATTATCTACATACTGGCTAGATTAGAAGTTTTACTGACTAGTTTTTTTTTAGCTAAGGCGTGCGCGAGCGACGCATCACGCGGATGGTGCGGGACTGCACTGGCGAGGCGCGGGCGCCGGACGGGGATGACAGGCGCCCCCACGCGCCACGCTCACGTGTTTCTCTCTGATCATTCATAAAAGCCGCGCGCTGTCTCAAATTAGATTAGCGTAATGCATGTAAAAAAAGAACCAGTATTTATTATGTGTGTCAAGTAATATTAAATTATTTAATTTTTAAAATAATACACCTAGATATACAAGATGTTGATTTGCATCCTAGTCAAATTCAAAGACGTTATTATGCTAATGATTCTCGACCCAAATCAACAATAAAATGGGTAGGTATTTTTTTAAATATTTTTTCCTGTTTACTAAAATCCGTAAGTGAGAACCAGCCGTATTTAAACGCGGCCCGTCTGATTCTAGCCTAACCGCGCTTTCACACCCAAACGCAAACAATACATCCATTCACAACGCTTGCGCGATCGTTCGTTAGGGCGCCGCGTGCGCGGCACCCCGCCCGCCCCCGAACCAACAGTCTGTTTGATGTGGCCGAAATGTGCGTGCGCGCTTCTCAGTTCTCGGTAAATTGTTGAGACGTCATTCGATACAAAGTGCAAGATGACGGACAATTACACTAATGTCGAGTTGGTGGAGATGGTCCGCCTGTATGCCATCAGTGGAGACAGCCTACGTGGAGCCATCCGGATGTTCACGGAAATGTTTCCCGATCGGGAACCCCCATCACAGAGCGTCATGCTGGCTGCTACTGCGGGATCATCGGTAGTTTGACGTTCCCCGGCATGCTCAAGCTCGCGGCAGCGTAGGTAGGCCTGCCTGTCGCCTTGCAGGAAGACATCCTGGAATACTTCCAGCGAGAACCACGGGCAAGCACGCGGGAGGCTGGTCGACGCTTTGGAGTGCACCACACCACAGTGTACGTGCAAGGATCATTAGTGCTTTCGACACTTTAAAACGAATGTGTTAGTGTTACGTAAACTAAAGCAAAACCGGCTACGTCGTGCTCGATTGTGCCAAGAGTGTGAAGGTGGCAACTTTGAACAACTCCTCCGGGTAACTTAAGTAGGTAATTTATTTATTTGTCCATTTTGTAAATACGTTGATAACTTAATCAATTTTATTAGTGTAAAAATAAGTTGATTTTAAATTTTTAACTACGCTATTATTACCTAAGAGTCGAAAGTATCACCACCTACTTACACTTAACTAGCAAATCTTCCCATTTCCATCAAACCTAAAAAACATTTTTAAACTTAGTAGATCGGTACATCAACTAAGGTAGGTATTATTACCGGTCCTAAGCCCGTTAAGTAGTAAAGAAAATTTCAAATCAACCAATTTAATCCACAAATAAAAACAAAATCATTACGAAAAGTTTAGGCTGAACGATAGCATTAGAGCAAAACGAACATTTTATTAATCATCTGATACCAGGTCAGTGAACTTTTCTTTGGCGCACTAGTATTACTGTCATTAGTAAGATTTCCGTATTCTAATGATGCTTAAAAAGAGGTAATTATCAAACTAAATTTATGACAATAATGTAGGTGATTTTCGAAATAAAATTAGGTAAAATTATTGCTACCGGTCGCTCAGGTCATTCATTGCTCGCCGCTCGGTCGCGCACGCTTGAATTTGGTTCGTAGGTAAGACGTCGACACTCACGCACACAGCTGCATTGTCGCTGTGTGCGTAGACGGGTGATTCTCTTTTATTTGTATTGAATTAAGGGTTTAATTCTGAAATACTGTTAAATTTCAACAACAAAAAAAAGCAGCGCTTATTAGTTATTGCCCGGTACTGTACTTTCAATTGATTATTTATGTCTTTTATGACAACTACCTGAAATTTGACGAGGATGCAAAACAACATCTTGTATATTTTTTTTTGTTGCTATGGTTTCTTTACCAGCTATAGGTATATCTCTTAAAATATTTCGTGTATGAATAGATACACCTTACATAATACTTACCATTCTCTCATTTGCCTCATTCGACGACATCCATCGGGTTCTCACTAAACAGACTTCAACTTATCGTCAGATAGACCCAGGTCACTTATATATATCTTTTGTTGACTGTACTTACCCCTCTGAATATATTGGAACTGTTTGCAGTAACAATAATAACCTCATGTGGACGCAGCGATCATTGTACCGATAGTGGTTACAGCCAATGGCATTATAGCCAAGAGCCTCGACCAACATCTTAGGAGGCTCTCGTTGGGCAGCTGTATCAAGGGCTTGATCCAAAAAGCGGTACTCCTAGACACGGCTCGCATTGTTAGGAGGTTCCTCTCTCTGGAGCCCTGACCGCCGGTAGCTTGGACCCTGTTCCCGATACAGGTGGGCTACTATTTTTTAATATTCGTTTATTTTCTTTAATACATATTCAGTATATTTTTAGGGTTCCGTACCTCTAAAGGAAAAAACGGAACCCTTATAAGATCACTTTGTTGTCCGTCCGTCCGTCCGTCCGTCCGTCCGTCTGTCAAGACCGTTTTTCTCAGGAACGCGTGGAGGTATCAAACTGAAATTTCTATATGATACTTAGTTCTACTGTCCCTGGAAGCTGTAGAAAAATCAACCTTCTAAGTCAACGCAATCAAAAGATACAGCCATTTAGGCCGCAAAATTCCGCAAATTTTCGAAACTCGCACGGGCATCAAAACCTACAGGGTACTTCCCGTGAACTTAGAATCTTGAAATTTTGTACGAAGTCACGTCTTATAGTACAGATATAGGAAAAATTACGAAAACCGAAATTTTTTAGTTTCGTCATATAAAAAAATATATTTTTGACAATTTTGAACTTTTACTTATATACCCACAGGTTTGTACGGAACCCTCGGTGCGCGAGTCCAACTC
Source organism: Polymixis flavicincta (assembly GCA_949987655.1). Lineage (NCBI taxonomy): Eukaryota > Metazoa > Arthropoda > Insecta > Lepidoptera > Noctuidae > Polymixis > Polymixis flavicincta. Next base: position 6,036,930 of record OX465171.1, on the reverse strand, counting down.
GCACTTGACCGGTTTTTTTAATATTTTTACAAAAATGATTTAAAAAAAAAAACATTTAAAAATATAAAAAATAGTAGCCCACCGGTATCGGGAACAGGGTCCAAGCTACCGGTGGTCAGGGCTGCTGAGAGAGGAACCTCCTCACTATACGCGCCGTGTCCAGTATAACTGCTTTCTGGATCAAACCCTTGATCCAGCTGCCTAACGAGAGCCTCCTGAGGTGTTGGTCGAGGCTCTTGGCTATAATGCCATTGGCCGTCACGACTATCGGCACAATGACTGCTGTATCCACATCCCACATGTCGACAACCTCGCGTGCCAGGTCAAGATACTTTTTTTTTTTCTTGCTCAGCTTTCACGAGGTTCTCGTCATGTGGGACTGCTATATCAATAATCATTGTGCGACGCTCTAGTCGATCTATCACCACTATGTCCGGCTATTTTTTATATATTTAAATGTTTTTATATTTTTATACTAATATTTAAAAATGTAATTTATATGTATATATGTTGAAATAAAGGAAATAATAATAACCTACTGTTTATATATCTGTAAGATATATGCTCTAAGATGTGTGATAATAACTGACAAGACATAAATAGTTAACTTCAAAGTAATTCAACTAAACTCTGATTTTTAATTTGCTAGACAAAAATGACATCTGCGATGAACTGTTTTTTGTCATCATGACAGTTATGTTTTATGCCGTGTTCCGAAATTCAACAAAAGTGATAATATCGCGAACCCGACCAAATTGAATAGTCAAAAAATTTTAGAGCTATCAGCATTAGTACTGATTTTTATTTTGGTTGGCTTCGCGATATTATCACTATTTGTCTAATACGGAATGCGCCCATAGTAACAGCTGTCACTTTGGTCCAGCAAATTAAAAATCAGAATATTCATCAGACATTGATCGTCTTCGCTTTTTGTTTTATTATTTTTATTTGTCTAAGACTAGGCCTTTAGCTAGTTCTTTTGTTTGTATGTAATGTGAGAACAAAGTTCCAATTTTGGCCTCGCGTCAAATGTATAACCAAGACTACTTTTCGAAGAGAACAACATGGGAACGCTACAATCATCTTTTGGCGAATGATTTCACTTTCCCACTAATCTGGCCCACAAATCCCATAGATGATTTTTGTGGCACAAATTCCACTCGCTTAAAGTCTTAACAAAGTTTTCTTTTCTTCTAGAGTCTAGAGCTGCACTTTTGGATTTTATAAAATATTTTAGCAAAGAAATAAAACAGTTTGAAAACCACATAGGTATAGACTATTCGTCATCATCATCATTTCAGCCGAAAAACGTCCACTGCTGGACACAGGCCTCCCCCAGACTTCTCCATAGACTATTCGTACGACATAAGGATGACTCTGGAGCAGCTTATTATTTCTAGTTTTTATTTATCGTCAAGCTTAGGTAAATAAATCAACTAATCTAAAAAGTAAATTTTATATATTATTAGCTAACCCCGACCTTTCTTATATTTTTCTTGCATAAGAACTTTTTCCTGACTGCAAAGAACACAACAAAAAAAGAATTTGCTAAATTGGTGCTGCCGTTCACGTGTGATGCCGTGAGCAAGTGAAATAGGGATTCATTTATACATATATATATTATAAGTATAGATTAGCCTACTCTTTATATGTCTGTGAGATTAGCTTACTATTTTCCAATTTTTTAATACTCTGTGCTCTTTGACCATAACCAATTAGTCTGACTATCTGTCACATGACACATGTAACGTCGCCGCTTTAAAGTCGTCTTTCACCTCTACCCGTAGACAAAGTAGATACTCTGTCTAAGCCCGTTAGGAGTATATAATGTTCTGTGGTCTACGCCTCTACCCTTCATAGAAAATACGAAAATGCTCAATTTGTATTCAAAATAATTAAACGACACTCATGTGCTTAGGAATAATTTTAACATAAAATCTCACCATGAAAGGTATAATATACAATCTGTATTACTTTAATAATAAGTTACCAAAGCCGATCATAAGCTAGATCTTAATAACTTCACAAAGATATCAAGAAAACTTCACAAGCTTATCTTTACTACTAGCTGTAATACTGGAGACAATAAGCGTTATTCTATTCTATTCTTTTGCGTACTGCTTACATAACATCATGTCCCATGTAATAGGGGTCGTACTATTTATTTTCTAATATTGTGAAATGTTATTGTTTTAACCAATGATATTATAAGTGTTAAAATCATTGGTTTTAACCGTGAATTCAGTACATGATTCTAGACCTGGCGTAGAAATTCTTCATCAGTTATCTAGAGAAAAATCATATTTTTCATAACAAAAGCGTAATAAATACCTACATACCGGTCAAAATGTATGGGACAGCCTTTTTATTTTTTTGGTTCAGCGCCCTGTTCTTAATGCTGTATAGCTTTTTGCGAGAGCATCGAAACAATTATAATAAGGTCACATTGAACCATAGTGCCACATTCTTAAACCAAGAAATTCTAATTCCACGTGCTATTTCGGTCAGCAGATATCCAACGATCTTTTGAGTCCTAACTCCACTGAAGACTCACACTTCTCTACTGATAAAACTTGCTACGATGCCGATGGGACAAAAACTTGGTGAGATCATTCCCAATTGTTTCGTAGTGCAGACTTCTGGGCCCCTGACTTTGTTGAGCTTCCGTGTCAAAAACGTAATACCATAACAATGGCTGTCAAAGTAAATATGTCTCTTCAATGACTATTGGATATACAATGACTATGTTTATTGAATCGAAGAGGCCTTGAAAAAAAGGTGCCTGGAAGGATTTGGGGGAGGCTTTTGCTCAGCAGTGGGACAGCGTACGCTAATCAAAAAAAAATCTTATTTTAATATGAAACTACTCTTACAGCCGAAGTTTTACTGAGAAATATACAGTAGGTATCCTCATACCGAATAGTGAAAGGAACTATTGTTATAACAGAAGACAAACGAAACGTATACCTATCGACCGGTACCTAGTTTGCAGAATGTCTCAAACACAAACTTATAAAAAAGAATGGGAAGAGCATGAAAAACCACCCAATCAAAAAGACAGGAAAGTTCATGAAACTCCACCAAATGAAGAAGAAGAATGGATTCAAAAACAAACACAGTTTTATCAAAAACTACGGAAAGAGCATAAAAAGGAAGAGGAAAGTAGATTGAAATCTAAAAAAATTGAACCTATCGTAATCACAAACCATTTTAATTACACTGAATATGATATAAAAGCAATGGTCGACAAAGTCCTTACAAAGAACGAGTTTTCTGATGATTCCTCCATATTTATGGTAGTACCATCAGTCGACAATGACTCAGAAAAATCTTATGATGGCCAAACTTCTTCTATTTGTATACAAATGAGCCTAAATTCTGCGAAATGGAAAACAAAAGTCAATCCAGTACAAAACGGTACTAAAAGCATCAACAGTATCATTCCTGTCCTTACCCCAATTTATTTGAGGTCGGCGCTACATGAATTTTTCTTTCATACTTCAATATTATTCGTCACCTCAGTAGTCACCTCTTTTCTAGTTTTATCATCTCCGACGCAGTCCATCCATCGTTCTTTTGTTTTATCCCTACTCTTATAGTCATCGACATTCATACTCAAAATTTTCCGCACTACATTTTCCTCAATCCTTGGCAGGACAACGATTTTTGCACAACTTTTCAGCTACCGGTACCACTTTCAGACTTCATAAGTTAACACGGTACTAAAGTATTTTTTAAATTGTCTTTTATAATGAACTAGGTGGCTTTTGCCCGCGGTTTAGCTGGTTGACAGACTTTCGGGCTTCTAACGACGCGTAACTGTCAAAGATCCACAAATGACAGCCGGGACCAACGGCTTAACGTTCTTTCCGAGGCACGCAGGGGTCTTGATATTTGTAAAGATGGTCACCCTTCCACGGACCAACCGCGTCAAGCGTAGCTTAACCTGGTCGATCGACCCTTGCGGCTGTTTATTAGTTAGCCAGTAATAGAGAAGTATGGAAGAAAAAGCAATGTCGCGCCGCATAGTACAGTTTCAAATATTACTTTGGTAATCATAACTGCTCAACTTCATATAAACTTAATTCATAAAACTGTCAATTTAAAGATCCGAAGCAGCGCAGAAACGGCGTTGCCACACATCGCGGAATGAAGATATCTGCAAAAGGAAACAGGTTCTTTATGGGACCTATACCTATACAAATATTATCTTTTCACAACAAAGAAACCTTGTTCAAGCATGAGCACCCAATGCCAAAAGACAGTGAAAAAAAGGCAACAAAGAACAAACTGTGTCAAATCGTTACACCAACTGAAATAGTGGAAAAACCAGAACGTAACGTCGTAAGCACGGACACTGCCGACAGACCGTGTTGCTGTAATCCCAATAAAACTCAGTACTCTGACTGCAGTCAAAACGACAGATACGTAGCTACCGTCATGTCAAGGCTGGTAACGCCACTTCTCGAGAGAGGTACTACATTATATTATTTTCAATTATTTAGCAGCAGCTTGCGTATTTATATGTCGTATATTATTTTATAAGCATGGTGAAAGTAGGTACATGAATGTTTTACTTATTCTTTTATTAGATTGATGTTGTGCGCTTTTACAATTTCAAATGTGACGATAATTTTGCTGACGTGAACCTACACGTCCACAAAAGGTATGAAAATACGATCTAGTTATAATGTTATCGTGGACGGAAATTTAAAACCGCCCACATATTATTTCCATAAGTGCACTTTACTTCCCTGTGTTATCGTGATGCCATGACATTGACATGGACGACCAAGACCATGTTGCCACGTTAGAAATGATGAAAGTGCACAGAGGCCCTCGTGTGAGTTTCTTTTAAAAATATTGAATTAACGCATTGACCGCGTTCGGCGCCCCGTTTGGCACTTGATTGGTGAAGGGCCAATCGGAGCGCCGAGCGCGGTTGATGTAACGCATCGACATCATAGTCGAGATGGTTCAAAAAACAAACTAGAGCCACGGTGTCCTTTTTTATTGAAAATATTTTGACGCTATTTCTTAGTTAGTATCGGTTTTAATTAAAAACTTATATAACCAATGTTTGTAGGTATAATTGGCAATCCATTTCATATTAGATGGGGCATGAAACAGCAAGATTCGGTTATGTCGGTAACCGTTCCGCCATCGTCAGGTCGCAAACTGCCGTGCAAGCTTCATCATCACGCCGAGGCCTCTGATCAATGTCTTGGAAACCACGCTCTAAACCCTGGAAACCCCGCTCAATGTCCTGCCGACTCCACTCAACATCATGCCAAGGCCCCCGAAGAATATCCAACTAACTCCGCTAAACATCATGCTGAGGCATCTTCCGCTCAGAAAAGAACAAACCTGTCTCAAATGCAACCGTGTGAATGTAATCTAAATCTAGAAAAGATGTTAGAACTGTTAAAGCTAGCGGTCAAAGAGGGCAAGACGCAGCACATGCAGTCGGTAGGGTGTGGAGAGCCTCCACAATCACCTAAAGCGCAAGCCCCGGAGCCACCACTAGCTGTCCAAAGTAATTCCCTTTTCACTTATTTTGTAACATAAGTACTTAAAAAAAATAACAACGAATTACATCATTCTGATCAAACCAGTATTTAGTAGGCACCTAATTTAGTACCTTATTTTACATACAACCTTTTTTTTTTTCATTTTTGACATTGTTACCTATTTCTGGTCAAAATTTTCAGCTAAATTCCCTGCAGGCGCTTTATTATTTATAATATTACTTATATTATTATATAACATTAAATGATATCGGTTAGGCCAAGCAGGAAAATTATTATTTTACGTTGTTCACATCTATATGAAAAAAGAAAAGTCCTGACTGACTCATCAACGCCCAGCCCAAACCCTTGGACGTATATAGAAAGCTGAAATTTGCACAGAGGTTCCCTTTATAATGTAGACAAGGAATAAGGAAGAATTTTTCGAAATTCAATCCCTAAGGGAGTTAAATAGGAGATGAATGTTCCGCGCGGGCGAAGCCGCTGGCAAAAGCTAATATTTTATAAAGGACAATTTTGGCCCGCGAACTGTCGCGGCGCATCCCAGCGCCCACACACACTCAGTTTTATTCGTTTTGCTCGGCTCCTAAGGGTCGTAGCGTGATGTTAAATAGACTGTAACCTTCCTCAAGAATTGGGCTATCAGACGCAAAAAGATTTTTCCAAATCCGACTGATTGTTCCAGAGATTACCCCCTACATACAAACTTACAAATTTTACCTCTTTGTAATGTTAGTATAGATTATTAAAAATAGTCTGTACCTCCTACTTTTAAATACTTATACCTATTTACGCGAGGGTAAGTGTGCAACATAAACACGTAACCTTTATAAAATATGTTAAAGACGTATCATCATCATCATCATCATTTCAGCCAAAAGACGTCCACTGCTGGACATAGGCCTCCCCCAGGGTCCTCCACTTCGACCGGTCTTGTTCTTCCCACATCCAGCGGATACCCGCGGCCTTCACAAGGTCATCGGTCCAACTTGTGGGAGGCCTTCCCACTCTACGTCTTCCAGTACGCGGTCACCACTCCAGAAGCTTTCGGCCCCATCGGCCATCTGTTCTGCGAGCAATGTGCCCTGCCCACTGCCACTTGAGTTTGGCAATTCTTCGGGCTATGTCGGTTAAAGACGTATAGGTAGTAATAATTTTCCTGTTGGACTAACCGATAATATTTAATGTTTTATAATACCTAATATAAGTGACGTTGATGATATTTTTCATAATTAGGTCCTATTCCGGAAAGAATGCAGATAGAAATGGGAGAAACAAAACGGAAACGAGTGTGTATTAAGGAAACCAAATTCAGTTCTTCCGTCGGTACCTCCACTGAACCCAAATTATTTCGAAGGTGCAAAAATGGAAAGAAGTCACATAAAAAGGTTGCATGCAAGTGTTCTCAGCATGCACTCGAGTCTGAGCCTGGGACTGAGCAATACCTGGAACCGCACCTAATCCTGGGGCCATATTATCAACAAGATGAATTTGAAGACACTTTGAAAAAAAATTCAGAAGACTCGTTAAGGGTTTCAGGATTCAAAATCATTCAGAAAAAGAGACCACCTGTGCTTCAACCAGAATACACTTTAGAGGATGCTCTTAGGTACTACGCAATGAAAAACCCGGAGCTATTTAAGAGCATTATGGCGGAACAACAGGTAAATTGGCAGCATCCAATAAATAGCTTAGCTATAACAGAGTACACTTTGAGCTCAACTATTAGGGTTGTTTTTTCCAACGTCACAAATCTTTGGCCGAGAAATAACTTTACTGTCAGATGTTTTATATGTCAGATATAAGATCTACAACGGAGCTATTTAAGAGCATTATGGTGGCACAACAGGTAAATTGGCAGCATCCGATAAATAGCCTAGCTAGAATAGAGTACACTTTGAGCTCAACTATTAGGGTTGTTTTTCCAACGTCACAAATCTTTGACCGAGAAATAACTTTACTGTTAGGTGGTTTATCTCTCAGATATAAGATATGTCTTGTGACATTCTTCAAGGTTGATTCTCCAATGATTGATGCTCTATCTTTGTACCTAGTTTACATTGGCAAGATTTTGGTGTTTCTTCCATAAAACCCACTAATGAAGGCTTGAAATGATAGCTGACATATGAAATAACAGCCGTTAAATTATAAACATATACGTTTTCGTTAGTATGTACTGTCAGAACAAGAAAAAATGTTGGTATTTGGTATGGTCTAAATTGGAAATTGGAGTTTGGTCACCAGCCCATGATAAAATACGATACAGTTACAGCCTTACTAATAAAAATATTTTAAACACTTGCTACTGTATACTTGTTCATTGTACATGCTATGGGTAATAGTTACATATTCACTTTACCAAAAATGGGTGTGTGAAAAAAGTAGTTAATTGTCTTTTATTAGGCAGAAACAAGGTGTGCGCCTTCAACGGTTGAGTCATGCCGGATTTGATGTTCTCTTTCGGCGTACTCAAATGTACTCAGACCAAACTCGACGCTCTGGATAGGAGGCTCCGTACACTTCTGACTGCATATCGAATGCATCACCCAAGGAGGCTGTATATCCTGCGACCCTCCATAACCCTCCATAATCGCGAGATATGCAATCTCAGGGACCAAGAAACCAACGTAGGGTTGCATCGAGATGTGGTTACGGTGGACAAGGGCCTCACTCTGCCCTCCTTGGCTAAAGGGAACTGGCGCAAACCTGTAGAGCTTGACACTAATGATCGTATAGCGAGCTATGGCAGATTAAGGAGCTTAACGGACGCTTTTTCCGGGCCCTACATGGACCCGATGTAGATCTATTAGCGTCCGTAGCCTGACTGCGTTTCGGTGACCTCTTTGGGGAAACCGAAGGTTTTGTCTGTACAATTATGGAAGAAGTTATGATGACAAACAACTACAGGAGATTTATTGTGAAAGAAGACGGCACGGTTGACATCTGTCTGGCATGCCACCGTCCGGGAAAATCAATCAGACACATTATCTCTGAGTATGCTCGTCTAGCTAACGAAGAGTACTCACAAAGGCACAGCCTTGTAGCCAGGATTTTCCACATGCATCTTGTTCTGAAATACAGCCTTGTGGAATCAGAAGTGCCCTACTACAGGTATGAGCCCGACCCAGTTCTCGAAAATGAACATATTACACTGTACTGGGATCGACCCATCATCATTGATAGGAGCATTGTTACCAATAAGCCTGATAGTCCAATTCTGATGAATGTGGCTTCATCAGTTCACAAAATGTTTTTTTTTTATCCAGTTACATCGTGTTCGTTAAGTAAAACGACTTATGGGTATTTTTGATGTGTGAACCTAGCTTGCACATTACGCGGTCGAGACATCGTGTTCTCAATTGGTCCACTGCAACCAAATGGTTTGTAAGTACGTGCGCAGAAAGGCGCGTGCGGCGATTATGTCACGAGATCAATCGCAAATCAACAATATGCGTCGTCACCCCGATTTGGGATGCCGATTTGATGATTGTTAACTATTTTGTTTTTCGTTGTACTGCACTTTCAAATTTTGATAATTTGACTTATTGGCGTTTACGAAGCATTAATTTTAAAATTAAAAAACATTTTTTTGTGTTTTTTGCAATTTGCAATTTATATGCCTTGCTACATTTTGAAGGTTTTCCATACTTGCATTAGTAAAATTTTTGATTTGCTTAATAGTAGCCCTAATGCAAATAGGTAGTATCATGAGTAGAGTCTTAGTTTAAAATAATGCCCATGACTTCAATTGCACCCTGTATAGTAATGGCGAATAATTATATAAATCACAATTTATCGGCCAATTGAAGGCAAAGCGAAAACAATCTCCAAATTGGGACCGTAGCTACGTCATTTTAAGCTTATTGCCTAGCCCACGTCCAGTACTAAAGTCTGACAGCCAGCTCGCCTCATGGAAATCATCAAAACATTGAAATACTGCAATTACTCATTGCTCGGAGAACAAATGGCCAATGGGGCCGAACGGTTCTGGCAAAAGCAAACGCGTACTAGTCTCCCACAATTTGTATGGACGATTACATGAAGGCCGCCAGAATTCGCTGGATGCGGGATACACAGAATACGTCGAAGTGACAGAGCTTGAGGGAGGCCCATGTCCAGCAGTGTATATCTTTCGGCTGAAATGATGATGAATGCAAATAATTCATCAGAGAGTGAGATTTGAATGCAAATGTTCCTAAAAGTTAGTAAAATGGTACTATGGAAGGAGGTGACGGCTACCCATGCCCTCTCGCTCCGTACCATGGCCTGGACCAGGGTCGGACGCGAGAGATCGCCGCCGCCGATCGCCTCCACGAGGACACGGCGGTGCTCCACCCAAGCCGGGCAGACCGCCACCGTGTGCTCCACCGTGTCCTCAGAGCGATCTTCGCAGTGGAAACACCCGGGCGTTTCCTCCCGCCCTATCCGAAACAGGAACCTCCCGAAACAACCGTGTCCAGGACCTGCGTCTGGCGGAAGGTGAGGACGCCATGCTGCCTCTCAAACCACTCCTCAAACAGGGGACTTTCCGCCGCAACCGTGGCGTGCCCAGCACTGGGTTGCGACAATCGCACTCTCCATGTCACCATGAGATCCCGCCGGAGCTCTGTCCGCTGTGCCGCGATTTCCCGCGGCAGCGGAGTTACGCCCCGGCGTTTGGCTTCCTCGCGCCACTCCCACATTTGCGCGAGGACCTTTGCCTCCAGATCCCATGGCGGTAATCCGGCAAGGAGGCCCGCCGCCTCGCCGGAGATCGTGCGATATCCACGGATCATCCGGATGGTCCGGAAGGGTTGGCGTGAAATAAGTAATTAGTAACTTCGGAAATGTATTACAGGTTTATTATTAACTACTAGCAGCGCACCGCCGTTTCAGCCGCGCAGTTCCCGTTCCCGTGGGAATACGAGGATAAAATATAGCCTATGTCACCCGGGGATAGTGTATCTTCCCAACAGTGAAATATTTTTTCTAATCGTTTCAGTATTTTCGGAGCCTATTCAATGCAAACACGCGGGGAACTACGCGGGTGAAACCGCGAAGCGCTGCTAGTTTTAAATAGTTTATTAATTGAAATTTAATTAAACCAGGCCAGCATCGACAATCAAGAATGTACTCCACCCTCGTCTCCTGGAGACAATTCAGGACTAGAGGAAACACCGTCGGACAGTCAAGATGAGGAAGGTCCATTTAAGGGGTTGAAGTTTAAAATAGGTGCCAAAGGTTCCGGTTCCCAGGGACTGGCTGGCATATGTTGCTTCGATTTGCTCCAAGAATCCTTCACAACGTGGTGATCTTTTTCTCGAGTAAAACTTTACTTTTCATTTTACAATATAGTTTACTTTCGTTTTTTTTTTTAGTTCAGTAATCATGTATTTCCATCGTCATCGTTTTAGTGATTATTTAACAGCAAGTTTTTGTTTCAATTTTGATAATTTTATTTGTATACTAAAATAAAATAATAAATGGACACCTTGTTTGTCTTTGGTAACATTATATCTGGCTGGGTCGCAATGGCAATAGCATATTACTTCCATGGTCCCCATACTCTCAGAAGGTCCAAGCGTATGAGGATGTGACCATAGCTTAAAGCTTCTTAGTTTTAAAGACCCAAAAACGGCCGCAACATAGTTTAACCCAGTTGACTATTAATTTCATTTAAGACAGGGTTTTCAGAATGCTCAAAAAGGAGATGGGGATAAAGTGTACTATGAAATGACGTCCAAAAGAACGGACGACCCGGCTTCTCCGTGGCTTCCCGCGTTTTTAAATAACTTTGGGAAATTCTTACCTTGGCGTCACTTTTTTTTTATAGCTTTTTCTGTGTTGTTCCTATTTAAAAATACTTTTGATAATAAACCCTTATTAAGTTAAACGATCGAGGAAAATACTGTCTTTCTAATCATCACTGTGGATGGACGGTGGCGTTAGGTTGAAGCAGTCATTTTATACCTGATCAAAGCAATAGTAGTTTTCCCATAGTATAAAGGATAACTTCTTATCCAGTGCGCAAATTTTAACCATGAATTCAGCATATCATTCTAGACCCCCTAGCGTAGAAATTTTTCGCCGGTTTTAGAAAAAAAAAACAGCTGTTTCATAGAAAAGTGCAATACCTACGCGGTCAAAATGTATGGAACAGCTGATTTTTTTTTTGTAAAACCGGCGAAAAATTTCTACGCTAGGGGGTCTAGAATGATATGCTGAATTCATGGTTACAATTTGCGCACTGGATAAAAACTTACCCTGTATAAGCAGAAGTGGACAAAACCATAGTTTAACAACATGTTAAAGTTGTAAAAAAAGTCAAATTAAAAGTAATTTCAACCGCCAAAGAAAAATGGCGAGGAAATTGTTGATGGAATTATTAAGCGTCTATCGAAGTCTGGCAAAAAAATCCAGATAATACAACCAAACATAATAATAACCAAAGATCGGATATTCGGATGCATATTCACCTAAAGCTGAGGTCTTGGCTAATATAGTGGAGTTTCTTGCCGGCTCTTCTCCATAGGAAACAACAATTTGGAACCGTGCACAAAGCTTCTGACGTTTCATAAGTGCCCATGCAGGTTTATATGAAATAAAAATATTTTGATTTTATTTTGATAGAACGAGCTTTTTTAACCGACTTCAAAAAGAAGGAGGTTATCAATTCGACATGTTTTTTTTTTTTTTTTATGTATGTTCGGGCATAACTCCGTCGTATATAGACCGATTTGCAAAATTATTTTTTTGTTCGAAAAGGGTTTGTTCCGAAATGGTCCCATATAAATTTCATATAGATCTGATGATGCGTTTTGGAGACAGACAACGGAACTCTTCAAAACTTTACAGCAAATCAACCGCGAATGCGGCTATTGCATAAATATGCATTGTTTTGACCCTGAGGATGATGAAATTTCGAATTGGTGTGGCGTAGGTAACTAAAAAGTGAAAAATAAAAACTTTTTTCAAAAAAATATTTTTTTGAAAAAAGTTTTTATCGAAAAAATCTTAATTTAATGGTTAAAAAAATATATTATTACTAACTCACACCAACCCTTCTCTTACAGACTTACACTCTACATACACATAAATATTACTTGCATCGGGGTTAATTTTAAATAAATATGCATCTGAATGCAATCCTAATAATTTGCAAGCAAGTATTCAATGATGTCTCTGTGATCAACACGATAAAAACTGGTAGTGATCACCGTTTGATAAGAGGCAATATCAAGCTGAAAAGATCTCGACTGATGAAGTCTACGCTAAAATTTTCACCGCTGCACTGGCGAATGTCTGCAAGATTCTGGATTGGAAATGGGCTGGCATCAACGTCAATGGCGAATTGGTTTGGTTCTTCTTGGGCTTGGTTCTCCTACAGATCTCCTCATTCCAGATTCTATCACGTAGGGAAACTCCAAGCATAGCCCTCCCCATTTCCCTTCGGGTGACTTTCATCCTTTTTATGAGGCCCTGTGAGGCATTGTGAGTGACCACTTTCCAGTACCATATGTCATCACTGACAACACGCACTGGTCAAAGACTCGTCTTGAGACACTGCGGGATCTGTGACGAGAAGATATTGCGTAGCTTCCCGAACGCTGCCCAGCCGAGTCGGATTCGACGATTGACCTCTTTCTCGAAGTTAGACCTACCTAACTGCACACTTTGTCCTAGGTAAACATAATCGTCTTCAACTTTTAGTGTAGAGTCTTCGAACTTCACAAGAGTGGGTGTTACATGGGCATTCGACAATACCTTCTTTTGTCCATGTTTATTTTAAGACCCACTCTTTCGGAAGCTCTACTGAGGTCATCGAGCATTGTACTGAGGACCTCGATAGTTTCAACCAGGACTACTATATCGTCGGCAAACCAAAGGTGAATGATATACTCGCCATTGATGTTGATGCCAACCTCTCTCCAGTTTAGAACCTTAAAGACATCCTCAAGTGCAGCAGTTAACATTTTCGGAGAGATTACGTCTCCCTGTGTCACCCCTCGCTGCAGAAGGATAGGTTTAGAAGTCCGGTCCTAGAGCCGGACTGATATAGTGGCGTTTTCATACAAACACTTTAGCCCCTCGATGTACCGATAGTCGTTCTGGCACCGTTTGAAAGACTGCAGTAGACTCGATAGAATCGAAGACTTTCTCCTAGTCCACAAACGCTAAGCAGAAAGGCAGGTTATACTCTCCGGTCTTCTGTATAACCTGCGGCATTTAATGTTTGTGGTTCACGGCGCTAAAATTTTTACGGATTCCGGCTTGTTTGGGAGACTGAAAGTCGTCAAAAATGCGTGCGAGACGGTTCGTGATGACTCTTGAAAACAGCTTGTAGACATGGCTCAGAAGTGAGATGGGCCTATAATTCTTTAGCAGGATGTTGTCGCCCTTCTTAAAGAAAAATACCACCACACCTCTGTTCCATGCCTGTGGCGTTTTGCCCTCGAGTCTGTCGGAATCGAACAACTTTTGGAGGGCCTTAAGAACGGGATTTCGACCTGCCCTCAGGAGTTCGGCCGTAATTCCGTCATCACTCAGCGCCTTGTTATTTTTAAGCTGCTTCAGCGCCATCCTAATCTCGTACAAGCTGACGTCCGGGATGTCTTCGGTGTAGTGTCAGGTCAATCTTGCTCTTAAGTCGTTTGCCAGATTCATAACGGAGTTACTGGTCGACGTGTATAACTGTCCATAGAACTTCTCGATCTCTCTTAACAGCTCAGTTCCCAAGCTGGCTCTGCCCAATAGAAACATCTCTTGCAAAAACCTTGGAGCCTCTGTTCTGCTCTATCGCGTCCTTAAGAGGAATCTGGTCGCGGGCTAAAACTCACTGGTGCGCCTGGCTAAAAAGCACGCTGGTGAGAACCAGGCATCGTGCCCGACAAAGGTAGTATCAGTGATGAACAGTTAGATGCTAGTCTACACTCACAACGCTATTGAGTGATATGCAGGATCATTAAAAGTAAAACAGGCACGTAAAAAATGAAGCAAATAGAGTCAGCTGCCTACCGGGAGAAAAACTTCACGAGTGTCGTAAACATCATAAATAGAGCATTTGAGCGTTGCAAGTCTCTGTGACAAGCGAATTGATAGGCTAGGACCATTCAGCTAAAGGCGACTTTTGTTGTTGTTAACACGTTCTTTGTCATGGTGGGTTATTATGATTAGCACTTGAAAAACCCAATGGGGCCACGGGTTTAATATAATGTAATATGATCGGCCAGGTACTATGGAGCTGGTCTGATTACACAGCCGTATGGTGGCCATAGGAAGTCCTCAACTAAGCATGATATATGAAATAATCAAGCCCTAGAAGAATTGATGTTGATTGAAAACGAAGAAAGAAAACTTCTTACGAATATGCTCACGTGCCTTCACTTTAAATGATAACCGACTGGTTGCCGTCCTGATGTTCAGAGGGAGCGCATTCCAAAGAAACACCACCTGGATAAAGAAAGAGTAAATGTAACCAGAGTGGTGAGAAGGACATCGTAGAAGATGATTTTTAGTAAAACGAAGATTTTCATTATGCGCTAAGCATAAAAATTGAACCTGAGAAGTCAGGTAAGAAGAAGAAATGGGTTTGTCGAGTATAGAAAATAACATCCACAGAACCTTCAACTCTGCGCTGACGAATGGGTTACCATTTGAAAACCAACCGTGTGCGGACACATGGCCATACTAACAAAGATTGAAAACGAATCGAATGCAGTTATTGAAAAGTCGATCTAGTTTATTAACGAGATTTGCATTTAGGTCACAGTAAACACATCGCCATACTTTGTCAATCAAGGGAAAGATTAGGGTCTGTAAAAGCATTGCCTTTATGTGTGATACGAGAACGTTATTCAACCGATATTTCCTCATTCATTGGTGTAATAATGAGAGCTTTGAGAGATGTTGATCATTAAATTCTATCAATTCATATTTGTTCCGATCACGAATCATATTTAAATCAACATACAACCTGATATTGTTTTGCAAATTGTAAAAGACGGGGCAAAAATATTTTTGCTACACTGAACGCTTTCGCCTTAAGCTTAGTTTACACAAGTTCCAACTACTGTTCACACGTCCTTAGAAAAAAGTCCTAAAGACTTTCTATAATATCTTCTTATACAAAAATATTTATACGTCTGTGGTATAATTCAATAATTAATCTATGGACATGACAATAGCTTAAATATTTTTCCCCTAAATAATATTTTTTTAGAAAATTTTAATAAAAAACCACATGTAACGCAATCCAAGAACATTAGTCCCGATATTAAGTATTATATTTCAGTGTATTCAGTAACTTTCAATTTGGATATGACAGGTATGTGAAAATATAGAAATCTGTTATTTCTTAATTTATTAAAACTTCTCGCACACATTAAGGTACAAATGCAGACTCAATGCCTTAGGCTTTCTCTACCAGTCAACTAAGAGAATCTTCATGAGTTCCAAGCTGATCTAGTGTTGATAGACAGTTATCGTCAATTTGCCGTGCTACTCCTGCGTTCCTGCGTTGCAGTATCCGTCGCAACGCGCCGCCGTTGCAAGACCGTCAAGACCTCAGATTACTGAATAAAGGCAGATGGACCGCGCGGAACATTATTGTGAGGCACCTTTCTAGTTATGTGTGCGTGACAGCACTGTAAAAACACTTTCCTCGCTGTGTGCGTACGGTTGCCAGGATATTGGAAAAAAATACCCATAGTATTCCATTATAATTAATAAATAATTTATAGTCTTAGAAAAATGCAGAGTAGAGTTATACATAAATTGTTACCTATTCATAAAGTGAATCTTAGCCATTGAGTCAGATTGTCTAAATTTAATGTAGGTACCTACTTTGGGAATTTATTGATCTCAGATCACAAAAAAGAAGATGATAATTTTGAAATAATGGAACAATATCGAGACATGATAAATTTGTGTTTCGTCGGAAGTCGAGAATGATATGCTGAATTCATGGTAACAGTTTGCGCACTGGATAAAAACTTACCCTGTATATTCGCATACATACTTATATACATACGTAAATACACACATACGAACAAAAAAAGCGATAAATAAAACACTCATCGAGATTAATATTTTTGTAAATCGATATGCCTGCATCCTATACCTATTTCCCTAACTAAGGGGTAAATGTTTTTATATAAACTGGCAACACCGAATGTTTTTTGTCAAACTTTTATGTTTCAAGATATCACGAACAATAATCACGTAAAGTAATATCCAAATAGATAAATAATCATTGTTTACGTATGAAAAGATACTCCATCTTGCTTCCTTAGTTTTTGGGAATTGTTTTTGCAGTGTTTAATAACACAATACGGCATTATTCTAAGAAAATATTGACATTCGCTGGGACGTACGTGCGATACGACGTTTCGTGACGTACTGACTCGAGAACGTATTCACTTGTTCAATCCGTATTTGGTTAAATGGCCTCACTCTCGGTGTTCCGCGCAGTCCATCTGCCTTTATTCTCTAATCTGAGGTCAAGACAGTCTCGGCCAACCTAAGCCGCTAAGTAAAAAGTGTTCATCTACCCGTTTCCACTGATCTTGCACCGTAATCCCACGTTATATATATTGACATGAGCCGACAGGATTATTTTCAGCAGGGTGCATCTTCAGCTCCTGGAAGTGTGCTCAAGATACTGCACCTCTGATATTTTTGTTAGGTTTTCATTTTTAAGGAACAACACGTTAGTCCCGTCAATTGTTAGTTTATATAGGTAAATGTCTTTGCTCGACGGTTTTGTTGCAGGTGGCAACCCGTACTCTCAGATAACAATAATAGTCTTGCAGACCATATTTCAGCCATGGCGGCCATAATGTCAACGGAGAATAGTCTTCGGCATGGGAAATATTATATTCTCTTCGCTCACTCTAATAGTCCGCTGGGACGGCACGCAATCCCAAACGACTGTAGAGAGATCAGGCAAAGGACCAACGCAAATAATATTACGATCAAAATAAGAAAACTAACTAATAGAATTAAAGGTCAAAACAAACAAACGACAATTTCATAAAAAAGATCGATGGTCATCTGAACATAAAAATAGCTGACTAAATGGCTTAGACAGGCTCCTAAAAGTCATTGCGTGATGTTCTAAGGGTCCTAGCGTGATTTTAGGTAGCCTTTCTCAAAAATTGGAATAATTTGTTAGTCCAATGTTTGAGAAAGGCACTACAACAAGATGTCGATCTATTAAGTTTTCGAATTATGGCCGCAAAATGCGGCCTTCGGCCGTACTGTGCGGTGGTTAAATTAATGACGGTGGTAAAATTAAAGAATAATACAGGTAAAAGTGGATTTTGTTTTTGTTTGTTGGTAACTAAATTAAATTACAGCTGGTGGTGTATTTTTCTTATTAGGTACTCAATATTCTTTTGGCAACATGCGCTAGTTAAATTAAAAAAAAGAACTGTTTCTTTGGGAAAGTTGTTTGTTACCAGTTACCCTATATATATATATATATAGGGTGACTGGTAATTAGTAGACGTGTGCGTTATGTAACGTTATCGGTTTCAGAAACTGCTTACGAGGCTGATAATCGTGTAACTAGTTTCGTGGACAAAAATGTAACGATTATTTTACGTACAGAGGCCAGAACATCAAGCTACCCCAATCTGTCAAATTTCTTTGATAGTTTTTCGTTTTTCAACTTTATTACAAAGGAATAAAGTTTATGTTCAATTGGGAAAATTTTACAGTTTGGGATAGCTTGACCTGTACATAGTTCACAGTTGACATGACACTTATACAAGGAATGGCGTACGCGTAAACGTTTCGTTCAACAGATTATTATTAAAATGATTATGTGTACGTTACGTAATACGACTCGCAAAACGAGAGTAAACAGTCGTAATTATAGGTAACACAACACACGTTAAACTAATATTATAAAACGTATAACCTGTAACATTTTCGTAATCATAACATGATACAAACGCAAAACCATACCAACTGTGTACAAAAGTAACTAGTTACAAAAATAATCGGTTTTGAAACTAGTTACTCATATCCACGAAACTGCGTATAACCGATTACGCCCAAAAGACGTTACGGCCCATGTCTAGTAATTAGTGACCGATATTTAACAAAATGATTGTACTCATCATTATGAACAACTTTTACTACGGGACCAAACCCGAAATCGCGAAAAAATATCATCTGTTCCCTACATTTTGACGAATTATGCGAGCATAAATGTAGGGAACAGCTGATTTTTTTTTTCGCGATAAATAAATGTTGCTAAGTGCAAAACTCGAGAACGGCTAGACCAATTCGGTATTTTTTTTTCCGAACGTTCCTTAAAGAACATGGAAAGTTTAAAGAAAAAAAAAATGACGTGGTTACAACACTTTGATACTTTTCATACCGGTAGTACGTTCCCGTGGGATAGCTTTCGACTTCCACGCGGGCGAAGCCGCTGGCAAAAGCTAGTTTGAAATAATGTTAAATATTATAACCTTC
This sequence comes from Polymixis flavicincta, assembly GCA_949987655.1. NCBI lineage: Eukaryota > Metazoa > Arthropoda > Insecta > Lepidoptera > Noctuidae > Polymixis > Polymixis flavicincta. Next base: position 6,017,941 of record OX465171.1, on the reverse strand, counting down.
TTCTTCTTAGTGTGTCGATGGCAAAGATAAAACGAAAAAATGTACATAACATATACAGTTTTTTTTTAAATTTGTTTGGCCCTAATTTCAGCAACCTAATTAAAAACCTTGAAACATATTCAATTATAGTTTACCCGTACAAGCTGAGGCTGAATAACAACTTTGTAATTTCATAAATATTATTTTTCTTGCTTTTTCAGCCCAAATATAAGAATCACCCAAGACAAAACGAACCAACACTTACGCAGATTATAGTAATGATCACTCGATGAACGCTTTCTAAATAAAATGCCATAGCATGAATGATGGCATACTGATATAAAAGAATGAAGAATATTTTGTTTTGGTTTTTGAAAAAGCCATAAGCTCAAAATCAAGGTCACGAGATAAAAATAGAAAACAAAATGAGTGATTTGGACAACATCACTTCATTTATGTGTTCACAAAATAAATTATCTTATTTTAATGAAGAAACCCGCCCCAGCCATAGCATCGAAAATGTGAGCATAATAATTATTAATAAGAAAAGATTGAAAAACCGTAAAAGGCACAATGTATTCATACAGACTCAACAACATAGAGTACTTTCTCGTTTATCAAGATTCAGTAAATTCAAGAAGCAAAGTTCGATCACCAAACTCTCAAGTATGCCTGAACTAAACAAATGTACAAGGTCAGTTCCGTCACGATACAGAAGTGGCCATGGAAAGGATGCAAAACAAAAAAAATACAAACAAAGTCCTTTTCAATCAAATTTTATTGTCAATTTAGTTTCAGAACATCAGTTTGACGAACGTTTAAATCCATTTTACTATCCCAAACAAACAAAATTTAAAATATATAGGTGTCAACTAGGCGCTGTGGAAGACACCTGTTGCTGCTCTTGTAACTCTGATGCTATGTTTGAAGTGATGAAGAGCTTGTACGACTGTTACAAAAAGAAAAATTGCGAAAATTGTAATTGTATACTTTGTGGTCATTTACCACGAGAAGAAAGGAAGCTTGGTGAAAAAAGAAAATCTTTAGCTAGCTTATCAGAAAAAGAAAAACATCTTGGAGTACAAGCTAGGGCGAAAGCGGAGGGATTACTATCAACACTCAGCAACAAAACGCCACAGCAAAGAGAAAAAATTCTTAAGGGACTAGCTAACCAAGGTATACCTCTGCCTGAAGGGCAATCACCATCAGAAAAAAAACTTATTAACAAGGTTCGTGCAGACCTTGGTCTACCTCTTGAACCTAAAACAAAAGCTATTAGAGACAAACATATGGAGGCTGCTAAGACTGGCTTACTACAGCCATTGGAAGGAAAGACACCAGCAGAAAAAGAAAATATATTGAAAGGTCTACATGATATGGGTATTCCATTACCTAAAGGACGGACTCCTACTGAAAAATCTTTGATAGCCAAGGTAGTGGCAGGAAGTAGTTATCCATCAAAGGGGGCGTCAGTGTTCCAGGCACCTTCGGAAAAGATGCGTCGAGCCAAAGCTGAAGGATTACTTACGCCACTCAAAAACAAAACACCAGAAGAAAGAGAAAGAATTCTAAGGGCACTAGCTAAACGAGGAGTACCTCTTCCTGAAGGTCAATCACCTTCAGAAAAAAAACTGATTGGGAAGGTTCGCACCGACCTTGGTCTACCTATTGAACCCAAAACGAAAGCTATTAGAGATAAACATGAACAAGCAGCTTTAGCTGGCTTACTTTTGCCATTAGAAGGCAAAACACCTGCGCAGAAGGAAAAGTTACTACGAGGTCAACATGAGATGGGTATCCCATTACCTGTGGGACGGACGCCCTCGGAAAAATCTCTCATTGCAAAAATAATGGCAGGTAGTCGTCCTGCTTCAAAGGTGGCTTCAGCTTCAATGGCTCCTTCGGAGCAAATGCGTCGAGCCAAAACTGAAGGATTACTTACGCCACTCAAAAACAAAACACCAGAAGAAAGAGAAAGGATTCTAAGAGCACTAGCTAAACGAGGTGTACCTCTTCCTGAAGGTCAATCACCTTCAGAAAAAAAGCTGATTGGGAAGGTTCGCAACGACCTTGGTCTACCTATTGAACCCAAAACGAAAGCTATTAGAGACAAGCACGAACAAGCAGCTTTAGCTGGTTTACTTTTTCCATTAGAAGGCAAAACACTTCCACAGAAGGAGAAGTTACTACGAGGTCAACATAATATGGGTATCCCATTACCTGTGGGACGGACACCCTCAGAAAGATCTCTCATTGCAAAAATAACGGCAGGTAGTCGTCCTGCTTCAAAGGTGGCTTCAGCTTCAATGGCTCCTTCGGAGCAAATGCGTCGAGCCAAAGCTGAAGGATTACTTACGCCACTCAAAAACAAAACACCAGAAGAAAGAGAAAGAATTCTAAGGGCTTTAGCTAAACGAGGTATACCTCTTCCTGAAGGTCAAACACCTTCAGAAAAAAAACTGATTGGGAAAGTTCGCACTGACCTTGGTCTACCTATTGAACCCAAAACTAAAGCTATTAGAGATAAACACGAACAAGCAGCTTTAACTGGCTTACTTTTGCCATTAGAAGGCAAAACACTTCCACAGAAGGAGAAGTTACTACGAGGTCAACATAATATGGGTATCCCATTACCTGTGGGCCGGACACCCTCAGAAAGATCTCTCATTGCTAAAATAACGGCAAGTAGTCGTCCTCCTTCAAAGATGGCTTCAGCTTCAATGGCTCCTTCAGAGCAAATACGTCGAGCCAAAGCTGAAGGATTACTTACGCCACTCAAAAACAAAACACCAGAAGAAAGAGAAAGAATTCTAAGGGCACTAGCTAAACGAGGAGTACCTCTTCCTGAAGGGCAATCACCTTCAGAAAAAAAACTGATTGGGAAGGTTCGCACCGACCTTGGTCTACCTATTGAACCCAAAACTAAAGCTATAAGAGATAAACACGAACAAGCAGCTTTAACTGGCTTACTTTTGCCATTAGAAGGCAAAACACCTGCGCAGAAGGAAAAGTTACTACGAGGTCAACATCAGATGGGTATCCCATTACCTGTGGGACGGACACCCTCAGAAAGATCTCTCATTGCTAAAATAACGGCAAGTAGTCGTCCTCCTTCAAAGGTGGCTTCAGCTTCAATGGCTCCTTCAGAGCAAATGCGTCGAGCCAAAACTGAAGGATTACTTACACCACTCAAAAACAAAACGCCAGAAGAAAGAGAAAGAATTCTAAGGGCTTTAGCTAAACGAGGTATACCTCTTCCTGAAGGTCAAACACCTTCAGAAAAAAAACTGATTGGGAAAGTTCGCACTGACCTTGGTCTACCTATTGAACCCAAAACTAAAGCTATTAGAGATAAACACGAACAAGCAGCTTTAACTGGCTTACTTTTGCCATTAGAAGGCAAAACACTGCCACAGAAGGAGAAGTTACTACGAGGTCAACATCAGATGGGTATCCCATTACCTGTGGGACGGACGCCGACAGAAAGATCTCTCATTGCCAAAATAATTGCGGTTCCTCGTGCGGCTTCAACGAGCAAAATACCGTCCAAGACCATTTCAGCGATCCTGGCACCCTCAGAGCACATGCGAAGGGCGACAGCGGAAGGATTATTAACGCCACTCAAAGGCAAAACACCAGATCAAAAAGAAAACATTCTGAAGGCGCTAGCTATGCGAGGCATACCTTTACCTGAAGGTCAATCACCATCAGAAAAAAAACTGATTGGCAAGGTCCGCGCTGATCTTGGTGTACCTATTGAACCTAAAACTAAAGCTATTAGAGATAAACATGATAAAGCAGCATTAGCTGGCTTACTCTTTCCATTGGAAGGTAAAACGCCTACGCAGAAGGAAAAGTTACTACGAGGTCAACATAAGATGGGTATCCCATTACCTGTGGGACGGACGCCCTCGGAAAAATCTCTCATTGCTAAAATAACGGCAGGTACTCGTCCTGCTTCAAAGGTGGCTTCAGCTTCAATGGCTCCTTCGGAGCAAATGCGTCGAGCCAAAACTGAAGGATTACTTACGCCACTCAAAAACAAAACACCAGAAGAAAGAGAAAGAATTCTAAGGGCACTAGCTAAACGAGGAATACCTCTTCCCGAAGGTCAAACACCTTCAGAAAAAAAACTGATTGTGAAAGTTCGCACCGACCTTGGTCTACCTATTGAACCCAAAACTAAAGCTATTAGAGATAAACACGAACAAGCAGCTTTAACGGGCTTACTCATGCCATTAGAAGACAAAACACTTCCACAGAAGGAGAAGTTACTACGAGGTCAACATAAGATGGGAATCCCATTACCTGTGGGACGGACGCCCACAGAAAGATCTCTCATTGCCAAAATAACGGCACGTAGTCGTCCTCCTTCAAAGGTGGCTTCAGGTTTAATGGCTCCTTCGGAACTAACGGGTCGAGCCAAAACTGAAGCATCTCTTACGCCACTCAAAAACAAAACACCAGAAGAAAGAGAAAGAATTCTAAGGGCACTAGCTAAACGAGGTATACCTCTTCCTGAAGGTCAAACACCTTCAGAAAAAAAACTGATTGGCAAGGTTCGCACAGACCTTGGTCTACCTATTGAACCCAAAACGAAAGCTATTAGAGACAAGCACGAACAAGCAGCTTTAGCTGGTTTACTTTTTCCATTAGAAGGCAAAACACCTGCAGAGAAGGAAAAGTTATTACGAGGTCAACATAAGATGGATATCCCATTACCTGTGGGACGGACGCCCACAGAAAGATCTCTCATTGCTAAAATAACGGCAGGTAGTCGTCCTCCTTCAAAGGTGGCTTCAGGTTTAATGGCTCCTTCGGAGCAAATGCGTCGAGCCAATACTGAAGGATTACTTACGCCACTCAAAAACAAAACACCAGAAGAAAGAGAAAGAATTCTAAGAGCATTAGCTAAACGAGGTATACCTCTTCCTGAAGGTCAAACACCTTCAGAAAAAAAACTGATTGGAAAAGTTCGCACCGACCTTGGTCTACCTATTGAACCCAAAACTAAAGCTATAAGAGATAAACACGAACAAGCAGCTTTAGCTGGCTTACTTTTGCCATTAGAAGGCAAAACACCTGCAGAGAAGGAAAATTTATTACGAGGTCAACATAAGATGGGTATCCCATTACCTGTGGGACGGACGCCTACAGAAAGATCTCTCATAGATAAAATAATGGCAAGTCGTAAACGAAAATCATTGAGTGTGTTAGCGTCAAAAAAACTAGCAGCAGGCAAAGAAGCAGAAGCAGGAATAGCAACTGAATTTCAAGATGTTGTCAAAACAACAACATGCGACCGTGGCTGCGGTTGCGACAAAAAGAAAATCAGATTTAAACACAGTTACGTAAAAATTAGAGTTACGTCTCCTGATATATCTTCCTTTTGCGATTGTCCTGGTGAATGTATCCCAGGCGTTAAGAGCGGGGCTTTCATTGACAACGAGGGTATTAAAGTTACAGTTGGAAGAGCTGTTGGTATACCATCATTTACTAGGGAGGTTTTATCAAAAACCGATAACAGCAATAGTTATATCGAGCATAAAGTTCTTAAAGACTCGAAATATTTGAAATGTAAAGTTTCTAGGTTTGAATCTAGTCCTTGTACTTATGAAGAGAATTACTGTCTTAACAGCGCCAGTTCTTTCGAAAGCTCTAGTACGAGACCATATAGCACAGAAAGCGAGAACAACTACCTACAGAGTAGCACACCACCCTACGAAGGCAGAACCAGTAAATCTGACAGGACTGTGGAAAATATAAGACGCCATCAAACATTAGAAGATAATTACAAAAACCTTAAAACAAAAACTAAATCTGCTGCAAGCAGTCTTAATTCTGTTCTGGTAATAAAAAGTGAGATGTCATTATGCAGCACAAGCACTAACAAGAGCATGGACGTTGTCAGTTTGATATCGAGTATGGAAAGCTGCATGACATCAAATGCCACGAATTACTCAGACTACCAGTCTTCTGATGACCCTATGAGTAGTAGCTCACTAGACGAACCAACAACAAGGTAACTAACACTTTGATGCTGCACGTTAAAATATGTTTTCAGTTATAAAACTATACAGCTATAGAATACAAAAATAATTGCGAAATACGAGTATTTTAATGCAATAGAGCTTAAACGAAACATTGTTCTCCGTACAATCGCGAAACTATGGGTTACAGCAAGGAACTTGCGTATTTAAATGATATATTTGTCCTTTGACGTTGGTTTTACTTATTTATTTGTTATATCATTAGATTTTCCAATTACGGATCAAAATTAATGAGGCACACAACACAAATACATAACATAACATTGCATTTGTGTGCCCGAAAGTACAGGCAGAGGTTCACTTAAATTTAGTACTCCCACATTTCGCCAGTTATGTTTAAGCCCTTGTAATAGGGTGGGTCGCTATGGTACGGAGAAAAAAAAATCTCAAATTATTTTGTAATAGCAACAAAAACATGACCCAACACTATTAGTAATAAAACATAGAAAAAAAAAACTTGCTGAGTAGACTCCTTCTACCCGCGCATTAACTTCGAAATATTGAAATATTTCTTTTTTGTGTGTGGATTGGACACCTATTCTTCATGATTTTAAATTAGCTACTTAAAAAATACACAGTATAAAGACAAAAATTATATTCCGAGAAAATCAAACAGAAAATTAATACGTTAAAATCTTTCTTACTTTCAAACTTCGGCATTTGCTTTCGAGAGCGAATGTATTTACGAGATACGCTTTTGGTACTGTCTTCACAGCCCGCTCGAGAACTTGACATGAACATGACATGGTACATGTTTTTTTTTAATTGTACTCAAGTTTCAGCCGATGTCTGACCAAATTGTAGTATTTCATTACTTTGTTTGTAAGTGGGGAGTTGATTTTCATTCATTTCTTCAGAAGCACGAAAAATTGGACAATTTGTGGCCTTCCGGATATTACTTGCTTCCATAATGCACGAAACAAAAAAAATAAATACAAACAAATAATATGAAAAATTGCGAAATAATAAAAAACAACCGACTTCCAAAAAAACACTAGAAACTGAAAAATAACTTTAATTTCGGAAGTCGGTGACTTTTGATACGTATTTTATTAATTTCTGGTCACCGCCTACCAAAATTGAAGTTATTTTTCACTTTCTAGTGTTTTTTTGGAAGTCAGCAGTTTTTTTTTTTTTTTTTTTCACTTTTTATTTATGGTACCTACCCCACACCAATTCGAAATGTCTTCATCCTTGGGGTCAAAACAATGCATATTTATGCGATAGCAGCAATCGCGGTTATTTGCTGTCTTTTTTCGAAGAGTTCCGTTGTCTGTCTCCGAAACGCATCATCGGATCTGTATGAAATTTTAATGGGACCATTTCGGAATAAACAGCTTCCCAAAAAAAAAATCGCAAATCGCCCGAACCTCCACCTAACTCCTAACCGTTAAAGAGTTGTACATTCCTTCATCAGCTCAGCGTCATGAGATGATGATGACCATACGCAAATGTCTCAATAGCTTTAGAAAACATATGAAAAACATTGTTAATACCTACAAATTTTTAGGGTTGCCCTCGATTTCCCTGGGATTCCATCATCAGATCCTGATTTGGTGCCAATGGGACCACCTCAGGAGTACACTCTTTCAAATAAAAAAAGAATTTTGAGAATCGGTCCATAACCTCCTCATTTTTTTGAAGTCGGTTAAAAATATATTATTGAGCGCTACCTTACACCTTGATCGAATTCCGCGTACTGAAACAATTCCGCTCGTGACCTCGATTTTGCATCACCTGTACTCTTCAACCCCCGCACTCCCCGCCAGTTATTCTCAAATGTTGATTCGATTATTGCTTAAGATTTTGTTTATCTTGTAGCTAAGCGTTTAATATAATTTAATATCGTTTAGTTTTTCAGATAAACCCTCAGAGATGAAATCCGATTTTTTCAAATTCAAATGTGATGCGCGGGTAATGGTACAAAAAAAAAAAAAGCTAGTTTGTTAGTCCCTAATCAGGTCACGTTTTCAGTACTATTACAAAACAAAATTCAGAAAAATAAAAAACGACCCACCCTACTACGTAATAATCTAAACTAACTAACTAAATTTAACGTAGCCCTTCTAAGGCGTAATAGTGTCTACCTACCTACTAGAAATAACGTTTTTTTTTGTTTTATGTAAACGAGTTTCACAGTGGCGTTTGTTTAACAATCTGAGATAAGTATCTACTAAAATTCTTTCCATGAATTAAATTAAAATATTGTGTTTCTATTACCGACAGTGATGATGTGATGGATTACCCCGTAAATATTGGAGAACGCAAGATAAAAAGAAATATTGGAGAAGCAATCCCACACCGGGAATATACAATCTTGAGAATGTCTCAAACAAAACTTAACTTTGGAAATAACGACATCAGGACGGATAAACTGAACTCTAAAACTCAAGAACCCATTTTGTTTTTCAACCAGTTGCCGAGTAAACTCGATGTATCGAAGATAATGGAGAAAATTATGTCCAAAAAACGTTTCTTGGATGCCTCCTCAATATTTATAGTAGTACCAATGTCTGATGATGATGAGGAACAGGGTACCTCCCACTGTGTTAATTCCATGACAAGTATTCATTCGGCGGAAACTGATGTCGTAGTAAATGATACCAGTCAAGATGAACAGAGTGAGTAATTCATTAGACAGGTCCCAAATAAGCTGATGCGCGCACGTTTTAGGGTCTGTGTCTTTGCATGGTTCCAATAACTAAGTACAGTAAATGTAGGATAAAGGCCAGTGCTGACAGAACTTCAAAATCCTCGACATAGTTTTCATTCATAAATAGATGAAAAATCAACTGAAACAGAGATCAAAGAAACGATCAAAAGATGATTCGTTGAGGCATGTGTTCACCCATGCTCGCGTAGGTAAATTATCAACGAACACTTGACTTCACAAAACACGCTCAAACATGCCCAAGTATTTTGCTGTTCTGTTTGCGCTACAAATGCACACCAATTCATAAGCAGAAACTGTCACTTTATAGACGCTATGGCCACGCCCTAAAAGACGAAATTTTTAATTATCACGTGCCGTTATAACATGGAAATAGTATCTTGGTATCTATAGCTATTCAAGTTGCATTATTGCGCGTGGCATCCACACGAAAGCCGCCATCTTGTTTTTAAAACAGTGCCAGCCTATCAACGCGATTCGAGAATCAAAAGATCTTTGCAGCAGTGATTGTTGTTGCGTTTATGATGGTCATCCTACTATAACAATCAATGTCGAAATTAACAATCGAACCAGTCGCCAATTTACCTTAGGCATATTTTAAAACAGCGAGCGTTTATAAACCGACGGCGCCGTTTGTAAAACGTGGAATCATACAATTTGCCTGCGGCATATACAGCACAACTAAAATGTTTTCAAGAACCAAGTCGGTCTTGAAAGAAAAAACCATTGCGGTAGTTGTGTTCTTTATAGGTAGCAGGACACTTGCACGTAAGACATTTTCACGAATGAACACTTTCGAGAATTACATTGCGCGAAAAATTTGCGGAAATTAGTTTTTTTCATAACATCACGCCAGTATTCTTTAAAAAGGTCGGGCAGGGGGGAATGCACCCAAAATTCACCATGTTCGAGTTACTCTCCGACAAAATAGTCCAATTAAGCGTCAATGATTGTCGTCGTTCTTTTATTGCAACATTTTTATTATTTTATTAATGTACAGTAAAAAAAGAGAGTAACAGTAAAAAAGAGGACTTCTGTAAAAAACTCTGTATCGGACAGTCGAAATAGAGGACAAAAGTCAAAAAAGAACACAACTCTAAAAAAATGTACTTCCGTCAAAAAATAGAACAACAATTCGAGAAAAGGAACTACAGTTCAAAAAGTGTACAAAAAGAGGACGGTAGTCAATAAGCGGAAAAGTAAAAAAGAGGCCTCTTGTAAAAAAGAGGACTGTAGTAAAAAATAGTACAAGAGTATAAAAAGAGGCCTTTAGTCAAAAGTAGAACGACAGTAAAAAATGAAGACAAAAGTAGAAAAAGGACAAAAGTAAAAAATAGGCCTTTAGTCAAAACAAGAGGCGTTTAGTAAATAAAGAGGCGTTTAGTCAAAAATGAGAACATCAGTCAATAAATAGAGGCCTTTAGTCAAAAATAGATGATAGAAACGTGATCGAGACCTAAGTCGAAAAAGAGAACATTAGTAAGAAAATACGTATGTAGACAAAAATAGGACTTTATTTATAAAAGAGGGCAATAGTCGACATAGAGGACGACAGTCGAAGTAAGGTTGAAATGATTACTTATATGAATAAGTTATAATTTAAACCTTACCTTACCTGAAAAATAAGCGTGTAAAATAATCAACTCCAGAGGATCTGGGAAAGTTCAATATCCTGGTTGGTCTATCTAACCTAAATGCAAACGGATACCAATAAGTCTTTCGCCTTAAATTGGTTATTTTCAAGACTTCATATTTCATTAACACGCAATGGTAACCGTACAAAATGTGAGGTCACTGTCACACAAGAGGGGCTCCCGCGTGTCGCGTGCACGTGAGTGCAGAAAGATTAGTTGAATCTTTCTGCCCTTTCCGAACACATGTCGACGTGTTTGCCCGACTTTCAGGTAATCATGCGCTTCGAGTCTGACCTCTGACAACTTGGTTATAGTCTATAAGGTATTACAACAAGGGAGTAATGATTCGACACGTTATTAAAAGCTCGACTTTCAGCTAATTAGGCGCTTAGAGTCTGACCTTAACACGTGTCGAATTATTCCTCTCTTGCCGTAAGCCTTATGAATTTAGGCACGCCACGATTGCGGCGGTAAGTCTCCTCTTTAAGGAGTGGCATGGCGTCCTCACCTTCCGCCTGACGCAGGTCCTCAGCGGACACGGTTGTTTCGGGAGGTTTCTGTTTCGGATAGGGCGGGAGGAAACGCCCGGGTGTTTCCACTGCGAAGATCGCCCTGAGGACACGGTGGAGCACACGGTGGCGGTCTGCCCGGCTTGGGTGGAGCACCGCCGTGTCCTCATGGAGGCGATCGGCGGCGGCGATCTCTCGCGTCCGGCCCTGGTCCAAGCCATGGTACGGAGCGTAGGATTATTAGATAGTAGGATTAGTGTTCTCCTTTTCTAGACTATTCTTTCCCACGTCCATTGTTAATTCAAAAGAAACTTTATACTCTTAGGCTTAAAGTAAAGTTAATTTCACTTTTTTAATTTTGAAGATAGAAAGCACTCTTTTATTTAAACTCATTGCAAATAAACAGCCGTCTACTGTGCATAGTCAGTTCCAAAATTTTCTCCATTTATCCAGGGCCTCAAGTCTGCTATTACAATAGTGTTAGAATGGTATATCATTGATTTCATAATTGTTGATTTTGACAAGTTTGGTAATCTACTAATATAATGGCGTAACTCACGATTAATCATAATCGGTTTCGTTTTGACAGTTCAACAATATACATTGCGTTATTTACGTTGCTGAGCAGACACATTTTTCGAACATATGAAGCAATGGTTTAACAATCCGTTTCAAACCGAAACAGATTATGGTGAATCGTGACTTGCGCAATTAGGGTGCTAGCATGAAACAATGTACTTTAGTAGTATTTTTTCGAAAAACATTACTAACGGGTTTTATAATAATGGCAATAAGACAATGCCATTATAACACAATTCTATTACGAGACCATTGATCGACCAAAGATCGACCATTTTGAATTTAGCAGTTTACGAACTTTTATCAAAATGACAATGGGATCGTGTTGAAATGACGAATTTATAAAAATAGCGGACTTGGGCCCCAGGCAACATGTTTTTAAGCTTCAGAACCATTTTTTTATATTGCTAAATGGGCGTGCTCCGACCACATTTAATCAACATTTTCGCCAGATATTTTTTGGAGCAGACCATTAAACTAGCATATTTTACTTAGCTGTACCTAGTAACATTAAAACAGAAATATCATTTAAGATTCGGCGCTGAGAACGTCTTCGTTTACTAAAGGCGATGAACAGGTTTGTGGAAAAGGAAAAAAGTTTTTCATGCAAGAAATATCATCTGCTGACACAGAAAAGATGTTGAAAAATGAATCTCCAGAAGTTCTTCGACGTATTGGGATAGTGAAAGATGAATCTTGTGAAATCAGCACACATAATGAAATAGCACAAAGGCTAGAAAAAGCGGTCCAAGGCGTTGGAAGTGACACTACCGCAAATAGGCCATCTTACTGTTGTCATAAAGAATATTCTACTCCTTTTGTTATTCAGAACTGCAACTCCAAAGATCGTTATGCAGCGAATGTTACAAATACACAAAAAACATCACGTTCACTGGAAGGTACGCATTATTTAAATTCCTTAGTTTACTACTTTGGCTGACTCTACACATTATCCTTTAGCACCTCTCTTCGCATAGCAATCTCTGATAAAATAAATATAGTAAACTTTAATTTTAGGTACAGTAAAAAAATGAATTTAACGTCAGAATAATAATATTAATTATGACGTTAAATGTTAATTTAATGAATTATAATTCACAATTTATAAGAGCTCAAAATGTGTCCATGCATAAAACAATTTAAATATCAAAGTCCCTTACGATCTCTCATCATTTGCCTTTAATCCATTCAAGGCCAAAGGTCAAAAATAAATTTCAAGGCAAAAAAGTATCTGTACAATGTTGTACAGTCACAAGCAGAAATATATTAGAATGGACAGCTCGGAAAAAATATACGAATTCTTTATTCATCTTATACGATGGCAAATCTATGTGATTATTACTGGAAGGCAAAAAAGTGACATCGAAGGAACACCAAAATTCTTTTTCCAGACAGGCTATTCCAAAATATAGTGCTGTATGTGTCAATACAATATAAGTGTGTTGTGAATGTTGTCATCAAAAATATCTGACATGACTTTGGCAGCATAAAAACCTGCAAAGTATGGCATAATTAAGGCCTATAGATTTTGTAGACATAATTTTACTAAACCACTTCTGTATACAAATTACATAAAGAGGAATAAGTCTTTTGAAAAAATATTTGACCTTGAGTCAAAATAAAGAAAACGTGGATTGGTGAGGACTTTAGCCTTTTTTTTTTCTAAGTTATAGGCTTGTGTTTCGAAAAATCAATCTTCTGTGGATTAGTACATAATTGTCTATTTTTAGCTTGCGTACTTTGTGGTCAAGTCCGATATGATATTTTTGTAAATTGTTTTATGGAATAACAATCTTATATTATTAAGGTGGGTGTGCTGATACACTGTATTGGCCGTTGAGAGACACCGTCGATATTGAAGGTGAGGTATTTATTATCTATCATGATTTTCATGCGGTTTTCATTATCATTTAGAAAAAACATTAGCAAGGGTTACGTGTATTAAACACGGATATTATACTAATATACCCATAATTAAGAAATCTCAAGGATATGTTTGCGAAGCAGAGTCGCTAGTTACATCAGTGTATTAAATGGCTATGTTGATAAGGCTTTTGTGTTGTGCGTAGTTCTATAGACTTTAAAGGTATTTATTTTAAAACATAAAAGAAAGAATGGAAAGAGACAAAAACAAGCAATCGGCAAAGTACATTTCTTATTTACACTATTTCGGATTCAATCAATTTACTCAATATTTGCTATAAATAACATACAATATGTATTTTTATAAAGCTCATTTAACAGACTAAAGTTCAGAATGAAAGAAAAATATTATTTTTGCATTAATAACATTTTATTTCAATTTCAAAGTCAATTTCAATCCGAAAGTTTCCTGGAAATAAACTAACGATGATTTTTCAAGAATAAGTGAAAAAATAAGCGAAATTCGATTTATGCGAAAAATCATATATATTAAACCACTCAGGACGTCACAACGGTCCTGCAACAGTTTTTCATGCTTTGAACCAAGTTATGAAAGTCTTGCTGCGGGAAATTGTCCCAGGTCCTGTTAAGATGCCAAAAAAGTTGCTCTTCAGTCGCAATGTTTGCAGGAAAAATCTGCAAAGCCCTTCTTTGGAGCATGTCCCACGCGTGCTATATGGAGGTTCAGGTCTGGAAATTGCGCGGGCCAGTAAGGCCGACATGTCATGAATCTGCAGCCAGCTGGTCACCACTCGCGCTGTGTGCGGACGGGCGTTGTCGTGCATGAGCATAGGTTCTTTGCCCATTTGCAGTCGATAGGGGTAAACTATTGGTACTAGCATCTGGTTACGGTATTTTTCAGAGGAGATAGTTTGATCCAAACAAGGTCTGTTTTTCCTCCAATACAAATTCCCCCCAAACCATAATTGTCCCGCCATGATATAAATGGACTTCCTGAGGGTGTTGCAGATAGCTCTAACGACCAGGAACTCGCCATACGGGTAGTCTTCGTGAATCGGGATGGATTTGGCTTCGCACGGTTTGTGCATTTAGCCAGTGTCAAGTAATTTTTCTTTTCGATCATGTAAATGGCCCGATATCAGGCACGAAGTTACAATAAAGTCATAGTCGTCTTTAGTCAGTCAAGTCAAAGTTATTGTAAAGCGGTAGTAACTTTACAACAACCTTTTAGGAGTTTTTGGGGGGAACACGAAAAATCCACGTTAGTCACTTATTTTCACCTTCACTACACTTGTGCACTCACACGTAACTAAATTGAATAATTCACTACCAAAATTATACAATTTAATTCGCTATTTCACAAAATTTCATGAAAATGAAAATTCGTTCGACATGTTCCAACGTGATCCCGCCAAAAACGCATCACTTTCGAACTTCATTATAGTTGCCGCGCGAATGTTTTTTTTTTAATAAAAAAAAAGAACAAATTTGAAATCATCCAAAAAGTTCCACAAAATAAGCTTTCTTCCAAAGATTTTAAAACCGGCCAGTATTTTTTGATTTTAAGAACTTTAAACAAATTATCCCTAGACGGTGTTGATGTATGTATGTTAAATTAATTTAGCATCGCGTCCGCATCGCCTTCTCTCGCGATATACTTACTTCGTTTTCTCTTAACGTTCTTTCTGACTTTATTTTCTTTCGAAGTGTTGTGGCGTGATGTTAACTAACCTGCTCCTCAAGAATAATGCCCGTTTTCACCGACATCCCCTAAGTTTATGGGATCCCCTAAGAATGATTAGGGGCTGTTAAAAGGTGGTTTCTGTTTCACCAACAGTAAGGGGTCAGTTAAACGCTAAAAGATCCCCTAAATTTAGGTGGCCGAAATGTAGGCCCATAAACCGGCATTTACGTGTGTGACGTCCCAAGCAACGAACATGGATAGTGATATATTAGAATTTGTTGAAATTTTAGAAATTGTTTAAATAAACGGTATTCTTTCTTTACTATATTCGACGTAAATAGCAGCCGTAGACCAAAAATGTATCAGAAACGACCAAACTACTTCGAAATTTTTGATAAAACTGACTTTTTTCGGAGATATAGATCATTTAAATCTTCAGTGTTGTATTTATTGGAAAAGATTAAACATAACTTAGAATTTTCTGATAATAGGCGAGTACTGAACTTATTAAAAAATTTATAAGTAGGTAGCCCATAAAATAAAAATTTGCTGGTAACAAAAAATACCATACAACGCACATTCACTATATTATCAAACAAACAATCTTAACTTATGGGGAATCTAGTCGCGGGTGTGCCTCTGAACTCACTGGTGTGCCTGGCTAAAAAGCATGCTGTCTCATCAGGCATCGTGTCCGACAAAAGTAGTATCAGTGATGAGCAGTTAGATACTAGGCTAGACACACAACGTTATTTTGTGAGATGCAGGATCATTTATAGTTTGTATGGAAAAAAAATCGACTTGATTAACCTTAATAATCTCTGCAAATGCAAACAATCAAAAAAATCTCACGTCACAACGTCACAAAAGAAAGAAGTGTGAACTACAAATAAGACACGATTCATAAATATCTGTATCCATATAAGTGTATTGAGATTCTTACGAAAGAGTTTGAAAATGCTTTCAATATTTTCAAATGTTTTGAATTTTGGAGGGGCGTGCCATGTTATCGTAGTTTATCTCTACTTTTTAGGATTTTATATATAGGTATCTTGTTACAAAGTATCGATAAGTTCATAGACGAATCGGTCACTATTATTATTGATAACAACTAAATGTCACATAGATATGTATCCCCTAGTTAGGTTGCAATAATGATGGTGAAACGTAATTTTATTTAGGGGTTAGTTTGGGGGAGCTTTTAAGCTAAATAACCCATACGTAGGTGGTATTTTAGGGATGTCGTTGAAAACGGGCATAAGACTATCAAATGCAAAATGTTTTTTTCATATCCGACTGGTATTTAAAAAGGTTGCCCCTACAAACAAACAAACAAATTTTACCTGTTTATATAATATTATCATTTCCTTTATTTCATGAAAACATAAATATAAATTATGTTTTTACATATTAGAATATAAAAATCTTTAAAAATATAAAAAATCGTAGCCCATCGGTATCGGGAACATGATACAAGCTACCGTTGGCCAGGGCTGCTAAGAGAGGAATCTCCTAAAGATACGGGTCGTGTCCAGAAGTACCGCTTTCTGAATCAAGACCTAAATCCAACTGCGTAACGAGAGCCTCCTGAGGTATTGGTCAGGATTCTTGGCTAATTTGCCATTGCCTGTCACGACTGTCGACACAATGACTGCTGTATCCGCATCCCACATGTCGACAACCTCGCGAACCAGGTCAAGATACTTGATCTGCTTATCTTTTTCAGGTTTCACGAGATTCTCGTCATGCGGGACCGCTATATCAATATAATCATTGTGCGACGCTCTAATCGATCTATCACCACTATGTCAGGCTTTTTGGCAACAAAAACCCTGTCATTGATGATAGATCGACCCCAATACAACGTGAGTATTATTATTGTATTTGAAATATCTCGGGACCATACCAGGAGCGTACGAGGAGCTGAAGCCAATCCGCAGAGGCCACTTGGACAATTATTTTAAATGATGAGGAGGTACCATCCAACGATTATCCCTGCAAATGCACCCAAAAACAAGGCCCGGTTGGCGCAGAACATGGAAATAAAATATACTGGGCTTGGCTTGCCATAATAGCGGTTTGGGTTGCTATAATTGTTTGGTACCCTAAAGTACGAAAGGACCATGTCCCCTGCCTGATCAATGTTATGTAATACACGGATAAAAGTAGCAGGGGGGAACTTGCACACTCAATAATGGGCCCTCGAAAACGGTCGCTAGCACATATTGGTTCCTGAGGTACTTGAGAAGTGGAGACGTATTCCACGGCTATTAGGACAATTCAAAAGTATGGTCAAGATCCATACCCTCCAAGCACGTTTGCTCTTACGAATCTCAACTCAAGCCGGCCAATAAAGGCAAGGATGAGGTGGAAGCTCTGCCCCGCGTCATTGTTCGCTCTAGTCGGCCAATAAAGGTAAACAAGAGGTGAGGAACATGATTTCTCTCGGGAGATAGGGTCCGTAAGATGACTACTGCCCAACAGCTCGCCACATGCTGCCCTGCGGGTTTTTGTATCTCTCTTGGTCTGGCTCCTCTATTAAGCCCGTTCCGGCGAAGTAAACTCTATCGCCATAACCCTAAAGTTTGGAGCGCGCAAGCCGCATTACGACGTCAACGTAGCGATATGAGAGTGGGGACATTATTATTATAAAGCGGTAAAATTTGTTTGTTTGTGTAGTATAGAAGTATAGCTATGGTACAGTACATTTTAAACCTTAAACGCTGGACAGAAATTCCTTGGACTACTCACTATTATTCCGTTTCGTGGGATCCAGTCTTTTCCCGAAAAAAGTTGTGACTTACAATTTTAAGAACTGAAAATCAGGTGACAGCACCGAGCGCGTGAGATTTTTACCCGCTGAGGCGACGACGTCCTTAGGCCTCGGACCGATGATGTGCACGCCACACACGAAGCGACCTGCACGCGCGCCGTGTTTCGAGCAGCAGTCTACTCTCGACTAGTTACCATACCACTCGAGTCGCGACGAGCTTAGTAGTATACCTTGCTTATTTAACACCGCTTTGTTCTGTTTTGTAATTAAAGTTTAGTAATTTAATTTTATAATCATTAATAATATTCTTCAGTTCTTCTCTAACTGATCCTCATTCTGTCATTATTTTATTCCGCTACGCCTCACTCAAATCTAATGTAAATTAGATTCCGTGTTCGATTCTCGATTCGAATAGAGTTGATCAATCAGATCACTTTTAACAAATAAAACATCGTCTTCATGATGTCCATGAGATTTAATAAACTAACTAAAAATTATGTTAGCTATAACCTGTGTTTACAATGTTTTAGATAAAACTTCCGACTGGTTTCATTTTCCGAGCATACACAAGCCATCTCCAGTCTCATCAGTAATACCGTACGACATATCAATGCGTTCCAGTGTGAGATCTAGTCAGTTCCCGCGTAAGTGCTGTGACGCAACTGCCGTAAATCCAGTTACTTCGGCCTTATTCAGTGAAGGTAATTTATATAGACTAATATAGCTTCTGCCGCGTGTATGTCGATAAAAATTTCCTATGTCCTTCCCGCAGCCTATCAGTCGTGCCGTTTTAGAGATTATCCGGAACAAACAAACAGACAGTCAACAATTTTGAAGTGAAAACTTCTTTAGGCGCGTTGAGCACTTTTTGGGTAAACAAAAATCATGGAAGTCGTGTCATCTCCACCGAACGCTTTCCATGAGCTATATGAATACTGTGTACATGTGGGTGAACGAGCACACGGATGAGTCGCGCGTTGATGTCATTTTGAAGTCCCTTTCTTTCATTGGGAAATTCTAATTCTTTTATCCCTTTTTTCATTCTTTACATCCGGCACCACACGGAATAAGTTTCTAGACATGAATATTTAATTTCTTAGCTAAACTAGCTGAAACAGAAAAAAACTAATCAAAGTTAAAATGATGTTATGAAATGTGTAATATTATTACAATTAATGATGTGCTTTTAATTAGGAAATAAATCGCTTCCGGACATGCGAACGCCATCTCCAGACTCATCTCTACAGGAGTCCAGTCACACTCCAGGTAGTTTTTGTTATCTTAGTTGAAGTACCTCATCAGCAATCACTATCATCTGCCTAGCTATTTCGCAATCGAGGCTAACTGAGTACAGCTGAATACATACACATGGATCGAGTCCATAACTACAGCAACGACCCAGTCACTAAGTAATAATACGTCACCACTTCGTAAGACTGATTAGCATAATCAGCCTATAATATTCCCACTGCTGGGACACAGGCCTCCTATCTGTGAGAGGGAATGGGCTATACTCTTTCACGGCGGCCCAGTGTAGGTTGGAATGTGGTTGGAGGACATGCCGATTTCCTCGCAATGTTTTCCTTCACCGTTTTGAGAACAGTGGTGATGAAATAACCTTGTAATTTAGTGATGCTTGATTCGAATCCACGAAGCTTCCACCACAATCTCGCAAACGTTATCACTGGGCCACTACATTGCAGAATGTTAAGACTAATTGCGGCCTGGCTTCATAACTATTGGAACTTCCCAGTACCCAAAATGAGGATCTACTAATGACTGCCGGGACCGACGACGTAACGTGTTTTCTGAGGCACGGAGAGGTCGTGGCACGAAATAGATGGTCGCCCATCAACGAACCAAACGTGGCAAGCGTCGCCATGAGATCTGGAGGCAGAGGTCCTCGTGCACACCTGAGAGTGGAGCGAAGAAGCAAAACAGCCGGGACGTAACTTCGCTGCTGCAAGAAATTGCGACACAGCGGACAGGTCGGCGGGATCTCATGGCGACATGGAGAATGCGATTATCGCAACCCAGTACTGGGCACGCCACGATTCCGGCAGTAAGAACCACCTCGGCATCCTCGTCTTCCGCCTGACGCTGGTCCTCACCGGACACGTTTGTTTCGTAAGGTTCCTGTTTCGCATGAGGCGGGAGGAAACGCTCTAGTGTTTCCACTGCGTAGAGCTCTACCGTGTCCTCAGGGCGGGACACGGTAGAGCATACGGTGGAGGTCTGCCCGGCTTGGGCGGAGCACCGCCGTGTCCTTGTAGAGGCCATCGACGGCGGCGATCTCTCGCGTCCGGTCCTAGTCCAGGCCATGGTACGGAGCGAGAGTGCATGGCTAGCCGTCACCTCCTTCGGCGAAGCAGTAATGCTCGCGAATAGGGTGGCGGTGCAGGTGAGGGAGAGGCGGTATATGCGCCCTCACGGCCCTAATCGCCGCAGGCGGCCACCCTGAGTGTTGGGAATCCCAGGCTGATTCCCGGCCACCGTAGGCGCCGGCTTGCGGATGGCGAGTAATGGGTAGCTCGCTGTCCGGTCAGTACGGGTCCGGAAAGAAGAATGTCAGCTGGGACCGATTCTGAACCATACTTTCTGAGGCACGGAGAGTTTTTGTTTTGAAATGCATAGTCACCCATTAACACACCCAACGCAGTAAGTGTTGCCTAACCTTGGAAATTGTGGTTTTAAAATGAGAACTCACTTCTATATAAGTAAAAAGAAAAGTCCTGACTGACTGACTAACTCATCAACGCCCAGCCCAAACCCTTGGGCCTAGAAAGCTGAAATTGCACAGAGCTTCCCTTTATAATGTAAACAAGGTTAAGGAAGGAGTTTTCGAAATTCAACCCCTAAGGGAGTTAAATAGGGGATGAAAGTTTCGCGCGGACGAAGCCGCTGACAAAAGCTAGTAAGTTATAATTAGAATGGTAGGTTAATTATGCAGTTCAAAATCTGTAATTTTAACGTTCCAGATAAAGCCAGAAGCTGTTGCCGTTCAAGGGACATGCGTACTCCATCTACGGAATCATCAGATATGCCGCGCAACGTACCTACGGGTCATAAAGCGGAATCAAGTAACTTCGCACGTAAGCGTAATTACATATCTACCGGAAATGATATGTGCTTAAGCGTCTGATCACGCGTAACACGTAGACGAAAGCAAATTTGAGTAAAAATGAATACTTTTTTCACACAAACCACATTTGGCCGTCAAAATCAATCGTTATACCGGGGATACGAACTGGAGCCACAACGCAACCACCAGCAAGACCGGGCAATAGCGGCCGAACACACTGCAAGCACAACGCAAAACAACGCAAAAACATCTGCTGTTTCATAGAAAGGTGCAATGCCTACACGGTCAAAATATATGGAACAGCATCTTTTTACAACCGACGAAAATTCTTAATGTACCTTGTGCCCTTCCCAACCAACTGGGTAACACGATACGTTTTGGTAAATTTGATTTCAGGCTTTCGGGCTTCTGACCAGTAACTTCTGTCAGAGATCTATGAATGACCGCCGGGACCGATGCCGTTCCGTGCTTTTCTAAGTTTTATGGAATGGGTGGTCAACCATTAACACACCGAACGCAGCAAGTGTTGCTCCATGAACTCTGGAACCATGGTCAATTGTGTTATAAAACCAGGACTGACTTACTTAAGTTTTAATTACAATTGTATGTTAATGATGCAATTTAAAACCTGTGCTTCTCGCAGTTCCAGATAAAGCTATTAGTTGTTGCCGATCACGGGACATGCGTACTCCATCTACCGAATCATATGATCAGCAGCGCGACATATCTACGGGTCACAGCGTGGAGAGCAGTCACTTTCCAGGTAAGCATAATGACATATCTGCCGAAAACTATGCGACGGAAATTTGTGCTTAACGGCCCGTTCACACGTAACACAACCACCCTAACGTCAACACGTAGACGGGAGCTAATTTGTATGAAAATAAATAGTTTATTCAAACAGACCACATTTGGCTGTCAAAATCAACCGTTGTACAGGCGATATCGAACATATCAAAGCCAGTTCGCAACCACAATGCAACCACCAGTAAGACCGTGCATTAGTGGCTGGCCACGCCGCAAACACAAAGTTGCGGTCACCATTTTATTTGATTTTGTAGTTACCATAACGCAACAGCAAGAAGCTGCAGCGACACTATTCACACGTAGGTAACCACTGCTTGCCCTGCCAGGTGTGCAGGTTGTTCAAAAGAGATGAAACCGAAGCCCCTGGCACACAGGCAACTGAAGAAATACGGGTGGGTTAAAAGCCTGACACGCCCTCCTGCTCCAACCAGAGCGAGAGAAGTTATTTGATGATTTCCCACAAAAAGAAAACCCTGTTTGTCCACATTTTGTCGCTGCGATGTGGTGTGGTTGTGGTACGTGTGATCGGAGTCTAAGCGCTGGTAATCTGTAAACCAGACACTAAATAAAGTCTGCAACCGTGCTACTCTAAAAAAACAGAAATTACCAGTTTTTTATTTTACATAACTTAAATCAAAGCTCGAGTAATCAAGTGCATTATTGCAAGTACTTCCGCCTAAATCATTGCAATTAAACACTTGCCCTCTTAGTAATAAACACACGGAATAAACTTATACCAGGAATAACACATGAATGTATGGTACATTTTGAAATGTTTAAACTTGGAATTACTATTATTAACAAGTTGGTTATGCTTTAAAAAGTTTCAGACAGAGCTATTAGCTGTTCCCGTTTACGGGACATGCGTACACCATCTACGGAATCATCAGATACGCCGCACGACGCACCTACGTGTAACAGCGCCACGATTAGTCACTTGCCACGTAAGTATAATGAGATATCCGTCGAAAAAGACGCGACGGAAGTCAATGTACTTAAGGGCCGATATAACCCAAACGTGTCCGTTCGAATCGTGTTTTAATCAAAGTCACATCAAAACCAGCCTTTCGCGTGCGGCCGAAATTACAATCCTTTGATTATTTAAAACATCGGTTTCGGATAACTGCGGTAGCTTACGAGTTGTAGGTTGTAGGTTCAAACCCTGACAGATGCAATCATTACTTTGTGTAAATTATTTTATCACCACTGCTGGACTATGACACAACTGAACATTTACTTTCCATCCCAAAATAGTCACCGCATTCCGTCTGTGTTTTGGCGTTATTGCAGGCACTTCCTACTATTGCACTCAATAAATAGTTTAATACGCACCAACTTCTCTCACGCTTATTCACACACTCACACACTTACACTCGCTCACACTGACACAACCACTCACCACACGATCACTCCTATATCTCAAATGTAATTTTTTTTTGTCTAGTTTTAGTTAGGGAAACCATAATTGTGTACTTGGGGCGGAGACCTGGTGGCAGGCACCAGTCTTCCACAATATTATTCTATGAGCCCATAACTGGACAATATTGTTCTATGTAACTCTTTTATAAGGATATTGTGGTGAGAAATAAATAAATTATATTACTGCTATCAGAAACTTGCATGTCCTAGGACCAAAAATTCGACGATATGTGACATCTACTAACCCGCACTGAGCCCACGTGCGTCGGGAATCCCAGGCCGATTTCCGGCCACCGTAGGCATGGGCTTGCGGACGGCGAGTAATGGGTAGCTCGCTGTCCGGTAAGGACCAAGCCCAAGTCGACGGCGCGTTGTGTTCCACGCGCGCCTCAAAGAGATGTCAGCACAAAAATGATGGGGCCTGCAAGGGCCGATGCCTGTCAGGGGTGCGGGTTCGTTTGAAAGAGATACCACAGCCCCTGGCATACGGGCTACTGAAGGAACACGGGTGGGTTTTAGTCAGTAAAAGTCTGACACGCCCTCCTGCTCCACCCAGAGCGGGAGAAGTTATTTGATAATTTCCCACCCATAAAAAAAAAAAAAGCCCACGTGGTGGATTAGGGCACACTTCCTGTCCCGTAGAGAGGAGGCCTGTGTCCCAGCAGTGGGAACTATAGACTGATGATGATGAATAGTTAGATTTTCCTGGATCTAAATAATCATACCTACTTACTAGTGGTCGAAATTTAATCGCATTTCATTGTAAATTAAAATTGTAATCAACACTAATATTATCTTTCTGCACTCCTACTCCAAATTAACTGTGTCAAATTTCATACTTCACATATTAATTTCAAATTAGTTCTACAACAGACAACTTGGGATTACTCCCGCTATTGTAGAAATTCAACGACGTCATTTCGACCTGCTATACTGTTTAATTAGGGTAATGAATAAAGCATTGTAGGCGTAAGAACGCCAAATTTTCGTCCGTAATTCTAACCACGTGTGTTGATAGAGTTGAACCTTGCTACGCTAAAGTATGAAAAACCTAGCGTTTATATTTATATTGTGACTAGCTGTCCCGACAGACGTTGTCCTGTCCATCCAAAAGTCATTCATACAAAATCCATACACTACCTACCCTACCTACTCTACCCTACCTACCCTACACTACCCTACCCTACACTGCCCTACCCTACACTATCCTACCCTACACTACCCTACCTACCTACGCTACCCTACCTACCCTACACTACCCTACCTACCCTACACTACCCTACCCTACACTACCCTACCTACCCTACACTATCCTACCCTACCTACCTACCTACCCTACCTACGCTACCCTACCTACCCTACACTACACTATCCTACCTACCCTACCTACGCTACCCTACCTAATACCGGGATAAAAAGTATCCTATGTCCTTCTCCTGGCTCTAAACTACCTCCCTGCCAATTTTCAGCTAAATCGGTTCAGCCGTTCTTGAGTTATAAGTGAAGTAACTAACACGACTTTCTTTTATATATATAGATTTTATCATTTTATTTTCTTCGCAGATCTACTTATTAAAAGAAGAAAATAAAACTAAATGATTGATGATGTTTAAAACCATTGTTTTTTAATGTTCTAGATAAAACGTCCAGCGGTTCCCGTATTCCAGACATGCGTACGCCATCTGCATCATTAGAACAGCTAAGTGGCAGTTACAGTGTCATGGGGTCCAGTGTTTCCACAAGTAAATTGACCATAAATGAATCAT
Organism: Polymixis flavicincta; assembly: GCA_949987655.1. Lineage (NCBI taxonomy): Eukaryota > Metazoa > Arthropoda > Insecta > Lepidoptera > Noctuidae > Polymixis > Polymixis flavicincta. The sequence continues at coordinate 5,993,104 of OX465171.1, read as the reverse complement.
AGAATTACTATAGTTTCAATAGTCCCATGAGATTGTTTAATTTATTTTCACAACTGCATTGCTATTCACAGTCATTCGACGGGCTTCCGTATCGATAGTGGCACATTTTTGATTATCTAATTTGCTTAGATAGCAAATAGTTGTCGGTCGCCGACTTTATCTAAACTGTAACAAATTTTCGGGTTTTGAATTTGTAAACATTATTCAGAAAACTAAGGGGTAGACGGGTAGTAGAGAATAGGCAGTAGCGTTCTGTATCAAAATCAAAAGTCATTTATTCAAATCAGGTTGAGAATCAGCACTTTTCGAACGTCAAAATTACATATGAGGGACTCATGTAATTTTAACGCCCAAAACGCCCGCCAGTTCTTCACCTTTTTTCACCAGTTTCTAGTGCTTTAGCTGGGAAGAAGAAATGGCGCAACAAACTCCCCAGCAGCACAGCTGTCTGTTTAGTTATGTATATAGGCTTGGTTCTATACATAGGTAGGCAAAGTAAATAACGTTACGAGCCACAGAACATTATTGAAATAATTTGTCATATGTTAGCTAGCCATACCAATATACCAGCAATTTTCTATTCGTCCGTTGAAATACAGCTGAAGATTGAAAAATAATTATACTCTATGTTTCAAATGTTTTAGATGGAGCTTCTAGTTGCAGCCGTTTACCGGATATGCGTACGCCGTCCACAATATCATTAGAAATCTCGCGAGACCTACCTACGCGATCCAGCAGTGGGTCCAGTCGCTTTCCACGTAAGTTTGTTTTTCATTAACTTTTGCCAAGTTCTCCGCCAGTGTGGTGGCCGGAAATTATTCCCCGGAAACCCATTACCGAGATAAAAGTATTTTATACAAGATATTTTTTTACCAGTGCGCAAACTGTAACCATGATTTCAGCATATCGTTCTAGACCCCAGCGCAGAAATTTTTCGTTAGTTATACTAAAAAAAATTGCTGTTACATATATTTTGACCTCGTGGGTATTGCAGTTTTGCATGAAACAGCAGATTTTTTTTTTCGTATAACCGACGAAAAATATCTACGCTGGGGGTCTATAATGATATTGACCAAACGTGTTGTCTAACCCAACAGTCTTGTATACAACAGGTCCACCGTATCATCGAAAACATGAACGCTGGTTTCCAACGCGGTTTGATGATGGGTGTCGACAAAGTCTGGCACATTGGCTTATTGTATAAGCTTTACAAACTCGGTGTGCCAGATCGTCTCGTGCTCATCCTACGGTTATTTTTATGACATTTGTTTGCCCCTATGGCCAAAATTTTGTTGCGTAATTTTTATTGGCATTAATTTATTTATTTATTTGGTGTGCCGCTACTATTAAGAAAACATATGCTTAGAAATTATATTTGGTTATGCATGATATTTATATTTTTAGCTAAACGATGATAACAAAACGAAAAACTTAAATTTCAATGTTATAAAACCACTGATGATGTTATTCACACGTTCATAATATGTTATATGTTTTAGATAAAACATGCGGCTGTTGCCAGTTTCCGGAAATGCGTACTCCATCTACAATGTCATCCGTACTGCAGTGCAAAGTATCCAGTCGTTGCGGTGTCGACAGGTCCTGTGTCTTCCCAAGTAAAAACATAGCTTTATTTATCGTTTAAAGCGCTTTACGAAGCACGGCAAGGTCTCAGTAAGAAATGGATGGCTGAGTTTTATAGTACAACTGCGGTTCAAGGCTTCATGGGTTATCGTTAAAAAAGCCGTTTGTCAAGTAAAATGGCACTGATTCCAATAACGGTATAACTTAATCAGTGCGTCAACAAAAAGATGTAATACATCTTTTTCTAGGTACGCATATTTATAATAAATTTAACAGGTTCCTTTTTAATTATTATATCTTCTAAATGTGAAACTAAAATAAATACTTTGATACAAACATTAGATTACACACAAACAGAAAACGTATTAATTTAAACACTTACACAACTAGGTCCCACATTACATGCATTATTTACATACCCCTGATACACACATACCCACAGAAATACTGGGCACGCCACGATTGCGGCGGTAAGTCCCCGCTTTGAAGAGAGTCTTCTGGGGAGTTTATTGCGCCACTTCTTCTTCCCAGCTAAAGCACTAGAAAGTGGTGAAAGGCGAGCATTTTTGGGGGACTGTCTTATGTATTTTGACGTTCAAAAAGTGCTTACTCTCAGCCTAGTTTGAATAAATGACTTTTGATTTTGATAAGAAAATTCGTTGCAAATACCATATCATTATAGATAATAATCGTTAAAAAAAACTGATATCGGTTGTAAATATGTTATTATTGTATTAATAAAATGTTGCCTATTAACGGTTGTAAATCTGATTATTATTATAAAAAAACGTCAATTAAAGAGAGTTTAAGATTGAAATAATAACAAGGAAAGATATAAACGAATAATTCCTAAAGCTAGATTTGCAGCAGAGAACTTGAAAAATGATCCAAAATCTTCTTCAAAATTCATTGATTTTTGATGATTTTCTCGTGCTTAGGTAGTAATTATGTGTGAACATTAAAAGGTTTTAACGGCAGAAATCTAAGTCGGGTTACAGCTGTGACCAAACTGTTTAACGTAAACAAACGCAGCCTACAATTTTTTTTTAGTTGAAACAAAGTAGTTTCGTAGATATTGCAGATGCACGAACAGTGCATCTCTAGAAACGGCGTTTAAGCGCCAAAAGATTTTTGTAACATTGAACGTTATTTTTTATAAAGATATTATTTATTCATAACGTGTGCTTTTTTTTAGGTGAAACATACTGCTGTTGCCGTTCACCGGTCTTACAAAAACAATCGACAAAATGGACACAATATCTGTGCGACATACCTTCGTGCTCTGATGAATATCAGAACACGACACGTGACTACGTACCATTGCATGATTCGCGGCATCATTCGGGTCGTCTTGGACACAATATGCATAAGTATCCCGCCAATACCTCGAAACATGATCGTCAGCATAGCCGATATAAAGCGACCCACACGCCTTCTTGTAAATGTAATCCATCTAAAGCACGTAAGTAACCGCGTAATGTTGGCCGAGCTTCACCAACAGAAGCAAGTCATTATTACTTTGTCCCTCTTCCATCGGTTTCCATTTACGTCAAGTTAAACGACGCCTAGCTAGGTACTTTGCTACAATGTTCTTCTAATAATGTTAGAAATCTGTGATCCGAAATTTGTCAAAGGGTAACTTTAGTCATTCAACCACCACTATGCGATGGTTCATCGTCTAGCAGCTGAAATATTTAGTTTTGTGCTGAGTTACTAATGCCGGTTGCAGACCAAAAGCTAAGCTAATTTAGTTTAGCTTAACTCACGTCTAAGGTCAGACCGCAAACTATAAACAAAAGTATAAAAAATTACATCAGCAGTGCGAGCAAACCAAAAGCCTGAGCTCTGTCAATGTCTAAAAGAGGATGGAGATGTATGGCTCTGTGAGTAATTAAATTACATCCTGGAAACCGAAAAATATGCCAATGCTTGAAAAAAAAATGTACAGAAGGTAAGTGTGCGTGGAACGTGAAAATTATCGTGCACTATTAAATTCTCATCACACATCCTCATATTTTTTATATGCGGGTGGTGTTGCTCTCATCTCGGACAGTAAAGATGAAATACGAGAAAATTTAGAGTAATGTAGGAAATCTCTAGAGTTAAACGAATTACGCTTAAGCAAGACCAGAAACAGAGATACACGGTATGCAACTTCAATCCCGACGAATCCAACCATCAAGCACGGAACCATCAAGCGCGGAAGTCAAATTGGAAATGGTTGGCGTAGCCCTACCTAGAGTGAATAACTTCAAGTTCTTAGGATAAATAATTGCGGAAGACGGATCGATAACCGCTGACATTACACACAGAACGATGTCTGGGTGGAATAGTAAAATCTAACAGTCGTTCTCTGCGATCCAAATATTCCGTAAATAACCAAAAGCAAAATCTAATAAACCACTGTAAGGCCTGTTTTTCTCTATGGTATTGAAACGTGGGGTTCGAAAAAAACCCCTGAGCATACACTTCATACCACTGAAATCCGTAACGTTGGGTGGGTGGAGGCACTCAAACACAAAGTTCGTAACGAACATGTAAGGAGCAGTTTTAAAGGAACGCCTAATAGTCCAGTCACTTTAGCATAAAAAGGGGTCAACCTCGGAATAAAAGATAAATTGAACGCATGAAAAAATGTTTTCAATAAAATTCGTCGCAAATTTTATGCTCTACACTTTAATAATAAAAGTTATCATCATTGACTATTGAGACAACTTTAAGAACGGCAAAATGAAGGTATATACGAAAATTCATGTTATTATCTCTCATTACGAGGTTGATCGCTATTTTCACTAGACTACTCGTATATTACCGAGACGATTACAGAGGGGCTAAGATGGTACGGATATAGATGATATAGATGGTATTTACCCGATGAACATTTCGTGAAAATTTACCTTTCCATGGCTAATAAAAAGAGAAGGAGAGGATGACAGCAAACTTCCTTGATGACAAAATAAATGTACGGTAGGACGCTTACCCCCGAAGTGGATGGCACCGAAAGATTACGAAATCCGACCCCACGTACCGTGAAGAGGTGAGGGCAAGAGAAGATGCGAGGTAAACAAAGTCAGCTTAGCTCTTGATCTGCAACCGGCTGTAATGTCACGTTATGTAAGTAATGATATAGCGAATATATTGCATTTTAAACATAGATCATTTCTTCGTAAAGTAATTATGATACCGTCTGACTGCATTAAAGTGCACATCTGTGTCGTTACACGTACTGAGTACAATGACGAGACAGTGCCAAGACAGAGTAATCAGTCATGTAGCCTAAAATGCCTGCAGCCTAAACTAACCTGCAGCCTGAACGTGTGGACAGGCATTAGACATCAAGCTGACGACATGGAATGGTACAAAATCTTTTGATGGAAGCAAAGATGTTTTATAAAATGCCTTTGTCTGTTTTCAATTCGGTCACCATGTATAAATCGCATAGCCTAACTGGATTTTGACAAAATAACAGTACCTGGTAGCGTAATTATGGATGCATAATGAGGAAGCCATATCTCAGCTGCCAGTTAGTTCTTCCATGGTTGTGTCCCAGTTCGAGGGAAAATTATTATCCCATAATACATATTCCTTACTAATTTTTTTTCGTAGCTGCCCGTTACACTTACATCACAGTGGTATTCATTACGGTTTTTTTGTCGCATTGCTATTATAACTTTAATTATATTATGTATGCAGGCTTTTGATTGTTGGTATAAATTTTTTACTATTTCTAAAAGTCGTTTTGGCTATTTCAGATTACTCAAAGAAAGACACCGCCATGGTTGAAAATTTAAAGCACACGGGCCCAATTCAACGTCGTGCAATCGGGCAGTCTTACATGCCAAAAGTGTCCGCTTCTGAAGAGGATTGCGCATGTATACGTATAGCGAAAGCCGCGGGCGCGATAAAAAACAGTATAGCGAAACTTTCGGGCGCGATATCAAACCAAATATCAAGCCGGGAGTGTAGCATACCAAACATTTCTAGTGAAGACGATTGCGTGTGTACTACCACAAACCAAATATCAAGCCAGCAGTGTAACATACCAGAAGTCTCTCATGAAAACGATTGCGCGTGTCAACAGATAAAGAGGGCAGGCAACTTAACTGATGAAATCACAAGCCAACAGCCGCGCCATCTGGCAAACAAGCGGCCACACCATCAAGCAAGCCAACAGTCGCGCCATCAGGCGAGCCTGCAGCCACGCCATGAAGCTAGCCATCGATCTAACATGGTAAAAGACTCCGCTAGTAAACAGGATGGTATCTTTGAAGATATAGATGACGCAGACACCATGTCAGATGAAATAACAAGTCAGCAGCCACGACTTCGGTCAAACCAGCAGTCACGGCGTCAGGCAAGTCATCAGTATAATATTCCGAAAGATTCTGCTTGTAAACATGATTGCATTTGTAAAGACATCGATGATGTAGACACCACTACAGATGAAATAAGTCAGCAGCCACGACTTCGGACAAACCAACAACCGCGCCATCAGGCAAACAATCAGTCTAACATGCCAAAATACTTCGCTGGTGAACAGAATGGCATTCCTGAAGAAATATGTATCACAAAACCAAAACGAGATGAAAAAAAAACTCAACAGCCACGACTTCGGTCAAACCAACAAACGCTCCATCAGTCTAACATGCCAAAAGATTCTGCTTGTAAACATGATTGCATTTGTAAAGACATCGATGACGCAGACACCACTACAGATGAAATAAGTCAGCAGCCACGACTTCGGTCAAACCAGCAACCGTGCCATCAAGCAAACAATCAGTCTAACATGCCAAAACACTTCGCTAATGAACAGAATTATATTCCTAAACATATAGGTGTCGCAAAACCCAAACGAGATAAAATAAAAACTCAACAGCCACGACTTCGGTCAAATCAGAAATCGTTCCATCAGTCTAACAAGCCAAAAGATAACGCTAGTAAACAGGATGGCATTCCTGAAGAAATATGTATCACGAAACCAAAACGAGATGAAAAAAAAACTCAACAGCCACGACTTCGGTCAAACCAGCAACCGTTCCATCAGTCTAACAAGCCAAAAGATTATGCTAGTAAACAGGATGGCATTCCTAAAGAAATAGGTATCACAAAACCAAAACGAGATGAAAAAAAAACTCAACAGCCACGACTTCGGTCTAACCAGCAACCGCTCCATCAGTCTATCAAGCCAAAAGATTGCGGTAGTAAACAGGATGGCATTCCTGAAAAAATAGGTATCACAAAACCCATACGAGATAAAATAAAAAGTCAACAGCTACGACTTCGGTCAAACCAGCAAATGCTCCATCACGCAAGGCATCAGTCTTACATGCCAAAAGACTCCGCTAGTGAACAGAATGGCATTCCTGAACACATTGATGTCGCAGAACCCAAACGAGATGAAACAAAAATTCTGCAGCCACGACTTCGGTCAAACCACCAGCCACGCCATCAATATACCATGCCAAAAGATTCTTCTAGTGAACAGGATTGCATTTGTGATTACATCGATGACGCAGACACCATAACAGATGAAATGAGTCAGCAGATAAGACTTCAGTCAGGCCAGGAACCGCGCCATTATGCAAGCCGGCAATCTAAAATGCCAAAAGATTCGACTAGTGAAGAGGATTGCATTTGTGATTACATCGATGACGCAGACACCATAACAGATGAAATGAGTCAGCAGATACGACTTCCGTCAGGTCAGGAACCGCGCCATCATGCAAGCCGGCAATCTGAAATGCTAAAAGATTCGACTAGTGAAGAGGACTGCATTTGTGATTACATCGATGACGCATACACCAGAACAAATGAAATAAGTCAGCAGATACGACTTCCGTCAGGCCAGCAACCGTGCCATCTGGCAAGCTGGCAATCTAAAATGGCAAAAGATTCTGCTAGTGAACAGGATTGCATTTGTGAAGACATAGATGACGCAGGTACCGTAACATATGAAATTACAAGCCAGCCGCTACACCATCAGGCAAGCCAGCAACCATGCCATCAGGCAAAGTATAAGACTAGCCAGCAACAGCGTTATCACGAGAGCCATCTGTCGCATTACCAGGCAAGCCAACAGCCGCGCCATCAGGTAAGTCATCATCCGCGCCATCAGACAAGCCAGCAGGTGCGCCATCACGATAGCTATCTGCCGCACCAGCAGGCATGCCAGCACCCGCGCTATCAGACAATCCGGCAATCTAAAATGCCAAAAGACTCTACTAGTGAACACGATTTCATTTGTGTAGACACAGATGACGCAAACTCGATGATAAAAAAACGCCAGCTACGCCTTCAGACGAGTCAGCAGTCTAAAGTGCTAAAATACTCCGCTAGCGAACTGAATTGCATATTATGTGATGACATAAAGGCGGCAGGTACCATAACAGATGAAATAATAAGCCAGCGGCCGCGCCATCAGCTGAGCCAGCAGCGGCGCCATCAGGCGAGACAGAAGACGCACCATCAGGGAAGCCACCAGCCGCACCATGAGGTAAACCGGCACTGTAAAATGCCAAAACACTCTGCTAGTGAACAGGATTGCGTTTGTGAGGACATAAATGTCGCAGACACCATAACAGATGGAATAACAAGTCAGCAGCAACGAATTCGATCAAGCCAGCAGCCTCGCCATCATGCAAGCCAGCAGCTTAGTATGCCAAAACAATCCGCAAGTGAACAGGATTGCGTTTGTGAAGACACAGAAGACGCAGATACCATAACAGATAAACTAATCCAGCAGATACGATTTCGGTCAAGCCAGCAACCGCGTCTTAAGGCAAGCAGAAATTTCAAAAAACTGAAATTCTCCGCTGTTAAAGAGAATTTTGAAAGTAAAGGCAAAGAGAGCCCACACGTCGTACTACACGAAATAGGAAGCCGGGACACGTACTTTCAGGCAACCCAAAGATCCAAAATGCTGAAAGAAATTGCTGGTAAAAATAATTGTGCATGTCAACAAACGCCAAAAGACTTCGCTAGTTACGGGTTTTGCGTATGTCAAGATATAGAAGCTAGAAACAGGTTATGCACCCCTCTAGACCAGATCCAACACCTGCCGGCAGAAGAGATATCAGCGGTACTGCAAGATCCAGTAACCATAAAGAAAAGCAAAATAACAAAAATAATAACAAGTATCAAAAAATCAATCTCGCATAAAATCGATGAAATCTCTAAAGACCTAGATAGTCATAAAACTCGCAAAAAGGAGCTAGACAATATCAAATGCAAGTGTCACGAGGTGAAAACAGTGAGCTTTAAAAAAGCAAAGACCCGCAAAAGTAATGAGGGCAAACTAGTCCGCTTTAAAGAATCAGAGAGTCAGAAAAATAAGGATGACAAACCATTGACCCTTAAAAAAGCAAAGAGTCACAATGGTAATGAGGACAAATTAGGAAGCTTTAAAGAATCAGAGTGCCACAAAAATCACAACTACAAACCAGTGGGCCTTGAAGAATCTGAGAGCCACAATAGTAACAAGGACAAACCAGCGAGCCTTAAAACAGCAAAGAGCGACAATATTAACAAGGAAAAACTAGTCCCCTTTAAAAAATCAGAGAGCGACAAAAATCACGACGACGGGCCAGTCAGCCTAAAAGAATCAGATAGCCACAAAAGTGGCAAAAAAAAGTTTACAGAAATTTCCCCCAAACCTGTCATAGAGAGCCCCAAAACTAGTGAAATTAAAGAGGAAAAAATGCTATGTAAGTGTAATGAGGTTGAAAAATTGGTTTGTGATTGTAGTAAGGAGGAAAAAGTATTTTGCGGTTGTAAGGAAGAAAAGGTTTTCTGTGGGTGTAAGGAGGAAAAGGTCTACTGTGGGTGTAAGGAGGATAAAGTTTTTTGTGGGTGTAAGGAGGAAAAGGTCTTCTGTGAGTGTTCTGAGGACATAACAACAAGCCAGAAGGCCAAGAAAGAATCTGTGAAGCCGCAATCTCATCATATTGTCCAAAAAATTCCTGAAGTATTCTGTGGATGTAAGGAGGAAAAAGTATTTTGCGGTTGTAAGAAAGAAAACGTCGTCTGTGGGTGTAAGGAGGAAAAGGTCTACTGTGGGTGTAAGGAGGATAAAGTTTTCTGTGGGTGTAAGGAGGAAAAGGTCTTCTGTGAGTGTTCTGAGGACATAACAACAAGCCAGAAGGCCAAGAAAGAATCTGTGAAGCCGCAATCTCATCATATTGTCCAAACAATTCCTGAACCTGAATCCCAGCCTCAAAATATCGATTTGCCTGGTGCGCTTGAAGTAACTTATGATGGATATCCTTACGAACATAATTGTGGCTGGATAGATATTGTGGAACTCATGAGATTGAGATCACAGTTGACAGAGTCAACGTCTGGATTCAAAGCATGTAAAAAGAGAAAACAACAACAAAAAAAGAACGAAGTCATTATTGAAGAACCGGGAGCTGAAATTGAATTAGATTTTGAAGATGCCATCAAATACTATGCAGGTAAAAACCTAGAACTATTTCGCGATTTACTGCCACCACTTGAATCAGACCAAGAGAAGTATCACGGCAATAATGGTGAAAAACTGCTCAACATTAAAAGGGAAAAAGCAAAAAAAGAGAAAGAAAAGAAGAGAAAAGAAGAGAAGAAAAAAGCCAAAAAGCGAAAAGTCAGTCCAGAAGATTTAGATGAAGACGAAAACATCCGAAGCCCAAAAGAATTATGTGTATGTCCTTATGGACCCCCGAAAATATCTTACGAAACTATTACACTTACACCGGAAGCTTCTGAAGGTGAAGCAAAATGGTATCCTAAAGGAATGAAATTTTGCCTTGGCGGCACAGGTCTCTCACCGTTGAGGCCTGATGTAGCCGGTACTTCAGGACGTGCCGGTGTAGCCGGTACTTCAAGCAATCGCACTGGCACGGCTGCATAGTAAAACATGTCTGAATGCACTACTATTGCTCATTCGTTCATAATCTCAGAGTTTATGTTAAGTAGCAATGTAAGGCTACAGTTTTTGTGTATTTTTTTATGAAAATCAAGTGTAGTGTATTATTTTGATAACGTTATTTGTAACAATAAATATTACTTAATTTATATGTTATTATTATTTTTTACATCTGATTATAACGACACGCCTAGCACGGGCTGGACCGAACCAGATCGCCAGTTCGATGTTAAGAGATGATCATCTTACGAATAACGCTACAAGGATCAGGCGCGTGGCCAAATTTTTCCCGAACACCATTTGCAGCATCTTGGAGTGCTACAAGGATCTAAGAGGCAATTAAGGCTACATCAAATCTTATTAAATCAGTATCTAACCTTCAAAACAACAAATCTTCTACTACTGAACTTTTACTACTCCCAATCTTTCAGATTCAGTGGACAAAGTAAATGCCTTCTTTGCGAATGTGGGAAAGACCCTTGCATCAAAACGCGCTCCGCTGACAACAATTCCTGTCCTAACTCTATGGCCATTCTCTCAACAGACTGCGAAGAGACTGAACGCATCATACTCGGCCTCAGGGTCAATTGCGCCGTGGGTTGGGATGGAATCTCTCCTGTCTTGATCAGGGCTACCCACGACACCCTAATTCCTATTATTTTGCACATTTTTGACCTTGTACTCACATCAGGAGTATTCCCAGCTGTCTTTAAAAGAGCACTTGTACATCCCATCTACAAGAGTCGGGACAGGGGCAGTGTCAATAACTACAGCACTACTACTACTGCTGCTGCTCTTTTCTTACAATATTGTCCAATTTTTTTTGAAAAAATTGTAAATAGTCGTCTACTTAATTACCTTAATAAAAACAATATAATTTCAGCGAAATAATTTGATTTTCGATCAGGTAGAAGCACAGAAGATGCAGTATTAGAAGTAACTGCAACTATAGCAAAAAATATAAAGAATAAACTCAAAACAATAGCAATTTTCTTAGACCTTTCAAAAGCTTTTGACACAGTCTCTATTCCCCTCTTGCTAGAAAAGTTGGAATGAATTAGTGTTAAAGGTGTCTAGATATTTTTAGGAGTAACTTGAGTGGGCGTTCTCAAACCGTAAAGATAGGAAATCACGTTAGCAAACAGCAATTTTTTACCTACGGAGTCCAGCAGGGTAGTGTCCTTGGACATACCCTGTTTCTTATTTACATAAATGATCTGTGTAATCTGGCTCAAACTAACGCTAAAATTATAACCTACGCGGACGATATCGTCATGCTCATACATGGTAAGGATTGATTGGAAACCCGCTCATATGCAGAGTCCGCTCTGCTTGTTGCAATGAAATGGCTGCATAAAAACCTACTAACCCTCAATGTAACTCTGCTAACCCTCTTGTGTTGCAAAGACACCGCCTTAGCAACACAAGAAAGTGAGTCCGGCATCAAGTGCATTACATCCTGCTACTGCCTCTTGAGAGGAAATATTCAGGTCATCTGATATGAGTGAAGAGAGTGAATAAATAATGTATGTAGTGTGTACTATACTGAACTAATATTATTACTACTAAATGTTAATAAATAATAGAATGGTATGCACCTGTTTTATTTCAAGAAAATATTTTGTTCATAATGTATTGGACCTGTGGCTTGACGAACGAAAACATTTTCCATGCGTACGCATCAAACTTGTGATAAATATGGACCATTTGAGACAATTATATCACATTACATTTTTTATTTGTTTATATGCCTCCTACCCGCATATATGTTACCGCTATTGTGCGTTAATCATTTGAGTGCAGATTAAATTTTATAATCTGCAGATTATCTGGTTAAGTCCGCTAAAGTGCAAAAAAATGTTTAAGTTCTTATATTAACTATATATTCTGCAGACTTCCTAGGTAATCTGCAGACTAACGGCCAAGCATACGGTAAAATTAATAAACAGGTTCTTTGTTTGAATAAAACATTCGAATTCAGTGTAATTTTTCATTTTAATATCCAATGTTTGGTGACATTTTACAGATAAACAAAAGTAAAAAAATTAATTAATACAATAGTGTATTAGTTAATTTTTTACTTGTATCTTAATCCACTGAATTAACCGATCTAATTAGACAATTTATCTACTTCAAAAATAAAACAACCGACTTCCGGAAAAACACTACAAAATGAAAAATAACTTTAATTTCTAATTTTTTGTCACCGTCTTCCGAAATTAAAGTTCACTTAGTAGTGCTTTCCGGAAATCTGTTGTATATTTTTTTTTTAGTTTACTATTTTTCACTTTTCATTTATAATGCCTGCCCCACACCAATTCGAAATTTCATCATCCTTGGGGTCAAAACAATGCATATTTATGCGATAGCAGCAATCGCGGTTCATTTGCGGTCATTTTTTAAAGAGTTCCGTTGTCTATCTCCGAAACGCATCATCAGATCCTCAGAATACTGAAAGAACCAGAAGCCGCGTTCAAACTGATATTGCAAGCTGCAGGCTGTGTCCAAAAACAAAACAAGTGACCCCCGCCCGCCTCACTTCCCACCCGCGTAATATTGCTAGCTCAGACATTATTTTTGCCCATTTTTGGGGTAAATGTTGAGAGTATTGGGGTACGAAAATAATAAAATCAAAATATTAGTGTCCTCTTCTATACAGGCATTAAGACGTACCATTTACTTTGATAAATAACTGAATGCGCTACTTGCACATGAAATGTGATCCCACCCTGTTTATTTTTTAGCCCCGCTGAATTTTTAGAGGTAGGAACGACACGAGACGGCATAATTTAAATTGAACACCGGTAAAACACGTCGCGTGACGCGCAGCGGATCAAACTACTCTATTTAAGAGTCGTTTTTGTGGCTTCTATTAGGCGCTCTCACGGCTTCTGGTTCTTTCTGTATTCTGAGATCAGATCTATATGAAATTTAAATGGGACTATTTTGGAATAAACTCCTTCGAATAAAAAAAGATTTTTTCAAATCCGTTTATATAAGACGTAGCCCGAACTTACATAAGAAAATATAAATAAACATGTCGAATTGATAACCCTCCTTCTTTTTAAAATCGGTTAATAAAATCAACATGTGTGGTTTCTTTCCTCAAAAGACCATTTCAGACACCAATCCACATGGTCTTCACACGATCTGACCAAGATTATGTCTGGGCTTTAAAAGAGACTGTGACCTCTGAGTTTGTTTCGGCCTTTCTTCTCAGAGTAGTCAGATAGGAAACGCCGACCTCATCTAGTTTAAAATATGATTGACGAACCTACTTACAGAAATAAAATCATTTATCATTTGACAAAAGTAACTAAAAAATACTCTGACGGTAACAAGCCTAAAGTTACGTAAAATTATGAAACTGCAATACAATCAATCCTATTTATTGTCACAGTCTCTCACATATTCCACATAAAAAAAAAACACAGAATTACTTACAATTTAAAGATTGGTGACATTTTGAATTACACTAAGAAATATTTTTGCGAGGAGCACACCTGATAATTGCTCATTTCGATTTGCAGTCACATATCCTGAAGCCTTGCCCATTACCTAATGATTGCTTTGTTGAGAAAATGAGACAAAAGTGTTCCCGTTTATATGCAGATTAACTATGTAAAGTGGAGACATCTGCTACTTTAAGTCAAATTTCCCACTTTAACGGATTGTACCCGGTAATTTGCAGATTGCCTAGTTAATGCGCATGTTAACGTGTTCGTATTCGGTAACATATATAGGTACTATCGTGACACGCCATTTTGAAAAATAATGAAAATATCCACAATCTTTTTAGCCAATATCTTCATAATTTAAGGTCTTTCAAAAGTATAGGTTTTCTGTTTCAGAACATTTAGGAACACAACAACCAGTCATTTTCGCAAAAATATACCTAATAAAACCACCTGACAAGACGTTAGGTGGTTTTATTAAATTTTTTGCATTCATAGCTTGTGTTGAGAACTAGCTACAATAGCACCATTTTAACAGTTACCTTCTCCATTATTTCGTGAAATTTATTGAAAAAACAAGATGCGTGGCGCTTGTTCCAATATTGCCTAAGAATAATCTCAAGCAAGTTGCACAATAAAGAGCTAAGTTAGTTTAGCTTAGCTAGCATAGCTAAAGTATTTTGTCATACTTGAATGCAGACTGCTAACTATGAACAATATAATATAATAAAGTATTGTGGTGCCCGACGTAAAGAATAGCATCATCCCATCTCTTCCCGTGGGTGTCGTAGGAGGCGACTAAGGGACTTACTATAGAATGGGCAGCAGCGTTCTCTATGCATTTTATGACTATACTGCGATCGCCAACCCGCCTGCCAAGCGTGGCGATTATGGCAAGCCCCCGCAAATTGGGGGAGGCCTATGTCCAACAGTGGACGTCTTCCGGCTGAAATGATGATGATGATGATGTGAAATACCTTAGCTATACGAGCGTAGTTAAACTTAGCCCTAGGTCTTGATCTGCAACCGTAATATCTGCAGATTTTTGTTTTACGATTTGAAAAATGTTTCATATAATAAATCATTTTAAGTCCTTAAGAAAAATACCGCATACGTCGAAATGCCTTAGTAAATAAGCACAGTTTTATAAATTTCAATTAAAACCTGTGTGATGTACGGTGAAAACAGTTGAAAAAGTTGCTTTTTCCTTTCTGGGTACGGTTATGGGACCTTAAATAAGGAATCCATAAAAGGTAGTTTTAATTCCCGACCTTCTTTTTTACCATAAAGCAGTGTGAATTATAGATTGGATATAAAGTAATATAAAACAAACTTTCATTCCTAATAGTATTTTCTATTAATTACACAAGCGAAGCTAGGGCCTCTAAATAAAAGAATTGTTTAATAATTGATATAATATACATTTAATAATACGAATAAGGTTGTATATATAAAATCAAAGTTACACGATTTTCTCGAAAACAATGACACAAATACAAGCACGTCGTACATTGTTACTAAACTACCATTTGTTTGCAAAAAAAACTGAAGCGTGAAAAATACGTAACATAATTCAACAATATCCAAGAGCAATAACGCCGGTCATAAAAATATTTGTTATATGGTAAATGTGTTTCGTTTTTGAGACCACTGCATGTAAATCACGAAGTGAGTAAAGACAGTACATGGAATTCTGCAAATTAATTCTTGAACTTTCAGAATAAATATCGAATAATAATATAGTCGGTCACTTGATCACAGCATATAAAATTTCCACTGACCATATTAAGTTCTATGGATATCGGTTGTCCTATCGTGAACAGAAACTGAAATGTACTTAAGCTGTTTATTTATTTTTTTAATAGTTACAACTAAATGATGCATTTACTTATGACGTTTCACCATGAAGATATCTCGAGTCATGTCTATGCAATCCACGCCAGCGAGGCCAGTAGGACCGTTTTTGACAGCGATACTAAATTTAAATCCTTGTGGAAACTTACTTTCTGGTTCGCTAGAAAATTCCTTTGTCTCGTAATAAATTGGCATATTATCTTCATTTGTTGTGGTTGTTTTGTTCATTGTGCCTTTTTTCGCTTCTTTTTCTTCTTTTTTTCGTGCCTTTTCCATTTTTCTTTTTTCCTTTTCCATTATTTTTTTTAGTTTTTTGGCCCCCTCTATTTTATTCTCTTCAGCTTCACGCTGGCTCTCTAGTTCCTCATACATCAACTGCTGGAAACGTTCTGGATTCATAGTTGCAAAACATCTTATAGCCTCTCCAAAGTCTAATTCAATGTTGTCTATTTTTTCCACACGGATTTCGGACTTTTCTAGTTTTTTCCTCTTACATGCTTTGAATCCTGAAGTTGACTGGGTCAACTCTGATCTCAATTTCTTGATCTCTCCTGTATCTAACCACTTACAATTAGGTCCAATGCCTTCATAGAGGTATCCTTCAGGCGTTTCTACAGGCGGCAACCCTAGTTTCCCAGGAGGCATCCGGGGAGGGCATCGCTTCTGTCGAGATATCGGTTGACCAGGTACAGTTTCTGTACCACACTTGCATGTGATTTTTCCCGTCTTATTCTCTTCACACTCGCATAGTACTTTCTCCCCCTTCTGTTTGCTTGTTTCTGAGCTCTCTAACTCTTTAGAGCTCATTGTTTTGTCCTCTTTGCACTCGCATGTTATGTTTCCCTCTTTCTGTTTGCTCGTTTTAGGGCTCTCCAACTCTTTGGAACCCATTGGTTTGTCCTCTTGGCACTTGCATGCTACTTTTTCCTCTTTGTGTTTGCTAGATTCAGGGCTCTTTGGGTCTTTACCGGTCTCCAACTTTTTGGGATCCATTGGTTTGTCCTCTTTGCACTTGCATGTTACTTTTTCTTCTTTTTGTTTGCTAGTTTTAGGGCTAATTAGGCCTTTAGGACTCTCTAACTCTTTGGAACGCGTTGGTTTGTCCTCTTTGCACTCACATACTGCTTTTCCTTCTTTTTGTTTTCTAGTTTTAGGGCTGTTTAGGTCTATAGGACTCACTAACTCTTTAGAGCCCATTGGTTTGACCTCTTTGCATTCGCATGTTGTTTTTCCCTCTTTCTGTTTTCTAGTTTTAGGGCTGTTTAGGTCTATAGGACTCACTAACTCTTTAGAGCCCATTGGTTTGACCTCTTTGCATTCGCATGTTGTTTTTCCCTCTTTCTGTTTGCTAGTTTTAGGGCTCTTGAGGTCAGTATGGCTACTGGGATCCTTAGGTATACTTGCAGCCTGCTGACCCACCTGACTCTTCAGGGTTTCATTAATTTTAGAAACGGACGTTTTGATATTAGTAAACAAACCCGACTTTATGTTGCTAGTTTTTTGGCTTCCTACTAAGTCTTTAGGGCTCATACGTTTGTCGTCGTTGCACAAACATACTGATTCTCCTTTCTTCTGTTTGCTAGTTTCAGGGCTTATTAGGTCTTTTGGTTTACTTGTTGCCTGCTGGCGCACCTGGCTCTTTAGGGTTTCACTAATTTTAGAAATGGACTTTTTAATACTAGTTAACAATTTGATCTGGCCAACTAGGTCTTCAGGCCTCACTAACTCTTTGGAGCTCATTGGTTTGTCCTCTTTGCTAGTTTTAGAGCTCGCTTGCGTTTTTGGTACTGGTATTGTCTCTTCTGCAGGATTTGCCGGCTGCTGATTTATTAGCTCTGACAGTGTTTTTGATTGTTCCGGACACGGGCATATAACACCGAGTACAAATTTTAGTTTTTCCTCGTCACACGCGCATAATATTACTCCTTTCTTTTGTTGGATAGTTTTAAGGCTCTCTAGGTCTGTGGGGCGCATTGGTTTGTCATCTTCACACGTGCATATAATTTTTTGCTTCTTCAATTTGCTAGTTTTAGGGCTCTCTAGGTCTTTCGGGCTCATTGGTTTGTCATCTTTACAACCGCAACTGATTTCGTTCTTCTTAAATTTGCTACTTATAGGGCTCTCTAGGTCTTTAGGGCTCATTGATTTGTCTTCTTTACAACCGCACCTGATTTTGTCCTTCTTAAATTTGCTACTTTTAGGGCTCTCTAGGTCTTTAGGGCTCATTGGTTTATCTTCTTTACACCCACACATGATTTTGTCCTTCTTGAATTTGCTACTTTTAGGGCTTTCTATGTCTTTAGGGCTCTTTGGTTTGTCATCTTTACAACCGCAACTGATTTCTTCCTTCTTTAATTTGCTAGTTTTAGGGCTCTCTAGGTCTTTAGGGCTCATTGTTTTATCTTCTTTACACCCACACCTGATTTGGTCCTTCTTCAATTCGCTACTTTTAGGGCTTTCTATGTCTTTAGGGCTCTTTGGTTTGTCATCTTTACAACCGCAACTGATTTCTCCCTTCTTTAATTTGCTAGTTTTAGGGCTCTCTATGTCTTTAGGGCTCATTGGTGTATCTTCTTTACACCCACACCTGATTTTGTCCTCATTCAGTTTCCTACTTTTAGGGCTTTCAATGTCTTTAGGGCTCAATGGTATGTCCTCTTTACATCCGCATATGATTTTGTCCTTCTTCAGTTGGCTAGTTTTAGGACTCTCTAGGTCTTTAGGGCTCTCGCAGTCTTCAGATTTTTCTAAATCGTTTACAGGTATCTTACGAAGGCACGGTATCCGGAACCAGTCGGAACCTACACCTGAAACATTTAATTATGCATGAAATTATATCAAATATTATTATTACAACAATGTAAAAACTAAAATGTGAAATCAATTGATAATAATTAGTATAGAAACCTAACAACTACGTACGTACAGAACCAATAGTGACCATGTCATGCCAATGCGAAATGCGAAATTATAGTAATAATTTGAGCGCGTCACCAATCGAGGGTATTTAATCTCAACGGCCAATGAAGACTGTGACAATGATTCCAATCATGTGTTAGTCTACTTATTACATCACATATGCATGACGTGTAATTTTCCCTATTGATGTCAGACTCTTCCTGTCAAAAACCGCACGGTTTCCTTCAACTATCACTAGTCAGAGCTTTCATTACTGCCGAATTCAGCGTGCTCCCGGGCAGGATATGGTCGGCCAATTATCAGCGAACAGTCACACTTTGTGGCACGCGTGTAATTCGTGGAATTGCACGTGCCTGTGTGGATTCAGACCACAGAATTTGTCGCCCACAGGCCACGGCCTACACGGGCCGGAAGATTAAACGTCCTGCGGCGTCATAGAGTAATCAACGGCCGTAAACTTTATCCACAGCATCGGCCGCCACCTTCGTGACATAGCGCTGTCTTGCCCCGACAAGGTTTTCACCCGCTGCGTTACGACATGACATCGACGCAGTTACCACGAGACCCGTTGTACATAAACGTTTTGTTGCTATGAAAAACTACGATTGGTCCGCCGTATGTAGGCACGGCTGTACGTTCCTATGGATCACTAAGGAAGCTTGTTGGCAACAGCACGGGTGCCGTTGCCGAGTACCACACAACCGGTAATTTCCTGTGTCTAGTGCGCTGTACCGTAAAGAAACCGTGCATTGTATAGCGGCTCATAATGGCGTTGGTTCGCGGCCAATGTGGACCAGGTAGTTCCCGGAGCATCCAGCATCGGAGGCCCAGGGAGTACTAGGACAGCTAGGGTGCAATGCCGTTTCATCAGACACTCCCTCGTGAAGGGCTGGGTAGTATAAGATCAAGTTGACATCATAACTTGTGCCCGACGTGGTTCAAGTTCGCAAGCGTATAGCAAATACAGGCGGTATACTAGTAAATAAACTCCTTGAAATTTATAACCCAGCCGTGTGGGACAAACGAGACTGGATTTAGACAAGGGTTAATATTTCAATAAAATAGTCCAAAGCAACATTTACTTGCCAGCTTTTTTGGGTGCAGTTCTACCCTCGTGACGTGTTGACCCTATGGATGGCTTCTGTACTTTAGCTGATGGATTCCTCGTTTTTATTAAATCACCTGATGTACAACCACAAAGCGATGATTGAGTTTGGGTTTGCAGACTATGACCATGATGTTGAGGATAACGCGGCACCGGACTGGAACTACGATCATAGTACTGAGGTATGTCGCACGCAGCAGGAGATCCCTTTCGCACGGTTGGTAATCGGAACCAGCTGGAATCTGAAACATTTAAAAGCATAGGTTTTGTATTTTACCCCTGCTTGTGAACCCCAAAGCTTATAACCAAGCTGTGTGTATGTCAACCATCACTTTTTTGCAACACTTTCTAAATAGTCTGCACATACGAGTACAATGTAAAAAAACTAAATGGTTAGGGGGGTTGCGTTAAGGTAGCCCGCAAAATTAAAATATACTAACGTTATTTCAATTTGTGTCACCTGACACTGACCTGAAAATTTTCGTTTGTTGCCTACCTAAATAAGTAAATTAATTAATTAAAAAGTTACGACAACCACCCTATTGGCACTGCTTACTTTCTAGTCTGTATGTCACTAATGTTTCACCAAACCAGCATTGACAAATGTTTAGTTTGCAACCAACGTTTCGTATACTATTTATTTTACAAACACTCGATTTACAAACATTTATTTCGCAAATGCTTCTCTTTACAAATGTTTCTGATGATATGTAATCATTTATACATTTTCTATTTAATATTTAGATTCTTTTGGAAAAATAACGTTGAAACTGTTATCATTTTATAATGATTTTTCTGTACCAGTCACAAAGTGATCATGTTGCTATTTTTTTGACCAATTTTATTGAACTACCTCCCTAAAACCATTATTGCTAAGAGTTTGCAATTTATATTTTGAAAAAGCGGCTATTTACGCTTGCGATCAAATTTTGAAAACGTAATCTTACATCGTTGCAATTTCCATTTGTATCTAATAATTTACAAGCAATTACTGAAGTTCTTTAAACCTATTAAAGTAATTGTTTTCTATAAAATCTAGTCGTTTCTGGCACTCGACGGCTATCAGCGGCCGGCGAGTGCCAGAAACCGCTTGCTTCGGTCGCTCGGCTCGTACTACGTAGGGGGTCTCAGTTTTCCATTGGGAATCTCTGGCCCCATTTAGTAGGACTCTTGAGTGTATGTTTAGAGAGGGGCCAGTTTCGAAGCCAGTGGAATACTGGAAAGCTTAGAAAGGTTAAAAAAAGGCAGAGCGTCCTGCGGACTTTCCTCCCGCTTACCGGCCCATTGTGTTACTGGATGAGGAGGGCAAACTCATCGAGGGAATTATTGCAGACCGCCTTATCCAGTGCATGGTAAGAGAGGAGCCGGATCTGGCAAATAACCAGTTTAGTTTCCGTCAGGGGCGCTCTACAATAGACGCGATCATGCATGTGAGGGTCCTGGCGGAGGAAGCAGTGGCCTGGGGTAAGGTCGTTTTGGTGGTGTCTTTGGACATCGCCAATACCTTCAACACCTTGCCCTGGAGTTGCATTAGGGCCGCACTTCGGTATCATAGGGTGCCAATCTACCTCCGCCGCATTTTCAGGGCTTATCTGGTAGAAGGATCTGTTATCTACCAGGGTCGAAAAGGATGGGGTCGGCGAGAGATGTCGTGCGGTGTTCTACAGGGCTCGGTTTTGGGACCAATCCTATGGAACGTCAAATATGACTTGGTGCGCTCCTCCATGGCGTCGGCGTCAATCGTAACGCTGATGACGCGCTGCTAATGGCACGGGGCAATACGCTCCGGCAGGCCACTGTCTTAACTACAGTTGGGGTCTCGCAAGTTGTAGGCAGGATCCGGCAGTTGGGTTGACATTGTATAAATCGGAAGCCATTTGTTTCCATGGGCCTTAAAAAGCGCCACCTTCAGGCCTTCCAACATCCAACATCATGGTAGGAGGTGTCCACATCGGTATCGAGTCGACTAAAGATTGAGAAGACCACAGAGTGCAATGGCTGTCCGGATGATAAGAGCATACCGAACGGTCTCCTTCGAGGAGGAGAGCCTCTTGGCCGGATCACTACCCTGGGATCTTGATACCTAAATCTTAACGTCACTATATCGGTGGCACTGGGATGAACCGAGGCGGGGCGAGTACCTGCAGCATCGTCATGTCGTGATGTAAAATTGTTTAAGTCACACGTATGTTTGAAAGTTAAAACGTAAATACACATGATGCGTCTAAGAACCCTACCGCAGCCAACACAACAGTTGACGAACTTGAAGCAGCTGAACCGATATAAAAAAACATAATCTAAGAACCACCACTATAAAACCTACTTTTAAATAAAAAAACAGCACCCAAATCGGTTCTCCCGTTTTAGAGCTACGGTGCCACAGACTGACACACAAAGTGTTCAAGCTTAAACCACCCCTTTTCTTGCGTCGGGAGTTTAAAAAAATTACAGATTTGGGTATTTCTTAAAATATTTAAGAAAATCTTAACGAAATTCTTAAATAAAAATAATTAACCCATAGATAGTACTAGAGATTTAGGCTATGGCACTTTATGCACGCGTCTGGATTGAGGGCCCAAGTTATTTAATTATAACTGTTTTAATTCAAGTTGAATAAATTCATGGCACTTTACTTTAAGTTTTAACTATATTTTACTAATTTCCCTGTAAGTCTTATTTCTTTTCGCAAGGATTAAAAAAATGGGCCCTCAATTCAGATGCTCATGAGATGTAGTAGTAATCATTAGAATCAGCAATATAACTCTCTCAACTTCAAAAAATAGTCATTCAATAGGGTATATGTATAAACTTAGAGAGTGATTTGATGATTGATTATAATATTCTTTTCAACACACTTGCTCATAAAATGGCTCTAATTTCACTGCAATTAGGGACATAATGACACCTATTATCAAACTGTGACTTTTTCATTACTATTATTCACTAGTGAGTTAAAGAATTGGTTGAGTTGCTTTGTTCTTAGTGAGTTATAGGTTGTTTTTTAATTGGTTGAGTTGCTTTGTTCTTAGTGAGTTATAGGTTGTTTTTTAATTGGTTGAGTTGCTTTGTTCTTAAAAATAACGATGATGATGATGATGATGATGATGACGATGACGACGATGATGATGACGATGATGATGACGATGATGATGACGATGACGTTGACGATGACGATGACGATGATAATGACATGACGATGACGATGACATGACGATGACGATGACGATTACGATGACGATGACGATGACGATGATGATGATGATGATGATTTTGTAGTATTCTTTTCTTCGCAAGTGTGTTGAAAAACGTCGTATGATACACGTGTGTATTGATGATTATCGTCCTCGGCTCTCTTAACACCCTCGCCTGACGGCTCGGGTCTCAATGGCGCCTCAGCGATAATCACCAACGTTACTCACTTGTACCATAATGTACTATTAAACACATTTTTGATACGGCCATGAATCATATTTAGATGAACCTACGACGTACAACCTGATTGACGTGCAAATAAAAACCGTGAGAAAATTTGAATTTCGAGGGCTACCCTGACGCTTTTGTCTTTCTTATGTTATAGGCAAAAACAAACTTGCCAGCTTTTCTGCCACCCTCGTGACGTATTGATTCTATGGATGGTTTCTGTACTTTAGCTGATGGAAATCTCATTTCATCCAAATCATCTGGTGGACAGATGCAAGAAGATTCGTGAGTTTGATGTTGCTGACTACGACCACGTTGGCTAGGATGATTAGAAGGCACGGGACTGGAGCTGGGTTCAAAGCTCGGAGGTATGTCGCACACTATAGATGCCTTACGCTTGCATAAACGGGACCAGCTGAAACTTTTACCTGAAACATTTAAAAGCATAAAAAAATTAAATGTTGAGTACTCCGACAGCGAGTCAAAAAGGATAGGCGGCATACCGGTTGGCTATATTTACGATTACCGGTTGATTGTACGAATAGAAAGGAAATAAATACTAACGTGTGGAATCTGGCTCAATAATGAAAGAATGAATGTCTTAATAATGAATAGGAATAAATGCTAAATATTCGGAAGATTTAAATTAATATTAGGATCTAGAATTTTAATGGCCCTTGTTTGGATTCCTTGTCTGATCGGAATAATACAGGTTGAATTTTGAGACGGGGCCATAAGGACCTTAACCTATAGTTCCAGAAAACCTTTTTAGGAGACTGCCCTTAACTTCTTAATTTTAGTAATTCCTAACTTTCACCTTAAGAGAAATTGCGGGCGGTCTTTTCTCCATAGAAACGCTCTTGCCTGTTTCTTTCTGGTTTATGACCATAAAGCAATGATTTTGTTACTTGAATGCCCCTATGTTTTTCTTTTTGATGAAACGTTATCTTTATAAGAACTAGAACCCTAAAAATATGTTGTGTTTTTTATTGTCAGAAGAAGGTTCTTATGAAAGAAAAACATAAGAAAGTTGCGCGTAAAATATGATTCAATTAATGTTGCTAAGTAATAGTTCAAAACAAACTTGCCAGCTTTTTTGCCACCCCCGTGACGACTTGATTCTATGGAAGGCGTCTGTATTTTAGCTGATGGATATCTCGTTTTTTCGTAATAATCTGATGGACAGCCACAAGAGGATTTTAGAGTTTGATGTTGCTGACTACGACCGCGTTGGCTAGGATGATTAGAAGGCACGGGACTGGAACTGGGTTCAAAGCTCGGAGGTATGTCGCACACTATAGATGCCTTACGCTTGCATAAACGAGACCAGCTGAAACTTTTACCTGAAACATTTCAAAGCATAATAACATAAGAATGTTCAGTATTCCTTAGTCGTGATTACTTGTCCGATCGGAATAATACTGGGTGTATTTTAAGACGGGGCCGTAAGGAGAACCTTAACCGTTGTAGATTCAGAAAAACGTTCTTAGGATACTGCCCTGAAATTCTTGAATAATTGCTAAGTTTCCCCTCAATGCTTCAATTAGTGTTGCTAAGTAAAATACTAAAACAAAGTTACCAGCTTTTTTGCTACCCTCGTGACGTATTGATTCTATGGAAGGCGTCTGTATTTTAGCTGATGGATATCTCATTTGTTCGTAAAAATCTGATGGACAGCCACAAGAGGATTTTGGAGTTTGATGTTGCTGACTACGACCGTATGGGCGAGGACGATAAGAAGGCTCGGGACTGGAACTCGGTTCAACGTACGGTGGTATGTCGCACACTACAGATGCCTTACGCTTGCATAAATGGGACCAGCTGAAACTATGACCTGAAATATTTCAAAGCATAATAATATAAAATGTTGAGTATTCCGACTTGTCAAAAAGTTGAGGCGGGAAACCAGTTTGCTATCTACACGTTTGATTGTGCAATAGAAAGGATGATACCAGTAAATGTATAGAATGTGGTACCTACTCAATGGAAATAAATGCTATATGTATAACATTTAGAACTAGAATTTCCACGGTTTTCTGTCTTGATTAATTGTCCAACCGGAATAATACAGAGTGGATTTTGTGACGGGACCGTAACGGAAGAGCTACCTTAACTGTTGTAGCTCCAGAAAAACGTACTTAGGAGAATGCATGAAGTAATAGTCGAACAGACACTTGCCAGATTTTTTGCCACCCTCGTGACGTATTTCTTCTATAGAAGGCGTCTGTACATCAGCTGATGGATATCTCATTTTTTCATAATAATCCGATGGACAGCCACAAGAGGGTTTTAAAGTTTGATGTTGACTACGACTGAATTGGCGAGGAAGATTTGAAGGCATATGGCTGAAACTTTTACCTGAAATATTTCAAAGCATTATAATATAAAATGTTGTGTATTCCGAATGAAGGGGTTGTGCACAGTGAAACACGCGAGATTATCGAAAGGGTGGGTGAGCCGTAGTGACACATACGTCCGTGCCATATCGTTTGTAGAGAACACTAAAAAGGCCCATCCCCACTCGCGTGCCTCTCCCGCACCTTTTACCAGCCCGGGATTTATAACATATCAACACAAATCAAGTAAGGTAGATTATGACACACATAATAAACAAACTAAAATATAAAATATTGATACGATCACGCGTCGCCTACATTCCTCTCCTTAATATTGCTCTAGCACTCATCACTCATAGAGATACGCGCAACGCGTTGTGAATTCCGCCGTAGAAGGTCAAATTTTGACTTGATATCGACAAATCGAACACGGCCATATTTGCCAGCTATTACGGCCTGTACCAGACCTTGGGCCATACATTTCTGGAAGAGTTGGAGTCCACGTTCAGAACCAGATCTTCCACATGTAAGGGTCTTAGTTCTTCGTGCCACTTCTTTCTTGGGCGCACCAGGCAGGAATTCTTATACCCAATGCTTTCAAATCATATCTGCTAGCTTTTGTGGCAGCCAGCATTGTTTTGTAAGGTATGCGTTAGACACGTCATATACGCCCAAAGTAGGTAGATTGGACGATGTTCCAAACATAAATTTGTTGGTGGTTTAAGTCTTATGACTGTTCGGTTCCATTGTGACGTGAGTGAGGCGACGGCTGTTTATCATCTGTTCTACCTCGGCTAATCATGTTTGAAGTGTCTCACTCATCACGTGGCGCTCGTCCTTTTCATATGACCTGTGCGATTTCACTTCTGTTCAGCCATTTCCAAGCCCCTCCCCAGTCAGGACTGGCAGAAGCAAGTAAAACTCAAGTGGTCGTCATACTGTACGTCGTTGCTTTGGGTTTCTCTGCATCCAGCTCAAGAACACATTTTTTCAGCTCTGTATTAGCTCCTCTCAAATTCGTACCATTGTCTGAATACAAGTACCGAGGCCAGCCTCCTTGGGCTGCCATCCGTCTGAGAGCCATTATAATTAGTGCGTCTGTGGTCAGCTAGTTCACTCTCTCAATGTTAATAGCTCTCACGGTGAGACAACTGAAGATAACACCATAGATAGTTTGCGATCACTTTGAAAAATCGAAATCTTTTTTGTTACGGTAGAATGTATTATGATTTCTTCTTCTTTTTAGATTCTTTATTTAAAAAAAATATAGATTTAGAATATAAAACAGTTCAATTGTTTTTCCATATAAAAGGCTTTCAGTCCTAGCTTACGCTCATTCAGAAATCTGATTTAGTCAATTTTAACAGATATAAAATACTTTTTCGCGGAAAGTTGTGATTGAAAAAATGCCAAAAGGATTATCAGAAGTTTTACGAGCAAGAATAGTAACTTTGAGGGAGGAAGGATACCCCACGAGAAAAATAGCACGCAGAGTTACTATATTCCAATCCTGTGTCGTGACCACGTTGCAGAGGTACCACGGGATGGGTGATTTTGCTGACCGACCCCAGAGTGGTCGCCCAACTGTTTTGACTGCTGCCCAAAAGCGCTATATTAGATTGCTGGCAGCCCGTGACCCAACAATCAACGCTTCTAAAATAAAAGCAGAAGTTCGGGCCGCCTCTGGGATTGAAGTTAGCACTCGGACCATTCGGAATTGCTTGCACCAGGCTGTTTTACGAGCAAGGAGGTCTTGCCGAGCTCCTCTGAATTCCCGGCAACGACAACGACGGAGATTGCTGTCGGCTAGGCTTCGGCAAAATGAAGAAGAAAACATTTGGCAAAACCGTCTCTTCGTTGACGGATCGCGAATCAGTACCTACTCATCCAGATAACCGACGTGTCCGTGTCTGGAGAAGACCAGGAGACCGTGAAAGGCAAAAAACTGTGACTGGAACAGTTCAACAAGCCGGGAAATCGGTGTCCTTTTGGGGTAGTATTATGATTGGAGCTAAAACGCCTTTGATCCCGTATCAAGGGTTTGCATGACAGCAGACAAGTGTAGAGCAGTTGCTATTGATGTAATTGTCAGACCATTCCGAGTACACCATGAGCACCATACTGGTCGATGGTAATGCGCCCGCCCATCGAGCTCAACGAGTCAATGCTGCTCTCCGAGAATACGACATCACAAGGTTAGACTGGCCTGCCGGCTCGCCTGTCTTAAACCATATAGAGCACGCGTGGGATGCTTTTAAGCGAGCTGTTTGGAACCGTCAGCCACATCCCCAGACAGTGCAGAGCTCAGGAAAGCCGTTATTCAAGAATGGGGCTTTTTTACTTTAAGCCAAGTTTCTTCGTAATCATTTGCTGGGCAGGCACAACGCCAAGCATAATCTAGAGTTTGATATTCCTGAATACGGCCGCGTTGGCTAGGACGATAAGAGGGCACAGGACTGGAACTGGGGTCAAAGCACGGAGGTAAGTCGCGCACTATAGATGCCTTACCCTTGCATAAACGGGACCAGCTGAAACTTTTACCTGAAACATTTCAAAACATTGAATATTGAAATACTGTAGTGTGATGTAGTGAGATGCTCTTAAGCGAGCTGTTTGGAACCGTCAGCCACGTCCCAGACAGTGCCAGAGCTCAGGGAAGCCGCTATTCAAGAATGAGACAGGTTACCCCAAGAAATGCGGGATAACTTGATTCTCAGCATGCCCAGGAGGATCACCGCATGTGGTCGAGCCAGGGGAGGAGTTATCTACTATATAAAAATAAGACGGGTTTTCCTTCCTGACGCTATAACTCCAGAACGCACGAACCGATTTCCACGGTTTTGCATTCGTTGGAAAGGTCTCGGGCTCCGTGAGGTTTATAGCGTAGGTAGGGTAGGTAGGGTAGGTAGGGTAGGTAGGGTAGGTAGGGTAGGTAGGGTAGGTAGGGTAGGTAGGGTAGGTAGGGTAGGTAGGGTAGGTAGGGTAGGTAGGGTAGGTAGGGTAGGTAGGGTAGGTAGGGTAGGTAGGGTAGGTAGGGTAGGTAGGGTAGGTAGGGTAGGTAGGGTAGGTAGGGTAGGTAGGGTAGGTAGGGTAGGTAGGGTAGGTAGGGTAGGTAGGGTAGGTAGGGTAGGTAGGGTAGGTAGGGTAGGTAGGGTAGGTAGGGTAGGTAGGGTAGGTAGGGTAGGGATTCTGTATGAATGAGTATTGGACGGACAGGACAACGTCTGTCAGGTCAGCTAGTACTGTATTAAATATAAACCTTTTATTAATAAATTGTTGTTTAAGTTTGGTTAAACAGACTTTTTCTTTCTGTCAAATTCCTGTTGCAAGTAAATTATGATTAGTTACCTAATTAGCATTTTTTTTTATTAAATATTTTTTAAATTTTAAACCGGGTATTTCTATTTAAAGGAAACAAATATTTTTTCTTGATAAAGTTCAATTTAAAAAATTATATCAGCTTATGCTAGTGATCACTGATCACAAACTTTTACTGATGTATTATGATAGATAACACAACTCTCATTATCGTTGCGAGCGGGACTGCAGCTTCAACAGAGAAGCAATCCTTGAGGTGTAAGAAGAATTTTAATTGCCGCTTAAATGCCTAACTATTTAGCTCCTTCCAACGTATAGGCAATATGTTAAATATTAGTTTTTTATTAGTAGGTGTATAGGAGGTCCACCTCACTCCCTGAGGAGTTAACATCTTAAGTTATGCAGATGATATGGTGTTGCTGAGTCCTTCAATTAGCTGTTTACGGAAACTGGTTAAAGGATGTGAGGACTACGCCTTGGCACGTGTGCTCAGGTACAAGCCGAACAAAATCCAGTTGTTGGTATTCCTACCGCGAGGTTCTAAAGTCGGCATCGTCCTACCTCTCCGTTACATTAAATAGTGTCCCACTTAGCAGAGTGGCGCAGCAAAGTACTTGGGTCCCTGGGTCACAGAGGACCTGTCTGATAACGTGGACGTTGAGAGGGAAAGAATTGGATGTCCGTGGGAACATGCTGGCTCGCAGGTTAAAACGGTGCCCAAATGAGGCGAAGTGCACAATGTTCAGGACATACTGCCAAACATTTTATTCGTGCAAGCGAGTCTCGGTTTCGTTAAGAGGGTATTTTCACACCCGTTATGTGTTGCTTGAAAAATATTTATTAATCCAAAACAAACTTGCCAGCTATTTTCGGTGCAGTTTCCCGGCGCCGTATTGACTCTTTGGAAGGCTTTTTTACTTTAAGCCAAGTTTCTTCGTAATCATTTGCTGGACAGGCACAACGCCAAGCTAAATCTGGAGTTTGATATTCCTGAATACGGCCGCTTTGGCTAGGACGATAAGAAGGCACAGTACTGGAACTGGGCTCAAAGCACGGAGGTATGTCGCACACTATAGATGCCTTACGCTTGCATAAACGGTACCAGCTGAAACTTTTACCTGAAACATTTCAAAACATTAAATAACAAAATGTGAAAACAAAATTCACACAATATTCTTACGTCGCCGCGTCCGCGTCGTAGCAGAAAGTTTGTGACATGCCGTTTTTTCGCCTTAAGGTTCGATTTCCTAGGAGAGCGGTGGCCGACACATAACAGATGCAGAGAGGGTCGTCATTCGGCGGCAAATTGTGGTCGTTATTATGCGGCCAACGCAGTCTTAGAAAACTATAGCTTTCCGTTTCACGCTTGCTTGTGCAAATAGATATTCAAGCAAGCAAGTTGCTGCATGTAGCCGGGCCTTATGACAAATAAAATGGCAGCCTTAAGTATCATAATAACTGCTGGCCAATTCCAAACACAACACAAACGAATTTAGTCAGTTTTTACAAAAAACAAATACTTACACGTAAATAGGTTTAAGGACAAGCTTTGATGAAAAAAATGTATAATGCCACCCGATCCTGCACCCTAATTGCGTAACTCACGATTCATCATAATCTGTATCGTTTTGAAACGGATTGTTAAACCATTGCTTCATATGTTCGAAAAATGTGTCTGTTCGACAACATAAATAACATAAATAATAATGAATATTGTTTAACTGTGAAGACGAAACCAATTATGATCAATCGTGAGTTACGCAATTAGGGTGCTGGTTTTTATAGGGATCAAAAAACTGTATGAGCCCACAGAGGTTTGAATATTACCAATGTCAGAAATCGCAAAGAATCTTGCCATACTTTTACTTAAGAAATGAGACTAGATGAATGCGAACACAAATAACAGTATATCACAACAGTCCAATTATTTCAGTACTTCACTGGGCTACAGTTGCTACTAGGGAACAAAGCAGAAAGTTACAGGTATGATTCTGCTCCCGATCTCGCCATACTTTTCAAGAACTAAGCAGTCAGTCATGACAAAGTAAAAGAATGGCTAATTAGCTAACTTTCGAAAGAGCAAAATAACAAAGCGTTTGGATTATTCCTTTGCGAACCTGCAGCTGTTAGTTCGATTCCCGAGTATTTTTAGAAGTAGGTTCCCTATGAATATCAAGTCATGAGTCGCAATAGTTTTCTAAGAGACCAACTAGAATTTAAAATGATTTTGTTTAATTAGATGTTAATGGTTCTAACTTCGTTTTACGGCACTTCGTTTTAATTTTAAAATGGAATAAGAGGGATAAAAGTAAAACTATAAGGAATTTTTATAGTGAAAGTATAGTCGTATCCGTAACTTGATAATGTGATTTTTTGTTTACGTAGGTACATATTTTTGTATTTTCAAGGTTCAAATACTAGAGTTATGTATAATATGGATATTCCAGTTGGAGTCGTGTAAATCAGACCTCTGGTTTCGAAGTTATTACAAGATTTGTTTAGGGCTGATTTTACCAAAGTCAGATATCTTTTATCCGTAGAGTAAAATTTACGTTCGGAGCAAGGCAAAATTGATATCACAGTCGTGTCTTCTGGAATCGCTATAAAACTGCGTCTTGGTAGACCGTAGAACAACCATCCGCAGCAACAAACACACGATGGGTGTCACAGTTCTGTTTAGTGGCGATTTCCGGCAAACACTACATGTGGTGAGGCAAGGAACTAGGACTGACGAGGTGAATGCTACGTTGAATAGTTTGACTGGACGTAAGTTTATAGACTGCGCTTGATTATCAACATATCAGTTCTTTTAAAGTTAGTGAAGACACTCTACCGGAGGAGAGCATTTGTAGGTGAATCTACCGAAGGCTCTTGGTAGAGTAGTTCCCACTTTAGAAGGTCAGATTCGTCTGATGTACTTCTATTTCTTGGGTGTGTGACCGGGCTATTTTAACGTTCAAAAATGATCAAGCTGCAGCGAACAACCACAGTATTTTCTAGGAAATTGAAGGCCAATTATAGCCATTAGACTGTTGGGCGGGTATCGACGTCAGGACACGCTGCTTCTTACACGGTATACTGTACTGTAACCAAACCAAAAATGTAGTATACGGGAAAGTTTTATAAATTGTGGCTGTTATTTTAGTAAATTGTTGTGACTTTCGACTTCCACGCGAACGAAGTCGCGGGCAGAAGCTAGTTAAGTAATAATTACTTTTTAGTTGAATAGTGTATGCATAAAAGTTCATTTTTAAACTTGCCAGCTTTTTTGGATGCAGAATCACCCTCGTGACGCATTGACTCTATGGATGGCTTCTGTACTTTAGCTGATCGACTCCTCGTTTCTTCGTAATCATTTGGTGGACAGCCACAAGACGATTGCGATACTGGAGTTTGGTTTTGCTGACTACGACCGCGTTGGCGAGGACGATTTGAAGGCACAGGACTGGGACTGGGACCAGAGCACGGAGTTGTGTCGCACGCTACGGATGCCTTACGCTTGCTTGAACGAGACCAGCTGGAACTTTTACCTGAAATATTTGAAATCATAAAATATAGAAATGTGAATCAAAATTCGCAATATTCATATCATTGCAAAAAAATTGCGGTATACTGAGACCGAGGATTGTTGAAAATTCATCCTTTAAAAGGGTTGAATAGGAGATAAAAGTTCGTACGAAGGTCAGTAATTTTTCCGATGGCATATTCCGATAGCGTAAGCTAAGTGTTTATTTTCTTTAATCATGGTAGTTTTTACACCGGATGAATGAAATTTTTCAAATTAACAGTTAGTTTTTCACTCCTACAGGAGAATATTTTCGCAAACTAAATAAGAAATTAGTCCATAACTTCTTTTTTTTTAGTGTTTATTTAATTCAATATGTTGTTACAGTTTAATTTTAAACATCTCCTGCCAAACTGCAAAGCAATTTGTCGGCAGTAGGTTCTCGAGGATGTAACACGAATCTTTGCTGGTTAAACATAAAAACTAAATCTAAGCTAAAACTAAGGCTAAAACCATGGCTCTGCTGGCAAATACTCCGTATGTGAATACAGAGTAGTTACCCACACAACCATAGATTATACAGCTACAGCTACTACACTCAGCGGCATCAGCCAACGAAAGACACGAGACCAACCTAGCTTAGCAAATACTGAGTAGGTATTATGATACCTACTCAGTATTTGCCAAGCAAACTTAATACCTACAACATTAGCCGACTGAAGGCCGCCGAGGATCGCAGCAACTATGGACACATTGACATGTAATGTTTCCTTAGAACACTTTTAAGGTGGTTTTTACTTTTGACATGATCGATCATTCCTTCAGGTAATTCATTAATTAATGTAGGTGTAATCCAACGTCTCGTAAGCTTACCATAATAGTTGTTTACTTTTGGCACCTGTAGCTTCTTTTTCTTTGCAAGTCGGGTTGGGTAGTTATGTACTTTTTCTTTTTTATGTTTGTTATTGTTATGTTGTTCAGGAATCATTGTCATTTTTAATTTCAAGTCAACTGGTAATATATTGCACTTCTTAAATAATTTGTCATATTCCTTGTTCAAAGTCAAAGTCAAAGCATTTATTTCAATTAGGCACTTAAAAGGCACTTTTGAACGTCAACATTTATATTTAAAAAATAGAATTGATTCTAGTCGCCCATTCCAAAATGTAGTTTCGTATGGAGAAGAACGGGCAAGAAACTCCACCGTTACTCTTTTAAAATGTTTTACATACAATTTATCATAGTACATTCTTTATATAATTATATGTGAAAACGATGCACCCAGAATAAAATTACTACACCAAAAAAGGTAACTGAAGCAATAAAGATAAATTAATTATATGATAGATACATGGTGCTCACATATTTACAAACATTGTAAGAGTAAGTATACGATTTTCCTAGAATATTAACAAGAAGTTTTTCAACAAGAAGTTTGTTCAAGCTTTGTTTGGTTCTTTTACTCACTAACATTTTTAGAAGTCGTGTTTGTAGTATTGTAATTTTGTCTAAATATATTTTAAAAGTAAGTCCATAACCACACAACCAATAACTGATAATCGAATCGGGAAGTGCATAGTACAGTGCATACAATAGTCCTCTCGTGACGACCGGCTTCAGGGTATACAATTTACCCAGAACTGACCGAATTTTATTACAAACAGTGTCTAGGAACGTACATTCCATGCAAATTTAGTATCAATGGTCAATCCTAAGTACCTACTTGTAAGTTTTTACCTGCTCCAAATTAATACACTGACAGATTGTTTTTCCATTGTGAAGACATTCATAACTATGACCTTTGATAATCAAGTTAATGTTTTTGTTACTTGAATATGGAGAATGTATTGGCATGCACTTAGTTTTTTCTACGTTAATTATTATGCCGCTATCGTGCGCCCATTTAATTATATTATCCAAATCTTCTTGTATTGCTCCTTGTATGGAGGTTTGGTCGTTACCACTGAATAGGAGACATGTATCGTCAGCGTACATGTGAGCTTTACATTTTTTAATAACATTACACATACTATTAACGTGAATAATATAACCAACAGGCCCATATACAGATCCGGTACGAACACCATATTTAACAACACCCTCAATACTTTCCGCATGAGCAACTCGAACTTTGATCGTTCTGCGCTCTAAGTACTGGCCAAACCATCTATTGATTGGTCCACTTATCCCACACTCATCCATCGCCTGCAACAAGCCATTGTGATCCAGGGTATCGAAGGCTTTTTTGAAGTCTATAAATACTGCTACCACTATGTTTTTATCATTTAAGTATTTATTTACATCGTCCGTAAATGTTGCCAACGCCGTTGCCATACTTCTGTTTGGTCTAAAACCATGTTGAAGATCGGTAATAATATCATTTTTGTCTAAATAAGCTGTGATTTGATTAACTATAAACTTTTCCATAATCTTATTGATTGTATTTAAAATAGCTATTGGTCTGTAATTTGTATATTCTAGATGTGATCCTTGTTTGTAAATTGGTCTAATAATTGACTCTTTTAACCTATTCGGGTATCTACTTTCTTTTACACATAGATTAATAAAATATGCTATAACAGAACTAATTAAGTTCTTGACTTCTTTTAAATCTTTTTTTAAAAGAAGTCAAGAACTTAATTAGATCAAGAACTAATAATAAATGTTTGAAGAAAATATCACAACGCTCTGGCACATGTAATAAAGGGTGCAAAAAGAATACGTCATCTACGCATTCTATACATCATCTAAGTAACTTCGTGTAAAAATAATTGCTGATTTTTTATGTCAACATTCGCAATTTTCGGTATTGTCTCGCAAGCAAAACATGTTGCGTAACGGTGCATGTAACGGTAGAGGGATCGTAGGAATTTTGAAAAATAAGTTAATATTTGATTTCGTACAAAATCTTTAAAAAACTTTGAACTTTAATATCTCTGTAACCAGAAAAAAAAATATTAACGGAAAGAAAAAGTGAATATCGATTTCTTACCGGGTATTTTTACACCCACTATGTGTGTTGCTGTGTTGCTTGAAAAATCTTTAATTATTCTAAAACAAACTTGCCAGCGATTTTGGGTGCAGTTTCCCGGCGACGTGTTGACTCTATGGAAGGCTTTTCTACTTTAGCTGTTGGCTTCCAAGTTTCTTCGTAATCAACTGGTGTACAGACACATGGCCAAGGAGGTTCTGGAGTTTGATGTTCCTGACTACGACCCCGTTGGCTAGGACGATTAGAAGGCATAGGAATGGAACTGGGGTCAAAGCACGGAGGTATGTCGCACACTACAGATGCCTTACGCTTGCATAAACGGGACCAGCTAAAACTTTTGCCTGAAACATCACAAAGTATAAAATACTGAAATGTGAAAATAAAATTCACACAATATTCTTACGTCAAGGCAAAAAGCTTGTGACACACCGTTTTTTCGCCTTAAGGTATAGTTTCCTAGAAATATTGCAAAGAAGGCCATTTATGAAATGGCATCAGGGCTTAACGTTATGGTGTCCAAAAACACTTTCTAGGGAAACACGTCGGCTTATTTCATAAGTAACATTTGAATAACGTCATTCGACAGAAAACTGCTTATGCTATTTGGCAGCCACCGCAGTCTTAGGAAACATAGCTTTAACGTTTCAAGCTTGCGTAAATTTACTGACTGCCTCGTTGGCTTATCTTTAACCAGCGTTACGGTTAGATTCCCAAGTCCAGCAAAGTGTTCGTTGTTCCATCTGGAATTTCTCAGTAGCAGCTTAGTATGGATTTACGTTTGGTTGATGGCAATTATAGGGTCG
Source organism: Polymixis flavicincta (assembly GCA_949987655.1). Lineage (NCBI taxonomy): Eukaryota > Metazoa > Arthropoda > Insecta > Lepidoptera > Noctuidae > Polymixis > Polymixis flavicincta. Next base: position 5,956,911 of record OX465171.1, on the reverse strand, counting down.
CCCCGGTCGCCCCCTACCACATGAGACTTAAAAATAGCTGGCGAAATGTGGGAGCACTAAAAGTACACCTTTGCCTAAGCCTTCGGGAAATGTAATCGTGATGTTATCATCATATAACCCGAAGACGTCAACTTGTCATCAACCTCTCCCAAGCATCGCTACTTTGACCGCTTCTTTTCTTCTCGCATCCAGCGGAAGCGTTGGAAGGCCTCCCACAAGATGGATCGATGACCTGGTGAAGACAGCAGAAATACGCGGAACATTGTGTTATTAAAAAACAAAATTCACTCACCCGGTTTTTTGGATGCAGTATCAGGCTCATGACGGAGTGACTCTATGGATGGCTTCTGGACTTTCGCTGATCGAGTCCTCGTTTCTTGGTTATCATATGGTGGACAGCCACAAGACGATTGCGATGCTTCTTTGAAATCGTCTGGTAACTTACGAAGCGAGGGGGGTTTCGAAATTTGTCTTTGCTGACTACCAACGTGATGGCGAGGATAACTAGGCGGCTCGACATAACTGTCGTCGAAGCACGGAGGTGAGTCGTACGCTGGTGATTGACGGAACCAGCTAAAACTTTTACCTGAAACATTTAAAACCCTTGTCTTTTGCTTGGGAGAATAAGAAAAAATATTTTTCCATTGGCGTAAATTCTTAACAAGTTCGGTCAAATACTTGCCTAGGATAAATTCATTGAAATATATAAAGCCCAGGCAAAAAATCATGGAATGCGAAAAAAGCCAATGGTTTAAAAAAAACAGAATTCGTCCCTAATATCACTTTTTTCTGGAAGTTACGTTGGCCTTTTGTGTGGGATGCAACATGTGTCGACACCCTTTCGCCATCCCATCTTCCAGAATCGTGCGGAAAATATCAAATAGTGCAAATATTCCAATCTTATTGGAAGTTATATGTTCGAGCCGTTTGGGGTTGAAACTGTAGGCCCATGGAGTCCGAGTGCCCACGTAGCTTTCCGTGACATTGCCAAGCGGTTGGTCGACTCTTCACGTGACCAGAGGGCTCGCTATTTTTCGGCCAAAGAATCAGTATTGCCAACGTGGCTGTGGCATGTTACAATCACAATGTGTTTGTTGCTCCACACAAACTAAAGACTAAATAAAAATCCAAAACCAAATTCACTTGCCAGCTTTTTTGGTATCAGCCGGTTTAGCGGATGGATTCCGCGTTTCTTCGTTATCAACTGGTGTACAGACACACGGCCAAGGTGATTCTGTAGTTTGATGTTGCTGACTACGAGAATGTCGGCGGCGGGAGTAAGACGGCACGGGTTGCACGGGACTGGAACTGAAGTCTGAGCACGGAGGTACTTCACACACTGCTTCTGATGATGCTGATTTATGTGAACGGAACCAACCTACACCAAAAATATGTTGTAAATAGATTTTTATTACTCTGGTTTATGAATTTGTATAATAGTATTATTACATAGTTAGGATTGTCACGTAGGACAGAAAAAGCCAATCTACTGATCTATTATCAAGTAGCGGAACAGACCGGGGCTAACCGAAAGTTTTGGAAGTATATACAGTCAGCGTCAAAAATACCGGGATGAACGGACTGATCAAAATGATTTCAACAACTAATAAACTAAACTTTATCTCAATTGAATAAAGTTCTTGTTAGAATGACAGTTGACGTATACTGTTATTATCATTGAGTTAATATTTCATTTTCACAGTTGTTTAGATTATTTTGAATACAGATACGGGACATTTTATGTTACACGTTAGGTGATCCCCCGCACATTTGGTACAGGTGGAAGGCTCCACTAATGCAAGCCTTGAAGTTGACGATGAATATGTCGAAGGCCAAAGTTATGTGCAACTAAATACCTGGAAGAGTAGACGTAGACGGGGAGACAATTCAACATATCCAGGAATATCTTTACTTAGGTCAGTAGTCTCATACCAGGCGAGGCAAGTTAAGGAAAAGAGAAGCGGCTAGAAGAGCTACTGGTCCATGGAAGAACTATTCAAAGTAGAGTTGTTTGTGGTACTAAAACGCAGGCTCATGGAGATGTGTATTCTTTCCGTCTTAATCTCTGGAACACAGAGTTGATCTTTGGCTAGCATTCCAGAAATCCAAACTCAAGGTCTGCCAACGAGCAATGGAACGCAGAGTACAAGGCGTTAAATTAGCGGATCGTGTTCGAAACACAATAGTGCACTCCAAAACAAAGATAGCTGACGTGGCTCAAAAAGCAGCCCTACTTAAATAGGACATGTCTGCCGCATGCCGGACAAACTGTGAGCCCAAATAGCACATAATTGGTATCAATGAGACGGGGTCGCGGCTAACCACGTAGGAGGCTCCGTCAAAATTGAAAAGAGGACAGGCAGGCTCGCAAAACATGGTAGGAGTGAAAGGTCACTCCCAGGAACAGGAGAGCGTAGGCTACTAATAAAAAAAATTAACAACTGACCTGTCCTAAATTGAGTTCAAATGAATTGAAATCAACGACAACATGACCTTGTGCGTGTGTACCAAAAACACCTTTATCAGAAATCTTTCAAATTGATTGGCCTACAATGTATGAATTGCTAAAAACAAACTCAAGACAAACGATTAATCTATAATAAAAAAATGAATCGCAAAATGTGTTGGTAAGCACATAACTCAACAACGCCTGGAAATGTTCGTTGAAGTCCATGGATGGTTTTTAGGTTTTTTTTTAATGTTTAGGGTAGGTAGGGTAGGTAGGGTAGGTAGCGTAGGGTAGGTAGGTTGGGTAGGGTAGGTAAGATAGGGTAGGGTAGGTAGGGTAGGTAGCGTAGGGTAGGTAGGATAGGGTACGGTAGGTAAGGTAGGTAGGGTAGGTAGGGAAGGTATTTTGTATGAATGACTATTGGACGGACAGGGCAACGTCTGTCGGGTCAGCTAGTGCTTCAATAAAACAAAATGAATTGTCTGTCTTCTGGACTAATGAATCACAAGCGCTACTGCTATGCATGAAGTCGTCCGAAGGGTTTGATTCACGAGTCGGGCGTGTTATTGTTGTTTTTTTTATTTCTAAAATTTTTCAGTGGCAACCCGGAGTTTTAATTTGTGTCCGGTTGATGGCTGTAGACTCACCTCTTATCACATGGGACTTGAAACACTTCTGCCTAACCTTTCGTGGAATACTAGCATGACATTATGTTAAGACAAAAAAATGCTTGCCAGCTTTCTTGGGTGTAGCGTCACCCTCCAGAGGTAATGACTCTATGGATGGTTTCTGAACTTTAGCTGACCGACTCTTCTCTTTTTTTAAATCGTCTGGTGAACAGCTACAAAGCGAGGGGGATGTTGTCATTTGGTTTTGCTGACTACGACCACTTTGGTGAGAGCGTTTGGGCGGTACGGGATTGAAACTGGGTTCAAAACACGGAGGTGTGTCGGTCGCTGATGATTGACGGAACCAACTGCGTTTGCCTGAAACATTTAAAAACATAGCTTATGAATTATATTCATATCAAAAGTTATGATAGATACTAAAAATATTGTTAATGCTTCTAATCTTCTTAATTCTTCTAATTAAAATCCAGAACAAAATTCACTTGCCAGCTTTTTTGGCATCAGCCGGTATAGGTGATGGCTTCCTTGTTTCTATGTAATCATCTGGTGGACAGACACAAGGCCAAGGGGATTCTGGAGTTTGATGTTGTTGACTACGCTTATGTTCGCGACTGTGGTAAGATGGCACGGGACTGGAACTGAAGTCAGAGCGAGGCAGTCCATCGCTCACCGGTTCTGGTGATACTGCCTTATGTGAACGGAACCAACCTACACCAAAAACATTTTAAAGATAATTATAGTTCGAAGTTATGACTTATGAATTAATATTTTGCAGACAAAGGAGAAACCCAAACTCCATAGAAACTTGGGCCTGGCGTTATACGGCTGGAATTTGACTATAAATTAGAACATCTAGGAAGGTTTCACGAACCACATTTTCACGTCTCCCAGCAATGGCCAAATTGATAAGATCAGACGATGTTTAGGTACATTTTAGGTTACGTTTGTTATAATATTTTTTACGTTTTTTTTATATTTACGCAGCTTATCACATTTAGGAAGGTACCTACATAAAAGCAATTAGAGGGTGACTTCAAATTTATCTGATTGATGTTACTGAAAAACTCAGCTGAAAACTCGTATGTTAATTAGACATGGCCCACTTACCTCACAAATGGCTTGCATTTATTTTTATTGTATCTACTAGTATGGGATTTGACGTATTCTCAGAATACAGTACCTAATCTCAGATTGCAATACTTAATATCTGCTAAAATATAAAACGCAGGCACGTAAAAATATAAGACGCTCCATTATAGACGCATGGTGTGGGTCTTAACGGAGGACCTTGGACATATCGAACGCCTTCTGAGCTGCGTTATTATCGGGTGTCTCTCTACCTCCGCTATTTGGCGGATAGGTGTGTCACCTACAGGGCTCGCAACGGCAGAGGCTGGCGCGAGATGTCGTGCAGTGTTCAACGGGCTTTTGTTCTAGGAACGCTGCTGTATGAAAATTGAGTAAAACTGGTTGTTGAGGAGCAAGCTGTAGCCGGAGGTGAACCCGAAGTGTTAAAAACATTGTGCGGATTTCCGAAAATATTATACCACTTGGCTTACTTGCTTACCAAATGGGTTGGCGTTTGACAATATTATTACCTATTCCTTGAAACAAACAAAATGGTCAAAGCTTCAATAAAACAAAATTTACTTGCCGGATTTTTTGGGTGCAGTATCACCCTCGTGACGTATTGACTCTATGGATGGCTTCTGTACTTTAGCAGATCGATTCTTCTCTTCTTTCGAATCGTCTGGTGGACAGCTACAAAGCGAGGATGATTTTGTCATTTGGTTTTTCTGACTACGACCGTTTTGGCGAGAGTGATTGGGCGTCACGGGATTGATACTAGGGTCAAAACACGTAGGTATGTCGTACGATGATGATTCTGGAGAAACCTTACACAAGCGAAGCCAGCTGAAAGTGTTACCTGTAACATTTAAAACCAAATACATAAATTGTTCTGTGCGTTGCCGGAGTTCTGAGTGATGCCGGGCGCAAAAGAACAGCACCGTCCCATATTTTCTTCCCATGGGTGTGATAATGACATAAATTGTTATGAAAATTTAGAAATGTGAATACTTGATTATTAGTTAGAAATAACCATCAAGTATGTTAAGATCTAATAAAAATAAAAAGTAAAAACTGATAATAGTATTCGAGAATAGAGCGTCACCAGCGATCTTGAGGGCGTAGTCTCTCATCAGCCAATGAAGACCGTAGCTATCCGTAGGTCATTGAACAATTATAACATCTCCAAATTTCATATTTCCAATCACACAGTTACCATGGCCGTTAGTGGCCATGAAACGAGCTTTGTCTTAGCCGTTCTATAAGTTCATAGCACATACCTACCAAAGAAGTTTTTAAAACAAAGACAAACAAATATTTAAGTACCTTTCCGGAAAACTGGCGTTATTTGCCTAGATATAACATTTGCTGCATAATTATCCTTGTAGGTGCCACATGCCCTGTCTGTGGTTGCGTACGCCTTTTCTAGCATTTTATATGATATTTCATTCTGCGTGCTGTTTTGACAAAATTCATCTTTCGTCATCCCAACAAGTCGGAGAACTTCTAGAGGCTTATTTTGGAACATCGTTTCTGTATCATTGGTAGATGATATTTCTTGCATGTAAAACTTTTTTCCTTTTCCACAAACCTGTTCATCGCGTTTGGTAGACGAAGATGTTTTCAGCGCCGGATCTTAAATGGTCATACTGTTTATGTTATTTTTCCATGCTTTTTAAACAGTTTAAAACAATAAAAATGTACAGTTAATAAAAATCGCGAATAAAAATCAAAACTTGGCAAAAATTCTACTTTCAAGTTAGCGTGCACCTAGCTTCTGACGTTTCATAAGTGCCCATGCAGGTTTATATGAAATAAAAATATTTTGATTTGATTTGATTTGAGCGAACATGTTTAACATAAGGAGCTAGCTAAGGAGTAAGAGAATTTTTTCCGTGATTCATTTATAAATAAAAAAAAAGCTGTTCATAATGGTGAGAACAAAAAAGACTTTTTAGGTCCAACACCATTTAAAATTTAATTTGTGTAGCGGCTACATCACTCCCCTCCGGTCTCCGAGGGGCAGTGATGTAGCGGCACTACAAATAAAAATGCTTCGCAACAAAATCGAAAAACTCAAAAAGAAAAGTGGCGCCATCTACAATGCCACAGGCGAACTATTCTTAGAAATTCTACATCGCGCAATCAGAGTTTACTACGACACTCGAATAGATAAAATATCCCGACATCAACTGTCGGGCAGTTGCCCACCAGACACAATACCCGTCTGGTCGGAGAATCCTCCTTTTCAATAGAGGATGAGCGAACTTTACACCCTGTTCCTCATACCTCTATACTTGTATAAAACCGGCCAAGTACGAGTCGAACTTGCAAAGCAACGTCGCCGATGGCTATTTTCTTATTACTAAAAGTTTTATGGCCGGTGAGTGGTGGGGGCCCAAGGGTAACGGTCGTGACTTACGCGTTGTGGGTCGTAGGTTCTTATGTTAACATAAATCATTATTTTAGGAAAACTTCATTGGGTATGTGACCCAATGAGGATTTCTTAAAAGGGCGCTGGTTAGACATATAATTTTATGTGGTAATTACCGCGTCGAGAGTGTTATACGATGAAGGCCAGCCAGCACCCATACCATTTTTGAAGAGAACAGAAACTAATCCCAACTGATTACGAACCGCGGATTAGATTCTGTAGCTGGTTGGTGGAAGACCCTGGTCGTAAAATTCACAGACGAGTCCACTATTAGTAGACTGGGGTAATTTAATATCCACAACGCACACTGGTGGTCGTACCAAAACCCCCCGACCATTTTCAGCACCGGTTTGCAGTGAATGTGTGGGCAGGAGTCATAGGGCCCGTCTTTTTGGAACGCCTTAGCGGCGAAACATACCTACAGTTGCTCGTATCTGTGCAAGAGATGCTGGACGATGTTGTTCTTGACGAAATAAGGGACCACTACTTCCAGCAAGATGGAGCGCCCGCACACTACCACCGAGAAAGCCTTGCGTACCTGGAAGAATCCAAGTACGCAAGGCTCGCAAGGATAGGTAATAACCTATCCTAATCACTGGATAGGTCGTGGTGGGCCTATTACATGGCCGCCTCGATCACCCGACTTTACGGCGGGGTCGTGTAAAAGACTTGGTGTATGGACATAGTGGCAATAATATTCGAAACGTGGACGAACGTGACAGGGACACATTAATTCAAGTCAAAAACAATGCGCCACGTCGGGCTAACATAATTATGCATTGAACAAAGTGGTGGACATTTTCAACATCTTTTGTAAATAAGGTAAAATCTCAAAAAATTAAGACTTTTTGTAAATGGCAAAATTATTGTAAATAGGTTGATTCAAATGTAAGCAAATCATAACATCGTTGTGGCTGCAACTAAACCATAATCACCAGTCAAATCTCGAGCCAAATGCTCGAATTCAAGAAAAAAATTGAGCTATTACATTTTATTGCAATAGATATGGTAAACACGCTTGAACGCAGTTTTTAGGGTTTGCATAGAAAACAACTCCAATAATATTGTGTTCATTCTGCCAAAGAATACACTCCCATAAAATATGATGGGCAAGGCACATTGTTCATGTCAAATGGAGAACATCAACACAAAGGCGACGCAAGAAGCTAGAAAGGAAACATAATTGCCTTGACCTGTAGAAATTGGTAACCCAGTGATCCATTACCAGCCATGACCTGATGCCACCAGAAAGTCGCCCGGGACAGATGGGAAAAACCGGTGGTGTTGGATCCAATCTGCATTGCCATTCAGATAATAGTTCCTGACAGTCTGTGGCACTGTCCACATGGTTTTTTTTGGGGTGGGAAATCATCAAATGACTTCTCCCGCTCTGGTGGAGCAGGAGGGCGTGTCAGACTTTTACTGACTAAAATCCACCCGTATTCCCTCAGTTGCCCGTGTGCCAGGGGCGACGGTATCTCTTTCGAAAAACCCGCACCCCTGGCAGGCATCGGCCCTTGCGGACCCCTTGGTGCCCCTGCGACGGGTCAGCACAGTGGCCCCGCCGCCTACCACTTTCGGCCGCAGGGGATAGGGATAACAGCCAACGCTATACCGACACTCCTTCTCCCCTGCGGCCCCACCGCGTTCGCCATGAAACGGTGGCGGCCCCGTCCAGGCTACGGAAGGGAAGAGGGCTCCGCAGAAGTACCGGCACTCCTCCTCCGCCGCAGCCTGTAACTATCAGCCGCGATGCCTCCCATTCGACATCCCGGCCCACTTCAGTTGCGGTACACCTCACCGCAGCCTATATAAAATATTAGTCTGATTTTTGGTATAACCTAGAGCTTAACCAAGAAACAAAAAAAATAAAGTACGTACCGGAATCCACGGGACTAGAAGTGTTCGCAGTAAAATGACAGTCACTCGACGGAATACTAGTAACGGAATCCATACAATCGGAGGAACCCTGTTCATCGTCATCATCTGACATTGGTACTACTATGAATATCGAGGAAGCACCCTCGAAACGCTTTTTTGACATAATCTTGAACATTATCTTCGATACATCGAGTTTACTGGGCAATTGATTGAACAGCACGATGGGATCTTTTGTTTCAGAGTTCTCCTTCCATTTCCCCATGTTTTTATTTCCAAAGTTAGCTTCTAATTGAGACATTCTTAAGATAGTATATTGTTGTGGAACCACTGCTCCAATATTTCTTGTTACATTCCGTTCCCCAAATGTTGCGGGATCGTCGATTGCATCGTCACTGTCCAAAATAAAAACGAATAATAATTGTAGTGATACACATCTAAATTACCTAATTGCAGGTTAATTTAAAAAAGAATTGCAAGGTCTTAAATAAAAACCTTAAATAAAAAACCGGACCAGTGCGAGTCGGTCCCGCCCACTGAGAGTTCCGTACAAATTTTTAGGTACATACTATAAAAATTGTAGGTAGGTACATATTATCAAAAATCGTTTTTTATTTACTTAAATATCAATTTTAATCCAGATTTGTAAGTGGTCATATTATGGTTTACCCTATGGACCTTTTACAACATCCTCTGAACCTGTAATATACTAATAAATGATTTGATTTGAAAAATAATTAAAAATCTGTTTGAGCTTGTGCCAATGAAGCCCTTTCATACGACCTCCTTGAATAAAATTCAAGCACCTCGCTTCGCTTGACGCAGTTGCCGACCCTTCCCCCGCACCGTCTTGCCTACTGTTTAGCTAATAAGCCGAACGATAACGCGCCCGTGATCCTTTAATAAACTGACTTGGAGCGAATGGAGGTAACGACTAATCATGATACTTTTTTTCTGATAGATTAGGATACTTTTTATCCCGGGAGTCCGTTTCCGCTGGATAATTTACGGCTTCCACGCGGGCGAATCCGCGGGCAGAATGCCCATATTACACTATGTGTTGTTGGGAACCAGCACCCTAATTGTGTAACTCGCGATTAATCATAATCTGTTTCGTCTTGAAACAAATTGTTAAACCATTGCTTCATATGTCCGAAAAATGTGTCTGCTCAGCAACGTAAATAACGCAATGAATATTGTTGAACTGTCAAATTGAAACGGATTATGATTAATCGTGAGTTACGCAATTAGGGTGCAGTTCTCTCGCTTGGTTGCGATAATCCATTATTTTTTATATCAGAATCTTATGGGTACCTAAAATCAATCATCGTTTCACAATTAATTTAATATCTATTGTAATTAGTCATTCAAAAGATCTTCATTTAAATAGTAGGCATAGGTTTTTGCTTTATTGAACAATTTTATTTGTGTCATAGGATTTGGTGCATCACTAGTTTGTATCACTATGTTTACCAAATAATAGAGGAAAAGAGATAGCAAAAAAATTACATTCAAAAGAAAGGGAAGCAAACATTAAATACATCAACGAGAATCCTTGCACCTCCAAGTATGACCAGTATAAGATGAACTCCGATGAATAATATCAGAAAATAATTCTAACTAGCTGACCCGACAGACGTTGTCCTGTTCGTCCAAAAGTCATTCATACAAAATCACTACCCTACCTACGCTACCCTACACTACCCTACCTACCCTACACTACCCTACCCTACACTACCCTAACCTACCTACCTACCCTACCTACCTACCCTACCTACCCTACCTATCCTACCTACCCTACCTACCCTACCTATCCTACCTACCCTACCTACCCTACCTACCCTACCTACCCTACCTACTCTACCTACCCTACCTACCCTACCTACCCTACCTACCCTACCTACCCTACCTACCCTACCTACCCTACCTACCCTACCTACCCTACCTACCCTACCTACCCTACCTACCCTACCTACCCTACCTACCCTACCTACCCTACCTACCCTACCTACCCTACCTACCCTACCTACCCTACCCTACCCTACCTACCCTACCTACCCTACCTACCCTACCTACCCTACCTACCCTACCTACCCTACCTACCCTACCTACCCTACCTACCCTACCTACCCTACCTACCCTACCTACCCTACCTACCCTACCTACCCTACCTACCCTACCTACCCTACCTACCCTACCTACCCTACCTACCCTACCTACCCTACCTACCCTACCTACCCTACCTACCCTACCTACCCTACCTACCCTACCTACCCTACCTACCCTACCTACCCTACCTACCCTACCTACCCTACCTACCCTACCTACCCTACCTACCCTACCTACCCTACCTACCCTACCTACCCTACCCTATCTACCCTATTATCCTCAGCCGTTCAGCCGTTCTTGAGTTATAAGTGAAGTAACTAACACGACTTTCTTTTATATATATAGATTATGATTGTGTAACTATAATATTAACTCACAGATGAAATGTTATGCGATCCTTACGGAAACTCGAAGTTTGGCTATTTTTACCACACCAACGTATTGTGCAAGGGGCCATTATTTTCACAAATTTTTATTTACTAACGCGGAAGTGTTTACGGCTCACAGGAGTGGTCGATACTGAATCGAAATTGTTGAGTGGTGATTTTTATAAGATCTATAAGTCTGATGTGTTGACAGACATCGGTCGCCCGTTATTAGGCGTCTATGGTTTAAATGGTCGCTGCTACAGACCGAAAAAACTAACTTGTCGCACTTGAGATCTGGGAGCGAGTGCTTGCTAAAAATATCGCCAACATCGCAAAAACTACACTGAATCAATGTGGCTTCAGGAGTGGCGCAAGTACTACAGATGCTATCCATTCTATCAGGATGCTTATGGAGAAATACAAATCATCGAAGAAAGATTTGCACCATGTCTTTGACTTAGAGAAAGCCTTTTACCGAGTGCCACGACAATTGATCTGGCAAGCACTCAAAGCGCAAAATATTCTGGAGTACTGTGTTCAGCTTGTCCAGGATATGACAAACATCGATACCCAAGTTGTTACTCCTGCTGGCACAAGTAATCCATTTGAGTAGGAAGTAGGTGTGGATTAGGGGTCAGCCATCACCCCTCTGATATTCAATATAGTCATTGACTACGTCACAAAAATTATACAAAACTGGCAACGTGGACGTTACGCTGATGACATGGTCCTAATAGCTGAAACACTACAGGTAGTCCAGAATGACTTGACGAACTGGTGCATTGCTCTTGAAGTAAGTAGATTAAGAGTTAGTAGGCAAAAAACAGAGTACGTTTACTGCTATTTCCCTGGCGTTGACAAGGCTGGCACGGATTCAATTAAAGGGACACCTATGAAGAGGGTGCAAAAGTTTAAATACCTTTGCTCTTGGGTGATGCCATCCTTATCCTCCAAAGATGAAGAAGATAATGGCAATGAGTCATAAGGTGTCGTATCATTTGAGTGCCGAACTCCTTCCGGAGATTTAACATCCGAACTTTGCTCACTTCAACTACTTACTCGTACAATTTCATCCGGATTTATCTTGAAACAGTAATTCACAACGGAGGAAACACGACACGTATACTAAATTGACACTGTGTGTTCAATTAAAACGATAAAACTTTTATCTTTAAAAATTACTATGTTTTTCCGGCAAAATTTACAACCGCTATGAAATTGACAGCTTCGCGCCAAGCGCCCTTCTTAATTAGAAAAGGACGCTGGTGAGAGAGAGACAGAGACAGGTATAAAACCATGGATAGTTGGGTAAGTTTTAACCATAGATATCATTATAAAGGCAAAGCAACAGTTTCTTCAACTAGCAACAGTGTGTTTTAGAAAACACATATTAATACTTAACTAGTCCCATTTACATCTTTGTAGCTCCTAATATACTAACAATCAAGCGAAATCGTCATCTTAAGAAATATTATATTCGCCTTATCTCCATTGATTATTTTCTTGTGCAAGTGCTTTCATCATCATTTCAGCCGAAAGACGTCCACAGCTGGACATAGGCCTCCCCCAAGCTCCGCCACTTTGAACAGTTCTGTGCTTCCCGCATCCAGCGTACTCCTGCGACCCTCACAAGGTCATCGGTCCACCTTGAGGCCTTCCAACTTTACGTCTTCCGGTCCGTGGTCGCCACTCCAGAACTTTTCGCCCCCATCGGTCATCTGTTTTGCGAGCAATGTGCCCTGCCCACTGCCACTTAAGTTTGGCAATTCTTCGGGCTATGTCGGTTAGCTAGGTTCTCCTGCGGATAGCTTCATTCCTGATTTGATCACACAGGGAAACGCCAAGCGTAGCCCTCTGCATTGCCCTTTGAGTGACTTTAAGCCTTCTTATGAGGCCCATTGTGAGCGACCACGTTTCGGTTCCATATGTCATCACTGGCAACACGCACCGGTCAAAGACTGTCGTCTTGAGACACTGCGGTATGTGGGACGAAAAGATATTACGAAGCTTCCCGAACGCTACCCAGCCGAGTCGGATTCGACGACTGACCTCTTTCTCGAAGTTGGACCTACCTAACTGGATAGTTTGTCCTAGGTAAACGTATTCGTCCACAACTTCGAGTGCAGCGCCTCTGACCGTTACGAGAGTGGGTATTACATGGGCATTGGACATGACCTTTGTCTTGTCCATGTTCACTCCAAGACCCACTCTTTTGGAAGCTCTACTGAGGTCATCGAGCATTGCACTGAGGTCCTCCAGGGTCTCAGCCATGACAACTATATCATCGGCAAACCGAAGGTGAGTGATCGATGTTGATGCCAGCCCCTTTCCAGTCCAGAACCTTGAAGACGTCCTCCAGTGCAGCGGTGAAGACAAAAAGAGGAATTAAAACAATTGCTTTAATTCCTCTTTATTGTTCATGGGGACTTTTTATATAAATACTGTAATGAGCCATGGAGATAAAAAGGATAATATTTTTTTAGCGTTACTGTACTTAACTCAGTACGTAAAAGGCTCGTAGGACGATTTACTAATACATTTTGCTAGTGAGTCGTTTTAATTAAAGTGGTTTTGCTATTAGGATCAATACATTTAAGACATTTGGTATGGAAGGAATAACATTCTCCCAGTCATATTTCAGTCATTCTCTGGAATCTAAGGCGGCATTATTTTGGTTGATTTTGAAGGCACTTTTTTGTAAGACTTAAGGCTAGGTTGTTCCGGCCTGTGGGCCTTTGAAACGCTACCTCCGCCTCCCCTAAATGCAGCGCGACGTATTTATTTACGATGAACTGTCAACCATTTAGCAGAAAATCCATGCCATAGTATAACATATTGCAGTTGATCAACTGAATTATTTTTGGTTATGTTCGATATTTTTACCTTACTTTTAGGTACGGTATGGTAAAACTAAAAATATTACTTAAAGTTCCGTGTGTAGGGTAAGTGTCCTGTAAGTTACCTATTGAGCGTTTTCATATTATCAGATATTGACACCAACCCGATACCTATATGTCGGCAGCTATACACATACCGATTCGAAACTAATATATTTATTACCGGTCTGATTATATTGGTGAATATCGATGACCATCGCGACTCACCAAACGACCACAGTAGGTACAGTACCTAAGAATCGACGTCTCGAAGTCGGCAGTGCGAATAAGTGTGTTCAGTTGAAAGAATGGCCAGTTCTCTCACCTCTATTGTGCTGATATAGGAGTCAGTCACTGTCTACGACGACATAGGTGACAATAACCTACTACTGAGCCTCCTCAAGTTTCGTGCCCCCACACGCTATCCTCGAAAGCCCATCACTCCGCTTTACCCGCCCTTGCGTAGAACTGTCCTAGGTGCTAACTCACCAATACCGCGAATGTGTAAAACCCTAAACAGCTGCAGTGACTTGATTGACGTTCACTACGATAGCATAGGAAAATTTTGTAAATTAATTATTGAATACTATTCTCATAGCTAAGACATCTTAATAATTGCCAATTTGTTAATTTTTGTACTTTTATAATGTTATTTAATTTTATATATTTTCCAATGTAAACTTAGTTTAATTAATTTATTCTGTTAATTGATTTTGAGATTCCTGTCCTACAATATTTTTACGAAATATTTAGTATAAATAAATTAGTGCATGTGGTGTTAGCCTGTAAGTAATTGTTGCACTTATAAATGTTAATAAGTGCACGCACTTTTAATTAAAATGTTACGTGTAAACAATTGTAGGTTAACCAAATAAATAAATAAATAACAACTCTTATGTAAAAGCGTTTATTAGGTAGTAAAGTAGGTAGGTTACTAAACGTACGTGAAAATCTTATCCCCGGTATCGTGGCGGTGTCGGAATCGGCTAATGTGCTGTGTTGTAATTTAATGTAATTGTTAATATGATGTGAACAACTAGTATCAAATGAAAATGCAGAAATGTATTTTCATTCAAAACTAGCTTTGCCTGAGGCTGATGGTTCCAGAAATAGCAATAACAAACATTTATCAAAAAAAAAACCCTTCAGATTTACTATTATTATGATTGCTAAGGGTTTTGACCTCAGGATTAGCTGCTTCTCACACGGACAACTGTACGTCAATTTTATTTGTATATTTAGACTGTTGAGAGCAAATCTACAAATGTGACGTAATTGTGTACAGGGAAGTTTTATATAATGTGGCACAATAGTGGTGTCTTACGACTTCCACGCGACCGAAGTCACGAGCAGAAGCTAGTTACAGATACATATGGTTTTGCGGATGTAAGGTGAAAATGAAAAATTGCAATCGTTTCATTTGGAAATTATGCTTCCAGACCTTTCAACCAGAGAATTTCCAGACAAGTATTAGTTGTCAGTGAATTCGAACTG
Organism: Polymixis flavicincta; assembly: GCA_949987655.1. Lineage (NCBI taxonomy): Eukaryota > Metazoa > Arthropoda > Insecta > Lepidoptera > Noctuidae > Polymixis > Polymixis flavicincta. Next base: position 5,941,606 of record OX465171.1, on the reverse strand, counting down.
AAGGAACACGGGTGGGTTTTAGTCAGTAAAAGTCTGATACGCCCTCCCGCTCTGCCCAGAGCGGGAGAAGTCATTTGATGATTTCCCATCTAAAACATAAAAAAACCCTTGTGCAATTTGTTCTTTGAGAAAATAAATGTCTTTAAATCGAAATCATGCTTCCAGACCCAGAGGTTCAGGCTAAGTGTAAGTTGTCAGTGAATTCAAGAATATATCAAGTAGACAAGCTGTGTCCGACGGTATTTCTCTTCGTCAAAATGGTAGTTTTCCATATAAATCATCCACTATTTTATTTACATTTGTAGTGGCAGAATTTTCATAGATCCTGATTTTCAAACTTTTGTCTCAGCAATTTTTTTCCTATTCTCTCTGTTGGTGTCAGACTGAAAGTCCTTTATATTATTAGTATACAACTAACAACCAGACATATTGCATAATATGTAATATTAATGTAGGATATGATAGTGGCGAACACAGTTCGGTGCAGAGGAAATATCATAGTTGATATGGATGAAACTGATTAAAAGAATCTTAGAAAACTGTGATTTGTACAAACTTCTTCATAAACGACGAATACGACTCTCACTTGACTATTATTTCATCGACAATAATTTGTTATGTGTCAACACTATTTTAAGATGACAATTAAATGTCATCATATTGCCTAGAAATAATCACATATTAGAAAACAATTTTATGAATTAAAACTATTATATAATTACAAGATATTTTTTCTGAGCTATCGTAATTTCATAAATTAATTAGATTTTTTTGTACAAGCGAAGAATGAGCGTGTTTTTGAAAATGTTGACATAGGTCCACCCTCGATGACGTCCCGCAGGACTCTGACAGACTCTGAGCGTGAGCCGATTTAGCCGAATTTAGATCTTTTTAAGTTTATTAAAAAATAACTACTAAACTAAAAAATTGAACCTTTAAATTTAATTCCCTCTTAAATACGATTTTCTCATCGTATATGCAATTTTCACATAATTTTGTGCTCTTATTAGGAAATGAGACGGAAAATGGTTTTGAAATCGACCCTGTTTCGGATTTTTTTTTTTCAACGTGCAAGTTGCAATTAATCGTGTTTTGAACCTTTAATTTCCCTCAAACAAGGATCTATCTATGTCATATGTTTTTTTCAGGGCCTAAATACACGAATTTGATCATTTAATCTTGATTCAGAAACAGGCAATTTGGGACAACCCCCGTTAAATATCAGAAAATATATAATATTTGATAATGGTGACTTACGTTTCTAAATAGAGAACATGAAGTGAGCAAATATCAATCTCTGCTTTGGAACTCCTTATGGTGACTCCTTCATTGCGAAAATCATAAAATCTTAGGTTTTTAGCAAAGAAATATGATTTTATTCATAATTCGGGTATTAGTTACCTGGTTGTTGGTCCGTCCAGAGAGGTGATACTCAGTAGGTCGTTAGTAGACTCGTAGCCCGAGTATTGCGCGGAGCTAGACGAAATGCTGCTTTCTATACCCGAAATCAAACTGATTGAATCCATACTGTTGCTTGTACTTGTGCTTAATGGCATGTAATTTTTCATAATGAGAATAGTTTCATAACTGCTTGCAGAATTAGGTTTTGAAGTTGGCTTCCTGTAAACATCATCCGATGATTGAAAAGCTCTTAAGCTTTCCAGAACCCTCTCCGATTTACTGGCTCTGCCTTGGTATTGTGCTATACTGCTCGGCGCATGAATGTTTTCGCTTTTAATGCGATATGGTCTTATACTATAGCTCACATCAGAACTGCTAGGTGCTGCTACTGAAGGTGATTGAGTTTCTGGGAGGGGTATACCTCGGTTAGTTTGTGCTCTCAGATTTTGTTCTGGTGTCTTGCCTTTCCGCGGTGTTAATGATCCTTCCGCTTTTTCACGAGACATTTGCTTCGAAGGCGCCGGGAGCGGCGGAGCCATCCTCGAGGAATAACGAGTACCTGCCGCTATTTGGGTTACAAGAAACTTTTCTGAAGGCTTCCGTCCTTCAGGCAACGGAATTCCTAAATCATGCAGACCTTTTAATATATTTTCTTTATTTGTAGGTGTTTTAACCTCTAAAGGAGCGATAATACCTGCAGCGTAAGCCTTTTGCATGTTTGCCTTTTCAGTAGTATTTTTAGGTGACGGTGGCAGCCCAAGCTGTTTCCTAGTTTTGTCTATCAAAGCGTTTTCTGATGCCGTCTTCCCTTCAGGTAATGGTAGTCTTGACTTTGCCATTTCGTTCAAAATTTTCTTTTTATCTGCTGCCGTCTTACCATTTAATTCTTTATCCCTTGCAATACAGGCCACAGATTTTTTGAATTCGCGAAGCTTTCTCTCCTCTTTTAGTTTATGACTACAAAGTACACAACAACAATTGTCACAATTTTGCACTTTGTAACCATTGTACAAACTCTTCATCACTTCAAACATAGCGTCAGAGTTACAAGAACAACAACAACTGTCTTCTACAGCGCCTAGTTGACACCTGTATATTTTCCATTTTGTTTGGCTGGGATAGCTACATAGGTTCATGAAGAAATTGTCGAATCTATTTTCAGAAACTGCATTGGCAATAAACTTAGATTGAAAAGGGCTCTGATTGTATTTGTTTTGTTTTGTATCCTTTCCATAGCCGTTTCTGTTTCGTGGCGGGATCGGCCTTGTACATTTGTTAAGTTCAGGCATACTTGAGGGTTTGGTAATCGAACCTTGCTTCTTGTATTTGCTAAATCTTGATAATAGAAAATGTATTGCTGGGTGTTGAGCATGTTCGAATGCATTGTGCTTTTTGCGTTTCTTCCACCTCTTCTTATTAACAATTATGCTCACGTTTTCGATGCCATGACATGGGCTGTTTTCTTGATTAAGATGACAGTAGTCATTCAGCAAGCGTTCATAATATAAATAAATGGTGTCCAAAGCTCTCATATTTATTTATTTAACTTTTATCTGTCTTGGCAAAAACTCTGGTTTTAAGCTGTATACCGTTATAAAAAATAAATTTAACTAAGAATTCTTCGTATAACATCAGTATGCCATAATACTTGTTTGGCAATTACTTTGTGTGGCGGTCACCGGGTGATCATTACTATGATTTTGACTTTGGATGTACTTTCTTGGAATAAGTGGTGTATCTAAGCTGAAAAAGACACTCAGATATTTTATTATCGACAACTGTAAGCTCATAATCAAATGCCTATGCACAAAGCCAAGCGTAGCAATTAAATCGACACCTAGGATAACATAATTTTCAAAAATCATCACAAGTGTCGGTTTCATGGTTTTTGAGGGTGATAAAATTAAATGCTTTAACACCTTTGGTATCCAGAAATCCTGACACCCATGATGAAAAAATTTTAAAAGTTTTGCAGCCTACATCTTGAATTTCCATTTTGCCGCTGTAACATCCTCAAAACCATGAAAATGACACCTATAAGGAAAATTTCTTCGTCGCGGGTGTAGTTTTCATTGTTTTCGAGGGTACTAAAGGTGATAGTGCGGCCAAAATTAAATTCTAAGACAGCGGCTACGAAAATGTTCAAAATTTATGTCATGGGTGTCGTTTTTATGGGTTTTGAGGATGCTAAAACATAAAGTGAAGTCAAAATAAAAATCCAAATCGGCGGCGGCTAAAGCCGATAGTGATCAATATGAAATTCCCAGATGACGACTACAAAAATTTTCAAATTCATCCCAGGTGCCGTTTTTTATAATTTTAGAGGGTGCTACAGCCGATATGGTTGTGGTCTACATGATAATCTAAGATAATAGCTGCAAAAGTTTTTAAAGTTTTTCGTCATGGTTACCGCATATAAATCAAGGGTGTTAAAGCATTTTCATTTTAACACACTCGAAACGAAACGCACTCGAGGATGCTAAAGCCAAAATAAAAAGAGGTATGGTCAAAATAAAAATCCAAAACGGTGGCTACGGAAATTTTCATTCTTTTTGTCGTGAGAGTCGTTTTCATGGTTTTGAGGGTGCTAAAGCAGTGTGGCCGAAATGAAAATACAAAGCAGCGGATATAAACTTTCACTTGTTTTTCGAGGGTGATAAAGCCTATAATGTGGCCAAAATTAAATTCTAAAATGGCGGCTGCAAAAATTCTCAAATTTTTCATCATTGGTGTCGTTTTTCATGATTTTCGAGGGTGCTAAAGCCGATAGTGTGTTAAAAATGACGCCCATGACGAAAAGATAGGAATTTTTAGAAGCCGCAATTTTGAATTCACATTCAATCATTCCAAGATGGCGGCTGCAAGTTTTTTTTATCATAGATGTCCTTTTCATGATTTTAGAGGGTGCAGTGGCGATTGAGGCTAAGTAATAACAACCGCACAGGTCGATCGGTCAGGTTAACCTACGCTTGCCACGGTTGGTCCGTGGAACATCTTAACATACCAAGAAAATTTAAAGTCAGCAAGATTAATCTGATTAATAGCACGTAATTAACACCACACCGAAACATTAGTTGAATAAAAATGCAAAAGCTAATAAAACCTACATTATGTACACTGCACAGACAAAAACAAATGTTTGATTATATTCTACTAGTAAAGGAATAAGAGAAAAAAAAGTTTAACATGCACTGCGTACAGGCTAGTTAGTGGGCTACATCGAGTGGAGCAAAGCGTGTTTCTTTTTTAAAAATCGGTTAAGTGCATTTCGGACTATTTACAATGGAGCGTTCCTAGTTGGGATGAATTCATACAAAGAACAAACTTACCTTTGTAGTTGAAAAAATGTTCTCCCATACATCGGTAAACGTCACGGTCAAATTTTCAATTGCAAATGTAAGTTTGTAATCGCAAAAAAATATGTATTCAAGGTCAGTTTGATTTATTCGCGAGAAACAAAATTACTTACGTCGCAAAAACAGTTATTTTTTCATAAATATTAATTTCAACTTGATACCGCCACGAGTTCCTGAGAAAGATAGTATTACAATACGGAGAGACAACACAGTGATCCTAAAAGGATTACTTACAAAAATGGCAGGAATAGATGCAATTGTTCAGTTAGTGGAAATTGCACGCTTGCAAAACGCGAGTAAATTTGCATAAATTTGCAACTATCACCAGTTTTATGAGTATCAAAAATAAATTGTATTTCTTTCCATTTTGTAGGTTCTGCTTATACTTACTTAATTGCAATTTTAAAGTTTAACCCCTTTATTCATTAATCTTGCTTAAAGTTAGTAATGATTAGCAACTGTTTAACCATACGTTTTTGACGTTTATAAATAAACCCCTTAATAGGGTGTTCAATAAAAAGTAATAATAGCATATAAACTGCTTGAATAACAAAAAGTAGGTAAATAGTGGCAGGTAAAGCCCAGACAATGGAAGATATTTTTTTTTCTTTTCTTATTTTAAAAATAGAAATTCGTCGTGTCGGGGCGTGGTACGCAAAATGGATAAAATTTAAATTTGCGCCGTAGTAAAATATCTCTGCCTGAAAAAATTTACTACTGAGCAAATAATCTAGACTTGAAAGGAAAATTAGGGGTTAATGCTCCTCCGTATTCTACGGTTGCGCGGTGGTGTGCCGAGTTTAAGAGAGGAAGAACTTTAACTAAATACGACCCGCGCTCGGGACGCACGGGACGCCCTACGACGGCAGTTACCGAACAAATGATAAAACATATTTTTTTTTTAGCCGATCGTCGTGTTACTGTTCGTTTTGTAACTGAAGAACTAAAGATTTCGATAGGAAGTATCCATACATGAACATTTGGGCATGAAAAGTTTCAGCGCGCTGGGTGTCTAGAATGCTCACAGACGAGCATAAAAAACAAGACTGCGGATTTCTCAAATCAATTGTTCCAACAAGATCCTGACCGATTTTTGGATCGCTTCGTAACTATGGATGAAACATGCCTGCCTCCACCATTATGATCCGGAAACGAAACAACAGTCCATGACTTGGAAGAGGCCGTCATCTCCAACGCCTAAAAGTTTAAGGCAATTCCATCCGCCGTAAGATTCTCTCTTTTCTGGGACAGCCAGGGGGTGATGATTGAATACCTCAATCATGGAGCCACTATTACGGGGCCCTTATACGCAGAACAAATAAAAAAACTGCGTCAGGAAATACGCGAAAATCACCGCGGCAAACTTGCTAAAGTTGTGTTGGTTCACCAAGATAACGCCCCCGCACACAAGTTCCAAGTTGCGATGACTGCTATCCGAGATGCTGGATTTGAATTGATGGAACATCCTCCATACTTACCTGACCTTGCGCCTAGTGGTTTCTACCTGTTCCCGCGGTTAAAAGAACAACTGAGAGGTCACAAATATGGCAATGATGAGGAAGTGATTGCCGCCGTACATGATTTTTTAAGCGATCAAGGTAAAGATTTTTTCAAGAAGGGAATCTTAGAATTAGAAAAACGATATACCAAGTGTGTAAACCTCAAAGTTGATAAGTCGAAAAATAAAATAACAATAAATAATTTATAACTGCTTCATACCCATTATCACTTTTATTGAACACCCCTAGTATTGGGTGGCTGGGAAATCAACATGCAAACTGTAATCATGAATTCAGCACATGATACGATCATCATGATCCAGATCGATCATGGAATGATGACGTTTATACCTCCAAGCGTATAAACTTTACGTAAATTAAAAAAAAAAACTGTTGTTTCATAGAAAAGTGTAGTATCTATACTAGGTACGCGGTGAAACTGGATAGGACATTTTTTTTTTTCATTTCAACTCAGTGGGATTCAGAATCATGTACTTAATCCAAAGTAACAGGTTGCGCATTAATGTCCCTGCCGTATGTTGAATTGTTTCTTCACTTTTAATTCCCTGCTATCCTATATCTTGACTCTAACCATTTTATAAATGAATCTAAATGTTGTCTTATCTAAAGGAGCCAGGTAACTGTACTCCATTTGAAATAAGATTAAACATTTAAAAAAAGCTTTTTTACAGTACGTTTAACAGATTTTGACTTCTATTCAGTAGGCATCAGGATGGCATTAGCATCAAAAAGGGATTACAATAAATTCCTACTGTTTACTGCAGGTACCATTTATCATGCTACCAACGCAACAGAAGTCAAAGTCGGTTAAACGGATTGTAAAAAGAGGTTTATTTAAATGTCCAACCTTATTTTAAACAAAGTTTATCTAATCTTTAACTCAGGATCGCTCGGACACCTTTCTCTATTTTTGGTTGTACATTCTACTAACCAGTGCCTGTATTAATGATATTGAGATTATATTAATAATGAGTTTATTATCATTTTGAAGCGTCTATGGAACGTCTCAGTGGACGTAATTTTTTACACCAACTCCGCCCGTAACGACCACCTGACCCACTGTCCCTACAACCATGGGCGTAGCTAGGGATTTTGTTTAGGGGGCGCAGCCGTCTAGATGGAGATCACCACCAAAAATATAAAATAAACTAGAAGTTTTTTCATGTAAAATAGGCTGCCAAGACTTAAATAGGTAACGCTAGCACAGATAAAAAGTTATCAGATCGAATGTAGATCGAAGCCCCCAACTCTACAAACCTTACATATTGGTCAAAATGTACAGCATAGCCGTCCGCGGCCTACAAGCCCAAACTTTACATTTTGGTCAAAATGTACGGACTGGTCGTTCCGCGGCACAGAGATTCCTATGGGCTTCAGCATCATTATCATTATTTCAGCCAAAAGACGTTCAATGCTATGCTGGTCATAGGCCTCCGCTACTTCGACCAGTTCTGTGGTTCCCGTATTCAGCGGATTCCTGCGGCCTTCACAAAGTCATAGGTTCACCTTGTGGGAGACATTCCAACTCTACGTCTTGCGGTACGCGGTCGCCACTCCAGAACTTTTCGGCCGCATCGGCCATCTGTTCTGCGAGCAATGTGACCTGCCACTTAAGTATGGCGATTCTTCGGGCTATGTCTGTTACCTTGGTTCTCCAGCGGATTTCTTCTTTTCTGATTTAATCACGTGGGGAAACACCAAGCATAACCCTCTCCATTTCCCTTTGGGTGACTTTTGGCCTTCTAATAAAGCCCATAGTGAGCGACCACGTTTTAGTGCCATATGTCATCACTGGCAACATGCACAGGGTCAAAGACTTACGTCTTTAGGCACTGCGGTATTTGGGACGACAAGATATTGCGTAGCTTCCCGAACGCTGCCCAGCTGAGTCGAATTTGACGATTGACGTCTTTCTCGAAGTTCGACCTAACTAACTTAGTTTGCCCTAGGTAAACATAGTGTAGTTGTCCATAGCTTCGACTGAAGTGTCTCCGATTTTCATGAGAGTGGACACCCACTCTCATCAAGATCGGAGACGCTACATGGGCATTTGACATAACCATTGTCCTGTCCATGTTCATTTTAAGACCTACTCTTTCGTAAGCTCCACTGAGGTCACCGAGCATAGTACCGAGGTCCTCCATAGTCTCAACCATGACAACAATATCATCGGCAAACCGACGGTGAGTGCTACTCGCCATTTATGTTTATTTTACTATTACCTTGAAGACATCCTCCAGTGCAGCGGTGAATATTTTCGGAGAGATAAACGTCTCCCTATCTCACATACTACATAGGTACAGTCTGTATATGTTTCGAGGTCCAGTCCCGGAGTCGGACTGACATACTGGCATTTTCGTAGAGACACTTCAGCACCTCGATGTACCGATAGTCGTCCACAAACGCTAAGAAGAAAGGCAGTTTAGACCACATAGTCTACGGTGCTAAAACGTTAACGGAATCCGGCTTGTTCAGAGGCTGGAGGTTTATCTGTCAAGTCCGGCTAATGAGACACAGTTGATTTTCTATTGTATCGCACCCGATAGGGTACAGCCTAATAGACGGATATCTAAGTCATGGAAAAGCGACCTTCGCCGCTTTTAAACAGAACGTGATAGAGCAGAACAAATGCTCCAAGATCTTTGCTAGGGATCTGTTTATTGGGCAGAAACTGAAGACCAATGATGGCAGGTTCGTATCCGCCAAACCTGAACCCCTCAAGGCCCTCCAGAAGCTGTTTGATTACGACATACTCAAGGACAAAACGCCACAGGCATGGTGTGTAACAGATATGTGGTGATACTTTTCTTTAAGAATGGTGACAATATCCTTTTTAAGAATTTAGTCTCACTTCTGAGTCATGTCTACAAGTTGCTGTTAAGAGTCGTCATGAATCGTGTCGCGCGCAGGTGGTACTTGAGCGCAGCGTCTGAAGACTGCAGGATCATCTCATGAACGTGCAAAGTAGGATTCACTCCTATTTTGCACCTTCATGAGCTGCAAAGTAGGATCAAGAGTTTCTTGTTCCTAATTGGACGATGGGTTTTGGAAATCTTAGACCCGACCAAATGACTAGTTTTCACGAACCCATCGTTAAAATCGTCCACAGAGCTGCCTAAGCACTCGAAACGATTCTGGAGTTCGAGTTAAAAGCTGTCGGCGTTTTGGACTTGTATCGCCGCTGGGCGAAGCGTAGACTTCATCAGCCGGGAACTTTCCATTTTGATATTTAAGTTCAATGTACCTCTTACCATGCTGTGATCACTTCCAGTTTTCAGCGCGTTGATCACAGAGACATCATTGAATACTTACTTCGTCGTCGACATAATGAAGTCAATCTCATTTTGTTGCACCATCAGGTTTGTCAGGTCCACGTCCTATGCTGACGTTTTCTTCAGAAGGAGATCATCATAAAGAAGCCTCTCTTCTCTCCATAAAACTAGCCTGTAGGTGACCCCGATGGTGCCGTCGTCCAACTCCAAATTGCCCCACTCGCAACTCATCATCGCTTCGTTTGCTCAGCTTCGCGCTGAAGTCCCCCATGGCAACGGTGAAGTCATACACGGTCTCAACCTCATCGTCGGTCGGGGTGTGGCAAGGTCGGAGCGTAAACCTGTACGACCTTCAGCGAATACCTTGCGGATATTCTGAGTACAAAGAACGCCACCCTGGTCGACACACTCTTGATCTTAACACGTTGCTCACAAGGGTTTTATGGACCGCCACCTTGGAACTGCTGGTCACCCTCCCACCCCTGGGCCCTTGGAACTGCTGATCGCACTCCCATATGGGCTAATGGTAAGGAATTAAGTCAGTCGTCTTTATCATTCAATAGTTCAATGAAACGGCCCAGTAATATTACGGATTTTGACCAAGACGTGAGTTGGGTTGGGCTCTACATTAGATCATATTACTTTTTATCGGTGAAAGCGGTATCTATATCTTGGCAACCTATTTTACATGATATTTTTTTTATTTAATTTCATTTTAGCGGTGATATTGTACCGACCTATTTAATTATCCGTAAGAACTGCCCTGGAGTTTTGACGAGTGAGTCAGTCAGTGACAAGATCGTCATTTTTACGCAATACCAAAATCCAAAGTATTAAAACTAGATAAATAAAACTTGTGTTTTATCGTTCTGCTAACTACATCTTATCCTGAGATTTTGAGCTCTTTAGCATCGTCCAGCCCCAAGATTTGAAATTACGACGAAACGCTTCGAGAAAAGGTAGGGAGAGCCCCTTGTTTTTGATCTAAGTTATATTTTCTATGGTGGGCAAAGAAGTTTCTAGGGTGGCGCTGTCCACCCTTGCCCCCCCCCCCCCAGCTATGCCCATGCCTACAACACCTTATCTAAACATGCATGCTATGGGAATAGAGCACCTCGTAAATTTAATATTACACATACCTGTCATATCCTTAAATATAAACTGTGTTTGAAATCTCTTGCCAATTCACTTATTAATAATTTAAGGTGTGTGTTAATAGTTTAAGGGGTGTGTTTCATGGTTATTTAATATTTTTTTATAAAATCATTTACGTTAGAAAATGTTACTGTACAAATTTACCAATAACTGTCATGTCTTGGTCATGTCAAACCTTAATTGTGACAAGATGTCAACAACAAATATCATTAAGCATGGAATTCGTCTAATTTACCATGGACTTAGTATGTAACATCTACATGTGACTGATGTACGACAGCTTACAATGGTACTGTCAGCATCAAAAACGAGTAGTATACATGGACAAGAGTTAATTTGAATACCTACAATTTGTTTTCCATAATACGGTAAGCTTAGAGCATTTAGACGGTAAGTCATAATACGACGATCAAAGGTCTATGATCAAGCCCTCGAGGTTTGCCAACGAGCCATGGAGAGCTGTATCCTGGGGGTTTGAATTTTGGACCGTATGAGGAACACAACACAGTGTGCCACACAGTAAAGCCGCTAAACTTAATTGGGAGTAGCCCGAAAAATTTGCCGCATGTCAAGTGAGAACTGGGCTTGGCTAAAAGAACCACCAATTCGGTCTTACTAAGCGCACGATGACATAGCAGCAGGCCAAGGAGAGAATGTCGGGACGGGCAGGACTCCTTCCGAAAGGACTGACCGGCAGATGACAGATTTTTCGGAAAAGGGAGAAAGACCGCTATCCCACGCAGGGCCATGTCCCCTCGCCTTGGCCCTGCAGTGGGACAATTAAAACAGTTTAGTAAGACAGACAGATTAATTTAATTAAATGTATAATATCAACGGTCCCTACGTATTATCCCCTATCTATAAATAACAAATTTTACAAGACAGCACTTCAAAGTTTCAAACACGTACCTACCTATATCATGTTCTTCTTAGTGTACAGTCATGTTTGGTATATATTTTATAAAAAATAAAAAGATAGATCATAAAAGTCAGTTTTAGGTTATTATTCGTCACTTACGTACTTATACATTGGAAACATCCCTATTGCCAATAGCCTAAGCGGTAGTTATTGACTTTTATGTGACCTTCACTCACTCTGAGCAGCCAAATTTGCTAAAGGAGCATAGTCTTCGCAAAGGGTGTTGAGTTGACACCATTGGTTCAGCTTATAGTTGAGTATCCTTTACCTTCACTCACCCCAAGTCGCCACCAACTTTGCTAAAGGAGCATAGTCTTCGCAAAGAGTGTTGTGTTAACACTGCTGGTATGGTTTGTGATTGAGGACCCACGAGTTTTCGTCAGCTGTTATTGAATGAATAGTAACAAGTGAGGAGTCGATACATTTTTTAAGATTATCCTCTGGAGTATGGACATGATTTAAATTGTGTTAATGTACGTTGACGGCCCAACTTCTCAACCTTTTCCTTCCCTCTGACTTAATGCAGGAAATCGCGGCACAGCGGACAGAGCTCCGGCGGGATCTCATGGCGACATGGAGAGAGCGATTGTCGCAACCCAGTGCTGGGCACGCCACGATTGCGGCGGTAAGTCCCCTCTTTGAGGAGTGGTTCGAGAGGCGGCATGGCGTCCTCACCTTCCGCCTGACGCAGGTCCTCACCGGACACGGTTGTTTCGGGAGGTTCCTGTTTCGGATAGGGCGGGAGGAAACGCCCGGGTGTTTCCACTGCGAAGATCGCCCTGAGGACACGGTGGAGCACACGGTGGCGGTCTGCCCTGCTTGGGCGGAGCACCGCCGTGTCCTCGTGGAGGCGATCGGCGGCGGCGATCTCTCGCGTCCGGCCCTGGTACAGGCCATGGTACGGAGCGAGAGGGCATGGGGAGCCGTCATCTCCTTCAGCGAAGCAGTGATGCTCGCGAAGAGGGAGGCGGCGCACGTGAGGGAGAGGCAGCATATGCGCCCTCGCGACCCCAGCCGCCGCAGGATACGGAGACGCCCTGGGCGTCGGGAATCCCAGGCCGATTTCCGGCCACCGTAGGCATGGGCTTGCGGACGGCGAGTAATGGGTAGCTCGCTGTCCGGTAAGGACCAAGCCCAAGTCGACGGCGCGTTGTGTTCCACGCGCGCCTCAAAGAGATGTCAGCACAAAAAGTGATGGGGCCCGCAAGGGCCGATGCCTGCCAGGGGTGCGGGTTTGTTCGAAAGAGACACCACAGCCCCTGGCATACGGGCTAATGAAGGAACACGGGTGGGTTTTAGTCAGTAAAAGTCTGACACGCCCTCCTGCTCCACCCAGAGCGGGAGAAGTTATTTGATGATTTCCCAACAAAAAAAAAAAAAAAAAAAAAAAAAAAAAAAAAAAAAAAAAATGCCGTCCGATGGAGCAAAAGATTTTGATGTTAAGGTCTACTCGAATTAACCCTTCTGGACTGATGTGAACTGTCACATCAATTTATTTGTATCCATGAGGACACGTCGCGTCTTTTCCTCGGGGTTTTTGACGTGACGAGGTTCAAGCATGACAAACTTAGTTTTTATGGGTGCATATTGGCACGAATTAATATTTAACTTTCGCCGGCACTTATCATGGTGTCTGACTCGCGGTTTGTTTGTCCTGTACTTGAGCCTTCTCTTTTAAGGGAGGTACCTCACTTTATAAAAAAAATGCCCCCGAGTTAGGTAAATAATTCTTATAGGTTTAGGTAGGTAGGTGCCTCATAATTATTCGAACGCTGTGAATAAAAGTTTTGTAGCTTGTGGCTATCTTCATCCTTTTATTCAAGGGTGGGCGTAGCTCATGTAGAGGTTGTTCGCCTCACGAGCGATCTCACATAATTGCTGGCAGCCAATATTTAGGCTGTGTCTATGTTCGAATAATCGAGAAGTTTTTATCTTTAGAATGTCAAATTATTTTACTTAGGTTTTGTTGCGGAAGCTTCAGAATTCGATTGTCAGGCACGATGTCCGCATGAGCTAATTCTTTATTAAAGGTGGAGTCTCACCGTTAAAAGACCATCAAGTATTTCATTTATTAGTTAGCATTACACCCGGTACCTTGGGAGCTCAGCAGAGCTCCCACAGTACTTAGTCTTTAGGTTAACCAGAGTCGTAACTCCCATTTAAGGAATTGTACGTGCGGGTTTAAGGTATAAAATTTTGTAAGTAAGCTGTAAATAACTGTTTGACGCACTCACAAAACTGAGCAACTTTCCCATTCTTATGGGAAAGTTCATTTCCAGACAGTCTTCTGTCTGGAAATCTCAGAACAATCTGTTTCTCTCATACAAAACGGCACATTAGCGTTGGTAATTAGTATGGAAGGTACAAAAAGTGTAAGTGCTTACATAAAGAAACAGGTTTCCAATGCAGGCGAGTCTGTGCGGGTCGGTAGTCGGTACCGATCGTTGCGGGTATAATATTCCCATGTATAATATTCCCAGGTTTAAGCTTGTCGGTGCCGACTACCTGGGCCGAGTCATACGGGGTTAAGCATTTGCCAGTGTGTTCTGTCGTCGTGAAAATGGATATGGATTGCGATGTTTAATTTTGATAGCATTGGTATATGCTAAACCACCTTTGTGTGACAAAAGACATAAATTACACAGCAACAGAAATGTGATTGATAAATGTTGTGTTGCAAATGGAGGTTTTTGAAAACGTTGATAGAGTCCCTTTCTGAATACATAGAGGTTTTATTTTACTAGTTTTTAATATAAAAAAGTCGTTGTTGAAAAAGGGAAGAGGAAGTTGGTGTTGTCATACACCAAACCATAATGAATACTTTATTACATTGCAATACTCAATATTTCACAACATGTTGGAAGATTAGTTTGAATAATTGATAATACGATCCATATTTCTTTCTTTTACGGTTCATATTAAAAACACCGCCCGTCTTTTTTTACATTTATAATGAACAGTTTCGAGGGGAAAAGACTCATTGTCTGACGAACTCGAAGACATGATGGTCACTAAGAACAGATTTACCTGTTTATCTATGTGGTTTAACCGGTACCTATCCGTACCGACCCGTACTGACATATCGGGACCGAAAACCTGTATAGCTTTATGTTTGCACCCCAATGCAAAAATAAACAGTTTTTCCTTACAATTGTCTATTATTACTTGTAGTTGATTAAAGTTTTTTCTGAGTGATCTTAAGTTCAAATCTATACTTATTACCAATGTAATTTTATTAATATTATATAGCTCAAGAGTTTGTTTATTTTTGGTTCGAATTGAAAAATTATTTTAGAGTAGGATAGCCCATTTATCGAGGAAAGTTAAAGGCTATATAACATCACGCTAGGGCCCTTAGGAGCTGAGCAAAAATAAAACAAAGTCATGAATACGAAGTACTCGCACGGCCAGGCGAGTCGATGCGACAGGGTGGGTCGGGGAGCAAGAAAGTTGCGAGTAGAAGCTAGTGTATAATATTCAGATTCATCATCATCATCATCTGCCTAGCCTTTTCCCAACTATGTTGGGGTCAGCTTCCAGTCTAACCGGATGCAGCTGAATACCAGTATTTTACATGGAGCGACGGCCTATCTGACCTCCACAACCCAGTTACTGGGTAATACGATACCCAGTAACGATAAGACTGGTTGTCAGACTTTCGGGCTTCTGACGACCCGTAACGACTGTCAAAGATCCACAAATGACAGCCGGGACCAACGGCTTAACGTGCTTTCCGAGGCACGGAGGGGTCTTGGTATGTAAAGATGGTCACCCATCCACGGACCAACCGTGGCAAGCATAGCTTAACCTGGTCGATCGACCCGTGCAGCTATTGTTATTTAGCCACAAGCCCAAGTATAATATTCAGATTATCACCACATTATAGCAAGTCATCTTGCCATCTACCTGTACATAATTGTATTACATGTTACATAACATTCTCAAACTCAGATCATAATAGTCAAATCGATTTATGATAAAACGTTTTCCAAAAAAAAAAAACTACCGACTTCCGAAAAAGCACTACAAAGTGAAAATAACTGTTTTTCACTTTTTAGTTATAGTACCTACCCCACCTACGTGGTGGCTCACAATAGGCCTTATCGGAAGACAAGTCACCCAACGGGCAATGGAGAGGACTATGCTCGGAGTTTCCCTACGCGATCGAATCAGAAATGAAGAGATCCGCAGGAGAACCAAGGCAACCGACATAGCCCGAAGAATTGCCAAACTTAAGTGGCAGTGGGCAGGGCACATTGCTCGCAGAACAGATGGCCGTTGGGGCAGAAAGGTTCTGGAGTGAGAGTTCTGGAAGACGTAGAGTGGGAAGGCGTCCCACAAGGCGGACCGATGACCTTGTGAAGGCCGCGGGTATCCGCTGAATGTGGGAAGCACAAGACCGGTCGAAGTGGAGGAGCCTGGGGGAGGCCTATGTCCAGCAGTGGACGTCTTTCGGCTGAAATGATGACCTACCCCACACCAATTCGAAATATTATCATCCTTGGGGTCAAAACAATGCATATTTATGCGATAGCAGCAATCGCGGTTGATTTCCTATCATTTTATGAAGAGTTTCGTTGTCTGTCTCCGAAACGAATCATCAGATCTATATGAAATTTAAATGGGACCATTTCGGAATAAACCCCTTTCGAATAAAAAAAATATTTTGGAAAGTGGTCTTTGACCGAACCTCCAGCTGACTCCTAACCGTTAAAGAGTTGTACCTTCCTTCATCAGCTCAGCGTCATGAGATGATGATGACCATACGCAAACGTCTCAATAGCTTTAGAAAATATAAAAAAAACATTGTTAACAACATTTAAGGTTGCCCTCGATTTCCCTGGGATTCCATCATCAGATCCTGACTTGGTGCCAATGGGACCACCTGTTTCAAATAAAAAAAGAATTTTGAGAATCGGTCCACAAATGAGGACGAAATCGATGAAAATACATTTAAAAAATACATACCTACAGTAGAACATAACCGTCTCCTTTTTGGAAGTCGGTTAAAAATTCGCTCTAAGTAATATTGAAATTTGTTTTTAGGTATTTCAGTTTGGCAGTATACAACCCTAGTTTTAGTATATGCGAAACCCGAAACACCCGTCTAGTATTTTTATGTAAGGAATCTATGTTCAAAATTTCAGAACTGTATCATGAAAAATCACTAAGTTATAACAACAATACACACACACACGCACACACTTTCTTTCTCATATACATACACACTTACGCATAGTGCACAATAGCGCTCAAATATTCCTTCATCCTACTTTATTGACAATATTTAATTACATAATATCATTACTTAGTTTAAAATAGGCATTTTTACGTACCTCTCGAGAATAGCAATCCTTGAGTTTCATGTAATACTTTTTTCACCATCTGGTAATACCACCCATGAACTCCACGAGACAGGCTTGACCTAGTGTGGAGTTCATAAGCAAAATTATTCCTTTGCGTCTTATTCCTGTTTTTTTTTTTTCTTCCTTGTTAACTTAGGCACTAATATAGACTTTAAGGAATTGTAAAGCACTGTTTTTGGTAAAATATATATTATCTTATCTTATTTGTCTTCACAAACATGGTCACCACGCGGCTCCCCGCGCCGCTCGCGCGTCCAGTGTCGTGTTGTGCTCATTGATAATTCATTGATGATTCAGTTACTTACTCTGAATCTGAACACACTATATTCAGCACCCTAATTGCGTAACTTACGATTAATCATAACTGGTTTCGTTTTCACAGTTCAACAATATTCATTGCTTTATTTACGTTGTTGAACAGACACTTTTTTCGAACATATAAAGCAATGGTTTAAAAATCCGTTTCAAAACGATACAGATCATGATGAATCGGGAGTTACACAATTAGGGTGCGGGTTTCGCTTATACAAAAAATAATGTTGTACACAATTATATAAATTATTAGATCTTGCGATGTAAGGGCGTGTAACTGTAAAAAAAGATACAACATAAACATTAATTATATGTATTTATTGTAAATATAACTTTTATTTCACAAAACAAAATTATATTCATGACCATGAGTATGCAAGTCAACAAATTACCTAGGTAATGAATACGTTAACATTCGATCAATACCTAGGTAACTACAAGTACTATAGATAATTAGTTACCAAGTAAGATACGCAAAATAAACGAATACCGTTAATGCACTATCCTGAATGCAGGCGTCCTTTGATTAAGAAAGTTCCTATTTTCTAGCATTCTGAATAATCAGAACGTCCGAGGTAACCGAACCCTTTTCGATGGGATAGTAAAAGTCGTTGCTCAATGCCATACAATTTCTTACAATTCAGAGAGTTAACTAGTTCGGATTTACGAAAGCCAGGATAATGTAGGATAATGTAATAGTAGCATATCTAAGATAACAATTAAACAAGTATATGTTAAATTATATAGAACCGTGTGTTTTACAATGAAATATAATTGACAGTAAAAATGGAATAGAATGTCAGTTCAATACAATATTCAAAAGAAAGTATTAGAACCTCTTCTTAACATTCCCTCCCTTCTTCACTTGAGGCTCATCAACTCAGTCAGATAGAGCAGCCTTGGCTTGTATAGTGGCTTCGTTAACATGTCAGCCAAGTTTTGCGCCGAAGTAACTTTATTAGCCACCAAATTATTATTTAAAACACATTCTCTCAAGAAGAAGTGTCTTCTTTTGACGTGCATATGCTTAGTCTGATGGTGGTTCTCAATCGGATTCTTGCTGAGTTTCAGTGCAGACTCATTGTCTATTAGCAATTTCACTATTGCTACGTCCATAGCCATGTCATCAATAATTTTCTTTAGCCACAAAACTTCTCGAGCAGCTTCACTCGCCGCTACAATCTCAGCTTCGGTTGACGAGAGTGCTACAGTTCTCTGGCGATTGCTCCGCCAAGAGATGACACCACCTGAGTACAGGCAAACCATGCCAGATGTCGATCTTCCTGTAGTGGGGTCACCTCCGTGATCTGCATCTGTGTACATAACAATATCGTTATGCTTACCTTTATACGTGTACGTGATGCCGTAGTCCAGAGTGCCTTGAATATAACGAAATATTCTTTTCACTCTTACTACATCTTCATTACTCGGGCTTTGTAGTGTTCTAGACACCACTCCCACAGCGAAAGCTATGTCTGGTCTTGTGCCAACCATTAAATAGGACAGAGCACCAACTGCCTCGCGATATGGAAATCGTTCCTTACAGTCTGTTGTTTTTTCTGTTTGCGGATACTTCACAATCGGTGTTGGTGCTGGTTTACAGTTTACCATGCCAAACCGTTGCAGTACTTTCCTTGCGTACGCCTTTTGGTCTATTGTGATAGATCCATCATCAGAAGTATTTATCTCTATTCCCAGAAAATAGGATGCGAGCTTGGTCGTGATTTTAAATCTTTTCCTTAGCTCGGTGTAAACATTTTCCACTTCATTTTCATCACTCGCAGCCACCAATCCGTCATCGACATACAAAGCAATTATAGCTTTCTTATCCCCTCTTTTCCTGATGAAAAGGCATGGATCCCCTGAACTTTGTTCGAACCCAATTTGGATGATATAATCAGTTATACAGGTATTCCAGCATCTCGGTGCTTGTTTCAGTCCGTAAAGACTTTTCTTAAGTTTACACACCTTCGATCCACTCTGGTATCCTTCAGGAGGTTTCATAAAGATCTCTTCATTGAGCGTTCCATATAAAAATGCCGTAGACACGTCAAATTGTCCAATTGTCATTTTCTCATTTGCTGCAGTACTTATGAGAGCTCTAATAGTGCTTGTCTTAGCTACCGGGCTAAAGGTATCGTAATAATCAAGGCCTTTTTTCTGCGAAAAACCTTTTATGACGAGTCTAGCCTTGTATCTTTCGATACTGCCATCTGGGTAAGTTTTTATTTTGTAAATCCACTTGCAAGGAATGGCTTTGCGTTTAGGTGGTAGATCAACCATTTCCCACGTGTCATTATCCTTCAGCGAATTTAACTCTTCATTCATTGCTTTTATCCATTTATCTTTGTCAGTACTGTTCATAGCTTCTTTGTATGTTCTAGGCTCCGGATTAACTTCATCATCTCTACTCACGGTCATAACAAAACCATCGTATCTAGAGGGAGGTTTGAGTTCTGATCTGCTTCTGAGTGTCTTGAGTCTTTCAGTTTCTATCTCTTGTGAAGATAAATACTCATCACTTTCAGGTTCTAACTCCATCTCTCTTTCCGATTCAATTGATCTGTCGAAATCGTTTTCAACACTCAAACTGTGATCATCATCTTCTTCATCAGTAACAGAAGGATGTTCTGCGGCTGATGTCGATGCGACTGGAACCAGGTAGGGAGGTTGAAGAATGATTTCATTACGTGGTGAAAAAGTTCGCTCCTGAAACGTTACATCTCGAGATCTTATGAGTGTACTGTTTTCTTTGCACCAAATTCTGTATCCATCATCATTGTCATATCCAATTAAGACTCCTTTTACGGCTTTCTTGTCCATTTTCTTTCTATTGCATTTTGGGATGTGGGCGTAGCAGGTGCTTCCGATAATTCTCAAATGTTTGATATTGGGTTTCTTGCCGAACCAGAGTTCATAAGGTGACTTTCCTTCTTGTGTCGGTCCAGTGCGGTTCAGAATGTAAGCGGCAGTATTGACAAGTTCAGCCCATAGGCCTTGAGGCATCTCTTCATGCGCATGCATCATGGCTCTTGCTGACTCTACAATTGTTCTATGGTCACGCTCACAACATCCGTTCTGTTCAGGAGTATAAGGCATTGTCAATCTTTGACGTACTCCGTTCTTGTGTAAAATTTCCCGAACTCTCGCATTGTCGAATTCACCGCCGTTGTCGCTAAGAATTTCTTTTACAATATGTCCAGTAGTTTTAGTCTCTGCCAACATTTGCTCAAGTTTTTCATGAACTTCTCCCTTTTCTTTCAGAAAATAGATTTGCCGATATTTTGTAAAGTCGTCTTTAAAAAGAACATAATATTTGAATTTGGAAAATGAATTCTTGAACGGGCCACATACGTCTGTGTGTAACAGCTCTCCAGGCTGTGACGCACGTTCTCTGGTGCCAAACTTACGTCGATGGGTTTTGCCAAATACACATCCTTCGCAGAGTTTACTGTCTACTTTCAGCGTTATGCCAAGCTCTGTCTCGACAACCTTCTTAACATGAAACTTATTTTGATGTCCCAGCCTCTCATGATATAATTGCATCTGGTCAGACATGTCTATGTGATTAATTTGATGAGAGCCCTTAATGTTTTTGACCTTTAGCTTGTAAAGACCTCCATTTTTAGCTCGCACTCCAATCAGTAGATGTCGTCCGCCTTCATACTTCATAATACATTCTTGGGTTCGGGATTCAAATATAGTGTTTGTTAATTTGTCCTGAGCTGACAGTACCGAAAACAGGTTCTTCTTAATAGATGGTACATACCACACGTCGTTAAGAGTAATAATCTCTTTAGTACCATGTACGTCAGCTTCGATATCCAGCGCTCCCTTTCCAACGGCCTGAATGGCTGTACCATTTGCAGTTGTAACTGTGTGCGACGTAGAGAAGTACTCAAAGGTTTTAAATAAGTCTCCTCGATTTGAAACATGACTAGTAGACCCATTGTCGACATACCAGTTGTCTTGATCGATGTCTTCCACATGATTTACAATTGCCATTAGGTTCATGTTGACGTTTGATGTACTTTGATTATTTAACGTGGGTTTGGGTGGTCTCCCATCGGCTAACCATTTCGGGCAAGTCTTGACTCTGTGCCCTAGCTGTCCGCAATAGTTGCATTTCCTTTTCTTGTCTTTCTGCTTGCTTTTGTCTTTCGATCTCAGTACTAAAGCTTCTTCAATAATGGTCTCTCTGTTTCCACTTGTTAAAGCCCTTTCATGAGCACACAACTGTGTCGTCAAGTTTTCGATGTTCCGATCGCTCTTATTCATTAACAGCCAGCTCGATTTGAAATGAAAATATTGATCAGGAAGTGTGTCCAAGATTTTGCAAATTAAAAGCATTTCGGGGAGATTATTACTTCCAATTTCTTTATTCAATTCGTACCAGATGTTTTTGAGCGTTGAAATGTGAGTAGCCATATCGTGATCTTCAGTCTTCTGAAAGCGGAAGAATCTCATGCAAAGTTCATAACTTCGATCCTCCTTGGCTCCATCATAAAGACGATGCAACTCTGTCCACATTTCACTTGACGTATTGCACCGCATGACCTTGTGCAGGGTTTCTTCTGTCATGTTTGTGGTAAGAATAAGCAAGGCATGACTGTCAAGGCTTTGGTAGTTATCCAATACCGTCTTATATTCCAACAACTTTGCTGGTAACGCCGGTGCCGCTGGTGGCTCTGGCTTAGTTACTTTACCCTGGATTATGTCTAACGTACCTGGGGTGCTCCGTAAGAGCAGGGAAACTTTGTATTTCCACGTCTCCCAGTTTGTACTTCCTTCTAAGCGCCCAATCTCAAATTTCACAGAATTCATCTTTCTATAACTTCTTGATAGATGCGCACTTATAGGTCACAAAATCCAGCTTCAGCACGTTAAAATATCGTTTTTACGCTCTGCTACCATGTTAAATTATATAGAACCGTGTGTTTTACAATGAAATATAATTGACAGTAAAAATGGAATAGAATGTCAGTTCAATACAATATTCAAAAGAAAGTATTAGAACCTCTTCTTAACAGTATACATTTAGCAGTAATTATTTCTAAATGGTCAGTAATAATTACTGATGTAGGTAGGAGGGCAATAGGGTATTTTCCAATTTATAAATAACTATTTTAAATTGAAGATTGGAACGAGATATTTAACAGAAAAATAAAAATATATTGATTTATATTCATTTTCTCAATTAAAATCGATTAGCATATCATTCTAGACCCCCTACCGCAGAAATTTTTCGCCGGTTATGCAAAAAAAATCAGCTGTTCCATACATTTTGACCGCGTAGGTATAGCACTTTTCTATGAAAAACCTGTTTTTTTTTTTTGTATAACCGGCGAAAAATTTCTCGGGCTCTAGAATGATATTATGCTGAATTCATGGTTAAAATTTGCGCACTGGATAAAAACTTATCCTGTATATCAGTTAAATTACCTACGAATTTTTCTAACAGCGTATGCTGCAGAGCTAAGCTTTTTCGACAATTTACCTATATGTGGACCCCAGTGAAGCCTGGCATCCAAAGTTAAGCCCAAGAATACAGTGCTATCTTCAGGATTCAATTCTTCGCCCTTTATCAACACATTGGTTTTTCATCTTCGAACTCAAATAACGCGACTTGGCCACCCAACATACTTTTTTAAATAATTTAGAATAAATTCTAACATATAAATGAAAATCAGCAGTGTTTACATAAGTCCTCTCATTGTACAGCTCATAAAGCCGTGTTCTACTTTTATGAATACCAATGGTAGCCCAATCACTAAATGATACGTGATTATTGTATATCAGTTAAATTACCTGATTCCTGTATATCAGTTAAATTACCTACGAATTTTTCTAACAGCGTATGCTGCAGAGCTAAGCTTTTTCGACAATTTACCTATATGTGGACCCCAGTGAAGCCTGGCATCCAAAGTTAAGCCCAAGAATACAGTGCTATCTTCAGGATTCAATTCTTCGCCCTTTATCAACACATTGGTTTTTCATCTTCGAACTCAAATAACGCGACTTGGCCACCCAACATACTTTTTTAAATAATTTAGAATAAATTCTAACATATAAATGAAAATCAGCAGTGTTTACATAAGTCCTCTCATTGTACAGCTCATAAAGCCGTGTTCTACTTTTATGAATACCAATGGTAGCCCAATCACTAAATGATACGTGATTATTAATCGAGATAAGTCTTGGGAATAAAAGTGGAATTAAATTGTTGACAATACCTATATCTTTAAAAAATCGTCATAAAGCTGATTAGGATCAGCATTCATCATCGATCACTAATAAAAAACTTCATACATAAAACTGGTAATTTACTAAGGCTTCTAAGCCAAATGCAGTTTTGGGGTTAACAATGATATCCTTTTTACCCATTTTGTTATTTTGGTTTTGAATGGTTATCAGTTGCCCGCACCGATCAGAATCTAGTAAATGAATAAATTCTTTGTGGCTTGGTACAATATCTGTATAAATATTATCTAGGCATGTGGCACTACTAGGAGTTATTCTTGAGGGCTCCATAAATAAGTACTTATACAAGACTGTAGGACTGAAGCAGACTTATTATTTTACTGCAACAACCTGAGTAATCTAATAAATTAACATTAGAATCACTGCAAGCGATTATGGAATTATTTGAGTTACAAATCTTGTGTAATGTAATACTTCATCCATTACCTTTTCAAAGCAGTCATTCAATCCTGAAGGTGGTCTGTACACACTTAATACAACAAACTGGTCCAATTCTATACAGGCTATTTCAACTGTCCGCTCAACAGACAGGCTCACAATATCCTTACGTTCTTTAAATTTTTACTGGTTACTTACTAAAATTAATAAGCCACCATGTATAGCATTTACTCTGCTGAACGAACTACCACCCTGGTGATTATTAAAATTAATACAAAGAATATCTATATTGTTACAATTAAGGAATAAATCGACTTCTAAATCTTTGTTCAAATACCCTTGAGTTTAGATGCACCAGGTTAACCCTTAAAGTGACTTTGTATAGTATAATATAACTTTTAAAAAATTGACCAATTTCATTCCATTTTATGTGTGATATTTCATCATAAATCACATTTCTGATCGTTTTTTTTAAAGTCAATATGACAATACTTCTTAAAACTATGGTAAATTTAAATCAGTTGTCAAAATTAACGAACAAGTCGCTGCCAGAAATTATTATCAAGGTGAGTTTTGGTTATTTTCGTGTTTTTATTACTAATTATGGATTTCCAATGCATGAAATGTAAAGGTGAATAGTTATTCTAATCATTTTGCTGTATGAATAACTTGGAAAGTGTGGTGTTTGTATTATTTTGACTTGTTTATATATATATATATGTATAGTATACTATACTATACTATACAATGCTACAATTGCTAATATTTACCTCGATTTTTGTTTGTATAGTATAGTATACAACGCCACGATCGCTATTATGATTAAACTAACAATTTTATTTTTATTTTGATATGATACCTACTAGTTCTATAGAGTGCTTAAATAACGTCTTGGCTTTTATTTTGGTGGTGGTTGACTTGCATGTTTCCTTCATATTGTTTTAGACCACAATAAGAGAAGAGCCAGACGAATATTGTCTTTGGTTCCTGCGCTAAATGCTAATTCTAATGCTAGTGATGAATCGAGCAGTGGAGATGAAGCGAGAACAGCTGAGAGTTCACCAGCACCGTCACTAGAATCGTTATTTGAAAGGTTCGACATTCTAGCAGTACCGTTTCATCAGCTAACCCTTCAGAGGACGAGGTAGAATTAAACACAGAAGCCCTTTCTGATGTTGAACAAGAAACTGATCAAGTTCCCCTCACATGAATCCAACCATCTTGATCTTTAGAGCTAATATATATTATATGTTACGAGAAAACTATGGTATATTTAGTTTAGGGACTTGTTTTGTTGTTGTGTTTTCATTAGCAAAAAACATTATGCGACTTTAAGGGTTAATACCATGTAATCCTATTAAACTATTATTTACCATCCTTACATGTTTGCAAGCGGTTGCCTCCATTGTCTTCATTTCTAATTTAAATGAAGATCAATGTCAAAATGATTTGCCAAATTATTGGCAGTACAGTTTAATATGTCATTGCATTGCTCAAAAGAAGCAAGTTGTTTAGCCTAATTTTTGGCTGAAAAAGAAAAAAATATGATAGCGACACAGCCAAGGAACATATATACCTAGCGGGACACAGCTGTCTTCTATGATAGAAAGATAGTCACATGACAAAGATAGTCAAAGACATCACAATATTATATCTATTTTTTGTCAAATGCATATTATTTCCAACATAATTGTTAGTATCAACTAGATTAAACAAATTATTATTAAATGTCAAATTATACAAAGTCATATTAATCTCATATCTTAACCTATTTTCTTCCTGTGGCAAACCGTTGCTATATGGGAATGTAAACAACACTATTTTTCTTCTAAGATTACTCAGGGTTCTATAATACTGGAGCAATTCTCCTTTGTTCACATTTCCCCTATTACCCACAAAAATTATTAATGTGGTGTCTTGGTTAAAATTACATTTAATAATTTGTTTCATAATATTAAATAATGAACAACCGGGCATACAGTAATTTATTATAGAGTGACCTGGATATTCATCTGTCAGCAAATCGCCTAACTCTTTTCCAATTTCATCACAGAATATGTCAAACACTATGTCATTTTTAAATAAAAATATATATATTAATTAAATATAGTAAGTAAATGTCGGGAAAGCTGAAATCAACACAGCTGCGGTAAAGATCCGGTGTAGGTACATTGAATGGTGTTTGACACTGCTCACAGTTGTTTGTTTGCGAGTTTACCAGCTCATTCATTGCCAACACATATTCCCTCTCATATCTTCTGAGGTATATATCTTTTAGTCATTAAACTAAGTTTCTCCTGTAAATAGTCAACTTCAGATTGCAAGTACTCTGTGTCAATATTGTACTTCCTAGTACTTTGTTCCAAATTAGAAGAATAGATATCCAATAGTATAAGCAAGTTTAGTCGTTCTCTATTAAGTTTCATATTTTTTATGAAGAATTTATGTCTTTTAACCAACTTTTTTCTTTTCACAATGTATTATTGATCTTTAGGTATTTTTTAAGCTTATTGTTACTGGTTCTTACCCTCATTGAGTGTTCTGACTTTGAGTCATTTTCACCTGTCAAATCTATAGTGTAACATGGTTTTATGGCAGAAACCATTGAGGGGACGACCGGCATCAACTCATTGAACAGGCGGTGATGTTAAGATTTGTAGTCTGAAGTTCAGTTATTTGACTATGAGCCTCAAGTAGCTGCTGTTGTAGTAAATGTTTGTGACTAAGAGCTTGTTCATACTCTATGCTACACTGGCTGAATCCGTCCACAACGCTGAAGTATGTCGCGTTCTTCTATGGCATCTGTATATTGAGTATATATCTGAGCCATTTCACTTTTCAACTTCCTATTTTTTTCATGGGCATCAAAGAGCACCTTTTCATTGTCATCTATTTCCTTATTGAGTCGCTCACAGGACTTCTTTGACGCCTGTAATTCGCTCAAAGCCTGATTGAGTTTGGAATCTTCGAGGCGAGCATGGGCGCTGCGAGTCATAATCATGACTATAATTAATAAGGAAGCGACAAGAAAGTGAAAGAGAGAAGGTAGTTATGCCAGCAGTCTAGGAGATGATTATTTTTAGTGGAATTAAGAAAGTTAGATGTAAAGAAGGAGTCCTGTCACCAAACCAAAGTAAGGTTATGTTTACGTACAAGTCACTGGCATAAGTAGCCGTATTAAAAAGAGTAAAATGTAACAGCTGGTAAAAAAAGAGTACGTAAACAAACTAATAGCACGTAAAATACAAAGTATTGTGCCTGATATCAAGATGACAATGCAAAAATTCACTTGTGCCGTTAACTGTCAACGATTCACATTGAAATATTTACACTTATTTTTCACTTGTTACGTGATCTAATACGTAATACACTGTATTGTTCTATTTACTTGAAGAGTAATTGGAAATAGACCATAATAACAAAGAAATCGAATAATTAAAAAAATAAAATTACGAGCACAAATTCAAAACATAAAAATCAGCTGTTAGCTGTAGTGTTGCCACAGAAAAAAAAAATCGGAAAATTGCGCGTAAATTGGCCGCTCAAGTCACAATAAAACAGCTTGTGTCAGCAGACATAAAAGACGCAACATCCCACAATTGGATAACTTTTATAGAGCTGCGTTATTCTTATGAGAGTCGCTCCTGATGAGGAATAACTCTTCCCAGCCAGACCGTTCTACAACTCATCTGCTTAAACTGATTGCAAGATAAACCCAAAAAAAATAACTTTTTAGTTCGTTTTATTACCAAGTAATAAAATAAAATATTGTTTTCAAAAACGTTATTATTTCATTTTATTTTTTTTACATTTTACTAGTTTTGATGCGGGATTTACTACGGCGTTTTTCCGTTACTTATTTAACTCGTAATAATACGTATCAATGGCCACTTTCCAGCTCCAGCATCAGATCCTGGTTATCATTTAGAACCAAAGTACTCGTCAATACAAATCTAACGAGCCCAAACTCAATGGGGTTTTATTTATTTTTGGGTGGGAAATCATCAAATAACTTCTCCCGCTCTGGGTGGAGCAGGAGGGCGTGTCAGACTTTTACTGACTAAAACCCACCCGTGTTCCCTCAGTAGCCCGTATGCCAGGGGCTATGGTATCTCTTTCGAACAAACCCGCACCCCTGACAGGCATCGGCCCTTGCGGGCCCCATCATTTTTTGTGCTGACAGCTCTTTGAGGCGCGCGTGGAACACAACGCGCCGTCGACTTGGGCTTGGTCCTTACCGGACAGCGAGCTACCCATTACTCGCCGTCCGCAAGCCCATGCCTACGGTGGCCGGAAATCGGCCTGGGATTCCCGACGCCCGGGGAACTCAATGGGGTTGTGTCGTTTTATTGCGGAGTTCCTATAGCCACCTTCCAGCTCTAGCATCAGATTAGCTCCATGTCATATTAATATTGCATTGTCACACAGTGGCGTAGCGTAAGAGGGGCAGCAGGGGCGGTCCGCCCCGGGTGGTACTTTTAAGGGGGCGGCAAAATTTCACAGTAAATAATAAAAATATTTGAACCATTTCATATTGTTATCCCAACTACAAATTCGAAATTAAAAACATATTAAAACATCATATCATTTCGTCACGTGAAGCCGAATAAGCCCTCCCAGCACTGCAGACTCCTAATTTTAAAGTTCACTTAATACGCAGTCGTGTTTTTGATTTTTTATATTATTTACTTTATTTTACACTTTTACT
Organism: Polymixis flavicincta; assembly: GCA_949987655.1. NCBI lineage: Eukaryota > Metazoa > Arthropoda > Insecta > Lepidoptera > Noctuidae > Polymixis > Polymixis flavicincta. The sequence goes on along the minus strand of OX465171.1, from coordinate 5,912,958 downwards.
ATAATTATTTTTGAAGTTAATAAGACCTATTATGAAACCCTTTATTTTGATAACCCACTCGATTTTGAGAAAAAAAAATGTGGCGCCAGAAAACGCCCATTTTAATTTTCAAAAGAAAATTGTGTTTAGACGTGTATAGAGGCCAGCACATCAAGCTACCCCAATCTTTCATATTTCTTTGATCGTTTTTTAACTTTATTACAACGTGATAAAGTTTATGTTCAATTGGTATGTTTAAAAATGTTCATTTTATTTATGTAGATTACTTTACATATTGTGAATGAGAGAACGTTGTAAGCCTTATAAACTGTAGATTTGTAGACGATTTTCTATTCTGTATTCGTCTAAGTACCTGGTACTTATTGACAGGCCTGCACTGTCCTCCCATACATTTTATCTCTGTAATTTGGAGACATTGTTATAGCCAATTATTTTTTTAAAGACTAACCGTGGAGTTTCTTGCCGGCTGTTCTCCACAGGAAACAACAATTTGGAACCGTGCACTAGCTTCTGACGTTTCATAAGTGCCTATGCAGGTTTATGTGAAATAAAATATTTTGATTTTGATTGGGAAAAATTGACAGTTTGGGATAGCTTGACCTGCTGGCGACTGTACATCAAACAACACAAAAAACGGATGCATGGTCTGCAAACTCACATTTACAAAATTTTATCAAAATGCTTCATAATTATTTAAAAAAAAACTATAGTTTGCAATGTATTTGAGATGTTAATAAAATTTGTTTTCATAAAAGAAAGAAAAACATTAATGTATGTATTTGAAGTATTCATTAAATAACACTTGGTTCATTAAAAAAAAAAACAGGTATTCGTAATGTCACAAAAAGATATTATAGGAATAAAAACTTTCGTAATATCAGAAAAAAAAACGGAAAGCATCTTTTCCAAATATTGAAATTTTATCTAGTAAGCCCAGGGGGCTGTGGAGCAGGACCAGCATTATCCCAAGCATCTACGATACAATCATCTAACTTATAGTATGCTTGTCTACATAGTGCATGTACGTTTAATGCATTGTCCTCCATGGTTTAATGCTTATCTAAATGTTAAAACATGATTAAAAACCTTTCGATTTCTCTTAATACCCCATCACTAGAACTTACTAAGCACCAAACGAAACGAATCACTATTTTATATATCCTGTTTCCTGTTTAAGTCTGTGTGTGTGTTGTGCCCAGCACTAGTAGAACAGTAACTTCGTCTTGCCGAGCTTGTGTGACAGACATTTTTGAATAATTATTTTTAAACATTTGTTTCTCCTACAATAATGAGTAAGTATGACTATTTAGTAAAGTTATGTGTTATTTGTATGATCATTGCATTAACCTTCAATTGTTTTATGTAAATATTGAAACATTTGATAACATTGCACGTGTCGGCACGTATTCTTTTCTCCTGATTAAAATTGTTTAATTCACATCAACAAGTAAATCAGTAATTTTCTGTTATTCCTAAAGTATGTAATTATTGTATGGCGTACCAGCTGCCGGTTTTAGTAGATTAGCTAACGCGTATTTTTTATAAAATGTAGCTTAACGGTTTCTTTTTCATTGTTATAACAAAGATGCTTAGGCCTACCTACTTGTTCGTGGCGGACGCTGTTGGAAAAATATCTTTCTTCTGAATGGTAGGGCCGACGAAAAATGAATCTGATAGGGTTACTGAGATCGTCAATATTGAAAATAATAACAAGTCACTCGATTCGCGCGCGATTTTATTAAATAAATTGTGAATGTTGAATGGGGTTCAATTTGGATAAAAATGTCATCGCCGTCCCTACTTGCAGTAAGTACATACTTATCTTACAGTTTTGATAGGTTTCTGTGAAATAATAAAAATAGTTGAACATTAATAATGTAGTATAGTTGAAAATACAAAGAGTACTTGTTCTTTATCATTTTAAATGTTGTTTTTTTTTAAACAATGAGAACATAACTTTTATTGCAGTAACTACATTTAGTAATAAAGAAAAATAAACATATTTTATTCAATGATTTCAAAATGAGAACTCTTTCATGTTTACAGTTTCATAGTTATGTAGTATAAGTTTCAAAGTATGACAGAAAGTAATATACTCACAATTACAATCTAAAATAATACAAATATTAGTATTATCACTGTAACCACAAACGTTAGGATTATCCAGAAGGTGAAAAATTCTATAAATTATATTGAGAAAAATAAATACTAGTTTAAATATGCATCTACTAAGTTTTTAGTCCTGATAAGCTGTAATCATCTGTAAGATTATACTGCCTTGCCTTGTACTTACTGAATCAGATATAAAACATTATTTTTAATTCATCCAATATTAGTTTTTTATTGTTATCAATTCTAGTTTTGCCCAATTATTTAATTTAAATTATTATTGTTACGCATGATTCCCAAAAAAAAAATTCTTTTGATTTAATTTTATTGTAAATATCCTTTTTCGTTATGTTTATTAAGTAAAAACCATAAATTGTACATGTTGTGTTAGCCTATAAGTAATTGTTGGACTTGTGAACGTAGGTATCATTAGATAAATTATTTCAATGTATTGTGTAAACAATAGTTGGCCAACCTAAATAAATAAATCCAACTCAACATATTTTCAAGTAAATGATCCTTTTTGGTTTTCAAGCCCATTTAATATGGACATACATAGTTCTGCAAACTACATTAAGTTTTGAGGAAAATTTGCAAAATAAAACAAGATACTATTGTCATTAGTATTTATTACATGCATTCAAGTAACATTTCAATAATATTTTATTTTGTCATGTTCTACTTTGTCTGTGTTTATTTACAAAATTAATTACCACATGTATTCGATGTTCGCTACAAGTTGGATTATGTGTATGAAATTGCAATTTAAGCCAAAGCACAGAAAAAAAAAATTACTTGTCAGTTTATGGGATGAAATAACTTTGAAATTTCAGTTTGGAGTTATAGTCCAATCATTTAAAACATTATAGACAACTAAAAATTGCATGTTCCCGATTCTTTGCGATGTTGTTAGGATACCAATAGTTTAAAACTAAGTTTCCAGTTTCGAAAGACCTTTGCTAACTGCATTGAACATGCTCGAAAAACGTCGAAATTCCTTTCTTCTAGTTTTCTACAACTTTTAAAGGTGCATCCTATGGAAAAGTCATCATCACATTTTATTTAAAGTTCATTAAACAAATTTGATACAATTTGAGTGCAGCCATAGATTCTATTCTCTTGTCATCTTCGTCATTCTCTCAATTGGGAATTGTCACCACATATGAGGCATCTCCAAGTGAGGTGGACCGCTCGGTAAACGCTGCTTCGAACTGCCATCTCGATCGCATCTGCCCATCTTGCTGGTGGTCTGCCTTGAGTGCGTTTTCCTTCCACCCAACCTAATATCATAAGCCTTTTAGATCATGCATAAGTGAAAACATAATATTTTCTTTCATTATAGTGAGTATTTCGTTATAATGAGTATTGTAACCAATATCCTGCTCAGAAAAACCACTATTTAAAACTTTGCAAAAATGAGCTATTCTATATCTCTGTTTATGTTCTGTATCTCGGGTTCTAGTAGATCAGCAGAGCTGCGACTATCATCATCATCATTTCAGCTGAAAGACAACCACTGTTGGACATAGGCCTCCCCAAAGCTCCACCACTTCAACCATATCTGCGCATTTATTGTTGGTGCTTGTCATTTTGCGACGATGCTTAAATTGAATTGAATTTTGAATGCTTTAACAATGTAATGATAGCTTTTTCCTTAGTGTTCGCTTTTTAGAAAAGAAAGAAGTTCGAAATTATCAAAGTTTTTAAAATAGCATGCAGTTAGGACAGGTCTTTTGAATCTGCAAACTTGGTGTCACTATTATGGATATCTATCCTAACAAAATACCGAAGAATCAATCCAATGCAATTTAAAGCAACTGACACAATTTTTGTGTCTACGATGAATGGTCTTTTTTTAATTAGTTGACACAAATTCATAAAATGTATACTAAGCAATAACATGGAGGTTACTGCTTAGCGGTGCACAGCTAATTTTGTTAATATCATGCTATAATTTTCTGGGCAAAAGCTATTGATATTTAAATGATCAAATACTTCTGAGACCCATAAGAACTGTGGTGATTAGGAAACTCATTTAAGGTGTAAGAGCCAGGGTAGTCCGCAAATTTATTTTTCGTGGAGTAGTCATTAAATTAATTTCACGGGTTGTATTGATGATTTTAATAATTATAATTCCGTAAAGGCATATTATTATTTGTGTCATCCATCCACAGTGAAACCGCTGCCAGCGTAGCTTAACCTGATTGATCAAATCCTGCGGCAATTTTTTTACTTAGGCCCCTTTACAAGTTTCTACTTACTTTCTTGAAAATTAATTAAATTTAAGAAAAAGGTTATCGATGACATAATTTGGATGAATATACAATGTGTAACATAATTAACGTATGCCTCATACACCAGTCAATTAAAGTATTGAGTTAAAAGCCTAATACAATGAGCAATTCTTTTTTTGAAGTATTTATTTTATTATCAAGGAAATAGTGCTGCTCTACCATTATTTTATTCAAGGGGCCAGGGCCAAATAAATTAGGGCTGAGTGAGTAGCAGATGACCCCACCTATCCACCATTGGGCACGCCACGATTGCGGCGGTAAGTCCCCTCTTTGTAGAGTGGCTTGAGAGGGGGCATGGCGTCCTCACCTTCCGCCTGACGCAGGTCCTCACCGGACACGGGAGGTTCGGGAGGTTCCTGTTTCGGATAAGGCGGGAGGAAACGCCCGGGTGTTTCCACTGCGAAGATCGCCCTGAGGACACTGTGGAGCACACGGTGGCGGTCTGCCCGGCTTGGGCGGAGCACCGCCGTGTCCTCGTGGAGGCGATCGGCGGCAGCAGTGTCTCGCGTCCGGCTTTGGTCCAGGCCACGGTGTTACGGAGCGAGAGTGCATGGGTAGCCGTCACCTCCTTTAGCTAAGCAGTAATGCTCGCGAAGAGGGAGGCGGCGCATGTGAGGGAGAGGCAGTCTATGCGCCCTCACGGCCCTAGCCGCCGCAGGAGACGCCCTGGGCGTCGGGAATCCCAAGCCGATTTCCGGCCACCGTAGGCATGAGCTTTCGGACGGCGAGTAATGGGTAGCTCGCTGTCCGGTAAGTACCAAGCCCAAGTCGACGGCGCGTTGTGTTCCACGCGCGCCTCAAAGAGATGTCAGCACAAACCGCTGGGGCCCGCAAGGGCCGATGCCTGCCAGGGGTGCGGGTTTGTTCGAAAGAGATACCGCAGCCCCTGGCATACGGGCTACTGAGGGAACACGGGTGGGTTTTAGTCAGTAAAAGTCTGACACGCCCTCCTGCTCCACTCAGAGCGGGAGAAGTTATTTGATGAATTCCCACGCAAAAATAAAACAAATCTATCCACCATTTTCGTATGTTCAACGTTCTGCCAAACACCCTGTATACCTACTGCTCGGTTTAAAATACATTAAAAAAAATATCAAAATGCTATCATACCATAACGGAATTTTTAAATAACCGCAATTAATTATCATCATCATTTCAACCGAAAGACGTCCACTGCTGGACATAGGCCTCCCCGAGGCTCCTCCACTTCGAACGGTCTTGTGCTTCCCACATTCAGCGGATTCCCGCGGCCTTCACAAGGTCATCGGTCCACCTTGTAGTAAACCTTCCCACTCTACGTCTTCCGGTACGCGGTCTCCACTCCCGAACCTTTAAAGAAAGAAAGAAAAAGTATTTACTGTGACTCGCACAGGAAGATCACAATAAAATGAACACACTCTAGTACAAAAATTCATCGGCCTTCTGTTCTGCGAGCAATGTGCCCTGCCCACTGCCACTTATGTTTGGCAATTCTTCGGGCTATGTCAGTTACCTTGGTTGTCCTGCGGATCTCTTCATTCCTGATTCGATCACGTAGGGAAACTCCGACCATAGTCCTCTCCATTGGACTTATCAGATAATGGGCAGCAGCATTTTCTGTGCATTTTACCATCATACTGCGATCGCCAACCCGCCTGCCAATCGTAGCGATTATGGCAAAACCCCCCCAAAAATGCCAATTTATAATAGATTCATGTATTTAGGACATTTTCACAATTCGACCCTCAAATCTGTAAAAACAATACCTTTTTTCCCCTTTTCTATACTAATATTATAAAGAGGAAAGATTTGATTGTTTGTGTGTTTGCATTGAATAGGCTCCGAAACTACTGAACCGATTTGAAAAATGATTTCACTGTTGAGAAGCTTACGCTATCCCTGGGTGACATAGGCTATATTTTATCCCCGTATTCTCACGGGAACGGGAACTCCGCGGGTGAAACCGCGGCGTGCTGCTAGTTAATTATAATTAGGATTAAGTACTTATATCTCGATGGGATTAAGTTATTAATTTCATAGTTTGTTGTATAGACTCAAATCTTTATGGTTTATTTTACCAAAAATATGTTATTTTGTACGCCATAAATGGCAAAACATGCAGATCTACCCGATATTTTAAGACTTCGCACATTTATTTAATGTATACTAATTTTTTACAACAAATACCTATATTCTATTTCGTTTTCCATTTGTTACAGAGGTACTCGATTTTTCTATATCAACTTTTTTCGTTTACGTAACAATTAATTTCTTTTTATTCAGCTAATTATAACTTTACCTTTTGGATTGTTTGTAAGGGAAGCCAGTTATGGTTGAGCAATAACTTTTTCCTTTAGATTTGTTTGGGCATTTCGTGTTCCTTTTGTGGCGTATTTATAAGCCGCAATAAGCAAGGATTTTGTTACTAAAACTTTGTAGGGCTTGGGCAATTGTAATATGGCCACAACATAATATTGTTTTATTTACATTTCCATACATTAGACGTAGGTATATTGCTCACATTTGAAGCCATTCTATCTGTCATACATCGTTTCTTTGCCCTTCCTCTTGGCCACCAAATCGCTAAATATAATTTAAGCCGCCGCATACGATCGTACAATCGATATCTAGACCAATCAGTCATGCCCACGCGACGGCTTGTTGATGCAGATTGTTAACTGTCTAAGTTGTGTGCACTCGCCTAACGGAAATGTGGTGCACGGTGCAAATAATAGGCAGCCTAACGACTTGTCACTTATCGGTGATTGTGGCCAATTGGCTGAATACTTTGCTAATAAATAAATTGGTGTGAAGCAATACAATGCACTTCTGATTTATTTTCGTAGATTCTGGTCGCCCATTGTCAGACAATCCAATGCACTCGTGATTGATTGTGGTGGGTCCTGGTCGCAATTGATAGGCAATTCAGAGGGTTTAGTGGTAGCCGCGCAACTTAATGACTTTCTTCTAAGTAGTTCTGAGACACGTGCCTCTTTCTGAGAGGAAGTGGGCCGTTAACAGAGAGCACTAAGGTCTCTCACCAGCCGTGCTAGAGGCGGCATTGTTAAATCTTTCAAAACGAGTGTGTCGTATAGAAGCTGAAGGCTTTGAATGTCGGTCCGCGAGAAAATAGCGCTGATTGCGCCGCCATCTACGGTATACCGATTCCGTGGCCGTCAGCAACCCCACGGGACTTTTTCGGATCTTCGATGTCACTGACTTCGGATTTTTGGTTGTATTTGATCGATTAGATCCAATCATCCCCAGGATTGAATACGAATCTGAATGTTTGTCGAGAAATTCATTAAGTCGTAGGTTTACCCCAAAGATATAAATACCATTACGATTAGGCTACAGCTACAGCTACTCCATAATAGTTAGCCTAACATGTTCCCAGTGCGGGTTGTTACACGTCGCATGACTTCGAATTTTTAGTTTAAAGACATTGTTTCTCACGATGTTTACATTCACCATTTTGAGGGCAGTGGTGATGAAATATGGTATTTTACAATTTATAAAAAACTATTCTTATTTGAAGATTGGGACGAAATATGTAACAGAAAAATAAAAGTAAATTGATTTATATCCATTTTCTCAATTAAAAACGATTTAAACCAAATTTATTTTTCGTTGTTTTGAATTTACCGCCAAAACGCTCCTTACGATGACTTTTTATCACGTGACGTCAACTTTGTGTAAACTGTGTAGTTAGTAAGTAAAAAAGTGAGTGACGTGTTTATAATTAACAAGATTTTTTATGAATAGAAAGTGAAATCACTGGTGAGCGGTGCCTCTGTGCACAAATACTTCTAAAACTGCGCCAAACTAAGTATTTGTACTGGTGCTGTTTACAAAAAGCTGACGTCACGATGTCACGTGATAAAAAGTTATCGTAAGGAGCGTTTTGGCGGTAAATTCAAAACAACGAAAAAGAAATTTGAATAGTTTTTAATGGAGAAAATGGATATAAATAAATTTATTTTAATTTTTCTGTTAAATATATCATCCCAGTCTTCAAATTAAAACAGTTTTATCAAATTGGAAACTCTCTCTCTCTCTCTCTCTCTCTCTCTCTCTCTCTCTCTCTCTCTCTCTCTCTCTCTCTCCCTCCCTCCCCCTCTCTCTCTCTCTCTCTCTCTCTCTCTCTCTCTCTTCTCTCTCGATTTTCCTTCATACAAACAGGCTTAAGACTGTCAACCTAGAAAATTAGAAATGAATTTAAGCAAAACTATTTGTATTCAGTAAGTAGTATGTTTTTTTTTTCTATATAAACGCACAGTTTGTGCGAGCGAAAAGAAATACTGAACACTGAACCAAGTGAAGTAGAGACACGTTTGAATGACTACTAATTGAATGATAAGTTTATTTTCAACCGACTTCAAAAAGAAGGAGGTTATCAATTCGACATAAATTTTTTTATGTATGTCCGGGCATAACTCCGTCGTTTAAAGACTGATTTACAAAATTCTTTTTTTTTTTTTCGAAAGGGCTTTATTCCGAAATGGTCCCATTAAAATTTCATATAGATCTAATGATGCGTTTCGGAGACAGACAACGGAACTTCAAAAAATTACAGCAAATCAATCGTTAATGCTGCTATCGCATAAATATGCATTGTTTTGACCCCAAGGATGATGCATTTTCGAATTGGTGTGGGGTAGGTAACTAAAAAGTGAAAAATAAAAACTTGAAAAAAAAATAACAACTGACTTCCAAAAAAACACTACAAAGCGCAAAATAACTTTAATTTCGGAAGACGGTGACAAAGAATTAAAATACACATCCAAAGTCACCAACTTCCGGAATTAAAGTTATTTTGCGCTTTGTAGTGTTTTTTTGGAAGTCGGTTGTTATTTTTTTGAAAAAAGTTTTTTGTTTTATGAAGTAGTTCATTTCCTTCAATCGTTCGCGAACTACCCATGTCTAGACCGTAATCTGTCACGCGGTAAGGGGGTGTCGTCCTGTGTCATCATTTCTCGTCGCGCTTTTTTACACGGTGCAGTTACGGTGCGCATGTGCATATTTAAATTCAAATTGTTTATTTATACACTGTTTACAAGGGAAGATCTATTGAATGCACTAGAAAGGTACCTAATACGTTTACTTTGGCTTTGTAATGTAAAAATGTCGTTAAAGAGGAATATCGATTAGTGCTGGTGTTAGAAGAATTGCCATATAAAATCTATGTCAGTTTTACTGAATACGGGCCTAGGTACTTATGTAGTCTTAGTCGTATTGATTTATTTCAATATATTCTCTTGGCAGTCGGCGATGTAGACTAAGACTTTGAAAAACATCTTTGGGATAGAATGACTTTATTTGCAATCTATTATTTGACTTTTAATGCATTTTTAACCGACTTCAAAAAGAAGGAGGTTATCAATTCGACATGTTCTTTTTTATGTGTGTTCGGGCACAACTCCGTCATATTTAGACGGAATTACAAAATGCTGTTTTTGTTCGAAAGGTTCGCATTTAAATTTAAAATAGATGACTGATGACGCGTTTCGGAGACAGACAACGGGCTCTTAAAAATGACAGCAAATTAACCGCGATTGCCTGCTATCGCATAAATATGCATTGTTTTGACCTTCGTATGAAATTTCGAATTGGTGTGGGGTAGCTAATATAACTAAAAGTGGCAGTGACAAAAAATTAAAATACTTATCCAAAGTCACCGCCTTCCGAAATTAAAGTAGTTTTTCACTTTTTAGTGTTTTTCCAGAAGTGGTTTTTTTTTTTTCGTAAAAGTCCTTTACAGCGATTTGTGTTATAGAAGGGCTTGTGGCTAAGTTATAACAGCCGGACGTGTCGATCGATCCTTGTATTCCGAGCAGGTTAAGCTACGCTTGCCGACTTTGTTCCGAGGGTGGGATAACCATACCAAGACCCCTCCGTGCCTCGGAAAGCATTTAATCCGTTAGCCCCGGCTGTCATTTGTAAATCTTTGATAGTCATGTGACATTTAGGGCGCATTCCGTATTAGACAAATAGTGATAATATCGCGAAGCCAACCAAAATAAAAATCAGTACTAATGATCTGATAGCTCTTAAATTTTTTGACTATTCAATTTGGTCGGGTTCGCGATATTATCACTTTTGTTGCATATCGGAACACGGCATTGGTAGTAATGGGTCAAAACTGACAAATCATTCATACCTAAAGTATTACCAAGTAACTGAGTTTTTGAGGTCAGATAGGGAGTGGCTCCATTTAAAATACTGGTATTCATCTGCGTTCGATCAGACTGGAAGCCAACCCCAACATATTTGGTAGTTGGGCAAAAGCTCAGCAGATTTATCTATACTAATATTATAAAGAGGAAAGATTTGATTGTTTGTATGTTTGTTTGTTTGCACTGAATAGGCTCCGAAATTACTGGACCGATTTGAAAAATTCTTTCACTGTTGGGAAGCTACACTATCCCCGGGTGACATAGGTTATATTTTATCCCCGTATTCCCACGGGAACGGGAACTACGCGGGTGTAACCGCGGAGTACTGCTCGTTTATGTTATACAGAGGAAATTTCCTAAGCTTCAACTCCTGTGTATGTTCAAACAATAGGATTTAAGAGGCATCCGATTGTATGCCCTCCGCTCCCTGCTCTATTTGGCTTGAATACTAAAATAGTTATTATTGTTAGTATGTATAGTTGTTAGTCAGTATTTACTCGTGAAAGTTAAATGGCACTATGCTAACTGCGTTTACTAAATACCAACTCGTTTTGCCGAGGGACTGAAACTGGAGTAGCTCTTGTGTGAAGACCGTGAGACGATAGATTGAGGAGTCCTACAGCAAATATGTGTGTGTAGGGATGTGTGGCTGGCACATAACATCACGGTGCAGCTAACGTGGCATACTAATCTCTTACGGAGCAGCAGACGGTCGACATAAATGTTTGCTTCTATTCCCCAGTACCTAGAGGCAGTATGACTAAAGAAGGCAAGTTGCTGCAGTACAGGCACTCGGCGCCGCGCAACAGCCGCCACAACAAGCACCGCAAGCCGAAGAAGCACGCGTCCGAGGACGAGGAGAGCGAAGACTCTCCCGTGGAGGAACAGCCCCAGGAAGAACAACAGCAGCGCAGCCCTTCGCCCATGGTTGAGGAACCCACCGTTAGGCTGCCTGAGGTAAGCGAGCAGAATCACCGAATCATCTCCCGCTCTCAGCCCTAATTATTATCGATCCACAGCCCGACTTCGCCCACTGCTGGGCATCAGACTCTTTTTTTATGCCAATACCCACGCTCCTGTGCCACTCTCATCCAGGTTTTTCCGCAGTGGCAACAATGTCATCCGCCCATTTCCGTCGTCTGCCGTCTGACGACCGATATTTCGTCTTCCGGTCATCGCTGCACCTTGCCCCACTCCATTTGAGTTCCATAATCTTCGTATAAGTCTTTGTATCTGGACGTTTGGGTCTATTAGCCTGATGCCAAACATGGAACGCTCCATGGCTCTCTTTGTAACTCTCCGCTTGAACACATCCCTCCACGTCTTCGTTATCAAGCCATCTCTATAAGCCATTATCTCAGTTGCCACCCCATAAGTCTAGTCTAGCTTAACTAGATGGTATGACATGATCGTGTTTCACAATCCATCCGTAGTTTGTTCGGTCTTCCTCTAGTCTCATAGCTATCTACATTAATTCACAGATATTCGTACATGATAATCTTGAATCGAAATCCTGTAGAACTATAAGTAAAGCGTCATAATCAGCCTATAATGTTCCCACTGCTGGAACACAGGCCTCCTCTCTATGAGAGGAAGTGGGCCGTAATCCACCACGCGGCCCAGTGCTGGTTGGTGGATGCCACACGTAGAATTTTTGGTTCTAGGGCATGCCGGTTTCGTCACGATGTTTTCCTTCGCCGTTTTGAGAGCAGTGGTGATAAAATTATTTACACAAAGTAATGCGCCTGTCTGGGTTCGAACCTACGACATACAATTCTTAAGTTGCGGCCGTTACCACTGGGTCACCACTGAAAGAAAGAAAAGAAAAACACTGTATCACACTGCCCTATACGCAGATTAAAACCAGGAGACTAGACTACAACACCACTATGGCTATTAGGTTTCTTTATAACTTGATTACTGTCGGCAACTCAGCAGTAACTAGGGAGCAACCGGGACTGCCACTTCCTGTCACAGAGAGGACGCCCGAGTCCCAGCAGTGGGAATAAATAAATTAAATAGAAAAAGCCGTTTATTTCTTGCAAAATATCCTAATAAATAATTATGGTTACATAATCTTAATACTAAATGTTGAAGTTGTTTCTTTGTTTTGTATGGTTAGTTTTAGCTTAATGGTATGTTGTTAGTATTATTAGTTTTTAAGTATTTATATTCTATTTTAATTTCTGAGTTCCTCTTTCCTTTGTCTGCAAGTACCCGAGAACGGGTAAAGGCCTCCTCTCCGAAGAAAGCAGTGGGAATATCATATTCTAAACATGTTGTGTCACACAACTGCTTCGTAGGCCCAGTGGTTGCAAACGCTACTGCTGAGCGTGTGTTCCTGGGTTCAATTCCTAGGGTGCTTACTCTGGAAAATTCCGATAGATCGACATTGGTCAAACGTCAGTTGGCTGAGTTAAACGTCAGGGATTGGCTGGACTCACTCCCCCTTATTACAGAACAAGGTTTTTCTTTAGGTATGGTTTAAACCGTCGAGCCAGTTTTTTAAATAAGAACCTAACTGAAATCGAAATACAGCTCCTAATATACCTACTCCAGGAGGATGCGCTAAGGTAACCCGCGAAATTCAATTGTTTTTACGTTTTATTTTGTAACTTGCCGGTCAGTTTCAGCCTGTATGCCTAACAAAATATGATTTGCGTTCGTAACACGTATGTATTTACGGAATTATAATAATTAAAACGTACGACTTTGAAGAAGTCGTACAATATGATTAAATGTACTTAAGTATAGGGTTCTTTAAATGATTTAATTCTGTTAAAACGTGTGTGTTACGCGACTCATATTGTTGACCTGCGAACTGAAAAAAAAAGGTAGGTCATTCGAATTTCCCGGGATACCCTAGCAGTTCCTCCGTAAACATGACGTGCGAAATGTGGGTGTAGGTACTATAAGAGCACCCCTGCCTTACCCTTCGCGGAGTACAAGCGTGATTTTATGTATTATTTACAGGAAGTCCTCAAGGCTCTGATCAAACCTTCGGGCGTGCTGATGATAGCCGGGATGGTGTCCTGGGACCTGGTGGCTCGCCGGGACAACAACCCCACCAAGCGGACACACCCCAACTTGTATACTTTCCACAAGTTTACTGATCGCAAGGTAAGCATAAGTACTATGATTGAATAGTATTATTTTTATTTTATTCGCAAACTTACAGCTAAATTAAACAGTGTTCATTAACAATATGAAATTGAAGGCTCGTCTAAGGAACCACTGCGGCCGTTCAAGTATTACGTAAGCACTACAGGGGGGCGGGGGGTCTTTGCATTGCTTATTTTTGATGACATGGGGGATGGGGCGTCTGGATGGTGATTACGTCAGTATTATTTATTTTAACTTTTTTGGATTTTCTATAAAATTTAGTCGATTTTGGTTTTAACACATGGCAACCCTACTTGTCTATGAATGGCTCAAAGAAAACGATGTCGATATTCCAAAATGACGCGAAAGTGAGCAGACACTACATTGAGCAGCAAACATCCAATGTCGTCGAAGACTTAAGAGTCATGGATTCGTGTGTCATGTACTGAAGACTGTTAATTCGAACTAATATACCAACATTTTAAAAGAAGTTTGGTTTTTTCGTATATACAGCGTGTAACGGAAATGGCACGGTTTCTTTGGATGATATCAAACTATATTGGAAGAGTTTTTTAATCCTATCTCTACATGTTCGGAAGTTATGAGAATTTTTAATACATTGATACCAGAAACCGAACTTTTCAAATTGAAATAAACACATCACTCCGAAGAGATTTATCGTGATATTGGCAAGTAACGTGGAAAGTTATTGCTTACGTAGTGCGGTGACACGTTTGTTATGATTTGAATGTAAGAAACATGAAATCGAAAATTTGGTATCAATTCTTAGGATATTTTATTTTGAGCTGAAACTATGTATACCAGCTGTTATCTTTAGTGCTTAAGGATAGCAATAGGGTCTCTGTTACACCTTGTGCAAAGATTATAATGACAGACTACCATCTCAGTAAAATTTGCTTCAATAAATATTATATTCGTTAAGAGGGCTATTACAAATCGCCAGTGATCAATTTTAGGAAAATTTTACGGCGCGTGGTAGCCGATCGTGGGTTTGTGTCTAGTGAAGTACGCTACGCACACATGCTATCCGCTATGCGTTGGACGCCCAGGAACAAACCAGCGCTAACTAAAAGCTAAATCCCGCGTCTCCCGACTTTTATTACTGATTTACAGCGTTGCGTTGCATTCAACAATTGCTTAAACATATTAGTTTGACTTTTAAATATACAAAAAAAAAATCTAGCAAGTTGACTTAGTAAACTTAGTTATAAAATACTTTTTATTTGAATTTTGATTAAACATACACAGATAAAAAATATAATTTCAGACGAAAAATTATCATAAATTCTGTGTTTTATAGAATTATTTTTGGTGAATTACTGTATGAAACACAAAAAATTGATTTGAGCATTCCAAAGAATAAGGTATAGTCCTGCCATGGACATTTTTATAAATTACTAGACTATTATATCGCCGGGTTAAAGGCAAAACCAATGATTTAGTCCAAAAAAGTCAATATAAAATTTTCCATAAGCGCATTTAAAAAGGGGGTTATAATTTATTTTTATTATTTGCAGTAATTAAGTTATTTTTTTGTTTAGTATATATAACTGTCTAAAACTTAGATTATTATATAACACACTCTTATATTTGCGACTGACATAATTTTATCACTAAGGACATAATTTTAATAGCAAACTTTCCTAATGCGATTACGATCAATTTCATATTGACTTTTTGGACTAAATCATTGGTTTTGCCTCTAACCCGGCGTTATGTTCCATGTAATAAAGCATCTAAAGATGCCCAAAAGATCAATTTTATGAAACATCATTTGCCGAGACAAGGATTTTACTGACTTATGTAAACAAATTAAAATATTTGTTTAGAACACTCCCTAGACCAATAATGAAATTTTCTAGGACGAATTTTTGGCTATGTCTAAACCATAATCACTCATCAAATATCGAGTAAAACGTTCAAATTCAAGCAAAAATGTGATAGCGCCCTTAAAGTCCTCTATTCCAAGCCTATCCCTTAATTCTAGACTTATAACTGCTGCTCATGAATCAATAATTAAACCAGAACACATTGAAAAATGCATGTACCAATGTTTACGTGAGCATGGAAGGGGGGGAGAGCTTTGCTTACTTTTTCTGACGAGGTGTAGGGGGGGGTGGTAATAATTGCTAATATGTGCTTATGTAATACTTGAATGGTATATATGGTAAAATAGATAATTTTTGATAATTGTAGGTAGCGGTATTAAAAGTTACTGAAATCGATTCAGTACAGTATTATGTACAGACGCCAGCACATCAAGCTTCCCCAAACTGACAAATTTTACCAATTGAATATGAACCTTATTCAAATGTATTCAAGTTGAAAATCTATCAAACATATTATCAAACACATACAAGCGAGTTTCAGGACTTGCGTTTATTCTGTGACACCTTGTACGTATACTAACTTTCATTCCTTATTTATAACCCACACGGGCATGAATTTTCATAAACAATTCTTAGTGCTGAGTTTCGTTACTTAAAAGGAACTCTTACGCTATATTTCATGATTCGATACTCAGCTGATTTTTCTGTGAATAGTCTATCATTAAATTATAGATATTCACTAATGCTCGGTTACTATAAACAAAAACGGATCGTTTTGCTTAACAATGGTAGCATGTTTTTATTTCCAAACGGCAATTAAAAAGTGTTTGATAGGAACTTCCAAATGCGACTATGCGAAGGTATTAGCCATTTACTTAATTTGGTAAAGAGGTAAGAAAAATAAAGACTTGTAGTCTTTATTTTGACATACAACTGTCCGTAAATTATAGGAATCGGCCACTAGATGTCGGTATACTACAACATTAAATTTCTCAACATTATTTTCTGACTGAAGCATTTATTTTGACATTGAGTTATTAATTTTTTTAAATGTTTTTGATTTACTGCTGACATTTTTTTTTTTTTTTTATGAATTCGATTTAAATTAATGATAAGTATTAACTTAAAATTCAATATCAACAATCACAACTATTCATATTTCCACGCCAAAGATCATGTCTGAACCTGTATTTTATTCTAGCACATCCACATGTTTTAGCAAATAAACATTTTATACTTATCTTAAAAGAAGTACATGTTTACTTTTCAGTATCGCTTCATTGCCAGCTGCTGCTCTGCCGGCCACTCGGTGCTGGTAGACGAGAACGGCGAGGCCTACACTTTCGGTGAGTACCCTTCTGTCGATATAAATCTTTCATTTTCTTCTTCAACCGCGGACAATAGCGGTGGATCAATTTTCATCCTTATGCCTTAGTCAATATGGTTGAAATGTGGTCCACCGCCACTGTCCGCGATGATACATGACGCCGGACCCGCACTGGCACCGAACCGCGTGATTGTGTATACGAATGAATATCGCGCAAGCACCGCGCGTGACATTGAGAGCAGTGGTGGCCCAGTGGTTACGGCCGCGACTTACGAGTTGTAGGTCGTGAGTTCGAACCCAGACAGGCGCTTTACTTTGTGTAAATTATTTCATCACCATTGCTCTCAAAACGGTGAAGGAAAACATCGTGAGGAAACCGGCATCTCCTAGAACCAAAAATTCGAAGACATGTGACATCTACCAACCCGCACTGGGCCCGCGTGGTGGACGGCCCAATCCCTCTCACCGAGAGGAGGCCTGTGTCCCAGCAGTGGGAACATTATAGGCTGATGATGATGATGACCGCGCGTGAAACGCGTGCACGAGATGCCGAGTTTTAAATAGTAAAGTGATTCGACACCGGAGCCGCGTTTGCACGATATTCGTGCGTATACGCAACCCTGCTGTTCCTTCTTGTCTTTTTTCACGATGGGTCGATTCCTGAGGTCAGGCACCGTATTGTGTATTTATTTCCATCTGTAATTTCTAAGCAGTAGCTTGGATTTCTGCCCGGTTGATGACAATAAGCTCGCCTTTTATTTCTTGGGATCAAAACCGGCGGAATGTGGGTGTACCTCTGGATAACCCGGCATGGGACACAGGCACCATAATTATGTTTTTATAAAGTTTGTCTGGCACAGGTCGCAACAACTGTGGCCAGCTGGGCTTCGGCGACACGGTGACGCGCAACGTGCCCGAGCCCGTACCAGCGCTGCGCGGCAAGAACATCATCCACGCGGCCGTGGGTAGGAACCACACGCTCTTCGTCACAGGTAACACGTCACAACGTCGCAGCTGTCTTATGGTCACTCTAACTTAGCTCTTATATCTAAGGTAAGTTTTCATACTTATGCGGTCTGCACACAAGTATGAAAAATTAACTCGGCTACGCGTGCTCGTAACGGTGAAGGGAAACATCGTGAGGAAACCGGCATGTCCTAGAACCAAAAAAAAAAATTCGAAGACATGTGACATCTACCAACCCGCACTGGGCCCGCGTGGTGGATTACGGCCCAATCCCTCACACCGAGAGAAGGCCTATGTCCCAGCAGTGGGAATATTATAGGCTGATGATGATGATGATGACACGTGCTGTTAGCTTAACTCTTGGTATGTAATGATGACACTCAATACATAAGGTTTACCCATTATTGGTGGCGCCCAATGCCTATTGACATGTTGAGGTAGAATGGCTGACGCTTTATGTAAAATAACCATCAGCATCTGGAACCTTCTAACATAGTTTATGAAAGGCCTGTCCCACCTCCGAGAAGCGAGTAGTGCTAGCGAATATGTCCCACTTCCGGCGATTGAAGTTCAATTCAGACAACGTAAAATTTCCCGAGCAATTTACTGGCTCCATTGAAAATAGGACTGTATTATCATAGCCTAAAGTAGAAATTTATATGAATATCAACAAAATGTATATGTCGGCTGGAACATGCTCGCAACTCGGTTGATCTCGATTTTTCTATTCTGCCTGAATTGACCGTAAGCCTGAGACATAGAGACGACTTAGCGAGAAGCTACGCTTCGAACTGTCAAAACTACGTCACACCAAAATATAATTGCAAGTTAAACACAATTTGGCGCTAACGTCGTACTCAAGAGTAAGAACCGTCAAAATGCAATGTCGATCGATCGGAATTAAAATCAAGAGTAAGCGCGCAGGTCATACACGCACGCTGGTTGCCAGTACTATGCATCTGACCTTTCTGGAGAACATCACAAACAAAGTGTCTATATGTACTCCTTCATTGGTCTTCCCCTACTCTTATAGCCATCGACATTAATTTTTACGAAAACATTACGTGTTTCTCTTATAAAATTGTGATGTTTAATGTGACCACAGACACTGGGACGGTGTACTCCTGCGGCGAAAACAAGTGCGGGCAGTGCGGCATCGGGTCCGCGTCGCCGCAGGTGCTGAAGCCGACGCGTGTCCGATACAGGTAACTTGTTCATCCATTTTAGTTTATCAACACGCAGGCAATTCATTAGAAATTAAACGTACAAGCCTCCTTCTGCCAAGCAATAAAGCTCGCGAAGAGGGAGGCGGCGCACGTGAGGGAGAGGCAGTATATGCGCACTCACGGCCCTAGCCTCCACAGGAGAGGCCCTGGGCGTCGGGAATCCCAGGTGGATTCCCGGCCACCGTAGGCGCGGGCTTGCGGACGGCGGGTAATGGGTAGCTCGTTGTCCGGTAAGGACCAAGTCCAGGTCGACGGCGCGTTGTGTTCCACTCGCGCCTCAAAGAGATGTCAGCACCAACTGATTGGGCCCGCAAGGGCCGATGCCTGCCAGGGGTGCGGGTTGTTCTAAAGAGATACCATGGCTCCTGGCACACAGGCAACTAAAGGAACACGTGTGGGTTTTAGTCAATAAAAGTCTGCCCGCTCCGCCCGAGCGGGAGAAGTTATTTGATGATTTACCACACTAAAAAAGAAATGTGAGTACCTAATGGACTCGCTCATAGTATTTCTCTATTACTAACTGTTGATAACTATTATACTCTTAAGGATCCTACGACCGAAGCTCGCAACTAGGATTCGGGCGGAGACAATATTTCGTCTGAAAATTGCTATCGTTGCGCTAGTGTTAGTACCTGTCGAGGATACATACCTACAGTGAGCAGTACGATCACACACACATTGACAATGGCTTGACGCGATAGCGCTACTAGCTACTGACCATTTAAGATGAATTTGGATGTGTTCCGTAATACCAAAAATGATGAATGAAAACTTATTGTATTTTAATATTTTATTCGACATTTTACAACTTGATAATATGAGCTATGCTTCTGAGACAACAATATTACGGAAATTGTTGGTTATAATACCAAAAAAACAGTGAGAAAACATGTCATTTACGCTGTAAAAATGTGCGAAATGCAATTCGCTTAAACTTCATTTTAGGTAAGTATTTTGGAAAAAAAAAACCCCTACGAGCCTAGATAAATACTGTCTGAATCCGAATATCATCATAATATGATGGAAATATGCTCAAGTTGCAAATGATTTAGGTATTACGTATGTATGGACAGTTCATTGTACGTAGGCCTCTTAATATAATAATTTATTTCATAAAAAGTGGTAGTCTGTTACAAAAAGGATGACAACTTAGGAATAGTTTACATCTGTGACATACTAGGAAATAATACACTTTCACGATCTGATGTCCTAGCTAGGTTACTTAGTAGCCTGTATTAAGGACAATCAGCTCTCATTTGTCCCGTATGTGTCGCCGGGCGTAAAAGAATAGCACCATCCCATTTCTTCCAGTGGGTGTCGTAGAAGGTGACTAGGGACTTACTAGAGAATGGGCAGCAGCGTTCTCTATGCATTTAACCACCATACTGCGATCGCCAACCCGCCTGCCAAGCTTGGCGATTATGGCAATACCCCCCATGACTGGGGGAGGCCTATGTCCAGCAGTGATGATGATGATTTCTCATTTTCCGAACATGGGACAAATAGTATTGCTAAGAAATGGCTAATGAAAATGTTATCCTTTCTACAATAGCATAGTTACATTCATTATTGCTGGGGCTCGTCTGTTTGGTGTCTTCTTTGACGGTCCCCCGACGTGGCAAAGCTTTGATTAAAATATTACCTACATCTTAAAAGGCCTATAAATACTATTTTATACTTTTTAGAGGTTTTTGTTTGGGTCGAGGTTTTAATGTTTTTATCCGACTACGCCAGAAGGACGGTTAAGTTTTTCCAGTGTATGCATGTATGTATTTTTCATTGGCACGCTCTGTAGCCTAAACGGCTTGATCGATTTTAGCTTGAGAAGTGCCGTTGGATTCGTCTTAATAGGGTATTTTCAAATTTTTCAAAAACTATTCTAATTTGAAGATTGGAACGAGATATTTAACAGAAAAATAAAAATAAATTGATTTCTATCAATTTTCTGAATTAAATCGATTTAAACGAAATTTATTTTTCGTTGTTTTGAATTTACCGCCAAAACGCTTCTTACGATGACTTTTTATCACGTGACGCCAACTTTGCGTAAACTAAAGTAGTTAGTAAGTAAATAAGTGAATGTCGAGTTTATAATTAACAAGATTTTTAATGGAAAGAAAGTGATATTACTGGTGTGCGGTGCCTCTGTGCACAAATACTTCTAAAACGGCGCCAAACGAAGTATTTGTACCGGTGCCGATTGCACAAAGTTGACATGACATCTCAAGTGATAAAAAGTCATCGTAAGGAGCGTTTTGACGGTAAATTCAAAACAACGAAAAATAAGTTAGATTTTAATTGAGAAAATGTGTATTAATGAATTAATTTTTATTTTTCTGTTAAATATATCGTCCCAGTCTTCAAATTAAAATCGATTTTATCAAATTGAAAAATACCCTATTGTGAGAGTGACACTGGTTATACGAAAATTGAAAAAATAGTTGGCGATTTTTGGCGTCATATTGTCTTCAACATTTTTTTTTTTCGTCAAAACCTCGAGTTAGGTATTAAAAAAAAGGTTTTCATAAATAGGTCGCATTAACGTCAAAAATAATTATAATAACTAAAAACTGTAAATAAAAAATTTAAAAAACTCAAGTGCCTAAAAAGTGAACTTTTATTAAAAAAAGATGGAACCAAGAAACTTGTTTTAAAAGGATGACTATTAGGCTGAATACTATAAGCAATCTCATGCAGTGGGAGGCAATAAAGGTCTTTATTGTTAAATTTAAGAAGATGTCTCCTATCTAAATCCAGGCCCAATTGGAGCGCCGAACGACAGTCGATGAATTACGAGATGATTAAGAGAAACACAGTAGGGCGGGGCTCTCGTGAACATAGAAATTTGTAGCTAGAATGTTATTTGTATCACATATACCTGACGCGCTCACGGTTGCCGTCATTTGTAGCTTGAATTCGTTATATGACGCCACCGTGGACAGTGCACCTAACATTCACAGACTGCACCTTGATTTACTTTCAAGTGTTCTCTGTGAATCACACCCTAATTGCAATTGCTTGCAGCGGAGCTCCGGTAGTGAAGGTGGGTTGCGGCGCAGAGTTCTCCATGATCCTGGACTGCAACGGAGCACTGCACTCGTTCGGACTGCCCGAGTACGGCCAGCTGGGTAAGTTATGAACTCAAACTCAAAGCATTTATTTCATGTAATCATTTACGGGCACTTTTGAATTGTGACAAAGTCGGTCATTTAGTCGGAAAGTTGAAGCTAGATGCCCATTCCAAAACGTAGATCTCAATGGAGAACACGGGCGAATAACTCTAAGGCCCCTCTTTTAAATAGGGTATTACACCCATTTTTGAAAAGTGTCTTAGTTCGATTCTAAAATGCTAACAAACCCAAAAAAAATACAACATTTTTATTGAATCGATTAGTGCCATAAAAATGCATAACAATTTAACATTGTCATATTTCGCGCGTAATTTGACGAAAACGCTGGACGCAGTGGACGCCATGTTGCTTTGCGGGTATGACGTCAGTTCACTTTGTAAACGTCACTGCGCTGATATTTTCTTTTAGATTGGCCAGCTAACAGCCCAGACCTAAACCCAATAGAGCATCTTTGGTGCGAAGACAAGAAAAAGGTTTCAAATCGACTGTGTGGCAATTTAAGAGAGCTGTACGACGTTTTCTTTGAAGAATGGAACTCTTATCTCTCTTGCGAACCGTCAAAAATTGATAAGAATCAATGTCTCGTCAGTGTAACGCAGTAATTAAGACCGAGGATATGCTACTAACTATTAATTTTATTTTAAAATATATTAAATTCCTTTTTTTCTTTACACACTCTGCCACCCTGAATGAATGAGATACATAACCTAGGGCACAGTATAAAAATAGTTGTAATTATATTTCAGGCCACAACACTGACGGCAAGTACTTCGTGACGTCCACCAAGCTGTCGTTCCACTTTGAGACCACCCCCAAGCACGTGGCGCACTTCTTCGAGAAGACCAAGGAGGGCCATATCAACATCGTCAAGGACGTCGAGATCGTTGACTTCTCGTGCGGGAATAACCACACGGTAAGATTCATCATCTTCTTGCCCTTGCCCTCCATGAATTTTTATGATGAGACAAAAATCTCTCCTTATCTCAGGAGGTCATTTGACAAATTACAGATTATTGGCCATTAAAATCTTCACACAAATTTATACAGGATAAGTTTTTAACCAGTACGCAAACTGTAACCATGAATTCAGCATATCATTCTAGACCCCCCAGAGCAGAATTTTTTCGCCGGATAAAAAAAAAGAATCTGCTGTTCCATACATTTTGACCGCGTAGGTATTGCATTTTTCTATGAAACAGTAAATTTTTTTTGTATAGCCGGCGAAAAATTTCTGCACTAGGGGGTCTAGAATGATATGCTGAATTCATGGTTATAGTTTGCGCACTAGTTAAGGATAAGTTATCCTGTATAGAATTGAAGTGTCGGTTTGTAATGTCAAAATATCAGCTTTTTACTAAATGTATATGATAGTCTGCAATACTTATTATAGCATAAGAACGATTTTTAACATTTTTGTCTGTATTTATGTTCCGGTTGCTTTAAATAAGCCTGAATGAAAGAATAACATTTTTGTTTTGTTATTTTTGAAAATTATTTGGACCTTTGATACTAACTAAACCTCAGGTTGTCGTTGCTTTGAATCTGGCACTAACTTTGATACTGTATAA
The DNA here is from genome assembly GCA_949987655.1 of Polymixis flavicincta. Taxonomy (NCBI): domain Eukaryota; kingdom Metazoa; phylum Arthropoda; class Insecta; order Lepidoptera; family Noctuidae; genus Polymixis; species Polymixis flavicincta. The sequence goes on along the minus strand of OX465171.1, from coordinate 5,889,230 downwards.
ATTCTAGACTTTGAGATTTGATTTAAACCGGGGATGCACAGACTGCGGCCCCACGGCAATATGCCAGTTGCCCGCCAGTAAAAATATTCCGTCGTACATTTTAAGGAAAAATATTGATTCGACTTCCAAAGTATTGGTTTATTATTTGAAACCAATACTTTTGAAGCCGACCCCAACGTAGTGGGAAAAGGCTAGGCAGATGATGAAGATTTTGAAAAATCATTTAATCATAATTTGTTCGACATACAGCCTGACACTGACCTGCAAATTACAAAAAAACTTAAGAAAGTATGTGGTCATGGGTTCGATTCCCAAGTCGGACAAAGATTTATTGGGTTTTTCTTTCTGGAATTTCTCATGAATTTCTTAGGCAGCCCCAGCGCTTGCACCTTAAGGAGTTGCATTGATGATTTTAATTCTGTAATTACATGTATTAAGCCACCGTCTATTTTAATTCTGCAAATACATGTATTTTTTGCCGCTGTCGATTTTCATTCTGCAAATACATGTATTATGCCACTGGCGATTTTAATTCTGTAACTACATGTATTATGCTGCTGTCGATTTTCATTCTGCAACTACATGTATTATGCCACTGTCGATTTTCATTCTGCAAATACATGTATTATGCCACTGGCGATTTAATCGGGTATTTTCCGATTTCATAAAAACTGTTTTAATTTGAAGATTGGGACGATATATTCAACACAAAAATAAAAATAATTAATTAACACACATTTTCTCAATTAAAAACGATTAAAATCTAATAAATTTTTCGTTGTTTTGAATTTACCGCCAAAACGCTCCTTACGATGACTTTTTATCACGTGACATGTGACGTCAACTTTGTTTATACGGCACCAGTACAAATACTTAGTTAGGCGCCGTTTTAGAAGTATTTGTGCACAGAGGCACCGCACACCAGTAATATCACTTTATTTCCATTAAATTTTTTGTTAATTATCAACTCGACATTCACTTATTTACTTATGTACAGGAACGGGAGGCAGGTGCTCTTCAATGATTAATGTATTGATTTTCGTGACACGTATATTATTTTAATTCGTCCTTTTACAAGCAGTGTTTATCGGTTAACCAAAAAATATTTAAACAGACCCCTTTTAAATGGGTCGAATGAGAACTAATGCGTGCTGTGATTGGTCGCCGTCGTTGGCGATCCCTCATTCGTAGATGAAAGATGTGATGTCCCGGTGCGTCGATAGATGGCGTTAGTAGTTGCGCCAACATGCCGGCCGCCTTGGAAGCTGCAGCTTCCAATAAAATGATGTATTTACGTTGCCACTTGATTGGAGACGCCGCAGGCTGCATTTATGTTGTCGTCCTCTGCTGATGATACAGGTAAAGGGCAGATTTTGGAGAACGCCCGTTGTACAGGCCCCGTTGCAGTCTGGATGGTGGCGACACGCGACACGCCATCCTTTCCTGGGAAAATATGGGATATTCTGCCCATACGCCATTTTAGAGGTGGTAAGTTGTCCTCTTTAATGACGACGAGCGTGTTTAAAGCGATGTCTTGACTATTCGTCTTCCACTTCGTCCTCGTCTGAAGTTCAGCAACATATTCTTGTGACCAGCGTTTCCAGAAGTGCTGTTTTATTTGTTCCACTCTTTGAAACCGTGTCAAGCTGTGCGTCCGTGCTTCGGTGAGGTCTCTGCAGGCTGGTGCAGTGAGTGGCCGGCCGATGAGGAAATGAGCTGGGCTTAGTGGACGAAGATCATGTGGATCTGAGGACATAGGAGTCATAGGACGGGAGTTCAGGACTGCCTCGATCTGTGCCAACACAGTGCTGAACTCTTCGTACGTCAAATTAGCGGTACCCACGACACGCTTGAGGTGGAACTTGCAGGATTTTACTCCTGCTTCCCATAATCCCCCAAAATGAGGAGCGTAAGGGGGAATAAATTTAAATTCAATATTGTCAGTTGATAATTTATCAATAATTTGCTGTGAATTTTCTTCTAACATTTTATTAATTTCTTTCATGGCTCCAATGAAAGTTCTACCGTTGTCGGAGAAGATTTGAGTTGGTTTACCCCGTCGCGAGATAAACCTTTTAAGCGCTAATATATATTCTTGAGCAGCTAACGTACTGACAAGTTCTAGGTGAATGGCCCGAGTAACAAAACAAACGAATATACAAATATAGCCCTTTTCGAGTTTGGCCCCCCTTCCTTTGCGATTTAGTACGGCTATGGGCCCAGCATAATCCACTCCACATCGGATGAATGGGAAACCGGGTTCAATTCGTTCAGACGGAAGGTCGGCCATGATTGGCGTTAGGGTTTTACCTTTCATTCGAGTGCAGCGGATACATTGGTGGACAACCCTTCTGGCTAGGTTTCTACCCCCTAACGGCCACCAATTCTCACGCACAGTAGCTAATAACAATTGGGGACCAGCATGAAGAAGCTCTTTATGTTGATGTTGAAACAACAGTTGTGTGAAGTTATGTTTACTAGATAAAAGTATCGGGTGCTTCTTCTCGTAATCGAAATCAGGTGAGTTACTAAGACGGCCACCTACTCTAATTATATCCCTTTCGTCTAGAAATATATTTAGCCTAGAAATCGAACCTGAAGCTTTTAATGGTAACTTACGTTTTAAATTATCATATTCCTTGGGAAACGATTCGCGTTGAGCGAGGCGTGCTAATGACTGTAATGAGTCATTCAATTCATCTACTGATAACGATCCCTGTGTACGATCGTTCTTTGGTGTGCGTAAGTTATGTATGTATCGCAACAGGTAAGCGCCGGCTCGCACTATACGCTGATAACAATGAAACCTCTCAAAATTAATAATTTTATTCTGTGTTACATCACAAACCATAACGGTTGTCGTTTGTGATTTCAGTTCTGGAAAGTCGGAGTGAGTAGTCGCAGATTGCTGTGACCATGACGACTCAGAGTTTTTTAAGAACTCAGGTCCGTTCCACCACATATTACTGTCAATGAGTACATCAAGGCTAAGACCGCGCGAGGCCAAATCCGCTGGGTTGTTTTTGGTGCCTACATGTAACCATAATGCCCCACTTGTTATTTCATTAATCTCAACTATTCTATTTTGGACGAATGTCTTTAACGAATGTGGTGACATTCGTAGCCAACCAAGGACAATAGTTGAGTCTGTCCAAAAGTAAATTTTGTGAAAGTTAACACGCAGTGACTCGATGATTTTCTTATATAATCGTGCGCCTATTAACGCCCCACACAGCTCTAGTCGGGGTATACTGACGGGTTTAATCGGTGCAACTTTACTTTTTGCACATAATAATCTAATAGTCACCGGTGAGTCATCAGAGTAGGTGCGAACATAGGCGCATGCACCATACGCACTCTGCGACGCGTCCGTGAACACGTGTAATTCTATGAACTGTGTGTATGCACTCATAACATGACGCGGTTTACGTAACTTATGTAAGTATTGAAGTGAGTCAATAAATTTTTCCCAGGACAACGCAACATCACTAGGAACGGGATCGTCCCAATTTATCTTGCACAACCACAATTTCTGCATCAATATTTTAGCTACTACAACAGCCGGCGTTAAAATACCTAAAGGATCGTATATTTGTCCAATTATCGACAACATGGTACGTTTACTTAGTATAGTCGGTCTAACTACTTGTGTGGTGAAGTGAAGTTCATCACTTTTATTATACCAACCCAATCCCAAAGTCTTACTTTGGCAATGTTCGCCCAATGCTAATCCTTTAGATATTTCGTGGGCACTGATATCAACGTTAAACAACCACTTACGCAAAGGTAAACAAGCTGAGTTTAAAGTATTTCTTAACTTTTCACAAGTATCTAGTAACCTATTTAAATCGTTGTCACCAAGGATGACGTCATCAACGAAAAAATCATCCCGGATCACTCTCGAAACCTGCTCATCCTCACAGTCCAACGCGAGCTGACGCAAACATCTCATACTAAGGTATGGCGCAGACGCGGTGCCATACGTCACGGTGTTAAGGCGATATACACATATTGGGTCCGACGGAAGTTTACGCCATAATATCAATTGTAAATCTCGTTGGTCTGGTTGTACAAGAAAATTCCTAAACATTTTCTCAACGTCTGCACAACCGACGTATTTATATTGCCTAAAGCGTAGTAATATGCTAAATATGTCATTCTGAAGTGGTGGACCAATATGTTGAATATCGTTAAACGATTTACCGGACGACGTCGTCGCGCTTGCATCAAAAACAGTACGCAGTTTTGTCGTACTGCTATTTTCATTAATAACGCCGTGATGCGGCAAAAAGTAGTGAGGTGACTCATAAGTTTCAACGCGACTCATGTGACCGAGCCTCTCATATTCTTCCATAAAATCTACGTATTTTTCCCTAAATTGTGGCAAACGAGCGAATTTTCGTTCTAACGACAACAAACGGTTTTCAGCCGCTCTGTAACTGTCTCCGAGTACCTCAGCTGATTCCTTTAAAGGAATGCGTACGGAAAACCTACCATCTTCCATACGGTTTGTCGTTTTAACAAAATTATCTTCGCACGCACGTTCGTCAGCACTAAGTATATTTTTAACGTTATTGTTTATCTCTTCGAGTTCCCAAAACATTTTCAATTGTGTGTCAATTGTTTGGGAGAAATTACATTGCACACTTTTAACGTGAAGCGTGTTATTATGTAAAGGTCCCGACACTATCCAACCCAACTTTGTGTTTTGTAAATAAGGTCCTTTATTCAACTTAATTTTGCCATCACACAATAATTCCCAGAACTTATCCGCGCCTATCAGTATATCGATGTCTGACGGTGAGTGAAAGTTCGGATCCGCGAGTTGAATATTGTCAGGTATACACATCTTACTTACATCGACACTAACTGTGGGCAACTGATTTGTAATGCACGGCAACACTAAACAATCAATGTTCATACAATATGGAGTTAACCTTGAACGTAATTTAATTTTACAAATGTGGGTGGACTGCGAAATTGTTTGACCTACCCCAGCAACGTGATAAGTGGACTGTATTAACGGTGCATTTAATATTTCACATAACGACTTCTTTATGAAACAATGTTGACTACCATTATCAAGAAGTACGCGCACAGTGTGATATTCGTTATTATAATCTGCTATGTCCACTAACGCTGTGGACAGCAAAACGTTGGGTAATAACGAATATTCCCGTTTACTGATTTGCGAATCTGAATGATTAGCCGTAACGTGTAATGATGCCGAGACAGTGGAGACGTTAGCGGTGACAGGCTGTGCTGACGCACTTGGCCCGCTCACCTGTGATGCGCCGTCTACCTGCCTATCAACGTGAAGCAAACTGTTGTGCTTTTTGTCACACAACCTACACGGCCCATACTTGCATTCATCAAGCGGGTGGGTTGTGCGTAAACAATTGATACACAGCTTATGCGTTTTAACTATATTATTCCTGTCTTGGACAGACGAATTAAGAAACCTTGAACATGAATAAATCGCGTGATTACCACTACACATCGCACACATGCGGCTTTGCTTTGTTTTTGTGTTCGTATTACCCTTATTGTTATTGTTACTAACATGCGTAGCAACGTGAGTATGTGAATATTGCTTCTTAGGGTGTGTTTGTTCGCTGCCTTTGTTCTCGTAGGTTTTGTTATGATTCACTTTTATCATTTCTAACACGTCGGCCCTGTCTTTGAGAAATTTAAGCAAGTCATCTAGTTTCAAGGCTGACCTTGACTCAATTAACGAACTGGCTGTACCTTTAAAATCTTCCCATTCGCGTTCAGTGGCCTGATCTAATTTGGAAACGACCATGTAAATGATTAAAGTGTCCCATGAATCCGTTGGTTCACCTAACGTTTTAAGGGCACGCAAATTTCTCAAAACAATATCTATTAAATTCCTAATCTGGGTAGCCGATTCTTTATTTAACGATGGTATTTTAAATAATGCCTTCACATGATTATGAACCAATAGCCGCGGATTATTAAATCTGTTCTCTAATAGCTCCCATGCGTGAGTATAGTTGTTAGCCGTAAATTCCAATGCACCTATAACGTGTGCCGCGTTACCGGACAATGATGATTTTAAATAATGGAACTTTTGAACAGGATGTAAATCTTCGCGACCATGAATCATACTAACGTAAGAATTTTTAAACTCTAGCCAGCAATCGTACGAACCGTCAAAGGAAGGTATTTTAATATCGGGTAATTTTATGCCTATCGGCTTACATGTTGAAACACTAGACTTGTCAGCTACCTCCTCTTGCAACAAAAGTTTCGCAGAAGCTAAAACACGATAAAATTGATCTTCAAAACGATCTCTCTCCTCCAGCTGTTTTGCAAGATCGAGATCTTCTACTTCTTCTTCAATTTTAGTCTGTATTTCACTATACATGTTTATTAAACTAGAAATGCTCTCAACACGTAAATTTAATTCTAATGATTGTTGATCACTCAAGGGTAAACTGAACCTTTTAACGTAATTTTCAAAGAAAGTTAATCTACCTTTTAAAACCCCTCTTTTCTTAATTAACTCTGACAATTTTGCCTCACTCATTTTGTGGAATTAAAGAAATCAGGAGTACTTACAATTGCCAATTGCAGAGGCGCGCCGCGAACCAATGTGGGTGCCGTCGTGTGGGTAGGTACCGCCAGTTGAGCACTGGAAATGGAAAAACAGCACGAAATCAACGCAAATCGAAGGATGAGATGGGGAAACGGACGGGAAGTTCAGACCTGCCACTCCTGTCGTTGCCTTAACGTTTGCAGTTCTTCGCTCGAAACGTGAATCTCCTCTTCGTATTTTCATGCGACGAATCTTCGGAGATTTCAAGCTTGAAGTCCTTATTCGGCTCGAAGGATCACTTTATGTACAGGAACGGGAGGCAGGTGCTCTTCAATGATTAATGTATTGATTTTCGTGACACGTATATTATTTTAATTCGTCCTTTTACAAGCAGTGTTTATCGGTTAAGCAAAAAATATTTAAACAGACCCCTTTTAAATGGGTCGAATGAGAACTAATGCGTGCTGTGATTGGTCGCCGTCGTTGGCGATCCCTCATTCGTAGATGAAAGATGTGATGTCCCGGTGCGTCGATAGATGGCGTTAGTAGTTGCGCCAACAACTTACTAACTACTTTAGTTTACACAAAGTTGACGTCACGTGATAAAAAGTCATCGTACGAAGCGTTTTGGCGGTAAATTCAAAACAACGAAAAATAAATTTGGTTTAAATCGTTTTTAATTGTGAAAATGGATTGAAATCAATTTATTTTTATTTTTCTGTTAAATATCTCGTTTCAATCTTAAAATTAGAATAGTTTTTGAAAAATTGGAAAATACCCTATTCTGTAACTACATGTATTATGCCGCTGTCGATTTTCATTCTGCAAATACATGTGTTATGCCACTGGCGATTTAAATTCTGCAACTACATGTATTATGCCACTGGCGATTTAAATTCTGCAAGTACATGTATTTTATGCCGCTGGCGATTTTAATTCTGTAAATACATGTATTAAGCCATCGTCGATATGAATTCTGTAAATACATGTATTTTATGCCGCTGTCGATTTTAATTCTATAAATACATGTGTTATGCCGCTGTTGCAATTTCGAAAATCATATTATTATCAACATATAACCTGGCGCTGACCTCTTAATTTAATGGAAATTGCAGGCTACCTTAGCGCATCCTCCTTAAACCATAAAGTTTTAATTATTTATTATTCTGTGACGTTACAGGTGGCCATAGATTCCCGCAAGCGCGCCTTCAGCTGGGGCTTCGGCGGGTTTGGGCGGCTCGGGCACGCAGAGCAGAAGGACGAGAGCGTGCCGCGCATGATCAAGTACTTTGAGTCCATGTCTCGTGGCGTGCGCTCCGTGCACTGCGGCGGGACCTACAGCCTCGCCGTCAACGAGCTGGGTAAATTATAATAATATCACATCACTTCTGTAATCGAGCCAAGAGAGTTACGGACACACTCACCGGTAGCGCCTCAGTTCTCTAATCTTTAGGAAAAAAAATATTATTTAACGGTGATATTTTTACATTTTACTGTGACATTTTAGTGTTTGTCTTGATTTGATGTGAACACTACTATGGATAAAAAGATACAGAGGATTCTTACGGATCGACGCAGCTGAATTGGCTAAAAGAGTATCCAGCGCGTCAGTTTGCGACCTCGAACCCATCGTGCTCATTTTTTTCAACCAGCTACGCAAATGGCTGCAGGGTTTCATTCACACACAAGTGTAGAGCTGGTGGACCTTGACATCGGGATGCAGGCAGTCCAGGGAAGCTATGTCATCTTGTGATGGCAGGCTGACCAGACATTGTAATAAGATAAATTTGGTGAAAATTTTAATTTAGTTGTATGTGGTGAGAATTTTTAGTATGGGGTAGTAAGGTTAATTTTAATTGTTGTAGTACGGAATTTTTTTAAACACTATTCATGGGAAATGAAATACACGTAAGATTATGTTTTTGCGTTACTATAATTAGATAAACCTACAAAGAAATTAATCTCGTGTGAGTCGCCTGTAGAAAATTATTTAATAATTTAAAGTGTCGATTCAGGTGAATCAATTATGAGATTATGACTTAAGTAAGACTTAAAGCGTCAGTACTATAGAGAGGCTAATGGAAAAAATACCATACCATATAAAAATATAACTGTGATTCCATTTGTCAGTGATGGGTAATTTCGCTATGATACACAATCGTTTGACTTATAATTGTATTTGGTAATTTTACAGTTCAAAGAAAAATAATGTTATCTCCACGGCATTTCGGACCCCACTTCCGTTGGCTAGCGCCCAAGTTGTTGGGCGCGGCTGGGGCGCTGTCAACGCTGCTTCCCAATCTGGGGGGCCCGAGCGCCGCCTGTAGGCGGCTCTACGTGGGGATCGTGCGATCGATGGCCCTGTATGGGGCCCCGATCTGGGCGGCTGACCTGACGGCCGGCAGCATCGCTGTCTTGCGGAAACCGCAGCGAGCTATGGCCGTCAGAGTCATAAGGGGATATCGCACGATCTCCTACGAGGCGGCTTGCGTACTGGCCGGATCCCCACCGTGGGACCTCGAGGCGAAGGTACTCGCGTCGCTGCATCGGTGGCGCGAGGACTCGAGGGCGCGGGGCGAGTGGCTGACGCCGCGACATTTGGAGTTGCGTCGGTCACAGCTTCGCGCAGCCCTGGTGGCGAAATGGCGGGCAGGCACACCCTACCAACAGTACCACCTCCCGACCTAGTACTCAAATGCTAGCTCAAGAGAAAGCACAGCTCCCCATCATTTCAGATAACACAGATGCTCTCGAAACATGGTTACTTTAAGATACCTCTCCACTGAATCAACTGTCAGGAAAACACGGCTCAACACACGCTTGCAAAGTGTACCGCTTGGGAAAAGCCGCACCGTGTCCTCATCTGAGAAATCGACAACAACCTATCGCTGCCAACCATTGTCGACTCCATAATCGACAACAAAAAATCCTGAAACACAAAAATATCCTTCTACAAAAAAGCCATTTCACAGAAGAAAACTACGAAAAATAAGCGGAAGATCACTTCCGCAAACCCAACCCAAACGCACCAAACATCAGCGGTGGACAAATAACACCATCTTCCAGCCCCCCTAAATGATTCCAAAGGCAACAAATCCGGAAAAGTCCATCGCCCCCCACTTCTTAGGACCCGAAATGACTGATAGTATTCCACGCGCGCCTCTATAATATAACGAGGAAGTTTAACACCGCACTCCCCCCTAACGCGAAGTAGCCGGGGATCGCGAAACTCAAATTAGTTTCCGTGATCCCCAGTGCTAGTGTGAGACAAAACACCAGGATGCAAGATTCTGACAGACCCCTCCACCCTCCCTAGGGTAAAGGACATCCATGAGGATTTTCGCCGAAAAAAAAAAATAAAAAAAATTTGAAAAAAGAAGTTTAAAAAAATATTGAAAAAGAGATTAGTAATGTGACCCCTTCGTCATGTGGAGTACTTGCGTATCTCACATATTAAAAGTAGCAGATGATATGTGTAGTACACGGGCGTAACCCCCCCCCCCCCCTTTTTTTGTCAAAATCTGGTAATCCTTCAACTGTCAAGTTACTGAATGCAATTAAAATTCGAACTATAGATGTCATGATTCCTCCTACCCTCATCTCAATTTATTTGCGGTCGACGCAACATGTCTTTCTGTTCCTTCTCTATTGGGCTCTTCTCCATGGGGCTTGTGGCTAAGCAATAACAGCCGCACGGATCGCTCGATCAGCACCCTAATTGCGTAACTCACGATTGATCATAATTGGTTTCGTCTTCACAGTTAAACAATATTCATTGCGTTATTTATGTTGTCGAACAGACACATTTTTCGAACATATGAAGCAATGGTTTAACAATCCGTTTCAAAACGATACAGATTATGATGAATCGTGAGTTACGCAATAAGGGTGCTGGATAAGCTACGCTTGCCATCTCCGCGTACTTTTATAGCCACGCTAGATGTATCATAGCAAAATTACACAGTAGCCAAGTTTGACACGTAACACACGATACTAACCATTGATTAGCTACCAACCGTCAGATGAAAAATATGTAAATATGTTGTGGCCTGAAATACAGGCTTTGGCTTAGCTTAGGCGCCAGTCTCCCACAATATTATTCTATGAGACCATAACTGGACAATATTGTTCTATGTAACTCTTTTATAAGGATATTGTGGTGAGAAATAAATAAATAAAAAATGTTTTTATTCACAGAAAACATACGTAGCTCCACTTTTGTACATACATAATTATTAACTTTTATTTATAGTCATACTTTTCATCTAGTTACAACTAATAGTTAGACACATTAAAACTATTTATTTTATACAAAATCCTAACGTGTAATGTGTCGTAGAAGGCGACTAAGGGGCTCATTAGAGAATGGGCAGCAGCGTTCTCTATGCATTTTACCACCATACTGCGATCGCCAACCCGCCTGCCAAGCGTGGAAATTGTGGCAAAACCCCCTTTTGGGGAGGCTTATATCCAGTAGAGGACATCCTTCGGCTGAAATGATGATGGTGATGACTAACGTGTAGTGGTTTTATCACATGTACAGTTCGTTCGCGCTATTGGAATTCCAACGCTCTGCTCAGCGTCAGAAGCTGAAATTCTGACATTGCGCTTTTATATAGGTGCCACCTGGTGTCTATGAAAACGGCCATAAAATAATGACCTATCCATTTAATAAGTATCCTATCCATTTCAGGAGGACTGTTTCTGTTCGGGCAGACCAAGCGCACCGGCGAAGCGAACATGTACCCCAAGCCGGTGCAGGATCTTAGCGGTGAATAAATTACCAGATTTAATTTAATTTTACTAATAGCTACTGTTCTGATTCAAAGATATGTATAGATAAAAAATCTAATCCATTTGATTGTCTACAATTCTACCCTCGTAAATGAGACGGTGGTAGCTTCAGTTACTGTGTTCACACTTGTTTTGGTTCTTTATAATAACGAGACTGGGTTCTACCTGGGAAAAGTTTCGATTTATCTGTGTCTAGCACCATTATGGAGATACTATAGATAAAAAGCACAGTATTTTGCTTAAAATCAAGACATATCTATATAAATAAAAATCAATTGCGATACGTTATTCTCACAAAATCTCGAAAACGGTTTGACCGATTGTGATGCAACTGTGGTAAGTTGTTATCGGCGCATCGGAGATGGGTTCTAACAACAAAATATGAAGAAGGCCTAGCAACGCATTTTTTTTTTTAAATAAAAACCCTACGTAAGTCTTACGATTATAAAAATTGGAATCCAATGTTTTCTACAAAGCTGCGTTTTCGGAGTTACTGAGTTTATGAGAGCAGAATTGGTGTTTTATAATATTGTATCAATGAGTAGCTACAATACCCAATATGTAGTACTAGCTTCTGCCCGCAACTTCGTCCGCGTCAAATTTGCTCCCCGACCCACCCCGTCGCATCCAATCGCCTGGCCGTGCGAGTACTTCGTAGTCGTGACTTTTTTTCTCTTTGCTCGGCTCCTAAGGGCCCTAGCGTGATGTTATATAGCCTATAGCCTTCCTCGATAAATGGGCTATCCATCTCTAAAATATGTTTTTAATCGGACCAGTAGTTCCTGAGATTAGCGCGTTAAAGCAAACAAACAAACAAATTCTTCAGCTTATTATAAAGCTGAAGAATTTAATTAGTTTAGATTATAGTAGAACATAAATTGTAGACAATCAAATGAATTCCTGAACGAACCACAGTACATTTGCTGTGACAACACCAGTAATAGTAATTGTGACAGTAAATGTACTCTAGTTTAAATAAACTGTTTATTTCATCTCTCGTCTGACAGTTGCCTGTACCATGTGTAACAAAAACCATCCGTCCGAGACACAAAGCGACTGTAGTAAAATTAAAAAAAACTTTTATGATTGAAAATAAAAAGTAATTGCTAATTAAATTTCACATTTTTAGTTAGTAGAATATTAATAATGAGTAAATTTTCCTTACTGAAACCCGATGCATGCTATAGAAGTAATAATAATAAGTACATCATGCAAATGTCCTGTCTTTGGCAATGTTCGTCGAATTGTTGAGCTGCACGTTTATTGACAAAAACGTACCGTGACTGGACAGGCCCATCCAATCTGCGTGGGTTTTCCTCAAAATACCATTTCAGACACCAATCCCTCATGATCTGACCAATTTTATGTCTGGAGTATAAAAGAGACTGTGACCTCTGAGTTTGTTTACGACCTTTCTTCTTAGAGTAGTCAGAAAGGAAACGCCGCCTCGTCTTGCTTTTGAAATATGATTGACGTGTCAAACTGGTTGTCCAGAAATGTATTTATTCATTCGCTCATAAAAAAGTGTTACAGTATAGGTGTGACACTGGATCCCGCACTAGGGTACCCTGTGTCGCAGGATCCAGTCTCTTTCGACAGATTATATGAAGTTATGATAGGTAAAGTATACAAGAGCAACGGCTTAAATAATAAAGTAAATTCACTTAAACTAAGACTAAATAATTCACTAAAACGAATACTAAATAATAATTCAATGAAACTAATACTAAATAATAATTCACCATAACTAATAAGAGGAAACCAAAACTATGTGTGCATGTGATGGGTGTACGTATGACAGTGTGATGAGTGTATGTATGACAGTGTGATGAGTGTATGTATGACAGTGTGAAGAGTGTATGTATGATGTGAGTATGTGGATGAGATGTGTGCGTGTTAATAAAAATAAATTTCAAATCATTGTAATGCTTCTTTATCAGGTTGGAATATTCGCTGCGTCGGCACTAGCAACACTTCCATCGTGATCGCCGCGGACGACTCGCTCGTCGCCTGGGGCGTGTCGCCCACCTACGGAGAACTGGTCTGTACTCGCTTTTATATTATTACTAGCTGTTGCTCGCGTGGAGGTCGGAAACTATCCCACGGCAACGTACTACCAGCATAAATGTATATATACAACGTGTAACAAAATAAACGCAAGTCCTGAAAGTAGTTCTTGTAGTTATATGAGTTTTTATTTTAACTTTTGTATTTTGCCATATGTTCCCCGATTGAGCCAAATAAAATTAAATCTTATTTCGAGGCAATAACACTCACTTTTAAATGTATATATAAAGTTTTGCTACAGTCAACACGATTTTCTTAATAATAACAGGACTGTAATAAATAAATATACTTTTAACTCAATACTCTGCTTGGGGTATATGAGGTCGTGCGTTAATTGTGTTACGTAGCGTATGTGTTAATCCAGGTCATGAATAGGGATCAGATAATCGGATGCATATTTACCTAAAGTTAATTTTTATAAAATTCTCATAGATGTCGTCCGGGTTGGGGAGAGCGGAGGGTCTGTCAGTCTCTTACCGACTAAAACCACCCCGGTGTTCCGTCTCTCACTTACACTGGGGGTCACGGGAACTATTGAGACTTCCGCGATCCCCGGCTAGTGCACATTGCGATAGGAGGGAGTGAGGTGTTAAACTGCACCCTGACATCATAGAGAGGCGCGTACCGGGGGCGTGGCGGGGCGACGGATGTGTCGTAGATACCTACCATAAATAAAGATAAAATAAAAAGAAACAACCGACTTCCAAAAAATATATTACAAAAACAAAATAACTTTAATATACAAAACTTAAGACATAGCGTTCTGATATCAATATCAATTTGTAATGATTTTTTTTTAGATTTTGTTTCTTTTTTTCGTAAATATTCACGTTCAAAAGTGCCTTTTAATGACCTGCATGAAATTAATATAAATTACTGTTTTTCAGTGGCATTCATGTAACTTTAAAGAATTAAAACCAAGAAAAATAGGCATATGCAATCTTGTTTTTGAGTATATTTTAAGTAATGACCGACCGAAACTTCGGCCAAACCGTAAATCAGAAGTTTGTGAATATTCGCGCGTTATTCGGGTTACTTTGTAAATCTCAATAACAAGTGATGTTCGGCTAAGTACGGAATGAATCAAATCCGCTCGTCATTTCACTCAGCTGACATAAACAGACGTGATTTTATTATGAATTTGCAAGGCAAAATTATAGGTGTTTTTAATTTTTGTGTGTATTATTTTCAAGCGCATACACGCATACAATGAAAATATTAATATTTATTAATACTGGAAATCCATTTTTAGTCGGACATTAATTACCAAAAAAATTGCTCAAATCTTATGCAAAATATTCGAGCGCCAATCGATTCTTGTAGCAATGTACCAATGGTTTGGTCGTCCACTTGCAGGGCACAGGTGATATCAACAAGTCGTCGGCGCGGCCCAAGGAGGTGACGCGCATGGACGGGCTCAGCATCACGCAGGTCACCATGGGCTACTCACACACCCTGCTGCTGTGCGACGACACCGGCGAAGACGTGCAGGCTAAACTGGCCACCCTGCCCACCTTCAGCCCATAAGCTGCCCGCTCACACACCGTAGCCAATCCGCTGCAGCACACGTAAAATTGGCACTTCACTTGGCGTATTTTACCAATAATCGCGTTATTTTCATTAACACAAAATTAACTTTATCTCTATGTGTAAGGGTATATTTTAAATTAATCATGTTACGCGAATATTTGGGCAAATACGCCATGTGAAGTGTCAGCATTAAACCCCACGCTAAGGGACGACAGTAGTCAACTTATCAACACAACATACAATACAAGTTGTAACAGAATAAACGCACTCCTGAAATTAGTTTGTTCTTAATTGACTACGAAATAGATATCATTAGCTACGAGTATTATAGATAAAAACTTACAAAAAAAAAGTTTTGATCTTTTAACTCAATATTGTTATTGGAGTGTCTTGAGAGTCTTGCGTTAATTTTGTTACACGTTGTAAATACACACACTCATGTTGCTACACTAAACTTTATTTCAGAATCTAAAATCATTTGTATTCATTTACTCAACTGTCAACTTTAAAGTTATATAGTCTTAAGTTTGTTTTTGAGTAACAAGTATTAAAGAAATTTCGGTTTCAATCAAATTTGATCTTAACCACATTGAGTTTTCCCAAAACTGAATGATTATCTGAAACACTGAATCAAAGTTTAACTGTTTAACATCGATAAGTGGCTTTTTGTTCGTGTCTACGCAAATTCTGATCAATTTGTTAACGGATAATTAATAATATCGTAGATAGCATTTTTGAATTTAAATATTTACATTAAGAAACCTCACCGTATTAAAAACGAATTAATGTTAGGAATGTCGCCTCTTAGTACTTTGAGCGCAGTATATTGAGATTGAGGTCATAAAAAAAGTGCTACTTTCTGCACTATTTAATCATGAAACTTATGTTACTCATTGCTAAATTACGGAATGAGAATGGAATTTGAGTTCACCTGGCGCGGGCTGGCAACGTCGCATTTCTAGTGGTTTTTCGTGATTATCTTATTAAGTTTAAATCAAAGTACTTTTATTTTCAGCAAAGCCTAGTGATTCATCGTTGGGATTTATAACTTTGTATGAAGTAATCACGAAAAACCACTGAAATTGATGCGTTGCCAGTCCGCGCGGTATGAACTCTCTTAGGGGGGAAACGTTAGGGTTGTTCCGAAATTCAAATTTTCAGACGATTTTTGCAATTTGGTGTCAGGTTATATAAAGGAGGAACTATGGTCCATCCTCATGTCATACAAATAATTTACACAAAGTAAAGCGCCTGTATGGCTGGCTTTGCTACGACCTACAATTCGGTAAGTCGCGGCCGTTACCACTTACCACAATTTTTATCATACGATGATCTCTTTTACACTGTATGCATAGAAGGAGGAACTCTTGACCCTCTGCCCGAAAACAGATGTACCTTAATCTCAATAAACTGCAGCTAGCACTATTTGACAATAGCAAGCCTGTTACAATAACTACTTAACAAATTATGTTATATATATAAACCGCTAAAAGCCTGACAGCTCCCACGTGGATCGAAATATTCACGCTTGCTGGGATCGATATAGATCCACTTGGCAGCCGTCAGGCTTTTAGCGGGACATATTATACAATATGATTTTTTAGTCTGTAAGATTCTTTATAATTTTGTATTGGTGTAAGTTTCGGAGACTCTTGTATTTTGATGGACAACCAGGTGCAACGACTACTCACATTTTGTTTGCATGCTAATTTTGGTCAAATTCCTCTGGAACAGATGTTGTTACGATGACAAAACATTAATTTATGTTTGAACGAGATGGCCATAAACGTCTCCCCACACGTGGGAATCTCAAATGGTTACTATCTTGATTGATATTGGCTTTACTCGTTTCGTTTCGGTGACGAAGCATTAATTTATTTTCGAAAGATGACCAATATCATCTCCGCACGTGAAAATGTCAAATGGTTACAATCTTGACTGACATTGTCTTCCATTTTTTATCAACCATGTATGTCCACTGCTATATATAAGCATCGTGGGTTGTTTATTATTATTTGAATCTGTCTATCGTCACCGTGCAGTTAAAACTTTGTAAAGTTAATAAATTGTTTCATTTTGTATTTAGTTTTTGAATACAAAACCTCGTAATGCATATTTAGAACAACGTGCTCAACTGTACGATGCTTCTTATGCTATCTTTATGCTACATTATCGGTAACCGTAGCATCACATAATAGTGAGACCCTCGAAAAACGTCAATTAAGAACATTTTTTAGACAGTTTGTTTTCCTCTGTTAAATTTACAATTATTGCGAGGTTTTCCCTGCATGGCGACGCTATAGATGTTGTCAGGTTATTTATTTTCATACTCGTTATCTCTCTGAGTTTGTCGCGGCCCCTCAGAGCAGCGCGAACCTCCACCGACGTAATAAAATCGTGGCGAAGTTTTATTACGCACTGGATTTTCAACTTTCGGTCTTAAACCGAGAATTGATAATCCAATAGTGTGCAGCGCGAGTGAGTCCCACTGCGTCAAAAAAAAACTTTCGATTTTCAAGTCCCGTCGCTGAGCAGGGTGCTTACTCTCGAATAATTCCGATAGATCGTCATTGGAATTATCAGTTAAACGTCAGGGATTGGCTGGACTCACTGAGTATAGCCAATCCCTGACGTTTAACTGATAATTCCAATGTCGATCTATCTGAATTATATTCGAGAGTAAGCACCCTGTGCGTTGAAGATCTAGTGGACGAAAGTATCCCGCCACGATTTTATTACGTCTCCGTAGGAATGTGGGCTTACAGATACAAAATAATTTATTTGTCAAAGCATTGAATCTGGTCATCGAATTACAAGTAGCGAGTATCCATCGATTTTTTTTTATATCTAAAATAAGCTTTTTTTTATTACTTCTATACAATTAGGGAATCCGATTTTTTTTCAATCGTTTTTTTTTTTAAATATATATATGTATATGTAAGGTTTAAAATGATAAAATAGATTATAGAAGAAGTAAATTTAATAATAAATTATTATGTGTATAGATGTCGAACCTTTACGAATTTCGTGGGACATACAACAGATATTTGTTGAGCTAGTTAGTTTATACACGGCGGGAATAAATTGCTATAGGAGACCAGACTGCTAAGATTTTGAGAAATTAGTAGGGTATAAAGTTGGGCTTGGGGCTAAGTGCACGGTTCGATCGCTCAGGTTAAGTTACGCTTGCTGCGGTTGGTCCGCGGATGGGTA
The DNA here is from genome assembly GCA_949987655.1 of Polymixis flavicincta. NCBI lineage: Eukaryota > Metazoa > Arthropoda > Insecta > Lepidoptera > Noctuidae > Polymixis > Polymixis flavicincta. Next base: position 5,871,067 of record OX465171.1, on the reverse strand, counting down.
ATCATCTTTACATACCGAGACCCCTCTGTGCCTCGGAAAGCACGTTAAGCCGTTGGTCCCGGCTGTCAATCTTGGATCTTTGACAATCGTTCCAAAAGACTGACAGCCGACCCCACCCTAGTTGGGAAAAGCCTACGCTGATGATGAATAGGGTATAAAGTTTGATTCAGGGCCACCTGTTCAGGCCAATCATTTGCAGTCCCCATGAAAATCACGTTTGCTCTTACTGTCAATTTATTACTACCATAATTATTATTACATTGTTCCATAACAATGGTTATGCCACCACGACTTCCGCACTGCTCAACTAGATTGCTCAACTGCATACAGTTGAATAGTGGGTAATACCAACGGCTCAACTGGTAATTGCTCAACTATGAATAGTTGAGCAGTGGGTTATACCCGCTGATCAACTAAAACTGCACAACTATACTTATGGACTTTAAATAAAAATTCCAAATCTCGTAATTAATATACTTCACACACTACTAATAAATCTTATTATTAAAAAACAAAACTATTTCCTCCAACAAGATAAGTGTTAGCGAACTTGGAAAAACCTATCTTTTGCCAGCGGCCTCGCCCGCGTGGAGGTCAGGAATTATCCCACGAAAATGTATTAACGGGATGAAAGTATCCTATAATTCCTATATGTTACAACCTATTTCTGTTCCATCCGAACATTGTTACAACCTATTTCTGTTCCATCTGAACATCTAAACACACAAATATTCACATTTTTATTATCTACTATATAAAAATAAGTCGGGTTTTCCTTCCAGAACGCACGAACCGATTTCCACGGTTTTGCATTCGTTAGAAAGGTCTCGAGCTCCGTGAGGTTTATAGCGTAGGTAGGGTGGGTAGGGATTCTGTATGAATGACTATTGGACGGACAGGACAACGTCTGTCAGGTCAGCTAGTTAGTTTATAATATTCATCCACTATTATGAAATTTTAAAAGTAAAACTCTCTCGTCAAGTTACGTAAATCTTGAATGATTTTTGCCTAATTGAGATTTCTGATATATTAAGTTGCATTTGTATGTAAATAATAATATCATCATCATCATGTACTATATCCTGCTTTCTTCTCCTGTTCGCTGTTTTATGTACAGCAAGCACATCAATGTCAGCTGGTATTTTTTTATAATCTTAACAACGTCTTGGTGTTTTTGTTTATAAATTTGTTAATTTTGAAATGTCAAATTTCGAGCACATTATTGGTTCTATGTCTCTCTCCTACACACTGATTATTTTTCTTTAAAATGTCGTCCAAATATGTCTTATAGGGTTGCATTGCAAGTTTCATATTCGCTTTTGATATATTTCCAACCTTTCATAATTCTTTCTTCACCTTTTAATGGCAACACATAACAAAGACGATCCTTTTTTCGTGTTTTGTTTTCTGACAGCCCAATTTTTATGCGTCTCGTTTCGGCGAAGCCGCTGGCAAAAGTTAGTTACAAATAACTTTATTAAATAGGTCTTATCAATAGATTATATAAGTGGCCAGTGCCTCAAGAGCAGTTGAGCAGTAGATTATATGTTCGATTTTAAAACAGGATGACCCACTGATCAACTAAGTTGAGCGAAATAAAGGTTGAGCTATGGAGCATAAAATGTTCGGTAACACAAACTATGTCGTACTGCTCAACTAGTTGAGCAATCTAGTTGAGAAGTGGGGAAGTTGTGGGCTTTGAAAACAATCGACCCATCAAGACGAATACGATTTACTTGGGGACCGATTTCGAATACGCAAAAAATAACAACCTTCCTATATAAAGGTACGGTCACCTAAAGATAGTAAACAGACTCCTCGGATATAGTTTAGTAAAGAACCTCCATAGGTTCTGAATTGAATGATTTTTTATTAGGTAACAGCCATATGTTCGCTAATAAAAAAAAATCAATTAATAGAAAACAAATAGTTAATTTATCGAATTAAATTTCATTCGAAAACATCCTTCGTTTCTTACTAAACTTCAGCTATATTTGAAAAAATTGTACAATTGATTTTTGTCACCAAGTTATAGATAATAAAAAAAAAAAAACTAAAATTCTATTCTATTCTATATTCGACGCCTGCCCTTTTTGGGACTGTACATATCCGGTTGGATCATTTTTTCAATTGTTTTCAAGGTCAACGTGTAAATACAATATTGTGATAAGTTCATAAATTCATAAACTTATATCAAATTGCCATGGTCAGGGAACTTCAAATGCTGACTACAATTTGACTATAGGCCGACCGTCTAACTGAGTCCTCGCCTATGCGGTACAGGGGCGCGGGGGTTTGACGACCAAGGGGACTGAGACAGGTGCGGGCGGTGGGTGAACTAAGCGCCCCACCGCCCGCACCTGTCTCAGTCCCCTTGGTCGTCAAACCCCCGCGCCCCTGTACCGCATAGGCGAGGACTCAGTTAGACGGTCGGCCTATAGTTTCTAAACTAAAATGTTAGCGTAATCCAAGAAGATTCATTGCTCAAGTGACACGTCACCGGCGCGTCTGCGCGACACGTAGCGCGCCGGTGAGGTGTGAACCCAGCCTTGGAGCCAATTAGGTAAAATTCTAGGATCTGTTATTAACTCATCAAGCTGTAATGAGTATTATCAGCCTTATAACACTGTGATTGACAATAGAACCTTTGCATGGAATCGTTTATACCGTCCCACGGAATTTGTAGTGGTGTCTGAGAAAGTGTATCTTGTATTAACGTTGTACACGTCTTCTAGTTATAAGTGTTTACTATCTAAAGATGAGCCTGTAGCGCGTCGCTCGGAGGGACTATACCAAATGTTAAGATCCAAGCGCGTGGGTAATCCGTGAAATTAAAATTTTCTTAGGTTTTTTTTTTGCAATTTGCAAATCACTGTCAGGCTGCATGTTGAGCAACAAAGATGGCGTTATAGAATTATATTACTTAAAATCATTAATACAATCCTCGTAAGTTCATTGAATACCATTGAATTACTATATCATGGACAAATCTTTCAATGGGATTAAATGAACATACAAAACGAACCTGCAAATTGCAGAAAACCGAAGAAAATGTTGATTCCGCGGGCTACCTTAGCGCATCGACCAATGGTCCATCCTTGTCGCCGCCGCAAACATAGACAAGGCGTACGACGGGCCCCCTCGCCACGCGCGTCGCCACTTTCCACCACTTTCTCAGCCCTAATGCGGCAAGCGCCCACCTCACTTCGATCATTCTAGTATACGATTAAGATATAATTACTAAACAATTTGTATGGAGACACAATTAAGGATCACCTCGATTGCGAGATTTTCTACTTTATGATTCTTTAGGGTAAGCATAGCTGTAAGTAATCGTACTTATTTAATGTTTGTAAGTCTAGGTGTATGTTCACATTCCCTCTGCAAGGCCCCAATTTGTTGGACCCTTATTTCCATGTTACTGTTCCAGGCCACCAGTGACTATAGACTGACTTTTATTCAAACTCTAGTAACGAACAATTGATTATGTAACACGTAGCTTGGAGTCACTTAAATCAAATGTAACAGGATACCCTAGTACTGTAGGTGGTGTGTCTACCCAACCATCGGAGGCCCTAGTGAAATTTTCTTTTAATAGAAACTCACACTAGGGCCAAGAACATGAATATGTTCAATGGGTGACGACTAGCCTCAACGATCATCCATATGGATAGATGAACAACCAACCATTGATAGGTGTAGAGTGTATGATTTGTATCTGACTGCAGGGTTTAATTACTCCCAAACCATCGGTCCATATCCAATAACAAACAGTTACCGACTACTTCTCCGGCAGCCATACACCACACACTGCATCGATCTGCACGTTGATGTCATCGATCAACTGTGATCTGGTTTACCCAAATTGTTTATCAAAAAGTGCAGATTTAACTGTCCCTAGTCTATCTCTTACACTTGTTTTAAGTTATTAATTAATGATAGTACCTAAGCTCGATCATCCCACACTCTTTCATAAATTTAACTTTTAAGATTCTACGAAAATACATATATAATAAGTATTCAGAGGAATAACAATCTCATTTCCTGTCAGGACTAACGGGTACAAATTATTTGTCATAATGTAACCTTGCCAACTGTAACATTTGATAAATAAACTTTTTTCAATGCATGGCTTGTTGGTTCTTTTTATTTTTCCTGACTGACTATTATATTTATGTAAATACAATCATCCCGTCTTATTCCAAAACGCGATCTAACTTTAGTTCTAGCATATAGCTCTGAGCCAGTTTTTGCATTTCCAACTTTATTTCGATAACTACTGGGTTCTTAATTCTCTAGAAAAATGTGGGTATACCATAGGCACAGAACATAATAGCCGTAAGACCTGAAAGTACTTTGTTCCTAATCGACTACTGAATTGATGATGATGATGATAGTGGGACTCTCTTTTCCGCACCATTCGGTCCATTGTGCGTGGGGATACTGGCTAACAAAGGGCGCATTCCGTATTAGACAAATAGTGATAATATCGCAAAGCCAACCAAAATAAAAATCAGTACTAATGATCTGATAGCTCTTAAATTTTTTGACTATTCAATTTGGTCGGGTTCGCGATATTATCACTTTTGTTGCATTTCGGAACACGGCAAAAGCCAGCCTAGCTCCGCCCAAAAGCACAAGCTTCCTGGGAGCTTCACAGGCTTCGCGGAGCGACCTCACTGTTCCGAGGGTTTCTTCACGTTGAGAAGCCACGGCCTCGCATTCAGTCGTCGATAAGTATCCGACGCTTTTTAACCAGCCGTTGCTTACATATTTTGGTTTTTTGTTAATATTTACTTAATGCGAAACCACAGGGGGCACACATTTTTATGCGAACATTTACAGCAGATATGGCACCAATAATTATACGTTCTACTCATATAATTCTAGGAGACACTTTCTTGCTGTAACGTACACTACGATTGGACGTCGATAAGCTCCCCAGGGCTAGATGGCACTCAAAAATTAGTTTGTTGTTAGTTTGTTTTCTAAAGCTTTGAGCACAGATAGGCTGTCAGATAGAAATTTAATGCTATAGTTCCGGTGGCCTAAGAGCTTTGCTGCTGTTGCGGCTTGTGTTAAGGCAACACATTCACATTGAAAGATCGAACTGTGTGTGCCTAGCGGTATGTGAAAGTTGATGTTGAGGTCAAGGGAGTGTACGCCAGCTCCTGAACCGTCTTGTGTTTTTGAGCCGTCCGTGTAGATTCGTACTTCATTGGCTCCTGACTGATCCCTTTCTTCCTCTACTGTTTGTATGATATAGTTTTTGTTGAACATAGGTTGGTTTGGTGTTCTATCACACGGGGCAGCGACGAGAGGCTGGTACTCAATCGCCCGGTCCAGGATGTGGTGTGGACCGGTAAGGTTCTTGCCCCATATGCCTAAATGCATTAGCCTGATGGCAGCAACTAACTCCCCTTGACCTGTATGCACAGGTCAAGGGGAGTTAGTTGAAGGGCTATCTCCATGGCTGCTGTTAGGGTGGTTCTCATGCAGCCAGTGGTAGCTGAACTGGCCAGTCGTTGGAATCGTTGTAGTCTAGTAATGGTGGTCGAGAGTTCAGTCCTTATCTACCAAACCAGAGCGCCATAAGCCAACATTGGCCTGATTACCGATTTGTATAACCACAGAGTGATCTTCGGAGAAAGCCCCCATGTTTTCCCTAACATTTCCCTCCCTCACTTAACTGTTTCAAGAATAGATTAGACAGATTAAATATCTCCAAGCTTTTTGATACATACGCATCAGCTAATTAGCTGCTAGTATGTCTAACCAAATAATAATAATAATAATTTTTTTACATTGGTATAGTGCAATTGTGTTTTTATTAAGTTTGTAGTCAAGATATGCTTGTTCCAGAGCAGTTTGCTGTCAAGGATCAAGTACTTGGGGGTGCCCAAGTACTTGACTTCGTGTTAGTTCTGTGTTGAAAAGTTTTGGAAGCCTGTGGGGTCCAAGATTTCTTTCATTGGTGAACATTATTAGTTCTGTTTTCGAGGGGTTAACCGATAGGTCGTGCTTCGTGCACCAATTCTCGATTATTTTGAAGACCCTTCTCATGAGATCGCATAAGATTCCCTCAAATATCCCCGAAATCAGAATTGCTATATCGTCCGCGTAACCTACCGAGTAAAGATTGCTGGCGTTGAGCTCTACGATGAGCTGAATTACGACTAAATTCCACATTAGTGGTGACAGCACCCCACCTTGTGGGCAGCCTCTGCTCACGATACCTCGTGTGGTGGTGTTCACGGTAAACTGAATAGCACGGTATTTTAACATGTTTAAAGTCACTTCTTTAAATATAATCATTTATTGATTTTACAAATAAATGTATGGCTGAACACAGAAAAACACAGAAACATTTGTGATTACAATTTTACAGTAAAAGGCATCGCGACTGAGAGTCGCGGAGGATCACTCTGTTACGTCCGTTATCCTCGGGATCGGGCTCTCTCTCCTCCCGCCGCCTGCGTCAGCGGCGGGGAAGAGAGGTGGGGGCGCGCGCGTCATGGCACCACGTAGCAACAACATCGTTCTTACCACGCTCATAGAAAACCCGTGCTATACATGTTATTAATCCATTCTATGAGCGTTCGCGCAACACTGTGCGTGGCAAATGCCTGTTCGATGCTGGCGAAGTTAGTTTTGTCGAAAGCGCCTTCTATATCAATGAAGGCGTCTAGGGTTGGGTTTTTGGCTTTGAGAGCATTTCCTATGTGTGAAACTACGCCATGGAGTGCTGATTCAGTTGATTTGCCTGCGCAGTAGGCGTGTTGATTGGGATGCAATGGTCTTTGTACCGAAATTTGGGATCTAATCTTTCTATCCCCCAGCCTCTCCAGTGTCTTCAAGAAGAACGATGAGAGGCTTATGGATCTAAAAGTTTGGGCTGGGTGTAGTCGCCCGTAAGTACCTGGCTTCGGTATAAAGATAATTTTTACTTCTCGCCATTTCAAGGAGATGTAGCGGTGGGCGAGGCAGGCTCGAAACACCTTGACGAGGTAATCAGCCAGAAAGTCACGGCTCCACCTGAGCAGAGCTGGGAATATACCGTCCAGTCCTGCTGCCTTGAAAGGTAAGAAGGTGTTGATTGCCCATATTATTTTGTCTTTGTCGATTACTTCTAACGCCACTTCCCAATCTAAGCTGCTCGTGCCTCTCTCCCTATGTGGTTTCCAACTTTGCTGGGTCGCAATCTGGCATCCTGGGAAGTGGGTGGTTAGGAGTAGTTCGCTTGTCTCAGCGTCGTTTGTTGTGAACGTTTTATCTGTTTTTTTCAGGCATACTATTGAGTGGTCTGTCTCTTGAGCAAGACAGGTCTTGACCCTCATTGCCTGGTTGTTACTTTCAATGTTGGTACAGAAACGCCTCCAACTATTCTTTCCTCTGAGGCTTATGAGTTTTTATAAATTTTCCGAGCTGTTGTATAACGGTCCCAGTCTATCGGAGACCGTGTGTTCCTAGCTCTGTTGAACAGTCTTCTCAGCTTTCGTCGATGTCTTTCTAGTTCAGGACTTCACCAGGAATGGCGAGCTCCCTACCTTGGTACCGTGAGGGGACACGACTGTTCATAGGTAGATAAGAGCATGGAGTGATGTTGTTTACATGTTCGTCTAAGTTGGTTACTGGTATTTCAACCGGAAGGGCGGGTAATCTACCTAGTTCAGCCTCGACTAGTTTGACAAACTTGACTTGATCTGTGTTGCGAGGAACCCTTCTAGGCTGCGGTTTGGTTAGGTTAAAATTAACGGTAAAACGGATCCATCTGTGGTCTGAGCATGATATCTCATTGGACACATGCCAGTCCTGTATAGAGTTGGAAATACCTATGGTTGCTATTGTTAAGTCAATTATTGTTTGCGATCTCGAGGTAGGTTCAGAGCCCTTGTTGAGTAAAACAAGGTTATTACTAAGAATAAAATCAAGCATTACCTTACCTCGGTTGTTGGTTTTGACATTACCCCAGAGCGTGTGATGCGCATTGGAGTCTGTCGCGATGATTAGCTCCAGTTTCTCCTTTTCACAGTACTCAACCAGTGAGGCGAGCTCTGGTAGAGGCACGTCCTCGTCGCCAGGCAGGAATGCCGAGGCAAGTACGATATTTAGGCGATGTACGATGTCCGGGAGATCCCGTTCGGTTCTGAAAAGCCTGATTGCTGTCAGGTCCCTTGAACAGAATTAGTTAATTAAAAGGTTAGGTACCTACATGTTTTGGGACAAAAATGCAGGTGCGCGGATTACTTACGGAGGTATCTAGTAGTAACTTACCCCCGATGTTACCCAGACCGCATATTTTGCCACCCCTGATTCACGGCTCTTGGATGAGGGCGATGGTGTTCCCTTGTTGTTGTTTGTTCTCCGCAGATTGGCTGTGCTGGAGGTTGGTCTGCAGGATTTTAGTCCCGCAAAAGAGAGGAGCAGAGGCTGCTGTCCTCGCCCTCACTACCCTCCCCTGACGGAAAGCAATCCTCGTCCGAAGTTAGACCGGACGAGGGTGGGTCATGCGTAGATCCCGCTGTTGAAACAACCTCCAGTGCTGCCATGGAAGTCGCCAACTCCACCGCCCCCCCAACGGTTCCCATCGCGGTAGGCGACGGGGAACGTACGGGCAGCGACGGACCTAGCCCACTCCCATGCGCACTCGAGGCTGTTGCTGCTGTCGACGCAGCGGCCGCCTTTTTTACCTAAACTTCAGGTCTCTGCAACACTCGGTTTTAAAAATCTCCGTGGCGGTTCTCCGCGTTTCAATGGTGCGGCCACCTTCAAACCCGTGTAACTTTTTTACCATAACTTTGAAAAAATGTTTTTAGGAATCAACTTTTACAAAATCTTGACAGTTTTTTTTTACAGCGCCGTGGTCGCTCTATCGAAACGCACACAGCTAAATGGATTATTTTGGATGAGTTGTTTGTTGCCTTGAGATAAGATTGAATTATTTGGCTCAATCAGCGGTAGGTATGAATCCACTGAAATTTTTTAAGCATTTTACTATGTACATTGTGCAGACGCCAGCAGCCAGACATCAAGCTATCCTAAACTGTAAAATTTTCCTAATTGAACATGAACCTTATTGTTTTGTCATTAAGTTGAAAATCTATCAAAGAAATTTGACAGATTAAGGGTTGAGTGATGTGCTGGCCTCTGTACCACCAGTGGGGCGGCTTGGTGGGGCAAAGTGGAATGATTATGGTAGGCTCAGATTATAAAACAAAGGCAGATAGACCGCGCGGAACATCAAAGTGAAGCCAAAAAACCAAATACTAAAGCGTCGCATGTATTTTGCCATACCTACCGCCGACCCAGACAGAAAATTCAATCTTATTTATTGATATTAAGACTTAATTTTAAATGCATAAAGTAATGCTAGGGTGAACACAATTTTCATATTATTACCAGTGTTGGTCAGATAAAAGTATGACACAATTCATACTTTTATCTCAATACCCCAATTGTTTTGTATTGTCTAGCGATAATTGTTACACGTTGTTGTATACCTAGCGGAGACCGTGAGCGTGAACGAGTGCGAACATGTGCGGTGGGCGTTATTCATCAGTCCTGGGCCCCAATTCTGTATGTTTATTCCCCGCGCGGAATCTTACTACGTTCAAACTACTTCAATATCGTGTTTTTTAGAAACCAATCTAACCGTAAGAAATCGAAATGTCATATTCTGTATGTTCCAAGACAATTTGTCAATACTGTTAATACGATATTGGTGCCGATTCTGTTGTACACCGAACTAAACTAACTAAACTATAACTAAAATTCCTTACTTTTGACTATGAGAATCTAAACGCTATTCTGCAGAAAAATGTCTCTAAATTTAAAAACTATTTTGACACAACTAAAATCGAATTTGACAATCGCGACTCGCACGTGGTATGTTTTGGCTTCGCAACGTGGTACTTGATTGTAACCTACCCCGTGTTATTTTTAGAGCCAGCGCGGCGGGGGTGGCAGCCTCGACGTGATTTAATGTGAATTTTCACTTTTTTTTTCGTGGAAAATATGAAAAATTGTTACCCACAGGTTGAGTTTTAGAGGTGTATGGGGTTTTATAAAGGGGGTCGAAATTATCATTATTTTTGCGATAGGACACACCGTTTTCGAGATATAAGCAAAAGAAAAGAAAAAGATACAGTACTATTTTTGCACCAGAAGTCGAGGTGTCGGTGTGAATTTTAGTTCTTGACAACTAATTTTATTCCACACCTATTTAATCGCGATTAAAAATAGTCAGATTTAGTTAGACAACCAAAATTTTAGGATGAATAGAATAATGAAATTGACAACAACAGAATAGCAAAATTACCATTTTCACTAAACTAATAATTCAGTGCAATCTTAGTGCTGTCAAACTAAAATATAGTTAAGTTGTGTCACTTTAGTCAATTTCAGAATAGGAAATCGTCGTTTGACAGGAATAAACTAAATTTTGGTGATTTTTAGTCTAGTTTAGAGAATTTTGTGACAACAGAATCGGCACCATTAGCAGATTTTGTAGGTGATTGACGTGGTTGAGTAAGGAATCGTTAAGTGGTCGTAGTGAATTCAGGCCCTGTCGGCATTTCGGTCATAGGGACCATAAACCGCTGGCAGTCGTTACCATATTATTTTAATGAAGGATTGTACTGCCTCGTTGGCCGTAAGCGTTACTGCTGAGCATGAGGTCCTGGGTTCGATTCTCAGGTCGGGCAGTGCTAAACATAACTGGCTGAATGAGGGTGTACTGTAGGTAAACCTCTGTTATGCCTTCGGGGATTATAGGTATGATGTTGTGTTATGAATATGATGATTGTTTGCATGTCACTTATAAAACTGGGTGTTGGTAGTCTCAATAAAAAAACGTATATTCTTGCAAAATCACATCTTTTATTCACTTTCTAGTTGATTAGTTTTACACGATTAAACACACATTGAAATAGAAAAACACACGAGTTATAGCGCTTGAATGTGCGGGAGGGCCTTAAGTGTGTTTATTCTTAAAATGGGCAACGTCGCAAATAGCTGTCAAATATTTCAGTGTTTTGATTAATTTGGCAATGGTGCCGATTTTGTTGTACACCGAACTAAACTATAACTAAAATTCTTACTTTTGACTATTTGAATCATAACGATATTCTGCAAAAAAATATCTCTTTAAAAACAATTTTGACACAACTAAAATCGAATTTGACAATCGCGACTCGCACGTGATTTACGAGTATATGTAATTTTCACTTTTCGAGATACCTATAAGCAAAAGAAAAAAAAAATACAATACTATTTTTGCACCTGAAGTCGAGGTGTCGGTGTTCTTGACAACTAATTTTATTCCACACCTTCGCGGTCACACATCGCGATTAAAAATAGTCAGATTTAGTTAGACAACCAACATTTTAAGTTGAATAGAATAATGAAATTTACAACAACAGAATAGCAAAATTGCCATTTTCACTAAACTTATAACTCAGTGCAATCTTAGTGCTGTCAAACTAAAATATAGTTAAGTTGGTCACTTTAGTCAATTTCAGAATGGGAAATCGTCGTTTGACACGAATAAACTAAATTTTGGTGATTTTTAGTCTAATTTTGAGAAATTAGTGACAACAGAATCGGCACCACTATTACTGTATGGAACCGTAAAATATCGCTGACTAGTAAACTAAAATATTGAATATGAAATGCAATAATATCTTAATACCGAATATTTAGTTTTAGATGTAACAAAAGGACTTGGAAAATTTCCAAATGCCTTTTTTACGCCTAAAACGATTACAACATCAAATTCAGTGTTATATTTGCAAATCATTATTCATATTTTAGGTCACTAGTTAGCGATATTTCATATTTCCATACAGTAATAATAACAAATTAATAAAAACAGGTGAATATTTGACAGCTATTTGCGACGTCCAACTTTCAGAATAAACGCTCGTAAGCTACTTGCACGATCATGGGTTACAGGAAATCAGGGTTTATTAAATAACTTATCTTGGGCCTATCGCCACCTAGGGTGAAAAAAATATTGAATTGTCCCAACTAAAAGCGAAAATTTCGTTTTATATAAAAATATATACTTAAATTCCTACTTAAACATATATTTTTTCATATCAAAAATATGTAAAACAAATTTATTTTATACAATGTGTAACATAACTAACGCAAGATGACGAAGAAGAAGACTTAAAAGATGACACTTGTTCACATTTTTTCCATACAAACTTCGGGAGGGTTTTACTCCACTGTTGGACTATGTACATCAAAAATTTAAAAGTTATATGATACGGTTTTGTCTCATTATTAATATTGTCTGTACGGAAACAAAAAACTAAAACAAAAAGCCATTAAAAAGTTGTGAGCCAACAAAGATTCGTTTTTCTTGCTAATTTAACCTAATTTTGAGCGTGTTTAAGTAATAAAACGAGTGTAAAATCTCGAAAACCAAGTCGGTAAAAGTAGGTAAAAGTTCAATAAAGTTTTGGTCATTGATTATTTTGCAGTGGTCTTTTTTTTTCAGAAACCCCGATCTTCCGAAGGACATTTCGAAATTTTTTACGCGAGTGTTTTACTATAACTGATCTTGCAGCTCACACAATAATGTTGTGCGTGTAAACTAGCGTCTAACTGCTCATCCCTGTTACTACCTCTGTCGGACACGAAGCCTGGTGAGACAGCGTGCTTTTTAGCCAGGCCCACCAGTGAGTTCCAGCCCGCGACTAGTGTACCCTTAAGAGAATTGCGTTAAAAGTTGACCAAAACTATTTTTTAAAGCCATCTATTATTATTAAGAAAGTAGCGTTGACCCCAGCTTACTTTATGAATTTAAAATGGAGTCTTATTCCGTTGAGTTAAGATTGAATTTTGTTTGGCTCAACCGGCGCTAGATATGGCGAAATTAATCATATTTGAAAAACAATCCCACAGTTAAAGTTACTGAAATTGATTCAGACAAACTACTTTCAGGACTTGCATTTATTCTATTACACCTTGTATAAAACAAAATTTTACATGGGAAAAGGTACGATAATATCACAAAATATATTACAATGTTTTCCGAGCTGCACGTCCACTTGGCACCGGGGCGTGAGAGCGTACGGTCGTACGGAGAATTTCCTCGACGTACCAACTAATTTACCGACGACGTCCAGCGAGGTTTATCCCATACAGTGGGACGTCGTGTTATTAGATGTCTATCTATACGAATCAAGCGATCCCGCGTCCGTACGCTCCTTGCTCTTCAGAATACAAAAAGAACCAGAAGCCGTGAGAGCGCCTAATACAGAAGCCACAAAAACTACTCTTAAATAGAGTAGTTTGACGCGCAGCCGATCAGTCACTCTCTGTGACTATCGTGTCGCGCGACGTTTTTTACCGGTGTTCAATTTATTTAAATTATGCCGTCTTGTGTCGTTCCTACCTCAAAAAATTTAGCGGGGCTAAAAAAAAAACAGGATGGCATCAAATTTCATGTGCAAGTAGCGCATTCAATTGTCTTAAGGGCTTATTACACTTGGCTGAATTTAGTCATCTAAATTCAGAAGCAACATTAAAAGCTATTGATGCTAGCTTTCTAATTGCGATTACACTTGACTAAATTCAGTAACCACTGAATTTAGATGACTAAATTCAGCCAAGTGTAATAAGCGCTTTATTTAAAAATTGAACAAATGGGTCCATCTTGTACGTGTTGCCAATTTAAGAGTTTTGATTTACCTTCTTTTATTACCTACTGAGGGCTTTTATTCATTGTAGTACTACTTACTAACTACTTAAAAAAATATTTTAAACGACTTGAAAAAATAATGTTATCAAAGAAAACCGTATGTATAATGCATGTATAGAAAAGGACAATAACATTTTTTGATTTTATTATTTTCGTACCCCCAATACTCTCAACTAAAGTCTGAGCTAGCAATATTACGCGGGTGGAGAGTGAGGCGGGCGGGGGTCACTCGTTTTGTTTTTGGACACAGCCTGCAGTTTGCAATATCAGTTGAACACGGCTTCTGGTTCTTCCTGTATTCTGAGCCTTGCTCCATATAGCAATCTAGAGTCTAGACAAAAACAAACAGGTTGCTAATTGAATTGTATAATTCATTAGTATTTATGACATTGATTTACACATTGTGATTACTTTAACGCGCACATTGACTTATTACTTGTTAATATTCTAGGAAAATCGTATACTTTACTTTTACAAAGTTTGTAAATATGTGAGCACCAAGTATCTATCATAAAATTAATGTATCTGTAATTGCTTCACTTTCATTCTTTTTACCTATTTTGGTATGTTAATTTTATTCTGGGTGCATCGTTTTCACACATAATATTATATGACGAATGAATGATGAATTTTAAAAGAGTAACGGTGGAGTTTCTTGCCCATTCTTCTTTTCATATGAAACTACATTTTGGAAGGGGCGACTAGAATCAATTATACTTTAATATAAATGTTGATGCTGAGTACCTTATTTGAAATAACACTAGCCGACCAAGTGGATGTGTAGCTTATATTTTAATCTTAATTTTATAATATGGCAGAGAATTTGAAATTATTTTTACACAAATCGCATCGAGCATCACATTGAGATGCTACGATCCCATTCAGAAGCGCTTACAGAGACACAAAATAGCATTTAGTCTAAGTTTTTATATAGGACACTGTGATTAGAGTAGCCATTCGTAAAGGCTTAATAGATACAGAAAATTAATTATAACATAGAAGCACATTTATTATATGTATAATCACAAATCCTGCACAGTTTATGCGACTGCGGTAACATAGCAAGTTATAAAAGTACAATCAACCATACTATAATTATTATAAATATGACACCGACGGCATCGATTCTAGAGAATTGCAAAAAGAAATACACATTTGAGATCGGTGGGTAATTTACAAATCCAGTCAATAGTATTACGTACAACAGTTAGACTTAATTCTATTTTCTTGTCAAGTTCGACGTTCAAGAGCATTTATATGCCTGGATTTAATCAAATCATTTGCCTTTCATCGTAAAGACTTCTCGAGTTCGACGTTCAAGAGCATAGAAATGCCTTATTCATAAAGAAATTATTTACTTTACATCTTAAAGACTTGTCGAGTTCGACGTTCAAGAGCATAGAAATGCCTAATTTATCAAAGAACTTATTTACCTTACATCATAAAGACTTGTCGAGTTCGACGTTCAAGACCATAGAATTGCCTTATTCATAAATAAATTATTTACCTTACATCTTAAAGACTTGTCGAGTTCGACGTTCAAGAGAATTTACCTTACTTAAACACATGATTAAACTTACATCTTAAATACTACTACTATAAATTAAATCCTAACACAAAATCACTTTTATTTTTTTTCACTTTACCCAGATCTAGTCCTTTGGCTGAAGTATAATGAAATACAAGATATATGTAGGTATAGAGGGAAGAGTCGCGAAACTATAATTAACACATTTACAAATATTGAAGCGAAAACCGACAATTCATAATGCACTAGGTGCTTACTGATAAAAGTAACGCATGTACATACGGGTTAAATGATAACAAAGGCATCTTGGTGATGGCCATCGTACCTTATAAAAACTACAATTAGTGCTCTATCTCCCAAGGAATTGGAATTAACGAAATGTCCGCAAAATCTGCAGAAGTATTGATGAACATAACTTTTTTTAACGCGTATTGATGTCAATAGGGTATTTTCCAATTTTTCAAAAACTAGTTTAATTTGAAGATTAAGACGAAACATATAACAGAAAAATGAATATAAATTTATTTATATACATTTTCTCAATTAAAAACGATTAAAATCAAATTCATAATGACGTCAGCTTTGCCTAAACGATTTTGACGTGATTGTGAATGATCTGTCAATGTGTGGTCCACGCCGTCCGCGATCTGCACCCTAATTGCGTAACTCACGATTCATCATAATCTGTATCGTTTTGAAACGGATTGTTAAACCATTGCTTCATATGTTCGAAAAATGTGTCTGTTCGACAACATAAATAACGCAATGAATATTGTTTAACTGTGAAGACGAAACCAATTATGATCAATCGTGAGTTACGCAATTAGGGTGCTGTTTGTTTTTTTCGGAATAGCATTAATTATTTTAAAATAAATTACTTAGAATTGCTTAGAATGGAAGCAGAGTTTTTGAACGCTAACGGTACATATCTACCCATAGTAGATATAATTATGTTTGGGAACTTTTTTGCAAGTAACCCAGACTTTTGTGCTCCTGAGTTTCGAAACATCAAGAATTTTATGGAAGTCTTTTCCCAATTTCGAACATAAAATAAGTCAATAATTCGACCTTCAGCTAAAAATCTAAAAGCAAAGCTACTACCTTAAGTATATCATTTTGAGGTTATGTAGATCTTTTGCCATAGAATTACGGAACATTTTTTACTTTCGTATGTTTATATCTTTTTTTAATTTATTTTTACAGATCATCCAGAAAGTCATACGGAGACGATGCCATAGGTTACGTTCAATTAAGACGAAACACAAATTTGTGCACTGTTAAATGCAAAATTTGCCCTGAGCATAAAGTGACGTCAAAACAGTACAATGTCACTATGGTTGTAGGCGTAATGGAGGCAAAGTTAAAAGTGTGGAGTGCCATGACTGTCCTGCATCTTCAGGGGGATGTAAGCATGCAGTGGCATTTCTTATGTGGGCTCAACGAAGAAGTGAAGAGCCATCTACCACTTCAAAGGAATGCTACTGGAAGAATTCGAAACTGGCACAAGTGGGAAAAACCTTGAAAATCATAAAAACGAAAGATCTCTTCCAATCAAAATTACCTGCCACAGTCGCATCCGACCAAACTCAAAGTGATTTGCTAACCAAATTTCTTGCATGAAGCAAAAAAAAAGGAAAATAAAGAACTGCCAACTGCTGAAGCATCAGTTTGACTATGATTTCGAAGAAGTACAGAAATGATCTATGCATTATTTAATTTATAAATATGGTGATGTTCCTGACTGTGATAAATTTTTAAGTAGTATTTCAAGCATTTCTACTAAATCCAGTATTCAGATGGTTGAGGCACAAACACGAGACAGTATAAGTGCCATTTATGGTTTCAATTACAGTATGCAAGAATAACAACTTCTAAAGCATATGAAGTGTCTAGGTGCAGTAAAACGGATGGTACTTTGATGGCAACTATATTGGGAGCGAAGACACCAGATACTAAGGCAATGGAAAGGAGAAGAAAGTTTGAAAAAAAAAAATATCTTCTTGTGGTTTATTTATATCAGAAAAATATCCTTTTATTGCAGCTTCACCGGATGGTATTTTTGATAAGACCAGTGCTATTGAAATTAAATGCCCCACTTCTGAGAAGACCTTTAAGAACTATAAAAAAAATGACAAAATAACAGAGAAATACATGGCTTTTTTTTTGCTTTTTTTTGGGTGGGAAATCATCAAATAACTTCTCCCGCTCTGGGTGGAGCAGGAGGGCGTGTCAGACTTTTACTGACTAAAACCCACCCGTGTTCCTTCAGTAGCCCTTAAGCCAGGGGCTGTGGTGTCTCTTTCGAACAAACCCGCACCCCTGGCAGGCATCGACCCTTGCGGGTCCCATCACTATTTGTGCTGACATCTCTTTGAGGCGCGCGTGGAACACAACGCGCCGTCGACTTGGGCTTGGTCCTTACCGGACAGCGAGCTACCCATTACTCGCCGTCCGCAAGCCCATGCCTACGGTGGCCGGAAATCGGCCTGGGATTCCCGACGCCCAGGGCGTCTCCGTATCCTGCGGCGGCTGGGGTCGCGAGGGCGCATATGCTGCCTCTCCCTCACGTGCGCCGCCTCCCTCTTCGCGAGCATCACTGCTTCGCTGAAGGAGGTGACGGCTCCCCATGCCCTCTCGCTCCGTACCATGGCCTGGACCAGGGCCGGACGCGAGAGATCGCCGCCGCCGATCGCCTCCACGAGGACACGGCGGTGCTCCGCCCAAGCAGGGCAGACCGCCACCGTGTGCTCCACCGTGTCCTCAGGGCGATCTTCGCAGTGGAAACACCCGGGCGTTTCCTCCCGCCCTATCCGAAACAGGAACCTCCCGAAACAACCGTGTCCGGTGAGGACCTGCGTCAGGCGGAAGGTGAGAATACATGGCTCAAGTGCAATTGTTTATGACAAATTTAAGCAAGTTTTACTCTTGTGTAGCTGAAACAGGCACTTTGAAAGAAACGGTAAAATTAAAATATTTCCTATAGACTATCATTAAGAATATATTAGTAATATTTTGAAACCTATAAGTTTATTTTGGAAAAATAATGTTCTTCCATTACTGTCTGGAAGTATGATTTAAGTAAATAATACACAAGTAATTATAAGGCTTTTATTTTCTGAATACATAACAATACTAGGATTACTTAACAATACTATCCTGTAAATTAATAAGCGCACATGCTATAATTACACATTCATCTAAAATACGAACCATTTTTGAATTTACTATTGATTGACTCTCGTACTCTGCGAATCACTATATGTATGCGTAAACTAGCAATTTGTTTTGTTATACGAACATCTTTTTTTGACAATTTTGAATCGGCTCTTACACTTGGTGGTCGAAGTAAATGACATCCTTTTTGTAATAAAAGCTGTTCCATATTTATGAATCCACCATCAGCTA
Organism: Polymixis flavicincta; assembly: GCA_949987655.1. Taxonomy (NCBI): domain Eukaryota; kingdom Metazoa; phylum Arthropoda; class Insecta; order Lepidoptera; family Noctuidae; genus Polymixis; species Polymixis flavicincta. Next base: position 5,852,423 of record OX465171.1, on the reverse strand, counting down.
AGATATAGCTATCAGAACATAGCTCATGAAAAATACCACAATCTTCAACAAGCATAGTATCATTTGTTCTGCCTCCATAGCCAGCACTAATAAAATTAACAAGGCCATCTGGAGTGCTTGAAATTAAATATTTGACAGTGTTTCCTTTTTTGTACTCTGACCAGCACCCTAATTGCGTAACTCACGATTCATCATAATCTGTATCGTTTTGAAACGGATTGTTAAACCATTGCTTCATATGTTCGAAAAATGTGTCTGTTCGACAACATAAATAACGCAATGAATATTGTTTAACTGTGAAAACGAAACCAATTATGATCAATCGTGAGTTACGCAATTAGGGTGCTGGTTAACGCTTGATGCAGAGCCTTTGAAGGTTTTTGAATTTCTATTTCAAAACAGTCAATTATACTAATAACTTTATTGTAATGATGTCTAAAAGCTATTGGTAAACATTTTTTCATAAGTCTAGGATCTTGTGCATTTAATTTTAGACTAAACGATTTCAACGATTTAGCAATGAAAGGAACATTTTTCATAAAGATTTTGCTGACCTTTGTTAAAGACATATCAAATTCATCAGCAAGTTCAGTGAACTTAGTATCAAGTCATTTTTTAAACAAATTAATATATTTTCTTCAGGAATTTTTGTAGTTTTGCTAATTAAGTCAATCAAAATGTAACAGTTTTCTGGAACACCAATATAAAAGCGAGGTCTTCTTTTAAGTTTCATAAGAGCATTTTCAAGGAATAACAATGGTCGTTGATTTTTCAATTCAGCATTGGCTTCACTGAAACTGCTGTACTCTGAACTTATTTTAGACTGAAGTGAAGCAACATAAGGTGGTGAGGCACAAACTGATGATGTCAATTGATCACTATCAGATGGTATTTCTTCGTTCGCGTTTGGTGTTTGTTTAACTTCTTTGGTACCAATGTAGTGATCGGTGGCTTTCTTATGTCTATTTCAAGTTTTAGCGGAGATGTAGTTACATCAACAGTATTTTTCGAGGTGATGTTGCCTTAGTATGTAATTTAGTAGCTGTTTGAGTTTCTTTAGACTTGTATGCATGATTCCCTGACACCTGAATTTTCTTACTTTGTTCCTTTTACTTTGTGTTTGATTTCCATTATCTTGTTTATTTGATCGGGCAGGTACACTTTCTTTGATAAATGACATATCTAGAAGGAAAACATATTTATATTTATTTATAACTAGCTTTTGCCAGCGGCTTCGCCCGCGCGGTACTTTCATCCCCTATTTAACTCCCTTAGGGGTTGAATTTCGAAAAATCCTTCCTTATTCCTTGTCTATATTATAAAGGGAACCTCTGTGCAAAATTTCAGCTTTCTAGGTCCAAGGGTTCGGGCTGGGCGTTGATGAGTCAGTCAGTCAGTCAGTCAGGACCTTTCTTTTTATTTATATAGTTTATTTATAATGGGAAATAAGAAATTCGTTTATTATTAAAAAGGGAAATAGTAACATTTAATCATTACTAAATACTATTTAGGTTACCTACCCGACTTATCTGTAGTGGTTAATAAATTTTCCCGATTTGTTTAGTTGTTTGCTTCAAGTACTACAGTATCTGTGTGCTGTACAGGCACATTACTCCTCTTTGGGATTTGTATTGAGCTTTCAGCATCTTAATTATTTCGTCTCGTTGATATTTAGTAGCAAGGCATCCAGTGGTATGAGATGGTAGTCTTATTTTTCGATATGGATGGCTATCATATTTTGAAGGCATACATCTAGTTCTCATTCGTATTTTCTTTACAGAACCCATTACTTTGTACTGCATATAATTTGCCATATCATTCAGCAACTGCAGCAAAAACAATATTTTTATTGTTATAATTAATTTATAAATATGGTGATATTACGTAAAATTGACACACAAAATTATGCAAATGAGATGAATTTTTGTACAATAGAAAACGCAAAGGTAAATACCCGTTCACTTACGTAAAAATGGTCCTCACAAAAATATAACACTGATTTAGGTGATAATTGTGCAGCGTCTTTCCTTTTTGCGATTTGCAACCATTTTTGCCTTATTTCTGGTTGATACGGCACCGATACAAATACTTTGTGTGGCGCACTTCTAGAAGTATTTTTACACAGAGGCACCGCACACCAGTAATACCACTTTCTATCCATTAAAAATCTTATTAATTATAAACTCGACATTCACTTGATAACAACTCTAGTTTACACAAAGTTGACGTCACGTGTGCTCACGTGACAAAAAAGTCATCGTAAGGAGCGTTTTAGCGGTAAATTTAAAACAACGAAAAGTAAATTTGATTTTAATCGTTTTTTATTGAGATAATGTATTTAAATAAATTTATTTTTATTTTTTCTGATACATATTTCGTCCCAATCCTGAAATTAACGTAGTTTTAAAAAAAAAAATGGAAAATACCCTATTGATGGAAAGCGGAAAAACGGAAAATCAATCGTTTACCTTGATGAAACCTACATCCACCAAAATGATACAGTAAAAAAAATCATGGTAAGGGCCATTTACAAGCGGAGTAATTGGTAAAATATCGTCAGGCAAAAGGAATATTGTTGTTCATGCTGGAGCTGAAAAATTGATTGTGATGATTATGTACCCAATGTATTTATTAGTATTCAGTACAAAATCAAAAATGGCAGATTATCATGATGACATGAACAGAAATAATTTTATGAAATGGTTACGTGAAAAATTAATACCCAATTGACAGCCCAGTGCCATTGTTATGGACAACGCTAGCTATCATGTAACACAAATAAATAAGCCACCAACTATTAATGATTTAAAGGCTGACATTCAGGAATGGCTAACTGAAAATGAAATTAATTATGAACAATACTTTACAGAGGCTGAGCTTATGTGCCTTGTCAATGAAAATAAAACAACTCCAATGTATGAAGCTGAAGAATTTTTGAAAGAGCATGGCCATGAGGTTTTGAAACTTGCGCCGTATCATTGTGACCTGAACGCAATTTAACTCATATGGAGATTGGCTAAAAGAAAAATAGCCAGCAAAATGTAGGAATTTCAGGTAAAGAAATGGAGAAACTTATAAAATTATGTTTTAATAGTGTCACACTATTAATGTAGAAAACCAATATGAAGTAAGGGACAGGATCACCTAAACGGAGTTGGAACCCTTCATCATTTCTGTGCGTAATAATGATAGCGACAGTGATTTCTCTTATGAAGGCATTGAACTTCTAGATTCTGATTTTAGTTCTGATTGTGATTAATAAATACCTACATTGAAATGCACTTTTTTAATTTTTCCCAAAGATTTTTTTTTCTAAAAACATTCTAGTATCAAACCAGTTTTTAGCGTACTATACTATATCAGTGTTGACCCCTGTAAGATTTATGAATTTACCGCCTTTTTCATAGGACACGACTCGCTTGACAGAGTCTATCCATCAAATTACATGTGTGACACATCATGCTCTTTATTGTGGTCTATGTTCATTGGGCGATAAGAAAATAATTTGAACATTAAAAAAGATACACTAATCAGAAACATACTAAAGTGTTTCCGATTAGTGACCGCGCCTAGCCATCATTAGGCGGTCAAGTACCTACCTATTCTAAAAAACGCTGCACGCCACTGATGTCAATTTAAACTCGTTTTAAAGTTACTAACTACAAATTTTACACTATGAGAGTAGATAAAATAATATTCTCGATAATCTATACATATAAAAATGTAAAATAAATAAATACATACCATACAATAACAAACTCCCGCCTTCTGTCTCCCGCCGGGGGAGGCAGAACCCCAGAATTATAATATATTTTACTTTTTTGGAAAAATAAACGGTTCCACATACCATAATATTAGGTATGTGACGCTGACTGCATACCAGTGGCATTGCAGATGCGTCGCCGGTACACGGAGTCAAATTAAACTAGCGGCACTGCGTACCCATGAAAGGTATCGTTTTCTAGACGTGATAATAATAACTAGTGGTCGCTCGTTGCTCAAAAATCGATCATAATTCAAGAATATTACTGTGCCACATTTCATACTCCTCCGTCCGCGTATTTTCGTAAAACGGGGTAAAGTTTACGCTTCACTTATTATTATATAGATAATTCCAACTTATTACTGTCCCACTGCACGACTAAGGCCTGTTGTCATACAGACAAGGCTCGAGCATTGACCACCACGTAAGCTCAAGACGTGTTGGCAATTTCAGCTTATAATAAGTACCTATACTCCCAGGGGATTACAAAAGTAATAAATATTACGAAAAAAATCAGTCTCTATAATTTACAGCATAAGACTCATTCAAATTTGGTCGAATCCACCCCTAAGCCTTCGAAAATTTGCAATAGGTAATAGTGTTAAACCTGTGAATTAATGGCTGGGTTCGATAATTCTAAGCTTATCTAGATAATACGAAACTCACACCCCACATTAAATAAATAATGAACGACTAGGATTGATATGATTTAATTGATAGGTCGGAAAAAGCAGAAGCACTTCCCTGTGCACTCACAAACAATATGTGTTTGTGCTTCTAACACACAAAATATTTCAAAATCAATGATTATTGTGACGTATGTCAAAACTTAGAACCATACAGGTTCAGAATGCGCAATCCCTAAAATCTCAAAAATCTTTGAGAATGTGATAACTTTATGCAATAACACCTCACAGTGCTTTCTTAGGGTTCGTAGTCAACAAGGAACCCTCATTCTTGGATAATCAGCCACTGGTCCGTCCGTAGCTTAGCTCTGGACTCAGTACTAGACAGCAGTTATTTGGTATTGATAGACATATTACTCACGCCTACAAAGTGGTATTTTTTTATTTTTATGCTAAGTACGTACGGGTAAAGTGGGGATTTATTTTTTCTCGTGTACCCCGTGTTGTGGAGTGTCGTCGGATTAGGTCTTTCAAAAATGTAGCGCGTTCGTTTTCGATCAAGGAATCAGTTTTTGAAAATTAACCTTTGAAGTGCTAATTTTTGTTACAGATGTTCAAAAGTTACTAAATTAGCTTCATAGAAGCAAATTGGTTATTATTTGCAAAAAAATCTTCATAAAAATAACTTTGAAGAAGAAGGATGGTTCTATCTATGATGCCTTATTATAGGACCCATCCTTCTGAAATACTTTATGGCTTCTATGACTAACGTTACCCCAGTTAAGTTTTACTAGCACTACATTCTCAAACTTTGAACCTGAACGTTTAGACTGACGACGCGTCCATACATAAACGTACCTGAACAACCACGCGGGCGAAAGCGCTGGCAAAAGCTAGTTCAGAATAAAAATGAGTAATGTGCTCGAAGCGAATGCTCGAATGATTAGTTACATACAAACGTTACAAATCAGTCTCTACTGTAGGGCACCCATAGACAGGCGCAACGCAACGGTGCGTGGCGAACATTTCGCATGAAGTTTGAATAAAAACTCGCGTCGCACCTGTTATAATGATAACCTTAGGATATGCTTGTATAATTGTATGTGTATATTGATACTTATACAATTATACAAGTTAGTTGGCTGCCGCTGCTCGTGCGCCTTACGCGATGCCCAGGCGACGCTTCATGTCGTCGTGCACAGTGTTCAGTTCCTTCACACTCACGTGCACCAGCACTTGTAGTTGACAGACGTTCGTGTTCTTGTATTTGGCGGTGTCAAGTAATTTGAGTGCATGCTCTAGGCATACAACTTTGTTTCTGCCGAGGAGCCCCTTTACCTGTTGACGAAAAAGAATTCATTCTATAACATCAGGAATAAAAGAAGTAAACACGCTGGATAGACCTGCAAGGGCCTACGGACATATCGATTAGTTCCGGGCCCGAAATAAGAATGAATGACAACACGCCTTGACAGTTATTCCGACTAAAGACATGAAGTTGCCCGTCTGAAAAAAATAATTTGGTAAGTACTTGTTTTTACAGATAAACTACTTTCGTACGGGCTTGTATCTTCGTTGACGGACTAAGAGAGTAGACCCCTTGACCGCAATCCGCATTGTTTCGCTTCCTTTTCACCATCTTTCACGCACGATTGTATTTTCGAGCGCGATTGAGCGAGTATGTAGGCATTTTTTTTTTTTAATGATTCCTGAATTGCAAAACGATGAAGATTTGAACCCAGGATTTTTTTATTAATTTAAATAGCAACTTACAGTGTATATATGTATAACAACAACGGGATTGTAGGCGAGGTGTATGAACTTACCTTCGAGAGGTACAACGAAGCCCTGCAGTATTCGCACTCGTCTTGCTCACGCGGGTTGGATGGGTGCGCTGTGTTCTTCCTACGTGATGTGTTGGCGCTCAACAGCTAGAATAACAAACAAAATTAACACTTTTAAGGTGATGGTGAACCCCCATCCCCCTTTAAAGTCATTCATTCAAACTAGGCTGAGAGTTAACACTTTTTGAACGCCTAAAACGACATTAGACAGAACCCCGGCACGCTCGCCCTTCATCACTTCCTAGTGCTGGTAAGAAATCGTGACTTTGATAACTTTTTACTCTAGGAGTCTAAAATTATGTGCTGTATTCACACGTTACAGTTTCCGCATCGATGTACTTTCCCTGTATTATGAAGTATGTTAGACATTTCTTACCTCGTGAACAAACGGCAGTCCCCGCTCTTGCAGCATCTGCCTGTTGGTGACCTCTTCGCGCAACATCTTGTCGAACAACGGCTGGGCGATCTTCAGTATAGTGGGCTCAGCTTTCGGGTCGTTGCCTATATTGCACAGCAGGTGTTCCATTGCGAACATTGTCGGCTCGCAACTTTCTCGAGCCTCCTGTTAACAATTAAATAATCATAACAGAAAATTAAAAAAAAAAAAAATAACAACAAATAAAAATCCTTTAACAAAATAAATACGTGTGGCACTCGGGGACTGCCGCGGTAAAGCTATTGCATAGCATTTTTTATCAACATATGCAGTTATAATTTTTTATTTTATTTATGCAGTATTATTTTTTTCTTTGATATTAATTCAAGTTACACTTTTTGAGAGTGGTGACCGATAAGAAAACAAATTTTATTATATCGTACAGTCGTACCATATACATACACGTAAGCGAACGCTCGGCCGAGCTACATGGTACGCGGAGGGTGTTTGGTTTTATTTTCGTTACGGAATTTCTTGATTCGGTCGCCGCGCTCATGTGCGCGATAAAAGCTATGCAATAGCTTTAAAAGTTTAAAAAAAATATAACTTTATATTTTTTATGTTCTTTTTAGACTTCGGTTAGTCTGGAAGCCAAACCCAATTTAGTTGTACAAGGATAGGCAGATTGATTGGTTTTAATTGACAATTTCGGTTTGCATGTTAATTGGAGGTCACGTAGTGACCACCTATATCCACATAATTGTTTTTCAAACGTTTTACTATTCACGAACTAACATATTATTATACTAGCTTTTGCCAGCGGCTTCGCCCGCGTCGAACTTTCATCCCCTATTTAACTCCCTTAGGGGTTGAATTTCGAAAAATCCTGCCTTATTCCTTGTCTACATTATAAAGGGAACCTCTGTGCAAAATTTCAGCTTTCTAGGTCCAAGGGTTTGGGCTGGGCGTTGATGAGTCAGTCAGTCAGTCAGTCAGGACTTGTCTTTTTATTTATATAGATAACAAAATATATTACTGCTACAACCTACAACGAGCTAACTACTAAGCGAACTAACTAGCTAACTATAAAACGAATAACCCAAACTAAAAAACTGTACTAATACACAAATTGAATATAAACACTAATACGCCGTAAACACTGACACACACTTTCGAAAAAAATTCAATTACTATTCACCAGTTCACCTTTCGTAATTTCTTACGAAAAGTGTTTTCTTTCGAACATAAATAAAACTTACAAAAATACGAAATTTATAAAATGTCAACAAACAAATCAGCCAAATTACTTTCAATTGAATATTATCTTTATTGCTATAAAGATAAGGTCGTACACACATGGAACATTTGCCTCGGAAAACAAATGTTCGTTATATATACTTTTACCAGGTGCACTAAAGAATATTCTGGCTAGATTGGCTAAATGTGCATATTTTTTTTTTGTTTGTTTGCTAGATTCTGATACGGGTTTGATAAGACATAATTATTCAACTTGCTACTATTGTTATTTTACTAGCATAGATATTGGTGAAGGACTTATCAATGGCTCCGCTTAATAGGTATTTACTACCAAAACGTACGTGGACTTCGTACAAAAACGAACACCCTATTTCGAAATGTGTGTCTTAAATCTTACGATGTTGTAGTTTTTACAGAAACTTGGTTAGTGGATGATATTTTCAGCAGTGAGTTGTTCGATTCGCGGTATGTGGTATGGAGACGCGACCGCGACTACAGCCGCACCTCGCAAACACGAGGAGGCGGTGTGTTGATTGCCGTGCGGAAAGATTTGACTGTTGTTGAGAGATGTAACTGGCGTAGTTCTGCGGAAGATATCTGGGAAACTATTACTTTAAAGAAGTCTAGACCTCAGGTTACATACAACATACATATCTGTGCCCTTTATCTTTGTAAAGAACATACGGGTAATTCCTATACTGTTCAGCTCCAGAATTTTGCAAATAATTTAAATAATTTGATTTTGACCAACCCATTAGATAAATTTATTGTCTTAGGTGACTTTAACTTTGGTAACGACATAGAATGGTGTCATACAAATGACAGTGCTGAGTTAATACCACAAAACTATTCGAACCGCTACCTCATTGACTTCTTCGATACTATAAATATGTGTAGCTTATCCCAGTTTAATAATGTGCGGAATACAAATGACAGACTTTTAGACCTTGCGTTTTCTAATGGGTCCCTGGGTATACACGAATGTCTTGACCCATTAGCAGTACCTATTGATATGCATCACAAACCCTTTACTATTCAAGCTGATTTTGTTCAATTACACTCACTATCAGAAAAAACCAACACTAAATATCAGTTTCATAAAGGAGACTACACTGCTATCATGTCTGCTCTTGATGACGTTAACTGGGACGAGTTGCTAAGTGCGGAGCCACTAGACAATGCCGTTAGTTATTTTTATAACAAGCTTTATGAAATCAGAGATCTGTATATACCAAAACAGTCTGTAAAAAGTTCCTCACACCCTTCCTGGTATACCCCTGCATTAATTAAGATCCTTAAAGAAAAATATAAATATCACCGGAAGTTTAAAACATATGGAAATTTATCTGATTACCAAACCTTTTCTTTATTGCGTCATAGAGCTGCAGAAGTAGAGAAATCTTGTTACCGCACGTACATGGATAAAGTAGAGTCATCGATTATTCAAAATCCAAAATTCTTTTGGTCCTATATTAAAAGCAAGAGAAGTAATAGTAACTTCCCTAATGTGCTGAAGTACCAAGATATAAGCGCAGATACTGGAGAAGAAATCAGTAACTTGTTCGCTACATACTTTCAGTCAACATTTCAAGAACCAGACATTGACCACCAAGATCAAATCACAGCGTCATCTACGAACACAGCGAGCATCTGTTCCATAGAGGTATGCCACGAAAAAGTACTTAAGTTACTTCAAAAGCTCGATCTCTCCAAATCAGGTGGCCCGGATTTAATACCGCCTATATTTATTGTCAACAGTGCGAAAAGCCTAGCCAAACCTATCTGTATAATGTTCAAGCGATCTTTAACAGAAGGCATTGTTCCCAAAATTTGGAAATCTGCATTCGTTACGCCAATCTTTAAAAAAGGTGATAAGTCACTCGTAAATAACTATCGCCCTATTTCGAAGCTATGCCTATTCTCCAAAGTACTCGAGCGCGTTGTTCACTCTGCAGTTTATTCCGCCTTAGAATGTGACTTTGGTGATGAGCAGCATGGTTTTCTTCGTAAGCGATCCACTACTACCAATCTTATTCTTTGCAACGAATTTATCTCTGAAGGTATGGAGCAACGTGCACAGGTTGATGTAATTTACACAGATTACAGTAAATGTTTTGATCGCATTGACCACAGAGTACTTTTACGTAAACTGTCGTCAGCTGGAATTCACGGCGACCTATATCGATGGTTTTCCTCTTACATTGAAAACAGATCTCAAGCAGTAGTATTACAGGGCTTTACCTCCGGTTGGAATCTTATACCATCGGGAGTTCCTCAGGGATCAATTTTAGGGCCTCTTTTGTTCAATTTATTTATATCAGATATAAAGAAATGTTTTATTAACTCGTACATTCTACTTTATGCCGATGACATGAAAATTCTGAAACGGTACGTAGTTCATCTGACACATCACTACTCCAAGAGGATCTTAATAGGTTTGTAAATTACTGTGCACTAAACAAACTCCAACTAAATGTATCGAAATGCTTTCACATAACTTATACACGGCAAAAGAAGACAATTGGTTCAGGGTACGCATTGAATAACCAAACGATCACCAAGGTGACCAGTATTAGGGACTTGGGCGTTACCCAGGACGAAAAACTCGTATTCGAAATGCAAATTGACGAAATCGTTAAGAAAGCTTCCAAGTCCCTGGGTTTCATCATAAGGTCAACTACTTGCTTTAGCTCTCTAAAACCAATAAAAATACTGTACTGTTCATATGTACGCAGCCAGCTAGAATATGCATCTCAAGTATGGAACCCACAGTATGATGTGTATAAGTCCCGAATAGAAAATATACAGAAAAAGTTTTTAAGATATCTAGATTATAAGACGAAGCAATACTCAATGGATTACACTCATCGTTGCAAAAGATACCATTTCCTACCGCTGGAAAACAGACGCCATGTTAATGATATTACTTTCTTATTAAATATCGCCAATAGCTCCATCGATTGTTCCCAACTCCTCTCAAAATTATCACTCCGAACACATCACGTAGGTTTTAGACAGCGGCCACTTCTCCACGTTCCATTCGCGTCAACAAACTACCGACGGAATGCCTACTTCTCACGTACCGCAACTAGTTTCAATAATCTTCCCTCTCACTTAGATGTTGATTTATTTAGAACCAGTCCAAGCACATTTAGACAAGCTATAAATAAGGAATACTTTGGAAAAGACAATAATACCAATACTCCTAGTTAAAGCACATGAAATTGCATTTTGTAAAAAAAAAATTTAATCGTTTATAAGTATACATTATGTGAATTTGTTTTTTTTTTTTTTTTTAAATATTTAGAAAGAATAATTTGTTATGTTTATTTGTTGTGAGAAGATTTTATTTTATTTTTGTCTGATCTTTTTTTCTTTTAACTTTAGGTACATAGTTTTTAATTTGTGGAAGCTTGTAAATGGCAACTGTAAGCGCTAAATTTATATTATTTTTTAAAGTAGATATTAGACTGTAAGCTTTCTGAAGAATAAATAAAAAAAAATAAAAAAAAAAAAAATAGTTTTATGTTTCGCCCACCAATCATAAGGGCTATTAGTTTTAGGCAGCAGATTTTCCTGTATGTAATAGTCAAGAACTGCACTAAAATCTGGCACCCGTATTATGTTTTCGTATGCAATGACAGTGGCGGGGTGGAACGGGTAGCGGGAGGCGAAGAACCAATCACTCCGTTCGCGGGTGGTGCTTTGGAAATCTAGCGTGTACAAACTTGTTTGCGTGGCAAAACTATAGAACTGGGAACCGAATTATCCGGCAGTAAATTCGGTTCGGTAAGAACTTAACCGAATATTATTCGGTATTCGGTTATTTGGTGAAACCACTATTCGGCGCATCTCTAATAAAAAGTCATCGTAAGGACCGTTTTAGCGGTTAATTCAAAACAACGAAAAATAATTTGATTTTAATCGTTTTTAATTGAGAAAATGGATACTAATAAAAATAAAAAATATATCGTCACAATCTACAAATTAAAATAGTTTTTTTTTTTAATACAAAATAACAAATTTTAGAATTTAAAATTACATATTTTGGAGTAGGTTAAAAATTAGCTTATGAAGGTGAAAAACTCACCTTGAAGACTGTCCACATGCTCTCAAGCCAGGATGGCGGTGCGAAATACACACTCTCCGATTCAGTGTAGCCGGTGCTGATGCAGCAGGTGTAGGCATTCGGGAAGGCCAAGATGTACTCGCCGTCGCGTTGCGTCACGCGCGACAGAGTCACGTTGTGCTCGCGCAGCAAGTTGGGCGGGATCATCGTGATGTCGGTCGGCAACCAATGAGATTTATTCTGGCAGAATGTCGGGCTGAGAGTTTCAACGGCTTTCCTAAAGTTGTCGGCCTGGTCTGCTGGTATGCCGTACCTTAACATATTAAGATAGAAATTAAGAAAATGTAAAGTATATGAATAACTCTATAAAACAGTATTGTGCTGATAGACAATGCACAGCTAAACCGATGGATCTAGACATTTGAACTGCAAGAAACATTATTTGGGTAGGTGCTGTAAAGGTTGGTTGCTTACCGAATGCAACCTTTATGTACATACTGGTAGGTAATGAAATGGCTTTGTCACATTCGAAATGTCACGAAGATCTAGAATACATAATTCAAATAGTTTTAGACTAGAATAGATTTGCTGCGGAGATAAAAAAAGTTGATGAATAGGCGCGGTGATGTTATGGAATAAACGATATTATTCATATTTACACGCATACAAGCGTTTTGTTTAATATAACCCGGTACCTAGGACTCCTCAGGTCCTACAGAACACTGAAGGTGCAATATGGACAGATTTAGAAAAAAAAAACAGCGCCACCGAAGAAAAGAGGTGGTAAAGTTTATATAAAGTAACACTTAGTTTACCAGATCCTTTCGGGTCCCAGGAGTTGGCACTCAAGCCAGGCTACTATATGTGGATCCTTGTGCCAGCAAGAAGTCGAAAATAGCATGCCTAGGAGCAGAGTGGGCACCGTTACGCCCAACACCGGACCCAAGTATTGCAGCACGTTGCGAGGGTTCTGGCTAACCATCTGAAATGAGTATGAGGCTTAACTATGTGTGGCTACAATTGTATGACATTATAATCAACCTGCTGTACCCCATTAATGGTTGAATGTCATTTCAACGTTAAGGTCGATTTTTTGTCGATTTACCGCCGATTCCTATAATTTACGGACCGTTATTTGTTAAAATGAAGAATCTTGTACCTTTACCAATAATGAAGTAAAAGCTCATAGCTTTGCATGGTAGACCCTGGAATATGGAAGTAGCTATCACAGGTTAAACTAGCTTACGAATCTATATGTATGCCCAATTTTACGATAAAAAAATAATCTAGTTACTATTGGTATGCAAAACGAATCGTTTTTGTTTATAGGAATCGAGAATTAGACTACAGATGTGACAGTTTTAACCTTAGTGAAGTTTCAAGTTACTAGGAGTATTCGTAAGAAGTGGTAAATCAATGGTCGACTCAGCATGTAGTCTACGACAGTACGAGGTCGACTACGCATGTCATGTAGTATATGACACTACGAGGTACCTCGTATAGTAATGACGAAATACGACAGCAGTAATGTATAGATAATGCAGTCGAACAGTAAAAAGGTACCTTAGGATTCCAAGGGTGGCGTCCATAGGGGTCCGACTTATTTTTGGTAAAGCCGTAGCCTTCCTGGCCGGTGTCAATGGCCGCGGTGTGCACGCACACGTGCTCGGTGCCCAGCGTCACGAGCCGCCAGTAATACTCCTCGATTTTGGCCAAATCGGGTGGGTCGGCGGCCTCCGAACCTTGTCCGAATGTGTTCTCGTATGTCATGGTGGCAATCTGTGGGCCAGGAGGGGTCTTTAATAACCCACCACAATTTCACACTAATCTACTAAAGTCTTTATATATTTACTGACAGACGACACAGCCTAAACCGCTGGGTCTAAAGCATTACATTTTACAGTTTCTACTTTCTTATAAATCGGAAGTGAACTAGGAACTGTAAATGTTTCCCCCCAAAGGGTTAGGGGAAGTTTGTCATTTTTTAAGTTTTGTATGTTTTATAAATGACGGAGTTCTGAGGTAACAAACATTAACAAAAAAAGGAATTCAGAACCTCCTCCTTTTTTCGAAGTCGGTTCAGAAGCACCGAATCTGTAGTAACTAATATTAAGAATTAAACGACTGAAAGGATTTAGATATATATGTTACCGGCCAAACCCAATTTCAGCCAAACTAGTTTGTCCTAGGCCAAACAGAGAACTACGCGTGATATGTCGCAGCCAACTAGCATAATTAGCCGTTTCGTTAACAGCCTTTGGAAGTAGGTCACAGTTCTAACCTAACCTAACCCATGGCCCTTGTAAAAACGAGCTGTCTATGCCAAATAATCACCATGGACATGCTGTAGAGTGTAAGTAGCGTGGTTACCTTTCTAAATTTAGCTCGGTTCATCACCGCGCCCTTGATGATACAGTCTTCTGCCTCATTAACGGCGGCGACCGCGTCTTCGTCTTCTGTCTCTTCGTCAGAAGACTCCATTAAGCCAAGCAATCGCTTCTGGCGGTTTAACGGGTTCAAAGCGCGGTCCAATAGCTTTTGATTCTTCCGGTTCCATGCGATCTCGACTTTTCGCATAATATCCTGGCGCTCCTCTTTAGAACAAGGAAATGAAGAAAAACTGCTTAGCAAAAACTCGCAGTAAGGAATGTAATGAAAACCTAATAAGTGTTACGAACGTATGTCTAGAAACAAGAATACTTACGATGGGAGAGCGTGTCGTATGGGAGCAGATACTTTACGTAAATCTGGTCGAGTTTCCTCTCAGTATTAGGCCCTTTATTAAATTTCATATCTTCTGCGACCTTGCCCCATCGCTTCTTGTTATATACCGTTTCCAGACCGCCGTGCCGTTGCACGAGGTGGTATAATTTCGGTAAGTTTACCTCGATACCATCCAGCTGCAAAGCGTCATTTTACTTTATAATTATGTTCTTTGAAGCTGTCATTCGTAGATCTTTGACCAGTCGTTACGGGTCGTCAGAAACCTGGAAGTCTGACCACCAGTCTTAACCAAGGGGTATCGTATTACACAGTAACTGGGTTGTGGAGCTCCATGTAAAATACTGGTACACAGTTGTATCCGGTTAGACTGGACAAAGACCCCAAAGGCTAGGCAGATGATGAATTATGTTTCTTGAACATTTCTTAATACACACGAATAAGTTTCGCTATAATCGCGGTGAATAACACACTAGCTTCATGTTAATAATTACTAAATTAAATCAATTGATGAGTATAATAGTGGACTTTCGCTGTAACACCTTCAAGCCATCATAGTTCAGTTCGCATAGTGGTCTTGTGCGCACGAGTCTCTCTGTGATGCAAAAGTACCAATGAAAAATATGGAAAAAATTAAATAAAAGAACGCTGCTTCAAATCAATACTTACCAACGGCGGTCGAGTAAAATTAACTTTTTGTTGTGCTAGAGACAACTTGATTGCGCAAAGTTCTCTCGCGGCCGGTCCCCAGCGGTTGAACAGCCGCGAAATGTATTGGTTCGTAACATCGAACCTCATTTCGTCATGCACTCTAAAGGGTGGGTTCCAACCAGGAGGGGGCACCACCTTACAAATGCCAAATCTAACTGCTTCTGACCAGATCTTTTCATAGTAGCGAAGTGGATCCTGGAAATAGTTTATTAAGTAAGACCTACAAACTCTAAAGACGCGGCCGTTACCACTGGGCCACCACTGCTCTCAACACGTTTAAAAGTAATCAAAACAAATTCATAAGTTAGGTTATGTTATACTTACACGAAAATCTTCTTCGGTAGGGTGGAACACTGGAGCTTCCACTAGCAAACCGCCATCCGAGGGCAACAGGGCGCTGCTGGTGCTAGGCGCATCTTGATCCGAGAGTTCCTCGAGATCCATTCTCTTGGCATCCTTTTCCTTGTCAAGTTTAGCCGCCATTCCATCGACTTCACTGTACAATCGGCTTTTTGCCTCTATTTTAGCTAACAGATCAGCTTTGATCTTTGCCTTCAGATCCGCACAATATCTTTGGTTTTGCTTCTCCATCTGTGTGAACCGCTCTTGGTAGCGGGACATCTCTGCGACTACGCTATTCCTTTCCGCCGTTATTCGCAATATTGCCTGTCTCTTCTCTTCCTCCACACGGGCAATTTCCCTTTCTTTCTCCTCTCTCATTCGCTCGTGCAACAGAGCCAGCTTCTTTTTAACGGCAATGCGGTTTAAGCGCTTTTTCTCAACTGTAAAGCGGGTTGGCACCTCTTCATCAGTTGTCGCGTCGCTCATCTCAGGCGAGTTGTCGTATGATATGCTCATCTTTCGACAGCCTGTACTGTTGTTTCGACATTGCGACTTGTCTTGAGCGTTTTGCAAAACTCTGATAATTTCATCGAGCAAAGGTTCCTGTTCTTCAAGTACGAACTCATTGTCTCTCAGTGACTCATCTCCCTCGATAAAGCCAATCGCCAATATCTCCATGCCATGAACATTTGTGGCTCTTACAATCAACATCATAGCAGATTGAAACGGTAATAGAATGTAAACATTACTCGACTCAGCGTTAGCCGAATGCGCAAATTCGTAGATTATTGTTACTTCAATATTTGGAATTCCACCATGTATATCCATCAGATCGTTCTTGCGTAACGCAGCTTTGTTTTGACGTGGCTCGGTCATTAATTCAATTTGAGGTCCAATTAAATCTGACACTTTTATCAGTTTATTAATTCGAATGCATGATTGACATACATTGCAGCGTGACTCGAGTAATTCCTCATCTGCGTTTACGACATCCTTGTCAGTGCGACAAGCTGCCGCGGCGCAAGGCATCGGAGGCAAAGGCAAGCAAACGGTACCAGCACGGTCGACGTTGGCTGCGGGTTTTCCAAAGTTTCCTTTGGAAAGAGAATTGTGTGCTTTGAATAGCACGTCCATGGCAAGTTCTGAAACGTGAACGAATGCAAATTAACCAACCGGTTACGCTTGCACTAAGTGCCTGTTTTTCAATACAGGAAAAGATTTTATGCAGTGCGCAAATTTTTACCATTAATTCAGCATATCAATCTAGACTCCCCCCTACCGCAGAAATTTTTCGCCGGTTATACAAAAAAAAATCAGCTGTGCCATACATTTTGACCGCGTAGGTATTGCACTTTTCTATGAAACACCTTTTTTTTTGTTTGTATAACCGGCGAAAAATTTCTAGAATGATATGCTGAATTCATGGTTAAAATTTGCGCACTGGATAAAAACTTATCCTGTATTCTGGTAACTGTTATATATTACATACTAACTTATAAAAATTACCTGACTTTTAAATATCGACCTTATGGGACATGTTAAACACATACAGTGGTGGTCATATAACCGGACTTCACATCGCTCGGGCCCTATCAGAATACCAGCGCTGCGACACGTAGGAGCCTTTTGGCCTCGTGCAGGACTTTCTGTTTTATTTTTAATTATTTTTTACTTCCAAGAAATTTGTTTTTTTTAATTTTTGTGCTATAATCGTCGCAATCTAAGAAGTCGGATTTGACAGCTATAAAAATACTTTGTGTAGTGAGGGGAAAAAAACGGATACTTTAAAAACCAATTCTTGAGACATCGATTAAAAATAATAGGAGTTTGTAATCGACAGGTTTATTACACGCACGATTTTGTAATATTTAACAGTTATTACATCAATTCCAACGAAGTTTAAATTTGGGCGAGATTCAAAGCCAAACCAAGACATAAACTAAAACCCGACATACTGATTGCTTCCGGAAGGTTTATGTATATTAAATAATAATACATTGTAGGTTATGCATCAGTGGCGTACCTAGACGCAAGCTCAGGGCAAGCCACTGATATCATGTACCGGTGTGAAGCCTGGGCGGGTGGGTCGCTAGTCAAGAATAAAATTAAAATAAATAATTGTGGGGGTCAGGTAAATAAATGCATTCTCTAAATTTTTAACATTTTTATTCTTGATCAAGAAAACATATTATCATCACTTTAACTGTCTTCATCGGTTACTCATATAATAAATTCATTTAAAATCGATTTTATTCGGTAAAAAAACGGCTTTAAACGGTCACAACACTACGGCGACCAACCCAAAGACATGACATTGTAGTAACGTCCTGTCGACTCAACAATCAACGATTAATTCGTGTTTTTGAGTGCATTTTTTCAACAAAGTTAAACTTGACGCTTACGAAAAATACGCGTTGTGAGGTATGGGTAACATAGTAATTAAATAGGATTATGAATTTGATTTTTCAATTTCTTACATATACGTTTATACAAAGTTATCGTGGCATGTCAAACGAGACACGTCAAATCCGACTTCTTAGATTGATAACACTTTTGAGTATGTTTATTTTACTATGTGATCTTCCTGTGCGAGTAACAATAAATGCTTTTTCTTTCTAAATCAAGAAAAAGGTTTATAAGTTTAAGATAGCTGTATGACGTTTTCTTAGAAGAATGGAACTCTATCTCTCTTGCGAAATGTCAAAAATTGATATAGTCAATGTCTTGCCGGTGTAAAGTAATAATTAAAACCCGTGAAAATGTTACTAACTATTAATTTTAGTTTAACATGTATTAAATAGCTTTTTTCTTTACGCACTTCACATTAATGTGTTTTATATTTTGTTCCAATTTTCATATAAAACAACTTTCGAACAGTTTAATAAATCGTTCTTAATTATTTGTATTTGTGTATTACGAATATATCCGTGCCTGGCGTGAATAACTTGACATGTCTAAAATGTCAATTTTACAGGACGGCCATTTAACGATTTCACGTCTTTTAAGGTTACTGTAAATCGGATAATAACACAAAATAAAAGGTGTCGGTGGTATTATAGGTTATTTATGTCGTATTTTTGATGGTGACATGAAATCCATGAAACTCCCTATAGTTTCAGAAATAATAGAGATGTCAAAAGATTTATCCACGCGAAATAAAAATGATTTATCGAGTTGTCTACTGCTTTACGTCAGCAAGCATCGGATTAGGAGTTACCAATAAGTGAAAAACGTTAAATAAGATGTAATCAATGGATAATTTTAAGTAGCAAATAACTACACCCAACGTGATTTAAATATTTCCTTTTCACAGATGTCGTATCCATACAAATTATGTCAAAATATTCGATATTTTATTTAAACTCGTTTGGTAAAACAATTTGTAAGTATGAGGGTATTTTATTATTTACATAAAATCTACCAATATTTACAACTGAATGAATATTAAAATAAAATTCTAAAATCTATCAGTTCTTTTAGTGTCATAATTATTCATCATCATCATTTCAGCCGAAAGACGTCCACTGCTAGACATAGGCCTCCCCCAGGCTCCTCCACTTCGACCGGTCTTGTGCTTCCCACATCCAGCGGATACCCGCGGCCTTCACAAGGTCATCGGTTCACCTTGTGGTAGGCCTTCCTACTTTACGTCTTCCGGTACGCGGTCGCCACTCTAGAATCTTTCGGCCCCATCGGCCATCTGTTCTGCGAGCAATGTGCCCTGCCCACTGCCACTTAAGTTTGGCTATTCTTCGGGCTATGTCGTTTGCCTTGGTTTTCCTGCGGATCTCTTCATTTCTGATTCGATCGCGTAGGGAAAGTCCGAGCATAGCCCTCTCCATTGCCCTTTGAGTGACAATGGAGAGGGCGTCATCAAAATTCAATCGTATCCATTTAATTTTTTTTTTCTTTTCTGCACTGACTGGCAATGACTTGTTTGATATTTGGCTCAATTTAAATGATTTATTGAGGATCTAGTTTTTTATTTGTTGTTTGGAAATCAGTTTCAGGGGCTAGGCTCTCCTTAAATTGTATTTTCCATATAATTTTTATTATATTGAAGCCACTTTATTGGTTGCCATAGACATTTGTTGCCTGAATCAATTACGTTTTTTACAGAAAAGGGTCCTTGGACGGGTATTGCAAGTGTGTTTGGACGGTTTTTTGAAGGATAGATTAAGATCATGAAAACACTAGCTATATAATTTTAAGGACATAGGATTTGTAGCAGTTTTTTATACTCTTTATACATTTTAGCAATTGATAGATCAGCCGTTAAGTATTTCTTACTAGACGATTTTCTGCAATAATGACTCTCATAAGTTGTAAAACTTAAAATATGGTTTGTGAAAAGTAATAACTCTTCTTCACTCTTTATTTTTAGGAGGTAGACGACCCCTCTGGTCCTCATTGATGTTTCCGTTAGGAGACATTTGCTATTTTTTTGGATAATCACATTAACAAATCCCTTCGTTTCTCCCAGTACTCTACAAAAACACTCTTTGCATTTCAGTTTCTCCTCATTATTTACCTCTAACTTGTAATATGTATTTGCATTAATTAAATACTTGCATGTTATTCTAATACGTACTAGCATCGTTGCGCGCGTGCCACTGATTGATTGACTGATTGTTTACTTAAGGAACCCACCAACGAGACCACACGTTCCCGCGAATTTCTTTTTACGAAAACAAAGCGTTTTTTTTTTGTTCACATGTTGATAATGAATTACTTATAATGCCGTACTTATAGTGATAATGGTGCCGATTCTGCTGTCACAAAATTCTCTAAACTA
Source organism: Polymixis flavicincta (assembly GCA_949987655.1). NCBI lineage: Eukaryota > Metazoa > Arthropoda > Insecta > Lepidoptera > Noctuidae > Polymixis > Polymixis flavicincta. The sequence goes on along the minus strand of OX465171.1, from coordinate 5,831,919 downwards.
GACTAAAAATGACCAAAATTTAGTTTATTCCTGTCAAACGACGATTTCCTATTCTGAAATTGACCAAAGTGACACAACTTAACTATATTTTAGTTTGACAGCACTAAGATTGTACTGAATTATTAGTTTAGTGAAAATGGTAATTTTGCTATTCTGTTGTTGTCAATTTCATTATTCTATTCAACCTAAAATTTTGGTTGTCTGACTAAATCTGACTATTTTTAATCGCGACTAAATAGGTGTGGAATAAAATTAGTTGCCAAGAACTAAAATTCACGCAAACACCTCGACTTCTGGTGTATGGTCTGGTGGTTTTTTCTTTTCTTTTGCTTATATCTCGAAAATGGTGTGTCCTATCGCAAAAGTAATGAAAATTTCGACCCCCTTTATAATACCCCATGCACCTCTAAAACTCAACATGTGGGTAATAATTTTTCATATTTTCCATAAAAAAATTCCATATAAATCACGTCGAGGCTGCCGCCCCTGCGCGCCTCTGGCTCTAAAAAAAACACGGGGTAGGACAAACAAGTACCACGCTGCGAAGCCAAAACAAACCACGTGCGAGTCGCGATTGTCAAATTCGATTTTAGTTGTGTCAAAATAGTTTGAGATATTTTTTTGCAGAATAGCGTTAATATTCTCATAGTGAAAAGTAAGGAATTTTAGTTATAGTTTAGTTAGTTTAGTTCGGTGTACAACAGAATCGGCACCAGTGTCAATTATTACATCTAAAGAGCTCACAACTTTAGTTGGGGATAATTTGATAGCTAAAGATGTCTAATGTGTTTTAAATATTTATTAGCACGACTTCTCATTATAAGTTCAACAGTTTTGAAAAATTAATAAGTGAATTACTTAAAATGTTAATTTGTCTCTCTAATTCTGTTTATATCGCATAAGTTAATAAGTTATCATATCAATTTTAATAAGGTATATAACATTTGATATGTGATTTTGTCAAAATAATAACGTTAAAGTCAAAGATGTCAAATCAGTTACGGAGACAATTTCTACAAAATTAATGCCGATTCCGAGGTGTTTTTTTTTTTCATATAAATTCATATACGTAGAAAGCGTTTGAGCTAATAAAAAAAAAAAACATGCTAGTCAAGTTATCAAGATATTTACCCCAGGCACGGATATTAAACTTGTAAAAAAATAATCGTTAGCGATTTCATTCTATATTTCCAATCCCGTTTGCTCTATTCATGTGGCTATTTCACAACATAACTAGTTACTTCTAAGAACGAACACATAACATGATTTAGATTAAAAAAACTGGAACTTCAAATCGTTCTTAATTATATGACCACAACTGTATCTGCAGGAAAAGATGGTGATTCGGTTTACATTAAATAATTATTCATTTTGCAAATCAATGCCGGTGTGGAATGAGGGTTTATAAAAAAAAAGTTATGGAGTATACAGTCGCGGTAAAAGTTTTCACATTAGATTTTTCACCACACCGATTCTATGTACCTACTTATTAATAGTTGGAAACCGTCTAGTGTTACTAATTACTTTGCTGATCAAACTCATTTTTTAATTTAATAGTTCACATTGACATTCAAATTTTTGACATTCACATTTATCAGAATAATTAGGTTTGAAAAGGGAATATTGTTTCTCCATGAAGATGGTTTGACTATTAGTGCTATATCACGAGCTCAATATAAGAAAATGAATGCTGTAGATACTACTGACCTGGAGAGGAAGTTCGCTGTTTCGTAATGTGTGGATCCTTCACGTCTTGCTGGACTTGATGGTTATTCGTCCTGTCAGCCGGGTCGGAAATGTGACTAATATCAATTAGTTTATCCTTCAACAACTCGTCTAAATTCGACAGTATTCCGCCCAAATCCTGACGAATCGGCTTATTTTCCAACCCTGGCAGACTATAACTAACCGGGACGGGCCCGATAACTGGGTCATCCGTGGCGACTGGGATAACTGGGGCAACGAGATCATTCAGAACATCTGCGGCTGCAACAGACGGGTCGACTACGAGAACTGATTCAGCTGGAGTGACCAGGTCCTCCTGATCGACTGTTTCACCAGTGAGATCTTCCTTGATGACTGTGTCTAACAACTTTGGCACGTCATGTGCAGGCGGCTTGGGTGAGCATTCCTTATCAATCCTTTTCTTAGTGGGAGTCTTTTTCTTAGCTATACTTTGTTTGGCATTTCTTCGATCAATCTCCTTTAAAGTGGCCTCGTTTGTAACCTGCTTTGAAGTGGTCTCGCGTGTGATCTTCTTTTTAGAGATCTCGTGTGCTGCGATCTCATTTTTACTTCTCTTCTTGCAAGGTTTCTTTTTAAGAGATATCTCCTTGGAGGAGCTTGGACTATTCTCTTGGGGAGCATTCTGCCTTGCAGCGGTCTGTTTAGAAGTGATCAGTCGTGATGCTGCCTGCTTTAAGCGTGTTTGCTTGAATATGAGTGGTTCATCTTCGTCAGAAGAGTTCTTCTTGCGCTTCGAGGCCACCCTTGGGCCAGAAGAACAACTAGCGACGGCCAAAAGCTTATTCAATAGAAGCTTGCTTGGGCGCCGAGATCTTAGCGCCATAGAATGTTGTTTTTTATATTGTTTTCGTTTTCTAACAGTCTGCAACTTTGGCGGCTCAGCAGGTTTCTTAATTGTGCCCACATTGTTATTCACACGTTCATGAAGGTTTACCTGTTGCAAATATGAAAATAATCACGGAATTTGTACATTATGGCGAGTATGTAGAGGACTCGTGGCTAAATCATAACAGCCGCATCGTTATTACAAAAATGGCCGTAGATGCCTGATTCCGTCGTTGAAATTGAATACTATTCGTTGTGTGTATTAATAACAATTAGGTACTTGGTAAAAAATAGTTTGTTTTCTTTTCTACAAAGATAATAAAGCCTTTTTTATTATATTTATTTACTTATTTAAGAGTACGCATTCTCCTGACGCATTTTTAGGCAAAAACTGATGCAGAGCTGAATTGATTGCTCTAATTTGCAGATTCCGTTGAATATAATCCATCAAAACTATTTTTCACAACATAACAAATTACAAATATCCTATATTATCTTTTTAACACAATATATTTTTATTATATGCCTTTAATATAAAGAAAAAATTACTGGACCTGATTAAATTTTCTACTGAATTTGGAAACAAGCCAGATTATCTCCGAAGTCTATCTATCTCTTGATTATCTTTAACATTTGCCGGCCATCTGCGCTCAGTATCTCGCACGAACGCTTTTAGATGACGAAGCGCAACGCCGAAATGTAAGAGGGCTCTTAAGCTACGCTAGCCATGGTTGGTCCGTGGATGGGATATCCATATTTACATAACGAGACCCCTCCGTGCCTCGGCAAGCACGTTAAACCGTTGGTCCCGTCTGTAATTCGTTGATCTTTGACAGTCGTTATGGGTCGTCAGAGGCCCGCAAATCTGACAACCAGTCTCACCAAAGTATTACCAAATAATAGTTTGTGGACCTCATCAACTTTACCTAGCCTGTTCATTTATGAGATGTCAGTCTTTGTCAAAAGTAATATGCATATGTATGAAAAATTCCGAAGTGCTAGACAGAAATAAAGTTCAGACTGTCAAACTCATTTAATGGACTCCAGTGTATATTGCATCACATCTAAGATTTATAATAAATTGCCATGTTGTATTACAGATATTGAAAACTCGCACATATTTAAGCGGAAGCTAAAGGAATTTCTAACTGATAAAGTGTATTACAGTGTGAAGGAATATCTAAAAGGGAATCCTCATGGCCAATAATGAATGGACTTTTATTTATTTATCCATTATTTACTCTGACATTTATTTAATAACCTATTGACTACTAAATACTCCTTGACATTGAAAATACGATTAAAATTATTATTAAATTGGAAAATAATTTTAATCGTATTTACATTCTTTTTTTCGTATGACAAAATAAATTGTCATAATTATTTTTAAGTATTTTGAAAGTAATATTTTAATTTATGTGTAAATTTTGCATGCCCATGTTAAGGCAGAGCATGGAGAACATTATAAAAACATAGTAACATCTATACCCCTACCCATGTTGGCAAAAAAATAAATGATTTGATTTGATCAATCGCTTTCCATAAGGCATGATCGACGTCAACAGCAGGCCCCATTCAGATAGTGATAAAAAAAAATCTAAGTTATTTGTAAGAAACTAACTATGCCACAGTTTCCTCATACCTCCTATGGACCAGAGAAAAACTGCAAGTACAATGTAATGCTTACAAGCAATTAGACGTTCTTAAAAATAGAAATCCTTTACTGAAGTGTCTTGTTCTATTAAGGTGACCATACATTAACTAGAAAAGTAGGACACCTTGGAAAATTTAAAAACTACGTTAGTATTTGTTTGAATTGGTAAAAAAAAAACATTAAAAAGCCGGCCAAGTGCGAGTCCGACTCGTACACGAAGGGTTCCGTATCACAACGCAAAAAATGCCAAATAAACGTTTCTGAGACCCCATTTATTTTTGACTTAGTTTTTGTTTTTATTATTTCTTGATCATGTGATAAAGTCCGAAAATGGTAAATGAAATTATTTGAAAGGTAAGTAAAGAATTCAGAAGCTTTTCAAAAACTCAGATAAAAATTTAACAAACGGCTTTCTCCTCTACATTCTTGCGACTTGCGCTTTTACGTAGAGATTTTATTCCTTCATGAATATAAAATGGAAAGAAATAGAGTATCTATTAATCTTTTTTTATTTTTTATTGTTAATTTATTGGATATGCGTGTAAATTGCTGATACCTACATGTAATTATTAAAAAAAAAAGATTCTTGATTGCAAAGCGCAGAATAATAATAAATACAAATGGCAAAAAAACAATTATTAAAAATAAATGTGTTCTATTTTATTTCCCCAAAGTTCACTAAAGTAACATTTTTTGTAATTTTTTGGATTAAAATACAATTTTTCTTCACAAATAAATAGGTGGCAATCCTACATGCGGTGGCAGTTAACTAGTAGAAGTAGTTACGTAACGGAAAACGCGTTTTACCCGCTCCATGCGGCTTTATCTCTTTCTTTCTGTCTATTTCTATTTTACACGAGTGCATGCGTGCTAGTAACGTGTACGGATTCAGTATATTAAAAACAGTAATTAACGCTGAACGCCACTTCGTCAGATGATGAATGATATGTTACAATTGGACCTATGGCCCCCTATGTATGGTATTCAAACTTGTAATAAATTATGACCATCTGAGATAACTATACGACTGAGGATATGCATTCTAAGCAAAACTTCGAATCAGTTAAGCTTTCTACTTCAAGAGGTAAAATCTAATACACATTTATTTTAAATTACTTTTCATTAAGATAATCACATCACATAAAACTTCGATTCATTTGGTGGTATTTCATACTAACATCAAACACGCCTCTACTTATGCGACCGTTTTTTTAATCCTTATCTTACAATATTATGTAATGTTCATTGATACGAAAAACTGTAAACTACCAATTTCAAGAGGTATACCACCCTGGTTTTTAAACCTTTATTTCCTAAATTATTGTAAGTATTTTAATTTTTAATGACATGAGGCGACACACGTTTTTGGGTCGGCATGATTCGACACAGCCGGCATCAAACCGGACAACCTGGCAAAATCAAATATACAAAAGCTCACTATTATTATTAAGAAAAAACGTGTTGACCGTAGCATTTTTTTATGCATTTAAAATTGAGTCTTATTGCCTTACAAAGTCTGAATTTTCTTTGGCTCAATCGGCGGTAGGTATAGCAAAAAATATAATATTTGAAAGAATTAATATTTTATTGACATCGATTCAGTAGTCAATTAGGAACAAAGTACTTCGTGGTCTTGCGTTCATTCTGTTACACCTCGTATACTTGCAATGACTTGAGCCCACGGAATAGAGAGAACGGAGGAAGTGCAAAGTAGGCGTGGGACGCGTGTCACAAATAGGCGTTGTAACACTAATTTGGTCAGAGTCGTGTTCTAACAGCGCGTCGAGTTGCTAGTCTCGCGACAAATTTATTTTTCCGTAGCTATATATTGTTCATTGTTGTTGTATAGTAGGAGAATAATTTTAAAAATGGAGGTGTTTTGTATCATCGATAAGTACGGTTTTATTTGTTTTCTAATAAAATCTTAGTTAATTTCAATTTACTAATAATTTAATATATCGTCTAGTTAAAATCAATCTTATGCCATTAAAATAAAGTTTATTTTGGATTGATTATATTCGCTATTTCGTTCTAGAAAGTACTTCCCTACTCAATTAGTGATGTAGTCGGGTCGGATGTTGGTTTTATCGATGGATATCGATAAAAGAAAATTAGTCACACAAAATAACATTAGGTACAATGCAAATATAAGTTGCTTAACATTCAAACACGACATTTATTTTAAGAAGTGTATTAGGTTGCACGCAGATGCTTTATAGCAAAAATGAAATCAAAGTTTTACATAATGACGTGATTATTATAATTATTTTGTTTTCAAATAATACTACGTCATTCTTCCTGCAGTTTTATTACTGAACTCCCAACAAGACTTCTTCAGAATAAAAAAAATTATATCGATAAGGTAATTCAAAATTGAATGTATTCTGCATTGGTGTGACCTTGGTCGAGTAGCACTAGATATCAACCCACGACGCGAATGTCAATCTTATGGTTGTCGCAATTAAGTTTAAAATTGCGACCACTGAGAATACTGCCATGTCTGGTCGAGTAGCGGAATTTACTCGGCAATCGAATCTAGTTTGACTTTAGATTACAAAATGTTGTAAATACTTTCTGAGCTAAAGCAAAATAAATCCTATCTATAGAGCTTGAAAGTTTATTTCCAGACGTAAGATCTGTGGGTTATGCTAGTTTTGACTAAAAACAAAACGACAAATCAAATGAATTGTTTATTTGTAGTGCAATATACAGGGTAAGTTTTTATCCAGTACGCAAATTGTAACCATGAATTCAGCATATCATTCTAGAACCCCTAGCGCAGAAAATTTTCGCCAGTTATGCAAAAAAATATCAGCTGTTTCATAGAAAAGTGCAATACCTACGCGGTCAAAATGTATGGAACAGCTCTGCCCACCATACACTAAAGTGCAGTAACAGCAAAATCACGATTTCGAGTAAAACGCATTTAAAGTTAAGAATTGATTTTAAAAAATCAACAGAATGTATAAGCAAAAAAATTTGAATGCAGAAAGGTTGTAAAGGCATAGGTTCACACGTTAAAGCAATAAAAAAAAATATATCTTAATAACTGAATTTATTATGGCCATTTTATTCTTTTTGGTGCCTATTACTGCATAGCCTTTTTTGTAAAAAATACCATTTTAAACTTAGTAAAATGCAGCAAAAAGCCCTATTACTGCGTTTGGATCAGTTATTTTGTCAAGAAACCCAACTAACATGCAGTAAGGTCAAAAAAATACTGCATTTTAGTTAGTTTTTTAAGAAAAAAGTGTTCAATTTACTAGTGCAGTAAGAAAAATAGCTAGTTCACATTTTAAAGACCGTTTATTTCTTATTATTTAATCACAATAATTCAACTCACTTATGTAAAATTTACATATCAAAAATAAAAAAAAACATCTAATTAATAAAGGACCCTGCGCAGAATGCACAACCTCCTTTGACAGTTTTCTCTTAATATCTTAATATTTAAAACATTAACTGCACTTTAGCTAGGAATAATCATATCTGTGTCATTATGCTATCCAAACTAATCTGCAGTAATGCTGTATTTTACTGCGTGTTAGTCAGTTTATAATGATAAAAGAATGTTAAGTATTCACAACTAAAATGCGACAAGCTTTGATTTTACTGCATTTTAGTTGGGAGTTCGTGACAATAAATTGTATTTTCTTAATTTGCAGTAAAATAGCTTGTATGGCGGTAAATTTTACTGCGTATTAATTTTTTTTTTAATTTTTTTCCAGAAATATAAAACTATCTAAAGAACTGTAAAATTATATTGCTTACTGCATTTTAGTTATGAAACCTTAAAATTTAATCTGCAGTATAATTTATACTGTATTTTAGTTGGGAAATCACGCCAAATTGTTAATTTTTTTCGTTTGCAGTAAGTGAAAACTGTTAAATAAAAACCATTCTAATAGTCTTAGAAATAAGTAAGTTAATTCAATAGAAAGCTTAAGAAACCCGCTTTCAGAATCACTAATAAAACGAAAAATCACAAAAGGGCTGTTACTGCTCTTTAGTCTCTGGTGGGCAGAGCTGATATTTTTTTATATATCCGGCGAAAAAATTCTGCGCTAGGGTGTCTAGAATGATATGCTGAATTCATGGTTACAATTTGCGCACTGGATAAAAACTTTTCCTGTATGATTATCGGTTTATTTGTGTGAGTTTGGCGACAAAGGTTCCTATACTAATTTTGTTGCATTGCACTTCCTCCGGTTTTTTCAATTCCGTGCTTGAGCCGAACTAATTTATGTCCTTCAAATGGGGATTATTATGCATTATGTTAGTCAGAATCCATTATTTTACAAAAAATAATCGTAGATGTAAAAAAAATGGTCAATAGCTTTCCAATTACCCAGGGTCGTGTTTCAAGAGTGTCGTTCCGCGAACGGGGCGGCGGTAGCGGTAGCGGTAGCGGCAGCGGCGGCGGCGGCGGCGGTGCCGGCAGGAAGTCGCGAGACAGGTGATTGCCGCGCAGCCTCTCAACGATCACTACAGGTTGTGAAGTGGTCAAATGGGAGTGACCTAAATGTGTTTAAGTAACTGATACATTAAAATGGCTAACTAGGCACGTCACACTTTAGGGCCATATTCATAAACGATGATTAAAGTTAAATGATGTTTAAACGTCATAAATGTATGGTTAAACAGACGCTACTCATTACTTAACTTTAACCAGCGTTTATGAATAAGGGGGTAAGTGTTTTAAGAAGAAAGACATTTAGCGAATTTATTACAATATCTATAACATGCTGATGAACACGAATGCAGAATAAAATAATGGCTAGTTTTAGAAAACGAAAACAATTTCCACCTATATTTGAATTTTTATGTAGAAGTCGGAAATATGGGTAAGATAAACAAAATGAGGACCCAGATTGGTCGGACCGGCTCAACTGGAGATTAATAGTAGCCTGGGTACAAATGTGGTGCTGTCCCGCAAGTTTTTGTATCTTTATATTAATACGTGAAGCACAAACTTTGTACCCCTTTTTACGAAATATACGCGGACAGAAGAGTACGACATTTTACACAGTTACTCTGTAAATGAAGGAGTGCAGAAAACAATTTTCTTTTAAATTATGATCGAATTTCTTTTATTATGGTTTAATGCATGAATGTATGAACCTCGGCACGACCACTATTTAGTATAGTAGTTTAATCATTCTGTATCATTTTTTATCACAAACGTTTTATTTTCTTTCGTGGATTTTAAATTGTGTCAAGTCCGACTGATTAAATAATTAAAAGAGACTACTTAAGAGGGAACAGGGCGTGCGATTCTCCATACAAATGTATTCCCTTTTCTTCTTCCTGAATAATGCCTCTAGAGCATGTTTTTTTTTTCATAATATCAATATCAAGGTCTGCTGTCCCTGTCATTTTCTGTTTTGTGCAACTAATTAGTAAAAAAATATGACCCTCTCAAAAATGACAAAAAATGCTCTATTTTTACCGCCGTGATTAGAGGACTACCAGACAAACTAGAAAAGTTTTTTACATAAAAAAATGATAGGAATAGGAACCTAAACATACTCTTTCTTAAAATGTTAGTGTAAAAATAATTGAATCGGCTCAGTTTTCGAGGAGAAAAAAGGGGAATACGAAATGTCGATCTCGTGAAAAAAAATTGTGATAATTTCGGTCTGAGCTGCAGCTGTCCCTATCACACACTACGCGGTTGTTCGGGCGCAGCGCGTCGGCAATAGTTTCTTCAAATACCTTTTTTTCAAATTCCTCGCGGGCCCCGTTCCCTCTTAAGGGCCTGTGCACACCACGCGCCGTTGACGCACGTTTGTAGCGATACAGACGCGATACGCACGCGAGTCAGAGCTTTCTGTAGGATAAAAGCGCTCCGTCGACGCGCGTTTCTAAAACGCACGTCAACCGCGCGTTTAAAAAACGTGGTGTGCACAGGCCCTTAAGGGTAACAAAAGCTTACAATTTGTATAAAAAAAAGTTAAGTATGAATTGTACGTAGTATAGAAAAAATAAATCGTAAAAATAAACGGATAATGCATGCCCGAGATGCATGTTCAGTGTCATGCTGGTTTGTTCACACACGCAGGGTCGGCTGATTATTATGGAGCGGGCTCCACCGCAAAACACGGGACTTGCGTTATTTTATGAAGTTTCGATAACGGCCGCCGAAAAAACAAACTGTTTTGATGGCTTATTCGAGGTGAATCGAACGAATTTACTCGCCCGAAACGGGCGAATCAACACTTTTAAATAGTATTTATTTTTTGTAGAAGATTCGTACGAAATTAAAGTATTCGTTAGTGTACTTTCTTAACTTTACAAAAAAATTCATAACGTGTCAATTGCCTAACACGTTTTTCAGGAGTTATTGATAGGTCCAGTAATAAATTACCTTCGTGCGAAACGCTTACCGAAAATAATATATAATATGAAATTGTCGATTCGCCGGGCGAGTAAACTCGTTTGAATCGAGCGATAAGCCGTTTTGGTTATTGGCTTTTCAGTAAAACGCGGTATTGAGCTGCATGCGTGAATAAATTAGCATGACATTCGCTAGTTGTAACAGATTACTGCTGCCGGAAACTACCCGGTCAATCTACTAGTATATAAACAATTACAACCATTTAATAAATATCTGTACTTAAATATTTTACCCTTTTTTTCTGGCGGACTAGCAGCACAACCTACGAGTAAATACAGAAAAATAAATGAGATTATTATATGGGAAATAATTAATTGTTTCTAACTTCTAATAAATTATCGTCTTTTTAAGTTTCTGGCCTGATAGGAAGTTTCTTGCAGTAACCAAGGTAGTGTAGCCCGACCAAATGGGTAAGGTTACACAGTACCACGGCTGAGCGAAGATCTCTAGGAAAAAACGACATAGACCTGTACATAACTGTTAATTATGTAATTGCTAAGAAATGAAGTGAACTTACTCTGTAGAGCCACGACATCCAATAAGCTCGTGGCCGTCATGCTGTTCACGGTAACGCTTCTTGGATCTTGCGTGGTGTCCCGCCGGTTGTCGGCAGCCGCCACGGTGACGACATTTGGCGGCACGTAAGCGCCCTGTGCGAACTTGCGCTGCGCTTGAACGCGCCGAGAACGTGTCCTGGAACGTCATGCATTGTGAATTTCAACAACATAGTTTCGGCGTGCTCTACACATCGCTAATTGGAAGAAGGGTGACAGAACAAAAATATCTGTAATTTTAGAAGAAGGGTGACATAGCAAAAAACTCTGCAATTTTCAGTTAAATATGCAGGTGAACGAAGCAAATTGTATTATTTTTACTACAAACGATATTACGCTCAGCCTTTAAATAAGGAAACTAGAGATATTGTAAGTTTATGCTCGCCGCACTCTTACCGGTGCTATTAAACTTTTAAATCCTTATGCCCAAAAAATTTCCATTTTGAATTATGTCAACCTTCTCGCAAATTAACGACATGTTATCAATCAATCAAATCAAAAATCATTTATTCAAATTAGGCTGACAATCAGCACTTTTCGCCCGACAAAATACATAAGAAAGTCCCCTAAAACGCCCGCCCCTTCACCACTTCCTAGTGCTTTAGCTGGGAACAAGAAGTGGCGCAACAAACTCCCCAGCAGCACAGCAGTCTGTTTAGTCGGATGGACTTGCTTGTAAACATACAAAGTAATAAACAATAGAGACAGAACGTTAATGCGAGCGCTAGCGCAGCAGAGCAAAGAGCAAGGAAACAGGCGTGAGCACTGAGGAGAAGCACAGTACTCACGCCCGTTTACTTTCCATTGCGCCAAATTCCAAGCTATTGCGCGACACAGCACCCTAATTGCGTAACACCCTATCAATCACAATCTGAATAATTTTGAGGGTTATTACTAATCCTTTGACTGCTCAACAATGAAAACATCAATTTGCGTTAGTGTTATTGAATTTTCAAAATGTTAGCCATTCATACTGTTAGTTGTGTTACGTTAATGCGATATTTGAGTGATATGATTACTATAGTCACACGATATTTATCGTATCTCCCAATATACATTTGCAATATTCAGCACAGCAGAGAAATAAAATTTCCTGAAAATAATATATGTGTGATCCCCAACAGCTGCTCTCAAAAAGTACCCATCAAAATAAATTAATACTTAAGCGTAACAAAAACCTAAAACCAGTCCTAACAATGGCGGATTTACAAAGAAATATTCAATGTCGTAAAATAATGAATGGCTATTCACGTGTCGCGTGCAAATCATCAAAGGAAAGGGTTTAATCCAGTGTTCATAATAGGTCTTTACCTATGAAATTGCCGTTTTGTATGAAAAAATTTAAACGAATTTTTTTCATGAATTTTTTATTTGTATTAATCGAAGTAATCACCCATGCAATCAATGCATCTTTGCCATCGCAGTGGCAGTTTATTGATGCCCTTCTTAAAGAAATCAGCTGGACGGGAGGCAACAAATTCTTCAAAGGCATTTTGTACTGCCTCTCGGGTATTAATTTTTTTTCCGGCCAAGAAGTTATCCAAATTCTGGAAAAAGTAGTAGTCTGTAGGCGCAAGGTCTGGTGAGTAGGGCGGATGACGGAGAGCTTCCAACCCCAGTTCTTGCAACTTGGAGACCGTCTGCTGTGCAGTATGAGGTCGCGCGTTGTCGTGCAGGAGCAGCGGAGACGAGCGATTGACCAATGCTGGTTGGAGATGCGCCAGCTTCTCCATCATTGTGTTCAGTTCTTCACAGTACACATCTGCAGTAATGCTCACCCCGTTTGGTAAGAAGCTGTGATGAATCACACCGGCGCTAGACCACCAAACAGTGACCATCACTTTTCTAGGGGTAAGTTTTCGTTTAGGGCATTGTTTAGGTGCTGAACCAGGATCCAACCAACTTGCTGAGCGCTTACGGTTATCAAACAGAATCCATTTTTCATCGCAGGTAACAATGCGGTTCAAAATTCCTTCATTTGTGTGTCTGTTGAGCAGTGCAAGGCACGTCTCGACGCGTACTTCGCGCTGGCGATCATTGAGTTCGTGGGGCACCCATTTGTCAAGCTTTTTTACCTTGCCAATTTGACGCAAATGGACCAATATTGTTTTGACGCTAACGTCGAAAGCTGCTGCTAATTCAGCCGTAGATTGTGTATCATCAGCTTCCACAATCGCCTTTAATTCGTCATTGTCGACCAAAGTCTTCGGACGACCGCGAGGTTCATTTTTCAGGTCGAAATTTCCAGAACGGAAGCGAGCAAACCAATAACAGGTGGTGCGTTGGTTTGTAGTGTTAGCTCCGTAAACGTCGTTGATGTTGCGTGCCGCTTGTGCCGCGTTGCTGCCACGACGGTACTCATATTCCATAATTACTCGAATTTTTAACGTATCCATGATGACGAAAAAGATTGAAATGCGATGAAAATGTAACACTAATCAATAAAGAAATGACTACTTTTAGAAAAAAAAATCCATGTTTTTAAAATAAAATTAATTTGAAATTAGAATTCTTAGCCAAACAAAAATTATTTTGATTTGAAATGGCCAGTACTGCAGAACGGCAATTTCATAGGTAAAGACCTAATATTTAAAACTCGATCAAAGGACCTCTCGGATTCGCCGCTCCCTACCTAGCCTTGAAAGCTTATTGTCAAAATATCCCCTCTCAATATTGACCGGGCGGTCGATAATAAGAGGGGACATTTGAGTTAAATCATCGTCGTCCACGTTGAAGAGCTTCTACGCGAACGACGATGATTGAACTCGCTGTAGGCTTATTTTGTATGCAGATAGGTTGATTCACTGTTGGAATTTTAATCAACGTTCACACGGACCTATAATAAAAATAAATTTATTCAGTAGGGATCTACTTAACATTATAAATGCGAAAGTAACTGTCTATCTGTAACGCTTTCACGCCTAAACCGCTGAACGGATCGTCATGAAATTTGGCAGAGATATAACCTGGGATATGGAAAAGGACATAGGCAACTTCTTTACGCGATAACAGACATCCACGCGGGTGGAGCCGCGAGCAAAAGCTAGTTTATTATAATAACATCGTGGCGGTGTTTTTTCGCGCACTGGATCGTCAACGCACTGCTGAAGAGAGTTGAAAATTGAATAATATGTTTTTCCGAAGCGCTGAGATGCACTGTTGGATTATTATCAATGCTTGGTTGCCACTGCGGCCAGTGCGTGGTAAAATCCAGCCACAATATTTTAATTCCGCGTCCGTCGAATTAAATAAACCAATCGCAACGTAGATATAAACTATGCTTGGAGTATGATCGTTAATTCAATTACAATTTTCTTTACTTCGATCACAAAAATAGTCAATTATTGACGTATTCTGTGCAGATCGTGAACATTATTTGTGAATATTTAATCGTTATAATTTATAATGTTCAATAAGATCTTAAGGCCTCCCGAAACGGTCATTTTCGATTATCAATGGCTACGTGATTGAAGGTTTCAAATGATGAGCGATTGATGGTCACTCATACCTTGGTCTCAGTCTTGATCTTTGCTAAAACGTGTCAGACGCAAACAAAGATTTCAAACGCAGTGTTGCAAATGTTGCTGTGTCGCTATAAAAAATAAATAAATAATAGTTTAAGAAATTCAGAGTAAAAAGCATGGGGTGCATTTTCCTATATTTTTATAACTCTCCTCTCATAGATGGTTGCCAATAGAATAGTTGTAATAATTAAAATATCAAGCACCCCACGCTTTTTACTCTGAACTGAATTATTGACTTCCTACTACTGTAACATAAACTCTTTGTAATTAAAAATTATTTTCTACTTTTTAGTTCGGTCAGCAATAAAAGCGTGTTTTTTTAGTTTTTTTAAACTATTATTTATTTTTCATTTTTTAGTTCGATCAAATTTTTATCGGGTTTTTTTTTTCATAATTATTTTTTTAGAAATTTTGAATTTTTTTATCGGGTTATTGCATTGTCATCGGCCCTTAAGACGTGTGCAAAGTTTCAAGTTGATCAGACGTCTAGAAACCAGTGAAAATTAGGCTCAAAGATTCCGTTACATACATAGATACATACATACATACACACAACCCGAGCTAATAAAAGCGTTATAAAAAAAATTAGAAAAGAACCTGACGACAGTGAGATATTGTTTCACTCATGAACAGTTGAAAGTGTTCTTCGAATGGACAGTTCTTTTGAAACATTTTTGGAATGAATCCGACGGAATATCACAAAACAGATACCAATATGTGGCAAGCTATTCGTGCCAGTTAAAGACTCACTATAACACTACGGCGCCATTTCCACTGGCGAGAAAATCGCGGCGAGTCTGGCATCAAATTCAATAAAAACTCTATATCAATCTCGTGACTATCTTCACGATTCTCTCATCTGTGGAGATGGCGCCTTAGTCATGTACATGGACTTGGAAGATTTAAAGTATGTCTGTGCTTTTGCTTCTCGTACTCAGGATATGATAATAATGGAACATAATAATTTAAAAATTTAACAATAAATTTCAGATAAAAGTTTGTAAAGCTTTAGGTAACATAGTCTAGAATAATAAACGATTGTATTTTGCTGTAATTGTTCATCAATATGCACGGCGCGCCAATTTCCGATACTCAACATTTCTTTAATTTGCCGTAAATTACTGTAGTATTATTGACAATCGCTTCGATTGCACAAAGTAAACGATCAATATTCGCATCAATGAGCGTCAATCACGTAAATATGGGTCTGTAATTAAGTATACCATATCTGTTAATGTCACTAACCCTGGTCAGCACCTTCCTCCATGAGAATGCCCTAGAATAAGACAAATACACAAAATAATAAAACATTAAGCACGAATAAATCATTATAACTTCCGTTAATTTATTAATAGGGTTTAGAATAGATAGTCTAGTTTTAATTAGCAACAACGCCCTCCACTGCTCGTAGCGACTCATCGGTAGCGAATCATATTTGGTTCAACAAGCAGCCTGACACTGACCTACAAATTGCTAAAAACTTAAGAAAATTGGATTGCGCGGGCAACCCTGGCGCTTCCCTCTTAAGGTGAAACCAGTCCAATTTTTTTTCCATACAAACTTCGGGAGGGTTTTACTCCACTGTTTGACAATTACATCAAAATTTAAACATGGTATGGTTTTGTCTCATTATTAATATTGTCGGTACGGAAACAGAATACTAAAATAAAAAGCCATTAAAAAGTTTTGAGCCAACAAAGATTCGTTTTTCTTGATAATTTAACGTAACTTTGGACATGTTTAAGTAATAAAAGAAGTGTAAAATGACAAAGCTCAATTATCGAAAAGTTCAATAAACCTAATTGGTCATTGATTTATGCAGTGGTTTTTTCAGAAAACCCGATCTTCCAAAAGACTTTTCTAAAAAATTTACGCGCCTCTTTTACTACAACTGATCCTACAGCTCACTTAATAATGTTGTACGTGTAGACTATCGTCTAACTGCTCATCACGGGTACACTACCTCTGTCGGACTCGAAGCCTGGTGAGACAGCGTGCTTTTTAGCCAGGCCCACCAGTGAGTTCGAGCCCGCGACTAGTGTTAAGGTTAAGGCTCTAAAGGTTTGCTATTCTGGTTTGATACTAATTTCGCGAGATTTGTGCAATTTATAAAACATCAAAATATTAGACAGCTATTAGCGATGTCGCACAATGGATCGAAAATTGCGTTTCGAAGGCCTCGGAGTTTTCGTTGTCGATTTTTTGAGATTTTAAATGATTTCTTTCGCACGGATGACGGGAATTATTCCACGTGATCATGATATCAAGGCTAAAAGTATATTACTCATGCTATTAACCTATGTTACTCCTTTTAACATCAGCTATCTGCTAGACAGAGTCGACAACATTAAAAAAATGTGTGTCGATTCGCCCACAAATAAATTGACTACGTGCGAATCACCTACAGAAAATAATATATTATTCACTTGCTCGAAACGGGCCAATCCGTTTCGAGCGAGTAAATTCGTGCGAAGCGACTAATAAGCCAAAAAAAGATAGTACGAGTAACCCTGCTGTCAACATAATCAAAATCTTACTACAAATTATTTAGTTTGATTGAATTTTTGAACATTCCAAAGTGCCTGTCAATGGTTTAATTGAAATAAATGCTTTCAGTTTGAGTTATAGTTAGTCCATGGCGCCCAAAATAAATTAACTACGTGCGCAATGCCTACAAAAAATACATATAATTTAAGTGTCGCACACTGGTCCCAAATGATAAAAAAGGGGACATTAAGAAATTTTTGACAAAAGGTCAACCGATTCAGCTTATTTTTTTTTTGTAGACAGCTGATGCAATTACAAATCACTTTTGTACATTGAGTTTTTGCCAAAAAAGCCGTATTTTCAGAGAAAAAAAATATTCAAATATTTTTTGTATGAAAGAAATCCTAATTTTGTCTTTATCTTCCAAGATTCAAACGTATTCAAAATAAAACTTAAAGCAGCTTGTAGAGATGCTAATTGCTCACTACTTTGTCATAGACACTCTTCTGCGATTTTGTGCTCCTTTTGAGTTACAGGCACTTTAAATATTTTTTGTATGAAAAAATCCTAATTTTCTCTTTATCTTCCAAGATTCAAACGTATTCAAAATAAAACTTAAAGCAGCTTGTAGAGATGCTAATAGCTCACTACTTTGTCATAGACACTCTTCTGCGATTTTGTGCTCCTTTTGAGTTACATGCACTTTAAATATTTTTTGTATGAAAAAATCCTAATTTTGTCTTTATCTTCCAAGATTCAAACGTATTCAAAATAAAACTTAGCGCAGCTTGTAGAGGGGCTAATTTCTCACTACTTTGTCATAGACACTCAACTGCGATTTTGTGCTCCTTTTGAGTTACATGCACTTTAAATATTTTTTGTATGAAAAAATCCTAATTTTGTCTTTATCTTCCAAGATTCAAACGTATTCAAAATAAAACTTAGCGCAGCTTGTAGAGGGGTTAATTGTTCATCACTTTGCCATAGACACTCAATTGCGATTTTGTGCTCCTTTTCAGTTACAGGCACTTTAAATTTTTCGTTGTCGGATGAGCTTTACTAGTTTTTTGTAGACAGCTGATACAATTACAAGTAACTTTTAAAGATGTATTTTTTGTTAAATAAGCCGTATTTTCAGAGTTAAAAAATTAATTCAGGCGGATTAGAAATAATCTTGTTAAAGATAGACTAAGATGTAATAACATTTTCTTCATTAATAAGTAACTCTTATAAATGTCTTTCTATTAAAAAAAGTCTTATTTTAAATATATCAAATAAACAACTTGGATATCTCAAAACGTGTACAGACATGTTCAGGTACAGGTAATTTATTGTGTGACTCATATTCAGATTATAAGCATTTTTTGGTAATGAGTCATTGCTTAATTAGCCGATTACTTACAATTTGGGCTATATTTGGTCATCTAACGCTAGTGAATGCGTCGGAAACGCTGAATGATAAAAAGGTATAAATTGCAATTAAAACTTTTCCTTCGTACTTTAACGGGCTTAGGACCGTCAAAATACAAACCTATATAAAAATTACTTAATGGGGTAGTTAGATAATGAGCCAAATATTCTTGCAATTTGGATGAGTCACGAGAAAATAAAACATACTAAGATGTGCTCCTACATAAATACCGCAAAACTACAAAGGGAATTTTTAATTGCAATTTATATACCTATTCATCATTCAGCGTTTTCGACGCGTTCGACTAGATGACCAAATAGAGCCGAAATCGTCACTTATAGGGTAATTAAGCAATGACTCTATACAAAAAAAAAATTACATACGAGTCACACAATAACTTACCTGTACATAAACATGTCTGAACACGTTTTGAGATTTCCTTGTTTGTTTATTTGATACTGATAATTTCATATATTTGTAAGAGTTACTCTACAAGCTGCGCTAAGTTTTATTTTGAATACGTTTGAATCTTGGAAGATAAAGACAAAATTAGGATTTTTTCATACAAAAAATATTTAAAGTGCATGTAACTCAAAAGGAGCACAAAATCGCAGAAGAGTGTCTATGACAAAGTAGTGAGCAATTAGCATCTCTACAAGCTGCTTTAAGTTTTATTTTGAATACGTTTGAATCTTGGAAGATAAAGAGAAAATTAGGATTTTTTCATACAAAAAATATTTAAAGTGCCTGTAACTCAAAAGGAGCACAAAATCGCAGAAGAGTGTCTATGACAAAGTAGTGAGCAATTAGCATCTCTACAAGCTGCTTTAAGTTTTATTTTGAATACGTTTGAATCTTGGAAGATAAAGACAAAATTAGGATTTCTTTCATACAAAAAATATTTCAATATTTTTTTTCTCTGAAAATACGGCTTATTTGGCAAAAACTCAATCTATAAAAGTGATTTGTAATTGCATCAGCCGTCTACAAAAAAAAAATCTGCCGAATCCGTTGACCTTCTGTCAAAAATTTCTTAATGTCCACTTTTTTATCATTCGGGACCAGTGTGTGTCGATGTGCCTGTTTCGAGCGACTTAATTCGTGCGAATCTACTAATAAGCCAAAAAAGTATGTACTATTTATTACCCTGTTGTCAACATTATCATTATGTTACTACAAAGTATTTAGTTTGCCCGTTTTTATGACAATTCCAAAGTGCCTGTCAATGTTTTAATTGAAATAAATGCTTTGAGTTTCCAGTTGTAGACTAAAAAAATACATCTTATTTAGGTAGTTTCCTACCTGTACTTAGCTTAAACCTGACCCTGTAAACTGAACTTGTACCGAACTTAACAGGGTGTTAGGCACAGGGTTAGCCCTTGTTTGGCTAACCCTCCGCGTAGGAAGGAGAAATAATTGCGTTAGTTTGTTCCCTTGCTGCACCGTTATTACTGAACCTTTAGTTATGCAATACAGGGTGTTTGGCAGAACGTTGAACATACGAAAATGGTAGATAGGTGGGGTCATCTACTACTTACTCAGCCCTAATTTATTTGGGCCTGGCCCCCTGGATATTTAAAATTTTTTTTTTGCTTTCTTCTAGTTTCACCACTTTCTTAACTTTAAAGTGTATTTTTTAATATTTTTTATTAAAAATGTGTAAAACAATTGCCTGTTTTACACATTTTTAATAAAAAATACACTTTAAAGTTAAGAAAGTGGTGAAACTAGAAGAAAGCAAAAAAAAAATTTTAAATATCCAGGGGGCCAGGCCCAAATAAATTAGGGCTGAGTAAGTAGTAGATGACCCCACCTATCTACCATTTTCGTATGTTCAACGTTCTGCCAAACACCCTGTATATGAGATATTTAAGGATTCACTCCACAAATCGTACACTTTAGAAACATGTTTACTATCACTGGAAAAACAAAGTAATCTCAAGAAACAACATAAGCCCTTAGTACGGCGTAAATACTTCACGGAAAATCACCAGTTCGACGACATACGACATGCTCTCTGACGTATTCACTTTCAATTTTTTTTTTTTTTTTTAATAATACGAAGTAAATACCTTAATGATCGCGCGAACCGCTGATTCGGACCACAGCCCGCCACGCTTCAATTAGCGCCAGAAGCAGGGTGCGCCCATAATATGCCACAAACGGAAAACGCGACGCGGCGCGCGGACTAACGTGCAGTCCGGCCGGCGCACGGTAGCCCACTGACACTGACTGATTTATTGATCCAACAACCAACAAGGCTTGTTGATAATTTAACGATATTATTTGTTCAATGTATCGATATTTTTTAACGATATTTAATTTCTAACTATCGAAATGGTATAAAAATGATTATTTTCAGACCTACAAACATTTTGCTAAAGTTTTACTTTGACTGACAAATTAAATTAATAAAAGTGAAAATTATTTTTTCTTCTAACATAAATGATATTTCTTTAAAATAAAATAAGAGGTGATCGTATGTTAGGATAAATATACTAATTATTAGCGCACAATTATTATTTTAGAAATTGTACCGATGTTTCGATATTTTATATCGACATCGATATTTCCAAAAAATATCCATAGGATACATTATTATATCGATATTTTCAACAAAAAAAAAACTATATAGTTATTTCCAAAAAATATCGATACGATATTATAGTTGTGCTTATTATTTAAAGGGAAGATTTTTTCAACTATCAACTTTAACTAATTGCATGTATTTTTTTGTATTTCTATCGGTATCGGAAAACTTTTCCATACTAACGGTACATACGTTGATACACATTATTGGCTAAAAAATAGATACATAAACTATAAACATTAGATCTGTACCTAGTACATATTAATACTTACTGGCTGGTCACATAATTAAGAACGCTCAATGGTTTTTTTTATTTTTATAATTCAAATTTAAATACGAGCACACTCTGTAAGTCTGCGGTTTTAGGTCACTATTCGCATAATTTTGGCGCTATTTAGTGCTGCAAAAGTCTTAACGGTGATTGCTTCATATGAAAATAATGGAGAAAATATTTTCATTCCTGACATCCCTAGAACCAACAAGTCGAGCCCGCCGCGTACTTGCGTGCAGCTTCATACCTAAACTGTGGAGTGCGCCTAGCTGCCAGTGGTTGCACCACGTTCCCACGGATGTAATAATAACACGGCGGGGTCTCATCGCGCATAGGCTTTTCAACTCTAGGTGTTTCAACCGAGCATTGAAAATCCAACAGAGTGCATCCCAGTGCGTGGAAAAAAACGGTTTGATTTCAACTCACGGTGCTAGGCGTTGCGTTGAAGCTCCAGTGTGCGAAAAATTCCCGCCGTGATATTTTTTGACGTCCCTGGGGACGTGGTCTTAAGGCGGAGATTTCTTGAAAACGGACAAGGAGGTTTTTTAAAGCAGTGTATGTATCTCTTTAACCGTAAATCATTTTGAAAGCAAAATAATATATGATATTTTCAAGTGTTTTTTGCATATAGTGATGGAACTCAAAACATAATTAAACATACTTTAATGCATCGAAAAAAATCATCAGTCATCTCTTAATTACTTTAAATGCAATTTATGCCTTCAACAACAAATTATGTATATTTAAAAATATACCATAAAATTTCAAATACCAAAACTGCATTTGAAATTTATTATTAAATAGTTAATAACTAATTTTATACGATTTTCTTTGCATTTTTACGATACACGCTTGCTCATTTTTTTTCGAATTTATTACAACAGATTTTAACCCGTATGGGATAGCAATAAGAACTATTATCGCTCATAAAGACACTATTTAAACTTAACATGGCCATAAGGCCTCGCTTCCCATACACAAGGTTTGTAGGTTCAAATCTAATGTGACTATAAATTCATATGTACTACTCATTAAGCTATAATTTTCCAGTATAAGCTGATCTCGTATTGTATGGAATTTCCGTACAGTGCGAGATCAGCGTAAACTGGATATGTATAGCTTGATGTGTAACCGTGTGTACTTTCTATGTTTATTTTGGACCTCGCTAACATCGGTGAAGGAAAAACATCGTGATTAGCCGACGTGTTTGTTTGAATGCACTAATCTCTGGAACTAACAATCGGCTATTTAAACAAGACGCTACGACTACGACCAATAAGAGCCGAAAAAACGAAAAACAAAGCTTAGAAAGAACGCTGAGCGTAAAGGCGCTACTACTTGTAGCGCGGACGGGTGTTGTGTAGACTATGTGTTTGACAGTTAGCTCGAACTTTGACACTAGTTCTAGACAGCCGAAAGGATAAGCGACGCGGTCGGTAAGTGGTTATTACTATCATAAGTCTGAAATCGCCAAGAAATGCTCACGCCTTCACCGTATGAGGAGAGGCCTTTGCCCTGCAGCTGCAGAATAATATTCATCATCTACCTGACCTTTCCTATGATGGGGTCGGCTTCCAGTCTAACCGGATACAATTGAATACTAGTATTTTACATGGAGCGACTGCCTATCTGACCACCACAACCCAGTTGTTGCTGGGTAATACGATACCCCTTGGTAAAAACTGGTTGTCAGACTTTCCAGCTTCTAACGATCCATAACGACTGTCAAAGATCCGCGGATGACCAAAGAAAGCTGGGACCAAAGGCTCAACGTGCTTTCCGAGGTACGGAAGGGTCTTGGTATGTAATGACGGGCACCTGACCTGGCGGGTTAACCTGATCGATTAAACCGTGCGACTGTAATTACTTAACCACCGCCCCTTAGGTATAATTAATAACCCCGAAACTGTAAAAAAATCTATGAAGACATTGACACTGGAGCATTTTACAAAAATTAACTTCGAACACGAAACTTAGCCTATTTCAATACAAACAGTAAGATAAAACCAGCCAACCGTATTTTGATGCTCCAATTATAAAAACATGCCCAACGGACTTGCTAAAGTTCTCCCGCGAAGCCGGGATAGGTACGCGTATCTTGTATACGGAACAAATTAACTGAAACCTTACCACGTCAACATGTTTTTTCGAATCAGTTATTAAAGTCACTTAACACATGCTAACACTGCCGCGGTTCTAACGGTTCTACCCAAACAGCCCTTTCATTAATTCCAACGAAGGGCGACGCGGAATACCCCCTGACTCCTGATTGACCCTTGTTACTACGCATACGCACTAGATTTGAGCGCATATACTCATCATTGTGTTCTACGTCTTCTTCAGTAGGTATAACATTGCCGTTCTAGAAGTGCGCTACATCGTTGAAGTTTGGCGTTTGTGAAATAAAAATGAAGTCACGCTACCAAATAGTGATATTACATTTAATTAATTAATTAAATTGTATGCACGCGATAGAACGGGATAGATATCCCGTTTCATCGAGTCCACATTTTTTCCATACAAACTTCGGCAGGGTTTTACTCCACTGTTTGACAATGTACATCAAAACTTAAACATGGTATGGTTTTGCCTCATTATTAATATTGTCAGTACGAAACAGAATACTAACATAAAAAGCCATTAAAAAGTTTTGAGCCAACATAGATTCGTTTTTCTTGATAATTTAACGTAACTTTGGACATGTTTAAGTAATAAAAGAAGTGTAAAATCTCCAAAACTAAATCGGTACCGACAAAGCTCAACTATCGAAAAGTTCAATAAACCTAATTGGTCATTGATTTATGCAGTGGCTTTTTCAGAAAACCCGATCTTCCGAAGGAGTTTTCTTAATTTTTTACGCGCCTTACAGCTCACTCAATAATGTTGTGCGTGTAGACTATCGTCTAACTGCTCATCACGGGTACACTACCGTTCACTACCTCTGTCGGACTCGAAACCTGGTGAGACAGCGTGCTTTTTAGCCAGGCCCACCAGTGAGTTCAAGCCCGCGACTAGTGTACCCATAAGAAGCGATATTGACAGTGACGTTTCATAGAGTAGATTTTAAAGAACTCCAAATAGATGAAATATACGAACAACTAACTGATCAGTGGATTTCAGTTAGTTGTACCTGTAAACCTCAAATCGCGAAAAAATAAACCAGCTATTTCTTACATTTATGTTCGTATATGTCATGAAAATGTAGGGAACAGCTGATTATTTTTCGCGTTTTCAGGTTTGGTCCCATAGTAACAAGAGGTTGTTGGTGTTTTTCCAATAACCCTTTATTTACATACATATAGGTATATATACATACAAGAATTACTCGTTTAAAGGTATTAGATACATAGTTATACGGTCGAATTGAGAAATGACTTTTTTTTTTGTCGGTTAAATGATTTAGTCCATGTTCAACCACAATCTTTACCCCCGGCCATGTTGGACCCCTGGGGGGTTGAATATGGACTTTTATTTTTGATTGTGTTTAATCCACGTTCAACCCTCAATGGACAGTTAAACACAAAAGATTTTCTCATGCTAGAACATTGACACAAAGGCGAAGCGAACAAGCATGAAATAAAATAATTTACTCTTAAAGTTGCCATCACCGGTGAGAAATTGGGCAACACGGTGGTCCACCTCATGCCATGCATCAAATAACTTCTTCCGCTGTGGGTGGAGCAGGAGGGCGTGTCAGACTTTTACCGACTAAAACCCACCCGTGTTCCCTCAGTTGCCTGTGTGCCAGGCGCGGTGGTAGCTCTTTCGAACAACCCGCACATCTGGCAGGCATCGGCCCTTGCGGACCCCACCAGTTGGTGCTGACATCTCTTTGAGGCGTGCGTGGAACACAACGCGCCGACGACCCGGGGTTGGTCTTTACCGGACAGCGAGCTACCCATTACTCGCCATCCGCAAGCCCGTGCCTACGGTGGCCGGGAATCAGCCCGGGATTCCCGACGCCCAGGGCGTCTCCTGTGCCGACTAAGGCCGTGAGGGCGCATATACTGCCTCTCTCTCACGTGTGCCGCCTCCCTCTTCGCGAGCATTACTGCTTCGCAGAAGGAGGTGATGGCTACCCATGCACTCTCGCTCCGTATCATGGTCTGGACCAGGGCCAGACGCGATAGATCGCCACGAGGACACGGCGGTGCTCCGCCCAAGCCGGACAGACATCCATCGTATGCTCCACCGTGTCCTCAGGGCGATCTTCGCAGTGGAAAGACCCGAGCGTTTCCTCCCGCCTTATGCGAAACAAGAACCTCCCGAAACAGCCATGTCCGGTGAGGACCTGCATCAGTCGGAAGGTGAGAACGACGTGCCGCCTCTCAAGCCACTCCTCAAAGAGGGGACTTACCGCCGCAATCGTGGCGTGCCTAATCTTAGCACGGTCACGTTGTGTTTAAAAGTTTGGGTCCGTGGTAGGAGTTCAGTACTAAGGGTCCTATACGCTTTACCCCCCCCCCCCCCTTTAGTGGCCGTATCGACCCAGACAGGTGCACGGAAACATACAACCCAGGGAAGTAGTGGGATTGCTTCCCTGGGTTGTATGTTTGAATAGTTTTTAAAGTTAAAAATGATAAACGCCAACTAGCTCATAATTATCAATGTTAACCAAACATCCATGTTTTCTTTTTTTTACTCTACAGCTACTAAATACCTGTAAAAGATTATTTGTAAAGAAAATAAATACACTTCTGCTTTCAGTATTACTTTAATGTCCTTATTAGTTACCTAACAAAAATGGGTTGAATATGGACAAAGAAAAGATGACCAATGTATTGAAATCCATTTAGGGGTCCAACATGGTCGTGGGTAAAGATTGCGGTGGTTGAACATGGACTAAACCGGTTAAATCACGATGATAATATAAAAATTTATGCCATTTTCTACCATCGTTCTTCTGCCCTTATCCCCATTTATATGGGGTCGGCTCCACACATACACATAAGAATGCATTTTTCTATGGCTCCACATGTATTTCTCACTCAAACTTCTTTTTAGTCGTCATCCTGGTAGTAAAATTCCTCAGAATAAAGAAAGAACCAGAAGTCGTGTTCAACTGATATTGCAAGCTGCAGGCTGTGTCCAAAAACAAAACAAGTGACCCCCGCTCGCCTCACTTCCCACCCGCGTAATATTGCTAGCTCAGACATTATTTGCCCATTTTTGGGGTACATTTTGAGAGTATTCGGGGTACGAAAATAATAAAATCAAAATTGTATTATCCTTTTCTTTACATGTATTAATACATGCATGCATAGATTTGTTTTGATAACATTATTTTTTCAAGTCATTTAAAATAGTTTTTTAAGTAGTTTTATACATACATACAATGAATAAAAGCCCTCAGTAGGTAATACAAAGAGGGGAAATCAAAACTTAAATTGGCAACATGTACAAGATGAACCCATTATTCACGATGACAATTTACAAATTGAACAAATTATTCAATCTATACTAATATTATATCTATACTAATATTATAAAGAGGAAAGATTTGTTTGTTTGTTTGCATTAAATAGGCTCCGAAACGAGTGGACCAATTTGAAAAATTATTTCACTGTTGGGAAGCTACACTATCCCCGGGTGACATAGGCTATATTTCATCCCCGTATTCCCACGGGAACGGGAACTAAGCGGGTGAAACCACGGAGCGCTGCTAGTAATTAATTAAGACAATAACTGAATGCGCTACTTGCAAATGAAATGTGATCAAATCCTGTTTATTTAGCCCCGCTGAATTTTTAGAGGTAGGAACGATATAAAACGGCTTAATTTAAATAAATTGAACACCGTCGCGCGATACGAGTGACTGATCGGCTGCGCGTCAAAGTAGGTACTCTATTTAAGAGTACATAGTGTTTGTCGTGTATTAGGCGAGCTCACGGCTTCTGATTCTTTCTGTATTCTGAGTAAAATTCATACGCGACATGAACAAAGAAGTTTAGTATAATGTACATTAGATCAAAAATCTGAGTACCTATCGATTAGAAAGTTTTCCAAAATAATAATAATAAATCTCAAGATGATAAAATAAAGTTCATGCCGTATTCATATCATTCTCCTGCCCCCATCCCAATTTATTTGTGGTTGGCGCAACAAGTCGTTTTCTTCCATACTTCTCTATTATTAGTCGCCATCTCGATACTTAGTATAATATCTCGGTAGTCACCACCCAGTCAGTCTCATTGTCTTTCACACAGTCCATCCAAACTTTCTTTGTTCTCCCCTTACTTTTATAGCCACGTTCATACGAATCCCGTATTATGTAAAAACAATAAACAAAGACTAACCCAGACATCTTCGGTTCAGGTAAATCACATCAGGATCCGCATTATCGATTAGATGGTGCGCGATAACCGAAACTAAGTGCGTGTCTGTACCTCGAATAATAGCCACGGACTGGCTCTTTGGAACGGAGCGTAATCGCAAAAAGGTCTAAGTTGCGCGCGCACCTGTAGTAGGCGACTGAGGGGTGGCAGTTGCTACCCAGCCTACCCTCCCTGCTGAATGCTTTGCCTAAGTTTCCTAGATATATCACCACCCCGAGGGGGGATAGTTGTTAGGGGGCGCCGTTGCTGTTGCGTTGGGTCCTGTCTACATTGACAAGATCCACATCTGTTGAAATACATTATTAATTTGTAATTAACGACCATGACGAAATTCAGGTTTTCATGTTCAGTATGCTTAGGTACAGTCAGAGAGAAAGACCATATCCATTGAAGATTTAAAAAAAGCTCTTTACATAGAATATACATTCATAAATAAACACACGTTTTTTCCCCTGTGGGTAGGCAAAAACTACAGATCGCCACCAGCTACGATCCTTACATACTCCTTTTGCCTCGTTTACGTTCATAAATCTGGTCATACACGCACGCCGGTTGCGAGTACTACGCACCTGACCTTTCTGATGAACATCGCCAATAAGGTCATTTTTAATGATTTTTATCCAGCTACCAGCTTTTCCATCACACTTTTAACTAGTACCTGTTTTTAAATTAAAGGAACTCAGCGGTTTCGTCTTTGTATACAGTAACACAAGGAAGATATTCAACAACTATGGAAATAAATGAAGAGGGAAACTGCCAGGGTATACCGCTAAATAAAAAAAAAATAAGTTTTTTACAATTTGCAGGTTAGTGTAAGAAACAAAATATGATTCACGTATGTATTAACAGACCTACAACACTGATCGGAAGGTTTTTGCCACGCGGTTTCTACACAAATTATTTTGTTTCTGTCATCCATATATTTATTGTGACAACCATTTACAATATTTCTATATTTATTTTCGTACGTACGGTCGAACTGCATCTATTTTTCATTTAAAACAGTAATTGTAAGTTTAGGACACATAAGCTAAACGTTGTTCGTTTCGCAACATGGACAGGAAGTGTATCAATCCTAAAAGTTTTTGTTACGTATGTGGTGATCTAACTTTTTTTTTGGATTCTCTGTGGCTCATCAAGATAACTATTGTGCACCTCATATAATTCTGTACGAAATCCGTAAACTTACAGAAATTTTAGGGAAGCCTGCTTGGAAAAGTTAAAAAAAATCTGCGCGTATATTTTTTGGGCAGCCACAAAGGGTCACAAAGTAACTATAACAATCTGATAGGAAAAGGAAGTCGGTTAATTACTTTCGGCGAATCAACCATGTCACTCAAAATGCATAAGAGTCCTCTCGTTGGCAAATGGTAGCTTGCATGAGACCAGCATCAAGTTAAATTCTTACTCCAGAAAATCATAAGTACAGAAAAAACTAAATTTCAAGTTTAACTGTAAGTGAAGTCTCAGTGTTGTTTTATGAAATACTAGCAGCGCCCCGCGGTTTCACCCGCGTAGTTCCCGTTCCCGTGAGAATACAGGGATAAAATATAGACGTTTATTCTTACACCACCTCACTAGCTTTTTTTTTTGTCAAAATCTGAACCCTTCAACTGTCAAGTTACTGAAAACAAAAGTCGAACTAAAAAGAAATGAGTTTAATTATTATTTAATTTGTTTCGTATTAGATTTCGGTAGTCCTTACAGTACCGGATTCTAACTTCATTGCAGTTGGTCTGGGTGCTTACTCTCGAATATAATTCCGATAGATCGTCATTGGAATTATCAGTTAAACGCCAGGGATTGGCTGGACTCACTGTGTCTAGCCAATCCCTGACGTTTAACTGATAATTCCAATGTCGATCTATCGGAATTATATTCCAGAGTAAGCACCCTGGTCGATGGTCGTGTCGCGTCTGTACAAGACATGAAATTAATATAAGACGCAATAGGGTTAGAATGCGGTATTGGTAAAGACTACCGAAATCGAATAACAAACAATTTCTATTAAATCTTCATGGAAATTGTTTTACCAGAATCGCTTAGCACCGTTGCGTTGCGCCTATTACAAGACATGAAATTCATATGAGACCACTCCCCACAATAGGGTTTAGAATCCAGTATTGTAAGAACTACCGAACACTAATAACAAACGTGTTAAAAGTTATTTATACATTTCCCTAAGTATTATTTTTTAATACCTTTTATATCATACCTTAGTATACCTCACGGTCAAGAGGAACAGGCTTCGAACATAAATTCAGCGAATCAATAACTGTTTGCGGCTTTACGCGAATGTGTAAACTGTTGTTAGCAAAAATATAATTGGGTCGGCCTTTATTTGGGTCTGATATGATGTCCTTTGTGTGTGTAATTTTACTGATCTACATAATCGTTTACAAAAATCTTTCAATCATGGGAAACGAAATAAAAGCTTGTAAGAAACAAGATGAGAATATATTATTACTGAGCCTCCCTCCCATTTAAGCAGTTCTCATCTTTCGTGTTAACTGATTCAATTTAGGGTTCCCACACAAGATTTGGCATTATAAAAGGTCAACCTTGATCTCCCTGGTCTGAATAGTCTAGCTAGGGGATATCAACACAAAAGAATTATACATATTGCAAGTGAAAAAAGAAAACTATTAAGTAAGTTACCCGCAAACAGATTTAGGCCAGATTGGATTGCGGGACCGCTAAAATAAAAATAACTGGCCATATGCCAAACATTCAACTTCGAATGTTCGGTGGCTTATAAAGGATAAGTTGCTATTATGTTTGAGTATAATTTAAGTAATTAAAGCACTAGACCGTTTGAAGTGGAGCCTGGGGGAGGCCTATGCCCAGAGGTGGACGTCTTTTGGCTGAAATGATGATGATAATTTAAGTATCTCTAAATGTTTTATTCGAATTATTTTTTGTCTTTTAAGTTTTAACTTTTTCCAAATTTTACCTATAGTTAATGTTTTTACTTTGTTAGCTTAGTTGTTAACTCTATTGTGCATGCTTTTTTTTTTTACTTTGTGTAAACTAAAGTATTTAGTAAGTAAACAAGTGAGTGTCGTGTTTATAATTAACAAGATTTTTATGGATATAAAGTGAAATCACTAGTGTGCGGTGCCTCTGTGAACAAATACTTCTAAAACTGCGCCAAACTAAGTATTTGTACTGGTGCTGTTTACACAAAGTTGACGTCACGATGTCACGTGATAAAAAGTCATCTAAAAGGTGCGTTTTGGCAGTAAATTCAAAACAACGAAAAATTAATTTGATTTTAATCGTTTTAAATGGAGAAAATGGATTTAAATAAAATTATTTTTATTTTTCTGTTAAATATATCGTCCCAATCTTCAAATTAAAATAGTTTTTATCAAATTGGAAAATACCCTATTCAAATAACACATACTATAAAGTTTGTACTTAAATAATATTTATAAATGTCAAGTTGTATTTTAAAAAGATTAGAGAAAATAATTATGATATATTCACGTAATAATGAATATTATTAATTAATTAGTTTTATCTCAAGGCTTAGCAGAATGACCAGATAAATCCAAGCTTTAGTCTTCTATCTAAGTATGAGACATATCCAATAATAATGAATTGTGATCAGACATCACACAACTGTCAGCTATGAAGTTAATTATAGTGCTGGATATAGGATTGTGATTCCTAGCAAAGATAATGACATTCAATCAAAACTTGTTTTCTATTGTAGAAAACAAGTTTATCTTTGTGTAACTGGAATTAGGTATAAGGGATATAAACTACATAGGCTGGTATCACAGTTAACTACTGTTATTTCTTGTAGTTGAGGCTTATATTGTGTACTCGGACCTTTAAAATATGAATGTAAACGAGTACTTTGTGTAGTGAGAATAAAATAAAAGCAGATGGTACAGACATCTTTTTATTAAATTAGCATTTCAATAGTAGGTTACTTGCTAAACAGCAGATGTTCTCAAATAATGAAATCCAAACTGGTCTGCTCGGTATAGCCCAGGCTGACATGCGCAACAAGCTCAAATGAAAATTTAAAAATCATAGCGGGACACTGTGACTCAAAATAACATTCTACATACTTAAAGGGTAACAATTAGCATGGCAGGATAGTTTTTGGAGGGGAGAACTTATGATACATATAGGCATATGTATACAAATGTATTTTTTGCTTTAAAATCAACGGAAAGGGCAGGGGTACTTTTGTATTTAACAAGTACATTATGATTCCTCAAATATCTTTGATGCCATGTCAAAAATGTTGACTGTTCACAAACAGTCAACATTTTTTTGAGCACCCAATCTTGTAATATTGAATTTGAAAGAACTTCACAATGTCAAACCCTTCTTTTAAACTTTGCCATAGACAGGTAAAAACATTATGAATAATTAACTGTATTTTTGAAGGTAAGTGAAACTATTTATGTATTACCTTAGCTGTAAAATAACTGCACGTTAGGTTCCTGGCTTTCTCATTAGGATTAAATGGTGCAGCTTATGGCAATATTCAACTACAAAGAAGTCTGCAAATGTTTTAGATTTCACTAAACATTTCGATTTCACATTAGGTTAAGAAAAGAACTTGAAAGACAATTGCTTGTAGCCTAGAGAAGTGGGAGCAGATTATGTTCATAAATTAACACAGCATTTCAAAGCACCCAAATAATAATGTTTTATTCCGAAAGAACCTCACACAACTGAAATAAGTTTACACTGGTATATACAACATGGGTAGCTAGCAATTCGAACAGCACATGCAATCAAACACAAAGGGGGGAGGTTTATCCCCACAAAACGAGGGGTGGTGCAACCCCCCACCCTGAGAAATACAGCATGTTGAAAAAGGACTACATGCAGTGTGAGTGAAACAACAATAAGGACCCTAGGTAGACTAGATTATTGATTCACTTGCAATTATTGAACAGCCATGTTGGTCGGTGGGCCGTCTGCTTATGGGCGAGTTAATTCGAATATAAGTTGAATTTAGTACATGTCCAGAAAGTTAAAAGAAATTATATCATAGCGAGTCGGATTAAAGGAAAGCATATCAACTTTTTGCGGGTACTCAGGTGGTACGTAGCATTGGGCATTCCGATTAATACTTTACACAAAATAAGAGGATATCGTAAAAAGATGCAGTATTTTGTTGTTTATTTCAGAAATTATAATTAAAGTCTGAAGTCGCTAATGTTGATGAAACTTTGTTATGATTCGGTTATCAACAAATAATGTTGATGGCCGAATTACGTTATTATCAATTAAATAAGTCTATATGTCGTAGGACTAGGGCCATTGTCACTGTTACTGTTAATAGTAAGTTCAATTGAGTTTATTTTGGTTAGTAATCAAAACTTTCATTGTAAAAATACAAAATGGCGAGTCGCAGGTCAAACATACAAAATCTATTAATATCGCTGTAATGGTTGCTGTAAATTTTGTAGAATATAATTAAAACGAAATTAATAATACTTACGGCCGCATCTCCTTGAATATTTCGTCCGGATAATAATAATAGCTATTATTTAGCTACATCTACACCTTCCCTTCATCACTAAAATGCCACAGACCACAGACATAAAATTCGTTACCATCGCCCCCATTTTATAGTAAACATTGACTCTAAACCAAAACTGGGAATTTTGTCAGTTTTCTTTGTTGCTGCGTTTATGAATTTCGAGCGGCACTTTACGGTACAACCATGGTACATGCAACCCAACCTTATTGATTATAGTCTATGGTCACAACTGTCACAAGTTCATTGCTAGCGTAAAATCATAATTAGATACGTGCAGTCGCCAGCAGGTCAAGCTATCCCAAACTGTAAAATTTTCCCAATTGAAAAAATATCAAAGAAATTTGACAGATTGGGGTAGCTTGATGTGCTGGCCTCTGTACAGACGCCAGCACATCAAGCTACGCCAATCTTTCGTTATTTGACAGATTTTCATCTTTATTCCCTAAATGTTAAGTTCATGTTCAATTGGGAAAATTTGATTGTTTGGGCTAGCTTGATATGCTGACGACTGTACATAAAACAAATTTTCCAAAAGCAAGCGGTTGACCGGTGAAGGCATATCATCGAAATATTAGGAACCAATAAAAAAACTTTCGAAAACTGAAATAATACGTTGCCCAGCAGCTGTGGTAACAACATAGGCTAAAAAGGCATATGAAAAAGGCGTTTTGTATAGTTTGGCTTGGGCTAGTGTGCGTGAATTTGAATTTGAGTAATCTAATGGATAGTAAGGCAGGCCACACGTCAGTGGTAACAAAGCCTATATAAGCTGGCCTCTTAATCTATTGAAACTCTGTACTACGCTAGGCCAGCTCTAGGTCATAAAACTACCACTAACGTGCGACCCAATAAACAACAAATAATGCTAAAACATACAAATGTAGTTAATATTTGGAAGTTTGACTCAATTTGTATTGCACACTCACGCTCATACTTCATTCGTAGTGTTTCGTACTATCGTTGGAAGTAAGATGTAAGCTATTTCACTCTTAGGAAAAATGTGTAATAAATAACAAAACCAGTAAGTCAAACCCTACTCGAAATTGTCTCAAGGTTGGTCAGTACACTACTAAAATAACGGTTATAATCGATTATTAATTTTTCAACACACTTGCTCATAAAATGGCTCTAGTTTCACCGCAATTAGGCACATAATGACACCTATTATCAAACGGTGACTTTTTAATTACTATTAATCACAAGTGAGTAGAATAGTATAGGTTGTTTTTTTATTGCCTTGCTTGGTTCTAAAAAGTTTCAAATCAAATAAATTATTTGAATAATACAAGTTAACCCCTTACTGCATGGACTTTTGTATCTATGCGGAAAAAATATATGTTGTGTTTCAGAGTTTATGGAATCCATAAAAAATAAGTAAAAAATGTTTGTAGCTCCACGAATTTTTTTTTTTTTTTTTTTTTTAATGTGCATATTTGGTACGGCATGCATTATAAACACCTCCATGGAATGTACCAAATATGGGACGAAATGCAGTCAGGCCAACTTTTGTCATCGCCTCATCAATGACAATAATCAATATCAATTACCCTCTTTAATGGAAACAAACTAATAACTTGAAACATATTAACACCCATCTACCACAAGATTTACTGAAGAATTACTGGATCTAGAGGAGTATGATACTCCAGAAAACAATTCCTTTTTTGTTTATGCATAAATACTTTTTACATTTGATACAACAAATGAAAGTTTGACCGCCACATTCGTTCCTGCATCTTTGTCTTGATTCCGTCCAGTCGGGAAAATGATGGAAACGGTCTTCTGAGACTTCTCTTGCAGGCATCTCAATCTTACGCTTAATTTTTTGCGCTTGAGGTGGTTAATAAAGAAACCTTTGAATTCCCCATTTTGTAAGCACGGCTACACGTCAAGCTATACATTTCAAGTGTAAACTGATCTCGCATTGTATAGGATTTCCGTACAGTGCGAGATCAGCGGAAACTGGAAATGCATAGCTTAATGTGTAGCCGTGTGTACGTGGCTAAAACCCTATTCGCGAAAAGCAAAAAAAAAAAAACCTCATTCTTTTAGGCCACGTTCCGAGTTACAATAATATCGATTTGAGCGCGCTCACACCCGTTCCTATAACGACGTCCGAGATGACAGGCGCCATATTGTCAAAAATGACAGTTGTGCTGTTTTGTTTTGAGTCGCATCGAATCTTTAGATATCTTAGATTTATTTGAAATAATGCTATCTTAGAAGAAGATTTTTCTAATTCGGAAATCGGCCTTAGTATAAGGCCGATCGTCATTGTTAGATGCGCGCGCATTGGATAACTGATTACTTGGCAAAAACAAAAACACAACTCGTTTTCACTGTTAAAATTCTAGTTATTTATTCATTAAAATGACTACAAGTACTAGTTATGAAGAAAATGATTTATGTTCTAATACCGCCCGATATAAGATGTGAAGCCCGTATCGTTATGGAAAGTTTACTACCTAAAAACTCCAAGGACAAAATGATTTTTTTGTATTATTTTCTACACTAGTGTGTTCAAAAACGTCGTATGATACACGTGTGTATTGATGATTACCGTCCTCGGCTCTCTTAAGACCAGCGTTACACACTTGTACCATAATGTTCTATTGTATCCCAGTATGTCAATTACCGCCATTGCCATTACACACACACGTCGATTGCTATTGCACGTCCGCGAAATTAATGAGGATCTAAGTGCTCATAAACACGAGCAGCACGTTACGTTACCAACGGCACAGGCAACCTGTGATTCTTTTCAAACCATGGTACGTTTCGCTAGTATTTATTAAAAACGGTAGGTATGTCCATACTATTACCTGGTTTTTAACTTACCGTTATTCACATATTACATGCACACATAATTACATATATAATACCACGCTGTAGTTGGGGTGAGTCAGTTTACAGTAAAAGGGTTTTGTTACTGGCATAAACTTTAATAAAACTGTAAAATATAACTACTAACATCATTACGAGTTACGACACAAGAGTTAGAATGCCGCCAAAGACTACAGTATTATGAATGCCGCCATACTTATCTCATCATATATCGTCCTACCAAGCTCATTTCTACCAACCTAACATCAGCCAATCGGTGGCCGGTATTCGCAAAAACGCATTATGGTAAATATCTCAGTATCTTGCTGGCATATTGCTTCGACTAATGCGTTCAGGGAGACGTTTAGGTTTAGTTACATCCGCTATAACGCCTTGTTTCCCTGAACAGTATCGCCGATCGCGCAGTCTCGCAACGTCGCAATTCACAGTCACACCGCCCGCTGCGCCCGAGACGGCCCGATACCGTCCGATCCGAATCACCGAAGTTCGCGTTCATTGTCATTCTTGTAATGATTTTTAAGCATTGATGATTTTGTTTTTGTCATTGCATGATGAAATGATTTTAAAATATCGATGATTTTTACATGTGACATGATATCGGACTCATCTCTACAACTTATTGGCTTGACTTACGGAAAATGTCATTCGCTGTCAAA
The DNA here is from genome assembly GCA_949987655.1 of Polymixis flavicincta. Lineage (NCBI taxonomy): Eukaryota > Metazoa > Arthropoda > Insecta > Lepidoptera > Noctuidae > Polymixis > Polymixis flavicincta. Next base: position 5,795,110 of record OX465171.1, on the reverse strand, counting down.
CATGCAAAACTTGTTTGCAATAAACTTTGGGCGGCATCCCTTGATAACCCAAAAACGCCGCATCTGACATAAATTGCCGCGATATGTTGTATTGTAATAAGATTTCTTACGATTTAAAAACAATGGAAGACATTTAGAATGTAGCTTTACAGTTTCCATGGATTGAAGGATATATTCTAACTCTCATGAGGTGCAAGATCCAACTTTGTGTTACCTATCTATAATTAAATGCTGAATTAAGTTTTAACGTTATTTACTTATAAGTTGAGTTAGTATCTAGCTCGTGAATTTCGAATATAAAAAATTACTTTGTACCATAATTGTTTTACCATAGGGCTAGCCACCTGCTGTAATCCTTACATGCTCCTTTTGCCTCGTATAGACTCATTTATATGGTCATACACGCACGCGGTTTCAATTTTATTCTGGTCGAATTACATATTTTTAATTATGGTCGAATTTCAACCACTGGACTGTTTTGAATAATTATAACGTAAAAGGAGACGCTCCAGACGCTATTCAGTTGTAAAGCAGCGACATCTGAAGTTCTTTCTTTCTTTTTTTGTATTTTGGCTTCGCACGGTTTGTGCATTTAGCCAGTGTCAAGTAATTTTTAAATTTTTGATCAAGTAAATGGCCCGCTGAAGGCACGAAGTTACAAAAATGTCAAAGTCTGTCAAGTCAAAGTTATGGTAAAGTGGTAGTAACTTTACAACAACCTAACTAGGAGTTTTGGTGGGAACACGAAAAGTCCACGTTAGTCACTTATTTTCACCTTCACTACACTTGTGCACTCACACGTAACTAAATTGCATAATTCACTACCAAAATTATACACTAATAATATAATTATAATTATATTATTTCGCTATTTCACGAAATTTCATGAAAATGAAAATTCGTGCGACATGTTCCAACGCGATCCCGCCAAAAACTCCCATCTGAAGTTATATAACAAGTGGCAATTTTTATTTCAATTGACATCAGAATTTATCCTGTTACACCATTCTGACGTTTTTGTTAAAATATTTTGTAGTCTATGAAAACCATTGTCAGGGCGCATTCCGTATTAGACAAATTGTGATAATTTCGCGAAGCCAACCAAAATAAAAGTCAGTACTAATGATCTGATAGCTCTTAAATTTTTTGACTATTCAATTTGGTCGGGTTCGCGATATTATCACTTTTGTTGCATTTCGGAACACGGCATCAGTTTGACAGATTTTGGAGTTCGTCTATACACGAACGTCAGTTGTAGAGTCACAATTCGTACTAAGTCCACCTATTACAATTTTCGAAAAATACTTACTTCAAATACCTGTTCCAAGTACACACAATGTATTTACTCAAATTCAGATAGACTCGCATACGATACGATGCGAGTGTATGGTCCGTTCTTTCGTGCCTATATCGTATGGTCCTTCACGTATCGACTGTGAGGAATCAAGTTGTCTCTCTTGAATCAAATGATTTTGAGTTAATTTAAACGATTCCATTTGATAAATACACTCTTGGATATTCCTCCTTCCAATATTGTATAATTGCATAGCAAATGTACGAGGTGTACTATGTACAGAGGCAAGCAAATCAAGCTACCCCAATCTGTCAAATTTCTTTGATGGTTTTTCAACTTTATTGCAAAGGAATAAGGTTCATGTTCAATTGGGAAAATTTGACATTTTGGGATAGGTTGACATGCTGGCGTCTGTACCTACTATAAACTTCTGTTTACTGGATACGTCTTGGAGTGGCTTGAATGTGCCCTAGCAGCTAAGAGTATATCATGCTCACCCTAATGTCTCACTGATGGTTATGCCTTTATTTATTTTAGCTCCGACAAAAATGGCTGTGCAGTTCAGTTGAACGGTGCTGATGCGTCGTGTTCGTAAACGGAGCGTCCGTCCGTCTGGAGTGGTAATCTCGTAGAAGCCACATCTTATTTTAAATTAATTTGCTTTGTCTTCTCCAGAATATTTTCAACACGATTGAGGTAACCAATATTTACAAATCATAATTTTATTTAAATTAGTATCCATGGAGCTTCAACTTTCTAACAGTATGACCTCTTGACAATTCCAAAGTGCCTGTCATTGTTTTTTTATAATAAATGGTTTGTAATTGACTTCAATTTGAATTGTGTACTACACACAACCGTCAAAAGCATTATTTCAAATAATATTAAATTTTACGTTAAAGTATCTGTTTATTATTGATACTGTACTTACGCTTCTTTTTAATTCATCCACATCATCTTTATGTTTTAGTATCCTTTTACGAGTTTTTTAACATTATTATATTTCGCATTTTGTTTTCTGTATTAGTACTCTGACGATTCGTCTATATTGAATAAAGCGCTTATTACACTTGGCTGAATTTAGTCACCTAAATTCAGTCGTTACTGAATTTAGTCAAGTGTAATCGCAATTAGCAAGCTAGCTTCCATAGCTTTAAATGTTGCTTCTGAATTTAGACGACTAGTTAGATGACTAAATTCAGCCAAGTGTAATAAGCCCTTTACCGGATTTTAAATTAGATGTTTCCATCTTTTAACATAATAATATTATTGTTAAGTCATTTAAGTCAAACGTGTCAAACTGATGTCTACTTAATTCTTTTAATTATCTATGCAGTCCATTCAAGGAAGGTTGCATTAGGATTTAGGATTGTATTTAAGTACTAAAAATAATTCTTTTTCGTTTTGTATAGCGTTTTTTTTTTTTTTGGGTGGGAAATCATCAAATAACTTCTCCCGCTCTGGGTGGAGCAGGAGGGCGTGTCAGACTTTTACTGACTAAAACCCACCCGTGTTCCTTCAGTAGCCCTTAAGCCAGGGGCTGTGGTGTCTCTTTCGAACAAACCCGCACCCCTGGCAGGCATCGGCCCTTGCGGGCCCCATCATTTTTTGTGCTGATATCTCTTTGAGGCGCGCGTGGAACACAACGCGCCGTCGACTTGGGCTTGGTCCTTACCGGACAGCGAGCTACCCATTACTCGCCGTCCGCAAGCCCATGCCTACGGTGGCCGGAAATCGGCCTGGGATTCCCGACGCCCAGGGCGTCTCCGTATCCTGCGGCGGCTAGGGTCGAAAGGGCGCATATGCTGCCTCTCCCTCACGTGCGCCACCTCCCTCTTCGCGAGCATCACTGCTTCGCTGAAGGAGGTGACGGCTCCCCATGCACTCTCGCTCCGTACCATGGCCTGGACCAGGGCCGGACGCGAGAGATCGCCGCCGCCGATCGCCTCCACGAGGACACGACACGGCGGTGCTCCGCCCAAGCAGGGCAGACCGCCACCGTGTGCTCCACCGTGTCCTCAGGGCGATCTTCGCAGTGGAAACACGCGGGCGTTTCCTCCCGCCCTATCCGAAACAGGAACCTCCCGAATCAACCGTGTCCGGTGAGGACCTGCGTCAGGCGGAAGGTGAGGACGCCATGCCGCCTCTCAAACCACTCCTCAAAGAGGGGACTTACCGCCGCAATCGTGACGTGCCCATTCGTTTTGTATAGCTTAAATTTGTTTTTTTCTACCTAATTACGTTGTCTACTAAATAACGGAATTCTAAATTATTATACGATTCTTAAACGCACTCTTGGTTTTTATCAAGGAGGTTGGATCCGTCTTGGCCGACTAGACCAGCTGGGAGACGATTATATGGCAGAAAAGAAAAACAGGAATTTTGAAAGATGAACAAGAAAATGAGGGATGTTATAATAGGAAGCTGAAAATTATTCGGGGGCTGAACAAATGGGACTGAGAGTGTCGGATAAAGATATTCCATAAGTGCATCAAGTTACGCAATTGCCAAGGTAGCCAAAGACAACGGTTACTAGCGAAGTTCTCTGAAAATGACCCTGAAAAGGTGGACCGGCTCCTAAGTGGCATTTCAATGGACTAAGTGAACCACACTATTTGACACGGACCGGCTCCTATTGTGGCATTTTAATTATGTGGATCGCACTATTTGACCTGGCCTGACGCCATTATCAAGTTTTACCCACTACTTTCCTCACCTCTTCCTTGAGTGCGTATTTTCTAAGCAGGTACCTTTCTTTTACAACTTCACTAAGTATTTTTGTTTTCTCTCTTATTAAATTGGAATGTCTACTATATTTTATCATTTTATTTGTTAGGAATAGGTAGACACGACAACGTGCATGTAAAGAGGTTTATGTTTGCTTATTATGAATAGACGAAACTGGAATAGGTGGATACTCTATTGTCGAACGCTAATACACGTACTTGACGTATTTACTTCGTCAAATACTTAAATATGGACTCAATGGATGGTGTACAGACGCCAGCACGTCAAGATTCGCCAATTTGTCAAATTTTTTTGATAGAATTTTCAATTTTTTAACACAAGCTTATGGTTCATGTTCAATTGGGAAAATTTGACAGTTTGGGGTAGCTTGATGTGCTGGCGTCTGTACTATTAAAGAAATATTAAATCAGGTTAGTTTGTGTAACGCTGGGTATTTTAAGCTCGAAAATTGGGTGACAATTTTTATTTTACATCGTAAAGCTTTTATACTTGATTATTGGTACCATAGTAGGAGGGGCTTGTGGCTAAGTAACAATAGCTTCGATCATAGCACGGGTCGATCGACCAGGTTAAGCTACGCTTGCCGCGGCTGGTCCTTGGATGGGTGACCATCTTTACATACCAAGACCCCTCCGTGCCTCGGAAAGCACGTTAAGCCGTTGGTACCGGCTGTCATTTGTGGATCTTTGACAGTCGTTACGGGTCGTCAGAAGCCCGAAAGTCTGACAACCAGTCTTACCAAGGGGTATCGTATTACCCAGTAATTGGGTTGTGGAGGTCAGACAGGCAGTCGCTCTATTTAAAATACTGGTATTCAGCTGCATACGGTTAGACTGGAAGCCGACCCCAACATAGTTGGGAAAAGGCTAGGCAGATGATGATGATGATGATATTGGTACCATAATAGTCACTATTGGTAATCTCTTAGATTGAAAATACTCGATGTGCTTTGTACAGAGGCCAGCACATCAAGCTACCCCAATCTGTCAAATTTCTTTGATAGCTTTTCAACTTTACTACAAGGGAATAAGGTTTATGTTCAACTGGGATTTGACAGTTTGGGATAGCTTGACCTGCTGGCGACTGTACTTTAAGTGTTGTTATAGATGCGGCTTAGTCGAGATAAATATCTAGTGCGCATACCTGTTCTAGTAAATACTTTTCAAGTTACTTGAGACAATTTACTAGAACGGGTATGCGATAGACTTGAGTCAAGTATAATCAGTGGCTATGGTCGTGGTCGCGATAGAAGGGGAGTGTTTTTAATTTCTAGTGATTTTCAGGTCAGTATAGTTGTAATATATTACGGTTTGATGAAATCGTGTATTATTTTAACAATACAATATGTGCACAAAGTATACGAATAGTGTAACGATTTGATAACGACGATGGACAGTGTATATTTTATTTCTGATCGGATTTTTAGAAATATAGTGTCGCGAACCGAAAAACAATTACTCATTTTGAAGTCTTAAATCGAGGTAAGTTTCCTACTAATGATGATATGCTCGGGGATTTTGATTAACCCGTCTTAAATGTGTTTAGCGTAAGCAGTTTAAGATATTTATTTCTTCTAATTTTACACGCGCGTAGATCCATGCATCGTAAGTGTAACACTTTCTGAACTCGGTTTCGGTTGTCCTGAATACAAATTTAGATACCTAAATGCGATTATTTCTCTTCGCTAGTATAATTTTCAGGGTAAGTGATACCTGTTTGACTTTATTTATATTTGTTGGATGACAGTTCTGTGGCAAATATGTCAATGCTCACAATGGACTGCTTTCTATGCAAACCTTTCATAAAACTCAAAGCAATTGTGCCTTATTTACAGAATACATAAATAACATAGAATAATCTTTCTACTTTGAACATCACCTACTAATTTGTACAGTAAAGTGTCTGAAGGCTCTCCTATTTTAAATCCATAATATATTTTTAATATTTCATAGTCAAATGCATTCAGGAAATGCACCCTTGTTATGTGAATACAAACAAGTGAACAGCACACTTCATGTTAGTTTTATGGCTATGACTTACTGACTACTGACATAATCAAAGAGAAATGAGGAACTTTGATAAAACTCAATTAATATGTGCAAAGTAGTTACTTTCGACCATACTGTGCGTCTAAGTGTGTTCAATTTTCTTTGCTGCATGATTCATGAATCATAATCAGCCTACAGTGTTCCCACTGCTGGGCCATTGCTCTCCTCTCTGTGAGAACAAGTGGGCTGTAATTAACCACGTGGGCCCAGTGCAGTGCTTGGTAGATGTTAGGTACACTTTTTTGGCTGTAGGATATGTCGGTTTCTTTCACCATTTTAAGGAATAATAATAATTTATTTAATAAAACGTATACAAAAAGAGTAAATTTAGTCTAAATTTCCCATACTTTATTATCGTAACTAAAAATAAACTATTTCTAAAATATTTTTATTACAAGTGCAATTGATAATGTTTTGGAATGAGAATGTTAGGTAGCGACCCGCCCGATCATGGTTTATTCAAATCTGTGTGTAAAGTAGACGTAGTTAAGTAAATCGCCTACCTGGATTCCAACCCACAGCGCATAAGTTAGGGCTCTTACCAGTTACCCACCACTGCGGTCATGTATTGCATGTTTATAATGTTTTAATTAAAGCACATGCTTACAACAAGTTTGCTAATAGAAGTTTAGAAAGTATTTGGTGGTTGGACATTAACGATGAGCAATTCAAAAGTCATATGGGACATTTAAATCCAATGTTCCTTACAACAGTTGCAAGGTCCTGCGTCAATAACCCTATTATGATCAATTACAATGATCCTAGTAAGACTTAGACAATTAAAGTAATGTTATGTAAACGGGTTTGCTTTCTGCACTGAATCCTTTACGACAGATCATGAACTTGGGCCATGGCGAGTGTTCGCTGTTATTCCAACTAGCCCACCTCTTCTATGTTACTGGGTTTGGTTTCCGCACTTAGTCCTTTAAGTGGACCATTGTGCATGAGCCATGGTGGCCGTCAGTGGTTATTCCAACCAGCCACAAGTTAGCTATAACGCCTGCTTTGTTGACAACATCTGTGTAAGATTTGGGTACCCCAAGGATTTCTGTTCTAATCTGGGCTATGCCTGTGCATTCGAAAACCACATGTGCAACGGTTTCCTCAGCCTACATGCAAGCCCTGCACAGGGGGCTGTCCGTTATGCCTATTGTGTAGACGTAGGCCCCACCTTCTTACATCATATCATCATCACACTCAGCCTTTTACGTTCCCACTGCTGGGACACAGGCCTCCTCTCCGTGAGAGGGAGTGGGCCGTAATCTACCACGCGGGCCCAGTGCGGGTTGGTATATGTCACATGTATACGAATTTTTAGTTCTAGGACATGCCGGTTTCCTCACGATGTTTTCCTTCACTGTTTGAGAGCAGTGGTGATGAAATTATTTACACAAAGTAATGCGCCTGGCTGGGTTCGAACGCACGACCTACAACTCGTAAGTCGCGGCCGTTACCACTGGGCCACCACTTCTCTCAATCTTCTTACAGAAGTTGATTATATCTAATAACATGTTAAGAACATCTGGGTGCCCCGAAGGTTTCTGTCCTTAATTGGGTGAGGCCTGTGAATTCAAAGAGCACATGCATTGGTTTGTCAGCCTCCATGCATTCGTGCATTGAGGACTGTCCTTTATGCCTAATGTGTGGGAGTGAAATAGACAAGTCTATCTGTCTTAAGTCTTGTCTATTTTAATTTTCATTCTGAGACAACCCACTTTTATGTTATACTTACTTTACTTATAATAATATAATAATAAGCCATTTATTCAACAGTACATGATACAATTTCCTTAATATCTAAGTTATATAAAATCTAGGTTGTCTTCTGCTGATTTCTATCCTTGGCAACCTGGCTCCAGGTCACACCTGCGAATTTGGCCAGGTCATCCTCCCATCTTTGACGGGGCTTCCCCTCTTTCTTATGCCATTCCTGGGGTACCACTCTGTGACCTTGCTCCATTTATCCTTCCCTCTACTCATATGCCCAGCCCATTCGCATTTTAATTTGTTGCTATGTCCTGAACTTTTGTGTTTTTGCTGATGTCTGACCTGACTCGATTTTTTTTCTTGATTCCCATCATGCTTCGCTCCATCTAGTGCTGGCATATGTTTAATTTCTTCCTGTTCAATTTAGTGGGGGCCCATGTTTGACTTCCGTGTATCAATACAGGGAGAATGCATGTGTTGAATACTTTAGATTTAATCGATATGTGCAGTTCTTTATCTTTCATTATTACTTTCATGCTCCAATATCTTTTCCATCCGTTTACTGTTCTTCTGTTGGTTTCTTTTTCAATGTTGTCTAGATAGATGTATTCATCCACATACTCTATCTCACTTTGGCCAACCCTGATGGTTTCATTCTTATGTCCGTTGGTCATTACTTTAGTTTTCTCCATGTTGATTTTTAATCCCACCGTGTGACTTTCTAATGCCAGATCGTTTCCCATGACACTCAGTTCGTGTGGGGTTTTTGCAAAGGGAATTATGTCGTCTGCAAATTTTAAACGTGTTAACCATGTTCCTTCAATGTCGATTCCATATCCTTCCCAATTTAGTCTTCTAAATATAATTTCAAGGACTGCAGAAAAAAGTTATATATATAAATAGCTTTTCTTCTTTTATTTATTATCTTTATTAGTGCATGTACTTTTTACTAGTTTGATTGAAGTCTCGAAACAGTCGTATGTCTTTTTAATATCTAGATTCTTGGTTTCCTTCTCGAAGTCTGCACATCTTTCGGTCAGTTTGTTTGCAGCTCCTTCTAGGTTTTGAACACTCAATTTACCATCAAAGTTCCTCCTGGGTATTTGTGTCTTTGTATGTCTTAGTGTGAGATTTGCCCTGACCATTCTATGGTTCGTGTTGAAATTAAATTTGTTCACAACATTTAAATCGGTGAAATACATTGGTTAGTTGGTGAGTACAAAATCAATTAAATTTTTGTATTTGCCTCCTGGTGATACACAGACCTACTTTACTTACTTTTATACACATATTATGTACATCATAATTAACCTCATTGTTGTTGGTAACTTGAACTATCTCTTCGTCGTCATTGTTCTCAGATGAATTTACGAGGCTGTACGGGTTGCATTATTGATGATGATGGGACTCCCTTTTCCGCACGTAGACTCCCATTCGGTCCATTGTGCGTGTGGTTGCATTCTTATTAGCGATTCTTTAAGTGGAAACCGCCAGGGTAGCCCACGAAAATCAAAATGTTCTGAAGTTTTTTGCTATTTGCTGGTCAGTGTCAGCAATTGAATGACTATTTTATATTCATAACTAACTTTGCCAGCGGCTTCGCCCGCGCGGAACTTTCATCCCCTGTTTAACTTCCTTAGGGGACGACTTTCGAAAAATCCTTCCTTATTCCTTGCCTACATTATAAAAGGAACGTCTGTGCAAAATTTCAGCTTTCTAGGTCCAAGGGTTTGAGCTGGGCGTTGATGAGTCAGTCAGTCAGTCAGGACTTCTCTTTTTATTTATATACTCGTAGATAAAATTGTCGTTAAATGGACTTAGAGAATTGTATTGATGACTAGCTTTTAGGAGGCGTCCGCGTGTATGTCGAAAATTATCCCACGGGAACATACGTACCATCGGGATAAAAAGTATCTTGTGTTAGTCCAGGTTATAAACAATCTTTGTGCCAAATTTCATCTAAGTCCGGTCCGCCGTTTTTGCCTGAAGGAGTAACAAACATCCATACATACAAACTTTCGCGTTTATAATATTAGGTCTTTACCTATGAAATTGCCGTTCTGCAGTACTGGCCATTTCAAATCAAAATAATTTTTGTTTGGCTAAGAATTCTAATTTCAAATTAATTTTATTTTAAAAACATGGATTTTTTTTTCTAAAAGTAGTCATTTCTTTATTGATTAGTGTTACATTTTCATCGCATTTCAATCTTTTTCGTCATCATGGATACGTTAAAAATTCGAGTAATTATGGAATATGAGTACCGTCGTGGCAGCAACGCGGCACAAGCGGCACGCAACATCAACGACGTTTACGGAGCTAACACTACAAACCAACGCACCACCTGTTATTGGTTTGCTCGCTTCCGTTCTGGAAATTTCGACCTGAAAAATGAACCTCGCGGTCGTCCGAAGACTTTGGTCGACAATGACGAATTAAAGGCGATTGTGGAAGCTGATGATACACAATCTACGGCTGAATTAGCAGCAGCTTTCGACGTTAGCGTCAAAACAATATTGGTCCATTTGCGTCAAATTGGCAAGGTAAAAAAGCTTGACAAATGGGTGCCCCACGAACTCAATGATCGCCAGCGCGAAGTACGCGTCGAGACGTGCCTTGCACTGCTCAACAGACACACAAATGAAGGAATTTTGAACCGCATTGTTACCTGCGATGAAAAATGGATTCTGTTTGATAACCGTAAGCGCTCAGCAAGTTGGTTGGATCCTGGTTCAGCACCTAAACAATGCCCTAAACGAAAACTTACCCCTAGAAAAGTGATGGTCACTGTTTGGTGGTCTAGCGCCGGTGTGATTCATCACAGCTTCTTACCAAACGGGGTGAGCATTACTGCAGATGTGTACTGTGAAGAACTGAACACAATGATGGAGAAGCTGGCGCATCTCCAACCAGCATTGGTCAATCGCTCGACTCCGCTGCTCCTGCACGACAACGCGCGACCTCATACTGCACAGCAGACGGTCTCCAAGTTGCAAGAACTGGGGTTGGAAGCTCTCCGTCATCCGCCCTACTCACCAGACCTTGCGCCTACAGACTACTACTTTTTCCAGAATTTGGATAACTTCTTGGCGGGAAAAAAATTTAATACCCGAGAGGCAGTACAAAATGCCTTTGAAGAATTTGTTGCCTCCCGTCCAGCTGATTTCTTTAAGAAGGGCATCAATAAACTGCCACTGCGATGGCAAAGATGCATTGATTGCATGGGTGATTACTTCGATTAATACAAATAAAAAATTCATGAAAAAAATTCGTTTAAATTTTTTCATACAAAACGGCAATTTCATAGGTAAAGACCTATTATTAGTAATATTACACGTGTAGTAGGATTTTAATGATTATAATGCTGTACGTGCAAACGTTTAACGGTCGCAAATCATATTTGCTCAACATACTGCTTGACCCTGTTCTGCAAATTGCAATAAACGTAAGAAAATTTGAATTTCGCGAACTATCCTTCTTTATTTTCGTACTATAGTCTTTTCAGTTCCACTATTGCGGGATTTCGTTCTTGCGCTCGTAATCCTGCAACACGTGGGTCTGGAAAATTACGTGTGGTCTAGGAAAACCGGGATCTCGGTATTGCGAGATTGGAAGCCCTAATCACGAGTTAGGGCTCCGCGTTAGTTCGAAACTGGTAGAGCAACCTACTTATAGTATTGCAGGTGTCGCGGTATATCGGTTCTAGGATACTGTCCACGAATTGTTCTCAATATCGCAAGGGGCTTGGCAGAGAGCCAAGTTGCTCGTTCACAGTTCGCGCAGTTGCACATAAAATATAATATTTTTGAGACGCTTACTATTGTTCTATAATTAATTGAGTTCATTGTACCTAACGTCGCAAAAATAAATAAGAGATAGAAAAGTAGGGAAATAATATGTATTTATTTACGTATTATTGTAGCTTTAGTATTCTTGAACTAAATACTTAGAATAGCCTCACTTTATTAACACTGGTGAATTTCCACGATACGCGGTTGCATGTCCTTCATCTAGGTATATATTAATACGTGATGCAAAAACGTAACCCTTTGTACGAAAATTACGCGGACGGAGAATAAATTTGGCACAGTGAAAGTTTATAATGTAGAAGGAGTGCATAAAGCTAATTTATCAAATTGAAAATTTAAATGAATTATGGTAGAATTTCGACCACTGGGCGACCATTACATTTAAATATTTGTGCCAGCCGAAATCAGAAACAATTAGTTTTTTTTTGGGTAGGAAATCATCAAATAACTTCTCCCGCTCTGGGTGGAGCAGGAGGGCGTGTCAGACTTTTACTGACTAAAACCCACCCGTGTTCCTTCAATAGCCCGTATGCCAGGGGCTGTGGTATCTCTTTCAAACGAACCCGCACCCCTGACAGAGAAACACTTAGTTCAATCTGCAACAAGTGTCAAAGCTACCTGCATACACTGCTAAATGGACCTTACCCCCGATTACTACTTTTTTTTTTTGGACGGGGATATTACACCTCGGCAGTAAAGAAGACTGTCAAATCGTGTTGTCATTCTTTATTAGTTCGGGCCCTGAATTTGTCTTATGTCCGTAGGTGATGAGGAGTAGGAAACGACCGTCACTTCGGCTGAAACTACGGATTACGTGCTTAGAGACTAGACTCTTATTTTGATCTGTTCTTTTTCTTTTTTCGATTATATGTTGTAATAGAAACATTAAATGTACTATCAAAGATGATACGGTAAACTCTTGAAATCCACACGGCAAAACCATTATCATAGTACTGAAATCTAACGGCCTGGCCACGGGACAGCCGCCATGGCGAAAATTCGCGCGGTGCGACCGCCGAGGCGTCTAGCGACTGAAACAAACGCATAGAAATGTACTTATCAAGCCACGCGGGGCGGCGACCGGCGAAATGTACCAAGCGAATGGCACGGGCGACCGGCGGCGGCGCGGTCGGCGAGTGAAACAAATACATGAATCAGTAGTTCAGTACGGCGCGAGCCACGGCGTCAAGCGGCAGTCGCGGCGACTAGGGCAGCGATCAGACGAGTTTAGTTGTTTTCGCCGCGAATAATCATCACCGAGACTTTTATTGCTGAAATACTAGCAAGGCCACCTATTTGGAAGTCTGGCCACGCACAGCATAAATATAAACATATAGTGAAGTGATTGTGGGAAGAAATTAAAATAAAATTTCCAGATTTTCTCGTACTTCTTGTGGAATTCTCCATCTATACCTCGATTCCTATTCAACTTTATACTCCACAATCTCTTCAAAATATTATATCTTGAACCAAAAAACTATTACTTTCTAAGCAATATCGAGATAACTTTGTTAAAAATATTTCGCTCTCGGACTTCCTTACTGGTCGCGGCGGCGACCGTGACTCCCCGTGGCCTGCAAACGTTGCCGCGCGAATTGTCGCCCCGCCTGCCGCACCGCCGCGCCGTACGCACCGCCGATCCCCGTGGCCAGGCTGTTATACATACTTAATATTACAAAAAAAAAAAAAAAACTAAAGTACCTACTTCTGTATGATACCTTTCACGCCGAAACCACTGAACGGATTTCGATAAAATTGGCCAGGTAGATAGATGATATCCTGGGGAAGGACATACGCTAATTTTTGTTCCGGTTGCAAATTCGAGTGGAATAATTGCGTCATCCACACGTGCGAGCAGAAGCGGGCAAAAGCTAGTCACTGTACCAATGCCGAAAAAACACAACCTAATTACATTATTTCACCCAATTGCAAAGAAGAGTTGTGTTTTTAATCGAATAATAACAACGTGAGTACTGCTAAAAATACGGTCTTGGCTAATTCAGTCAGTTGGCTTGCATTTGCCAGATCTCCGATCTATTTCTAATTCAATCGATAAGATGTAGTCTTAACACTCTTAACTAACTATGCCTACGACTCCGCGTAAAGTAAAGTAAAAAATATTTGCATAGATTGCAGGTACAGTAAATAAGATGACAGTTAAAATATGGGTGATCCTTGTACAATCTACCTTATAATAGGCATGCAACATTATTACAACATGAGAGATTTTTTAGATAGGTATTACAGTTCAACAATAATCGGCATGGTACATTCATATATAGGTATAATAAACATTAATTAAAATATCTGCAATACGATAGAAATAAAATTAATAAATCAAAACAATGTCACAATTTCGTAGGCTATAATCTACTAAAACCTTTATCCTAATTTTTTTAAATCCTATATTACTTTCTATAGCATCGCCCGCCCACGATTTTACTTCGTTTTCTCTTATCGTTCTTTCTGATCAGCTCCTTAGGGTCGTAGCGTGATGTTACATAGCACTTCAACTGCTTTTCGACCCTCCTTCAAGGGTAGTTTTTGAAATTATTCGTTAGAATCTCTATTCTTTACATCATTTCAGCCGAAAGATGTACACTTCTGGACATAGGCCTCCCAAGCATCACCACTTCCACCGGTTTTGTACTTCTTGCTAGATTACTGAAATTAATGCGGTTGTCATGGCCTTATAACTGACGCATAGTTTGCCACATTTTAACTCAATAGATAGAAATTTGCCGCCAAATGAACTTTCAGCCCTGCTTGCTATTATTGTGATGCCTAACAACGCGCCGCACTGATTATTTCGGATTATTTACAACTTGACAAGGTCGTATAGAGTTTCGTACACTCGTTACATTCTCGTTTTACATAAAAAGATTACTAGAGAGACTATACACACACACTACCTATGATCGATGATGATAATTATGACACATTTGAGTGCATGTACGGTCACCGAAAGAGAAAAGTAGGTAACTAGGGTCGTCGGAAATAGTTGTAGTTTAGTAAGAAACAGATGGAAGTTTTCGAATAAAATTCTTGGAAAACGATCAGCAGCCTAATTGCGTAACTCACGATTTTTCATAATCTGTTTCAATTTGACAGTTCAACAATATTCATCGCGTTGTTTGCGTTGTTCAGCAGATAAATTTTTCGAACATATGAAGCAATGGTTTAACAATCTGTTTCAAAACGAAACATATTATGATTAATAGTCAGTTACGCAATTAGGATGCAGTTCCTTTATCAAATTAAAAAATTCTTACTAAACTTCAACTATATCCGACGACTCTGGTTACTTATTGTTTTTGGTGACTGTACATGTACATGTATCCGGTGCTTCAGTTGAGTGCAATGTGAACTGACATTTTATATTACATTTGTTACTAATAGCCGCACCGGTCGACCAATCTGGTTAAGCTTCGCTTGCTGTGGTTTTTCCAGTCATAAAAAGCCCAAAAGTCTGATAACCAGTCTTACTAAGGGATATCTTACTACCCAGTTACTGGGTTATGGAGGTCAGCAACATAGCAGAAGAGTAGTGTTTATTACCAACAGCCCATATTTTTTTTATTAAACTTGTCAGAGCGTCTTGTTCTTACAAGTGCAATGCTGGCCCAGTGGTAACGGCCGCGACTTACCGAGTTGTAGGTCGTAGGTTCGAAACTTCGAACCCAGTGAGGCTCTTTACTTCCTGTAAATTATTCCATCACCCCAGCTCTCAAACTGGTGAAGGAAACATTGTGAGGAAAAAACTCAAAGATATGTGCCATGTGCCAACCCGCACTGGGTGCGCGCAGTGGATTACGGCCCACTCCCTCTCACCGAGAGGTGGCTTTGTCCCAGCAGTAGGAACGTTGGAGGCTGATTATGTAATGATGTCGTTTATTCATTTAACTTCTTATTACATAATACATTTATAAACATTTTTATAAAACATTTATTTAAAAATAAAACATTAAAAATATATACAGGGTAAGTTTTTATTTTAAGGAAAGCCTCGATCAACATCTCTCGAGGGTCTCGTTAGGCGGGTGTACTCCTCGATACGGCTCGCATCGTGAGGAGGTTCCTGTCTCTTGAGCCCTAATCAACGGTAGCTTGGACCCTGCTCCCGATATCGGCGGATCACTATTCTACAGGAAAAGTTTTTATCCAGTGCGCAAATTGTAACCATGAATTCAGCATATCATTCTAGACCCTCTAGCACAGAAATTTTTCGCCGGATATACAAAAAAAAATCAGCTGTTCCATACATTTTGACCGCGTAGGTATTGCACTTTTCTATGAATCAGCTGATTTTTTTTTTTGCATAACTGGCGAAAAATTTCTGTGCTAGAGGGTCTAGAATGATATGCTGAATTCATGGTTACAATTTGCGCACTGGATAAAAACTTTTCCTGTAGAATAGTGATCAGCCGATATCGGGAGCAGGGTCCAAGCTACCGTTGATTAGGGCTCAAGAGACAGGAACCTCCTCACGATGCGAGCCGTATCGAGGAGTACAGCCGCCTAACGAGACCCTCGAGAGATGTTGATCGAGGCTTTCCATGTTGATTAAACTTATTATGTCACCTTACTGCTCTTAATTTTGGTTTGCACACAGTATAGGTACCCCTATTATCGTAGTCAAATTCTGATGGTATTTGCTTCTGTTAATTCTATCAAAATTCAGTTTCTGAGTTCGATAATCCCGACCATGACTCAATAGGCAGCCTTGACGGCCCAATGTCTGCTCAACGTCAAACATAATATTATTGGTGTTTGGACTACTGTTAGCTATAGGCTCGGCTCAAGGGCATATACATTCCAGTGCGAAGAAGGTCGCTCATTTCAATTTCTATAAAATTAACAAAAAACTGCATGAGACGTAACACTACAGACGGGTAATTACCACTAACAGAAGGAATGGGTTTAATTTTTTCGGTTCCACAACAATCAATGCGTTGTTTACGTTGTCGAGCAGATTTTGTTTTGGACATATGAAGCAATGGAAAAGCAATCTATTCAGATTCGGATAAATAATGTTTTACGCAATTAGGGTGTTGTAACTCACGATTCATCATAATCTGTTTCGTTTTGAAACAGATTGTTAAAACATTGCTTCATATGTTCGAAAAATGTGTCTGCTCAACGACGTAAATAACGCAATGAATATTGTTGAACTGTCAAATTGAAACCGATTATGATTAATCGTGAGTTACGCAATTAGGGTGCTGGTCGGAGTATTTAATGTCTGTTATAAAAATGATAATTAGTTCTATGTTTTAACTACCTACGAGTTCACAGGCCGCTTCTGTAAGGGTACCTACGCACTATGCGGTTAGCCGGAATGCGGTCGGCCGTCCGGCTGACCGCAGGACGTGGTTGCACTTGCGGTTGGCCGGGTGGCGGGAAGCCGCAACCGGAACGAAACCATCGTGGTTTGCGGTTGGATCCACGCATTTCCAAGATGGACATCGAAGAAGTCGCAGCTATTTATTATCAGCCGCATCGCAGTGCGGATAAGAACTGCATATTTTTGATTACGGTCAACCGGACGGCTGACCGCTTTCGGGCTAACCGCATAGTGCGTAGGTACCCTTAGGTAGATCTAGATGGCCAATGTTCTCCAGTCATAGAACACACGGGCATTGCATCTCAATCTCAAGTACCTACATCTTTAAGTATATTTCTACTTGACATATTACTCGTACTGTTCAGCTTTATTATTATTAGTTTATAGTTATTACAGAGGGGCTTGTGGCTAAGTAATATTAAGTGCACGGGTCGATCGATCAGGTTAAGCTACGCTTGCCGCGTTTGGTCCGGGGATGGGTGACCATCTTTACATACCAATACCCTTCCGTGCCTCGGAAAGCACGTTAAGCCGTTGGTCCCGACTGTAATTTGTGGATCTTTGACAGTCGTTACCTGTCGTCAGATGCCCGAAAGTCTGACAACCAGTCTTACCAGTGTATCTCACCTTACGTATCGTATTACCCAGTAATGGGTTGTGGAGGTCAGATAGGCAGTCGCTCCATGTAAAATACTGGTATCCAGTTGCATCTGGTTAGACTGGAACCCGACCCCAACATAGTTGGGAAAAGGCTAGGCAGATGATGTTTGTTTGTTTGAACGCGCTAATCTCTGGAATACAAAACAGATTTCAAGAAATTATTTCTGCATCTATTAGCCCAGTTCCTGTAAAAGCTTATAAGCTTTTAAACATCACGCAATCTATCCTTAGGAGCCGCGCAAAAAGAATAAAAGTCAGAAAGAACACATAAGCGAATCCGAAGTTATAGCGCGGGCGGCGATGTATCGTATATTATTATGTTTAATGTTTCCCATTTATTATTAGTGTCCCACAGCTGGGCACAGGCCTCCCTACTCTCTCTCCACCTCTCTCTACCCAGAGCTGCCAAGGACCAATCTTAATCAAAGGAGTGCAGCTCATCCCGCCATCTCCGTCTGCTGCGATCTCGTTACCCACGCCCACTAAGCGGGACCCACTGGGTCGTAAGTTTGGCCCATTGATCGTCTGATATGCGACGGAAGTGTCCTGTCCCATTCTGTTTAAGCGTGACAGCTTTCCGAGTGACATCAGTTATTTTAGTGTTGGAACTGATTGTTGTATTCTTAACCCGGTCCACAACAAAAGAAAAAAAATCGACGAACTGATCTTACATCATTTGGGAGCATGAGATTACACACTTGTTCCTCATTGAACCCCGACAAGTACTTGAGCGTCAAGTTAACAAGAAAATTGACACACTTTCTGTGTTAGCGCTTTGTACAATCATCATGTGTAATCATGCCGGCCTGACTTCCTGTTGGGAGATACTTGGGTCAGCGCTCGGCTTTGTCGGTGGGTCCACAGTTACACACGATACAGACTTCCATCAAATGTCTCAGCCAGAGCCTTTATACAGGATAAGTTTTTATCCAGTGCGCAAACTGTAACTATGAATTCAGCATAATATCATTCTAAACCGCCCAGCGCAGAAACTTTTCGTCGGTCACACAAAAAAAAAAATCTGCAGTTTCATAAAAAAGTGCAATACCTACGCGGTCAAAATTTATGGAAAAGCTGATTTTTTTTTCTGTATAACCGACGAAAACTTTTTGCGCTGAGGGATAGTCTAGATTGATAAATGCTGAATTCATGGTTACAGTTTGCTCACTGGAAAACTTATCCTGTATTTGACTTTCGGAACCTATAAATCGACTCCGGACTCAGGTACCCCTGCCTGAATCAGATTCACAGATCAGGTTAAGCTACGCTTTCTGAGGTTGGTCCGTGGATGGGTGACCATCTTTACATACCAAGACTCCGCCGTGCCTCGGAAAGTACGTTATGCCATTGGCCCCGGCTGACGTTTGTGTGACTCCGCCCTGGAATCTTAATGCGATGCTGTCCCATAAACCATGGGGTATCTTGTCCAGCGTGTGCTGTCGTCTGCCGGCTACAGTAGCTGATGGACGCTGCTTGAAAGTGCTAAGCTCGAAGCCCATTTCTGGGCTGGCTGTATTTAAATTGCTATCGACACGCTAAGAAGAAGATCAAACTTCTATATAATTTTATCTGTGCGACAAAGCAGGAGGTACAGACAAGTGTCGGTGTGCTAGAAAAGTCGAAAGTCTGTATCTATCCATACGTTCCGAGATACGATAATATCGATTTGAGCGCGCTCACACCCGTTCCGAATTGGCGTGAGCGCGTTAACGATTGCTCGCGAAACGTCATAGATGACGTCATGACATTCGCCATCTTGCGATAACGCCGACCATGCAATTTACTAATATCACCGTGAGCGCTGTCAGAAATGACAGTTGGGCTGTTTTGATTCGCATCGTATCTTTAACTAACTTTGATTTATTTGAAATAGTACTTCTATCTAAGAAGAAGAAATGTTGTGGTGTATACAAGTCTAATATCGTGAAAATATGTTTTAACGTTGAGTGAGCACTTTTATCGCGATCACGAGCGTTCCGTATTGATGACAAAAATGACGGTTCTTAACTGTCAGAATCGTGATATCTAACTCGGAACGCAAAATATCGATGTGAGCGCTCACAGCGCTATTTTTCTAATACGGAATGCGCCCTATGTGTGTGGAGCCAAATAGGTAATTATTAAATTAATTGATTAACTTAATAATAAAAACCACTTACTTATATGAGACCAATGAAAAGTCTACACAAAAATTCAATGAAGATGGCTGCGTCAAAGTTTTTACTCAAACTTCAAAAGTCTGTACGACCAAAAGCCTGTATAGTGTGGAGTTAATTAACCCACCATAATGCACGGCGTAGCATAGTCCTACTAATATTATAAATGGGAAAGTTTTGAATATTGATGTATGGTTGTTTGTTACTCTTTCACACAAAACTACTGAACGGATTGTGATTAAATTTGGCACACAGGTAACCTGTTCATAACCCTGATTAAAGTGCGGGTTGTTCGAAAGAGATACCGTGGCCCCTGGCACACGGGCAACTGAAGGAACAGGGGTAAGTTTTAGTCAGTAAAAGTCTGACACGTCCTTCTGCTCCACACAGAGCGGGAGAAGTTATTTAATGATTTCCCACCCTTAAAATAAACACCCATAGTAAACTTTGTACCCCGGTAGTACGTTCCCGCGGGATAATTTCCGACCTCAACATAACGCAACGAATGATGTTAAACTGTCAGAATGAAAGCTATTCTTATAGTGTGTTACCGCTACGCCTTACGCATTCACGGAACTCAAAAACCATAGTTCATTAAGCCAGTTTATTACACACACAGGTCTTATTATCCGCATATGGCAGTAGCCGCCCGCGCTTGCGTCCTTCCTCATAATAACGCAATGATATGAACGCATTCTTTGTTTGTTTATACGGAGCCGTGTGAATATTATCTTTATCTTGGGTTAAAATGAATTAGTCATTTCTTAGATATAAGTTATATTTCTACGATCACATTAGTATTGACAAATCAACCTATAATTTGATTCTTTGTAAGTTTGTATGTAGGGGGCTTTAATTATGCAGGAAAAGTTTTTATTCAATGCGCAAACTGTAACCATGAATTCAGCATATCATTTTACCGCAGAAATTTCTGCGGTAGGGGGCCTAAAATGATATGCTGAATTCATGGTTCTGTGGTAGGGGGCCTAAAATGATATGCTGAATTCATGGTTACAGTTTGCGCACTGGGTAAAAACGTACCCTGTATAATGTCGGGGGTAATCTCAGGAAACACCAATCGCATTTGAAAAAAAAAAAATCTATTTCATAGCCCAATTCTTGAGGAAATTTATAGTCTATTTATCATCTCGCTACGACCAAGCAAACACAAAAAAAAATAACCAAAGTAGCGCAGACGGGCGATGTGATGCGACGCGTGGCCAAAATTCCACACGGCCGAAGTCGCGGGCATGATCTAGTACCATATAAAGAACCGTTACCCTAAGGTTTGTACGTTTAAGGAATATTAATTCCTTTCTTTCCAAGAAAGTTATTGAAAACCTATTGTAATTCCATACGGATCGTCGCATGCCTTAATTTCTTTGCCCTTGAGTTTTCGAACTCTTGAGAATTTTCTTACACCACTTTCGACCGGACGTAAAAATGTCGCTGGAATACGGTATTTTGAAGTCGCTGTGTTGAATTGAGCATTTAGAATTCAATAGAGTGCATCCCAGTACGTCTAAAACACAGTGTTCGATTGAACCGATGGGGCCCACAAGGGCCGATGCCTGTCAGGGATGCCGGTTTGTTCGAAAGAGATACCGCAGCCCCTGGCAAACGGGTTAGTGAGGGAACACGGGTGGGTTTTAGTCAGTAAAAGTCTGACACGCCCTCCTGCTCCACCCAGAGCGGGAGAAGTTATTAGGTCTTTACCTATGAAATTGCCGCTCTGCAGTACTGGCCATTTCAAATCAAAATAATTTTTGTTTGGCTAAGAATTCTAATTTCAAATTAATTTTATTTTAAAAACATGGATTTTTTTTTCTAAAAGTAGTCATTTCTTTATTGATTAGTGTTACATTTTCATCGCATTTCAATCTTTTTCGTCATCATGGATACGTTAAAAATTCGAGTAATTATGGAATATGAGTACCGTCGTGGCAGCAACGCGGCACAAGCGGCACGCAACATCAACGACGTTTACGGAGCTAACACTACAAACCAACGCACCACCTGTTATTGGTTTGCTCGCTTCCGTTCTGGAAATTTCGACCTGAAAAATGAACCTCGCGGTCGTCCGAAGACTTTGGTCGACAATGACGAATTAAAGGCGATTGTGGAAGCTGATGATACACAATCTACGGCTGAATTAGCAGCAGCTTTCGACGTTAGCGTCAAAACAATATTGGTCCATTTGCGTCAAATTGGCAAGGTAAAAAAGCTTGACAAATGGGTGCCCCACGAACTCAATGATCGCCAGCGCGAAGTACGCGTCGAGACGTGCCTTGCACTGCTCAACAGACACACAAATGAAGGAATTTTGAACCGCATTGTTACCTGCGATGAAAAATGGATTCTGTTTGATAACCGTAAGCGCTCAGCAAGTTGGTTGGATCCTGGTTCAGCACCTAAACAATGCCCTAAACGAAAACTTACCCCTTGAAAAGTGATGGTCACTGTTTGGTGGTCTAGCGCCGGTGTGATTCATCACAGCTTCTTACCAAACGGGGTGAGCATTACTGCAGATGTGTACTGTGAAGAACTGAACACAATGATGGAGAAGCTGGCGCATCTCCAACCAGCATTGGTCAATCGCTCGTCTCCGCTGCTCCTGCACGACAACGCGCGACCTCATACTGCACAGCAGACGGTCTCCAAGTTGCAAGAACTGGGGTTGGAAGCTCTCCGTCATCCGCCCTACTCACCAGACCTTGCGCCTACAGACTACTACTTTTTCCAGAATTTGGATAACTTCTTGGCGGGAAAAAAATTTAATACCCGAGAGGCAGTACAAAATGCCTTTGAAGAATTTGTTGCCTCCCGTCCAGCTGATTTCTTTAAGAAGGGCATCAATAAACTGCCACTGCGATGGCAAAGATGCATTGATTGCATGGGTGATTACTTCGATTAATACAAATAAAAAATTCATGAAAAAAATTCGTTTAAATTTTTTCATACAAAACGGCAATTTCATAGGTACCTATTATTTGATGATTTCACACCAAAAAAAAAAAAATACGACACTGACCTGCAAATTGCAAAGAACGTAAGAAAATGTAAATTTTGCGAGCTACCCCGGAGCTTCCATCTTAACGTGTGAATGAAAATAAAGTTGAAAAGTAACTTTTTTTTAGGTTGGGTTGTTTTGGGTGACCATATTTTTGCCTTTTTGTAGCAACATATGCTGATTTCTGGTAAGTGTTTAAATAGCATCGTTTTCCACCCAGAGCGGGAGAAGTTATTTGATGATTTCCAACCCATGAAAAAAAAAAAAACTCGGCGCTAGGCAGTGTTGAAGATACAGTGCGCGAAAAAATCTCGAAGCGATATTTTTACGTCTATGCAAAACGTGAACTTGATGGTTTGTGGTTTTTACATTCATCCAGATGCCCTAGTGTGAGTTTCTTTTAACTATCTTGATCTAACGCATCTATTGCATTCGGCGCTTCGATTGGTCCGTCACTAATCTAGAGCCACAATCGGAGTGCCAAACGCGCTCGATGCGTTGGATGCGTTAAAAGAAACTCACACTAGGGCCTCTGGTCAAAAAGATCAAGAGCATCGCTACTTGTTGTCAATTGACCCTTATACGTAGAAGGTCTCAATTTCTTTCTTTTATAACTACATTAAGCAGCTTTTGCCCGCAACTTCTTCCCCGTGAAACTTGTTAAATCATAATCTCATCAAGTCGCCTCCCGAGAGGAAAGTAACCTATTAATCTTGATTAAAGGTTATAACTCGCGTGGGTAACACTGGCGACATGCACTGTGGCACAATTAGATCGCTCTGGCTCATTTGGCTTGCTCGGTGACCCCAATAGCGCAGCGGCCAGCTTGTCTGCGCCCTGGGGGGTTTGGTTCCCTTGTTACAGAATCTTGATCTGGAGATCAGTGTATAAAAAGCCACTTGTCTCGATCTCGAGACAGATCGCGTCTTAACAAAGGCATCATTTGTTTAGACTTTTCACAATTATGTTGGGGTCGGCTTCCAGTCTAACCGGATACAGGTGTACCAGTGTTTTACATGGTATGCCTATTTAACATTCACAATTCAATTTAACATGACGCCAGATATAACCTATAATATAACCCAAACTAACCTTACCAGCAGGCTTAGCACCAGAACCGTAGACAAGCGCTTTGTCGTCGGAAGAATAGACAAAAATTACGTTTACGTATAGACAGTTGACAGTTTTTCACCGAGAAATGTAGACAAGCGATTTCTATTCTACAGTACTGTAGAGTAGAAATAGAAATCGTCATGTTAAGCCCTAAAGGCTATGCTGTGTCTATACTCAGCGCACGATCAAGACGCTTCCAAATATACCTCATTTTTCAAATTATAATAAGTAGTTTAGAAGTTATGTGGGAAAATATGAACATACATACCCACGTACACACCGGTCATAACCCTCCTTTTACTTCGCCGTCGGAACTACCCCGCGATTTCTGACAGTGGAAATTTCTGAGACTTTTGTCGAAGCCTATAGTTATAGCGATCACCAGAAACGTCGCGCAATCTTCATTACCTTCGATTAAAATGAGTCACTGGTCAGTTGCCTTAATGAATACGAATACTGAGAACTGCCGCAAGTAGCTCATGCAGACTTTGCATTAAAGCCTCTCATTTTCTTTCGTGATTGGATGGATGCACTAAAATAGCTCGCTAAATTCAAATTTTCTTAAGTTTTTTGCAATTTGCAGGTCGGTGTCAGGTTGTATGTTGATTAAAATATGACTCGCACTCGCTCCGTAACAAATATGGTTTTACAGAATTAAAATCATTAATACAACTCTCCGACTTTTTCCTGAAATTGTCATTCAATGGTGAAATGAGAGAGTTGTTTGATTATTTTCATGATTATAATTTTGTAAATACATACGTTTTACGGTCGGGAAACATATTTTGTGCAACATTCAACCTGACACTGACTGCAAATTGCAAAAAAACATAAGAATATTTGAATTTCGCGGGCTACCGTGGTAATTCCTCCACTTATTATTTTTAGAAGTAGTTCGTAGTAGAACAAAATTACTGTCATATACGCTCATTCGAAGAAAAGATAGAGATAAAGTGTGACAAAAGCGCATTAAGACGATAGAGCATGAGTGTCGACACACATGTCATGTATTCTTTTGCAAAAACATTGACAAAGTACATTGAAGCTCCATTCAGAGATTCATTCTGGTGTAACATAACCTCTCTCCTCATTGTGGTTTCCCGAAAGTACGAGATGAGGCGCAGTATCATAGTCTCCTCCAACACTGCGGGAACGATTTGAGATCCAATCTTGACTCTTGACCAGCAATTGAAAACTGATACGAATTCCGGTTCTGGTTCTTCTTTTCAGTACGGTTCGGGTCCGGTTTAGTTCTGGTCCCAATGTACCGGTTCCAAATAATGATTCCAAGGTACCGGTTCCGTATCATCCGATTTAAAGGTTCTCTAAGAAAGAAGGGATTTGTTTGACGCGTGCCTGGCGTGCTTACTGTCAGTTCGCCTTCGAAATATATTCGCGGAAGTCTGTACTGTCTTACAGTGACAGCAAATTAACTATTGTCGGTCAGTATTATTAGTAGTTTAATAATCTACACTTATTGTAGCGTCGTAAAAACTCGTTCAGATTCGTTTTGAAGAAAAATTAGTAAAATAAAGGTTCTTAAAGACCAATATTTTAGGAACCTTTGCAATCCCTGCTCTTGACGCTTAGCAGCTACACAGTGTCATGTCTGAACGGCAAGCCCCTGAAAGGAAAATGTAAAATTCCGGCATCAATATAAATTTTAACCTGTCGATTACTATCGAATCGCTTAATTAATAGGAAGTTTCACAAGACCGTGTAATTAATAATTTTGTACGTTCCCAGCTTATAGCACGAGAGTGTCGTTGCATAATGTGAAAATATAGGGAAGCACGGAATGGACGGGCGCGCGATGTGAGCGGATTTAGAAATGTACGTTCAACGCAGCGTTGTCAGATATTCTTTCGTAAAAGCTAGATTTTTAAACCTTTTGAGTAAAAACGCGGGATTCTTTCTTCGAAAACTATGATTCGCAACACTGTTACACGTATGTATTTGCGAATCACATTTTGTTCAACGTACAAATTGCAAAAAAAAAAACGTTCTAAAGAACATTCCTCCACATTCCTCTAGATCGTATTTTGATGCTTTGTATCTTAATATGAAACTTTATAAAAGGTATTAGAAACTTCTAGACACACGTACCGGGATATCTGATTGACCAGTTTTTCATAATTCCTTTTCAGTCACGAGATAATATTTGTTTAAAGGAGTGGCGCTAGTGGACCTGTGATAGTGCTCTTAAACACAATTTGGCGCTAAGATCGAACTCAAGAGTACGAAACGTCAAAATTCCAATATCGATCTATCGGAATTGAAATCAAGAGTAATCACACTGATTATGTTGGTATTTAAATCGGTTAGAAGTAAAAATTAGGATCATTTTACTTTATTATGTGTGAGTGTCTGTTAACTAACGGCATAATGTCATCTTGTGTCAGTATTAATTACTGTAACTGAGGAGATCATTCATCTTAACGAGCGTTGATTAAAGAAACCCGTTGCTTCGAGGCAAGGCAACCCGCGGGGTAATGGTGTAGCAAACAATCAGCAGGAATGGCTTTAATTTTGTCATTTCTACAACGTTCATTGCGTTATTTACGTTGTCGAGCGGATTTTTTTTTTCGAAACAATAAAGCAATGGATAAACAATATCCTCCAAAATAACTCAGATTGAGATTGATAGTATGTTACGCAATTAGGGTACTGTATTTAGTCTTGTTCCTATAAAAAACATCCATTATGACAATCCGTATAGATCTGACTTTGAATCTGGTTTGTTGCGCCACTTCTTCTTCCCAGCTAAAGCACTAGGAATTGGTTGAGGTGGGCGTTTTGGGGACTGTCTTATGTAATTTTGACATTCAAAAAGTGCTGACTCTCAGCCTAGTTTGAATAAATGACTTTTGATTTTGTACATTCAGGATTTCAAACTCTCAAATTACTGTATGAAGTTTGATACGGTTTTAGACGCACTTTAAACGCGGAGGGAATGATACAATAACAATAACATCGGTCGGGTCTGTTTTCAAGTAGACGGAAACTGTATTTCTGGATTTAAGCCAAGTTTTTTTTTTTTAATTTATTCGTATGATTCGATTGACCGGTGCTTGTGGGAGGCCATGTCCAGCCGTGCACGTCTCTCGGCTGAAATGATGATGATGACGAATTCGATAGAAATTATTGAAGTTCTTGTTTAAAGTTTGAAGGTTTCTCTGCTTTTACTGGTACATAATAAGATGTAGGTTAGTAACACGTTTATAATCACTTTTTGTATTAAGAACATGAACTTTGCTGAAAAGCGTGAGGCTCCCGGGGTTAGTGCAAATCTTGGGATTAATCGAGCCTGGTCAAGCCACGCTGAGATCATTTCATTCATTCATAACAACATGAACTTAGCTGAAATAAATAATAAAAAAACCGATGCTATTTAAACACCAGCATATGTTGCTACAAAAAGGCAAAAATATGGTCTCCCAAAACAACCCAACCTAAAAAAAGGTTACTTTTCAACTTTATTTTCATTCACACGTTAAGATGGAAGCTCCGGGGTAGCTCGCAAAATTTACATTTTCTTACGTTCTTTGCAATTTGCAGGTCAGTGTCGTTTTTTTTTTTGGGTGGGAAATCATCAAATAACTTCTCCCGCTCTGGGTGGAGCAGGAGGGCGTGTCAGACTTTTACTGACTAAAACCCACCCGTGATCCCTCAGTAGCCCGTAAGCCACGGGCTGTGGTATCTCTTTCGAACAAACCCGCACCCCTGGCAGACAAACCCGCACCCCTGGCAGAGGTCAGTGTCGTCAGGTTGTATGTTGATTAGAATAGACTATTTCATTCCATGGCGTTCAATAAACATAACGTTTAATTGATTATTTTAATTCTGTAAATAGGTATGTGCAACGGTTGCGAATCATATGTTGTTCAACCTGACTCTGACCTGGAAAAAGCTAAAAATATAAGAAAATTAGAATTTCGCACCAATAAAATAAAATAGTAAGGACATCAAAATAAAGCTATTAAGTCTGTAGTTGATTTTTAAAATACATAAATATTAAAGCTATTAGTGGCCTTTTCGCAATTTGGAGATGAACACGTGGGTGCGATGATGACGCGAAAATGCGTGAATCATTATAACACTCGTGTTCATTCGCTACCGTCCGTTCGTTGTACTTCTATTTTTAAGATAATGAAACGCGGATATTATAGTAAAATATAATACTGGACGCAATAATTTATTGTGTCTTACATTTCTATAATATCTTCTAACACTCCAGCTGGAGTAGCCATATCAATAAAAACAAAATTAAAACTCGACTATTGTTTTTTATTTAACTAGCTTTTGCCAGCGGTTTCGCCCGTGTTTTCGCCCGTGTTATCCAATTTACACAAAATCTTAACAAATTATACACGTAAACTGTCCTCGTAAATATCACATGTCTATTGGTGAAAACCGCATGTAAAGCCGTTCAGTAGTTTTTGAGTTTATCGCGAGCAGACAGATGCGGCGGCGGGAGACTTTGTTTTATAATATGTATCTAGTGATTAAAATCTGAGTTTACTCGATTTTAGTTTTAGAACTTACTTTTTATTTAAATTATTTTGGGTTTAGGTCACAAAGTACAGACGCCAGCACATCAAGCTACCCCAAATTGTCAAATTTTCCCAATTGAATATGAACCTTATGCTTATTAAAGTTAAAAATGTATCAAATAAATTTGACAGATTTGGGGTAGCTTGATGTGCTGACGTCTGTACATATTTTTGATACCCAACACGGCAGCATGGAAAAAATATATTTTTCGTTCGCCACTTTTTATCCTCTTGAAGGCGCCATAATATATATGTATTTAATGTGAAGTCACTTAGCCTGTACCTAGCGGACGATCAAGACGCTCCCGACGATAACTCATTTGTCAAATTATAATGAGTAGTTTAGATTAGAAGTTAAGAGGAAACAGATGAACATACATACATACAAACAAACATTAGCGGTCAAAATCATAACGCTAGCCGTAGTCGGGTAAAACAAAATCAAGGGACAATTGATTCCGACTCTTATTAATTAGAGAATTGAGTTCATTAGTCGTCACTGTTGTAACTGTAATCATTAATATTTAAAGTTGAACGTGTTACTCTGCTAAGAATAAATATAGACTAGTTTGGTGACCCCACGCGTCTGTATCTGCGTAGAGGTATTAAAATACGGGACAGACTGTACCAAGAACTGTTCCATGTGAGATTGTTATCGATCGGATAACATTTGTTTGTATCAATGCTCGATATACCTACTAACACATTTAATAAGTACCTAATTGGCATTGTTATAAACTTGTGTTTGTATTATCTATACAAATATGTCAATAAAATTTAAGTTAGGTACTGTTTGTGAATTTAAATTTTAACAGCTGTTTAGAAAATGCATTTGAAATTATATGTATACGAGCACTTATAACAACATATTTTTAATTTTTGTCTGTCGGTCTTTATGTTCCAGTTAATCTCCGTAATGGCTGGACCGATTTTGACGGGACTTTTCCTGGGAGATAGTTGATGTTTTATGCTACTTTTTGTCCTGGTAGCACGTTTCTGTGGGCTAATTTCCTAAATCCACCCGAGCGAAGCAATGCAATACCTAGTTTTTCTTATAATCATCCATGAGCCTAATCACTTGTTGATCAAAGCATTGTAACGTTGCCGTCGGGGGACGGTTAAGTAATGAAAATGTTATCCTTTCTACAATAGCATAGTTACATTCCTTATTGCTGGGCTTCGTCTGTTTGACGTTTTCATTGGTCGTCCCCCGACAATGTGACAATGCTTTGATCAAAATATTACCTACAACTTAAAAGGCCATTAAATATTTTTTGTATGGGTTTTTTTAAATTTAACGTTTATTTCCTGCTTTTTAAACTTAATACAGTAATAGTAAAGACGTTACGATCGACACATTACTTCACGCCTAAATCTGCGCAGCGTTACGTATGTTACCCACAGTGAAGTTTGTAACTGATTTATCCTAATTTCTCGTCCTGATCACCATTTATCTATAACCTATTCTTTGAGACCTTTTTAATGAGCCCAAACACGATACTTCAGCTGTTTGTTGGTGAGTAACTTGGGTATCCTGGAAATTCCAGGTGATGCTCTAGCATCAGTTCCAGGTTATTTTGTTCGTCTTATTTCATTGAAGTAATAGAATACCAAATTCCGACTCGATCAGACCCGTGGAAGGTGCTCGAATCCCTTCAACAACCCGAAAAGAGCTGATAATCTTCAAACGGCTGAACCGATTTTCACCAAACATGGCTAAGAACACTCCCGAGTAATTCATCTTTAAAACAAAACAAAAAAAATCCGTTTGGGAGACAAAATAATAATCTTATGTCATTCCTGTCGGAAAAGTCTAAAATCTAGCGAGTCACCTTAAAAGAGGAAGAAAATAATTTTCAAAAAAAAAAAAAACCCCTTTCCCTTCGCATTATCTTCTTTATCTTTATTACATAGTATCAAACAAAGCCGCTTTTCGTGTCTGTACGCTTATATCTTTTATAATACGCAACGGAATTTAATGCGGTTTTCGTCAATAGTGATTCAAGAGGAAGGTTTATATATCGCTGCCCTAGTTCAACAGTAAGATATGTTGTACAAAGTATGTTTTGAGTTATTCATACTTTTATGATTTTAGTGTCATTAATTCACTCGTTGTTAATTGAAACGTGTTTTTATAATTCCATATAAGGACATTTGAAGAAGTCTCAGTGTAGAAATAAAAGAAAAGTAAAAATCTTCCTGAATTTATAAATATCTTAAGATATCAGAATCTTGAACTAAAGGTCGATAAAAATATGCTTAAATGTGTCAGTGAACATTGAAATTTAGGCACTTTGGTTGCGTTTTACAAATATCCGATTTTTGAACCAGACAGAAGACCAAATTTTTCACATGAAACAAAACTTTTCTCAATTTTGTTTTTTTTAAAGATATCTTACTGTTGAACTAGGGCAGCGATATATCCGCCGTCCACGCGGGCGAAACGCTGGCGAAAGCTAGTAATGACATAAATTATTAAATGAAAGACACGGCGTCCAATCCAACAAGCCGCGCGCGCGCACAATCTCTCGCTCCTTATGTTTCCGCACTAATCCAATCACTCGCTGAAAAGTAAAACGTGTGAATAAATAACCTGAAGAACACACACATTTACCGTGCGCAGTCGGGTAAAAAGTAGCCGTTAACACTTTCTCCTGGGAATGCAGATGTCATAACTGGTCTTTTTTATCTTTTTGTTGCTGACCGGGCACGATTTTGACGTCGATCATGCCTGAAGGGTAGCGATGGATGAGGTCTATATTGGGACGAGCGGGCCCCGTGCCCTTTCATTTTGACAATCTAAAAATCACAGCCGGGACCGGCGGTTTTACGTGCATTTCTCGGCACAGAAGGATCTGGAATCTCGATGTATAATAGATGGTCACCCATCCACGGAACAGCCTCGGTAAGCGTAGCTTAACCTTCGATCGATCCGATTCCCAACTTCAATTCAGAAGTTGAAAACAAGACGAAACTCGTCAGCATATTCGCAGAAATATTGAAAATTGTCGTGACTCATGCGGAATCATTTTGTAGATATATCTTGAATGTTTCATTGATAGCAATAGAAAAAAAAACGGAAAAACATCTACATCAACACTAATTATAAAGTAGTAAAGTTTGTAAGTTTGTTTGTAGGAAGTAATCTCTGGATTTTCAAAATTCTTTTAGCATCTATTAGACCAGTTCTCGTAAAAGGTTATAGGCTTTTTAACATCACGCTATCTATCTTTAGGAGCCGCGCAAAAAGAATAAAAGTCAGAAAGACCACAAAGCGAAACCGAAGTTACAGCGCGGGCGGCGATGCATCGTATATGTTTAATGTTTCCTATTTATTATTAGTGTCCCACAGCTGGGCATAGGTCTCTCTACTCTCTCTCCACCTCTCTCTACCCAGAGCTGCCAAGGACCAATTTTAATCAAAGGAGTGCAGCTCATCCCGCCATCTCCGTCAGCTGCGATCTCGTTACCCTCTAACAAAAAAAAACACGCTAACGTCACGCTACGACCTTTAGAACGCGACAAAAATGAAAAAAAGGGAGAAAGGACGCTTAGTGTAAATTAAATTATATAGCGTGGCATAGTAATAGGGCACAGTAATAGGCGGGCGACGCGATACTACGCGACTGGGGCCTAAGTCTACTAATTTATAAACGTTACAATGGTCTCTCAATGGTGTGTTTTTGACAGTTTTTGTATGGCAAATCTGTCAAAAACTTACCATTGAGAGACCATTGTGACGTTTATAAATTAGTAGACTTAGGCCCCTGGTCGCGTGTCAAAAATTCACGCGAACGAAGTCGCGGACAGAAGCTAGTCGGTTGATATTTTTGGCTACGGATCTTAAAAAGATGGTAGATACTTAATTCACACAGCAACCATGGTGCGTTCATGGTTGTGCTGCCAAGGGTGCGGGTTGTTCGAAAGAGATACCGTGACGCACCCCCCTGCTCCACCCAAAGCGAGAGAAGTTATTTGATGATTTCCCACAATCATGGTGAAAGCAAGCATTACATTCATAATTTTATACGATTGGTTTGTAAATACGTACTTGTAATCCGCGCCCAACACGCCACATTTGAATTTAAATGTGTGAAAATCCTCACGATGTTCTAATCAATTGGCGATGTTAGATGTTATCTCGAGATAATGGTGATAATATGTTTCTTAGAATTAACGTTCTTAATTTGTGATCCACACAATACTCTGCCTTGCGCCTTTTAATTAATAATTTTCGAGTTTTTGTGTGCATATTGTGTGCCTTAACCTCTGTCAAATGAATTTCGTATCTTCCTTTTCTTTTTTATTCATACATGTATTGCTCCTGACACAAAAGTTTACGATACGTTAGTATACGAATATATACAGTCCATCCTACATTCATTGTAATGAAGTTCGTGTCCCTTTGTATAACCTTATTTTGCGTTTTATCTGGTGTATTGCAGAGGTGCACTCAGACTGCCAATCGTATTTGGATGCCATGATATTAGTGGTGAATCTATACTCAAGCCTGTGAAGGATAATTTCCTTTTGCACTATAGATAAATCTTTGCATGACCTTATGCCCCCCAACAGTGGCTGAAATCGGCCTGTGGATGAATCATCATCCACAGCCCATTATTATCAACAGATAATTAACTATTTACGGCCCGAGAAGTGCTATAATATTATTTCAACATATTTAAGCCCTCTTACTCCACTTTCCACCTGGAATGAGTCTTACTTCCATAAATAATTGACTTGTCTCGTGGGCAGCGATAATATAAAGAAGCTGACTCACACTGTCATCCGGTGAACAACGAGTGCAACGCGTATGTTTACAACTCATATATATTGTGACTATTGTGAGTAGTTTTATTGCTATGACTTTGGGACTATACTTGGTTCTTTTACGTATCCTGGGTCCTTGTTACTTTGGGTCTGCGCTAAATTTTGTTACCACCATATCGGTCACCAGTTCTTTAGTCTCTCGTCCTTCATCTATGGCTCAATGATTGCTATACCTTGTGAGGTATCTTCTTTTTCTCCTTTATTATTTATTAGCACTTCGCCCGCGACGTTGTCCGCGTGTAATTTCGCCTCTTGACCCGACCCACCGCGTTGCATCCCATCGCATTTACTTCATTTTCGCGTAGCGTTCTTTTAGATTTTTTCCTTACCCGTACCGCGATGTTACATAGTCTTCCTCAAAAATTAGGCTACCAAATGCAAAAATATTTATTCAAATTCGACTGGTAATTCCAGTGATTACTTCCTACAAACTAACTTACAAACTTTACGTCTTTTTAATAGTGTAGAAACAGTAGAAAGTATATTTACAGGACAAATTTTTAACCAGTGCGCAAACTGTAACTATTAATTCAGTATATCATTCTAGCTAGACCCCGTAGCGTAAAAAATTTTCCTCGGTTATACAAAAGAAAAAATCGGCTGTTTCATAGAAAACTGCAAAAACTACGTGGTCAAAATGTATGGAACAGCAGATTTTTTTTTTTGTATAACCGACAAAAAAATCTATGCTAGCGGGTTTAGAATGAATGGTGAATTCATGGTTACAGTTCGCGCACTGGTTAAAAATTTACCCCGTAAATTAAAGGTTTCTTATGAAGTTGGTGCATTGTTCTCTTGGTTTTTCAAGTACAGTATCCCTTTTATATACCGTTTGTCGATTTTTTAAGTTTCCAGAGTCCCCAAAAATCTTCATATCTGTATCACAAGTCAAGTATTATCCATACTGTCTCATAACAATATCTTCTAAATTCGCTGACAGGCTTGTTTATGCATTATGTAACACAATGCACAAACAAGCCGCCATAAATAAGTGATTATTTCTATGATAATCATGTTCATTTACGCACCTGACTAAGGAATTGTTTGTACATACATTACTACTGGCAGCAGGCTTAGCATGACGCTTCCTATTTCTACTCTACCGCAGAATACCAATCGCTTGTCTACATTTCTCGGTACAAAACTGTCAACTGTCTACACGGAAACGTCATTTTTGTCTACTCTTCCATCGACAAAACGCTTGTCTACCGTTCTCGTGCTAAGCCTGCTGGTGGTTAGTTGACTATCACCATTTCATCAACGACGCTATTATTACTACCACAAAGACGCTTGGTAGGAATGATGCATAAATACTGTGAAGTCAATCATCACGATCAAGAACAATGGTGCTATTGACGTTGCAGTTATTTTTATCAGCTTGATCTAATAATATGACTTAGTGCTGATTTCATAAGTGACGATGCATAAGGGATATCGCCCACTCGATGTGTCCGCATTCAGTATCAGCTCGGGCGAGACGCCGCGTCTCTGCGGTGACCGATTGCGAGTAGGCGGCCGCCGATACTGTGACGTCATGTCATTTACATTTGATTATTTTGATACTAAGATTAGACAAGGTGCAAAAACTGTTTTAACAGGAAACCAACCTTATATTGTTGCGCAAGGTTTTTCATTGATTAAATAATTGTAAAATAGACAGAATCCGGGTCGCGAAAGACCACCTAGCAGATGGCGGAACGAGCTCGATAGATTCCGTCAAAATTGGGACGCGCGGGCACGCGAAAGATGGAAGGAGTGGAGGGAGGCGTTTGCTCAGGAGTGGGATAGCGTAGGGTAGTAAAGAAAAAGAGGAGAGGGTAGAGGTCGCAAATTGCACAGTTTGGGTGAAAAATGCTTGGTTACTTCGAAGACGAAAACGAAAGCATAAAGAAATGGCGTCCACGCTGCTATTCGCGGCGATCTCGTTGCGCGTCTGCAACGAATTCGCCGCGCATGCGCCGCGTGTTCGTTGCGCGCCCGCTCCGCTTTGGGGATGCTCGCAATCCGCTAGTATGATAAGACCCAATGATTTTAATATTCTGTAAAGTCATATTTGTTACAGTCGTGAATCATATTTTTTTTAACATACCGCCTGACATTGGGTTCCTATTTGGAATTTCTCATGGTCGATTAGGCAATAGGGTCGCCCCCTATTACATGGGACTCAAACATAACTGGCGAAATGTGGGTGTAGAATAAGTACACCTCTACCCAATCGTTTTGGGAAACAAGGATTTACATTAGTATCGTACCTGGTGAAACTGCTCCGAAGCATAGAGCACAACCCGGGAGTACAGCAGCGGTAGGCCTTGTACGTACCCGACTCTCGAACATAGGTATTAAAAGGTATGGAAATTTTGCATTGCATGTTACCTTACATGTTGTGTTGCAAATAATGTGTACCGAGCTTAACCGAGTACCTACGTTGGCAGCACGGCGAGTCAGCGAGTCATCACACACTCGTGTGTAACAAACCACTCACGTCTACTGTGACTGATTGCCCTATCATCAACATTGTCAAACGATATCAATTGACGATACGAGCGCTCACTGTAGTGAATGGATGCGAATGCGTTCTCGACTGCGCCTGCGCTGTTTGCCGTCCGTTCCACTCAGCTGATTTTACGACGTCCTCGGGATGATAAGACGATGATATATTTTCTCTTCTTCTTGTTTTTTTTTTTTTTGCTAATTGTATAATACAAGCAAGCGTTCTTCTTGAATATCACTTCATTTTTTTATTTAAGGTAAACATGATGTATAAACATGATATGTGTTGGTTTTAACCGACTTCGGTGACGCAAAAAAGAGAGTAATGATTTTGACCTGTATTATGTATGTTAGGTATGTACATCTGTTCCCTCTTATCTTCTTATCATAATTTGACAAATGAGGTACCTATCTTCGGAAGCGTCTTTATTATCTGCTGGTTACCTGGCTGGCTGCGCTGGGGTTATATTCTGTATGACATCACATTAAATTGAATACAACACTCTCTTGAGGACATTACGTCATGGAATTACTAAAGATTTAAAAAAAAATTGCCGTGTAATTAAAAAGTAAGTTCAAAAATTGAAACCGTTCAAACCAGAGAAAAATCTCATCTGAAAGCCATGATCGTATGCCACCTATCCTAAATACATTCTATAGGACTACTCACACTTACTCAGCTCTGATAAGCTTTTGTCCATAGAAAATAACGATTTTGTGTAGAGTCCGTTCAGCTTTCCGCGGCTGAACGGATGCGTACGCATCTCATACAAAATCGTTGTTTTCTATGGACAAAAGCTGAACAGAGCTGAATAAGTGTGACCAGTCCCTA
This sequence comes from Polymixis flavicincta, assembly GCA_949987655.1. NCBI lineage: Eukaryota > Metazoa > Arthropoda > Insecta > Lepidoptera > Noctuidae > Polymixis > Polymixis flavicincta. The sequence continues at coordinate 5,758,516 of OX465171.1, read as the reverse complement.
ACAGTAAGTAGTAAGCGATCATAAGCTGAAGGGAAAAGTGGCAATCGACCACGATTTTCACATGAGAATATTTTCTTGTTTAATACTTTTTAGAGCGTGATTTTTCAGTTGTCAGGCTTTGCTGACTGTATAGGACGTCCATGCGTGACGTAAACGAACGAATTTTCGGACAGTATAGTTTTCTAACATCTAAGTAGGTACCGACAAATCTTATGATGTAACGCCGAAACTTTCGCCATTTCCTTCCACAATACTTTCTTAAAATGTTCAGTCCGTAATAATATATGTGTACATGTTAATTGGACTCAAAAAACTCTAATTAGAAGTTTTTGAATGCAAATAGCATATTGCACCTAAGTAGAACAGTCCAAACTAAAATGATACTAATTCCATTCAAGTGAGGGTACAGTTTGGAATATAAGTTGTTCGGCTAATAAGCCCAGTGTAACGGTCGGCGCACATTATACGGTTAATTACTGCGTTTTGCATAATCATATTAATATAACGATTCAATTTCTCTAACATCGCAACAATTTATTTTTCTACCTTACGTGTAGGTATTTGGACGTATACATAATTATGTTCTTAAAATAAATAATTAAAACGCGAGCTTTTTTTCTGCAACCATTATCACAGCATGTTGAACAAAAAAAAACCCGAGTGCCTCAAAAGTGAACTTTATATATACGTTAATGAAACCTATTTATGAAACCCTTTATTTTGATACCACACTCAATAGCTTTTGAGGATTTTATTTTTCAATTTTGATATACCTGTGTTACTCTCACAATTAAGACGAATCTAACGGCACCTCCCAAGCTGAAATCGATCAAGCCGTTTAGGCTACAGAGCGTGCCAAATAAATATACAATACTAAACGACTTAAATATACATAATACATACACACACTCGAAAAACATAACCCTCCTTCTGGCGCAGTCGGGTAAAAAGAAAACAACGACTTCCAAAAAAACACCACAAAGTGAAATATAACTTTAATTTCGGAAGTCGATGTTTTTGTTTCGACTTCCTAAATTATAGTATTTTTACAAGTTTTTTTTTTCACTTTGTAAATGTTTTTTTGAGAGTTAACAAGAAATTGTGTTGTTCTTGTATCTTACGACGCATATAGTTTCTACAATGAATTTATCTCAGAATTCTGAAGCTTCTTGGAACACTTTCATATCTTGAAGGTCTTCCGGTAACTGAAGAAACGCACATACCACGTGGCAGTTATACTTCAATCCCAATTCTCAGATGATGACATAACATCACGCCTGGTTACCACGAAGGGTAGGGCAGAGTTGTACCTGTAGTAAGTACACCCACATTTTGTTAGCTGTGGTTAAGATCCATGTAATAGGGGGTGAGCCTAGTGACATCAACCGGACACTACTGAGAAAATCCAGATAGAAAAACTCAATAACACTTTCAACGACCTGGGACTCGAAGCCTTCATGAGCAAGCACCACTAGACCAACGAGGCAGTGAATTCTTAAAAGATATACCGGAAAAATTAAAAATTATGACATTTTGTGATGCGTTAGAATAGTGAATGTGAATGACAATTCAAAAGCCTCACCCCCAATAAACTTGCAAAGGAGTTCGTTGCACGGACTTGCAAATAATCTTGAGTGTGTGCATCATCTTACAGTCCACTAACCCATATAGGAGCAGAGGGCTCGGTTGGTGTATTGTTTCAATTACTGTTTCCTCACTGAGGTCGCGGTGTCGATGGCACATAAACTTTTTCAAAAAAAAAAAAAAAACAACCGACTTCCGGAAAAACACTACAAAGTTAAAAATAACTTTAATTTCGGATGGCGGTGGCAAAAAATTTAAATAGATATCCAAAGACACCGACTTCTGAAATTAAAGTTATTTTTCACTATGTAGTGTTTTTTCGGAACTCGGATGTTTTTTTTTGGAAAAGTATTTATCTTCCACTTTTTAGTTATAGTACATAGGTACGAAGCCCCACACCAATTCAAAATTTCATCATCCTTGGGGTATTCTCAAAGTCAATCAAATCAAAAGAATCCATATTTATGCGATAGCAGCAATCGCTGTTCATTTGCTGTCATTTTTTGAAGAATTCCGTTGGCTGTCATCGCCAGATCTACATACTCGTACATATATGAAATTTAAATAGGACCCTTTTCGGAATCAACCCCTTTCGAACAAAAATGAATTTTGCAAATCCGTCTAATATATTGCGGAGTTATACCCAAACATACATACGAAAATAACGTCCGAATTGATAACTTCCTCCTAACTGCGTCATGTATAAACCGATTTGAAAAATTATTCGTTCGTTTGAAACACGTACACAGAGTGGTTCCATTACAATTTTGGTCAAGTTTTTATTAGTGGTTTTTGAGGTAGATTCAATAATACGTAATTTTTCCACTTGGTTAATTTTGATGATGCTCTTAGAATTCTTGTCACTGTTGTTTACTTATCAAGTAATGGTATACGAATTTGTTTGCGGTAGGTACGAGTACCACAACTCAAAAAAATATAGTCTGAAAGTACTTCCAGAAAAAAAAAACACTCCAAAGTGAAAAATAACTTTAATTTCGGAACTCTGACAATCACACTTACCAAGGGGAATCGTATTACCCAGTTACTGGATTGTGGAGGTCGGATAGGTATCTGGTCAGCACAGGATGCAGCAGCCTGCATCCGGTTAGACTGGAAGCCGACCTTAGCATAGTTGGGAAAAGGCTGGACAGATGATGATGATGCATACAAACAAATTGACCCACCCTGCGCTCTTCGATCTGAAACAAGATTCTTTCAACAAGTTTTGTTCACAACAACCTTAATATGTTGTAGTACTAACTGTCTGACTGTCCTGGAAGTATTTAGATTACGTCAGTTCCTACTTCTAGTATAGACTGGAAGCTAACCCCAACATAGTTGGTAAAAGGCACGGCAGTAGCAGAATCGTAGTTTTCTTACTTTTGTTTGACACGTCTTTTGGCAACTACGATATATAATGTAAGGCCCTTCGGGGCCTGAGTTCACTATGACCCTTTAACGATTCATTACTCGTAACCACGTCAATCACACACGAATTCTATCGAATATTGTATTAATAATATCGACAAATTGTCTTGGAACATACATACATACACATACATCCTCAGTTTATAAACGTTGGAACTGCTGGGACATAGGCCTCCTCTCAATGAGAGGGAGTGGGCCGTAACCTACCACGCGGGCCCAGTGCGGGTTGGTAGATGTCACATGTCTTCGAATGTCACATGAATGTGTCATGTTCACATGGCTTGGAACATACAGAATATGATATTTCGATTCATTACCGTTACATTGGTTTCTAAAAAAAACGATATTGAAGTAGTAAGATTCCGCGGGGAATCATTATAACGATATAGAGTTGGGGCCCAGGTAAGCCGGTTTATGTCGAAAGTGTGATCAAATGTTTACTGGCCGTAATCTTGTAATGTGCAGTGCACCTTAGTCCCGTCAGCCCGAGCTTTGGCACGTAATGTTTTAGCTATCAAAAATAGAAAGGGTGATTTTCGTGTCTCAATAGCTCGGGTTCACTGATTTCAAACGCATTTCATCATCATCATTTCAGCCGAAAGACGTCCACTGATGGACACAGCTTTTCCCCAAGCTCTGCTGCTTCGACCGGTTCTATGCTTCCCGCATCCAGTGGATTTCACAAGGTCATCGGTCCAACTTGTGCAAGGCCTTCGCGGTTGCCACTCCAGAACTTTTCGGCTCCATCGGCTATCTGTAGGTACTTAAGTCTACTGCCACTTAAGTTTGATGTCTGTTACCTTGGTTGTTCTGCGAATCGTATCATTCCTGATTCGATCACGCAGGGAAACTCCAAGCTTCCCTTTCCAGTGCCAATTGAGTTTATATTTACACGCCTTAATTTGGATGCTGCGTAGATGTTTTGAAGTTCTACAGGTATTAATAGTAACGGTGCCGGTGTCAGGAATTTCATTGCGTTTTCAGACCGGAACATTTTCAATACGATTTTCACTAAGAATAACTCGCGTAAGGACGATTTCTAAGCAAAGTATTGTTCCCGACGGTTTGGACACATCTTCGTTTCCTCATCATCATCATCATCATGTGCATAGCCTTTTCCCAAGTTTGTTAGGGTTGGCTTCCAGTCAAATCGGATACAGCTGAATACCAAGTATTTGACTCGAAGCGACTGCCTATATGACCTCTACAACCCAGTTACTGGGTAATACGATACCTCCTGGTAAGACTGGCTGACAGAGTTTTGGGCTTCTGATGACCCGTAATGACTGTCAAAGATCTACGAATGACAGCCGTACTTTTGAAGGCACGGAGGGGTCTTATAATGTAAAGATGGCCTTCTACGGACCAACCGTGGCAAGCGGTTAGCTTAGTAGCTTAACGTGATCGATCGAGCCGTGCCATTTATTAAGCCACAATCCTTATTTCCTAGTATGGGGTTTTTAACGAATGAATCTAGGAATATTTCCAAAAAATGCTTACTCAACATTTCAGCCGAAAGACGTCCACTGCTGGACGTAGGCCTCCACAAATGGTTACTCCCATGATCATAATTGCGTTCCAAAGAAATCTATGGATTGTAGTGGACGTTCTCTGGAGCCTTGTGTCCAGCTTAAATATTACTTTTGGTGGTTTTATGATGTCACTCTCTAGAAAGAGTTCTCTACTACCTTGCAATCCACGTCACAACTGACATTGAGCCTGAATGTAAACATTTATTTCTGGATCACCAATGTTTTGATGATCATCACCATGGCTACTGATAACTTAAACCTTTAGTCTGTATTGCATACTAACTAGATTAGACCGGATAACAAGAGATAACCAACGAAACTAGATATTGCGTAGATAGCTATATCTTCGAGTATCTGGAATACGAGGATGTTGTTCTGATTTGAGAAAATGAGCATACAATCAGGTCTTCAGGGGCCGTCCGTGAATCCCATAACGTTTTTTCCTCTCTGGTGACATTATAACTTGAAAATAGATGGGCAAATGTAGGCCGAGTAATTTTTTTTAACGTTTTTGCAATTTGCAGGTCAGTGTTTTTTTTTGGGTGGGAAATTATCAAATAACTTCTCCCGCTCTGGGTAGAGCAGGAGGGCGTATCAGACTTTTACTGACTAAACCCACCCATGTTCCTACAGTAGCCCGTATGCCAGGGCTGTGGTATCTCTTTCGAACCAACCCTCACCCCTGGCAGGCATCGGCCCTTGCGTGCCCATCATTGTTTGTGCTGACATCTCTTTGAGGCGCGCGTGGAACACAACGCGCCGTAAACTTGGGCTTGGTCCTTACCGGACAGCGAACTACCCATTACTCGCCGTCCGCAAGCCCATGCCTAGAATGCATGCCTTTTCATATGCTACTGGCAGTTGCATATAAAGTCGGATTATTATTATTTTTACATGATTTTGGGCAAAGGATCATAATCAGGATCAAAATGGACAAATCATGTAAAACGGAACGTCATTAGGAGGAAGAAGAAAGTGTTTACGGAAACGTGCATTGCAATAGGCACAATAACTTTTTACATTAAAATTAAATTCCCTATTCGAAAATCGAATCCCCGGCGCAGATGGTCGTATAAAAATATTTACTATATTAAGTACGAGTATGTCTTAAGGCGTGAGAAAATTTGGTACCACTTTTTGTCATTCTCCTTTGGTGTGGGCATATCTTCATAATCCTAGCGATTGCCTCTCTCACACTTTCTACATTCTTAGATTCCTGAATCTCGAGATGACCCCGCAGTAAAAAAAAACACCATGAAGAAAATACTAAAGTCGGTTGTTTTTTTAACCCCCAACAGAAACGAGAAGTTTTGTAGCCTGAAGCCGCTTCTTTATCTACCTGATAATACATACTTAATGACTAACTCGTCATTTACGACATTCGCAAGAAATTTATACGTATGTGATTGGTATGATATCCGGATACCACACATTTCTTTTGTATTTATCATAGTGTTTTGTTTACATCTAGATACAAACTACTGGTCGCCCAGTCGTCGTTTGACCATAATTCATTTTAAGTTTGTATTGCATAAATATTAGCTTTTCGCAATCCTTTTCTGTAATCTTTAACTGCACCAAACATACTTCTCCGTCCGCGACTTTTCGTAAAACGGGGTACAAAGTTTTTGCTTCATGTAGAGTATGGATGTACAGGATAAATTTAAATCAGTGTGCAAACTGTAACCATGAATTCAGCATAACATTCTAGACCCGCGTAGAAACTTTACGTCAGAAATACAAAAAGCAAAAAAAAACTGTTCCATACATTTTGACCGCGTAGGTATTATTGCACTTTTCTATAAAACAGTAGATTTTTTTTGTAAAACCGACGAAAAGTTTATATGCTACGGGGGTCTAGAATGATATTCTGAAATCATGGTTACAGTTTGAGCACTGGTTAAAATTTTACCCTGTATTATATCTAGCAAACAGTACAGTAGCGTCAGTAACCACGGGTCGTTGATATGTGAATGAACCCAGTACATTACCGATGCACTTTGCTCTAGTATAACTATGTAATAACCTTATAATAACTAATTATAGCGCATGCGTCCGCCAGCGTATTATTACTCATGATTCAATTATACATATATGTTATACATACAGGTACCACGTACTATACAGCAGGGCATTTGCGTAACACACATACCTACAACACTAGGAATGGCTGTCATTTTGACAGTTCACCAACATTCATTGAGTTTTTCATTGTTGAGCTTGACAGATTTTTGAAAAATATGAAACAGTGGGTTAGCAATACCAAATACCAAAACACCAAAATACTTACAAAAATATGGACGTTACGGAATTAGAAAAAAAAAAAAAAAACATAAAAACATTTTTAGGGTTCCGTACCTCTAAAGGAAAAAACGGAACCCTTATAAGATCACTTTGTTGTCCGTCCGTCCGTCCGTCCGTCTGTCAAGACCGTTTTTCTCAGGAACGCGTGGAGGTATCAAACTGAAATTTCTATATGATACTTAGTTCTACTGTCCCTGGAAGCTGTAGAAAAATCAACCTTCTAAGTCAACGCAATCAAAAGATACAGCCATTTAGGCCGCAAAATTCCGCAAATTTTCGAAACTCGCACGGGAATCAAAACCTACAGGGTACTTCCCGTGAACTTAGAATCTTGAAATTTTGTACGAAGTCACGTCTTATAGTACAGATATAGGAAAAATTACGAAAACCGTAAATTTTTAGTTTCGTCATATAAAAAAAAATATTTTTGACAATTTTGAACTTTTACTTATATACCCACAGGTTTGTACGGAACCCTCGGTGCGCGAGTCCAACTCGCACTTGACCGGTTTTTTTTTTTGTCAGCGGCTTCGCCCGCATGTTGGTCGGAAAATATCACACGGGACGCACTACCGGCTTTAAAAAGTACCCTCTGCATGTATTAATCCAGGTTATAATCGATCGGTGTGCCAAACATCTAAACTTTATCATTTAAAATATTACTGGGTTTTGGCAGTCGGTCTACCCAGGTGTAGGTCGAAAATTATTCTACGGGAACGTACTACCGGGATAAAAAGTTTCACCATGTACAGACGGCCACCACATCAAGCTACCCCAAACTGTCAATTTTTTCCAATTGATCATGAACCTTAAGCTTATGTGACAAAGTTGAAAATGTATCAAAGAAATTTGCCAGATTGGGGTAGCTTGATTTGCTGGCGTCTGTACTTATCCAGGTTACAATCTATCTGTATGCCACATTTTATCTAAATCCGTTTGGCCATTTTTGTATGACAAACATCCAAACTTTCACATTTATAATATTAGTAGGAAGTAAGATTTTATCGTGTTTAGATATCGATATCAGCAGGCCTAGACAAAGCACATTTCTGTTAGCGTTCACGGCAAACGCTACGCCAAAATGTATGGGAATGACATTACCTGCGGAAAGGTTACGTCGTGTTCTTTCCGCAGGTAATGTTATTCCCATACATTATGGCGTAGCGTTTGGCGTGAACGCTAACAGAAATGTATTTTGTCTCTAGGCCCTGTCCCGCTGCGGAGTTTAACTAGGCAGTCTAAAATAACCCCGTATACGTGATGTATTGCGTTAGTGCATCTAGCTAGCGTTACGTTATCGCCATGTTGCTGCCTCCGAGCCCTAAGGGTGATAGTGTACCGGTGTAGTTCGTAACGGACGGGCGTGCGGAGCGCTGCGGTGTTTTTGTGTAGAACGAGTGCATTTTGTGGTATTACTTTAAAAGTGTTGTGTGTTTATTGACAAAAGGTATTAACGATGTTTTTTTTACACATTCACCTGCTTCTTCCCCTTCGTCTCGGGTCGATGACTTAGTATGCATAGTATGTATAAAAACTTTTCCAAAAAAAAAAACGACCGACTTGCGGTTAAAAGTTTTTATTTTTCACGTTTTAGTTATGGTACTCGTACCTACCCCACACCAATTCGAAATTTCATCATCCTTGGGGTCAAAACAATGAATATTTATGCGACAGCAGCAATCGCGGTTGTATACTGTCATTTTTTGGAGAATTCCGTTGTCTGTCTCCGAAACACATCATTAGATCTAGCTACTATATGAAATTTAAATGGGACCATTTTGGAATTTCAAACAAAAAAAATAATTTTGTTAATCTATTTAAGACGGAGTTATGCCCGAACATACCTACATAAAAATAAAATAAAACATGTCGAATTGATAACCTCCTTTTTGAAGTCGGTTAAAAAGATTTTATGTTGACAAGGATGTCGTAGGTTCGTCCGTCGGGTATTGGCTCAGGTTCGAGTGGAAACCGGAACCGGGAAGTGGGACAATACGGGCTGATTAATTGTTAGCTTTTATATTTTTATTAAAAATCTCTGATGGTCGTGGTCCTTTGGGAGTTACGTGGGGCTGGGGCTGTGGGCCGTGTTACCATATACAGGGTAAGTTTTTATTCAGTGCGCAAACTGTAACCATGAATTCAGCATATCATTCTAGACATAAACTTTTAACACACAAATTTTTCGCCAGTTATAAAAATAAAATCAGCTGTTTCATAGAAAAGTGCAATACCTACGCGGTCAAAATGTATGGAACAGCTGATTTTTTTTTGGTATAACTGGCGAAAATTTTCTACGGTAGGGGAATGAAAACTTTTCCTGTATACAGACAAATTAATTAATGATTATGGGGTTGTGGTGGCTTTTTATCCGACTTCAAAAAGGAGGAGGTTATAAATTGTCTGTATTTTTCTTGTGTGTTTGCTCCGAGACTGCTTGGAAAATTGCGGATCGATTTTTTTTTTTTTTTATGGATAAGGTATGCCTCAAGGGTGGTCCCATATGCATTTTTGTATATGGGACCACGTGGGTAGTTTTTGCGTTAGCTTCGGTAAAACGTGTTTAGTAGCCGATTCATGTGGAAGCGTTCACGTATGAGTTGTGCGTCAGTTCACAGTGGCTTCCGTTTTCCAATGGGCTCGTTAGGTGCACTGGCGGTTGATGTTTGAAGTTGTGTATCTTTCAAAATTAACTAGGACTAATAGAGAAGTATAACAACGTCGCGTCTGGTTATCCTGGCAAGGGTGCGGGTTGTTCGAAAGAGATACCGTGGCACCTGGCACACAAGGAAGACGACAATGAAGGAACACGAGTTGGTTTTAGTCAGTAAAAGTCTGACACGCCCTCCGGCTCCACACAGAGCGGGAGATGTTATTTGATGGCTTCCAAGTCTAAAAAAAAAAACTCCCGTATAACGCCCGGGAAATACAGGCATACGAGCCTGTATTTGTTGTGTGTAAAAGGGAAGTACGGTAGAATACAAAAATGAAATATAATATGAAAAAATCGTGCATTGTCACGTTGTGTAACGTGTGTATCGTATTACCCATACCTACCCAGTAACTGAGTTGCAGAATCAGATAGGCAAACGCAACATGTAAAATACTGATACGAATGAATCCGGTTAGACTGTTAGCAGACCTCAACATAGTTGGGTAGAGGTTAAGCAGATGATGAAATATATAATACTTAAAAAAAATATTGGCTTAAACTGGGCTACTTATAATTTTCCTGCCTATATTTTAGGAGTCTGTTGTATTTTCTCTCACAAAGCTTGCTAAGCCGAAACATGTAAGAATGATCTTAAACTTTGGTGTTTATCTTTGTTAGTCAGACAGTTAGGCACAAAAGCACCTCGGTTCCCACAGCTAGCTATCACCAAGGGTTGTCCAAGGCTTCTCTTTAAATGATAAATCATTTATTTCTGTAAGTAATTTTGTACAAACAATTTTACACGTCAATCATATTTTTTAAACAAGATTAGGTCGGAGTTTCCTATCTGACTATTCTAAGAAGGGCCTAAACAAACTCCCTCACAGTCTCTTTTTAAAGTCCAGACATAATCTTGGTCACATGTGAATACCATGTGTAGATTGGTGTCGGGAATGGTCATTATTCAAATACAATAGTTAGCCAACCTTTAAATAAAAAAATGAAAAAAACTACTTTATGGTTTTTTGTAGTTTTAACCAAAAATTCGAAGACATGTGACATCTACCAACCCGCACTGGGCCCGCGTGGTGGATTACGGCCCAATGTCTCTCACAGAGAGGAGGCCTGTGTCCCAGCAGTGGGAACATTATAGGCTGATGATGATGATGATGAACTTTATAGTCACCCTTTTGCCAACCTTGTGAGCTTAGTTCGTCACAAAAGATCTTGATACAGTTCTCACAAGGGTTTTTCAAGGTTGACTTTTTATAAAAGCACAATACAAATGACTAGGTTTCGTTTGATTTGAACCCGATTCGGGTGCACGTGGTATTTTATAGGTTAAAATACGCTGCTGATCAATTTCGATATAAAATCATTCTTACTTTTAGAAGGTTCTATTGAGGGATCCTCTATTTGTATTGTACCTTCTTATATTTTTAGGGTATTTTTTATAAGTATCTTTTTTTAAATTCTTGTTTGTTGCTGGGATCCCCGGGTAGACAGAACTCTATATCTTTGAAACTGAAGGATCTATCAAGATGGAACTCAGTAAAAACTCAGTTATAATTCCTCATAAAATGAAAGCAAACAACCCCGTCCGTATTGGTGTTTTATTTGTAAAGGTGTTGGTGGTCGAATGGAACTATGACCCCAAAGCTTATGAATTTATGACACACAGAGCCATGAGCATGAGCAACGATGGCTCAGTGGTAACGGTCGCAACCTACGAGTTTTAGGTCGTAGGTTCGAATCCAGAAAGACACTACTTTGTGTAAATTATTTCATCACCACTGCTCTATAAACGGTGAAGATAGACACCGGCATGTCCTAGAACGAAATGTTTAAAGACATGTGACATCTACCAACCCGCACTGGGCCCGTTTGATGGATTACAGCCCATACCCTCTCACAGAGCGCAGGCCTGTGTTCCAGCAGTGGGAACACTATAGGCTGATAATGGAGCCACGAGCGTCATTACTTTGAACGTATGATCTGACGTTTCATTTCGCGCTGTTTTACGTAACCTTGTATTCGGGTCACAATAAAAGACTGGACTGAACTAACATAACCTTTCCTTGTTCACAGCCCCCTCAACATGAATAGGGGCACTCGCGTGGAGCCGACGCCGCCAGAGTGCGCGTTGGCGGCCGAAATGTTCGACCACTTCTGTTCGGCCGGCACCATGAAGCAGATCCTCGCGTTACACCGGGAGATCTGCAACACGCTCAACCTCAAGCCCAACAGACTGCCGGACTTCTACCCCAAGCTCAAGGTACGTGTCCGACTAGCAGGCTTAGCACGACGCTTTCTATTTCCACTCTACCGTAGAATAGAATTCGCTTGTCTACATTTCTCGGTTCAAAACTGTCAATAGTCTACGCGGAAACGTCATTTTTGTCTATTCTTCCGTCGACAAAACGCTTCTCTACGGTTCTCGTGCTAAGCCTGCAGGAATCAGTTGTACCGGAAAAGGATAGAATAAAAATGTATTTATTAGACTCGTACCAATATCAGAAACTTAACTACACAATATAATATATTTAATAACATTTATATATAAAAAAGAGTGTATAGTAAAAAAAAACACCCTAATTGCGTAACACACTACTAATCAGACTCTGAATAATTTTGAAGCTTATTCTTAATCCATTGCTTCATATGTTTGCATAATTCGTCTGCTCAACAACGTAAACAACGCAATGAATGCTGTGGACCTGTCAAAACTAAAGCGAATCCTAGTGATCGTGTGTTACGCAATCACCCCTTTGGGATTACTTGAACGGGAAGCCATTCATAGGCAATAGACTATGGATGCGTTTTCCGACTTTAGATTTCTATCTTGTATCTGTAATTCTTAGAACTAGTGGTCGCCGAGTGGTCGAAATAAGACCATAATTCACTAAAATATTAAGTTTTGTACTAATGCATTTATTATAAGATACCAAAAAATAGATAAGTAGTTTACATAATAATAATTATGTGGTCTTATTACAAAACAAGCTTTTTGTTTAGGTATGGTTTAAAACTATCGAGCCTGATTGAACTCGAAATGGGTACACTTCTTTTTACAAAACTGACACAGTACATTGCTAAGTTGTCATTTTTGTATTGAGAATTTCACCCTAATCGAAATAAAGTTCGAAATGGAAAAATTGGCTCAGAAAACCAACTTTTTTTTTTGGATGGTGGGAAATCATCAAATGACTTCTCCTCTCCCTCTCCGGGTGGAGCAGGAGGGTGTGTCAGACTTTAACTGACTAAAACCCACCCGTGTTCCCTCAGTTGCCTGTGTGCCAGGGGCGACGGTGTCTCATCCGAACAACCCGCACCCCTGGCAGGCATCGGCCCTTGCGGGACCCACCAGTTGTTGCTGACATCTCTGACGGCGCGCGTGGAACACAACGCGCCGTCCCGCCTACCATTTTTCGGCCGCAGGGGATAGGGAGAGCGGCCAACGCTATACCGACACTCCTCTTCCGCTTCGGCCCCACCGCTTCCGCCATCAAACGGTGGCGGCCCCGTCCAGGCCACGGAAGGGAAGAGCGCTGCTCAGAAGCACCGGCACTCCTCCTCTGCCGCAGCCCGTAACCCTCAGTCGCGATGCCTCCCATTCGACATCGTCTGCCAACCTCAGTTGCGGTGCACCTCACAGCAACCTACTGTTTTGGCCGCTACGTCATCGGCTTGGAGGCAAAAGCCCTGAGGAGCGGCCCCACGTTTGGGTTCCTCGTCGCTTCACCGTGGCTGGGAGACCACGGCTACTGAGCCCCCCGCAACGACAATGTGGGAACCCACTCCGGGGGGGAGAAAAAAAAAAAACTTGATCGCGTTTTGTAATAAGACGGAGTTTTCTGTGTATCCTATACATCTTAGAATATTATTTGTATTTCAGTTCTTATCATTGTGCTCCCCACATGTACCTACGTTGTAGTGATACTTTTTAAAATTTTGACCAACTTACGAAACAACACAAAATAGGTAAAAGCATTTGTTACTTCGTCTCCATCTCCGTCTGGGCCTGTCACGATGTCGTTTGCCAGTAAGCGGGACCCACTGGGTCGTATGTTTGGCCCATTCTGATCGTCTGGCATACGGCAGATGCGTCCAGCTCAATTCCATTTAAGCGTGGCAGTTTTCCGAGTGACATCAGTCGAACGAGAAAGTCGGATATGAAAAAGAATTTCTAAAGATTCCCTTAGGAGCCGAGGAACCACAAAAAATAGTAAAGAACGCTAAGCGGAAACAAAGTTATGGCATGGGCAGGCGATGCGATGCGACGGGGAGGAGCGGGGGACAAGACATTTCACGCGGCCGTAGTCGCGGGCAGTAGCTAGTGTATTCTATTCTGGAGTTGCTCCCTGTTACTCACTGGCAAAATGGAGGTAATTAGGTAGATCTTTGGGAAATATTAGGTGTGATCGTTGATTTTAAATTACTGGGTGTTCTGTTATGTGTATGAAAAGCCACTGTTTTTGAAGTCTTTTTAGGGTTCCGTACGTCCTTATGAAAAATAGAACCCTTATACTCGTGATCCCGAATCAATCGCGTGTCTGTGTATCCGTCTATCACGGCCAATTTGCTCCGAATCTACCGGACTGATTTAGTTGAAATTTTGTACACATGTGAATTTGTGACTTGAACCATTGATATACAAAAAATCCCAAGAAAATCAGCATCTGAAAAAGGTCCGCATAAATAGGGCGCAATGTGCGCAGGTGTCAAGTAGTATCGTCAGTCAGTCTCTTCGAACATTGCTTTGTAAAAACTACTTTAAGTCATTCGTGTAACGTAGAATTTGCAAAAAAAAAAAATGTGTTTATATCATAACTATAACCACTGACGTATAATTGGGGATGGTTTTGAGTTTTACTTTTGTTCGAGACTGTGCATCTTGGGTTTTGTTGTATACTGCGCCTGGCATTGAATTTCTATGACACATCCACCCGCTCCAGCTCCCAGCGCGCGATTTTTGATATATTTTTGCGAGACACGGATTCCGCATCAAGAGAATCGGGCCGCATGTTTGACAAGTCTGTAACTCTGTACTAGAGTCACGTTCCGTCTGTCTGCGGGATCCTTCAAGTCCGTTTTGCATCTTTAATCTAGACTCATTAATAAAAGTTTACAATTCGCACATATTGGTAGCCATTGGCGGGAATGTCGGGAACTCGGGATGTAATCCCATTTTCTAACACACGTTCGTACTTTAAATATTCTAGCTATCCCCATAGGCTGAAACTATTTCTGTAACCGTATTGATCCGTGGTTCGGTACTTAGCTCGCCGCCGAAAGGAAATGCTATTTCAATTCCAAAGGAATTCAGTCATAAAGTACTCGGAGTTTCAATATATCATAGCTTCATAGCAGTTTGAAAATTAAATACCAATGCTGAGTAATCTTCAACTTTATTTCTATCCGAGTAAAGCACATATTTGTTGATAGTCTGTTGATATTTCGCAATGCACTTTTAACTTAGAAAGTGATATTTTAATAATATTGTAGACGAAAGTTTACCAGACCGCGACGTTTGCGAACCGTGGAGTTAGTTTGGTACATCGTAGGTACCGGTCAGACTGCTTTCCATTGCGGTGCAGGCAGGGGGGCTGGAGATAGTGTTTCTTGTGTACTTGATGATATAAAGTCACCGCATCAGTTGCAAGTGTCTACGTCGATGAATAATCAGTTTATTACATTTCTAGCTTTTGCCAGCGGCCTCGCCCGCGCGGGGCAGGAAATAATCGAACGGGAACGTACTACCGGGATAACAAGTACCCTATTTGTTTATCCGGGTTGTAAATATCTGTCGGCCAAATTTCATCTAAATCCATTAAGTAGTTTTTGCGTGAAAGAGTACAAGAGTAACTTCCATCCCTCCTCACAAACTTTCACATTTCTAATATTAGTAAGAAGAGCATTTGTTTTTGTAAAACTCGCAGGAGAATATTTGTAAGTGAATGCGCTAAGGTATTCCGCGAAATTCAAATTTTCCTAAGTATTTTTCATTTTGACCGCGTAGGTATTGCACTTTTCTATGAAACAGCAGATTTTATTGTATAACCGACGAAAAATGTCTACGCTAATGATATGCTGATTTCATGGTTACAGTTTACGCACTGGTTAAAAAAATTCCCTGTATTTTAATCAATATACAACCTGACACTGGCCTGCAAATTGCAATACGGAATTAAATTTGAATTTCGCTAGCTATCTTACCACATACACTGTTGTTTAAGATTGGTACAATTCGTAGCTAAATCTCTACCGGGTTAATGATAAGGCAAGTTACCTTCCTAAAACCCCGACAAATTGATATTCAATAGAATGAATGGAATATTATTAACCATCGAACGCGTGGAACCGTGCTTACACTAAAACTGTCAAAACAACGCAACTCCACGTGACATACCAATTTAATACTTAGTACGTAGAACTTTATCTAGAACGTCCGTGTTTCAATGGCACGAAGCCAACACGTATGCAACTCACCGTCCCAGTTTATTACTCTCTCCATCCAGGAATTCGTATATTGTACCGGGAAACAGAGAAATACGACGCAAAATGAAACTTATGACCGCTAGGTTCTATGCTAGGTATAATATACTCGTAGGTTACTCTAGGATACGTGAATGTGAATTTAACATACCTATACAAGGAGTGACAGAAGAAACGCAAGACCTGAATGTAGTTTGTTCCTAATTGACTACTGAATCCATTTCAGTAAATTTTTATATGGGTATTAAAAAAAAAAAAAATTGGCATACGCTGCCGATTGAGTCCAAGAAAATTCAATCTTAATTCAAGGCTTGTATTTTAAAAGCATAAAGTCAAGCTAGGGTCAACAGGTTTTTCACATTTAATCATCACCATCATCATCAGCCTACAGCAGTCCACTGCTGGACATAGGCCTCTCCAATTGCACGCCATTCAGCTCGATTCTCGGCAACTCTCATCTAGTTGCTACCAGTAAACCTGCGAAGATCGTCACTCCACCTAGCCTGAGGGCGTCCCACCTTACGTTTGCCGATTACGGTCTCCACTCAAGAACACCTCTACCCCAACGGTCATCGCTTTAAGAAAAATAAGTTTTCGTGATTGTATTATGCTTTTAACTCAATACCGTAATTGGGATCATTGGGATATTTGAGGTCTTGCGTTAATAATGATACACCTTGTATATCATGTGTTGTAATAGTTGTAATTGGCAGAGGTAATTTTTTTAAATAGCAGCTTCATCATCTGCCTAGGCTTTTCCCAACAATGTTGCAGTCGGCTTCCAGTTAAACAGGATGCAGACCAGTATTTATCATAGAGCGACTGCCTATCTGACCTCCACAACAAAGTTACTGGGTAATACGATACCCCTAGGTAAGATTGGTTTTCAGACTTTCGGGCTTCTGACGACCCATAACGACTGTCAAAGGTCCACAAATGACAGCTGGGACCAAGAACTTAACCGACAAACAAATTCAACGCATGGGGATTCAGAATCATGTAGGTACTGTATCCATGATCGCGAGTTGTGTGTCGTTGTTCCTGCCTCCATGTATTCTTTCATTGAAATTCGGGAGCAATTAACAGACATTTACATAGCTATGCCGTTAATGAGGTATCAAGGAAGCCACATCTGCTTACACATAGTAGCTAGCAGTTGTATTATGGTAGCTCCCAATGCTAGTTTTCAACACTCAGAGCGCTGGAGCGAGGAAACGAAGACATTTCGGAAAGTTTATTGAACATAATTCTAATGTAACGCCGACCAATGCATTAGGCGGTTATTAGACCCTGAAGTGAAGCCGAACGGGGGGAAAATTGAGCTATATCATACCGAAAATATATTTTTAAACGACTTCGAAACAGTGGGGGTTCTCAATTCGTCTGCTTTTTTTTATGTTGTGGATCGGCTTCGAAAATTGGATATTCTTTACTCATTAGGGGTGGTATATATCGACGGTCCCTACGTTCATAAAGACATGTCAAAAAGCGAGGTTTACAGGAAAGTGTTTTATGCAGCAGTTTGAACTGCTCTAGAAATAATTCTATGTACTACTATAAATATATATTTTTCTATGATGTTTTATTAGCTTTAGGAACGTTATAATGCTACAGGTATGTGCTTATGGAAAATGTAAAACAAATTGTGCAATAAAAAAATATATGCCATTTTTGACATGTCTTTATGTACAGAGGCCAGCACATCAAGCTACCCCAATCTGTCAAATTTCTTTGATAGTTTCTCAACTTTATCACAAAGGAATAAGGTTCATGTTCAATTGGGAAAATTTGACAGTTTAGGATAGGTTGACCTGCTGGCGTCTGTACGTAGGGACCGTCGATATATAATTTTATTAAGATGACACTTGTCCACATTTTATCCGTACAAACTTCGGGAGGGTTTTACTCCACTGTTTGACAATGTACATCAAAAATTAAACATGGTATGGTTTTGTCTCATTATTAATATTGTCCGTACGGAAGCAGAATACTAAAATAAAAAGCCATTAAAAAGTTATGAGCCAACAAAGATTAGTTTTTCCTGCTAATTTAACCTAACTTTGGGCGTGTTTAAGTAATAAAAACTTTTTTCAAAAAAATAACAACCGACTTCCAAAAACAACACTACAAAGCTCAAAATAACTTTAATTTCGTAAGTCGGTGACTTTGGATGTGTATTTTAATTATTTGTCACCGCCTTCCGAAATTAAAGTTATTTTGAGCTTTGTAGTGTTGTTTTTGGAAGTCGGTTGTTATTTTTTTGAAAAAAGTTTTTATTTTTCACTTTTTAGTTACCTACCCCACACTAATTCGAAATTTCACCATCCTTGGGGTCAAAACAATGCATATTTTTGCGATAGCAACATTCGCGGTTGATTTGCTGTAATTTTTTGAAGAGTTCCGTTGTCTGTCTCCGAAACGCATCATCAGATCTATATGAAATTTTAATGGGACCATTTCGGAGTAAAGCCCTTTCGAACAAAAAAACAATTTTGCAAATCCGTCTATATACGACGGAGTTATGCCCGAACATACATAAAAAATAAAAATAAAAAAAATATAAACATGTCGAATTGATAACCTCCTTCTTTTTGAAGTCGGTTAAAAAGAAGTGTAAAATCTCAAAAACTAAGTCGGTACCGACAAAGTTCAATTATCGATAAGTTAAATTTTTTCATAAAACCCGATCTTCCGAAGGACTTTTCTTAATTTTTTCGCGAATGTTTTGCTATAAATGCTCGTGCATCTCACTCAATAACGTTATGCGTGTAGACTAGCGTCTAACTGCTCATCACTGATACTATCTCTGTCGGATACGAAGCCTGGTGAGACAGCGTGATTTTTAGCCAGGCCCACCAACCAGTGAGTTCGAGCCCACGACTAGTGTACCCATAAGAAAATTGCGTTAAAAGTTGACCAAAACTATTTTTAGCCCGCGAAAAGTGTCCCCTTAACTTTGTCTGAGTAGTTATTGCGTTAGCGTCGATAGTACGTTTTTAATCCACTTTGTATATCTTGATAGTGTTATAATACGGTATACGTATTGGTGTGTTGTTAGTTAGTTTAGGTACCTACCATAACTTAAAAGTGACAAATAAACTATTCACAAAGACTCAAAGGCGGTTGGTTGGCCTTGCTAAAAAAATGCTACAAAGTCAAAAAAGTACTTTTATTTCGGAAGACGGTGGCAAAAACGAAAATACAAATCCAAAGACACCGACTTCCGATATTTAAGTAATTTTTCACGTTATAGTGTTTTTTTAAAATATTATTACAATTTAAAAGGTAAACGAACGAATCCAACCAGTAACTTCCAGTGTAGGGCAAATGCTTCCCATTTCCTATTCCACACACTTCTTTCACGTTTGCTAATGCAGGCCAGTCCCATTATCTCCTGTTCTTGGCGTGGTAGATGTCTCCACTTAATTTCAACGCGTCCGAATTAGACGTTTGTCGACATTGCCGACTCAGAGTATGCCCCTCGGGTCAAACATCTTAATCCAATGACACGATCCTGCAGCCAAATTCAATGACCTGTAATTACAATAAAACCAACCAAGACTCGGGTACCGAAAGAATGAAAATAAAAACAAAAGAATTTATTTGGCTCGTCGTGCGTGGGCGCAATGTTCTGACACCGACCAGACTAACCCATTATAAAATGTTTGGAGTTAACAAAAGAGTTTGTGGGATCTGTTATCGAGTTTGGATATAGAAAATTCCGGTAGTATTGTATAAGTTGCTATTGACAACAGGACCTCACATAACATAACCTTGGGACACAGCACAGGCTTCCTCCCTGTTAGAGAGATTGGGCCATGATCTACACCACCCGGGTCCAGTGCGGTTTTGTAGATGTAACATGATGTCGTATTTTTGGTGCTAGGGTATGCCGATTTCCTCACGTTTTCCTTCACCGTTTTGAGAGCAGATGGTGATGAAACAAATGCAGAAACTAAAGTGCCTGCCTAGGTTCGAACATACGACCTCCAACTCGTAAGGCGCGGCTCTCTTTATTGGTCCACCACTGCTCTACTGGGACTCACATATCTGAGTAATTTTTGTCTGACAGAAAAGGTTGATGTGGTCCTTGGATAGGTGACTATTTTGGTCACCCATTCACGGACCAACCGCGGCAAGCGTAGCTTAACCTGATCGATCGTCCCGTGCGGATTTTATTACTCAGCTTCAAGCCCCGTTCATCATCACATGCATCAGGAGTAAATTAGTCTAAACGAAATGTAAGTTGAATACCGCTTTGATACCGTATGTGTGCCCAACCTCACAGCGTAAGAGAGCGTGAAGATAAGATGCGTTTGATAACGCGAACAATGTCAAGTGCTTATCTCAGTGAGGAAGTTAGTTGGGTAGCGGACGTTTAAGAGTAAGTCACAGTCATGCCTGGGTGGTTTCAGCTAAAACGCCAAACTTTGTAAATACAGGGTAATTTATAACTAGCTTTTGTTCGCGGTTCCGCCGCGTGGATGTCGGTTATCGCGTAAAACAGTAGCCTATGTCCTTCTCCATATCCCAGGCTGTATCTCTGCCAAATTTCATGACGCTCGGTTCAGCGGTTTGGGCGTGAAAGCGTAAGAAAGAAAGAGAGAGTTATATACTTTCGCATTTATGATATTAGTAGGGA
Source organism: Polymixis flavicincta (assembly GCA_949987655.1). Taxonomy (NCBI): domain Eukaryota; kingdom Metazoa; phylum Arthropoda; class Insecta; order Lepidoptera; family Noctuidae; genus Polymixis; species Polymixis flavicincta. The sequence continues at coordinate 5,737,878 of OX465171.1, read as the reverse complement.
TTGGCTAGATAAACTCCGCCGCTGCTATAGGTATTGTTATCAAAAACACTAAGATACAATCTGCATAGTCTTTTCCCAACTATACTGGCGTTTTTTTTTTTTTTTGGTTGGGAAATCTTCAAATGTCATCTCCCGCTCTGGGTGAAGCAGGAGGGCGTGTCAGAGTTTTACTGACTAAACCCTACCCCTGTTCCTTCAGTTGCCCGTGTGCCAGGGGCCACGGTAACAAACGGTAACTATGCTGGCGTGAACTGGCGTCGCCGCATCGGCTTCCAGTATAATCGGATGCAGCTAAATACCAGTATACATTACATGGAGCGACTGCCTTACTGACCTCCACACCCCCTGTACTAGGTTACACGATTCTCCCTGGTAATACTAGCTGTCAGACTTTCCGGTTTCTGACGACCCGTAACGACTGTCAAAGATCCACGAATAACAGCCGGGACCAATGTATTAACGCTTTCCGAGGCACGGAGGGGTCTTGGTACTCAAAGATGACCTATCCACAGAACAACTGCGGAAACGTACCTGATAGATCTACCCGTGCAGCTGTAAATACGTAGGCATCATCATCATTTCAGCCGAAAGACGTCCACTGCTGGACATAGGCCTCCCCCAGGCTCCTCCATTTCAACCGGGGAAGGGGAGGGCGTCCACCTTGTGGGAAGGCCTCCCGATGACCTTGTGAAGGCCGCGGGAATCCGCTGGATGTGGGAAGCACAAGACCGGTCGAAGTGGATATAGCATGTCTTTAGTAAATGCCTTTACAATGGTAATAAACGCAAGACTTCATCCACCCCAATTAGAGTATGGCGTTAAAAGCATACTACAAGAAGTCGGTTAATGACTAAAACATAATTTTTCTAAAGCGATCTATTATTATTTAGAAACTGGCGTCGACCACAGCATTACTTTATACATTTAAATTGAGTCGTATTGCCTTAAAAAATATTTAATTTTCTTTGGCTCAAACGGCGGTCAATTTTTTTGAACAAAGTACCTATATTAAAAGTCACTGAAATCGATTCAATACCTCAGGATTTGCAATTAGTCTGTTACATCTTGTTTATCATCATTTCAGCCGAAAGACGTCCACTGCTGGACAACGGCCTCCCTCTGGGCGATTTGCCATAATCGCCACGCTCGGCAGGTGGACAAAAAAATGCAACAGCAAAATGCACAGATAACGCTGCTGCCCATTCTCTAGTAAGTCCCTTAGTCGCCTTCAGTTCTACGACACCCACGGGAAGAAATGGGATGGTGCTATTCTTTTTCGTCTGGCACCACACAGAACGCGTATATACCCCAGCAGTAATGCCGGATTCGTTTCGGTTTGAATGTAAACTACAAACATACGTCAGAATCGATTTTATTTTCGGTACGGCTGCTCTGCTGAGTCTATGTTATCGGAATCTAGAAATAAGTGTTGCGTGAACAATAGCGTGGAGTGAGTTCGTTTAGGAAAATGCCTCCTCTTCTTAGGCGGATTCCATAGTAGCCAGGTCATATATGGGCCTTCTGGATTATTTCAGAAGCCAAACAGGGCCCCAATTATGTATGGTTACAATGATTCCCCGCGGAATCTTACTACGTTCAAACTACGTCAATATCGTGTATTTTAGAAACCAATGTAACGGTAAGGAATCGAAATGTCATATTCTGTATGTTCCAGCACAATTTGCCGATATTATTAATAATTATATTAGCAGATTGCGGGTGTGATTTGACGTGGTTACGAGTATTCAGGCCCTGACAGCATATTCTCACGGACGTAAAAATATCGCGGCGGGAGTTTAACGGGCACTGGATTTACATCTTTCTGTGTTGAACCGAGCATTGAAAATCCAACTGAGTGCATCCCAGCGCGTTGAAAAAACACTCCGTTCGATTTTCAACTCTCTCCGCTTAGCAGTGCGTTGAGGATCCAGTGCGTGAAAAAATACCGCCGTGATTTTATTAAGTCCGTGTGGACGTCGAGTCCAGTCGAATGATTTGTAGTCGCCATGTGTGGTGTTGTGTACTCACATGAAGTACAAACATGTCTTCGCACATGATACATGGCTGACTCAAAGGGTTGGGTGTGCTCGCATGATTGATAGTGCACCAGCAATGTACCATCGCTCATCCATAGTCCACGGGTGACAGTTGCTGAAAATACTTTAAGAGTATTAACGCCATCCATCTTTAGTTGCGACAGTTGGACTCAGGGTATACAAGGTGTAACAGAATTAACGCAACACCTGAAAGTAGTTTGTGCATTATTGACTACGGAATCGATTGCATAACTTTGGGGTGTGAGGGTATTTTAACGATTGTTTAATCATAAAAGTACTTTATTTTATGATATATTTTTGAACAAGTATTTTTCTTTAAAATTTGTCAAACTTTAACAGAAAAGACATCATTATCTTTTAAAAAATACATTTTTTTGCCTGTTTTGCAATATGTACCAATACACTTAACTGTGTGAAATAATAGGGATCATTTTACGATATCCTCCTACTTTTCGGCAAAGCCTTAAAGTATTTCATGACAGAACTTTCTATCAACTGTCCTCAATGCAAGTCAGTATGAACGTGTTTCATTGTCTCCATAGTTTAGACAATAAATTTCTTCCAATACCTATGACAGGTTTATTCATTGTAATCTTTTTAAACGAAACCAGTCTTTATCTCGAAGATTTAAGGTTCATGCTTTAGCGTCTTGCAGATAGCGGATGGCGGCCCATATGCGTCCATGCAGTGCCCCCTCGCAAGCGTCACTTACCTTATTATATTCAAATGATCCTGGAGTCTAGCCGCGTATGTTTGTATTTGTATGCTAATTAATTGCTGTGCGAATGTCTTATAGTTTCGTGTGCACTTGCCTTATAATGCTTAGTGTTCATATCAGGGAGCTCTGCGTTGGCTAGATATTATAAGATTATAACATCTAAAACTTGCAAAGCCGGGACGAGGCTAAATTAGCAATTGCTAGTGACTACTAGCAATTGGTAATTCAGCTTCGTCCCACCTTTTTGAAGAATTGACAATAATACGTCAATATTTCTACGTAGTTTAATCTATATCTATACTAATAATAAAGAGGAAAGATTTGATTGTTTGCATTGAATAGGCTCCGAAACTACTGAACCAATTTGAAAAATTCTTTCACTGTTGGGAAGCTACACTATCATCGGGTGACTTAGGCTATATTTTATCCCCGTATTCCCATGGGAACGGCAACTACGCGGGTGAAACCGCGGAGCGCTGCTAGTCTTTATGTACATTAATACGTGAAGTAAAAACTTTGTAGCCCTTTTTACGAAACGACAGAGGAGTATGAAATAGGGTATTTTTCGATTTCATAAAAACTATTTTAATTTGAAGATTGGGACGATATATTTAACAGAAAAATAAAAATAAATTCATTAATACACATTTTGTCACTTAAGAGGCCTACGTACAATGAACTGTCCATACATACGTAATACCTAAATCATTTGCAACTTGAGCATATTTCCATCATATTATGATGATATTCGGATTCAGACAGTATTTATCTAGGCTCGTAGGGTTTTTTTTTTTCAAAATACTTACCTGAAATGAAGTTTAAGCGAATTGCATTTCGCACATTTTTACAGCGTAAATGACATGTTTTCTCACTGTTTTTTTGGTATTATAACCAACAATTTCCGTAATATTGTTGTCTCAGAAGCATAGCTCATATTATCAAGTTGTAAAATGTCGAAAAAAATATTAAAATACAATAAGTTTTCATTCATCATTTTTGGTATTACGGAACACATCCAAATTCATCATAAATGGTCAGTAGCTAGTAGCGCTATCGCGTCAAGCCATTGTCAATGTGTGTGTGATCGTACTGCTCACTGTAGGTATGTATCCTAGACAGGTACTAACACTAGCGCAACGATAGCAATTTTCAGACGAAATATTGGCTCCGCCCGAATCCTAGTTGCGAGCTTCGGTCGTAGGATTCTTAAAAACGATTAAAATCGAATTTATTTTTCTTTGTTTTCAATTTACCGCCAAAACGCTCCTTACGATGACTTTTAATCACGTGACATTTGCCGTCAACTTTGTTTATACGGCACCGGTACAAATACTTAGTTTGGCGCCGTTTTAGAAGTATTTTTGCACAGAGGCACCGCACACCAGTGATATCATCCATAATAAATCTTGTTAATTATAAACTCGACATTCACTTATTTACTTACTAACTACTTTAGTTTACACAAAGTTGACGTCACGTGATAAAAAGTCATCGTAAGAAGCGTTTTGGCGGTAAATTTAAAACAACTAAAAATAAATTTGGTTTAAATCGTTTTTAATTGAGAAAATGGATAGAAATCAATTTATTTTAATTTTTCTGTTAAATATCTCGTTCCAATCTTCAAATTTTAATAGTTTTTGAAAAATTGGAAAATACCCTATTAGGCACAGTTCAGTTTAAATGGAAAGGGATTGCAGAAAGGTAATATAATCTTTAATTATGGTCGTATTTACGACCACAATATTAATGTATACACTGGAACCTTTTTGAATAAATATGACGCGGTCTAACAGACAGCCACGAAAAGCAAACTTACAAAATCAAAATATTTTATTTCACATAAACCTGCAAGGGCACTTATGAAACGTCAGAAGCTAGGTCCACGGTTCCAAATTGTCGCTTCCTATAGAGAAGAGCCGACAAGAAACTCCACAATTAACAACCTGTAATTTATATTATGTATACATGGACCGATCCTAATGTAGTTGATAGGCGTACTCGTAACGACATTGACAAATGACAATCACGATGCAGTAATATTAAATTGAGATACAAAACCTATTTTTAGGGCTTCGAACCAGCTCGGTTGACGGCCTGGTTAGTCGGAACCGCAAGTTCAGTTTGCTGAACGTGGATTCGATTCCCAGGTCCGGCAGTCAAAGTCAAAGCATTTATTTCAAATAGGCACTTAAAAGGCACTTCTGAACAGTGTTAATACTAGCCCGTATTCTAGATTTGTGGTCGTTTGTTGTTGTAGGCTCGCCTCCTACTATAGGAAACTTAGACCAAATTGGCGAAATGTGGGTGTACTATACAGGTTCAAATTAAGAGGTCGTGTCCGATATTTTTCCGATCTCGTTGATTTACGTGATTTTATAGACACGATATTAGTTTTAAAATATCACATTTTTACGAATCATGTTAACGTCAACATGGTGTGTAAAAATTACAGTGTATTGTTGTGAAAGTCGTAGAAGTATACAAATGTATGAATTACTTTTTTCCATGTTCATATTAAAAATTCAGTAAACAATATTAAACTTGGTCAAATTTTGTGAGATATGGGAAATTAATTGTGAAATTTTTCTTCTTTGTATAACCGATTTTTTTTGTATGAGCGACGAAAAATTTCTGCGCTAGAGGGTCTAGAATGATATGCGGAATTCTTGGTTACAGTTTGCGCACTGGATAAAAACTTATCCTGTGTACTAATAATAAAATAATAAAGCTGAAGAGTTCGTTTGTTTGAACGCGCTAATCTCAAGAACTACCAGTCGGATTTGAATATATATATAATAAATATATATAATACTTATCATCACACTAGGAGCCGAGCATAAACATAAAGAACGCTAAGCAAAAGCGAACTTACAGCGCAGGCAATCCATGCGATACGACGGGGGCACAAAAAAATCACGCGGTAGAAGTGGCAGGCTGAAGCTAGTTAAGTTTAATGACTATCACTTTGCGATTTTCCAGAGAACTGTCTGGACAAATTTCATTGTAACGCTATCGCTAATTACCGGCTTATCTGCAAGATTACTGGCTGATGCGCGGTCGTTGATTGGGCTCGCAAATAAGTGCGAAAGGTTTGACGTATGCGCTGGCGTGGTGACGTTATTGTCAACAGTGGGGACTCTTTGGGGACAGGTCCACTTAATCTGTGTGCTTCTTTCCTCAAAAGACCGTATCAATCTGTATGGTCCTGAACTGACCAGCAGGCTTAGCACGAGAACTGTAGACAAGCGTTTTGTCGTTGGAAGCGTAGACAAAAATTACGTTTCCTTATAGGCAGATGACAATTTTTCACCGGGAAATGTGTGATTTCTAAGTGATTTCTATTCTACAGTAGAGAAGAAATAGAAAGAGTAATTCTAAGCCTGCTGGTTTATGTCTGGACTATCATTAACATATCAATTAGGTGAAGTGAAATCATTTTGAAAGTCTGTGGAAAAGCTTAGTCTATCACAGTCTAGGTTAGATAATCTAGACTGTGATAGACAAAGAGGGCATAAAAGGGCATTCATGCGGTCAGATGACCGCATGAATGTCTATTTATGTCAGCTGCGCCTCTTTGTTTCATATCAAAATGTTTTGAGAAATTCGGATTGTTGATAAAAAAATTTAGAGCAATGGTACCCGTGGTAACGGCTGCGACTTACGAGTTGTTTCATCACCACTGCTGTCAAAATGGTGAGGGAAAACAACGTGGGGAAACTGACATGTCCTAAAACCAATAATTCGAAGACATGTGACTCCTTCCGAGCCACACTGGGCTCGCGTGATGATTTACAATTCGCTGCCTCTCATAGAGAGGACACCTATGTCCCAGCATCAGCAGGGTGAACATTATTGGCTGGTTATTATATTTAATGCATTTTCATTCTCGTTCAGTTCCGTCTTAACTCCGCCGACACCGGTGAAAGATCTTTATGGCCCGAGCATTGTGTACCTAGCTATTTCTTCTTCTCCATAATTCTGTATCTGTGCGACTGTGCCTGCTGTGAATATCACAATGTCCTTATTTGACAATTAAAGATTCTGTTTTATTTATTTATTAACAATGTTTTTCATATATTTTCTAAAGCTATTGATACATTTGCGTATGGTGAGCTGATGAAGGAAGGTACAACTCTTTAACGGTTAGGAGTTAGGTGGGGGTTCGGGCATAACTCCGTCATATATAGCCCGATTTGCATAATTCCTTTTTTTTCGAAAGCATTTTATTCCGAAATGGTCGCATTTAAATTTCAAATACATCTGATGATGCTTTTCGGAGACAGACAACGGAACTCTTCAAATAATGACAGCAAATTAACCGCTATTGCTGCTATCGCATAAATATGCACTGTTTTGACCCCAAGGATGATGAAATTTCGAATTGGTGTGGGGTAGGTAGGTACTATAACCAAAAACTGAAAAAAAAAATCTTTCCAAAAAGAAAACAACCGGCTTTTTTCATAATACGTTTGGATGCATGATTTCTCTCTCTTTCTTTCTGTCTGTATAGTCTTCTAGTGAATGACAACTGGTCCAGATTCCGATATCCCGGTGTCGAAAAACGTGTATTGGGATTTGAATATGAACCCAATAAAAATATGTTCTGATAGGACGTGTACCTATCGAGATTGAAAAATTAAATTGGGAGGGTCCGTCTCAATTATTCCAATTAGCCGGCTGGCTGGCTTCCTCTATTACAACGGGGTTGCATATTCTCAGGGTATTATGCTGCCTTGTCACATCTGTACAGCACAACCCCTCTGTTAGTGTTGCGATGGCAAAACATCATTGTTATTGTTATGCTAATGAGGGAGTAACGGACAGTCCATTGAGTGTCCGGCAAGCTGCACGACTTGTGTGAAGTTGTGAGCTATTTGTAAATAAAATGTTTTAAACCAAAATTCGGTATTTAAAACGACGACCACCTGGGCTGCATCGAAAGAAGCAAAAAAAAAACTATTGTTTATTCTGCACAAACGAAACGCACATTACAAAAAAAAAAATAGTAAAATAAGATACATAAAATGCACACATAGGTACAAAGTAGCCAAAAACCACGTATTCAAGTCGAAAAAGTTTAAAATATTGTTAATTCGCTGTTAGGCCCTGTCCGCACCGCGATTTTTCACCGCGCGTTTTTTATTCTCGCGGATTATATTCCGTGACTTGAATCTTATGGGAGTAGCCACACTTGGCTTATTCCACTATTCCCCCCTGAGAGAATCCCCCTCAGGGGGGAAAACTGCACTCTAAAATAAAATCAATCCTGAAAGCCCCCTCATCATTTTAAGTTATTCCACTATTCCCCCCTAAGAGAATCTCTCTCAAGGGGGAAAACTGAACCCGAATATAAAAAAGTCCAGAAATCCCCCTTTTCATTTTGGATCATTCCACTTTCCCCCCTCATTTTTCCCTCTTAAAGTAATAAAAAAAAAAAAAGTGTTTTAGATAAAATGTAACTAACAAAAAAACGACATTATAATATACATAATCATTAATCAGTCTTTTTTTTCACAACATTTTGTTTTAAATTTCTACGCTCGTAAAGTAAATTAAAAAATAGTGATCAGATACAATATAATTAAACAAAAAACGACATTATAATATGTAATCATTAATCAGTTTTTTTTTCACAGAATTTTGTTTTAATTTCTGCTCTCGTAAAGTAAGTAAATAAAAAAAAAGTGATTAGATACAACGTGATAAACAAAAAAAACACTTTACAATGTAAAATCATTAATCAGTCTTTTTTTACATAAATTTGTTTTGATTTCTACGCTCTTAAAGTAAAAAAAAAAATGTGATCTGATACAATGTGATAAACAAAAAAACGAGTATGTAATATATTTGTAATAAGTGTTTTTCACAGAATTTTGTTAAAATAAAATATGATGAAGAGTCAAAACAATCACAAACAAACAGGGATGAGGGAAATCGGTTGATTTAAAAAAAAAAAAAAAAAAAAACAACAGTTTAAATAAAGTACACGCAACTTACATAAAAAAAAACTAAATTATTTAGCATAAAAAGTGAAAGTTTCCCTAAATAACATCAGTTACATATAAAACAATTATCAAGTTTTTCAATTAATTAATGTTTTTGCGGCAGCGTGAAGAACAATCAAATCAAATAAACAAACAAACGCACTTTCGCCTTTAAAATATTATTAGTTGTAGAGATCCTTGCTAATATTTTAAATGCGAAAGTGAGTTTTTTTTTTATGCTTTCACGCTAAAACGGCTGAACTGACTTGGATAAAATTGGGCCATGGGTAAACCATGACCTGGATAAGAACACAGGATTATTTTTCCCGATATGCCTACAGGATCGAGCAAGACTGCTGGTGTAGCCTCGGGGCGCAACTAGTTATCAATAAATAAAGAACAACAACATTACTGCCTATTTAAAGTATTTATACTCGAATAACATAAAATAATTCAGTAGGTGTACATTTAATATTAGCTTTATTGACTATGTCGACGAAGGCCCGCTTGGTGGTGCTCCTTATTACTTATTATATATTAGTGTTTGAATGGTTAAAAAATATTTTCAAGTTCGCTTCGCCCGGTCCTGCATTCCAAGTTAAATATCTGCCGGCGCCCGCAATAAATATTTTAGCAACCAGCACCAACGAACAAGTCGGTGCCCAGCGCTGGTAGCAGCAGAAGCACTCCTTAAGCGTCCTTAAATTGTAAGGACGTCAGGGGGATTCCTGGACGTTGATTTTCCAGTCCAGTTTTCCCCCCTAAGGCGCATTATCGGGGGGGAATTCGAGACTTGATTTTTTTAGATTACAGTTTTCCCCCCTCAACGGCATTTTCAGGGGGGATTTGTGGAATAAGTATTTTTTTCGATTCCAGTTTTCCCCCCTAAGGGGGATTATCAGGGGGGAATTCGACGCTTTCTTTTTATAGATTCCACTTTTCCCCCTAAGGGGGATTTTCAGGGGGGATTTGTATAATAAGCCGCCACACTTGCGGTAAAAAATTCGCGTATGTCTGATATGAGATGGCGCTTGGAATTGTGGTTTTCGAGTTTAAGATTGATTTTCTACTTTTTTACCGTCACGGGAGCAAACGAACATGCGGGTCACCTGATGTTAAGCAATCACCGCCGCCCATAGACATCGACAACTCCAGGTTTATTGCTGATGCGTTGCCAACTTATTCTCACCCCAAATCTTGGACTTCCGGTTCTCTCACTCATCTATGAAGCCCAACATAATTTTGGTACTTCGCTTTGGTATTATGTAAGAGCGGGGTACCTCCCTGGTCGAGCCAACCTAATTACGAGCTACAGTCAGCTATTGACGACAACTCTACGTGGCTTTCGAAACAAAAATGAGTGTTATATTATTTGTAAAGGAATATTTGAATAATAAAACGATGATTTGAACGAATGAATTATTTTAATATTCTTATATCATAGTAAAAAAATATGAGTATGTAGGAAAGACGGACAATATAAACAAATTACAATTAGACGATCTAATCCCTTTTTGGGGTTTGAGTCCCGGGGAACTTATCAACTATTAACAATAAGTACTTCTGTTGTTCGTTTTAGACATGCGTCTTATCCGAGAATTGCAGCGAACAGACGAAAATTGCGCGAAATTTTACTCGAACCGCGATTTTTCACTGCGCGATCGGAATTACACCTAATACGCACTGCGAATAAAATTGTAGCCATGGCTGGTGGGACTCTGCCTGAGTGTCAAAATCAATGTGCAGCAAAAATTGTTTTTTCTTGCAAGTTTTGTATTAAATCTATATAATATATAAAAGGAGAAACTGACTGAATGACTGACATAATATATCAACGCACAGCCGAAACTACTAGGACTAGGAACGTGAAATTTTATTCAGAGTGCGTATTAGGTGTAATTCCAGTCACGGAATATAATCCGCGCGAATAAAAATCGCGCGGTGATAAATCGCGATGCGGACAGGGCCTAAGATTCAATGTATGATTCAACAGAATTGCGATAAAATAAAGGCGTGGTGAAAAATCGCGTTGCGGACAGGGCCTTCATGCCAAGGCTAGGAACCATAGACAATATAAATGGATCTGCATTATGACACTGGCAATTATATAAAAACAAACTTTTATTACAAACCACAAATAATAGGTCTTTACCTATGAAATTGCCGTTTTGTATGAAAAAATTTAAACGAATTTTTTTCATGAATTTTTTATTTGTATTAATCGAAGTAATCACCCATGCAATCAATGCATCTTTGCCATCGCAGTGGCAGTTTATTGATGCCCTTCTTAAAGAAATCAGCTGGACGGGAGGCAACAAATTCTTCAAAGGCATTTTGTACTGCCTCTCGGGTATTAAATTTTTTTCCCGCCAAGAAGTTATCCAAATTCTGGAAAAAGTAGTAGTCTGTAGGCGCAAGGTCTGGTGAGTAGGGCGGATGACGGAGAGCTTCCAACCCCAGTTCTTGCAACTTGGAGACCGTCTGCTGTGCAGTATGAGGTCGCGCGTTGTCGTGCAGGAGCAGCGGAGACGAGCGATTGACCAATGCTGGTTGGAGATGCGCCAGCTTCTCCATCATTGTGTTCAGTTCTTCACAGTATACATCTGCAGTAATGCTCACCCCGTTTGGTAAGAAGCTGTGATGAATCACACCGGCGCTAGACCACCAAACAGTGACCATCACTTTTCTAGGGGTAAGTTTTCGTTTAGGGCATTGTTTAGGTGCTGAACCAGGATCCAACCAACTTGCTGAGCGCTTACGGTTATCAAACAGAATCCATTTTTCATCGCAGGTAACAATGCGGTTCAAAATTCCTTCATTTGTGTGTCTGTTGAGCAGTGCAAGGCACGTCTCGACGCGTACTTCGCGCTGGCGATCATTGAGTTCGTGGGGCACCCATTTGTCAAGCTTTTTTACCTTGCCAATTTGACGCAAATGGACCAATATTGTTTTGACGCTAACGTCGAAAGCTGCTGCTAATTCAGCCGTAGATTGTGTATCATCAGCTTCCACAATCGCCTTTAATTCGTCATTGTCGACCAAAGTCTTCGGACGACCGCGAGGTTCATTTTTCAGGTCGAAATTTCCAGAACGGAAGCGAGCAAACCAATAACAGGTGGTGCGTTGGTTTGTAGTGTTAGCTCCGTAAACGTCGTTGATGTTGCGTGCCGCTTGTGCCGCGTTGCTGCCACGACGGTACTCATATTCCATAATTACTCGAATTTTTAACGTATCCATGATGACGAAAAAGGTTGAAATGCGATGAAAATGTAACACTAATCAATAAAGAAATGACTACTTTTAGAAAAAAAAAACCATGTTTTTAAAATAAAATTAATTTGAAATTAGAATTCTTAGCCAAACAAAAATTATTTTGATTTGAAATGGCCAGTACTGCAGAACGGCAATTTCATAGGTAAAGACCTAATATAATTACAATTAAGCCGTGCGTCGCAACTGTGCAAGAACAGGTCGTTCCTCAGCAAAATGTTGAGACATTGCATGCATTGTGTGCATTGATTACTTATTAATTTAAAGATTATAAGGGGTGTATTCATAAACGATGATTAAAGTTACGAGATGTTTAAACTTCAAAAATGTATGGTTAATCAGTCGCTAATCATTACTTAACTTTATGCAGCGTTTATAAATAAGGGGGTAAGTTAAAAGGAACTTATTGAAATAATTCATCATTTTTATTAAAATCATGTGAAGTCTTAAATAAACATAATAAAGTCATATATAAGTTTTTTCGATTATACATACTGAAAACAATCTTGATATGCGTACTTAATTTATTAAAACTAGTGGGCGCCCAGTGGTCGAAATTCTACCACAATTCATTTTTTCATTTCAAAATTGAATAATGCAATATTGTATAAAAATATAGGTAAGCTTTCTGCACTCCTTCTCCATTTAAACTTTAATTGTAGCAAATTTCATACTCCTCCGTCCGCGTAAATTTGCGTAAAAAGGAATATACAGTTTTTGCTTCATGAAATTAATATAGATTTATAAAAAATTGCCTATGTCCTTTTCCATATCCCAGGCAATACCTCTGCCAAATTTCATGACGATCGGTGCAGCGGTTTAGGCGTGAAAGCGTAACAGACAGACAGACACCGTTACTTTCGCATTTATTGTATTAGTAGGGAATTTGGGATTTTGAGAACATGCTGTAGCTTAGGTATCAATAAAAAAACTAGTCTCATTAGCTTTTTACTCAGCCACTGCATATTTTGAGAATGTTCTTTTTTTATTAATTTAAATTGCCCATGATATATCCTAATTCCGTGAGTACGTGTGGTCTAGAATGTAGATCACACCATTACTAAACGGCTAAGAGTGGTTTGAAATCGTTTTAAACCAAAAATACTATTTAAAACCAACCGTTTTGTATCTATAGTTGTGGTTGTGACTCAACTATCACTAAACGGACCGCTATTATAGTCTTGCACTCGGCGTAGGCGACTGTCGTAAAACTGCATAATTGCACATAAATCCTTAAGTAATTACTTTTATATAGTTCCACAACTATTCTGCTTTATCGTACTGTTTGTCAACAAGATGTTTATGATATCACAATGTTGATATGAATTTTGTTCTCGAACAATTATTTCGTTCCATTGGCGTGGGTCCCACTAATGGCCAGTGTTACCAACTCTCAAAAATATTTATCCCTAAAGTTTGTGTCAAAAACCCCTAAAACGCCTAAATTATTCAGTTGTCCCCCTAAAAAAAATATACAAATATAAATTCATATGCTTTGATTTTGGTGAAAAAATAGGGAAACATTTAATCATGGTAACACCAACATCTTTCAATCAATTTCTCAAAAAGCCAACTCAGCCAGAACATAAATGGTTTAAAAAAACAATCAATTTTTATAAACATTATCTGTGTATGCATTATGTCCAAACTTGAAATTTTGAAAAACACAAAAACATATCAAACAACACCAACACCACTGACCAACTCATCCACTCCAACAATACCTATTATATACCTAAATAAAAATACCTTTATTAAATTTTATTGAAGAACGAGTACTGCCGTCGTAGTTAGATGACGCCGATGATACTATTGTAAAAAATCATAAATATTGAACTGAATTGTTTGTCTTGATCATTTATATTATAAATTACAAAAATGCAATGAAATCTATTTACCTTTTAGATCTGGATCTGTTTCCCAAATCTTCGTGTACTTCTGACTGTACGTTTTTTTATTATATTTATTTTCCTTAGACATCATTAACAAATTTCTTGTCGACACACAGTACAAACCAAAATCGAAATTTTTGGCGCGGTATCCTATCTGACGTAAGCTAAATGTAAAAAAAAACTTCACAACAACAACCGATTGACAACCGCCATAATTATGCACAGACAATAAAATGACCGCCAGTGGCGCCAGTATTGCCGCCAGTCACCACGGAGTGAGTGGTTGTAGAATTACGTACTAGATGTCGCTATGAGTCGCTAGGTCAAGAAATAAATATTAAAACTAGTTCGGTAATTATCAATTTAAAAATATTAAAGAGTCAAAAAAATCCCTAAAAATACCCCTAAAAATTTAAGACCCCTAAAAAAATCCTATCTCACTTATTTACCCCCTAAATCTGGGGGGAAAACCCCTAAGTTGGGAACCGTGCTAATGGCCACTGACTAATAATATATTATTAAGGTGGAAGCGCCAGGGTAGCCCCCAAAATTCAAATTTTCTTACGAGTACGTTTTTTTTCAATTTGCAGCTCAGTGTAAGGTTATATGTTGATTAAAATATGATTTGCGACCGAAACAAATATGGCTTTACATAATTATAGTCTTTAGTCGCCCAGTGGTCGAAATTCGACCATAATTCAATTAAAACTGAATGTACCTATTTGGATTTGATTGTTTGCTTGCATTGAATAGGTTCCCGTTTTAACATATAGTCATTAATACAATCCTCTAATTTCAGTTAATCCGTCTTTGGAAAAGTCATTCGAATTATCAAATTTGAATGACTTTTTGGAACGTAATTTTTCAATCATCTGGCTGTAGTGATGATTATGTGTCTGTAAAGCCATTCGTGTTACGGTCGCAAACCATAATTGTTTTTTCAACATAAAGCCTGATACTGATTGCAATTTGCCAGAAATGAAAAAAAGAAATTATATCGCGGTCTGCCTTAGCGCATCCACCTTAAACAATAGTTGGTATATTTCTGACTTAGGCTGACTTTATTTACTGTTGGCGGTTTTAGGTTGATTTAAACTAATCGAGTGAATGTTGACTTTGACGTCGTGTGTCCTTCGGGAGGAAAGGCGTGTCTGCAATTACTTTAATGTAATTAAAACTATTCTAGCTTGCAAAATAATTATCCTACCGCTATATAAGTAATGAAACACAACTTTATATTCGACTTCAGGTGCACGAATCAAGAGTCACCCTACGTTTGTATGGACGTGGCACATAAATATAACGCGGCGGCATTTTATCGCGCACTGGTTTTTCAACGTAATGCTTAGCGCCGGAAGTTGAAAATGCAACAGTGTGATTTTTTTGCACGCTGGGACGCGCGCTCATCATCATTTCTGCCGAAACACGTCCAATGCCTGACATAGGCCTCCCCCAGGCTCTTCCACTTCACTCAGTCTTGTGCTTCCCACATCCAGCGGATTCCTGCGGCCTTTACAAGGTCATCGGTTCACCTTGTGGGAGGCCTTCCCACTCTACATCTTCCGGTACGCGGTCGCCACTCCAAACCTTTCGGCCCCATCAGCCATCAGTTCTGCGAGCAATGTGCCCTGCCCACTGCCACTTACGTTTGCCAATTCTTCGGGCTATGTCGGTTGCTTTGGTTCTCCTGCAGATCTCTTCATTCCTGATTCGATCACGTAGGGATTCCCTTGGGGTGACTTTAAGCCATGGTTTCTAAATGCTCGGCTCAACACCGACCGCCTTCTTATAAAACACGATATAACTTTAACCCGAGCCTAAACCTTTGAGACAGATTTTGTATTTCGATCTCTATGCCGACTGCGGTAAAGTTCATAGTACAATATTGACAACCTAGGACCGAACAAAGTTGTTAGTTTTGTAAAGGGAAGTGTATCCGATTTCTGTTAGGTTCTTACTTCAAAAACTTACTTTCTTTTTTTTAATCACTTGTCTTCAGCACTTCTTTTAACCTTTAGTTAAACCGTGGACAATGGTGTGGGTTACATGTTTGTTAAATCTTAGTTTAAATAATTTCTCTGTATTTTGTAGCATGTAACTGTTTTTTGTCCCTAATAAATAAATAAATAAATAAAACAGGCTCGATGGTTACAATGCCCAAAGAAAACCTTGTTATAAATCCAGTGCCCGATAAAATCCCACCACGATATTTATACGAACGTGGGTTTAGTGTTCGTTCATATTTGGACAGGAGCGGAAAGAAAACCGGTCCGTCCAAATATGTTCAGCTCAATTTGAATTGTATCATAGGCTTCCGGCGCATACGCCCAGATTACTTGGGAATGTAGGAAGTTATGCTTCATATGCTCCCACTACCAGCTTTGTTAAAAAGGGTTGACGCCCAGGTTGCCGATGACGGCCATATTAAATTGTCTATTGGTACGAAAATTTGACAGATGACTAATGTTTTTTTCATATTAAATGTTCGGCATTTATCAAAATGAGATCTGACAGAGGGACAATTATCGTAATTTTAAGAAAGTTTACAGTCTGCGGGGCAATTCTAGTAATTTTAAGAAAGTTCACAGTTTGTTCTCGGACCCAATCTTTCAAAAATACCTCGTCTTTCAATAAATTTTTGACAATTTTTGACATTTGTTTGTCGCAGAGTTGAGATTGCGACTGGATTTTGAACGTTTTTGATTAAGCGAATTGGCCTTATGATCTTAGTTTCAATCTGTGAAAAATTTCTCGAGTTGCCATACATTTTTGACATTTTAATTCAAAATCAAAAGTCATTTATTCAAATTAGTCTGAGAATCAGCACTTTTTGAACGTCAAAATATATAAGACAATACCCAAAAACGCCCACCCTCCAAACGCCACCACTTCCTAGTGCTTTAGCTGGGAAGAAGAAGTGGCGCAACAAAAGGTTATACCAAGCCCAACAAATGAGTTATGAACCTTATGAAGCCGGTGATAACGTAGTTTGTCCCTATTTCTAGTGTTAACGGTGCGAATATCACTGTTTTTAGTGTACAAGTGTATATTTTGCCTAATATATAAGATGTTAGCGAATATGAATTGTGATGCCACTGTGAGAATACCAATATCTTTAAAAAGTCCCTCAAAGAAACTCTGCCACCTAGCTGGTAAATTGCACGAACAGCACGTTTTTGAAAGACAAAAATATTTCGAATATCAGCGGCTTTGCCCCCACAGCAGAATACGGTAGGACATATCGACGTCAGTGTATTGTCTTACTTTTCTGACGGCGTAGGCGGCTGAACTGAGCCTGACTCCTGCTAGGGTTGATATGTGTGATCCCCACTGAAGTTTGGCATCTACTGTTATGCCCATAAAAACTGCCGGTCTACGGTTTCAAGCACCTATTTATTCTAAGACGTTGTTGGTACCTAGATTTCTAACATTCGATAAGGCGAACTTTACACATTTCGTTTTTTTTTGTCATTGAGAACAAGGTTATTTGCCGTAAACCAATCCGTAACCATTGAGAGTGCACTGTTTACGTCGTCAAAGTCTTGTGTATTCCTATCTACTTTAAAAATAAGAGAAGTATCATCTGCAAACAGTACAACATCACAAATACCCTTTAAATAGAATGGTAAGTCATTTATATACACTAAAAACAAGAAGAAGCCGAGTATTGAGCCTTGAGGCACACTTAACTGAATTGGCAGCTCGGAAGATATTTACCATTAATTTCTACACGTTAAGAGAATTCCTTGGCCTTCTGGTTTCAACAGGAATATCAATCAGCCTATAACGTTCCCACTACTGGGACAGGCCTCCTCTTCGGAGTGGGCCGCTATAATCTACCACGCGGGCCCAGAGCGGGTTGATAGATGTCACATGTCTTCCAATTATTGTTTCTAGGACATGCATGTTTTCCTTCGCCGTTTTGAGAGCAGTGGTGATGAAATTAAATACACAAGGTAAAGTGCCTGCCTGGGTTCGAACTCAAGACCTAACCCGTAAGTTGGAGCCGATACCGCTGGGCCACCACTGCCAAATTTGATCTAATCCTTACATAGTACGGCGAGTAATGGGTAGCTCGCTGTCCGGTAAGGACCAAGCCCAAGTCGACGGCGCGTTGTGTTCCACGCGCGCCTCAAAGAGATGTCAGCTCAAAAAATTACGGGGCTCGCAAGGGCCGATGCCTGCCAGGGGTGCGGGTTTGTTCGAAAGAGATACCACAGCCCCTGGCATACGGGCTACTGAAGGAACACGGGTGGGTTTTAGTCAGTAAAAGTCTGACACGCCCTCCTGCTCCACCCAGAGCGGGAGAAGTTATTTGATGATATCCAACCCAAAAAAAAAAAATCCTTACATAGTATAAAACAAAGTCGCTTTTCGTGTTAGTACAGACGCCAGCACATCAAGCTACCCCAATCTGTAAAATTTCCCCAATTTGAACATGAACCCTAGATGAAAATCCAACAATGAAATTCGATATTAAAGACAGAGTGATTTCACAGGGAGGCTTGTATGGGGAGGTTTGTATGTGTAATACAAGGACCACCGCGCGGATGAAGCCGTTAGCAAATGCTAGGTGTAAAGAAATCAATGTGTTTTATTTCAACTCAAACATACCCGGTCCCAATCGAAAAACTTGTACTATTAATCATCGTTTCTGATTAATACTAGATTGACGATACTCATCATAATTAGCATTTATTGTAGGTAGCACTTGACAGCATTTTTGTATCTGATAGCAAGCATTATTCACCGTTCCAAGAAACAAGTGTGTGGATCTCTTGTGCAACAATTAAACTTAACTTAGGCTATTGCTATCTTTGTCCTTCTAATGAAACAATAAAGAGACGGTATTAAATAAGAGCTCAGTTGAACTAAGGTTTTCTTTGACGCAACTATAGTTCAAAGCACTCTTCGGCGCAATGACGCAACTACGACGAACTTAATTCATCCTAATTAAAATCACGACAAAATCATGGCAACCGCGACGTAATTTAGTCACTTCACTTGTCTTTCGCGGCAAGTAAGAGATAGCAATACTCTTATTTTAGTTAAGGTGGTGAACAAAAGTATCGACTCCTATTTTACTAGCTATGTTTAGCCCGCGGTTTCGCCCGCGTCTAGGTCGGAAATTATTCTGCTGGAAGCCGGGTCTAAAGACTACTTACTCAATGTGTTTATCCAGGTTATAAACTATATGTCTGCCAAATTTCATTCAAATCCGTTTAGTAGTTTTTGCGTGAAACAGTAACAAACATGTGTACGTTACCCTAGCAAGAAAGTGTCTCCTAGAGTTATATGAGTAGAACGTATAATGTGTGCCTTATCTGCTGTAAATGTGCCCCCACATAAAAAATGTGTGCCCCCTGTCGTTTTGGAGAAAAACGGAAAAAACTATTCTTGCTGGGGTAACGTTTTTCTAGCAGGAAAATTCTAAACGAATGATCGGAGAGAGAAAAATTGTGCATGGCCAGATAGCTTATATGTGTGCCAAAATGTGCCCCCAAAAATAAAATCTGTGCCCCTTCAGGTTTTCGAGATATTGCATTTCCTGCTGGAGTAACGTTTTGATGAATCGTATATCTCTAAAACCATTGCATGTGCCCCTGTAGAATAAACATACACGAGTAGCTCTTAAGGGGCACACCTTAGTGCCCTAATTAGATTTAAGAAAATATTTATAGTTTTCAAGTTATCGCGGTTTTATGAAAACCCGAAAAAACATCGCAGCGCCTAAATGAGACAAGGCACAAGTTCGCTGAAAATTGTATTCGGTCCTTCTTGACGCTATTAATAACCATACAAAGTTTCAAAACTGTTCATGCATGCGTTTTTGAGTAATCTTGCTAAAAGTCAAAACGATGGTGTCTTAACTTTGACGGCAAAATACAAGGAACCGGCTCAATCCCAGATGTGTAGGTGTGAACCAAAATTGTGTGCCTTTAGTCAAAAATATATGGTGAAAATATTCAGCTTGGAATGTTTCGCATTAAGTTAATATTAACAAAAAACCAAAATATGTAAACAACGGCTGGTTATCCGACCAAATTCCAATTACTACTAAAAAGCGACTGATTCATACATATCGATGACCTTCTTTATTTGACGTATTATACCTAAGCTGTGTCCGTACAGTCGCGTTCAAAAGATTTGGGGGCTAATTAAAAATATATATTAAATGCACCTTGTGACTATTAAATGAAACAGCTTGTTGATGTGGAAATCATTATTTTTATTCCCTTAATTTTAATTCTTAATTCTTAAAGTAAGTATTGCATCAAATCACAGAATAAATTTCCTAAAAAAATAAATAAATAGGTAAAGTAATGAAAAAAATCCAAGTACTTGATAAGTGTACAAGTATTTTTAAATAAGTCAAAACAATTCCATTAAATACTTACCACTGCAGATCGTGCCATAAAATTCACCACCCCTACAACCACATAATTGTTATAAAATACTTAATACGCCACTTTCAACCAACTTAAAAAAAGTAAACAAACAGTATCAGTGCAACTGCGTGACTCAACGTAACAATGTCCTTGGCGTCATAACATAACTGCAACTGTTTACCAATACCAAGTAATTATCCAAACGGACTTCCTAGTCAATAAACACTTCGTACCTATTATTCATATTAGAGCGACGTTACACGTAACTGTCTCTGTCACACTAACACCGTACGCGTACTAGCTGTCTCACTTTCTCCAAATTAGACAAAGCGACTCCTTGCGACACGACGTCAGCGGATGCCGCGGGGCCAGAGATATCTGCAGCGGTGTGAGGAGGCGAAAAAAAGGAATCTTCTATTAAGGCGAATGCTCCAACCAGCCCGCGAAATTCAAATTTTCTTACGTTTTTTGGAATTTGCAGGCCAGTGCTAGGTTGTATGTTGATTAAAATATTATTCACGGCTGTAAGACATATGTAGTTACAGAATTATAATCACCAAATCATCAATACTACGCTCTAAGTTCATAAAGCTATAGGAATGACTTTTTTTTTTTTTTTGGTTCCTACGCCTTATGAACTTGGAGGGTTGTATTGGTAATTTTGATGCTTATAATTCTGTAACTACATACGTCTTACAGCCGCGAATAATATTTTAATCAACATACAACCTAGAACTGGCCTGCAAATTGCAAAAAACGCAAGAAACTTTGAATTTCGCGGGCTGGTTGGAGCATTCCCCTTACTGATGAAAAACTTACTGTTAAATTATCTAACCTACGGCTTATCAATAAATATAATAGAAACAGCTAGTAGAATATAATCCAATAACAACTTTATTTTATTACTTATTACTTTTCTACTTCAGTGTACTCAGGCACAACCGGTTAGTGAGTAAAGTAAAGATGGTCATCGATATGTATGAATCCGTCGCTTTTTAGTAGTCATTCAAATTTTGTCGGATAACCAGCCGTTGCTTACATATTTTGGTTTTTTGTTAATATTAACTTAATGCGAAACATTCCAAGCTGAATATTTTCACCATATATTTTTGACTAAAGGCACACAATTTTGGTTCACACCTACACATCTGGGATTGAGCCGGTTCCTTGTATTTTGCCGTCAAAGTTAAGACACCATCGTTTTGACTTTTAGCAAGATTACTCAAAAACGCATGCATGAACAGTTTTGAAACTTTGTATGGTTATTAATAGCGTCAAGAAGGACCGAATACAATTTTCAGCGAACTTGTGCCTTGTCTCATTTAGGCGCTGCGATGTTTTTTCGGGTTTTCATAAAACCGCGATAACTTGAAAACTATAAATATTTTCTTAAATCTAATTAGGGTACTAAGGTGTGCCCCTTAAGAGCTACTCGTGTATGTTTATTCTACAGGGGCACATGCAATGGTTTTAGAGATATACGATTCATCAAAACGTTACTCCAGCAGGAAATGCAATATCTCGAAAACCTGAAGGGGCACAGATTTTATTTTTGGGGGCACATTTTGGCACACATATAAGCTATCTGGCCATGCACAATTTTTCTCTCTCCGATCATTCGTTTAGAATTTTCCTGCTAGAAAAACGTTACCCCAGCAAGAATTGTTTTTTCCGTTTTTCTCCAAAACGACAGGGGGCACACATTTTTTATGTGGGGGCACATTTACAGCAGATAAGGCACACATTATACGTTCTACTCATATAACTCTAGGAGACACTTTCTTGCTAGGGTAACGTACACATGTTTGTTACTGTTTCACGCAAAAACTACTAAACGGATTTGAATGAAATTTGGCAGACATATAGTTTATAACCTGGATAAACACATTGAGTAGTCTTTAGACCCGGCTTCCAGCAGAATAATTGACGCATGTGCCTAAGGGGGTTGTGGGGGGTGTGATGAGGAGCCACTGGTCATTAAGTATGCATATGCAAATGGCACCGGGCTGACTAATTTTGCATGCACATCCGATGGGAAATGGTGTGGCTATTTTTAGGAAAAACCGATAAATATTCTGTTCTGTGGTGGGCTCTATAGCCCCGTCTAGTCATGAGGGTAATATCCGGTGGAAAATGCAGTACCTATTGCATAATATATGAGCGGTTATTTATGTATTAAGACTGAATAGTTAAGCTACTGAGGAAATACATTGCCTTGTAATCGTTATCAGTAAATATTGCACTAGTATCACCTTCCTAGATGTCATTCATGAAGGGATTTATCTTATTCTGTTTATTGATATGTGCGTAATGTAAATATGCCGTTCTCGTTTTAGTTTTTAATGCGGTTTAGGCATTTGGGAGATCCTGTGTTAGGTTTTGGAAAAGGAAAGGAAAACATCGTGAGGAAACCGGCATGTCCTAGAACCAAAAATTCGAAGACATGTGACGTCTACCAACCCGCACTGGGCCGGCGTGGTGGATTATGACTCAATCCCTCTCACTGAGAGGAGGCCTGTGTCCCCAGCCCAGCAGTGGGAACATTATAGGCTGATGATGATGTGTTAGGTTTTAGTTTATTATCAAAATCAAGAGTAATCTATTCAAATTAGGCTGAGATTCACTATTTCCTAGTGCTTTAGCTGAGAAGACGAAGCAACAATCTTCCTAGCAGCACAGCTAAGTGATAAAAACTTGAGTATATTATAATAGTAGGAAAAGTAATTATCATTACGAGACACAGAACATTTAATTAAATTATTTGCCAAATGCCAGCTTCGCCAATATACCCAAAAATACAATAAAAACAATACTCAAGAAAAAAATAAAAACTGAATATGTAAACAAAGTATAATGCCTTTTTTTTTGGATGTGAAATCATTAACTGTCTTCTCCCACTCGGAGAAGCTTCATTAAATGTCTTCTCCCGGAACGGGAGGGCGTGTCAGACTTTTATTGATTAATAAAACCCACTCGTGTTCCTTCAGTTGCCTGTGCCAGGGCCACGGTAACTCATTCGAACAACCTAAGTAACGACTTTTTTTAAAAGTAATACCTGAGGAAAAGGTTCTAGGAATAAGGGGGTGCCTGCTTACATGACGTAATTAGCGAGTATCTTTAGTATGACGGACAAAATCAATCCATTCGTTACAGAAGAAAATTAATTTGTTGATTAACATCGATCAGACTGGATACTAGGAGAATCGGGAGTTGTGGCGTGGCTTGGCCTATGTCCAGCTGTAGATTGATTTTAGCATAATCAGCCTATAATGTTCCCACTGCTGGGACACATGCCTCCTCACTGTGAGAGGGAATGGGCCGTAATCCACCACGCGGGCCCAGGGCGGGTTGGTAGATGGCACATATCTTCGAATTGTTAGTTCTAAGACATGCCGTTCTTCCTCACGATGTGTTCCTTCACCGTTTTGAGAGCAATGGTGATTAAATAATTTACGTATGGTAAAGCGCCTGTTTTGGTCCGAACCTACGACCAACCAGTTAAGTCGGGGCCGTTACTAATGGGCCACCACTGCAATTAAGCACTGCGATTACACATAGGATTACATCGAACTGCATTATCAGTTCAGTGGTTGCGCTGCGCGTGACGTCTTGGGTTAGTTTTCCAAGTCGGTCAAAATGTTAAAAGCAGCCCGGAGTCTGAATTTATGGCAGGTTGCTGGAATTAAGCTTGCCCCTTATTAGATGGGACTTAAACATATCTGGCGGAATATACCTATATAAGTCATTATCAAAATTTCAGCCGAAAGAAATGCAGTGTTAGACATAAGTCTCCCTCAAGTCCCGCCACTTCCAACCTGCGGTCTTCCAACTCTACGTCTTCCGATACGTGGTCGTCATTCCAGAACCTTGCGGACCCTTCGGCCATCTGGTTTGCGAGAAATTTGCCCTACCCACTGCCACTTAAGTTTGGCAATTTTTCGGGCTATGTTTGGTTCTCCTACGGATCTCTTTATTTCTGATTCGATCACATAGGAAAACTTTAAGCATACCTCTCTCCTTCGAATGACTTTTAATTTAAAACCTTCTTATAAGACCTACAGGCGTGTTATGTAGGTATGTTATTTATATTATAGTTGTCAACCCTACACAAGTAATTGTCATGTACTTGTTCGTATTTGTAACGTTAGGTGACATGAGATATGCCGCCGGACGTTCACTAAGGATTCACACTTGACTGACTATCTGAACTACCTTTCCCGCGGGTTGCGCAATGCCACGTTATTGTAATATATCTACTGCCATAAAGGCCTGTCGTCCAAGACGCCAGTTAGAACTGTCAAACTGATTAGTAATTAAAGTTATAGTGATCAAACTTACCTGTAGAGTTTGATTTACAGAATAATCTATCCATACCAATAATAAAGCTTAAGGTGATACTTGTCCACATTTTTTCCATACAAACTTCGGGAGGGTTTTACTCCATTGTTTGACTACGTAAATCAAAAATTAAACATGGTATGGTTTTGTCTCATTATATTGTCTGTACGGAAACAGAATACTAAAATAAAAAGCCATTAAAAAGTTATGAGCCAACAAATATTCGTTTTTCTTGCTAATTTAACCTAACTTTGGGCGTGTTTAAGTAATAAAAGGAGTGTAAAATCACGAAAACCAAGTCGGTACCGACAAAGCTCAATTATCGAAAAGTTTAATAAACTTAATTGGTCATTGATTTATGCAGTGGGTTTTTCAGAAAACCCGATCATCCGAAGGACTTTTCTTAATTTTTTACGCGCCTGTTTTACTATAACTGATCCTGCAGCTCACTCAATAATGTTGTGCGTGTAGACTAGCGTCTAACTGCTCATCACTGATACTACCTCTGTCGGACACGAAGCCTGATGAGACAGCGTTCTTTTTAGCCAGGCCCACCAGTGAGTTCGAGCCCGCGACTAGTGTACCCTTAAGAGTTTGTTTGAACGCGCTAATCTCTGGAACAACCAGTCAGATTTCAAAAAACCGGTTCGAATTTGATACCCTAATTCTTGAGGAAAGTTAGAGGCTACTTAACATCACGCTAGGATCCTTATGCTGACCAAGCACGATGTTAAAGCGCGGGCAGGTGATGCAACGCGACGGGAACAAGCACTGCCTAATTATAAAAGTTTTGATATTGTAAAATATAATTGTAAATTGTCTTGTTGCCAACGAGTCGTTGGTAATCCTAAAATAAATAAACGAATTTATTGGTTACGCGGTGTCGTAAACTGTGCTTTTTCCAAAATATCATCGAAATCGATAGCGCGCGACTAGCATGATCGGATTGCGAGTGATGAGTACCTCTACCTAGTAACTCGCGCGCTATTAATTAGTTCGTCATTGTTTGGGTCGTGCACGGACCGTCATTGAAATACAAGAGCTGTGAAATTCTGGTCAGTCATTAGTGATTAGAGTCGTTACTTGTCATTTTGAGTAGCATCGTGGACGATGGACCTTAGTCTTGAGACCGACTGCTATCGGTTTCTGCTCTTGTTTAAACACTGAGCTCATTGCTCGACCTTGACAGAAATTGGCTACATTATTAGTGACTATTATTTCGAAAGGGAGTTGTATTGATAATTATAGTTCTAGTGATACACATTAGCTACCGTCTCGAATCTTATTTAATCAACATACAACGTGACACCCAATAATGACCGACTGGTATCGGATTCAGCTCTAGATGAATAGTTATTACTCGTTCTTGAACAAAATTAGCGAAATTATTAGCGACTGTTATTACAAAAGGAAGTTGTATTAAGGATTATAAATCAAAAATATACATTTGTTACGGTCACAAATTATATTTTAATCATCATACAAAACGTAAGAAAATTTGTATTTTGCGAGCTACCGTACCGTAGCCTTAACTAGGTTGTGATTGTTTGGGTCGTGTACGGACTGCTATTGAAATAATAGAGCTGTGACATTCTGGTTACTCATTGGTGATTTGTTTGAATTTGTACGTCGTGGACGACGGGCCTTACTCTTGCGACCGAGCTATCGGTTTCTGCTCTAGTTTGACTACTGAGTTCAATGCTCGACCTTGACCGAAATTGGCTAAAGTATTAGCGACTATTATTTCGAAGGTGTTAAGTTAGGCATACGAAGTGGAACAAAACGACAATAAATTAAACTGCGTGTATCTAGTGACGTTCCCAGTCTGCATACCAAAAATCAACCAAATGTTTAGTTGTAGTGCTAAACTTAATAGTTTCCTTTATTTCATTTAAATACATATAAATAAATTACATTTTTAAATATTTTATTATATGTATAGAAGATGCAAGTTATATTTGTTCTAATAACAATTTAAGAATATTTCTTTTTTAAATATTTTTAAATGTTTTTATACGTGAAGCAAAAACATTGTAGGCACCCCTTTTCACGAAAATTACGCGAACGAGTATTAAATTTGGCACAGTTAAAGTTTATATAAGGAAGGATTACAGACAGCTTATATGTATTTTATACAATAATGTATTTCTATTTAAAATGAATTACGGTCGAATTTCGAACACTGGGTGACCATTAGTTTAATTAAATACATTCGATTTTTATATAATATTGGAACAAAAAAAGCCCATTGGTATAAGGAAATTTTTTATAATTTTATTTTTAAAATTTATTTTCTCATGTTATTAGAACCTGGATTTTTTTAAACTTTACAAGTCAGATTTTAAGTTTTTTGTTTTTGGAGGGTTGGAAATCATCAAATGACTTCTCCCGCTCTGGGTAGAGAGCAGGAGGGCGTGTCAGACTTTTACTGACTAAAACCCACCCGTGTTCCCTCAGTTGCCTGTGTGCCAGGGGCGACGGGGTCTCTTTCGAACACCCCTGGCAGGCATTGGCCCTTGCGGACCCCACCAGTCGTTGCTGACATCTCTGACGGTGCGCGTGGAACACAACGCGCCGTCCCGCCTACCACTTTTCGGCCGCAGGGTATAGGGAGAGCGGCCAACGCTATACCGACACTCCTCTTCCCCTGCGGCCCCACCGCGTCCGCCATCAAACGGTGGCGGCTCCGTCCAGGCCACGGAAGGGAAGAGCGCTGCTCAGAAGCACCGGCACTCCTCCTCTGCCGCAGCCCGTAACCCTCAGCCGCGAGGCCTCCCATTCGACATTGCGGCCCACCTCAGTTGCGGTGCACCTCACCGCAACGCAACCTACTTTTTTGCCGCTACGTCATCGGATTAGATTAGGTGTTTTGTAATTTTTGCACTGCAGTTACGTGATTGTCTAAATCTAATTGTAGGAATTTCCGAACTGTGCGACATAAATGTTTTATATAGGTAACTGCTTTCTGCAGTGTAAGATGTTAAAAATTATATTATATGATATATTATTTAAATTAAATTAAGTGTTTATGCAATCTTTTCAGGCGAAACTGGCAAGCTCGTGGAAAGCGCAAGCACTGTTCAAGAAGTTCGACGCGCGAGCCAACCACAAAGTATACGCCAAGGGACGGGCGTGCGCGGGGAAAGTCCTCATCATCGGTTCAGGCCCTTGCGGCCTCAGAGCAGCTATAGAATGCCAACTATTGGGGGCCAAAGTCGTAAGTATAATAATTTTATTGATTTTTCTTAAGAGGGGAAGCGCCAGGGTAACCACGAAAAAAACAAATTTTCATTTTGCAATAGGCAGGTCATTGTAGGGCTGTATATTGAACAAAATAGGATTCACGATCGTAACACGTATACAGGAAGAGATTTTATTCAGAGCGCAAACTTTAACCATGAATTCAGCATATCATTCTAGACCCCACAGCGCAGAAATTTTTCGTCAGTAATACAAAAAAAAATCTGCTGTTCCATAGAAAAGTGCAAAGTGCCTACGCGGTAAAAATGTATGGAAAGGCAGATATTTTTTTTGTAGAGCCGACGAAACATTTCTGCTGTGGGGGCTCTAGAATGATATGCTGAATTCATGGTTAGAGTTTGCGCACTGGATAAAAATTTGTATATTTACAGAATTATAATCAACCCTCTTAGATCACTTTTTAACCGACTTTAAAAAAAGGAGACTATATTGTTAAGTATTAATGACTTTAATAATTATAATTCTGTAAATACACACTCGTTACGGTCTCGAATAATATTTTGTTCGACATACAGTGTGACACTGCCCTGCACAATTCAAAGAAAACGGAAGAAAATTTTAATTTGGTGGCTACCTTAGAACTACCACCTTAACGGGGCCTGAATTCACTATGACCACTAAACGATTCCTTACTCGTAACCACGTCAATCATAAACGAAATTTGCTAATATCGTATTAATAATATCGAAAAATTGTCTTGGAACATACAGAATATGACATTTCGATTCCTTACCGCTACATAGGTAAAAAACACGATATTGACGTAGTTTGAACGTAATAAGATTCCGCGGGGAATCAAAACCGTACAGAATTGGGGCCCTGAAAGATAAACAAAAGTTAACAAACAGACCTTATTCTAAATGAACATAATCCAATCAACAATTAAAGGCTAAATCTCCTCTTTTAACATACACCACGTATGATTGTGCCTCGGATTGACTGCCTCGTTGATATAGTGGACGCGAGCGCTACTGGCGCGCGTTTGACTCCATGGTCGGGAAAAGTGTTATTGGATTGTTACTGTCAGGAATTTCTCACTAGCAGTCTGTATTTGTGCCCGGTTGATGGTAATAGGCTCGCCCATATTACGTGGGTCTTCAACATAACTGGCGCAATGTACTATAGCTACACCTCTGCCCATCCCTTCGGGGAAACAAAGCGTGGTGTTTATGATATGTATGATTGTTAGGGACTACTAAATAATTTTATAGATGATAACAATAGATAATGAGGCATTCAGACAATCTGCTACTGAATTAAAAATCCCACAGCTCGGCCATTCTGCATTCAGTCTGCCCTCGGATATGAAATCATCTAAATCATGTGACATACATACAATGTAGCATCTCATCTAAAACCTCCAGGCATACCACCATTCACAAAGGGCTTATAAAACTGTACTGTTCTGTAGGGTTGGCAGATTTTTTATTTTTATTTAATCTAATCAGGTCCCCATTTCGTATTATTTTGAAATTATTTATGTTCAAATTCTAATTAATTTATTTGCAAATATGGGTGAACAATATGCTGATGTTTTACACTCATGTAATATTTGTATATCACATTCTTAACAAAATAATAATAAAAAGAAAACTAAACAAAATAATAAGAATGAGATCAATAACACTTGTTTGTGTTCACTAATAATGCATCAATTCAGTTATTAATATAGTGCTAATATGTGAGGTCTTGGCTAAATAATAACAGCCGCACAGGTCGTTCGAAGGTTAAACTACGCTTGCCGCGGTCGGTTAGTAGACGGATGACCATAACATATCGAGGCTGATCCGTGCCTCGGTCCAGGCTGTTATTTGTACGCACATATTTGACAGCCGTTACGGATCGTCGGCAGTCCGAAAGTTTGGCAACCAGTTGTATTACCCAGTAACTGGGTGGAGCGACTGCTTCATGAAAAATACTGGTATATAGCTGCATCCGGTTCGACTGGAAGCCGACCCTAACATAGTTGGGAAAAGGCTAGGCAGATTGAGTTTGTTAATACATATAATTCTAATCTTTGTCCTCCTTCTCCGATGGCATGCAACTGAGTTTCAAATGGACCGTAGTTCTCGTCTAGTTTTCTCTCTCCTCTTTATGAGAGATACCATACCAGGCCACTCAGAAAGTATTGCGAAAAAAAAAGTTATAATCTATTTTGTAAATATGATTATTTGTAAGTAAAAATAGGAATCTCGGTTTTTTTTTTGCGGGATCGCGTTGGAACTTGTCGCACGAATTTTCATTTTCAAGAAAATTTGTGAAATTAATAATTAAATTGTATAATTTTGGTAGTGAATTATCCAATTTAGTTACGTGTGAGTGCACAAGTGTAGTGAAGGTGAAAATAAGTGACTAACGTGGACTTTTCGTGTTCCCCCCAAAAACTCCTAATAGGTTGTTGTAAAGTTACTATCGCTTTACAATAACTTTGACTTGACTGACTTTAGACGACTATGACTTTTTTGTAATCGTGCCTGATAATGGGCCATTTACTTGATCGAAAAGATTTTTTTGAAGATTCACTACTTGACACTGGCTAAATGCGCAAACCGTGCGGAGCCAAAACCCAAAAAATAAAACAAAAAAAGTAAAAATAGGTACGTTCCAATTTTAAAATTTCCCTCCACATTGTTTGCGAGCTAATTTATATTATCGTGTCTCATTAAAAAAATGAATCTGCGCCGGGACCATTTACGCGCTATGATTCGCCGTCTGAAACCGGACGAATCGTATAATAGACTTCAAAAGGCATTCATGGATGACGGCCCTTCTAAGGCAACCGTGTGTCGTTGATATAACGAACTCAAGCGCGGTCGACTAATTTTGGGGGATGAAGAAAGAAGTGGTCGCCCTTTGACGGCTGTTGCGGAAAAAAAAATCTAATCCATTGCAATAGGCGAGTTACGTATTCAAGAGATTCAGCACATACTGCAGGTTGGATCGGGAAGCCTTCACGAAATTCTACACGTGAATATTCGTGGGACGACAACCTCACCGATGCTCAGAAGCCAGCCCGGCTGAAATGGTGCCGTGATATGATAAACAAATTTGAAGCAGGCTCGTCTCGGCGTGTTTACGACATCAATACAGGTGATGAGTCTTGGAATCCAGAAACGAAGCGTCAGTCGACGGTTTGGGTGCTTCAAAATGAATCAACGCCTACCAAAGTGAAGCGATCTAGAAGCGGGAGGAAGATTTTGATCGCGAGCGTTTTCAATTTGACTGGCTACTTGGTGTCAATTCCTTTACGGAACCAAAGAAGCATCAATGCTGAATAGTATACTACCAAATGCTTGGCAGAAGTTTTCTCTGTTGTGAGCAATAAGCGACCAAACAGGGCTCCGCGGGCTACTGCTCCACCACGACACCGCACCTTCGCACACCGCGCGCAAAACGAGGGACTTCCTGGACAGCACGCCGGTCAAATTCCTGAGTCAACCTTACAGCCCTGACCTAGCAGCAGGTGACTTCCTTTTATTCCCGAAAATAAAAAATTAACTCAAAGGGATACAATTCTTGTCGCCGGAAGATGCGCTGTCAGCGTTCGACCAGGCTGTAAACGAGATGACTGCGGCGGACTGGAAAAAGTGTTTCGAAGACTGATTCAGACGCATGAAACTTTGTTTAGAGGCTAGTGGAGAGTACTTTGAAAAGATATATTTACCTATAGATTCTTTTGTCGCAAAACTTTCTGAGTGTCCCACGTATTATCTACCAACAAGCCACGGTATGGTTTTCGTTCAAAAACTCAACCTGTGTACAGGATGGCAGAAACATCGAGGCACACACAACGACGAACAGTAACCATGAATTTAGCGCATGATTCTGAATACCCGTGCGTTGAAATTTTTCGTCCGTTATTTAAAATACACTTTGAATGCGTAGTCATTGCACTTGTCTGTGAAACAGCAGAATATTTTATGATAATGTGGTAAATTCATGGATGGTTACAGTTTGCCCGTGCATGTCCCTGCCACCGTGTATTTCTACACTTCTTTATAGTTTTGCTGATACACGAGTGTTTAACAATACACTGACGTAATTACTAAAAACAAAACGAAACTTGCTTAAACAATTGCATAATTGTTTTGAGTATTGGATGGCGTCCATTCGGTCACCTTACCGTCCGCAGTTGAGTTTCTGCAAGAGAACGGATCGAACAAATTATTATGTATTTACCGTCGTTTATAGGCACAGTGATTATAATTGTAAATTCGTTAAAAGAAGCATTAATTTATTTGATAATTAATTTGGTTTTAAATACTACGACACGTAGAAATATTGTAGTTATTAACACATCATGTCTGTGAGCAAGCGGGTGAGTTTATTACACAATAAGACAGAATTACACTGTGGGACTTATTAAATCGGCTAATGTCTGGAAACACAAAAAAAAGAGGTAGAAACTTATTTTAGTGACAGGGATACGCGGTAGCAAGGACATCGACGCACAAAAGGAAACCATGAGTCCAGCACTTTATTCTAGACATGCGAGCATCGAAAACTTATGTCGGTTATCAAAAAAAACTCAACTGTTTCATAGAAAAGTGCGATGTCGCCCAGTCAAAATGGTAGAGCTATTATGGCAGTTTTTTTTTTCAAAATCGTATTTTTTGAATTTTTGCGTAATCATGTACTGAATCTGTGCCAACAGGATATGCGTCGATGTCTTTGTCTCCCTGTATAGAAAGATTAACAAAGAAAAATACGTTTATTGAAATAGCACCAAAAAATAGTTACAATGCCAAAAGGGTCTCAGCTCAGCATAATGTTAGATGACACACATGTCTACCACCTTCCGCTGATTTTCAGCTGCAACCTATGAGTGCCATACGCTAGAATAATAACTATTCATAGGGAAGTGTGTGTCCGATATAATGAATCAGGGAATCTTCCATAACGCTACCTTTAGTCGACATTCACACGGACGTAATAAAATCGCGGAGGGACTTTTTCACGCACTGGATCATCAACGCATTGATTAGCGCCGTGGCTTGAAAATTTTACTCACCGCGCCGAGACTCATTCGCGTTTTTTTATTTTTGAGGGTGGGAATCTTCAAATAACTTCTCCCGTTCTGGGTGGAGCAGGGGGGCGTGTCAGACTTTTACTGACTAAAACTCACCCGTGTTCCCTCAGTTGCCTATGTGCCAGGGGTGGTAGTATCTTTTTCGAACAACCCGCACCACTTGCAAGCATCGGCCCTTGCGGACCCCATCAGTTGTGCTGACATCGATCCGGGCTTGGTCCTTACCGGACAGCGAGCTACCCATTACTCGTCGTCCGCAAGTCCTCGTCTAAGGTGGCCGGGAATCAGCCTGGGATTCCCAATGCCCAGGGCGTCTCCTGCGGCAACTAAGGCCATGAGGGCGCATATACTGCTTCTCCCTCATGTGTGCCGCCTCCCTCTTCGCGAGCATTACTGCTTCGCAGAAGGAGATGACGGCTACCCATGCACTTTCTCTCCGTACATGGCTTGGACCAGGGCCGGACGCGAGAGATCGACGCCGCCGATCGCCTCCACGAGGACACGGCGGTGTTCCGCCCAAGCCGGGCAGACCTCCACCGTATGCTCCACCGTGTCCTCAGGGCGATCTTCGCAGTGGCAAAACACCTGGGCGTACCCTCCCGCCTTATGCGAAACAGGAACCCCCGGAAACAGCCGTGTCCGCTCTGTTAGATTCTCAAATCAACACCGAGGGTTGAAAATCTATTGCGCCAAAAAGTCTCTCTGCGATTTTACTGCGTCCTGAATGTCGACTAACTTACCCCGACCCCAAAAACTCGCAAACTGGTTAAGGATTAAAGCCCGTCGTTCACGACGCTTTCAAAATGAAAAGTAGTTAGTTACTAAAAAGTAAAATCATCAATAAGCTTATAAGTAACCAGATTGTCACAGCTCTCATTGGCGGTCCGAACACGACCCAAACAATCACAAACTAGTTAAGGTAGTCCGCGAAACTAAATTGTTCTCATGTGTTATATTGAAATATGATTCGCGACCGCCGTAACAAATTGAATGACTATTTCATAAAAAAAGTCATTCAATGGGTTTAAATCAACTTCGAGGGTTGTATTGGCGGTTATAAGTCTTTAAATACCTACATAGGTGTGTTACACGAATCAAATTTGTTCAACATACAGCCTGACTCTGACCTGCTAATTGCAAAAAACGTTAGAAAATTTGAATGTAATGGGCTAATTTGGCGATTCCTCCTTAATCACTGCATATTATAAAAACAAAGTCCCCGCTGAGTCTGTCTGTCTGTTCGCAATAAACTCAAAAAATGCTGAACAGATTTTCATGTGGTTTTCACCAATAGACTGAGTAATTCATGAGGAAGGTTAAGGTGTATAATTTGTTTGGTGTGATTGGTTGAAATATGTCGATAGTTCTTAATTTCCGACCTCGACACGGGCGAAGCCTCGCGCGAAAGCTAGTGTAATAATAAAATTGAGATTTTTTTTAATAATGTTCCAAGTTCATGTAAGTGGAGTTTTTTTTTAATTAATATAAAAGTTACTGTTTAAAGATTCAATCTGCCTAGCCTTCTCCCAACTATGTTGCTGTCGGCTTCCAGTCTAACCGGATGCAGCTGTTCTATAACGACTTCAAAAAAAGGAGGTTATCAATTCGACATGTTTATATATTTTTTATTTATTTTATGTATGTTCGGGCATAATTCCGTCATATATAGGCGGATTTACAAAATTCTTTTTTTGTTCAAAAGGGGTTTGTTCCGAAATGGTCCCATTTGAATTTCATATAGATCTCATGTTGCGTTTCGGAGACAGACAACGGAACTCTTAAAAAAAACGACAGCAAATCAACCGCGATTGCTGCTATCGCATAAATATGCATTGTTTTGGCAAAGGATGATGAAATTTCGAATTGGTGCGGGGGTAGGTAATATAACGAAAAAAAGAAAAAGAAAACATTTTTCCAACAAAAAAAAAACAATCTACTTCCAGAAAAACACTACAAAGTGAAAAATATCTTGAATTTCGGAAGACGGTGACAAAAAATTAAAATACATATCCAAAGTCACCGACTTAGATAAGACTGGTTGTCAATGTCAGGTTTGCGCTCTTTTGACGACCCGTAACGACTGCCAAAGATCCACAAATGAGAACCGGGACAAACGGCTTAACGTGCTTTCCGAGGCACGGAGGAGTCTCGGTATGTAACGATGGTCACCCATCCACAGACCAACCCCGGCAAGCGTAGCTTAACCTGATGAATCGACCCGTGCGGCTGTTATTACTTAGCCACGAGCCTCTCATAAAAGATGAAAGAAATATCAAAATTTTATAACGAACTTTGGAATATTACAGAAACACAACAAAAATGGGATTGAGCAAAGCAGACTTTGCTCAATCCCATGGATTTTCACCCGGTAACTGCAAGCCTCGGTAACCCCTCCCAGAACGTGGAATCACGCGAGACACAATGGCTTTTTAACTGTCTTTAAATAAGGGACTCCATCAGTTAAACTTTCCTATAACCGTTTTCCTCAGGTGGTGATCGAGAAACGCGACCGCATGTCCCGCAACAACGTGCTGCACCTATGGCCCTTCGTCATCCAGGACCTGCGGGCCCTCGGAGCCAAGAAGTTCTTCGGCAAGTTCTGTGCCGGCTCCATAGACCACATCAGCATCCGGCAGCTACAGTGTATTCTTATGAAGGTGAGGCTGTGAGATTTTGAGGTTTAAGTCAAGGGACTTAAGGCTCAAGTTTAGGGTTTTGTTTCCATTTGCAAGAGCAGCGGTGGCCCAGTGGTATCGGCCTCGACTTAAGAGTTGTAGGTCGGTTTACTTTGTGTAAATTATTTCATCACCACTGCTCTCAAAACGGTGAAGAAAAACATCTTGAGGAATCCAGTATGTCCTAGAACTAAAAAATCGAAGACATGTGACATCTACCAACCCGCACGCGGCCCGCGTGGTGGATTACAGCCCACTCCCTCTCACCGAGAGGAGGCCTGAATCCCAGCAGTGGGAATATTATAGGCTGATTATGAATGGTTATGGTTCCATTTTTACTCAATATCTAAACAATGTGTAACATTATTTACGTAAGACTTCATACACCCCAATTAGAGTACCTATTGCGTTAAAAGCTTAATACAATGACCAAAACTTATTTTTTTAAAGAAAACTAGGTATAATTATTTAGAAAATAGCGTTGACCCCAGCTTTACTTTATGCATTTAAAATTGAGTCTTAATGCCTTTCAATAAGATTTAATTTTCTTTGGCTTATTTGACGGTTATTATGGCAAATTAAAGCCGTAATTTTTAAAACAAACCTATAAAAAATCACTGAATTGAGTCAGTAGTCAATTATGAACAAACTACTTTCAGGACTTGCGCTTATTCTGTTATAGCTTGTAAATTATGATAAATACGTGAAGCTAAAACTTTGTACGCCTTTTACGAAAATTACGCGGACGAAGAAGTTATGATATTTGTCACAGTTAAAGTTTATATGGAAAAGAAGTGCAGAAATCTTATATTTTTATTTAAGAAACGATGGATGGACTGTGTGAATGATGATATGGTTAGAAAGGGTGTGACTACGGAGATGACGACTAATAGAGAAGTGTGGAAGAAAAAGACATGTTGCGCCGACCACAAATAAATTGGGATAAGGGCAGCAGAATGATGATGATGATGATGATGATGATGAGTGTTTCTTATGTTTCAGGTGGCGTTATTACTAGGAGTAGAGCTACATGAAGGAGTCAGTTTCGAAGAACTTCTAGAACCCTCGGTTGCCGAAAATTCTGAAAGTAAGTGTTAACGGACTTCGATAAAACTTGGCAAGGAGTGAATGGCATCCTAGGAAATAAACAATAGATATATTTTTGGGAATATAGGGCCTATTTAGGGGATCACAGTTTGTAAGATCAACCCAGCAGTATTTCTTAAGTTAGAGAATTACGTGTATCAACGGTTTTGTATAACGTGGGATAATTTCCGACATTCGCGCGTCCAAAGATACGGGTATAAAGCTTGTAAAACATACGAAAGCGATATAAAAAAAAGACCAATTTAAACCAGATGACTCAATACAACTGTGTAGCACAGCAAGGCAATGATTCTATGATGATAAGATTGTTATGTATTTAGTGATTTTTTTATTGATGTGGATGATCCTAACCTAACATCACGCCTTGTTTCCCCGAAGGGTTGGGCAGAGGTGTAGTGTGGGAGTTCCTTGGGATCGAATAATGAAACACTCTTATGCGTGAATTAAATATTATCTCATTTATTCCATGCTTATGTGTTAATAGCTGCGTGCCTGTAAACGATCTGCCTTCTTCCTAAAAAAACCTAAGCTAAAATATTTGAAGGATTGTTCTAGATCTCCTTGATAGTTCGAATGTGCCAAAGCCATTTCGGTGGTTGCCTTCGGCAAACCACCAACCTTTACAGTACTGTAGGACCTGAAGGGTCCCTGGTACTAAATACAACGCTTTTATGCGTATAAATATAAATTATAACGTTTATTCCACGTTTTAGATCTTTACAGCTCCGCGCCTGTGAATCAGCCTTTTACTTCCGAAAATAAATCTTAATCTGGATTATTGGAAGGATTGGTTCTAGATGTTCTTGGCAGTCCGAATGTGACAAAGCCATTTGTTTGCCTGCCGGTTCGAACATAACGTTGCATTCAGTAAAGAACCAAGCTTTACATGAGCAACGCCCATTCTTGAATAAAAGGATTTACGTAGTCATCTGAACATGACTTTAATTCACATTTTAACAGTCAGTAGAGCCCCTGCGTTTTCCTCTAAGAACGTTTACCAAGCCCTGGAGTTTTACAAATACAACTATTTATTGGAACAAAAATCGCATTACAATTTTTGTGTACGTTAATACTGCGTTAGTTTAGTAACTGTGTCGCAGTTATTAGAGCCCACCACAAGAGCGAAAGTTTAGAGTTTTATAATAATATGAGGTCCAACTCTTTAATGAGAAGGTTCAAAGGAGCGTTCAAGTATTACGTAACACATTTTTGGTAGATTTTAGACCCTTCCTCCCCCCGCCATGTACCGCATCGTAACGTTTTTCTGTACCCACCCGCCCCCTCCCTAAGTTATACGTAACATCTAAGTGACCATTTTTACCTACAAGTCACAAGAGAATACAGGACAAATTCCTAGTGTGGGGCGACGTTTAAAAAATAATGCGATTCACGGACGTGAGCATTATACTACGCCAGATTAGGTTCTGCTGGATCCTGTAAGCTATCTTCAGGGTTTCTATATTCCGCCGAAACATCGTAGTCGACAAATTTCATTTCACTCCAGACCCCTAGCAAGTGTTTCCCCAGCGTGCTGAAAATTGCGTTTTTCCAAATCATCATCAACAGTAATTCCTTTGTCGTCGAGATGAGAACCAAAATGTTCATGCGGCAGGATGACTCCTGGCGGTCGTTTGCTGAGGGGGGCCAGGGCCAGATCGAGGTTTTATTGCAGCAGGATTGTTTTTCCGACGTTCAGCTTTCTCAAGTTTTTCTTTGGCTCGAATTTTTTTTGCACGCTTGGCACTGTCTCTATTTTTCTTTAAACATTTTTCATCTTCTTTTAATTCTTTCCATATTTTTTTATTTACAATCGAGCATCGATCACTAATAAAGAACTAGATACACAATCAGCGGCAAAAAATGTCCTCACCAAATGAGCACCCACTTGAACATTTGGGTGCGCTTTTGATTTAGTAGCATTCGAACGCTCCGACGGTAAACATGTCTCAGTGCTCGTTTAAAAAATATTTAAATCACACATCTAGGACGCTAAAAAAGTATGGCTTTTGATATTTTCGGTAAGTATTAATTATATCATTATATAATTATTATCACTGTATTATAAATGCTGATATTTTGTCAAGAAATCATCGTAAAAACATTTTTTTTGAGTAAATCGTTTTAAACAGCAAGCGTTATAAAGCATCTCAATTCTAAAGACTCATACTAAACGTATTAACCATGCTATAGCATGCCCACTTGAATTATTCGGGTTATGTGCGTTGATTCTGTTCCATTTGTTGGAGACGCTATTGTTTTTTAAATTTTATTTTTAAAGATTTTTTTTTGTTTAATGAGAGTACTTGGCTGTTTCTGTCAATATTATAGTAACACTTTATGGATTTAATTTTAACTATGTTCATGTAATTAAATTAAAGATGAAAGTTTTTTTTAGCTTTCCTCAAGATCCAATGAGGTGTGGAGAATGGATATCAGCTGTTATAGCACGTCAAAGATCCGAAGAATTCTTCAATCCGACCCAAAGAAGCGTTGTATGTTCGAAGCTTTTTTAGAGAGTGATATTTCATATTAGCGATTAGCATAATTTCATATTTCTAAACACTTTTGCCAAATTAATCAAAACAGGTAAATATTTAACAGCTATTTTTGTATTTTTGGCGTTGCCTGTAAGTTTATTCTGAGTTTAATAATTAGGTCAAAATATGTAAACCAAAAAGAAAGATAAATAAATGACTATGATAACTATTTATTCGTTTCATTAATAAATAAATGTGGTGCCCTATCCAAAAACATTTACATTCAAGTAAACTATAATCATTACACATACACACCATAGAATAGATAACATTTATGTACACATTTTTTTTAAATACATTATCCACGAAATTAAAAAAGGCCATTTATTATTGCAGTACAAACAAAAAATATTGGACAGTTCGACTCCACTCATTCCTTGTCCTAGCGGAGAGCCTGGATCGTAAAACTTTATTGCTGTTTATTAGCACTTTTTAATTCAAACTTTAAGACATGCGTGTAAGGTTGATTTTTTAAATGTACGTTGACCAGTGAGTACCGGTCGTAAAAATTTATTGCTTTTTGCACATAGCTTTGTGAAATAAACCATAAGCATTGCGTTTAAGGTTGAATTTACATTACTGTACATTTATTTCAACTAGCATTACCTAAACACAATTTGGTGACAGTTTTAAGCGAACTTTTGCTTGGGATTGTGTATCTAGTTCTTTATTAGTGATCGATGCAATCGAGGGATTCCCCGTAAAACATAAACGAAAAGTGTTGCCAACTTGGGACATTTTAATTTCCTAGTTTTTTAAAAAATAAAAAAGTTACGTAACCCGTTTTTCGTAGACCCCTCCCGCCCCTGTAACGCACCGTAACGTATTACAATACTTGTACTGGTGCTATTTACACAAAGCTGTCGTCACGATGTCACGTGATAAAAGTCATCGTACGGAGCGTTTTGGCGGTAAATTCAAAACAACGAAAAATAAATTTGGTTTAAATCGTTTTTAACTGAGAAAATGGATATAAATCAATTTACTTTTATTTTTCTGTTACATATTTCTCCGGCAATTTTGGAACGATTTAAAAAGATTTTTTATGGATATGGGTGTGGTCCCATAAATCAATTTTAATAATTTTGCTTGGGTAGTTTTTGCGCTAGCTTCGATGATACGGTTTTAATCCTCTCTGTGCATCAAATTGATGTTGTAATACTTCCTGGTTATGTAGTTTACATCGCAAGTAGATGTTTTTTAATCCTATCTCTACATGTTTGGTTATGAGTAGTTTTAATATACTGATACCAGAAACCGAACTTTTCAAATTGAAATAAACACATCACTCGGAAGAGATTTATCGTGACATTGGCAAGTAACGTGGAAAGTTATTGACCTACGTAGTGCGGTGACACGTTTGTTATGATTTGAATTTAAGAAACATATAAAACCGAAAATTTGGTATCAATTCTTAGAGTATTTTGTTTTGAGCTGAAACTAGATATAATGATTCTGTACCAGTTGTTGTCTTTAGTGCTTAAGGATAGCAATAGGGTTTCTGTTACACCCTGTATAGAAGATAAATAACGTCTGTTGCTCCCTCAGCTCTCGGCTGGCGCGCGCGCGTGCTTCCCTCCGACCACGTGGTGTCCCAGTTCGAGTTCGACTCGCTGCTAGGCGCCGACGGCAAGCGCAACACGCTGCACGGCTTCAAGCGCAAGGAGTTCCGCGGCAAGCTCGCCATGGCCATCACGGCCAACTTTATTAACAGGCACTCCGAGCAGGAGGCCTCGGTGAGTTCACAAGTTATTTTTCACTCTGCAATCGGCATCTTATATTTATTTTGATTGTTTATTGGTTGTCATTAGCCAGTGTTGTAACATTTGTGAGAGGGGCTTTTGGTAGCTGGAGACCAGTAATAGTAACATCGAGTGACTGCCCAACCCAGTTTCGGCTGTGCGTTGATTGATCAGTCAGTCAGTTTCTCCTTTTATATATCACCTATAGCTGAGGTGTTGGCTAATATAGAACACGCCTTTTTATCGAAAAAATCTTAATTTAATCTAAAAAAAATATATTGTAACTAACTCTTCTCTTACAGACTTACACTCTACATACACATAAATATTACTTGCATCGGGGTTAATTTTAAATAAATATGCATCTGAATGCAAACCTAATAATTTAGAAGTCGCTTCCATACTATACACCTGACTAGAAAGCTTTATGAATTCCCGGTGTTCCTGGAATCCCGGGATAATTTTTACAAAAAATATAATTTAAGAAGCCATATTTTCATAACTAAAAAATAACTTTAGGTAAATATGCGTCGGATTATCCCATCTCTAATTATAATCTATAAATGTGCCGAATTTCATACTCATACGGGCGCGTAATATTCGTAAAAAGGGGTATAAAGATTTTGCTTCACGTAATAATAGGTATACGAGTATAGTAGAAGGAAAACAACCCAACTTTGCTTAAAATGTACAATGTTTGTCTTTGTCCTAAAACCGAAATTTATTTGCTTGAAAGGACGATGCTTGATAGATAGCTATCTATCAATAGATATGTAGTGCAAAGCTTATCTAAGAAACAAACATTTTTTTTTTTAATATTCGGTTTCTGTAAATGTACCTGTTTATTGTGTGTCACCAGGTGCCGGAAATAAGCGGCGTGGCGTTCATATTCAACCAGAAGTTCTTCAAAGAGCTGTACGAGGTGACAGGCATCGACCTGGAGAACATCGTGTACTACAAGGACGACACGCACTACTTCGTTATGACGGCGAAGAAGCACAGCTTGCTGGACAAGGGCGTGCTGCTCAATGTAAGTGGAGTCACACAAACGATATTAAAGGCGAAGATTTAAATGATTATAAAAACATAATTGTTAATACTATATTTTTTACGGTCGCGTATCATATTTTTGTCAACGTACAACCAGACACTGGCCTGCAAATTGCAAAAATCAGAGCGACGCCATTATTAAAAAAAAAAAACACGCGAGCTTAACGTGGACCGGATTGATGCTGTAGAAATTTTATGTTAGACCCATTTGAAACATTATTTTTAGAGTGTTGGTGCACTAGATTTTTGCAAGTACTTGCCTTTCCAATACCAAGTGATACGGCAACTTGCTTGTGAAATCATATTAATGTTTGGAAGCACACAAGTCCGAGCAATTATTTTTCACAATAAAGAATTAAAAAAAAAAAACTCTTGACCGATGCACATTCGCATTTTGTAGTTTTTAAAGCAGACGGGCGAATCTGGGCCTAACGTTATAGGAATTAAATATTTATCAATATTCTTTTTTTCCTTCCTTTTGTAGTGAATCAAGAAATATTGAGTAGTTTTATCATGGCATAAGAAATCAAATATTTAATCAAAAGATTACTGACTTCTCATATTTTTACTTTAAAATGTTGCTAGATGAA
Source organism: Polymixis flavicincta (assembly GCA_949987655.1). Taxonomy (NCBI): domain Eukaryota; kingdom Metazoa; phylum Arthropoda; class Insecta; order Lepidoptera; family Noctuidae; genus Polymixis; species Polymixis flavicincta. The sequence goes on along the minus strand of OX465171.1, from coordinate 5,695,239 downwards.
ATAAGTTAATCGATTAATCGAATTCATTTATATTAATTATTTTTATACCAATAGGATATTAAATACAAATAAAAAAACAATAATAAAAAGTGATTCAGTGTTTTCTTCTATAAACTTACTTTTTAAATAATGGTTACCCAGTGACACAAGTACTAAACAACGTTTCTAAAGAGTCGTAATATTACATTGATTTTTTTATTTATTTAATCGATTTCACAATCGATCATCATATTTTCTTTTTATGAACTTTCGCCCGTCTCCTTTCAGCAGATGAAATTACCCTTTAAATAAGTAATTTGTGTAAATACAAAAGTATATCGAATGTCCGAGAAAAGATTATTTGTTAAATTTAATTGCTGAATCGGTCTGCTCTTGACAATCTGCATCTAGCAATCGACCTAGATGAGACTACTCTCTAGTAGAGACCCATTCAATTAATTTTAAAATTATGCCACTCCACCCCTTCCTGTACAGGACTTCAACGAGGTATCCCGGCTGCTGAGCGTGGAGAACGTAGACCGCGCCGCTTTAATGCGCTACGCTCAAGAGGCCGCGCGGTTCTCCACCGACGGCCGTCTGCCGCTGCGGGACTTCGCTCTCAACCACTACGGGGAGCCAGACGTCGCGCTCTTTGACTTCACCTCCATGTATGCGGCCGAGAATGCGAGCATGGTAAGTCGGTTCTGGTATACAGTAGGGATGGGCAACCTCTCCTTATAATGAAGATACGGGCCCTAGGTACGTAAGAGGTAGTAACATAAAAATTTAAATTAATATGTATGCGGCCGAGAATGCGAGCATGGTAAGTCGGTTCTGGTATACAGCAGGGATGGACAACCTTTCCTTGTAATGAAGATACGGGCCCTAGGTACGTAAGAGGTAGTAACATAAAAATTTAAATTAATATGTATGCGGCCGAGAATGCGAGCATGCAAAGTAAGTTATATTATACAGCAGGGATGGGCAACCTTTCTTTATAATGAAGATACGGGCCATAGGTACATAAGAGGTAACTAAAAATTTAAATTAATATTTAGAAAACAGCTCGCGTCTTGTAAATCGCAATTGTAAAAGATGTATCAAAATATATGCAACTCCTGAAACTAGTTTGTTCATAATTGACTACTGAATCGATTTCAGTCATTTCAAATAAAGGTTTTTTTTTTAAATTATGTAGTTAATACCACGGAGCAAATACAAAGGTTAATAAAAAAGACTCGATTTTAAATGCATAAAGTAATGCTATGATCTGCTCGATTTTCTCAATAATAACAGTTACCTTTGAATAAAACAAGTTTTGGTCATTTTATTATGCTTTTAACGCAATCCTCTAATTGGGAATAGGGTATTTTCCGATTTGATATAAACTATTTTAATTTGAAGATTGGGACGACGATATCTTTAACGAAAAATAAAAATAAATTTATTAATACACATTTTCTCAATTAAAAACGATTAAAATCTAATTTATTTTTCGTTGTTTTGAATTTACCGCCAAAACGCTCCTTACGATGACTTTTTATCACGTGACATGTGACGACAACTTTGTGTAAACGCTACAAATACTTAGTTTGGCGCCGTTTTAGAAGTATTTGTGCACAGAGGCACCGCACACTGGTAATATCACTTTCTATCCATAAAAATCTTGATAAAGATAAAGATATTTATTCGTCGGATATGGTAGGTACAAAGTTGGACAAGTATAAATTAGTTCAGGACACATCCGCCGCTAGAAGCGGCATACGAATACTTACAGTTTATTAGTAATTACACATGGGTGTAAAGCCTAACTTTTAAATTAGATATTTTAACTTTAGTACACGATACAAAACATTTAAGGCTGTGTATATTAGGACACATTTATACAATACAAAATAAAATAAAACAAAACAATAACAACCTTCGTATTAATATAAAAAATTAAATATCTATAAATAATATCTACTTGAATTCAAAAAATTCTTCTAATGTATAAAAATTATTTTGGAGAAGCCAATTTTTCAGTTGTTTTTTGAAGAAATGTAATGGTAGTTCTCGTATTCGTTTTGGAATATGGTTGTAAACTTTTATGGACATAAGATAACTGTTTCTGTAATGGAGAGTGCTGTTACAAAATTGGTTTTTTAACTTGGTGGGGTCCCTTTTTGTGAATCTATTATTTTCGGTTATTGTGGAGAAGAAGTGTGAATTTTTCCTAACAAATATGGCTATTTCTAAAATATAAATAGAACAGATCGTTAGAACCTTAAGTTTTTTTTTTAAATTATAAACTCGACATTAACTTATTTACTTCCTAACAACTTAAGTTTACACAAAGTTGACGTCACGTGATAAAAAGTCATCGTAAGGAGCGTTTTGGTGGTAAATTCAAAACAACGAAAAATAAATTTGGTTTAAATCGTTTTAATGGAGAACATGGATATAAATCAATTTACTTTTATTTTTCTGTTATATATTTCGTCCCAATATTCAAATTAGAATAGTTTTTAATAAATTGGAAAATACCCTATTAGTAAATAACTTACAACATTTTGTTATTCATTGCTTGCAGACACCGAAATCTTAAGGATCCTACGACCGAAGCTCGCAACTAGGATTCGGGCGGAGACAATATTTCGTCTGAAAATTGCTATCGTTGCGCTAGTGTTAGTACCTGTCGAGGATACATACCTACAGTGAGCAGTACGATCACACACACATTGACAATGGCTTGACGCGATAGCGCTACTAGCTACTGACCATTTATGATGAATTTGGATGTGTTCCGTAATACCAAAAATGATGAATGAAAACTTATTGTATTTTAATATTTTTTTCGACATTTTACAACTTGATAATATGAGCTATGCTTCTGAGACAACAATATTACGGAAATTGTTGGTTATAATACCAAAAAAACAGTGAGAAAACATGTCATTTACGCTGTAAAAATGTGCGAAATGCAATTCGCTTAAACTTCATTTCAGGTAAGTATTTTGGAAAAAAAAACCCCTACGAGCCTAGATAAATACTGTCTGAATCCGAATATCATCATAATATGATGGAAATATGCTCAAGTTGCAAATGATTTAGGTATTACGTATGTATGGACAGTTCATTGTACGTAGGCCTCTTAAGGCCCTGGTAATTTTGAATGTACTCTTTCCTATTGTCGTTATGAGCGATAATAGTTCTTACTGCAATCCGATACAGGTTAAAATCTGTTGTAATAAATTCAAATAACAAATGAGCAACCATTGTCGTAAAAATGCAAATAAAATCGTATAAAATTCGATATTAATTATTTGATAATAAATATTCCATCACTGGATGTAGTTTGGCATTTAGAATTTTATGGTATATTTTTAATTATTATAATCTCCTTTATTTCAATAAATACATATAAATTACATTTTTAAATATTATTATAAAAATATAAAAACATTTAAAAATATAAAAAATAGTAGCCCACCGGTATCGGGAACAAGGTCCAAGCTACCGGCGGTCAGGGCTCCAGAGAGAGGAACCTCCTAACGATGCGAGCCGTGTCCAGGAGTACCGCTTTCTGGATCAAGCCCTTGACCCAGCTGCCCAACGAGAGCCTCCTCAGATGTTGGTCGAGGCTCTTGGCTATCAAGCCATTGGCTGAAACGACTATCGGTACAATGATCGCTGAGTCCACATCCCACATGTCGACAACCTCGTGAGCCAAGTCAAGATACTTGATTTGTTTATCTTTCTCGGCTTTCACGAGGTTCCCGTCATGCGGGACCGTTATATCAACGATCATTGTACGCCGCTCTAGTCGATCCACCACCACTATATCAGGCTTATTGGCAACAATAGTCCTGTCAGTGATGATGGATCGATCCCAGTACAGTGTGACATGTCCATTTTCGAGAACTGGGTCGGGCACATACCTATAGTACGGCACTTCTGATTCCACAAGGCTGTATTTCAGAGCAAGTTGCTGGTGAATAATCCTGGCTACAAGGTTGTGCCTATGCAAATATTCTTCGTTAGCTAGACGAGAACACCATATACCAACATATTATAATAATTGTTATTGAAGGGATAAACTGGTTTTAAAGAAAATTAAAAGGTGACTTTGATTTTTTTTTTCAAAACTGTAAATAAAATCATCGTAAGGTAACCAGCCTGCCCTAGAAAAAAAATATACAAACATGTGACATCTTCCGAACGGCACTGGCCTCGCGTGGTGGATTATAGCCAACTCCTTCTCTAATAGAGAATACCTGTGTCCAAGCATTATGGGCTGATTATGGTTATGCGAATAAGGTTTTCCTTTATAATCATTTACCTATTCCCCAGGTATACGAGCGCCACGGACGCCGCCTCCTGTGCCAGCTGGTTGGAGACAGCCTGCTGGAGCCCTTCTGGCCGACGGGCTCGGGCTGCGCGCGCGGTTTCCTGTCCGCGCTCGACGCCGCCTGGGCCGTGCGCGCTTGGGGGCAGAGCCCTGCGCCGCACCCGCTCGAGGTCATCGCCGAGAGGGAGTCCATCTACAGGCTGTTAGGTGAGTTTTTTACACAGTTTAACGAGCTATTTTATTATTTTTATCTCCAACAAAAGATGTGCACACATTTTCAACCAATCTGTTCCAACATTTTGTAATGATATCAATACTTACATAATGCAAAATCGTTGATTTCTGCTCAATAATAATTCTAGTGCAGCCGTTATGTCCAGCTGCGAGAACTAGATCGCATAATTGTATCAGGGAGATCAGCGCCGCGACGCAGATGTATAGCGCTTTGTATTTCTTTTATATACGTCTGAACAAAGCAGCGCCCATGATAAAATGACTGGCGTTTTGTAGCGGCTTCGCCCGCCTGGTGGTCGCAAATTATTCCGCGGGAATGTATTACCAGGATAAAAAGTACCCATTGTGTTAATCCAGGTTATAATCTATGTGTGTGCCAAATTTCATCCAAATCCGTTAAGTAGTTTTTGCATGAAATAATAATTAACATCCTGACAAACTTTCACATTTGTAATGTGAGTTGGATGTTATTTCTGCAAATAGGTTTGTACAAACACTTTCACACGTCAATCATATTTTAAAAACTAGATGAGGTCAGCGTTTACTATTTTACTGCTCTGAGAAGAAAGGCGGAAACAATCTCAGAGGTCCACATTCTCTTTTGAAATCCAGGTATAATCTCGGTCAGATGATGTGAAGACCATGTAGAGTGGTGCCTGAAATGGTCTTTAGAGTATAGAACCACACAGGTGGAGTAGACCTGTCCAGTCAGTGCACGCATTTGTCAGTAATAGAAGAGGCCAACTCAGAACTTAAGGAGCTCAACGATTCGACAAACAATATTAAAGCAAGGAAATTTGATTCATATTTCAGATCAAGATTCAAAATAACTGAGAAAACAATCCAGAAAATATTCAAACAAATAAATATTCATGTAGTTGTACAACGTGTAACATAATGAACGCAAAACCTTACATATCCCAATTAGAGCATTGAGTTAATGACAATGAACAAAACTTATTTTTTAGCTTACTGTTGACCCCAACATTACTATATGCATTTAAAATTGAGTCTTATTGCCTTGAAATAAGATTAAATTTGGTCTGGCTCAATCAGCGGTAGGTATGGCAAAACGCATAACTTTTTAATACAAAAAACCATAATTAAATGAGACTGAAATCGATTCAGTAGCCAATTATGAACAAACTGCTTTCCAGTCTTGCATCTATTCTGTTACACCTTGTAGTTATATACAATTCAATAATGTCAATTTCACGGCACGGGTCGATCGATCGGGTTAAGCTACGCTAGCCGCGGTTGGTCCGTGGATGGGTGACTTTACATACCAAGACCCCTCCGTGCCTCGGAAAGTAAGCCGTTGGTCCCGGCTGTCATTTGTGGATCATTGACAGTCGTTACGGGTCGTCAGAAGCCCGAAAGTATGACAAGCAGTCTTTACCAAGGGGTATCGTATTACCCAGTAACTCTGTCGTGGAGGTCAGATAGGCAGTCGCTCCATGTAAAATACTGGTATTCAGCTGCATCCGGTTAGACTGGAAGACGACCCCAACATAGTTGGGAAAACGCTAGGCAGATGATGATGATGATGACTCAAAGCAAAACAGTTTTTTGCAACCCTAAAATTGCAATTTCAATCTCAGTTCCCTCCCATATGGTTGAATTGGAGCCGGCTGCCAGTTCCAAGGACACTCTTTCATTGCGATCACTGATGCAAATAATACCGTCTGTATTACACCCTTTTGTCGAGCGGATCAAATTGATATGTAGGTACTTAGCTTTTGTTAATACCAAGGTATTCGGTAATACGGGCTGTTGTCCGCAACCCCACGTCAAAGCGCGTATTTTGCATACGGTTGGGGTATTATGTGACATGAAACACGTGCCGCGTTTCATTAAAGTGTTCAAATTCAAAGTGTTTATTTCAAACTAGCTGTATCCCACGGAAACGTGCTACAGGGACAAAAAGTTACACGTTATAACATCAGCTATCACCCGTTGAAAGTCCGGTCAAAAACGTATCAACTGCTTCGAAAAAAAAAAAAAAACATAAATACCGTATATACTTTTATATGCATTTAGTAAAGCTGTTATTTTGGCATTACTAGCAAACGTATTTTTTTTAGGCTGGGAAATCATTAAATAGTTTCTCCCGCTCTGGGTGGAGCAGGAGGGCGTGTCAGAGTTTTATTGACAAAAACGCTACCCGTGTTCCGTCAGTTGCGTGTGTGCCAGGGGCTACGGTATCTCTTTCGAATAACTCGCACCCCTAGCAGACAGAAACTTTAATTTAATTTATTTGTATTGTACAGAAGATGTAATAGATTGGCAAAAAGAAGGCACTTTTAAACGTCAACAGAGCTGTCTTGTAAAGTGTATTATTAGTTCCTGTAAGCCACATTCCGGCTCCTGTGGACAGCACCGTCACAAAATTTGTTGGTACAGTTTGCGTGTCGGTGTCACTGATACCCTGTATTTATGTTTAATGAATATAATTAACCCATTTATAAATATTAATATTTCAGCACAAACGACTCCTGAGAACCTCCACCGCGATTTCGGCGCGTACACCCTGGACCCGGGTACCCGTTATCCGAACTTAAACAGGACTGCCGTGTCGCCGCACCGAGTGGTTTCGTTCTACGACTCGGATGAGCCGCTGCCTCTAGATGCTGCGCCCACGGCTAGGAAGAGGCGAAGAGGTTAGTACCAACATTACAACGATCTTTGGCGCGGGGCCAAGGTAACCTGCGAAATTTAAATTTTCCTCCGTTTTTTGCAATTTGCAAAATAAAATAGTGTTTTTAAGGCTAGGTTTTTCGGGCCTGTGGGTAATGTTGATTCTGAAATAGGCACTTTCGGATAACCCCCGTTAAAGCTCAATGGGATTGTAGACCAACGCGAAACCTCCTTGCGTTCCTTAGAATATGGGCCTTGATGGATAGACGGACGGACAACGTAGTGATCCTCTAATAGGTTCCGTTCTTTTGAGCTACGGAGCTTTAAAAATGATGAATTTTATATCTTGTAATGTCTTGTTCTTCTTTAGAAGCGGAGGTGCCGGAAGAAGCCCTCGTGTCGTGGGTGGCGTGGCCCGAGCCGGGCATTCGAGCGGCGTGCAGCCCGGCGGCGCTGACGGAACTGTTGCGCCGCTACCGGCCCGACCTGCTGCCGGCCACCACCGTGCCGCGTGCCGTCTACCATATACTGCAGCAGGAGTTCGGTGAGACTATTCCTACTAAATTATGTTATATTATTTATATTATTTTATAAAAATAATATATTAATTTAGTGATTCTGGGGAAATACTGGTAGAGATCATCGAATTCAAAACAGCACGCCCTTTCACTAAATTTTCTATTCAAGCATTTGAAATGTGAATGCAACAAACAATGGAGGGCGTGCAGTTTTAAATTAGACGATCTGTACTCAGCTGCATCCGGTTAGATTGGAAACCGACACCAAGGTAGGCAGATGATGACTGATTGTGGGAGTAAATTGTGGTCACATTACAAATCTACGTCGCACGCATACAGTCGCACTTCTTTATGTGTCTAGTGTAGTAGATACTTCGTCCATACTTGGTTTGTTTTGACTGTACTGTGGAAACGTGACTGTAATATACGTTTTGATTATTTTTGGGATAAAAAAATACCTTTATCAAAGTTGTCAGATTCTTTAAACAGTTAAAAAAAAACGTGCATTAATTTAGTTACACATTGTATATAACACAAGCCCGCGCGCTGCCAGCTACGTAGTAAATGAGATACCTTAAAGAATATCTGTCAGTATATCCCTTTGACGCTACAGAAACCAACAAAGCTAAAGTCATTTTGATCCAGCCCGTTCGTTGCTGCCCTCCCTTAACCGAGGTCCTTACTCCACAGGTGCCCTTAGCGTGTAGTCGCTTGGTTTTAAGTTATTAAGCCATGGCTGGAGGCCTTCATTTATTATGGCAGCCACGACAAGTCCGGCTAAGCAGCAGACAACCTCCTAGGTTGATCTGTGAGATGTGATTCTCAAAGCTAACACGTACCCATTTGTTCCCCAGGCATAGTCCCATACTCGTCAGGCGGCACTCTTCGCGACGTGCCCGACGCGAAGCTGCGGTCCTACCTGACGCGCGTCTACAACGCCTTCAAGGGCGAGGTGCCGCACGTGGTCCACGAGACCGACGTCTTCGATCAGGTAACAGTTGTCTGACAGATGTGTACTCAGTACACAATCTGGAGGCCAATTCCCGTGTTTAAAATCGTTCAAAATATTCTATTCGTCTTCACTCATATACGATCGCCTACTAGGAGCCATTTGCATCTAAGCTGAATGGTCGTTTCCAGTGTATTTTTTTATGAACAATCGCCGGTATTGACGACATATTTTGTCGGGTTAATCTCATGTTACTGACAATCAATGTCAAAAAAACATGCAATTTTTGCTATTTTAAGATTGAGATTAGAAATAAAAAGAAAAACTTAAGGACAATTAAAAAAAAAACCGGCTTAATTAAATCACTACAAAATGAAAAGTATCTGAAATTTTGGAAGTCTGTGTCATTGAAACTGTATGTTAGTAACTATTAAATTATTGTTCCTTCCAATGATTTATCTAAGCCACCTACTCCCATTTATATTTATTATTATGTATTTTATTTTAATAACTTACGCTAAGAGGAGTTTCAAAATAAAATATTTTCCTAAACCTTTTATTTTATTAGATAACTTCAACAATACTTTAATCTCAGTTTTTTTACATAGTGCACATAAATTACAGTACCTACGTATACTCTTTGTTTTGGGGGAAGCCGACTATGACACTAATATTAACAATTAGCAAAAACAAAACTTTATCAGTCTTGGGTAACCAAGGAACAGTCACGTGAATAACAAAACACAAAATATTGACACACGATGAGCAAAGCGTCAGGTAGTCCGCGAAATTTAAATTTTCTTACGTTTTTTGCAATTTACAGGTCAGTGTCAAGTTGTATGTAGAACAAAATGTGATTCGCGATTGTAATACGTATGTATTTGCAGAATTATAATCATTAAAATCATCAATATTTGACAATCCTCTCGACTTTTCCATGAAATAGTCATTCAACGGGATTTAATTTAAAAATGATGATTGTATTTCTGTAAAGCCATATTTGTTACGCTCGCGAATCATATTTCAATCTACATCCAACCTGATACTGACTTGCAAATTGCAAAACACGTAAGATAATTAGAATATCGCTTACTACCCTAGCGCATCTTCCAGAAGTATAGCAAAGTAGCCAATAAATTGAAACAATGTTGTGTAATATTCTGCTGTATGTTATTAGATCAAACAGAGCATGCAGAAAGAGAAACACGTTCGCAACATAGAACATCCGGTCTCTGTATATTCAAGTAAGTACTTTTATCTGTTGTGGTATTGTAGCTTTGTTCTATACTCCGTTTGACATAAGTTTAGACATTTAAATAAACCTTTTTAACAGTTCGTTCAACTAATTTTGACTTCTATTGCGTTGGTAGCATGATACATGGCATCTGCAGTAAACAGTTGGTATTGTAACCATTTTTTGCTATTATTGCCATCCTTATGCCTACGAAATAGAAATAATCCAAATCGTTTGAACGGACTCTAAAGTGGAGTAGATGTGCATCGTCTTTGCATATACAGGGTCAAATTAGCTGGCAATACTTTACCCACGTCTTGGGTATCGATAGAGCAAACCAATGAAACAAAATGAAAAGATTTTTCGAACTTTTGTTCAAAATTTGAAATGACATTGTGTCATTATACAGTAAGGCAACCAAAAGACTGTTATATTATAGTTTTTTGGAAATTCTTAAAAAAAATATCGGAGTTTTAGGAAAAAATTCAAAAACGGCCGACCCATCAGAATCAGAACTTACAGGTACAGGTCTAAGATATTGTACACACGGCTACACTTCAAGCTATACATTTCCAGTATAAGCTGATCTTGCATTGTATAGGATATCCGTACAGTGCGAGAACAGCGAAAACTGGAAATGTATAGCTTGTTGTGTGTACATAATTGATGAGATTGGCTATAGTCTACCTTACGACGTGCAAATTATCCGTCTACACGCGCCTGGCCAGCGCGGTTCACTGACCGATAACAGGCATTGTCTTTCGCGTGAAAAACGTTGAATTTTTTGTTTTTCGATATCGATACGATGCTGTTTCACCAAAGCTCCGATACTAAAAATATCGTGTCTGTCAAGGCCCTTTTATTTTATTATAATAGTGCTTTAAGTTCACGAGGCTTTGACATGCCTTCACTGTCGTTATTGTCACATTGGCAAGGTTGCATTGAAATAGTTTCAGTTACCTACTAGCTATATGTACCTTAGTTACTGTCTGGATTTAACCATTTTCTTTTTTGCTACAAATCAAGAGTTTGAAATGTTTATTTTGGAATGTTTTCTAATATGAGTGTTAAATCTTCTACAGACGCGGCCGACGCCGACAAATCCCACTCGAGCTACAGAAAGAAACGTCGCTCTGTGCGTCCCCAAGTAAGTACCGACCCCGCCGAGTACATCCGTAAAAAGATCGGCAAACTAGACCTTAACGACATCACACAGCTCGCGCGCCTCATCGAGGGCCACGACGCCGCCGCCGACACACACACAGACAAACAGAAAGACTTACAGGAACAGATACTAGCTCTCCTCGACCCGGATGAATCTCCCGACCCCCGGATCCTGCGCCAGTCTTTAGCACATCTCCTTCAAGGATCCACGAAGACGAGGGTTCAAGAACCGCAGCAGTTAGCTCATTTCTTCCAAGAAGAAAAAGCCAAACCTGTAAAACCGCCGCGCCGTCTGAAAGGCCTCGATATCAACAGCATGAGGGTCCCGGACTTCTCCGACATGTTCGACGACTCGGCCGATACAGACGCCACTGTTGTCAAAGTGGAATCTAAGAAAACATTCAGCAGATCACCGTCCGTCGATAGTGCCAAGATACTGCTTTATCCGAGGTCTTCATCAATTGATAGTGGGAAGAAATTCAGTCGGTCTTCAGAGAGCCCTTTGCCGCAGAAGGGCAGACGACTCTCAGATGTCCTAGACAGTCAAAGGCATTCAAGACACTCGCAGAGTCCCGAAGTGAAGCTACCGTACAAGAGATCGAATTCGATCGGATCATCTGAAGTTGCGAATACCAAGCGCATCGCTCAGCTGTTCGAGGGTCAGAAACGTCGCCACACTCCGAGCCCAGATTCACGATCTATACGCTCCGGTTCCATCACAAACCCCGAAATGGCTTTACGTTTGCAGCGCATGACGGAGATTATCGAGGGCAAGCGACGGGACACACCCAGTCCGGACAGATCCAAAAGAGAAATCATAGGTAACCCAGAGATGGCAGTGCGGCGCCAAAAGGTCGTGGAACTCATCAAGCAAGGTCAAGGCCTGGGCCAAGAGCGCAAACAACGTCAACCTGAAGTACCTCAGCGGCGGAACAGCGATGAGATGACCTTCAGGATGCAGCGAGTGTCAGATATGATGCAGAAGAGAACTGCGGAGTCCAAGAGGCCTAAAACGGGACGCCGAAAAGCCGCGAGAGAGATCATGAAGCAGAGATTTGAGAAGAGTCTACAGATGTTGGCTGCGGAGCCTCGTTTAGACTTCGCGCCGTCGGCAGATTTGGAGAATGACTACGGGTTGCAGCAGTATCGTGCCAGTGCGCCCGACTTCGACGAGCGAGTGAAGAAGCTGGAGAAGAAGCTGCAGCACTATGTGAGGCGATTGCCGTTGTGTGTCGCATGGAATGGTCCGTTTGAAGGGATGTTGGTGTTTTGCGGTCCGAGCGGTTGAGAGCCTACTGTTGAAGTCTGTACTAGAACCTTTAGGTTTTTGTTTTAACAAAAAAATCTTCAATTATGTTTGGAGTTCGTGCAAACAATTTTGAGAACAGCTACTGATTTATTAGGCTTCTCAACAATGACTACACTGTTACTTCATAGTTTAAAAATTGCATTTTTAAGTCTTAGCGCCTCATTAGTCATTACTTACAGAAAAGCACCAACAAGAGAAAGATTTCATTTAATTTGATTTGTTTTTTTTCTTAATTAGTTTTCTATGATTTCATTAGGTTCTTTTAAATAATTTCTTTTAATGTTATGCTAAGCAATGGGTGTTATTTACCGGGTGAAATAAATGAATGTATATATCATGAAATCATATTTTGATGCGAATTCTTGGCTCCTACCAAATTTATAAATAATCAAACTATTACGTCAAAAACAAATTATTATTATTAATAGGTGCTCGCTCTCAATCGCTCTCGACTACTCTTCAATCAAAAGATAACACGCACGTTTTCAAACAAAACATCGATGGAGATGAACAGACAACAAAAATAACGTTTTTATACTGACATAGAATAATTACTTCTATTGTGTGTGCATGCTGGGGGTACTATTACACTAGAATTTTATAATCTTCTTGAAAGTTCATAGTGTTTGTTGTATGAACACATAAGTGCCTTAATCAACTGACGACTTCGGCCTTCTTGCGTCCCAACGGGCGAGACACTATAGCAGGGTTAACGTGAGAACGCGAGATATAACGATTCTGTCATCCTAACGCCTAACTTGACCGTAAGTCCGAGAAATTCAGATTTTCTTGCGTTTTTTGCAATTTGCATGTCAGTGCTAGGCTGTATGTTGAACAAAATATGATTCGCGACAGTAAGACGTGTGTATTTGCAGAATTATAATACACTACAACCCTCTAAGTTCATTCATCATCATCATCCAGCCGAAAGACGTCCACTGCTGGATATAGGCCTGCCCCAGGTTCCTCCACTTCGATCGGTCTTGTGCTTCTCATATCCAGCGGATACCCGCGGCATTCACAAGGTCATCGGTCCACCTTGTGGGAGGCCTTCCCATTGAATTGCTTTATCATGAAAATGTCATTCTTATGAATCATCATACAACCTGACTCATAACTGCAAAAGTGCAAAAAATGAAAATCTGAACGTGATAAAGACAGTTAGACACTTCTTTTTCCCACGACGAGAGACCAACCGGTGTGAATGACGCGAGAACTGGATAAGTTTTGGTGAAATAGTACCCAAAGAGTTATATTAAAGTTCCACTTGTGTGTTAAATTTACACCGTGTTCTTACTAACTGAAATGTGTTGGCGTAAGACTAATGATTTGATTTGTCGCCGATCCCTTTGATTCTGTATGCTTTTATAATGTAATCGTAGAAGTGGCTGATCTTAGACAATGATGCGCAATCTGCTATCATGGGTTCTGTACATGATATTAAACCTACGTTGAAAAATTTCGTCGGTTACAACAAAAAATATATGCTGTCCATACCTCATCCATACATTTTGACCGCGTAGGTATTGCACATTTCTATGAAACAGCAGATTATTTTTTGATAGCCGAATAATTGTTTCTACGCTAGGGGTTCTAGAATCATATGCTGAATTCCTGGTTACTGTTTGTGTGCCTATGCCTCTGCCACCCTGTATTAAGAGCCTAGATTTGAAAATACTTTCAGAATGAGGCTTGTTTGTTTTTGAGACAATTTTGGCAAAGGTTACTTACTTATCTTTGCCAAAATTGTCTGGAAAAAATAAGGAAAACAACAACAATCGTATTTTGTAATAAGAAACCGTTACCGTTACTCTCATCTTACTAATATTCAAACCATCCAATCACAATACTACAGCTTCAAACTTAAACCAATAGGAGGAGGGCCGAATCGTCGGCGGAGGCGGCCGAACTGCTGGCGGAGGCGTCCGAGTGGCACGCCTTGCCGCCGAGCTTAGCGGCACCAACTCCAACTCTTCGAACGTCAGCCCTCGACCATCTTCCAAGCCTAAAGACCTCATGCGATCTGTCGGCAAGATAGAAAGAGATGACTGGAATATGAAAGAAATAGAACGTAAGATCCAGGAGAATCGAATGGGCAGGCCCGAGCCGAAGACTGCCGAACGAGTGCCGAAGTGGGATAGAGAACAGGTAAGTGTGAGATGTCGTTATTTTTATGATTTTGAAATATACACGCATCTGTGGAAAGATCAAGTGCGGGAACGGGAGTAGTGGTGGCCCAGTGGTATCGGCCCCGACCTACGAGTTTGTAGGTCGTAGGTTCAAACCCAGACAAGCGATTTATTTTGTGTAAATAATTTCATTACCACTGCTCTCAAAACTGTGAAGGAAAACATCGTGAGGAAACCGGCATATCCTAGAACCAAAAATTCGAAGATATGTGACATCTACCAACTCGCACTGGGCCCGCGTGATGGATTACGGCCCACTCCCTCTCACTGAGAGGAAGCCTTTGTACATGCAGTGGGAACGTTAAAGGCTGATTATGTACGCATTATAATATAATAATAATATATTTATTCAAAAATTATAAGGCTTAAAAATATGCACAGTTTTGACTAAATGTAAATTATATTCCTAAGATTAACGTGCCTGAACTAGGTAATCCTGTGTTTCAGGCAAGAAGAGATAAAATAGTCTTTAAAAGTTAATAAATAATTAAAAGTTGACAATAGACGAATAATTACATTAATATTGAGTAGCTTAATTAACACTTAGTTTCTAAATTTGATAAATACTTAACGTAGGTGAATATTTATTTTAACACAGTTAGTAAATTCTCTGTTTCTTCGTAAGACATACTTTGGAGAACATCATTGAGAGTTCTCATTGTGTATCTCTCAAGTTTGTTGTGTTTAACGACCTATCAACATAAAATATTATGGTTGCTCATTAGAACACCAATTACTAATATTATAAATGTGAAAGTTTGTATGTTTCGATGTTTGTTACTCGGTTACGCAAAAACGGCTGATTGGGTTTGGATGAAATTTGGCACACATATAGAATATAACGTAAATTAACACATCGGATATTTTTTATGTCAGTTGTACGTTCCTGTGGGATAATTTCCGACCTCCAAGTGGGTGAAGCCGCTGGCAAAAGGTAGTACTCGTAGAAAAAACCTGTTCATTTTTTTTTTCAGTTTTTGGGTCGCCAGCGTAAGCTGAAAGAAGGGGAAGGCAACGAGGAGAAATGGGTGGAAATCGACGAGACCTTGCACAAGCTCGACCAGAAACTGAAGGACTCTGGCAGACCTGACCAGGGCACTAAGAAGGTTCGTATCTTCCCAATCTATCCTACTTTATATTCGAAGTATTAATAGCGGCATGGGTCGATCGATGAGGTGAATCTACGCTTGCAGCGGTCGGTCCATCGATGGATCTTTGTATACCGGGAACAACGTGCCTCGGAAAGCACGCTAAGCCGTTGGTCCCGATCTCCCGGCTGTCATTCGTGGATCTTTGACAGTGGTTATGGGTCGTCAGAACCCCAAAAGTCTGACAACCAGTCTTATCAAGGGGTATCGAACTACCCAGTAACTGGTTTTTGGACGTCAAATAGACAGTCGTTTTTCACTTCCAAGATAATTGTTTTTATTATTTTTGTACGATTGTTCGTTTAGTTTAGTATGTGACCGCCCTGGGCCTATTGACAAAATACATTTCTGTTAGCGTTCACGCCAAACGCTAAGCCAAAATGTATGGGAATGACATTACCTGTGGAAAGATTGCGTCGTGTCCTTTCCGCAGGTAATGTCATTCCCATACATTTTGGCTTACCGTTTGGCGTGAACGCTAACAGAAATGTATTTTGTCTATAGGCCCTGTGGGAGTCACAATAAATACTTTTTCTTTCTTTCTTTGTTAAACTAGTGTATTCCATGTTTAGGTTGCGAACCTAGCGACGAAATTCGTGAAAAAAGAACCCGAAGCCGAACAATCGAAAATGATGCCGAAAGAACTACCGAAGGAGGATGTATGTATATTCTTTTTTGTCGACCATATACCCTTAGCTGTTGTCTCACGTAAAGCTAAGTAGAAAACATCTGGGTAAATGCAAATTTAACGCACCTGCCTTAAAGGCTTTGGCAAATTATCCGTTTCAAAGAAGTTATTCCACTATCATATTTAAACAAATGAGGCAACCCATGAACGATCACTTTACGAAAACAGTAACCTTGTTACATTTCGTTCACATTTATTTTACCCCAAATTTTGCGTCACTGTCAAACCAAAGTGATCTTTGTAATCGTTTCAATTAGGTTACTTTTGGGTTGCTGCCACTAACAAGTTTGTCAATATCATAGTGATCTTTATTTTAGTTACAATAAGGTTGTAGTTGAGTTGTTGCTGTCAAAGGTAAAATGTCTTTGAACGGACTGTACTTGTCAATTGACGTAATACGTCACAGTTTTGAGGTCGGATATGCTTCTGATAGTTTGACAAGGTTCCTGGTATCGACACGACTGCTTTCTACGTAACTCCTTTATGAAAACGCTCTCGTAGATCTGCGGCCGACGGTGGACCGCACTACAGCGGTGCTATTCTGTAAAAATATCACCGTGATAACTTGGATGAAGTGAGCTATCATTAGTATCCATCCCTAGTAGGGAAGGTACGTATTTACGCGACCAGGTTTTTACACCAGGTATTTGCTTCCAAGTATACACACCAGGTACCGACCTGAAATACCTACTTGCAAGACTTCAAAGTATTTTATACGCCTACTCGCTAAACTACTTAGGTACTCAACCGCGTTAGTTTTCGCAAATGCGATCACGCTCCTCATCAGTAAAATCTACGGAACAATTTCGCATGCAAGTATTTTTTACTTTTATTGTTTTGTGAGTATTCATTTGTAAACGTGATTGTGCTCCTTTTTTGTAGGAACTCACGGGTCAATTTCCCATGCAAATATTTTTACTTCCAACAGGGCTTTTGAATACGCGATTGTGCTTCTTATTTGTAAGAAGTCATGGATCAATTTTCGATGTAGATAGAAAATACTTGAAATTATCTCGAGCCCTGGTTTTAGGCCCTAGTTTCTTAAGGTGGACGTACTTGGAAGCCCAAGTACTCGATTTTGCAAGTACCTACGACCCATGTCTTATCCTTAGTGTCAGAAGGAATGACAGCTCACTTCACCTAATTTCTCACGGTGAGATTTTTATAGAATAGATCGGATGTAATGTATTGGCTGTGGGCTGTGACGCTTTCGTAATTTGAACCACAGTGGTCTAAAATTAACGCTATGAGGACCTAGAAAACAAAGTTCCGATAGGTGAGAAATAAAAATGGCTTTATTTCACCATTATTTATAACTAGCTTTTGTCAGCGGCTTCGCCCACGCGGATCTTTGATTCCCTATTTAACTCCCTTAGGGGTGGGATTTCGAAAAATCCTTCCATAATCCTTTTCTACATTATGAAGGGATTCTCTGTGCAAAATTTCAGCTTTCTAGGTCCAAGAGTTTGGGCTGGGCGTTGATGAGTCAGTCAGGACTTATCTTTTTATTTATATATATATATATATATATATAGAGGAGGCCTGTGTCCCAGCAGTGGGAACATTATAGGCTAATGATGATGATGATGATGATATATATATAGATATTTTGTAATATGGCTGCTATAAGGATTGCAGAAAGCCAATATTTTTGTATAATAATGCATTAGAAATACATTAAATTAATCGACCACTGGGCGACCACTAGTTATAAATAATACTCAAATAAAGCCATTTCCCTTTGTATTTCTCACGAATCAAAACATTGATTCTATGCCCATGAAGCGTAAATTTCAGACCGCTGTGCAGCGTGTCGAGACGCTTCAGTTTTTCATTGTGTGTGTTCAAGTTGTTTACGGTTGCGGTCGCCTTCGGAAGGGTTATTTTGTTTATCCACTTCACAAAAGCCTTTTGTTTTGGAATTTTATCTCGCAGGTCAGCCTAGGAGGAGGTAGCCTGCTTAACTAGACCTGCCTGTGGCTGCCACAACCAAGCGACTACACGCTAAGGGCACCTGTGGAGTACGGACCTCGGTTAAAGGCGTCAGCAAGGGAAGGGCTGGATCGGAATCAGACCCTAGGCATAACTGGATAAACGATTTTTATAGGCTTAGGATTCCTAGGCATGCGTAAGTCACTAGGGGTGGTTTTTGGATTTCGGAAGAGCAGGTTCAAGCCTTCAAGATTTTCACAACTCGACCCTACCCATACCTTATTGCGCTATCCTGTATTCATCATGTCTTTGGCAACCTCTCCAGGCTAAGAAGAGCTGGCGCGGCCCCACGTTCACGGGCATGCAGTGCGCGGCGTGCGGGACCCGGGTGTTCGCGGCCGAGGGCGTCACCGCCGACGGGCTGCACCTGCACCGCGCCTGCTTCCGCTGCGCCGTCTGCAAGACTGTGCTCCGACCCGGGTGAGCACACTTCGCTTATATCTCTTATTATACAAGTGTCATCATTAGAAATTGGATATTCGGATGCATAAATATGAAAATGCCAAACAGACGATACCCAACAATAATGAATCTAACAATGCTATTGTAAAAACATTTTCACTAGTCGTCGACCGACGTGACAATGCTTTGATCAAAATATTACCTACAACTTAAAAGGCCAAAAATATATTTTTTCCTTTTAGAGGTTTTTGTTTGTTTAAAAAAATGTCTCGGAATAGCTTTATGCCACAATGTTCTAATTTTAGAGTATTTCGGGAAATGGTGGACTCCAATTTCGGAGTATTCAGGAACACAACAGCGCGTCGTTTTCGCTAAAATAAAATCACCTCCTTGTATTATTAGCAACTTGTGTTGGCAACTAGCTACGACAGCGCCATATTGGCCCATTGAGTAGTACTTTTTTTTTTTTCAACCAAGCAGTAGATCGTTTGTATTTATAACTAGCAGCGCTCTGTGGTTTCACTCGCGTAGTTTCCGTTCCTGTGGGAATACGGGGATAAAATAGCGTATGTCACCCGGGGATAGTGTAGATTCCCAACAGTGAAAGAATTTTTCGAATCGGTTCAGTAGTTTCTGAGCCTATCCAATGCAAATAAACAAACAAACAATCAAATCTTTCCTCTTTATAATGTTAGTATGGATTATTGTTAACATTTACCCTTAAATAAAAACATTTCACCGTCACAAGTAATGCATATAGAAAATAATTGACAATATATTTTTAAGTAAATACCAAAATAATACCAACGTTCTACGTGCTTGGCTGAAAATAATTAGTACTTTGATTTAAATTCAATTAAATAATTACGAAAAACTACTTGAAATGCGACGTTGCCAGTTCGCGCGGGATGAACGCTATAATGCAATTGGCCGAAATGGCGCTGTAGTAGACGTTGCTAGCCCGTGCAGAATAAACTCTCTTAAATTGATTTCGTCTTGACAGCAACTACACTATGGAGCGCTATGGCAGCCGCCTGGTGTGCTTACGACACTCGGGCGTGAGCGTGCCCGACGCGGTGGCCGCGGTGACGGCGCTCGCCCAAGCGCGCGCTCCGCCGCCGCCCACGCCCGAGCGCATCAGCGTGGAGCTGTCGGACAGCGGCGCCAGGGAGATCGACGAGGACGAGTGGACGGACAGGAACTTCCTCGCGTCGGAGACCTCGTGTGCCGGTGGACTCAGGTCAGTCTCACATAACATCAACTGAGCCTTTTCCCAACTATATTGGAATCAGATTCCAATCTAACCGGATGTAGCTGAATATCACATGGAGCGACTGCCTATCTGACCTCCATAATTCAGTTATTGGGTAATACGATATCTCTCGACTAGTCACATTTACGGGTTTCTGCCGGCTCTTAACCAGTAGTTTTACACACGTATTTTTTTAATCTAAATATTATAGTTAAATGGTCTGTCGCATTAAACTCGTCTTTGACGCGTCACCGTTTTGACGTCGCCGTTTGCTTTGTATATAATGATATGGATCTACCTATATAAAAGTATAATTAAGATTTATTTAAAGATTAGGCGCAGAACCGTCAGCGTCACGCGCTATGCACGGCACGACGATGTCACACATTCAACTTTCGAACTCTGGACTACATTTTGTAGATTTAAAT
Source organism: Polymixis flavicincta (assembly GCA_949987655.1). NCBI lineage: Eukaryota > Metazoa > Arthropoda > Insecta > Lepidoptera > Noctuidae > Polymixis > Polymixis flavicincta. Next base: position 5,674,786 of record OX465171.1, on the reverse strand, counting down.
CGAAATATTTTGTTTCACATAAACCTACGTGGACACTTATGAAACGTCAGAAGCGACGTTTTTGATTCCAATTGGTCGTTTTCTATGATCAAGAGCCGGCAGGAAGCTCTACGGTTACTCTTTCAAAGAATGTTAGAATGGACGGATGCATGGTGGATGGATGGAGTTATAGGTGGACAGTGTACGAGCCAATAATGCTCATACAGCAAAAGTATGTTTACGCTTACTTAATGAATATACACGAAATTCAGTCGTCACTAAAACTCCGTCATGCGCTAATGTGCGTGACGATGATTACGAAATAACAATAACATTAAGTGCGGCTCGGATAACTAGACAAACGGTTTTCCATAAATAAACTCTTGAACTTTACAGTGATTTGGTGTAACTTAATTAACTACCTACAACCACTACCGGGGTATCCGTCAACGACGAGATAACCCCAACAGACAGTGTCGGCCTGTCAACTAGTACCAGGTACTAGAAAATGGTCTACAGATGTATAGAAAAGGCCTATAACGTTCTCACATTCACAAAATATAAAATATATTTTGTAGATAAATAAATGTTTAAACCCATTTAAATTAAATGATATGATTGCCATGGCAGTCACTAATAAAGATTTGAATTGTAAGTATGATGTGAAATAAAGAGAAGATAATGTGAAAGAAGTGTGTAAAAAATCATAATTAACATCGTAATTTGGAATCTACCATAATGGGAAATAGGTGTGAGTTTATTTGTACGGTAATCTACGTTTCTCATCTTTCAGTGACGAGGAAGAATCTAGCTCGGACGAGTACACGGACGCAGCCGACAGTGACATCGAGGCGGCGGCATCACCTGGGCCCCAGGACGCGGGCCCCCGGCCCCCGCGGGCCCCGCACAACGAGCTGTACTTCTCCGACGACTCCTTCGGTTACGATGACTACTCCGATGACGGTGAGTAAGTAACTGTAAGTTACAGTAACTGTAAGGGTTTTTTAAATGGAAAGTTCTATTTTGTATTCGATTCGATCGAGAGCTTCCCTACGTGATCGAGACAGAAATGAAGAAATCCGCAGGAGAACCAAAGATAAGTGACATAGCCCGAAGAATTGCCAAACTTAAGTGGCAGTGGGCAAGGCACATTGCTCGCAAAACAGATGGCCGTTGGGGCTGAGCATTCTGGAGTGGCGACCACGTATCGGAAGACGTAGAGTTGGAAGGCGTCCCATAAAGTGGACCGATGACATTTTGACGACCGCAGGAAACCGCTGGATGCGGGAAGCACAGAACTGCTCGAAGTGGACGAGCTTGGGGGAGTCTTTCGGCTGAAATTGTGGTTGTGATGACAATTAGTATCACTCATAGATATTTAAAATCTATCTTCTAAATATAAAAAAAAAGAAACTGACTGACTGACAAATCAACGCACAGCAGAAACTACTAGGACTAGGAACGTGATATTTTGCACACGGCTTCCTGTTATAATGTAGAGGAGCACTAAGAAGGGGTTTTTGGAAAAAAACGACCTTTAGGGGGTGAAAAGGGGGGGATTTTGTTTGAATGAAAAATCTTATTCCTTGAGTTAATAAACTTGAAACTTGGCACAAATATTAGGTCCTTATATATGAAATTGATGTTTTATAGAAGTGGCCACTTTGATCTCAAAAAGCCGGTTTGGTTCAGAATTCCAAATTCAAGTTTATTTCAATTTTAAGTTGGTCTATTTGTTTCGAATGTAATAATTCATTTGTTTTCGCGCCATTTAATTTTGCTTTGACATCATTCCATGCTCAATATGGAAAACATAAAATATCGCATTATTTTCGAATACGAATACCATAGTGGCACTAACCACGTCAGAGTTAGCTGCAGGCTTCGGTGTGAGTGATAAAACCATTTTGAATCATTTGAAACAAATTGGAAAAGTGACAAAAATCTTGAAAAGTGGGTACCGCATGAACTAAGTGAAGCAAACCGACAAACACGTGTCGACTGCTGCGTCCTGCGTCTCGTTACCCAAGCGTCACAATAACGAGGGGATTTTGAATCGTATCATTACTTGTGATGAAAAATGGATCCTATGCGATAATCGGAAACGCTCATCACAGCGGCTAAATCCAGGAGAACCGGCTAAATCCTGCCCCAAGCGAAAGTTGACTCAAAAAAAGGTACTGGTTAGTGTCTGGTGGACCAGCGTTGGTGTCATCTCATCATCGCTGTAGTGACAGCTTCCTAAGATCTGGTCAGACGATTACGGCAGATCTGTATTGCCGACAATTGGAAGCCATGATGGAAAAGCTAGCCGTAAAACAGCCGAGATTGGTCAACCGCTCTAGCCCACTGTTGCTTCAGGACAACGCTAGACCACACACTGCACAACAGACGGTGGCGAAACTAGAGGAGCTAAGATTGGAATGTCTCCGTCACCTACCATATACTCCCCGGACCTTGCTCCAACCGATTACCACTTTTTCCGAAATTTAAATATTTTCTTAATTGAAAAAAAAAAAAACTATTCAGATGAGGCAGTTCAAAACACCTTCAAAGATTTTTTGACTCTCGCTCCCGCAATTTTTCAGCAAGGGAATCAATGAACTCCCTATAAAATGGCAAAAGTGCATAGATCACAACGGTACCTACTTTGAATGATTAAATAAAAAAATGTATAAAAAATATAGTTTTGCTTTTTCCATATAAAACATCAATTTCATATGTAAGGACCTAATACTTATCTAAGTAAATTATAAAGTTAGTCATTTATTGTTTTTCTAAACTACCCCCTAAGGGAGGATTGGGGGGTGTCAAAGTTTGTATGGAAAAATTTAAACGCACGAGTTGATAAACTCTAAACTCAGTAAGTAATACTTAAAACCAAGAATAAAGAATAACGTGTATCAGGGTTTTTCGAAAATCTACCCTAAAAGGGGTAAAAAAGGGTAGTTAATTTTACAAGGGATGATTTTACTGCGTGTCTTGATTAACTCGAAAATTGGTGTAAATAACCAATCAGTCAAATATGGTAAAAGAAACAAAAGCCTTAAAAAACTTAAACCCCTACACATAAATGTGTATTATTATTTACTTCTCCACAGAAAACTCTTCAAACAAACTATATCCCCCTTTTCACACTCAAAGGGGTTAACTTTTTTAAAGGCTTTTGTTTCTTTTGTACCTGAGCCATATTATTATAAACCTGAAACTTGTTGAAATGGTTTAGTGTGAAGGAATAGGAATCACATAACTTATCGACTGAACGGATTTGGATGAAATTTGGCACACAGATAAATTATAACCAAGATTAACACATAGGATACTTTTTATCCCCGTGGTACATTTCCGCGGGATAATTTCCGACTTCCACGCGGGCGGAAGCTAGTTATAACGTAAATTTAAATCAGCTCCAGATGCAGATTATGATTAAGAATACACTGGATTGCAATAAAATTTTAATGTCAAATACATTTTTTTAAATAGGTAAATATTATGACATCATCATTATTATATTATGTGTGAAACAAGTATTCTTAACATGGACGTGGAAAGGTAGCCTGTGAAATTCAAATTTTCTTCCGTTTTTGTAATTTGCCTGCGTCAGGGAATTACTTTTTCATGAAATTCGTTCAATGGGTTTGAATGAACTTAGAGGGTTTTATTGATTATTATAATTCTGTGAATCATATTTTGTTCAACATACTGAATAACACTGACCTGTAAATTGCAAAAAACGTAAGAAAACTTCAAATACGGCGTCTACTTTAGCGCATAAAGTGTTTCGAATCTGCGAATAAAATTCAAGCGCGTGCGTGTTGGCCCAAAGACCCAACAACAAGTGACTAATTCTACCGAATTTAATTGGCACTTTCCAGGCGCCGAGTCATCGGGTGGCGAGTCGTGCTCGCGCATGCGCGAGGCGCGTGAGGCGAGACGGCGCGAGGTGCCGGCGCCAGCGCGCGCTCCCACCGACAGCAGCGAGGTACCGCGCTGCGCAGTCGGCTAGGCGCGTAGGGAGGTGCGGTATCGAACGCCGCCGCCCCACCAGCTCAATATACATGCATTGCATTTTAGACAAGTTTACGGATAGGTTACAAACGTGTAAAGTCTTAAGTCTTTCTACACTAACATACTATTTCGAAAATGACGAACTTGACGGGTTTTAAAAAAATCATCCCTTTTGTTACACATTTTCGTTCTACAGGGTGGTAGCCGTATAGCCACGCAAACTGTAACCATGAATTCGGCACAGCATGATTCTCGACCCCTTAGCAGATAATTTTTTCGTTAGATATAAAAAATACGCCCTAAAAAGGCGTAATACTACGCGGTCAAAATGTATGGATCAGCATTTTTTTTTAATCTAAATTTAAAATTTTAAAAAGTCTAATCGCCTTCGAAATGATCCAGATTGTGTTTGAACGTGATGATGACGTGTTCGTGGTCAGATTAGTCCTAGAAAATGAAGGTACAGTTGGTAGGCGCATGCGTCATATCATCATCCGCTAGATAACAGGGGCGGCGGCAGAGGCGCGGTAAGCGTTTAGTTTGTCCACACTAACTTCCGTCAACGGCCTACTGTTCTATTTTGATCTATGAATTGGTTTTCATTGCTTCAAGAAGAAATATATCATTGATCTCAACTCAAATCATTTAAGTTAGCTACTGCATTAAATTGGATTGTATGACTTTTCCATGAAATAATAATTCAATGGAATTAAATGAACTTTAGAGGGTTGTATTGATAATTTAAATGATTATAATTATGTAGTATAAAAAAAAAACAATATTTATTACAGTGGCGCATCAGTTTGTAATCAACATACAACCTGACACTGACTTGCGAATTTTTCGAACAAAATTCATCAAAATAAAACAGTAAGCTCGTTCAATCGATGGCGCTTTTAAATGTGTTACGTTCATGTACAATTAATATATTAATTCGTTATATTTACATATTAAACCATAGTATCGTATGTGTGTATTAGCTTATATAACATATATATTATACATATGTATTATAGCGCACTATAATGTACATATTACATTTATATCATATGTAAATAATGTCTGTTGTTTTTGAGTTGTTATTTTCGTATTTATTTTTTATTTCATTCATTTATGTATCGTTAGGAAGGTATGTGATATTAAGTATTATATGACGTTCATAAATATTGGTTGTACGTTTTGGTGTAAGTACCCATTGGAGGGCTCAAAATTCTTAGATTCTTCAACTTTAGAAGTTCTTTAACGCGTCTTGCGGTAGGAGTACACTGGACGAAAAAGCATTTGCCGCTCTATGCGACACACTCTCTCCCTCTCTGTTTGTCTCTTTATATTATAATTATTAGAAAGAAACAAATTTTATTATATTTATTAGAACGAGAGAGATAGTTTTCTTTATTTTCGAGGATAGTAAAGTCGATAGTAAGGTCACAATTATAATCCAAGATGGCGGCAGTATGAGAGCTTCTAGAAAATTATACTAGATGGCTTTGTATTTAAAACTCGTACTAAGTTCACATTTTTTTCTCTCTTCCTTCTTGTCTCTCTCCCTGTCTCTGTCTCTCTGTATATGCGAGTTTGTGTGCGCGCGAGTATCGTGTAAGGAACTTTGATCCTGGGTAGGATTGCCCTAACGGGCGCGAGGTCGATACATTTATTACATTTAAGGACTTAGAAACATTGACAAAAATAACGAGCACTAAGTGTCACATACTTTCCAACATACACATACACTGTATATACATATGTATAGTCCTCTGTGACGTAGTTCCGCGACGTGATATCGCCATCACCGACGGTAAGTTAGTGTGGTTTGTTTGTGCACCTTTCTACGCATCCGGGCGCTCGCTTGCTACGCGCTAACTAGGTCCCGGCCCCTTGCAGACTTTGTACTATAGTGAGCTTCAACACAGGTGGAATCTGAGGAGGAGAGCGAGTCCAGCGACGAGGAGGTGTCGTCCGCTACCGAGGTGTCCACGGACAGCGAGTTCGCGCGCGAGGAGGCGGCGCCCGCGCCCGCACCCCCCGCCATCCTCGTGACGGAGGCCACGCCCCCCGCGCCCCCGCACGCCGTGACTGCCGCGCCCCCGCACCCCGCACCCTCGCACGAGTACCCGCTCAGCCGCACGCGCTCCGCCGGCGGGCTCGCCACCAAGCGCGCGCTCGAACTCAAGCGACGATACCTGCTCGGCGAACCCTCACCGCCCGCAGTCAGGAAGTCAGACTCCACCTCCCAAATAGACACCAAGTTCGAAGCCTTTAGATCTACTATAACAGAATTTCAAAAGATGCTACACCCCGCCCCCGTGCCTACACAGCAGCCTCAGAAACCTGTCGTCACCTTCCAACTGTCCACCGAAGACAAGAAAGCTCAGCCGATGCCCGACATCATAAAGAACCTCGTCGCCGACGCGCCCGTCGACTTGCTCACCAAAGTGGACACTCCTCTCATCAAAGACTGGAGTTCAGAACCAGCTAAAGATCAAAAGGATCCGGACTTGGATTCAGACTCTCTGTCGGAAGACGACTCGTCCCACACCGAGACTGCTCCCAACCAGTCAGTGCCTCGCGTTGAGGTGCACGACGAGGGAGGGGAACTGATTCAGTTGGACAGTCTCATGCTGATCAACAGCACGGAGGACGAGAAAGCGTCGGGCACGGCGACTGGCCCTACAGTAGTCGCGGCTGCCGACTCGGAGTCCTCAGAGTCTGGTCGTGACGCCACCACGCTCGCGCTCACTGAGACGGAGCTGTCGGACTGGGCGGCCGAGAGCGCCGTGCTGGACGACTGCGGGTTGGACGACAAGGACGACAGGAAGCGACGCAACAACCCACGAACGCTCAGCGGACCCAAGCTCGTACACGACGCCAAGAACATCGCCGCTGTCGCGTCGCACGTCTGCGGCAGAACCAGCCCTCATGAAGCAATTGTCTACTCCAACGCACTCGAGCACTTCGAGTTCGCCGACGAAGGGGACCAAGATCCGTCACTGAACACTCCCGTCACACCCAGAAATGACGGCTACATGGAGCTCGTAGACAACGATTACGACCCCTACTCGCCCGGAAACGACCGCTCTATGAATTTCATCGAGAGGAGCTTCTCCGAAACAGTCTTCAAACCAGCCAGCCAAGAGAACAGCTACCGACAGAGCTTGTGTCCCATCGACTTGGATGGAATAGAAGACATAGACGCAGACACGGAACCGTTAGATTTGAAGTCGTCTCAACTTTCAAAGTCAGTTGAAAACGACACTAGTGATAAATCCACGAGTGGTAGTTTACAGAAAAGTGACAGTTTGCAGAAAAGTGACAGTTTGCAGAAAAGTGACAGTTTACAAAAAAATTACAGTATTCGCAATGATAGCGCGCGTGTTGAAGAGAGTTCTGAGCCGAAGATAGAGAATAAAATAGAAACTTTAAGTTTGTCAGAAATTTCACCGCCGTTAGAGAAGGATAAAATGGTTGAGACTGAAAGTTCTGAGATATCACCGCCACTAGTACCTGATACGCCTCGAGTGAAGTACCCTCCGCCGAGCCCGTTCAACGGGCCGTGTCCCATGCGGCTGTACTCGCCCGCCGTGTGCCGCTCCGCCAGCGACACCTTCCACCCGTCAACGTCCCGCAGTACGGACTCCCCCACGAGGAGCTTCGAGCTCTCCGTGTCCATCAACCTAAGTTCAGGCTCTCTGTCGCCGGTCAGTCCCACGCCCGCGCGGGACACCACCGACAAGGTACAAGAAATAAAGCGAGAACGGGAGGAGCAGACCGAGGTTGTGAGGAGACTGGTCCTCGAGAGGTTGGGCAGCGCACCGAAAGGAGCCCGGAAGTCGAAGCCAGTAAAGAGGATGCGGGCCGCGCCTTGTGCGATCCCGCCCCCGGTACCACCCCCACCGAGGCATCAGGAGCCGCCACCAACGTGGCTTCCGGAGCCGCCGCCGGTGTGCCTTCCGGAGCCACCTCCAGTGTGTCTTCCGCAGCCGCCCCTCATGTGGCTTCCGGAGCCACGACCGCCTCCGCGCCCCTTACCCCCCCTCATGCCTCCCTCCGTGAAACCTTCCTTCTCCGACTCTGAGCTCGCTCGGAATATTCGGAGCAAGAGCATCATGAAAAGCATTTCTAGTTACCTGAACCGAAGGCTGGGACCGAGACCTAAGGTAGGCATACTACCTAAGTACGTTCAACGTTATTTGATTGCATAGTGAACAGAATGTTATTTGTGTATATCAGTCGTGGCCACTGGTAGGAATCTCATCCGATATGTTTTACCTAACCAAAACGGGTGAGATGTACCATTTTTGGATTAACTTGTGAACAAAGAAACTACAGTCCGGCCGTCAGTCGAGGCAATGCGTGGCTGACACTGTCAGCGAGTCAATTCTAGTAACTATTTCATTTGACATAAGATTAGACATTTAAATAAACCTTTTAACAGTCCGTTCAAATGATTTCGACTTTATTGCGTTGGTAGCATGATACATGGCATCTGTAGTAAACATTTGGTATTGTAACCACTATTTTGCTTTTAATGCCCTTCTTATGCCTGAGGAATAGAAGTCAAAATCGGTTGAACGGTGTGTAACAAAGGTTTGTTTAAATGTCTAATCTTATTTCAAATGGAGTTTAATAAAGACCAGAGCAGTGGTGATCCAAAGGTATCGGCCGCGACTAACCGCGTTGCAGGTCGTAGGTCCGAACCTACTTCACCATTCATTCGTTCATCACCACTGCTCTCAAAACGGTGAAAGAAAAAAACATGAGGAAACCGGCATGTCATAGAACTAAAAATTTGAAGACGCGTGACATCTACCAATCCACACTGAGCTCGCGTGTTGGGTTACGGTCCACTCTCTCTTACAGAGAGGAGACCTGTGTACCAGCAGTGGGAACGTTATAGGGCTGGTTATGATGTTCATGAAGATCAAATTCGCAAAACGTGCGAAGAACGCATTCTCTCGACGGCCGGACTGCAACTATGTATCAAATGTGTTGAAAATACTAAGCATTTATTAAATATATAATTAATTTATATCACAAGCTGAGCACTAATAGTGGCTACGACTGCACATTTCATAATCATCCATCAGAACCCATTTATTTGGAAAAGCCACTATCATTACACTAACTCATGATACGTGGCTAGCAATTATTGCATTTTGGATCTTATGTAAACGTATTGAGCACCACATCAAATATGACCATCAAATATGATTGGATTCTATAGTATATAACTTAAGAACATTAAATACATCATCCATGATTTTTAGTTGTACGATAGGTTCAACTTATTCAGTGACCCTAGTGTGAGTTTAATTTAACCATCTCGAACAAACGGTTCGAGCGCGTTCGGCGCTCCAATTGGTCCATCACCAATCCAGGGCCAATCGGAGCTACAAACGCGCTCGAAGCGTTTGATCGAGATGGTTAAATGAAACTCGCACTAAGGCCTCAGATGTCAGTTTAGTTGTCTTCATTAAAACTTTTTGATTAACTTAAGGTGGATGCGCTTTTTACGTTTGTTACAATAGGCCAGTGTCAGGTTGTATGTTGAATAAAATATGATTTGTGACCACCATTAAGGCTTTACATAATCAAAACCATCAATAAAGCCTCCCAAGTTGGGCGTCGGAAATCCCAGGCTGATTCCCGGCCACCGTAGGCGCGGGCTTGCGAAGGCGAGTAATGGGTAGCTCGCTGTCAGGTAAGGACCAAGCCCGGGCCCACGGCGCGTTGTGTTCCACGCGCGCTTCAAAGAGATGTCAGCACAAACCGATGGGGCCCGCAAGCGCCGATGCCTGCCAGGGGTGCGGCTTGTTCGAAAGAGATACCGCCGCCCGTGGCACACAGTTACTGAGGGAACACGGGTGGGTTTTAGTCTGTCAAAGTCTGACATGCCCTCCTGTTCCACCCAGAGCGGGAGAAGTTATTTGATGATTTCCCACCTAAAAAAAGACCTCCCAAGTTCATTGAATCCCACTTTATGATTTCTTGATGAAATAGACATTCAATGGGATTTTATTAACTTGACGTTTTTATTTTGTTTTTAAGGGTGGGTAATCATCAAATAATTTCTCCCGATCTAGGTGGAGCGGGAGGGCGTGTCAGACTATAACTGACTAAAACCCACCTATGTTCCCTCAGTAGCCTGTATGCCAGGGGCCAGGGTATCTCTTTCGAACAACCCGCACCTCTGGCAGAACTTAGAGGCTTGTATTGATAATTTTAGTGAATAAAATTCTTTAAATACGTACGTGTTGCGGTCGAAAATCATTATTTTAATCAATATAGAACGTTACACTGACCTGGAAATTGCAAAAAAACGTAAGAAAGTTTGAATTTCGCGGGATACCTTGGCGCATCGTCCGCATTTTTTTTTTAATTTTTTGACAACTTATTTATTTTGATGTTACACTACCTAATATCGTACAGCAAAAAGTCGTAATTAAACTCAAAAATCATCAAAATCAATTCACATCATCTACAAAACCCATGTCATCTCACAAATATATGTGAATATTGTAAAAATAATGTAGTGATTCAATCCGGGATTGGTCGTAACATGTTTAGTAAGGGTGTCCACGATCTGGCAATATAACATGAGACACGGAAGTGGGAATAACTTGTTTTGGGGCACTGTGTTTGTTTCGTGCCGGATTAAAGTGAGCGATGGGAAAGTAATTCCCATTTAGACTCTTTAAATCTAGTCATTACGTTTCCTCCAAAACACTTAACATTGGTTTGAAGACGCAGTCTAAGTTTTCGCATTATACAAGGTGTAACAGAATAAGCACAAGAGTTGCTTATTCCTAATTGACTACTGAATCCATTTCAGTAACTTCTAATGAAGGTATTTTTTCAAAAATTATGTATTTTGCCATGCCTACTGCCGATTGAGCCAAAGAAAATTCAATCTTATTTAAAGCCAATAAGACTCAAATTTAAACGCATACAGTAAAGCTAGGGTCAATACGTTTTTCTTAACAATAATAGCATTAAAAAAAGTTTATATTGATGTTTTAAACCCAATACTCTTTTTAATTGGGGTGTATGGGGTCTAGCGTTAATTATGTTACATGGTGTTTATTTGAAGCTTAGTAACAGCTGCACGGGTCGATCCATCAGGTTACCAATGTTATCGTATCTAGCTCCATGTACAATTCTGGTATTTAGCTGCATCCAGTTGGACTAGAAGCCCTCCCCAACATAGTTTGAAAAAGGCTAGGCAGATTGATAGACTCGCATTCAAAAATACATGCATACGAGTTCTATTGAGCAAGTTTTAAAGACCAATTAAAACAAAATGAGACGTCATTAAATTCTACTTAAACCCACGTTCCCGCTGACGTAATCAAATCGCGGCGGTGTCTTTTTGCACACTGGATTTTCAACGCACTGCTCACCGCCGAGAGTTGAAAATCGGACACTGTGATTTGTCGACGCGCTAAGACTCGCTCGTGCTTCATTCTGTGAGATTCTTATTGCTCTTTTCAACACCGACAATTGAAAATCCAGTGCGGCCGCGATTTTATTACGTCCGCGTCCATGTGAATGTCGATTTATGGCCGATTCCTATAATTTACGGACCGTTATAGATTAAAATTAAGACTCATGTATCTTTACCAATAATGTAGCAAAGACCTCATAGGTTCGCATAGTAAACCTCCAATATGGAAGTAACTATCACAGGTAAAACGAATCTATTTGTAATGCCCAGAAAATGCTATCATTGGTGAGCAAAACGATTCGTTTTTGTTTATAGGAACTAAGCAGTAATCTAAACCCTCTACCTTGCTCTACTTTAATCCGGCACACATAATTAACTAAGTATGTCAAAATTCCGTCGTAGTCGGACGCCTGAGTAGACTAACACACGTTGAATTTTCAGTCACTCTCGGATCCGGAGCTGCCGTTGCACGTAAGCAAATATCCGTACAGTGTCGTACTCGTGAGTCGCATGCCGTGTACGTGTGTCGCACCACTTGCTCGCGTAGTGTGCGCCTGCCCTTATGAGTGTGGCGTTGGATCAATTGATGCATGTCCGTCCGGGTTTGTGTCATGGAATATTATGTCTACTGAATATTGGGATAAGTTTAATTTTCGGGATTTCTGGAGTTGCTACGAAGACACTTTGCTGTCGTAGTGTGAGTAAATAAGTGTAATGTTTGAATGTAAGCAACTTTAAGGACGATGCGTGTGAAATTCATTTTTCCACACGTTTTTTTTGCATTTATCAGGTCGACTCATATTTCAATTACTGACTTAGTGACTGTGATACGTATGTAATTACATAATAAAAATCATCAATACAACCAGATGGTTTATGCTTTCTGTGTTTTCTATAGTACCTACACAGAAAAAAACCTCCCAAGTTCATTTAATACCATTTATTTATTTAAACTTGTGGGTTGTGGAGGTCAAATAGGCAGTCGCTCAAAAGTCAGTTATTCAAATTAGACTGTGAATCAGCACTTTTCGAACGTAAAAATACATAAGATAGTCCCCCAAAAACGCCCACCCTTCATCACTTCCTAGTGCGTTAGCTGGGTAGAAGAAGTGACGGTATTCAACTGCATCTGGGTAGACTGGAAGCCGACCTCAACGTAGTTGGGAAAAGGCTAGGCAGATGATGATGATGATGACGTTTTATTTAAATTTCTCGCACACTAAAAAGGTAAAAAGACGGACTTAATACCTTAGGCATTCTCTAACAGTCAACCAAGGAATTGAGTGTTAAATGAACACGATTGGTTGTACTGATAATGACCTGACTGACACTGACTTGCAAATTGCTAAAAACGTAAGGAAATTTTCATTTCGCGGGCTACGTTAGCGTATCCATGATTGAGACCTGAATCTGCGTTGACCAAAAATAATGTTCGAACCAGAATCTAATAAATCACTTGGCAAGTTGGTTTACGTTCAAACATATTACATAGTAAACGAATTAATGTGATCCAACGTCAACCATTCGCTCTGTGCATCTGTCTGTTCGCGTGAATGTCTTCGCTTCATCTGTCGCTCCCCGTTTTAGCTCGGCGGTACAATATACAGCATGGTATGACGATGGATGTAGGTAGCCATTTTATTAATTTCTATGAAAACATTTCTTTTACAAGTTACCAAGCCTTTGTAGATTAATGATTACCAATTTCTTTTTCTTAAATCTTTTGACAGTAGTTACGGGTCGTCTGAAGCCCGAAAGTCTGACAACCAGTCTTACCAAAGGATATCGTATTACCCAGTAACTGGGTTGTGGACGTCAGACAGAAATAACAAGAATGATGTACCCAAGATTTTGTAATACTTTAATTTAAAAGAGTGTGCTCTTGGAGTTTCTTGCCTAGCACGTTTTTGGACTAGGTTCAACTTTCTTACTGACACCGACTCTATACTTTATACCTATTTGCTGATTATTGTACTATCGAAGCGACCAATTTCACGTAGAGGTAAATAGCGGTATTTGTGAATTTTGTATGTAAATAGAATGTGCATGATATCGCTTCTTTATGCGTAATTAGTCGTAACTTTTGCTTTGGAGTTTACAATTTTATTAATTCTGTTTTAGAAGACCTAAATAACGTTAAATATAAAGTAAGTATTATAATTGTTTTTAGATTTAAAAAAAAAAATACGCAAAAATTACGTCTTAATGTTAACTTAGAGTGTCGCAATGCTTGTTGAAATGCCCTATCTGTGCCGGTCGCTATAATGATGAAATATACTGCCAAATAAATCAAATATCTTTGTTATTACATCTCATACAAATACAAAATTCCTATCCAAATGTTGTAAGCGATTTTGAACGTAATCACATTGGAATAAGAATTCAAATGGCTTATAATGTTTGGAAGGACTTCGAAGGTGCGTAATTAAAAAATACTTATATATCCCAAACATTTAGTCGAAATGCAGTAAAAGTTATACTGTTTTGATAGAAACTATCCTTTAAAAATCTTAAAATTTGTAATTAATATTTAACTGTAATATCCTACTTTTTATTAATTAATTGCATTGCAAGCTCCTTACTCACGAACATTTTAAATGCGCCTATTAACATCAATTCTTATTAGAGTCGGGGCAAATTCGCAATAATTTAACGTGTATTGCCTAACAACAAGCACAGGACATATATTATTATGTTACTTTCTATTATGTATATAGCAAAAAGATTGTATATAACTGGTGGTTTCGGTCCCTTCAATACAGAGCTAACTGAAGGTGCTTTTACCAGGAGTCGCAGACAACAGGCGCTCACAAGTCTACCAGCGCACTCCAGGAGCCCCCGCCCGTGCCTCCGCCGCCGAGGGTGTACTCTCCACCCACACCACCTCCCCCTCGCCGCCCACTCGAGCCGCGGTTAATACCCAGACCAGGTTAGTTCTGGGGAACTTTATTATTCTAATGTCGCCATCACTAAAGTCCCATTTTCACGATAGATCGTCTAAACCCTGTTCAGTTAGACTTTGCAACTTGCCTTTTTATTAAAAAACGCGATCTGTTTTTGCATTTCCAACTTTATTTCGATTTACGTAAAGCTCTTAATACGAAAATGACAACTTTGCACCTGACTTAGTTGTCAGTTTTGTATAAAGAACTGCATTTCTATAGATGGATGTTCAAGAACTACCTTGGTGGTTTAAAGGCTTCCGCAAATCGGGACGACGTGACTCTCGTAGAACAATTCCTATGAGAACTTCATGGAATTTATTCTACAAAAGTCGCGTCGCGCCTGTCTCAAGAAGCCTTAAACTTGATATAAATAATAATCTTGTTTTGTAATAAGGAGGTATTTGTTCCACATATGGTATCAATCTCAATAATCGCCTGTATTCCATTCAGGTAGGTACGGGTTGCACGACACAAAATTGTCAAATGACTTTGACGCTTTCTCTTCAAAGCGGATAAGTCGGCTACTGCGTGCGTCTAGCACAAAGTGTATGAAACACCAACAGCAGCCGCTAGACGTTCACACGGACGTAAAAATATCGTGGCGGGATTTTATCTCGCACTGGATTTTCGACTCTCGGTGCTGATCGGAGCACTCAGAATCCAACAGAGTGCAGCTCAGCTCGAAAAAATACCGCCGCGATATTATTACGTCGACTAATAAAATTGCCTGCTCTTTGTATGCATATATTTTGACAGTGGACGGCCGACTTTCCGCTTGCTGAGAACGCGGCCTCATATTCAAATAATTAACGTGTGACGTCGAACCCTTCCCATCGTGAATGGAGATCAACTAATTCAAAATGTCCACTGCTTAGCCATCGTCTGTCAACATTAACATTTGTGTAGTCTATTCACATACTTCATTGTACTTCCAAGTTCTATTCAGTACATCACATACTTTCATTATTGAAAATGTATATCTTAAATCGAAGAACGTCGGTAGTTAAATGAAGCCTGAAAATATGTTTTACTTTTGGCTAATTAGGAGTGGGATTATAAGAAACTAAAAAAAAATTGACCTTTTTTGAAGATCTCAAAAGAGCCATTTGGCAGGCCAATTCAAATGTGTTGGCGGGCCACTTGACCAGGTTTGGTCGATAGTTTAATATACAGAATGCGTAGACAACGGCTAGGTGATGAGTTTTTTCACACCCTGTATGTCCACTGTATCGTGGTTAACATCCACATAACACCCACACGATCATCTTACTAAGCACTAACAACAGATCACGGACCGGGCAGCGCCGCGGACATCGAGCATCGCGAAATCATGCGACGGTGGTTCATAACAGCGTGGTCCGGGATCGTAGCCGCGCAGAAGGCAAGGGAACAGAACGAGCAACTCGATCCCAATGCCCGTCGCCTTGGCAGACTCGAGCGGCGATTGGCACGACCCCAATCTGGTAAATTGACTTGTAAATTCAATGAATAGCCGCTAGATGGCGCGGTTTTATGATGCGATGTGGGTTAAGTTGAAGCGCCAGGGTAGACCCCGAAATTGAAACTATCTTACGTTTTTTGCAATTTGCAGATCGCTGTCAGGTAGTATATTGAACATATTCGCGATCGTGTCACGAATGTATTAAGAGAATAAAAATCATCAATACAACCATCAAGTTGGTTTAATCCCATTGAATGTTTTCATGATTATACTCATTTGTTGTTACGGTTGCGAATCATATTTTGTTCAACATACAACCTGACACTGACTTGCAAACACTGAATTCCAAAAAAACGTAGGACAGTTTGAATGTCGCGAGCTATAGCCCATACACCTTAAGCACAGAACATATACCCGAGCAGAATGAAAGCTTCATACTAACGCTTCGCGTAGGTAAACTACACGCACAGCTATGTGTGCGTGACGTGTCAGTGATAAGGCGCGGGGGGCGAGCACCGGCGCCCGCCCGCGTTCAATCCGGTTTGAACTAACTCAGTAAGAAGACGAAGTTAAGGGCTGCTAGCGGCAGAGATACGACGCGGACGTTTATAATAGTTTTTTAAATTGTTGTTCAATATGTACTGTGTGCACAAACAATGGGAGAAAATTCAAGGAGATTTCTTATTTTGTGTATCCAAAGGATCTTGATTGAAACCCTTAGTTTTAGCCAAACGACAAGGCCTGTATAATTGAACGACAAGTTCAAAGTCATAGAAAAAAAAAAAACGAAGATCGCTTTAGGTTCTATAAAAGAGAAGTAGGTACTTACCCACATTTTTTCGTGACCTCATAACGCCATACATTATTTGTTTTCATACTCACTCATTTAACATTTTCGTCATGATGTGTATCGAATTATTCTCAAGCCACCATCACGAAACAAACAGACAAAAAATAAAAATAAACATGTTTTTTGTTATAAGTATCGTATATACTTTCTTAGGCAGCGAGTTAAACGCTGTTATTTATGGACATGAGGAAACCGGCATGTCCTAGTACCAAAAATTCGAGGAAATGTGACATCCGCCAACCCGCACTGGACCCGCGTGGTGGATTTTATCCCACTCCCTCTCACAGAGAGGAGGCCTGTGTCCCAGCAGTGGGAACATTATAGACTGATTAGGGGCCATCCATAAAATACGTCACACGTTAAGGGGGGAGAGGGTCAACGAAATTTTACATTGTATGACAAGGGACAATTTTACATTGTATGACTTCACGAAGCTTTTGACCCCCCTGGGGTCAAAAGCTTCGTGAAGTCATATGTTAAAATCTAAAATACTAAAACTCGAAATTTTTATGTAAACCAAAATCTTAAAAATAATTTACTTACTCGATCTATATTTATAAGGCTTCTTCTAGCTATCTAAAATATTTGACTTCATGTTTGCTTTTGCTATTTAAATAAAAATAAAATAAAAAACTGCTGTTTAAATTTAATTACTTCAAAATATAAAATCAAAAAATATGTAACGTCACACAAAGGGTAGGGGATTTCACAAGTGTGACCGCCTGTGACAAGGACGGCGGCAGCGTCCGAAAAACCCAAAAAAATATGTAACGTAATTTATGGATGGCTTATGTATTTATTGATATTACAAACATACACTTCCAATGCCTTACACTTTGGCAATTTGACACACGACAGTATTCATTGCGTTATTTACGCTGTCGAGCAGACTTGTTAGTATAGACTATGCGTGCAATATTTCAGCGGAGCAGCAGGCGGCGGCGGTGGCAGAGATAGTGCAGGTCCGGTCTCGGCGCGAGACACACAGAGCTATGGTGTTGGCTCATAGGTACGTGCAGCAACATATATACAATATTGATTAACATTACTAATACAGAATATTTTATGCATCTTCTGAATACGGAACAAACCTTAAGGCGATTACGATTCTAGTTAAATAACAAACCCGCACGGTTTTTACAACTTGACAGACTATTTAGATTTGCTTATTATAAATGCCCGTGTATAAATCCACGTGGAAAATGCCGCTGGCGAAAGTAGTTATAAAATAAAGTGTATATATAGCCTCAATAGTATGCACATCGCCTTCTGGTACGTTCTGTATTCTGAGACTGCATCTAAACAATCACGCTAGTTCTTAACCTTCGCCTTTCTTTCGATTAATATAATGCTTGCTTTGTAAATAATGTAACTAATATAGAATCGTAAGCACTTCGCTACTAATAAGGCATATTACCTTAACAAAAGGGATAGATTACTGTTCTGGGCTAGATTTATTCCTAGCCGTATGTTTGGTCTCCACCACCAGTTGCAATAAACAGATCAGGGTGGAAAAATGACGGCCTGTGGAGGGAAAGTTTGTATGAATGTGGTGAAGCCCAAAAGGAGGGTAGGAGGGGAGGAGATAGTGTTGGTCCCACCAACCCTATCTTAAAAACGTTCCCTATTTAGGCACGGGCGCTTTTATACTGCGCACTAGATTTGCCAATGTTGCCTTGTGGTACTGAAACGTGGCCGGTCACAATAGGCCTTATTATAATGCAAAAAGTCACCCAATGGACAATGGGATATACTTGGACTTTCCTTACGAGATCGAATCAGGAATGAAGAGATCCGCAGGAGAACCAAGGTAATTGAAATAGTCCGAAGAATTGCCAAACTTATGTGGCAGTGGGTAGGGCACGTTGCTCGCAGAACAGATGGCCGATGGTGGCGACAAGACGTAGAGTTGGAAGGCCTCTCATACACAAGGTGGACAAATTACCACGTGAAGGCCTCTGGATCGGCGGCGGCAATCTCTCGCGTCAGGCCCTGGTCCAGGCACGGATATGGTACGGAGCGATGGTTCATGGGTAGCCGTCACTTCCTTCTGCGAAGCAGTGATGCTCGCGAAGAGGGAGGCGGCGCACGCGAGGGTGAGGCAGTATATGCGCCCTAGCCTCCGCAGGAGACGCCCTGGGCGTCGGGAATCTCAGGCTGATCCACGGTTACCACAGGTGCGGGCTTGCGACGGCGAGTTATGGGTAGCTCTCTGTCTGGTAAGGACCAAACCCAGGTCAACGGTGCGTTGTGTTCCACGCGCGCCTCAAAGATATGTCAGCACGAACTGGTGGGGCCCGCAAGGGCCGATGCCTGCCAGGGGTACGGGTTGTTCGAAAGAAATACTGTGGCCCCTGGCACACAGGCTACTGAGAGAACACGGGTGGGTTTTAGAAAAAAAAGGTTGCTTGATTCCGCTAGAAGTAGGAAGCACAGAACCGGAACCATATTATTCAAACGATTAACTTCTTACATATTACCTTCTCTCCACCGACCGTCTTTTCTTACATCGTGTCTGTGGCTTGCCAACGATTACCTATGTCTATCGCTTGTGGTCTCTTTGAATGGTTCGGGTGTTGGTATTCTTACAGGCAGCATCGTGGCCGCCAACGAAGTGTGAGAACGGCATCGCTCCCGGGGCGGCTGCCCGCAGATGTCGTTGATGACATTCTGCAGGACAGGTGGGACCCAGACTTCTTAACCATAGCCATACATTCACATTCATCTTTACTAACAACAGTAAAAACTATTCCCTTTTCTGTCAACAATCTTCACACAAGGATTTAGTAACTTTTATCTGGGTAACGAAAATTGGGGCGACAGCTTTTGTATAGAAGACAGGCCAAACCGCCATTATGTATTCTTCAGTTGCCGATTGAAAAATCAACACTATTTTTTTTAGTACCTTAGTGTGGTCGAAAAACAGCACCCTTGTTGCGTATCACACTATCAATCTGAATCTGAATAATTTGAAGGATATTGCTAATACATCGTTTCCTAACACGCTATTTAACAATATGGAAAATAATTAATTATTTAACGCCATCCGCGTAGGTTATGGTTTTGCATTAAAACACATTATATATATTGAATATTTTCACCAAAAAACCCAAAATAAAATTATTTGAATACCTAAATGTTTTTTTGCGGCTAGAACGTTATGATTGTAACGGTACGGTTTTCATTGAATTAATTTACTGTGACATCTGACGTCTATAAACATACATCTATCATTGCTTGTCTTTCGACTGACTCGACGCCATATTGCTGTAGCTAGCATTTTGACAGCTTAAATAATCAGTGTATTTTGTAATGTTTTTTTAACGACATACTTAAAGAAAAGAAAAAAGAAATTGTACGGTCCCTATACAGATACACCATGAAATAATGTGAGACGGTTTTTAAAAACTAGTTAAATAACCTATATTATGTTTAAAAACATTGTCTGCTCAACAATGTAAATAGCGGTATGAATGTTGTTGAACTGTCAAAATTAAAAAAATTCTTACTGTTAGTGTGTTACGCATACCAATACCACTCCGTGCTTCGGAAAAGCACGTTAAGCCGTTGGTCCCGGCTGTCTTTGACAGTCGTTACGGGTCGTCAGAAGCCCGAAAGTCTGACAACCAGTCATTACCAAGGGGTAGCATATTACCAAGTAACTCTGTTGTGGAGGTCAGATAGGCAGTCGCTTCATGTAAAATACTGTTATTCAGCTGCATCCGGTTAGACTGGAAGCCGACCCCAAGATATTTGGGAACAGGCTAGGCAGATGATGAGTGTGTTAGGCAATGACCCGTCAGTTCTGAATTCAAACTGGTAACTACACCCGGATCCTAAGAAGGCCGATTGAGTTTTGTTTTTAACAATGGAATAATCTGGTTTTCAGAAAGCAGAGCGGTGGGAGCAGTAGCTCCGTGGATTAATACAAGTGTGTGGTGGGAATACACAGCAAGGAGCCGGCGTCAGTCCATGTGAACTCGTCATTATAGTTAGCTGCGATCGACTGGCTACTAAACACGAGGTTACTATATTTCTTTTCGAGGTCTCGTGAGGTACAGGCACAATTGATAGACTGTAGATTTGTTGCCCTATTTATAATAACTGTTGTAATGGACACAGGGTGGCAGTGACATTGACGCGCTAACTGTAACCATGCATTCAGACCATTATTCTAGACCCCCTCAGCGTCGAAATTTTTTGTCGGTTAACAAAAGAAATTAAGCTATGTTATAGAAGATCTCACGCGGTCAAAATGTATGGAACCGTTCTTTTTTACGGTTCCGTGCCCGAAAGGTAAAGGTATTACTAAACCTAGTAAGCCTCCGCTGTCCGTCCTGTCTATCCGTCAGCTGGTTGTATCTCATTATCCACAATAGGTAGACAGTTGAAATTTTCACAGAACGTGTATTTCTGTTGCCGCTATAAAAAAATAAAAATAAAGGGGGCCTCCATCTCCATACAAAAAACATTTTTGTCTTGTGGTACAAAAACCAAAAAAAAAAAAATCGACGCAGGGATTTCAGATTCACGTACTGAATCGATGAAAACAAGTTGCGTGTTGATGTGCCTGCCCTGTAAAATAATGATCTTGGTGCCAATAGAATGCTCGCAAATCGTGCGTTTATTTTTCAAACAGCTTGTCTTTGATGCTGGTTTGTTGTAAATTCAGTTTGGTAAAAATAACCGTGTGTTTTTGGTTACGAAAAATTCATCTTCTGCCTTCTATTGCAACGATCACATCACGCTTGACAGATTTGAGGAGATGAGAGATCGATGAGATTTGTATAATGTCGTGTTTCGTAAGCAGTGTGTGCTATGATAACTCAACATAGGTAAAGATTAAATGTTTATTATTCTATTATTAAAGAAACAAATGTAAAACGGGTACTTTACAAGCGCTCCAAGATTTTGTAAAGCAAGTGAAGGAAAATACTCGTCAAATAGAAATTCAATATAATTGAAAGATTTCAATAAAAGTTTTATTGTTCAACGAGTATGAGGTCCTTGGTTCGATTTCCAGGTCGGGCAAAGTGCTACTGGGTTTTTATTTCTGGAATTACTCAGTAGCAGCCCGGAGTCTGGATTTGTGCCCGGTTGATGGCAATAGGCTCGCCCCCTATTACATGAAACTTAAAACATAACTGGCGAAATGTGAGTGTACATCTCTGCACAGCCCATCGGGGAAACAAGGCGTGAAGTTATATTATGTTCATCATTAGCCTTATAATGTTCCCACTGCTGGGACACAGGCCTCCTCTCAGTGAGAGGGATTGGGCCGTAATCCACCACGCGGGCCCAGTGCGGGTTGGTAGATGTCACATGTCTTCGAATTTTTGGTTCTAGGACATGCCGGTTTCCTCACGATGTTTTCCTTCACCGTTTTGAGAGCAGTGGTGATGAAATAATTTACACAAAGTAAAGCGCCTGTCTGGGTTCGAACTCACGACCTACAACTCGTAAGTCGCGGCCGTTACCACTTGGCCACCACTGCTCCTCGTATATTATGTTACTTAGAAGCTATCCATAAATTACGTCACACGTTGAGGGGGTGGAGGGGGTCACCGAAATGTGACATTTTGTTACAATGGCCAGGGGATCAAAAGCTTTGTGATGTCACATGTTAAAATCACCATTAATCCCCATTCATAAACGATGATTAAAGTTAAATGATGTTTAATAAACGTCAAATATGTATGGTTAAACATACGCTAATCATCATTTAACTTTAAGCAACGTTTATGAATAAGGGGGTAAGTGTCTAAATAATTTGATTTGATTTTAATTTTATTAAAGATTACTTTTAATTTAAATATTAAAAAAAATGGATAAACTGCTGTTTTCGTTTAATTATGTACTACTAAATACAAAATTTAAAAATATGTGACAAGGGCGGAGGGGGTTCCACAAGTGTGACCACATGTGACAAGGATGGGGGGGGGGGTCAAAACCATAAACTTTTTGTGACGTAATTTATGGATGGCCCCTTAGAGGAAACCTTCACCATACAAATTTTGGAACGCTTGGAAACTACTAAACTGACATGAGTGTACATAAATTCCTTTTATATTATTTATCTATGACAAATGACGTATCAATCCTGGGAAAAAAACCGTTAGGTTATTATTTTAATTTTAATTAGAACAAATAATGTTGTGACTGGACATTGCTGCTATTTTTAGGGCCAAAATAATCACTTTATTTTAAGCTTTAGTTAAAGCCCACGTATAAATATATTGCGGTGGGATTTTATCGCGCACTGGAATTTCAACTATCGACGCTTGGCAGAACGTTGAAAATCCAGTGCGAGATATCTTTACGTCTTTGCGAACGTGGGCTAAGTTTTTGGTATTGTCGGCAAAATCGGCGCGGTTGCTGACTACGTACCGGGTCTAGGCTATGTTGGTTAATTAAATATAAATCAAAATGAAAAAGCTACTCGCATATAATCTTAACAAGACTGTGCAGGTAGGAAAATAAGTCAGAGAATTTATCTATTATTATGTTTAAGATGGATGCGCCAAGGTACAGAGGCCAGCAGTTCAAACTACCCCAATCTGTCTTTCTTTGATAGTTTTTCAAATTTATTCCAAAAGAATAAGGTTCTTGTTCAATTGGGAAAATTTGACAGTTTGGGATAGCTTGATGTGCTGGCGTCTGAACTCCGTCCGTGAAATTAAAATCGTCTGCCTATTTTTGGAATTTGCTGTCAGTGTTAGGTTCGACGGTGATTAAAATATGATTCACGACCGTCACAAACATGGCGATTACAGAATTATACAGGGTTATTGGAATAACACCAACAACCTCTTAAGAGGACATTGTACTCATCATTGTGACCAACTTTTACTATGGGACCAAACCTGAAAACATGAAGAAAATCAGCAACAAAAAAAAATCTGCTGTTCCTTACATTTAAAAGGTTTGGTCCCATAGTAAAAGTTGTTCATAATGATGAGTACAATGTCCTCTTAAGAGGTTGTAGGTGTTTTTTCAATAACACTTTATAATAATTAAAATCATCAATTTTCACCGTTAAGAAAATTTAATCCCATTGAATGATTATGAAAAAATCATTCAATTTGCGGTTGCGAATCATTGTTCAATATACAGCTTGGCACTGACCTGCAAATAGCAAAAAACGTAAGGTTTTTTTTTTTATATCCCCGTCTACCTTGGTGCTTTCGCATAAAGTAATGAACTTATTCTTTAAATTTCTCTCTAGTTTTGGAGAAAATGTTTTAAGGAAAATATAAACAGCCTGTCTCTAATTCCTTTTTCGAGGAGTATTTATGTTTGATTGACCGACATAATGTATTCTACGGGTGTAATTGACATTTTTGTATTCAGAGCTTTATTTTTAATATTAGTAGAATATTAATCTAAGGTCAGGTACCTTACTGGGGTCGGTGGCAGACACGGTCACAAAATACCTAAATGTACACATGTATTTGTCACTTTGCCAAGAATTTAAACAGTAAATACTTTTTAATTTACTAATACTTACTAATTTGACTATGCTTGCTAGCAAGCATAGTCAAATTCTCGAGATTTTGGTGAGATTGGGTTGGTTTAAATTGTTGGTAAAGTGAATATAGATCAAGTATGTACAAGGTCAAAATAAATTAGCTAACTAAATGGTACAGAAGTTATGGGTATCGTTGTTTATGATTTGATGTTTTGTTTTGCGGGGTCAAGGGCCGCTGGGAGTGTTGTTTCTTGACAAAAATTTGTTTTCCAAAAAGGGGTTCCCTTAGTTTTATCGATTCTTAGTTTTTACAAATTCTGAGAAGTATACTCAAAAAAAAAAAAAAAACTGTTGATTCAAGTGACTATATAACTGCGGTCGTTGACCCTATAAAACGAGTCAATCAAATTAGTTTTATATTTTGTGTTTTATCTCGTTAAGATATCGAAACCCATTGTCGACTACAGGGTTTAGCTAGCTAATTTAATTTGACCCTGTATGATGACCCAATCAATGGGCAATAAACAGTGTGCTAGATATGCCAAATGTGTTAGGTACATGGAGATATTTTTTTATTGTATAGTTACGACTAAGTACCCGTAGGTATAGGTAGAAGCATTAATAAACGCTGTTTATATAAAGGGGATGCGCTAAGGTAACTAGCGAAATTTCATGAGGAAGTCATTTAAAGGGATTATATGAACTTAGAGGGTTGTTATGGTGATTATAATTATGTTAATACAGACGTGTTATGGTCACTAATTTTATTTTAATATACAACCTGACATTGCCCTACAAATTGTAAAAAAAAACGTAAGAAAATTTGAATTTCGCGGTACACTTTAGCGCTTCTCTCTTAACCAAATTGAGTTTTTTAGTATTTTATTGTAGATACGTATTTTTTTAAGACTATGAATCATTTTTGGTTGGTTTTGATCAATGTGGCAGTAAAATCATTTAAGATGCTTCCTTATTTCTAGATTAGGGACTGAATTTTCAACGCCAGATATATCCGAAGAATAATTTTGCAAACTTCATTTTATTCCGAGGTGATTGATGGCTTCTGCGTATTAAAAAAATACAATAAACAGCACAATTTAACTTGTCTGAAACAAGCGTTTATAAATGTTGTATTAAAATTCGATATAACAGAGCTGTCTATGGGCTTGCTATCTCCCGCGCTGTTAAAATGACGTGCGCTTTTAAAGTGACAAATTTGACAGTTAGCTTTGTTCCAATTGTATTCTAATCTCCCGAGCGAATCTGATTTATGTGTGTAAGATTGCCAAGTTCGTGTCGATCAAAATATTACATAGTTCCGTCTGCACCCGTCTAACGCGATGTTAAGTGTCGTGAAGCTATCGCAGTAATGCACTTGTATCGCTTTTAATATAGTACACAGGTTCAATTTCTCTTATTTATTCTCACACTTTATTATAAGACTAAATAATGTTGCAGCTGCAGGAATTAATTACTTCAACTACGGTTACCAATACGAGCGGAAATGTAATGCCCAAGTATAGAGCGCTTTTTCGCATTTTAAGGTGCCAAAAAGCTAGTGAAGTTGTTTGTTACGTTTTTGACCCGATTGCGCCAGAAGGAGGGTTATGTTTTTTTTTTCAATTTTCAGGTCAGTGTCAGACTGTATGTTGAACAAAATAAGATTCGCGACTGTAACAACCTAATTCGTTCATATAACCCTATTGTTAGGGTTTTAAGAACTTAGAAAGTTGTGAGGGTTGTTTTTGTATTGATGATTTT
This sequence comes from Polymixis flavicincta, assembly GCA_949987655.1. Lineage (NCBI taxonomy): Eukaryota > Metazoa > Arthropoda > Insecta > Lepidoptera > Noctuidae > Polymixis > Polymixis flavicincta. The sequence continues at coordinate 5,648,893 of OX465171.1, read as the reverse complement.
AATTATTTAATAGTGTTACGGTTGCGAATCATTGTTCAATATACAGCTTGCCACTGACCTGCAAATAGTAAAAAACGTAAGGTTGTTTTTTATATCGCCGTCTACCTTGGTGCTTTCAGATAGTAATGATCTTATTCTTTAAATTTCTCTCTAGTTTTGGAGAAAATGTTTTAAGGAAAATATAAACAGCCTATCTCTAATTCCTTTTTCGCGGAGTATTTATGTTTGATTGATAGACACAGTGTATTCTACGAGTGTAATTGTCATTTTTGTATTCAGAGCTTTTTTTAATATCAGTGGGACTTTAATCCATAAATAGTGTTACGGTTTTGAATCATATTTTGTTCAATGTACAGCCTGACACTGACCTGAAAAAACGTAACAAAACATGAATTTTATTGGCCACCTTAGCGCTTCCACCTTAATGTTAAATAGTGGTGAAAGTGCCAGATTTGAATTATGGCCGTTATAAATTATCGCCGTTATAAATTACCGCCGTTATAAATTATGGCCGTTATAAATAACCGCCGTTATAAATTATAGCCGTTATAAATTACGGCCTTTATAAATTATGGCCGTTATAAATTACGGCCGTTATAAATCTGACAGAAACGCTCTCCTAGGTAACCGTAGCTTTTAGTATTGTCATCTTTGTCATAACATGTTACATGTATACGGGTTGTTTGACAGCTTATGATTTTTTCCGCGATACCCTACCTATCTCAAAACATTAACTTGCGAAATTATGAAAGAATTTTGATTTTATTATAATATTATACAACTAATTTTTTTACATTAAACAAAATGCTATTTTTCACATGTTTTACTTCAATTTTAGTGTTTTATTACTTTCCTACTCAATAATGGTGATGATTCTATTCAACATCAACTAGGCTATTGCTATCTTTTTCTCTCTAATGAAACAAGAAAGAGACGGAAATAAAATAGAGCTCTCAAATTCAGTTAAGTACGACGCAACCACGACGAAATAAATTCACTGCAAATTAAAGGCAATGAGAAGTTACTTATTTAGTTTGCCAGTTCTAAAGCGTCACTTGTCTTTTTCTTTCGCGGTCTGTCAGTAAGAGATAGCAATACTCGTTTAGGTGGTAAACAAAAGAATCGGAACCGTTATGATATATGACAATCGCTAAGATCACTAAATCAAGCGCATATCAATAGCATTTCAGTGCAAGCTATTTTTATACTTTTGTACATGTTACTGGCAATTGTGTTCGTGGCTTTACCCTTGCTTCAGATAGCTTACCAGAAGCAATACTTTAAGTGTATTGTATGTATTATAGGTAGTTGCGAATATATTATAATATATAAATGTATTATTTGTATGTGATGGGACAGAATTTGTAAAATTATTTTTAAAGATGGCGTCGACTTGGCACTATTTCAACACTATTGCTGGTGGCTCCATCTATGGTGCTGCTTTTAGATCGTAGGCAAGCGTTAAATATAGAAATTATAATAAATATGTATTTTATTACTAAAATATTTGAATATTTCACGCTTACCACACCGCCAGGTCGTCACTAAAGAGATCAAAATATTTTTTTACATATTAGAAAATTAGTCTTCCATAAAAGTTTTCGTATTTAATTTAAAATCTAGTTTAATTGGGAAAGCCAAGTCGATGAAGGATTTGGCCTCTTTATGTAAAAGTCGAGATTTTTAGTACTTACGGTGTATATAATTTGCTTCGCTGTGTTTTTAGGGAGTTTGATCCAAGCGTTTATGTAGTCGCGCGAAATAAGAACGAAATTTTGTTACAGAAAATTATTTAGCACAATTACAAATTTTTACATTCGTAGGTGTGGATAAAAAGTCATGTAAAAGTTTCAATACGTCTTTATTACTTCTATACAAGGTGTAACAGAATTACCGCAAGACCTGGAAGTAGGTAGTTTGTTCCTGACTACTAAATCGATTCTAGTAGCTTTTAATATAGGTATTTTTTTCAATAATTACCAGTGTGGTCATATAATTATGAACAATTTGATGTTCCAGATTTTTTTTAAATCTAAATCATGTCATGTGTAGTTATGTGTTCCTTCTTAGAAGAAACTAGTTATGTTATGAAATAGCCACAAGAATTGAGCTAACGGGATTCGGAATATAGAATGAAATCGCTCATAATATTTTTTTTACAAATTTTAAATATTCTAGTATGAAATTCAAATAGTGATGAAACTGGACAAATAATTTATAGAACGATTTATTAAACTGCTCGAGAGTTGCTTTATATGAAAATTAGATTAAATAAAACATTAATGTGAAGTACGTAAAGAAAATAGCAATTTAACTACATACTACTGCTACATACATGTTAAACTAAAATTACTTTTAATTACTGCTTTACACCGGCAAGGCTACTCTTATCAATTTTTGACATTTCGCAAGAGAGATAGAGTTCCATTCTTCTAAGAAAACATCGTACAGCTCTCTTAAATTGCCACACTGTCGATTTGAAACCTTATTCTTGATTTCGCACCAAAGATGCTTTATTGGGTTTAGATCTTGGCTGTTAACTGGCCAATCTAAGACAGAAACTGATTGCGATGTGAGAAATTCCTTAACGGTGCGTGCAGTATGCTTTGGATCAGTGTCGTGCTGGAATGTCCAAATAACCGGAAGCACGTCTTCAGCATAAGGTAACATTGTTTCTTCCAGTATATTCTTGTATTGGAATTGATCCATGTTTCCTTCTACCAGCTTAACAGGTCCTACACCATGTCCAGAAAAGCACCCGCAACTGTTCACATTTCCCCCACCATGCTTTAATGTATTTTTGTGTACTTAGGGTCGAAAGCTTTATTCGCAGGGCGTCGTACAGTCAGCGTCAAAAATATCGGGACGTACAGATTGTTCAAAATGATCTCAACAGCTAAGAAAACTAAACTTTATCTCAATCGGATAAAGTTCTTATCAGATTTAGATTTGTCGTGTACTGTCTTCATTCTGAAACATTCCTTGTATTATTGAGATAATATTTAATTTGCATTGTTTTTAGATCATTTTGAACACTCTATTCGTCCCGATGTTATTGACGCTGACTGTACATATCATTTTCCATCAGAACATACCCTGTTAATTATTTACTCGTCAGAAAAAAAATCCATTGTCTAACTGTCCAATTTTCATACCTTCTTGCAACTGCAAGCCGGGCTTGCCTATGGCTCGTTTTCAACATGGGCATCTTCCTTGCTGTCCTTCCTTCTTTTCTTCTATCAAACCCCTTCGAATAGTGCAGAGATTGCTGAAGGATTATTTTCACCAACATTCTTTTCTTAGCTCATTAGACCCTTTAAAAGGATTTTGTTTTGCCAAACGAACGATATTTCGATCATCTTGACGAGATGACTTTCTCTATATAGGTACATGCGGAACATTTGAAGTAGTTTGATACGTGGCAAAATGCTTCACAGCATGGAAATCCATCGTTTTTGAGCAATAGAGCAGATGGTCGGCTATCTTTTTATGTGTGCGACCAATTCTTCTCGCGAAGTTTTATTATTAATTCCACTTTACATGTAGGTATCACAACTAAAAATTTTCCCCATTGTTTTCATATGAAGCAATCACCTTTAAGACGTTTACAGCACTAAATGGCGCAATAAATTATACGAATAGTGACCTACAACCACAGAGCCACGGTGTTCCACGGTTCTCTATTTAAATTTGAAAAAAAAAAAAACTATTCAGCGTTCTTAATTATGTGACCAGCCAGTAAGTAGTAATATTAGGTTCAGATCCAATGTATAAAGTTTATCTATTTACTTTTTAGCCAATCATTGGTATCAACGAATGTACCGCTAATATGGAAAAGTTTTGCGATACCGAGAGACATACAAAAAAAATGCAATTATTTATACTTGTTGATTTGAAAAAAGCTTCCCTTTAAATTAGCGTTCTTAATTATATAACCACCACTGTATGTATTTTGCCATACCTACGACCGATTGAGCCAAAACAAAAACAATCTTATTTCAAGGCATTAAGACTCAATTTTAAATGCATAAATTAGGCTCAACACGTTTTTCGTAATAATAACAGTTAGCTTAAAAATAATAAGATTTGGTGATTGGTCGTTATATTATGCTTTTAACTCGAAACGAATTTGGGGTGAAGTCTTGCGTTAACCATGTAACACCTTGTATTTGTCTTTGTCTTCTGACATAAGAAAGGAAACCAATAGTCTGCCGAAATAATGGCAAAATCGCCATCAAACCTTATCAAAATATATCTTACAAAATAATGTCATATTTTACACCGCGGTTAAAAACTTTTTAAATAGAAGTTGGTAAAAACAAGAGTATAAACACAGAATAATATGAGATTATTGTTCTATTTTTACACAGCATGTAATCAGTAATATTATAAACAATTTGTAAAGGAAAATTACAGATAAGACACATTTTTTAAAAGTAGATGCACAATTTTTTAGACAATACACTTATTCAAGTCAATTACAGAATTACCGTCACAATACTTTAGTATATACAAAGAAAAGCAATTTAGCATATAGCGCAATAGTATTTACTAAATATTATAGGAGTTTGTTAATTGATCAAAAATAAATTCAAAGTAGGATACCTCTTTTTATACCATCAAGATCAAAAGTCATCATTGATAAAGGAAAAAGTCATGTTCTAAAAGATACAAAATCACTATTATAAGAGATCTTGATACTTGAGGCCAAAAAACGAAAGTAATGCATTCTCTGTCTTATTTTGTATTTATATGATTTAAAGGTAAGATTTTACAGAATAGCACTAATAACCTATTCTGTAAAAAAACTCACCGTGAAGTAATCTGTCATTATATTAGGTGAAGTGATCTGTCATTATTTTAGGTGAAGTGATCTGTCATTATATTAGTGCCGTGTTCCGATATGCAACAAAAGTGATAATATCGCGAACCCGACCAAATTGACTAGTCAAAAAATTTAAGAGCTATCAGATCATTAGTACTGATTTTTATTTTGGCTGGCTTCGCGATATTATCACTATTTGTCTAATACGGAATGCGCCCTAGGTGAAGTGATCTGTCATTATATTAGGTGAAGTGATCTGTAATTAATGTCAATCCCTAGCATCAGATGGAATGACAGCTTACTTGAAGGTCACTTCACCCAAGTTTCCACGGTGAGATTTTAACAGAATAGATTGACTTTTGCTAGGGATTAACACTAATGCCAGCTTATTTCACGTTTATTTCAAGTTGAGGTTCAGTGACCTTAGTATAAGTTACTTTTAACCATCTTGTTTGTTGTTCGATCGAGATGGTTAAAAGAAACTCACACTTGGGTCACAGAATAGGTCGGCTGTACACAATACAATAGCCAAATAGGTACCTGTAAGTACCTGTCACTGTATCAGTACCTACAAATCGCGTGACTAAGTACTCGATGCATACGTCTTTAAAGAGAATTAGTATTCATATCATAATCATATTATTTAACGACCTATTTTATTTATTGGTGCGATTTTCTTTTTGTATAATTTTGCTTGTTGTTTTATGCGTACTTATAGATTAATAATAAACTTCTTGTCGTGTCTTTTTAAGGTGGAAGCCCCATGTTAGTCGCGAAATTCAAATTTTCTTACGTTTTTTGTAATTTGCAGGTTTTATGTTGATTAAAATATGGTTGGCGACCGTATCACGTCGTCGTATAAATCGCGAATCATATTTTATTCAACTTGACACTGACCTGCAAATTGCAATAAACGTAAGAGAATTTGATGTTCGCGTGCTACCCTAGAATTTTCACCTAAATAATGAAAGTATCTCGATCAGACGGCCCGAAGATACTCTAATTTATAGCTTAGTATCGATCTTATCCTAGAAGTTTTTCCTTTTCAAATCATATGTTAATCCTGACAAAATGTTATTTATTAAATCTTGTTTATTTTATTTAGCAAAATCACACGCATTTTATACTTAGTTATAATGGTATGGAACGTTACTTTGGAAGCATACATATATTTTTAATTTTGCTCGCCTTAGCGACCGGGAGATTTTATCAAATATCATTTTTCAATCATTTGTGAATTTATAGCATGTACCTTGTGTGTAATCTGTGGTTTTATTGTCGTTGCTATGACGCACGAATCATGTTCAATATTGTAAATAGGACCTTAAAATTCCATCTACCCTCGGTGGCCTACAAACAGAGCTTTACACTGGCTTCTAAAATTATGGTCTAATATTATTTTATATAAACTTTGATTTCAATTTTCTAGACACTTTTACAATTTGTAGACACTAGTATTACTTTTAATTGCAAATCATAGTACTTTTTTAAGTATATGCGTTAAGAACGACGTATAGGGATCAGCAATCTTTTGTATTGCTTGCTCAGAATATTGCATCTTTGTAAAATCTTGTATATTGAGCTGTGTTCGCAATATGTTAAGCTTTAATTTTATTTTATTACGGAAAACGCACTTGCAATGTATCTTGGTCTTTTGAATTATTTAAATTTGGGATGTGCTGCCTTCACCAAGGTCGCTTTGTTAGTCCGTCTGTTGGCGCGCTTGTAACGAAAATACTACTATCCCAGAATATTGTTGTTTTAATGCTTAGACGGTCTCTGGCAGTTTTTTACAGCTTATAAGTTTTAAAATATCTCTGCACATAGTCCGGTATTCAAGGCAACACTACAAAATACCGCAGCATGCCCAAATTTAACACTTATTTAAGAAATTACTTCTATTTATTAGTCACTTGTCTTTTGTTACAATTTTATTATAATAATATAAACAAAACTATGAAATGAAAAAAAGCAGAACACCTTTTCAAAGAGATATTGTATAGTTAGTTGGAATGAAATATATATATTTTATAGCAATAACAGACGCGTTGAGAATGGATAGTTGTAGCCGAACACCATTTAGAACATGTTCCTCTAATATTGTTATTTATTTTGAAGTTGAGATTATATCCAATGCAAGGATTGAACACAAAGCAATGTACCTCCTCTTGTATGCGTAGTTAATTTGACAAACTAATAAAAAAGTAATATATGATCATTTTGTTTTATTTATCTTTCTACTCCGCTCATGTAGGACTGAGCCGGACATGTCTGCCGCATGTCAGATGTCAAATGGGCTAATGCTTGGTTTCTTAAAACAAAAATAAAAAATTATCAAAATCGAACTACTCTGTAAAAAGAAATGCGTGGTCATACATTAAAAAAAATGTAAGCGTCGAATTGAGTAACCTCCTCCGTTTTTTCGTCGGTTAAAAACAGATCGTTTCACTTACCAATGGTAGGTAGCATCTTTTATGGCCTAACTGTGCATTTACCAGAATCGTAACCTAATTTTATCTGTGATAGCTACTTCCATATGATAGGGTCGACTATGCAAAGCTATGAGGTCAAGACAAGACTCCTAATTTTAGCCAATAACGGTCCGTAAATTGTTGGAATCAGCAATTAGAGAACCACCAATTGGGTCCCACTAACCGCACGATGACGTCGCGGCAAGCCGAGACGAAGATGGTGGGACGAGTTCGACTTCTACCGCAAGGGCTGGCCAGAACTGGCAAAAGACAGAATTGTGTGGAAGAGGGAGAACTGAGAAGGATGCCTTTGTTTTTTTTTAATACGTTGCCCCACACTAGGAATTTCTCCTGTATTGTGGGTGCGTTTACAAACATTTAAACTCACAGACACAAACAGCCAGACCCGGAACAACTACTTGTAGTTCATACAAATATTTATTCCGTGCGGGAATCGAATCCGCGACAAGCGGCGCAGCAGTCAATCGCTTAACCACTGCGCCAACCGAGCCGCCTTTGCTCTGCAGTGCAGTGCAGTGGGACAGTACAGGCTAGTTAGATAGATCTACTTATACTTTTCCTCAGTCGGGTGAGCGACAGAAGACCACACACATCTACAACTCTTTTTGTATAGGTACTCTCCTATCGCAGGTATGCTGGAAGAGATTTCTTTAGAAATATGCATCACCTTTGTACTTACGTGTTTTTCGTTGTTTCCTTTCTTCTTGTATGTTTAAGTGTATGCATGATAATCAGCCCATAACGTTCCCATTGCTGGGACACAAGGAGGTAATAGGCAGGCGCGGTCCGAGGGGGGGTCCTAGGGGTCATGACCCCCCCCAACCCCAAACTGTAAACGTTAACCAGTTTTTTGTGCAATAAAGTCTAATTTACTCTTTTTCTGTACCTATTAATATGTAGTTTTTATCTGTGACCCCCCCAAAGTCTTTGCCTGCGACCGCAACTTGTGGGCTGGATGTGGGTGCATTAAGTAAGCTGAACTTGTATGTTTGAACGCGCTAAACTCTAGTATTGTCAGTCAGATGTGTAAAAATATTTTTGCATTTGATAGCTCTATTATTGAGGAGGCTTTAGACTATTTAGCATCACGCTTCGACCCTTAGGAGCCGAGCAAGGAGACCCGCATCTTGGTGCAGACGGGTCTTGTGCCCTCTGAATGAAAGAGGCAGTTTACGAGTGCCTAATGGAGACAAAAATCATAGGTTGTAGACGCAGAAAGGTGTAGATAAATCTGGGCCTAGAGACAAAATACATTTCTTTTAGCGTTCACGCCAAACGCTACACCAAAATGTATGGGAATGACATTACCTGCGGAAAGGTTACGTCGTGTTCTTTCCGCAGGTAATGTCATTCGCATACATTTTGGCGTAGCGTTTGGCGTGATCGCTAAAGTTAATGTGTTTTGTCTAGGCCTGCTGGACAAGCTTCTATCAAATAAAACAAGCCGATTCAAATTATCACAAAGTTTAATACTAGCATGATTCGGGATTAATACAACTTTGACCTTTAATATTGATGGTATACAATGCTAATAAATTCTTAGTCATACATTAGTTAATTATATTTCTGAACAAATAGGGATCTAATTCGTTTGTAAACCATTTTCGTTTATTTTTTCAGTCTGACAGTATTTTTCAATTGAATAGGTATTTCGTTAATTCGTAATAATTATATTTTTTGAGCAATCGTTTGTCAATGTTTGTGTTAGATTATATTTACATATATTGTTTAACTGGCGACCGCGTACCCGAAGACGTAAAGTTGGAAGGCCTCCCACAAGTTGGACCGATGACCTTTTGAGGGCTGCAGGAATCCGCTGGATGCGGGAAGCACAAGAAGTGGCGGAGCTTGGGGGAGGCCTATCCAGCAGTGGACGTCTTTCGGCTGAAATGATGATGATGATGATGATATTTTTTAACTAATTTATTTACTCGTATGTATAATAAGTTAAAATAATATCCGAACTGTGAACTTCCTACCTTATGTCTGCCTCTGTGATGGCACATTGGATTTCTTTTTCCATTATAAGCACCCGTCGATATCGACTTGTACTGCGTTGTTAGCGTTGTCGTATTTTTAAATTACTTTGTACCATACATATAGTAGATTTTGTATTGGAGAAATTTTAGAATGAGAGACTAATGACCCGTCTGTTGGAACTTAGAAAATGATACAGAAAAGTACAATGTGTGAATTAATGTATTATGAAAGTAATTTGTACAGAATCTGTTTCTGTAATTTTATTATACCTACTTAGGTCATGTTTTTTTCCCGAAAATAATTAAAACGATAAAAGTTACAGTCACACTTCCGCTGTAAAGTCAAAAACAAACCAAAATGGTTGAAGTAGGTACCTATTACGCTAGACCCTTATTTTAAGTGTGTGACTGTGTGCGTGCGTAGATTTGTAATGTGACCACAACAATTTTATAAATATACAATGTTTTTGTAAAAGAGTATAAATTCAGTGTCTGCATTATGATTAAAACATAATATTCAAAGGGTGTTTAATTGTGTGTGTCATTTCCGGGACATGTTTTTTAGATAGCAAGACATCTGAACTAATGTACAATTACAGATCCAAAGTCGAAAGACGAGTCATTAAAATCTCTATTAAAATTATAATTGTATCGATACTACCAACGGATACAAACTCACAGGTTCTTAAATACCTACTTAAATAATTTATTGACAAACATTCATATAAAAACAGACGGAAAAATAGAGCAGCTTACAATGATTATCTTCAATCTAATCTTATGTACTTACAACTAATATAATTATTTACAAATCTTTATAACTGCTTATCAACTAATTTATAAATTTGAAATACGAATTAATACAATATATATATATATGATTATATTAAGAAAAGATCAAGGTAATCATAGTCCAAGCAGGAAAGATTATACGATAAAAAATACTGTATATACCTAGTGCCTATGTAAAGTCTGGGAAATAAATACCGAAGCAAATTGACAATTATTTTCAAATCACAATATTATTATTCTTTGACAGTTATATGTAAATACGGCAAATTGACGTGGCTGTCTATTTGCCTAATCTGACGTACCTATTATTAATTGGTTATCAAGTGTATGAAAATATAATTCGTTGCCTTAGTAATGGTATTCTGAACAAAGTCAAAAAAATTTTTTTTTTGTTTAACAAGATTTGACAGAGTCTGTAAAATTTTGAAAACAAATGTAAAACTATTGGAAATGTTCGCGTAGGTAGATAAACATAACAGTTAGGTACGTGATAATGTCACTAATATACTTATGCCCAATATATTGTTGAACACATAAATAACATTTCAATACAAGACATTACAAATAAATCTATTTGGTACATTTTGTTAATATCGACTGAGAATTTCTCTCAGTACTTAAACACTACTTCTAGAATTGAAATATTTGAATAATGAGTGCACGTTATAATGCCAAATGGATAACATTCTAATAAGAAAGTGGAATGAAATAAATTATGTCATAATTATACATGATTACTGCATAGTTATTCACAACCATTCGATAGACTATCGTAACGAAAATGACACATTGCAAAAAGCTGATTTGCCTTGCCCCCGACAGCAAAGGGCGGTCGAAAGATTATTTAATTTAAACTGTCAAAAACACCGTTTTACAATTTTTAACAGCGTTTAACATACTCCTATGATAACATTGATTGATGTTGGATTCGGTACGGATGCGTAGCGAATGGTTGTGAATAGCTGTTTGCATTTTCGACATTTTGGTCGAAAACATGTCTAAAATACAACTTGTGACGGTTCGTACTGCATCGGCTTCTGATTTTGCCTACTAATCACAGTGAAACCTCTGATACAGGTGAATGTGGGTACATTCACCAGAGTTGTACAGAGTGAGAACATCCATGTTTTGGGACGATCGCATTCTACCGAAACTCGCACTCAAATAGGTAAGTGCAATACATTCCGACGACACAACAGCAACAACATACAGTCTTCATTAATATCTAGGCTTATGATTATGGTGGGGGCGATGGGGCGAATGCCAGTCGGGGTGACGGGGCTCACGGTGGTGATGGTGGTGGTGGTGGCGGCGCTTGTCGCGTGGGTGCGGCGCAGGGTACACGTCGGAGACTACCAGTTCGGAGCCGTCCTTGGGTGCCTCGCGGTCGTGGGGCCGACGGGGGCCGTGCTTGGCCCCTGCAGCCTCGTGCAGCTCCTCCCAGGCCTGGCGGTAGTACCGGTTGAGGCCGCTGCGCGACTCCGACGAGGACGAGTCAAGTGACCCCACAGTGTTGCAGTCAGGCGACACGTGGTGCCGGTACCGCTTGCCGTCGTTGTGCTTCCTGCTAATGATTGCATTTTGTTTAGTTTACTGTTCTAAATGATAATTTACAAGCATCTAAATAGTCTGAATGGAGTGCAATTGGAGAGGCCATGTCCAGTAGTGGACAGCTGACGATGAAGAGAATAGTGGGCGTCTATACTGGTTTTTCTAACAAGATTTTATTTTCATCTTGACACATTTAGTGGTTGACCTCTCAGTGATTTTGCGGTAACTATGCTGAATAAATAGCTTGGTACCTATTGCGAGGGAAGTTATCTAGGGACCTCGGAAGCTCTTTTCATTCCAGTAATCTGTTGTCTCGTTAAATATCTACTAATGACATTCTTATGCCTTGAATGGCAATTGAAAAAAAAAAAAAAAGCTACTGTAATTCAATACAATAAAAATAATTGAAACCCACAAATGTTTTAGATCACTCGCTTTGTTGTTATACAATATACAAATACCCTTATTTACAATATTGTGCTTGGTGTATGTAGGTAGTAAATAGTGATGTTTTAAATACGTTGTGTCTTTTGGCGCGAAGCGTACATTGTGCATGTCGGTAAAGGTGGTATGTAGGTGGTGCCGACCACGGAGTTAGGTAATACAAAGATTAACTCCGTGGTCCCGACAAATATTATACGGCCCAGCCGGTGAAACACGTGAACTATTTTAAAGCATTGTTTGTGAGAAGTGTGTTCTTTTTAAGATTCATCATTTCTCCAAGTGTGAAGCTGTGTATTGATTAAGATATGTAGGTAAACAAAGTTCTTGTTTATTCGTTTTTTTGTTTGTGATTTTCCAACATGGCGCGTGCTTTCCAAATCCCGGTGCGTGTAGCGATGACATGGTGGTTGGTTAAACACAACAAATAAATGTACATTAACGACACAAAATATAATTATAGGTACACAAACAAATATTATTGATCTAACAATTCTAAACTGGCAACACTGTGCGCCAAATTTGGCGCCATCCACCATTTTGTTCTCGTTTGATCGCGGGTGGTCAACCACCATGTCAACGTAGTACCTTAAAACAACGCACTGGCTATAAGGGGTTGGAGAAGTGTCCGGCCCGATGCGTGTGGCGGTGTGTGCGGGCGAACTCGCGCCTGCCGACCTGCTGGTCGGGGAACGGGAGGGCCAAGAGCGTGTACCACCGGGAGGGCAGCTCGCGGACTGCCGGCGGCGGTCGCTTTGGACCCCCGCTGCCGTACCAATCACTCATGTAGTGTGTCGCTTTAACCTGATGCTCTTTGTCTCGCCTGGTGAGCGACGGGCTAACCGTTTACTTCAAGTATGGTTTTTATGAGAAATGCTTTCTATCATCGTTGTAAGATATTCTAATATTCTTCAGATGTTGGCCTTGGCCCCAGCGGGGACCCTAACCAAATGATTTTTTAAGTAATTTGGATATACAACTAAGGTCTTTGGACCCCCGCTGCCGTACCAATCACTCATGTAGTGTGTCGCTTTAACCTGATGCTCTTTGTCTCGCCTGGTGAGCGACGGGCTAACCGTTTACTTCAAGTATGGTTTTTATGAGAAATGCTTTCTATCATCGTTGTAAGATATTCTAATATTCTTCAGATGTTGGCCTTGGCCCCAGCGGGGACCCTAACCAAATGATTTTTTAAGTAATTTGGATATACAACTAAGGTAGCTCGCCAAATTCAATTTTCTTACGTTTTTTGCAATTAGCAGGTCTGTGACAAGTTAAACAACCTGTTGACTATTATGTGATTTTCGACCTTTACAATTCAAAAGTGCCTGTAATTGGTTTATTTGAAATAAATGGTTTGAGTTTGAGTTTGACAATTATGGTTAAATACCTAATCATTAAATACAACCCAGCTTGTTCATTAAATCCCACTGAATTACTTTTTCATGAAATTCATCAGTTTGCAGCTTCCTCTATAAGTCAAACGCTAAAGCGTTAAATGGGTGGTCGAAGTTTGTTTGGGATATAAATATGTGTAGTTAAGTTTAAACGCATGGAGTAGAAATTGGATGGTCGGTGTTAAAATAAAATAAACAGAAATGTCATTAATTTGTCAGCTATTAAAATTATGTTGAAAATGATATACTTTAGGTTCGGTTTGGCGTTTTCTGTCGTGGTACCTACCTATTCGAAAAGTTCGATTTATCAAAATATGTACCGATCAATTGTGATTTTATACAAGGTGTAACAGAATAGACGCAAGTCCTGAAAGTAGTTTGTTCATATATGACTACTGAATCGATTTCAGTCATTTTAAATATAAGTAAGGTATATTTTCCAAAAATTTATGTTTGCCGTACCTACCGCCAAAGCCTGAGCCAAAGAAAACTGAAGGCGCTTACGCATTTAAAATTTAGTCTTATAAAACTCAATTTTAAATGCGTAAAGTAATGCTAGGGACAATACGTTTTTCTTAATAATAACAGTTGGCTTTGAAAAAAATAAGTTTAGGTCATTGTGGTCTGCTTTTAACTCAATCTAGTATTGAGAATTGAACTGACATAATCAGCCTATAAAGTTCTCACTGCTGGGACACAAGCCTCCACTCGGTGAGAGAGTGGGCCGTTATCTACCACGCGGACCCAGTACAGGTTGGTAGATGTCACATGTCTTCAAATTGATGGTTCTAGGACATGCCAGTTTCCTCAGCTTTACCGTTTTGAGAGTTGTAGTGATGAATTATTGTACACGAAGTAAAGCGCCAGTCTGGGTTCGAACCAACGACCTACAACTCTTAATTCACGGCCATTACCATTGGGCCACCACCGTTGTCTCTCTCTCTCTGCGCTCTCTGTATGTATGTGTCTTGCGTTAATTTTGTTACACGTTGTATATTATATAGTACAAGAATATAATTGAAACCACTTGAGTAATATAGGTACCTATCTGTATATAGGTCCTTAAATCTGTATTAAAGCTACCAAAACTTTAAGGTACTACCTGACAGGGGTCTCCAACTTTTTAAAACAAAATTAGACCTTTGCTATCCTACTTGGTTCTTCTAAATAACTCAAGCGACCTCGTCACCCCTGCCTACTTTTCTAAATACTTCAAACAAGTCAAATCAGTGTACTCTCACCTCCTGACGAGGATGACGATCGTGGTTATAATGGCTATAATGAAAACCAGCGCCCCGAAGGCGCCCAGGGCGACCACGGCGCCTATGTTGAGCCGGGCCCCCACGGGGTCGCGCCTCTCTCCGTCGACGGACTGCGGCACGTTCACACGAGGTGTCTGCTCCGCTCTAATGTTGTTCCCGCTGCCGAGGATCTGGAATTAAGTTTTTAGTAGGTAAGTTTCGGTCTAATTCTATAATTTCACACAAATTTACTCGGCCGGAACGGGCGAATCGACACTTTTAAACAATATCCTATTTTCTGAGACGAGTCGCGTGAAGTTAATTTATTTGTTGGCGAATCGACACCTTCAGAAATACGTTTAGGTAGCCACAGGGAATGATATGGTTCCCTGGTTCCTCGCACGCACGCTTTTTGTTAGCGTTCACAGGTCGGCTCGGTAAATCGTAATGTTGAATTATTTTAATTTTACATTTTCTTGTAAACTGTGCGTCCAAATAACTTGCCATAAAAGACAGTCCGGATTTGTGCCCGGTTGATGGCAATAGGGTCGCCCCCATTACATGGGAACTAAACATAACTGGTGAAATGTAGGCGTACTTATGGTACACCTCTGCCTAACCCCTTAAGGAAAGATAGCTTGATGTTATGTTATAATGTGAGGACCTCGTGGCTAAGTAATATATCACAGCCCCACGGGTCAATCTATTGGGTTAAGTTACGCTTGCCAGGTTTGGTCTGTGGATGGGTGACCATCTTTACATACCGAGACTCCTCCGTGCCTCGGAAAGCACGTTAGGTCGTTAGTCCCGGCTGTTATTCGTGGATCTTTGAGAGTCTTTACGGGTCAACAGATGCCCGAAAGTCTGACAACCAGTCTTACCAACGGGTCGGCCAAAGTTTATCTTCATAAAATTGTCTGGATGATGAAGTAACTTTCGCTCGTTACGATTAATATAATATGCCAGCCTAATAATAATGTTTTATTTGCAATTAATGATTTGACCCAAAATGCTTTAATGTGGCTTATATATAAGAGAATAGTTTTTGCCAGCGGCTTCGCCCGCGCGGAGCTTTCATTCCCTATTTAACTCCCTTAGGGATTCGAAAAATCCTTCCTTATTCCTTATCTACATTATAAAGGGAACCTCTGTGAAATATTTCAGCTTTCCAGGGTTTGGGCTGGGCGTTGATGAGCCAGTCATTCAGTCAGTCAGGACTTTTCGTTTTATTTATATAGATAGACTAGCTTCCGCCCGCGGCTTCGCCCGCGTGGAAGTCGTAAATTACCCCGCGGGAACGTACTATCGGGATAAAAGGTATCCTGTGTGTTAATCTAGGTTATAATCTATCTGTGTGCCAAATTTTATCCAAATCCGTTCTGCCGTTTTTGGGAAATTGGGTAGCAAAAATCATCAATCATCTTCACAAACTTTCACATTCACAAACTTTCACATTTATAATATTACGGACTACCCTTTTTTACCCCTTTAGGGGTAGATTTTCGAAAAACTGTGATACACGATATTTTTATATTTGATTTTAGACATAAATACTGAGTTTCGAGTTAATCAGACAGCGCGTTAAAATTCTTCCATACAAACTTTGACACACCCCAATCCCCCTTTAGGGGGTAGTTTAGAAAAACAATATATTATATCTGGATATTTTTTTTTAATTGATTTTATTTTTTACTTCTTTCGGTACGTACTCATAACTTTTTTTCTAGCTAACATCTGATTAAAGCAAATATTTTAATAAACTAATTCGTGTGAATGGCCTCCAGGAAATAATATATTATTTTAAACTGTCCATTCACCCGTTTAATTCCTGCAAAACGACTACTAATCCGTTTGGTGAAGCATATTATCAAACTGTGAAGAAATAAGAAAAGTTTTTAGAAGTGTTGACATTGGTCCATAGATCATAACAGCGGGATAATGCGTCGGTATCGAGATCAGCCTTTAAACAAGTTATTTTTATGCTTCAGCTTAAGTAACCTGGACGTACCTACGTTACACAACCTACTACTCTTCCAACGTTGAATGCGAAGCTCTTAAACTTAGCTGAAGCCTACAAAAGACAAGAAATCAGACAACTTTTCATATTATTTAAAACTCTCCATGCGCCCGTTTTAGGCGGGCTTATGTTTCGCGGGTTTTTGAAAGCCTAATTGAGTAATCACGAGGGATCGATTTATAACACCAGTGTTTAATTAACTGTCGGTTTGTCATGTACAAGCACGAGCTAAATTAAGTTGCGAAGCCTTTTTACGGACGCGATGATCTGCTGTCTACTAATTTATGACAGAATGCGTGAATAGTCAAAGCAAGGTAACTTACCTGGTTCTCTCTCGGATGGCTTGCCACAATAATATGCGGAATATGGCTGGTCGGAGAATCCTGGTTATCAGGCACAGTGGTCTTCCTTTCAGGTGGGCGCTCATAAGTCCTCGTGGTCGGTCGTTCTGTGGTCTGCTTAGGCCTTAATCTGCGTGGGGGCTCCGCTGTCACAGTCGCGAAGGGTGTAGGTGACGACAAGGGCCGAGGGGACGTGCGTGGTCGTGTCGGCACGATGAGCCGAGGGCTGGTCGGTGACGGAGCGGGCGCCGAAGTTGTGGGCGTCGGCGGATTCGTGGTTGTCGATGGAGTTGTGGTTGTTGGACGTTCTTCCACTGAAAATAAAGGGCAAAGATAATTTAGCATGGCTCAGAATTGGTGGTTTGTTTAATACTAATGGGTAACTGAGTGAACGAACGAAGTAAACATAGTGGTAAGCCAAGTATTTGAAAACGTTTTATGGCTGAACAATTGTGTCCTAGATTTTCTGGAATCGATGGCGATCCATACTCGTCGATGCGCTCTTCATCCGTCAGTTTCGCATGTAAACAAATACGTCCTTGTCGAATTTGATCTTTATATTAGAATAGAACTATCACAGTGTCAGGAACGAATTCTCTCGACGTCGGCGTCGGACTGCAGATGTAACTCTAACAATTCTATTGACAAGCATTGGTGTCAATCGCAGAGTTTGTGAAAAATATTTTTTAATTGTGTGTTTAGTTTAGTTACAAAAATTACTTTCTAGGTTATTTTTAGGCTGTCTCAACACTAAGCAACTTACGATCAGCGATCAATGAGGCAAAAATTGCGCAAATTCTGCCCTTACTTTTATTTTTTTATTTTTATTAAACGTTGCCCCACACTAGGAATTTCTCCTGTATTGTGGGTGCGTTTACAAAAATTTAAACTCATATACACAAACAGCCAGACCCGGAACAACTACTTGTAGTTCGTACGAATATTTGTTCCGTGCGGGAATCGAACCCGCGACACGCAGCGCAGCAGTCAATCGCGTAACCACTGCGCCAACCGTGCCGTCAAATAAAAAATAGTTTGATATGTTTTCCGTTCTAAAATATAATAAATAATAGTAAACGTTATGAAACTGAAATGTTTCAGAAATACGGAAGCTAGGTTACATCTTGGTCAGGCGTCGGGGCAGGCGGGCACGTCGCCTGCCCTGCGACGCCTGCGCGCCCACTACGCGCCTGATCTAACTTTGAGTATGCAGCAGTCCCACCAGCGCTCTCGACGGACCATCACGCTGCCTTGACCTGTCATCCTCCACTATAAAGGAAGGTAATACCTCGCTCAAAGAACATTGTGTCGTACCGTTACTGATCGCCATTCAAGATGTCAGGCGTCAGTCCATGCGGATTCTTTAAGCTACCCGGCACACCCCCCAGCCTGCGCCGGCGCCACAAGCAGGGTGGCCTCATCTTCTCCGTGGGGCAGATACATGAAGAGATGTATTACCGCGTGCCACCTGGATTGTTACCCGACATATCGTCGGTGATTTACATAGCAGCTGTGTTGGAGTACCTAACGAAAGAGGTGCTCAAATTGGGCGGGGACCTTGCTAAGAATTATGGAGTCTCCCGCATCACCCAGCTCCAACTACAGCACGTTATGGAAACTAACCCTGAATTAGGCGATTTAGTGAAGGCAACTATAGAATGGAAACACCTTGATAACTCAGATGACGATGATGATAATGAAGACGATGATGACGACGGCGCGGACATTGACTCGGAGGATGACTCGGACATGGACTCCGATGATGACGAAGAACTATCTGCAGCATCCAAGCTAGGCAGTGGAATGGCTGCTGGAGGATCTGCCGACGAAAGTTCTGCCACAGACGAAGATTACGTCCACATGGAATTAGACTCTGTTACTGACCGCACTAACTGTGAGGCAGAAGAATGCCACGCTGACGTTGCGGATTAGGTAAAACTAACTAAAAAGTACTACGTTTGAAAGCCGTTAGATTAGAAATCCCATTGTTACCTGTTATGTTATGATCAATGTATTAAGTTTTTGTTTATGTGGTGATAAATGTATTAAGTATTGTTCATGTGGTGATAAATTTAGGTATTAAGTATATTGGTCATGTGATGATAAATGTGTTAAGTTATTGTTTATGTGATGATACTCGTAAATGGATCAAATGTATTGTTCATAGGATGATAAATGTATTAAGTATATTGTTCATGTCGTTATAAATGTACGTATTAAGTATATTGGTCATGTGATGATAAATGTGTTAAGTTATTGTCTATGTGATGATAAATGGATCAAATATATGGTTCATATGCTCAAGTGGTCATAAATGTATTAAGTAATTGTTTATGTGATGATAAGCGGATCAAGTATATTGTTCATGTGATGATAAATGTATTAAGTTATTTGTATGTGATTATAAATGGATCAAGTATATTGTTCATGTGATGATACCTAAATGTAATAAGTATATTGTCATGTGGTGATAAATGTAGGTATTAATTATATTAGTTATGTGATGATAAATGTATTAAGTTATTGTTTATGTGATGTTAAATGGATCAAGTGTATTTATTCATGTGATGATAAAGGTATTAAGTAATTATTTATGTTAAGATGAATGTGAGACATTATTATAAATGTGTTAATAAATATGGGCTATAATATTGTGTGTTTTATTTCTTGCGCCCTAAAATAAACTCTTAACACATAATTACGGGTGGAGGATGGCTAACATCCCACATTTTTAATAAACTCTATTTTCCTTCCACCACGTCACTTACGCTGACAGTTGGGCGCTGGCTTATCCCAGAGGCCATTGGCAAGGCAGGCAATCCTCTTGGCTCCCTGCAGCCTGAACCCTGCAGCACAGGAGTACTCTGCCACCGAGCCAAACACTGAGGAGTTGTGGGTGATGGACACGCGGCCGTTGGGAGTTGGAGGGGGCTCCTCGCAGTGCACCACTGGTGAAACAAAATGTCATTACTTTAAGTAAGCATATAGGCTGGTACAGCAAAAATCGGAACAAATTCTTTGCTTAATATCGCAAATGTTTACCAAAAACGCTTATTATTCAATACTTTAATAAACTGAGCTGATCCTTGTAGCTGTAGAGGCTAATTATAGCAACTGTGTGGGTCTATCGATAGCTACACCACAGAATATATATACCCGAGCAGAAATAAAGCTTCATACTAAAGCCGCCGCCGTGCGTAGGTACATTAACTACTACACGCGCAGCTATGTGTGCGTAACGTGATGACGTGTCACCGACAAGGCGCGGGTGTGAGCTCCGGCGCCCGCTCGTATACAAACCGGTTTGAACTAGCTCAGTAAGAGGACGAAGTTAAGGGCTACTAGCGGCAGCGAGACGACGCGGATGTTTATAATAGTTGTTGAATATGTCAAGCTGATGTATTGTGTGCACAAACAATGGGAGGAAAACCAAGGAGATTTCTTATTTTGTCTATCCAAATGATCTTGTCAGGTAAATGACTATATCTACCTATACCTTCACATTTTTAATGCTTATTATATGTATAGTAAGTAGTTACGAGATAGGTAGTATCCAATTATATTAAGATGACGATAAGGTTTTCGCATAAGAATGGTTATTTATTATTCTTATGGTTTACCTACCACCTACATTGGCGTATTATTGTTCGTCGCCAACTTATTTGTTTCGTAGTTTTGTTTTAGTAGGTTTGTAGGTAAGTACTATATGTGTGTAGGCCGTCTTAGCAAGATTCTGTTTGACC
Organism: Polymixis flavicincta; assembly: GCA_949987655.1. Lineage (NCBI taxonomy): Eukaryota > Metazoa > Arthropoda > Insecta > Lepidoptera > Noctuidae > Polymixis > Polymixis flavicincta. The sequence goes on along the minus strand of OX465171.1, from coordinate 5,628,074 downwards.
TTTTGTATTAGATACTTCTTACGTTCGTGAAATAGTAAAACAAGGAAGGTAGGGAAGATTTCCTATCTTACGGCCTGGCCACAACCTCGCCGCTATTCCGTCCGATCCATCTGACCGTCTGTCCGTTCTCATTGTCGCATCTCAACTCGTACTTGGCCGATTTTTTTATTGCACTAACCGAGTGACAGCCCTATAAAAGTAGGTAAGAATTTTGAGCTCTGTTACAAAGCTTTCATTCTGCTTGGGTATATTTTCTGTGGTTACATTGCGCTTGTGTCCCCGGTAGTAATAACTTAATTGGAGCAAGTCTGTACCTAGTGGCAGTTCCTGGTATTCCTTCCGGCTTTGCTACACCGGTGAGAATGAAAGGGAATTTGATGCCCTCTTTGTGGGGTTATCGAACGCAGTTTTGAAATATCAGTTTAATAAATCTGTTTCATCGACATCTAATCACAAAAAAAAAAGAAGATTTTGTCAACTCATACTTCGAGTAACACAAAGAGGCTTGTGGCTAAGTAATAACAGCCAGCAGTTAAGCTACGCTTACCGCGATTGGTCCGAGGATGGGTGACCATATTTACCTGATCGATCGCAACGTGCGGCTGTTATTTCTTACTTACCAGCGTCAACAAAATTAATTGCAATCATCGTGTTGTTTTAGATCGGATAACAGATGAAAAAATCGAAACAGCAGAAGTGGGTCAGACATTATGTTGATCCTGTTAGTACCTGCTCAGCAAAAAAGAGCTATCGGCACTAATTTTTCAAAATTTAGGCGTTACTTCCAGTGGAAACGGCCAGGTCGTATGTCCCAAGTATACTACAACCGAGCCAGGAAAAACAAAGAAGTGTCTCTGTGTAAATTATTTGATCACAACCTCTCTCAAAACGGTGAAGGAAATCATCGCGAGGATACCAGAATATCCCGTACCAAAAGTTAAATTTGTGACATCCAGCAACCCGTACTGGGTCCGCGTGGTGGATTACGGCCCGCTACTTCTCGAAGACAGGCGGCTTGTGCCCCAGCAGTGGGAACTAAGCTTTTTAAGCTGAAACATCTGGCTGGTTCGTTGGTCTATTGGTCGCAAGCGCTACTGGTGAGCACCTCATCCTCTTTGTGTTTATTCCCGGGTCGGGCAGTCTTATTGGGATTACATCAGAAATATTAATAGCAGCCTGGCGTCCGGGTTTGTATCCGGGTTTGTGTCCGGTTATTGACAATAGGCTTGCCCTAATAGACACAAACGTAACTAATGCATGAACAAATGTGACAGAATGTGCACCTCTGCCTATCCCTTCAAGATACAGGCGTGAATTTATCTTACTTACAAAATAAATAAAATAGAAGTGTCTGTTTGTAATGTCATAATAACAGCTTGTATGTATGTGCGTCTGTTTTTTCCGGCTTATCTACAAAACAGCTGGTCCGATTTTGACGGGACTTTCATTGGCATATAACTGATGTTATGAGTTACATATGCTACATTTCCGACTTAAACGCGTGCAATTCCGCGGGCAAAGCTAGTATTATGTATATCTGAAACCAACCGTCACATCTGGGCGGGGGTCCGTTCCAGCGCTCGTCGATGTCACATACGAGGCGGGCGCGGCCCACCATCTCATAGCCGGCCTTGCAGGAGTACTGCACGTGCGACAGGTAGGACACGGAGCCATTGAGCAGCTCGTACGAGCCGTGCGGGATCTCTGCCGGAAAGCCGCATTCGATACCTGCGGGAAACGAAACATTTTAAAGAAAGACAGAATAACATTTTATTTGGCAATAGCTCGTGTAATCCAAAATACAAATATAATAATAAGGACCCCACCGCCGTATCTCTACGTTGACGTCGTGGTGCATCTTGCGCGCTCCTGAGCCTTGCGTCTGGGCCGGTAGAGTTTACTTTTAACCCGCTGGGCAGCATGTGGCGAGTTGTTGGGCAGCAGCGACCCCACGGACCCCATCCCCCGGGAGAAGCATTGTTCCTTATCCAGAGATAGCTTGCCTTTATTGGCTGGCTAGCATGAACACTGAAGAGGACCAGAATTCCCACCACATTCTTGCCGTGGTTGTCCCTGGGTACACCTTGTTATACATAGTGCGTACAGGGATAATTGTCGGTTGGTGCCTTCTTGTCATTTAAAATGGTCTAAGGGGTGTTCTAATGGTACGGGACCCAGGGTCCAAGATATGTCAAAGAGATCTAAATGTTAATAAAAACCCTACCACCGAATGTCTATGTTGTAGCCTCACACGCATGCAAGCCCCACGCTTGCATGCGTGTGAGGTGGAGGGACCCCCAAGTCTGACTCGCACTCGACCGCTGTTTCAAAACAGCTAACTGTTACGACACTACTTACATCAAGCCTATTGAAAAGTTGACGAATTTCTTTGGACATTTATATCCTTCAGTTAAGTTGAAAAGCTTCCCATTCAACCTTGGAGGGTAGGAGGTTGTGTAACGTACCTACTCTCCAGTTTACTTTTGACGAACGATTCGAAGTAAATTTAGCTGTTATTTAAATAAAAATAACTTTATTGAAGGCTGATTGGTAATGACGTATTTTCCTGCTGTTACGATATACCAACGTCAATCTTTTGAAAACTTTTCTGATTTCTTCAGAGTTTGATTATGCTTCACCTAACTTTAGCATTGATTTTGACGTCAATTCGAATTGCGGGTAGAGCGTTGTGCAATACCTACTTTTATTCATAATGAATTACCAAAATAACATGTCTGTTTACTGTATTTTTGATGCGAAATTTTCTGATTTCGAAAAGCGGAATGTGCCGGTATGTTTAAGGGTCAAGTGGCAGATAAAATTATTGAAATGAAGGTTAAGGAAGCAAAATCTTTGAATGAATGTTGGAAAGAGCACAATCCGCCATGGATTGTAGTACAGTGAAAGTAGCAAAAGATGTGTTTGGACAATCAAAAAACAAAGGTATGGTAGGAAAGGATACATGGTGGTGGAGTGAAGACAAGCAAAAGATGCTCAATAAAAAGAAAATTGCGTTTAAAGAATGGCAAGGTGTAGAAAACGGGAATTATAGTTTGAAAGAAGATAAGATGAATATTTATAAAGAATGTAAGAGAAAGGCAAAACAGGCCACAGGCAGCCGACGCCGGTAAGGTTCTATGCAACGATGACGAAATGAAAGAACATTGGAAAATCAAAATCAAAAGTCATTTATTGTAGGCTGAGAGTCAGCACTTTTCGAACGTCAAAATTACATAAGACAGTCCCCAAAAACGCCCACCCTTCGACACTTCCTAGTGCTTTAGCTGGGAAGAAGAAGTGGCGCAACAAACTCCCCAGCAGCACAGCTGTCTGATAAGTTGGAAGAACATGATTCTATACATTAATAGGTAAGTAATTAAATTTCATCAAAAAATGAAAATTTCATTAATAAAAAAATTAAAAATAAATGGTTTATACAGTCAAATAAAATAAACAATGATAGGGAGTAACTCATATAACCTGTCAGTAGGTAAGATAATTCTGGTGAAAGAACACAAACTTTGTCTTGAGTTAATCACAGCGACCAACAATTCTTATCGTTTAAGTAGTCGTTGAGAGAATAGTATGCCTTAGAACAAAGATTTGATTTTACTTTAGCTTTAAACGCATTAAAATGTTAATCTAACAAAAAAGAGGGAAGCTTGTTATGAAAGGTGATACCAAGCCCAACAAATGAGTTATGAACTTTATGAAGCCGGTGAAAGGGACCACGTAGTTTGTCCTTATTTCTAGTATTAATATTATGAATATCACTGTTTTTAGTGTATAAGTCTATATTTTGCCATATATATAAGATGTTAGCGAAGATGAATACCAATATCTTTAAAAAAATCTCTCAGAGAAACTCTAGCACCTAACTGGTAAATTGCACGTACAGCTCGTTTTTGCAGAACAAAAATATTTTGAATATCAGCGGCTTTGCCCCACAGCAGAATGCCGTAGGACATAACGCTATGAAAATAACTAAAATAGACTAACCGAGCTGTATCAACGTCAGTGTATTGTCTTACTTTCCTGACGGCGTAGGCAGCCGAACTGAGCCTTCCCGCTAGGCTTGATATATGTGATCTCCACTGAAGTTTGGCATCTACTCTTATGCCCAGAAAAACTGCCGAGTCTACAGTTTCAAGCACCTCATTATCTAAGACGATGTTGGGTCCCAGATTTCTTACGTTCGATAAAGCGAACTTCATACATTTAGTTTTCTTAGCATTGAGCACTAAATTATTCGTGGTAAACCAATCCGTAACCATTGAGAGTGCACTGTTTACGTCGTCAAAATCTTGTCTATTCCTGTCTACTTTAAAGATAAGAGAGGTATCATCAGCAAACAGTATAACGTCACAGATACCCTTTAAACAGAATGGTAAATCATGAATGTACACTAAGAATAAGAATGGACCCAGTATTGAGCCATGAGGTACACCTAACTGAACTGGTAGCCCGGAAGATTTCACACCATTAATATCTACACATTGGTGCCTATTATTTAAATAGGAGTTTATTACGTTAATAGCTTCATTTTGAACACCGTAATGACGTAATTTACGCAAAAGCGTGTCATGGTGCACGCAATCAAATGCTTTGGAAAGATCACAGAAAACTCCAATAGCATTTTGTGAGTTTTCCCATGCGTTAAATATGTGTTTCAGCAGAGCAACACCCGCGTCTGTAGTCGAACGACCTTTTGTAAAGCCATATTTTTCATCATGAAGGAGGTTATTTAATTTAAAAAGAAGAAGAAGGTTTTGCAAAGCTAATGAACGATGAGAATGAATGGAATGGTGTGCTCAAAGAGGTGCAAGTAAATATGGGTTTGGTGAGGGAAATTAGCACGGATGATGAGAACGGGAGTTTAAAGTATGAAAAATAAAAAGGCTATGAGCCGAGATGATATACCACTAGAAGTATGGAAGTGATTTAAAGAAAATGGATGAATGTGGCTGACTTAATTCTTCAATAAGTTATTGAATGAAGGAGGGTTCCCACAAGAACAACTGCACGTCAGCGGTGTCATTTATTGTAAGAGAGAAAGAGGAACTTATTGAGTCATCAAGTAAAAATTAAGTTATAAACTTAAGAATAAAAGTTACCCTTTACTGAATTTAACACCATCTGCCGTCACGTAGCAGAACTAAAGAGACGTTTTCACCACGCTAACAAAACTTTAATGTTTAACAGAAATTCAACTTTATTAGGTTCTATTTACATAAATAAACTCAAATTTATTACTCAACTCAAAATTATTATAGGAATACAAAGAATCGAATACAATACAGTTGAACAGGTGAAAATGAAATGAAATATGCAATATTCCTCCATCTTGTTCTCGATGACGTTGCATGAATATTGTATGAAAAACTCGTTCAATGGGATTAAATAAACTATTTTAAGAGGATACAACCGGACATTAACCTACAAATTGCAAAAAACCGTAGGTATGAAAAACTCACGAGATACCTTTTCACCGGGTTTTAGTTCCCGATTATGCCGTTTTGGGGCCGAGTTATTTAGACCATTTCTTTTGTTACTGTTATATTTCTAAGCTAAAAATAGGGGGTTTTGGTGTTTGAATGTTATGGTGTATGAAGGCCGCAGCTTTACTGTATTTTAAGCAATAGTAGACACCATTTTTCAATAGCGTACCCAAGCAGGTCGCAGCAAGGACAACCGTCACAATTGTGGTTCATGGACGGCTCGGGCCTCCAGTGTGAATGCAGCATTTCTCCACAGACGACTCAACCTTTGTCTTTTCCGCATGCCCTGTCACCAGCACACGTGAGGACCTAATGGGTGCGTCAGCGAATGGTATTTGCGTTGCTGAATTTTGGGCCAAACAAATTTAGAAATCCTGAAATAAATAATCTCTCTTTAATACTCACGTTTACAAACGGGTGGGAACTCGTCATAGAACCCGGTGTCGAGGCAGGTCCTCACGGTGGGCCCCACGAGAAGGTGTCCATCATCACACGAGTACTCCACCGACGCACCCACTTCGAAACTGTCGGCTGACATGGTGGAGTTCGGCGGCTGCTCAGGACGCCCGCAAGCTTTCGGTTCTAGAACGAACACAAAGGAACCAAGTTAAGTCAACTGATGAGGGAACTAGAAGAGACAGGGCCTTATTTATATTACATAAACATTCTTATCTAGCCTCTAATGTTCCCACTGCTGGGACACAGGCCTCCTGTCTGTGAGAGGGGCGAGGTTGTCAGATGCCACATGTCTTCGAATTTTTGGTTGGGACATGCCGGTGCCTACTTAGGTTCGAACTCGTGGGTCGCGGCCACCACAAAATTGTTACGACTGGGCCACAAATTGAACTAATGTATACTTAAGACACAATTACAAAACTATATTATATTATTAATAACAACACTATATTATATTATTAATAACAACACTATATTATATTATTAATAACAACACTATATTATATTATTAATAACAACACTATATTATATTATTAATAACAACACTGTATTATATTATTAATAACAACACTATATTATTAATCTATATTTAACACAGTAAAGCTGAAGAGTTTGTTTATTTAAACGCGCAAATCTCTGGAAGTACCAGTCTTTGATTTATTTGGATATGATAGCCACATTAATGAGTCGCTACGACACTTAGGGGCCAGGAAAAATGAAAATGACAAAAAGGAAGTTAAGCGAGTACGCAATAACAGCGTGCGTGGACGATACGATGCGACGGGATGGGTCGAAATTTTACGCGGATGAAGTCGCGGGCAAAAGCTAGTGTGACATATTTGTCAGACATTGACGTATTTGCTAGTGTGACATATTTGTCAAACAGTGACATATTCGCTAATGTGACATATTTCCTAGTGTGACAATATTGTCAGACAGTGACATATTTGCTAGTGTGACATTATTGTCAGACAGTGACATATTTGCTAGTGTGACTTTATTGTCAGACAGTGACATATTTGCTAGTGTGACATTATTGTCAGACAGTGACATATTTGCTAGTGTGACATTATTGTCAGACAGTGACACATTTGTCAGACAGTGACATATTTGCTAGTGTAACATATTTGTCAGAGAGTGACAAAATTTTGAGTGACAAAAGTGCTGTTCAGTTATACCTGAAGCAAAAAATAAAGACGACTGATTCTTTTAGGGATCGTCGATTTGAGTAAATAGGCCCCAATTGTCCTGAGGGACTTGTGGCTAAATTATAACAGCCGCACGGGTCCATCGATCAGGTTAAGTTACGCATGCCGCGGTTGGTCCGAGTATGGGTGGCCATCTTTACATACCAAGACCCCTCCGTGTCTCGGAAAGCACGTTAAGTCGTTGGTCCCGGTTGTCATTGGTGGATCTTTGACAGTCTTTACGGGTTGCCAGAAGACCGAAAGTCTGACAAACAGTTCAGATACAGCTGAGTAACAGTATTTTACATGGAGCGACTGCCTATCTGACTTCCATAACCCAGTAACTGGGTAACATAATACCCCTAGGTAAGATTGATTATCAGACTTTTAGGCGATTGAAAACCCGGAACGACTGTCAAAGACGAAGGACAGCCGGGATCACGTGCTTTCCGACGTCCCGATTTGTAATGAATGGTAGTAACCCATCCATGAACCACCGTCGTAATGGTCCTATCACGGAAATTATATCGCTAGAAGTGCACGAGATGAAACATAATCTACTTTAAAAAAAAAAAACAATCGCAGGCATATATACTGTATTTGCAGTAGCCAAGATAATCGCATTGCGTTCCTTCCGGGCACGAACAAGAGAATCACAATCAAAAATCTCAATTTCGCAATTGTAAAATACAGAATACAGATAAAGTAAACTTGTCAAACTGTCAGCACGATAATTGCGCAAAATAATTCAGATTCTGATTGACAGTGTCTCTGTATGTTGTGCAATTAGGGTGCTGATCAAACTCCTCAGAAACTTCGTAAAGCAAAAGGAACTTACGGTGTTGGCAGATATAGTTGAGTCTGGCTTGGCAGTCGGTGTCTGCCCACAGCCATCCCTTGCTGCCGTCAAAGCGGGCGCAACCCTCGCCGCCTCCAGGAGCGTTCCAAAATGAGACGGTGACGTCATTGCCATTGACCCACTTCCAGTTGGCAGGGTCTTGAGGGTCCCGGACTGCCCCGATCCAATACTGGCTGCTGCTGTCACTCCTGCACAAAAGAAGGGAAGGTTTGAAGACAGGTGTTCCTGATTGGGATCATTACGTAGGATGGAAAGGTTCTAAGACGACGACAAATAAAAAAAAGACAACAACATCATTCTCCTGGCATTATCTCAATTAATTTCTGGTCCACGCAATATGTCTTCCTCTTCCACACTTCTTTACTAGTCATCTCCGTAGTCACACCCTTTCTAACCATATCATCATTCACACAGCCCATCCATCAATAAAAAAAAGACATAGAATAATAAATATTTATGAAATAGCTTCTGTACACGACTTCATTCCTAGTAATTTCTTGTTTTAACATTATTATTGCTCGCAGAACAGAAGCCGCCGATGAGGACAAAGTTTCTGGAGTGGTGACGGCGTACCGGAAGACGTAGCGTGGGACAAGGTGGACCGATGACCTTGTGAAAGTTGCAGAAACCCGCTGGATGCGGGAAGCACAGAATCGGTCGAGGTAGCGGAGCTTGGAGGAGGTCTATGTCCAGCAGTGGACGTCGTTTGGCTGAAATGATAGCGACGATATCCTAATGCATCGTCCACTCGCATGACTACTTCGTTTTCTATTAGCCTTATAAGGTGAACAGAACAAAATACTTTTATCTTTTTGCACGACTCCTTAGTGTCGTAGCGTGATGTTAAATACCCTGTAACCTTCCTCAATAATAGGGCTATCAAATTCAAAAATAGTTTTGCAAATCCGACTCGTAGTTCTAGAGATTACCCCATTCATACAACAAACACTTTTTTAAAAAATTTGGAATATACAGGATACATTTTTAACCAGTGCGCAAACTCTTATCATGAATTAAGCATATCTTTCTAGACCCCCCCAGCGCAGAAATTTTTCGTCGGTAACACTAAAAAAAATCAGCTGTTCCATACATTTTGACCGCGTAGGTATTTGCATTTTTCTATGAAACAACAGATTGTTTTTTGTACAACTGACGAAAATTTTCTGCGCTAGGGAAAAGCTGAATTCATGGTTACAGTTTGCGCACTGGTTAGAAATTTATCAGGGCAGAAAAATTGCCATTCTATTTTATGTTTCGTCGATTTAATTTCAATGTTGCCAACTCAAAAAAACACTAATTTTAACTAAACCCGGTGTTAATTTTTAGTGTCACTATGTATCCTCCTAAGGCAGGGATGGCGAACCTCTTAACCTCTACGAGCCACTATTTCCAAAAAAATAATATTCAAACAATATTGACTTCTTGACTATTAGAAAAAACACTAAATACTTTCACAATCATTGGTAGTCTTCATATGCAAACAGAAATAGACTTGTACTAATATCTAGTAATCAACATCACACCACCTGATTTAAGTGAAAGAACAAATTAGTGCAACTTCTGGTGTCTGGTACATAGAATAGAATCATGTGAGGGTACGGTTTCTGAAAGTAACGACTCAGGCTTAAGAAGATGACCTTACCATACTCCTATCATACGGAACCTTGACTTAGGCTGTTGTGCCCAAATTATTTTGTCACGTGCCACTAAAGGCACGCGTGCCATTGGTTCTCCATCCGTGTCCTCGGGCATCCTCTTTTGTCACTCCCACCCACATCTGCCTTTTAAATACCTTTTGCTAGCCGCCCTACATTCATCCTCTCCACATAACCAAACCATGTAGGCATTCTCTTTTCAATTCTTGTCACTACATCTTCTTTTAAATCGCACCCTTGCCTTCATTCTTCATCGTATCATTCACAGTCACACCACACATGCTTCGCAAGGCACGCATTTCCACAGCATTTATTCTAAGTGGTACACACGGTTACACATCAAGCTTTACATTTTCAGTATAAGCTGATCTCGCTTTGTATAGGATTTCCGTACAGTGCGAGATCAGCGTAAACTGTAAATGTATAGCTTGATGTGTGGCCGTGTGTACTAATAAACAATCTTCTAAAATTGGACAGGATAGACGAACAAGCTGAAAATATTTAGATTTGTAACAGACCGTTTAAATGTTTACCTTAGTATTTATATTTTATGACCTCATTTTTTTTTTAATTCTAAATTATAATTAACAGGAAAGCGCTAAGGTAGCCCCCGAAATTCAAATTTTCTTAAAAAATTTCAATTTGCAAAATATGGCTTTACAGAATTATAATCATCAGAATCAGCAATTTGAGATCTTATAATGCCATTGAAAAACCATTGCATGAAATAGTTATTCAAAAACCTTATGCGCTACCTCAGCGCATCCACCATAAGTAATAAATACGCGAAATTATAGCAACAAGAACATTGGTCTCTAATTTTGTAATATTCCTAACTTTCGCAGCACACAAGCATTCTAACGCTAGCAACACTTTATCTAGAAGAAAACGCAGCCATTTCGCAAAGCGCACAGCAGTAGCACCAATCAACAACAGAATATGAAAGCTCGAAAAAGTTCGAAAGTCCCGTCTAGAAGACGTTCTCCACAAAATAGAAAACCCTGAAATGAAATTCATCTGTGATGTACTCACAACAAAAATATCCAATTAAGTAGCCAGGCAGCTAATCAGGGATGCATTACAACATGAAAGGGTTTAACTGAGTAATTGCTACATTATTCATATTATATTGGTTGTATTAGTGTTACCAGACAGACATGGCCGCCGTGGGGTGGCGGAGGACGGCGCGGCGTTCCCGCCAGAGGGTGGCTTGCCGTTTGTGTGCAGTGTCATGGCTATCTATACCTAATAGAACAGTAGATATTATAATATTTTTCCACTCGTCCCCCGCCCGCCGCGCCCCCCTGCCTGTCTGGTCTGGCAGAATATTGAGTAGGAATCATAGGGAAAATTTATGGATAGGTGAAACAGAAACTTAGGGTTTAATGTTTTTCCAATTATTCGCTATTTAAAATATGTTTTTAACTACTTACTAATCTTTAAAATAATGTTGGCACAATTGAAAGTTTTTCTTGGGAAATGTATAAAAATCGAAGGGGAAATGAACGTATTTTTATGAATGTTTACATTCCAATCTCAATCTGTCAAAAGTACCTCGAATTTCTCTACGTTTTTGACATTGATTGTCGCCGAGACGAGATTGAAACTGTCCAAAGTATTAAAAAAAAAAGAAAATTCTAAGCCCGAAATTCAGCCAGGCGAACTTAGGTAGGTACTAAAATGTCGAAACGATAATTTCTTCATCACGAAAATAAAAGCCGACGAATCGGCCTATTTCATCCCACATCCTTCCTACGATAGGACTTATCTACATAGAGTTAATATTAATTTTTGGAGAAAAATCCTCACTGTTTCGAAGTGAAGTCTAGCAAAGAAAAGTTGTATAAATGATCGTGGGAGACATAAAAGCGATCGGTGATATCAAAGTCACATTTTAGAAAATGGTTTTAAATTACGAAGATTTTATTGTTTGTCATAAGTAAATGTTTTCATAAGCCATCTTACGCAAAATGGTATGACGTACCTACACAAGACTGGAAAATATTAATTTGCAAAGAAAAATAAATTCCAAACTTTTCCAAAGCGAAACCTATTAAAAAAAATTGTACATATGTTCGTGAAAGAACTATGTATCTAAATATGATCCGTGAGGTGACGCGGGGTTAAAATAAGAAGCGTGCTTATTGTAATATTATATAACGCAACATAAATGCGTAACATCACTAATCACAATAATCAAACATTTTGAAGGATTTGCTTGCTATGTTCGCAAATTGTCAGCTCAACAACGGAAATAACGCAATTAATTTTGTTTAACTGTCAAAGTGTAAGCAATTCATACTGTTAGGGTGCAACTCGATAACTCGGTTAAATTGTTTATAAAACGAATAATTTTCGCAACACAGACGGCTCCCTTCATCCTACGCAAAATGGTATGATGACGTACAATGTCGAATATAATATGTTACAAAGGGTGGGTAATTTTTTTTTTTGAAATCTTCTTTTTTTTAAAAAAAAAAAAAGCCCAACAAATGGTTTTATGAAAGAAACTGTCAAAATTTTCATGGAAAAGTTGGTGGTCGGTGATACGAAAAGCCTATTGTAGAAAATGTTTTTGAATAATAAAAGCAGTGCAGAGCAGCAGTGGTGGCCCAGTGCTAACTGACGCGACTTACAAGATGTAGGTCGTAGGTTCGAACCCAGACAGACGCTTTACTTTGTGTGAAAACATCGTGAGGAAACCGGCATGTCCTAGATCAAAAATTCTAAGATATGTGACACCTACCAACCCGCGTGGTGGATTACGGTCCACTCCCTCTCACCGAGAATAGGCTTGTGTCTCAGCAGTGGGAACGTTATAGGGTGATTGTGATATGTTTAAAAAAAAGAATAATATTTTTATTCTACACAGACAAAATGCACATTACAAAAACACAACATATCGCCTTGTTTCCGTAAAGATTGGAGAGTGTTGTACCTATAGATAGTACCCCCACATTTGGTCGGGTATATATAAGTCCCATGTAATAGGGGCGAGTCTATTGCCATCAACCGGGCATAGACACTCCGGGCTGCTACTGAATCAACCGCCTGGCCACAGTCAGGGAAAGACAAGGGCATAAAAACACACATACTAGTAGCCAAAAGCCTCGTACTCGTTTCACAAAAATACAAGATTTCACAACACAAAACTGTGCCCTCCGTTCTTTGTAACACAGTATGACGTACACAAGGGTTGACAAGGTTGACAATATAAACTTTCCAAGCAAAAACTCCGTACTTTTCCAAAGTGAAGCCCAACAAAGAGTTTTAGAAATAAATAAGTTCTTATTGGTTGTGGAAGCCCTAAAAGTGTTCGGTGAGATGAAAAGGTTATTTTCGAAAATTGTGGTTCAATTTGTGTTATGTACGTACACTCAACACTTGTTTGATTGGCAAAAATAAATAATTCCGTAACTCTCTGTTATTTTCAGTTACATGGGGTGGACAGAACAGGAGAAAATGCTTATTTGAAACTTTTTAGCTGAAGGATTTGGTAATTCTTAGGTATTGGCACCAAACCGAAGAGCTACAAATATTTACTTATAAGGACTGTCATCAAATGAGAGAGACCAGGGTCGTCGGAAATAGTTGAAGTCGTTGAAATATATTAAGAAACCGATGGATGTTTTCAAATAAAATCTAACTAAATTAATAGAAAACAAATAGTGAAATTATCTTATTGTCACACTACTTTACATAGAGCGACTTCCACAACCCAGTTACTAGGTAATACGATACCCCTTTGTAAGACTAGCTGTCAAACATTCGCTCTGATGAAAACCCGTAACGACTGTCAAAGATCCACGAATGACAGCCGGGACCAACGGATTAAAGTGCTTTTCGAGACACGGAGGGGTCTTGGTATGTAAATATGGTCTCACATCCACCGACTAAACGCGGCAAGTAACTTAACCTGATCGATCAACCCGTGCGGGGAACATAGCCACAAGAAACATAAATATATTAACAAGGTCGCTGGTTGATCCGGCTCGAAGGACCAATATGTACGCACTGGAACTTACAGCTTTCTGCACTCCTTTTCAATATAAACTTTAATAGTGCCAAATCTCTTAAGTACTCCTCCGGTCACATAATTTTCGTTAACAGTGGTACAAAGTTTTTGCCAATATATTTTAAAAAATATAGTAAACTTCTTCCTTTTATTAGAATCTGAATTTTTTTGAACGTTATTGCTAATCCATTAATAAGTTCGAAAAAAATGTCTGCTTAGCAACGTAAACAACGCTATGAATGTTTTGAAACTGTCAAAATGAAAGCGATTCCTACTGGTATATTAAGCAATTATCTCTCAGGTGTTTCTTCCACTATATCTCTAAATTAGTTTGACGGTTCGAATTTCATTTAAATTATTTATTGTCTGTAAAACGCGACGACCGACGTCTTCTGCATAGTGCCTTTTTAAATTTAAAATTTTGAAAAGTTTCGCAAGCGCTGAGACAGGGAGAAACGTTCATAGCAACACATCGTGATTGAATATAAGTACCAACGCAGACAGGGGGTGAGGTGCCGCCGGGAGGGACAAGCCGATGCAATTATCTAGCACTCAGATGCAAGATCGCTCGTGTTTGCAATCACTCACACACGTACACAGCGTTACTGGATCGATGTTATGCAGTAATGATACAGCTATTGAAGAGAATTTAAACGAATTGTGTCTAAATATAGTGTTTTTTTTTCAGTGAGAAGGAGCCTCCAAGCCGACCCCTGTCTTGTTTCTTACAAGGTGCTCTTACACGGGCAATTTTTTTGAGCAAGTATTGCTCGGCCACACTAATGGATCAATTAAGTGGAGCAATCTGGAGCAACAACAATAAATTGCGGATATGTTTCGGGAATATTGCTTCTGATTGTTCCATATATTTTTTGACTTGCCGATTATCTAATAGTATATTTTTTTCTAACTCGTTTGTACGTATAACTACGTCTCGTTTTTGCGAGAGCAACCGGCCGGCGGTGGAGGCGGTGTGGGTGGCGTATTGCCTAGATTTTTAAGTTGCTCCATATTGCATGGTATTGTGTGGCCGTATCTCTGGCAATAAGTTGCTACATGTTCCCATTTCCCTAAATTGCTGAATGAAGTCGTGACGTCATAGATGACGAGAATTGACCAGGATGGAACAATTTTAGTTCGTGTAAGCCCACCTTAATGATAAATTTCTGTAAATCGTCACCATTAGCCTGACCTTTTCCCAACTATGTTGGTGTCTGTCTGTCTAACCTCCACAACCCAGTTACTGGGTAACACGATACCCCTAGGTAAGACTGGCTGTCAGAGTTTTAGGTATTTGACGACCCGTAATGACTGCCACGAATGACAGCCGGCCGGGACCAACGGCTTAAAGTACCTACTTTCCGAGGCACGGTCGGGTCTTTATATGTAAAGATGGTCAAGCATCTTTGGACCAACCGCGGCAAACGCAGCGTTCGAGTCGTGCGTCTTTTATTACTTAGCGACAAGTCCTGCGATTTTATTTCTGCAAGCAGGTGATTAAATTAAATATACAAAGTAAAGGCTTCTTCAAACAGGCGCGACGCGACACCTGTAGAACAATTCACATAAAGTTTTCATAGAAATTGTTCTACGAGTGTCGCGACGCACGAAGCTTATCTGCACGAACCTTAAAGCGGCTGTCTGAGTTCGATCTCCTACAATTCGTAAGTCAGGGCCATCACTGCTCAATATGCAGGTCAGCAGGGACATTGACATTCATAGAAAAGTGCAACGCCTACTAGGAAAAAAGGTATGTCACAGCTATTTTTTTTAACCGGCGAAAAATTTCAACGTAATTGATTATCATGTACTGAATCCAAAGTAACAGGTTGGTAATCATTACGTAGGGTTAGAAACATTATATTTAGAAGAAATACTTCTTTCTGACTTAATCAAGTGAAATATGTCAAAGGGTTTGACGAAAATAAAGTTGGAACTGATTGTGGAAGAACTATAAGTGAAAATTGTAGGCTGATTCATTTTATGAAGGTTAAATTGATTATTGCACAATGCAAGTAATTATACAATTCAAGTCTCTTGCCTGTGACATAGGTGAAACTGAAGCAACGAATGACTGCATCGCATAGAGTGAAATTGAAGCAACGAATGACTACATCGCATACAGTGAAATTGAAGCAACGAATGACTACATCGCACAAAGTGAAATTGAAGCAACGAATGACTACGTCGCATAAAGTGAAATTGAAGCAACGAATGACTGCATCGTGTAAAGTTCTAGAGGATGCGCAAAGGTAGCTCCTGGAATTAATTAATTTGCAGGTCAGTGTCAGGTTGTATGTTGATATATACTCATCGCGACCGTAGCCGAACATTTCTTGGGGTCGCCTTCCAGTCTTGAAAAATTTATACTCAAACGATATTGACTCTTGTCTGAAGTGCATAACAGTATCCACGTGTTCTAATGAAAACCCGGACGCTCCCTCCCCATGGTGCCAGACACATAAGGCTATGTACATGCGAATTAATATTTGGTCCTTTGATAGTTGCAGACACATAACCTGTACATAAGGCTCTTTGAAATGGCGCTATTGATTGAGTGTGGCCGTTGTGAGCTGTAAAGGGAAATCTGGTGGAATTGGATGTCGCACGCAGACGGGGAGCTTTCTGTTTGCTTTTGAAAGTAGTAGTAGTAGGTACATTCATGTTTTGTTTTATTGATAAAGGATGATAATTAATGATTTTATTTCTGTAAGCAGATTTCTAAAAACACTTTTACACGTCAGTCATATTTTTAAAACTAGTTGGTATCAACTTTTTCTATCTGACTACTCTAAGAAGAAAAGCCGACTCAAAGGTCACAGTCTCTTTTAAAGTGTTGGGATTGGTGTCTGAAATGGTCTTTTGAGGAAAGAACCACACAGATTGAGTGGACCTGTCCAAAATATTAAAACACTTAATGTGCTGTACACAAAACCGACAAACATAAAATAATGCTCAAAATTAGTGTAAAATATTTCGTGCGTTTGAGGGGCTCGCACGGGTCAATCAATCAGGTTGCTCCGTGGATGGGTGACCCTTTTTAAATACTAAGACTTCTCAAGAGTGAAAGTACGATAAGCCGTAGGTTGGTATGTAAAGATGGTCACCCATCCACGGACCAACCGCGGCAAGCGTAGCTTAACCTGGCCGATCGATCCATCCAGCTATTGTTATTTAGCCACAAGCCTCCTGTATTATGACCATACCATAATATTCACATGGTAGACTGTACTAAATTCTGCCCGTTGCCCTAGTGGTCGCAAGAGCTACTGTTGAGCATGAGGTCTTGGGTTCGATCATTCGTTTACCAGGTCGGGTAAAGTGATATATTAGGTTTTTCTATCTGGGTTTTTTCAGTAGCAACTCGGAGTCTGGATTTGTGCCTGATTGATTGCAATAGGCTCGCCCCTATTACATGGGACCTACATAAAAGGCCTCTGCCGTGCCCTCCGGGAAACAAGTCGTGATGTTATGTTATAAATAACTAACTTCCAGCCGCGGCTTCGTTCGCGTGGAAGTCGGAAATTATCCCGCGGAAACGTAACACCGGGATAAAAAGTATCTTATGTGTTAATCTTGGTTATAATCTATCTGTGTGCCAAATTTCATCCAAATCCATTCAGAAGTCTTTGCGTGAAAGAGTAACAAACATCCATACATACAAACTTTCGCGTTTGTAATATTAGTAAGGAGGATTATTTCTTTATTTTAATTTTCAAAGACTAAGCGCATATTAGGCTTATAACTAGGTCACAATAATTTTAATACTCTGACTCCTAAACTAGGTGTATGTGCCTGTGTCTTACGAGGCAGTGATTCTCCGTAACAAACAAAACCATATTATAGTAAAGCTGGACGTTTCAACAATAAGCAAATGGTGTAAGAGAAAACACAAAATGAAAAACGTTTAACTTTGTGAAATACTCAATACACCTTTCATCGCCTTGGGAGGCCTATCTTCAGCAGTGTACATTTTTCGGCTGAAATGAAGATGATGATGAAGCCTAACATTGAAAGCCAGACATACCCCGAAACAGTACTTGACAAGTCCGCGGCAACTAGCCACAGCGACTGCGCTCGCGCAGAAAATAGCACACAGACATGCTACATTAATTACGTAACAATACTGCTTTATATAATCCAGGCGTTATGGTAACGTAAGCCTAGTACTCACAGCTTCACACCGTTAGTGCACAGTGAGTGAGCACACGCCCTATAATCGCCGTCCGTCGGTCACTTCCGAGGTGCGTTATGCATTTGATGGTTCTTGGTGGGTAGCTCCTGCTCATGTGAGACGGGGCTTATGTACTATGGAGCTCACTGATTATTTTATTATTC
Organism: Polymixis flavicincta; assembly: GCA_949987655.1. Classification (NCBI taxonomy): domain Eukaryota; kingdom Metazoa; phylum Arthropoda; class Insecta; order Lepidoptera; family Noctuidae; genus Polymixis; species Polymixis flavicincta. Next base: position 5,610,066 of record OX465171.1, on the reverse strand, counting down.
TAAAGGAGATAAGTTAAGGCTTCATCATTATCATCATGATTTCAGCCGAAAGACGTCCACTGTTGGACATAGGCCTCCCCCAAGCTCCTCCACTTCGACCGGTCTTGTGCTTCCCACATCCAGCGGATTCCCGCGGCCTTCACAAAGTCATCGGTCCACCTTGTGGGAGGCCTCCCCACTCTACGTCTTCCGGTACGCGGTCGCCACTCCAGAACCTTTCGGCCCCGTCGGCAATATGTTATGTGAGCAATGTGCCCTGCCCACTGCCACCTAAGTTTGGACATTCTTCGCGCTATGTCGGTTGCTTTGGTTCTCCTGCGGATCTCTTCATTCCTCCATTTTCGTCGAGGCTTGTGGCTAAGCAATATCGGCCGCACAGGTCGAGCGAAAGAAAAAGCTACGTTACGACGCGGCTACATTTATTGTGGCTTTAATAAGAGACATGGTAGGAAGGAGAACCCATGCTGTGCCAACCACGTATAAATGATGACAAACAGAGGAACATTTTTACTTTGTACCTACCTACCTTTAAGCCCTTTAGTGCTAGGTGTACACGGCTACACACCAAGCTATGAATTTCCAGTTTACGCTGAACTCGCACTGTACTGAAATCCTATACGATCCGAGATCAGCTTATACTGGAAATGTATAGCTTGATGTGTGGCCTTTTAGAACAATATGGAACCTGTAACACCTTTTTTTTACAATCCATCTGTCTAGGTCTCTTACCAACTATGTTTGGGTCAGCTTCCAATCATACCGAATGCAGCTGAACACCAGTATTTTATATGGAGCGACTGCCTATCTGACCTCCAGAACACAGTTACTGGGTAACATGATAGCCCTTAGTAAGACTGGTTGTCAGACTTTCGAGCTATTGACGACCCGTAACGATTTTCAAATCTTATTTACAATCATCCTTCGCCTTATACCAATTTATTTGTGGTCTATTTTTCTTCCACACTTCTTTATTAGTCGTCATCTCCGTAGTAAGACCCTTTCTAACCATATCATCATTCACACAGTCCATCCATCGTTTCATTGGTCTCCCCTACTATTATAGCCATCGACAAAATGGAATGCAATAAATGAATATGAATAATTAATTAAGGCTTTTATAGACTCGTTCCAAGTACGGTACTCCCGAAGACACCACAAACCTTTCGCCGTTATTCCAAATTGATCATAAACGTAAACCGTACCGCGCCGTAACGTTCGACATACGGACCGTATCGGATTGCAGACGGCGCGCGTACGGGACCCGGCCCGTTGTCTTAAATATACTCGTTTCGAACCGTTACGTGGCTCCGAGAATGGTTTCTAGTGGCTTTGGTTGCCGGCAATAGATAGTGAACTGACTATCTCGTTGGTCGCAAGTGTTACCGCCGAGCTTGAAATCCTGGTTCCGATTTCTGGTGGAATTTTTCTCAGTAGCAGCGCGGGCCCGGGCCGGTTGATGGCAATCGGCTCGCCCCTATTGCATAGGACTAACATAACAGGAAAAAATTGGAATCCTCTGCCCTACCTTTTGCGGAAACAAGGCGTGATGTTATGTAGGTAATGTCTTCTGTTGCATATGTATATGACTTCCCTTATACACACAGGATAAAATTTTAACCAGTGCCCAAACTGTAACCATGAATTCAGCATATCATTCTAGACGTAGAAATTTTTCGTCAAATTATACAAAAAGTAATATGTTGTTCCAAACATTGTGACCGCGTAGGTATTGCACTTTTCTCTGAAACAGCAGATTTCTTTTCTATAACCGACGAAAAATTGTCTTGAATGATATGCTGCATTCATGGTTATAATTTGTGCACTAGTTAAAAATTTACCTTGTTGGTTTGTGCCATAATATGTAGGTACTAGGTACGTCTTTCATTGAATTGAATGTGCCCTGGCAGCTGGGAGTATGTCATGCTCACTCAAGTGTCTCGCTGGTGGTGGCGAGCGTGTTGGATCATTAAGTTCCCTTCAAAATGGTTGAGCTGAATGGTGGACACACGTACGTCATGTTCGTGAACAGGCGCCTTCAGTTGGGACTAGTCATCTCTTAGCTGCCACGGCTTATTTATGCATTTATAATTGAGTTTTATTGCCTTGAAATAAGATTATTTCTTTTTGGCTCAATCGGCGGTCAGTGCCAATAGCAAAATATGCAATTTTTCCACTGAAATTGATTCCGTAAACAATTATGAATAAACAAATTTCAGGACTTGCGCTTATTCTGTAACACCAATTACCAATGTAATAATTATATAGTACTATATTTATACTATATTGAATTTATATAATATATACAAATAAATGGGATTATATGCACTTAGAAGGTTGTGCAGTGATTGAGATTCATAATTATTACTACAAATTCCTACTAGTATGCTTCCAAAATACGTTCAGAAAGTTATCCCTGCTCAGTCGGTCACCTCCGAATCGGAAACCATCATCTTATATCCAATTTTAGGCACCACCATCTTGGATACCGTTCGGAATTACTAACGCCATAGGATCTTGTACAATTATTACGAAATCCATCGTGAAATTGACTGGTAACTTGTATTGAGGAAACTTGTAACATCAGCTAAGCTGCATTGTTTGACAGACGTTGACAGATGACGCGAGCCGCTGTAATGGGCTGAGACCATTTATTTGTGTCTCATGTGATGAATGACGTAATAACCGTGAAAGTGGATGGAGCGGCAGAATGATCTGTACTGATTTTGTTGTTGCTGGGGGCCTTCTCTCTAACCTCGTCAACTACATACGGGCCCTTATTAAAAAAAAAATCACTGAAAAACCGGCATGTCCTAGAACCAAACAATTTCGAAGAAATGTGGCAACTACCAACCCGCACTGGGCCTGCGTGGTGGCCATTCACAGAGAGGTCTGTGTCCCAGCAGTGGGAACATTATAGGCTTGCTTATGCTTATGATTTTCACAAGGAATATGATTACACTTACAAATTTGATCCCCCTTTTGACCTAATCGAAGGTCAAATTTACAAAAACCCCTTCTTAATGCTCCCGGACCACATCATAAAAGGAAATCGTGTGTAAAATTTAACGTTCCTAGTCCCAGTAGTTTCGGTTGTGCGTTGATATGTTAGTCAGTCACTCAGTTTCTTTTATATATATCTACATATTATAGATAATTGTGTAAAGATTGTGTCACAAAAAATACCAGGAATGGCAATTAGAGACACGTGTGATTTCAGTAGTTAGGGAGTTGTTTATGAAACCATTCATGGCTCACAAGTAGTCACACGCAAACAAGACGTATTCTATATACGAATACTACTTCTTTAAACAATTACAGCACACAAATCAACAGCTTAAACTGCCAAAAGCAATGCTAAAATTTAAACAAGGCTCACTCACCGGTGTCGCCTCCAGAGCTCCCAGCTGATGAAGCCCTGCAGCGCCGGGTTGCTCTCGTCAACTAACGTGCCGCCGCGGGACCGGCAGAACCCGAGCGCATCCCGGAACGACGTCGGTTGCCGGTCGTAGAAGATGTAGCACTTCCCGTTGTACGTCGCCGTGCTGCCGGGCGGCTGGTCCCGGAATTGAGGACACCTCTCTATCGGCAGGGCCTGGTCGGTGTACACAAATGCTTCGCAAATCGACAGCTGAGACGGCGCTGAGGATTCTAAGTGTACGCTGACGAAGGCACCCGGCATGGGTGGGTTGCACGGCAGGAAGAGCGGCTGCCCCTCCTCGATGAAGCCGCTGAACCGGTTGCAGACCGGGTTGGTGCCCAAGTCCGGCCGGTTGTTGCCCACTCGTACCACGATGACGGGCTTGTTTGCACCTGGAAGTAGAGTACATGAGTTTTATTTAAAGGCTATATTTATAGGTAGAGAATGGGGTAGGGGGGATGTTGTCTGTATCATTATCTGCCTAGCCTTTTCCCAACTATGTTGGGGTCGACTTCCAGATTAATAAATACCAGTATTTTACATGGAGCGACTGATCTCGACAATACAGTTACTGGGTAACACATTGCGCCATGGTTGTCAGCCTTTGGGGCTTCTGACGACTCTAAACGACTGTCAAGGAGCACGAATGACAGACGGGACCACGTGATTCCCGAGACACGGAGGGCTCTTATGTAAATTTGGTCACCCATCCACGGATCAAAAGTGCCAAGCGTACCTTCCAAAAGGGGCTTCCACCCCCAAGCCCCTATAGATAGGTACGTTATGTAGGTGTATAGGTTTGAAACAAATAATTAGTGCAAGACTAGCCCGATAGCGTGCAACCGGGGCACCCAGCCCCGGGCGGCAGTTTCAGGGGGTGCCAAAATCAAAATATGGTGAGATTAAAAAAATAAAAACTTCTCCACAAAGCGCCTAGCATACGGAAGTTTGGTTGGCTGACCGTTGCCTTGTAAAAAAAGGCGCCACACAGGCCCACACCTAATTAATTTATATCAAACGCTGGAGAGAGGGGCGCCACTATCAACTTTCTGCCCCGGTTCGAAAAAATCGTAGATCCGGGGCTGTAAAATTATGCCACGGAAACATACTACCGGGATAAAATGTGTATCCTGTGTTACTCGTAGTACGTACGTAGTTCTTTCGTGAAAGAGTAACAAATATGAAATATCATATTATAAACGCGAAAGTTTGTATGTATGGATGTATATTGGATGTTTATTACTCTTTCACGAAAAAACATGCCTACCAGGTTGTCATAACTTGGTAGGAGCTTACCTAACATAGTTGTGTCAGCTAGAAAACGCTCTATGCCTTCTAAGTACCAGGTTGGCATAAATCGATGGGAGCACACTTAACATAATTGTGTTGGCCAGAAAACGCTCAATGCTTTCGAAGTACCCGTTGGATAATTACCGAACGCCGCGCGGGCGAAGCCGCTGGCAAAAGCTATTTTATAATATTAGTAGGATTGAAGCTTACTCAAAACCACTAATCAGAACTCCACCAAATTTACATGGTTTCAGGGGTATCAGGTTTCAAACCAAAGAAGGTTTCTTCAAATCGGTTCATAAATGACGGAGGTAACAAACAATAAAAAAAATAAGTCGATTAAAAATAACCCATTTACTATTCAAAGCAGAAAGCTAAATTCGTTAATTTATTTTAAAATCCGAAGCCAATGTGTCTCTGCCGCGGCTATTGCGCAAGTTGCGACGTGCGACCCGTGCATCTCCACTTGCACAATACTTGCATTATAAGTGCTTGTGCAAGTTTATCTCTGAAAATGGGGCAGTGTTGCCAAACTGATGAATTGTATTCGGTTTTCAAATAAACAGCTGTCTTTTTCTTTATTTAGTGAGCGAAACGTTGCAAGTTAGGAGTATTTACCCGACTACGGTATGTGCAAAAAGGAGAGTTGTGATTATGACCGGTAAGTATGAATGTGAATGTGGGTAGGTATGTATGTATGTTTATCTGTTCCCTCATAACTCCTAAACTACTTATAATAATTTGACAAATGAGTTATCGCTGGAAATGTCTTGATCGTGCGCTGGCTGAATGATGGTAAATAAAAAAATGGATTATGCAGAGATTGTGTATGTGGAGGATATTAAACCATGATTTTTCTAATGAAAGGTTTAATTAGCACACTTCAAATTTGGATTTTCCCAGCCCGAAGTCTGGATATGTGCCCGGTTCATGGCGATAGGCTCGTCCCCTATTAACTGGCGAAATGTGGGTGTACAAAGGTACACCTCTGCCAAACCTTTCAAGAGTGAGAGTGAGTTTCAAGAGAGAGAGAGAGAGGAAACAAGGTTTGATGTTTGGATCACGCTATCACATCTTGGGCCCCAATTCTGTATGGTTATAATGATTCCTCGCGGAATATTACTACGTTCAAACTACGTCAATATCTTTTTTTTTTTAGAAACCTATGTCATCATCATCATCATCATCAGCCTATAATGTTCCCACTGCTGGGACACAGGCCTCCTTTCGGTGAGAGGGATTGGGCCGTAATCCACCACGCGGGCCCAGTGCGGGTTGGTAGATGTCACATGTCTTCGAATTTTTGGTTCTAGGACATGCCGGTTTCCTCACGATGTTTTCCTTCACCGTTTTGAGAGCAATGGTGATGAAATAATTTACACAAAGTAAAGCGCCTGTCTGGGTTCGAACTCACGACCTACAACGCGTAATTCGCGGCCGTAACCACTGGGCCACCACTGCTCTCCGATAAAACCGATGTAACGGTAAGGAATCGAAATGTCAAATTTTGTATGTTCCAAGACAATTTGTCGATATTATTAATACGATATTAGAAGAATTCGTGTGATTGACGTGGTTAAGTGGTCATAGAGAATTCAGACCCTGGAAGGAATATGTCGAATTACAAGTCACCCGGTGTAGAGGTACACAGATGCACAAGAATACATTTCGACGTCTTCGAGAGACTTCCACAGATCGTGCGGTGTGCGGTCTTGCGCTTTCTAACAATCATTTAATACAAGACGACCCTTTACACTGTCATTACAGCTTAGACGAGCGGCGACAAGCACCGCCGGGCGCAAATCACTAGTCTACGGTGAAAGTTATCCGACGAAAATTGCAGGAAAGTTACTAAGATATAGCGGAACGATGATTTGACAATAAGTGGCAATTTTATATTAGTAGGTTTAGCTTGAAAAATGTATTTTAATTTCTTTATTTAACATACAATATTTAAAAGTACCTGTGCTCTGTGTTATGTGTGTCTCTATGCTACGCTGTGTGTGTATCCAGGTTAGGCATAAATTATCTGTGTGCTGTAATCTTTAAATTAAATTACAAATACCTAAATACAAAAACAAAATGACACTTGGGCGTCCAAGTATTCGTCCACATTGCTGTCATCAGGAAACGTACCCAGAAGACTGGCAGCATTGCCACGTTGAATGGCAATGCTAATTCTTTGGCCAAAGAACGACTCAGCCCTCTGGTCACGTGTAGTGTGGCCCGGTTGACGAGAAATTTCCTTAAAGAGAAGACGTGAACTCGGGCCCCATGACCCGACCGTTTTGATCCCGAACGGCTCAAAACTGTAGTTACCCGCAAGGTATTTACGCCACTTGAGGGTCTCAGCAGCCGCAGCAGCGGCGCCAGCAAGCCCGCCGTGCTAGGAACATGGGAGGGCACAAGGGTGTCGACACAGGTTACGACCCACACCAGCACCCTAATTGCGTAACTTACGATTGATCATAATTGGTTTCGTCTTCACAGTTAAACAATATTCATTGCGTTATTTATGTTGTCGAACAGACACATTTTTCGAACATATGAAGCAATGGTTTAACAATCCGTTTCAAAACGATACAGATTATGATGAATCGTGAGTTACGCAATTAGGGTGCTGAGGTCTACCCATCATCCAAGGCAATAACGTCATGCCGTCTGGTCTCTTCCCATTAAATTGTAAACTTAATTTTTAAATATTATAGATACTATAAACATTATAAAACATATAAAAATACTAATGGCCGCCCAGTGTTCGAAATTTAACCGTAATTCGTTTAAAACTTAATGTATTTCTAATGCATTATTTTATTATATAAAAATATTAAGTATCTACACTCCTTCTCCTTTTTAATTTTAAGTGTGTCTTTCATACTCCTCGATAATACGTGTTTAATCCACTTTGTGTATCTTGATGAAGTTCTCTTGATTATGACAATGTTGTTTACATGGCAAGTAGTGGTATACGAATTGGTACGGGATAGGTTTATGGACTAATAAGTGAAAAATTAATAACAAAGACACCGAATTTAAGTAATTTTTCACTCTGTATCGTGTTTTTAGTAGTCGGTTGTTTTTATTTGTAAAAATGTTTTTTCTTGCTTTATTCTAACCGGATATAACATTTAACTACTTATCCATTACGTATTATAACAATGTAAGGGTAATTCAATTTCAATGATAACTAGAAAGCGTCACGGAACACCTCTGGCCAATCACCTGGGAAATTATCAACGGAAAATTGCAGGTAATTGAAAAAATACAACTCACTTTAGGGCAGATTAAATTGTTCCAAGTTGTATTTACTTTTCACTTACAGCATTTTCTTACGTCAACTACCTAATTCGGTCACCGTAAGGACATTTGCAATGATACGTGATTTTATTTCTGTAAGTAGGTTTGTACACAAACACTTTTACACGTCAAACATATTTTAGAAACTAAATGAGGTCGGCGTTTCTTATCTGACTGAGTACTCTGAGAAGAAAGGCCGAAACAAACTCAGAGGTCACTCTCTTTCAAAGTCCAGACATAAGTTCATGTAAGGCCCATGTAGATTGGTGTCTGAAAGGGTCTATTAAGGAAAGAACCACCAATTAATGAATTCATCCTCCCAAACCATCTTAGCAATACTCTTTTCAATTTATGTCACTACATTTTCTTTAAGTCGAATCGGCCTTATCACATCACATCATTCCCCAACCTATCATTCATAGTCAGTAGTCACACCACACATTCATCTCAAGATTCGCAAGGAACAGACACATGTCTTTGAATTTTTCCAAAGCATGTCGGTTTCCTTACACTGCCGCCCTTTAACAAGACAGGCGTTAAGCCCTAAAAGTTGTTTCCGAGAAAATGGTAAAAACACGCGAGTCTTTAGTCTTTTCTTTCTTGAAAACTGTGTTACTTACGTTACTGATTCAGAAAAAAATAAATTGATATTTCTTTCTGTTTATCCCAAAGAATCCTTTCCAGTTACTGTTGTTTTCTTTAGAATAAACATATCCTAAAGAATCCTTTCCAGTTACTGACACATCAAGTGATATTTCTTTGTTTATCCTAAAGAATCCTTTCCAGTTACTGATTGTAGGACACATCAAGTGATATTTCTTTGGTAATCCTAAAGAATCCTTTCCAGTTACTGAATGTAGGACACATCAAGTGATATTTCTTTGGTAATCCTAAAGAATCCTTTCCAGTTACTGATTGTAGGACACATCAAGTGATATTTCTTTGTTTATCCTAAAGAATCCTTACCAGTTACTGATTGTAGGACACATCAAGTGATATTTCTTTCTGTTTATCCTAAAGAATCCTTACCAGTTAACGGCTTACAAACTCTCATATCTTGGGAAATATTTGAATTGTAAAAATGATTGTTAGACAGAAAGATAAAGAATTGTGAACTCTCTATATTCTATTAAAAAGTAAAAATTGACCAAGTGAGGGTTACCTAACTTATTTCTAGTTAAAGGACGGTGGTTAACAATGGTTCATGGTTCACCGTTTTGAGAGCAGTGGCCCGTTGTCCAAGGAAGCAGTCAAAATATCCTCTAATTTCTCACACCGAAACTTTAATAAAATCAGAGTCGCAGCATCTGACACACGAATCTCCGGTTAAACTTAACACAAGGTTAACTAGTGTTTACGAAGATCTAAAGATTAACTTGACGTCCTTTTGATTACTGTTGACTTCCGTGCGACTTCGGAAGTGTATTGTCTTTCAAACTATTCTTCGTATGTCCGTGGAGAATTATAAATTACGTGGTGATTTGTGTATGTCTTTTGATACTTCCTTATTCCCCTGAGAATGTAGAAAACTATTAACATCGTGTGTATCTCTGAGGCGTACTTAGGCGGTCTGTCTGGTGATCAGGTGTGATCAGTGACAAAAATCGATTTTCCACATCATATAAATTGACACACAATTATTTAATACTAGCAGCGCTCCGCGGACTCACCCACGTAGTTCCCGTTCCCGTGGGAATACGGGGATAAAAGAATTTATCTGTATTTTGTAGCATGTTACCGTTTTTATCCCTAATAAATAAATAAATCCGCACAGGGCCCGCGAGGCGGATTACGGCCCGCTCCCTCTCACAGAGGAGGCCTGTGTACCAGCAGTGGGAACATTACAGGATGATAATACTATGCTATGCTACTGCCTTGTTGGTATAGTGGTTACTGCTGAGCATGAGGTCCTACGTTAAATTTCCGGCTCGGGGAAAGAGTTCTTGTGCTTTTTTCGTCTGGAATTTCTCAACAGCAGCCCGGGGTCTAGTTTTGTGGCCGGATGATGGCAATAGGCTCGCCCCCTATTACATGGGACTTAAAATACCTGGCTAAAACTGGAGGAACTATAGGTGCACCTCTACGTAACCTTTGAGGTCAAACAGGCGTGATATTCAGTTTGAATGTAAAAAAAAGACTATTCTTACCACAGCACTGCTTCCCGAAGTCCAACCTCACAAGCTGCACCATGTAGGGCTCCAGCAGGTTCACGTACCACCAGGGAACCCTCTCGGACTTGGTGAGGGTGCAGGTCTCCGCGTTGAAGGTGGCTGCTGTGCTGCCGTCCAGCGCCCTCTGGGGCACCCCGCCGTCTTCCGTAGACGCCTGCATTGGCGCCTTGCCTGCAGCCACGTTGAGGACTGTGGAAGAAATGGTGAAATTAGTGGGTTTTGTAGGTAGACCGCAATGATTCTGTATAAATGTAGGTAAGGGTAGATACGGTCTTACTTGTAATGCAATATAACAGTTTTTTACTGAATGCATTTGAAAGTAGGTATATAAGTACGATACATATCACAGATAAACAATTTTTATATATATTGATCTTCACTGGCAGATAGTTGATGTCCTATGGGGTAACCTAACATAACTTATTGCACAATAAAATAAAATAAACCTTTTTTACAAAAGACACGACCGATTCCAAAAAAAACTAGGTACTACAATCGGAAAAAGTAAAATATGAGGGGCTTTTGGCTAAAGTAATGACAGTCACACGGGAAGATCGATGGGTAAGGAGGATGCCTCCGTGCCTCGGAAAGCACGTTAAGCCGTTAGTCCCGGCTGTCATTACTGTATCTTTGACAGTCTCTACGGGTCGTCAGGAAACCGAAAGTCTGACAACCAGTCTTACCAAGAGGTATCGTATTACCCAGCATCTGTGTTGTTGAGGTCAGATAAGCAGTCGCTTCATGTAAAATACTGGTATTCAGTTGCATCCGGTTAGAGAAACCGACCCCAACATAGTTGGGAAAAGGATAGTCAAACGATGAGATCGAAATACAACGACTACCGAAATTATTTTTCACTTTGTTGTGTTATATTTGGAAGTCGATTGATTTATTGTAGACCTAAAAATAAAATTTAAAACTAAAATTATAATACGAGCAATGGTGGCCAAGTGGTAACGGCCGCGACTTGTTGTAGGTCGTAGGTTCGAACCCAGACAGGCGCTTTACTTTGTGTAAATTATTTCATTACCACTGCTCTCAAAACGGTGAAGAAAACCATCGTGAGGGAACCGACATGTCCTAGAACAAAAAATTCGAAGACATTTGTGACATCTATCAACCCGCACTAATGGGCCCGCGTGGTAGATTACGGCCCAATCCCTCTCACAGAGAGGAGGCCTGTGTCCCAGCAGTGGGAACATTATAGGCTGATGATGATAATTATAATTTCGGTAATACAACACTACATCGGTAAAACAGCATTTGACGATCTTATGAGTGCGTCAGTGAGCGGGCTTCGCGCAGTTGAATTTTGGGCCAAAACAGTTTTATTTTTTGCCATCGATACGCTATGAAGAAGAATACAACACAGGATTATTTCTACCACCATTCGCTCCAACTGAGGAAACTAGATAGCGAGATAAGAGGTCTGCGTACCGTTATCCGATCGATCATTAAAATTGATTGCTACATTTATAGCTTTGTTATTAGCGGCGGCCATTACAGTGGCCCAGGTTCGATTCCCGGTGGGTGTGAGTTACTGACAACGGTTGTTAGCGCCACCATGTTGTTAATTCGTTGTTGTATTAATTAATGGACCAGAGACAACTTGTTCCTGTGTAATTGTATGCGTAAATGGGTTGATGGTTTCATCATATTATATCATATATATCCTTTGCTCTACTATGTTGGAGTCGCCTTCTAATCTAACTGGATGGAGCTAAATACCAATATTTAACATGGAGCGGCTGCCTATCTGACTTCCACAACCCAGTTACTGGGTAACACAATAACCCTTGGTAAGACTGGTTTTCAGAATTTCGGGTTTCTCACACCAAAGATCTATGAATGACAGGCCGGGACCAACGGATTAAAGTGCATGGCGAGTTACAGGGGGGTTTCGATATCTAATAGATGGTCACCCATACACGAAACGACCGCAGCTAGCTTCAATCTTCGATCGATCTTCGTTATCATTTAACGAGTAGATCTGTGTTGATCAGCACCATATTCCGTCATTCTCCAATATCCGTCTGTCGACCATATCTGCCTCCTACTCACGGCATCTCCGCCATTCGGTGACAAATAACGGAACTAGGGCTGTGCGGAATTAAATTAACATGTTTCGGTCTAGTGATGTGTTGTCGATAACTGTCGATAATTTGCGCAAACGATCGGCTCACGCGGCCCTAACGGTATTCGGTTGAACGATATTATATTATTATTTTTTATCGGGATATTCGAGACGAGATTATTCGTCGTTTTGGTAGTCGTGGGTTCAAGATGTGGGTGTCGTTCCTAAATCATTTACGAGAAATGCCTATTTATAGCATTGCTACACTATAGAAACCATGTTTTTTTTTAGGTATTTGACAATAACGCATCGCGGCAACCAATAAGTTTCCAAAATAGCGATGTTATTTGTTTCGAATGACCAACCAAAAAAATAAAATAAGTGATCTTGCTGTTTTAATTGAATAAAAAATAAATTTATGGCTCAGTGGATTAATTTAAAGTATTTCTTTTGTTGTGTTAATTCCCTTTACTATCATTACATAAAATATGAGAGTTTGCACTCAAAATTTTGAGAACGTGTTATTTTTTTGTGCTCTGTTTTAGGATTTTTTTAATATGGTAAGTAGCTACTATTTTATTTTTATGACGTAAATTGTCTATTTAGCCTGCGGAGCAATTGCGTATAACCGTAGAAACGAGTGGCTTTATTTAACAGTTCAACGACATTCATTGCCTTATTTACGTTTTTGAGTTACATTGTCGTTTGAATACCTATTATTCTACATGGAGCGACTGCCTATCTTACCTCGACAACTCAGATACTAGGTAATACGATACCCCTTGGTAAGACTGGTTGTCAGACTTTCCTGCTACTGACCTGTAACGACTGTCACAGATCCACGAATGACAGCCGGACCAATCAACGTGCTTTCCGACCCACGTAGGGTTTGGTATGTAAAGGTCCCCCATCCACGGACCAACCGCGGCAAGCATTCCTTAACCTGATCGATCGACCCGTGCTTCTGTTATTACTTAGCCACAAGCCCGTCGATGTGGTATCTTAGCATCTAGTCGCGTTTGCCTACCTCTTTGGTGAAAATAGGCAAGTTGAGATATTACGATTCTTCGTTCTGTGTAATGCGTTGGACTATCTCTTCCATCAAGACGTGTCAACTGCAAGTCTGCGGAACACGTGAACTAGAAAAACCACCCTTAATGCTACGCAATAAAGACGAAATGTTACTTGTACACGCGGTGTAATTTACTTTTAAGCGTGCGAGAATTCTCACGATGCAATCGAAGCTTTGAAGAGAAGTTACTTCACGCTTGCATTGCAAAATGGTTGTCAGAGGTGTGTGCTATGTTAGAGGGTTTAGTATCCGCACTTAGTCCACGAGATTGACCATTCTGCGTGGGCCAATCGTAAATCAGAGCTCTTTAAAGAAATGCCTTGAGCCTTTTTTATTTTAATTGAAACTGACCAAATTACTTTTATTTTGGAGGCAATTCGGGTCAGATAACATCAAACGCATCGCTCTTTTGAACCTTATTTGTTGCCGCGATGCGAGGGGCTTGTGGCTAAGTAATAATAGCCGCACGAGTTGATCAATCAGGTGAAGCTACGCTTGCCGTGGTTGGTCCGTGGATGATTCCAAGACCCCTCAGTGGCTCGGAAAGCACGTTAAGCTGTTGGTCCCGGCTGTCATTCGAGGATTTTTGAGAGTTGTTACGGGCCATCAGAAGCCCGAAAGTCTGACAACCAGTCTTACCAAGGGTATGGTATTACCCAGTAACTGGGTTGTGGAGGTCAGATAGGCAGTCGCTCTATGGAAAATACTTGTACCTACTCAGCTGCATCCGGTTAGACTGGAAGCCGACCTCAACATATGATTATAACGATTTGTAGCCGCGAGGCGCTGTTATCAGATTCTTAAAAAAATTGCTTCAGGAAGTGTAAAGGTAGCCCGCGAAATTAAAATTTTCTTAGGGGTTTTTTTCTTTCAGCTCGCAGGTCAGTGTCTGGCAGAATGTTTACCAAAATATAATTCGTGACCGTAACGTGTATGTATTTACAGAATTATAATGATTAAAATCAACAATGCAACCATTTTTTTTAAGGGTAGTATCATCAATCATTTAATGGCTTCTCCCACTCTGGGCGGAGCTGGAGGGTGTGTCAGATTTTACTGGCTAAAACCCACCCGTGTTTCTTCAGTTGCCTGTATGCCAGGGGCCACGATATCTCTTTCGAACAACCCGCAAACCCCCGGCAGACAATGCAATCCTCGTTCTTCGTTTAGTTCTTTTCACTAAGATCCTGAACAAATTGCAAAAAACGTAAGTTTCGTGAGCTAAGTTTATAATGAGGTAAAGCCCCATTTAGGAGATGCAAGTATCTTGCCTAGTTGCCTGTGGCATTCAATAACTGAAATTACACATGACTTGCACCATTTTAACACCGTACATCTTTTATTGTTGCTAATAAAATCGCACCGTGAAGAAATAAGACTGAAATATGGCTGCTCTTCATCGTTTTAACATAAAACTGGCTATACTACGCTAGCTGGTATTGCAAATAGTTTAGTTTATTCAGTAAATTTTTTATTCAATTTTACGTTATTGGCTTATGTTAGAAAGTTAAAAATCTATCAAAGAAATTTGACAGATTGGGGTAGCTTTATGTGCTGGCGTCTGTATATAAACAGTTTGTTGCTATTAATTAATTTAAATATCATTCGAAAACTTTCATCGCTTCCTTACTAACCTTGAACTATATCCAACGACCTAGCAGGCTTAACATGACGCTTTCTACTCTCTACCATAGAATAGAAATCACTTGTCTACATTTCTCGGTACAAATCTGTTAACTGTCTACACGGAAACATAATTTTAGTCTACTCTTCCGTCGACAAAACGCTTGTCTACCTACGGTTCTCATGGAAAGCCTGCTGATTACTTATTTCTTCTGGTGACTGGTGACCTTACATACAAGGTCTTTCGTCCGAGAGACGTTCATTGACCCCATCAATTAAGCCTTTTAGTTGCATTTACGACATTCGATATTTTCTATTATTCAAATACGATACTAAATAAGTATCGTTATAATGTACTTACCGTCGGTATTACGCACCTTATTAAAAATACTGATTAAAAAAAGTTACATAGTTCCAGATAGAACTGATTACGGGGTTAACGGCCGCGAGTTTCGCGAACTGCCGTGAACCTTATGATATTGAAAAATACATACTCATAGCGTCTGCCTCTGTGAAGTTTCGCAAACTAATTAAAAGTAACTTAAACAAAGCAGTTTGGCAAACTGTATTTAAGTCATATAAACATATTATTTTGATCAAATTAATTAATAATAGAATATAACATGACGCCTATATTTTCCGACGGGTTAGGTGGAGGTGCAGCCATAGTACAGTGAGCGGAGAGTCCAATCCATCAACCGGGGACAGATCAAAGCTCGGCCTGCTATTGAGAAATTCCATATAGAAAAAACCTGAAGACCGCTTGCCCGACCCGGGAATCGAACGCAGGACGTCATGCTCAGCAGTATCGCTAGCGACCACTAGTCCACGAGGCAGTATTATTACTGTTATGTGTATTATCTATTCTAATATTATAAAGATGAAAGATTTGTTTGTTTGTTTGTTTGCATTGAATAGGCTCCGAAACCAATGAACCGATTTTAAAAATTCTTTCACTATTGGGAAGCTACACTATCCCCGATGTGGCTATAATAATATTATATCCCCTTATTCCCACGGGAATGGGAACTACGCGGGTGACACGGGAATGGGAACTACGCAGGTGAAACCGCGGAGGATAAATAAATAAAAGTCTTTATTGCAAACCACATGATCCATAGTAAAACAATCAAAAATATTTTTTTTGAATAAAGCAGAAAAAAAAAATACTTTGTATAAATCCTTGCGAGAGGAGCTAGGGTCACTACCTAAATACATACTTAGTTCATATATAAAGAAAATATCACATCGATTTTTCAGAAGCCCAACAGTCTGACAATCAATCTTACCAAGTGTTACCCAGTAACTGGGTTGTGGAGGTCAGATAGGCAGTCGCTCCATGTAAAATACTGGTATTCAGCTGCATCGGGTTAGACTAGAAGCTGACACCAACATAGTTAGGAAAGGCTGGGCAGCCGATGCTGGTGATTACGTCGATTATAGTGTATGTTCACGGCGATGTGAGTCACTGGGGCAGAAGCATAAACCCCGTGCGGTCGAGATGGAAAGTGCCCGTCCGACCGGAACGCGACAAAAAACGTTTGGTACAAATCACGTAAAGTTCGGACTTCAGGGTATTTCGAGTTGTTAAACTTAAAACTTAACTTAAAAATCATAATCATCATCTGCCTAGCCTTATCCAAAATATGTTTGGGTCGACTTCCAGTCCAACCAAATGCAGCTGAATACCAGTATTTTACATGGAGCGACTGCCTATCTGACCTCCACAACCCAGTTACTGGGCAATACGATAGGTACTCCTTGTCAAGATTCTAAGATTGGTGGTCAGACTTTCGGTAGGTATTCTGACGAGCCGTAACGACTGTCAACGATCCACGAAAGTCAGCCAGGACCGGGGCACGGAGGGATCATGTAAGGATGTTCACCCATCCACGGACAAACCGAAGCAAGCGTAGCTTAACCTGATCGATCGACCCGAGTGACTGGTATTATTTAGCCACAGATTAGTAAAATAGTAAAAGTAAATATTAAATTTGCTCTGTAAAGCCAAATAAGTCTCATTTACGCCAATTTACTTCGCGTTAACATCAAAATGGGCCACGATTCAGTTCACAGTGTTCGCGGTCGCTTTCATACCAGACCAAGTTTAAGGTTATGCGGTTGTTTTTTTTTTTTGTCAAATCTTATTTTATATTGGTTTTACTTAATGTAGGCCGCATACCGATTGTGGAACGTAGGGAAATACACTGCCTTAACCTATGAAGAACATTAAATGTTGTGCCCACTTAATAAAACCACTCTTTTAAATACATGTAAGTACCTTTATTTTGCATCATCATTTCAGCCGAAAGACGTCCACTGCTGGACATAGGCCTCCCCCAAGCACGGCCACCTCGACCGATTCTTTGGAGGGTTTGCCATAATCGCCACGCTTGGCAGGCGGGTTGGCGATCGCAGTATGTTGGTACAATGCATAGAGAACACTGCTGCCCATTCTAGTAAGTCCCTTAGTCGCCTTCTACGACACCCACGGGAAGAGATGGGATGGTGCTATTCTTTGTGTCCGGCACCACACGGAACTTATTTTGCATGGCTCATGGAAAATATTTCATGGAGGCATCATCGCCAAGACTTATGTAAAAAAAAAAAGATATACAAAACATATTTATAGTGTTTCTAAATATTTAACAGGATAAACCATATATAAGATTTATTTATAAAAAGGGTTATTGATCTCATTCTGAATTTTATTAAGTGTTTTGTTTTTATGTATTTTGCTTGCCGAAAGGTAAAATATGGATATGACAAAACTGTGTTGTACAATACATGAATGTAAAACATCTGCATATTATTTCCCCATATTTGCAAGATTTAGAATTTGAAATGTGCTGTGAATCTGAAATGTATTACGGGGAGTTTGTTGCACCACTGTTCTTCCCAGCTAAAGCACTAGGAAGAGGTGAAAGGGGCGTTTTGGGGGACTGCCTTATGTAATTTTGACGTTCAAAAAGTGCTTATTTTCAGCCTGCAGGGCTGTTCAACAGTAGCAAAGACTTACATTTTGACAGTTCATTGCTCTTTTTACGTTGTTGAGCAGACTAATTTTTTGAATACTTATGAAGCAATGGATCTGGAAAATCGTCTGAATTATGTTGCACAATAATTCAGACCTTTTTATTCATTTATTAGTTACTAATTAGTTTTATTTTTATTAATTTATTAGTTACTCATCTATTAGTTACTTAGTAGTTTTATTTTTATTAATTTATTAGTTACTCATTTATTAGTTACTTAGTAGTTTTATTTTTATTCATTTATTAGTTACTCATTTATTAGTTACTTAGTAGTTTTATTCATTCATTCGTTACTTAGTAGTTTTATTTTCAACATTAGAGTCAGTTTAGCAAATGAAAGCGAACATGGTCCTCACATCTGTGAAGAGATTCGGGGTAATGCAGTTTAAATTGTCTGTTGAAAGGGACAGTGCCCACAAATGTGTGTGTCAAAACATTTGCACTTTCAACTCAGATGTCGTCATGGAGAATGGTTTAAGAGAGCACCGAACTTCTGGCGATCGTTGAAGCGAGCCTCTGCCTAGAATGGGCAGTTCGCGTGCTAATTTAAATATTTCCTTCGTATTATTAAAAATAAATCCACATTTTGAAAATGTACGCTCTAAAATGGGCAGTTCGCGTGCTAATTTAAATATTTCCTTCGTATTATTAAAAATAAATCCACATTTTGAAAATGTACGCTGTATAAGTCAAAGAAAACATGTACATAGTTTTGTTGTTATAAAAAACTTATGGGCTTCCGTTAGTGTTTAATCCGGCTAAGGGTTAATTTTCTTTTCTTTAGAGATATGTGTATCGAAAAGTAATCAATTTTCTTGCTAATTTAACCTAACTTTGGGCGCGTTTAAGTAATAAAAGAAGTATAAAATCTGAAAAACCAAGTCGGTACCGACAAAGCTCAAATATCGAAAAGTTCAATAAACTTTATTGGTCATTGATTTATGTAGTGGTTTTTTCATAAAACCCGACTTTTATTACTGTAAATGATCCTGCATTTCACTCAATAATGTTGTGCGTAAAATCATTTATCATTTACCATTACCATTTATGTTTTTGCGGAATTCAAATAAACTCATCAGAATAACCCTCTAAGTTTCTTTTAATCCCATTGAATTAGGTACCGTTTCATGTGAACGTATCCAACACTTTTCCCGACCTGAGAAGCGAACCCGGGACGTCATGGTCAGCAGTAGTGCTTGCGACCACTAAACCAATAAGGCATACAAGTTTGACAAATATTGACCAGTTATAAGTATCTTGTAGTAGCGGTGTCGGAGCGTCGCGAGCCCTGCGCCTGCGCCGGCGCCGGGGGCTAGCTCTCTGCCGACACCGTTAGCGACAGCGAGCGGCACACTTCTGTTTTCCGTTACTTGTAGGGCTGTTGAGTGACAATATTGTTTCGTCGCAAAGTCCAATAATAATCAATACTTCATTGAAATTATTAACCGTGATAGTTATACTAGTCAAGTTTTCTAACTTTTATATGAATGAAGAGTTTGTTGCGCCACTTTTTCCCAGCTAAAGCACTTGGAAGGGGTGAAGGGCGGGCGTTTTGGGGGACTGTCTTATGTAATTTTGACGTTCAAATAGTGCTTAATTTTGAATAAATGACTTTTAATTTTGATTTCGCGTATCAAAAACAAGTTGCTTTTTAACTGGACTTGGTAAAAGTTGATCAGATCTCTTAATGCGTTATACACTATCAGTCCAAATCTAAATGAGGTTTTTTTTTTGTGGTTGGGAAATCATCAAATAACTTCTCCCGCTCTGGGTGGAGCAGGAGGGCGTGTCAGACTTTTACTGACTAAAAACTCTCTTCAGTTGCCTGTGTGTCAGGGGCGACGGTATCTCTTTCGAACAACCCGCACCCCTGGCAGGCATCGGCCCTTGCGGACCCCACCAAGGATCCATTGCTTTATATATCAATTTCGAAAAATGTGTCTGCTCAACAACGTAAATAGGTAATGCAATGAATGTGGTTGAACCGTGAAAATGAAACCCATTGCTACTGCGTGTATGTTTCACATTAGTCGACGTTGATACGGACGTAATATATCGCGGCAGTATTTTGTCGCGTCCGCTCCGTGTCGTGCCGGACGTAAAAGAATAGCACCATCCCATTTCTTGCCGTGAATGTCGTAGAAGGCGACTAAGGGACTTATCAGAGAATGGGCACCAGCGTTCTTCATGCATTTTACCACCATACTGCGATCGCCAACCCGCCTGCCAAGCGTGGCGATTATGGCAAAATCACCCCTTTGGGGGAGTCTTATGTCCAGCAGTGGACGTCTTTTCACTGAAATGTTGATGATGATGATTTTTTCGCGCAATAGATTTGCAATGCACTACTTAGGGCCGAGAGTGTAAAATCGAACAATGTGTAATTTTTTAGGCACTCCGTTGGATTCTCAATCCTCGTTTCAACATATAGAGTTGCAAATCCATTGAGCGATAAAATCCTGCCGTGTGAAGGTCGATTACACCGCCAAAATAAACAGAATTATGGTCACAATATCAACTCTTCACATCAATTCAGCCAAGCGAAGTGTGACAAAACTTAAACGTTGCATTATCTCTCTACACAAAAAGTTTACGCATAGTCGCAAGGGAGGCTGGTTTGACGCAGAGAGATATAAGGACGGCAAAATTTTGTCGCACGCACTTGTGCATAGCAGCGGTGGCCCAGTGTAAACTTACGAATTGTATACGTCGTAAGTTTGAACCCAGGCAGGCGCTTTACTTTGTGTAAATTATGTCATCACCACTACACTCAAAACGGTGAAGGAAAACATAGTTAACAAACCTGTACTAGAACTAGAACCAAATCATGTACTAGAACCAAAAATTCGAAGACATGTGAGATCTACCAACCCGCACTGGGCCGCAATCTCACCGAGAGGAGGCCTGTGTCCCAGCAGTGGGGGACACTGTAGGCTGGTTTTGAAGTTGTTGGATTGTTTTCCAAGTTCCCGTCACGCGCCAGCCCTGTGCGCGCGCGCCGTGTTTACTATGAACGGTGCGCGTCAATGGCAGCATGCTCGTCGTGTTCCACTTTACACTTGTCTTACTCTCGCCACTATCCGACCATCTGCTTGGCTATACGTGCGTGATCAAACAAATACGATAAATCTTTGAATAAAATCAACTCAGCCTATCGCAGTCCACTGCTGGACATAGGCCTCTCCCAGGCTGCGCCACAACACTCTTTCCTCCGCCTTCCGCATCCAGTCTGTTCCAGCCACTTTCTTAAGGTCGTCGGTCCATCTAGCTGGGGGGCCACTCCAAGACTTGTCTGCTCCACCGGCCATCGGTCCTTCGACAAACATGGTCAGCCCACTACCACTTCAGTTTGCTTACCCTGCAAGCTATGACAGTTACTCTGGTCTACCGTGGGTCTACCTTTGGATTGACTTATCGTAATCATACAGGGTGGCCCCTCCGCAGTCGTTACGGGTCGTCAGAAGCTCAGAAGTCTTCTCTACGTCTCGACTTACTTAGGTTGTGAAAAAACCATGGAAAATACTGGTATTCAGCTGCATCCGGTTTGACTGGAAGCCGACCCCAACATAGCTGGGAATAGGCCAGGCAGGTGATGATGATCAACAGCTCAACCAGTCCTTCATGACCCCGAGACGCCCCGTAGTACAGTGAAGAGTCGCAGTTGTGAGCACTAGACCAACGAGGAATTCGTATCTAATAGGCCATACAGACTGTAGATTTGTAGACCATTTTCTATTTTATTAAGTACCTACCTGGTAAACTGTTCTTCCAAACCTATTAACACTGTAATTTGAAAATATTGTGAAAACTAATAATTTTTACAAGACTAAAGATTTTTTTATTTATTTTTGAGTGTGGGAAATCATCAAATATCTACTCCAGCTCTGGGAGGAACAAGAGGGCGTCAGACTTTTACTGACTAAAACCCACCCGTATATCTTTCGAGCAATCGCACCCCTGGCAGAAAAGAGTAAAGGTGGAGTTTCTTGCCGGCTCTTTTCAAACGACCATTTCGAACCATGCACTTAGCTTTTGACCTTTCAGAAGTGTCCATGTATGTTTATGTGAAATTAAATATTTTGACTGCCTCGTTGGTCTAGTGGTCGCAAGTTCTGCTGAGCATAAAGGTCATGGGTTCGATAAGTGTTACTAGGTTTTTCTATCCGGAATAAAAACAAACATCAACACCAAACACGATTGGCGCAGTGGTTAAACGATTGACTGCTGCGTTGCGTATCGCGGGTTCAATTCCCGCGCGGAACAAATATTGTCTGACCTACAAGTATTTGTTCCGAGTCTGGCTGTTTGTGTATGTGAGATTAAATGTTTGTAAACGTATCCACAATACAGGAGAAATTCCTAGTGTAGGGCAAGGCTCAAAAAAGCGATATGTATATATCTTTATGTGTAAGTGTTACTTCTGTGTGTATATAGTTATACACACCTATTCTCAGTGACCTATAAACACGGCGAGCGCTGATTGGTGAACGTTAGCACTCTAGTATTGAGTCCTAGGTATTCTATAGAAGTTTGCATCACTATTGTGCAGCGTTTGCTTCTGTGTGTACGAAGGGGGCCCAAGACAAACTAGGGGTGACTCTTCAGTTTCATGTAAATTCAACAGCTGAAACGACTGCGTAGGTTCCCCTTTCTAGGAATTGTTATCAAAGCACGTTTTCTATGTATTTGTTAAACTTCAGTTAGTGGGGAAATTGTTAGTTTGTTATTTCATTTGAATTCTATTATAATGAGGGGGAAAGATGGCGCCGTGTGGGTGAGGTAGGAAAAATAATATTTTTAATGTTATTTCTATATTGTTTATGTATAATAAGTATAATAACAAAGCGGTTTATTGTAGCATTTGAACTTGGAAGATGCCCTTTTTTTCATACGACAAAAAATGGAGGAGTCGTCGGCGCTAAACAATTAATTAGAGCATTTCAAAGTATGTGTAACATTTTGATAATTAATCAGTTTTTTTTTTTTGGCGCCGACACAAAGTTAGTTCATATAAAATTTGATAGTTTATGCAAATAAATAAGCTTAGCACTCACGACTTAAAATGTTTATTTTAGTTTTTGCTTTTTTGTTCTTCTTTGTAGGTAATTTTTTTTGTTATTAAGTTTTCAAAACTACAAAAGTAAATTTATTCTACGAAGCGAACTGCTTACCCTAAGATTGCCTAAAAAGATCGTAGAAATCAATACATCATGATAATTTAATTAATAAAGGCAAACGGTGCAAATATAACAACATATTGAGAGCTGTATGTTTGAGCCATTTAGGGTTGAAACTTTAGGGCCCTGGGGTCCGAGTGCTCATCGAGTATTGCGGGACATTCCCAAGCATCGCATCGTCATCTCTTCACCTGACCAGAGGGCTGCCCTATTTTTAAGACAGCGATGATGACGAATTATGACGAGTTCTTCCCTTTCTTTTCCCTTTGTATTCTTGTACATATTATATGTTGCATTTCAGTTTAAATAAAAAAGTATTAATAAAGTAAAATAAAACAATCAATTGATAATTTACTTATTACAAAAATGACACCTTCAGAGTAGAAATTCCACATCAATAAAAATCAAATGATAGCTTTCGACTTTCGAATCATCAAACTAACGGTAGCCATCCTCTTTTAACACATCTTACCGATAGGATCAAGGGTCATAATTGAAATGTTCTAACACAGTTAAATGATATTAATAAAATTCACCGTTGCCCAAGTCAACACATTATACGTAAAGCAGCGGCTACACGGGCACAAGTCAAAGTTAAAGCGAACCTCAAAATATACATTAAAAACATTTAAAAAAAAAAAGACTGTTTGGAAAAAGTTTATATAATATTTTTCACTTTTTAGCTATAGTACCTAGTGTATCTACCCCACACCAATACAAAATATCATCAACTTTGGGGTTAAACAATGTATGTACAGACGCCAGCACATCAAGCTACTCCAATGTCAAATTAATTTGATAGATTTTCAACTTTATACCGTAAGCAAGTAAGTTCATGTTCAATTGGGAAAATTTGACAGTTTGGGGTAGGTTGACCTGCTGGCGTCTGTACCTATATTTATGAGATAACAGCAATCGCGGTTGATTTGCTGTCATTTTTTGAAGAGCTTCTTTGTCTGTCTCCGAAACTCATCAGAAGATCTACTTGGTGGTTCCTTAAGGTACCACCCGGACGCTACCGGTAAGAAAGAAAGAATTTTGCAAATCCGTCTATACATATATGACGGAATTATGCCCGAACATACATTAAAAAAATATTAACATGTCGAATTGATAACCTCCTCCTTTTTGACGTTGTTTAAAAATATTATTGATTCTGGTCACATTCCAAAAGGTTGCTTCGTATGGAATAGAATGGGCAAGAATTTAAATTATTACTCAGCACCAGAGCAGTGGTGGCCCAGACTGGATAACGGCCGGCACTTACGTGTTGGAGGTCGTGGGTTCGAACTCAAGCAGCCACTTTTGTGTAAATTATTTTATCCCCACTGCTTTCAAAACGTTGAAGAAAACATTATGAGGAAACGGGCATGTCCTAGAACCAAAAATTCGAAGACATGTTGATATATGCCAACCCGCACTGGGCCCGCGTGATAGATTATGGGTCACTACCTCTCACAGAGAGGAGGCCTGTGTCCCAGCAGTGGGAACATTATAGACTGATGCTAGCACCAGTTCATCAATATTATGAGTAGTTATAACTTCATAATACTCCAAATTCTGTATTGTCTAATTGTTGCTCAATATGGTGTGATCGCATGTTGGCGTCGCAGTAAATTGTTCGATGTTGGTGTGACGACGTGACGTCATATTACTGCCCAGAATTGAGCAGTTTTAGCTGCCCGTGTAGATACCGCTGTACAAAGTTGTGGATACAACGGTTAAAACAACAGAACGTCACACGTTACTGCGGTTCAGGTAACAAGAAGTAAGAAGACAATTAGACGCCTAGGCCTTGATATTGGATATATGAATAATGTTTAATAAAAGAAGCACCAGCACATCGCCCGCGACTCTTGCGCGCTCATGTTACTCCGGAATAATGTAGCTTTCCATAGGTGAAAGAGTTTTTGAAATCTGTTAAGTCGTTTTTGAGTTTATCCATTACACAATTTTACAAACAATCAAATATCTCCTCTATATAATATTAGTGTAGATAAAAAAAAATACCACCAACTCCCATAAAATCAATACAAAGTGAAATATAACTTTAATTTCGGAAGTCGGTAGTCTTCGGTTTTGTATTTTTAAATATTATAATTATGAATCAAGTTTTTATTTTGGTAGTGGTACTTAACCCACACAAATTCGTATATGTACCTACCTTCACTTGCTAAGTAAATAACATTTACAAGAAATTATTTATATTGTTATAACCTCATGAATTCAAAGTGGAAAATAAAATACGGATTATTGAAACTACTCGTAACTCTAAATCCACAGAAACCTTTTCAAACGCTACGCTTGCCGTGGTTGGTCAGTGGATGGGTGGATATCTTTACTTACCAAGATCCCTCCGTGCCTCAGAGACCACGGTAAGTCGTTGGTCCTAAATGTCTGTCGCGGACCTTTGACAGTTGGTATGGGACGTCAGAAGCCTGAAAGTCTTACAACCAGTGTTACCAAAGGGTAGGATTGTGTTACCCAGGCCTGGGTAGGGAGGTCTGATAGACAGTCGCTCCATTATAAAATATTGGTATTCAGATGCATCCGGTTAGACTGGAGGCCGAACTCATTCATAGTTGGGAAAGGGCTATGCAGATGATGAATTTCAGTAAATCGATGACCGCCTTTATCATATCATCCTACAGCGGCGAGGTGTCAATTTTTCTAAGAAGGAAGCCGAAGCGAAGTCTGCTTTAACTTACTGACTTATCAATAAAGAATACTGACTATCGTTCTAAAATTATTATAGGAATGTAAAGAATTAAATTAATGATGAGAATAAATTATTATTTGTAAAAAAATGAACAGCTTAAACCAAATAAAATGTGCATGATTCCTCCATCTCGTTCTCGCTGACGCATTTTTCTATTACTGTCTCTGTCATAACTTGTTGTACAGCGGCTTGCTCTTCTCCATATCAAACGGTACCACGTGACCTAAAGTGACATCATTACGGGATCGCTGCGATTATGACATTTTGGCGCCGGGTTATGTAGAACATTTTTTTTTCTTGTGATACTAAGTTATAATAACCGTTTTTGTTGTTTGAATGTTATGGTGAGTTAAATACCCGCTGTGTAATTTTTTTTTTGACCGTAGCCATTATTGACGTGCCATTTTATAATAGCGATAGAGTTGCCGATGCGAATCCCCGAAGCGAAGCCGGTAGGAATCGTGTTATATGGTGCTTTCGCCACTGTCATCCTATATCTTGGCGTTAATTCACTTGTTCTGATATGACAGATTACTTACTCAAGATTAGCATCAAAATCAGTCTATAATGTTCCCACTGTTAGGACACAAGTTTCCTCTCTGTGAGAGGGGGAGATGTTTTCAATTTTTTGGTTCTAGAACGTACATGTTTCCTCACGATGTTTTCCTTCACCGTTTTGAGAGCTTGTGATGATGAAGTATTTTACATAAAGCAAAGAGTCTGTTTGTGTTCCACTGACCCACCACAGCTTAAAGTTCAATTTATTATAATCAAAGTACCAAAATAATCTGCACTATTACATCACGCCTACATTTCGCGATGGTGTAAACACGATTAACAATAATGTAGTTATAAGTCATACATTAAAATGTCTTGAACGACAAACAACGTTACTTAGCTAAAGTAATTAGATCGATAATGTCTGGTACCCTGGATCGATTGGCGCCGATGTCCATGCATTATTGAAGTGCCGTGGCACTGCAGCAAGGGGGCATTTTTCATGTAAATTACTGCATTTCAGTCGCCACAGTGTCTCCTGAATAATTTAATGTCTTGTACTTTTTTGGCCACTCAGGACTATTTATAGAGTTGTGACCAAACTGATAGATACCAGCAGGCTTAGCGTGACGTTTCCTATCTACGAATAGACAGTGCTTTTTCTATACAAAATCACATTCCGTTTCTCCATTTTTGACATCGCACCGTAGATATCCTACTACAATCTGTCATTTTGTCTTTCGTTTCTAACGATCTTTGTCTAGGTCCTTTTATATGTAGATTATTTTAGAAGAATATTTCTTTCCAAACTATCAAAATCAAACTGACATCAAACTTTGTAGGTACCCGACGGTCACAAAGTATTTACGATTATCTAAAAAATCATTATTCGTTTATAACGTATAACTGTGATAATTAATAGAAGAACATAGCTATCTTCTCCTATTGTATATCATTTAGTTAATAATCATGTCTATTCTTCTGTCGACAAATCGGTGCTCTTGCTAAGCCTGCTGATAGAATTCAGCACATTATTCTAGTAGACATTGTTCGTATGGTATCGAAAAATAACCTGCTCTTTCATGGATAGCAGCAATACCTACGCGGTCAAAATGTATGGAACAGCTAACGTGATGCAAAAACTTTGTAGGTAACCCTTTTATTAAAATTTAAATTTAGCGGACGGAGGAGTAAGAAATTAGACTATACAGAAAACTGTTTTTTTATATGAAAATGCATAAGAAATTTAAACCTACATTAAGTTTTAAATGAAATTGGATCAAATGTCGGTCGCTGGGCGATCACTAGTTGTTTTTTTTTAATATCCGTAGAAAAAAACCAACTCAGCGGAGCTCAGAATCAAATACTAAAACCATAGCAACAGGTTGTGCGACGGTGGCCCTGCCATCTCCTCATTCTCGACAGTAAACAACATGTAAAATAATAAACGCAAGACGTAATACACCCCAATTAGAGTATTGTGTTATAAGCATGAAAAATTCAATGATAAAGCCCTATTTGACATAGACTTTGATATTTTCTTTTTCTCAATAAGGCATCTGGTGCCGCCATATTTGATTTTGATTGCCGTCATTTCTTGTAATATCAATCAATCTTCAAATTCTAATGAAATTCTTTGAATCGAAAAATCAACTGACGTAAGAATCATCAGAATCACTAAAAATTGTATCTAGAGTGACACAAAGTAACAAACACACATACATCAGCTGATAAACACAAAACCCTCCTTTGCGTCACGTCGTTGGTTAAAAGAAAACTTATCTAACCACTCGACAAACCACTCCACTTCACCATGTATATTTAACGTCAGTTACGTGTGCACCATACAAATTAATCGACTTGATAGCTTGGTACAATGGCCGTCAGTCGACACCAACATACGATTCGGTGACAAAGACGAGCGAAGACTTTTGCCATTCAATGCTAATTGCCGCCATCGCCTTAAGTTGCCGGAAGTCTTTTGTGACGAGTCTATTAGTTGCTTTGATAGTCTGCACTTAGTTTAATAGGTGGGAATTGAAAGTTATTAATATTAGAGAGTTGGTTTAAGTTGTTAGACGGTTCAGGAAGGAAAACTATTAGTGTTTCTAGGTTGCATTGTTCCGTGTCAGTGTAGGTCTATCAAACTTACTTTCACACAGTTTAAGGATTCCTGGTTGATAAAACATGAATGATTTGTTACGGTCGCGAACTATATGTTTCAACACACTTGCTTGTGAAGTCACTCATTCATAAAGCAACGCATTTCAGTTCATAATTCAGTGTATTCTACACTCGTGCTTTTTACTGTACATTAGGTACCACACTAGTGCTTTTTGCTTTGCATTTTTTCAATCTTTGCAAAGAGTTTTTATATATTATGCTGTTTAGAGGTTTTGCTAGTGCCTTTCAAAAACCAAACCACGTAGTGAAGAAGAGCAATAATACTGCCTTGCAGCAGTGGTGGCCAAGTGGTAACGGCCGCGACTTACGAGTGAGTGAGTCGTGAGTTCGAACCCAGACAGGCGCTTTACTTTGTGTAAATTATTTCATTACCACTGCTCCCAAAACGGTGAAGGAAAACATCGTGAGGAAACCGGCATGTCCTAGAACAAAAAATTCGAAGACATATGACATCTACCAAACCGCACTGGGCCCGCGTGGTGGATTACGGCCGAATCCCTCTCACAGAGAGGAGGATTGTGTCCCAGCAGTGGGAACATTATAGGCTGATGATAATGATGAATACTACCTTGAGTGTAATGACCAACATAGCACATTTGTATCATAATTTACTTACGTAAAAGCCTGACACTGACCTACAAATTAAAAAAAAAACGCAAGAAAATCTGAATTTTGCGGGCTTAACGCATCCCTCTTAAGGCAGCGCAAAATATACCGAATGCACGCAACACATTTTACTTTGGATATAATCAATAATAAATTATTATAGATGAAAAGGTGACTAATCGAAAAAAAAAAATACACTCTCAGTTACCGTTACCTCTAATACTCGTATCACACACCCACACAATAATTAAACGAGGTCCGGCGATCCTCATTAGTAAACAAAGAAATTCCGTTGCCAACAAAAAAAAATCGCATATTTTTTTTTTGACAACATTATCGATTTATTAATCACTTGTCATTTGTTTGTAGGTTGTAGACCCCATTGAACGCATTGGGGTCACAGGTGAGTCGTGGGCGCGAATCGCATATAAATTAAGTGATTGTCGTGCGTGGAATCATGACGGTTCCACTGTCAAGTGTGTGTTGACCTATTTTGCTTGATAAGTAAACAATTTTTTTTTGTTTTCTCTAGTCAATCGAGTAGTTTCAACTTATTTGGGGTTGTCTGCAGGCCTAGACAAAACACATTTCATGTTAGCGTTCACGCCAAACGCTACGCCAAAATGTATGGGAATGACATTACCTGCGGAAAGATAACGTCGTGTCCTTTCCGCAGGTAATGTCATTCCCATACATTTTGGCGTAGCGTTTGGCGTGAACGCTAACAGAAATATATTTTGTCTCTAGGCCCAGCTTATCCTTTTCCCAACTTCTACATTGTCACGACGCACTATGTGGAAGTGCATAAGAGAGCCTGTTCAAAAATACATTTTGCAAAAAAATCGGTGAAGGTAGGTAGGTACTTACCCCTACTACTGTTGTTAAGAAGTTAATCTACTATATTATACATAAATACGGGTAAAGTATGTGGCTGGCACTTGTTTATAAAAAAATATCACAAAACCATATTAATTTTTTTTTTTCAGTATTATTTTCTAGTGAGCTAGCAATGAAAACTCTACAAGCAAAAAGTAAGTTACATTAAGAAAGTTTATAATAATTATATTGTTGCTCCTGTTATGCTATATTTTTGTTAATATATTTACTAGAAATATTGATCTCATGCATGACATATAATTTTTGCGTATTTGAAACTTTCGATTAGTTTTGACAGTTCCCGAAATTTGCCGAAGGTTTGTGAGTAGGTAATGTTATTTGATGTGAAATTTAATATTATTAAACAGGAAGAACAAAAAGTTGCAACTTCATTGCAAAACATATGTTAATCTATTATAACATGAAATAGTAAACATTTCTTATAAATACGTAGGTGATGCTATTTGATTTGTAACTTGATATGGGTTATACTTGTGATATTTTACTACTTGCAATTTATGTCTAGATAATGTATCGAGTATTTCTAACCATATTTTAGTTCACGTACAAAATAAATAATCAATAAAACATATCGGAAACCGCATAATTATCATCATCATCATCATTTCAGCCGAAAGACGTCCACTGCTGGACATAAGCCTCCCCCAAAAGGGCGGTTTTTTCTGTCAGGGGTGCGGGTTCGTTTGAAAGAGATACCACAGCCCCTGGCATACGGGCTAATGAAGGAACACGGGTGGGTTTTAGTCAGTAAAAGTCTGACACGCCCTCCTGCTCCACCCAGAGTGGGAGAAGTTATTTGATGATTTCCCACCAAAAAAAAAAAAAAAAAAAACCATAACCGCCACGCTTGGCAGGCGGGTTGTCAATCGAAGCATGGTGGTAAAATGCATGGAGAACGCTGCTGCCCATTCTCTGTTAAGTTCCTTAGTCGCCTTCTACGACACCCACTGGAAGAAATGGGATGGTGTTATTCTTTTACGTCGTCGTCGTACATTTGTGATCATTTTTCAATATTTATATTTTGTATTTTTTTAAGACTATTAACTGTACATTATTTTACCTAGATTAAAAAAAAAATCTGCTGTATATCTATAAGGTCGCTGCATGTAAAATACTGATATTCAGCTGCATCCGGTTAGACTGGAAGCCGAAAAGGCTAGGCAGATGATGATGATGACCCGGAACCGACTTTCGGGCTTCTCACGACCCGTAATGACTATCAAAGATCGGCGCATGACAACCGGGACCCACGGCTTAACGTGCTTTCCAGGGATTTTGGCACCTATGTATAAGCGTAGCTTAACCTGATTGGTCGACCCGTGTGGTTGTTAGTAATTAGCCTCAAGTCCCTCAAATAGCAAGTCATCAACATATTTTTTTAAACAAAGCACTACGTTCTAAATACGATTTGCTACGTCCACATCAATCTTCGAGCCATAGACGATATAATTGAATGCTAGAGATGAGCATAACATAGATAGCGGTACATCGGTACTAATAACTATCACTACAGGTGTGACCGTTAGTGGAGCAGCGAGGTACCTTCTGGCAACTGGGCGAGTGAGCTCGAGGTGCGGTCAAGAATGTCTGTCAATATGACTGATTTGCTTTCAGTTTTCCTGTACCTATGAGGGATTGATTTTGAGCTCAGAGGTTAATTCATTTGTATTGTTAATTCGAAATTGATTTTTGTTTTTTGTTTCCACAGCTCACACAACACATTATCAACCTAGAATGTTCCCACTGCTGAACAATTTGTAAAGGATATTTAGCGCAAAGAAAAGATAATCTGTGCAATTTAATGTTATATTCCTGAACAGCACCCTAATTGCGTAACTCACGATTAATCATAATCTGTTTCGTTTTGAAACAGATTGTTAAACTATTGCTTCATATGTTCGAAAAATGTGTCTGCTCAGCAACGTAAATAGCGCAATGAATATTATTGAACTGTCAAATTGAAACAGGTTATGATTAATCGTGAGTTACGCAATTAGGGTGCAGGACGCGACGAGGGTGCAGCGCAATTTTGGTAGGACAATTTTATTTCCATGTAGTTTTCAAAGAAAATGTTCTACCATAATTCCGTCTACTTAAGGCTTAAGAGCGCACCGATGGATTTGCAGACAGCAGCGTTATATTAATAAACCTATAGTTACGCAATTAATTTTATCGATAATCAAGAACTCTATAAATGGTACTTACCTACACTTTAGAAACACTATTACTTGCAGTTTCCTCGATAGAAAAGAAAGTATTCTCTAAAAAAACAAAAATAGGCGTAAATACTTCATCAGTTTTTTTAATTATAACAAAACTACATTTTTATATAACATTAAAAAAATCAAAATGTGTAGGTATTTTTAATAATACGAAGAAAATACCCAAATTAGCGCGCGAACCGCAAAATATAGTCAGATCATAAGTTAGCGCTGTAAGCTCGGCAGGTTTTGATGTGCAATTACGTCACAAACAAGGCCTTACCATTATAAAAGTTGAATTTAAAGATAACTAGCTTTTGCCCGCGGCTCCGCCCGCGTGGATGTCGGTTATCGCGTAAAAAAGTAGCCTATGTCCTTACCCATATCCCAGGCTATATCTCGGCCAAATTTCATGACGATCGGTTCAGCGGTTAAGGCGTGAAAGCGTAACAGACAGACAGACAGACAGACAGAGTTACTTTCGCATTTATAATATTAAGTAGGGATAATGATAAATATTAGCATTGCGCAAGTTCAGCAACCCTGATCTTCAGCCGCACGCGCCACTGCCAGTGCCACGCTAGGGTTGCCCGCCAATCGATTATTATTTTAATTATTGTGTACTTTTTGTAGTTGCTAATAAAAAAAAATGTATTGAATTCAATTGATAATTTAACGAAGATAAAATACAGAAATAACGGCGAATCTGAACAGAAAGTTACGTCCATTATTGGCAAATCATAATAAAACTCAGAAACTTTTCATTCACACTCATCTTTGTAACCCAAAGATAAGAGTGAATGTTTTTTTTTTTTGAGAGTATTTTTTCGACATTATGGTTAGGGACGTTGCGCTCAGAAAAATTGAAATTTTCTTACGTTTTTTGCAGACTTTTTCATGAAATAGTCATTCTATGAGATTAAAGGCTCTTCAAATAGGAGTGACGCGACACTTGTAGAATAATTTCCATGAAGTTTTCATAGAAATTGTTCTAAGAGTGTCGCAACGCGACCGTCGCGCGTCGCGTCGCGCTAGTCTGCGCGGACCTAAAGGCCACCGCAGAGGGACGCGAAGCAGATTCTAGTAGATCAATTTCCATTAAGTTTTCATATACAACCCTAATTTTAGTACATGCGAAACCCGAAACACGTCTCTAGTATTTTTATGTAAGGGATCTTTGTACAAAATTTCAAAACTGTATCATGGAAAATCACAAAGTAATATGCTTGGTTGGCACGCGGCCCCAAGGACCGCAGCCCGCGCTTCCAGTGTCGTAGTATTGTGCTCATTGATAATAATAAGGCAGTAGGTACCTAACCGTTCAGCGGGTGTATTGTAATTTAAAAAAAAACAAGTTTGATGAAACATTTTATCACAGCATAACATTTTCCACACTTGCAAAATTTTTTTGGGAACAAAAATAACACGGTGTAAAAATATACTAAAACTAATGTTGAATATGTAATTGTGTATTGTTCTACGCGCCTGTCCATGAACCTAGGGTGGTTTTGATGATTATAATTCTGTTAATGCATAATATGTACCTACATGTCACGGCCATGAGTCATATTTTCTTCAACATACACACACAACACAACCAGCAAATGGAAACCGAAACCAAAAACGTTATTACCATTTTTAAATTTCGCGGGCTACTTTGGCGCTTCCCCTTTTAATATATTATATGTATATATTTTATTTTATTTTTAATGTTTTTTTTTTTATATTTTTTAGCTCAGCCATTTTTTACGTTCTGCATCGTTCTCACAATGTATAAATTTAACGTGATACAACCAATATTTTGATTCATAAGTGTCCATATGGAGTTTCTTGTCCGTTCTTCTTCATAGGTACCTCCTAGCTTCATATTAGCTTCATCTTTCTGACTGCCCGACCCTTTGACAATTCATAAGGTGCCAGTAATTGGTTTATTTTAAAATGAATACTTTGAGTTTGAGTCTGGATATTGATGTTTGATAAAAATTACAACACAGTACTCAAAGACGTCGTAATTTCTCCTCTCCACGTTTTTTTAAACAAAATGTTAATAAAGTGATCTCAACAATGCACAATACGTTAAATTACATTACAGTAGTGCACACCCCTGCTCGCTACCCATGACCGAGTTTTACTTTCTTCGAGAAAACACTTCACATGATTGTGAATGGCTTCTAAAAAGCGGAAGAGTTCATTGTCATGCAGTCCCACAGCTCTCAAAGTCTCGAAGAAAGTATACGCTATGCCCTTTGTAATATTTATTCTATTATTCCATTGAAATATATACGATTTCGTCACGATTTTCGTTAATTATGATCGAGTTGCTTATGCCAGCGGTTTCGCCCGCGTGGACGTCGATATTAACTCACAGGAACGCACGACCGGAACAAAAAGTAGCTGTGTTAATCCAAGTTATAATAACTAATAAATATCTGTGTGCGAAATTTCATCTAAATACGTTATTGAGTAACAAACATACAAACTTACAAACTTTCACATTAATATTAGTATTAGTGGGATTTCATTGAAACATACGATTTCGTCACGTTTTTCGGTAATTATAATTAATTTAATTGTTCGCGCTGTAAATCTTGGAGCGTTTGATTATATTGTGTTTTTGTTAAGCATGTGGTTTCGTGAGTTGGTAATATTATTCGATTAGTAATTACTAATAAAATATTTTTAATCTAAACGGCTGTTATATTTTATTTATGTTTGTTTGTTTGTTACGGTTTCACGCTAAAACTGTCGGACGGGTTTGAAGGCGCATTGGTAGACCATAACCTGAATTAGGACGTAAAATACTTTTTATCACGATATTCTTAGGGCATCGAGATGAATGCGGGCGAAACCGTAAGACGCAGCTAGTTTAAGGTATACGCATGAACAGACTACACCTGGACCTACCAGATTTATAATTTTTCGACGGTTAGATTAGCACATGAACCTATCGCTGAAATGATGCATTTACATTTTTTTTAAAAATCTTTTTAACCAGTAAGTACTTACCACAAAAAGGAATGCCATCAGGCGTCCACTTCCCGTTGGCGCCACAGGCCCTCCTGGTGGGGCCCAGGAGTTCGAACCCTCGCTCACATTCATAGGAGGCGACGGTGCCCTCCGTCAGGGCTTCCTCGGAGAATGTGACCCTGGAGTGCGCAGGCGCGCCAGGAAAGTGACATGTCGTGGCTGATAATCCTGGAAGAAGGAAACATAGTTCAATAAAAAATAGCGATTTTTTTAAATGATTTCTATTATTATTTAGAATTAAGCGTTGACTTCAGCACTACTTTATGTATTCAAAATTGAGTCTTTAACATATAAAGATAAGATTTAATTTTCTTTGGCTCAATCAGCAGTCAGTATGGCAATAAAAAATTATCCTATCTGAAAAGTCACTGAAATCGATACACTAGTCAATTATGGACAAACTACTGTCAGGACTTACGCTTATTGTGTAACACCTTGTATAACGAAATTGAGCCTGAAGGAAACATTTCTAAGAATTAATTCCCTAAACGGGTTACGGGGGATGAATGTTTATATGGAAGTACAAACATAGCTGGGAAAACGCTAGACAGATAATAAAGTAGGTACATCATTGACCTACAAAAATAACTGAATTCCTCGTGGGTTTTATGAAATGACGTTCACTAGTGCTGCCAGCACTGAGACGTCAGGTCCAGACACCAGTCAAAAATCTCAAAGCGTCAACGGACTAAATGGTGAACGAAGAAATGAAACGAATGACATCAAATATTTTAAGTTCATTGTCGAACTGTAAGACCTCTTGTCAAAGTGGCGCCACCAAAAGCAGGGTTGTTATCATTGCGAGTAGTAGATGACAGCAGAGACGGGGGTCACACTGAAAGTTTTTTGAATAGGCCAGTGAGAAAAGCAGCCGATGAAAAGTGTATTAAAATTTGAAATAGGAACACTATGGGGATCTGTAGATTTTCTGACTGTAGATTATAGAATTCATGTGTCATTAATTTGTTACAAATTGGCATTTCAATAAGTGTCCATCGTGCGTCTAAATGGATTTGACTAGATACAATTTTCTCTCAATGATATATTACCACTTTCGTTGCACTCTTACTCAACAACAATGTTAATATAAGCTTCGATTAGCATTTCATGACGAAGCCCCATACCGTGCCACTGTTTAAAACTGGTTTAATGACTCTAAACGTGGTCGAAGCATACCTACTCACTGATGATTTGCGAAAAGGACGTCTTTTTACGGCGACTACTGAAGATAACGTCAGTGCTAATGATAGAAGCTGATAGAAGGGTGACCATCAACAGATTCGAGCAGCTATAGGCATTGGTATGAGTCTAGTACAAAAAGTTAGATACCTACATGAACATTTAGGCGTCAGAAGCTTTGTACTAGATGGACACCTCATGAATTGATGGAAGATCAAAAACTCCGTCGTTTAGATTGGTGCCGCTCAATTATTTTAAGTTCTACTACGGGTCTCTAATAAAAACTTTCCGTGTTACACGTATTTAAGCAATTTCAAAGTAGATAATCAAAAGTCATGGTACAGACACCAGCACATCAAGCCACCCCAATCTGTCATTTTTTTAATTGATTTTCGACTTTATCACTTAAACATAAGGGTCATGTTCGATTGGGAAAATTTTACAGTTTGGGGTCGCTTGATGTGCTGGCGTTTGTACAATACTAGACATGCCAACTCAAAGAAGGTGCAGTATCATTCAACAATCCAAAGAGTAAAATCACTCTATAAACGCCGTGCTCTAGTGGACATTCTACATTCTTTATGGATTCCGTCTGTCATGTCTTCACATTACGTACGTATTCCTCACAATAATAAAGTGGAAGCAAAATGAACGGATCATAAACTGTCTGATAGGTACCTTCTGGAGATGACCGCGAGAATTAAAGTACTGTCAACATGAGTCCCAAAGTCAGTTGGTATTTACTTATTAATAACAGGTATTTAGGGGCTAGTGACCACATAATAACGGCTGAACAGTTCGATCGACGCTTGCTGGTGTTGGTCCGTAGATCTCTATATACCAAGACCCTAAGGGTGTGTCCAGACCTGGCAAACGCGTCGCGAATGCGCGAGCGGCTTGCGAAGAGCGCGCGTGTGGCACGCGTGCTACTGCAACGGTTTGTTGCGCCTCTCGCATGCAACTTACACACCGCTCGCATGGTGCGCGGGAGCAGCACGCGTACCGCGCGCGTGCAGGTTGCGTGCATGCACGTCAGTTTGCTGCTTTTTCAACCTTCACCTTACTTGCTTTTGACGATGGCGGACTATAACATTATTGCCACCGTCATTACTGCAGTATCAGCTATTTTATTGGCGAAGTGTTTAGAAGAAAAGAAGAAGAAAAGAAAGCGACGTTGTGACGACGACGGTTACGGTGCGCCGTTCACGCGCAGTGCATAGCTTGCGCGCGAACGGTGCTCGGACGGCGCAGGAGCGGCGCGCGAACATGAGATATGCGCGTGCAACACGCGCGCCGTTCGCGTGCGGCGCGTTCGCCAGATCTGGACACACCCTTACGTGCCTCGGAAAGTACGTTGATCCCGCCTGTCATTCGTAGATCTATGACAGTCGTTACAGATCGTCAGAAGCCACAAAGTCTTGACATCCAGGCTTAACAAGGGGTATCGTATTTCTCAGTATGTAACAAATTGGTTGTGGAAGTCAGGTAGGCAGTAGCTACAAGTGAAATACTGGTATTCAGCTGCATCCGGTTACACTAGAAGCCGACACCATCATAGTTGGAAAAAGGCTAGGTATATTGTGAAAGATTTAGCCATAGATTTAGTATATATTACCTACTATCATAATTAGCCTTTAAGGTGACACTTGTCCGCATTTTTTCCATACAAACTTCGGGAGGGTTTTACTCCACTGTTTGACTATGTACATCAAAAATAAAACATGGTATGGTTTTGTCTCGTTATTATTATTGTCTGTACGGAAACAGAATACTAAAATAAAAAGCCATTAAAAAGTTATGAGCCAACAAAGATTCGTTTTTCTTGCTAATTTAACCTAACTTTGAGCGTGTTTAAGTAATAAAAGGAGTGTAAAATCTCGAAAACCAAGACGGTACCGACAAAGTTCAATTAACAATAAATTCAATAAACTTTATTCGTCATTGATTTATGCAGTGGTTTTTTCGGAAAACCCGATCTTCTGAAGGACTTTTTTTAAATTTTTTCGCGATTTTTTTTCCAAAAATGCTCCTGCATCTCACTCAATAACGTTGTGCATGTAGACTAGCGTCTAACTGCTCACCACTGATACTATCTCTGTCGGATACGAAGCCTGGTGAGACAACGTGATTTTTAGCCAGGCCCACCAGTGAGTTCGAGCCCGCGCAAAGTGTCGCC
Source organism: Polymixis flavicincta (assembly GCA_949987655.1). Lineage (NCBI taxonomy): Eukaryota > Metazoa > Arthropoda > Insecta > Lepidoptera > Noctuidae > Polymixis > Polymixis flavicincta. The sequence goes on along the minus strand of OX465171.1, from coordinate 5,571,422 downwards.
TTAATGTTCATACTGCTAGAGGCCTAGATGTCATATGGCTTCCATTTTTTGATTCATGACATGCCGGTTCCCTCACGATGTTATCCTTCACCGTTTTAAGAGCAGTGGTGATGAAATTAAATGTACACAAAGTATAGTACCTGACTGGGTTCGAACTCACGACCTACAACTCGTAATTCGGGACCGCTACCACTTGACTGCCACTGCTCTGCACCCAAACGAGTTTAAATTTTTGACAGTTATGCTCGACACACATTTATGAGTCGCTCCTAGAGAAAACACATGCCACCAAACTTCACGGTACGGATAATTATTCAATCCTGATTCTGCGTTTGATTGCAATGATACTGCTGGTGGCTGTGCTGACGATGCACGTCCGTTCCCTGAAGGTGTTCAAATGGGAGCAGTCGGTGTCCGGAGGAGTGTTGGTGACGTATCTGATTGCCATCATCGGCTTGACCCTGTGTGCTGGGGCGAAAACCTGTGATGGAAGGGCTTTGCAGGTATTACTGCACAAATACTATCAGACTTTTACGCCTTCCGCTGCGTTACTTGGACATCCGTGATTGATTCCCGGCGAGCTTAACTCTAAAATTTCTCGAAAGTTGATCCATGCGACACGGAGCGATGATCTTTGATTATTCCAGAATCAGGTAGGCTACTCTCTAAGTACGCAATCAGTTGTTTCGACCGAACTTACTCCGTATCATCATCGGGATTTCGTCTGATCAAAAACGTAAATACCACAATGAATTGAGTTGAATTGTCATAATGAAAGGCATTCCTGCTTAGCAGCAGGAACACACACTAACGGCATGATCAGCCCACAATGTTTCCACTGCTGGGACACAGACCTCTTCTCCGTGAGAAGCAGCGGGCTGGAATCTCCTACGCGGGCCCAATGCGGCTTGGCGAATATTTCATGTCTCCGAATTTTTGGTTCTAAGACATGCCGATTTTCTCACAATGTTTTCCTTCACCCTTTTGAGAACCTGTCTCAGCCTGTTAAGGTTCAAACCGATTACCTATAAGTGGCGGCCGTCACCACTGGGCTACCACTGCTAGTCTTACGCAATTACCCCGCGAATCTTTGCCCTCTACCATCATCTTGACAAAGCTATTTATCTCTTCCAGGCGTACTTATGCAGCACAGGTTCTGCAATGCTCCTGGTGAACGCAGGAGCCATCTGGCACCGATGGAAGTATTCCAGTCAAGCAACCCAAGCGATAGCTGAGATCCTGTACGTGTTAGGAGTGCCGCTGAAACGCCAGGTCATCATGAAGGTGTTCCTGTGTTCCGCTGCAGCATTGATCTTCATGCTGGACCTTGCTATGGTCCCTCTCATAACAGCTTGGAAACAAAGATGAAAGTACAGAACAGTTACATGTCGAGTTTCGTTTTATTTCGAGATTAATGCACCTGAATTGCCTAGAGCCGTACGGGGTCCGCGTGGTGGAATACGGCCCATTCTCACAGAGAGGAGGCCTGTGTCCCAGCAGTGGAGCATTTTAGGTTGATTATGTGTGTTACGAGAACTGCCTGAACTGCGTCGTTGGTGAAGTTATCGCAATCTCCTATTATAATAAAGTGACATTTGTTTATATTGTGATGGTAGATTTGAAAGCCGTTCGACACGGTACATTTACACGAATCGTGTTTGCCCGTGAAGAAGTACGAATAGAATGATCTGAAGACGGCGAAAGCGAACTAATTCGATCACGACTCATATTTTGGTGAACTGTTTTGAATCTACAGCCATGATAACTGTGTACACACACGTGGCTGGTTTATTTTTAGTTGGATAAACTTAACATTGTAGTTGAAAAACATGTTCAACCTTACATTCCAACTGCAAACGTAAGGTGGTCGTTTATATCTGGATGACTTGTAATGGGCTTTCTGGTTCGTTATACAACATTATTTCGAGTGGTTCGTTATACAACATTATTTCGAGTATGTATATACGAAACCTGAATATAGTTTGTTCAGAATAAGGAACTGAATCGATTCCAATCGTTTTTATGTTACATTTTTTTTTCTATTTATCACCAGTTAGTTACAAAACAATTGCCGTACGGTTAGGTACCTACTGCCTAATATTACCAATGAACACAATACGAGACTGGACGTGCGGGCGGCTTGTGGGCCTATGGTGACCATGTTTGAGTAGACAGCTAGGTAACATAACAAGGTTAGAACTTTGAGATTTTTCATGATACAGCTTTGAAATTTTGTACATAGATTCTTTACATAAGAATACTAGACACGTGTTTCGGGTTTCGCATATACTAAAAATAAGATTGTATATTACTACTGCCGTGATTTTTGTAACAAATCCAAAAACAACCATTTAGCTGGCAGGGGTGGGGGAGTCTTGTCTCGGAACAAAAATTAGCACATCATCATCTGACTAGCCTTTTCCCAAGTATGTTGAGGTCGGCTTCCAGTCTAACCGAATGTAGCTGAATACCAAAAAAAAAATTCATGGAGCGTCTGCTTATCTGACCTCCACAACCATGTTACTGGGTAAAACGATACCCTTGGTAAGACTGGTTGTCAGACAGACAAACGGTGAAGGGAAATGTCGTGAGGAAACGGCCATAAATTTGAAGACATGTGACGTCTACCAACCCGCACTGGGCCCACGTGGTGGATTACAGTCTACTCTCGAAGAGTGGAGGCCTGTTTCCTAGAGTTGGACGTTCAAAAAGTTGCCGATTCTCAGCCTTATGTTAATGAAGGTATGAGTTTTGTGCTAAAAGTAATAACAGCTGCACGGGTCGATCCATCTGGTTAAGCTACGTATGCCGCGGTTGGTCCATGGATGGGTGACCATCTTAACATACCAAGGCAACTCCGTGCCTCGGAGAACACGTCAAGCCGTTGGTCCCGGCTGTCATTTATGAATCTTGGACAGTCCTTACGGGTCGTCCAAAGCCCGAATGTCTGACAACCAGTCTTACCAAAGTGTATCGTGTTATCCAATTACTGGGTTGTGGAGGTCAGATAGGCAGTTGCTCCATGTAAAATACTGGTATTCAGCTGCATCCGGTTAGACTGAAAGCCGACCTCAACATAGTTGGGAAAAGTTGACAAACGAACAGAAATTCGAAGACAAGTGACATCTACCAACCCGCATTTTGTCCACGTGGTGGATCACAGCCCACTTCGTCTCGAAAAGACAAGGCCTGTGTCCCAGCAGTGGGAAGATTATAGACTGATTATGTAGGTTCTACCGACACATGAGCATGCAAATCCTATTTATGTACTCAATTTAAAACATATCAACGTCATTAGAAAAAACGACACAGTGAAATATGACTTTTTAATTCAGTTGCTCAAAAAGTGGCGTATTGCAGGGACGTATAGCGTTCGGGATGTGGGCTATTACATACTAGTGCTTTTTTTTACCTTTCCCGAACTCGTGCGTTCTCTTTCCCAACTGTCAAAATAATGTCTATTAAAAAGAAAAACCAACCATGAAGTTTTTACTAAAGAGTTTTTGTGATTCGTACAAATACGTATATTTCTAAAAAGAAGCTACTATTTTATTTCAATATCAGATTTAATGATTTAATTGAATGAGTTAGGTTAGGTTTCATTTAATTTCATCTCATTAAAATTTCATTTTCATTTCATATAAAAAAAAAATCTACTGAAGACTAAGCTGTATGGGCATAGTTCCCTTGCCTACCAAAATGGGTGAAGAAAAAAAAACTCTGTTTACCTATATTCTACGGTTGGCGCCATTTTCCAGAAATTTTCTTTGCGAGTTTAGTTGTTTGTTGCACAAAATGAGTAATTTCGACCCAATTTTTTTTTTGAATTAACACCACCGGAACTCAGTATAATGGCACAAAATGCTTCGGAGAACATTTTACCGGAAAAGTCAAAAAGTCGTTACATACGAGTATCTACATACGACGAATTTATTGCGTGGAGAGAAGAGAAAAAAGCAAATAGTTTTTCAGAAAATGTTATGTTGGCATACTTCTCCGAACTCTCAGCAAAATTAAAACCGTCTACGTTATGGTCGAGGTTTTCGATGATAAAAAGTATGCTGAAAATAAGGAATAACGTGGATATAAGTGAATACCCAAAATTAAATGCTTTCTTAAAACGACAATCAGACGGTTTTACAAGTAAAAAGTCGAAAATATTAACATCCAATGAAGTGATTGAACGAAGCTCCCGATGATCGTTATTTAGCCGTAGTTCGTCCATCTACCTTCGTTGATAATGATAATTCATCAGATCCAATTCCATCAACTAGCAAACGCTATTGTATGACAAATATACATGAACAATCATACGAAATTAATAATATTTTGTCTCAATCAGTAAATATGCAACCTAAAACTTCCCCAGTTAGTATAAAAAACTGTACCAATTTCAATGTACATGTGTACTATAACTTTTATAAGAAATAAATGATTAGTTAGTTGAGTTTATTGTGATTTTATTAAATTGCTTCATTTTTTCGCAACTGTATTAAAAATAGTCGTTCAGTACACGTGCGGAACCGTCATTGCAACTTGTTCCGACTGTCAACCCTCGCCTTCGGCTGCGCCTCGGCTCGGGTAGACATTTGTCGGAACTCTTTGCAATGACAGCCTTTCCGCACTTGTAATGAAATATACTATTTTAATACAGTTGCTCAAAAAGTGGCGTATTGCAGGGACGTATAGCGTTCGGGATGTGGGCTATTACATACTAGTGCTTTTTTACCTTTCCCGAACTCGTGCGTTCTCTTTCCCAACTGTCAAAAAAATTTCTATTAAAAAGAAAAACCAACCATGAAGTTTTTACTAAAGAGTTTTTGTGATTCGTACAAATACGTATATTTCTAAAAAGAAGCTGCTAATTTATTTCAATATCAGATTTAATGATTTAATTGAATGGGTTAGGTTAGGTTTCATTTAATTTCATCTCATTAAATTTCATTTTCATTTCATATCAATAAAAAAAATCTACTGAAGATTAAACTGTATGGGCATAGTTCCCTTTGCCTACCAAAATGGGTGAAGAACAAAAAAAACTCTGCTTATATTCTACGGTTGGCGCCATTTTCCAGAAATTTTCTTTGTGAGTTTAGTTGTTTGTTGCACAAAATGAGTAATTTCGACCCTATTTTTTTTTTAATTAACACCACCGGAACTCAGTATAATTGCACAAAATGCTTCGGAGAACATTTTACCGGAAAAGTCGTTACATATCTACATACGACGAATTTCTTGCGTGGAGAGAAGAGAAAAAAGCAAATAGTTTTTCAGAAAATGTTATGTTGGCATACTTCTCCGAACTCTCAGCAAAATTAAAACCGTCTACGTTATGGTCTAGGTTTTCGATGGTAAAAAGTATGCTGAAAATAAGGAATAACGTGGATATGAGTGAATACCCAAAATTAAATGCTTTCTTAAAACGACAATCAGACGGTTTTACAAGTAAAAAGTCGAAAATATTAACATCCAATGAAGTGATTGAACGAAGCTCCCGATGATCGTTATTTAGCCGTAGTTCGTCCATCTACCTTCGTTGATAATGATAATTCATCAGATCCAATTCCATCAACTAGCAAACGCTATTGTATGACAAATATACATGAACAATCATACGATATTAATAATATTTTGTCTCAAACAGTAAATATGCAACCTAAAACTTCCCCAGTTAGTATAAAGAAACTGTACCAATTTCAATGTACATGTGTACTATAACTTTTATAAGAAATAAATGATTAGTTAGTTGAGTTTATTGTGATTTTATTAAATTGCTTCATTTTTTCGAAACTGTATTAAAAATAGTCGTTCAGTACACTTGCGGAACCGTCATTGCAACTTGTTCCGACTGTCAACCCTCGCCTTCGGCTGCGCCTCGGCTCGGGTAGACATTTATCGGAACTCTTTGCAATGACAGCCTTTCCGCACTTGTAATGAAATATACTATTACCTACCTATTACCTATACTAATCACATTACGTATGTTGTAAAACATTGATCAGGCAGGGACAATCGTCCTTCCATAGTTCTAGGTAGCCAGTCCACTTACACCATCAAACTACACAGTCCAATAACTGTTTCCATTTCCTGCAATAGTCCTACAGTGCACACGGTGCACTTGAAAATACGTAGGATAGTCGTCGATTGGTGTCTCATTTCATTAAAAACGTTAAACGGGTCTCCACGAGTTGACTTCGGTCCTTCGTACGCTTTGCAAAGGACCGGGAAATGTCAGAGACGAAAATCAGGTACTCACTGAGGCCTAGATAAATCATTACATGGCCCATGTCCTTCAAAATCATTAACAATTTTCCTTACTTCACACTACGTAAAAATTAAACATCGTGTATCACAAGGAACTTCTTGATAGGCCACACAGTCTTGCCATACCTATTAACACTGTAATTTGAAAACATTCTAGAAGCCAATTATTTTTAAAAGACTAATAAAAGTTTCTTGCCAGCTCTTCTCCATATGAAACGACAGATTGGAACCGTGGACCTAGCTTCTGACGTTTGATTAAGTGCCCATAAGGGTTTACATGAAATGAAATATCCAGATTTGAGTTAACCCATTTAGACCCAAATACAAAACAACGATAATTTTTTGAAAAAGTCTTTATTGGCGTAATTATTAAAGACTAGTAAGATATATTATTAGGAAAAAACTAAAAAAAAATACTTCCTTACATAAAAAAAAAACACCGTCCTCAAATGGGGACAATGGGCGCTTACGAGTGGTATTTTTCAAAGCATCATTTTCGATGCACAATGTTTTAAAGCATTTTTTACATTGCCAACGTGCTTTCATGTGGCATACTATGCATCGTAGTTGGCTTATCAGTTTCTGAGGGAAGTGTCGAACGCCGTCTAGACTCATACTTGGCACCATCAATGAAGGTTTACGGCGTCTTCCATCCGGTCTCCCTGTGGTTACATACTTCAAATAAAATCGGCGAAACTGGAGCTGATCTATTTCATCTTTAGCGGCCAGGACGTGGAGACGCCAAGCATTAGCCATAGCCAAATCAAGCATGTAGGTAAATAGAACCCACCACCATTTTTTTCCTCGTATCGCTGTCCAGTATACTGCGATTGATTGTTCAGCTTGATCAACTCCACCCATGCCATTGTTATGGTTCAGGAACACCAAAGGGATGTCCACATCTACCTTCCTTTCTTCCGTACAGCTCCATCTTTTTACCTTACCCAAAGGATGGACAGTCATAGTTTGTACCCATGGTACAAACACTGTTGTCAAGGCATCTCACGAATAAAATCTTATTCCCCGTATCGAATCTGTAATCAAGTTCTGCTCTGTTCTTCTTCATGTTCCGGACCTCAAAAACTTCAACTTGACCTGGTATATCACGTAGAAGAATATTTTGCTGGACATCATCTTATCGCCTTCTTCTTCGTATGTCAGAACACTCGGGTCGGGAGGGATGGCCACTATATAAAAACTGACATCAGGGTCTACCTCTTTGTTCAAAATATTTTCTATAGCTTCCTCCAACCCTCGATACTCATTTGCAACATCAAACGACCGATTATTCATTGTTTATGCCAAAACAAACCTGCAAAAAAATTATAAAGAAAATTTACCCATTAGCCCATTGGACCCATTTGGGGACACCATACTAAATTACCTATGCTCGTTGTCAAATTTAAGAAAATACTCAACAAAATGTGATTGGTTACTAGTAAAAACTATGACCTAATGAAAAATACAGGAAATGTAAAATAAAACTCAATATAAGTATAAAATGTTATGACTTACCTATGGTTAAACACCAATTTACTAAATGAAAAAAATTAAATCCCTATTTTTGGCAACTTTCTCCATAAACTCACAAAACTGCAATTTTTAGTAGTAAGCCACACTCGTTGACACTACAAATTCGCCTTTAAACCAAACATAACTAAAATAAATTGAAAAATGTGGGTACTTAAGTAAATGTCCCCAAATGAGGACAGCGGGCATAAATGGGTTAAACTTACTCTGCAATATATTGTACAGGACACGGGCTGCGCCCTTCCGCACTCTGCCGCATAAATCAATAATCAGAGTGAGATGCAACTAGTCAGCCATGCTGCCAATATTATCACGGTTACCTTGGATACAGGGGGGCCACAAACCCCTACTACCTATCTAGCCAGCTAGACTAAGACCTCGTCTAGGGTGAGAAGCTTGCGTGGATGCAAACATAATGGAACCGCCATTTACATTCATCGTGAAGTAACTATAGTCCCACCATAGTAACTTCACTATAGTGACACCTTCAAAAGACACCCGGGCTTGGGGATAAGACCGGGCTTCGTCTTCGTCATATCGATGATTCCCTGTGTTGGTTTTGAATAATCTTCGACCAGACTTCAGCCACTACGACAGCGTCGTTCATTAACCTCGCAAAGGTCTATCATAGTACAGGTGTTAGTGCACAGAGAGAGGTGGGGCATAGTTTGCGATGTGGCTCCACAGTCGCACTGCGGCTCATCAGAGCTCCCCCACTTGACCAAGTTGTGATCAAAAATCAAAATCAAAATATTGTATTTCACATAAACCTGCATGGGCACTTATGAAACGTCAGAAGCTAGGTGCACGGTTCCAAATTGTCGCTTCCTATGGAGACGAGCCGGCAAGAAACTCCACGGTTACTCTTTAAAAAATAATTGGCTTTAAGAATGTTTTCAAATTACAGTGATAATAGGTATGGGAGGACAGTGCAGGCCTGTTAATTAATAGGTACCTGGTACTTAGATTAATGAAAATACAGAATAGAAAATCGTCTACAAATCTAGTCTGTAAGGCCTACAACGTTCTCTCATTCACCGCCATCACTGGACTCTGTTACGACCGCTATGAGAGAACCAGACAGTAACCGAACGAAGTGGAAAAACATCGTGCTCGTACATAAAGCGACGAAGGCCTGCCAGGGATACAAATTTCAGTAATGAAGTACGTGACTAAGAAGAAGAGGAATTCAAGCTGAACTGGAATCATGTGCCATACGGTTTCTGAAAATACCGACTCACAGACATAGAGAATATAGCGCTCACATTTCTATGTTTGTTACTGTGACTTATTTTGCCGTGTCCATATTGCCATTGGTTCGCCTGCGTTGCACTGTGGCTACCTAATCGCGTCCGCTACCGCCTGTACTTACATAGCCAACATGCGTTTACCCAGGACGAGAGCTAAAAGGTTTCTATGAAAAAAGGGAGCCGGGAGCCGGTGGGTGGTTGCTATCGACGCATAAACCCCACAGATGCATTCTCGGAACCCATTTGCGTTTAATTTCCGACGGAGAGCTTTAATACTACCTCTACGGTTCTTCGTGGAAGAGCGTATGGAATATAGTGAGGGATTTTATGTTTGTTTTCTTTATAAAACGTAGACTGTGTTTTTAACCGCCTTCAAAAAGAAGGAGGTTATCAATTCGACTTCTTTATAAATATTTTTATGTATGTTCGGGCATAACTCCGCCTTAAATTTGCAAAATACTTCTTTTTGTTTCGAAAGTGGTTTATTGCGAAATGGTCCCATTTAAGTTTCATATAGATACAGACAAAGAATGACAGAACTCTTCAAAAAATTACAGCAAATCAATCGCGATTTCTGCTATCGCATAAATATGCATTGTTTTGACCCCAAGGATGATGAATTTTCGAATTGGTGTGCGGTAGGTACTTTAACTAAAAAGTGAAAAATAAAAAAATGTTCCAAAAAAAAAAAAACAACCTACCGACCCAACACGTGGGTAAAATATTGTCAGCTAATTTCAAATTAAATTAGTTGACAATACTTTACACACGTGTTGGATATCAATATGGAAACAGAACATGGAACATAAAAAAACATGAATTATGTTTTTTGAGAACAAAGAATAGTGATCGATCAGCTGTTTCTGTATTTTTTATTAACATATCAGTCGTTTGGATGCTTTAATGTGCATGCCAGTTTCATTTAAAGTTTATTTATTTATTTGATTACTTTCGATATCGATGTAATACGTGAGTAAAGTATTGCCAGCTAATTTAATTTGACCCTGTATTGCTACGACAATAACTTCAAACACTGTGACATAAATCTTTGCACCGCGTAACGTTAAACCAGGAAGTGGAAAATTAGCGACAGATCACGATAATGCAGAGACACTCGTCTCCTAGACTATTAGCTCGATTAAGAAAGCGTGCCTGACCCAGCAGAGTGGTCGGAGAGACAGAGAATATTATAATCATCTTTGCACATAGCACGCACATGTGTCACAGATTTGCGTCGCGTTTTTGTTTATGTTTTAACTTCATAATTGCGTATTACATACACTATCCGATTTGTAGGAAATCTAATTAGGAAATCGAATGATGTAATAGCAGTTAGAACAGTTGGATCCGATTTATTGAGATTGGAAGGTCCCGATCGCACTACTTTTTATCAAATTGTTGCATCCCAATGTAGTTCTACTTCATAAGCACATACGAGTCATCTGTCCGATTTAGAATTCGTTTTAGTTTTGATTCAGATCCATCAGAATCTGAATGATTTTAAAGGATATTTGCTTATCCATTGCTTCTCAACTTCGAAAAATATGTCTGCTCAGCAACGTAAATAACGCAATGAACAGTGGCGTAGCTACCACCGTATCAGCCGTATCAACGATACGGGCCCTCTCGCGAGAGCTCTAGGCTCTGACGTTATTATACAGCATGTAAAAATAAAAAAAACTCAACACCTCAAATACTCGTTGACGATGTTGCTCTTGCTTACTCTCTCCTCCTGAGTCAGGACGCTGACAGGACTTTCGTTCTGAATAAAAATAAGCAATATCGTCTTTTTAAACCGGGCCGCAGAGGGGTAAAAAGGGGGGCCCTAACAAATTCTGATACAGGGCCCCTTTAGGACTAGTTGAACTGTCAAAATGAAAGCCATTGCTACTGTTGGTGTGTTACTCTATGGCCTGCGACTGATGTCCATTATATACAGAGGCCAGCACATCAAGCTACCCCAATCTGTCAAATTTCTTTTAAAGTTTTTCAACTTTATTACAAAGGAATAAGGTTTTCGGGCTCCGGGAATCTGAAAGGCATGTCCGTATTATGCTTTCGTGGGAATAAAAGTAAAGTTTAGGTATATTAGCGCCCGATTATCCAATCACTGCTTATAATAGTACACCCACATTTCGCAAGTTATGTTTAAGTCCCATGTAATAGGGGGTGAGCCTAAAGCCATCAACCGCGCGTAAAACCAGACTCCGGAACACTTTGCCCTACAAGGGAATCGAACCCAAGCTCGTGCTCAGCTGCAGCGCTAGCGACCACTAGGCCCAACGAAGCAGCCATTTAAATGAAGTAGGTATAGAAATAAGATATTTATTTAAATGAATAAACACTCCTACAACATTCTTCGCGACAAGGTCATCGCGGCGCCTTTCTCGAAAAACTTTCTACCTACTTTGCGGCCGGCTGAACGAAAACTTTGTGGGTCATACCGCAGGTGGGGTCAATGACACCGTGACTCATTGAGATTAGATCATTATATTCTCAGCAGGGGATGGTACGTGTATCAAATATTTCCCCGACGCTTATAATTAAGGGCGCATGAAATACGTTTTTAACCGACGAACAAAAAAAAAACGGGAACTCAAACGGACAAGATATTTTGTTAAGTTTTGTGTATTGTGTTTTCCACGCATTTCAACTTTAAAATGAGTAGTACGATTTTAAAGATTGATTTTTATCAGAACAAAGTTCCATTTAAGATTAAAATGGATCCCATTAAAAATGAAAAACAAAATCTACCTTAAAGAGAAGAAAAAAATATCCAAAAAAAAAACGACGAAAAATAAAACAGAAAGCAAAAAAAAAATTAACCTTTTGGTCTTCCTAAGCTCCTAAATTAAGATAATTAAATTACTAATTTTGATTCACTAATTTAGATTTAGATTTGACTAATTTAGTTTATTTTGTAGCGTCACTACAAATAAAAAATGTTTCGCAAAAAATATCGAGAAACACAAAAAGAAAAGTTGCGCCATCTACAATGCCACAGGCGAACTAAATGAGCAATTCTGCATTGCGCAATCAGAGTTTTCCACGACGCTAGAACATATACAAAATCCCGACATCAACTATCGGGCAGTTGCCCGGACCAGACACAATACCCGTCTGGTCGGAGGATCCTCCTTTATCACCATAGGTATGAGCGGACTTTACACCCTGTTCCTCATACCCCTAAATTGGTGACCCCGAGAAAGAACGTCAGCGCAGCCTTCGTGCAACACTTCAGCGTGACGTCTTGCCTTTCAGTTTCTGTTTACGTCGGTATTTTTTTTTTTGTTAAAAGTTTGTTTTCTAGACTTTTATTTATGTATTTGACATCTATAACAAGGGTGACTGATATACAATATCAAATAATAAAAAAGGTTCTTCCTTCAGCAGGAGACCACAGCATGCACAGAATTGTATACTATACATATAAAAATAAAGGAAATGAATGATGAAGCATGAAAATAAATGTAATTTGAGAAAAAGAAAAAAAAAACAATAACATGCCAAGATTGATCTTTCATGTTACAGTTGTTAAGAATTTTCGTGTAACAGACTACCTATAATAATCTTCTACTATATAAAAATAAGTCGGGTTTTCCTTCCTGACGCTATAACTCCAGAACGCACGAACCGATTTCCACGGTTTTGCATTCGTTGGAAAGGTCTCGGGCTCCGTGAGGTTTATAGCGTAGGTAGGGTAGGTAGGGTAGGTACCCTACCTACGCTACCTACGCTACCTAGGGTAGGTATGGTAGGTAGGGTAGGTAGGGTAGGTAGGGTAGGTATTCTGTATGAATGATTATTGGACGGACAGGACAACGTCTGTCAGGTCAGCTAGTATGTAAATATTTATTTTCTTCAAAGGAACAAAGAAAATATATCTTGTTTCGATAGAAACTTCAGCCACTAACTAAGTTTAATTATAAGATGCTTTAAGCAGAACAAAACAACTATACAATCTCGTTATCAATCGTCAAACAGGACACCGAAATGACAAAGCTTCTCTTGAGAAACATTGTGTAAAACTTATCAGTAGGATGTAGGTACTGCCTACACAACAATCGTTCATTCACCTTCATGCTGTAATGCCTGCCATCTCTTATCAAGGATGCATGATATGAAACAAACTTTATTGTAAGATATTATGGTATAGGTAGTTAAATGTTGTAAGGTAGCTGGCGATATTCTATTTTTTACGTTTTTTTTAACCGACTTCAAAAAGGAGGAAGGTTATCAATTCGACATGCTTTAAAAAAATGTATGTTCGGGCATAAATCCGTCATATATAGACGGATTTGTAAAGTTCTTCTTTCTAAAGTGGTTTATACCGAAATGGTCCCATTTAAACTTCATATAGATATATCTGATGATGCGTTTCAGAGTCAGCCAACGGAACTCTTCAAAAAATTACAGAAAATCAACCGCGATTGCTACTATCGCATAAATTTGCGTTTTTTGGACCCCAAGGATGATGAAATTTCGAATTGGTGTGGTACTATTACTAAAAACTGAAAATTAAAAACCTTTTTCCAAAAAAAAAAAAACAAACGACTTCCGGAAAAACACTACAAAGTGAAATTAACTTTAATTTTAGAAGTCGGTGACATTGGATATGTATTTTAATTCAGAAGTCGATGTTTTTTTTTTAATGTTTTTCTAATTTATAGATCAATGCAAAGCTGTATATTGATTAAAATATGATACGCGACCGTAAAAAATATGTCGGTACTTACAAAGATATAATCATTACTTACAGCAATCAATACAATCTTCTAAGATGATTTGATTACATTGAATTACTAATTCATGAAAATATCTGAATCAATTGAACTTCCAGTAACTGGTTGTGGAGGGGATAAGCAGTCGCTCCAGGTAAAATACTGGTATTCAGCTGCGTCCAGTTACACTGGTAGCCACCCCAGCATAGTTGGGGAAAAGCTAGGCAGATGATGATACGTGTGCGGTCGATCAGAGGCTGCCGTCAAGTACGGTTTTCGCCACAAACGCCAGCGAAGTCAAAACGTTTAATTTCCTTGAACCGCACATCAACATGCAACAGGGCTTATGTTCATTGCCGTGTTAACGTCCTCATATCGTGCCAAGTCTGGTTCCAGCTGTCGAGCAAAACGCTGGCTTTGTGCCAAGAACGAGCCATTGCAAGTTATAACTTGTTGCATTTTCTTTTGTAGATATGATCCTATCATAACACACATCCAAAGTCCGGGACGCCACCGACAAATTTCTGATAAAATAAAACAACCGACTTCCAGGAAAACACTACGAAATTAAAGTTATTTTTCACTTTGTAGTGTTTTTCTGGAAGTCGGTTGTTTCCTTTTTTTTTCACTTTTTAGTTTTAGTACCTACCCCATACCAATTCTAAATTTCATCATCCTTAGGATCAAAATGAAAACTGCTAAAAAGCCGTACACAAACTAAAATTACATCGTCCACGTTAACAAGGAAGTTCATAAATAAAAATAAAAACGTAAAATGAAAACTATTCGACCAAGCTATGTTAATTTTTTATGGAACTAAATGGCAACTATTCCGCATCAAACTAAAAAAGAATCACGTAAATCGGATGATAAATTCTTCCCGTGGGTGTCGTAGAAGGCGACTAAGGGACTAGAGAATGGGCAGCAGCGTTCTCTATGAATTTTACCACCATAGGTACTGCTATCGCCAACCCGCCTGCCAAGCGTGGCGATTATGGCAAAACGCCCCTTTTGGGGTCTTTCGGCTGATGACTTATTTTTCCGCCTGAAGCTTTTTACTTTGTGCAAATTAATTCATCACCACAGCTCTCACAAGGGTGAAGAAAAACATCGTGAGAAAACCGGCATGTCCTATACCCAAAAAAATCGAAGACATGTGACACCTACCAACCCACAGTGGGCCCGCGTGATGGATTACGGCCAACCCCCTCTCACCGATGATAGTAGGCCTGTTTCCCAGCAGTGAGAACATTAGGTGCTAATTATTATGTATGTGACGTGTATCGATGTAAACCATCCGTTCAAAAGCCTAGTATGTTCTTTGTTTTCAGGGAAAATAAAAAACTTCAAACCTAGAAGATGCGGTAGGTAGCTATATAACCCTAAATATCACAGGAAAGTATCTTCTAAATACATTCCAATGTCGCATTTATGCATATCCATAAAAGTTATTAGTCATTGAAGTATATTTGCAGCCAAGTGTCTAGTTTCTCCCGGATTATAATCTAGGCGCACGCGCATAATATATGCCTAGACATAAACACAATTTAGTGCCTAATAATTATGTTTCTGAGTACTGGTCGGTTTCTCTCAGGGTTACGACCAACGACCTAACCCTGCCCTTACTCGAACCGGTCCCAATGACCGGGTTATAAAGCACAGTTAATATTAATATGCTTTTGGGTTGAATTCAAATGTACCTACGGTTTATATTAAAAAAACGTATGGTAGAACCACGCATTTTTTTAAAACACACTTCTGAAAAGCAGAGTCGATTAGTTTTGAGGAAATACTGAAAAACGTTGTTCCTTAAAAATAACTTTCAATTGACTTGAAAGTTCCTAGTTGAAAGTTAATTGCTAATGCCCTTTAACCTATGCATTTGATGATTTTATGACTGCGTCAGTGAGCAGAGTTCGGGGGGCTTTACATTGGGCCAAAGAGGCTTGAACTTTTTGGTATCGTTATGCTAAGAAGAAATGAACTATGTTTTGTTATCAAAAAATATAGGGCATTTTCCCCCGTAGGCTTAATTAGAGACCAACATATGAATGATCTACTAGAAAAAAAAGTTATTCCAAAAAAGTTTGTAAAGCTAAAAATTCGGTCTTCACCACCAAAACCGTTTCCACACCTGCCTAGCCTATTCTCAACTATGTTGGGGTCGGCTTCCAGTCTAACCGGATGCAGCTGAGTACTAGTATTTTACATGGAGCCACTGCCAATCTGACCTCCACAACCAGTTACTGGGTAGTACGATACCGCTTGATAAGACTGGTTGGCAGACTTGAACAACTGCCAAAAATCTACGAAAGACATCCGGGACCAACGGCTTAACGTGCTTTTCTGCTTTTCCGTGCGGCCCGTGTCACACAAACCCCTCATCAGAACCTTCCCCAAAATACCCAAGATAATATTTAAAGGAAGTGAGTACTCATCACGCGAAGTCACCAACACCAGTCTGGCTTGAAAGCTACACACAAGACGAACGCTTCCGTACGCCTTCTAAGAAAACTTTCATAGTATGAGCAAGATAATCTTGACGCAATCCCATCAGCAATGTGAAAGCTTGCACAAACACACAACGTTAACAACCTTAAGACTTTAATTTTAGAGTTGGAATTTGACCGGTTTATACGTTGCGGAGTATTGTGAGAAACTACAGATTTTCCCAATGAAGTCATTCGGGTCGGTTCGGCCGAGTTTAGCCGATTTACCAGAGATAGGGTTGATTGTTAGCAATGATAGCTTGAAGAGACGTTTAGTGAAGTTGCCAGGAAGGCAATTGACGAGCAGTTGTTGTACGAATTGTTGTTGTGGGGTGAACCCAAGCAGGCACTTAGCTTTGCGTAAATTATTTCATCACCACTGCTCCCAAAACGGTGAACGAAAACATCGTGAGGAAACCAGCATGTCCTAGAACCAAAGATTCGAAGACATGTGACATGTGCCACCCCACACTAAACTTCAACTTTTAATTGTATTCAGTAACTTGACAGTTGAAGGGGTAACCAGATTTGGGAACGTCATTTTTGTCTACTCTTCCGTCGACAAAACGCTTCTCTACGGTTCTCGTGCTATGCCTACTTACTACCCCTGAGAAGAAATGTTGAAACAAACCCAGAGGTCAAGGTTTGTTTCATGCATGTTTAAATTTAATTAGCTAGTGAAACTGAGACAATTTTTTTTGAGCTCAATGACCCCTAGTCTTTTAATTGATCTATGAATTGAGGAAATCTGTTTTCTTTTGTGTTTAGTTACCAATGTCCATCTGTGAAGTTTACATACAAAAAAACAGATGTTTAAAACCGACTACACACTAACAGAGGTCAATGACCCCACCATAAAAAAATCAAATTAACTTATTTTCTTTTTATCATGTTGAATTACAGATATCACACATCTGTGGAGTTTTGATAGCTAATTTAATTTGAAACTGTTTAATGAATATTGTCAAACAAAAAGCAGGTATCGTTTAGAAGACCCTTTCTTTCTTCGGAACCGTATACAGGTAGAACTTTTTCATAGGACAATCTGTTTTTAGGCCGTGTGACGGTGTGACCGACGTGTTTTATAGACATGCTTCAAAAATGCTTATTGCGGAGAAACCAGGAAATACGTGATTCATTGCTTTATATGTTTATGAGACAGTTTTTTCTATGTATGATGGCGACGTGAATCATTTGGCGAAAGTTAAGAGCAAACATAAGTTCCGTGTCAACGCTGCGGCTTAGCGTAGGTGAGCAGAGTTGAGGCGGGACTTAGGAGAGGTTTATGCCCAGCAGTGGGCTGAGAGAACTCTACCTTCCCACGGGGACCTTCAACGCACTGGGCCTGAATTCACTATGACCAATTAACGATTCCTTACTCGTTATCACATCAGTCACACATGATTTCTGCTAATATCGTATTAATAATATCGTCAAAATGTCTTGGAACATACAGAATATGACACTTCGATTCCTTACCGTTACATTGGTTTCTAAAAAACACGATATTGTCGTAGTTTGAACGTAGTAAGATTCTGCGGGGAATCATTATAACCATACAGAATTGGGTCACGCCGAGAGTTGAAAATCGAACATTGTTTTTTCGACGCGTTGGGATACACTCTGTTGGATTCTCAATCTTCGGTTCAGTACCGAGAGTTGAAATTCCAGTTCGCGATAATATCCTGCCGCCATATTTTTACGTCTGTGCGAACGTGGTTCACCCGTCGCGCGTCTAATTAGCAGACACAATAGAAATTCTATTGTTATCGGAACACATGGTGTACACTTGACATGCGAGGGGGTTGGAGTTTCAACGGTCGGCTTAGCAGCAGCGCTTCAGCAATGTTTGCGGTGAAAAGCGTGGATGGGTTTCATGCCATCATGCGGAAGCGTTCTGCGTCACTTATGAACCGCATGCGGGCCAGCTCGAACAGCTTTCAGAGCGTGTTCGTGGGCCGGTGAGACTCGCCGACACTGGACGCGACTACACACTGCGGGTGGTCGCGTCCAGGGCTTGGCATAAACTGGCATATTCCTGTGCGGTGCCACTTTGTGTTTCTGTTTCTTTGTTTTTTGTATGTACTAACAATAGTTTTATAAGATTTTTTGTGTTACTAACAGTATATGGACTACGTCTGAAATAAATTTCTTAATAATTAGCGCCGAAAGTTGAAAGCGCGCTATATTTAGGCTGAATAGTGTTCGTGAAAACTAGCATCAGAGTGATCATGAATACTAAGAGAGCGTACTTAATTTGCTTGACAACATAAATAACGAAATTAAAGTTGTTGAATAATTGAATTGTCATAATGAATTACATTGATTATAGTGACATATTCTTTTTTTTCTGTTGTGAAATTGGTATCAGGTTAATTTAGGTTTTAGGAACGTGTGAAATAATGGATTTGATTTATTTTTATTGACCCAGGCAGGTTATTAATTTGATCATACTGCTCTTAAAACGGTGAAGCAAACATCGTGACTGAAACAAAAATTCGAAGACATCGATCTAACATCCACCAAGCAACTCCCCTCTCACAGAGAGGAGGCCTATGTCCCAGCCGTGGGAGCAATATAGGCTAATTGTCATTTATTTTATTAACATAACAAGTATCTACTTTTGTTAAGCAAATTGAGTATTCTTTTTCAACAACGTTGCTAGCAAATAAAGCTTTTTCCACATATTTATGCACATCACCAAACAAATCTTCATTGACACGTTTAATCGAACTTAAAAACAGTTACAAAAAAGGCCTTTCTATAAGAAAACATCGGTAGAATCTAACAACAGTTGTTAGTTGTAATATAAGCCGTCCCATTTAAATAAATTCCGAAATCCGTAATATGCGAGGTGTTGGCTATCGCGCGAGGCCGCATTCTTGCACCGTTATGAGTCCAATGCGCAGTTAGTTGGTAGTAATCAGGTCGACGGCGAACTTGCGCGGCGGTGGAGAGCGACATGCAAATGATTCGTGTTACGTCGACTATTGTCGAGACTTGTGTTACCGGGGTATCGAATGTATCGATTCCGGTAGATACTATGAATGTAACATTGCGTACATTACAAATTGATGCGCAGCTGCAGTTGTATTCGGTTTTAAGAAACATAATTCAAAATGGCCTTCCCATAAATCAAGTAAAAAGCAACCTTCACCTGTGACTAACTTTACCTGTGCTAATTTTTTAAAGTACCGAAAACTTTGAACTCATACCCCGACTGCGGCGAAGCACAAAGGAGGGTATGACTTTGATCGGGATTGTGTATGTGGGTATGCATGCATGTATGCTCATCTGCCCCCACATAACTTCTAAACTTCTTATCATAATTTGACAAATGAGACATCGTTCGAAACATCTTGGGCTTCAGCTGGTCCCGTGGCTATGACGTCATATTAAATTGAATAGGGCGCCCTCTAGATGGCGTAAAGTCGTTATTATTTTTACACAACAATATTTTGTAATAATAGTAAACGATTGTAAACTTTAGGGCAAAGTGGCATACGATTAGTACGACCACATAAATCGACCCACCACCCCTGCAGTGATTGCAGCCTGCAATCACTGCAGTTTCTCTGTGCTTACTCCCTATTTCCACTACTAACCTTAAATGAGGAACTTTATGATACTTCCTCGGAAGAATGGATATAGCTATATGAATATTTAACTGACGTTAAAAAAGTGGTTCTCAATTCATCTGTTTTATTTTTATATGTTTGTATGTGCCGCGATATCTCCGGCAATTGTAGATCGATTTCGAAAATACTTTTTTGTATGTATAGGGCATGCCTCAGGGGTTTTAATTTTTTTTGAGGTTGGGAAAACGATCAAATAACTTCTCCTGCTCTGGGAGGAACAGGAGGGCAGAATTTAACTTTAATCAATCATCAAAATAACCAACTACCGACATCAAAAAAGCAAAAACACTTTCTTCACGCGTTACTGAAACTGGGCGAATACTTTCCTTGATTATGGCCGTTCGCGTACATAACCTCAAAATGTTAAATTCAAACAATGAGTTTCTTATAACGGACTGTAGGTGGCGTCACGAGTTACAAAATAACAGATAACTAAAGTTAATTATTGTACTTTCACTTCATCTTTAACTCAAATTACTTTTACTCGAGCTCCGCCCGCGGTGCGCCAGTTTTGAAATGGCGTAAGAAACACCCATCGCTGCTTTTACTTAGGTAAGTCTTTAGCTGTTTAGCATAATCAGACGGACGAACGGACAGCGGAGGCCATAATAATAGGCCCCCTTATGCACCCTTTGAATACAGAGTTTGAGTACCTTAAAAGTGCAGGTGAAAAGTATGGCTTGTAATCATTTCTGAATGGTGCCGCCGTGTGGTGCCAGACGTTAAGAATAGCACCAACCCATTTCTTCCCGTGGGTGTCGTAGGAGGCGACTAAGGGACTTACTAGAAAATGGGCAGCAGCGTTCTCTATGCATTTTACCACCTGCCAAGCGTGGCGATTATGGCAAACCCCCACATTGGGGGAGGCCTATGTCCAGCAGTGGACGTCTTTCGGCTGAAATGAAACTCGATACCCCATGGTAAGGGGACGTCTATTAATTACGTGAGGCAATTTTGGCGATTTTTCGACCCCCCACCCCGCTCTGGTAAGATATCCTGAGATTTTAGGGAGTGGTGAACGCTGGGCGTTTTGGGGGACTCTCTTATTTAATTTTGAGGTTCAAAAAGTGCACTCTCGCAGCCTAGTTTGAATTAATGATTTTGATTTGGTTCGACCCTCCATCCCCATTTTCAAAATGCGTATTTTATTTGTAAAAACGTTACTCTGTGCTTATTGGTGATGGGTTTATGCATTGCGTTTGGCAGCTTTGACTGGCCGGTGGTGGTTTAACAATCGACGAGCTACTGTGCTACTTTGTGGCGCTTATGCGAACGCTACATCGCGGTTATCCGCGATAAATTTATTTTTTTAGTATTTAGCCGTCGGAAAAATATGTTTTACTTAATTTAACCCAGTTTTCTCGCAATTTTACATTGTGTCTTTGCGGAAAAAATATAAATTACGTGATATTAGCCGAGACGCCGCCCCCGTTGGCTAAAGTTTTGAGAACAAAGGAACTGCCCAAAGATCCGGGTTTTGGCGATTTTCGTATTGTTTTTGACGCCATGTCTTTTGAGCAGGCTAATGAGGAAACCTACACCATTGTTTGCCCCGAAAATCTACTAAAACTCATACTTTTGCAACAAAGGAACTCTGTTAAGCTCTAAAAGAAACCGAGATTTGAGTTTTTACTACCAATCTTCCTGAATATTACGGAGGACGCATATTTGCCAGAAAACAATGTACAGAACCGAAATTTATTTTCTAAACATTATAATTAAGGACATTTGAGAACAAAGAGAACCATTTACTTGACTTGGTGCGATTTAATTAAATTTTTCTTTCACCACATTTTGGCACGCTCAATATTTTCATGGTGCTTAAATATTCAATACTGCCTTCAGAATATAAGTTTTAGCTTGTACGGAAATTTTGCAATTCTAAAGACAAAGGAAACCGTCCTTCTCGTTTTAACTTACAAATACTGCCTTTCAGAAAGAAACTTTTAGCTCTCATGACATTCGGGGCAGGCAATAAGGCCTTCTAAGTCCTAATTTTGGCCCTAAACTTGATAAAAACCATAGTTTGAAGACAAAGGAAATCCCGGGCGAGGTGAGTTGCGTACTTTGAGTCCTTAAATAGCTAATCGATTCGGTCTGCAGCTGCGCACTGGGTGCAGACTGCAGGTTTTTTGTTCTAGATAAAGCTAGGTAATATGTCATGCGCACTAGTGCTTCAATTATCGATCGACTGGCCCGAATAGCCGATGTCCTGGCGTCGCCGGGCGACAAGCCCTCGTGCTGCGCCGATTGCATGTCTTTTGAGAAGGCTAATGAGGAAACCTACAACATTGTTTTCCTCGAAAATCTACTAAAACTCATACTTTTGCAGACAAAGGAACTCACGTTAAGCTCTAAAAGAAACCGAGATTTCAGTTTTTACTACCAATCTTCCTGAATATTACGGAGGACGCATATGGCGACCAGAAAATATTTTTCCTATATTGCCTTCAGATTACGACTTTTAGCTCTCAGTCGGCATTCGCATAAGTGTAACTGTACTTCTAAGGTCTAATTTTGACCTAAATATGATGAAAAATTTACAATTCTGAAGAAGTTTTCAGAACAAAGAAAACGCTCAATTTTTTCATGGTGCATAAATGTTCAATACTGCCTTCAGAATATAAGTTTTAGCTCTTACGGTATCCGGTTAAGTGTAACTGGACTTCTAAGGTCCTAATTTGGTCCCAAAATTTGGTAAAAATTTTGCTTTTCTAAAGACAAAGGAAATCGTCCTTCTCGTTTTAACTTACAAATACTCCTTTCAGAAATAAACTTTTAGCTCTCATGACATCCGGGGCAGGCAATAAGGCCTTCTAAGCCCTAATTTTGGCCCTAAACTTGAAAAAAATCATAGTTTTGAACACAAAGGAAATCCCGGGCGAGGTGAGCTGCGTACTTTGAGTCCTTAAATAGCTAATCGATTCGGTCTGCAGCTGCGCACTGGGTGCAGACTGCAGGTTTTTTGTCCTAGATAAAGCTAGGTAATATGTCATGCGCACTAGTGCTTCAATTATCGATCGACTGGCCCGAATAGCCGATGTCCTGGCGTCGCCGGGCGTCCAGCCCTCGAGCTGCGCCGATTGCATTTCCCGAGCGAAGGTGGGGGATTTTTTTTCCGTTATGTAATTTTGGAGATTTTGTATTATTTTTCTTAAGATTTTAATGATGGGTAGTTAATTACACAAGAGGCATGTAAAAACATTCAAAATCATCGTGTATTCCCGTTAGTCGCTCGGAACAATTAATTATTTTATTTTAAATTCCCATTGATCCCACGAAAAAACGATCCACGTGAAAATGATCAAATGTAACAAAAAATAAAAGTATTCCCGTTCGTGCCACTAATCAATCAGTGAAACGTACGGGAATAAATTTATTAAATTCCGTTCGTCCTACTAGTGGGAAGAAAGCGTGGATCCAACGGGAATACATGAAACTCATAACCCTCGTTTTTGCTTCGCCGTAGTCGGGTAAAAGCGAACACATACCCAGGTCTCAAACGACGTGTATCTATTTAAAATCTACATCAGGTTACGTTAACTATTTCAGGGGCCTCTGTACACGCAACAACGCCTTGGCATCAGCTAATTGCACGTAAGGTTTCAACAGTTACCGTTTTCTAAGGGAAGTTGCCCAAGCTCGGTCGGCGGCTGCCCGGGCTGACATTCGATCGCGGTTCGATTGTGGTTACGCTCCTATTGTGATATATGATGGGCACATGTGCACTGGGCCCCAATTCTGTATGGTTATAATGATTCCCCGCGGAATCTTACTACATTCAAACTACGTCAATATCGTGTTTTATAAAAACCAATGTTATTTTTTGGGTGGGAAATCATCAAATAACTTCTCCCGCTCTGGGTGGAGCGGTAAGGAATCAAAATGTCATATTCTGTATGTTTCAAAACAATTTGTAAATAAGCAGATTTCGTGTGTGATCGACGTGGTTACGAGTAAGGAATTGTTAACTGGTCATAGTGAATTCAGGCCCTGGGCGCCCGCCGTTGAGTAAAACTTCGCTTTTGTAACCGTATAAAAAAAATGGGATTCTTAATGCTTTTCTTTTTTAAATGTCGGTTACCTCAGAATTCCGTCATTTATAAACCAATGAGAAAAAATCTTCTTTGGTTTGAAAGGGTAGGTATACTTACCGAGTGCTCCTATATATATATTTATTTTTTGTCAAATGCTGATAAGTGGTTTGAGTTTGTTTCAATAATGCGTGCTTTTTCGACTTATTTATGGTTGATAATAATTTTCTGTCACTGTTATTTATTTAGTAAGACGGTATAAGAATTTATCTGGGGTAGGCTCCGTGGGGGTAGGTACTAAACCTAACATTTAAAAAAATAAAATAGTAAACTTTTTTTTATACCGTCTAAAGTATGTGTGAAAAGATACGACTAAGTGAAAAATAACCCTATTTTCGGATGTCAGTGGCAACAAAAACGAAAATAGAAAACCAAAGACCGGTGTCTTAGGTTTTCTATTTTCGTACTCGTACTTGCGAAATTGGGTTATTTTTCTCTTTATAGGTCCTGTACAGTATTCTTTGCAAGTCGGTTGGTCTTTTAATGTCACAAGATGTAGAAGCACACCATTTATAGACTACTACTACTACTATTACTTGAGGGGCTTGTGGCTAAGTAACGTAAGTAAATACCTAATTTACTAAGATATTTAAATTTACACCAATACACATGTTCTTACTAATAATACAATTAGATAATTTCATTTTAATTTTACTTATAGGATTTTTTTTAAACCTAAAGTCGTTTACTTAAACTTGGTTAAAAAGACACTAACTTTTTGAACGTCTCCAAAAACACCCGGCCTCCACCACTTCCTAGTGCTTTAGCTGGGAAGAAGAAGTGGCGCAACGAACTCCCCAGCAGCACAGCTGTCTGTTCAGTTAGAAGAACTGGATTCTATACAATAGTAAACCATTAACATTACGAAACACAAAACATTAAATTTAAATATTTGCCATAAGTCAGCTAGCACACGCCAATATACTGCAACAACAACTTTGAAAACCATACATAATACACAAAAATAAATTTTAAACAATAGGTACTGCTAGGATTTCGTATAGGATTCCTTTAGGGCGATCTTTCGTAAGAGAGTGGCCTCCCTGATGCGCCGCGTAACACCAACAGCCTTCTGAATACCATATTGGAAAGGGTTGATTGCCCGGTTGTAGGGTACTGGAACACAGTTTACGGCTCGGGTGGTGGTATAATGTTAAGTAGCTCAATTTTAATAATGTTAAATTAAAATAGCTCAATTTTTACAACAATTAATTTTTTTACTAACATAGGTTTAAGTATTTTTAAGCTAGCTTGTTAGTAAAGCTAGCTCAATGGCGAGTACATCACTCACCTTCGGTTTGCTGATGATATAGTTGTCATGGCTGAGACCATGGAGGACCTCAGTACTATGCTCGATGACCTCAGTAGAGCTTCCGAAAGAGTGGGTCTTAAAATGAACATGGACAAGACAAAGGTGATGTCCAATGCCCGTGTAACACACACTCTCGTGACGGTCGGAGGCGCTGCACTCGAAGTTGTGGACGAGTACGTTTACCTAGGACAAACTGTCCAGTTAGTTAGGTCCAACTTCGAGAAAGAGGTCAATCGTCGAATCCGACTCGGCTGGGCAGCGTTCGGGAAGCTTCGCAATATCTTCTCGTCCCACATACCACAGTGTCTCAAGACGAGAGTCTTAGACCAGTACGTGTTGCCAGTGATGACATACTGAACCGAAGCGCGAAGGCTCACAATGGGCCTCATAAGAAGGCTTAAAGTCACCCAAAGCGCGATGGAAAGGGCTATGCTTGGAGTTTCCCTGCGTGATCGAATCAGGAATGAAGAGATCCGCAGGAGAACCAAGGTAACCGACATAGCCCGAAGAATTGCCAAACTTAAGTGGCAGTGGGCAGCCCCACATTGCTCGCAGAACAGATGGCCGATGGGGCCGAAAAGTTCTGGAGTGGCGACCGCGTACCGGAAGGCGTAAAGTTGGAAGGCCTCCCACAAGGTGGACAAATGACCTTGTGAGGGCCGCGGGAGTCCGCTGGATGCGAGAAGCACAGAACCGGTCGTAGTGGCGGAGCTTGGGGAAGGCCTATGTCCAGCAGCGGACGTCTTTCGGCTGAAATGATGCTGCGAGCTATGGATTGTAATAATGAATTCTGAATTCAAATGATTTATAATAATAATAATACCTAAATGAAAGCCTCCAGGCATGAAGGGCGTGCCCGACTCCATATGCAATGCTGCATTATTTTCAAACAGCTGTAACTTGAAGTCACAAATGATAAACTAGGACCTTAATTCGGAGTAAAATAAATAACATCAAGAAAACTATTGTCAACACCACAAGCAGCACCCGCTCACGAGCATAATGCTAGGATCAGTCATTACCTAGCCTAGCCATATTTGAAAGTTTTAAAACGTTAATAACAGTATTTATAAAGGCTATAACTATACTTAGGGCTTGCCATATGTCTATCGTCCCGATTTGCCAACCATGATCGGAATTTTGTGCAGTGGTAAATTACTCGTACATGTACATTTTAGTATTTGCTCGCACAAATCGATAACATTGCACCCCGCTTCGCCCCCAGCGCCAGTGCAATGCGCAGGACTGGAACTGAGCCGCACCCTGTGGTCGACTGCCACTTTGAGCAACGTTGATTTTGAGTTTTTTGATTACTAATATCCACCTGAGGGACTCGTGGCTAAATAATAACAGCCGCACGGGTCGATCCATCAGGTTAAGCTACGCTTGCCGTAGTCGGGCTGTGGATGGGTTACCAGCTTTACATACCGAGACTCCTCCGTGCTTCGGAAAGCACGTTTAGCTGTTAGTCTCGGCTGTCATTCGTCGATCTTTGACAGTCGTTACAGGTCAACAGAAGCCCTAAAGTCTGACAACCAGTCTTACCAAGGGGTATAGTGTTACCCAGTAACTGGGTTGTGTAGGACAGATAGGCAGTCGCTGCATGTATAATACTGGTTTTCAGCCGCACCCGGTTAGACTGAAAACCGACCCCAACATAACGTTGTTGTATGAAGAATGATTGATTAATTAATCCATCTTAATTTCTGTGAGACTGGAGACTCTCTCTCCTCCAGCACCATAGAAACGGGTATGTCGCCGGGAGAATAGTCAAAATGACAGATTGTAGAAATATTTCTACAGTCATAAGTACGGTGACGTTAAAACTGAAGAGAAGAAATGATTCTATCTATTCTTCAGTCGACCAATTTTTCTCTCCTTTTGACAGTTAGGGCTAGAACATTTATTAGAGAAAGATTAAATCTAATGCCTTAGCGCATCCACCATAAGTCTATAACTAAATCAGTAGCTATTGAAATAACCTAACGCAACTGAAGGTGGCACACATTCAACTGAAGGAAAACGGCGGGTTTTAGTCAGTAAAAGTCTGACATGCCACCTGCGCACTCCTGCGCACCCAGAGCGAGAGAATTTATTTGGTCCCATCCCAAAAAAAGGCCAAAATGCCAATACTACCTGCACGACTATTACTGTGTAGACCATATTTGTATGCCTTGCAAGACAGCGCATAGTGATACAACAGTCATTTTATAACATCAATGGCTTCTAACCGTGACGCAGCCGCGCCGCCGACGTCGCGTCGTAGTCCACGTGAAATTTTGGCCCCCGACGCGCCGTGCTACTAGTTCTTTTTCACGTAGGTAGCGTAACAATTTTATTTATTTCACACTTTCATGCAGAATGCCCATGATTTGCACGTTGTAAAAATAAAATAGTCTACTTAAACCGAGCGTCGTTACCCCAATGACCTTCCGAACGTTACTCGGCAGTTTACGTGCCACGAAGTGTATCCAACACCATTATACCGACTCTAGTTCTCTGTTCAGATAGTGAAAGTAGCCATAGAGGCTACCACGTACCGGGTCACTCTACAACTGTTACAGATACGTAAATATTTGCCTATAGGCCAAATCTATTTTGTAAATAACACAAAATCGGTGATTTTTTTTTTCTTTGTTTTGTTGTAAACTGGGCCCACGTGGGCCGTACCTTGATTACGTATTACTTTAAAATTAAGTTAAAAAGGCTAATGAAATCGTTTACGATTATTACTATTAATTACCTAGCCAACTCGACAGACGTTGTCCTAACTAAGAATATTGAATTCGCATTGATATAATATTAGAAAAGCCGTGACCAAGGCAAACATTTTATATATTTAGACAAGGATAAAAAAAATATGAGAGTGCAAACTGTAACCATGAATTCAGCATATCATTCTAGACCCTCTAGCTTAGATTTTTTGTTGGTTACCTATACAAAAAAAAATTCTGGTGTTTCATAGAAAAGTGCAATACCTACGCGGTCATTATGTATGGAACAGCAGATTTTTATTTGTTATACAAATGGAGGAAAAATGTCTGCGCTAGGTCTAGAATGATATGCTGAATTCATGGTTACAGTTTGCGCACTGGTTCAAATTTATCCTCTATACATATAGGTATTGTAGATTTTAAATTTTAATGATATAATAATTTAGTTTCGAATTAGACTGACTGAAAACAATCCTCATATGTGTATTTGATAAAAAAATACAAAACGCGATCTAACTTTAGTTTTAGCCTGCGAATTTCACCAATGAAACTGAACGCGTTCAAGAGCTGTCAGAGTCAATATTCTACACAGAAAATAATGTCACTGACAGCTCTTAAACGTAGTTTATATTTTGATCGCGTTTAATTTCATTGGTGAAATTCGCCCTAAGCTCTGAGCCAGTTTATGCATTTCCAACATTATTTCGATTTAGGGAACATGTTCAATCATAACTTAGCGCCGTACTGAGTGGTCAGTTGTGTTTAATGGGCTGCATTTCTCTAAATATGAAAAATTTAGATATAAATAAAAAGTTCTTAATTCAAAAGCTGGCTTGGTGGTTAAATCCTTATCTAAATAAAACTGCTTCGCATCTATAGTCGGGTATCACAGCGTATGCAAAAGGAATTCTCTAATTCCTATAAATATTACGCCATCGACATAGGAAACGAAACGCCAACAACACTTAATTTTTTGTAGCCATCAACCATACGGCATCCGAGTAGGGGGGGGGGGTCGGACAGGCGACAAAAAACACATTCTTGCTCATGCAGTCAGACACACTGGGTTACGATAATAATCGAACCTTTTTCATCATGAAAGTGCCATCGTTTTTTGTACAGAAGAATGTTAGAAATGTTATGTTTTAAAAGGAATTTCGTTGAGGTTATATTGTGACTTCTGCTTGCAAGTTTTTGAGATTTCTTATACCACAACTTCCCCTGTCAAATAGCATCGCGTGCCCGCGTGCTATTACCTTTTTTTCTCAGGTAAGTAATACTTTTTGCCAAAATTATTATTATAAATGTGGCCCATTTACATTCTACCATTACATGTGGTGTGCAAATATTTAATTTCAGAATACGAGTACATTAAATTACTTACTGACTTTTTTGTTTTTGCTCTGCTCCTAAGAGTTCTAGCGTGATGTTAGGTAGCCTATAGCCTACCTCGAGGGTTGGGCTATCAAATGCAAAAATATTTTTTTAATTCCGACTGGCATTTCCAGACGTTAGCGCGCTCAAACAAACAAAAAAAATACTGACTCTTCAGTTTTATTAGTAGTACACACTACACACGGCTACTAATCAAGCTATACATTTCCAGTTTACGCTGATCTCGCATTGTACGGAAATCCTATACAATGCAAGATCAGCTTATACTGGAAATGTATTGCTTGATGTGTAGCCGTAGTACGTGTATAGATCACGGATCACCAATTTGTTCTAGAGAGCGTTTCAAAAAAAAAGAAAATGACTGTGGCGGTACGTTTGGTAAACGATTACTGGCAACCAAAGTTAAAAGGAAATTAAGAAATAAAACGAAATTACCATATTTCTTTTTAGTAATAAACATATATTATATAATAAACAAAATTCGATTTTCATGTGGGTTTATTAATATAAAGCCCGTACAGAATAGGTCGGCGCGGCGGAGGTAGGTCCTAATCTAGACCGCAGTCCGCCATTGGTGACTTCTGGTATATATTGATATGCCGGGGCTAGGAAACGCAGCACGACAAAATTGTATTGACTTATAATACCAGCCTATTAAAGTCGCACTGCAGGGAAAAGCCTCTTCTTCAAAGTAAATAATAAAAATCACAAATACCTACATGTGCACTTATGAAACGTCAGAAACGTCAGCGAAATATTGGAACTGTGCACCTAGCACGGTTCCAATATTTCACTTCCTATGGAGAAGAGCCGCCAAGAAACTCCACGGTTACTCTTTTAAAAATAATTGACTTTTACAATGTTTTCAAATTATAGTGATGATAGGTATGGGAGGACAGTGCAGGCCTGTCAAGTACCAGGTACTTCATACAGAGAAGACACGAACATTAATCGCCACGGTTGCTCAAGACGGGTTGGCGATTTATTTGCCTTACACCTACACGTAGTTGACTATAAGGCCAAGTTTTCTCACGATCTTTTTCCTTCACCGGTGTCAGTAATGTCCAAATAATTACGTACGTATTGACAACAGCAGAGGTAACGGCCCACGGGTAGGAAACAGGTGTATTTTTTAAAAGATCCGACGAAAAAGGTAGAATCATGTACGGATTCCTTTGTAACAGGTATTTCACTTCCTATGGCGAAGAGCCGCCTAGAAACTCCACGGTTACTCTTTTAAAAATAATTGACTTTTACAATGTTTTCAAATTATAGTGATAATAGGTATGAGAGGACAGTGCAGGCCTGTCAAGTACCAGGTACTTACAGAGAAGACACGAACATTAATCGCCACGGTTGCTCAAGACGGGTTGGCGATTTATTTGCCTTATAGGTACGTACACGTAGTTGACTATAAGGCCAAGTTTTCTCACGATCTTTTTCCTTCACTGGTGTCAGTAATGTCTAAATAATTACGTACGTATTGACAACAGCAGTGGTAACGGCCCACGGGTAGGAAACAGGTGTATTTTTTTAAAAGATCCGACGAAAAAGGTAGAATCATGTACGGATTCCGTTTTAACAGGTGACGCGTCGATGTCCTTGTATACAAGGGCCAGTTATAAAAAAAAGCCGTGCATTATAAAGGGACTATTCGACATGTACTCCGAAAAATTTCGAGCTCCCGAAATCATTTGGTTACAACGGGTCAGTTGTCTCCACCGGAAGCGAGGGTGTTGTGCACATCCGGCGCAGGCCCAAGACATTTGGGGAGGACGACAGATATGTCACCGAATCATGCAAGTGTTAATAAAATAATATACATATTATTAAACTTATAGGGCTATGTAGGCAAGCAAGGAACACTTTTAGATTTTTTTAATACATCGTCTTGCATGTTTGAAAAAATTCGATTTTCATGTGGGTTTATTAATATAAAGCCCGTACAGAATAGGTCGGCGCAGCGGAGGTAGGTCCTAATCTAGACCGCAGTCCGCCATTGGTGACTTCTGGTATATATTGATATGCCGGGGCTAGGAAACGCAGCACGACAAAATTGTATTGACTTATAATACCAGCCTATTAAAGTCGCTCTGCAGGGAAAAGCCTCTTCTTCAAAATAAAAATAAAAATCACAAATACCTACACGTGCACTTATGAAACGTCAGAAACGTCAGCGAAATATTGGAACCGTGCACCTAGCACGGTTCCAATATTTCACTTCCTATGGCGAAGAGCCGCCTAGAAACTCCACGGTTACTCTTTTAAAAATAATTGACTTTTACAATGTTTTCAAATTATAGTGATGATAGGTATGGGAGGACAGTGCAGGCCTGTCAAGTACCAGGTACTTACAGAGAAGACACGAACATTAATCGCCACGGTTGCTCAAGACGGGTTGGCGATTTATTTGCCTTATAACCTACACGTAGTTGAATAAAAGGCCAAGTTTTCTCACGATCTTTTTCCATCACCGGTGTCAGTAATTTCCAAATAATTACGTTCGTATTGACAACAGCAGTGGTAACGGCCCACAACATACGAGTTGTAGGTAAAATTTGCTGTGCCATCAACTTTAATCGTGTAGGTGTTTACGCCTGCACGTTATTTGTGAAGATGTTAAGTGTTGTGTATGTGTCGCAATTTGCTATTTGAAAAGGGCAAGGTGCCGTTTGGATTTTATTATGCAAATACCGTCATAAAATATATAAAAGTCGTAAATTTTCATCATTGTCGCGAACTTGTACGCTCCTCACATATTATTGTAAAGAAATAGTAAAATCAAATTAAAACAACCATACCTCGATACGGGAGTTTCATTGAAGTCCACTGAAGCCCCAACATCTGGCGACCGTGACAGGACCTGCAACTTTGGAGAAAATCAAGTTCGATCTCTGCGACCACGCGCTGTCGGTATAGCCATTGCGCCGCAGCTACTTTTCATCGGAATCAAGCATCATACCTGGGTTCACTGGAGGTGCAACAGCCATTGCAGCCACCGCCGGTTAGCGATCAGCATTCAGCATCGCACCGCAGCCTCGGCCAATGCAGCTAAGTGCCTATTTTTCCTTGTGAATTCCCTGTTACCTACTTACCCTTACCCTTTATTCCCTTAACCATAATACATTTATCCAATACCTATTTACAATAGCTTCTATGCGTGCATTGGTGTCTCTAGTTATTACAGTATCTAATAATAGCATCAATACACCATATGCAGTTCAGTACCTAAAGTAAATTCACAGTACATGTTGGTAAACGTTTTTACGAATATTACTTTCATATATTATAAAATACAGACTACTTTCATAACGTATTATTGCAGTTTATAGTCGTGTTTCCTAACAGGCTTATAACTGTTACTATAAGCATATATTTTACCCTCATCGCCGAACATTCCAGGCCGATATCTCCGTATATCGCAACTTCGGGCCGCCTGCCGTGTCACCGTGTGATCGGAGCGGAGCCCTACCCACTGCTGCGCCGGGCCGGCCTCAGGTGACGTTAGGCGAGGAGCGTGAGCTAAGTTTTTAGTTATTTTTTCACTATCATACAAAGTTTGTGTGTACCTACATTTCCATAATCAAACCTACTAGGAATCAATTTGTTTATTTAATCCGATTGTAACATTACAATATTGGCACATTTTGAGTTCACAATGGGTAAAGATTATGGAGGTGAATCTAGCACAAACAATCCTCAAGAATTACAGGATCTTTTAGTGAAACGTAGTTCCATAAAAGGTCAAATTACTAAATTTAGAAACTATTTATCAAATGTTACCTCTAAAGAAACGCTTACTCCAATGGAGTCAGTTGAGTTAACATTAAAACTAAGCAAATTTGAATCTATCTATAGTCGTTTTGATGACTTGCAAAACCAGATAGAAGTATTAAACTCTGATAATTTACCAAATGAGATTGATGAACGTGATACTATCGAACAATTATTTATATCTAACATTGCAATTGCTCAAAGTATTACACAAAAACATAACTCGAACCGTAATGGTGAAAGTAACTGTAAGGATTTGAATTCAAGTCAGTTAACCGCAGGTCCATGTAATCATGATCATCATGATATTGGTTTTAAATTACCTCAAATTCAAGTTGCGAAGTTCGACGGGTCTTGCTTTCGTTGGCTTGAGTTTCGTGACACATTCCTATCTATAGTACACAATAACGACCGCATCGCTCCCATTCATAAATTTCATTATCTTATTTCGTACTTGACTGGCGATGCAGCGCGCGTTATTGCTAACTTAGAGGTGTCCAGCTCCAATTATGCGTGTGCTTGGAAATTATTATGTGACAGATATGACAATGCACGACAATTAATAACTCATCATATAAATTCATTATTATACATAAAACCAATCACAAGCGAGTCTGATAAATCATTACGATTCCTTGTGGATCATGTTAACAAGAACTTACGTGCTTTAACTAGTCTCGGTCTTGATTCACGTGACTGGGATATTTTACTCATTCATATAATGAGCCCTAAGCTAGACAGCCACACTAAAACCAAATGGGAAGAGTACCGGGGCACGTTGGATACCAATATCCCTAATTTGCAACATTTTTTCAAGTTTCTTATAGATCGCGCTGATGTACTTGAATCAATAAATAGTAGTAATTCATATTCTAAACCTATGATCCAGACAACGTCAAAGCCTACAGATTTTAACAATAAAATAAAATCTCATCAATCCTACATTTCTAATAATGAAAATAATAATACTTCTGATATTATTGCATCGTGTTACGTTTGTAATGGTAATCATCGCCTTTATGATTGTCCCACCTTTTTGGCTAAGAGTGTGGATGATCGTATCAGTGAAGTGAGCAGATTGAAACTTTGTCACAACTGCTTAAGGTCTGGGCATTCTGCCCGCAATTGTCGCATGCATCCGTGTCGCATGTGCAATACACGACACAATAGACTTTTGCATAAACAATCTGTTAGCAAAAATATTTCCAGTGTTGTCACCATTTCACCCGACGTCACTGACGACACTATCGTAAATTTTTCAAACCAAAATAACCAGCAAGTTCTTCTGTCCACTGCATTTATTGAGGTAGCTAATCCCACGAGCAAACAAACACAGAAGGTTCGCGCTCTTTTGGATTGCGGTAGTCAGTCATCATTTATTACTCAATCTCTTAAAACAAAGTTACTTCTAGAACCGACAACCACTTTGCATGTCAATATTATTGGCATAGGCAATAAAACCACCACTCAGGCTACAGAAACTTGTGTGGTGCAGTTGAAATCTTTGATGAAGCATTTTACAGTCACTTCTTCTTTTCTGGTGTTGCCAGTGTTGACCGGTAACATACCTAGAATACCCGTTGACGTTAAGAAACTTAATATTTCGAGTGATTACTTTTTAGCAGACCCTCACTTCCACCAACCAGCACCTGTTGATGTTGTCATTGGTGCTGATATTTTCTGGGACATTATTGGCCGTGATCAACTCTCTCTCGGTCTTAATTCACCTGTATTAAGAAGTTCTCAGTTCGGTTGGTTGGTTTCTGGTCCAATGTATTTTAATTTACCCACAAATAGTAAGTCTAAGGAAATTGATAATAATATCGATTCTAATCATTTAGTTGTTTCTTGTGTTTCGTCTGTTGACAAAATACATCAAGAACTAACAAAATTCTGGGACTTAGAAAATGTTCCTCAAACTAAACCACTTATGAGTCATAGCGAGAAGGCATGCGAAACACATTTTTTATCGCACGCCCTTCGTTTAGAAACTGGTAGATTTTCAGTTAGTCTACCCTTAAAGGATACACCTGATTGTCTTGGTGAATCTTATTCACTAGCTAAAAAATGCTTGTTAAATCTAGAAAAACGATTTCGCAAACAACCACATGTGAAGTCACAATATGTAGACTTTATGCGTGAGTACGCAGACTTAGGTCACCTTTCAGAATCCGCTGTACCTATACCTTCTACATCTTATTTCCTCTGTCATCATGCTGTCTTCAAAGATAGTAGTGAGTCCACAAAAATTAGAGTCGTGTTCGACGGCTCGGCTCCTACTTCATCAGGTCAGTCTGTCAATGATATCCTCATGACTGGTCCTAATATGCAGGACTCACTGTTCTCCATCTTAATAAGAGCTCGACAACATAAGTTCCTCTTGACAGGTGAC
The DNA here is from genome assembly GCA_949987655.1 of Polymixis flavicincta. Taxonomy (NCBI): domain Eukaryota; kingdom Metazoa; phylum Arthropoda; class Insecta; order Lepidoptera; family Noctuidae; genus Polymixis; species Polymixis flavicincta. The sequence goes on along the minus strand of OX465171.1, from coordinate 5,535,849 downwards.
GTCGAAAAAATGTACCGTCAAGTCCGTGTCAAGGAGGAGGACCGCAATCTTCAACTTATTTTATGGAGAGAGGATGAGTCTTTGCCCGTCAAAACGCTTCAGCTAGGTACCGTGACTTACGGAATGGCAAGTTCCAGCTACTTGAGCACTCGGTGTCTATGGCAGATTGGTGAAGAGTCTTCTGATCCAATGGTAAAGGATATAATTCAACATGATTTCTTTGTGGACGATCTCATCACCGGTTCTGAAAGTGAGGATACCCTACGTTATATTCAGCAAGCTGTAACTGAAGAATTAAAGAAAGGATGCTTTAATCTTCGTAAGTTCAAGACTAATTTACCTTCATTGTTCGATCCAAATATTCAAACTGACGATAAGCTTTTAGTAAGCGAGTCAACTAGCACACTAGGCATGGGATGGAACCCATCAACCGATCAGTTACATTTCCCTATCAAATGCCCACCTTTGTCTAACAATAATTTAACTAAAAGATCTTTTCTATCGTCTCTTTTTAAAATCTTTGACCCCTTAGGACTGATTAGTCCGTGTGTAATAAAAATGAAAATGTTGTTACAACAGCTGTGGCTACATAATTTAACTTGGGACTCTCCAGTCCCACATGAAGTTCAAAGACATTGGAACAATTTTATGCAGTCTTTACCTTCTCTTTTAGCTCTAGAAGTTCCACGGCGTGTGCTCTGTAATGAACCCGCATCGGTGGAATTACATTCATTCAGTGATTCATCCCAACATGCATACGGAGCTTGCATTTATTTACGTTCGGTTAATGCTGCGAACGAGGTCTCAGTCCATCTGCTTTGTTCCAAGTCCAAAGTGGCTCCGATTAAGAGTACGACTATACCTCGCTTAGAATTGTGTGCTGCCCTACTGGCAGCTAGGTTATGCAAGGCTGTCAGGAAGTCACTGCGATATGAAGTTCAGCATCAAGTACACTGGTGCGATTCGTCAGTGGTGCTAGCCTGGCTACACACCAGCTTTATAAATTTGAAAACATTTGTAGCCAATAGGATTTCGGAGATCTGTGAACTAACAGATGCCTCCTCGTGGCGCTATGTCCCCACATCTGTCAATCCTGCAGACCTTATATCCAGAGGAATTAGTCCAGATAAGCTCGGCAGTACCCAGTTGTGGTGGTCAGGTCCTCCATTTCTCACAGAACCTGAAAGTAATTGGCCTACCTTAAAACCTAATAAAATTGACACCACTGACTTACCGGAAACTAAACCTAATTGTACTACTACTCATGTTGCTACTCCAAATGAGCCTATAATTAATTTTAAAAACTTTTCTTGTTTGACAAAGATAAAACGATCTTTCGCTTACGTGCTAAGATTTATTAAAAATTCAAAGTCCAATCAAGATAAAATTCTCGGCAATCTAACTGTTGATGAATTGAATCATTCCTTTCTTCATTTGTGTAGTCTCGCACAGCAAGAATCATTCTTCTGTGAATATAATTTGTTATCCAACAATAAGGCTTTAAGCTCTAAATCAAATATTTTATCACTGACTCCATTTTTCAGTGACGACAAAGTAATCCGAGTTGGTGGCCGACTAGGCTCATCAGATTATAATTATAATAAAAAACATCCTATTCTCCTACATGCATCGCATCATTTTACCAAATTGATTTTCGAGTACGAACATAAACGCGGATTGCATGCTGGTCCACAATTACTGTTGGCCATTGTTAGGGAATATGTTTGGCCGATTAACGGCAGACATTTAGCTAGACGCATTTTTCATAACTGTTCGAGGTGCAGACGTTTGCAGGGTAAGACTATTGCGCCAATAATGGGTCATTTGCCATCACAACGTGTCACGCCAAACTTTCCATTTCGAACAGTGGGAATTGATTTTGCTGGCCCATTCCTAATTGTAAACAGAAAGGGACGTGGTGCTTCGCTAGTCAAGTGCTATCTTTGCTTTTTCATTTGCCTTCGATTTAAAATTTCTCACCTGGAAGCCGTTAGTGATCTATCTAAGGACGCTTTCGTCATGACATTCCGAAGGTTTGTGTCACGAAGAGGTAGGCCAGCGGAAGTATTCTGCGACAATGGACGCAACTTTGTCGCAGGAGCTAAAGAAATTAATGACTTTTTCAAGATTTACCAAAACGATCTATCTGATTTTGCATGTTCGGAAGGCATTCAGTTTCACTTTTCACCAGCTTACGCTCCTCATTTTGGCGGTATTTTTGAGGCCGGTATCCGTTCAGCAAAATTTCACATTAGGCGAGTAATGGGTAATTCTCATTTAAGTTTTGAAGAACTTCAAACTCTTTTCGCTCAGGTAGAAGCGGTTATGAATAGTAGACCTCTCTGTCCTTTATCCTCTTCTCCTGATGATTTCCACTGTCTCACTCCTGGGCATTTTCTCATTGGTCGGGCTCTCACCGCGCTGCCTGAACCAGCTTTAGAAAATGGCCACTCAACCAACTTGCAGCGCTATGCCAGGCTCCAGCAAATATTTCAACATTTTTGGCGGCGCTGGCAGTGCGAGTATATAGCCGAGTTGCAACTTCGCCGTAAATGGAAGACCAACACTGCCTCAGTTAAAATTGGAGACATGGTCCTACTTCAAGAGGATGGTGTCCCACCCCTATGCTGGAGGCTTGGACGAATTACGAGGCTCTTCCCAGGACAAGATGGGATTTCAAGAGTAGCCGACATTAACACTGTTCGAGGAATTATACGTCGCCCTCTAGTTCGCATCTGCCCCTTACCAACCGAAGAGGAGTTATTGAAGGGTTGAAGCCTGTGAGTTTCAACGGGGGGAGGATGTTTACGCCTGCACGTTATTTGTGAAGATGTTAAGTGTTGTGTATGTGTCGCAATTTGCTATTTGAAAAGGGCTAGGTGCCGTTTGGATTTTATTATGCAAATACCGTCTTTTAATATATAAAAAGTCGTAATTTTTCATCATTGTCGCGAACTTGTACGCTCCTCACATAAATTGTAAAGAAATAGTAAAATCAAATTAAAACAACCATACCTCGATACGGGAGTTTCATTGAAGTCCACTGAAGCCCCAACAGTAGGTATTGCATTTTTATAGGAAACAGGCTTCGATCAATTATTGATCGAAGGAAACAGGTGTATGTTTTTAAAAGAACCGACGAAAAAGGTAGAATCATGTACGGATTCCGTTGTAAAAGGTGACGCGTCGATGTCCTTGTATACAAGGGCCAGTTATAAAAAAAGCCGTGCATTATAAAGGGACCATTCGACATGTAGTCCGAAAAATTTCGAGCTCCCGAAATTATTTGGTTACAACGGGTCAGTTGTCTCCACCGGAAGCGAGGGTGTTGTGCACATCCGGCGCAGGCCCAAGACATTTGGGGAGGACGACAGTTATGTCACCGAATCATGCAAGTGTTAATAAAATAATATACATATTATTAAACTTATAGGGCTATGTAGGCAAGCAAGGAACACTTTTAGTTTTTTTTAATACATCGTCTTTCATGTTTGAAATATCAAACGTTTAGAAAAATGAGAACTAATAATTTTACGAAGCTTTTCATATACTGAAATAATAACTATTTCGCAAAGGCATAAAAAAGTATTAGGTAAATGAGATTTTTCTATAAATCCCATAAGTAAAATACCCTAACAAAAAATTATCTAAATAAAAGAAAAAATTAGTAAAAATTACGTTTCTGAAATCATTAAAACCGTTTTATTTAACTGATATTGTTGCGCCGCACAATTAATGTTTGGTTGCCACTAGCGCCATCTCTTATCGAATAGCGGAATTAATGGTCAGGAGCTTTCTAGAAAGTTCGATGCTAGAACTTTCTGGAACTATCGACATGTGTTCGGTCAAGGCCGATATGTACTCGAACATTCTAGATGCTTCTACGGTAGAAGGTTCTGGAACTATCCGAGGGCCCTATATAAGCGGGAACGGAGCGCGTCCCGGGGTAGTTCATTGGAAGCGATACATGCGAGAACATCTAAAGCGATCTTCAAGTGCGACTTAAGAGTGATCCGTAGTGCTATTGTGTTGTGTTATTAGTGAGTTTAATTAAAGTGTTATTTTTGGTAATTCATATCGGCAGTTTTGAATTGTCACGAACCCCTAGCTCGTAACAATTGGTGTCAGAAGCAAGGATTAAAATTATGCCGATTTTACCTAAAGACGACACGGAGGGTATCCGTACCCGGAGTCAACGCCAGCAGGAGACGGACCAGAGACGATTTGGTGGAGCAATGCCACAGGCGTCGGAGGGCCAGCTACCAACCACAGAGGCCGGCCCGTCCACAGCTGCTCCAGCATCACCAGCACCAGATTTTGCTGCTCTGATGATGATGTTGCAGGAGCAGGCCCGCCGACAGGAGGAACAGGCCCGCCGACAGGAGGAACAGGCTCGCCGACAGGAGGAACAGGCCCGCCGTTTGGAAGAACAGCTCAAACGGGATAAAGAGGAGCAGGCCCGCCGACAGGAGGAGCAGGCCCGCCGACAGGAGGAGCAGGCCCGCCGACAGGAGGAGCAGGCCCGTCAATTGGAAGAACAGCTCAAACGGGATAAGGAGGAGCAGGTGCACCGCCAGGAAGAGCAGATGCTCCTCATAAAGGACCTTCACGCAACCTTCGGGAAAGACATGAAGGAGGTGAAGGAGAAGGTTGCCCAGCATGACAACCGCTTGTCAGAAGCTGAAACTCAGATCAGCAAGTTTAGTGATGTCATTGCTGATGTGAAGCAAGAGTTGGGTAACCTTAAACTTGGGGATGGAATCGCAGCTCCCGTAGCCACAACACCTTCGCTACGTGGATTCAAAGTGCCGCCGTACGACGGGACTTCTTCCTGGTCGGCCTACAAAATTCAGTTTGCGGCTGTCATGAAGGCGAACGGGTGGAATAAAAGTCAGGCCATGACTGCCCTCACCCTAGGCCTGCGCGACCAGGCTTTAAATGTGCTGGAAGCTCTCGGTAAGGAAGTGACTTACGAGCAGCTCCTCGAGGCATTGGAGGCTAGATATGGCGACGCTCACCTGGAACACGTGTTTCGTGCGCAGCTCAAGGATCGTGTGCAACGCAGTAACGAAAACCTGCAGCAGTGGGCCCTTGAAGTGGAGAAGCTGGTTCGAAAAGCGTACCAGTCCGTACCTGCGCTTATTGATGGGAACCTGGTGCAGGCATTCATCGACGGCATCCGGGACCTTGAAGTTAGAGCTGCTGTGAGACTCGGTCACCACGGGACGCTTAAGGACGCCTTGGCCCATGCTCTGGAGGTGGAAGCTGTGCGGCAGGATCATCGTTCCCATCGCGTCAGGGAGGTTGTAGCGGCTACAGTTCGCGATCGTAAAGGATACAGCCCTAGGTGCTACGGCTGTGGGGAAAGGGGCCACCTTCGATCCAGTTGCCCTAAGCGAACTGCAGAAAGGGAAGATGGCCGGTCTCCAGAGGGTAGCGCGGCTAACAGCACTACCCAGCAGCAGCAGGGAAACGAGTAATAGCCAGGACTGCGGGGCGGGTGCTGGCTGATGTTCAAAGAGCCCCAAGGATTTCGATCACACAAACCCATGACGGGAACACCTTAATCATCAAGGGTGAGATCAACGGAATGCCCTGTAAGCTGACCATAGACACGGGAGCCTCTCGTACGGTCGTCAGTTCCAAAGTTATGAGTCGGCTCCTTGGGGACTCCACATACAACCGGGAATGCATTAATTTGGTGACAGCCACCGGTCAGCGCATACCCGTCCGTGGAGAGAAGGAAATGGAGTTGAAGCTAGGCAACAGGACCTACCTGCATAATGTCATCGTGGCTGATATAATGGACGATTGCATCCTGGGTCTTGACTTTATGAGGAAGAATTTTTGCGAGATTGACGTCAAGCAGGGAGTTATGAAATGTGGACGAGAGGAACTTTTTATGGAAGGGGCGTTATCAGGGAATGTGTACAGCCTTAAGGAAATTGTTCTTCCTCCGAGATCAGAAACGATTGTGCCGGTTAGTCTTCCTCGGAATTCTGGGCAAACTCATCGTTGTGTACTCGTGGAAAGGGTAGACAATGACCTTCCATGGAAAGTGGCACGAACTTTGGTCAGAGCCACCGACATCTCAGGGGTACGTGTGCTGAACCTTTGTGATCAGGAACAGACTATTGAAAAAGGCACACTGATTGGTACTTGCGAGGAAGTGGATTAGCTGCGTCAATGCCAATATCTATCGACTGGGACCCCCAGCAAAGATGCACAAACGAGAGTGACCACACTTTTAGAAGAGTGTCGCAGCGCTCTGTCTCAAAATGAGATGGGCAAGGCGAAGAAGATGTTACTGAAGTACGCCGAAGTTTTCTCCCTAAACGATAGTGACATTGGGAAGACTGGCTTAGTTCAACACAAAATAAATACAGGAGAAGAGTTGCCTATCCGTCAGCGGCCAAGGAGATTGCCGGTAGCGCGTGAAAAGGAAGTAGAAACCATGATTGAGGGAATGGTGAAGGATGGTGTTATTGAACCTTCATCTAGTCCATGGTGTTCACCGGTAGTGCTGGTAAGGAAGAAGGACGGCAGCATGCGGTTTTGTGTTGACTATCGTCGTCTAAATGACGTTACGAAGAAGGACAGCTACCCTTTGCCAAGAATTGATGACACGTTGGACATGCTTACTGGAGTAAAGTGGTTTAGCACGCTAGACCTGAAAAGTGGCTACTGGCAAGTTGAAATTGACCCCAAGGACAAGGAGAAAACAGCATTCTCGACAGGAAAGGGTCTGTGGCAATTTAAAGTTATGCCGTTTGGATTGTGCAACGCTCCGGCAACGTTTGAAAGGTTGATGGAACTTGTACTAACTAAGTTGATTGGCGATGCCTGTCTGGTCTACTTGGATGACATCATCATCGTAGGCCGTACGTTTGAAGAACATCTTCAAAACCTGGAACGCGTGCTCATGAAGATCCAGAGTGCCAACCTCAAGTTGAGTCCGAAGAAATGTTCACTATTCAAACGGCAAGTTAGCTTTTTGGGATATGTAGTGTCGGAAGAAGGTATCCGCACGGATCCAGAAAAAATCGCCGCTGTCAAGGATTGGCCAGTTCCAAAAGACAAGACGCAGGTCAGAGCGTTTTTGGGGTTGTGCTCTTATTATCGGCGATTTGTTAAGAACTTTGCAGATACAGCCAAACCCCTGCATAAGCTAACCGAAGAGAAGCGACATTTCAGCTGGGATGAAAGTTGCGATATCGCATTCCAGGAGTTAAAGGACCGACTATGCAAAACACCTATTTTGGGGTACCCTGATGCAGGCAAGGAATTTATAGTTGACACAGACGCGAGTGACATAGGACTTGGTGGTGTGTTGTCTCAACGGAATGGTGATCAAGAGGTTGTGATAGCGTACTTCAGCAAGTCGTTGTCAAAGCCGGAGAGGAACTATTGTGTCACGAGACGGGAATTGCTTGCTGTGGTAAAGTCATTGCAGCATTTTAGCAAATATCTTCTGGGGCGGAAATTCCATTTACGTACCGACCATGCTGCACTGAAATGGCTATTGCAGTTCAAAAATCCAGAAGGACAAGTTGCGAGATGGATTGAGCTACTACAGGAATACGACTTTGTGGTGGAACATCGCAGCGGGAAATCTCATGGCAACGCAGATGCATTGTCAAGAAGACCTTGTCCTGAAGACTGCAAGCACTGTACTAGGCAAGAGAGTAAGGAAGTGGTACCTGTGAGGATGCTCAGGACGGACCTCAGCAAACTTTGGAAGGGAATTACGGCTGCCTGCAGACCTGATCACTGGAATACCACCTGATGCCCCACGCAGTATAACCGATTATGCGAATGACTTGCGGAACAAGATGAATGACATTTATGAGCACGTCAGACAATCAGGCCAGCAAATGTCTGAAAAGATGAAAACCCGTTATGACCGCAAAATGAACAATAAAGGGTTTGACGAAGGTTCACTAGTGTGGTTGCACAATCCAGTCCGCAGCAAAGGGAAATCTCCTAAGCTTCAAGCTAACTGGGACGGACCGTACCGGATTGTGACAAAGATCAATGACGTTACCTACCGGATACAGAAAGGTGCAAGAGGTACTCCTAAGATAGTCCATGTGGATCGACTGGCGCGTTATTATGGGGCCGATAATGCTCGGGACGAGCATATCTTAGGTGGGGGCAGTGTTGCGCCGCACAATTAATGTTTGGTTGCCACTAGCGCCATCTCTTATCGAATAGCGGAATTAATGGTCAGGAGCTTTCTAGAAAGTTCGATGCTAGAACTTTCTGGAACTATCGACATGTGTTCGGTCAAGGCCGATATGTACTCGAACATTCTAGATGCTTCTACGGTAGAAGGTTCTGGAACTATCCGAGGGCCCTATATAAGCGGGAACGGAGCGCGTCCCGGGGTAGTTCATTGGAAGCGATACATGCGAGAACATCTAAAGCGATCTTCAAGTGCGACTTAAGAGTGATCCGTAGTGCTATTGTGTTGTGTTATTAGTGAGTTTAATTAAAGTGTTATTTTTGGTAATTCATATCGGCAGTTTTTAATTGTCACGAACCCCTAGCTCGTAACAATATTATAGTGAATGTAATAATAACTTCGGTCTCTGAACCCACTTAAGTGGAGTTTCTTGCCCGTTCTTCTCCATACGAAACTACATTTTGGAAGGGGCGACTAGAATCAATTCTATTTTTAAAATGTAAATGTTGACGTTCAAAAGTGCCTTTTAAGTGCCTAATTGAAATAAATGCTTTGACTTTGACTTAAAATGAAATCAATTCAAATCAGCAATTTGACTGCATTATTTTATTGCGTTTTATCATATACTTTTAAAAATTGTATAAACAACATAAACTTAATAATCTATCTAAAAACTTAAGTATAAGTAATTATAAGTTAAATTATTAGGTACCTGTAAGTATAGTTACTACAATTTTCTTTTTCCGTCAAACCATCGAGACTCGATTTATCTCACGTAGAAACGATATCCGAGTCTGCGTAAATACAAATACAAAACTTCAGAGATCTTGGGTTGTATTAAATACACAAGATTTTTTTTAAAGATTTCGTAAACTCAAACTTCGAGTGACTACCGCTGATTACGGGATCAATGGCCGCAGGTCGTGGAGTTACTTGAAATAATGACTTTGTATTTTTTTATGTTACATATCATACTCATCACGTCTTTGACTCTGTACCAATAGGTTAAGTCACCTCGAAATTGTCTTTTAAAATTCGGTTCAAAAGACACAACGCTACAAAAATAATAAATATGCAACGAATGTCTAACTGTCAACCGGGATATATTAGTTAGCGTAGTGCTAAACGGTGACGGGCTGACATGCCCACAGTTACTTACACACACTCCGATAGCGTCATGCTCTAGTTATCGAGACGTAAGGTTAGAAGATAGCAGTCACATTCAAACCCGCTGGTAACACTATCAGTCTCTAAAGGAGCGGTAGGCAACCCCTTTATAAAAGATACATTTTTAACCAGTGCGCAAACTGTAACCATGAATTCAGCATATCATTCTAGACCCCCTAGTGCAGCAATAACGTTCAAAATAATTAAATTTATGATTATTAGTAGTGTGTGGTGTGGGTCCTAGGAATCGAACCCTTATGCTTAACACTAGCGCTTGCGACCGCTAGACCAGCGAGGTAGTCAAAACAAATGTACCTTAAGGGGAATCTAGTCGCAGGCTCGAACACACTGTTTGGCTAAAAAGCACGTTGTCTCACCAGGCTTCGCGTCCGACAGAGATAGTATCAGTGATGAGCAATTAGACGCTACTCTACACGCACAACGTTATTGAGTGAGATGCAGGATCAGTTTAAATAGTAAAACAGGCGCGTATTTTTTTTTTTTGAAAAGTCCTTTGGAAAATCTGGTTTTATGAAAAAATCACTGCATAAATCAATGACCAAAAAAGTTTATTGAACTTTTCGATATTTGAGCTTTATCGGTACTGACTTGGTTTCAGAGATTTTACACATCTATTATTACTTAAACACATCCAAAGTTAGGTTAAATTAGCAAGAAAAACGAATCTTTGTTGGCTCATAAAAGTATAACATAACTTTTTAATGGCTTTGTTATTTTAGTGTTCTGTTTCCGTACAGAAAATATTAATATTGTGAAGTTTCTTGCCGGCTCTTCTCCATAGAAAGTGACAATTTGGAACCGTGCACCTATCTTCTGACGTTTCATAAGTGCCCATGCAGGTTTATGTGAAATGAAATATTTTGTTTTTATTTTATTTGAATGAGTCAAAACCATACCATGTTTAATTTCTAATGTACATTGGTGAACAGTGGAATAATACACTCCCGAAATTTGTATGGAAAAAATGTCTTCTGGATTCACCTTAACTGTAACTAACTATTAAAAACCAATTGATACAGATATCACTTTCATACTACTCATTAAACTACTTATATGATAAAAATTACATCATTATTGACAGTTTACCGACAATTCTGAACTCATGCGCATAACGTATACCCATTTTGTCACGGCTTAAAGCGGCCTAATAAACGGTTATCATTCGCGTCTTGTAAAACTCGTCGCTCAACGATGACGCGTGCGCATGTAGCGGGAGATTTCTTGTTCGGATCTACATAATAGAGCAAAACAACGTAACATGGAAGAAGGGAACTGGGTTAGTGAAGTTTTTTTGCAAGTTTTTATTCAATATCTGTGTTTAGAGCATCATTTACCCTTACAAACTTTATTTCAAAAGAATAATTAATTTAAAGATTAATTACTAACATAATATATGAATAAATACAAAAGCAAAAGGACACATAAGCGTCGAAGTATTCGTCCGCATTGCCGTCATCAGGAAACGTGCCCAGACGACTGGCAGCATTGCCACGTTGAATGGCAACGCTAATTCTTTGGCCAAAGAACGACCCAGCCCTCTGATCATAGGAAGTGTCGACCAGCCGGCGAGAAATTTCTTTAAAGAGGAGAGGTGCACTCGGGCCCCATGACCCGAGCGTTTCGACCCCAAAAGGCTCAAAACTGAGAGCATCATTTAATTGTTTATATTGAAAAGCCCTTTTGACTGCCTCGTCGGTGTAGTGGTCGCAAGCACTACTGCTGATGAGGTCCTGGGTTCGATTCAAAGGTAAAGCAAAGTATTATTGGGGTTTTCTATCTGGTTTTGATTGATGGCAATAGGTTCGCCCCCTATTACATGGGACTTAAACGTAACTGTGAAATACACTCAGTATTATAGGTACACCTCGCCCCAAGCCTTCATTGAAACAAGTCGTGGTGTTGTGTTGTTAAAAAAGATAACTTAGAATAGGTAATTTAGCATAACCAGCCTATACTTTTCCCACTGCTGGGACACAGGCTTTCTATCAGTGAGAGGGAGTGGGGCCATAAACCGACATGCAGGTCCCGTGCGGGATCTCACATGTCTTTTGTTTTGGTCCTAGTACATGTCGGTTTCTTCAAGATGTTTCTTTTTCACCGTTTTGAAAGCAGTGATGGAATTAAATACGCAAAGTAAAGTTGGGCTGCTTGGGTTCAAAATCACAAACTAACTCGAAACTCAGGTTCGATACCACTGCTTATAAATTGCATTTTCAGCAATAAAAATTAATGTAATAAGGAAAAGAAATTTTTATAAGAGTAACTATGAAACCGGTTACTCTTCTGAAAATATTTCTTTTCTTTCAAGAAAGAACCTTCTCGCCGGCTCTTCTCAATAGAAAACGATCAATTGTAACGTGCACCTAGCTTCTAACGTTTCTTAGGTGCCCATGTAGGTTTAAGTGATTTAAAATACTTTGATTTTGTATGATTGTCAGTCAGAAATTCTGACAGCAGATTACTCGTGTTTTGTTTTTTGTGTGGTGGTCAGAAAGGCAGTCGCTCCATGTAAAATACTAGTATTTCGCTGGGAATAGGACCAGCAGATGATGTTTAAGGACCCTGAAGAGGGCATGAAAGGTTTTTTCAAATAGGAATTTGGCACGGAGTTCGACGCATGGGACAAAATCAAAATCAAAAGTCATTTATTCAAACTAGGCTGAGAGTCAGCACTTTTCGAACGTCAAAAAAAAAAAGAAAACATAAGACAGTCCCTTGTCCCGAATCATATTTTAATCAACATATAACCTGACACTGACCTGCCAATTGAGAAAAAAAAAAACGTAAGACAATTTTGAATTTCGCGTGCCACCTTAACGCATTCTCTTTCATGCCAAAATGGTATTACGTTTAAACGCCCACCCTTCACCACTTCCTAGTGCTGTAGCTGGGAAGAAGAAGTGGCGCAACAAACTCCCCAGCAGCACAGCACAACAGCGGACAATTCTGAGCCCAGTTACAATTGAGCTCAGAATTGTCCCATTATATTCCCGCTATTCCACAGAATAGCAATATTCTTCGGACCTAAGAATATGTCCAAAGAGAACGCATTCTAGCAGACGAGTTTGACTTGTAAATCAGGAAATGGTACGCCAAAGTAACATTGTTAACGAAGATTCAATTTTGACTGACAAATTATGTGCATAATCGATTTTATGACCTCGTACTTCTATCCTGATTGACTTTATCCCTTATCCCAATTTACTAGGGGTCGGCACAATATATCTTATTCTTCCACACTTCTCGTGTCGTCATCTCCGTAGTCACACCCTTTCTAACCATATCATTTTAAAAATGCTGATAGACTTTAAATTTTCAAAAAGGAATTCCCATTTTTCAATATTGGCTTTTTAATTAATAAGTTTTTTAAATATAAAATACGTTAATTTAAAGCAATTGAAACACAAACGCGATATTCTCATTTCTCTCAGACACAGTCTGAGCAATTTAAAAAGAGAGACGCGAAACAATATTTGACCTACTTTACTCGGAAACGAAAGACGGAAAGAAAGCAGAATACGTCAATAAATGAAGAATTGTTTTAGAACAGATGCTGGTCTCTGAAACCTTGGAAGGGCCAGACCTTGGAAGGGTCCATAGAAGAACAAAATTCTCAAAGAGAGAAGAAGATTACACATTAACAAGAAGATGATTTACAGTGACATATTTTCAGAAAGAGCTGTCTCTAGATTGTATTACCTTATAGGGAGTTAATTGTAAAGCGAATGCCTGAATTGTATTTGTCGTTTCATATTGATGTCATTAGTAGGTATATTTGCATAGTAGGAACATTTTGTACGAATTTTAATATAAAACAATTTTATCAATGTAAGTATATTTAACCACTCAATAGGCAATATCATTTAACACGCAAATTGTACTAACAGTAAGAAAATACGAGATGAAAATTGAGCCTAGCGCAATCATCGAACCCACGTCCCATGAAGTTTGAGACACAAACCGCAGACAGTCACCTGTGACAGGCATCATGGTGACCTCAATACCCATAGTAAATTAGCCCACATTCAGAACCGACCGAGTGTATAACCATTGCAAATAACATCCAAATACAAACAATAGTATAACCATGAAGAACACACAAAAAAGTAGAGAAATCTCTTCACAACACAACTCTTCCCAAGAAAGTAGTACACAGCTACAGCGAACACTATGGATATAAGAAGAAAGGTACAAAAAATAACCAACCTTGAAGGAGGGACAGGATAACACAGATATACAGAACATCCATTTTGATAATTCACACTGTAATAATATTAAACACTCGCGGCGTTTTCGTGGGGCGCGCGGTCATGGCGCGTGCAGCGTGGCGGGCTGTCGGAAAGCGACTGGGCGAGCATCGCGACAACAGGTGCGCACGCGCACGCAGGTACTTTCTTCCCCCCCTTCTCTCCTCCCGCGGAGCTTTCGCGCGCTGAATAACCGATTTCTGGCGCTCCAGGGTATTCCTATACGTGTTTTGAAACATAAAATAATTGGGTTAGTAGGTGTGACTTGGTATTCTAATTACGATGGCTTAGGATTATATGGCGTTCGTCGCGGCCGGTGTATTTGTTATACAGACCTACATAGCTGTATCGGTAATTATTGATTTGTAGGCTATTGGTGACGTCAGAAGATTCGGACTTCTGACAGTGTATCAAAATATTTCAATAGGATCTGATTAGATTAATGCGCTGTACAGTGTGTTAATTCATGTTTAGTCATGTTTGGTTATTGTTATAATAACACAATGCAATTTGGTATTTCTATTAATATTGTAACGGTTTATTTATTTAAAAAAAAATAATAACATAATTTATATCTGTGTCGGTAAAATGTTTTAAGAAAATTATCTTTGTTCAACCATATGCGTTGATGTCTTTTGTATGAAACCGCGATTGCTACGAAAATGGGTCTACGATTTTTACAATATTTTGGCAATCGTTTTATTTTGAGTATTGTTTTCCCAACTATGCTAGGGTCAGCTTCTAGTCTAACCGGATGCAGCTGATTACCAGTGTTTTATATAGAGCTACTGCCTATCTGACCTCCACATTTCACAACCCTGTGACCGGGTAATACGATACACTTTAGTAAGTCTGATTGTCAGACTTTCGGGATTCTGACTACCCGTAACGACTGTCAAAGATATATAAATAAAACCCGGGTCGGTAATTTAAAAAAAATGCTGTTCCATACATTTTGACCAGTGTAGTTTTCTATGCAAAAGCAGATTTTTTTAAATGTTTTCGCTAGAGGTTTAAAATCATGTGCTGAGTTTATGGTAATCGTTTCCGAGTCGATGCCTCTCCAACATACTCCAATAGCCTCATCATCATCATTTCAGCCGAAAGACGTCCACTGCTGGACATAGGCCTCCCCCAGGCTCCTCCACTTCGACCGGTCTTGTACTTCCCACATCCAGCGGATACCCGCGGCCTTCACAAGGCAATAGCATAACTAGAAAGAAATCCCGTTCAACACGTAAAATTACAAATGCATAAAAATCATTTGAAAAATCTAAATAAGTACATTATTTTCACAGAACAGCTACCTCATTAACCCACAAACTGTATCAAAGAAATTTCTTTAAAATAGAAACCCAATTGAAACGAGATTCGATATTAATTCACTTTCACGAGAGAATCGATTCGACAAAGTTGCGTAACTAGAGATCGCGATGGCGGCCGATTGAGCTCCTATTATTTAAAAGTAGAGTACCATCACGCTACGGTCCTCTATGTGCTTTGCTGGGGTTTGGTTTCCATACTTAGACCTTCAGATAGATCTTTGTTTGTGCACTAGCTTTTGCCAGCGACTTCGCCCGCGCGGAACTTTTATCCCCTATTTAACTCACTTAGGGGTTGAATTTAAAAAAAAATCCTTCCTTATTCCTTGTCTACATTACAAAGGAAACCTCTGGGAAAATTTTCAGCTTTCTAGGTCCAAGGGTTTGGGCTGGGCATTGATGAGTCAGTCAGTTTTTTTTTTTTGGGTGGGAAATCATCAAATAACTTCTCCCGCTCTGGGTGGAGCAGGAGGGCGTGTCAGACTTTTACTGACTAAAACCCACCCGTGTTCCTTCAGTAGCCCGTATGCCAGGGGCTGTGGTGTCTCTTTCGAACAAACCCGCACCCCTGGCAGGCATCGGCCCTTACGGGTCCCATCACTTTTTGTGCTGACATCTCTTTGAGGCGCGCGTGGAACACAACGCGCCGTCGACTTGGGCTTGGTCCTTACCGGACAGCGAGCTACCCATTACTCGCCGTCCGCAAGCCCGCGCCTACGGTGGCCGGAAATCGGCCTGGGATTCCCGACGCCCAGGGCGTCTCCGTATCCTGCGGCGGCTAGGGTCGCGAGGGCGCACACTCACATTTGTATGAAAGGCGGATACCAGGCAGGCAGAAGCCGGCTAATATAATGTAAGATAGTTATCTAAATAATTATTGTCACTAACTATTCCTAGCACGTAAAATGCATACTAATATCCCGGTGAGATCTAGAACGCACTTCTCAAATGTGGGTCTTTCTGAACATAAATGTCTGGAAAGTACACATTTGAGGAATAATTATTTACTCACTTTGTTATTTAAGTTCTATACTTACAGATGAGTCATATGCCTAGCCCAGGTCGGTTTCCAGCCTAAGCAAATAAATACCAGTATTTTATGTATCTAAATGGCCAGCGGCCTTGCCATACAACGTGGTAATGCTGCCAGTCTCTTGGGAAGATTACCAGTTAACAGCAATGAGGATGATTTTTTGGACGCCATTTTTTAATTTGTGAATAAGTTTAGTAAAGTTAGCATTATATTTGTTTTTTATTTACATGTAAATAACGTTAATAATATTCTTTTAATATAATAATGTGCTTCCCACATCCAGCGGACCGGTCTTGTGCTTCCCACATCCGCTGGATGTGGGAAGCACAAGACCGGTCGAAATGGAGGAGCCTAGGCTGGGGGAGGCCTATGTCCAGCAGTGGACGTCTCTCGGCTGAAATGATGATGATGATGATGATAATAATGGAGCAACAGCCTATACTGGCTTTCAAAACCCAGTTACTGGGTAACAAGATACCAGATGCTTTCATGTCTGAAATGAAATGTATGCATGGCAACAGAGGTGAATTCACTGCGTAATAATAATTACTAGTGGTCGCCCAGTGGTCGAAATTCAACCACAATTCATTTAAATAGGAAACACTATTATAATACAAATATTTGCTTTCTGCACTCCTTCTCCATATAAACTTTAACTATGACACATTTCAAATTCCTTCCTCCGTAAAGTTTTTGCTTCTCGTGTAGATTATTATTATTATAAAGGAAAAGTTTTTATCCAGTGCGCAAACTTTAACCATGAATTCAGCATATCATTCTAGACGCCCCAGCGTAGAAATTTTTCGTCGGTTTTACAAAAAATCAGCTGTTTCATAGAAAAGTGCAATACCTACGCTGTGAAAATGTATGGAACAGCTGGTTTTTTTTTTGTATAACCGACGAAAAATTTATGTGCTGGGGGTCTTTAATGATATGCTGAATTCATGGTTAAAGTTTGCGCACTGGATAAAAACTTATCCTGTATCTTCTATATCTATACTATTAATAAAGAGGAAAGATTTGATTGTTTGTTTGTTTGAATTGAATAGGCTCCGAAACTACTGAACCGATTTGAAAAGCTACACTATCCCTGGGTGACATAGACCATATTTTATCCCCGTATTATCACGGGAACGGGAACTACGCGGGTGAAACCGAGGAGCGCTGCTAGTAGATTATATTCCGTGTGATGTCGGACGTAAAGAATAGCACCAAATCATCTCTTCCCGTGGGTGTCGTAGGAGGCGACTAAAGGACTTACTAGAAAATGGGCAGCAGCGTTCTCTATGCATTGTACCATCATACTGCAATCGCCAACTCACCTGCTAAGCGTGGCGATTATAGCAAGCCCCCACAAATTGGGGAGGCCTATGTCCAGCAGTGGACGTCTTCCGGCTGAAATTATCTCTCACTGCTGCCTACTCTGTCCAGCGCTGCGTAATAATTACACACTTAAAAATAATATCGACCATTTTGTTGGTCTACTTACAGGATAATCTTTAGGATATACTTTACTAGCTTTTGCCGGCGGCTTCGCCTGCCCCGGACCGTATTACCGGGATAAAAGTATCCTATGAGTTATTCCAGTTTATTATCTATCGGTGTGCAAATCTCATCCAAATCCATTCACCCGTTGCTGCGTGATTGAGTAAAAAACAAACCTCTAAATTTCCAAACACACAAACTTTCACATTTATTAAATTATACTAGCTTTTGCCAGCGGCTTCGCACGTGTGAACGTACTATCGGGATGAAAAGTATCCTATGTGGCAATCAAGGATATAAACTATATGTGTGCCAAATTTCAAACAAAACACACTGTACTAGGTTAGGGCTGTACGGAGGGTGACCCAGGAGTGTGACTGGCGTGCTGTCCGGAAAATCCCTCTTTTTGAGCGCGGTATGCGAAGGCGCGTTGTCGTAGTGGAGTAGTAGCCTGCGGAGCCCTGTGTTTGATCACTTGTTGCTCACAACAGAGAAAACTTCTGCCAAGCATTTGGTAGTATACCATTCAGCGTTGATGCTTCTTTGGTTTCGTAAAGGAATTGACACCAAGTAGCACGTCAAATGGAAAAAGCTCGCGATCAAAATCTTCCCCCCGGTTCTAGATCGCTTCACTTTGGTAGGCATTGATTCGTTTTGAAACACCCAAACCGCCGACTGGCGCTTCGTTGCTGGATCGTATTGATAAATTCAAGACTGGCGAGCCTGCTTCAAATTTGTTTATCATATTACTGCACCATTCCACCCGGGCCTGCTTCTGAGCATCGGTGAGGTTGTGCGGCTCCCAGCGTGAAACTATCTTCCTCACACGAAGATGCACGTGTAGAATTTCGTGAAGGCTTCCCGATCCAACCTGCAGTATGTGCTGAATCTCTTGATACGGAACTCGCCTATTGTCATGGATGAAATTTTTCACAGATGGCTCGTTTTCTTCCGTAACTGCCGTCAAAGGGCGACCACTTCTTTCTTCATCCCCCAAAGTTAGTAGACCGCGCTTAAATTTGATATACCAACGATACGAGGTTATCTTAGAAGGCCTTTATCCATGAATGCCATTTGAAGTCTATCGTACGATTCGTCCGGTATCAAGCAGGCGACACTTGAAATCGTAAAAAATCAATGCGCGAAAATGTTCCCGGCGCAGATCCATTTTTTTATGAGACACGATAATTTAAATTAGCTCGCGAACAATGTGGAGGGAAATTTTGAAATTGGAACGTACCTATATTTAATTACAAATAATAATATTTTCAAAATAGGTTATAACTGACCAGTCTCGCATACATAAAAACTTTTTTCGCAATACTTTCTGAGTAGCCTGGTACTTGCGTTTTGCTTCCGATCGTAATACAACCCAACTGGGTTGCGATCACTCGTTAACCAGTTGATATTGATCGCCTTCAAATTCAATCGTTGGTCGATCGATGAACATCCGGCAGGCGTGCACCACATATGAGATCAATCTGAACGAACGATCGCATCGATCGGCGGCAATCTATGTAGTTGCAGGTCTATTGAAAACACCACAAGGCAAGCAAAACGATCATATTCCTTTGGTACAAGTAATTATTAAAACCACCACTCAAATAGCGTCACCACATCAAATCATATACACATCACATAGACGGCACGGTTGGCGCAATGGTTAAGCGATTGACTGCTGCGCTGCGTGTCGCGAGTTCGATTCCCGCACGGAACAAATATTTGTATGACCTACAAGTCGTTGTTCCGGGTCTGGCCGTTTGTGTATGTTAGTTTAAATGTTTGTAAACGCACCCACAATACAGGAGAAATTCCTAGTGTGGGGCAACGTTTTTTTAAAAAAAAAAAAAAAAAAAATCGTTCTTAATTATATAATTTGCGTAACGCTATTTGAGAGGGGGTTTGGTGGGTTGGACATATGACCACAACTGTTTACAGGGATTTTTTTTAATCAATGCACAAATTCTAATCTGAATCAGAATCTAGAGGTAAAGGTCTAGAATGATTTGCTGAATTCAATCAAGGTTACAGTTTGCGCACTGGTTAAAAATGTATACTGTACCTCATCTTTAGAATAGCAAGCTCATGACTGTGAATGGTGTTAGTGTAAAGGGCGGCGAATATTATTTTTGCCCGGAGCGGCTAAATAGCTAGATCGGGCCCTGGTCTCCATCTGCCTAGCCTTTTCCCATCTATGTTGGAATCGGTATCCATTCAACTGGATGCAGCTGAGTATCAGTACTTTACATGGAGCGACTACTTATGTGACCTCCACAACTCAGTTACTGGGTTATATACACTACCCCTTGGTAAGATTGGTTGTCAGACTTTCTGGCTTCTGACAACCCGTCCAACCCGACCAACTGTCAAAAATCCATGAATGCTAGCCGGGACAAATGGATTAAGGAGTCCTTCGATGCATGAAGGAGTTTTTCCTGGTTAAATACTTGTATTTCTCTAAGCAATCTCTATAGCGCAATACGCAAATAGTGTATAATATTAGTCATTTAAAATAAGGATGAATAATAAATACAAGAATCGTTTTGCAATAGGAGTAAACTTTCTCCAAAAGTTGGAGACTGTCCAAGGAATGTCTCTGAAATGATGGCGTAAACGCATAAGCACGGATATTTAGATGACACTCATGTGCTTGGAATTAGAAACCTTCGTGAAGTTGGTTCGAAAAGAGTTTCAATTGTTATTTTTAGGAAGCTTTATACTGGAGAGTAGTGGTGGCCCAGTAGTCTCACAGAGAGGACGCCTGTGTCCCAACTGTGAACAGTAATTTTTAATTCAGCCAGCAGGTCAACCTACCCAAAACTGTCAAATTTTCCCAATTGAACATGAACCTTATACTTACGGGATAAAGTTGAAAATCTATCAAATAAATTTGACAGATTGGAGTAGCTTGATGTGCTGGCGTCTGTACGTTGAAGTCAATTATGTCAGTATGCTGAATACGACAAAAATTCAGATTCGTTATATTGACTCTGGTTTATGAGATAAGACTTTATAACTACTTGACTGAAATAAGGTTTTTGTACCGATTCATAACCTTTCACATTCACAGCATAAATGTAACAGTCATTAAAATGATTAGTTGGCATAGTCCATACCATCGGCATTCTAAATTTATGCCCTTTTTTACATCCTTCGTGGCTCCATTGTCGCAGAGATTCCACGGTTTTCCCCCCTTTTTTTTAACAAGTTTTATCCCAAAGTATGCATGGTAGGTTTGTTTCACAAAATCATTGATCTTTTTCTTTGTTTTTGTTGGAATTGTTATTGATAAGGCTTTCGCGATGGAATCATATTTTTAAAGAGAATAATTGCACTTAAAATAGGGTACGAACTGATTAAGGTCTAATATCTCCGAAACTATTATGACTATCTACGTGAATAGAAAACGTAATTTGGTTGGGTATACTCAAATTATTACAACTAAAGTAGGAAGGCAGGTAATTTTTTTTTGTAATGATCGCGTTTATGTCCAGAGTCAATCCAAACAGAGTAAATACATTTATGGTATGTCTGATGATGACGGTATTTATTAAAACCAATAACAAAATTACTGACGAGGATTTTTTATTGTTTCGTAGTTTTATATACTTATGTATGTTTATGGATACTTGTTGGAGAGGGACTAAAAAACAGCCATCAGTGCTGAAAGGGGCTTTTAATAATTTTAACCAAACTTTGATTCGGTAGTTTACAGTAGGTACGTACTGGCCACGTTTTCCAATGTAACCTGAAACTACGTACCACTCTAGGACATCATAGGATTATCGTGTTACCACCGATATGTGGTCGACCTGACTTGAGCATCATCGATGCTTTTAATGCTCCCTTTCATTAAGATTACGCCACTCAAGCCTTGAAGTAACAAAGTGCCATCGAATGGCATTCCAGTCACGTCGGCCATCTTGGCTTTATCGTGGCACTACGCACCAAAAGTGCTGCAAATAGGAGTCACTGACATCCGGCATTGAAAGAATTTAGAAATGTTACACTCACCCACTTTTAAATATAGGAGCCATGTTATATAAAAAAATGTAATTTTGTCCTTGTGTTCTGTCACACAGAATTGTTTTTTGATGTTTTACATCTTTCCTCTCGCTTTCCTGCAATCAGTGGAAGTGACAAGGAACGGAAGTGTATTACATGAAGCAGGGGAAGTGCGCGCTATTTTATTTGACCTATGAAACATGGTCACTCACAATGAGCCGCATAAGAAGGCTTAAAGTCACCCAAAGGACAATGGAGAGGGCTATGTTTGAAGTTTCCTTACATGATCGAATCAGGAATGAAGAGATCCGCAGGAGAACCAAGATAATGGACATAGCCCGAAGAATTGTCAAACTTAAGTGGCAGTGGGTAGAACACATTGCTCGCAGAACAGATGGCCGATGGGGCAAAAAGGTTCTGGAGTGGCGACCGCATACCGGAAGATGTAGAGTGGGAAGACTTCCCACAAGGTGGACCGATGACCTTGTGAAGGCCGCAGGAATCTGTTGGAAGCGTCGGAAGCAGCGGCATCGTATCGTCATTCGGCTGAAATAATGACGATGATGATGATGAGTGCTCGCAGTAGTAGAGTGTCTCGGAAAAAAATATGGATACCATGAGCCGTTTCAGCACATATGGGAAGAACACATGCACACACTATAAATGCTTTTTAAATGCGCTCATCGATGTCTGTTGACTATTTTACTCGTCGATAGGATTACATAGGAAACGACCATCTAAGTGCATCTAGTTTCTGACGTTTCATAAGTGCCGAATTGCCCATGTAGGTTAATGTAAAATAAAATACATCTAACTTAATCAATGAGGTCACAATACCGATTGTTCTACAATGAACCACAATGCCTATTGCACCTCATCAGTTTGTATGATAATCTTCTCAGGTATGGTCGGGCAATTTTCTATTGCGCACTGAATTTTGAACTCTCATTATTAAACTTAGCATTGAGAATCCAACTGAAGGTATCCCAGCGCCTCCACGAAACACAAAGGAGCAAGTAAAGCCAGGCTTCAAACCTAGCAACAATCGAAGGCGTTAAAGGCTAACAATCGTCCATCAAACCATTAGGGAACATAAACCATTCCTGTATCACTCCACCAACTTAGATACAACTACGTCTTACTTCATCCTTAACACCACTGCATAAAGCTTATTTTTGCTTAATTTATATGCAGGACCATGGTTCATACCTGAGCTGAGTTACAAAACAAGCTACTTGCATTTATAAAGTATCTCTAATACAATTTCATAAAGTTAGTTTTTGTTTGTTTTCGAAAAGCTGGGTAATACAACGTCGCATGTTGATAATGCAATGGTAATGACTTTTATTGCTTTTGTGCTAAAGTCCATTACAGTGTGTTTTAACTATGCGTGTAGTATTGTGGGTTAATAGTTTCCTATCTTGAATTTAAGGTGTTGGAATGTTATAAGCACTTTCTTTTATCCTTTAAAAGGGATGGGTATGTTTGGGTTCATCGCATCCATAGGTGGATAACGTTATTCGAAGTCCATACATAGTACAAAAGGGCTCAAAACTTTCCATTCGTTTTGTGACATTTTTTTTTCCTGGTGCTATTTTTCGCGATTGCTATTTTTGCCACTCCTCAAAAGACCAGAGGCGTAATTAGGATGGGGCAGGTAGGGCACGAGCCCTTGGTACCTATTGAAGGGGGGCGCGAAACGTTATAAAAAATATCAACAATTTCAATGAACCATTCCCTATTGTGATATCTAAGAAATCTAAAGAGCTACTTAAATTTATTGTGCAGTATGAGAATGACGTTTTTCCAAATCTGCCTATTTCTATTGAAATTCTGCTTCAAATTGCAGTATTGCTAGTTGTGAGTGATTTTTCGCAAGTTAAATGAATACCTTTGTTATTGAAGGTTATGCGACCTAGCTTTGCTCAGTGTCGACCAAGAAGATAATTTTACGAAGGGAGGCGCAAATGTGGTGCGTGCCATAGGCGCCATTTTCTATTGGTACGCTCCTGCTTATGACCAAGTAATAACAGCTGCACGGTGCGATCAATCAGGTTAAGCTAGGCTTTTCGCGGTTGGTCCGTGGATGGGTGACCATCTTTACATACCAAGAGCCTTCCATGCCTCGGAAAGCACGTTAGGTCTCGGTTATCATTCGTAAATCTTTAACAGTCTTTGCTTTTCTAGTCAAAAGCCCAAATCTAGCAGCCAAGTTTTACCAAGGAGTTGTTGCATTACCCAATAACCAGGCTGTGGAGGTCAAACAGGCAGTCGCTCCATGTAAACTACTGGTCTTCAATTGCATCCGGTTGGACCGGAAGTCGATCCCGGGACCGTTGGGAGAAGGCTAGGCAAATGAAGATGTGGCTCAAAAGATTTACAAAATGTTTTTGCTCGTATTTTTACTTTTAAGAAAGGGAATATAAATAACTTCAGTGACGCAATGCTTTTTATGTACCCACCCTCAGCGTGGGATGAAGGCTAAGAAATGGTTCCATTGGTCGTGATAGTGCTGCGAAGGTGGTCCGCGAAATTAATAATTTCTTACGTTTTTTCCAATTTGTAGGTCAGTGGCAGGATGTATGTTGACCAAAATATGACTCGCGACTGTAACAAAAATGGCTTTGCACAATAATAACAATCAAAATCAATACAACCTTATAAGTTCATAAAAAACATTGAATGACTATTTTATGGAATAAACATACAATGGGAATCATATTTTGTATAACATACAACCTGACACTGACCCGAAAAGCGCATAAGAAAGTGTTTTTTTTTAACAGCCTGTACTGCCATTCAGCGCAGAGGCCTTCCAAAAATCGTTCCAGAAATGTATTATCTCTCCGTGCAACCTCAAACCAGCCCTCGCAGTACGCGTACAACCAGTCTATTCTACCAAAAACTTATCGTGAAGAGTCATCGGAAGCTCCCTCTCACCATCTCTTTCTGGGGCGGCCTCGTCGAAGTGAATTTATGTTACTTTAATGACGTAATTGCAATTCACATATAGCCGACCCAACATGGCTACTTGAAGCATAATCACCCTACAAGGTTCCCAATGCCTACACATGCCTCCTTTCTGTGAGAGGGACGTGGACGTGATGTATTGACACAGTGTGTGTGTAGTGACACAGGCCTCCTCTCATCGTGTTCCAGTAGTGGGGACTTCATAGACTGATTATGGGCCTAGGGTTGGACAGCCTTGGTTTAAAGTACTATAACTGTAATGACGCAATGATGGCTTTCTTGAATATTCAAGCCACCAGTTGGCGCCACTTTGACAAGAGGTCTTCCAGTTCGACAATGAACTTAAAATATTTGATGTCATTCGTTCACCATTCCGTCCATAGGCGCTTTGACACTTTTGTCAGGACCTGACGTCTCAGTGCTGCCACCTAGTGAACGTCATTTCAGAAAACCGTCATTGCTTTTGATATCGTTTACTGTCGACTTTTGAAACTTTTAACAAAGGTATTTTTGTATCCCAAAAATTGTGAAAACGTAGGTAAATACGAGTAACAGTCACACTTCCGCTGTACAGGCAAAATAAACTAAAATCGACGAAGTATCTGCTACGCTAGACGCTATACGTGTGCAACTGTGCGTAGATTTGTTATGTGACCACAATTTTCTCCCACGATCAGAATTATGCGATGGCGAAGTAGATCGGACAGTTAAGCACAGAATTATCACTGGATGAATGAAATGGTGGCAGGTCACGGGAACAATCTGCGACTGCCATCATCAGCATATAGCAGTCCACTGCTGGTCAGACAGTTTCAATAATATCGTCATATTTCAACCAATTTACACAAAACCTTAACAAATTATGCACCTAAACCTTCCTCTTGATGGGCACGCCACGATTGCGGCGGTAAGTCCCCTCTTTGAGGAGTGGTTTGAGAGGCGGCATGGCGTCCTCACCTTCCGCCTGACGCAGGTCCTCACCGGACACGGTTGTTTCGGGAGGTTCCTGTTTCGGATAGGGCGGGAGGAAACGCCCGGGTGTTTCCACTGCGAAGATCGCCCTGAGGACACGGTGGAGCACACGGTGGCGGTCTGCCCTGCTTGGGCGGAGCACCGCCGTGTCCTCGTGGAGGCGATCGGCGGCGGCGATCTCTCGCGTCCGGCCCTGGTCCAGGCCATGGTACGGAGCGAGAGGGCATGGGGAGCCGTCACCTCCTTCAGCGAAGCAGTGATGCTCGCGAAGAGGGAGGCGGCGCACGTGAGGGAGAGGCAGCATATGCGCCCTCGCGACCCCAGCCGCCGCAGGATACGGAGACTCCCTGGGCGTCGGGAATCCCAGGCCGATTTCCGGCCACCGTAGGCATGGGCTTGCGGACGGCGAGTAATGGGTAGCTCGCTGTCCGGTAAGGACCAAGCCCAAGTCGAAGGCGCGTTGTGCTCCACGCGCGCCTCAAAGAGATGTCAGCACAAATAGTGATGGGACCCGCAAGGGACGATGCCTGCCAGGGGTGCGGGTTTGTTCGAAAGAGACACCACAGCCCCTGGCTTAAGGGCTACTGAAGGAACACGGGTGGGTTTTAGTCAGTAAAAGTCTGACACGCCCTCCTGCTCCACCCAGAGCGGGAGAAGTTATTTGATGATTTCCCACCCAAAAAAAAAAAAAAAAAAACCTTCCTCTTGAATCACTGTGTCTGTCGGTGAAAGCCACATGAAAATCCATTCAGTATTTTTTTCACTTTATCGGGAACCGACAGACAGGCGCGGCGGGGACTTTGTTTTATAATATAATTATAGTGATGATTGTGATAAAAAGTTAACGTTCAAAACAGAAAACCGTGCGAGAGCAGTGGAGGCCCAGTGGTAACGGCCGTGACTTATGAATTAGATCGTGGGTTTGAAGTTTCGAACCCAAGTACGCAATTGACTTTGTGTAAATTATTTCATCACCACTGCTCTCAAAACGGTGAAGGAAAATATCGTGAGGAAACGTTCTAGAACGAGTTTAACCCTAGAGTGTCACAATGCACTAGAAAAAGTAACAATTTCTAACCGCAACACTGTGACACTGCAATGGATAAAGGGACACAGTGGATCACTAGGCAACGATGCTGCTGACGAATAGGCCAGGAGCGCGTCAGTCTGCGGTCCCGAACCCATCATGCCCATCCCCTTCAACCAATTAGGTAAGCAGGTGGCTTCAGGAATACACCCACAAGCGGAGAGCTGGTGGACCCAGACACCAGGCTACAGGCAGTCTAGGCAAGCAATGCCATCTCTGGATGGCAGGCTGACCAGACGTCTGTTACGCCTGGTCAGAAAAGATCTGCATCTGGTGACTGGTATCATCACAGGACACTGCCCGCTAAACAAACATTTCTACACAATAGGCATAACGGACAGCCCCTTGTGCAGGGTTTCCATGGAGGCTGAGGAAACCGTTGCGCATGTGTTTTTTGAATGCACAGGCATAGCCCAGATTAGAACAGAAACCCTCGGGGCACCCAAATGTTACAAGGATATCCTCAACAGACCAGGAGTTATAGGCAACTTCTGGAGGGAGGTGGGCTGGCTGGAATAACAACCGCAGGCCATGGCTCACGCACAATGGTCCACCTGAAGGACTAAGTGCGGAAACCAAACCCTTAACATAGAACATAGAACGTTCTAGAACCGAAAATTCGAAGACATGTGACATCCGCGAACCCGCCATCGCCACTCTGTCTCACAGAGAGGAGGCTGATTATGATCACATTTATACTCCACAGCGGAATCATGTGTGAATCTCCAGCTGACCAGGTTTTATTTGCTTCAGCTTACCTGAGTTCGAACTCTAAAGTCTTCCAGGTAACCGAAGGCAACTTATGTCCAGGTGCGAAATTTTCAGCAGAATGAACGAATAGGTTCGGTAGGAATGCACTATCTCCCCACAGCCTTAGCCTTTCCTTAGACCGTTCGCTAGGGAGTGGGAGGACAGTTTATAATTTTGAAAGCTTTTTTAAAGCTTGTACTTATGTATTTTCTAAAAAATTGTGTTTCTTGTCGAGTAGTTTTCGGAATGTAATGTTGGTTTGTGTGTGTAGCTACCGCCTACCGGTTGTATAAAGTAATCTGTAAACGGTATATAAGATTTATTATCTACAGATTTATAAAATACAAGCTTAGGTAGGTACACACGGCTACACATCAAGCTAATGCATTTCCTGTTTACGCTGATCTCGCACTGTAGGTACGGAAATCCTATACAATACGAGATCAGTTTCTATTGGAAATGTAGGTATAGCTTGATGTGTAGCCGTGCGTATAGGTATTAGGCATTCAACATCACCATTTCACCTATCCGTCCACTATTAGGTATCTAATCATGGTGATTATGGAACATCTAGGTAACTAATAAGGAGTTTACTTAGATTATATGACTAGCTTATAAATCAAACAATTAGAAGCAAGTACAGTAGGTACCTATTGAGTTATGTTTTTAGTAGGTACTCACCTGTTTTATCTCTACGATTACAAACTATACTAGGTACAAGTTAGTCACTCCCAGACACAGTCAGACACGCTACACAAGTCCAAACATATTTATTTGACTACCAAAAGTAGGTACAGAGGCCAGCACATCAAGCTACCCGAATCTGGCAAATTTCTTTGGTAGTTTTTCAACTTTATTCCAAAACAATATGGTTCATGTTCAATTGGGAAAATTTGACAGTTTGGGATAGGTTGACCTGCTGGCGACTGTACATAAGTAATTTCGGGCCTTCGCCCAAGCTACGACGATCAGAAGGAAAATATGTTATTAGGAGCGCCATCTATTGGTTTACTTATATAACAGAAATCTATTTCCTAGAAATAATAGTTTAACACAGACTACAATACGAGTATAATAATGTAGTTTAGTGTACAACGTACAGAGTAGATAGAATATCTTTGGCAAAAAAAGTCAAATAAGGTACTCTGAGCTATAGTTTCCTTTTTTTGGTTTGATCTAAACGTTTTTTGTTTATCCATGTGGCTAGCCGTACCCATAGACATAAAAAAATCAATGGCCGTAACTATCTATGGTAGACGTTTTGTTCGACTCTGTGTCACAGATTATATGTAAGTAGCAAGAAGCTACTCTGTGTTGGTGACTTGTGATTAGTGATGTGCCGTTCCCGGGAATGTTCCCAAAGTGGGAATGTTCCCAAAAGAATCTTTCCAGTGCCCGGGAATATTCCCAATTGCTGGGAACGTGTCAGTGAAACCACATAGAATTATAATAAAAGTAAAAATATAATAACATACAAAGTTACTGGTAAGATTTAGTAAGTAAGTAGATTTGAAATGTAATGAGTACTCATTTAGTAACTTTAACATTCATTGTATTAATTTTAGAAAGAGGTAAATAAAAATTTCGAATGTAGGAGACTAGGAGGTTTAGAGATTCATCATCATCATCATCGTCATTTCAGCCGAAAGACACACTGCTGGACATAGGCCTCCCGCAAGCTCTGCCACTTTGACCGGTTCTGTGCTTCCCGCATCTAGCGGACTCCTGCGGCCCTCACAAGGTCATAGGTCCACCTTGTGGGAGGCCTTCCAACTTTACGTCTTCCGGTACGCGGTCCCCACTCCAGAACTTTTCAGCCCCATTGGCCATCTGTTCTGCGAGCAATGTGCCCTGCCCACTGCCACTTAAGTTTGGCAATTCTTCGGACTATGTCGGTTACCTTGGTAACCTTCTCCTGCGGATCTCTTCATTCCTGATTCGATCACGCAGGGAAACTCCAAGCATAGCCCTCTCCATCGCCCTTTGGGTGACTTTAAGCCTTTAATGAGGCCTATTGTGAGCGACCACGTTTCGGTTTCATATGTCATCACTGGCAACACGCACTGGTCAAAGACTTTCGTGTTGAGACATTGCGGTATGTGGGACGAGAAGATATTGCGAAGCTTCCCGAACGCTGCCCAGCCGAGTCGGATTCGACGATTGACCTTTTTTTCGAAGTTGGACCTACCTAACTGGACAGTGTTACCTAGGTAAACGTACTCTTCCACAACTTTCAGTGCAGCTCCTCCGACCGTTACGAGAGTGGGTGTTACATGGGTATTGGATATGACCTTTGTCTTGTCCATGTTCATCCTCCATGGTCTCAGCCATGACAACTATATCATCGGCAAACCGAAGGTGAGTGATGTACTCGCCATTGATGTTGATGCCAGCCCCTTTTCAGTCCAGAACCTTGAAGACATCCTCCAGTACAGCGGTGCAGAGTTTCGGAGAGATAACGTCTCCCTGTCTTACACCTCGCTGCAGAAGGATAGGTTTCGAGGTCCGGTCCTGGAGTCGGACTGACATGGTGGCGTTTTCGTACAGACACTTCAACACCGCCATGTACCGATAGTCGATCTGGTACCGTTGGAGGGACTGCAGTACAGCCCACGTTGCGATCGGATCAAAGGCTTTTTAGTAGTCCACAAACTCTAAACAGAGAGGCAGATTATACTCTTCGGTCTTCTGTATAACCTGCCGCAGCGTATGTGTGTGGTCTACTGTGCTAAAGCCTTTACGAAACCCGGCTTGTTCGGGAGGCTGGAAGTCGTCAAACCTGCGCGCTAGACGGTTTGTGATGACTTCGGAGAACAGCTTGTAGACATGGCATAGAAGTGAGATGGGTCTATAATTCTTATGAAAGGCATTGTCACCCTTCTTAAAGAAAAGTACCAGCACACCTCTGTTCCATGCCTGTTTTGCCCTCGAGTATGACGGAATCAAACAGCTTCTGGAGGGCCTTAAGAACGAGTTTCCCGCCGGCCTTTAGGAGTTCAGCTGTGATTCTGTCATCACCCGGCGCCTTGTTGTTTTTAAAGCTGCTTCAGAGCCATCCTAATCTCGTACAAGCTGACGTCCGGGATGTCTTCAGTATACTGTCGGGTCAATCTAGCTCTTGGGTCGTTTGCCAGATTCGTAACGGGGTTTCTTGTTGACTTGTATAACTGTCCATAGAATCTCTCAATCTCTCTCAACACCGACCGATGAACGCAGGATCGTATCCACTAAGCCTGAGCCTTGGTGGATACGATCCTGCCTTCATCGGTCTTCAGTTTCGTAAGCTGACTTTGCCCAATAGACAGATCCCTAGCAAAGACCTTGGAGCCTTTATTTCGTTCTATTGCGTCTACTCTAAAGCGGCGGAGGTCGCTTTTCAAGGACTTAAAGATCCGTCTGTTAAACTGCCGGTACTCAAGCGCATCGTCTGAAGACTGCAGGACAATCTCGCGCCTCTCCTTCATGAGCTGCAAAGTAGGATCAGAGAGCCTCTTATTTTTATTGATTCGATGGGCCTTGAAAAACTTAGACCCGACCGTATGGACAGTTTCCACGAACCCATCGTTACCCGCAACCCGTCGTTCAGAGATTATGTACAATATTTTGAAACGTTATTTAAATAGACTGGTAGAATACATTATTCTTTTCTTTTTTTGTGTTTCATCTTGCAATCAGTTTTTAAAAACTATGAGCAAATTGGCTGTAGGAAGGTCTGGCAGGGAAGAGTTATTCCTCATCAGGAGCAACTTTCATATGAATAACGAAGCTCTCTACAAGTTATCCAATTGTAGGATGTTGCGTCTTTTAAGTCTGCTGACACAAGCTGGTATTGTGAGTTGAGCGGCCAATTTGTTGGGATGTCTCTACAGTCTGGATTGTTTGTTACGCCGACCCGGTTAGTTTGAGCCATAAATCATGCACAAAGGACAAGTAAATCACATTTCTCAAAATTAGCGTCACACCTGCACAGTTAAAAGGATAGTTTTTTTGTTATCAGTTTAACTCTCCAACTACATCAATTAACTGTCGAAAATTCTCAGTAACACATTATGGGTGTAAAAGATATGCATTTAATTTCTATCTTTTATTATTTTAAACATGCGATAAGAAACCTAATCTAAAAAGTTAAAAAAAGAAAAATCTTTAACTTTTGTGTTAGTGTTCCCACTAACTGGAAATGTTCCCAGGCACATGGGAACATTCCCGGGAACATTCCCGTTGGGAAGTTACTGGGAACGGGAATGTTCCCACGGCACATCACTGCTTGTGATCAACTTGTGATAGCATTGTGTGAATGCGGTCTGGATGAGGGTACTCTAGAACACTTGTTTTTCTCTTGTCCTCGTTTAACCACTCCTCTTTACGACATACTCCCTTCTGATATTCCCCGCCCAATTAACATTCCCTTCCTATTATCTCTAGCCCATACCCCTGCAGTTAAAACCCTTTATAAATTCATTAGCATAATAAAATCCAGTTATAGTTGATATTTCTATTATAAGTTTACTTAGCATATACTTAATGTTCTAACATTTATATTGTGAAGTTTTACATTTACTAACCAAAACTGTTTTGTCCTTTTTTAGCATGGGGATCCATGGATGCCACCGCTATAAACTCTGATCAATAGTTGTGTAACAGTTTACGATCATTACCTTCTCATACCTTGACATTGGCAAAATCATCGAACGTTACCGATGGAGCCAGAACCTTTAAAAATAGAATAGAATAGAAACTTGTGATAGGTACTGTGAAAACTTGTAGGTGTCTTTGTGTTGACGACCTGTGGAACTGAAAATTTTGTTATCCTTGTTCAGAAACGCGGTAACGCCGGTCACGGGATCATTAAATGATATTTATTTGTGCGAATTGGTATAAAAAAAAACTTTTATATACCTATCTACCTAGCTATGTTAAGGTCTAAAAATATTTTAAAGCTGGATTATGTTTTCATTGGCTTTCGTTCCGTATATTCCTTTATTTTCTGGGCACTAAAGCAACATTTTTTAACATGGCCCGCCGATAACCGATTCAATGGTCGCTCTCAGAAGGACAACGGAAAAGAGGAAGGCTTTGCACAAGCAATTTGCGTGGGCTTAGTAAAAAAATCAGGGCATGTTTGTAGATATATATGATCTTCAATTTTATTAGTAAATAAACTCATTCGTCAAAATCTGGTAACGTTAACAAATCAAGATGGATCTGCAGCCACTCCACTCATCTCTTCTGTAAGTACTTAGAGCATATATATAGGATAAATGCTCTAAGCTTCTGCAATTATGTAGTAGGCACTGAAAAATTATGTTAGGTAGTTAGGTACCTATAGGTAGTCGATTTTTCTTAGGTACCGCTTTACAAATTTTAATAAACACATAATAAAGTTATTCCAAGTTTAAACCTATGAAAATGTATGGTTATTCCTTTGTTATTCCTGGTATCATTATATTCCGTGTTTAAACGTAAGCCCGAAAAACAAAACAAGTACAAACTAACTTCTAATAGGTATCGACTAAGTTATGTAGGCACACATCAAGTGAAGCTACACATTTCCAGTAAGTATAAGCTGATCTTGCAATGTAAAGGATTTCCGTACAGTGCGTACATATGTATGTAAGTACATAAACAATTTGGAACCGTGCACCTAGCTTCTGACGTTTCATAAGTGCCCATGCAGGTTTATACGAAATAAAAATATTTTGATTGATTTGATTTGACATAAGTGAAAAAACACTAACCCTTGTTTATTCACATAAACGTAGGTAGGTAGGTACCTACATAACTTAGTTTTGTCGTTAGACACACTCCGGATCAAGTTTAAAATATTGTTGATCGTATTGATTCAGATTTATTTTAAAAAGAACGATTAAAAGTAATATTTTGAAACAGAAAACAATTATTTTATGAATTTCAGAGAAAAGATTTTCAAGATTTGCCGCCTATTTCTTATGTCAAATGGCAAAAAGACAGAGAATAATACAGATTATCAAACATCTTCACATCGAAATATCGCCAAGTCGCAACAGGCAGGCTTTTTGGCACCCAAAGAGTACTTTTTATAGTGTTGGCACCATACACACTTACACAGTGGTCATGAGTGGTCCATGCTGGCTCAATGCCCTGTCAAACATACCTATATAAAACAACAAAAGAAAAACATGAAAAATATTGCATTTTATAAACTGGGTGCGGCCACGATAGAATATCTTTAGTAGGTAGTTATATCATCTAGTGCTCTAGTTTAAGTCTAGTCCTCCCGCAAAATGACGCAGCCCCTCGCCCGGTGCCACCGAGCATGCGTAGAACGAATAACCTATGCGTAGAACGAAGCGGTCACGAAACGCGCAGCTGTACTGGATCAATAACAATCACTAATTTGCTTTGCTGCAGTATTCCGTCGCTCGGCCACCCGGGCTCCGAGCTTCAGTCTTCAGACGGTGCTCCAACTAGCTGGCCGTGTTCTCTTGACGCTCCCGTGGGCTCCCAGCTTAAAGTTTTTTCCCAAGTGAAATAGCCAAGTGACTAAGTGAATTATGGCATCTGGATTATACTACTTCCGACTGGCCAGGATGATACGCATTTGATGCATGATGTCCCGCGAGGAGCTGCCAACCGACCCCGCGCAACAATGGGACGTTCTTCTGTGCATCATCGCTTTCGAAGAGCGGAAACTTCACAAGTCACCCATGGGTGCTATGGAGACACTAGATTACGTCTTTAATCATGAAGGAATCAAGTAAGTACTTTTTCTAATTGCAGGACTATTTATTAGTACGGCGTAGTACTTCGGGCGCCGGTCGATACACTTCGCGCAGGTCATCTAGCATCTAGGCTTCCTGACTAGGATTCCATTTGGTGCGAAGGAGACTGATGAAAACTGTCTGGGCCATTCTTTCGTTGGCTCTTTCTCACACTTTTGCTAAGATTATGTTTTAAATTAGGTTTTAACAAATTAAATTAAGATATTTAGTTACAATGTGATTTTTATTTTTTATGTTAAATAATTTTTAAGATCAAATATGCAGCTAAGCTTCATATTACTATTCCAAAGAATAATAATGGAACAATTCAAAATTATGACAAGTTGAAAAGTAAAAAGTATTTAAAATTATATCATAAGTTATTAAAGATCTTATGAATGATGTAGAAGATAAAAATTGTAAGTCTACATTATATCGGTAAGTATCGGATATGCTACCACGGCTTGCATTCCATTCGTTCAATACTTAATGATGAGGCATATCTAACTAACAGAGTTAGAACTTTTTTCCGGTGCCTGCTAGTCTAATGGAACCGTGCACCTAGCTTCTGACGTTTCGTGCCCATGCAGGTTTATATGAAATAAAAATATTTTGATTGATTGATTGAATGTTAATTTGGGGAAGGGACAGTTAGGAGTAGAAATTTAAAACAAGAAAGTTAAATTTATATCTGAGATGAAATTATAATTACCTATATTATATTTAACTTAAGTAATTTCAATTGGTGATTTAATTTAAGTTAAAATAATTTAATTTGGGGAAGGGAACGTAAGGAGTAGAAATTTAAAACAAGAAAGTCGAATGTATTTCTGCAGCACGGATCGATAGATCAGGTTAATCTATGCTTGCCACAGTTGGTATATGGATGCATTTTTAGAATTTTTATAACTACTGTAGCAGCTGCAGCCGCCGAGGCGACTTCGTGCCGCATAAAAACCGTGGACAACGTGTTGGACAGTATCTGGGTTTCTACTTGGTTATCGCTAAATAGGACAATCTTTTAAATTTATTAGATTTTTATTATTTAAATTTATTAGATTTATCATATTTTGATTCTACACTCTTTGCTCTATAGGACGGGCTCGTTCAGCAGCAATAGCCAGTGGATGGGGACCATCTTTATATAACCCCTCCATGCCTCGGTTGCACGCTAAGCCATTGGTCCCGGCTGTCATAGGTGGATCTTTGACAGTCCTTATGGGTCATCAGAAATCCGAAAGTCTGAGAACCAGTCTACCAACGGGTATCTAGTTACCCAGTAAGTGGGTTGTGGAGGTCAGATAGGCAGTTCATCATCATCATTATTTCAGCCGAAAGTCGTCCACTGCTGGACATAGGCCTCCCCCAGGTTCCTCCACTTCGACCGGTCTTGTGCTTCCCTCATACAGCGGATAGATAGGCAGTTGCTCCATGTAAAATACTGGTATTCAGCTGCATCTGGTTAGACTGGAAGCCAACCCCAACATAGTTGGGAAAAGGCTAGGCAGGTGATGATGACCTAGAATGCAAAATGCAACATTGTCTACTATAATGTACATGGTATGCAATGTCATGAGCACAGCTCGCCAAATGTTGAGCAAATAGGCAGCTGTGCAAATGAGCCATGGGCTACGTGTTCCTGCATGGCAATAGGCTTGCCCCTTATGACATGAGACTTAAACTTACTACTATACCTGAACTAACTTAAAATAAGTGGCGAAATGTGGGTGCACGCATGTACTATATGTATAGCTCTGCATAGCCCTTCGGGGTTTATTGGCGCGAAGTAATGTTACAGGTGCGCAATTGTTACAGGCGCGATGTTATGTTACAGGTGCGCAATTTTTACAGGCGCGATGTTACGTGACAGCTGCGAAGTTATGTTACAGGCGCGATGTTATGTTACAGGTGCGCAATTGTTACAGGTGCGATGTTATGTTACAGGTGCGTAGTTATGTTACGGGTGCGATGTTATATTACAGGTGCGATGTTATGTCACAGGCGCGATGTTAATTTTACAAGTGCGTAGCTATGTTACAGGCGCGATGTTATGTTACAGGCGCGATGTTATGTTACAGGTGCGCAGTTATGTTACGGGTGCGATGTTATATTACAGGTGCGATGTTATGTTACGGGCGTGATGTTATGTTATAGGCACGCTCTAGTTACAGGCGCTATGTTATGTTACAGGTGCACAGTTGTTACAGGCGCGATGTTATCTTACAGGTACGCAGCTATGTTACAGGCGTGGTATTATGTTACAGGCGCGATGTTATGTTACAGGTGCGCAGTTATGTTACGGGTGCGATGTTATATTACATGTGCGATGTTATGTTACGGGCGCGGTGTTATGTTATAGGCGCGCTCTAGTTAAGGGGCGATGTTATCTTACAGGTACGCAGCTATGTTACAGGCGTGGTGTTATGTTGCAGGTGCACAGTTGTTACAGGCGCCATGTTGTGTTACAGGTGCGCAGCTATGTTACGGGTGCGATGTTATGTTACAGGTGCGCAGTTCTTACAGGCGCGATGTTATCTTACAGGTAAGCAGTTCTTACAGGCCCGATGTTATCTTACAGGTACGCAGTTGTCACAGGCGTGGTGTTATGTTACAGGTGCGCAGTTGTTACGGTCGCGATGTTATATTACAGGTGCGCAGCTACGTTACAGGCGAGATGTTAATGTTTCAGGTGCGTAGTTATATTACGGGTGCGATGTTAATTTTACAGGTGCGCAGTTATGTTACAGGCGCGGTGTTATGTTGCAGGTGCGCAGTTGTTACAAGCCTGGTGCTATCTTACAGGTGCGCAGTTGTTACAGGCGCGATGTTAATGTTACAGTTGCGCAGCTATGTTATAGGCGAGATGTTAATGTTTCAGGTACGTAGTTATGTTACGGGTGCGATGTTAATGTTAGAGGTGGGCAGTTATGTTACAGTCGCTATGATATTATATGTATTACAGGTGTGCAGTTATGTTACAAGCACGGTGTTATATTACAGGTGCACAGTTATGTTACAGGCGTGATGTTAATGTTACAGGTGCGCAGCTATGTTACAGGCGCGGTGTCAATGTTACAGGTGCGCTGCAAAATATGTCAAATTGTCATAATTATTCTCCAGATAGAAGTTATCTGACTGTTGAAAAATTAGCCCTTATAAAAAATATAACTAGCACATAGAATAATCAACTGCCCGTGGGCAGAATTAATGCATACTGCAACTGCAGAGTAAACAAAAATGACGTTTCCGTGTAGTACTCTTCCGACGACAAAACGCATGTCTACGGTTCTCGTGCTAAGCCCGCTGATGATATCACACGCACATTGTGATTATCACAAGACTGTGCTGCAGTATGCGTTAATTGTGCCCACGGGCAGTTGATTACATAATTCTAGTTTTCTTTACTTAGTACCACTATTAGCCGGTGTAACAATGTAATGTATTCAAGTACATTTTCTATTCATTAGGCAAATCTTCACGGAATGGATGCTACAAATGAAACGACGCTACGACAGGCAAACTACTGATGACTCATCTCGAAAGAGCGATGAACTTTCGGTGCTGTGGCGTGAACGGGGAAACGAGAAGTTTAGAGACCAGCTATATGATGAGAGCTACATCCTCTACACAAAGAGTGTGTTGTACGCGCATAAAGACAGCCCTCTGTACGCAGTAGCTGTGGCAAATAGATCAGCAGCATCTTTCAGATTGAAACATTATGAGGTACTAATCACACTACATTTACTTCATTGAAATATCATTTAAAATTTCTCGTTTTCACACAAGTTACTTTTGCTTCCAGGAGTGTCTGCGTGACGTGCGGCGCGCGTTGGAACACGCGTACCCACCAGATCTTAAGCACAAGCTGTATTTACGACGCGCAGATTGCTACTACCAACTGGGCGAAGTAGATCGTTGTGTTGCAGCCATGCGCGACGGAATAAGCTACAATGAAATGGTTAAACTGGAGGGCATTTCTAAAAGTAAATAAATATGTAAAATATTTTTGTAGATTGTTTAATTAGATAATTGATTATATCATTAAATATTCATACAGCAGTTCTGGGTTCGATTCCCGGGTCGGGCAAAGTGTTATTGGGTTTTTCCAACAGGAATTACTCAGTAGCAGCCCGGAGTCTAGATTTGTGCCCGGTTGATGGCAATAAGCTCGCCCCCTATTACATTGTACTTAAACATAATAGTGGGTGTACGTACTAAATGTACATAGATACACCTCTGCTCTACCCTTCGGGAGTTAAGTGTGATGATATGTTATGTTAAATATTCATACAAACATCTATGTTTATAGTTCAGTTCGACAATTCGTGCCGATTGTTGGAAGAGAAGTTGGCAGCAATCCAGCACGAGACCCCACCGTACCAGCTGTGCTTACCGAACGCGTACGCCGCACAGAATCCTGACTTCCGGGATGCTAGCAATGCTGTTGAACTAGTGTAAGTGTAGACATTTATTATTTGAGCCCGTTACTGCTTGGTTTAATGATGAATCATCAAAAGAAACCATCTCCCGGGGTTACATTTTTCATACAATCTTCCACCCCTATTTCACCCCTTACGGGGATATTTTCCTAAAATCTTTTCTTAGCTGATGTCCCCTTCCCCTACTCATAATCTACCTCTGTGCCAAATTTCTTCGTAGGTCCTGTAGTTTTTGTGTGCATGTGTATCTGTATTGTTTGTGTGTACATGTGTCCGTGTTGTCTGTGTGTGTGTGTCTGTGTAGTGTGTGTATGTCTGTGTAGTGTGTGTATGTCTGTGTGATATGTGTGTTACTGTGTAGTGTGTGTGTGTGTGTGTGTGTGTGTGTGTGTGTGTGTGTGTGTGTGTGTGTGTGTGTGTCTGTTTTGTGTGTGTGTGTCTGCGTGTGTGTGTGTGTTGTGTGTGTCTGCATATTCAGAGATATTATAACGACTGTAGCAGCCGAGGCGACTACGTACTCCCATAGGAGTGAACAACTTGTCGGACAGTGCTATTGGTTTCTACACGGTTATCGGCAAATAGGTTTTTTTTAATAAATTCTACACCCTGTGCTATAAAGGAGGGGCTTGTTCAGCAGCACTGGTCCGTGGATGGGTCACCATTTTACATCGTATCATTACGCTACATTGCATGGAGTGGAGAATATTTTCATAACGAAGAGGACGTCCCAGTCCATCAGATTTTAATATTGTTACCACATTATATGAAATTTGATGGATAGGGACGTAGGAGGCATTCATCTTGGCGTTTCGGCGTCGGCGAGCCAACTGGCTCCCCCCTGCCCCCTCAGAGGTGCTGTTGTAAGCTATATTACATCAACACCTCCGAGGTGGCGGTGGGGACAGGCTTGGGTTCATCGGTCATCCAGCGAACACATCAACAATACATCATTAATTTTATTATTGTGTGTATTCTACAACGTGGAATTAATTATAATATAATTAGCGCAAGACCTGACAAAGACCAAGTAGAGTTTTGAGATAAAAGCATAATACAATAATGAAAACTTTTTTATAAGCTCTCTGTTATTATTAGGTCTTTACCTATGAAATTGCCGTTCTGCAGTACTGGCCATTTCAAATCAAAATAATTTTTGTTTGGCTAAGAATTCTAATTTCAAATTAATTTTATTTTAAAAACATGGATTTTTTTTTCTAAAAGTAGTCATTTCTTTATTGATTAGTGTTACATTTTCATCGCATTTCAATCTTTTTCGTCATCATGGATACGTTAAAAATTCGAGTAATTATGGAATATGAGTACCGTCGTGGCAGCAACGCGGCACAAGCGGCACGCAACATCAACGACGTTTACGGAGCTAATACTACAAACCAACGCACCACCTGTTATTGGTTTGCTCGCTTCCCTTCTGGAAATTTCGACCTGAAAAATGAACCTCGCGGTCGTCCGAAGACTTTGGTCGACAATGACGAATTAAAGGCGATTGTGGAAGCTGATGATACACAATCTACGGCTGAATTAGCAGCAGCTTTCGACGTTAGCGTCAAAACAATATTGGTCCATTTGCGTCAAATTGGCAAGGTAAAAAAGCTTGACAAATGGGTGCCCCACGAACTCAATGATCGCCAGCGCGAAGTACGCGTCGAGACGTGCCTTGCACTGCTCAACAGACACACAAATGAAGGAATTTTGAACCGCATTGTTACCTGCGATGAAAAATGGATTCTGTTTGATAACCGTAAGCGCTCAGCAAGTTGGTTGGATCCTGGTTCAGCACCTAAACAATGCCCTAAACGAAAACTTACCCCTAGAAAAGTGATGGTCACTGTTTGGTGGTCTAGCGCCGGTGTGATTCATCACAGCTTCTTACCAAACGGGGTGAGCATTACTGCAGATGTGTACTGTGAAGAACTGAACACAATGATGGAGAAGCTGGCGCATCTCCAACCAGCATTGGTCAATCGCTCGTCTCCGCTGCTCCTGCACGACAACGCGCGACCTCATACTGCACAGCAGACGGTCTCCAAGTTGCAAGAACTGGGGTTGGAAGCTCTCCGTCATCCGCCCTACTCACCAGACCTTGCGCCTACAGACTACTACTTTTTCCAGAATTTGGATAACTTCTTGGCGGGAAAAAAATTTAATACCCGAGAGGCAGTACAAAATGCCTTTGAAGAATTTGTTGCCTCCCGTCCAGCTGATTTCTTTAAGAAGGGCATCAATAAACTGCCACTGCGATGGCAAAGATGCATTGATTGCATGGGTGATTACTTCGATTAAGACAAATAAAAAATTCATGAAAAAAATTCGTTTAAATTTTTTCATACAAAACGGCAATTTCATAGGTAAAGACCTATTATTAAGATAAACGTGTTGACCCTAGCATTACTTTATGCATTTAAAATTGAGTCTTATTGCTTGTAATTAAGATTGAATTTTGTGTGTCTCAATTGGCGGTAGGTATGGCAAAATACTTTTTTTTTTAAATATCCGTATTAAAAGTTACTTAAATAGATTCAATAGTCGATTAGGAACAAACTACCTTCATATCTTGCGTTTATTCTGTTACACCTTGTCTATATGTCGTCTAACAAAAATATTTTAACTTTTACTATGAAAAATCGAAAAAAATAAACACAATTTGGATCAAATATTTTTGTTAGATATTGTGTATTCATTTTACTTGTCTGTACATTTTCAGAGGTACCTGTTCTTATGTCGTCTTTAGCAAAGTTAGTAGGAACTAGTCTTAACAAACTAAATATATTTCTTCCTTTTACTGCCCCCCTAACAACCGTTGTTTAGAATGAAATAGATTATTAGTAAAAAATACCATAAAAATAGCAATGTGAAAAATTGAATAGCTATGACACATCATGCAATTTTTATGGTCTTTTTAGACCTTAAAAATAAGGTAATGCGCTATTCTTTGCTGATTTGGGCATACAAATGATTAAAAAAAATTAATAAGCACTATTAAATTACAATATAATTATAATTATTGGAGTAATATTGTGCATGGGACCAAATTTTATACATAAAAATGAATGACCCCGAGGACGTCGCCCCATTAACGTTTACTTGTTGCTGCCTGTTTGATAAATAGGAAAGTACAAGATCAGCAGCTTGTCCACGAATTCCGTAGTGGTGTTCTAATTTACAGATCAGTGTATTGTGGTCAACGCAGTCAAACGCTTTTGAGAGGTCACAGAAAATGCCAATCGCGTCCTGGGAGTTCTCCCAGGATTCCAAAATGTGACTGATGAGTTTTACTCCTGCGTCAGTCGTCGACCTACCTTTCGTGAAACCAAACTGTCGACTATGTAAAATCCCATTCGAGTTAAAGTGTGACAACATCTGGTCCAGCATGATTTTTTCATAAATTTTGCTCAATGCTGGAAGCACAGATATAGGATCACTCTTACTACCCGATTTGAAAATTGGTACTACTTTACTATGTTTCATTAAGTCAGGAAACGAAAAAAAACGAAAAAAAATGCGCGTATTATAATATATTCATAGTTAAGACAGGACAACGTCTGCCGAGTCAGCTAGTTACAATATTATTATAATTATTTGAGGAATATTGAGCATGGGAGCAAATTAAATATGATTACAATTGAGAGTCGTTTACATTTCATTCACCCAACATTGGATAAATATCATCAGGATCATCTGCCTAGCCTTTTCACAACTATGTTGGAATTGGCTTCCAGTTAAACCGGATGCAGCTGAGTACCACTATTTTACATTGAGCGAGAGCCTATCTGGCCACCACTATCCAGTTTAGCTGGGTAACACAATATCCCTTGCTAAGACTGGTTGTCAGAATTTCGGGCTTCTGACGACCCGTAACGACTGTAAGAACCACGAATGACAGCCGGGACCAACAGCTTAACGTGCTTTTCGAGGCACGGTGGGGTCTTGGTATGGAAACATAGTCACCCATCCATGGACCTACCGCGGCAAGCATAACTCAACCTGATCGTTCGACCCGTGTAGTTGATATTACTCAGCCACAAACCCTATTGGGTAAATACGTATGTGTTACATAATTAACGCAAGTCTTTTTACACCCCAATTACAGTGTTTTTTTTTTGTAAAGCAAGTTATTATTTTTTAGAAAATCGCGTTGACCCCAGCATTAATATATGCATTTAAAATCGAGTCTTATTGCTTTCAAATAAGATTGCATTTGCTTTGCCTCAATCTACGGTAGGTACGACAAAAAACATTATTTAAAAATAATACCCGTATTGCACATCACTGAAATTGATTGAGTATTCAATTATGAACAAACTCCTTACAGGACTTGCGCTTATGTAGAGATTCGATTATTAACGCAAGTTTTTTTTTTTTGCAGCCGTAACAACGAAGTCGGACGCCATGTTCTCGTTAAGAAACCAGTGAAGAGGGGGGATGTGATTTTCTGTGAGGACGCGTTCGCTTCCGTCCCACTATCGACTAACCAGCTGCCCCATCCTTTCTACTGCGACAACTGCTGCGGCGGTGAATGCGCCATGACCGGGCAAGTTTTAAGTATTCATCTAACGCAGTTAATCTCCAAGTGGTCCAGGACCTCAAGGGGTCCCGGGGGGGTCTGAAATCCCGTGAAAACGCCTTTTATAAAAAATTAATGATATTTATTGGGTTAATGGTAGAAACTAATAAAATTTTGAATGTGGTCTACGAGTATAAAAAGTTCGGAAACCGAAGGAATGTTCTGTCCATACACTTATGGACAGAACATTCCTTCGGTTAGTTTCTACCATTAACCCAATAAATATCATTAATTTTTTATAAAAGCCTGAGTACGTAGCTTCGGCTGAAGATACGGTCGAAACGCCCGTATCTTCAGCCGAAGCTACGTACTCAGG
Source organism: Polymixis flavicincta (assembly GCA_949987655.1). NCBI lineage: Eukaryota > Metazoa > Arthropoda > Insecta > Lepidoptera > Noctuidae > Polymixis > Polymixis flavicincta. The sequence goes on along the minus strand of OX465171.1, from coordinate 5,492,531 downwards.
CTTACGGATTAGCCCCCTAGTTACTTACCTCATGATAAGCAACTTATCGCCAACGTGCACGCAAGTTGAACGCGTTGGTTTGACCGTAACGTTCGGACGGCCGTGAGCAAAACACACTCTTCAAATTTCGACGCGATGATTTGCACGCAGTTGGATTTTCAATTCTCGGTTCAACACCGAGAGTTGAAAATTGAGTGAGCGAAATACTCACAGCGATTTTATTACGTCCGTTTGAATGTCGATTAAGAGGATCATTGTCATTTATCATATTTGTTTAGGTGCGATAAGTGCTCTCGCGTTGCCTACTGCGATGAGGGTTGCCATCACGCCGGCAGCACTTTCTACCACCGCTGGGAATGCGCTGGAGTGAGAGCTAATATATTCCAGAACATAGGAATCGCGCATCTAGCATTCAGGTAAGTTTTTTTTATCAGATCTTTAAGTTACAAGCACAGTCGATCAAGCTAATTTGTATACAGGCAAAAATCTATAGTTCTTCCATGTTTCCACTGCACTGGCAGTATTCATTTTTACATACCTACTTAAAAAAATGAAAGAATTTACTGTTCAACACGAGCACGACAATGCATGAATACAGCATTGTTTAAAAGTTGCTTCAACATTAGCTTGTTCGACTGTACTAGCCATGGCTCGGTATTAACCGCAAGCGTCTATGTCACCGCAGGTTTCATTCCGAACCCGACGACACAACCTCGACGGCAGTAGCATTTCTTTCGTTTAGTAACACGAATCACGATAGTCATTTAGCATAATCAGGCTATAATTTTCCCACTGCTGGGACACAGGCCTCCTCCCTATGAAAGGGAGTGGGCCGTAATCTACCACTCGGGCCCGGTTCGCACCGATAGTCATTAGTCAAACAAAAAATTAAAAAATCTTAAAAAACAGTGATCAGAGTAGGTAGAGCTATTTTGGTTCAATGACCGCAAACGTTAATGTTAATATGGAAATTCCCCGGGATTCTAAATCCGGGATCCGAATTTTTATTATTTTGATTTTGATTAACAAGGATAAAAGAAAGCTTGCGTGAATAACTTTTAACAAAGTAATTTCTAACTTATTTAATTATATATATTTCAAATCCCGGGATCCCGTGAGTGTCCGACAAAACGTATCGCAAATACAAAAAATTGCTCTACCTACTCCAATCACGTTGATAAGCTTGAAATCATCATATCAGCTGAAATACGTCCACTGCTGGGCATAAGCCTCCCTCAGAAGGGGGGATTTGCCACAATCGCCACGCTTGGCAGGCGGGTTGGCGATCGCAGTATGGTGGTAAAATGCATAGAGAACGCTGCTGCCCATTCTCTAGTAAGTCCTTTAGTCGACTTCTACGACACCCACGGGAAGAAATGGGATGGTGTTATTCTTTTACGTCCGGCACCACACGGAACCAAAAAAAAGCTTGAAATAAATGCAAGAAATTTGTAAATTTTTACCCAGTTCCAGAACTGATATTGGCCATTTTTCAGGGTGATGCTGAAATACGCTTCTAGCGACTTCCCCCTGCTGCCTAATGGCGGGCGCATACCAACAACCGCAGCCGAGGTGATAAAGGCGTACACCGACGTCGATGACGTCAGCGTCTACAGTTCAGAATACTCGGAGTTTTTCACCATGTTTAAGCTGGCGACAAACTTCGACGTTCCGTCTAACGCTGATTACATACAGTATTCTGTGGTAGGGATTTTTTTATGTATTTCATCTTTCACACGGCTAAATAGAAGTATGTGGGCGACTCATCATTTTCATGTACATTTTGACCGTTGCTAAGTAACTGAAGATACATAACCATAGCGTTTCCACTGCTGGGACACAGGCCTCCTCTCTGTGAGAAGGAATGGGCCGTAATCCACCACACTCAGTGCGGGTTGGTAGATGTCACATTTATTAAAATTTTGGGGTTCTAGTACATGCCGGTTTCCTCATGATGTTTTCCTTCACCGTTTTGAGAGCAGTGGTGATGAAATAATTCACACTAAGTAAAGCGCCTGCATCACTTTCTGTATGTTAATTAAAATATTATTCGCGACCCCAACAAATATAGCTTTACTTAATTATAATCATTGAAGAATACCCTCTAAATTCACTTATTTCGATTGATCGAATATAATCATATTTTATAATTTAAATTTCATATTGGGTCTACTCAATCTGTGTGGTTCCTTCCTCAAAAGACCATATCAGACACCAATCTACATGGTCCTCACATGTTCTGATCGAGATTATGTCTGGACTTTAAAAGAGACTGTGACCTCTGATTTTGTTTCGGCCTTTCTTCTCAGAATATTCAGATAGGAAACGCCGACCTCATCTAGTTTATAATTTAAAAAATATTGATGATGACGTGTTTGTACAAACCTACTTAAAGAAATAAATCATCAATGAAACCTACTTAAAGAAATAAATCATTAAAGAAGTAAATCATCAATTAAACCTACTTAAAGAAATAAATCATTAATGAAACCTACTTAAAGAAATAAATCATTAATGAAACCTACTTAAAGTAACAAATCATTAATGTAGTAAATCATTAATGTAACCTACTTAAAGAAATAAATCATTAAAGAAATAAATCATTAAAGAAGTAAATCATCAATGAGACCAACTTAAAGAAATAAATCATTAAAGAAGTAAATCATTAATGAAACCTACTTAAAGAAATAAATCATTAAAGAAGTAAATCATTAATGAAACCTACTTAAAGAAATAAATCATTAAAGAAGTTAATCATTAATGAAACCTACTTAAAGAAATAAATCACTAAAGAAGTTAATCATTAATGAAACCTACTTAAAGTAACAAATCATTAATGGAACCTACTGAAAGAAATAAATAATAATGAATGCTCGGTTCCTATACACAAAAACGGATCGTTTTGCTTATCAATGGTATTTTTTTTTTTTCAAACAGGGCAAATAAACAGTTTCGTAAGCTAATTTTACCTGTGATAGCTACTTCCAGAAAGGGAGCGTCTACTATGCGAAGGTATTAGGTTTTTGCTTCATTATTGGTTAATATACAAGAGTCTTAATTTTGATCTACAGCATTATAGGAATCGGCCATTAATACAACCTTCAAATTGCAAAAAACGTAAGAAAATTGAATTTGGACATTAAGGGGAAACAAGTCCACATTTTTTCCATACAAACTTCGGGAGCTATTGTCGGTACTGAAACGAATACTAAAATAAAAAGCCATTAAAAATGTAGAAGCCAACAAAAATTTGTTTTTCTTGTTAATTTAACCTAACTTTGGGCGTGTTTAAGTAATAAAAGAAGAGTAAAATCTCCAAAACCAAGTCGGTACCGACAAAGTTCAATTATCGATAAGTTCAATAAACTTTATGGATCATTGATTTATGCCGTGGTTTTTTCATAAAACCCGATCTTCCGAAAGACTTTTCTAAATTTTTCCGCGAATGCTTTGCTATAAATGCTCCTGCATCTCACTCAATAACGTTGTGCATGTAGACGCGTCTAACTGCTCATCACTGAGACTATCTCTGTCGGATACGAAGCCTGGTGAGACAGCGTGATTTTTAGCCAGGTCCACAAGTGAGTTCGAGCCCGCGAAAAGTGTCCCCTTAAAATTTACATGTGGCGCATTCCCTACATAGCGGGCTTCTATTTCAGACATCCACGATGCTGACTTTGTATCTTGAACAATATACAAAATTCTTCAACTACTTCGCCGACCGAGTGGGGTACCCTCTGCCGACACATGAGTTGAAGCTGCTGTGTGCAACCTTGATCTACCGCAGCCTTGGACAGCTCCTGACCAACGCACATACGGTCATGGAACTCAACTGTGCCGCAGCACGGTCTATTCCCAGTAAGTTGTTCCTATAAAATAAATCCAATTAAAGGTCAATAAGTCCTATATATAAGTCAGTAAGTAAGTAATAAGTCTAGTTAATAAAAATAGTTTCTCTGTTTCGAGGATGACAAACTGATATTATAAAGCAAGTCATTTTGTGAATTGTAATTTAGTTTTTCTATTTCCTCAAAGTCTGTTCATCTGTTATCTGAAAAAGAAACCTTACGACGCGACGCCTACTATTATAGTTTCGAAGATGACATGGTGGTTGCGTATACATACGGGATTAAAAAAATACCAGTGCGCAAACTGTAACCATGAATTCAATGAATCCAATTCTTTGAATGTCAATCTAGACCCCCTTTGCGCACTGGTTAAAATGTTATCCTGTAAAAATCAATGTAATTTCGTCATTTGGACGGTTACATTAATTCATATTATAACTGACGATAGTTGGAAAATTAAAGGAATCTCATGATACTAATAATTAAAAAAAGTTATCATCGTCTTCTTCCCCTTCTAATAAAAAATCGTTAAACTATAAACAATTGAAGAAAATGTTTATGACAAATAATACGTAGAGAAAATTCTCAGTGACACGTTATTTCAACAGGTTGCTTCCTTTCGTCGTGCATCCGAAACCCTTGGCGCAGGGTTGGCAGCGCCGTATACCCCTCAGCCTCCATGATGAATCACTCTTGCGAACCGAATATAACAAATGTGTACGTATTCTTGACAGAATCCATTCCGATTTAAATAAAAAATACCAGTAAAACCTAAGATACACAGCGTCTCAAAAACGTCCGCATAAATGCGCGCAATGTGCGCTGGTGTCAATGGTATCGTCAGTCATCTTTCAGTTAGTCTTTTTGACATTGCTTTTTAAAAACCACATTATTTAATGCGTGTAAGGTTGAATTTGCAAAAAAAATGTGTTTTATCATAACTAAAACCACTGACGTATGATGATTGGGGACAATTATGAGCAGTGATCGGAGTAGGTAGATTGATTTGGGATCAATGAACTGGCACGTATATATTAGTATGGATATGCCTCCGGGATTTTGAAATGATCTAAACTGTTTTTTATAAAATTTTCACCTGTTTTCATATTCATAACTAGTTATTGCATTGAATGCGAAAAAATAAATCTATAGCATTCTATAAATTTCTAATGTAGTAGTTTAAAAATACAAATTTCACAATATTTGATTCAATCCCGTAAGTACCAAAATGAAATCCCGGAAAAAAAGCTTATCCATGTTATGATTTCTATGACTATTCATGAGGCGAGTACGTAAAATCAATCTACCTACTCCGATCACTGGTTATGAGTCTTACTTTTATTTTTATTTACTAGTTTTTCGTATATCAATGTTCAAATTCGAGGACAAAATTCATCAACAATTAATTTTATTCCATCTGCAGGTTTTGTAGAAATCGTTTGTTAGTAAAAGCGATCCGTGAAGTCCCAGTAGGAGACGAAATAGTACATTGTTATGGTCCTCATTCCGCGCGACACAACACCGATGTGCGACGCGACAGACTGCTCAACCAGTACGGCTTCTATTGCAAATGCCCCGCCTGTGTCGACGAAACCAGGAAAGACTTTGTGGTATGTATCACCACTTTCTGCCGCCGCTTCAGATAGGTATTCTAGGTAGCTAGAGTAACTACTTGCAGCAATTTGAACGCTCAAAACATTAATTAGTTGCCAATAAATTTTGAAGAGTAAAATCAATTTTGTTGATCCTAGTGAGGCACTTGTAGTCTAGATAGAGTTTTTGGCCACTTTGTAGGAAAACGATTTTGAAAGTAAACTAGACACTCGAGAGTATATTAGAATTTCACAGCCCTTATCATGTACCTATGGTTTCTGATCCCCTGACTCACGTGTTCTCCACCAGTCGATGTTTTCTGCCTACGCTTGTCAATCATGCAAGGGACCCGTGACGTGGGTGGGGGCTCAGATGTCTTGCCACCAGTGTTACAATGACTTCCCGCTGCAACAAGCCCAAAACGCTGCTGAGACCGCAGAAGCCTTGCACGCCATAGGTAAGGTTTTTAATCCGCGTCACGATACACGCTTCGCTTTAAGTTACACGAACTACACAACTCTTAGAACACACTCTAGGTTCTTCTCAGGGGCGGTTGTGCGTCCGTAATTGATATATATTTATAGCTTTCTTACAAATTTTTATATAACGCTGTAACATTGGCTTATTTTATGCGTTTTTTTTACGAAATTCTTTGTGATTTTTTTTTTCAATTTGCAGGTAAATGTCAGATTGTATATTGATTAAAATATATGATTACCAACCATAAAAAATATGGCATCATTCATTACAGAATTATAACCGTTAAAAATCATCAACCCGCTAAGTTCATTTAATCATATTGAATGAATTTTCCATGAAATATTCATTCAATGGGATTAAGGGATGATTTTTAAATGGTCAGATATCTTTTATCTGAAGAATAAATCCGTTCCGTGTGTGCCGGACGTAAAAGAATAGCACCATCCCATTTCTTCCCGTGGGTGTCGTAGAAGGCGACTAAGGGACTTACTAGAGAATGGGCAGCAGTGTTCTCTCGTATTTTACCAATATACTGCGATCGCCAAGCGTGGCGATTATGGAATAACCCTTTTGGGGGATGCAGCATGCCCCTATGTCCAACAGTGGACGTCTTTCGGCTGAAATGCTGATGATGATGATGAAGAATAAATCTGACAGTTTGGCATATTTTCTGTATAAAACCTGTCAAACTTAAAATATTATTCTTTAGATAAATTTTATCTGAATATTGAAAAATTAGCCCATTAATCAATACGACCCTTTTGGATCATTTAGAACTAAGAGGGTCGTATTGATCAATTAATGATTTTAATTTTGTAATTACATACGTGTTACGTCGAGAATCATAGTTTAATCTACATACAACCTAACACTGATCTGCAAATTGCAAAAACGTAAAAAAAATTGAATTTGGGGGTACTTTATCACAAATTATTTATAACGTTGCGTGGTCATCCTGGAAATGCCTGAGCAAGTTCAGGGCCTAGAGACAAAACATTTCTGTTAGCGTTCACGCCAAACTACGCCAAAATGTATGAGAATTACATTACATGCAGAAAGGTTACGTCGTGTCCTTTCCGCGTTTGGCATGAACCCTAACAGAAATGTGTTTTGTCTAGGCGTGCTGTCCCAGATTGTTCGACGCAACGTCTGCTTTATTTGGGCAAGGGCAGCAACTTCCCCTGTGCTACGCCAGCAGGCTTAGCACGAGGATCGTAGAGTAGCGTTTTGTCGACGGAAGACTAGACAAAAATGTCGCGAATAGTCACTTTGAAATAATACAATATTTTCTCTAGGCGACACAACAGTTGGCACGTTTTGCATAAAACGTTAAGGAAACAGCGACAAGTTAAAGAAAATGTAATTTAACTTTATTAAATAAAATACAAAACGTGCCATTACCTAATACATACCTATTTCTAGAATTGTCGATTCGCCAACAAATAAATTAACTTCGTACGAATCACCTGTAGAAAATGTTATAAAAGTAACGATTCGCCCTATTCGCCGAGGATATTCTTGCTAATTGACTAATAACCCATTTTTTCTACATAGACAAGTTTGTAACAGAATAGAGGCAAGTCCTGAAAGAATTTTGTTCATAATTGTCTACTGAATCGATTTCAGCCATATATAATGTGGGTATTTTTTCAAATATTAAGTATTTTGCCATACCTACCGCCAATTGAGCCACCAAAGAAAATTAAATCTTATTTCAAGGCTATAAGGCTAAATTTTAAATGCATACAGTAAGTGCTAGGTTCAAAACCATTTGCTTAATAATAACATTTAGCTTTTTAGCTTTAGCTTACGTATTGGTTATTGTATATGCTTTTAAACTCAATACTCTAATTGTGTTGTATGAGGTCTTGCGAAATCATAAAATAAGTTCTCTCGCTGTGGGTGAAGTGGGGTCAGACTTTTACTGACTAAAACTCACCCGTGTTCCTTCATTTGCCTGTGTGCCAGGGACCACGGTATCTCTTTCGAACAACCCGCACCCTTGGCAGATTATGTTACACGTTGTATTATTAACATTTTGATTCTCATACAATATTTTAGGTTTTCACCTTATACTCAATAGATATCGGAACATATAAGAGAGGTAGATACATATATACTTATAGGAGATAGGGTAGAGAAAATGTTCCTGTCTGCTGTTATGGGTATCAGTCAATTCGACATCAACAGTTAACTAAGGTGTTCGGGATAAGGATTAGTATTGATTCCCTCGTTCCTAATTCCACCCGAAAGTAATATTATAAAGGCGAAAGTAGGTTTGTTTGTTTGATGTAACCAAAATTAAATCTGAACTTTAAAATACCTGTGAGTCTGTTTTGGGCCATTCTTTTCAGAGTAGTCGATAAAAACGCTAACCTCACCTAGTTTTTTTTTTTTATATGTGTGACATGTCAAGACACTTCATGACTGTACAAACTTACTTACAGAAATAAAATCATTAGCCGGTGTAAATGTTATACAATATAATATTACTTCACAGATTTTACACACATCATCTTTAATTACAACATTACATTATCGACATCTGTTCACATCATGTTCTATAAGAAAGGTGGGCTAAAATGGTGCCTAGGACCTACTGGTACAAATTAGGTCGCACAGATAATCTGTATTAATTTGGTTCCTATAAATAATATATCGATGGTTGCAATTTCTCATTTTTAAATTTCGGGACGAATCGAGAAAGTATTTAAACGATATTTTTTATTATTACTTTCGGGGGGAATCGGTACTTAGGTACCTAGTGGTTGTGTGGTGTGGTGGATGGAGGTACCCAAACGTTTAAACAAAAATAAAATGCATAAGTCGACATTCACACGGAACGTAACAAAATCGCGACGCGGTATTTTTGCGCACTGGATTTTCAACCCTCTGCGTTAAACCGAGGATTGAGAATTCAACAGAGTGCATCACAGTTTTCCTGCTCAATTTTCAACTCTCAGCGCTAAATCCCGCCGCGCTTTTATTACGTCCGGTTTTTTTTGTCGACCTATCAATACATTTTATTTGTCTATCACAAATAAACACTAAGGGTACCTATGCACTATGCGGTTAGCCGGAATGCGGTCAGCTGTCCGACTGGCCGCAGTATACGGTTGTGCTTGCGGTTACCCGGGTGGCGGGTAGCCGCAACCGCAACCGGAACATAACCGTCGTGGTTTGCGGTTGGTTCGACTCATTTCGAAGATGGACGTCGAAGAAGTCGCAGCTATTTATTATATTTACTCGCGTTACATAAACCTAAGGCCTATTTTGCATCTCAATAATATTTTTTTCTGTATCAAAATCCATAGTTAATTATCTGTTGTCATCAATAAAATGCACAAGCGTCGGTAAAGACGTACACCGTCAATGGCGGGCAACCGCAAAGTAGCACTATCCGCGTAGTGTGTATAGTAACCGTCCGGCTGGCCGTCGGTCGGGCCGGAGAGCTCAGAATGACCGGAGCGGTCGGCGGACAGCCGCATCACAGTGCGGATAAAAACTACTTTCTCGTACATATTTTTGATTGCGGTCAACCGGACGGCTAACCGCATAGTGCGTAGGTACCCTAAACCTGTGATTGAAACATGATCTAACGATAGAAACTGCCTGCCTATTTCAGTTTCAGGATACCGTCCCGAAATTGAAATAGTGCATAAATAAATAAACACGTTGACTGTGGAAATGAAGACTCATTTGTAACAGCGGAAGGCATTTAAACAAAATTAAATATGAGTAGAAGGAATCTTTTTTGATTTAGATGAAAAAAAAAACACCAATTGGCATTACTAGGGGAATTCCGGCACCGCGGCGCGTAAAATTTCGTTGTTGAAAACAACCGTTTTTTTATCTGTAATAATGACTTATTAGATATTATCATAGGCGGTGCCGGTTCCGTTATTTTGTGCAAATGAGTTTCGGAGCGAGTTCAAACCGACTCATCGCGGCGCTCTACAATCATCGTGTTCAGATGTTTTGTTAACAAATTACAATAGTGCCCCTCTTATATGTCCCGTATTAGTGGAATGCCCACAATGTAAGATTAGAGTGAGACTGCCCAGGTTAGTTCTCATCGGCAGCCACGGCCACGATTTTATTCACGAAGGTAATACTTTTACTAAAATGTTCAAAACGTGAATTTCGCTCCTAATTTCCTGTGCCAAACGCTGACTGCGCACCAAGGTACCAAGGTAAAGGCACCACGAGCTAAGTACCAAGGTTCAAAGGCCTGAGTACCGAAGTACAAGTCCCGAGTACCAAGTAGAGAAGTTCTCTGGTACCTTTTCTTAAAGTTTGTATTTAGAAAACGGGAACCTTTTGACAGCTTATGTTTGTACAAGGCACCACGAGCTAAGTACCAAAGTTCAAAGTCATGAGTACCAAAGTACAATGTCCCGAGTACCAAGTGAATAAGTTCTCTGGTAACTTTTCTTAACGTTTTTTATTTGAAAAACGGGGACCTTTTGACAGCTTATTTTTGTACAAGGCACCACAAGCTAAGTACCAAAGTTCAAAGTCCTGAGTACCAAAGTACAATGTCCCGAGTACTAAATAAATAAGTTCTCTGGTACCTTTTCCTAACGTTTGTATATAAAAAACGGGTACCTTTTGGCAGCTTAAGTTTCTACAGTATTGCTTTGGTACTGTACGTTGATTTTGTTAATTTATAGTTTATTCTTTTGTATAAGTTATTATTGATTTGCGTTGTTTGTTAATTCTTTTTGTTTTTGATGTGTTTTATACATGAAGTATAGCTGCTGTTTTTATTAGATGATACTTTCAGTCGTTTATTTGTATTGTTGAGATGCGTTAGCGCAATGCTTTGTATATAGAAGAACCTATGTACTACCTATAACTGTTGTCGTAATCCTGAGGTGCCAACAGACATTCCCTTTCTAAATTTTTTTAAATCCTGTTAAATCTTAGTTCACTGCTTTGACCTGTACCCGGCACCTTGGGACATTGTTTAGTGTTAAACTTATTTTGAAAACTCCAGCTTAGAAAATCCCACAAATCTTTTGTCCATTAAATTCTTAGAACTTCTGTATTTTCATTAATTATATTTTAAAATATAAAAACAGTTCTAAAATCCTTATTGTCATCATCATCAGCCTACAGCAGTCCTCTGCTGGACATAGGCCTCTCCAATTGCGCGCCAATCAGCTCAATTCTCGGCAACTCTCAAGTATTACGTGATAAAGTATAAATAGTAAAAAAAAAAAATGGTACTTTCTCATAAGTTTTAGGCAAAAAAAGTTTTGTTTTGATGAAGTTTTAATAGTCAAAAAAGGTAAGTATTCTTATTTAGCTAGGTCACGCTGGAGGTTAGTAAATGAATCGGCTATGCCCCTTCTTCCTCTACATTAGGTATTTATTTTGTAGCAATGCAAGCTAAGACCAAAGAAGAACGATTGAGCCATATGTTGCGATCCTACAAACTGATGCAGCAAGTTTTGTACCGACACCATAACATACTGCGCAAGGCTGCCGACGACCTGGCCATGCTGTACACTATTGTTGGTAAGTAAATTAAGAAAAATGTCTCAATTATAACTAAACCCCCTGGGAAACACGAAGTAACTTATAAACGGTCTTAATTTAAACTTAAATACCCCGGGGGGCACAAAGTATCTAACTCAAAATGGTTTTGAATTTTAACTTAAATAGCCCGGGGGATGCAGAGTAACTAAAAAAAAACCTAGAAACGTGTCTCAATTTTAATCTAAAATAGCCCGAAGGACACAACAAAGTAACTCCAAAAAAAAGTATATAAACTTTGTAAAGCAAGCTTTTATTAAAAATTCGCTAAAAAGAATAAAATAAAGTTCCTTTAAATTTTCTACTACCAACTTAAAACGTCGTTACACAATTTATATGATCTGAAAGCTTTTTTTAAAGTTTATTTTATTCTTTTTAGCGCATTTAATTATTTAAATAAAAGCTTGTTTAAAAAAAAAAGGCTTTTTACTTTTTAGTAATTTTTCTAGTTATTTTCAGCAAGCCCTTTCATTTGATACCCATATTGTAGGTGTGCATTAAAAAGTCCGCTATCTTAGGTACTCCGCCAAGTTGGATTTACAATGACGTCACACAGCTAACCATGAATTGTCATCCAAACTAAACGTGTATACAAATTCTCAGCTCAATCGGTTAAAGATATCGGCTTCAAAATTGAGTTGCAAGATTTCACCGGAACAAACATAGTAACATACATACATTGCAAGTTAAATAAAAGCTTGGTAAAAAAAGTCTCAATTTTAACTTAAATAGCCCCCGGGGACAGAATAACCAAATAAAACCTACAAATATGTTGGACAAGTTTTGTTTCCCACTAATACCGCTCGAGCCCATTAATTCAGCTCTATAATGTGTTATATTATTTTTAGGTGACTACACAAAGAGCATCGATTTGGTAAAACAAAACGTTCAGAGTTACGAGTACCAGTATGGTTCATTCAGCGTCGAGGTACGTATTCATACTCTTATCCATTAAACCCATGTTTTATTGAATTTTTAAGAAGCCACTACTCATAAATAATGTTCCTTTCTAACAGGTAACAAACGAAGTCAGGAAGATGGCGAATCTGATGATAAGTCGCGTTATGAAGTATGTAACCTTTCCAGAACTGGAGTAAGTACACATTCTCAGACATATAATAAAACGCAACGTTTCTATTTGACCCTCGAATTGTACATTTCCATTCACATGTATGTAGGTTCTATAGCTAGGTTGGAGTTTAGTCCCCACAGCGGTACCCAGCGCAGTCACGCTTTAAATCTCTAGATTGATTTATTGATCAGTTTCTGCGCGCTACAAAATGGCGCGGATGTGGCTCTACCATATTACATTTGATTGGCCAAATCCCTTAGGTACACCAGATTTGCATATTCTGGACAGTTGGTTACAGTTTGCGCGTCGATGTCCCTGTCGACCTGTATAGACCAGCAGAACAGTCATACATAACTGCTTTAGGTACTTAGGAGTAGGACCCAAATACCGCCATTCGTTAGATATATTCTGTTCTAACGAAAACGTTCATTGTCTAGCTCGGGACAGCCGACACCGATGAAGGATTGGATCCGCGAGACTCTGAATATATTCAGGAAAGCGAATCAACTGATGGATTTAAATTACGGCACCTGGCAGTCGATGTACAGGACGTTAAAGGATAACGAGGAGATTTTGGAAAATATGCTCTCGGAAATGGTCGAACAGGACCCTGGCTACTGCAATCTTCGGCGGCGAAACCTCAGCCTTCTGTAACCCCCATGCTACACGCTCTTTTAAGAAGGCAAAGCCTTCACACCTGGTTTTAACGAACTACCAGGCCATGCGAAGCGTGCATTTAAAAAAAACGATTACAACGAGGCCTTTTGTGTAATAATTTAATAAACTAAAAAGCTAAAAAGCTAAAGCTAAAAAGTGATTGGTACGCTCTTAGTAGCGTGGTGAACATATTTTGAGTGACAATATCATAAACTTACTCGAGCGTTCCTTGCCAGACGTTCATAGTGAAAATTTACTTTAAAAAAATCGTTAATTCATCAAACTGATACTGTTATCGCGGCATTCACTGAGTGAACATTTTCTGAACACGCGCGGCCGTGTGGTGTGAAAGAATAGGACCACCCCGTCTCCATTTCCCGCGGGTGTCGTACGAGGCGACTAAGGGACGACCGACAGGATGGGCAGCAGCGTCCTTTCATGAATTAATAACATCTCACTGCGATCACCAAGTCTGAAGAACTGGTGATTATTTCGAAATTCTCTCTGGCCCTCGAAATATATAGAACTTATTGGCTGAAATTTTTTGTCTCGAGTATTAATTGAGGAGAGTTCGAATATGTATAACATCATAGTGGCATGGTAAAAGCATAGTAAGCACCCTGTGCGAAAATTTGGTAAGAAATTGCGCTTGGGCGAAAACTATTATACCATCTGTACAAAGTGATCAATTTAGGGTACATCACACTAGCTGCATAGAGTGACAATTTAGGGTGACAACAACATATAAGCTGTATATTGTTTAGAGTGACACATTGGTCTGAATGGCATTGAGTATTTAGTCTCGCTGGGTAGAAATATTACGTAGTTATCTGGATGATAATTTGATTTGAATTGCGCTTAAGATACAACAACATGCAAGCTGTGTAGAGTGACAAATTGATCTGAATGGCAATAGTTATTTAGTCTCGCTGGGTAAAAACATTCCCTTGAATAACGCTTGTGATACAAGCAACAGCACAACAAGCTGTACAGACTAACAAATTGGCCCTAGTACATTTTGGTCGAGTTTTGACAATTTGGCAAGTTGAAAATTCTGTCAAACTTTTTGGCCTCGTAAACATGCCACCTTTACGAACTAAACCTTCAAAAGTCCGGAGAAAGTCGTGGGAGTGCCTAGCTGTAGACACTAGTTGTCTACTACATACTAACTTTCTGTCTCACCGCTTCCGGGGCGTGAATAATATGAATCAATGCCTTAATAATGAAAACATCTAATAAATATACTCTGTATCCGCGGTGGAGTGAAGGCGTATGCTGAAACTTGATGGTCAGAACATGAGACACGTTGTTCAGGACAAACATGCAGCTTCTGAATACCCACGCATTACGCGTTCGTTGAACTGAGGATGCAGGAACTTCTTTCTGAATTGTAAAAAAACTTCACACATTACTCACCACCACCCCGCCCCGCTTCCTCTTTCCCCCACCAAAACACCCTGTCCTTTCAAAGACTTCCAAGTCTTGTACATATATCGTGGGATAGCCTCGCTGTAGTCGCTGACTGCAGCTTGTACATGGGCTGGCTCGACCGGGGAAGTACCACGCTCTCACAGGAGACCGGCGTGAAGTAGCGACCTTGTGTTGCTGTGTTTCGTGCGGTGAGTGACGAGTACCGGAAGCCCAAGTCCTGTTCCCTCTCACCCCCTCTTGCATCTGTTTTATATTCGTCCCTTCTTACTCTAATCATCTTTCTCGCACTTTCCGGGCGTTACAGTTGTGAAATTCATTTATTCCCAGTATTTCCACGAATTCGACCTATGCCTAATAATAAAAACATCCAATTAAGTAATTTTACTCCGTATCCGCGTTGGAGTGTAGGCGTATGCTGAAACTAGATGATCAAACATGAGACACGTTGTTCAGAAGCAAAATACAGCTTCTGAATACGCACGCCCTCACGTCTTACGCGTGCATTAAACTGAGGATACGAGAACAGGCTAATTGAGGAGTACGGTGCTAATTTATGACGACACGGCTTTCTGCTTTTTCAATAACTTACCCATCTAGTGTTTTTTCTCAATTATTCGCTTCTTCGAAAGCACAACTTCTCACCCTTAATTATTTCTCTTATTCTGAACCCAAATCTTCCATCATCGCCTTCCATTTAGGTAGTCCATACTTGCACCTACTACACCCTAAAAAACCTCACTCTCTTCTCACCACCACCCCGCCCCGCCCCGCTTGCTCTTACCCCCAACAAGACACCTTGTTCTTTCAATGACTCTATGTTTAGTACATATCGTGGGAGAGCCTCGCTGTAGTCACTCGCTGACTGCAGCTTGTACATGGGCTGGCTCGACCGGGGAAGTACCACGCTCTCACAGGAGACCGTCGTGAAGTAGCGACCTTGTGTTGCTATGTTTCGTGCGGTGAGTGACGAGTACCGGAAGCCCAAGTCTTCCTTTTCCCTCTCACCCCCTCTTGCACCTGTCATATTCATCCCTTCTTACTCTTATCATCTTTCTCGCACTGTCCGGGCGTGAAAGTTGTAAAATTTGACCCATACCTTAATAATGAAAATACCCAATTAATTATGCTCCGTATCCGTGACGGCGTGAAGGCGTTTACTGTAATTTGATGGTCAGAACATGAGACACGTTGTTCACGAGCAGACATACATCTTCTGAACACGCACGCCTTACGCGTTCATTAAACTGAGGATACGAGAATTGGTCACTTGAGGAGTACGGCGCTAATTTATGACGACACGGCTTTCTGCTTTTTTAAAAACCTACCTAGGATCTATGTTTAATTTTAATTGCTTCTTCGGCCGCACAACTTCTCTCCCCTTTACCTAGATTATTATACTATTATTTGAAGCACGAGCCTTCCTTCATCACCTTTCATGTTTCCTTTTTTTCATTTAGATAGTCCACACTTACCTCACCGTATAAAAAAACCTCATACACTACTCACCACCACCCCGTCCCGCTTCCTCTTTCTCCCCACCAAAACACCCTGTCCTTTCAAAGACTTCAAGTCTAGTACATATCGTGGGAGAGCATCGCTGTAGTCACTCGCTGACTGCAGCTTGTACATGGGCTGGCTCGACCGGGGAAGTACCACGCTCTCACAGGAGACCGGCGTGAAGTAGCGATCTTGTGTTGCTGTGTTTCGTACGGTGAGTGACGAGTACCGGAAGCCCAACTCTTCCTCTCTCTTCCGAACCCCACCCCCACACCCCCACCTCACCCTCACACCCCACCACCCTTTTTATATTAATTCTCTTAAGAGTCTGATCGTCTTCCGCTCATCTTCCGGTCGGGAATATTGCGAAACCCTCACCCACGCCTTAAGAATAAAAAAGAAACATCAATTAATTATACTTTTATCGGAGTGTCGATTAGCGGAAGCCCATGTCTTCCATACCCACCCAACCCCCTTCCTGTACGCTTTATATATTAATTTTCTTGTAAGTCTGATCGTCTTCCACACACTTTCCGGTCGTGCATATTGCGAAACTCGACCCATGCTTTTATAATGAAAACAGCAATTAATGAAACTCTCTATCGGAGTGTCGAGTACCGGAAGCCCAGGTCTTCCATAAACTCCCCTCCCGGTCATCCTCTATGCTTTATAAATTCATTATCTTATAAGTTTCATCGTCTTCCACACGCTTCCCGGTTGTGATCGTTGCGAAACTCGACTCATGCTTTAGTAATGAAAACAGCGATTAATAATACTCTGTATGTGTCGAGTGCCGGACACCCAATTAATCCTCTTCTAAATCCGATTATCGAATATTATGAATCTGGAACAATGCCTTAATAATGAAAACATCTAATAAATATACTCTGTATCCGCGGTGGAGTGAAGGCGTATGCTGAAACTTGATGGTCAGAACATGAGACACGTTGTTCAAGAGCTAAACAAACAACTTCTGAATACGCACGCCTTACGCGTTCATTAAACTGAGGATACGAGAACTGGTCACTTGAGGAGTACGGTGCGAATTTATGACGACACGACTTTCTGTTTTTTAAAGAACCTTTCTAGTATCATTTCGGTTCTTCGAAAGCACAACTTCACCCTTCTCCCTCTCCCATCCTCTCCCTTGATTACTTCTCTTTAAATCCTAGTATATTCTGTTTTCTTTTTAAGGTTATCGTTAAAATTAAATTATTTTCGGGTTATCACGTAGATGTCGACACGCTTAGGAAAATTAAACGTAGGAGACTAGGCGAAATTGTAGGGCAACGCTACATAAAAAATAAATGACGAGAAAATAGAGGAAAATCGGCATGAAATCTGTGCAAAACAATATAAATGCAGATTATGGCTGCAATATTTATAAGATCTTTAGGAGTTGAAAAATGTTACAAGAATATCCAGGCCGAAATTAAAATTAGGAGACCAGGCGCAATTTTGATTACAACGGGGCGAAATTACTATGCTGTGACATGCCGGATATTATTAAGACGTAGGCAACTTTATTATGAGAGCATACAGTTAAATTAGAATGAGGAGGAAGTAGGCGCAATTTTCATGAGGAGGTTATGGTGGTTAGGTGCTTGGTAGATACACTTGGCGATTAGTTTGGATAGAAATATGACAAGACAACTTTTTCTCACAACGGGGGCAAAAAGTTTAAGATTAACTGGGATTCATCTTTTTCTCTTAAAGAAGAGCATTAAAGAGGTCACGGATAAGGTATAAGAGATGCGCTGGAGTAGCTATTCAATAAAACGCGGTGTTCAGCGACGTTTGTTGATGAGCAGACGCAAAATTATTGTATTAAGTATGTGAAAGCTTAAACTATAAGACTAGATTTAAACAGCGAAATTCCCAAGCATGGTGTTAAGCTATTTCGACGCTATCAGTGTAGCAAAAAAGATAAAAATATGAAAGAATTTAGTTTATAACGTCTATTTCGAAATCATCCGTATTTGTGAAAATCAACCACAGCTATTATAAATTGTTTTTTAGGAGGTGACGTTTGGATAAATCTTTTTTTTAAGATCTTAATTTAACACTGATAGCTTACTGTCTCTTTGAAATACGAGTATGTGAAAGCTAAGGACTAGATTTAAATGGTGAAATGCCCGTACATAGTGTTAAGCTGTTTGGACGCTATCAGTGTAACAAAAAAGCTAAAAATATGTAAGAATTAAGTTTATTACGCATATTTTTTTTAATTCAACCAAAGGTACAAATTGTTTATTGGTAGATGACGTTTGCATAAATTCTTTTTTATGATCTTACATTTAACACTGATTACTTACTACTACTACTTAGCTTACTGTCTCTATGAATTACAAGTATGTGAAAGCTAAGACCTAGATTTAAACGGTGAAATAGCCGTACATAGTGTTAAGGTTTCGAGGCTATCAGTCTATCAAGAAAGCTAAAAATGTGATAAAATTTAGTTTATGAAGTGAAATTTGTAATCATCTGTATTTTTGAAAGTCAACCAAAGATATGAATTGCTTTTTTTTTTTAGATAAAAAGTTTGAGTAAATCCTTGAAGATCTTTTCAATAACACTGATAGTCTGCTGCAAGTGGTTGTGCCACTTGCAATAGTTTAAAGACCTTCGACCTTGAGTATTTAAATACATGTATTAGCGATAAGAATATTGGGCACTTCTTCTACCTACTATAGGTAGGTACCTTGTAAGCAATTTTGTCTTTTCTGTAATATAACAACTAATCCCACCCGTTATAATTTCGCCCCGAAGTACTGGAATTCGTCACTAGAACAATATCTACAAGCTGGAAAGATATTTTAAGCAGAAGTATTCTACGGCTTCTTCTTTAGCGTTTCCTCCCGTGCATGTGCTAAGAACCTCTACCAGGGCACCGCCTAAAGACCAACTCATAAGCCTGAAGCCGGAGGGAACAAGAAAACCTCGTCGACAACCGACAGCCAACCGCCAACTCACTTCAACTCGATAGCCTAAATTCGTAGTATATGATTCCCCTTGAAAAATCTTTCCATTGGCATACTTAACGCTATTTAATTTGATTGAAACAGAAGCAACAAATGAGAACAAAGCGTAACAATCACTTATATACGTAGGTAAACTCTGCGTGCACACAAAACGTTGTTGTAACTTACAAAAAAATTAGAAATAAAAGACTATGTTATAAAGTTGCACTGAATAGAAAGAACTCAATAAATTAATGAAACTATTGCAGAAAGTTAGCTAATTTCCCTTATTTATTGTGTTTGGAAACGAGTATCTTCTGAATGGCCTAATCATTAATGTCAACATACAAAGAAATATACTCCGTAATCGAGGATGCTAGTACTGGTCACTCGGAGAGTATGGTTCCGTTCTATTTTAAATTAACATATGATCAGTTTCTTCCCCTCCCTCTCCCTTGATTATTTCTCTTATTCTAAGCCCATATTTTACTTCATCCCCCTTCATTTAGTAGTCCACACTTACACCTACCTCACCCTATAAAAAAAAAACCTCATACACTTCTCACCACCACCCCGCCCCGCTTCCTCTTTCTCCCCACCAAAACACCCTGTCCTTTCAAAGACTTCAAGTCTAGTACATATCGTGGGAGAGCATCGCTGTAGTTACTCGCTGACTGCAGCTTGTACATGGGCTGGCTCGACCGGGGAAGTACCACGCTCTCACAGGAGACCGGCGTGAAGTAGCGACCCTGTGTTGCTGTGTTTCGTGCGGTGAGTGACGAGTACCGGAAGCCCAACTCTTCCTTCTCCCTCTGTCACCCCTTTCATATTTATTCTCTTCTAAGACTGATCATCTTACCACTTTCCGGGCGTGAATATTATGAATCTTGAACAACGCCTTAATAATGAAAACATCAATTAAATGTACTCTGTAACCACGGTGAGTGAAGGCGTATGCTGAAACTTGATGGTCAGAATATGAGACACGCAAGCATACAGCTTCTGAATGCGCACGCCTTACGCATTCACTTACCTGAGGATGCGAGAACTGGTCGCTTGATAGGTACGGTTCAAATTCACGACGTCACGATTGCCTTTCGGCGTTATTTCTAGCATAACGGGTGGGGCCCAAAAAGACTGTTGACTGTGTTGTTTCCTGGTACTTTTTTTCACCATCACAACAATCACCGGCCATCAAAACGGAACCTGAATTAAGGGTTCACTTACTCTTCTGTGCCTGTAATATTAGGCGTAAAATTTTTGGTGAAACAATTGTCGTTTTTGTAGAAAGAAGGAGCGTTCATACTCTTTTGCTTTTATGAAAAAGATTGCCGTAAAAGGTCTGGTGTATGTAACAACTTAGAACTTACTGCTAAGAGTGTATGTTTCTAGTAATAACTTAGCAATAATAAAACTTTTTCTTTGCACGGTAGGCAGATGTCGGGCTACTAATTCGTCCGATCAAATACTATATTCTGAAAAGTACAACGATTCTAAAAAGATACTTAATCCATTCATTTGATATTAATACATAGTCTGTTTCTTTAGGATAATAAAATTCATCTTCTATCGGGGTATTCACTTCACAAATTTCTGAAGTAAATACCTTAATCAAATTGATAACAATTTGGTTAAATTGAAGGGCCAAGAAAATTGTATCGCGTCCTTTGGGTAAAAGTTCTTGTAACTGAAAATATAAACCGGTCGATAGAATAATTCTTGTCAAGAAGTGGATACCCTCGACATTCATAAGAAAAACCAGCGCGACTATCTGCGAATTTTTCAATTCAACGAAATTATCAAACGAATGTTCCTTTGATCCCGAGCTCTCTGCTTACCCTTTAATAATATCTGTGTGTTGTAAAAATGTCGCAGGACCTTTCCAAATGTATTGTATTTACCTATAGTATATTTGTGGCGAAAGTCACCACGATTGTTATACTACTAACGGTATTTCTTCTGCACGATCTTGGGCTTTTGTAAAACTTCTTTTATTTAATTTCTGAATAAGGTTATTAATTAAATTAGTAGTAATTAATTAAAAGACATTAAGTACTATTGTTTTCAAGTTTCTCCTGCGGCAAATCAATGTCTGCAAATCGTAAAAATAAGTATGTGTCTATGATAATGTCATGTAATCGAAAAAACAATAAAATCGCTTATAAAAGTGTCACTTCTGTTCTTTTATTTCAGTAGATAGATAATCCTTAATAGATACACACTTGAGAACACACACACCTTTACAACAAAGACGTTAGCTCGCAAAAATATCGCAGCGGTTTTTTATTGCGCAGTGGATTTTCAACTCTCGGTGTTGAATCGAGCGTAGAGATTCCAATAGAGTTCCCAGCGCCTCCAAAAACATACTGTTCGATTTTCAATTCTCGGTGCTAAGCAGTGCGTAGAATATACAGTAAGCGACGATATTTTTACGTCGATAGATACTTCCCCATGAAATGAGAGTAATGAGACTCATAAATTCTTAACAGTAGTTATCACAATCACCTTATAACGTTCCCACTGCTGGGAAACAGACCTTTTCTCTCCGAGAGGGAGTGGGCCGTAATCCACCACGCGGGCCTAGTGCGAGTTTGTGGATATCACGTGTCAGTTTCAATGGCGCGGCCACGGCGATATTTCCTAGATTAAAATCTTGGTAGAATTACTTTTTTGAAATATCGCCGTGGCCGCGCCATTGAAACGAACACCTCGCCGCCGCCGTCCCCCAGTTGCCTGAGGGAAGCCTAGAGAGAAATGACCAGCAAAGGATGCTGACTCTTCGCTCCTACAGATAGATCCCGCCCATAGCAGGTCACGGTCCGAACTAAGGACCAGTTGTGTGTGTGAGCGGTATTGTACTGTTAAAGCCCACGTTCTCTCAGACCGAATAAAATAGCGGCGGTAATTTGCCACGCACTGGATCTTGAACACACTGCTAAGGGTGTACGTTACCCCAGCAAGAAAGTGTCTCCTAGAGTTATACGAGTAGAACGTATAATATGTGCCTTATCTGCTGTAAATGTGCCCCCACATAAAAAATGTGTGCGGGTGTCGGTTTTGAGAAAAACGGAAAAAACGATTCTTGCTGGGGTAACGTTTTTCTAGCAGGAAAATTCTAAACGAATGATCGGAGAGAAAAATTGTGCATGGCCAGAGAGCTTATATGTGTGCCAAAATGTGCCCCCAAAAATAAAATCTGGGCCCCTTCAGGTTTTCGAGATATTGCATTTCCTGCTGGAGTAACGTTTTGATGAATCGTATATCTCTAAAACCATTGCATGTGCCCCTGTAGAATATACATACACGAGTAGCTCTTAATGTGTGCCCCTTAGTGCCCCAATTAGATTTAAGAAAATATTTACAGTTTTCCAGTTATCGCGGTTTTATGAAAACCCGAAAAAACATCGCAGCGCCTAAATGAGACAAGCACAAATTCGCTGAAAATTGTATTCGGTCCTTCTTGACGCTATTAATAACCATACAAAGTTTCAAAACTGTTCATGCATGCGTTTTTGAGTAATCTTGCTAAAAGTTAAAACGATGGTGTCTTAACTTTGACGGCAAAATACAAGGAACCGGCTCAATCCCAGATGTGTAGGTGTGAACCAAAATCATGTGCCAAACTGTCAAATTTTCCCAATTGAACATAAACTTTATTCCTTTGTTATAAAGTTGAAAAACTATCAAAGAACTTTGACAGATTGGGGTAGCTTGATGTGCTGGCCTCTATACAAATGTTTTGTTTAGTGTACAAATAGTACATAATTATGTAGTACAAACACATTAATGTGATAAATTTTAAATTGGGGACTTGATCCCGTCAACTTGACGCTCACTACTAACATGGCCTAGCGTCTAAAATGATGTACAGGGGCCAGCATATCAAGCTACCCCAATCTGTCAAATTTCTTTGATAGATTTCATCTTTATTACATAGGCTAACTTCATGTTCAATTGGGAAAATTTGACAGTTTGAGGTAGCTTGATGTGTTGGCGTCTGTACATAGATACGTGAATCGGGAGCCCGCAACGCGGATGTAGGCGTCTTTCAGGAACTTCTTAAATGTGTCATGGAGCAAGGGAATGAAACAACACTTACAGTGATCTATTTATTAAGAAAAAAATCCATACAGCGTATACAGTAATACTTACAACTTAGAAAATAATCCAACATTGGACTACTTCCCGATGCGCCCTCAGATACCTACCTATGTGCGTAGGTACTGTCAATAGCGTATTTTCCAATTTTTGAAAAACTATTCTAATTTGAAGATTGGAACGAGATATTTAACAGAAAAATAAAAATAAATTGATTTCTATCCATTTTCTCAATTAAAAACGATTTAAACCTAATTTATTTCTCGTTGTTTTGAATTTACCGCCAAAACGCTTCTTACGATGACTTTTTATCACGTGACGTCAACTTTGTGTAAACTAAAGTAGTTAGCAAGTAAATAAGTGATTGTCGAGTTTATAATTAACAAGATTTTTAATGGATATAAAGTGTTGTTACTGGTGTGCGGTGCCTCTGATACTTCTAAAACGGCGGCAAACTAAGTATTTGTACCGGGTGCCGTATAAACAAAGTTGACGTTACACGTCACGTGATAAAAAGTCATGGTAAGGAGCGTTTTGGCGGTAAATTCAAAACAATGAAGAAATAATTACATTTTAATCGTTTTTAATTGAGAAAATGTGTTTTAGTAAATTTATTTTTATTTTTCTGTTAAATATATCGTCCCAATCTTCAAATTAAAATAGTTTTTATAAAATCGGAAAATACCCTATTGTGGCATCTTTACTTTCGATGAGCAACTTTACCAATGAGAACTGTCTAAAAATTTCAGTCGTTTTGACCGCGGATCGGAGCCCGATTCACTCGTGGACGCTTTGGAGGCAATGTTTTCGCTAATTGCTTCGGTTTTATAATATGTAGGCAAGAATAGCTATACAGGGTGTTTGGCAGAACGTTGAACATACGAAAATGGTGGATAGGTGGGGTCATCTGCTACTTACTCAGCCCTAATTTATTTGGCCCTGGCCCCCTGTATTTTTTTTTGCAAGTTGAAATTAAGATTTATTTTTTACAACTTCCTGCAAGTTTGAGGACTCATAACTTTTTTTCTAGCTAATATCTGAATAAAGCAATAATTTTATAAGAATCTGCTAACATTAAAGATAAAAAAAAACCTGTTTTACCCATTTTTAATGAAAAATACACTTTAATGTTAAGAACGCGGTGAAACTACAAGAAAGCAAAAATAAAAATAAAAAATATGCAGGGCGCCAAATAAATTAGGGCTGAGTAAGTAGCAGCTAGATGACCCCACCTATCCACCATTTTCGTATGTTCAACGTTCTGCCAAACACCCTGTATACACATTATCCCTAAGCTGGACTCAACCCAACCTTAACTGCCTCTCAATAGTATCAATTCGGAAGCAAAAACTTGTAAATAAAAATTGTCTAGGTAGAGTTACGTACCTTGGTTGAATCCAGTGGTACTTGGCGACGTAACCTGAGACATCTTTCGGGTTACACGCCCTCCAATTCATCGTTAGTCTAAAATAGACAGGTAAAAAAAACGTTTATAATTAAGACTTGAAAAACTGGAGGTACAGTGTAACTCAGGCTCATATTTCCACTCCCCAACGCGCTTTCAAAATCCCTAACTTTAATTCTTCATACCATTCTCACGAGCTCAAGGGAGGTTGGTTGGGGGTAAAACAAGAAACTAAAACGTTATTCCAACTGCAAGGTTTAACTACTAACTGGGTCTCCAAATTTCTGTCCGATGTCAGTAAGGGTAGTGCCAGCAAAATGTATGTTTGCGCAACTAAGCGGACATGCGCTGTAAACAGATGACTCCATTTTGTTGTGGCGGCTGGCGACTGGTTCGGCGAACTAAACTTACTTGCGTACCCGCCATAGAGAGTAAAGCCCATTTACTTAAACTACACTAGAGATATTTTGGCAGCAAAATTACACACCTGAACTATCAGTAGATCCGCAAGTTGTGAAGACGTAGCCGGAAGCCGCACGGGCCATCGGCTGCTGGTTTTAATTTGTTAAGTCTAAAATAGGTGGAGGTCCCATTTCTTCTCGTGGGTGTCGTAGGAGGCGACAAAGGAACTTACTAGAGAATGGGCAGCAGCGTTCTCTATGCATTTTACCACCATACTGCGATCGCCAACCCGCCTGCCCAGCGTGGCGATTATGGCAAAGCCCCCCTTTTGGAGGAGGCCTGTGTCCAGCAGTGGACGTCTTTCGGCTGAAATGATGATGATGATGATGGAAATAGGTGGGTAAGGTAAGGGAAGGTACCTACACCTATTGTGATGCGGAGTTCACCTAAAATTGAAATAAAACAAGAGCATAAGTTGCGATTTGACATTTATCCAGAACTTTATTCAACATCTATACAATTACACTTTTTTATAATATCTGACTTTAGTATGCGTAATGGAGCTAAATAGAAGGTAAGTTACACCAAAAATCGAACTTACTTGAAATCTAAGTAATAATACACAAGGTTGAAAGTTGATCTAGTGTTGGATGGTAGGTGGAGCTCTGTTCGTTCAGATGTCAGGGTTCCGACCACGACCGTGTCTCGTCCGACGCCCGCACCACCCACCCTTTGGAACCTCAGTCGCTACTGACTACCCATCATAACTGCGTTATCCTTCTTAACAACTAACCTAAACCTATAGTTAAGTTAAACTAATAACATTATCAAAGAATTACCAGAGCATTTCACAGTTGACTCCTTCATAAATTATAAAGAAACCACTTTCAAAATCAATGTTCGGTCATTAAGTTGCTAATAATAGAGAGAAAAATACAATAATATTTTATGATTTAACGACTAACGACTTAATACAAATACATAGATATTTTTTTCAATTCGAAACTACGATTAATCTACGATCTTTACAGACACAGATAATAATAATGTTAAAGTGTTTCCTCAATAATTATGACGATGACATTGAATATCTGGGCATATTGCAGGGTACAGAGGCCAGCTCATTAAGCTACCCCAAACTGTCATATTTTTTTTTGATAGATTTTCAACTTTATTTCAAGGGAGTAAGGTTCATGTTCAATTGGTAAAATTTGACAGTTACGGATAGCTTGATATATTGGCGTCTGTATACGACGTTGCAGATGATGAGATCCTAGCAACATTGTGAGATACTACAATATACTCAAGCATTCACTGCTTATTTAAAAGTAGTACAGGAAGCTAGCGGCTGTGCGTTAAAATCCTCGTACAATAGAGCTCCCACAATCAATAAAATTTGCATCTTCATCTTCCCTTTCCCAACTATGTTGAGGTCGGCTTCCAGTCTAACCGGATGTTGATGAATACCAGTATTTTACATGGAACCATTTTATATCTGAGCTCCATAAGCCAGTTAGCAGGTAGCACGAAACCCGTTGGTAATATTGGTGGTCAAACTTTCGGGTTTCTGACGCCCCGTAACGACACACATATATGTAGTAACGTACTGGTACACGTTGACAATTATTTCAAACAACACAGATTCTTAAAATGATAAAATAACACAAATAATAATTCAGTTAGCCGCTAGCTTCATAGTTCTTCACTACAAATTTTTATTTCCGTATTCAAACGGAATGTAATGTTCATGATTTTGTTTTTAAAATATCTGTACATTGGTGAGACCACGAAAGTGCGTAACCGTGTCTTAGGATTGCGGGGTAAGTACGTCTGCAGGCGGCGGCGAGTCTATAACACGGTGTATTGTGTGTTAGTAAACCCACGTTCCAACTAATAAAACCGAAGCGCGATAACCAACGCACTGCTTATCATTTAGAGCTGAAAATCGACCAGTAAAACACACGGTAAGGTTTTCGACGCGCTGAGATACTGTTGAATTCTCAATGCTCGATTCAACACCGAGAATTAAAAATCCAGTGAGCCAAAAATTCATGTAAAGAACCGCGCAATTCTAACGTTTCCACAAAAAGGTACTAAATAAAGCTATAAAATAAATTATTTATAATGCTAGTTACGTACTTTCGTTAATGGCCTCAATTTTGTAATAATAATAATCGATTGCGATCTACTTTATTTGGTACAATCGACGCGTGAACTGATCTACCGGCATGGTGTCTGGGTAATCTATTCAAAGTGACTTTACACTTCAAGGGTTCTAAGGGGCCTTCCATAAATTGCGTCACACGTTAAGGACGGGGAGGGGGGTCAATGAAATGTGACATGGTGTGACAAGGGACAGAGGGCAGGTATCAAAAACTTTGTGACGTCACTTGTTAAAATCACCATCATCTAAAATATTTGACTTTGTGTTAATTTTAAGAAATATTATATATTTTAATGTAAGTAAAAGAAAAAAGGAAAAACTGCTGTTTTCGTTTAAATATGTACTTCTTCTAAATATAAAATTGAAGAATATGTGACGTCACACAAGATGGGAGGGGGTTTCACAAGTGTGACCACCTGTGACAAGGACGGGGGGTGTCAAAAAACCATAAAATTTGTGTGACGTAATTTATGGATGGTCCCTAAGTAATCTATTGAAAATGACTTATACCTCGAGTATAGTATGACGTTACGGCATAAGCGTTAGGGTAGCTCGCGAAATTAAATTTTTGTTACGTTTTTTTTTTTGCAATTTGTAGATCAGTGTTCGCCCAGTGGTCGAAATTCAACCATGACCCATTTAAAACTGAATTTATTTTTAATGCATTGTTATATATTAAAAATAGAGCTTTCTGTAAATTTTCGTGCGCTACCCTACCGCGTCCCCCTATATGTGCCCACCTGTCCAATGAAATAGTTGCCCAATAGTGGCGCAGGAGGCGAGCCTTTCGATCAACTATGTCATGCAATCATTGTAAAAAGGTATCGAGAAGAATATAATAAGAAACGATGTCAAACAGTTATCCTTATACCAACTGGGTTATGTCAACATGTCATCTATCTACATTACTATACGTATGAAACATTCAGTCAGTCAACATAACTAAAACCATACAATTCTACAACAAATAAATTTCTCCTTTTATGTACACTCATTGGCTTCAGTAAACGTAGCCCATACAACTTTTCCAAATTTGAGGCTATCTCCACAAAATTCTCGACTAAATCAATGAAGTTATTGTAACTAAAAACAGTGGTTTTAATATGCTTTATTTTTAGGAAATTAGGTTTGAACCCTGGACTAAATTTCAAAAGAGATTTTATCTTGAAACGTGAACGTGAAATTTGGTAAAAAGATGGGATGGGATGGGATATTTTTTATCCCGGTAGTACTTTTCCGTGGGATAATTTCCGCTGGCAAAAACTAGTTGTAACATAGTACGTCGTGTAACCCTACACTATGAATAAATAAATGTTTTAAATTATTGCGAAGCTAGCCTGAAATTCGGCGCAAATTCCCCAGGTCACACATTTACTGCAGGCGAGTGTAATTAATCTAAAAAGTAACCCTGAATAGTACTAGTGCAATGATAAAGCACAAAACATTCGGATGTCAAAAAATAAAAAAGGAAAACACACAGAACGCACACACACAAATAAATGAGAATATCCTATGAACAATATATCGATATCTCGCCTCCTGTTAACCAGCACAGAGGCGACCAGCCCGCTTGGAACATCATAAATGAAAATTAAGTGGATACAAGTCCGGACGCGCAGTGCCCGTCCATACCGATAGTCGTCCGCCATACACACAATAAAACTCCCATGCTAAACTAGCGTCAGCACAACTTTGTCCGTGTAATTTTCATCTTCGGGATCCTCTTCATCCTCCTGTAATAGAGAAATGGAAAAATTAAAAAAAAAACAACTGTAGACGTAAATTTAAGTATTGAAGGGAATATTCGAAGAAATCGTATACTTTAGATAAAAATGAAAGGAACAAGGTGTCGAGGTAATGCTGAAAAAATGCTTGTACAAAAAATGGATAATTCGTGCAAGGTTTGGGGTTTTGGGGAGGTATTAAATATAATTTTAATATAATCTGATTGAATATACACTAATTTAAATATTATATCTATATATATAAAAGAAAGTCGTGTTAGTTACTTCACTTATAACTCAAGAACGGCTGAACCGATTTAGCTGAAAATTGGCAGGGAGGTAGTTTAGAGCCAGGAGAAGGACATAGGATACTTTTTATCCCGGTATTAGGTAGGGTAGCGTAGGTAGGGTAGGTAGGATAGTGTAGAGTAGGGTAGTGTAGTGTAGGAGGTAGGGTAGCGTAGGTAGGGTAGGTAGGTAGGGTAGTATAGTGTAGGGTAGGGTAGGTAGGATAGTGTAGGGTAGGTAGGGTAGGGCAGCGTAGGTGGAGTAGGTAGGTAGGGTAGGATAGTGTAGGGTAGGGTAGGATAGTGTAGGGTAGTGTAGGGTAGGTAGGGTAGCGTAGGTAGGGTAGGTAGGATAGTGTAGAGTAGGGTAGTGTAGTGTAGGAGGTAGGGTAGCGTAGGTAGGGTAGGTAGGTAGGGTAGTATAGTGTAGGGTAGGGTAGGTAGGATAGTGTAGGGTAGGTAGGGTAGGGCAGCGTAGGTGGAGTAGGTAGGTAGGGTAGGATAGTGTAGGGTAGGGTAGGATAGTGTAGGGTAGTGTAGGGTAGGTAGGGTAGCGTAGGTAGGGTATAGATTTTGTATGAATGACTTTTGGATGGATAGGACAACGTCTGTCAGGACAGCTAGTAATTGAATAAAATCAAATTCGAATTAATTTAAATTAATCTAACTATTGTTGCGTTTATATCACACAACTGTTACAACGTCTCTTACAATCTAATTTTAATTTAATAGAAATTTAAATAATTTATAAAAAAATCTTCACAATCTATCTAGTAAAGAAAGAAGAAGGGGCGTGTTCCATACAAAACTAACCCATGCCCTACAGCAAAGAGAAGTATATCAAGAAAATTATAAAAATGGGCATACAAAGATGGCATACTTCTAAGCTCCGTCCTTACAGTCTAATACCAATGTGAGAAAAACAACAAAGGTCGCCAAGTTCTAACGCCACATAATTTGAAATTAGCAATTTCGCAGGAAAGCGAAAGAACTACATAAAGTGAAATATAAAATCTTAATATGATATTCTTAAACATCTTACAGTCATAAAGTAATATTTCTTCTTTAAAATACCTTCTACTGTCAATACAGCTTTAGACTTTCATTTGCATGCAACTTTGCGTATTGAGGGCTAAGCATGACGCTTTGTATTTCTACGAAGAATAGACAGTGCTTTTTCAATACAAAGTGATATTTCGTTCCTACATTTTTGTTATCGACCGTAGATATCCTTCTACAATCCGTCATTTAGTCTTTCGTTTCTAACGATATTTGTCTAGGTCCTTATAAATGTAGACTATTTCAGAAGAATATTTCTTCCCAAACTATCAAAATCACACTGACAACAAAACTTTCTACTCGACGGCCACAAAGTATATACGATTATCTACAAAATCATGATTCGTTTAGAATGCATAACTGTGTTATTGAATAGAAAAACATAGCTATCTTATCCTATTGTACATCATTTATTTAATAGTCATGTCTATTCTTCCGTCGACAAATCGGTGCTCGTGCTAAGCCTGCTGGTGGTTTAAGTTTTAAGGGACTCCAAGGTGTTAAGAAAAACGCACGAGCAGCCTTGCCATGATTGCTCCTTGGTCTGCGGCCATGACAGCGACCCGTCCTGGTCTCGTGGCAATCATGAGCCGCGGCGAGCGCGAGATCTTTAAATGACTAGACTTACTTAAAACTGTTCCTTCACGTGGTCTATCAATGCATTGATGTATTCCTGGTGCTAGGTCAGTCGGGAACGAGCCGTGGTGTGCTAGATCATTACTACTCTTCGATCAATAAATAGTACTAGATTCCCGATAAGCGCTTCAAAAACGGCCCGAAAAATAAGACCACAAATACGTTTGTGGTCTTATTTCAAATTAGTATGGTCCAACCATAGCCAACATTAAGACGTGAAAATGCCGCAGTGACCGTTCAAAAACTGTGTAAATAACCACCGTAACACCACGGTTTTAGAAGGAATATCTTTTTTTTTCAGTAAGTTTAAATCAATAAGTGTTTTTCATAAAATAAAAACAGAATTAAATTGTAAATATAATTAAATTAGCTAATATTATAATTGTTTGGCCAATGTTTGCTACGACGCACCAACTATTGTATCAAACATCGACTG
Source organism: Polymixis flavicincta (assembly GCA_949987655.1). Taxonomy (NCBI): domain Eukaryota; kingdom Metazoa; phylum Arthropoda; class Insecta; order Lepidoptera; family Noctuidae; genus Polymixis; species Polymixis flavicincta. The sequence goes on along the minus strand of OX465171.1, from coordinate 5,461,241 downwards.
TTCTTCAACAGGGAATGCATGGAGTAGTGTTGACATTTTATAATGTTATGTTTATTTGTAGATTTCCTAGTGACCCATTTCGCTGTGTAGAATGGGTATCTATTGTCGCGAAAGAAAGAGGAGAAGAAATATTCAACCCTTGTAAAAATTCAAGAATATGTTCGATTCATTTTGACAGATTCGACATATCTGGAAACACGCAAAGGCGTAGATTACTAAAAACAGCGGTTCCCAAATTGCTGGTAGGTAATTATCATAAAGTATTAAAATAGTTGCTGTAATGTTACACAGTGTACATTTTGATTAAATTTCTTTATAGGCCACATCTTCAGCAACTTTAAGTTTTAAAGATACTACGGGACTACATGACGTGCCTCGGGCTGATGCAGGTGGTTTTAAGTCGTTGTAACAGCGGCAATGTAAAATATCTACTACTTTTTTTAATCGGTCAAAAATATTTGCCACCATACAAAACGAACCTTAAAAAATAATAATTATGCAAGTCTTATGTCTTTCAATACTTACTGTGTTCTGAGCATTGAAATGTAATACCAAGAACTACGTCTAATTCCACAATAGAATAAGCACAAAATTGTAAATAAAATGTTTTTAACCTAATTACTTTGAATTTAAGTTTCATTTTAGAATAAATATTTTTGTACTGATGACTTTTTATTTTCAAGCGACATTTAAAATTTATTGCTATAACCTTTCTCCGATGAAAGGACTAAAATAAATATTTTTTGCAATGGTAATTAAACTTTATGTGTAAACATTAAGGTTTATAATAAACTGAAGTTGTTAATATTATTGAACTTTTTTCTAAATGTTTACGTGTGTGCAAACATGGCCACTTGAGCGACTTAGTTTTGTTCCTGATCCTTAATCTAGTACTATTATTGATCGAAGTTACTACTGGAGCGGTACTTACATCATCGAATCCGAAGCATGTGTCGACCTCCTTCTCAAGTTTGATGTTGTTGGAGGTGACAGTGGACTGCTTCACTACAAAGGTCCTAGGCCCTTCTTCATCATCTTCCTCTTCCTCCTCTTCTTCCTCTTCTTCCTCCTCTTCCTCCTCCTCTTCTTCGTCTTCTTCTAATAAACACAATGTCAAAATTAAACATTTAAAAAAGAAATGGGCCACATTTGGCTTTATCATAGTGCTAAAAGTCACCCAAAGGGCAGATTTTTTTTTTCATTTTGTGCAAATTGCAGGTCAGTGCCAGGTGGTATGTTGATTAAAATATTATTCGCGACAGCAACAATAACCCCACACATCTCAATCAGCCTATGATCCCACTGCTGGGACACAGGCCTCCTCAATACTGTTATTGTCTCATAAGCTAACTGATGCTTGAGTCATCATCTGCCTAGCCTTTTCCCAACTATGTTGGGGTCAGCTTCCAGTCTAACCGGATGCAGCTGAATACCAGTATTTTACATGGAGCGACTGTCTATCTGACCTTCACAATCCAGTCAACACAATACCCTTGATAAGACTGGTTGTCAGACTTTCGAGCTTCTGACGACCCGTAACGACTGTCAAAGCTTCACGAATGACAGCCGGGACCAACTACTTAACATGCTTTCCGAGGCACGGACCCCTCCGTGCCTTGGAAAGCTCTTGGTATGTTAAGATGGTCACCCATCCACGGACCCGTGCATCTGTTATTACTGACGCTTGAGTATGCCGGTTATTTACTTTTGGTTTAGAATAAACACTGCTAGTATAAAAGCTTTCTTTCGGTGAGAGGGAGTGGATCATAATCCACCACGCGGGGTGTGCGGGTAGGTGGATGTCACATGGCTTCAAAGTTTTGGTTCTTGGGCATGCCGGCTTCCTCACGATATTTTCCTTCATCAAATTGAATATACAAAGTAAAGCGCCTGCCCCGATACCACTGTGCCACCTCTACAATAATAGCTTTATAGAATTATATGCTTCAAAACAGTTTCTTATGAATGCGGTGGCTGCTACAGAGTGTCAGTTATTTATCGTCGTATGACGTCACTGCAACGTTACTTATGTAAGTCGGTATTTTCCTGGACAGCGTTTTTTGACATTGTAAAATCAAACCCCCCTGTTATCATTATCATGACAACCGTCACTCGGCTGTTGTGTGGAAAAACGTATTATTTTGAAATGACATCATCTTCCTGCCTATATCCCAATTTATTTGTGGTCGGCGTAACTTTTCTTCCACACTTCTTTATTAGTCGTCATCTCCGTAGTAAGAGTCCTTTCTAACCATATCATCATTCACACAGTCCATCCATCGTTTCTTTGGTCTCCCCCTACTCTTATAGCCATCGACATTCATACTTAAAACTTTCCTCACGACATTTTCGTCATTTGGAATGAAAACATAACATCACGCTGTAATCCCCGAGAAGTTAGTCAGAGCTGTACCTACAGTACACCCACATTTCGCCAGTTATGTTTAAGTCGTAGCAATAGGGGGCGAGCCTATTGCCATCAACCGGGCATAATTCCAGACTCCGGGCTGTTACCGAGAAATCTTTAAAATTACTCCTCCGACCTGAGAATCGAACCCAGGAACTCAAGTTCTGGTCTCGTAAGTCGATACATCACACGGACGTAATCAAACCGGGGCGGGATTCTTTCACGCACTGAATTTACAACTCTCGGTGTTGAACCGAGCGTCGAGAATCCAACAGAGTGCAGCGCGAGTGAGTCACTGCGCGTCGAAAAAACACTATTCGATTTTCGACTCTTGGCGCTAAGCATGTGAGTGGAGGAGGGTATTTGCCCAGGGCCCAAATTCTGAATCATTATAATGATTCCCCAGGGAACTGTTCAATCTACGTCAAGTTCGTGTCTTGTAGAAAACAATGTAACGGTAAAGCATTGAAATGTCATTATACTGTATGTTCCAACACAAGGTTCAGCACATGGTTTCGAAGTAACGAGTCGTTAAGTGGTCATAGTGAATAGGGTATTTTCCGATTTCATAAAAACTATTTTAATTTGAAGATTGGGACGATATATTTAACAAAAAAATAAAAATAAATTTATTAATACACTTTCGGGGGTTAAAAACGATTAAAATCTAATTTATTTTTCGTTGTTTTGAATTTAGCGCCAAAACGCTCCTTACGATGACTTTTTATCACGTGACATGTGACGTCAACTTTGTTTATACGGCACCGGTACAAATACTTAGTTTCGCGCCGTTTTAGAAGTATTTTTGTACAGAGGCACCGCACACCAGTAATATCACTTTATATCCATTAAAAATCTTGTAATTATAAACTCGACATTCACTTATTTACTTACTAACTACTTTGGTTTACACAAAGTTGACATCACGTGATAAAAAGTCATCGTGAGAAGCGTTTTGGCGGTAAATTCAAAACAACTAAAAACAAATTTGGTTTAAATCGTTTTTAATTGAGAAAATGGATAGAAATCAATTTATTTTTATTTTTCTGTTCAATATATCGGCCCAATCTTCAAATTAGAATAGTTTTTGAAAAATTTGAAAATACCCTATTAGGGCCATGGAGTGGGACAAAACTCACCGGCATCATCGTCATCCATGTTGTACTCTGGGGCCACGACGGCGACCTGCTGCTCAGTGCCGTCCTCCAGTTGAATGACCTCCAGCACCACGTACTGCTGGCCGTCTCCGTCGCCCACGGTGACCAGCTCGCCGCGCTTCAGGTCATTCTTGGTAAGACCCAGTTTGATCATGTTCTCGGCGTCGGCAGAGTCCAGGACGCGGAGATTCTGTGGAATTGAAATTATTTGTTTGATCGTATGTACGGACATTTCGTCTTGGATGGTAAAAATAACAGATATATACATTCTTCAGATAAAAGTTATCTGACTATTGAAATATCAGCCCCAACTTAAATATTTTTTGAATATAAAGTTGTAAAAAAGAAATCACACAACGTCACTATTGTATATTATTACATTACATTGATACATTGTAATTTTTTCATACCGTGTGGACGTATTGACGTCTCGTAAATATGCGATATTCTAAACCTTTTACAAAAGCAAAATTCACAAAACAGTCATCGATATGAGGCAGATTAATCAAAATCGAATAATGAAAATAAAAAAGTAGCTCATTCATTATACCCTAATAGGGTATTTTCCAATTAAAAAATAACTATTTTAATTTGAAGATTGGTACGATATATTTAACAGAAAAATTAAAATAATTTTTTCTGTTACATGTTTCGTCCCAATCTTCAATTTAGAATAGTTTACAATCACGTATATCTGCGAAATCGGTTTTTTTTTTACGGCTCTTTCGTATACGGCCTGTTAACGACAATTTAAGTTGTCAGTCATCACCGATAATCGCATCGCCCGAGGCTTCAACCGTGTTCTGTGGTCAATTTGCTAAAAAAACTTCCCTGACAGTACAAAATAAAAAGTTTTAATCCTATTGTTTTATAATTTATTAAATCTTGATACCCATATCGCCAAAGAAAATTCTTCTACATTTTCGATCCGATCGTAACCTTTTTCAAACAATAAGGCGTGGCATGTGCCACACCTTGCGTTTTTCAGGTTTATTTATAGGCGTTTGGTTCTAGTATTTGTGTTTAGTCCTAGCATTTGGGTTTACTTCTAGCATTTATGTTTAGTTCTAGCATTTTAGTTTAGTTCTAGCATTTTAGTTTAGTTCTAGCATTTCATTTTAGTTCCAGCCTTTGTGTTTAGTTCTACGATTTGCGTTTAGTTCTAGCATTTGGATATTCTAGATCTAGATTAGTGATGTACCGAATAGTCGGTACAGCCGACTAGTCGGCCATATTTGTAGTCGGCGATTAGTCAGCGACTAGTCAGCCCATTTTTAATCCTATTAAAAATGCTTAATTTTTTTAAAGACTGTGTTGAATTTATATCTTTACGGTTATTATTTTTATAATAGAATCAGTTTTACAGTTTACTTTCAGTGCAATCTAGAATAGGATAGGAAGAAACCCCGGCTCGCACGTAAACAATTATATAATCAATGCAAAGTAAATCAAAACAAGTCCCGACAGTTCCGCCTGGTCGTCGGCCTTCGCGCACGGGCGGGCACCTACGAGCCGAAAACGTAGTCCCAAAAATTACCGATGTCAACAGAACTCAACCGAAAGCAATGATCGGCTTGGCCGACTAGCCGGCCATTCTGCAGCCGTTATATTTATTATTATTAGTTTATTAATTATATTTAATTCTAGCATTCGTGTTTAGCTAGCATTTGGGTTTAGTTCTAGCATTTGCGTTTAGTTTTAGCATTTGTGTTTTGGTCTAGCATTTGGGTTTAGTTCTAGCATTTCTGTTTAGTTCTATCATTTGTGTTTATTTCTAGCAATTGAGTTTAGTTCTAGCAATTGAGTTTAGTTCTAGCATTTGCGTTTGGTTCTAGCATTTGCGTTTGATTCTAGCATTTGCATGTAGCACTAGCATTTGCGTTTGGTTCTAGCATTTGCGTTTGGTTCTAGCAATTGCGTTGAGTTCTAGCATTTGTGTTTAGTTCTAGCAATTGAGTTTCGTTCTAGCAATTAAATTTAGTTCTAGCATTTGCGTTTGGTTCTAGCATTTGCGTTTGGTTCTAGCATTTGCGTTTAGTTCTAGCATTTGCGTTTGGTTCAAGCTTTTGCGTTTAATTCTAGCATTGCCGCCAGCGAATAAAATCTCGACTGCGTTAAAAGGGGAACTTATAAAAAGATGGAAATAAGTAACTTTTGTTTTTAGAGGTTGACTATTAATTTGAATACTTTATGCAATCTCATGCAGTCGGAGGTATCTTCTTAAATTGAATAATAAGGACTTTTATTACAGTCGAGTTTTTTAATGATTAAAATATTGAAATAAATAATTTGACTTTGAACAATAGCACGACAGGGCGAACGCCTTCTACCAGATAGATTGCGCAAATTAAGCAAAAACAATAATAAAAGAATTTATATAAAAACTTCATGGAAATTGATCTCCAAAAGGCATCGCCGGTCTGCAGGAGCCATTAATTATCCTATACAGCGAATGCAATACGACAATCAGCAAAATAATCATAGAAAATGCAAGAGCGTGTAAAATAAAATATAATTATTATAATGCCATTAAAAATGATTAAACATTCGCAAATCGGAAACGCAATTTTCTTTGAAATTAACTTTTAATGGTTGATTTGAACAAATTATTTGTCTTCTCTCAGACTCTTTTACACAACAGTGGTGAAGCCCAAAAGTTTTTTATTACATTTTAGAATCCACATATGATTTCAATTTCAGTGTGAACTCTAATCTCATTTTAATTTCTTTCATACTTCATAAATAATTGTAATGGCATAACAATAATATGGAAAGCAAATTAAGTATCATGATAATTAAATGTAGCAATGCTTAACAACTGGTGTAGCTAGCATTTAAATGATTTGTGACAAAATAATTTAAATGTCCGCTAAAGCTTATTAAAATCATGTTTTGCTTAGCTTGAGGTATATTTTGTAAAAAAATCAACCTGGGAGCACCCTGCACGACTTATGCCGTAAAATGTAAAGTTCGTCCCTCTGCTGAACATATGCACCTCCCTTATTGCCAAAATACCTCTTCGGATTACTAACAATTAAAGAATTTTATTACATAGCAACAGCGTAAAAAACAAATATACAAAAAAAAAAGATGTTTTATCGCTTAGCGCACATAAAAAAAACAAGATTTAGCCATGCAAAATGTTCAATATTCATTCGACTATTGCGCTACTTTATTGTAAGAAAAAACAAAAACCAAAATGGCTACTGGCAGGCATTGACAGAAAAAAGCAATGCATTGTTTGGGCAATTGAAAATCATCATATTACAGTATGGGAACGTGCAATATCGGGAGCGCGACGCAAAATATTCTGTTCGTTGAATGCACTTGCCATATAGTAAATGAGATTTTTTTTTTAAATTCGCTTCGACTTTTGTGCCACGCCCATCAGCAAGCAATAATAAAGTGCTTATAGATTTCTACAATATTTTTATAATTATGTAAAGGAATAACGGAATTAGAAACACACCTTGTTTCTTCTTCTTCATCTTGTTTATAATTATATTATATCATGCTGAATGCCAGAACATTACAAATTTGTCGCAATACGTAAGATGAACTTGTGACGCCATCTACATCATCGTCAGACGTCACTCAAAAACAGCCCAACGGATTTGGATGAAATTTGGCACGCAGATAGTTTTTAACCTGTGTAGGTAAGTACGTTTGTTCTTTTGTGGCACTCTAGAGACCAAACGCGTGGGCCGATTTTGATGATTATTACGTCAGTCGATTTGTCTTAATCTTGTGAGTGTCACTAAAGACATGAAACTCGATATGGCCGACGACCCAGACGCCATATTGTGAATACAAAAACTTTGTGTAAACTAAACTAGTTGTAAACAAGTGAATGTCGAGTTTAGACCTAACAAGATTTTTAACGAATAGAAAGTGGTATTACTGGTGTGCGGTGCCTCTGTGCGCAAATACATACTTCGAATACTGCGCCACACAACGTATTTTTACCAGTGCCGTTTACACAAATCTGACGTCACGTGTGTGTGTGGTGACTTGATAAAAAATCGTCGTCGTAAGAAGCGTTTTGGCGGTAAATTCAAAACAACGAAAAATAAATTTTATTTTAATCAATTTTAATTGAGAAAAAGGGTATAAATAAATCAATTTATTTTTATTTTTCTGTTAAATATCTAGTTCCAATCTTCAATTTAAAAAATACCCTATTATTCTTACGTTTATTTTTTTGCAATTTGCAGGCCAGTGCCTCTAAGAAAGAGTACCTTGTATTTGGATATGGAGAAGGAATTCAGACAGCCTATATTTTTTATATTGATGCTTAAAATTTAAAAGAATTATGGTCCAATTAAGACCACTAGTAATAATAAAATTTAGAAAATTTTAATTTCGCGATCTATCCTGGAGCTTCCCCGTTAACAGTAAACAATACAGTACTCACAGGCATAGGCTCTCCGTCGACGAATCGAACCTTCCTCTGGCGTCCGATCTTGAGCGCCAGCGCGCGCTCGTGGTGTCCCGACTCGGGGTCGTGCACGGCCAGGTGGCGGATCAGGTTACCCTTGTGCGCGAACATGCGGTGGCACTCGTGGCACGAGTGCGTCTTCTCCTTCGGCGGCTTTGGCACGTAGTTGGGGTTGTGGTACAGGTTCTGGTGGCGACGGAGCAGCTGTTTCTGCCTGAAATTTGGGTGATATTTTCTTTAATATTGATTTATTTATTTTATTTTATTACCAGCTTCTGCCCCGACTTCGTCCGCATGAAATTTCTTAGTCCCGCGACCCACCCAGTCGCTACGACACTCCCCGCCAGCGCTGTTACTTCGTTTTCGTTTAATAGGCGGTGAGACAACCCAGGCAGGTTGTCTCACCGCCTATTGTATTTTTATTATTGCTAAATGGACCTGCTCTAGACCTTGTATCACCTTTGTTCCCGACTGTGCAACATCAAACACAGTCTGATGCAGTTGTTGGCATCAGATATTATGCTTTCAACTCAATACTCTATACTTAATACTCCAACAAACAATGGAGCACTTAATATCTTGAGCAGCGTGTCCTGTTGTCTGCACGCTACAGAATCTGACGGACCTTACTGAAAGACGAAGTTCGTAGCCAAATGCTGGGCTGGCGTATTTAGTTTGCTATCGACTCGCTAAGAAGAATGAATATGTATGAGGTCCAACCTGAATGATTGGTCGCAGAGGTCGCAGACGAACGGCTTCTCATCGGTGTGCTTGAGCATGTGCGTCTTCAGGTGGCGCTGCGTGGTCGACGCGTATGGGCACAGGTCGCACTTGTAGCACTTCTCTCCCTCGTGGGTCTAAAACACAACATATTTATTTTATTTTACTAGTGGTAGCAGTCGTCGAAATTATGACAATTCATTTAAAACTTACTATTTCTATTGCATTATTATACTTAAATATTAGCGTTTTGCTCTCCTCCATTCAAAACCTCAACTGTGTCAAATTTCATACTCCTCCGTCAGAGGAGCAAAACTGTGCATTTCCAAAAAAATATACTTGGTTTTGGTCGTAAAAAAAAATTAACCCCCTGGATACATTCGAAAATTATATACTAATAATAAAGGCGAAAGATTTGATTGTTTGCATTGAATAGGCTCCGAAACTACTGAACCGATTTGAAAAATTCTTTCACTGTAGGGAAGCTACACTATTCCCGGGTGACATAGGCTATATTTTATCTCCGTATTCCCTCGGGAACGGGAACTACGAGTGTGAAACCGCGTAGCGCTGCTAGTTTTGTATAAAGACATAGATTAGTGCCTGGAACCCAGCACGGATACACCCATTTCTATGCAGCATTTGAACAAATTCTCCTCATACGAAGTTGAGCAATCTTCTTCGACATGCAGATATAGTATAACTTGGATTAGGTACTACATAGATACTTATTTTCGTTGCTACATTTTTAAATTCTCTTGCCTATTGCGGTATGGTAATTTCATTCCAGGTGCATCATTTCACATGTAATATTATAATGTATGCAAATATTGTACAACATTCATACTTCTCCATACAAAACAACCTTTTGGAAGGGACTAGAATTAACTCTATTTTAATGTAAATTTTGACGTTAAATAGTGCCTTTTATGTGGCTAGCCTCCTACTAATATTGTAAATGTGAAAATTTGTATAGTAGTTACTCAATCACATTTTTGAAAATTGGCACACATATAGTTTACTAGCTTTTGCCAGCGGCTTCGCCCGCGCGGTACTTTCATCCCCTATTTAAGTCCCTTAGGGATTGAATTACGAAAAATCCTTCCTTATTCCTTGTTTACATTATAAAGGGAACCTATGTGCAAAGTTTCAGCTTACTAGGTCCAAGGGTTTGGGCTGGGCGTTGATGAGTCAGTCAGTCAATCAGTCAGACAGGACTTCTCTCTTTATTAATATAGATAAACTGGATTAACCCATAGGATAATTTTATCCCGGTAGTATATTCCAGTAGGATGATTTCCGACCTACACGCGGGCTATACCGCTGGCAAATGCTAGTTTTGAACTAACATTTGGCATATTACTTTAACTTAGATAACGACACGTGTGACGTACCTTGTTGTGCACCTTGCAGGAGTAGCGGTCGGGGAAGGACTTGCCACAGCGGCGACACTTGAGCGGCTTGTCAGAAGTGTGCAGCTTCTGCACGTGGATGCGCAGGTCCGTCTTCCGGCCGCACTTGGCCGGGCACAGCTCGCACGAGTACACCGGCTTCTCGGATACTACTCAAATTAATAATGATTAATTTTTGAAATGTTTACAAGTATATATTTAGCCACGGTACTAATATTGCCACAGTAGTACGAGTAACATGGTTTTATTACTGGTGCAAGTAATACATAAGATGTCTATAATGTTCCCACTGCTGGGACACAGACCTAGTGGACCAAACTCCAGCACGCGGGCCCAGTGCGGGTTGGTAGATGTCACATGTAGTCGAATTTTTGGTTCTAGGACATGCCGGTTTCCTCACGATGTTGCCCCTTTACCATTTTAAGAGCAGTGGTGGTGAAATAATTTACACAATGTGTGTATCACGAATGTTGTAGCGTTATATTTTCAGAAAATGTACTGACCATTGTGGATGAGCCGGTGGGCCTTCAGCGAGTTGGACTGTGTGAAGCACATGTTGCAGTGCTCGCACTTGTAGGGCTTCTCGCCGGTGTGCGTGCGCAGGTGGCGCTTCAGCTTGAACGTGTCCGGGGACGCGTACGTGCAGTGCTGGCACTGTGGAGGTTACGGCAGCATGTGTTAGACAGGTGGTAACGTAAGGTGAAAGCACTGATCGTTTATCCCTATTTGCATGTCAATTTCTGGCTGTATGTTGCATAAAATATGATAGCAACCTTAACATGTAAATGTTTATAGAATTATAATCATTCATTAAAATCATCAATACAACCCATTTTTTTAAAGGGAGGGAGTCGTGTGATACTTTTACTGACTAAAACCCACCCGTGTTCCTTCAGTTGCCTAAGTTCCAGGGGCCACGGTATCTCTTTCGAACAACCCGCACCCCTGGCAGACATCGGCCCTTAGGGATCCCATCAATTGATGCTGACATCTCTTTGAGACGCGCGTGGAACACAACGCGCCGTCGACCTGGGCTTGATCCTTACCGGACAGCGAGCTACACATTACTCGCCGTCCGCAAGTCCGGACCTACGGTGACCGGGAATCTGCCTGGGATTCCCGACCCTCAAATTCGTTTTATTCTATTGAATGACTATTTCAGGAAAAAAAAAACGTTCGTTACACGCATTCAAGATTAAACAATTCGGCCGAAGTGTTATTGAATTTTTCCATCTGGAATGTCTGTTGATGGCAATAGGCTCGTCCCCTTTTCCATGGGACTTAAACATAACTGGTGAAATATGGAACGCTTCGAGGAATGCAGGCGGTGATGTTATTTATGTGAAGAAGGTTTACCTGGTAGGGTCTCTCGCCGGTGTGGCAGCGGATATGGCGGCGCAGCTTGGACAGCTCGACGGACGCGTAGTCGCACTCCGTGCACTTGTGCGGCTTCTCGTGCGTGTGCTTGTAGCGCACGTGGCGGACCAGCTCGCCTGACAACAAACACCGAAATTAAACATCCGTCTTTCAACAAACTGGGCCCACTCGCTCTCATAGAAAGGAGGCCTGTGTTCCAGTATTGGGAGGATTATAGGCTGATTTATGCTTTCGAACGGATGCATATAAGGTTTAGTTGCGCTTGCCGGGGTCGGCCATAAATTAAATATCGAGGCCACTCAATCCGACCAAGATTATGTCTGGACTTTAAAAGAAACTGTGACCTCTTAGTTGTTCGGCCTTTCTTCTCAGAGTAGTAACATGAGAAACGGCGACTTCGTCTTGTATTATATGATTCGACGCGTAAGAGTGTCCATACAAACCTGCTTACAGATATTTTTTTTATATGTAAATATATTTCTTCCGGTCGTGTGTGCCACTGAACTCCTCCTAAGCGGCTGGACCGATTTTGACGACGTTTTTGGGTGTGTTCGAGAGGGACTCTGGATAGTTTTGATTCACAATTGGACCCGGTAGGTGGCGATGCATTCGAGTCGTAGGTAAATGATAAATGATAAATGATAAATGATAAATGATTTATTTCTGTAAGTAGGTTTGTACAAACACTTTTACACGTCAATCATATTTTTTTAAACTAGATGAGGTCGGACAATGTCTAACCCGTTAGCTAGTAGTTAACATAAGTTGTGAGTTGTCTTGAGCCAGCGTGGTGGTCAATACTCGTGCCTTCTCTGTATGAGAAGCGTTTGTGTGTGTCCCTGAAGTGGGACCAAGTGGGACTGGTAAAAGTATTCTCATAGTTGACTCACCGGAGGTGGTGAAGGGGCTGTTGCAGTATTTGCAGACGTGCGGCTTGATGCCGTTGTGCATGTTGACGTGGTTCTGCAGCGAGGCCACGGTCTTGAAGCCACGCTCGCACACGGTACACTTGTGCGGACGGTCCTCCGAGTGCGACCTCATGTGGCGCAGCAGAAGGTACCTGAATGCACAAACATGAAGATATGTTTTATTTCTCAAAAATATATATTTCATTGAAACAATAGGGCACCAAATATCGTGTCCATGATTAAAATTTTAAAACTTTTACTGCTTGAATACGAGACCCAATAGATATAGAAAAGCATTTTTTTTTTTTTTACAAAACTGACCACGTATTTCGGTGCTAAGTTGTCATTTTACCAGACTACGGCGACGCAAAAGGGAGCGTTATGAGTTTGACCGGTATGTATGTATTTTCATCTATACCCTCATAACTTCTAAACTTCTGCGCTTATTCCAATTCATTTGGAATTAGGGGTTTCTAAAACCATATTATTCACACATTCCATCCATCGTTTCTTTGGTCTCCGCTTCTACTCTTATAGCCATCGACATTCATATTCAAGACTTTCCTCACGACATTTTCCCCATTCCTCTGTATCACGTGCCCGTAAGATGGATAGTCTTTTTTTTGCTTGTAAAGCATCAAACGAGGAAAATAGAGAAGACGGGTAGAGCTGTTACCTGCGATGACTAGTGTAGTCGCAGAAGTTGCAGTTGTAATTTGGCCGCATGTGGGCAACGGTTCGCTTCTGCGTGGTCCTGGGCCTGCCGTCGGGAATTTCCTCCTCCTCTTCCTCCTCCTCCTCGGCGGCCTCTTCGTCCTCAAAGGTGTACACGTCATCGTTGCCTTTTTCCTCCACTTCGGACTATATAAACGTCATTAATTATTACAATCAGTCACTTAGTAAGAAAAGTAGTGCACCTAGAATTTATATTTATTGTTTTCAAAACATAACATGGGATCAGAGGGGCAATTCTGCTAATTTTAAGAACGTTCACAGTTTGATCTCAGTGTCAATCTGTCAAAAATTCCATACATTTCCGACAAATTTTTGAAATTCGATTGTCGCTGAGATGACACTGCGAACGTTTTTAATTACGAGAATTGGCCTTCAGGTACTCGTAACCATTCGATACGCCTCTGGACCGAATCTAAAATCAATAAATATTATAAACGAAGTTCTCTAAGCGCTGCCGCGCTGTTCACAAATCCTAAACACAACAACATTTTAATCTTAACTGATCAAATAGACGATTTAAACCCCCTTGCGCGTTTAAACGAAATGTGCTTAGCCTTATTCCAACTATGATGATCAGTTGGCGTCGGCTTTCATCTAACCGGATGAAGCTGTATTTCCACCAGTATTTCAAATGGAACGACTGCCTATCTGACCTCCACAACCCAGCTACTGGGTAACACGATCCCCTTGGTAAGACTGGTTGTCAGACTTTCGGGTTTCTAACGATCCTGGCGACATAACTCTCCCATCCCACATCGGTGGGTTTCGCTCTAGGTTTACCCATAACTCATAGTGGCGCAAAATGAATTATTAGATAAACCCCGAGTTAGTTGTTAACGCCGAATTGTTTAGGATAACCTATGAAAGCGCAAATCGGTCTGCATAGATCGATTCATCTTCATAGTAAATTCAAACGTAATTCGACTACGATAAATGTTGAGTAAAATAGCAAACATCTATCTCAAAATAACAGGTTTTAGTTAGTAAAATGGTGATTGACGGGCTTTTGACGACAGCTTTGAAACGTAGTAATTATATTCTCATTATTGTATCGTGTCGCGCGATTTTTATGCGTGCTGTCCGTTTTCTCAAATAAGACAACATCGAGATACATTGTGTACTAAAGCTCGGTTCGTATAAACAAAGCCGAATCGTTTTGGGTTATGGTAGCATTTTTATTGCCACACTGGACATTATTAAATAGATTCGTAAGCTAATTTTACCTGTGATAGCTACTTCCATATGGGAGGGTCTACCATGCAAAGCTATGAGGTCTTTGCTTAATTATTGGTAAAGATAAAGGTCTTAATAGGGTATTTTCCAATTTTATAAAAACTATTCTAATTTGAAGATTGGGACGATATATTTAACAGAAAAATAAAAATAAATTTATTATATCCATTTTCTCCATTATAAACGATTAAAATTAAATTTATTTTACGTTGTTTTGAATTTACCGCCAAAACGCTCCTTAAGATGACTTTTATCGCGTGACATCGTGACGTCAGCTTTGTGTAAACAGCACCAGTACAAATACTTAGTTTGGCGCAGTTTTAGAAGTATTTGTGCACAGAGGCACCGCACACCAGTGATTTCGCTTTCTATCCATAAAAATCTTGTTAATTATAAACACGACATTCACTTGTGTACTTACTAATTTAGTTTACACAAAATTGACGTCACGTGATAAAAAGTCATCGTAAGAAGCGTTTTGGCGGTAAATTCAAAACAACGATAAATAAATTTGGTTTAAATCGTTTTTAATTGAGAAAATGGATAAAAATCAATTTATTTTTATTTTTCTGTTAAATATCTCGTTCCAATCTTCAAATTAGAATAGTTTTTGAAAACTTGGAAAATACCCTATTGTAACCGATAAATGTCCGTAAATTATAGGAATCGGCCATTAGGAGATCGATTTTAAATTCATTATTTATTACTTAAGGTGGGGTTTTCCGGGCGTGCTTGGCCTTTGAAACGACATACCTGCCCACCCCCACCACCCTAAATGCAACGCGACTGCGCAACGTATTGATTTATGATGCGTCGCCGACCATTTCACGGAACCTCCATGTCCGCAGAATAAACTATTTGTTGTTGATGAATTCGTTTTTCTTTGGTTCGATTTTGCCCATATAAGTTTACATTTTATGATATATACGGTATAGGTATCTAAAATCTATTACCTAAAGGATAATGACCAAAAAAAGTAGTACCAGAAAGAGTCGCGCTGGGAGACCAAAATTTTATAGTAATTAGTTTCATAATTATTTATATAGAGTCTAAAAGTATGGATGTTGTTTTACTCCCCTATAAATGACGTACCGTTTACACTACGTTCCGACGACACTAATATAATATTACTAGCATTTCGACCGCGTCTTCGCCCGCGCGATATTTTGGCCCCGACCTGCCACGTCGCATCCCATCCCTTTTTTTTATTCTAGTTAAGGGTTGTAGCGTGATATTAAATAGCCTATTACCTTTCTTAAGACTGGCTCTCGACTACAACACGCCTAGCTTTTTCCTAACATGTAGGGATCGGCTTCCAGTTTAACCGGATGCGGTTGAGTGCCAGTATAATACATGTAGCAACTGCCTATCTGACCTCCACAACATAGTTACTGTGTAATACGATACCCCTTGGTAAGACTGATTGACAGATTTTCGGGTTTCTGACGATTCGTAACAACTGTTGCGAAAAGATCAAAGAATGACAACCGGGACCAACAGCTGAACGTGCTGTCCGAGGCACTGTTTTCATTTTCGAAAACAGTTTTAGGAATTAAAAACATTACATAATTAACGAGATTTTGTTTCTGAGCTGTCGTAATTTCAAATCGAACGTGTTGCTCTCTTATTTGTTTTTTATTGAACAACAATAGGTAGTGTTTTTTTTTTATGTTGACACATTTCCACGCCAGACGTCTCGCAGAATGTGAGCGCGAGTTGTCTTTACCCGATTGACTATTTTTTTTTAAACCATTTAACTAAAACTTCATCAATTAAATCCACACTAGTATCTATAATATTTCAAGTTTGTAAGTTTGTTTGTGGGATGTAATCTCTGGAAATACAACTTAGATTTGAAAAATACTTTTTGCATTTGATAGCCGAAATTCATGAGAAACGTAATAGGCTAGTATTTGACCCTTGGAGCCGAGCAATATGAAAAAAGTCGGAAAGAAAGGATCAGCGATGGAATAAGGAGCGACGGATCGATTACCTCGTGATACATGTATTTTTCACATTATTTTGTACGGTAATAATAACATTTTCTTTATTTCGGATTAGAGGTACTCACACTAGTACCATACACACCTTTGTATTCAAATTACAATTATGTCGTATCCCCATGTGAGTAAATAAAATAAATATAAATAAAATAGTATAAATTTTTAACAATTACTTAAAAATACGTTCGTAAACTTTTCAAAACTGAAACATCAAAAAATTAAATAGTACTTACATGTTATTTAAGTAGTAATAATTTGAAAGTACTAGCAATTAGTAAATAGGAAATTAATAACCCGACGGATACGAAATTTATTTTTGTTTTTCATCAACTAACGTAAATTGATCGTATTTTGAACCATTAATATCCCTAAAACAATGATGTATCCATGACACATAATGCCTTTACCTTTTTAAAACACTACCTTGACTCATCATCGTTTCAGCCGAAAGACGTCCTCTGCTGGACATAGGCCTCTCCCAAAGGGGTTTGCCATAATCGCCCCGCTTGGCAGGCGGGTTGGCGATCGCAGTATGGTGGTAAAATTCATAGAGAACGCTGCTGCCCATTCTCTAGTAAGTCCCTTAGTCGCCTCTTACGACACCCATGGGACATGAGATGGTGCTATTCTTTCCGTCTGGCACCACACGGAACACCCAACTACATATTTAAATTGATTCCGAAACAGGCAATGCCGGATATCCCCCAAAGTGATAACGCAATATTAACTGCTATTAACACATTGAATCATGGGCCAAGAAAAGTTAACTCATTAATAAATATAAGTAGGGAACGGTTGTTAAAATAGAAAAATATAAGCACCTTAACCTGCCCCCGTACCTGGTCCACCTTGAGATCGATGTTGACGACCCCCTTCGCCTCGTCTTGCACCACCAGCACGTAGCTAACCTCTCCATTGGTCTCAGAAGGGACCAATGTGACTGTCTGGTAAGTTTCCTCCTGATCGGTTAGCGTCGGTTCTGACCCTTCAGCGGTCGCCTACAATGGGATTTCAATTAATGCTTGCACCTGAATTTGAGATGGTTTGTTTATATGAGTTCCCTTTGTGAGATGGTAGTCAAATGCGAGACTTTCTAATAAAAAAAACTTCCCGAGTTATTAGCGATGGTCAGATGTTTTTAAAGATTTTGTAGTCTGCCAATGGCTAGTTCTTAAAGAGCTGTAATGTATAATTGTAATGCATACTAATTAAAGAAGATTTATCAATTCAAAATTATGAATACCAGCAAAATTTTGTCTATTTTTTTTCATATACTTTAAGTACTTATACAAAAAAAAAGGGTAAAAATACACATTATTAAAGACAAAAATAAAATGTTATATGAAACAAAAAGATAGACTATCTATCTATGTAATCAAATGTACTGAAATACTTATCTATAAAATTATAATAATCCTTGTTAATTTTTCATTCAAATGTTAATTTAGTCATCCGAGTATTTGTCAAGCTAATTGATAAACCCAATGTGAATGAATATGCATTACTTGTGTACACCTTAAATAGACATATTTACACAAAACAAAGATATTATGTACAATAAAAATGTAAAATGAATTGTAAGGATTCGGTATTAATAAATAACAAAATGAATAAAAGTCTTGAAGTTTAAAAAGGAATAGTTAGTGCTATCGGAAAATTAGAATACTTATGATCTGTTGTCAGTTATAATAATTATTTGTTTTAGTCATATCCTTATAAAGCTACAGTAACATTCTACACTTTGCTTTAGAATGCTGTGAATTTATACATACTCCCCGTTATTACAAAACAAGGTTTTTCTTTAGGTATGGTTTAAACCATCGAGTCTGTTTTTGAAATAAGAACTTAGAACTGAAAAAGAATTACAGCTCCTTTTCCAAAACTGACAATTTAGCACTGGACTAACTTGTCAGTTTTGTAAAAGGAGCTGTATTTCGATTTAAGTTAGGTTCTTATTTAAAAAACTGGCTCGACGGTTTAAACCATACCTAAAGAAAAACCTTGTTCTGTAATAAGGGGGACTGAGTCCAAACAATTTCACAATAAATTATAGTAATTGGTTTGTAGAATAATTTATTGGAACAATGGAATGGAATTTAATGGAAAAATAAAACCATGTCAAAGAATCAACTAGCATTTAATTATTTTTCCATATTTTTTTCTTTTTTCCATATGATTTTAAGTCACTATTATTTATGTAAAATGGGTTTTTTTACGAGAAATATGACAACGTCGCATTTTCATAGTTTTTAAATGAGAATAATTGACTTAAAAAAAAAAAAACATTTACTCTAACCTATCAAGGAAACCTATACCCATGTTCAAGTTATTTTTTTTAATGAAAATCTACTAATTAAAAAAGCAACATATGCCAGTCAATTCTTTGACATGGTGTCATTAATTTCCTAGAGTTATGGAATATCAAAAGGAACATGTTGTATAAAGAAGAAACTGACTGAATTACTGACGGACATCAACACACAACCCAACTACTGGGACGTGAAATTATGCACAAGGGTTCCTTTTATGACGTAGGCGACCAAGAAGTGGGTGAAAAGGGGGGAATGCGTTTGTATGAACATTCTATTCCTTAATAATAATACCCTACTATTTCATGAAATGATGACATTTGAGGACAGTTCTAACGTACTATTATTGATCGAAGGTTCTAACTTAAGGAGTTATGTTGCTGTGGCCTGCAAATTGCAAAAAACGTAAGTACCTAATTTTGAATGTCGCAGGCTAGCCTACTGCATTACCTAAATAGACTTTAAACTTGATAAATTCGAAGGCATACTATTCAATCAACAACTACTTAAACGATAAGAATTGTTGGTTGCTGTGATTAACTCAAGACAACGTTTGTGTTCTTTCACCAGAATTAGCTTACCTACTGACAGGTTATATGAGTTACTCCATAGCATTGTTTATTTTATTTGACTGTATAAACCATTTTATTTATTTTTAATATTGAAATTTCCATTTTTTGATGAAATTTAATTACTTACCTATTACTGTATAGAATCAAGTTCTTCCAACTTATCAGACAGCTGTGCTGCTGGGGAGTTTGTTGCGCCACTTCTTCTTCCCAGCTAAAGCACTAGGAAGTGTCGAAGGGTGGGCGTTTTTGGGGGACTGTCTTATGTAATTTTGACGTTCGAAAAGTGCTGACTCTCAGCCTAGTTTGAATAAATGACTTTTGATTTTGATTTTGAATCATAATACTTTTTTTACCCTAGGTGACACTTACCTCCTCAGTTTCTAGGTTGTCATCAGAATTGTCCATGTCCACGTCCTGTACTTCTCCTTCCATCGCAGACTGGTAGTAGTACTTGCCATCTTGGTCTACGTAGTACTCGACCATTCCCGCAGGCAAGCCTTCTTCGTCCGTTGCGGCATTTACTTTAGAAATTAAAGAAATATGTTAAGAACACATTCCGCAAGAGAAGAAAATGCCTAAGATCATGATTATGATGCTCTATTCAATGACATCAGTTGTCAAATCTAATTACAAATGACAGCAATTTTTTTTTATTCTTCTATTTTCTGCCGGGCATAGGCCTTCCCCATATTTATCCAATGATATTATCTTACGAACTGGAGAACGCTCTCCAACCAAACAACAAAACCCACCAACAATTGATTGGTTTTATTTTATGATAAACCAACCCTAAGAGTAAAGTTATAAATAAGTATGAGCGAGTTAACGAGACCATATGCTTCCAAAAATTAAAATCACCCATTCCCACTTTATTAACTTTTCCCCTAAACTAATCAAAAATTTTAAATGACTAAAAGCTAATTTTTTAATAACAGATAACTTTTATCTTAAGAATAATTATGTCAATTTAACATAATTTCTATACAAAAGCTGTCAAACCGCAATATTTATTCGAAAATTATTTCCAAGGAACCCCTTATATATAAGTACTCTAGTGTGTATAAATATGTATGTGTATTTCATTTTTAATATATTTTAAAGAAAAAAAGAAAGTAAATTTGGGTATAGATCCAGTGTAACCAGAAGCAGCTGAATCTGAGCATTTTACATGGAATGATTGCCTATGCTAACTTATTTCTAACACTAAAATATTTATTTATTGTCAAAGGACTCATCACCTGCAATGACAGATCCTGGGTTCATGAATGTTTGCTTGCTGTTATCCTTGTCTGGAAGCGGCATGATTGCTTTTTCCATGAAGCTATTATCTTCTTGAAGGTTAAGGTTTTCTTTTTCTGCGCAATCTTGACTAGCCAGGGACTCCTGGCTTACCTTCTTGTCTTGAATTATTTTCTCCTTCTGAGCGTTGTTAGATTCTTCGTTCTTGTTTGGGTCTGCCACGCTGCCTGGGCTTGCCAGGCTCGCCTGGCTAACGGGCACGTTCCTAAAATAGTCGCCCTGATCGATGGAGTCAAGGCGTGACTTCAAGTTGCTGTCTGAGCTTGTCAGAATCGTGGGCACGTTCCACAAAAATTCACCCTGAATTACGGGGTTTGGGAGAGAGACGTCCTCGCTGCGTGTGCTTGCCAGGCTCGCCTGGCACTCGAGGTTGTCACTAGATTCTTGATCGGTGTCCGAGTCTTCCTCGCTACCTAGGCTTGATAGGCTCGGCAGGCTGTCGGAATCGTACCCAAAACTTTCGCTATAGATGACGGGGTCTGGGTCTGCGTTTGAGTGCTCTTCACTGTCTAGGCTCACCTGGTCCGCCGACTCTTCCAGAGGCTCTTCTTTAAGTTCGAATGATGGGTCTATCGGCCAGGCTAATACAAAGAAAATAAAGTTGTATATAACAGTCGAGTAGTATGGGTCTATGTACAGTCAGCGTCAAAAATATCGGAAAAAAACAGACTGTTCAAAATGATCTCAACAACTAAGAAAATTAAACTTTATCACAATTGGATAAAGTTCTTGTCAGAACGGCAGTTGTCGCGTTTTGTTTTCATTCTGAAACATTCCTACTTTCATTGAGTTAATATTTCATTTCATAGTTGTTTAGATAATTTTGAACAGTCTGTTCGTACCGATATTATTGATACTGACTGTACTAATGTTCAGACCGAAACAACATAATATCGTAATATACAGGATAAGTTTTTATCCCGTGCGCAAATTTTAACCATGAATTCAGCATATCATCCTAGAGCCCCTAGCGCAGAAATTCTTCGCCGGTTATACAAAAAAAAACAGCTGTTTCATAGAAAAGTGCAATACCTACGCGGTCAAAATGTATGGAACAGATAGCTTTTCTCTAGCATGTTATGCTGAATTCATGGATAAAATTTGCGCACTAGATAATTTTTTTTCCTGTATTCACTGTTTATTAATCGACATGTTACCTTTTGTACAAACTTAACGTAAGGTATTATATATTCACTGTCCGATTTTATTCGTTACTAGCTGACCCGACTGACGTTGTCCTGTCTTAACTATGAATATTGTATTCCATTAACAAATATAACAAAAAGAATTGGAAAAATTGGTCCAGCCGTTCACGTGTGATGCCGTGACCAAGGGAAATGGGGATTTATTTTTATATATGTCACCGTAAGATTGTGAACACCGTTAGTTTATAATCTATCTCGCGAAATCATAAACTGTCGGTAAATTGTTAACTGCATCATACTGCTTACCGACCGAATAGGTTAGGACTGAAACCAAACACGCGCGAGCCGAGCGAGTGGAGAGCGCTACTTCCTAGTCAGTGGAAGTTACTTGACTATTTAGTAATAGCGTGAGGTAGTACTATCCGTCTTGATACCAGTTCACAATTTGAAGGACAGATTATATGTACTATCGAAAAATAGTGCGTTAATTGTAAATTGTTTTTGCAGTTCACAATTTATGGTAAAAATCATAAACGAGCGATCGACTTCAGCCATTAAAGGTAACAACAGCACAGATTTTTACGATAAAAATACAAACAAAAAGAAAGGGATAAAAGAATTAGAATTTCTTAATGAAAGAAAGGGACTTTTCCAAAAGACATCAACGCGCGTCTCATCCGTGTGCTCGTTTACCCATATATACATACACAGTATACATATAGCTTATGGAAAGCGTTCGGTGACGATGACGCGATTTTCATGATTTTTGTTCACCCAAAACCTGCTCAAAGCGCCTAAAGAAGTTATCACTTCAAAAAGTAGCTCATTTATTTGATCATGATTGAAATGATTTTTCATGCGGTACATTAAAACTTATAGAAATAAAAAATCACGTTAGCGAAATCGGAAAAATTTCGTATACGGCCTCTGAAGTACATACTACTCTGCATAAAGAATTTCTCAACAGCAGCATTATGCTTGGTTGATGGTATTGATATAAAAAACCCGTTGATGGTAATAATCTAGCTCATACTACATAGGACTTAACCATACCAGGGTAATTGTGGCCAGTGGCCATCCTATTCACCTGGGCCCTTTTGGTGAAATGAACTAGCTTGATATAACATAGTTTTTTATTACCTATCAATAATTGAATTGGCTATACAATGTGTAACATAATTAACGCGATACCTTATACACCCCTAATCAGAGTATTGCGTTAAAAGTATAATGCAACAAGTTTTTTTTTTTTGAACATTATTATTTATGCTGCGGCCACACTATGGTCACCGTCAGTGCCCAACATCGCGTTATGCAACGCGGTAAAGATTCCGATAATTAACGCGATAAATTCAGTGGCCACACTACGGTCAACGTCAACGCCCAACATCGCGATAAACAACGCGTTATAGAATCGGCTAATATGCTCACGGGGGGGGGGGACAATGACAAACGTTAGTGTGGCCGCTTTATCGCAATAATTCACACGTTTTGTAACGTCAAATGGCAATGTGAATGCCGTTGTAAAATTATCGCGACAAGTTGTGACTACACCTACGGTTAACGTACAACATCGCGATAATCAACGGCGTCTCTCGTAGGTGTAGCCGCACCATTAGAAAGTGCATTTAAAATTGAGTCTTACTGCCTTTCAATAATATTTAATATTTGTTGGCTCAATTGGCGGTCAATCGGCTCATATGGCAAAATTCGTAATTTTTGCAAAAACACCTACATTTAGATTCACTCGATTCACTGAAATCGATTCAGTAATCAATTACCTATGATTTTATGAACAAACTTCTTTCAGAACTTGCGCTTATTCTGTTACACGTTGTAAAGAAACGTAATATTTTAATTCCATCTTCACGTAAACAAGAATATATGAGACTCGACAACTCGACATTAAGGAAGATGGAAGAAATCTACAGCTATCAGATACAGATGTCCTAAGTAACAACACTATTACTTTTCCTGTCCTATTAAACATTGCAAATCTAGATACCTATCTGATTCAAACGCTTTTTTTTTAACTTTAGCAAACATCTAGATTTCTTCATTATATGTGAGTGTAATCTATATAATAAAATGTGAAACAAAGACTTTGTACCCATTTTTACAAATCTTACGTGGGTGGAGGAGTATTCAATTTGGCACAGTTAAAGTATAAACTTCAACTGTGCCAATATGCAAGACTGCAAAGAGCTAATATTTTGATATAATCATGCATTAGAAATACATGTTTTAAATTAATTATGATCGAATTTAGACCACTAGTTACTACTAGGTCTTGGCTTAAAATCCTTGGAGTACATTTCAATGTATTTTGACAATCTCATTCATTCCACCAGCATACTGAGGAGTCATCATCATCATCATTTCAGCCAAAGACGTCCACTGCTGGACATAGGCCTCCCCCAAGCTCCGCCAGTTCGACTGGTTCTGTGCTTCTCACATCCAGCGGACTCCCGCGGCCCTCACAAGGTCATCGGTCCACCTTGTGGGAGGCCTTCCAACTTTACGTCTTCCGGTACGCGGTCGCCACTCCAGAACTTTTCTGCCCCATTGGCCATCTGTTCTGCGAGAAATGTGCCCTGCCCACTGCCACTTAAGTTTGGCAATTCTTCGGGCTATGTCGGTTACCTTGGTTCTCCTGCAGATCTCTTCATTCCTGATTCGATCACGCAGGGAAACTCCAAGCATAGCCCTTTCCATCGCCCTTTGGGTGACTTTAAGCCTTCTTATGAGGCCCATTGTGAGCGACCACGTTTCGGTTCCATATGTCATCACTGGCAACACGCACTGGTCAAAGACTTTCGTCTTGAGACACTGCGGTATGTGGGACGAGAAGATATTGCGAAGCTTCCCGAACGCTGCCCAGCCAAGTCGGATTCGACGATTGACCTCTTTCTCGAAGTTGGACCTACCTAACTGGACAGTTTGTCCTAGGTAAACGTATTCGTCCACAACTTCGAGTGCAGCGCCTCAGACCGTCCGACATCACCTTTGTCTTGTCCATGTTCATTTTAAGACCCACTCTTTCGGAAGCTCTACTGAGGTCATCGAGCATTGTACTGAGGTCCTCCATGGTCTCAGCCATGACAACTATAACATCGGCAAACCGAAGGTGAGTGATGTACTCGCCATTGATGTTGATGCCAGCCCCTTTCCAGTCCAGAACCTTGAAGACATCCTACAGTGCAGCGGTGAAGAGTTTCGGAGAGATAACGTCTCCATGTCTTACACCTCGCTGTTGAAGGATAGGTTTCGAGGTCTGGTCCTGGAGTCGGACTGACATAGTGGCGTTTTCGTACAGACACTTCAACACCTCGATGTACCGACTACCGATAGTCGATCTGGCATACTGAGGAGTAGTGAGCCAAATCTCGAAACAAACGAATTCCAGACACAATAGATGAGTTCAGAATTCTGTACAACAATAGGACAGTAGATTCAGGGTTGGCATTTCATTGCAACTACCAGAACAGTTTAACAGGTCCCTACAGATGGCACGCAATTGTTAGTGAGACCACGAAAAAACACAAACATAATTAATCAGTTCGATACTGATCGAATTTCTAATATTTTTCTACATAATCCATTACAAATTAAATTTATGACGAACCTCACTATTAAGCAATTACTAGTAATAATGTTAGGTAAAACGGGCTGTTGTCCGCAACTCCACGTCAAAGCGCGTATTTTGCGTCCGGTAGTAGGTATTAATGTTTTACACACAAGCCTTCTGGAGTCAAATTGATGAAAACTATATCAAAATACATTGCGTAGTTCAGAAGAGCAATGCGGTCACACAGACATACCAAAAAGCAACTTTAATTTATAATATGTATAGACCTGTCCACTTTAGTTCGAATAAAACCCTAAACTGCAGATAATTTGACATAATATTAGGTCTTTACCTATGAAATTGCCGTTCTGCAGTACTGGCCATTTCAAATCAAAATATTTTTTGTTTGGCTAAGAATTCTAATTTCAAATTAATTTTATTTTAAAAACATGGATTTTTTTTTCTAAAAGTAGTCATTTCTTTATTGATTAGTGTTACATTTTCATCGCATTTCAATCTTTTTCGTCATCATGGATACGTTAAAAATTCGAGTAATTATGGAATATGAGTACCGTCGTGGCAGCAACGCGGCACAAGCGGCACGCAACATCAACGACGTTTACGGAGCTAACACTACAAACCAACGCACCACCTGTTATTGGTTTGCTCGCTTCCGTTCTGGAAATTTCGACCTGAAAAATGAACCTCGCGGTCGTCCGAAGACTTTGGTCGACAATGACGAATTAAAGGCGATTGTGGAAGCTGATGATACACAATCTACGGCTGAATTAGCAGCAGCTTTCGACGTTAGCGTCAAAACAATATTGGTCCATTTGCGTCAAATTGGCAAGGTAAAAAAGCTTGACAAATGGGTGCCCCACGAACTCAATGATCGCCAGCGCGAAGTACGCGTCGAGACGTGCCTTGCACTGCTCAACAGACACACAAATGAAGGAATTTTGAACCGCATTGTTACCTGCGATGAAAAATGGATTCTGTTTGATAACCGTAAGCGCTCAGCAAGTTGGTTGGATCCTGGTTCAGCACCTAAACAATGCCCTAAACGAAAACTTACCCCTAGAAAAGTGATGGTCACTGTTTGGTGGTCTAGCGCCGGTGTGATTCATCACAGCTTCTTACCAAACGGGGTGAGCATTACTGCAGATGTGTACTGTGAAGAACTGAACACAATGATGGAGAAGCTGGCGCATCTCCAACCAGCATTGGTCAATCGCTCGTCTCCGCTGCTCCTGCACGACAACGCGCGACCTCATACTGCACAGCAGACGGTCTCCAAGTTGCAAGAACTGGGGTTGGAAGCTCTCCGTCATCCGCCCTACTCACCAGACCTTGCGCCTACAGACTACTACTTTTTCCAGAATTTGGATAACTTCTTGGCGGGAAAAAAATTTAATACCCGAGAGGCAGTACAAAATGCCTTTGAAGAATTTGTTGCCTCCCGTCCAGCTGATTTCTTTAAGAAGGGCATCAATAAACTGCCACTGCGATGGCAAAGATGCATTGATTGCATGGGTGATTACTTCGATTAATACAAATAAAAAATTCATGAAAAAAATTCGTTTAAATTTTTTCATACAAAACGGCAATTTCATAGGTAAAGACCTATTATATAAATTGTTAAATGATGTTATGTACATCTAATAGTTTATTTATTGCTTTTAAATTAGTGAATATCTGTTTATATTTGCAGTATTGGCAGTATATTATAACGCAACTGGTGAAATGTGAATGTACTATAAATAGTTACACTTCTGCCCCTGGCCCTTGGGGAAACAGGGCATGATGTTATAGTATACTCTTTAAATATACTTTATTATTAATTCCTCTTATAAAAACTTACATCAGAAGGTCATCTAAATCCTAAATCAAGGTGTGATAGTGTTTCTTTTTTTAAACTGCTTATTTAGTCATACAAATACAAGATAATGGTCAAGAAGAATGGTTAAATACTACCTATTTGGCAGATATGAGCATTGGTTTTGCCGATAAGCTAAGGGATTTGTAGTCGAAATCCAAAGAACTAAGCACCTTCAGCAGTATTACAACATTTACAGAAACATTGCCTGAAAACTTAGTTTTTATTTCAAAATAAACCTTACACTCCACCCCTGCCTATCTGTGGAGTATTACAACCCTGGGGGACTATTACTACCCAACAGGAAGGAAAGAAAACTTTTCTTCAGAACTTCAATTTTTATTGAGATTTAAGCATATCCAAATGCAAATCAAACTTTAATTAGACAGTCCCAGCATATATCCTGTCTATGTTCCCTGCACAAGGGATGCCCAGAGGATATTGGCCTAATTTTGATTTTCTGGTCCTTATTCCTTGAATAAATCTTTTTTTTTTTTTGAAGTGTTCAACAGGGTTCTGTTCTACCAATGGATGTTTCTTTCTTGGGCTATTTCCCCGGCCTATCTGGTGATGAGTGGGCTTCGGCTTAAAAAAACAGTTTACTGAATGATGAATTGATTAAAAAACAAAAAAATCCATTGAATAAGACTCTAGTTATAAATAAACAAAATAATCCAAGTTACCATCAGAAATATTGGAAACACCAGTTGATATTCACAACACGGCTATCAATACATCATACTGTTACTACCCAGGGGTCTAAAAGGACCCCAGAGACGCTGTAGGTGCTTCTGTGTTTGCGCATAACCGACTGGCATGATATGTCATTCCAGTGTTGATTTATGAGATTATGTTAATTAGCACAAATGTGATTTTCAGTTTTAAAGTTATTTGTGAAAATACTTTAAACACATTGCCTTCAGTAGGGTTTAAGCATTAAGATTATTATTCGTTCCAGCTATTTTACAATGCTCGACAAAGGCCCCTTCACCGACAGACAGACGGCCTATGCATTGATTTAACAACATTTTCAGAGTCAATGTTGTTAATGACAATTTGAAGTAAGAAAGTACCCAACTATTCAAATCATATCATCGATAAAATCAATGGTACTTGTCAGAAGATTAGGTAATATTTTTCTCAAATCTTGCTCAGAATTTAGAGCTCAACTGTACTTTCCACTGCCATCAGTTTACAACAATTATTGTAGAGATTAATAATGGAATTCATTGTTATTTTTATTTACGTTTACAAGTTTTGTATTAATAGCAGGAGCATGTTTGGTTTTAGATAAAAGATGTGAGAATTTACTACAAAGAAAATTATAGAAACTCCCTAAGCCACTTGACTTAAAAATAATATGCAGCTTACTCAAAAAATACCGAAAGAACGTTTTTAATGGACTAAATACGTACGTGCTATGCGAGGATTATAAACAATCACTACCACCTTATTGTTCCGCCATCTTATCATCGTGAGACACTTTCATTCAAATTCACTTGTCCTATAAGTTTTATTTGATAAATAACGATAAAACATATCAAAATATAATTACATGAAAGTTGGGCCACCGACAGATTGAAAAACCAAGTTTAGCCACGACGGCGCTAGCGTCAATCAATACTCCAGCCTCAAGCTCAACGATTTGATTCTACGAGGAAAATGACCATTATTTTCGCGTTTCATCATAATGATCAATAATCCCATGCAAAGTCATTCTATATGTATTCATAGTCATAATACGGAGGAAACAGCACACATTATACCTGTATCTTTGTAGAGCTTCTATATTTTCTCGATGAGGGCGTTTCAATCAATTTATTTCACTACCACGGTGCGATAGTGACGCCAAAATGGCGGCTGCGAGAACTACAAACTGGAACAAACTGAGAAATCAAAGGGAACCAGCGCTAGGTGTTGCTATACTAAAATTATAATTGTGGATCTATGTAACTAGGTGGCGGTATTTTTAAGAATGATAGATCGTAAAGGTCTTTCAGCTTATTCCATTTAATTACTATTTCCTGAAAATGACAATCAATTGAATTAAAAGGGCTAAGAGATTCATGTCTATAGTGATTACAACTGGTCGAAATTACACCAGGATTCATTTAATGTACAGACGCCAGCATATCAAGCTATCCCAAATTGTAAAATTTTCCCAATTGAACCTGAACTGCTTTTGTAATAAATTGAAAAACTATCAAAGAAATTTGACTTGTTGGACTAGATTGATGTGCTGGTGTCTGTACTTATGTCTAATGCATCATTATTTAGATAGATTTTCTTTCTGCACTTCTTCTCCATATAAACTTGTGCCAAATTCTGTGTAAAGACGAAGAGTGTACCCTTACAAAGATTTATCCACGTATTAAAATAAAGATCATAATTATGTAAAACCGTATTTGTTACGGCCGCGAATCATATTTTGTTCAACGTATGTACAGTCGCCAGCAGGGCAAGCTATCCCAAACTGTAAATTTTTCCCAATTGAACATAAACCTTATTCCTTTGTTATAAGTTGAAAAACTATCAAAGAAATTTGACAGATTGGAGTAGCTGTTGGAGTGCTGGCCTCTGTACATACAGCTTGACACGGACCTTCAAATTGTAAAAAAAGTAAGTAAATTTGAAATATGCATGCTATCCGGCATGTCCTAGAACTAAAAATTCGAAGACATGTGACATCTACCAACCCGCACTGGGCCCGCCTGGTTGATTACGGCCCGATCCCTCTCGCCGAGAGGTGGCCTGTGTCTGACCACCTGGTGGCTGATGATGATGGTGATGATGCTATCCTGGCGCTTCACCCCTAAGCTGACTTCTCAAAGTATGTACAGACGCCAGCACATCAAGCTACTCCAATCTGTCAAATTTATTTGATAGATTTTCAACTTTATACCGTAAGCATAAGGTTCATGTTAAATTGGGAAAATTTGACAGTTTGGGGTAGGTTGACCTGCTGCCGTCTGTACAAAAAACCTAAACCATGCGATGGACGTTAGTTATTCTTTGATGAAATATAAGTTTTAAACACGATTGGTTTCAAAAATCTGACTTACCACCATGAGCACTTGAAACTTTATACACCGAATGCTACCAATCTGAATACTTACTTGTTAATTAAACTGTTACCATGTATACAACATACTAAATAAGCAGAAGACTGACAAAGAAAAACTAAATGAAAAAAGAAAATTGAATGTGTTTGAAACATGGCCAATTTTGGACGAATTATTACTAAATACGGCAGAGGTTTTTTTTTTTAATTTTTGCGAGTCCCAATTTATGAGCTTTAGTTTATCCATCAAACTCTAGCCCCTGTCATACATTTGGATAGGGTTGCCAATTCCTAAAAGTTGCCTAAAATCCAAAGAGTTTATTAAGATA
Source organism: Polymixis flavicincta (assembly GCA_949987655.1). Classification (NCBI taxonomy): domain Eukaryota; kingdom Metazoa; phylum Arthropoda; class Insecta; order Lepidoptera; family Noctuidae; genus Polymixis; species Polymixis flavicincta. The sequence continues at coordinate 5,430,692 of OX465171.1, read as the reverse complement.
AAATCTTTCTAGAAGTAGCGGGAAAGTTTGTGGATTTTATGGAAGTAACAATAAAATTAAAATTCTTTATCAGTTTAATGTAAAATAATTTAGTACTGAAAAGACAATGGCCAAAAGTAGAATTTTATTGTTTCGACGAAGACGGTGATTCGGAGACAATAAAAAATAAAGGTTCAGATACACATGCTCATTACTAGCACGAAAGCATGCCACTATTAAGCAATTGCTATTTAGTAGCATGTGTGTCGAAACATTGCTAATAATGAGCATGCTTATATCGAATTTGCTCTAAAATCGACGATCGTGTGATTTTTGGGTATGCTACCTGCAGCGCGGGTGGAAGGGGGCGTGCTTTTAGCATGTTTGCATAATGAGCATGCTAGTATCGATCAGTCGTTCGTTCATGCTAGTTAGATCTTCCTATTTCTTTCTTAATAAACGTTTTTGGACACATTGTATTGCAACCAAAATGATGATTTTATTCAATTCTGTGGAGAGGACTACTTGGTTTTCTATTTTTCACCTGCACTAGAAAACTGGCTAGCAGAGAACTGTCGAATACCCAAGCTTCCAGCACGCGCGCACGCATAGCACGTGTGTTCAGTTGTTTGCTTTGAACACGTTTATTTAGAAGTATGCTTTAAAAAAGCATGCTAAACAAAAGCAAATGTGTCAGTTTGAAGAGCACGCTTTTTATGCATTGTTTTACGCATGCTATTATCTTAGAGCATAAATGCTATTATGCATGACATTCTACGAGCATGTGTACCTGTACCTTATGGACGCATTCCGAGTCAGAAAAATAGCGCTGTGAGCGCATCCGTCATTTTTGTCATCACGCTAAAAGTGTTCACTCAACGTTAAAACATATATTCACCGTATTATACTTGTATAATTTAGCTAAAGATTCGATGCGACTCAAAACAAAACATCACAACTGCATGGTGATGTCTAATGGCGAACGTGGCCTAAATCTCCATAAAATGTACTCTGTGGTCGGAGCACAGAGCATAATATTATAGTCGGAGACGGATGTGATGGTACAATGACATTGACACGAACGAAGTTGCAGCGAGCGTATTATGATAATATTGATTGATTCTGAATGTGAAATGTGAAGTTGTGAACCCCAAACTTGTTTATAGTCGTTGGACTATTGATTTTTCTACCCTGCACCCCTTTCATGCATCGAGCCTTTCCCACTCTCCCCACGCTACCCCTCACTGCTCTGACCCGGCACAGGGCGACCTCACCCGGTGCGTTGCGTCGCTCAGACCTCAGTGGCAACTGGCCAGTCTAGTCGTGCCTGGTGTACATAGGAGGTGTTAAGTAATTTGTGTCTTCAGTTACACCATAATGGCTCAGAGACAATCTAATCAAACAGCGCCGCCGGTGAACGAGATTATGGCAGAGCCATTTTGCCGTTGTTGGAACGCCTTCAGTGAGGATGACCCGGGGGAACCAGACTGCCGCTGTGGTGAAGAAATTGGCGTTGTAAAGTGGCACTGGGAAACAAATCGGCGCCTACCTGAGTGGGTGGAGTTGTGTGATGATAATAAACAAGTGGTGTTCCATCCATTGTATAGTTCGGGAACTGCTGTAGCCAAGGGGAATGTTGGCTTACAGCACAATATGCACTATTACTGGGAAATTAAGATGCTCACCCAGCCATATGGCACAGATGTCATGGTGGGCATTGGTACCGAAGATGTAGCGGATGCTATTCCTGATTATACAACTTGTCTTGGTGCTAATGAAAATTCTTACGGATTGTCATATACTGGGGCTATTTGCCAAAATGGAACAGTAATTGATGACTGCCCAGGCTTCTGCAAGGGAACCATCATTGGTGTAATGGTGGATATGTTTAGAGGAACTTTGGAATTTTACTTGAACCGTAAACCACAAGGAATATCATTCATCGGTCTCCGAAGTCACCGCACATTGTTTCCGATGGTATCATCTACTGCTGCTCTGTCCTCCATGCGGCTGACTTATGCTTCCTCATGGAAAACCTCACTGCTGATCAATGCTGCAAAGGTACTTGCATCATCGGCTACTGGCCAATACTTCTTCAAGAACATGCCGCCGGGACTTGCTCGAGATCTAGATACGGACTTTTGGATTCCACTGCCAAGTGCTGGAAGACTATTCGAAGTCAATAAGTCTCAGCGTTTCATTCGCAAACGAGTCAAGGCTCGGAGATTTTAAAATAGGGCCCCAAATGGCACTGTTGCTAGAGTAGCACCAGGGCCATTTGATGTCATTACGAGAAGGAAGCGTGTTCATGAAAATAATAGAGTTGGAATGAACCCAATATTTTTTGAAAATGCCATTCTGGATGGTGTATTCTAAGAGTGATGTGCATAAAGAGTGAGGACTGATATTACTGATTGTGATTAAAATGAAGGGCCTCCAATGGCCTATTGGAAATGAAAGACTGTTTAAACTAGATTTAAGATTTATGTATTGTATACTTAAGCGGCAACAGGCCTTTGGTGGAGTTCAACAACAGGTTCTACCTGTGAAATCAGCCGATTGTACTATTGTTGTCAACCCACTCCTTCATATATTTACCTGAGTAGGATGGGTTGATGGGATTACTAGTAATATGCAACATTGTAATTTGCAAGTAATCTATAAAAAAAATATTTATCAAAATCTTTTTCTAAAATTATGGATGTCTATTTATATTAATGCAATTTGCAGGTAAGTCTCCCTGGATTTTTATAAAAATACCTTTTGGTGATATTTAATTATTCAACACAAAGGGTAATCATTTAAAATGGTAATTAGTGTTATACCTACCCTGTTTAGGATAAGTCTGTAATGAAAATACTGATTTTGTAAATGTACTTTTTTTTTTTTCAGCCAAGCAGTAGATCGTTGGTTTTTGGATTTATAAGTTTGTTTTTACTGTAAGTTTGGTATTAACTTTATTTATTTCTCTCTCCCTAAATGTTAAAAATAATAACAATCCAGTGCTTGGCTGAAAACAAATTGTTCTTTTGTTTGTATTTAATTAAATAATCCATTGCCAGCCCGCGTGGGATGAACATTCTTAACAATAGTATGATTTTAATATTGATGTGTGTACTTAAATGTATAGGTTTTGCTGTCACTCCAGACAAATGAATGATTTCCGTAATTATTAAGAATTGTATCTCTTGTGTGCATATCTGCATAATTAGCGGATGACAGCACTCAGCTATCCAAAATAGCCTGGTATAATTAATATTCTGGATTTTTAGCTTAAGATTTTACTATAATTATGCCATTAGAGTAATCAGTGTAAAGGGAATTTCATATGACATTGTCACGACGTTCTTTGATTAAAACTCTTGTGCACACAGGCTTGGAGGATTTAAAATTTCTTAATTCGCGTACCTATTGCATTTTATATACTCGTGATAACTTCGAAATTAAATGTTCGATACGAATTAATTAAAAAGTATTTTGCTTCTACATAAATACCCTTGATAATAAAACTATTTAATTGAATAAGAATTAATACTACGGTACAATGTAACCAACTTTGTTTCTACCGCCGATCGAATTAAATTTTAGAACACAAAAGCTGCTATTGTGATTTGTGACATAACTATGATAGTTATGTACTTAGATATATCGCCGACCTTTTTGTAGGTAATAATGAGTAATTTAATCATGTAGTAAATACATAATTTTTATGTAGGTATCGTCAATAGTTTTCTCAGCACACGCCAAATAATGCATTTTAGGCAACATTTTGCTACTTTGGGTTACATTATTGCAATTTATTTAAAGATCTCTAATTTTTGTTTTAAATAATTTATAAACTATGTTACTTCCTGATAATTTAGCTTTCTATTGGTGAAAAAAATGTTTAAAATCGGTCCAGTAGTTTTGGAGCCTATTCGGTACAAACAATCAAAAAAATGTTTTCTCTTCGTATTATTATTATTAATTAATTATTATATTATATAATAATATATTATAAGTAATAAGTACATAAGCATAAGTACTTTATAATATTAAGAATAGATTAGTGTAGATGTAATGGGTGTTTTAAACGAATTTGCGATTAACTGCGATTAATAAAGTCAGTAGTGAAATAAAAGTTTATTTTTATTTTCTCACCTTTGTCCTAACAAGACATTCTCATGATTAATGGATCTGGAAGATTACCTTCCAGATTTTCCGATGTCAGAGTTTCCGATGGCTAGTATTACACTAGCCGTCGGAAACTCCTCAGTAGCTGATAGTTTAGCCAACGAGTTACAAGCTCAGGGTTTGTTTCTAGCATAGAGAAACTTAGGTCAGATGAAAGAAATGGGTCTTCTAAATGGGTTAATAATACACCCAATAGTAGGTCTTGGAGTATGGACTCAACTCCAGGGTCTATCTAATCATGCAGCACGCATGTGATACTAAAATGGTATTAGGTACTTGACAAACAGCCTTACCAAAGGGTATAATGTTGTTGAGGTCAGATAGGGACTTGCTGGAACTCAGCTGCATCCAATTAGACTGAACGCTGACGCCAACAATTAGAAAAGGAAAAGGCTAACCAGGCTAGGGTTACCATATCTCAGGATTTGTCCTGACTTTTCAGGATTTTTGGACTCTTCTCAGGATTGCGGCTGGATTTTGCAAATCTCAGGATTTTTAGAATTTCCAATAAAATACAGCTTACATTTTAAAGATATCTTTAATAAAAACTTAAACAAACTAAAACTAATCTTTTGGTAATAATTGCACAATTAAAATCAATACTTATTTATCCAAGTAGCAGTATGGGCGTAGCTAGCCATGGCTCAGGGTGGTGCATCAGTCTAAAATAATAAGAAACTAGCAAACTATACCCGCGGTCTTACCCCGGTTAATTTTTTCACACAAAAAGGTTACATCCTATCTGTATGTTTAATTCGAATTATACATAACACTTTCTTATTGCTCACCTACCTACACCACGAAATCTTCCATCCAACAATGTGTCTCTAACTTCAGCATTTTGGGCTCTGGGCGTATGCCAATTGGTTAATCAGTCAATTTAGAGGTTTATATCTATCTATAGATAGTAGGTACTTTCAGGTACAGTAAGTAAACAATTCATCATCATATCAGCCGAAAGACCACTGCTGGACATAAGCCTCCCCCAAAAGGGGGTTAGATACCTTACAAGTCAGAGCCAGGGTGGGGCAAATGCCCCACCCTGCCACACCGTGGCTACGCCCATGCAAGCAGGTACTTAATCAGATTTATCAAACTTAATATGTGATGATACCTTTTTAAGTAGGTAAGGTTTTTTCTTTATTTTATTGATTTATAAAATGCCCCACATGTTAAACTCTTCAATTATATTGAACTAGCTGTTGCTCGCGGCTTTATCCCACGGGAATCGGGGTGTGCCGCTGCCACCCAAGGGGGGGGGGGGGCTCATTAAGTACGATGTGCAACGCAGGAGCGAGATCCGCAGTTTATACTATAAAAACGATAATATTACCTATTACTTTTTTTGAAGTAAGTAGGAACGTTTGAGAGAAAATTCTCAAACTGTAAAAATCTCAAGATTTTTCAATGGAAATCAGACCTTTTCTCCGGACTTTCGATTTTTCCATTTGGGATCTCTAAACCAGGCAGACTTTTCAACAGTCGAGATTCGAATGTTGGTGTAAAGTTAGGTTCTCAAAACGAATATTGACCATACTCTAATAATACAGCTAAATAAGGATGGTATTCCAGAACTCTTCGGTTAATAGCAGACCTGTCGCGTTTAACGAGGAGTATTGGCCAGGGTCTAACTCACGGAGGTCTAACTAAAGAGATGACTAGGTAGATATTCTTACTCATCAGCAATAAAAAAATCTTCTTCTTTACATTGATTTAAATAGTATGTCAATGTTTTTTTAAATAAAATAAGTGATAGACAAAATTTTGATACCTACTAGAAACAAAGACAAAATAGATCAACCATTTTTCAGATTATCTAAAGTAGGTAGGTACCTACATACACACATAAAAAAAGTATGCTCACTTTGAAAAATCGATATCTTTTAGTTACGGTAGATTATATTATGATTTCTTCTTCGGAGTTTTTAGCGGGATCGCGTTGGAACATGTCGCACGAATTTTTATTTTCATGAAATTTCGTGAAATAACTAATTAAATTGTATAATTTTGGTAGTGAATTATTCAATTTAGTTACGTGTGAGTGCACAAGTGTAGTGAAGGGGAAAATAAGTGACTACCGTGGACTTTTCGTGTTCCCCCCAAAAGATCCTAATAGGTTGTTGTAAAGTTATTACCGCTTTACAATAACTTTGACTTGACTGACTATGACTTTTTTGTAACTTCGTGCCTGCTATCGGGCCATTTTCTTCATTGAAAAGTAAAATTACTTGACACTGGCTAAATGCACAAACCGTGGAAAGCCAAAACCCAAAAAAAAAAAAAGATTTCTTCTTCTTTTTAGATTCTTTATTTAAACATATAGAATTAAAATATAAAACAATAAATAAACAGTTCAAATATTTTTCCATATAAAAAAAGGCTTTCAGTCCTGGCTTACCTACGCTCATTCAGAAATCTGATTTAGTCAATTTTAACGGATTCAAAATACATTTTCGGAGAAAGTTGTGATTATAAAAATGCCAAGAGGATTATCAGAAGCAGGGTTGCCACCTTTAGGGGAAAAAAAAACGGGACGATTGGGCATCCATAAGAGACGTTCGGAGTTTGGTGAAAAAAAAAATTACCCATGAGACAGTCAAAGGAAAATGAAACTTTATTTTGTGTTTATATTTGTATTTATTTTATATAATTATGTTTTCCATGTGTATTTCTTATTGTTACGAGCCGCTTTTAGTAATTCTATACCATTTTTGTATTGATTTATGAAGTCTGAACAAGACATGTGCATATTCAAAGAAATTAGACACTCCAACGAATGTAATTTTTTCACTCAATTCAACGAAGAAAGAAACTCGCCGCAAAGTACAACCACAGAGTCCACAGATTACTGCGCGCGCGGGAGGAGGAGAAAACGAACGCAGTACATGCGGCGCGCGGTAGATGACGCGGTGGCGCGTGACTGGGTTGGTACCCGTGAATGAATTGATTGAGCCTGTCGCATATTGTGAAAAATCGGGACAAAATCGATAGGCCGTCGGGACGCGGGACAATGTCTTCGAAATCGGGACTGTCCCGGCAAAATCGGGACGGGTGGCAACTCTGATCAGAAGTTTTACGAGCAAGAATAGTAACTTTGAGGGAAGAAGGATACATCACGAGAGAAATAGCACGCAGAGTTACTACATCCCAATCCTGTGTTGTGACCACGTTGCAGAGGTACCACGGGATGGGTAATTTTGCTAACCGACCCCGCAGTGGTCACCAGGCGGGAAATCGGTGTCCTTTTGGGGTGGTATTATGATTGGAGCTAGTACGCCTTTGATCCCGTATCGAGGCTTCACGACAGCAGACATGTAACCAGGGGCCTAAGTCTACTAATTTATAAACGTCACAATGGTCTCTCAATGGTAAGTTTTTGACAGATTTGCCATACAAAAACTGTCAAAAACACACCATTGAGAGACCATTGTAACGTTTATAAATTAGTAGACTTAGGCCCCAGTGGCGTAGCTAAACCAAAGGCCCTGGGACAAAAAATAAACTAGGGCCCCAACTAAACTATTTAAATTCGTTTGTTCCGTATTCGTTGTGTTCCGAATCTAGATATATGTCGTCGACGAATCTGGAGTCCTCGACGAATCTGGGTTACGACAAATCTGGAGTACGTCGAGTTCGGAACACGACGGATACGGAACAAATCTTTAAAATTTTATCTATACAAGTCAATATATAGTAAACTAGCTTCTGCCCGCAACTTCGTCTGCGTCAAATTTCTTGCTCACCGACCCACCCCGTCGCATCGAATCGCCTGGCCGTGCGAGTACTTCGTAGTCGTGACTTTTTTCTTTTTGCTCGGCTCCTAAGGACTCTAGCGTGATGTTATATAGCCTATAAGCCTTCCTCGATAGATGGGCTATCCAACGCTAAAATAATTTTTCAATTCGAACCAGTAGTTCCTGAGATTACTTAGCGCGTTCAAGCAAACAAACTCTTCAGCTCTAGAATATTAAGTATAGATATGTAGTTACATTACTATAAAGTTGCAAAGATACTTATCATCAGTTCTTTATTGTGCATAGCAGGGCACGTCCTGGTTCTACACGCAGAGTTTAGGAATGAATAATTGGACAAATTAATTAACTGTGGTATTGGTATTATGTAATAAAACTAAAATGTTTTTTTTTTTAATAATGACTTATTGAAAGCTTGTGTTGAAAGTGAGCGTATAATATCGTTTTTAAAATTATTCTGTTACAAGTACCACCGCTTCGCGGCGTGCAATAAAAGGCTGTCGAGCGATGCTATCCACACGCGCGTTCACTCAAATTCACTAGTAGCGTTTTATAGTCACGCTGTTGAAGCGCGCCGCGTTTCTCGTAGGTCCGCCTGGCGTCAAGCGCGTGCTGTTGAATTGAAACGCACTGTTCGACAGCGCGGCCGCGGCGGCGCGACTGTGAAACCAGCCTAAGAATACAGGGGAGTTCCCCGCAAGTTTCAAACAAAGATGTTCGAGACTTGTTGGAAATTCCCATAGATATAATGCGCTTATTACACTTGACTGAATTTAGGCATCTAAATTCAGTCGTTACTGAATTTAGTCAAGTGTAATCACAATTAGCAAGTTAGCATCCTAAATTCAGAAGCAAGGATGGTTTCTAACTGACTAAATCATTTAGAAGCCTAATTAGAAACGCATTTAGGAAGGTGTAATCGCATTTAGTATTGACTTTATTCTTCAGTCGCTACGTAACTGTCCGTGCGTGAGGAGTTGAGGACGTACACTTTTGTTTTGTATTACTGATGCAAAACAGGAAAAAATGCTAAAAACTATTGTTTTTATTTTGATAAAAATTGTGAGCTTTTCAGAACAAAAATCATGCACCTTAAATTTTTTCGAAAATTCAATCGAGTGGGATAAAAAAAGGCTTGGTGGATTAAATTGATACTCTGTAGGGTTTTTTTTGGGTAGATTGATCTGTAAAGGCGTACTTAACATTAGTGGTTTCCTCATTATTTTTGATTGGGCACCTGATTTTTGAAAAAATTAGATAGGTACGAAAAGCCTTTTTTTTTGTTGCCTTTTCCCTTTTCAAATTCATGTAATGAGTAATTAAAAATTTTGTATTGAAAAATCAATTGCTAATCATTGTAGATTTATTCAAATTTTTGACCTCAAACTTCCTGTGCGATCATTGGTTGCCGAGAAACATATAATTGTTTTGTCAGTAGTTTTCGAACGATTACTCGATTTGTTTTGACGAGAAACAATTTGGAATCCAATCGCTTTTTTAAATTTGCTGTATGACCATTTTTCTTCAAGATACAGCCTATTGAAATCGACCAAAAAATTGTTTTTTTTTTTTTTCTTATTTAATTTTTGTGAGAAGTATATTTTAATTGAGTCAACGGCCAGGGCTACGCAAAGGCCAATTTTTTGGTGTCTTGACAATTTGGAGCCATTCTCGTACGCACGGTTACACATCAAGCTATACATTTCCAATATAAGCTGATCTCGCATTGTATAAGATTTCCGTACAAAGCGAGATCAGCGTAAACTGGAAATGTATAGCTTGATGTGTAGCCGTGTGTACACGGCACGTCCAACTCCGTCGCGCTTTAATTGGTAACTGATTCAGTTACTAAATTTAGGACAGTGTAATCAGAAGCTTCTAATTTGCTTTTAAGTTGCTTCTGAATTTAGATGCCTAAATTCAGCCAAGTGTAATAAGCGCTTAAGAAAGATATTTCTATCGAAATTCCCCTGTATTTTTCAAATAAGTTACCATTATTAAAGTCACGTTCCTGGAATCTGGTTTATTTATATATTCCGAATGTGGAAGAAATTTTCACTAGTAAATTTTTTAGTTTGTAAGTCAGAGTACGAGGGCCCCCAGAGCTTGGGGGCCCCGGGGTACTGCCCCGTCTAGCCCTCCGATAGCTACACCACTGCATGTATAGAGCATTTGCTATTGATGTAACTGTCAGACCATTCCGAGTAAACCATGGGCATCAATTTGTACGTCGATGATAAAGCTGCTCTCCGAGAATACGAAATCACAAGGTTAGACCTGACGGGTCGCCTGTCTTAAACCCAATAGAGCATGCGTGTGATGCTATTAAACGAGCTGTTAGGAACCGTCAGCCACGTCCCCAGACAGTGCCAGAGCTCTGGGAAGCCGACGATTATATTGAATAAAAACCTTTTATTCATAAATTGTTGTTTAAGTTTGGTTAAACAGTCTGTTTCTTTCTATCACTGTTACTATTAAATAATGATTACCTATAAAAAATTAAAAAAATGTTTTATTTTTTAATTTCGAACAGGTATTTTAAGAAAACACACAACAAAGAATTTTTCTTGATAAAGTTCAATTTAAAAATTGTATCACCTTATTATGCTAGTGATCACAAACTTTGTTTGATGTGTGTTTAGGGGTATGAGGAACAGGGTGTAAAGTTCACTCATACTAATGATGGCAAGTGAAGGAGGATCCTCCTCTAGTCCGGGCAACTGCCCGACAGTTGATGTCGGGATTTTGTATATGTTCGAGTGTCGTGGAAAACTCTGATTGCGCGATGCAGAATTGCTCATTTAGTTCGCCTGTGGCATTGTAGCTGGCGCCACTTTTCTTTTTGTGTTTCTCGATATTTGTTGCGAAACATTTTTATTTGTAGTGCCGCTACATCACTCCCCCCCGGAGACTGGAGGTCGATAGTGGGCTGAGTCAGTGCATGATATGATGCTTGCCAGTGCCAGTTGTGGTTCCAGTGAGTCGGAACCGGGTGTCACATAGTTCGCGGTGAGTCGGAACTGTCTGCGACGATTCCCCAGTGAGTCGGGGTTGCGCTGCGTTATGCTCCAGTGAGTCGGATCTGGTACAGCGCTGGGTTGAGAGGTTGAGGCTGACTGCTGGCGTCGACCGGGAGATTGAGCTCTCGACCGGCCGAAAGTGCAGTGTGCTGGGCCATGATTGCTGATGAGGCTGTGGGTGATGACCAGGCATGCGGTTCGCTGCATGCAGGTGGTCAGGATACCCGTTGAAGCCGTAGGGTGCTGGCTGGCAGTGTGACTGGCCGCACGAAAGCTTGAGGAAGTGGTCTTGATTTGATGAAGATGACGTCACGCCGAAGTGTTGCACGAAGGCTACGCTGACGCTCTTTCTCGGGGTCACCAATTTAGGGGTATGAGGAACAGGGTGTAAAGTTCACTCATACAATTGTTGGTAAAGGAGGATCCTCCGACCAGACGGGTATTGTGTCTGGTCCGGGCAACTGCCCGACAGTTGATGTCGGGATTTTGTATATGTTCGAGTGTCGTAGAAAACTCTGATTGCGCGATGCAGAATTGCTCATTTAGTTCGCCTGTGGCATTGTAGATGGCGCCACTTTTCTTTTTGTGTTTCTCGATATTTGTTGCGAAACATTTTATTTGTACTGCCGCTACATGTGTACATCTTTTAGGGGGTCTGTCTGACCTAACCTAACCTAACCTTTTTTTACGTGGATAAATGCTTCATACAAGGTGCGCTACAACGGGGAGTTAGTGCAGTTATGTGGGACTTTAACTCACTAAAACTCCACGGAGTCCGCCATTGCCGCTTGTGACGGGAACGCGGGGTCGCACAAGCCATCCGCGAACGCGGCGCGGCTGTCCGTCACCGGACCCTCCTCGGAGGGGAATAACCCCCATCACCGGTGCACCAGAACACATGGCACGCCGTGACTACCCCAGGAACCAAATAGCATAAGGGCACCTATTGTCATGGAGTAGGTAAGTTTTATTCTTGGTCGGTTCCAGCCCGTGGTTCCAGCCCAATTCACGTATGGCACAGCTAGGTTAGCTCTTAAAAAATAAAACGACACCATATCTACATCCATTTATTTTTTTTAAATCCTACGACAATAAATATTGCCTACACACAGTATAGTTTGAAAACAAAAATATTTTTTTTATCACAGTAATTCTTATTTTGTAATTTTATTTAATGTTTTAAATAACAACTTACACACTATTTGACTCTAAAGTGGTCTTAATTAATTGTGAAGCTGCTTTAGGTACTACGAAAAAAATAGTTGGGATTTCGGTGAACCAACACAATTTATGTACAGACGCCAGCACATCAGGCTACCCCAAACTGTCATATTTTCCCAATTGTACGCACGGCTACACATCAAGCTAAACATTTTCTAAAAGGCCTTCAGTCCACGTTGGCACGAATGTAAAAATATCGTGGTAGGCTCTTTTACGCACTGCTTAGCGCGAGAGTTAAAAAAACTTTTTACAAATAAAAACAAACAACTGAATTCCGGAAAAACACTACAGAGTGAAAAATAACTTTAATTTCGGAAGTCGGTGACTATAATGCATCATCATCATTTTCAGCCGAAAGGCGTCCACTGCTGGACATAGGCCTCCCCAGGATGGGGGTTTTGCCATAATCGCCACGCTTGGCAGGCGGGTTGGCGATCGCAGTATTGGTAAAATGCATAGAGAACGCTGCTGCCCATTCTCTAGTAAGTCCCTTAGTCGCCTTCTACGACACCCACTGGAAGAAATGGGATGGTGCTACTGTTTTACGCCCGGCGACACATACGGGACTATGCATATGTATTTTTCACTTTGTACTGTTTATCCGGAAGTCAGTTGTTTTTCTTTTTGGAAAAAGTATTAATTTTTCTTTTTTTAGTAACCCAACCCCAATTCTAAATTTTATCATCCTTGGGGTCAAAGGGTCAAAACAATGCATATTAATGCGATAGCACCAATCGCGGTTTATTTGCTGTAATTTATTGAAGAGTTCCGTTATTTGTATCCGAAACTCATCATCAGATCTATATGAAATTTAAATGGGACCATTTCGGAATAAACCCCTTTCGAACAAAAACGAATTTTGCAAATCAGTCTATATATGGCGGAGTTATGCCCGAACATACATAAAAATAAATAAAAAATAAACATGTCGCATTGAAATCGTCGTACTTTTTGGAGGAGCGATAAAATTTCGATAGCGATAAAAGTTAAAATATTTGAATAGTCTATTAATTCTCTTTAGTTATTTATATCAAATTCAAAAGTCATTTATTCAAAATAGGCTGAGAATCTGCTCTTATCGAACTTCAAAATTACATCACAGTCCCCGAAATCGCCCGCCCTTCACCACTTTCTTAAAAATCTTAATTATTGATTGAGCTATGTTGTGTCTCTTATGTTAAATGTGATGGTACATATTATTATTATTATGAAAAATCCGCTTTGTATACCTATATTTCTATACGTTTTAAAGACCACTTGAAAATCAACGTGTGTGCTGGCGCTGGCGCAAAGCTTAACTAAGTACTCAGAAGTATCAGAAAAAAAAAACACGTAAGTAGGTTACTCTACAGGCTTAACCAGATGCGTGAAAACGAATTCCAATTATTTGATTAACAGTGTCCAAAAAAGATATAACAAGGGTGACGGGGTCGTCGACGCGCAAACTGAAACCATGTATTTGCACATGATTCTAGAAATCCTAGGGTAGAAATCGAAAATTTAAAATCTGCGCTTTCACAGAAAAATGCACGCGGGCAAATGTATGGAAATTCTAATATTTCTTTTAATAATTGTGTGAATGAATGGTAACAAAGTGTTTAAACTGATTCAAAACAAATTCAATTTACTCGATGAACAGTGTCCAAAAAAACATATCGACGCGAAAACTGAAACTATGATTCTAGAATCACTAGCGTAGAAAAAAAAACCGCTTGTTTCACAGAAAAATGCCCGCGTTCAGAATGTACGGAAATTCTATTATAATCTATCTATACTAATAATAAAGTAGTTTTTTTTTTTTTGGTTTGTTTGTTTGAACGCGTAAATCTAAAGAACAGCCAGTTGGATTTGAATAATTATTTTTGCACTTGATAGCCCAATTATCGACAAATATTTTATGCTATTTAACATCACGCTACGACCCTTAGGAGCCGTGCAAATAGATAAAAAACCAAAAAGAACGCTAAGCGAAATCGAAGTGATAGCGCGGATGACCGACGCGATGCACCGTGGTGGGCGAACAAGATATTTCATACAGACAAGTCGAGGGCAGTAGGTATGTTTTCTGATACAACTAAGACTCATCAAACCGATTCTTAACAAGACAAAAACTTAAATTTAAAATAACTGTTAAACTTACCTAAAATATCGATACAATAAAATACAAAATAACCCGAAAGTCTTTTGAAAACCATTATTTTAATTCCTTATAAGGAAAGTCATGCTCAAATTATTTTTAAACATACTTGTAGGTAACGCTCTGCGGCGTAACATGGCATTACGTTGCTGCAGGCTTAGCACGAGCACCGACTTGTCGACGGAAGAATAGACATGGTTATTAACTAAATGATGTAGAATAGGATAAGATAGCTATGTTTTTCTATTAATTATCACAGTTATGCGTTCTAAACGAATCATGATTTTGTAGATAATCGTATATACTTTGTGGCCGTCGAAATTTTGACAGTTTGGGAAGTATTTTTCTAAAATAGTCTACATTTATAAGGACCTAGACAAATATCGTTAGAAACGAAAGATTAAATGAAAAAATGTAGGAACGAAATGTCACTGAAAAAAAAAAACATGTCGAATTGATAACCTCCTTCTTTTTGAAGTCGGTTAAAAAGCACGTCTATTCTTCGTAGAAATACACAGCGTCATGCTAAGCCCGCAGTACATACATAAAAATAAAAAACAAGAGAGTAAGTCTGTTGATATTCACACGGACGTAATTAAATCGCAGCGAAATTTCTTCGCGCACTGGAATTCCAACTCTGTGTGTTGAACCGAGTATTGAGAATCAAACAGAGTGCAGCGCGAGTGAGTCCCAGCGCGTCGAAAAACGCTGTATTTGATTCTCAGCTCTAGGCGCTAAGCACTGCGTTGAAGATCCAGTGCGCGAAAAACTCCAGCCGCGTTTTTATTACGTCCGTACGAAGTTCGACTGAGCTTAAATAAAATTAAGTAAGTTAAGAGGATGCGATAAGGTAGCCCGCGAATCCCATTGAATGACAACTTCATGAAAAAAAAAGCTCTTGTATTTATGACCCTAGCGATAATTTTCATTATTTTCACTACTGTACTGTTTTTGTATCCTATGGTTAATCTGTGAACAGCGTTATGGGCTCCAATATTGTCTATATGTTTTGTGTATTTCTTGTTGGTATGTTTTATAATGTAGTTTGTTGTTACTTCTAAATAAAATAAAAAAGGTTGTCATTCAATGGGATTACTATAATTATGTAATTGGAGGGTTGTATTGATGATTTTAATGCTATAAATCTATAGTTGCTACGGTCTCGAAACATTTCGGACAACATACAACCTGACTGACCTACAAAATGCAAAAAAAACGTAAGAAAAATTGGATTTCGGGGGCTACCCTCGCGCTGTCGCCTTATGTAAGTTAGGTTGAACAAAATAGCAAAGTTCAAACCATTTGCTTGAAATTTGCAATATTATTTAAACTCGGAAAAACAAAAAATTAAAAAGTAGCACACAGTATTAAATGAAATGAGGTACTTAATACAAAGCCTATTTAAAAGCAGGTATATTATTTCGCTCGAACTTTTCTTACTAGTTTCTAGAAATTGGGTAAGTCAAGAAAAAGTCCAGTAATTTATTTCGAATAGGCACATTTATAAGGCACTTTGAACGTCAACAAGAAAAATTTAATTGTTTCACGTTTCCCCTTCGAAAAGGTAGCTGCGTATGTAGAAAACTCAAGTGTTCGGCTTGAGGAACCGAACAAAAAGAAAAATAAGTCTGAAATAATGATAAGAGAAAACGAAGTGCGGGGCGATGCGATGAAGAAGAAATACCATGCGGAGGACGTCGCGGGAAGAAAGCTAGTCATCAAATAATGTTGCCAGCAGGCTTAGCACGAGAACCGTAGAAAAGCTTTTTGTCACGGAAGAATAGACAAAAATGACGTTTCCGTATAGACAGTTGACAGTTTTGAACCGAGAAGTGTAGCGTTTAGTCCACTCTCGACCCCTCGACCCCCAATAATTTATGTGTTCACTGGACCCTGACTACAGTTTATTCTCGTCGCTTGGGGGTCGAGAGAGGACTTGCCAAGTTTTAGTTTCCTTTCGACCCCCAAAGTAGTCTGTACCTTACTGTATCAAAATATTAATTTTAGGTACTTAATTACTAATGTAGGGGTCGAAAGTGGACGAGGTAAGTATGCATGTCCTTTGTATGAAAATCCAATCTCACCCCCTGGGGGTCGAGTATGAACTATGTTGAAGGGTAGAGGAAATAAATGAACAAATCATTTTTAGGGGTTGAGGGGTCGAGAGTGGACTAAACGGAAATGTAGAATGGGAATGTATTTCTATTCTACGGTAGAGTAGAAATAGAAAGCGTCATGCTAAGCCTGCTGTAGGTAGGTACTTCTGCAGTTGTCAGAATGGACTGAAAGCATTTGATTGAATTTATTTGCCAAATATTTTCACAGAAGTAAAACTACCCTGGATTATCAGTCTTAAGTTTTGCGATATTACATTTATAAACATTGGTGGCTTTCCTAATTAAAATAAGGTCACTTTTCTTTTTCTAGTTTTAATTACTAATAATAAAGCCCAGAGGGCTTTTCAAGAAATATTTATACAACATGTAACATATTTAACACAAGACCTCATACACTACAGTTAGAGTATTGAATTACAGCATAATACAATGACCAAAACTTACAAAAAAAAAGTTAATTGTTATTATAAAGAAAAACTCGTTGACCCCAGCATTACTTTATGCATTTAAAATTGAGTCTAATTGCCTTGATATAAAACAAAATTTTATTTAGCTCAATCAGCAGTAGGTATAGCAAAACACATTATTAAAAAAAAAATACCCATGTAAAAATAAACATCAATTCAGAGAACGAACTACTTTCAGGTCTTGCATTTATTCTGTTACACCTTGTATAAACTACAAAACTTGACAGCTGAATAGAGGGGGCGTAAATGGAGTACGCCAAAAATATATTTGAAAAGTTTCAGATACGGGGAGCCCAAAATCAGAAAAAAAAAATCCGTTGATTTTCATCTTCAATCGCTAATAATATTATAAATGCTAAAGTAACTCTGTCTGTCTGTCTGTCACGCATTTACGCCTAAACCGCTGAACCGATCGTCATGAAATTAGGCAGAGATATAGCCTGGGATTTGGAGAAGGAATAGGCTACTATTTTACGTGATAACCGACATCTACACGGGTGGAGTCGCAGGCAAAAGCTATATTATAAAGAGGAAAGGTTTGATTGTTTGTCAAGTATATAATAATAATGTTTGTAATGGATAAACTCAAAAAATACATAACCAATTTCAAAAATTCTTTCACCTATGGAAAGCTGCATTATTCCGGAGTTACGAGCTATTAATTTCACGCGCTCGAAGACGCGGGCGATGTACTAGTCTTCTATATAAGCGCTTTTAAATAAGTGTGGTACTTAAATAACAATTGAAATTGTAAACAACAGAACTTTTAAAGAGTTGTCTAAATTACCTATAGGTATACAAAATGTTAGCACAGCAAACACCAAAGAAAACACACTAGAAAACCATTATTTTAGAATTAGTTCAAACATTAAGAATAGACAATGATATTATATTAAAATAATAAATTAATAAACTGATGTGTATTGTATACACCGAGGTTTTATACAATAGTAACACAAGAAAAACACACATTAACGGTAAATAATCTAATAAAACAGGTATAGGGAGGTACGCCAAAACCATTGCAAAAACTTAGGGAAACATAAAACTTTAACTAAACAAATAAATTGAGATAACAGAAATATTAAGCTTTATTTGAAGTACCTTCCGTTCACACTTATTTTACCTTTTTTACATCAGATTCAGTGATCTTTGTTTTTGTTACAGTAAGGTTGATTTTGTGGTGCTGCCACTAACAAGTGTGTCAACCTCAGATTATAAAAAAAAAGCAGATAGACTGCGCGGAACACCAAAGTGAAGCCAAAAAACCAAACACTAAAGCGTCGCATTGTATTTATAATGCGAGGCTTCAGTATTTTTGTTTTTTTGACTCTTGGGTGTTCCGCGCGATCTATCTGCCTTTGTTTTATAATCTGAGGTGTCAACATGATAGTGATCTTTAAGATTATTACAATATGGTTGCTGTTAGATTGCTGCTGTCACTGGTGTCAGAGGTGACTATGAACGGACTGTAGGTATATCTTGGCTATATGTTAGAATTACATTTTTGCGTACCATGATGTCATCTTTTAGGTAACATTAGGTAACGAGAATATTTTCCTCACAACTCTTTAAAATCAAAATGTAATTTATTCAAAGCAAACTAAGAATCAGCACTTTTTGAATGTCAAAATTATGTCCGTCAAATATTTATTTTATTTTAAGCCCTTTGCCTTAAATATGGTACAGACGCCAACAGGTCAACCTACCCCAAACTGTCAAATTTTCCCAATTGAACACGAACCTTATGCTTACGGAATAAAGTTGAAAATCTATCAAATAAATTTGATAGATTGGAGTAGCTTGATGTGCTGGCGTCTGTACTACAAAGTACAATCGCTTAACCGATTATGTACCTACCTATAACTTAAAATTGTACTGATATGACATTCCATGTGTCTGTTTTGAATCATACATACCCAGTAAATAATAATTTGAATGATAAAATAAAACAAAAATCCAATCGTTGACATTTTCGAAAACGGAATGTAAACTAACCAACAAGAATATCAAACTAAAAAAAAATTATTAAAATATTTTGACTTGAAAACGTTTATAGTAAACTTTTACACAATTTTAAATAGGAAAACTTAAAACTAAGTTTGATCAAATACTTAATTTTAAACAGAACCAGTGGTTCACAACAATCTTATAACTTAGGATGAAACTTTAACTTTTATTTAGAAAAATGCTTAATAAATACGTTAACTGCTAGATTTTGTTTACACTGGTAGAAATACCGCTTTTTATTACAGTAGTTGTAATGTTTTTAGGGTTCCATATCCAAAAGAAGCCAATTTAGCTCTGTTTGTAAGTGTCCGCTGCCCATCTGTCTATCAGCGGGCTGTAACTCATGAACCGTGATAGGCAGACAGTTTAATTTTTCACAAGTGTATATTTATATTGCCGCTATATCAACAAATAGTTAAAAAAAAATTAAGGTAAAAAATTAAAGGGGTCTCCATACAAGAAATGTGGTTTTTTTTTCCGGCCATATATTATGATAGGTACCTATCTTTCACCGTATTCTTTTTTACCGGAAGTGAAAAGTCAGGTATTATGTGTATTTCTATTGTCGTTTTATAAGCAAATAAGTTATAAAAATGGAATAAAGTTAAAAATAAAAGGGGCTCCATACAAGAGACGTGTCTTTTTCTGTGTTTTTCCGACAGATATTAGGAAACTTATCTTTCACCCTGTTCTGTTTTACCGGAACCGAAAAGTCAGCAGTGAGTGAGTAGGTACGGTACGTAAAGAGAGAGGCTATATAGTCAGTGACGGTCCGTATGCCCCAAGTTAGTGGTAACAGAACCAGTATATGCTAACCTATAGCTCTGTACTACACTAGGAATGGCTGACATTTTGACAGTTCAACAACATTCATTGCGTTTTTTACGTTTTTTGAGCAGTTTTTTTTTCGACCATAATTATGAAGCAATTATGATTTGATTAGCAATATCCTTCAACATAAATTAGATTATGATTTTAGGTTGTTTTACGTAAGTAATTAAGTAAGATGTTGGTATAGGTCAAAGTATTACAACAATATGCAGCTTACCGTACCAATAGCGTAATTCTACCAGTGTAGGCAAGCCAAGTTATTGTGGTGTCTACACTAAGAAATACAAACTGTTTTGTTCATGCCCGTTTAAAAAAAAAGTAAATTGTCAAAAGCGTAACATCAATTAATCCAAAAGATACTTAGTACTTAACAGCGCAAATATAACAAAGCGGTAATATCAATGGCACAGAACTAAACATTACAACATCATTGTACTAAAGAATTCCGAAACACATGGCGTAGACTTTTCAATCACCTGTACATATTGGATTAAACAATTATACATCGAACAAAAATACAGAGATACATTTCAAAGGTCTAAAGATAGACACATCGCATTGCGCACAGCAGATTAATATGACATCGCTGCGGCATCGGCATAGAATATAAAATCGCAAACTGGCAACACACAATCGCAGTAAAGTCAACTCTGCGCCGCAATGAGATATGTCTTGTCTTACCTAGAATAGAAAGTCGCCTCTGGAGGGCTCTTACTAACGAAACACCAATTAAAACAATAGTTTAACTTTGGAATGAAAAAATCAGTCTCAAACAATGTAGATGATGGAGTTGTAGATTCAAGCAGGCTGTGGGCGGCGGTTGTGCGTGCGCATGTGGCGCGTGATCATGTCGCGGCGGCACGCGGCGTAGGGGCACGACGGGCAGCGGTAGGGCTTCTCGCCCGTGTGCGTGCGCTGGTGGGTGGCTAGGTGGTCGGACCGCGAGAACACCTGCCCGCAGGACGTGCACGAGTACGGCTTCACGCCGCTGTGCAGGCGCGCGTGCCGCGTCAACATATCGGACCTCGCGAACTTGCGATAGCACACTTCGCACTCATACGCACGCACTCCCTCGGGCTTGCTCCGGTGGCGAGACGCGATGTGCTTCACCAGCCGGTCGTAGATCGCGAACTCTTGCCCGCAAGCGTGGCAGCTGAACAGTCCTGTGGTCTCGCGAGGTGACTTCACGCTAAGGTCCAAGGGGACGTCCTCGTGCCCCCCTTGCGGTGTGTCGTGGACCAGCCAGGATGGCGTGGGGTAGTTATTATTATTGTTGAGCTGGACTGCCAGCTTATCCAGCAGGCGAGACAGCCGGTGCTTTTTGTGCTCGAATATGGGGGTGTGCGCGGGAGGCAGTGGGTCCATGCTACCTGCACGCGTCGGTGGCATGCTGGGCCCCGCGCCCGACACCCCGAATGGGGCTGGTGGCCAACCTGTGGAACACGAAAAAAAAGTTAATTTAAAAACTGGTGTCATTTGGCCGAATTTGGTGAAAGTTTGTTATACGAATAAGTTATACCTGAACGAAGAAAACTCCGTCGTGCAGGCAAAGGTATTACTGTATCAAAATTTGTCGTTGAAATGCCCTAAGAACGGTTTGAGGGAGAGAGATGCGTTAACCCTTATTGTTGGCAACAAGCAACAGATCATATTACAATGAGTCTTAAGATCGATATGGCTGCCAGAAATTAGTAATTGGTTCCAACGAAATTCTTTATAAAACTCGTCCTTTACATATTTACTATTTTTCCTAACGTTACTACTAAGGGGCCATAAATTACGTTACACAAATTGTATGGTTTTTTGAAACCTCCTTCCCACTTGTGTGACGTCATATATTTTTCAATTTTATCATCATCATCATTTCAGCCGAAAAACGTCCACTGCTGGACATAGACCTCCCCGAGGATGGGGGGTTTTGCCATAATCGCCACGCTTGGCAGGCGGGTTGGCGATCGCAGTATGGTGGTAAAATGCATAGAGAACGCTGCTGCCCATTCTCTAGTAACCCTTAGTCTTCAATTTTATATTTAGAGGTAATTAAATTAAAATAGAAGATAAAAATAAAATGAAATTAAAAATAATCTACTATATAAAAATAAGTCGGGTTTTCCTTCCTGACGCTATAACTCCAGAACGCACGAACCGATTTCCACGGTTTTGCATTCGTTGGAAAGGTCTCGGGCTCCGTGAGGTTTATAGCGGTAGGGTAGGTAGGGTAGGTAGGGTAGGTAGGGTAGGTAGGGTAGGTTGGGTAGGTAGGGTAGGTAGGGTAGGTTTTTTTTTCCATGTTTGTTGATTCACTTTGGTTTTTTTTTTTTTTGGTTTTGTATTATTTTATGTTTGTGATTTGGTTTCGACAGTGTCTGCGATTTGATACAGACACTGTCTTTTTGTTATGGTTTTTTCGCATAAGTCATATAAGATCGTATATAATAGTGATAAATGTTTATTCAAAGAAATATATATATATAATATTTTAATCACGTGCCATTAAAGTTTTTAAGGTGGCTCATAATTTTGGTCACATATTTGACGTAGGCGTCAAAGACATCCTTGTTTTCCGTCAGCATCCCGATGTCATACGCTGTGATACCAAATCGCTCAGAAATTGTCTCATATTGCATGCGATCCATGGCGAATCTGGGGCAATCCCTGAGGAGGTGGTCAAGTGTTTGTGTAGTGTTGTCGTGGCAGGGACAGTTGTCATCATCGGTTATTTTGAATCGGTTTAGATATTGTTTATGGAACCCGTGGCCTGTAAGAATTTGGGTTATGAAGAAGTTTTGTTGTAATTTTTTGCGGAATTTGTGGATTTGTAACAATGTCGGGAATATGATTTTAGTGTGTTGCCCCTGCTCACTTGATGTATACCTGGCTTGCCACTTGGCCAGGTTGGTTTTCCTGAGTTCGTGTTTGACGTATGACATCGGGTATGCACTATAGTCAGGCGCTTTGTGTAGCCGAGTGGCCATTTTCGCAGCAGCATCCACAGCTTCGTTTCCTGCAATGCCGCTGTGCCCTTTCACCCACTTGATTTTTATTCTTGGTGTTGTATCCGTGGTGTTCTTAGTGTGATTATGGATAATTTTGTGGATTTTTGCGACCAGTGGGTGTGTGTTGCTCCGGTCTGCGATTGCCTGTATGGCCGACTGGGAGTCTGAGAAGATGATGGTACTGGTTTGTTTCCTTGTGTGTGCCCATTTGCAAGCTTCCAGGATGGCCAACAATTCAGCCTGGAACTGTGCAGACGTTGTGGAGTTTAAATTTTTTCGTGGTTGCCTTTCCTCCCGGGTCGTAGCAGATGAAGGCCGCTCCAACGGTGCCGTCGTCCTTCCTTGTGTGTGCCCATTTGCAAGCTTCCAGGATGGCCAACAATTCAGCCTGGAAGACTGTGCAGACGTTGTGGAGTTTAAATTTTTTCGTGGTTGCCTTTCCTCCCGGGTCGTAGCAGATGAAGGCCGCTCCAACGGTGCCGGGTAGGTAGGGTAGGTAGGGTAGGTAGGGTAGGGATTCTGTATGAATGACTATTGGACGGACAGGACAACGTCTGGCAGGTCAGCTAGTCTTTAATAAAATTAACATACACGTCAAATATTTTAGATAATGGACAAAACAAAAGACTTAAACCTACCTTATAAATATAGATCGAGTTAGTAATATTTTCAAGTTTTTACATATAAATTTCGAGTTTAAGTATTTTAGATTTTTACTGACGTCACAAAGCTTTTGACCCCCTCTGTCCCTTGTCACACAATGCCACATAACCCCCGTGTGAAGTAATTTATGGATGGCCCCTTAGGTAGGTACGTTTTCCTAGAACAGCTGAATGTTGTGACTATAGTCAGCGAGGCTTACGATTCTTAAGAATCAGCTTTTCAGCGAAACCATAACCAATAACTCACTCAATATTTTATACAAAAAATGAAATTGAAATATCTGTTGTAAAGTCAAAAAAACAACTTTTTATAAAATCCATATGACAGTATATACCTACGACACCTAGTCTTAACAAAATAATATTTTTTAATATTTTTGTCTGATCCGATTTTGACGGAACTTTCACAGGCTGATAGCTGTTGATGTTATAAGGAGTAACATAGGCTTTTGATATTTCGATAGGACGTTCCCGTGGAATAATTTCCGAGATCCACTAACCTATACTTACTAGTAATAAAACTGAAGAGTTAATTTGTTTGTCTGAATGCACTAATCTCTGGAACTACCAGTCGGATTTGGTAAATCTCTTCGCATATCATAGCCCAATTTTAAAGAAAGTATATAGGCTATGACACAAAACAAAAGGCGATCTGATACTTTAGTAGTTTAGTATTAGGTCTTTACCTATGAAATTGCCGTTCTGCAGTACTGGCCATTTCAAATCAAAATAATTTTTGTTTGGCTAAGAATTCTAATTTCAAATTTATTTTATTTTAAAAACATGGATTTTTTTTTCTAAAAGTAGTCATTTCTTTATTGATTAGTGTTACATTTTCATCGCATTTCAATCTTTTTCGTCATCATGGATACGTTAAAAATTCGAGTAATTATGGAATATGAGTACCGTCGTGGCAGCAACGCGGCACAAGCGGCACGCAACATCAACGACGTTTACGGAGCTAACACTACAAACCAACGCACCACCTGTTATTGGTTTGCTCGCTTCCGTTCTGGAAATTTCGACCTGAAAAATGAACCTCGCGGTCGTCCGAAGACTTTGGTCGACAATGACGAATTTAAGGCTATTGTGGAAGCTGATGATACACAATCTACGGCTGAATTAGCAGCAGCTTTCGACGTTAGCGTCAAAACAATATTGGTCCATTTGCGTCAAATTGGCAAGGTAAAAAAGCTTGACAAATGGGTGCCCCACGAACTCAATGATCGCCAGCGCGAAGTACGCGTCGAGACGTGCCTTGCACTGCTCAACAGACACACAAATGAAGGAATTTTGAACCGCATTGTTACCTGCGATGAAAAATGGATTCTGTTTGATAACCGTAAGCGCTCAGCAAGTTGGTTGGATCCTGGTTCAGCACCTAAACAATGCCCTAAACGAAAACTTACCCCTAGAAAAGTGATGGTCACTGTCTGTGTGGTCTAGCGCCGGTGTGATTCATCACAGCTTTTTACCAAACGGGGTGAGCATTACTGCAGATGTGTACTGTGAAGAACTGAACACAATGATGGAGAAGCTGGCGCATCTCCAACCAGCATTGGTCAATCGCTCGTCTCCGCTGCTCCTGCACGACAACGCGCGACCTCATACTGCACAGCAGACGGTCTCCAAGTTGCAAGAACTGGGGTTGGAAGCTCTCCGTCATCCGCCCTACTCACCAGACCTTGCGCCTACAGACTACTACTTTTTCCAGAATTTGGATAACTTCTTGGCGGGAAAAAAATTTAATACCCGAGAGGCAGTACAAAATGCCTTTGAAGAATTTGTTGCCTCCCGTCCAGCTGATTTCTTTAAGAAGGGCATCAATAAACTGCCACTGCGATGGCAAAGATGCATTGATTGCATGGGTGATTACTTCGATTAATACAAATAAAAAATTCATGAAAAAAAATCGTTTAAATTTTTTCATACAAAACGGCAATTTCATAGGTAAAGACCTATTATATTGTGGTGTTTTAGGACTTGTACACGAACGAAATCGCGGGCAGAATCTAGTTAACCCGCGGTCCCACAGACGTACACACGGCTACACATCAAGTTATGTACCTATTCCAAGTTTACGCTGATCTCGCACCATATGGAAATCCTATACAATGCGAGATCAGTTTATACTGGAAATGTATAGCTTGATGGGTAGCCGTGTGTACCAAAATGTATAGCTTGATGTGTAGCCTTGTGTACTAAAATGTATAGCTTGATGTGTAGCCTTGTGTACTAAAATGTATAGCTTGATGTGTAGCCGTGTGTACTAAAATGTATAGCTTGATGTGTAGCCTAACTTGATGTGTAGCTGTGTGTACTAAAATGTATAGCTTGATGTGTAGCCGTGTGTACTAAAATGTATAGCTTGATGTGTAGCCGTGTGTACTAAAATGTATAGCTTGATGTGTAGCCGTGTGTACTAAAATGTATAGCTTGATGTGTACCCGTGTGTACTAAAATGTATAGCTTGATGTGTACCCGTGTGTACTAAAATCGCGGCGGGAGTTTTCGTGCACTGTATCTTCAACGCACTGTGTAGCACAGAGAGTTGAAAATCGAACACTTCGGCACACTTCGGCGCTGTCCTATTGCCATCATCGCTCGTGCGATGATGCGTCCGTCTGACGAAAATGATCGTGCAACCGTGCGTTCAAACATACTGATATCTACTGAATGTCCTATTGAAGGTCGGGCGATCATGCGATGCGACCGTTTTCGTCGCGCGACTACGACGCATCGAATTGATCGGACGATCGTTCGATCAAACATACTGATCAGTACGCAAGGGAGGGGTAGGTATCACGGTGTGCGCTCCGCTTGACGCTGCTCGACGGCGCATTTTGTGTAAATCGTTCGGATTGATTGCATGGATTCGTAAAATGACATTTTACTTGAATACTTAAATAGTGAAGTGAGTGCTCATCCCATTGTTGCGAATAAATATATTATGTGCGTGTACGTTTTCTGTTTTTAATACTATTTAAAATTAAAGAAATATTGCTCGACAGCAGAAAATGTGCATCTCTGTTAAGAGCTATTTCGAGAGTGATCGCATCGACAAACGTTTACTCATCGTGCGAGCGGTTTCGTCGCACGATGAAATCGCATCGCATCAGCATGAGCGATGGCAATAGGGCAGTGCCTATGTGTTTTCGACAAGCTGATATTCATCCGCGCTGCACTGTGTTGGATTCTGAATGCATGGTGCAACACCGAGAGTTGCGAAAAAATCCCGCCGTAACGTCTGTGTAAAATTTTAATAAAAAGTACCTACTGAGTTAGTTGGGGGAGCAAATTCAAATTAGGGGAGGCCTATGTCCAACAGTGGGCGTCTTTCGGCTGAAATGATAACTGAGTTAGTGCAACAATGCAATAAGCTTCGTACAGAATTCAAAATGTTGGATGTGTCTCCTCTGAATGGTAACTATGATTATGTGTCGTTAGCCATTCATTGTGTTCTGAAGGGTAATTTGTCAAACCAGCAACATTTGTGTAAGGTAGTGCCTAGTTTTTGTGCCTGTTATAGGTAGGTACCTACTTATATTGCAATGAATACTAGGTATTTCCTGTCTTGATTATTGTGAAAACCAAATGTGTGAGTTCTAATTAGGTTTTTTTTTTCATTACTGAGTGAGTGTGGCCTCCTTCCGAAAGAACTGGCCAGCACTAGTAAAACTAACAAAAGACAGAATTGTATGGAAAAATAATATTGATCAGCACCCTAATTGCGTAACTCACGATTAATCATAATCGGTTTCAATTTGACAGTTCAACATTCATTGCGTTGTTAAAGTTGTTGAGCAGACACATTTTTCGAACATATGAACCATTGTTTTAACAATCTGTTTAAAAACAAACAAATTATGATTAATCGTGAGTTACTTAATTAGGGTGCAGGTCGATGATCGATCGATTAGATAAAAACAACGCTTGCCGCAGTTAGTTCGTGGATTAGTAACCACTTTTTCATACTAAAACCTCACCGTGGCTAGGGAAGCACGGTGGGTCTTTGACAATCTTTAGGGTTCGTCAAAAGCCCGACATTCTGACAACCTAGATTGTAGAGATCAGATAGACAATCGCTCCATGTAAAATACTGGTATTCAGTTAGACTGGAAACCAACGCCAACATAGCTGGGAAAAGGCACATTACATGATAACAATTAAGATACAACCAGAATTAATTACGTAATTATCTTCCATTTATAACAAACTTCGCGGTATGCCTGGCTAGAGGGCAGGTGGCATTTTTAAACGTAATTTAAAGTCACGCAAATAACGTTAGTAGACTCAATGCAGCTTGATCGCATCTGTCTTTGTATAAATGGCCAATCTTATCCCGCACCTTCTATTGGTACTAGGTAAGAAATCTTAGACCAATCGCATGTCTCAGAAGGGTCATAAAAGAACCCCAAATAGAGGGAACGAACACTGGTACAACAGACTTTTTTCTTTATAGTTTTTATTGTAAGAGGCGTTTAAGAAATCTGTTTGGGGAGGAGTTACACGAATTACCAGTCTAACTCGAAAGGTACTTGACTTATTTGAATTTAAATTGACGAGAAAATTTTACAGAAATATTGTCTACCGGTTTTCCCTGGAAACAACGGAAATTGGCGCGAATTTTGGAAAACAATTCTTGCTTGTAGGTCCCAGGTAGGATGAAATCTCTTGACGATGATGAATGATTGATGATTGGACTTAACGCTTATTTTTATTTTCATATTCCTGCCTGTACGAGGTTAGTTATTATAAGTAGGTATTTAAATAGGAATTGTAAAAGCAGAGCCCATTTTGTCACACACTACTAAGTATTGAAAGAGAAATATGAAAGCAAAGAATGGATTGAAATGCATGCGCGATATTTGGAAGCCAAAAATTTAACAAGAAGTTTTCAATTGTCTGTCGCTCAGTGAAGGTACATATTATAAATTCATATCAACGGGAAAATCTCTACCATAAGACTGAAGGGTTTTATCCACATACTTTTTTTTCTTTGAGTTTTTCTTGTACTTACGTACCTAGTCGACCAAGAATGTGGTCTGTCAGTCTTAGGAACGTTGTTAGCAACATGATATGTTGTTAAACTGAAAAACATGAAAATATAGGTAGCAGTGGCGACGGGTACAATTATGGCCAAGGTAAGGCGGTCTAGAAAAAACACTCATCGCGTGATGCAAGCTTTAAGTTTCTTCAGAAGATAAGGTACCACTAACACTGATACAAACTAAAGTGGAATCAGAGAATTTTGTACGAAAGATTTGCTTTTTATTTGCATTTTTCAATAATACTTAGATAGAGAAACACATAAATGTTGGGCCACAAAAGGAATAGATGAAAGGCATGCAGTTGAGATGAGAATAACTCAAAACTTTCCTCACGACATTTTTCCTTATTCCACAGAATAAGGAAATATGTCGTGAGGAAAGTTTTGAGTGTTAATGTCGATGGCTATAAGAGTAGGAGACCAAAGAAACGATGGATGAACTGTGTGAATGATGATAATTATGTTTAAAAAGGGTGTGAGTACGGAGATGGCGACTATTAGCGTTTGAAATAATACATAGTGGATCGGTGGAAGCTAGGATTCCTTAAAGATAAGCCGATGGGAAATCTCAAATTTGTGTAAAAAATGTCTACTGCTTTGCAATACAAAGGAAAATGATTTAGTTTTGTTACTTTTTTACAAATATGCATTATTTTTGTTATAATAAATTAAAAATGCGACCGATTAAAGACTGCACGGCTACATCACCCCGCACTCGCCCACAAATTTAGTGCACCCAAATGCTGAAGGTCCTTGGCGTGTATACAACGACATCAGATAATTTTTTATCCCGGTGGTAAATTACTTATGTACACTCACAAGCACAATTTTATAGAAAAGATACGGAAGTCTTACATGTCAACGATAGCCTAGCTGTTCTTTCGAAATGGTTTGGTGCTAATCTTTTCAGCGAAATTGATATACTTACTCTGCCTTCTCTTTATATCCTAGAAAATATCTTGTATGTTCGCAAAAACTTAGGCCTTTTCAAAAAAAGATGCGATTTCCATAATAAATTAAAAATGTAGTATACATGAATACATGTAGTAAAGATGAAATTGTGATTCCAAAATTTAGATTAACTAAAACTAGCAAGTTATTTCTAATACACAGTATCCGCTTCTATAACAAGTTGCCAAAGTCAGTTACAGAACTTAGCGATGGAAAGTTTAAAACTCACGTCAAACGTGTCCTTATCAAAAAAGCATATTATAAGACAAAGACTACGTTGAAGACAGGGAAGTTTGGCATTAATTCCTTCTGCACATGTGGCTTCCCTGGTACCTCATTAACAGCATAACTATGTGAAAGTCTATTAACTGCTCCCAAATTACAATGCTCTTTTTTATTCTTTATATTTTTACAATGCTGACATATTCTCGTCATTTTTTGACAGCATACATCAATTTTAATATCGACTACATTTTATTGATTGTCATGGAAATCATGTCACTTTGTTTAAATAGGTTCTTTGTTTTTATGTTGATTATTTTACATATTATTGTGAATGAGAGAACGTTGTAGGCCTTACAGACTGTAGATTTGTAGACGATTTTCTATTCTGTATTTTCATTCCTCTAAGTACCTACCTGGTACTTATTGACAGGCCTGCACTGTCCTCCCATACCTATTATCACTGTAATATGAAAACATTGTTAAAGCCAATGATTTTTAAAAGAGTAACCGTGGAGTTTCTCGCCGGCTCTTCTCCACAGGAAGCGACAATTTTGAACCGTTCACCTAGCTTCTGACGTTTCATAAGTGCCCATGCAGGTTTATATGAAATAAAACATATTGATTTGACTTGAATTAACCGCCTTCCTATATCATTCGTCACCCTGTTTGTTTACGTTAACTATGGCTTATCAACTGTTTTGTTTTTTGTTAAGTGCGTACTCTAGCAATAAATTAAACACTTAGGTATACCCTTATTTCGTTTCCTAAATTTGTGTCACCGAAGGGTTTTTGGAATTTAGTAGTCGTTTGACATTGTTGCAGTTGTGTTACCGTGTTAAGATTTCCTGTTCTGTTCTGCCATAGTGTGCGAATATTGTTTAATTTGAGATTTTAGTGTTTGATCATTGTTTGTGACTGAAAAATGCCACTCGATGCAACTGGTGCAGCTAGGGCAGTGGCTTTAGCTGACGCTGGGTACAGCCAATGTCGCATCGCTTGTACACTCGGTGTACCTCGAACTACGGTACGAGATGCCATCAGACGATTTCGGGGGACAGGTTTATACACCCGCAGGCCACGTCAAGGCCGACATAGATGCACTTCAACTCGAGATGACCTCTTCGTTGTCAGCAACGTATTGAGAAATCGCTTTTCGACCGCTACTGCAGTTCGTACGCGTCTTTTTGAGGTGAGAAATGTCAGTGTAAGTGGACGTAACATTAGAAGAAGACTGGCAGCAATAAATGTGAGGGCTTTTCGTCCAGCTCGCGCCCCACAACTGCTCCCACAACACCGTAGAGCTAGACTTTGTTTTGCGCGAGAATATGCTGACTGGACTGTGGAGGAGTGGAAGGACGTACTGTTCTCAGATGAGAGCAGAATAGCCTTAAGAGGTCCAGATGGACGTCAGCGTGTCTATAGGCGTCAAAATAAAAGGTTTGCTCTATGCACTATAACCGAAACAGTGGGTTACCAAGGAGGGTCCATAATGGTTTGTGGAGGTACCTATCTCTTACGAGGCTCGTACTGATCTTGTTTTATTCGATAGAGGTAGTGTGAACGCTCAAAGGTAAATGGAAGAAGTTCTTCAAGACCATGTCATACCTTTCGCACCATTTATTGGTGGAAACTTCAGATTAATGCATGATAATGCACGTTGCCATACCGCAAGATCCGTCAGTGAGTACCATTATGAGGTCGGGATTCAAGTTTTACCATGGCCGGCACGCAGTCCCGATCTTAACCTAATTGAACACATTTGGCACAACCTCAAAAGACGTGTCCGAGCAAGAGTACCAGCCCCTACGAGTCCTACGACGTTAGGAGAGCTCAAAACGGCTGCGGTAGAGGAGTGGCACAATATCCCCCAATTGGATATCCAATATAATAATATCATGGATGGATTGCCAAACCGGCTCCAAGAAGTCATAAGGGCCAGAGGCGGCAACACCCATTAATAATTTTATTTTTCAATTTTATCTATTCATGAAATCAAAACTTTTCAATTTTCCATCGAAGAATCTCAGAAAATCGATTTTTGGTAAGCATCCTTTAATAAACGATTTTTTTTCCAACACTTTTGTTATTTGTTTTTCCTTAACCGGTCAGTGAGCCGTCTTAGGGGCGGAGTTACCATCTTAACCGACTTCAAAAAGAAGGGGTTAACAATTCGACATGTTTCTTTTTTTATGTATGTTCGGGCATAAGGGGTTATCAATTCGACATGTTTTTTTTTAATGTATGTTCGGGCATAACTTTTTTGTTCGAAAGGGGTTTACTCCGAAATGGTCCCATTAAAATTTCATATAGATCTGATGATGCGTTTCGGAGACAGACAACGGAACTCTTCAAAAAATTACAGCAAATCAACCGCGAATGTTGCTATCGCATAAGTATGCATTGTTTTGACCCCAAGGATGATGAAATTTCGAATTGGTGTGGTAGGTAACTAAAAAGTGAAAAATAAAAACTTTTTTCAAAAAAATAGTAACCGACTTCCAAAAAAACACTACAGAGTGCAAAATAACTTTAATTTCGGAAGTCGGTGACTTTGGATGTGTATTTTAATTATTTGTCACCGCCTTCCGAAATTAAAGTTATTTTGCACTTTGTAGTGTTTTTTTGGAAGTCGGTTGCTTTTTTTTTTTAAGTTTTTATACGAGACACAATTGGTTTTCTATTGTTATGGATCGAATTGGATCCAGATGGTGCTAAGGTAGTTTTTTACGTACCTTTCATAAAATGTGGTCTAAGTTTGACAATTTCTGAAAATTGAAAGAAATACAAGGTGGGCAGTTAATTGTGCCTGTAAGTGTAGTACTTACCTATAATGTAGATACGTTTAGTTACCAAGTAAGTACCTACTTAATAATCCAACAAGTTTTTCTTTAAGTTTATTTTTGATACTTTTGAGTGTTGTTGTTTTTGGAGTTGTACGTGAAGCAAAAACTTTTGTACCTAACCCTTTTTATAAAATATACGCGGACGGAGGAGTAGAGATTTGGCACAGTTTAAGTTTATATGGAGAAGAAGTTCAGAGAGCTAATATTTTAAATCATTAATGTATTAGAAATACATTAAACGAATTTTAAAAATAACATGGTAGTATCTCGATCCACGGGCGATCATTATAATGATTACGAAGTAAATAGCAGAATTAATTGAAAATCATTAGTACTTAATGCTTGATTTGGCAACAACACATGGTAAGTAAGTCATATTTACTATGTGTGACTGACATAGCTATATGTTCAACAAAATGCATTTGAACACACAACACCTTCCTTTTGCATGACAAGAGCACCTACAATGAACAGCTAATTACTGACCACCAGCACGAACATGTAGGAATATCCAAAGTCATGTATTAAAACAGTTATTATGGCTACTACCGGTTACTAACCACTAGCCACCTATACCTGGTCTAATAAAAAAATATACGTACATATCTCAAGATGTCTCGAATGCAGTTTCCAACGTCGAAGATCAGATGCATGAATCCAAAACGGGCAAATTGATACAATCCTTTGGTATGTATTTTTTTGATGCACTAAGTTTTAGCACAAGAGGTGCGTGAGTGAACGGTACGTAAGGTCGTCGGGTCGTGCGACCGGTCCAACCGCCCCCGCGCTCGCAAACATTGAGCATTCACGCGCGACACGCGTCCGCCTAGCTGCACACTGCCGGGCCGACTGCCGCTCCCTCGCCTCTCTCCCCCGCACACCTGCGCGCGCGCAACAGCGAAAACATTGCGATGCATCCACGCAAACGCATGCGCGTACGTACCGACTAGACATGGGCGTTTTCGTATTTAGTTGCTAACGGATATGTAACCGATATTCAGTTTTCATATCGATATCGAAAACCGTTTTCAGATATCGATATCAGTAGTACGATTTGCACAAGTAACTGAAACGAACGAAACTAGTTAGTTTAAAGAATGAATTTCTCCCTGATATCGAGTAGCCGCCGGAAAGTTGCTAACTTATGGAATATTTGTTGTAACTAAATAAATAGAAACTAGACCTTATTGCTAGCGCGTTAGGAATAGATATTACGCACGCACTATTATTAACCAAATAACCAATCACTAGCCGAAGTTACGTAATATTCGCTTCATCACTTTTACGCCAGTAAAACATTGAATGGTAAGACAGAGACAAAGCGAATAAAAACCGTCGATGTCATATCGCTCGTTATGTGAAGTTTGCGTTTTGTTCGTTATTTTATTACTTATTCGACATTATTCGTAGTTCGTTCTCGTTGTTGCGCTTTGGATATGCCATAGCTCGATGAAGTTTTTGTGAAAACGGTTATGTATATTTAGATATCGATATGGTATGATAATAAACACATATCCGATATAAGTTACGTTTTGATATATCGAACCCATGCCTAGTACCGACATCCGTTAACTAATAAACATG
The DNA here is from genome assembly GCA_949987655.1 of Polymixis flavicincta. NCBI lineage: Eukaryota > Metazoa > Arthropoda > Insecta > Lepidoptera > Noctuidae > Polymixis > Polymixis flavicincta. The sequence continues at coordinate 5,396,674 of OX465171.1, read as the reverse complement.
TTAGTCTTGATTATACGACGCTGGCGAGCGCTGCTGCGGTGATTCGGTGAATGATGAATTTGTAAGTGGCTGGTAAACAATAGTAAGGTCAAACGTGAATCCCTTCTTAGAACTAAGACTGCTTAGTTACCGGGTTATTGTAACCTATTTAAATTGATTTGATGTCAGATCGGTAGAATGCCAACTAATTTCAACTACTTGCGACCAACAGTTTTGTAAGGAACTAAGGATAGTGATATAGGTATAGACAGAGAAAATAAGTAAGTATAGTAGGCTAAGTGCCGCTCGGGACGATCGATCAGGTTAAGCTACGCGTGCCGCGGTTGTTTCGTGAATGGGTGACCATCTTTACATACCAGGACCCTGCTACGTCTCGCAAAGCATCTTGCTTTCCGTGGGCGTCGTAGAAGGCGACTACGGGACTTACTAGAGAGTGGGCAGCAGCGTACTCTATGCATTTTACCACCATACTGCGATCGCCAATCCGCCTGCCAAGCGTGGCGACTATGGCAGAACCTCCCTTCTGAGGGAGGCCTATGTCCAGCAGTGGACGTCTTTCGGCTGAAATGATGATGATGATGATGATGAAGTATCTCAAATGAAATTAGCTTACTAAACTGTTTATTTGCCCAGTTTGGAAATAAAAAATGCTACCATTGGTAAGCAAAACGAACCGCGCATAAGTCTAGAAGCATGAATTTTTGCTCTAGAGTCCCTTAAATAACAAAGATGAGACCTAAGGAACGATTTTTTTAATGAATCCCCTCGTGGGGCTTTAATTGGGGATGGAAAGTTGTTATTTACTACTACACCAGTTACAGAATCCGTTACAAAATTAAAGTGCGGTGTCACAGAGAATACGGTCGCGAGTTATGAGTTTATAGCTCGTTGGTTCGAACCCAGACATTCGCTTTACTTTGTGTAAATAATTTCATCACCATTGCTGCAAACCGTGAAGCAAAACATCGCGAGGAAAACGGCTATGAACCGAACTAATTCGATGAAATGTGACATCTGCCAACCCGCACTGGGCCCGCGTGGAAGATCTCAGCCCACTCCCTCTCGAAATGAGAAGCCTGTGTCCCAGCAGTGGGAATATTATAGGCTGATTATGATTGCGGCTGTTTAAGTGACAGATGGATGCATCGTGATCTTCTTTTTTGCTTTCTAACTGGGTTACAAGGAGACCTTGCTAAATACATTTCCTTTGGTCTAACGGCAGTAACTTGTTACGTAGGTATTTCCCCTGGCTAGGAACTATATTATTTAGATCGTTGACAGGAACGCTGAAAGTGTTTCAGGTGCGGGTTGTTCGAAAGAGATATCGTGGCCACACAAACAACCAAAGGAACACGTGTGGGTTTTAGTCAGTAAAAGCCTGACACGCCTCCCGCTCCAACTAGAGCGGGAGAAGTTATTTGATGATTTCCCACCCAAAAAACAGCAGTCTTACCAAGTGTTATCGTGTTTGAGGAGTTTGTTGCGCCATTTCTTCTTCCCAGCTAAAGCACTAGGAAGTGGTGAAGGGCGGGCGTTTTTGGGGGACTGTCTTATGTAATTTGACGTTCAAAAAGTGCTGACTCCCAGCCTAGTTTGAATAAATGACTTTTGATTTGATTTCACAGTAAGCCGCCAAAATGCCCACGTACGTAATAAAATCGCGGTGCGGTTTTTTCGCGCACTGGAGTTTCACCACTCTGCTTAGCGCCGAGAATTGAAAACCGAACACAGTGTTTTTTCGACGCACTGAGACCTCTGAGACCCACTCGTGCTGCACTCTCTTGGTTTGTCAATACTCGGTTCAACACATAGAGTTGAAAATCCAGGGAGAGAAAAAATCCCGCCGCGACTTTATTTCGTCCGAGTGTGACTGGGTTACGGAAGTCATTTTAAATACTGGAACTGTATCCGGTTTGACTTGAAATCGACCCCGATCCGGTTTGACAGAAAAGACTAGGCGGAAACTGATGACCGTTACAAGTTTGAATTTTTAAGGAGGATGCGCTAAGATGGCTCGTGAAATTCTTTGCTAACGTTTTTTCCCAATTTGCAGGCATTAGACGTGAATCATAATATGATTCACGTCTGTTGTCTGTTGAACATCATAAATGTTGTCCAACAAACAACCTTACACTGACCTGTAAATTGCAAAAACGTAAGAAGAATTGAATGTCGCGATCTATCGCTTCCCCCAACAAGAAACAAAAGAAAGAAAACACGTTTTTTTTGCGGTAAACATGACCCAGAATAAGAACAAGTTGTTGGGAACATATTATGAGTCATATCCAAGCAAAACGGCTATCGCTCAGCATAATGCTACGGCCCTATACGACACAGCCCCAGCGCAAGTTTTCAACGACAGCCGGGGTTCATCTGCACTTCAGCACTAATATTATAAAGAGGAAACATTTGATTGTTTGTAAAATTGTTTGTAATGGATAAACTAAAAAAAGACACCACATTTTATAAATGATTTCACTTATGGAAAGCTACATTATTCCGGAGTAACATGAGCAATAAATTCCATAAATTTCACGTGCACAAAGTCGCAGGCGTTAATATGCTAGTAAGTTGTCAAAAAAGTTTTTAATTAATATTCCTATGGGTCTGCATCTGCATCTGCCAGGGGTGCGGGTTGGTCGAAAGATTTACCGTGGCCTCTGGCACACAGGAAACTGAGGGAACACGTGTGGGTTTTAGTTAGTAAAAGTCTGACACGCCCTCCTGCTCCACCCAGAGCGGGAGAAGTTATTTGATGATTTCCCACCCTCAAAAAAAGAAAAAGAAAAGGTTATTAGCACTGCGGGGGTAAATTAATAAATACCACTTAATATTTAAAAAAAAATGTTTTGTATTTTATAGAAAAAAAAACTAAAATTAATTCTAATTTGATCTTATGTTGCTAAATTAACTATGCATTATAGTTACTTTTATTATTTCATTAGTTAATCATAATTATTTTGACGTTTAAAAGTGCTGACTGCTCTCAGCCTAGTTTGAATAAATGACTTATGATTTTGAATTTGAATTGAAAAGAAAATGTTTCTTAGTTTTGACTACCTACCTAGCTGCTGCCCGCAGCTTCGCGCGCGTGAATGTCTCAAGTTATCCCTTCTCAAAAATAGTATGCTTAAGTTACTCCTTCTAACATCAGCTATCAGCCAGTGTAAGTCCAATTAAAATCGGCTCAGCCATTTAAGAGATTAGCCGGAACAAACAGACAGACCACAATTTATAAAATATCATATTTTAAGTACCGTACTCTCATATGCATTTAATAAAAAGCTGTTATTTTGACATTACAAGACACTTTAATTTAATTGTATAGATGTATATATAGATAAACGCGCTTAAGGTGACACTTGTCCACATTTGTTCCATACAAACTTCGGGAGGGTTTCACTCCACTGTTTGACTATGTACATCAAAAATTTAACATGGTATGGTTTTGTCTCATTCTCAATATTGTCTGTATGGAAACAGAATACTAAAATAAAAAGCCATTAAAAAGTAATGAGCCAACAAATATTCGTTTTTCTTGCTAATTTAACCTAACTTTGGGCGTGTTTAAGTAATAAAAGCAGTGTAAAATCTCGTAAACCAAGTCGTTACCGACAAAGCTCAATTATCGAAAAGTTCAATAAACTTAATTGGTTACTGATTTATGCAGTGGTTTTTTCAGAAAACCCGATCTTTCGAAGGACTTTTCTTAATTTTTTACGCGCCTGTTTTACTATAACTGATCCTGCAGTTTACAAAATAATGTTGGGCGTGTAGACTAGCGTCTAACTGCTTATCACGGGTACTACCTCTATCAGACACAAAGCCTGGTGAGACAGCGTGATTTTTAGCCAGGCCCATCAGTGAGTTCGAGCCCGCGACTAGTGTACCCTTAAAGAAGCTTAGTTGTTTTTACATTTTAACCCTTAAACGAATTTATGTATTCTTGACTTAAATAAATTATTTCACTAAACATTCACAAAAAACAATCGAGTCACTCACAAAACAGTTAATTATTCTTCAACTCACGTGTTTTGAGATCCCTGTCAAACTTCACAAAATTCTGCCTTTCCATTTTCACAGAAGAAAACATTCTAAAATTGAACTCAGTCACTGATTTCTCAAGAACATGCGCACACACACTTTAAGTTCCGAGTCGAGGCCCGAACTTACCCGAACTAGGCCGAAAACTGGTGGAGCGAGATGTGTCTCCTTCGAAAACTTGCCAGCAAATGGGACTGGGGTCCGGTGAAATCAGTGCAGGGAGGAAAATAAATTCAATTCTTAAGATGCAAGGGAGTGGACAGATGTGTGACTCGTGGGAAAGTAGGGGTGCGCGTGCGCCGCACTACGTCGTAGTGAGTAGGTGTCGCCCTTTCTTAGTTCCGACACCTCCCACTAACGGTCTTACGGTGGGAATAACTGATAATAATAATAGTAAATTTTTAATTTGCATAAGATATGGTGTTCAATGTATTAAAAAACATAAGGCTACGTATTTATCTATACAAATCAATTAACTAGTGGTAATTTATGAAAACAACATAGTCGAATTTTCGACCACTGGGTGGGTCAAAATTCGACTATGTTGTTTTCATAGATGTGTTTCTAATACATTATTATATAAAAATATTAGGTTTCTGTACTTCGTCTCCAAACAAACTTTGAGAGCGTTGATCTGACGCGGGCTGTCAACGTCGCGTAATCAAGCGGTTTTTCATCAAAATCAAAATATTTTCTTTCAGCCAATCACTAGATACCTAGTTAGTATTTATAAGATTGGATGCAATTTTTTAGTTATTTGGTATTAACATACTGTCAATTATTTTATATTTGCGGTACTCATTACGATGAAATGTTTATATTTATGAGTAAACGTTAAAAATATTTTTAAATATTTTCATCAATGAAGGTTCCGCCATATTACGGTATAAATTTATGGAGCTGAGCAGTCAATCAAGACATTTCCAGGGAGGATTATTTTTGTAATTACGGCATTCAACCGGTTAAGGGCAGGTACCCGACCCTGGTCCATCACGGTTCCGTGTGGTGCCGGACGTAAAAGAATAACACCATCCCATTTCATACCGTGGGTGTCGTAGAACGCGACTAAGAGGCTTACTAGAGAATGGGCAGCAGCGTTCTCTATGCATTTTACCACGATCGCCAACCCGCTTGGCAAGCGTGGAGATTATGGCAATCCTTCTTCGTTTGAAGGAGGCCTATGTCCAGCAGTGGACGTCTTTGGCTGAAATGAATGATGATGATCCGACGCGTTGTCGCTACAAGAAAACGGTCGGAGGAGACTGTTCCTAACTTTAAAAAACAGTTTGATCTGCATTTACAGATTTAAAAAAATTATACAGTCAATAAGAAAATGGGAAATTTTACCAAAAAACAAAGTTGATGCTAATCTGTTTAATAAAAGGATCAAAAACTCTACTTGAGGTTTGAGTACTAAAAATTGCAGAATACGCAATAAAACTTCCCATACATTTTGTAGGAAACGAGACAAATGAGACAGAATACAATATCCCACTGTATGACAACAATCGATTATTCCACTACTTCACTGGGCTGAATAGGGAACGAATATAGCAGATAGTTACAGATTAACCCTTTTAAACGATTGTGATCGGCAAGCGTTGCGTGGGAGGCCCCCAGCTAGATAGACCGACGACGACCTTAAGCAAACCCACGTCAGACGTGTCCTTATCAAAAAGCATATTATGAGATAAAGGACTACGTTGAAGACAAGGAAGTTTTTCTTCTGCACACTAGCTTCCGTAAGTATGCACAGACACCAGCACATCAAGCTATCCCAAACTGTCTTTAACTTTATTCTTTTGTAATAAAGTTGAAAAACTATCAAACAAATTTTACAGATTGGGGTAGCTTGCTGTGCTGGCCTCTTCACGTAAACGTCTATTAACAGATCCCAAATTACGATGTTAATTTGATTTTTCTTTGACATAATCGTCAGATTTAATTTGACAATGAATATCTAGAATTTTTATTTCTCCCAATAATTTAATTTGTTTTATAACGGTTTTTAATCGACTTCAAAAAGAAGGAGGTCATCAATTCGACATATTTATACGTTTTTTAAAGTATTTTCGGGCATGACTCCGTCATACATAGACGGATTTGCAAAATTCTTTTTTGGTTCGAAAGGGGTTTATTCCGAAATGGTCCCATTTAAATTTTATTTGGATTTGATGATGCGTTTCGGAAACATACAACGGAACTTTTCAAAAAAGAGCAAATCAACCGCGATTGCTGCTATCGCATAAACATGGATTGTTTTGACTTGACTTTGACGTTTTGTTTTGAAAAATTAAATCTTATTCCAAAAAAAAAAACAACCGACTTCTCGATACACACTGACTTTGGCTATGTATTTTATTTTTTGTCACCGCCTTCCGAAATTAAAGTAATTATTCATTTTGTAGTGTTTGTCCGGAAACCGGTTGTTTTTTTTTTTGGATAAGTTTTTATACAAAGTGCAACAAAATAAACGCAAGTCTTAAAAGTAATTTGTTCATAATTAACTACTGAATCGATTTCAGTAACTTTTTATGTGGGTATTTTATTCGAAAAATAAGTATTTTGCCATACCTACCGCCAATTGAGCCAAAGAAAATGTTATCTTACTTCAAGGCAATATGACTCAATTTTTAACTCCCGATGCAAAAAGAGGGGTGTTATAAGTTTTAAATGTATAAAGTAATGCTAGGGTTAACACGATTTTGTTAACAATAATTGTTAGCTTAAAAAAAAAAGTTTTGGTCATTGTAATATGCGTTTAACTCGATCAATAAAATTACACGGTCTTATTACAAAAAGCGGTTTAACAAAAAATTTTGTGAAATAAAATGTTTTGATTTTGATTTAAAGAAACTGGCTGGGACAGATTGGATGCGGAAGACGGAGGATGGAGTGTTGTGGCGCAGTCTGGGAGAGGCCTATGTCCAGCAGTGGACTGCGATAGGCTGAGTTGATCGATACCTTTATGGATATGAATGTCTATATTTTAGTCAACTTTAAACAAAGCAAATAGTTTAAAAGTACGAGGACTGCTTTGCAAATCTACGTTCGATTACCAACAATTGTTTTTGCTTCCTTTTTTGTACTAAGTACAGACGCCAGCACATCAACCTACCCCAATCTGTCAAATTTCTTTTATAGGTTTTCAACTTTATTCCATAAGCATAAGGTTAATATTCAATTGGGAAAATTTGACAGTTTGGGGTAACTTGATGTGCTGGCGTCTGTACCTATTATTATACAGGATAAGTTTTTATCCAGTGCGCAAATTTTAACCATGAATTCAGCATATCATTCTAGACCGCCTACCACAGATATTTTTCGCCGGTTAGACAAAAAAAAAACAGCTGTTTCATAGAAAAGTGCAATACCTACGCGGTCAAAATGTATGGACCAGCTGATTTTTTTTTGTATAACTGGCGAAAAATGTCTGCGGTCTAGAATGATATGCTGAATTCATGGTTAAAATTTGCGCACTGGATAAATACTTATCCTGTATGATAGTTCGAACTTAGAACGTACACAGAAAAAACATTAGGTTTAGGCCCCTTCTATTATCTTTGTTTTAATAAAAATAAAATATCGATGATTAGAATCTTTATACAATTTAATGTTACTAATTATCTCAAACTAATTAATATGTAATTTAAAAGCTGAGTTCAAGTATATAAAAAAGAAAAGAATCATAGGGCAGCACAAATTTCGTTCTGAGTGGGCATTCGTCCAATTTGAATATTTGCGCCGTTCGAGATTATGTAGCAGCCACCAGCGTGGGCACAGCTCGCCGTGCTCGGATGGACCTAGGGTGTCGCCACATGGTAAAGTGTCAAAAGAAAGGTTACAAGCTATTATAATATTATTTTAGTGATAGAGGGGGTGTTAGTTATTAATATACATAACTCACGCCATTTTCCCTCGGGGGTAGGCAGAAACTACAAAACACCACCTACAATTATTCTTACACACTCCTTTTTAACCGACTTCAAAAAAAGGAGGTTATAATGTTCCACCGAACGTATTTTAAAAAAAATGTATTTTCTCCGATTTCTCCCTCATTTATGGACCGATTCTCAAAATTATTTTTTTATTTGAAAGAGTTCTGAGGTGGTCAGGAGCTGATGATGGAATCCCAGGGAAATCGAGGGCAACCCTCAAAATTTGTAGGTATTGACAATGTTTTTCATATGTTTTCTAAATCTATTGAGACATTTGCGTATGGTCATCATCATCTCATGACGCTGAGCTGATGAAGGAAGGTACAACTCTTTAACGGTTAGGTGTTAGGTGGAGGTTCGGGCATATTTCCGTCATATACAGGGTTATTATATATAGGACCAAACCTGAAATCGCGAAAAAAAATCAGCTGTTCACATATCAACATAAATGTAAGGAACGGCTGATTTTTTTATCGCGATTTCTGGTTTGGTCCCATAGTAAAAGTTGTTCATAATGATGAGTACAATGACCTCTTAAGAGGTTGTCGGTGTTTTTCCAATAACCCTGTATAGACCGATTTGCAATTTTTTTTTTAGGACGTAGTTTATTCCGAAATGGTCCCATTTAAATTTCATATAGATCTGATGATGCGTTTCGGAGACAAACAACGGAACTCTTCGAAAAAATACAGCAAATTAACCGCGATTGCTGCTATGGCATAAATATTGTGTTGACCCCAAGGATGATGAAATTTCGAATTGGTGTGGGGTAGGTACCATAACTAAAAAGTGAAAAATAAAAACATTTTTCAAAAAAAAAAAACAACCGACTTCCAAAAAAACACTAGAAAGTGAAAAATAACTTTAATTTCGGAAGGCGGTGACCAGAAATTAATAAAATACATATTAAAAGTCACCGACTTTCGAAGTTAAAGTTCACTTTCTAGTGTTTTTTTGGAAGTCGGTTGTTTTTATTTTTTTAAGTTTTTTCTCTCGTTAACGTTCATACATCAGGTCATACACGCACGCCGGCTGCGAGTACTACACGCCTGACCTCTCTGAAGAACTTCACCAATAAGGCCAGTATGTTCTCTTAGGGCGTCCCCTTCCGGCGTTTCCACTCACATCTGCCTTGTTACAAGGTTATAACCTTTTGTTAGCCGCCCTTCATTCATTAGCGATGGGCGTTGAATAAACGAACTAGTTAATTCGACCGTCGACTTACTGTGAACGAGTCGACGGTTCACCGTTAATCGATGGACTAGTCGAATCCGTAGACGCTAGACGCCTCAGACGGACGTTGAGGTTTAACTGAAACACGGAACGCGACGAGTTCTGAACGAGTCGACGCGACGTTTCACCGTTAATCGATGGACTAGTCGAATCCGTAGACGCCTCTGACGGCGTAACTGAAACACGTAACGCGAAGACCGACGCGAGAACGTAGTCGATTCATTCGCAAACAAATTTGAACTTTAAATCTGGTTTGAGGGAGTTGATAATGGTACGGGTCGAATAAAATTATTGTCATGGGAAGGAAAGGATGCAGTTATAGTAGTTTCGCGTGTGCGAAAGAGGAAGGCGATGGACTGGTCGGACGATGCAAGACAAACCGGTTTGTATTTGTTTAAACAAACTGTGTGTTTTCATATTGTTTTGATTTTTGAATTTTTAAATATTTAACAAAATAATAATTAATGTACATGAAATCAATTGATCTTCTAAAGACGCCATAATAGTTAATCATCATCAGCCTGTAATGTTCCCACTGCTGGGACACAGGTATAGTGAATACGACCTTATAATTAACTCTATTCAGTATTCAGCCAGTCCTATGCCTGTAAAAGTAGGTACAGCACGCGAGAGACAAGTTTACCGCCTGCGTCCACGCCGCGCCGTCGGCTGCCGTAGACGACGCGACGTCGCAAAGTTTATTAAGTTAACGCGTAAACTAGTCGACGAATTCGACTAGTTGATCGACTAGTCGATAAACTAAATTGGACGGTCTAGTTGCGTCGACGCCAAATACGTCGACGACCCATCTCTATCATTCATCCTCTCAAATGAATTAATCAATATTATTAATATATTCAAAATTAATATATGTAGTGCCGGACGTAAAGAATAGCACCATTCCATTTCTTCCCGTAGGTGTCGTAGGACGTGACTAAGGGACTTACTAGAGAATGGGCAGCAGGCGTAGCAGCGTTCTCTATCCATTTGCCCACCATACTGCGATCGCCAACCCGCCTGCCAAGCGTGGCGATTATGGCAAGCCCTCCCTAATTGGGGGAGGCCTATGTCCAGCAGTGGACGTCTTCCGGCTGAAATGATGATGATTTAAAATAAGACTTTTATTTTATATTTATATTTAAAGAAAATAAGTAACAAACGACTCAAATGTGTTAGTAAGGATATTTCTTAACCCTATACCTATTAGCTAACGTAACCTGCACACTTAACCTACACTGCCATATAGTTACAATGCGAATCTCTGCTACAAGCTCAACACCGAAGTGGAGACCTGGAGAGTTTGCAGCAGGGATTCACACACAAGCAGTCCAGTCTGCTCGCGATACACCGCAGTATAATGTTGGGGCTGGCCCGCACCCGGCGCACCAGTGAAGCGCATCTTTTTCGCATCGTAACGTAGAAGCAATCCATCCGTGCTTCAGCAAACATCCCTGAAGCGCTACAGAACCGGAACAGCCCCATCAGCACCCGGAACGCATTATTATATTGAATGCGAAGGGCGCTGCATGATTTTTGAGTGTAATCCACCCTCAGGCTGCACGTATGAAATTAGGTGCAACCTGCACGAAATAAGGTCTTTTTTACAATTTTAGAACAACATGCTTTTAGTATTGTCTCACTTACATACCAGTGGAGGGGTTATATTCTCGCTATAACGAAAAGAAATAAGAGGGTGATTTTTAATCCACCAACCACTTAAAATTTTGCGCACTTATAAAATTTTCGAAAGCTGAATGAGGTCCTTTCAAATTTTTGAAACCATCCGTTGATATATTTCATCGTTTTCAGATTTTATTTCTGACAGCAGTCTCCATGACCTATTATAGATGTTGATTTATAGTTCAAGGACCTCAATTGCGAATGTTTAGTTTAGGAGGCGGGATAGCGACGGCGCAATGCGTATTGCCGTTATCGATCGGAAGGGCTGGTGGCGTCTGCAATGTGAATATATCTATGCGTGATCTATGTATGACAGTTATATCTGCATTGCAGTATGCTCATTAGTTTAGATTGTAACTTTTGCCTGCAACATTGCAATATACAAATGCACGAGATGACATTCAGTTTATGAAATGTGGTTGGTAGAAAAGGTGCTACATAAAAGTATAAAACATATTCCGCTGGCATACATAATCAGCCTGTAACGTTCCCACTGCTGGGACATAGGCTTCCTCTCTTTTTATTTATTTATATATGTATTTACTTAAAGGTTCACCCTCAGCACATACATAAACATACATTCTAATAGTAAATCATTCGGTTATATTCTAATACTAGCTTTTGCCAGCGGCTTCGCCCGCGCTGAACTTTCATCCCCTATTTAACTCCCTTAGGGGTTGAATTTCGAAAAATCCTTTCTTATTCCTTGCCTACATTATTAACCTCTGTGCAAAATTTCAGCTTTCTAGGTCCAAGGGATTGGGCTGGGCGTTGATGAGTCAGTCAGTCAGTCAGTTAGTCAGGACTTCTCTTTTTATTTATATAGTATAGATATATGCCAATTACAGGTAAACGCAACATTGACAACAGCCATTATTGAGAGGCATTTTATAGAAGATACGGTCCTCTATAAAATCCACACCCATGGACCACGCAGGGTCAGTGCGGATCCCACGTGATGGACCGATGACCTTGTGACGGCCGCAGGAATCCGCTGGATACGGGAAGCACAAAACCCGTCGAAGTAGCGGAACTTGGGGGAGGCCTATGTCCAGCAGTGGACGTCTTTCGGCTGAAATGATGATTACGATGATGAAACCTCTAAGTTCATTTAATCCCATTGAATGACTACTCATGACAAAATCTTATACTACACTACAGCTACCACCCCGTCGCTAAGGAAATAGGTAATAACTATGTCTTTGTCTTCATAGAAACGCGAGTCTACAGGTTGCCAGGTGCTCGGCCAGAAGAGATGTCTAGTTTGATAGAAATAACTTTGTCTATTATTGGTAGAATAGAGTTAGAATTGGTCATGCTACGCCTGCTAGAACCCAAAAATTCGAAGACATTGGACCCACCGGTGGTAGATGTCAAATGTCTTCGAATTTTTCTTCGACGGTGAAAATCTTACTAATCTGTGATTTTGTCTATTTTTGTCCGTTTCTATGATGGTGCAGGACATGCCGGTTTCGTCACGAAGTTTTCCTTCGCCGTTTTGAGAGCAATGCTGATGGAATATATTACACAAAGTAACGCGCCCACGACGTAAAACTTGTACGAGTAAGTCGTTGGGCCACCATTGCTCCAATGATGGCATACAAATATTGAATCCTATTATCCAACTAACATGATAAATGATAAAATGCACAGGTACATATATAAAAAGAAAATAATCGTAGGTAATCAAAAAATACGTCCGCATCGTTGTCAATGGGAAAAGTGCCCAAAAGGCTGGCAGCATTGCCACGTTGTATGGCAATGCTGATCCTTTGGCTGAAAAATAGGCCAGCCCTTTGGTCACGTGAAGAGTCGACCAAATTTATAAATAAATTAAATAAATTTAATAATATAAATTTAATAATATAAATTTAATAAATTTAAATTATAAATAAAAGACATTATAAATGTGAAAGTTTGTATGTTTGTATATTTAGATGTTTGGATGTTTGTTACTCAATCACGCAAAAACGGCTGAACGGTATTTTAAAACCTGGATTACTTTTTATCCCGGTACAACGTTCCCGCGGGATAGTTAAGACCTCCACGCGGGCGAAACCGCAAGCAAATGCTGGTAGTATACATATACGCTAGTCAATTAAACTTTAACATACAAAGTTTTAGTTATTAAATTCCAGTGATAAGGGGGAAACGCGAGGGTTGGGTTGGGATTTTCCATTAGGAATTACCCAATACCAGCTGGATTCGTTCCCAGTTGATAGCAATAGCCTCGCCTCCTATTATATGGGACTTAAATAAAACTGCAAAATATGAGTGTACCTTAGGTAGGTAAGATACACATCTGTCCAACCGCTCCGGGATTACCGGCGTGATTTTATGTATGTCTTGCTGACCTACTTTTATTTTTTATAGTTATCGAGACATCTAATGTAATAAACTGCCAAATACTCTATTGTTGGTCTATTGAAGCTACGAGATGCTACGAGCTCATAACGTGCTACGGGCTACGAGCTACGAGTGCTACGAACTACGATCGCTACGCCCACTGGGTGTGACACCAAGTTGCACAAAGACAAACATTAATCTCACATTACATAATGGATCATTAACGCTAATGATTTCATTGATTTAATGGGGATTTTGAGGGGCTTGTGGCTAAATAACAATAGCTTCACGGGTCGATCGGCCAGGTTAAGCTACGCTTGCCGCGGTTGGTCCGTGGATTGGTGACCATCTTTACATACCAAGACCCCTCCGTGCCTCGGAAAGCACGTTAAGCCGTTGGTCCCGGCTGTCATTTGTGGATCTTTGACAGTCGTTACGGGTCGTCAGAAGCCCGAAAGTCTGACAACCAGTCTTACCAAGGGGTATCGTATTACCCAGTAACTGGGTTGTGGAGGTCAGATAGGCAGTCGCTCCATGTAAAATACTGGTATTCAGCTGCATCCGGTTAGACTGGAAGCCGACCCCAACATAGTTGGGAAAAGGCTAGGCAGATGATGATGATTTCATTGATTTAATGATGTTGCGCAAAACAACTTTAAGGCGCTAATGGTGCTTGCTTTGTCCAACAAAACCTGTGACAGATTTTAAAATTAAAGAACCATTAAAATTGAGTCTAACTTTGCTTTCTGCAGCAAGTTAATGGATGATTAGTATTTAATGACGGCTTTAAAAGGTAAGTTCGTTTCTGCAACTGGCTGTCAATCCTTTACTATAATGTTGTTTTTGCCTACATAATTTGATAACTATCAATAGGCTAGCCATTCAGGAGTTTTAATATTTGCTCGCATAAATCAATCACATTGCATCCCGCGTCTTCCCCGGCGCCGATGCATTGCGCAGGGCTGAGCCGCGCCCTGGGGCCCGGCCGGTCAGTACTCATATTTATAATACCAGGTGCATAATTTATGTAGCATAATATTGTATGTTAAACTTTGTACCTCTTTTTACAAAATCACGCGTAAAAATATACAACCTTTATTTTGAGTATATGCGAAACCCGAAACACGTGTATTTTTATGTAAAGATTAATCTAAATACAAAATTTCAAAGCTGTATCATGAAAAATCACATAGTTATAACCTTGTTATGGTACCTAGTTGACTACAAAAACTTGGTCACCATAGGCCTCACGCGCCGCCCGCGCCTCCAGCGTGGTTTGTGCTCATTGATAATGATTAGGCAGTAGGTACCTAACCGTATGGCAATTGTTTTGTAATTAAACGGTGAAAACTAAAAAAAAAAAAAAATGGAAAAAATACAACATGGTGTAAAAACTATTGGAATCGATTCAGTTCCTTAATCTGAACAAACTATATTCAGGTTTCGCATATACTAAAAATAAGGTTGTATACGTATAAAAATGATGTGAACAACTGGACCAGTTACATTATTTGCGTGTAGGTTATATATAACCTAAATGCAAACATACGTACATTCTCAGCCTATAACGTTCCCACTGCTGGGACACAGGCCGTCAGAGGGACTGCGCCGTAATCGACCACGCGGGCCCAGTGCGGGTTGGTAGTTGACAAATGTCTTCGAATTTAGGTTCTAGGACATAATGCCGGTTTCCTCACGATGCATTCTTACACCATTTTGAGAGCAGTGGTGATGAAATTATTTACACGAAGTAATGCGACTGGCTGGGTTCGAACGCACGACCTTACAACACGTAGGTAAGTCACGGCCGTTACCACTGGGCCACCACCGTTCTCGGATGCAAACGGATACCAATTTCAAAAAAAAAAACCTTTCGCCTTAAATTGGTAATTTTGTATTAATTTAAAACGTTTGACGCTTTTGTAATGTTTCTACTTATTTTATTTTGGCGGCGCTTTACAAAGGATGCCTAAACCTAAAGTCGCCGCCTGGACTTGGGGTAGTTTTGAAATGTGTCTGAATAACCGAGCGTTGCTCGTTTTTTTTTGTTTGACGTTTTCTTAAAACGAAACCTAGGTAGATCGATTTATCGCCCCTGAAACCCCAATATACTAAATTAGGTACGCTTACTGAATTTCATGAAAATCGTTGGAGTCATTTCCGAGATTCAGAATATATATTTATACTAGCTGACCCGGCAAACGTTGTTTTGCCTTAAGGACGCATTTGCAAATCTGACAAAAATAAGCAGATTTTCGGTGCTTTTTGCAGCAAAACGATACTAAACCAAATGTAACAAATAATTGCCAAAGACAGATTACTTCTTCATCTTCAAATGGGTGAAATTTTTTACTTGAACATTTTGGTTTTTACCATAGTAAAAAATAATTTCCGTTACCTCTTCACACAACATTGACAATAACGTGTTGAGTTTAGGAAGATTTTTCTTCTATTTAATAACATAAATTCAATTATTTAAAAATATTTTATGTAAGCAGATACGTTCAACTCCAAAAAAGCGAAAAAAGAATTATCAAAATGTATTAAACTGTCTCAGAAAAAAATAAAAATCGAATCTATTATTTTCACATATTTAGCTTGCACGCGTGAATCTTATTGAATGGAATTAAGGGTTATTTTAGTGGTTGTTGTCTGGATTTATTGCACAAAATTTTGTAATGAAAATGAAATATTAGTCTGCGCTCGGCCGCCGTTGTGAGTGGATCCTGTGTCGCTTGCAAGCAGCGGCTCGTGGTGAAAAAGATCGCTGTACGAATACAAAATAATTGACGTAATAAACATGATACTTCACGCATTTTAGACGGACTACGGACAGCAAAGGTAAGATTTTGTTCACAATTTCTTATACTTTTGCTAGAAGTAAATAGGGATTATATAAATTCATATTATTAATTTGTTTTGGATTTGATGGAGTGACCTGAAGGTGTACTTCGAAGACTGCGACTGGAACTAGTAGACGAGTAGAGCTAGATGTGCCGAGTTTGGGCTCGTTTTGTTAGTTATGTTGAGATCTTACCTCCTGACTTGATGGAATGACCTGAAGGTAAACTTCGAAGACTGCTACTGGAACTAATAGACGAGTAGAGCTAGATGTGCCGAGTTTGGGCTCGTTTTGTTAGTTATGTTGAGATCTTACCTCCTGAATTGATGGAGTGACCTGAAGGTATACTTCTAAGACTGCTACTGGAACTAATAGACGATTAGAGCTAGATGTGCCGAGTTTGAGCTCGTTTTGTTAGTTATGTTGAGATCTTACCTCCTGACTTGATGGAATGACCTGAAGGTATACTTCGAAGACTGCTACTGGAACTAATAGACGAGTAGAGCTAGATGTGCCGAGTTTGGGCTCGTTTTGTTAGTTATGTTGAGATCTTACCTCCTGACTTGATGGAGTGACCTGAAGGTATACTTCGAAGAGTGCTACTGGAACTAATAGACGAGTAGAGCTAGATGCGCCGAGTTTGGGCTCGTTTTATTAGTTATGTTGAGATCTTACCTCCGGACTTGATGGAGTGACCTGAAGGTGTACATGACTGCTACTGGAACTAGTAGACGAGCAGAGCTAGGTGAGCCGAGTTCTGGCTCGTTATGTTAGTTACGCTGAGATCTTACGTCTGGACGACGGTAGACCTGAATGTGTACTTTGAAGACTGCTACTTGAACGAATAAACTAATAGAGCTACCTGATAAGAATGTTTATAGTTTATATACCTCTTATAACGCAATTATTGTTTTAGATGCCAAAGACGTTTGGGAAAAAATCTCGTAAATAACTTCGTGCCTGTAGAAGTAACGCAGAAGAGAAGAACTGCCTCCTTCCAGAATTGATCGATCTAGGATTCCAAAGAGAAATGGAACTACAAAACATTCTTCACATTGTCATAATAATATAATGAAAACGAATAAAAATTATATTTTCAAATGTTTTTTTTTTTTCGTACGTTTTGTTCATTTTTATAATTTAGCTAGCTTAGCTCCTAGCCCAGCTTCCTAAATGTGTAACACACTTGGAATGGCAACACATTCCAATTTGACCGTCCAACAAAATCCATTGCATTGTTTTTTGTTGGCGTGCTAATTATTTTTCAAACATTTATAAAGCAATGAATATTGTAAGTTTATGTATAATGCGCAGTGTGTGTGACAAATAAACGCATTTTCTTTCTTCTCTCTTTGCTTTCTTGTTTTTGAGAACCCACTTACATTCGATAACATAAAAAGTTGATAAGCTATAGTAATTATGAAATACTAAATAAAACAAATAACATAAGCTTATGTTTTTAATCATTTGTTTTCAAATAATTGTTGCATAAATTATAAATACATAGGTACTTTGGCAAGTACTTGCTCACCAACCAATCAGTGTGCAATTAAATGAAATGAATGGTATCTACTTTTATGAACACATCACGTTACCAACTTTTTGAAAAAACAAATCAACGTGAGCATAAAAAAACATGGCTAAAAATTAAATACAAGTATGCTCAAGTATCAAGTCGTGTCGGTTAACTCATAATTTCGCCGCTTCGCGGTAAATCGCTGTGTGTGTGAGCCGTGCACGTGTAGTAGTAAGACTCAATACCTAAAATTGAAGCGCGTGAATTCGTAAATGCGTCCTTAACCCTTATCACTTAGGGGTATGGAAAATAGAATAGATAGTAGCCGATAAACATACAAAACAAAACACACACAAATCAAATTTTGTAAAAATCGGTAAAGCCGTTTCGGAGGAGTACGGTAACTAACATTGTGACATGGAAATTTTATATATAAGATAAATACAAGAATTGCTCGTTTAAAAGTAACAATAGCTGCGCGGGTCGATCGATCAAGTTAAGCTACGCTTGCCGCGGTGGGTCCGTGGATGGCTGACCATCTTTACATACCAAGACCCCTCAATGCCTCGGAAAGCACGTCAAGCCGTTGGTCCCGGCTGTCATTTATGGATCTTTGACAGTCCGACAATCAGTCTTACCAAGCCGTATCGTATTACCCAGTAGCTGGGTTGTAGAGGTCAGATAGGCAGTCGCTTCATGTAAAATACTGGTATTCAGCTGCATCCGGTTAGACTGGAAGCCAACCCCATCATAGTTGGGAAAAGGCTAGGCAGATGAGATGACAAGAATTGCTTGCGTTTAAAGGTATTAGATTTATCTGTCCTCACAGCATAGTGTACAAAATTGTTTTAAAAAAAGGTTTTTGATCGTACTGTATCGGTAATCACTAGCCCTGTCACCTGTCTTCGTTTTCGGAAGCGTTTTCCTTACACTCTGTGTAATGCAGGCTGACTGTAAAATAACTCCAGTAGCATTCGAAGTGTCAAGAAAAAGAAAGAGCTTTGAAATGTTTTGGTTCTGCATCCTAAATGCGTAAAGCACTATCAATCACAATTAGAATAATTATGAAGATTATTTTTAATCCATTGCTCCATAAGTTCGACAAAATGTATCTGCACAACAACGAAAATAACACGATGAATGTTGAACTGTCAAAAGTAAAGCGATTCCTACAGATAGTGTGCTAAGCAAAACTAGTGAAAAACAAAACAACTAACTTACAATAAAACACTGCAAAGATAAAAATAACGTTAATGTCGGAAGTCGGTGTTTTTGGTTTATGTATATTTTCGTTTATTTTTTTGCTACCGACTTCTGAAAACAAAGTAATTTTACACGTTTCAAACCGATAATCAGAATTTGACCATGGTACCACTCTATTAATAAACAACCCTTTCAAACAAAACTAGAGTTTTTCAAAACGGAGTTCTGAGGTAACCAACATAAAAAAAAAATTACAACCGAATTAAGAACTTTTTTTATTTGATTAAAAATAGCCACGTTGTCGTAAACACGAAAGCTTGAAATATACGTAACAGTTTCAATGTTGTTTGATGCCACAAGCCCCGTAATTCATTATATAAGGGTTACACAACCATAGAAATATAAAAATCAGCACGTACTAGGGAATGCAATCCCGCAACAAAATTTTAATCCAGGTATTTGCGGGACTGAGAGATCTCAGTCCCGCGGGGTCCTGGTATTTGCGGGATCCCGCATGTTTCTGAAAGTCATTGAGAAAAGAGATAATTCCTGTATCATAAATGCATCTAGAATTAAAAATGAAACAAAAAAATATTATTTAAAATTATGTATTCAGAGATTAATAAAAAGATATCATAAAATAATAAAAAAATATTACAAAGATACAATAGGTCGTTTAGGAATTATTTTGCAAGTAACTGCGCATAAAACATAGAATATTAATATAGTCTTGTCTGCCAAACGACTCCTAACTTTACATGCCAGCAGGCCTAGACAAAACACATTTCTGTTAGCGTTCACGCCAAACGTAGCGTTTCCAGCAGCAGAAAACGCTTGTTCGTCCAGCAGCAGAAAGCGCTCGTTCTGCTTCCACGCTTGTGGGTAACAATACTGTTAATAAAGCGTTGTAGGCGAATTGAAGATATTCGCCTTTTAATCCACCAGATTCAAACAAATTCATTTCTTTCTTAATAAAAACTTCGAGAGAATGAACTCCAGAATGAGTGCGACATGCAGTTTTAAAACTCGATAGAGTTTGTTGCGCCCGGCACCCTACCCCGTCCCCGTCCGTCATTGGCTGAACTGAAATCTTTCTCGAGCCAAACAGTTCACGCGCTTCCGCGTGCCGAACAACACATGGCGTTTACCGTTGCGCAGTCCCGCTAATCCCGCGGGTTCCCGCTCGATTTATGTGCGGGACTAGTCCCGCATAAATAGTGCGGGATCTTGGTATTTCGGGATCCTTGTATCCCGGTATTGCATTCCCTAGCACGTACCTACATAATTGCGCGACCGCCTATCTCAATACCTCGATGTCGATACTCGCTATTTCTAGATCACGTGTGGCAATGCAAACTCGTCGGTTCAGTCGCACTAGATAACTCAGTGATTCAGTCCTGTGTTGTGCTGTAATCTACTTACCTAAGTTACTAAAACTGTAATTTAGGCAGGTCGTAGTCACGACAACCTCCACAAATGGGGGTTCATGGACGGCTCAGACCTCCGGTGTGGATGCGGCGTCTCTCCACAGACAATGGCTCACCTCTCATCTTGCACCGCGTTCCCTGTCACCTAAACACGTGGCTAATGGCTGTGTCAGCGAACGATATTACAGAATTATCATAATTTAAATCATAAATACATGGTGATAGTTCACCCTCTAAGTTCTTTTAATATCTTTGAAAGATTTTTTAATGAAATAGTCATTCAATGACACTTACCTGCAAATGGCAAATAACGTAATAACTAGTAAAGACTTAGCTCAGTATTTTGTATTCACGTAGGCAGGTAAACCCCCAAGCTGCCCGCGATGTATCGCAGTATTAGTTGTGCATGGAGGAGACAGGCACACTAAGGCAGGAATTCCGTAAAGTAAGGATTAGAAAAAATAAAAACATACAGATTGACCCTATTAGTAGTCATCTCATACGATTACCTACAGACTATCTATCAGACTTAGATGTTGTTAAAATTCTCAGCAAGTTTTACCAGAAGAAGTGTGCAAAGAAAGTACATATATAATAATACATACATAAATATACATTAAATGTCTCCGAATAAATAAAATTGAAGTGTCAGCACGGTACTTTCTTCATACTTTATTAAAAAAAAAACAATGATATTCATTTTTTAACCGACTTCAAAAAGAAGGAGGTTATCAATTCGACATGTTTATATTTTTTTTTTATGTATGTTCGGGCATAACTCCGTCGTATATTGACGGATTTGCAAAATTATTTTTTTGTTCGAAAGGGGTTTACTCCGAAATGGTCCCATTAAAATTTCATATAGATCTGATGATGCGTTTCGGAGACAGACAACGGAACTCTTCAAAACATTGCAGCAAATCAACCGCGAATGTTGCTATCGCATAAGTATGCATTGTTTTGACCCCAAGGATGATGAAATCTCGAATTGGTGTGGAAAAAGTGAAAAATAAAAACTTTTTTCAAAAAAATAACAACCGACTTCTAAAAAAACACTACAAAGTGCAAAATAACTTTAATTTCGGAAGGCGGTGACAAGAAATTAATAAAATACATATCCAAAGTCACCGACTTCCGAAATTAAAGTTATTTTGCACTTTGTAGTGTTTTTTTAGAAGTCGGTTGTTATTTTTTTGAAAAAAGTTTTTATTGCGGGTCGGCTGGACCGATTTCGACGGGACTTTCACTAGTAGCTATATAACAGATTTTTTGATCAGAGGGGCAATTCTCGTAATTTTAAGAACGTCCACAGTCTGATCTCAGTGTCAATCTGTCCAAAATACCTCGATTTTTCATACATTTTTGACATTTGCTTGTCGTTAAGATGAAACTGCGACTAGATTTTGAACGTTTTTAATTAAGAGAATTGGCCTTCTGATCTGAGATTGAGCTTTAGTCCTGGCACGACCCCCAGGCCAATATCCGAAATACACTAGAGCGAAGCTGGAGGTAGCAGCTAGTAGAAAATAAATAAGTTACGTGTTTTAGGAAACATGACGCATAGGAAATAAAACATAAAGGAACAATGGGCGAAATATGCGTCAGATCCAAAACAGCCATCGCTAAGCATAATGCTGTTGTGTCCCTATGCCAGATAGTGGCACTGTCACAAAAAGTGTCTGAGAGGAATCTCTGCCTCTCCGTTTGCAACATCTTACTATATTCCTACACTTACTCTCATCCTAACGGGACCACGCCACGAGCTTTAAAAAGAAAAAACTCCACAACAACCATGACGTCACAACGTTACGTCATATTTTTTTACTCGTATCAATTAGCGACACCAGGGGCGGCGGTGGCGGCGCGGCGCACGGGCCAGGTGCGCCCGCGCCGGTCGTGAGAACCTCGAGACGTGGGGGACACACGGCTGCAGCGGGCGGCGAACAAACATTATTCAAGTATTATTATTACATACGTCTTTGTGTTTACTGCTATCTTGAATGGCTCGTAATACTGTTATTGTGTAGGTTTGCTTGGAGGGTGATCGAGGGTGGGAAGGATAATTAATAGAGGTACCGTTGGTGGTAAGGGATTTTTGTATGGTATTGTACAAAGACGATAAACAATCGATTTTTAAGACCTGTGTGTTTGTTTCGGCTTTTCTTTTCTGATATCAGTCGCCATCTAGTATTTAAAATATTTACCAACAAAAATTAACGTTTGGTAGTATCTTACATAAAGAAACATTTGATTTCTTATCAAGTAAGATCAGCCGCAGAAGTCTTGTTATTATGACAGCTAACAGATTTTTCTTTTACCCACGAGGTATTTAAAAAAAATCAAGCAGCGGAGACCTAATTGCGTAACACACTAACGGTAGCAATGGCTTTTATTTTGACTGTTCAACAACTTTCATTGCGTTATTTACGTTGTTGAGCGGACATATTTTTCGAACATTTGAAGCAATGGATTAGAAATATCCATCAAATAGTTTCATATTCTGATTACGTGTGTTACGAGATTAGGATGCTGTTTTGGTTTTATAATATAAACTAGCACAGTTATTTTAGTATTTTGTCGTTTCTAACGACCACACGACTGAAGTCACGGGAAGTACATAGTTATTTTAAAATATAGCATGTACAGTCACGAGCAATAATACGTAAACACATCGCCAAGTTCAAAAGCGATTTTCTTTTAAATAGCGATTGCAGCCTTGAGATAACTTAGATATTTCATTACAATGTGGGTTCCAAAATATTATTTTCATAATAAAATAAGATTAAAATAAGTAAAAGTGGAGAAAATCACTTTTAAAAGTTGGTAAGCGTATACATATTATTGCTCGTACAGACGCCAGCACATCAAGCTACCCCAAACTGTCAAATTTTCCCAATTGAACCTAAAAGTTTTTGATTTGTAATAAAGTTGAAAATCTATCAAAGAAATTTTACAAGTTAAGACAAGTTTGATATAATACTAGCTTTTGCCAGCGGTTTCGTCCGCGTTTGGGTCGAAAATTATCCCATGGGAACGTACTATCGGCATAAAAAGTATCCTATGTGTTATTCCAGATTACAATGTGTTTGCCAAATTTCATCCAAAGCCATTTGTGCGTGATTGAAACATCCAAACTTTCACATTTATATTTTATGATATTAAGTAGGATAGTTGGATAGTAGTCATAACATATGATAACATCACGCCTGTAATTATCGAACGGTTAGGCAGAGGTATACCTGTACATACATATTTATTTTAATTTTCAGTTACTAGACACATTTTATCTTATTTATATCTATTTCTTTTTTGTTCTACATCTGTCCGTGACATCACAGCGGGCCCTATCAGAATACCAGCGCTGCGACACTTTTAAATGTCGCAGCATCATGCTGAGATAGTGGCCTTTTGGCTTCGTACAGGACTTTGTTTTTTATTTTACTTTTTTTTTGTTGTATAAATCTTATGTTAATTTTAATAGTAGTGTAGCATAGTAGTGTTTTAGTTTTTTCTCTTTTAGGTGTTTAATTATCGTATTGTACTGTAAGTTTGTAAGTTTGTAACATTCCTGTGCAATTCCAATAAAAAAATTCTTTCTTTTTTTCTTTCTAAGACCACCCACATGTCGTCAGTTGTGTTTAAGCCTATTCCCACCAACTGCGCACAAACCTAGAACCTCTCGACCTGGCAATCAATCCAATCCTGGCAATCCAACTTAATATCCAGCGAGTAGCTACACCATAATTACGTCGACACAGGTGAGACACGTACACGTATGCAGCAGTGAGGGGACGTGCAATACTACTATCGTAAGATAGTAGGATTGCACGTATCGGAGTAATACTCCTATATTTTATGAGTTGGGAGGATGAATGGATGTTTGTTACTCTTTCACGCAAAAAATACTGAACGAATTGGGATGAAATTTATCACACAAACAGTTTATAGTCTGGACTAAGACAAGGCATACTTTTTATCTTGGTAATACATTCCTGTAGGGTACATTTTTACCTCCATCCAGCTATATAGTTCTACTAATATTAAAAATATGAAAGTTTGTTTGTTACTAAATTTCGCAAAAATGGTTGAACGGCACACAGATAGCTTACAACCTGAATTAACACATTGGATAATTTTTATCCCGGTAGTACGTTCAGTCTCCACGCGGGCGAAGCCGCTGGAAAAAGATAGTTTTTAATAATAATTTAACCTTACATTATTTTTTACGAACGTGTACAGTTCAAACTTAAATAATCCCTACTTCCCTACTAATATAATATTATAAATGCAAAAGTAACTCTGTCTGTATGTCACGCTTTTACGCCTAAACCGCTGAACCGATCGTCATGAAGTTTCGCTGAGATATAGCCTGGAATATGGAGAAGGACATAGGCTACTTTTTTACGCGATAACCGACATCCACGCGGGCGGAGCCGCTCGCAAAAGCTAGTTAAGGAATATTTGTGCTTAGTTGTATGCAGCTACAGGTAGTGAGTATCGGTCGGTCGTCTGCTCCCGAAAGTACCCGAAGTGAAGCGGCACAAGCTTCACGTTTTTTCTTGGAATTTCTTTCTTTGCTTTTCCTTCTTAGTGTTTTTAGACTCCTGGGAAGGAGTCTTGTTTTGTACATCAGAAAAAAAACATAGATTGTTATCTACTAAGCCTTAAAAAACGTTTTCACAATCGATCAGGATCTGGATTTCCATCTATTTGAAGGCTCAAATTAATACTTCATAGTCAACGTTCACACGGACGTAAAAATATCGCGGCAAGATTTTATCGCGCACTGGATTTTCAACTCTCGGTGTTGAGCCGAGCATTCAGAATCCAACAGAGTGCATCTCAACGCGTCGAACAAAAACATTGTTCGATTTTCAACGCTCGGTGTTAAGGAATGCGTTCGAAGATCCAGTGCACGAAAATATCCCGCCACGATTTTATTACGTCCATTTGAACGTCGATTTAATGGAGATCTCGTTTATCTTAGCAAGATTAAAAATTTAAAGAGACTAATCAATACGATTCATCATTTCAACCGAAAGACGTCCACTGCTGGACATAGGCCTCCCCTAAAAAGGGGGTTTGCCATAATCGCCACGCTTGGCAGGCGGGTTTTCGATCGCAGTATAGTAGTAAAATACATAGAGAACGCTGCTGCCCATTCTCTAGTCTAGTAAGTCCCTTAGTCGCCTTCTACGACACCCACGGGAAGAAATGGGATGGTGCTATTCTTTACGTCCGTCACCATACAGAATATATTAGAATATAATACCATAATTAATCAATACGATTAGGTAATTAAAATACAGTTGTGAACATTCATTATGTAAGTGAATTGTCAGGTAGCTAAAGGTGCCCATTACTTACAAGGATTGTATTTATCCTACCATTTTGCATAGTCAGCCTAATATGTATAATGTTCCCACTGCTGGGACACAGGCCTCCTTTCTTCGAGGGAGTGGGCTATAATGTACCACGCCGGCCCAATGCGGGTTGGTAGACGTCACATGTCTTGGATTTTTTGGTTCTACGGCCTTTTATGGTTTCCTCACGATGTTATCCTTCACCGTTTTGAGAGCAGTGGTAATGGAATTTACACAAAGTAAAGTGCCTGCCTGGCAACCCACGATACAACTTGTAAGTCGGGGCATTTACCACTGGGCCACCTCAGCACTCTCAACATGTTAAATGAGAGAAATTTTATCCGGCGCAGACGTTTGAGTTCGGTTTTGTAGATCTTCTTCGTCTGAACGAAGCTCAGCAAAGTCAAATTGAAAAGCTTGTTAAATGAGATGTTATAAATGAGATCGGATACCGTCTGGTTTATTTATAAAGTTCGAAGACCAGAGAGGCAATTCTCGTAATTTTAATGACGTACACAGTCTGAGCTCAGTCCAAAAATACCTAATTTTAGTTACCATAAATTTTTGACAGGTTTTTGACATTTGCTTGTCGCCGAGATGAGACTGCGACTACATTTTGAAAACTTTTTAATCACCAACAAATTGGCCTTCTGATGTCTGTTCGTCTGTCTACAAAAAAACTCAAAACCTCATCCATGTACTAGGCACGCTCATCTTCTTTTCGTGTCGATGGTACTTCAACGTAGCAATATTTAACAGTTGCACAGGTCGATCTCGGTCGGTCCGTAGATGGCTGACCATCTTAACTGCCCTTCCGCGTGCCTCGAAAAGCACCCTAAGCCAGTTACGGGTCGTTCGTAATAATATCACAGCGGGATTTTTTTTACTTCAGTCGTCAGTATAAGTAAACAATACAGCGTGGGAGACACAAACGCGACACCAGCACCCTAATTGAATAACACACTATCAGTAACAATCTGAATCATTTCGAAGAATATTGCTAATCCATTGCTTCTCCTAATGTAAGTAAGGGATTGGTATTTAAAATAAGTGTAAAGTCTAACGGTCATATTCATAAAAAGTTATCGAACATCTAAACAGTTGCCAAAGTCTAGTTTTCAATAAGAAACCAGACTTTAGCAACTGTTTAGATGTTCGATAACTTTTTATGAATAAGACCGTAACCCCCTTATTACAGAACAAGGTTTTTCTTTAGGTATGGTTTAAACCACTGAGCCTGTTTTTTTAATAATAACCTAACTGTAATCGAAATACAGCTCCTTTTACAAAACTGACAGGTTAGTCCAGTGCTAAATTGTCAGTTTTGTAAAAGGAGCTGTAATTCTATTTCAGTTCTAAGTTCTTATTTCAAAAACAGGCTCGGTGGTTTAAACCATACCTAAAGAAAAACCTTGTTTAAGTGTTTAAAAATAAGTAGGTAAATGAAATTTAGTGTGTTAAGTATCATTGTAATTGTAAAGTATTATAATGTAATATAGTTAGTACCGCTTGTTGTTTTATTTTTGTTTTTAATATTGTCTTTCGTTTCATATTGTATTTCAATTTCTTGCTTACAATTGTTTGTTTTAAACTGAAATGAGCAACTCACTTAACTTCACTTAATTTCTGTTTTGCTTTGCTGAAATTATTTAATTTGTTTTAATAGTTTAATTTATATACCTAATAATTTGCATGCCTTAAGGTAGACTGTAGCCGATCTCATTCATTTATGTGCAACATCTTATGCCTAGTACTAGTATATTCATAGCAAATAAAGTACTGATTTTGATTCTAGATTCATGTACTGAATAACGGTTTCAGTTAGCGCGTCCATGTGTTTGCCACCCAGCAGTATACGAGAGTGGAGCCACGGGAGAGTAAATTAAGTACAGACGCCAGCACATCAAGCTACCCCAATTTGTCAAATTTCTTTGATAGATTTTCAACTTTATACCTTAAGAATAAGGTTCATGTTCAATTGGGAAAATTTGACAGTTTGGGGTAGCTTGATGTGCTGGCGTCTGTACAAAGGTAAGAAAGAACAATGAAACACCAACAACAACAACTCACGCAATTTCTCCTTCATCATTCAATACAACCCTCAAGTCGTGTTCGCAGAAAATTATTACCGGGCGGAGGGACGCGCAGGTGACGCCGCACGTGAGAACGCACTCCCCTAGCTTCGAGGGAGTAGGTTCTATTCCCACGCCGTTAACTATCGGTAGCTTGCTAAGCCAAGGTGCCCCATTGTTTAGTTTCAGATTGTGGGGTCGTATTCTAGGGTGGTCAACTCTACACGTACCGTTAAGTTGTAAGTTTAGCGATATGGAATTTAATTGTTTAGGTGTTCGTTTAGCAGCTGGAATATTTATCGTAGGGTATAAAGTCACTCACTAACAATGTATATCCTACCAGTAGGTAGGTTTTATTCACAACTAGTAGGTTGTGAATAAAACCGTTGAACGTGTAAAAAAAACAAAAATAAAATTGTAAGCCTAATTACTATTTGTATTGATAACCGTTGCCTAGCGTCAAATTAAAATAGTTCCAATTCCCAAGCACTGTAGTTCAACTTCATCTTTACGTCCTATTTCTCTGATATCTTGTACCTATTTGTAAAAATTTTCATGCTATTCTAGGCAAACGTATAGAATGGTTCTTTGAAAAACAATGTCTTTTTCCTGAGGATATGGTGGGTTTTCGTAAGGCACGATCTTGTCTGGATAACCTTACGCGGTTGGTTTCTGAAATTCAACTAGGATTCTCTAAAAACTTGGTTACAGCAGCGTGTTTTATAGACATCGAAAACGCTTACAATAATGTTGATATTCCTTGCCTGTTACGTATTTTGATGAATTTGGCGTTGGATCAAAAATTTGTGTTTATTTGTGGTCCTTTTTATCAAATAGACATCTGAAAGTGGCGACGTACGATTGTGAGATTGCTAGATTTACTGGCCGTGGGCTAGCTCAAGGAGACCCTTTGGCTCCTCTTTTATTTAATATTCTAACACTGCACATATGTAAGAATGTGGGCCAGGTAAATATATCTCAATATGCTGATGACTTTGTGTTATATTCAACAAAAAGTAATTTAGATTCAGTGTTTGAAGAACTTCGGTGTGGTTTGCGATATACCAAAGTGTTAATTGATAAGTTGGGTTTAACAATGTCCCCAAATAAAACTAAGATTTGTGTTTTTAAAAAAGGTTGCTTTAGGAGGTCTATCGACTTTGATTTTGATGATACTTCAATAGAAGTCGTTAATAATGTGAAATATTTAGGTCTGTGGCTGGATAGTTCATTGAGATGGGGTAAACATATCAATGAAACCTCACAGAAGGTAATGAAATTCATTAATTTACTTAAAGTTTTATCCGGTCCGGGATGGGGACTTCACCAAAAACACCTAAGACGTTTATATATTTCTATTATTCGGAGTAGAATTGATTATGCCAGTTTTTTGTTTGACTGTAGTTGTAATTCTAAACTAATAAAGCTAGATAGGGTCCAAAACCAGGCATTGCGTGTTGTGGGCGGATTTATAAGGAGCACCCCGATACATGTGATGGAAAGCGAGTTATGCCTTCCGCCACTTCACATTCGTCGGAGATACTTAACTTAGCTAGCAAATTCATGTTAAAATAAAAATCTTTTATTAACAATAAAACTATTGAATCATTAAAAAATCTTTCACGAGTTACAAGTTCTAACTATTGGCAGAACAAGAAGCTGCCACTACTAATTGAAATCTTTTTACATTATAACTCATTTCCAATACACTCAAGTGTTCAACTTGGTATGTTTTCACTTGATAGATGGATTAGTAGTATAGATATGTCTCATATAGTCTTCGATAAAATTCCTAGTATTTCTAAAGCTAAACGTCACTACAGTATTTTACAAATAAAACACTTATGTATTTCGTATATTCAAGAACAATATTCAGGCTATCATACGATTTTTACTGACGGTTCTAAAGATAAACATTTAGGAGGCGCTGCCTTTTTGGATCCTATTTCTTTTAATCACATGAAGCTTAAGATTGATTCAGATATTTCTATTATGCACATTGAATTGATTGCGATATTGGAAGCTTTGTCCTATAACAATTAATGGCGATAAATTTGTGATTCTGACAGACTCTAAAAGCTCGCTGCAACATTTGGCTCGGCACACTTCTCTCATGCGAGGTAATCCGACAGCCTACGTGATATATGAATTGCTCTTAAAGCTTCAGTCTAATTCTAAAACAGTATGTCTTCAATGGATTCCGTCACATTGCCAAATAGAAGAGAACGACAAGGTTGATATGCTCGCCAAACAAGCGTGTGTTGATGGAGTTCCCATGAATATCACTCCACTGTATTCGGACTATTTTGGAAAGGTTAAGAGAAAGTGTATTGATCTTTGGCAGGAGTATTTTGATAAGAGATCAAAAGAAAAAGGGATATGGTATCGAACGATCCAGCCAGAGATTTCTCGGGTTCCATGGATTGATTGTGCTCTCAACAAAAACATTGTGATTATAGCTTTAAGACTTCGTTCCGGACATATTCCTTCAAATAAGTTTTATTATTTAATGAAGAAAGTTTTGTCTCCAAACTGTGTTGATTGTGGAGTTGTTGATGATGTGGTTCATATCCTGTTGGAGTGTGTCCGGAATGAAAACACTAGAATTAATGTTTTAGGACGACATAAAAGTTATGATATCGGCTTATGTAATACCATCCTTTCTTTTCCATTGTCCGATAAGGCAAAACAATTATATAAGTTAGTTATAAGATAGATTGTAATCAACAATATTATGTGTTTTTCTGCACTGGGCGATGTGGTCGCTAAGCGACAAAGCCCTTTAAATAAAAAAAAAAAAAAAAAAAACCGTTGCCTAGAATAAGTTTATTACATTTATATTATCTTATATTCTCATGTATGATGTAGGTAAGGGGCTCTTTTGTCTTTTTGGAAATAAAGTATTTAAACCTAAAGTCTTCATGACGAACGATAGGTAATTCAATCATCAATAAACGGACTCGTTTATTAATTACCACTACTACCTAGCGGAGAAATTTTTCATCGGTTTCCTCACGATGTTTTCCATCACCTTTTTGAGAGCCGCCGCCGTAGTGATGAAATTTTATACACAAAGTAGTGCATCCCTGTGTTCGAAATCGTGGCCTACAGTTCGGTAAGCCCCGGCCTTTAACACTGGGCCAGTGTAATGTAACAATATGGAACTGAGAATAGCTTTAGTTGGCACATTCTCACGAATCTAAACATACTCTAATAAGTGTAACAACTCGAATACAGCGCGCAATTCTATTAAGAAAACAACCATGCAAATTACCTGTAATAACCAAAACAATATCAACTCTATCAGTCTTGAAATAAAGTTATAAATCCGCTTGAAAATGTAAATGGCCGGTGGCTATTAAAATAAATATGATTTATTGAATTTTATTATATCTCATACGACAGGGGGTCCATACGCACGTGCATTACAGAACTCCCTAAGAGTTGTAATTATGTCGTAACCCTTTTTAACCGACTTCAAAAAGGAGGAGGTTATCAATTCGACATGTTTATTTTTTAATTTATTTTTTATGTATGTATAACTCTGTCACATATAGACGAATTTGCAAAATTATTTTTTTGTTCGAAAGGAGTTTATTAAGAAATGGTTCCATTTATATTTCATAGACCTGATGGTGAGTTTCCGAGACAGACAGTGGAACTCTTACAGCAAATCAACCGCGATTCAACTACCTACTATATCGCATAAATATGCATTTTTTTGACCCCAAGGATGATGAAATTTCGAATTGGTGCGGGTAGGTACTATAATTAAAATGTAAAAAAACACTACATCGTGAAAAATAACTTTAATTTCGGAAAGCGGTGTTTTTAGTCACGGCCAAAAATCAGCTGTTCCATACTCCATACATTTTGACAGCGTAGATATTGCATTTTTCTATGAAACAGCAATTTTTTATTATATAACTGACATCCACGCGGGCAGAGCCGCGACCAAAAGCTATTTATTGATAAAGATACAAGAGTCTTAATTTTAACCAATAACTGTCCGGAAATTATAGGAATTACTTAGGCCATTAATCATAAATTGTACCCGTTATTGTAGTAGTTATTTTCTTTGAGTGGGGCTTGTGGCTAAGTCGCACGGGTCGCTAGATCAGAATAAGCTACGCTTGGCGCAGTAGGTCCGTGGTTGGATGACCATCTTTACATACCAAGACCCCTCCGTGCCTTGGAAAGCACGTTAAGCCATTGGTCCCGGCTGTCAATTGTGGATCTTCGTCAGTCGTTGCTTGTCGTCAGAAGCGCGAAAGTCTGACAATTAGTTTTACCAAGACCCAATAATTATGGTCAGACAAGGGGTCGCTTTATGTAAAATATTGGTATTCAGCTACTTTCGGTTAGGCTGGAAGCCGACCCCGGTATAGTTAGAAAAAGGCTAGGCAGATGATGAGTAAGATAAAAGATAAGATAAATAAGTAGGTACCGACCTAAACATAATGTAATGCAGTTAGAATAGACACTAAAGTAGCACCTGATGAGAATCCGGCGCATTTGGCTCAAATTATATTTTGCCTTACAGAAATTTAAAAAAAAAATTGTTTGAACGCAGAAAAGGAGTCTCGAAAATTTAACAAAATTGCAATATTTTAGTACTTACTCTACAATATACCGAATACTCCAGCGACTGCAGTTTATGAAAAATTACTAAAGGCTGTGTAAAGTATACTTAATTGTGAATATCTATGTTATTTTTTAAGTCCTATTATAGCATTTCAATATTTAGATTTATTTCGACGGATTTAGATGGAAAAAGCAATTTTCTTGGAAAATGTTTATCGTAGTGATTTAGAAAGTGAATTAGTTCATGTCATCAATAAAACCAGATTCTGGATCATTAAAGTCTATAATCGTTCCTGCAAAAATAGAATTTGGAGAACATTTATCTAAACTTCGATATAGCACTTCGCATGGCTTTGTGTACACCAGCAACAAATTGTTCGGGTGGGAGAAGCTTTTCTTGTTTAAACTTTAAAGCGGGTGAAGAACTATCTACGAAGAAAAGCTAAACGCTTTAGCTCTTTTATGCATAGAGTCAGAACTGTGGCGGTGCTCCGCCCAGGCAGGGCAGATGTCCACCGTATGCTCCGCCGTTTTCTCCAAGCGATCAACACAATGATGACACCCGGGCGATTCCTCCCGCCTTATCCGGAACAAGAATCTCTCGAAACAGCCGTGTCCGGTGTGGACCTGTGTAAGGTGGAAGGTGAGGACGCCGTGGTGCCTCTCTAACCACTCTTTAAAGAGGGGACTCACCACCGCAATTGTGGCGTGCCCAGCACTGGGTTGCGACAATCGAAATCCATGAGATCCCGCAGGAGTCCGTGCTTTCTCGCGGCACAGCCTCTGGGAGGAGGCGTTTGGACCTCCTAGATTTGTCGTCAGCGTAGCAAACCACGCTGACACTGCTAGAGAGGTCGGCGCGCAGCATCCAGTCGTACCCAATGTCCCACAGATGCGGCCATTACCTCCTTCTGCGAAGCAGTAATGCTCGCGAAGGAGGAAGCGGAGAGCGTGAGGACGAGGCAAAGATTGCTCCTTCACGCCTTTAGCAGCAGCAGGAGACGCCCTGGACATCGCGAGTCCATAGCGGACTCCCGGCCACCGTAGGCGCGGGCTTGCGGACTTCGAGCAATGGGTAGCTCGTCGTCCGGTGAGGACCAGGCCCGGTTCGAGGGCGCGTTGTGTTCCACGCGCGCCTAAAAGAGATGTTAGCAAAAATTTATTGATGGGTACAAAGAACAATTAATTGAATGGTGGGTCCGCTAAGGCCAACGCCTGTCATGGTCGCGAATTTCTTAGAAAGAGTTACCTTGGCCCTGGCACAGGTAACAGAAGGTTGGGTTTTAGTCAGTAAAAGTCTGACACGCCCTCGCACTCCGCCCAGAGCCTGAGAAGTCATTTGATGATTTCCCATCCAAAAAAAAAGACTAAGTGGAATAAAAAATATTTAACAACGTTTATCGACTTTAAATTATTTTGTGTAAGCTGTGTTCATATTGTGGAAGTAGTTTTAAACTACCTGTTACTCTGAAAGGGTTTTACTACAAATTCCAGGATCGGGGCTACAAATTCAGGTAATTTACTACGAAATATTGGTAGTACCCGCGTTTAAATATAAGACATGGCTCCTCAATCCATACGGACACCACATAGTTTGTCCTATATTATGAATATCAATGTTTTTTTTTTCTCTCAGATATACTCCCTACTCCACATAGTTCAGAACAGCTCGGAGAACATTTACGTCTGTCCAAAAATCTAATAATGCTTTCTAGGAAAACACACTGACTTAGTTTTCGCAAACGATCCAGTGACGTCATTCGCTGCTATTTCGGACGCTCTGTGAGCGGCCCCCACACTTCGTGGAAACTGTAGCTTAAGTTGCACTATAAAAACTATAACATAATAAAGGTTTCCATCATAATCAATCTACAATGTTCCCACTGCTGGGGCATAGGCCTCCCCTGTGAGGGGAGTGGGCCATAATACACCACGCGGGCCCAGTGTGGGTTGGTGTCTGGTAGATGTCGCATTCATTTGGACCTAATGCGGTTTGTTGGATGTCATATTTTTGTGGTTTTAAGACATGCCTGCCATTCTCACGACGTTTTCTCCAAAACATTTTGAAAGCAGTGGTGATGAAATTAAATATACAAAGTGCCTGCCTGGGTTCATTCTCACGATATTCTACTCGTAAGTTGGGGCCTATACCTACCACTGGGCCACCACAGCTCTCCAGCAGTATTTCTTTTTTTAGTTTCTCATTTATAATGTATTCTGCTGTATTTTAATGTTGCGATTAGAACCATTTATTTTAATTTGCACACCTCATCAGGTTATAATACAATGAACCTTTTATGTTTACCTGTAACACCTTCTTAACATGTATTATGCGAATAAATTATTTGATTTGATTTGATCTCTGCTGGGAAGAAGGCGAGGTGCAACAAACACGCATAGCACTTGTTCAGTCATAGCACTTGTTCAAATTTAAATTTAATAAGTAATTTATTTCAATCCATTTTAGATCATTATATGATTAACATTTGCAATAAAATTTAAAATTAAATTATTAATTAATCATAATAAATAAATATATAAAATAATTAATTCAACCATATAAATAAAACCATATTTTTTTATTAAACTAATATCATAATAATAATCTAATCTAACTAGCCTGTACTGTCCCACCGCAGGGCAACAACCTCGCTCTCGCTTTTCCATACAATTCTGTCTTTTCTATCTAAAAAAGAACCAGGTTTTTTCGTAGCTCTCGTAGGCGCGTACCACTTAGTTCTACGAGGTAGTTGCTACGGTGCTACGAAATAATTTATCCGAGACGAAACGGAGGGGTGTTATAATTATAAGTTTGTAGTGTGTATCTGTCTATCTGTCTGTGGCATCATAGCTCACAAACGGCTGAACCGATTTTGTTTTGTTTGAAAGATCACTTAATCGAAAGTGTTCTTAGCTGTGTTTCAAGAAAATCTGCTCATCCGTATGAATATTATCAGCTCTATTCGAGTTGACGAATGGATTTGAGCATCTTCCACAAGTCTGATTGTAGTTGGTATTTGTATTCTATTATTAACTAGCTGTGCCCGCGACTTCGTTCGCGTGCATGTCAGAAAACAATAATGTGTCGCTTTGACGGTGTAGGTACCACTCCTCCGATCTTCCGATCTATCCTGGTAGGAATCTACCACAGCTTTCGAATGCAGTCCAGAGCCTAGAGACAAAACACATTACTCTTGGCGTTCACGCTAAACGGTACGCCAAAATGTATGGGAATGACATTACCTGCGGAAAGGACACGGTAATGTCATTCCCATATATTCTGGCGTAGAGTTTAGCGTGAACGTTAACAGAAAGGTGTTTTGTCTAGGCCTGCAGGCGTCTTTAGGGGTTATAATGATATTGCGACGAAGTCTCACTCAGATTTTTAAGAATAAATATCATCGATCATAGATCAAAGCGCCTGGTCGAGGCTCATTTTATAATAAATGTGCACCTGCCGTAGGTACAGTAAAAGCTCTTTATTCGCGAGGTATACGTTCCGTAAAATACCTACCGCGAATACAGAAACCGTGACTATGGAATGGTAATTTATATGGGATTAAAGGGGATACGTTCCTAAGTGACAAAAAAAAAACAATTTAATTGAAGTTTTTGACCATATTGATTAATTGTATGAGCGTGATATGGATGCAAGCGACTCTCCAAGGCGTAAACGATCAAGCATTTCTATGCGTTAAACAGATTTTTTTGCGTCGAAAATCGTTTTTAAGTAAAAAAAAAATTTCAACATTTTGCAATAAATGGAAAGATGAAACAATAGGTAAAACACGCAAAGCGGCTCGTAAAAAAAAATACCAACCGACTTCCAAAAAACACTACAAAGTGCTAAATAACTTTAATTTCGGAAGTCGGTGACGTTGGATGTGTATTTTAATTTTATTATTTGTCACCGCCTTCCGAAATTAAAGTTATTTTGCACTTTGTAGTGTTTTTTGGAAGTCGGTTGTTATTTTTTTGAAAAAAGTTTTTATTTTTCACTTTTTTGTTACCTACCATACACCAATTCGAAATTTCATCATCCTTTGGGTCAAAACAATGCATACTTATTTATGTGATAGCAACATTCGCGGTTGTTCCGCGGGAGTTCCGTTGTCTGTTTCCGAAACGCATCATCAGATCTATATGCAGGGCCCAATCTAAGGGGGGGCAAGCCGGGCAAATGCTCAGAGCGGCAAAAATGAGCGGCGGCAAAATGTATACTTACAAACATACCTACTCTCATGAATTTTTGTATACTTGTTCAGAAGCCGTAGTAGACTAACGTATGTGAATATTATATAGTTAAAAGAATTTCACATAATTATGGTCATACCATCTTTGATGGTGTTAGTGCAAAGGGCGGCGAATGTTATTTTTGCCCGGAGCGGCTAAATAGCTAGATCGGGCCCTGTCTATATGAAATTTCAATGGAACCATTTCGGAGTAAACCCCTTTCGAAAAAAAAAAAAGAATTTTGCAAATCCGTCTATATACGACGGAGTTATGCCTGAACATACATTAAAAATATAAACATGTCGAATTGATAACCTCCTTCTTTTTGAAGTCGGTTAAAAACACCGACCGCGGCGAAGGCGGCTATTGTAGATGTCAAAGGCCGAACCAATACAGCGGCGATATCATTTGACAATGTACTTTAGGCGAAGTTGTAATAAGGTCTATTTCACTTTTTTATAGTCCATCTGACGACGCGTTTACAAAGGATATTGGGTTGGATACCTATTGGAATCCTTTTTGTTATTTGTTAATATGTATGTACCGATGTACCGATTAGACCCGCAAATAAATAAATCTTTAGCCGCGGATATAGGAATTGGGTCGCATTTTTTTAATCCGCGAGTAGTGAAAACGCGAATGAAGGAAGCACGAATAAGGAGCTTTTACTGTACTTACTCAATAAATCGACTGCGCGTCTGGTTGAGTGTGCTGAAGCATTATTCCACGCGGGGGCGGGCGCCTATCTCGGCCCGTACAGGCGCGTGTCTTTTAGCTTTGTTTATCAAACGTTGACCACTGAATAAAACCACAGCAGTGGGAATGCTCTGCACGGACTGCGATAGGCCTCGACAGGTAGCAGTGCAGTAACACCTGACGCCACCTGTCAGTTAACGGCCCGTGGGACCATGGCGTTATCACGATGAAGATAGATCACGCTGTAAAGGTGGATACTGACCGGCGTCACGGGTCAAAATGCACCTAATATGTTACCAAGCAAGTATTCGTGCAGTCAGTAGTACAGACGCCAGCACATCAAGCTACTCCAATCTGTCAAATTTATTTGATAGATTTTCAACTTTCTGTCGTAAGCATAAGGTTCATGTTCAATTGGGAAAATTTGACAGTTTGGGGTAGGTTGACCTGCTGGCGTCTGTACCTACGGCAAAACATGCGAGCGAGCAACACTGATTTTAGCACACGGCGTAAAGACATGCTCGCTGCGAATGTTACCATTACCTACGCCCCGTAACGTCGGTCATTATACACATTAAAAGCGCTGTTGAAAAAAAAACGAAACCAGGCAAAAAAAACTATTTAATTGTATAGCACGGGTTTTCTATGAACATAGTAAGTACGATGTTGTTGCTACGTAGTGCCATACCGCGCGCGCCCCCACCTCTCTCCCCGCTGCTGACGCAGGCAGCAGGAAGACAGAGAGCCCGATCCCGAGGATAATGGACGTAACAGAGCGATCCTCCGCGACTCTCAGTTGCCATGCCTTTTTATTGTAAATTGTAATCAAAAATGTTTCAGTGTTTCTTTAGTTTAGCCATACATTTATTTGTAGACCAATAAATAATTATATTTAAAGAAGCGACTTTAAAATTGTCAATATTTTACTATTGTGATTTCTATTGTTCCTGTGTAGGTAATGTATCCTTTGTTGGAGATGTCAAATGGATAAATAAATACATTTTTAAACTTGTTTTAACTAAGAAAATGCTTCTCTGTAAGCGATGTTGCTCGGAAGAGCATCGACATAACTACAGTTGCCCGTGTGAAAACCTATCTATTTACTCAAATCCACCAGTAGTTATGGTCGCAATTTTGGATTTTTTTTCTGACTTTCACCATCCGACCTCGCTTGAACCCCTCCCCACCTCGAAAACTAACATCACGAAAATTAGCACATATGTATTTACAACTCTTTACTCCCAAAACTCCCATTATTTGAATCGAGTAATGCTGTAAACACGCATTTAAATTTAACATTATCAAATTTCGCGCGAAATCAAGTTGTTGTCTTTGCATGTTTGCTATTCAAACCTAGATGGCGTTACTGACGCTAGAGATTAAGAATTTGGAGATGTTCCTCTAGCCGCTCTAATTTTGCTACATTATGCTAGATGGCGCTACTAAGACTTTTATCACAATTAAAAATGAGATTTCTTCCCCTCTATTTGTATTAATTTGATTGATAAAACTAATAAATATTTATCTAACATTGCATTCTAGGTATATGACTCAGAACACCACGTCAGTTAATATTAAGTATCACAACTTTTTATTTGAAATTCTTTTAGCTTTTTTGATTCGTGTGAATCAACCACCAACGGAAAGCGATTTTAGTAATCAGTATCATTACTTTTTGAAATAACACAGACACAGTAAGTAACTTAAATGAGAATGACGTGTTAATATTAAGTATTCTTTAGTACCGTTTCACGCCAATAGATGTCGCTAAGTGTTTCAACAATACGTAAATAAATTCTTCTTGAACACTTTAAATTATTTAGATAGGTTGACCGAAGCGATTGCGATGAAACAAAGACTAATATAAACTCTGAGTTATAAACAATATTTGAGTATGAAAGATAACCATATTAGTTTCGTTCTTTTGACGTGATACTTGATCTATTCAACATAGAAACTGAAAAACCGAGCTACAGACAAAAATTTTGATAAGGGTTAAAATGTTATCTGTTGATTATCCCTTACCACCCCAAGCAATTATTTTCGAAATATTTTAAATGTACAGAAAAAGTTCCTTTACAGATTTATTATATGTATAGATATAGAATAGATATAGATATAGATATAGATATAGAAGATATAGATAGATATAGATATAGATATAGATATAGATATAGATAGAATAAATACTTGATGACCTATTTTGAAAGGGCATCTAGTTCGGGCTTGTTCGTCAGACTTCGGCTCGATTCGTCGCAGTAATGACTTGGCTGCGTTTGGTGCAAGCACTGTCCATTTTATATGTATTTCATATCTATTTAGATTCTTGTATTGTGGAACATTGAATCTGTATTAATCTTATACAAATTTACGAAATAGTTACAGAACTTAGGAAGACAAGCACGGAACCTAGGGAGGGACGGGGCTAAAAGGTATACCCACTCCCCAAACAGTTTTATTAAAATAAAATCGAATCGTCTGAATGGACTGGCTTGAATGCTTATTCATCAAGACGTCGCTTCAGTGAGAGACGCTGAAGAATCACCTACTATATCTTCAGCAGCAGTGGGGCTCAAAGTAGTGCAGTCAGTTCGTACTCGGGCACAAACGTTTAGAGTCGGTGGGAGGATTCCAGGATACCATCATCATCTGCCTAGCCTTTTCCCAACAATTTTGGGGTCGGCTTCCAATCTAACCGGATGTAGCTGAATACCTGTATTCTACATGGAGAAACTGCCTATCTGATCTCCAACAACCCAGTTACTGGGTCGTATTACCCAGTAACTGGGTTGTTACCCATAGTAACACTGGTTGTCAGATTTTCGGTTTACGACTACGCGTAACGCCTATCAAATGTTTACAAATGACACCTGATACCAACGGCTTGAGGACGTGCTTTCCGAGGCACGGAGGGATCTCATTATGTAATCTATGCTGCCGTCCACGAACTACCTATAATGCCGTTATCCAACAAAATCATATTTCGAGTTATGGACAAAAAAGCGCAGAACTAAATGAAATGCATGCTATTTAGTTATGCAACGGATGGTAAACATTCTGCGCCATTATATCTTGTGGACGGCAGTATGATCGTCCATCCACAAGATTCGATCAACCCGTACGACTGTGTTTAGTTAGCTAAGATCTCTACTAGAATGAGGAATCTTTAATCTTATACTGTATCATACAGTTTTCAACGTCTAACCACGGCTAAACCTATTTAATAATAGGTATTCATCATCATCTACCTAGCCTTTTGCCAACCCTGTTGGGGTCGGCTTCTAGTCTAACCGGATGCAGCTAAATACCAGTATTTTTCATGGAGCGACTGCCTATCTGACCTCCACAACCCAGTTACTAGGTAAAACGATACTCCTTGGTAAGACTGGTGGTCAGACTTTCGGGCTTCTGACGACCCGTAACGACTGTAAAAGATCCACGAATGACAGCCAGGACCAACGAGTTAACGTGCTTGCCGAGGCACAGAGGGGTATTGATATGTAAAGATGGGCACCCGTCCACAGACCAACTGCGGCAAGCGTAGCTGTTCCATGTAGCTGTTAAACGCTTATTACACTTGGCTGAATTTAGTGATCTTAATTCAGTCGTTACTGAATTTAGTCAAGTGTAATCGCAATTAGCAAGCTAGCATCCATAGCTTTTAATGTTGCTTCTGAATTTAGATGACTAAATTCAGCCAAGTGTAATAAGCCCTTAGTGCTCAGCCACACGCCCCTACTAATATTAGGTATTATACATTAAAAAAAATTCAATGTTTATATCTTTGGATGTTTGTTACTCAGTCACTCAAACACAGCCGAACGGATTTGGATGAAATTTGGCACACATATTGTTTATATCCTGGATTAACTAACTGGTTCATTTAGAATAGGTACTTTTTATCCCGGTACTTCGTTCACGTGGGATAATTTCCAACCTCAACGCAGGCGAGGTCACTTGAAAACTGTTAGTAACACTTGTTAGTAAAATCAAATACCTTTAAACTAATAATTCTTGTATATACATAATACTCGTACTACCTACTACTACTACTACTGCAATCTGACTAAATGTGACTTTATGTGTGTTATTGTTTATTATTTATTACTGTTAAATTGTGACATCATAATGACTTCGAGACATGTATTTTTCTTAAATCTTTTATTACTGAAATGTGTCATAATGTGTTTAAATTCGTCATAATAAGATTAGTTTTCGTTAAAGTGATAATTATGACAATCATAAACTCAACAGCAAACCAACATTGTGCTTTGCAGTGCCCTGACAGGGTTCATGTACATAAACTGACAGTAATATTGTAAAATGTGTGATGTGCATGAGAGCAAATAAATAAATAAATAATCTGAATGTTGGAAACTGCTCCAACGATTTTCACGAAATTAGGTATGCAGGGGGTTCGGGGGCGATAAATCGATCTAGCTAGGTTTTTTTTTTTTAAACCTCTAACCAAAAAAATTAAACCGTGCCAAGCTTGGTATTACCAGAGATAATATTATTTGTAGTATGTCTCACAACGCCAGGAACACATTAGTCGACCTACGTAATAATCGGCTGACTTTTCAACGCATTGATTGGCGCCTTGGTTGAAACTCGAACGGTGTGTTTTTCAGACTTCGCTACCGGTCTCCAACGACGGCACGCGCGCGCACTCCTTAAGTTTACCTACATCAACGATTTTACCTAATATACGGATTATATCCACTATCAAAATTCAGTAAACCTGTCTTTTGGTTTTAGTCCTTAGTTAGGTCCCTAACAAACGGGTCTCAACGATCGGTCCAACACCGAGAGTTCAAAGTCCAGTGCTAAGTCCATCCGTATGAACGTCAAGTCGTCAACATAGTTGAACAATTGCGTCGCAAAACTTGCACATCTAGAGCCACTAGGCGGCTTAGTCGACGTTCACACGGACGTACAAATATCGCGGCGGGTTTTTTTATCGTGCAATGGATTTTCCGACAGTTAAGTGTCTACCAAATTTAGTATTGTACTCTCATATACATTCACACTCGAAACTTTTGAAGAAATAGTTACCTGCGTAAGGTTAATAAGTTAACAAGACCACTACACCACTAATCACCTCCTTACAGCAACGGGGTTGAAGTGCGTCGAACTTTGTTTATTGTATCTTTTTTGCGCGTATTGCGTGCGTACGCGCAAATATTGGCAGCCAGCCCCCCTTAAAGATTATGACCGACCATCACCTGTAAAACATAGTGGCGAAAGCGAAAATTTGCGAAACTGTTTATTTTATTTTAGGTATTTTGCTGCAATATTTTAAATCTGGGCACCTAAATGAATTGGAAAGTAAGGGTAAAAAATAATTTTTATATTTATACTATAGTATAAATATAAAAAATATTTTTTAAGTAAGGGTAAAAAATAATTTTTATATTTATACTATAGTATAAATTTAAAAATTATTTTTTACCCTTACTTGAAACCCATATAAATATAAAAATTATTTTTACCCTTACCAGAAACGTGTTTATTCGGTGTTTTAGCCTTGTTGTGGTATACCACAACAAGGCTAAAACACCGAATAAACACGTTTCTGGTAGTCTACCTGTTAGAGATCATGAGATACCTCTCTTTGACATAAGATGGACGGTGAGCGGAGGCTTAGTAATAGGGTCCGTTGGTTACCATTCGTTTAAGAAACCCTAAAAAGTCAGAAAGAACACTAAGAGAAAACGAAGTAATATCGCGGGCAGGCGATGCGATGCTGCATAGTAAACTTTTATCCTCCTTCCTTTAAACTTTTTACTATAAACTTATAACGTCATTACACAATTTATATGATACTAGCTGACCCGGCAAACGTTGTTTTGCAGGTAATTTCTAGTGAACCCTTATCACTTACCGGGCTATGAAAAATAGATAGTAGCCGATTCTCAGACCTACTGAATATGCATATAAAATTTGGTAAAAATCAGTAAAGCCGTTTCGGAGGAGTAAGGTAACTAACATTGTGACACGAGAATTTTATATATAAGAAGAAAGATTAACGGCAAACGTTGTTTTGCAGGTAATTTCTAGTGAACAACCCTTATCACTTAGGGGTATGAAAAATAGATAGTAGCCGATTCTCAGACCTACTGAATATGCATATAAAATTTGGTAAAAATCTGTAAAGCCGTTTCGGAGTAAGGTAACTAACATTGTGACATGGAAATTTTATATAAAAGATTAAAGCTTGTGGCGAGAAGTTTAAGAAATTCATGGCGTTTTAACAATTTTTACTAAGTATAAGTCTTATTTAGTTTCGCATGGATTTAGAAATGGGCCCTCAATCCAGATGCACATGCTGTAGCTAGGTCCGAAAATAACACCACAAACAAGCTCATAAAGTGACCCTTTATAAAATATTAGTTTGGTGTACTCGTAGATCGAAGCAAACGATGAACTACGAGTAATAGAATTTTAAGGCTTCTTCAAACAAGCGCGAAACGACTCTCGTGGAGCTATTTATATAAAAAGTTCATGGAAACTGTTGTACAAGTGTCGCGTCGGGTTGTCGCGTTTCGCCTGTCTGAAGAAGCTTTAAAGTGGCCACCGCCGTGTGTGTCTGTCTGAGGTAACGTAGCTCCCGAGCGGATGAACCGATTAGGATTTTGTTTTTTTTGTTTGAAAGGTGAATTAGTCGGAAGTGTTCTTAGACATATTCATTAAAATCAGTTCAGCCCTTGGAAGATTATCAGCTCTTTTCTGGCTGATGAAGGGATTTGAGCATCTTGCACGGGTCTGATCGAGTCGAAATTTTTGTTGGTGAGTAAGTTGGATATCCTGGAAATTCCAGGTTACTTTGTTCGTCTAATATCATTGGAGTAATGGGATACCAAATTTCGAGTTAATCAGACCCGTGGAAGATGCTCAAATCCCTTCATCAGCCAGAAAAGAGCTGATAATCTATAGAGGTATGAGGAACAGGGTGTAAGTTCACTCATACCTTTGTTGGTATCGGAGTATCACGTCGGGGTCACCAATTTAGCGGTATGAGGAACAGGGTGTAAAGTCCGCTCATACCTCTATTGAAAAGGAGGATCCTCCGACCAGACGGGTATTGTGTCTGGTCCGGGCAACTGCCCGACAGTTGATGTCGGAATATTTTATCTATCTGAGTAGCGTGGTAAACTCTGATTGCGCGATGTAGAATTGCTCAGTTAGTTCGCCTGTGGCATTGTAGATGGCGCCACTTTTCTTTTTGTGTTTCTTGATATTTGTTGTGAAGCATTTTTATTTGTAGTGCCGCTACATCACTCCCCCCCGGAGACCGGAGGTCGATAGTGGGCTGAGTCAGTGCATG
Source organism: Polymixis flavicincta (assembly GCA_949987655.1). NCBI lineage: Eukaryota > Metazoa > Arthropoda > Insecta > Lepidoptera > Noctuidae > Polymixis > Polymixis flavicincta. The sequence continues at coordinate 5,352,170 of OX465171.1, read as the reverse complement.
TTATGATGCTTGCCAGTGCCAGTTGTGGTTCCAGTGGGTCGGAACCGGGTGTCACATAGTTCGCGGTGAGTCGGAACTGTCTGCGACGATTCCCCAGTGAGTCGGGGTTTGCGCTGCGTTATGCTCCAGTGAGTTGGCTCTGGTACAGCGCTGGGTTGAGAGGTTGAGGCTGACTGCTGGCGTCGACCGGGAGATTGAGCTCTCGACCGGCCGAAAGCGCAGTGTGCTGGGCCATGGTTGCTGATGAGGCTGTGGGTGATGACCAGGCATGCGGTTCGCTGCATGCAGGTGGTCAGGATACCCGATGAAGCCGTGGGTGCTGGCTGGCTGCGTGACTCGCCGCTCGAAAGCTTGAGGAAGTGGTATTGATGTGATGATGATGATGACGTCACGCTGAAGTGTTGCACGAAGGCTGCGCTGACGTTCTTTCACGGGGTCACCAGTATAGAGGTATGAGGAACAGGGTGTAAGTTCACTCATACCTTTGTTGGTATCGGAGTATCACGTCGGGGTCACCAATTTAGCGGTATGAGGAACAGGGTGTAAAGTCCGCTCATACCTCTATTGAAAAGGAGGATCCTCCGACCAGACGGGTATTGTGTCTGGTCCGGGCAACTGCCCGACAGTTGATGTCGGAATATTTTATCTATCTGAGTAGCGTGGTAAACTCTGATTGCGCGATGTAGAATTGCTCAGTTAGTTCGCCTGTGGCATTGTAGATGGCGCCACTTTTCTTTTTGTGTTTCTTGATATTTGTTGTGAAGCATTTTTATTTGTAGTGCCGCTACAAATCTTCCAAGGGCTGAACCGATTTTGATGAAACACGTCTAAGAACACTCCCGACTAATTCACCTTTCAAACAAAAAAAAAACATAATCAAAATCGGTTCATCCGTTCGGGAGCTACGTTGCCTCAGATAGACAGACACACACACACACACAGAGACACGTCAAACTTATAACACCCCGTCGTTTTTGCGTCGGGGGTTAAAAATGAGCTGTTTCAAATACATACGCGATTAAAATGTGTGCAACAAGTAGCAAACTTAAAAAAAAAAATTACCTACTGAATGTGTAAGTTGCGCGTTGATGTCTATGTTATAGAACATAAAGTTTTAGACAGCAAAATGACATTTTGTCGATGACCTTTGACCTTCTATCACAAAGAACTTCGAAATTCAAATTCAACATCGGCTATTGAATTTTAAAGAATACATTTTTCAGTTTCGCTTATCTGAATCAAGGCGGGAGTTAGCGCCATCGATTCGTGGGAAAAAACTTTGCTGTGCAAACAAGATGGAGTGCGAAGGTATGTAACAGTAGCTAGTACCTATACACACGATATTATATCGATGTTTTAACTGTAAACAGTTGTTTAACACACACTTTATTGATAACGGCCGGCATGTCAATCTGATAACGGTGTGAAAGGAGTCCGGTGGCACTTTTTAAAAATATTAAGTACCTTATTGTAGGTATTGCGCCTTTTTAAAGGATTCGTTTCTTCAATTATTGAGGTGAGAGTATGCTGAGGTAGGTACAGTAAAGAGATAAGTAACCAGGGTCGTTTAGTAGAAATTAAGTAAGAAACCGATGGATTTTTCGAATGAAATTTAATTTGACCAAGTAAACTGCAGGCTCGAGAACCGTAGAGAGGCGTGTTGTCGACGGAAGAGTAGACAAAAATGACGTTTCCGTGTAGTCAGTTGACAGTTTTGGACCGACTCTACTCAACTATAATTATTATTATATCGTAATTTTATCATTGTATTTTAATGCTAAGCTCTTATTTAATTTATCATTTTATTTAATTCTAGTCATTTGTATGCTAATATTGGCAAAACATAGCGCACTACCTTATTTTTAAGATCTTCGTATGAAATTACCTATGTTTGACAAATAAATTATTCTATTCTATTCTACGGTAGAGTAAAGTCAAATCATTTATTTCTAATAAAGGCACTTTTGAACGTCAACGTTTACATTAAAATATAATTGATTCTGATTCTAGTCGCCCCTTTCAAAATGTAGTTTCGTATGGAGAAGAATGGGCAAGAAACTCCACAGTAGATATAGAACGCGTAATGTTAAGCCTGCTTTCTGTCGTAAACTTCTAAAAAAAAAAATTCTGCTATATCCGGTGACACTGGTTACTTACCGTATCTCTTTTGGTGACAGTACCCACATTTTATAATTCGGTCTCTGCCCAGGAATACAGAACGATTTTTAGTTGATCAAGTACGTGGCTAAGTAATAATAGCCGCACCGCTCCACCCATCAGGTTTTACTACGCTTGCCACCGTTTTGGTCCGTGAATGGTTCTTTAACCCTTCCTTAGAAAGCTCGTTAAGCCCCGAAGGTCCCTTGCTGGTCCCGTCCCGTTTGAAGGTACGCTTGACAGGCGGGGTGGCGATCACAGTATGGTGTTAAAACGCATGGAGAACGCTGCTGCCCATTCTCTAGTAAGTCTCTTAGTCGCGACACCCATGGGAAGAAATGGGATGGTGTTACTCTTTACGTCCGGCATCACAAGGATGTTTTTTTATTATTTTGGGGTCAAAATAATAAAAAAAAACTCCGTGTGATGCCGCTACGATCTACGAGCTACGATTGACGCGGTTAGTCCGTGGATGGGTATCCACGGACTAACCGCGTCAATCGTAGCTTAACCTGATCGATCAACTCGTGCGGCTGTTATTATGTAGCCACAGTTATCATCAAATATCTTTCCTTTTCCAAATTTATTTGGGGTCGGTGCAACATGTATTTTTCTTCCACACTTCTCCATTAGTCGTCATCTCCGTAGTCACACACTTTCTAGCCATATTTTAATTTATTTATTTACTAAAACTTATTGCACAAGTAAAAAAATACTGGACAAAGGCGGACTTAATGCCTGAAGCATTTTCTACCATTCAACCTTAGGGTGATACAGAAAGACAACATGGTAGGCCGCAGGTGCAACGTAAGGTACTCGTATAGGTTACTCGAAAGATAATACATACTAACACATAGATACGTACATACATTAGCTATATATAACGAAAATAAACTTTGTCTTGAGAAATTACGATAGGTAGAGGAGAAAACGGATCCAGCAATTTAGCGCTGGGTTGATTCTGCCTACTTCTTACGAATATGCTCACGTGCATTTACTTTAAATGAAAACCGACTGGTTGCCATCCTGATATTCAGAGGGAGCGCATTCCAAAGAAACACCGCCTGGAAAAAGAAAGAAGATTGGATGAAACCAGAGCGGTGAGAAGGACATCGTAGAAGACAATTATTGGTGGAACAAAGGTTTTACTATGCGCAGAGCAGAAGTATTGAACCCGGGAAGTCAGGTAAGAAGAAGTGGGTTGGTCGAGTATAGAAAATAACATTGACAGAGCCCTCAACTCTCTGCGCTGACGTGCCATGGGTAGCCATTTTTAACCGACTTCAAAAAAAGGAGGAGGTTATATGTTCCACCGAACGTATTTTTTTTATATGTATGTTCCCCGATTTGTCCCTCATTTGTGGACCGATCCTCAAAATTCTTTTTTTATTTGAAAGAGTATACTCCTGAAGTGGTCCCATTGGCACCAAATCAGGATCTGAAGATGGAATCCCAGGGTAATCGAGGGCAACCCTCATTTGTAGGTATTAACAATGTTTTTCATATGTTTTTTAAAGCTATTGAGACATTTGCGTATGGTCATAATCATCTCATGACGCTGAGCTGATGAAGGAAGGTACAACTCTTTAACGTTTAGGAGTTAGGTGGAGGTTCGGGCATAACTCCGTCATATATAGACCGATTTGCATTTTTTTTTTTTTTAGGAAGGATTTTATTCCGAAATGGTCCCATTTAAATTTCATATAGATCTGATGATGCGTTTCGGAGACAGACAACGGAAATTTTCGAAAAAAGACAGCAAATTAACCGCGATTGCTGCTATCGCATTAAATAAGCATTGCTTTGACCCCAAGGATGATGAAATTTTGAATAGGTGTGGGGTAGGTACAATAACTAAAAAGTGTAAAATAAAAACTTCTAAAAAAAAAAAAACAACCGACTTCCAAAAAAAAAAACTAGAAAGCGAAAAATAACTTCCACTTCTTTTCTTCCTTAACAATTTCGGAAGGCCAGTGACCAGTGACCAGAAATTAATAAAATGCGTATCAAAAGTCACCGACTTCCGAAATTAAAGTAATTTTTCACTTTCTAGTGTTTTTTTGGAAGACGGTTGTTTTTTTTTTTTTTTTGGAAAAAAGATTTTAAAAAGCAACCGGTGCGCGGACACATGATCATACTTACGAACATTGAAAACGAATCGAATGCAGGTATTTAGAAGGCGGTCAAGTTTATTGAGGAGATCTGCATTCAGGTCATAGTAACACACAACGTCGTTATGGGAAAGATTAGAAGGTTTTTCAACTGATAGAGCGACCGCACAAGTGTCGGTCAAGATCCTTATCATCGGAGCTAAACGGGATGACTGAGTTGTCGAACATTACAGGTGGCACAGTTAAGCTATTCAACTACCTCATACTGTAGGGGGGGTGAATGATAGCCTGACACTTGGCAGGGTTAACCGCCACCCCAAACCGATCAGACCAGTTCTTAAAATGTACATGTGAGACTTCTTAGGCTACAGAGTCGTGTGCCCACCCCAACGGCAGGTTTGTCACGTTGCATGGCCACGCTTATTCGGTTGGTGACGAGGGTGGGCTACGGTACCTACTTAAATAAAAAGTTTTAAAAGTTTTCCAATTTATTAGCTATGATATCGCCACGTGTCCCACGTGACCCGCGGGACCACCGTGTTTCAATTGTTTCTGTTACGTCTAGTGTTCCGTTCCTGATGAGTTTTGATCTGGCAGTGGTGGTCCAGTGGTATCGGCTGATGATTTGTTTGTCGTAGGTCTGTCGTAGGTTTGTCTTACTATGTGTAAATGATTTCATCACCATTGCACTCAAGACGGTGAAGGAAAACATCGCTTGACGGCACGGTTGGCGCAGTGATTAAGCGATTGATAGCTGCTCTGCGTGTCAATTCCCGCACGAAACAACTATTAGGTACCTACTAGGTAGGTGACCAATTTTATATTTTCCCAGTTCTTAAATTTCCTTCAAATTATGCGTAATAAGATGAAAGGGATTATTCGTTTTAGTCATTTGATGATTTCCCAACGTAAAAAAAAGGTATTTATTGAAAGGAATCAATTATTTTTAAGGTCACTTCGATCGAATTTTCATAAGTTTTGAAAAGTTATTTCGTCAACAGTCCACGTGATAATTTTCACGTTTTCACAGTAGAACAAGCGAAAGTACCTACCTTCTCACATATATACATAAATTATATTCAGTAACTAGCTGCCGCCCGCGGCTGTCGAAAATCATCCCACGGGAGCGTACTACCGGGATAAAAAGTCCGTGTGTCAAATTTCATCTAAATCCATTCAGTCTTTTTTGCGTGAAAGAGTTACAAACATCCATATATACAAACTTTCGCGTATATAATGTTATTAAAGATATTCCAAAAGAATAACGGAACTCTCCTCTTATATATCCAAACTACATTAATGGGTCATTTAAGAGGAGAGTTCCGTTTATTCTTTTGGAATATCTTTACTAGGACTTATTGGTAATTGTTTTTATAGTGTGAAAGTTCTTCATTATTTTACATAAGTGCCTATATATTATTGTTAAGATTTCACCAGCATTATAATAAAAGGCATGTTAGAATAATATTTTTTACAAAGTAATCAGTTGTTTTTTTACACAATGTGTCTACCAATCGATGGCGAACAGAAACATGTAATAAGACCTTATTATACATTTACATATTTTATTCTATGTCTATGATACCTACCTACATTCCCCAATAAGTAGACTACAATTGCGGGTTTCGAATTATGTTTGCCAAAAATCTAAACTAATATTATAAAGAGGTGCCTAATTGTTTGTTTGTAAGGAGCAGGTAATCTTTGTTAATTGTTAATATGTATACGATCCTTAAAAAATATATCGCGTTGGAATATTATCGCGCACTGAATTTTCAACTCTCAGTGTTCCACGGAGCATTGAAAATGCAACAGTGAGCATCCCAGCGCTTTGAAAAAACACGATTTTGTTTGAGAGCGCAGCGGTGGCCACTGAGTACGTTATAATAGCGGTGGCCCAGTGGTAACGGGCGCGTCTTACGAGTTGCAGGTTCGAACGGTTCGAACCCAGACAAGCGCTTTACTTTGTGTAAATTATTTCACCACCACTGCTCTCCAAACGGTGAACGAAAACATCGTGAGGAAACCGGCATGTCCTAGATCCAAACATTCGAAGACATGTGACACCTCCGCGCGCGTTGTGTATTACGTTACGGCCCACTTCCTCTCACAGAAAAGAGAAGAGGCCTCAGAGGACCCAGCAGAGGGAACATTATAAGCTGATTATGAATTAATGAAATTGACCCGATTCCAAAAACTTCTTTACTGTAAGAATGTACATTATTGCAGAGTGCCTTTGAATATGTTTTATGATAGGTAGGTACCTATTTGATTTCACACAGCCAGGCGGAAGAAGTCGTGGACAGAACATCAGAAGCTAGCATGGAGTTAATAAAGCTAGTCATTCAATTATTATTTTTTCTTTTTCCTTGGCAACTAAGCCGATGCCGACTATTCTGCCAGTGTCATTCATAAAATTGTATCATACGTAAGTAGGTACCTACCCACTTCATCAAGTTTGATTCAGACCTACAACTCATTCCCACGAACAACTTTGCAAACTGTCAGATTAAAAGCAGGCATGACTTTATCTCCAGTCGACCGACAAAACATACGAAATGGAGTTTCAGCTTTGAATAAGTAGATGCAAAAATCTAGTTTTGTAAAAGAGTCCGTAACACTTCAAGGGCATAGGCGTCTTTATAACGAGCAAAACAAAAAGCCGGTATTTCTATAGCTTCAATTTATGTCCCCCTCGCTTTCTCTCAGGTGGAGCAAGGGCGGGGGTTGACAGACAGACAGCGTGGGGTGCGCGCGCAACCTGGCGCAATCCCACGAGAGTGTTACTATTGTTATTACAAAATATTACCATTTTCTACCATGCACCGTTTGGTACACCTGCAAGTAACTGTACCTGGAGTACGCTGTGTTGTGATGCGTTTTTACGGGTATTTGAGATTAAAGAAATGATAGCGAGAGGGGTTTCTCTTTCATTTTATTCTTGCAAAGAAACGATGAGTAATTCTTTGTGCTTTTTCATATTTGTTTTTATGTTATTGGATAGGTATACGAGTAATACTCTTTACTATAAACAAAATAAATAATTCATTAATAGTAATTACTGTTATTTTCCTATTTATTATGAATCTAAGTAAGTATTTATACTGCTTTGTATGCATGGTGAAAATAGGTGTTTAGTGGAGGAAAAAACAGCCAAAAAATTAATGTCTTACAAAGTAAAAAAACTACCTTAAAAAAAACCTGCGTGGGAGGGTAGGGTAATTTTATAGTATCAATCTATTACTGGAACAATGATTCAATGAGGAACTAATGTGTTCGAGATGCTTCCTTCTGCCCTTTCTTGATGTATTTATTTCCGTACTTTGACTACGCTTCGTAGGATCTCTCGTGAAAACCGAAGCTTTTGTATAACTATGCAATTAGGGACGAAATATAGTTGACCGGCAATTCATTGAGAAGGACCGGACGGTTGACATCTGCCTTCATGCGTCCTTTGGAAATCTGGAATCATTATCTCCGGTTGTACTTGCAGATACTCAACCCAGTGGCAATGGGCACGCAACGATGGCGGCGGTAAGTCCCCTCTTTGAGGAGTGACTTAAGAGGCGGCATGGCGTCCTCACCTTCCGCCTGACGCAGGTCCTCACCGGACACGGCAGTTTCGGGAGTTTCCTGTTTCGCATAAGGCAGGAGGAAACGCCCGGGTATTTCCACAACGAAGATCGCCCTGAGAACACGGTGAAGCATACGGTGGAGGTCTCCCCGGCTTGGGCGGAGCACCACCGTGTCCTCGTGGAGGCGATCGGCGGCGGCGATCTCTCGCGTCCGGCCCTGGTCCAGGCCATGCTACGGAGCGAGAGTGCATGGGTAACCGTCACCTCCTTCTGCGAAGCTGTAATGCTTGCGAAGAGGGAGGCGGCGCACGTAAGGGAGAGGCAGTATATGCGCCCCCACGGCCCTAGCCTCCGCAGGAGACGCCCTGGGTGTCGGGAATCCCGGCCACGGTAGGCATAGACTTGCGGACGGCGAGTAATGGGTAGCTCGCTGTCCGTTAAGGACCAAGCCCAGCACCCTAATTGCGTAACTCACGATTGATCATAATTGGTTTCGTCTTCACAGCTAAACAATATTTTCAAAACGATACAGATTATGATGAATCGTGAGTTACGCAATTAGGGTGCTGGTCGACGACGCGTTGTGTTCCACGCGCGACTCAAAGAGATGTAAGCACAACCTGATGGGGCCCGCAAGGGCCGATGCCTGCCAGGGGTGTGGGTTGTTCGAAAGAGATACCACCGCCCCTGGCACACAGGCTATATACTGAGGGAACACGGGTGGGTTTTAGTTAGTAAAAGTCTGACGCCCTCCTGCAGAACGGGAGAAGTTATTTGATGGTTGCCAAAAAAAAAGATAACGGCCCCGTACTCCTGATACTTAATGTTAAAATAAATATTGGAACACAAAAACAATAAGAGAATACTGGAAACAAAAACTTAGCTCAACGATACCTTTTTATTTTTTTCCCAGTTCTTAAATTTTCTTCAGAATAAGCGTACTAGGATGAAAGGGATTATTCGCTTTAGGACAGATTCTGGTTTGGGTAGATACATATTACGGCAGATTTTTTTTTGGCAGATTCCTTACACGGCAGAAATAACATTACCAACATACATACAATTTATGTAACTGTATATCCCATCAAAAACATATGTGTGAAATGAGAACCAAGTTCAATAATAAGATATATGCCTTGGTTGTTCACTTCATCGACAAAACAAGTAAGATCTAAATGGGTGCCAAGTTCAATGGTCAGTCCTGCACCCTAATTGCGTAACTCACGATTCATCATAATCTGTATCGTTTTGAAACGGATTGTTAAACCATTGCTTCATATGTTCGAAAAATGTGTCTGTTCGACAACATAAATAACGCAATGGATATTGTTTAACTGTGAAGACGAAACCAATTATGATCAATCGTGAGTTACGCAATTAGGGTGCTGTTTGTTTATAACAACATAAAATATTTTATAATAACTTAAAATAGAATAATTTCTTCTTATAACTTAGGAAATATATTGAAGCCTAAGGTCTGACTTGGCTAGTTGTCTAATACAAATTATATTACAGCCTTCGCAAGTTCTGTCAGTTCTTATTTTATTCTTCCGAAAATTTGGCTTGCTGGTAAAACTAGCCATCGAATATCCTAAATTCTTATCTCTTCCTTGACTGTTTTTGTTGGTACTTTATAATAATTCGTATGCCAAATTATAACTTTCTAGGTCATTTGCAATTGCAACTGGGTTAGAGTTTTGATCTATTTATAGGTCAGTCAGTGATAAAAGTTACGATTTTTGAACGTTAATATCTAAATAACCGTGTGTGCACCGCTCTCCACCCCGCTGCTCTACGGCCGCTGCCAATATGAGCCAATTAGACATGATTATGTGAAATAGTTTTTGAATTATGAGGGGGTCAAAAGTGGCTCCAAATGGTTCGTGTACACCGTGTGTTACACACGGTGCTGCTCGCTAGTTCTGTTGGCTTGAGCTTGGCTTGACATGCTGCCGCGTGTCTAGCATTAAAGTCAATTTCAAACTAAAAACAAAAACTATATAGGTAGGCACTTAGCAAAGGTAACAAAATTAAATTAAGAAGCCCTACAGACTATGATGGGCTAACATCTATCTATCTTTCTATCTTTAAATAAAAGAAGAAACTAACTGACTGACACATCAACGCACAGCCGAAACTACTAGGACTGGGAACGTGAAATTTTGCACACGGCTTCCTTTTATAACGTAGGAGAGCAATAAGAAGGGGTTTTTGGTAATTCGACCTTTAAGGGAGTGAAAAGGGGGGATTTTGTTCATATGAAAAATCTTTTTCCTTGCGTTAATAAACTTGAAAGTTGGCACAAATACTTATCTAAGTGGATTGGGGGGTGTCAAAGTTTGTATGGAAGAATTTTAACGCGCTGTCTGAATAAATCGAAACTCAGTATTTATACCTAAAACCAAAAATAAAGATTATCGTGCATCAGCGCTTTTCGAAAGTCTACCCCTAAAGGGGAAAAGAGTTTTGTTTTTACTACCTACGTGTCTTGATTAACTCGAAAATTGGTGTAAATAACCTCTTTGTCAATGTAAAAGAAACAAGCCTTTGAAAAAAAGCAACCCTTTTGAGGGTGAAAAGTTTGTATGAAACATCTTATTCGTTTGGTTTAGAAAACGTGGCATAAACTTATCTAGGTAAATATTAAAGATGGAATCATACATTTTTCAAAACTGACTTGAAAGTGTAGAACAGGCGTAATTATTTTTTTTGCGTCGTTATGACTGTGCATGACAGCACACTCACATTGCTCGTAGAACAGATGGCGATGGGGACAAAAGGTTCTGGAGTAGCGACCGCGTACCGGAAGACGTAACGTTGTAAGGCCTCCCATAGGATGGACCGATGACCTGGTGAAAGCCGCAGAAATCCGCTGGATGCGAGAAGCATAGAACCGATCGAAATGGCAGTGCTTGGGGAGGCCTATGTCCAGCCGTGGACGTCTTTCAGTTGAAATGGTGATGATGATGATAGCCTGTGATATGGAGAAGGACATAGGGTACTTTTTTACGCGATAACCGACATCCACGCGGGCGGAGGATATTAAAAAAGACAGTATTTCAAGCATACCTACTTCTGTCCATCAACTAAATGCCAATCATAGCAAGACCAGTATTTCTTTCATATACAGAATACGTATGCGATAAATACACAATGCAAGCTTCATTCCACCACCCACACAGTGCGTTTATAAACATCAGTCTACTTCTTAAATACCACAGTTGTGTCTAGGGTTCACACAATAGTTTTACTATGCATGCTTTGAATAACTATCCTTCGTGAGAGGTAAACAATGATAAACATGTCATATTTGTTACAAAATACGATCAAGGTATTATTTTGTATAACTGTTCTGTGTGTTGCCGGACGTAAAAAAATAGCACCATTCCATTTCTTCCCGTAGGTGTCTTAGAATTCAACTAAGGTACTTACTACCCCCCCGAGTGGGTTCCCGCATTATCGTTGCGGGGGGGCTCAGTAACCGTGGATTCCGGCCACGGTGAAGCCAAGAGGAACCCAAAGGTGGGGCCGCTCGTCAGGGCTTTTGCCTTCAAGCCATTGCCGTAGCGGCCAAAAAGTAGGTTGCAGTGAAGTGCACCGCAACTGAGGTGGGCCGCGATGTCGAATGGGAGGCATCGCGGCTGAGGGTTACGGGCTGCGGTAGAGGAGGAGTGCCGGTGCTTCTGAGCAGCGCTCTTCCCTTCCCTGGCCTGGACGGGGCCGCCACCGTTTGATGGCGGACGCGGTGGGGCCGCAGGGGAAGAGGAGTGTCGGTATAGCGTCAGCCGCTCTCCTTATCCCCTGCGGCCGAAAAGTGGTGGATGGGACGGCGAGTTGTGTTCCACAAGCGCGCCGTCAAAGATGTCAGCAACCACTGGTGGGGTCCGCAAGGGCCGATGCCTGCCAGGGGTGCGGGTTTGTTCGAAAGAGATACCAGAGCCCCTGGCATATGGGCTACTGAGGGAACACGGGTGGGTTTTAGTCAGTAAAAGTCTGACACGCCCTCCTGCTCTACTCAGCAGGAGAAGTCATTTGATGATTTCCCACCCAAAAAAAATTTAAAAAAATAAGGGACTTACTAGAGAATGGGCAGCAGCGTTCTTTAAGCATTTTACCACTATACTGCGATCGCCAACCCGCAGGCCAAGCGTGGCGATTATGGCAAAACCCCCTTTTGGGGAGAATTATGTGTGTGTTGGATCATTAAGTTCTCTTCAAAATGGTTAAGCTGGATGGTGCTGATCCATACGCCATGTTCGTGAACGGGCGCCGCCAGGAACTGGTCATCTCTTAGCTTCCACGGCTTATTTTAATTTCTGAATTGTTATTTTATTTTTGTTTTAATTACGGGCGCTTTTATTGTGCACATCTTTTTACAACTTTCTCACATTGATGATTTCAACATAATGACATAACCAAGTTTTTGTAACAATATCATGATTTTAAAAGAGTGTCCATGAAGTTTCTTGCCCGTTCTTCTCCATATTATGTACCTACGCTTTGGAATGGGCAAGTAGCTTCATCTTTCTAACTCACTCTTCTTGACAATTCAAAAATGCCTGTAATTGGTTTATTTGAAATAAATGCTTTGAGTTTGAGGCCTATGCCCAGCAATGGACGTCTTTCAGCTGAAGTGGTGTGGTGTGATAGCTGATCTTGATGGAACTGAGATGGTGGGATGAGCATGCCAAAGTAAAAAAGCAAGACTTAGTACTGAATCTAAACAGATCTAGACCAAAATAACTGTAGAACAAAATAATTATAATTACAATTCTACATAATATTCGATTAGAGAAATGTGAAAACAATGTCTATTATTAAATGATATTAATAAGCTCAGACGACAACCCTACATGTAAAACACTTTTTGCACTTATTTTTGCGTCTGCGCCGGATCTAAACATAAACTGCAAATGCCTGTCCGTCTGTCGGGCACTATGCTCATGGTACTATTTGTATTAATATCCCACTAAGTACAGACGCCAGCACTTCAAGCTACCCCAATCTGTCAAATTTCTTTGATAGATTTTCAACTTTATAGCATATGCATAAGGTTCATGTACAATTGGGAAAATTTTATTGTTTTGGGTAGTTTGATGTGCTGGCGTCTGTACATACTTTATGATAAAATATTTCCTTATATTTTTTATTCTAGTCATGGCTAAATAATAACAGCCGTACGTTTTGGTCAATCAAGTTAAGCTACGCTTGCCACGGTTGGTCTGTGGATGGGTGACCATCTTTACATACCTTTCCGTATCTCGGGAAGCACGTTAAGCCGTTGGGTCCGGCTGTCAATCGTGGATCTTTGAGACTCCCGAAAGCCCGAAAGTCTCCCGAACCCGGTCTCTCCAGTAACTGGACTGTGGAGGTCAGATAGGCTGTCACTCCATCTAAAGTACTAGTATTATAAGTAGCTAGTTATGCAGATGATGATGATTATTATTCAAGATAAATCAAACAGCTCTTGGAAATATTCAACGATCAGATACAAAACAACGAGGCACCGGGTGATGACAGAATTACGGCCAAACTCTTGAAGGCCAGTAGAACACTCGTTCTTGAGGCCTTCCAGAAGCTTTTTAATTCCGTCATACTCGAGGGTAAAACTCCACAGGCGTTCAACAGAGCTGTGGTGATAATTTTATTTAAAAATAATGCCCTTCTCAAGAGTTATAGGCCCATATCTCATCTAAAAGCTGTTTTTAAGAGTTATCACGAACCGTGTCGCGCGAATATTTGTCAACGCTTTAGCACCGTGTGTAAGTTATGCAGAAGACTGAAGAGCATGCCTCTCTGCTTAGCGTTTTTGGACTACGTGAAAGTCTACTATGATTCGATCGAGAAACTGACCTAACTGTAGTCTCTTCACTGTGGTATCGGTATCGCGTGTCGGTATCGGTACTGATGTACTATCGGTACATCGAGGCCCTGAAGCGTCTGCCATACTTAAGCACCAGAGGGCAGGGCACATTGCTCGCAAAGCAGATGGCTGATGGGGCCAAAACCTTCTGGAGCCGGAAACATAATCTTAGAAGGCGTTCCACAAGGTGGATTGGTGACCTGGTGAGAGTTGCAGGAATCCGTGTAGCGATTCTTGGGGGAGACGAAAGTCCAGCAGTGGAAGTATTTGACTTCCGGAACATATTTATCAACATAACTTGTTCATAAACTTCTGAATGGTTATTAGTTGATATTTGGCGTACTTACAGTTTGTAACTTGGATTAAAATTATGTGTTTACACAGGGTACTTTTTATCTCAGTAGTAACTAGTACGTACCCATGAGATAACTACCGAAATCCACGTGGATGAAGCCGCGGGAATTGCTAGTCTTACATAACCACTGCAATTGAAAATATTGACAGAAGTTTGAGGCTGGGTGGTGATAATACTGACAATTAACACAAAAAACGATTATTTGAGTTTAAATTCATGATACCCGTATATTTGGGCTAATATACTGTATAATACAAATAACTATGGTTTATTTATTTATTTGTACACAATGTAATACCTTGTAGGGTATATTATTACTAAACACCTCTTTCTCAGTTAATACAGAATAAACTACGTTCTAGAAAACAAAATGCAATTCGCCAAAAACCTTAGTAGAATTTGGTAGAACTTTGTCTTCTATAGTTAGTAACATTGTAGGCGTCGGTCGGTAAATGTCAAACGGACATGCAAATGGCCATTAGAGTCTGAAAGATTGTTGGTTCAGGCTATTTTTCCCCGCTCATAAACGGTTTCTCAACTATTACAGTGCTAAATCCGAATTAAATAAATATCAGGTGTTTTACTGAGCTGAATTCAGTATGTCGGGTAAAGTGTTTGAGGCGCAGGAACATTGCAAGGCAGCTGAGAAAGCGTAAGTGGAAATTCATTCATCCTACTTTATTTTTATTTTAGTAATAGTGCTGTTAATTTGTAAAAACTCAGCTTCATTTCTTTGTAAATTCAGGTACAGACAGCTACTCCAAACTGTATTTTTTCTCAAATTGAACATGAACCGTAAGCCTATATGATATAGTTGAAAATTTATTAAAGAAATTTGACAGATTGGGGTAGATTGATGTGCTGGTGTCTGTACTGTGTATCAATCACTTGTTAGACAGTCAATTATTAGTGCAATGTTCCTTTTGTTTGTTATGATGTTGTCTGCCTGATTTGCTTTTAGTAAATAATGAAAAACAAATCATGTAGGTCCGGCTTCTTTTATTTTGTAGACTAGCTGACCCAACAGACGTTGCCCTGTCTTAACTATGAATATTGAATTCGCATTGGTATAATATTAGAAAAGTTAGTATGGGCCTTAAGTTTTCTATAATTTTATAATGTTACGGGCAAGTTTCATATTTTATTCTTCCATGGAAATCATGTCACTATGTTTAAATAGGTTAATTTTATTTATGTAGATTATTTTACATATTGTGAATGAGAGAACGTTGTAGGCCTTACAGACTGTAGATTTGTAGACGATTTTCTATTTTGTGTTCGTCTAAGTACTTGATACTTATTGACAGGCCTGCCAGTGACCTCCCATACATTGTATCTCTGTAATTTGAAAACATTGTTAAAGCCAATTATTTTTAAAAGAGTAACCGTGGAGTTTCTTGCCGGCTCTTCTCCATAGGAAACAACAATTTGGAACCGTGCACCTAGCTTCTGACGTTTCATAAGTGCTCATGCAGGTTATATGAAATAAAAATATTTTGATTTTGAAATAGATTGGTGACCAAAATTACATTTTCATCATTTTGTATTCAATTTATTAATCATTTTGTAAAGAGATTAAAGATTAATATTTTCTTTGTGTCTGGGATGATGTAGAACGAGATGTAATGACCAAATTAGACAAAATTAATGATTATAATGATTGCCATAGCCTACTATTATATATGGATGCATTATATTGAGAATTTAGATACAGACGTCAGAAGTCTCGAAGCATTTATTTCAAATAAACCATTTACTGAATTATTAAAAAAAAAAGAAACGTTTATTTCAGATAACCTATGCCATACAGTCTGATTCAAACATAAAACAACATACAGCATAGTGTAGTAGGAAACGATGGAGTAGAACAGGCAAGAAACCCTATGGACATTCTTTTTAATAAAGATATTGTTCATGTTAAAATTATTTCTGTGAGAACAATATAGAAACATGTTGCTGGTAACATTTGTACATTAAGATACTTGCCAGTTTAAATAGATGTTATTATGGTTCCATACCCGAAGGGTAACCAATGGAATCCTATTACTAAGCCTCTGCTATCAAAATCAAAATATTTTTATTTCATACTCGTATAAACTTGCATGGGCACTTATGAAACGTCAGAAGCTAGGTGCACGGTTCCAAAATGTTGTTTCCTATGGAGAAGAGCCGACAAGAAACTCCACGGTTCCATCCATCTGTCTGTCAGCAGGCTGTATCTCATGATCCATAATAGGTAGACAGTTGACATTTTATAGAGTGTGTATTTCTGTTGCCGCTAACACAACAAAAAATAAAACCAAAGTAAAAATGAAAGGCGTCTTCATACAAGAAACGTATTTTTCGGCCTTTTTTGCCTTGTGGTACGGAACCTTTCTTGTGGGAGTCACACTGATGGCCGGTTTTTTTATAATGGTTTAGCTTTCAATGGAAATCACTAATTGAAATGTTTTAGACTTTTATTGCACTAGAATTATTAGCAAAATCATCATCTTCCGAGCCTTATCCCAACTATGTTGGGATTGGCTCACAGTCTGACTAGATGTACTATCGAGGAAACTAACATCTATACGCCATAAGGACTATTATTGCTTGCAGCACTCAGCCAACAGATGTCATTGTGTGCACGGGATTTTGTTTTCAAATTAGTCATATGTATGTTTCTTCGATAGTACATGTATTAAAATGAAATCACAATACAAAAACACAAGGTGCACAACTGGAAATTTAAAATGTCAGCCATGAAATAATGCAATTATTCAATTCAATTCAAATTTTAAAGTTATGGCTAGTTATGGGTTAAGAACAATCATTATTACAATGTCAGGGTATGAAAGGGACTGGGATTGGTTATTTTTCTTGGTGGGAAATCATCAAATAACTTCTCCCGCCCTGGGTGGAGTAGGAGGGCTTTTTGATTTATAATTGAGAACATAATAATACAATTTGAGGCTTATTATACTTAGGCTTGCCATAATATTTTAGAGCGAAGTCCAGACGGTCCAGCAAAGTCAGTCATTAATTTTTTTCGTAATTTTACATAACATCACGCCTAGCTTACCCGAACGGTCGGGCAGAAGTGTACCTATAGTACCCACATTTCGCCAGTATTGTTAGTCCCATTTATAGGGGCGAGCCTATTGCCATCAACCAGGCACAAATCAAAACTCCGGCCTGCTACTGAGAAATTCCAAATAGCAAAACCCAATAACACTGCCCGACCTGGGAATCGAAACCAAGACCTCTACTCAGCATTTGACCTTGCGACCACTAGACCATTGAGGCAATCAAATCGTAATAAAAATAGAAAAATCGTACTTTGTATTCTTAATTTTTTGTTCAAGCTCTTATTGTAGACATTGCAGTAAATAAAACAACTGTAGATATAGAGACTGTTTAGTGTACAGCAGGCTTAGCATGACGCATTTAATTTCTACTCTACTGTAGAATAGAAATCCGTTGTCTACATTTCTCGGTGAAAAACTGTCAACTGTCTATACGGAAACGTCGTTTTTGTCTACTCTTCCGACGACAAAACGCTTGTCTACGGTTCTCGTGCTAACCCTTCAGGAGAGGAGAGTCTCTACTCAGATAAATTAATGAATGGGTATTAAGTAAATATAAATTTCAAAATCAACATCAATAAACATTAAGTAGTTATCAAAATGGCAGCCGGCGGCCATGGTGGGCGGCTCAGTCCCAACCTAGAGCGTTGCACTGGCGCTAGGGGAGAGGCGGGGTTGTAATGCAATCGATCGAATACGAGTTCGGACGAAATTTCGGACATGGTGAACAAATTCGGATTAAATCGGGACGTATGGCAAGGCTAACAGAATGAAGTCTGCCAAAAAATAATAATTACAAAATGGTTCAATATATTATACAATGCTTGAAACTTTTTTCTACGATTCTGCTATTATTTGAAACATAAATGTTGACTTCTGGGAAATCAATCATTGATTTCAAATCCAATCATAAGAAGTATTTCGATTAGTCATAATGTGATGCCCCCGACGCGTCTGTCGATATCTGTCTGTTCGCGAAAAACTCAAAAAGTACAGAATGGATTTTCATACGGGTTTCACCAATAGACAGAGTGATTCATTTATTTATTTATTCATGAGGAAGGCTTTTTTTTTTGACGGTGGGAAATCATCAAATGACTTCTCCCGCTCCGGGTGGAGCAGGAGGGCGTGTCAGACTTTTACTGACTTTAAAACCCACCCGTATTCCCTCAGTTGCCCGTGTGCCAGGGGCGACGGTATTTCTTTCGAAGAACCCGCACCCCTGGCAGGCATCGGCCCTTGCGGACCCCACCAGATGTTGCTGACATCTGTCGGCGCGCGTGGAACACAACGCGCCGTCAACCCGGACATTTTTTTTTAACGTGAAGAAATGCCTACTGCGCTAACACATTTCTCCCACTGGGGGGTTCATGATGACCTGCAGGCTTAGCACGAGAACCGTAGACAAGCATTTTGTCGTCAGAAGAGTAAACAAAAATGACGTTTTCATAATATAGACAGTTAACAGTTTTTCTCCGAGAAATGTAAATACGCGATTTCTATTCTACAGTAGAGTAGAAATAAAAAGCGTCATGCTAAGCCTGCTGTAAATTGAAGCAAATATAAGAAAAAAACAAGTTCGTTTGATAATATTGTAGGTTCCTGGTTAACATAATTCCACCACAATGGCACCTACAGTGATGGCGATGTAGATTAGGTGTCTGAAATGGTGTTTTGAGGAAAGAAACACACAGATTGAGTGGGCCTGTCTAGTCAGTGCACGTATTTGTCAGTAATCATGCGGCTCAACTCGGAACATAAGGGGGTCGCTTTAGACTGTAATCATAATCACTGATAAACTGACAAAATAAACTATACATAAAAACTTCTTCGGCGGTGACAAAAAATTAAAATTGCTACCTATCCAAAGTCACCGCCTTCTGAAATTAACGTTATTTTTCACTTTGTAGTGTTTTTCCGAAATTAGATTGTTTTTATTTTTTTGGAAAAAGTTTTTATTTTTCACTCTTTAGTTAACGTACCTACCCCACAATTCGAAATTTAATAATCCTTGGGGTCAAAACAATGCATATTTATGCGATAGCAGCAATCGCGGTTGATTTACTGTAATTTTTTGAAGAGTTCCAGAGTTTCAGATCTACATATATGAAAAATATATAGAATATAATAAAACCTTTCCGAACAAAAAAAACATTGCAAATCCGTCTATACATAGGTATACGACGAAGTTATGCCTGACCATACAAAAAAATATGAACATGTCGAATTGATAACCTCCTTCTTTCTGAAGTCGGTTAAAAATAATGCACTGCTTGCTTTTGCTATTATATTGCTGGTCATGCATGTTGTCAATGCAAAATGCCATTTCTGGAAATAATGTGTCAATAAGCCTACTACTTAGGGCTGAAACTGCGTTATGCGGGCGCCCGCGACGGTCAACCGTCGCGATTCTATGTGCGTGGACACGCGAGGTGGGATCGTAATGATGCCAGTCGCGGGGACATTTAATTTACGACTAGCTGCTGCCCGCGGCTTCGCGAGATTCGCGTGGATGTCGGAAATTATCCCACGGGAACGTGCTACCGTGACTTAAAGTAGCCTACACCGCGACGGACGCCCGCGCTTGGGACCGCGACGGGGCACATTTGTATGAAACCGTGCGGGCGTCCGCTTAACGCAGTTTCAGGCCTTAGATCATCAGAAAAACTTCCATTCCGATCAAACTATTACATTCTCACTGCTAGGACACAAGCCTCTTCTCAGTGAGAGGTAGTGTGTGGGCTATTATTAATAATCCACCACTATTCATAGGCATCGCTTTTCCTAGGAGCGTACTTCTCTACTAATGTACCATTAGTACATCTCTGCGGAAGATAAGGCTTCATGTATAAGACGCTGGACCCGCACCGTCGCGAGTCGCCGCGCCGGTCGATGCGGTGCGTTGTTCGAGTTAATTCGCAAAGCAACGATCATAGTTCAGTAAAACATTTCCAACGAAACTTTCGAAGCAGGAAAAAAAAAAAACGAAGTGTTACTTATATGCTTAATTTATAAACGCAGACAGTAACAAATTCATAGACGTAAGAGACAACATTTTGGGTTTTAGCCTGTTTGTAGAGAAGACGAAGGTGAATTTAACGTGCTTATAACAGAAATAAGAAATTATGAAGCACGTTTTTTAAATGATGTGGGTTTTTGAACAACGAGCATTATTTTTTAATTTGACAAGCTTTTTCAAAACGTAAGAAATTATGAAGCCAGTTTTTATATCTCAGAACGTGTATAATAGCTTTTCTTAAGTAATTTTCGTTTGCAGTGCTTTACTGAACTGTGATCGTAGCTTTATTTTTTAAACACTGCATCAATGCGGTGAACACTGTTCCGGTTCCGCCGATTCCGCCGCGGCGTAGGTACGTGCGATTTTCATTCGTATAGGGTACACAAGACATTTCAAAAATGCGGCCCTTCACGCAATGTCTGCGGCCCCATCCAATTTAAAGTAAATCCTATTGATGCGGCTCGCGTATGTCACTAAAATATTAGGTCTTTACCTATGAAATTGCCGTTCTGCAGTACTGGCCATTTCAAATCAAAATAATTTTTGTTTGGCTAAGAATTCTAATTTCAAATTAATTTTATTTTAAAAACATGGATTTTTTTTTCTAAAAGTAGTCATTTCTTTATTGATTAGTGTTACATTTTCATCGCATTTCAATCTTTTTCGTCATCATGGATACGTTAAAAATTCGAGTAATTATGGAATATGAGTACCGTCGTGGCAGCAACGCGGCACAAGCGGCACGCAACATCAACGACGTTTACGGAGCTAACACTACAAACCAACGCACCACCTGTTATTGGTTTGCTCGCTTCCGTTCTGGAAATTTCGACCTGAAAAATGAACCTCGCGGTCGTCCGAAGACTTTGGTCGACAATGACGAATTAAAGGCGATTGTGGAAGCTGATGATACACAATCTACGGCTGAATTAGCAGCAGCTTTCGACGTTAGCGTCAAAACAATATTGGTCCATTTGCGTCAAATTGGCAAGGTAAAAAAGCTTGACAAATGGGTGCCCCACGAACTCAATGATCGCCAGCGCGAAGTACGCGTCGAGACGTGCCTTGCACTGCTCAACAGACACACAAATGAAGGAATTTTGAACCGCATTGTTACCTGCGATGAAAAATGGATTCTGTTTGATAACCGTAAGCGCTCAGCAAGTTGGTTGGATCCTGGTTCAGCACCTAAACAATGCCCTAAACGAAAACTTACCCCTAGAAAAGTGATGGTCACTGTTTGGTGGTCTAGCGCCGGTGTGATTCATCACAGCTTCTTACCAAACGGGGTGAGCATTACTGCAGATGTGTACTGTGAAGAACTGAACACAATGATGGAGAAGCTGGCGCATCTCCAACCAGCATTGGTCAATCGCTCGTCTCCGCTGCTCCTGCACGACAACGCGCGACCTCATACTGCACAGCAGACGGTCTCCAAGTTGCAAGAACTGGGGTTGGAAGCTCTCCGTCATCCGCCCTACTCACCAGACCTTGCGCCTACAGACTACTACTTTTTCCAGAATTTGGATAACTTCTTGGCGGGAAAAAAATTTAATACCCGAGAGGCAGTACAAAATGCCTTTGAAGAATTTGTTGCCTCCCGTCCAGCTGATTTCTTTAAGAAGGGCATCAATAAACTGCCACTGCGATGGCAAAGATGCATTGATTGCATGGGTGATTACTTCGATTAATACAAATAAAAAATTCATGAAAAAAATTCGTTTAAATTTTTTCATACAAAACGGCAATTTCATAGGTAAAGACCTATTATATCAAAAATGGCGCGCTGGAAGTTGGACCGGATAGAACTGATGTCATAGAAATTCAATGTCGGACAAAAGTTTGACAGTGTTTTTGCACTCGACAAAATATGTCAAATTTCCGGGGAAAATATTGTCTAATTAATGATTCAAAATCAAAATATTTTATTTCACATAAACCTGCATGGGCACTTATGAAACGTCAGAAGCTAGGTGCACGGTTCCATATTGTTGTTTCCTATGGAGAAGAGCCGGCAAGAAACTCCACGGTTACTCAAAAAAAATGGCTTTGACAATGTTTCCAAATTACAGAGATAAAATGTATGGGAGGGCAGTGCAGGCCTGTCAATAAGTACCGGGTACTTAGGCGAATACAGAATAGAAAATCGTTTACAAATCTACAGTCTGTAAGGCCTACAACGTTGCCTCATTCACAATATGTAAAATAATCTACATATATAAAATGATCCTAATAAATAACTAAGCAAACGGTGTTTTTTTCTCTATGGTTGGGTTTTGCGGTTCACTTATTCTACAGTCCTTACGCGTTAGGCGACCCACCAGTGACTTTGAGTTTGTCTGCCTTAAATGGTATATAAAATCATGCGGTCCGGCTCCGGCGCGGCTCCAGCTTCACGTACATGAATAAGTCTTCAGTTGATGAACCTTTGCGCTATCTTTTTTTATGCTTCATGCAAATGTATTTAGTTTGTCCCTTCTTTCTAGTCATGGAATTGTTTTGTTCAAGATGGATGGCCATTGAAATCCCTGATTAATATAGAGTTCAAATTTCGAACATAAAAATCACGCCTCTATTACCGGAAGCGGTAGGCAGAGGTATCCACGTTTCGCCAGTTATGTTTAATAAAATACTCATGTAACTCTGGGCGAACTTATTACCATCAAATGGGCACAGATATTGACTAAACTATTGATGGATTGGAGAAACGATACCACGGGAACTTTTGACCAACGGGAGGCAGTGCTTTCAACCCAATAAGGGTTTAATGCTGCGTCAAGGCTGCCCTCTTTAAAAATTGTTGAAAACAGCATGCAGATGAAACCACTTTTCGTCGGCATTTACAAATAAATTACATTTGAAAAAAATAGTTAGTAATCTACATAATATGATACGTCATTTGGTTTAGGCATAACTTTTCTATGGGTATCAAATAATAAGTGAAAAAAAAACACCAAATCACCTCTAAATCGTTGAGATGAAACCATTTTACTCCAACATTTTTTGACAAAAGAGTAAAAAAAAATGTCTACTGCTTAGAAATACAAAGCGATACAAAGGAAAATTATTTGATTTTGTAACTTTTTACAAATATGCACTCTTTTTGTTATAATACATTAAAAATGCGACCGATTAAAGACTGCACGGCTACATCACCCCGCACTCGCCCACAAATTTATTTTTCTCGCGCCCAAATGCTGAAGGTCCTTGGCGTTTATACAAGCCTTTATTCACTGCATTGCGAATTGTTTGTTATATATTTTATGTTTATCTACTCTCATTTCGTATAATTCGAATTGTAAAGTTCAAAAAGTGTTTATATTAACATACTTTATAAACACAATACTGAAATTTCAAAATTGAATCTAATGTAACAAAATAATGTTAAAAAACATTTTTTTAAACAAGAAGTTGTTATCGCCAACGAGTTTCATTTTTTTTCCATGGGAATGCATTTGCGCAGCGCGATCTTTATAGCATTGCAAAACTATTTAGTAGGTTCAATCCCAATGTATGAGAATAGATAGTGTATGAAACTGCACAAAACTAGAGGTATTAAGGGGAATCTAGTCTCGGGCTCGAACTTACTGGTGTGCCTGGCTAAAAAGTACGCTGTCTCACCAGGCATAGTGTCCGACAGAGGTAGTATGAGTGATGAGCAGTTAGACGCTAGTCTACATGCACAACGTTATTGAGTGAGATGCAGGATCATTTATAGTAAAACAGGCGCGTAAAAGAAATAAGAAAAATCCTTCGGAAGATCGGGTTTTATGAAGAAACCACTGCATAAATCAATGACGAATAGAGTTAGTTGAACTTTTCGATATTTGTGCTTTGTCTGTACCGACTTGGTTTTGGAGATTTTACATTTCTTTCATTACTTAATTAAACACGCCCAAAGTTAGCAAGAAAAACGAGTCTTGGTTGGCTCCTAACTTTTTATGGCGTTTTTTTTAGTATTCTGTTTCCGTACATACAATATTTATAAAAGAACAAAACCAAACCATGTTCAATTTTTTAAGTACATTGTAAAACAGTGAAGTGTATTACTTCACTGTTTGACATCATCAGATGATGCACTGACACTCCCAAAGTTTGTATGGCTCCAGGGTATCTCGCGAAATTAAAATTTTCTTTAATAATTTTTACAATTTGCAGGTCAGTGCTCTGAAGTTTGAGCACTCGTGTGATATTACTATTATTAACGTCGCCTACGGGTCACCTTAGAGCACTCGTGTGATATAACTATTATTTACGTCGCCTATGGCTCGGTTTTTAAAAACACACTCGTATTTTAATACCCCACATAATTGAACAGTTTCATAAACTACTATATTGACATGCTAGCGATATTGCCAAATCATCAAAAGAAACCAACAGACTACCTTAAATGAGTTAGGTATCACAACATTACATCGCGCCTGTTTATCCTGAAAGACATTGATAAATTTTACATGTACAATGACATGAATATTTACTTTGTAAACTGTTTTATTGTTTCGATTATTGTGAATGTGAAGAATATGTGGGTCATATTTTTTTGTTATTTTTGGTTTCTTTCTTTCTCAGTTCGTTTTAATCATGTTCTGGTTGTTTGAGTAATTAATGCGGCTTACCCAAATGTCCTTTCTTTGGTATTGTTCGTCGAATCGTTGAGCTCCTAAATTTCTGAGTTGAGCAGCACGATTAGTGACAAATGCGTGCACTGACTAGACGTGTTCACTCAATCTATGTGGTTATTTCCTCAAAATACCATTTCAGACATCAATCTACAAGGTCTTGACATGATGTGACCAAGATTATGTGTGGACTTTAAAAAGAGACTGTGACCTCTGAGTTTTTTTCGGCCTTTGTTCTCAGTAGTCAGATAGGAAACGTCGACCTCATCTAGTTTAAAAAATTTGATTGACGTGTAAAAGTATTTGTACAAAATTACTTACAGAAATAAAATCATTTATCAAAGGTTTGGGCAGGGGTATGCCTAAAGTACATCTACATTTGGACATTTATGTTTAAGTCCTATGTATTAGGGGATGGGTTGGGGTGAATCGAATAATCGACTTTCCGACGCCTTTGCAACATAGGCTCGCGGTTCGTCATGGAGTTGCAGACACCAGCCAGTGCTACCTTTTAACTACTGTTCAACCGGGCACAAATCCAGAATTCGGACTCCTACTGAGATTTTCCTGACGGAACAACCTAATAACATAACCCGACCTGGAAACCGAACCCAGTAGGAGCTCATCTTGAGCAGTAGAGCTTGCGAACAACGAGGCAACTGCTGCTAAGCTTGAATTAAATATAAAATGTATTATATTTATAGATAAATAATAAAATAAATTAATGTAATTCAAAAATTCGAAACGAGTTTGGTCCCTATTACCTGTACGATGTTGGATTCCATTACCCCGAATGACGTCACGCAAAAATAAATAATTAAGACGTTTCTAGAATAGGGTATTTTCCAAGTTATTAAAAACTATTCTAATTTGAAGATTGGGACGAAATATGTAACAGAAAAATAAAAGTAAATTGATTTATATCCATTTTCTCAATTTAAAAACGATTTAAACCAAATTTATTTTTCGTTGTTTTGAATTTACCGCCAAAACGCTCCTTACGATGACTTTTTATCATGTGACGTCAACTTTGTGTAAACTAAAGTAGTTAGTAAGTAAACAAGTGAGTGTCGTGTTTATAAATTAACAAGATTTTTTATGGATAGAAAGTCAAATCACTGGTGTGTGGTGCCTCTGTGCACAAATACTTCTAAAATTGCGTCAAACTAAGTATTTGTACTGGTGCTGTTTACACAAAGCTGACGTCACGATGTCACGTGATAAAAAGTCATCGTAAGGAGCGTTTTGGCGGTAAATTCAAAACAATTAAAGAGAAATTTGATTTTAATCGTTTTTAATGGAGAAAATGGATGTAAATAAATTTATTTTTATTTTTCTGTTATATATATCGTCCCAATCTTCAATTTAAGATAGTTTTTATCTAATTGGAAAATACCCTATTATGATATATTTTATTCGTTTCAAAATAATTTCGCGTAGTTTTGTAGTTCTTTTTTTAGTTGTTATTTTAATAGCTTTGCATTTGATCACTGTATCGATGAAATTAGCATAATATGTGTCGGTATCTAATGCATATGTCTTTGACAGGCTGAAGACAACCGTCTTCCGTTGGAAGCCGGACTATGATTCGGCAGCTGACGAGTATACGTATGCGGGTAAGTCTTTTGAGTAGCAAAATAATTCCCCTTTGGCGAAGTCCAGTGTTCTGATCTGTCATTCGTTACTCAAGTATTCATTATATCCAGTTTCTACATTGCTATCTTTTTTGCAGCGCAATGCTACCGCATCGCCAGAGATCTGCCGAACTCTAAGGAATGCCATCTGAAGGCATCGGAGTGCTATAAGAAGAACAATTCGTTTTTCCATGCAGCTAAATCTCTAGAAAACGCTATGATTGTCAGTAAAGAAATTGCTGCTCCCGATGAGGTAAGTTATTCCCACTATTTGTCTAGAGTCAATGGCCTTCGCTGAGGATGTGGATTATTATACTGGTAAGTGACACAGCTGGCACACTTATCTCTTTCTGTTGGTAACTTCCATGAGGTCTTTGATCATCAAAAAGGATGTATAATATCATAAAAATATAAAACGTTTATTCTCACTAAACATAAGTCATGAACTTAATGCTAACTTATACAGTAGTGCACGAAATAGGAGCTAAGTTTGTGAGAGACTGGTGCCTGATGTAGGTTTATTTAAAAACCTGTATTACAGGTCACCAGGGCCCTCCCGCAGCTAGCTGGCTGCGTGTTTGGATACACGACACGATAACAATACAGATTAGAGAAACAAAATAAAATTTAATAACGTAATATAAAAATACAAAAACATTGTGGGGATACCAGAGGGTGTGTAACCGGAGCAAGTGTATGAATGAAATGTAAGAGTATATGTGAGAATGTGAGAGGTTGCTTGAGTAAATGAGGAGCGAGTATGGTTGAAGATATGCAGAAGCAGGAGAGGGAATGAGTATAAAGATCTATCTGAGGGGGATTAGCAAGTTCTCAGTTCCCTGATAGTCTAGGGTTTTTAAATAGGCAATAACTGAAATTTTACATCTGTATTTAGTTAGAGGATAGATATTAAGGATGCTATTCAACTTATTATACAGGTAAGGTCCGAGAAAGAAGAAGAAATTACGGGAGTGTGCAGAGCTAGCAGGTTGTGTTTGGCATACCCTGCCTTTTCGGCGCTTATCCCTATGTAGATTCGGATCGTATTGCAACAAAGAGTGTTGTTTAAGCACCGTACGCAGTATGAAAGTTTGCCTAACAGTTAGTACATCCCAGTCTTTAAACAGCACCCTAATTGCGTAACTTACGATTAATCATAATTGGTTTCGTTTTCACAGTTCAACAATATTCATTGCGTTATTTACGTTGTTGAGCAGACACTTTTTTCGAACATATGAAGCAATGGTTTAACAATCCGTTTCAAAACGATACAGATTATGATGAATCGAGAGTTACGCAATTAGGGTGCAGGTCTACAGTTGGGAATAGGTAAGGGAGGCTGGCGCCAACTTTGAGGATGGCACGCTGTGCCCTCTCAACTTCAATGAGGTGAAATTTGGCGGCACCTCCCCATGACGTAATGCAGTAATCTATTAGGGATTGGCACGAAGCATTGTAAACCATCTTAATAACCCGCCGGTCGGCTGCATGTCTAAAGGTTTTGAAGATGTATATAAGTTTACGCAACCGGGTTGCTAGGACGGATGTATGGCGTTCGTTGAGGGCGTAGATTATACTGGTAAGAGTTACACTCTTCTTTTTCTTTTGATCACTTCCGCAAGTAGCTCGATAGAGAAAAACGGCTCGAATTTCTACTGTTTATGGTTTATTCTCTTTTATACATTCCAAACGTTAATATTAAAGTCGAAATCTCAGTTTAGCATAAACTTGTCAAAAATGTACGGAATTTACGAGTCTTTTTGTCTGATTAAGACATTAGAATGTTCTTAAAAATACGGGAACTACCCCCACGGAACTGTCGATTTTTGTGAGTGCAGAAAAGAGAATCCATACATTCTGACATTCTTCTTTAAAGTGGATGCACTACTGTATAGCCCGCGAAATTCAAATTTTCTAAAAAAAAAACATTTGTTATCTGCGGATCAGTGTCAGAAAAAGCGAATCATATTTTAATCAACATACAACCTTAAAACTGTTAATAAAAAACGGGAGAAAATATCACCAGACAGACTTTATCAAGCTACAAATTTTCTGCTATTATTATTAAGTCCAGACTCCAGACGGTTCTATTTCTATCAGGTACCTACTTGTGCCAGACATCTTGTGGGGTTACCCTGGCGACCCCCTCGGCGCGCATTCACTGAGCAACAAAGGGCGCTATCGCTCTCCCGAAATAGCTCATTATTTTGATGTTAATATTTTGTTAGCATGTTTCTGTCCACTCCAGCAGCTATACTTAGTTGCCTTTAAATAGATCAGCTGCTAGTTGATCCATCCAGTGTGGCTAGTGACAGTATTGAAATATTGGATCAACGTATATTTTCCTTTTATTACCAACTGCCAATTAGTTTTAGTATATGCGAAACCCGGAACACGTGTCTAGTATTTTTATGTTACAAAATTTCTAAACTGTATCATGAAAAATCACAAAGTTATAAGGTTGTTATGTTACCTAGTTGTCTACACAAACATGGTCACCACGCGGTACCACGCTTCGTATTGTGCTCATTGATAATAATTAGGAAGTAGGTAAATAACCATAACGCGATTGTATTGTAATTAACTGGTGATAACATTTTCCATCACACTTGCAAAACTTATTTGGGAAAAAATATAACATGGTGTAAAAAATATTGAAATCGATTCAGCTACTTATTCTGAACAAGCTATATCCTTAAATTCAAGTTTTTCGCATATACTAAAAATAATGTTGTATAAGACAATTATTGAGTTTATCT
Source organism: Polymixis flavicincta (assembly GCA_949987655.1). Taxonomy (NCBI): domain Eukaryota; kingdom Metazoa; phylum Arthropoda; class Insecta; order Lepidoptera; family Noctuidae; genus Polymixis; species Polymixis flavicincta. Next base: position 5,323,013 of record OX465171.1, on the reverse strand, counting down.
TAATACTCGTTAAACTGTTAAATATTACCGAAAGGAACGAAGTTTGCTACAATTTGGCATAATCTCTTCGAAAACAAAAATTTTCTGTACACGAGACATAGAACTAAGCGCTGCCAATACCTGTGGCTTTTTGATTTCGTTCGCTTAGTCCCGTCCATCTTAAGTATATTTAAATGTGTGGGTGTTAAGGCGCGGAAAGAACCATTCTTTTTTTGTTTTGTCAATAGCGCATCGCGGTGACAAATAAGATTTCAAAATAGCGATGCGTTTGATGTGAGATGAAACGAATGACAATCAAAATAAAAGTATTTTTACATTTCTAATTTAACTTAAAAATAAATGCACAGCCCAATGGAATACATTTTAGGTTTTTTTTAGTTGATTGAATTCCCTTTATTATCATTAAGTATATAAAATATGATCATTTTTATTAATGCTGAAAATGTTGAGATATAAGCGGCAAATTTTTTTAGCACCGTTGTATGATTGTTTTATCATGGTACTATTTTATTTTAATGCAATATTTCGGAATACGCCTTATGTTTTGAACATTTGACAATACCTACAGTCAATTTTTTTCTGGCTTCTTATATGTACCAATACGCATAACTTTGCGACAAAAACTGAGGGTTTTACGGTGTCCTTCGTTTGGGCAGCGTCTTAATAAAATCAAACTCCAATAAACATTTTTTTTCGTTGGGCTGCACTGAAATTATGCATGTTACTTTCTGCTATGTTTATTTTCCTTGACATTTCTATTTCAATAAAAATTTTTGTCAATTGGAAACTAAAAAAAAATCAATCGATTATTTTAACGTTTTACAAGACTTAAATCAATTCAATCTTTAATCGTTAGTTCAACTAACTACGTTAGTTTAATTTATTAATCGTCAATCAAACAACATTTTGGCCGTGTCTGATCAATGTCCAATTTATTTGATTGAACCCCGTGGTGCGTTTTTCCCTTCCGGTACCATCGATCGATCTTCTGTCTGCACAGAGACGTGATGAAGTGGCACATACATAATGACACCCATAACCCTACACAGGAACTACGCATTGCACCTGACGTATCTATCAAAATATAATATACTATATATACAACAGCCAACGGACAGCCGTCCACCCCAACACCCAAAACACCAACCCGTCGGGTGTCTCCCTCTCTTTCAAATACGTATCAGGAACTATATAAATGAAAACGTCATTTTTGTCTATGTTTTGCCAACGGCGTAAAATTTCATCGTTGCAAAAGGTACTTATAATAAAATAAACATTACATTCAGAATAAATTAATAAGTTAAGTATTTGCAAATTCAGTTAATAGTTTAGGATAGGTAATATTGAATAATAAACAGATTACACAATACGACTAAACACAGATTCATTACTTAGTCAATTTATACAGGATACATTTTTAATCCCCCCCCCCCCCCCCCATACTGCAAAATATATCCTATAACATTCGGCAAAAGTGCAGCTATTGCTACTAGATTTCTTTTAATCGACGTAGTACTTAGTTTCGGAAATTACTTCCTTCAACCAAACTTTACCTCTTTTAACATGAACGTAGTAAAATGAGTAGTTTATATTTGTAGTAGCGTACCCACTGGTTTACTTGATTAGCAGACATTGCGAGGAAGCTCTGAAAACAAAAGAAAACGACAAAAGATTTGAAAGAGCATGGAGTGATTAGTCGAGCGACGTCTGTCCACCGTATCCTACTAATATTATAAATGTAAAATTTTGTATGTTTAGATGTTTTTTACTCAATCACGCAAAAACCGCCGAACGGATTTGGATAAACTTTGGCACACAGATCGTTTATATGCTGGATTTTTCGTACTTCTTATTTCGTCCCGGTAGCACGTCGTCGTGGGATAATTTGCGACCTCCACGCTGGCTAGGCCGCTTGTAAAAGCTAGTTATAAAATAAATTAATTCAATCTAGAAGCAGACGGACGCCCTATATGTGAAGTTCATTAGTGATGAATGGCGTTCGTTAGCATCATACAATATACACTGACGCGGGGAGCCACCCACGCCGGTAGGTAGCCCGACCTGCGTGGTATGAGGGCATGCCACCCGCCAGCCATTATACGATTCGATACACCAGATTAATTGGAAAATGCTATAACGCATCTATTTCGGGAATATACTGTTGGTACCTGCAGCACTATTATTTAAATGAGAATTTGAAGAACACTATTGATCGATGTACGTAACACACTAATTGGACAGTATTTGACAGTTCAACAATATTTATTATTAACTGACTTCAAAAAGGAGGTTACCAATTCGACATGTTTATAATATATATTTTTATGTATTGTCGGGCATAACTCTGTTATATATAGACGGATTTGCAAAATTCTTTTTTTGTTCGAAAGGGGTTTATTCTGAAATGGTCCCATTTAAATTTCATATAGATCTGATTATGCGTTACGGAGACAGATGACGGAACTCTTCAAAAAATGACAGCATATGAACCGCGATTGCAACTATCGCATAAATATGCATTGTTTTGACCCTAAGGATGATGACATTGAGAATTGGTGCAGGGTAGGTACTATAACCGAAAAGTAAAAAAACTAAAAAAAAGACAACTGACTTCCGGGAAAACACTACAAAGTGAAAAATAACTTTAATTTCGGAAGGCGGTGACAAAATATTAAAATACATAAACAAAGTCCCCGACTTCCGAAATTAAAGTTATTTTTCACTTTGTAGTGTGTTTCCGGAAGTCGGTTGTTTTTTTTTTTTTTTTTTTGTAGGATTTTGTGTTATTTACGTTATTCAGAAGACAAACTTTTCGAACGTTTCAAGTAAGTACCTAATGGATTAGCGATATTCTTCAAAATGATTCAGACTTAGGGTCCCATCATCACCACCCACAGCGCAACTTCACTCACTGCTGGACATAGACTCCTTTTCTGTGATCATGACATGAAATTCTGAGAAGCAGTGTATCAAATAATTTTGTGACTTAATAGTTTTTGATGATAATCACATACCTACCGGTGTGGCGCTTTTGGCTACGTAGGTAACACCCGCACGGTTCAAACGATTAAGTTAAGCTACGCTTGCCGCGGTTGGTCCGTTGATGGGTAACCATCTTTAGATCTTAAAGCCGTTGGTCCCGGTTGTCGTTCGTGGATACAGTCGGTACGGTAGTTTGACAACCAGTCGTACAGAGTTCAAAGTCCAAAGAATATGTTTCCGATGTAAAACGGATAAATATTCAAAGATCACAGCGATACCGATTTCTTCTGCCAAGTAGAGCAGCGATGCTGTATTCTGGTAAATTCATTTATTATTACTAGTTCGCCTGCAGTGGGCGTTCAAGCGCAGGTCCGGAGAATTCTTCCGTTATTGAATGTAATGTATTTATACATTACGTTCAATATCGGAAGAAATGGTCGCCCAGTGGTCGAGGTTCGACCAACATTCATTTAAAGTTAATGTGTTTTTTTTTTTATAAAAAAACGTTGCCCCACACTAGGAATTTCTCCTGTGTTGTGGGTGCGTTTACAAACATTTAAACTCACATACACAAACAGCCAGACCCGGAACAACTACTTGTAGCTCATACAAATATTTGTTCCGTGCGGGAATCGAACCCGTGACACGCAGCGCAGCAGTCAATCGCTTAACCACTGCGCCAAACGTGTCGTCGTGTCGTGTGTGTGTCGTTTCTATATAAACATATTTGCTTTCTACACTCCTTCTCCATATTATAAACTTTAACTGTGCCAAATGTTCTACTCCGTCCGCTTATTGTTCGTAAAAAAGGATACTTACAAAGTTTTTGCTTCACGTATTAGTATACAAGGCGTAACTTAAACAACGCACAACCAGCTCTTAAGGGGTCATAGTACTCATAATTATCAACAACTTTTACTATGGGACCAAAGCTTAAATCGCGAAAAAAAAAATCAGCTGTTCCCCACATTTATTTTCGCATAACAGCTGATTTTTTATATCGATAGACTATATTTTGCCAGCGATTCCGCCCACGTGGTTGTCGGTTATCGCGTTAAAAGAAGCCTATGTACTCGTACATATCCCAGGCTATCTCTGCCAAATTTCATGACGATGGGTTCAGCGGTTTAGGCGTGACAGCGTAACATACAAACAGAAATGAGTTACTTTCGCATTTATAATATTAGTAGGGATTACAGCAAACTTCAGTATTAGTTCAATATTCATTCGTGCTTGCATATTTCTCTATACCTCCCCACGTTAACGTCACGTTAAACGTTTTCAACGTAATCCCTCATTATATTTCAAGTTATTTTCAGACGACTGTACGTGCACCGATTGGTCTGTCACCATACATACAGACCAATCATGTCACATGTCATACAGGGCCAATCGGAGCGCCAAACGCGCTCGATGCGTTTGATCGAGATGTCACAGTAGTTGAAGTTTTAATCCAGTGCGCAAACTGTAACCATGAATTCAGCATAACATTGTAGACCTCCGAGCACAGACAGTTTTCGTTTTTTTTTTTTGTAAAACCGACGTTAAATTTCTACTCAGTTTACAAACTCAATACAAACTTTTCCTGTATACAAAACGACACAATTTTTTTTATTTTTTTTTTTGGCTGGGAAATCATCAAATGACCTCCTGCTGAGTAGAGCAGGAGGGCGTTTCAGACTTTTACTGACTAAAACCCACCCGCGTTCCCTCAGTTGCCCGTGTGCCAGGAGCGGAACAACCCGCTCCCCTGGCAGGCATCGGCCCTTGCGGACCCCACCAGTGGTTGCTGACATCTCTGACGGCGCGCGTGTGGAACACAACGCGCCGTCCCGTCTACCACTTTTCGGCCCCAGGGGATAGGGAGAGCGGCCAACGCTATACCGACACTCCTCTTCCCCTGCGGCCCCACCGCGTCCGCCATCAAACGGTGGCGGCCCCGTCCAGGCCACGGAAGGGAAGAGCGCTGCTCAGAAGCACCGGCAGTCCTCCTCCGCCGCAACCCGTAACCCTCAGCCGCGATGCCTCCCATTCGACATCGCGGCCCACCTCAGTTGCGGTGCACCTCACCGCAACCTACTTTTTGGCCGCTACGTCATTGGCTTGAAGGCAAAAGCCCTGGCGAGCGGCCCCACCTTTGGGTTCATCTTGGCTTTGTTGTTGCGGGGGGGCTCAGTAACCGTGGACTGCCACCCACGGTTACTGAGCCCCCCCGCAACAACAATGCGGGAACACAACACTATGACTGCAAAAAATCTTTAATTAATTGGATATAACTTTTAAACTAAGATGAAACAGAAGCACTGTTAAAGTGTTAAAACATGTTTCTGTCCACTCCAACTGTTGCATGCAATGAAGTGCAACAGTTTGAGTATTGTAGGGATTCGCTGGGGTAAAAACTAGAATCTTAACATAGTATAAAACAAACTTGCTTTTCTACTACTAAATCTGAAAAATAAATGAGAAAGATAAATGTTAAAAATAATAATTTTCCTTGCAGATTTACCAGCTGGCAGTGGATTCAGCCAATTTGTACCAGCAGCATGGCTCGGGCGACAGCGGCGCCAGCGTGCTCGACAAGGGAGCTAAGATCATTGAGGGGACCTCTCCGGAACTGTCTGTGAGGCTGTTCCAGCAAGCCGCCGATGTGTCCTCAGTAAGTGTTAAACTTAATCCTTAGTTCGTGGAAAGTTACATGTTTGTGCGTCGAAATTTTTCAGTAGAATGTGGAGTATTCATTTTCAGCATCTGACGGTCGTCTCGTAGTGCTCAAACTAATCTTTGTTTTTTCATACCTTCCCCTTTTTATTTATACCTACCTAATTGACGTTGATTATTGTTTTCATGATTATTTTGACGTTAGTTTTTTTTTTTCGTGTTACGGTATTTATTATTTGACTTAAGGTTTTTTTTTTATTCGGTGTTACTTTTGTAAGTCAACGCGGCGGTAATAAAAAGATAAGTACATTTTTTTATTAATTATAGTGGTTTTTATTTGGTCAATACTTTCCAAAGAAAGTATTGAATTTAGAATAACTTAAGTTCTGTTATAAAATTATTTGACAAATGTGTAAACAAAGGTTCAATTCTTACGCAATCACAATTCAAGGGAATAAAATGTAAAAAAAAAAACCCGTTTCAGGTTCAATTTAGGAATTGTGACAAGTTCATCAGAATCTGTATTTAGATGGTTTCAACTACACTAACAACTTTTTCCGACAATTTTTGTTTGAACTAGCTTCTGCCCGCGGTTTCGCCCGCGTGGATGTCGGTAATGTTCTCATGGGGCTTTTTATCCAAATCCGTTCAGCCATGAAGGCTAAATTGAGTGATTTTTGGTTTGAAAATGAAGGACTTACATGGCATATTATAAAAGTTTTTAACAAAAAATTAAACCGCCGAAAAAACTGAAAAGCAAAAAATAATAAACCACCGCCTTCCGAAATTCGTTATTAAGGTTAATCATTTTTTGTTTAGTTTAACCTTAATAACGAATTTCGGAAGGCGTTGGTAAATTTATATGGGACCAACTTTGGGGACCAACCTTTCCAATAAAAACAGAATTATCAAAATCGGCCTACGCTGAAAAAAGTCCGTGTTTTCGTCGGTAAAAAAAAAACATGCTGCGCGATGTGTGAACGAATTAGATGCCGGAAATATAGTTTTTAGAATTTTGTTCGTTTATTAGGATGTGGGTATGTTCTACTGCGGATTGACGCAAAAACGGCTGTACGAATTTGGATGAAATTTGGCACACATATAGTTTATAGCTAGAATAACGAATAGGATACTTTTAACTCCGGTAGTACGTTCCCGTGGGATATTTTCCGACATCAACCCTAGAGGTAAACACTTATACAAAAAAAAAACTTGTTATAATTCGTAGTGCTAATATTTTACGGTGATACGGAAATCTTCATCTGCGAGTTTGACTCGCACCTGGGTTACTATGTTTAAAAAGTAAACTTTTATTTTATAATAAGGTGTACACACCATTTAATATCCAACTTTCTTGACATGTCAAAAATGATTTTAAACTCCGACGAGCCGATGTTCACATAGAAGGAGCAGCACCCTAATTGCGTAACTCACGATTCATCATAATCTGTATCGTTTTGAAACTGATTGTTAAACCATTGCTTCATATGTTCGAAAAATGTATCTGTTCGACAACATAAATAACGCAATGAATATTGTTTAACTGTGAAGACGAAACCAATTATGATCAATCGTGAGTTACGCAATTAGGGTGCTGGTCGTAGCGGTGTTTCGATACTCAATATTTATTTGCATTCCGCAATGTGATCTTAGGTGGTAGTTTTGTTTTACAAAGATATGGTTATTGTGGAGCCTATCAGGCACAGTAAAGTAGCTGACGAAGAGACCTATAATCTATTGAATTAGTTGGCATCATAGAAATATTAAAAGCAGGAGAAGTGGGAAAGGGGCATGTCTATGTCCGCGTGGTATGATCAGAATGATCATTCCTAAAGCAAATGGCCGTCTCCGCGAACTAGTGTGCTTTCGACCGTTGTCGTGATAAATCATAAGAATGCCGTGTTGTTCAGTGGTTTCTTGTAAAAACCAAAGCCAAAACAAAAACTTTGTGAATCATGGAATCACTTACCATAAATAAGTGCAAGTATTTTTCTATATTTGTCTTTAAAATCATGAAAAACAAGAAATCAAAAACATTTCTTGCGTTTACTATGTTATCTTTGTTTTCAAATATCACAGCGTCTGTATTATCTATGTACTAAATACATTGCTCCTAAACCACTAACTAAATATTTTGTCGCTAACTGACTGGACAAGCAATGTAAAAATCACAAAACGATAAAGTATCTATGCGGACGCATTACGTAGTACGGCCGCTGGTTCTTGCGTCGAGCTAGTGATGTGCTCGTGCAGATCCACTAACGTAGGCTATCGATAATGTCGATTCGCGAGTAAATTTATTGCTAGATCGATGTGAATTAATGTTTTTTACTTAATTTAATTATTTTACAGCGTAGTAGAGAAATGCGTAAACAACAGTCGTAAAGTTAACAAAATTTTAGATAACGTTGGTGGAGTGTTATTGGGTTTGAATTATCGTATAATAAGTCTTATCCTCGTGCTATTTCCTTACTTTTTTATGGTTTTGGCATTTTACTTACGTTAAAGTCTTCAAACGCTTCGTATGCGTTATTGTTATCGGAATTGTTCAGATAATATTTAAGTGACGTATTACGGTTATCGTTTTCATTTTATCTGATTTTCTGGACCCCAAAAAAAATGAAGTAGTACAATAATAAATAGAAGTATCGACAACTTTCCGATTTAGTCAATCACTAGCGTATATGTAAAATAAATTACTTTTGCACAGCACAACGGTAGCAACCGTTGTTTGTGTGAGTGAGTTGTACTTAAATGCACGCTGCGTTTGAAGGGATAAGGTCTATATTTGATTGTGTAGTACGTTCTGATTTATAAATTGCGAGTGTGAGCGCGACTTCGTATCTATTGGTTTTACTAAATTGCATGTGTAGTTGTGGCGCGGTAGTGGGGAGCAAGTGGAGACACTGGGTTCCGATACATTTTCAACTACTTGGCATATCTTCTTCTTTCTTATATCTATGGTTGGCATACTATGCAGTAAGTATTTTATTAAAGATATTATTAAAACATAGTACATAAAATTCGCCTATTTAGATATTTCAGGATTTTTATTAGTATCCGACCGAAAAAAGATTTTCAGCCGAAAACGAAAAACAATGTTGTAACGTTTCCGCTGTGTACGTGTATGAAGTGACGATGATGACGTGCATAGTAAAATACATAATTAACCTCATTTTACAACTTCAAAACAAAATTGCGTCCGTTTATGTCAGTGAAACCACGACCGGTCAATATTCCGAAATCCCGAAGTAAGCCGAACGTCACCTGATATTGCCGAGCTTTGATGATTTCCCCCAAAAAAAATAAAAAAAACAATATTGCCGAGCTTAACGAAGTAGGAAGAATATACGCGCGACAATTCATGAACTTTTGATTTTCGGCTTGGCTTTTTTTTTTTTTTTCTTTTTTTTTTTTTGGCTGATGCTTCGGCTGGTTTATGGCCGAAATCGAAAATATTTTATTAATATTTTTGTAATCTGACTATCAATATTAGCTTGAATGTTGGTCGCACGTGGATTTTATTTATATCGTGCACAAAATTTTACGTATACAGGGTGACAGGGACATTGATGCACAACTTTTACTATGGATTCAGTACGTGATCCTGGATCTTTCTGGAAATATTGCGTCGGTTATTATTATTTTTTATTTTGCTATTATACAGAGTGATTTTTTAGTCACCGTTTAAATTTTTCAGGGTGATAGTACCCGTGAAATTGAACAACTTTCTTCAAGGAACATGGGTGGAAATATGAAAAATAATCGGACCTTCAATGCAAAATCAATAGTCAGCTGATCGATTTTGTATGGGCGGTCCGATTTCTTTTTTCATATTTCGACCCATGTTCCTTGGAGAAAGTTGTTCAATTTCACGGGTTCTATCAACCTTAAAAAATGTAAACGGTGACTAAAAAAATCACCCAGTATACTTACGATTTTGGCCGCGTGGGTACTCAATTTTTGTAAGAAACAGCTGTTTTTTTAATACCCGACGAACATTTCCTACGCAGGGTCCTGAGTGAAATACAGAGTGTATGGTAACAGGTTGCGTGTCGATGTCCCTGCCTCCACTTGCGTACGAATTGTTCTCGAAATATACGATAGATGCAAATTTGATGTAAAGTGCACATAAAGTACCAACTGGACAAAATGTTTACAAAAAATAAATAAAATCATGTTTATTGTTCAACAATGTAGTTTAATTTCATCAGAAACTCATTTCAAAATGATGGACATATCAATGTCCATCATTTTGAAATGTTAGTTCAATTGGCAAACGCGAAGGTGTAAAGATCCAATGTAAAGAAAAACGAGCATGGCAAAGTAGTCATTTTTCGGGAATTATTAGTATCTTACCCGATCATTCCAATGAGCACAAACACGATTAGTATATACTAGAAGCCCCGCAAGAGTCACACAGTCCACTTATTTGCTTGCCCTCGTCGGTCCTTGGATACTAGGTGGAATGATTAGTACCCATCCAGATCATTCCAATTAGCTCAAACACGATTAGTATATACTAGTAGCCCTGCAAGAGTTACGCAGTCCACTTATCTGCTTGCCCTCGTCGGTCCTTGGATACTAGATGGAATGATTAGTACCCATCCAGACCTATCCAATGAGCACAAACATGATTAGTATTATATAGGGTGACTGGTAATTAGTGACCGACATTTAAACACATGATTGTACTCATCATTATGAACAACTTTTACTATGGGACCAAACCCGAAATCGCGAAAAAACAGTCAGCTGTTCCCTACATTTTGACTAGTTATGCAAACATAAATGTAGGGAACAGCTGATTTTTTTTCGCGATTTCGGGTTTGGTCCCATAGTAAAAGTTGTTCATAATGATGTGTACAATCATGTGTTTAAAGGTCGGTCACTAATTACTAGGCACCCTATTTCCTAGTAGCCCCTAAGAGTCACATAGTCGACTTTTCCATAATTAACTTATACAAAGTTTTTTACACTTCAATAGCGCTACCATGAGTTCAGCCAAAACTCGCTACCATCTCCGTGAATTATTTATATGAATATTGTACAGCACTCCTAGCGTTCACAGAAAGACTATTATTTCGTACCATGACCAGCACCCTAATTGCGTAACTCACGATTCATCATAATCTGTATCGTTTTGAAACGGATTGTTAAACCATTGCTTCATATGTTCGAAAAATGTGTCCGTTCGACAACATAAATAACGCATTGAATATTGTTTAACTGTGAAGACGAAACCAATTATGATCAATCGTGAGTTACGCAATTAGGGTGCAGATTTTGATAGGTAACAAACGATAGTCACTAAAGTTTTTCAACAGTCGCGAAAAATACCCTTGTGATAGTAGCTACGTAACTCACTAGCATTTTGAGGTGTGAAAAATATGTTTACATTCAAACTATATACGTTTTTGAGTAAATTAAATTCAAAATAACGTCTGGAAGAGCTTATTAAGCATGGAATTTGTTAGTGGTCGCTGAATTTGAAGACCAACGGCGCGACGTGAACGGCGTGAATTTCAAGTCAAAATGAGTATTCAAGTTGGATACCAATAATTGGGAAATATAAGTAAAAGAAAGGTAATCAAACTTTACTCATTGTTTTTTCTATTTTTGTTAACTAATTTCACTTGAGTCTAAAACGCTGCTAAGTACAACGTCAACAAAAATACAAATTGAATAGACGACACTCGACAGTGTCGTTATAGAATAAAAATTCAACAACCACTAAATACCATCAGTAGTCCACTAACCGCCAACCTTTCTATTTAGTTGGATTATTTCGTGCTATTGACTTTAATAACATTTTTAGCATAGTGATAGCACTACATTTTGAGCATATGAGCCGTTCCTCTTATTATTGAGAAAGAAAGAAACAAAACATAAGGAGTAAGAGCTAGACGACACGATCTATCGAGCTTACCTTAGCGAATCCATAAAACTCTTGGTGCAAGCATTATATAAATCTATTTGATTCACGTTTACTCACTAGCGATTTATTTTTCCAAAACAACTTAAGGCGACGATAGATGACAGCTACCTACAGCGATGCAATGCCGCCCGTCGCTCGCAAGAGACCCCGCCTCAACGCGCATCAAGTTATTCGAAAAACAACCCATGTTGATATATGAAACACAATTCAAAGAAACACCGTATATTAAATTTTGGGTGATTAAATTGTCTTTTAGATGGTGAAAGTTTCATGGTTATACACCCGATAGTTTTTGCGTGATTATCGTTTTTATGTCCGCGATAGACATTACTTTACCAATTAATTACATTATGTTATAAAAATATTATTTAAAATATTCACATATCAAATGACGAAGAAAATTGTCTAGTTTCACATATAATTTTTTCAAATACATAAGACAAGCCGTTTAGACGTGATCTTCAATAAAAAGTCCTTAAAAGTCGGCTGTCTGCGCCTTAAGGTAGGCGTACTGATGACCAAAATACTGGAATAGGTCTCTGTCGGGCGCTCATTGATGGCCCTTCTTCTTTGCCAGTGTTTGTAGTTTGTAATTGAAGTTTTCACTTTTTCTGTGTATAGGGTCAATATTGCGAGTCTACCCTGTAGCAGTTTTATTTACGGTACATTACAAATCCTCCAAAACACCAGCAAAATCTGTCGCCGCATGAAGCAGAAGAAGACTGGACTCTTGTAACGAATGTTTCGAACATCTATCGGGCCCCTAAGAAAACCACAGCGGGATTATGTAAAGTGGTGGGTTCGACCTGATACTGGTTAATAAAATGTGATGGTTTAATTTCTATAATGACTATGTATTTTAGGCGCACAAATTAATGATGGAAACAGACGATTGCGATTCTGTGATGTCTGGGGAGGATTCTAACTCGGAGGACTCTGACGACTCGGACACCAGTGACGAATCGGTGGGTCGCTACGACACGGAGGCCCCTGACGACACGGAGGCCTCTGACGACACCGAGGTCGAGGAGGACAATGAGGCCGCGGGGGCCTCGGAAGTCACTGGGGCCCCGATAGATACAAATGACTCAGATGAGATGAATGTCGTCGAAGTCATCGTGCAGGACGATGAGGTACACACTTTCATTGTAAGAAACAGTCGATTAGCTAAATGTCACCTTGAAAACTTTGCTGTCAAGCAACATCAATTGTTGCATACGGCGAAGTGAGAACATTCGGTTAAGGTGCAAAATTTTCTTCAGTTTTTTGCAGTTTGCAAGTCAGTGTCAGATTGTATGTAGATTAAAACGATAGGTAAAGCCCCAGGGTTAATTTGCTTGCAGCTTCAAAATAATTCAAAGGCCTATTGGTCGTTAACGAGATCTCTCAGCTTTTCAACAATCACGCTCCATTCTTAGTTTCTGTTGGTACCCGTCGTGTATATTTCATGGGTAATCAATGTCGTAAAGCTTGTTAGATGGGTAAAGTACATTTCTTTTTCAGACTGAATCTGGCCACATGATGATGCCGGTAATATCGACGGAGGAACCTTCTTCAGCCATGTCCTCTGGTGCTTCATTTACGCTCGATAATGATGATGGCGATTCTCTAGTTTCGTTTTACCAAATTGTAAGGGTGGAAGACGACAACGCCGACTCCGTGGACGAATCCGCCAATCCGTCGGACGTAAGCTCTGACCTCTCGGACGAAAGCTCCACCGACTCCTCGTGCGAGCCCGACCCGATTGATGGTAGGAAGCTTTTTGTCTAGCCATATCTTTTCTTGTCTTTTGCATTCGTTTTTGTAAAACTTTATAATATTTCAGTGTTGGCCGATAGGGCAAGAATTAAGGCTCTCACACTCATGAGGGATTATCAAAGAATTCTAAGGATGGAAACTCGTGTTCGGAAGCACTATAACACTGCACTTCGTAATTATGGCAGATTGATTCGCAGGAAGACCATGGAGATAAAGAGGTAAGTAATAATCTCATGATTTCAGCGGTTTTAACAAATCAGTAATAATCTCATTACAATTTCAGCGGTTTTAAACAAATCAGTAATAATCTCATGATAATTTGAGCGGTTCTAAACAAATCAGTAATAATCTCATGATAATTTGAGCGGTTCTAAACAAATCAGTAATAATCTCATGATAATTTGAGCGGTTCTAAACAAATCAGTAATAATCTCATGATAATTTGAGCAGTTCTAAACAAATCAGTAATAATCTCATGATAATTTGAGCGGTTCTAAACAAATCAGTATTATTATCATGATAATTTGAGCAGTTCTAAGGAGGTCAATAATAATCTCATGATAATTTGAGCAGTTCTAAGGAGGTCAGGAATAATCTCATGATAATTTGAGCAGTTCTAAGGAGGTCAGGAATAATCTCATGGTAATGTATTATGCTTTTAACTCAATAATCTAACTAACTGGGGATGTATAAGGTCTTAACGTTACTTATGTAACATGTGTATATTTGTAGAGCAACCGCAACTTTATGTCTGGGTAGTAAAATTACTTTTCCAAAAACACACGTATGGAAACGAATTACCGAGTGCGGCATAGGGAGATGGGGAGGTACCAGGACGTTAATTGGGTACGACTATCCCTTTCAGGGGTGACTTTAATCCGTCGCGTCCATTAGCAGTGTCCGTCCAACCTCGACGCCCGCGGTGGAGCCTATGTGAGCTGTCAAAGGCAATATCTAATTTTAATTAAATGGTATTGCAATCGAGTTTATTGTTTACAAGCTTTTGCCAGCGGCTTCGCCCTCGTGGAGGTCGGTGTGTTATCATCATCATCATCAGCCTATAATAATCCCACTGCTGGGACACAGGTCTCCTCTCTGTGAGAGGGATTGGGCCGTAATCCCCCACGCGAGCCCAGTGCGGGTTTTGTTCTAGAACTTTTTTGTTCTAGAACATGCCGGTTTCCTCACGATGTTTTCCTTCACCGTTTTGAGAGCAGTGGTAATGAAATAATTTACACAAAGTAAAGCGCCTGACTGGGTTCGAACTCACAACCTACAACTCATAAGTCGCGGCCGTTACCACTTGGCTACCACTGCTCTCGGTGTGTTATACTTACATATATACCTTCCCCTTGCATCACTGTGCCTATTGATGAAACCCCATTGAAATCGAGCTGAAGCTAGTAAGTAATACGCGGCATAGTGAATGGCGATGGGGCGTGTTGCTAATGCTATGTCCCGCACCGGTCGAACAATCAGGTTAAACTTTGCTTGCTGCGATTGTTCCAGGTATGGGTGACCATCTTTTCTTATCAAAACCCCCGTGCTTCGGAAAACACTTTAAGTCATTGATCCCGGCTGTCATTCGTGGGTCTTTGTTACGGGTCTTGATAACCAGTCTTACCAAGGGGTATCGCATTGCCCTGTAGCTGGTTTTGTGGAGTTCAGATAGGCAGTCGCTCCATCTAAAATACTGGTATCCAGCTTCATCCGGTTAGACAGGAAGGCGACCCCAACAGATGATGATGATTCACATCACCACTCACAAATTTACCTCGGGTCATTATTTTTACACAATTTGATGTTTTATTTAACATTCAAAGTATACATTGCTAAAAATCACATTACAATAATGGATGTTAATTATTTAACACTCTATGAAGCGACCATCATTTTCTTCTAGTGATGTACCGAGTAGTCGCTGACTAGTCGCCAATATTTGTAGTCGGCGATTAGTCGGCGACTATTCGGCCTATTTTTTACTCGTATTAAGATGCTTAAAAATTTAAAAGTCGTCGATTGAAATGAAATTGAAATCTTTACTGTTATTATTTTTATTATAGAATCAGTTTCTCAGTTTACTTACAGTGCAATCTAGAATATGATAGGAAGAAACGCCGGCTCGCGCTTAAAAACAATGATAGAATAAATGCAAAGCAAATAAAAACATGTCCTGAAAATTCCGCCTGGTCACCGGGCGCCGCGAACCGGTACCTACGAGCCGAAAGCGTAGTCACGAACATTACCGATGTCACCCGAACTCAACCGAAAGCAATGATCGGCTTCGCCGAGTAGTCGGCCGATTAGTCGGCCATTTTAAAGCTGACCATTTTAAAGTCGGCTAGTCGGCCAAAAATAATAATCGGCCCATCTCTACTTTCTTAGTAAAAGTTTTGACTAATGGTGTGTCAATTTGTTACAGATACCGGAAAATGCTATATGCTATGAAATGTTTTATCGAGATGACGGAGGAACTTAACTAAAGACTCAGATATGAATTTCATTATTATATAAGTGCATGTTAGATGTAAGTCTTGTTTCAATTTTTGAGTATCTATTTAACCTGTAAGACTTCAAGAGTCTTTTCATACTAGTCTGGGCAAAGCCCATCATGTAATCAATTGATAATAAACTGTAGTTGTTTTTCGGCCTCAGTTCAGTTGTTTCGTTGCCCTCCGGCCCAATTATTTTTCCCGCTTCAAGAGTTAATGAAATGCGGAGTTTTTCTCGCAATTAGATGTGTCAATTAATCAGTTCTGTACTACAGGTGTCTTGAAAATTTGCGCTTTAGGCTAGTGTAGCGTTCTCTACCTGCAAAAGGACAGAACTGATATGGCTTGCTTGTACTGTTGCAAAACTGCAACAAAAAAATCTGCTTAATGCCTCTGTAAATATACATGAACTCACGAAATTACGATTCTGGGTAAAGTATGGTAAGGGTGAAGTCTCCTATAAATGATATCAGTCGTGAAAATCGTCAATGTGGTTACTATGGAAAGACTGACTTGCTAGGCTATGTAATATCAGTGGGTTTTCAATATCGGAAATGATTTTCTATTTTTGTTCCCAGTATTCGGAATTCCGATATTGGTACCGAAACTAGGAAATTTTAATAAAAAGTTGAATTTCATTGAAAAAAAAAATGCTTTTAAAATAATGTCAAATATTGCTTCAAAAATATACATGACAAAATCAGCTCGCTACAGTTTTAAAAATATATTTTTTAAGTCCATAAATCAAAATATAACAGAAACTGATAAAGTATATAAAAACTGAAATGTAATATAAAATCGAATAAAAATAAGAGTTTGTAAAAAGGGAATATCTGCGTCTTCGGTAGTGAACGCTTGGCTTGTTAATGAGTGCGTTAAAATGACAGACAATGCATCTATTATTCCGTCTGACACTCAACGCTAGTTAGTAAAAAATAACAACTTCTGTACCTTATATAGTAATATCGGATTTGAAATGCCGGAAAAATCGTGAACATCAGAATGACTGGCCAAAATGACCGATCAGCTTTTAAATATTACTAAAATCTAATACCTATTTGGTACTATTTGATACCTTTGTTTAAATAATTGGTACCTAATTAATAACCGAGAAAATGAATTTAAAAATTGGGCCGTCATTCTGATGTCAGGATGACTGCCCACATTTAGGATCTCCACGTAAGGACTCCAAAATTTCAATTCGCCTTTACAAAAATGTAGTACCTATTTGATACCTAAACATATTTTTTTTTCTACTTTTTTAGGGCAAAGAAAGCTTAAAAGACATGTTGTTTTTTTATATTTTCTAGCTTGATAATATGAGCTTTGCTTCTAGGATATCAATATTACGGATATTGTTGGTTATAATACAAAAAAAAAAAAACAATGAGAAAACATGTAATTTAAGCTGTAAAATTGTGCGAAATGCAATTCGCTTAAACTTCATTTTAGGTAAGTATTTTGGAAAAACAAAACCCCTACGAGCCTAGATAAATATTTTCTGAATCCGAATATCACAATAATATGGTGGAAATATGCTCAAATTGCAAATGATTTAACTATTACTTTTGTATGGACAAATTATCCTACGTCACCTTAATAAACAAAAATCTCTATAAAAATCTTTATTATTTGCCCTAAAAATCTAGAAAAAATATATGTTCAGGTATCAAATAGGTACAAAATTTTTGTAAAGGCGAATTGAAATTTTGAAGCCCTTACGTGGAGATCCTAAATGTGGGCAGTCATCCTGATATCGGAATGACTGCCCAATTTTTAAATTTATTTTCTCGGTTATTAATTAGGTACCAATTATTTAAACAAAGGTATCAAAGGTATTTTTGTCTTGCAGAAAAGAGCTGTTCGATCAATTTATAAATTAAGTCCGAGACACTCTCTCAGAGAGAAATTTAAGGAGATTAATGTAATGACTGTGCCTTCACAGTATATTTATGAAAATCTTTTATATGCCCATAAAAATATTAAATTGTTTAAAAAATATAGTGATATCCATAGTATAAATACTAGGAACAAACACAAATTTGTTGTACAGACGCCAGCAGGTCAACCTACCCCAAACTGTCAAATTTTCCCAATTGAACATGAACCTTACGGTTACGGTTTAAAGTTGAAAATCTATCGAATAAATTTGACAGATTGGAGTAGCTTGATGTGCTGGCGTCTGTACCATCAACAAGGCTCAAGAAAATAGGTGGGTCATTCAGATGTCAATGTTCTTTAATAAACTTCCAAGCCATGTTCAAGATCCAAGTCTCAATAAATTTAAATCATTCATTAAACGTAAGTTGTGCCTGAAAGCCTTTTATACCGTTAAAGATTATATTGAGGACAAAAAAGCTTGGGATTGACCTGCTCCAATTTTGTATACAGTTTTTTTTTTTAAATTTTTGTTTTGCTCTTTGACATTCGATTATTGTTATATACACTTTGACATTTGATTATTATTAAATACACTTTGACATGAATATTTACTTTGAGAAGTATAATATTATTTTGCTTTAATTATTGTGAATGTGAGGACTATGTGGTATTTTTGTTTTTGAGTTTCATTTCTTTCTCAGTTCATTTTTAAAGTTAATCTGGCAGTTTGAGTACTTTATGTGGCCTACCCTAATGTCCTTTCTTTGGTATTGTTCGTCAAATCGTTGAGCTCCTCAAGTTCTGAGTTGAGCCGTATGATTACTGATACATGCGTGCACTGAATGGACAGATCCACTCAATCTGTGTGGTTTCTTTCCTCAAAAGACCATTTCAGACACCAATCCACATAGTCTTCACATGATCTGACCAAGATTATGTCTGGACTTTAAAAGAGACTGTGACCTCTGAGTTTGTTTCGGCCTTTCTTCTCAGAGTAGTCAGTTAGGAAACGCCGACCTCACCTAGTTTAAAAAATATAATTGACGTGTAAAAGTGTTTGTACAAACCTACTTACAGAAATAAAATCATTTATCATTTATCAAATAGTACCAAATAGGTATTAGATTTTAGTAATATTTCAAAGCTTATCGGTCATTTTGGCCAGTCATTCTGATGTTCACGGAAAAATCTACTCGAGATCTAGTGGCCAATTCTGGTAATTAAAAACGTTAAAAATCTAGTCGCAGTGTAATCTCGGCTACAAGCAAATGTCAAAAATGTGTGTTGACAGATTGAGACAGATCAGACTGTGAACGTTCTTAAAATTACGAGATTTGCCCCTCTGATATTCATACCCTAGTTAGTACTGTCGTAGTCTCTTAACTCAACTTTAATATCAGCTAACACCACTAAAAATCACATCACATCGCTTCAATCATAACATACATCAGCTCGCTTTGCTTCGAAAACGTTCATAACATCATCACAACGTGCGTCGGGTTCAACTGCGGTTGCTGCGCTACGGCCTGATTCATTGTTAAGTAGGTAATTAATTATAAGGTAACAGTGTCTACAGCGCTATAAGGGTCCTTGCACGCGTGGCCTAATTCGGAATGAAATTCGCGATTTTATTTTTTAATGCAATTTCACAAATGTTTAGAATAAGTTCGTGACGGAATTTTATCGCGCATTTGATTATCAACTCTCAGTGTTGAACCGAATATTGAGAATCCAACAGACTACAGCTTGAGTGAATCACAGCGCGGTGAAAAAACAATTTTCGATTCTCAATTCTTTGGTGCTAAGCAGAGCGCTGAGAATTCAGTACGCGAAAAATTCCGCCGCCATTTTATTACATGCGTACGTGGACTTACCGACCAACGTCATTCGAGCGAAAGATCCTTATAGCAATGTACTATATAGGTATACTCCGTCCACAGTTATTTTAACTCTGACAACTGCAACGCAAAAGCACCCTTTTTGTAACGAACATTGTGATATTACAGACTTGTTAGTGGCAGTAACAGAAAAGCAACCTTATCATAACGGGAACAAAGATCACTTTGATTTTGACAGTGACGCGGCATCAGAGGTAAAACAAGTTTGAACGGAGTTTACTCACAATCCTCTTATCACCCCATACTGCAAAACTGTTCACAAGACCCATCAATATCTGAGTGGGAGACGAATGTAATCTGTTTATCCATATTCATAATCATCGTCATTGCCACCTGGTATTACTAACTGCATAGTACCTATGCTTTCTTTTAAACTGTTTAAATCAAAAAGTCATTTGTTCAAACTAGGCTGAGAGTCAGCACTTTTTGAACGTCAAAATTACATAAAACAGTCCCAGAAAACGCCCGCTCTTCACCACTTCCTAGTGCTTTAACTGGGAAGATGTGGCGCAGCAAACTCCCCCGCAGCACAGCTGTCTGTTTAGTTAGAAGAACTTAATTCTATAGGTACAACTGTAGGTACCTAATTATTTACTAAACACAAAACATGGCCGTCGTTTCTTTGACCTAACCTTGGCCACCTTTCGGTCACAGCTTTACTCCATCGGCCAATACCTTGTCTAACTAGATATCCTGCCCAACTCCACTTGAGGCGCATCGCCCTGTCCCCGACGACGAATTTTGGTGTTACGCACTCGGTCTAGTAGATTTATGCCAAGAGTTGCCCGCTCCATGGCCCTTGGTGCTACTCATATGCGGTGTACAGTCTCCTTTGTTAGCGTCCATGTCATAACAGCATAATCAGCCTAGAATGTTCCCATTGCTGGGAAACCGGTGCAGGAAAACATCCTGAGGAAACCGGCATGTCCAAACGCAGGCCTCATGGTGATTTTGTTTCTCACTCAAGCTGCCAAATTGTCAAAACAATTTCCAGTCTGTCCAGTCAGTGCACGCCTGTTTACTGTATTAACGATTTTATGCATTTTATGGCAACAAACTATGTAATTAAATCGATAACCAAGTTTGGTCCTGTTTCAGCCCTGCATCCCTATCCAAGCCATTTGTTGGTACTATTAAATATAGACTGATATCTTCGTATAGAATTGGAGGGTAAATTGTAAATACATGAGTCTGTTATTGCCTACTGCAAGGCAAAAGGCTCCCTCCTCTCATACAGATAAGGCATATTTAACATCACCACGCTTTTTTAATGTTGTGTTTGTGTTATCAACTTTGCCCACCTACCCATGTGACTTGGCATCGATACAACACTTTTACTTCCTCCATTCTCGAATCCTCTGTCAACCGTCACGTTATCATTTACCTGAATTTAAGCTAAGTAAATTTGGAATTAGTATTCGCTTGGTATTGGTATGTTATAGTTGGTAAGTATGTAACGATAATTTATAATGAATACGAATGAAATATCCCTCAATTACTAAAAATCTTGTTTTTTTTTACTTTGTATCGCTTTGATATTAAATGGTGGCAACAGATGTTTAGTAATTGAGATATACAGGGTGTTTGGTAGAACGTTGAACATACGAAAATGGTGGATAGGTGGGGTCATCTGCTACTTACTCAGCCCTAATTTATTTGGCCCTGGCCCCCTGGATTTAAAAAAAAATGCAAGTTGAAATTAAGATTTAAGTATTTTTTACATCTTTCTGTAAGTTTGAGGACTCATAACTTTTTTTCTAGCTAACATCTGAATAAAGCAATAATTTTATAAGAATCTGCCAACATTAAAGATAAAACAATGCCTGTTTTACCAATTTTTAGTAAAAATTACACTTTAAAGTTAAGAAAGTGGTGAAACTAGAAGAAAGAATAAATTTTATTTTTAAAATATCCAGGGGCCCGGGTTCTGCCAAACATCCTGTATCTCATAAGTACAGTACTCGTGGGTAAAGTAACTTATGGAAAGTAAAGATGCCACAGTTGGTCGTATCGATATCTAAATACAATTAATAAAATAAAAGTTGTTTTTTAGAGGTCATCGACCGCTGGTGGTTTTGTTACTTGAAGTATGAACTGAGACAATCTTTTTTCACGTGTTTTGGCATCGAAACAAATCACGTCGGTGATGACTACACAAAAAAAAAGAAACCTTTCAAAACACTACACTAATTGCAGTCGATGACCCCACAAAAAAAAAAAAAACATCAAATTATTTCCTTTATTTGTCATTAGATATCGATACCGATTACGTCAGCGAAGTTTGGCTAGCTAATTTAATTTGACCCTGTGATACTATTATGAAGCTAGATACTAACTGTTTGGGACTTACTAACTGGAAGCTCCTGCTTGGTCTAACAAACCTAACATTCGATCATTCAGAGAAATTCTAAGAACTCTATGCTAGCCTGCTGATCTTCGTTCACCAGCCACATCTTGGATTCGTAAGTATTAACTTTCTGGTTCTTATCCCTACATAGTGTCTTCTTTTTGACTCGGAGACTCAAGAAGAAGGCACAGGGATATATTGGCCAACTCCCTAAGGGTTTCAACCGTCGTCGTGTCATTCTTCCTGATGCTAGGAATCAACTCACTTTACCTAAATTCTCACAAAGATTTAATCAGAATAGATCAACAGGTAAGATACACTAGGGTAATTGCGTAACACACTAACAGTAGGAACAGCTTACATTTTGACCGTTCAACAATATTCATTGCGTTATTTACGTTGTCGAGCATACACATTTTTCGAAAATATGAAGAAATGGATCAGCAAAATTCGAGAAGATTCAGATTGTGATAAATAGTGTGTTACGCAATTTGGGTGCTGGTCTAAGACCTAGAAGTCATACGCTGAGCTTGGAACCTGCAACAAAGCATTAACGAACAGAGTCAAATGATTTTTTTACAGATCTTAAGTAAATAAATATGGAGTACCACAAGGGAGCGTTTTGGGTCCCTTGTTATTTTTTTTTGTAATAATTATTTACCAGGTTCAATAAACTATGTTCTATTCGCTGATGATATTGTTGCTCAATAACACTAAAGGTTTTAAGGAAAACAAACGAAGCTGTACAGTCTGTGATAAAATGGCTTGCATCTACTAACATCATCATCTGCCTAGCTTTTTCCATATATTTGTAAATATAACGAAATAAAAATAATTCACACACGCAAAAACAGCCCGAATATGTTCTAGTGGATATATAGGATTAATTTTGGGATACTGACGTAGACCACGTTCTCAAGGACGTAAAAATGTCGCGACAGGGTTTTTAACTCGGTGTTGAGCATTGAGAATCCAAAAGATTGCATCCCGGCGCGTCGAACAAACACACTTTTCGATTGTAATCTCTCGATCCTAAGCAGTGCGTTGATGATCCAGTGCGCAATAAAATCCCGCCATGATATGATATGGGGCTAAATTTACTGTACAAAATAAATGTGTAAGAGCTAAATACGGTGTAGGTCTCTTTTGAGTCTCATATAAAATAAGCCGATGACCTTCACCTTTTGTATTTGTTCGATGAGGTAACGGGGTTTGTAAGGAAGCATAATGAAATCTTTAAATTCAAAGGGTCACCTTTGAATATGAAAGACATCCATTAGGTTTCGAACATTTTGCACCTATAAAATAAATAAAAATTATGTTCAACATGTTTCGTGTGTTTGTTGTGTTTTGTTCTTGTTTTGTGTGTGTTTGCCTTTGATTATAAAATTACAACAGATACTAAGAGATAGGCAACATGAATTTTGATGATTCTGTTTTTTTAATAAATACCACATACAATTTTTTTTTTAATTTATGTGTACTACTTCTTCGAGTGTAAAATTAGAATGAACGTACGCCAAGAGATACAACAAAATATTGATTAGATTTTTTTTTAATACTTACAACAGGAATTAAAAATAATGTTTAATATAAACGTTATTCACTAATTTTAACACGTTTTATAAAGAATATAAGGGAATTTATAATTAAGTATGTATTTTACAATGAATCTACGCAGATGAATAATAGAAAAATTATTTTGTCAAAGTCAAAGCATTTATTTCAACTAGGCACTTAAAAGGCACTTTTGAACGTCAATATTTATTTTGTGTAAAGTTTCTGACAGATGAACTTATTTTGATATAGATCTTAGCGGGCGTATTGATTTTTATTTGGAATAAGTGCGGTTACATTATTATTATTTTTACTTTTGCCATTTATAATTTATTATTGTTTACTAATAATTCAGGACTTAAATGAATAATTTCAAATAATTATTATTCTTATTATTCGCAAGCCATATTAAGTGACAAACATGTCTGATGCTTAATTTTTTCTTGATGTTTCTTGATGATTCTGCAAACATTTTATTCTTGTGTATGTACACATGTTTGAGAAAATAAAGATTTATTGTCTTGTCTTAAATATAACAGGTTAATAGAAATTGTTATATTAAGATTGTTTTGTGATTTATAATAGAACCCCACCCTAATTGCGTAACTCACGATTAAACATAATCTGTTTCGTTTTGAAACAGATTGTTAAACCATTGCTTCATATGTCCGAAAAATGCGTCTGCTGAACAACGTAAATAACGCAATATATAATTCAATTTGACAGTTCAACAATGAATATTGTTGAACTGTCAAATTGAAACAGATTATGATCAATCGTGAGTTATGCAATTATGGTGCTGTTCTATAGTTATGTAGTTTGTCTTGATATTTATATTAAATAGCACAACATAGTTTTAAATTTACTAAAATTAGTACCTGAGTAGGGATTATTAATGTGAAACTTACATGCCGTGAACAGGCAAAATATAAAATGTACCACCAACTATTATAACTTGTAAAACCTGTATGTTCAGAAAAATATATATTCTAATTATTATTTTTATAAATGTAATCTGTATACAGGGTGGAAGGGACTTTTGACGCACTTTCTGATACCATGTATCTGTACATGATGCTAAACTGACCTTAAAGCGGGGCGCTAAACATTTTCGACGGTTATTAAAAAAAATATAGCACAATTTAACCACGAAGGTAATCACTTTTCTATGAA
Organism: Polymixis flavicincta; assembly: GCA_949987655.1. NCBI lineage: Eukaryota > Metazoa > Arthropoda > Insecta > Lepidoptera > Noctuidae > Polymixis > Polymixis flavicincta. Next base: position 5,298,329 of record OX465171.1, on the reverse strand, counting down.
ATAGCAGATTTTTGTTGTTGGTAAACGACGATATTTTTTTACGCTAGGGTTAAGGTCAATCATGTGCCATTTTCATGGTGTCAGTTTAAGCGTCGATGTTGTTACCGCCCTATGTATTTAATTATGACATATTGTGTCATGTACTTATGTAGTAAGCCCTTTATTAAATATGTAAAAAACAAATATTTATGTGTATTTTTCGAACACAACTTCGTCTTATAGGTTTTAAATTCTATTTATGTCAGTGTTCACTTACAAACCATTGTGTTTTGCAGTGCCTTGTCTGCTACCATGTGTATACTATAACCTACAACTATTATATTGTTAAATATGTGATGTACAAGAGAATAAATAAATAAATTGTCGACAGCCTAATCGTAATAATATGTTACACTACAATATAAAAACACACGCTAGCCGGGAGTAAAAAAAAAAAAAAATACCCTCATTGTCACTTTGTTTTATTTATTTCTTTAATTGCCTATAAAACTGTAACCATAAATTCAGCATAACATTCTAAACACACCTTGTGGAAAAAAAAATCGGTTATCAAAAATAAAAACATCGGCTGTTTCATAGAAAGTGCAACACCTACGTGAAAAATGTATAGAACAGCTAATTGTTTTTTTTTTATGCACGACGAAATTTTCAACGCAGGTATTCAGAATCGTGTACTGAAACCACGGTAAAAGATTGCGCGTCGAACTCCCTGCCACCATGGTGGCAATGTTTATGAGAGAAGAGGACACAGCTGCATACATATTTACCAGTCCTCCTCTTGCTGTGGTTCTGGCTCGTCAAAGACAATTGCTTCTGATAATTTTAAGCTCAAGCGAATCAAAAAAGGCACGATACACTGACAGACTTATAGAACATCTGTCATTTGTTTTTCAGACCGAGAGCAGTCAACACCAGGGCTCGGAGTACATCAGCAAGGCGTCCCGCATTCTGGTCAAGCTGCAATGGTATAAGCCCACGTTCACAGCGACGTATAAACAAAATCGCGGCCGGTTTCGTTCGCGCACTGCCGACAGTTGAAAATCGATCACTGCGTTTTTTCGACGCGCTGATACTCACTCGCGCTGCATCTGGTGGATTCTCAATGTTTGGTGCAACACCGGGAGTAGAAAAATCAGTGCGCGTAGAATTCCCACTGCGATTTTGATTAGCTCATCCGACAGATGACCCATCATACATCATCCTTCTTAGTCGGTACCGCATCTTATTGTGTTATATTAAAACCAATAGCTGCTCGTGACTTCGCCCCCACTCGTGACCCCGCCGCATCGTATGGCCTGCCCGTGCGAGTACTTCCTAGTCGTGACTTTTTTTCTTCTAGCACGACTCCTAAGGATTCTCGCGTGATGTTACATAGCATATAGCCTTCCTCGATAAATGATCTATCCAATACTAAAATATGTTTTCAATTCGTGCCAGTAGTTCCTGAGATTAGCGCGACCAAACTCTTCAGCTTTATAATATTAGTATAGACAAGTCATAAGTATAGATGCCTATTTTCCCCCGGCAAGTGGTTGCTGTATTCCGGTTTGGATATATCTGTATTCACAGAATCATAAGATATTTCAGCTATCTCAAGCATAGATGAATCTACCAACTTGCACAGGGCCAGCGAGGTGGATTATGGCCCACTCCTTCCCAGAGAGGAGACCTGTGTCCCAGCAGTGGGAACATTATTGGCTGATCATGTATTAAAGCACTCTGGAACGTCAAAATAGAACTGATTCTAGTTGCTTTTACAAAAGGAAGTTTTGAAGAATGGAAAAGTATCGTTGCAGTGTTGACCACTTACCCATACGTTTGTTGATGGCTCGTTTGCCATCCAAACTCGAAACTAATGGAACACCTCTACTGATTTCAGGTACGACCAAGCCGTGGATAGCCTTCGTCGCGAGATCGGCTTCCACCAGGAGTCTGGCAACACCGGCGCCATCGGGAGGCTCACCGTCGCCATAGTGCTTGTCCAGCTCGCTAGAGGCGACGCTGTAGCCGCTGAGAAAGCGTACAAGGTACACCAGTTTTATTTCTGTAAGTAGGTTTGTATAAACCTACTTTTTGTTTTGCCTTGAAATAATATTGAATTTTCTTTGGCTCTAAAGGTGGCAGACATGGCAAAATACATTTTTTTTAAAATGAATACCTGTATTAAAAATGATTGAAATTGATTCAGCAGTCAATTATGAACAAACTACTTTCAGGACTTGCGTCTATTTTGTTACACCTTGTATAACTCGACACAGTTAGACCTCTTTTTGTATGTGTGGATAGAATACGTGGACGTGTAACAGAGTTTTACTTGAGGTCGTTGCAACCAAAATGGTTATAGAGAAAAGTGCAGGCTCTCTTAATACCTAAGTGATGACGACAGTGGTCGGTCGCCCTCTTTCTAAACACACACATAAGAACGAGACAGTGCTATGTGTTTTTGTATCTTTAGTATGTATTCAAAAAAGAGAGTGTCCGACCACAGTCGTCTTAATTTAGGTATTTATAGTGTTGGCTCCACTTTTATCTATACGCTTCTTGGTCGCAACACGTCTTTGGTGGTAATGTCAGGTTATTATGGTGATCAAAATATGATTCGCGAACGTAACAAATGTATTTACAGGCTTATAAAGATAATAATCATCAATACAACTATCTGGCTTTATAAGATTCATAATTCTCTTACATTTTTCCAATTTATTTAGAGTCTAACCACTTTCTAGCATACTTCTTTAAGAATCGTCATCTCGGTAATAACACCCTTTCTAACCATATCATCATTCACACAGTCCATCCATCGTTTCTTTTCTAGCAAGATTAACTGACAGAATTAACTATAATTTTCCAGGAATGGGGTAGCAACTGCGAGGTGGCAGAGATGCAGACTCTAGAGCAGATCCTGCAGGCGTACGACGAGGAAGACCGCGAGTCGGCCAAGCGCGCGCTGTCCAGCCCATTCATCCGCAACATGGACGTGGAGTACGCGCGGCTGGCGGCCACGGTCCCGCTGCCCGAGGCCATGGAACCGGCTCCCAGGGCTGCTGTCAGGGAAAATGCGGCCCCGTCTTATGTCAGCCCCAATGCGCAGTCTACTACCACAGCGGTAAGTCCGTAATAGGTTTAGTTTTAGGGCCACCAAAACTCCCGTTTCAATCAAATAGACGACCGATAATCTCCTGATAGCTAGCTGCTGTCGAAGACTGGGCAAATCATGTGAGAACCAAAATAAATCACTTTCGATTTTCAAGCCTGTGGAATGGTTGTGAATTGCCATGCTGGTAGCTGGTCTTGTTCTCACATATCGAAACAACAAGAGTAATTGTACCCCGGATTTATTGACAAAAGTGTCCTTGGAGTTTCTTGGCCGTTCTTCTCCATATATATCTATGTTTCGGAATGGGCAAGTAGCTTCAACTTTCTGATTGAGTGACCAAATCATTGACAATTCCAAAATCCGTCTAAATGGTTGAATTTAAGTATATAAATGCTTTATTATTTGGATCAGGTTTAAACCACCAAGTATGTATAGAAAAGCAGTTCTTTAAAAAAACTGACAAGTTAGCCCAGTGTCATGTGGTAATTTTTGTATAAAAGACTTTGCCCAAATATGAATAAAATTGGCAATGCAAGAATTGACTCAGAGCTTTAGGCTGGAACTAAAGTTAGATCACGTTTTGTAATGAGACAGAATCCCCCTTATTACAAAACAAGGTTTTTTTTTAGGTATGGTTTAAACCATCGAGCCTGTTTTTGACATAAGAACTTAGAACTGAAATAGAATTACAGCTCCTTTTACAAAACTGACAATTTAGCACTGGACTAACTTGTCAGTTTTGTAAAAGGAGCTGTATTTCGATTTCAGTTAGGTTCTTATTTAAAAAACAGGCTCGAAGGTTTAAACCATACCTAAAGAAAAACCTTGTTCTGTAATAAGGGGGTTTGAGTTTATAGGTTCATTTTATTTATTTGGAACAAAAAACAGTTATTCAAATTATTTATTTCAGACATGAGTCCATGGTGTTAGTAACAACAAAATAACTTAATAACTAGTGTTAGTGATAAAAAGAAGATCAAGATAATAATCTTATACATTACAGCATTTACAAAAAGTAATTATATTATATGCGAAAAAGTAAAACCTACACTACAAGGGGTACGCATTAGTGCAAATTTTGGGATTCATTCAATTTATTGAGTCTGGTCAAACCACACTGGGATCGGCGAATGAATGAATGAATAAATGATTTTCATTCGTTCAAAGCAGAATGAATGAATGGATGAAAATCATTAATTCATTATAAAAAAACCAAGCATAGTCCAATATACTAAAATATATATTCTTTCATCTATTCCAGGATGTTTCGAACGTGGACGTAGAAGAGTGTCCCTACGCGCCCGTGACGTACGAGAAAAAGAATGATGAGGAAGATGGCTTGTGTTAAATCTTCACTAGCCGTAGTTTCCGTGTTCAGTTGTCTATTACCTGCCCCGTCGATGGTGCTAGCGCGGTAATATATACTTAAGTAATTTCATTATGGACATGGACGAAGCAAATCTGGGGCTATGTTAGTGTTTTTAATTTGTGCTGGTGGCCCGCCATTCGTTCATCATTTGTCCAAGTGGCCCATGGTCTCAATAACTCTGTGCATCTCTGGTTTATACCATTGATGTAAAAAATAAACAAGATACACAGTCTCGAACAACAGTAACACTCAAAACCTACCCCAATAGGGTATTTTCCATTTTTTCAAAAACTACTTTAATTTGAAGATTGGGACGAAATAAGTAACAGAAAAATAAAAATAAATTGATTTATATCCATTTTCTCCACTAAAAACGATAAAAATAACATTTACATTTCCTTGTTTTGAATTTACCCCCAAAACGCTTCTTACGATGCCTTTTTTATCATGTGACCACACGTGACGTCAACTTTGTGTAAACAGCACAGGTACGAATACTTTGCGGGGCGCATTTTTAGAAGTATTTGTGCACAGAGGCACCGCTCACCAGTAATACCGTTTTCTATCCATAATTTTTTTTGTTAATTGTAAAAACTCGACTCACTTGCTTACAACTACTTTAGTTTACAAAAGCTGACGTCACGTGTGGTCACGTGATAAAAAGTTTTCATAAGGAGCGTTTTGGCGGTAAATTCAAAACAACGAAAAACAAATTTGATTTTAATTGAGAAAATGGACATAAATCATTTTTATTTTATTTTTCTGTTACATATTTCGACCCAATCTTCAAAATAAAATAGTTTTTGAAAAATTGGAAAATACCCTACTATACGTCAGTTGGTTATAGTTTATGATAAAACACATTTGTTTGCAAATTCAACGTTACACGCATGAACTTAGGTGGTTTTTACAACGCAATATCCAAAAAGATTGACTATGTGACACCTGCGCATATTGTGCCCTATTTATGCGGACGTTTTTGAGACGCTACATCAATAGTTTATACCAATAATAATTTCAAACTGAAACCATGAATTCAGCACTTGGTTCTAGTCTCCTTAGCATATAAATTATTCGTTGATTATTAAAAAAAAAAAAACATTCAAATAAAATATAAATATTACCGTACTATCATCACTGACACATCATTTTGTGTTAACCTACGGGGCTATAAAGCCTTTCAGTTGTGTATAATATGTTGACTATATAACGTTGTTAATTTAACGCAGCTCCATTTTACACAAAATTTCTCTGAATAATTATAGATTCAAATTAAATAGGCTGGCAATACCTTACCCACGTGTGTTGGGTATTGATAATATCGAAAACTATCATTCGAACATAGTTCAAAACTTAAATGACACTGTGACATGTACAGAAGCCAGCACATGAAACTACCCCAAACAGTCAAATTTTCCCAATTGAACATGAACCTCATGCTTATGTAACAAAGTAGACAATCTATCGAAGAAATTTGACAGATTGGGGTAGCTTGATGTGCTGGCGTCTGTACATTCAGCCATCCAAACGATGTTATGGTTTTTAGAAATTCGTAAAAAAAAATCTAAGTTTCATGAAAAATTACAAAAACTGTGATATACGCGCACCTGCACCCTAATTGCGTAACTCACGATTGATCATAATTGGTTTCGTCTTCACAGTTAAACAATATTCATTGCGTTATTTATGTTGTCGAACAGACACATTTTTCAAACATATGAAGCAATGGTTTAACAATCCGTTTCAAAACGATACAGATTATGATGAATCGGGAGTTACGCAATTAGGGTGCTGGTTGACGCGGTTCGGGGGCTGATTACGGGCATTGAACTTGGACCATCAAACGATGTTTTTTGTTGTTGTTTCCATTACTTTTCGAAATCGGTATCCAACACGTGGGTAAAGTATTGCCAGCTAATGTAATTCGAGCCTGTATTACGCACCTCCATTTTACACAAAAATTCTCTAAATAATTAAAAGTGTATAGTATTTTTGCGTAGCTATGAAAATTAGGGGTAAAAAGACAGCTCTGTATGAAGCTTTAAACTAGATTTAAAGCTAAGCAGTTTAATTGGTCAATGCAAAGATAAAAACAATTATAAAATCGGTTTGGCATGACTTTTACAGGGCAAGTTAGAATCAATAAAACTTACCTTTTTGACAGAATTTTACGCTCTAGCGCTTTACGTAATTTCTTCAAAAACATTCCAAATAAAAAAAAAAACGTTCATGTGCGAGTCGGGCTCGCACACGATGGGTTCCGTACCACCGCACATTATTTAACACTTATTTTTTAATTTAGTAACAATCTCTTCTCAATCCTTGAATTTATTACTTTTTTTGTTTGTTGTTATAGCGGCTATAATAGTAAACACTCTGAAAAAATAACAAATGTCTACTTATTACGGTTAAATGCAACAACTCTGTGACAGACGGATGACCGGACAGCGGAGCTTTAGTAAGTTTTTTGGATAGTCTTATTGGCCCTTAAGAAAGAGCGTAGGTACGATGTCAAGATATTCGGTGCAGATAGCAACATTTAATAAATACATAATATTATAAAAAAAAGAATCGTAATAATGTAAGCCCACGATCGCACGGACTTTAAAAAAATTAGGGCGGGATTTTTTCGCGCACTGGAACTACAATAAATTGCTTCGCGCTGAAAATTGAAAAACGAACACTGTTTTTTCGACGCGCTGAGAAACACTCTGTTAGATTGTCAACCCTCGGTTCTACACCGAAAGTTGATAATGCAGTGCGCGCTAAAATCCCGCCTTGTCTTAATCGCCAATTTTTCTTCTAGTCGCTTCATACATTCCTGCTGGCAATCGTCGTCAATTGATCTTTATGACTATGAAATACATAACGAATTCTAGTCATATTATATGTAGCTTCATTCATACTGAATTTCGCCAAATAGGAAATCAATTAAATTATGTGTTTCACCATCTGTTAAGAAAATGTTGGTGTACCTTAAATACGGCGAAAAACTAATTTATGTTCACATAGTAAAGATTTTGATCATTGACGGTCGTTACGGATCGTCAGAAGCTCAAAAGTCTGACGACCAGTCTTACCAAGGAGTATAGTGTTACCTAGTAACTGACATAGGCAGTCGCTCCACGTAAAATATTGGTATTCAGCTGCCTTCGGTTAGACTGGAAGCGGACCCCAAAAAAAGTTGGGAAAACGGTGTTAGTTATCTGGCCAATGAACTCAGTTTTCTTTTTCTAGGCAGTTAGTCATTAGGATAAAATCAAAAGTCATTTATTCAAACTAGGCTGGTGTCAGCACTTTTTGAACGTCAAAAATTACAAAAGACAGTCACCTAAAAACGCCCACCCTCCACCACTTCCTAGTGCTTTAGCTGGGAAGAAGAGGCGCAACAAACTCCCCAGCAGCTAAATTTCCGATATTCTGATTGTGTCAATCAATCTACCGAGCCTCTTCCACACTATGTTGTGGTCAGTTTTTAGTCTAACCGCATGCAGCTGAGTTCCAGTATTTTACATAGAGCGACTGCCTATTCATAACTCCATCAAAGCTTCTGACATATTTAACGACTAATTATTATTGTATGATCTTTAGACCAAACACAATCATAGTTAAGGAAATACTATTTCCATTTTACGAAACATCAACGAAATATCAACTTATAAAATCATACCATTTAGGTAACTCGTATTTATGATAATGTATAATACAAGACATTCATATAAAAGTGTTATATAATATACTTACTTACCGAGTTATAAATTATGTATTTACCTATATTTGCTTATACTCTGCGACATCATCCCACGTTCGCACTGACATAAAAATATCGCGGTGGACCATTGCAAATAAAAAAGTGCATTCCAGCGCGTCGAAATAACACTCCGTTCGATTGTCAACTCTCGTCGCTTAGCCGTGCGTTGAGAATCCAGTTTGCGAAAATCCTGCCGCGATATTTTTACAGTGGAATCCGTTTATAATGACACATCAAAGGGAAATGACAAACACGTCATACTAAACGGACGTCGTACAAAGCATTTTGTAGAAAATAAACAACCTCCTGTTTACTAACGTATTTATTTAAATAGAGAGACACGCAGCATGTTGAATAAAAATTGTACGTAATAAGTACGATACATGTAAGTATATTTTTAATTTTATGCATAAGAAATCTATAATTTTTGTTTTTGTCTGCTTTTGTTTTTTCCTTTTTATGTAATATCAGTTTCTAATACTATTGTGTATTGCATAGGAGATGTCACCATGGTCAAATTATAATTTTCAATATTGCTATGAACAAATCGTGACGATAATTCTGCAGCATTTAATGCCATGTCTGTCACTATAAAAGGACATATTTAATTTAAAAAATGGTCTTATTAAGCGATATGTCACTTATAAACGAAGTCACTTTATCAGACTTTGTTAGAATTTTATATGGAAATCAAATTTCGTTGTGTAATTACGTCATAATAAACGGATTCTACTGTATATATACAACATTAGCAGCTGATCCCCCTTTCGTTTGAGGTCAGCTTGCATAAGCGTTGACGACATTTTGATACGAAACCTCGTTCAAGTTTAAAAATGAAGATAATTTTATATAATATTGTATATTAAATATTTAAGACTTCGTTTTTTAGTCTAGAAGAAAATGTTCGTTACTTTTGTCTGCAATGTATCTTATAAAATGGCAGTTATAATTTTATGGCACTGTTTTTGAAAATCGTCAAATTACTTAAAAGATTATAGTCTTATTGAAATGGCATACTTATCAACAGGTAGCAACAATCTAATGCCACTGACATAATATATATGGACATCTCATGGCGTATGTACTTACTAGTAACTACATCAGTTTCTGCTCGTTTTTTAAATCATTGCTACAAAAAAAGTAATAAGGTAGAACCGCCAGGGAATCCCGTGAAATTCAAATCCTATATTTTTTGCAATTTCTATTTATGTTTCTTTTCGAATCACATTCGAATTCGGTCGCGAATCATGTTATGTTCAACATACGATGTTTTTTTTTGTTGAAATGTTTCATTCAACTGAATGAAAACTTTAATGAACTTAGAACACAACCCGTGTTGGTAATGTTAATGTAAAAATAAGTTTATTTCAACAACAAAAATCATTCACATAATTATTATAATTATGTAAAGCCATATTTCTAACGGTCGCGAACTCAATGACTTTCAAATTGTAAAAAAAGTATGAGAAAAATTGAATTTCGCAGGATACCTTAAAGCTTCCACGTTACATAGGTTTTGTGAGACAACTGCCGTGTCAAACCAATTATTGAAATATTATGAATAATGTATCTATTATGTCAGTTAATTAAATATATTGTGGCGAATTTATATCACGTAACGCACTCTTAGGTATTTGGTACTGCTATACTCACTCATATTGTATTTATTTGATAAGTCTGCGTTTTGATTTGTATACCGAATTGTTCTAAGAGCGTTCATCCCGCGCGGGCTGGCAATGTCGCATTTTTATGTTTATTGAAAGTGATCATTATTAAATGAAAGTGTTATTTTTTCAGTCAACCACTAGATCGTTGGTATTTATAATACTTACTCTTAAATAAAAACATTTAATCGTAATTAGTATTGCATTTAGAAAATAATAGACAATATAACGATTTTTATAAGTAAATACCAAAATAACTGAAAAAATATATCTTGAATCTTATAAATATCAGAGATATAGTGCTTCCCTGAAAAGCAATAATACTTTAATTTAAACTTTAAGATAATAACGAAAATGAAATGCTAACCCGCGCAGGATGAACGCTCTTAACTCTGACAGACACTAAACGGCCATAGGCGTAATAAGAATAGATCTATTGTGTCTTCTTCTCGATCAGTGCCCTTTACCCGATTAGCAATTTCATATTATGTTCAATCCCTAGTAAGGCCTAAAATGTATGTTTAATGTCCGATTTTAAAGGATTCATACAAACACATCAAATGATATTATAGGTTTTCGCTATTGTATTATAAAATACATATTTTGTTTGTCATTATGTTTGTATAATTTTCTACATATTCTATATTGTCGCATTACTATTATATTCCAGATACAATTAACTCGAGTAAATAGTTGGTAAAGCTGAAGATCCCGTAGGAGAGATGCGCTAAGGTAGCGTTTTTTGCAATTTGTAGGTCAGTGTCAGGTCAGATCAGGTACCATAGAGCAAGTGCACCATACAAGTGAGCAAATATACGATATGGCCACGACACATATAAAGGGTTGATACATACTTGTTAAGGTCGCGGTCACGAGCAAAATATAATTATATTTTGTTCAACATACAACCTGAGGAGACACTAACCTGCAAATTGCAAAAATACGGAAGGAAATTTGGAATTTCGCAAGCTACCCTGTCGCTTCGATCTTACGCTGTGCACTATTATCAATACGTGTGATAGCCATCGGAGGTAGATTTTATACAAAGTGTGATACAGACTTGCGTTCTAAGTATAGATAGCCTTGCTGGTTGCGCCGACATTTAGTCAATGTTACTAAAAGAGTTTTGATGGTGACCATTATCTTGAGAAATTAGTCCTTTTTGCACTATCATGTCACATAAACGTACAGAGGCCAGCACATCAATCTACTCCAATCTGTCAAATTTCTTTGATCCTTTTTCAACTTTATAACAAAGGAATAAGGTTTATGTTCAATTGGGAAAATTTGACAGTTTGGGATAGCTTGACCTGCTGGCGACTGTACATGGGCACTTATTGAACGTCAGAAGCTAGGTGCACCGGCAAGATAATTGGCCAGTGTACTACTAACAAGTTTACATTAAATCAACTTTTAGTAACTATATAGTACCGGGTTTATGTTTCTTTTTTCTTTCCTTCGCACGTTTTCTCAACACATCTGACATTGGCAGAATTGTCGACATCGGCACTATTGCCATAGACAAAAATAGAATAGAAGATAATTGGCATTTAGAATGTAAATGGGTACCGTAAAACGGGGTGAATCGAGACGAAACTTTAAAGTTGATTTTACTGTTGAAATTATGATCGCTTGTAGCCAAAAAGGACTCTAATGTGTTTACTTTTAAAATCCACTTTTACAGTTTTGTTTCGATTCACCCCTGCAGTCTCTATTCACCTCGTTTTACCCGGTACGGGAGTACATTGTCTGCCTGTCAACAACTACCATGACATAACTTCACGCCTTGTTTTCCCCAAACTGGTGGGCAGAGGTATATGTACATATAAAACGGATGTTTAAGTCCCATGTAATAGAGGGCGAACCTATTGCCATCAACCGTACACAAATCCTGACTCCGGCCCGAATTTTTTAGAAGTCTTGCAATGCCTGTACTTACCTACTAACACCTAAACTGTATAAAAGAGGAATTTACAATACTATACTTATTGACCAAATCTCTGATGATCCGTTTAGTTTGTCATCACACTCTGTATGAACTCGATCTTGTGCTTATAGTGATAAAAATTATTGTATAAAATATAATGTACTGTTATATGAAATCAATGTAGTGAGAACTAGTGATATAAGTGTTTAGAGCGTCGACAAATAGAAGTTATTTGTTAAGGAGTTCATCTAAGCTCAAGTGCCGTAGTCGAAATGTGCTTGTATTAGATTTCCGCTAGGTGTTGTAAACTGATAATTTGTATAGTTGATTTAATATTAAGACACTTTATTTATATCGTTGTTATTGTGAAATTGTTTTCTTTTTTCTTTTTGTTGAGTTTTATTGTAATTTGGTATTATATTGAGAATGGAGGTTTGGGAATGCACTGTTGATTAATTGCAAGTGTTGCATCCCTATCAGACCTAAAGTTATATTACTTTGACCAGTTAGGGGAATATAATGTAAATAAGATGATGTATCCAAGTTCAATAATATTGGGTTGGAATATTTTTAGTTTAAATTAGAGTACTTAATCTCGCTTGCTTGCATATTTATCAACAGTGCCTAGGATAAGGTAATATCTCATTCTCTACGACATTACGAGGAAAAAACCAATTATATTTTTGACGGAAATAATTACTGATCTCAATTTTCATGGTTCAAATTAGTAATAATTGCCAGCAGTGTAACATAAGGTGGAAGCTCTAAGAGTAGCTCGCGAAATTGAAATCTTCTTACCTTTTTTAACACGCTTTTATTATTGCATGTCGTAGGCAGATCAGTGTCAGGTTGTATATTGATTACAATATGATACGCGACCGGAACACGTGTACTTACAGAATTATAGTCATTATAATGCATGGTTTTTAGTTTCTTAGGAAATTACATTTATTTGGATGTAAGATTAGCTCTATGTGTTGGTGGAAATTTACATCTTAATGTAAGAACTAACCTACTGAGAACAAAATGTGCAGTGAGATAATAAAAGTAAAAAATATAATCCCCTTACTCTGGAAACAAAAACTGGCATTGAATGGTTGATGGAAATTGCCATCACCATGCATTTAAGGGTTAAAACAACCCACTACAATTTCAGGAAAAAGTCATGAACTAGGGTTGTATTAATGACCTATATAAAACCTTTTTAGTACGGTCGCGAATCATATTTTATTTAACACTGGCGGCGCTCCGCGGTTCCACCCGCGTATTTCCCGATCCCGTGGGAATACGGGGATAAAATATAGCTTATGTCACCCGGGGATAGTGTAGCTTCCCAACAATGAAATAATTTTTCAAATTGGTTCAGGTGTTTCGGAGCCTATGCCAATGCAAACAAAAACAATTAAATCTTTCCTCTTTATTATTTTAGTATATAGCTTGACACTGACCTGCAAATTGCAATAAACGTAAGAAAATTTGAATTTCACGTTCTACCGTGTAACGCTCACCGTATACAAGTAATACAATTAAATGTTAAATTAAGATTTGTAATATTGGGCTTCCAATTGTTAACTGTGTACTCCTTTGCAGAGGAGAGCAAAGTGTCCTTTGATCATAGATTGTTAAATTGATATGCGCACAATTAGCACGTCTTACTTCTCTTAGCGATAAATGTTGGAATAAAACTATTTCTCGCCATGTCGTAGAGAATATTTTTAAGAAAAACGCGTCACACTGAATTCATGTAAGATTTTTTGTGATGAATTAAATATAAATAAATGCAAAATTTAATCAATTCTAGTGGAGTTTTATTTAACACTAATAAATAATACAAATTTATGCTTACACTACTTTTAATTTATAGTATAGGAATTACTTTAAAAACTAGGTATATTGTATATCACTAATGTTTGACATACAGTATTCCTTCACAAAAGAAATTAACAGATTTATGGAAAATGTAGGAAGCATTTGGCGTACAGGGTAGGCAAACAACCTTGCCACTTGTAAAAGGCACTCTTGTCGGGCGTTTACACTGATACAAAAGTTATGTTTTATTCGTGCTTGCAATGTATGTATGACGGCGGCTTCCCACGGGTTGAAATATTGCGGACCAGCTCGTACGGACACAATGGGGAGTGTAGTCTGTGGAAGAGCAGGCAAGTACGTAGCGAAGCGCCGAATCCGCGAGCTTCTCTTTCACGTTGGAAACTTGGAAGAGCCTTGGTATGCGTCGCGTGGGAGTCCGTACGTGATAATCCGCAATATCCCGGACCGTGGGAAGCCGCCTTAAACAAATGTATCATACTTGTATTGACATTGTTTCAGACATGTATTGTCAACTATTTTGGTCACCTTTTGATAAACTACACAGTTTATAGAGGCTTATTCCGTTGGGCCATCCTAAAACGGCTGTGTATGTAGTCATTCAGAGAAACATGATAGAAACTGGCCCAAGATAACTTAAAAAATATAGGTACCTATAAAAATTCATACATCCTACCTGAATGAACTATTTTATAACAATGCTGTCGACAATTATCCCACGGGAACGTACAACCGGGATAAAAAATATCATACGTGTTAATCCAGACTATAATCTATCTGTGTGCCAAATTTCATTCAAATCCGTACAGCCGTTTTTGCGTGATTGAGTAACAAACATACAAAATTTCACATTTATAATATTAATATGATAATAAAAATTAATTCCGATTATCCACTCTGAATAATCGGAATTAATTTTAGAAATAGGGTGGCCAAACGGAATATAGTTTTAGAGACATGTCTTGAAATACAGAAATATGGAGCGTGTAGCCCAGCTATAAAAGGACACATAATGATGAGTTTCAACTGTCAAAATTAAAATAATCTTATCTATTGTTACCAGTGGGTCATCAGTAGGTCGATTGAGAGATTACAGCTTGCACAATCATTTCCATGTTACATAATACAGGATTATATTATTATTACTGTGTAGGTACGCCTTGCAAGGCATCACATAGTGCTACGATATTGTCCACAACTTCATATCTAGGGATGATTTTTCAACAGTTATAACTTTTATCTGAGGAATAAATATTGCGGTTCGACAACTTTTCATTGAAAATTTATGTCAAACTGTCAGATTTATTCTTCAGATAAAAGTTATCTGACTATTGAAAAATAAGCACCCAGTGTCAAAAATAAATAAATTATGTTCCATAATTACGTAGGATTCATTCACATTCTTCATGTAAAAACTCTATTATCAAAATACTCACGACGACGACTCTGACAATACAAAAGTGTCTGTAATTGTACAGGCACTTTTGAATTGTCAAAGAGTCTGAGATGTGAAGCTATTTGCACATTCCAAAACGTATTAGGTACCTATGGAGACGAACGGGCAACAAACTCCATGGACACTTTTTTTAAATCATGATATTGTTATTAACAATTTGTTCCAGAAAGTCGGTTACATCATTTATGTTCAAACTATCAATGTGAGAACACAATGTATAAAAGACGTGCACATTAAAAGCGTCCGTAATTGAAAACAAAAATCAAATGACAATTTAGAAATTAAAATAGGCCGTGGCAGCTAAGAGATGACCAGTCACTACTAGTGGCGCCCGTTCACTAACATGACGTATGGATCAGCACCATTCAGTTCAACCATTTTGAAGGGAACTTAATGATCCAACACACACGCCACCACCAGCGAGACATTTGAGTGATCATGACAAACTCTCAGTTGCCAGGGCACATTCAAGTCAATGAAAGACGTACCCAGTAAATGGTAGCTTTATAGTAGGAACATAGTACTTACACATATGCTATGCAATTATACAATACTAAAAGATTGCGTTTATACAATACAACGATATTTAGTTTTACAATCTTCAGCAGCTCCAACAATATTTTCGAATGCTGATAAAATTAATTTTTATCGATCTTGTGGAACAGGACAAGCAGTGTTTAGCCAGGCATTCTAGTCAGCGATGTAATCGTCCAACTTATAATATGCTTGGCTGCATATAGTGCTTTTTATACAAGATTTTATTTTCTTTTCATTCACTAACAATCAATTTCATTTACTTAAGGCAGCCTTTCCCAAAGTGGGCAATAACGCCCCCTTGTGAGCGCTGCAGGCCTAAAGGGGGCGGTAAGAGACCCGCTAATTCCGCTCAATCTCCGCTAATATGGCTCACAATAATTAATTTCATTTGAAGTTATAGTGGTTTTTAGTAGGTGAAAAAATGGGGGCGCTAAAAATAATTTATTCTCAAAGTGGGCAGTAGACAAAATAAGTTTGGGAACCCCTGACTTAAGGCAACAGTATAAATAGTTTATATAATGTGGTTAAAAGTTGTCTATAACAAATTCGAATTCATTGGGAGTCGCAGTCCATTGAAATAGAACTAATATTATCTGCTATGAGAGGATATACTTATCTACCAACCCGCACTGGGCCCGCGTGGTGGATTATGGCCCAATCTCTCTCACCGAGAGGAGGCCTGTGTCCCAGTAGTGGGAACATTATAGGCTGATGATGAGCGGATATATTCACATATTCCTTGCCAACTATTCCACCAGTAAATTATACATCACTTAGGCCTATTTAAGATCATTTTCCTACCCTTATTACAATTTATTTAGGGTCGGCGCAACATGCTCTTCCTTCCATACTCACTTAGGCCTAAATCCCTACAAACATTTTCTTACTACGAGATCAAGGTATTCATACTTACCTACAATTCGATTTGATATTTACCAGACAATTCATATGAAAAACTTAATTTTAACCAGTATTTTTTTACAGGAATAATTGTTCGTGAAACTTTAATAGTATCATGAGTAGAGGTAAAGCAAAAATTGTAAAAGTGATATTGGCACGAGTCTCGGTACAAAGAAATTCTAAACAGTTGAAAGAACAAATGAAATAAAATATCACTTACAAAAGCTACTAGGAAAATTATAATATTGATTACAGGTTAGCTGTTACTTAAAATAAGCTGCCGTTATATAACATAATTTTAAAGCTAATTCTACTTTATAATTAAACCACCACATAGAATTACAATTTACATCTAATACAACAAGCCTACCGCACGTCTTATACAGCGGTTTATACCTTCCTTTTACATTGATTATAACACTTGGGAATTACAGTAGAACTTTATACCCCACAAGATGGTGACAGATATATCAAGGCATTGCATACCATATAGACAAATATCCTTTGCATATTCATACAACTTATTATGATTGAAATTATCTGGCCTTATGCACTTCAGCGGGCAGCTGCAGTGTAGTGAGTGCTGTACAGCAGCGCGCTGGTGAAGCACACAAGCCATAAACTATAATAATATAGTATGGTATCCTGAGAGTTCCATATTTTGAGATAATATATGAGATTTAGTACATAGCCTCAAATGTCGGGACATAATACTGTGTACAAGCAACTGTGTATGGAGTGGGCTAAATCCGTACAAAAAAACCACCATTACACACGTTTGTAAAAAGATGAGCTTCTGTCAGTAGAACGAAAACTACAATACCACAGTAGGTAAGTGTAAGTTACTTCTCACAAACTTATGTTGCCATTTATAATAAAGGATGCAAGACGAGCACGTTTGGATCCAAATTAAGGGAGAAAATCACAAACACAGATATAAGAATAAACACCAAAGTCAAGGATATATTGATTCGTATAGGCCATGTTCTTGAACCGAGAAATCGAAGACATGTGACATCTATCAATCTGCACTGGGCCCGCGTTGTGATAGCGGTTGCAACGGTTACGGTCCACTCCCTCTTACAGCGAGGAGGCCTGTGTCCCAGCAGTGGGAACGTTATAGGCTGATTATTTTATAGTTCATTTAAATGGATCTATCTGGACAAGACACAGCTTTTAATGCAAAAGAAACAAGAGACCCTGTGGTACTCCAGAGACGGGATTAGAAAATAGGGGAGCGCAAAAACAAGATGGTAAGACGATATAGTCTAACCCTGGGACAAACTGGACCAAACTTGGAAGAGGCCTATGGCACAAAGCACACTGAGATGTGGTACATATTATGACTTGATTTGGACCGAAATACTTTCCAGACACCAACGCGCACTGGGCCCGTGGTGGATTACGGCCCACTCCCTCTCACCGAGAGGAGGCCTGTGTCCCAGCAGTGGGAACATTATAGGCTGATGATGATGACTTTCCCGATAGCAAACAAATAAAACAATCCCTAAATACGGAAATAAACGGCTATTCGATAAGTAAAAACTAGTTTTGTTTACCGTCCATTTTACCAGTAGAAGGCAAATCAAAGTATAAAAATCTCTGGCAGTTAGGACCAATTGCTCGAGAACTCCGATTGAAAGATGAAGCGGACGACCCACAACCGCCACTCTAAATAAAGATCTAGCCTTCTATTTTTAGCTCTACAATAACTGCAGTTGTATGATGCACTGAAAACTGTGGTGGAACAATCTAGAGTTTCGTGAGAAGAAAACTAACGAAAACCTACAAAACCTACTTCTACAAAGTACTCGTATGGAGAAAATTATGACTGTATATTCTTGTGGCTAAACATAGTGTGTATGTATGGCGCCACCATAGGTGGCACGGACGACGTAGATTCTGGAGCCTGTTCCTTCTCTTTAGTGTTCTTTGTCTTCCTAAATTGAAAACCATTTTTTCTAAGTATCTTCCTGAGTGTTTCTCTTGAGCCTTTGAAGTTTATCTCTTCCTTCAATATCTGTAGAAGCTTGTTGATAGTAGGTACTTCTTTCTTGAAAGCGTAGAACTCGTGGATCTTCCTGCGAATCACTTGTAAGTCGTACTCGTCGACTTCTATCTTGCCTTTTGTCCTTACGCGTTTCTTTGGCGATTTCTTTAGGGTTTCAGGGTCTAGAAGACCCTGTTCCACGAGTCTTGCTTCTTTAACGATGTTCAATACTGTGCGCTCAGATACACCTGAAAAGATACAACACTCCTATTAACTAATTATACGTAAACTAGCACTGAAGCAGTGTTGGCCCAGTGGTAACGGCCGCGACTTACCGAGTTGTAGGTCGTGCGTTCGAAGCATTACTTTGTGTAAATAATTTCATCACCACTGCTCTCAAACGGTGAAGGAAAACATCGTGAGGAAACCGGCATGTCCTAGTACCAAAAATTCGAAGACATGTGACATCTACGAGTACCAACCCGCACTGGGCCCGTGTGGTGGATTACGGCCCACTCCCTCTCACTGAGAGGAGACCTGTGTCCCAGCAGTGGGAACGTTATAGGCTGAGTATGTATGTATTATGTATGTATACGTAAACTAGAACACGTAAGTGTTTGTACCAACATTTGAATACTAAGGTTTGAAAATTTGTCTACCAATAATAAATAGTGTTTTATTTAATATATAATTTCAATTGTTTAAATTAAATTGGTAATTTGTTAATTAGTCGAACGTTTAAGAACACTAATATGATGGATATTAGTGTTCTTAAACGTAACATAACGAAACATTAAAATGTATAGTGCAATATTTTAAAACATTGCCTCTATTTTGCTTTTAGTTTCTAATTGATTTGCAAAAGCAAAATACATCTTATGCATCCTGCAGGCATAGCATAACGCTTTCTACTTCTATTCTACCGTAGAACAGAAAACGCTTGTCTACATTTCTCGGTTCAAACTGCTCCGTCGACAAAACGCTTCTGTACGGTTTTCGTGCTAAGCCTGCTGTATTATCCGAAACCATAACTGTTTAGAATTAAGAACTTTCAATATCTTCCATACATACACTCAAGCCTTCTTTCCATGGGGGTAGGCAGAAACTACCAGCTACGATCCTTACATACTCCTTTTTTGCTTCGTTTACGTTAACACACCAGTGGCCCTAGTGTGAGTTTAATTTAACCATCTCGATCAAACGTGCGAGTACTACGCACCTGTCCTTTTTAAAGAACATCTCCAAAAAGGTCACAATAATTTCTTCTAGAGCGTCCTCTCCCGGGTTTTCCAGTCACATCATCATCTACCTAGCCCTTTCCCAACTGTGTTGCGGTCGGATTCCAGTCTAACTGCATGCAGCTGAATACCAGTGTTTTACATGGAGCGGTTGCTTATCTGACCTCCTGTTAACATCATAAAACTGTCTAAATATATTCTTTTCAGTTTTTATCACCACATTTCATGTTCTTCTAAATTGCACAAATGCCTTATCACATAATTCCTCAGTCATCTTTTTACCACAAATTCTTCGCAAGGAATGCAATTCCACAGCTTTTATTCTACTCTCATGCCTCTTGTTATAAGCAACATTCCCTTCCATACATGAGCTTAGGCACCAGCACACCATAGTTAACAGCCAAACCAAATCTTTTTTAATATCGACTGGTTAGTGATATAAACTACATGCGCATTCACATAATTAATGCAAGACCTCACACACCCCAATTAAAGTATTGAGTTAAGCAAAATACAACGAACAAAATCAAATTTATTTTTCGTTGTTTTGAATTTACCGCCAAAACGCTCCTTACGATGACTTTTTATCACGTGACGTCGGCTTTGTGTAAACAGCACCAGTACAAATACTTAGTTTGGCGCAGTTTTAAAAGTATTTGTGCACAGAGGCACCGCACACCAGTGATTTCACTTTCTATCCATAAAAAATCTTGTTAATTATATACACGACACTCACTTGTTTACTTACTAACTACTTTTGTTTACACAAAGTTGACGTCACGTGATAAAAAGTCATCGTAAGGAGCGTTTTGGCGGTAAATTCAAAACAACGAAAAATTAATTTGGTTTAAATCGTTTTTAATTGAGAAAATTGATATAAATCAATTTACTTTTATTTTTCTGTTACATATTTCGTCCCAATCTTCAAATTAGAATAGTTTTAAATAAATTGGAAAATACCCTATTGTGTTTATTCTTTAACACCTTGTATAGCACCATTCCATTTTTATTCTCCTTTTCACATCTTCATCAATCTTTGTCATCCCCACTCTGCCTGTACATCCAATATTTCCTCACCTGTCAGTATATGAGAAAGTATTGGCTATGCAGGCAGATTCTAGAGAGGGAATGGGCTGTGTGGATCAGTTTGTCCTTAAGATGCATCAATATCTAACATAATCAGCCTATAAGGTTCCCACTGCTGCAACATATGCTTCCTTTCTGTGAGAGGAAATGGGCTGCAATCCGCCACATGAGCCCAATGCGGGCAGGTAGATGTCACATGCCTTCAAATATTCGGTTCAAGGACACGCCGGTTTCCTCAGGATGATATGTTCCTTCCCAGTTTTGAGATGGTGTTGATGAAATAATTTACACAGTCAGGGCCGCTACCACCAGAACACCACTGCTTGGCCTATCAATATCATACTTTACTACTAGTTGTAGCATGACAATATGAGCCCCAAGATTTAGGCAAAGCTTTGTTTGTGGCTCACCGAACATGTCACATATTGTATTCTTACTCTATGATGAATTAACGTCTCTTGACATTTCTCGGGACCCTGAGGTCCCGGACCATTGGAAGGTGCATGAGGGACCGAGGCCAATTAGCCTATTCAGAACATTTTTATAAAACTATTTTCAAGAAGAAGGGAATCTCTAACTGGTTAACTAAGATAATCTTTGGTAACATTTTCAAATACATATAATTAACTGTATTAACAACACATGCCAACATATGCCTAGTGCAAAATATGAAATTATAGATTTCACATCGCAATGTGAAGTTAAATATTTGTATGATCTGCAAGTAATTGTTCCGGGTCTGGGTGTTTGTGAGTTTCTATGTTTGTAAACGCACCCACAATACAGGAAGAAATTCCTAGTGTGGAGAAACATAAAAAAAATATCGCCTATATTTGCTTGCAAACTTTCAAGAATAAGACGAATACGCAAAAACTTTTGGTCACCTATCAAGGGGTGAATATACAATGATACAATTCATGACAGTGTGTTTCAGTTATTTGTACTTCTACACTTTATAGTCGTCTACTTCTGCATTATATCTAATATATTGAGTTGAAACAGATAAAACGTGAATATCGGATGGTGTTATTAAGAACTATAAAAAGTAAAAAAAAGAATTATGATACAGAAATGACAGAATTTAAACAAGACATTAGTTGACCGTCGGGGTGGTCGTGTATTCGATTATCTATTTCAATGGACTTGGCTCTTGAATTTTTGAATAAAAGCACACATGAGAAGACAAAGTCTTGTAAATGCATTTGGTGTATTGCTGCTATATTATCATTCATTAGCATCAATATAGTATCTCATTTTTAAATCAGTAAATATTATTTTGAGAAATGTTATGTGCACACTAGCAAACAATATTGTTTCTTAGGGTGTGCTATTCAGATGTGTCCCTTACATCCACATTGAACAAAAAATATCAACATGTTATTTTGGCCAACAAAACTTTGACATTTAAAAACTGCTGACTCTCAGCCTAGTTTTAATGACTGAATTTATATGACACATTTTTTTCAAAATATCAGTGGCAATTTATTTTTTTGAAGTGAAATGTGTATTCTGAATTGATAAGAAGCAGTTCCTAGATTATGGCAGTAACATTCTAAGTTTTGATATGACTGAAATCTATACAAGTACAAAATTGGACAGTTTTAGTAGGTAATGATTTATGTATCGCATTATTTAGATGACCAATGATTTGCTCACAGTTTTGACTGTTTGCCACATTAGGGCTCATTTTCTATTAATGAACATTACACCTTAATGCAGTGGCTCAATGCATCATACGTAAACACGATTAAAGTATGCAATATTTATGGTAACTATCGTAAAGCAAAGACGCTTAATGCTTAGGCATGCCATGAAAACTATAATATGCCGTGTTTAACGCTACTAGTCAACAAAGAACATACGTTACACAATAAACTATAAATAATAACTTACTTATGGCAAAATATAATAAAAAATAACACATCTACAAACCTGTAGCGGCTGACACTCGAACATAAACTTTACTCAATGGTATTATTGGCACTTGCATTCGTTTTTCCTCGTCCATAAACTCCTTTACTTTCAAAATTATTTCGCGAACTTCAGTCGTGATATTCTTCGGCATTTTGTAGCGTAATTGTTTCGGTATTTCGCACAAAAACAGTGACTAAAACAAGACTGAAGCAAAGATTTACCCGATATATTTACTCTCGCAAAGACTGCTAGCCCCAAATGGCCACTTTTGAGTTTGACTTTTGTCAGTGTGACATAGATTATAAAAGGCGGGGGGCATTCTCGCAAACGCAAAATGGCCGCTACTTGTATTTCGGATACGCTGACCCATAAAATTATTTTTCTTTACGACTAAGTTAAATATATTTTCCTTCAATGTGTCGCATCGGAGCGCCGGCGTTCGGTCGCTTATTTTATGAATAAGCGAAGCTCAATGTGTTTTCTCATTTTATGAATGGATTTGCTTAATCATTCGCTCCAAGTATAAATGTATTCTTCCAGAGCTCACTCATGAGCTGAGTATGTATACGCGTCACTACCATTTAAATTAAATATTGTAATAGTTAATGCTGTGCTTACTCAACAAAATTTGTCGCCCACGAGAGTGGGAATGTTTTCACAAGAAAAACATGGCACCCAATACAGTAAATATTTATTTCAATAGCTCTTGTATTGATTTAACTATAATTCTGCAAGGAACTTTTGAAACTCGAATGACGTTATACAAGATGGAGCGTTAGTTCCGTTATCGGCCACAAGCGTAAAGATACAGTACAGCGTTAGTCTATTGTACAGACGCCAGCAGGTCAACCTATCCTAAATGATTGGGGTAGCTTGATGTGCTGGCCTCTGTACAGAGGCACATCAAACTACCCCGATCTGTCAAATTTCTTTGATAGTTTTTCAACTTTATTACAAAGGAATAAGGTTCATGTTCGATAGGTTGATTTGCTGGCGTCTGTACCTACCTCTAGGCAGTTTGTGATTCAAATCTCAAACAGTCACATTTAAAGCTGAAACCCGTGTTTGTACACAGGAATAAGTTGAGAATTCTATTAATTATGTTCTACAATTAGCTGCTGTCCGTGGTTTTGTACCCACGTGGATAGAGGATATTATCCTGCCACCGGGACTAAAAAGTTTCATTCGTTACTCCAGAATATCAGCTATCTGCCAGTGAAACTGCCGTTAAAATTATTCCTGCTGATTCGGAGATTAACAGGAACAAAAAAAAAAACAATTTTTTGTTGTTTTATGTTGTTAATTATTCTCCTGCCTGTATCCAAATTTATTTGTGGTCGTCACAACATGTCTTTATCTTCCACACTTCTCTATTCGTCGTCATCTCCGTAGTCACACCCTTTCTAACCATATCATCATTCACACAGTCCATCCACCGTTTCTTTGGTCTCCCCTACTCTTAAAGCCATCGACATTCACTCTCAAAACACTTTCCTCACGACATTTTCTTTATTTCTCCGTATACCCATACCATGACAACCGATTTCCAAACAACTTTTCAATTGCCTGTCATTCATCCCTTTTTGGCCCAACATTGTGACCCATACAAGACAGCCGCTCTAACTATGGTTTTATAAATCTTCCCCTTGAGTTTAAGGTAGGGTTGCCAGACGGTCGGGAATTGGCGGGATTCTCCCGAATTTTTGAATGTCCTCCCGACTCCCGACAAAGCAAATGATCTCCCGAAAAACAAGTTCGATAATTTCAAGTTCACATTTTCGTCAAACGAAACTTGCAAACCACTTGGGCGCTTGGCGCAGAGCGAAAAAACATTGCATTGCAATGCACTCCATTCAATGAGTTTAGCTCATCCTCTACGAAAACCGAGAAGCTAAAAGAGTGTTTTTTGTTTGCAAGTGTAGAATATAAAAACCTTCTTCGGCAAGTCCCAACAAGGCGGCTGTCACTTATGCCTGCTTTATAACGATAACTTCATGGATGGCCAGCCATAAAACATTACTTCTTGTTAAAAGGAGAAGATGGATGTCGAAAGGAAATATGGGACTTTGTTGGGAATGTATCTAAAAATCTTACTTCTTTTGATAATAATGAAGGGGTTGATGAATGTTACAGTGAGGGAATTTCTGAAGTGTATATATATTTTTACATAACGTTATGTTAGAGTTTCAGACGGCGATATTGGCATTGGAAAATGATGGATGTACTGTCCTGGAAATAGATGGTATTATGAGAAAGCTGTTGAACCAGCTAAAAAGCCGATTACAGGACAAATTTTATGGCAGTAAAAATAGGTCCATTTTAACAAAATTGCCAAACGCCGAAAAAGAAAACTTTAACAAAGAAGCAGAACAGTTTTTCCAAAGGGCCATCAGGTATTTGGAAGAACGTTTTGATTTTAGTGAGGAGTCTTTATACAAAATGCTCTCTAAGTTTTAATTAAAAAAGAAACTTTGTTCACATGGAGTGAGATCTTAGAACTTATAGAAAAATTAAAAAAATTAAATGATATTTACACCGACCATTTGTACAGTGATTATTGTTCTTTATAAGAAGTTTTTAGTTTAAATCGCCTTCCAGAAGAAAAAACTAAAATGACAAATGATAAGCTATGGGCATATTTTATAAGAAACTGCGTTGAAGTTAAAAATTTAACCAAAATTTTATGTTTTATATTTTCAATTCCAGTAAGTAACGCTTACTGCTAGCGCGTTTTTAGTATACTTAATAATTTATACTCAAAAGAAAGGAACCGAATGAGCATGGATTTAATAAAGGCGGAATTAATAATTCGTTTGAATTTTAACGAAAACTGTTAAAATTTTAAGACCTTTTTGAATAGCGATAAAGCTCAAAAGTTGTTAAACGCGGAAAAAAAAAATGACAAATACTTATGGCAAGAACAAAAACAATAAACATGCTCATTCGGTTCTTATCTTATGTGTCACAAATACCTACTATGTTTTTTTTTCTTATATCTACAGTGCAATGCAAAAATATGTTTGTTTACTCAATATATTATGTATAATTAATATTATTAACTTATTTTTTTTATTTCTCCCGACCAAAGCCCTAAAATCCCGAAAAATCGGTTATTGATCCCGATAACAGGAAGAATCGATCTGGCAACCCTAGTTTAAGGGCAATGCGGGGAGTCGCAGATTGTTCCCGTGACCTGTCGTTTTGTTATATGTGAGTAGGTACCTACCGTCTATCTATCTACTCAGCCTATAAAGTTCCCACTGCTGGGACACAGGCCTTCTCTCCGTGAGAGGGAGTGGGCCGTAATCCACCACGGGTGCCCAGTGCGGGTTGGTACCTACCGTATATACTTGTATATGCATTTAATAAAAAGTTGTTTTTTGACAATATAAACAGACACTCTAATTTTATGTACCTATTCGTAGACAGATTATAGTGGATAGATGTTCCTGTTCCTACACTTCCAATTAGGTGGTCCTACTATATCTCTACAGGTAGGATTCAAAATATATTTATCGGTGGCCCTGAGTCGTATTAATTTACGTTCGTAAATTGACGCTGGTTTCTTGATATTCTGTTGGAATAATAAAGACGATGAATTAGTATAATAGAAGCTGTTCTCTTAACTGGTTGCCTAATTACAAAAAAAACAAGGTAGGTTGCAGATGCTGACGAAAACTTTTGTAGCCGCACTTACAATTCCCCGAAATTAATTAGCATTAAAAAGAATTGGGTTGTCACATGCATAGGTACTATACAACGTGTAACGGAAAGGGTTGAAACATACCAAGGGCACGGCTTATTTGGATGATATCAAAGGATGTTGGAAGGGTATTTTAATCCTATCTCTACATGTTCGGAAGTTATGAGAATTTTTAACTACATTGATACCATAAATCGAACTTTTCAAATTGAAATAAACACATCACTTGGAAGAGATTTATAGTGATATTGGCAAGTAACGTGCAAAGTTTTTTATGATTTGAATCATATGAAACCGATTTGGTATCAATTCTTGGAGTATTTTATTTTGAGCTGAAACTATGTATAGTGATTCTATACCAGCCGTTATCTTTAGTACATAAGGATAGCAATAGGGTTTCTGTTACACCCTGTATACTTATATTTTCTAAATTCGACTGTTAATTCCAGAGCCAGTACACACAAAATTGCAAACAAATTTTACATATCAAAACCTATCTATACTTAATAATATTATAAATGTGAAACTTTGTATGTTTAGATATTTATAACCGACTTAAAAAAGAAGGAGGTTATCAATTCGACATGTCTTTTTTATGTTTGTTCGGGCATAACTCCGTCATATACAGGGTAAGTTTTTATCCAGTGCGCAAATTGTAACCATGAATTCAGCATATCATTCTAGACCCCCTAGCGCAGAAATTTTTCGCCGGGTACACAAAAGGAAATCACCTATTCCATACATTTTGACCGCGTAGGTATTGCACTTTTCTATGAACAGCTGTTTTTCTTTTTTGTACGCTTTTTTGGAAGTCGGTTGATATGTTTTTTGAAAAAAGTTTTTATTTACTCAATCACGAAAAACGACTTAAGAATGTATTTGAATGAAATTTGGCTAACAGAGAGTTTCTAAACTGGATTAATACTGAATACATAGGATACTTTTTATCCCGGTAGTGCGTTCCAGAGCAGAGAGCTGACTTCCGACCTCGACGCGGGCGAAGCCGCTGGCAAAAGCATGTAAAGATATTTAAATATTCGTTCATCATCATCATTTTATCCAAAACTTTTACTGCTGGCCTCCGCCAAACGCCACCAAATCAACCGATCTTGTGGTTTTTGGGCCTTAATTAGTATTAATATCATCTGCCTTTTCTCATCCATGTTGCGGTCGGCTTTCAGTTTCACCGAGCAACTAAGTACCCGTATTTAATAGTTATGTACAGTTGCCAGCAGGTCAACCTATCCCCCAAACTATCAAATTTTCCCAATTGAACATAAACCTTATTCCTTTGTAATAAAGTTGAAAAACTATCAAAGAAATTTGACAGATTGGGGTAGCTTGATGTGCTGGCCTCTGTACCGACTAGTCGGGAAAGCCGACTAGTTTTCTTCTGCCCCAATAGTTTAAAGTACTTTGTGTTCCGCCCGCCGCGCCGTAAAGAACTCTATGTGAACCTGTGTGATCAAGAATGCTGTGAACAATAATGTATGAATATAAGAGAAGTCAAGTTAAAAACGTTGTATCCTTTTTCTCTGCACCTCCACCCTGCACCTAAAAATCCTACAGTCCTCCACAGCATAGCCCGGGTAACACGAAACCCCTTAGTAAGACTGGTTGTCAGGTTTTTCGGCTTTTGACAAATGACAGCCGGGACCAACGGTTTTACATGCTTCCTGGTGTTTTAGCTTATACTGTAACGGTTTATTTATTAAAAAGAAAACATTTATTTATCAGTCTCGGTAACATGTTTCAAAAGTATGCGTTGATGTCTTTTATATGAAAATGCGAACGCTACGAAAATGGGTCTACGACTTTTTACAATGTTTTTAGCAAAAGATTCATTTTTTTTAAAGTAAGTGTCGGTTATCTGACCGATTGACATGCTTGCTATTTATCTTTTTTTTTTTAATTTTAACCCCCGACGCAAACACGACGGGGTGGTAAGTTTGACGTGTCTGTCTGAGGCAACGTAGCTCCCGAACGGATGAACCGATTTTAATTTTGTAGTTTATGTTTGAAAAGTGAATTAGTCGGGAGTGTTCTTAGACATGTTTCATCAAAATCGGTTCAACCGTTTGAAGATTATCAGCTCTTTTCTGGTTGATGAAGGGATATGAGCATCGTCCACGGGTCAGATCAACGCGAAATTTGGTATTCTATTACTTCAATGATATTAGACGAACAAAGTAACCTTGAACTGATGCTGGAGCAACACCTGAAATTTCCAGGATACCCAAGTTACTCACCAACAAACAGCAACCGTATATGTACTCGTATATATACGGCTAAATGTATTTCTAATATTTAAAACACAAAAAAAAAAAACATGAAAAATCTACCCCTAAAAATCCCCCTAAATAAATGTAACCCCTAAAATCGTCCTGGACATCTTGATTCCGCCTAAATTTGGGGGGAAAACCCTCAAGTTGGCATCACTGTTATAAAATTACTTAAGGCGGATGCGCTAAGATAGCCCAGGGGATTCAAATTTTCTTCCATTTTTGCAATTGACAGGTTTCATTTCATGAAAAATTAAAACGTCATTCAGTGGGATTGAGTCCGTCCGTCTGTCCGTCAGCAGGCTGTATCATGATCCATAATAGGAAGTCATTTGAAATTTTCACAGAATGTGTATTTCTGTTGCCGCTATAACATTATATAATAAAAATAAAATTAAAGGGGTCTCCACACAATACAAGGTACGTGTTTTTTTCGGTGTTTTTTGCCTTGTGGTACGGAACCCTTCGTGTGCCGATTCAACTCGCACTATGCCGGTTTTTTTCTTGCCCACAACACTGTTATGCTGGGGCCATACTAACGGTTAACGTCAATGCCCATCATCGCGATAAACAACGTAGTAAAGATTCCGATACTTAAAGTGATAAATTCAGTGGCCAAACTTGACCGCCACCCGAGTTATCGCCTGACGTTAAATAGCTAAAAGAAAACATCGTGAGGAAACCGGCCTGTCTTACAACCTACAAATTCGGAAACATTTGATAAAGTAACTAAGATGATACGACCGTAAATTAACTAATTTATAGGAATACTACACAGTTTGTACAGAGGCCAGCCTGCACATCAAGCTACTCCAATCTGTAAAATTTCTTTGATAGCTTCAACTTTATTAAAAAAGAATAACGTTCATGTTAAATTGGGAAAATTTTACAGTTTGGGATAGCTTGATGTGCTGGCGTCTGTAAATCTGTCTATTCACGAATAGAAAGAGTATGTATGTCTGTATCAATAAAAATGCACCTGGTCTCCAGTGATGTATTTAATTATTAGTCATAATTGTATAATCTACTTATGTACAGACGCCAGCAGGTCAACCTACCCCAAACTGTCAAATTTTCCCAATTGAACATGATCCTTATGTTTACGATATAAAGTTGAAAATCTATCAAATAAATTTGACAGATTGGAGTAGCTTGATGTGCTGGCGTCTGTACTTATAATCTACATAAGTAGGTACAGACGCCAGCACATCAAGCTACCCCAATCTGTCAACTTTCTTTGATAGATTTTGAACTTTAATGCATAATTTTAAGGTTCATGTTCAATTGGGAAAATTTGATAGCTTGATGTGCTGACGTCTGTACTACGGTACGGCCGCCCGGCCGTTGAGAGAGCGCGTTCCTGATACCTATACTATTAAATAATAGAGATGGCATTCGCAAAACACGTATTCGTTTGTATGAAACCGACAGGTGTCGAAAACGCATTCTCTCGTCGGCCGCTCTTTAAATTACGAGTATTACTAACATTTTCTGATTGATCAGTACATTTAGTGACTACATTACACGACTAGAAATTACCACAGTTCTAATATTAAAATTAAAGCTAACATGTGACAAACACTACAACTAATTAATTCTTATTAAAAAAGGAGGGTATCAATGTTTAGTTATAATATGTAGTTTACACAAAGAAAAGTGATTTTGGAATGACGTTCTTCAGCGCAGCTTGCGGGTGTCCGTTTCAATGGCAAGGCCATGGCGTAATTAAAAAAAAAAAACTACCAAGATTTTGTAAATATTTGTAAAAGTTGATTCCTAAAACCATACATTTTTCAAAGTTATGGTTAAAAAGTTATAAGGGTTTGAACGTGGCTGCACCATTGAAACGTGGAGAACCGCACGCCCACGGAGATCTTTCAGATTAAGCGTTGGGTTAGGTAAATGACAGATTGATAAATTCTTGGTAGAATATTTTTTTGAAATCACGCCTTGGCCACGCCGTTGAAATGGACATGCTTGCGGTACGGTAGGTGTAATGTAGTAGAAACCGTCAAATATGGGTTAACAATATGCAGGTGTTTTACATTCATGTAAAGTTGTACAGACAAGCACCTCAAGCTACCCTAAACTGTCATTTTTTTTCAATTGAACATTAACCTTATATTCATGTCATAAAGTTGAAAATCTATCAAATAATTTTGACAGTTTGGGGTAGCTAGCCAACCAAAATAAAAATCAGTACTAATGATCTTATAGCTCTTAAATTTTTTGACTATTCAATTTGGTCGGGTACTGTGGAATTTAGTCGTAAATGAGCTCATCGTAGAGCTCAACGCCAGCAGTCTTTACTCGGTAGGTTACGCGGACGATATAGCAATTCTGATTTCGGGGAAATTTGAGGGAATCTTATGCGATTTCCTGAGAAGGGCCTTCAAAATAATCGAGAATTGGTGCACAAAGCACGACCTATCGGTTAACCCCTCGAAAACAGAACTAATAATGTTCACCAACAAAAGAACTCTTGGGCCCCACAGGCTTCCAAAACTTTTCAACACAGAACTAACACTTAAAGACGAAGTCAAGTACTTGGGGGTGATCCTTGACAGCAAACTGCTCTGGAACAAGCATCTTGACTACAAACTTAATAAAAGCACAATTGCACTATACCAATGTAAAAAAATGTTAGGGAAAACATGGGGGCTTTCTCCGAAGATCACTCTGTGGTTATACAAATCGGTAATCAGGCCAATGTTGGCTTATGGCGCTCTGGTTTGGTGGACAAGGACTGAACTCTCGACCACCATTACCAGACTACAACGATTCCAACGACTGGCCTGTTCAGCTACCACTGGCTGCTTGAGAACCACCCCAACAGCAGCCATGGAGATAGCCCTTCAATTAACTCCCCTTGACCTGTACATACAGCAGGAGGCGGCGCTAGCTGCCATCAGGCTAATGCATCTAGGCATATGGGGCAAGAACCTTACCAGTCCACACGCTAACATCCTGGACCGGGCGATTGAGTACCAGCCTCTCATCGCTGCCCCGTGTGATAGAACACCAAACCAACCTATGTTCAACAAAAACTATATCATACAAACAGTAGAGGAAGAAAGGGATCAGTCAGGAGCCAATGAAGTGCGCATCTACACTGACGGCTCAAAAACACAAGACGGTTCAGGTGCTGGCGTACACTCCCTTGACCTTGACCTCAACATCAACCTTTACATACCGCTAGGCACACACAGTTCGATCTTTCAATGTGAATGCGTTGCCTTAACACAAGCCGCAACAGCAGTAAAGCGCTTAGGTATCCGGAACTACGGCATAAAATTCCTATCCGACAGCCTATCTGTGCTCAAAGCTTTAGAAAACAAACAAACTAACAACAAACTAATTTTTGAGTGCCATCTAGCTCTGGAGAGCTTATCGACGTTCAATCGTATTGCACTCCAGTGGATCAAAGGGCACAGTGGATCTTTAGGCAACGATGCCGCAGATGAACTTGCGAAGAGAGGCTCTGATATGGAAGTGCTAGGCCCGTACCCACTTCTCCCCCTGCCTTTCTCACAATTTCGTGCGTGGATCCGCCAAAGGTCGACCGAACTCCATAACAACAGATGGTCACGGGCAACAGAGTGTAGACAGTCAAAATTGGCTTTACCGATTGTACACCCGCGATTAACCAAAAAACTTCTCAGCCTGAGTAGAAATAACCTTAGAATAATAATAGGAACAATTACGGGCCATAACACACTTAACAAACACCTTTTTAACATAGGCGCCACAGACAGCCCGCTTTGCAGGGGCTGCCTTGACGCCGAGGAATCAGCCGCCCACGTCATCCTGGAATGCGAGGCCGTGGCTTCTCAACGTGAAGAAATCCTCGGAACAGTGAGGTCGCTCCGCGAAGCCTGTGAAGCTCCCAGGAAGCTTCTGAGCTTTTGGGCGGAGCTAGGCTGGCTCTGTTAGCCAGAATCCCCACGCACAACGGACCGAATGGGAGTCTACGTGCGGAAAAGGGAGTCCCATCATCATCATCATATTGGTCGGGTTCGCGATATTATCACTTTTGTTGAATTTCGGAATGCGACACATATTTTACCTTTCGGCATGCAAGCTACTTAAAATGGAAACAAAAAAAAAACCTAAACAAGATAAATTGAGATCAATAACACTAGTTTAAAAGAAATGTTATACTTTATCCTGCAAATATTCAGTTACACTGTAATATGCTTTATATATAACAACTTTTTAGTTACTATTTTTTGAACATATGATGCAATGACGCTTCCATTAAATACTTAGGTACCCAGGTGACAGTCTACACGAGCGAATATACAGCCATGATAAATATACTTACTATTATTTAAAAGAGTTGTTTTATTATTAGGACAACTTTACTATTGTGTTGTTTACTTTTATATTTTACAAAGAAAATAATGTTAGATCATAGAAAATTAATAATTTCATAAATGTGAGTACATGGAAGTGTTAGTTTGAGATTTTCAAAATATTCTTTGTAACTAAGTTTTTGTTTGTTTTAGTTTACAAATTAAATGGACACATCGCTTCTGAGCCTCAGAAGCATCAGTTATCAATAGT
This sequence comes from Polymixis flavicincta, assembly GCA_949987655.1. Lineage (NCBI taxonomy): Eukaryota > Metazoa > Arthropoda > Insecta > Lepidoptera > Noctuidae > Polymixis > Polymixis flavicincta. The sequence goes on along the minus strand of OX465171.1, from coordinate 5,265,022 downwards.
TTTCCAGTAGCTACAACGGTTAAGGTACCTTAACTGCCCCATCTCAAATGTAATATTTAAAAAAAGTTTAAAATCCACATTGTATTTTAAACCTTTTTTTATATCAAATGTTCTTAAATGTGTCATGGCATCGTTCTCATACAGCAAAGGAAGTCCTTTTATATGTATAGTCCCCATATTAATTAAACCTGAAATTATTGAAAGGCCTTTCCTTGCTGTAGGACTCGTGATAGGCTGGTGTAATTAACATATTATCCAATATACTACCAATGATTTCAATATACAGTAACTAAGGCGAGTGATTAAATGCTGAACTAGGTACTTAATTATGTAAAATAAATAGTCTTATCCTAACCACACTAAGATTAAGCTTGACAAACAGTTGCATTCAGTTTCAAGACAATTCAGTGCACAGCAAAGTAAACACTGCTACATAGTATCACTGAATTTATTGCTCACTAGTTTTTGCCAGCGGCTTCACCCGCGAGTACGTCGAAATTTATCCCACGGGAACCAGGATAAAAGTATCCTATGGGTTACAAATTATCTGTGTTCCAATTTCATCCGGATTCGCTCAGCCGTTTTTGCATGATTGAGTAAGAAACACCAAACTTTCACATTTATAATATTAAGTCGGATATATTATCTAATTTCATGAAGTCATTTACAAGCTGTGACTGGTTGAGCTACTGGGAGCCATGTGGCTGCCAGGAGGGTCATCATCTGACTCCAACTAATCTGAGGAATCATCGCTGCTATCAGATGAATCTAAATCATCATCACTTTCATGTACCCCAGTTAATAATGACAGAAAAGCCATTTTATTAGCCATTATATCCTCTATTGTAGCCCGTTTTTGCTTTGCAAATTCTGCAGCTGCCTCAAATTCCTCAAGCTCCAATTGTAAATCCTTTTTTGAGATTTCAATATTCGCAATAATGTTGTACAGCTCCTCTAGCTCCTCATTTTTACATTTCTGCAGGAAAACTAAATAATCCTTGATATATAACTGATTCAGATAATGTCTTGCATCATTACTTGCATTGAACATTTGATATATTTCAATCATACATTTCAGTAAACATTTCTTTCCTTTACTAATCAGCGCTACCAGATCATTTTTTACTGTAATGCACAGTTTAAAGTTTCTGATTATTGGATAAATTAATGCACGTCTATAGGAGGCGACGAGAACTTCTGTCATATCATTAAATGTGCAGAACCAACTCAAGGTTGATGACAGTTTATTTATAGTCCATCCTGATTCCACAGTGCTTACATTCGAAGTAGTTCGTTTATCATAACAATATCCATAGAGAATATCCATCAATCCATAAAGCACTTGCTTGTACTCAGTCTTACTCAGTAAATAGTCTTTGTTTGGTAGCTCCTTCAGTACACCCAGTTCACTGTCAGAAAATTCAAACTCTTTATTAAAATGTTCATTACACCAAGGTGCAACAGATGTCAGGCATGGCTGAAGTAGTTCAGTATCATTTAAGTCAGCCAGGTAATGGTCTGCAGAAAAATTTCTAGCTTCATGCTGAACTCTCTTAGTCTGACGCTCTTCAATTGAAACTGTTTCGGGGACGCTCAATTCAAAAATCTGCGGGAATTCAGTACCAATGTTGCTGAATTCCGCTGTGAGTTTGTTCGCAAAACCATAGGTATACTTATTAGGGTTATCATTGTCTCCATTGATTCCATCTTCTACAGTAATTCCATCTTCTAACATTTCAACTAAATCAGGGACGGGCGTGATAATATCTAGATTTTCGAAATGTTCGCCTGCAGTCTCCTTTTCAAACGTAAAATTGAAGTCCCCTGAATCACACAAGTACGATCCTTTGGAGTTATCATTTTTGGCGATGCTGCCTGGCAGTTGTAGTCGCAGGAAGTACGGACTGGACGCAAATTGAAAATAATCGCGATCTACTTTAACTTTTGTATCACTAATGTTTGTGTAGGGTGCGTGCACGTTTATAAAGATGTGGTTAACGTCCTGAGCTACTTTGAAACTTGGAGTCAACATGCTTTTACTTTAACATTCACCAGTATTCTAAACACACTATCTAAAAATTGTCGCTATGAATCTGTAAAGCAAAATAAATAAATATTATTTTAAAATAGTTAAACGTTTATAATTTATTGATTGTGTTATGACGTTTGATTTTTTAATTTTGTCACACCATACCATAAATGTTGCTCATAATGTTCCGAAACCGGGTCTTTTTGCTAAGGTTTGTCCAACCTATAATAGTTTGAATATTAGCTTTTTAAGCAAGAAGCCCACGAGCAAATGGCAATGAAAAAAAACATGAACACAAATGTCAAATGACGATGATGATTTTGTACTGCTGCTAATATAAATTAACGACAAGATCAGATCAACCTAAACCCATGAATGATTATCAACTTTATAGTGCATTTTGTTTGATATTACAACTGATAACATAGAAGCTGTGAAAGATAAAGAATGGTTACAAGCTATAAGTATAGGGGCCAGCACATCAAGCTACCCCAATCTGTCAAATTTCTTTGATAGTTTTTCAACTTTATTACAAAGGACTATGGTTTATGTTAAATTGGGAAAATTTGACATTTTGGGATAGCTTTACCTGCTGGCGACTGTACATAAATAAATTCATTAAATAAATTGAAGACATGGACGGAACCAATAGATTTACCCGGAGAAAAGAAAGCTTTACACAAAACATTAATATTTAAGACAAAAGAAAACGGTTTCCAGAAAGCTCGATTAGTTGCTAGAGGATTTCACGTACAAGAAGAAGACAAGTTATTTTAACACAAGTTATTCACCTGTAGCTAGAATAAGCACAGTATAACTTATTTAGCACAAGCGGTACAACTTGATCACATGATGATGATGAGTGGAAAGAACACACCATCTCTCAACTTTGTCTGTATTTATTATCTATATTACATTATAATTTTATATGTTTTAGTGATTTTTACTTTAGAAGTATGTATGTATGTATATTCTCATATTATAATAATATGTGTAAGTATATTTAAATTAGAGTATATATATACTATATATAACGTTCTGTTGATGATGAAATAAAACACGATGAACGATCGAAACTATGGAAGGTTTATTTTGAAAAGCGAATGAACGAAGAGAATAAATGGAATGGTGTGCTCAGAGAGGTACAAGGGGTACAAGTAAATATGAGATTGGTGAGGGAAATTAGCATGGATGAAGTAAGAAAGGCAGTTCATGGTATGAAAAATGGAAAGGCTATGGGCCCAGATAAAATACCAGTAGAAGTATGGAAATGTTTAAAAGAAGATGGATGTATGTGGCTAACTTTATTCTTCAATAAGTTATTGTACGAAGGAGGGATCCCACAAGAATGGTGCAATAGTTGACTAGTGCCCATCTTCAAGAATAAAGGTGATGTATGTTGCAGTCCTGCAGCAACAACTATCGAGGGATTAAGCTCATGTCACATAGTATGAAGGAATGGGAGAAAGTAATAGAGAAAAACTGCGAGAGGAGAGTGAGGTTATCCCAAACCAGTTTGGGTTTATGCCAGGTCGAGGAACAATGGACGCCAATTTTGCACTCCGCCATTTGTGCGAAAGGTACAGACGTGCACACAAGGACTTGCACATGGTGTTCATTGATCTGGAGAAAGCGGTCTGGTGGAAGTTGCCCGGGAAGTATGCAAGTTGATTCGTGCTATGTACAGTCAACCTCGTACCTACGTCCGGTCGGCTTCGGTTTTTTCTCGATACCCCTTGTTGACGTCACAACGTCAGCGGTAAGCTTAGTACATGTACTTTACTTAGATATTTACAGTCACCAAAAGAGATAAGTAATCAGGATGCTTTCGGATAAAATTTAGTTTGGTAAATGAACTGATTGTTTTCCACTAACTAAATTAGGTTTTATTAGAAAACATTAATCGGTTTCTTACTAAACCTCAACTAGATATATCTGACGGACCTGAGGGGTAACTGCGTAGTACACTATCAGTAGGAATCGCTTTAATTTTGACAGTTCTCAAGATTCATTGCGTTGTTTACGTTGTTGAGCAAACAAATTATACAAACATTTGAAGCAATGGATTAACAATAAGCTTCTAAATGAATCAGATTGTGATTAATAGCGTGTTACGCATTTAAGGTGCAGGTTATTTGGTGACCGCGTACCAAATTATGAGAAAACTATAGCTTCTTCCCACGGCTACGTTTGCGTAGAAGTCGTAAGAAACCACAATGCCTCCATTATAATAACTTTGCTTGTTGGAATATATAACCAAAACAGCTGCATGAATTTTTTTTATTCAGTGCCTACCTCGTAGGTAAAATAAAAGTCAGATACAAGCCTTCTACAGCTGGTCTTATATTTTTATATATTTGTTTTAAATATTGAAACATTTTTTTCTTTTGCGTTTAGGTTTCCAATTCTATAGGAAAACAACTGAAACGAAATTAAAACGTAGTACACACGGCTACACATCAAGCTATACATTTCCAGTATAAGCTGATCTCGCATTGTATAGGATTTCCGTACAGTGCGAGATCAGCGTACACTGGAAATGTATAGCTTGATGTGTAGCCGTGCGTACGATGGGCTGGGCGTAGCGATCGTAGTCCGTAGCACTCGTAGCTCGTAGCCCGTAGCACATTATGAGCTCGTGGCATCTCGTAGGTTCAATAGAGTATAATAATTATTTTGACAGTTTATTTTATTATTTATTTAATACTTCACGCACAAAAATGTACAGAAGCGGACTTAGTGCCATAGGCATTTTCTACCAGTCGACCTTCGGGTGATGCAGAGACAAACAGTGGTAGGTGCTATCACGTAAGTCGTGTAGAACTGTTTTTTTCAAATATAAGTAAATATACACATTATCATACCTATATAAATATGATATATAATATACATAATTAAATATAAGCACAAATAAACATACATAATATAAAAGTGCTGGCGACTGTACATTTTAGGGGTTTGAAGAAGCTCCATAAGCTTTTGAACGGAAATAATTAGACCCAAAAGTCGAGGCAGAAGTGATAGATAGACAACATGTACAAATGTGGGAGTAAGTTCACTACAAGATGTGCGCGACGTGCTTCCAGAGTCCAGACGTCTTGGAGAGTTGTCAATTCGTATCTGCAGTCGTCGTAATCTTCTTCGTAAGTGGAATATCATTACAAGTGTCACATTTTTCAAGACAAGTTCATAAGTATCAGGTTATTGAGGCAGCACCTCTCCATACATCAAGTAACGAGGCGTTTCCATATGAAGTCTGCAGCGACATGGCGAGATTCACAACAATCTGAAGGATTGACCAGCCAACCGACTAATATTATAAATGTGAAAGTTATTACGTTTGGATATTTATTTGTATTATTTACACATTTACACATTCAAATTTTGAAATATTTTTATTTCATATAAACCTGCATGGGCACTTATGAAACGTCAGAAGCTAGGTGCACGGTTCAAAATTGTCGCTTCCTATGGAGAAGAGCCGCAGCCGGCAAGAAACTCCACGGTTACTCTTTTAAAAATCATTGGCTTTAGCAATGTTTTCAAATTCTTCTCTATTATTCAGTGATAATATGTATGGGAGGACAATGCAGGCCTGTCAATAAGTACCAGGTACAGAAGCCAGCACATCAAGCTACCCCAATCTGTCAAATTTCTTTGATAGTTTTTCAACTTTATAACAAAGGAATAAGGTTTATGTTCAATTGGGAAAATTTGACAGTTTGGGATAGCTTGACCTGCTGGCGACTCTACATAGAGGAATGGAAATACAGAATAGAAAATCGTCTACAAATCTCATTAGTTTAGTTTAGTAGAGAATCAAGAATGAAGGACCAGTGATTTATGGTATTTTAGTACATCTGGGAAGACAGAGTCGAACACCGACGGAAAAGGACAACTTTCTTCAATCATCCACTGTAACTTTAGTTACATATATACATACTTAGCCTATAACGCTCCCACTGCTGGGACACAGGCCTACTCTCCATGAGAGGGAATGGGCCGTAATCCACCACACAGGAACAGTGCTGTTTGGTAGATGTCACATGTCTTCGAGTTTTTGGTTCTAGGGAATTAGGTTCCGGTTTCCTCACAATGTTTTCTTTCACCGTATATGACATATTATATCCATGATTCGAATTTAGTTATCCATGATTCGAAATTAATATAAGGCATGCATAGGTACGCTTCAAGAAGGAGTTTCGTCTGGGTCGGAAAGGACATGTCCTTTCCGACCCAGACGACCCCATCACTGTTCTCCAAGAAAAGAATAGGGCCACCAGTACAGCACACAAACACAAACGACCGTCCTTCCGACCTCGCCGCCGAGGTCCTCGCGCCCCGCAAAGACTCCCGAGTAACGATCAGACCCCCGACCGTCCCTTGCTCGTTGATGCGCCAGCCCGTGCCGCAGCTGAGCCAGTAGCTTTAAATTCCCCGTTTAATAATCAAGAAAATATTTTGATCCAGCCTGTCCCCACTAGCTGCCCCCCCCCCCCCCGCCAGTGACTCCCTGAGCCGAGGTTCGTACCCCACAGGGGGTGCCCTCAGTGCGCAGTCGCTTTAGGTTTAAGTAGGTTTACGCCCTGGCTGGAGGCTTTTAGAATCCTAAAAACCTTCACAGGAAAGTCCGGTTAAGCAGTCACGGCCTCTCAAGGTCAAATGCGAGATGCCATTCACAAAAAAAAAACGGCGTCGCGGTTGGCGGTAGCATTATGGTCTGGGGTTGCATGACCGATTCTGGAGTTGGAGAATTGTTCGGTCGTCATAAATGTACTACAAACTGCGTTACTCTCTTCATTTACGACACTGTTTGGCAACGCGAACCTGAATGGTGTTCAATTCCAGCAGGGTAACGCGCTATGCCACAAATCTGCCCGTACTATGACATGGTTTCGAGAAAATAACATAGAACTACTTGACTGGCCTGCCCAGTCTCCAGACCTGAACCCCATAGAACATTTATGGGGTTTATTAAAGCGTAGAGTCAGGCGCCACACTATCAAAAACAAAGAAAAGCAGAAACGCTGCCTGCGTCTGGAATGGAACGCGATTACTGCTGAAGATTGTAAAAATCTCGTAAACTCATTACCTTCCAAAAATAATTTCTGCCGTAAGCCGTAATATGGCACAGGATGGACCTACGAGATATTAATTTTCTATTAATAAATATTGAAATAAACCTACGTTTTGTTTTATTTCGATTTGATACTCCTCAAAAAACTGAAAAATGTCATGGGTGCTCAATACTTTGGGCCAAAGCTGTACCTACTACCATCAGTGTGTAGAGAAAAGTGCTATGAATAAGTTAGTAAGTACGTCATTTAGAATTAGGACTTCGCATCCGGAAAGCTCATTAAACTTTTCTTATTTAGTCGATTTGGGTGAGTACTAAACTCATGCGAACAGCGCAAATATTTAATGGATCAATACGCGTAGCGAGTAGAAGCCGCCTTAGCCATAATGTTGGTAGCACGGAAACTTATTGTTTTTAGTTTCAACACTGGAACACCAAGAGTTCCCTTCGGCCTAATGTTGGTATTACTTCCTGTGCTGCCAATGATAAGCCGAATAGAATTTCTGCCTGAAAGGTATGTACAGAGGCCAGCACATCAAGCTACCCCAATCTGTCAAATGATAGGTTTTCAACTTTATTTCAAAGGAATAAGGTTTAAGTTCAATTGGGAAAATTTTACAGTTTGGGATAGCTTGATTGCTGGCGACTGTACTATAATTTTATAGCATACATAAAAGCGAAATGTTTTTGCTGGATTAACTAAATTTTGTGGTAAAAGATAAGAAACAATAATAAATACGCGCTGTTCAGACGGAGGCGATAGTTATGGCGAACTGCTGTCAGTAGATAGCAAAATGAAAACTGGGGATGAGAAAAGACAACATAATATATCGCTTGTCTTTAATAACGCTTGACTTAGGGAAAATGTCTTGAGCTGTCAAATATATAAAACTTGTTTGCATTAAATTTTCGGCGGCATCTGACAAAAAAAAAGCCGCGTTATGTTATAATCGGTTGTATTAACAATGTAAATCATTCATTTACAGAGTTACGATTAAAAAACTAGGGAAGATAAAATATAAATAAGCTAATACTTACTCATCCATTTTATGTCATCATTTTCATACGGCTGAGGTATCCCGAAGTACAAATTATTATCGAATGATTGAATTCTGGATTAACGTTTAAAGTTATTGTGTTGAGTTAGTACCCAGTTATTTTGTAAAAACTATGTTAATTATTGAACGACAACAAGCTAGGTACTTATTTGGCTACGTATTATTCACAAGAAAATAAATATCTGCTGACCAGAACCTTTTTTCGCCCTTTAGTAGGCTTTTAATTAAGAGAGGTATAAGTGCACGTTGAGTATGTTATTCGTAAGATAAAAAAAAAAAACACGCAAAAGTTAAAACTCGTGATAGTTTTCTCGATGACTTGATGAGTCAAACAACAATCATCGCCGAAAACGGAAAAGCAAAGCTATAAAAAGCTTAACGTACTCGTAGTCCTCCTCATTATTACTATCAGTTTTCTGCCACTACCAATTCCACCACCTCTGATTGATCAACGCTTGTGTTGCATGGGCGATTATTAACCTGTTTTGTACCCGCTACGATTTATGCTCGATATCTTAACTAGATAATAGAGTTAAAAACTGAACGTTAGTCATAGATGGCAGCACAGTTCAACGTCTACAAATCGGCATTGTTTTGTTTGTGTTTACTTTTGTGTCAGGAAAATGGAGTCATCTACCACGCCCAAAAAATCACCTCTAAAAGAAACGGCAATAAATTATGAACGTTTTGTGGTTTAGTGGAGGTTTACGACAGAAATGACCTAATCAGAGATAAAAGCCAACTCCAGGATGATCTTTCTGACTAAAAAACCTCAGAGATGTTAATTCTAGGACTGGTCTTATACGATAATATAACACACACAAACAGAAATTTACCATGATTTACTTTATCTCACCACAAGTACGTAATGAGAACGGATTTAGTTCTTTCTCTTGAGAGCATCACCTGTATACGAATTTATGGCATAAATGTTTTCAGGTTTCAAACGAATATAGTCTCGACGAAAAATCGTTTATAAATACAATGTTTTTAGGGAGTTTTCTTTCACAATTTTCGTTTTGTAATATCTTTGGCATGGGTACCATTATTTTGCATTCAACAATAGGGAAACGGAGAGCAATAATTATTTAGGCGTAAAAGAAGTCACTTGTTTGCCAAAAACTTGTAAAACGCGTATGATAGCAGTGACATCTGAAGTGTGCAAGTGCCAGTTTTTGTCCCCTTTAGAATCGACTAACTTTTTGTGGAAAGGAACAGGAACAGAATGTTTTATAAACACCACTAGAGATCAATACAACTATCAGTAGTGTCAGTTTTTCTTGTGAAGTGGTGAAGTACGAGAGCTTTTAAGCATTATTTTCATAGATTAACTGAAAAACAACAAATTCTAGTGCTTGGAATACGTCTTGCTTCAATGGCAAACATGCCGAACGTATACGCCGCGCTGCCTAACTACGCAGTGGTGAATGCTCTTCAAGAGGTATTGTGGTATATGGTAATTTTAACTCAGTGGGTTTATGTCGTCCTGTACTTAATAATATGAGTCTCGAAATCATCATTTACCTCAATTTTGACGAAATATCCGAACATCGTCTACTACCCTGTACGCTAAATATAAAAGGTCCAATTGTAAGATTTTTCTTTGTTTGCCTTTGTTATAGCTACGTGATCAAAACAAAGAGCTGAAGGCGAAGCTTGAAGAACATTCCGTTGCCATGGAAAAGCTTCAAAAAGTAAGTGCACAGTAGGGATATTTTATATTCAACATTATTATGTATTTTCGCGACGCCCGCCGGCCGCTGTTTCCATCTTGGAATCCAATACTTTCGCTAGTTTCGGTTATACAGCAAAACAGAAGACCCACAATCCATCACAGAAGCTTCGAATTGGTTGTTTCCAATTGGATCCTCATACTAGTACATGTTAATGTTTCGTCAAAGGCTCAAATAAAAAGCAAATGGAGAAAATGCCTAAATGTTGAAGGCGATTTAATTCTATGTGTATAAAAATACAGATCCATGATGGGAGAAATTGGTTGGCGGGAAACGCACCTTGTCCTCATCATATTATTGATTCATGTGACTTTATAGGTATTTGTAGATTTGTAAATCTACAACCTAAGCATAATCAGCCTAACATGTTCCCACTGCTCAGACTCAGGCCTCCTCTTGGTGAGAGGGAGTGGGCCGTAATCTACCATGCGGACCCAGTGCGGGTAGGTAGATGTTACATGTCTTCAAATTTTTAGTTTTAGGAGATACCTGTCTCATCACAATGTTATTCTTCATCATTTTGAGAGCAGTAGAGATGAAATGATTTACACAAAGTAAAGCGTAAGCCTGAAGTCTTTTGGCTATAACCTACAACTGTTAAGTTGCGGTCGTTACCACTGGGCCACCACTGCTATCCAGCCTACATCCAAGCCTTTATTTAACTAACTTTTTCTTAATAAATTTATCATTTTAAACTAGTGTGGATTCATATTTATGAGCTTTAAATTTCAAAGTAATGCCGACCCCCTTAAAGAGGCTTGGCGACCCCCTGTGGGTAGTAAGTAAAGAATATAACAATTTACTTACATTTTCACTGAAGTTATCAATATTTGAGTTTGCCGCTGAAATATGCTCATAATGACTATTTCATCTGCTGTAACTACACATGCACACCTGCAAGGCTGTTGCTTGTTTTGTCGTCTCATTATCATATTTGCTGGGTGCAGGCCCTCCCCCTTTGTTCTTAAGATCTCTTGTTCTTTATTAAGAGTGGCCAACCCACCATAATTTCATAAAATGCTTGTACGTGATTATGTGGTTAAATCAAATATTCCTCCAGATATTTCGAACACACAGTTGTGGTGTATATCTAGGATTGTATTTAATATAGGAAAGACAGAGTTTTTTGGCACAATTTTTATCTGGACTTTGGCCGTTCATAATGTATTCATACATTGAAGAAGTAAGGAAAACCTAAAGAGGAGATTCTAAATGACATTTTTTTCCCGAATAGTTACAAGACATAAAACACGTTTCCTGGAACAAGTTTTGTGAAATCCCCACGCGCCAATTTTCGATCAATGTTTTCGCGTTCTCACTCGCTTGTATTATGCTTGCATTGCACTAATGCAAGCGAGCATGATTGAAAAGCTTGTATTATCTAAATAATACAAGCTTTAAATCATGGTCGCGTTGACGGTAGACAGACTGAAGGCTTCATAATAGAATAGACTTAAGAAGAAGTCACTTCTGAAACAAAACAAACTGTTCATGAACTTATAAAAGGGTATATTTTAGGTTTACATCACATGCTGTGTTGGAGAAGCTAACAGCCACACTAGTCGATCGGTTAAGTTAAGCTACGCTTGCCGTGGTTGGTACGTTGATGGGTGACCATATTTACATACCAATGGTGCTTGTCCGTTAAGCTGGTGGTCCCGATTGCCATTGTACCTCGTTAACTTTATGTTATTGTTTGTGGATCTTTGACAGTAGTTATGAGTCGTCAGAAGAAGTGTGGAGGTCAGATAGGCAGTCACTCCATTATAATACTGGTATTCAGCTGCATCCTGTTTGACTCGAAGCTGACCCCAACAATGACAATTGAAGAAGAAGAGCACAACCGGCCAAACACATTAATATTATATAAAATATTGCAGGGTTACGAAACTCTTGACACGGAGTTCAAGATGATGCAGCATAACTACTCTTGTCTATTGATGACTACCCGGGCTGAAGTGCAAAGGAAGGATCAAAAGATTCGTGAACTTAGTGCTGGGTTAGTATACTTTTATTAAGCAAAAGCATAGCATAAACAGCCTAAAATGTTCCCACTGTTGAGACACAGGCCTCCTTTCTGTGGCAAGGAGTGGGCAATTCACCATGTGGGTCGAGTGCGGGTTGATAGATGTCATATGCCTTAGAATTTTTGGTTTTCCTCACTGTTTTCTTTCTGTGAGAGCAGTGTATAATATGATAACACCTAGATTTATCCTTAGAAAGATGAATAGAAAGTTTTTGAAAGTAAAAGAATATTGTACTTGTGCTTGCTGAGCAATCACTTCTCAAAAACTAAAGTGAGGTGTTGATTGGTTGACCATGTTATTATTAGTATTAACTGGTCATTTATTTTACTCTGAAGGTCCTAGTTTAACATTAGTTGCTTCAAGTTAGCTTAAAGCTAATACCCACAACATAGTACATCATTTTATAAGTAAGTAGGCACACCCTTTATGCCTGGAGGCTTTTTAATTTGAATATTCTGTACAATAAGTTAGATTTTTGGTTGCTCCAAGTTCTAACTAATCTCTAAATAAAGATCAGAATCATGATGAGTTAGCTCAGAATGAGTTAGCTCTAAAAATTGATAGTGAAATCATTTCAGATAAGTTACAAGTTGCTGAGACTCTAGAAAATTTCTTTACCAACATCCCAATAGAAGTTACGAAATCTCTCCCCTCATCATCTGTATTAGCTGAATCTCTTCTTAAAGAAAACTTCAGCAAGGACATTCCAAGTTTTGAATTCAAACCCATTTCTATTGCCACAATTAAAACAGTATTTAAAAGTCTTAACATAAAAAACACTGAAGACTTATGGGGGATTTCCGTTAAGGTTCTTGAAAATATCATTGACACAATTGCCCCTGTCCTAACAGGCATATTTAATCAATGTATAGACAGCGTTACGTTTCCTGACTTAATGAAACATAGTAAAGTAGTACCAATTTTCAAATCAGGTAGTAAGAGTGATCCCTCTAATTATAGACCTATATCTGTGCTTCCAGCATTGAGCAAAATTTATGAAAAAATCATGCTAGACCAGATGTTGTCACATTTTAACTCAAATGGGATTTTACATAGTGGACAGTTTGGTTTCACGAAAGGTAGGTCGACGACTGACGCAGGAGTAAAACTCATCACTAGTTTATATTAATGACCTTCCTTACCTGATGGCTAACTTCTCGGGTATAATTTTATTCGCTGATGACACTTCTCTTATTTTTAGAATAGATAGAAAAGATACAGATGTCTTTCATGTCAATGATAGTCTAGCTGTTCTTTCGAAATGGTTTGCCGCTAATAATCTTTTACTCAATGCGAACAAAAGAAAATGTCTTAAGTTGTCGTTACCAAATGTACCCCAAGTAGGTCTAAACTTAAAACTTGATGGCAAGAAACTAGATGCTATTTCGGAAACTGTATTTTTGGGAATTACTTTAGATTCAAAATTGCAATGGGGTGTTCACATTAGAGCTCTTTCAAAGTAGATTAAGCTCAGCTGCTTACGCAGTAAGAAAGATAAGGCAGTTGACGGATGTAGCCACAGCCAGGTTAGTTTACTTTGCTTATTTTCACAGTATTATGTCTTATGGCGTTCTGTTGTGGGGATCGGCAGCTGACGTAGATTCAATTTTCATTTTACAAAAGAGGGCAATCCGCGCAATCTTATAGATGGGGCCTCGCGAGTCTCTTAGAAACAAATTCAGCGAAATTGATATTCTAACTCTGCCGTCTCTTTATATCCTAGAAAATATCTTGTATGTTCGCAAAAACTTAGGCCTTTTCAAAAAACGATGCGATTTCCAAAATCTGAATACACGTAGTAAAGATGAAATTGTGATTCCAAAATTTAGATTGACTAAAACTAGCAAATCATTTCTAATAAACAGTATCCGCTTCTATAACAAGTTGCCAAAGTCAGTTACAGAACTTAGCGATGGAAAGTTTAAAACGCACATCAAACTTGTCCTTATCAAAAAAGCATATTATAAGATAAAAGACTACGTTGAAGACAGGGAAGTTTGGCATTAATTCCTTCTGCACATGTGGCTTCCCTGGTACCTCATTAACAGCATAACTATGTGAAAGTCTATTAACTGCTCTCAATGTTCTTTTTTATTCTTTTACAATGCTGACATGTTCTCGTCATTATTTGACATTATACATCAATTTTAATATCAACTATTTTTTAGTGATTGTCATGTTAATCATATCACTATGTTTAATTAGGTTCATTTTATTTATGTAGATTATTTTACATATTGTGAATGGGAGAACGTTGTAGGCCTTACAGACTGTAGATTTGTAGACGATTTTCTCTGTATTCGTATAAGTACCTGGTACTTATTGACAGGCCTGCACTGTCCTCCCATACATTTTATCTTTGTAATTTGAAAGCATTGGTAAAGCCAATCATTTTTAAAAGAGTAACCGTGGAGTTTCTTGCCGGCTCTTCTCCATAGGAAACAACATTTTGGAACCGTGCACCTAGCTTCTGTCGTTTCATAAGTGCCCATGCAGGTTTAGGTATATGAAATAAAAATATTTTGATTTTGATTTTTTGATTTTGAAAGAATACAAATCTTTGTTTTAGAAAAGACCTGATGGCGATGTATGGTTACAAGAGTGGGAAGAACAATAAAAGGCATGGCAACCAATATGCAAAGAATCCAGGCTTTATGAACTATGTTCGACCATCAGGGATGGGAAATGATAAAAAGAAGGCAGATAATGTAATGGCAGAAAAAGGAAAGAAAATGTAAATAAAATAATCATTCAAAAATCAATCTAAAATGGTGTTATTTGCTTTTGTCCTTAAGAGCGCTGTCACAGGTCCACTAGCGCTACTCCTTTAAAAAGGTGCTGGTGCTAGTGGACCTGTGACAGCACTCTTAATTTTTAAGATAAATAGTCGTGCAAAACGAATAATATGGCAAACGACTCAAGAGCTAGATTGAACCGAAACTATACTGAAGACATCCTGGACGTCAGCTTGTACGAGATTAAGATGGCTCTGAAGCAGCTCAAAAACAACAAGGCGCCGCCGGGTGATGACGGAATTACGGATGAATTCCTAAAGGCCGGCGAGAAATAGCTGTTTGATTCCGTCATACTCGAGGGCAAAATGCCACGTGTATGGAACAGAGGTGTGGTGGTACTTTTCTTTAAGAAGGGTGACAATGCCCTTCTTAAGATTTGTAGGCCCATCTCACTTCTGAGCCATATCTACAAGCTGTTCTCCAGAGTTATCACAAACCGTCTAGCGCGCAGGTTAGACGACTTCCAGCCTCCCGAACAAGCCGGGTTCCGTAAAGGCTTTAGCACAATAGACCACAATACATACGCTGCGGCAGGTTATACAGAAGACCGAAGAGTATAGCCTGACTCTGCTTAGCGTTTGTGGACTACGAAAAAGCCTATGATTCGATCGAGACATGGGCTGTACTGCAGTCCCTCCAACCGTGCTAGATCTACTATCGGTCGGGACATCGAGGTGTTGAAGTGTCTGTATGAAAACGCCACTAAGGCAATCCGACTCCAGGACCAGACTTCGAAACCTATCCTTCTGCAGAGAGGTTTTGGACTGGGAGACGTTATCTCTCCGAAATTCTTCACCGCTGCACTGGAGTATATCTCCAAGTTTCTGGACTGGAAAGGACATCAGCTGGCATCCACATCAATGGCGAGTACATCACTCACCTTCAGTTTGCGGATGATATAGTTGTCATGGCTGAGACCATGGAGGACCTCGGTACAATGCTAGATGACCTCAGTAGAACATCCGAAAGAGTGGGTCTTAAAATGTACATGGACAAGACAAAGGTTATGTCCAATGCCCATGTTACACCCACTCTCGTAACGGTGGGAGGCGCTGCACTCGAAGTTGTGGACGAGCACGTTTACCTAGGACAAACTGTCCAGTTAGGTAGGTCCAACTTCGAGAAAGAGGTCAATCGTTGATGACATGGAACCGAAACGTTGTCGCTTACAATGGGCCTCATAAGAAGGCTAAAGTCACCCAAAGGACAATGGCGAGGCTATGCTTGGAGTTTCCCTGCGTGATTGAATTAGGAATGAACAGATCCGCAGGAGAACCAAGGTAACCGACATAGCCCGAAGAATTGCCAAACTTAACTGGCAGTGGGCAGAACACATTGCTCGCAGAACAGGCAACAAGCCGACAACACAGAGTAGGTACATTTTGGCGAAAAGTTCTGGAGTGGCGACCGCGCAACGGAAGACGTACAAGTTGGAAGGCCTCCTACAAGGTGGACTGATGACTTTGTGAGGGCCGCAGGAGTCCGCTGGATGCGGGAAGCACAGAACCGGTGGAAGTGGCGGAGCTTGGGGAAGGCCTATGTCCAGCAGTGGACGTCTTTTGGCTGAAATGATGATGATGATGAGTCGTGCAATAAATCTTGACGACGTAAATATTTTTTTCCTGCAGGTCCAAAATTGTTTTCACTGCTAGTAATTTACCTCCAAAAACCTCTAAAGTTCAGTAATTATTATGCGTCTGTTTTAACCATACATTTTCTATAATTATGGGGGTTTTTGGTCAGTGGGTCGTCTTTTTAATTTAAATTGTAATTTACCAAATTTTAAAATTAGTCATTGTGAGAAGTAGTATTGGACACGTATTGAATCAAAAGAAACTAGTAGGTAATAGAATTGATCGATAAAACTCTTCCTGGGGATCACACTACCCAAGGATACAGTGGGGTCCTCATTTACATTGTGTTACAAATAAACAATGATAAAATAAAATAAGTTTATTGACACAAAAATGCCTTTGTATACAATACCTACCATAAATATAATTACACATGTTATTTATTATTTATTGTTCTTTTGCGTGTGTAATGTTCTTTTGTTTTAAAATATTGTGTTCTCACCTGTCTGTTTGTGATGGAATTGAGAGTTATATTGGTTTGGAGGTAGATTCGAACGCAAGATGGCTGTGCATCATCTGTGGTGATGATGATTAATTTTTGATACTAAGTACTTTTTAAGTACCTAAGTCTTTGTTTGGCTTGAGTCTAGTATCGTTTGGCAGGAGTTGGGGGGTAAAAATGGTTAAAACTGGTAGGGCTTGGGTCCCCGATTATAACGCTACCACTCTTATTAAAAGGTAGGTAATGCATATTTTTCGAGAAGATTACAAAATAAGTTTCTAACCTCAAACCACATAAAAGCGAAAACGGAACGTTAAAATGGGAGATTGACAACCAAATCTGACACAACATATTGTCAGTTGTCTAAAATTTCGTGCAAAATCCCTATAACGGAACGGAAATTAAAAAATATACGCCCGTTTGTGTCAAAATAATGTCACTGTAGTGTCATCCGATATACGATTTCGATCATTCCGTAATTCCGTTTCTCCTAGAGTTTCGTGAATGTGTTCTACTCCTACATATTGTATGTGTATAAAAAAAGGCAGCTACAGCAGTTACTAGGAATACTTAGGATGCAAGAGCGAGGTTAGGTTAGGGTTATTTTATTTTTTAGACACTTGAGCCCCGCGAAGCGGGGCTCCGACTACGCTTTTTAGGCAACTTTTAAGTGTTTTGAGGTTAGGATACAGAAAATAATTTTTCTCGGAGACGGTGAGTTACCTTTTCATGGGAGTGGTACCAAGGAGATGGGGGGACAGCCCCCCATCTCCTTCACCCACTCCCAATCCCCCCCTTCTGCCAAACGATACTAAACTTTAACCGGTTTCAAGCTGGCTAGCATATAATAAGGCAACACACCATTAATTTATGTCTTGACGAAATAGCACTTGATAAGCCCGCAGTAACCTCAGGATATTTTGTAGATCTTTGTTTCTAACGCCTAATCAAGCTAATAGGACTGGTCTGTCTTAAGATTTGATCATAAGATACAAGAATAAAAATTCACTTCTCTGCTTAAAACACAGTTTAATCATTCATCATCGAGTCACATAAAGTAATCATAAATAGGCATTAAAAATTAAAATTGTCTAAACTGGGTAGTATCCTTCATACATACAAAATAAATAACTTAGCAAACTAGACAGTAGGTACAGAACATGTACCTTCACGATCTTCAAAAGATAACATGAAATAGGCACTGTTCCAAATCACAGAAATGCAGTAAAAAAAAAGGTACACAACACGAAACTATTCAACCAAACCTACATAGGAAATGGAAGCAGCTTCATTCCTTTCTTCACCTCCTTGTACAAGGCCTTATAATCTTCATGCTTCCTTACCATCACCATAACGCATCCTCTCGAGATGCCCATAGCTGCGCCAATGTCTATGCGGCTTGGTACGTAGCAGTACGGGATATTTTTCTCTTCGCAAACTGCGGGTAAGTGGCACATGATCTCTATTGGTGTAACGTCTCCGGCGAAAAAAACGAGTCCTCTTTCACCATGCCGCAACTGTTTCTGTACGATCTTTAGCCCGTTCCTAAGGAATTGTTTGTGACCATAAGCAGTCTTGATGAGCTCAAAAATCTTTTCACAAAGTCTCTTCGTAGCCATGGGCTTGGCGATCACACTGCAATGCTTAATTTTACGATCGTAACTTCGTTGTCCCTTCGATTTTTTGATGACATTTCCCTTCTCGTCTTGTTCAGGCTCCTTTTTGATTTTGCCCATTTTGGGAAATTACATTGAGTTAAGGAAATTATAAGTATTTTGTGCTAATATTTTTGAAAGCCAGTATTATTTGGTCAGTTGGTCGTCTTAGGGGCGGATTTGAACGATGCTTTGTGTTGAAAGCCGTAAACTTCCTGTTTTTAAATGATTCTCAGTGCCGTAAACAAATTATAATAATTTTGTTTGTAGTCCGCGCACAAGCGCAGATGCCAGATGCGCACATTGCGCACGCCGGGCACGCCACAACAAACACAGGCAGTGTTGCCAGACCTGGTTTTCACTTTACCCCAGGTTTAGTCGCAGTTAACCCCAGATTCACTATTAATTTGAAAAAAATACCCTAAAAAAATTTTGAAAACATTCCCTCAGTTTTTCTTACTTTACAAATAAAACAACGAGATATTGGTATAAATTGTTTTTGACGCTGTGAAGTTAATGCAAGATTACTGTTTAATGATTGCAAATTATATTATATAATCCCTATCTACAGAGCTTGGTCTGGATGACTGAATACAGAAAAAGGCTCTCTACAGCTGCACATTATTTATAGGTGCTAATAAAAAGATAATGCTACCTTAGAAATATTATGGAATCGTTTATTACCACCAGCATCTAAGCTCCACTGACGGCCCAAAATGAAACGCAACGCGACGTATTTCTACTAAGTAGTTTAATATTATAGTAGTCTCGTAATCGAAACAAACCTTACCCTAAAAAATACCCTAACAAAATGAATACCCTGAAACATACCCTGCCGTATAAGTTTCACCCTAAATCTAGGGTAAATTACCCTAAGTTGGCATCACTGAACACAGGGTACTTTTTATATGACAACAAACAAACAGTGTTGCCAACTGGGTGGGTGTCACGTTTACCGGCTAAATCAAGTTAGCACAAAAATATTTTCACAAATAGGGCTAAACTGTTAAATAATATTAAAACAAATGATTCTTTAGTATAATAAATTGATTGCATGGTTAACTAGTGTGTTCAGACTCTCAAACAACTCGTCAAATTTTCCCAATTGAACATGAATCTTATTTATTTTTCACTGACACGATGCAGCATACGGTGTAGGTCTACCCAGCTTGGGTGGAGCACCGCCGGCGCCGTGTCCTCGTGGAGGCGATCGGCGGGGGCGATCTCTCGCGTCCGGCCATGGTACGAAGTGAGAGTGCATGGGTAGCAGTGCCGGATTAACCACGAAGCAAGAGTAGCAATTGCTACGGGCCCCGCGCAAAAGGGGGCCCCGCGTATCCTCCGCCTGAGTATAATTATAGTGGGAAATTTCTAATCGTGACTTCTAAATATCAATATTAAGTGCTCATTTTTTTTGCCACTTTATACTTGAGAACCCACAACAGATCAAGGGCCTCTCAACAGAATTTGCTACGGGCCCCGCGCTTGCTTGATCCGGCACTGATGGGTAGCCGATACCTCCTGCGAAGCAGTAATGCTCGCGAAGAGGGAGGCGGCGCATGTGAGGGAGAGGCAGTATATGCGTCCTCACGGCCCTAGTCGCCGCACGAGAAGCCCTGGGTGTCGGGAATCCCAGGCTGATTT
The DNA here is from genome assembly GCA_949987655.1 of Polymixis flavicincta. Taxonomy (NCBI): domain Eukaryota; kingdom Metazoa; phylum Arthropoda; class Insecta; order Lepidoptera; family Noctuidae; genus Polymixis; species Polymixis flavicincta. Next base: position 5,244,928 of record OX465171.1, on the reverse strand, counting down.
GCGGCTACTGTTGAGGCGGGCTTGCGGATGGCGAATAATCGGTAGCTCGCTGACCGGTAAGGATCAAGCCCGGGTCGACAACGTGTTGTGCTCCACGCGTGCCTCAAAGAGATGTCAACACCAATTGGTGAGGTCCGCAATGGCCGATGCCTGCCAGGAGTGCGGGTTGTTCGAAAGACATACCGTGACCCCTGGCACACAGGCAACTGAAGGAACATGGGTGGGTTTTAGTTAGTAAAAGTCTGACACGCGCTCCAGCTTTTTCAACCTCAAAAAAAACCATATTAAGTTTGGGATAAATTTGAATATTCAAAGAAATTTGACAGATTGGGGTAGCTTTATGTGCTGGCCTCTGGACATTACAGATATAATACATCATTTTAAGTATACACGACAGACGACAATATTTTGTTTAAAATAAAATTACAAGATTATCAGCACTCACTGAGAGGAGGCCTGTCTCCCAGCAGTGGGAACATTTATAGGCTGATGATGATGATGAAGATTATAAGCATGCAGCTTAAAACTCGCAGTCCTCATCAGATGATGCATAATATTGTACTGTTTCCACTAACAGTTCAACCATTCTATGAAACATCTTTCTCCCATTATTTTTATAATCTTATGCATATTTCTTTTTTTACTGGATTTTCCATTATCACACTTTACAGCAGTTGACACAGTAAAAACTCAAGTAAAGTTAGTTCCAAATTAGATAGACTGTAGTTACTTCCAAATAGAAAAAATACGAAACAACTTCAGAGCAGGCTTGAAGTTTACCACGATCAGAATATGATTGAAAGTGCGTGCGTTTAGTTTTTGCTAAAGTTTTGTTTAAAAACTTTTTTATTCTCAGCACAGAACACAAACAAAGAGGGTTCTCAGCTTTATTTAAATATAGTTTTGACAGACGACAATATTTTGGGTTAGACTTCGAGCACAGAGTACTTGGTACTATGACTTCGGGCTAGGGACTAAATCAATACAGGTATTCGGGGCTGAACAAGAAGAAAATGGTTTAAGTAATCTAGCTAAATTAGCATGACTGCAAAACATTACTTTTGACGTAAGTGAAGTTGTCGGCGGCAAGACAAGAAGCCTATTAGCTATATGTGGACGCGGAGGCAATACTCAAAATACCAGTGTTACCAACTCTCAAAAATATTTCCCCCTAATGTTAAAGTCATAAATCCACCCGGCTACTCACACACCTGCCGCAGGGGCAATACCGGTCGCACTGCGGTCGGGGCAATTTCGGCTGTTCTCTACACACAACTACACAAGCCTGCTGTTCAGTGTGTAAGTGATAGTCCCGCTGAACGCACGTCCATGAGAATGGCTCCAGTATTGTCGAACACCAAAGGATTGGGTATAGTCTTGGCACTTTCTGTGGTGCTACCGAAAATATTTTACTTAAATATAGGTACAAAGTAAATACTGACCTTTTTTAACTCCCGTGCGTAAGACGTACGCATGTTTTCGAACTTTTTTTTAAATTTGTTGTTGATATCGTTTGCGTGTTCGCGATATATTTCGAACATTAATTGGAAAGTTAGATTTCGCATTTCGCTGTTAAAATATTGTTTGTTTTTTTTTTTTATCCCACATGTGGGTCCGGTCTTTGTACACGTCTATTACCCGTGTCCAAACTTCACGCTCTTTATTGTTCATTGTGACACGTGCACTCCGGTCGGTTGTCGCCAATGAACTGACCGGAATTGCCCCAATCGTACTACACATGCGGCAATCTAGCAGGCTGGTAGATACAATCTAGTGAGCTAGGAAGGTCTTGCGCCCCTGCCGCCCTGCCGCAGGCCCAATCTAAAAATCGCCCCTGCTTGCCTATACACATCAGAATTAAGGAGGCAATTAAGGGTCCAATTCCAATATTGCCCCCGCGGCAGGTGTCTAGCCGGCTTTAAAATGGCAACATTTAATTGATAACCCCCAAAATTGAAAAAGGAACGCAACTCCCGTTAACTACAAATAGTTATACTTTGAATTTTAAATGCAATTTGATTGAAAGTCTGTTCAGGCGGTTCAAATCGCTTTCGAATTAGCAGTTGATCAACTAACATCGAACCATATGACTCCAGCACTATCCACGAGTGGCTATAGTAAATAAAATCAGGCGAACAATGGTTACGCGTACCCGATAGTGTACCTGCTGGTCCACAGTGGTTATTGTCACATATACGACAAACTCATTGGCCTTTAGGGGGCAGAAACTTGTCTAGGTTTGTCATGAATAAATGTCTTAAATGTTTCGTACATAAGGCTCAGAATGTACAGCCTATAATGGGGTCAGCCACCTACGAGTAGCTCAATAAAAAATCTTGAGTTTCCTTTTTTGAATAGATAAGTTGACTATGCTGAGCCAGTATTGGTGGCCAATCGTAAAGGCCGAGGATGCAAACTTACAAAGTCCTATATGTTCATCTTTGTTTGCTCAGCAGTGAATGCTGTACATTTGGAGCTCATCACTGACCTCACCACTGAGGCATGGCCTTTCTAAATCGTTTCGTGGCGCGTCGTGGCAAGCCTCGAAGCATCACGTCCGAGAACGGGACTAATTTTGTAGGCGCATCAAACGAGATGTAGGTATAGGTTTTTGCAATCATTTAAATGTGGCATCTGAAATGGCACAGCAAGGTATCGAATTTATTTTCATGCCTGCATACAGCCCTCATTTTAATTCATTGGTTGAAGCTGCTGTAAAATCATGTAAGCATAATTTAAAACGGTTGCTGCGTCATACTCATTTCACCTCCGAAGCTACATGTCTCACTCCCATAGAGGCGGTTCTTAACTCACGCCCTCTTACTCCTCTTTCTTCAGACCCAAACGATTTTTCGGCACTCACTCCCTTTCAGTTCCTAATTGGACGGCCATTCTTATCAGTACCACATCCTCAGGTGACTGAAGCCAAAATCACGCAGCTGGATCGCTGGAAGAGAATCCAGCACACAATGCAGCATTTCTGGCGACAGTTCCATAATGTATAGGTACACTTTTCTGCTGCAGGCAAAATCCGAGTGGTTTCATTCCAGAGGTGTAGTGAACAGGGGTCCTTAGTTCTGATAAAGGACAAAACAACGCCACCTCTGCGCTGGACATTGGGCCGGGTTACGAAGACCTATCCCGGCGTCGATGTGGTCACGAGAGTGGCTGAATTGAGGACGAAGCGGGGCACCGTTCGTCGGCCTTCAACTGCATCTGCCCCCTTCCAGTCGAACATTGAAGACTTCTCTTCAACCCGGGGAATATGTTAGCGCACCACATATGCGCGTGTTCAGCGGCAGATAGGCGCGGGGAGTCCCGGTACCGAACCCGAATGAGACGACCGCTGCGCGCGCTCTACACCACTCAACTCACAGACGCGCTCCACTACGGGCATTTCATTGTTCCATTTCTAAACGTTAAACATTGTTACTTTTGGTATTACACCTATTTTAATACAGTCCACTTCTTCTTTCATTTATTAGCCCAGTTGGGCCCAATCATATTATTTTTCTAAAATAATATAAATTATATAAAATAATTTAGTAAGAACAGTCTCACCGAACTCCTGCTGCAGTATGTGGTAGACGGAGTGCGGCACGGTGGTGGCCGGCAGCAGGTCGGGCCGGTAGCGGCGCAACAGTTCCGTCAACGCCGCCGGACTGCACGCCGCTCGAATGCCCGGCTCGGGCCACGCCACCCACGACACGGGAGCTTCTTCCGGTAGGTACCTTCGCTTCTGAAGAGGAACGGATTACAAGATATAAAATTCATAATTTTTAAAGCTCCGTAGCTCAAAAGAACGGAACCCTTAGAGGATCACTACGTTGTCCGTCCGTCTATCCGTCTGTCAAGACCCTTATTTTAAGGAACGCATGGAGATTTCGCGCTGGTCTACGATCCATTGGAGCTTTAACGGGTTATCCGAAATTGCCTGTTTCAGAATCAACATTATCCACAGGACTGAAAATCCAAGCCTTAAAAACACTTTTTTATTTTGCTATCTGTATTTTGTGTCTTACGAACTGTACCCAAATAAATGTTATTCCCCTTTCCATAGTCCTGATAAAGGACAAAACAACGCCACCTTTGCTCTGGACCCTGGGGCGGGTCACGAAAACCTATCCCGGCGTCGACGGGGTCACCAGAGTGGCTGAACTGAAGACCAAGTGGGGTACCATTCGTCGTGCCTTTAACTTCATCTGGCCCCTTCCAGTCGAAAATTGGAGACTTCGCTTCAACCCGGGGAAAATGTCGGTGCACCACATATGCGCGCGATCGACGGCGGAAAGGCGCGGGGTGTCGGGGTAGCGAATCCGGACGCGACGACCGCTGCGCGCTTTCCACACCACTCAGGGCCTAGAGACAAAATACATTTCTAAATGTATGGGAATGACATTACCTGCGGAAAGATAACGTCGTGTACTTTCCGCAGGTAATGTCATTCCCATACATTTTGGCGTAGCGTTTGGCGTGAACGTTAACATAAATGTGTTTTGTCTAGGCCTGCAGCTCACAGACGCGCTCCACTACGGGCATTTCATTATCAATTCATTATAAGCCCAATTGAGCCCATTCAATTATCTTACATGCTACGCTTAAACAATAAAATATATACAAGTAGGTACACAAAACACAACATCATTTACAAAAAACGTATTAATTTCTTGTCACCGCCTTCCGAAATTAAAGTTATTTTTGACTTTGTAGTGTTTTTTCGGAAGCCGGTTGATTTTTTTTTACCGACTTCCAAAAAAGGTGGAGGTTATATGTTCCACCGAACGTATTTTTTTTTTTATGTTTGTTCCTCGATTTCTCCCCTATTTGTGGACCGATTCTCCAAATTATTTTTTTATTTTAAAGAGTATACTCCTGAGGTGGTCCCATTGGCACAAAGTCAGGATCTGATGATGGGGTCCCAGGGAAATCGAGGGCAACCCTCAAATCTTATAGGTATTAACAATGTTTTTCCTATGTTTTCTAATGCTATTGAGACATTTGCGTATGGTCATCATCAACTCATGATGCTGAGCTGATGATGGAAGGTACAACTCTTTAACTTAGGAGTTAGGTGCAGATTCAGGCATAACTCCGTCATATATAGACCGATTTGCAAAAATCTTTTTTTTAGAAAGGGTTTTATTCTGAAATGGTCCCATTTAAATTTTATAGATCTGATGATGCGTTTCGGAGACAGACCACGACCCCTTCAAAAAATGACAGCAAATCAACCGCGATTGCTGCTATCGCATTAATATGCATTGTTTTGACCCCAAGGATGATGAATTGGTGTGGAGTGGGTACTATAACTAAAAAGTGAAAAATAAAAACTTATTCCAAAAAAAAAAAAACAACCGACTTCCAAAAAAACACTAGAAAGTGAAAAATAACTTTAATTTCGGAAGGCGGTGACAAGAAATTAATAAAATACATGCCCATAGTCACCGACTTCCGAAATTAAAGTTATTTTTCACTTTCTAGTGTTTTTTGGAAGTCGATTGTTTTTTTTTTTTGGAATAAGTTTTTATTTTGGTTTATTTTAAATTTCAGACTTTTCAGTGGTTCACATGTGCTTACCCCTTCACAGCGTATCGGCGTGATGTTATGTTATAAACTGGTGTAAACAATAGACAGACATGAGATTTCAGCAATCCCAGTCCATTTGCTATCATTTATTGAGGAGTTCTGTTGCCCATCTCCGAAGTTCTTCATCAGATCTTCACCAAATTGAAATGAGACCACTCCGAGAAAGTACTCTTCAAAAAACACTCAGCCATCTTCGAGTATCTAATCGGCGAACATCCATAAAAAAGGTTCCGACGAATTGAGAACCTCCTTCTTTTTGAAGTCTGTTATTAGCAGTCTCTAGAGGTATAGTTCGCACGCATTACTACTAGATGGCGCTACTAGTCTCATCCATCGCGAGTGAAATCTATCTATAAAATAAAGTAGCTGTTTTTGATGTACTCTTCAGATCTGACTAAAATTGCAATTATTTAGTACCTTCTGTGTACCTTTACGTACCTCTCTTGAAAATCTGTGTACCTACACCCGTACAATGATACTTTAAAAATTAGGTACACCCGCCATTCTGATGTCAGACCCGCGGGTGTACTGCTAACTAATATAATTATGTAGCTAAGTACACTCTATAAGTAGATTTGGTACCTCTTGTGTACCTGCAGAAACAAGTACCTATTAAATAAAATAAAAAATACTGTCAGGTTGCTGCGTGGTAGTCTTTGTCTGTGACCCCCCAATTTTTTTTGCCTGCAGATGGCGAGTAATGGGTAGCTCGCTGTCCGATTAGGATAAAGCCCGGGTTGACTGCGAGTTGTGTTCTACGCGCGCCTCAAAGAAATGTCAGCACCAACTGGTGGGGTTCGCAAGAGCCGATGCCTGCCAGGGGTGCGTGTTGTTCGAAAGAGGTACCATGGCCCCTGACACACAGGCAACTGAGGGAACACGGGTGGGTTTTAGCCAGTAAAAGTCTGACACTCAGAGCGGAAGAAGTTATTTAGCGATTTACAACAATCAAAAAAAAAAAAAGGCCGTTGATCCCGGCTGTCATTCGTGGAGCTTTGGCAGTCGTTATGGGTCGTCAGAAGCCCGAAAGGCGAAAGTCTGACAAACCAGTCTTACCCAAAGAGGTATCGTGTTACGCAGTGACAACAACTACTGCGACTAAAGCACGATACGATAAATTCTAATTTAGTTTGAAACTCACAAGTAGGGTGCCAGGGTAGTTTTCTAGAAGAAGTAGAGTATTTCTGATTTCAGAGAGGGTACTTAAATAAAGAGTAAAGATTAAAAACAATGAATAAGTACGAATTAATCAAAAATTATGCATTTTGTAGCACTTTTTGCGGTACAGATTTTTTTTATTGTTTTTACAAGAATTGTAAGACTCTAAACATCCTTATTCCAAGTTAATTAATATAAGATCAGGAGCCCATTTTAGGAAACTCCTGTTACTATAGAGTTACTGGGGTTTAATAAAATGTGAAGTGAAGACGATAGTCTCGTCACTTCACAGTCATGTCATGACCGACAAGCAGTCAAGTGTCACAGTGGAAAATATAGAAAAATGAAAACACACGCCTCAAAAAAGTCAGTTTATGAAAAAAGAGTATTTTAGCGTACTCTTTACTGTTATACATTCAGTAGGTACACCCATAAACTTTTCTATTGTTATCACACTCAATGAGTCTGCATAACAGCCGAAAAAAAAAGTAAATTGTGTTAGAGTACGGTTGGCTGTTGAGCAACTAAACATGCTCCGAGACTATTGTGTATAATAGGTATAAGCCACACATACAGACAGACACGTACACTCAATACATAATCCTCGTGACACTCCGTCACTCGGTACGAATCGGAATCGTATTTTCATACAATTTCATTAAAATGCGCATTCGCGATGAAGAAATGGTCACCTGCTGTGTACGTGATTCCTGGCTATGTTGCACCGAATGTACGAATTTACGTAATACTATTATGGAGTACTGTTCAAGGTACTGTGATTTTGGTGAGGAATAGAGATTGGTCATGTGATGCGTTCATAAGGCTGAGTGCTTACTGGCGCGGAGGGTGGAGAAGCGGAGCGGAGAGGAGTGGAGCGGGGCTGTGCTAATAAAATCTCCGCTTCGCTTCAGTGGAAATTTGCAAATTAGTTTAAAATTCAAACTAAAACTCAAGTTTACTGCGTGAATTTATTTATTTTTCTAGTCGATTTCGACATATTTGGGAAGAGGCTAGCTAGGGAGATGGTGATGATTTATTGGTCTGCAACTAGCTCTTGCCAGCGGCTTTGCTCACGATATAAGGTATCCTATATGTTAATGTAGGTTATCCTACTAATATAATAAACGTGAAATTTTATGAGGATGGATGGATGTATGGATGTTTGTTACTCTTTCACGCAAAAACTACAGAACGCATTTGGACAAAGTTTGGCACCCAGATGGGTGTAGGTATAGCCTGGATTAACAGTTAAGGTAATTTTCATCCCGATAATATGTTCCCGCGGGCGAAGCCGCTGGCTCAAGCTAGTAAACTATATGTGTGCCTAATTTCATTCAAATCCGATCCGCCGTTTTTGCGTGATTGATTAAAAAACATCCAAACATACAAACTTTCACATTTGTAATAAGTATTAGTAGGATAAAATGTCAATATCACAGATATATGTATAGGTTATTGAAATTGGCTGTTAGCCGTGGTCCGTGGCATACGAAACATCAGAGAAGTGTCGTAAAAAAAGAGACGGCGAGGAGGATGACGATGTAGCGTTTCGTTCCTCGCTAATCGCTCCGCTCCTCTCTGTAACAAGGGCCTTATACATTATTAAAAAAAGTCACGTATACGTTGCGTCATTGCGATGCAGTCCCTTGATCTCATTATATCATTCGTATTGACTATTGGCTGTTACCGAAACACCACATTAACAATCTGAATATTGCTAATCCAAAGCATGCGCTGACTGGACGGGACCACTCAATCTATTTGGTTTTGGGTTTCACATGATTTGACCAAGATTATCTCTGGACTTTGAAAGAGACTGTGAGTGACCTTGCAGTTTGTTTCGGCGTTTTTTCCCAGAGTAGTCCTGAATAGGAAACGCCGACTACCGTTTAAAAATATATATTTGACGTGTAAAAGTGTTTGTATAAACCCTACTTCCAGAAATAAAATCATTTATCATTGCTTGCGTTTTATTTCCCTGATAAATGGTTTGTACGGTAATGGATAAAACACGACAAATTGACGTAAGGGACGGGTTTCAATTTACTTATCAATTGAATTGCCCATTATGTATGTCGGTACAGTTGCCAGCAGGTCAAGCTATCCCAAACTGTCAAATTTTCCCAATTGAACATAAACCTTATTCCATTGTAATAAAGTTGAAAAACGATCAAAGAAATTTGACACATTGGGGTAGCTTGATGTGATGGCCTCTGTACATCGATGCTTGCTGCATCCTTGTTACTTTCACCGTCTTATTATTTCATAGCCTAATCCACCATACTCATTCATGTTCAGGCAACAAAAGACATTGCGTTATTTATGTATGTTGTTAGGCAGACACATTTTACAGACCTATAAAGTAATGGATTAAGACGGTGATTTCTTGAAAACGCTCAAAAAGGTCGTTTTTTATACCAGTGTATCTCTTAAACCGTAAATAATTTTGAAAGCAAACAAATATAAGTATGATATTTTCAAGTCTTTTTTGCATACAGTGATGGAACTCAAAACAAAATTAAATATACTTTTCAACACATTTGCTCAAAAACTGCATTTACGATGCCTGTATACATGGTTCGAAAGTTAAAAATTACGCACTAATACAACGGAACGTGCGGTAAAATAGGTACTCTCACCTAAGTACCTATTTTACCGCATACCTCGTTGTATGGCACCGTGCGTATTCTTTACGGTTTTTTTTTTAATTTCCATTAAATATTATAAGAATTTCGTCCAAGGAGTTTCACATTACGAGAATATATAAGCTGACTGATCGAACCTCCTTGGAAACGATTTTGCTCAATACGTTTGTCTCACTTTAATAATAAAGAGTAAATGAGATGAAAGATGTAGTTCTAATTTTCACCACGGGCATGTGGCGCCATTTGTAAATTCGCGCCATTTTCATATTAGAAACGTCAAAGATTGTTGCGAGTTTCCGACTGATATTTATAAACAAAGTTTTATTATGAGTTCAAGCGAGGAAAAACCAACTTACCGCACTAGTATCATAAATAACTATTATGATACTAGTGCGGTAAGTTGGTTTTTACAAACGAGTTGACAAATGTAAGCCCGAGACTTCGTCTCGGGCTTACATTACTTACTACTTCGTCTCGGGCTTACAAACGAGTTGACAAATGTAAGCCCGAGACTTCGTCTCGGGCTTACATTTGTCAACTCGTTTGTAAAAACCAACTTACCGCACTAGTATCATAATAGTTATTTATGATACTAGTGCGGTAAGTTGGTTTTTCCTCGCTTGAACTCATAATAAAACTTTGTTTATAAATATCAGTCGGAAACTCGCAACAATCTTTGACGTTTCTAATATGAAAATGGCGCGAATTTACAAATGGCGCCACATGCCCGTGGTGAAAACTACAATCAACTACATCTTTCATCTCATTTACTCTTTATTATTAAAGTGAGACAAACGTATTGAGCAAAATCGTTTCCAAGGAGGTTCGATCAGTCAGCTTATTTATTCTCGTAATGTGAAACACCTTGGACGAAATTCTTATAATATTTTCACAGACATATAAACAGAATATTTTATGGAAATAAAAAAAAAAACCGTAAAGAATACGCACGGTGCCATACAACGAGGTATGCGGTAAAATAGGTACTTAGGTGAGAGTACCTAGTTTACCGCACGTTCCGTTGTATTAGTGCGTAATTTTTAACTTTCGAACCATGTATACAGACATCGTAAATGCAGTTTTTGAGCAAATGTGTTGAAAATAACTATTAATGCATCAAAAAATATCAAAGTCACCCATTAATTATCTTTAAAACCAGTTTATCTCTTCAATAACAACTATTATTGGAATTAAAAATATACCACAAAATTCCAAATACCAAACTGCATCCAGTGATGGATCATTTTTTATCAAATAGTTTATATCTAATTTTATAGGATTTTATTTGCATTTTTACGACAACGCTTGCTCATTTTTTATTCGAATTTATTACAACAGATTTTAACCCGTATCGGATTACAGTAAGAACTATTATCGCTCGTAACTACAGTACGATGACTACATTCAAAACTACCAGGGCCTTAACATATTAAGGTGCAGTCGCCTTTGGGTCCTTCTGTTGCAGTGGTTGATGCTGAGTCTGGCCGTGAGAGGGTGAATCCACTGTCACATTTTCCGGCTAAACAAGTCATAGTTGCCATTCAAAACATGAGCAGAGGTAAATCCCCCGGCCACGACGGACTCAGCATTGACCATTTCAAATGTCATGGGGTTCACCTGCCGAGGGTCCTGTCCTGTTTTTATACAATGTGCATTAGTAATTCTTATTTACCAGCCGAGTTGATGCGAACTATTAATAGTTGTACCTATTGTTAAATACAGGACAGGGGATATGTTGGGACAAGGGAACTGGCGTCCGTTCTCTCTGGCGACTATATTTGCTTAAATATTGGACAGTATGAGTGACTCATGTTTATAAAAAAATATCTGTGTTCGCGCGACGCACAGTTTGGATTTCAACCTGAATTATCGACCGAAAGTGCTATACAGAGCTTAAAGAATACTGTTCAATATTAGATAGATCGCGAAACGCCAGTATAAGCCTGTTTCCTTGATCTCTCCAGAGCCTTCGACCTTGTGTCATATGATGTACTTTGGAGAAAGCTAGCGGACAGGAAAGTACCGGCGGAAGTTCTAAAAATCCTGCGGTATTGTTATTCAAACCAGAAAAATTGTGTAAAGTAGTCCGGAACTTTCTCTGAGTCGGATGGGCTCGAGTGTGGTGTGACACAGGGTGCTTGACATCTCTCAGGCTCTTCAACCTGTGTTTTAATGATCTCATAGACGAGCTCAGCAGTATGCATGTCGGCTGTCGGGTTGTTGGAATACTAAGAATAACAACATTAGCTATGCTTACGACTTGGTACTGCTGGGCTCGACTGACGGATTTATCAGAGATATGCTGAAAGTCTGCGAGAAGTACGCTGGTACGCATGGCCTGGTTTATAATTTCAGGAAGCGCAAATACATGGTCTATAAGGCCGCCGGTAAGTGCCAGCGCACATGTTTACCGACGAGTTTAAGGATAATGTAGACGTTGAGAGGGAATGTAGGGCACTAGCGGTCCGTGGTAATATTTTGACTCGTAGATTCTCCCGTTGTAGTGACCAAGTCAAGATCACCTTATTCAAGGCTTTCTGTGGGTCTGTACGCGGAGGTTCTATGGGTCAGCTACGCCAAAAGATCGCTAGATGCTTTACGCGTCCAATATAATAATGTTTTTGTGATGCCATTGGGACTGCCCCGTTTCTGTAGTGCATCAGAGCCGTTTTCGCTTAACCGAACTGACGTTTTCCACACAATCATACGCAAAAAATTGGCTTCATTGATGCATAGAACGCGGGTCAGTCACAATAGTATCCTGGAAATAGTGGCAGATAGTGCTTACTACCCTTTTCTGAGGCATTTTGTGGAGAGGATGGTCAACTAGGTAGCTGATCTCTTGCTTGATCGTTTTCTGTGCGACCTGCCTCGTATGTGTTGCCCGTGTTGATTGTGTTTTGTATTCGTAACATTATTTTTTTCACTAATAAGATGGATTATATTATTGTCAGAAACTGAATAAATAAATAATCCATCAAATGATTCAGATTCTGATTGATATCGTGCTAATTTGATTAAAAAGCAGTTTAGTTACAATCTCTCCATAATAGAACGTGTCAACATGTGTTCAATCCTCTAAGTATTAATGCCGAACACAAATTCAAGTTGGATGCAAATCGACTCCATAATGTGAACTGAGGTGTCAACTGCATGGATAAGTTTTAGAAATCTATGTATTACCCGATTGGAAGACGAGGTGATCGGGCAGAGAACCCAAGTTGTCGACAGCTCACGGAATAGGTAAGCAAGGCAATTTCACTCCGATCCAGCCCGTCGCTTGTTGCCCTCTTCCTGCTGCCCTGGCAATAATTTGTTAAGGTGGCCGGCAAATCCGGTTAAGCAGCCGACTACCTCTTATGTTGTTGTGCGAGAAATCATTCCCAAAAAAAGAACGGAAAAATATCCTGGCGGGATTTAATTACGCTCTGGAGCCTCTGGATTTACAACTATCGGTTATGATTTTTGACAGTCGTTACGGGTCGATAGGAGTCCGAAAGTCTGCCAACCAGTCTTACCAAGGGGTATCGTGTTCCCCACTTACTGGGTTGTGGAGGTCAGATAGGCGCAATATGTACCTACATTACTTGTGTTCAGCGATGAATCCGACCCAAAACTCAACTCAACTCAAAGCATTTATTTCAATTAAACCTTTTACAGGCACTTTTGAATTGTCAAACAAAAATCGAAGTTGAAGCTAGGTGCCCATTCCAAAACGTAGATCTCTATGGAGAAGAACGGGCAAGAAACTCCAAGGACACTCTTTTAAATCATGGGTATTACAAAATTTTGGGAACATTATTCTTGGTGCTTCTTTAAGTGAAAACAATGTAAAAAGTAAATAAAAAAATTAAGATTCAAAATAAGCCATGGCAGTTAGGAGATGACCGGTCTCAACCGACGGTGCCCGTTCACGAACTTGACCAACACAGTTGGGATAAGGTTTGGCAGATGATGCGTGTCTACGGGCCCAGGTGATATCTGAAGTAAGTCCAATTAAGTACGTAATTATCTTCACACGCCGGACCTTTCTTTACATCTACAAAGTCTTGATTTATGTAACATATGAAATCGTCAATTAGCGAGCTCGAAAAACGTCGAATTAAAAGCAGCTACTGCATACAAAACGTACTCGTATTACACAAAGTGTGTGTTTCACCATCGCGTACGGTGCGTAAATTGTACGGAGAGTGCGGTAACCTTGCCACTATTGCGCAATACCGGAACACCGCTCTCAGTAACATCGAGATGATATACTTCATGGCAACGTATCTTTACGCTCCTGTTCGTTTCTGGATGCCTGGTACTTTTCGCAGAAGTGCTTTACAAACAGAGGCAAAGTAAAAACATTTTTTTTTTTATAAATAATGCAGGATAGGTACTACTGAAGAGGCTTTTGGCTAAGTAAAAACAGCCGTATGGATCGATCGATCAGGTTAAGCTACTCTTGCCGCGGTTATCCGTGGATGGGTGACCATATTTCCAAACCAACATTTTGTCCCGACTATCATTGACAGTCGTTACGGGTCGTCATATGCCCGAAAGCCTGACCACCAGTCTTACCAAGGGGCAAGATAGCCAGTCGCTTCAGGTAAAATACTGGTGTTCAGCTGCATCCAGTTAGACTGGAAGCCGACCCCAACATAATTGGGTAACGACTAGGCAAATTATGATGACTTAATGAAATTTTTAGTTCAAGTCCTGCACCCTAATTGCGTAACACACTATCAATCAGAATCTGAATGATTTTGAAGGTAATTGTGAATCCATTGCTTCATAATGTTCGGAAAATTGCTCAACAACGTGATCTGAACTGAACTGTCAGAATGGAAAACAGTCCTAATGCTAGTGTGTGACACATTTACCCCGCTATTCGCTTCTGGGAACCTGCTTGGATACTTTACGCAGACATCATTATTATGCTTTACAAAACTTTTTCGAAAAACAAAATACAAAAAACACTTAAACGAAATTAAAGTTATTTTAAACAGTAACCTTGTAGGTTCGCACCGTGACAGTCGCTTTCCTTTGTGCAAAATAAGCTACATAGTACAAAAAATTCAGTGTAATACTTACTGAAAGTTTTGGTACAAGAACTATTTATTTTTTGCTCGTCATCATCATCATCTGCCAAGTTTTTTCCGAACTATGTTGGGGTCGACCTCCAGTCTAACCGGATGCAGCTGAATAATAGTATTTTACATGGAGAGACTGCCTATCTGACCTCCATAATCAAGTTGCAGAGTAACACAATACCCCTTGGTAAGACTGGTTGTTAGACTCTCGGGCTTCTGAAGAACCACAACAACTGTAAAAGACCCACGAATGCCAGCCGGGACTAACGGCGAGGCAGGGAGGGTCTTGGTATGTAAATATGGTCACCCATCCACGGATCAACCGCGGCAAGCGTAGCTTAATAATGACCTGAACGACCTGTGTGGCTGTTATTACTAAGCCACAAGCGCCATTATTTGATAGTACCTATGAATTCTTTAAAATATGTAAATGAGATTCCTTTACCGTAATGTCGGTAAGTAAGTAGCTGACAATCTCCTTGACATATTATAAAACAAAGTCGCTTTTCGTGTCTGTGCTCTTAGATTTTCTATAGGTACTACGCAAAGGATTTTAATGCGGTTTTCATCAATAGACAGACTGATTCAAGAGGAAGGTTCATATGCACAATACACCGACTTCGCCGAAGCCGCTAGTCTATACTAATATTATAAAGAGGAAAGATTTGATTGTTTGTTTGTTTGCATTGAATAGGCTCCGAAACTACTGAACCGGTTTGAAAAAATATTTCACTGTTGGGAAGCTACACTATCCCCGGGTGACATAGGCTATATTTTATCCCCGTATTCCCACGGGAACTGGAACTTCGCGGGTAAAACCGCGGAGCGCTGCTAGCTGCTCACGTTATGTATGTAATGCACGGTCATTCTCTTACAAGATTACCCCTTTTACGACCAGCACCCACTTGCCCCATTGCACCCATTGCGTAACTTACGATTAATCATAATCGGTTTCGTTTTCACAGTTCAACAATATTCATTGCGTTATTTACGTTGTTGAGCAGACACTTTTTTCGAACATATGAAGCAATGGTTTAACAATCCGTTTCAAAACGAAGCAGATTATGATGAATCGTGAGTTACGCAATTAGGGTGCAGTTGTAAACCATCCGACAATATATCAACCTACTACCTTATACATCCGGCATTTATTTGGTTATTATATAATAATAACACTATATAACACAATATATAACACTAGCTTTTGCCAGCGGCTTCGCCCGCGTGGGCGTACATAATATTATCCCACGGGAAGTTCAACCGGGATACAAAATATCCTATGTGTTGATCCAGGTTATAATTCATTTGCGTGAGTGTGTGCCAATTAGGGAATGCAAATCTCGCGAAATTGGGGCTCAAGCGAGATCCCGCGAGTTTATGAATAACAATACTGCGAGATCTCCCCCATTTTCGAGATCTCGCGAGATTGGCAGTTGTGTGTTATTTTTAGCAAATAATCACAATATTTGAATAAATTTGGAAAAAAAATTTATAAACATTATAAGTGTTATGAGATAAATATTTATTTTTACGAATTTTTCCATTGATTTTTATGCATCAAACATTGTTTGACGTATCTGTCTGTAATTTTTTTATAAACTTCTGAGTAGTAAACGTTGACGTACGTATCTATCAAATAATAAATGATAGAAACAACCAATCTTCTCTTCTAATATCAAACAAAAATCTTTTAGTAATAAAACAGTTCTTTTGCAACAAACAAAACAACGAGAAGTAAAATAAAATCCGTCCGTGTCAGTCCGCGCTTCAAATTAGACGTTTTTATGCTCGAGTGCAATCTTATTAAACTCGCGAGATCTCGCCCTTTTTTCGTCCGAGATCAATCTCGCTAATAACCTGCTTCTTTTTTAGAAGTCGGTTAAAAAAGGCCGAGATCTCGCGAGATCTCGTTCTCGCCGTTTTTGCGTGATTGAGTATTGTTACTCAAACTTACATTCAAACATCTAAACCTGTAAATATCCAAAGATACAAACTTCCAGATTCTATATAAATAAAAGTCCTGACTGACTGACTGACTCATCAACGCCTAGCCCAAACTCTTGGACCTAAAAAGCTGAAATTTTGCACAGAGATTCCCTTCATAATGTAGACAAGGAATAAGGAAGGATTTTTCGAAATTCAACCCCTAAGTGAGTTAAACAGGGGATGAAAGTTACACAATATTGCAGACTTCGTTTAGGATAGAATCTATAGACCCCATCCATCTCTGGACGATGACTTGTACATATTAAATATTATTTTAAGACCAGTAGTCGTTTTTAAATTAAGTTTGTGTATGAATATGGATGAGTATACGAGTACATACATATATATGTATGTACTCGTATATTCATCCATATTCGAGTATGAGTATGTACTCAGCCTATAACGTTCCAACTGCTGGGACACAGCACAGGCCTCCTCTCCGTGAGAGGGGGCGAAATATGGATGCATTGTGTGAAAGATGATTGGCTAGAATAGAGTGACCACCGCGATCAACCATTAAAAGAAGTATGGATGACAATTGACGTATATCTAAATATTAGTGATGATGAAATAATT
Source organism: Polymixis flavicincta (assembly GCA_949987655.1). NCBI lineage: Eukaryota > Metazoa > Arthropoda > Insecta > Lepidoptera > Noctuidae > Polymixis > Polymixis flavicincta. Next base: position 5,227,902 of record OX465171.1, on the reverse strand, counting down.
CATGTATTTTTCATCCGTACTTCGTAACCGATATATCTAATATCGACCACAGCTTTCAAATGAGATATTTTTCTTGTTTCTTACTTTTTAGAGCTCTGGGTGGAGCAGTCAGACTGTAACTGACTAAAACCCACCCGTGTTCCCTCAGGTGCTTGTGTACCAGGGGCCACTGTATCTCTTTCGAACAACCCGCACCCCTGGCAGGCATCCGTCCTTGCGGACCCCACCAGTTGGTGCTGACATCTCTTTGAGGCGCGCGTGGAATACAACGGTATTCAGTAGTCGGGTTTTAGTTGTTGAGCTTACTTTTTATGTCTAAATATTCTTTTTATTAGCATATTTTCTTGTTTTTTGCAGACAAATAAATCCTTATTTATTCAAATTAAGCAAGCCTGCGTACGGTAAACAAATTACTACAGTGCAGTGACATAATGATTACGTATAAACAGCAGTTACGTTCTGATTGTTACTAGAGCGTAATGATGTATCGAGAGGCACGACATGTGTGCTGTGACGAAATTGTGGTCACAGATCATTTGGTGTCATACTCACTAAACACATTAGGTTATTAGTCAATTCGCACGAATTTACTTTCGCCCAAATCGAGCGAATGCACACTAAAATATTTTTTTGCTTTTTCTATAGACTCACGAACATAATATATTTGTGGGCTAATCCACAACTCTGGAAATACGTAATAGTTCATGTCCCCACGGAATAAAATCGCGCACTGGATTTTCAACGCACTGTTCAGTGCCGAGAGTTAAAAATCGAACAGTAAAATACACCGTTCCGTTATCGACGCGCTGAAATGGAGAGTGCATTTCAGCGCGTCGAAAATGGAACGGTCGGATTGTCAATGCTCGGTTCAATACCGATAGTTGAAACTGCATGAAGCGAAAAAATCCCGCCGCGATTTCATTACGTCCATGTAAACGTCGACTTAGGCAATATGAGAAAAGATCACTACAAGTACAGAGGCCAGCACATCAAGCTACCTCAATCTGTCAAATTTTATTGATAGATTTTCAACTTTATCACAAAGCGATAAGGTTCATGTTCAATTGGGAAAATTTTGTAGTTTTAGATTCAATTGCCAATTCTGGAGTTGTCGATTCGCCCACAATAACTTCGTCGCATAAAGAAAATATCATTTTATTTAAGAGTGTCGTTTCGCCTGATTTAGGCGAATTAATCGACTAATGAGCCAACACATTCGATTACCGGTTGGTGGATGCCCTAGTTCACAAGAAGTGATCATTACTGAAGTAGGTACTAAACGACACTATCATTATTATACAGTTTTATAAAATAACTTAATAAGCGTCATCACACGTTTACGTTAACTTGTGGCTAAGTAATAATAGCTGCACGGCGTGATCGATCAGCACCCTAATTGCGTAACTCACGATTCATCATAATCTGTATCGTTTTGAAACGGATTGTTAAACCATTGCTTCATATGTTCGAAAAATGTGTCTGTTCGACAACATAAATAACGCAATGAATATTGTTTAACTGTGAAGACGAAACCAATTATGATCAATCGTGAGTTACGCAATTAGGGTGCAGGTTAAGTTACGCTTGTCGCGGTTGTTCGGTGGATGGGCGGACAATCTTCACATACGAGTATCATGACACTTCCGTGCCTCGGAACGCACGTTAAGTCGTTGGTCCCGGCTGTCATTCGTAGATCTTTGATCAGAAACCCGAAACTCTGACAACTAGTCTTACCAAGGGCTATCGTATTACCCAGTAATTGGGTTGAAGAGGCCATATAGACAGTCTCTCTGTGTAAAATACTTGTACTTACTCAGCTGCATCCGGTTAGACTGGTAGCTTCTGCCCCGGACTTCGTTCACGTGAAATTTTGGCCCCCAACCATCACCCGACCTACTTTTTTGTTTAGCTTTTTTTAGAATAGAATAGATTTATATCTCCGTAGGTATATGGTACATTGACATCTTACATTAAACATTGTTTCACACATAAGTACTACCATTGCTGCAGGCTTAGCACGAAAACCGTAGACAGGCATTTTGTCGTCGGAAGAGTAGATAAAATGACGTATCCATATAAACAGTTGACAGTTTTTCACCGAGAAATGTAGACGAGCAATTTCTATTCTACAGTAGAGTAGAAATAGAAAGCGTCATGTTAAGCCTGCAGCTGCAGACTTAGCACGAGCACCGATTTGTCGACGGAAGAACATGACACACACACATGGACATGACTATTAACTAAATGATGTACAATCGGAGAAGATAGCTAATGCGTTCTAAACGAATCATGATTTTGTAGATAATCGTATATACTTTGTCGCCGCCGAGTAGAAAATTTGTTGTCAGCGTGATTTTGATAGTTTGGGAAGAAATATTCTTCAGAAATAGTCTACATTTTATGGACCTAGACAAAGATCGTTAGAAACGAAAGACAAAATGACAGATTGTAGAAGGATATCTACGGTGCGATGTGAAAAATGGAGATACGAAATGTCACTTTGAATTGAAAAAGCACTGTATATTCTTTGTAGAAATAAAAAAACGTCATGCTAAGCCTGCTGGTGTAGAAATATTAAATAACTAGCTGACCCGGCTACCTTCGTACCGCCTAACAGTCAATGAATGTGTGTTTAATTTTAAACGAAAATTGTCAGCAAAACATTTGCTTTATTGAAGCTATGTATGTATTTTGCTTCATGGGTTGCGCACGGGTCTGTTCTCTTCATTGAAGAACTCTGTGATATACGACATTTTTCACTATGTTAAAAGGCGCTAGAACAAATAAAACATTTGGTATTGCCGACACGAGAACATGCCACGTACAATTGACCATGAGAAAAACACGGATTTTCTAAATCCAGACCACAAACACTCAAGCATTGGCCTTGTGATTTGTTAATAGTCACGGCAAATGCAAGACGAATCGGAAATTGAATTCTTTTAAACTCAAAAGGCATATTGGTTGGGATCATTGGAATCCTCGGAATAGAACTTCCTCATCTTTGAATTTCCCTTTGAGTATCGTCGCGATCAGTTTCTTATCACCAAACGCGTTCCACTTCCATTGCATAGTTTAGGTTGACTTAGATCTCGAAGAATAATGACTACCATACCGAGCCAACCTTCAGTTGTAAATTGTGTGGTGGTAAGCCAGTAGTCACTCACCAACAAACAGCAGAAGTATCGTGTTTGGGCTCATTGAAAAGGTCTCAATGAATAGGTTATTGATAAATGGTGATCTGGACGAGGAATGAGGATAAATTAGTAACAGACTTCACTGTGGAAAACATACGTATCTAAAGTTAAGCAGATTTAAGCATGATATGTGTCGATCGTAGCGTGTTTACTATTACTACATATCTATATTAAGTTTAAAAAGCAGGAAATAAAAGTTATAATAAAAATTTAAGAAGAAGGAGGAAGAGGTTTTTCTTTGAATCGGGGGTTGATTCAAAGAAAAACCTCTAAAAAGTAAAAACATATTATTTATTCGCTTTTTAAGTTGTAGGTAATATTTTGATCAAAGCATTGTCACGTCCGGGGACGGCTAATGAAAACGCCAAACAAACCAGCGATAATGAATGTAACTATGTTATTATAGAAAGGATAATACTTTCATTAGCCGTCCCCCGACGTGACAATGCTTTGATCAAAATTTTACCTACAACAAAAGGCCATTTTTTTTGTTGAATTTTTAGAGATTTTTGCTTAGGTCTAACATTATACCGATGCAAATCAATGTTCATAGTTAAGACAGGACAACATCCGATAGGTCAGCAATTCAGCATGGATAGAATAAAGTTCGACATATTCTCCACTTCAATGTTCATTTCGTTCTTGAAATGAACACACTCAATTTGGGTGCTTGTGTGCTTCGTCAGTGCACGCAAGTTTCTTGGTATAACGTTATGATTTGTTTAAGCCATGGATGTGAAACTTAAAGTAATTTTTGTTCCAAATGCATGGAACGCCGAAACGAGTGGGACGAGAACGCCTACATTAAAAAAAAAAAACTTGAGAGGTAGGGACTCCCGGATGGAACGAAGTTCCACGCGTACACTTGCTAAACACACAATAGTGGAGAGATTATAACGCGTATGACTTGGTTAGCACAATAGTAAAGAGAGGTTCCTTATAATACGCACTTGCTAAACATACATAAGCATTTATTATTGTCTGTATAAAATCTCTACTTACCTTAGCTCCATCAGCAATAACCGGAACTTGTGCAGAAACACTGTCAGGATTCATTATTGTTATTATTTATTATGTACAAAAACAAATTCAGAGTATTGCCTCTGTCCATATGGGCCTTCATCCACAAATGTCATTTGAAGTCTATCGTACGATTCTTCTGGTTTCAGGCGACACTTGAAATCGTACAAAATTATAGCGCGAAAATGTTCCCGGCGCAGATCCATTTTTTAATGAGACATGATAATATAAATTAGCTCGCAAACAATGTGGAGAGAAATTATTTTGTAATTGGAACGTACCTATTTTTACTTACAAAATAATCATATTTTCAAAATAGATTATAACTGGCCAGCCTGTCATACTTAAAAACTTTTTTTTCGCAATACTTCAGAGTGGCCTGGTTTAAATGAATATAGCAAAAAGTGTCGTTACAACTTTTGGTCTTAATTTTTTCCGTCTAGCCCCCTTTCGCAACGCGCGATAAGGAACTTCGTTCGAAAAATATTGCACTACATTACATCCAAGTGTGCGTCGGTCAGTCGCGATCGGAGATTGGCTTACACTTGTGTGCTTCCAAATATTGATATTATTTTACAAGCTTTTTGTCGTACTTCTTGGTATTGAAAAGGTAAAGTAGCTACTTGCAAAAGTCTAGGGCACCAACGTGCAACGCTGCAAAAATTTCCTTCCAAATGGGTCTAATAATATGTAATTTCTATGACATCAATCCGAGCGCGCGTTTTAGAGGCTGCAAATTATATCGGGCCGCAGGCAAATGCGAGGGCCGCATGTTTGACATGCCTGGTTAAACAATCCACTACTAGACTGCGGCATCCTTGAAAGTTGTTCGATGCGTGCTCTGCTTTTACATTATCGTAAAAACCTATTGACCCTTTCATCATAATTTACTGCGAAGTTGATTTCAATATAAACGGTAATTTTCCCTAACCGTTCCTAGAATTAACTCTGTGACGACATCGCAACTGACGGCCAGTATCACGTACACACACGTGCTCACCTATGCGAAAAAGTGACTTTTCCATGGCTCCAAAATATTATGAAAAATTACTTAACAGCTGGAAGATTACATGTAATTACTATATAGTTGAAGAAGATTATATAGTTATTAATCTTCATGCAGGTACCTAAAGCTTATTATATCTAATTTAAATGAATTATAGATTAGAGATTTCGATTAGGCTTTACTAATTTATGTTAATATACCTATTAAGAACTAATTAACGTCAAATATTTGACGACACGTTTGGCGCAGTGGTTAAGCGATTGACGATTGAGTGTCGCGGGTTCGATTCCCGCACGGAACAAATATTTGTATGAACTACAAGTAGTTGTTCCGGGTCCGGCTGTTTGTGTATGTGAATTTAAATGTTTGTAAACACTCCCACAATACAGAAGAAATTCCTAGTGCGGGGCAACGTTTTTACAAAATAATGCTTGTAAAAAAGGACACTTAGGCATGGAAGTACCTATTCGTCCGCATCGCTGTCATCAGGAAACTGCCAGGTTAGTCTTCATTTTACAAACTTAATTCGACTCGAAATGGTATAACATAATCATTACCCGACTGCGCCAGAGGGAGGGTTATGTTTTTCGAGTGTATTGCTTTTGGTTTGCTGCAACAAGTCTGTCAATATCACCGTGTACTTAGTATTAGTTACAATAAGGTTACTTTTGGGTTGCTGCCACCAACAAGTCTGTCAATATCAAAGTGCACTTTATTGTTGGTGAAATAAGGTTACTTTTGGTTTGCTGCCACCAACAAGTCCGTCAATATGACAGTGATCTTTATTGTCGTTACTTTGAAGACATGTGACATCTACCTACACGTACTGGGCCCGCGTGGTCCATTACTACTACTCCCTCTCGAAGAGAGAAGGCCTGTGTCCCAGCTGTGGGAACAACATACGCTGGTTATGATGTTGAAGCGGAATTTTACCGCTATGCTCACAGAAGGCACTTATTACAAGCCAGTCCAAATAAATAGTACCCGTCACCTTTCCAAAGAATATGAATACCAAGTTATGAAATGGTCTCATTTCTTTCGTTTCGACACATTGCATTCATAATTTTTATATTGCGCCTAACGCAGGTTTAAGTGTTGGATAATTTGCCACCTTGAAGGTCAGTGAAACTACCGTAATTGCTATACGTTTATTTCTAGCCCGTTTTTGTTATGTAACATAAACTTTAATGTATGCGGTTATTAGTAAGGTACATACGGCTACACATCAAGCTATGCATTTCCAATTTACGGTGATCTCGCACTGTACGGAAATCCTATTCAATGCGAGATCAGCTTATACTGGAAAAGTATAGCTCGATGTGTAGCCGTGTGTATAAAAATAAATAATTAGGTAAGTAGATGAGATTACAGACTTTGTATTTCTGACAACGTATTTGCTCATAACATTGACTCATTGCTTAGCAAAATAATGACGATTTTATATAGGTACCTATTTTTGTTTAATCAACAAGAACATGAAATTAATCATTTGAAAACTTAAAGAAAAAGTTTATTTATATGACAAGCAACCAAATTACAAAAAAAAAAAAATCCGTGCATATATGACGGAGTTATACTTATACCCGAAAAATCATGAAAAATAACATTCCAAATTGATAACCGGAGGAGGTTATCAATTTGGAATGTTTTTTTAGAGAAGTCGGTTAAAAAACAAACAGAATAACTAATTGAGAACTTCCTCCATTAGTGAAGTAACTTAAAATACACATAAGTACAAATACATGATGTCACGCCTTCTTCCCATCCCTATGGGCAGGGTTGTCAAAGACTGCAGAATATCTACTACGTTGCTTTACTCCTTTTGCTTCGTAATAAAATAAGAACAAAAATAAAACGGTAAAACTTCATTGATTCGACAGTTCTTCTATCTGGAAAGTTAGGTTAGGTTAGTTAGGCTCCGGCCATCTTGTATTTCAATAAAAACAAAAAAAACAAGGTCCTCACCTCCACACTTTACGCGCACTCCTCTTATGTAGTGTTCAAAACAAAAATAAACATTTACAAAATCTCACCTGCATCTCTTTAATTAATTTACACAAAGTAAGCTGTAAGTGAGCTTTGCCAGCGGCTTCGCCCGCGACATGGAGAGTGCGATTATCGCAACCGAGTGCTGGGCACGTCACGATTGCGGCAGTAAGTCCCCTCTTTGAGGAGTGTATTAAGAGGTGTCACGGCGTCCTCACCTTCCGCCTGATGCAGGTCCTCAACGGACACGGGTGTTTCGGTAGGTTCCGACCTGTTTCGGATAAGGTGGGAGGAAACGCGTGGGTGTTTCCACTGCGTAGATCGCCCTGAGGACACGGTGGAGCATACGTTGGAGTTCTGCCCGGCTTGAGCGGAGCACCGCCGATCGGCGGCGGCGATCTCTCGCGTCCGGCCCTGGTCCAGGCCATGGTATGGCCCGAGAGTGCATGGGTAGCCATCGCCTCCGTATGCGAAGCAGTAATGCTCGCGAAGAGAAAGGCGGCGCTATGAGGGAGATGCTGAATATACGTCCTTTCGGCCCTAGCCTCCGAAGGAGACGCCCTGGGCGTCGGGAATCCCAGGCTGATTTCCGGCCACCGAAGGAACGGGCTTGCGAACGGTAAGAAATGGGTAGCTCGCTGTCTGGTAAGGACCAAGTCCGGGTCGACGGCGCGTTGTGTTCCATGCGCGCCTATAAGAGATGTCAGCACCAATTGATGGGGTCCGCAAGGGCCGATGCCTGCCAGGGGTGTGGGTAATTCGAAAGTGATACCGTGGCTCCTGGCACACAGGCAACTGAAGGAACACGTGTGGGGTTTAGTCAGTAAAAGTCTGACACGCTCTCCTGCTCCGCCCAGCGCGGGAGAAGATATTTGATGATAACCCAACCTCAAAAAAAAAAGAACGATGATTGTGAGCTGTACTGACCTCACAGAGGTTTAGGGGGTGAAAAAGTTGGGTGCAAACGGTGTACTTGCACCTATCTGGCTTCCAATAAAAAAAGAATGATAAAAATCGGACTACTCAGTAAAAATATATGCGTGGTCATATATATGTAATAATATATACGTGTCGAATTGACAACTACCTCCTTTTTTTTCTTTTCTTTCGTTGGTGTAAATGATCCACCTCGCTTCGTGGAGCTGTAGATGCACCTCAAAATAAACTTGCCGGCGCCCATGGAAACCGTCATATTTTTAAGTGCTCTATATTTCCTTTTGTTCAGTATTCTTCATTATCTTTGTCACACTATAGAAAACGGCTAACAAGCATTATTACAATACACTGAAAAGTGTCAAGAAGCTTTTTGTGAGCTTTGTATAGGTTTAAGGTAAAGGAAAGGTCGGCTAAGTATGGAGCAGCATTATTTTCTTTGTTGATTAGGAGTAAGTGACGTGTAGACGTAAGATGCGAAGCTTTGTCATCGCCTAAGGGGGACATTAGTGCTTTAGCGATGAGTTAGGTTGTAAATAAGCTACATTACAGTCTACTACAGCTTTTATGTAGACGCACTAATAATAGGATGAGGCTTTAGACTGTATTAAGTAAAGATTTTATACTGTTAAACAGCACAGCTGACTAACCCCTAACTGATATTTTAAATGCGAAAGTAACTCTGTCTGTCTGTTTAGCTTTTTTTTAGATTTTGGAGATTTTACACTTGTTATATTACCAAAGTTTGATAAAATTTAACTTTTTCATAATCCCAATTCACTGCCATATCAGAGGCGATCTGAGGTCATTCGCTCCGATGCACGATATTGATTTTGACATACGCTTACGTAATTATGCCTAATGGCCGTCTTGATAGATAGCTATCGATACTTGTTGTTGCTATAATGGCGTGTGTTAGCTGACATCATTATGGCAAATGTTGTTATGTTTTGTAAGGTTAATTTTAAAGTCGTGGGGCGGTGGAAAAGTAATAATAGGGTGGAACTACAGACAAAATTGTAAAAAGCTTTTTTGGTATATGTCAGTACCGTATACACTTTCATAATTATGCGTTTAGTAAAAAGCTGTTATTTAAACATTACTAACAAAAAATTTTCTTTAAATTTGTATTCGTATAGATAGGCCGGTACGTACATAATGTACAGGATATATTTTTAACCAGTGCGCAAACTGTAACCATGAATTCAGCATATTATCATTCTAGAACCCCCAGCACAGAAATTTTTCGTTGGTTACAATAAAAAAAATTGCTGTTTCATAGAAAAGTGCAATACCTACGCGGTCAAAGTATATGGAACAGCTGATTTTTATTGTATAACCGACGAAAAATTTCTGCGCTGGGGGTCTAGAATGATATGCTGAATTCATGGTAGGGTTGATGAGGATTCCTCTTCCTCATCCTCATAATGCGGAAGTTCCTCATTTTTTAGCGATTCCTCATCCTCTTTCACATCCCCAAAATCAGGCATAAAATATTCCTCTTCCTCTTCCACATCCTCATTAATTAAGAGGAATTTATGAGGAAGTGTTGTTAACGTATACAATGTAAATAAAACTAATCTCCGTCTTTTGTTCGCTGCATTTATTTCAACGATTACGACTTACGTAGTTCAGTAAGTCGTAATTAGGATAATTGCAGCCTTTTGTGGTGGAAAATGAACCCCAAATAATTTAAACTAAACAGAGCTGTGCGCCAGTATCTTTGAGCGCCTCCATCAAGTGTCCCTAGTGAGCGCTTTTTCAGTGGCGCTGGATTAGTTTACGACAAATTACGAAACCGTCTATCTGGAGAAACAGCTTCAAAGTTAATTTTCATAAAATTCGACCATTTTGTCAATTTTGACTAGTAAATTGATTTTTTTCATTCCAAATATTGAAGGGCCCATTCGCAATCTTTCTTTTATTTAAAATTTCAATTCGATATCACAGGTTCTATCTTCCTCTTCCGCATCCTCTTCCTCATCCTCATCCTCCTCCTCGTATCCTCATCCTCATCCACATCCTCAAAACGTATTTCTAATAGTTCCGCATCCGCATCCTCTTCCTAATAACCACTTCCTCATCAACCCTAATTCATGGTTACAGTTTGCGCACTGGTTAAAAATGTATCCTGTATATACTGAAGGGGTTTATGGTTAAGTAATAACAGCCGCACGGGTGGATCAACAAGGTTAAGCAACGCTTTCGCGGTTGATCTGTGGATGGGTTGCCATCTTTACATACTAAGATCCCTCCGTGCCTCGGAAAGCACGTTATGCCGTTGTTCCCGGTCCCGGTTGTCATTCGTAGATCTTGGATAGACGTTGTAACGAACGATTGGTCGTCAGACTTTCGTCTGACGACCAATCTTACAGGGGTCAGTTAAGCAGTCGCTCCATGTAAAACTGGTACTGGTATTCAGCTGTACAATAATCTATATATACGGCATCACACGTGACATTACATCATAAGCCTCTGCCTACACGCCGCCGCAGGATACGGAGACGCCCTGGGCGTCGGGAATCCCAGGCCGATTTCCGGCCACCGTAGGCATGGGCTTGCGGACGGCGAGTAATGGGTAGCTCGCTGTCCGGTAAGGACCAAGCCCAGGTCGATGGCGCGTTGTGTTCCACGCGCGCCTCCAAGAGATGTCAGCACAAAAATGATGGGGCCCGCAAGGGCCGATGCCTGCCGGGTTTGTTCGAAAGAGACACCACAGCCCCTGGCATACGGGCTACTGAAGGAACACGGGTGGGTTTTAGTCAGTAAAAGTCTGACACGCCCTCCTGCTCCACCCAGAGCGGGAGAAGTTATTTGATGATTTCCCACCCAAAAAATAAAAAAAACAAACCCTATTCGCACCAGTATTCGCCGAAGGGTTTCGCAGTGGTGTACCTATAGTACGGTCTGTACTATAAGTAAATTTCTTTGATAGATTTTCAACTTTACATAAGCATACGGTTCATGTTCAATTGGGAAAATTTGACAGTTTGGGGTAGCTTGATGTGCTGGCGTCTGTACACCCACATTTCGCCAGTTATTTTTTTAGTCCCGCAAAGTGTGTGCTGCGGCACACACACTGATGTATCGTTGTCATTGGTTGGGGTGCCTCGAAAAATACGGTTACCTATTTTTACCTATATATATAAACGGCCGCAAAATACTAGAGCGCGCGAGCGAGGCGATTATTATTAAATATTGTTTTGTTGTTTAATATGAAATATTGGTTAATATTTTGTAAAATTTTATTATTCATTTATTATGGAGTACGTCCAAAATTTTCCGATTACTTAGAATCTACCTTGAACACAAAAAGTTTTCGGAACACTGTAAAAGAGGACAAGCCTAATGCCATCAACCGGGAACAAATCCAGAATTCGAGCTGCTACTAAGAAATTCTTGAATGAATGATTGAAATGCACCGGCCCCGGCGTGGTTTGACCTGACTCCATTAATTGAAGCAACCCCAAAATTTTCAAAAATCCAATTAGACTGTCCGACCTGGGAATCGAATCCAGGGTCGCATGCTCAGCAGTAGCGATTGTGACGACTAGACCAGGCTACTAGGCAGTCAAGTTAATTAATGTGTTGACTAATTCTAATTAGTAAGTGCTAGTACTATTATTATTTCATAAAGCATTATGATGGTTACACACTGAAACGGTTACGCGTTGTACTTATAGGCAGGGCCGGATTTAGGCCTAACACTGCGTTAAGCGGACGCCCGCACGGTTTCATACAAATGTGCCCCGTCGCGGAGTAGGCTACTTTAAGTTGCGGTAGAACGTTCCCATGGGATAATTTCCGATATCCACACGGATCCCGCGAAGCCGCGGGCAGCAGCTAGTCGTAAATAAAATGTCCCCGCGACTGGCATCGTTACGATCCCACCTCACGTGTCCACGCACATAGACCCGCGACGGTTGACCGTCGCGGGCGCCCGCGTAACGCGTTTCAGCCCTTAGGGGAGGGCAACCGGGGCTACAGCGCCGGGGCCTCCACTAGAAACACTCCAACAATAGAAACTTCGGAAAGACTAGTAAACAACTTTTCTTTTATATTTTTTTTCGCTGTTTTTCCTTTACCTTTGTAAAAACATAATTAAATTATTCTTAAATATTAACAGAAATCATTGATCTACAATATTTGTTCACTCCAAATCAGGCAATCTGTAAAATATCAAAATCTCAAATGGGCCATAAAAGCACTTGCAATTTCTATGGATGATTTAGAACTTAGTCTTGGTAATGAGTTGGTTCAATTTGTGTCTTTGATCGACTCATACAGAAAGGACTATGGAAAAGACTACTACCACAACTATTAGAATAATTTTACTACCAAATTCTCAAATATTATATTATTAAGATAAAAACTTCAGAGCTACATTCCCAAACCTTGAAATTGCATTGATAATGTATTTGGTTTTGATGGTATCAAATTGCACTGGAGAGCGTTCAATTCCAAAAATGAAAATTATAAAAAATTGGCTTCGAACAACGATAGGACAAAATCGTCTAAAAAAGCTTTCTCTCCTGAGCATTGAAAGTGACTTACTTCGGGAACTGGATTTCGGCAAAATCATCAACGATTTTTAGACGAAAAAGGCTCGGAAGGTTCCGTTCGTTAACGCTAAAATATAATTACAGATAATTCTTGTTTCTGATTATATTTATATGTTTGTTAAATACTAAAAGAATCTACTTGGTTTCACAATAAATTATTCATTGAATAACTCGACTGAAAAAGTTGACAATTTTATTTGGAAAATAATTTGAGAGCAGAGGGCCTCCACTCCTTTGTTGTCCCGAGGCCTACAGACCTTTAAATCCGGTCCTGCTTGTAGGTTAGACGGCTACACATCAAGCTATAATTTTCCAGTATAAATTGGTCTCGCATTGTATAGGATCTCCGTACAGTGCGACATCAGCGTAAACTGGAAATGTTGTCTGGATGTTTAGCCGTGTGTACAAGGTACAGATTATGTTGGCTTATTAGTCGATTCGCACGAAAAAACTCGCATTCGCGAATTGTCACTTCAAAATAATATAAATTGAACGCTCGATCCATTTTAGAGCTTATCAATAGCTTCCCATCAGGCGTGATCGAGGTCAAGAGCAAGACCATCTAGTAAAAAATAAAAGTTTTTATTTCTTTATGCGACTCGCACGAAGTTCATTTGTATTTGCAACTGGCACGTTTTGTGTTTTATGTAATAGTTTAGGTACTTTTTTGTTTTCGTAACGTTTTATTCAAAACGTGCCAGTTGCCTAATACGAATTTCTGGAATTGTCGATTAACCCACAAATAATTGAATTTCATGCGAGTCGCCTCTATAAAATATTAAGTATTTTTAAAGTGATAATATTATTTAAAGTGATATTAGAGTTAGTACTATACAGGGAAAGTCTTTATCCAGTGCGCAAATTTTAACCATGAATTCAGCATATCATTTTAGAACCCCTGGCGCAGAAATTTTTCGCCGGTTATGAAAAAAAAAATCTGCTGTTTCATAGAAAAATGCAATACCTACGCGGTCAAAATGTATGGAACAGCTGATTTTTTTTTGTATATCTGAGGAAAAATTTCTGCGCTAGGGGTTCTAGAATGATATGCTGAATTCATGGTTACAATTTGCGCACTGGATAAAAACTTACCCTGTATATACATTAAAAAAAGCTAGTCTAACTTTTTTTTAATTTTTCCAGACGTCCGAGTGGCAAAAAATAAAAACCTCACAGCTAAACTTTAAGCAGTGTGAAGACACCATTACACTAAAAACAATTTCACGTAACGCCATTTATTAAGATAAACATCACAGCTCAATAAATATGACGTATAGCTATTTAATCTGACCATTATGTGTAACGAAACATTTTTTAATCAGCATTTTTCTAAGGTTATTTAATGATTTCCGTCTTTTTAAACCGACTTCAAAAAAGGAGGTTCTTAGTTTGACCGCTATGTATGAATGTTTGTCCGCGATTATCTCGCGTTTGGCTAAACCGATTTTGGCGGGGTTATCATCCGAATGGACAACAAGCGCTGACTAGCTTGCTCCTTAGTTTCGTTTGCCCTAGCTAGACGAGCATGTTCCCGCATGGACAACAAGCGGTGACTAGTCTGCTCTTCGGATTCGCAGATTCTAATAGAATGAGTGTTCGCATGAAGTTTTGATAGGCGAGCCTCTCTTTGCTTATCAGTTTCTGCAGCACGAGCAGCATGCTGACGATCTCTTGCAGCATCAAGTCGTCGCTTTTTTTCGTCGTGTGTTTCATTTTCCCTTGCGCGACTCTTTCTTAAAGCATTCTTCGTTTTTCTACTAGACCCATAGGAACACCGTATTATTCAAAACGTAGTACGTATGTCAAATTCAGTCAAACTTATGACTAAAAAAACCTATCATTAAAACAAATGGAGAACCTAAATAACTATGAACAAACTAGTAATTAGCCCAAAACCTAAATAACGTAAATGAAACCTATCACTAAACAGTATGAAATAAATAAAAAAGTAATTGTAATGTAATGCACCGATCCCAGCGTCGCTTGATCAGACTCGATTAATCGAATGAACCCCAAGATTTGCACTAGACCCTGGAGCCTCATGCTTCATGGTGTTACAGAGGCCATTGCATATCAAGAAGTAGACCGGGGGGCGCGGTAATGGTCAGGTAGACGTGCCCTTAGGATAGGAAAGGATTGCGAGCCTACCGGATATGCATCCTTGAGTATGCATTGGACTAGTGGAGAGACGGGTGGTATTTTTTATAGTATCTTTTCACGACGTCGCCGGCATGTTGATTCAGATCGAGCTTTTCGGGTAGGTTCAACTGTTTTCTTAGCACTTTTCTGTGCTGTTGCTTCGCTATGTTCTGTGTTGTTGTTTTCATAGTTGTCTATGAAATAAATAAAAAAGTAATTAACCAAAAACCTAAAGTAAATGAAGTACCTACCTAACACTAAAAAGTATGAAAAAGAAAAAAACCAAAACAAAAAGAAATCCTCAATCCAATTTATTTTTTTGACCAATTTAATTTCTTTCTTAAAAAAAGGAAACCGCCTTCAAAAAAGCCGACCAACTGAAAAGCACAAAATAATTTTATATACGCCACCCCTATCCTTATCCAGTCTTTATCCCGGGTCTCTATTCGTACCCCGTAAAGGGAATTTCTGCCAAAAACGAATTAATACCTAATAATAAGATAAGAAAATTAATAATTATCTGGGTAGGTATTTACTTCGTTTTTGAAGTCGTTGCCATGCCAACATAAAACTTATCCAAAAAAAAAAACAACTGAAATTAAAGTTATTTTTCACTGTGTAGTGTTTTTCCGGAAGTCGGTTGTTGTTTTTTTTTTTATTTTTCACTTCTTAGTTAAAGTACCTACCCCACACCAATTCGAAATTTCATCATTCTTGGGGTCAAAAGAATGTATATTTATGCGACAGCAGCAATCGCGGTTGATTTGGTGTAATTTTTTGAAGAGTTCCGTTGTCTGTCTATGAAACGCATCATCAGATCAATATGAAATTTAAATGGGACCGTTTCGAAAAAAAAAAAAAAAATTTGCATATCCGTGAAAATATGACGGAGTTATGCCCGAACATACATAAAAAAAAGAAGGTTGTACCTTCCTTCATCAGCTCAGCGTCATGACATGATGTTGACCATACGCAAATGTCTCAATAGCTTTAGAAAGTATATGAAAAACATTGTGAATACCTATAACATTTGAGGGTTGCCCTCGATTTCCCTGTGATTCCATCATCAGATCCTGACTTGATGCCAATGGGACCACCTCAGGATTATACTCTTTCAAATAAAAAAAGAATTTTGAGAATCGGTCCACAAATGGGGAGAAATCGGTGAATATACCTACATTTAAAAAAAATATTGTCGAACATATATGACCTCCTCCTTTTTTTGAAAAAAAAAAGAATGCTGCGAAACAGAGATAATATTACGACGAATGTATCAAACCCCCTCTTACATGGGACATAAACATAACTGGTGAATTGTCGCTGCACCTCTGCCTATCCCTCCGGGGATTACATGCGTGACGTTATGTAAGTTACCTAGATTGGGAACCTCCTTCCAACCACTGCTTACTTAGATAACTTATTAGTGTAATAGTTAAGCAAGTCTATTTTGTAACAATGAACAAATGTTTGTTTCATAATTAAATATTTAAGTAGATAGTTAATTGGAAAAAAAAAAGTGTTGTTGCGTCAGTGTCAGCACCAGCATCGTATCGTAACAACATCAAGTGAACACTTACAATACGATCGACATATATCGATCGTATTATAACTGTTCACTTGATGCTGTCAAAGTCAAGATTAGCAAGATTGAATTATAATTACTAGTGATCGCCCAGTGGCGGAGATTACCAGGATACCAGTGGTCGAAAATCGATCCTAATTAAAAATATTAGGTCTTTACCTATGAAATTGCCGTTCTGCAGTACTGGCCATTTCAAATCAAAATAATTTTTGTTTGGCTAAGAATTCTAATTTCAAATTAATTTTATTTTAAAAACATGGATTTTTTTTTCTAAAAGTAGTCATTTCTTTATTGATTAGTGTTACATTTTCATCGCATTTCAATCTTTTTCGTCATCATGGATACGTTAAAAATTCGAGTAATTATGGAATATGAGTACCGTCGTGGCAGCAACGCGGCACAAGCGGCACGCAACATCAACGACGTTTACGGAGCTAACACTACAAACCAACGCACCACCTGTTATTGGTTTGCTCGCTTCCGTTCTGGAAATTTCGACCTGAAAAATGAACCTCGCGGTCGTCCGAAGACTTTGGTCGACAATGACGAATTAAAGGCGATTGTGGAAGCTGATGATACACAATCTACGGCTGAATTAGCAGCAGCTTTCGACGTTAGCGTCAAAACAATATTGGTCCATTTGCGTCAAATTGGCAAGGTAAAAAAGCTTGACAAATGGGTGCCCCACGAACTCAATGATCGCCAGCGCGAAGTACGCGTCGAGACGTGCCTTGCACTGCTCAACAGACACACAAATGAAGGAATTTTGAACCGCATTGTTACCTGCGATGAAAAATGGATTCTGTTTGATAACCGTAAGCGCTCAGCAAGTTGGTTGGATCCTGGTTCAGCACCTAAACAATGCCCTAAACGAAAACTTACCCCTAGAAAAGTGATGGTCACTGTTTGGTGGTCTAGCGCCGGTGTGATTCATCACAGCTTCTTACCAAACGGGGTGAGCATTACTGCAGATGTGTACTGTGAAGAACTGAACACAATGATGGAGAAGCTGGCGCATCTCCAACCAGCATTGGTCAATCGCTCGTCTCCGCTGCTCCTGCACGACAACGCGCGACCTCATACTGCACAGCAGACGGTCTCCAAGTTGCAAGAACTGGGGTTGGAAGCTCTCCGTCATCCGCCCTACTCACCAGACCTTGCGCCTACAGACTACTACTTTTTCCAGAATTTGGATAACTTCTTGGCGGGAAAAAAATTTAATACCCGAGAGGCAGTACAAAATGCCTTTGAAGAATTTGTTGCCTCCCGTCCAGCTGATTTCTTTAAGAAGGGCATCAATAAACTGCCACTGCGATGGCAAAGATGCATTGATTGCATGGGTGATTACTTCGATTAATACAAATAAAAAATTCATGAAAAAAATTCGTTTAAATTCTTTCATACAAAACGGCAATTTCATAGGTAAAGACCTATTATTATCTGTCCGCACTGCTTCTCCATATAAATACACACACAAACAGAATACCTACTGTCTGTCCACTTTGTAGTAATTGCTTATGTATTTATTATTTAAATTACTTAGGTCATAATTGTATATATTTTAGTTATATTTATTTTAGAAGTACCTATGTATGTATGTATATTCTCGTATTATAAGAGTATATTTAAATTAGAGTATAATTTTTGATTGTATGTTTTCCCTTCTACTATACACGTTGTCTACATCTATTTTTATCTTCTTTCCTATATGGCAGGTGTGCTGGAACAGGTTTCTGTAAAAATATGCTTTACCTTTGTATGTATTTTTGTGTTCCTTTTTTCTTGTCTGTTTATATGTGTGTGCATAAATGGTTAAATAAATAAACTTTAACTTTCATATTCTTCCGTCCGCGTAATTTTCGTAAATAGTGGTACAAAGTTTTTGCTTCACGTATTAATATATACTTAGATTAAAATCATAATTTCAATTCTAGAACTTAATTAAAAAAAAAAAAACCTTATTCATCAAGTAACATGACTCAATTGTGTTAGTAACAATATTCCTTACCCATATGTTAGTATTCCTATTCTAATCACTTAAGGCGCAGACAGCCGACTTTTACGGACTTTGTATTGAAGATCACGTCTAAACGGCTTGACTTATGTATCTGAAAAAATTATATGTGAAACTAGATTTTTTTTTTCGTTATTTGATATGTGAATATTTTAAACCCTTTTCTAATGACATAATGTAATTAATTGGTAAAGTAATATCTATCACGAACATTAAAACGATAATCACGCAAAAACTATCAGGCGTATTTCCATGAAACTTTCACCATCTAAAAGACAATTTAACTACCCAAATTTTAGTATACGGCTTTTCTTTGAATTATGTTTGATAAATCAACATGGGTTGTTTTTCGAAAAACTTGATGCGTTGAGGCGGGGTCTCTTGCGGGGGCTCGACGGCCGGCAGTGCATCGCTGTAGGTCGCTATCATCTATTGTCGCCTTAACCTAAAACCATGAATACCTACATGTAAATCACTGCCACACGCGTAACACCGAGTTGGAAAGCGTGCAGCAGCGACTCACATTTAAACAATCAAGTCGCTCGCCACACAGCGCAGAATAAGGTTGGGGTAGGCCCGCACGCGGTGCACCAGGGAGGCGCATCGTTTCCTCATCGTTGTATAGAAACAGTAGACTCGAGCTTCAGCAAACATCGATAACGCACTACAGAAGCGGGGCAACCCCATCAATGTCCTGAATGCATTGTTATATTGTACGCGAAGGACGTTGTACGATTTCTGCGTATAATCGGCCCACAGACTGCGCATGTAAAAAGTTTGCGAAATGCACGAATCAAGGTTATTTTAACACCCCGTGTACAATGTGCAAATCTGCGAGTTAAATACAGGGTAAGTTTTATCCAGTGTGCAAACTGTTACCAGGAATTCAGCATATCATTCTAGACGCCTCCAAATTTTTCGCCGGTTATGAAAACAAAAATCAGCTGTTTCATAGAAAAGTACAATACCTACGCGGTCAAAATGTATATGGAACAGCTGATTTTTTTGTATAACCAGCGAAAAATTTCTGCGCTAAAAACTTTTCCTGTATATACATATATGTAACAAGAAGTGCAATATGCACTAATCAAAGTTATTTTAACACCCCGTGTACAACGTGCAAATCTGCGAGCTATCATATTTGCCCTAACCGACACAGCGCCCTTCGCTCTCGCTCAATATCGTCATCGTCTTCCATGCCCGCGGTCAAGATATGTGCAAGGTATTTAAACTTGTTTACCCGTGTGAGCGGAGTTTCATTCAAATGGACTGGTGGTATCGTTTCCGGACATCGTCCGCCGCCGCGCCGGCACCAAAGACCATGACCTCACTCTTACACGTATTGTTGACCAAACCAAACCAAACCAAAAACCACTATTGAATTGAAAACTTTTTAATTACAAAAGTCGTTCTACCAACGCCGAAAACTTGATCAGAATGATGATTTGGAAATAGAGTCAATAATAACCGGGTCTTTTATTACCTGGATACAGCTCGATTCAAACTTTATGGCGGCTCGGAACACGAGGCTAGTCGCTGCGCAGTAACAAATTCATGGGTCAGCGGGGTTGAGGGGTGGGGTACTGCGCAGCGTGTAGCTCACTTCAGAGCCGCCATTAAGTTTGACGCGATGTATACTAGCTTTTGCCAGTGGCTTCGCCCGCGTGCAAGTCGATGTTATTATTCATCCTTCCTCTTGAATCACTCTGCCTGTTGGTGAAAACCGCATTAAAATCCGTTGCGTAGTTTAATAGATCTAAGCGTACAGACACGAAAAGCGACTTTGTTTTATATTAAGTAATCATACTAATACAATGCGTCGTAAGCTGCTAAGGGTTAACTCACACCGAAAGAGCGGCGAAGGGCAGCGAAGCGCAGCGAGAGCGACCCGCTCGGTAAAGAAGACTCCGTTTATGGAATTCGCCGGAATTCCCGCGACGCCGCGGGCATCCGCGCGACTCGTTCGAGTTTCTCATGCGATAATAAGTAGGTATTATAGTAATGAAAATAAAGTTAAAATTCGTATGACACTGAAACTGCGCTCCGCTTCGCTGCGCTTCGACGCTCTTTTCTTCTCTCTTCGCTCTGTAAATAAGTAATCATCTGCTTAGCCTTTTCCCAATCGAAGACACTTTTGAACGTCAACATTTTTTACATAAGAATATAATTGATTCTAGTCGCCCCTTCCAAAAGGTAGTTTCGTATGGAGAAGAATGGGCAAGAAACTCCGCCGTTACACTTATCAAATGTTGTACAATATTTTTATTTTAACAAACAGCTGTGCTGCTGGGGAGTTTGTTGCGCCACTTCTTCTTCCCAGCTAAAGAACTAGGAAGTGGTGAAGGGCGGGCGTTTTTTGGGGGACTGTCTTTTGGTCTTGGTATGTAAAGATCCCGCGGACCGACCGCGGCCAGGGTTGCGATCGTACCATGCTATACTTAGCCACAGGCCCCCATAAGCTGCT
The DNA here is from genome assembly GCA_949987655.1 of Polymixis flavicincta. NCBI lineage: Eukaryota > Metazoa > Arthropoda > Insecta > Lepidoptera > Noctuidae > Polymixis > Polymixis flavicincta. Next base: position 5,206,999 of record OX465171.1, on the reverse strand, counting down.
AGGTAAGTAGGTAATCTATATACAATAATACGTGAAGCAAAAACTTTGTACGAAAATTACTCGGATGGAGGACTATGAAATTTGGCCCATTTAAAGGTTTATGGAGAACGAGTGCAGAAAGCTAATATTTAACCGACTTCAAAAAGGAGGAGGTTATCAATACGCCATGGTTATTTTATTTATGTTCATATGTCCGTCATTTAAAGATGGATTTGCATAATATTTTTTTGTTCGAAAGGGGTTCATTTTGAAATGGTCCCATTTAAATTTCATATAGATCTGATGATGAGTTTCGGAGGCAGACAACGGAACTCTTCAAAAAATGACAACAAATCAACCGCGATGCTGCCATCGCATAAATATGCATGGTTTTGACGCCAAGAATGATGAAATTTCGGAAAAAACACTACAGAGTGAAAAATACTTAACTCGGTTGTTTTTTTTTTGGATAGTAAGTATTTTTTATAATATAGTAATTGCATTAGAAATACAATAAGTTTTAACTTAACTATTGTCAAATTTCGACAACTGAGCGACAATTAGTGAAAATATCTACATAAATACTCACCACCACGCGTTATGCTCATTTCGGTCAGATAGAGATCTCAGAATGCAATAAACAACAATTATTTAGGTCCAACGAAGTGAAATCGTAACGAAACATCACTTTAATTGAATGAATTACACATCAACGTAGTACAAATATACATAATACATTCACATATACACACACCGTGGGGTTGGCAGAAACTATAGAACACTACTTGCTACGATCCTTCCTATCGAAGAAATCCATATCTATACAGTTTGAAAACAAAATCCCGTGAACACGATGACCACATCTGTTAACCGCCTCCAACCGCCCCTGCCGAGCGCGGCAAGCAAAAATTGTCCTTAAGGTTTATAGATATGGATGTCCACGATAGTACATACTCCTTTTGATTTGATTACGTTCATACATCTGCAACCTTATTGCTTTGTATACTCATTAGAATCTGTTTTTGAAAGGATATTGAAATGACAATGAAATAATTACTGTCAACGTGCCTCCTACTTACTTACTGCATCTCTGCTTTCTATTATTAGCCTGTAATGTTCTATCTGCTGGAACGGGTTTACAATGCCAATTCGAATACCAAATAATCTAATATCAATCGAACGTCTAAATACTCGAACGTTCATAATATCGAATGGTGACACAGGCCTCCTCTCTGTGAGATAGTACATAATACACCACGCGGGCCCAGTGCGGGTTGTGTGTCACATGTCTACGAATTTTTAGTTCTAAGACAAGCCCCGGTTTCCTCATGAATTTCCACAAAGTAAAGCGCCTAACTGGGTTTAACTCGTAAGTAGCGGATACCACTAAGCTAGGCCACCACTGTTCTGCTTACCGTATAGAGAATGCGAGAATGCATAGCGTAATGTTAATGTTCTCAAAACCAGTTGTCTTCAGCGGGCTAGCTAGCCTCTTTGCAGGCTAGGCTACAAGGAAGCGTCGCGTCAAAACCGGTCCCATTTTGTTCTGACATTATGAAATATGGGCGTTGAGAGATCTATTACACATTAATTTATGAAACATACCGCTTGTTACGATAAACGTAACATTTTCAAAATGAGGTTGTAATTATATTATGTGTGTATTTTTGGTATTACGTAACGTTGTCTCATGTCTCTTAGTGACTTGTACAATTTGAATTTTCAAAGGTTTTTTTTTTGCAATTTGCAGGTCAATAACAGGTTGTATGTTGATTTAAATATGATTTGCGACCATAATAATTATGGCCTTACATAATTAAAATAATTAAACTCATCAATATAACCCTCTAAGGCCATTTAGTCCCATTTAATGACTTTTTCATGAATGGACCCGTAAAGACTGTCAAAGGTCTATGAATGACAGCCGGAACTTCCGAGAGATGGAGGGATCTTGGTATGTAAAGATGGTCACCCATCCACGGGCCATTCGCGGTAAGCTTAGCTTAACCTGATCGATTGTCCCTTGCAGAAGCTACAAAGCCACACACCGATACATATGGAAGAATGTACATATTTCCCAAAATTCTGAATCATTGTGCATAATGAATTATGATGAAAATCAGTGCTCTTCCGTAGTGAATTAGGTGTAAAAACGTATAAATCACATAGAATTTCAATTTAAATTATTTACACTATAGGATAAGGAATAAATTAAAGAGATGTCGAAGTCACTGACATTTAGTTAGTTGTTGTAAAGGTCGTTGGTTCAAACATAATCCAACCCACTGAACTATTGTGGCAAGGAATAACGAAAGCTTGGCTGAAATAAACGTAGCTATTACAGAATTAAATATTTTTGCAACTTTATCAAAACATTTTGTAATTTTATAGATATTAAAACATCAATCAGCTTTAAGTGTGCAAAAGATGATGATGGGGTTACGACAGCTAATAGAGATGAATGGCAGAAAAATAGAAAGAAAACCTCATCATCATCATCGCTTCAGCCGAAAGACGCTGACTGCTGAATATAGGCCTCCCCCAAGCTCCGGCACTTCGACTGGTACTGTATCGCATCCAGCGGATGCCTGCGGTCTTTACAAGGTCATCGGTCCACCATGTGGGAGGCTTTCTAACTTCGGGCTACGTCAGTTACCTTGGTTCTCCTACGGATCTCTTCATTCCTGATCGCGGAAAGAAAACCTGAGATAAAGAAATTAGAATTTAGCACAGGCTAAAGAGAGGAAGACCTCAAAATCAAAATCAAAATAAATATTTTATTTCACACAAACCTGCATGGGCACTTATGAAACGTCAGAAGTTAGGTGCACGGTTCCAAATTATTGTTTCCTCTCCTAGGAACCTCTCCCTAGGAAGACCTCATCATCATCATCATCATCAGCCTATAATGTTCCCACTGCTGGGACACAGGCCTCCTCTCGGTGAGAGGGATTGGGCCGTAATCCACCACGCGGGCCCAGTGCGGTACATGCTTTAAAAACCCACGCTTTTTAATAATTTAATTCTATTAAAAAGCGTGGGGTGCTTGATATTAATTGATTACGAGTATAAAAATACCTCAAAAACACCCCACGCTTTTTAACAGAATTAAATTATTTTCTACTTTAATAGTTTGGTTTTTAAAGCATGTTTTTTAGTTTTTTAAACTATTATTTCTAGACGCGGCGGCCAAAAGCACTTAAGTCAATTTTTGCTCAAAATTATAAAAAGTCACAGCACCCATGTTTTTGTATTATCCGTCGACTGGAATAAGCACGTAAGTCACGCGTCACTTCATTGAGTCGCAATAGTTGACTGTACCATAATACTTAAGTCGTATCAATAAACCAAGCGGCAACATAAACAACTTAAGTTGACTTAAGTTTTTTTTCTCGGCATGGCAACTGTTAAGCCAACTGACTTAAGTAACATGGTAACTGTAGGTTAAGTGTGGGAAAGTACTTGAAATTTTTTCAAGTACCTTCCCTCACTTTACCCTCTTTTTTGAAGTGATTGATAAAAAGTTGACGAACGTTGTAGGTAAAGTAAAATTAAATACGTATTTCTTCATTAGTGTTACGGTGTGACGGTCGTAGTGGTGTTGTGCATTAACTGTATTAATAATGAATTCAAGAGCCAGGAAGTTAGTAAATCTCGTCATAAATAATGAGAATAAAGGTAAGTTTTGAATGTTTTCCTGGCATTTTTATGCAAATTGCAATATGCAAAATAAATGTATGGTTTTTGTTGACATGATTACAACACAATCAACAAAAAATTGTCATTTCACTTTTTTTTTACAGGCGATGAAGACCCATTCTCTAATACGCAACCAAGTACATCTGGAACTCAAAAACAAATTACTCATGATGAAATCGCTATTGACTATTCTAGTGACGATTCTGTTGCTGATCCTACCTACTCTCCAGACAGTCCTAGTTTGCTTACACAACACGAAGATGAGATGGAAACCGCTGTTTACGATGCATCAGTAGATGTACAGATAGCACCACAAAATGCAATACCTGAAAGTATTGAAGATACGTCATTACTACAACAAAACAATTCCGTGCCCTGTAGAAGAAGAAAGCAAGATAATAAAATAAAAAGAAATTTAGGCCAATCCTATTTGACAGCTAGTGGGAAAACTATCGTTAAACGTCAAATGAAGGAATTACCTAATTGTCGAAATAAGTGCCGTCAAAAAATAAGTGATGAGCAACGAGCTGTAATTCATAAAGACGTTTGGAATCTTGGGTCTTATGATTTAAGGGCAGCGTTCGTTTCATCTTTGATTACCATTCAAGAGAAAAAAACTGAGCGTCGTCGGGTCGAAGATCCTAGTTTACAAAAAAATAGACAGTGGACTTATAAGTATCATTTTAACGTCAACAGTGAAAAAATATCCGTGTGTCAAGGTTGCTTTCTAAAAACCCTAACGATAAGTGATAATTTTGTAAAACTAATCGGTTTGAAGAAACGTGGCAGCTCGAGTGGAATTATACAAACAGACAAACGTGGAAAGAATACACCAGCAAACAAACATTCCGAACAAAAAATTCAAGAGGTGATTAATCACATCAATTCGTTTCCGCTATATGAAAGTCATTACACTAGACGTAGAAGCACCCGCAAATATTTACCGTCGCATTTGACAATTTCAAAAATGCATTCTCTTTACTCAGAATCACATGAAAATCCTGTAAGTGATAAGATATACCGCAAAGAATTTCATAAATTAAACACATGCGACCTCTTTAAAATGAAATCAAACATTGCTACAGATGAAATCACAAAATTAGCCCTTGAAGAAGAACGCGACTCTCATCTACTAGCAGCAGATATGGCGTACAACGAGAAGTAGTGATAAAAATATCGCAGTTACAAATAAAAAAATCAAATGTCTGACTTTTGACTTACAGCAATGCTTGCCAACCCCAGCTTTACAATCATCTGTAGCCTTTTATAAAAGACAACTTTGGACTTTCAAGCTTACAATACATGACAACGCAACAGGAATGTCAACGCACCACATGTGGCATGAGGGTATTTCGGGTCGAGGTGCTAATCAAATAGCCTCCTGTTTGTTTGTATATTTACGAGAACTACCAGAAAATATCTCAGAAGTGATTTTGTACTCTGATACTTGCGGAGGACAAAATAAGAACACTCACGTGGCTGCAATGTTTACGTACTTGTTGACTGTAAAACCCTCAATCAAGATAATACATCACAAGTTTATGATACCTGGTCATACACATATGGAGGTTGACTTAGACCATGCAATTATTGAAAAAAAAAGAAAAAAACCGAAATACAAATTTATCACCCACACGATTGGATGCAGTTGGTAAGATCGAGTAGCAAAAAATTTACCGTTAGAGAAATGCGACAAAATGACTTCTTTGACTTCGCTAGTTTATTGAAAGGTCCCTTAGTGGCCCGAAAAAAAGACGACAACGGAAATATTTTCAAGTGGCATGAAGTGAAGTGGCTGAGTTATGACTCTGAGTACGGCGTCATAAAATACAAAACATCTCTGTCTAAAGATGAATCATTTAAAACTATTAATTTCAAACGGAACACGCGACGTCATAAAGAATTTAATTTGATGCAGATTACTGACAAGCCAGTACCAATAAGTGTCGAAAAAAAACTTGATATAATATCACTTTTATCTTTAATACCTGAATGTTTCCATATTTTTTACCAGAATTTAGTAACCACTGACGACACCAAGGATGTTGATCCAGATAAATCAGATTCAGAAGACAGTGACTTTTAGTTTTTGACTTTGTTGCATGCATTGCATCATATTATAACATTTTTAATTAATAAGCATAATTATAATTCAAAATTATTCATAGTTTGTTTTAATATTATATAATAAATTAAATAAGCCAAGCAATTATAGTACGGTAATAAACACTTAAGTCGCATTTTTTTGACGTTCAAAGAAACTGAAGTCAGATATTTTAGTAAATAATAATTATAGCCTAAATATCCATACTCTTATATGTAACTAGTTCATAATTGTGTAATAATAAATAATAATAGGTCTTTACCTATGAAATTGCCGTTTTGTATGAAAAAATTTAAACGAATTTTTTTCATGAATTTTTTATTTGTATTAATCGAAGTAATCACCCATGCAATCAATGCATCTTTGCCATCGCAGTGGCAGTTTATTGATGCCCTTCTTAAAGAAATCAGCTGGACGGGAGGCAACAAATTCTTCAAAGGCATTTTGTACTGCCTCTCGGGTATTAAATTTTTTTCCCGCCAAGAAGTTATCCAAATTCTGGAAAAAGTAGTAGTCTGTAGGCGCAAGGTCTGGTGAGTAGGGCGGATGACGGAGAGCTTCCAACCCCAGTTCTTGCAACTTGGAGACCGTCTGCTGTGCAGTATGAGGTCGCGCGTTGTCGTGCAGGAGCAGCGGAGACGAGCGATTGACCAATGCTGGTTGGAGATGCGCCAGCTTCTCCATCATTGTGTTCAGTTCTTCACAGTACACATCTGCAGTAATGCTCACCCCGTTTGGTAAGAAGCTGTGATGAATCACACCGGCGCTAGACCACCAAACAGTGACCATCACTTTTCTAGGGGTAAGTTTTCGTTTAGGGCATTGTTTAGGTGCTGAACCAGGATCCAACCAACTTGCTGAGCGCTTACGGTTATCAAACAGAATCCATTTTTCATCGCAGGTAACAATGCGGTTCAAAATTCCTTCATTTGTGTGTCTGTTGAGCAGTGCAAGGCACGTCTCGACGCGTACTTCGCGCTGGCGATCATTGAGTTCGTGGGGCACCCATTTGTCAAGCTTTTTTACCTTGCCAATTTGACGCAAATGGACCAATATTGTTTTGACGCTAACGTCGAAAGCTGCTGCTAATTCAGCCGTAGATTGTGTATCATCAGCTTCCACAATCGCCTTTAATTCGTCATTGTCGACCAAAGTCTTCGGACGACCGCGAGGTTCATTTTTCAGGTCGAAATTTCCAGAACGGAAGCGAGCAAACCAATAACAGGTGGTGCGTTGGTTTGTAGTGTTAGCTCCGTAAACGTCGTTGATGTTGCGTGCCGCTTGTGCCGCGTTGCTGCCACGACGGTACTCATATTCCATAATTACTCGAATTTTTAACGTATCCATGATGACGAAAAAGATTGAAATGCGATGAAAATGTAACACTAATCAATAAAGAAATGACTACTTTTAGAAAAAAAAATCCATGTTTTTAAAATAAAATTAATTTGAAATTAGAATTCTTAGCCAAACAAAAATTATTTTGATTTGAAATGGCCAGTACTGCAGAACGGCAATTTCATAGGTAAAGACCTAATAAAAACAAAAACCCTAGTACATTTTTTTCATACCAATCAAATAAAACCTTCTCCTGCAAAATTTTTGCATGCAAAAAGATTTGACTTAAGTGCTTAAGGCTTCCGCGTCTAGATTTATTTTCTATTTTTTTAGTTCTGCTAACTACAAAAGCGTGATTTTTAATGCTTGTTCCTTTCTAGTTTTTTATTTTTATTATTGAATTGTTTTCGGTCCTCAATAAGTCTTTTGGTTTTTAAAGCGTGTTTTTTACTATAATATTTTGTATGTGTGCACAATACATCCGGTTTGGGGAATTACGCGGTCTACCGGTAACAAAGTCAGTCCAAATCGAAACGACCAAGATTCGAGATCGTTTGAATCGCCGAGCAGTGAAAGTAACTATGTACTTATAACACTTCTGCAGTAAGCAGGATTCGTTTATATTAGTACACATTTTGTATCGGCACATTGCATTACATTGATTTTTACTTTTGCTTGCTTTGTATGCAGTTGGTTCTTTAGACCAAAATGGACGATAATCTACATCTAATTATTGTTTCAGATTTGAGACATTTGGACTCATCTCAACTGATCACCCTACATTCCTTGGGCATATTCTAATATATGAGGGCTATTGTTGGTAGGGTACGTGATCGAATTAGAAATGAAGAGATCCGTAGGAGAACTAAGGTAACCGATATAGCCCGAAGAATTATTGCCAAATTTAAGAGGCAGTGGGCAGGGCACATTGCTCGCAGAACAGATGGCCAATGGGGTCGAAAGGTTCTGGAGTGGCGACCGCGTACCGGAAGACGTAAATTTGGAAGGCCTCCCAACATGCAGAAGCACAGAACCGGCCGAAGCGGGAGAGCTTGGGGGAGGCCTATGTCCAGCAGTGGACGTCTTTCGGCTGAAATAATGATGATGATGATTCTAATATATACATGTATAAAAATGTGTAGGTGTATGACCAGCGGGGTATTTGCGAAACACACTCAAACACCAGGAATGGCTTCCATTTTGACCGTGCAATAACATCATTGCTAAGTGCGTTGGGAATTTTTTGAAATCGGAAAAAACTTTTGAACTTCAAGCTACCCCAATCTGTCAAATTACTTTGATAGTTTTTCATCTTTATCACAAAGGAATAAGGTTCATGTTCAATTGGGAAAATTTGGTAGTTTGCGATGGCTTGACCTGCTGGCGTCTGTACGTTGAACGTTGCATGTTGTTTAAATCTTTCGATTCAAAAAAGATTTTCTTACGATTTAAAAAAAACACACGTAATTGTTGAAGTTTTCACTTCTGTCGGCACTCCCAGAGTGCCACTGTTTTTTTTTTCGATCATTATGAATGCAATGACGTTAACGTTAGTAACGACGTTCAAATGTATACAAATTATTATTAACAGTGTGTTACGAAATTAGGGTGCATATGTTCGAACGTAAACGAGCGGTTGGCTTTCAGTAGATTCTGCCTACCTCCATGGGAAGAAGGTGTGAGTTTACGTATTTACCTATTTTTCAAAAAGTGTTTGATTGTCTTCTCTATACAGGGTAATTTTTTAACCAGTGTGCAAACTGTAACCATTCATGTTCAGAATATCATTCTAGACTCCTAGCGTATAAAATTTTCGTCGGTTATACAAAACAAACCTGCTGTTTCATAGAAAAGTGCAATACCTACGCGGTCAAAATGTATGGAACAGCTGTTTTTTTTTTTGTATAACTGTCGAAAAATTTCTACGCTAGGGGGTCTAAAATTATATGTCGACTTCATGGCTACAGTTTGAGTACTGGTTAAAAATTTATCCTGTATATCGAGGGCTCGTGGGTGCGTTTATAAGGACAACTTTCACATGTCAGAGTAAAAAATAATAATGTAAAACAAACAAGCGTTTTTGAAGTTTGGTACAACCACCTCTGAAGCAACTATCACCAAACTATCACCTGTCTAGCCCTTTCTCAACTATGTTGGGGTCAGCTTCCAGTCTAACCGGATGCAGCTGAAAACCAGTATTTTACATGGAGCGACTGCATTTTTGAGCTCAACAACGCAGTAACTGGGTAATACGATACCCGGTTGTCAGACTTTCGGGCTTGGGTGGGAAACGAACCCGTGAATAGAAAAATCCCGGATCGAAAAGAAACGTGATTGCGGGCAAATTGTCAGCTTAGTATGTGGTATCCAGGAATCGGTCACCCTATGTCACCATATTTTAGCCTATGTAATCCCATTGCGGGCACAAGACTCCACTGTGTCTTGAGCTAGCGTGGACCTATCCTATCTGTAGGCATCAAGTTCGTCCCGCCATCTGCTCTGGTTTCTGCCTTGATGTCGCTTGACATTTTCTGGGGCCTAACGAAGATCTGGCACATCGTTTGAGATGCAGCAAACGTGTCCTGCGTAGTATGGACAAGATAATATAGACTAGAAGCAAGTTCTACTAAACTCGACAACATAGTGTATGTGAGGCGGTAACATATCAATTAGGAACCAGTATAGAATCGACTTCCTTGTCTCAATATTATGATGTTGTAAGTCGTAACTTACAACACCATAGTTTTGCATTATGTATGTTATACTTCTTGCTGTGATGGTACCTAGTGATGAGCATAAATAATGATCTCCCTGTAAAGTCCGCCTTGACCTTTGCTCGAGCCAGTCCTCACCGATGAGCTTAAAGCTTTAAATTTCTCTCCAAATAAGTATTTCGATCCAGCCCGTTCCTTTGGTGCCCTCTTACAGCGACGCCCATAGCCGAGGTCCGTACTCCACAGGCCTTAACGTGTAGTCAGTTAGTTGTAAGTTTTTACGCCCTGGCTCAAGTCGCGGGCTCGAGCTCACTGGTGCGCCTGGCTAAAAAGCACGCTGTCTCACCAGGCTTAGCGTCCGACAGAGGTAGTATCAGTAATGAGCAGTTAGACGATAGTCTACACGCACAACATTATTGAGTGAGCTGCAGGATCAGTTATAGTAAAACAGGCGCGTAAAAAATTAAGAAAACTCCTTCGGAAGATCGTGTTTTCTGAAAAACCACTGCATAAATCAATGACCAATTAAGTTTATATAACTTTTCGATAATTGAACTTTGTCGGTACTGACTTACTTTTGAGATTTTACACTTGTTTTATTACTTAAACATGTCCAAAGTTACGTTAAATTATCAAGAAAAACGAATCTTTGTTGGCTCATATCTTTCTAATGGCTTTTTATTTTAGTTTTCTGTTTCCTTACCGACAATATTAATAATGAGACAAAACCATACCATGTTTAAGTTTTGATGTAGGCACATTGTCAAACAGTGCAGTAAAACCCTCCCGAAGTTTGTATGGAAATAAACCTTCGAAAAACCGAAAAGTAAAAAAATTATAAACTTGCTTTGTCCAACCCCAATAACTAAGTTCGGAAGTCGGTGACTTTGGATATGTATTTAATTTTATTATGTCACCGCCTTCCAAACTTAGTACTTAGCAAGTTTACTATTTTTTACTTTTCGGTTTTTCGAAGGTTTAAATTTTTTATTAAAAGTTTTTATTTTATAATTTTTTGTGGCTATAATCTACTAATTACTACATGCTTAATTTTTGTTTACTTTTTGTAATACACAACTCAGTATTAAAATCTGTGAGTAAACAATCAATCATCCCCTGTTTTCTTACCCTTAGGGTTGGAATTTTTCTTCGAAATTGATATCCAATAAAAGAAGAATTATCAAAATCGGACTCTGGAAAAAGTTATGCGTGGTCATACATAAAAAAAAAAAAAAAATACGCGTCGAATTGCGTAACCTCCTCCGTTTTTTCGTCGGTTAAAAATGTGGACTTGTTTCACCTTAATATATAGAGGCAGCCATAGGCAAGTCCGGTAAAGAAGCTGACAACCTCCTAGGCTGACTTGCGAAAAGTCATTCCCAGAGCAAAAAGAGATTTTGTTTATTTATTTGGGAACTCCAACTAATATTATAAACATGAAAGTTTGGATGTATCTATGGATGTTTGTTACTCTCTCACGCAAAAACGTCCGAACGGATTTGGATGAAATTTGGCATAGAGATTATAACCTAGATTAACATATAGGATACTTTTTATCCTGGTAGTACGTTTCCGCGGAGGCGAAGTTGCGGGCGGAAGCTAGTTATTACGTGTGCTCTCTCAATTACATGGTGTTACGAAATTACCCTGCAGCGCGGTTTCTCTACAATGTGGCCAGAGCTTTAGATAAATAGGGCATCGCACAGCACAGCCTCGTATAGTTTGGTGTTGATCCGTCACCCTGATGGCCTACAGACAGGTGCGGCGCGACACACGTAGAATAACTTCCATAGAAATTCATCTACGAGAGTCACGTCGCGCTATTTGCAAATAACAATGTCCAATCGGTAGATGGTACTGAACTTACCTTATAAATCATGTATGTACCGTTTCTTTGTCTTGGCAGGTCGGTCGGCGACTGTCCGTCTGTAGTGACACTGTCCATGGTAATCAGATGGCAAAGGCTGATGACGTAATCATCAGGAAGGCACTGCGCGTTCCAAGGTGTCGAGTCTGTCAGCAGACGGCATTCTAATAAGCTTTTCTTAGGCTTTTTTCATTTACACTAGGAGACCCGAAATGCATCCCTATAAAAAAGCGCTTTGTTGGATTTTTAGCGCTAGTCTCAGCGTTGTAAGTTGAAAATACAACAGCGCGAAAAGGACGCAATAGTGACCTTATGGGTGATGTTCTTCAGAAAGGTCACGTACGTAGTAGGTACTTGTAATTGGCGTGCGTGTATGACCAGAAGTATGATGTAATGTAAACGAGGCAAAGAGGTGTGCAAGGATGTGGTGGGGTTCTGTAGTTTCACCTCAGCTAATACTATCTACTTCTGGACACGGCTCGCAATGTTAGTATGTTCCTCTTTTAGGAGCCCTGGCTGCCCCGGGTAGCTTGGAATCCTGCTGCGACATAGTTAGGTCTGTGCAACCGCAGACTTACGGACTGACATAATGGAGAATGCCTTTTAAAATAATGCAAGGAACGATGACATCACTATTATGTAATTTAACTTACCTACATCAATAATATTAAGTTTCATATAACATAAATAAATTATGTAACTAATATGATTTATTTCAGTCGTCGAATATTTAAGCACTGTCTATTTGTTTTGAAACTTGTATCACAAGAAATCTAAGTCCTTTAGCACGGATGTACAAATATCCCGTGGGATTTTTTTGCGCACTTGATCTACAACGCACTGCTCCGCGCCTAGAGATGAATATCGAACAATGTGTTTTTTCGACGCGCTGGGATGCACCCTTTTGGATTCTCAATCCTCAGTTCAAAACCGACAATTGAATATCCAGCGCGCCATAAAATCCCACCGTTATACTTTTACGTTCTTGAGCACATGATCTAAGTAATTTCACCATACTTGCATGAGGTCCTGGGTTCGATTAACGGGTAGTTATTTGGTTTTTCTATCTAGAATTTCTCAGTGGCAAACCGCGGTGTAATCGTGTATCACATGCGGAATGGTAATATTCAACCATGTTCGTTCATTGCCTTATTACCCGACTGCGTCAGGAGGGTTATGTTTTCGAGTGTTTGTATGTATATTTCTTTGGCACGCTCTGTAGTCTAAACCGCTTGATCGATTTCAGCTTGAGAGATGCCGTTAGATTCGTCTTAATTGGGAGAGTGACACAGGGTATACCAAAATTGGAAATAATAATACCTAGAGGCCGATTTTTTGCGCCATATTGTATCTTAATTTTTTTTCTCAAAACCTATTGAGTGGGGACTCAAAATAAAGGGTTTCATAAATAGGTCTCATTAACGTCAAAAATAATGCTATTAACTAAAAAAGTTTTTTTTTTTTTACAAAATCAAATGAACCCGACTATAAGTACCTAATAGGCTAATAGATTAGCAATCTCCGTCAAAACTCGAACTGTGAAGTTACGCAATTAAGTTGCCGCCGAATGGATGGCAATAGGCTGGCCCCGGTTGCATGTGACTTAAAAATCATTGGCAAAATATGGGTGTACTATAGGTACACACGGCTACACATCAAGCTATACATTTCTAGTATAAGCTGATCTCGCATTTTATAGGATTTGCGTACAATGCGAGATCGGCGAAAACTGGAAATGTATAATACAGGAAGAGTTTTTGTCCAGTGCGCAAATTTTAACCATGAATTCAGCATATTATTCTAGCCCCCTACCGCAGACATTTTTCGCCGGTTATAAAAAAAAATCAGCTGTTCCATACATTTTGACCGCGTAGGTGCACTTTTCTATGAAACAGCTGTTTTTTTTTGTATAATTTCTGCGGTGGGGGTAGCGGTAGGGGTATAGTCTAGAATGATATTCTGAATTCATGGTTAAAGTTTGCGCACTGGATAAAAACTTACCCTGTATAGCTCGATGTGTAGCCGTGTGTACACCTCTGCCTAATCCTTCAGGCCATAGGGGCGTGATATGTCTGTATTTGTATCTATATTCTTACAGAGTAGCTTATAGCACCTGTGACAATGGCCGATGCGTTTTCTTTATGAATGCGAATAAGTATTTTTACTAACTTTATTAATAATAAATCATATTTTAGTTACTATTCCCCCAAACGGGCGAATCTACACTTTTAAATAACATAATATTATTTTCTGAGGGCGATTCGATCGAAATTAATTTATTAGTGGGCGATTCGCCCACAAATACCATACGAAAAAAACATACTACTTAAAAGTCTCGATTCGCCCGTTACGGGCGAGTGGACTTGGGAATGGACTAATAAGCCGTTTTTTGTCTAAGTAGGTAGATACTTAGTGATATTCTAATGGGGCGCTATAACTCAAGGCTAGTCACAATGGTAGGTAAGTAGGTACCAGTTGGAACAAAGTGCATACAATTATTGTACCTAACAATTTAGAGAAAGTTTAATATTTCTTAGGACCCGGAAGCTTCACAAATACCGATCAATCGCGGAAGTAAATAAACTTCTGGAGCGGGCGTGTCAGACTTTTACTGACTAAAACCCACCCGTGTTCCTTCAGTTGCCTGTGTGCCAGGGGCCACGGTATCTTTCGAATAACCCGCACCCCTGGCAGACACTCAGTCCTAGCGGACCCCACCAGTTAGTGCTGACATCTCTTTGAAGCGCGCGTGAAACACAACGCGCCGTCGTCGACCCGGGCTTGGTCCTTACCGGACAGTGAGCTACCCATAACTCGCCGTCCGCAAGCCCGCGCCTTATACGGTGGCCGGGAATCAGCCTGGGATTCCCGACACCCAGGGTGTCGCCTGCAGCGACTAGAGCCGTGAGGGCGCATGTACTGCCTCTCCCTCACAGGCGCCGCCTCGATTTTCGCGAGATTACTGCTTCGCAGAAGGAGGTGACGGCTACCCATGCACTCTCGGTCTGTCCCATGGCCTGGACCAGGGCCGGACGCGAGAGATTGCCGCCGCCGATCGCCTCCACGAGGACAAGGCGGTGTTCCGCCCGAGTTGGGCAGACCTGCACCGTATGTTCCATCGTGTCCTTAGAGCGATCTACGGAGTGGGTGTCAGACGGGTAGTGGTGTAATACGCTATCGGTAGGACACGCTTTCATTTTGACAGTTCCACAACATACATGGCGTTGTTTATGTTACTAAGGCGACAATATTTTCGAACATATTATGAACGACCGGAGCGTTCTACCCGCGCGGGCTAGCAACGGAACATTTATGGCGGTTTTTCCGTGATTATTTCATTAAATACAAAAAAAAACAGTTTTTTCAGCCATATTTTCAAGTGTTTATGCAAATTTTTTAGTTATTTTGATATTCACTTAAAAAAATCAACGTATCTTTAATTATTATCTATTTGCATTTATTTATTTATATACGCTTTATTGTATACCAGAAAATGCATGACAAAAATAAAACATTAAACACTAAAAACATGCAATGGGCGGCCTTATCGCTTTCTGCATTACTTAGTACCTACGATTAAATATTTGTATTAAAAAGTAAATGTTAAAATAATTATAAACACCAAAGATATAGTGCTTGGCTAAAAAAATGATTTTATTAAATAATCAAGAAAACCTACTATAAATGCGTTGTTGCCACCCCGCGTGGAATGGACGCTCTTAATAGTGTGCTACGCAATTCGGGTGCAGGTTGTATGTTGATTAAAATAAGACTGGTGACCGTAAGACGTATAAATTTACATAATAATTACAATTATTAAAATCACCAGTACAACCCTCTCTCAGATCATAGAAAGAAGCCTCTAATCCCATGGAATGAACAAGTCATTCAAGGGAATAAATCATTCATCAACAATTTGAATTTCGCGGGCAACTTAGCGCTTCTACCTTAAATAAAACCAAAGCGAAGGCACACGGAGGAATGACAAAAAAAAACACAAACCACAGTAAAATCACTATAATAAAAAAAACAGTCGCTTACAGCTCATTATTATTCGCAGTGCATAATTTATGGAACATTACAAATATACTGATTACAATTTGGTTATAAGATAAATAACGTTAAGTTAGAAAATATACTTACATGATAAAAGATTTCCAAAAAAAAAGAACTTTATCATAAAAAAACACAACCGAATTTCAAAAATAAAAACATTAGGAAGTGAAAATAGCAAAAAGCTAAACGAACTTCCGAAATTAAAATTATTTTAAACTTAAGTATTATTTTTCATTTTTTAGCTGTGTTACCTACCTCACACAAATTCGTATTCCTTCACTTGCTACGTAAATTATAGTTACAGGAATATAATTACGAGTATAAGATGATCTACATAGGTACACTTAGTGGAAAAAATACGTATTATTGAATGTAACTCAAAAACCAGTCATCAGAAATTGATAAAATTTATACAAAACCACCCTTTAAGTATATCCTTTCAAACAAGAGGAGAATTTTTCATATTGGTTTATAAATGACCGAGTTCTGATGTGACAAACATTAAAAAAAAAACGAATTTAGAACCTGGCGCCTTTTATTGAAGACAGTAAAATCTAAAAACTTAACATAAATTACAGTTTACATTAAAAAATTCAGTGTAAACATTATTTTTTAGCAATGGTAAGTCGGATATGGATAATATAAATATATATATATGGATAAGAATAAGAATAAAGGGACAATGTTGATGACAATTAGAAAAAGGTTTACATTTCTATGAACTAAGGAAACTATAGGTACCTACTGCTATCTATCTATGTTTATGTTTTAGTATATTACTATATCTGTATTTTAGACCTTTCAACTCAAAAATAAACAGAAGCTAAGGTTTTAAACGAAAAAGAAACGTTTGGAAAGATACAAAACTTGCCTACTTACGTACCTATATTTCAATCAACGATTTTGAAGCTCAATAGATAATCCACAACATGTACAATTAATTTTATATTCTACATAACCGTCCCTCAGTTTCTTGAACTTGATTGATTATTATTAGACAAGGACATTACAAAACCGTTCTAGATATTTTCATGTTAGCAATAATGAAAACATTCACATAAGCTTACCAGATAAAAAACATCCATAATATCTAATTAGGTTGTTAGGGTAATTAAAATCTATTGAATGCTATCCAAATAGTTACATGCCTAAGACTAAATTAATTAAAGAACTTTTAACGAATACACATGAAATTAACTTTTATAAGGCACAGATAACAACACTTTGTCACTTTAAAACATTGAACTAAAGAAAAGCAATCGCTGACCGCTCTCGATGTTTTACCCCACCTGTGATACCCCACCCAATTGAAAAGTCACCTTTCTACGCCCAATCTGAACGTGTGTGCTACCTTTCTAAATTCACCGGGTAAAACGGGCTAGTAGGGATGGACCAAGGGGCAGATTATGCAATTATTGGACTCGCAAACCGACCAGTATATAAGCTTGTGGTACGCTCAGAGGAGTAGAAAGTAAGCCAGTCTTGACAGGCAAAGTGTAGTAACGGAATCAGTCCAGCTAACCAAGCAAGATGTACGCAAAACTCGCTGTGAGTTCTCCAAAAATATTTTTTTATCTGTCAAAATAGGTTTGCCGCCAATTTTGGTGTCAAAGTTTTTTTAAACGTTGTTGCTAAGTGTGATCGCCGAAAATTGTGTTTGTTTTTATTTCAATTAATTATTGGGATTGTGTTAATTTTTTCGTATCCTTAGATATAGTTAATAATAATTATAATCAAACAATATTTGTCAGTTCGCGGGATGATACAAAATATATTCTTTTAAAATGTGTCAAATTCCTACCGAGATAAAATTGCTCTGTATTCTTGTGCCGATTTCAATTTAATACCGATTCTTTAAAATACTAAACTTATGTTCGGTATATAATCTGACTTTTCAAGTCTGTTGTGTTTGGTTTTAGGAGGTTGACATTACATCTGTCAAATTAATGTCAGTGTTTAAAAAACGAACTGTACCTATAATTTTGCATAAATCTACTGCTAAAACAAAAACTTTATTTTTTGACAGCTTATCTCCCTCGTGGTTGCCGTGGTCGTCGCTTCCCCAACCCCTGGTGGCGGTGGACAGTAAGTACCTTACCTTACCTACCCACATTTACCCAAAATAGTTTGAATAACTAAATGACAAGTGATTTTATTTCTGTAAGAAGGTTTGTTCAAACACTTCAAAACGAGATAAAGTTTGCGTTTCCGTACTCTAAGAAAGGCCGAAACAAACTGAGAGGTCACAGTCTCTTTTAAAGTCCAAAATCTTAGTCACATATAACTGCGGGGCAATTAGGGGATAAAAGTTATTTTTAAATTTGTTATAAAATATTTCATGAACTTGGAGGGGCTCGTAGCTTAGTAATAACAGCCTCAAGGGTCGATCGAGGTTAAGCTACGCTTGCCGCGGTGGGTCCGTGGATGGGTGACAATCTTTACATAACAAGACCCCTCCGTGTCTAGGAAAGCACGTTGAATTGTTGATCTCAATTGTCATTCGTTGATCTTTGGCAGATATCAGAATTCCGAAACTGTGACAACTAGTCTTACTAAGGTGTACCGTGTTACCGAAGATCTGAGGTGTAACCCCAGTTCCTAGGTTGTGGAGGTCTCTCGATGTTAGTCTTCTTGCATCCGGTTAGACTTGAAGCCGAACCCAAAAATTATAGTTGAGAAAAGGCAAGGCAGATGATAAGTTCATGAACGTGAACCTTTCGTTTTCGTTGAACCTTTGAACCGTGAACCTTTCGTTTACACAATGTAAATAACGAATGCCAGCTATAAACTCGGTAACAAAAAACGTCTAAATAAAAGAAACCGCAAACATTACTATCAAACTCAGTTATTTACTATCCGAACAAAAAACATAAAACTACAACCTAATGAAGATATAATGACGCAAGCGCAACGAAACTGTCTCAAGTTCAGCGCAGACGCAATAAAATAACATAATGATGTGTGCGTTGTTCTTTTAATGAGAAAACCATTCATTCATAGTTCGAATGAATGGAATTCCTTGTTCTTTTTTTGAACAAAAAAAAAAAAAGCGTTAGGATTTGAATGTTCTATAGTTAGATTTGAAGAATCAGTATTGTGATGCGGTTATTTGTCAAGGACGTGGCGTGAATGGGTGATGCGTAGAAGTTTTTTAATAGCTAACATTACAGTATGACTAGACTAGGTGGGATTAATAGAATTTAAAAAAGTAAGTTATAAAATTAAAAAGTGTTAGTTACAAATCGACTCAGAAACTTCTAGATCGCTTCGTTAAATCTATAATTGAAATGGTTTCTGCTACTTTTGTGGTAAGTTGCGACTTACAGTTACATCATTTTTGACAGCATCAATAAAAATACTCATATCTATCAACCGCTGTAAGTATTCACACTGTAGTGAAATTGGTGCTACATAAATTATTTATAATAAGCGCTGAGTTATACTGCTATTGCATTTAAGTAATGTTATAATATTACACGCATATTACACGCAATCAAGTTTTATCCCTATCTGTCTGTTACGCTTTCACGCCTAAACCGCTGAACCGATCGTCAAAAAATTTGGCAAAGATATAAGCCTGGGGTATGAAGAAGGACATAGGGTACTTTTTTACGTGATATCCGATATCCATGCGGGCGGAGTCGTGGGCAAAAGCCTTGAATAATTATAACGTGCGTCTCCAAAGCAATCCAGTTTCGGGTAACTAATAATAAATATCTAAACGGGTGTAACTGGTGTATCAACAATGATGTGTATAATAAATTAATGATTGATTCTATTCTGCTAATTCATCACTCTCGTCATTCCCTGCCCTTCCAAATTTATTTGTGGTCGGCATAACATATCTTTTTCTTCCACACTTTTCTATTAGTCGTCATCTCCGTAGTTATCCTTTCTAGCCATACGTATCATCATCCACAAAGTCCATCTACCGTTTTTTTGTTTCTATTCTTATAGCCATCGACATTCATACTCAAATCTTTCCTCAGACATTTTCCTCATACTTCCGCATCACATTCCATGACAACCGATTTCCACAAAAGTTTTCAGTTACCAGTTCCACTTTCAAACTTCCTTAGTACTCATTTCTTTTTGGATCATTCGGTTCCCTACAAAATGGTTGAGCTGGATGGTGCTGATCCACGCGTCAAGTTATTGAACGGGCGCCGTCAGTTGAGACTGGTCAACTCCTAACGTCCACGGCAATTTTTTTATCTTATAATCCACATAGTTTTCCGAGACATTTCCAAGCGGTTGGTCGACTCTTCACGTGACCAAAGGGCTGGCCTATTTTTCGGCCAAAGAATTAGCATTGCCATACAACGTGGCAATGCTGCCAGCCTTTTGGGCACTTTTCTCATTGACAACGATGCGGGCGTAGTTTTTGATGCCTTATGATTATTTTATTTTTATATAGGTATATAATATGTACAGGTGTACATATTATCTTATAATTAGAATTGTTTTTTTTTTACATTGTTCTCACATAATGAAGAAACAAGAATAATGTTCCAAAGATTTTGTAATATCTAACTTGATTTAAAAGAGTGTCCTTGGAGTTCCTTGCCCGCTTTTTTCCATAGAGATCTATGTTTTGGAATGGGCAACTAGCTTCAAATTTCCAACGGATCTCATTTCGGCGACAATCAAATGTCAAAAACTTCTCAAAAATGTATGGAAACTAGAGGTATTTTTGACAGATTGACACAGATCACACTGTGAACGTTTTTAAAATGACGAGAATTGCCCCTCTGATGACACTATTGTTTGTTGACAAGACAACTGACAGTCATTGCGATACGTATTGCGGTAATTTTCAACTAATATGACGAGAAAATTGTTTTTCAACTATCTAGTTGACAGTTGTGACAGCTGCAACCCAACTGCAACCTTATTCCATGTCCGGACGTAATAAAATCGCGGCGGTATTTTGTGTCGCACTGGATTTTCAACTTTGTGTGTTGAACCGAGAATTCAGAATCCAACAGAGTGTAGCGCGAGTAAGTCTCAGCGCGTCGAAAAAACAGTGTTCGATTTTCAACTCTCGGCGCTTGGCAGAGCGGTGCAGATCCATGCAGTGCGCAAAAAAATCCCGCCACGATTTGGTTTCATTCATGGTGTCGTGGGCTTAATGTAACGAGTTTCTTGCCGGCTCTTTTCCATAGGAAACAACAATTTGGAACCGTGCACCTAGCTTCTGACGTTTGATACGTGCCCATGCAGGTTTATGAGAAATAAATTATTTTGATTTTGATCATTTATCATCATCCTCATCTGCCTAGTCTTTTCCCAACTATGTTGGGGTCGGCATCCAGTCTAACCGGATGCAGTTGAATATCAGTATTTTACATGGAGTGACTGCCTATCTGACCTCCATAACCCAGTTGCTGGGTAATACGATACCCCTTGGTAAGACTGGTTGCCAGACTTTTGGGTTTCTGACGACCCGTAACTACTGTCAAAGGTTCACAAATTACAGCCGGGACCAACGGCTTAACATGCTTTCCAAGACACGGAGTATGTAAAGATGGTCACCCATCCAGATGAATGAGCAATATCCTTCAAAATGGCTGACTCTGATTGATAGTGTGTTACGCAAGTAGAATCTTAAAAAAATAAGCTACCAAAAAGAACATTTTGTGTCGTCTTCTTCGTTATTCCCTTATTACTAATGATTGCGACCACGTACGATCCGATTTCAAGTTATGCGGTATTTTGCAGTGTAGATCACTCGGTAGATGGTGCATCATGTTGCCGGTGAGCGCATAAATATTCCACCCGGTCCAGTATCATAGGCCTTTCCAGACTGGGTTTCAGCAGCATCATCATCATTATTTTAGCCGAAAGACGTCCACTGCTGGACATAGGTCTCCCTCAAGCTCTACCACTTCGACCGGTTCTGTGCTTCCCGCATCCAGCGGACTCCTGCGGCCCTCACTAGGTTATCGGTCCACCAGGCTTAGTTTAACTAAAAAGCTGAGGGCACGATCCTGGCATGTTGTAGATAGTCGCTTGGTGATGTTGAGTTCCTCTAGTATGGATTAATTCGTTCTCATAGCGGTCCATGTTAAACGAAGTAGCCTCCGCCAACATCTCGAAAGCATCGGTTTTACTGTTTTCGCAATTTTTGCCGTGAAAACGTCTTTTCGCTCGGTATACTGGTGATAAGTTCAATATTTCTGACAAAAACATGTAAGAATTCAACCGCTAATAACTACGAGAGTTTTTGTGCTAGAGTAACGGTTGAGTATTCAAAAGATAGGTCGTCTATATAACATTTTTTGATCACGAGATAATTCATATATGATGTCACACTGCTCTATTTTTGTCATAGGAGGAGGAAATGATGAACAACATAGCTTCTCCAACCATGTTATGCTTGTCTAGCGCTTTGTGACGCAATCAAGGAATCGACGCATCTGTAGATTGAGCGGCGATCGATAAATAATCTCATTATGTGCGCTTGCGTCATGTTCCTTATGTAATGTGCAGTAATTAGGGAAGTAGCAATTAGCTTTCAATCTGGCGTGTTTATGACTGTTTCCGATAGTATATATTACATCACGCCTTGTTTCCCCGGAAGGTGAAGCAGAGGTGTACGTAAAGTACCTACTCCCATATTTCGCCAGTTATTTTTAAATTCCATGTGATAGTGCTATCAATCGGGCACAAATCTAGACTGCGAGCTGCTACTGGGAAATCTCAGATAGAAAAACACAACAGCAGTGGTAACGACCGCGACTTACGAGTTCTAGGTCATAGGTTCAAACCCAGACGGGCGCTTTACTTTGTGCAAACCTACTGCTCCCAAAACGATGTCACTATATTAACGTCGCTGGAAACCAGCGGGCGCTCTGTCTTGTATAGGGTCGTAGCGTAGCAGCGTGGCGACAGCCGTTTTGCGTTGATTTGACGCATGTTCCCTCAACTTGTTCTTTTTTGCGTTGTTTTCTTTCTTTTTCTTCTAAAAGTTATATACTTAGTACAAGTTGAATTCTGTCTCGGAACTTAGATTCCAAGTGGTAGGTAGTTGTTAATGGTCATCTCAAGTTACTCATCGGGCCGAACAAGATTCCTAGAGGTGACAACTTTGCATAATCTTCATAGCATGTAATAAATCAAACTGCTTAAAAGTAGTGCTAATTGTTATGTAATTAACAATCGTTTGTAACACGGTGTAAATAACTCTGACAACTAGTCTTACCAAAGGATATTGTGTAACCCAGCAGCAACTGGGTTGTGGAGCTAGTCAGAAAGGCAGGCAGTCGCTATATGCTGTTATTCAGTTGCATTCCGTTAGATTGCAAGCCGACCCTAAACACAAACAGGCTAGGCAGATCAGGCTGTAAATAAAGTTCATTATTACATGAATTGATAACCACATTTTGACATTACAACTATAATGTCAGGAAAAAAATTACGTCTACATTGTGTTTGCCCCATTTTTGAATCAAGCAGAACGAGTATCTAAGGATCGTAAGTTTTGGTGTTTTTTAGCGTCTACCTACACCCAGAAGAACGCGTGAGTTTATGTATGACTAGCTTTTGCCCGCGGCTCCGCCCGCGTGGATGTCGGTTATCGCGTAAAAAAGTAGCCTATGTCCTTACCCATATCCCAGGCTATATCTCGGCCAAATTTCATGACGATCGGTTCAGCGGTTAAGGCGTGAAAGCGTAACAGACAGACAGACAGACAGACAGACAGACAGAGTTACTTTCGCATTTATAATATTAGTAGGGATTGTACGTTTTTAAATGAATACAAGCTCACCAATTTGTCATTAAACCTGATAAAAGGTTACGTACCGATTTGGTATAAGAAAGTACTTTTCCACTTACATAACAAGAAGTAAATACGTAATTTTGTTACCATACAAACAAACATGTAGATGTTCTCAATCTGATTGTGTAATACGTACTTAAAAGCTCATGAAAAGGAGAATTTTTACACATAAGTATTAATAAGCACTTATACGGACAAAAGTGGTGAACTGTCTGTGTAATGCCCCTGATTGCAAAAGTCGACTCTTTAGTCGAACGAAATACGTAATGATTTCCGAGTAGGCCGAATATTCCAGATGTGGCTAATAAGATAACCTAAATTTCATTGTTACTTCAGAAACTGTAACAACAGAGTCAAAACACAACATTTTGTACCTAGATTCATCGATCTTCTATACAAAGTACAGTAACTAAATTATGTAATTAGTTTGTTCAGAATTGTTTACTGGATCGATTTTTGCCATTTTCAATAAAGGCATTTTTTGCGCCCAAAATTGCTTAAATCTTCGTTAATTACAGTCACACCGCCGCTGTACAGTCAATATTACGCTAGACCCCTAAACAGGATGAGTTTTTATTTAGTGCGCAAACTGTAATAATAAATTCAACATATCGCTCTAGGTATATTCCCCCAGCGCGGAAAATTTTTCGTCGGTTATAACAACAAAAACAATCAGAAGGGCAATTCTACTAATTTTAAGAACGTTCACAGTCTGATCTCAGTGTCAATCTGTCAAAAATACCTCGATTATTCATACATTTTTGACATTTGCTTGTCGCTGAGATGACACTGCGACTAGATTTTGAACGGTTTTAATTACGAGAATTGGCCTTCAGATGTTCCATACATTTTGACCGCTACAGCTGATTTCTTTTTTGTATAACCGACGAAAAATTTCTGCGCTGGGGAATCTAGAATTATATGTTGAATTCATGGTTACATTTTGCGCACTGGTTAAAAATTATACTGTATGTGTGCGACTGTATGCGTGCGTAGATTTGCTTTGTGACCTCAAAGTTATTCAAATACTGAATGATGGCTTGTCTTCCCGTATGTCATTTTCATCATTCTCCTGCTCGTAAGTCAATTTATTAGTGGTCGGCGTGACATGTCTTTTTGTTCCATACTCCTTCCTCTATCATTCATCATCTCGGAAGTCACCACTCACTCTTTCTTATAATGTTACACACAGTCCATCCATCGTTACTTTGATATTCCCCTATTCGAGTTAATACTCAAATCTTTCTTGACGACATCTTCTTCCTCAAAATAGTAAACAGAAGAATACAAATTTCGTAGTAATATAAATTACGATTTGGTACTGAAAATTCTACAAAACTCAATAAACTTCCCGATTCGAGGATCGAACCATGGACCCTAAAGGTTGATAATTGAGAAACACATACATACATAAGCTCACGCTTTGTTCCCATGTCGGTCGGCAGAAACTATAGAACGCCACCTGATAGATACTTAGTCTTACATACTCCTTTCACCTCGTTTACGTCCATACTTCAAGGTCATACACGCACGCCAGTTGCGAGTATATGCACCTGACGTTTCTGAAGAGAATCACAAATAAGGTCACATGTCCTCCTAGAGCGTCTCCTCCCGGCGTTTCCACTGATATCTGCTTTGTATATACAGGGTTATTGGAAAAACACTAACAACCTCTTAAGAGGTCATTGTACTCATCATTATGAACAACTTTTAAAATGGGACCGAACTCGAAACGCGAAACAAAAATCAGCTGTTCCTGATTATTTTTCGCGATTTCAGGTTCGGTCCCATAGTAAAAGTTGTAGTCATAATGATGAGTACAATGACCTCTTAAGAGGTTGTTGGTGTTTTTCCAATAACCTTTTGTTAGCCGCCCTTCATTCATGCTCTCAACATGACCAAACCATCTAAGCATATTCATTAAATTTTTTGTCACTGTGACTATTTTTCTAGAATCAATCATCTCCATGGCTGTTCGGCGGATGTTAGTGCCCAGACGAAGGCGTCTTAACTTAGTATCTGTATCACTTAGTAAGACCGGTTGCTCCAGTGCCTTTACGTAACGTACTTCATGTCATGGGTGTTCGTAGACTTTCCAAGCATTCCTTGTATTGTAAAAGCATTTTTTTTAGTTACTATGAGTTTCTCGTTGGTAGATGTCACATGTCTTCAAATTGTTCTCATCCATTTCTTACCATGGGTGTGTTCCAAGCATTCCTTGTATTGTAAAATCATATTTTTTTTAGTTACTATGAGTTTCTCGTTGGTAGATGTCACATGTCTTCAAATTTTTCTCATCCATTTCTTACCATGGGTGTCGTAGAAGGCGACTAAGGGACTTACTAGAGAATGGGTTTCGGCAGCAGCGTTCTCTATGCATTTGAGCACCATGCTGTGATCGCCAACCCGCCTGCCAAGCATGGCAATTATGGCAAATTCCTTTTTTGGGGGAGGCTTATGTCCAGCAGTGGACTTCTTTCGTCTGATATGATGATGATGATGATGAATCGACTGCTGTTTATGGTATATTATAAAACGTGCCATTCGCCTAAAATGTATTTCTGGAGTTGTCGATTCGACAACAAAGAAATTAACTTCGTGCAAATCGCCTACAGAAGACAATTAACCATTTTAAAGAGTCGATTCGCCCATTTCGGGTGAGTAAATTCGTGCCTGTTGACTAATAAGCCGTTTCATGCCATGATTAACGAGATAAATAAAAACAAAAGTTACTATAAGTTGTGTTGGGTCTGAACTGGCAGTATTGGAAAACAACCGGTTTTGGAGAGCATTTTTTACGTTCTGATCTCATCGTATTAGTTTCGATTTCAATCGGTAAGTTAGAAAAAACCAACAGCAATTTAATTATGAATCTACTTTCGGACAAATGAAGGGTTTCATACCACAACGCAAGACTCGCCGAAAAACACGCTTCTTGTATGGATACCTCCTTTTAAAATTTATTTTAATTATTTTTTGTTATAGCGGCAATAGAAATTTACACTCATATACTGCGCTGCATAATAGCATAATCAGCCTATAATAAATAAAGAATTAAAACTAAAATAACAAAAAATTATACAAAAACGAAAGTGTGCCTTACTATAAGATATTGCCAACAATGTGACTTGAACTTAAATAGGTAAATGTTTTAAGTTGCGTAGTAAGCAACGTGCTTGAGAAAAACCAAAGCAGAAGTGAGAGGTAACAATACTATTCTTTCAGTTTAGTTAGATTTTGCATGTCTTCAGACTCTCCAAACTTTATTAGAAGCCAGAAAAATTTGTCCATTGTTTGTTTTGCAAGTTTCAGGGTTCTTTTGCAATCCGTTGCGTAGATACCATCCTGGGTATTAAGGAAATTGCGAAAGTAAATAATTTTATTGGCGTCCAAACGTGACGCAAAAAAAAAAAACATTAAAAAAAGCAGTTTCAGGAAAACATTCCAGTTGTTTATTGTTTCAAAGTTGTGCTTGACGAACTTGGCTTGCGGAAAACCGTTGTACTTGTTACTATTCAAACTTGTCAGCAATGAATACCATAGAAATGTAAAAAACAATTGCCCCTTTCAATATATTTACAAGTGTTTTTTGCTGGGGAGTTTGTTGCGCCAATTCTTCCCAGCTAAAGCACTAGGAAGTGGTGAAGGGCGGGCGTATTTGAAGGTCTATGTTATGTAATTTTAGACGTTCACAAAGTGCTGACTCTCAGCGTACTTTGAATAAATGACTTTTGGTTTTATTTTCAGTGTTGTTTAATTTTATACAGGGTAGCTAGCAGACATCATTCAGGAATTCAGTACAATTATTCTGAACCATGCGTTGTAATTTTTCGATGGTTATTTAAAACCAAATCATCTGCTCGACTAATTTTGACCGCGTAGATAATATAATTTTCCATGAAACTGCAAATTTTTTTTTTTTGATAACCGAAGAAAAATTCTATGGATCTAGAATCATGTGCAGAATTAATAGGTACAGTTTTCAATTCGTAGATGTCCCTGTCACCTTGAATAATGCGAATTGAATACGCACGCTCCTTTACAAGTATATATGCTATTTTTTACAGTTATTTTGGTATTTACTTATAAAAATCGAAATACCGTCAATTATTTACAATTTGCATTATTTAGTAAGATTAAATGTTTTTAATAAAGAGTAAATGTTAAAAATAATTATAAATACCAACGATATACACTATAAATGAATTGTTGCCAGCCCGCGTGGGATGAACGCTCTTAAACATAACATAACAACTCTACGGGCAATACTGGCGTTATGATATGCTATGTTATGTTATGACTTCAACTAAACACTTAGCGAACATATTACAATACCCTTTGGTAAGTCTTAAATTTTATTAATATTTTCCCTTGTGAAGGTCGAAACTTCGTAAGCCTTTTCTATTATATTAAACTGCGTGAGGGGTGGGGTACCCAATTAGTGTATGTTATCAAAATATTTTCACTTACGAATTTATTTATGTTGCAAACATAATTATTCGCTGCAGCCAACTTTGAAATTGTTAGAATTACAATTAGGTATTATGTTGGACCGCAATTAACCGTGTTTCCATACCGTGTCCGTAACTTGAGAGATCGGTACTTGTTACGCAAACTATGTTGTTACACATATGAATGTAATGTTGTTTTGATTCGGTTCATGATCTTATGGGAGCATTTTTAGCGTGATTTTATGGCTTCCTTTATTTGGTATCTCCATCAAAGGATACACATATCTATACAAGATAATTTTTTAACCAGTGCGTAAATTGTAACCATGAATTCAGCATAAATCATTCTAGACCCCGCAGAAATGTTTCGTAGTTTATACAAAAAAAAAAAACACCTGTCCCATACATTTTGACCGCGTAGGTATTGCACTTTTATCCGTTTTTTGTATAACCGATGAAAAATTACTGGGCTGGGGTGTCTATAATGGTATGCTGAATTCATGATTACAGTTTGCGCACTGGTAAAAAAATTATTCTGGAGTACGAAATTTGGCACAGTTAAAGTTTATGTGTTGAAGGAGCGCAGAAAGCTAATATTTTTGATAATAGTTGATTTTAATGTAAATGAATTATGGTCGAATTTCGACCACTGGTACAATATGAATCACAATATGTAATATAAAAGGTTCTTATGCGTGAGCTCCTTCAATTACTGCTTTATGCTACATTATGCTTGCCATCTCAAATATTTTTACCAATTGTGGTACTTATAGTAATTTTATTCTAGGTTCATCATCTTCACATAATAAATATTGAATGTATGTATGCAAATATTGTGGGAGCCCGTCCCACTCTACGTCTTCCGGTACGCGGTCGCCACTCCAGAACCTTTCGGCCCAATCGGCCATCGGTCGAAGTGGAGGAGCCTGGGGGAGGCCTATGTCCAGCAGTGGACGTCTTTCGGCTGATATGATGATGATGATGATGATGATGATGATGATGATGCAAATATTGTAAAAAAAATAAAAGGGTAACTGTGGAGTTTCTGATCCATGCTTCTCCATGCAAAACTACCTTTTGGAAGGTGCAACTAGAATCGATTCTATTCTCCTGTAAATTTTGACGTTAAAAAGTGCCTATTTACAATAAATTATTTGTATTTTACTAGGACCTACATTGCCATAAAATACACGACTGTCTGCCAAAGATAAAATTGTAAACAGTCTATCCACAGTTATTTTACCTCTGACAACACAACAGCAACCGTAATGTAACGAGAATATCACTGTGATATTGATAGACTTGTTAGTGGCAGTAACCCAAAACCAACCTTATTTTAACGAAAACAAAGATCACTTTAATTCTGATAGTGACGCAAAGTCAGAGAAAATTAGTGTGCACGGAATGTACCGCGGAAAATCGAAGAATCAGGACCACATACGTCATCAAAAGCCATGACAGTTACAGCATCATTCGATTACATACGGCTAAATCCAGCACATTTGCGTGGTTTACATCCGACATACAAAGTCGTCCCACCCTAATTACTAGTTGCATCACCGACAACTGGTACGTTTCTCGTATTATCCACTTTGCGTCGAGTATAGGGAAAGCGCACCATTCGTATACATAGGACACAGTTCGCGCGTGCCATTGCTTAATCTGCCGCATCGTGAATTGATTTCTAGATTTATGTTGCAATGAGGTTTTTTGTTGAATTTTATGCGTACCGTGTGTTGAGAGTTTTACTTGTATGGAATTTAATTCCGGTTTTTATTTTGGATTTGAATAGAAACGAAGTTTTTTTGGAATTGGAATGTTTGATTTCTATTTTAATTATGATCATGTAGGGCGTTCATTCTCTACGTCCCTCGTATAAAGAGAGGGTACCGGTATCCCAGCAGTGGGAACATTATAGGCTGATTATAAGAGGCGTTTATTAATTAGGCTTTGTCCAATTCAAAAGAAACAAAGCGAAATGAGGCGTAATTGCGTAAGACAGTTACTCGTTTTGACAGTTCAATAACATTAATTGCGTTATTTTCATTGCTGAGCAGACAAATAATTCGAACGTTTGAAGCAATAATAGCAATGGATTAGCAATAAATAGCCTTAAAAGTTATTCAGATGGTGATTAATAGTTTGTTTAGGGTGCTGATCGGCTTAAGGATCTTAGGGCGTGACTACCAGCCAACCAAAGTGTCATGACCACTTTATGAGACACAGGAGAGACTTAGGAAAAAATAAATTTAATAGGTACTTCAGTAGGCACAGTAGGGCATTAACTTAATATTTTCTAGTGTTATCATGAATAACCGATTTTTTTTCTGGCAATTTCTAATATTGCAAGCCTTTCAATTCGTGTATTAGACCACGTTCGCAAGAACGTGAAAATATCGCGGCGGGATTTTATCGCCACTAGATTTTCAACTCTCAGTGTTCAACCTAGCATTCAGAATCTAACAGAGTGCAACCCAGCGCGTCGAAAAACACATTGTTTTATTTTAAATTCTAACCGCCAAGCAGTGCAATGAAGATCCTGCAGGCTTAGCACGAGAACCGTAGACAAGCGTTTTGTCGACGGAAGAGTAGACAAAAATTACGTGTCCGTGTAGACAGTGGACAGTTTTGAAACGAGAAATGTATACAAGCGATTTCTATTCTACGGTAGAGTAGAAATAGAAAACGTCATGCTAAGCCTGCTGTGTGCGAAAATATCCCGACCCGATATTTTTACGTTCGTAAAAATATCCCAACCCGATATTTTTACGTTCGTAAAAATATCCCGACGCGATATTTTTACGTTCGTAAGAACGTCGATTTAGTGGCTGTTGTACACCAGCAGAACAATTTCCATGAAGTTTTCATAGAAATTGTTCTACGAGATTTCCCTTGCTCTGTCACCCTTTAGCTTAGGCTTCTACAAACAGGCGCGCTGTTTGTAAAAGCCTTAACGCTAAAGGAATGTGTAGTCTTCTCATTAGCTTGCAGGACCAGGTGCATCGTGATATAACAGATAAAACTACGTTTTACAATTTAATTTGAATTCTATTTACATACTACTGCTTGCCATCATTGTGCCTTTTAGGTTATGGGTATTGTGGTTTCAACACATATTTACCAAGACACTTCGGAGTATTTTGGGAGATTTAACTTTATAAACACCCAGATAAGAGCGACGTTAAGTTGAATAGACTAGAGAGCAAGGTACTGCTGAAATTGAGGTCTTGGTCGGGCAAAGTGCTATTGGGGTTTCCCATGATGAATTGCTCAGTAGCCGCCCGGAGTTTGGGTTAGTGCCTGATTGATGGCAAAAGGCTCGGCCCTTCTTACAGAGAAGTTAAGCATAACTGGTAAAATGTGGCTACCTATCTCACTTCCGCTTACCACTTTAAGGAACAATGACGTCACTTCTTCGTAACCGATAAAAGCGTGTACCACCATAGGTCTTCACATGATCTGAGGAAGTTCAGGACTTTAAAAGGGACTGTGACCTCTGAGTTTGTTTCGCCAATTCTTCTCAGAGTAGTCAGATAGGAAACGCCAACTTCATCTGGGTTTTTAAAATACAGGTTACGTGTTAAACTTTACCACCCCTACTTACCATCAGACTTTCGGGCTTCTGACGACTGCGTGCTTTCCTGGGCACTTGGGGGTCTTGTTACTAGTATGTAAAGATGGTCACTCATCAGCAGACTAACCGCGTCAAGTGCAGCTTAACCTGATTGATTGACCGTTGCGTCAGTTTTTACTTAGCCAGAACCTCCCTTGTACAAACTTACGAGTACTTACAGAAATAAAATAATATATAATTTACCATTGACTAATGTTAAAGAACTCGCCCACAAGAAAACTAACCAACTCTCCCTTCCACAGCCACAAACACGTCACCATCCACGTGCCCTACAAGGTCCACACGATCCACCACCATCATGTGTCGAAGGTCCACGTCCCGGTGCACGTGCCCGTCGTCAAAGAGGTCCAGGTCATTAAGGAAGTGCCCGTGATCCAGCACGTACCAGTCCCGGTTTACAAGCACGTGCCCGTGCCCGTGGTGAAGCACGTCGAGGTCGAGAAGAAGGTCTACGTGCCCGTTCATGAGGAGCACCACGGATGGGAGAGCGAGTCGTTGTCGCACGGCTGGCACTGATGACAGCACAATAGTTTTAGCTTTTAGGTTTGTACATACCATTTCTTTTTTTTTATAAAGTCGTGGTATCCCACTGCTGGACAAAAAAAAAAGAAAAAAAAAAGGATCGTACATGATTCTAGACGTCGTGTAAATTATTCGTCGTAAAAAATAAAATGCTGTTTCCTAGAAAGTGCACCTACGCGGTCAAAATGTACTGAACAGTTATATATTTTTAAATTATTTATTCAAATTAGGCTGAGAATCAGCTCTTTTCGAACGTAAAAAATACGTGTGACAGTCCCACCCTTCACCACTTTCTAGTGCTTTAGCTGGGAAGGAGAAGTGGTGCAACAAACTCCCCAGCAGCACAGCTGTGTGTTTAGTTAGATAGACTTGATTCTATACATATACAACGTGTTGTTTTGCATCCTCGTCAAATTTCAGGAGGCTGTTCTGAAATACATAAATAATCAAATAAAATTACGATACTTGATAAATCACTAATGAATACATACTTGTTTTTTTAGCTATTTAAGTTTAACAGTATTTCAGAAAACACCTCTTTCAAAGAACAGAATCGCCCCATTCCGTATGCAGTAGGCAGTGTCGCACGACTATATCGCTGTGTGTTACAGTGCGGTATCACACGGGCCGCGTTTTAACATCAGTCATCGAAAAAAAAAAAATTGCCAAAAGCCGATTTCCGAAAATATGGAAAAAAAAACTACTTATTTTATTATTGATTCGTGTCGAGAATCATTAGCATAGTTACCTCCTTGAATTTGACGAGGATGCAAAACCACACGATGTATAGGCAAAGTAATAAACATTACGAGTCACAGAACATTAATTAAATAATTAGTCATACGAGTATGTCAGCTAGTCATGCCAATATACCAACAAATATAATGAGAAACACAAAGGATAAAATTAAAAAATATATCATAATACCAAAATAAAAGCCTCCAGCAGGCTTACCACGAGAACCGTAGAAAAATGACGTTTCCGTGTAGACAATTGACAATTTTGTACCGATATTGAAATTTAAACTATTTCTATTCTACGGTAGAGTAGAAATTCTGGGGTAACTAACTGAACCCTAAGCCTCCGCTGTCTGTCTGTCCTGAGGTTCAGAATCATCTGCTGAATTCAAGGTAACAGGTTGTTCCTCGATGTCCCTACCCTATAGATACAGTGTGATTTATTGGTGTCTTTGGAGTCAAGGGGCAAAAATATGATATTTCAAGACAGTTTTTCCGCTTGCAGAGTCTACAAAATATTGAGAGGAATCGATTTTGTTTAATTTAGAGGTTTAAAAAAAAAAGTGTTTTTATATATCTTTGCTTCACATTTTCTACGCCCACAATAAAGTGATCTTAACGAATTCTTTATTTTGTCGTCAGGTTACCTAGGATAAGAGCCACACATCGTATCAAACAAGAGCTACCGGAAGTTTACGAAGTCATCCGAACTGCCCCGAAGTTTACCGAAGCAACCAAACATCACAAAAATATTTGATGAAGGCAAAGAAGAAAATATGATGTGCTCAGCGTACGTTGCTATACGAGACGAGAAGGTTTAATTCTGGACGACAAAGATTTTGGAGGCTATTATTTGAATTCTGATATCGTTCAAGCAAGAGGGTTTTGTATGTAGGTTTAATGTTCCCACTACTGGGACACAGGCCTCCTCTCGATGAGAGGGACTAGGTGGTAATCTACCACGCGAGCCCAGTGCAGTTTGGTAGATGTCAAATGTCTTCGAACTTTTGGTTCTAAGACATACCGGCTTCCTTACGATGCTTTGCTTCACCGCATTGACTGGCTTTGTATGTGTACTTGTGCAATTCGAACCAAACAAACCAATACCATCACTATATCGTCCCACTGATGGACAAAATGCTTTTCCTCAAACAGAGAAGGCACGAGCCTTGATCACCACGTTAACTCAAGAACGAGTTGGCGGGTTGGCTGGTACAATGCAAAATAACATAATAAAAAATAAGTTAGATCATAATATCGACTAAGGGCTGATCTTTCAAGTCAACTTTTATTTGAAGAATAAATCTGACTGTCATATTTTCTATACAAAAGCTGCCAAACCGACATATTTATTCCTCAGACAAAAGTTATCTGACTTTTGAAAAATCAGCCCTTAATCCGGTCCGGCATGAAAATTTAAAAAAATACTTACTAATTGCCACATAACGACGCATGCTGAGTAACATCGACATTTTACACATGGGCCCCCTTATTACAAAACAAGGTTTTTCTTTAGGTATGGTTTAAACCATCGAGCCTGTTTTTTAAATAAGAACCTAACAACCTAACTGAAATCGAAATACAGCTCCTTTTACAAAACTGACAAGTTAGTCCAGTGCTAAATTGTCAGTTTTGAAAAAGGAGCTGTAATTCTATTTCAGTTCTAAGTTCTTATTTCAAAGACAGGCTCGGTGGTTTAAACCATACCTAAAGAAAAACCTTGTTTTGTAATAAGGGGGAAACTGTTATCTGTTCTTGTTTTGAAAAAATTTTTTTTTTAATAGGCAAAGGTATTTAAATAAACCGCCTTGCTTAAATAACAACTACAATTCTTGTAAATATAGTAAGAAAAAGTACTAAAAGATATTCTTGGAAGTTTGTATAATGTAATACACAAAACTGAAAGATGAAAAAACATTTTAGCAAACAGCCAGTTAAATCTGAATTTGTAATTATAATAGTTACCATAGATGTGATTCATGTTATTATTAAGAACCAAAGAGAATAAAAATGATGTGTTTATAGTTTTTTACATAAAGGTTTGTTTTATTTGTATCACCGTTAGCTTACAGCAGTCCACTGCTGAACATTAGGCCTCTCCAATTTTTTTTTGCGAATAGTTAAAGAAAACACAAAAAGTTTTTATCGAAAATAAACCTACTGCATTTATTAAATCGGAAATGGCAGACTGATCAAAATTATCTATTAATCAATTAATCAATTCAGCCTGCGATAGGCTCCACTGCTGGACATAGGCCTCAATTAGGCTGCGCCACAACACTATCGTCCGCCTTCCGCATCCATCTACCTGGGAGGCCCGTGTTTTGTTGGGGCGCAGCCCGGCCACAGTCGATTTCGTAATTTATAGACATGTCAATTAAATTTTCTTAAATTGTTATTGCAGTACCAATGAATAGATTAAATGTACCACAAACATATCTTGTTTAAAAAAACACTTGTTTCTGGCCGGGCAGTACCGTATACGTTGCAGCCCGGCTACGTGTATATTTTCTGGTAGGATGCTCAGAATGTTTTAGAATATAAACTAAATGAATGTTCCTTTTACATTCTTTCTTCTTAAATGAAATATACCAAAAGAAACGCTTACATAAACAAAAAATGATTTCAAATAAGAATTTGCACTAAGCTCCTGTATGACTAAAATAGCATGTTGTATTTATACTAAGTTGCTAATGCACATCCAGTGAAAACAGACAATACATTGTGTAATGAAAATAACATTTTATTTGTAAAACGGTTGTGTATTTGTCTATATGATGTATTATTATTATAAACTTTAACATATGACATAACAATGACATATACCAAGAGAAACGCTCACATAAAGATTTATTTTTTTCAAATATGAATTAAATAGCAATGTAAGTGAAATCGACTGTGGCCGGGCTGCGCCGCCAACACACGGGAGGCCCATTCCCAGTCCCACGCTACGTATGCTTGCCGATACGCGGTCTTCTCTCCAGGACTCATCTGCTCCACCGGCCATCGGTCATTCGACAAACACTGCCACTGCAGCTTGCTTACTATGCAAGCTATGTCGGTAACTCCGTTTCTTTTCCGGATAATTTCAATTCCGATTTTATACTTCAAAG
This sequence comes from Polymixis flavicincta, assembly GCA_949987655.1. Lineage (NCBI taxonomy): Eukaryota > Metazoa > Arthropoda > Insecta > Lepidoptera > Noctuidae > Polymixis > Polymixis flavicincta. The sequence continues at coordinate 5,171,002 of OX465171.1, read as the reverse complement.
AAACTCCGAGCATAGCTCGCTCTAAGCGATATAGCTCGCTCTAGGCGCCTATAGCGCGCTGAGCGACCTTCAATTTCTGGACGATATGACTAAAGATGATCACCCATCCACGGAAAAAACGCGGCTAGCGTAGCTTAACCTGATCGATCGACCCTTTCAGCTATCATTACTTATCCACAAGCTCCTCGAGTGTACATGTGAAAAAGGAAAATAAAAAAAACACTATAAGGTACTCATCACAGTTACTTTAGTTACATTTGGCAAGATTAGCTGTATACACAAAAGCTAGCTTTTACAAAATACAACACTTTTAATCCTTACATAGCCTGTTGAAAATACAGGGGTCAAATTAAATTAGATAGCAAAACTCTCCAGATGTCATGGGCATCTATAACATGATTAAATGAAATAAAAAAAGATTTGATGATTTTCTTAGGGGTCATCGACCAGTGGTGGTTTAGTTACTTGAAGTATGAGTTGAGAAAATAATGTTTTGTCGTGTTTCGATTTCGATATCAATCACGTCTGCACAAATAAACTGAATTTGAAACTGATATTTCAAGTGCAAACAAACATAACTGCGGTCGATGCATCCACAAAAAAAGTCATCAAATGATATTCTCTTTCGTTTAATCATGTTTAGATATCGTATATACTGAACACGACAGCGCGGTTTCCTTAGCTAATTTAAATTTACCCTGTATCTTCAGCATTTCTTTACAAGGTTAGCAAAGGAACAATGACTCCGCATGACAGGGATTCCCGACTAAAATAAATTTATAACCCAAAGAGAAAAGAGTAGAAATCTCATTTCGCCGCCTCATTGTACCCTCTGACTGCGAAGCACAATAACTCGTAGGAGGTGAACGCCGCTACACTGGTCAGCTGTGCTTTGTAGACCGTCACTGCCCACCCCCTGTAGAGTCCGAGGAAGCCGTCTATCTGGTACGCGCGTACCAGGCATTCGAGCAATCTTTGACATCTTATTAGTTTTTGCGCTTGTGTTGGTGTTTTGTACTTTAAATCAGTTCTGTGGGTCTGGAACAATGTATTATTTTGTAAATCAATGAGGAACAATATTCTAAAAATGTTTTTATTTTATATATCCACCTTTCTATTGTCGTTCAGCATATAAACATAACAACATTTGAGAAGTCAGTATCTTGAAGTATTCCCGTTTGAGCACCAATGCTTTGAGCACCCAAGGTATTTCCATTTGAGCACCAATGTGTACGTTACCCTAGCAAGAAAGTGTCTCCTAGAGTTATATGAGTAGAACGTATAATGTGTGCCTTATCTGCTGTAAATGTGCCCCCACATAAAAAATGTGTGCCCCCTGTCGTTTTGGAGAAAAACGGAAAAAACGATTCTTGCTGGGGTAACGTTTTTCTAGCAGGAAAATTCTAAACGAATGATCGGAGAGAGAAAAATTGTGCATGGCCAGAGAGCCTATATGTGTGCCAAAATGTGCCCCCAAAAATTAAATCTGTGCCCCTTCAGGTTTTCGAGATATTGCATTTCCTGCTGGAGTAACGTTTTGATGAATCGTATATCTCTAAAACTATTGCATGTGCCCCTGTAGAATAAACATACACGAGTAGCTCTTAAGGGGCACACCTTAGTGCCCTAATTAGATTTAAGAAAATATTTATAGTTTTCAAGTTATCGCGGTTTTATGAAAACCCGAAAAAACATCGCAGCGCCTAAATGAGACAAGGCACAAGTTTGCTGAAAATTGTATTCGGTCCTTCTTGACGCTATTAATAACCATACAAAGTTTCAAAACTGTTCATGCATGCGTTTTTGAGTAATCTTGCTAAAAGTCAAAACGATGGTGTCTTAACTTTGACGGCAAAATACAAGGAACCGGCTCAATCCCAGATGTGTAGGTGTGAACCAAAATTGTGTGCCTTTAGTCAAAAATATATGGTGAAAATATTCAGCTTGGAATGTTTCGCATTAAGTTAATATTAACAAAAAACCAAAATATGTAAACAACGGCTGGTTATCCGACCAAATTCCAATGACTACTAAAAAGCGACTGATTCATACACATCGATGACCTTCTTTATTTGACGTATTATACCTAAGCTGTTGTCCGTACAGTCGCGTTCAAAAGATTTGGGGGCTAATTAAAAATATATATTAAATGCACCTTGTGACTATTAAATGAAACAGCTTGTTGATGTGGAAATTATTATTTTAATTCCCTTAATTTTAATTCTTAATTCTTAAAGTAAGTATTGCATCAAATGACAGATTAAATTTCCTAAAAAAATAAATAAATAGGTAAAGTAATGAAAAAAATCCAAGTACTTGATAAGTGTACAAGCATTTTTAAATAAGTCAAAACAATGCCATTAAATACTTACCACTGCAGATCGTGCCATAAAATTCACCACCCCTACGACCACATAATTGTTATAAAATGCTTAATACGCCACTTTCAACCATCTTAAAAAAAAGTAAACAAACAGTATCAGTGCAACTGCGTGATTCAACGTAAAAGTGTCCTTGGCGTCATAACATAACTGCAACTGTTTACCAATACCAAGTAATAATCCAAACGGACTTCCTAGTCAAAAAACACTTCGTACCTATTATTCATATTAGAGCGACGTTACACGTAACTGTCTCTGTCACACTAACACCGTACGCGTACTAGCTGTCTCACTTTCTTCAAATTAGACAAAGCGACTCCTTGCGACACGACGTCAGCGGATGCCGCGGTGCCAGAGATATCTGCAGCGGTGTGAGGAGGCGAAAAAAAGGAATCTTCTATTAAGGTGAATGCTCCAACCAGCCCGCGAAATTCAAATTTTCTTACGTTTTTTGGAATTTGCAGGCCAGTGCTAGGTTGTATGTTGATTAAAATATTATTCACGGCTGTAAGACATATGTTACAGAATTATAATCATCAAAATCATCAATACTACGCTCTAAGTTCATAAAGCTATAGGAATGACTTTTTTTTTTTTCCTACTCCTTATGAACTTGGAGGGTTGTATTGGTGATTTTGATGCTTATAATTCTGTAACTACATACGTCTTACAGCCGCGAATAATATTTTAATCAACATACAACCTAGCACTGGCCTGCAAATTGCAAAAAACGCAAGAAACTTTGAATTTCGCGGGCTGGTTGGAGCATTCCCCTTACTGATGAAAAACTTACTGTTAATTTATCTAACCTACGGCTTATCAATAAATATAATAGAAACAGCTAGTAGAATATAATCCAATAACAACTTTATTTTATTACTTATTACTTTTCTACTTCAGTGTACTCAGGCACAACCGGTTAGTGAGTAAAGTAAAGAAGGTCATCGATATGTATGAATCCGTCGCTTTTTAGTAGTCATTCAAATTTAGTCGGATAACCAGCCGTTGCTTACATATTTTGGTTTTTTGTTAATATTAACTTAATGCGAAACATTCCAAGCTGAATATTTTCACCATATATTTTTGACTAAAGGCACACGATTTTGGTTCACACCTACACATCTGGGATTGAGCCGGTTCCTTGTATTGTGCCGTCAAAGTTAAGACACCATCGTTTTGACTTTTAGCAAGATTATTCAAAAACGCTTGCATGAACAGTTTTGAAACTTTGTATGGTTATTAATAGCGTCAAGAAGGACCGAATACAGTTTTCAGCGAACTTGTGCCTTGTCTCATTTAGGCACTGCGATGTTTTTTCGGGTTTTCATAAAACCGCGATAACTTGAAAACTATAAATATTTTCTTAAATCTAATTAGGGCACTAAGGTGTGCCCCTTAAGAGCTACTCGTGTATGTTTATTCTACAGGGGCACATGCAATAGTTTTAGAGATATACGATCCATCAAAACGTTACTCCAGCAGGAAATGCAATATCTCGAAAACCTGAAGGGGCACAGATTTTATTTTTGGGGGCACATTTTGGCACACATACAAGCTCTCTGGCCATGCACAATTTTTCTCTCTCCGATCATTCGTTTAGAATTTTCCTGCTAGAAAAACGTTACTCCAGCAAGAATCGTTTTTTCCGTTTTTCTCCAAAACGACAGGGGGCACACATTTTTTATGTGGGGGCACATTTACAGCAGATAAGGCACACATTATACGTTCTACTCATATAACTCTAGGAGACACTTTCTTGCTAGGGTAACGTACACAGCACCAATCATGATTTTTATGTGGTGCTCTAAGGAGACCAAAAAATCAAATTCGACTTTATATGCTTTGAGCACCTACGGTGCAGTAGCTTTTAGTGATGGGGTGTATAATAAATCATATCGTTAAAAATAAGTAGACGTTCGATTGGTGCTGAATGCACAGCTAGGTGCTCAAACGGGAATACTTCGGTGTCTTTGGCTCTGTATTTTAGTTTTTGCCACCGAAATTAAAGTTATTTTATACCTTACAGTGTTTTTTTGGACGACGTTTGTTTTGGGTTTTTTATTTTATCTCTTTTTAGTTATGTTACCCACCCTACAAATAGTTGTGTACACACGGCTACACATCAAGCTATACATTTCCAGTATAAGCTGATCTCGCATTGTATGGGATTTCTGTAAGTGCGAGATCAGCGTAAACTGGAAATGTATAGCTTGATGTGTAGCCGTGCGTACGAATTGTAGTATATCACTTCTGGGTTATATTCTATGTAAAATACGAAAATCCCGAAAATATGTGGTCCAAAAATTCATAGTTTTGAAGGTATCACCAATCATAAATAATTTAGATCAAACATTTTCTACTGTATGACGAATCTTTACTTTTGCGACGTTGCCAAATTTTGCAGTAAAGACTAGACTCTCGATGTGTGTAGGTATCTAAGTTTCATTGATAAATACTAGTAATTCATTTTCATTCAAACCAATCTTTATCAATATTATAAACGCGAAAGTTTGTATGTATGGATGGATGTTTGTTACTCTTTCACGCAAAAACGGTTGAACGGATTTGGATGAAATTTGGCACACAGATAGATTATAACCTATATTAACACAGGATACTTTTATCGCGGTAGTACGTTCTCACGGGATAATTTCCGACTTTCACGCGGGCGGAAGTTAGTCATAATTGCGACGTTGTCATACTTCACGTTTTTATATGAATAATCGTGACATTGTCGAATATTTTTTTTGAAAATGAAAAAAAGAAGGGTAATTGAAAAATTATTTAGAGGCCAGTTGATTCTTTGATATGCGTAACACGCGATCAACCATAATCGGTTTCATCTTGACAGTTCAACAATATTCACTGAAGCAATGATGGTTTAGCCATCTGTTTCAAAACGAAACAGATTATAATTAACCGTGAGATACGCAAATAGGTTATGGGATATAAAAAGAAAACACCTTGTAAAAACAAGAGTAACAGGAAATAACACAAAGTGTTTTAAATATGAATTGTCGAAGCTAACGTAAAGACTTCCGAAGCAAAGTTTATAAAATCTTTCACGGACCGCGCACATCAGCTGTTTTGCTGGAACCCTTGACCTTAAACCAGAGAGCGCGCGCGCTCTGTACGGTTGTTAAATGAATAAAAGAAGACAGCTGATGGTGTATATTATTCTTGTCATTTTCTCTGTCCTGATCCTAATTTGTTTGTGGCCGTCCCAAGGTCGTGAACTCCATAGTCATACACCCTTTCTAACCATTCATCATTCACACAGTCCATCCATCGTTTCTTTGTTCTCCCCCCTACTCTTATAGCCATCGACATTCATACTCAAAACTTTCCTCACGACATTTTTCTCATTTCTCCGCATCACATGCCCATACCATGACAAACGATTTCCACACAGCTTTTATGTTATCAGTGCCACTTTCAGACTTCTTCTTCTATGTACCGTACTTATTTCTTATTCTATGACATACAGCTTGACACTGACCTGCAAATTGTAATAAACGTAAGAAAATTAGAATTTTGCTTGCGGCTGCCTTGGAGCTTTCACCTTAAGGTGAATCTAGTCGAGATTTTTTCCAAAAAAACTTCGGGAGTGTGTACTCCACTGTTCGACAATGTGCATCAAAAATTAAACATAGTATGGTTTGTCTTATTATTTATATTGTCTGTACGGAAACAGAATATTGAAATTCAAAACCATTAAAAACTTAGGAGTCAACAAAGATTCGTTTTTTTTTGCTAATTTAACCTAACTTTGGTGGTTTAAGTAATAAAAGAAGTGTAAAATCTCCAAAACCAAGTCGGTACCGACAAAGCACAGTGATATCTATAACTTCAATAAACTTTATTGGTTGATGCAGTGTTTTTTTCATAAAACCCAATCTTCCGAGGGCCTTTTCTTATTTTTTTACGCGCCTGTTTTACCATAAATTATCCTGCGTCTTACTCATTAACGTTGTGCGTGTAGACTAGCGTCCGTGATAGCGTCTCTAACTGCTCGTCACTGATACTACCTCTGCCAGACACGATGCTTATTGCACAGGCAGCGTGTTTTTGAGCCAGGCCCACCAGTGAGTTCGAGCCCGCGACTAGATTCTCCTTAGAGCAATAAAATCTAGTCAAGTTTTTCCAATCTGTCAAACGGCAATTTTCTCACAAGTCTGGTCTCTCGAATACTAGAACGGTCTGTAGTGTTTTTATCCGAAGCAGGAAGACTTGTGACGTAACCAGGAAGTTGGACAGTCGACTTGATTATATGTTTAATGAATGACTGTCATACAAACGTTGCATTTATTTCTGATGCCGGAATCTATCCGGACTTCCTCGGCTTTAATCATTATGCATGACCAAGTGTTGGTTACTCGACGTAATTTCGACGACTTATTTTTCTGCTCTCAAAACGGTGAAGGAAAACATCGTGAGGAAATCGGAGTGTCCTAATGTTCCCATGTGGTGTCCGGGAGTAAAAGAATAGCACCATCCCATTTCTTCCAGTGGGTGTCGTAGGAGGCGACTAATGGACTTACCAGAGAATGGGCAGCAGCGTTCTCTATGCATTTTACCACCATACTGCGATCGCCACCCCGCCTGCCAAGCGTGGCGATTATGGCAAACCCCCCCTTTGGGGGAGGCCTATGTCTAGCAGTGGACGTTTTTCGGCTGAAATGATGATGATGATGATGATGATGATAATGTTCCCATTGCTGGGACACAGGGGCTCTGTGAGAATGGAGTAAGCCGTAATCAACCACGCAGGCCCAGTGCGGGTTGGTAGATGTCACATAATATCGTCGATTTTTTGGTTCTTCGACAGGCCTAGATGTTTTCCATCAGCGTTTTGAGAGCAGTGGTGGTGAAATAATTCACACAAAGTAACAAGCCTGTTTGGGTTCGTGAGCCGCCCCCGTTACAACTGGGTCAGCTCTGCTCTTCTCTTTATCTGGAGTGACTACCTATCTGACCTCGAAAGCAGCATGTATCGGGTGACACGATAATCCTTAAATTATGATTAAAAATTGTATAGGGTTAGGTTGCGTAACTCGTAAGCCCTAAGGAAGAAAGAATTATCGTAGTTTTAAGGGCAATTGAAATTAATCATAATGTTTTGCGTCCACTGAATTAAATGAATTTTATTTTATTTTATAAATGTATTTATCATTATCATATCAGCCGAAAGACATCCACTGCTGGACGTAAGCCTCCCCCAAAAGGGGGGATTTGCCATAATCGCCACGTTTGGCAGGCGGGTTGGCGATCGCAGTATGGTGGTAAAATGCATAGAGAACGCTGCTGCCTATTCTCTAGTAAAGTCCCTTAGTCGCCTTTTACGAGACCCACGGGAAGAAATGGGATGGTGCTATTCTTTTACGCCCGGCATCACAGCGGAAAATAACATTTATTAAGCTATCACCCAGCATTCATAAAAGCACTAAATGCTTTTATCATAACGGTTTTTTTTTGCTTTTTACAGAATAGCCTTCGGTACGTTCAAGGGAAATGGGTGGGTACTGTAGCGTAAAACCGCTACGGTTAAAACCTCTTTCATTTCTAATCCAAACTTTTCTTTACAAAATTTTCTTCTTGGCTGTTAATCACATTTGAACTTCGAATTGTGAAAAAATCGTCGGTTGTTTGCTTTCGGATTTATCCGTGATTACGTAGCAAGAGTTTTATTTTAAAAAGTGCACCTAAACAAATAATTATTCCGTTGGATCAAGTGGAATTCTTCTTTTTTTGGAGTCATCACAATTTAAGATAATAGTTTTTTTTTTCTTTATAATTCCTTAGTTCTATAAAAATTTGAAACAAACTTAAATAAAATAAATATAATACACTAACCTATATGTTATTTCTGCTGCTAATGGAAGATAATGTCCTAGGGACATTATTTTTCCGATCCCAAGACCAGTTCGTAGGGTTAGCTAGCAATAATAAATCCACACCATGTATTACGTGTAGGCCCAAACCTCACTCCCACACTTACAACCACTACTCACATGCACATTCACAATCCCTACCTCCACACCATCGCCACACTTAACAACACACACGTCCCAGAGCGCTTTTTGATGTTTTTCTTTTCTTTCTTTTATTTTTGTTGGTTTATGTTTATATAATTTATTTTGTTGATGCTCAAAACTTAATAGGAAATAAATAACCTGGGGAAGGGTGGAGCATCCTAACACAAGCATGCTATTTGCTTAACAGGATTCTCCCCATTGCAACTAGAATAAGCTATTTTAAGTTGATGCAATAAACATTTTTAATTAATTAAAAAAAAACTAAACTGTAAATGAATGAAATGTACGAATTAAGTAACTGCAATGGGCCTTTTTAATATCTAAACTACAGACATTACTGTAAGTAGACTATAGCGTTCCATGACAACGCTAGTCTCTTAAGGGAAGGCAGTATAACAATTTTCATTTTTACTTATCTTCTCCGAAATCTGACGGGCTTACTACTTGTTTTACTTAAGGCGCAGACAGCCGACTTTTAAGGACTTTTGATTGAAGATCACGTCTAAACGGCTTGTCTCATGTATTTGAAAAAATTAAATGTGAAACTAGACAATTTTCTTCGTAATTTGATATATGAATATTTTACATAATATTTTTGTAACATAATGTAATTAATTGGTAAAATAATGTCTATCGTGGACATAAAAACGATAATCACGCAAAAACTATCGGGTGTATTTCCATGAAACTTTCACCATCTAAAAGACAATTTAATCACCCAAAATTTAGTATACGGTTTTTCTTTGAATTGTGTTTGATAAATCAACATGGGTTGTTTTTCGAAAAACTTGATGCGCGTTCAGGCGGGGTCTCTTGCGAGCGACGGGCGGCAGTGCATTGCTGTAGGTAGCTGTCATCTATCGTCGCCTTAAATTACGGGACTAACACTTCTAGTGACTTCTATATCATTACTTGTCAGTTTTTAAATTCAGTACAGCAGCATATTGCTGTTGTACGACTCTAGGCACTGGTACGTCTAACACAACCTTATTCTAAAATGTGTGTACATACACTGATTTGCAGTCTCCTTTTAGCCAAGTCAAATGGATATGTGATTGACTTGGCCATGAAGCCGGCGAGAGATCCAGCTAGAGAGCTGGCAATAGCGAGGTTCGCTATTTTGCGCTTCTGGGACTGGCAGTCGTGACCATCACAGGTCACGCTCAGCCCACCCAGGATCAGGGGCTGGACGGCGCTGAAAGTTGTAAACTGTATGCCCACTTGTGGCCCCATCTGAAAAGAGAAAAATACTTCAATAGACTAGTAACATTCTGATTTGAGTGTGCTTTGAATCGTCATCATGACATGCGCCATCTTGCGATAACGCCTACAATGCCCTAAATTAATATCAACGTGAGCACTGTCAAAAATACCAGTTCGGCCATTTAGTTTGAAGTCGCATCATATCTTTACAATAACGTGACATACAGTAGCAAGAAAACCAAAGAAGAAGAGGAATTTTGTGCTGTATAATATGCATACAAATTTTGACGTTGAGTGAGCACTGTGATTCCCAGCTGTAATTTAATAATGATAGATAAATCGGAACGCAAATAATTGATGTGAGCATTGTAAACGATTATGACACAATTCGGAATCTATCCTATTATTTAATGTATTGGTGAGAGCAGTGGTAGCCTAGTGGTAAAGGCCGCGACTAACGTGTTGTAGGTCGTAGGTTTGAACCCAGACAGGCGCTTTATTTTGTGTACATTATTTAATCAAACTGCTTTCATCAACCCGCAGTGGGCCCACGTGGTGGATTACAGCTCCCTCTCGTAGAGAGGGGTCCTGTACCCTAGCAGTGGGAACTTTATAGGCTAATTATGTATTAAATGTATTATTAGAGTAAACACTTTGCCATGCATAACATTTGCTGATAAATTTGAACTAAATGTAAGCATGTAAAAATTAGAATCTGACCTGCAATAGCGAAGCACTCAGCCCCTCGTAGAACGCGCGTATTCCTCCGTATCGGTATACAGCCCTGGCTCCGTGGAGAACACTCCTGTACTGGTCCTTCACCAACATCTGACGAACTCGGATGACCTCCAGTGGTATAATTAATGTGGTACAAGCGCACCCCGCCAACACACCGCATAAGAAATGTTCAAAGTGTCTAGGGAATGTTTTAAAGAATTAATTTATAGTACAATCGTGTTAATAATATGTTGGCACTATCAAGGATTAAAAATATTGTGAGCGTTGGATGGGTCAATAAATTCTCTATAGCCAATAGATCAAAAATGTGTCCTCGTGTGAACGGTTCACTAATACTGTGCATTGGGCAATATTAAGAAAGATTATGAGAAAAACCAGTCACATATTAATGAATATATATCTTGACCACAATTTATTGATGCGTATACTTTTCACAATATTATGAACTATTTTGACGTTCATACATTTTTAAAGCCTGAAAGGGCCTTTAAATTAATGAACTCGACTGTACCTACTGCGAAGCTTGTTTAAGCGCCTTTGAATACAACGATTGCAATAAAATGTCCGTACTTACGTGGATGGCGGTAAGGTAGTACGCAAAATACATATAGATATTTTTTGCAAGTGTTAGGTTATATTTTGATATGATTACATATGTTTCGCGATAGTTACAAAAATCATCATCATCATCACTTCAGCCGAAAGATGTCCACTGCTGGACATAGGCCTCCCTCAAAAGGTGGGTTTTGCCATAATTGCCACGCTTGGCAGGCGGGTTGGCGATCACAGTATGGTGGTAAAATGCATAGAGAATGCTGCTGCTTATTTTCTAGTAAGTCCCTTAGTCGCCTTTTACGACACGCACGGGAAGAAATGGGATGGTGCTATTCTTTTACGTCCAGCCACACGGAACAAATATGGCCTTAAGGAATTTAAATCATCAATACGACCCTCTAATAACATTCTTCGTTTTTGGGTTTTGGCTTCGTACGGTTTGTGCATTTAGCCAGTGTCAAGTAATTTTTCTTTTCGATCAAGTAATTGACCCGATATCAGGCACAAAGTTACAAAAAAGTCATGTTCGTCTTTAGTCAGTCAAGTCAAAGTTATTGTAAAGCGGTAGTAACTTTACCTATTTGGAGTTTTTGGGGGGAACACGAAAAGTCCACGTTAGTCACTTATATTCACCTTCACTACACTTGTGCATTCACACGTTACAAAATTGAATAATTCAGAACCAAAATTATACAATTTAATTCGCTGTTTCACAAAATTTCATAAAAATAAAAATTCGTGCGACGTGTTCCAACGCGATCCCGCCAAAAACTCCGAATACTAATTATTTACTATTTGATGAAACAATCATTCAAAGAGTTTGAATGAACTTGGAGGGATGTAGGTATTGGTGATTTTATTATGATAAATCTCTAAATACATAGACGTGCCATATTTTATTTAATATACATCCTGTCACTGACCAGCACCATAATTGCGTAACTCACGATTAATCATAATCGGTTTCGTTTTGACAGTTCAACAATATTCATTGCGTTATTTAAGTTGTGGAGCAGACACATTTTTCGAACATAAATGAAGCAATGGTTTAACAATCCGTGTCAAAACGAAACAGATTATGATGAATCGTGAGTTACGCAATTAGGGTGCTGCTCATTGCAACAAACGTAAGAAAATGTAAATTTTCCCGGCTACTTATTTCAAAGGCGTTTATACGCTTTCCCGATAAACGCCTTTGAAAACAAAGATTGCAATAAAATGGCGGTAATTGACAGGTTACTCATAAAATACACACACATTCACATTCACATTTTCTTAATAAAAGTATTAACGAAATGAGATTTTTTTGCAAATTTCCCTTTTATTTTATAGTAGGTTACGTAGGTTAGACTGGAAGCCGACCTCAACATTGGAAAAGGCTAGGCAGATGAGATCATAAGTAATGTAGGTCCTCTATTATGCCGTACTATGGACTGTATTTCATTTTCACCCACTGAATTTTCTGTTATAAGTGAACACAAGTTGAAAAGCAGTAGTGGGCAGTGGTAACGGCCGTGGTATACGAGTTGTACGTCGTGGGTCCGAACCCAAGCAGGCAAAGTACCTGTTTGGGTTCGGACTCACTTTGTGTAAATAATTTCATCAGCACTTCTTTCAAAACCGTGAACGAAAACATCGTGAGGAAACCGGCATGTCTTAGAACCAAAAATTCGAAGACTTGTGACATCTACCAACCCGCACTGGGACCGCGTGGTGGATTATGGCCCACTCCCTCTGGAAGCAGAGAAGGCTTATGTCCCAACAATGGGAACATTCACACACAAGCTCCGCCACTTTTATCGGTTCAGTGCTTCCCGCTACCAGCGGACTCCTGCGGCCCTCACAAGATCATTGGTCCACCTTGTGGGAGGCTTTCCAACTTTACGTCTTCCGGTACGCGGTCGCCACTCCAGAAATTTTCAGCCCCATCCGTCGGTCGGTTACCTTGGTTCTTCCACGGATCTCTTCATTCCTGATTCGATCACGTTGGGAAACTCCAAGCATAGCCCTCTCCATTGCCCTTAGGGTGACTTTAAGCCTTCTTATGAGGCACATTGTGAGCGACCACGTTTCGGTTCCATAATTGTCATCACTGGTAACACGCATTGGTTAAAGACTTTCGTCTTGAGACACTGCCGTATGTGGGGCGAGAATATATTGCGATGCTTCCCGAACGCTGCCCAGCCGAGTCGGAATCAACGATTGACCTCTTTCTCGAAGTTAGACCTACCTAACTGGACAGCTTAGGACTTTTTGGACTTGGCCTTTGTCTTTACACGTAATAGAGACTTGGAGTTGATCCAAGATGGAGACAGGAGACAGTCGAGAGATCTCAATAATTTGCAGCAGTACCGTCTTGTTTGGGCTTAGGCTAGGCACTATTGACATAGCTGGGGTATAACTATCATCGAGTGTCAGAGGCCTTTTTTTGGGATTGTCATCTCGCAGGTCTACCAATGACATTATCGGCTGCTTAACCGGACTTGCCTGTGGTTACCTAATAAATTGAGGCCCACAGCCAGGGCATTAAAATTTAAAACGAGAACGGCTACACGTTAAGGCCACCCCCTGTGGGGGTGCAACCTCGCGAGCCAAGTCAAGATACTTGATTTGTTTATCTTTCTCGGCTTTCACGAGGTTCCCGTCATGCGGGACCGTTATGTCAACGATCATTGTGCGCCGCTTTAGTCGATCCACCACCACTATATCAGGCTTATTGGCAACAATAGTCCTGTCAGTGATGATGGATCGATCCCAGTACAGTGTGACATGTCCATTCTCGAGAACTGGGTCGGGCACATACCTGTAGTACGGCACTTCTGATTCTACAAGGCTGTATTTCAGAGCAAGTTGCTAGTGGATAATCCTGGCTACAAGGTTGTGTCTATGCAAGTAATCCTCGTTAGCTAGACGAGAACACCCGGAGATTATGTGTCTTATTGATTCACCCGGACGGTGGCATGCCCGACAAATGTCAACCGTGCCATCTTTCACAATAAATCTCCGGTAGTTAGTCGTCATGATAACTTCGTCCATAATTGCACAGACAAAACCTTCGGTTTCCCCAAAGAGGTCACCGAAACGCAGCCAGGCTACGGACGCTTTAAAATCTACATCGGGTTCATGTAGGGCCCGGAAAAAGCGCCCGTGAAGCTCCTTACTCTGCCATACTTCCATGCGATCATTAGTATCAAGCACTAGAGGCTTGCGCCAGTTCTCTTTAGCCAAGGACAGCGGGGTGAGGCCCTTATCCACCACAACTACATCTCGATGCATCCCCACGTCGGTTTCTAGGAAATAATCCCTGAGACTGCATATCTCGCGATTGTGGAGAGTTTTAGCATTTAAAAAGCTCAATTATTATTATAATTAAAAATATACCATAACATTTTAAATGCCAAACTGCATCCAGTGATGGATTATTGATTATCAAATAGTTAATATCTAATTTTATACGATATAATTATTATTTTTACGACAATGCTTGCTCATTTATTATTCGATTTTTTACAACAAATTTTAACCCGTATAGGATTGCAGTAAGAACTATTTATTAGCGCTCATAACGACAATACGAGTACATTCAAAATTACCGGAGCCTTAACCATCTCGAATTGCATCGACCGCGTTCGGCGCTCCGATTGGCCCTTCGCTTCAAACCAGGGCCAATCGGAGAGCCGAACGCGGGCGATACGTAAAGTCTAGTTGGCTAAAAGAAACTTACATAGGGCCACCGATGATGGAGACGGAAGGCTGCTAAGCGAATTCCTTATTCGTAAAGGAGATAGAAAAGAAACTTTTTTTTACAAAAAATAAAAGAAATTGGCAAGACAAAAATGAAATCACCCTGAAACTGTCGGTTGGTCAGATTATCATCAAAATCAAAATCAAAATCAAAATATTTTTATTTCATATAAACCTGCATGGGCACTTATGAAACGTCAGAAGCTAGGTGCACGGTTCCAAATTGTTGTTTCCTATGGAGAAGAGCCGGCAAGAAACTCCACGGTTACTCTTTTAAAAATAATTGGCTTTAACAATATTTTCAAATTACAGAGATTAAATGTATGGGAGGACAGCGCAGGCCTATCAATAAGTACCAGGTACTTAGACGAATACAGAATAGAAAATCGTCTACAAATCTACAGTCAGTAAGGCCTACAACGTTCTCTCATTCACAATATGTAAAATAATCTACATAAATAAAATGAACCTAAATAAAATTGATGTATAATGTCAATTAATGACGAGAATATGTCAGCATTGTAAAAATAAAAAGAATTAAAAAGAACTTTGTATTTGAGAGCAGTTAATAGACTTTCACATAGTTATGCTGTTAATGAGGTACCAGGGAAGCCACATGTGCAGAAGGAATTAATGCCAAACTTCCCTGTCTTCAACGTAGTCTTTTATCTTATAATATGCTTTTTTGATAAGGACACGTTTGATGTGCGTTTTAAACTTTCCATCGCTAAGTTCTGTAACCGACTTTGGCAACTTGTTATAGAAGCGGATACTGTTTATTAGAAATGACTTGCTAGTTTTAATCATCTATCATTTACCCTACTTATATCACCATATGCCCATGGATGACCAAATTATTGATATTTTTGATATACTCTTACAAAATCTACAGCCATTTCTACTATTGGTATTTTTTTTTATGTCACTCCTGAAAATTTGTATTATCAGATCAGTATCAAGAGTTTTTATTACATTCTAAGATAACATTGCAAAAAATACTTATTCTCAAATTTTACCATTTTTTGTAAGGAATTATGTAATTTTGGCCTCCTCTATCGAAAAAAAACATCCATGGGCATATGGCGATATAAGTGGGGTAAATAATAGATAATAATCTGGCTGATCGACAGTTTCAGGGTTATCTATTATTTACGATACACCCTGTATACGAATGATAGTGGGGTCCAACGGCTCAACTTGCTTTCTGAGGCACGACAAGGGTCTTGGTATGTCAAGATGGTCACCCATTCACGGACTAACCACGAAGTTTAACCTTATCGATCGACACGTGTGGTTGTTGTTACTTAGCCGCAAGCCCCTCGCAATAGAGACCATCATCATCATTTTATAATCTACAAACCATATTGCTAGTTTTACTTACTGGTACTTACGCGGGACCAAGGTGGAGGTTAGCTGTGTGCTGATCTCGTACACGTAGAACTGACTGCTGACTCCCAAAACTGAGTAGACCTAAAAATTAAGTCAGATTATTAAATAATAAATGATTTTATTTCTGTAAATGAGCTTGTACAGACACTTTTTACACGTGATTCAAATTTTTAAGACTTTATGAGGTCAGCCGTTTCCTGTCTGACTATTCTGAGAAAAAAGGCCCAAATAAACTCAGTGGCCAGTCTCTTTTAAAGTCCAGACATCATTATGATCAGATCATGCGAAGGCCGGTGTTTGAAAAGGTCTTTTGAGGATTGAACCACACACATTAAGTGGACCTGTCCAGTCAGTCAGAACAAAAGGAGCACCATTCGACGAACAATACCAAAGAAAGGACATTTGGGTAGGCCGCATAAAGTACTCAAACAGTCAGATTATCATTAAAACTAACTGACAAGTTAAAAGGTTAAAAACACATGACCCACATAGTCAAACTCATATTCACAATAATTAAAATAATAATATTGTGCTTCTCAAAGTAAATATTTATGTTATAGTATAAATACAATTATTAATCAATTTTACGGCACATCCGAAATACAAAAAAAAAAAAAAAAAAAAATTGTCCAACCGAAACAAAAACAGTTACAAAACGGTAGCTATATACTCGTAGGTTACTTCGGGGTTTGGAATAGGCCCGGTTTGCCACCACGGATGAAAAAATATTGAAATGTAAAATATTGTATTGTCCCTTAGGGGAAAATACCACAGAATAGTCCAAATTTTTTTGTGCAAATTTTCACCCGACTACAGCGAAGGCAAAAGTTGGCTTATGATTTTGACCTGTATTTTATGTCGGTATGGATGTATACGTTCATCTGCTCCTTCATAACTTCCAAACTACTTTTAATAATATGACAAATGAGGTATCTTTGGAAGCGTCTTGATTGTCCGTATGCATGTCACATTAATTGACCAAGGTTCCCTCTGGAGGACAAAAAGTGACGAACTAAGAGGACATAGAATATTGCCGGGTTGGGTATTAAATGAAATGGCTTAATTAGTAGTGCATTTAAAAAGGCAAATATATCTCTTTGTGACCTAACCCTACAATAATTTAAATAAAAAGTAAGTTTAAAAACTAAAACTCGATTAGGAACTGAAAAATGTTTTAGTAATGAAATAAGCGTAAAATATCCAAAATCAAGTCGGTACTGAAAAAATTCAAATATCGAAAAGTTCAATAAACTTTGTTGGTCATTGATTTATGTAATGGTTTTTTCATAAAACTCGATCTCTCGATTTTCTTAATTTTTCACACTTCACACGCGGGTTTGAACACTCAATAACGTTGTGCGGCTAGACTAGCGTCAAACTGCTCCTCACTGATACTACCTCTGTCGGACACGATTCGTGGTGAGATAGCGTGCTTTTAGCCAGGTTCACCAGTGTGTTCAAACCCGCGACGACAGTCCCCTTAAGGCGGCTTCCCACGATCCGTGATATTGCGGATTATCGACGACCACCGACAGCCACGCACCGCACAGCAAAACTCTTCCAACAGTGCGTGTCCATCTGCGAGGGTCTTGCGATTAGAACCATTTGTCATTCCAAAATGCAAAGTGCAAAAGAAGCTCGCACCACACCTTTGAAAAGACGGAATCGCCACGGATAGGAAGCACTGCGACTAACGTACTTCGGTGGGGGCTGGTGCGCGTCCTCCAATATCATGCACCGTTGGAAGCCAACTTTACACCCTGCAGACTTGCCATACCTGTCCTAGCAAATGTCCGTGCCAGAAGGCAGTGATACCTTCCTCCCACATTATTCTCCTCGCTACCTTGTACGTAGCAAATCTCTGCTGAGGCTTCCGAAGTAGCTGCGACCTGATCTTGATGACGTCCATCGGTTGTGTGATAAACTTTGTTGAAATACCAGATAGGCAACCAACTAATAACTTCTCCTTGTTAGTCAAAGAATCATTTGCGTCATACCCCACCATGGTAAGTGTACCATGATGGGCGGGTCCAGGCGGAGGTCCAGTTGTGGGCGTTTCGAGTTATTACCATCTTGTCATCTCCATATTTAGGCAAACGCCAACCCGAAAAATACAATTTTTTTATAAAATAAACTGAACACGACTATTTGACATTGGTTAATTTGACTTAAGATTTGATGCCGTGTTTTTGATGAGTTTTCAGATTTGACTGGACATTGGCGACATTTGGTCAATGTTACAGATTAAATATGTTTTTTTACTTTTCTATTTACTGGTGCATTGTAGCTAGATTAAAAGAGGTTGGAACTTTTTTCTAGGGTTTGAGGTTCAACGTCTGTGATGGTGTTTCGAGAATCTACATTCAGACATACTATTGGTTGCTCAATGGTCGAAATTCGTCCATAATTCCTTTAAATTGTAATGTATTTGTAATGCATCATTACCGACATAGTAATACTTTCCGAGGCACGGAGGGGTCTTGGTATGTAAAAATGGTCACCCATCCACGGACCAATCGCAGCAAGGGTAGCTTAACCTGATCGATCGACACGTGCGCTTTATAATACTTAGCCTCCTTTATATTCATCATTAATTTCACAATATGACAACTAAAGTGTTTGTCTCTCCTACCCCACTTTATTGTAGGTAGTACTTCTAATCAGAAAATCAATATCTATGATAAATGTGTTTGCAAACAAATTGATGAGACTTCATTAGGTCAGAACCCCTTAAAGCAATTATAAAGGCATGAATTTCTACTGTTCTATCATACTTTATGAAAATGGCCCTGATATCGGATTGATAAGCTATCAATCAGTGGGTTTGTTTTCATGATAAAGCAATAACACCTAATAGTAAAATTCATCGACCAGCACCCAAATTGCGTAAAACTCTATCAATCCGAATCTGCATCATTTTGACGGAAATTGCTCTAACATTGCTTCTTATGCTCGAAAAGTTTGTCTGTTCAATTGCGAAAATAACGCAATACATGTTATTGGACTATCAAAATGGAAGCAATTCCTATTGTTAATTGTTAGTACCTACGTACGCAAGTACCAAAAAGAATACGAACCGTTACAGAAGTTATTATGAATAAAAAGCATTTCAAAGAAAGGACTCCCAGTTTTTTATTTACTAGTGGTCGCCCAGTGATTGAAATTCGACCATAAATCATTAAAAAAAATAGTTTTCTGCCCTCTTTTTGAAACCATATGAACGTGAACTGTGAAATTGAATGTTTTTTTTCCCAGAATATAGGTAGGTACTTAAATGGTAACATAGTAAAATAATTTTTGTCTCACTATTTTCGAATTATCAGTCATACAAATATTTCTAGTACATGTAGTTACATTATAAAATATAAATTAGTTTAAATAGATTACATGATTTCTCACAGTTTAGACAGTTTATCAATAAATTGAGAAGATTTATAAATAATGTCAATAATTTTAATAAGTGTTCGTAAATTTAAATAGTCATACATTATGTCAGTTTAAAATTTTAATAATCATCTATTGAATAAAAACATCTGTCACAAAGCCAATTGTTTAAAGTTCTATTAATTTCTAAGTTATTCAGTTTTCAAATTTTCTGGTAGTTTATTATATAAATATTCACCGCCATGGTGTAGCAGTTTCTTTCACATAATTTTAATCTACTTCACGCTACTACCAGAGGTTTTTGTACTATTTTTCTTTTGAATTGGGCCTTATCATCCTACTCAAAAAGTGTTAGAATCTACCTAGATTCTAACGAATTTACACATTTCAAAAACATAAAGGGATGGAAGTGTAAGTAAACATTTTATCAGTGAAAATTGGTCGGCACGAAGCACTCCATTTGAGACTATGAATTTACCGTATAAATTTTTTCTGGGCTATAAAAGCTCTCTGGGCGTCCGTAGAGTTTTCTCATAATTATGATTATCCCACACTGAACATACATGACTGTGTTGTACCATCAATGCTGTTTCTTTACTAGTTCTTTTCCTTATTTTACGATGTGCGTAAGCAAATTTGTGATTTTTTTTACAAACAACATCTACATGAGATTTCCAATTACAATAATAATGTACAATCACACACACAATTACAATAAGAATGTCTAATTACAATAATAAATGTGCCAAATTTCATACTCTTTCGTCTGCATAATTTTCGTAATGAGGGCTACAAAACTTTTGCTTCACGTATTAATATTTATGTAAAGTTAAACCGCACATACAACTTGTGCCGAAATTAACGTACGCCACCAAAACCGCAATTACATAGATTATTATGTTAAAATCGTAATAAACACAATGCATGTGTTTCATTTTATGTATAAATCAATGTTTATATATTGAATGTAAAACAAACCTACGTACGCACACAGTCGCCCACGGATAAAGCGGTTATTACATTATTCAATTTGTAGAAAGTCTAACTAGGAACACTCTAGTTAGGAAATTGGAAGCTAGTAATCACACTGTCATCATCCTGCCTAGCCTTTTCCAAACTATATTGGGATCGGCTTCTAGCCTGACCAGACGCAACTGAACACCAAAATTTTTCATACAGCGACTGCCGACCCGATGCCGACTGCAGTCTGACCTCCACAACACAGTTACTGAGTAACACGATATCCCTTGTTAAGACTGGTTGTCACGCTTTCAGGTTTCTGATGACCCGTAACGACTGCCAAAGATCCACGATTGACAGCCGACCCGCAACTACTGACAAAGATCTACGTATGACAGTCGGGATCAACGGCTTAACGTGTTTTCCGAGGCGCGGAGGGCTCTTGGTATGTTAAAATGGTCACCCATCCACGGACCAGCTGCGGCAAGTGTAGCTTAAATTGTTCGATCGACCTGCTCAAAATCAAAAATCAAAAGTTATTTATTCTAACTAGGCTGAGAGTCAGCTCTTTTTGAATGCCAAAATTACATAAGACATTCCCCCAAAATGCCCGCCCGTCACTACTTGCTAGTGTGCGGGTTGTTCGAAAGACATACCGCCGTCACTGGCACACAGGCTAATGAAGGAACACGGGTGGGTTTTAGTCAGTAAAATTCTGACACTCCTGCTCCACCCAGAGCGTATTTGATGATTCCCCAATCAAAAAAAAAAAAACCACTTCCTAGTGCCGCTGCTGTTACTCAAATCAAATCAAATCAACATATTTTGTTTCACATAAACCTGCATGGGCACTTATGAAAGCTACTACTAAGCTTCAAAGAAATTAAAATTAAAAACAATTCACTTAGTAACAGAAAACAAATAATGTAAGAGTCCAATAATTCCATCTCCAATTTCCTTTAGAAATTTCTTAGATGCTTGCCGGAGTCCGGCTTTGTGTTCGAGCGATAGCATTAGGGTCGCTTCCTCTTAAATTGAAATTAAAAATTAAATGCGGAATGTGTACTCGTCTACCCAACCATCCCGTATAACTAGCGTGATCTAACATTATTGTTTTGAAATTACTTGTATGAGAGTTACTTTTAAAAGTGACTTCACAATTTTCCAATAAGTTTAATAAGTCGGTTAAATCTTGAATTAATTGCAAAATGCATAATTAGCCTATAACGTTGTGAGAGAGAGAGTGGGCCGTAATCCACCACGCCGGCCCGTCATCATCATCATTTCAACCGAAAGACGTCCACTGCTGGACATAGGTCTCCCCCCAGGCTCCTCCACTTCGAGCGGTCTTGTGCTTCCTATATCCACCGGATTCCCGCGGCCTTCACAAGGTCATCGGTCCACCTTGTGGAAGGCCTTCCTACTCTACGTCTTCCGGTACGCGGTCGCCACTCAAGAACCTTTCGGACCCATCGGCCATCTGTTCTGCGAGCAATGTGCCCTGCCCACTGCCACTTAAGTTTGGCAATTCGGTTGCCAAATTCTGGTCGGTAATTAATTACTTACGTATATTTCGACACACCACCATAACAGTGAACGACCACCATAGTTATGTATGTCACAGAAAAGAAATAGTTACCTGAGAGAAGTTGTACGAGGACCTTCTGTTGTGTAGTCGAACATGGAAGGAACCTCATCGCCGTCTTCAATGTATAATATTTTGGACCTGGAGGAGGAGCGTGAAGTTTTCGAACTATCCCTCGGGAACGTGTTGCCAGGATAAGTATCTTATGTGTTAATCTAGTTCATATCATGATATATTATATCTGTGTGCCAAATTTCATCCAAACCCCTTCACACTTTGTTGCGTGATTGATTAACAAACATCCAAACATCAAAATATCCAAACATAAAAACTTTCACATTTATAATACTAGTAGGATGTAGGATTTCACAAATGTTTACAGTGCGATAGGGATAATTTAGCGTAAAAATTTCTGAAATGTGTAGAAATAAACAAGATGGCGACGACATCATTAATTCCCATTTAAAAAAAAAACCTTGTAGGTATTACAAAAAAAATAAAAAAACTTTTTTTACTCTTTGAGGGACACAAAACAGAAAAACAAACGACTACCTATGCGGGGTACTATGAATAATAAAAGAGGACATCGATACGCTAACTGAAGCATCCTCATCCATCAATTCAGCACATCACTCTATACGTTAGCGTCGAAATTTTACGTCTGTTATCACAAAAGTGCATTAGTGGTCAAAATGTATGACAAAGTGAATAAAAAATGAAATCCACGGAAAGTTTCAGAATTCTGTGAAAGTCATGATAACAACTGCTGTGTGTCCTGTAAACTAAAATGAAAAGTGATCAAAGTACTGAATTGACCGAACAATTAAAACCTCAAAAATTTAACGATAAGAAGCATCATTCACGAATTAAAGAGAATAGCAATAGCATTTAAAAAAAATGGTTTAATTTGATTTCTTTATCTTCCTTGGCTAAGATAAAGCATTTGATAACACACATGACACATTAATACATATAAATCAGCCTATAATGTTTCCACTTCTGGGACACAGGCCTCCTCTTCTGTGAGCGAAGCGGGCTGTAACCCACCACGCGAGCCCACTGCGGGTTGGTAAATGTCACGTCTTTGAATTTTTGGTTCTAGAACATGCTGGTTTCCTCACGATGTTTTCCTTCACCGTTTTAGAGAGCTGTTACCACTTGGCCAACACTGCTCATTTGATTAAATAAAACAAATTAAATGAATTTGAATACAAAATGGCCGATATCCCCACTAAACGTTGCAGGGGCTATATAGAGACTATACATTAAACCCATTAATAGATTGCGAATTAATTTTATGACGCTTTGTATATGGACGCGGTCAGAACAAGGCGGATATTGAGTTGACAGTAGGCTATGTGTATACGTAACAATAGAAAACTTTTATTTCAGACTGGAGTACATGAGTTGGTTGGTGACAATTTTACTTAACTTCTAGTGTTAGTAGGTTAAAGACACAGATAAACATATTATTTAAAACATTTGTCTAACTTTTTCTCAACTATGTTTGGGTCGGCTTCCGGTCCTATTAGATGCAGCTGAATACCAGTATTTTCATGGAGCGACTGCCTATCTGACCCGCAGTTACTGGGTAATACGATACACCTTGTTAAGACTGGTTGTTAGATTTTCTAGCTACTGATGACCCGTAACGACTGTCAAAGATCCACGAATGACTGTCGGGACCAATAGCTTAACGTGCTTTCCGGGGCACGGAGGGGTGTTGGCATATAAAGATGGTTACTACGGACCAACCGCGTCAAGCGTAGCTTGCGATCGACACGTGCGGCTGATTATTACTTAGCCACAAGGCAGACCACAGCCCCACAAGCATACAATTGAATAAATAAAATTAACATTACCTTCCTACTCACCCCTAAAACCCCTAAATAAACACACAACAATCACAATGTGAATAATTTTGAAGGATATTGCTAATCCACTGCTGCATAATTTCGAAAAAGACGTTGTTTACTCAACAAAGCAAATAACGCAATGAATGTTGTTGAATTGTCAAAAAGAAAACCATTCCCATTGTATGCAATGAGGGTTTTTATGAATATTAAAGCCACCAGTTGGCGCCACTTTGACATGAGGTCTTCCAGTTCGACAATGAACTTAAAATATTTGATGTCAAACGTTTCATTCATTCGTTCACCATTCGGTCAAAGCAACGGTGACATCGACAAGGCCGAATGCCTAGCCGAAACTCTAGAGGCCCCATGCTCGTCCAGTTCTCAACCAGTAGACCAAGCTCATCTCTCTGAGGTGGACGCTGAACTGGAACGTAGAACCTCTCTCCCACCCGTCGAAGACCCTGATGATCCATTACTTCCCGTCACCCCTGACGAACTGCACGAGATCATCAAAGGTCTGAAACCCCGCAAGGCCCTCGGCTCTGATGAAATCACCAATAAGGTGTCCCAAATGCTGCCCGCCCACCTGATCATGCTCTCGACCACCATCTTTAATGGAGCCTTGAGCAATAACACTTTCCATAGGCATGGAAAGAAGCCACGGGCATTGGCATCCCCAAGCCCGGCAAACCCAAGTCCGAGCCTACGAGCTACCGCCCCATCAGTTTATTGAAACCCCTCTCGGTAAAATCATGAGATTGATAAGCATCTCAGAGACTAAAGGCATTACGCCGAGACTAAAGGCCTCATTCCCAACGAGCAGTTCAGTTTTAGAAACCAACACTCTTCCATAAAATTTAAATTCAAATTCAAATAACTTTATTTTCTTTCACAAATAAGGGTATAAAAGCTTAAAAACTAAGTGACAGTAGTTTGTGAGAGACTGGTGTCTGCACTAGGAATACCTGTATCGCAGATCACTTCCATGCACCAGGTCCACCGCATCGTCGAACATATAACGTTGGTTTCCAACGCGGTTTGATGACCGTAGTAGCATTCTTTGACAAAGCGAAAGCTTTTCACAAAATCTGGCACAACGGCTTAATATACTAGCTGTACAAACTCGGCGTGCCGGATCGTCTCGTGCTCATCTTACGAGACTTTCTGTCAAATCGCACCCTTTGCTACCGCTTCGATGGGGTGCTCTCGTCTCCACATTCCATTCGTGCGGGCATCCCACAGGGCGCCGTGCTAGCTCCTCCTCATATTCACGCTATTCACTAGCGATATTCCCAAAAGTATAAAGGCACAGCCATCTACTACACTGGGCATAGTCAAGACGCGATAGCCTCCACTCTCCAGACCGTAGTCAACATGCTTGGCACGTGGTTCAGAAAGTGGAGAATCGAAGTCAGTCAGCACAAAAGTCAAGCGGTTCTCTTCTCGAAACCACGACATAGACCCCCCAAACTCCCCTTCATGTTCGGCAAGCCAAGCCCTTGAGAAAAGCGAGCGAGTGAATTACTGGTAGTGATCATGGATCAGAACCTGTCCTTCGCTGAGAACATTAAGCAGGCGTGTTCGCGCGCTGCTTTCGCTTTAAGTAGGTTACACTCGGTCCTAAATGCACGTAACAAGTCACTGAAGTGCAAGTTGCGGATTTACACGGAGTGCATTAGGCCGATCATGACGTAAGCATGTGCAGTCTTTGCACACACGCAACCTCGATACATCCATAGGATGCAGACCCTCCAAAACCGATTCCTCCGTCAGGCCACAGGTTCCCCCTGGTTCACTCGGAACGATATCCTCCATCTCGATCTGGAAATCCCGAAACTCAAAGCATTTCTTTGATAAAGCCGAAAAAAATCGCAATCCTCTGATTGTGAAGGCCGCTAGTTATGTCCCCAGAAGGATTAGTAGAATTCTCTGGCCGAGACATATTTTCTCCGATCCCGATGACCCCATTACTCTCCTCCAAGAAAGCAGTAGAGCCACCTTAACTGGCGTGCAGTCCATAAAGACAGAAAGACATTGCCTACCCTACCTAAATCAGATAAATATTTAAAACTAATATTATTTTATCAATAAACAAAAAAATCTTTATTCAAAAATCAGCTCCACCTGTCGAGCGTTGGTCGTATCATCAGTAGGTATCATCGATAGGTACAATACCAGTTCGTTCGTACAATTTGACGCAACTTCACAAACAACCGTACAGGCTAGTCACTGGTTTTTTACGCTTTTTTACTCCACGAAGAATTACGAAACTTCCCAAGTTTTACAGAAGAAAAAAGTGCCAAGTTTGTTCGGAAAACTTCGGTATTTTGCGACTATTTTAAAAAGTAGCATTGTCTCATTGAATTGTCGCTACTTAAACAATCATTACTTTTTTGTGGTATTATTTTAATATTCAGATTTCGACGCCATTGTTTATTTTGTTTGTGGGTTCTAATAGTGTGAAAAATAGATAATATTTTACTGTGAAAGTTGTTCAGGGGCCTAAGTCTACTAATTTATAAACGTCACAATGGTCTCTCAATGGTAAGTTTTTGACAGATTTGCCATACAAAAACTGTCAAAAACACACCATTGAGAGACCATTGTAACGTTTATAAATTAGTAGACTTAGGCCCCTGGTGGTGTGTTTAGAAAAAAAAATGAGACATTTTCAAAACTATGTATTTCGGTGAAAAGAAAAAAAGACAAGTGAT
This sequence comes from Polymixis flavicincta, assembly GCA_949987655.1. Taxonomy (NCBI): domain Eukaryota; kingdom Metazoa; phylum Arthropoda; class Insecta; order Lepidoptera; family Noctuidae; genus Polymixis; species Polymixis flavicincta. Next base: position 5,144,458 of record OX465171.1, on the reverse strand, counting down.
CCAGTGTCCATCGGATTTGCAACGAATACAAACTAAAGGTAAAGGTCAATCGTAAATTCAATACAAAACAAAATGATTCTTAAATGCCTCACAGGTTGCATTGCCCCGCAGGTACAGAAATCGGTTATTCTGTTTTGTTTATGCCTTTTTTTATTTCTGCCTACCCTATCTAAAATCTCTGTGCATGCCACTGACCACCAGTACAGTCTACAAACACAGAATATCGTCAATCCGACCTCGGCGCCGCGGTTCTCGCAGGCAGCTGAGTCTGGTACATTTAAACTCCCCGTTTAATAACAGGTAATAAAATTATTATATGATTCATCCTGTATCAGTGACGCCCTGAGCCGAGGCTCGTACCCCGTGCCCTCAGCGTGCAGTCACTAATTAATTTAAGTAATTTAATGCCCCTGGCTGTAGGTTTAGAGTTTTCTTAAGACAACCACAGGATAGTTCGATAAGCAGTCACGACCTCTCTAGGTAAACTGCGAGAGGCCATAAAAAAAAATGAATGCTCTTTATTTATTATTCATTAATTATTCCGCGTTACAGTCGTATTTGAATTCAAAAGTGTTATCTACTGTAATTATCGGTACCTACTCAGTAGAGTTTTCCATTTATCCAGGGCCCGCTGAACTAGGTCACACTGTCACTACTTACGAAAATCAACATCCTCTTTCAATTTTGTATTTGTTTATTTTTTTGAATAAATACTTCGCAGTATTTTTTATTTTAAGTTTAATTTATTTTTGTTTCAAAATATTTCATTCGCAGCGTGAAATAACCCAGCGCGCTTCAATCCCGAAGCAACTAGACAGTTTTGAAAAGGTAATTGGGCTAGCAGCACCTCATTCTCCTCGCACTGTGTTCCACAACGCACGTCCCTGCAGTAAAACACAAACAGCAGAGTGTTACTAAAAGTTTAAAATTAAAAATACATAATAATATCTGAGTGTTAATTATGAATCCGGCTAGTGAATATAGTGAAAAGGAACCTAAGGTAGGCAAATTTTTTTAAGTGAAACTTTTTAGGCGCGCTGTGCGATTTTTCTCGGGAAAAAAGTTTTTGAGTTTGCGGCTAGGATATGTTAATGTTAACAATAATATCTGTAGCTTTTTGTTATTGAAGTGAAGTTTGTTTAGACACGTGGAGTGATTTTTTGTAGAGAAAAACTCACAGGTTTGCGTCATTGATATTTTAATGTTAACAACATATCGGTATGTGTGAATTTTACTTTTTGCGCTTTACTAGCAGTGAAAGTGTCTTTTAATTGTTACCTATTTAATTTTTGACACCAATTTTTTTTCACGATGTTTTTTTTAAAATGTTGAGCCGCTCCGTGAAGCCAACCCTCTGAAAATGAGGAGGGCTGTGCCCCAGCAGTGGGAACATTATAGCCTGTTTATGTTATGTTCTTTTCTTAAGAGTTTTCAATTTGTGAGTGACTATGTTTTATTTTTTATTAAATTTTCGGAAGCATCGCTTTTTATTAAGTCAAGGACTACATTATCGGTAAACGTCTATAACATAATTTGTACCACGATATATTTTGCCACAAACTTCTTTATCGTTCGTTATATTTTCCATACTGCGAATGAAACTTAGCACGAATAAAAGTTTAACTTTTTGACCGTCCCGACAACTTTCATTTTCTGTTTTTGTTATTTGTTTCAATGGATGGATGGAAATACAATTTTAGTTTATTCTGTTGACGAACGAGTTTTTTGATACCCTATGATTCTTTTCTTTTTACAATTTTGTGATAAACGATTATTTTAAGTAGTGGTCGCCCAGTGGTCGAAATTTAACCATAATTAATTTAAAACTATAAAAAATTGCCAAATTTCGTTCATTTCCGTGCGCGTCATTTTCGTAAAAAGGGGTACTAAGTTTTAGCTTCACGTATTTATTACATAGATTAGCTATCATAAATAAATAAAATTGGAAATGAGCATTATGATTGAGGAAATGTGTGATAAAAGTTAACAAAGTCAGATATAACTGCATTTAAGTTTATGGTTTGGTCAGGAGGTTAAACTTTAGGTTTGTTTGCTCACTTGGCGATGCAATTTTCCGTGTTGTTTTGCTAGCTTGGCGATGCAATTTTCCGTGCTGTGAGGCTATGTTTTACTAGAACGATATTTCACATCGTACCTGCCGAATGAAAGCTATATAAGTCGTAAAAATGAAATTCATTATGTCACTTTAGCTATTGTTATTGTTTTATTTTTCATTTAGTTACTCGTATTTTTTTTTGGCCTATTACTCGATTCGCCCGAATTGGGCAAGTCGACGCTTTTAAATAATATGTTATTTTCTGTAGGTGACTCGCACGAAGTTATTTATTTGTGGGTTAATCAATAACTCCAGAAATACGTATTAGGCAATTGGCACGTTTTGAATACTATACTATAAAGTAATAACTAATAAATTAGTTTGATTTTCTCCTATTATCAACTAATCTTAACTTTACATAAATCTGTCATTGCTTCATTTTTAATTCTTGATAAACCTATTGCGGTATGGTAGTTTTATTCTAAGTGCATCGTATTCACATAAAATTACATAATGAATGTATGTAAAATATTGTAAAACATTTTGAAAGAGTAACGGTGGTTTCTTGCCCACTCTTATCCATACGAAACTACCATATGGAAGGAACGACTAGAATCAATTCTATTTTAATGGAAATGTTGACGTTACTAAAGTGCTTTTTATGTGCGTATTTGAAATAAATGCTTTGACTTTGATTTTTAAAACGTGCTGTATTCGTATTTCTGGAGTTATCGGTACGCCCACAAATAAGTTAATTTCATGCGGGACGCTTAAAGAAAGTACCTAATGTTACTTACTAATGTCGATTCACCCAATTCGGGCGAACACATTCGTGCGAATCAATTAATAAGCCTATTTTTACGTGGTAAATTTATTTCATTGTATCTGCTTTTAAGACATTATATACCAGAGCAGCTGCTTTCTTATCTCTTCACCTCCCTAGGTTGACTGGTAGAGAATACCTAAGGCATTAAGTTTGTCTTCATACCTTTTTTTGTGTACGAAAAGTTTAAATCAATAAATATACAGTGAAAGGAGGTTCGTTCCAACTGCATGTCAAGAGACAGCTCTCGACATTAAAAAAAAATTGTCGTTACTTTAGACATGTGGGTGTCTAGGTATTATTATGTTTTTGAGTATAATTACTGTGTTTTGTTGGTAAATTCGAGAGCTGACATAATGGCAATTATTTAATTGAGTTTGTTGCGCCACTTCTTCTTCCCAGCTAAAGCACTTGGAAGTGGTGAAGGGCGGGCGTTTCGGGGGACTGTTTTATGTAATTTTGACGTTCAAAAAGTGCTGATTCTTAGCTCAGTTTGAATAAATGACTTTTGAGTTTTTGATTTTGAATTACCAAGTACATAGTTTACATTGAGGTGGAGGCACCAGTGTACCCCAATTTTTCTAACGTATTTTGCAATTTGTAGTTCAGTGCCAGGTTGTATGTTGATTGAAATATAATTCGCGACCGTAACACGTATTTAATTACATAACTCTTTCATTAAATAGTTATTCAATGGGATTAAATTTAATGAACTTGGACGGTTGTATTGGTAATATTAATGATTACATTTCTGAAAACCCGTACTTTTCTGTAACTCGGTGTTCTGGCCTCTGTACCTATGTACAGAGGCCATAACACCGAGTTACCCCATTCTGTCAAATTTATTTGATAGTTTTTCAACTTTATTGTAAAATAATAAGGTTCATATTCAATTGGGGAATTTTGACAGTTGGGGGTAGATTGATGTGCTGGCGTCTGAAAAATCTGAACTTAACCCGGAAATTGCATAAATCTTAAGAAATATTGAATTTCTCGAGTTATCTTAGCGCATCTACCTTAAGGGTCCGTGAACGAAAAAAACATTTTTTGTCAAACATTTCTGATCTTATTGTGTGAAAGCTTGAAATAATTCAAACATTGGGTCTATGTGACTAAAAAAGTAATTTTCGTGGCGCTAAATCAATCGTGTCAGTAACAGCACCTATAAATAGTTTAGTCACTTTTATATCACATCCTTAAATAAATAACCTCTATTATTCTCACTGCTGGGACATAGCACATCCACACACACATCCTCTGTGTGAGAGGGACTGGGCCGTAATGCACCACGCTAGCTCAGTGCGAGTTGGTGAATGTCAATGTCCTCGAATTTTTAGTTCTAGGAGGTTTCCTCACGATTTTCTCCTTCACCGTTTTGAGAGTCATCAGTTATGCGCTCTCGAAAATATAGTTTATCTCGTCTATCATTTACTTAATGAAAAGATATTGTATTGTCATGAAATAAAATTCTATTTTATTTTGAGGATAGCTGAAGATTAATGTGTGATTGTTAAATTTCTTGAAATGGTTTCAGAAATGTATTTAATACGTGAAACAAAAACTTTGTAGTGCTTTTTACGAAAATTACGCAGACGGAGGAGTATAAAACTTGGCACAGTTAAATTTTATGTAGAAAAGGCGTGCAGAAAGCGAATATTTTATCATTAATAGGTCGAATTTCGACCACAGGGTGACCAGTAGTAATAGGAAAAATACATTACTGACCTGGGGTTTTTTTAAATATTACCTTTTCTCAACATTATTTTTTATCCTGTGTTTTGGGATTAAGTTGAAAAATATTGTCCAGCCACGTGCAAGAACACCATATAATGATGTTAACGATATATCTTTGTGTTCAATATCCAAAGTAGTTTCTAGTCTGAAGATGAAACAAACGTTATATTCGCGTCATTTTTTGAAAAACTTGTGGCGAGTAGGTACTTGCGATTTTCCATGAATACTTAATGTTATTGGAAAATACCTTTCCGTTTAATGCATAACAGAGAACTCAGCTTTACAAAGCGCAAATAGCATTGTTTAAATTCACGTTTTTCTTACAAAAAATGAACGAAATTGATAAAAATCCTCGGTTTCGTGCAGGTGCGAAGCTTTTATGTATTTGACAATAGCGCACCGCATCAACAAATGAGGTTCAAAACAACGATTCGTTTCAAGTTCTACATTATCTATATACATATTTATTTATTTATTGATAAGGCGCTTCAATGACTTATTCTCTAAGACAATATACAAACAAAAATCACATTCAGTCACTTACAAAATCAAAATCAAAAGTCATTTATTCAAACTAGGCTGAGAGTCAGCACTTTTTAAAGGTCAATATTATATAAGATAGGTCGAAATTACAGAAGTGCACAGCACTAGCAGAGGAATTTACAGGACGTACAATATTACGTTAGTTAAAATGCGTACAAGTTATAAAATATTTTTTAATCAAAATTAATATATATCTATTAATACATGAGGAAAAAGCTTTGACCTTTTGTTAAGAAAATTACGCGGACGGAGGAGTATCTTTGATACAGTTAAAGTTGATATAGAGGAGTGCAGAAAGCTAATATTTTTTTATATTATAATGCATTCGAAATATATTAAGTTTTAAATGAATTATGGTCAAAATTGCATCATTGGGCGACTACTAGTATATATTATGAAATCAGCCTACAATGTCCCCACTGCTAGGATGCAGGCTTCCTCTCTGTGAGAGGGAGTGGGCCGTAATCCACCACGCAGGCCCAATGTGGGTTGGTAGATGTCACACGTCTTCGAATTTTTGGTTTTAGGACACGCTGGTATCCCGGCGATGTTTTTCTTCACCGTTTTGAGAGCAGAGGTGATGAAATAATTTATACAAAGTGAAGCGCTTGTCTTGGTTCTACTCGCTACCAGCACCCTAATTGCGTAACTCACGATTAATCATAATCGGTTTTAATTTGAAAGTTCAACAATATTCATTGCATTATTTACGTTGCTGAGCAGACACATTTTTCGAACATATGAAGCAATGGTTTAACAATCTGTTTCAAAACGAACGCATAACGCGCGCGCGCGCGTGCTCTATGAATAACTTTTCCATGAAATAGTCATTCAAAAGGATTGAATTGAATGGGACCGTGGCGCTTCCCCTCCCCCACCCCGAATTGAGTGAAAATGCTTTCGTACATACAGTGACGTACATAACATAACATAATAAAAAGCAACACAACGAGTCAGTTCGCAATGTTTTGGAAAAATGCAATGATATTGGAAAAATGTATATGATGTATTATTAAATAATCTGAAAGTATTTTTTGTTTGACGTTTTCTAAAAATGAAAACTAGCTAGATCGATTTATCGCCTCCAAAACACCCTGCATACTAAATTTCATGAAATCTTTGGAGCCGTTTCCGAGATTCAGATTATATATAGGTACATAATGACTCGTTTAAAGGTATTAGATTGATTTATCATGCAAAAACTGGCGATAAGTACCTATGTCGATATTTTTCACTCGAACATTATCGTTAGTTACCTACTGTCGATACGATAAATGTCGTTTTTTTTATCACTTGCCCATCACTAAGTTACGCGATTGCTGAGGCTGTTTTTTTGTGGGTTTTTGCTTCGCACGGTTTGTGCATTTAGCCAGTGTCAAGTAATTTTCTGAGGCCGTTGGATATGTTTGATGTTGAAACAGGTGGACGAAGTCGTGGGCAGAAGCTAGTTTGCAATAAAGTGCAGTCCGTTATCTGACGGCGTTATATTATTGTGTTCCAGAGGGGCAATTCTGGTAATTTTAAGAACGTTCTCAGTCTAATCTCAGTGTCAATCTGTCAAACATTCCTATACATTTTTGTCAAATTTTTGAAATTCGATTGGCGCCGAGATGACACTGCGAACGTTTTTAATTACGAGAATTGGCCTTCAGGTCTACAATGTTAATATAAATGTGAAAGTTTGTTTGTTTTGATATTTGAAGCCGAACGGTTAGGATGGGCACATATACACATATAGTTTATAACCTGGAATAACATATTTTTGACTTTTTTATCCCGGTAGTACGTTCCCGTGTGATATTATCCGGCCTCCACGCGGGAGAAACCGCTGGCATAACCCAGTTCGAACCTAATTGTTTCGATATTTAATATTTATTAACCAATACACATTGTGATAATTTATAATTAAACCTATCTACCTAGATTAATTAATTAATAATGACAGCCGAACGGTTCGATCGAAGGATAAGCTACGCTTGCCGAGGTCAGTTCTTGGATAGGTGATCATCCATTACATATCGACACCCAGCTGTTTCCCGGAAAGCGTATTACGTCGTTGGTCCCGGCGTTGGTCTTTGACAGTTGTTATGGGTATTTAGAAGCCCGAAAGTCTGACAACCAGGCTTACTCAGTAATTGGGTTGTACAGTTCAAATAGGTAGTCGTATTCAGCTGCAATGTAACCACTTAGGTAGATTGGATGCCAACCCCAACAAAGCTGGGGAAAGGCTAGGCAGGATCAATTTAGCTCTCAGCTTTGATATATCTAAATTCCTGAATTGATTTTGAAAGTAACTCTTTGCTGAACCGTTTATTAAATTTTAGGCATAATATTTATCTATTGACTACAATGTACTGATGAAATACCTTCTGTCCGCTATATAAAGGATACGTTTTTAACCAGTGCGCAAACTGTAATGAAAAAACTTGTAAAAAAACAGCTAATCCATACATTTGACCGCGTAGGTATTGATTGCACTTATCTATGGAACAGAAGTTTTTTTTTTTGTATAACTGACGGTAAATTTCTGCGCTCCAGGTCTAGAAGGATATGCTGAATTCATGGTTACAGTTTGCGCACTGGTTAAAAACGTATCCTGTATAAGCATATGTAGGTATTTCATTAATTTGAAATACATTCAGTTATTGAAATTGTAATAACGTTTGAGCGAATCGACCGAATTAAAATTATACTTAAATAAATAAATGATGTATCAAGATACGGATACTGACCGTTCATATTTCGAATTACTTCATAAAAACCTTTGACACACAGGTACTCGTAGATCATACGCTAGATTAGAAGGAATACGTCGTTATCGCTAATTTTCTTGATTTAATACACGTTAGTACTTCTACATATATAATACTGCAGTTACATGCACAACGCCAAAAACAAAAATTTTTGTTTGACAATTCAAAAGTGCCTGTGAAAGGTTTAATTGAAATAAATGCTTTTAGTTTGAGTTTGAAAGGTCGTTTCAATTATTATCTAGTGAAAGAGTTCCGTTTTTATTTTTTCGAAAATAATAATTCGAGATAAAGGTTATTAAAAGATTATTTACTGCCACTTCTTTTTTTTGCATTTTTTTCAGGAAACGGGTAGATGGCTTAAAAAAAAAAACATGTAGGTACGCACCGGATTTTAATGCAGTTTTCGCCATCGAGGATTAATTTAACCCGTTGCTTGTTGCATTTACGTCTACAAATTACGGGCAGAATTAATTAATAGTGCGTGAAAGTAGCAACTTTAACAGCATCTGTAAACAACATGATTTTGATCCTTTCACAACAGGTGTGTCCTCGGCCAGTAAGTGCCTGAGCCTTGGTTATTTAAGTTAAGTTTTTTTTTTCAAGCACTTACGTTGGCTGGGAATTAGCCTGGCATTCTTGACGACCAGGGCATCTCCTGCGGCGACTAGGGGCGGTGAGGGCGCAAATACTGCCTCTCCCTCACGTGTGCCGCCTCCCTCTTTGCGAGCATTACTGCTTCGTAGAAGGAGGTGATGGCTACCTATACACTCTCACTCCGTACCATGGCTTGGACCAGGGCCGGACGTGAGAGATCGCCTCCGCCGATCGTCTCCACAAGGACAAGGTGGTGCTCCGCCCAAGCCCGGCAGACCTCCACCGTATGCTCCACCGTGTCTTCAGGGCGATCTACGCAATGGAAACACCCGGGCGCTTGCTCCCGCCTTATCCGAAACAGGAATTTCCCGAAACAACCGTGTCCGATGAGGACCTGAGTCAGGCGGAAGGTGAGGATGGCGCCCTCACGGCCCTAAGCTCCGCAAAAGACGCCCTGGGCGTGCGTTGGGAATCCCAGGCTGATTCCCATAGGCGCGGGCTTGCGGACGGCGAGTAATGGGTAACTCGCTGTCCGGTAAGGACCAAGCCTGGGTCGACGGCGCGTTGTGTTCCACGCGTGCCTCAAAGAGATGTCAGCACCAACTGAAAGGGCCCGCAAGGGCCTATGCCTGTCATGGGTGCGGGTTGTTCGAAAGAGATACTGCGGCCTCTGGCAAACAGGCAAATGAAGGAACACGGGTTGGTTTTAGTCAGTAAAAGTCTAACACGCACTCCTGCTCCACCCAGAGCGGGAGAAGGTATTTGATGATTTCCCAACCTAAAAAAAAAATAGTCACACATCACGTCTGCGTTTTGCTAGTTAATTTAATTTTACCCTGTATATTGCTATCACCACGATAAGAAGATTGGGTACCTACTATTCTAATGAGGGTTTTCGTGATAATTCACACCAGCGGTCTTTCATTTCGACAATGAATACAAAATATAATGATGACGTTCATCATTTGTCTCGTTCAGTCGTTCGTCATTCAGTCACGGTTTAATGAAAATATAGGTGTTTTGATACTTTTGACAGGTACCCAGATCTGACGTCTCAGTGCTGCCACCTAGTGAACGTCATTTAAAAAAAACCCTCATCTTACTTAACGTAAAATCACGCCTTGTTTCTCCGAAGCGTTGGGCAGAAGGGTACATATAGTTCACGGTCACACACATTTCGCCGATAACGTAATAGGGGCGAGCTTATTGCCATCAACCGGGCCCAAATCTAGACTCCAGACTGCTACTGAGAAATTCCAGGAAGAAAAACTCAACACTTTTCCCGACCTGGGAATTAAACCTAAGATGTCATGCTCAGCAGTACATTGCGACCACTAGCCCAACGAGGCAGTGAGTAACTTTGTACAGTAATATTATTATGGACACAATAGAAATACAACCCCTTCTACGATATTGATTTTCAGTAAACAATAAAGCGTCGTTCAGTAATTATTTTGCCATAAAGACTCACCTTAATAACACGGTGGTTCAATAAAGTGTGGCAGGGACACCGAAGCTCAACGATGTTGTTACCTGCCAGGGGTGCTGGTTGTTCGATAGAGATTCCGAGACCCCTGGCACACAGGCAAATGAAGGACCACGGGTGGGTTTTAGTCAGTAAAAGTCTGACTCGCTCTCCCGCTCCAGCCAGAGCGGTAGAACTTATTTGATGATTTCCCACCCAAAAGCCACGTTGTTACCATGCATACAGTAGACGATTCTGAATGGCTGGATGGAAATTTTACGTCACTTATTTTAAAAAAAGAAACTTGTTCCATACTTTTTAATTGCATAGGTATTGCAATTTTCTATGAAACAGCTGTTTTTTTTTAATTACCCAAGAAAAAAATCTATGTAGAGCAGTGGTGGCCCAGTGGTATCGACCTCGACTTACGAGTTGTAGGTCGTGAGTTCGGACCCTGACAGGCGCTTTACTTTGTGTAAATTATTTCATAACCACTGCTCTTAAAACGGAAAACATCAAAACATAGAAATGTGATATCTGATGAGTGAGTCCCAGCAGTGGGAACATTATAGGCCATTATAGCAATGCTGCAATAAAGAGGCAATTATTATGAATTTGCATTAAGGCACCATAAGAAGCAATTTTTAGGTAAAATAAAAATAATTTTGCAGATTTAATTAATAAAATTTAAAAAAATGGACGACTCAGTGGAATAATATTTAGGATTTCTTTAGTCGATTGAATTGTCTTTATTTTAATTACATGCAACATAACAGTTAACGCTAAAAACATACAAACATACATACAGGTGAAGCTTATAAAAAGCGTGTAAAAAATAATAATTTTGCGACGATTTATATATATTTTTTTGTTCTATTTTACGATTGTTTTATATGTGATTATGATACTATTTCATTTTTACTTTTGGTCACCCAGTGGATGAAATTGGACCATTATTCATTTCCATTTTAAGTTATGCTTAAATAATTATTTAAAAATATTAGCGTCCTGGACTCCTTCTATATACAGGCTGTGTCGTAAATAATGGATAACCCTGAAACTGTCAATTGGCCAGATTATCATCTATCATTTACCCCACTTATATCGCCATATGCCCATGGATGACCAAATTATTGATATTTTTGATATACTCTTACAAAATCAACAGCCATTTCTACAATTGGCGATTTTTTCTCGTTTTTTTTTATTTCACTTCGGAATATTTGTATTATCAGATCAGTATCAAGGTTTTTTATTACATTCTAAGATAACATTGAAAAAAAAAAAACTTAATATCAAACTTTATCATTTTTTCTAAGGAATTATGCAATTTTGAGCCCCTGTATCGAATAAAATCATCCATTGGCATATGGCGATATAAGTCGGGTAAATATTAGATAAGATAATAATCTGGCTGATCGACAGTTTCAAGGTTATCCATTATTTACGACACACCCTGTATAAGGTTATTCGAAAAGCACTAACAACCTCTTAAGAGGTCATTGTTCTCATCATTATGAACAACTTTTACTATGGGACCAAAGCTGAAATCAAAGTTATACGAACTTAAGTAAATGTAAGGAACAGCTGATTTCTTTTCGCGATTTCGGGTTTGCTCCCATAGTAAAAGCTATTCATAATGATGAGTACAATTACCTTTTGGTGTTTTTACAATAACCCTATATTAACTTTAACTGTGCCAAATTTCATCCTCGTCCGTCTGCACCATTTTTGTGCTGGGTAAAATGTTTTTGCTTTACGTATATATAGACAGAATATAGAAGACATACTTTTGTAAAAGTATTTTCTAAAACATTTTACAATACCCAATTTATTTCTGGCTTGTATTATGTACCAATACGCCTAAGTATGCGACAAAAACACTGACCATTTAACGGTGTCCTATGTTTGGGCAGCGCCTTAATACAACAGCATAACCTACTCTCCCAAAAATGAGCCGACGTAATTACAAGTCGAGTCAATTTGATTACAGACCCATCGTTCTGCTAGTCTCAAGCCAGACAATACAAACAGATATTAGTTGCCATTGACTCTTTTGTTACACGTTGAACGCGCCATATTAATAGCTCGGCCAAAACAGTGAGACAATTTATTATTCAGTGGCTTGGCTGGTAGCGTACTCTAATCATTTGATACATTTCGGGTTTTGATTTTGTGAACAGCGTATACAGCGACTCCTACGGTAACATAGATTGATGTTCGATTCGGTATGGGAGCGTAATTTTCAGTTCACATGCAAGAATATGTTTGTGTTGTTTGTTTGTTGTTTTGTTAATCTTGCGTATATAACCAATTAGTGACAATTGCCGGCCATTCCTGTCAAGGTCTTTTGCAAAATATAGTGGAAACTTTCTAACATGTATCAAATTACAATGCCCACTGATTGCATTAATGAACCTTATATTTCGTCGCTCGCATGACTAACGGTCCTATCTCATTTTTTAGCTGATTTGAAATAAAGTTTTCACAAAGTGTCTTAACTGTTTTCATAATTAAAAATAAATACTAATATTGAAAATAAATAAGTAGCTATATCGTAAATTAAAGTACTTTAGATACTCTTTACACATAAATATAAGTAAATATTCAGAATTGCCGACAGATTATAATTTTATCTTAGTTCGAAATGTCGTAACCGTAAAACGCTTTTCCTGAACAATTGACAATACGGAGATAGGACAGTTAGTCATGCGAGCGACGATATTACCCCTGCAATTTGCCAATGATGTATCATTTTTGCAAGTGACTTGGGCTTTCTGCGCATGCATGACGTGAATGATGATGATGATGATGATGATGATTTAAGAATTAACTAGCAACCCGCCCCTATTTAGCAATATTAAAATCATATCTGCAATTGCGATAATATGTCAAGGCATTACGATGTCTTTGCTGCAATAATCAGCACTGGTTTTTTTTGTTTGACATTTTCTAAAATGAAACCTAGCTAGATCGATTTATTGAAACCCCCTTCATACTAAATTTCATGAAAATCTTTGGAGCCGTTTCCGAGATTAATTATATATACAGGGTGTGGCGTAAATAGTGGTCCACCGTTAAGGATTCGATATACCAGATAATTTACTATAACATATTTAAAAAAATACCATTTTTACCCAAGGATTCCGAAAATATTATATATGAAACTAGTGGTTGCCTACTGGTCCAAATTCGACCATAATTCATTAAAATATAAATAATATGTTTAGCTTTTTTGCACTCCTTCTCCGTAGAAACTTCAACTGTGCATTTCGTACAACTCCGTACGCGTAACGTTCGTAAAAACGGGTGCAATCTTTTTGCTTCACGTATTAATATAAAAAGACTAGTCAAGTGGTCGCCCAGTGATCGAAATTCAACCATAATTAATTTCAAATTTAATATGTTTCCGATGCTTTATTACATAAAATATTGGCTTTCTGCACTCCTCTGTATAAACATTAACTGTGCCAAATTTCGTACCACCCTGTCCGTGTAATTTTTATGAAAAGGGGTACGAAGTTTTTGCTTCAAGTATAAATATTTATGTATTTTAATTTACGTCTGATAGGATGTTAGTAGCATTAAATACTTCTTAAAAGTTATTGCTGCTCAAACTACATCATCATCAATCTAGCTACTGGCCTAGCAAGTATGTTGGGGTCAGCTTCCAGTCAAACCGGATGCAGCTGAATACCAGTATTTTACCTGGAGCAACTGTCTATCTGACCTCCACAACCCAAGAAGACTTTCGGGCTTCTGACGAACCGTAACGACTGTCAAAGATCAACAAATGACTACCGGAACCAACGGCTTAACATGCTTTCCGAGGCACGGAGAGGTCTTGGTATATAAAGATGGTCACCCATCCACGAACCAATCACGGGAAGCGTAGCTTGACCTGATGAATCGACCCGTATGACTGTTATTACTTAGCCACAAGCCCCTCTGCTGCTCATATATATTTTTGGGTACCTACGGTTCTTTTCTACCTTGATGATTTCAACCGTGTCTGCTACGCGTGAGGAGACATTAAGTTCGGTCGAGCGATATACTCCAACATGGCACCTATGGGGGAAGTAGTAGGGTTACGAAATTATTTATTTTTTACTCTGAAGGTGCTAGCTGGTTAATGAATTATCTGACTTACAAATACTTAATATGAAATCTTTTTGTTATACAGCCTCCATCGTCAAGAAGTGGTTCTACAGCGAGGGCGAGGTCTCGTCTGCCTCCGCTCCAACTAGATACCACCAGCAGTTCAGGTAACCATCTCATCATAGCCCTTCTTTCCTTATCCATATTTATTAGGGTCGGTGCCGCGTGACGCTTAAGTTCTGAGTTCAGCTGCACGATTTCTGACAAATGCGTGCACTAACTGGACTGTTCCACTCAATCTATGTGGTTCTTTCCTCAAAAGACCATTTCAGACACCAATTTACATGGTCTTCCAAGATCTAGTCCAGTTATTTTATACATATTGTCAATTATGAATTTTGTATTCATAACATACAATGACATGAATATTTACTTAGTAATTGTAATGTATTACAATGGTAATGGCTTTCTTTGGTAAAGTTCTTCGAAACGTTGAGTTACTTAAATAAAATAAAAAAAAATGAGCACCTTTTTTATTTTCACGCATTTGTGTGCACTGACAGGAGAGGTCCACTCAATCTGTGTGGTTCTTTCCGCAAAATACCATTACAGACACCACCCTTAATGTTCTGCACGTGACCCGACCAAGAATTTTAAAAGACACTGTGACCTCTGAGTTTGTTTCGGCATTTCTTCTCAAAGTAGACCTCATCTAGTATTTTAAAATATGATTGACGTGTAAAAGTGCTTGTACAGATCTACTTACAGAAATAAAATCCCGTCATCGTCTTCTATACTTTCTTCAGTCATCATCATCTTCACTCACAGCCCAACTTTGACCACTGCTGGACATAGGCCTCTCTTTTCTTGGGGTGACTTTTGTCAAAGGTAAAGTCAAAGCATTTATTTCAAATAGGCACATAAAAGGCACTTTTGAACGTCAATGATTTTCGTCCCTCACAGGTAGTATCGCTTGGGGAAGAATGGGCAAGAAACTCCGACGTTACTTCTTTAAAAAAACTAAAGCTCTATGTGCATACATTAGGTATATAACGGTAAAAAGAATTCAAAATGAAGCAATGACAGATAAATCAATTATATGAAATATAGGTACATGGTGCTCACATATTTACAAACATTTTAAAAGTGAGTTTACAATGCTCCTAGAATATTAACAAGTAATAAGTCTGTGAGTTAAAGTACCTATATCACAGAAAGTACACTGCCAGAAAAAGTTCGTTCAATGACCCAATTTATTTTTATAATATAAATATTTTGTTAGTTTTATCATGTTTTTTTTTTTTTTTTTTTGGGTGGGAAATCATCAAATAACTTCTCGCGCTCTGGGTGGAGCAGGAGGGCGTGTCAGACTTTTACTGACTAAAACCCACCCGTGTTCCTTCAGTAGCCCGTATGCCAGGGGCTGTGGTGTCTCTTTCGAACAAACCCGCACCCCTGGCAGGCAGTTTTATCATGTTTAGATATCGATACCGGAGTTTAGCTAACTACTTTTATTTGACCCTGTTGTCACAAATGAGAGTATCCACAGAAGTTTGATACTTAGAAACAGTATTGATTTATGTCTTTAAACAGGACGCAACGTATCTGCCGACCAAAGTCCTAAAGAGAAGAGACTCTGGTCAAGGTTCCACAGCGGATGTCGCCAAAAACCGTCCATCTATCTGGACTGGTCTGCTGAGAGATCTGACAGCAAGAGCTCAGGTCAGTCTGCGTGTACAGACGTCATCACACCAATTTATTAAGGGTTCGCGCCATAGTCCATGGTTCGCGCAATCTTCCACACTTTTCTACTAGTTGTCACCTAGGTAGTCACACGCTTTCTAACCATATCATCATTCACTCAGTCCATCTATCGTATCTTTGGTCTCCCACTACTCTTATAGCCATCGACATTCATCCTCGAAAATTTTCGTCACGATATTTTCCTCATTCCTCTGTATAACATGCTCATACTATGACTACCGATTTTCACACAATTTTCAGTTATCGGTGCCACTTTCAGACATCCTCTTATTTACTAATTTCTTATTATTGGGAACGTGCACGACACCAGCGCCACCATGTAAACGCAACAAAAAGGGAATATGTCAAACAGTGAAAGACAAGTGCATAATGTTTTTTGATAAAAAATAAATAAAGTAAATATATAGAAAAACAATAAATAGTGTTTTTATAGATATTTGTTAAAACAATTAAAGGGAACATCGATGTGATTATAAAAACTGGTTTTGAGAGTGTAAAACATGAAATAAGTTTCCAGCCTCAAAATATGCTGAAGGAGAAAAAAATGGTTTTAGCTGAACACGTAAGGAATGTCGAAGAACTAAGAACTAATGGCAATAGTTATTTAATACGAGCAAACATCATTCGTCAAACATCGGTGACCATAACACCCTATAACTAGGGTTGCCAGATCGATTCTTCCTGTTATCGGGATCAATAACCGATTTTTCGGGATTTTAGGGCTTTGGTCGGGAAACAAAACAAACAAACAAACATATTTTTGCATTGCACTGTAGATATAAGAAAAAAAAAACATAGTAGGTATTTGTGACACATAAGATAAGAACCGAATGAACATGTTTATTGTTTTTGTTCTTGCCATAAGTATTTGTCATTTTTTTATACCGCGTTTAACAACTTTTGAGCTTTATCGCTATTCAAAAAGGTCTTAAAATTTAAACAATTTTCGTCAAAATTCAAACGAATTATTCAATTTCAATTTTCAATTTCAATTTTCAATTTATTTATTTATTTAATAAAAACGTATACAAAAACAGTACATTTAGCCAACAGAAGTAAATTACCATACAATTATAGTGCCTAAAAATAAACTATTTCTAAAATATATATTTACAAGTGCAAGTGATAATGTTCCGGAATTAGAAAGTTAGGTTGCGACTCACCCGATCTAGGTTTATAGAAACCTGTGTTTCGGGCCATCACTTTACATTTCAATTAAATTGGGTCAATATCATTTAAAATTAAGTTTATATAAAAATAATCTATTAGCAACTATGAGATAAAGCATATTGGTAATTAAACATTAATACCTATAACTAAGCCACTGTAAATACTACAAAATATTTAAATACTTACGAGGGAATAATTAATTATTGTCATGACATAATTTCCAGAAGTTTTTCTGTGTCTGCGTAATTTAGTATCGCTAAGTATTCTGATAACACAGCACTACATTTTTTATAGCTCAAACTATATATGCTCATTAATTTGTTAAGTCTATTATACAGAAAAGGACCTAAATACACATAAAATCGATTAGCAAACGCATGTCTAGTTTGAGGCTTTATGCAAACTAAATCCTTCCTTCTCTTGTCGGAAGGTACTGGGTCAAAAGGAAGTGCAGTGTGCTGGTGAAGTACGATGCTTAGAATGAATAATTGCCGAACTGTTAGTACATTACATGCAATGTAGAGCTGGTGCGTAGGAAATCTAAAAGGGCGAAAGGTAGCAACCTTTAGAATTGCTCTTTGAGCACGCTCTAGAGGGAGTAAAATTGTTTTTGCTGCACCACCCCATGAAGTTATGCAATAGCTAAGAATGGGTTGACACAAAGCCAAATAAACCTGTTTAATTAATTTATAGTCGGCTATGCTCCGTAAATTCTTAAAAACATATATTAATTTGCGCACTCTAGCACATAGTAAATCGATATGTTTACGGAAATTTAGATTCGTGTCAATAGTGACACCTAGATATTTCAAATGGTCAGCTTTAGCTAAAGTAGTGCAAGAACATGCAGTGTCAGCGTAAGTGCTACAATTATGTGCGTAAATGTTTAGATTATTTAGCGGTATGTTAGTGTTTCTCATTGCAAATAAAATGTATTTTGTTTTATCTGCATTTAATGTTAGGATGTTATTATGGAGCCAATCGGACACTATGTTAAAACCATTTTGAGCGTGTTCATAGACCTCAACTCTTGATTTAGCTGAGAACAGTAGAGCGGTGTCATCAGCATAAGACATTATGACACCATTTTGAAGTGGCAGGCTGCACAGTTCATTTATATAGACCAAAAATAATGTGGGCCCCAAAATGCTGCCTTGTGGAATGCCAAAAGCACTATTTTTAAGTTCAGAACTTGTATACTGACCTATTTTTACACTTTGATAACGCTCGCTGAGATAATCAGCAAATAGTAGAAGTTGTGCTCCTCTTATCCCTAGTGTTTCAAGCTTGTGCAAAAGTAAAGTACAAGAAATAGTGTCGAAGGCCTTGGCGAGGTCTAGAAAGATACCAATTGTGTGCATACCATTA
Organism: Polymixis flavicincta; assembly: GCA_949987655.1. NCBI lineage: Eukaryota > Metazoa > Arthropoda > Insecta > Lepidoptera > Noctuidae > Polymixis > Polymixis flavicincta. The sequence continues at coordinate 5,126,090 of OX465171.1, read as the reverse complement.
TCTAGATTAGTAGCAATATAATCAGTTAATTTGTGTACTGCCTGGCCAGTTGATCTTTTGGGCCTAAATCCAAATTGATTATCTGAAAGTAGTTTGTTATCTTCCAGATATTTTATCAACCTACAGTTGATAATTTTCTCTAAAACTTTTGAGAGTCCAGTTAGCACTGAAATGGGTCTGTAGTTATCCACACAATTTTTATTAATTCCGCCTTTATTAAATCCATGCTCATTCGGTTCCTTTCTTTTGAGAATAAATTATTAAGTATACTAAAACGCGTTCGCAGTAAGCGTTACTTACTGGAATTGAAAATATAAAACATACAATTTTGGTTAAATTTTAACTGGAAGGCGATTTAAACTAAAACTAAAACTTCTTTTAAAGAACAATAATCACTGTACAATTGGTCGGTGTCAATATCATTTAAAATTTTTAATATTTCTAAAAGTTCTAAGATCTCACTCCATGTGAACAAAGTTTCTTTTTAACCGACTTCAAAAAGAAGGAGGTTATCAATTCGACATGTTTATATAATTTTTTTTTATGTATGTTCGGGCATAACTCCGTCGTATATAGACGGATTTGCAAAATTGTTTTTTTGTTCGAAAGGGCTTTACTCCGAAATTTCATATAGATCTGATGATGCGTTTCGGAGACAGACAACGGAACTCTTCAAAAAATTACAGCAAATCAACCGCGAATGTTGCTATCGCATAAATATGCATTGTTTTGACCCCAAGGATGATGAAATTTCGAATTAGTGGGGGGTAGGTAACTAAAAAGTGAAAAATAAAAACTTTTTTTCAAAAAATTACAACCCACTTCCAAAAACAACACTACAAAGCTCAAAATAACTTTAATTTCGGAAGTCGGTGACTTTGGATGTGTATTTTAATTATTTGTCACCGCCTTCCGAAATTAAAGTTATTTTGAGCTTTGTAGTGTTGTTTTTGGAAGTCGGTTGTATTTTTTTGAAAAAAGTTTTTTTTTATGAAAACATAGAGAGCATTTTGTATAAAGACTCCTCACTAAAATCAAAACGTTCTTCCAAATACCTGATGGCCCTTTGGAAAAACTGTTCTGCTTCTTTGTTAAAGTTTTCTTTTTCGGCCTTTGGCAATTTTGTTAAAATGGACCTATTTTTACTGCCATAAATTTGTCCTGTAATCGGCTTTTTAGCTGGTTCAACAGCTTTCTCATAATACCATCTATTTCCAGGACAGTACATCCATCATTTTCCAATGCCAATATCGCCGTCTGAAACTCTAATATAACGTTACGAGTATGTACAAAATGTAAATACACTTCAGAAATTCCCTCACTGTAACATTCATCAACCCCTTCATTATTATCAAAAGAAGTAAGATTTTTAGATACAAAGTCCCATATTTCCTTTCGACATTCATCTTCTTTTAACAAGAAGTAATGTCTTACGGTTGGCTATCCATGAAGTAATCGTTCTAAAGCAGGCATAAGTGACAGCCACCTTGTTGGGACATGCCGAAGGTTTTTATATTCTACACTTGCAAACTACTTCTCGGTTTTCGTAGAGGATGAGCTAAACTCATTGAATGGAGTGCATTGCAATGTTTTTTCGCTCTGCGCCAAGCGCCCAAGTGGTTTGCAAGTTTCGTTTGACGAAAATGTGAACTTAAAATTATCGAACTTGTTTTTCGGGAGATTATTTGCTTTGTCGGGAGTCGGGAGGACATACAAAAATTCGGGAGAATCCCGCCAATTCCCGACCGTCTGGCAACCCTACCTATAACGCAAGTTTAAACGTAAGTACTTTCCTAACCTAACAACATTCGCTGATGTATTTTCCAGGCTGCTTTTGGAAAAATATAGAATTTACACTGACTATTTCCACTGGTATTTTTGCAGTTTATAACACAACAAGAATAATGACCCATCTTAAAAACAGCGTTTGACAAGTTTCACTAACCCCTTTTGTTACACAATTCTGCCACACCGTGCGCTGCCATCGCTTACTAGGTATATCCCTTCCATACACCTCGCTCGTACTCAATATCCACACGTGTAATAGCACACATTCTTCTTAACATTCTTATGTCAGCTGCATGCCTTTCAATTATCCTTTTTGTGTCCAAATATTTTTTCAATAAGAAAATAACTGCCTTCGAAAAATAACGACGGGTTGCACTCCGGGAGTGCCGGCAGAAGTTAAAACTTGAATATTAACGTTGTGCATTTTTGATATTTTGGAATGGTTAGGGAATAATTTTGCACGAATTTTCTCATATCACTGCACATTTTTTCAGAGGTTTGTTTACGTTTCATATTTCGTCGAAATATAAGTTTTTATGATGCTATTTGATGCAAATATTACTTAAAACGATGTAATAACTACTTCTAATTGAATATTTATCCACTTATCGTCGAAAACACACAAATAATAAGAAAAAACACTATAAAACTAGAGAGCATACCACGAAAAAGTACCGATGACCAACGAGTTCGAAACGTCACTTTCAACTTTTTTTTTTGTGTTACCAGATAATATCTTCCATAGAGAATTAGTTCAACCAACTGTGTGTGTATCTAGCATTACAGTAAAATAATCGCAAACGATATAGAACTTTATTTAAATTATGAAATAAAGCTCACACGAGCATTCGCGCAAGCGCCCTGCGCCGCCTAAACGAAACAGCAGGCGCAGGCATACATTTTCGCCGCGCCGTAGAAAGAGTGGGGGATACTTCCTCTCCTACACCGCGCCGGCTGTCTACTGTCCATCTGTCTTACGAATTTTCGATCAGGTCACGTGTCTTGACGCGAGTTTACGTCTTACGAATTTTTGATTAGGTCACGTGATCCTGACGCGAGTTTAACATTTTTTACCCATAACAAAAAAGTATACAACGCCGCTAAAGAAGTTTTCACTTCAAAAACTGTAACCAATTTTTTCGAAATCGGTTGTATTTTTTTTAGTCAGTGGCAAAATACTTAAATAGAGATCCGAAGACACCGATTTCCGAAATTAAAGTGGTTTTTATTTTTTTTGTGTTTTTTCTGGATTGTTTTTTAATTTTATTTGCGACCTGTAATTTCGTGAGTTTTTGGTTCAGATGAGCCAGTGGTGGGTGTCGTGCAGGCTGAACGTGCGAGATACCAGCGGCACTCGACCCAACGCCCGCGTGATGTTATCCACGCCCCTCCGGCCATATATTACCAAGGTAAGGCCTTAGTCTACGTCCAAATATCGCGCACAGATTTTAACTCATTGAGAATCAAAAAGAGTGGATCGCAGCATGTCGAAAACACGATGTTCGATTATCACTCTCGGCGCTGAGACGTGCTTAATGATCCAGTGCAAGAAAAGATCAGTCAGCGTAGCAAGATACTTGCCGATACTTACGCGACGGAAATTCAGCGTGCCTACGTACAGCGTACATTACCTAGTTTTTTATTGCAATACATCAAGCCGAAAATACGTCGGGTAACTTTTGGCAGGGTTTTCGTTACACTTAGATAAGAAAAACTGCATTATTAGTTCCATATTTGAATTCAGTGTTTGCTAGAGATTCCAGGTCCCTGCACTACCCACCTAGCGATACTCAAAAAGGTAATGAAAACTCATAAGTATCTCTCCGTTTCATTAAATGGAAAAATATCAAATCAAATTAAATTCACATAACCAAAAATTGTTTGTTTAAAATCTTTCAAATTGCAATTTTTGTACTTTTGTAATCCTATGAAAATTGGAAGCTGTGTCCAATACAAACGGTTATGTTTCGAGATGGTTTTGTTTCACGCTGAATATTTTAGCTACAAATATTATTTTCGCTTGTCATATTCAGAGCAATTGGCAACGAATGAATCTACTTAAACAAAAGTGGAGACAACAAAACGACAATATACTCAACTTTGTACTTAAATCTCTTTTTAATCACTGTGCTCCCATACCTACTAACACTGTAATTTGAAACCGTTGTAAAAGCCAATTATTTTTAAAAGAGTAACCGTGGCGTTTCTTGCCGGCTCTTCTCCATAGGAAGTGACCAAATTGAAACTATGCACCTAGTTTCTGACGTTTCATAAGCGTCCATGTAGGGTTATATACATATAATAAAATCGTAGCGAAATCAAAATTGTACATAGAATATATATATTTTTAGTAATTTTTACGAGGTCTGGGAACGATTATAATGCCGAAAATATTTTTTGTTTGTCTGAATGTATGTTCCAGCATCACACTAAAACTACCAAATAGATTTGGTTCAAATTATGCACACATATTTCTTATATGTCTGCGCAAACCGTAGGGTATACATTATCTCGTTTTTTGTCATGAGACATGAGCAGTATTGCAATTTATTCGTATTCTTCTATAGTTTGCCGGAAATTGTAAAAAAACACGGGCCAAAAGGTTATAAAATTGCGGAAAGTTACAGATTTTGCCTTTTAAATTATTATCATCACGCTTTTCCACTATGCACCTAAGCAGCAGTGGTAGACATCATAACATATGCAGGTTGGAGGAGGATACCTTCGAATTTTCGGTTCCAGAACATGCCGGTTTCCTCAAAACATTTTAAGGAAAACCGGCATGTTGTACCCGAACACGATGCCTTAATTGTGTTAACTTTTATATCAGATGCAGAGGAACTAGAAGTGGCTACTTATTTGGAAAACAATAAAGATTTTATGGACGCTTACGTATCAGAGCGAGTACCTGCAGAGTTACTTCATAAATGGCTGAAAACGAAGACGAAGGGGAACTATGTAAGTCATCAATTCATCATTCTCCTATCCGTATCTGAATTTATTTGTGTCTTTTTCTTCCATACTTCTCTTTTAGTAGTGATCTCGGTAGTCACCCCCATACAAGCCATATCATCATTGACACACCCCATCAATCGTTTACAAAACATAAGACTTAACGACTTTTTTTTGGCAAATTATTTAAGTGGCTGGATAAAAGAATTTCCTACTCTAACCGAATTCCAATTTCTAGTCTCTGCCCACTACGACTTGCACACGAAGATATCAAACTGAACAAGCGTGTGCGCGTTAGTACCAATTTGGATATAATGGTGCTAGTAATTTTTGCAGGGAGCTCCTCCAACCCCAAAACCCAAGACTTTCAAGAAGACAGACGCGCCAAACAAAGAGAAGATCTTTACGGTAAGCACTAAAATAAACAAAAAATGTCTAATCAAAGTCTCATTAAAATTTCGCCACTGACTTGAACGTTTCCAGAATCTGTTGAAAGTCCTTCAAGAGGGGGCCAACGAGCACACTGTCCTCTGGGAGATGTCCAACTATATCACTAGCTCAGTCGGCGTGGATGCTCATCGTGTCTACAAGCTGTACCCCGAGCGTCCCAACTTTGTGCAGTACTTCGTCGTAGACATCAAGGTTTAAGAGTTGTGCTCGTATGTTGAAATACGTTCCAAACTGAGGTATGGGTTTCCGATACCGGTACCTCATCATTAGACATAAAATAACATTAAAGTATGTACAAGTAAAAACAGATAGAAAATACTCTTATGGCATAAAAAAATTCGTCCGCATTGCTGTCAACAGGAAAAGGGCCCAAAATCCTGGCAGAATTGCCACGTTGTAAGGCGATCGGTACCTTGTTTGCCCGGTTTTACAACTCAATGGTAAAATTAAAATGCGAAACCAGAAGAGAGATTTGACAAAGAGACATTCTATCACGGAACAAACATAATTATGACGGAAATTTACGGTTTAAAATGTACGGTGCTGACATAACCTCCCGGAAGGCTTTATAAATCCTACACCATAATTGAGTAACACACTTTATTGTTAACTCTTTGCTTCATAAGTTCGAAAAATGTGTCTACTCAGCAACGTAAATTTATATTGTTGAACTGTCAAAAAACCTATAAAAAAATAAACAGAGACAAAAAGTAGCTAACTGAAAACCAAAAAATAAACCTTTTAGTGTAATTAAGCTCGTAAATTAATGTAAATTACGGATATAATAATATGCTTAGTGTAAATTACTTACTCATTTTGAGTCCGGCGCCTGCAGATCTACGGTGCAGGTCTATATTACTTTATTTGGGATACTTTTTTCTACACTTAGGGATGGATTTTGTGCTTTCACTATTCTATGTTATGGTTTGCCTAATCCCAGTAGTTCCATTATCTAGTTCCATTATGGGACTACTGGGATTTTTTTATCCCAGAAGTTCCATGGAACTAGAATATTTTTTCACCTAACCCCATTAGTTCCATTAAGTACAGTTCGGAAATTCGTAAAAAATATGTATGTTCCTCGAAAGGTTTTTTTTCTTCACCCATCAAATGATTATGTTTTTCTTCCATTTTTTTCAATATCGATATCCAATACGTGGGTGGGTTTTCCAGATAATTTTATTTGATCCTGTATACTTAGAAAACTCGTATCACCATTTCGAAACTGCGTAGTGGAATAAAATAGCTGTATTTAGGGACGTTCTCAGCTCACCTTCTATGTTCTAGCCATCATCATCATTCTCCTGCCCTTATCCCAATTTATTTGTGGTCGGCGCAACATGTCTTTTTCTTCCACACTTCTCTATTAGTCGTCATCTCCGTAGTCACACCCTTTCTAACCTTTATCATCATTCACACAGTCCATCCATCGTTTTTTTGGTCTCCCCCTACTCTTATAGCCATCGACATTCATACTCAAAACTTTCCTCACGACATTTTCCTCATTCTTCCGTATCACATGCCCATACCATGACAACCGATTTCCACACAACTTTTCATTTATCGGTGCCACTTTCAGGCTTCCTCTTATGTACTCATTTTTTATTCTATCCATTCGTGTAACACCACACATTCCTCTTAACATTCTCATCTCGGCTACATGCAATTGCCTTTCATTCATCTCTTTTGTGGCCCAACATTCATACCCATACTTCTATGTTCTAGCCATCTCGAGACGAAATAAGGAGCTTAGTTCGCGCATACCCTGACCAAGTTCAGATAGTGCTGAAGGTAGCCCAGAGCAGGACATGCCGACGAGTGTCCAGAGCCGATGAAACCGTTAAGTTCCCGGATACGCCAGTAGCACTGTTCAGGTCTTTGGGGAAAAACGTGGTAAGTGTCCCACAGCCAGATAATCATAGATGAAAAAAGTTTTTTTTTTCCATATTTTCACTTATTTCTTACTATAATATTAGTGACGTAATAAGAAATAAGTGTTACTGAAATTATTTCAACATAGAACAAATTAGTGTTTAACATAGTTATCAAGTGGTATTATTTTAACCCCCGACCCATAAAGGGGGAAGTTTGACTGCTATGTGTGTCTGTCTATCTGTGGCACCGTATAGCTCTTAAACGGGTGAACCGATTTGGGTGCTGTTTCTTTTTTAACTCAATCAGCAACTGAACAGCTCAAATCTTTTCATCAACCAGAAAAGAGCTGATCTCTTTTCTGGTTGATGAAGGGGTTTGAGCACCTGCCATGGTTCTGATTGAGTCAAAATTTGGCATGCTAAGTAAACTTCAATGATATTAAACGAATTAAGTAACTTTGAATTGATGCTGTAGGATCACCTCGAATTTCCAGGATACCTAAATTCCTCGCCAACAGCAGAAGTATTGTGTTTGTAAAAATACGCAGAATTTTGAAAAAAATGCAAAAAATAATTTAAATCTACTGAAATGACTTAAATTTTTGACATAAAATAAAGTTGACTCTGAATATACAATTTAATTTGCTTGTATGCGCAATTAGGTACCTACTCAAATGATTATTAAATTGTTGTAAAATGGTTTTGATCATGTTTGTGCAAATTTCCCAAAACATAGCGTACTACCTTTATTTTCAGATCTTCGTACTTGCCGACGCAAAAACGACAGGGTGTTATAAGTTTGACATGTCTGTGTGTGTTTATGTCTGTCTGAGGCAACATAGCTACCGAACGGATGAACCGATTTTGATTTTGTTTGAAAGATGAATCAATCGGGAGTGCTCTTAGACATGTCTCATCAAAATCGGTTGAGCCGTTTCAACAAACAGCAGAAGTATCGTGTTTGGGCTTATTGAAAAGGTCTCAATGAATACGTTATAGATACATGGTGGACGAGGATTTAGAATAAATTAGTAACAAACTTCACTGTGGGAAACATACGCCAAACAGAAGAGGCCTAGCATTTTCACTAGCCGTCCCCCAACTTGACAAAGCCTTGATCAAAATATTACCTACAACTTAAAAGGCCAATAAATATTATGTTTTTACTTTTTTAGAGTTTTGTTTGTGTCGGGGGTTTTCAAAATTTAAAATTTATCTTTTAATATAATATAATTAATAAATAGTCGCAATAAAGTCAAATACACTTCATCAGTTTCAAATGCTGCCATTTCGCGAGTCGGAATCGCACACGTAGGTTTTCGTACTACAAGGCAAAAAACGTTTCTCTTATGGTAAAAATAAAATAAAAGGGGATCTCCCATTTTTTTAACGGCAACAGTAATACAAATTCAATGAAAATTTTAACTGTCTGTCTGTTACGGATCTTGAGATACAGCCCGCTGACAGACAGACGGACGAACGAACAGTGGAGGCTTAGTAGGTAATAGGGTCTCGTTGGTTACCCTTCGGTCACGGAACCCTAAAAGTGAACTATATTTTTGGCCCGTCTGTATAGGTAACAAATATCCTTGTACGTCACCGCCAATTTTAGTTCTCTCATCTAGAAACAAGCCAACCATGTGATGTACCTGCCGATCTTAATGAAGACCGGGAACACAGCCTATGTGCTCGAGATGTGGCGGGTTCAGGAAAAGTTCACCGACATGGATGAGCAAATCAGCAACAACTTCCTAGTCCTCGGCAGTCTGAACCTGCATTGCTGCAATCTGTACTTGGATAAGAAGAAGGAGAGAAATATGTCGGGTTTTCTTCTGGATGTTGTCAAGTAAGTTAATACAAGGTATCGGTTCATCACGCGCGGACTGGCAACGTCGCATTTCTTGTGGTTTTTCGTGGTTATTTTATCACTAGCTTTTGCCAGCGCCTCCGTCCGCGTTTAATCGGAAATTATCCCGCGGAATTACTATAATGACAAAAAGTAACACATGTGTTACCAGCTTATAAATGATCTGTGTGTTAAACATTCAAATCTGTTCAGTACTTTTTACGTGAAAGAGTAACAAACATCCATCTAACCTCACAAATTTACACATTTATAATATTATTTGGAGTAAAAATCTGTGCTGTTTACCTTTAATGGCTGAAGTCGATCGCTCGTTTATCATTTTTTTACCGCGATAAATCAGAACCCAAGGAATGTAAAATCCTGTACTGACGATTAAAAAAATACATACGGAGTGCCACTGTTTTTTATTCAGTCAAATACTAAATCCTTGGTATTTATAACATTTACTCTATAATAATAAGTATTTAATAGTAATAAGTACTCCAAGTAGAAAATAATTCACAATATGTAATTGTTTTAAGTGATACGACCAATATGATTGAAAAAAAAAATTGCGTACAAACTCATAAATACCAAAATATCAAAGAACAGATTGGCTGAAAAAATATGTGTAGGTACTTTGATTTAAAGTTAATAAGACAATCACTAAAAACAACTTGTAATGCGACGTTGCCAGCCCGCCCTGGATAAACGACTCATTTACGGAAATAATAACCAATATATAAAACAGTTTGCGATTTAATCTTGGTATTAATAACTCTATTCAAAACTTTAAATGACTCTGATATGTACATTAATTTTGATTATCTTGGCCCATAGAATGATGGTTCTTTTTATTTTAAGTATTTTCAGCTAAATTAATTTGACCCTGTATTAATGAAAAATATCAATTTGGCGGTTTTTAGTACGTCCTGAACATTTCAGAGCAATATTCGAAGAGATGGTGTCTCTTGACCAGCTGATCAAGATAATCTTGGAGTTCGCCCAGCGTCTCGTCAACGCCGACCGGGCTTCCTTGTTCCTTGTGGACAACAGGAACAGCGAACTGGTCTCCACAGTATTCGACATGAAGTTTGAACCCGGAGCTGACAGGGATATGGAGAAGAAGGAGATCAGGATGCCTATCAATAGAGGGATAGCTGGTTATGTGGCGCTGTCTGGAGAGACTGTTAACATTCCTGATGCGTATTCGGATCACAGATTTAACAGGTAAGACCTAAGAATCTTATAGGATGTTCTAGTTCAGCAGGAGGTCGGCAAGGTATAGTCTTTGACTAATTTATATAAACGACCTACCTACTTATGATTTTACTTGTACGAAATCATTATCTACCTAGCCCTTTCCCAACTACGTTGAGGTCGGCTTCCAGTCTAACCGGATGCAGCTGAATACTAGTATAATAACAGTCATTGTACAAAAACAAAATAAAAAGATCGTTATTTTCAAAGTTTTAAACAAAGTTTGTTCAAAACTTTAAATGACCCTGACGTATACAATATCTGCCAGGGGTGCTAGGGGCGGAGCCTGGAGGAGGCTTACGTCCAGCGATGGACGTCTTCCAGCTGAAGTGGAAATGTTTCTTTTTTCTTAGGGCAGTGGACGAAGCTACGGGTTACAAGACAGTTAACATCCTCTGTATGCCGATCAAGGTCGAAGGCAGAGTGATCGGAGTGGTCCAGATGGTGAACAAACGGAACGACCACAGCTTCGGTCAAGACGACGAAAGGCACTTCGAGATTTTTTCCACATTCTTTGGTCTCGCCCTCCATCACGCCAGGCTATACGACAGGATCATGAGGAAGGAACAGAAGTACAGGGTAGCTTTAGAAGTTCTCAGCTACCACAATACCTGCAAGGAGCTTGAGGTTTCCGCCATGTTGCTGGACAAGAAACCTATAACGGCAAAACTTGACGATTACTACCTGGACCCATACAAGTTAGATGAGTTTCAGAAATGCAAATGCGCGATTGAGATGTTCAGTGACTTGTTTGATATGACCAACTTCGATGTGTCCACGCTGACGCGGTTCGTGCTCACGGTGAAGAAGAACTATCGCAATGTGCCCTATCACAATTTTGATCATGGATGGACGGTTGCTCATTCGATGTATGTAATACTAAAGAATGACACTCGAAGGCACTTTGATAACAATATGGTAAGAAAACTTTCTGTTCGCCGTCAGGGTAGCTCGCGAAATTAGTTTTTTGCAGTTTTCAGGTCAGTCAGTCAGGTTGTATGTTAATTTAAATGTGATGCGCGACTGAGGGGTGTGTGCAGATGTGGCAAATGGCCTGCGCGCGTGCTGCGTACGTGTATTTCATGTACGCGCGCCGCTCCTGCGCCGTCCGGTGCGCCGTTCGCGCGCAAAGAGCTACAACGTTCTCTCATTCACCATATTTAAAAGAATCTACTTAAATAAAATGAACCTATTTAAACCAAGTGACATGATTTCCATGACGACCACTAATAAATAGTCGATATTTGAATTGATGTACAATGTCAAATAATGACGAGAATATGTCAGACATTGTAAAAAATAAAAATTGATATTGTAAGTTGGGAGCAGTTAATAGAGTTTCACATAGGCTTTATGCTGTTAATGAGGTACCAGGGAAGCCACATGTGTAGAAGGAATTAATGCCAAACTTCCCGGTCTTCAACGTAGTCTTTTAACTTATAATATGTTTTTTTGATAAGGACGGACACGTTTGATTTGAGTTTTAAACTTTCCATCGCTAAGTTCTGTGACCTACAACCTGACATTCACCTGCAAATTGCGAAAAACGTAAGAGAATTTGAATTTCGCTTGGCTACCCTAGCGCCACCCATTAAGGATTTCTTAATACAATGCATAATCCTTCTAATAAGTCTTACGTTAAGATCTGAGTTTAGTGGCAGTTCCATCAACCACAAAAAAGTTGTGTTCGAGTCTCGGCCCATGCATCAAGAATGTCCAAGAAATATATACCTATGCCTTTAGGTCTCGTGCAGGACTTATTTAGATTTTCTTGTTAATTCTGTTGTGGTCCAGAATCCTGTGCGAGTACTCACAACTTTTTTTGCTTATCTTTCTACATGTAACTATAGCAACTTCAATGGTAACGTGTGCTTGATAAAATGCCGATTTACTTAAGGTGCGGTTTTATTTTATCAATTACTTTGGAATACTTAAGTCTTTTATTTAAACATTTGACAATTCACAAAATTTTTGTGGCTTGTAATATGTACATACAATATGTACATATACACCTACCTGTGAGACAAAAATATCGTTTTAAGGTGTCCCAAGGTTGGGCAGCGTGATTTTATAGACGGGATTTTATACTTAAAATTTATTTTTATAAGTTTTAAAATGCACCACATAAAAAATCATTTCAATCAATATCAAATGAATGAGCTACTTTTTTGTCTCATAGTGGCGGCTGTTTTGTGAATTTTGCTGTAAGACGTTCAGAATAACACATATTTACGAAAAGTTTCAACGTCTACACGGTATAAAAAATTACAATGTCGGTACTGTTGTAAAAGTCGTCTATACGACGTATGTATCACTTTTTACCACTTTCATGTTAAAAAACCTAGTTTTTTTTTTTTAACTATTTCAAATAAAGAAGTGGACAATGTATTGATTTTGATACCGGTTACTCAGAACTTTCGTTAAAAAATGAAAACTACACTAATAAACTCCATTTCCCGAAAAAAAAAAAGCATTGGTAGTGCAAAATCTTTCAAAACAACCTAGATCTCGCATTATAATTCTCAAGAAAAATAAAAACGGAGCTTATTAAATGGATAATAATTTAAACGGTGTTTCATGTTGTACAATGAAAGTTACGGAAATACAGTATTTTAACTGTAAAAATCAAGTAAATAAGCGAAACCAACAAAATTTCGTATAAGTTATTATTTTTTAGCGCCTTGCCCTGTTTGTGGCCAGCCTCTGCCACGACCTGGACCACCGTGGCTACACCAACAAGTACATGAGCGAGATTGCGTCCCCTCTCGCGGCTATGTACACTACCTCGACCCTGGAACACCACCACTTTAACATCACCGTCACCATCCTGCAACAGGTATTCTCTTCTTAAGGGGTATGCGTAACGACAGTCCGCGAAATTAAAATTTTCTTCCGTTTTTTTGCAATTTGCAGGTCAGTGTTCGTGTTTTGTATGTTGCACAAAATGTGATTGATGATAATGACTATTACTTGAAAAATTAACATGGAGGGTTGTATTGGTGATTTTAATGATTATTATTTTGAAAAAAGTAAGAATTATCTTGGGGACTTGTTTTAATGAGTATTTGAATGAAAATACATATTAATTATGTGTTACGTTCATGAATGATATCTGGTTCAGCATACGTCCGGATATCAATATTCAATTTTTTTTTTATATTTCATATGTTTTGATATTATTATTATTTTTTCACTAAAAAAACGAAAGGAAATTAGAATTTCGCGAGCTTCCTTTCCGGAGAAAGTGCGAGGTAAGTCTTTTTTTGTGTTTTGTATTTTATTTGACACCAAAACTAGCCGGCAGCCGGACAATGGCATCCATGGCATGGATCCCAGAGATGAAGCTGGAACATGGCATAGGTCTGAAGTGACACACGCACTTACCATTCAAACTGGAACACAGCTACTCACAGTGCCAAAAATTAAAAGTAATTTATTGAAACTAGCCTGAGAGAAGTCACTTTTTGAACATCGAAATTACTTATGAGTCCCCCAAAATTAAATCAAAATATTTTATTTCACATAAACCTACGTGGGCACTTATGAAAACACGTCAGAAGCTAGGTGCACGATTCCAATTGATTATTTCCTATGGAGAAGAGCCGGCAAGAATCGCCAGGGTTATCTTTAAAAAATAATTGACTTTTACGATTTTCAAATAACAGTGTTAATAGGTATCGGAGGACAGTGTAGGCTTGTCAACAAGTATCATGTACTTGATAAAATAGAAATTTGTGTACAAATCTACAGTCTGCAACGACTAAAACCGTTCTCAAATTCAAAAAATATGTAAGAATCTACATTAAATAATAGCTAAATAAAACATAAACACGTATTAAAACCAAATGACATAATTGTCAATACAACCTAAATCTAGAGTTCAATGTCCGCCGTTCACCACTTCCTAGTGCTAAAGGAAGAAGAACAACAAACTATCGAGCAGCACAGCCGCAGCAGTCTGTTTAGTTACATAAATAGGGTATTTGCCGATTTGATAAAAACTATTTTAATTTATAGATGATAAGTTTTTATCCAGTGCGCAAATTTTAACCATGAATTCAGCATATCATTCTAGAGCCCCTACCACAGAAATTTTTCGCCGGTTGTAAAAAAAAAAAAACAACAGCTGTTTCATAGAAAAGTGCAATACCTACGCGGTCAAAATGTATGGATAAGCCTTCGATCAATATTGATCGAAGGGATAAGCTGATTTTTTTTTGTACAACAGGCGAAAAATTTCTGCAGTAGGGGGTCTAGAATGATATGCTGAATTAATGGTTAAAATTTGCGCACTGGATAAAAACTTTTCCTGTATTTAACAGAAAAATAAAAATAAATTTATTAATACACATTTTCTCAATTAAAAACGATTAAAATCGAATTTATTTTTCGTTGTTTTGAATTTACCGCCAAAACGCTGCTTACGATGACTTTTTATCACGTGACATGTGACGTGGACTTTGTGTAAACGGCACCGGTGCAAATACTTAGTTTGGCGCCGTTTTAGAAGTATTTGTGCACAGAGGCACAGCACACCAGTAATATGACTTTCTATCCATTAAAAATCTTGTTTATTATGAACTCGAAATTCACTTATTTACTTACTAACTACTTTAGTTTACACAAAGTTGACGTCACGTGATAAAAAGTCATCGTAAGGAGCGTTTTGGCGGTAAATTCAAAACAATGAAAAATAAATTTAGCTTAAATCGTTTTTAATTGAGAAAATGGATATAAATACTTTTATTTTTCTGTTACATATTTCGTTCCAGTCTTCAAATAAGAATAGTTTTTAATAAATTGGCAAATACCCTATTGATTCATTACAGTAAGTAATTAACGTTACGAAATACAAGACATTGAATTACATTAATTGCCTCATCAGCGACATGCCCCGGCTTCGAACGGTTGCGATGTAGATACTAATGTTGTGTAGATCTTTAAATAAATATAAACTTATGAATACCAACGATCTAGACCTTTTTTTAGTGGGTGGCCCAATCATCAAATAACTTCTCCCGCTCTGGGTGGAGCAGGAGGGCGTGTCAGACTTTTACTAACTAAAACCCACCCATGTTCTCTAAATTGCTTGTGTGCCAGGTACCACAGTATCTCTTTCGAACAGCCCGCACTAACGATCTAGGGCTTGGCTGAAAGTAAATAGTACCTAATTCAGTGAGTTAATCACGAAAACCACTAGAAATGCTGCATCTTTTGCAACCAAGATTTCGAAATAATAATGCCAATTTAGTCTTCATTTGTATCAAGAGATTGATGTGTGGTGTCTGACTGGTGAAGGGCGGGCGTTTTGAGGGACTGCCCTATGTTATTTTGACGTTCAATAAGTGCTAAATTTCAGCCCAATTTGATTGTTTTGATTTTGATTTGATTGGACCTACCTACTAATATAAATATACAGGAAAAGTTTTTATCCAGTGCGCAAATTGTAACCATGAATTCAGCATATCATTCTAGACCCTCTAGCGCAGAAATTTTTCGCCGGTTATACAAAAAATAAAAAAACAGCTGTTCCATACATTTTGACCGCGTAGGTATTGTACTTTTCTATGAAACAGCTGATTTTTATTTTCATAACCGGCGAAAAATTTCTGCGGTAGGGGTCTAGAATTATATGCTGAATTCATGGTAACAGTTTGCGCACTGGATAAAAACTTACCCTGTATAGAGTGACTGGTAATTAGTGAGCGATATTTAAACAGATGATTGTACTCATCATAACAAACAACTTTCCCAAATCAACTTTTTTTTTTCATCTATCTTATTGACCCCAATTTTTATACCCCAATAGAATATTGAGTACTTACCTAGCAAAAACAATACACCATCAGCTATAATTAAATTTAGTTACCTAATACCTACAAACAAACAAAAAAACACTTATACCATGCATCACAGCGACAGCTGATAGCACGCGTGCGAATCGTCCGTTGGTTAAATTAATGACAAACTAATAATGCAGGTAAGAGTGGATTATTATTTTTTTGTTTGTATTTAACTAAATTAAATTACAGCTGATAGTGTATTATTCTTGTTAGGTACTCAATGTTCTATTGGGGTGATAGGAACATGCGCTAGTTACATAAAAAAAAAATGGTTGCTTTGGGAAAGTTGTTTGATATGACGAGTACAATCATGTGTTTAAATATCGGTCATTAGTTACCTGTCACCCTATATAGGCACGTGGGTATCTGTATCAGAATCACTTATCTTAAAGTAGGTAATCGCGCGAGGTAGGTATTCTAGAAATATGTAGATAGCTCTTTGATCAGCAGCCTTATAATCAGGATTCTCAATTTAAACTACAAAAATATCACATTACACTCTGTTATCAGAGTGTAACGTCGAATCGATTACGTTTTTATAAACGTAATCGATTCGACGTAACCGTCTAGACCACGCCCCCGTTATTTTTCAAAACTGCTCGAGTCCGTCAGATGGCTGCTTGACGTACATGATGTTTCACTAGAGTGACACCACCGTTGTCACTCTCGTCCGCACAATGTTCATTCATCAATGTGAATGTCAAAATAAGGTCTTCAATTGATCCAACTAGATGGCGCTAGGGACGCGACTTTAAATAGCTTATAATGTTCCCACTGCTGAGACACAGGCCTCCTCTTTGTGAGAACGTAATCAACCAAACGGGCCCTGTAAATAACGCAATGAATGTTGTTGAACCTTCAAAATGTATGCCATTTTGCACTGGAAGTGTGTAACATAATCACCCTGCTGATGTATGAACGTAAATGAAGCAAAAGGAGTAAGTAAAGATGACAGCAGGTGGTGTTCAATCGTTTCTGCCTAAGGCCTACCCCCATGGGAAAATGAGGTGAGTTTATGTATGTTTGTATGTATTAGGGTAAAAACAGGAGAGTTGCCGCGATTGTAATTACTCGTAATTTTTATGTATAACTAGCTTCTGCCAGCGCGGCTTCGCTCGCATGGAAGTCGAAAATTTTATTATCCCACAGGAACATATTAAAAGTATCCTATGTGTTACATAGGATACTTTCCAAATTATAATCTATTTGTGTGCCAAATTTCATCTAAATCTGTTCAGCCGTTGTTATGTGCTTGAGTAACAAACATCCAAACTTTCACATTTATAATATTAGTTGGATATACATATATATGAATATTTTCTTCGTTGGTGTTCTTTTTCTGGTTTTTAATGGTGCTGAAGCGAACAGTGAGGTGAAATGAAAATCAAAGATGGCGACTGCGAAAATTTTCATCATGGGTGTCATTTTCATGGTTTTCGGGGGTGCTAAAGCCGATGGTGGGTCAAAATGTAAATCCAAGATGGGAACAGGAAAATTTTCGAATTGTCCGTCATGGGTGTTTTTTCATGGTTTTCTAATTTTAATTAATTGTTTTGCAGATGAATCGCGTGCTATTTTATTAATCTATCGAAATACCCTCTAATTACCACTAAGTTGACCGTGTTGCATGTCTCTGTGCGATTGCATGGGAAGGCACAATGCGATCAAAGTTTTTGTATATAGGTAGATGTCCTGTTTCTCGACGGGGATCTGTTCTAGACGTTATCTATATGGATGAGGCAACCATATGAGATAGATGTCCCAAAATATATAGGTGTGCAAAAATCACTAATACCTACTCTAAAGAATAAAGAAGATGTTTATTACTTTTCCAGATTTTTTTCTACTTTTTCAGAATTTTCATTTTTGTACTGCGAGATATAAAGTGATTTCAAAAAGATTGGCAACTATCCAGCTCATAGAAATATAAAAAGCAGGAGAAGTGGGAAAGGGGCGTGTCTGTGTCCGCGCGGTATGATCAGCATGATCATTCCTAAAGCAAATGGCCGTCTCCGCGAACTAGTGTGCTTTCGACCGTTGTCGTGATAAATCATAAGAATGCCGTGTTGTTCAGTGGTTTCTTGTAAAAACCAAAGCCAAAACAAAAACTTTGTGAATCATGGAATCACTTACCATAAATAATTACAAGTATTTTTCTATATTTGTCTTTAAAATCATGAAAAACAAGAAATCGAAAAACATTTCTTGCGTTTACCATGTTATTTTTGTTTTCAAATATCACAGCGACTGTATTATTTTTGTACTAAATACATTGCTCCTAAACCACTACCTAAATATGTTGTCGCTAAGTGACTGGACAAGCAATGTAAAAATCACAAAACGATAAAGTATCTATGCGGACGCATTCCGTAGTACGGCCGCTGGTTCTTGCATCGAGCTAGTGATGTGCTCGTGCAGATCCACTAACGTAGGCTATCGATAATGTCGATTCGCGAATAAATTGATGGCTACATCGATGTGAATTAATGTTTTTTTCTTATTTTGATTATTTTACAGCGTAGTAGAGAAATGCCTAAACAACAGTCGTAAAGTTAACAAAATTTTAGATAATGTCGGTGGAGTGTTATTGGGTTTAAATTTTAATTAAATCTATGATCCAGCTTATACCCCACTAGTACTTTAATTCCCAGGACGCTCACAACATATTCTCCCACATTTCGAGCGACGACTACAAGGACATCCTGAGCTACATCAGGCACTGCATCCTGGCCACGGACCTGGCAGTTTTCTTCCCCAACCTGGCGAAGATCACGCAGCTCCATGGAGGCGACAAGGAACAGTTTGACTGGAAAAAACATAATCATATGTGAGTGTTACTAATGATTGTTATGTAATAGTTTTAGATTGGTTTACATAGAGTACCCAGTTTAATAATAATTAGATGAAGCCATTTAATAAGGATCATGTGAGTCTTGCGTGGCCAGGGGGCGGGCCGTCATTAGCTCGCCTAATCAATAACGTAATGACACTGGTAGGGGCGGGACATGTGTCCTCTCCTACTTAGTTTGCCGCGACCCGGGGCTTTAAAGGTCGGAGTTCTTAGCCGAGACGGGGATTGTCGGCTCCAGCGAGCTAGTAGCAACACTATTCTACTTAATAATAAAGCTGTAACCCATTTCCGAAGTTACGAGTTACTTATTCCACGCCCACCCTTCCGAGACCAGCAAAATGAGTTTACTTGAGATAGGTATCTACTAGATTGACGTGAATAGTATTCCGTGTGGTGCTGGACGTAAAAGAATAGCATCATCCCATTTCTTCCCGTGGGTCTCGTAGAAGGCGACTAAGGGACTTACTAGAGAATGGGCAGCAGCGTTCTCTATGCATTTTTCCACCATACTGCGATAGCTAACCCGCCTGCCAAGCGTGGCGATAATGGCAAAACCCCCTTTTGGGGGATGCCTATGTCCAGCAGTAAACGTTTTTGGGCTGAAATGATGATGATGAGGTACCTACTTACAGTAACATCATCAAGTCCATGGCATTTCCCAACTCTGTTTTGATCGGATGCAGCTGAGTACCAGTATTTTACATGGAACGATTGCCTATCTGACCTCCATAATCCAGTTCCTGTGTATTACGCAATTCCTTGGTAAGACTAGTTTTCAAACTTTCGGGCTTTTGACGACCCGTAACGACTTCAAAGATTCATGACTGACAGCAGGGACCAAGGGATTAACGTGCTTTCCGGGGTACGGAGGGGGCACCCATCTGCGGACCAACCGCGGCAAATGGCGAATCGATCGAATTTCTGGAATTGTCGATTCGCCTACAAACAAATTAACTCCGTGCGAGTCGCCTAATACAATATAATATTATGGAAAAAATGTCGATTCGCCCGATACAGGCGAGTTAATTCGTGTCGGTCGAATAATAATTAAGTCTAATACAAAAAACATTTAACAGTCCTACACTTTTATAGCGAACTAGCTATGGCAATATCCATGACGGCGGCAGACCTATCAGCATCAGCTAAACCCTGGGACATTCAGATCGAGACAGTGAAGGTCATCTTCAAGGAGTTCTACGACCAGGGTGACAAGGAGCGAGAAGCGGGAAGGGAGCCGATAGCTATGATGGACAGGAACAAACCTGATGAACAACCTTCTTGTCAGGTATGTGTCATCAACTCGTAAATTTGTATCCTTCTAGTGAACAGCCCATACTTCGCACGAGTCATCATCATCTGCCTAGTATACCTACGATGATAAGCTCGGCTTCCAGAATAATCAGGGGCAGCTGAATATCAGTGTTTTACATGGAGCGACTGGCTAACTGACCTCCACAACCCAGTTACTGGGTAATACGACACACCATGGTAAGACTGGTTGTCAGACTTTCGGGCTTACGACTTACTAACAATTATAAAACATCTACAAATGCCAGCCGAGTCCAACGGCTTGACGTTCTGCCCCAACTATCGACCGAGCCAGCCCGCGCCGCTGAGCCTGTGCCCAGCTTTAAATTCGTCCCTAAATAATAATATCGTTTCGAATACCGATTAATCGTTATTCCCTATGGCGAATAGTCGAATAACTCGCCATTAATAATTGACATAAAAAAGGAATATCCTTCTAATATTATAAATGTAAAAGTTTGTATTTTTTTTTGACGCTGGGAAATCATCAACTTCACCAGCGCGTGCGTGCCGGGCGTGTCAGACTTTTACTGACTAAAACCCATCCGTGTTCCCTCAGTTGCCTGTGTGCCAGGGGCCACGGTATCTCTTTCGAACAATCCGCACCCCTGGCAGGCATCGGCCCTTGCGGACCCCACCAGATGTTGCTGACATCTCTGACGGCGCGCGTGGAATACATCGCGCCGTCGACACGGACATTTTTGCAACTTGGAGAAATGCCTATTGCGCTACCATGGGGAGATAGCGCAGTTATGTGGGACTGTAACCCACTAAAACTCCACGGTGTTCTGCAGTGCCGCTTGATACAGGAACACGGAAACGCGCAAGCCCACCGCGAATCCGCCGCGGCTGTCCGTCATCGGACCCTCCTCGGAGGGGAATAACCCCTATCACCGGCGCACTAGGTCACATGGTACGCCGTGACCACCCCAGGAACCAAATAGCATAAGGGCCCCAGACGACCCCGTGTCTGGCACCCTTGGTCCCCCTGCGGCGGGTCAGCACAGTGGACCCGCCGCCTACCACTTGTCTTTAGCTTGTAACCCTCAGCCGCAATGCCTCCCATTCGACATAATGGCGCACCTCAGTTGCGGGGCACCTCACCGCAACCTACTTTTTGACCGCTACGTCATCGGATTGGAGGCCTGACGAACGGCCCCACCTTGGGGTTCCTCTTCGCTTCACCGTGGGAGGGTGACCACGGCGACTGAGCCCCCCCGCAACGAGAATGCGGGAACCCACGGGGGGGGGGGGGAATGGTATGGTTAGTTACTCAATCTCGCAAAAAAGGCTAACCGGATTTGCATGAAATTTGGAACACATATAGTTTCTAACCTGGAATAACACATAGGATACATTTTAGGCCCATAGTAAGTTCCTGTGGGATAATTTTCGACCTGCGCGTGATAGTACTTTATTCTAATTAACTTCATTCATAAGTATTTTCTGAAAATCTGAAATAAGACGCAGAACCGATGCAATTTTGATGAACTAGCTTCTACCAGCGGCTTCGCGTACGTACTACCGTGATAAAAAGTAGCCTATGTTAATCCAGGTTATAAACTCTCTATTTGCCTCATCCAAATCAGTTCAGTAGTTTCTGTGTAAAAGAGTAACAAACATCTGTCCATCCATCATCACAAACTTTCACATTGACAATTTTAGTAGGACTTATTCCATTTTTATTTTTTATAACCATCGCTGTCTCACTGCTAGGCAAAAGCCACCCCCTGATCCTTCCAGGTATCCTTTTCCAGGGCCATCACGAGCCAAACCTTGCAATACGCGTCTAGGTCGTCTCATCATCTCGTTTTGGGCTGGCCTCGGCGACGCCGTCCATTCTCAAGCGCCGTGCACCGTGTGGAGAATATAAAAAAAGTGATTTCGGTTTTGTTGCAGGTCGGCTTTTTAAGCCAAATCTGTGTAGCGTGCTACAGAACTCTATACCAAATCTTGCCTAACACTAGACCCATGTATGCCATGGCTTTGAACAATCTGGAGAGATGGAAAGCCAGGGAAGACTTGGTCAAGCGAAAACGACCGCAACCGGGAGTCGAAATTGTGAACAATACTAAGGAAGATTCGAATCCTACTGGCGATTTGCCAGAAATAGAAGAAGAAGTGTCTAAGCTTAAGATAAGAGAGGAACCAGCCCTCGCCGTGGACGTGGTGCACGAGTCCGTCTCATGGGAAGAGGATGTTCAAGAGATAACAGATTCGCTGGTGTCTATTGAGATGCCTAGAACTGCGATCTGGAGAGACATTGATGCAGAAAAGTGGATGGATGAAGAAGAAGGAGCTATTGGTGGCGTGCCAACAATTGTTCAGCAGAAAAAGGGAGAGTAAGAAAGCTATGCTAATTGCCAACACATACATTTTATTTTTCGTCATCGAGCCATTTTTAAATTTAGACACACCTGATAAAAACAATACCAAGTTATATTTGTCAATTTCGTATAAAAAGGTGGATTCACTAAGGGAGCTAGCGAAATTAAAACTTCAGTCAGACTAAGTTTCAAAATACTGAAATTGGCTCGAAAATGTCAATTTGTACTAAAGTCATAATTAGTTATTTTATTGTTTTTTTTACAACTTACGCCAAATTTTGTAATAAAAAAATACATTCGAATATTTATAGAAAAAAAACCAACTTCAAAAAAGGAGGAGGTAATTTTTTTTGAAGTCGGTAAAATCATTATTATGTTCAATTATAATTGAACACACATTAATATTTAAAAAATAAAACAGTATTTAGTAAACAATATTACTTATGAATACAATGACCGGTTTCTCCAATTATTTATTTTTAAGTATTCAGTTTAATTCAGTAGTTAAGTCTTAGAGGTAAGCCTATGAAGCTATCACAACAAATAAAAATAATTAAAGACGAAGACACAGACGCATCAATACAATCTGTGTCAATAGTGCCATCTTGTAGCTATAATGTGCAGTATTTAGTTTTCTTAGTTCCTATGAGTAGACTAACTAATACGATGTGATCATTTTAATATTAATAAATTATTTTAAAACATGGTACTTAGTATGAGCTCAAACCAAATAAATTCAATGAATACGAGTATCGTTTATTCAAGTAGGTAGCAGTCGTAGATACTGAATTAAGTTCATTATTAGTATTATAGTAATATTTATTTGTACAAAACTTAAATCTGTTTAAAATTCTTGTACCTACCATATATAGTTAATAAGTTAGTGGCAAGATATAATTCACTTTTCGAAATTGAAAAAATTCCTTATGATGTTACTTAATTACATTATTATCTTTATTAAAAAAAAAACAGTTTTCTGGTGAATAGTTGCATTTTGATTAATATACACAATTCTTAATTAATTGTATCTAGTTTCTTATCGTAAAATTCGAATTATATACTTCAAAACGAGTTTTTATTGACATAACTTCTCTATAAACTTAATATCAGAATTTAATAATAGTATCCTACATTTAAAGGCACTTTTTCTGTAACAAAATAATCGAATAGGGCTAATCCAATAATAATTTTCTAAATGGAAGCACACTTAAGCGGGGCGCGCAATTTTCTTGAAATACAATATTATTTCTTACTCTTCTAAAATTTATCTTGAATTTACTGGGTTCAATCCCCATATATGAGAGTAGATAAAGTAGTGTCTGAAACTGCACGTAACTAGCTATTAAAATAATCGTGTGATATACTATTTAGTAACCTCGCGTACAGCTCGGTTTTAAACACACATTCATGTTTTAATACCTCCCATTATGCAACATAATCTTCTAGGAGCGCTCCTTCCATCATATACCTCATCAGGCGTGATCGAGGTAAAGAGAAGGCCCATTTAGTAATAATAATAATAAAAAAATAAAAAAACTGTTTACTTACTGTAATAAGATTTAGATTAGACCATCGCTTATGCTTAATGTAAGATAATTAATATTGATCAATTAATTAAAATTATAAGCTCAAACCAAATAAATTCAATGAATACGTGTAACGTTTACTCAAGTAGTTGTCGTAGATATTAGTTCTTAATTCAGATCTCAAATTTGAAAAAGTACTTAACATGTAAACTATATTATTATCTTTATCCAATAAATACTATTAACGGCATAATTGCAGTTTGATTTGTACACAGAAAACCTAATTAAATTTTTCTCGTGAATAAAACAATATTCCTACGAATTGAACTGTAATTCAGTTCACAAAATTAAAAACTGTGGGTGAGTTGAAGTTTCAACGAAATTAAGTTCCTACGAAGCTTTTGATGAACCTATCTATAAGTTTTGCGATGTTTAGCTGGGTACCTAAACTTCGCAGAATTTATAGAGGGTTGGCTCGACGGCCAGGGCCGGATCTAGTTTTACTTTTTGTGCTGCAACTCGGGCCCCGTGGATATAAAGGGCCTCACTGCAATTAGGTTTCGATATTGATACCTCTTGGTTAAGTATCGCCAGCTTATTTAATTGGACTCAGTATAATAAGTGTCTGCTAAAAGTAGTCAAAACTGACAGGAGGACGCGCGGGCTCAAGAATCTTGGAAGGAGTGTAGGCTGGCCTTGGCCCGGGAGTGCGACAGCGAAAGTGAGGAGAAAAAAAAAGTGTCAGTCGTGTGAAGCCTTACCATCACATTAAAAAAGAGGAATTTAAGGTAACTTTATTATATTGTTGCACTTCCACAAAAATAATATGTTCTCACGCCATTGATTTTTCGCAACCTCGCCCTCGGCAGTAAAACGTGATCCGGCCTACGACGATATTACAATAGCAAAAGGGCACGTTTGCAACTTTGCTCTGAAAATTAATATAGGAGTTTTAACTGAGATAGAACGGCTTTGATATGTCTAGCCTATCATCAGCCTAGCCGTTTTCCCAACTGTATTTGCATCTGAATACCAATATTTTACATGGAGCGACTGCCTATCTGACCTCCATGTTTCTGGATCTCTTTGGTTGGTAAGACTGGTTGTCCGACTTTCGGGCTTCTGACAACCCGTAACGACTGCCAAAGATCTACGAATGACAACCGGAACCAACGGCTTCAGGGGAATCTAGTCGCGGGCTGGAACTCACTGGTGGGCCTGGCTATAAGGCACGCTGTCTCACCAGGCATCGTGTCCGACAGAGGTAGTATCAGTGATAAGCAGTTAAACGTTAATCTACACGCAATACGTTATTGAGTGAGATGCAGGATCAGTTTAGTAAAACAGGCGCGTGAAAAGTGAAGAAAGGTCCTTCGGAAGATCGGCTTTTGTGAAAAAACCACTTCGTAATAAGTAATTTACATGGACCAACTGCATATCGGACCTGAATCAACTCATATACTGGGACACGATACAAATCGGTAACAGTAGTTGAAACACTATCGAGCTTGTAACTCGTAACAATCAGCTTAAAATTCCGACTTTTGGGACACAGGTCCGGTTCAGGACCTCCTTTCGGTGAGAGCGAGCGGACCTTATTCCACCAGGCGAACCTAGTGCGGATGGGATGTATTTTCGGTTCTAGGACATGCCGGTTTCCCCACGACATTTTCCTTCACCGTTTTGTGAGCAGTGGTGATGAATTAATTTACACAAAGTAAACTATCTGTCTCTGTTCGAAATCGAGTCGTAAGTCGCGGCGGTTACAAAAGGGCCACCACCGTGCACCGCTCCCTGCTCCCACCCATGTTAACCTACGTGGTATTCAAATAGAACATGGAGGAAGGTTATTTAAAATGAAACGCTATTTTATTATTATAAGTCAGTTATGTAATACTTTTTATCAATTATATAATTTATGACTCATCAATAATCTTTCAAGAAGTCTTATTATCATGCTTAATCATCTACGTGAGTAGTACAAGTAAGTATGAATATTCTGAACAGTCGGTAGTCATTATTTAATCTTCTTACTTAACTAATAATATCAAGAGAAAAGATTAGATTATTTGCATGTTTGTTCGTAACGCTTTCACGTTAAAACGGCTAATCGGATTTGGATGAAATTTGACACTTGGGTAGACCATGACCTGTATTAGAACATAGGACTTTTTCCCGATATTGCTATGGGTTTCACAGTTATGCGGGCAAATTTCGGGTCGCAGTTAGTGATACATGAGGTTTGTAGGAGTTAAGCCAGCGTCACTCCGCCTTTGCCAATGTCTTGACCCGCGAGATCGTAGAAGGACAGGAAAAAGCTGAAACAAAACAAATCAATGTCTGAAATAATATCGATGTCTTTAAGGAATTAGCGAAAGGGGTAAAAGCGCTTGAAACAACTAGAAAAGTGAAGAAATTAAGAAAGAATTTCGCTGTTAAAAATTACGTACTTAGAGAAATAAGACAAAAAAGTTGGTCGAAAATAATCGTCACATCCACGCAAAACGACCATCGCTCAGCTTAATGCTACGATCCTATGCGAAACAGAGCCCCAGCGCTGGTTTCTTTGCCGTACCTTTCCCCTATGAGGTTTAGCCCTGGATCGCAAGCGCTGGAAGTCATGTGGAGATGGCTTTTACCCAGCAGTGAGATGATACAGATTTGCAGTTTCAGTATGTTAAAGAGTTGCTTTTGGTGAATGATTCCATTAATTGTATAATGTAATCATTCACCAAAAGCACCTGTTTGATGTTGATCAACTTCATTTTTGAATAAAGGTTGGTTATCTATCGAAGACAACCTTATCGTCGTATAGGCAGGCAACGAAATGGCTTTGTCACATTCGAACGGTCAAGGAGATCTAGTAAAAATCTGCAAATAATACCGCTCAGCGACTTTTGGTCGCATGCGAAACCGCCATTTTTTAGTCCCAATAGGCATGTGGTCGCATCCCCGACCGCGCCGTTCAGGCGGTTTTTAGCCTTATTTCTGAATATAAATAAAGTTCTATATCGTCTGTGACAATTTTACTGTAATGCTAGTTACACACACAGTCTGTTGAACTAAATCTCTATGGAAAATATAATCTGGTAACACGAAAAAAAAAAGTTGAAAGTGACGTTTCGAACTCGTTGGTCATCGGTACTTTTTCGTGGTATGCTCTCTAGTTTTATAGTGTTTTTTCTTATTATTTGTGTGTTTTCGACGATAAGTGGATAAATATTCATTTAGAAGTAGTTATTACATCGTTTTAGGTAATATTTGTATCAAATAGCATCATAAAAACTTATATTTCGACGAAATATGAAACGTAAACAAACCTTTGTGAACAATGTGCAGTGATATGAGAATTGTGTTTATTTTGAGTGATTCATGGTGAATTATGTGGATCCTGGTGTATAAAATGGTATGTAAACAATGTATTTTCTTATTAGAATAAGAATCTTATTAGATTCACGTAGTTATATAGTAAAATAAATCCTTTGAATCTTCGAGTGCACAAAACGGACGTTGACCTCCGCGCGACATGAAGTTTGAGTTTAAATATTACGAAAATGTTGAGTAGGATTCCCAAAAAAATACTGCTGTTCGATTATTAGTCTATTCAATAAGTAACATCCAAAATTTCGAGCAAATTGAGACAGCAGTTCTATGACAAATCAACAACAAACGGGAACAAAGACATGCTCAGTCATTGTCTCTAATTTCCATTGTTTATAATAAACTACAACGTATTTTAGAACGACTCACAATGTTTATGTTATGGCTTGCCTATTCAGGAAGCCATAAAACTTATCTCTAAGTAGCTGGAGGCAACAAAAAATCGACACGGACGTTTTTTTTGCTCGCCGAACGAAAAAATCTCAAGTGTCAAATGACGTCGGGCCTTTGGTGTCCGGACGCCACTTTTCCTACAGGCCGTAAGTGGGGTTTGAGAGGTTAACATAGGTTTTTGTTTCGAAAGAAAAGATGCTTGACATACGCGGAGCTGTAAAGACTTAAATGGGGAATAAACGATATAATTCATATTTATACGCATACAAGCGTTTTGTTTATCCAACCCCGGGACCCTGCAGGTCCCACAGTACCTAGAGGATTGGCACAAAGAATGTCTTTCTGGCCACTGTTCGCAGTGCGTTGTGCAGGGTACGGTAAGATAGCTCACGAAGTTCAAATTCTCGTTTTTAGGGTTCCGTACCTCTAAAGGAAAAAACGGAACCCTTATAAGATCACTTTGTTGTCCGTCCGTCCGTCCGTCCGTCTGTCAAGACCGTTTTTCTCAGGAACGCGTGGAGGTATCAAACTGAAATTTCTATATGATACTTAGTTCTACTGTCCCTGGAAGCTGTAGAAAAATCAACCTTCTAAGTCAACGCAATCAAAAGATACAGCCATTTAGGCCGCAAAATTCCGCAAATTTTCGAAACTCGCACGGGAATCAAAACCTACAGGGTACTTCCCGTGAACTTAGAATCTTGAAATTTTGTACGAAGTCACGTCTTATAGTACAGATATAGGAAAAATTACGAAAACCGAAAATTTTTAGTTTCGTCATATAAAAAAAAATATTTTTGACAATTTTGAACTTTTACTTATATACCCACAGGTTTGTACGGAACCCTCGGTGCGCGAGTCCAACTCGCACTTGACCGGTTTTTTTTACAAATTATAGGCCAGTGTTTCGCGATCGTAACACGTACGCATTTACAAAATTATAATAACTAGTGCACGCCCAGCCGCCCAGCTATCAAAATTCAACAAAGATTTTTATTTGTAATGCGCACTGAAAATAATAATTTACAATCATCTTCTTAAATTTAACAATAAAGACCTTTATTGCCTCCGACTGCATGAGATTGCTCATAGTATTCAGTCTAATAGTCATCCTTTTGTCAGACAAGTTTCTTGTTTCCATCTTTTTGATTAAAGTTCGGAGCAGTGGTGGCCAAGTGGTAACGGCCGCGACTTACGAGTTGTAGGTCGTAGGTTCGAACCCAGACAGACGCTTTGTAAATTATTTCATTACCACTGCTCTCAAAAAGGTGAAGGAAAACATCGTGAGGAAACCGGCATGTCCTAGAACAAAAAAATCGAAACGGCCCAATCCCTCTCACCGAGAGAAGGCCTGCATCCAAGCAGTGGGAACATTATAGGCTGATGATGATGATGATGATGAATTAAAGTTCACTTTTTAGTCAGTCGGGTTTTTTGATGTTGTGTTTTTTTTTTTTTATATTTCGGTAATAACAATGTTTTTCATATATTTTCTAAAGCTATTGAGACATTTGCTTATGGTCATCATCATCTCATGACGCTGAGCTGATGAAGGAAGGTACAACTCTTTAACGGGTAGGAGGAGGAGGTTCGGGCATAACTCCGTCATAAGACCGATTTGCATAATTCTTTTTTTTTTCGAAAGGGGTTTATTTAGAAATCGTTCCATTTCAATTTCATATAGATCGGATGATGCGAGCAGTGGTGGCCAAGTGGTAACGGCCGCGACTTACGAGTTGTAGGTGAGTTCGAACCCAGACAGGCGCTTTACTTTGTGTAAATTATTTTCATTACCACTGCTCTCAAAACGGTGAAGGAAAACATCGTGAGGGAACCGGCATGTACTAGAACCAAAAAATTCGAAAACATGTGACAGTTACCAACCCGCACTGGGCCCGCGTGGTGGATTACGGCCCAATCCCTCTCACCGAGAGGAGGCCTGTGTCCCAGCAGTGGGAACATTATAGGCTGATGATAATGATGATCATGAATGATGCGTTTCGGAGACAGACAACGGAACTCTTCGAAAAATGACAGAAAATTAACCGAGATTGCTGCTGTAGCTTATATATGCTTTGTTTGACACCAAGGATGATGAAATTTCCAATTGGTGCGGGGTAGGTACTATAACTAAAAAGAGAAAAATAAAACGTTTTCCAAAGAAAAAAAAGAAACAACCGATATCCAAAAAACACTAGAAAGTGAAAAATAACTAATTTCGGAAGGCGGTGACAAGAAATTAATAAAATACATATCCAAAATCACCGACTTCCGAAATTAAAGTAATTTCTCACTTTCTAGTGTTTTTTGGAAGTCGGTTGTTTTTTTTTTTTTGTAAAACTTTTTATTTATTGTAGACAGTATTTGCTGTAAAAAAACCGCAGTCACCAACATAGCTTGTAGAGTGAGCAAGCTGAAGTGGCAGTGGACTGGTCATGTTTGTCGGAGGACCGATGGACGGTGGAGCAGACGAGTCCTGGAGTGGGGTCACCCCGTATCAGCAAACGTTGTGTGGGACGCCCTCCAGCTAGATGGACTGACGACCTTAAAAAGGTGGCTAGGACAGACTAGATGCGGAAGGCGGAGGATAGAGTGTTGTGGCGCAACCTGGGAGAGGCCTATGTCCAGCAGTGGACTGCGATAGGCTGAGTTGATTGATTGATTGTTGATTTGCTGTAAGCGACTCGCACGAAGTTTTGTGAGCGAAACGTCAACGCCAGAAATACGTATCAGGCAATTGGCACGTTTTGGATTTTTTTGCACTTTATTGCATTTACTTGCATAACTGAATCGTGTCGATTCACCCGATTCGGGCGAGTAAATTCGTGCGAATAGACTAATAAGCCGACAATGTACAAATATACTTACAAATCCGGGGCGATCCCGAGTTCCTTTTGAATAAAGTCGGAGACTTCTCTCGTGATAATCTTGTTCTCTTCCAACCCTAGGTGTCCGATAGATTCCAGGGTAGCAACGGCGCCAGGGACTGTGGACTGACCTCCGAAAGATATGGCACAGTCACCTGACACCACGCAGATGAATTTCTGTCAAAATAAGATAAGAATATGAGATTAAATTCAGAAACAGATTTTCTCAATATTGGCTTCCTGCACCCTAATTGCGTAACTTACGATTGATCATAATTGGTTTCGTCTTCACAGTTAAACAATATTCATTGCGTTATTTATGTTGTCGAACAGACACATTTTTCGAACATATGAAGCAATGGTTTAACAATCCGTTTCAAAACGATACAGATTATGATGAATCGTGAGTTACGCAATTAGGGTGCCAATCTTATTTTGGACTATCTTTTGCCAGCGGCTTCGCCCGCGTGGAACTTTCATCCCCTATGTCACTCTCTCAGGCGTTGAATTTCAAAAAATCCTTCCTTATTCCTTGTCTACATTATAAAGGGAACCTCTGTGCAAAATTTTAGCTTTCTAGGTCCAAGGGTTTGGGCTGGGCGTTGATGAGTCAGTCAGTCAGTCAGGACTTTTCTTTTTATTTATATAGATTGCTGAGAAATATGTCTATTTCTTCTTTAGATAGGCATAAAACCATCATTTCAGTTCTCCTTCGCTAAGACAGCACGCCAAAATCGACGTACTCGTACCAACAATTTAATTTTTTTGTTATTTATACTTATTCAAGTAAGTACTTATTCTTAATTATTTGAAAGCAGATTCGGCGCACAGTTAAATTACGTTTTAAATTTTGCTACTACTAGTTTTAGTACTAGACTTAGATTAATTACGTTTTTATAAAATAATTATATGCAAAACAGGGGTCCTCGGCGGGGGCTGGCTTTTCGTTCACTCACATTTGGAAGGAACGAAGGGTGAGCGAATAAATGAATCATTAAAATGCTTTGGTTACACTAAAATATTTTGACGATTTTTATTTACATGTTAATTTAAATGTTACATAATAATATACCTTAATTTACATTGATATACAGAAAACCCAAGATACACAATCAGCGTCTCGTCCGCGTTAACGTCCGCATCAATAGTATCGTCCACGGAGGTATCGTCAGTCATCTTTTATTTAGTTGCTTTGTAAAAACCACTTCATGTCATGCGTTGACGGTTGAATTTCCAAAAAAATGTGTTTATTAAAAGTACGAGTATAACCACTGTTGCATAATTTTGACATTTTTGAGTGCTACTCTTGTTCAAGACTGTGCATCTTGGGTTTTTGTTCATCAATGTTGAATATCTGGATTTGATTTTGTTTGAGGTTTTCTAAAAAAGAAACCTCGATTTATGGCCCCCGAAACCACTGCATTCTAAATTTCATGAAAATCGTTGGAGCCGTTTCCGAGATTCAAATTAGGTATATATATACAAGAATTGCTCGTTTTATGGTATTGGATTTATATTATACATAGAGACCAAGAAACGATGAATGGACAGTGTGAAAGGAAAGATGATCAATCAATCTGCCTAGATTTTTTTTAATTATTAGTCCACCCTCGACCCCTCGACCCCAGTAATTAATGTGTCCACTGGACCCCTGACTATAGTTTACTCTCGGCCCTTGGGGGTCGAGAGTGGATTTTATTTTCCAGACAAGTTTCAGTTACCTCTCGACACCCAAGGTAGTCTGTACCTTACTGTATCAAAATATTAATTTTAGGTACTTACCGAACTAGGGGCGAATAGTGGACGAGGTATGCATGAATTTAGTCCACTCTCGACCCCTCGACCCCCAATAATTAATGTGTACACTGGACCCCAGATGTATAGTTGTTTCTCGATCCTTGGGGGTATGTACGCAAATCCGATTTGTATGAAAATCCGGTATCACCCCCTGGGGGTCGAGTGTGAACTATGTTTAAGGGTTGAGAGAAAAAAAAAATTACAAATCTTCTTTTATGGGTCGAGCGATCGAGAGTGGACTAAACGCCTTTAACCAACTACATATCGCACACCTAGATCTATACTGAGACAACTCAAAAAAGGTCATTTTTCAGGAGACGAAAAAAACGTATATTTGCATTTTTTGTTAGGGAAGCTATACAATTTAATTTGATTCTAGGTAATAAATAGCTTGTAAAATGTCACAGTATACAAGCTGGGGCTGAAATTCAATACGTCAATTTACTATCAACTCATTTCATGTTGATCCATCAAAACAAAGTCAAATCAAAATATAATCACTAAATATTTACGTACCATATCAAACAATACTGGAACAAGTCAAAATATCCTTAAGTAATGTGGCAGAACAATTCACCATCACCGTAACGACTCTAATTAACTCACGTATACGTGTCATCAAAACTGTAACAATTTGAAATGTCCGCGTTTTCGTTCTTGTTAATACATGCACTCCTTAAGGCAAGTGAAGATCAACTCACAATAGACTTGTTTAGGTGGGAGCAGATGGCAGACGTTGATTCAACAAAAGAAAGTTAACGCTACCTAGCGATTAATTTTATGAGCTTTTATTGAACCTGTCACGTTGGATAGTTGCGTATGAGCACCGAGCATTCGAATACAGGCATAACTCAAAATTAACGATTTTTGAGTTGTCTCAGTATAGATCTAGGTGTGCGATATGTTGGGATCGGCTTCAGTGTTATTGAATGCAGCTGAATACGAGTATTTTACATAGAGCGACTGCCTACCTGACCTCCACAACCCAGTCACTGGGTAATACGATACCCTATAGATAAGACTGGTTGTCAGAGTTTCGGGCTTCTGACGACCCATAATGATTGTCAAAGATCTACAAATGACAGCCGGGACCAACAGCTGAACGTGCTTTCCGAAGCACGGCGGCAAGCGCAGCTTAGCTTGATCTATCTATGTGAAAGATGATGTGGCTAGGACAGCTGGGACTACCGAGATGACAGTTAATAGAGAACTATGGAAGAAAAAGACAACATACAAATTGAGACAACGGCGAGAGAACGCTGATAATGATGACGATATTGGCAATGAAACTAAAATGTAATCTAATGCAGAAACAAAATACATATTACATAATAATGGTAAAATCTTTGAGATACTCACATCTTCGGGCTTCCTTACAACCTTCGCTAGAAGCGGAAGGATTTTATTAACAAAATCATTGGGGATTTTAGTCCGTGGCAGATTGGTTAAAATTTTTAAACACGGCATGTTAAACAAGTGGCTGGGTTGCTTGTAAGGAGGTGACTGATATAAACAGCGAGTGATAAGTGCCGTTATTGTTATCAATGTTATTTCAAGTGCACGCCGTATCAGTTATATATTGTTCTTGTTCTGTTTTGTTTAGGGAGGGGCAGCTGATGTTAACGTTTTTATCTACTCTCATAACGTAAAATTTGAAGTATACACTTCAAAACGAGTTTATTTTGGCATACTTTAGAGGGGCTCGTGGCTTAGTAACAACAACCGCATGAGTTGATCGATCAGGTAAAGCTACGCTCGTCGAGCTTGTTCCACGGATGGGTGACCATCTTAACATAGCAAGATCGGAACGCACGTTAAGCTGTTGATTCGGGCTGTCATTTGTAGATCTTTGACAGTCGTTACGGGTCGTCAGAAGCCCGAAAGTCTGACCACCAGTCTTACCAAGGGGTGTCGTGTTACACAGTAACTGGATTGTGGAGTTCAGATAAGCAGTCGCTCCATGTAAAATACTAGTATGCAACTCCATCCGGTTAGACTAGCAGCCGACCCCGATATACATAGTTGGGAAAAGGCTAGACAGATGTAAATTTCAAAATTGAATAATATTAGGACAGTTTTTCTCTAACAAAATAATGTTCAAAATAATGTTCGCTCAATATTGGCAATAGAAACAACAGGTAATTGTCTGTCGTGTTATTAGTCACGTACCACCCAGTGACGCGGCGCTACGCTAGTCGTAGACGTAACTAAATACATATGTTGGGCACGCCACGATTGCGGCGGTAAGTCCCCTCTTTGAGGAGTGGTTTGAGAGGCGGCATGGCGTCCTCACCTTCCGCCTGACGCAGGTCCTCACCGGACACGGTTGTTTCGGGAGGTTCCTGTTTCGGATAGGGCGGGAGGAAACGCCCGGGTGTTTCCACTGCGAAGATCGCCCTGAGGACACGGTGGAGCACACGGTGGCGGTCTGCCCTGCTTGGGCAGAGCACCGCCGTGTCCTCGTGGAGGCGATCGGCGGTGGCGATCTCTCGCGTCCGGCCCTGGTCCAGGCCATGGTCCGGAGCGAGAGGGCATGGGGAGCCGTCACCTCCTTCAGCGAAGCAGTGATGCTCGCGAAGAGGGAGGCGGCGCACGTGTTGGAGAGGCAGCATAGGCGCCCTCACGACCCCAGCCGCCGCAGGATACGGAGACGCCCTGGGCGTCGGGAATCCCAGGCCGATTTCCGGCCACCGTAGGCATGGGCTTGCGGACGGCGAGTAATGGGTAGCTCGCTGTCCGGTAAGGACCAAGCCCAAGTCGACGGCGCGTTGTGTTCCACGCGCGCCTCAAAGAGATGTCAGCACAAAAAGTGATGGGACCCGCAAGGGTCGATGCCTGCCAGGGGTGCGGGTTTGTTCGAAAGAGACACCACAGCCCCTAGCTTAAGGGCTACTGAAGGAACACGGGTGGGTTTTAGTCAGTAAAAGTCTGACACGCCCTCCTGCTCCACCCAGAGCGGGAGAAGTTATTTGATGATTTCCCACCCAAAAAAAAAAAAAAAAAAAAAAAACTAAATACATATGTTTATCTCTTTCTAACCGAAATCGGTATGAGATTATCCTGTTCTTCGGGCACTGTATTATTGTATGTGCACACGGCTACACATCAAGCTATACATTGCCAGTATAAGCTGGTCTCGCATTGTATAGGATTTCCGTACAGTGCGAGATCAACGTAA
Source organism: Polymixis flavicincta (assembly GCA_949987655.1). Lineage (NCBI taxonomy): Eukaryota > Metazoa > Arthropoda > Insecta > Lepidoptera > Noctuidae > Polymixis > Polymixis flavicincta. Next base: position 5,090,449 of record OX465171.1, on the reverse strand, counting down.
ACTGGAAATGTATTGGCTCGAAGTGTAGACGTGTTATAGTCGGTAGCTATATTTATGGTTTCCGCTGTTTTTAAGGGCTCTAATGTCCGTGTATTACTCGTCTATTTATAATACGCTATTTAAAAAAAAAAAAATAACAAAACGATACAGGGCGAATAAAAGAAGTTAGGGAGTTTTTGGCGGGATCGCATTGGAACATGTCGCACGAATTTTCATTTTCATGAAATTTTGTGAAATAGCGAATAAAATTGTATAATTTTGATAGTGAATTATTCAATTTAGTTAAGTGTGGGTGCACAAGTGTAGTGAATGTGAAAATAAGTGACTAACGTGGACTTTTCGTGTTTCCCCCAAAAACTCCTACTAGGTTGTTGTAAAGTTACTATCGCTTTACAATACCTTTGACTTGACTGAATAAAGACGACTAAGACTTTTTTGTAACTTCGTGCCTGATAACGGATTTACTTGATCGAAAAGAAAAATTACTTGACACTGGCTAAATGCACAAACCGTGCGAAGCCAAGACCAAAAATAAATAAAATAAAAGAAGTTAATATCACCAATTAGTTTTCATAAATTTTTTTTTCTAACTGTGCGCATATTCGGGGCGCGGTATTTTATAACATTACATAATTAAGTATTTCTCACTCTTTCAACTGATCTTTTATTTCGTACGTTCAATCGCAATGTATGAGATTAGATAAAATATCGTATGAAACCGCAAATAACTAGTTATTAAAAAAATATTTACGATTTTTTATTACTAGATATTTATTTCTGCTTGAGTATAGTTTTCAATATTACATTGGTATATCAATGGCGTGTGCTAGTTGACATTATAAAGTTTCTTGTTAAGTGGTGAGGTCATCCCAGTGAATGACTTTTCCTCTTTTGACAGGGTAATTCAAATCAAGCTCAGCATAGGCGCAGCGGCTTCGTCTCGTAAGGGGTCCTCGCGTACGCGAATTAGCCCGTGACACTCGCCCCGAGCGCACGTGCTAATTGTTCCTGCTACCGCTGCGTGACTCATCCTCCGCCGCCAACCTGACTCGCCGCGCCCCGCTGCGATCACTCCGCCGAATTAATAAACCAATTAATTTAATTATTGACTGGTTTATTAATCACATAAAAAACTGTCTTTTTCAAGACAAACCTCTGTTTCTTTACGGAAGTAAATCGTCAAGTAAATTCACTTGGCCCCTTCTGGGTAAAATCCACAGTGTCGTGGTTCTAGGTGGAAACCTTACGGTGCCAACGAAACCGAGAGGGTGTTGTCTCAACACACCCGCCGAACCTCTTCAAGGCAAGGCAGTGAATTGGACGGGTCCCAGACCGACGGCCTTGGGGGATCTCCTAGTCGTCACTGGTGACAGTGTTCCTTCCACAGCCACACACCTAGTGTCTTTGGGGCGTGTCTACGCCCCTCGCGCTAGACTGACAGGGCCCTGTTGCACTATAAGATTGGCAACAGGTTTACAAGCTTAGGGCTCACCCGAGGTACACATCTCCCTGTCTTTACCCGACAGGGAGGAATCACACATCCCCGGGCATCCCCCCGGTGAAGTAGACGTTAGGTTTATAGGAGTTATAGAGACTCAGGCTCACTCCTTATGAGTGGGAAGTAGGATACCCCTCCCTTAATCATGAACTTCTCCAAGGAAGCCTTCTGGGCGACCTTGGAGACGGTCATAAAGGACCCCGAGGACCCCGAGGTCATGAAAAACCCACATTTCCCGCCGCGACCGCGACCGCGAATAAACCCGCGTCCGTTAATACGTTCCCCGATTCCCCGGCTTCACCGGCCTTGGCAACCCCGCTAATCCAGGAGCTTTTCTCCGACGCAGCGTCCGACCTTATGGACGCTGAAGACTCCCCTTGCACCCCCGAGTCGCCAGGTGCTGCTTGTTTTTCTTCTCCCTCCTCGAACGAAGAGGAAGTGGTAGGGACTCTAGACGAGGGCTTCACCCCAGTCGAGTCCAAGTCGAAGGGGAAGAAGAGAAAGAAGAAAGTCTGCGATTCCTCGCGATCTTCTAAAATAACCGCGCTCGTAACAGACCGCACCCCTTTCTCGACCGAGTCGACCCCCGCGACCCCCGCGACCGCGAGCGTGCCCGCATCCATCGCCGTACCCCGCGCCGCTGCGGGGAAAAAGGTGCCCGTTCCGCCCCCTGTCTTCATCCAAGACAAGGCAAAATGGACCGACGTGTCCAAATGGTGCTTAGAGCAAAAAATTGCCTACACCAGCGCCCGCACCACCCTCCAAGGGATAAAGGTAGCGATCCCGACGGCTAGCGACTACCGCAGCCTTACAAAACTATTACGAAACCGTAACGTGTCCTTCCACACGTACGCCCTCCCCGAAGACCGACAGACACGAGTTGTCTTAAAGAGGGTTCCGGTCGAAATCACGGTCGAAGAAGTCAAGGCCGACCTTGACCTTCAAAACATCCCGTATACCGAAGTGCACCGGATACACCGCGCCCGCCGCGGAGTACCATATGATATGGTGCTCGTACTCTGCCCGCCCGTTGAGGGCCACAACCCGATTTTTAATCTCCGCACGATATGCAACCTGTCCGGCATTCGGATCGAAAAGCCCTACAAAACGGGAACGATCGGCCAATGCCACAGGTGCCAACTATACGGACACGCGCAATCGCACTGCTACGCCACCCCGAGGTACGTAAAGTGCTTAGGTAGCCACGGTACAGCGGAATGTACCAGGCCCAAGGACCGCTCCTTGTGCACACAACACACCGGATTCGCCGCATAGTACGCAGCTCGGCGGAGCTGCGTACTATGCGGCGAATCCGGTCACCCGGCAAACTATAGGGGGTGCTCGAAAGCACCCAAGACCACTTCTCCCAAGCTGGTGAAGCGTGCCGACGCCCGCCAGCAAAGGGAAGCCCCCTCAGGGTACCTCCCAGATAGGCTCAGTCCCCAGAGACCGAGACCCTGGAACTTCCTGAACCACCAGCAGGCGTTCCCTGCGATGGCTTCAGCCAGGCCCGTCCCCGCGCCCATCCCTCAGTCAAAGAACCCGGGTTCAGGTGCTCCCGCGCCCCTAACCGCACCTCTTACCGCGACCACCGCCGCCGCGACACCCGCGTCCTGCGACCCCCGCGGTGGAGCGCGCCCCGCGGCGCACCCCACAGCCACGGCTGCGCCTAACGCCGGTCCCGTGACCATGACCCCCGCCGTCGTGTATCAAATACTCGACAACGCGTATTTCACGTTCTGCACCCCCCGTGCCTTGCAGATGGCTATCGAGGTAGATGCCGCCACAAAAGCAAGCGATATCCTTAGGATATACGCCATCTATGATGCGTATCCGGAAATTACGCAAGCCCTATTAAACGCGAGACTTTCCCAGACCCCCCACAATGGATAATACGGCCTTAACGCGTATTAAACCCCGATCCCTCATGCTAGGTACTTTTAACACCAACGGTATCCGTACCCAAAAAGATGAGATCGCCACGTTCCTCCGCGATCATCGCCTAGACATTCTGTTAGTTCAAGAGACGTTCCTTAAACCCAGCATTCGTGACCCGAGAATTGCCAACTATAGATTAGTTCGCAACGACAGAGCACATTGCCATAGGGGTGGGACTCTCATTTACTACAAAAAGTCCCTGCACTGCATTCCTATGGATGCCCCCCCCCCTCTCCCGATTAGAAGTGTCAGTCTGCCGACTAGGCATGACGGGTCATCAACCCCATTACACTAGTCTCAGCCTACCTCCCTCCGAACCCCGACCCGGAGGACTTCCAACCGATCGCCAATGACCTCTCCGCCCTGTTAAGCATGAGTGACTCCGTTATCATAGCGGGCGATCTCAATGCGAAACACCCCGCGTGGAATAGTTCCGGGGCATCGCCCAGAGGAAGACACCTGTTCGACCTCTGCTCGACCCTGACCTTCGACGTCATCGCCCCGATGTCGCCGACTCATTTCCCCCACAATGTGGCTCACAGACCTGACGTACTCGATATTGCAATTCTGAAACGGATCAACCTACGGTTGAATTCCATAGAGGCAATGAACGAGCTCACTTCTGACCACCGTCCGGTCGTCGTGCATCTGGCCCCTCGCACGGGTCTCCCAGATACCGACCAACCCCCGCTCACCAAAGTGGTAACAGACTGGAGGAAAGTAAGCGATTCGCTGAAATCCAACACATCCGCCCACTTGGACGCCATCCCCGATCAATTCAACTCTCTCGCTGACACAACGGCCGCGATCGACTCATTCACGGGTCATGTATAATCAGTCCTGAACGACTGTTCGAGGCGGGTTCCGGTAGGGGAAGACCCCCGCTGGAAGCTGCCGGACGATGTACGCGAACTGCTAAATGAGAAAAACGCGGCTGTTCGTGCCTACAGCAACTTTCCCTGCGACGCGAACAAAGCTCACATGCGCTATTTACAGAGATCTGTAAAGACACGCATGTCGGAGCTACGTGACGCGGGCTGGGACAAGATGCTGAGCGAGTTGGAACCCACGCACTTAGCTTTCTGGGAAGTTCAGAGGAAACTCAAGCCCCGAGAAGTAGTCACCATGCCCCCCCTGACTCGGCCCGATGGCACCGTTGCTTTCGACGACATCGAAAAGGCCGAATGCCTCGCCGATAGTCTTGAGGCCCAATGCGCGCCCAGTTCTCAACCTGTAGACCAAGCACACCTCGCCGAGGTGGACGCTGAAGTCGAACGTAGAACCTCTCTCCCGCCCGTCGAAGACCCGGATGATCCATTACCTCTCGTCACCCCGGACGAAGTTCACGAGATCATCAAAGGTCTGAAACCCCGAAAGGCCCCCGGAGCTGACGGCATCACCAATAAGGTGATCCAGATGCTACCCGCCCACCTGATCATGCTCTTGACCACCATCTTCAATGGAGCCTTGAGCAATAACATCTTCCCCCAAGCTTGGAAGCAAGCCACGGTCATTGGCTTTGCAAAACCCGGCAAACCCAAAACGGAGCTCGCGAGCTACCGGCCCATCAGTTTACTGGACAGCCTCGGAAAAATCTATGAGCGACTTATTTACAAGCGTCTCAGGGACTTCGCCAAGACTAAAGGCCTGATACTCAACGAGCAGTTCGGCTTTCGAACCCAGCACAGTTGCGTACAATAGGTACACCGGATCGTAGAGCATATAAGCGTTGGTCTCCAACACAACTATGCGACCGGTGCAGTATTTTTCGACATAGCGAAAGCCTTCGACAAGGTCTGGCACAACGGCTTGATTTACAAGCTGTACAAACTCGGCGTGCCGGACCGACTCGTACTCATCTTACGAAACTTTTTGTCAAACCGCACCTTTCGCTATCGCGTCGAAGGGACCCTCTCATCCCCCCACCCGATTCGCGCCGGCGTCCCCCAGGGCGCCGTGCTGTCCCCTCTCATATTCACGCTGTTCACTAGCGATATCCCATAAGTAGAAAGGCACAGTTGGCACTGTTCGCAGACGACACAGCCATCTACCACTCTGGGCGTAGTAATAAAGCGATAGCCTCCTCCCTCCAAACCGCAGTCAACGTACTTGACCGTGGTTTAGGAAATGGCGAATCGAATTAAATCCGGACAAAAGTCAGGCGGTTCTCTTTTCGAAACCGCGAAACAACCCCGACCCCCCCAGGCCCATCTCCATATTCGGCAAGCCGATCCCTTGGGACAAGCGAGCCAAATATCTTGGAGTGTTTCTAGATCAGCACCTCTCCTTCTCTGAGCATATCAAGAAGGCGCGCTCACGCGCCGCCTTTGCTCTCGGAAGGCTGCACTCTGTTCTGAACGCACGTAGCAAATTGTCACTCAAGTGCAAATTGCGGATTTACACGGCGTGCATAAGGCCCATCATGACGTATGCATGTGCAGTCTTTGCACACACGCACCCCCGACACATCCATAGGATGCAGACCCTCCAAAACCGTTTCCTTCGCCAAGCCACAGGCTCCCCATGGTTCGTTCGGAACGAGATCCTCCATCTCGATCTGAAAATGCCCACTATTGCTCAATTTCTGAAACGCAACTCGAAGCGTTTCTTCGATAAAGCCGAATTACATCGCAATCCCTTGATTGTGAAGGCCGCTAGCTATGTCCCCAGTAGAATCAGTAGAATCTGCCGGCCGAGACATGTCCTTTCCGACCCAGACGACCCCATTACTGTTCTGCAAGAAAAGAATAGGGCCACCAGTACAGCACACAAATACAAACGACCGTCCTTCCGACCTCGCCGCCGAGGTCCTCGCGCCCCGCGAAGACCCCCCCCGAGTAACGATCAGACCCCCGACCGTCCCTTGCTCGTTGATGCGCCAGCCCGCGCCGCAGCTGAGCCAGTAGCTTTAAATTCCCCGTCTAATAATCATGAAAATATCTTGATCCAGCCTGTCCCTGATAGTACTAGCTGCCCCCCCCCCCCCGCCCCCGCCAGCGACTCCCTGAGCCGAGGTTCGTACCCCACAGGGGGTGCCCTCAGTGCGCAGTCGTTTTAGGTTTAAGTAGGTTTTACGCCCTGGCTGGAGGCTTTTAGAATCCTAAAAACCTTCACTGGAAAGTCCGGTTGAGCAGTCACGGCCTCTCAAGGTCAACTGCGAGATGCCAAACAAAAAAAAAAAAACCTCGCGTACGTCCCATGAAGGTACTTTGGGCGTCCAACTGCAGTCCTGAAGATAGACACCGGGTGGTTGTCGTTGACAAACCCAGCTTTGATGTTGTAGCTACCCATTGCCTATCACCACCAGGGGTTTTGAAAAAAGATCACCATTTTTATTACAACGGTAGGTTTAAATACTATATTTTAATAAAAAATACGTTGACACTACGTTTTGACGTACAACGAATTGACCCTCTTTGAAATTGACATTTGATTTTGTCAAATAGAAATAAAAATAATTCATATTTGTCCTCGTTCCAGGCTGCCAGGTACATTTTATATGACAATATTATGATAAAGACAACCACAGACAGACTCGAGCACGATAACATAACTTTATGACGCAATATTTTTGAAGTCTCAAACCACAATCTCTCACTCTTGGTAATCTGAAGTGGAAATGTTTCTTGACATCATAATCTTAATCTAAGTTCAAAGTTTCGAAGACAAAGTTTTGTGTTTGGTAATGTTAATTACTTACCTATTATTATATAGAATCATGTTCTTCTAACTTAACAGACAGCTGTGCTGCTGGGGAGTTTGTTGCGCCACTTCTTTCCAGCTAAAGCACTAAGAAGTAGTGAAGCGCGGGCGTGCCGGAGGACTGTCTTATGCAATTATTACGTTAAAAAGAAGCTGACTCTCAGCCTAGTTTAAATAAATGTAATTTGATGTTGATTTTTTAAGCAACAGTTTTATAAATCACTATTTTAAAACGTTGTTTTATGGTTTGTTATTTATTTATCGAAGACCTATTTCGATAGTGTGGCTATGATTTAAATATTTTAACCCAATATATTTTTTATATGACTTGTAATCGTTCTTCTAGAGGTCGCAAGCGCTACTGGTAAATATGACCTCGTGGGTTCGATTCCCGGGTTGGGCGAAGTGTTATTAGGTTTTCCCATCTGGAATTTCACAGTAGCAGCCCAGAGTCTATAATTGGGCCCATTGATGGCAATAGGCTCGCCCCGCATAACATGGGACTTAAACATAACTAGCTAAATTAGGATAGGAGCACGGTTCGTTTGATGTGTGAAAGCACGTTAAGCACGGGCCATGGTCGAAAAACATGGTTTCGCATTTCGGAGTAACACATCCTTATGTCACTATCCAATTGCCAAGAAAAACACGAAATTATGGAACCAGTTTCAGTTACCATTATGTTACAAAAATAATTTAAATTGTCGTTTCCTTTTTGTAATCAAACGAAACAATTCAATTTAAACATTTTATCAACGTAATTGTTAATTAAAACCTTCTTGTTTAATCGGAATCGCACAAGTAATGAAGGTGGTAGGGGAATTATTATTCCACAGTACTGGTAACACAGCGGGGATGACGTAGACTTGTGTCTCCCACGTCACTACTATGTCTCGGAATGCAATATTATTCGTTGTAACCCGGGTCGTAACAGCTATGTGAACATAATCTAGCATTGCATATGTAAGCTATCACGCCCTTTATACCACGAGGCTTTTATTTTGGTATTAAACTTTATTTAATTATTTTTTATTTTATTCTTTGTGTTTTAGTAAAGTTTTCATTTTATTCGTTGGTATATTGGCATGACTAGCTGACTTATGACTAATTATTTAATATGTCTCGTAATGTTTATTACTTTGCCTATGTATGTATAGAATCAAGTCTATCCGACTAAACAGACAGCTGTGCTGCTGGGGTGTTTGTTGCGCCACTTCTTCTTCCCAGCTAAAAGCGCCAGGAAGTGGTGGAGATTAGGCGTTTCGGGTGACTGTCATATGTATTTTGATGTTCTAAAAGTGCTGATGCTCCGCCTTATTTGAATAAATGACGTTTTTTGCTTTTTACTTTATATTGTTATAGGTTTAGGTTTAAAGCATAGCGTAGCATAGCATAATCAGCATGTAATGTTCCCACTGCTGGGAAACAGGCCTCCTCTCAGTGAGAGGGAGTGGGCCGTAATCCAGCACCCAAAACGTACAGAAGCGGACTTATTGCCATATGCACATTAATTTTGTTTTAAAAATTAAATTGCACAAGCTAATAGAAATCCGTCGCCATTTTTATTAATAACGTGATGTCACATATCATACTTAATTTCTGATATAATATAGGATTAGACAGACTGAAAAGTATCTTGATATGCGTATTTATTTTAAAAAAATATCTTGTAGGTAAGTATTAATAAAAAACTGTCTGATTAGGTTTTTACTCAGCCACTGTATGTATATATTTTTAAATTGCGCTTCCTTGTCGTTGCCATACATTTCCTAACTCCTGGAGTACCACTGAGCACATCTCGTATTGTATTAAAAAAGTAAGTAGGTTATGTACAGACGCCAGCACATCAAGCTACCCCAAACTGTCAAATTTTCCCGATTCAACATGAACATCAAAGAAATTTGATAGATTGGGGTAGCTTGATGTGCTGGGGTCTGTACAACCATATTTAGCGGTTGAATTTTAAACTAACATTAAACCGCTAAATATGGTTGTACCTAAATCGTTTTAAACCAAGATAACGATTTAAAACCAACGAGTTGAAAGTCTGTTTTGCATCTATGTATAATGTGCACCCTAATTACGTATCACTCCATTATTTCATCTGTTCGAAAAAAAAAATCACCTCAGGATAGAGATGGGCAAGGGTCGTCATGCAGTGGGTGCCTGAATAGTGGTGTCGTTACCAAGACAGACCAAAGAAACGTTCGCGGGACGGTCTTGAGAGTCTTTCTTGGCGGATTGCTGGCAGCAGACAAGAATAAACGGAAAACAATTATAATTAACTAGCTTCCGCCTGCGGCTTCGCTCGCGTGGAAGGCGGAAATTATCCCGCAGGAACGTACTACCCGGATAAGAAGTATTCTGTGTGTTAATCTAGGTTATAGTCTATCTGTGTGCCCAATTTCATCCAAATCCGTTCAGCCGTTTTTGCGTGATTGAGTAACAAACATCCAAACATTTTCACAAACTTTCGCATTTCTAGTATTCGTAGGAAGAAGGATTATTTATCTTAAAAAAAGGTACAAAGATACAAGGTGACTTGATTTAATTGTGCAAATAGTCTGCCAAATAACTGCACCCTAATTGCGTAACACATATTAGTCAGAATCTGCTTTATTTTGAAGATTATTGTTAATCTATTCTTTCATATGTTCTTAAAAATTGTGTGCTCAGCAACGTAAACAACGCTATTAACGTTTTGGAATTGTCAAAATTAAAGCGATTCCTACTGATAGTGTATTATCTAAATAATCACCCCTCTGATCACAGTGCCCCATGCTAGGTAATACCTGTCTTGACCAGGGACCGGCCGGATACTCGTTGAAAGGGTTTTTGAAGGGGTTTTTTTAAGCGCTTAAAAAATAAACCCTTTGATAGATGTTACACCCTCGAATGGGTGCAATGTAACCCCTTCCGAACAAGTTAACCTTTCAATACCCTGTAACACTGTAACAGGGTAAGCCATTCGATTCCAACACATTGTATCCACTCTTTGTAATCGACATTAGTTTGAAAATTGTATATCCACGACAGCACGTGACATCTTTCTGCCCGGCGGCGCCATGGTTGCATGTACCGAGCGACTTGTAAACATGGAATACGAATTATTGCCTATATGATTTTACAGTTCAATTTTGTTTGTCGCACATACTAAACATTGTAATAGGTACTTATTTCTTTTTCGTGTCTATACTTGTTTACATTCTCATCATTCGTCATTTAATTCGAAACTCGGACGAAACTACTTAGCTGTGTTTTTAAGTGTGTGTGGTATTACTGCCTATTATATTTCTTATTATAATATGTAGTTACTTTTTCTGTGGAAATGCCACAGCCGCGTCGAGATGCTGGACACCGTATCGTATATAGCCCAGTCAAATTAGCCCGAAAAATAGTATAAATTCCCAAGAAGCATATTTTTTGCATGAACGTTAGGGATACCATTATATTGAAACTGTGAAAGTCGTCCCCATCGTTCCTGTGTGCAATTTTTTTTATACAAGGTCATAGTTCGCAAAAATGTTTTTTTTTTTGCGAAACGTTTAGTTTTATGATAAAATTAGCTCACTCACAAAAAATGTAGATCATGTAATTATCTAAGTACATACATAAATTATCCTTACACTTTATACCCTAAGATTCAACGTTTCTGAGAAAAAGCGATTCTAAAAATACTCTCTGTCCGTCAGAACACCCCCGACAGAAACCAAACCAGTTCCGATCAGATTAGATCCGGCCCCTCTCTTGCTTGCCATGTGCTGAATGAGAAGGTCTGCAATAATTCTCTCGAAGAGTTTTGTCCACCTCATCCAGCAACACAATGGGCCGGTAAGCGGATGGAGAGTCCGCAGGACGCCCTTCTTTTTTTTTGCAGGACCAGCTTTCCAGTCTTTCACTAGCGTGGCAACTGGCCCCTCTCCAGACATGCACTCAAGAGTCCTACTTAGCGGGGCCAGAGAGCCTTGATGGCCAGAACCCATGCACGGCCAAGAATTCCGTCTGGTCCTGGAGTGTTTTTGGCCTTAAGCCTTTGTACTGCCGCTCTCAGTTCTACCTGGGTCACTTCAAGCGCGTCGTCATCCTCGTTTTCCGTGTTGGGCACTATAGTAGGCGGAACCATATTAGGTGGTGTGTGCTCCCCTTGAGAGGGGAATAAAGGGCTCACCACTCTCTCTAGCAGCGCTGAAGGCTATGGGACAGTGCGGCCACTTTGTACACTTCACACCATTCCGCCTCTCTTACTAGCGCTTCTGGTGTTCGTCGGCGCATTCGTCGGTGCCCAGTGTACGGGCGCCACGCCGCTACGTATGCGATGTGCAACTGCGCAATACCTTGTGACGTGCAATACACCTGGTGCCTGGCAGATGGAGACTGAACGCGGAGCAACACAGCATCACAGATTTGGGTTATGGCTTCCCGGTACCATTCTGTGTCGTTGATATCGATAGACCTGACTGGTGAGTCCAACCAGGCATGCACCATTGAGGCCACCAGATGAGCTTCCTGGTTCAGTCGCTTGACCACCCATCGCCAGTCATCCTCAACCCGGGGCGGGGCCGCTTGGACCGGGCAACTCGAAGTCTGGGCGGAAACATCAAACTGGATGTATCTGTGGTCCGACAACGTCTCCACCTCCTACAATACACGCCAGTCCTAAACAGAGCGTGCCACAGCAGGACTAGCAAACGATAAGTCCACTATAGACCCACCACTGCTGCACACATGTCTGATTGGATCCCCGGTTTAGGAGCAGTAGGCCTGACTCCATCGCCCACTCTTCTAATAACACATCCCGTGCATCCGTTGCTGGGGAACTCCAAGTTGTGAACTCTGCGTTGAAGTACCCCATGACAAGGACGGGGTGAGGACGGCTTCGACTGACGACTGGGTTCGATTCCGAAATAAAATCTCAAAGTCAGCGAGAGGTCGGTTGGGTGAGAAATAAATGTCCACGACCATATTTTCGACTAAGGCTGCTACAAAGCCCCGTCCCGACTGAAGGTCTCAAGGGACAGAGTGTCAGCAGCCAGCCTCAAGATAAGTGTCACCAAGCCATCAATGTCACCCATCCTGTCATCCTTCGGAGGAACAAAGTATGTTTCGGCGGCGATGGCAACGTTGATCAACCACTTCGCCTTGCCTGGAGCAAAAGGTCTTGAGCCCTGGTGCAACGATTGATATTGGCTTGGAGAAGACGAAGGTCTGGCAATTACTCGGTAACTACCGCCTCCCCGTCAGCCCTTTCCTGGGCGTTATTGCCGGCGGGCGTTGAGCGAGCTGACTTAGAGGGCCCCATGTTACAATTTGAGTCAGCTTTTTTATCCCTCGTGCCTTGCTGCCCGTCTGGTGGTCAGCCGGCCTGATCAATGGCGCTTAAAAAAACGCGTCAAGTACACTACCTCATAGGTGGCGTGGAAATGTGTGCATATTATGGGGAATACAACTTAGGTAGAATCGATTTTTCTCAGAAATGGTGAATCTTAGGGGATAAAGTGTTCCGGCTAGTCCCGAGATACCGTCCGAATTCCGGTGAGGCAGCGAGCCACTTTTTCGGATTGCCACTATGAGATCTGGAGACAAAAAGTCCTGGTGCATGTGTGGGAGCGGCGCGAGGAGGCAAAACGCCGGGGCGTAACTCCGCTGCCGCAAGAAATTTCGGCACAACGGACAGCTCCGGTGGGATCTCATGGCGTCATGGAAAGTGCGATTGTCGCAACCCAGTGCTGGGCACGGAGGGAAAGACGGGCCTCGGCGTCCTCACCTTCCGCTCACCGGACACGGCTGTTTCGTGAGGTTCTTGTTCTGGTTAAGTCAGAAGGAAACACCCAGGTGTCACCATTGTGTGGATCACCTGGAGGGAACGATGGAGGTCTGCCCTGCTCGGGCAAAACACTGCCGTGTCCTCGCGGAAGCGATCGGTGGAGGCTATCGGCGGCGACGATTTCTCGCGTCCGGCTCTGGTCCAGGCCATGGTACGGAGGAAAGTGCATGGGAAGCCGTCACATTCTTTAGCGAAGCAGTAATGCTCGCGAAGAAGGAGGCGGAGAGCGTGAGAGAGAGGCAATCCTTGTGCTCTCGCGCCCTTAGCCGCCACAGGAGACGAAATGGGCGTCGGGACTCCGTAGCGGACTTCCGGCCACCGTAGATGCGGGCTTGCGCAGTGCGAGCAATGGATAGTTCGCCGTCTGGTACGGACCAGGGTGCTTAATCTGGAATATAATTCCGATAGATCGACGTTGGTCAAACGTCAGTTGGTTGAGTTAAACGTCAGGGATTGGCTGGACTCACTGAGTCTAGCCAATCCCTGACGTTTGACTGACAATTCCAATGTCGATCTATCGGAATTATATTCGAGAGTAAGCACCCAGGCCCGAGTCGACGGTGCGTTGTGTTCCACGTGCACCTCAAAGAGTTGTCAACAATAATGAAAGGGGTCCGCTAGGGCCAATGCCTGCCAGGGTCGCGGATTTGTTCGAAAGAGTTACCGTGGCCCTGGCACAGGCAACTGAAGGAACACGGGTGGATTTTAGTAAGTAAAAGTCTGACACGCCTTTCTGCTCCAGAGCGGGAGAAGTAATTGATAATTTCCCATCCAAGGTAAATTTTTATAGATACATAATTGCATGATCTACAATTTTTATCTGACCTATTTTTATCATAAAACTAACCGTTTCCCAAAAAAATCCAAAAAACCCATTTTAGAGAACTTTGACCTTGAATGGAAACAAATTGCACATTTATGGGATCGATAGAGACTTTTCATTATAATGGTATCCCTAATGTTTATGTAAAAATTCAGCGTCTTAGGAATTTATGCAAGGGTGAATGTCTATTTTGACCGGACTATCGCTTATCTATCGTCACTTGTTGTCAAATTCGTAATAACTAAATAAAAATAGTAAGTAAGACAATGAGGCGCCACACCGCCGCGCCGCCACGCGCCGCTCGGGTACAAGTTTAAACATGCAGCTCAAGTTGATTAGGTAATTCAGGGTAACACGAATAAAAGCTTTTCGTGAAGGTAACCCCTTCAAAGGCTTAAGACATTGAAGGGGTTAACCCCTTCACGTGGTTACCATAATAAAGGTGTTAACCATTTCGCTGGGTTTCGCGCATGTAACTCGAACAAAAGGTAACACTGCGATATGAATTACCCCATGTACGGGTTACCCTGTCAAAAGGCTTAACTCTTAAGCGGGGTTGTCCGGTCCCTGGTCTTGACCCCCTATCAATTCGTCCATATTTGGATATTATAGCAGTAAAGATGATGTAATTGTGCACTCTCGTGAAATTAAATTACAGTACCGTAAAGCGGGGTTACTTTAATCAATATTGAACTTTGAAGGTTCATATCTCTTAAAGTGGTAATAAAAAAATACAAAAAAAAAATGCAATAATCGGTTTTTTTATTACATTTCTTTATAATGAGAAAAAAAAATTAACCGGCTGATCATAGTTGTACGTAGGATGTAGTTACTTTGATACTCCCATATTTTATTGCGTAGTTACAAAGTAACCCCAATTATAATGGAAATACAATTAAAAAAATCAAAATCTGCCAACAGGAAAAAGAATTAACGTTTATAATTAAAATTGTGAACTGTCAGCATGTCCTCAGGATATGATTTCACAGTTCTTCAGTGTTGCTAACCTAGAAAAAAACTACCATGTTGCATTTCTTATTACACAATTAGCGATTTTATATAAAATGGAAATTTTGATCACAGTCTTCCCGCGAATTAATGTAACCTAGGTAAACAGGTAATACATTTTATTGGAAGAAAGTAGAAAATGTGGGATAGATCGTTGTCCACCAGTGGGATAGAAACGGTTAGATACTATAGTGCTGTCTTAGGAACTATACTCACATTTATTCAGCTTAGATTTCGATTTTGTGTAGAGTCCGTTCAACTTTCCGCGTCTGAACGGATGCGTACGCATCTCATACAAAATCGTGGTTTTCTATGTACAAAAGCTGAACAGAGCTGAATAAGTGTGAGTAGTCCCTTAAACAGACACAACATCTAAGGTTATGTCAGCAAAATTTTTACTCAACTCATGTTATAGGTATATTTTCTGACGCAATCACTAATCAGTTTATCACCCTGATCGAGGCAGTTTTCCTTATCAGCAAGATTTCAATTTCATAACTACGTACCTACTTTGTCATTTGTGATAAAGCAATATTCAAACTGTCTAAATTGCATGACAACAACTAGTGGACATACCCAGTGATCGAAATTCGCCCATAATTAATTTTTAACTTAATTTATTTCTAATGCATAATTATACAATGGGTAACACAGTTAATGTAAGCGTACACAATTAAAGTATTGCGTTCAAAGCATAATACAGGACTTATTTTTTGAAAGCCTACTATATTTTTCGCACCACAAATTCGGCGCAAATACCAAAAAAAAGAATAGGGATTCCAAAATTTTATTGATTACCAATTAAGCATTAGTTTTCGTCCCCTATTTTTTAAACAAAATATGAACTCTAATAGGGTTGAAAATAAAACCCAAAGTTGTTTACTGAGGGCAACTGTATAAAACCCTGACAATAAGAACGGCTTGCATTTTGACATTCATTGCGATTACTTGAGCGGGCAAATTTTTCGAACATTGCAGCAATGGATTACAACGTACCTACAATAAAGGGTACTGCTACATTTAATAAAAATTGCGGAATCCTGACCAAACCAATGTAATATGCCTATGTTTTCAACATGACCAATAACAAACAGCTTCCAATGCATGACAAGTAATCTTCGATCTATTTGCACTTCCATAGTGACGTGCTCTGTTTAATATGGCTGATTTATAATTTTATTTCCTTAATATTTTTTAATTAACTGAAATTAAAACCTACTTACTACAACATCGATTATTTAGCACATATTTAAATTATTCACGTCATCATCTGCCAAGTCATTTCCCAACCATTTTGGGGTCGGTTTCCAGTCTAACCGGATGCAGCTGAATGCCTATCTGACCTCCACAACCCGACTGGGAGCGTGGCGTCTCCTGTAATACGGCTTCTCGGAAGTCGGGCACGGAGGATGGTTTGAGGTCGGGGGTCCTGGTGCTGAGTGGCCCATGCTGACTGGACGTCCACACTAAGCCCGGTGTTGATATGGATCCCCCGAAGGAGTTCAGGGGATGCAGGTTAACTAAGGAGGGGCGAATCGGGCCAGGGGGGAAACCCAGCAGCCAATTTCCCCGCATCGGGCAGTAGTGGGATAGCGGCCGGGAGTGGGCGCTCAGTATCAGCCTAACCAATATAATCAGACCCGTTCCTTTTTCACCTTCCGTCTGACACAGGTCCTCACCGGACACGGTTGTTTCGGGAGGTTCCTGTTTCGGATAGGGCGGGAGGAAACGCCTGGGTGTTTCCACTGCGAAGATCGCCCTGAGGATACGGTGGAGCACACGGTGGCACAGTGATGCTCGCGAAGAGGGAGGCGGCGCACGTGAGGGAGAGGCAGTCTAAGTGCCCTCGCGACCCTAGCCGCCGCAGGATACGGAGACGCCCTGGGCGTCGGGAATCCCAGGCCGATTTCCGGCCACCGTAGGCATGAGTTTGCGGACGGCGAGTAATGGGTAGCTGGCTGTCAGGTAAGGACCAAGCTCAAGTCGACGGCGCGTTGTGTTCCACGCCCGAAAACTTTTACTATGGGACCAAACATGAAATCGCGAAAAAAAAACTCAGCTGTTCCCTACATTTATGTTCGCATAACTCGTCAAAATGTAGGGGACAGCTGAATTTTTTTTCGCGATTTTGGGTTTGGTCCCATAGTAAAAGTTGTTCATAATGATGAGTACAATCATGTGTTTAAATGTCGGTCACTAATTACCAGTCACCCTCGGATCATTAACGCTAATGATTACATTTCATTTATTGATGTTGCACAAAACAACTTTAAGGCGCTTTAATTAATGGTACTTGCTTTGTGCAACAAAAGCTGTGGATTGCCTTGTTTGACACTTCATTATTTAGAATTGAAGAACCATAATGGAGTTTAAACTTGCTTTCTGTAACAAGTTAATGGGAGATTAGTACAGTATATAATGACAACTTTAAAAGTTAAAGTTCGTTTCTGCAACGAGCTGTGTAATTAAAGTTATGAATGTCATTCTGTGGTTGTGTAAAATCGTTGGCAGCATGACGCCTTACTGAGGAGCGAGACGCCGCGTGGCGCAGCGGAACATGTCTACATTTGCCGCGTGCTGCGTCCACCCGCAGTTCTTTATAATTTTCACTCGAGCACTCCACCGAACTACATCAATTCTATACGAAGTCTGGACGGAAATAGTAGAGACAAGTCGCCACGGCAGCCTCAGGCTGCGCCTCGCGGCGTCGCGCTGATTCGCGCGGCATCGCGACGCACGGCGTCGCTCTTGCACGCCGCGCGTACCGGCGATGCATGCGCAGCGCTGCGTGGTGCAACGTATTCTGAATTCTCACAATGTAATGTGTAACACTTCGTGTAGTAAATAAAGCTACATTTTGAGTTAACTTATTAAAATGTGTGCGCAGCGTCGCGTCGCGGTGTGAACTGACCCTAAGCATAATCAGTCTATAATGTTCTTACCGCTGGGACACTAGCTCATATCTGTGAGAGGGAGTGGGCCATTACAACATCAATCTACCACACGGGCCCAGTATGAGTTGATGGATATATGTCACATAACCTCGATTTTTTTATGTTTTCCTTCGCCGTTTTAAGCGCAGTGGTGATAAAATAATTACACAAAGTAAAGCGCCTGCCTGGGTTCGTACCTAAGAACTCGTAATTCGCGGCCATAACCACATAAAAATATGCCTAAAACGAATTTGTTATCAGATATTATAAAGTGTCCTCCCTAAGCGGCTTAGTAGTGTAAGGTTTAATAAATAATGAAAAAAAAAAAGGAAAAATAATAAGTTTTGATTCTCAATAAGTTTTGTAATTGTGTGATTATCTCGTCAATAAGTTTGGTGGTTAATAAGTTTGTGGCTGATTGTTACAATTATGTTAAGAGAATAATAAATAAGTTTTGAAGGTTAACTGGAGTTATTTCTGAGATATCTTATATCTCAAAAGTGGGATCAAGACCCGTAAGTACACGCCTACACACTATTTTTGTATGCATACCAACATAAAGTTATAATTTTACTCTGTTGACGTTATAATCCGTTAGTCGCAATTCGCAAATTCGACGTAATATGCATCATACGATTTTAAATCTTACCGGCTGTTGAAATTTTCAACCTGATTGAAATTGAAACGGTTTGTACAACGAGGTTGTAAAACCTGGGTAATTGAACTCGTGTTGCTTGACTTTTTAGTTATATGTAGATGATACTATGATGGATAATAAGTGGGTACCAGGACTATGGAATCCAGTGAAATTTTATGGTTTATTGGTTTCTCTGGTATACCACACGAGAGTGTGGGGTTGTTAAAAGTGAAAATTACCATTAGTTTTGTCCTAGGACGCACCGTTTTCGAGATTATTAGCTAATGCTCTTTTTCTGGTGGCGAGTTTCAGTTTATGGACGGAGAAAATGGAATCCATTACAGCATGGATACTCCTCGGCGTGATCACCCACGCTGCAGGTGTAACCAGCCGAAGCCGCAGCCAAAGCCGCTGCGGAAGCCGCAGCCGAAGCTGCAGCGGAAGCCGCAGCCGAAGCCGCAGCAGAAGCCGCAGCCGAAGCCGTAGCGGAAGCCGCAGCCGAAGCCGCAGCCAAAGCCGAAGCCGCAGTCGAAGCCGCAGCCGAAGCCGTAGTCAGCGCTTGCTGGACCAAGAGCAAGCTTCGCTGCGGTAGCAGGAGCGGATTCGCCGGACGAAGATAGATCTACAAAAGGAAAGCGACATCGAGCAACAGCGACGGAGTGGACGACGGGGTTCACCTCAAGTTGGGACGAGATGTGAGTGCAGTCGCAGATGGCTGCCGGGTAGACGCAATAGAAACGATCGAGTTACTACGAGCGCGGATCATCACACCAAAAGGTCATGTAGTCCTACCTTTTCTTCTACAGATTTAAACAATCCATTTAAGATGTTTTGGCATCAAAGCCTCAAAACTGGAACACTGTTTCTAATAATAGAAGCTGGGATCTTAAAAATGTGATTCCTTACTTTAGTCCTTTAGACAAAAATCAATGTATAGTTATATGGTTCAAAAAGTCAACGTAAGTGCGAAATTTATGGCTGGGACGAGAAGACTGAAGTTGATTTTGTTATGCAAAAGCTGACTGGTTTGGTAAAACTCGGTATGAAGTCTCGGTACGAAATGGTTTACTTGGTCAGAGCGGCAGGTAAAATTAAAGGATGTTTTCCCTTCTGAAAAATTAGGGTGCTGTTGAAGTGAAAGAGTTGCCCATTGAATCAACTAGTAACATAATTTACACATCAGAATATCACAATATAGGTTACAATTCGTTACAATTCAGATATTTTTTGATTTGGCCATAATATAATGATAACTATCAAGTAAGCCGTTAATGTAAGTTGTTGCCTTAACTGTACTAGTTACACGAAGATAAATATATCGTGGAATTGTTTGATTTAAACAGTTTTTAATAAAAGTCCGCGACATAATATTTATCTACCTTTTAAATATTTTTTTACAATGCACATTTAAGAGTATTCAGTTAATACTTAAAGAACACTAGTCGCGGGCTCGAACTCACTGGTGGGCCTAGCTAAAAAGCACGCTGACTCACCAGGTTTCGTGTCCGCCAGAGGTAGTATCAGTGATGAGCAGTTAAACGCTAGTCTACACGCACAACCTTATTGAGTGAGCTGCAGGATCAGTTATAGTAAAACAGGCGCAAAAAAAAAAAACAGGAAAGTCCTTCGGAAGATCGGGTTTTTGAAAAAACCAGTGCATAAATCAATGACCAATTAAGTTTATTGAACTTTTCGATAATTAAGCTTTGTCGGTAGCGACAAAGGTTTTCGAAATTTTACACTCCTTTTATTACCTAAACAGACCCAAAGTTAGGTTAAATTAGCAAGAAAAACGAATCTTTGTTGGCTCATAACTTTTTAATGGCTTTTTATTTTAGTATTCTGTTTCCGTACAGACAATATTGATAATGAGACAATCCATACCATGTTTAATTTTTACATAGGCAAACAGTGGAGTAATACCCTCTCGAAGTTTGTATGGAAAAAAAAATGGATAAGTGTCACCTTAATGTAGATGGACTTTGTCTTTCACAGTAATCGTTGAATTTACAAGATGCCACGATAAGATTGGTTTGAACGGAGCGCCATTAAATCCTTGCTTGCCACGTAACTGCCGGTTGCCTTCATACTGATATTCTGAAGCCTGTGGAAGGATATAATTAAGGAACACACCACGCGACCAGAAGCTAGTTGTTGCATATAAAGATACAAATATATTACAGTTTCTGCATATCGGAATCGAGTTTCCAGATATATATAGGCTTGGAGAACACTTAGAAGGGGTAAGGGTAACTACCCCTTGGGTAATAATCGTATTTCTGGTACTGCGAGTATGTTATAAGGGCTAAAATAGAGACGTTAACTGGTAGGTATAGTAGAATTGTAGGGAAGCCAAACAAGCCATTCTTAATTTGTGGGGGTGTTTAAGAATAAGCATGGTTTACCCTTTGTTCGGTATCGTGTTGGCTTCAAGACAATTTTGTTAACTGCTCGAATCAAAAGGATTTTGGTAGTCATGGTGAGAACACTGAATCTCCTGTTTTGCACCAGAAAACTTGTCTTCAGCCAAACGGTATGATGAGTCAAATACACGTAGTGATCGAGCCAAGCTTATAGAAGTCCTTCGACACCCGAGGGAAGAATTTACACTCGTATGAGTTGGAGACATTAATTAGCCCTTATCCACGCCCTTAAAAGCTTAGGGTATGTCTTTTAGGAGAGCCATTCAGGATTGTGACCGAGATGTCAGTAATCGTTATTGCGGTTTCACTTCTTACGCATTTAAAAGATTTTTCTTGACAGCGGAATGTGCATGTTTATATGCAGTTCCAAAATCAAAATATTTTATTTCACATAAGCCTACTTGGGCACTTATGAAACGTCAGAAGCTAGGTGCACGGTTCCAATTAGTTATTTTCCCATGGAAAAGAGACTGCAAGAAACACCACGGTTATTCTTAAAAAAAAAATGGCTTTTACAATGGTTTCAAATTAGTGATACAAGGTATGTGAAGATAGTGCAAGCCTGTCAACAAGTAACAGGTCCCACTAAAATATAAACTGGTCTACAAGGCCTACAGTGTGCTTTTATTTACAAAACATAAAATACTACTTAAATTAATTATTAGATGAATACAATATATATATAAAATAAAAATAAAACCTATTTAAACCGAGTAAGAAGAAAAAGCTAAAGACTACCATTGCCGCTGACCGGATGCGGCCATGGATCCATGTTTACTTTTTAGAAGTCTATAATGATAATGATGTAATTGATGACGATTATAACAAAACGATAAGATATGTACACAATGACAAAATATTGAATTTGGTGGTAACGCTCGCTCAAGCTGTTCATTGTACACTGATAAAGTTATTAACTCTAATAGTGTTTATTTACATGCAGTTTTTCTCCTTTCAGGTCAGGCAAAAGAAATCGCGGAAAGGTTTTGCGCCTTGACCTGAAAAAAAAAGCAAGTTTCATGGATGATCTGTTAAACCGTTACATCCTAAGAGACGGATTGGTTTACAGATTTATTGTTGGATAAATGGATGGATAATTGGTTACAAGGCTAATTGGTTACAAGGATAACTGGTTACAAGGATAATTGGTTACAAGGATTCTTGGTTCGAAGGATACCTAGTTACAAGAGGATAATTGGTTACAAGGATACTTGGTAACAAGGATACTTGGTAACAAGGATACTTGCTTGCATAGATATTTGCTTACAAAGATAGTTAATTATGTTCTAAGCATGACTGTTAGAAAGTTTTGGGATAGATTTGTTTGTGTAATCTGATATTTCAATCGATGTTGTTTAATATTGAATGAGAT
Source organism: Polymixis flavicincta (assembly GCA_949987655.1). Classification (NCBI taxonomy): domain Eukaryota; kingdom Metazoa; phylum Arthropoda; class Insecta; order Lepidoptera; family Noctuidae; genus Polymixis; species Polymixis flavicincta. The sequence goes on along the minus strand of OX465171.1, from coordinate 5,068,291 downwards.
TGATATTTTTGATAAGCACTTACAAAGTTAACTGGTTAAGGATAATAAATTATAAAGATATTAATTTCTAAGGATAATTAGATCTCAAAGATAATTTGTTGTTACGATAACTGGTTCTAAGGATAATTGTTAGAAAGTTTGGGACAGATTTGTTTGTGTATTCTGATATTTCAATCAGTGTTATTTATTATTGAACACTATTTTTGATAAGTTTAATATCTTATAAAGATAAATGAGTAAGGATAATATATTATAAAGATATTAATTTCTAAGGATAATTAGATCTCAAAGATAATTTGTTGTTACGATAACTGGTTCTAAGGATAATTGTTAGAAAGTTTGGGACAGATTTGTTTGTGTATTCTGATATTTCAATCAGTGTTATTTATTATTGAACACTATTTTTGATAAGTTTAATATCTTATAAAGATAAATGGGTAAGGATAATATATTAGAAAGATATTAATTTCTAAGGATAATTAGATCTCAAAGATAATTTGTTGTTACGATAACTGGTTCTAAGGATAATTGTTAGAAAGTTTGGGACAGATTTGTTTGTGTATTCTGATATTTCAATCAGTGTTATTTATTATTGAACACTATTTTTGATAAGTTTAATATCTTATAAAGATAAATGGGTAAGGATAATATATTATAAAGATATTAATTTCTAATGATAATTAGATCGAATGATAATTGGTTGTAAAGATATTTTTTTTGTTGCGATGACTGGTTCTAAGGATAATTGTTAAAAAGTTTTGGGATAGATTTGTTTGTGTAATCTGATATTTCAATCGATGTTGTTTAATATTGAATGAGATTGATATTTTTGATAAGCACTTACAAAGTTAACTGGTTAAGGATAATAAATTATAAAGATATTAATTTCTAAGGATAATTAGATCTCAAAGATAATTTGTTGTTACGATAACTGGTTCTAAGGATAATTGTTAGAAAGTTTGGGACAGATTTGTTTGTGTATTCTGATATTTCAATCAGTGTTATTTATTATTGAACACTATTTTTGATAAGTTTAATATCTTATAAAGATAAATGAGTAAGGATAATATATTATAAAGATATTAATTTCTAAGGATAATTAGATCTCAAAGATAATTTGTTGTTACGATAACTGGTTCTAAGGATAATTGTTAGAAAGTTTGGGACAGATTTGTTTGTGTATTCTGATATTTCAATCAGTGTTATTTATTATTGAACACTATTTTTGATAAGTTTAATATCTTATAAAGATAAATGGGTAAGGATAATATATTAGAAAGATATTAATTTCTAAGGATAATTAGATCTCAAAGATAATTTGTTGTTACGATAACTGGTTCTAAGGATAATTGTTAGAAAGTTTGGGACAGATTTGTTTGTGTATTCTGATATTTCAATCAGTGTTATTTATTATTGAACACTATTTTTGATAAGTTTAATATCTTATAAAGATAAATGGGTAAGGATAATATATTATAAAGATATTAATTTCTAATGATAATTAGATCGAATGATAATTGGTTGTAAAGATATTTTTTTTGTTGCGATGACTGGTTCTAAGGATAATTGTTAAAAAGTTTTGGGATAGATTTGTTTGGGTAAAAACGTCCTCTTTTTCTACATTTCACTGGCACATTTTTGTAAAAATCCACTTTAAAAGTTTATTAATGTTCTCGATCAATTAGATCACTCGACCGAACTCGACACCCGTCTTAGATGACAGGGTCGCCATGTAAAGTTGTGCGAGGAGACGATTTAAAACAAGTGCCTTCATTGGAATTTCGTTTATTACTGTCCAATCGCAGAGTACAATAGTTTATCTAGGTGAAGAAACAATATTCTTAACACTAGAGTACATGAGCCCACATACATATGTACATAAGACTTACACACTACAGATATTTCAATCAATGTCATTTAATATTGAACAATATTTTTGATAACCATATTAACTTATAAAAACGATTAGATAAGGTTAACAAATTCTAAAGATAATTATTTCTAAGGATAATTTGTTGTTTGGTTAGTTCTATGGATAATTTGTTGTTAGGTTAGTTCTATGGATAATTTGTTGTTAGGTTAGTTCTAAGGATAAAATTTGTTGATCAAATTGGTTCTAAGGATAATAACTCGTACATTGCAGCTGGTAACACGGGGCCACCACTGCTCCCATTGCAAGTAATGTAGAAATAAAATTATGTGGAAGAATTATTATTAGAATGTTTTTGCTGATGAAAGATTTGTCTGTTGGTACTAAATTCAACATTTATTAGATAAGATTCACACCTTTTATACCTGCCTGATTCTTTAATGCCCATTTTATTTAGCATTATTGATCTAAGAATCTATTAACCTTAAATAAATAAAAAAACAAGATTAATTAGTTCTAAGGATAACTGGTCCTTTGGTGTTCGTTATCAAGATATTAAAATCAATGATATTTAAAATTTGGATTAAAAAAAAAATTGTCCTGTTCACTCATCTATTACGGAAAGCAAAAATAAAATTGTACCAGTTTTAAGAAAATTATGCGGTCTGAGGGCTATGAAATTCAGCGCGGTTAAAGTTTACATATAGAAAGAGTGCAGAAAGCTAATGTTTTTTTTTTGGAAATACTTTTAGTTTGGAATAAATTATGTTCGAGTTTCGACCGCTGGGCGACCACTAGTTATTGTAATTCTTTCGAGGTGTGCTCGACTTTTGCCGAGTGTAAGGTTCCACCGGGTACCCGCGTGGGGACACGCGCGTCATCAGGATGGTCGAGTGTAAGGTTTAATAAATAATGAAAAAAAAAAAGGAAAAATAATAAGTTTTGATTCTCAATAAGTTTTGTAATTGTGTGATTATCTCGTCAATAAGTTTGGTGGTTAATAAGTTTTGTAATTGTGTGATTATCTCGTCAATAAGTTTGGTGGTTAATAAGTTTGTGGCTGATTGTTACAATTATGTTAAGAGAATAATAAATAAGTTTTGAAGGTTAACTGGAGTTATTTCTGAGATATCTTATAGTAGGTACCTAAGCTAGAAATAAAATTGTACGGTCAAAAAGCTACTCTATAATCTCCCCTGTATCATGTCCATTATGCAAACTTTATCTCTTTGACGTTGCACACTTACATTTAATCCCCATTTTTGAATCCTTTTAATCGTAACTGCTATCTGATTTTGATTTTGATCTGCATGCATCCAATAATACTTATCAAACAATGTTCCCCAAAAACTCAATCAAACAGAAACACATTGTCAAGTCCACCCTCTAATTTGAAGCCTGCTAGTTTTGTCCAGCAATTATCTATGACGTCATTTCCCGCAGACAAAGGGCTGTGTGCACAAAAAACTGTGCTCGCATCATACTAATTTAGTGGACATCATGTGAGGCCTTCATTGAATTGAAACTAGCGCGATGACAGGAAGAATTTCAGTCGTGGATTCGGCACGTGCGGACTTATTAATTTCCCCTAAATTCACATTGTCGCTTAGCAACGCCCTTAAGCCGGTATACAGTTTGCTACGCACCGTACTCATCTGTGTACCCAAATTATAATTGACGTTCTATTTTATTTGTGAAGTTCGATTTAAGCTACTTAGGCTCTCGTGTCAAGGGTTGGGAATGGTTTGGAATAATTTCGCTAATTGGATCTGATTTCCTCCAGGCATAACGGGAGGTTTGTAACGGTCAGTTGGTTTTCTAATTAGAGTGTTTTTTTTGCACAGTATGGCGATTAATTATATACTGTCCTGTGCTACGCAGTGCCCTGGCCAATTACTGATAACGACATTAAACATGCTTGCATAAGGGATGAAGTAGTCACGGTACATAGGCGGGCGCATCAAATTCAAAAAGTAAATTCAAAATGTTTAATTGCAAGAAATTACATAGTTTACGAGGGAAGATCTTACAGCCTTATAGCCATTTTATTCTACCTGCAAGCAGGCATGCAAATTATTTGTTTTAAATGTCATACCTTAATTATTATCCAGATTATAATACTGGTACATTATTATTACACTATTATGGCATTATTGCTTGGTGCAATAGATAAAAATATTGACTAAGAAACAAAGGACACTAGCCATCTTTGCTTGGTAGTTAACCGTGTTTAGGAGAGGTTTACTTGATGGAGAAGGTAACTGTCATATTATTATTTTGAGTAATTTAGTTCGGTTATTTTAAGAGGATCAATAGAGGGCGGCTAACAAAATGTATTAACAAGATAGATGAGAGTTGAAACGCCGGAAGGGTACGTTCTAAGAGGACATATAGTGACCTTATTGGTGTTCAGAAAGGTCACTTACTCGCACTCGGCGTGTGTATGACCAAGATGTATGAACATAAACGTGGCAAAAGGAGTAAGTATCGTAGTAGGTGGCGTTCTGTAGTTTCTGTCTACCCCTATTGGAAAAAACGCGTGCGTTTATGTGTGTAGGTATGGAACTGTCAAAATAGCGCTGTCATAGCTAGATTCCCAACACAAGTTAATAATACAAGGCATGACGTAGTTTTATGCTAGTTTTGCGAAAATGACAAGTTGTTGTGTTCCTAATTCAACTGCGGAAGAGATATCAAAATACCGACAGCAAAATAACGACGACTATTAGGTTATTTGGGGAGGCGCCAAATGCCCATAACAAGTACCCCCTATTCGCTTGAGTGATGTACCGTTTTTATTTTTTATTTTTTGGTGGGATGTCATCAAATAACTTCTCCCGCTCTTGGTGGAGCTCCTGCTCAGTAGTAGGACAGTTTATAATTACACGCCCTCCTGGGCGTGTCAGACTTTTACTGACTAAAACCCACCCGTGTTCCCTCAGTAGCCTGTGTGCCAGGGACAGCGGTATCTCTTTCGAACAACCCGCACCCCTTGCAGAGTGATGTACCGAGAGAGAGTGAACGAATTTAAATACTTGGGGCACTGCTTAACAGTCGATCTGAGAGACCATGTCGACATTGAGCGGGAGCGGAGGGCACTGTCTAAGAGAGCAAATATGATTGCCCAAAGGTTTGCACGTTGTTCAAATCAGGTCAAAATTGTGATTATCCAAAAAAAATGCAAGAAGCCTTGAAGAGTGTGCTCTTCAAGGCTTTTTACTCCTCCCTATCCACGTGTAGCCTATAAGCATCTGACTCACAAGCTGCTTACAGTGCCGGAGTTCGCGAAGAAGTGACGTTTTAAACCGCTCCGGAGGTGTAGGATGATTAGAACTTTATTTTGAAATGATGTTTAACTAAGCAGCGATTTCCTGGAACCACGGTGGCCGCCCACAAAGCATCCGCATTTACCTGTGAATGACGTCATTGTGAGGACTTTATTGTAAGTAATTTGGTATGTTAGGCGAACGAGCGTTTTTTTTTACAATCTTCTAAAGTACTCTCTCTAAAGCTATGGCTTCCTAGAAAGGAAGCCGTAGCTATAGTATTTTTAAAAGACCACTTACAAATATAAACATTCCAGCATCAAAATACAAGAGGCATTATACCTCTTGAACTGCAAGACAGTAATATTTCCTTTATAATTTCGAAAATAATTCCCAGTAACAATAATGACGATAGGATGTCACAAATTCCATGACCGGCTCCATAGAGGACACTTTGGGAGAGGGATTTGTTGCTTCCACAATCGGGTCTGCGAACCTTAAGTAGGTTCCCTGAAGTCGAAGTAATAGCATCCACTATATTACTATTTTCGGACGAAGATGAAGTAAGAATGGAGTGATAATCGTTATCATCTACCTAGGCTTTTCACAACTAATTTGAGGTCGGCTTCCAGGGGCCTAAGTCTACTAATTTATAAACGTCACAATGGTCTCTCAATGGTAAGTTTTTGACAGATTTGCCATACAAAAACTGTCAAAAACACACCATTGAGAGACCATTGTAACGTTTATAAATTAGTAGACTTAGGCCCCAGTTTAACCGGATGCAGCTGAATACCAGTAAGTTATTTACATGGAGCGACTGCCAATCTGACCTCCACAACCCAGTTATTGTATAACACGATACCTCTTGGTAAGACTGGTTGTCAGACTTTCGGGCTTCTGATGACCCGTAACGGCTGTAAAAGATTCAAGAACCCATCCACGGAAGGACCGCTTAACCTGATCGATCGACCTGTTATTACCTAATCACAAGCCCCTGAATGGAGTACTCATTGTAATACCTACATTTTTTTTAACACATTTAACGATTCAACCATTGACACCATCATATCAATTGCGTAACGCACTTTTATATCATAATCTGAATAATTTTGTAGGACGTTGCTAATCCATTGCTTCATATGTTCGAAAAAACGTAAATAACGCAATGTATGTTTTTTAACCGTCAAAATGAAAGCCATTGCTACTGTTAGTGTTCTATTACAAAAAATGGTTTTCTTTAGGCATTTTTTAAACCATCGATCATGTTTTTGATATAAAGAACCTATCAGAAAACGAAATACAGTTTCTATTCCAAAACTAATAACTTATTAGACTTAAATTGACAATTTATTATATATGTTTCAAAAATTTGACCTACAACGCCATAAAGTTCGAAATTAAAACCTGTCAAGAAGGTTCAGGCTCGGGTTAAAGTGACATTGTGTTATTTAATTAGACGGCTAAGATCTTTTAATCCTTCCATAGTGATAACTTTCGCTCTATAAGAAACGTGACACTCATTGATAGACACACACACAGACTAAACCACTGGGTTTATAACAAGAAGCAAGCAATTTGCATCATCATCATCACCATCATCTGCCTAGCCGTTTCTCAACTATATTGAGGTAGGCTTCCAGCCTAACCCGATGCAGCTAAATACCAGTATTTTACACGGAGCAATGGCCTATCTGACCTCCACAACCCAGCTACTGGGTAACATAATATCCCTTGGTAAGACTGGTTGTCAGACTTTCGGGCTTCTGACGATCTGTTACGACGATAAAAGTTTGAAAAAATAATCTTATGTAGATCTGTACATTAGCGCTCCATTCCTTCATCTTCCATGTCGAAGAGTAAACATTTTCCAAGAGGGTAAAATATTAAATTTCTGATATGGCCTTGTTACAATGAAGATATTTCTCGAAAAGTCTATTGTTTATAGTGCCTTTGATATTTCCTTTTAAGTTTTCAAAACAAGAATATTTAAGGCGTAGACAGCCGACTTTTAAGGACTTCTTATTGAAGATCACGCATACACGTCTTGTCTTATGTATTTGAAAAAATTATATGTGAAACTAGACAATTTTATTCGTCATTTGATATGTGAATATTTTAAATAATATTTTTATAACATAATGTAATTAATTGGTAAAGTAATGTCTATCGCGGACATAAAAACGATAATCACGCAAAAACTATCAGGTGTATTTCCATGAAACTTTCACCATATAAAAGACAATTTAATCACCCAAAATTTAGTATACGGTTTTTCTTTGATATATGTTTGATAAATCAACATGGGTTGTTTTTCGAAAAACTTGATGCGCGTTCAGACGGGGTCTCTTGCGAGCGACGGGCGGCAGTGCATCGCTGTAGGTAGCTGTCAGCTATCGTCGCCTTAATAAGCAAGGTTGCAATGCAATATTGTTTTCATCTCTCTTCGTAGATCGCTTTATATGATTGAGTTTCCTCAGAATCGCTCTAATGTATTTACGTTGAAAGGAACAAAATTTATACTTAAGATATAAGATAATATGAAATAAGATAATCATTTATTTGCTGAAACGTCAAATCTACAAGACATACCTATAACACAAATTATCAGCATGCAAAGAAACTGAAATTTAAAAAACAGATCTTTACGATTGCCTTACACAATGGCATGCAATATTTATGCAATTTATTTAATGGCACTCCGAGTCAAATTATTCAAAAATGTCATGACAATAAAAGAAGATTATACTTCATAAAAGATAGCTTGATCTCTGCGACAGCTGTCAGTCTTTATGATTATCCATGACATTAACTTCAGTAACCTTAATGTTCAAAAATTCGAAATTTTGCTTTACATAATTGTCTTTACTTCTAATTCTGTCATAATATCGAGTACTATAATAATTGAATTTCCTAATTTTGCATGAAATAAAGTCATATGTCCTAAGTATTCTGCCCTGCTAATTGTAAATGCAGCACTTGCAAAAAAGTGTACAAGTAAAATTTTCTTGCAATTACTGTGAATCTCGTTATAAAAAAAAACATACTTCCAGTACCCAAATATTTTTATTTTTCCCATAGTTTGCCCCTAAGAGATTTTGAGATTTGAGAGCAGTGGTGATGAAATAATTTACAAAAAGTAAAGCGCCTGCCTGGGTTCGAACCTACAACTTACAACTCGTAAATCGCGGCCGCTACCACTGGGCCACCGCTACTATTAGAATCTGATTTATCATCATTTCAGCTACAAGACGTCCACTGCTGGACATAAGCCTCCCCCAAGCTCCTCCACTTCGACCGGTTCTGTGCTTCTCGTATCCAACGTATTCCTGCGGCCTTCACAATGTCATAATCAGAAATAAACCTTAGTAAGTTCTTTTTCGAACGGGCAGGAACACATCGGAAGTAAGGACAACCATCAAATCGAGTTGCCTTTTATTCTTCTTTAGGGCTACGAACTAATCTTATATCCGTAAGTGAGCTGGAGTGCGATACCCGTTGGTGCGATAATTCTAGCAACGAATAAAGATTAATTTCGCAAAACACGTAAGTATTCGCTTGTACGAAACTGACAGGTGCCAAGAACGCATTAACGTCTAGTATTACCTGTACTGAAGGGTTTTATACAATTAATAGGATGAGGCTATCACAGTTTTGGATCATCTCGTAACCCGGGTTAGCTTTTAACTCTATACCTACAGGGTGGTAGGGACATCGATGCGAGAACTGCGGCGATTCGTGGATTCGCATGAACCCTATTGCCATCCTGCCAGGGGTGTGGGTTGTTCGAAAGAGATACCGGGGCCCCTGGCACACAGGCAACTGAGGGAACACGGGTGGGTTTTAGTCAGTAAAAGTCTGTCACGCCCTCCTGCTCCACCCAAAGCGGGAGAAATTATTTGATGATTTCTTACCCTCAAAAAAAAAAAGAAGCCTATTGCCATCAACCGGGAACAAATCCAGGCTGGTACTGAGAAACTCCAGATAGAAATACCCAATAACACTTTGCTCGACCTACGAATCGAACCTAGGACCTCATGTTCAACTCGGGAGTTTTCTAATTTTGTTTATTAATTAAAGATTTTAATTAATAAACAAAGTTAGAAAACTGCGGTCCCGGCTGTCATTTGTCTTTTATCTTTGACAGTCGTTACGGGTCGTCAGAAGCCCGAAAGTCTGACAACCAGTCTTACCAAGGGGTATCGTATTATCCAGTTACTGGGTTGTGGAGGTCAGATAGGCAGTCGCTCCATGTAAAATACTGGTATTCAGCTGCATCCGGTTAGACTGGAAGCCGACCCCAACATAGTTGGGAAAAGGCTAGGCGGATGAAGATGAATTGAAGATTTTAATTAATTTGCTTTTATTTCAAACTTAATTTTAATGTTGTATATTGCATAGTTAATTTTTTAAATAAGACAGAGTAGTAGAGACTTACAGTATACTTAGATGTAATATTAACCTTTGTTGAATAAAACTTGCATTCCTAAGTGTAACCTCTAAGGGGCACGGGTCTATTTAACAGGTTAAGCTACGTTGGCCGCGGTTGGTCCGTGGATGGGTGACCATCTTTACATGCCAAGACCCCTCCATGGTCTGGATTCTCGGAAAACATGTTAAGCCTTTGGTCCCGACTGTCATTCGTGGATCTTTGACAGTCGTTACGGGTCATCACAAGCCAGAAGCCAGTCTGACAATCAGTCTTACCAAGGGGTATCGTGTTACTATTCAGTCGAGCCATGTAAAATATTGCTATTTGACTGGTTAGACTAGAAGCCGACCACAACATAGTTGGGAAAAGGGATTTCCTCTATCTGGCAGAATCTTGATGCGCCGAAATTTATTTGGCATAACACACTTGGCATAATCTTCATTAAACTAATATTTTGAAGGCATAAAAATTATTTAATATAATTATGGTTTGGCCGAATGTTTATATGTCCGAATTTACTATGGCATTATTTTAAGATGGCAGAATTTTATTTGGCAGAGTTTGATATTCCGCATAATTTCGTTTAGCATAACTTTTATTTAGAGCTACGCATTATTTGGCACAGTTACACTTGGCATACTGTGAAGATGGCAAAATTTTATTTGGAACTTGCTTCTGGCCGCGACTTCGTCTGCGTCTTTCTTACTCCTCCGAGCCGACCCACCCGGTCGCATCGAATCGCCCGGCCGTGCGAGGACTTCGTATTTGTGACTTTTTTCTTTTTTCCCTGCTCCTCTTGGCCTTAGTATGATGATATATATCCTTCCTCGATAAATGGACTATCTAAAACTGAAAGAATTTTTCAAATCGGACCTATAGTTCCTGAGATTAGCGCGTTCAAGCAAACAAACAAAATCTTCAACTTTAAACAGGAAAAGTTTTTATCCAGTGTGCAAATTTTAACCATGAATACAGCATATCATTCTAGAGCATTCCCCTACCGCAGAAATTTTTCGCAGATTATGCAAAAAAAAAAAAACAGCTGGTTCATAGAAAAGTGCAATACCTACACGGTCAAAATGTATGGAACAGCTGTATTTTTGTATAACCGACAAAAAAAATCTGTATAGGGTCTAGAATGATATGCTGAATTCATGGTTAAAATTTGCTTACTGGATAAAAACTTATCCTGTATGTATAGAAGAAAATTTTATTAGGCATCATGCCATTTCTATAAAATGTGCTGCAAGCATTTTTAACCTTAATTAAAATTAAAATAAAAGTCAATATGTTCTGCTACAAAAGTTAGTGACAGAAACGAATTGCTGCAAAACCGACTTCACGTAGCCTTGTCTGCCATACCCCTAGAGAGTAATTTAAACCCGCGCGCGGAGAGGCGAGGTGGCCCGCGAGCCGATGAGCTTGGTGGAGAGCGTTAAAACCGTCTCCAACGATAAGATCCAAACCAATAGAAAGTGGTGAAGGGCGGGCGTTTTGGGGGACTGTCTTGTCTTGTAATTTTGATGTTCAAAAAGTGCTGACTCTCAGCCTAGTGTGAATAAATGACTTTTGACTTTGATTCTGATCGCGTGGGAACGCCGGAGTCCCGCAGCGTCCCCCAAAAGATTCCCGCGAAATGAAGCTTTTATTATTCGCTGTTATGTAAAATAATTATTATGACAGTAAAAGGCTAGGTAGATGATGACTTAATTGTAAACTCATTTGAAGATGGCCCTGGTTCCTGAAATACCCTATTCAGCTTCGGAGTCAGAGTTTCAATATTTTTCTGTAACCTGTGCCATGCAATAAACTATTTCAAAAAAATGTTGTTTACCATTCTACAGGGTAAAATTAAATTAGCTGGCAATATTTTACCCACGTGTTGGGTATCGAAATCGAAAAGTAAGGTAATAAATAACAAAAACAAAAGAAAAACATCTTTGATGGGCGAAGGGAATGCCCGTAATCGATGAGCTGTTTCTATAATTTTTCGTGGAACAGACATTGTTTACGAATTTACAATTACCAAAACATACCTACCGGTCTTGACCAGACAGGTTGCCTGTCAGTTATCATTGTCAATGTAATTTTAAGTGTTGAACAAAGGTGGAATATTGATTATCTTTTTTTATTTATTTCATTAAAGTATTGCCAACTAATTTAATTTGACATGTATTCATTCGTCCTAAAATTCCTCTCCCTACTGCTACTCAAGTTTGTCGTGATTTTAAGCAAACCTCAAAATACAACGGTCGTTCCCAATTCGGCTTCAATGTTGGAGGGTCTCGACGAGACGATACAGAAGGGTCGCTCCATAACAGACTGTTGACATTGATCCTCGAAGTATGCCAAGGTAGGTGAGTTCAAAATGTTCAATGTTAGGGGGTTACCTCTCAATGTTGGGGCCAAGTTCAAGAGCGCGATTCTTGCGATCAATTCAATTCAGTCCGAATTTTGTGTTGTGTTTTGTTTTACGTGCTCAAGGAGTCACGGTTATTTTTGACGTTTTGATCATTAATTGAAATCTGAATACAGGTAGGTAGGAAATTATTAATAACCGACATAGTTTGCCGAGTAAGTAAGCTGTAGTGTCAATGGGTGGGCAATGTTTTTTGAAAGACTGATGGCCGGTGGGTGGAGACCGCGTATCGGCTAGCGTAGCGTGTCTGCTCCAATCTGTTCCAGCCACCATTTTAAAGTCGTGGGTCCACGACCCTAAAATGGATGAACAAACTGAATGTGGAAGGTGGAGAACAGGGTATAGTGGCACCACCTGGGAGAGGTCTACGTCCAGCATTAGACTATTGATAAATTGTTTGTTTCCTTTGGACCTTTGGACCGAGTAAGGTTTCATCAATGAATTTCTTTACATCAAAACCATTGAACCCTGTGCCCTCGGGCCACCAGATGGCCCACCAATGAATGTGCCCGCCAAAAGTTATCAGTTGCTCTTTATGAATATATTTCAGGACTTCAAACTAGGTCTTAAAAATATTTTGCTTCATGAAATATCTGTTCTTTTTTAAATTATCAATTTCTAGCTTTTGTCAGGCTTCGCCCGCGTGGAGATCGGAAATTATCCCGCGGGAACGTACTAACGTACCGGGATTAAAAATAACCTATGTGCTAATCCAGGTTATAACTGTGTGTGTGCCAAAATCCAAATCCATTCAGTAGTTTTTGCGTGAAAGAGTAATAAATCTAAATTGGGCAAACACATAGTTTATAATTATGGATTAACACAGGGTACTTTTTATCCCGGTAGTACGTTCCCGCGAGATAACTATCGACTACCACGCGGGCGCACTTGTTACCCGTGGTCCCGGTGTGTCGATCCATTAATGGGTCCATGGGTAATTTGAATTACCTGGGGTTCCATGGCATTAGGGTTTGTTCCCGGAATTCTGACTATATCGATAGAAAATGAAAACCATCAGTTACATACGATAAAGTTTACTCATTCATAAGCAAATAAAAGAAATCCATCCTCGGGAACAAAAATAAATATTCCATCCTTGGAAACAAAAACTCATACTCATGCCAGAATTAATTAATAATTACGAATGGACTTAATGACTGGCGAAATATCAGTTGCATATGAATAAAGGTGTTCTTACACGGGATTTTCTTTTGAGCAATTATTGCTTGGCAACATTAATGTATCAATATGGATCAATTAAGTGGAGCAATCTGGAGCAACAACAATAAAATGCTGAAATTGATTCGGGAATATTGCTTCTGATTGCTCCATATATTTCACATTTCTCAATGTCGCCAATATGAGTTGCCGAATAACCAATCGGTTTGGAATTTTTTAGTAAATTTTCTTTCTATCTCGTTTGTACGTATAACTATGTATCTGTATGTTTTTGCGAGATGAAACGGCCGGCGGCGGCGGCGGCAACGGGGACGGAGCGTATTGCCTGGTTTTTTAAGTTGCTCCATATTGCATGGTATTGTGTGGCCGTATCTCTGGCATTAGGTTGCTATATGTTGCCATTGCGTTATAATGCTGGATGTAGTCGTGACGTCATAGTTGACGAAAATCTACCAGGATTGAGCAATTTTAGTTGCTCGTGTAAGCGTACGTTTAGAAATGTTAAGATGGTATATAATTCTGGTTTACAATATAGTTCTGGTATGAGTATGTTTTGTTCCCAAGGAAGGAATTATTTTATTTGCTTATGAATGAGTAAACTTGATTGTATGTACTTAACTGATGGTTTTCATTTTATTAATTTAGGTAATTAAAATTACCCATTGACCCGGTAATGGGTCGACCCACGTCGACCACGGGTAACGAGTGTGCGGGCGAAGCCGCTTTCATTTCATAGCAGGTCCAGTATTTTTTGAAATTTCGTTTTTAATCAGTGAGTGAATGAATGAGTGACCTTTTCGCTTACCTATATTTTGTAGATATCTATTAGGATTACATAAGTCTGGATGCCTGGGAGTTTTCTTTGATTGTCTAAAAATAAATGTAAGATCATTTTAATTTTAATACTCTGTAATTTCAGTGCCCGTATACAGGATCGCTAGGTGCTTGAGCCCTTGAATGTCACATCTGCTTTCCACCTGAGACCAATACAATAAACAGGGTCAAATAAAATTAGCTGGTAATGCTTAACCCACTTGTGGGGTATCCACTTTACCCCGGGTGAAGTAATTTGTCAGCGAACTGTGTCGGCCGGGCGCGCGTATATTGCTCAGCTGTTTTTGTAATTATTAATAATAATATTAAAGATACCTATTTTTTTATGAATTTGCAAAAACCATAACATAGCTTGGTTGCCGCAAAGTTGTACCTAATAGCATCAGTGTCATTTAAAGTACTGAACAAAATTCCTACCTATTTTAATTTTAAATACATTATTAGTTTTCGATATCATGTGTATAAAGTATTGCCAGCTAATTTAATTTGGCCCTGTATAACTTGGAGTTTGAACCTGCACCCTGTAAATCTATGAGAAATATTTACGTAACTAGGGAATAAAACACGTTTTTATAAATTAGTTTTTCTTTTTTATGAACGTTCATTCAGTTCACAAGATACGTACAAGAAAGTTACTTATGACATTTAATCATAATAATAAGAAAACAGCTATATTAATAAATCACATGTCGCATATTTCAGACGTTCTTACCATTATATTTAGACAATAATTTCAATGCAATACAAAACACCTTAACTATTCAAACTTCAAATCTCAACTTAATTTTTAAAAATACTAAGCCTTAGGAACCAGAAAATGTTTTTTTTAATAATCGTAAAAAACGTTATACACTTTAGAAAAAACACGTAAATATAGTACACAATATTAAAAATACAGATTACATAGGTAGTAGCCTTAGGTGCTAGATTTTTAGAAAAGTCTCTTTCTAAGTAAGTCACATATTTCTTGCTATATCACAACTTGTACCAACTAGCATTAAGCATACCAATCTACTTCTATGTTTTAATACATCATCATTTTATGCCTAGGCCTTTTCCAAACTATGTCAGGGTCAGCTTCCAGTCTAACCGGATGCAGTTGAATACCAGTACCTATTTTACATGGAGCGACTGCCTATCTGACCACCACAACCCCTTTTACTGGGTAACGTAAGCTAGAATACATATTACATACCTATTTATTATTTTATTTTAATTAATCACTTTTAAAAATACAATTTATTGAAATGCTTTTAGCCTATTTTTGCCTGGGAAGCTTAAAACAAGCTATGCTTTTTAAAACGACTGTTCGGATAAATTCTAATTCGTTCACAGCTGTAATTCTCCGGCAAACAACCGAAACGCGATAATTGAATAAATTCTAGAATAACTTCATGGAAGATTATCTACCTCGACTCGTCAGTCAGCATTACGCAAATCTTAAATACAAAATATACGTGTCAGTGTGATGATTCAATCCACTATCGAATACATAGCAAATAACTAGTCTAGCGTACAGCACAAAAAGAACTACAAAGATTCAGTCAACATTTTTGAGTCTTTTTATTGTCTATATACATATACATAATAGGCTTAATGTTCCCACTGCTAGGACACAACTCCTCTGAGAGGGAGCGGACGCAAGACACGTTTTGGTAGATGTCGTCTTTTTTTTTTTTTTTGGTGTCCTGGAGAGCCATGGACAAGTCTGAAAATAACGAAAAATAATCATGGCACACAGTTTGAAATCTCATTGTAAGTCCACGTTCCACGTAAAAATATCGTGACGGGATTTTTTCGCGCATTTGATCTTCAAAGCAGCGCAAAACAGCGCCGACAGATGAAAATACAACAGTGTGTTGTTTTTTACGGAATGCATTCTGTAGGATTCAAAAAGTTCCGAAATTTTAAAATTCGATGAAATTTTTAAAACGTTGCAAGTGAACGATGGAATCCCGCCGCGATATTTTTCACACGAAATGGAGTGAATGAACCCTAAATAACAAATTTATAGAAAGCCCTAGCGACGTAGATACGATCACGTTATCGCAATCGTTGAATAATATTGC
Source organism: Polymixis flavicincta (assembly GCA_949987655.1). Classification (NCBI taxonomy): domain Eukaryota; kingdom Metazoa; phylum Arthropoda; class Insecta; order Lepidoptera; family Noctuidae; genus Polymixis; species Polymixis flavicincta. Next base: position 5,052,222 of record OX465171.1, on the reverse strand, counting down.
ATGTTGTACATCGTCAATGACATTAGGAACTTTCCGTATCTATAGTATCTTCGGGCTCTTCAGTGTTGTGTATTGCGGTGACCAGTCCCGAACACGAAGGTCTGCTTCGTCGTTGGCCGCATTGCGTTGGTGAAACAGAAAGAGCGGATGCTCTTTCCGACTTCGATAAGGACGCAGTCAAGATTCTGTAGGCCCACAGTCATCATCATCTGCCTAGCCTTTTTCCAAGAATGTTGAGGTCAGTTTCCCATCTAACCGGATGCAGCTGAATACCAGTATTTTACATGGAGCGACTGCCTATCTGACCTCCACAACCCAGTTACATAGTATCCCTTGGTGAGACTGGTTGTCAGACTTTCGGGCTTCTGACGACCCGTAACGACTTTCAAAGATCCACAAATGATAGCCGAGACCAACAGCATAACGTGCTTTGTGCTAAATAATTCGAAGCCCAATTTAAGGGATTCTGATAAAATAAAATAATAACAAACTGTTCCAAGAGGTCAGCCAAAGCAAGGAATCAAGAGTTTATTATACGTAAATAATTACTTCTGTCTCAGGGAGCAAAGTGTCTTATACAATTATTTACTATAGTGTATCTTTATGATAGATATGTATATGTCGTGTCCATATCGTAGATTTGCTCACTTCATGACATTCTCGAGAATTTTTTCTCGAAAAGACGATCGGCAACAGGGGTCACCCCGAGGTTCAGTTGGATTAGGTTAGAGAACACATCCTCTACAAAAGTGAGTCGAGCGCGCCCACACACAACAAGAGCGATTGTAGCGAACTCTGTCACCAAAAAAAGCGAATGAAGGAAGCACAGTGTACTGCTAAGCAAGCGAAGCCAGCCCTATGATGCTAGGACTAACCAGAGCGCGCTTACCTAAACAATAACCGAGCAGAGTCAGCCGAGCGCGCTTGTACATGGCAAGAGCGAGCGAAGCGAGCCCTTCTCAAGACGATGTGAAGCAGACCCATTACCACGACCAGCGAGCGGAGCGAGCTATAATACCCTAAACCCCGGTTTCACGAAAGCAAACGGTGCGGACTCGAACTGCGCCTGCTTAATTTTTTTAAAAATTTTTTGGTTTTGGTTTCGCACTGTTTCAGTCATGAGAATAGGCGGAACAAAAATAAAGTGAGGCCTGTACGGTACCACTTGGGGTGGTAGCGAGCCAGTGAACCATTGAAAATTTACCAGTTAAATGATTAAGAAGGATGCGCTAAGATCGCTCGCGATATTATAATTTAAACTACGAAAAATATTTAAATCGACATACGAGTACAACCGGCCGATTTTAATATTATTTGCGACCGTAACAGACATGGCTTTATAGAATAATTAACATTAAACTCCACCCACAAAGTTCGTATTATCGTCGTGAATTTATAGTTCGTATAAAGAACGTTACTTTTCATTTCCAAAATAAACGTTTATTATTTGGTTCCCTCTCCCTCAATGTCGGGGCTTTCGGTGTTTTCTTTTCTTCCGTGATTTGTCACACTGACATGAACCACAACAAGACTCATGGCGACTTCGTTGAAACGAAAAACTTTTATTTGAGCCACACCTTTGTGTTCATGAACTCGAACTACTTTCTTAGTCTGAGTCCGAATCTGCGCTGGTGATATCGATACAGTCTATGGTTGCCTCCCTGCGCGGCTTTACGCGCTGCGGCGATTCTCCCGGTTCATCTGGTGCTTTACGTTTCTGTTTCTGGTTGCAGCCAGATGAGCCTGCTTGTGGATGAGTCTGAAAATAAGAGAAATAATCGTGGCACAGGGTTTTAAACCAATTGTAAGTCCAGGTTGCACAAAAAAATATCGCGACGGGATTTTTTCGCACACTGGATCTTCAAAGCTCACACAGGATCTTTCAACTCTCTACAAAATACAAAAGTGACTTTTTGGCGCGCGGGCATGCTTTCTGTTGGATTTTCAATCCTCGGTTCAATATCGAGCTTTGAAAATACAGTGCATGATGGAATCCCGCTATGTTTACGTTCGACCGAACGTGGTCTAACAGTTAGCCAGTGAGAGTCGAGAGTCGTGCGTAATGCAATGAATGGTTAAAGGGTCTACAATAATAGTGTTAAAGATATTTGAGTTTGTGTATCTTAAACAGTTTAAGGCTTAATTAATTAGTAATTTATTATTACTAATTAAAATATACATTTTCATTGCAAATGTAAAGTTGACATTTGAGTGTTCACGCGAATTTTGACGTATTGTTCCATCTTAAAAACACACGGTATTCCAACCTGCTGGGAATATTCAACACCGTCTACCAGGCGGAGTGTGTGGGCAATGTACAAGCGGTGTACGCTATAGAAGCGAGGAGAGTTACGGACACGCACATGCGTACAATAAAAATGGCTCCTAAGTGATTTGTGAGTTTATAATGTGCAATTAATTTTCATTTCCGTGATCTTACATATTGATTTCGGTGTCATTTTATTGAACACCCTCGTAACTTCGGCAATGATATTCATGGCGAAAAATTTGTTTGTTTTCTTTGCCGCTCTTTTTCTTTTTACGGCAAAATTTTCACTAAATTGGGAAATGCAACTTTAAAAATGGCGCTATCATGGCTAGTTTCCAACGCAAGCAAATAATATTAATAATAGTATTATTCATTATTATGTCATTTTGTGAAAATGACGCGTTGTTGTGTTCCTAAATACTTCGAAATTGGAGTCCACTATTTCCCGAGAGACCTTTATACTAGAAGATTGTTGGGATAAAGCTATACATATAAACAGTGTTCGAGATTATGTCAGAAACATTCTGAAAGAAAGTGATGTCTAGGAAATATTTAAGGTTTTATTAAAGTCTGCCTATTTTCATTTGAAAAATATTGAATTTAAAGGAATAACGAAATCAAATAAACTCATGAATGAACACGAAATAACATATTTATGGCAAGCCCTATGACGTAAATACGATCACGACATCGCAATCGTTAAATAATATTTCATGTTGTACATCGAGAATGACATTAGGAACTTACCGTGTCTATACCTCGGGGCTCCATAATTGTCTGGATTGCAGGGTTCAGTCTCGAAGTCGAAGGTCCCGCGATGTCCTCATTGCGTTGCTGAAACAGAAAGAGAATCTAACCTCTGTAGTGACGCAGTCAAGTTTCTGTAACCCCACAGTATGAGCGCGAGCGCATAACATTTTCAGCGACAGACCGGGAGCGGGAATGCTATCAAAGGCCACCCAGGATTTACAAAAAAGTTTTAATAGTTGATGAAAGTTAAAGGGCTGATTGCAGATCGAAAAGAAAAAAATAATACTTGCTACATCCGGTCTCCCTTCGGAAGGAAAAGAAACGCCATTGTCTCTTTCGAGTTAACTCGAGTGTAGCGGTCTGGTGAGACATTCGAATGACGCCAGAATTGTTCACAGAGGGATTTAAACTTATTGGCCATTTTGATTTTTGTTTCAAAATTGCTTCGCACGATAATAACTATGAGAACAAATAGAGGAACGAAAAATCATCATCATCATCATTGAATGACAATCAATCAATTCAATAAATTTGATATGACATTGTATTGAATAATTCTCTACATTGTTTCTAATAATTTTTGACATTATAATTAATAATACTTGAAAAAAAAAACACTGTATATTATGATAGTAGTTTTCTATATCCTGGACATTGTATGGTTTCAACAACTAATTTTGACTTAATATATTGTACATTTAATCTTAATTCTCTGAAATATTTGTACGCTGGAAACAGCAGAATATTATGGACGTCATATTATATGTAACACCTTTATAACAACAATATTCAAACAAATAAATTTTAAATTAAATTAAATCAGATCAGCCGAAAGACGTCCACTGCTGGACATAGGCCTCCCCCAGGCTCCTCCACTTCGACCGGTCTTGTGCTTCCCACATCCAGCGGATACCCGCGGTCTTCGCAAGGTCATCGAACAAAAAATATCAACAACATATTGATATCTTAAAGTGTCACATTACCGATATAAGTACAGCTAAAGATAGCTTTAATGACTCATCTCATTTTATTAAAAACATTAATTTACGCTAAACACCGCAACCTATAATGTTCCCACTGCTGGGATACACGCCTCCTCTCTGTGAGAGGGAATGGGCCGTAATTCACCACGCGGGCCCAGTGCGGGTTGGTAGATGTCACATGTCGTCGAATTTTACCACCATGCCCTACAGCTTGAGCACATAATATTTTCATTGAAATGTTGGTCACTCAATGAAATTCTATTTTATTATGAAACCTTCATAAGAAAATAGTAATCTACCTATGTATGTCTTCAACCTTGTGTCACATAATGGCTGACAAACGTGGGTCTACACTATACAAGTAAATCTACGCTAATAACCTGTCAAAGGGTAAAGGAATGAGCTCGTATTTAAATACGGGACTTGTAATAGACGCTTATTTATTTTTTGTGACGTGTGTTTTATCTTGTACAATCTCACAAAGTTTCAGGTCTAAGAAATAAATACTTTCTGAAGTAAAAAATGTCATACTTTGATAAAATACTCGTAGCCTCAACTTAGTACTATTTTATTGTTTTTGACGCGGGCAGAAGCTAGCTTATAAAATTAATGAAAATTAGTTTTCATTCTTGTGACGTCTTGTACAATTAAGTATTTTAAAACCTGTGACGTTTGTTATTTAATGTTGTTAAGGATGATGGGCTCTAGCGTCCGTCAAAATAACGGCGTGGCTTAGCGTCTGGGCAAAATAGGAACTTAGTCAACAGTGCGACGACCGTCAAAAGTATGGGGTTTTCAGGGAAAATAAGAAAATGTAATGGGTAGCTCGCTGTCCGGTAAGGACCAAGCCCAAGTCGACGGCGCGTTGTGTTCCACGCGCGCCTCAAAGAGATGTCAGCACAAAAAATGATGGGGCCCGCAAGGGCCGATGCCTGCCAGGGGTGCGGGTTTTTTCGAAAGAGACAGCCACAGCCCCTGGCATACGGGCTACTGAAGGAACACGGGTGGGTTTTAGTCAGTAAAAGTCTGACACGCCCTCCTGCTCCACCCAGAGCGGGAGAAGTTATTTGATGATTTCCCAAACAAAAAAAAAACAAAAAAAATGCTAGCCTATCGTCCTTTGTAAGCTGAAAATGATGGGCACAGTGTGCCTGGGAAGTGCGTTACAAACACACGAAATCACTGAAAGCGGCTCGCCACCGATCCCGCGTTATGCGTTTAAGGGCCGATTTTTCAATCCTCAGTTAAACAGACAGATAGGGTTTATACGATAGATAGCAAAAAAATCTGTTGTTCATTTCGTCAGTTAGACTTTATTGGTCGAATAAGTCACTTAACTGAGGAATAAATCTACTTGCCTCTTTGACGGTCAGTTAACCGCTTATTCCATTGTTAAATGACGTAGATGTTACTAAATTTGACGTTAGTCTTCGTGTTTTACAAGTTTAAATAATTAACAGTATTTTTATCCATGCAGATTCTTTGTCTTTGTTTGTAACAGAGTCAGTCTTTTTATTTTCTATTATTTGCTTAGGTTTACCTCTCGACTAAACTCACAAGTAATTGAACCTCAGCATTATTAAAGATTGATGAACGCTCCCTTTTTTTGTTTTCCATTATTTCAATCAATATAAAAATAACAAATAAACAAATTTAAAGACCACACGGTAAAACTTACAACCTCGAATAAAAAATGGCATGACGCTGCCATCTGTTTGAATAACATTGACAACAATAAAAAATTGTCCGTACCGTTCTAACCCTTGTTTATTCTGTATATTTGTTTCACCGCCCTGAAGTTAGCGTCATCATAGATGAGATATTCGGTCAGATAGTTAAACCTAGGTTAAATATTGTTTGAAAAACTGACAACCACTTACCCATTAAGAATAAAGAGTCTAATAACTTTATTCTTCAGGTAGCTATTGGTACTTTTAACTGACGATTGAAAAATCGGCCCTAAGGCATATAACTATTGAAATAAGACTATCAATGAAATGTACTAAAATATGCAATACCCTTTGATATACAAAATACCCAAGAAACACAATGAGCGTCTCAAAAACGTCTCCATAAATAGGGCGAAATGTGCGCAGCTGTCAGTGGTATCGTCAGACATATTTCAGTCAGTCTTTTTGGACATTGCTCAATAAAAACCACTTTAAGTTATGCGTGTAAGGTTGAATTTGCAAAAAAAAAGTTATATCATAGCCACTGACTACAATTGGAGACAGTTTTGAGTGTTACTTTTGGTCAAGATTGTGCATCTTGGGTTTTATGTATATCTATCAATGGCAATATCGCTAATAGATTGCGTTCTATGCATTTGAATATGCACACGTGCAAATGCATTAATTTCGATGACTAGTTAAAACGCATCAGTTAACTTCGCCTTGTTTCATTCATTTCATTTCATTTCTAATTGTATGGACATTTCTTATTCTATATGTAAATACTGTTTTCGATTCCCCTTTGGCAAAGACATAACTTTTAGTAGTCAAGCAATCGGATTTTATAAATAATATGTGAAAATAAAACAAAAATAAAAGATTTTTTATAGGTATTTATTATTTCTAAAAATTTTTAGTTGTTGTGATTATCGATTTTCTCTAAACCATCATCATCATTTCAGCCGATAGACGTCCATTGCTGGACATACGCCCACCCCAAAAAAATGGGAGGTTTGCCATAATTTCCACGCTTGGCAGGCGGGTTGGCGATCGCAGTATTTTTTTTTTTTTTTTTTTTTTGGGTGGGAAATCATCAAATGACTTCTCCTGCTGAGTAGAGCAGGAGGGCGTGTCAGACTTTTACTGACTAAAACCCACCCGTGTTCCCTCAGTAGCCCGTATGCCAGGGGCTGTGGTGTCTCTTTCGAACAAACCCGCACCCCTGGCAGGCATCGGCCCTTGCGGACTCCATCGGTGGTTGCTGACATCTTTGACGGCGCGCGTGTGGAACACAACGCGCCGTCCCGTCTACCACTTTTCGGCCGCAGAGGATAGGGAGAGCGGCTAACGCTATACCGACACTCCTCTTCCCCTGCGGCCCCACCGCGTCCGCCATCAAACGGTGGCGGCCCCGTCCAGGCTACGGAAGGGAAGAGCGCTGCTCAGAAGCACCGGCACTCCTCCTCTACCGCAGCCCGTAACCCTCAGCCGCGATGCCTCCCATTCGACATCGCGGCCCACCTCAGTTGCGGTGCACCTCACCGCAACCTACTTTTTGGCCGCTACGTCGTCGGCTTTGAGGCAAAAGCCCTGACGAGCGGCCCCACCTTTGGGTTCCTCTTGGCTTCACCGTGGCCGGCATCCACGGTTACTGAGCCCCCCCGCAACGACAATGCGGGAACCCACTCGGGGGGGCGATCGCAGTATTGTGGTAAAATGCATAGAGAACGCCGCTGCCCATTCTTTAGTAAGAAATGGGATGGTGCTATTCTACGTAAATAATTTTTCTCTAAATAGCTAACTGAATTCAATTGTCAACTTTCGCTTAGTCAAATTTTAACTGTCATCAAGACCCGTTCGTACATACTTTGCGATTTATGAGTTTATTGTGTGCCATGGGTTTTTGTGTGATCCATGATCTTGTGTATTGATTTCCGTGTTGTCATAAATGTTCGCACTCGAAATCATAGAAATGACTAAAGTTTCTGTTTTCGTTGGCGCCATTTTTAATTTTAACCGACCTAATTTTCACTAAAATGTTAACATTAAATAATTTTGCATGTTGTATAAATGTCATTCCAGTCTATATAAATAAAAATAAAAATCCTGCCTGACTGCCTCATCAACGCCCAGCCCAAACCTTGGGACCTAGAAAACTGAAATTTTGCTCAGAGGTTCCCTTTATAATGTGGATAAGGAATAAAGGAGGATTTTTCGAAATTCATCCCCTAAGGGAGTTAAATAAAAGAAAGATCCGCGCGGGCGAAGCCGCTGGCAAAAACTAGTTTATAATAAAAATAAAACTTACCGCTTCTAAAGCCCCCAGGCACTCCACATAAACCGGAGACTCGACGGGCCGCGGACCAATTAGTCTATACGCCAACTCTGCGGCAGTAAGCTGCATCAACTGCAACAGAAAGAGCATCCGACCTCGGTAGGGACGCAGTCAAGTTTCTGTAGCCCCACAGTATGAGCGCATAACATTTTCATTGACATTTGGTGATACCTCATACGCTAAACTCATCCACTGGGAGCAGGGCCACCGGAAAGGAAAGCTAGTGTTGTGATGAGGAGCCTGCTGTTTTGCCGAAAAGATTTTGACAAAATTTCACTACCCAAACAAATTTTAGCAACCTTTTTTATATCAATGTCATATTTGGAATGATTTTAGTACGCACTTTTTCATTTGGTCAATATTTTTACTCGGCAGAATATTACCAAAGATAACGTCAATATGGCATTTAATTTTTAATCAAATGATTTATTACAGCAAACAATCTTTAGTCAATAAAAGTTAGGTCAAATGATTTGTATTTTTTTGTATGTTTATGTGCTTGAATTTTCTGAAACAAGTCAAATTTATGGTTACTAGGTTATTAGGTTGTTTATGGAACTTATATAAAAAAGGTTAATGATAAAAAAAAATGTTTAGGTTAGGTAGGTTAGAACTGTGACCTCCTCCTCCTACCCAGAAAAGACTAGAAAATAGAAAGAAATATGGAAAAAAAAAATAACCTAAAAAAAAGGCTACCCGAAACTGTTAGATGATTTACCATCTACCCACTTAACAGTACACATTGTAATTTAATTTGTATTATCTATGCAACTGACATATAGATGCAATTTTTTTGTCATTAACTAAGCAATTGACTGAATAGAAATTAATGGTAAATTGAAAACTGACGATATTAAATATTTGCCTTATTTAATTTAATTTTAAAATGTGTTATTCCAACTGAAATATTTGACTACATAAAATTGGTAAAAGTACTATGAACAAGTAATTGTTTAAACGTTCACTTACCAAACATTCGGTTTGCGTTACAATAATTATTTGTGAAGAGAAATAAAAAAAAATCATATCAAATAATTTGTTTACATGTATTATGCAAATAAATTATTTGATTTGATTTGAGATTTTTTGCTAAGTAATAATTTGGAAAATGAAATTATGCGGAAAATTGTTTGGAAAGTGATAATTTGTCAATTTATTTTCGATGAAACTTACGAGTAGGTAACCCGTTGCGATGATAAGAAATATTTTTCTAATGTTTATTTGTTACGCGTACACGCTAAAACGGCTGAACAGGCTTGGGTCAAATTGGGCACACAGGTAGACCATGACCAGGATTAAGACATCGGATACTTTTAATTTCGATATTCCCAGGGGGTCGAGCTGATGTTGATGAAATCGCGAGGCGCGGCTATTTTTTAAGGTAAGACCGGGATAGTTGCGCCGATTGTTATTACCTACTCTAATTTCGTGGATGAATCGTAAGTTATTTTATTAAACTATACAAATACTCTCCAACTACCACTGCGTCGCATTCAAGTGCCTGGGAAGGCAAAATGCAATTAAAGTTTTTGCGGGATAGATGTCCTGTTTCTCGGCGGGGCATCTATCCTTAACGTAATTTATATGGATAAGGCAACTATCCCCTATGTGGATAGATATCCCAAGATATAGAGCTCCGAAAAAAACCGCTAATACTCTGGAAATATTACAGATTGTTTTTTTTTTTACTTTTCATGAATTTGTAGCTAATATCCAAAGTGTCGGTCAGTAAATCTGCATAATGTAAAGTATTGAATTTTTGTATTGATGTAATTATGTAGAGTGAATTCAAAAAGTGTAGCAACTATCCGGCTTGAGTCCGACTCAATACTCAATATTTTTATTTAATTCCACAAATTAATGTATTCTTAGGTGGTAAGCTATGAGGCAATAAGTCATCGTCGTACTAATTGCTATAATCTGTTTTGCAGGCGGTATGTATGTTTAGTCTCAATGCACTGTATTGTTGATTACTTTTAATAATAATCAAGTTCTTCTGACCGAACAGACAGCTGTGATCCTGGGGAATTTGTTGCACTACTTCTACATTCCAGCTAAAGCACTAGGAAGTGGAAAAGCGGGCGTTTTGTGTTTGGAGGACCGTCTCATACAATTTTGACGCAGGCAACCAAAAATGTTGTAATCTTTCTTTCTTTTTACGAAAATTACGCAGACGGAGGAGTACTGTTGCCAATAGAGTCAGGAAATTAAGCTGGATATTTAGGACTATTAGATACGTCGTTCCTAAGACTGCCGGTAATTATTCAGGCCAACAAAAAAAAATCCTCAGGATGATTTATTTTGCGCTAGTCCAGTCAGTACTTTCGTATTGTATACCTGTCTGGGGTGGAGCAGCTAAAACTAAATTTCTAGTGGTGGAAAGGGCACAACGCGCTTTTATCAAGTGCATGTATGTACTTAAAAAAAAGAGATATCCTACTGAAGACTTATTTTAACTTAGTAATTTGCTCTCTGTCAGGAAACTTTACATTTTATTAATTATATTAAAAAAACACAAGTCTCTTTCCTATGATGCTGGCATTCTGACAAAAAGAAGGAAAGATATGATTGACTTTGTTTGCCAGTATGCAATTTAGTAAACGATCTGCTGCGCTATTTATTAAAATCCATAAATACATCTACATATATCCCAAAAAGTACTATGACAGTAATAAAATTGTAATGGAATGGATACAAAAGCTTACCTACAATGAAACCGAAACACTTCTGAAACCTTGACACATAATTACGTACCCTCACACACATGTACCCTCAGTCACACCTACTTTCACTCACATATAGGTACTCACACACATACTTACGCCTACTCATGCACATACTTGATTTAATTTAAGTTAATGTTAATTTATGTAGTTTTAGCATAAGAATTATACGTATTGCTTTTATTATACCTAACACGTCTTGCTGTGGAAGAGCATACTCTCCTAATACAAGCACTATTTGCCTAAAAGGAGGATCCAATCACAAAAATGTTGTTTATACCCATACCTACTGTTGTTGCCAATAAATCTTTTTTTTACTGTATGACATATAACACATTCAAAGTTTATAATGGAGATCATATGGAGATGGAGTGCAGAGTTATGCATTAGAAATACATTAAGTTCTAAATTAACTATGATCGAATTTCGACCACTGTGCGACCACTAGTATAATTTTAACATTAAAAAATTGCTTATTCACAGTTAATTTTTTTTTATTTGATTTTGGTATCGAAATGAGGCCACAGGGGCAAAGATAAGTTATGTAGGTATTGCCGCCCTGTGCTTTACAAAATGCTGAAATTATTTTGCCCACTTTGTTTCCTAATGAATGAGGGGCTCTTCAATGCATCTTAAACTGTCAGAGACGGCACGGCACTTACTGGTGACGTAAAATTATTAAAAGAGGATGATAGTTTCACTCTGGGTGCCGCACAACCTCATCAATGCTTTTATAAGCAGGCCCGGTTGGAATGGTGTCGTGATATGATAAACAAATTCGAAGCTGGCTCGTCTCGGCGTGTTTACGACATCATTACAGGCGATGAGTCTTGGATATATTAATGCGATCTAGAAACGAAGCGCCAGTCTTCGTTTTGAATACCAAAGTGAAGCGATCTAGAAGCGGGGAAGATTTTGATGGCGAGCTTTTTTAATTTGACTGGCTACTAGATATCATTTCCTTTCCGGAACCAAAGAAGCATCAACTTTGAATGGAATATTACCAAATACTTGGCAGAAGTTTTTTCTGTTGTGTCTAACAAACGACCAAACACAGGGCTCTGCGGGCTACTGCTTGAACACGACAACGCGCCAGCGCACACCGCGTTCAAAACCGTTAGAAATAATAAATGAGAAATCTCATTTTCAACTTACGTAATCATACCTATTTTCAAATATTTCTTGCAAATTTACTTAAACCAGTTTGATTGGATTCTTATATGAAAACTAGTAATGAGATCAAGTTAAATTAACTAATTTTTTTTTTTTGACTCACGACTTTATAATAGAATGCTATCGCGCTAGTAACCCTCTCTACCACGCCGCACAACGTCGCCTTGCTCGTCTGCCTGGCTAAAAAGCACGCTGTCTCACCAGGCATTGTGTTCAACAGAGGTAGTATGTGTGACGCCACTAATTAAGGAAGAGTCCTTTATTTTGCAATTCGTAAATACATTGTCTGTGGTTGCTGTTATTCTAGTCGCTTGATTAAATATACATCACATGAGAAGTTACACGCTAGTCTACCCGCACAACGTTATTGAGTGAGGGTCAGGATCATTTATAGTAAAACAGGCGCGTAAAATAAAAATAAACATTTCTTCAGATGATCGTGTTTTATGAAAAATCCACTGCATAAATCAATGACCTATAAAGTTTATTGGACTTTTCAATATTTGAGCTTTGTTGGTACCGACTTGCTTTTGGAGATTTCACACTTCTTTTATTACCTAAACACGCCCAAAGTCAGGTTAAATTAGCAACAAAAAAAAAACGAATCTTTGTTGCCTCCTAACTTTTTCATGGTACCTATTAAAACTTATACAAATACAGTATCAACTGTAAAATTGCGTCTATAAAGTTGCGTAAATCAGCGAAATTGGAAAAATTTCGTACTTTTAATATTAAAATAGTTGTCATTTCTCGTTATTATAATTACTACACAATCATCACCTCCCTGCCGTTATCGCATGTTACTTGGGGTCGTAAATTTTGAACGTTAATTATTAAACTGATAAAATTGCCAAAACGAAGAGGGTCGCAAGTACCTACGGCATTGAATTTTCAAGATTTTTCATTGATTTTTCCCTTCAGTTTTAGATAAATGATGTCATTCAAACTTTTATACGCTTAAACAAAATGAAGACCCCTCAACAGAGCGCAGGTCTTACATCGCTTTTGAATTTTAGTAGGATTCCCTATCAAAGAGGCCAAAATAGAGACTAAAAATGGGGCACACAAAAATAATTTCCACTACAACGAATTTTCCTGTTTCAAAAGATTTTATAAGCCGCTTAGAGCATGAATAAGAGCACATTATACAGTTATCTATATTACCTATATATTTGCAATTAAACCCTCCGGGGCTGCAGGTGTGCCCACATGAGAACGTTTCCACGTATAGTATTTAGTGGGTTGCAAATAGCAAAATCACAAGTTGGGACTGGGGATTTTCACAAATGTAACAAGTAAAATAAATCATTACCTGCCTAGCCTTTCCCCAACGTTGCTGCGTTGGCTACTAGTCTAATCAATTGCAGCTGAATACCAGAGAGCAGTGGTGGCTAAGTGGTAACGGCCGCGACTTACGAGTTGTAGGTCGTGAGTTCGAACCCAGACAGGCGCTTTACTTTGTGTAAATTATTTCATGACCACTGCTCTCAAAACGGTGAAGGAAAACATCGTGAGGAAACCGGCATGTCCTAGAACCAAAAATTCGAAGACATGTGACATCTACCAACCCGCACTGGGCCCGCGTGATGGATTACGGCCCAATCCCTCTCACCGAGAGGAGGCCTGTGTCCCAGCAGTGGGAACATTATAGGCTGATGATGACTAGTGTTTTACATGGACCGATTAACTATCGGACCTCCGTACAACCCCGTTACTGGGTGATACGATATCCCTTGGTAAGATAACCATGCTGTCTTCAGACTGTTTTTCAGATATTTGGGCTTAAAGACCCGAAAAAATTCCTTGTATTTTGGCGGTCATTTGGTTCAACTAACATTGAACGCGTCGCAATGTAGAACCTTATTTATTGCCACGATGCGCTAATTGTAAAATACAAAAAAAAATGCGCCTTATTAAGGTTTATATAATATTTAATTTTACCAACCCGCACTGGGCCCGCGTGGTGGATTATGGCCCAATCCCTCTCACCGAGAGGAGGCCTGTGTCCCAGCAGTGGGAACATTATAGGCTGATGTCACAATATTTAATTATATTTTTTTAGTTTTATATGATCAGTCGCCCTAAGTGCTCGTAAATACTAATCTTTTTCGAGCATTTTGATCTGCAATAAGAGCCAGTCAATCACTAAATCCTCAGTTGCAAATGAAATCTGCAATCGTAGACGAAGTAAAAAAGAAATATCGGAATCCTTTCCAAATTACTTAAACACTGCATTTCAATATACAATCATGTCATTTCACATTATCGACGGTATCTAGAAAACAGCTTCACCGATTTCGATGCAACTTTCACTTGAAGATTACTCCTTCCTGGTCTAACATCACGCTGGCATATAAAGGGGGTCAGCGGTTGTGTAAAAGCAGGATTTCCTGTGGAAACCAGTCGGTAACACGTCTAGGTTGGCCTATGACCCTTAACTTTATGTGAAAGGTGATTATTCAAACGAGACATCGCTCGTCCCGTGAGGTAAGAGAATTTGAAGTAATGACGTAATTTCCGTCACATGTACTTAGACACGTCTGCAATTCTGTACATTAATGAGATGATGAGTCCCTTTTGCTCCCAGTTCCAATGAGAGTATTACAGTTTTCTAATAAAATCTTGTAGAAAATAACATTCAAAGGTATGCCCATTTCAATAAGGGGCTCAGAAGATTTGAAGAAAGAAAAGTTAATCCAGATAATGGTTCGTTACGAGAATATACGCTCTTTACGATTGTTTTTGCTATTTTTCAGCTCAAATAGATATGCTGGTTGGATTTTTGAAACGGGATAGTAAGAACAGTTTTAGGCAGGAGCATAAATGTATTACTAGGAAGAGGTCGGCAATATCTGATATCATGATTATTATTACATTCGTTTTGTCGTGCTCCGGGGATACTCGCGCTTTATCGGCTTTCATGCTATTATTCGCAATAGGACGGTATTCCTGATTTAAAGAATACGTGGCAGCCGCATTTAAGTCTTGAATACTGTGGGTAATAGGATCTTATTCCTGGTTTGGAGGCCCTTCTTAAATCAGTCATCTTATTACAATTTTGATATCCTTTATTTTAATGTAATCTCTTTTCTAATGTTTTTTTTTTTTAATTAATTTCTATCGTCCAGATGACGACAAATTTATATTATTATATGGAAGGAATTCGTAATATACAAGTGAGGGCAAAAATAAGAGACATCGAAGGAAAACCAAAACTTTCTGAAGAAACAAGTGACAACAAAATATAAAATAGAAAATGTGTCACCTCTTAGGATGTAATAATATCTTGCGTTATAAATATCTGCCTGCTCAATTAAATTCAGAAAAATGCGAAACCTTTTTGTGACCAAGAATATCTGACATCACTCTGGCATTTTTGTCTAGCATAATTTTCCCGCTGCTAGGACACAGGCGTCCTCTCAATGAGAGGGAGTGGGTCGTATTTCACCACGCAGCCAATTGCGGGTTGGTGGTGGTTGGTGTTTACTGTTTATATTTCCTTTGCGAGTCCCAAATAAAATAATTTTCTTGCATTTATAAAAAAAAAAAAAACAATTACATTATTGTGTCCCCCCAATTCTAGAAGTTTTAAAAAATACATTCGAGACATTAATTACTTTCAAGATATATACTTTACTTTTGACGCCAACATTTAACGAATTACAAGTTATTTAGTTAAAAATCAGTCTCAAATTAACTTGAACATCATCTGACATAACTCCTAATATGCTCTACAAGAAACGCTCTGAAGCGAAGAATTAGTAGGAGAGTAGTGGGGTACTTGGATCAAAAGATCCAGGCATCCCAATACTCTATTCAAAATGAGTGTTGTATTCAGAATCCTCTATTCAAAATGAGGGTTGGATTCAGAATCCTCTATTCAAAACGTATGTTGAATTCAGAATTATCTATTTAAAGTGAATGTTGCATTCAGATCGAAATGAGACATCTATTCAAGATCGTCTATTTAGAATAGGTACTTCATTGGAATGAGACTATACGATTGGGACTTTATTCTTTGATGCTGTATTTTAACGAGAGTTATAAATTTCCTTCGTACGTCCATAAATAACATTCAGTGGGAACCAGTCCGTCCCTTGCTGCTCTCTTCCAGCGATGCCCTAAGCCAAGGTTCGTACCCCACAGGGGGTGCCCTAGGTGTGTATTCGCTCTAGTTTTAACTTTTTAAGTCCTTTTTGCCATCGGCAAGTCCAGTTAAGCAGCCGATATCCTCGTAGATTGACTTGCAAGATACCATAACCAAAAAAGATGTATCTAGAAATAACGAGCATATAACGAGGAAACGGCTAACAACATTCATTGGTGTTAGAAATAGGCGCGACTAAAAATTGAACGCACGTACTCTTTCCTAACACATTCAGATTGGTTTAATCATTGTTTTCGCCTTCAAAGTGACTCATCAAATAAAAGACCTAAGTAAATGCAAACGAAGACAGGTCTAAAACCTAGTTAATCATACAATTGTGAAAGCCTGTTTGTTATTCATTACCCAATCACCGCGCAATGATTTGCCGACTATGACGTACTGCAAGGACATATGATATCCTTACGATAACTGAGTAAAGATGTATGCAGACTTAGGTCTTTTTGTTTAGCCACTTAACTAAATTTGTCAATGGTTTTCTGTTGTGAAGACACTTTTAAAAGCTAGGTTTAAAAAAATCAAAATTTATTTTTTCGATCTAGTCTGAGAGTCAGCGCTTTTTGAATGTCAAAATTACATAAGACAGTCCCCCAAAACGCCCGCCCTTCATCACTTCCTAGTGCTTTAGCTGGGAAGAAGAAGTGGCGCAACAAACTCCTCAGCAGCACAGCTGTTTATTCAGTTAGAAGAACTTAATTCTCTAAAATAGTAGTAATTAACTTTACGACATACAAGTGTCTTTACATGGAAGATCTCGGGTGTTTCCTAAATGAGTTTGTGTTAGTAATTTATTTTGTTCCGAGCGAAAATACAGTGTATATATCGAATAATTTGTCCATAGCGAATATTTACATAACGATGATTACTAGCTTAAATATTAGGAGAATCGTCTACTTTTACATTATTTGTAAATATGTGGGCAATCCTTAATTATTCATAATCACCTATCATAATCATCATCATCATCATCATATCAGCCGAAAGACGTCCACTGCTGGACCTGGCCTCCGACAAGCTCCGCCACTTCGACCGGTTCAGCGCTTTTCGCACTCAGAGCATTCCTGCGGCGTTCACAAGGTCATCGGTCCATCTTGTGGGAGGCCTTCCAACGCTACGTCTTCCGTACGCGGTCGCCACTCTAGAACCTTCCGGCCCCATCTGCCATCTGTTCTGCGAACAATGAGCCCTGCCCACTGCCACTTAAGTTTGGCGATTCTTCGTGCTGTGTCGGTTGCCTTGATTCTCCTGGGGATCTCTTCATTCCTGATTCGATCACTCAATCTCAATCAAAAGAGGAAAAGTGAAGAGATCTTCTCCATGGTGGAACAAATTATTGATGTGATATCTCAAGAGACTGAGGATAGTGGAGAACCATACATATCTGTGGACTATGTGAGAGACACCCTTATCTCGTCCCAAAACAGGGAGAAAATGGCGTCTGTCTGGGATACTGCTGTGAAGTTTATACAGAGAGGTATGAGATCAGAATGGACTATTGAGGTAGGCTATTTATGTTCCAATTCGGTGGTTTACTTTTAACCCTTATCGTGGCAAAATATATTTTTTAAGAAAATAAAAAAAGGGTATTGGTAGTTTATTTGGGTTATAAAAACATCAGAAAAATAAATTAAAAAATCGTGATTTGGTAATTTTGGAAAAACATTATATATACTATAATAAACATTGCTATGCTTACAGTGATTATCGCATTTTTGGGACTGTATATTATACATTGCTATGTTTAGGAAGAGTTTAAATTAGTTAAATTTAAACGCTAGTTTTTAACATAGACCAAAAAAGTACTGTAAATTACATAATTTTAAATGAAAATACCCTTGTTGGTGGAAGTAAAAAAGTTTAATAAACAAAAGTTTCTTGATTAAAATCTTTTATAAAACACTAGTAATATCTAAAAATTCAGAGACCCTATTGCTTGCGGTGGTATTCCAAAAAACAATTTCAGTTCTTCACGTACAGATGAAGTTTACATTTGGCCAGCTTTGCAGTATTTGTACCTCTGATATCCGGTTATTTCCTGCCAATGGTCATATTTGCCATACTGTTCAGTTATCGGTTTCTTTTTTTGCTTTGTCGGAAATCGCGTCTAAATTTTTCAATGTAACAGTTCGACCCCGTCTCAGTAGGCCACTGTAGATTTCTATCTAAAATCTTTTAGACGGTTCTGCCTGGTGGTGTTGGTCAGCCGTTGATGGTAGGTACCTTGGTTTTCATTTTTTGTGTGCGCGTCAACGATGTGCATGCAAGTGGCTGATTTGAAGGCAGAATTTCAGATGAAATTGAAGGTAGAGCGTCATAATTACTTTTTGATGGATTAGGAAATCCCTGAGTAAGAATAGGTGTAAAAGGAACTTCAGTTGTATCGGCATAAACATTATCTGCATGCGTTCCCAACTCATTATCAGAACTTTGTAGTAACCTTTCGAAACTGCCATTTATAGATGGCGCCGCAAAACTTTCTGCTGAACTAATCATTCCAGCTTCATCACCGCTACTTGCTCCGTCACTTGCGTCAGAGTCAGCGTTCTTTTGAGGCACCAGGGATACAATGCGCCTAGCTCTTTCACTCACAGCGGTCTAAAACCAAAGAAAAAGAAACATGCAAAGAAACCATCACCATTGTAAAACCAAACAGCACTTACTGTATTATAGATAGATAAATAATTTATTATTTTTACCCCTTTGTATAGGTCAGTCACGCAGTAGTATGTATTTGAATAGTCATGCAAAAGTAAATACAAATTAATATCAGTAGTATATTTTTATGAGGATCGAACCCACTATCACTCTCGTTTGTTAGAAGTTGCTTTCTACCACTAGCTAGGCCAACGAGGCCAATGATATTATTTATAACACTTATAATATCATTGAACGAGGCAGTCAAAACAGTACACTATCTTTTAAATTGTTATAAAATTGGTTCAGTAGTTCAGACAGACATACTTGCAATTTTAATTTTATATTGAAGAACAAACAAAATATTCATCCCGTGAAGTTAGCAATGTATATCACTCTATACACAACAAAAGAAAGGTAAATTACTGCTACTGCGGCATTGTATAGTATAATATACGTTATTAAAAACACGACAAAAACATGCTAATTCCCATAGCAGCAACAACATTTATATAAAATATGTAAGAACACACATTTGGGCATGTGCATTTATAATAAACACACATATTTAGGTATTCAAACATAAAAATAAAATAAAACTTACCTTAGATAAAACTGACCGGCGCATCTTGACGGTTATTTGTCACAACTGTTTTAAAATTATGACAGATAAACTACTATTTTTATTTGTGAAGTGTAAAGAAACGTCTAGAAAAGTCATGTGTAGAATAAAACTAAGTTACTAAAACTATTTGTAGCGATCGTGTATTTTTTTGAAGTTGTGTGTATGGTATACTATACAAAATGAACATAAGGGTTAAGGACGATACGAGGTCAATTATAACGCTGTTGAAGTGTCAGAATTCTGGTCAAAGCTTGTTTGAGCTCAATTGGAATCATCGATACGACGAAGGAGAAGAAGGACGATACGCTAGGGTAGCTCGCAACAATCACATTTTCTTACGTTTTTTTTACAATTTGCAGGTCCACGTATATATTTGGTGATTATTTTGCATGGACCTGTTTTTTTTTATTAAAGAATTATAACAATTAAAATCACCGATCCTAAGCCCCACTTAGTTAATTTAATCCCATTGAATTACTTTTTCAAGGAACAAATTTAAAAACCTTTTTTTGTTTGACCAGCAATTGGTGGGTTCCAAAGAGTAGACGTTACAGACTTGGGCAAAAGGATAACTAAGCGACAAGTCAAGACCAGCGAGCAGACTGTGAGCCTCGAAAGCCGTTCCGTGACGTGTGATCTGGAGGCCTTCTCTTTAGTCCGTATACTTCGGAATGAACTTTTTCGGAAAAGTACTTCCAGGTTATAGACTGTCTGTTTTCAAATTTTGTCCAAATTCGGTCAGTAGTTTTTTCGTGAAAGAGTAACAAACATGTATCGATCCATCCATTCATCTTCGCAATCTTTTCACATTAATATTAGTAGTAGGTTTTGAGTTCCAAAAACTTACAAAACCAAAAAATGTTGCATAAATTTGTATTTTTACAACAGTTTCAGCTCATTATAAAATTAGTATTTTATAAAGAGCTGAAACTTTGAATAGATTAAACCTAGGTAATGTAATCAGCTTAAATGTTTCCCACTGCTGGGACACAGGCCTCCTCTCTGCGAGAGGGTGCTGGACGTAATCCACCACACGCGCCCATTGCGGGTTTGCAGATGTCACATGTCTTCGAATATTTGGTTCTTAGACATGTGTGTTCACGATGTTTTCCTCCACAGTTTTGTGAGCAGTGGTGAAGAAACATTATACAGAAAGTAAAGTTCCTGTCTCGATTCGAACCTACGTTCGTTAATCGCAGCCATTACCACAAGGCCATGACTGCTCCTGATGACGTTTTGGGTCGACATAGCCTTTCATTACACGTCATATCAGGATCGATTACTAGTTAAAGTGTTCAGAAGAGTACATTCACAAACATCACCTACCTCCTCAGTTCCCGGCAAGCTTGGTGGGTCAGAGACCTGTTCTTCTTCACTTTGTTGGATATCTATAACTTCCTCTGGCTCAATCTCCTCCATATCAGAACCGCCATCATCAGCGTCATGTTCTTCAGAAACAGTGGATCCTTCTGATGCTGTCGAAGGCCGTCCAGCTTCCTCTTCATTCTCAGATAAAATCTCAATGCCCTCGTCTGCACTCATACTAAAAAAAAGAGATTTTGTAACAACAACATTATAAAACCATTAATGTATTATAATATAATTATAATTTAAGCTTTAGAGTTTATGCCAAAGTAGCCCGCAAAATCGTAATTTTTATACGCTTTACAGGTCAATGACTGATTGTATGTGGAACAAAATATGATTCGCGAACGTAATAAATATGGCTTTAATCATTTCAGCCGAAAGACGTCCACAGTTGGACATAGGCTTCCCCCAAAAGGGGGGTTTTGCCATAATCGCCACGCTTGGCAGGCAGATTGGCGATCACAGTATAGTGGTAAAATGCATAGAGAACGCTGCTGCTCATTCTTTAGTAAGTCCCTTAGTCGCCTTCTACGACACCCACTGGAAGAAACGGGATGGTGCTAATACTTTTACGTCCGGCACCACACGGAATATGGCTTTACAAAATTATAATCAATTAAATTATCAATGCACTCAAGTTCATTTATTAATAAAAAAATAAAAATGTTTTACTAACAGGCATCAAGGCCCATAGGGTGTTAGTATTACATATTAAAAACTATATTAGTAACATGCTAAAAGACTAAAAAAGAAAGAAAAAGAAAATCACCATCAAAAAAAGGGAAGGTTTAACAAGCTTTGCTGCCAACATGTAGCTTCTGGCATTTATGCTGGGTTCCTATAAACAAAAACGAAACGTTTTGTACCAAATGATAGTATTTTTTATCGCTAAACTGGGTAAATAAATAGATTCGTAAGCAAATTTTACCCGTGATAGCTACTTCCAAATAGGGAGGGTCTATTGTGCGAAGGACTTTGCTTCATTATTGCTAAAGACATAAGAGTCCTAATTTTACCCAATGACGGCCCGTAAAATATAGTCATCGGCCATTAATCAGTAATCTATGCGCGAAAAACTTCATGGCTTTTTTTACACATAAGAGTGCCAACTAACGTAATTAAGTGCACCCTATCGTACTTTTACAGTTTTATTTTAATACAGTGCAGTGTGCAGTGTTATAAAACCAATAGAATAGAAAAATAAATCATCTTAAAGTAAACCAACCTTCTTTTTAACCGACTTCAAAAAGAAGGAGGTTATCAATTCGACATGTTTATTTTTTTTTTATTTTTTTATGTATGTTCGGGCATAACTCCGTCGTATATGGGCGGATTTACAAAATTCTTCTTTTTTTTTCGAAAGGGTTTGATTCCGAAATGGTCCCATTAAAATTTCATATAGATCTGATGATGCGTTTCGGAGACAGACAACGGAACTCTTCAAAAAATTACAGCAAATCAATCGCGAATGCTGCTATCGCATAAATATGCATTGTTTTGACCCCAAGGATGATGAATTTACGAATTAGTGTGGGGTAGGTAACTAAAAGTGAAAAATAAAAACTTTTTTCAAAAAAATAACAACCGACTTCCAAAAAAACACTACAAAGCGCAAAATAACTTCAATTTCGGAAGGCGGTGACAAAGAATTAAAATACATATCCAAAGTCACCAACTTCCGAAATTGAAGTTATTTTGCGCTTTGTAGTGTTTTTTTGGAAGTCGGTTGTTATTTTTTTGAAAAAGTTTTAAATTCTCATTACAAATTATCGACTTGACGATTTTGGTTTCAAACATGACCCCAATCCTATGGTAGTAAATACATAAATTATTGTATTGGTATAAACACAGGTTAATAAAGAAATGTGAAAGTTTGACGCCAGAGCTAGAATCGAGTACATGAATTTAAGGAGCCAGAATATTCTTCCAGGTTTCAACTAGTTTTATGCAGCAAGGTAATAAAATTAAGATTAATCGCAAAAGGAGAAAAAGTAATTTAGCAATATTAAATTGACACTTAAATTAGAATTCAGACAAATCAAATAAAATCATAAGACAAAATTAAAATAAAATCAGGATTAAAATACAATTTTAGTAAAATCATCATCGTCATTCCCTTGCCCTTATCCTATATTATTTGGGGTCGGCGCAACATGTTGGGGTCTTTTTATTTTATACTTCTCTAGTAGTCTTCACCCTTTCTAATCATATCATCATTAACACAGTCTATCCATCGTTTCTTTGGTCTCCATCTTAAAGCCATCGACATTCATGCTCAAAACTCCCCTCAAAACATTTTCCTCATTCCTCCGTATCATATAAACCATGACTACCGATTTCCACACAACTTTTCAGTTACTGGTGCCACTTTCAGACTTCTTCTTTCTACTAATTTCTTATTCTATCCATTCGTGTAAAATTTTAATAAAATTAAAATCGCAAATACAATTGCCAAATTGTAATGAAAAAACAAAAGGATTAAAATAAAAATAAAAACAAAAAATAGAGGATGCTAGGTATGTTTATTAGAAGGCTTAGGAGCTTAATATTATATTACATTAAACTTAAATCAAATAAAGAAATAAATTCAAATAAATTAATGTCGCTTTTCTTGTATATAAGTGCGACTGCGGTGTTCTTCTAAAGTTAATCGCAGATTTTGACGTAGTTTCCACCATCATTTAGAGAGTTTATAAGGAGGCTTATGAGCATAATATCATATTGTTAAACTGAAATCAAATAAATAAATCACTCGCTAGTTTTTACTTAAACAAATACACATGCTTTATGAACGTAAAAACGAGATGTAGTGGAACTTGGTGATTTCATAAAAACAAAGAGAAAATTTAAATATACTCAATTCATGCCATGTTTTATTTTAAATCATGGTTGAATCGGAAAAAAAGAAACAAAATTATGTTATTATTTCAATCATGACGCTCAGATTTCAAATGATTTTTTTTATTTTTATTAACTTAATGCAAATTTACTCCGCCTTCAGTGAAGTTTAACGCATTTCAGGCTTTTTACAGGATTTAACAGAAAAGTCATTTTCTCGGAGCTGCACGCGTCTTGAAATCTATTCATGTTAACCAAAATGTTAATCAACTCAAATGCACAAACAATTTGTTCTTGTATTTTACAAACAGGCAAATGGTCGCGGAAGTTTAATTTGTGAATTTCGCCATAAGTGTACTTCTAACTGTCGCTAAACAACAAAGTTAGACGCAAATAAATAAAAAAGCATTGGCATCACGACGATTTAAATATGGTTAATAACTTACATGATTTTTTTTTTCAGTTTTTATCTGTCGTTCCGTAAAACTTCACTTCATTTCACAAAAATCACTTATAAAGTTGTCACTTTATATATATAATATACATAAAAAACGTTATATAACACACGAAATATTTTGTCGACAAAAATATTAAGGTATTGAAACACAACCGTACGTGGCGAGAAGGAATACTCTAATAATTATTAAAATTAGGGTGCCGGGTCCCACCTCTCGGGACCCTTTCGTGCCCAAGGGGGCGGCACCCGGTAGGAGAGAGAAGGATATGGAGAGCAAAAACGCCTATCAAATTCCGATAATAACGGTCAAGTCAAACATATAATTATACGTATAAAAAAGAGGTGTTCGTTGGTATAACAAAAAAACGGCTGCACAGATTTGGCCAAGTCGTATTCTAAAATGTTCGTTACTGTCCGAATCTTGTATAACGAAAAGAAAAAAATTGAAAATTGGCCAAGATTGTTGGGAAATTCGGGGAAGCTGAAATGTCCAACTTTGCTTTGGAATTACTGTATGAATTATTGAAATTTGGACAAGACAACGCCTGTCGGGAGAGCTAGTCTATCCCAATATTATAGAGATGTATTTTTTTTGTAGGTATGTAGGAGTTTATCTGCGGAATTGTTGGACATTGTATACTTTGAACCCCAAGAAAGTACATATTTGCTACTTTTATGGACATAATAAGCGGTCGAATCCGTGGGCAGGAGCTAGTAATAACTAAAGAAAATTAAAAAGAAAATTCCAATACTATGGTTTACTTATTGTATTTAGTTTTCACTTAATTATGTAATTTATGTAGGCTAATTCTAGTAATAAAATATAGGTTTTTTTTTAAAGTTGAGCCGATAAGTTTTTCGAATAAATGCAGTAACGAATTGGCAAAATGGTTCCGATTCTGATTAATAGTGTATTATGCAATTAGAATGCTGAATTGAGGGTCACTTGTATAAGAACTGAATTTTGTGAACCGGAGCTTACTTATTTATATCCAACTAGATTTTCCCGCGGGTTTGCCCGCGTATATGTCGGAAAATATCACACGGAAACGTACCATTTGGCTTAAAAGTACCTAACCTACTGGCCTGTGGCCGATGGGGCTTTGGAGTGGCGACCACGTACCGGAAGACGTAGAGTTGGAAGGTGGACCAATCACCTTGTGAAGGCCGTAGAAATCCGCTGGATGCGGGAAGCACAGAACTGGTCGAAGTGGCGGAGCTTGTGGAGGCTTATTTCCAACAGTGACTGTCTTTGGGTTGAAATGATAATGACGATGAACTTACTTTAGCGGAATAATTCCGTAATGAGTACATTGTGTTCAGTACAACAAGAGCAGTGGTGGCCCAGTGTTAACGGCCGCAACTTACGAGTTCTTGGTCATAGGTTTGAACCCCAGCAGTTGCTTTATTTTGTACAAATATTTCATCACCACTGCTCACAAAACGGTGGAGGAAAACATCGTGAAGAAACCAAAGATCATGCATGTCCAAAAATCAAAAGTTCGAAGGCATGTGACATCTACCAACCCGCACTGGGTTCGCGTGGTGTATTACCGCCCGTTCCCTCACACAGAGAAGAGGCCTGAGTCTCCACAGTGTCCCACATTATAGGCTGATCATCCAAGTACCTATATTGTTTTATAATATTGGTTTACGCGGCGCACGCAAGTAAGTCACCCAGTCACTTCTGAAATTACGTGGCAAGAGTATTTTTTTAAGTGGACTTGATTAACATAGTGTTTCTTTTCTAAAATTGTACATGTTAAAACTCTAACAACTCTAACTTTAAGTGTACCAAGACGCGTCGGATTCGCTTAGTGTCTTATCATTAATCAATCCTGTTTTTGCTTATACGCCTACCCGAAACCGATTGCAATCGTTTTTTTTATAGGTCGTGTACTAAAAATGATATTTTCGTATTTTTTTTGAAAAAACTCTATCTTCACTAAGTTTCTCCACGCCAGCCACTTCGACCCCAAAACAACGTAATATTTTTTTAAAGCTAATTTAACCCTTTTTATATTTTTTATTTCTGGTGTTTTGTATATTTTTTATCATCTAAATTAAACGTGTTTAGTAGCAGTGTGTGCGTTTCACAATTTTTTTTTTAATGCTACATCATCCAATGCATTTAGCTTTTAGGAAAGATGGCATTTGTCATTAAGAGGCCGCATACGAAATTTTGGTCGATTTCACTTAATTAATTGATTTTAAAGACGTTATTAATTTTAATGCATAAAATAAAAGTTGTTTCAATTATTATCTAATGAATGAGCTCCGTTTTTATATTATTTGATTTTCATTAATAGACCTCAATACGGCGACTGTTTTTAGAACTTAGTTGCAAGAAATTAAGAATATCACATGTTTACGAATCGTTATAGCGTCTCCACACTTTCATATGGTGCATTCAAACTCATAGAAATACAGTATTCTAACTATAAAATCGCGTAAATCAGTGAAAACGGAAAAAAAATCATATACGGCTAATTAAATATGCAGCTAATTGAGTTTTGACTACATTGAATGAGTGTTATTTTTTTTTAATCATCATCATCATCATCATTTCAGCCGAAAGACGTCCACTGCTGGACATAGACCTCCTACAAGCTCAGCCACTTCGACCGGTTCTGTGCTTCCCGCAACCAGCGGATACATGAGGGTTATTTTATTTAATAATTATAATGTTCAGACAGACAGACAGACGGGGAACGCCGTTTTATAATATGCAGTTATAGTGATAACGTTCCCAGTTTATGAGATGGCAATGGTATTTATATAACTATGTTTAAATCACCTTTTACTGCAAATTGATTTCGTTAAAATTTTGGCCAATTTATTGATCCGTGGCGCCATGACAGCTGTTGGGTAACTTTTTTACAAGCTGTTATTTAGTTGGCCCTGTCCTGGTGGCTGTAATATTCTTCTTATCGTGTCGACGGCATAATAACACGAAAATATGGTAGTGGGTGTGTATAGTTTTCTAAATTTGTTTGGCCCAAAATTCAGCAACTTACTTTGCAGCCACTACGTCCTCTCGTAGGACGGGAGGTGAGCCATTGTCTGTGGAGAGACGCCGCATACACACCGGAGATCTGAGCAGTCCATGAACCCCCATTTGTGGAGGTTGTCCTTGCTGCGGCGGTAATGTAATGCAATCTTGCAAGTTTGACCCAATTTCCCGGCGAAGTTGAATGAAGTTTGACCCGGTTTCCTATTGAGGTAAAATCCTGCTGTCATTTTTGGTTCTTTGACAATCGTTACGGGTCGTCAGAAGTACGAAAGTCAGAAACCAGTCTTACCAGGTATCGTATTAACCAGTGACTAGGTTGTGGAGTTCAGATAGGCAGTCGCAAACATTCGGCTGCATCTGGTTAGACTGGAAGCCGACCCCAAAATAGTTGAGAAAGGCTAGGCAGATGATATGGTCTTAAGATTAGTAAATGGTACCATTACATTCTGCCAAGTGTGGCATGCAAATATTTATTGCATTATTACAGGACTAGAGTATAATAAAATAAAATAAAACATTTATTTAGGATGGCAAAGTAGGTATAATTACATGTCGGATTGTCAAAGAATAAAACTTGCAATTAAGAAGTCAAAGTGTCATTCAAGTTGTCACTTAAATGTTAATAACACAATGTGTTACACAAGTAAAACAAGCAGCTCTAATTACTATGTCTATAGCATTGATTTAAATAGTAAAGATACGGTCGTCCGAACATTTGACAGACGCGGTCGCCCTACAAGAAACACTAACGCCATCTATTACAACTAGTATGAACTACGATGTCAATCGGCGTGGTCTGACGTAACCTGGTTCTGGATGTAACCTTGTAGCGGGGTGTATTTTTCGAAGTAGAAAGAGAAAAAAAAAACCTTTTATTTTTCAAAAAATTTATTTGTTGCAGTTTTTTTGTGTTTTATTGTCCTTCGAATAAAACAATTTTTTTTAATTTTTGTCTTTTTGTTACTCATATTTTCCATTTTGGATTCGTAGTGTTTTCTGACGTTGGTATATCTTTCAATTATTGACCGAATTAAATGTAATCTATGATTAAGTAACACAGGTTGTTCCATTGAGTGACAATCCAAAATGGAAAATATGTCTTTTCCTTTCAAACTTTCCAAAGTTTTGATAGTAAAATGTTTGAACTCACGTTTATCTAAGTAGTTTGTTTTTAGACGTCTAAGATTTTTCTCGGTCTCTAAACATACCGTAAACAGATCTACTGATGGAAAAGTAAGGCCTCCCATATTTTTAAGCTCAATCATTTTATGAAAGCTGAGCTTTTCCTTGCTAAGCAAACTATCGACACATGGTTCACATTTCAATTTTTTACATAAAACTCTGGCCACCCACCCAGCAATGTATCCTACGATTAATTCTATGTCAATGTCTATGTTATTTACTGAATAGGTGTCCAAAGTTTACCAATTCAATACGTATTTTCACTGTAGGTACTTATAGCTTTTTTACCAGTACATGAAAAATACATTTTAATTTGCTTACTAACAATAAAAAATAATTTTGTACAAAATGTAATCATAAAGTAACATTATTAAATCTTTTAATTTCATCGCCTACAACGAGCGCCGCTGCAATGTTATGTCGAACTTTTACGCGGCTTCGCGTCATCTTTACCAAAGGTTGAGAAAAATAAGAAAGAAAATTGTTTTAAATAATGTTAGAAGTGGATTTAATGACATATTTTTAACTTTCCGGTGATATGAAATGTTATAATTTTTTTTATTGTGCTTTTTGTCGTAGTTCACGCAACCCTTCACGGCACAATTTGGCATTTTTGCTTGTGAAATTATACGTCCGCTCCGAAGACAGCCGATCGCGTTCTAGTTCACTTCACTATAGGGAAGACCATTTTGGGACCAAGTTCGAGGCGTCATTTTAACGTGCGGTCCGCCCAGTCCTTATTATATATGTCTATGGTCTATAGACGAGAAAATCAAACCGCTAGTTGAAGAAAATAAAATACTGAAATTGGAAAGCATTATTCTCAACATGAAAATTAATTCATTACAAAATATAAATAAAAGAAACAATATCACAGTACATGGATTAAAAGAAAAAGACAAAAACTATGGGGAATTATCCAAAAGCATCACATAATTATTTCCAAACTTGGATGTGAAAATTGAGAATGTTATGACATCAACAAAATGCATAGAATTGATAAACAAAGGCCAGGCAAAATATGACCTGTACTAATTTCCTTTACAACCTATAAAAAAAAAGTTGAGGTACTCAAAAACAAGAAGCACAAGCCTGAGAACACTTACATCACTGAAGATTTTTCCAAAAAAACACTACTGAAACGAAAAGTACCGCAACCACAACTTGAGCAAGAGAGAGAAAAGAGAAACAAAGCCTATATCAGAAATCGTAGTAAAACCTAAAGACGACGAGAAAAGGAAAAGTGACATTTCAACATTGCCTACTACAATACCACAACAACAAAAAGACAGTGGAAGAACTGTAATAGCTCCTGCAAAACTACAAAGAACAGATCCATTTGCGTATATGAGAATCAGATCTTCGTCTCTATCTAATGAAAATACTCCTAATGCATATATGATAGGATCCACTAGACATCGGTAACGGAAGAAGAAAATCAAAAACCACAACAATCAACACAACTGCAAAAAATAAAATCTCCCCAACCCGGTTGGTTACCTTAGGGTCAGAGACCAAAACCCCCCAGATAAACTGAAAGAAAATTCACACAACAGAAATAATGAAGTATATAATTGCATAGCAACATTAAATACAAGGACATTAAAAACACATGATAGATTTAGAGAACAATTGTTTGAGACCATAAACATTTTCGAAGCGAAACAACAAAGGGCAGAGGTTAATAGATTTTGCACAAAAGCACAATCTTAGTGTTATGAACAGCTATTTCAACAAAAAACCTAGTCGGAAATGGACATGGTTGTCGTCAAGCGGATACGTCAAAAATGAAATAGATTTTATAATTACGATCAAACACAATTTGTTCCTAGATGTAGATGTCATAAACAAACCCAACTTCAACACCGTCCATCGGATGGTTCGCGGAACAATGACTGTGTCCCATAAAAAAACACTCACGCAAAAACTTACGAAATAATAAGCAACCTATTAAACTGCCTTAACCAGATACTATTTTAGACCCCTTAAAACATGCTTTATAAGACAAACTCCACCAAACTCATACTACACATGAGAATTATGATATCTTAGAAAATGAACTACAACAAATTGAAAAACAATACGCAATCAACTAAAACTTCAAAAGATAAAATCGGAAATAAAACGAGGGATTTAATAGAAAGGAAACAAATTATGAGACGGAAAAAAACAACTGACAGGGGAGAAATAACTAAGATACCTAAGTAAGAAGATCAACGAAAGCATTAGAAATCATAGAAAGCAAACAAGACAAGATCGAAATATTGATCTATTCCCATCCAATACCAAGAGCTAATACCATTTGGTATTAGTTTATTTCCGATTTTATTTTCTATTCCCAACGAGTAACACATTTTAAAACCAATACCAAAACAAGTTTGAAAAAATCAGATACAGTCAGGTTCAGTAAAATTAAAATGCTTTGAGTGATTTTAAGTAATGTTTAATCAAGATTGGGGTTTGAATATAAATCACATATAATTGCGTATCTTAATAATAAATCACCTAAAAAATCGAATATGAATAGTTAAAGTACTGAAAATCTAACAAAATTATAAAATATCACAAATAATCAACTTTTAATATAACAATGTTTTTGGCAAAAACTTCAAAAATGGATATTTTACTTACATACGTAACAATAGTTATAAAGTATTACAGATAATCAACTTTTAATGTAACAATGTTTTCGGCAAATCTTCAAAAATGGATATTTTACTTACAATCTAACAATAGATATAAAATATCACAGATAATCAACTTTTAATGTAACAATTTTTTAGGCAAAAACTTCAAAAATGGATATTTTACTTACAATCTAACAATAGTTATAAAATATCACAGATAATCAACTTTTCATGTAACTATTAGCGTTTATTCATAATAATAATTCATCTAAAAATTTGGCAAAAAATCGAATATGAATAGTTAAAGTACTGAAAATCTAACAATAGTTATAAAATATCACAGACAATCAACTTTTAAAATAATTATGTAGCTTAGTAGTAATACATCAGCACTTTTTTTTTTTGCAAAAACGTCAAATAATAGGTCTTTACCTATGAAATTGCCGTTTTGTATGAAAAAATTTAAACGAATTTTTTCATGAATTTTTTATTTGTATTAATCGAAGTAATCACCCATGCAATCAATGCATCTTTGCCATCGCAGTGGCAGTTTATTGATGCCCTTCTTAAAGAAATCAGCTGGACGGGAGGCAACAAATTCTTCAAAGGCATTTTGTACTGCCTCTCGGGTATTAAATTTTTTTCCCGCCAAGAAGTTATCCAAATTCTGGAAAAAGTAGTAGTCTGTAGGCGCAAGGTCTGGTGAGTAGGGCGGATGACGGAGAGCTTCCAACCCCAGTTCTTGCAACTTGGAGACCGTCTGCTGTGCAGTATGAGGTCGCGCGTTGTCGTGCAGGAGCAGCGGAGACGAGCGATTGACCAATGCTGGTTGGAGATGCGCCAGCTTCTCCATCATTGTGTTCAGTTCTTCACAGTACACATCTGCAGTAATGCTCACCCCGTTTGGTAAGAAGCTGTGATGAATCACACCGGCGCTAGACCACCAAACAGTGACCATCACTTTTCTAGGGGTAAGTTTTCGTTTAGGGCATTGTTTAGGTGCTGAACCAGGATCCAACCAACTTGCTGAGCGCTTACGGTTATCAAACAGAATCCATTTTTCATCGCAGGTAACAATGCGGTTCAAAATTCCTTCATTTGTGTGTCTGTTGAGCAGTGCAAGGCACGTCTCGA
Organism: Polymixis flavicincta; assembly: GCA_949987655.1. Taxonomy (NCBI): domain Eukaryota; kingdom Metazoa; phylum Arthropoda; class Insecta; order Lepidoptera; family Noctuidae; genus Polymixis; species Polymixis flavicincta. The sequence goes on along the minus strand of OX465171.1, from coordinate 5,020,276 downwards.
CGCGTACTTCGCGCTGGCGATCATTGAGTTCGTGGGGCACCCATTTGTCAAGCTTTTTTACCTTGCCAATTTGACGCAAATGGACCAATATTGTTTTGACGCTAACGTCGAAAGCTGCTGCTAATTCAGCCGTAGATTGTGTATCATCAGCTTCCACAATCGCCTTTAATTCGTCATTGTCGACCAAAGTCTTCGGACGACCGCGAGGTTCATTTTTCAGGTCGAAATTTCCAGAACGGAAGCGAGCAAACCAATAACAGGTGGTGCGTTGGTTTGTAGTGTTAGCTCCGTAAACGTCGTTGATGTTGCGTGCCGCTTGTGCCGCGTTGCTGCCACGACGGTACTCATATTCCATAATTACTCGAATTTTTAACGTATCCATGATGACGAAAAAGATTGAAATGCGATGAAAATGTAACACTAATCAATAAAGAAATGACTACTTTTAAAAAAAAAAATCCATGTTTTTAAAATAAAATTAATTTGAAATTAGAATTCTTAGCCAAACAAAAATTATTTTGATTTGAAATGGCCAGTACTGCAGAACGGCAATTTCATAGGTAAAGACCTAATATAAATAATTTGCTAACATTTAAATTGACTTTTATGACCTGACTACTCAGATGACGCGCGTACTATAGTTTGGAAAGTTTTAGCATTCAATTACGATAGTACAGTATGTAAATGTTAGAAAATAAAATAAAACTTTGTGTAGCTGAGTGTACAAAAAGTCACGCTTTGGTATTCGTTAGTAAAAGATTTTTTATTTATAAAAATGTGGTACTCGTTGGGAATAGAAAATACATTCGGAAATAAACTAATACCAAATGGTATTAGCTCTTGGTATTGGATGGGAATAGATCGAAATATTTTTCACTTCAAATCAACTGGAGGAGTCAAGAAAGCATGGAAGAAGTTGCAAGAATGTACAAATTAGATACCAGAAATGAATAAACAGAAAAACCGAAAGAATAAAAAGAAAAGATCCGAAATACTATAAGCAACAACATACATATTTCTATCGAAACCTTTACAACGAGATACCACATCCATATTTACATGTCTTACCCACATAGAAGACGAAGACGCGATCCCAGAAATAATGGAAAGTGAAATATTGAAAGCCATCCAACACAAAAAAGTGGGAAAACGCCAGGTGAAGATTGAATCTTGAATGAACTTTTGAAAGGGTCCTCAGGTATTTTACTTGATACTCGTACTTTGCACAACATAACTAATAATATCATGGGCTGTTTTGGCTCTCCGTCTACGTAGCATATCATTCCGTCTGTAACATCTAGTTTTTAAAATATTGGCCTACTAAATGCGTGTAAGTTTCTTATTACGCAAATAAACATATCATTTAATTTCAGCCCCATGATCAGAGGCCAAATTGCGTAATATATTATCAAGGCCCAAATTCTGTATGGTTATAATGATTCCCCGCGGAATCTTACTACGTTCAAACTATGTAAATAATATATTGTATTTTGTAGAAACCAATGTAACGGTAAGGAATTGAAATGTCATATGATTCAAGACAATTTGTCGATACATATTATTAATACGATATTAGCAGATTTCGTGTGTAATTGACGTGGTTACGACTGAGAAATCGTTAAGTGGTCATAGTGAATTCAGGGGCCCAGTAGGAATCGGTTTCATTTAGACAGTTCCACAACATTCATGGCGTTGTTTACGTTGCTAAGCAGACAATGTAACTTTCAAATTTGTTCAGATTCTGATTAATAGTGAGTTACACAATTAGGGTGTAGGGTGTAGGCCACACGCACAGAATTACAACTTGGACAAAAATAAGCACTACACGTATCTATATTTTATGTTTAATCATGTTTATTGTCGTGTCACACTTAAAAGAATAGCACCATCCCATTTCTTCAGGTGGGTGTCGTAGAAGACTAAGGGACATATCTAGAGAATGGGCAGCAGCGTTCTCTATGAATTTTACCACTACACTGCGATCGCCAACCCGCTAGCCAAGCGTGGTGATTATGGTAAAACCTCACTTTTGGGGGACGCCTACGTCTAGCAGTGGACGTCTTTCGGCTGAAATGATGATGATGATGACTTACACATCAACTTACTGTCAGTTCTACACTTTATTAATAGTTTGTTTAACAAAAGCTTACTTACATCTCTTTTCGTGTTGCAATAAGTACATAATCACCAGTAATAGGTAAGTAACTAGCTACTCAAACTTTGAACAAAAGACTTGACCATCAATCTATTTGACACTTTTGACAGCTGTCATGTTGATCAAGCCTTTTGTGTTACACAGCCCATTCATAGTTGTTTTACCTCTGATTTTTGTCGAAATCAAAGTGATATTTGTTTTCGTTTCTTTAAGGTTACATTTTGGTTGCTGCCACTAACAAATCTGTCAGTATCACAGTGATCTTTGTACTCGTTATAATAAAGTTACTAATGGCTTGCTGCTGTCAAACGGACTGTAAGTACCTATACCTATTGACATAATGCACTATGTCATAATATTGTAATGAGGGGCTTGTAGCTAAATTAATAACAATCACTCGGGTCGGTCAATCTGCTTCAGCTACGCTTGCCTTCGCTGGTCAGTGGAACATCTTTACATACCAAGACCCCTCCGTGCCTCGGAAAACTCGTTAAGCCGTTGGTCACTGCTGTCATTCGTGGATCTGACAGTCCTTACGGGTCGTCAGAATACCGAAAGTGACAACCAGTCTTACCAAAAGGTATCGCAATACCTACCCAGTAACTGAATTGTGGAGATTAGGTAGGTAGTTGCTCATACTGGTATTCAGCTACATCCGGTAGACTGGAAGCCGACCCGAACATAGTTGGAAAAGGCTAAGCAGATGAAAGCTATATGTCATCGACACAGTGTGCAACATCGAGGACACACCCTCAAGAATTTTTAAACTCTTTAAATCCATCTGGGTTGGAAAGGTATTAATTCCGATAGCTCGACATTGGTCAAACGTCAGTTGGTTGAGTTAAACGTCAGGGATTGGCTGGACTCACTCCCCTTTATTACAGAACAAGGTTTTTCTTTAGGCATGGTTTAAACCTTCGAGCCTATTTTTTAAATAAGAACCTAACTGACATCGAAATACAGCTCCTTTTACAAAACTGACAAGTTAGTCCAGTGCTAAATTGTCATTTTTGGAAAAGGAGCTGTAATTCTATTTCAGTTCTAAGTTCTTATTTCAAAAACAGCACCCTAATTGCGTAACTCACGATTGATCATAATTGGTTTCGTCTTCACAGTTATACAATATTCATTGCGTTATTTATGCTGTCGAACAGACACATTTTTCGAACATATGAAGCAATGGTTTAACAATCCGTTTCAAAACGATACAGATTATGATGAATCGTGAGTTACGCAATTAGGATGCAGGCTCGATGGTTTAAACCATACCTAAAGAAAAACCTTGTTCTGTAATAAGGGGGACTGAGTCTAGCCAATCCCTGACGTTTGACTGACAATTCCAATGTCGATCTATCGGAATTATATTCGAGAGTAAGCACCCTGGTCTGGTCACGCACTAAAGTTAAAAGTTTTAATCCTCGTAATTATATCAAAAAAATTAAACTCTCCAAGCCTGTGTATGGGCACAAGAAATGTTAATCAAAAATCTTCGACATAATGTCATTGTAGCCACCAACACCGGTCCCGCAGCCGAACAGCTCACAAACATTCAGCGTATTCCAATGATACCGACGGATTTGCCTATACCTATCATTTAAGAGGCTTCAGTTCCCGGTTAAAGTATCATTTGCAATAACTATTAATAAATCTCAGGAACAAAAATTTTCACGGGTCGGTATCAACTTAAGAAAATATTTTTTTTTCCAATGAGCAACTAAACGTTAGCCAGTCTCGCGTGGGATCTCTGGAAAATCAATTTATTTTAACAAAGGTATTAATTATAGGGGCGTATTACTATACCAAATTGTTCATTTAAGGTTCTTCTTAACGGGACTGCGATCGTTTCTATAATATCCACGGTGGATGTTGCAAGACAGTTTGATTGATTTTTTTATTCACTCACTAAATACACTTTTATACTTTTCACTGCGCACTGATATGATTTTTACACATTTCCATTTCCTTCTTCATGTTCTCGTCTTCCTGACCACCGCAAACGCATTTTTCTTACTAACTACTACATGCTTTCCGATCCATTTCTTCTGCTTGTCCTTCAACTTTTTCCATATAATTATGATTTCTACAACGGCGATAATTATCAAGGCCGACGCTAATTATACAGGATAAGTTTTTATCCAGTGCGCAAACTGTAACCATGAATTCAGCATATCATTCTAGACCCCTACCGCAGAAATTTTTCGCTGAATCAGCTGTTTCATAGAAAAGTACAATACCTACGCGGTCAAAATGTACGGAACAGCTGTTTTTTTTTTTTTGTACAACCGGCGAACAAGTTCTGTCTAGAATGATATGCTGAATTCATGGTTACAATTAGCGCACTGGATAAAAACTTTTCCTGTATGTTATTTATCTGGATGTGAGACTCAACCGTAGTATTACTTTCTCCCGATGCATTTTGCGCAATTAGGTATAACCTCCTAATCTTCGGTTTTGGAATATGATCTTCCCATTTTTCTGGTTAAGTACGTGACTAGTTGTGCTGAATGTTCCCGAAATTGTATCAATTTTTATTTCGAACACATCTTAAACGCTCTAATTCAGTGTAAAGAGGCACACAAGAATTCACTGAATTGCACAATTCGCCCGCTACGCGATACCCGGCAACAGTTGATAGGAACCCGACGCCGCCGCCGCGGCGCTCGCGCCTGGCAGGGTCGCCATGAATTGTGTGGGTTGCGGGAGACAATCAGAACACGTGTGTACGCCACGCCACGAATGGTTTATTACGACTTTTTACTTAATACTAATACATGAATAAATGTGCTTAGGCTACACATAGATACTACTAATTTTAGACTAATTTTACAAAAAAAAAGCGAGTGTTTATAAAAACTGCGAAAGATTGGCGGGTGATCACCGGACACAAAGCGAAACTCCTGTGCTGCTACTTTGAAAGTTCATATGTATAGAAATACTCAAAAACTTTGCCAAATCCGGGAATCAGACCCAGGACCTTACCGTAACTCAAATATTAATATAATATTAATATTGCATTTATTTCAAACTAGCTTTTGCGAGCGTCTTCGCCCGCGTGGAGATCGGAAATTATCTCACGGGAATGTACTACCGGGATAAAAAGTATCCCATGTATTAATCTAGGTTATGATCTGTTTGCCAAATTTCATCCAAATCCGTTAAGCTGTTTGAGCAACAAACATCCAAACATTCACATCTATAATATTAGTAGGATAAAGCACTTTTAAATTGACTAGGGGTCGGTCGGTCAGAAAGATAAAGTTACCCATTCCAAAGCGTAACAGGTTCCTATAGAGAAGATCGGGCAAGAAACTCCATGGACACTCTTTTAAATCAAAATATTGTCACAATCGATTGGTTGCATTATTCATTTTGAAATTATACACGGGAGAACGATGTAAAAAGACGTGCAGAATGAATGCGTCAATAAAAAAAAAATAGCATTTCAGAATATAAAATAAATCGTGACTAAGATGACCAGTACCTAACAATAACATGACGTATAGATCAGCATCGTTCAGCACAACCATTTTGAAGGCCAAAATCAGCCTATAAAATTCCCAGAGCTGGGACTCAGGCCTCCTCTCGGTGAGAAGGAGTTGACTGTAATATACCACGCGAGGGCTCGCGGTAACACATGTCTTCGAATTTTCGGTTATCGGACGTTTTCTCACGATATTTTCCTTCACCGTTTTTGAGAGCAATGGTGATGAAATAATTTACACAAAGTTAGCGCCTGCCTGGGTTCGAACTCACAACCTACAACTCGTAACTACTAAACCAACGACGCAGTGCTTAATTTAGTATTCCAACATTTCCTATACTCAACAGAATCACGTAAGAGTTAGCTCTAGTAGTCCGTTCACGTCCGCAGTGCGTTGGTGGGGCTCGAACCCACGACCTCTCGACCGCCGGTGTAATGTCGTAGCCAATTGGCTATAAATAGACGCAGAGTCGCGGCATGGATGATGTATAATGTGTTTTCACTTTCTGAACGGTAAATGGCCGATCTGTGCTTGTAGAATGAGAATTACTTCTAACGAATGAACGACTATTTTTGTTTTTAAATAAAATTGTAACATTCAAGAACAGTTCACCTTCTAGGGATATGTGCTCGGTTCCAATAAACAAAAACAGATCCTTTTGCTTACCATTGCATAGCATTTTATGTTTCCAAACTGAGCAAATAAATAGTTTCGTAAGCTAATTTTAGATGTGATAGCTACTTCCAAATGGTCTACTATGCGAAGGCATAGGGTCTTTGCTTCGTTATTGGTAAAGATACAAGTCTTAATTTGAACCTACAACTGTCCTTAAATTATAGAAATCGGACATTAAACGATTTTATTAATTAAGTGGGAGGGGCCAATTTAGCTGAAAAAATTTCAAGTTAGTGTCAGGTTGTACGTTCATTAAAATATGATTTGATAATAGCAGGCTACAGAATTGTCTCTAAGTTCATATAATCCCATTTATACCTAAATATATAATGAAATGTCATTCAATGAGTAATTTTTTTGAGGATGGGAAATCATCAAATAATTTCTGCTCTGGGCGGAGCGGGGGGCGCGTCAGACTTTTACTGACTAAAACGCACCAATGTTCTCTCAATTGCCTGTGTGCCGGGGACCACGGTATCTCTTTCGGTCATTCAGTGGGATTATATGAACTTTTAGGGTTGTATTTATGATTATAATTCTGTAAATACATACGTGTTACGGTCGCAAATGATATTTTGTTCAACATAGAGCCTGACACTGATCAGCAGAATGCAAATCACGTTTCGACGAATTTCGCAGGCTACTCTGGCAGTTCGGACCATTAACCGTTTTATTTATTTATGTTTACCTGTGAACATCGCTGTGGGCTACATTATCTCTCAAGTTACTGGTTTTGTTCTGTTTGTAATATTGCATACTGTAGCTGTTTATGTTTTCTATTTAATAAAATAAAAAAAGAATAAGAATAGTTTATTTGCAAAAAATATAATAAATAAATGATGGAACTAAAGGAATGAATTGTAAATTATATCAATGTTAGATTATTTTAAGGGTTTAAACCACCCATTGTTTTAACACGATTGTGACAAAATAACTCTTGTTTTATTCAAGTAGTGTGACTATTGTGAATGTGATTTGTGTACATTTTAATTGTGTATTAGATACTCTACGGTTATAATAGGTGTTCTGCCAAGAACGTACAGAAAATAAAGGGGAACAAAAAGAAACTACGTTTTCAGTATTCTTAACTCGTGTATTACTAACAAAACTTAAAAACAAAACAAACTTGTACTTCACATCGGCCTCTTTTACCTTTGAACTAACATTACTATGCCCACAAAACTATTTCAATTTCGATTATTTTTCACTCTAGAAAAACGTTTTGATAATATTTTTTGCTAATAAATAGACATCTAATATTAGTTCAATTTTCACTTTTCCACTGATAAAAATTGCATAATTTATTAAGTACATTTGAATTTTCAATTTGGTTTGTATATTTAAGTAACAATTTCAGAGAAAAATTATCAACAATTTAAATCAGAAAAAAAGTCAGTCGATTATAAAACATGTCTTTCAACAGACATAATAATTATAACAAATAACATAGAGCCTCTTTTACCACTTTTGAAAGAATATAAACGAACAAAAAATTTTAATGTAAAAGTGTACGTTAATTTAGATAATGCAGTTTATATTGTTTCGAGAGTGTGAAACTTAGATGTATACATGAGTGAATCGGCCATGGGATCAAGCCCATTGTCGGTCCACGAACAATAGACTCCGAGGAGGAAGTGAACTGCGTTAAAACGTATGAAACCATTACGTAAAAAATCACTTCCGATGGCGCACGCAAAGCTAAATACATTTGGCATTCGCAATTTTGGAAAATAAAACATTTTTGGGCACTCGCTTATGGAAAGTATTCAACTTCGCGTACGCCGGGCACTTAATCACATAAAAATATTTACAAAAATTGGTATATGACGGTAACAAATAGTTAACAAATGACTAAAGATATTTACAAGGAAGGTTCTTTACCTAAACTTAGTCCCATCCGTGGTGTTCCTCGTGGTGTTCGTGGTGGATTGGTACCCAGACCTTCTGCCAGACTGGTTTCCATACCTTCTTCCATGCTGGCACTTCGATCGACTTCCAGTCAGGTACCTGGATCTGCTTCCATTTCTCTACCCAGATCTTCTTCTGGACTGGTACCCAGACCTCTTTCTTGACGGTCTTCCAGACTTGAACCTTCTCGTCTACCCAAGCCTGCTTCTTCTCAGTGACCCAAGCTTGTTTCTTCTCTGTTTTCCAGATCTGCTTCCACTCTTCTTTCCACTCCAACTTCTTTTCCGTCACCCAAACTTGTTTGTGCTCGGTCTTCCAGATTTTCTTCCATACTGGCTTCCAGATCATCTTCTTCCTCCACAGGTCGTGGCTGGTGTACTCCCAACCATGGTCATCCTTGCCTAGGAACTTCTCTCCGGGAACGCCTTCCTTCACCCACTCTGGGACGTGTATTTGTTTCCAAGCTGGTACCTGAACTTCCTTGGTATGTGGGACTTGGATTTCTTTCCAAACTGGTTTCCATACTTTTTTCCAGTCGGGAACCTGAACTTCCTTCCAGATGGGCACCTGCACTTCTTTCCAGATTGGTTTCTGGACTACTTTCCATGCAGGGACTTGCTCTTCTTTCCACTGTTGTACTTTCTCCGTTTTCCATGCTGGTACTTTTTCTTTCTTCCATTCAGTTTTCCAGACCAGTTTCTTTTCTGTTTTCCAGATTTGTTTCCACTCCTCCTTCCATACGAGTTTCTTCTTCCACACTCCTTCTGGTGGTGGAGAGTGCCAGCCTCCAGGGGAGCGTTTATCCCGAGATAACTCAGTGTCCTTAGCCGTCTCCTGGATAGGCACGGCTAAAGATGCAGCACACGCCAGCACCACCCATATCTGCAACAAATAAACTAGTTTTAATTTCCACAATGATGGTTCACTTTCCAACAATTAAGATTTAAGCCTCGTATTAAACGGTCAATGTATTTTTAATGGTTTCACTTTTACTGCATTAATTTGAAGTCTTTATTTTTATTGTGTCGCACGTGTTATGTAAGGTATCTAAACGTGGGCTTATTAAGCATTCATTAATAATAATTTACGTCAGGCACAATATTCGATGCAAATCTTCATATTATGACAAATGTTGTGCACACAAAGAATAATATTTAATAATTAAAATGATAGAGTTCTAATGTTAATGTTGTTTTTTATGCATGTTATTGGTGACTTTAGAAATCGGTATTGAGCTTTCATAAGTTGTAGTTTCTGCGCAGGCGCGTCGAACATGAATGATAGGCTGTTACGTATGAACGTAAATGTTATTTAACGAGCCTCGGGTCAATTATTCGGATTATTGCAATTATTATAAGATCACATAACTTTTGAACAAGTATTTATTTAAGTACGAATGTGTGGCTCGATTTTAAAGTTCGTAGACCGATCACTAATGTATTTTTTATTGTTATGATTTATTTTCACGATCGATGATACATTTTATCGAGTTGGGATGACGATCCCGAAAAAATCAAAACAATAAATTTGATTTAAAAAACAACAATTTGAACTGGAATAAAATCGCGATTTTATTTTAAAAATTCCGAAATTTAATCGAACACTTTTTTTATCAATTTATAGAAAAAAGAACACTTGTTTATATTGTAAAAAGAACACGAAATAAAGTCACTGTCACACACTGCACCCACCGTAATAGTCAGCGTCCTCATTTTGGTATGATGTCCGCCGCGACTGACGATGCTGCGCATGCGCTGGTTTTTATTAACGGGCCCCTCTCTTGCTCCTGCGACCGTGACGCGAGTGATGCGATGCTAAGTGTCGTAGGGGAGGGTTGAGCATCTAACGCAGGTCTGCGTATGCGCCAATTATTATTGTTTTGGTTTTCTTATCATGCGAATATCTGCTCACGCGATTTGTTTTTTTTTTTATGTTTGTTATGCGAAGTGCGATTTTTGTTTTGAAGTTTAATGTTGGTTCAGATTGACTTTTTAGTTTTAAGAAGTATTAAGAACATTTGATGTTTTCTAAAATATTTTTACATGGAAGTAAAAAATATATTCTTATTTCATAAAGAAGTTAAGTGCCTCCTTCATTTTTACTTTCTGTAATGTTTATTTCATTTTACACAAAATCACAACAATAAATCAAGATAAAGGTGACTGCAAAACTTAGAAAACATAGTGCTTGATTTTTAAAAAGTGATGTTAGTCAAAGACGTTGATTTTTCTTACAATTCCGTCGAAATATTCTTCAATAAACTTGACCTGGCCAGGCCATAATTAAATCTAGTAACTATACTAATAGCTTTACGATCCTAGTTTTCCGGTGCTAAAATTATCCCATTCGCTTTTCAAAATAATTAGTTTATCTTAATACGGACTACACCAGTGGGGCAATTCTACTAATTTTAAGAACGTTCACAGTCTGATCTCAGTGTCAATCTGTCAAAAATTCCTATACATTTTTGTCAAATTTTTGAATTTCGATTGTCGCCGAGATGACACTGCGAACGTTTTTAATTAGTAGAATTGGCCTTCTGATTTATTCTGAAAAATCTCCTCTCATAAATTAGGTGAAGTGAACTTGAAGTAATGTGTCGATTATCAGATGCAATGACAACTCATTTCATCTGGTTTAATGTTGGCGTGGTTGTCTATGGAAACAGCTACTTAGATGTAACATAGACGTAACTTAGATACAACTTAGATATAACTTAGTCTTATTACATTTTGTGAAGTGTTTCTCGTGCTTGTGTAATATGTTTATCTTGTCAATCATTCTGTGTTAGTTGATATTGATCATTTAATACTGACGTAAGTAAACTAAACAAGACTCTGCAACCAATTCTTTGACAAATTTTGTCAAAAATAAATAAACTCAATAAATCATCATTTGCCTAGCCTTTTAACAACTATTTTGGGGTCGGCTTCCAGTCTAACCGGATGCCGCGAATACCAGTATCTAGGTACTTATTTCACATGGAGCGATGGCCTATCTGAACTCCACAACCCAGTTACTGGGTACTTTCGGGCTTCTGACGATCCGTAACAACGGTCAAAGATCCGCAAATGGCAGCCGAGACCGACAGCAAAGCGTGCTTTACGAGACATAGAGGGATTTTGATATGTAATGATGGTCACCCATCCAATAAACAACCACCGTAAGCATAGATTAACCTGATCGATCAAACCGTGTGGCTGTTACTACGTAGCCATAAGACCCTCTAAATAAATAAAATAAAGTTAATAAGTAACTTAGTAAAATAAGTAAGTTTACTTACATAAGTCACAGTGTAGAACATCTAAGTTAAATTAGAATGAAACACGTTTTTTGATGATTTCATCTAACCGGTATATTGTAGAAAGTCAGATAATAGAATATGCATCGTAATTTCTATACCTATTATTATATCTTATGAAAAAATATGTATATGGTCCCGTATGTGTCGCTGGGCGTAAAAGAATAGCACCATCCCATTTCTTCCAGTGGGTGTCGTAGAAGGCGACTTAGGGACTTACTAGAGAATGGGCAGCAGCGTTCTCTATGCATTTTACCACCATACTGCGATCGCCAACCCGCTTGCCAAGCGTGGCGATTATGGCAAAACCCCCCATTCTGAGGGAGGCCTATGTCCAGCAGTGGACGTCTTTCGGCTGAAATGATGATGATTATGATGAAAAAATAAGCTTAAAGCTATAATTTCCTCATTGACACACCTTCTGTTACTGCCCCCCAGCTGGGCAACAGCCTCTTCTCATACACAGAAGACATGTTCACCACGCTGGCTCAAGACTGGTAGGCGACTTATATTCACTATAAGTCCCTTTTAGGGTCCTCCATTATTGTTAGGCTGTAATTATTTTCTTTATTAGGGGCTCGTGTGCCGTGGCTAAATCATCACAGCTTGCTTTCCTTGGGTCAATCGAAGGTCAATAACTGAAACAGCATAAAATAATTAAAAAACCTTTTTTTAAGCAAACTACTTATTATTAACCATCTTCAAAAAGAAGGAAGTTATCAATTCGTTTTTTATGTATGTTCGGGCATAACTCCGTCGTATACATATAGACGGATTTGCAAGAAATATTTTTTTGTTCGAAAGGGATTTCTTCCGAAATGGTCCCATTAAAATTTCATATAAATCTGATGATGTGTTTCGGACAGACAATGGAACACTTTAAAAAATGACCGCAAATCCACCGCGATTGCTGCTATCGCATAATATGTATTGTTTTGACCCCAAGGATGATTAAATTTCGGATGGGGTAGGTGCTATAACTAAAAACTGAAAAATAAAATAAAAAATAAAGTTTTTTTTATATAGAGTTGACCCCAGCATTACTATAAGCATTTAAAATTGAGTCTATTGTCTTAAAGAAAGGATTTGTCAGTATCGAAAAATACGTGTATTTTGAAAAATATACCCGTATTAAAATTCACTTCAACAGTCAATTATGAACCGATTTTCAGGTCTGGCACCTACTTTGTAACACCTTGTATATCTTTAATTGAGTAACGTTGGCAATATTCAATTATTGATCAATTATTGTTCACATATATGTTTGTGATATTAGTTACAGCTGACAAATCCTAGTGACTGTAATTTCTACAGCGCCCCCGAAGCATGAATATTGGAGACGATATTGCGGTTTAAAATTAACGTCTAACTAATCAAAGAGATATCGTGGCTTAATTATTTGGTTGCAATGATTTAATTATTTGGTTGCTATGATTTAATTGTTTGATTGCTATGATTTAATTAGTGTGTGAGGGGGTTAGTACTTCCTTTGAAATAATACGCACCAAGCTACCTTGTAATCTGTATCTGTCCTATAATATCCTACTTAATTTTATAAATGTGAAAGTTTGTGAAGATGTTTGGATGTTTGTTACTCAATCACGCAAAAACGGCTAGACGGATTTGAATGAAATTTGGCACACAGAAAGCTTATAACATGGATCATGGAACACATAGGTTTTTTTTATCCCGGCAAGTAGGTATGTTTCCGTGGGATAATTTTCAACTTCTATGTGGGCGAAGATACTGGCAAAAGCTACATATGAGAAACAAGTTTTTGCCACCGGCTTAACCCGCGTTGAGATCGAAAATTATCCCACAGGAACGTACGAGTACTATCGGGATAAAAGGTAACCTATAGGTACAGGGTAAGTTTTTATCCAGTGCGCGAACTGTAACCATGGATTCAGCATATCATTCTAGACCCCGTACCGCAGACATTTTTCGTCGGTTATTAAAAAATATCTGCTGTTTCAAAGAAAAGTGCAGGTCCTACGCGGTCAAAATATAAGGAACTGCAGATTTTTTTTTTTGAATGATATGCTGAATTCATGGTTACAGTTTGCGCACTGGATAAAAACTTTTCCTGTATAATTCTCTTCCCCAGGCTGCGTTTCGTAGGGATGTCATTTTATTAGTGTCCAATAATATTTTCAGCAAAACAAATTATTTGAAGTTCGATTAAATAGGTGCCATTTTTCATCATCAGCTTCATAATCATTATTTTCTTTTCTCCTGCCATCTTCCCAGTTCCGAGCAAAATTGACAAAACAACGGTTTTTTTTAAACCAGGCTTAAACCATCAAGACAAAATTAAAAATCAAAATTAAAATATTTTATTTCACATAAACCTGCATGGGCACTTATGAAACGTTAGAAGCTAGGTGCACGGTTCCAATTTGCCGGTTCCTATAGAGAAGGGCTGGCAAATTACTCCACGGTTACTCCTTTAAAAATAATTGGGTTTCACAATGTTTTCAAATTACGGTGATCTATATAAATAAAAAGAAAAGTCCTGACTGACTGACTGACTCATCAACGCCCAGCCCAAGCCCTTGAACCTAGAAAGCTGGAATTTTGCACAGAGGTTCCCTTTATAATGTAGACATGGAATAAGGAAGGATTTTTCGAAATTCAACCCCTAAAGGAGTTAAAAGGGGATGAAAGTTTCGCGCGGGCGAAGCCGCTGGTAAAAGCTAGTAATATATATGGGAGGACAGTGCAGGCCTGTCAATAAGTAACAGGTACTTAGAGGAATGAAACCCTACAACGGCCTACAACGTTCTTCAATTCACAATATATTACATAATCTAAAAAAAAACTATTTAAAACAAATGACATGATTTCCATTACAAAAAAAAGTCGATATTAAAATTGATGTATAATGTCAAATAATGACGAGATTATGTCAGACATTGTAAAAATAAAAAGAATAAAAAATTACATTGTAAATTAGGAGCAGTTAATAGACTTTCACATTCGACATTTTTAAATATAGAACTTTAATAAAGGTTCTAAATTAAATACAAAAACTGATTTGAAGCCCAAGTTTACGTTTGAATTTAGCACTTAATAAGAACTTAACTGAAATAAGGCATGAAATACAATAACTGGCTAATCTAAAATTAAAACTCGTTTTGTATCGCATCGCTGTCAGGCGGAAAAGTATCCAAAAGGCTGGCAGCGTTGCCACGTTGGATGGCAATGCTGATTCTTTGACCTAAGAATAGACTAGCCTTTTGGTCACGTGAAGTAACATAAGTATTTTCAATTCAGTTAGGTAGGTACATATTAATTAATTAATATTAATAAAATTAAAAAAAAAACTATACTATGTGGTGGGACATCGACGCGCAATAGTTACCATGGATGCACACGATTTTGAACCCCAAAAAATCAATAAACCTTCCGAATCCAGTTTATCCCAGCCACGTATTTACGGTCGTCGGTCCATCTACCTGGGGGGCATCCCACTCTACGTTTGCCTAGACGATCGATACCTTCCCTCAAGCACTCGTCTGCTTCGATCCTTCGACAAACATGGCCAGCCCACTGCCACTTCTGCTTGCTTACTCTGCTCTGGTTCTTATCCTGATTTCATTTCTGATTGTATCCTTCAAAGAAACTCCTTATTTTAAAACAAATAAAACATTTGCTGTTCCATATTTATTTCTGCTGATTTTAGTATTTAAGTGATTCGCACCTCATAATATGGTAATACCGCTCTGGCTCGACCTAGTTTAGGATTTTACGTATCATCATCATCATCATTACAGCTGAAAGACGTCCACTGCTGGAAATAGGCCTTCCCCAGGCTCCTCCACTTCGACCGGTCTTGTGCTTCCCACATCCAGCGGATACCCGCGGCCTTCACAAGGTCATCGGTCCACCTTGTGGGAGGCCTTCCCACTCTACGTCTTCCGGTACGCGGTCGCCACTCCAGAACCTTTCGGCAGAATAGAAAATGTAAAACAGGAAAATAAACATTATCTTATCTAACTTGTACCTGTAGGTAAGAAAACTACTTAGGTATACTCGTACACACAAGGGATCAGTAGCGAGCTAACCAATCTAACTGCATTGTGTTGAGATCAAAGATCATTGTCGTAAGTTGTGGTGTAGGTACACGCACGAGCATACACCTAATAGTTATTACATACAGACGCCAGCTACCCCAATCTGTCAAATTTTCCCATTTGAACATGAGCCTTATGCTTACGCATTAAAGTTGAAAATCTATCAAAGAAATTTGACAGATTGGGGTAGCTTGATGTGCTGGCGTCTGTACACTAATATTATAAGAATTAAAATTGGTATGTAAGTTTGTATGTAATCTGTGGAAACATTTGGATTTGATAGGCCAATTCTTGGAGAAGGGTTTAGACTATTTATCGTCACGCTACGACTCCGAGCCGAGCAAAGAAACAGTCGGAAAGAACGCCAAGTGAAAACTTATCATGGGTGGGTGATAGGATACATTAACCTAACGTTTTCTTCAACTACATTTAGATAAGCTTCCAGTCTATATAACCACAAATAGAACAGCTACATTAACAGCAATATAACAGCTATTACCAGTATTTTACATCTGCGGGGGTGCGAGTTGTTCGAAAGAGATACCGTTGCCCGTGACACACAGGCAAGTGAAGAAACACGGTAGGTTTTAGTCAGTAAAAGTCTGACACTCCCTTCCGCTCCACCCAGAGCGGGAGAAGTTATTTGATGATAACCCAACCGCAAAAAAAGACTTTTAGTAAAGTTTAGTTAAAGTATTTTACTAATAGCGACTTCCTATATATCTGAGCTGCACAACCAAGTTACTTGGTAAAATGATACCTCTTGGTACAGCCGGGATCAACGGCTTAACCTGCTTTCCGAAGGACGAAGGGGTCTCGCTAATATATTATCACCCATCCACAGACCAACCTCGACAAGCGTTGCTTAACCTGATCAATCAACCAATGCGGCTATCATTATTTAGTAGCCACGACCCCTCAGTAAAAAAGTAAAAGTAATACGTTTTTATTGGTTCTCATACAATATGGTATTTTCCAATTTATTAAAAACTATTCTAATTTGAAGATTGCGACGAAATATGTAACGGAAAAATAAAAGTAAATTGATTTATATCCAATTTCTCAATTACAAACGATTTAAACAACATTTATTTTCGTTGCTTTGAATTTACCGCCAAAACGCTCCTTACGATGACTTTTTATCACGTGACGTCAACTTTGTGTAAACTAAAGTAGTTAGTAAACAAGTGAGTGTCGTGTTTATAATTTACAAGATTTTATAAGGATAGAAAGTGAAATCACTGGTGTTCGGTGCCTCTGTGCACAAATATGTACTTCTAAAACTGCGCCAAACTAAGTATTCGTACTGCTGCTGTTTACACAAAGCTGACGTCACGATGTCACGTTTCAAAGCCGACGATGTAGCGGCCAAAAAGTAGGTTGCGGTGAGGTGCACCGCAACTGAGGTGGGCCGCGATGTCGAATGGGAGGCATCGCGGCTGAGGGTTACGGGCTGCGGTAGAGGAGGAGTGCCGGTGCTTCTGAGCAGCGCTCTTCCCTTCCGTGGCCTGGACGGGGCCGCCACCGTTTGATGGCGGACGCGGTGGGGCCGCAGGGGAAGAGGAGTGTCGGTATAGCGTCAGCCGCTCTCCCTATCCCCTGCGGCCGAAAAGTGGTAGACGGGACGGCGTGTTGTGTTCCACACGCGCGCCGTCAATGATGTCAGCAACCACCGGTGGGGTCCGCAAGGGCCGATGCCTGCCAGGGGTGCGGGTTTGTTCGAAAGAGATACCACGGCCCCTGGCATACGGGCTACTGAGGGAACACGGGTGGGTTTTAGTCAGTAAAAGTCTGACACGCCCTCCTGCTCTACTCAGCAGGAGAAGTCATTTGATGATTTCCCACCCAAAAAAAAAAAAAAAAAAAAAACGATGTCACGTTATAAAAAGTCATCGTAAGGAGCGTTTTGGCGGTAAATTCAAAACAACGAAAAATTAATTTGATTTTAATCGTTTTTAATGGAAAAAATGGATATAAATAAATTTATTTTTAGTTTTCTGTTAAATATATCGTCCCAATCTTCAAATTTAAATAGTTTTTATCAAATTGGAAAATACCCTATTGTTTAACACCACAAAATTGAGTCAGCCCCGGTAAATTATGAGGATACTTGTGATGGGGTAAACAAAATGTTTCAATTACCGCCACAATTCGCCTTTTTCGCCCCATTCCTGTTCCTTATCTGACTCAGCACTGGAAATCTATTTTCGACTGTAAATCCCATGGTTGGACTCGACAACTCTAAAAGGTCCAAATGGATGTCAATGGATTTAAAAATATCACTGACAGTTAGGCCTATGAAATCGCGACGCAAATAGTGAACGCTGATATTGTGCATTGTATCATCGTGAGGCTAATTGGCTGGTAGCAGTAGTTGGTTCATATTGTTTAGTGGCTGACAATGGATGCGTTTCGGATGGAAACACAGCGGTGAGGAGGGTGCCTATCAAATTAGCATTCGTAATGGAGCTTCCATTTAGTTGTTGTGCTTTCGAATGGTATCAAATTGAACGTGACGTGTGTTTCCAACAACTACTAGAGGTGATCCTTCGTAAAAAATTTAGAACGTCTATTAAGGACGATGGTCTAAGATCATCACTATCATCATATGAGCCGAAAGACATCCAATGCTGGACATGGGTCTCCCCCACAGGGTTTTTGCCATAATCACCATGCTTGGCAGGCGGGTTGGTGATCGCAGTATGGTTTATAATTTATATAGAACACGCTGCAGCCCATTCTCTAGTTACCCCTTTAGTCCGGCACCACACAGGTTCTCTCACGGGCATACTCTAAGGTAGCCCGCGAATGAGATCGGCTTTTCCTACCTGACGACTCAGAGAAGAAAGGCCGAAACAAACAATCTAGGTCAGAATCTTGTGAAGACCATTTAGATTGGTGTCTGATATGGTATTTTGAAGGAAAGTACTATGCAGATTGAGTGGACCTGCTCCAGTGTCAGTGCATAGTCAGTAATTGTGCAGCTATACTGAATGTGGCGCAGTTTGTGTGATTACATTATATCTGAAAGCATGCGTGGTCACTCCTTCATTTCCAAACATCTCCATTAGTATTCCCCTAACGCCCTCCTGCTCCACCCAGAGCGGGAGAAGTTATTTGATGATTTCCCACCCAAAAAAAAAAAAAAAAAAAAAAAAAAACCCTTTCAGATGAAAAACAGGAAATTAAACAAAAGCACATCGACAATGACATGGCTCTCCGACGCCGAAGCTTTAAACTCTTGAAACCGAATGCTTTTGTATGAAGTACTCACAATGACGCTTACACAAACTACTATAAAGTACTTAGACAAATTACTAAAAAATAAAACTCAGTTGCTTTGTACAAAGTCTATACATATATTTTCACCCTCATCATTTTATTTTGATCTCACAATTAATTAAAAGGATGCGACTAACAATACTGGACACAGGATATACTCTATTGAGCGTATTGCGCGCGACCCCAAACGATTCGTTTTCAGTCAAAATCGTTCTTGAATGAATGATTTTAACTGTAAATGAATCATTTGGGGTAAGCCGGAGCTGTGTAGTCAAACCAGAATTTATTGCGTAAAATAAGATCTATATAATATATTGGATATTTCAATTATATCACCGCTGTTACAGACTCTTTTGAGAACATTCAGAGAAGGATTCACAATTATTTTAATCCTCATCTCCCTACATGTAACCCGAATAGGGGACTACTCGTTAGGGAAATTGAAAATATAAATTATTTTGATTCAAACGTTGTTATTAAATATACATCGTGTAATTTTCCATTCGGATGAACGTAGACTTAATTTTAAAATATGTCCTGTGTGTATTTGAATTGCTCGTATGAAATTGAGCAGGTACCTATTTAATTAAAAGCAAGATATTGCACGTTACTGGTACTTAGATGTTTTTTGGAAATTAATAATTTACAGATAATTCATGGCTATGTTTATATTGGATGGTGGAAACAGGTGGCTGCAACTTCGAAGAGCTCTTAACAACGCCTGAATTCGCACCAACACTGTAATGGCAAAGTATAGGGTTATACCCGACTACGGTGAATAAAAAAGGAGGGTTATGATTTTGACCGGTATGGATGCATGTCTTCTTTCATAACTTCTAAGCTACTTATCATAATTTGACAAGTGAGGTATTGATGGAAGTGTCCGCTGGCTATGTGACGTCACATTAAGTTGAATATAGCACGCTGTAGAGGACATAAAGTGATGGACTAAAACATCAATTGAGACGGCTCACATTGTATTATGTACAATGTGAGCTAACCCCAAAAAAAAAATACAAATGTAACCCGACTATTGAAACATCAGGCTCTAAAAAGTGTGAAACAAGAAAATATTGACATTTGAAAGCCGTGGTCGTATGCCAACTAAACAACATATTCTAAACGTATCAAGCGATCACAAGCTTTAGGGTAAGTGGCAAGTATTATTATATAATATGGATAAACAATAGCCCATGTCCCTACCTAGATCATGATCTATGTGTGCGCCAAATTGCATGCAAATCCGTTCAGCCGTTTA
Source organism: Polymixis flavicincta (assembly GCA_949987655.1). NCBI lineage: Eukaryota > Metazoa > Arthropoda > Insecta > Lepidoptera > Noctuidae > Polymixis > Polymixis flavicincta. The sequence continues at coordinate 5,000,139 of OX465171.1, read as the reverse complement.
ACCGTGAAAGCGTAACAAACAAACTTTCGCATTTATGTTTGGATTATTAAAGCGAAGCTCAATCGGTTGAAATCGACCTATTCATGTGTGCAATAAATTCCTACTAATATTATAAATGCGAAAGTAACTCTGTCTGTCTGTTATGCTTTCACGCCTAAACAGCTGAACCGATCGTCATGAAATTTGGCAGAGATATAGCCTGGAATACGGAAAAGGACATAGGCCACTATTGTATGCGATTACCGACGTTAAAGCGGGCGGAGCCGTGGGTAAAAACTAGTTGTGTATTTTTATTGACTAAATTTTGCAAAGTTTGACAACTAGTCTTACCAAGGGGTATCGTGTTAAACAGTGACTAGGATGTGGAGGTCAGATAGGCAGTCGATCCTTATAAAATACTGATGTTAGACTGGAAGCCGACCCCATCATAGTTGGGAAAAGGTCATGACGATGATTTATTGACTAATGTCAGTTTTCCAGTACGTAATAAATCAATTATAATACGTCGAGATATTTGCACTTGTATGAACTGGGTAATTGGTAATTCAGAATTTAATCGACACTTCAGTTTTATGACCAGACATTAAATCACCTTATTAACTTATCACTACAGTAAACGATCTTGACTGACAGATATTTATTATGAGCTTTTGCCTGTGGCTTAGCCCGCGAGGAGGGATTATCCCAGATCCCATGGGTAGTAGAATAGTAGGATAGTAGGATAGTAGAATAGTAGGATAGAAGGTAGCAGGATAGTAGGATAGAAGATAGCAGGATAGTAGAATAGTAGGATAGAAGGTAGTAGGATAGAAGGTAGTAGGATAGAAGGTAGTAGGATAGTAGAATAGTAGGATAGAAGGTAGTAGGATAGTAGGATTTATTACAGCTTCTGCCTGCGACTTCGAAGACGTAAAATTTCATAAACATATCCGGCTTATTAGTCGAATCGCAAGAAAAACTTCTAAATAATATTCCTTCTAAATAATATTTCATTTTCTATAGGTAACTCGCACGAAGTTGTTTTATTTGTGGGCGAATTGACAATTCCAGAAATTCGTATTAGGCAGTTGGCACGGTTTGAATAAAACGTTACTATGGAAACATAGAAAAGGTACTTAAGTAAAAGTACCCTAACTTTTATTACTTAAATAAAAAGTTCCAGTTGCCTAGATAATTGCCGAATTGCTTTAGACCGCAAATAAATTAACTTACTATCAATTTACTGGGTAATACGATACCCCTTGGCAAGATTGTCAGCATTTCTGGCCCCTGACGACCCGTAACGACTGTCAAAGATCCAAGAATAACAGGCGAGACCTACGCATAACGTGCTTTCCGTGGCACGGAGCGGTCTTGGCGTGTAAAAATGGTTACCCATCTCATCAGCAGTTTGAGTTGATAGATCAAACCGTACGGTTGTTATTTCTTAGCCACAAGTCTCTCCAATTCAAAACTCTAAATACCAACTAAAATAAACTATTAGTTGAAGACGCACAAAATGAGCCCAGTCCTTAATGTGAAAGGGTTGAAACTTGAAAAGCCAGATAATAATCTTCATTTCATTAATTGCGTCTAACGGATTACTCTGCGAGTTGTCTTAGGCCCGTCGAATCGTACGCCGTCCCGAGAAATGTAAAAGATACCATCTTCACTTCTTCTCAATCAGAAAAGGCAAATATATCTTCGATAATTAAGTTGACAGCATCAGTTGATTCGATTTCTCTTCAAACAAACTGACAATTTTTTGTAGTGATACTGGAAACTTTTAAGTTAATTATTTAATGAATTTACGTCAAAAGTAGAGTAAAATTGGTCGTCATGCTTGACATCGTAGTTAGATGAATGAAAACATTTCTTCTCTTCAGTTTTAACATCGCTATGCTTATTTAGTTCTAGTCATTTCTAGATATCTAGCTTAATTCAAATTCAAATTCAAATGTATTTATTTTGGGACAACAAGATCCAAAGGTTAGTTTACAAAAAAGAAAAAACTTAGAAAAACTATTGTTAGTACCTACCTAAATAAAATTACACATAGTTCTACACACTAAGATTAAGACGGTAGAAATCTTTGTACAATCTGTCATTTTGTCTTATAATCCGTTGACAAAACCCGTTTCTATTATGATTAAGCTAAGCGTGCAGGTCTTTAAAAACTAACCCTGTATAGTATATGCACAAAGAATCTAGGTTTTTTTATTATAGAAATATAAAATGAAAGATATGATAGGAATATGATTGCAGGTAGGAAACTATGGAGTAGGTACCCCATGTAACTGAGAGTGATCTAGTTAGTTAAAGAGATTCAATTGATAACCGTGTAGATAAGGGGGTTTAATTAAATTGGAATTATTATTAAACTTTCACACAGACGAAATCATATCGCGGCATTATTGTCTCGCGCACTGGATCTTGAATTCCCTGCTTACCAACCGAGAGTTGAAAATCAAACTGTGTAATTTTTCGACTTGCTGGAGATTTTAATTTTTCATTTTTTTATTTATTTTCACAAAAAGCTTCATAGACAATGAATTATGTTGGTAGCCTCCTTTTAGGCAAACACTGCCTGTGTTAAGGGACTCCGCTCTTCCGTAACATAGATTTTAATTGAAATGTAACATATTTTTTTATTGTTTAAACTAATATCTGGAGTATGTATCATGACTGGTAAGAAGCGTGGTGTATATGATTTAGTTTGGAGTGGTGTTTGAGGCGTGTGTGTGACGTAGTGCGGGTTGGTGTGATGTGATGTGCTGCGACGTGTAGTGTGGTGTGGTGTACTGTAGTGTAGATGTGGAGTAGTGTGAGGTGTGTATCGTTACGGTGCGTGGTTATATTACTCATGATGTTCCAGAAGAGCTTCCGTATCCTCATAAGTAGGAGACTTATTCCAGTTTGTTTATATTTTTTTACAGTCGTAATAGTTTCTATTGTGTACATTTATATTTTTATTAACCCTATTGTATAGTTTAGCTGAGCGATTGTAAAAAGTCTGCTTCCAAATTTGGTTTTACATTGGGGAATATCTGCAATTATATCTTTTCATCTTTTCACTGATTTCACGGAGATTGACTCAGTTGGATACTTTATACTCGGTTCAACATTGAGATTTGAAAATACCGCCCCAATATTGTTGTGTGTATTGTACACACATTATTTAATTTATCAATGTCTACATTCATGTTACAAAGAGAGAAATTTTCCAGGAGATTAATAAAATGTATTCAAATATACGTAACTTCGTTTACTGTAAGATAACATTCATCTCAATAGGTTCAAGGAATACCTTCTTTATTTTTAATGATGAATGAATCCATTTGTATCTGAATGAGCTAGCAGGTAATTGGCTCATAAATTACGGCTTTATTCCTTGATATTTAACCTCCCGTGATACTTTATTAAGGGGGCTTAGCTTAATAATAACAGACACATGGTCGATCGATCAGGTTAAGCTACGCTTACTGCGGTTGGTCCGTGGATGGGTGACCATTTTTCGTACCAATATCCCCCACCGTGCCTAAGAACGCACGTTAAGCCGTTGGTCCCGGCTGTCATTCGCGGATCTGTGACAGTTGTAACGGGTCGTCAGAAACCCGAAAGTCAGACAACCAGTCTTACCAAGAGGTTACGTGTTACTCAGTAACTAGGCTGTGGAGGCCAGATAGGCAGTCGCTCCATGGAACATACTTTTATTCAGCTGCATCCGGTTAGAGTGGAGGCCGACTTCAAAATACTTAGGAAAAGAGCGAGGCAGATGACTGACCGCACACGTAACGTATTTATTTATGAACAAAATAAAGAATTTTAATTTTCATCTTGGAAAAATTTGCTTCTCATTTGCAAAATATCACAGAACCGTAAAATTGAACTGTATACATGAATCGTATAATTACATAAATTAGTGAGAGACAAGATAACGAAAGTATTTCGGCACGGCTAGTAAATCTCATGAATTTTATAATTAAAATCACTTGAACGTAACGAAAGCTTATGTCCCATGGCTGGTTTGATAATAATGGTTACTATTTTTTATTTATTCAGAACTTCCAACGATCATTCTAGGTACAACCCAATGCAATATCTCTCCCGAGTGGGTCCCCGCATTGTCGTTGCGGGGGGGCTCAGTAACCGTGGTCTGCCACCCACGGTGAAGCCAAGAGGAACCCAAAGGTGGGGCCGCTTGTCAGGGCTTTTGTCTTCAAGCCAATGACGTAGCGGCCAAAAAGTAGGTTGCGGTGAGGTGCACCGCAACTGAGGTGGGCCGTGATGTCTAATGGGAGGCAACGCGGCTGAGGGTTACAGGCTGCGGCAGAGGAGGAGTGCCGGTGCTTCTGAGCAGCGCTCTTCCCTTCCGTGGCCTGGACGGGGCCACCATCGTTTGATGGCGGACGCAGTGGGGCCGCAGAAAAAGAGGAGTGTCGGTATAGCGTTGGCCGCTCTCCCAATCCCCTGCGGCCGAAAAGTGGTAGGCGAGACGGCGCGTTGTGTTCCACGCACGCCGTCAGAGATGTCAGCAACCACTGGTGGGGTCCGCAAGGGCCGTTTCCTGCCAGGGGAGCGGGTTGTTCGAAAGAGTTACCGCCGCCCCTGGCACACGGGCAACTGAGGGAACACGGGTGGGTTTTAGTCAGTAAAAGTCTGACACGCCCTCCTGCTCTACCCAGCGGGAGAAGTCATTTGATGATTTCCCACCCAAAAAAAAAAAACCCAATGCAATATTGAAGCAAACATAATACTATCAACTTATTTTCTAAAACTTAATACATGTAATGTTTATCTTTATGAATTCACTCAGTGGATAAGTAAAAATTTCTATATCTTCTGCAAAAAGGTTAAGAGTGAGTAGCGCTCGCGTCAGGGGCGCCTCATTCAGCAGATTAGTGCGGCTACGAGGTACCGCCAGCAGCTGAGGCCGACGTCACCGCCACACATATCTGTCAGGCACACTCAAACACATTGACTCTAAAATGTTGGCGTTATGTATCTTGGCTTTAATTAATTTAAATAAATATGAGACAAGTGCGAACTCACGCCTAACTCAGCATTATAATAGTCTTGGTCTTAAAAACGGTGAAGGAAAACATCGTGAGGAAACCAGCATGTCTTAGAACCAAGTAAAAGACATGAGACATCTACCAAACCTCTGGGTCTGACTGCCTCTTTGGTCTAGTGGTCGCAAGCGCCACTGCTTTGTATGAGGTCCTGGATTCGATTCCAAGGTCAGGCAAAGGGTCATCGGGTCTTTCTATCTGGAATTTATCAGTACTAGTACGAACTCTGGATTTGTGCTCGGTTCATGGCACATAATCACAAAAAAAAAACATATATTATATAGACTAACAGACAAATAATAATATTAACAATATGTAAGTACATGTATATAAAAACAGAGAGAAAAGAATCACAAGGCAGCAAAAAATTCGTCCTCATCGCCGTCAATGGGAAACGTATAATCATTATACTCAGGGCTGATTTTTCAATAGTCAATATAACTTTTATCTGAAGAACAAATCTGACAGTTTGACATATTTTCTATAAAAAAAACTGTCAAAACGCAATTTTATTCCTGAGATAAAAGTTGTTTGCCTATTGAAAACTCAGCCCTAAATGTTTCTAACAACAAACCTATTCACCCGTTGTATAACCTCATCGAACAATTCATTTATTCCATACATTTCACCACTCACGCCATTGTCCAAGGCGACTGTTACTCAAAAATGAATAATTCAATCCAGGTGTGCGGCTTCTCTTATGTTCTAAATAGTCTCATTACAAAACTATATATACTTTGATTGGAATGCTTGCCGAACCCTCCGCGTGAACTTGGCCCACTTTTCGCACGTGGTCTAAAGAGGTGGTCGGAATTTTGAGTAAGGTTGCGTTTTTTCCGGTGTTGTCTATTCTCTAACCAGGACAACGTATGAAAATCACATTAACATAATCAGCATTAAATGAAACCACGGCTGGGACACAGGGCTTCTCTTCGTAAGATGGTGTTTGCTGTAATCCTCCACGCGGGCCCAGCATGTCTTCTAATTTTTGGTTCTAGGACATGCCAGTTTCCTCGCGATGTTTCCTTCACCGTTTTGAGAGTACCAAATGGTGATGAAATAATTAACACAAAGTGAAACGCCTGTGCAGGTTGCGCCGTTTCCACTGGCCCACCACTGCTCCTGCTGCTCTGTGCGAATTTAGTATCTATCTAATCTAACTACCCTATATTGTCGAACTGCAAGGTGAAGGAATTTACACACAATTCTGAATTTTGCTAGTACTGGCCAGTCCATTTGGTAGGAGTCAAGCTAGTCTGCTATTCGTCTCTGGTAACCGCGATGACGTCATGCTTTTAGTGGGACCCAATCGGTGGTTCTCTTAGCCCATTTGTCTTCTGACATGCGGCAGACAGTGACCATAATAGACCTACATTCTCTCTGATAACATACTTATCTACACACACACTCACAACTCAAATTTACATAATTATCTTAACAGCTTTTGAATATTTAATTTATGTTAATTACCTACCTTCTTTTTACTCACATTCTGGTAATTTATGTTATGAACTTAAGAATTACATTCTTGCGCTCACAGAACACATCAAGCTATCCATTGTGGTGTTAATAACACAAGGCTTCGTCATTTTACGTACTTAACCATAAGTTTACTCGTATATACAAAGCCTTGCTATTATGTGTCTAAAACTAACAGGCAGATATACAGTACCCCTCATGACTATCGTCAATATCATCATCATTTCAGCGAAAGTCGTCCACTGCTGGACATAGGTCTCCCCAAGCTCCGCCACTTGGACTGGTTCTGTGCTTCCGGCGGATTTCTGTGGCCTTCACAAGGTCATCGGTCCACCTTGTGGGAGGTTTTACAACTGTAGGTCATATGGTATGCGATCATCACTCTAGAACCTTTCGGCCCCAACGGCCATCGGTTCTGCGAGAAATGTGCCCTGCCCACTGCCACTGGAGTTTGGCAATTTGCCGGGCTCTGTCGGTTGCCTTGGTTCGCATAGATCTCTTCATTCCTGTTTCGATGATGTATTCCAAGCATAGCCTTCTCCATGGTCCTTTGGGTGACTTTTAGCCTTCTCATAAGGCCCATTATAAGCAGGTACCCCTAGTTGAGTTTAAAGTTTCCACAAAACTGTTGGTGTAATACACAAGCTTGTAATGAGTAACTAAGAAGTGCATTTTTTTTTTTGTGTTTTGGCTTTGCACGGTTTGTGCATTTAGCCAGTGTCAAGTAATTTTACTTTTCAATCAAGTAAATGGCCCGATATCAGGCAAGAAATTACAAAAAAGTCTGTCAAGTCAACGTTAAGTCAACGTTATTGTAAAGCGGTAGTAACTTTACAATAAACTATTAGCAGTTTTTGGGGGGAACACGAAAAGTCCACTTTAGTTATTTTCACCTTCACTACACTTGTGCACTCACACGTACCTAACTAAATTGAATAATTCACTACCAAAATTATCTATACAAATTACATTCGCTATTTCACGTCATGAAAATGAAAATTCGTGCGACATGTTACAACGCGATCCCGCCAAAAAAAAACCAAGTGCATATTGAAGTTGAGAAGTATTTCGGTCACCAAGATACAGGCTGTGCTTAGTTTGGAACCCGTTGTCAAAGGCTTCTTCAGAGAGGCGCGAAGCGACTCTTGTAGAACGATTTCCATAAAGTTTTCATATTAATTTTTCTACGAGAGTTGCGTTGTTGGGAAACCTTAAATCATATTTTCCTATTAATTGGAACTTCATGCCAAGTTGCATGTGTAACATGTATGTGTAAGGTAATGTTCTTGTGGTAATAACTTGAAAGCCGCCACTGAAGCACTTACAATAATTTAACCTCCTGTAGATTATTTATAAGTCGGAAGCCGTATTCTCGCTGTCAGTTTGCTGGCAATAATCATCAAGTTCACCCTAATTGCGTCATTTTCAAGTTTATTGCTAATCCATTGCCATCCATCCATTTTCATATTCTTCATTGTTTAAGTATTTTTTTTTATTTTTTAATAGTATGTTGTAGCACATAAGTTTGTCTATTCCTATGTTGACATTAGTATCTAAGCCAAATATTATGGGACAGGGCGGTGACTCATGAAATACAGATACAACTAGTTCAGGAGCTTCAAACAAGTTTCTGTTACCTATTATGTCAATATAGAAGAAGTATTAATATTAATTATTATTCGCTCGTTGTAGGCGAGTAAGTTCGTATGAATCAAATAATAAGCCAAGTATTTTTGTAGTTGGGTTGAATGGCTTCGATGTATCCGACGTTGGTAGGTGAACTTACTTACGTGTCGTCACTTGTGTTTTCTTTAATTTATTCTGGTCGCGTACTCTCATTCATGAATGTTGCACATGTTGCTGTCACTCATAATGGGTGACGTCATTTGACAATAAAAGTGAAGTTGTTAACTGTTTAATTAAGTTATTGTTCATGTCATGGTTCATTAACACAGAAGCTGACATAAATACTACGATATTTTTATGAAAGTTTTTAGACAAAAACATATTTTTGCTGAAGTTGGTGGCAAGCAATTAAAAAACTAAACCAAAGCCACCGACTCCCAAAATAAAAGTTAGTTTTGACCAAGTAGGTAGTGTTTCTCTAAAAAAGTTTTATTTTCTCTTTTTATTACTGGTAGGTACTACCTTTCGCCTATGTACATGACAGTGTCAAGCAGTTATTATAACGTCATCGAAATAGACTAAGTAGAAAAAATACGTATTACTAATATAATACGTATTTTATTAGGTTTTAGTTACATGTTGCACAAATTTGTAAGATTTAAAAGAGCGGCGCCTCCTGGCACAGGCATCTATATGCTTAAAAGGAGGCGGGGCGGGCGCGCAGCGAATGCGTCGCGAACACGCCACGGCCTCGTGGCAAATTCGTAACGTTTTCGTCGCGAGTTTGTAGCAAGTGAACGATGTACAATAAAACTCAATTACAAAATGAATTCCGACGAGGAGACACTGTTTTTGGCTTTGTTACTTCGAAAACGCCGGAGACGAAAACGAAAGCAAAAAGAAATGGCGTCCAAGCGGCGATTCGCGGCGATCTCGTTGCGCGTCCGCAACGAATTCGCTGCGCATGCGCCGCGTGTTCGTTGTGCGCTCGCTCCGCTTTGAGGACGTTCGCAATCCGCTAGTATGATAAGGCCCTTAAGCAAATAACTTCTGAAATCGATCCATAATTGCCGGAAATATCACGTAACACAAACACAAAATAAACAGTCGAATTAAAAACCTCCTCATTTTTGAATACGTTTAAAGTGTCCTATTTTTATTGTTGAATGGGCCTGCCCTTGACCTCGATCACGCCTTATGGAAAGCGATTGATGAGGTCTATGATGGAAAGAGCGTATCCAGAAGATGCTTGTTTACTCTTGCTTTGAAGGCAGATAGGTCAAATGTGGAAGGGACCGACGCTGACAGAGAGTTCCACAGTTTGGCTGTGCATAATGAATTTGGAGGAAAAGCGCTGAGTACGACTGGTCAGGATGCCAACCAAGATATTTTTACTGCAATGGTCAATTCTTTACATTCAATTATATATTCTAAAAGCCAAATCATACGACTACGAATCAAATATTCTGACAGTATCATCATCCATTCATTCTCAAACATATCAAGTTCTGTTTTTGAGTTCAAAAGAGCGTATGTATTATACAAAAGCTATATTGGTGTACCATAATATTATAGTAGGTAATACCAACTCATTTTCTAAATTTACGTAGGGCCCCAATTCTGTATCGTAATAACTACCGCGCGGAATCTTACTACGTTCAAACTACGTCATTGTCGATTTTTTTTTTAAACCAATTCAAAGGTAAGGAATCGAAATGTCATGTTCTGTATGTTCCTAGACAATTTATCGATTTTATTAATACGATATTAGCAGAATTCGTGCGTGATTGACGTGGTTACGAGTAAGGAATCGTTAAGTGGTCATAGTGTATTCAGGTCCTGTACTCGAAAAGTTAGGCGTCAAACCCCAGAGAAACTCTCATAATAATATCAATGTACATATATGATATACAAGTGGGGCTATTTTGCTCCAACAATTACGCATCAGCCTCCCCTAGACTAGTCGCATGGCAACACCCAGACTTACCTGTGTAAAATAAATTTATTTATCCCCTCGGTACTTCCAACGCACGATATGATATGACGGTACTTCGGTTTTATTGCTGGAGGATTCACAAGGATTGAAAGCTTTTACAAAGAGCCTGCACGTGGCATTCTGTGGAATCCGGAGCTCAAATACGCAAACATTCGACACGGCACGCTCGCTAAGAATAAACGCATTAGGTGTACTGAAAAACAAATATTTACTTATGGAACGTTCCAGACATATTTCATGGAAGTGTATGCTGAGGGTACACTATTACTGATGAAAAGGAATTACTTTAAATGCAATATGCTGTTGTTTGAATTCCTTACAAAAAAAAAAAACAAACATTTTTAGGCGATTTACAATTAGAATTTCGGGTATAATTAATCACACTATGAGCATAATAGTCGATTCGTGCGAATCAACACTTTTAATTTTATGCAATAAAAGTATTAGAAAAGGTCACTGCAAGTACATGGAACAAACTGCATAAAATTCACAAGGGGCCTCGCCTAATACGTATTTCTGGAGTAGGCGATTCGCTTTGAAATAAATTAACTTAATAGGTACTAGTCGCCTATAGATTTTTTTTCCGAGTGTCGATTTTCCAGATTCGGGCGTATCGACTATCCTTCAAAATGTCTTCCATCCGTCTTCCATCTGATAGAAGTGTAAACAAAGGATTACGCAATTCCTCACTAAAGGCAATTAATTTATATCCCATTATTTATTAGTTCAATTATTATTTGAATTACTTTAAGTAATTCAAACACTAGTTTAAGTAAAAAATAAAAAAGAGTTGTAAAAAAAACTTCCATACATATTGACCACGTAGGCATTGCACATTTCTATGACCGCACAGATATTTTTGACGTGAAAACGTCTTTTCGCTTGGAGTACTAATGGTACGTTCAATATTTCTGATCGACAAAAACATGTTAGATTTCAACCATTAATAACCACGAGAGTATTTTTGCTAGAGTAATGGCTGAGCATTCAAAAGATACGTAATATTTATAAGGTTTATAAGCGGGACTTAATTTGCCTGTGACGTCACACTGCATGTGCATGCGCATGCGCATGATCCTTTATTTTTTATAACCCACCAATCTAGGCTAGGGGTCTAGAGCCAGGTTCTGAATTTATGGTTAAAGTTTGCGCGTCGATGTCTCTGCCACTCTGTTCTCTCTCCATTCTGTTGGTGTAAATATTACACATATTTTTTATTATTATCTTACTTTTGACTAAGCTGCATTTATTCGCATTACGACAGTAAGCGCAATTCGCCACTGATTCCGAAACAGCGTGTCACATCAATAATAGCCGAAGACAAACATGTTTTAAAACAAGTAAGGCTACATGTACGTAATCAAATAACACAAACATGTAAAACAATGGGATGCTCAGCTGTCTAAGAGAAAGCCAGTAATTGCGTTAATTTCGGTGGGAGGTCGTGAACTAGACGGGCAGTTGAGTATTAACGAAACGAAGCATTTTTTTATAAACGTTAATTAAAGTTAAGTAATAAATAACGAGTATTTACTATTTATCCATTTTTTTTTGTAGTTTTACTCCTTAAGGGTACACTAGTCGCGGGCTCGAACTCACTGGTGGTCCTGGCTGAAAAGTACGCTGTCTCACCAGGCTTCGTGTCTTAGTATTAGTGATGAGCAGTCAGACGCTAGTCTACACGCACAACATTATTGAGTGAGCTGCAGGATCAGTCATAGTAAAACAGGCGCGTAATTTTGTTTGAAAAGTCCTTCGGAAGATCGGTTTTCCGGAAAAACCACTACATAAATCAATAACCAATTAAGTTTCTTGAATTTTTTCGATAATTGAACTTTGTCGGTACCGACTTTGTTTTCACGATTTTATACTCTTTTTATTACTTAAACACGCCCAAAGTTAGGTTAAATTAGCAAGAAAAACTAATCTTTGTTGGCTCATAACTTTTTAATGGCTTTTTATTTTAGTATTCTGTTTCCGTACAGACAATATTAATAATGAGACAAAACCATACCATGTTTAATTTTTGATGTACATAGTCAAACAGGGGTGTAAAACCCTCCCGAAGTTTGTATGGAAAAAATGTGGACAAGTGTCACCTTAACTTTAAGCAACGTTTTACAAATAAATCCCTAAATCTACAGTATGTATCAGAAAGGTGTGCCGAAAGGACATTGGGCATCATACTAAGGGAGTAATGGCGAACACAAACCAAAGTCTAGGATTACTATGTAAACTGGGAACAAAGTAACAAAGTAGAACAAAGAAATAACAGAGTAACCTTGAGCGAATGTTGCAGCATCACCTGGAATTTCCAGGACACCCAGCTACCTCGCCAACCAACAGCAGAAGTATTGTGTTGGGGCTCATTGGAAAAGTCTCAATGAAGAGTACCCTAATTGCGTAACTCACGATTAATCATAATCTGTTTTTGACAGTTCAACAATATTCATTGCGTTATTTACTTTGTTGAGCAGATACATTTTTCAAAACGAAACAGATTATGATTAATCGTGAGTTACGCAATTATGGTGCAGGTTGAGGGACGGTCAATGAAAACGCCAAACAGATGGGGCACAAAAATAATGAATGTATGCTGTTTTAGCAAAGGATAACATTTTTATTAGCCATCCTCCGACGTGTCGATGATTTGATGAAAATTTCTTGTTAGACTAAAAGGGATATAATAGAGAGTGTACTCCAAAAGAATCTGTTTAACCGTTTGAAGATTATCGGCTCTTTTCCGATTGATGTAGTAATTTGAGCATCTTCCACAGGTTCAGACCTGTCGAAATTTGGTTTTCTATTACTTAAATGATATTAAAAGAACAAAGTAACCTAAAACTGAGGCTGCAGCATCACCTGCTTTTTTTTTTCATTTTTCACATTTTATTTTTTAATGTAACTTTTTTATTCTTTTTTAATCCTTTTATAATTAATAAAAATCTATGTTCAACGCGGTTTTAGGACACGCCGCGGTTTCTTCACAATGTTTTCCGTCATCGTTTTGAGAGCAGTGGTAATGAAATAATTTACACAAAGTTAAAGGTTCAAGGTTGTCAAGTTTTGAACCCACGACTTACAACTCGCATTTATTTTTTTCTCGGATTGAATGTGAGTGCTGTGTCGATTAAATAGAATCTATGCAGTGCCAACGCATACAATAATAGATTAACGTCGATACTAGGTGAAAGTTCACCACAGACTCACTTTCCTGCATGTTAGTACAGTTATCTGTTACGTAGCCATCTCGGTAACTAAGCCTTAATATAATATTTTATGGCGTCGACCGGCCATCTAAGGAAACAAAACATTCAATGTGTCTATGGCGGGAACAAATAACCAACTCGCATAAAGTTCTCCGGTAAATGTAGCGTATGGAGATTTAGAGAATCACTGTTATTGTGGCATGTATGTACCGTCAGGGAAATGTTATGGCAAGCAATTTATTCATCAAGGTATACCAATAGCTACTGTTTATCATATAGGATATGTAATGACGTAATAGCTTTCGACAGTCGCCAATTACAGGTTATCCAGCAATTTTATGGATAAGTGATAGATAACACAATAATAGTAAGAAAAACTATACTAGAATTTAAAGAAAACATAATAATTGCAAACTACTTTTTGAACTTAAGCTAAATAGCAAAAATGTAAATACAAATTACAAGACAAACAATACTTATTGCAATTTTACCCACTTATTAAAAAATAAACAAAACACATTCAAATAAAATAAAATGAGATCCTAATGTAAAGTATAGCTTCTAAAATAGAGGATGAAAACGTAAAAGTACCCAAAATAAACCAGATGAATTACCAGATTGCGTTTTTCGGGACTTTAATTTAATTAAAGTTTGAATATTTTGGCTTTAAGAACTTTAATGAAATCATAGTGTAAGCCGACATCTGGTATTACTTTTATCAAAAAATTCATCTCTGTACTGATTCTGTTTAGTGGTGAGTTTACCCCAATACAAATTGACTACCCACCAAAATTGACCGTTTCTTGTTGGCAGTGGAAAAAATGGCTATAAACACAGTCAATGAAGGTAGAGTGTCAATTTGGAAGGTAGAGTGTCAATTTGAATACGACGCAACGCATTTGTTTTTTGTCCCACATTTAGGGTCGCGACCGTGTAAGTGTCTTTTCGCACGCTGTTGAAGAAAGAATCCCAGATTTCTTAGGTTTCCTAATGAGACACAAAGTTATGATCATGGTCTTATTTGTGGGCGAATTTACAACTCCAGAAATACTTAGACAATTGGCACGTTTTGAATTTAGTTGTATTAACATTAGTTCGATTAGGTATCTCCTATTATCTAGTATGACAAAATACATATTTTCTTAAGTATTTTGCTAATTGAAAACGCGCTAATTGCCTCGAACGTATTTCTGGAGTTGTCGATTCATTCATAAATAAATTAACTTCGTGCGAGACGCTTAATGTTTTTTTTTTTTTAATGACGATTCTCTCGATTCAGGCGAGCATATTTGTGCGAATTTATTAATAAGCCGTGTTAACTTACTAACGCAAATTCTAAATTCAACCCGTTATTAGTACACAACTGCCGTCGATGTGTACACAGTGCTAATTGAAACAAGTCTTTATTGTTAATTGAAACAGCACTTTATTCTTTATAAGGATAAAATTTGACATTCGTATGCACTGCGTCGAAGTTATAGGTCATTGTGTTTATTGAGTGTTGTACTTCTAAACGTTTTTCTTCAGTAGGGTGATTCATGCAATTGTAACCTCTATTACTTCCCGATGATAGGTAAAACTTACCAAAATGATTTGCAGGACATAAATCTTCCCAAGCTTGGCAATACAGACCAATCCTGTTTTATTTCCGCCCTCAAAAAAGGAGTAAATTTTAAATTCTGTTGGATTTTTTTTTCTGTTTGTTTTTGTTACCTCAGAACTCCCTCCGATTTGTTTTTTTTTTTGCATATTAGTTTGGTCAAGTTCTGAATTACTGGTTTTTGAGTTAGCTTCAATAATATGAATTTTTTCCACCTAATTTATTTCCTTTTACAGTAATTTACATCGCAAATGAAAGTACACACACAGAAACAAGGACAAACTACGTGCTCCCTTTCACCGGCTTCATAAGGTTCATAACTCATTTGTTGGGCTTGGTATAACTTTTTATAACAAGCTTCCCACTTCTTTGCTAGATTTGCCTTTTGATGCGTTTAAAGTTCAAGTAAAATCCATCCTTTGTTTAAAGGCTTACTATTCCATTAACGACTATTTAAATGACAAGAATAGTTGGTCGCTGTGATTAACACAAGACAATGTTTATGTTCTTTCTCCAGAATTAGCGTACCTAGTGACAGGTTATATGGGTTCATATATTTATTTAGTTAAATTCTTTTTTTTTTTTAATTTTATTGACCAAGTTTTTTTTTTATTATCTATCTATTAAGTCATTAGTTATTGACATATAGAGCCCTTTATACCAGGAAACTTTTATTTTTGGTAATATGCGTTATTGTTTATTACTTTGCCTATGTATGTATATAATCAAGTCCATCCGACTAAACAGACAGCTGTGCTGCTGGGGAGTTTGTTGCGCCACTTCTTCTTCCCAGCTAAAGCACTAGGAAGTGTCGAAGGGTGGGCGTTTTTGGGGGACTGTCTTATGTATTTTGACGTTCGAAAAGTGCTGATTCTCATCCTAATTTGAATAAATGACTTTTGATTTTGATTTTGATTTTGACACAAATCTGTAAAACTGAAATTTAAAAAGTTTTATTAAAAAAAGTAACAACCGACTTCCAAAAAAAAAAAACACAACATACAAAAAATTAATCTTTAATTTCAAAGTAATAAAACGAAAATACAAAACCAAAGACATCAACATCTCAAAACAAATGTATACTTACCTATTAGTGTTTTTTCGATGTAGGTTGATACTTTTATAAACAACTTCTACATTTAACTTTTTCTTTGTGGTACCTACTTTACGCAAATTCCTATTATGAAAGTTTTGATATCTTAACTTTTGATCCGGTAGACACTACAACTTCGATCACATTACTCAAACATGAGCACTATCAAACTCATTGCGGCTTGAATTGTATCGCAATGAATTTGGAATTGACCAGCTCAAAATTATAACCAGACAGGACACAAATACAACAGATAGAAGCCGTAATATGACTACGTATTGGAAAGATAGTCAAATCAAGTCAATTTAAATTGAGTGGTTCTAATGTAACCAGTAGCGATGAGTAGGTAAGCTACATGGTGGACATGGAAGAGGTAGGAAGGGCCTCCGTTGTGAATAGTGTTTCTTTATAGAAACGCGGAACGATCGATGACACTATGCAAGATTAGTATGCAACTTAAAGAAAGGTCATGGGTAGCAATATGATGCAACAGCTTCGGAAATCCTTTGACCTGCCGCATATCTTCCGGCTGTATAATAATATGAAGAGCTAACCGACTATTTATGAAGAATGTTCAAAACCAAAATCAAAAGTCATTTATTCAAACTAGGAAGTCAGCACTTTTTGAAAGCCAAAATTACATAAGATAGTCCACCAAAACGTGGTTCCCCCTTCCCTTCACCACTTCCTAGTGCTTCAGTTGGGAAGCAGAAATGGCGCAACAAGCTCCTCAGCAGCACAGCTGTCTGTTTAGTCGGAAGAGCTTGTTTCTATAGAATGGTAGATAAGTAATTATCGGTATGAAACACAAAACATTTTATTAAATTATTTGCCATATGTCAGCTAACACACGCCAATAGGAATAAAAAAGGGTTCTTTGAGATTGCGCATAACTATGCAATGATACAAATAAATATGACTACCGATAATAATATACTTCCGAAATTACTGTTATTTTTCACTTTGTAGTGTTTTTATTTAGAAGCCGATTTTTGACAATGCAATAGAACTGTAATTTAAAGGATGACTATACTCCTATTGCATTGTCTTATCACTTACTAACCGTAAATATAATTTATAACAAGGGAACATGTAAGTACCTGCAGCTGCCATTACATTCGTCAAGATACCGTCATTTGACCTGTAGGTACATTGTTGTAACTACCGGACACAAACGCAACATTGTCATAGTGCGTGGCAGTGATTTTTATCGGGAAGAGTTAACACGCAGCTTTGCTGACGTGACACGCATCATGTTTAGGGTTGCTTCAGCTATTACCATCATTGACTTGCTTCATCAGTGGTTTCATCCATGTCAAATTTTCTAGGATAAAAGGTTGTCAAACATCAGGTGTCTTTGGATACGTATCTTAGTTTTTTGCCACGGACTTCCCGTGTTTTTTTGAAAGTCGGTTGTTAGTTTTCTTACGTTTTTTATACCACTACTTCATATGTAAACAACAGTGACATTCTAGTCACAATTATTGTTTTTTTTTTTTTAATTGTGTATCAAAAAGTGGATTAAATACGTGTTATCATCGAAGCTAAGGCAAACACTAACAAAATAAAATAATAAAACAAATTTGGGACAACCACCCTGAGACAGTTCCTATTCAATAAAAACATATGTTCAATATCGATCCACATATATGTGTATGGCCGAAGATTTCGTTGGATATACTTACTTACATTTTTTTTTAAAGATATATGTAGGCGAACATAGTTATCTCCTCCTTATTTTGCAGTCGATAAAAAATCCGCGACCCTTAATTGTCACGGTTCATCATCTGCCTAGCCTTTTCCCAACTATGTTGGGGTCGGCTTCCAGTCTAACCGGATGCAGCTGAATACCAGTATTTTACATGGAGCGACTGCCTATCTGACCTCCACAACCCAGTTACTGGGTAATACGATACCCCTTGGTAAGACTGGTTGTCAGACTTTCGGGCTTCTGACGACCCGTTACGACTGTCAAAGATCCACAAATGACAGCCGGGACCAACGGCTTAACGTGCTTTCCGAGGCACGGAGGGGTCTTGGTATGTAAAGATGGTCACCCATCCACGGAGCAACCGCGGCAAGCGTAGCTTAACCTGATCGATCGACCCGCGCAGCTATTGTTACTTAGCCACAAGCCCCTTAATTGTCACGGTTTTTGTTGTAAAAAAACCTTTTTAATCCAAACTTCATTTTTTTTTAAATATAAACCCTTTAAAATATGTTTAAAATCACGACCACGTGGTTGGATTACGTATTACTGTAAAAGACTTCATTCACCATTTTTCGTTAATATTCGCATACTTTTAAGGGATTACATAGACATGAAAACAATGTTGTGAATCGTAATCTACATTAATAAAAATATGTTGAAACCTTCAACTAAAAGATAGTCCGGTTAGGGGTTTACTCATCATCATTATCATCAACATTTCAGCCGAAAGACGTCCACTGCTGGACATAGGCCTCAACCCAGTCATGGGGGGTTTACCATAATCGCCACGCTTGGCAGGCGGGTTGGCGATCGCAGTATGGTGGTAAAATGCATAGAGAACGCTGCTGCCCATTCTCTAGCAAGTCCCTTAGTGTGTCGTTTAAAATCCGTTTCGTTTCAATAGTCACGGTACTACAACATGCTAATCCTACTGACATATCTAGTCATCGTTTCCCGGAAAACACTTGAGCAGGTGCTGGCTATCTTTACACCTAACACTCACGTGACCAGCAGTAACCAAAGTCTATTACACAATTACATTATGCACTGGTCAGTTTCCCCGACGCTGTTTGCAAATACATTACCCGGTTGTGGTCAGTTGCATTCGGGTAAACGACACGAGCGTGGATTTAATTAGAATTGTTTTCTAGCCTAAAAGTCGGAAATGAGGGGAAAGTAAATGCAATGTGTCACCTGGGGCATGTTAATAAAAAATGTTATGGTGAGAAATCATCAAATAACTTCTTCCACTTTGGGTGGAGCGGGAGGGCGTGTCCGACTTTTACTGACTAAAACCCACCCGTGTTCCTTCATTTGCCTTTAGGGGCCACGGTATCTCTTTCGAACAACCCACACCCCTGGCAGGCATACTAGTATTGGATTGGTTTTAAAATACTGTCAGATTTGGTTTCGATGGTGGATGCACTAAGGTAGCCAGCCAAATCAAAATTTTCTTCAACTCTTTACAATTTTCAGATCAGTGTCAGGTTGTATGTTGATTAAAATATGACTCGCAACCGTTACAAATATCACATAATAATACCGAAAAAAAAAGCCGTTGGTCCCAACCGTCATTCGTGGATTTTTGACAGTTGTTACGGGTCGTCAGTGTCAAAAAAGTGTTTTGGTAATGAATTGGCCTTGTGGCCAAGTAATATAAGCTGTACGGGTCGATCGATCTGGTTAAGCTGCGCTTGCCGTAGTTGGTCCATAGATGGATAACCTTCTTTACATACCAAGACCTCTCCAACCCTCGGAAAGCTCGTTAAGCCGTGAGTCCCGGCTGTTATTTGTGGATCTTTGACAGTCGTTACGGGTCGTCAGAAGCCCGAAAGTCTGACAACCAGTCTTACCAAGAGGTATCGTGTTACCCAGTAACTGGGTTGTTGAGGTCAAATAGGCAGTCGCTCCATGTAAAATACTGGTATTCAGCTGCATCTCTTTAGACTGGAAGCCGACCCTAACATAGTTAAGAAAAGGCTAGGCAGATGTTGATAACAGAGAAAAAAAAAATTGTTCGTCCAAACCTGGAATCGGTTACAAAGTTTCCGTTGTCACTTAGACCTTGAAAGACAATGTCATTGACCTAATCTGTCATTCCACTCACAATTCCAAGATGAAAAATGACACCATCCATATACATGTATATTTCATTACGAATTATGTAAACTATCACTTAATACCTCCATCAATTTGTCCCAAGCGCCGTAACGGCTTAATGTAGCTAAGCAAAGGTTGGAAGTTCACCGCCCACAATATTTATGGTGACATGTTGGTTGTGGTCCCACATTTGAATAAAGTACCACTTTCTGTGGGCGTCTGTGGGCTTTTGATCGGAATGGCTACCGTTTTTGATCGATATGTCGAAATATTGAATTATAATAGAGACATGTGGGGCTATGTCCAGCGGTGGACATTAATTATGAATGATTCTAACTGGTCGCAGCTGTATTTGACAGTTTTCTAAGTAATTTGAAAGAGACATAGTTCGTTCAAGTGTGGCATCGTTAATTTCCAGAGCAACTTTTCCTATGAGTACTGTAGTTAAATTTCTCTCGATAACTAAAAATTTGTTGCCGCCATCTAATATCGAAGCGATGCAAAAGTAGAAAAATCTACTATTTGGTACAAATGTTTAGTAATCGAGAGATATTTAAATACAGTTCTCATTAGTAAAGTTGCTCATGGCAAGTAAATGTGCCACAGTAGACGGTACCTATATCATAAATAATTTAAATAAAAAGTAAGTTCAAAACACAGTTACTGAAAAATCACGCTCTAAAATGAAATAAGAAAATATTCTCATCGGAAAGCCGTGGTCGTATGCCAACTAATCTAACAAAACAATACATTCTGACAGTAGTAAGCCATCATAAGCTTTAGTACAAAACTAAATACTCCCTCTGTAAATTGGTTAAAGAAACACGTCAAAATTAGATGTTTTCAACACGGCGAGTTGGTGTTTCCTGACCGACTACTCTGAGAACAAAACCCGGAATGATAGGCATCTGTGACAACTCAGCTGGGTAACACGATACCCCTTGGTAAGACTGGTTGTCAGACTTTGGAAACACCCTGAAAATGTTTACCTACATTAAATATTTACAGCGACACTACGTTTTTTTAGAATTTCGTGGTTCTTCATGCCCAGCATCCTGGCAGAAGACGTTCGGTTGTATTTTAAAAGAGTAAACGTGGAGTTTCTTGCCGGCTCTTCTCTATAGGAAACAACAATTTGGAACCGTGCACCTAGCTTCTGACGTTTCATATGTGCCCATGCAGGTTTTAAGGAAATAAAATATTTTGTTCATGATTTTTATATTAAACAAATATTGACGGAATAAAGCCTTTTGAGCATACAAATAAATCCGATATTTTTCTTTAGTTCATACTCTTCTGCTGTTTGAGCCATGTGTTGCTAATCATTTGACAACTTGAGGCATACTTTATTAGGCTATGTTTCAAGCAGTCCGATGTTTTTAATAGGGAAGGGTATTGAAAAATGGCGCTGGTATTCTGTGATGGAAAGAATGCAAGAGATTTAACTTTTCCGTGTTAGTTTTATAAATCACTAGGTTTTGCCCGCTCGCGTTAATTTAGAATTAGACAGTCAATTTGGGCTCTACTCAGCTTGTAATAATAGAAATCAATCATGATTCGAAAGACAAGTAGCGCCATTTATTATCATAAAAATCTTGAGAGGTGTCAAGGGACACCCGGATGGAACGAAGTTCCTTTTTGGTCTGATTTTTTTTCGTCTAGCCCCCTTTCGCAACGCGCGATATGGAACTTCGCGTTTTCAGGGTTTTAAAGCCCATCATCATCATCGTCATCATCGTCACCATCGTCATCGTCGTCATCGTCGTCACCATCGTCACCGTCGTCACCATCGTCACCATCGTCACCATCGTCACCATCGTTATTGCTTGCTATAAGAGAGAGAGAGAGACAGACAGACAGAGAAACATGCGCACGCCGGCGCCGCACGGCTTACAATAGCTTACTATAGCAAAAAGTGTCGTTACAACTTTTCGTATGAATTTTTTCCGTCTAGCCCCCTTTCACAACGCGCGATATGGAACTTCGCGTTTTCAGGGTTTTAAAGCCCATCATCATCATCGTCATCATCGTCACCATCGTCACCGTCGTCATCACCATCGTCATCGTCGTCACCACCGTCACCATCGTCATCATCGTCACCATCGTTATTGCTTGCCATAAGAGAGAGAGAGAGAAAGAGAGAGACAGACAGACAGAGAAACATGCGCACGCCGCACGGCTTACAATAGCTTAACATAGCAAAAAGTGTCGGTACAACTTTTCGTATGAACTTTTTCCGTCTAGCCCCCTTTCACAACGCGCGATATGGAACTTCGCGTTTTCAGGGTTTTAAAGCCCATCATCATCATCGTCATCATCGTCACCATCGTCACCGTCGTCATCACCATCGTCATCGTCGTCACCACCGTCACCATCGTTATTGCTTGCTATATGAGAGAGAGAGAAAGAGAGAGACAGACAGACAGTGAAACATGCGCACGTCGCACGGCTTACAGTAGCTTAACATAGCAAAAAGTGTCGTTACAACTTTTCGTATGATTTTTTTCCGTCTAGCCCCCTTTCACAACGCGCGATATGGAACTTCGCGTTTTCAGGGTTTTAAAGCCCATCATCATCATCGTCATCATCGTCACCATCGTCACCGTCGTCATCGTCGTCACCATCGTCATCGTCGTCACCACCGTCACCATCGTCACCATCGTCGCCATCGTTATTGCTTGCTATAAGAGAGAGAGAGAGAGAGAGAGAGAGACAGACAGACAGACAGAGAAACATGCGCACGCCGCACGGCTTACAATAGCTTACTTTAGCAAAAAGTGTCGTTACAACTTTTCGTATGAATTTTTTCCGTCGATAAGGAACTTCGTTCCAATAACGTTAATGTTGTTTTCCTCGGGAACAGTACTTTTTTCGATACTGAAAAATCACGCTCATAGGTCTGTTTCTGTACACCTGACAACGTATAGGGAAATTCGGTAGAAATTTCTTAAGAACGCAGTTTCTTTGTACTACACAAATTATGTCGTATCTCTATGTATTTTACGGTGTACACAAAAATAAATAAAATAAAGAGGTCATATGTTGTAGCCTCCCACTGTAATACAATACGATCGTATCGCTCACGCTTTCACCTTAAAAGGCTTAGCAGATGTCCAACTGTGTTATTAGGGGACATAAAATAAGAATGATAAAGTCATATATCATGTATCGAAATAATAGGCTTTTGCTGTTGTGATTAGATGGGCCAAGGTTCTCACACAGTGTGGAAACATTGGCGAGATCAGAGGGATTAGCATGACGCTTTGTTTTTCTACGAAGAATAGACAGTGCGATTTCAATACAAAGTAACATTTCGTTCCTACATTTTTGTTATCGCACCGTAGATATCCTTCTACAATCTGTCATTTAGTCTTTCGTTTCTAACGATATTTGTCTAGGTCCATAAACATGTAGACTATTTCAGAAGAATATTTCTTCCCAAACTGTCAAAATCACACTGACAACAAAACTTTCTACTCGACGGCCACAAAGTATATACGATTTTCTACAAAATCATGATTCGTTTAGAACGCATAACTGTGATAATGAATAGAAAAACATAGCTATCTTATTTATTTTTTATTAAGTAATCAAAAACATAATCTTACAACATTTCGGTACTTGTTAAAACATACCACACAAACCATCGCGGGTTTAACTGCGGTATGGCCAGACACGGCAACTCGGTGCCACTACATAATATTGGTTTAGTTCACTTGATATATATACATAATGTTTTCTACAACGCACTGCGATCTAAAAAGTATCTTTTTAATACCTTTGAGCAGTTCTTCGCATTTAATACATTGCAGATATCCATAGGTAAATCATTCATAAAAGATGGTACCATGCATTCCCACGTCCGATCCTATTGTACATCATTTATTTAATAGTCATGTCTACTCTCGTACTCTACTTCCATCGACAAATCGGGGCTTAGCAGCCTGTACTGTATTTCCAATGGGTAAATAATAAATTCATACTATGTGCAGAGTAACTACTCACACTTATTCAGCTCAGCACCCTAATTGCGTAACTCACGATTCATCATAATCTGTATCGTTTTGAAACGGATTGTTAAACCATTGCTACATATGTTCGAAAAATGTGTCTGTTCGACAACATAAATAACGCAATGAAAATTGTTTAACTGTGAAGACGAAACCAATTATGATCAATCGTGAGTTACGCAATTAGGGTGCTGTTCAGCTTTTGTCCATAAAAAACCGGTCAAGTGCGAGTTGGACTCGCGCACCGAGGGTTCCGTACAAACCTGTGGGTATATAAGTAAAAGTTCAAAATTGTCAAAAATATATTTTTTTATATGACGAAACTAAAAATTTACGGTTTTCGTAATTTTTCCTATATCTGTACTATAAGACGTGACTTCGTACAAAATTTCAAGATTCTAAGTTCACGGGAAGTACCCTGTAGGTTTTGATTCCCGTGCGAGTTTCGAAAATTTGCGGAATTTTGCGGCCTAAATGGCTGTATCTTTTGATTGCGTTGACTTAGAAGGTTGATTTTTCTACAGCTTCCAGGGACAGTAGAACTAAGTATCATATAGAAATTTCAGTTTGATACCTCCACGCGTTTCTGAGAAAAACGGTCTTGACAGACGGACGGACGGACGGACGGACAACAAAGTGATCTTATAAGGGTTCCGTTTTTTCCTTTAGAGGTACGGAACCCTAAAAACACGTCCGTAAGGTGGAATTTCCTTACAATAACAACCCATGTGAACGAAAGGATATCCCATCGGCAAAAATAACAAACTTCTATTACCCATTAAAACGCCCTATGAGATATCAACCCCAGCTTATGAATTGTAGGTCGTGAATTTTAATCTTGGCAGTTGCTTTACTTTTTAACCGAATTCAAAAAGAAGGCTGTTATCAATTCGACATGTTTATAATTTATTTATTTTTTTATGTTCGGGCATAACTATGCAAAATTCTTATTTTTTCGAAAGGGATTCATTCCGAAATAGTCCCATTAAAATTTCATATAGATCTGATGATGGGTTTCCGATACAGATAACGGAACTTCAAAAGATGACAGCAAATCTACAGCGATTGCGGCGATCGTAATGCATTGTTTTGACCCCAAGTATGATGAAAAAAATTGATGTGGAGTATTATGACTAAAAAGTGAAAAATAAAAAGTTTTTCCAAAAGAAAAACAAATGACTTCCTGAAAAACACTACAGAGTTAAAAATAACTTTAATTTCAGAGTGCGGTGACAAAAAATTGAAATACATAGTTTATCTACATCTACGAGTACATGACACTCCGACATAACTATCGAAGCATGAGTGTACTATAGCTTAAAGCTTTAGTTTGTAATATGTTTGAAGTATCGATTCTGGGCGTTCCCGACTGACTGCAGCGGGGGTGTGGATCATCTAGCTGCTCATTCGACAAGAGCTAGTCTACTTGCCGGTTGGTGGCGACACGGGGTGGGGTTTTCTCGCTCATCCAATGCACACGCCCATTTGCAAGTATCACCCCCTTTCAACCCCCTCACCACCCTTGTGACAACCTCACCTCCACCAGTTTTAAAAGTTCAGTGCTAATAAAAATAGACGCTTAAGTTACGGCATAGGTTCTAGGCGAATAACTATCTAGAATAATAAGTCACCCTGAGATGTAAAGGTACGACACCCATTTTATTATTTAAGTATGTATGTTTGTTACTCAATCACGCAATAACCCACTGCTGGGACACAGGCCTCCTCTCAGTGAGAGCGAGTAGGCCATAATCTACCACGTGAGCCCATTGCGGGCTGGTGGACGTAACATGTCATCGATTTTTTGGTTCCAGGACATGCCGGTTTCCTCACGATGTTTTCCTTCAGCGTTTTGAGAGCAGTGGTGGTGAAATTATTTACACAAAGTAAAGCCTGGGTTCGAACCCACGACCAACACAACTCGTAAGTTGGGGTGGTTACCACTGGGCCACCATTTCTCCGGACTGCTCTGCACGTCGGGGTGATTGAAATTCTCGAACGCCTTTGTAACCTATCGCTAGTACGTATCTACCTACATGAATGGACTGGTACACACATCACTGAGTACTGTATAACACTACTATTTTACATCAAAAAGAATATGGTTGACGTGTAAAAGTGTTTGTACAAACCTACTTACAGAAATTAAATCATTTTTCATTTATTATAAAGTCCTACCTCGTTGGTTGGCATGAGGTCTTCGGTTTAAATTCCGTCGGGTAAAGTGTAATTGGGATTTTCTTCTTAATAAAATTCACCTCAAACTTCAAACGAAAAAAAAAAACGATATGATTTATAGAATTGGAATTTCGGAAAACTTTTTCATAAAATATTCAATTCTCAAAATTAATTACTATTTCATTAGAAAGTTAATCAATGGGATTATATGAACTTAGAGGGTTATGGGTTATGTTGATGATTTAAATGATTATAATTCTATCAGGCCACAATTGTTACAGTCGCGAATAATATTTTAATCAACATTTTATAAGGTGTCCCTCGTATTTTTGGGGTACCTTTTTTTTGGGGTTGGGTAATCTTCAAATAACTTCTCCCGCTCTCGGTGGAGCAAGAGGGCGTGTCAAACTTTAACTGACTAAAACCCACCCATGTTCCCTCAATTGCCTGAGTGTCAGGGACCGCGGTATCTCTTTCAAACAACCCGCACCCCTGGTAGGCATCGGCCCTTGCGGGCCCCATCAGTTGATGCTGACATCTCTTTATCGCATACTTCATAAAGATTGTCCATAATTAATGCTAAAGTAGATATCAAACTTTTTCAACAAGTTATCAAATAACAAACTAGGTATTGTACGAGTAATAATCTTCCGTTCCACGTTCCGTCTATTGCTTCCCACAAACGAAAACAAAAGTGAAACGATGTATACGTCTATTACGTCCTACATACCTGTGGATTACACCGTCATTACTGCTGACCTTACCGACAGCGTGTTGTAGTCATTCGGTGATACCAATCATTTGGCGTTTTTTGATATACTGTCGACAAGTCGCTTTCTCTGATATATTACGTTTTAAAATTGTGCGTGTGGTTTTTATGAAATAGTTTATTGCTATATTTGGTTTACAGTAAAGAATTATGTATAGGGTATCCGTGTAATATAATTCTTTAAATAAAAAAATGAATGTATAGAGCATGTGTTGTTGAATGGTTCTTTAAAAAAAAAAAAAAAAATTTTGAAGACGAATATGTTGTATGCCATTCTATGATACCGCCTTAAAAATGGAGGAGGTGCTCAATTCAGCTGTATTGGTTTTAGTTACCTCAGAACTCCATAATTTAGAAGCCAATTGTATAAATTCTTTTTTTGTGTGAACGGTTTTTAATTACCGAGTGTTTGGTCAAGTTCTGATTACTGGTTTATAAGTGAGCTTCAGCGGGCAGCGTTCGGGAAGCTTCGCTTTGCAACATCTTCTCGTCCCACATACCGCAGTGTCTCAAGACGAAAATCTTTGACCAGTGCGTGTTGCCAGTGATGACATTTATGGAACCGAAACGTGGTCGCTCACAATGGGCCTCATAAGAAAGCTTAAAGTCACCCAAAGGGCGATAGAGAGGGCTATGCTTGGAGTTTCCCTGCGTGATCGAATCAAGAATGAAGAGATGCGCAGGAAAACCAAGGTAACCAACATAGCCCGAAGAATTGCCAAACTTAAGTGGCAGTGGGCAGGGCACATTGCTCGCAGAACAGATGGCCGATAGGGCCGAAAAGTTCTGGAGTGGCGACCGCGTACCGGAAGACGTAAAGTTGGAAGGCCTCCCACAAGGTGGCCAGATGACCTTGTGAGGGCCGCAGGATGCGAGAAGCACAGAAACGGTCGAAGTGGCGGAGCTTGGGGGAGGCCTATGTCCAGCAGTGGACGTCTTTCGGCTGAAATGATGATGATGATGATGAAGTGAGCTTCAATAATACGTATTTTTTCCACATTGTGTATGTTGATGATGTTGTAATTACCTATAAATGTTAAAAGTTGATTTAAAAAAAAAATACACTACCAAATGAAAATTAATTTTAATTTCGGAAGTCGGTGGCAAAAAAAAAGCTAAAGGCACCGACTTCCGAAATTAAAGAAATGATTCACTTTTTTTTTTAAACTAGGTTGTTTTTAACCCCAGACGCAAAAACGACAGGGTTTTATAAGTTTGACGTGTCTGTGAGTGTGTGTGTGTGTGTGTCTGTCTGAGGCAACATAGCTGCTGAACAGATGAACCGATTTTGATTTTGTTTGAAAGGTGTTCGGAAGTGTTCTTAGATAGTTTTCATCAAAATTGGTTCTGCCGTTTGAAGATCAGCAGTTCATTTGTGGTTTATGAAGGGATTTGAGCATCTTTCACTAGTCTGATCAAGTCGAAATTTGGTATCCTATTACTTCAATGATATTAGACGAACAAAGATGGTAACCTTGAACTGATGCTGGAGCAACACTTGGAATTTCCAGGATACCCAGGTTACTCAACAACAAACAGCAGAAGTATCGTGTTTGGGCTCATTGAAAAGGTCTCAATGAATAGGTTATGGATGCATGGTGATCAGGACGAGGATTTAAGATAAATTAGTAACAAACTTCACTGTGGGAAACATACGCAACGCTGCGCAGATTTAAGAGAGACATTAAGTTTAAAAAGCAGGAAATAAAAGTTAAATTTAAAAAAAACCCCGACACAAACAAAAACTCTAAAAAGTAAAAAAAAAAAAATTATTGGCCTTTTAAGTTGTAGGTAATATTTTGATAGAGGCTTTGTCAAGTCGGGGTACGTCTAATGAAAACACCAAACAGAAGAGGCCTAACGTTTTCATTAGCCGTACCCCGACTTAAACAAAGCCTTGAGCGTTTTTGTGTGTCGGTGTTTAAAAAAAATATTAACTTTTTTCATATCTATTTACTTTTGATTTGCCTTACGTATCCATGTTTACATGTTGGTACATTTATCACTTGTACAGTGACCTCGTCTAATCTTCTTCCTTCTTCTGATAACATGGATTCATTCCATGTCAGTGTTTTGGTCTTCCGAGTTCTCGTAATGACTGTCTGTGGCTGTTGAGCGACAGCCGGGACCAACAACTCTTTTTTTTTTTTTTGGGTGGGTAATCATCAAATAACTTCTCCCGCTCTGGGTGGAGCAGGAGGGCGTGTCAGACTTTTACTGACTAAAACCCACCCGTGTTCCTTCATTAGCCCGTATGCCAGGGGCTGTGGTATCTCTTTCAAACGAACCCGCACCCCTGACAGGAATCGGCCCTTGCGGGCCCCATCATTTTTGTGCTGACATCTCTTTGAGGCGCGCGTGGAACACAACGCGCCGTCGACTTGGGATTGGTCCTTACCGGACAGCGAGCTACCCATTACTTAACGTGCTTTCCGAGGAACGAATGCTTAAATAATGTGGCTGGTCACCCTTCCATTACGGCCGGTGCGACTGTCATGATGTAGCCACGAGCCCCTCTGACCAAACGGCTTATTAGTCGATTCGTACGATCTCCAGTAATATGTAGACATTAGGCAATTGGCACGTTTAGAATTTTATGCATTTTATTGCATGTGCTTGCAGTGACCTTTTCTCTTAACTTTATTGCATAAAATTCAAAACGCTTGTCTATTGTTTGCCCGAAGATTATATGCCATAATCATCATTTTCCCGAACTTCATTTACCCGAATTTCATTTGCCCGAATGTTTCATTTGCCCTAAAAGACATACGACATACTTTTAATTGCCCGAATTTTAGATACCATAAGATACGAATGCCATAAGTATTGTTTGCCTTATTTTTCTGTGCCATAATAATTATTAGACATAATATTTAAATGGCATACAAAAGAAGAATTTTTGCGTGCTTTAGCATCAAATTTGTATTTGCATTAAAAAAGAAATTGTATGTACTACCTAATTATAATTATATAGTTTGATTATTAAACTTGTTTTTAATTCTAATACTTACCTACTTACGAGTATTAGCTTTCTGGCTGTCGACGTCGATGGGTGCGCAATGTTTGGTATAATAAGAATAAACATATTTATTCTGTGTATTTTTGTTGTATTTTTTTTTCTGTGCATGGTTGATGGTGGGCCAGGTCGACGGAGCCCCGCTTTGCGGGGCTCCTACTTCTGTGTTTATAAAAAAATAACCACGAAGGGGATGGCGGGGTCTATTCGCTCGCTTCGCTCGCTCACACGACCCCGCCATCCCCTTCTAACCTAACCTGTCCGAGTCGGGGTGCCCTAAAGTCCCAATTGCATCCAACTTCTCTTGATATAAACAACCGTTACACACCCGATGTCGATGGCAAATTATGTTATGGCATATCATAATTATGGCATGTGATAATTAGGGCTTACAATGATTATGACAAATGATGTTATGGTAAGTGACTTTATGGGAAACAATGATTCTGGCACGTGACTAATATGGTAAATGAGAGTAGGGCAAATGAGTATTATGTCGTATGATATTATGGCTGTTGACTATTATGGCAAATGATATTAGGGCAAATAAAATTCGTGTAAACGGCGGTATACCATTCAAAACGTGTCAGTTGCCTAATACGTACTTCTGGACTTGACGATTCGCCCACAAAAAAAAAAAAAAAAAATCGTGCGTTTCGCATTTATAAATAAAATAAAAAGGAAATTTTCAATTTGCGAATCGATTAATAAGAAGTGAATAACGAAAGCAGTGGTGGCCTGGTGGTATCGGCCGTGGCGTACGAGTTGTATAGGTCGTGTGTTTGAACCCAGGCAGGCATTTTACTTTGTGTATTTTATTTCATCACCACTGCTCTCAAACGGCGAAGGTAAACATCGTGAGGAAACCGGGGCCTATCTTTGAACCTAAAATTTGAACACATGACTATGACATCCACCAACCCGCGTGGTCTATTATGGCCCATTCCCTCGCGTAGAGAGGAGGCCTGTGTCCCAGCAGTAGGAACATTTTGCCTGATTATCTATATACTAATAATAAAGAGGAAAGTTTTGATTGTTTGTTTGCATTGAATAGGCTCCGAAACGACTGAACCGATTTGAAAAATTATTTCACTGTTGGGAAGCTACACTATCCCCGGGTGACATAGGCTATATTTTATCCCCGTTATCCCACGGGAACGGGAACTACGCGGGTGACACCGCGGAGCGCTGCTAGTGACTAATAAGCCGAGACCGTACCATACACATACTCAATCATTTCTGTTTACTTAGTAGGTACTTACGCCTCGTCGCCTACCGACATGATGTAACCTCTACAATATAAATACAGCCTTGAAATATTCGTTTCTTCTAGACAACAACTAGGTAATGATGATATTAGAAATTGTTCTCCAATGATTAATGTCCGTACTTACATTACGTTATTCTTTTTATGAAAGCAAAAGTGGACGTAAACTAGTTTTTGTTATTTGTAGGTCGCGAAGAGTTCAGTGTCCAGTTTACGTTGGCTTCTCATGGCCGCTATTTTGAACTTGCTTCGTTCGATCACCGTGTGTCAATTTATGCTGGGCTTCCGAGTGCATAGCTCGAATTGTAAACGTATCGGATACTGGTTTTGTTGTCAGATTCGGAAAAGATAAGCCATTGATGTATTGCCTGAGTTTTTGACCTAGATTTTTGTATCGATATAATACATTTTGTATTGTAGTGGTGGTGACCGAGGGACCTCGATATTTTTAATGACGTTCATAAAAAACAAAACTTATTTTCCTAATACACTTATTTCTTAATACCTGACTGCGCCAGAAGGAGGGTTATATTTTTCGAGTGTATGTATGTACCTACTTATGTATGTATATTTCTTTGGCACGCTTTGTAGCTTAAACGGCTTGATGGATTTTAGCTTGAGAGGCGTTGCGTCGTTAGTTTCGTCGGCATTGTGAGAGTGACAGTGGGTATATCGCTCGGGTCCTATCAGAATACCAGCGCTGCGACACTTTTTAAATGTTGCAGCATTATGCTGAGGTAGGAGCCTTTTGGCCTCGTGCAGGACTTTCTGTTTTATTTTTAATTATTTTTTTACTTCCAAGAGATTTGTTCTTTTTTTGTATTTTTTGTACTAAAGTGTGTTTATTTTACGATGTGATCTTCCTGTGCGAGTCACAATAAATACTTTTTCTTTCTTTCTTTCTCTTTCTTTCTATATCAAAATATTATGAAAACTATAATGGCCGATTTTTGGCGCCATTTTATATGTCTATTTAAATATATATTTTCTCAAAACCTATCGAGTCGTATTAAAATAAAGGATTTCATAAAAAACTTGTAAAAATTTATGAAATGTAAAAATGAGTATACTTATTTGGTAAAAATTAAAAAAAGCTGCATAAAAAACGAAATTTAAAAAAAATTGAAACGATAAATTTTGTTTTAAAAAGGTTGACTATTAAACTGAATACATCTTACAATTAACAATGTAGACCCTTATTGTCTCCGACTTTTTCTAATACTTCT
Source organism: Polymixis flavicincta (assembly GCA_949987655.1). NCBI lineage: Eukaryota > Metazoa > Arthropoda > Insecta > Lepidoptera > Noctuidae > Polymixis > Polymixis flavicincta. Next base: position 4,967,808 of record OX465171.1, on the reverse strand, counting down.
TTGTGAGATTATTAACTGAAGATCTACGTACTATGTTTTTATTTTTTATCACTTATAAATCAATTTTGCTACGAATGTGTTCAAGAACTGCTATAGATGGCGGTAAAAGCTTACTCCAGCTTTTCCAAGCGGTTCAATCACTAACAATTCTGCTCCATGTTTTGCTCGCTCTCTTTGCGATATCGTCGCTTCATCTTTTGTGTGGTCGTTTTGTTTTTATTGGATACCAGTACCTACCTGGTGAACTTTGTGCATCTGTCGTCTGTTACTCGTTGCGTGTGACCAACCCACTTCCATTTTAAGTCCAGCACTTTCTTCGCCACTTCTTTTGCGTTTGTTTTCCATAATAAAGAGTATTTAATTTTATTCAAATGTCCTTATTCAACTACAGGATTCAATCAACTCATACTATTGCAGTCCACTGCTGGACATAGGCATCTTAGGCTGCACCACAACACTCTATCTTCCGCCTTCTGCATCCAGTCTGTCCCAACCACCTTTTTCATCGTGTCCATCTAGCTGGGGGGCGTCCCACACTATCCTGCCGATACGCGATACGCTCGTACACTATCTTGTCGTTTGTACATTTATTATTTGTACACCGTATCGTAAAAATATTTGTACAGTACGTTAGTAGCGACGAACGCGACCACGTGAACGCTTTTCTACATAAACCAGCAAAATCACACAACTGCATTCGCGTAAATATTCCAAAGTGATGGTTGCGTAAAACTCACTTTCTGATTGCGTAAATTTCACTCACAAATTATAATTACCGTTAATATATTATAAAACATATATATAAAAAGCTAGATAATTTGGCCAAATTGTCGGCTATTTGAACCGGTAGAGTTTAGCGGGTCACAGGTAATTACTATAACTAGTTGTATCATCGTGTTCGTGATTTATGTTACAGAAGATTTACTTTCTTTTTTCTGTTTAATAGTCAGGGCTGTGTCTATGAAAAAAACATAGTAATTTTATTCCTGTCTCCGGGGCCTGTCGTCTAACCACCAGTAGCTTGGTAGCTTACTAAAATCGGTGGATCTAAATCGGTATCAGTAACTTTTAATCTATATATATAAAAGGAGAAACTGACTGACTGATCAATCAACGCACAGCCGAAACTACTAGGACTAGGAATGTGAAATTTTGCACACGGCTTCCTTTTATAATGTAGGGGAGCACTAAGAAGGGGTTTTTGGAAATTCGACCTTTAAGGGGGTGAAAAGGGGGATTTTATTTGTATGACAAATCTTATTCCTTGAGTTAATAAACTTGAAACTTGGCACAAATACTAAGTAAATTATGAGGTTGGTCATTTTTTTTTTCTAAACTACCCCCTAAAGGGGGGTGACAAAGTTTGTATGGAAGAAATTTAACGCGCGGTCTGATTAACTGCAAAATCAGTATTTATACCTTAAACCAAAAATAAAGAATAACATGTATCAGGATACCTATCCCGAAAAGTTACAAGTTGCAAATGATTTTGGTATTTATTTATTTTTCACATCACATGCTCGATAATGTCAAATTACATATCATGCAAACACCTAAAGTAATATTGTACTGATACAGGTTTCTTGCCACAAAAGTAAGTACGTATACCTACCTAGGTATAAGTACTTACTTTTGTGGCAAGAAACCTGTGGTCAGGGGCTTCATTTGGAAACGTTTCCACATTTTTAAATGTGAAAACTTTTGATGTGTTAGGACAATGTCCTTCTAATTTCCTTTAAAAAGTGCCAGTAACTTGGTGTATGTATTAATTTGTATATTATTTTTGATGCTTGTTATTGACCTGAGCATCGAATAGATGCACCATAGGCAACTTGGCTTCTTTGTACATTAATGCTGGAAGTAAAGTAAAAGCACTGATTCAGATACAGACTTGACGCCCTTTGTAATTTTCCATTTGTAAAAATCGTCGTAGGCTTTCGTGTACCTACGTTTCCTTGGACTTTTCTGGGAGTAGATTCGGATATAATCTAATCCGGAGTCTAATCAATATCGTCACTCGACATTTTTGTGAGAATTTGTAGCTAAGTAATAGTTGATTTTTGTTTTTTTTTTTTGTTTGTGTTTTTGCTTCGCACGGTTTGTGCATTTAGCCAGTGTCAAGTAATGAATCTTCAAGAAAAATCTTTTCGATCAAGTAAATGGCCCGTTATCAGGCACTAAGTTACAAAAAAGTCATAGTCGTCTAAAGTCAGTCAAGTCAAAGTTATTGTAAAGCGATAGTAACTTTACATGCAACAACATATTAGGAGTTTTTGGGGGAAACACGAAAAGTCCACGTTAGTCACTTGTTTTCACCTTCACTACACTTGTGCACTCACACGTAACTAAATTGAATAATTCACTACCAAAATTATACAATTCAATTCGCTATTTCATAAAATTACAAGAAAATGAAAATTCGTGCGACATGTTCCAACGCGATCCCGCCAAAAACTCCTAATTGTTGATTATCAAAGCAAAGCAATTTTCAGTATTCGCGCCTCTTTTTTATTTGTGATCTATTTTTCTTTTATTTATATTCTAGATTTCTAGGTACTCGTGGTGGCCAGTTCGATTTTCGAACAATTTGTTATTGGTGCAATCTGGTGAATGCATGGCATTAGTATGTACCTACTACCTATCGTAAATATTCGCATGCAATTTCTACTTTATGTTCTAAATTCAAATCACATTAATGACCAGCGGGCACAGCGGGGCATAATGAAATTCAGTACAATATTACTTTAGGTTAGGTTTGCATGATATGTAATTTGACATTGTCGAGCATGTGATGTGAAAAATAAATAAATACCAAAATCATTTGCAACTTGTAACTTTTCCAAAGGCGTCAAACCGATAAAATGTGTGCATGTTGCAATTACGTAACTATAAGTCAAGTGAACTCTGTGCCAGGCCACAGTTTAATTACATATTATGCCATTACATAATGGTATCAAATTTTACGATATGTTTCCCCATGATTTGTATCACGCGTTCGCCTATTATGGTGGTGTTTAACATCGTGGCTCGGATTTTGTTATTATGTTTGTTATTATGAAAATTTTGATGCGTATAGCTCAGGTACGTGGTTACGTCAGCTTTCGATCGCTGGTTCTTGTAGGACAGGGCCCCAATTCTGTATGATAACTAATATTCCCCGCGGAATCTTACCACGTTCAGACCTCGTCAATATCACGCCTTGTACAAACCAATATAACAGCAAGGAATCGAAATGTCAGATTCTGTATGCTCCAAGACAAATTGTCTGTGGCACATTATGAAAACACGGGTGCGTTTTGTAGTTTAATCCGACAGTATTTGGTCCGAATACTAGTAATTGCATAATACTCCATTTTTAACATCAACAAATAATCTATATCGTGATTGAAAGGAATAATACGATTATTCCGTTCGATTATTAACATTTGCCACATCAACTAGGTATAAAAAATGTATAATACATTTTTACTAGTGGAGTTTCATATCAAAATTGTTTATTTGTATTTACATTTATTTCAGTACGAAAATAGTATGTTATCTTCCGATCTCGTGCTGTTAGGCGTAGTTGGCTGTAGGTTGCAGTAGTTTTCGCTCTTTGTTGCTACATATTTTCTATAAAATATGGAAAAGTTTAGAAAAGTGATAAATATGAATAAAGTTGACCAACTATCAAAGAAATTTGAAAGATTGGGGTAGCTTGATGTGCTGGCCTCTGTACATAAAGCTACAATGTCCCTTGTAAACATACGTATACATGAAAAACAACAGTTTCTTCCATTCTTCAATATGAGATTTGCTGAATTTTACGTGAACTACGACGATTCCGTACGGTTCTCAAGTGTGGAGTTTTAGCAGTTCAAACCTCGCTAAATTCGCGTTCATTTCGCGAGGTTTCGTTTATTGTGTCATAGAGAATACGATGGTAGCAAATTTCGCGTGTGATCTAAGGAATTGACGTGGTTTCGATGTAAGAAATCGTTAAGTGGTCATAGTGAATTAGGGTTCTGAGTTAAAATTATGGGTCACTTTACTTTCTTTGGCCAGCAGCTTCGCCCGCGTCGAGGTCCGGAATCATACCGTGATAAAAAGTATCCCATGTTTTAATGCAGGCTATAAACTATCTGGGTGCCAAATTTAATTCAAATCCGTTGGGCTGTTTTGCGTGATTCAGTATCTAAACATACAAACTTTAACATTTATAATAGTTTGCGAGTCCTACTGATAGTGTTGGTATTACGCAATTAAACCTTTTTTTTTGGTTGGGAAATCATCAAATAACTTCGTAACCGCTCTGGGTGGAGCGGGAGGGCGTGGCAGACTTTTACTGACTAAAACCCACTCGTGTTCCTTCACTTACCTGTCTGCCAGGGGGCACTGTATCTCTTTCGAACAATCCGCACACCTGGCAGGCATCGGCCCTTGCGGACCGCACCAGTTGGTGGTGACATCTTTTTGAGGTGCGCGTGGAACACAACGTGCCGTTGACCCAGTCTTGGTCCTTACCGGACGGCGAGCTACCCATTACTCGCCATTCGCAAGCCAGCGCCTTCGGTGGCTAGGAATCAGCGGGGGTTCCCACCGCCCAGGGCCTCTCCTCTAATCTAGTTTTTTGTTGTTTTAAAACCAATTTACACAAGTAAATATCTTTTATCATGTAACCCTGTATTGTCTAAAGTACTGCATCGCTATTCACAAACAATCAAGAGGCTGTCGAATCGAAAACTACACGATATCAATGAGTAATTTCACTTATCACCGACACCTAATAGCTATCGGAAGAATAGTGGTTGTCCACTTGATATCATTGTCCTCATCAAAATTTCAGCCAAAAGACGACCACTTCTGGACATAGGCTTCCCCCAAACTCTGCTACTTCGACCGGTTCTGTTTTTCCCGCTTCCAGTGCATTCCTGTGGCATTCACAAGGTCATCGGTCCACCTTATCGGAGGCCTTCCAACTCTACGTCGTAGTACCGGAAGATGAATTATTAATACTTGATTTAGACTGACAAAAGTTTTGTGAACAGCCTTTGAATTTACTCATTTGATAACATAGATTGGCGTTCGATTCGGCCGGGAGTTTATCAAACGGTTGTGAATAGGTATGCTGAACTGATTTTAATAGATGGTGTGACGTTAAAGTTGCAGACGTCAAAAACTTCAAAGTTGAATAGGTGTTAAACCAGAAATTACGTACCATCATCATCTGCCTAGCCTTTTCCCAACTATGTTGGGGTCGGCTTCCAGTCTAACCGGATGCAGCTGAATACCAGTATTTTACATGGAGCGACTGCCTATCTGACCTCCACAACCCAGTTACTGAGTAATACGATACCCCTTGGTAAGACTGGTTGTTAGACTTTCGGGCTTCTGACGACCCGTAACGACTATCAAAGATCCACAATTGACAGCCGGGACCAACGGCTTAACGTGCTTTCCGAGGCACGGAGGGGTCTTGGTATGTTAAGATAGTCACCCATCCACGGACCAACCGCGGCAAGCGTAGCTTAACCTAATCGATCGAACCGTGCGGCTATTGTAACTTAGCCACAAGCCCCTCCCAGAAATTACGTACCAAAAATTATTAATATAGACACATTTGCTCAATAGCTTGTCTTATTAGTCGATTCGCACAGATACACTCTTTAAATAATTTTATTATTTTCTGTTGGCGATTCGCAAGAAGTTAATTTATTTGTAAGCGAATCGACCCACTGTAGAAATACGTGTGGGCCGGCCGATTATACATGCCTATAGACTAATAACCCAATACCTTAATTTTAACACTGAAGACGGTTCGCGTGGTAAGTGCTAACTAAGTGACAGTTAAATGAATTCGTAGGTCACTACACGTTCACATAGGCCGTGTATACCTACGTCATTTTATCACATCCGTCACCACCACAACAACAATTTTGTTAGGAAAGTCGCAATTCTATGAGACTTCAATTAACACTTTTAATGCAACCTTTGTTTGTGTAACCTCGATATCAAAGAGTAGTAAAATTACATCGTCCTACGATACACTGCACGTAAAAGGAGTGCATGAGCGTAGGTAATATTCCTTAGTTTTCTCAGAAATTGTTTCAAGATATGTATATTTTCTTAAGAGGGACGTTCCCAGTTCGGGTCGTGGGGTTTTTGGGACCGGGACCGCGGTCCCGAATGCCACCTTTAAATACGATAATTATTTTTAGTAGTCTTTTGGGACCACAGGAAAAAAGAAGTTAAAGTACAGTTAACAAAAAGCAAAACTGTTTTCAACTAAACAGTTGTAATTTAATTTTTAAATACTCAAGAGGCTGCCATTTGTTTCAATAAAAGAAATATTTGTCGTTTCATAAAATAGTTTCAATTGTATATTTTCCAAATTTTTGGTTGGCCGTACTTTACCATGACATAACTTTGTTTATTTCATTTGTGGTCCCGAAAGACTACTAAAATTATTTTTTGTATTTAAAGGTGGCATCCGGGACTGCGGTCCCGGTCCCGAATGCCCCACGACCCGTTCTCGGTTTTCATTAATTGAAAGAGAGAGCAGAATAGACATAAAGGAGAATTCCGTATAATTTCATTAGAAGCTCGCAGGTTTCTTATTGTCAGTGATACTGTACCTTATTAGTTGTTCCAAGTATCGTAAACACCTTTACACCTTAAGGACTGTTTTTGTTTGCAGCGCTCAGCAGGGGCGGTAGGGGGCAGTTAACAGATGTGGTCATCGTGTACACGACATTTTGTTTTCAAACTGTATATACTCGTATATGAATTTCTTCCTTATTACTAAAATATTCCATTATTAAAGAAGCCAATTTATTAAAATTCTTAGTAATAAGCAGGCCTAGACAAAAACACATTTATGTTAGCGTTCACGCCAAACGCTACGCCAAAATGTATGGGAATGACATAACCTGCGGAAAAGTTACGTCGTGTCCTTTCCGCAGGTAACGTCATTTCCATACATTTTTGCGTAGCGTTTGACGTGAACGCTAACAGAAACGTGTTTTGTCTCTAGGCCAAAGATACGTAAAAAAATTGGCAACAATACCTTTCCGTAAACAGGATATTAAAAAATAAAAAATAAAATTAGCATTAGCAGTATCATAACGTTCCCACAGCTGGGACACAGCCTCCCTATGAGAGGAAAGTAGACTGTAATACACCACATAGGCACAGTGGTAGATGTCACATGCCTTCGAACGACTGATTCTAAGACATGCCAGTTTCCGCACGATGTTTTCCTGTACCGTGTTGAGAGCAGTTTTGATAGAATTATACAGGGTCAAATTTAATTAGTTAGTGAAACTTTGTAGACGTTATGGGTCTTAATCTGATTATCTGCCTAGCCGTTTCCTAACTACACAATATATTATGTTGGGGTCGGCTTTTAGTCGAACCAGATGCAGCTAATTACCAGTATTTTATCCATGGAGCGACTGCCTATCTGACCTTCACAACAGTACGGGGTGATACGATACTCCTTGGTAACACTGGTTGTCAGACTCTCGGGCTTCTTACAACCCGTAACGAGTGTCAAAGATCCACAAATGACAGCCAGGACGAAAAGCTTAACGTGCTTTCCTAGGCACGGAGAGGCCTTGCACAGACCAACCGCGTGAAGCGTAGCTTAGCCTGGTCGATGGACCGGTGGGGCTATTATTACTTAGTCACAAGCCCCTCAATACCGATAACTAAATGCGATAAATTAAAAATAATACTCATCATATATCACATCGACAAAGATTACAAAAAAAAAACAACTTGTATTTTAAGTGGCTAACCCGTCTGCGTTTGAAGCAACGACCGTAACAACTTGTATGTCGTGACCGTTACCATTGGGCCACCATAGCTATCTGCTGGCCTCGTATTCTATTGAAGCTCCGTCCTACGCCAGCCCAGCTCAAGGTCACATTGTTACCAGTGACGTGCGGCCTACCTACCCCATCATCACCATGCATAACATGACCACTTCTGTCTTCTAATCTACAAATAATCTACATATTATTACGTGAAGCAAAAATGTTGTATCTCTTTTTACGAAAATTACGCGGACGCAGAAGTATGTTTGGCACAGTTAAAGTTTGTATGGAGGAGTGCAGATTTTTATATAATACTAGCTTTTGCCAGCGGCTTCGCTCGCGCGGAACTTTCATCCCCTATTTAAATCCCTTAGGGGGTGAAATTTCGAAAAATCCTTCCTTATTCCTTGTCTAAATTATAAAGGGAACCTCTGTGCAAAATTTCAGCTTTCTAGGTCCAAGGGTTTGGGCTGGGCGTTGATGAGTCAGTCAGTCAGTCGTACGTACTTCGACGTAAAACCAGAGAACGAACAATAGCTTAGTAAATGAAAACACGAACCTCGCTAGAGCAGCCAGTTCATTTCAAGACCACTGTTCATTGCAACCATATTGTTTTCAACATTGCTAGTATTCTGTTCACGATCGGGCCCTGATTAGACGTGATTCTCAAACACATGGTTGTCATGTGCTCACGTGTTCGCATGTTCTTTTTTTTTTAATTTCTTTTATTCACTAAAAGTTATATAGAAAAAAAACATATAGGGTATGTATCTTCTGCTAAACTGCTGTACAGTTTGTCGGCAGTGTTCTCGTGGATGCAATTTTGTGATATCCAAGCACTTAAGGGGCATATTCATAAACGATGATTCAAGTTGTGAGGTCTATAAACATCAAAAATGTATGGTTAATCAATCGCTAATCATAACTTAACTTTAAGCAGCGTTTATATTTAGGGGATATAACCGGTTAATGATTACTTTATAATATTCACATAGACGTAAAATCGAAGCAGACAGTAATCGACAGTATTGTATAGACATTCGTGTATCTCGTGTGTCAGTGTGGGAGCTAAAGGTGGAATAATCCTCCTAATGATTCACTTGGCGTCCAGTTTTGTAGGTGATGCTCTGGTAGCTGTTCATACGAGCGACGAGATAATATTTAAAATAGGGATCCAGGGTTGTCCAGCAAGCGTGAGGATTTATATGAATAAAATAAAAAGTTTTATTCAAGGCTTGTGGCTGAGTAATAAGTGCCGCACGGGTTGATAGATCAGGCTAAGCCACGATTGCTGCAGTTGGTCTGCAGATGGGTAACCATCTTTACATACCAAGACCCCTCCGTGCCCCGGAAAGCACGTTTGTGGATTTTTGACAGACGTTATGGGTCGTCAGAAGCTCGAAAGTCTGACAACCAATCTTACCAAGGGGTATCGTATTACGCAGTAATTGGGTCGTGGAAGTAAGATAGGTAGTCGCTTCATGTAAAATACTGGTATTCAGCTGCATCCGGTTAGACAGGAAGCCGACCCCAACATATTTGGAAAAAGCATAGGCTGAGGATTCAAGGCGTGTTTTCAGGGCACACAACGATTGCACACAGTATGCGCGCCTTAGTGGGATCGGCTGCATTTGGGGCCATAGGGTCCTCGAGTAATGACGGGCTTTTTATACCCCTAGGGGGTGCAACGAAAGTTCAAATGTCTCCCTGGCCCCGAAACATGGCACTAGGATGAACAGTGGGGTTTTAGTCGGCAGCAGTCCAACATAGCCCTCCGTAATTCCCAGACGGAGGGTATCCATGAGAGGAAAATAAAGGGCAAACAACAAAAGGGTGGTTAGAGATAACAAGAAGTATTTCCCAAGGCTTATTCAATACCTGAAACCCTGTGCTATTCCTCTACTTTTCCACGTACGTAAAAACATCGCAGTGTGATTTTTTAGCGCGCTGGTTTTGCAACACACTGCTGAGAATTGAAAATCCATCAGTGTGTTTTTTCGACGCGTTGAGATGCAGTCTGTTGGAAATTCTCTGCTCGGCACAACGACCTGCCACGATATTTTTGCGTCCGAACGTGGTCCAAACGCTGGGCAGTGTCACACCTCTGCGATGCATTCTCTGTTACACATAATGGAGGAGATAGTAAGCAAGTTATCTGTATCAACCGCGTGTCACGACGATCTGCGCATACGCAAGCCGATGACGTATAGTCACGAGACGATCAGGATATTATGTTGCCGGTAACAAATGGACGTATTAATATTTTCACAACTAAAAAGTGGTTTTGAGAAAGTAAGTAGTAGCTACAGGTTTAGTTTTAAGCAACAAGCCACACAAATAAAAAGCGCTCCAAAACTTTGAGAATAAATCTGACAGTTTGGCATATTATTTTCCACACAATAGCTGTCAAACCGACACATTTATTCTTCAGATAAAAGTAATCTGACTATTGAAGATACAGGCTTTTAGTTTCACTAAAAATGCCTTCACAGGAAAGTCCGGTTAAGCAGTTAGGGCCTCAAGGTCAACTGCGAAATGCCATTAAAAAAAAATTGACCTTAAAGGAATAGGTACGTACTAAACTAATTCAAAAACCATTTAATCAGAACTCGGCCTTATTTAGATATGACCATATCAGTCAAGTATTCCCTTTCAAACAAAAGAAGAATTTTCAAGTTGAGAATAATTGATTGATTTCCGATTGAATTGAATTTTCAATTGATTAACTTTTTATTAACTCTGTTCCTCAAAACTTAATTTACTAACTAAATTTTATTATTTTTTGGTAAACATAAATGTAATTGCGAACCTCCCCATTTTTTTGAAGTCATTTTTAAATCACCTCAATCCATCTTTATCTAAAAGTGCTGTTGGTATTTTTAATAGCAGCACAACCATGTTACATAAACCTGGGGTGCGAGTTATTGCGAAAGAGATACCGTGGTCTTGGCACACAAGCAACTGAGGGAACACGGGTGGGTTTTTAGTCAGACTTCAGTAGCCCGTATGCCAGGGGCGGCGGTATCTCTTTCGAACAAACCCGCACCCCTGGCAGGCATCGGCCCTTGCAGACCCCATCACGTTTGTGCTGGTTCCCACTCCGCCCAGACCGGGAGAAGTTATTTGATGATTTCCCGATAAAAGAGATGCCGAAGCGACGCCGACGTCTGCTTTAACTTACTGACTTATCAATAAAGAATACTTACTATCATTCTAAAATTAATATAGGAATGTAAATAATCAAATAAAATAAAATATAACAGCTGAAAACCAAATAAAATGTGCAATATTCCTCCATCTCGCTCTCGCTGACACATTTTCTATATCTGTCTTTGTCATAACCCGTTGAACAGCGACTTGCTCCCGTCCATTTCAAGCGGTGCCACGTGACCTAAATTGAAATCATTACGGGATTGCTGTTGTATGAATTGTTTGTTCTGGATTATGACGTTTTGGCGCCGGATTTAATTTACAACATTTTTTGTTTGTTGTTATACAAAGCTGAAAATAAGCGTTTTTGTGGTTTAAATATTATGGTGAATTAAATACCCGTAATGTTACTATATTTTCTGACAATAGTAGACGTTATTGACGTGCATTTTTCAAAACCGGTAGAGATTCGAATCACCGAAGGGAAGCCGGTAGGAATCGTGTTATATGGCGCTTTCGGCACTGTTACCTAATCCAAAATACACATTACATGATAAATTAATTCACTGTACAGGACTCATGGAAACTTGAATCGAACAGAGCGACTACCGATACGAGCGATGCTAATTAACAATTAGACATCTAGATTTGTTGGATTAATGCAGACCTGACGCCCAAGCTGAAGTTACTGAAAGCTGATGTACCCTGGACGATGTTCAACACATAATTGGATGACTCAAAACTCAAACTTTATTTTTTTCAAAGAAAGCAATGGGGAAGGTAACTTTCAAAATGGCGCTGTCGTAGCTAGTTCCCAACACAAGATATTAAAAAAAAAAAACACAAGGCGTGATGTACTTTCATGTTATGTTTGCGAAAATGACGCGTAGTTGTGTTCCTAAATACTGCAAAATTGGAGTCCACAATTTCCCGAAATAGATACCCTAATATTAGAAGCTTCAAGGTATTCGTAGAGACTTTTTTTTAAATTACGAAGTGTACAGAGGGGCAATTCTACTAATTTTAAGAACGTTCACAGTCTGAGGGGCAATTCTGCTAATTTTAAGAACGTTCACAGTCTGATCTCAGTGTCAATCTGTCAAAAATTCCTCGAGTTTCCATACATTTCTGACACATTTTTGAAATTCGATTGTCGCTGAGATGACACTGCGAACGTTTTTAATTACGAGAATTGGCCTTCTGATCTCAGTGTCAATCTGTAAAAAATACCTCGATTTTTCATACATTTTTGACATTTCCTTGTCGCTGAGATGACACTGCGACTAGATTTTGAACGGTTTTAATTACGAGAATTGGCCTTCAGATTACGACAGAAACATTTTGAAACAAACAAATCACACCATGCTGACATCACACACAACTACGTAAAAAGACGTGCACATTAAAAGAAAAACAGAAATTAAAATAAGCAGTAGCAGCTAAGAGAGGACCAGTCCCTAGAGACACGCAGACGGCACCCTTTGACGAACATGACGTAAGCACTAGCACCGGAGGGATCTTCAATGTAATGTGTGTGTGTGAAAGATGATATTATGGGTAGACAGGAGGTGACATGCACTATACACAAATTGGCATGAAGGCAGAAGGATTGTGAAGAATTATCGTTACATACAGCGTTTTTTTTTTTTTTTGTGTGTGGGAAATCATCAAATGACTTCTCCTGCTGAGTAGAGCAGGAGGGCGTGTCAGACTTTTACTGACTAAAACCCACCCGTGTTCCCTCAGTAGCCCGTATGCCAGGGGCTGTGGTATCTCTTTCGAACAAACCCGCACCCCTGGCAGGCATCGGCCCTTGCGTACCCCCCCAGTGGTTGCTGACATCTTTGACGGCGCGCGTGTGGAACACAACGCGCCGTCCCGTCTACCACTTTTCGGCCGCAGGGGATAGGGAGGGCGGCTGACGCTATACCGACACTCCTCTTCCCCTGCGGCCCCACCGCGTCCGCCGGCCCCGTCCAGGCCACGGAAGGGAAGAGCGCTGCTCAGAAGCACCGGCACTCCTCCTCTACCGCAGCCCGTATCCCTCAGCCGCGATGCCTCCCATTCGACATCGCGGCCCACCTCAGTTGCGGTGCACCTCACTGCAACCTACTTTTTGGCCGCTACGTCAATGGCTTGAAGGCAAAAGCCCTGACGAGCGGCTCCACCTTTGGGTTCCTCTTGGCTTCACCGTGGCTGGAATCCACGGTTACTGAGCCCCCCCGCAACGACAATGCGGGGACCCACTCGGGGGTTATATACAGCGTTGTGGCTCTATTTCGTAAAGTTGCACAGCATTGTGTTGAGCAATGTCCGTTTTGCGTGAATGTGACATATTTTGATCCTCACTTTTCGTGTTGTTTTTATTTTGCATCACATTTAGCTCAAATAAATTGAGTTTTCTTTCTTTCAAAAGTTAGTTCAAAAACTAAAACCCAACTTCTCAAAAATCACGTTCTAAAAAGTTTGAAACAGGAAAATATTTTCATCTGAAAGCCATGCCAATTTTTCTTTTTTGTGATGATAAAAAAATTGTCAGGATTTACGAGTATTTCCTCTAAATAATATGTCCGCCATATCAGTTCAATTTACGACGGCACATAGCCTATAACCAGCGTATGATCGAGACGATTCCAACGATACCTTATTTGACGAAATATGGTTAGAATTTAGAAGTTACAAAACATACATACATATATATACAGACCAACATGCAAATAAACAGTCATACCGTCAAAATAATAACCCTCGGTTTTGCTTTGCCTTAGTCGGGACAAAATTGCCATAATTTATCCCGAATGCGACAAAAAATGACTTCATACGTTCAGCAGAGGGGCAATTCTCGTAATTTAAAGAAAGTTCACAGTATAATATCAGTCTCAATCGGTCAAAAATACCTCGAGTTTCTATACGTTTCTATATTTTCATCAAGTTGACTTTTGATTGTCGCCGAGATGAGACTGTTGATGACTGATGATTTTAAACGTTTTTAATTACTAGAATAAATTGGCCTTCTATTCAATATTGAAGAGAAGGAAATCGCAAGCAGTTTTATGGATTGTGTAAAATGTATCTGCGCTAATGGCCGTAAATGTGTGTAAAATCACCCCATGTGAAACGCCAATAAGTTTTTTTGAGATTACATTATTAAGTTCCCCCTTTTAATGAATTAGTGATGCATCAGGCAGGCACAGATTAAGGATTAAAGCTAATGGGTTCTGCATTCTGAGTGCTGGTACGGGATTATACACTGGCGTTACTATTTAATTTAAATTCACACTGCGATGAATATTACACATATGTACATTCAAATTAAGTAAAGTGGAGAAGTTGAAAAGTGGCGGCGTTTCACCCGGCAAAATAAACGCGAATTTAATGACTTGGAAAGAACGGAGAGCATTCAAGTTTCTAAGATGTGTTGACGAGATTTTTATCAAAGAGGTGTTCTCGGGAGTGGTGATAGTTTCTGTGATTTTAATTTCAAGTCTTTTCTATAATCTATATCATTATCAGGGTCATTCTCAGGAGACTCATTATTTGGTTGACTTCGGTGTCATTTTTGTTATCTAATTTAGGCATGAAATATCAAATCTAGAGTTAACACTCTACTACTAACATGCTTTAAATTAACTCTAGATTTGATATTTCATGTTAACAAGGCTTAAATTTAAAAAAAATGTGACCTCGAAGTCAACCAAATAATGAGTCTCCTGAGAATGACCCAGTTATTACAATGTGATAAAGCTGATGAGTTTGTTTTTTTGTACGCCCTAATCTCTTGAACTACCAGTCGGATTTGAAGAATCCTTTTTTCATGTGATAGCCACATTTATGAGGAAGGTTATGAGTTATTTAACATCATGCTGCGAGTCTTAGGAGCCGAGAAAGATGACAAATAGTTGAAAAAATACGCGAAGTGTAAACGAAATAGTATAACGGTCGGACGATGCAAGCGAACAAAGTTGCGGGAAGAAGCAGTATCTATAGGTACGGTACCTACAGGATATTTTTTTAACCAGTGCGCAAACTGTAACCATGAATTAGGCGCTTTGACGCATTAAATTGAGTGTAAACCCATACTTTTTTTTACATTTATACTAAGTGTTTAACTTTACTAATATTTACTTTCCACTTATCTTATAATTTTAGTTGTTTTTTTTTTTAATAACCATTCATTCATTTATAAATTATATGAATAGTACATGTATCTATATGATAAAATAAGAGAAAAAGAATCACAGGGCATCAAAACATTCTTCCGCATCGCTGTCAATAGGAAAAGTGCCGAAAACGCTGGCAGCATTGCCACGTTGTATGGCGATGCTGATTCTTTGGCCAAAGATTAGTCCAGCCCTCTCACGTCACGTGAAGAGTCGACTAACCGCTTGGTGATGTGTTGAAAAACCAAGTGGGCAGTCGGCCCCATGGCCCAAGTATTTCTAACGTAGTAGTATTTCTATCTAAAAGTAAACAAAGCGAGTAGCGAAAAGTAGGCCGCGGTACTTTTAGCTACTCGCTTTATTTACTTTTAATATTCAGTTTACCAATTACTTCTATAACAGCGGATTAACATCCAAGAACGGAACTTTTATGTAACTTTTAAGGCTTCTTGAGAAAGGCACGAAGTGACACTTGCAGAACAATTTCCATGAAGTTTTAATAGAATGTCCTATGTGAGTTGCGTCGCGACCGCGCCTGTTTGCAGGAGCCTTTACGAATAAACTAAATTTTCTTGAAGTCTGTGGTTATCGTCAACTATCATCCACCAACCCAACTGTAAGGCTGAGGCTACAGTAGGCAGCGATTTGCGATGCGACTAGAAGAGCGAAACGAGATAAACATAACATCCGAGGTATATTCGGCAATGACGTGGCTACAGTACACATGCTACACAACAAATTATGAAATCATCCATCGTGGTTTACTATACGCATAATGTAGCCACACGCATATTTAGTAGCACCATTGAACTAGTCGTGCAAGTGAGATTTTTTTTTATAAATTCGCTTCAATTTCGCTACTATGTTGATGTAACCGATGCCGTGATTACAGTAATCTTGTTCCTATCGCGTAAAGAAATCAAAGATCGCTAGTAATATTTGATGTACGGTGTAGCCATATACGTGAATATTCATTTATTTGTTTTAATCGCTCATGTGTCGCAGATCGCGTCGCGGCCTAATGTAGCTTCAGCCTAAATAACTGGCTTTAAATGAGGAGCTTGTGGCTAAGTACTAACAGCCGAACGGATCGATCAGGTAAAGCTACAACCAACTGCAGCAAGCGTACCTACCTTTACCGTGTTTACATACCTAGAAAAGCATTAGTCCCGGCTGTCATTCGTGGATCTTTGACAGTCGCTACGGGTCGTCAAAATCAAAATCAAAAGTCATTTATTCAAACTAGGCTGGTGTCAGCACTTTTTGAACGTCAAAAATTACAAAAGACAGTTCCCCAAAAACGCTCACCCTTCGACACTTCCTAGTGCTTTAGCTGGGAAGAAGAAGTGGCGCAACAAACTCCCCAGCTAGCTGTCTGTTATGTTAGAAGAACTTGATTTTATACAATGGTAGGAAACGAAATATAAAAATTTAAAATTGTTCTAGATATAATAGACCAATTATCGAGGTCGCTAGCTAGCTACATCTTGCAATTTAACTCATCTATAAAAATAAAAAAACAATGAGTAGATTATGTGAACACTAAGTAAATTCAAATGAATTTATACAGTCAAATAAAAACAAACAATTAAGTTAATAAAGATATGACCTGTCAGTAGGCAAGGAAACTCTGGTGAAAGAACACAACATTGTCTTGAGTTAATCACAGCGACCAAACTATTCTTATCGTTTAAGTAGTCGTTGATTGAATCGTTTAATATACCTTTGCGCAAAGGTTGGATTTTACTTTAGTTTTAAACGCATTAAAATTCAAATCTAGCACAGAAGAGGGAAGCTTGTTATAAAAGGTTATACCAAGACCAATAAATTAGTTATGAACCTTATGAAGCCGGTGAAAGGGAGCACGTAGTTTGTCCTTATTTCTAGTATTAATATTATGAAAATCACTGTTTTTAGTGTAAAAGTGTATGTTTTGCCTTATGTATAAGATGTTGGCCAAGATGAATTGTGATGCCACAGTGAGTATACCAATATCTTTAAAAAATTCTCTACGAGAAACTCTAGCACCTAGTTGATAAATTGCTCGAACAGTTCGTTTTTAAAGAACAAAAATATTTTGAATATCTGCGGCTTTGCCCCACAGCAGAATGCCGTAGGACATAATGCTATGAAAATAACTAAAATAGACTAACTGCGCTGTGTCAACGTCAGTGTATTATCTTACTTTCCTGACGGCGTAGGCGGCCGAACTGAGCCTTCCCGCTAGGCTTGATATATGTGAACCCCACTGAAGTTTGGCATCTACTGTTATACCTAGAAAAACTGCCGAGTCTACAGTCTCAAGTACCTCATTATCTACGACGATGTTCGGTCCTAGATTCTTAATATTCGGTAAGGCGAACTTTATACATTTAGTTTTCTTGGCATTGAGAACTAGGTTATTTGTGGTAAACCAATCCGTAACCATTGCGAGTGCACTATTTAAGTCGTCAAAATCTTGTCTATTCCTATCTACTTTAAAGATAAGAGAGGTATCATCAGCAAACAGTACGATGTCACAGATACCCTTTAAATAGAATGGTAAGTTATTAATATATACTAAGAACAAGAATGAACCCAGTATTGAGCCTTGAGGTACACCTACCACCAACTTAACTGGTAGCCCGGAGGATTTTACTCCATTAACATCTACACATTGATGCTTATTTTGCAAATAAGAACTTAATACGTTGAGTGCTTCGTTTTGAACACCGTAATGACGTAGTTTACGCAAAAGCGTGTCATGGTGCACGCAATCAAAGGCTTTTGAGAGATCACAGAAAACTCCAATAGCATTTTGCGAGCTCTCCCATGCGTCAAAAATGTGTTTCAGCAGAGCTACACCTGCATCGGTAGTCGAACGACCTTTAGTAAAGCCATATTGTTCATCGTGAAGGAGTTTATTTAAAGTAAAATGTCTTAGCAACTGCTTTAGTATCAGCTTTTCAAATATTTTACTAAAAGCCGGTAGAATAGAAATAGGCCTGAAAATGCCAACGTTATTTTTGTTGCCTGATTTAAATAAAGGTATGACTTTACTACTCTTCATGAGATCAGGAAGAAGCCCGAGTCTGACAAACCAGCCTTACCAAAGGGTATTTATTGTATTATACAGTAACTGAATAAATGTAGGTCAAGAACAGGGTTGCCCACTTTTTCTAGAATAGAATAGAATTTTATTTTTTAAAATATAGGTAGGTTTAGTTTTTCACAATAGTTGTTCAGATACCGACATTTCAAAGGTCAGCCATATTTTACCATACCATATGCACACATAATAATATGTAACTAGTACTTACATTTTGCTTAAATCAGACATTAGAAATACTTAGGTATTTCTGATTTCAGAGAGTAATTAAAGAGGATTAATACAATAAAGCGCTATTTACTAATTTCTCTTTATGTATTTTCTAGCACTTTTTACGGTACACGACATTTTTTTATTGATTTGACAAGAATTATAGGACTATAAATGATGTAGCTCAGTTTAATCGATATTTATAAAGTCCCGTTCTTCTCTTCTCGCCACTACACATTCATGAACGATAAATAGTCAAGTGGAAATTATAGAAAAACTGTAGACAAAATGAAAAAAAAAAAAATGAGAAAATATGTT
Organism: Polymixis flavicincta; assembly: GCA_949987655.1. Lineage (NCBI taxonomy): Eukaryota > Metazoa > Arthropoda > Insecta > Lepidoptera > Noctuidae > Polymixis > Polymixis flavicincta. Next base: position 4,949,086 of record OX465171.1, on the reverse strand, counting down.
TTCTCAAAGGATTGCGAAGGTTGATCACAGAAGGCGTGACTCGTAATACTTCTTATTGGACAAGAATGTTTTAGGAATGCCGTGTGTTTGGTAACAAAGGCGTCCTCGTGCAATGTGACTTGCTGACTTATGTACTATGCATAGTCTATGCTAATAAACGAATTATAAATACGAAAGTACGTTGATTTTTACGCTTTCACGCTTAAACAGCTGAACGGATTGAGTTGTAATTTAGCTCACATATAGACCATGACTTGCACCCTAATTTGTTCACGATCAATCATAATCTGTTTCATTTTGACAGTTCAATAATATTCATTGCGTTACTTACATTGTTGAGCAGACACATTTTTCGAACATATGAAGCAATGGATAAGCAATCTGTTTCCAAATTATTCAGATTATGATTGATCGTGCGTTACGCAATTAGGGTGCTGAGTGACACAGGCTACTTTTCATCTCATTAATCATTCATCATTAATAAGTACGTTCCCCTCGGATACTTTCCAACCTCTACGGTGAAGCCGCGGACAACAGCTAGTCATTAATATATTACCTTGTTCTTTTCTTGTAACCGCATGATAGGGGTAACTTACGGCTTGTGGGTCGTAAGTTCAAACCCAGATAGACGCTTTACTTTGTGTTAATTATTTCATCACCACTGCTCTCAAAATGGTGAAGTAAAACATCGTGAGGAAACCGGCATCTCCAACAAAATCGAAGACATAAAGTGACATCAATCCGCACTGGGCCCGGGGCCCACTCCCTCTCACAAAGAGAAGACCTGTGGCCCAGCAGTGGGAACATTATAGGCTGCTAATAGTATTAAAAACCAGCAAAAACTAACAGAGACAAGACTAAATCTATATCTTGACAAAGTTCAAATGATCAAATGTTGAAATATCACATAGTCATTCAAGATCCCATCTTGTAATAGCGAAAAATACACAACTTCATCTGAATTCATAAATTCTAAGCATTTTATTTGCCTGTACACTTCAAAAATCAAGTCTTACACAATTTTGTGAGTACAAAGTTCGTGTGTACGGACTTTGTACTGGAGACTGTAAATGGCATAGCTTTCTCAATAGCCCGTTATTCTCATGGATTGGACTTTGGACTGGCCAATTTTTTGTTACCTAAGCATCATCATCAGATCTGCGATTGTGTGGCAATACACCCAACATAATCACGTTTTTTTTCCTATTACGAATTTAATTAAGATTGACGCAAAAGTTTAACCCTCCTACTAATATGCACAGAATAAGGTTTTTCCAAGTTCAATCCTATAATATTCCTTTGTTATTCCTGGTATAATTTCATTCCATGTTTAATAGTAAGGACGTTTGGAGTACCAGGTTACAAGCAAGCGAGATCATTTATTTTAATATTTTTTTTACTATACGGGCCTACTCTTGACCTCGATCACGCCTGATGAAAAATGGTTGATGAGGTCTCTGATGGAAGGAAATTTCTTTCATTCTTTCATTTTTAGTGAGCAGTGGTGGCCCAGTAGTGTCGGCCACTACTTACAAGTTCCAGGTCCTGAGTTCGTACCCAGGCAGGCACTTTACTTTCTACAGAAGCGAAAATTTGAAACCGTGCACCTAGCTTCTGACGTTTCCACGCAAGTTTATGTGAAATAAAATATTTTGATTTCATTTATTTGATTTCATAACCCCTGCTCGCAAAACGGCGAAGGCAAACATGGAATCCTGCAAGTCTTTGAACCTAAAATTCAAAGACATGTGACATCTATCAACCCACAGTGGGCCCGCATGGTGGACTACTCCTGAGGGTGTCGCAGTAGTGGGAAGTGGGAACATTATAAACTTACATAGTCTTCACATGATCTGACCAACATTATGTTTGGACTTTAAAAGAAACCTCTGAGTTCGTTTCGGTCTTTGTTCTAAACTTCTCAGAGTAGTCAGATAGGAAACGCCGACGCGACGTCATCTAGTTTTCAAAACATGTTTGGCCTAGTTACTGGGTAATACGGTACCCCAATGCAGTTATCTGCATCATCACAAATAGCCACTGATATTTTATGTTTTTTTTTAAATCTAGATACATTTAAGATCGTTCGTCCTGCGCGGGCTGGCAACGTCGCACTTCAGTTGGTTTTTCGTAATTATCTCAGTAAGTTTAAATCAAAGTAATATTTTTTCAGGCAAGCACTATATCGTTCGTATTTATCCGTTTGTATCCTGAATAGCAAACAGTTTTACAGTTATTTTGGTATTTTCTTATACAAATCGACATACCGTCAATTATTTTCAATTTGCAGTCCTAATATCAATACAATATAATCAACGGTTTTATTTAAAAGTAAATGTTAAAAATAATTATATTTTAAATACCAACAATCCAGTGCTTGGCTGAAAAATATTGTAGTCACTTTTATTTATATTTAATAAAATTATCACAATACGCCACTATAAATGCGGCGTTGCCAGCCCGCGCGGGATTAACGCTCTTAAGTGTTCACTCATTGGAATTAATTCTAAGTAGCTGTTTGAATTCTGTTTCAAGTACACACCTTCCCAATATACCTGAAATAAATGATGTAAATGCACTTGTCTCATAATTCCCATTACATATTGCAAATGTTTTAGAAAAAAGGTGCTAATATTTATGATCACGTTATTAAGAAATGTTTGTACCAAACTATGATTCAGCACTATTCATCGGCGAATGAATGATGAAATTGTAGGCTGATTCATCTTGATCTTTACTCAATAGTCAATGCGTAGAACATTTTTAAGTGTTGAGTAAATTATACTTAAAAGTACGGACTCCTATGTTTAATTTGCGTAACACTTAAAAATTTAAAAACAAAACGTTTTCTTCGTTGAATTTCTAACTTTTTCTACTTGACCTAGGTATATATAGCCAGTGCATTGATTTTCTTTGTCGTATATAATACTACTAATATTATAAATGTGAAAGTTTGTGAAGATCTTTGGATGTTAGTTACTCAATTACGCAAAAACGGATAAACGAATTTGGATGAAATTTGGTGCACAGGTAGATTATAACCTAGATTAACACACAGGATACTTTTTATCCCGGTAGTACGTTCCCGCGGGATAATTTCCGACTTCTACGCGGGCGAAGCCGCGGGTGGAAGCTAGTCAGCCTATAATATTCCCACTGCTGGGACACAGTCCTTTTGTCTATGAGAGGAAGTTGGTCATATTCCAGAACGCGGGACCAGTACGGGTTGCTAGTACATCTCAGTCTTTGAATTGTTTGTTCTATGACATGCCGGTTTCCTCACAATGTTTTCTTTCGCCGTTTGCAGAGCAGTGGTAAAAAAATACTTTACTCAAACTAAACTGCCCGTCTGGGTTCAAACCTTTGACCTACAACTCGTAGGTCGCGGCCGCTACCACTGGGCCATAACAGCTCTTGCTTCTTTGTCTTGTGTTTATCGACAACGATCGATGATCTTCGTAGGGTGGCTGGCAGTGGCGAAAGCACCATATAACACGATTCCTAGCGGTTTCCCTTCGGTGATTCGCATCTCCACTGCTTTTGAAAAATGGCACGTCAATAGTGTATAGTGTGAATAGTCGATTCTTTGAAACTGGTTTCGCATCGGCTTCTTTCTTGACACTGGTGGCTGGACAGCTGAAGAGAGTTGTCGAAAATTGAGCTGAATGGCGTTCAAAGTATCTTGTGTCCTAACGCAGGTCTATCCGTAAGTAAAATACGGACAAATAGACGGACAGACGGACAACCCGACAGACAGGTAGACGGAAAGGCTAACGCACTTACTTTCGCATTTATTATGTTACTATTGATGTTTTAATTAAGTACGTGATGTAAACGAACTCAATACAGTGAATAAAGTTACTTAACATTAACTTAACAGCTTAACATTCTAAAAATCATCTAAACAGTGCTGACCGGAATATTTCCAGCAATTAAGTAAGAATGTACTTGATCCGCGGGAGGTGTCAGCAATGGGCTGTGCTTGCGACACGTGTTAGCACTCGTGAAGTGCAAGTCATGGTAAAGGTGCGCACACGCATTGAATGTTTTTATCTTGTTTGTTTATTGATTTAGGATCTACAACAAAAGATGTACACAATACACGACATAAATAAAAGGCAACATCAGGTATTAAGTAGGGGTACTCCTTCACTTATGGGAGACCACAGCATGCACAATAGAGTTAACAACTAAACTAACAAAGTAAAAATATTAAATATAGGTAAAATTTGGAAACAGTTCAAATATATTTAAAGGACATACAAAAAAAAAAAACATTTAGAGAAACATAAATTATATTAAATCTATTAAACATTTCTTATATTTAGACAGAGACTCGAAGATGTCTAAATTGTTAGTTTTGGCTAACATGTTATATTTCCTACAAAGTCTCGGCAAAGCGGCGTAATGACCGAGGTTACTTTTTGAGCCAGGGATACAGGATAAGTTTTTATCCAGTGTGCAAATTTTAACCATGAAGTCAGCATATCATTCTAGCACAGAAATTTTTCGCCGGTTATACAAAAAAAAACAGCTGTTTCATAGGAAAGTGCAATATCTACGCGGTCAAAATGTATGGAACAGCTGATCTTTTTTAACCGACTTCAAAAAGAAGGAGGTTATCAATTCGACATGTTTATATTTTTTTTTTTTTTTATGTATGTTCGGGCATAACTCCGTCGTATATAGACGGATTTGCAAAATTCTTTGTTTCAAAGTTTTTTGTTCGAAAGGGGTTTACTCCGAAATGGTCCCATTGAAATTTCATGTAGATCAGATGATGCGTTTCGGAGACAGACAACGGAACTCTTCAAAAAATTACAGCAAATCAACCGCGAATGTTGCTATCGCATAAATGTGTATTGTTTTGACCCCAAGGATGCTGAAATTTCGAATTGGTGTGGGGTAGATAACTAAAAAGTGAAAAATAAAAACTTTTTTCAAAAAAATAACAACCGACTTCCAAAGAAACACTACAAAGTGCAAAATAACTTTAATTTCGGAAGGCGGTGACAAATAATTAAAATACACATCCAAAGTCACCGACTTCCCAAATTAAAGTTATTTTGCACTTTGTAGTGTTTCTTTGGAAGTCGGTTGTTATTTTTTTGAAAAAAGTTTTTTGTATCACCAAATGTTTTGAAACTTTTTGTATAATGAATGTTATGCTGAATTCGTGGTAAAATTTTGCGCACTGAATAAAAACTTTTCCTGTATAAAATAAATTGTATGTGATATGCCTAGGAATCCGACCCCAACATAGTTGGGAAAAGGCTAGGCAGATGATGATGACTAGGAATCCTAGTCGGAATTGTCTTCTGTCGGAATCTTTAATGAACTCAAAAGTTCACTGCAATTCATTGTTCCATTAAATATTTTATGAAGGATGACGAAGTCCAGTTTCTTTCTACGACTGCTTAGTGTATCCATATAGTAATTTTTCAACCGGTCAGTGTAGCTAGTGAGTTGTTTAGCCAAGTGATCTCCGTAACACAGATGGTAAAGGAACCGCTTTTGGACACTCTCTAATCGCTTGGAGTACACCTCGTAATGCGGATTCCATACCACGGAACTATATTCTAGGATTGGACGGACTAAAGTGTTGAAAAGCTTTATTTTTGTCGCGGGTCTTTTAAATTCCTTACTATTACAAAGTGAAAAATAACTTAAAAACAACCGACTTTCATTTTTTACGCAAAAAACAACCAGCTTCCAAAACACAACACTACCTATAGAGTGAATAATTACTTTAATTTCGGATGTCGGTGCGTTTGGATCTATGTATATTTTAGTTCTTTGCCACCGATTTCCGAAATAAAAGTAATTTTTTCACGTTGCACTGTTTTTTTTTTTTTAAGTCATTTGTTTTCTTTACAGCAGTGATAGGAAGTACCTATTAGAACATCATCACGATACACAAAGTGGATTAAATGGAGCTAACGCAGAAACCACAAAAACAAAGTCAATAACACAATTTATATGAGACTACCCATGAAACATCCATTAAAAAAATATTTTTTGAAGTCGACCCAAACCTGCTGGAGATATTGCGGAACATACATGCATAAAATAAAAATAAAATGCAGACGAATTGAGAATCTCCTCCTTTTTTAAGTCGGTAAAAAGAAATCAATTCAGAAATTAAAATATGCTAGCTAAGAATTGACTAGCCCCTACTGTTTGGGCCTGTTCACGAACATGACGTATGGACATAGAAATATTTCTTATATCTATGCGTACGGATCAGCACCATTCAGTTTGTTAGTGAGGTCCATTTCTAACTTTCTAAAAAAGCTTATATTGCATGAGAATGCACGTAATTTTTTGTCAAAATAAAAGTTGTGAACGCGGTACGTGTATTTTGTAATGATTATGACTATTTAGCGCTATTAGGAACATTGCGTGAAAGATGTTAAAATCTGCGAAGGTCAATGGCACGTTATTTTTCCACATAAGTACTTAGGTACTTACCTACTTGTCATTTATCTTTATATTAAAAAAAACGTGAACCAAAACTTTGTACCCCTTTTTCGAAAATTACACTGAGGAAGAAGTATGACACTTGGCACTGTTATAGTTTACACGGAGAGGAGAACACAAAACTAATATTTTAAATTTGTCGGCGCGGTTGGCGCAGTGGTTAAACGATTGACTGCTGCGCTGCGTGTCGCGGGTTCTATTCCCGCACGGAACAAATATTTGTATGACCTACAAGTAGTTGTTCTGGGTCTGGGTGTTTGTATATGTGACTTTTTTAAATTTTTGTAAACGCACCCACAATACAGGAGAAATTCATAGAGTGGGGCAACGTTTAAAAAAAAATATGAAAACGTCATCATCATCATCTGCTTAGCCTTTTCCCAACTATGTTGGGGTCGGCTTCCAGTCTAACCGGATGCAGCTAAATACCAGTATTTTACATGGAGCGACTACCTATCTGACCTTCACAACACAGTTACTGGTTAACACAATACCCCTTGGTAAGACTGGTTGTCAGACTTTCGGGCTTCTGACGACCCGCAACGACTGTCAAAGATCCACGAAAGTGTGCTGGAACCAACGGCTTAACGTGCTTTCAGAGGTACAGAGGAGTCTTGGTATGTAAAGATGGTCACCCATCCACTGACCACCTGCGGCAAGCGTAGCTTAACCTGATCGATAGACCCGCGCGAAAAAAATCATCTGTTCCCTAAATTTTGACGAGTTATGCGAACATAAATGTAGGAAATAGCAGATTTTTTTTTCACGATTTCAGGTTTGGTCCAATAGTAAAAGTTGTTCATAATGATGAGTACAATCATGTGTTTAAATTTCGGTCACTAATTACCAGTCACCCTATATAAATATGTCCTTTTAATTGCCGATATATGTATAATAATATGACCCAGACAGATTAACCTAGCTGATATATTATATTACGTAATAAGTTAATTTCTTACGTTTTTTGCTATTTGTAGGTCAGTGTTAAGCTGTACGTTGAATAAAATATGATTTGCAACAGTAAAAGTATATGTTTACCATTCTGTGTGGTGCCGGACGTAAATGAATAGCAACATCCCATTTCTTCCCGTGTGGGTGTCGTAGAACGCGACTAAGGGACTTATTAGAGAATAGGTAGCAGTGTTCTGTATGCGTTTTAGCACCATTCTGCGATCGTCAACCCACCGAGCGTGGCGATTATGGCAAAACCCCCCTTTTCGGGGAGGCTTATGTCCAGCAGTGGACGTCTTTCGGCTGAAATGACGATGATGGACCAGTAAAATCAATATAGCCCTCTAAGTTTATATAATCCCATTGAATGACTATTTCATCTGACTTTTCACTAGCCTGCAATTCCTGCAAATTGCAAAAAAACTTGAATTCGCGAAATTCAAGATTTTTGCAATTTGCAGGAACGATTTGAAGGAAAGCTACTTTAGCGCTTCTACTTCAATTAAATATACTACAGGGTCAAATTAAATTAGCTGGCAATACTTTAATTAGATATACTACAGGGTCAAATTAAATTAGTTGGCAATACTTTAATTAGAAAGAAAAACTACAGAGTCAAATTAAATTAACTGACAATAATTTAACCCCCGTGTTGGGTATCGATATCCAAAACTAATGGAACGAAAAAACACATCATTCGATGGCCAAAGGTCAATGCCCGAAATCGATCAGCTGGTTTGGTAATTTTTCGTGGAACATGAAGATTTTTTACGAAAAACCATAATATAACAATCGTTCGGTTCCCTTATTGTACATATGTCAGTGTCATTTAAAGCTTTGAAAAAAGTTGAAAAGACGAACAAAAAAAAAATTGTCGTTAGTTTTGGTTAAAGTATAGCCAGCTAATTTGATTTGACCCTGTATAACCAACAATGCAAACAACCATATACATGTATTTTTTATTCAAAAAATATAACGCTTAAAAATATCTACAGTTTTGCTTAAATATAATAAATGTTATTTCTAAGATACACGTTAATGTTAAGAACGTGACTCTTACAACAAAAACAAGTACGAAATGTATTACAAAAGGTGAAACGGTAGCCAAAATAATTCGGTCAGTTAGTATGCGACCGGTATATGAACAGACAGATATGAATGGGGCTCTCGGAAAGAGAAACCAATAGGTAACTGATGGAATAAGTGTAACATCATGGAGGTACTATGAGGTAACAATATGGCTTTAGAAATGTTTATATAGATTTACATTTTAACACTTTTTGAGCGGAGCAACGTGAAAAGTTAACACGACGTATTAAACGTCCCGTGTGGTGACCGGGCGTGAAAGTCAAAATCAAAATCAAAATATTTTTATTTCATATAAACCTGCATGGGCACTTATGAAACGTCAGAAGCTAGGTGCACGGTTCCAAATTGTTGTTTCCTATGGAGAAGAGCCGGCAAGAAACTCCACGGTTACTCTTTTAAAAATGATTGGCTTTAACAATGTTTTCAGAGATAAAATGTATAGGAGGACAGTGCAGGCCTGTCAATAAGTACCAGGTACTTAGACGAATACAGAATAGAAAATCGTCTACAAATCTACAGTCTGTAAGGCCTACAACGTTCTCCCATTAATCCATTCAATCCAATCCATTACTCCCAAAGAATAGCACCATCCCATTTTAACCAATGGGTGTCGTAGGAGGCGACTAAGGGACTTACTAGAGAATGGGCAGCAGCGTTCTCTATGCATTTTACCACCATACTGTGATCGCCAACCCGCCTGCCAAGCGGGGCTATTATGGCAAACCCCCCCTTTGGGGGAGGCCTATGTCCAGCAGTGGACGTCTTTCGGCTGAAATGATGATGATGATGATTAAACGTCAGCAAAAAATATGTCTTTCTTAAAGAACGTGTATAAACAAACGGCTGTGGCCAATACCAATTTCTTCAAGCCACGTCATCGCGGCGTATCACTATACATTTTCGGACTGCTAGCGCCACTTTTTTTTGTACATTGTATACGGCTACTCACACACATGCATTTTAATTACGCGTACATTCGCAAATGAGCTCACCTGAGCCTGAAACCTGAAACCTGTGGCGCTCAGATAGGCAGTCGTTTCATGTAAAATACTGGCATTTAGCTACATCCGGTTAGACTGAAAGCTGACCCCAATACAGTTGGGAAAAGGCTAGGCAGATTGAACATAACATCACGCATCCCCAATGAGGTAGGCAAAGGTGTACCTTATAGTACACCCACATTTCACCAGATTTTAAGTCCTATGTAATAGGGGCGAGCCTATTGCCATCCAGGCCACAAACAGACTCCGGGTTGCGAAATTCCAGATAGAAAAACCCAATAACACTTTGCCCGAACTGAGAATCGAACTTCATGCTACCAGTAGACCAACGAGGCAAAGATAGGACGGATGCACATTATATTCCCTACTCGTATTTATCTTCATCTGTTTAAACTGGAACCATTTCAACATCATCAGCCAAGCTTAAAGATGGTGTGCACACAGCACAAAGTACTAGGAGTTCATAGCGTCAAAGGTACTTCAATATTTTGCAACGATCATCTTTAAGAAATACTTCTGTATAAAATTGAGTGGTGTAACGTGTTGTATCTTATGATAACTCGCGTTATTCGACAGTACTCGTAGTTACTACATATATGAAGCAACCCATAGACCAGTCATAGAACATTTGACCAATAAGGTCAAATGTTCTGTGACTGTTTTTTTTACATAACGTCGGTATTTTTAGGCCTACTTCGTTAGTTGTAATGGTTCATTTTCTGCCTAGCTCTTTCTAAAATATGTAGGGGTCAAAGTCAAAGCATTTCTTTCAATTAGGCACTAAAAAGGCACTTTTGAAAGTCAACATTTACATTAGTATTGATTCTAGTCGCCCATTCCAAAATGTAGTTTCGTATGGTAAAATAGCTAAAAAGCATTCTTTTTACCTATTTAAAATTAATTTATCTGTATTGCTTCAATTAAATGCAATTGCAGCAATACAGATAAATTACCTAATTTTATGACAGATACATGGTGCTAACATATTTACAAACATTATAAGAGTAAGTATACGATTTTCCTAAAATATTTACAAGTAATAAGTCAGTGTGTGAGTTATAGTAATCACTGAGTGTAAATCGATGTCATAAATGTAATTATTTATACCATTCAATTAGCAACCAGTTTGATTTTGTCTAGACTCTAGATTGTCCTATGTAGCAGGACCAGCATGTTTCCAAGCATTCTTATCTTGGATATAATCTTTTAATTTATAAATTATAATACATTTGTTTACAAAGTTTACTTTTAATATGAGTTTTAAACCTTTGATTTAATTGCAATATATCACAAGGTATTTTGTACATTTAACACAGTACCCCATAAAAGATGTATGACTTTAGCTAATCTGAAAAATGGTTGATCTATTTTGTCTTTGTTTCTAGTATTAATATGTCTATAACTTATTTTATTAATGTGGCTAATGAGACACGACTGATTTTCTATTGTAACGGAGCCCCAAGGCTCCGCGCCGCACTCAACCGGTAAAGATGTAGATTTTTTCTTTCATACATGATATGGTTACCTTCCAGTCTAAACAGATACAGCTGAATGCCAGTTTTTTTTTTTTTTTTTGGAGCGACTGCCTTTCATACCTGTACAACCCAGTTACTTGGTAATACGATACCACTTGGTAAGTAAGAATGGTTGCGGTTTTTTGGGAATGACAGGGGCAATAAATCTCGTAGGTCAACCTGAGGTTGTCGGCTGGTTAATCGGACTTGCTTGTGGCTGCCGCAATAAATTAAGGCTGGCAGGGCATAAAAACTTAAGGATGTCCCCTAAAAATAATGGGTTCTGTAGCGGTTTTATTTTTGAGCTTGGGAAATCATCAAATAACTTCTCCCGCTCGGGGTGGAGCAGGAGGGTTAGGTTACATTGCTGTTTTCGTATAATTATTCAGTAGACCCTTAAATTTATTGTACACATTTCTGGTTAAATTAAAAGAATTCGGCATGGAAATTGACGTGTAGACTGTGTAACCATGAATTCAGCACATTGACAAGACGTGACTTGGTGTAGAATTGTATTGTCGGTTATCAAAAAAGACCACTGTTTCATAGAAAAGTGGACAACCTACGCGGTCAAATTAGTTGGAACAGCAAATAAGCTCTCTATCTTGGCTCTAATCGCACGGAAACTAGAGTCATCATCTGCCTAGCCTTTTCCCAACTATATTGGGGTCGGCTTCCAGTCTAACCGTATGCAGCTGAATACCAGTATTTTACATGGAGCCACTGCCTATCTGACCTCCCCAAACCAATTACTGGGTAATACGATACCCCTTGTTAAGACTGGTTGTCAGACTTCCGGGCTTCTTACGACCCCTAACAACTGTCAAAGATCCACGAATGACATCCGGGACAAACGGGATAAAGTGCTTCCGAGACACGGAGGAGTCTTGGTATGTAAAGATGGTCACCCATCCACGGACCAACCGCGGCAAGCGTAGCTTAACCTGGTCGATCAACCCGTGCGGCTGTTATAACATAGCCCAAGCATGGAATTGTATTGTAAGTACCTACCTACATCCCTGACTACATCCATACTTCCATACTGAACCTATACTATACCTATACTAATAATAAAGAGGAAAGATTTGATTGTTTGTTTGTTTGTTTCCATTGAATAGGCTCCGAAACTACTGAACCCGTTTGAAAAATTCTTTCACTGTTGGGAAGCTACACTATCCCCGGATGACATCTTTTATACCAATAATAAAGAGGAAAGATTTGATTGTTTGTTTGTATGTTTGTTTCCATTGAATAGGCTCCGAAACTACTGAACCGATTTGAAAAATTCTTTCACTGTTGAGAAGCTACACTATCCCCGGATGACATCTTTTATACTAATTATAAAGAGGAAAGATTTGATTGTTTGTTTGTTTATTTGTTTCCATTGAATAGGCTCCGAAACTACTGAACCCGTTTGAAAAATTCTTTCACTGTTGGGAAGCTACACTATCCCCGGATGACATCTTTTATACTAATTATAAAGAGGAAAGATTTGATTGTTTGTTTGTATGTTTGTTTGCATTGAATAGGCTCCGAAACTACTGAACCGATTTGAAAATTTATTTCACTGTTGGGAAGCTACACTTATCCACGGGTGACACAGGCTACATTTTATCCCCGTATGGGAACGGGAACGACGCGAGTGAAACCGCGGAGCGCTGCTAGTTAGTAATAAAGCGAAAGAGTTTGTTTGTTTGTACGCGCCAATCTCTGGAACTACCAATTGGATTTGAAAAATTCTTTTTGGGTTTGATAGAGAAAATTTAGAGAAATGTTGATGGCCTCTTCAATTGCACGCCATTCGCCAGCTCGATTCTGGACAACTCTCGTCCAGCTGTTAATAATATAAGTATATTTTAATAATTATAAGACAAACAGGCAAGAACAGTGGTGGCCCAGTAGTAACGGCCGCGACTTTCGAGTTGTAGGTCGTAGGTTCGAACCCAGACAGGCGCTTTATTTTGAGTAAATTATTTCATCACCACTGCTTTCAAAAAGGTGGAGGAAAACATCGTCAGGAAACGGCATGTCCTAGAACTAAAAATCCAAAGACTTCTGACATGTACCAACCCGTACTGGGCCCTCGTGGTGGATTACGGCCCACTACCTCTCACCGAGAGGAGGCCTGTGTCCCAGCAGTGGGAACATTATGGGCTACTTACGAATGATGATGATGAAATGAATAATCCTTCATTAAAGGCGGATGCGCTAAGTATACTGCGATATTCTAATTTTCATCCGTTTTTCCATTCCATAGAACGACTTTTTCATAAAATATTAGTCCTACAATAGGATATTTTTTTTTAGTCTAAGTTAAAACTTACAGTTCACACTTTACAATTTATTCACAAATACATAAACATATACACCTACTCATACACACATATACCTATCATAAACACCATCACAACTCACACAAATTAAACCACAATGTAGGTACTCATTCTTTTTTATTTTTATGCCTATTATTTAGTTGAAAAATGTAAGTACCCTTAGTCTACAAAAAAAAAAAAAAAAAAATGGAACGAAGTAGCCTGGATTTCACAACACAGGGTAGTGTGAGGTCCAGGAATTCAATTCATTTAAATGTAAACTTGCCAAAATATTTTATTCTTATTCATCCTATTCTTATACTTCTTAAATTTAGAGGGTGGTATTAATAATCTTTATACTTTGTTTTTTTTTTTTTATACTACCTGAGACTGACTTGCAAATTGCAAAAAACGAAAAGAAACCTTAATTGCGTGTACGCACCGTGTGACGTAACGCAAAAACTGTAGCAACTCGAAAATTCCCAAGACCGGCCGATAAGGTTAAAAACGGTAACAAGTAGGTAACGTTGATCTGTTTTCTGCATGTCACTTTCTCCGGAACAGATGATATAATAGTGGGTAGGTTGATGTGGGTCGCTGGGTACATGGTACCATTCTTTAATGGGTGTGTCGTGATGTGTATCTCAAGGCTCAGTTATGATTATGAGATTATAAAGCATTTGTGTTGTCTTCAAAGCTTAGAGGCGTTGTTCCTATGTTTGGAAGTTTATTACTAAATCACCCAAAAAGGGCTGGACGGATTTGGATCAAAAAAATAAACAAAACCAAAAGTCATTTATTCAAACTAGAGAGAGTCAGTTCTTTTTGAACGTCAAAATTACATAAGACAGTCCCGCAAAACGCCCGCCCTTCACCACTTCCTAGTGCTTTAGCTGGGAAGAAGAAGTGGCGCAACAAACTCCCCGGCAGCACAGCTGTCTGTTCAGTTAGAAGAACTTGATTAACAATAGTAGGTAATTAACATTACGACACACGAAAAAACACTAAATTTGCCATATGTCAGCTAGCACAAGCCAATGTACCAACAAAACATTGAAAACTATAGGTATTCAAGTAGAAATAAAATAAATTGTAATCAGCGCTTTCTTTTTTTGGGTTGGGAAACATCAAACAACTTCTCCCGCTCTGGGTGGAGCAGGAGGGCGTCTCAGACTTTTACTGACTAAAACCCCGTGTTCGCTCAGTAGTCCGTATGCCAGAGGCTGTGGTATCTCTTTCGAACAAACCCGCACCCCTGGCAGGCATCGGCCCTTGCAGGCCCCGTCATTTTGTGCTGACATCTCTTTGAGGCGCGCGTGGAACACAACGCGCCGTCGACTTGGGCTTACCTTACCGGACAGCGAGCTACCCATTACTCGCCGTCCGCAAGCTCATGCCTACGGTGCGGTGGCCGAAAATCGGCCTGGGATTCCCGACGCCCAGGGCGTCTCCGTATACTGCGGCGGTTAGGGTCGCGAGGGCGCATAGACTGCCTCTCCCTCACGTGCGCCACCTCCCTCTTCGCGAACATCACTGCTTCGCTGAAGGAGGTGACGGCTACCCATGCCCTCTCGCTCCGTACCATGGCCTGGACCAGGGCCCGACGCGAGTGATGGCCGCCGCCGATCGCCTCCACGAGGACATGGCGGTGCTCCACCCAAGCCGGGCAGACCGCCACCGTGTGCTCCACCGTGTCCTCAGGGCGATCTTCGCAGTGGAAACACCCGGGCGTTTCCTCCCGCCCTATCCGAAACAGGCACCTCCCGAAACAACCGTGTCCGGTGAGGACCTGCGTCAGGTAGAAGGTGAGGACGATGTAATCAGAGCTTACAATCAAAATAAAGCCAAACGGAATAAAGGGCGTGCCCGCTTACATATGCAAATGTATGAAATGTGTGTAATGGATGAAAGGCACACAGATATTTTATAATATAGGATCAAGTGTTTTTCATATAGCCTCCCCACCTCCACAACCCATTTATTCGGTAATAATATATTAAACCTTGATAAGACTGGTTGCCAGACTTTCGGGTTTCTGACGACCCGTAAAGACCTGTACCAACGGCTTAACGTGCTTTCTGACGTACGGAGAGATCTTGGTATGTAAAGATGGTCAATCATCCATGGACTAACCATGATAAGCGTAGCTCACTGTCTTGAATCTTTCCAAAATTTTCCCACAGCTGGGACACGAGCCTCCTCGCTATGAAAGGGAGTGGGCCGTAATACCCAGTGCGGGTAGGTGAATGTGACATGTCTTCGAATTTTGAGTTCGAAGATATGTTTCTGTTTCCTCGCGATCCTTCACTGTTTTGAGAGCAGTGGTGATGAAATAATTTACACAAAGTAAGGCGCCTGTCTGGACGATCTACAACTCGTAAGTCGCGGCCCTTACTAGTGGGCCACCACTTCAGTCTGTAGGAACTATTTATTACCGTCCACATCATCTTGTTAGTACAAAAAAGTTTAAATACAAAGTACATAAGCTACCTATTCCAATGACAATATTTGAGTAAAAAGTCGCACTTGAGCGCTAAACGTTTGTCGATAAATATCTCTAACTGGTTTATTTTGGTTATTTGTAAAACTGCAATAGACGTGATAATTTTCTACTAATTACGAACTCGAAATATTGATATTTATAAATATTTTTACTCGATCTACCTAGCCTTTTCTCATCTGTTTTGAGGTCGGCTTCCAGGTAAACGAAACTTAAGTGGCAGTGGGCAGGGACATTGCTCGCAGTACATCTGTACTGTTTCCCTGTGAACTGGAGTTGAACTGTGTTCTGGAGTGGCGATCCCGACGTAACGTTGGAAGGCCATCCACAAGGTGCATGACCTTGTGAAGGCCGCAGGAATCAATGGTTCAAGCACAGAACCGGTCGAAGTGGCGGTGCTTGGAGAGGCTTATGTCCAACAGTGGACGTGTTTCGGCTGAAATAATGATGATTGTCCAGTTACAGAGCGTTTTCTGACGCCTTAAGGTCAAAATGATAGATTTTTATGACGGCCTCTTATGACGGAATCGGTCTCCTACACAACCAAATCTCTACAGAGTGAACTAATTTTATTACACAATAGACGATCATACAATAAGAAAACGATTGTCAATGTCAAATGTCATCCGGATTACCGAATACAAGCGAATGAGACTAATTGCGACATATTTGTATAAGCTCGACTAACCTTAGATATTACAACTTAATAAAAATAAGACTCATAACTGCTTCATAAAGCCGAAAGCGGTTTTTCATAGCGAGCAACGGTTTGATTTTAGTTGAAGCGCTTTGCTTTGATCTGGCGTGTAGTGGCGTGTATTGGCGTAAACGGGCACTACGTAACCGTTTCAGGCACCTGCCAGAGGCACGCAGCCACTTTCCCACTTCCAAAGTGCCACTCGATGGTTTAGTAATATAACTTTGGAAGCTAAAACGGTGAAGACTGGAATTAACCAGGGTTTAAACGTGCTTTTCGAGGTACGGAGGAGAGATGATATTTTATGGACGGTCACCCATCCACGAACCGATCGCGACCAGCGTAGCTTAACCTTCGATTGAACTATAATGCTATTATTATTCAGCCACGTGCTCCTCTCTAGCCTCCACAACCTATGCCACGTAAATCGGGGCCGTTACCACTGGGCCACCGTCGCTCATTTCTCCTTGTGTGCACAGTGTCTTAAATAAAGCCACGTTTAAAAGAGGTGTGAAAGCTTATCTTGTGTGTATTGACAAGCCACTACGCATAGCCGTTAACAAACTGAACCCGTAATGTACTACAACTAACAACAGTACTGTTGACTCAGCCAGCTGAGTCGGCCCTTTGTGCCCGTCACAGAATCGATATAAAATGGAGACTTCATAGATACCGCTGTTTATGTGTTTAGCGTCAAATTTCTTGTACCCCTATCCGCCATCGCCTTCCCGCGCTAATACTTTGTTTTCGGTCAACATTCTTTCTGTGTTTTTTTTTTCATTATTTATGTGCCTATAGCCTCAAAAATTGAGCAATCAAATTCAAAAAGAATTTTGAAACCCGATTAGCTCCCGAGATTAGTGCGTTTAAACCAACTAACTATTAAGCTTTATTATTAGTAGTACACAAGGCTAAACATCAAGCTACACATTTCCAGTACAATGTGATCTCGCATTGTATAGGATTTCCATACAGTGCGAGATCACCGTAAACTGGAAATGTATAGCTTAATGTGTAGCCGTGTGTACTAAATTCTGCCATGACTGTCCGCGTGAATGTTTTTCCCCGCGCCTACCTCGTCACATCTAGTGATGTGCCGTGGGAACATTCCCGTTCCCAGTAACTTCCCAACGGGAATGTTCCCGAGAATGTTCCCATGTGACCGGGAACATTCCCAGTTAGTGGGAACACTAACACAAAAGTTAAAGATTTTTCTTTTTTTAACTCTTTACATTAGGTTTCTTATCGCATGTTTAAAATAATAAAAGATAGAAATTAAATGCATATCTTTTACACCCACAATGTGTTACTGAGAATTTTCGGCAGTTAATTGATGTAGTTGGAGAGTTAAACTGATAACAAAAAAACTGTCCTTTTAACTGTGCAGGTGTGATGCTAATTTTGAGAAATGTTATTTACTTATCCTTTGTGCATGATTTATGGCTCCAACTAACCGGGTCGGCGTAACAAACAATCCAGACTGTAGAGACATCCCAACAAATTGGCCGCTCAACTCACAATACCAGCTTGTGTCAGCAGACGTAAAAGACGCAACATCCTACAATTGGATAACTTGGAGAGAGCTTCGTTATTCATACGAAAGTTGCTCCTGATGAGGAATAACTCTTCCCTGCCAGACCTTCCTACAACTCATCTGCTCATAGTTTTTAAAAACTGATTGCAAAATAAAACACAAAAAAAAGAAAAGAATAATGTATCTACCAGTCTATTTAAATAACGTTTCAAAATATTGTACATAATCTCTGAACGACGGGTTGCGGGTAACGATGGGTTCGTGGAAACTGTCTATACGATCGGGTCTAAGTTTTTCAAGGCCCATCGTATCAATAAAAATAAGAGGCTCTCTGACTTTGCAGCTCATGAAGGAGAGGCGCGAGATGGTCCTGCAGTCTTAAGACGATGCGCTTGAGTACCGGCAGTTTAACAGACAGATCTTTAAGTCCTTGAAAAGCGACCTCCGCTGCTTTAATACAGAATGTATTAAAGACGCAATAGAACGGAATAAAGGCTCCAAGGTCTTTGCTAGGGATCTGTCTATTGGGCAGAGTCAGCTTACGAAACTGAAGACCGATGAAGGCAGGATCGTATCCACCAAGCCTGAGCTGTTGAGAGAGATTGAGAGATTCTATGGACAAGTCAACAAGAAACCCCGTTACGAATCTGGCAAACGACCCAAGAGCTAGATTGACCCGACAGTATACTGACATACAGTATATAGGACATCCCGGACGTCAGCTTGTACGAGATTAGGATGGCTCTGAAGCAGCTTTAAAAACAACAAGGCGCCGGGTGATGACAGAATCACAGCTGAACTCCTAAACGCCGGCGGGAAACCTGTTCTTAAGGCCCTCCAGAAGCTGTTTGATTCCGTCATACTCGAGGGCAAAACGCCACAGGCATGGAACAGAGGTGTGGTGGTACTTTTCTTTAAGAAGGGTGACAATGCCCTTCATAAGAATTATAGGCCCATCTCACTTCTATGCCATGTCTACAAGCTGTTCTCCGAAGTCATCACAAACCGTCTAGCGCGCAGGTTTGACGACTTCCAGCCTCCCGAACAAGCCGGTTTCCGTAAAGGCTTTAGCACAGTAGACCACACACATACGCTGCGGCAGGTTATACAGAAGACCGAAGAGTATAATCTGCCTCTCTGTTTAGAGTTTGTGGACTACTAAAAAGCCTTTGATTCGATCGCGACGTGGGCTGTACTGCAGTCCCTCCAACGGTACCTGATCGACTATCGGTACATGGCGGTGTTGAAATGTCTGTACGAAAACGCCACCATGTCAGTCCGACTTCAGGACCGGACCTCGAAACCTATCCTTCTGTAGCGAGGTGTAAGACAGGGAGACGTTATCTCTCCGAAACTCTTCACCGCTGCACTGGAGGATGTCTTCAAAGTTCTGGACTGAAAAGGGGCTGGCATCAACATCAATGGCGAGTACATCACTCACCTTCGGTTTGCCGATGATATAGTTGTCATGGCTGAGACCATGGAGGATAAACATGGACAAGACAAAGGTCATTTCCAATGCCCATGTAACACCCACTCTCGTAACGGTCGGAGGAGCTGCACTGAAAGTTGTGGACGAGTACGTTTACCTAGGACAAACTGTCCAGTTAGGTAGGTCCAACTTCGAGAAAGAGGTCAATCGTCGAATCCGACTCGGCTGGGCAGCGTTCGGGAAGCTTCGCAATATCTTCTGGTCCCACATACCGCAATGTCTCAACACGAAAGTCTTTGACCAGTGCGTGTTGCCAGTGATGACATATGAAACCGAAACGTGGTCGCTCACAATGGGCCTCATAAAAGGCTTAAAGTCACCCAAAGGGCGATGGAGACGGCTATGCTTGGAGTTTCCCTGCGTGATCGAATCAGGAATGAAGAGATCCGCAGGAGAACCAAGGTAACCGACATAGTCCGAAGAATTGCCAAACTTAAGTGGCAGTGGGCAGGGCACATTGCTCGCAGAACAGATGGCCGATGGGGCTGAAAAGTTCTGGAGTGGCGACCGCGTACCGGAAGACGTAAAGTTGGAAGGCCTCCCACAAGGTGGACCTATGACCTTGTGAGGGCCGCAGGAGTCCGCTGGATGCGGGAAGCACAGAACCGGTCGAAGTGGCTGAGCTTGCGGGAGGGCTATGTCCAGCAGTGTACGTCTTTCGGCTGAAATGACGATGATGATGATGATGATGAATCTCTAAACCTCCTAGTCTCCTACATTCGAAATTTTTATTTACCTCTTTCTAAAATTAATACAATGAACGACAAGTTACTAAATGAGTACTCATTACGTGTCAAATCTACTTACTTACCAAATCTTACCAGTAACTTTGTATGTTACCATAATTTTTACTTTTATTATAATTCTATGTGGTTTCACCGACACGTTCCCAGCAATTAAGAATATTCCCGGGCACTGGAAAGATTCTTTTAGGAACATTCCCACTTTGGGAACATTCCCGGGAACGGCACATCACTAGTCACATCGCATCACCTGCCCGCGCTATTTATTTTTGCTCGGCTCCTAAGGGTACTAGCGTGATGTAAAATAGCCTCAAGAAATTTGGTGTCAAATAGGGTATTTTCCAATTTATTATAAACTGTTTTAATTTGAAGATTGGGACGAAATATGTGACAGAAAAATAAAAATAAATTTATTTATATCCATTTTCTCAATTAAAAATGATTAAAATCAAATTTATTTTTCGTTGTTTTGAATTTACCGCCAAAACGCTCCCTACAATGACTTTTACATCACGTGACATCCTGACGTGAGCTTTGTGTAAACGGCATCGGTCAAATACTTAGTTTACCGCAGTTTTATAAGTATTTGTGCACAGAGGCATTGCACATCAGTAATATCACTGTCTATCCATTAAAAATACTGTATTTAAACTCGACATTCACTTGTTTAGTTACTAACTACTCACTTTTGTTTACACAAAGTTGACGTCACGTGATAAAGGCATCGTAAGGAGCGGTTTTGGCGGTAAATTCAAACCAATGAGAAATAAGTTTGATTTAAATCGTTTTTAATTGAGAAAATGGATATAAATCAACTTACTTTTATTTTTCTGTTACATATTTCGTCCCAATCTTCAAATTAGAATAGTTTTTAATAAATTGGAAAATACCCTATTGCCAAAAGTATTTTCCAAATCTGACTACTAGTTCCAGAGATTAGCGTGTTCAAACAAACAAACTTGTTAGCTTTATTATTAGTATGAAGATTATATTGAACGCCCGATGCCCGGAGCTAATTCTTTGGTGAATAAATCTTGGAGTTAAGTCTCTGGTGTATTAATTAATCTTCTCGTACAAGTACACCGCAGCAAGATGCGTGTTTTTCTTACATATTTGTCTTTGCTTGATTTCGGCGGGCGGTCAGTTGGATCGACCCATTAATAGTGTCAAGGTGATTGTTTGTTTTTCACTGGTTTTACGTATATTATGAACGAGTAATTTGGTGGTAGTGTCTGTGTGTTTGAAGGTTTATATTGGCAGAATCCAATAATGCTCGGTTTCTTTATACAAAACAACGAATCGTTTTGCTTACCGGTAGCATTTTTTATTGCTAAACTGGGCACAAGTATAAATGGATTGAAAAGCTAGTTGTACCTGTGATAGCTACTTCCATATGGGAGGGTCTACTATGCAAAGAGCTCATAGTATTGCTTCACTATTGGTAAAGATACAAGTGTCTTCATTTTCTTCGTCTGTAAAATATAGAAATCGGCCAGTCATTTTGAGAAAATTCATCTACTTTTGCATTATGTTTTCGATAGATTTTAAAAGGAAGGCAAGCCAATATTTTAAAGTCAAATAATTCAATTTAAATAATCACATAAAAGGTACTTGTGAATTTCAAAATCTATATTCAATTTATTTTAGTTTCAAAAGTTTCATATGGAGAAGAATGGATTAGAAACTCCACCGTTACTCTTTCAAATGTTTTATAGTACACATGAATTATATCAATCTATTATGAAGACGAACCACAAAAGATTTATTTTTTCTGTTACAATAATGAACAGTTCGCGTCTTTTCTCATCGATTTTGCGTAAGTACTTTTTAAACAATTCCTAATATTGTATTCAATTCATTACCCAGACAGTTAGCCCTATACACCTTGCAAAATAGCAAATTTTCTCACCACAGCATCCGTTGACAACCCCTGTCTACACGAGGGCAAGATTTACTGACCACACTCAGACATTATTAAGTAAAGTTAGTATTTCATACGAATATGAACATCAATTGTATCAAAATACGGCTCATTTTCTTGAGGAAGACTTGTTCACAGTCAGGTCCGTCAGGTTCATATTCGACTGCAATACTTAGCAAAGTGTCAGTTTTTTGAATTTCGCCCAGACCTTCGATCAATATACCAGACTGACCTTTGACGCACCGTGAGATCGATATCGAGACCAAGGAATTAATCGGAACCTGCACAAAGAAACTGTTCTTAAAGAAAGTACGTTAAAGAAGCATTAAGCGACCGGAGTCGCGGTAAAAACCGGTATTCTAACTAAAGGGTCAAATAGCAAGTTCAATATTGACCCAACAAACATTTGTCGATGCGATGTGCTTAGTGGGTAAACGTCGTGGTTTCATTTCACACGTTTCTGAAGGTCGAAATGACCACATGACGTTTGTTTTTGCGTTTTATTTCTAACACCTAATATAGTGCAAATAACAACAACCACACGGGTCAATCCAAGGTTAGACTACTTATTCTTAGCGCGGTCGCTTTGTAGATTGGTGACCAAATATTACATATCGAGTCTTTGACAGTCGTAACGCGTCGTCAGAATCACAAAAGTTTGACCACCAGTCTCACCAAGGAGTCTCATCTTACCCAGTTACTGGGTTGTGGATGTGAGATAGGCAGTCGCTCCGTTGGGATACTGGCATTCAGTTGCATCCAGTAAGGCTGGAAACCAGTTGAAAAACGGCTATATTTAATATAACTATCACTTCAAAAATCATATGGAACTTATGGATATAATAGGTAACAATCTTGCGCTAGTAGAATTATTGTACTAACTATGTGTAGTGAGTGTTTTGGTCACTAAAATACAGGCTGTGCCTAAGTTGGGACCCGCTGCTTAATATATCTAAGTCTTCAGTTACTGAGAATTTCATCTAAGTGAGAATTTTAATCACCATCTATAACCACTATTTGTATAATTAAGAACCTTGTGTGAGCAATTTTTTTTATCATAACTTTTTCCGCTCCTTTTAACGAATGATATATTTAAGTAGCTAAATGATAAAGTTACGTATTCAGTCAGCATCAAAGATGATAGGGAGGCTAAAGAATGCAGCGTCAGCGTCTTGTTGTGGACATGTCTTTACGATACATATTGAAAGAAATTTTAGGGGTCTTGGTTCTGTTTGTTGTAAACCCCTATGTAAGTACTGCGCCGCCTGGTAGTAGAAGGTTGAGGGTCCGCTAAATTAAAGTCCTTTTTTAACCGACTTCAAAAAGGAGGAGGTTGTCAATTCCATTGTCTTTTTTTTTAATTATTTACACTGATTACGCTGAGTTTTATGATCCGATTAACTTGATTCTTCTTTAGTTTGATGCGGAATAGTGGACATTTGTACCGTGTGGTGTCGGACGTATAGAATAGCATCATCCCATCTCTTCCCGTGGGTGTCGTAGGAGGCGACTAAGGGACTTACTAGAGAATGGGCAGCAGCGTTCTCTATGCATTTTACCACCATACTGCAAACGCAAACCCGCCTGCCAAGCATGGCGATTATGGCAACCCCCCCCCCCCAATTGGAGGAGGCCTATGTCCAGCAGTGGACGTCTTCCGGCTGAAATGATGATGATGATGTGGGGTAGGTACTAAAACTAAAAAGAGAAAAAATAATCATTATTTTTATCATAGGTTAAGAATGTCCACGTTTATTCGATGAAAAACCCGTAACGACAACCTTTTATTCGGACCAGTGCAGTGGGCAGTAACGGGCCGGCCGTTCATTTGTCTCATTCGCGTACATTTTAGCTTATTTAGCATTCTGCCTTTCGTGTCCTTACAAAGTTCCTGAGACAGATAGTACTTAAAATATTTGACATTGCAGAAGGACGCTTCTGAATTACCTAATGCGTCATCCCTTCCCTCAAACGTGCCAATTGCCTAATACATATTTCTGGAGTTGTCAATACACCCACAAATAAATTATCTTCATGCGAATCGCTTATAAATAAATAAAGGGAGTTTTATTTCAGAATACATTCGTGCAAATCGACTAAGAAGTCATATGAATAGATGCACTACCAATTTGTCACCTACCTAGTCTGTAATAAAACACTGAGCCACCTAACACTAGAAACTAGACATTACGTGGACAGATGTCGTTACCTAACTAAGTTGACTTACGTCACGTTGGGTAATGCCACATAAACGTCATTATGTGTGGTTGTGACCGTTTGGTTTATATTATGATCACGTGAAGCATAGCTTTCTATAATATTTGATGGCTTTTACTGTGGAACTACATCTTATTGTCAGATTATTCAATGCTCTAGAATAAAGTCAGGAATTAAATGCAAAGTGAAGACGACGTACCTATAAGCAGAAACTGTCGTCATCATCATTTGTCAATGTCAAATGCCAACTGGTACGATACTTACGTACTCTCTTTGCCTCGTTCTTTTTCTTTTTAACGTGGCAGTAATCTAAACACAGTCAGCCTAGAATTTGGAACAGTAGTGGCCCAGTGATAACGGCCGCGACTTACGAGTTGTAGGTCGTAGGTTCGAACCCCGATAGGTGCTTTACTTTGGGTAAATTATTTCATCGCTAGTCACCACTGCTCTCAAAACGGTGAAGGAAAACATCGTGAGTAAACTTAAACGAAACACTGATTTTAAAAAAATCATAAAAATATATAACTATTATTATCCCCTCCCTAGGGTAGCAGTGGTGGCCCAGTGGTATCGGCTTCAACTTATGAGTTGTAGGTCCTAGGTTCGAACCCAGGCGGGCACTTTACTACTTATTTGTATTTAATTTCACCACCACTGCTCTCAAAACGGTGAAGAAAAACATCGTGAGGAGACCGGCATGTACTGGAACAAAAAAATTCGTAGTCATGTGACATCTGCCAAACCGCATTGGGGCCGCGTGGTGTATTACGGCGTGCTTCCTCTCACAGAGGCTTGTGTCTCAGCAGTAGGAACATAGGCTGATCATGCAGACGATGTACTTGCATACATACATAAACTCACGCTTTCTTCGCATGGGAGTAGGCAGAAATTACTAAACGAGTCTTGCTACGATTATTACATACTCCTTTAGCCTCGTTCTTTTTCTGCTTAGCATGTAGATGGCAGAACAGAGGTGGCCAAGTGATAACGGCCGCAACTTACGAGTTGTAGGTCGTAGGTTCGAACCCAGACCGGCACTTTACTTTGTGTAAATTATTTCATCACCACTGCTCTCAAAACGGTGCAGGAAAACATCGTGACGAAACCAGCATGTCCTAGAACAAAAAATTCAAAGACATGTGACATCTACCAACCCGCACAGGGCCCGCGTGGTGGATTACGGCCCAATCCCTCTCACAGAGAGGAGGCCTGTGTCCCAGCAGTGGGAAATTTATAGGTTGATGATGATAGCAATCTAAAAGAGACTGCCTAGAGTTTGGTTACGAGCTTGATACTTTCAACAGCGTCCATCAACTTCTGTAGTGTAGACAACAGGGCGCGCTGGACCAGATTTAACTGCCCCATTGTTTGTGGGATAGCACCACATTTACAATCCAGGGTGAAGTCATCTGTAATCTCCACCTGAGCAGGTTTTCTTTACTTCGACCTGCCCGAGTACGGAGTCTTTTAATTCTTGGTTTCTATTTACAAAAACGGATCGTTTTCCTTACCAAAAGTAGCGTTTTTTTTTAATTAGAAACTGGGGAAATAAATATTTTTGTAAGCTAATTTCACCTATGATAGATACTTACTTTCAAGTAGCCCGAGGCTCACCTCATCATCGTCAGCATTTCAGCCGAAAGACGTCCTCTGCTGGACATGGGCCTCCCCCAAAAGGGGAGTTTGGGCATAATCGCCACATCTGGTAGCTAAGTCCCTTAGTAGTCGCCTTCTACGACACCCACGGGATGAAATGGGATAGTGCTATTCTTTTACGTCCGGCACCACACGGAACTGAACTATGATGCTCAACTATGCGGAAGTATTGGATCTTTGCTTTATTTTTGGGACACAAGAGTCTTAATTTTAACCTACAACTCCGCAAATTAAAGAAATCAACCATTGACTTCCGCCGATTGCGAGAACTATGCACCTGACCCTTCTGAAGAACATCACCAATAAGGTCGTGAAGAAAACAATACGACAGTTAATTAAACTTTGTGCATGACTTTCCCATTCTGTATATAAAAATACAACAAATTAATTAAAAATAGAAAAAGTCATCAAAAAGTCAGTCAAAGCATTATACTTTCGTATGTTTAAAAAAAAAACATTTATTTCGAAATTAGTTAGGATTTATTTGATAGTTTCAATATACTCATATATACACTAGTTTTGTCACGGGACGATCGATCAGGTTAAGCTACGCTTGCCGCGGTTGATCCACGGATGGGTCTAGAATAATTTGTTGTGTAGCCATGTTAACAGGTTGCATGTCGAGGTCCCTGCCACCCTCCATACAAAATAGGGAGACGGCAATAAATTTATTTCCATAATATATTATGGAAATTAATGAAAACACTGACAAATCGAAAACGTTGGTGTCGAGTCAGATTCCAATCTAACCGGAGGCAGATGAATACCAGTATTTAAGCGGAGCTCCCGCTTATCTGACCTCCACCAACAGTTACTGCGTTACACTATACCCCTTGATAAGACCGGTTGTAAGACTTTCGAGCTTCTGAAGACCCGTTACGACTGTCTAAGAACCACTAATTTCAGCCAGGACCAACGGCTTACCGTACGTTCCGACCCATCACGACCGTGACAAGTGTAACTCAACCTTTTTGATTGATCGGTGCGTCTTTTCTTACTTAGCCATGAGACCTAAAGTCTTTAAAACCAAACAAGATACCGAAGGCAAAAGCCATAAACTTCACATAAATAACACTATGTATGTTTAACATATTTCCACACCACACAAACTTTTTATAATCTAATTTACGTATAATATAATAACAATAAAGACGGCCACCTTTGGCATAATCCGATGTTGGAGTTAATATACTGATATGCATAGGTAAGTATCGATTATGTTTAGTAATATATTTCCCTAAAGAGACGGGTGTAGGAGGATAATTACTGTCTCGAAAACTAATAGTTATTTCGTCAGATAAAGGCAAATATTTTGATTTTGAAACTAGGGATTTTATTTTTTAAAGGCTTTTGTGGCTCGGTAAAAGGTAAGTCGGTCACGTGGTCGTTCGCGTTCATTCATTCCATACCAACGTATGTCTCGGTATTCTCAATACTAGTCCAAAGTCCGAACTAGCTTTTAGCTGGACGATCGATCATTTAATTAAATTTCATTGATGATGTCTAAGGACGTCGTGGCATGCCTAAGGTAGAGACGCCAGCACATCAAGCTACTCCAATCTGTCAAATTTATTTGATAGATTATCAACTTTATACCGTAAGCATAAGGTTCATGTTTGGGAAAATTTGACAGTTTGGGGTAGGTTAACCTGCTGGCATCGTTGTCTTTGAAATTCCAATTTTACGGTCTTATTATTAAGTTATATTTCTATTCGTGGCTTAAAAATTCCTTGCCGTGCCGTGGTGCTGGCCTAACCTTCGCTTGTCGCGGTTGGTCCGTCGATGAACGGAAACCACGCTAAACCGTTGGTCCCTGCTGTCATTCATGAATATTAGACAGTCGTAACGGGTCTTCATAAGCCCGAGAATCTGTCTTACCAAAGGTTATCGTATTACCCAATAACTAGGTCAAACAGGCAGTCGGTCCTTGTAAAATACTGGTTATTCAGCTGCGTCCGTTTGAGTGGCAGCCGACCCCAACATAATTGAGTCGGGAATCCCAGGCTGATTCCCGGCCACCGTAGGCGCGGGCTTGCGAGTGGCGAGTAATGGGTAGCTCGATGTCCGGTAAGGACCAAGCCCGGGTCGACGGCGCGTTGTGTTCCACGCGCGCCTCAAAGAGATGTCAGCACAACTGGTGGGGTCCGCAAGGACCGATGCCTGCCAGGGCTGCGGGTAAAAGTTCTTCAGTTGCCCGGCACTCAGGCAACTGAAGGAACACTGGCGGGTTTTATTCAGTAAAAGTCTGACACGCTCTCCCGCTTCACCCAGAGCGGGAGAAGATATTTGATGATTTCCCACCCAAAAAAAACCCAACATAATTGGGAAAAGGCTAGGCAGAAGGTGAATGTTAAGTTATATATAGAACTAGCTGAACAGACAGCCGCTATTCTGTTTCCTAGGACTCGATCGCAGCGCACTTGACGGGTTCAATTGTTAATCTATTAAATTCAAGGACCTACTCAAACACAGAAAATCATTAACATCGGTCTAGCCGTTTAGCAGATTAGTGACATACATACGTATAGAAGAATTAATTATCATTATCACCATGTCAGCCGAAAACTTCTACTGCTGGATATAGCCCTCCCCAATGTGGGGGGTTTATAATAATTGCCACGCTTGACATACGGGTTTGTTGATCCCAGTATGGTGGTAAAATGCATAGAGAACGCTGCTGCCCTATCTCTAGTATGTAGTCTTACGACACCCACGGGAAGTAATTGGTTGGTGATATTCTTTTACGTCCGGCACCATATGGAAGAATTATACTTATAGATGTAAATATAATCAAATTCGAAAATATCTTTACGATGAGAGCATCGTTTAGAAATAAAGCACATTCCTTATAAAGAGTCATATTTCTTATGAGTGCAGCTTCTTACTTTCACGCCCTCTAGCCGTGAACATCACAATGAACAGCTCATTATGTAGTCCGCGACCTTCTAATCCTCCTATTGTTGCGTCTGAGCCTGAGCTAAACAATTAACTTAGCATAACGATCACGAAAACTACTTTCACATGATCTAAAGAATTCGACACACCCAAATAACAACAGTTTTGTAAGAAAAAGATTATACTACAGCCGAGAATATTCATAGAATTTGAATATAAAATTATATACATGTAATATGCATATTAATGTGGCGCCAACTTATAATATTATGTGTGAGGGAGAACCCGTGAACTTTGATGATGTATATTTGGTTTTATATCATTTGAATGGTGCTGATTTGAAGGCTATTAGTTTAATTTATCATTCATGTCAAGATTTAGTTGTAAATAAACCAAAATTGGTGATTAAATATTTGTTTAAAACAGTTTAAAGCCACGATCACGTGGATTGTACATTGATTATGTTATTGTATTACTTTAAAAATTAAGTTAAAAGGCTAATTGAAATCATTCACTATTTTGAACAATACTTACATATGTATATGTGATAGAATAGGGTATTTTCCGATTTCATGAAAACTATTTTAATTTGAAGATTGGGACGATATATTTAACAGAAAAATAAAAATAAATTTATTTATATCCATTTTCACCATTAAAAACGAATAAAATCAAATTTATTTTTCGTTGTTTTGAATTTACCGCCAAAACGCTCCTTACGATGACTTTTTATCACGTGACATGTGACGTCAACTTTGTTTATACGGCACCGGTACAAATACTTAGTTTGGCGCCGTTTTAGAAGTATTTTTGCACAGAGGCACCGCACGCTAGTAATATCACTTTATATCCATAAAAATCTTGTTAATTATAAACTCGACATTCACTTTTTACTTGCTAACTACTTTAGTTTACACAAAGTTGACGTCACGTGATAAAAAGTCATCGTAAGAAGCGTTTTGGCGGTAAATTCAAAACAACGAAAAATAAATTTGATTTTATTCGTTTTTAATGGTGAAAATGGATATAAATAAATTAATTTTAATTTTTCTGTTAAATATATCGTCCCAATCTTCAAATTAGAACAGTTTTTGAAAAATTGGAAAATACCCTATTATACAAACAGATAAGTACTGATACAAGTCACTTTATTGGTACTTTACAACTTCAATTCGTAACTCGAGACCACCTTCGTCGTCAGTAGCTGAGAATGCTTTTATTAAAAAATGATCTATTGGCTGTCACAACTCTAACAGATAAAATAAAAATAAAATTACAATGTTGCAAACCCACAAATAATATTAGTTAAATAGTCGATTATTGTTTATGCTAACATTATGTGTAGTCTACAAGGCAACTACGTTATTAGGACTAGACAGAATGATAACAATTTTGGTAAGTAAGAGCAAATAACAGTGACTGGAAGTTATTATAACATCAGCAACATACAATAAGAAGAAAAAGTAATAACAATAAATCAGAAAACCAAACCAAATTAATATTAGACCACTCTGTATTTATGCCCTTTCAAACAGAAGAAATCTGTTTATAAATGACGGAGTTCTGAGCTAACGAACATTTTTTTTTAATACAACCGAATTAGGAACCTCCTCCATTTTTTAAATATTTAAAATTTCCACCCATTTGACGTTTTTCAAGACACTCCCTACTAAAAAGTCAGTGTCGAATCATACATGCCATTTCATAGTCCTCACTTAAACAATCATCAGGTGTGTCAACCAGCTAATGAACAGGTATGTTAGTTACAAAATTCAATCTTAATAGCGGATGTAAGCAAAGAAACCATGGAAAGATCGCTTGTTCACGCCCGCGGCGGCTGTGACGACCCCAAAAGCTATGTGGCGTGAACAAAATGATTTACTCTTTGAAGAAACATCATTGTGAACATGACAGCCGTCTAAATAAATCAACAAGTTTTAATTGAAACGCGGTTCCTTATTGCATGACCAATTCTATGTGTATTCTACCAAAAATAGACAAAGTTCGTTCCATCCAACTTGACTGCTCTAATGTCCGGGCACGGGTCGACCCGTTGACTCGCGTTTCTATGAAGACAAAGACAGTAATTATTTCCATAGCAACGAGGACGTAGCTGCAGATGTACTTAACGTAACTCATCATCTGCTTAGCCCAACTATGTTGGGGGGTTTCCAGTCTAACCGGATGCAGTTAAATACCAGCACCTATTTTAGATGGAGCGACTGCCTATCTGACCTCCACAACCCAGTTACTGGGTAATACGATGCCCCTTGGTAAGACTGGTTGTCAGACTTTCGGGCTTCTGACGACCCAGAACGACTGTCAAAGATCCACCAATAACAGACGGTAGAGTAAATCAAAATAGTAATTCAGTGGGAATTAACTAACAGGGTTGTATTTTATTTCTGTGAAAATCTTCTAAGCTAAGGGTCAAAAGTAGAGAAAAATTGAGTTCTGTCGATTGAAAAATATAAACATTTCTTCTATTCAGTTTTAACATCGCTGTGCTCAAGACGATCTCGATCGTAAACTTTCTACAATCTGTCATTTTATCTATTCTTCTCACTCTATTTAAAATATTGGTATACAGCTGCGTCCGCCGACTAAAGTCGACCCTAACGTAATTATCTCGTAGGTAGGTACAATAATGTAAAAATAAAAAATTCTCACTCAATATTGTACAGACGCCAGCACATCAAGCTACCCTCAGATTATAAAACAATGGCATATAGACCGCGCGATTTGGTTTTTTGGCCTCACTCTTGATGTTCCGCGCGGTCTACCTGCCTTTGTTTTATAATCTGAGAAGCTACCCCAATCTGTAAAATTTCTTTGATAGATTTTCGACTTTATAACTTGAACATAAGGTTAATGTTCAATTGGGAAAATTTAACAGTATGGGGTAGCTTGATGTCTTGGCGTCTGTACCTACTATTCACACCCAACTAACCATGATAGGAATATCATCCCAATAAATCATCAAAAGGAGAAATCATTTAAACAAAATTGCTGATTAAATCTATCTTTTAACGACTGTATCTAGTTATTGTATCTCGAAATCAGAACCACTTAAAATGAGCGGAGGTTTTTTTTACCATCCAACGGAAATCATGTCTTAATTTTTTAATTAATACCACCGGTACATGAATGAGCAGTTATGTAATTAGAAGGAGAGGTGCACCTATCTGATACTCTCATTTCGCCAGTTATGTTCAATCAGTCTGATCCAGTCCCACCCTTGCTGCCCTCTAACCAGTGATGCCCTAAGCCGAGGTCCGTGGTTGCCATTAGCGAGCAGTCGCTATAGTTTTAAGCTTTTAAACGTTGGCTGGAACCCTTATTTTATTTAGGTTACCACAGACTAGTCCGGTTAAATAGCCCATAAACTCATAGGCCACCAACACCTACTAGATATGATTAAAAAAATTATAGATAAAAAAACCTAAAAAGAACACGTTTTAAATACCAAACTTCAAACGGTCAGATTTCATTTAAACTTTGTAGACTTAATCCCCCTTATTACAGAACAAGGTTTTTCTTTAGGTATGGTTTAAACCGTCGAGCCTGGTTTTTTAATAAGAACCTAACTGAAATCGAAATACAGCTCCTTTAACAAAACTGACAAGTTAGTCCAGTGCTAAATTATCAGTTTTGTAAAATGAGCTGTAATTCTATTTCAGTTCTAAGTTCTTATTTCAAAAACAGGCTCGATGGTTTAAACCATACCTAAAGAAAAACCTTGTTCTGTAATAAGGGGGTATGAGTTAAAAAAAAAAACCTTTAACATGACGTTTTTGTAGTTAGCAGAACTACAAAATTGAAAATAATTTCAAAAAAGCGTGGGAAGCTTTTGGAGGTATTTTTATAATAAATTAATATCAAGCATCCCACGCTTTTTATTTTTATTTTTTTACTATTGAATCGTAATCGGTTCTCGATAAGTCTACAAAGTTTAAGTCAAATCTGACCGTTTGAAGTGGGTCAAAATCAAGTCCAAAGGAGTCGTTAACAAACATGCTTACAAACAAACAGGTACAAGTGAAGCTAATAAAAGCGTGTTAAAAAAATCAGTCATGTTTAAGTCTCTCTTATATTAAGAGGTGAGCCTATTGCCATCACCCGGGCATGAGTCCACACTCCGGGCTGCTGTTGAGAAATTCCTTATGGAAAACCCAATAACACGTCCACTTCTTCTTCTTAGCGTGTCGATGGTAGAAATAACACGAAAAAATACCCCTAATACATGTAAATGTATACTTTTCTTTTACACGTCCGCTGCCTAACAGTCCGTTGCGTTATTATCATCTGCCTAGTCTTTTGCGTACTAAGTTGGGGTCAGCTTCTAGTCTAACTGTATGCAGCAGTATACCAGTATTTTAAATGGAGCGATTGCCTATCTAACTTTCACAAATCAGTTACATGTTACCGGGTAATATGGTACCGTATGACTGGTTGTCAGACTTTCGGGCTTGTGACGACCCGTAACGGCTGTGT
The DNA here is from genome assembly GCA_949987655.1 of Polymixis flavicincta. Classification (NCBI taxonomy): domain Eukaryota; kingdom Metazoa; phylum Arthropoda; class Insecta; order Lepidoptera; family Noctuidae; genus Polymixis; species Polymixis flavicincta. The sequence goes on along the minus strand of OX465171.1, from coordinate 4,915,590 downwards.
CATGTGCATATAGAGAACAGCCAATAAAAGGATGAGCAGGTATGTAAGATGTCGTCACGTCGTAATATGATACTTACCTACAGTGAATACCTCTGGCGCCAGCGTGGTAGGCTTTGTAAAGCCGGGTTTACATTAAGAAATTAGTTTCGAGAATCAATAGCTTCACTTGTCTGTTCCGGAGTATAGCTAACTAGAGTTAGTTAGCTATTGACGTGTAAAAGAAACCCATACTTGCAGAAAAAAAATCATTTATCTTTCGGTTTTCGAAAAGCCCCTAAATTCAACTAACATACAGAGAAATATTAACAATATTCTTCTTGTTGCCGTGTTGATAGCAAAAATAACACGAAAACGTAATATCCTATCGTTTTTTTAAATTTCTCTGGCCCAAAACTCAGCAACGCGGATACCTTTTGCTGACGCAGCCATTAGGTGTTCACTTGTGCAGGTAACAGGGCGGTGCAAGATGACAGGTGAGCCATTGTTTGTGGAGAGATGCCGCATACATACCGGAGGTTCGAGCTATGAACCCCCACTAATGGAGGTTATTTCAATATTTTATTTTGTTTTAATAACTGATTTCAGCCAACAGGAAGAGCATTGATTGCCCAGTAATACCGTGACTTACTAGTTGTTCGAAGACTGTTGTGACATCCACCAACCCACACTGGGCCAACAGGAGGCCTGTGCCCCAGCAGTCGGAGGATTTAAAGCTCCTGAGACCTAAAACTCATAAGTAGCGGCCCCATTGGGCCACCGCTGCTCATGTAAACCCCGCTTAAGTGTAATTAATATGCTAATTAAATTCTTAGCTAACTAAGCAAAGATTTTACGATTCCACAAGAGATTATTTTCTACTTTATTCTAAGTTTAAAGACTTCCTACAGCTTGTCTCACTTACAGCTTGCATAATTTATCCTGTTTAAGTTTGCTTAACTGGCTGATTTTTCGTCATCATCATTGACTGAAATGAAATCATTTATTCTATAACTAGGATATATAGGAAATAATGTTACACGTAAAACTGTACCTATCTACACAATCATTTATTTGTATGCATCAAAGTGTCTTTTCATGTTTTTTTTTTTTAATATGTTTTTTCATCTTTTTATATGCACGTGTTTCTGTGACAAATAAATACATTTTTCTTTCTTTCTTCTTTTTCAATTTGTCGCCTTAGTCACACTTTTTGCGTAACTCAATTTTTTACCGACGAAAAAGAAGGAGGAGATTCTGACGTCGATGCTTATTACAATGTGGAACAGAACAAACGCAATTCCTGTAAGTACGTATCGCGCGATTTTTATTTGAGTAATCCGCTTGCTAAAATTGGACAAAATCGAGATACGTGTTTGTGTTAACTACGGGAACGAATTTAGCGTCTAATTGTAATACATATCTACATAAGACGATTGAAAAGAAACTTGTTATGATCAAATAGGGTGGACTAAACCCGTAAACAGTGAGCTGTGAGCTGTGGTCTGAATAGGCGAAAAACGTGTTCAATGAAAGAGATCGAAAACCTTGAAGATGTGCAATTATAATAAGCTGCTTAAACTTTGTACACTACTACTTACTAACGGCCGTGAGTTTGTGCCTCAGGCATTTTCTTTTGTGTATTTACTTTATTTTGGTCGTAGGATTGAGCTACAGCACTACGGTTGACATGCATGCCGTTTGTTGGGATAGGTCAGCTCAGAGCTGCAATGGCACTTTCTTCAAAAGGCTCTTCCAGATATGGCATTTTTAATTTGTTAGACTCACATAAAATCTCAATAATATAATGTTTGGACTGTTAAAGAGACCATGACCGCTGAGTTTGTTTCAGCATTTCTTCTCAGGGAACAGTCAGCTAGGAAATGGGAAAATCTAGTTTTAAAACTGACGTGTTAAAGTATCTTCAGGGTACACTAGTCGCGGGCTCGAACTCACTGGTGGGCCTGGCTAAAAAGCACGCTGTCTCACCAGGCTTCGTGTCCGACAGAGGTAGTATCAGTGATGAGCAGTTAGACGCTAGTCTACACGCACAACATTATTGAGTGAGCTGCAGGACCAGTTATAGAAAAACAGGCGCGTAAAAAATTAAGAAAAGTCCTTCGGAAAATCGGGTTTTCTGAAAAAACCGCTGCATAAATCAATGACCAATTAAGTTTATTGAACTTTTCGATTTGATTGTCGGTACCGACTTGGTTTTCGAGATTTTACACTCCTTTTATTACTTAAACACGCCCAAAGTTGGGTTAAATTAGCAGGAAAAACGAATATTTGTTGGCTCATAACTTTTTAATGACTTTTTATTTTAGTATTCTGTTTCCGTACAGACAATATTAATAATGAGACAAAAGCATACCATGTTTAATTTTTGATGTACATAGTCAAACTGTGGAGTAAAACTCTCCCGAAGTTTGTATGGAAAAAATGTGGACAAGTGTCACCTTAAAAGATCTACTTACATATTATATAAACATTTTACTTCAATCCACTGCTCTCAAAACGAAGGAAGACGTCGGGAGAAATGCGGCATGTTCTAGAGCCAAAATTCGAAGACATGTGACGTCCACCAACCCGTACTGGGCCCGCGTGGTGGATTACGGGTTACTCCCTCTCACAGAGGAGATGACTCCCTCCCACACTCCTATGTCCTAGGAGTAGATAACATTATAATATGCTGATTTTGGCGTGATTACATTACCATGTATTTAAAATTAAAGTCGCCTTTGTCGGTCTGTCTGTTAGACTGTGTTGTTATTCTAAACTACCTACACAACGGATTACTAAAAGTAATGTTATCGCGGGAAGTTATCGCGCACTAGATTATTTGTCAACTCTCAATGTCAAGCATTGAGAATCCAACAGAGTGCAACTCAGCGTGTCAAAAAAACTCAGTTTGATTTTTAACTCTCGGCGTTCAGCATTGCGTTGAAAATACAGTGCGGGGAAAAATTCCGCCACGATTTTTTTCCGTCCTACGAACGTAGGCCTGGTAATAACTTATGTTTATATTTGCCATCGTGGTAAAGGGACTAGCCAATCGACAGAAATTGATTGCACAGGGCGCGCCGGACGTAACAGAAGGTCGGAGGGTATGTCGCTCAGAGGCCTTAGTGTCTCGATCTAACGCATCGAGCGCGGTGACAGACCAATCGGAGCGCCGAACGCGCTCGATGCGTTTGATCGAGATGGTTAAATGAAACTCACACTAGGGCCACAGGTCTCAAGTGCGTATGCAGCACCTTCCCACAGAGAATGGCTCATCTACCATCCTGCGCCGCACTACTTGTGCATTTGATGATCTTATGACTGCGTCAGTGAGCGGAGTTTGCGCTCTTCCGCTAAATTTTGGACGAAAAATGTTTGCCATCGATAGGTACTCTAAGAAGACTGTACTTTCTGTTTATGAGTGGTACTATACTACGTAGGTATGTTTTGTCAGAACGCATAGATTTAAAGTCACGAGATGCTAAGAAGATAAAAATATTCATTAATTTACATTTTTCATACATAGCATTAACTTTTATATAACCCACGTAAGCATAGGTATCTACAATGAGGAATACAATAAAAATTAATACAACACGATAAATATTCCATTCCAAGCCAAAGTTTCACGAAATAACTGTATTAGAATGAAAGTTCTTTACTATTCAACAAATCGTTTTCAATCTTAAAAACAGAGTCCAAAAACACATTTTACCTTATCAAAAAAAATTAATGTTTGACAGAAACTTTAAATGATTTTCAATCTTTTGTCGCATTAAATAAGGTTTAGTTTGGTTGAATTCTAAACGAAACTTAAGAATTCAATAATTTAATAATATCACTAAAATGTATTCTATAATTTTACGACACAATAAAATTAATCTTCAATTCTGATACGAGAATGGAAAATAAAGTGTTAATCACAATTTTCTAGGTTAGTATTGTTCCTGTTTATGTAAAGAATAGGCCACGCCCCTCTGCGTAGGAGTTGAGCTCTTAAGGCAATTCTCTTAATTTTAAAGACGTTCACAGTCTGATCCAGTCTCAATCTGTCAAAAATAGCTCGAGTAACCAAGCATTTTGACAAGTTTTTGACATTTGATTGTCGCCAAGATGAGACTGCGATTAGACTGGACGTTTTTAATTACGAGAATTGTCCTTCAGATCAAACTGAAGCGAATTTGGCGCGGGCAGTGGGACAAAATGCGCACGCGCCGATTGTGTCAACGAGTTTGTGAGAGGAGCCTAACGACGCACGTAGTTACGTCGCATTCCTCGTCCGTGTTCTGGAATCGCCTCAGTACTGTGACACACAGTATTTTGACAGTTCAACAACATTCTTTGCGTTATTTACGTTGTTGAACAGTCAACTTTTATTTTCGAACATATGAAGCAATGGTTTAGCAATATACTTCAACATTATTCAGATTTCTGATTGGTAGTTTGTTACGCAATTAAAAGCTTTGCTTGGCAATAGATTCCTACAAGTAACCACATTATCGATCGAAAGCTGTACCTAGGCTGTCTGAAAACCATGGAGATTAAAATTGACTAATAGTGAAGGAAAACATCGTGAGGAAACCGACATAATAATATTGTCTAAAAATTCGAATTCGATTGCTACGATTGGTAAGCAAAAGGATCCGTTTTTTGTTTATTGGAACAGAGCATAATATGCCAATGATGACAATATAATTAACGGCTCTGTTACCTCCCACTCGTCTCATTAACTGGGAATTAAACTCCAAACTCAAGTAGCCGTCGACAAAGCCCGGAACATGTCGAGGGTACGAGGCGGAACGCGTTCATAAAAACTGGAGAACTCGAGAACAATGCAAGCGGCCTTCGTTTGCCTGACTCATTAAAGATCGGTGTTGACTTACGCGAGCACGCGAACGGCGGATCTATTACTATCTTATATATAAAATTCTCGTGTCACAATGTTAGTTACCTTACTCATCCTCCGGCTTTACTGATTTTTACTAAATTTTATATGCATATTCAGTAGGTCTGAGAATCGGCTACTACCTATTTTTCATACCCCTAAGTGATAAGGGTTGTTCACTAGAAATTACCTGCAAAACAACGTTTGCCGGGTCAGCTAGTAATATTATAAATGCGAAAATAACTCTGTCTGTCTGTTTGTTACGCTTTGACGCCTAAACTGCACAACCGATCGTCATGAAGTTTGGCATAAATATAGCCTGGGACATGCAGAAGGACATAGGCTACGTTTTTACGCGATATCCAACATCTACGCGGGCGTAGCTGCGGGCAAAAGCTAGTATTTCATAAGATTATGTCTTATTGAATTTTCTGTACACTTCCATGCAAAAACTACTGATTGGATTTAGATGAAATTTTGCAAATAGATAAACTTTGACCTGGATTAGGACTTGGAATACTTTTTATCCCGATATTCTTACAGGATGGAGACTTATACGGGGCACACCGCGAGATGCAGCTAGTTTTATACAATGTGAGACAATGAAAGATGCATGAACTTGTGCGAAGGAGAATATTTATGAGTAGAAAGAGGAATATAACTTGAATACCGACATGGTGAAAATTTAAGATATTTATGGTTCGCTAGCTTTTTCCAGCGGGTTCGCTCGCGTGGAGATCGGAAATTATAGATATTTCACTCAGGGCACTGATTTCAACGGCACTTGAACGAACCGCACCTGAGCTCTTCCACTAACGGCACTATTATCCCACGGGAAAGTCCCACCGGGATAAAAGTATCCTATGTGTATTCCAGGTTAACCACTATCTGTGTGCCAAATTTCATCCAAATTCATTCAGCCGTTTTTGCGTGATTAAGTAACAAACATCCAAACATACTGTTAGTTTAATACTAGTAGGATTTATCGTTTGGTTGTTGCATATACTCGTTTCTCTTTCATATGATTCCTTATAAAATCCATCCATCTTTACTTTTTCCTTCGTCTCCCTCTCCATCCATCATCATCATTCTCCTGCCCTTATCCCAATTTATTTGTGGTCGGCGTAACATGTCTTTTTCTTCCACGTTTCTCTATTTGTCGTCATCTCCGTAGTCACACCCTTTCTAACATTATCATCATTCACACAGTCCATCCATCGTGTTTTTGGTCTCCCCCTACTCTTATAGCCTTCGACATTCATACTCAAAACTTTCCTCACGACATTTTCCTCATTCCTCCGTATCACATGCCCATACCATGACAACCGATTTCCACACAACTTTTCATTTATCGGTGCCACTTTCAGGCTTCCTCTTATGTACTCATTTTTGATTCTATCCATTCGTGTAACACCACACATTCCTCTTAAAATTCTCATGTCGGCTACATGCAATTGCCTTTCAATCATCTCTTTTGTGGCCCAACATTCTGACCCATACAAGACGGCAGGTCTTACCTCTCCATCCATCAATATTTATCATAATCACAATCAGCCTATAACGTTCCCACTGTTGGGACTCAAGCCTTTTCTCTGTAAGAGGAAGTGGACCGTTATTCACCACGCGAGCCCAGTGCCCGGTGAATGTAACATGTCTTCGATTTTTTGCTTCTTTAACACGCCGGTTTCTTAACGATGTTTTCCTTCACCGTTTTGAGAGTAATGGTGATTGTTCTAAAAGTAAAGCGCCTACCTGGTTTTGAACCTCCTCAGTCGGAGACTTTGCCAATGGGCCAGTACTGCTCTTGATGACCTTATATTCTGAAAAGGTGTGGCTTGTATTTTGCAAATAACTGCACCTCAAATTCTTAACGCAAACTGTTAATACATTTCAACAGGGCCACCGTAAGATTACAACAAATTAGAATCGATTAGTTATTCAACCTTTACTCTTTGAAGATTTATCTCGCTAACGATTAACATGTATAGTTTAAATTAATTATTTATGATTGATTGGAAATTAAGTCATAGTTTGTGTTGCTGTCCTCTGTCTGTAAATATGTCGTCATATTCTTATGATTTATGTCGTTTTTAATAATTTTTATAATTTTTAGAGTCTCTATTACCAAGACTCCGCTATTCGACCGTCTGAAATAGAGCTGTAGCTTTTGAACCGTAAGAGGACACTTGAAATTTTCACAGGATGTGCACTGATATAGCTGATATCATCGTCATTTCAGCCGAAAGATGTCCACAACTGTACAAAAGCCTGGGCCACTTCGACTGGTTCTGTGCTGTCTGCACCTAGAGGATTCCTGCGGTCTTAACAAAGTCCAACTTGTTGGGGATCTTCCCACTTTACGTCTTCCGGTACGCGGTCGCCACTCCAGAACCTTTCGGCCCCATCGGCCATCTGTTCTGCGAGAAATGTACTCTGCCACTTAAGTTTGGTGATATCATAACAAATGATGAAAGTAAAATAAAGTTCAAATCTAAAGGTGAACATACATACATAATAATTATGTAGTGTAAAATATTGTACGGTGGTACGGAACCTTTCGAAAGCGAGTCCAACTTGGATATGGCCGCATTTTTATGTTATTGGTGCGGTCAATCTTGAAATAGGATGGAGAGGAGCTGCAAAACTATAGATAGTAATTCTTCTAATTCTTATTTATCGGTCCCTCATTACTGAGGATAGTGATCACTGAAACCCTTTTAGCGGACAAACATGGCTGACCTTTGATGTATCTTAACAAATATTGTGTGTTAACCATAATTTGCAAAATAAAATTATATTTTATTAGTTTATCGATAGAAAAAGTTCAATGATCTTTGACCCAGAGATCAGCTGCACGAAGTCCGGCCATTGACGCAGTAAGATCATCAAATGCGTAAGTAACAGGATGGAAGGTGAGCCACCGTCTGTGAGGAGGTACCGCATATGCACTTGAGATCTAAGCCGTGTTTGAACCTCCATCTGTGGAGATTGTCTTTGCTCCAGCCGACTTGGTTTCGAAATCTATTTAGATATTTACTAGTCAGCTAAAGTATCACGTGGCAAAAGGCTCTATAAAGTTCAACAAAATTGTCAGGGGGCCTAAACAGCTCCTGCCATAGAATACAATATGCTAAGGAGGCGTTACAATTTATTCTATACGTTGTATGTAACTGTTCATAAATCAAACTGCTGGGACTTTGTGCAGTTTGTTTTTTCTTCTTCCCTGCTAAAACTCTAAGAAATGGTGCAGAGTGCACGTTTTGAGGGACTGTCGTATGCAATTTGACGTTCAAAAAAGTTTTCATCATGGGTGTTGTTTTCATGGTTTTCGAGGGTGCTGAAGCCAACAGTGATGACCAAAATAGAAAGAAGAAAGAAAAAATGTTTAAAATGTTTTACAAACAAAACGCACCTTACAAAAAAATAATAAAAGTAACAAAAGTAAAATGCACATAAACAATATGGACAAAAGCCCCGTATTCAGGTTGAAAATTTACGATAATTTAAAATAAAGTTTCGAGTGTTTAAAAATACAGTAAACGAAGTAACATCCAGAGTTGCAGATAAAGCGTAAGAAACTTTGTCCCTGACCTCGGGGTCTCATGACCCTGCAGGTTTTTTTTTTCTTACTAATTTCGCGTGCGTCAAACTGCGGGCTTACAGCAGACAGTTGGCGTGTCGATCGAACGATTCAACATTGGATTCAACTGATACTGTCAGATTAGCGGAAACCAAAGAGAATGAAGACTTGTAGGGTTCGTGTAGGGAGACCTTCATTACTCGGTACTCACATTCAGACATTACTATGAGAAGATACATAGGTACATACATAAACACACGCATTCTTCGCTTGAGGGAAGGCAGAAACTACAGAACGGCAACAGCTAAAATCCTTACATACTACTTTTGCTTTGTTTATGTTCATACGTAAGAAGATGTAGTATTTTTGAAAACTTTTAAAATTAATTGTTTCAGGAGGAAATTGTTAGAAGTAAGGAGAGCATTTTTTGGAAGTAGGTTGTAATCTATTTTTAATTTTTATGCTATGTTACCTAACCCACACCAATCCGCATTCCACTGTTGCGTTGTTAAAAACAGTGTCATGAAGTATTTATTAGGCATAGCCTATCCATTAAAAAAAGATTAAGTGAAATCAATCCTCAATTGTCGGAAACATGGACACATCGTGGACAATTAATTGTGATCATCTTTTTTTAAATTAACATTATATTATTAAACTAGAGAAGGAATAAACGACTTAGGTATGCCTGCAATACATAGACTAACTTGGATGTAACTTGACTACTCATGCCGTAAACTAATAAATATTTTATCCCTAGGGAAACGTCCTTTGCTTCGCAGATCAAGAGTTCTATCACTCAATAAAGTCATGATCGATATGAATCCAATCAAAATTCTCGATCGGAATTATCCACCGAACTGAAAATAGCTACCTTCCCGTAACCTAATCATTTACCTCGCAATTTTTATTTTCATTCAATTTGCATAAAGTTCACGAAAAAAACAACAAATCATTTCCAAAATAAATGTATGTCCATATACTTTTTAATTAACTACTTCGATCTGTAAGCGGTGATATAATACTGAATTTACGAAATATACAATCTAATAATTGATAAGTAAATGCTAAGGACATGTGAAAATTGTTATGAAGTCACGAACATATATATATTGCCTGATTACAGATAGATATGTTTTTGCAAAGAGTTTTGCATAATACGTGGGAGGGTCTCAAAAAATTTCGAATCGATTTTTTATGATTACACAATGCTTTCGCAATTTTTTAGATAGTAAGGTCAAATTATTTTGAATAAACTACGTTCAAAAACAAAGGATCAATGATGAATTTATTGCAACATCTTTTTACAATTCTGTTATCCTTATTCAAGATATAAGATCGTCGGAACGTCATACGTCCATATGTTGAAATCATGAATATTAATTTCCAATTAATTGAATTCAAGATTATTTTCAGAATGGGTAGGTAGGCCTAGCCACCGACAAGCATAAGATATTATCATCATCATTTCAGCTGAAAGACGTCCACTGCTGCCATAATCGCCACGCTTGGCAGGCGACATGGCGGGATGAACTGGATACCTTAACGGATTGGCCCAAAATCACAGTAAGAGCCAATACATATCTATCTGTGCATGGTTTTTTTTTTTGTTTTTTTTTTTTTGGTGGGAAATCATCAAATAACTTCTCCCGCTCTGGGTGCAGCAGCGTGTCAGACTTTTACTGACTAAAACCCACCCGTGTTCCCTCAGTAGCCCGTATGCCAGGGGGGCTGTGGTATCTCTTTCGAACAAACCTGCAGCCCTGGCAGTCTGTGCATGGGTTGTGTGATGATTTTTCTGCAACAATGACAATCACTATATTTTTTTTTTATCGAACAATGACAAAATCATTTATGATTTTTAATGGAGTATAAGTTCACGTCACTTCAATAGCGAGTGTGTATTTTAGTTTTTTGCCACCCACATCTGAATTAAAAGTTATTTTGCACTCATGTCGATGGTTTTTTACTTGTTATTTTTTTTATGGTTCCCCATTCCAGTTCGTATATAACTACTTGATAAGAAAACAACAGTAACAAGATTTAGAAGATCAAAAAGATACACAAAGTATATTAAAAACGTTGCATCGAAGCTAACACAAAAGCTTCCCAACAAGAGTTAATAAAAATATGGGACCACCCCTGAAGCATATATACGAAGCATATCCGATAAAAAAAGAATTTTCGAAGACATATCGCGGAATAAAGGGTTTGTAGCTGCACGGGTCGATCGGCCAGGTTAAGCTACGCTTGCCGCGGTTCGTTCGGTGGGTGACCACCTTTACATACCAAGATCCCTCCGTGCCTCGGAAAGCACGTTAAGCCGTTGGTCCCGGCTGTTATTTGTGGATCTTTGACAATCGTTACGGGTCGTCAGAAGCTCGAGTCTGACAACCAGTCTTACCAAGGGGTATCGTATTACCCAGTAACTGGGTTGTGGAGGTCAGATAGGCTGTCGCTCTATGTACAATACTGGTATTCAGTTGCATCCGGTTATACTGGAAGCCGACCCCAACATAGTTGGGAAAAGGCTAGGCCGATGATGATATCGCGGAATAAACATACAGAAGAATTGCTAAGCTCATTTCTGAGCGTCTTCATTCTAAACAGTCAAAACAATTCCCTACGAGACAAAATTACTAAATACGGCTTTACGTACTTCAAATAAGAATGGCAAAATGATGGGGAACCCCTCCACGTCGCCGTCGTGACATATAAGGACCTTTTGTGATAATAGCTGCTAAATAACGTTTTGAAAAACCGTGTGGTGCCGGACGTAAAGAATATCATTTCTTGCCGTGGGTGTCGTAGAAGGCGACTAAGGAACTTACTAGAGAATGGGCAGCAGCGTTCTCTATGCATTTTACCACTAAACTGCGATCGCCAACCCGCCTGCCAAGCGTGGCGATTATGGCAAGACCCCCAAATTGGGGGAGGCCTATGTCCAGCAGTGGACGTCTTCTGGCTGAAATGATGAATAATGATGATGAACGTTTTGAACGCCGAAAGAATTAAGTACTGAATTATATTAACTAACTTACTTTCTTTTGGTACCTATATTGGTATTCTGATTTCCAAATATTAATAAGATTTGTAGAGATTTTAAACAATGTTTATCTAATTATAAGTATCTAATTTGCCTCAAATTACGAATTTTCGAATTTCGTATCGAAGAAAGGCCAACCCAAATTCAGAGATCATAGTCTCAAAGAATTCACGGCGCATCTCTACTATCAGTAATTTTTCTTGAGGTTTCTTCGATAAAAAAAGACCATTTTTAATTTTGACGTCTATACAGTCTCCTCCGTATTCCTTCGCTTTGAATAAGGTTTCAATCAATTGGTTGGTTGAGTAAGGTTTAAAATCTTCCTTAGAAATGAATTGATTTTTTATATTCCTTTGAAAAGTAATTAGCTTCGTAAGAAAACGACTTGTGTATAGGAATTTAAATTTTATTTTCAGTGGCGTTTCGTGGTAAAATAAAAGGATGGAATCCTTGTTTTGAAAGAATTAAGTATCAGAAATGATCTGTCAATTTACTTAACTTACTTTGGTTCACTGTATTATTTTGTAAAAATAAATAAGTAGGCATGTAGTAGGTATTTGGATTACCACTTCCTCTCACAAAGAGGAGTACTGTGTCCCAGCAGTGGGAACACTATGGGCAGATTATGCTCATGCTAATTTTAAATAGGTGTTATTGTAGAGAAGAAACCTTTGTTAAACAAATTTGTGACATGGATTGGAAAGGTGAAAATTTTCAAAAAAATTGCTGTACCTTTTGTATTTTAGTATATAGGCCTACTAACGTGTTTTGGCGTTATTTTAAGGCTACACACACAGCAAAAAAATCTCAAAACTTGTAGCATCTAGGATATCGATGCTCTTCTGCTGCGTCTTTCATCGTTTCAACCGAAAGGCGTCAAACGTTGAAAGAAAATAAAAAAAGAACCCAAAAAAAAAAAAGATATACTTCCAAAAAAAATACTACAAAGTGAAAAATAACTTTAATTTCAGAAGTCAGTGTCTTTTGATATGTGCTTTGTAGTGTTTTTTCGGAGGTCGCGAAGTAGGTTGTTTCTTTTTTTGTTTGGAAAATGTAGTTTTTCGTGTATTTTACAACTTTTAGTTATAGTACCTATCCTCACCAATTCGTATACCACTAACGCTATGCTACCTATGCTGTGTAAACAACAGTGACAAGAAGCAGCAGCATATCATCGAGGTTACATACAGTAGATTAAAAACGTAGGTATTAACGAGGCTAACGCAAAAACGACCGAAGCAAAGTTGATAACACCAGGTACTACCAGTTGACTGCACATGATTCTCTGACCGCGCGCTCTCCGCCCTCTAGTCTATCTTGAAAACAGTTCAAGGTATGAAAAAATGTTAAATACAAAAGTGGTAATAGCGTAAAACCCATAGAAAACGAGATATATGCAAAAAATAAATCGATTTTCAAAACTTGCGACCATCCAATTATATGTGAATTTTGAGAACAGTTTTAGGATGCGGAAATACAAGTTTTTACGTGGTAATATACTGGGTATGCCGATTTTCCAAGATATTTACTTAAATTGTCCTAAGATGACTGGACTAGTAGGTATATTTCCATATCTATAATTTCAAATAACTTCGCTTTTCGTGCCCACCTGACTCCATAACTGCCTTGTTCTTCTATTGCACAATGGATTTGAATGTGTTTTTCACCATAATTTGGAGAATCTATTCCCGAGAGTTTATGCGGACAAATAGTACACACGGCTAGACATCAAGCTGTACTTGTCGTGGTGAAGGACGGGCGTTTTGGGGGACTGTCTTTTTTTAATTTTGACGTTCAAAAAGTGCTGATTCTCAGCCAAATTTGAGTAAATAAACTTTTATTGTTTTAAAAAACTTACATTACCTAATAAATAAATCTCGATACTTTTTGTCCAAGTCGTAAATACTATGCAAAGTAGGGAGGGGAGGTTCGCTAGTAATTTCTAAATACTAGCGGGGCATGTCGCCACAGCGTATAGGCATACCGACACACAACCTAAGGAAAGTGTACGAAACCTATATGCCCATTAACCTTCTGGTCAATTGCGGTGTTGTCCTCCATTGCACATGCTTGGGCCCATGAAATGGCCATAAAATAAACGATATAGTAGCAACCTATGTTGTAATGCAAGTGTTCCTATGTGCGTTTCAATAAGATATCTACCTGTCCGTCATATTACACAACGCGTCTGGCATTGTCCAAATAGAATAGGTTTGTGTTTTATGGGGAATCTAGTCGCGGGCTCGAACTCATTGGTGGGCCTGACTAAAAAGTACGCTGTCTCTCCAGGCTTCGTGTCCGAAAGAAGTAGTACCCGTGATGAGCAGTTAGACGCTAGTCTACACGCACAACATTATTGAGTGAGATGCAGGATCAGTTATAGTAAAACAGGCGCATAAAAAAATAAAAATAAAATTCCTTCGGAAGATCGAGTTTTATGAAAAAAAAAAAACCACTTCTTAAATCAATGACCACTAAAGTTTATTGAATTTTTAGACATTTGAGCTTTGTCGCTACCTACTTAGTTTTGGAGATTTCACAAATCAAATTACCAATAAAAAATAATCTTTTGCTGGCTCATAACTTTTTAATGGCTCTTTATATTAGTATTCTGTTTCCGTACAGATAATATTAATAATGAGACAAAACTATATCATGTTTAATTTTTGATGTAGGTACAGACGCCAGCACATCAAGCTACCTCAATCTTTCCAATTTCTCTGATAGATTTTTAACTTTATTCCATAAGGATAAGGTTCATGTTTCGAATGAGAAAATTTGACAGTTTGGGGTAGCTTGATGTGCTGGCATCTGTACATTGTCGAACAGTGGAGTAATATACTCCCGAAGTTTGTATGAAAAAAAATGTCGACTAGATCCATTTCAAGGTTTTAATCAGGACTAATTGGAGTCTTGAGGGGCTTGTTGCTAAGTATCAACTGCTTCGCGGGTCCAACGATCGGGTTGGTGGTTGACGCGTTGATGATAACGTGTCTCAGAAAGCACGTTAAGCCGATGATCCCAGTTATTTGTAGATCTTTGTCAGTCGTTACGGGTTTTAAGAAGCCCGAAAGTCTGACTACCAGTCTTACCAATTATCGTATTACCCAGTGAGCTGTGGAGGTCAGATAAGCAGTCGCTCCATGTAAAATACGGGTACTCAGCTGCATCCGGTTAGACAGGAAGCCAATTTCAACATATTTGGGAAAAGGCTAGGCAGATGATGATGGAGTCATTGACTGCCTTGTTGATCTGATGGTCGTAAAGGCTACTACTGAGCCTGAGGTCCTGGTTTCGGGCAACGTGTATTGAGTTTTTCTCAGAAGCAGTACAGAGCTTGCACCCTGAAACATGGGACTAAAGGTGTTCTTACACGGGATTTTTTTGAGCACTATTGCTCGGCAATACTAATGAACCAATCTAGATCAATTAAGTGGAGCAATCATGGAGCAACAACAATCAAATGCGGAAATTGTTTCAGGAATATTGTTTCTTATTGCTCCATATATTTCACATTTCTCAATGTCGCCATTATGGGTTGCCGAATATCCAATCGGTTTGGAAATTTTTAGTCAATTTTCTTTCTATATCTCGTTTGAACGTCTATGACTCGTTTTTGCGACAGGAACCGGCTGGGGGGCCGGGCGTGTTACCTAGTTTTCCATATTGCATAGTATTGTGTGGCAGTATCTCTGGCCACAGGTTGCTACATGTTGTCCTTGCTCTAAATTGCTGGATGTAGTCGTGACGTCACAGTGGACGAGAATTGACCAGGACGACAACAAATTTTAGTTGCTCGTGTAAGCGCACCATTAAAATATATAAAGGATGCCACTGCTACGACACACGCTTCCTCTCTGTGAGAGGGAGTGGGCCGAACTCTAACACGAGGCCTAGTGCGGGTTGTCTCTTTCTGGATGATTGTACAATATTTATCAAAGGAGAGAAAACGGATTCGTAAAGCTTTGTCTGTATTGTTTCAGAACGTAGCACAAATTCAGAATTAAGACTCCTTCTGAAGATGTCCTTGTTGAACTCTTAGCCTGGCCTCGAGATCGGACCCATAACTACACTTCTAAACCAACATAGCTGTCTATTCAAGTACGTATCATCATCTGCCTAGCCTTTTCCGAATTACGTTGTGATCGGCTTCCATTCAAACCGCACGCAGCTGAAAACCAGTATTTTACAATGGGCGGTTGCCTATCTGACCTCCACAAGACAGTGGGTAACACGATACCGCTTGGTAAGACTGGTTGTCAGAGTTTCGGGCTTCTGACGACCCGTAACGACTGTCAAAGATCTACAAATAAACGAGACCATCGGCTTCACGTGTTTTCTGAGGCACGGAGGGGTATGTGAAGATCGTCACTCATAAACCACCGACCTGCACCCTAATTGCGTAACTCACGATTCATCATAATCTGTTTCGTTTTGAAACGGATTGTTAAACTATTGCTTCATATGTTCGAAAAATGTGTCTGCTCAACGACGTAAATAACGCAATGAATATTGTTGAACTGTCAAAACGAAACCGATTATGATTAATCGTGAGTTACGCAATTAGGGTGCCGATCTTTGGACCAGTGTGGCTGTTTTTACTTAGCCACGAGCCCCTCAAGACTCAAATTAGTCTTAATTAAAACCTTAAAGCATAAACCTATTCTATTTGGAAAATGCCAGACGCGTTGTGTACTGTCAAAGATTCAGGAATAACAGCAGTTACCAATGGCTTAATATATTTCCAAGGTCTTGGTAAGCAAAGATCTAGTCACCCATTCAAGGACAAACCGCGGCAAAAAGAGTTCGGTCGACTTAGCCTCAAGCCTCAACTACGCATCTATAGAAAATACGACGACTTAACCTCAATACGACACGAAATGACGATTGCGAATATTGTGACAGGCCAATTAGAAGGCTCTTACCAACTTACATAGGTACTATAAATATTATATAACACTACTGTATCGCGGTTCTTAAAATGTTATCTTTCCATTTATTACACCCCGTTCTTATCCAAAAACAGATGGTTTTTAAAACGTTTGAATTTTAATTTAGCAATGTCTATCTGTGATGTTAGTAAATTATTTTGGAAATACTTAAGGTTAAAGTGCCAGGGAAGCCCGTGAAATCCAAATAATCTTACGATTTTTGTAGTATAAAACTTAGATCTTTAAAACTACGCAACGGATGTTGATGCGGTTTTTTTTAATAGATAGAGAGATTCAGAAGGAAGGTTTTTATGTATTGTACACCGACCTTTACGTGGGCAAAGCCGCTGGCAAAAGCTTACATTACATCGCAAAAAAAAAACATGTGCTCTAATATCATTAACCAGGGAAAAACAGAGGAATGCTTTTGTTTGAAATGCACGTCAAAGACCACGTGACCGCGTTTCTTCTTAATTAACTAAATCGTGATGAACAAAGACACAATTAAACAAAATTATATCATCTCATGTACACATTTTAGATGTTGTCTACAACGCCACATGCGAACTACGTAGCACATTGACGGCACACAAAATCCTGCATCGCGCAAGCAACGATTGCGGCGAGTGCGTTGCGATCTTTGAGGAGTGGCTTGAGAGGCGGCATGGCGTGCTCACTTTCCGCCTGACGCAGGTCCTCACCGGACACGGCTGTTTCGGGAGGTTCCTGTTTCATATAAGGCGGGAGGAAACGCCCGGGTGTTTCCATTGCAAAAATCGCCCTGAGAACACGGTGAAGGACATATGGAGGTCTGCCCGGCTTGGGCGGAGCACCGCCGTGTCCTCGTGGAGGTGATCGGCGGCGGCGATCTCTCGCGTCCAGCCCTGGTCCAGGCCAAGGTACGGAGTGAGAGTGCATGGGTAGCCGTCACCTCCTGCAGCGAAGCAGTGATGCTCGCAAAGAGGGAGTCGGCGCACGTAAGGGAGAGGCTTATACGGCCTTAGTCGCCGCAGGAGACGCCCTGGGTGTCGGGAATCCCAGGCTGATTTCCGGCCACCGTAGGCGAGGGTTTGCGGACGGCGAGTAATGGGTAGCTCGCCGTCCGGTAAGAACCAAGCCCAGGTCGACGGCGCGTTGTGTTCCACGCGCGCCTTAGAGAGATGTCAGCACAAACCGATGGGGCCCGCAAGGGCCGATGCCTGCCAGGGGTGCGGGCTGATTGAAAGAGATACCGCCGCCCTTGGCCCACAGGCTACTGAGGGAACACGGGTGGGTTTTAGTCAGTAAAAGTCTGACACGCCCTCCTGCTCCACCCAGAACGGGAGAAGTTATTTGATGATATCCCACCCAAAAAAAAATAACTTAAAATACTACGTCCCGAAATCAAGCGACGGGCATTTGGCCACCAGAAACTGCACCCGTCTGGTCTGGATCCTTCCTTTTCTATGGAGGTAGAGCGAACCTTGCACCCTGTTCCTCATACCTCCAAAATGTCAAGGCACTCATAAAAATATTAAAATTATGGAGACCTTAAATTCCTTGTCCTATTTTCTTTTTTTATTAATACCAAAAAACCTTACCTTATTAGGTAAGGTTGGATATTTCATCATTGGATATTTCCAATCAACTAGAACTAGTACCTTCGAAGAATTTCATTAAGGAAATAATAAAACTTTCTCAAAGCTAAAATGCATAAGGATCCTACGACCGAAGCTCGCAACTAGGATTCGGGCGGAGACAATATTTCGTCTGAAAATTGCTATCGTTGCGCTAGTGTTAGTACCTGTCGAGGATACATACCTACAGTGAGCAATACGATCACACACACATTGACAATGGCTTGACGCGATAGCGCTACTAGCTACTGACCATTTAAGATGAATTTGGATGTGTTCCGTAATACCAAAAATGATGAATGAAAACTTATTGTATTTTAATATTTTTTTGGACATTTTACAACTTGATAATATGAGCTATGCTTCTGAGACAACAATATTACGGAAATTGTTGGTTATAATACCGAAAAAACAGTGAGAAAACATGTCATTTACGCTGTAAAAATGTGCGAAATGCAATTCGCTTAAACTTCATTTCAGGTAAGTATTTTGAAAAAAAGAAACCCCTACGAGCCTAGATAAATACTGTCTGAATCCGAATATCATCATAATATGATGGAAATATGCTCAAGTTGCAAATGATTTAGGTATTACGTATGTATGGGCAGTTCATTGTACGTAGGCCTCGGCAGGTACTTGTCATCTTTGTATGGTTTTCATGGAAAATCGTCTGGGAATGTTGTTCCTAGCCCGTCTAGACGGTCATTATAGCTCTTATGTTTTCGGTAATGTACCGCGTCTTTTGTTTGACTAATAAAGGTAGGACGTAGATAGGATATTATAGACTTTTAAAATTAAATAATTTATGGAGAAAAGAAAATTGCCGGTTAGAAGGTCCTTTTATTAGACACTGGATTGCACTCCACGTGTCTGTTTGATTTCGTTTCTTTCTTTCTTTGTATATTATTGTACCTACTTAGTTATCTATAAAAATAAACTGGATCGCCAAAATGTATACCTATACGCGTATAACTTCCGAACGACTGCACCAAATTAGATGTTTTTTTTTTTATGTGTTCCTTATTGTCAGGACAAGGTTTGTATTGAAAATTTGAAAAAAAATTATAGATTTGATCAGAATTATTCTATGATGAATTATCAGATTGAAATTATTGATAATGCAACTGATTTGATTTTACCGGAAGGGTGATATTTCCTCATTCGCGACTGGAGAAATAAAATATGGCGGTACGAAGTTCCCCGGGTCAGCTAGTTTCAATATAAAAATACAGGCACTTTTGAATTGTCAAGAAGTCGGTACCTAGGTCAAAAATATGAAGCTAGTTACCCATTCCAAAGTGTTGTAAGTGCTGTGCAGGTTCTTTGCTTAGGACAACCTTAAGATTGTATATGCTGGCTCTATTTACTTTACATTCGAACTGTCATAGATTAGAATTTGAAAAAAAAAAGATCGGGCTGACAAGCCGAAGAAGGAAGTAATTAATAATCTTTAGAACGATTTATTCCCCATTTCTTATCGAAATTGTACACCGTGAGATTTAGTCGTCTTACGTAGTTGGTCCACTCAATGTATCCGACATAAAATACCACTACGTCCGATAAAACAAAATTGTTACCATTAATTATTTAGATAACAGTTGCAAAGAAAAATAAACTATACTTTAGAATTATGAAACACCCTTAATCAAATCAAATCAAAATATTTTTATTTCATATAAACCTGCATGGGCACGTAGGAAACGTCAGAAGCTTGGTGCACGGTTCCAAATTGTTGTTTCCTATGGAGAAGAGCCGGCAAGAAACTCCACGGTTACTCTTTTAAAAATGGTTGGCTTTAACAATGTTTTCAAATTACAGAGATAAAATGTATGGGAGGACAGTGCAGGCCTGTCAATAAGTACCAGGTACTTAGACGAATACAGAATAGAAAATCGTCTACAAATCTACAGCCTGTAAGGCCTTCAACGTTCTCTCATTCACAATATGTAAAATAAAATGAACCTAATTAAACATCGTGACATGATTTACATGACAATCACTAAAAAGTAGTTGATATTAAAATTGAAGTATAATGTCAATTATGTTTACGTATCAAACGGTAGATTTTTGTTGTAATTATATATTGTATTTAGTTAGGGACTAATCCTACAAACTCTGAGTTTGTTTGGGACTCTCTTCTCAGTGTACTCAGATAGGGAGCGCCGACCTCGTCTAGTTTTTAAAACATGATTAACGTGTGAAAGTGTTTGCACAAACCTACTTATCTACTAACTGGAATAAAATCATTGATAATTTATTATTAAAATCAAATCTGAGTGCGATCTATCGACCTCCTTGGCAAGATCTAACGACCTTAGTTTGTACCTACTCAAAGAACTAAAACATTATATCTTTGAAAACTTTATTTGCATAATGCAATCGTATGATCAGCCAAAACGGTTAGCCAATCTTTGATAAATCCAAGTTCAAATAAATATTTACCTAAGTATAAACCTAAGTACTATTGATTACCTCTCATTTGTGGACCTTCACAAGTCGTTTCGGGTCTTTAGAAATTTTTTTTCTTTCGGAGGTAAATCTATAGCACCCCCTGTGCTGGTAGGGGGCAGCAAGGGACAGACTGGATCGGATTGATTAATATTAAGGGATGTATTTAATGCTCGGTCGTCAGAAGACGACTGCTTTCTCAAAGTTATGTCTACCAAGCTGGATGTCTAGCCCTAAGAAGACTCCTTCCCAACTTAGAGAAGTGAACCCTCGATGAGAATTGGTCTCGGCAAGACGTGTTGGCAACCTCCTATTGAGTAACACCAATTAAATATTTGGTAAAAGTTCGACGTCAAACAAACATGTTTTGATTGACTTTCAATCAACTTGAATGGTTTAGGCGATTTCTATAATTGTTATGTCTGTGTGATGATTTAAGAAACCGCATTCCATACGCCAATCCATACTATTATTAAAAGAGGTGGAATTTGTGAGTTTGTATCTACGGGGTAATCTTTCAAAAAACTTAACCGATTTCGAAAATTCTTTCACTCGTTGGAAGCTACAGGATTACCAAGATTGATTTTAGTGTCATACGAGTTATACGAGTATTAAGACGACTACAAGACCTAATGTGGCCTTGAAAAACGCACGCACACATTTACATAATCGACGTGTATGCCATCTAACGACGACGGCCATAACAAGTATCACACAAAACAAATACGAAGTTTAGCACTAGCGGTAAAGGGAGATTACGTTGCCGCGCCATCTATTGGACTACTCGGGAGTATTCTAATAAATGGCGCGGCAACGGCGCGCAAGTAGTGCTTATGCCTAAGGTATAAAAGTCATAATCGGTTGAATGGACTGTAAAAATGCTTGTGTACTTAAATGTTTTATTCAAATGGAGTATAGATACCTAACATTCTTATAATTCCTTTTTATTAAAAACAAAATCAATAAATTAAAGTCTTACACATTGGAAATAACTTCTGTGTTGATATTATCAACTTTCTTGCTCCTATAAAAAACAATTACATTTTCAATGTTTTTTCTAGTTATATATAAAAGTATTTAATAAATATATCTAAATATAGTAGTTCTTTAAATAAAAAATAAAAAATTATATCGATATGTCCTGGGATTCGAACGCGAGCACTCATCATTGCAAGCCTAGACTTATACCTAATACGCTACTGTAACAGCTAAACACAATGTTGAAAAAACGGATCGTATGCGAACTGTCTGTACAGTCAGTTCGTAAAGATTACATTTCCAAATTCTTTATGTACCTAACATTCATACATAATTATAATTCCTATTTATTATAAACAAAATCAATAAATTAAAGTTTTACACATTGGAAATAACTTCTGTTGATATTTTCAACTTTCTTGCTCTTATAAAAAATTATTAAATTTTCAAAGTTTTTCTCGTTATCTATAAAAGTATTTATTAAATATATCTAAATATAGTAGTACTTTAGATAAAAATAAAAAGAAAAAATTGTACCGATTTGTCCTGGGGTTTGAACCCGAGCACTCTTCAATGCTAGTCTTGACTTCAACCTAATACGCTACTGTAACAGTTAAGCGCCGTGTTGAAAAAACTGATGGTATGCGAACTGGCTGTGCATTTCCAAATTCTTAAATATCTTGATAAAAAATTTGTAATCATAAAATGCTCTCACCTTTTAATATTGTTCATATTATGTTCGGCATTTGATTTATATGAACGTTTTTTACTTCTCGTAACGGGTTTAACTTTATTTCCCATATTTACAAATGATAATGATTAAAAACTAAGTACAAGGTTTTTTACGCTATTGAACTAAAAGTATTTTATAATAACAAGAATCTTTAAGGAAAGAATATAAGAATCAAATAATTTACAAAATAGCCTACGAAAACAGTAAACAATATCAACGGAAATAATGCGGCGAAAAGCGCGACACGTCCTACTAGCATCAGGCATCGGCCGGCACTGTCGGTACACGGGCGTTTACGCACACATGTATACGTATTATGTTCGAAAATAGGAAAATGCGATTTACGAAAAATCTATTGATCGGACTAAAAAATTGAAACACTATTATGCTAGTATTTTGCTTGTAGAATAATCTGACAAAAAATCAGAATGATTGCAATATTATTAGTATGGTTTTTAATCGTTAAAAGAAATTTTTAGAGGTAACTTCGTGATTTTTTTCTATCGTATGAAATTAATTGTATTATGTTTTCAACACACTATCTAACTAGCATATATCCTGAAGATTATCATATATTTTTCTGATTTTGTTTACTGCAGTGGATCATAATCTTTTAGGCATTACAAAACCTGCGTTTAGCTCATCTAAGCCCCTTAAAACAAGAAATTAGACGGCTTATTAGTCAACTGGCACGTTTTGGATAAAACGTTATGCAAACTTTTATTACTGAAAATAAAAAACGTGCCAATTCCTATTCCTAATACGAATTGCTGGAATTAAAGTGGCG
This sequence comes from Polymixis flavicincta, assembly GCA_949987655.1. Classification (NCBI taxonomy): domain Eukaryota; kingdom Metazoa; phylum Arthropoda; class Insecta; order Lepidoptera; family Noctuidae; genus Polymixis; species Polymixis flavicincta. Next base: position 4,892,607 of record OX465171.1, on the reverse strand, counting down.
ATACTTCTGATTCATCATCATCATTTCATCAGGCCTCCCCCAGGCTCCTCCACTTCGAGTCTTGTGCTTCCCACATCCAGCGGATTCCCGCGGCCGGCAAAAGGTTATTGGTCCACCTTGTAGGAGGCCTTCCCACTCTACGTCTTCCGGTATGCGGTAGCCACTCCAGAACCTTTCGGCCCCTTTGGCGATCTGTTCTGCGAGCAACGTGCCCTGCCCACTGCCACTTAAGTTCTCTTATGGTCTTAAGTCTCCGATTAGGAGACGAAGATTACGAGTTTAAGATGTGGAAAAAGTCGCGGGAAGAAGCAAGTAAATTAAATATGTAGATAGGATTTTAAAATCAGTACGTATGACTATGTAAACTGAGGATCAGTACTGATTGATTATTTGATCATCATTCAATCTATATAGAGAACATAACCGAAACTGCTGACACTAGGAACGTTCAAATTTCCACATGGCTCCTTACATAATGTTTTTTTTTTTAGTGGGGTTTTTAAGTTTTGTTTCTTTAGAAATTTGACCTTAGAGAGGTTGAATAGAGGTGGATTTAGATTGTACGAAAAATCATATTCATCATCATCATTTGGTCAGTAGTCTTCTAGACATAAGCCGGCCCAATTGCAAGTCATTCGTCACAATCTTCGGCTCATTTCATCCAGCTGCTACCAGCCACCCTGCGAAATCGTCGCTGAAGATTTTTCGATACACCTTTTTTTGTGTAGCCTATAATTCGTCCCACTGCTGGGCAAAGTCCTCCCCTACTTCCTTCCAAGCCTCCCTGTCTTGTGCGTTCTCTGGCCATGTTGACCCTGCCAACCTTATCATTCGTCACACCAGCCGCGCCGTGGCCTACCTCGACGGCGATGTCCTTCCTCAGGCGTCCAGTGAGTGACGATCTTTGCCTATCTGTGTCCAGCCCATTCCCTCTTCAGCCTGACTTTATTCTCCAACATTCGCAATTTGAGTTATGGAGCACAGGATGGTGTTTCTTAATGCCATAATTTATATTGCCACCAATTTTACTACAACAACAAAATCTCCAATATCGCCTATCTAATCATTCATATTGCACTATTATGTGATCTGTCTGACCGCAGGAATCCGGAGGCTGACCGCAAAACGTTTATTTGTTCTGCATTGTCCACTTTCGTGTTGTTTACATTCTCCGTAGCTTATGTTTACATCATTGTAAATTGTATTGACTGCGCCTATAGTCTAGTGGTCGCTTGTGCTACTGGGAGTTTGTTGCGCCACTTCTTCTTCCCAGCTAAAGCACTAGGAAGTGTCGAAAGGTGGGCGTTTTTGGGGAACTGTCTTTTGTAATTTTTGACGTTCAAAAAGTGCTGACACCAGCCTAGTTTGAATAAATGACTTTTGATTTTGATTTTGATTGATACTGCTGAGGAAGAGAGAGAGAAGCATGGTAACCGACATAGCTATTAACTACTCCCAAATTACGTATTTTTTTTACAAAATTCTGTGTCATAATCTACTCATAAATTATAATATGTACAGATATATAAAAAGAACTTAATTATAAGGCATCAAAAAATACGTCCGCATCGTTGTCAATGGGAAAAGTGTCCGAAAAATAGGCCAGCCTTTTGGTCACGTGAAGAGTCGACCAACTGCTTGGAAAATTCATTCAATCGACTCATTATTTGACATTACATACTTACCTACAATTCAAAGGATGTCAGTCAAAATGGGCCTAAGTCAGACAAACTTGAAATATATGTCAAATTATAGCTTACAATTAGTACTAGGTATAATTCATATTATAGCAAAAATTACCAAAGTCACCGGAGAACAGTAGAACCAATTAAAAAAATAGCATTTTTCTGTATAAATACCGAAGATTTCACTAAATGTAACACAAAAAAAACTGTACCTGCTTGACAGGACCATTAAAAACATACAATGGTTAGGCACGACATGAGCCATTTTTCGCCACCGCGCATCATTTGTTAGGTGTTGTCATAGACCGAAATAGAGTTTACTTGGGGAATTTATTTTGATTTGATTATGTTAAAAAAAAATGATTTTAATTCTAATCCGTGCAAATAACATTTTTATTTATTATCCCTGTTAATAATTACGTATCGTTGTATTGTTTTATTAACAACTAGCTTTTGCCAGCGGCTTCGCCTGCGTCATAATCCAGGTTATAACTATCTGTGTGCAAAATTATAAGCCGTTTTGGCGTGATTGAGTAACAATAACAAACATCCAAAATTAATGTCATTTGGTTTAAATAGGTTTTGTTTATCTAGTAGATACTTTTATATTTTGTGAATGTGAGAACGTTGTAGGCGTTGCAGACTGTAGATTTGTACACAAATTTCTATTTTATTAAGTATCTGGTACTTTTTGACAGGCCTACACTGTCCTTTCATACCTATTAAGTTAATTAATTAATACTGTAATTTGAAACCATTGTTAAAGCCATTTTTTTATAAGAGTAACCGTGGAGTTTCTTGCTAGCTCTTCATCATAGGAAACAACCAATTAGAACCATGCACCTATCTCCTAACGTTTCTTATGTGCATTTTCTTCGTTTTACTCAAAGTCGTTCGTTTCGTTTCGCTGCTAGAAACTTCGTTCGTTATACTAGAAAGTAGGTACCAAAATTATGAAGCAATGGGCAGGGCATATTGTCAGACACATGGCCGATGCCGCCGAAAGGTTCTGCAGTAGCGTCCGCGTACTGGAAGACGTAGCGTTGGAAGACCTCCCACAAGGTGGACCGATGACCTGGTGTAGGCCGCAGAAAGTGGCTGAGCTTGGGAGCGGTCTTTGTCCAGCAGTGGACGTCTTTCGGCTGAAATGATGACGATGACAGACAGCCACATAACAGACCAACATTGCCAGTCTCCGCTAAACACTCGCTATTTTGGTAACGTCAAGCAGTCCAAACCGCAAGAATGTAGCGGCAAACCGCAGAGCATTCGTAATACTATTTGTTGAGTGTAATGGAACACTAGGTTATACTTAATTGAGTCGTCATCGTTTGTTGTTACTGCTTTTTTCATTGCCATAAAACCGGCTTCTAAATTGAAGTTCATTGAACTGTTTTTTTTTTGCGTTTGGTATGTACCTACTCGTATCACGTTCGGTAATTTCTGGTTCGTCATTAGGTTAAGTTTGGTTTTATTTTTCGTCGTATACATTAGACAGGCAAAAGCCCGACTTTTGCCTTGTGGCTAAGAAATAACAGTAGCACGGTTCGATAGTTTAGGTTCATTTACGCTTGCCACGGTTTGTCCATGAATGGGTGACCATATTTACGTACCAAGACTCCTCGGTGCTTTGGAAAGCACGTTAAGGTAATTTTACACGTCGTTACAGGTCATCAGAAGATTTCGTATGTGGATTGTGGAGGTCAGAAAGGCAATGACTCTACGTAAAATACTGGTATTCAGAGGCATCCGGTAAGACTGGAAGCCGACCCCAAAAATAGCTGAGAAAAAGGCTAGGCAGATGATGATGTATTCGGAAAGATGCTGCAGAACTGCTGACCAGAACATGATTTAGCGAGCGCTGATGCCGTAAGGAGCTTGATGATCGGGGCGAGCCGAATGTGGAGTAATGGCTTCGGACACACAAAACTCTGAGATTACTTAAATTCACACACTGACTTATTACTTGTTAATATTCTAGGAAAATCGTATCCTTACATACTTTTACAATGTTTGTAATTATATGTGAGCACCATGTATCTATCATTTAATTGATTTATCTGACATAGCTTCATTTTTAATTATTTTTACATTAGCAAACCACAATAGCTTTGCCAATTTTAGTCTAGGTGAAGCGTTTAGATACATAGATAAATAATTATTCTAGTTAAAACATTGTAAATACTATAAAAGAGAAACAGTGAAGTTTGTCGCCCTTTCTTCTCCAAAAGTAACAAAATTTTATGTAAATGTTGACGTTTCAAAGTGCTTTTTATAAGTATGCCTGTTTGAAATAAATGCTTTGACTTTGTCAAATACTGCCGACCCGAACGTGTACCTTCTAGATAAAAATATTGAATGAAAAATTACAAGCAGAATGGTGGCGGTAAGTTTAAACTTCAAATATTAGCATGTCAAATATTAAAAGCAAGTGTTGCTGGTTCAAAACCGCTTGTGGTTACAAACGACATGCTTGTGTTTACTGATCACCTTCTCTAGTTAACATAAGACAAGACAAACAAACAGACATTAAGGTTTCCTGCAGGCTTAGCACGAGCACCGACTTGTCGACGGAAGAATAGACAACACTATTAAATAAATTATGTACAATAGGATAAGATACCTATGTTTTTCCATTCATTATCACAGTTATGCGTTCTAAACGAATCATGATTTGGTAGATAATCGTATATACTTTGTGGCCGTCGAGTAGAAAGTTTTGTTGTCAGTGTGATTTTGACAGTTTGGGAAGAAATACTCTTCTGAAATAGTCTACATATAAAAGGACCTAGAGAAATATCGTAAGAAACGAAAGACTAAATGACAGATTGTAGAAGGATATCTACGGTGCGATAACAAAAATGTAGGAATGAAATATCACTTCGTATTAAAAAAACACTGTCTATTCTTCGTAGAAATACAAAGCGTCATGCTAAGCCCGCTGGTGTTGAGTTTACGCTTGCTCCAGTTGTGTTAGATTGCCGCCCCATTGGACTGTAAATTTAAATTTGTTTATTTCAGAAAAAAAAACTCATTTAAGGTTCACGAAAAACATATTCCTAGTAAAAATATTAACATTAAAGTACACTATCATAACATTAAATAGACTGGGATAAGGGTAGGAGAATGACAACATGGGACACAGTACACCTCTGTTTAACCCTTAAAGTAAAACCAGGTTAGTTGCCCCAGGGGTATAGTAGCTTCAGGGATATAGTTGCCCCAGGGGTAAAGTTACCCCAGGGATATAGTTGCCCCAGGGGTATAGTTGCCCCGATTATTATGACTATAGTTTCGCGGATACTTCTAAGACTAAGTTAACCGTGTCGCATGTCTTTGTGCGATTGCATGGGAAGGTAAAATGCGATCGAAGTTTTTGCGATTTGGATAGATGTCTTGTTTCTCGGCGGGGCACCTATCCTAAACGTAATTTATATGGATTATGTAACTATGTCCTAAGTGGAATAGATGTCTCAAAATAGAGAGGTCCCTAAAAATCGCTAATACTCTAAAGATAAAGAATTTTGCTTTTTGTATTGAGAGAGATATAGAGTGATTTCAAAATGTGTGGAAACTATCCGGCTTTTACGCTAAAGAAAAACAGGCGTGATATTATGTAAACCAGCCTATTGCTTTCCAGAACCAAACAAAACTCATAAACTTCAACACTTCAAATCCTCGGAAAGTAAATAGCCTTATTTAAACACGGAAAGTCGTATTTACCATGCGAATGGCGTGCTTTACGTAAGCGCACGTGATGGCACTTACGCCGTTCTCCCACGCACAACCGATCGTATCCTCATCAAACTAATAGGCGATCACTGTAAGTATGTTTGTGGACATCAAAACCAGTTACGAAGGAGATTTTGGTGCATGTCTATGTCCTTTTTTTAGTGTTTTTTGTTGTTGTTGCAGTCAATAATTCTTGCGGAAATACAGCAATATGTTTGCTTATTAAATTATTGCTTGTGGCTTTTTGGCATTAGGTGACCATATCTTTACATACCATGACCCCTCCGTGCATCAGAAAGCACGCTAAGCCGTTGGTCTGAAAATCTGACAGTCAGTCTACGCAAGGGTATCGTATTACCCAGTTACTGGGTTATGGATGTCAGATAGGGAGTCACTTCAGGTACATGTACTGGTACTCAGCTGCATCCGCTAGGACTAGAAGCCAACCCTAACGTAGCTGGGAAAAGGCTAAATGATAAGTCGAATCCTGAGGGTTGTGGGTAGCCTGTAACCTACCGTAAAAATTGGGCTCCACAAATCCAAAAAAGAATTTGCAAATCTGACTGGTAGTTCCCCAGAGATTACCGTCATCATCATCATCATCATTTCAGCCGAAAGACGTCCTCTGCTGGACATAGGCCTCCCCCAGGCTCCTCCATTTTGACCGGTCTTGTCATTTTTGAGGGGTTTTGCCATAATCGCCACGCTTGGCGGGCAGTTTGGCAATCACATTATGGTGGTAAAATTGATGGATGGATTCTTCACGTCGGCACCACACGGAAACTGTATGGTCCTGTACATACGAACAAACAAATTTTACCTCTTAAAATATTAGCAAAGATAAGTAGGCTATCTCCAAAAAGCCAAAAACGTCCAGATGGAGAACACTAACATAAAAAATGTGACAAAAATGTAGAAAAATTAAGTAAATTCGGGTCAAAACACACTCAAGTTCTCACTGTCAATGCGATCTATTGTGTTGTTGCGCAAGATTGCGTGTAGGCACTCATCTGTGGTGAAACTTTGCCACTTTGTATACTAGTCAGCTAATTGAGATCGAAATGTGTGTTTATATTCCCATAGTGGTGTTAGTGGCTGAATTCTTCTTTTTAGGATTCTGTGAGAATTTGCGTAATCACGTTAACGGCGGCATGGAAAGAAGTTACCGTAGCAACTTTACCCATGAGTACTAATGTACTTAAATCACTCTCGATAACTAAAAATCTGTTACCGCCAATTAATATCTAAGCGATATAGTAGTAAAATAAGCTATTTGTAACACATTTTTAGTAGCTAATCGAGACATTTTAAAATAGTTCTCATTGGTAAAGTTGCTCATGGAAAGTAAAATGCCACAGTTGACGGTACCTATTTATACAAATTATAAAGAGGCTTGTTTCTCAGTAATAACAGCCGCACGAGTCGTTTGATCAGGTTAAGCTACGTTCGCCGCGGTTGCTCCGTGGATGGGTGACCATACTTACATACCAAGACTCCTCCGTATCTCGGAAAGCACGTTAATCCGTTGGTCCCGGCGGTCATTCGTGGATCTTTCACAGTTGTTACGTGTCGTCAGAAGCCCGAATGTCTGACAACCAGTCTTACCAAGGGTTATCGTGTTACCCAGTTACTGGGTTGTGGAGGTCAGATACGCGGTCGCTCCATGTAAAGTACTGGTACTCAGCTGCACCCGGTTAGACTGCAAGCCGACTCCAAGATAGTTGGGAAAAAGTTACGCAGATGATGAACTGTTTATACAAAATACAGTTACAGAAAAATCACAAGTTTTTTTTTTTAATAATAAGTAGTTTTTGTAACTCCCAATTCACTATTCGGGATCCAGGACATTATTGTAGGTATCATCTTCATCACCAGCCCACAGCAATCTTCTGCTGGACATAGTCCTCTCCAGTTGCACATCATTCGGCTCCATTCTCCAGGTGCTACCAAGTATTTCATTATATCGACGGCGAAGTGCCAATATCACTTATCTAACAAAGTAAAAAATTTACACAAACTCAAAAAAACGTTTAATTTCTTGATAACTAAAAAATTTGTTAATTCATTTATTAATTTAGATTATTAATAAAGTATGCTTTACATATATATTATGCTAAAAACGTATATTTTATGATAGTGTAGTAGGTAGGTAGGGTGACTAAAACCCACCCGTGTTCCTTCATTAGCCCGTATGCCAGGGGCTGTGGTATCTCTCTCAAACGAACCCACACCCCTGACAGGCATCGGCCCTTGCGGGCCCCATCATTTTTTTGTGCTGACATCTCTTTGAGGCGCGCGTGGATGCTGTTGCAACTAAAAATACACTTAGGAGATTTCAGTAAAACATGCGAATAACGCCTTTAAATTCAAACTAATAAAAAAGTGAATTTCTCGAAAAATGTCAGTTAAGAGTTATTGGCACTTCGCCGTCGATATGTATCATTTTGCTGCTAACATACAAAATAAACAAACTCTTACAATGCTGTTTACTCCACATACTCAGCTAGCGTTAAGATACAATACGTAATGTAAATAGGGCCGACGGGCGGCCCCGTTAACCCGAGAGATCACCTCGATGCACGACCCGGCCATCGAACCCGCGACCTTTGCAAAGAAAGTCGCTTTATGTAACCAGTGCGAAGCGCAGGCGCACATCTCACTTTAACCATTATTTGGCTGATATTTATGTGCGATAACTCGTTTAATACTGGACAGATTTTAATGCGGTTTTCTAGTAAAATATGCTTATCTATTTAGCAACATTTGGACAAAAGTGCTATTGGAATGTATGCAGCCGTTCAAGAGGTGTGGGTGTATATTTGAAAGTGCGAATTTTTATTTATTTATTGCATCGTGCGAGGTTGTTCGTGGCATTAAGTTTTCTCATTATAATTTATCTGTCTGATTGTCTGTCGTATTGATGACATAATATTGTTCGACTTTGGGGACAAAGTTTTGATAACTTTTGGATTCCGCAAGGATTTTTTATATCTAAAAACGCATGTTCTTTCTTAATAGCTTTCTGCAAATTAATTTTGTTCTGTATCACTCTTGGCAGGGTATTACAGTAGGAAAGGCTTGCATTTTGACAGTACAACAACATTCATTGCGTTATTTACGTTGTTGAGCGGATATTTTTTTCGACCTTATGAAGCAATGGATTATTATTATTCTTCAAAATTATTCAGACTTAAGATAGCAGGAAGATGGGTTAAAAAAATATAAATGTAATTAAATCATATTTTGATCATCATTTCCCTATTATAAGCCTAAATGTTCATCATTTCCCTATTATAAGCCTAAAAGTTCTATGGAAAATAGCAAGATTTGTACAGTCAAGACTGCTACACAATTTTTATTTTTTTACATATAATATATATGTACGTAGTATGTACTTACTCCAATCCATTGCAGGCCACTCAGCTCGATTGTCCAGGTCGCGTTTTTAATGTATAATTTTGCCGATACAAAATAAGCTACCGTGAAGATACAATACGTAATATAAATAGGGCCTGGCATCCACCAAAAACTCCACGTCAATCTGTCAAGTAATTTTCGAGTTACGAACACGCATTACACATACAAACAAACGTCGAAAAAACAGTACGGAACATTAATCACGCAAGGTCGATGAGACTTGACCGGTTTAAAAAATACTTCTTATGCTAATCAGTATCAAGAATTTAAAAAGGAGAGAGGTGCATCTGCAATTTACGAACACGTTTTGCAATACCGAATTTGATTTATGGTGCACAGACTTTTAGGTGGCTTCGTTTGCATCACTATTAATAATATAATATAATATTTATTTACTTATTTGCTCTCATTATCATGCACATCACACATTTTACAATATATTACTGTCGGTTTTTGTACATGAACCCTGTCAGGGCCGCAGGTCCTCACCGGACTCGGTTGTTTCGGGAGGTTCCTGTTTCGGATAGGGCGGGAGGAAACGCCCGGGTGTTTCCACTGCGAAGATCGCCCTGAGGACACGGTGGAGCACACGGTGGCGGTCTGCCCAGCTTGGGCGGAGCACCGCCGTGTCCTCGTGGAGGCGATCGGCGGCGGAGATCTCTCGCGTCCGGCCCTGGTCCAGGCCATGGTACGGAGCGAGAGGGTATGGGGAGACGTCACCTCCTTCAGCGAAGCAGTGATGCTCGCGAAGAGGGAGGCGGCGCACGTGAGGGAGAGGCAGCATATGCGCCCTCGCGACCCTAGCCGCCGCAGGATACGGAGCCGCCCTGGGCGTCGGGAATCCCAGGCCGATTTCCGGCCACCGTAGGCATGAGCTTGCGGACGGCGAGTAATGGGTAGCTCGCTGTCCGGTAAGGACCAAGCCCAAGTCGACGGCGCGTTGTGTTCCACGCGCGCCTCAAAGAGATGTCAGCACAAAAAATGATGGGGCCCGCAAGGGCCAATGCCTGCCAGGGGTGCGGGTTTGTTTCAAAGAGATACCACAGCCCCTGGCATACGGGCTACTGAAGGAACACGGGTGGGTTTTAGTCAGTAAAAGTCTGACACGCCCTCCTGTTCCACCCAGAGCGGGAGAAGTTATTTGATGATTTCCCACCTCGAAAAAAAAAAAAAAGCCTGTCAGGGCACTGCAAAGCACAATGTTGGTTTGCTGTTGAGTTTATAAACATCGAATTATCATAATTATCACATAATCAACGAAAACTAATCTTATTATTAAGAATTTAAACGCAATACAATACATTTCAGTACTAAAAAGATTTAAAAAAATACGTGTTTCGAAGTCATTTTGCTGTCCAATTTTAACAGTAATAAATAATATACAATAACAAACAAAGTCATATTTAGTCGGGTTGCAGTAGTACGATTAGGTAGGTAGTATAATAGTAGAATTAAATAATTTATGGAATAGGTAATACATAGGTATAAGCCTCGACTAACACCTCATGAGGCCCTCATTGCATTTGATCAAGGGCTAGATTCAGAAAGCAGTACACTTGGACACGGCACGCATAGTCAGGAGGTTCCTCTCTCTAGAGCCCTGACCACCGGCAGCTTGGACTCTGCTCCTGATGCCGATGGGCCAGTATTTTTTTATGATTGTTACGATTTTTGTAAAAAAATAAAAATGTACTTAATATGTAGAACAATCAATAAGAGAAAAAATAATTATCGTTTATTTATAAAATGGGGCACATTTACAAAGTAACTTAACAATTAAAATAGAGGACAGTTGCTTATTTGCCTGAACTATGTAGGTTGAACCTAGTGCCTGTGCTACAGGCTAGATAATAATCAGCCTATAAAGTTCCCACTGCTGGGACACAGGCCTCCTCACAGTGAGAGGAAGGGGTTTGTAATCCACCACGCGGGCCCAATATGGATTGGTAGATGTCACATGTCTTCAAATTTTTGGTTCTAGAACATGTCGGTTTCGTCGCGATGTTTTCCTTAACTGTTTTGAGAGCAGTGTACACAAAGTAAAGCGCCTGTCTGGGTTCGAACCTACGGTCTAATCTCGTCAGTCGTGGACGCTACCACTGCGCCACCACTGACTCACCGCTTCACTCATGTTCCCATTAGCGGATTTCAATTCCAACGATTAGCCTCTACATACAAACTGGTCACATAAACTCACTTTTACCTCTTTATAATAAACTCTCTCGACTTCAAAGTTAAGTCATTTATGACAAATAAATGACTATAAAATGAACTCTGATATAATCATGTTAAGTCTTAGTCTGGATAAATCATGCCTTGCAAAAAGGCAGGATATCTTATCTTGAAAACAATAACCAATCAATCTGAATCGGGGGCAATTTTTCACATCTGACATCTTAAAATTAAGCTCAGCAGTTGACACACAAAACAAATACTTATTGCTAAATAAAATATCTGCCATAACCATCAGCAGTTTGTTGTGTATATTGCAAATAAATCGATTACAATCTCGTTTTATAATCGATTAGAAATCTCGGCTCGGTCACTCGTCGTTCACTTCCTATATCATTAAGTTCCCACAATTATCAGAAGGACAAAGATTAATAGGTAATTAATGCAGACAGGACAGTTGTGTCTAAGAGTATAATTATTTATTATGTTCTTCAGTAGTTTTATTCGGTTGTTATACTCGTGGCTCGAAGGTAAAGCTACGCTTGCTAAGGTCTGTTCGTGGATGGGTGACCATTACATATGGAGACCTCTCCGTGCCACGGAAAGCATAATCAGCCTGGCTGGTCCTGGCTTTCATTCGTAGATCCTTGACAGTCGTCACGGGTAGTCAGAAATCCAAAGGTCTGATAAACCAGTTTTACTGTGTATCATATCAATCGTGTTACCCAGGACGAGCAGATGCTCCATGTAAAATACAGTTAAGTATTTAGCTGCACTCGGTTAGCCTGGAAGCCAACCCCATTATAGTTGGGCTTGGCAGTCTGATTTTGAGGTCTGGAGAAACTACAGGACCTGCCTGCGACTTGGTGTGTGTCATTGATGTAACGAATTAATTATTGTAAATTAATTGGCATATTGATTATTATGACGTCAATTTAGAATAACAAGTAACTGATATTCTCTATGTAGATTTTCCATGCGTCTAGGCATTTATTTGATTTGAATATTATGTATTAATTTAATTTAATGTTAGTGTGTGTCCGAACTTTTATAAAAGTGTATTCTGGTATAACTTAATATAATGTAAAGAACTTAGTTTGAAAATTAAAATGATTGAAAGGACCGGGACCCTATGGTACCGAAATACCTATGTAAAAATATGAAAATGATTATTATTGCGGATGGGTTCGGACGGCTTAATGCGCTTTTCGAGGCACGGAAGGGTGTCCGTGCCTCGAAAAGCGCATTTAGCCGTTGGTTCCCACTGACAATCTTGGGTCTTTAACAGTCGGTACGGGTAATCAGAAGCCCGAATGTTTGAAACCCAGTCTAACAAAGGGGTATCGTGTTACCCAGTAACTGGGTTGTGGAGATCATATAGGCAGTCGGTCCATGTAAAATTCTGAGATTCTGCTGCATCCGGTTAAACTGGAAGCCGGCCCTAATATAGTTGCGAAAAGGCTAGGCAGATTATTGAATTAGCCTTTGCTTAGCAGTCGGATAGTAATCATCATAATCAGCCTATAATGTTCCTACTGCTGGAACGCAGGCCTCCTCTCTGCGAAAGGGAGTGGGCCATAATCCACCGCGCGGGCCTAGTGCGGGTTGGTAGATGTCACATGTCTTAAAATTTTTGATTCTAGGACATGTCGGTTTCCTAACGATGTTTTACTTCACTATTTTGAAGCAGTTGTGATTAAATTAAAAATACACATAGTAAAGTGCCTGCCTGGGTTCGAACTCACGACCTGCAACTCGTAAGTCGAGACTGATACCATTGGGTCGCCACACTGCTACCCTAATAATTATAATAGGTATTTATTTTTATGATATTTTTTTTAAATCAGTGCACACTTTATAATAATTTAAATACTAAAACTGATACGATACTAAATTCTAAAAAAAACTATTTTATCATCGTACGTCTATAAATATTTTGAGTATAAACACGAAGTACAATTCACTTCATAAACGAAAAACAAAACTACCGTTATTCAAAACCTGAAATTACATACGATATCACTTCTGCTCATTTCCCTAATCTTTGTCCTGTGCGTGGGAATAAAACGTACTTGAACTTACTTTCGATTGTTGATCTCTCGACAATGATGGGAAACGGTAAGTGTCATCCTCAAACAATTGTCTGCTAAGTGCCGTGATTTGTTGAGTGGCTAAGTACTGGTTTTGTGTAAAAAATTTGCTGAAATTTGTGCCAAATGGTGAAGGAATGTTATGAATGGCATTCTATTGGTCAATTTTAGCCGTGCCTCTGATGTAAAAACAGCCCTGAAAGGCCGCTTTATTTCATCATCATTCGTTATAATTTCAGCCGAGAGACGGACACTGCTGGACATAGGCGTCCCCCAAGCTCCACGCCGCTTCCACCTGCTCGATGCTTCCTGCATCCAGCGAATTCCAGCGGCCTTTCAACTCTACATCTTCCGGTACGCGGTCGCCTCTCCAGAACCTTTCGGCCCCATCGGCCATCTGTTCTGCGAACAGTGTGCCCTGCCCACTGCGTATTAAGTTTGGCAATTCTCCGGGCTACGTCGGTTACTCCGGTTCTCCTGCGGATCTCTCTTAGCATAGCCCCTCTCCATTGCCCCTTGGACGACCTTTGAGCTTTCTAATAAAGCGAATTGTGGGCGACCACGATTCAGTGCCATAGGTCATCAACAACACGCACTGGTCAGAGACTTTCGTCTAGAGATACTGCGGTATTTGGGACGAAAAGATATTGTGGAACTTCCCGAACGCTGCCCAGCCGAGTCGGATTCGACGATTACGGTGCTTGTGGTTCATCTATATAAATAAAAAGAAAAGTCCTGACTGATTGACTGACTGACTGACTCATCAACGCCCAGCCCAAACCCTTGGACCTAGAAAGCTGAAATTTTGCACAAAGGTTCCTTTTATAATGTAGATAAGGAATAAGGAAGGATTTTTCGAAATTCAACCTCTAAGGGAGTTAAATCGGGATGAAAGTTCCGCGCGGGCGAAGCCGCTGGCAAAAGCTAGTGTTATAATAATTACAGGAAAAAAAATCAATTCAACTCTTTCATGTTCTTACAATTCTAGATGAAAACAACACTGTTATTCCTTTTAAATTAAGATTATGAAACACAAAACATTAAACTAAATAATTTGCAAAACTGCGCCTTTTTTTTTTTTTTTTTTTGGTGGGAAATCATCACATAACTTCTCCCGCTCTGGGTGGAGCAGGAGGGCGTGTCAGACTTTTACTGACTAAAACCCACCCGTGTTCCTTCAGTAGCCCTTAAGCCAGGGGCTGTGGTGTCTCTTTCGAACAAACCCGCACCCCTGGCAGGCATCGACCCTTGCGGGTCCCATCACTATTTGTGCTGACATCTCTTTGAGGCGCGCGTGGAACACAACGCGCCGACACTTGGGCTTGGTCCTTACCGGACAGCGAGCTACCCATTACTCGCCGTCCGCAAGCCCATGCCTACGGTGGCCGGAAATCGGCCTGGGATTCCCGACGCCCAGGGCGTCTCCGTATCCTGCGGCGGCTGGGGTCGCGAGGGCGCATATGCTGCCTCTCCCTCACGTGCGCCGCCTCCCTCTTCGCGAGCATCACTGCTTCGCTGAAGGAGGTGACGGCTCCCCATGCCCTCTCGCTACGTACCATGGCCTGGACCAGGGCCGGACGCGAGAGATCGCCGCCGCCGATCGCCTCCACGAGGACACGGCGGTGCTCCGCCCAAGCAGGGCAGACCGCCACCGTGTGCTCCACCGTGTCCTCAGGGCGATCTTCGCAGTGGAAACACCCGGGCGTTTCAGGTTTCACCCGCATAAGTCTCGATCCCGTGGGAATATCGAAATAAAAAGTATCCTATGCCCTAATCCAGGTCATGGTTTAAACATGTGCGAAATTTCATTCAAATACCTACGTCCAGCCATTGTATTGTGAAGCGTAACGAACAAACAATTACTAAAACAAACATACAAAACATCAAATCGTTTCTCTTTAAAATATTGGTTAGACAATTTCAGGTAGCATACGCCAATACTTAGTATACCAATAAAAACAGTTCGACAAAGCAACTCCTTTGTTCATTTTCATGGTCGATTTTGGTCACCAACTAGTTGGTACGCTGCTATGCGCACGTCGCGTTTTGGTAGATTTGGTTTGTGGTTAGAACGAGAGTCAAAATTATTAGAAGGTATTTTAGAAGCTTGGTTTATTTACCTAATATTGGTTGTCAGTAAGCCGTTCGGAGCACTTTTACGTGTAGTGGTGCTGTTCGGTCGCTACCCAGTATTTTACATGGAGCGACTGCCTCTAACATCCACAACCTATTTACTGGGTCGTTAATACGATTCCCCTTGGTAAGACTGCTTTCAGGCTTTCTGACTTCTGAATACCCGTAACGACTGCCAAAGATGAAAAACCTGGACAAACAAAATTACGTGCTTTTCGAGGCACAAGGGTCTTAGTACGTGAAGATGGTCAACCATCCACGGACCAAACCTTACGGGTGTTATTATTGGGCACGCCACGATTGCGGCGGTATGTCCCCTCTTTGAGGAGTGGTTTGAGAGGCGGCATGGCGTCGTCACCTTCCGCCTGACGCAGGTCCTCACCGGACACGGTTGTTTCTGGAGGTTCCTGTTTCGGATTGGGTGGGAGGAAACGCCCGGGTGTTTCCACTGCGAAGATCGCTCTGAGAACACGGTGGAGCACACGGTGGCGGTCTGCCCAGCTTGGATGGAGCACCGCCGTGTCCTCGTGGAGGCGATCAGCGGCGGCGATCTTTCGCGGCCGGCCCTGGTCCAGGCCATGGTACGGAGCGAGAGGGCATGGGGAGCCGTCACCTCCTTCAGCGAAGCAGTGATGCTCGCGAAGAGGGAGGTGGCGCACGTGAGGGAGAGGCAGCATATGCGCCCTCGCGACACAATTATAATAATACTAGCCAGCCGCTTCACCCGCGCAAAACTATGATCGCCTATTTAACTCCCTTATTCCTTGTCTACATTATAAAGGGAACCTCTGTGCAAAATTTCAGCTTCCTAGGTTCAAGGGGTTGGGCTGGGCGTGGATGTGTCAGTCAGTCAGGACTTTTATTTTTATTTATATAGCTACTGTTTATTTAAATGTTAAATTTTTATAGAGTGTTATAGGATTTTTGTTTTAAAAGTCTTACTTTTTTTCATTTAGCCATTTACCTTTTAAAAGTTTTAAATTTATAAAAAGAAATCCTGTAAGCCAATCCAAATCCTGACTAATAATATAAATGCGAATGTTAGTTTGTTGGTTTGTTCCGCTTTCACGCTAACATAGCTGAACCGATTTGGATGCAATTTGGCACACAGACAGGCCATTACCTGGGTAAGAACATAGACTACTTCGCATCCTAGATCGCAGGCGAAATCACGGACAACAGCCAGTAGTTTATAAATCTTAGAAATATCTCAAACTTGCATTCAGGAAGACAGATTATATTAACATTTTAGTAATTAATATTTATGTATTCGTAGTCAGTATACCAAAAATTATTATCCCACGGGCTTTAAAAATAACAGTTTAAATAATGTCATTACAAGTTTCCTCTTATTGTTTGTACCTAATTTGTAATTAAAATGCATTCTGAAATATCAACCATTTCCGCAGTATGATAATACCTGATGTATGTCATTTATTTGCATAAAGTGATACGTCATCCATTATCTTACATACATCTTTACATGCCAACACCTCCGTGCCTCCCCTTCTTTTTACCTATTTTGGTATGGTAATTTTATTCTGGGTGCATCGTTTTCACACATCTTATATATAAAATGAATCCATATTCCCCTTGGTCACGGCATCACACGTGAACGGCTGGACCAATTATGCTAATTATTTTTTTGTTGTTTCTTATTGTCAGGAGAAGGTTCTTATGGAATTTTTTTTTACAAAGTTGCGCGTAATATATATTCATAGTTAAGACAGGACAACGTCTGTCGGGTCAGCTAGTTATATAATGAATGTATGTAAAATGTTGTATTTAAAACATTTTAAAAGAGTAACGGTGGAGTTTCTTACCCATTCTTCTCCATACGAAACTACAATTTGGAATGGGCGACCAGAATCAATTATATTTTAATGTAAATGTTGACGTTCAAAAGTGCCTTTTAAGTGCCTAATTGAAATAAATGCTTCGACTTTGACTTTGACCTCGGAAAACAGTTTCAGCCGTGTTCCGGGCTGTGTATTCGACTAACTTTGGGGGATTAAGAAGGAAGTGGATGCCCTTTGACGACTGGTACGGAAGACAACGTGCTAGCAGTGAAAAATTTCATCCATGACAATAAGCGAGTTACGTATCAAGAGAAGATCACATTCTGGCAGTGCAGGAAAATGATTGGTAAGGAGTGGGGCCTATCGCCCAAAATTATTCTATGGCTGTACACTGCAGTAATCCGCCCCATGATCACCTACGGGGCCGTGGTCTGGTGGCCCCGCACCAAGCTATTTACAGCTACCAACAAACTACAGCGCATGCAAAGACTAGCCTGCATGGCGTCCACGGGCTGCATGAGGACTACTCCGACTGCAGCGATCGAGGCCATGCTGGGGCTGCCGCCGCTCCACCTGTTCATACAGCAGGAAGCAACGATGGCGGCGGTGCGTCTAAAGGCTAGAAATCTATGGAGTAAGACAGACACACCACACACCGGGCTGCTTAAGGAACTCAACAGTGAGTTCCCCATTACGAAGGCAATAAATGACCGGGTGCCCAAACAATTTATCTTCGGTAAAAATACAGAATCCAACTGCATGAGGATCGACGATGCGAAGGCTTGCGCCCCGCAGAGCTGCGTATCTTCACGGATGGATCAAAAACCGGTAGTGGCACAGGGGCTGGAGTCTTCTCGGACGACCTCAACATCCACATAGCCACACCACTGGGGGTCCATAACACAGTGTTCCAGGCCGAATGCATGGGCATCTCCCTTGCCGCGTCTGCTATCATGGCCAGAGAAGTTAAGGATCACTCGATTCGCATACTCTCAGACAGCATGGCTGTTCTACAAGCGCTGAACAGTCACACGGTTGACTCTGGGCTGATACACGAGTGCCACCAGCGCCTCAACGAGGTAGGTAGCCTCAACAATATTACCATTCAAAGGACACAGTGGTTCGCTAGGCAACGATGCAGCCGATGAACTTGCCAGGAGGGGGTCGAGCATGACACCAGTGGGACCAGAACCCATTGCGGCACTTCCCTTCGGGTATCTACGCACTCTGGTAAGGAAACGAACCAGGGAAAATCATCACAAAATATGGATGGACCTAAATGAGTGCAGGCAGGCTAAGGAAGCACTTCCTGCGTTCGATGTCCGCCTCACGAAACAGGTTCTCCGTTTAACAAAACCACAGCTGCGTACAGTTACAGCAGCCGTAACTGGCCATGGGTCATTTAATAAACATCTCTTTGTCATAGGAGTAACAGACAGTCCGCTGTGCAGGGCCTGCATAGAGGACGACGAGACAACGGCTCATGTGCTGTTAAACTCCCCGCCGGTTGCTAATTACAGGGCAAAATACTTCGGTAACCCAGGTACCCTACGTGAGATTTTCAGCAACACCAAGGCGTTGCTGGCCTTTTTCGAGGAGCTGGGGTGGATCGAATGACCGATTCTCCCACCCGTACGCAAAATACGCGCTTTGACGTGGAGTTGCGGACAACAGCCCGTATTACCTATTACGTATCAAGAGATTCAGCACATACTGCAGGTGGGATCGGGAAGCCTTCACGAAATTCTTCATTTGCATCTTCGCGTGAGGAGGATAGTTTCACGCTGGGTGCCGCACAACCTCACCGATGCCCAGAAGCAGGCCCGGGTGGAATGGTGCCGTAATTTGAAGCAGGCTCGTCTGGGCGCGTTTACGACATCATTACAGGTGATGCGATCCAGAAACGACGCCCCAGTCGACAATTTGGGTGTTTCAAAACGAATCAACGCCTACCAAAGTGCGAAGAAGCGGGGTAAGGTTTTGATCATGAGCTTTTTCAATTTGACTGGCTACTTGGTCTCAAATCCTTTACGGAACCAAAGAAGCATCAACGCTGAATGGTATACTACCAAATGCTTGCCAGAAATTTTCGGTGTTGTGAGCAACAAGAAACCAGACATACAGGGCTCCGCAGGCTTTTTATTACCAAAAATAAAAAATCCGCCCAAAGAGATACGATTTTCGTCGCCGGAAGATACGCTGTCAGCGTTCGAGCAGGCTGTAAACGCGTTTCGGAAACTAGTTCAGACGCATGAAACTTTGTATAGGGGCGTAATTTGAAAAGATTAATTTAAAAAAAACCTATAGATTTTTTATCTCGACCAAAAAGTCACTTGAATGTTTTTTACTCAATCACGCAAAAGTCGTGAATCATGAATTCGAATGAAATTTGACTGACACACTGACAGTTTATAACCCTTTTATCCCGGTGCTGCGTTCCCTTGGGATTAATATCCGACATCCACACGAGGGAAACCTCTGGCAAAAGCTAGTCTATACTTAATTTTATAAAGCTGAAGAGTTTTTTGTTTGTTTGCTTGAACGCGCTAATCTCAGGAACTACTGATCCGATTTGAAAAATTATTTCAGTGTTAGATAGCCCATTTATCGAGGAAGGCTTATAATAATCACAGCTAGGGCCCTTAGGAGCAAAAAGCCGAGCAAAAAGAAAAACGTCACGAATACGAAGTACTCGGACGGCCAGGCGATTCAATTCGACGGGGTGGGTCGGGGGAGCTAGTATTTAATAAAACGTAACGGTTAATCAAGATAAGCTTAAACTTAGGGTACTTAGGGTAGTGTCCCCTTTGTACACACGGTTACACATCATGCTATACATTTCCAGTTTACGCTGATCTCGCACTGTACGGAAATCTTATACAATGCGAGATCAGCTTATACTGGTAATGCATAGCTTGCTGTGTAGCCGTGTGTACATTGTTTAAGTGGAGATTAAGTAGCAGTAATAATCTCTGTACTAATAATACCAATTTGGCAAATGTTCATGTTACGAGGGCTTTATGTTAAAATTGTATCGAGGGTGCAGCCCCCATGCTAGCGGTCACACTGGGAGGGGCTTGCTTTGTCCAAATTCAACTTGGCCGCTTGTTGTTATACTTAGTCTATTGTACACTAAAAAAATAATCATGTACAGGCCATATGCATGAACGGGCGTTGTAAGATAAAACTGATCTTCTCGCAACTGCCAGGGCTTATCTCCAATCTGATACTGTTTTATATTGTTATTTTTATATTCATTATTTTATTATACAGGATAAAAATTAAACCATTGCGCAAAAAAATAAATTGTCGGTTATAAAAAAACAAATTGCTGTTCCATACATTTTGACCGCGTAGGTCCTGTATTGTATTTTTCTGTGAAACAGATTGCAGCCAGCCAGGACCAACGGCAGCTACCCAGCCACCCACAGTAGGTCTCGGATGTCAGTGTTCACTTATTCTGTAAACCTGCGCCCACTTTTGCTTAGCACTGTCTCGGTGATAATCGTCAAGATATCTTGCGGGTTGATATGATTGTATAGATATAAGCAATAGAATAAGTCATATGGAGGTGTGCCCGCACGACCGCTATTTGCTGTAACCTCTTGTCGATCAAACGCAAGCTCGCGAGCACCCCTACGACATCTTACCACTCAGTTCAATAAGATTTTCCGGAATATTGAGTTCTTTGCTGACGTTTATGAAAATTTAGAAGTATTGCGCGAAGTATTACTAAAATTATAGCAGAATTAAGTACCTACATAACAATCCTAAAATCGGAATTTCTATTATAAATATTCCATAATATTTATATTTCTGTTTTTATTATTTTTTCTTACATAAGTTTCAGTTTAGTTTTATTTTAATATTTAGTCAAACTCTCTATTCAATTTAATTTATTTCGCTCATACATTTATAGACCTATAAATGTTTATCCAACAACATTTTCTATTTTTTTAGTTTTAAATTCTATACCTTATCATTGTAATGTGTAGAAAACCGTTTATTTTTCCAAATAAAAAGCCAAGAATTTAGTTATTGTTTCGAAGATATCTACAATACTTTTTTAAGTAATGACTGTGCTACTTAGGTAGGTTACAACCGCAGATAAACAGACAATTGAAACTTAGCGTAGTGCTGCATCCACCTCCGCAACCTCGGGCAATCCCACGGATCTGCGGATACACTGAGAAAACTGTTGGTGTGGCCGCGAACACGTATCATCAGGGATATACATCTGTTATTTCAAAAAAAAACAATTACAGGCACTTTTGAAATTGTCAAGAGGTCGTCGGAAATCACAAGCCGATTACCGGCCACCGTAGGCGCGGGCTTGCGGACGGCGAGTAATGGGTAGCTCGCTATCGGTAAGGACCAAACCCGGGTCGACAGCGCGTTGTGTTCCACGCGCGCCTCAAACAGATGTCAGCACCAACTGCTGGAGTCCGCTAGGGCCGATTCCCGCCAGGGGTGCGGGTTGTTCGAAAGAGATACCGTGGCGCCTGGCACACAGACAACTGAAAGAACACAGGTGGGTTTTAGGCAGTAAATGTCTGACACGCCCTCCCGCTCCACACAGAGCGGGACATGTTATTTGTTGATTATTCGCTGTCAAAAAAAAAAGTAATTCTGTGAGGAAACCGGAATATCCTAGACCCTAAAATTCGATGACATGTGACATCTACCAATCCTAACTGGGCCCGCGTAGTGGATTACTGCCAGATTCGCAGCCGTTACCACTTGGCCACCGTTGCTCTCAATAACTGAGTTCCTAAAATGTGCTATGAAGATAAAGCGTGCGAAGAAGATGCGCAGTTTTGAGTACTTTGTTTATGGCCTACGCAAATGTCCTACATATCTGGTAGCGTCTTGTGAGGGGTCGTTAAGCTCCTTAAAGTAAGGTTGAACTACACGATGACTGATACATATATGACGTCTGTTGGGACAGATCAGCTCAAAGCTGTAATGGCTCTTTCTTCAAAAGTTTGTGTCGGCATTTCTTCTGAGAGATCAGTCAACTTGGAAATGTTTACCAACAAAATAATGACGTTATAGTTTTTTATAAGATCTGCTTACTTAATTATACATTTCATTTCAGCTCGAGCTGAGCATGCGTTATATCGACAGTAGGAAAGGTAAGGCTCCCCGTGCCTTCCCTACTTTTCTGTGATCAGTAATGGATTTACATATAGGTAAACTAGTTCTAGAAGCCACGAACCTGTTAGCAAGGAAGCCGGAAAACCACATAGGTGTTGCAACGCAAGTAATAGTTAAGATTTTCAATTGATAAACATTTCAACATTTCCGTTCCGGATATCGAAATCCGTTCACAGACTACTCCGTCTTTGAAGGTACATGTGGCGCTGTTCCACAAGCGATGGAACACTTAATACTTTCCTGCGTGACCTATTAGCTGTCTGACTATAGGTTGTCCATAGCACTCATCCTTTCATATAAAAACATAGCTTAATTTAACCCGTTTCCACCAGTGCTAAGCTATGTGGACCAATAAACATGATTAGTAGATATCAAACGCATCCATAACAACGTACCTTAGCACATTGCTGGTGGAGAAGTACTACGTTTAGTTGAAACCATTATGAGATTGAAAATACGATTTTCTTTTGTTTCCTAATGCGTATTCTCTACCCACTACTTAAAGATAATCTTGTTTATTGTTACCGTAATTATCTTTCTCCGAGAATACGTGCATCTTCCCACCGTTCGGAAGCAGAGAGAGTTCGTTGGAGGAAGCAGGTTATTAAGATAATAATATCTTCACCAATTAGACACGTTTTACTCTCAAGAAAACTATACTATAGGTATATTGAGCAGGGCCAATAAAAATGTACAAAAATCGGTGCTTGGCAACGGGAAACCTTCATAAATGTTCGGAAACATTTTTGGTAATTGTTTCGAAATTCGAGTAACTAAGAACGTTTGACGTTGATTCCAAAATTAATTGAAATAGTCTCTATCGTTTAACTGAAAAGTTGACAAAGTACGTCAGTGAGGGTGGTTAAGTTTCGTATTACAAGTACAAGTTGGTCTATTTCCCCGAATAACAAAGGCCATGTCTTAAATTAAAGAAACAAAAACTTATTACTCAACAGTTAAGACTGTTGAGCAATAAGTTTTAGTTTCTTTTATAAATTCAAGTTACAATGATTCAAAGCATAATCATGATTCAATAATAAATAAATAAATTGCTTTATTGCCACAATAATAACAAATATCTTAAATTGCCATTTAACCTGGTTACAGAAAATTTTAAAAACACCCGACCCTCAAAAACCTCTAGATTAAATGTTTTTTTTTTTTTTTGAGCTTTATTATTTATTAGCCTTTAAAGTTGTAGGTAATATTTTGATCAAAGCATTGTCACATCGTCGGGGGACGGCTAAGTAATGAAAATGTTTTCCTTTCTACAATAGCATAGTTACATTCATTATTGCTGGGGCTCGTCTGTTTGGTGTCTTCTTTGACGGTCCCCCGACGTGACAATGCTTTGATCAAAATGTTACCTACAACCTAAAAGTCAATAAATATGTTTTTTTACTATTTAGGGGTTTTTGTTTAGGTCGGGGGTTTTTAAATTTAATTTTTATTTCCTGCTTTTTAAACTTAATGTTGGTCTTAAAACGCCATCACACATTTATTTAGATTAATTTCTGTAATGTGAGGGGCTTATGACTATTATTTAGCCATAAGCCCCTTCTGCTTGCAGTCGGTTCGTAGATGTCTGAAAATCCACGACTTAACGAGACCCCTCCGTGCACAAAGCACGCTAAGCCGTTGGTCTCGGTTGTCATTCGTAGATCTTTGACAGCCGTAACTGGTAGCCCAAAAGTCTGAGAACCAGTTTTACTAAGAGGTATCGTAGTACCCAGTTACTGGGTTGTGGATTGTGATGGTCAGATAGGCAGTCGCTCCATGTTAAATACTGAAATTTTCAAATTACTCAAACTGCCAAGACCATGATTAAAATTAAAAGAGGAAACAAAATGACCCACATAGTCTCCACATTTACATTAATCAAAACAATAAACGTAATACTTTACAAAGTAAATATTCACGTCAATGTATAAATAGAATTCGTAAATGTCAATGTCAGATCATTTGAGTACCTATCATCTAAATTGGTGTCTGAAATGGACTCTTGAAGAGCCAGACAGATTTGAGTGGCTCCCTGTACAGTACGTGCACACTA
Source organism: Polymixis flavicincta (assembly GCA_949987655.1). NCBI lineage: Eukaryota > Metazoa > Arthropoda > Insecta > Lepidoptera > Noctuidae > Polymixis > Polymixis flavicincta. The sequence continues at coordinate 4,868,369 of OX465171.1, read as the reverse complement.
TGAAAATAACTAAAGTAAGTACACTAAACGGGCTGTCGCTAAATTAGCTGAATAAATCACGAATTTTTTTACCGGTGTATTCTAATTTTTCTACGCTTTAGCTAAGCTTTTTTGACAATTTATCTATAATAGTGGGTGGCCTAGGGGTCGCTATTCGACCATTATTCATTTAAATTTTAATCAACAATAACCAAAAATATTAGCTATCTGCACTCCTCCAAATAAACTTTTGCATACTCCTTCGTCCGCGTAATTTTTGTAAAAAGACGTATCTACAAAGTTTGAATTTTTTATCACGATTTAAATTTTTCGGGTACCAAAAATTCACCTTGTATATGTAAATCTCATAAGTGCCAGAAAACTAGTAGTAGTGCCTAACGCTGATTTTCAACTAAACCTAGATCGGAGTTACATCTTCTCACTTGGGTCCGGAGACAGTTCAAGGGCTTCCAAGTGGACACGAAAACCACAAAGATCTTCCTTTGATGCCAAACAGAGTAAGAGATATGATTCATTTAGTGTATTACAAACAAATACGTATGTTGTAAGCTGTGTTGTAAAAGTATTAGACACGAAGAAATCAATCACGAATATTTCCATAGTTTCGTATTGTTGTGATAAAAATAACCTGGCATACAAGGGCCAGAGTTTCATGCCACATTAGATTAAATGCTTTTATAGACAAATAATAGGTATCCGTTGAGTCACACTTGCAAAAAACTTAGCCTGTATCTATTGCGGTAAATTGAGTTGAAAGACCCCTAAAGTTATTTGTTGACGTAGAGACAGTTAAATATTATACTACTTATATTAAGATATTCTAAGGGTGTGTACAGATCTGACCAATGCGCCGGTCGCGTGTCGCCCGCGTGCAGCGAGCGTGCTGTGCGCGTGCTGGACACGTGCTACTACTGCAACTGTTTGTTGCGCCTCCCGCGTGCAACTTACACAACGCTCGCATGGTGCTCGGAGCTGCATGCGTACCGCGCGCGTGCAGTTTGCGCGCATGCACGTCAGGTCGCTGCTATTTTTAACCCTCACTCTGTTGCTTATTTTTTACGATGGCGGACGATAACACGATTGCCACCATCATTACTGCAGCATCAGCTATTTTATTAGTGAAGTGCTTAGAAGAAAAGAAAGCGACGTTGGTGGCAGATTGCATTTTACAGACGAAGACAGAGTATAGTATAGCAATTGAAAAGCCAACGAATTAGTGAACATTACGCATTTTTTTTTTCATAGATTTTGCACGCGCGCGGCTCTTGCGCTGTTCACACGCGGTGCATAGCTTGCGCGCAAACGGCGCATGGACGGCGCAGGAGCAGCGAGCGACCATGAAATACACGTACCCAGCACGCGAGCAACTTGCGGGTGGCACGCGAGCGGCGCATTCGCCAGATCTGTACAGACCCTAATACATCCTGTCTCTGTTTTTTACTTAGCAAGTAGTGGCATACGAATCGTTTACCACTACTAATACTACTAATTCGTATACCACTACTTGCTAAGTAAGGTAATTCGTATACCAAAACTAAAGTGTAAAATAAAAAAGAACCGACTGCCAAGACTACAAAAAATACTTAAATTTCGGAAGTTAATGTCTTTGTATCTGTATTTTAGATTTTAGCCGCAAACTTCAAAAATTAAATAGATTTTTCGCCTTGTGTGTTTCTTTTTACTGATAGACACTAGACAACGCACAGCCTAAGCCAGGTCTAGTAATAATATAATGTTCAAGCATACGATTCCGCAAAGTCACCGATACGCCGATATAGCACCTAACATGACGTAACATTGGAATGCAATCATCAAACAAAAATATCTAACGCCTCTGCCAAACATTTGTCAAACATGACCATCGCTGGTTTTGTGTCAATAAAATTAAAATAATTGGTAAGTAAGCCAGCATTGTGAATGGTTCATTGGCCAACATTTCTCACAAAGGTGTCTGCATATTTTTAGATTGTCGGAATAAAACCAGCTGTGAAAGTAATGTGTTAAATCGGTTTGAATTATTTTTGGTACATTGTAATGATTGGGTCGATTAATCGACTGTGGGAATACTATCGACGTTTATTTATTATTAAAGATGTTTTGATTACGCTTATGATTCAACATATTTGGGTTTCTAGGTCTATGTTTAGACGATTCTTAGTAACGATACGTAATAATATTATGTAAAGCGGACAGACCATTCTTAAGCTTTTTAACCCCCTTTCTTATTTCGGTAACTACATCAATTAAAACTGTTGGCTCACTGATATCTTCACTCAAAGCATTTATTTCAATTGAACAAATTATAGGCAGTTTTGAATTGTCACGGGGTTGATCGGTCAGAAATATGAAGCTAGTAGCCCATTCCCATAGCCCTATAGAGGTATGAGGAACAGGTACCTTTATACTGGTGGAAAAATTATCTCAGTCGTTTAATTGAGTCTAGGTACCCCGTAACATACTTCAGCCCAATATGCTCTGCAATAGTTCTGCGCCAACCGGGGGTTGGCCTTGGGCGCACCTACATAGCGCATACAGGGATATGGTCGGTTGGTCCCTCCTTATCAATTAAAATTGTCTAAGGGGCCTCTGTGAGTTGGCTTTGGGTCCTCGTACGCCTTACGAAGGTTCGGGTCCCCAGGCCCCAGCCAAGGACATTTAAAGTGATAGTAAAATAATTCCTACCAAGGAATGGGCAACTAGCTTCATCTTTTAGGAATGAAAATGAACAGGCAAGAAAGAGCGACGAAGACCAAAAGTCATCCAATAGCGAACAAGCTATAAAACATAAAGTCTAAAAGAATGGGCAATGGCCAACAGTCGTGTAATATGGTAGGTCCTAAATGTCAAACTTGGTATACATTACCTGATGCTGAGGCCAGATTATCCCTCACAGGAACAGCTCTTTAAAGTTTTCTATTTTGTCTATGACAAGATGACCAGGAGGCTCGTAACATCATCAACTTAGGGTTTTCCTAACTATGTTCGGGCGGCTTCCAGTCTTACCGGATGCAGAAGAATACCAGTATTTCACATGGAGACCTATCTGACCTCCACTACCAAGTTCCGAGTAATACTGGGTCTACTAATGGGTTTGCTGTTTTTACTTATTCCCCCTACCCTTCTAATAACACGGTATTGATCGATTTCTTGAAGTGAAAACTTCTTTAGGCGTGTTGGGCATTTTTTTAAATAAAAAAACAATTGTACTCGCGACACTGTTACCGTTACCGACACCTTTGTATATACGTATTTACTATTAGTACGGTTACCTATCATAAGTTCGAAATTTATTTGACCGAATTTCAATTCACCTAAAACTTTTAAACTATTATCGTTTCGTTATTCTTAGTTCATCGAAGTCACGTCTGCCACTGTAACAGTTGACATATTACCAATTTGTTTTTTTTTCGTTACTCCGACGTTTAATATTGAAAAACTTTTTTTTGAAGTTACACTTAACCGAAATAACATCTGTGCGAAGTATTATGCTTCCGAACATTCAATATACCACTGTTTTCATTTCTACCATATTTTCATTTCACCAAACGCCTAGAAAGTTTGTGAACAAAAGTGGTTTTAAGTGGTCCCAGTTAGAAGCATACCAACAAGGACGCTTGCTTCAAGCATGCAACATGCAGCAAGCATTATTTCTGTCATGGCACCGGCGCTGCAAGGTTTGGGCGACTCCACCCCTCCGCGCCTACGCTGGCTTAAATTACACTGTAGGGGTAGGGCAGACAAGACCGCGTGAAGTGGTTTTGTAGCAATTCGTTTCTCACTAAAGTAGCAAAACATTTTGACTTTTATGAAACTATTTTAATTTAAAATTGAAAATGCTACCAAGTAACCGGCTATTTTGTGACCAAATCATATTCCGTAAAATGTTGTTTCGGTTTCAAAATATGTCAAATAATGCACATTATAGCCAAAAAGACGTCGGTCAATAGTTTTCGGTAAAATGAAATTCGAACAAAAAAGATCGGAAAAGTGATCGGTTCCCTATTAGTTCGTATACGTTTTCACTTCAGTCGGCACTCCCGGAGTGCCACTGTTTATTTTTTATGCAAGATGTCTTAGAATTCTAACTATCATGGCTCCCAGACTGTTAACAATGGTGGTTTAACTTTCACTGAAAGGTCGCAGAGACTTGCGAATTTATAGAAACTGATGTTATCGCGATTTGAATCTGGGGTCAAGTGAAGTCAACCTGGTGATCGTCAGTGTAATTGAAATGAAGTTCTAGCTATTTTTCCAGTTAGGGCTTTTGGGTACGTAACAACAGATTCATAACAGAAAAGGAACAAGATTACTTTGTGTTCGCGATGTCCAAACATTTCAAGAACATGATTGTTGTGCACAACGTTGTCTTTTAACGACAGGTTAAATTGTAATAATTGAAAAATAAAATATCTAAATAACGGCACGATTGACTGTTGCGTTGCGTGTCGCGGGTTTTTGTTTTTTTTTGTATGGCATCTCGCAGTTGACCTTGAGAGGCTGTGACTGCTTAACCGGGCTTTCCTGTGAAGGGTTTTTAGTTAGACTAAAAGCCTCCAGCCAGGGCATAAAACCTACTTAACCTAAAGCGACAGCACGCTGAGGGCAGCTATTGGGGACAGACTGGATCAAAATATTTTCATGATTATTAATATTCGGGGAATTTAACTCTACTGGCTCAGATGCGGCGCGGGCTGTCGCATCAACGAGCAAGGGACGGTCGGGGGTCTCATCGTTACTCAGGGGTCTTCGTGGGGCGCGAGGACCTCGGCGGCGACGTCGGAAGGACGGTCGTTTGTGTTTGTGTGCTGGGCTGGTGGTACTATTCTTTTCTTGGAGAACAGTAATGGGGTCATCTGGGTCGGTCACACTGGCCTGCAAATTGCAAAAAAAACGTAACAAAATTTGAAATTCGTAGGCAACCCTGGCAGATTTCCTTTTTACATTAATTTAAATAGCACTAAATGATGATGATGCTGATGATGAAATAGCAGTTTTCGAAGTCAGTAACAAAGAAAAAACAAATCGAAGGATCGCTTTTCTGAAATAAAACTAATATGAACTAGTTCAATTTCCAATAAATAAACAAGCCCGTAGATATTTTTCATGGCTAAGAATTATGTTTATAAATAAACAACGAGATAGAAACAGTAGACTACTTAATGCGGAAAACATTTCTTCTTTGTCTCTATAATTGGAGTATTTTTCCATTTATTATTAATCTTGTTATTCCAAGGAAATGAACATTAGATAACATGCTTTCAGCAATGACTGTTACTAGAACTCACTAAAAGACATTTTTAGAACAGTCAACTAATAATAATATTGGACTTATTAGGTGAATTCAATTTTATTGTTTAGTTGGGAAAATCTTGGCAAGAAATTGACCTTTGTTTTTTAATTAATTGCAAAAACGTAAGAAAATTTCAATTTCGTGGGCTACTCACTCGCTTCCCCCTTAAATGATTATTAATCACAATCGATTTTACGGATAAATAAATGGTGACATTAGCTCTTCTCTTAATGACAAGTTTTTAATGAGACAAAAAACATATTACCTTAATTACTCACGGACTTTATCAACGTGCATCTCTAAAAGCATTCACTAGTTTACCTGATAAGGAACAGTTTTATAAACTCCTATGGAAGAATGGATAAAATTATTACGTTTATCCACAGCATTGTTAGAAAACAATATTTGTACATCTAGGTAGGAACTTCTTACTATTTTATTTGCGAGTACCTACTGTTCTTCATAAGTTCGTGTATTAAGTTTTAAGATAACCTACATTTTTCATAATAAGTGAATTGTTTTTTGTTTGAAGAATAGATGTTCTAAACCGTATTTATTATCATGATTTTTATTCTATTCATTCATTAGTGTCATGAACATGTATGACATTATGACAAGAGAGCAGTGGTAGCCCAGTGGTAACTGACGCGACTTACGAGATGTAGGTCGTAAGTTCGAATCCAGATAGGTGCTTTACTTTGTGTAAATTATTTCTTCACCGCTGCTCTCAAAATGGTGAAGAAAAACATAGTGAGAAAACCGGCATGTGTTAGAACCAAAAATTCGAAGACATGTGGCATCTCATCTATCAACCCTAGCGATGCGCGATGGCGAGAGGTTTTATTCGATTGTTTCGATTGTTCGAACATCTCGATGGTTCTCTTTCGACTTGGACTCGAGTCCGACTCGGTCTGTTATTGCGACTGGCGCATGACGCGTTCATTCAAGTCGAGAGTTGTTCCTCGATGGTTTAGGGTTTCGCGAGTTGGTTGGTTGGCGCGATTGTTTAAAAATTCGTGGCATTTTGATGAATTTAAAAACTAGTTAAAAATAAAACAGTGCATCGTAATCGTAAGTAAAGGTAAACGTTCAGAAATTACGCGCAGCTCGCTCGACTTGAGTCTGGCACGCTCTCGCCTCTACCTAACATGCGCCTCGACTCGATGCATGCAATCGACTGACCTCGGGGACCGAGCGAGACTCGGTGACCGATTCGAACAATCATCGATTCCACTGACTCGAAACAATCGAAAACTAACGGTCGAATTCACTGACTCGAAACAATCGACAACTAGCGGTCGATTCCACTGACTCGAAATAATCGAAAACTAGCGGTCGATTCCACTGACTCGAAACAATCGAAAAACATATCGATTGCTTTGTAGAACGGCGAGTCGATCCGCGACTTCGATTCTTTCGATTGTTAAAACATCTCGGAATCACCCATTGCTAATCAACCCGCACTGGGTGCGCGTGGATTACGGGCAACTCCCTCTCAGAGACAGGAGGCCTGTGTCCGAGCAGGGGGACTAATTTTGCTAATTCGTATACCCGTTTGAGATGACATGTCATGTATCTTTGCATGGTCCATTATTGCACTGGCATTTAAAGTCGTAATTATCTGTTAAAAACTAAGTTGAACTGGACGCTTACTGGCGCGTGCACTGACTGGACAGGCCCATTCAGTAGGTGTAGTTCGTTCCTCAAAATACCATTTCAGACACCAATCTACTTGGTCTTCACATGGTCTGATCAAGATTACCTACGTCTGGACTTTAAGGCGACAATAGGATGACAGCGACCAACAAAGATGAACTGCCGCCTGTTACCCGCAAGAGACCCCGCACCTCAACGCGCATCAAGTTTTTCGAAAAACAACACATGTTTATTTATCAAACACAATTCAAAGAAAAGCCATAAACTAAAATTTGGGTGATTATTAATTTGAACCCGATTCGGGTGCACAAGATATTTTATAGGTTAAATTGTCTTTTAGATGGTGAAAGTTTCATGGAAATACGCCCGATAGTTTTTGTATGATTATCGTTTTTTATGTCCGCGATAGACATGACTTAATCAATTAATTACATTTTGTAAAAAAAAATGGATTTAAAATATGCACATACCAAATGCCAAAAAAAATTTCTAGTTTAACATATATTTTTTTCAAATACATAAGACATGCCGTTTAGACGTGATCTTCAATACTAAGTCCTAAAAAGTCGTCTGTCTGCGCCTTAAAAGAGACGGTGACCTTTGACCTTGTTTTGGCCTTTCTTCTCAGAGTAGTCGGATGGGAAACGCCGACCTAGTTTAAAAATATGATTGAAGCGTAAAAGTGTTTGTACCTACTTACAGAAATAAAACCATTAATCATTATCATATGAAATCCAACTGTTATTAGTTAAACAGCACCCTAATTGCGTAACTCACGATTCATCATAATCTGTATCGTTTTGAAACGGATTGTTAAACCTTTGCTTCATATGTTCGAAAAATGTGTATGTTCGACAACATAAATAACGCAATGAATATTGTTTAACTGTGAAGACGAAACCAATTATGATCAATCGTGAGTTACGCAATTAGGGTGCTGGTTTGCAAAAAATACCAGCTTTTAACCAAACTAAAAGACGTTTCATGTAAAAATAATGAGTTAAATTTTAATGTAACTTCTTAGGGGCTCGTTGCTTAACAATAACAGCCACGCGGATCGATCGAAGGTTTCTTTTTGGGTGGGAATTCATCAAATAACTTCTCCCGCTCTGGGTGGAGCTGGAGGGCGTGTTAAACTTTTACTGACTAAAACCCACCCGTGTTTCTTCAGTTGCCTGTGTGCTAGGGACCACGGTACTTATCTCTTTCGAACAACCCGCGCCCCTGGCAGATCGATTGAAGGTTCAGCTACATTTGTCGCGTTTGATTTGTGGATGGATGACCATTCATTACATATCGAGGACCTGTCTAGCTGCGGCTATCATTCGTAGATCTTTCGTAGTCGTTAAGAAACCCAAAAGTCAAACAACCAGCCCTACCAACTTGTATCGTGTTTCTCGGTAACTGGGTTGTGGAGGTCAGATAATCATACAATACATTATTGCGGGGAAAGAATTTCAAGAAATGTAATGCAAAATTATTGAAAAAAATACATAGGTACCGCGCGGGTCGCGGTCAAGAGTCCATTCTCATGCTAAGGGTTATATTGCTATGACTCGCGGTCCAGGCCGTACCTACAGCTGTGTGTATAAGTGATGTAACCAGACCGCACACCACAGTAGGTACTCACACACCACTGTCGTCGAAAGATACAAAAAACATACCGTCGCACAGAGTACTCTGTCTCTGTCTGTACTGTGTTACGTAGTAATTACGTATGACCTTGGTCGGTTCATACGATCGCTAAAATTCACGTTCTAATATCAAGTCTCGGTAGCTCGCAGCGTATTGTCATTGATTAAGAAACACAAAAGTCTGGGTTCAAATCTCCCGAAGAGACTTTTATTTTTCTTTTCAACAATTTCATCAGTTCTTTTATTATTCGTTATACGAGAATGTTTTTTTTAAATTACTTAAATTATTATTTAAACAAAGGATTAAGAAGATTATGTGATTACAAAATGTTTATTCGTTATAATTTTATGAAGTAGGTATAAAAATAACTACTAATAACTTCTTGTTAACAGTTTATTTTCTCATAAAGAACAATTATTGAAGTAAAGTAGCTAATTGGTGAACCATGATAATCAGGCTATTGTATCTTAGTAATATAATAATATTGTGCTGTAATTACTACAATGTGCGGTACTCTAAAGAAATCACATTTTTCTACGCAAATCTACCCACGTAAAAATAACAAATGCAGACAAGTTGTCACAATACAATTAAATGACTCAGTAGTACTACTATTGGAATAAATCTACTGCGAGTGAGTTAGTTCTCTCAAACCTCAAAGTTAACAAATTGTATTTAATAGGACTTATCGAAGTTATAGCTTAAGTAATCATTTTCATTACGAAAAGAAGATTGAAACTAAACCTCGAAATAATCCATATTACGGATATGACACAATATTATGTGAATATTACTAAAATCAATAAAAGTCAAGAATAATAAATATTTCTAATTTATATCTTAATGTTAATGTTTATGTTTTTTGAGCTGGTTTTCGATGTGCAAACCTTCTGCGTGGAGTGCACGGCGCACTATGAATAATTTGGCAAAATGTCTTGTCTTTTTGAAACCACTTGTGCTGTAGCTTTCTTTTATAAGCTGGGGTCTTCCACTTTGCTTTCGACGGGCAAGGCTACCCCCTTCCTCATATCTTTTCATCCACTGACTCACAGTATTTCACTAAAACAAAAAAGGGGTACTGTTAGGCTACTAAACAAAATACATACTAATATGTATTACTATTTAGAAACAAAATTATTTGAAATATAAATTTCACATAAATATTTAATCTAGGAAATAAATTTACTTTGAAATTTTATATTTTTCTTCTATTTAGACGTTATGATATTTATAAAACGTTTAAAAATTACTACAAGGATCAGCAGTTATACTTTAAATAAGTGCTTAGTAAAATAATTAAATCATAATACTCACACTCAGGTCGGTTTCATCAGATATTTGTGATATTTAAGTCCGCTTTTATGCAGCGCAATAATATTCGCTTTCATTTCTATTATTCAATTTGCTTACATTTTAAAATGAACTAGAAGACCGCTAATAGATTAAACACACGTCACTAGCACACAATAACAACCAACACCGTTCTATATGTCACGTCGAATGAGTCGTAAGTTAACTATCATTTAAATTTATTTAGGTTTCTGTGGGTATATTGATAAAGTTTTACGAGTTTAGTGAACAAGACGAATAGAACAAGAAACTATAGTCAAAAGCGATTTTTAAAACAATAAAAAGGCTAGCCCACCGCACGTGGGATTCGAACCCGAGACTCGTTGCGCACGATGGCGCTAATCCAAGTTCAGGAACCACTAAGCTATCACGTCATTTACTTTAACGGTTGAATTTATGGAATACAATCATTTGTAGACGTATGAGTGTGTGTGTCTACAGTATAGAAATTACTTAATAAAAGAAGGTCGTAAGTTAAACCGTAGTGTCAATCTATTACTTTTTGAGATTGGTACTCCGCTTTTGGATCCGTCGTCAACACAAAAAAATGTTTTTGTGAGTAAAATTGTAAGTGCCATTTTTATTTTGCATAAATAAAATCATACAAAACTTATATGATTTTTATTTATGTAATATATAATTTTATAATACTTGTGATGTTTGTGAATAATAATAAAGAAAGGCAGTCAGTCAGCTGGATGATTGATGATTGATTGATGATTGATTGATGTAGGATTCATGCCGTTTCCATACAGAAAATCCCTAAGCCCATTTCTCACCCACTTTGTCACACAGAAGATGATGGTTGATGATGATCGTTTCACACACATTCTTGTAACCTTTCGTAGCAGGTCAGCATTGCATTGCCGACTAGGGGAAGACAAACACTTGTCGGAAGCAAGAGGTCGTGTGACGTAACTCTGTGATCGTATCACCAGTAAAAGTGATCACAGAACTGTTAGACCATTAGAAACAGAATAGGTTTTTTTTTTGATGTTGGATTAAAAAGAAAAGTATCTTTTGAGTTTTTATATTATTTAGAACCCCTAAAATGACGAGAAAAGAAGCCTAGATGATAAAATAACAATAGCAGATACATAGATGTAAATAGAAAACATGAGAATAAATAATAAAAAATATAATGAATAAATAAATAAATAGTAGAAATGTATGCGTGTATGTGTATTATATGTTTATAACCTATTTACGAGTATGTAGGTACCAATCTTTTTTTTGTAATTCATATTGATATATTTTATATATATTTTTTATCATTGTTCCTGTCCTCCAAAGCACCTGCCATCTAATCTCTTCACCACCCTTGGTTGACTGGTAGAGAATGCCTAAGGCATTAAGTCCGCTTTTGTACCTTTTTGTGTGCGAGAAGTTTAAATAAATAAATAGATGAGAGCAGTCGTGGCTGAGTTTTATCGGCCTCTTATAAGTGGTAGGTTGTGAGTTCAAACCCAGGTAAGCACTTTACTTTGTATTTATAATTTTATCACCTAGCTCTCAAAACTGTGAAAGAAAACACCGTGAGGAAACCGGCATGTCCTGTGAAATCCACCAACCCGCACTGAACTCGCGTTGTGATTTATGACCCACTCACTGATAGGAGAACTGTAGAGCAGCCAACTGGATTTCAACCCAGTTGATGGCAATAGGCTCGCCCCTTTCTACATGATACTTAAACATAATTGGCGAAATGTGAATATATTTATCTACTCTATAGACCAACCCATCAGAGTAACTAGACGTGATCTGATTTCAACGTTATTTAATATAATATTGTCTTTTTTATTTCTAGCACTAATATTTTCGCTAAAATGATGATGACTTTCTAGAGTTCATGTGGCTATAGGTACCTTAGTACCTAGGTAATGACAGCAAGGCAAATAGATAGTAAAAGTAAACATTAAGCTCTAACACTTGTGTTGATAACTGTACATCTGTAATCCCAACGCCGTCGATGAGGAGAAATTGTGCGAATGTCGTGAATGGAATCAACATTACATGCAGTTGATGCTGAGTGGGTCAAGTGGTGAGAGCGAGCGAAGCGAGCGGAGTGAGGTGAGCGATAAGTGTGCTTCCCGAAAAGAAACAGCCAAAAAATAAAACACATGTAATTCACAAAGGAGTCATCATCATCTGCCTAATCTATTCTCAATTATGGTTGTGTCGGCTACCAGTCTAAGCGTTTGCTGAATACCAGTATTTTAAATGCAGCGACGGTCAATCTGACCTCGCAACCCAGTTACTGGGTAATACGGTAATTCAGTATTTTAATTCTAGGTTCGTCTTTATCATTAGATAATGTGGGAAAAAAAACATAAAATATTGTAAAACATAAACTAATAAAATAAAAAAGTGTGTTGTACATTGACGTTTTTTGCATTAAATCATATGATTTACATAATATATAAGGTAATAAGAATACTTGCTATCCAACAAAACATTTTTAATTAGTAAGTAAGGAATTTCTTGCCTTTTATTCTCCATACGAAAGAACCATTTTGTGCCTAGAATCAATTCTATTTTAACCGATTTTAAAAAAGGGAGTAGGTTTTATGTTCGTCTGTACGTATCTCTCCGGAAATTATGGATAGATTACGATTTTTTTTTCGGTCTCATTTAAATTTTATTACCTTTGCTTCGGTAGTTCTTGCGTTAGCTTCGATTATACGTTTAAAACCCTTCGTGCATCTTGTTAATGTTCTAATAATACTTCCTGTCACTGTTATTTACATAGCAAGTAGTAGTGGTGTGGGGTAGGTACCATAACTAAAAAACTAAAAGTAGAAAATACGGATTCAAAGACACCGACTTCCGAAATTAAAGTAATTTTTCACTGAGTACTTAGTGTTTTTTTTTTCGTTTTTTTTGTAGAAAAGCACATGACTTCCTAAATTTACAAGATTATTTGACCTTTATCATAAATTATTTGATTTCGACTTTAAAAAACAATCAGTGCCAATCCCACTACATCTTATGACTTGCAAAGAAAAATATATTCCTTGATGCGTACTTACGCAATGCATTCAAGATTCTAAGTCGAGTTTACGCAACGGTCGCGCGGCTCTTATTATAAGTACACGATGAGTACCGACTTTGGCACACACCGGTAGATCTACATAGTTGATTAACAGTAGGTCTAGCACCGCTGTGACGTAATAGCGATATTTTATTGTAAGAACACTGGTAATCTTTACGTACTTTTAACGATGACCTATAGCACTATTGGCCTAATTTTACGGTGATGACGTGGTCGCTCACAATGGGCCTCATAAGAAGGCTAAGTCACCCAAAGGGCAATGGAGAGGGCTATGCTTGGTTTCCCTACGTGTTCAAATCACAAATGAAAAGCTCCGCAGGAGGACCTAGGTAGAATTAGGGTACATTGTTCGCAGAACAGATGGCCGATAGGGCAGAAAGGTTCTGGAGTTGTGAACGCGTGCTGGAAGACATAGCGTTGGAATTTCTCCCACAAGGTGGACCAATGATGTGATGAAGGCCGTAGGGATGAGCTGGATGTGAGCAGCACATAACTGGTCGAAGAGGCTGTTGGTGCTTGGGGGAAGCAAAGGCAAGTCCAGCATTGCACGTTTTTAGGCTAAAATTACGATAGTGATGACTTTTATTCTTGATGGTATATTTGGAAAAATCGAAGAGATATTCAGAAAATACTAGCAATTGACCCCGCCTTCGTCGCCGAGGGAGGCCTAGGATTTGCTGACGTTATGAAGTAGAAATGTGAAGGTATGGGAGTTTGGCCGGAGATGCCAATGTACAGGGAACAGCAGAGAACTATTACTATGCAGAGACTTGTACTAATGGGATATATACAGGTTTAAAATAAAGCTAAGGTAGTCATGGGGACGACAGAAATAAAAACTCGTAGCAAAATCAAAAATTAAAATTTATTAATACTTACTCATAGCTACAGATTTACTGTTAACAGAATGACGGTGACACAAAGTCATGAGATTTCCACACACATTTCAAAATAGTGTGCTTGAACTTCAAATCAAATTGGCATAGAAATGCGAACGATTTATCTCTTTATCGAGCACTTGACAGGATTCCTTGCTTCTCTCTGTGTTACTTTGGAACTAAGCATACAAGTTACGGGAAGACATTTTCATTTAATCAGCTATCTAACGAGGTACACACGGCTACACATCAAGCTATATATTTCCAGTTTACGCTGATCGCGCACTGTACGGAAATCCTATACAATGCGAGATCAGCTTTTAATGGAAATGTTTAGCTTGATGTGTAGCCGTGCGTAAACAAAATTAAAAGAATTGAAAAGATGGGCCGATGAGAAAAACAATAACGCTAGCAAACATCGAATGTGAGTATAATTGAATTATTAAAAAATTGTGTGATTATTTAACTAATTAATTACCTAGGGAATTTATGTCAACCTCAGAAACCCATCAAACGTTTTACACTCAGGGCCTCAAGTCTGCTATTACAATAGTGTCAGAATGGTCTATCATTGATTTCATAATTGTTGATTTTGACAAATTTGGTAATCTACTAATATAATGGCGTCATTATGACTTTCCCGTGGTCAGCCACTGACACTCCATTGAAAGAAATGGCATTTATTGGTAATCTCGTACATAATGACAAATGAATGACTGACTTAGGGGGTAATCTGCTAAAAAAATCAGTTCCTAAAATAATATGTTAAAAAACATTATGTAAAAAATATACATATAAATGAAATCTGGCAGGAACAAATGTTTTAATTTAGTAGTATTTTTTCGAAAATCATTTGTACTAACGGGTTTTATAACAATAGCAATACGACAATGCCATTATAACACAATTCTATTACGAGACCATTGACCGACCACTGATCGACCATTATGAATTTAGCAGATTACGAACTTCTAGCAAAATGACGATGGAATGGAATGACGAATTTATAAAAATAGCAGACTAAGGCCCCAGGTCGTAATGGCTGGGTCTCAAGTCGCATGGCTAGAAACCAAAATAAAACCTGACGAACTGGAAACATAATAAGAGCCAAGCTTAGGAAAAATACAAAGTAAGTATGTACCCGCCACTCAATGTTTCACTTTATTTCTAACTAGCAGCGCCCCGCGGTTTCACCCGCGTAGTTCCCGTTCCCGTGGGAATACGGGGATAAAATATAGCCTTTGTCGCCCGGGGATAGTGTAGCTTCTCAACAGTGAAAAAAATTTTAAAATCGGTTCAGTAGTTTCGGAGCCTATTTAATGCAAACAAGCAAACAATCAAATCTTTCCTCTTTATTATTAGTATAGAAGACAAAGGCATAGACAGGACAAGTAAAAATAAATTATCTGCACAAAATAAAATACGAGTTACAGCTCTCTTCTAAAAATATTTTCATTTTCTCGTGAATATAGTCATAAGCAAACAATACAACGATTTTTCTATTGTCAAGTACTTATTTAGCACTTAGTGGAAAAGTTAGAGACCGTTCGTTAGAACACCCTGTTTTCATAAAAGTTACTTAAAATGCTCCGCAAAAAGTATTTAACAAGACACCCTCGGGAATTATTGAGTGCTAGTATCGCGACCCGGTTTCGCTTGCCATACTAAAAAATTAAAAGTCAACAAGATCTGATAGAAGAGATTTTGCCTCATAAAATACAGGATAAGTTTTATCCAGTACGCAAACTGTAACCATGAATTCAGCATATCATTCTAGCTATCCTGTATAGGGTGGCAAGGAGACAGCGACGTGCAACCAGTTACTGGTTCAGTAAGTGAATCTCAACTTTCCTGTGTTGATGTTTTATTTTTTTTAATTAAATATTAAATAATAGATGTCCACACATTTTGACCGCGATAGTATCGCACTTTTCTATGAAACAGAAGAATGTTTTTTCATAACTGAAGAAAAAATTCTACAATCGAGGGTCTGATGTGCTGTATTCATGGTTACAGTTTGTGATTAGATGATAGACGGACATCTCCCTGCCACTATACTTCATTGAAGCTAGACGTGAATTCTACAGTATTCTTGTTGACAACAAGTCGTCTTCAAAAACTATTTATTTTTTAGATCTTATTTGGACAACAAAAATAAAAATAGGTAAATATTTTTACGCACATTGTACACAGGGCTGCGCACACGGCTCTGCGCGACGTTGCGCCTCCGCAGCGCGAATCCCGCTACGCCTTCGCGTCCGCTTCAGTCGCCCGTAATCGATCGCGCGGAAAGGTTCGTGGTACAAGGTCAAGGTACGTGCACTCGCTCTGTTTTACACGGTGTAGGTACGGTGCGCATGTGCATATTTAATAATTAGTTCGTGGAGAAAATATTGCATATCGTTGAAACGGATTGTTGTGTATAAAAAATTGTTTCGTGATTTTTTTTATGTCATTTAAAACAACTCCTTAAATTTCTAAACGTTAATTTTTTAACACCTTGTATACATATTTATTTTTTCATGTATACATTTTATAGAAGCGCTGAAGAAATTACTCTCTAATATTATAAAACACTAGCAGTGATCTGCAGTTTCACCCGCGTAGTTCCCGATCCCGTGAGAATACGGTGATAAAATATTAGCCTATGTCACCCGGGAATAGTTTAGCTTTCCAACAGTGAAATAATCTTTCAAATCGGTTTAGTAGTTTCGGAGAATATTCAATGCAAACAACCAATCAAATCTTTCCTCTTTATAATATTAGTATTGATACGAAAGAATTACCTATACAGTCAGACGGGGACAGACTTGATGATGCGGTTGGTATGATAACATGAAAAATATGTATCGAGCCACTACCAACCCTTATCGCTTAACAATTTATGCCAATTGTTGTTGCTCGTACAATTTGTCCCAAATATGGTAAGTGGCGTTAAGCGGCATTGCGATTGCACTAGCTTAGAAAACACCTAACCATCGAATTGTATGAGTTACCCAAGACGATATAAAATACTTCCTTATTTTACATAGAGTGGCTGCCTATCTGACCTCCACAACCTAAATACTGGTTAATTCGACCATCCCAATTAGTTATCCAAGTTAGACATCCCAATTTACTTACTTTTATAAAACTTCCCTATAAACTACGTTTGTAGTTTTGCTCTCAGCTGCGAAAAATACAGGGACTGGTGACGCGGGATAACTGTACGTAGCTTATGTACAGTTGTCCCTGTGAGAAGCAGCTTGTCCTGAGGTCCACATCCGCGGCATTCAGAGTTTGCCCCTGTGACTCGTTGATAGTCATCGCGAAGCAAACGCTGAGAGAGAACTGCACGTGCTTAAAGTGGAACTTTAATATTATGAGAAAGTGCTTTACGCGGTGTGTACACTGTCTTGTATCTATTGATCATAATCATCTGCCTAACGTTTTCCCAACAATGTTGGGGTCTGCTTCCACAGTATTACCAGATGCAGCTGATTACCAACATTTTACGTGAAGCGACCCTAGAGCAGTGGTGGCCCAGTAGTATCGGCCGAAGTTACGAGTTGTAGGTCGCGGGTTCAAACCCAGACAATTACTTTGCTTTGTGTGTTTAATTTTATCACCTCAGCAAGCTTAGTACTGGGCAAGCCACGATTGCGGCGGTAAAGAGAAAAGAGGCGGAAAAGAGGGGACCTCTTTGAGGAGTGGCTTTAGCGGCGGCATGGCGTCCTCACCTTCCGCCTGACGCAGGTCCTCACCGGACACGGTTGTTTCGGGAGGTTCCTGTTTCGGATAGGGCGGGAGGCAACGCCCGGCTGTTTCCACTGCGAAGATCGCCCTGAAGACACGGTGGATCCGGTGGCGGTCTGCCCGGCTTGGGCGGAGCACCGCCGTGTCCTAGTGGAGGCGATCGGAGGCGGCGATCTCTCGCGTCCGGCCCTGGTCCAGGCCATGGTACGGAGCGAGAGGGCATGGGGAGCCGTCACCTCCTTCAGCGAAGCAGTGATGCTCGCGAAGAGGGAGGCGGTGCACGTGAGGGAGAGGCAGCATATGCGCCCTCGCGACCCCAGCCGCCGCAGGATACGGAGACGCCCTGGGCGTCGGGAATCCCAGGCCGATTTCCGGCCACCATAGGCATGAGCTTGCGGACGGCGAGTAATGGGTAGCTCGCTGTCCGGTAAAGACCAAGCCCAAGTCGACGGCGCGTTGTGTTCCACGCGCGCCTCAAAGAGATGTCAGCACAAACGTGATGGGGCCTGCAAGGGCCGATGCCTACCAGGGGTGCGGGTTTGTTCGAAAGAGATACCCCAGCACCTGGCATACGGGCTACTGAAGGAACACGGGTGGGTTTTAGTCAGTAAAAGTCTGACACGCCCTCCTGCTCCACCCAGAGCGGGAGAAGTTATTTGATGATTACCCAGCCAAAAAACAAAAAGCAGGCCTAGCACGAGAACCATAGAGAAGCGTATTGTCGACGGAAGAGTAGATAAAAATTACGTTTCCGTGTAGACAATTGACAGTTTTGTACCGAGAAATGTAGACAAGCAATTTCTATTCTATGTTAGAGTAGAAATAGAAAGCATCATGCTAAGCCAGCTGTTCTCAAAACGGTGAAGGAAAACTGGCACGTCGTAGAAACAAAATTTCGGAAACATGCGACATCCAGAAACCCGCACTGGGGCCGCGTGGTGTAAGGCCCACTTGCTCTCATCGAGAGGAGGCTGCGCTGCGTGTTGCGGTTTCGATTCCCGCACGGAACAAATATTTGTATGACCTAAAAGTAGTTGTTCCGGGTCTGGCCGTTTGTGTATGTGAGTTTAAATGGTTGTAAACGCACCCACAAAACAGGAGAAATTCCTAGTGTGGGGCAAGTTTAAAAAAAAAAATAATGAGGGCTGGTGAAATAAACCTACTTCTGCTTTACTGAAGTCAGACTGTTAGAAAAAAAGTAAGTTCATAAACTAAAATCTGACTACTGAAAAATCACGCTTTAAAAAGTATTTTATGAGAAAATAAAATATTGTCACCTGCAAGCCGTCGGTCGTCAGCATTTTTTTTGCTTTTTAAATACTTTGTATCAAAATCAAAAGTCATTTATTCAAACTAGGCTGAGAGTCAGCACTTTTCGAACGTCAAAATTACATAAGACAGTCCCCCAAAAACGCCCACCCTTTTTTTTTGGGTGGGAAATCATCAAATGACTTCTCCTGCTGAGTAGAGCAGGAGGGCGTGTCAGACTTTTACTGACTAAAACCCACCCGTGTTCCCTCAGTAGCCCGTATGCCAGGGGCCGTGGTATCTCTTTCGAACAAACCCGCACCCCTGGCAGGCATCGGCCCTTGCGGACCCCACCAGTGGTTGCTGACATCTTTGACGGCGCGCGTGAGGAACACAACGCGCCGTCCCGTCTACCACTTTTCGGCCGCAGAGGATAGGGAGAGCGGCTGACGCTATACCGACACTCCTCTTCCCCTGCGGCCCCACCGCGTCCGCCATCAAACGGTGGCGGCCCCGTCCAGGCCACGGAAGGGAAGAGCGCTGCTCAGAAGCACCGGCACTCCTCCTCTACCGCAGCCTGTAACCCTCAGCCGCGATGCCTCCCATTCGACATCGCGGCCCACCTCAGTTGCGGTGCACCTCACCGCAACCTACTTTTTGGCCGCTACGTCAATGGCTTGAAGGCAAAAGCCCTGACGAGCGGCCCCACCGTTGGGTTCCTCTTGGCTTCACCGTGGATGGGAGACCACGGTTACTAAGCCCCCCCGCAACGACAATGCGGGAACCCACTCGGGGGGGAACGCCCACCCTTCGACACTTCCTAGTGCTTTAGCTGGGAAGAAGTGGCGCAACAAACTCCCCAGCAGCACAGCTGTCTGATAAGTTGGAAGAACTTGACTCTATACAGTAATAGGTAAGTAATTAAATTTCATCAAAAAATGGAAATTTCATTATTAAAAATTAAAAAAAAAAATGGTTTAAACAGTCAAATAAAACAAACAATGCTATGGAGTAACTCATATAACCTGTCAGTACGTAAGCTAATTCTGGTGATAGAACACAAACGTTGTCTTGAGTTAATCACAGCGACCAACAATTCTTATCGTTTAAGTAGTCGTTGATTGAATAGTATGCCTTCGAACAAAGATTTGATTTAACTTTAGCTTTAAACGCATTAAAATGTAAATCTAGCAAAGAAGAGGGAAGCTTGTTATAAAAGGTGATACCGAGCCCAACGAATGAGTTATGAACTTTATGAAGCCGGTGAAAGGGACCACGTAGTTTTTCCTTATTTCTGGTATTAATATTATGACTATCACTGTTTTTAGTGTATAAGTGTATATTTTGCCTAATATATAAGATGTTAGCGGAGATGAATTGTGATGCCACCGTGAGAATACCAATATCTTTAAAAAAATCTCTCAGAGAAACTCTAGCACCTAATTGGTAAATTGCACGTACAGCTCGTTTTTGCAGAACAAAAATATTTTGAATGTCAGCGGCTATGCCCCACAGCAGAATGCCGTAGGACATAACGCTATGAAAATAACTAAAATAGACTATTGTCGTCGTATTGTCTTACTTTCCTGACGGCGTAGGCAGCCGAACTGAGCCTTCCCGCTAGGCTTGATATGTGTGATCCCCACTGAAGTTTGGCATCTACTGTTATGCCCAGAAAAACTGCCAAGTCTACAGTTTCAAGCACCTCATTTTCTAAGATGATGGTGGGTCCCAGATTTTTTACATTCGGCAAAGCGAACTTTATACATTTAGTTTTCTTGGCATTGAGAACTAAATTATTTTTGGTAAACCAATCCGTAACCATTGAGAGTGCACTGTTTACGTCGTCAAAATCTTGTCTATTCCTGTCTACTTTAAAGATAAGAGAGGTATCATCAGCAAACAGTACAACGTCACAGATACCCTTTAAATAGTGCGTCGTCCAGAGGGCGTTATATTAAATTTAATGTGATGTCATTTACCTCATTTGTCAAATTATGATAAGTAATTTAGTTATGAACTTAAGTTTTTCCATGTTTTAATAATCTCAATTTTTTTAGCAGATTACCTGCATCAAGTAAAAGTCTTTTTTAAATAACCATAATTTGATATTTTTTAGCTTATGTACTTTATTATGCTAACATAATGAATTTTACCTACATTTTACTTCAAAGTGCTAGGTGCAAAAAAAAAACAGCCCAAATAATATATTAAATTAGTGTACTTAGTTCAATGAGGTATGATAGCATTGCATTGTAGTCTTCGAAAACGTTTTCATGCCTTTAGAATGTATCCATGCATTAAACAGATTGTACGCTTTTATGTACTTTTCGCGCGAGTTTTCCGGAAGATAACTCAATTCGGCATTATGTAGAACTTGCACTAACTGTTAAATTTTGTATCTTCGTCGCTGTTGGACTCGCTCATATTTTATGATTTCTTACGATTTTATCAAAAAACAAACGAAAATTATGGAAAGCGAATTGAAAAAAGACGATTTTTTTTAAATTTTCTTTTTTTTTGCAGTCGTCTTGCTGGCCAGTGCGATTATTCTAAAAATGGGGTTGGTGCACTGACATGAAATAAGTATTAATGCATATTCAGTGGACTGGCTGTATGGAAAATAATTGAATAGAAAGGTTCGAATTTCAAAAACTTTATCCAC
This sequence comes from Polymixis flavicincta, assembly GCA_949987655.1. Taxonomy (NCBI): domain Eukaryota; kingdom Metazoa; phylum Arthropoda; class Insecta; order Lepidoptera; family Noctuidae; genus Polymixis; species Polymixis flavicincta. The sequence continues at coordinate 4,846,860 of OX465171.1, read as the reverse complement.
GCTAGCGGGTAAAATGCACTTTTCCACGCAGATTTCGAATGACAAACAGAATATTTCCGCGGTTGTGAGGTGAAAAGACCATTGCATTATTATCAAGAAGTAGACGGGGAGTCGCTGTAAATGTTACGGAAGACATGACTTTAGGATAGAGAAGTGTTGCGTGTCATACCGGATATGCATCCTAGTGTAGGCATTGGACTTGTGGAGAGATGGGTGATATTTATCTATGCGATCTTTTAACGACGTCTCCGCCAAGTTGATTCACAGGGGTGATTGAATAAAACACTATCAGTAGGAATCGCTGTCACTTTGACAGTCCCTTAACATTCTTGGCATTGCTTACTTTGTTATGCAGAGCAGCCAATTGTTTCAAACGAAAGAATTGCTCGCAGAACAGATGGCCGTTGGAGCCGAAAAGTGGCGACCGCGTACCGGAAGACGTAAAGTTGGAAGGCCTCCCACACGACCGATGACCTTGTGAAGGCCGCAGGAGTCCGTCGGATGCTGGAAGCACAGAACCAGTCGAAGCGGCGGAGCTTGGGAGAGGCCTATATCCAGCAGTGGACATCTTCGGTGTTACGCAATTATTGTATCTTTCGGCGGAGTTTTCGTGTATTTTCTATGTCATTGCTCCGCTGTGTTAAATGCTGCTGTTTTCACTGTCGTCGTCTAAGGTCTCGCTTCGAATCATAACACAGCCCATCTATAATATCCGAGACGCTGCAGAGAAACGTGATACGCTAAATTTACGCAATTAATCAAAATAACTTCTTTCAATATCCAAATAAACCATACAAATATGCAACAAAACGAAGGCTTTCAAAACAAACTTTTATGAGGATTCGTAGTGCTGGCTCGTTTCACAACTCTATAATTGGTTGACTGGGGCAGCAGAACTTTTTACTGAAAACGGGCATAATGACTGGTTTCAACAACTACGCAGTATGGTCTATTCTAAAAGTATCTGACGAAAATGTAAACAAATAGAACAGAAAACGGACCTCGTCATCATCTACCTAGCCTTTTCAACAAAGTTGGGGTCGGTTTACAGTCTAATAACAGAATTCTACATGGAGCAACTGCCAACTGGGTAGGTTGTGCTACAAATTACTATGCATAGGTGCACCCAACCTGGCTAAGAAATGACAGCCGCAAGATGGGTCGATCTGTGAATGGGTGACCATCTTTACATATCAAGACTCCTCCATGGCTCGGAAAGCACTTTAAGCCGTTAGTCTCGGGTGTCTTGCGTGGATTTTTTGACAGTCGTTACTAACTGTCAGAAGCCCAAAAGTCCGACAACCAGTCTTACCAAGGAGTATAGCATTACCCAGTAAAAGAGTTGTGATGGTCAGATAGGCCGATCATCATTCATTAGCATCATTTCAGCCGAAAGACGTCCACTGCTGGACGCCATAATCGCCACGCTTGCAGGCGGGTTGGCGATCGCAGTATTGTGGTAAAATGCATAGAGAACGCTGCTGTCCAATCTCTAGTAAGTCTCTTCGTCGCCTTCTACGACACCAACGGGAAGAAATGGGATGGTTCCATTCTTAAAAGAATGGCACCATCCCATTCGGCATCCCGTTCGGCACCACACGGAACACCACATAGGCCGGTGCCCCAAGAGAAATACTGGTAGACAGTTAGACTTACGCATCCGGTTAGGCTGTGAGCCAACTTCAACATAGTTGGGAAAAGGCTAGGCCGAATAATATATTGATTTTATTGTTAGGTTTAACCTAAATTGTATTTCAAAAAGGTTTGAGCCTAAATCTCTCCACGTTTTGGAAAAAGAAAATTTAGTTTAGATTTAAACCCCCTTATTACAAAACAAGGTTTTTCTTTAGGTATGGTTTAAACCATCGAGCCCGTTTTTGAAAATAGAACTTAGAACTGAAATAGAATTAAAGCTTCTTTTACAAAACTGACAATTTAGCACAGGACTAACTTGTCAGTTTTGTAAAAGGAGCTGTATTTCGATCACAGTTAGGTTCTTATTTCAAAAACAGGCTCGGTGGTTTAAACCATACCTAAAGAAAAACCTTGTTCTGTAATAAGGGGGAAAGGGTTTGTGTACACATTCATCCACTACTTTTGGAACCTACCATAGAGCATGGACCAATTTATTTGAAAATTTCTCTCTCACAATAAAATGCATATTTCTAAGGCTTTACAATTTTGTCCGTCGGAATTCTATACTACGTTACGACGAAAAACGTTTTGAAAACCTGTTTGTAATAAACATTTCATAGAAATGACTTTTCCGGGGTTTATTCATCATAATCATAATCAGCCTATGATGTTCCCACTGCTGGGACACAGGCCTCCTCTCTGTGAGTGGGAGTGGGCAGTAATCCCTTACGCGGGCCCAGTGCGTGTTGATAGATGTCACATGTCTTTGAATTAACGGTTCTAGAACTTGCCGGTTTCTGCACGATATTTTTCTTTACCGTTTTGAGAGCAGTGGTGATGAAATAATTTACACGAAGTAAACCGCCTGTCTGGGTTAAAACCTACGACTTATATCGTCGCTCGCATGACTAACGGTCCTATCTCATTTTTTAGCTGATAATATTTTGAAATAAAGTTTTTAAAAAGTGTCCTATCTGTTTTCATAATTAAAAATAAATACTAATGTTGAAAATAAATAAGTAGCTATATCGTAAAAATAAAGTACTATAAATACTCTTTACGAATAAAAATATAATTTAATATTCAGTATTGCCGATAGATTATAATTTTATCTTAGAAATGTCGTACCACCGCAAAACGCTTTTCCTGAACAATTGACAATACGGAGATAGGACAGTTAGTCATGCGAGCGACGATATGTTGTAAGTCGCAGCATTTATCACTGGGCCAGCACTGCTCTGGGAGGTTATTTGTTTCATTGAATCTTGGAAACCCTCTGACCGCCGCCGTTAAAAACATATACATAGACATCATATCGAACATCCAAAAGTTGCATCTCAACTTTTTATAGATATGTTTCTGGTTTGATTTGAGTACTTTACTATATGCCTATGAGAGGAAAGATTCCAGCACAGCTAATTTATTTAAATTCCCTTTCGAAGGAATGAGAATGCACGTATATTTCGAAGTGATACTGTGTTTATTTTCCATCTTTTGGTCCTACCTTTTCGCCACTGTAACAAATATGTAAATACGTGTCCACCGTAAAACGTACATCTATGTATATATTTTATACGATCGCCAATTATATTTTAATCAACATACAACCTGCCACCAACCCCCAAATTGCAGTTAACGTGAGAAGATTTGAATTTCCCTTGCTGCATCATCGTAGCCTTCTTAAATATCAATACAAATTTGACTCTATTGTGTATAATAGAGTATTTCATAAGCCAAATTTTAATAAAGTTGCACTTTGAAGTCTGTATCGGCATTATACCACAACTTGAGTTAAGTCCCTTCACAAAAAATTTTACTTTCCAATCGCAAGAATGTAAAGGAAAAACCTTACAAGTGTCAAAGAATTTTTGATGACAGTAAATTTATAAAAGAGGGACACATTTTAGTACAAAGTACGACAACACGGCGAAATGTTTCAATAATATTTTTAGTTTTCATTCTTCTTCTTAGCGTGTGCATAGCAATCTAAATACAGTCAGCCCAGAATTTTACTACGAGCTTGGCACTTTCAACAACGTCCATCAACTCCTGTAGCGTTCAAACAGCAGGACGCGCTGGAATTGTTTGTGGAACTTTTTATTAATAGATACAATATAGCTATGGAGAAAGCGCCGAGGTAGCACGCGCACTTATTTTTTTCTTTGCAATGTGCAGGTTAGTAACACGTAAATATGTATGTAAAGAATTCAATGCGATCATATAAACTAAGAGGGTTGTCAATTTGTGATGATTTTAATGACTACAATTCTATAAATACGTACGTTAGGAAGGTAAGGAATCATATTTTGACACTAACCAGCAAATGACAAAAATCGTAAGATTGTTTGGATTTCGCGAGCTACTTAGGTACCTTAGCGCAACGTGAGGAAACCTATTTTTTTTTTCTAACAGCCTGTGGAACTGATGTGGCCTGGGACCGACTGAAATAGTAATTGAGGTACTAAATCCCTCAGAATGTAATCTCTTAACACCTATTATTTATCAGTACAGTCTCAACCAGAACCTCCCGTAATTTTAAGAACGTTCCCTGTCTGAGGGGCAATTCTCGTAATTATAAACTTTCAAAATCTAGTAGAAGTCTCATCTCGGCGATGATCAAATGTCAAGACGTTACACTGTGAACGTTCATAAAATTATGAGAATTGCTTTTCTGATCTCATTACGTAAAAAATACCTCGAGTTTACCTACACTTTTCACATTTGATTGTCGCCGAGTTGAAACTGAACCAGACATTGAACGTTTTTTATTACAAGAATTGGCCTTCAGGAGTATCTTTATAGACACTTGTAACAAAAGAATCTAACGTCCGGCAAGCTAAATTATATTGAGATTTATATCAATTTGATTTCCATTATCCGTGTTTTGGTAGCACCACAAATTATCTGATAATTTTAAAAGATTGCCGTATTGTAATGCTTCTAGCAATTTTACAGAGTTATTAGTCGCTGTACACACGAACGTAATAAAAACGCCGCGGGATTTTTTTGCGCACCGTTTCTTCAACGCACTGCTTAGCGCCGAGAGATGAAAATCGAACACTGTGTTTTTTTTGACGCCATGAGACTTACTCGCCCTACACTCAGTGGCCCTAATGCGAGTTTCTTTCAACCGTATCAATCTAACGCATCGAGCGCGTTCGGCGCTCGGATTGGTCCGACACCAATCCAGGGCCAATAGGAGCGCCGAACGCGCTCGATGCGATCGATCGAGATGGTTAAAAGAAACACACACTAAGGCTACTGTAGGATTGTCAATGCTCGGTTTAATACCGAGAGTTGAAAATGCATTGCGCGATAAAATCTCGCCGTGATGTTAGTACGTTCCACATGGACGTGATTATATCACGGCGGGATTTTATCGCTGTTGGATCATTAACGTACTGCTTAGCGCTGAGAGTTGAAAATCGAACAGGGCCCCAATTATGTATCGTTATAATGATTCCTCGCGGAATCTTACCATGTTCAAACTACGTCGATATCGATTTTTTTGAAACCAATGTAACGGTAAGGAACCGAAATGTCATATGCTGTGTGTTCCAAGACAATTTGTCGGTATTATTAATACAACTAGCTGTGCCCGCGACTTCGTTCGCGTGCATGTCGGAAAACAATTATGTGTCGCTTTGACGGTGTAGGTACCACTCCTCCGATCTTCCGATCTATCCTGGTAGGAATCTACCACAGCTTTCGAATGCAGTCCAGAGCCTAGAGACAAAACATATTACTCTTGGCGTTCACGCTAAACGGTACGCCAAAATGTATGGGAATGACATTACCTGCGGAAAGGACACGGTAATGTCATTCCCATATATTCTGGCGTAGAGTTTAGCGTGAACGTTAACAGAAAGGTGTTTTGTCTAGGCCTGCAGGCGTCTTTAGGGGTTATAATGATATTGCGACGAAGTCTCACTCAGATTTTTAAGAATAAATATAGATCAAAGCGCCTGGTCGAGGCTCATTTTATAATAAATGTGCACCTGCCGTAGGTACAGTAAAAGCTCTTTATTCGCGAGGTATACGTTCCGTAAAATACCTACCGCGAATACAGAAACGTGACTATGGAATGGTAATTTATATGGGATTATAGGGGATACGTTCCTAAGTGACAAAAAAAAAACAATTTAATTGAAGTTTTTGACCATATTGATTAATTGTATGAGCGTGATATGGATGCAAGCGACTCTCCAAGGCGTAAACGATCAAGCATTTCTATGCGTTAAACAGATTTTTTCGCGTCGAAAATCGTTTCTAAGTAAAAAAAAAATTTCAACATTTTGCAATAAATGGAAAGATGAAACAATAGGTAAAACACGCAAAGCGGCTCGTACCAAAGGATGGAATGTCTATTAAGTCGCAGCATTTATAAATGTGGGGGAGGCCTATGTCCAGCAGTGGACGTCTTTCAGCTGAAATGATGATGATGATGATATATAAATATACTTTATGGTGATGAGGTTGGTTTCATTATGTTTGTTTACATTCTCAAAAAACTTTTTTCAAAAAAATACCAACCGACTTCCAAAAAACACTACAAAGCGCAAAATAACTTTAATTTCGGAAGTCGGTGACGTTGGATGTGTATTTTAATTATTTGTCACCGCCTTCCGAAATTAAAGTTATTTTGTAGTGTTTTTTGGAAGTCGGTTGTTATTTTTTTGAAAAAAGTTTTTATTTTTCACTTTTTTGTTACCTACCATACACCAATTCGAAATTTCATCATCCTTTGGGTCAAAACAATGCATACTTATTTATGTGATAGCAACATTCGCGGTTGATTTGCTGTAATTTTTTGAAGAGTTCCGTTGTCTGTTTCCGAAACGCATCATCAGATCTATATGCAGGGCCCAATCTAAGGGGGGGCAAGCCGGGCAAATGCTCAGAGCGGCAAAAATGAGCGGCGGCAAAATGTATACTTACAAACATACCTACTCTCATGAATTTTTGTATACTTGTTCAGAAGCCGTAGTAGACTAACGTATGTGAATATTATATAGTTAAAAGAATATCACATAATTATGGTCATACCATCTTTGATGGTGTTAGTGCAAAGGGCGGCAAATGTTATTTTTGCCCGGAGCGGCTAAATAGCTAGATCGGGCCCTGTCTATATGAAATTTCAATGGGACCATTTCGGAGTAAACCCCTTTCGAAAAAAAAAAAAGAATTTTGCAAATCCGTCTATATACGACGGAGTTATGCCTGAACATACATTAAAAATATAAACATGTCGAATTGATAACCTCCTTCTTTTTGAAGTCGGTTAAAAACACCGACCGCGGCGAAGGCGGCTATTGTAGATGTCAAAGGCCGAACCAATACAGCGGCGATATCATTTGACAATGTACTTTAGGCGAAGTTGTAATAGGGTCTATTTCACTTTTTTATAGTCCATCTGACGACGCGTTTACAAAGGATATTGGGTTGGATACCTATTGGAATCCTTTTTGTTATTTGTTAATACGTATGTACCGATGTACCGATTAGACCCGCAAATAAATAAATCTTTAGCCGCGGATATAGGAATTGGGTCGCATTTTTTTAATCCGCGAATAGTGAAAACGCGAATGAAGGAAGCACGAATAAGGAGCTTTTACTGTACTTACTCAATAAATCGACTGCGCGTCTGGTTGAGTGTGCTGAAGCATTATTCCACGCGGGGGCGGGCGCCTATCTCGGCCCGTACAGGCGCGTGTCTTTTAGCTTTGTTTATCAAACGTTGACCACTGAATAAAACCACAGCAGTGGGAATGCTCTGCACGGACTGCGATAGGCCTCGACAGGTAGCAGTGCAGTAACACCTGACGCCACCTGTCAGTTAACGGCCCGTGGGACCATGGCGTTATCACGATGAAGAAAGATCACGCTGTAAAGGTGGATACTGACCGGCGTCACGGGTCAAAATGCACCTAATATGTTACCAAGCAAGTATTCGTGCAGTCAGTAGTACCTACGGCAAAACATGCGAGCGAGCAACACTGATTTTAGCACACGGCGTAAAGACATGCTCGCTGCGAATGTTACATTACCTACGCCCCGTAACGTCGGTCATTATCCACATTAAAAGCGCTGTTGAAAAAAAAACCAAACCAGGCAAAAAAAACTATTTAATTGTATAGCACGGGTTTTCTATGAACATAGTAAGTACGATGTTGTTGCTACGTAGTGCCATACCGCGCGCGCCCCCACCTCTCTCCCCGCTGCTGACGCAGGCAGCAGGAAGAGAGCCCGATCCCGAGGATAATGGACGTAACAGAGCGATCCTCCGCGACTCTCAGTTGCGATGCCTTTTTATTATAAATTGTAATCAAAAATGTTTCAGTGTTTCTTTTGTTCAGCCATACATTTATTTGTAGACCAATAAATAATTATATTTAAAGAAGCGACTTTAAAATTGTCAATATTTTACTATTGTGATTTCTATTGTTCCTGTGTAGGTAATGTATCCTTTGTTGGAGATGCCAAATGGATAAATAAATACATTTTTAAACTTGTTTTAACTAAGAAAATGCTTCTCTGTAAGCGATGTTGCTCGGAAGAGCATCGACATAACTACAGTTGCCCGTGTGAAAACCTATCTATTTACTCAAATCCACCAGTAGTTATGGTCGCAATTTTGGATTTTTTTTCCTGACTTTCACCATCCGACCTCGCTTGAACCCCTCCCCACCTCGAAAACTAACATCACGAAAATTAGCACATAAGTATTTACAACTCTTTACTCCCAAAACTCCCATTATTTGAATCGAGTAATGCTGTAAACACGCATTTAAATTTAACATTATCAAATTTCGCGCGAAATCAAGTTGTTGTCTTTGCATGTTTGCTATTCAAACCTAGCTGGCGTTACTGACGCTAGAGATTAAGAATTTGGAGATGTTCCTCTAGCCGCTCTAATTTTGCTATATTATGCTAGATGGCGCTACTAAGACTTTTATCACAATTAAAAATGAGATTTCTTCCCCTCTATTTGTATTAATTTGATTGATAAAACTAATAAATATTTATCTAACATTGCATTCTAGGTATATGACTCAGAACACCACGTCAGTTAATATTATCACAACTTCTTATTTGAAATTCTTTAACCTTTTTTGATTCGTGGGAATCAACCACCAACGGAAAGCATTTTTAGTAATCAGTATCATTACTTTTTGAAATAACACAGACACAGTAAGTAACTTAAATGAGAATGACGTGTGTTAATATTAAGTATTCGTTAGTACCGTTTCACGCCAATAGATGTCGCTAAGTGTTTCAACATTATACGTAAATAAATTCTTCTTGAACACTTTAAATTATTTAGATAGGTTGACCGAAGCGATTGCGATGAAACAAAGACTAATATAAACTCTGAGTTTTAAACAATATTTGAGTATGAAAGATAACCATATTAGTTTCGTTCTTTTGACGTGATACTTGATCTATTCAACATAGAAACTGAAAAACCGAGCTACAGACAAAAATTTTGATAAGGGTTAAAATGTCATCTGTTGATTATCCCTTACCACCCCAAGCAATTATTTTCGAAATATTTTAAATGTACAGAAAAAGTTCCTTTACAGATTTATTATATGTATAGATATCAGCAGATTTTGTGTGAGATTGACGTGGTTACGAGTAAAGAATCGTTAAGTGGTCATAGTGAATTCAGGCCCAGTGTTTTTTTGTGACGCCTTGTGATACGCTTTGTTGTATTCTCAATGCTAGGTTTAACACCGAGATTAGGAAATGCGGGATAAAATCCCGCCTCGATATTGTTCCTTTCGTGCGAACGTGATCCTACTCAGACAAGATTGAATCTTTACCTTGTAGGTAAGTATGGTCCAACTTCCACTGAGTTATTAACTTTATCATAGACTAGCTGTGCCCCGCGGTTTCACCCGCGTAGTTTCTGTTCCCGTGGGAATACGGCGATAAAATATAGCCTATGTTACCCGAGGATAGTGTAGCTTTACAACAGTGAAGGAATTTTTCAAATCGGTTCAGTAGTTTCGGAGCCTATTCAATGCAAACAAACAGTCAAATCTTTCCTCTTTAAACTAAAAAACTAACAATAATGCCCGCAATCATTAAATTTTCTAAATTCATTCTTGAATCCTCGCATCTATTGAAGAGGACTACAAATAAAATGGACTTTTTATGATATAAATAACTTTAGCTACTTACATGATGTTGTTATTTGACTTTGTATTTATTTATGTCCTAGGTAAAGGGATAAAATAAACATTACATAACGTCACATATCGTTGGGCAGAGTGGGAATGGGCTGCAAAATGGGTGGAATCTACCACGCGCGCCCGGTGCGAGTGCTAAGTAGATGTTACCTTCGAATTTTTGGTTCTAGAACATATCGATTTCCTCACTATGTTTTCCTGCACCGTTTTAAGAGCATGGGTGATGAAATAATTTACACAAAGTAAAGCACCAGTCTGGGATCAATCCTAGAACTCGTAAGTAACAAACGTTAAATAAATAAAAACTTTTTTCAAAAAAATAACAACCGATTTCGAAATTAAAGTTATTTTGCACTTTATACTGTTTTTTTGGAAGTCGGTTGTTATTTTATGAAAAAAGTTTTTATTTTCCACTTTTTAGTTACCTACCCCACACCAATTCGAAATTTCGTCACCCTTGAGGTCAAAACAATGCATATTTATGCGATAGCAACATTCGCGGTTGATTTGCTGTAATTTTTTTAAGAGTTCCGGTGTCTGTCTCCGAAACGCATTGTAATTTCATTTCAGAGTAAAACCCTTTCGAACAAAAAAAAATTTGCAATTCCATCTATATACGACGGAGTTATGCCCGAACATACATTAAAAAATATATAAACCTGTCGAATTGATAACCTCCTTCTTTTTGAAGTCGGTTAAAAATACAACCAAATTGATCTACTCTGATGTCGCTTATTAAAGACAGAAAAGCCTCCAGCAAATAAGTCGGTAAAAGTATAACTTAAAGGCAGGAGCAATTCCTGTCAAATTTGGGTTTTAGGTACTCTTACCGACTTATTGCTTGGACCCGTCGCATATTTAATTTAACTATTGGTCGCCCAGTGGTCGAAATTCCAACATAATTCATTAAAAAAAGAAAAATTAGCTTTTTATTCCTTCTCCATATGAACTTTAATTGTGCCAAATTTCATACTCGTCTGTCCGCGTAATTTTCGTAAAAAGGGTACAAAGTTTTTGCTTCACGCTTCGATCAATGCTTCACGTGTTGAATTGAGATTTCTTTAAGATTTTCTTCGAGAATTTTGTCTCTTTTTTTGGGTTCTGGTGATCTGTCCGGGTAATCTGTTTGACAGGTTTTCCTAGTACCAAATCAAATCAAATCAAATCAAATCAAATGTTTATTTGCAAGAAATACATTGTTTAACAGGTGAGATCTTATAACCTAAGTGAAACCAGTCTCCAAAGATCCATCACAGGATCTATTCTATCAAGTAACTTCATATTAAGACGTATATGTGGAAGAGAAATAAATGTTTATTTTATGCCAATATTTCCATCTTCTTAAACCTTTCAACTACCACCTGCAAATCCAGACATACCTACCTATTAACTAGAAACACAAATCGCAATTTAATCTGAAATGCACGATTTTCCAGCTTATTAATCGATTTGCACGAATTTCCTCACCTGAATCGGGTGTATCAACTCGCTTAAATAATATTTCTTTTTTTATAGCCGACTTGCATGAAGTTAATTTACATATGGGCTTGTAATCAAATCCAGAAATACGGCAGTATAAGGCAATGGGCACGTTTTGAATTATATGCACTTTATTGCATGCACTTGCAGTGACCTTTTCTCACAACTACCTTGCGTAAAATTCAAACATGCAAAAAAAATGGGCCACATTAATAATAACAGCATATACTACTTTTTACGAGTACCTACACCTACATTTTGGCAAATGAAGCATTACTTACTTACTTACTTACGTCTTTCTGGAGTACCCAGTGAATTCGCCCACAAATAAATTTAAATCGTGCGAATAGCCTAAGTAAAAGAATATGTTAAATGAAGGATCGATTTGCCCGAATTGGGCGTACTCGCCCGAATCGGATGAGTCGACTAATAAGCCGATTTTCTATCCAAACAGAAAATGATACTCCACCCCAAGCAACAGATGCAAATTACGTAAATCAAACATTTCAATTAAACGCTGTCTACGGCAACTCAGTACCAATGGGGTGAGCTCAAATTGCAATTGGCTAACAAAGGACTGACCATGTGTCCATCAAATGCATCTCACTACATTAAATTTCGAAAGGGGTCCGTTTGATGTTATTTTGGCACAGGAATAGTAAGCAAACAGAGATTTAGCTTTATTAAATATTTAATCCCATTTCATGAAAAAAGGATTAAATGAACTTAGAGGATTGTATTGATGATTTTAAATCAGTATAGCCATTTTTTGTGGCGAATCATATTGTAATCAACTTACTACCTGACACTGGCCTGTAATTGCAAAAAACTAAAGAAAATGTTATTGACTGGGTGACGCGCTTAATGATCCCAGCTGTTACTCATTGATCTTTGACAGTTGTTACGCGTCGTCAGAAGCCCGAAATTCTGACAAACCAGTCTTTACAACGGATATCGTATTACCCAGTAACTGGTGTGTGTAGTTCGGATAGAATCGCAAAAAAATACTCGTATTCAGCTGCATCCGGATACATTGGATGCCGACTCCAATATAGTTGGGAAAAGACTAGGTAAATTCATTTGATTCTACGGCACGACTAAGTGCGTAAACGGGAAAAATGCTACCTAGCCGACTGGTAAAACGCAATACCATTGTAATAAAGTTAGGTCTCTGTTCGACTATATACTCATGCCCAAACTGCTTGGATTACTTGCATACGAATCATCGTAACATTCTATTTTGAACCATACCTGTTCATTATAAAATTCATTTTAGTAGAATGCATTGTAAAATAATTAGTGAGACGATTAATTGGTCCGTAATGCGTAGGTGTACGAAGCTTTCGAGGGGTGTAAACACTGCTCTGTTTAGGGGGTTCTGCTAAGCTTTTGTACCTGCAACCTATGGTCGACTGCACGCTTATAGGGCTTACAGAGTATTACGTGTGTAATAATTATAACGACGTGTATAGGGCGGTGTTAGGGTTGCCATGGTACCGTAGCGCATTAGGGATGTTTACTGAGGCGCGTATACACGACTTCCCTGGTTGGGTGCGGCAGCGCTGACAGCTGACTTTGGTCACTTTGGAATAATGTTGTTTAATGTATACTTACATCTCATTAATTCGTTACCAAAGTGATGTACTACTTTTAACGTTGTAGAGGATAAGTTGTTTATGGGATTACTAACAAGATACCTATATTGTACTTTCTGGGAAATAAATTATCATTTTTATAATATAAATTGAGAGTAGTTGGCGCAGTGGAGCAGTGGTAACCCAGTGGTTACGACCCCGACTTTCGAGTTGTGGGTCGTGAGTTTCAATCCAAAAAAAAATCAAGATACATAAGTATTTATTTCATCGCCTCTGCGGGCCACCTCACGTTAGGGGGAGGGAGGTGTTAACTCCCCCCACATCAAAGAGAGGCGCGCGTGGAACACTACGCGCCGCCATCTCGGGTCCTAAGAAGTAGGGGGTGACGGATTCCCCAGTCTGTCGCCCCTGGACCCATTTAGAGGGGCAGGAAGAGGGCGTTGTCCGCCCTCCGCCCGCCGACGCCCAGTGCATCTGCTGCAGATCGGTTTAGCGGAAGGAATCTCCCGCTCCCTCTCTGCAGCCTCCTTCTGCGAAATGACACCACCACGTCCCAGGAATCCTCGTTGTCGACCATCGGAGTCGACAATGGCCGGCAGCGACAGGTCGCTGCCTACTCCCGAGATGAGGGCACGGCGCGGCTCCGTCCAAGCGGCACACTCTGCCAGCGTATGCCACGCCGTGTCCTCCCAACAGTCGACGCAGTGGTGACACCGAGCGTCCCGCTCCCTGTTTATGCGACATAGGGTACTTCCCGAAGCAGACAGACGTTGTCCTGTCTTGACTATGAATATTGAATGAAAGTTTTAGATGCTACGCTCAACTTTCTTTCGTAACTCGAGTCGTAACAGCTACATCAACATAAGGAAAAAGTACCTACACTTGCTTTAGTATTTTATTTAAAAGTGCCGATTCGCCCATTTCGGGCGAATAAATTGGCAAAATCGACTAATAAGCCACAAATTCACGTCCACTCCTCACTAGACGGGAGAACGTCACTCGACCATTTCGCTTTTCCCACTGTGTTCGCTCAAATGGACAGCCAGCGTAAGTGCACGTCAATATTTCGGCTGCCACAAGCATTATGCACTCAAATTCGTCAATTTTGACCAGTAGCCGCATTTGTGTGCACCGTCCCTTTGAGTGGACCCCTCTGACGCAGGGGATACTCAAAGTGCTCGATACGCCAAACATTTTGATTACCTACATCCTTTGAAGGTGAAATATAAATCACTTTGAGTTCTATTTGATTTCAGCCTTTGACTAGCGTCTGTCTGTTGCCGTTTGCTATGTAACCAATGGAATTCGTTTTTATTCGTAGAAAAGATACATATACAGACAGACGGACTGGCGTTTTGTAATAAAAATAAATATTTTGCGTGTCATATTTTTGGTATAGTGGTCTGAAGGAATTGTGGCTAAGTACTAACAGAGGCAAGGGTCGATAGATCAGGTTAAGTTACGCTTGCCTCGGTGGGTCCGTAGATGTGTGACCATATTTACATACCAAGAGCCCGCCACGTCCAAGAAAGCAGGCGGAGCTTTGAAATGAAATGAATATTTATGCAAATAAATATTTTAAGACACTGTTACACGTCAATATTGTGTTGGACAATATTTTAAAACTGTGTAGATGACGGCGTCGGCATTTCCTCGCTGACTGAACCCTGAGAAGTAAAAAGAAACAAAAAAAAAACTACTGACTTACAAAAAAAAAAAACACGACATCGTGCAATTTCGGAATTTTGGTGTCTTTGGTTTTATATTTTGCTTCCGACTTCCGAAATGATAGGCACGTTACACTTTGCGTTTTTTTTTGTTATTACGTTTTATATTTTTGTCGTTTTACTTGTGATACCTACTCCACCAGGATTCGTATACGTTCACTTGCTAACTAAATAACAGTGACCAGAAGTTATTATAACCATTATGTTATGCCTTTGTTATTCTGAACATCTTTGCGTTGCATTAATCGTCTCAGTAATTCATAAAATGTCTCTTTTTTTCAGTGTCTTTTTTCCAAAGCCTCCTCTAACTACTTCCACTGAATCCTATCTCTAGCAACTTTTCTCTAATTTGGGAAAATTATTACTATAATTATTATTATCAATAAACATTCACTGGAAAATAATACGTAATTTTGAAACTAACTCAAAAACGACACCTTAGAACTTTGATATGGGATTATACGATAAGGTGAGTCACGATCGTTGCTTTCGGGCCTTATCGTATTTGTTGTCAAGTAGCATGTTTTTAAACTCGGTGATCGTATAAGTGTTTGCTTATCGTAAGCTCTTTTGTTATACTAGTAGCTTATCTGTCGACATAAACGACTTTGTCATGTTTACAATAATTACGGGGTGTTGAGTGAGTCGGGTTGCTACCGCGAAATCTTATGACGTGTTTCAATTCATAATTTGGACTTAGTTATATTTTATTGTTTTCAAGTTCAAGAATGGCTAATGAGACACAATTGATTTTCTATTGTAACGGTAGGTACACATGTGAGCCGCACCCAAATTGCGTAACTCACGATTAATCATAATCTGTTTCGTTTTGAAACAGATTCTTAAACCATTGCTTCATAAGTTCGAAAAATGTGTCTGCTCAGCAACATATATAACGCAATGAATATTGTTGAACTGTCAAATTGAAACAGATTATGATTAATCGTAAGTTACGCAATTAGGGTGCTGGTCGGATTTCGGAGCATTAAACTATTAATGTATCTTATTGTTAGAGTAATAGGTAAGCTTCGTAGAAAAATGATTTTATAATCTTTAAATTGCAGAAGGTTTATTTCTATGGTCATGACTCATGATCATAGACAATAATGGTTGAAAATTACAAAACTTGTTTTTGGTTGATTAAAACGCAGAAATTTTTCGCAACAAAAAAAAAATCTGCTGTTTCATAGAAAAGTGAAATGCCTACGCGGTTAAAATGTATGGAACAGCTGATTTTTTTTGTGTATCCGGCGAAAAATGTCTGCGCTATCTAGAATGATATGCTGAATTCATGGTAACAATTTGCGCACTGGATAAAAACTTTTCCTGTATATGGGTTTCATAGTAAAATTGCGTGAAATCGTGATTTAAACGCAAGGGGTCAGAAAAGGAGCGTCGCCTAAACTAAGCCATTTGCAAACTCGCCATTTTTGTTATTTGACAGCTCACGGGGTGAAAGGATAATTTCCAAAGTCACTTCGCCCAAATTTAATTTATTTATGGGCGAGTCGACAACTCCAAATATACGTATTAGGCAATTAACACGCTAGATTTTTTATGCAATAAAGTTATCCAAATTTAATAAATATTTTTTTCTTACAACATAGTAGGGGACAATCAAAAACTCAAATAAGGATAGAAATTCAGAATAGTTAGTATTATTTTTATTAAATTTTTCTTACCACATATCTAATAGGAGAAATCTAACGAATGTTTGTATTTATTACCTACTTTATAACATCAAATTCAAACCTGATGGATCGACCCGTGTAGCTGTTATTACTTAGCCACGAGCCACTCACAATACATACATATCCATATATATAGTATATCGAGCCATTTTTACCTAAGCTGCGTTTTGCGACATTATAAACTACTAGCTTCCGCCCGCGGCTTCGCCCGCGTGGTAAGTAAATTATCGCCTGTGTGTTATTTTGTCTAAGCTACATTACTGGAAAGTTTCATCCAAATCCGTTCAGTAGTATAATTTGTAAAATTTGGTTTTTGTCGGTTAGGTACGCTAAATCGGCGGTAATGGCTCGATATTTTAGTGATCCAAACCTCGCATTTAGTAAAAGCCTCGTCTAGCTGCTTCCATAGTTATTTTCGCTTTACCCATCCAGGCTTAACTTAAGCGTAAGTCGGGGCTGTTATCTCCGGACAACCACTGCTGCCATCATCATAACATACCTACTATTTAACAAGTGAAACTATAAACCTGATAAAATTATTTATAAACAGGTAATAATCATTCGTCACCAAAACTCTTGGAACGTAAACAATAATTAAGGGGAATCTAGTCGCGGGCTTGAACTCATTGGTGGGCCTGGCTAAAAAGCACGCTGTCTCACCCACCAAGCATCACGTCCCACAGAGTAGTATCAGTGATGAGCAGTTAGACGCTAGTCTACACGAACAATGTTATTGAGTGAGATGCAGGATCATTTATAGTAAAACGGCAGGCCTAGACAAAACACATTTTTGTTAGCGTTCACGCCAAACGTTACGCCAAAATGTATGGAAATGACATTACCTGCGGAAAGTTAACGTCGTGTTCTTTCCGCAGATAATGTCATTCCCATACATTTTTTGCGTAGCGTATGGCAGGAACGCTAACAGAAATGTATTATGTCTCTGGCACCGGTGCGTAAAAAATTGAGAAAAGTCCTTCGGAAGATCGGGTGTTTATGAAAAAACCACTACATAAATCAATGACCAATAAAGTTTATTAAACTTTTTAATATTTGAACTTTGTTGCTACTGACTTGGTTTTGGAGATTATACACATCTTTTATTACTTAACCGCGCCCAAAGTTAGGTTAAATTAGCAAGAAAAACTAATCTTTGTTGGCTCCTAACTTTTGAATAGATTTTTATTTTATTATTCTGTTTCCGTACAGACAATTTTAATAATGAGAAATAACAACACCATGTTTAGTTTTTGATGGACATTGTCGAACAGGGGAATAGTACACTCCCGAAGTTTGTATGGAAAAAAGGTCGACTAGATTCACCTTAAGACAAGTCATCTCATTTTCTCGACATCATTAAAGGATTTTTTACTGTAAATAATGATATTTTACCTTGACAGTAGATAATTAACATTCGTAACGTTATGTAATTGGTATCCATATTGTTTTCCATTAATATCTGACCTCGGGCGGTGTCGGGTTGGATAACTAGTTTACATTGTATGAACTTTCGCTGTTTCTTCGTATTGCCGTTCAGTTCGCGGAATGCGACTGTTGTTTTTATTAATGATCTATGTTAATATTAGGAGAACCAAGGTAACCGACATAGCCCGAATAATTGACAAACTTAAGCGGCAGTGGGCAGGGCACATTGCTCGCAGAACAGATGGAAGATGGGGCTGAAAGGACCGCTGGTACGCCTCCGACGAGATGGACCAAAGACCTGGTGAAGGCCGCAGGAAGCCGCTGAATGCGAGAACCGGTCGAGGTGGAGGTGTTTTGGGAAGAATATGCCCAGCAGTGGAAATTTTTCGGCTGAAATGATGATGACGATGTTAAAATTTGTCTCCAAGAATGTTTTAACAAAACTTATTCGGTTAAATTTATTAAGAGAGGCTAAGTCATAACAGCCACACGGGTCGCTTGATCCGGTTAAGCTATGCTTGCCGCAGTTGGTCGTCAGAAGCCCGTTATTCTGACAACCAGTGTTACCAAGGGGTACCTGTCGTTTTACCCAGTAACTGGGTTGTTGATGTTAGATAGGCAGTATCTCCATGAAAAATACTTGAATTCAGTTGCATCCGGTTAGACTGGAAGCCGACTCCACCGTAGTTCGGAAAAGGCTGGGCTTTTGATGAGGTTCTAGGTAATCATAAAAAAATAATTTGGCAACAGAGGTAGGCAGAAACTAAAGAACGCCACCATACATACTCCTTGTGCTTCGTTTATGTTCTTATGGACTACTCACACTTATTCAGCTCTGTTCAGCTTTTGTCCATTTATAACAACGTTCAAAATGATTCAGATTATAATTGATCGTGCGTTACGCAGTGCAGGTCATACTCGCACACCGGTACCTATAAAAATTAGCAGGCGCAATACGAGTCCGCGCCGTTCAATTGGGAAAATTTGACAGTTTGGGGTAGCTTGATGTGCCAGCTGGCGTCCGTACTTTAGCAAAAGTGTCGTGACGGACAAAATGATTCACTTTGTCGGTCTGGCTCTCATTCGCCAAGTACATATGCAAAGTTAAAACATGCATGAAGAAAATTTATTCCAAAAAATCATTGTTCCTAATAAGATAGTCAGATGTTACTCTTCCATTTAAGGCTCGACGAGCCACAGAGACCACACAAAACACAGAAATTACCAAGAACATTTTAGTCCAAAGCATTCAACATACAAACAGAAATTACAAATACTTTGCCCATAATAATTGGTCTATGCCCATAACTGCGACAATAA
This sequence comes from Polymixis flavicincta, assembly GCA_949987655.1. Classification (NCBI taxonomy): domain Eukaryota; kingdom Metazoa; phylum Arthropoda; class Insecta; order Lepidoptera; family Noctuidae; genus Polymixis; species Polymixis flavicincta. Next base: position 4,827,793 of record OX465171.1, on the reverse strand, counting down.
CAGGCGGCCATCTTGGTCCAGCTACAATGGATTACGTCACACGTTTCGAAAGGGCAGTGGGTTCGGAATTCGAGCGAAACAATGCTTCGGATGAGCTTAATTATGGGGCTTGTGTTACGTGTGAACTTATTATTAACTGTCTTTTAAATGAGTGATGTTATTCTTTTTATGTAACGTTTTGTTTTTGAGTCAATTAATGAGTGAGTAAATTAATTAAGACAGTTCCGGAACTTTCTAAAGTACAGAAGATTGAAACTTGATATAGTAAAATTGTCATGAAAGATCTAAAGGCAAAAATAAACATTTAATTTTCATTTCATTTCATAAACTTGTTATTTGATTTTTTTTACGTGATCATTCATCATTCATTTTAGATCCATTTTCCATCATTTGCCCAACCTTGCCTCATTTCGGTTGTGGTCGGCTTCCAGTCTAATCAGATGCTGCTGAATACCAGTATTTTACATGGCGCAACTGCATATAGGAGGGCAGATAGGCAGTCAGAGACATGTTCTCAATTGAACAACCTATATTGCGTGCATGAGATTGTTTATAAAAATTTAAAATAAAGTAAAATTCTTGTTTTCCATTTTTTTAGAGTTCACTTTTTACGCAGTGGGGTTTTTTGATTTTACTCGTTTGTGTTATTATTTTTTACGTTTATAAAACTTAAGATGACTTTCAAAGACTCATTGAAATACTTGCCATAGTTCGTCGACTTTATTTTTTGTCAATATGGCGTCTGGTTTTCGCAAAATTGAATTTTGGGACTTACCTACCTTACCTGCATTGCGGTGCGCGTTCTGCGAGTCCGAGTCCTCTAGGGTAGTTGGTATTCCTTGTTTTGTTCAAATTTTCAGTCGAAATTCACGTTTTTTGACTGAAATTCCATTTTTTTTGTTCAGCGTAATTTTCAATAACGCCATAGTTACCTAGCCCGCGCGGAGACGCGTCTTCTGACATATCACCCGTGCGCCTAGCGTATATAGTCACTTTAATACATAAAAAATTTCTTTATTCTATGTAATTCGTAGGTAGGTACCAAAATCCTCCTAACCGAACCAAGTTTGCATACAATCGTCATATTTTTGCACCCAGCTGACGCGTTTTGAAGTTGTTTTCAGCCGAGTAATTCCTATTTTCTAATAGGGTATTTTCCAATTTATTAAAAACTATTCTAATTTGAAGACTGGGACGAAATATGTAACAGAAAAATAAAAGTAAATTGATTTATATCCATTTTCTCAATTAAAAACGATTTAAACCAAATTTATTTTTCGTTGGTATGAATTTACCGCCAAAACGCTCCTTACGATGACTTATATCACGTGACGTCAACTTTGTGTAAACTAAAGTACATAGTTAGTAAGTAAACAAGTGAGTGTCGTGTTTATAATTAAAAAGATTTTTTATGGATAGAAAGTGAAATCACTGGTGTGCGGTGCCTCTGTGCACACATACTCCTAAAATTGCACCAAACTAAGTATTTTTACTGGTGCTGCTTACACAAAGCTGAAGTCACGATGTCACGTGATAAAAACTCATCGTAAGGAGCATTTTGGCGGTAAATTCAAAACAACGAAAAAGAAATTTGATTTTAATCGTTTTTAATGGAAAAAATGGACATATTTTATTTTATTTTTATTATTCAGTTAAATATATCGTCCCAATCTTCAAATTAAAATAGTTTTTATCAAATTGGAAAATACCCTATTAGGCTACTAAGACCATCTGACAAACGAAAACACGAAAAAATCAAATCGATTCATCGGCCAAGGCGTTTGTTTTCTAGAGCCTTTGCGTCGCGCAGTCATGAAATTATGGCAATTTATTTTACTATTTGGAGTTGAGATTATAAGTACATAGGAAATAACGAAAATGTGTCTAAGAAACAAGTTCTTAATGAAACATTTTAACGTATACTGCTGCAGGCAACGTCAAGTCTCCAATTTACAGGCGTCACGTTAGTGTGGCCGCCATGCCGTAATCCAATAATATTTATCAACCCTCGCTTCGATTAAGGCTTAGCGGACAAAGACAAACACATTTAATGCTTTGTTGGAGCCATATTTTACTGACAATTTTAACGTCAATTTCAATTGCACGTTTTGAATTAAAGGCAATTAAGTTATGAGAAAAGGTCACAGCCAGTACCTACATGCAATTAAGTGCATAAAAAGTCTGACTTCATTCTTGTTTGCTAACTAATAACACGAAAAAGCCTCCCTCTCGTATAGTTTCAAATACCTAATTTAGTCAAGTAGGTAAATTACACATGTCCATGTATTTAGGGCCTTTGGAAGAGTTGCCCGTTTTCCTCCATAGGAAACTACAAATTTTTCAGGTTATGTCGTATACCTTGGTTCTTCTGCGTACCTTTTATATCTCAAGTGTTAATAGCACTTTAAGGCGCTTTCAATTTAGACGTTTCGTGTCGGACCGCTGCGGTGCCGAAGCGGTGCGTTTGTCGTATTGCACACGGACGGTCGTTTGTTTTCATACAAAGCGCGCGGTGCGGCAACAGTGCGGCGTCGGTACCGCGAACGGTCGACAACAGGACGGTAACGTCGCAAACTCGATGTGTTCATTTCGATGTTGACTAGTGCGGTGATTAGACGTGAGACCTAATTTTATCGAATTTTCATTTATTTATTTGCTTAAAATGGATGCTATAAACGTTGAAGAATTTATAAATGAAATAGAAATACGGCCTGCTATATGGAACTCGAAAAGCGATAAACACACTATAATCGCACGGAAACAAAAAAAGCCTTGGATCTTGTTTTAACCTAGGGTATTAGATTATGGAAATTTTAGGGGGGCATCGTTTTTGTTTTTGTTTCTGTTTGATATTTTTCAACAAGAGCACTAACAGTAATGTTTCTTCGTCAGAGTCCACAGCTTAACTGCTGTCAAATGTATTTAGAACATCACTAGCATACAAACGCACGGCAGTCAGATACGCTTTCAATTTAGGCGTTTGGTATCGGACTGCTACCGTACTGCAGCGGCCCGGCAGCGGGTTATAACAAGCGGCACGGTAAACGTGCGGCAGCGGTCCGACACGAAACGTCTAAATTGAAAGCGCCCTTATTATAGTCCAAAATATTCAGCAATGCTACATCATCTCGCATCTTGCCCTAACAATTTTATTATTCCTTATAATCATTTCGTTTTGTTGATTCCTTTTGCAATTAAAACAGCGCTGTATGATACTAGACATAGTCAATCAATCAATCAATCTACCTAACTTATTTCCCAACTATGATAAGTCGACTTCCAGTCCAACCGGATGCAGCTGAATACTAGTAGATTACGTATCCTTACGATTACACAACCCTGTAACTAATACCACAGCCCTGGTAAGACTGATTGTCAGACTTTCGGGCTTCTTGCTACCAGTAACGAAACTGTCAAAGATGTGTGCGTACATATATAGTTGTAATTTTTATTTAATTTTTTGTTTTTATGTTCAGTGTTAAATTTTATGTAAGTGTATTTAATGGATTGAAATAGTTTAATATGTGTGTATAACATCGTCTTGTGTAACTGTTAGATGTTGCACTTATTGGTGTTAATAAATAAATAAATGTACAAATAACAGTCCAGACCAACGGCTTAACGAAAGGTCAACCATTTCGCGAACCGACCGCGGCAAGCTTAGCTTAACCTTTGATCGACCCATGCGGCTCTAATTATTCAGCCACGAGCTCCAGCGGCGAGGTGTCAATATAAAAAAAAACAGACATGAACACATAATTTATGAACAGTCCATAGGTTGGTTAGTGATGAGTTAGTAACAGAAAGTACTTATAATCTATATTAGTATTGTTAGTAAAAACACAAACACAGCTAAATTGACTAAGCCCGCCCTCGAAGCTCAATGTGGAACCACCATACAATACAATACAATAAGCCATATGTACATTTACGCCTCCGCCTAACTCTTGGGGAATAACAGGCATGACGTTATGTGATGAAATGATTTATTTGCGTGTACCTATAGCTAGCTCCACCCAGTGCCGTTGTATAGGACAGTCTGGCCTTTTATAATATGTAATGGTGAATTAAATACTCGTAGTTTAACTATATTTTTTGGCAATAGTAGCCACTTATTGACGTGCCATTTTTTAATAGAGATAGCGGAGATGTCGATGCGAATTCTCAAAGGGAAGCCTGTAGAAATCGTGTTATATGGTGCTTTCGCCACTGACGAGCTCCTCATTAAACTAAACGTAGAGCAGAAAAAATAATGTTTTTTTAGTTTGACAACGTACCTAACGATAGATCCTCCCCGAGTGGGTTCCCGCATTGTCGTTGCGTGGGGGCTCAGTAGCCGTGGTCTCCCAGCCACGGTGAAGCGAAGAGGCTTGGGGTTCCTCTTGTCGCTCGTCAGGGCTTTTGCCTCGAAGCCGACAACGTAGCGGCCTAAAAAGTAGGTTGCGGTGAGGTGCACCGCCAATGAGGTGGGCCGCGATGTCGAAAGGGAGGCATCGCGGCTGAGGTTTATAGGCTGCGGCGGAGGAGGAGTGCCGGTACTTTTGAGTAGCGCTCTTCCTTTCCGTGGCCTGGACGGGGCCGCCACCGTTTGATGGCCGACCCAGAGGTGCCGCAGGGGAAGAGGAGTGTCGGTATAGCGTTGGCCGCTCTCCCTATTCCCTGCGGCCGAAAGTGTTACTGTGCTGACCCGTCACAGGGTTTTTTTTTTGGTTGGGACATAACCAAATAACTTCTCCCGCTCTGGGTGGAGCAGGAGGGCGTGTCAGACTTTTACTGACTAAAACCCACCCGTGTTTCCTCAGTAGCCTGTGTGCCAGGGGCGGTGATATCTGTTTTGAACAACCCGCACCCTTGGCAGGGAGCGGCCCTTGTAACCCCACCAGTTGATACTGATATCTCTTTGAGATGCGCGTGGAACACAACTCGCCGTCGACCTGGGCTTGATCCTTACCGGACAGCGAGCTACCCATTACTCGCCATCCGCAAGCCCACGCCTACGGTGGCCGGGAATCAGCCTGGGATTCCTGACGCCCAGAGCGTCTCCTGTGGCCGTGAAGGCGCATATACTGCCTCACCCGCACGTGCGCCGCCTCCCTCTTTGCGAACATCACTGCTTCGCAGAAGGAGGTGACGGCTACCCATGCACTCTCGCTCCGTACCATGGCCTGGACCAGGGCTGGACGCGAAAAATCCAGGACGAAAATCCAACGAGGACACGGCGGTGCTCAGCCCAAGCCGGGTAGACCTCCACCGTATGCTCCTCCGTGTCCTCAGGGAAATTTTCGCAGCGGAAACACCAGGGTGTTTCCTCCCGCCTTATGCGAAACAGGAAACTCCCGAAAAAGCCGTCTCCGGTGAGGACCTGCGTCAGGCGGAAGGTGACTTTATTGATGTTGTGGTACCAAAAATTGTACAAATTTTTCGTTAAAATAGGTTGCTGGTTCGAACGTCTTTAATAAAATAAGCACCCCAATTGCGTAACACACTATTAATCAGAATCTACTTAAATCATTTTGTAGGACGTTGCTAATCCATTGCTTGTTATGTTCATCTATTGTAGCTGCTTAGCAATGTAAATAAGGCAATGCATGTTGTTGACCTGTCAAAAAGAAAGCCATTCTTAGGTACTATTAGTGTGGAACACAATTACCACGCAATACAATGTAAGTCAACACAAAAAAAATCTTACAAAGGTAGGTACAGGGGGCTTGTGTTAAGCTACGCTTGCCGCGGTTGGTATATGGATGGGTGACAATCTTTACATGCCACGACCCCTCCGTTCCTCGGAAAGCACGTTAAACTGTTGGTCCCGGCTGTCATATGTGGATTTTGACATTCGTTACGGGTCGTCAGAAGCCCAAAAGTTTGACAACCAGTCTAACTAAGGGGTATCGTATTACCCAGTAACTGGGTTGTGGAGGTCAGATAGGTAGTCGCTTCATGTAAAATACTGGTATTCAGCTGCATCCGGTTAGACTGGAAGCCGAACCCGACATAGTTGGGAAAAGGCTAGGCAGGTGTTGATGACACAGGTAGGAACAATCATAATTCACTGACAGACAACGCACATTCGAAGCCCCAAATTTTTACGCTCATTTTCTCTAAATAATAAAAGAGATTACGGAAGTATTACGAAAATTCACCCTCTAAACAGGTGTAATAGGGGTAGTCCCCTATTACACCTGTTTATAGGGCAAATTTGCGCGCAAAATCACCCCGCACACTGCTCGTATTCCAGACAATAGTCCGGCTTTTACAAAGGTTTTAAGTTGTTGACAAATTGTTTAATAAAAGTGTGTGCTATTTTGACCTTTCTTCTAAAGTGATTACGTGATAGATTGCTATCCCATCGTGCTTCACGGTTTTTATATCTATACTTAGTTTTTGTGTATGTTACCGTCAGCCATATTTTCCCGGGCGTTCACTGAGCTAGGATATTGAACCCCAGTTGCACCGGACGACGGGCTGCGCCAACCACCCCCACAAAATCCCTGGAATCTGAAACGATCCCTTTTCTACCTCAAAGGCTTGCTGTCAGTACCAGACATATTCAATTAATTATTATATTTCCGATTTAATATGTTCTGACTGTAGTAAAGCGTAATCTTGGTTTTATTCAATTTTAAACTGTACCTACCTACTATTTTGTCGTACAAATGTATTTTATACATGGCCTACTTCAATTTCTAATGGCAATTCAGAGGGGTAATTGCATAAAACGAACATTAGGAATTACTTTATTTTTGACAGTTCAACAAAATTCATTTTGTTATTTATTTACTTAATGTGGTGCCGGACGTAAAAGAATAGCACCATCCCATTGCTTCCCGTGGGTGTCGTAGAAGGCGACTAAGGGACTTAGGTACTAGAGAATGGGCAGCAGCGCTCTCTATGCATTTTACCACCATGCTGCGATCGCCAACCCGTGTGCCAAGCGTGGCGATTATGGCAAAACCCCCCTTTTGTGGTAGGTTTATGTCCAGCAGTGGACGTCTTTCGGCTGAAATGATGATAATGATGATGATTTATTTACCTGATTGAGCAAACAAATTTTCCGAACATAATTATGAAGCATAATTTGCAGGTCAGTGTCAGGCTGTATATTGAACAAAATAATTATGTAGGATTTACAGAATTTAAAAATTAAAATCATCATCATGAAGAAAGGGCGCTTTGGGGGACTGTACGAGTATTAGGTAATTTCGACGTTCGAAAATTGAATTTAAATTACTTCTAATTTGAATTCAAATTACTTTGAAGATTAGTTTTAACAAGGTGACAAAGTGTTATAAAAAAAAAAAATATGTTAATAATTAGATATGTACAAAAGTGGAGCTAACAAACTGCTATGGAGTTTAGCGGAGGTAAATGTAACCTGCAATAAATGTTTTCTGTGAATAAACATTTTATTTTTCAATAAGATTGAATGATTTTGTCAAAAAATAATCAGAAATCATCAATATATCAATTGATGATTTAAATTACTATAATTCTGTGAATTCATACGTGTAACGGTATCGCGTATCATATTTTGTTCAACACAAAGCCTAACACTAACCTGCGAATAGAAAAAACTCACGACATTCTTAATGTCGTGAGCTACCGTGCCCTTTTCCCCTTAGGGTGACACTTATCCACATTTTTTCCATACAAACTTCGGGAGGGTTTTACTTCACTATTTGACTATGTACATCAAAAATTAAACATGGTATGGTTTTATCTCATTATTAATATTGTCTGTACGGAAACAGAATACTAAAATAAACAGCCATTAAAAAGTTATGAGCCAACAAAGATTAGTTTTTCTTGCTAATTTAACCTAACTTAGGGCGTGTTTAAGTAACAAAAGGAGTGTAAAATCTCGAAAACCAAGTCGGTACCGACAAAGCTCAATTATCGAAAAGTTAAATAAACTTAATTGGTCATTGATTTATGCAGTGGTTTTTTCAGAAAACCCAATCTTCCGAAGGACATACATAAATTTACATACACATACATAATATAAGACCTTTCACCTTCACGCAACTCGTTGCATTATGTTCTAATAAGTATTGTTGATAAAAGTTTTTTGTTAGGCGCTCCGTTTCCGTCAAGAATGTACCTACCTACTCCCAAAAAAAATGTGTGACAATAGTTTAATATTGTCAATGAACGTGTCAAACTACTTTAGTGCGCAAAATGTCTACTGTATGGCCCCAATTATCTTTAATCTCATATTTATAAAAATGAATCCCTATTTCTCTTGGTCACGGCATCACACGTGAACGGCTGGACCAATTTTGCTAATTCTTTTTTTGTTGTGTTTGTTATTGTCAAGAGAAGGTTCTTATGGAAGAAAAAATAAGAAAGTTTCGCGTAGCATTCAAAAAATTTAGAAAACTTGACGACCGTATTAAACTTTCGTAAAAAATGGTGAGAGGGAGTGGGCCGTAATCCACCACGCGGGCCCAGTGCGGGTTGCTAGCGGTCACATGTTCAGGACATGCTAGTTTCTTCACGATGTTTTACTTCACCGTTTTGAAAGCAGTAGTGATAAAATTATTTATTTACACCACAAAGTAAAGCGCCTGACTGGGTGTGAACCTATGACCTACAACTCGTACCTAAGTCGCAGCCGTAACCACTGGGCTATTTATATTACGTCCTAATCCCAAAATCGTTTAAATAACAAGTAAGTTGATAAACGTTTTCATATTTTTTTCACACTCGAAAATGTACGAAAAAGAAAAATTTCAGATAGAAATCAATATACCTACCTTATAATTATGAGAGTCCTCAGTCCAGCGGTCAAGCTAATATTATGAAGTTATTCCTTAAATATGACTTTCTGTTATTGTACTTTCAATCTTTTCCCCAGATAGATAAACCTTATTTTCCAATACATTTTTTTTAGGTCTCTTGGCTAAACATCACACAGATTCATTACTTCAATTGCTTTGATAAATATAGGGTTAGAAAACCTTATTACAGAGCTTTCCACTCGACCTGGGTTTTAATTTCGATGAACCCTCTAACGTGTACCTCTGCTCCCCTAGTGAGTGAGTACCCTCTTTTCATTTTCAGTGTCTTTATTTTCATTTTTTTTTTTTACTTTTTCGTAATGTGTGTAACAGTGACAGGAACTGCCAGGGGTGCGGGTTTGTTCGAAAGAGACACCACAGCCCCTGGCATACGGGCTACTGAAGGAACACGGGTGGGTTTTAGTCAGTAAAAGTCTGACACGTCCTCCTGCTCCACCCAGAGCGGGAGAAGTTATTTGATGATTTCCCAACCAAAAAAAAAAAAAAACAGTTACAGGAAGCAGCAGAATGTCATCAAGATACATAAAGTGTATTGAAAACATAATTATAATTGAGGCTAACGCAAAAACTACCGAAGCAAAGTTAATAAAATGTATATGGCACCACCCCTGAAGCATACTTTAAGCATTTTTCGAATTTAATCCACAATTTGACGGAGATATCGCGGAATAAACATACATAAAAGAAAAAGAAACATACAGTCGACTTGAGAAACTCCTCCTTTTTGCAGTTGGTTAAAAAAAATGTGGCAATATGCTTAATATAACAATGTTACAGACATTTTTCGTTTTAGTTGGACAAATTCCGCCACAAGATTAAAAACGTTGGTTTGAACCAAGTAAAGTCTTTTTAACACCATAAGTACCTACAGCAATTATAATAATATATTGAACATAATAATCCTACTAATATTATAAATGTGAAAGTTTGTGAAGATGTTTGGATGTTTGTTACTCAATTACGCAAAAACGGCTGAACAGTTTTAGATGAAATGTTGGCACACAGAAAGATTATGACCTAGATTAACACATAGAATACTTTATATCGCGGTAGTAGTACACACGGCTACACATTGAGCTATACGTTTCCAGTATAAGCTGATCTCGCATTGTAAAGGATTTCCGTACAGCGCGCAGCGTGAGATCAGCGTAAACTGGAAATGTTTAACTTAATGTGTAGCCGTGTGTACGTTCCCGTGGGATAATTTTCGAATACTATAAAAATACACGATGGATGGACTGTGTGAATGATTAGAGGGGGGGCTATCGAGATGAGGACTAATATGGAAGAAAAAACTTTTAGCTTTGACCCCAAATGAATTGGGATAACGGCAGAAGAATGATAATGATCTAAGCTAAATCTTCAGTCCCTTAATTCCTTCATCAATCAGGTTATTCTAGAAACATTCGAACATCAGTTAAACATTGCAAAAATGTGCCCGATTCATAGGTGCACACGTGCACCCCTTTTTGGACAAAAGAACTGAACAATGCTTTGAGCTTCCAGTACTTTAAAGCGCGGCGTCCTGCGTTGTGAATTCAATCCTGCACAACATCGACGTGTTATTCGATATTTCGACAATGGCTCTTTGTCGGTATCACCCCCATATTCATAGAGATATGATCTTTTCACTGACGTCGCTCATATCGTGAACCATTTCAGTAGTGAAAGTTCAAAATACCAAATACCTGGAACGGTGCAGTCCGTGATATTAATTGGATTTCGTGTAGGTTTGGTATTTCATTTTGGCGTAAAAGGGTATATTATGATATGTTTATTTTTTTTGAAGGTGGGATATCATCAAATAACTTCCCCCGCTCTGGGTGGAGCAGGAGGGCGTGTCAGACGTTTACTGACTAAAACCCACCCATGCTCCCTCAGTTGCCTGTGTACCAGGGGCCACGGTTCGGTATATTCGAACAACCCGCACCCCTGACAGGCACCGGCCCTTGCGGATCTCACCAGTTGGTGCTGACATCTCTTAGAGGCGCGCGTGGAACACAACGCGCCGTTTACCCGGGCTTAGTCCTTACCGGACAGCGAGCTACCCATTACTCGCCATCCGCAAGCCAGCGCCTAATATTATTATATGTTTCCCTGTAATTAATAATTGTGGTGGTTTGCTTAGTTATGGTCTCGGACGGGGCTAATAAATAAACTAAGTTCTTTGCAGGGTGGCTGGTACAAAATGAATGAGGGTTTGTGATGGTAGTACTCAGTGGTGGATGGGAGGATGAGGGAGCTGGTTCAAGCACCCTAAACGTAAAAGCATATAGGTTCTTTAGTAACAAATCTTAAATTGAATTATTGATATTTTTTTTGCATTTGCAATGCAAAGACTGAACACCTGATCTCCACTACCCCCTTACTGCGTAAAACGATACACCTTAAGACTGATTGACAGACTTTACAGCTTCTGACGACCGGTAACGACTGTCAAAGATCTACGAAAGACAGCCAAGACCAACAGGTTAACGAGCTTTCTGAGGAACGGTTCTGTCTTGGTATGTCAAGTTGATCCTGATGGATTGATCCATGTGGCTCTAGTTGCTTAGCCACAAGCCCCACATCTAAGAGTACAGCAAACAACAGAAAAAAATCTCCCAATAGAATCTCTACGAAGTCAAATAATGGACAATTTAAGTCATTCACTCAAGACCGAGATTTGAATAAAAGAAAACTGAAGGCCAATTCTCGTAATTAAAACCGTTCAAAATCTAGTCGCAGTGTCATCTCAGCGACAAGCAAATGTCAAAAATGTATGAAAAATCGAGGCATTTTTGACAGATTGACACTAAGATCAGACTGTGAACGTTCCCAAAATTAGTAGAATTGCCACTCTGGAATCCAACTACATCTGTGCAATAACTTCGCTAGCGGAACCAAACGGAGTTGCCTATTTCCGGTTAATTGGTAGGTTGGGATCCTTCAATGACTACCCCTCTAGCGTTAAGAAGTAATTTTCTTCTAATCGGCGCAACGGATATTGAGAGCGGTAGAATATTTTTACAAAACTCAATTCCGTGAATGCTATTCAAGATGTAAAATGTAAAGCGGCCAAGTGTTAGTCGGATTCGCACATGACGGGTTCTGTACCACATAGCAAAAACGCATTTCTTCTTAATTTTATTAACTTCATTTATTTTAATTGTTATAGTATAAGTGACAATAAAAATATTCACTCTACGAACTGAATACATATTTTTTAATTATTTATTCAGAAAAACAAACAATTACACATTAAGAATTAATAAAAGATAGGATACAGAAATGATACAAATGTGATATTAACCACGATCTCCACAAATACACAATGAGATGATTTAGTAATTTTTAAGACTAGCGTTGTTAAGAATAAAAAAAGAGGCAATAAAAAGTATATAAGTATCAACAAAACATAAAGCTGTCAAAACTTAAACACAATTGGAACAATAGTGCACATTTATTTTTCAATTATGTTAAGAGTCTAAATTTTCTATGCGGTAACGCAAACAGATCCAAACTGCAGAAATTCTATTAACTATTTCAAAGAAACAAACGCCGAAAAATCACGTTTCTTGTATGGTAAAATAAAACAAAGTCAATAAATTAAAAGGAGTCTCCCTTTAATTATTAACTTTGTTTTATTTTTATTATGTGTTGTTATAGAGGCAATAGAAATGTCTACTTATAACGGTTCATGAGATACAGCCCGCTCACAGACCGAAGGACGGTCGAACAGACACCGAAGGCTTAATAATGGGTTCCATTAGTACCGTATTATTGTACGGAACACTAAAAATGCTGTAAAAGGGCCCTTTTCTTGACGCAATTGACAGGGGCGTGCTTATTTTTTACTTTTTGTGCCACCCGCTTCATCCATGGTCGGAAATTATTCCATAGGAAATGACTACTGAGATAAAAAGTACCCTATGTCTTAATTAACGCTTTGGTCTACTTTGCCTGAGTAAATCCAATCAGCCGGTAGGGCGTAAAAAGGTACACAACAGACGGACAAAGTCACTCTCGCATGTTTAATTTATAATGTATTAAGGGGTTATGGAACGGCGACCGCGTACCGGAACGCGTAGCGTTGCAAGGCTCCATAAGATGGACCGCTGACCTTGTGAGGGCCGCTGGTGTCCGTTGGATGCGGGAAACACAGAACCGGTCGAAGTATTGGAGCTTGGGGGAGGCCTATGTTTAGCAGTGGACGTCTTTCGGCTGAAATGATGATGATGAGGGGGTCCTAGGAGAACGTATACCTTATTTGTGATATTCTTCAGAAAGATCAGGTCCTAGAGACAAATTACATTTCTGTTAGCGTTCACGCCAAACGCTAAGCCAAAATGTATGGGAATGACATTACCTGCGGAAAGAAGACGACGTAACCTTTCCGAAGGTAATGTCATTCCCATACATTTTGGCGTACCGTTTGGCGTGAACGCTAAAAGAAATGTATTATGTCTAGGCCTGCAGGTGCGTCGCAACCGGCGTGTGTGTATGACCAGATAGATGTATTGACGTCATCATCTACCTAGCCCCTTCCCAACTAAGTTGAGGTTGACTTCCAGTACAACATGATGCAGCTTATTACCAGTATTTTACATGGAGCGACAGATTACCTGACCTCCACAATCCAGTTACTGCGTAATATGATACACCTTGGAAAGACTGGTTGACAGACTTTTGAAATTCTGACGACTGGTGACGACTGTCAAATATCTACGAATGACAGCTAGAACCAACGGTTTAACGTAAAATTCCGAAGCACGGAGGGTGATGGTATGTTAATATGGGCACCCATCCACGGACCAACCACGGCAAGTGTAGCTTAACCTGATCGATCGACTCGTGCGGCTGCTATTACATAGCCACACGCCCCTGGAGTCCAGATATACAGGATAAGTTTTTAACCAGTGCTCTGATTGTTACCATGAATTCCGCATATGATTCTAGACCATTCGCAGAAATTTTTCGCCGGTTATAAAAATAAAAATCAGCTGTTTCATAGAAAAGTACAATACCTACGCGGTCAAAATGTATGGAACAGCTGTTTTTTTTTGTACAACCGGCGAAAAATGTCTGCTCTAGGGAGTCTAGAATGATATGCTGAATTCATGGTTACAATTTGCGCACTGGATAAAAACTTTTCCTGTATGAATGTAAACGAGGCAAGAGGAGTATGTGCCTACAGGTTGCATTCTATAGTCTCTTTACCCCTATGGTAAGAAGTATGTATTTGTATGTATATATGTGTATTACCTACTAATACATATATACATACAAATATTCACGCCTGGTAGTATTGATTTGCAGAGTTTAAGTAAGCTGTCACATAGCGTTCGAAGCAATTTCAAATTATTCCACCGGACATAGTCGACATTGTTGCCAGTTTTAAAATGGTTTAACCGAGCTTGAACCAAACCGAGTGACCCAGACTAAAAAAAATATATATGAAAGGGATGGATTGAATTGATGACGATGATGATGAATTGAAAACCTGCAGTAGCGCACACAACCCTTGTGTGAATGACATCATTGTAGGCGGTGATGTTCCTTGCAAAATGATGCTCATGTTGGGAGAACCGGAATACTTCAATAAATTTCAGCATGTTAGTTACTGGGAACTCAACAAGTACAGCAACAGTTTGCTGACCTCCTTTCTTGGTCGGTCATTCTCCTTTTGAATGTTGGAGAAGTTTGTGCTTATATTAGTAAACGTGACCACTTTTCGGTTTCGGTTAGAAGAGTCGGAATCAAAGTGACTTTGGATTGTCTCATTAAAAATTATCTACATTTTCAACCTTTTCGTCCTACCTGCTCAAAATCTCGCACCTGGACTTGAGTTGCCTTGGCTTACCTGGAAGTATTTAAATGGATTCTGGACTCCGGTAGGCCGAAGCAAAGCAAACCTATTCAGGTGGAGATTTTCAGAGGACTCCGCTCTGGAATGTGTAAGTGTGGTGTTGCGTGTCCAGCTTGTTCTCTTGTCTGCACGCTACAGCAGCTGATTGACGCTATTGAACGTACCAAACTCGTAGTTAAATCCTGGACTGAATCTGTATACATTGCTAGCGATATGCTAAGAAGATGTGGCCACAACACCTCAAAACGGCACCTTCTCTTTCTTGCATGTACAGAGGCCAGCACATCAAGCTACCCCAATCTGTCAAATTTCTTTGATAGTTTTTCAACTTTATTACAAAGGAATAAGGTTTATGTTCAATTGGGAAAATTTGACAGTTTGGGATAGCTTGACCTGCTGGCGACTGTACTTGCAGTGACCTTTTCGCATAACTATATTACATAAAATTCAAAACTTGCCAATTGCCTAATGCGAATTTCAGGAGCTGTCGATTCGCCCAAAAATAAATTACCTTCATGCAAGTCGCCTAAAGAAAATAATATATTCGAATTGACTTCAAGCGGTTTCTACAAGCACACACAAAATTACTTCCAAGATAATGAAGTTTGATTTATCGGTTTACATTATTTTGAAACCAAGTATCTCTATAAACACATAATTCACATAATTATTCTCAAGTAACTAAGTAAATAGACAATAGCTTAATCTCATTTACAAACCCACCCCTAATTTTAACTATAACCTAAGTAACAAAACAAATTCGCTCAAAGTTTATACAAAACAAAAACGAAACGTCACAAAATGAAAAATGGATCTGTCTCACGGAAAGCTAATAGGAAAATGACCAATAAATCTTCAAATAACTGCTATTACCCATTAAGTAATACGGTTTGATCGACAAACAAGATAAGTACCTACATCAGCGAGATACAGAGCTCAGTAGAAGCTTCTCAGACTAAATATCTACATATCTTCGTTCTACCGGGATCACTAATTAGAGAACTCACGACGACATTAAATCGATAGAGAGTATTAACCTACCTCTGGAAGGCTGATAAAAGTCGATAGAGTATCGGAGAATAAGTAAACTTAAGAATAACGAGATAAGGTTTAAAAATCCTTGTAGCGCACTTAATTGCGGAAAGGAAAATGTCTACATCTGATGACATCTTATCAAAACAGAATTAAATATTTAAAACTCGAAAGTTTGAAGAAATGAAACATCACTAATAAAGCTTAGAAGTTGAGTGCTTTAAGATTTTCGAGGGTAGCGGTAATGCCGTTTATATAGGTAAGTACCTAATAGAATTCTTACTAAACACTAGCTTTTGCCCGCGGCTTCGCCCGCGTGGAGGTCGAAAATTATACCACGGGAACGTATTACCGGGATAAAAAAAACGACGGGTTGCACTCCGGGAGTGCCGGCAGAAGTGAAAACTTGAATATTAACGTTGTGCATTTTTGATATTTTGGAATGGTTAGGGAATCATTTTGCACGAACGGCTTTAATTATCAGTATATAAATACTATGATTTATGTGGTAGAATACAATATTTATTTATTGCGTTATCGACTAACACAAACATGACAATTTATATTACATTAAAAAGTTTATCTCACAGAAAAATCAAGCCATCAGCTGTCACCATCCATGGATGCGCGTGGCACGCTGTAACATAAACACACGAATATTCGCGCAAGCGCCCTGCGCGGCCTAAACGAAACAGCAGGCGCAGGCACACATTTTCGCCGCGCGCTAGAAAGAGAGGGGGATACTCGTACTTCCTCTCCTACGCCGCGCCGGCTGTCTACTCTCCATCCGTCTTACGAATTTTCGATCAGGTCACGTGTCCTGACGCGAGTTTAATTTTTTTACCCACTACAAAAAAAGTGTACAATACCGCTAAAGAAGTTTTCACTTCAATTATCCTATGTGTTAATACAGGTTATAATCTATCTGTGTGCAAAATTTCATCCAAACACATTCAGCAGTTGTTGCGTGATTGAGAAAACATCCAAACATCTAAATATCCAAACATACAAACTTTCACATTTATAATATTAGTAGGAAGTAGGATGACGTGTGACCATACAATCTCAAAAGATAGCGCACAGCTATTTACACATCAGCTCTAAAATTAACATTACTTCAGTTTAAGATAATTATGATAAAATAAAAGGGGCTTGTGATTAAGTAATTAGATCCGCACGAGTCGATCAATCAGGTTAAGCTACGCTAGCCGCTGTTAGCCCGCGGATGGGTGTACATCTTTACATACCAAGACTCCTCCGTGCCTCGGAAAGCACGTTAAGCCGTTGGTCCCTGCTGTCATTCGTGGATCTTTGACAGTCGTTACGGGTCGTCAGAAGGACGAAAGCCTGACAACTAGTCTCACCAGGAGGTATCGTATTACCCAGTAACTGGGTTATGGAGGTCAGATAGGCACGAAAAAAAGCGACTGTTTTATACTATGTAAAGATAAATATTCTAATGAGAATAGGTACAGTCACGAGCAATAATATGTCTACGCTTACCAACTTTTAAAAGTGTTTTTCTCTGCGTTTACTCATTGTAATCTTATTTTATTATAAAAATAATATTTTGGGACCCACACTATAATGAAATACCCAAGTTATCTCAAGGTTGCAATCGTCATTTAAAAGAAAATCGCTTTTGAATTTGGCGATGTGTATGCTTATTAATGCTCGTAACTTTAATCATCATTTACGAATATGCCCCAGTATGTGCAAACCCCTCCAATTTTCAAATGTTACACTACTACAACATTGAATTCGTTGCAAATAATCTACAGAATACTTCAAAAAGAGTTTATTGTTTCGACTAGGATTCAAACCATCGCATTACCGAAGGTATACACATACCGACAGTTTGACAAACTAGCCAGCGAACCCATATGAATTGCAATGAAGTTGTTATCGACTTATCGTCCGAGTCACTTTATCTTATTTTTTTATCGTTTTTTAATTACTGGTGTTTATGTTATGCCATTTTCCTTCACAGTTACTAAATAACTATTAATGTTTACATACCGTGTGGTGGGACCCTGGTGATCTGCGATACAGGTATTCCTAGTGCAGACACCAGTCTCTCACAAACTACTGTCACTTAGTTTTTAAGCTTTTATACCCCTTGTTTGTGAAAGAAAATAAAGTAATTTGAATTTGAATTTGAATCTTTACGTCTCTGTCTAATCGATAAACTATTTGATAATGGGTAATTTTATATAAATAATTCTATTTTGACTTCATGACATAAGTTTATTATTGTAAAATTACTTTCTGACTGAAACACTTATATTTTTGAGATTGACTTTTAATATGAATGATATTTTGTTTACCGTTGACATTTTAAATTTACTATCTATAATTTGTTGGATTAATTTTAAATTACTTATTTACATTAACTTGAAATTAATTATTAACAATCAGAACTATTTATATTTACACGCCATTGTAAATGCCAAATATTTCTGAACCTGTAAAATGTTATCTGGGTTATCCTGCATGCACGTTTATATTCTTGTATGTGTACACGTGTCTTAGAAAATTAATTTTAACTTAACTACGTTTTCTTTATAAAATTAACCCTCTAGTTACAACAACAACGTATGATACGTTCTCTTAACTAAGTACGTCATATTATGCATAAGCAAGAAGTCATTTCCAACTCCTAAAGTCAGCCTAAAGTTAGTTCCGGAGTGAATGACAAAACGATTTGACAGTTGTTTTTATTCCCGATGTGGTTTTCAATTCAATTTATTTATATATTCAAGTAATCATGACTCATTTATTAATAAAACTTATCCTATATTAGTAATTAAGATCATTTTATGTACATTCTAGACAAATTCTTGCATAATGTTTACAGCTGCAGTACCGTCTGACGATTCACCACGGCTGCACTATTCCATGGGAAATGGCGCAGAGCGTACGTACGGACAGTTTCTTTTTGGGGTATGACATCTCGCAGTTCAACCTATGAGATTGTCGTCTGCATAACCGGACTTGCCTGTGATAATCTTAATAAAATTAAGATTCCCAGCAGGCCTTAAAAAAAATACTTATAACTAGAGCGACTGCTCGCTAAAGGCTCCGTCTGGGTTACGGACCTCGGCTTGGGGCATCGCTGGTAGAAGGCAGCAAGGGACAAACTGAATTGGACTAAGGTACGGACAATCCAGCCTTCTCGAAATTAGAGACAAGATAGTGTTGTTGCCGCCCCATACCCCACGCACCAGGGACGCACAGCGTGGCAAAGAAACAAAACATTTATGCTTGTCCAAAAAAATAATTAATCGGCTGTAAGATTCTCTTTGAAGTTTCGAATTACTTTATACGTATCTTTGTTGATGGGGTTAGAGAGTAGGCCCCAAGATTCTGCGCAGTAAATTCTGGTTGGATCACACAGCTGCGGGTTGCATGAAGGATTATGATTCGAAATGAATCTTTTAGGGACGCGCACAATACCGTAAATAGGGTGTCTCCTGCGACCAGTATTGTAAGTAGTATCCGTTCAATTATTCGTGAGGAAATATTATGATGAAGAGGGGAAATATGTATAGACTTTGTAAAAAGCAACTGAATATATTTTTAAGTAATTTGTATGAGTACCATTGTGAGTAGTTCACTCAAGAACACCGTTTCAAGAGTACAGTGTATCGAGGTCGGACCGCCATGACATGGCCGATGTGTTTTTGTTTCGTTTCTTGTTTTTCGTCTCAAATCGGTGTGGTGCTTTCCTTAAAATACAAAATGATGTGAGATTATGTCTGAGCTTCAAAAGAAACTTTGACTTCTGAGTTTGTTTCGGCCTTCCTTCTTAGAGTAGTCAGATAGGAATCGCTGACGTCATCTAGTTAAAAAAATATGTTTGACATATAAAAGTGTCTGTACAAACCTACTTACAGAAATAAAATTATTTATTGCTGTGGACGGTGCACCGCGTCTTGTGGATATAGAGAATAATAATAACTAACTACGGCTAACAGCTACGGTTTCCAAAATGTGTTTGCAATTTACCGGTGAACGACGCCACTATATAGTTATCAATTACAGTGACTTGGTTTGTTTATCTAGGAAGCATTTTTCCGTATCGTCAAACCCCGCTGTTATCATTGTCATGACAGCCGTCACTGCAGCCGTTGAGTGGCAACTACCACACTTCTAGGAATCTGTAGCTCAAGTCGACGTATATACACACGGTCTTAATAATATCGCGGCGGGGAAAATCCAACAGTGAGGCTTTTCGACGCGCTGAGATAGTCAGTTGAATTATCAATGCTCGCTTCAGCACCGAGAGTTACAAATCCAGTGCGTGATAAAATGGCTCCGCTATTTATTTCAACAGATGTTAAAAATAAAAACTCATTTATCACGACCGACCGCCTATAGTAAACCTTTTGCAAACACACGTCACGAATTTGATACCATTCGAAAGCACAACAATCACCATTCATTCGAAAAGCTAATTTGATAGACTTCCCCCTCACTGCTGAACAATATGAACCTTTCCCTGTACCCGTACTGAATGATTTCCGAAAATCGCCTTTATTGCTAGGTTACCAATTAGCGTTGAGCTCCCTAAAATAAGGTTGAGCTACACGATGACTGATGCATGCATACCGTCTGTTGGGACAGGTTAAAGCTGCAATGGCTCTTTCAAAGTCAAAGTCAAATCATTTATTTTAATTGGGCACTTACAAGGCATTTTTGAACGTCAACATTTACATTTAAATATAATTTATTCTAGTCGCCCCTCCCAAAATGCAGTTTCGTATGGAGAAGAATGGGCAAAAAACCCCACCGTTACTCTTTTAAAATGTTTTAAGTAAAATATTTAACATAGTACATTAATTATATAATTATGTGTGAAAACGATGCACCCAGAATAAAATTACTATACCAAAATACGTAAAAAGAATGCAATTGAAGCAATACATATAATTATTTCTTTCTTCAAAAGGCTCTTGCTGACATGGCATGCATTGTTATACTCACATAAACTGCTAACATTAAACGGTCAAATTTTAAAAGAGACCATGCCCTGTGCGTTTGATTCGGCATTTCTTCTCAGGGTACAGTTAGCTAGGAAATGCCGGTGCCATCAAGTTTTAAAATATTGACCAACATAATATTAACGTGCAATTTAGGATATACTTACTTGCATAAACATTTCATTTCAACGTAAACACCATAATTATACTTGAATTCACAACACTAGCATCTGCTATTAACGTACATGATTTAGTTAATTTGATAGAACTAACTGTCAGACTGATATTTTTTTTATCCTTTCCCATCAATTTTGATCTGTTAGAGTTGTCCAATTCATTAATGGGATTTGAGATGAAAATAGTTTTCCAGTGCTCAGTGAGACGTGAAACAGGAATGCATCAGTGAGGGCTAAGTGCGACCAGTAACATCAATTTGGACTTATTAGAATTGTTGAGTCCAATAACGGGATCAAGTGATGAAAATAGTTTTCCAGTGCCCAGTGGGTGTGTATCAGGAATGCATAAGTGAGGGCGGAGTGCGTCGGTAACTGAAACATTGACTTTTCAGTGAATTTAATTTTAAGTTATGATCAAATAAACGTCATGTTTCAAACTAGGTATATGAGGAATAAATTGATAATGTTCATTGAAACGAATCGAATCGCACTTGAGACAGCTAACTAGTCTAATTTTAATGATTACTACTGAAGTAAATGTCACATTGATTGCGATTTTATTTACGCTGAGCTTGGTTTTCAATTAGACGCTGTGTTGCCTTGGCAGTTATTGGTTGAAAAATTAATAAGCACAGCTGTTATTATTTTCTGCCGTCATCGATGTCCTATACGGCGCCAACCTTTGTGCCCTGCGCAAGAAGGACGGCGGCATTCGTCCCATCGCCGTCGGATGTACATACAGACGTACGGCAGCCAAAATATGTTGTAAGTTATACAGCGAAAAACTTACAACTCAGTTTCAGCCCCTGCAGCTAGGTTTTGGCTTGAGAGGGGGTTGTGAGGCTGCCGTACATGCACTTTCCACCTTTTTAAACTCTAACAAAGGTGAGGTCATCCTCAAGGTTGACGTTAAGAATGCCTTCAACTCTGTGAACAGGGACACTTTGTTGGCTGAAGTCAGAAAAGAACTACCCGAAATTTATGGTTTTATATGGCAATGTTACAGGTACCCTTCCAAATTATTATACAAGGACAATGTTTTAGAATCTGCAGTAGGATGCCAACAGGGTGACCCTCTCGGGCCTGTCATTTTCAGCTTAGCTATTCATCTCATTATCCAGAAACTAAATTCAAAATTTAACGTATGGTATCTAGATGATGGAACGCTAGGAGGTGATGTAGACACCGTTTTGAAAGACCTGATACTCCTCAAACAACAATTTAAATCCATTGGCCTGGACCTTAACCCATCAAAATGTGAAATTTATCTCTCTGACGTCACCAACAGACAACTAACCTTAGAAAAATTTAATGCAATAGCCCCGCAAATCAAAATTGTTGAAAAAAGTTCACTGCACCTCCTAGGTTCCCCAATTTTGGAAGACAGCTTTTCTCAATTCATCGACGATAAAATTCAAAATTTCAACGATGTTTCGGAAAGACTCTCTAAAATAAATGTACACTCGGCATTCACCCTGATTAGATACTGTTGTTTTGGCCCGAATTTTATTTATTTTCTACGCTCCTCAGCTTTATGGAAGCATCCACAGCTCTTGGACAAAATTGACCAAATAATCCGCAGCACACTTTCATCCATTTTAAATGTGGCCTTGGACGACCGAGCGTGGCTTCAAGCCACTCTACCTATCCGTTTTGGTGGCCTCGGCGTCCGTAAAATTACTAGTATTAGCTTACCGGCCTTCCTGTCCTCTGTCCACAGCACTGAAAAGTTGGCTGGGAAAATTTTAGCCCCTTGCCTGGTTGACTCTGAAGTGCCGTGCTTGACCGATGCGGTGAATGCCTGGAAAATCGCTTGCCCGGACACAGATCGACCCGTGAACCCATCTTCCCAGAGACAGTGGGATGAGCCGCTCTGCAGGTTGGTACGGAATAATCTTATTAATACGTCCACCAATGCTGCTGAGCGTGCTCGCCTTCTGGCTGTGGGTGAGTGGGAGTCGGGCCTCTGGCTGCAGGCACTACCGTCACCCAACATAGGCACCATGCTGGGTGACTCGACCTTCCGGCTCGCTACTTGCCTGCGTCTTGGCGCTCCTTGCGTGGCTCTGCATCGCTGTCAATGCGGTGAAGATGTCGACTGCCTCGGACACCATGGCTTATCCTGCAGTAGGAGCGCCGGCCGGATAGCACGGCACGCTAGCATCAATGACATTATCCGTCGTGCTCTCGTCACCGCCGGGGTGCCAGCTGTTCTAGAACCCAATGGCTTGGCACGCGACGATGGGAAGAGACCAGACGGTATGACCATAATGCCTTGGAAGTTAGGTCGGCCTTTGGTGTGGGATGCAACATGTGTCGACACCCTTGCGCCATCCCATCTTTCTAGTACGGCGGGTTGTGCTGGGGCGGCTGCTGCAGGTGCAGAAAACCTCAAACGGCGCAAATATTCCAATCTTATTGGAACCTATATGTTCGAGCCGTTTGGGGTTGAAACTCTAGGGCCATGGGGTCCGAGTGCCCACTTAGTTTTCCGGGATATTTCCAAGCGGTTGGTCGACTCTTCACGTGACCAAAGGGCTGGCCTATTTTTCGGCCAAAGAATCAGCATTGCCATACAACGTGGCAATGCTGCCAGCCTTTTGGGCACTTTTCCCATTGACAACGATGCGGACGTATTTTTTGATGCCTTGTGAATATTTTCTTTTTTATGTATCTGTACATATTTTATTTTGAAATAAGTTTCAGTCTTAGTTAAATAAAAAGGGATTTTCTACCTAAATAATATAGTTGAATTCTTGTAAGGGATGAAAGTACTCGTATATTTTGTAGTTTGATTATGTTTGAAAATAATGACTCTAACTTAAAGATTGTGTATTTTACACAATTTTTAAGACATTAGCTATAAATCATTATGAGAATGTGGATGATTTGTAATAAATATATTATATGTATAAATAATAAGTACCAAAAAAGAAATCAAAGTCCGTGACATTATTGTATTTTTTTTTAAACAGTTCAATAATAGTACAGTAAAGTGACAGGTTTACTTTCTTTTGAACCAAATTCAAAAAGGAGGAAGTTCTTAATTCGTCTCATGTGGTTTTTAGATTAAAAATTTCGAAATGAAAAATGTTTTTCACTTTGTAGCGTTTTATACGGAAGCCGGTTGTATTTTTTTTTTTTTTTTTGAAAAATGTACTTTATTATTGCACATGGCATAAGACTTGCGAAAACTGATCTACATTATCACCTTTGAATTGGCATCTCGCAGGTCACCTTTGAGGTTGTCGGCTGCTTAACCGGACTTTCCTGTGATAACCTTAATAAATTAAGGCTTCCAGTCAGGGCTTAAAAACTTAAGCGATTTATCGCTAAAGGCACCCACGGTGGGGTACAGACCTCGGCTTAGGGCATCGCTGGTAGAGGGCAGCAAGGGACAGACTGGATCGAACTGATTAAATTATTAGGGTACGTATTTAATACTACAGGCTCACGACGCCTCCTCGGCTCGAGCAATGGACGGAACGGACATTGCATGGGACGTGGCGACGGGCCTCAATGGTACTGAAATTTTCCGCGAAACCATTATTCTGTAGAAATTCTTCAACGAAAAGCAACTAAAACTCTCCTGAAAACACTGACTTCAGCGACATCTAGTGATGAAATGCGCAAGTAATATATCCAACGCACTTGGTATCCAACTTTTAAAGAAACTCCAAGAGTTCGCTATAAACATAATCAGACTACAATATTCCCACAAAGAAGGTCTCATTCACTCATCCAAGTACCAACCGCGACAAGTGTAAATTAACCTGGTCGATCGACCCGTGTAGCTGTCATAAGAATAGCCTAAATTAAGTTTTTTTGGTGCTCAACAGAATCACCAGCACAGGTTGGTATTCTTTTATAAAATAAAAAAAACTTACAAACGACTATTATTAAAGGAAATAATAAAAATGATGATGAATAATAATACGCTTTTGTCAAGTGAGTGCAAAATTTGAGGACCCAAATTTTAAATTAGGTAATAACTAACACACTGATCGTTAAAACGACGCCATGTATGAGTTGAACTCTCAACGACCGGTTTTTTATTTTTATTGTTTTCATTGCGAGCAGTGGTGGCCCACTGCTACGACCTACAAACTCGTAACTCGTGGTCATTTCCACTGGGCCACACTGTTCCTCGATGTCACAGCGTATTCCCTATTGTCGCAGCGTAATTCGTATGAGCAAAACGTTCGTTGTGTATAAACTGCTATAAAAAAGTGTCATTTCCTGAAAATTATGACCTTGTTACTCAAACTCAAAGCATTTCAACTTGTAGTCGCCGGTGGTTGAAAAGTGTTTGAAATTCGACCATAATTTATTAAAATTTTAATAATCAAAAATATTAGCTTCATGCACTCGTTCTCCATATAAACTGTGCCCAATTTAATACTCCTCAGTCCGCGTAATTTTCGTAAAAATGGATACAATGTTTTTGCTTCACGTAGGAGTCGATCATTTATAAAGATGAAGCATCGTCAACGTCTCTCGATCTGTCAACAGCGCTTGTAACTCAAGAACCCAATAAACTTTTTGCATAATTTCTTCAGAACAAACAGCCAGATAACTATATCTGGCTATGTTTGAGTACATAACCTGTTAGGTTTGATGTATAATGTAAACGAATTGAAAAAAAAATCGCATGGGGGATAGCCGGACGCTTTTCCACCCAGTACATACCGCGGTAGGTTCCTAAGGAGAAGAACGGACGAGAAATTCCGTGGACACTCTTTAAATGAAACCTGAGCTTCCCGAAAATTATAGCCTTGGAGTTTTGAAATCTCGAATGAGCTTTATCTTCGACCATATCACCATCTTCCTAGCCTTTTCCCAACTATGTTGACGTCGGCTAACAGTCTAACCGGATGCTGCTGAATACCAGTATTTTACATGAAGCGACTGCCATTCTGCCGCCCAGATTTATGGGATAACACGATACCCCTTGGGATGACTGATTGTCAGACTTTCGGGCTTCTAACGACCCATTGCTACTGTCAAAGATCCACAATCGACAGTTAAGACCACCTGCTTTACGTGCTCGCCGAGGTACGGAGAGGTCTTGGTATTAAAGAAACAACCGCGGCAAACGTAGATTAACCTAAAAACGCCACATTAAGTAATTCCTCTAAAAGCGATTCTTTTCTTCCGACTCCATACATAACTATCAAACTGACATCAGTTTGACAGTTTTGTATGGAGATTCGTAAAATTATGAATTGCCATATTGAAGTTAAATGTCAAATGGCAGAATCTTAATGGAATTCAGGAAAAGAATCGCAATACATATTGCGTGCTGTGTATGCAGATCATATGAATGAATTGTCAGTTTGTGACCATTTAACGATTTTAAATTCATTATATTATCCTAGAACAGCACAGCAGTTGTTATTATTTCTGACCCACAAGCCCCTACCATCCTCGACCATATCATCACATATAGAGATAAGTTGTGGCCCAACGTGAGCCTAAACATAAACAAATTCGCACAATTGAGATGCAGATTGATGCATACCATTGATTTGCTCCCTGTCGATCAAAACCTGCTGGGTTGCTTTGTTATAAGCTGAGAACATAGGCTCCCTTTTCTTCCCGTCAGATTTATATCCAATTAAAAAAGATGTCTGGTCAACGCAAGGTGTACTGTTTGCAACTTGACCTTGGATATTTATTTTACCATGTCAGTCATTTCATGTTACCGGATGCAGGAAAATAATAGCATTTTACATGGAAGCAAGTGCCTCGTAAAGCATGTTATGCAACTTGGTCCCGGCTGTCATTCGTGGAACTTTGACAATCGTTACGGATCGTTGGAAGCCCGAATAACAAGAAATATCGTATTATACAATGGGTTAAAATTCGATCAGAAGGTAAAATTAAAGGGATCTCGAAAGGTATTAATTAGACTATGTAGTAAGAACCAAAGAAACTTACTATGGAAATATAGAATGAATCCTTCATATGAGAATAAAACCACATTCAAGAAGTATTCACAAAGATTTAAAAAAATTATAAAACTAACACAAAAGTCTCAGAATAATTACACAATTAATAACGCTCAAAATAAATGCAAAGCCGCATGGCAAATAATTAATAACACCAATTATATGAAAGAACCAATTACAAAAATCATTAAGCAAAACATTTTGATTACAGATCCCCATGACATAACAACATCTTTCAATGATTACTTTATTGATCAAGTTCAAAATACATGTGAGAAAAAATCATCCGATAGAATTATTCGTTTAAACAGCATCCTGAATTCAATATTTATGTCACCGATAATACCAGACGACATAATTAGAATTGTTACGGACGACGAAGCTTGCACATGTATACATGCACGTTAACTTGTTACAAGTATGTAAAAATGACTACGCTTGTTATAAGTATGTAAATATTACCACGCTGTTTTAAGTATGAAAATAATACCACGTGCGGGATTCGCCTGTATACGTGTGCCCCCAATGATCTGTCCGTCGTCATGTTAATAAGTAAGATTTTGATAGATGTAAGATAATAAAGATTAATTTGCTAAATAGGGATTATTAATAACATGTACATTAGACTAGGTTTGTTTTACTTCCAAAAGATATAAGTAGATGGTTAAGTAGAATTGTAAGGCAGTGCGGCTCTGATTGGTCGATAGACCCACCAGAAACCCACCCCCGCTACGCGGCGCCATTTACCGTTAGTTTTTAGTGTAAACTGTATAAAAGACGGGCGGGCTTGCGGCTTAGTGACTGGATTAGCTCGTGGCTACCACAGCTGGTCGTGGATATTAGTTGTGTGTGTTATTCCGTGCGGACCGCCAAGTTTTTAACCGTTTTCCTTTGTGTTTGCACAGGTAGTATAATAGCCTGTGCGAACACAGGGGAAACCCCCGGAAGCAGCCCGGCGATTACTCGCCGCTGCGGTCGCGGAGGCCTAGCCCCCCGGGATGCCGAAGCCCGGCAAGCGCGGCTCTTTGGGCCGCGATGCCGGGCCCGAAGAGGACCGGCCGGCGCTGGATCGGGCGATGTCGCTGCCGAACATCGGCGACGCATCGTCCGTTGCACCGCCGGCGGGACGGCTGCCAAAAGAAGATGAAGGGAAGAAGCCGCCATCAATGAAGAAGGGAAGAGGAGGTGAGGAGATGCCGAAGCTGAGTGGAGCTGTGTCTGCTGGCCCATCGACGTCATCGGCGCCTGCGCGCGTTGCGCCGACGCCGTCGTCGAGCCGGCATGCGGTGCCCGTCCGCCCCGCGGCTTTCCGGCCCGTGCCACTACAAGCACCGGTGCCCGCCGCGAATTCGGGCCGCGCACCGCAAGCGCGCGCCACAGCACCGCCCGCGAGCGCCTCCGCACCCACATCCGTGCGCTCCGCTGCGCCGATCGCGCGCACCGTAGCACAGCCCGCGCATCCCGCGACGCCCGCGCCCCGCGCGCCGCCTGCACCCCGCGCGCCGCCCGCGCCCCGCGCACCGCTCGCACAAACTGCGCCTCTCGCACAGCGCGCGAAAACTGTGCATTCCGCGCCGCCCGCGCAACGCGGGACGACCACACCCCCTGCGCCACTGGCACCGCTCGCGCCGGCCGCGCACCGAGTGCCGACGGCGCACATGGAGCCACCCGCATCCCCAGAACAGCCTGCGCCGCCCGCGCAGTCTGCGCGCCAGGCGCAGACCGCGCCACCCATGCACCGAGCGCCGCCTGCGCAACGCGCGGCGCCCGTGCAACCCGCGCCTTTCGCGCCCCCCGCGCATTCCGTGCCCCATGTGCACCGAGCGGTGCATGCGCAGTCAGCGAAACTGCCACCGCCGGCGCACCAGGTGGCTTCCACACGGCACCGCGCGCCTACTGCGCGCTCATCAGCGCCGCCGCCGCGCTTCGCGTCGCCGCGCGCGACCGAGGTACCGGCACCGACCACATCGAAGCTGGCCCATGCTGGGCCGGCTTCTCGCAGCAGCACCGCCCAACGGGACTCCCGCCTTCTGCCGACGGGACCTTTGACGGCGGATCATCAGAGGCCGCCTGCAGCGCCAGAATCACCGGCGCCCCCACGAACAGCCGGTCTCGATTCCCCCGCCATGCTGTCGGCGTGCTCATCCCGTGCCGGGTCGAGCATGTCGCTGGCCTCGATGGGCTCGGCGGCGACCGGTCGCGGTGACGTGTCTGGAGACACGACCCCGCGATCCGGCGCGCGGCCCCCGGGGGGGGGATCGAGGGCCGGTCAAATCACTCCGGCCTTCTCGCCAACTCCGTCGCTGGGGTTCGACTACGAGTTCGAACTCGAGACCAGACCCCAGCGGCGCAGGAGGAGCACAGGAGAGGACGAAGAAGAAGAGGAGGCAAAACGTTACTGCCTCGACCCACCGCGGCCACAGCGCGAGAACGCGCCGCGGGGTCGGGGCCGAGACACGCCGGCGTCGCCAACGTTTGCGGACGCAGCACGCCGCTCGCCGCCCTCGCCGCAGCCGAGTTCGTCAGGAACAAACCGGATTACTGGGGTAAGTGATTCAACCTTGTTTCTTGCCCCCTCCACTGCTGCCCCCGGCGCCGCAACTAATGCGGAGGCTTCGTCGAAGCCACAGGCGGCGACGAAGAAAACTAAGAAGCCGCGGTACCCTCCGCTGGTAGTGGAGACGCTGCCGAACTGGGCCACGCACTTCAGGGCCATCAGTGCCAAGCTGGGCCGGCCTCCAAACGCCCGCCCCTATGGGGGGGGGTGAGATTCACTCCCGATTCTGAGGAGGAATATAGGCTGGTCCAGCGTTATCTGACCGGCCTCGAAAAGGACAGTGGAGTGTCCTGGTTTGCGTACTCGCTACCAGCGGAGCGCAACCTTAAGGTGGCCATCAGAGGCCTACCGGCGGACACAGACCCCAAGGAGATAGAGGAGGAGCTGCTTGCGATGGGATACCAACCGGAATACGCAACCGGGTCTTCCTTGCGCCCCCTTAATGTGGCGCACATTAAGGGGGCGCAAGGAAGACCCGGTTGCGTGTTCCACGCGATATTAAAAAAGACCCCCGATGTCCGGGCCATCTACAACACCTCCGTGTTTATGCTAATGCGGGGGTGTGTGAGTGAAGATAGAGGCCTGGAGAGGGAAGCGTGGGCCCGCACAATGTCACCGGTGCCAGCGCTTCAGGCACAGCTCGCACCAGTGCCATCGCCCGCTCGCTTGTGTACGATGTGGCGAGGAACACGCGGCGAGAGACTGCCCACGCCCGCGGGAAGAGCCGGCCACCTGCGCGAACTGCGGGGGCCCGCACCCCGCGTGCAACATAAAATGCCCCGTATTTCAGGCAGAAATAAGAAATAAGCGAGCGGGACCTGCCGCCATAACCGCCACAACTCGCCGGCCCCCTGTGGCCACTGAGAGGCGCGAACCAGAGGAGCCAGAAGGGCCCAAGAGCGTGACGCTTATGGCGGCAGCAAATGGGCCCACGGATAGGACGAAGCAAGTCTCCTCCTCAAACCAGGGGGGGAAAAAGAAGGGAAGTAAGGGGAAGAGGAAGGCCAGGAAGCCCAAACCACCCCCTTCAGCGACCCAGGAAGAAGTCCCAATGGCCGCCCCTGTCTTGGACGGGGCACAGGCTGTAGAACAGGACAGAGAGGTGGTTGCCGCTAGCGCCGGCACAACAGAACGGCAAGCACCCCAAAACACCACATCGGGACAGCAGGTCCCACCTACCCGACAGAGCGGAGGCGCTAGCGGCGCAAAAACCAAGAAAACCACGAAAAGTGAGTTTACAGCCTGTGCCATCAAGCTTCTTATGAACTTGATCAGAGCCATAAGACAGGGACAAGAGGTAGAGACGGTCATCCTCGACGGCTTGGCGACTCTACTCACCCTCTACAACGGGTAAGTCGTTGAGGGTGATCCACTGGAACGCTCGCGGCCTCAGGGACAAGGTCGCCCCCCTCCGCCATCTCCTTAGGGACCAAAACGTCGACGTGGCGCTAATTAGTGAGACGCTTCTGGGGCCCGAAGACAGGGTTAGGTTCCCAGGGTTCGTCCTCTACAGGCAGGACGAGCGGTCGGCACTACACACCCGTTACCGTGGTCTGGCGGTACTGGTGAGGCGAAGAGTCGTCCACCAAGAGCTCCCCCCGCCGTCGCTCAGCAGTTTTTACGCGCTGGGTGTGCAGCTGCACATCGCCGGCGAGGACATAAATATGTACGCCTGCTACAAGCCGCCCGCGGCTCAACTGGACCTGCGGGAGCTGCGGGCGCTTGTAGTCACCTCCAAAAACGCGACCATCCTCGCTGGCGACTTAAATTGTAAGCACCCAGCGTGGAATTCAACAAACACAAATACCGGGGGGAACAGACTCTTCGCGGACGCGGAAGCCTTCGGGTACACGGTGTCCTGCCCAGAGACCCCCACCCATTACCCGGACGCCGCAAGATACATGCCGGACGTGCTGGACATCGTGGTCCACCGAGGGCTACGCTGCCAGATCACGCAGCAAGTGATTGACGACGAGCTACGGTCGGACCACCAGCCAGTGCTCGTCGTCCTATCGGGTGTGCCGGCCCGACTGCCTCCAATAGCGCCACGTCGTACCACGGATTGGACGATGTTTGCGGCAAAAGTAGAGACCACCACGCCGACTCGGCCCATCACCACATCCGCGGACGTGGACCGGACGGCGGAGGATGTCACTGCTTGCGTACAGAGCGCCTTAGAAGCGGCGACCGTTACGCAGCCGCAGGGGAGAGGGCTACTGCCGCCCCTGCCGGCGCACATCAACGCGATGATCGCCGTGAAAAGGCGTTTACGCAAGCAGTGGCAACAAACGAGATGTCCCTTCATGAAAACGCAGCTCAACCGTCTCGCGGATAAGGTGAAGGCCGAACTCCAGGCTCTCGCCGCCGTGGGCTGGGAGGATAGGATCCAGGAGGCGGCAGACAGCTGGCCGTCCCTGCACAGACTGTGCCGTCAGTTATCGAACACCCCAGCTCCGGTGCGCCCTCTGCTCAACAGCGACGGGGCGCTTAAGTACACAGCGGAGGACCGGGCGGAGGTCTTCGCCGAACACCTGGAGCGTCAGTTCCGCCCCAACTCGACCAACGACGCAGAACATGTCGCAGCGGTCGAGAAACATCTTAGAGACTACTTCGCACAGCCGATAGCTCCCGAGGAGGTCCCTGTATTTTTCTCGCCTGGCGCAGTCAGACGCGCCATTCTGAGGACGAAGCCTAGGAAGGCCCCCGGTGCGGACGGTATCACGAACACAGTGCTGCGCCACCTGCCGTACCGTATGGTAGCAGCGTTGGCGCGCCTGTTTACCGCGATACTGCGCACCGGGTCCTTCCCCGCCTCGTGGAAGGAGGGGCGCGTTATAATGCTGCCCAAGGCGGGGAAAAACACCCTAAAGCCGGAGAGCTATCGGCCGATCACACTGTTGACGACGAGTCTCTAAGGTGTTCGAAGCCCTCCTGCTGCGACACCTCCAGCCGCATATTGCCCCACGACCGGAGCAATTTGGTTTCCGGGCGGAACATAGCACGACGCTTCAGCTGTCGAGGGTATTGCATCACCTCGCAGCCGCACTGAACAAAAAGGAATACTCGGTGGCAGTACTCCTCGACATGGAGAAGGCCTTCGACCGTGTGTGGCACGACGGCCTCGTGTACAAGATGGCCACCACGGACGCGCCCCGTCGCGTCGTAAAAGTGGTCTCTACTTTTCTCCAAAACAGGACTTTTAGGGTGGTGGTCGAAGGAGCGCTCTCAAGCGCCAGGCCGGTGCTAGCGGGAGTACCGCAGGGCAGCTGCGTCTCGCCGGCGTGTTACTCACGTTACACCGACGACATCCCCACCACTCCGGACGCCATGCTCGCGCTGTACGCAGACGACGCCGCGTACATTACTACATCGCTTAATGCGAAGTACGCGGCGGTCAAGATGCAGCGCGCGCTCGACCTCTTGCCCGAGTGGCTGTCTAAATGGCGACTCTCGGTTAACGTGGGTAAGACGCAGGCGATGGTCACCGGCTGTGCGCCCCTCCCACCACCACTGAAGCTGCAAGGGGCCGAGGTCGCGTGGTCCCCCCAGGTCAAATACTTGGGGGTCACCATAGACCGTCGGCTCTCCATGGGGCCACACGTCCGCAGGGTCGCAGGCCAAGGCAGGGTTGCCCGCAACCTCCTCCGACCAGTGCTCTCGTCCCGCCTCCCGGCGCGCGTCAAGTTGGGCGTGTACAAGATGTACGTGCGCCCAATATTGACGTACGCCGCCCCCTCCTGGTTCGCCCTCACGAGTGAGTCGAGCCGGAAGCTGCTCCGCACGCAACAAAATCTTGCGTTGCGGACCATCGTTGACGCTCCTCGCTTCGTGAGGAATGATGTTATCCAGAGGGATCTCGGGATTGAGAGCCTGGATGAGTTTGTGCGGCACCTAGCGGTGAGGTTGTTCGCGCGGGCCGACGCATCTGCTTGGCCACATGTCAAGCAGATTGCACCCTGGCACGCGCGCCCTCCCGACTATAGGCCACTGCCGCGCGACCTGGTTGCGGACAAGATCGCCCCCACCCCCCCGGATTGACTCCCGAGTGGGCCGCATCCAGGTTACACGCGGCCCACCCGTGACAATTGAACTCTACACACACAACTCGCATACCGCGCGGCGTGCGGCGTACTAAGTTAATATAGACGTGGCACGCAACGCAAAACAGACATACATCACTGCACATGCGCAACCACACACACGTGAATTCGCGGGCGGGCCCGCGTCTTTCACGTAGACACCGGGCGGTGTAACACATAACAATACCGCCCGCACATACATGACGGCACCGCAGCCCGGACCGCCAGCGGCCAGCTCTGCGAACGGGACGGGCGGGTGCCACACACCTACTCTGTGGGGGCGTCGAATGGCATCCCTGTCGCTGGTCATCACCCGCTGGGCCTCCCCCGGGAAACCGGGGGTCTCACCCGGCGGTGATCGACCGCCGGGATGCCGAGAAGAAAGCGGCGCTGGGCAACGGCGCCGTGGCGCTCTCACAGATACATTATAGCAGTCACTCGCAAGGGCTCCCGCGTGTAGCGTGAGCCCACGTGTTTTAAAAAGCCCTGGGCAAACACGATGAGGGGCCCGTATTGACGGGCCACCGTATAGCTTCCGCGGGCAGGGGGCTACGCCCCGATCCCGCTTGCCACGCCCCCTTACGGGGACGTTGCGACTGCCTCTACCGCTTAGTGACTTCTCACTCAACCGTCAAGCAGCAAGCCGCCCTGGAAACCCTGGAAATAAACGAAGATACAACAAAAGTGAAGTTTTACTAAGAAGACAGAAACAACATAAATACAGTCCACCTCGTCAAGAATAATCAGAAGTCTTAAAAATACAAAGAGTCACGGTTATGACGGTATTACCACAGAGGTGCTTAAATTCGTTAGTGATACTATAGCTCCACCTTTATGTCACATTATGAACAGGAGTATTGCTTCGGGTATTTTTCCTATAGTTTAAAAAGAGTTATAATAAAACCTATACACAAAAAGAACAACAAAGAGGAAATGTCCAACTATAGACCTGTAGCGTTAATCCCGATATTATCAAAAGTATTTGAGAAGATTATTTACGAATCATTATACACATTTTTAAACAAACATAATATATTATGCAATGAACAAATGGGTTTTAGAAAAAATCTAAATATTAATATGGCAATATACAATTTTTTATGCAATATAATGCCAAGTGTAGATAATAAGACTCCTGTATGTGCTATATATACCGATATGACCAAGGCTTTCGACTACGTTAATCATGACGTCCTTCTGGAAAAACTAAATAGTTATGGGATAAGGGGAAATGTCCTGGACTTAATAAGCTCCTATCTTACTGGACGAACTCAGCATACAGAAATGTCCCGAATATGCCTTGAAACTAAATGTGAGATTAGTTATAGATCAGATGGTAGGGAGGTCAAATACGGTGTACCACAGGGGAGTGTCTTGGGACCTCCTCTATTTCTCTTATATATAAATGACTTGCCACGACAGACACCACAACCCATGGTACTATTTGCAGACGATAGTACAGTGATTGTTAAGTGTACCAATAAAGAAAACTACGAAAGGGAAATTAATGAATCGTTAGAAACAATTATAGAATGGCTTGATACAAACAACTTAATAATAAATCTAAAAAAGACAAAAGTAATGCATTTTTACCAAAGGATACGCGCTGATGATATTAATGTTAGTTATAATGGTCAAAAAGTGGAAACGACTTGTGTAGCGAAATTTCTAGGCATCCTGATTGACAGCAATTTGACTTGGAAACAGCATGCCGATGACATATGTAAGAAGTTAAATAAATCAGCCTACGTACTATTTAACCTATCACACAAAGTTAGCAGTGACACACTTCTACTAGCTTATCATGGGCTGGTTGCATCAGTGATAAGTTTTGGAGTCATATTTTGGGGTAACTGTAGTGAGAGGGAGGAGATTTTTAAAGCCCAGAAACGGTGTATTAGATCTATGTCAAACCTTAAATGTACAGACAGCTGTGAACCTGTGTTTCGGTCTCTGAGGCTCCTAACTTTTCCATGCTTGTACATATTGGAGGTGGCAATTTTTGTAAAAGCCAACATAGACTTATTCCCGTCACTTGCCAATATAAGAATACGTAATGGTCCCCTGAGATCCCAATACAAGAACTTGCTACATTCGGGTAATTACAAAACAGCACTGTTGAGGAAAAGTATTATGACTATGGGACCTGTCATTTATAATAAAATACCTCATAGTTTTAAGGATTATTCAGTAAACATTTTTAAATCTAAGATTACTGCACTACTATTAGACAAATGTTATTACTCAGTTAAAGACTTTTTAAATGATATAAATTTATCCTGATGATGATTGTTATAATTTTTTAATTACAAATACCAATTATGACATATGTACAATCGCGACTTCTTCCGCACGCTCACCTTTAAGGCGATAATCGTGTAGCAAGGCTCACGACTCGATCGCACAATGCATGCGTTTTGACCAATAGAATGCACGAAACATATTTTAGTAGTGTTCGTAGTAATGGTGTATAGAAGTGTGACACTCACACAGGCGCGTGCTATGTTCACTAGTTTGTGAGATTATTTTTGAATAGGCACGGCCGGTATGAGCTCTTTATGAATTATTGTTGTTGACAAGAAGTAATTTCGTACTCATATTTATCTTCTTTTTGGTTTAGAAAATGTATTATTGCTATTGCTTTAAGTTAAATGAAATTATTGTTAGGTTCTTAATGTGTTTTATTTTTGTAGGTTTTAGGTTTGTTTTTTATTAGCAGAGGAGAATAAAACTAATTCATGCCTTGCTTGACACGAGACCAGAGAGACGGTGTCACTTTTTTTGTTTACCACAGGCAATAAGACATCACAACAGATCAAACAGTAATTGTAAACAGAATCTTATCGATTAGCTTAATGTTTTTTTTTTTGTTAGTTTTTCTATTTATTCAGCTACTTACTAGCAGCGCTCCGCGATTTCAACAGCGTAGTTCCCGTTACCGTGAGAATATGGGGATAAAATATAGCCTTTGTCACCCGGAGATAGTGTAGCTTCCCAACAGTGAAATAAATTTTCAAATCGGTACAGTAGTTTCGGAGCCTATTCAATGCAAACAAACAAACAATCAAATCTTTCCTCTTTATTATTAGTATAGATAGATTATTTATCAATAATTTGGAATAAAAATGTCAAACAACAATTTATATCTATTCTATCAACTTTAATATTTTCCTCTCTCCGACATAATAATGTTCCGTCAGGTCTATAAGTTTTGTTATATATGAACATTTTCACTGCCTCTCCAATTTTCATGATGTCCAATGGTTATGCGATACCGCCGCCATACAAAACGCAGCGGACGCGCTAGGCACGTTGACTGGCACTGCATAAAGTTATAAAATGTTAATAATTATTGTCATTTCTGTAAATTCCGGTTAAGAAGTTACAGCCTTTCAAGGTCAACTTATTAATGCCATTTAAAAAAAAAAACCTGTATTATCGGCGCGGCGCGGGCGTAAGAGGGACTTGTTACTTGCGCAGTTCTATTGAAAAGTAAAAATCTTCATTACAATGTGTTATATACTTGAAAATATACAAAAACGAAGCAAGTTAGATATTTTGTTGGAAATTTGCAACATTTGTTATTATCTTTTTATTTTATTGCTCTATATTATGGTTGGAATAACACAAATAGGTATACTTTGCGCAATTCATACAATGTTATCAGAGATTTTTGTTTACTGTTGTCGGAACTCTTGCAACTGCAATAATAATACGTTCATTATCTATATCATTGTTATTTAGTGGGAACTTCTGAAAATCCGGTTTAACAATAGAATGGCTTAAAAACATACTTCATGGCCCTTCTATTGAAGGACCATAAAATACGTTCGCGAAATATTACAAAGAATTTTAAGGTATGCCTACTATTTTATTACCATGTTACCTATCTCGAATGTTTTGCAGGTGTTCCTTATAGGTATGTATATTTTGAATACTTTGAATAGTTCTAATATTCGTTTTATCCATTTATTTATCACACCTTTGATTTTTTATTTAATCATAACAGCAGTTTGTGCAGAGGTTGATTGGTACTAACACTAGATAATAATTTGTTTTCATATTATGTTACTAACACTCTATGGATTTCTTTTCCGAAATAAAATAAATATTATTATTATTTATTATTATGAACAGGCGGCTGTCCCTTTAGTGCACTCGTGCGCTGAACTACCAGATTTTAATAGATGTAGAAAGAATCACACAATGTTTAATAATCGCATTGTGGCCACTGGTTGTGGTCTACGTAATATAAACAAAACTGAGGAAACAATATAAGCTCTTTGCTAAACTATTAAGACTCATTTTCGCGGTACAGAAGATCTACAGTGAATGCTCATACATTTCTATGAGATCCGAGCTAAAACCCGCCGCACGGGGAACCGAAGTTTGTCGAATATTACCGAACGTCGCGTCGAGCGAGAGCGCCCGAGGTTTGGCAAAGTTTGCATGCCGGCCATAATGAATGACCGACTCATTATTGTCACTGCGAAGTTTAGTTTACGTGGAATTGAATACTATTGTTTATTTTTTATTCGTCTAGATTTAAATTACTTACCTATCTGAAATAAATAAATTCTATTTATTTACTTATTACCCCTAATACTTAGTGAGCTAGTAAAGTGCACCACCAGTTCCATGACCTACCAGCCGCCACTGATCATAAATAAACGAGATTACACGAACAAGGTATCTTTCCAATGTCCGGGGCATGCTTTGCAGGATGCTTACCGTTGGGTGGTTCACAAAAGGCTTGCAAAAGGCAGTACGTTAAGATTGGAGTTTATGAGTGGGCCGTCTTTTAATAAAAGGTTGACAAACCATGCTATAATCAACGAGACAAGCGCGTTGCCCGCATTGCGTACGACAAGTATATTTTGACAAATATAACAATAACTCAGTTCATAGGCCACTTTAGAATTCGGAAGCATAACAAGTAATTAAACTGAACTATAATTTTCAATAAGAAATACTCCTTAATTTCTGAAATATAACAGAAATATTTTCAAAAAGCCAGGCCGGTGGGCTCCTGAAAAAATAAAACTGTCACTGTGACCGCAGTGAGAGTGAAAGGATTGAAAAAAAGAAATATTAGCTATTAGTGTAATATATATTTTTCAGTTCGTGTTCATTTAATAATAAGCTGTTCAGGATTAAAGATTTCTTATGGTTGATATTTAAACCGTATCTGTATATTAAAACATTTTAGTAAAACATTTGTGTTTAAAGCAAAACTGTCGTCTGCAATCTTCGTGTGAAATCATACAAAATGTGTTAAAATTTAAGAACAATTATAAGGATTTGTAGTTGTGGAAAAGAAGCAATTTAATTTAGTTGAACTTATTTATTTTTAATAGAGTGTTTCAAGATTTCAAAAGGAAATTTTAAAGATTCACCCAGAAATTAATATAAAAAATTACACAGAAATTTTCATCAACTTGTATTTATCTACACTCATATCGTAAAGTTATTATTAATAAATCAAAAACAGTGTCATAATGACAGACATTAAGCACGGGCAATTCTAATGAAATTAAAAAGTTTTATTATAAATTTATAATTTTAGCACACCTTCCTTATGTTTACGTATTTGTGTTTTTTGTAATGTCTTCGCTACTTCTTCTAATACTCCTAGTAATTGTTCTAACTGAGACATTTTTTGTAAACAACAAAATAACGTGATGTTACGATGCGTAGATTCCTTTTGTAATAATATTGTAAATAACTTGCACAAAAAACCCTCAAACACTGCTAATGACGGTCCGGGCTCGCTTCTTTTCTAAGGAATGCAGTGTCTTTTGTTCTCGACGCTCAGTACGGTGCACTGTAATCCGGCTCGATTTCGACCATGTTTTGATGGTAGTAAGGTTGAAAATTGTTTGTATGGATTTTTGTGGGAACGAAATGCGTGCTTTGTTGACGACACCTTTATTGCGACTAAAAAAATGGACATTGGTTTGCGTCTCTATACGTCATGCATTCAACAGACAATATGGATTTGTGTGAATACACTCACACAAATACATCTTGTTTCTAATTGGGCGAAACCAGG
Organism: Polymixis flavicincta; assembly: GCA_949987655.1. Lineage (NCBI taxonomy): Eukaryota > Metazoa > Arthropoda > Insecta > Lepidoptera > Noctuidae > Polymixis > Polymixis flavicincta. The sequence continues at coordinate 4,788,315 of OX465171.1, read as the reverse complement.
AAGGGGTGTGGTTTGTCACTAGATGCGCTGCCACAGAAATATTTTCTTAAGTGAGCATGCTTAAAGTTTGTCGATTGTACCTGACACTATAATAATATTAATTGACTTAACTTTAATTTCTGTTTTGTTTTGTTGACATAATTTAATTTACATTAATAGTTTAATTTATGTACCTAATAATTTGCACGCCGTAAGGTAGACTGTAGCCGATCTCATTATGTACAACATCTTATGCCTGTACCTACATTCATAGCAAATAAAGTTCTGATTCTGATTCTGATTCAATAATTGAGTTGTGGAGGTCACATAGGCAGTCGCTCCATGTAAAATTCTGGTACTCAGCTGCATCCTGTGGAAGTCGACCCCAACATAAAGATGCTAAAGAACAATAAAATACACCAAGTAGACATTGCTTATCAGACGACACTGAAAAAAAATGGCAAAACAAACGCAGAGGTCAAAGTCTCTTTTAAAGTCAAGAATCTGGATTGGCCTTTTGAGGAAAGCGCTAGAGACAGGTAAATTATGCTAAATAAAGTATAGCATAATTTACCTGTGTTGAGGTACTATCTTGTAAACGTAAGATTTTACTGAAATGAATACTAGGGTATTTATTATACACTTCGGGTTTATTAATATTACCCCCAGCATAGTAGACGAAATCTATTAGAATAGGGTGACAATCTATAAGAGGGTTCGTTGGGCACCAATTTCGTTGGGAGTAACCGAATTTCGCTTGATAAAATATTCCCCTATTGCAATTAAATTTTAGCATACCCACCGACTGTATTAAACGTTTTTAATTAAAAAATTATCGATATATACAATAGGGTCGTAAATACACACACTTGTAAAAATAAAAGTTTAAATATATGCCAAATCAGCCTGTAATGTTCCCACTACTGCAACACAGGCCTCCTCTTTGTCAGAGGGAGTGGGCCGTAATCAACCACGCGGGCCCAGTGCAGGTTGTTGTAGAATGTTTTCGATGTTATCGTTCGAGGACGTTCCGGTTTCCCCACGATGTTTTTCTACACCGATTTGAGACTGGTGAGGAAATTATTAACACGCCTGCTTTGGTTCGAACTCAAGACCAACAACTCGTAAGTCGCGGTAATTACCACAGCCCAAAAGTGAGCGGAGTTATTATTTGTGTTCTATGAATTGAATTCAATTTTATTCAAAAATATTCATCGTTTCATTCGTCGTCCCTGGTCACGTATCTATTTTGGTAACTGAACTTAAATACTCAAGATACGTACTTATGTACTTTTCCCCCCGACTTGTAAGTCGTGGCCAATAATACTAGGCCACCACTGCTCTGAACAATGAACAGAATAATTTTTGGCTAACAATTACGATATTTCAGGTTCCTCCAATTCCAATTAAAATAAGAAATTACTGAAATCACTTTGTTCTCCAGCATTTTGAACACTATGCAGCAAATTGCATCCCGCAATAATTATAAGGTCTCGGATTCACCTGCTGGTGCATGCAAGATCTTAATTATACACGGAAACCATCTGGAAACTCTAATTGCAAGAGTATCAGTATCACACAGTACAGACATCATTAAACCGAGGGCTTCAATGGACAGTGTGTAAACAGAACCAACATATATGTTTATTTATTTGTGTATCTAGAATGTGGGAAGCACCGGTCGAAGTGGAGGACCCTGGGGGAGGCCCATGTCCAGCAGTGGACGTCTTTCGGCTGAATTTATGATGATATCTAGAATTAATACGCGGCTTAGGAAGCTCTAGGATAGATAACATTATTGCAGGAAAATAATGGACAAAAGAAGCCGCAGGACGAGAAAACTGGATTAAGCTGGAGGAAGCCTATATTTAGGCCGTGCATTCTGTAGTTTTGTAGACCATTTTCTGTTCTTCATTTCTCTTAATAAGTAGCTGGTACTTGACTTATTTACAGGCCTACACTGTTCCCCCATATCTATTACCACTGTAATTTGAAAACAATGTAAAACGAATTATTTTTAAAGAGTAACCGCGGATTCTCTTGGCGGCTCTTCTCCATAGAAAACGACCAACTAGAACCGTGCACCTAGGTTCTGTCGATTCATAAGTACCCATATATGTGAAATAAAATTTACGTAATATTTTAATGTTGATTTATACCCGGGGACTATGATGATGATATTCTACATCTTAGGAAAAGATGTAGATATCATCATCATAGTCATTTCAGCCGAAAGTCCTACACTGCTGGAAATGGGACTCCCCCAACCTCCGCCACTTCGTCTGGTTCGGTGATTCCTGCATCCAGCGGATTTCTGTGGTCTTCACAAGGTCATCGGTCCACCTTGTGGGAGCCCTTGCAACTCTATTTCCGCCAGCACGCGGTCGCCACTCCAGAACCTTTCGGCCCCATTGGTCATCTACTGCTACTAAATTTGGCAATTCTTCGGGCTATGTCGATTGCCTTGGTTTTCTTGATGTAGATATATAGAAGTCCCGAAAGTAATTTGTTCATAATTGACTACGGATCGATTACAGTCAGCCTTTCCATTTTTTGAACAGACTATCTTTCTTACTTCATTTATGCTAATTTAACTTAATAAACCCATTTTTACTTGTACCTTTTTGAGCACACCATTCCATTCATTCTCTTCGTTCATTAGTTTTTTTAAATAAACCCTCCATTGTTCTTTTATTTTGTCACCTTTTTTTGGGTTGGAAATCATCAAATAACTTCTTCCGCTCTGGCTGGAGCAGCAGGGCGTGTCAGACTTTTACTGACTAAAACCCTCCCGTGTTCCCTCAGTAGCCTGTATGCCAGGGGCTGCGGTATCTCTTTCGAACAAACCCGCACCCCTGGCAGGCATCGGCCCTTGCGGGCCCCATCGGTTTGTGCTGACATCTCTTTGACGCGCGCGTGGAACACAACGCGCCGTCGACTTGGGCTTGGTCCTTACCAGACAGCGAACTACCCATTACTCGCCGTCCGCAAGGTCATGCCTACGGTGGCCGGAAATCGGCCTGGAATTCCCGACGCCCAGGGCGTCTCCAGCGGTGGCTAGGGCCATAAGGGCGCATAGACTGCCTCTCCCTCACGTGCGCCGCCTCCCTCTTCGCGAGCATTACTGCTTAGCTGAAGGAGGTGACGGCTACCCATGCACTCTCGCTCCGTACCATGGCCTGGACCAGGGCCGGACGCGAGAGATCGCCGCCGTCGATCGCCTCCACGAGGACCCGGCGGTGCTCCACCCAAGTCGGGCAGACCGCCACCGTGTGCTCCACCGTATCCTAACTTTAAATATACTGGCACATTCCTCTTCTAAGTCAGTAAACATATCAAAAGGTTTACGCATACAAAAATAAGCAGAAATTTTATTTTAGTATTTCCTTTTCATTAAGTAGCGCGCAACGCTCTACAGAAAGTTGGTAAAGGTGAAGCATATCAAACTCTCAAGAAATCAGAAAAGTTTTCAAAAGATTGACGTTGTAAATCGTAACAGCAGGAAAATTCGTCATTATCAAAATCAGCTTTTATAAAGTTATTTTGATTTAAACAACAGCTGAATTCACTTCTAATAATTCGTCATAATCAAACTGGAGTAGGTACGTTACACAACCTCCTACCCTCCAACGTTGAATGCAAAGTTTCTAAACTTAGCAGAAGCATATAAAAGTCTGAAGAAATTCGTCAAGTTTTCAGTAAGCTTGATGTAAGTAATTTCATAACAGAACGTTCCTGGCAAATGTAAAATCTCTGTGATAGAAATGCACCGGCATTGTTGTTGGTTCGATTCCAGGAAGACTCATGCAAAACTTCAAAATATTTGCAATTTGTAAGTACCGACGGAAGTAAAAAGTTCCTTTGAAAAAAAAACAGCATCATCGATGGGTTTAGTCCCATCTCGGCACCCATGGATTTTATTTTTCAAACCCACGAAACATTCCCATCACGGCACCCTATCTTAATCATTATTAGGTACCTACACAATTATTAAAAAATTGAAACGCAGTATCACTACAATGAATACATCAACTTGATTATTTATCAAATCAAAGTTAATGTTTGTAAAATAAGGTCAATTTTTAAATACTAATGGACAAAGTAAAATATGTTTTTAAGATACTTGCACAGTCTAATTAGAGGCTCCATTATTTGGGCAGTAAATTGTCAAATCTTAAAGCATGAACATAACATTTTAAAAGGTATGTTTTTAGTGCCAAACTTAAGTGGCAGTGGGCAGGGCACATTGCTCGCAGGACAGATGGCCGATGGGGCCGAAAGGTTCTAGAGTACCGGAAGACGTGGAGTGGGAAGCCCTCCCACAAGGTGGACCGATAACCTTGTGAAGGCCGTAGGTATCCGCTGGATGTGGGAAGTACAAGACCGGTCGAAGTGGAGGAGCCTGGGGGAGGCCTATGTCCAGCAGTGGACGTCTTTCGGCTGATATGATGATGATTACATTTGTAAAATAAATTACACCTAATCAGCCTATAATGTGCCTACTGCTGGGACACAGGCCTCCACTCGGTGAGACGGAGTGAGCCGTAGGTAATCCACCACGCGGGTCCAGTGCGGGATGGTTGATGTCGCATGTCTTAGTTTTTGGTTCTAGGATATACCGGTTTCCTCACGACGTTTTCCTGCACCGTTTTGTGAGAAGTGGTGATTAAATAATTTAGACAAAGTAAACCGCCTGTCTGGGTTCAAACTTACGACCTACAACTCGTAAGTAGCGGCCTTTACCTCTGAGCCACCACTCCTATTCTATCAAATGAGCAATATTTGAATATCTGTATGTATCTACAGCAAATTTTCAAGCAAATTTTCCCAATTCAACTTGAACCTTACACGTATGTTATAAAGTGGAAATTCTATCAAAGAAATTTGACAGATTGGGGTGGCTTGATATGCTGGCGTCTGTACAATTTTTTAAATATTCGTTCGCGATTATGACCACATTATTTTTTTTTATGAAGAGTAACTAGGTTGTTGTGATTTTATTAGGTTTTTTTATATATTACGATACTAGCTTTTGCCAACGGCTCCGCCCACGTGGATGTCGGTTATCGCGTAAAAAAGTAGCCTATGTCCTTCTCCATATCCCAGGCTATATCTCTGCCAAATTTCATAACGATCGGTTCAGCGGTTTAGGCGTGAAAGCGTGACAGACAGACAGAGTTACTTTCGCATTTATAATATTAGCCGTCGACCCGGGCCTGGTCCGTACCAGACGGCGAACTATCCATTGCTCGCACTGCGCAAGCCCGAATCTACGGTGGCCGGAAGTCCGCTACGGACTCCCGACGCCCATTCCGTCTCCTGTGGCGGCTAAGGGCGCGACAGCACAAGGATTGCCTCTCCCTCACGCTCTCCGCCTCCTTCTCCGCGAGCATTACTGCTTCGCTGAAGGAGGTGACGGCTTCCCATGCACTTTCCTCCGTACCATGGCCTGGACCAGAGCCGGACGCGAGAAATCGTTTCCGCCGATAGCCTACACCAGTCGCTTCCGCGAGGACACGCGGCGGTGCTTAGCCCGAGCAGGGCAGACCTCCATCGTTCCGTCCAGGCGATCCACACAATGGTGACACCCGGGTGTTTCCTTCGGCCTTATCCAGAACAAGAACCTCCCGAAGCTACTAAATACGTATGAAAATATACAATTCCGATTGTACAGTAGCGGTTAAAAGCAGAGTAATAATCTCACAAAGTAATAGATTGACACTTCGGTTTAACTTACAACCTTCTTATGATAAGTAATTTCTATATTATAGACACATATACTCTCATACGTTTACAAATAATTGCATTTCATCAATTCAACCATCAGGGTTTTTGGCATTAGAACAAACGTGAAATTATATGAATTATTATAAAAAAAAAAACAATTTTAATACTTTAACAAAACAAAAAACATTTTTTAAATGTTTCGAACAGTTTTTATTTTTTATATAACGTTTCATTTGGAACGAAAACGAAATGAGAACCTTTTAAAAAACCGGTTTATTCCGTAGGATAAAGCCGCGCACAGCGTGCAGCGACAAGCTTGAACTCGTCTGTTTTCATTTCATTACATTAATTAACAGTCACAGATACTGTACTTTAAGCTACAGCGAAACAACGAAAAAAAGCTGCACGACCGTGAAATACCAAATGAAATTGGTAATATTTGTAGTTTCGTATCGAAGATCGAACAACCCAAAACATGGAATGGGCACGCCACGATTGCGGCGGTAAGTCCCCTCTTTGAGGAGTGGTTTGAGAGGCGGCATGGCGTCCTCACCTTCCGTGTGACGCAGGTCCTCACCGGACACGGTTGTTTCGAGAGGTTCTTGTTTCGAATAAGGCGGAGGAAACGCCCGGCTACCTCATTCTGCGAAGTAGTGATGCTCGCAAAGAGGAAGGCGGCGCACGTGAGGGATAGGCAGTACATGCGCCCTCACGGCCTTAGTCGCCGCAGGAGACGCTCTGGGCGTCGGGAATCCCAGGCTGATTCCCGGCCACCGTAGGCGAAGGCTTGCGGACGGCGAGTAATGTGTAGCTGTACCAGGGGCCACGGTATCTCTTTCGAACAATCCGCACCCCTGGCAGACATCGGTCCTTGCGGACCCCGTCAGTTTGTGCTGACATCTCTTTGAGGCATACACAATTAAAACACCCGGGCGTTTCCTCCCGATTTTTATCCGAAACAGGAACCTCCCGAAACAACCGTGACCGATGAGGTCCTGCGTCAAGAACGCCGGCGCCGTGGCGTTTATCAATCCCACGTTTGTAAAGTTTACAATTCAATTCAATTTATTTCAGTAGCAATTCACATTGCGTTCGAATATAAATAAGTTCGAATATACACAGGTTTATTAAACTGAAATTTCAAGTCACTACACTCACTGCGGTTGATAACCCACAAAACCAACAACAAATTCTCTTTGTTTTATCATGTTAAAATATCCAGTTTTGGTATATAAATTAATTCTGACCTGAGAGCAATAACAGGAACCGCCACTCCAAACGAGTTTCAATTGAGTGACTGCCGGGAGAATAAGCGCAGTGTAACTATCGATCGACCCTCGCACATGCTACGAGTATTATTAGCCTCCACACATATAATAATATCTAGAGTTACAAGGACCAGCTCAGTTTATTAAACTATCTTTAATATTAGGTGTTGTAGGTAAACATTTGTAAGTAAGTAAGTAAGTAAGTAAGTATTTATTTGCATAAAACATGGTATACATGGTGTTACAATAATTTACAATAAAGATCTTACATGTTTTGCCAGAATTGTACTTAGCATGCATATGTTCACTTAATACTAACATGGGAATTTGTTATCCATAAATTCTTTAAGACTATAGAAATTTTTCAATTTTAACCAGTCAAACAATTTTCCTTTGAATAATCTGGAGTTTAAGTTTTTTATGGTACTCGGTATGTTATTATATATACTAACACAATTATATAAGCAGCTTTTATTATATTTAGCAAGCTTGGGAAGATCATGCAGAACGAGTCTCTGTGGATCACGCCGGCTCCTTGGATAAAGACAAAAAAAAATTTGTCGATTTTTTTGAACCAGCCTCTATAACTTACTGTGATGATATTTTGTTTAACCAGTGGTGCACTGCAAGGAGCCCCCTCCAACTCCCAACGGCCGCGTGTCCATCACCCACAACTCCTCAGTTTTTGGCTCGTTAACAGAGTACTCCTGTGCTGCAGAGTTCAGACTGCAGGGAGCCAAGAGGAGATAAGCCCGCGCCCAACTGACAGCAAAAGTGACGTGGTGCAAGGTATAAAGAGTGTTAAAATGTTGGATTTTAGCCATGCTTCTAACGTTATTACATCTTAAGAGTGTATGTAGGGGCACAAGAAATAAAGCACATATAATATTTAAGCCCAGATTTATCAACACATTGATCCACAGCACACATATTATAAATAATCATGTCTCACATTTTCTTAATATAAACAATAACTCACTTATCATCACATGAACAATAGCTTAATACATTGATCAATCACATGAACAATAACTTAATACATTTATCATCACATCAACAATAACTTAATAAAATTATCATAACATAACAGGTAACAAAGGGGTTTCTAATGTTACGGCTTTCAAGCCTTTGAGTATTAATCCGGAACGTCCGCGTCGCATTCTTCTTCCTCAGAACAATTGCGGTCAGTAGCAGAGTCTAGTTCCATGAGGACGAAATCTTCGTCTGTGGAAGAACTTTCGTCGGCAGATCTTGCAGCGGCAGATTCTCCAGCGACTATTCCACTGCCTAGCTTAGGTGCTTCCGGTAGTTCTTCATCATCATCGGAGTCCATGTCCGAGTCATCGTCCGCATCAATGTCTCCGTCGTTGTGCGCGTCGTCGTCATCATCGTCATCATCATCTGAGTCATTCGATTTATCAAGGTGTTTCCATTCTATAGTTGACTTCACCAAATCATCTAATTCAGGGTCAGATCTTATAACATGCTGGATTTGGCGCTGGGTGATGCGGGAGATACCGTAATTCTTAGCAAGGTCGCCGCCCAATTTGACCACCTCTTTCGTTAGGTACTCCAACACAGCTGCCATGTAGATCGCCGACGATTGGTCGGGTAACATGCCAGGTAACAGGCGGTAATACATCTCTGCATGTATCTGCCCCATAGGGAAGATAAGTTCACCCCGCTTGCGGCGCTGGCGCAGGCTAGGGGGTGTGCCGGGTAATTTAAATAATCCGCACGAACTGACGCCTGGCATCTTGAATTGCAATCAGTAACGGTACACTATGTTTTTTGAGCGAAGAAAGACCTTCCTCTATAGTGGAGGATGTCAGATCAAAAAAGCGCGGTGGTCCGGCGATATCGCTGGTGGGACTGCTGCGTGCTAAAAGTAAAATCAGGCGCGTAGTGAGCGCGCAGGCGTCGCAGGGTAGGGGACGCGCCCACCTCCCCCAACGCCTGGCCTAGATGCAACCTAGCTTTCCATATTTCTGAAAATTTTATGATTATGTTTGAATATGTTGACGTTTAGTATTATTCAGTATACTTTAGACCGGGAAACATACCAGACTGATTTTTATTTGTAGTAGTTACGTTAGAAACGGACAAAAACTGGGGCATTTTTTCTCCTGTTCTTAACGAATTTAGGTACTCCTTATTGGTCACTTTTCGTAGGTGGCTTAGTGTGGAGACAGCCTGAAAATAACCTAGAAAGTAACACTAATACTTTTTCTTTCTTTTTTTTGTGACGAAAATACGCCATCAAGAAGACTGAAATGTTTATGGGTGATTTTTATGTCCATCTTGTTTTTAAATTACGAAGACATGTAGGTAGTTACGCTCGTTCACTTGAGGCTATGCTATGCAGTTTGTCTCGTCAAATCATAGACCACAACCCTACAAGCAACTAAGTAGTATAATACAGGTTACAAAGTGCCAATATTATTACATTATCAAACTGAATAATAAAGCTTAGGAGAACTTTAGTGGAAAGAAGCAAGGTTTGTCCTATTTTTATTTTTTAAAAGACTAAAAATTTTCATTTATTTAGAGAGGCATTTAGTAAAGACAGATTATGTCACCCCCATCGTTCCAAATCGACAAAAAATTACATAACTAAAAATAACCCTTTATCGATTGGTGCCAATGTTTGTCAATTGAATTGTAAGATATACTTCTACAGTCCGACTTCTCTGCGTTCACTGTGATAAATATTTTAATACAAAGATCAAATTCGCAAAACACGTAAAACACGTACATGTGAAACCAACGGGTGGAGAGCGCAGTCGATGAATAGGGTCGCCATCGATTCTGGAAAATCTAGGACACGTAATTGTATCAGTCATAAAAATGTTTTCAAAAATATATTTTGTGTTCATCCTTAATACGATAAATCAAATCAAAATATTTTATTTCACATAAACCTGCATAGGCACTTATAAAACGTCAGAAGCTAGGTGCACGGTTCCAAATTGTCGCTGCCTATGGAGAAGACCCGGCAAGAAACTCCACGGTTACTCTTTAAAAAATTATTGTTTTTAACAATGTTTTCAAATTTTAGTGATAATAGGTATGGGAGCACAGTGCCGTCAATAAGTACCAGGTACTCAGAGGATTCAAAATACAGAATAAATAATGGTCGACAAATCTAGTTTGTAAGGCCTACAACGTTCTCTCATTCACAATATGTAAAATAATCCACATAAATAAAATGAACCTAATTAAACATAGTGACATGATTAACATGACAATAACTAAAAAATAGTTGATATTAAAATTGATGTATAATGTCAAATAATGACGAGAATATGTCAGCATTGTAAAAATAAAAAGAATAAAAAGAACATTGAGAGCAGTTAATAGACTTTTACATAGATATGCTGTTAATGAGGTACCAGGGAAGCCACATGTGCAGAAGGAATTAATGCCAAACTTCCCTGTCTTCAACGTAGTCTTTTATCTTATAATATGCTTTTTTGATAAGGATACGTTTGATGTGCGTTTTAAACTTTCCATCGCTAAGTTCTGTAACTGACTTTGGCAACTTGTTATAGAAGCGGATACTGTTTATTAGAAATGACTTGCTAGTTTTAGTCAATCTAAATTTTGGAATCACAATTTCATCTTTACTACGTGTATTCAGATTATGGAAATCGCAACGTTTTTTGAAAAGGCCTAAGTTTTTGCGAACGTACAAGATATTTTCTAGGATATAAAGAGACGGCAGAGTTAGAATATCAATTTCGCTAAATTTGTTTCTAAGAGACTCGCGAGGCCCCATTTTATAGATTGCGCGGATTGCCCTCTTTTGTAAAATGAAAATTGAATCTACGTCAGCTGCCGATCCCCACAACAGAACGCCATAAGACATAATACTGTGAAAATAAGCAAAGTAAACTAACCTAGCTGTGGCTACATCCGTCAACTGCCTTATCTTTCTTACTGCGTAAGCAGCTGAGCTTAATCTACTTGAAAGAGCTCTAATGTGAGCACCCCATTGCAATTTTGAATCTAAAGTAATTCCCAAAAATACAGTTTCCGAGATAGCATCTAGTTTCTTCCCATCAAGTTTTAAGTTTAGACCTACTTGGGGTACATTTGGTAACGAGAACTTAAGACATTTAGTTTTGTTCGCAATGAGTAAAAGATTATTAGCGGCAAACCATTTCGAAAGAACAGCAAGACTATCATTGACATGTAAGACATCTGTATCTTTTCTATTTATTCTAAAAATAAGAGAAGTGTCATCAGCGAATAAAATTATATCCGAGAAGTTATCCATCAGGTAAGGAAGGTCATTAATATAAACTAGAAATAAAAAAGGGCCAAGAATTGAACCTTGAGGCACGCCCATCTTAACTAGAGACCCCGAGGACGTCGCCCCATTAACGTTAACTTTTTGCTGCCTGTTTGATAAGTAGGAAAGTACAAGATCAGCAGCCTGTCCACGAATTCCATAGTGGTGTAATTTACAGATAAGTGTATTGTGGTCAACGCAGTCAAACGCTTTTGAGAGGTCACAGAAAATGCCAATCGCGTCCTGGGAATTCTCCCAGGATTCCAAAATGTGACTGATGAGTTTTACTCCTGCGTCAGTCGTCGACCGACCTTTCGTGAAACCAAACTGTCGACTATGTAAAATACCATTTGAGTTAAAATGTGACAACATCTGGTCTAGCATGTTTTTTTCATAAATTTTGCTCAATGCTGGAAGCACAGATCTATAATTAGAGGGATCACTCTTACTACCTGATTTGAAAATTGGTACTACTTTACTATGTTTCATTAAGTCAGGAAACGTACCGCTGTCTAAACATTGATTAAATATGCCTGTTAGGACAGGGGCAAATGTGTCAATGATATTTTCGAGAACCTTAACGGAAATCCCCCATAAGTCTTCAGTGTTTTTTATGTTAAGACTTTTAAATGCTGTTTTAATTGTGGCAATAGAAATGGGTTTGAATTCAAAACTTGGAATGTCCTTGCTGAAGTTTTCTTTAAGAAGAGATTCAGCTAATACAGATGATGAGGGGAGAGATTTCGTAACTTCTATTGGGATGTTGTTAAAGAAATTTTCTAGAGTCTCAGCAACTTGTAACTTATCTGAAATGATTTCATTATCAATTTTTAGAGCTAACTCATTCTGATCTCGCTGTTTTGTGTTTCCAGTTTCTTTGTTAATTACCTGCCACACAGCTTTTATTTTATTTTTAGAGATACTAATTTTGGTACTTATTAATTTAGATTTAGCGTGAGCGCAGACTCTTTTGAATATTTTAGAATATTTTCTTACATAATTATGAATATATCATAAACTAAGATCCCAAAGACAATAAACCATTATTCCTTTATAATTATGACTATAGTTTTAACTAAGACATTGTTGTTAGTTTTATAGTTATTCAGCTAGTAATTAAACCAGCAGTACTCTGAGTTTTATATTACAACCTGGACAATAGATGACATTGATCTCAAGAAAACCAATAGACACTGATTGATGCCATACAAATGGTTAGAATTAATAGTTACGCATAAGATTATGTTATAATCTTAACAGGTTGGCGCTTTCGCGGTGACATACATAAATAAAATTAATCTGTTTAAACCAAGTGACATGATTTCCATGACAATCACTAAAAAAATAGTCGTTATTAAAATTGATGCAAAATGTCAAATAATGACGAGAATATGTCAGACATTGTAAAAAGAAGAAAGATAAATGTTGAAAGCAGTGGTGTCCCAGTGAATTATGAGTTGTAGGTCATATGTTCGAACCCAGACTGGTTCTTTAGCATAATCAGCATGTAGCTTATAGCCTCTGTGAAAGGGAATGGTACGTAATACACCACGGGGGCTTGGTGCGGGTTGATGGAAGTCACGTCTTCGGTTTTTTTCCTCTAGTACATGTCGGTTCCCTCTCGATGATCCTTCACCGTTTTGAGAGCAGTGGTGATGAAATAATTTACACAAAGTAAAGCGCCTGTAGAGAGCAGTGGTGTGCCAGCGGTAATGGATGCGACCTACGAGGGTAAGTTCGAACCCAGGCAGGCGTCAAACTAAGTAATAATATGCGCACGGGTCCATCGAAGGTGTACACTTGGTACACGCAGTTGGTTTGTGTATGGGTGACCATCCATCACATATCGAGAATCCTCCGTGCCTCGGAAAGCTCGTACGTCCCGGTTGTTATATGTCCATCTTTGATTATATGTCCATACAATAACCTTTTTCGAGGTCGATAACGATAACGAGGAGGTCAGATTAGCAGTCGCTCTATGTAAAATACTGATATTCAGCTGAATTCGGTTAGATTGGAAGCCGATCCCAACATAATTGTGAAAAGCTTAAGCAGATTGTTAATTTTCTTTTAGAATTTAAATTAATCCAAGCGAGCTTTGGTAAAAGAAAATAATTTGGTGGCATCTGGGGGCACGGCAGTGCCCCCGCCAAGCCAAGCAACAACAAGCGGCACGGCCGTACCATCCTTTTCTCGAAGTAGTTCAGGCCAATTTCGACCCCCTTATAACTTCGTTGTAGATAAAATTAGAAGCCTGAATTTAGTAACCAAACAGGCATTGTATAAACTCGGTATATTTCAAATTTCATTTAATTTGAACGCGTAGTTTAAGAATTATAACTAGTCAAAGTTTGTTAATTTGTCACTCACTCACTGACTGGCCGATCATCAAAACTCTAAGGCACTTCTCAAGAGACATAGAAACTTCAAATTTAGAATACAAATAGTGTTTTGTGTATAAATCAAGGAAAAACTAAAATATTTTGCAATTTCGTTACCGTTCAGACTTGTAAAAAATTGTAACATCAAAGCCCACGAGAAAAACCCATAGAGACAGGCAGTGGGCTTTGAGAAAAACTGTAGCTGAAGCTCAAGAAGTAGTACCCGAAAAGAAAAAAAGGGAGACTACATACAAAAAATAAAGAAAAGAACTGTCTACAAAAAGAAATGAGATGCCAACAAAAACAAAACTTGTAAAAAAAGCAAGTCTCACAACTCAGTTCTTTATCGTAAAAAGTTGTGAGATCCATATAATACTAAGTCGGTCAATTTAATTAGTTCCTACTTAAAGATCCTTCTGTCTTAAGTTATTACGTAATTAGCTAACCTAATAACATCATATAGTGACCATATCAATATTAAAAATCTTTAAAGTTTTAAATAAATAAATTGACTTGGCAATCGCACTAAACAATCTAATTTGATATAATATGTATTACTTGTGAGATACATTGTGTTTTTAATTTAAAAAAGATACATTGTGTTTTCATGCGATGGCCAAGTCAATTTATTTATATAGAAAATAAAAGACTTTTTCGTCTTTATATACCGAGACCCCACCGTGCACGGAAGGGGTGCTTGGACAGGAAACCTCCCCGTGTGCCCGTGGGCTGGAGTTTCCCTTGGATACGTCTGGGGGAAAGGCCAGTCTCCGGGACGGTGCACCCTGGGATGCGGGCAATTTCCCCCATTGGGTACTGTGTGCCTAATGGGTGTCGTTGCCCGTATGCCAATATCCTGTCGGCGGGACGCTCCAACGCGTGTATCTCTGCGCTCATGCAGAGACGCACAGCGGCGGAGTAAGAGCGGGCTCGGTGTGCACTCACCCTGCCACCGGGCAGGCAAGAAGGAGTGCTCTCCTTCTGCCACCGTTAATCTCGTAGCCCCGAAGATTGTCACGGTCATGTCTCTGACTTTTGACGGGGGTCGAGGGCCTTGGCTTAACCGCCCGGGCCGCGAGGAAGAAATCCTCTATAAAAAATTACCCCAAACCTCCAAGCGGCGGCGCACCGTGAGGGAGGTTGCAAGCTTGACTAATGGGTAGCTTAATTAGTCTCTAGTGCGAACCACTGTTTTTGAGTCGATACAACAAGTTTATACTCGTGGGAATCAAATGGATAAATTTTTTAAAACACCACAAATAGAAGTAGAGGAGGAAAGTGATGCGGGGTCGGAGTCCGACGCCGCATCGAGCGCGAAGGGCTCTTCTAAGAGCCTGGAGCCTGTAGTGGCGGGTGCTTCGAAGAGGACCAAGGAGTTCCTCAAGAAGCGCCCCAAACCGAAGGATGGCCAGGGGTCGTCCTCGGATGGAGGTATGGCCTCGGCTCGTAAGCTAGGGAAGGTCTGTCTGCAGGGTGGGGTCCGGTTAGGCAAAGGCCTAACCATAAAGGAACCTGGCGAGCCGAGCGCCGACACGGCCCAGCAAGCTGAGGCTTCGGCCACGGAGGGGCAGCTCTCTGGGGGGACCAGTAGTAGGGCCCTCTCAGAGTCGTCTGGCGGTGAGTCAGACAACGCTGGCGGCTCTTACTCGGAGCGGACGGCCAGGCTCGCGGAGGTTGTGGCTGCTGCAGTGAAGGGTGTGTCCTTAAAGAGGCTTCAGTCCTCTAAAGGCAAGGCCATACCCGCAGCCATAGCCTCCATTATGGCGGCGGCAGAGGACATATACTCCGGACCTCGGTCGGACGGTATGTCCGAGATGCGGGCGGAGGTCGCCCGTTTGACGGCCGCCATGGAGCTCCTCCGAAAGGAGAACGAGGAGCTCCGAGCGGACCTGGCCGTGCTCCGAGGAGCTGGCCCGAAGGATGTGCCTGAAAAGGGGGCGCGGCATGGTCAGGGTCGACCCTTGCCTGAGGAGGACCGGGTGCTGACTCTGGTGCGGCAGGAGCTGTCTGCCTTCCGGAGCCGGTTTTCCGCCCTAGAGGCTATAGTCCTCCGCCCCCCCCTAGCGGCGAGCCGGCCGGCCTCGGGCCAACAGAAGGAGTCAACGTATGCCACCGCCACGGCAGCCGTGGCCAAGTCGGCACCGCAGCCGGGACGGACCCAGGCGAAACCGGTGCCGCCCAAGCCCAAGAAGGGCGGAGTGGCTGCTCAGGCAACTACGATCCCAGCCGTGGTGCCAGGACGGTCGGCCCCGCCTCCCCCATCTCCCGCGGCTGACGCCGCATGGGAAGTAGCCGGGGAGAAAAAGAAGGCGGGCAAGGCAGCGAGGGCGGCAAAAAGGAAGGAGAGGCGGCAGCGGCGTAAAAAGCGTAGCGCCGCGGCTAGGTTACGCGCCCCGAAGTCCGCAGCTGTAGTGATAACACTACAGCCGGAAGCGGAGAAGAAGGGCGTGTCCTACCGCGACGTGCTTTCCAAAGCTAGGGCGGCGGTGAACCTCGCGGAGCTGGGGGTCACCAATGGCATGCGGATGAGGGTCACTGCGACCGGAGCCCGCATGCTGGAGATCCCCGGCGCGGCCAGTGGCCCGACCGCAGACGCCCTGGCCGAAAGGCTTAGGGCGTCCCTATGTGCGGAAGAGGTCCGGGTGTCCAGGCCCACCAGGTGCGCTGAAATGCGCATCTTGGGCCTGGACGACACCGTGACGGAGGCCGAGGTGGTGGCCGCCGTTGCCAGGACTGGGGGGTGCCCTGCCGAGCAGGTGAGGGCAGGCACCATTCGTTCTGACGACACGGGCATGCAAACCGTAACGGTGAGCTGCCCCGTGTCGGCGGCCAAATTGATCACCGGGGAGGGCCGAAGGCTCCTGGTAGGCTGGGTGTCCGCGCAGGTCAAACTGCTGGAACCCAGACCCCTGAGGTGCTTCCGCTGCCACGTGGGCCACCACGTGGGAGTGCAATGCACCTCGGAGGTGGACCGCAGTGGGCACTGCTTCCGCTGCGGTCAGCCCGGTCACAAGGCCGGCTCTTGCAATGCCACGCCGCACTGCTATTCATGTGCGGCAGCTGGCAAGCCGGCCGAACACCGGGCAGGGAGCAAGGCCTGCGCTCCATCCACCAAAGCCAGGGGCCGAGGCAGGGCCAAACCCTCCGCCACCGCCGTCACCGCCGCAACCGCCGCCACTGCCGCCGCCGCTGCCGCCTCCACCACCGCCGTTGTCGCCGCCGTTACTCCAAGGCCTACCGAGGAGGTCCCGGAGGGGGCTGATATGGAGTGTCAGTGACGGCCCCATTACGCCTCCTCCAGGCGAATATCAACCACTGCGCCGCCGCTCAGGATCTGTTGATCCAGAGCATGGCGCAGTGGTCGATTAACATCGCCGTGGTCGCTGAGCCGTACTTTGTCCCGCCCAGGGATGACTGGGTGGAGGACCTGAGCGGCTCAGTGACCCTCATTTCGTCGGCCGCCGCCGGTACCCCGACCCTCGAGAGTGTCAAGAGGGGACGGGGTTGCGTTGCAGCACGGTTCGGGGAGATAGTCGTGGTAGGGGTGTACTTCTCCCCGAGCCGAACTCTCGCCGAGTTCCACAACTCCCTTGCGGAGTTGAGAGACGTCGTCGTCGGGTTTCGTTCCCTCCCCGTGCTAGTCCTCGGGGACTTCAATGCCAAGAGCTTGGCTTGGGGTTCCCGGTTGACGAATGTGCGGGGCAGGATGGTGGAGGACTGGGCTCTGGAAGCAGACCTGGTCGTCCTAAACCGGGGTTCTGTCGCCACGTGTGTGCGGATGCGGGGTGAGTCGGTGGTGGACATTTCGTTCGCCAGCCCCGCTCTGTCGCCACGTGTCATCGACTGGCGCGTCATGGAGGGGGTGGAGACGTATTCCAACCACCGGTACATCCGGTTTGACGTCTCCGCCCAGGCCTCGAGCGCGCCGGTCCGACAGGCCCCGTGTGGTCCGCGGTGGGCGTTGAAGCAGCTGGACCGGGAGCTTCTCCTGGAAGCCTCGATCGTGCAGGCCTGGGTGTCATCACCGGACAGGCCTGCCGACATAAACGACGAGGCCGAGTGGTTCCGGGAGACCATGTCCGAGGTATGTGACGTGGCAATGCCCCGGGTCCAGCCAGGTCGTGCTTCACGCCAGGTGTACTGGTGGTCGCCGCAGTTGACAACACTGCGCGAGGCGTGTGTTGCTGCGCGACACCTTTACTCGAGGCACCGCAGGCTCCGTATCCGCCCTCCGGATACGGTAGCCATTGAGGCGGAGCTGTACGAGGGGTACAGAGTGGCGAAGACCGCCCTCCGAGATGAGATCCTGCGGGCCAGAGTAGTGGCCCGCGAGGAGTCGCTGGAGACTCTGAACAGAGACCCGTGGGGACGCCCCTACAAAACGGTGCGGGATAAAATCCGCCCGTGGGCTCCCCCGCTGACGCAGAGTCTCCGGCCTCATCTCGTGCAGGACGTGGTGAGCGCTCTGTTCCCCTCACGAGGGGAGCACGCTCCCCCGCCTATGGCTCCGCCTCCTGCGGTGCCCGATGCGGACCACACCGACGACGACTACGACTCTCCAGAGGTGACCGAGGTAGACCTGAGAGTGGCGGTACGTAGGCTGAGTGCCAAGAATACCGCCCCAGGACCCGACGGCTTGCCCGGCAAAGCCTGGGTCCTGGCCTTGCAGGCTCTCGGGCCTCGACTAAGAGGGCTCCTAAGCGCATGCTTGGAGGAGGCCCAGTTCCCACTTCGCTGGAAGACGGGGAAACTGGTCCTCATTAAGAAGCCGGGGCGCCCAGCGGACTCTCCGTCCGCTTACCGGCCCATTGTGCTGCTCGACGAGGTGGGCAAGCTCTTTGAGAGAGTAATTGCAGACCGCCTCGTCGGGCGGCTGGTGCGGGTGGGGCCGGATTTGGCGGAGAGCCAGTTTGGTTTCCGCAAGGGGCGCTCCACGGTGGATGCCATCATGCGCGTGCGAGCCCTCACGACGGGGGATGCTGTGGCCCGGGGTGGGGTCGTCTTGGCGGTGTCATTAGACATCGCCAATGCCTTCAACACCCTGCCCTGGAGTTGCATAAGGGAGGCACTCCGTTATCACCGGATGCCGACCTACCTCTGTCGTGTGGTCGAGGCCTATTTGACGGATAGGGCCGTCATCTACCCCGGTCACCTCGGAGAGTGGAACCGGCGAGAGATGTCGTGCGGTGTCCCACAGGGATCGGTCCTGGGACCGCATCTGTGGGACATCGGATACGACTGGGTGCTGCGCGCCGACCTCCCTAGCGGCGTCAGTGTAGTTTGCTACGCTGACGACACGCTGGTCCTGGCGCAGGGGAGGTCGTACCAGGCGGCGGCCGACTTAGCGACACACGGGGTTGCGACAATCGTGGATAGGATCCGGCAACTGGGACTCGAGGTGGCATTGCACAAGTCCGAGGCCATGTGGTTTCATGGTCCTCGGAATGCGCCACCGACGGGTTCCCAGATAACGGTGGGAGGGGTTCACATCGGCGTCGAGTCGACGATGACGTACCTAGGACTCGTCCTCGACAGCCGGTGGAACTTCGCGGAACATTTCCGCCGTTTGGCTCCCAGACTGGAGCGGGCCGGGGCTGCGTTGAAGCGGCTCTTGCCCAATCTAGGGGGGCCAAACGCCTCCTGCCGGAGGCTCTACGCGGGGATCGTGCGGTCCATGGCCCTATACGGGGCGCCGGTGTGGGCGCCTACATTGAGGCGCCAACCAGCTCGCAAGCTGAGGGCGTCCCATAGGGTCATGGCGATCAGGATGATCCGGGGATACCGCACGATCTCCGGCGAGGCGGCGGGCCTCCTTGCCGGATTACCGCCATGGGATCTGGAGGCAAAGGTCCTCGCGCAAATATGGGAGTGGCGCGAGGAGGCCAAAGGCCGGGGCGTAAGTCCGCTGCCGCAGGAAATCGCGGCACAGCGGACAGAGCTCCGGCGGGATCTCATGGTGACATGGAGAGAGCGATTGTCACAACCCAGTGCTGGGCACGCCACGATTGCGGCGGTAAGTCCCCTCTTTGAGGAGTGGTTTGAGAGGCGGCATGGCGTCCTCACCTTCCGCCTGACGCAAGTCCTCACCGGACACGGTTGTTTCGGGAGGTTCCTGTTTCGGATAGGGCGGGAGGAAACGCCCGGGTGTTTCCACTGCGAAGATCGCCCTGAGGACACGGTGGAGCACACGGTGGCGGTCTGCCCGGCTTTGGCGGAGCACCGCCGTGTCCTCGTGGAGGCGATCGGCGGCGGCGATCTCTCGCGTCCGGCCCTGGCCCAGGCCATGGTACGGAGCGAGAGGGCATGGGGAGCCGTCACCTCCTTCAGCGAAACAGTGATGCTCGCGAAGAGGGAGGCGGCGCACGTGAGGGAGAGGCAGCATATGCGCCCTCGCGACCCCAGCCGCCGCAGGATACGGAGACGCCCTAGGCGTCGGGAATCCCAGGCCGATTTCCGGCCACCGTAGGCATGGGCTTGCGGACGGCGAGTAATGGGTAACTCGCTGTCCGGTAAGGACCAAGCCCAAGTCGACGGCGCGTTGTGTTCCACGCGCGCCTCAAAGAGATGTCAGCACAAAAAATGATGGGGCCCGCAAGGGCCGATGCCTGCCAGGGGTGCGGGTTTGTTCGAAAGAGACACCACAGCCCCTGGCTTAAGGGCTACTGAAGGAACACGGGTGGGTTTTAGTCAGTAAAAGTCTGACACGCCCTCCTGCTCCACCCAGAGCGGGAGAAGTTATTTGATGATTTCCCACCCAAAAAAAAAAAAAAAAAAAAAAAAAAAAAAAAAAAAAAAAAAAAAAAAAAAACCGTGCACGGAAAGCTCGTTAAACCGTTGGTCATAACTGTCGTGCGCGTTTTTTTTCAGTCGTTACAGGTCGTCAAAGGCCAAAAGTCTGATCACTAGTCTTATCAAGAGATATCGTTAATACACAACCTAGTTCTTGGGTAATCCCAGTAACTAGGTTGTGGGGGTCAGCAAGGCAGTCGCTTCATGTAAAATACTGGTATTCAGCTTTATCCGGTTAGACCTACACATAGTTTCGAAATGGCTTGACGATGATGACCCGTCAAAATCTCGCCAACACGCATTAATTTTGTCAGAGCGAAGGGTACATTTAAGTCAAATTTCGTCTCTGTATCCTATCAAGTGCTACTTGTAGATTTCGTAATCGATTTTTAAATTCCGGGATACTGGTTAATATCTTTTATTTACGTATATTTCAAAACAGCCTTTGTTACAAATGATGTGTAAAATGCGAAGTAACTTCTTAAGGTTTCAGTTTCTACGCGAACTCACAGAAACAGGTAGCGTATTTTACGGAAAAGGGCAAAAAAATATTAACAAACCCGCTTTTCTAAGACATTTATATGAAATATGAGTCAAGGGGTTTGAAGAAGAGATACTTCTTCAAACCCCTTGACTGTTGCAGCCTCACTCGCTTGCTTAGAAGGATTTTAATTGGCGTTTTTCGTAATAGTTTGTTGGTCTCGTGTCAGTGTAACGTACGTCCAGCCTCTGTGAGCTCCAGAGCGTTACTGACGTTTAACGTCGACGTCGATAAGCCCCACTCCCGTGTTCAACCACAGAAGCTACAAATTATCCCGGCCTGTTGATTCTTGTTTATTGTAGTATTTTTTTTCAGCTGGTGCTAAGTAGCTCGTATCTGTGAGTTTTGCGTTCATTTGTTTATTCGGGATTATCTCTTTTATCAATATTTTTCGAAATAGTTTGTTGGTCTCGTATCAGCGTGACGTACGTCCTCTCTCTGTGAGCTCTAGAGCGTTACTGAAACATTTGAAAGCTCATGTGCCTTAAATCATCAAAAAAAGATATTTTTATTTACGTATGTTTCAAAGCAGTCTTTGTTACAAATGATGCGAAAATTGCGAAGAAACTTACTATGGTTTCAGTTTCTATGCGAACTCACAGCATCAGGTAGCGTATTTTACAGAAACGAGCAAAAAATACTTCACAAAACCCGCTTTTCAAGAAGCATTATAATTGCTGGTTTTCGTAATAGTTGGTTGGTTTCGTGTCAGCGTGACGTACGTCCTCTTTCGATGAGCTCCAAAGCGTTACTGACGTTTAACGTTGATGAGCCCCACTCCCGGCGCGGCGCCGCCGCCCCGACGTCGGCCAAACAAGTTACTAGTTTTTCCGGCCTCTTGATTGCAATTTATCGTAGCATTCCTTTTGAGCTTGTATTAGGAGGCTTGTTGTCTGTGAGCTATGCATTAATTCGTTTGTTCAGGATTATCTAAGTCATGTCTTGATCAATGTATTTTTTGTAATAGTTTTTTAGTCTCGTGTTAGCGTGACGCACGTCATATCACTGTGAGTTATAAAGCGTTGCTGACATTTTACGTCGATGCCCCAAAATTTTTTCGCCCACCGATGTAGAAAGATTTCAAAATTTTGTATTGAAAACAATAATCGCACATTGTTCCTGTAAATCCTATCGGTTTTTTTTTCAATAGATACCTACCTGCCTTACCTATATTCTGATGCGCGTTTCGCGAGCTGACTCCTGTTTGGTAGTTGTAATTCCAGGTTTTCGCAAATTTTTCAGTTGAAACTTCCGTTTTTTGACCAACATTCAAAATGTTTGTTTCGCAATAATTCCAGTTACTCCATATTCCGGTAGACCGCGTGGAGACGCGTCTTTTGACACTTAGCCCGTGCGCCTAGCGCATTTACGGATAAGTTTTTAACCAAAGCGCAAACTGTAACCATGAATGAATTCAACATATCATCTAGATGCCCCAGCGCAGATTTTTTTCTGTAGAACTAGTTTCCTGGCGTCGGCCTTGGAAGCTACTCGTTTTCACGGCCTGATGATTTCAGTTAATCGTAGCATTCCCTCAGCTGTTTCACAAGGCTCGGGTCAGTGTATTTTGCGTTTACATATTTGTTCAAGATTAGCTCCGTCATGTCTTGATGAATATACTTTGCGTATTGGTTTGGTGGTCTTGTGTTAGCATGACGCAGGTCCTTCCTCTGTGAGCTCTAGAGCGTTACTGCCGTTTTGATATACGTTTTATTCGCCCCACTCCCGGCTTTAGCCAAGGATTGTCACAGCGGAAGCACCGCGGTTGCACAAAAACGACTAGATTCCCGGCCTGTTGATTCCCACTTATCGTAGTTTTCTCTTGCAACTGGTGCTACGACGGTCATGTCAGTGAGTTTTACGTTCATTCATTAGTTGGAAAATAACTTATTCCTGTCTTTTATCATCTTGACCGAGGTTAGTTTGTGTTGTCAAGTTATGTTTTTCTTCTTTCTGCGTTTGCAGTTTGATTTGGTTCTTTTTTGATATAATTTGTATATCTAATTTGTTTATTTTTATTCGGTTAATGATACCTACTCGTAAACGCCTATTCGGTTTGTTTTTGTCCGAAGCAGACCAGTTCAAGGACTCGTCACAATGGTTAAATCAAAAATTATCATCATTATCTGTCTAGCCTTTTCATGACTATGTTGGGGTCGGTTTCCAGTCTTACTGGCTGAACCCCAGTACTCTACACAAACTTCCACAGCCCGACTGGGTTGTGGAGGTCAGATAGGCAGTCTCACCATGTGTTACTGGGTAACACGAGACCACTTGGTAAGACTGGTTGTCAGACTTTCGGGCTTATACAAGATTTACCTATAATATGAGGGACGCATGGAACCCAAAAGTAGGGCAAAAAAAGGTGAGGCCTATATTTACCCAGCAGTGCTGCTAGCGTATAAACTCGGGCTGCTCGCTAGTTATACATATGAATCTCCAAGAAATAAGTCTCAAAATGATGCTGTCAGCATCAACATTCAATGTTTAGTATATAAGAACCGAGCAGTCACACAGAGTTATACGTAAAGCGACTTATCTTATTCATAAAAAAATATAATCGAAGTTATGATGAAATGAAATCATCCAACAAATTGGTCAACACTTCGAATCTTCAAACGTCTGTCTACTCACCGAATAATTGTCACCACAGACATTATTACGTACGTAGTGTAAACAATTTTATTGTCTCCAGTTTCGATAAACCTGCTGCAACTATTTTGTTTCAGTTTTTTAATTGTGTAAGGTTGTCTTTTTTATTAAATACGTTTCAATTAGAGAGCAGTGGTGGCCCAGTGGTACCCACGTTACCACTGGACCACCGAAGGCATGCAGGCAATTTACTTTGTGTAAATTATTTCATCACCACTGCTCTCAAAACGGTGAAGGCAATCATAGTGAGGAAACCGGCGTATTCTAGAACCAACAACTTGTTGGTCAACCAAAAATCCGGCTCGAAGGACCATATTTTGAACATCAAGCTCCAGGTTTGCTGCTGGTGGTCTTGATTAAGTAATAAAAACTGCTTGATTATGATTGGCTGTATTTCTTGATGGATACTGATTACAATTTAGACGACCGAAATTTGTGCGCACTACGGAGGTGCTCACGCTCAAGGTGTCGACGAACGAGTGCCGGCGGGGGAAGCCCGTGGTCGCGATGTGACGCAGGAACAAGACGAGACATCCGCCAATCTGCACTGCGCCCGCGTGGCGAATCTCCTACTTCTTCTCACAGAGAGGAGGCCTGTGTCCCAGCAGTGGAAACATTAGAGGCTAAGTTTCCGTGTAACTGTTGCAAATGATACATACGTACGTTTTTGAGACATCAGCGTGGTAGTAACATAACAGTCTTGCAATCCCAATGCAATGAATTTTGACAATTTAACAATAATTAATTGCGTTATTTGCGCTGTCGTCGAGCAGGCGAACTTATCAAACATTATGAAGCAATCATTAGGTTTTCTTTCGAAATCCTTCAGTTTGTGATCGAAAGTTTGTTACGCGTATATCTTCATTCATACACAGTAGAAATGGCTTTCATCTAGACAGTTCAACAGCATTCATTACGCATTTTTTTGAAAATCCGAAACAATGAGTACCTTAAAATCAGATCCTGATTAATTACTCAATCACGGTGCCGAAGTTAAGTACCGTCGCAAACTAAACGCTGCCTTTGCTGCGCCTGAAAAATCAAACGACATTCTTATATACATACGTGTATATGGGCGCCAAATCATTATTTGATTTTAATTTTAAGTTTGTTTGATTGTTTTGTACCTAATTTGACTTTCATGTTATTTAATAAATTAATGCTTGTTTTCGGTTAAGTCTGTAATAAGGTTTTATTTTGATGTATTTAAAAATGATGGTTCCCGGTTGAATTTATGTTAAATTTCTATTTAGTTACTTACTTCCTTTTGACTTGTTTGAAATATTGTAGTTTCCGGTTGAATTTAAAAGTTTTTAATCTGATACTTCCTTTTGAGTTATTTTTAATATTGTGCGTTTCCGGATGACTTTATTTTTAAGGTTCTATGTATTAAGTATTTATTTTGACACATCCGCTGGAATTATTTAAAATGTAACTTCCTTTGAGTTTATATTAGTAAGGATTTATTTTGACACATCCGTTTGATTTATATAAAATTCTACTTGGCGGCAAAGTTTCGCGTAATGTTTGGCGGCTAAACTTTGGCGGGTTAACTTTGGCGGTAAATTTATGTGTAAAATGATTGTAATGCTGATGAATTGATTATTATTTGTTCGTCGCTCGTGGAATAAACATCTTGAGTTTGATTAAGGTATTTTCTTTGAACTCTCCATTTTCTTTTACTGTGCGTGTGTAATATATTGGTGCAAACCAATATGTCGAACTCCAATAACGACGGCTATGAAGCGCCGACAAAGTAGTAATAAAGTATTATTTTGTCGTACTTTATGGTTTAAAACTGGCAAAATAATTATTCGACTAGAATACACACATTTTTTTAGATTTTAGTATTCAAATTCAAGGTTTTTTTAAGGAATTGTCCAGTTCTTGATTCGGGAACGTGTGTGTATTACAGTTATTACCTACAACAACATTTAAAAATAAACATCTTATTTATCATAAAAGTTAGCACTTCGATGCCGGGTCGAATAGCAGACAATCATTCTTGAACGTGACAACGACAACGCCTAGCGCCATCTAGTTTTGAAAAGCTAAGTTGTTTATGAAAACCATATTTTTCTCTCGGTTTCCGACATCATGTCCTTTATTCTTTTCGCAAATTCGTTCGCTATCCCAATACTACTGTGTACTTTTACACGTATTTAACTATACATTTTAGTGGAAAACGGGACATATTTCAGTTTACAGACGAGCGTTTCTTGTCCGAAAAGTTTATAATTGCAGAATATTATTAAATTATGTTAATTAATTAAATCATGAATTTCAGTAATTTTCTCTGACCAACCAGCGCAGAAAATTTCAAAAGTTTTCCGATAATTATTTTTACACTCCCATCGCAATACATTATTAGCTCTAGATAAGAGTAGGAGAGATTTTACATTAAAAAAAACATATGACAAATTAAGACAAAGAAAAATGTATGTTTGTAAGGTTCCATTTCGAACGAAACCCATTTTCTGGAACCCTATTGATAAATGGGCGTGGATAAACTTAGGAGGGGATATCGCAACACTGGTGGGGATACAGCGGGTGCCAATGACGCAGGTAGTAAATGAGCATCTGACAAACTTAGACTTAACCAGAAAAAATAATGGTTTTCTTACTAACGGTGAATTAGTATAGTATGGGTATAATTTGATGATTTATGTTTATCTAGTTTTGAAATAATCAATTAAAAATCATATTCTATCATTTAGTATCAGATGAAACCACGCTGATTCAAATTCATCCACTGTTCTGTTTATTTTACAACGAAAATAATTTCAAAAGTTATTCAAATAGAAAAAAATGCACTTTTCGGATATTTATTTATGCCGTGGCAGTAGGTGTCGGCCGACCCATTCCACAGCGTCCGATCCTTCGATTGCGTCTGTGTGTGTTTATTACCCCTCTGACTATAAAAGAGGTCCCGCAAAGATCGGAACCCGCATTCTGATACTTCGCGCCCCCTTCGGGGGCGCAGACACGACCACATGTCGGGACCCGTATTCAATCAGAAGACTTCGAACTAGCGACAAGAGTAGTACAGTCGGCCCAGTATAGCCCGTTCTCCGTGGCTAGGGCCACGCCGCGTTTTCTAAGTGTTAAATTCCCAACAATTAAAATTGAAAACTTCTTTCTAAACTGCGCTTTTATACTAAAAAAATGCGCCTTTCTTTCGTGCGAAATTGTGGCTACTTGACTGGTGACTGACAACTTTGGTGAGTAAAATGGTTTTATTTTTTTTCATTTGCGTATTCTCGATTTTTGTTTTGTTTTTATTTAAGTTTTAGATTTATTATTTGTATTTATATTTTCATGTCTAGCGTAAGTTCGTTTCATATCTTCAGTTTAATTTTGGAACGGGATTTTCTTTTTATTTGTATAAGGTCCGATTTATTTTCTTGGCGGATACCGCGGATAGGGAATTTATATTTTGCGGAAATACGACGTGTCCTGCTCCAGTTTCGATATCTACACTTAGAAATAGAACGTTTCACAGGTTTTAGAGGTGCAGAAATTTCTCCGACGTGGCGCAGCACGACTAGAACTGTTTGTCTAGTTTTTGTAGGACCGTATTCTTTTTTCTTTTTACAGTATGTAGCGGTAAATTTTTCTAACATTGAATCCGGATTAGATAGGAGTTTTACGACTTTCCATAAATCGCGTTGTGTGAACCACGAAACTGTCGTTAACTCGACAAAAGATCTTAAATCTGAATTAAATCAGGAACTTAGCGTGTAGCAGCCGATTTTCAGGATCGCATTTCATTACAGGCCTTTGTCTGTACTCCCTAAAAGATTTCAAAAAAGCTAGGAAATTTATAAACGCAACTTATTGATGGTGTATGCATTAATAATATAAGTTATGCAGACAATATGGTTCTGCTGAGCCCATCGATTAGGGCATTAAGGAAACTAATTAACGTGTGTGAATCGTATGCTGGGACCTATGGGCTCAAATATAATGCATCTAAGAGCGAATTCATGGTATTTAAAGCAGGCAGTAAAGGCGGTAGCACAATTCCTCCAGTTATGCTATGCGGCAGACCTCTAAAAAGAGTAGCAAATTTTAAATATTTGGGTCATTGGGTCTCAGACGATCTAAAAGATAACGTTGATGTGGAGCGGGAGCGCAGGTCGCTGGCTGTTCGATGTGGGATGTTGGCCCACAGGTTTGCACGTTGTACGGCCCAGGTTAAGGTGACGCTTTTTAAAGCGTACTGCCAATCCTTTTACTCGTGCAGCCTGTGGGTGAACTTTACGCAAAGGGCATATAGTGGCCTGCGCATACAATACAACAACATGTTCCGGATGTTGATGGGGTTGCCGCGTTTTTGTAGCGCGTCCGGCATGTTTGCGAACGCAGGTGTTGATAATTTTTCGGCCATCATGCGCAAGAGATGCGCTTCTTTGCTACGCCGTGTTCACGGCAGCCCCAATACTATCCTTAGAACGTCGGTTGATAGGTGGGACTCGCCGATCTTGGGGCGGTGGATACGACTTCACGCAGTCAAGTAGACAGTCCCCAGGATCGGCGTGCCTCGCGCAGCTTCTTCCTTAGTGTGTGTGAATTAATTTTACTAACACTAGTTTGTAAGTCTACATTGTTACTAACAAAATGGAAGTGATTCTGAATATAAAACGTTTATTTATTTATTAAATGACAAAGAACTTTGCGTCTTGTCGATAAATGATTTTAATTTGAAATCTGATTAAAATCTGGGACTAAGATGCAGAAACAAACCAACAGTCGAAATCCGAGTCGAGTTCTAGGTATTTTTTCTAGAGTCCGATTTATGAAAATATTACAACTAATTTCTCGTGTCCTCGATAAAATTATTTTAAATCGGAATTAAATTAGGGACTTAGCATGAAATAGGTAACATCAGAATAGCGTTTTATTACGGATCTTTGCCTGTAAAATGCCAGTATTTTTTTTGTAACTGGCAAAGTCCGCAAAAAAATATTCGGGAAATATCTAAAAAACAAAGCTAAAAAAATCTCAGCATCTCCTCTAAAAATTAGATAAAACTGAAATATTATCAAATATTTTCAGAATTTCAATCTATTACACGATTTTGTACGTAGGCACATTTATAAATATTGCTAAGAAAGAAGCTGCTAAGTCGATAACACTTAAAAATGCCAGGAAATTCTAGTGGCAAAGTCCAAAAAACATAATCTGGACTTTTTCTTGATAATTATTTATAAAACTTGAAAATACTTGTCATTTTTGGATACATGATTTTACATCTATACTAATATTATAAAAAGGAAAGATTTGATTGTTTGTTTGTTTGCATTGAATAAGCTCCGAAACTACTGAACCGATTTGAAAAATTATTTCACTGTTGGGAAGCTACACTATCCCCAGGTGACATAGGCTATATTTTATCCCCGTATTCCCACGGGAACGAGAACTACGTGGGTGAAACCGCGGAGCGCTGCTAGTTTGAAATAAATCAGGTACTTATTATGAAATTGGTAATTTCAGGATAGTGTTTTATTACAGTTCTTCTTTTGTAAAAATGCCAGCAAATTCTACTAACAGGCAAAGTCCGGCACAGACTTTTCCAAAAAAAAAAGCTACAGAAGATTTAAGCATCTCCTCTGAAAATGAAATAAATCTGAAATAAATAAATGAAAATATTTTCAGAATCTCAATCCATTACACGATTTTATCTTTAGGCACATTATAATATACTGCTAAGAAAAAAATTTTTTTATACCAACAACATACCTATTAACACTTTAAAAATGAATGAAAACTCCGAAAAATAATTTAAAATCAGTTTTTTCTTGATAATGATTAATAAAACTTCAAAATACTTGTCATTTCTGGATAAATGATTTTAAATTTGAAATAAATCAAGGACTTAGTAGGGCAAAAGAGGCATATTTACGACGAGAGTGTGTCTTTAGGAACAGAAAAATTGAATTTAATAAAATGCGATAACTTTTTGTAAAGCTCGCGCCAAAATGATTAGGTCCCGAAAAAGAACTTCCTCTTTCTTCTCAGAAGTATGATGTTTCCAGATTTTACTAGCGGTCATACATATTTTGCCGACGGCGACAGCGATGTTTTTTATTTGTTATGTTTTTCAGGACTATTATTGGGACCGACTAGCGACTATAAATCAGTTTATAAACATTTTCTTTAGTTCTTAGAACTAAATAGGCCCTAAAAATATAAAATTCGGGACTTTTTTAGCGAACAATTTGCTCAACTAGAAAGAACTTCTAAAATAAATCAATGAAAATATTTTCAGAATCTCAATCTATTACACGTCTGTAGGTACATTGTTAAGATCGCACAAAAAAATCCTAAGACATTTCGCAAATACTATTAAAAACTCTTTTGAATCATATTAGCACAGGCTTAACGCGAACGAACTAATTTACAGATTCGCAATAATGAACTCCGCTAATTACTAAACTTATTAAGCTCAATTTGTTAGAATTTGTGAAGAAAATAATATCGCATCACTCCGTTAGATAAAATACTTACGGTACCTACGTAAGAACTTCACAGATTTTTTTTTGCACTGCTAATGTTTATTTGTTTACCATTTTTGTTTTGCCTGGCTCTTTAACACTGCAATATTTTTTTGCCATTTGTTTTGCTAAGCTCTTCTAATACTGCATTTTTTTGCGCATTTTTAATTTAACATTATGGCATTTGGTTCAAATGGCGGATTTCGCTAAGTGTAAATAGGTTATTATTACTAGGAAATTTTAGGTCAATAATTCCAGGGTTCGCGATAAATGATAAGCTTAATGTTAGAAGGTTCCTGGGTTCGATTCCTGGATATTCTAATGTGGTATTAGGTTTTTAGGTTGAGGATATCCATTTTCCCCGGAGTAATAGGTTTGACTGATTACATGGTAATTACGGCAAGGTAATTAATACACGGCTCTATTGACTTTCTCTCATTCAATTCTGACTTTATGCACTTGGGTCAATAATGACCCCTGTCCCTTCGGTCAGTCAATACTGACCCTGTCCATTGGGTCAACTTTATGCACTTGGGTCAATAATGACCCCTGTGCCTTTGGTCAGTTAATACTGACCCTGTCCATTGGGTCAGTCATGACGTACCTCTGTCTCTTGGGTCAGTCAAGGATAAACCTCTGGCCCATTAATTTAATTTGATTTGTGCATGCACTTACGTGCACTCTCGGTCAGCCTTGTCGGCGCATCTGTCTCATTCATGCACTTGGGTCAGTCAATAATGACCCCTATCCCTTCGGTCAGTCAATACTGACCCCTGTCCCTTGGGTCAGTCATGACGTACTTTTTGTCTCTTCGGTCAGTCAAGGATAAGTCTCTGGTTCATTTATATAAATTTGACTTTACTTGTGCAGTTGCAACCGAACATGCGCTCTTTGATCTTGGGTCATTCCTGACTTAGTTTGTATCTTATTTATTGAACACTAGCTTTTGCCAGCGGCTCCGCCTGCGTGGATTTTGGCTACCACGTAAAAAGTAGCCTATGCCCTTCTCCATATTCCAGGCTATATCTATGCCAAATTTCATGATGATCGGTTCA
This sequence comes from Polymixis flavicincta, assembly GCA_949987655.1. Taxonomy (NCBI): domain Eukaryota; kingdom Metazoa; phylum Arthropoda; class Insecta; order Lepidoptera; family Noctuidae; genus Polymixis; species Polymixis flavicincta. The sequence goes on along the minus strand of OX465171.1, from coordinate 4,757,132 downwards.
GCGGTTTAGGCGTGAAAACGGGACAGACATACAGACAGAGTTACTTTCGCATTTATAATATTAGTAGGGAAGTAGGGATTGACATCACCGATTGTACACACACTTGCGTCAGTTTTGACGCAGGTAAGTCCCACTTGGTAGATCAGTGGTGCCGATTCTGTTGTACACCGAACTAAACTAACTAAACTATAACTAAAATTCCTTACCTTTTACTATGAGAATCTAAACGCTATTCTGCAAAAAAATATCTCTAAATTTAAAAACTATTTTGACACAACTAAAATCAAATTTGACAATCGCGTCTCGCACGTGGTATGTTTTGGCTTCGCAACGTGGTACTTGTTTGCCCTACCCCGTGTTTTTTTTTAGAGCCAGCAGCGCGCCTGGGTCGGCAGCCTCGACGTGATCTATATGGAATTTTCACTTTTTTCATGGAAAATATGAAAAATTATTATCCACATATTGAGTTTTAGAGGTGTTTGGGGTGTTATAAAGGGGGTCGAAATTTTCATTATTTTTGCGATAGGACACACCGTTTTCGAGATATAAGCAAAAGAAAAGAAAAAAAATACAGTACTATTTTTGCACCAGAAGTCGAGGTGTCGGTGTGAATTTTAGTTCTTGACAACTAATTTTATTCCACACCTATTTAATCGCGATTAAAAATAGTCAGATTTAGTTAGACAACCAAAATTTTAGGTTGAATACAATAATGAAATTGACAACAACAGAATAGCAAAATTACCATTTTCACTAAACTAATAATTCAGTGCAATCTTAGTGCGATCAAACTAAAATATAGTTAAGTTGTGTCACTTTAGTCAATTTCAGAATAGGAAATCGTCGTTTGACAGGAATAAACTAAATTTTGGTGATTTTTAGTCTAGTTTAGAGAATTTTGTGACAACAGAATCGGCACCAATGTCTCCTTTACTTAGTTAAATTCTGGATTTATTTTACTTAGGTTCTTCCTGATCTAGCTTTCTTAGGCCTTTATTTTTTTCTAACTTTGCCTTTGCTTACTTGATTCCACTTTCCACTTTTTTTTTGTTTTCTTATTCTATTACTTTAGGAACTGATTAGCACAAGGGATTTTTTTTCCATGTGTAGTAATTTTCAATATTTTTTTTAGCAACTAATCTAATCAAATACCAAAGTTAACATAATTGACAATTATCAAGGTACATATATGAACATTTTGATAAGTTTTAACTTACCGTATCATCATATAACATCACGCCTTTTTTCCCCCAAGGGTTGGGCAGCGGTGTTCCTATAAAACCTACATTTCACCAGTTGTGTTTTAAGTCCTTTACCATAAAGGGCGTGCCTATTGCCATCAACCAAGCACCAATACAGACTCCGGGAAAATTCCATATACATGATAAGTTCTTAACCAGTGCGCAAACAGTAACCATGAATTCAGCATATCGTTCTAGACCCCACAGCACAGAAATTTTTCGTCGGTAATACAAACAAAAATTAGCTGTTTCATAGAAAAGTGCAATACCTACGCGGTCAAAATGTATGGGACAGCTGTTTTTTTTTTTTTTTTGGATAACCGACTCTCTCTAGAATGATATGCTGAATTCATGGTTACAGTTTGCGCACTGGTTAAGTACTTATCCTGTATACATATTAGCAATTAAGTCGACGATCACACGTACGTAAAAATATCGCACCGTGATTTTCTACACAGCCTAACAGTACTCGTTATTCAAGACACAATCGGGCACTTCAATATAAGTAGGTCCCAATCTGCATTGATTACGACGGACGCGCAAGGGACTGCGAACTACATTGTATAAGACGGATGTTCAAGACAAGTGTCTGGGGATGCAGACATCGTATTCAAAAGCACTTGAATCAATTGACAAATCACCGTCCAGTCACCTCACGTTTGTTTCGGAAGGTTCCTGTTTCGTATAAGGCGCGAGGAAATGTCCGGGTGTTTCCACTGCGTAGGTCACCCTAAGGACACGGTGGAGCATACGGTGGAGGTATGCCCGGTTTGGGCGGAGCACCGCCGTATCTTCGTGGAGGCGATCGGCGGCGGCGATCTCTCGGATCCGGCCCTGGTCCTGGCTATGTACTGAGAGTGCATGGGTAGCCATCACCTCCTTCTGCGAAGCAGTAATGCTCGCGAAGAGGAAGGCAGTGCACGTGAGGAAGAGGCAGTAAATGCACCCTCATGGCCATAGTCGCCGCAGGAAAATTAAAAAAAAATATTTCACATAAACCTGCATAAGCACTTATAAAACGTCAGAAGCTAGGTGCACGGTTCCAAATTGTCGCTTCATATGGAGAAGAAACTCCACGGTTACTCTTTTAAAACGCCCTGGGCGTTGGGAATCTCAGGCTGATTCCCGGCCACCGTAGGCACGCTTGCGGACGGCAAGTAGTAGGTAGCTCGCTGTCCGGTAAGGTCAAGTCCGGGTCGACGGCGCGTTGTGTTCCACGCGCTCCTCAAAGAGATGTCATCACCCATTGGTGAGGTCCGCAAGGACCGGTGCCTGCCAGGAGTGCGGGTTGTCCGAATGAGATACCGTGGCGCCTGGCATACAGGCAACTGAAGGAACACGGGTGGGTTTTAGTCAGTAAAAGTCTGACACGCCCTCCTGCTCCACCCAGAATGGGGGAAGTTATTTGAATATTTCCCACCCACGAAAAAAAAAGAACCGTCCAGTCACCTCAGTAATCGATGCTACCTACCTACTACGCAGTTGAGTCTTCTTCCGATAAGATGATTGAAAGCAAACCTATTTATAACTCAACCAACATAACCACATTTATTTATTTTCGTTAATTAAAATGCAATGAAAGTCTCTGAAAAATAAATAAAAATTCTATAAAAATATTTTATCTTAATTTAGTTACATGTAGGAGCTGTGGTGATCCAGTGGTATCGAACACAACTTGCGAGTTGTCGGTCGTGGGTTCGAACCTAGGCAGGCCCTTTACTTTGCGTAAATAATTTCATCACCACCAGCGGGTCTAAAAAGGCCACTTTGGCAGAATCATAATATGATCATATTATGAATCATATTAAAAATCGTAAAATGGTCCCAAACTGACAATTCATAATATTTTCTGCTTACAATTCATATCACGCAATTCATCTATGTGACAGTTTTGTATGGAGATTCGTAAAATGGTCCACAAATAATGAATTGCTTTAATGAAGTTTAAATGTCAAATAGCAGAATCATATGATGTTAGTCAAGAGCAACATCTAACAATTCATATTAAGGATTTTGTGAAGAAATATTAGAATAATGGCCGATTTGGCCCTTTATGAAAATTTCCTTGAGCACGCGCGGGTTATGGAGACCCTTTTGTGTCGCCGACGAAGTTTAGCGCTTCGGAAAATGGACCGGACCACGAATTTGTTGGCTTATTTAGGCTAGGTAAAAGTGTGTGTCGCGACCTCGTCCATGAGCTGAAATCTTACTTTAGTACCCGCCGAGATGGCTAGTGAACACCATAAGATGCACCAGGTGAGTGTTTCTAATTGTGTAACAATAACCATTTCCGGAGGAAGTATATTCGTTTTCCGCAAACCCAGGCATAACGGAATTCTATCATAACTGAGTAAGGAAGAATAAATGTATTATACCACCACAATACCTACATTATGAAAACTTTATAAGTTTTGGTGAGGCAAGCCGCTCTTTCGATGTCTACTATATTTAGAAGGAATAGCTTCCTTCTATAGTTTGTACACGGCCTTTCCCTTTGTTTATATTTAATGTTTTCTGGTTTTACCAGATAAATAAGTAAGAATTGAAGTGGAGGAGCCTGGGGGAGGCCTATGTCCAGCAGTGGATGTCTTTCGGCTGAAAAGATGATGATGAAGTAAGAATTGTATAAGTAGGTACATACCCCATACAGTTACCAAACGTTGTTGCTGTCAATAATATATTCTTAATGTTATCTTACAACCCTCATGGGACATGGGCCTTTTTACATGGGCTTTAAACATAACAGGCGAAATGTGGGTGTACCAGAAGCTACACGTCTGCCTAACCCTTCGAGGATAATTTATAGGTGTGACGTTATGTTATCTTACTATACTTTCCCTTCAATTTTATTAGATAGTAGGTATCTATTAATGAGGACAACTAACATTACACGTATTATTAAAATAAAACAATAGGAATAGGATATATATTTGACTAAATCAAATTCTCATCTATTCATAGTACTATTTAAACAAAATAATTAATCACTATTTTTTTGTCTTCAGCTTTGCGACTCTGATTTGAATATTTTGAGTATCGATGCTAGCCACGGAGGGGCTTATATGGAATCACCATCCACTTAACAGCCACGTGGAACAACTTCATCAGACTGAAAACGAAAACGTGTGGTTTATGACAAATACACATATCGAAACTGCATCACGAAGAAATCACCGCCTCGCTGCTGGTCAATCAGTACGAGATGCACTTGTACAACGGCTTTGGTCAGCGCGATAATAAATTTAGATAATTTTATTTTGCCTCTTTGTTTTTCTTATATATTACTAGCTCTTGCCAGCGGCTTCGCCCGCGCGGAACTTTCATCCCGTATTTAACTCCCTTAGGGGTGGAATTTCGAAAAATCCTTCCTTATTCCTCGTCTGCATTATAAAGAGAACCTCTGTGCAAAATTTCAGCTTTCTAGGTTCAAGGGTTTGGGCTGGGCGTTGATGAGTCAGTCAATCAGTCTGTCAGTCAGTACTTCTCTTTTTATTTATATAGATTTCAATGTAATAACATGTTTAATATTAATATTTTATCTCTATGGGACACCAATATCTTTCGACTGCATCAGCAAGCCTCCCGAGGTTCTGTGCTATTTGCTGGCTGGCACGATCAGTAGTAGAATCGTTGAATCTCCACATAAGATAAAACTCTCCCGAGCCTCATCCAGTGGAGCCAGAGGGCGACCTAAAATACGTTATAATCACAATTAGTAACATCATCGTTTTCAATAGTCATCATAATTCTTAATCGCTATATGAATAAATATAGCTGTAGGGTCATAAATCCCACACACTACAGTATCTTGTCTGCAGAGTTCGACGAGGCAGAGGCACTGTAATAGCATTGACCGGGGTAGTGCTTTGTGCAGACGCTTTACTCTGCCCAGGACTTGAGGCTGCCGTGATTTCGGCGAGAGGCTTAACACCGACAGAGCTCTCACTTTCAGTGTTGAGCATATCCGCTGTCGCAATCACCACTGCCTCTCTAAAATTCGCAGAACAAATTAGGAGGAAACTAGGAGGCCCTCCGCTTGTTGTGTTGGCATCAGCATTTATGCCAGCTACAATCTTTTTGAGCTTACTTTTGTAGTTACTGACATACTGCAAAACAATATGTATATGTTTAAAAAAAAACCGGCCAAGTGCGAGGGGAAATAAGATGAAATTGTGATGTTGCACACTATGAGAAATGTGAAATATGAAATTCAAATACTTACAACAGACCAATCTTTGGGGCATTTGGTTGTACCACTACCCTCAGCTTTGAGCAATCCAGCCAGCTTAGACCACTGGCGAGATGACTCTGCTCTACCTCGGGCAGTATTATAACCCCGAGCCTTGGCCAGGTTGGTGTTACGCTCCAAGAAATCGAGCAGAATGTTCCACTGGGAATCATAGCTGCACGTCTCTCCATTCCTACAAAATATTACGTACATTTGAATTTGTACAGCGATAAAATTAAATATTGATCTAAGATAATCAAGTGTGCACTTACTTTGCATTTAAAAAATGATACAATTTGCACGAAATTAGTATTTTATATTTATACTATTATGCTCACGAAAAACTGAAGTTTTAAATTACCCACGTCAACATAAATGACATAACTCAAGGGATGAACTGAAAACTTTTTTGTACGCGTTGCCAGTCTATTAAGTTTTTATTGTTTCTAGTTTCCCTTTTCGGGGCTTATCTGCGGTATTTTAATCAAATTAAAGGTTATTATAATGAAATAACATTTCAGTTGTAGAAATAAAAAATAAAAAACCAATTTGATTAACGAAAACTTTAAAGAAATATTTACCGGTAAAATTACGGTCTTTATTTTTTGCATGCGGTAACATTTACACTAAATATGATTCTGATATGAATTGAATTGAATATGATTCAGCTAACTTGTGTCACCATTTTACGAAAATTAGAGGAATTGCTAATGATCTGCTGGGAATTCAGGAAATGAATTGCTTTTAGAGGAATTGCTTAATGTGGCCTTTTTAGGCCCGGCTCTCAAAACGGTGAAGGAAAACCTCGTGAGTAAACCTATCTATGTCCTAGAACCAAAAATCAACCAACCAGCACTGAGCCCGCGTGGTGGATTACGGCCCACTCCCTCTGAGAGGCAAGCTGTGTCCCAGCAGTGGCAACATTATAATATGAAGTCTTAATTTATGCTCTAGTTCGTACTTTGGAAATCGAATCATTCACACATTTGAATTGCATCTTCATACAGACTGTCCGGTTTGGAGCTCACTATAATAATAAATAACCAAATAGGCTTATTAGCCGATTTGAATCAGGTATAGTTTAAAAAAAGGCAATAAAGTTAAGAAAAAACTTCTTTATGCGTATTTTTCTTGTCGTCTGGTATTAGACAATTTAACTAATGTTATTACTTGAACAAAAAACATTCAAAACGTGCCGATTGCCTAATACGTATTTCTAAAGTTGTCGATTCGCCCACAAATAAATAAACCATACTCAAATCGCCTACAGAGCATAATGTATTATCTAAAAGTGACAATTTGCCCGTTTCGGGCGAGTAAATTAGTGTGAATCGACTAATAAGCCGATTTCTCAAAGCAACTTAAAACGTACTTAGAAATAAAAACACCATGCTAGCCCTGATTAAAGTCCTTCTAGAAATCGTACAACAACTACTAGGTAATCGTTTTGTTTTGATATTCGAGGTCATTTTATATTAGAGGTCGTATAAGATATTTTTCCGATATCGCTGATATCCGTGATTTTACAGACGTAATTTTATAATAAAAATACTGTATTTCTAAAAAAAAAACTAATGCACAATATGAAAGATCATTTCAATTTTGACCTAATAAATGAAATACTTTTATTTGTTATTTATTCATTTATTTAGTTTATTCTATTATTTGCTTGTAATTTAAGGGGCGTTGTAGGAGACGTTTTGTAGTTTCTGTTTAACCCCATGGGAAAACAGTGAGTTTATGTATGTTTTTATACTCAGAATACAAAATCTGTATTCTGAGTTTGTATACATTACATATTATGGCTATAGTACGTGTGCTACGGGATTTATGTCAATTGTCATGCCAAAGTCAAGACAAGTATTTTATGAATGACGTGACAATAAAAGTCATTCGCGTATAGGTTCTCGTGTCATTGAGTTAAATAACTTCTCGTGTAGTGTTCTGTGTTCTCGTGGCTCGCATCTTGAATGTTTACATGTGGTTTCTTGTGGTATTTTACGACTACCTTTGGCTTTGTTCCTGATATATTTGTTTCTGCTCTCCCAACTGACTCCGGCTTCCAACATTCATAAACTCCTAGAATCATACCTAAGTGATAGGACACAGTGTACTGAGATTTCCAGAATTTGTCCTATAAGCAAATTAGAAACTACATATGTCTCTGAAGCGAGATCCGTGAGGTATGGTGTGCCTCAGGGCACTGTACTCGAGCCCCTACTTTTCTTGATATATATCAATGATCTCCCAAGAAATTTGAGAAACAAAATGGTACTTTTTGCAGATGACAGTACAGCTATCATAGAATGCACCGATCCAAACGAATATCGAAATGAGATCAATAACTTGCTAAATAACATCATTAATTGGCTAAATAATAATAATCTTGTGATCAATTTGAGTAAGACTAAAATTGTACAGTTTCATCAACGACGTGAGAATCCACCCCTTAATATTACCTACGATGAGTGTAAAATAGAAGAAGTTACGAGTACAAAATTCTTAGGCATAACTGTAGACCATAAGTTGACTTGGAAACCTCACCTGGAAGTGGTTTGTAAACGACTGAGTAAATTTGCGTATCTATTGTTTCAATTATCTAAGAGAGTTAATTCTGAAACACTGTTAACAGCCTATCATGGACTTGTAGCCTCTAATCTCCGTTATGGTGTTGTTTTCTGGGGGCAATCAACTAATAGGGAACTGGTATTCAGGATGCAAAGAAGGTGTGTAAGATCCATGTGTAATTTAAAGTCAACAGATAGTTGCGTTCCCTACTTTAAGAAATTAAAAATATTAACATTACCAGCTATATATATATTAGAAACTGCATTATTTATAAAATCAAATCCACATTTATTTACAAAATTTTCAACAGTTAAGAAGACCCCCATTCGGAGTCAATATGAAAATCAACTATGTACGTTGAAATGTAATACTGCGTTAATGAAAAAGAGCTTCTTTGGTGTTGCACCAAAAATTTTTAATAAAATACCTGATGCTATAAAATGTATGCCATTAAAGAAATTCAAAAAGTGTCTTCACAAGTTATTACTTGAGAAATGTTACTATACCCTGGATGACTATTTTAATGATAATACTACATATTTGATTAAATTCTGTAATTTTATAAATTTATATTATTAATGTTGACTTGGATGACTATTTTAATTTTGGATGACTATTTGATTACATTATTAAATTGATTATTTTAATGTATTTTGTTAACGTAAAATTTTGTTAACTTTGACGAACCTGACTTTAATATTTGTATGTCAACAATGACAAACCATAATGCAACACTTATCTATTTAAGACCTTGACATGTATGATTAATGTATATATGTTCTTCACCTATGTTTCACAAATAAATAATTCTGATTCTGATTCTGATTCCATGGACTCTCATTTCATCTTCTCATTTCAATCTACCTTGCCTACGTGCACTTTGGACAACCGATTTTGCCCTATTTCTAATGGAGAACCGGCGCTGCATTTACTGTGGTATATCAACGTTTCGCATAAGGAACCATTTAGATAAGAGCGTGAGAGCGTGGTGATCTGGCACGCAGGGTACCCTATTATGGATGCCACTCTCGCACAAGGATCATATTTGATCATAGTTGAGCTCCTCAAGTTCTGAGTTGAGCCGTATGTTTACTGATACATGCGTGCACTGAATGGACAGGTGCACTCAACCTGTGTGGTTCTTTCATCAAAAGACCATTTCAGACACCAATCCACATGGTCTTCACATGATCTGACCAAGATTATGTCTGGACTTTAAAAGAGACTGTGACCTGAGTTTCTGAGTTTGTTTCGGCCTTTCTTCTCAGAGTAGTCAGATAGGAAACGCCGACCTCATCTAGTTTAAAAAAATATGATTGACGTGTAAAAGTGTTTGTACAAACCTACTTACAGAAATAAAATCATTTATCATTTATTGTTTAAAATTTGGTCATCATTTCAGGCGAAAGACGTCCACAGCTGGACATAAGCCTTCCCCAAAAGGGGGGTTTTGCCATAATCGCCACGCTCGGCTGGCGGGTTGGCTATTATTATAGAAACTATTCTTCATGATTACTAAGATATGCGATCTGATTTATTATTTATGATTTATATGTTGTTTATGAATTTTGAAACCATTTAAGGAGTTTTCTATGATATAAATAAATGTAATTTAATTTAACCACTGGTCACGCAAATACAAGCATTTAAACATGAAAATGTTATACCAAAATGTTTACCTAAAATGACTTATATTTCATCACCACCGAGTTTTGGAGTAATCATGTATAAACTGTACTATTCAATACAAATATTCCTTTATGATATATATTGTTTTATTTATGTCCTTGCTGGACCAAGCTTGTATGGGAGCGTCATCCTCCTCCTTTGGACGCAATGATTATCCGCTACAATTGTTATGGATGCATTCGTCTATAATAAACTGTTTCTTTCTGGCCAGTTGGTTTTTAAAAGGTGTATTTAAATTTAATACAACTCTAAGGAGTTTCACGGCCATGTTATCCGGTTTTTTTTTTCAATACTGAATAAGTATAATACTCTCGTCTTTTGTGTCCGTTTCCTATTAATACCGTTAGCAGTTCTCTATCCCATATCAAATAAAATGCCGGTATTAAGAAACAGCTTTATCCTAAAACCAGTCAACTATATTAATACGAGTATATACCTAATTTGGTATGTAACGGAGATCAAAAGAACTCCAAAGTCTTTTATTACTGTTTGAAAAGATAATCTTGTGACCTCAGACTTCGGATAAAACAAAAGGTTGAAGGATATTTAAGTTCATGTTTATTTTGCAATCATACATTGTACTCTTGCGCATAATAAATACAGTTCGCGACTTGAGGTTTGTGGCTAAGCAATAACTGCTGCACGGGTTGATCGATCAGCGACCGGCTGCGTGCTTGGTACGTGAATGGGTGACCAAATAACCTCCAAAAATCGTTTCGTGCAAAGCACGTTAAGCCATTAGTTATTTGTGGATCCTTGAAAATACTTTCGTGGCGTCAAAAACCCGAAAGTCTGACAACCTGTCTTACCCAAGGGGTTTCGTATTGCCCAGTTACTGGGTTGTGGAGTTCAGATAGGCAATAAAGGCTAAGCTGAAGATGATGACATTATTAGATGTATTTTCGTGCATCAAACTAGTTTGGCGGTGCATCTGATAACTTAGTCGACATTCGAACGGACGTAAAAAAATAAATTTTATCGCCACTGGATTTTCAACTCTCAATGTTGAACCTAGCATTCAGAATCCAAGAGTGCATCCCAGCGCGTCGAAAAAACATACTACTCGATTTTCAACCCTCGGCGTGCATTGATCTAAAAATGCCTATAACCTCATTGAGGTAATAATAGGTCTTTACCTATGAAATTGCCGTTTTGTATGAAAAAATTTAAACGAATTTTTTTCATGAATTTTTTATTTGTATTAATCGAAGTAATCACCCATGCAATCAATGCATCTTTGCCATCGCAGTGGCAGTTTATTGATGCCCTTCTTAAAGAAATCAGCTGGACGGGAGGCAACAAATTCTTCAAAGGCATTTTGTACTGCCTCTCGGGTATTAAATTTTTTTCCCGCCAAGAAGTTATCCAAATTCTGGAAAAAGTAGTAGTCTGTAGGCGCAAGGTCTGGTGAGTAGGGCGGATGACGGAGAGCTTCCAACCCCAGTTCTTGGAACTTGGAGACCGTCTGCTGTGCAGTATGAGGTCGCGCGTTGTCGTGCAGGAGCAGCGGAGACGAGCGGTTGACCAATGCTGGTTGGAGATGCGCCAGCTTCTCCATCATTGTGTTCAGTTCTTCACAGTACACATCTGCAGTAATGCTCACCCCGTTTGGTAAGAAGCTGTGATGAATCACACCGGCGCTAGACCACCAAACAGTGACCATCACTTTTCTAGGGGTAAGTTTTCGTTTAGGGCATTGTTTAGGTGCTGAACCAGGATCCAACCAACTTGCTGAGCGCTTACGGTTATCAAACAGAATCCATTTTCCATCGCAGGTAACAATGCGGTTCAAAATTCCTTCATTTGTGTGTCTGTTGAGCAGTGCAAGGCACGTCTCGACGCGTACTTCGCGCTGGCGATCATTGAGTTCGTGGGGCACCCATTTGTCAAGCTTTTTTACCTTGCCAATTTGACGCAAATGGACCAATATTGTTTTGACGCTAACGTCGAAAGCTGCTGCTAATTCAGCCGTAGATTGTGTATCATCAGCTTCCACAATCGCCTTTAATTCGTCATTGTCGACCAAAGTCTTCGGACGACCGCGAGGTTCATTTTTCAGGTCGAAATTTCCAGAACGGAAGCGAGCAAACCAATAACAGGTGGTGCGTTGGTTTGTAGTGTTAGCTCCGTAAACGTCGTTGATGTTGCGTGCCGCTTGTGCCGCGTTGCTGCCACGAGGGTACTCATATTCCATAATTACTCGAATTTTTAACGTATCCATGATGACGAAAAAGATTGAAATGCGATGAAAATGTAACACTAATCAATAAAGAAATGACTACTTTTAGAAAAAAAAAACCATGTTTTTAAAATAAAATTAATTTGAAATTAGAATTCTTAGCCAACCAAAAATTATTTTGATTTGAAATGGCCAGTACTGTAGAACGGCAATTTCATAGGTAGTACTAAGTACGTTAGTCCTATAAAATACCATGTGCACCCGAATCGGGTTCAAATCTATTGTTATCTCATTAAAAGTCCTTGACCGTAAACTCTAGCCCTGGGACCTTCCTGACAGTTCTTTAGCGGCACTACAAATAAAAATGCTTCGCAACAAAATAGAAAAACGCAAAAAGAAAAGGGCGCCATCTACAATGCCACAGGCAAACTATTCTTAGAAATTCTACATCGCGCAATCAGAGTTTACCACGACACTCGAATAGATAAAATATCCCGACATCAACAGTCGGGCAGTTGCCCACCAGACACAATACTCGTCTGGTCGGAGGATCCTCCTTTACCATCATAGACCAGGTATGAGTGAACTTTACACCCTGTTCCTCATACCTCTATAGTTCAATCTCTCGACATAATTATCAAGATCAAGAAATGATTCCTATAATGTTCCCAACGACCGTAATCCACCACGCGGGCCCAGTGTGGGTTGGCAGATGTCACATGCCTTCGAAATTTTGTTTCTAGGACACGGTTTCCTCCCTACGTTTTCTTCCACCTTTTTGAGAGCAGCAGGCTTAGCATGAAGTTTTCTATTTCCACTTAGAAAACGACAGTGCCATTTCAATACAAAGTGACATTTCGTTGCTCCATTATTGACATCGCACTGTAAATATCCTTCTACAATCTGTCATTTTGTCTTTCGTTTCTAACGATCTTTGTCTAGGTCCTTATCAATGTAGACTTTTTCAGAAGAATATTTCTTCCCAAACTGTCAAAATTACACTGACAATAAACTTTCTACTCGACGACCACAAAGTTTATGCGATTATCTACAAAATCATGTTTCGTTTAGAACGGATAACTGTGATAATTAACAGAAAAATTATAGAAGATCTAGCTATCTTCTCCTATTGTACATCATTTAGTCACCGCAGCTCGCAAGTCGTGGCCGTTACCTCTGTACCACCTCTGATCTCGAGATTGTTTAGTGTTTTGTTGCCGTAATGTTAATTTCAAGTAGTAACTTTAAGTTTGAAAAATTAATACATTCAAAGGTATTTTAACTATTATTCTTTTTCCCAACTTTAGAATGTTTCACCTCGGTGCCAATATTGGTTGAGCCGACGGAGGCCGCAACCCGCAACCAGCTTCACCATTACCAGCTTCACGTCACTTCACGGGTAAGTCCTAAGTTCAAGACGATTTATCATGCCACGTTTGACTTATTTGGATTAGGTATCTCAGATAATTATCAAGTTTGAAACACAAACTCAATATCATGCAAAGCAAAGTTCAAATTCCATTGCAACTAAATATTTTAAAACGGTAAATCAAAAATCAACTTGAAAATAAAAATTTGGTTTAGTCTAACAAGTGAACCTTAAAAACAAGTCATTCGAGCCTCAGCAGGTAAGCCTGTGTTGGATTCTATAACTTAAGGGTACACTAGTCGCGGGCTCAAACTCACTGGTGGGCCTGGCTAAAAAGCACGCTTTCTCACCAGGCTTCGTGTCCGACAGAGGTAGTATCAGTGATGAGACGCTAGTCTACACGCACAACATTATTGAGTGAGCTGCAGGATCAGTTATAGTAAAACAAGCGCGTAAACATTTAAGAAAAGTCCTTTGGAAGATCGGGTTTTCTGAAAAACCCACTGCATAAATCAATGACCAATTAAGTTTATTGAACTTTTCGATAATTGAGCTTTGTCGGTACCGACTTGGTTTTCGAGATTTTACACTCCTTTCATTACTTAAACACGCCCGTTAAATTAGCAAGAAAAACGAATCTTTGTTGGCTCATAATTTTTTAATGGCTTTTTATTTTAGTATTCTGTTTCCGTACAGACAATATTAATAATGAGACAAAAGCATACCATGTTTAATTTTTGATGTACATAGTCAAACAGTGGAGTAAAACCCTCCCGAAGTATGTATGGAAAAAATGTGGACAAGTGTCACCTTAAGTAAGAATCATAATTCCTCCCTCGAATTCCGCGAATGAGTGATACTGACTTTTCGCGCAAAAGCGTAAAAGTCATATTCCCTCGCGTCAGCAAACCTCGCGCTTCTTAAGCGCAGCACCATCTTTTTCATTTCACACAGTAAAGTCGCGCCCGTCCCGTGATCCCAATCCCATACTGTGCTATTAACCAATAATATGATTTATGTGTTGAGCTCTAGCATACCTTGAGAGATCACCGGTAAGTGTTAAATGTTTGTTTTTTTGTAGACCAATGCATGATTTTAAAACAAGGCTGCTTAACCCAGACCACTAGGTGACTAGCCGAAAGCTGCTGCAGCTGGCAATAGTCTTTTGAGAATAGTAGATTGTTATAGTACAAGGGTCGAAAGAAATCAATTCCCATACAAGGTATTTAGGCTATAGTCCGAGTAGGAATTGATGTCTTCCACCCGTGTTTAGCACTCTACTTTTCATTTCGAATATAAGAAAAGTAAACAATAGTAGTTTTTCTAAAATATTTATTGATAGTAATGACATGAGTAGTACCTATTCAAAATTAATTGAGAAGTTAGAACTATTTGTGAAATTTAAAGTTACATTTTTGTTTGGAATATTTACGCAGTTTGATATGTTATGACTTTGACTGTGCTGAATTTCTGTAAAGTAGGAGGACTCCAGTATTTATAAGACAGTGGAATATATGACGCAGACTCCCTTGAAGTAGTTGGTTGAGGCGAAGTGGGGCGTAAATTTATAATCTCAGTTAATTTGTTTGAAATTTTAGTTTTATTTTGGACAGAACCCTCAACGTAGCCTTCCGTGACTGTGCTGGATTTCCATCCTCCATGTCTTTTTAACATTGTCAAGTTCGCCCGAGAATCGGCTAACAGTGTCGCTGACGTTCTTCTATAACAATGCCCGGTATACTGTTCACAGTTTGGTAAATTCAAATATGTTGCTATTTGTTGACCTGAGATTTTATTTTTACCGATGATCACTTGTTTATAGCACTTTCCCTTTTGGTAATTGAGAAAAAAGCGATCCGTTTTTATGTCATTAGCAGTGCTCGGAATAGGCTGACTATATTTGCCTAAACTTCGGAGAACAGAGACAGAAAGTGGAGACTTCCTTACGACTGTATTTTTTTGTCCCGGGATTTGAGAAAAATCTTCAGTAAGTTGAAAATAAGCTTTATATAAGATGTGTAAAAGCCATTTTTAACTAAACTTGCAATTAACTAATTTTCGGGATTTTCACGTAAAATCCCGAAATAAACAATCTAACTTTAATTCATGTATTCGAATTATATTTACGATCCAACTAACCGTAACCCACATTGTAAACTGGTTGGGCAGCCTTGAGTTAATATAACGTATGTGTCCAGTAGACCGCACGTCAGTGGCAATACAACCGGTACAAACTAGCCTCTTTTTCTATTGAATCTCCGTACTACACTAGGCCAGTTCAAATTCAACGTGTTACTAAAGACGTGCAGTCAACTGTCCAATATATCCATCCTGCGCCGCGTGCCCTGTTACTTGTGCATTTGACGATCTTGTGACTGCGTCAGCGAGCGGAGTTCGCGTAGCCGAGTTTTGGGCCAAAGATGTTTGTTTTTTTTTTTTGCCATCAATACGCTAAGAAGAACTGTCCAATTACTTCAATATTTAAAAATATTTTATGACTGTTAACTCTCAACTGATGTCACGGTTTAAACTTATTTGTATGTATTTGATGTTATTATACTGTGTACAAACGCCAGCACAGCTACCCCAAACAGTCAAATTTTACCAATTGAACATGAACCTCATGGATACGAAATAAAGTAGAAAGTTATCAAAGAAATTTGACAGATTGGGGTAGTTTAATGTGCTGGCGTCTGTACATCATCATCTTCCTGCCCTTGTACCAAGTAACTTGGGATCGGCGCATCTTCTTCCTCCATTCTGCCATGTCAGCCGTCACGTTATCGTTCTCTCTCTTCTCTTTCATATCATTCTGCACAAAATTCTATCTTCTCTTGGGCCTTCGTATCCACCAACATGCATCAACATTTACATAACATATTACACCCATCCAAAGTGTCGACATACCTACATCTGACGTACCCTGGACAGTTATCCACGTTATCCTCGTCGCAAAGCACGATATTGACTGCATATCACGGCTGCGTTGCATCGACGCTACAATACGGCCTCATACTATGGGGTAACTCAACAGACGTAGATAAAGCTTCTAAGGTGCAAAAAAAATGCGTTCGAGCCATTTGTGGGATCCCACCATGGGAATCTTGTAAACCATTGTTTTTAAAATTAAAACTCCTTACATTACCCAGTATGTATATTTTAGAATGTGCTAAATTTGTCCGTCAGCACTTTGACCTGTTTAAAAAGGCTCAAGACCGCTGCCCTAGAAAAGTAAGAGATCCAGATAGATTAGTTCTGCCTAGGGCACCAAAGACTTCTCTGTATAAAAAGAACTGTTATCATATGTGTGGACTTATCTATAACAAAATACCGAAGAATTTCAAAGAGTTATCTAATAACTTATTTTTTACTAAGCTAAAATTATGGCTACTGCAAAAACGTTTTTATTCTATAAATTAATTTCTAAATAATGTTAAATAATGTATTTTAAACTAATGTGACGATAATTAATATGAATGTATTGAAAAATTAATGATAGACAGCATGCCATTGAGCGTAATATATAATAAGTGTAATATATTGTATTGCTTGTCAAATTATGTCTAACTATGTATTAGGAACTCAATTACCTACTTTAAGACCAACACTGTACCAATACTTATTGCAAATAAATGATTATGATTATGATTAAAACAAGCTGACTAGTAACTACATTACACCACAAAATGAGTTATTTTACGTGGGTATGAAAGAAGAAGAAGCTAAAAACATACGGTAGATATAATACTCAGTTCACCACAAAAAATACAAAAATTAAACGTAGATTCAGAATGACGCAAATTACGCGGAGGTAAATGGTATGCCAATTTAAAAAAACAAATGTTTATTAAAAGATTTCAAAAGGATTTGTCTTTTATTCATCGGCCAGACAGCACCTGGCTTTTGAATCACCCTAAAAATTGCGAAAATAACTGGTAACTTTTCCCTGCCATATGTGAAAAGACACGTGTGCCTTTGTATTGTCGGACACATTATTGGTGTAGCTTACAACGTTTCAATGAATGGAGAAAAAGAACAGTTGGTAGGTAAACGGCATTGTTATGATAATTTGCGATGTCTCGTCTGACAGTTTTGAAAAGGGAGGACCTTATATAAATACCAGTCTGCCGAATTTTTCCGTTTTTTTTAAATAGTCGTGAATAATAATAATCACAGAACCAGTTTCGATTGTTACAAATATGTGTTACTACCTCGCAAAAGCTTTTTAGCGAGATTTTGTTGGAAAGAGGTACACACAGCTCCACAGAAAACTCATCCCCTACAAAGGCATGTCACCTTTGTAGGGGGTGAGTTTTCTGTGGAACCTATGTATTTCTAAATGGTAAATTCCGCCTATAATACAGTTGGCCCAACTTGTCAATCCTACTATCCTACCAATAATATGAATGTTAAAGTTTGAATAATTGGATGTTTGTTACTCAATCACGCAAAAACGGCTTTGGATAAAATTTGGCACACAGATTGTAACCAGGATTAACACTAAGAATACTTTTTATTCCGGTAGTGTAGGATAGTTATCGACTTACACGCAGACGAAGCCACTGGCAAAAGCTAGTCATACAACAAATGTGAAAGTTTGGAGGTTCGTTACTGAATCACGCAAAAACGGCTGAACGTATTTGGATAAAATTTGGCACAGAGATGGTTTATAACCTGGGTTAACACGAAGGATACTTTTAAAGTAGTACGTCCCCGTGTGATAATTTCCGAACTCCACGCGGGCGAAGCCACTGGCGAAAGCTAGTATTTATTATTTTTATAGCAAATCGGTGACGGCATCTACATCGCTACATGCGAACTACGCAGCATACTGACGTCACGCAAAATCTTGCATCGCGCAAACAGAGTTTAGTTTGCTGTAATAAAAAATGGACAACTGGGCCGGTTTGAGTGGACATACTAGGGTGTGTTATTAAATTGTACATTATTAATTAGCCCACCTTGCCCGTGATAACTGAGCTGGATGTGATTGAAAATATAATCGCCATGTTTGATAAGCCAGAAAAATGATACAGTTTTTATTTTCCCTTTTAAACATTTGGGCCTTGTGTGTTTTTAGTCACCTAAAATGATGTGACTAAAGCTGCTCCTAAACCAGTTATTGCAAAAACACTTGAAACGGTTCCGGAGGTATTGTTCTCACTCACCATCATCATCAACAGCGCAACTTCACCCACTGATGAGCTCAGGCATCTTTTTTCGCCAATTCCCACGATCCTCTATCAGTCTCTTCAGGTTCTATCCGCGATGTCAACAATGTCGTCCTCACTACCTCCAAGATAACTCGATCTAAACCATTATATATACCTTAGACTTACACATGAATCATTCTTCACCAATCAATACTCAAATAAAGAACATAATTTATTAAACATAAATATTAAGAAAAGAAAAACAAACGAAGAGAAGATTATTCCAAATGACCTTTTCTAAAATCTCTAATTTCTAAATATTCTCTCTATCTCTATATTCTCTTATCTTTATATCTTTTTTCACGACTTCACTAAATGTCAAGATTGCTGTAAGCATTAATGGTTAATTTAAATGTATTCCATATAAAAAGTTTTTGTAGAATTTAATAGGTGTTGTTGAGCGTTGCATATTTTAGGAGAACAACGCGCAAGAGAATATCTATAGAGAATATATTATATGGAGATCATCATCATCATAATTTCAGCTGAAAGACGACCACTGCTGGACATAGGCCTCCCCAGGCTCCTCCACTTCAACCGCATCCAGCGGATACCCGCGGCCTTCACAAGGTCATCGGTTCACCTTGTGGAAGGCCTTCCCACTTCACGTCTTCCGGTACGCGGTCGCCACTCTAGAACCTTTCGGCCCCATCGGCAAGAATAGATAGTGTTCCGAAATTAGAGATTAAAGAAAGTCATTTGGGATAATCCGCTTTTATTTTATTTTTTATTTGTGTTTAATATATTGTGTTCTTTATTTAAGTACTGATTGGTGAAGAATGATTCACGTGAAAATAAAATTTTATTTATGAACACAGTTTGAATTATGAACACAGTTTGAATATGTGACCAAAAATAATTCAAACTTGTGCACAGAGGCACCGCACACCAGTAATACCACTTGTATTACTGGTGTGCGGTGCCTATGTGCACAAATACTTCTAAAACAGCGCCACACAAAATATTTGTATCGGTGTCGTTTACACAAAGCTCACGTCACGTACCACACGTGACGTGAGCTTTGTGTAAACGACACCGATACAAATATTTTGTGTGGCGCTAGCGTGATAAAAAAAGTCATCGTAAAGAGCGTTTTGGCGGTAAATTGGAAACAACAAAAAAATAATTTGATATTATTCGTTTTTAAATGAGAAAATGGATATAAATCAATTAATTTTTATTTTTCTGTTACATATTTTATCCCCATCTTCAAATTAAAATTGTTTTTAATAAATTGGAAAATACCCTATTGGTTTTGTTCCTTCATGAACTAAAACCAACATTTTCCGACTGCATTTTCCTAATCTATCTTAATATAATATATTTTTAGACTTTTTCTCTTAGAGAGTAAAATACCCTATTATGGAGCTTCACAATCCAGATAGTTACGAGTAATATCGTAACTAAAACGTAAGGGCCATACACTGTTCGTTAAACCCAATATAGCCTGGTTATATATTTCGCATGAACTTGTTGACGTTTAAGTTCCATGCATCAGTTCGTTCGAAATGTTATCAGGACGTATGTATGTCAACTAGCACACTAACGAATGGTGTAATTGGCTCTAAACTCAACACGCTGAATTACTTAATGTCACTTCGAATTTCAAACGATGGACGCCATCATTTCAAACAAAGGACATTCATCATCATCATCATTTCAGCTGAAAGACGCCCACTGCTGGGCATAGGCCTCCCCCAAAGGGGTGGGGTGTTGCCATAATCGCAACGCTTAGCAGGCGGGCTGGTGATCGCAGTACAGTGGTAAAAATGCATAGAGAACGCTGCTGCCCATTCTGTAGTAAGTCCCTTAGTCGCCTTCTACGACACCCACTGGAAGAAATGGGATGGTGCTATTCTTTTACGCCCGGCTACCACACTGAACTCTGCCGCGCTAATTAGAAACGCAGAAACGTATGAGTTTTGGAAAATTAAGTTACTTATGGATTCCGAATCCTCGTAATGAGCTCTGTACAGTAATTTGATCCATAATTGATAGCGGTTCGGGAAGTGGTACCCATGAACTAAAACGGAGTAGTTTTCTTGCTGAGAGATAAATTACTAAGCACAACTGCAGTAAGACACACTACTGCTCTTTGCCTTGTAGTAATTGTATAAACATAATTTATAAAAATCATTCAGAATAGAATGATTTTTCAAAAAGCCATTTAAAGTGCTTGCCAAGTTGTTATGTTTAGGGTTATCTGAACTTCTGAAACAAATTTCAAGGCTACGGAATTGACGGTTCAAATGCTAATTTATGTGTTTCCTTATTTCGAGTGTGAATTGATCGTAACCATCGACAGAGTAAAATAAAAAAACTCACACTCACAAGTTTTAGTTCTCGCGTATGGCACCAGATGGCGATAATTTTGCGACATACAAGTCGGCGTTTACGCTAACGCGATGGTAAAGTTAAGAAAACTCGTACTAAGCACACTGTTGCTTTGCGGGGCACCTATCCTAAACGTAATTTATGTAAGTATTAGGAAACCTATCCCCACGGATATTCTAAAATAAATTCTATAAGCTAATTACAACCAAAAGCATGTGGCAGCCAGAGTAGTCGTAGAAAATACGTTTGGGAGACTGAAGAATCGATGGCGCTGTCTAAACAAAGACAGAGTGCTCCACTAAAAGCCTCTTAAATGTGCCAGAATCATTCAAACCTGTTGTGTTTTACATAACATTGGCATTGATTATAATGTTGAAGCCATTCAAACAATGTTGTCAAACTCACACTAAGCATGCAGGATATCGTTCCCGCAAAATCTTTGATCGCATTTTGCCTTCCCATGTAAAAGCAGAGAGGCATGCTACACGGTCAAATTAGTGGTAGTAGGAGTCTTTCGGTAGATTAATAAACAGCATGCGATTCATCCGCGGACCTCGAGTAATTACAATCGGGCAACTATACCCTTTTTTTTTCTGCTTTTACCTTAATTCCCGCTAGCAATTTGCAGTGTGTCGCTTTGTATATTGTGTTTTCGCTATCCAACGAGTGTCGTAGACGTTTAATTGTAATTACCTTACATTTTAAGTGACATTCGAAATATTGTGCTTTATGCAAATAACACAGTATTCTGTTATTTACTTGCCATTGCATTATATTGCGCTGCGTTGCGTTCATGTCTTGGGTATCTCAATTTATTATTCTATGTAATTTAAATAGAATAGCGTGGTTCAATTTGTTTAAGATAAATAAATAAATCTTGCTAACTGTACCATAAAACTATAACTGTATTAACTGTATCCCTAGTGGGACCATATTATATAATAGATACCTTTATAATATACAGGAAAAGTTTTTATCCAGTGCGCAAATTGTAACCATGAATTCAGCATATCATTCTAGACCCCCTACCGCAGACATTTATCGCCGCTTATTAAAAAAAAAATCAGCCGGTTCATAGAAAAGTGCTATACCTACGCGGTCAAAATGTATGGAACAGCTGATTTTTTTTTAATAAGCGGCGAAAAATTTCTGCGGTAGGGGGTCTAGAATGATATGCTGAATTCATAGTTACAGTTTGCGCACTGGATAAAAACTTACCCTGTATAGACTATAATAGATGAAGAGCACGGACTAAGTCGACGTTCACATGGACGTAAAAATATCGCGGCGGAATTTTCAAATCTCGGTGTTGAACTTAAGCCGTGCATATATAATCACCTAAGCGTTTAAAAACCACACTGTTTAATTTTCATCTCTCGGTGTTAAGCAGTGCGTTGAAGATCCAATGTGCGAAACAATCCCGCTGCTATTATTACGTGCGTGTGACAGTCGACTAAATGTTATGGGCGGACCGGACGATATGGTGCAATATTATGATATTTTTACATATTTATGTGGAGTTGGCCGATACTTTTTCTTCAGTTCATAAATACTTTTTTTCCGTCTGGGGATCGTTCAATTTGTTCAAGGTAAATCAATAAATAAAGGCCATAAAAGTATATCCATAGTGGTACCTAAAATAGATGAAAAACACAAACTAACGACGTGCTCACGGTCGGAAAAATATAGCGGCGGGATTTTATCGTGGAATGGATTTTCAACTTTCGGTGTTGAACTTGAACCGTGCATAAAAAATCCCGAAGCGATTATTAAGCCGTATGACCGTCGACTAAACGTTATGAACGGGCCGAACAAAAAAGTGCAATATCATGATATTTTTTTTAAACAGTATGTCTTTTTATATTTGGGTTTGGCCGATAGTTCTTCGTTCGTAAATGCTTTTTTGCCATCTTCAAATTGGAAAAATACAAGTACCTAGGTACAAACTCTCAGCGGCAATCGAAGTTCCTATTGCGAAATAAAACTACTGTAATATGGAAATTCTTGCTATGGGGCATTAATTCTGGCATTCACAATGATAATTTATTTTATGTAAGACATATATACCAAGAGTATCGCTTATTTCAAATATTCACGCCAACATAGTCCAACTAAGTGATGAACAAACAGTTGCTCGAATTTCAAATATTTTGATTATTTCATCTTCCAGAGCTATATACAAGGTGTAACATAAATAATGCACAACCTCTTAAGGGGTCAGTGTACTCAACATTATGAACAACTTTTACTATGGGACGAAACCGGAAATCGCGAAAAATAAAACAGCTTTTCCATACATTTTGACGAGTTATGCGAACATAAATGTAGGAAACAGCAAAAAATTTTTTCGCGATTTCAGGTTTGGTCCCATAGTAAAAGTTGTTCATAATTATGAGTACAATGACCCCTTAAGAGGTTGTGCGTTATTTAAGTTACACCTTGTATATACGTACATTTTAATACGATTTTGTATTGGACTGATGGAAATTAATTTTGCTGCAAAATGAGTCAGTGAAGAAAAGAAAAACTTTATAATGACCGAAAAATTTCCATCTTCTAGCTCGCGGATAAAATGTAAGTACCTAAATACAGAAATCTAGTTTTATGTAAGAACGTAGCAAGCAAAGTCTGTTAGAAGTGCCTTAGAGTTTTAATGATCGGTCAGTCAGTGAGTGAGTGACAAATTAACAAACTTTGACTAGTTATAATTCTTAAACTACTGGTTCAAATTCAATGAAATTTCAAATATACCGAGTTTATACAATGCCTGTTTGGCTATTCAGGCTTCTAATTTTATCTAGAACGTATGAGCCGAGGCAAATCTCCAGGACATGATGGGCTCAGTATCGAACACTTAAAGCACGCAGGTGTGCATCTGCCGCGGGTCTTGTCTATGTTTTTCACAATGTGTGTTAGTCACGCATACTTACCTGCTAATCTGATGAAAACTATCGTGACTCCCATTATGAAAAACAAGACGGGTGATATCGCGGACAAGGTTAACTACCGTCCCATTTCCCTTGTGACAATAATTGCTAAGGTGTTGGACGGTGTGCTTGATCCTTCATTCAATGATTATATGCATCTTCATGTTACGCAGTTTGGGTTTCGCTCCGGACTTTCAACTGAAAGCGCTATTTTAGGTCTCAAGCATACCGTTCAATACTATATAGATCGAAAGACTCTCTCCAGGGCCTTCGATCTGGTCTCGTATGATGTGCTCTGGAGAAAGATGGTAAATAGGGGTATACCTGCGCATATATGTGGATGATTTCAGCACTGGTATGGTAATCAGACCAATCATGTGAAGTGGGACGGTACGCTCTCTGAACCGTATGGGTTGGAATGCGGGGTTGGTTTGACGTCTCCCACTCTTCAACCTCTACGTAGATGAGTTTATAGAGGGACTCAGCAGCATGCGTGTCGGCTGCAGTGTTGATGGGGTTAGCATTAACAAAATCAGCTATGCTGACGACATGGTGCTGCTGGCTCCGTCTGCAGGGGCAATCAGAGAGTTGCTTAAGACTTGTGAAGCCTACGCTGCCGTACTTGGATTAATTTATAATGTAAAAAAATGTGAATACATGGTTTTTAAGGTTAGTGGAAAATGCCGTGAAGTGGGACCCGAGCTTCTAATAAACGGGTCAGTGATCAAAAGGGTATCCACTTTTAAATAACTGGGTCACTTTCTTTCCGACGACCATAAGGACCTTGTAGATATAGAGTGGGAGCGCAGGGCACTCACCGTCCGGTGCAACATGTTGGCCCGTAGATTTGCTCGGTGTACGGACCAAGTAAAAATTACTATTTTTAAGGCTTACTGCCAGAGTATGTACACGAGTAATCTATGGGTCAATTACACCAAAAGATCGCTAGATGTCCTGCGCGTCCAGTATAATAATGGTTTCAGGATGTTGTTGAGACTTCCTCGCTATTGCAGCGCGTCGGAGATGTTTGCACAAGCTCGTACCGACGGTTTTCACGCGATTGTGCGCAAAAAAACCGCTTCGCTACTAAGTCGAGTGAGAGGCAGACGCAACCTCATCCTGAGAACTGTAGCGGAGAGTTTCGGTTCTCCAATTGTAAAGCAGTTTGTGCAGAGGGTGATTGGTACTAACACTAGATAATAAGTTGTTTTCATATTATGTTACTAACACTCTATGCATTTCTTTTCCGGAATAAAAATAAATATTATATTATTATAATATTTAAAATAGTTTCGAAAAATTCTAACGATCATCGTGAATGTGAGGACTATATATATGGTACTCTTTTTTTATAATAGTACAATTATCAGTAAAGTAAAATTAAATAATGCTCGAATGGCAGTTCGGAGTGTTGTTTCTTTTGCATTGTTCTTCGAGTCCTTGAACTCATTGGTTTATAAGTTGAGCTATACGATTATTGACACATGCGTGCATTGACTATAATAGACTCCACTGGTTTCGAAGTTATTACAAGATTTGTTTAAGGGTAAAAACTACAGTTTTTGGTGTTTATTTTCTACGATTTTTTATTACGTGATATGTTCAATGTTGGTGATTTAAATCATTAAGGAAGGTTATTTACAAAAAATTGTATGAAAGGCGTGCCATTTGTCGGCACTGTGTCGACTCTGCTATAAATCACCTGATTGCGGCAGCCAACCGCCACCTATCCACCACCCACCCTAACCATTCCCGACGACGTTACAACCCTTTTCCATAGAGAACGAGAGAGTAGCAAGTCCACCGCTACTCTCAAAATACATAAACACAGACCGCCATCCTTCCGTCCTCCTTACCGAGGCCCGCTGAGACGTCCCATGCCCCAACCCTTGCTCGAACCAGCCCGCGCCACTGAGCCTGTAGCCTTAATTTCGTCCCTAATTTTTTGTTACATAATTCAGACTCAGTTCGCTTCTTACTGCCCCCTTCTCCCATCACCAAATGAGCCAAGGAACTAAGACTGACGAGGTGAACGCTAGGTTGAATAGGTCGACTGGACGCAAGTTTATAGACTGCGCTTGACCATCAACATGTGTGTTCTTGTAAAGTTAGTGAAGACAGTCTACCAGAGGAGAGCAGTTATACTCGTAGGTAACCTAACAGAGGCTCTTGCTAGAGTAGTTCCCACTTTAAAAGATCAGATTCGTTTGGTGTAGGTACCTATTTATATTTCTAGGGTGTGTGAACGGGCCATTTTAATGTTCAAAAATGATCAAGCTGCAGTGAACAACCACAGTATTCTCTATAAAATTGAATGCCAATGGCCATATGACCGTTGGGCGGGTGTCGACGTCAGGACAAGCTGCTTCTCACACGTACTACTGTACTGTAAGCAAAACTACAAACGTAGTATACAGGAAAGTTTTATAAATTGTGGCTGTTATTTTAGTAAATTGTTGTGACTTCCACGCGAACAAAGTCGCGGGCAGAAGCTAGTCTTTCATAATAATGACTTTCTGAATAACAAAGTAACGCAACGCATCTTGCCTACCCATCTCAACCACGTTGTTTTCACGTCAATGGTGAAAATGTCAGATTTATAATATGACGGAATTGGTTTTTTCGGCAACCCGATAGGTTCACCCACCACTGAGCTTCTATCCCGCACCTAAGCACTGCACTTTCACCGTTGCTGATGTATCTGCCAGTCTCTCTAAATTCGGTTTGACATCAGGTATGAAAAATGAGTTCATGTATAGATTTTGAGTGATCGGGAGCATTTCACCATGAAGAAAGCGGCTGCTACTCCGGGTTTCAACAAAACAGGTTTTCATCCACGAGCAACATAACACTACCATATATTCAATTAGTTATAATACCGGTCAACAGAATTTTTTCGCACGGGTTATACATAAATTATTTTTATTGCTTTTATATCTAGAAATAAGAAAACGAACACAAAATAGTTCTGAATTTGCTTTTATGAGTAAAAATGGGAAATTAAAATCAATGAATATACATAAAAAGTGACATAGTGATAATTTATTAAAAGATACCGACCATCCATTTATGTTTTTTCTTACAATAGAAGTTATAACATACAGTTAAAATGTTTTAAAATGAGCAGTTTTACTTTTCCTGTCATGTTCAGTAGAAATTTGTCTTATTAACCCCCAAATATAGTCTCCCATCATGCTGGTAACGTCTCTCAAATTCCATTATATCTTGATGGAAGCATTCCCATTGTTCTTCCGAATAAGCTCCCCATATTATCTTTAAATTTAGCCAAATGAGAATGTTCATATGCGTCTTTAGAGACATTCTACATCCGATGATGGAAAAATTCGTAATCATGTCAGTGATCGGCTCGTCATAATGGTCAGTTCTACGGTTTCCAAGAAAACCATGCACTACTGCCTTAAAACTTTTCCAGGCTTTTTTCTCTTCATTGCTAAGTAACTCCAGGAAAATATCACAATTCATTTTTTTTTTTGAGGGCTACAAAAATTCCAGGTTTAATTTTCGCCTCTGAAAGCTTTGAAAAAAAAAAGTCTTCAAATATTTCAAAGCTTCGGACTCGTGATTAAGAGTCTTTACAAAGTGTTTACTAAGACCCAATTTAATATGCAATGGCGGCATTAATGTAGTTTTAGGATCGACAATTGCTTCCCATTTAATTTTGTATTTTCCTATTTCGTACTCCGTACGTACAGGCCAATGTTTTTGTCGGTAGTGAGCGGCATCATTTATATTGTCCCACAGGCAAAGATAACAGTAGTGTTTATTATATTCACCTTGCATTCCAGTCAAAAAACACACCTCACACACACCACACATCTTGAAGTCCCCAATAACTTCCCACTTGTATTCCATATATTTAATTGCAGTTAATAGCATTTTAAAACTGTCGTAATTTTCTTTAAGATGTACGGAATGTGCCAATCGAATAGATGGAAATCTGTTCCCATTGTGTAGTAGAACAGCTTTTAGACTTTTTGTTGAACTGTCAATAAAAAGGCGTCATTCAGATGTCATGATCTACTCTCTTTCTACACCGATAGCGCACGAAGACCGACATTCATTGGGCGCGAAAATCAAAAATGGTCAAATCGCTCTAAGTTCTTAAAAAGCAAATATTTTCGATTTGTAATCACATTTTTCATGTGCTTATGTAATCAGAATTTATTAAGTAAAACCCATGCGCAATTTTTTTTTTCTTTTTTGATTGACCTTTGATTGATCGGATTTCGGTTGCATTTTCACGCGTGGAATGCACTTTTGTATCGAAAAAATCATAATTAATAAGAATGTTTTAACACACACCACCCCTTCTTTTACAGACTTATGCGCTACATACACATATTTATTTTATTTTATTTTAACTGTGAGCGATAGTAAATTCTATAAGGCGCTAGGTAATATGCTATTTCGATTAGTTGCCACTATACCAGCTTTAGTATTGGACAGTCTGTGAAATAAGACTCTCATTCAACAAATGGTTGAAATTAAACGACGCACAGTTCGGGTTCAGGTCTGGACTTTCCACTGAAAGCGCAATACTTAGTCTGCAACAGATCGTCCAATATTAATATTATACTGAAAGAAGCACGCCTGTGTACGCGCGTTTCCTCGACCTCTGAAGCTTTCGATCTCGTCTCTTATGGCATATTATGGAAAAGGCTCGGGGAAGCATGAGTGCCAGCTGAAATTATATGAGTTTTCCTGTACTGGTATGGGAACCAAGTTAAATGTAAAGTTAAAAGCTATGTAAAGTGGAATAATTCCCTATCCTCTGCGTATGGTATGGGTTGGATTGTGGGGTGAGGCAGGGGGAGCTGACTTCACCCAAACTTTTCAATCTTTACATAAATGAGCTGATCGCTGGACTGAGCAGCAAACGGACTGGATGTTAGATTGACAACGTTTGCGTCAATAAACTGAGTTACGCCGACGACATGGTGTTGCTAGGTCCAACGGCCTGCTCCATACAAGAGCTTTTGGAAGATTGTAAAAGGAACGCTGCTAGCCACGATCTAATGTATAATTGTAAAAAGAGCCATTTCATGATCTTTAGGGTCCTGGTAGGAAGCAGTCATACAAGCCAAGGATTAACCTCAATGGCCAGCCCTTACAAAGGGTTAAACAATCCAAATACTTGGGTATTACGTAACGGAAGACCTTAAAGATCATGAAGATTTTGAACGCGAGCGCAGAGGTTTTGCTGTAAGAAGTAATATGCTGGTTCACAGGTTTGCGTGTTGTAGTAAGAAGGTTTACTGCCAGATCTTCTACACATACAGCCTGTGGGCCAGCTACATGCGGAAAACAATGTACGCCCTGAGAGTCCTATACAACAACAGCTTCGGAATGCTTTTGGTGCTGCCGCGTTTTTGTATTGCCTCTGGCATGTTCGCTCAGGCATGCGTTCACGACTTCCACCCTATGGTGAGGAGAAAAAGCGCGTCGCTTTTGGAAAGAACGCAGTCAAATGGCATTCTGAAGATGTTGGTGGACAAATTTAATTCACCGATGATGAATCATTTCATGCAAGTGTTGGTTATGCAGGAGTGATTCATTACATCTGGAGTACCATTGTAAATGTGATTTTTGGTTTATGTACACATTTTTATATTTTCAGGTTCAAATAGTAGAGTTATGTATAAAAAGGATATTCCAATTAGAATCGTGTAAATCGGCGACGTCTCATGCCCCAACCCTCACTTGAAGATCCTTAATTTCGTCCCTAATTTTTAGTTAAATAGAGTGACTGGTAACAACTTTTACTATGGGACCAAACCTGAAATCAGGAAAAAAAATCTGCTGTTCGCTACATTTATGTTCGCATAACTCGTCAAAATGTAGCGAACACCGGATTTTTTTTCGCGTTTTCGGGTTTTGTCTCATAGTAAAAATTGTTCATAATGATGAGTACAATCATGTGTTTAAATATCGGTAACTAATTACCAGTCACCCTATATAATTCCGACCCAGTCCGCTCCTTACTGCACGCCCAAGCCGAGGTCCGTACTCTACAGGACGCCCTTAGAGCGTAGTCGCTTTGTTTTACGTTTTTAAGCCCTGGCTGGAAGCCATAATACACAGAGACAGCCTTTGCAAGGCCGGTTATGCAGCCAACAACCTCGATCTTAGGTTGAAAAACAATATGCGATCCAAAAAAAAAAGTACCACTTGATCAGTCGCAACACAACCCCCGAAGAGGCAACAACTAAGAAGAAAACAAAATCTGCGGACGAGACTCAAACAAGAAATCTGCATTTTATTTCAACATAGCTTCCTCATCGGTATCCGTCTCTCCCCGAGGTCCTTATGGATTAAACTACAACACGAGTTAGTACTCGTGTTGTAGTTACTAGTAACTAAATGTAGTCATTTAGTTACAGCATTTAGGGCTGCGTGGTGACGAGTGCCGCCAGCGGAGTCCCTCGACTCAGTTAGTAGGGCGCTCACGTCAACAAAAGTGAGAGTAGTGCTGGACGCGGCCATGTCGTCCGCTATGCAGGTGCAAATTATTTCATCACCACTGCTCTCCAAACGATGAACGAAAACATCGGGGGGAAACCAACATGTTCTAGAATCAAAAGTTCCAAGACATGTGAGATCTACCATCACGCACTAGACCCGCCTGTTGGGTTACGGCCCAGTCCCTCTCACAGAGAGGAGGCCTATGTCCCATCAATGGGAATAATAGAGGCTGATGCATGCATATGTATACTAACAAGGATATGAGCTGTACAATGAAAGGACTTGTGTAAACACTGCTGAATTTCATATATATGTTATGGTATTCTTAATTATTTAAAAAAGTTTGTGGGATGACCAAGTTGCGTTATTCGAGTTCCAAAATTAAACACAGTAATAGTGTAATTAAAACGACTTGTAATATTATTAATAGTGAAACGGGAAAGTCTACTAACCGAAATGCTGACTTCAAACGCCGGGGCGTAACTCCGCTGCCGCGGGAAGTCGCGGCACAGCGGACAGAGCTCCGGCGGGATCTCATGGCGACATGGAGTGTGCGATTGTGCAACCCAGTGCTGGGCACGCCACGATTGCGGCGGTAAGTCCCCTCTTTGAGGAGTGGCTTGAGAGGCGGCATGGCGTCCTCACCTTCCGCCTGACGCAAGTCCTCACCGGACACGGTTGTTTCGGGAGGTTCCTTTTTCGGATAGGGCGGGAGGAAACGCCCGGGTGTTTCCACTGCGAAGATCGCCCTGAGTACACGGTGGAGCATACGGTGGCGGTCTGCCCGGCTTGGGCGGAGCACCGCCGTGTCCTTGTGGCGGCGCTCGGCGGCGGCGATCTCTCGCGTCCGGCCCTGGTCCAGGCCATGGTACGGAGCGAGAGGGCATGCGAGGAGCCTTCAGCGAAGCAGTAATGCTCGCGAAGAGGGAGGCGGTGCACGTGAGGGAGAGGCAGCATATGCGCCCTCGCGACCCTAACCGCCGCAGGATACGGAGACGCCCTGGGCGTCGGGAATCCCAGGCCGATTTCCGGCCACCGTAGGCATGAGCTTGCGGACGGCGAGTAATGGGTAGCTCGCTGTCCGGTAAGGACCAAGCCCAAGTCGACGGCGCGTTGTGTTCCACGCGCGCCTCAAAGAGATGTCAGCACAAAAATGATGGGGCCCGCAAGGGCCGATGCCTGCCAGGGGTGCTTGTTCGAAAGAGACACCACAGCCCCTGGCATACGGGCTACTGAAGGAACACGGGTGGGTTTTAGTCAGTAAAAGTCTGACACGCCCTCCTGCTCCACCCAGAGCGGGAGAAGTTATTTGATGATTGCCCACCCAAAAAAAAAAAGCCTGTCCATTAATGACTACAAAATAACATCAGACCCACAAGGCGTCGCGGCTTTTGAAAATTTCGTTTCAGTTAATCCCGTTTCAACTACAAAATCACCATCAAATTCATACCTTCAAGGATAATCCTGTCGGGTTTCGATACTCTTATTCGTCTCTTATTATATTCTTCAGTAAGTTTCTTCTTCTCTCGTATCGGCACAAACTATAATTGTGAGATAACTTAAATCGTGGTGAAAATAATATTAGCCAATCAGCAATTTTGGCTGCTAAGGGTCAGCCGCCTGTACGTGACGTCACTCTAGGAGGCACATTTTATTCACCTTTATCCACTGTGTAATGGACGTCGATCTGTTAACTATTACCTTGAATTCAGCTCGTCCCGATGTCTCTTGCACATAGTATAACATACGGATAAGAATTATTTTTTACTAGCTGGGTTTCCCGGCTTCGCTCAGGGAGTTGATACTCGTATGAGATTGTGTGGTAGTTTTAATAAAATAATTAACTTATATATAATATACAATTTTTTATTTAAAATATAACGCATAATTTACCCCTACCAATGGGTAGGGTACCCATTTTTAGGTACCCATACAAAAAAGACTGGAATGATCCATAATGTTCCAGAATATTCCACAACATTCGTGAGTGTTCTGGAATGTTCCACACTTTCTTGTTCGAGGGGAGATAAAGAGCTATCACACTATATAACTCCCTTTATCGTGCCGGGACTCCTTTTTAAGTTTTATCGGCACGCACATTTTATCAACTTAGTTTTATTATAAACTAGCTGGGTTACCCGGCTTCGCTCAGGGAGCTGATATGAGATTGTGTGGTAGTTGTATATATACAATTTTTTATTAAAAATATATTCCAACTACAATGCAAGAACATTTTTCATTTTGTTATCCGTAATATATTCTGGATCTCCTCCTCTTTTACATTTAGGCATTGTTTAAAATATACATTAAAGCTTTTTATTAAGACATACACTAAGTACACTTTAAAAACTTTTTACACTTTATTTTCGATTCATATTCAGTGTTAGCGGGTGGAGCAAATAAAAGTGGACTGTATATATATAGGCAATGGTTTATTGCCGTGCTTATTAACAATATTTAACTTTCCCGGACAAACAATAAAAATGAGGTTACAGAGGTGATTCGTCCGTCGCGGTGGAGTCCGTTCAAGCGAGTGCTCGTTGGGCCGAGCCATGTTGCCACCGCGCCGCGCCTCGGCGTGCCGATGATGACGCGTCGGCCACGAAGACGCCTGCGCGTGTAGGTCGCGCGCAAGGTCGTGTGTTGGGTTCGATTCCCAACATTCAGTGACTGTATCACTTTGATTACTCACAATTCTCTGTTTGTTTTTTATTCATTCGCTGCACTTTACTGGTGAGAAACTGAAGGTGAGACCCACGACGCATCATGCTTTATTTACCCCTACCCAATGGGTACTCCCACCCATACAAAAAAGATTTCGAATGATCCACAATGTTCCAGAATATTCCACAACATTCGTGAGTGTTCTGGAATATTCCACAATGATCTGGGATATTCTCGAACATTCCAGACTATACCCGAACATTCCACAGCATTCCACAATGTTCTGGAACGTTCGAAGCCACGACGAATGTTGCTTTATGTACCCCTATCAATAGGTAGCTCCTCCACTCATACAAAAAAGTCTTCGAATGGTCCACAATGTTCCAGAAAATTCCACAATGATCTGGGATATTCTCGAAAATTCGGTCCAAAACATTCCAGAATGTTCTAGAAAGTTCGAAGCCACGACGAATGTAATAACTTTATTATAGTAACAAATGTAAATTAAGACTTTTTTGAAATTGGAATTTTAAATTTCGCGCCATTACTACACACGCTGCAATTGCTCGCAGCGCCTTTCGAAATGCAACCCAAATAATCGTTGTTCTGAATGAAGTTCAAATACTCGACAACAGATGGCGCCACTACACTTAATTTCCAAGTTGAAGGGTTGGAAAAGCCCTTATATCTTTAAAAACACGCCCTTTAGGTTAAAACGGGAACTTTCTTGTTCGAGGGGGGATAAAGAGCTATCACACTTTAAAAGTCCCTTTATCGTGCCGGGACTCCTTTTTAAGTTTTATCGGCACGCACATTTTATCAACTTAGTTTTATTATAGATAATGATAGTGATAATGATTATGGTTAAATATCTATGTTTATTCAGAGACTTAAATAATTTTATTTTATTTTTTTATGTTTTTGTACGATTTTTGTAAAAATATTTAAAAATGTACTAAATATGTATGAAAGAAAATAATAATAGTAGCTAATTATAAAAAGGGCACATTTACTTAACAATTAACACTGAGCACAGTTGCTTAGTGTTAAGGAATGCATACTCCTTATTGTTACTCTATGGCTGTGTTGCCTAGCAATACTTACTGTTAATGAAAGTCATCCGATTCATGATTCATTCGTTTTTTACACTAGATACAAATATACTTTTTCTCGTTTCTCATAATAACTTACTGTTTTCCTATACCCTCGCCACCTAACTTTAACATGGTAGCAGAGCGTGGTTGCGAGAGAAGCTGCAAAAGTTTTTTTTTTCCTAGTAGGAAAGAATAAGTGAAAAAAAAAACGATTCTAGCAGAAAGTGTACCTATACAAATCCAACGAAAAATGATAAGGCTATAGCTGAAGCCTCAAAGGTACAATTAGTGCACCTAAACAGAAAAAACCACAAGCACTGGAGATATAGGATCGAAACGGTATGCAGAGCCATTCCCGGAGCTGAACAAATTTTAGAAGGAAAAATAATCAAGCTCGGAGAACTAGCAAAGACTGCTGATGCTGCTGCTAAAGTAAAATATGAGAATGATTTACAACAATTTATAAAGATTGATTGTATAGTATTGACTCTGATGACAACGAATATGACAGACGAGTTACTTGAGCAAGTCATGCGTTACAAAAGCGCAAAAGAGGTATGGGACGAACTAGAACGCCTACACAGTGGAAGTAGCGAAGACAAAAGTTACGATCTCTGTTTGAAATTCTTTGATTATAAAAAAGATCCTGAACATGACATAAAGAAGCACATATCTGCGTTGAAGAATATTTGGCACGAGCTAAATAGCCAAATCGAAGCAAATCTGCCTGAGATATTACTGATTTGTAAGATACTTGGAACTTTGCCACAAGATTATTTTGCTTTTAAGTCAAGTTGGCTTTTAATAACAGAAAAGGATCGGACAGTGGAGAATCTTACGTCGCAACTGAGCGCTTATGAAAAAGCATTGACTAATAAAGAAAAAACGGAGAATACCGAGGAAGTATTAGCCGTGAAGACACAGAAGAAAACAAAGAATACAGTTTTCAAATGTAATTATTGTGGAGAAGCTGGCCATGTTGTGCGGAAATGCCAAAAATGGATAAACGATGGTAGACCGCCAAAGCCATCAAACGCTAGACAAAACCCAAATGTGTCTGTAAATATGACTGTGTTAGCTATTGAGAATGGATTGCCAATAGATAAAGTTAACTGGTACGTTGATAACGGAGCGACAAGTCATGTTACCAACAGAGGTGATTTTTTCGAGAGCTTCGAGCACTTCAAAGGAACACATATGGTGACTGCGGCGAATGGAGAAACCATTGAAGCAATTGGTATATGCAACATTAGAGCTGAAGCTATCGTTAATGGAAAAGTTGAGCAAATACTTTTAAAAGACGTTTGGTATGTCCCAAGGATTAAAAGAAACTTATTCTCAATGCTGTCTGTGCATGATAACTTGACCACAAGTACGTTTGAGTCTAAACCTAAGCAAAGTGTAGTAAAAGTAAAAGGAGAAGCAAAAGTAATTGGAACTAGAACGATTAAAGGGGGACTATTCAAGCAGGAGTTGAAATGTGTCGCGATTAAAAATCAGGAAGTCAATCAATTACTGACAAACCCTTTACAAGTATACCATGAAAGGCTGGTACATCAGAACAAAAGACATGTTAGTCAGGTCATCGAAAAAGAGCTAGGATTAAAAATGGAGAACAACCTATACGACATTTGTGAAGGCTGTGTCTATGGAAAGGCGCACAGGCATACATTTGGAACAAGGGTTAGAGCTACTAAATCTGGAGAACTAATCGATACAGATTTATGCGGACCATTTCCATATTCGATTTCCAAGTTTCGATATTACATTCTGTTCAAGGACGACTTCACACGTTATCGTCACATCTACTTTCTTTGACAAAAGTCTGAAGCAGCTTCAAAGCTTAAGATATTCTTAAATGAAGCTAAAGCAGCAGGATATGTCATTAAAGAAATGTTAAGGACAACGGAGGAGAATTTGTTAGCGCGGATTTCAAAAATATCCTAACTGAAAACGGAATTAAGCAAAGGTTCACAATGCCCCACACCCCAGAGCAAGCAGGCTGCGTAGAGCGTGAAAATCGGACGGTAGTAGAAGCCGCACGCGCCATCATGCATGCACATGATAAAATTCCTGATGGCTTGTGGGCAGAAATAGTAAATGCGACAGTCTACGTGTTGAATCGTACAGGGCCAACGAACGTGCCAAGTAAGTCTCCACATGAGTTGTGGTACGGAAAGAAGCCAGCGATAAAACATCTTCGAATACTTGGTTGCACATGCTATGCCCATGTTCCTAAAGCTAAACGCAAGAAGCTGCATAAAAAGGCACAAAAAGGGATACTTATTGGTTATGAAGGAGATGAAGGATATAGGATCTGGGACAAAGAAGCATTTAAATTGATTAGATCCAGAAACGTCACTTTTAAAGAGGTTCCTTTACTGGAAAAATCAAGAGAGGATGTACCTAAACCGAAAGAGCCGACTCCTGTTCTTCAGAGGAACTTCAATCACATGAAGTCTCGAGAAACTCTCGAGACTGAACATGCAATAAATGTTAATAGAGAGATTGGAGAACGACATGCTTCAGAGGATGAAATCGAAATTATTTCAAGACCTTCTTCATCAGGGGCAGATATCCAAACCAATGAAGAAATGGTAGATGATATGAATGAATCAGATTTCGAGTCCTTGCCTTCTGTAGAAGAAAACGAAAACCTAGCTGAAGAAAACGAAAGTCACAATTCTGATGAAAGCCACATGCTTCTCAGAGATAGAGCAAACCTAAAGCCTCCTGTAAGGTTTAATGATCATATTATGGCTCTGGAAGCCAACAATCTATACGAGCCCCAAACCTATAAGCAGGCAATATCATGTAAAGACAAAGAAAAGTGGACAAATGCTATCGAGAGCGAAATAAACTCGTTAAGAGAAAACGAAACATGGGAACCAGTCGAACTACCAAAAGGTCGAAAAGCCATCCCATGCAAGTGGATTTTCAAAATAAAGACCCATCCGGATGGCTCTGTTGATAAATACAAGGCTCGGCTAGTGATAAAGGGATATTCGCAGAAGAAAGATATTGAATTCCACGAAACTTTTAGTCCAGTTGCTAGAAGCAGCACGATAAGAGCCGTCTTGAGCGTAGCAGCAAGGGAGAAACTCAAGCTATCACAATTCGATGTGTCTACAGCCTTCCTTATGGCACGTTAGACGAGGAGATTTACATGAAACCGCCTGAAGGTTATGCTGACGAGAGGTATGTCTTCAAGTTAAAGAAGAGCTTGTATGGACTAAAACAAGCCCCACTCTGCTGGAACAGATGCATCACAGACTACATCGTAAAAGCAAGATTCAAACAGAGTAATTCCGACCCCTGTTTGTTTGTAAAAAGACATGGAAAGGAGAAAATTATTCTGGCCCTGTATGTTGACGACGGTCTATTGGCATATACCAGCGAGAAAATGGCTAACTGTTTCCTGAGTGAATTGAAAGCACATTTTAAGATAACAGTAAAACCCGCAAGCTACTTTCTAAGAATCGAGATAAAAAGGTACTCTGATGGTTCCATTTTCCTGTATCGGAAAGCTTACGTCACTAGGTTATTGGAGAGATTTGGCATGGACGAATGCAAGCCAGTGACAACACCAATTTTAAAGGCAAACAATACTCAGATTGAGGAATCAACTACGAAGATATTTCCATACCGTGAAGCTGTGGGTGCCTTATCCTATTTGACGACGAGCACAAGGCCTGATATTGCCTATGCAGTAAGCGTTGTGTCGCGAAATTTGGAAAGACCAACAAAAGAGAACATCCTGAATGTAAAAAGAATTATGCGATACCTAAAAGGAACTATGAATGAAGGTATATGTTACAGGACAGATAATATTCATAGTTTGGAATGTTATAGCGATGCAGATCATGGTGGTGATATGGAAACTGCGCGATCTACATCAGGCATTCTCTGTATTTACGCTGGAGGTGCTGTTTCCTGGTACAGCAAACGGCAGAGCACCGTTGCAATATCCTCGACAGAGGCGGAAATTGTAGCAGCCAGCGAAACCGCCAAAGAGATTCTATGGTTACAGAAGATATTAAAAGATCTTACTGGTGCTAACTGCCCTGCGACCTTAGGTGTTGACAATGAAAGTGCAATAAAGCTGGCGAAAAAACCTACAGAATTTCACCAGAAGACAAAAAACATAAGGTTATGATCTTTTTTCGTTAGAGAATGCTTACAAGATGGAAGCATGGTAATCAGCCATGTGCCAGCAACCAGACAGATAGCTGACATGTTAACAAAACCGTTATATGGGCCCAGACTTGAAATGCTAAAGAAGATGGCTGGCATTATCATTAACAGGGGTGGATGTTAAGGAATGCATACTCCTTTTTGTTACTCTATGGCTGTGTTGCCTAGCAATACTTACTGTTAATGAAAGTCATCCGATTCATTATTCATTCGTTTTTTACACTAGATACAAGGAGCCAATGAAGTGCGCATCTACACAGATGGCTCCAAAACACAAAACGGTTCAGGTGCTGGCGCACACTCCCTTGACCTCAACATCAATTTTCACATACCGCTAGGCACACACAGTTCAATCTTTCAGTGTGAATGTGTTGCCTTAACACAAGCCGCTACAGCAGTAAAGCGCTTAGGCATCCGGAACTACGGCATTAAATTCCTATCCGACAGCCTATCTGTGCTCAAAGCTTTAGAAAACAAACAAACTAACAACAAACTAATTTTTGAGTGCCATCTTGCCCTGGAGAGTTTATCGACGTCCAATCGTATTGCACTCCAGTGGATCAAAGGGCACAGTGGATCTTTAGGCAATGATGCCGCAGATGAACTTGCGAAGAGAGGCTCTGATATGAAAGTGCTAGGCCCGTACCCACTTCTCCCCCTGCCTTTCTCACAATTTCGTGCGTGGATTCGCCAAAGGTCGACCGAACTCCATAACAACAGATGGTCACGGGCAACAGACTGTAGACAGTCAAAATTGGCTTTACCAACTGTACACCCGCGATTAACCAAAAAACTTCTCAGCCTGAGCAGAAATAACCTTAGAATAATAATAGGAACAATTACGGGCCATAACACCCTTAACAAACACCTTTTTAACATAGGCGCCACAGACAGCCCGCTTTGCAGGGGCTGCCTTGACGCCGAGGAATCAGCCGCCCACGTCATCCTGGAATGCGAGGCCGTGGCTTCTCAACGCGAAGAAATCCTCGGAACAGTGAGGTCGCTCCGCGAAGCCTGTGAAGCTCCCAGGAAGCTTCTGTGCTTTTGGGCGGAGCTAGGCTGGCTCTGCTAGCCAGCATCCCCACGCACAACGGACCGAATGGGAGTCTACGTGCGGAAAAGGGAGTCCCATCATCATCATCATCATCATACACTAGATACAAATATACTTTTTCTCGTTTCTCATAATAACTTACTGTTTTCCTATACCCTCGCCACCTAACTTTAACACTTAGTTGCCTGAACTAGGACTTTATTATGGACATCATTTCAACATTCTCCTCCGCCTATCCCTATTTATTTGGGGTCGGCGCAATGTATTTATCTTTCGCACTTCTGTATTAGTGGTAATTTCGGTAATCACACCCTTTCTAACGATATCATCATTCACACAGTCCGTCTATCATTTATTTGGTCTCCCCGTACTCGTATAGCCATCAACATTCATACTTAAAACCCTCACAATCGATTTCCAAACAACTTTTCAGTATCGGTGCCACTTTCAGAGTTTTTCTTATATACCTACTTATCTCTTATTCTATCCATTCGTGTAATACCACATATTCCTCTTAACATTCTTATCTCAGCTGCATGCAATTGCCTTTCAATCATCATTTAGTCTTTTGTGGCCCAACATTCACATCACGTCCATACTTTATTATAGACAGTATTTTAAATTTTATGGACTAAAATGTAGTCTTTTTAAAATAAATATATGTATGGTATCATTCTGGCAAGAGGACATGCAACGTCTTCAATCCGGACCCGGCGAAGCACCCGACGGTGGACGACGAAGGCTCAGTTCTTCCTTTTTGGTCCCTTTTCCGAGTTTTATCAGTAAATCTAAATGCACGTCGAGCTTGAATTAGGTACCAGAATGGCATTACTGGAAATTTCGACTCAAGGACGGCGTGGCGGAAGAAACACGGAGAACTCGTGGGAACATCATTACGTTTTCTGCCCCTCCCGGTAACAACATTAATAAATAATATCCCATTTCTTCCCGTGGGTTGTCGTAGGAGGCGACAAAGGGAGCGCGCAAACAGAATTTACCGCGTTTTCAATAGAGGATGAGTGAATTTTAGACCCTGTTCCTCATGCCTCTTAACTGGTGACCACGAACATGATCGTCAGCGCAGCCTTGGTGCACGTACAATAGCCCGATGTCACCACCATCATACAGCCAGCCAGTAACCATGGCTTCAATAAATCAATGACCAATAAAATTTACTGAACTTTTCGATAATTGAGCTTTGTCGGTAGCGACTTAGTTTTCGAACTTTTACACTTCTTTTATTACTTACTTATGATCAATGAAAGTATTGACTGCTGTGTACAATGTTTTTTTTTTGTCGCTCATTATTGCGTCTATAATTTATTTCGGTTATTTGAGGTCCGTTTGCACTACAAATATATTTAGTGCTTAACGATTTTTTTACAGCGTCCTATTTTTGTCAACCGTGTGCAGTTTCCCTTAACGGAGGTGGGCGCTAATGGCTGCAACACAGTTTTTTAAAGTATCGTAACTGTTAACAAACACTAAAAATTTGTAAACCTGTTTTTAGTTCCAATAAATATTTAATTTGATTTGATTTGAGTTGACAGAGACAGATCGTTGGTATGTTTCAAAACTTGAGGCAGCCTATCGATTTGTCTAAGCAAACTTTATTCCAATAAAGAAGACTGACGAGACACACTTGGTCAAGAGTTGATCACATTCGACGGATTGTTATCTATATATATAAAAGAAAGTCGTGTTAGTTACTTCACTTATAACTCAAGAACGGCTGAACCGATTTAGCTGAAAATTGGCAGGGAGGTAGTTTAGAGCCAGGAGAAGGACATAGGATACTTTTTATCCCGGTATTAGGTAGGGTAGCGTAGGTAGGGTAGGTAGGATAGTGTAGAGTAGGGTAGTGTAGTGTAGGAGGTAGGGTAGCGTAGGTAGGGTAGGTAGGTAGGGTAGTATAGTGTAGGGTAGGGTAGGTAGGATAGTGTAGGGTAGGTAGGGTAGGGCAGCGTAGGTGGAGTAGGTAGGTAGGGTAGGATAGTGTAGGGTAGGGTAGGATAGTGTAGGGTAGTGTAGGGTAGGTAGGGTAGCGTAGGTAGGGTAGGTAGGATAGTGTAGAGTAGGGTAGTGTAGTGTAGGAGGTAGGGTAGCGTAGGTAGGGTAGGTAGGTAGGGTAGTATAGTGTAGGGTAGGGTAGGTAGGATAGTGTAGGGTAGGTAGGGTAGGGCAGCGTAGGTGGAGTAGGTAGGTAGGGTAGGATAGTGTAGGGTAGGGTAGGATAGTGTAGGGTAGGGTAGGTAGGGTAGCGTAGGTAGGGTAGGTAGGGTATAGATTTTGTATGAATGACTTTTGGATGGATAGGACAACGTCTGTCGGGACAGCTAGTAATTATTATTTCGTGAAGGGGCAACTCTAGTAGACTCGCGAGGCCTAATTTAAAAATGGTTATCCATCCACGGACCAACCGCGGCAAGCTTAGCTTAACCTGATCGTCTGTCCTATACCTAATATGGTACTTAAGTAATAAGAGCATTGATACATGCTAAAGACAAAACCAAAAAGGAATATTGGCTTTATTCAACATTAAAATACAGCATGAGAAAATAACAGACAGTAGTGACAAACATAGAGTATGACAATCTATCATAAAATCTTCTAAGTAAACAAGGAGTTCATATCATTATCTATCAGTAGTTTCAAAGGCGGTGTATTTTTTTTCTCTAGATGGAATGGGCACTTGATGATAGGCGCTTTTGAGAACAATTTCGCTAAAGACGTTATATTTAGCTATATTTAGTTATGATAGAGTCAATGCTCGGGAGAGAATATGCGTCTAGTTCTGTGAATCTGTTTATTGTTTGTGAATAATCGATTACAAGGCGCTTCCGATGACGGCCCCCTCCGGCAACGAGTACTTGAGCTCGCCAAGGTGAAACACTGGGTTCAATGATTTTGTCTTTAAGTAAATCTTTTATCTCATTAGATATGAATTCTTGGTCTTCTTGAGAATGCCTGATATTTGGCGCAAGGTTAGTAAAAACTGATGCTGCCAGGACAGAAGCCTCCATTACGTTGCAAATTTTCAGGGGGTTGTTTATCTCCCCCGAACTGGAGTTCAACCGACGAGTGTGTTTTCAGTATATCATGCCCGATAATTACGTCAGCACACAGATTAGCAATAATGAGTAGAGGTTGACGTTGATATTTGTGCTCACCAATTTGAATGTTAGCGAAACATAGTCCCTCTACGTATGAAATGTTGCTTATAGATGCTAGAGTTATTGCTTATTTGCAGGGCTTGCGTCTTAGTCTCATAGTTTGGGCAAGATTCTTATCGATAAAGCTGAGAGAGCTTCCGGTATCGAGTAGAGCATCCACACGTAAGTTATTTAAAGTGATATTGATAGTCGCTTTTTGCAGGCTTGTTGGAACAGCAGCAGATATCGTTGACAGATGAGAGCCAAGGGCTTCAGATTGAGAGTTATCGTCGTTCGTACTAGCGTTTGCGGCGCGTTGGCTTTGTCCGATGCTACGACATACGTTAGCGAAATGTCCTTTTTTGGAGCAAAGCTGACAGTCAGCGTTTTTAGCAGGACATTTGAGTCTTTGATGGATATTACCGCCGCAGAAAAAGCATCGACGGCTATTTCGTATAGGGCGGCTATGTTGAAGATTGTTTTGAGTGTTGGAGGCTGCTAGATTTTGCCGCATTGACGTTTCTTGAATTTCAGTGACTGCATTGACAGGAGCAAATGATATATTAGGTCTTTACCTATGAAATTGCCGTTTTGTATGAAAAAATTTAAACGAATTTTTTTCATGATTTTTTTATTTGTATTAATCGAAGTAATCACCCATGCAATCAATGCATCTTTGCCATCGCAGTGGCAGTT
Source organism: Polymixis flavicincta (assembly GCA_949987655.1). Taxonomy (NCBI): domain Eukaryota; kingdom Metazoa; phylum Arthropoda; class Insecta; order Lepidoptera; family Noctuidae; genus Polymixis; species Polymixis flavicincta. The sequence continues at coordinate 4,714,047 of OX465171.1, read as the reverse complement.
TATTGATGCCCTTCTTAAAGAAATCAGCTGGACGGGAGGCAACAAATTCTTCAAAGGCATTTTGTACTGCCTCTCGGGTATTAAATTTTTTTCCCGCCAAGAAGTTATCCAAATTCTGGAAAAAGTAGTAGTCTGTAGGCGCAAGGTCTGGTGAGTAGGGCGGATGACGGAGAGCTTCCAACCCCAGTTCTTGCAACTTGGAGACCGTCTGCTGTGCAGTATGAGGTCGCGCGTTGTCGTGCAGGAGCAGCGGAGACGAGCGATTGACCAATGCTGGTTGGAGATGCGCCAGCTTCTCCATCATTGTGTTCAGTTCTTCACAGTACACATCTGCAGTAATGCTCACCCCGTTTGGTAAGAAGCTGTGATGAATCACACCGGCGCTAGACCACCAAACAGTGACCATCACTTTTCTAGGGGTAAGTTTTCGTTTAGGGCATTGTTTAGGTGCTGAACCAGGATCCAACCAACTTGCTGAGCGCTTACGGTTATCAAACAGAATCCATTTTTCATCGCAGGTAACAATGCGGTTCAAAATTCCTTCATTTGTGTGTCTGTTGAGCAGTGCAAGGCACGTCTCGACGCGTACTTCGCGCTGGCGATCATTGAGTTCGTGGGGCACCCATTTGTCAAGCTTTTTTACCTTGCCAATTTGACGCAAATGGACCAATATTGTTTTGACGCTAACGTCGAAAGCTGCTGCTAATTCAGCCGTAGATTGTGTATCATCAGCTTCCACAATCGCCTTTAATTCGTCATTGTCGACCAAAGTCTTCGGACGACCGCGAGGTTCATTTTTCAGGTCGAAATTTCCAGAACGGAAGCGAGCAAACCAATAACAGGTGGTGCGTTGGTTTGTAGTGTTAGCTCCGTAAACGTCGTTGATGTTGCGTGCCGCTTGTGCCGCGTTGCTGCCACGACGGTACTCATATTCCATAATTACTCGAATTTTTAACGTATCCATGATGACGAAAAAGATTGAAATGCGATGAAAATGTAACACTAATCAATAAAGAAATGACTACTTTTAGAAAAAAAAATCCATGTTTTTAAAATAAAATTAATTTGAAATTAGAATTCTTAGCCAAACAAAAATTATTTTGATTTGAAATGGCCAGTACTGCAGAACGGCAATTTCATAGGTAAATACCTATTATATAGAAGGACTAGGCGCTGATAATAGTTGAGAGGTATTTTCAGCAGTTTCTAAAGCTATAGCCAAGTTCAAGGTTTCTTCGAGAGTCGTAGTGGATTTCTCTAAAAGTCTTCCTTTAATTATTTTTTTATGATATTCCGGCAATAAATACATCGAGCACAGTTTCATTTTGGTGTTCATTGGCAGCCACATCCTTAAAAAGGCAGTCACGAGCGATTATATTAAGATCTCTCGAGTACTCTGCCAACGATTCGCCAGACTGTCGTTTTCTGGTATTCAAGCGGTGGCGACAAAGAATAATATTTTGCCTCTTTTCATAAGCGGTGTTCAGAGTAGTAATTGCATCATCATACGTAGCGCAGGCTCGGATATAGTTAAATATCGATGGTGATATATGGTTGACAAGAAATTTATACTTAAGGGAATCTCCTGCCGAGGAAGCTTCAAGCGCGATAAAGTTCTCGAACGAATACGAAAGTCCGAGCCAGCCATGGAAGGTTCTACGTCAAAACGTTCAGGACGTAGGTATCGCGACATCGATGAACATTTTTCTTTTTCGGTAGTAAGCATATTTGACACGGAAAAACACAAAAAATTATGTTTAATAAATTGATACATGCTAAAGTCAAAACCAAAAAGGAATATTGGCTTTATTCAACATTAAAATACAGCATGAGAAAATAACAGACAGTAGCATTGAGTTAAATAACAGTCAAAAAAAGTACTCTGTGATAACAGTAGTGACAAATATAGAGTATGACAATCTATCATAAAATCTTCTAAGTAAACAAGGAGTTCATATCATTCATTAAGTAATAAGTAAAGTTACTTAAGTAATAAGGGCATTAAGTAATAAGTCAAGATACTTAAGTAATAAGTTTGTAATAAGGGCGTTTAGTTTCTTGCTTTAATTAGCAACTATGAAAAGAATCCTCAATATCCGACATGTTCTATACAGGTTCCCGACGCACGTAGAGAATAGCCTTATAGACGTCGTATCACCATCAGCAGCCTCCTACCCAAACTTTGACACTCTTCCTAGGATCTTGAGTGACTCCCATAAAAGACGATGTTATCATTGCCATTTGCCAGCAAAAACTATATTCAGGTGAGATCGATTGCCTTTTGTTTACTAGATTACTTGATTCCTCTTGATTCTTATTAGAGTTATTCGATTTGTGTGGGTAATGCACTCTTATTTTATGATGTTTTAGGGTTCTGTACCTCAAAAGAAAAAAACGGAACCCTTCTACGATCACTTTGTTGTCCGTCTGTCTGTCTGTCAAGACCCTTTTTCTCAGGAACGCGTGGAGGTATCAAGCTGAAATTCATATCAAATACGCAAGTCTACTGCCGCTTAGAGCTGTGAAAAAATCAAATCGGCTAATGCAAATGCTAGGCTCGTTTTCATTGACCGTCCCCCGACTTGACAATGCCTTGATCAAAATATTACCTTCATCTTAAAAGGCCTATAAATATTATTATTTTTACTTTTTAGAGTTTTAGGGTCGGGGGTTTTTTAAATTTTTAATTTAATTTTTTCATAAAATCATCCAATATTTATTTAGCTTTTGCGAGCGGCTTCGCCCGCTTGGATCTCACACATTATCAAACGGAAACTTACTACCAGAATAAAAAGTATCTTATGTGTTAATCCAGGTTATACTGAACTATCTGCGTGCCAATTTTTTTCCAGATTAGTAAGGCCAATTTTGCGTGATTGAGTAACAGATATCCAAACATTCAAATATTCAAACTTTCACATTTATAATATTGGTTACGTACTTACTAGTACGTAACCAATATTATATAAACTTATCAGCTACTTGTAAGTTACTACTTACAAGTAGCTGATAAGTTTATCTCCCTCATCAGGAACCAGACCAGCCGCTGGTGTCTCAAGCACATACAACAGCTAAGGATTCCATTCGTCTACCAGACCTCGCCGTATTTGATGACCCTTATAGCTTGAAGCCCGCATACCACACGAGAGAAGGGCGCCACTTCGCAGATTTGGTAGTGGGCGTAGCGACAGCGAAGAGAGACAACGAGAGCTACCAAACGTCAACCTTGACTGTGAGTATTAATTTTTGTCTTTACTACCCAGAACTAGGGCTCACTTTTGTTATATTAAGTAACAAACATCAAAATCATCATATGACAAACACAACTGGTGAAATGAGGGTGTATCTACTATAGGTACACCTTTGTCTAACGCGTGATGTTATGTTTCTCAAACGCCGTTTCTTATCATTTTCCAGAATATAAAACAGAGAGCTACTTGGCGTACGTGCACCATTGTCATTGTCATAGACTTCGGTAAGTTTTTTTTATTATTATTGAAATTTCGAAGGTATCATTTCAAAGGCGCCCACAGACCACACACCGCAGCGGCGTTGACCGGTATGCGGACTGCGGTCATCGTTCGCCCGCAGCAACAGGTGATAGAGTCGCCAACTAAGAACCGTTTTCTGAGAATTACGAGTACTAAACCAGTAGCATTGCTGCGGTCTGTCATTATGATTTACAGTCTGCAGTCACCTTCGGGATTCTATCTTAATCGGGAATCAGATATTTATCAGATAATATATTTTATCAGAATCAGTTAGCTTGGCGGCTACTGAAAGTGCATAGCTCGAAGCCAAATTCTGGGCTGACTGATTACTGTGATTACAACCCTAGTTTTTGAAACCCGAAACACGTGTCTAGTACTTTTATGTAAAAAATCTTTATACAACATTTCATAACTATATCATGAAAAATCACGATAAAAGCTTGTTATGATACCTTGTTGTCTACGCAAACATGGTTATCACGCGGCACCCGTCTGCGCGTCCAGCTTCGTATCGCGCTCATTGTAAAAATTAGGCAGTACCTACCTAACCGTACGGCGATTGTATTGTAATTAACTGGTGATAACATTTTCCATCACACTTGTAAGACTTTTTTGGGAAAATAATATAACATGGTGTAAAAAATATTGGAATCGATTCAGTTACTTATTCTAAACAAACTATATTCAGGTTTCGCATATACTAAAAATAATGTTGTGTAGATTGCTATCGACACGAAGTGTTAGCTTTAGGTTTTGTATTTTCAGCCTGCACTGAGTGATTGCGACTCCTGAATGTACACACTCTAATGATACATCAATACCATGTTCGCACGGAGGTAAAATATCGTGACGAGATTTTATCGCGCACTGTATTTCCAACTCTCGGGTATTGAACCGAGCATTCAGAATACAACAGTGTGCATCCCAGCGAATCGAAATTACACACATGTTGGATTTTAAATTCCCGTCGTAAAGCAGTGCGTGGAAGACCCAGTGCGCGGAAAAAACCCGCCACAAAATTTTTACGTCTGCATCAGTAACCAACGCAGCCTGCAGTCGCAGCCACAGCGTTCATAAACGTACATTTTCTAAGAACGCTGTAGCCAAACTTTTTCGCTACATTGTTTTAAGTGTACGTAGATAAAAGTTTCACCCTACCAACGACGACACAAACAATTATATTTTTGTGTTGTGAATTTGGGTGAACACATTTGGTTCATTCGATGTTATAAGGCGCTGTTCTATCCACCACAGCCACGCGTAGACACGGGATACGAATCCGATTTGTGTAAAATTAATTAGGCGTGCCTGTGTGAACGATGCCTAAGGGCTAGTACAGATAACGCAGCAAGATGCTCGAAAAGTTTTGCATAGATTTAATAGAAGACTGTAATCTAAAGAATTAAAAAAGCATGAAAGATAAAATTCTATCAATAACACCGTCGAACACCTTCCAAGCATCTTACTAAAAAAATGACTGTATTACAAGCTATTCAAGAAACTATCAGTAAACACAAAAACGTATGAAATAACAATATCTTAAAAATATTTGATCACCACCAGCTGCAGCCGTCCGCCTTCAGGCCGCGAGTTGTGCATTCTACTATAAAAGTTTGCTTTACAACCGTAACACCCGTTGGAGCTGGAGTCTCCACATAAACGGCTTCGTTGAGGTACCTACTGTTCTACTGGTTCTGTTGTTGTACTGGCAATTATATTGTGACGAGACTGATACTACTTGCGTGCGCGCGGCATTCTCAAAACTCAAACTCAAAGCATTTATTTCCATTTAAACCAATTACAGACACTTTTGAACTGTCAAAAAGTCGATCAGTTAGTCGGAAAGTTGAAACTAGTTGCCATTTCCAAACAACTAGATCTCTATGCAGAAGAACGGGCATGAAACTCCAAGGACACATGGATTTTGCTTGAACAGTTGCCGCTCTCTCTACGCTGTCTATAAGATTGATAAAACCTATTGTTTCTATATTTGACTTGTTGTATAATATGTATGTATCTTTATCACTGTTGTCTCAAGGAAGTGTTCCGTGGCGAAGGAAGCGATACGGCAGTACATCAATACTAGTCATCTTTATTCCAACACATTGGGCGTTATTCAGCACTGAAATCCCGAAGTTCCAAAAATTGATGGTAAGTACTGCTTACAATTCCGCCTATATTTTTGTAATTTTATTAGATAGTTTTCACTGAAGTCTCTGTAGTCTGTTTAGCTGTATACAAGGTGTAACAGAATAAACGCAAGGCCTGAAATGAGTTTGTTCTCAATCGATTTTATACCTTATAACTTTCATATGAGTATTTTTTTCAAAAATTGCGTTTTTCGGTAAACCTACCGCCAATTTAGGCAGTGAAAATTAAATCTTGTTTAAGTATGTCAGTAAGACTCAGTTTTAAATGCATCAAGTATTGCTAGTCGACAACTTTAACTTAAAAAAAGAGCTATTTAAAAAAAAAATGTTATGGTCACTATACAGCTGTTAACTCAAAACTCTAATTGAGGTATATATAGTATGATACATGCTGTATAAAGTTATACAAATTAATTATTACGAGTAGAATTTCTTTTCATTTTATCAATAATAGTGTTCAATATTTGACTTTTATTTAGATTTTGTTTTTATATGCTCTTTCTGACTGATGGCAGAGACTACCCTGTGTTTACGACATACCAAAATAGCTTAATTCTGTAAGCTAGAGCTTTTCTGATATCGTACTAGACCAGCCAGGTTATCTATAACAAAATATTGTCATCATTCATCATCTTTTCAGCCAAAAGACGTCCACTGCTGGACATAGGCCTCCCTCAAAAGGGCAGACGGCAGGCAGGTGGGCAGGCGGGTTGGCGGTCGCAGTACGGTGGTAAACTGCATAGAGAACGCTGCTGCCCATTCTCGAGTATGAAATGAAAAAAAAAATTGTAAGTAGATGATAAAACGTACTCAGATTATCTTTAAATATTCTTTGACTCCACATTTTCATTATTTGCAATATATACCTATATCAACTTTTGGTATAATTGTATAAATGTTTGAGGTTCCTTAAGTTTTGAAATTATTTTCAGGACACGCAATTTGGGGCTGCTCCAATTATACCCACATACTTCGAACCCGACGTGAGTTCAGTCCAATCCCTTAAAACCGAGATTTCGACACACCCACGGCATCCCTTGAAAGCGGCTTATGATTGGCACTCCTTCTTCTGGACCGAGAAGCTGCGGAAAGGCAATATTGTAGAGTTTTGGTTCGAAATGCCAATCGTTCTCGCCCAGTGAGTACCAATCCCCAAACTTTATTCCACTAACACACAATTATTAAGTCTAATTACTTGGTGGTCCATTTCGTTTTTGTGAATGAGTATTTTTAAATTGTCCCACAGATAAGCATGTAAGTAATATAATAATGTTCATATCGAAAGGATAAAAGCACTAGAAATGAGTGCCCACTAAGTTTTCATATACTTAAATCCGCAATAAAAAAACGTGATGTAATAACAGACGTTCATACATACGGCCCCTCACACCGTAATATGGTGACTTCCGAAACTGATATCTGATTTACATTTGGCAATAGATTGCCCAACATACAACTTAAAATCGTTGATGAATTTTCTTGAAAATTTTTTTTTCTGTTACACATTCCGTAGTCGGAATGTAGAACATAATAAAGATAAGTTCTCCGAGACCACTTTGCAAGTTCTACCAGTCAGAGTTAACATCACCTTCACACCGGTTAACACGTCTTGCCGCTCTAAAGGCGCGGAAAGACGCACTAAAGAAGTATTTAGTTCTTCATAGTCCTTCAAAGAAAACTCAATATCATCAAATAATATTAAATCACAACCGAAGATATCATCATTTACTGTGACAAAAACTCAAAAAACTGATACACTAGTTAAACAAGGTAAAAATTTATTTTTATTAATTACATGCCACTACTTATATTGTTTTGTTTTCTACCTATCGGTGTATAATAGATATCCGCATCATCAGCCAATCGCATTTCACTGCTGGATATAGTTAGTGCTCTGATATAGTTAGTGCTCTAATCGCCAATGAATGGTGAAATTAGATTAGCCTCGTTTGTTGCAGAGCACAATCTACCATTCACTATTATGGAGCACCCTACCGAAACTGATACAATCCGTTTGTCGTGATTGATAATAGCAGAAGAGATAAAATTTTCTTCGGCGAAAACTCACGCCATAATTGATAATATTATAAGTAAAGAAAGTTTCCATAATTTATATGAAGATCTGCGGCAAACTAAGTATTCGGTTATGATTGACGAGTCCACTGATCTTTGTACCTACAACCAAACACTTGTGTTTAGTCGTGAGATATGCTAAAAACATCGCTTTAAAGATTTTTTTAGCTCTTATTACATTAGAAGAAGCTAATGCGGTATCCCTAATTGAACACATTGTAAACTTTTTTTAGAAGCAATGATATTCTATTTAAAAACAATCTAATAGGTTTTGAATCTGATGGGGCAAGAGTAATGATGAGATGTAGTAATTATGTTGTAACATTATACTTATATAAATGCACCTGCCATTCGTTTCATCTTTGCGCGTCTAAGGCTTGTGCCAAACTGCCACATTTACAACTACTTTTCTTGTAGTCCAAAAAGAGTGGCAAAATTTCAAATGTTTTGTGACTTAAAAGTACATAAAATACTTCTTCACCCTCTCAGACAGGCTGGTTATCACGCTGGTTATCAGTACATGCAGCAGTGAAAAGAATATTAGAACAAGTTTCTGCTCTAAAATTATTTTGCTTAGACCAAAGACGCGGCGGCCAAAAGCACTTAAGTAAATTTTTGCTCAAAATTATAAAAAGTCACAGCACCCATGTTTTTGTATTATCCGTCGACTGGAATAAGCACGTAAGTCACGCGTCACTTCATTGAGTCGCTATAGTTGACTGTACCATAATACTTAAGTCGTATCAATAAACCAAGCGGCAACATAAACAACTTAAGTTGACTTAAGTTTTTTTTCCCGGCATGGCAACTGTTAAGCCAACTGACTTAAGTAACATGGTAACTGTAGGTTAAGTGTGGGAAAGTACTTGAAATTTTTTCAAGTACAGTAGCCCCCACTAATGGTGCCCCAATCTCAAAAAGCAATAGATTGACACTTCGCTTTAACTTACGACCTTCTTATAATAAGCAATTTCTATAGGCTATAATACTATAGACACACACACTCTCATACGTTTACAAATGAATGTATTTCCTAAATTCAACCGTTAAAGCAAATGGCATGATAGCTGAGCGGTTACCGCACTTGATTATCGCGTTTGAGCGCAGCGAGTCGCGGTTTCGAATCCCACTCGCTGTGTGATAGTCTTTTTATTGTTTTAAAAATCACTTTTGAGTATAGTTTCTTGTTCTGTTCGTCGTATTCACTAAACTCGTAAAACTTTATCATTATACCCACAGAAACCTAAATAAATTTAAATGATTTACGACTCATTCACCGCGACTTATAGAACGGTGTTGGTTGATATTGTGTGCTAGTGACGTGTGTTTCATCTATTAGCGTTCTTCTAATTCATTTTAAAAGTAAGCAAATTTAAATATAGAAATGAAAGCGAATATTATTGCGCTGCATAAAAGTGGACTTAATACCTATATCACAAATACCTATGTGATGAAACCGGACTGAGTGTGAGTATTATGATTTAAATATAAATATTAAACATTTATTTAATTAAAGTATAACTGCTGATCCTTGTAGTTATTTTAAAACGTTTTATAAATATCATAATGTCTAAATCGTGGTCTAAATAGAATAAAAATATAAAATTTCGATGTAAATTTATTTCCTAGATTATAGAACGATGAAAATAACATTATACTTAATATTTATGTGAAATTGCCCTTTTAAATAATTTTGTTTCTAAATAGTAGGTAATACATAAAGTGTGTATTTTGCTTAGTAGCCTAACATTACCCCTTTTTTGTTTTAGTGAAATACTGTGATTCGGTGGGTGAAAAGATACGAGGAAGGCGGTAGCCTTGCCCGTGGAAAGCAAAGTGGAAGACCCCAGCTCCTATAACAGGCACACGTTCAGCGAATTTGAAACAAGTGGTTTCAAAACGACAAGACATTTTGCCGAATTATTCGACACATCTTTACGAACCTTGCGCCGTGCACTCAACGCAGAAGGCCAGCTCGAGAATCTGCTCAAAAAACATAGTAATATAGAAAAAACATTAACATTAAGTTATAAATTACAAATATTTATTTATTTTAGTAATATTCAAATAATATTTTGTCTTATCCGTAATCTGGATTATTTTGAGGTTTAGTTTCAATCTTCTTTTCGGAATGAAAATGAACACTTAAGCTATAACCTCTTTAAGTCCTATTAAATACGATTTGTTAACTTTGAGGTTTGAGTTAGAACGAACTCACTCGCAGTAGAATAAAAGTAGTACTACTGAGTCATTTAATTGTATTGTGACAACTTGTCTGCATTTGTTACTTTTACGTGGGTAGATTTTTGTAGAATATTGTGATTTATTTAGAGTACCGACACACAGTAGTAATCAGCACAATATTATTATATTACTAAGATACAATAGCCTGATTATCATAGTTCACCAACTAGCTTATTTACTTCAATAAATTGTTCTTTATGAGAAAATAAACTGTTTTAACAAGAAGTTATTATTAGTTATTTTTATACATTCTTCATGAAGTTATAACGAATAAACATTTTGTAATCATTTATTATTGGTAAACCTTTATTTTACTCCCTCCCATTAGGGAGGCCTGTGTCCCAGCAGTGGGAACGTTTATAGGCTGAGTATGTAAACCTTTATTTAAATAACAATACGAGTAATAATAAAAAAATGTTACATTATTATTCTGGTATATTAATAAATCGAATAATAAAAGAACAGATGAAGATGATTGTTAAAAAGAAAAATTAAAGCTTCATCGCGAGATTTGAACCCAGACCTATGAGTTTCTTAATCCAAGACGATACGGTGCACGCTACCGGAACTCAAATTATAAAAGTAAATTTTAGCAATGGTATGAACCGACCAAGGTCATGTCTGTCGTCGCCGACGGTATGTATAAAATACATAGATTAACGCCAGTGTGTGAGTGGAGCGGTGAGTTTTGTGTTAATACATCACTTATACACACAGCTGTAGGTACGGCCCGGACCGCCACTTCATAGCAATATAGCCCTTAGTATGCGACTGCATTAGTGAATCTTGATAGTACCTTCCCTCACTTTACCCTCTTTTTTGAAGTGATTGATAAAAAGTTGACGAACGTTGTAGGTAAAGTAAAATTAAATACGTATTTCTTCATTAGTGTTACGGTGTGACGGTCGTAGTGGTGTTGTGCATTAACTGTATTAATAATGAATTCAAGAGCCAGGAAGTTAGTAAATCTCGTCATAAATAATGAGAATAAAGGTAAGTTTTGAATGTTTTCCTGGCATTTTTATGCAATATGCAAAATAAATGTATGGTTTTTGTTGACATGATTACAACACAATCAACAAAAAATTGTCATTTCACTTTTTTTACAGGCGATGAAGACCCATTCTCTAATCCGCAACCAAGTACATCTGGAACTCAAAAACAAATTACTCATGATGAAATCGCTATTGACTATTCTAGTGACGATTCTGTTGCTGATCCTACCTACTCTCCAGACAGTCCTAGTTTGCTTACACAACACGAAGATGAGATGGAAACCACTGTTTACGATGCATCAGTAGATGTACAGATAGCACCACAAAATGCAATACCTGAAAGTATTGAAGATACGTCATTACTACAACAAAACAATTCCGTGCCCTGTAGAAGAAGAAAGCAAGATAATAAAATAAAAAGAAATTTAGGCCAATCCTATTTGACAGCTAGTGGGAAAACTATCGTTAAACGTCAAATGAAGGAATTACCTAATTGTCGAAATAAGTGCCGTCAAAAAATAAGTGATGAGCAACGAGCTGTAATTCATAAAGACGTTTGGAATCTTGGGTCTTATGATTTAAGGGCAGCGTTCGTTTCATCTTTGATTACCATTCAAGAGAAAAAAACTGAGCGTCGTCGGGTCGAAGATCCTAGTTTACAAAAAAATAGACAGTGGACTTATAAGTATCATTTTAACGTCAACAGTGAAAAAATATCCGTGTGTCAAGGTTGCTTTCTAAAAACCCTAACGATAAGTGATAATTTTGTAAAACTAATCGGTTTGAAGAAACGTGGCAACTCGAGTGGAATTATACAAACAGACAAACGTGGAAAGAATACACCAGCAAACAAACATTCCGAACAAAAAATTCAAGAGGTGATTAATCACATCAATTCGTTTCCGCTATATGAAAGTCATTACACTAGACGTAGAAGCACCCGCAAATATTTACCATCGCATTTGACAATTTCAAAAATGCATTCTCTTTACTCAGAATCACATGAAAATCCTGTAAGTGATAAGATATACCGCAAAGAATTTCATAAATTAAATTTACGTTTCAAAAACCAAAAGTGGACACTTGTCACACATGCGACCTCTTTAAAATGAAATCAAACATTGCTACAGATGAAATCACAAAATTAGCCCTTGAAGAAGAACGCGACTCTCATCTACTAGCAGCTGATATGGCGTACAACGAGAAGCAGTGTGATAAAAATATCGCAGTTACAAATAAAAAAATCAAATCTCTGACTTTTGACTTACAGCAATGCTTGCCAACCCCAGCTTTACAATCATCTGTAGCCTTTTATAAAAGACAACTTTGGACTTTCAATCTTACAATACATGACAACGCAACAGGAATGTCAACGCACCACATGTGGCATGAGGGTATTTCGGGTCGAGGTGCTAATCAAATAGCCTCCTGTTTGTTTGTATATTTACGAGAACTACCAGAAAATATCTCAGAAGTGATTTTGTACTCTGATACTTGCGGAGGACAAAATAAGAACACTCACGTGGCTGCAATGTTTACGTACTTGTTGACTGTAAAACCCTCAATCAAGATAATACATCACAAGTTTATGATACCTGGTCATACACATATGGAGGTTGACTTAGACCATGCAATTATTGAAAAAAAAAAGAAAAAAACCGAAATACAAATTTATCACCCACACGATTGGATGCAGTTGGTAAGATCGAGTAGCAAAAAATTTACCGTTAGAGAAATGCGACAAAATGACTTCTTTGACTTCGCTAGTTTATTGAAAGGTCCCTTAGTGGCCCGAAAAAAAAACGACAACGGAAATATTTTCAAGTGGCATGAAGTGAAGTGGCTGAGTTATGACTCTGAGTACGGCGTCATAAAATACAAAACATCTCTGTCTAAAGATGAATCATTTAAAACTATTAATTTCAAACGGAACACGCGACGTCACAAAGAATTTAATTTGATGCAGATTACTGACAAGCCAGTACCAATAAGTGTCGAAAAAAAACGTGATATATTATCACTTTTATCTTTAATACCTGAATGTTTCCATATTTTTTACCAGAATTTAGTAACCACTGACGACACCAAGGATGTTGATCCAGATATATCAGATTCAGAAGACAGTGACTTTTAGTTTTTGACTTTATTGCATGCATTGCATCATATTATAACATTTTTAATTAATAAGCATAATTATAATTCAAAATTATTCATAGTTTGTTTTAATATTATATAATAAATTAAATAAGCCAAGTAATTATAGTACGGTAATAAACACTTAAGTCGCATTTTTTTGACGTTCAAAGAAACTGAAGTCAGATATTTTAGTAAATAATAATTATAGCCTAAATATCCATACCCTTATATGTAACTAGTTCATAATTGTGTAATAATAAATAATAAAAACAAAAACCCTAGTACATTTTTTTCATACCAATCAAATAAAACCTTCTCCTGTAAAATTTTTGCATGCAAAAAGATTTGACTTAAGTGCTTAAGGCTTCCGCGTCTAGTATTTACCTATTATAAGCATCTTTTAGCTGTGGAACATAAATTAAAGAAGCTCCAAGATCCCACTATCATAATTTAACGATTTAAACAAAGAAATGCAAACAGAACACCCGAAAATTCACAATTTTTAAGAAAAGAGAACATTTAACTACTTAGCTTAACTTCAATCGAAAATATTATTGGTTGGTTTATGGATATCGACGTCGCCGTACCTATATGAAAGTTCAGCAGATTTAAGCCCAGATCAAGTTTTGTTTAAATTAAGATGCTTAGATTTTTATATCGAAGCGTGTAAGCAAATAACTACGCGATAAATTGAAAAATAATCCTCCTTCTATGGACACAAGCTGAATAGAGCTGAATAAGTGTGAGTAGTCCCTTACTCATCAATTTTATGTAAGGATGAGGGAGGCCCTTAATTTGGTTCTCGAGGTCCTCACGAGTTCACTTCCCCTCATTTGAGGTGAGGCATCGTACGACGGCGTACCTATTCACCTCACGACTCGTTAAGCCGAGCCGAACTCAGACAAAGTTCCGAGTGAGCAAGCCTGGCGGGTGCATGAACGACGACTCACGAGTACTCACGAGTCACGACTCTCCGATAATCCGATTATTCACGTGCTCACTCTCTCACACACACATTCACATCATCGCATTAATGCTGCGGCCACACTACGGTCAACATCGCGATAAACAACGCGGTGAAGAATTGGCTAATATGCTCACGGTGAACAATGACAAACGTTGGTGTGGCCGCTTTATCGCAATCATTCTCACGTCTTGTAACGTCAAATGGCAATGGGAATGCCGTTGTAAAATTATCGCGATAATTTGTGGCTGCTCGCGATAATCAACGGCGTTTCTCGTAGGTGTAGCCGCATCATAATAAACAGTTTCTGAAACCAATTACGTTAAATAACGCACACCTCTAATCACGAGTAGGTACCTCAAATTCGGTGCCTCATGAAGTCATGAGTGAGGGACCATCACTACGCCGAAGTTCCAGTGTTTAGATTTGTACTTTGTTCAGTTTGTGTGACCAGTGTTGCCAATTTAGCGACTTTGTCGCTAGATGTGACGACTTTCGTTTAAGTCTTAGCAACATAAAATAAGATTCGACAACAAAAATGAATTAGCGACTTATCTGACGACTTTTGTAGTACAGTCGCCAGCAGGTCTAGCTATCCCAAACTGTCAAATTTTCCCAATTGAACATAAACCTTATTCCTTGAGAAGCGTGAGAGAGTTTGTGGCGAGTACATGTGGTTTTGTTTCTCGCACCGATTTTTACTCTTTCTCTGCTTTTTTTGGTGGTTTTTGGGTGTATTTACGTGTTTGTGCTGGTCCTGTATTTATTTTTGTTTGTGTATGTACGTGATCTTACATTTGGTAAGTTTTTAATCTTCCTACTTATTTAACTTAGTACTGGCCTATGCTGAGTGACAATGGCGGATGACGATCGGCCTCCTGGCCGCCCGCCTGATCCCCCCCTTCCCGCTCAGCTACAATCGCAAGACCTCTTTTCACATGCGCCTATTCTGACGGCTCCACTGTCTCAATTTGAGATGATGGAAGTTACAGTAGCTTCTCAAAAGAGGAAACTCTTTGAAAATCATCTCCACAACGAACCTACGAATGGCACTGACGAAAATGCTCCAACGAGTAAACGCGATCGGGTCACGGCCCCGTCGTTGATCTCACGCACAAAGTACTCGCATTTAGATAGAGAACCATTTTTAGTATACGCATCTCTTTCCGAATCCGATCCAACCTCTGGCACTACCCTCCATCCTATAAAATTCGGTAAATTATTGCAAAAACTGAATGTTTTGAATATTGTAGATGGGGGTATAAAGAGAATAGGAAGAAACAGGGTATCAGTAGAGTTCAAGGGCCCGGAAGATGCCAATGCATTTAACGACAATGAGTCTATCAAACAAAAAGGTTACACAATGATCATTCCCACATTCAACATCACCAGGATGGGTGTTGTGAGGGGCGTCCCTACTGATTAGACTGACATAGAAGTCCTGGATGCCCTGAAGTCCCCACTTGGCGAAGTGTTGCAGGTGAGGAGACTGAACCGCAGAGTTTCCAATGATGGGAAATCGGAATGGATTGCTACATCAAGCGTGGTAATCACATTAGATGGTCAGAACCTCCCGGATCGTGTTTTCTGCTGTTTCAATTCCCTTCCAGTAGAGATCTATAATTTTCCCACTGTCTGTTAACATATTAATATTTTTAGTCTGTGGTTGTTGTGTGCACTCTGTGGAAAAAGATGGAGAGCTATTCGGGATAAGAAGGAATATTGAACACAATAAAAAGTTAAATATAAGATAAAACCAGTCTTTCTTCCTGTGTCCAAAATTTCCCATCAACAGGTTATGGGCCCAGATTCCCAGAAATGCCTAAGTGGACTTAGACACAGGAAAACAGTGCTAAAAATAAAAAAAATAAAAACCAGTGGCGGCGTGGCCGTAAAAAACAAGTAAAAACCAGGAAAAAACCGGAATATTAATTAAAAATGGATAAAGAAGAGCTAAAAATTGAAAAATTAACAGACGGGGAAAGTTTTCTTCTATGGAAATTCGAATTCAACATTCACGTGAAGGCGGCGAAACTAAGTGACGTTTTATCACAAACAGACGAGCAAGTAAGAAAAACGGAAGAATTTAGTACGAAAGATGCTAAGGTACAAAAGATCATCATAAACACTATAGATAAAAAGCTGAAAAGTCATATCTTGGCTTGTCAGAATGCCCAGGAAATGTATAAGAAACTTTGTAAAATATTTGAAGGACAAGAAGAAAGAAATAAGTCATCATTGTTACAAGAGTTCTTTAATTACAGACAGGAAAATAAGTCTCTCTCTCAAATGATCACTGACATAGAAAACCTACAGTTTCGCTTAAACCAAATAGGAGAGAAAATAAATGAAGAAATGGTGATGTCAAAAATTCTAACCTGTTTACCAAACAAACTAAATTATTTTGTTACTGCTTGGGAATCGACATCGGAAGATAAAAAGACACTAATAAATTTAACCAACCGCTTGTTAAGTGAAGAAAATAGGTTTGAGAACAATAAAGAAAACAAAATGGAAAATCAGCTGGCGTTTCAAGCCGTAAAAAAGGGAAATTCAAGCATAAAATGTTTCAAATGCAATAAACAAGGACACTTCAAGAAGGACTGCAAAATGTGTTCAATATGTCAAAAGTATAATCATCAAGAAAAAGATTGCAAAAATAAGGGAAAACAATGCTCAATTTGTAAGAAAACAAATCACAAGGAAGAAAATTGTTTCTTTAATAAGAATAAGAAGCCAGAGTCATTTAAAAAACCAGATATGGCATTTTTTACTAAACGAGATGAAGAATTAAAAAACAAGGAATTTATTGTAGATTCAGGCTGCACAGCTCATATGACAAATGATATAAAAATATTGACAAATCTTGAAAACAAAGTATCAACAGTCTTAACTGCCAATGACCAATCTGTTGAAGTGCGTGGCCAAGGAGCAGTGAAGGGTGATAATTGCTGTTTGAATAACACTTTATTTGTTCCCGACATATCACAGAACTTGTTGTCAGTCAATGCAGTCACAAATAACCAAGGAACTGTTGTGTTTACTAAAAATAAAGTTGAAATCTACAAAGAGTCACAGTTAGTACTAACAGGAGAAAAAGAAAATGGTTTATATAAAATAAATATAGATAAAAACAAGACAGAAGAAAAAACCTTATTAATTAAAGAAAATGGAACTGCCCTAGAATGGCATGCAAGGTTAGGACATCCAGGAAAAACAACACTAGAATTATTACCAAAAATGGTGGATGGAATAAAAATACAAGGCGGAAAACAATTCGATAAATGTGAAATCTGTACACAAGCAAAGCAAACGAGGCTACCATTTGACACAATAAGAGCTAGAGCCAAAAGACCATTGCAAATCATACATACTGATGTTTGTGGACCATTTGAAAATAAAACATATGATGATTACAGTTACGTATTAACAGTCATGGATGACTACACCCATTTTACTAAGATCTACCTACTAAAGTACAAAAGTGAAGTTAAGTATATACTAAGAAACTACATTGAAGAAACTGAAAGAGAAAGGAGTGAAAAAGTATCAACCATAAGATGTGATAATGGAGGTGAATACACTAGCAATGATTTTAGACAATGGTGCATGAAAAAAGGAATAAAACTAGATTTAACAGTACCATATACTCCTCAATTAAACGGCAAGGCAGAAAGATTAAACCGAACATTACTAAATAAAACCAGAGCTTTATTATTTGATTCTGAATTTGGAAAAGAAATGTGGGGTGAGGCTATGTACTGTGCTACATACATAATAAATAGACTACCAAGTGAATCGTTGGAAAACAAAACACCTTATGAAATGTGGTACGGTAAAAGACCTAACATAGCCAATATACAGAAATTTGGTTCAAAAGTATACGCAAAACAACTAAATACAAACATAAAGAAACTAGACCCAAGAAGTAAGAAGTTAATAATGGTTGGATATACTAATAATGGATATAGACTATGGAATGAAAAAGAAGGAAAAATAGAAATAGCAAGGGATATTGTCATATTTAATGACAATAATAAGAATAAAGAAAAAGAAGACAGTATAACATTAAGAAGACAGGTAACTACAGAAATAATATTAGACAGTGATGTAGAAAAAGGTATGAATGAACAAGAAGATGATGAAAACTATAATGAAATACAAGAGTCCGAAATGCAAAGTAGTGAAACAGAAGAAAATGTTTCAGCTACAACAGAAGAAATTGAAATTAATGAAAATACAGGAAATAATTTAGAAGATGAAGTAGAAACTACTAGAACAAGAAGACAAAAGAAGAAACCAACTTACCTGCAAGATTATGTATTACTTACCTACAGTGAAGCCATGCAGTCTCCAGAAAAGAAGAATTGGGAGAAGGCCATAAAGTCAGAACAGGATTCTTTGGAAAGTAACAATACATGGGACATAGTTGATTTAGAAAAGGCAAAGGGACATAAAATACTGACAAATAAATGGGTATTTTGTATAAAAGAAAATGGTACATACAAAGCAAGACTTGTAGCAAGAGGTTTTGAACAAAAAGAAATTGACTATCAAGAAATTTATAGTCCAGTAGTAAGTCAATCAGCACTAAAATCATTATTAGCAATTGCTGCTTCAAAGGAATATGAGATGATTGTATTTGATGTGAAAACAGCATTTTTGTATGGTGAGTTGACCGAAGACATATTTATGAATATTCCTGAAGGATATGAAAATCAGCCTAATAAAGTATGTCACTTGAAAAAAGCCTTGTATGGACTAAAACAAGCTCCAATTACATGGAATAAGAAATTCACTGAAACTATGCTAAAACTTGGATTCAGGCCTACTAAACAAGACCAGTGTGTTTTCCTAACAGAAGACAAAACAATAATAATTGCAATTTATGTGGATGATGGATTAGCGATAACTAAAGATAAAGACAAATTGTTAAAAATACTTAAACATCTGGAGAAGGAATTTAAAATAAAAGTTTATGAAAAACCCACAAATTATATCGGATTTGAAGTTACTAGAAGTCAAGAAGGAATTTTATTGCATCAGAAGACTTATACTGAAAGATTACTCAGGAAATTTAATATGTTTGATTCTAAACCAGCAAGTACACCATGTAATACTGATAAGAAAATTGAACCTGTAATGAAAACATCTAACTTTCCATATAGAGAATTAGTTGGAGGATTATTATACCTATCAACAAGATCAAGACCAGACATAAGTCAAGCTGTAAATGAAGCCAGTAAAAGGTTAGAAAATCCATCTAAACAAGACATATTAGCTGTAAAGAAGATATTGAAGTACTTGAATGGGACCAGATCTAAAGGAATAATGTATAATACAGGAGAAGATATTACAAAGTTACATGCATACTGTGATTCAGATTATGCAGGCTGTACTGAAACAAGACGGAGTACAACTGGATTTATAATAATGTTAGCAGGAGGACCCATATCATGGTGCTCAAAGAGACAGCCCATAGTAAGCTTGTCATCAACTGAAGCTGAATACATTGCAGCTGCAGATTGTGTGAAAGAATGTTTGTACTTAAAATTATTGATAAGTGAGTTAATTGGGAAACCTATTAAAACATATTTGAATATTGATAATCAAAGTGCAATGAAGTTAATACAAACAGGTTCATTTAGTAAAAGGTCAAAACATATTGATGTAAGGTACTATTTCATTCATGAAAATTATAAGAAAGGTAATATTGATATCAAATATTGTCCTACAAATTTACAAATTGCTGATATGTTTACAAAACCTTTGTGCAAAGAGAAGTTTCAATTTCATTGTGAGAAAATTGTAAAAGAAAAATTAAAGTAATTGATTTAAAGTAAATTGTTTGTAAAAGCTGCTATAATTCAAGTGTTATAAATTGATGTGTGTATTTTTTCTTTATTTGGAAAATCAAATAAAAAATAGGAGAAGGTGTTAACATATTAATATTTTTAGTCTGTGGTTGTTGTGTGCACTCTGTGGAAAAAGATGGAGAGCTATTCGGGATAAGAAGGAATATTGAACACAATAAAAAGTTAAATATAAGATAAAACCAGTCTTTCTTCCTGTGTCCAAAATTTCCCATCAACACTGTCCAGTGTTTCGGGTGCTGCAAATACGGACACACCAGAACTCAATGTCGGTCAAAGCCACGGTGCTACCGTTGTGGTGGTGACCACTTTGGGGACGGGTGTACCATTGAAGAGCCTAAGTGCTTTTATTGTACGGGTGCCCACTCTGCGAACAGTCGTCAATGCCCGGAACACCTGCGTCAGCGGAACATCAAGTCCACTATGGCTAAGGACAATATATCTTATTCTGAAGCAGCCAAACGTTTTACCCCCTCCTACCGATCTTTTGCAGATGTTATGGCGTCAGCCCCCCCCTGCACTGACTATCCACCGGACCCTTAACCATGATCCACGTCCACCCCGCCTCCCAATTCCTAATTATACCTCCCATCTCCAACTCCCTACTTCTTCCTCCAGCAAAAAAATTGTTACTTCCCGTCCAAAGCGCCACACTCCCCTCCACCCTGGTTATGACCGTAGGGCCCACCAGGATATTATTAACAGTTATTCTTTCCCCCCCTTCCTAATGGTTGTGCTCTGATGGACCACCCTCCCACTAATAATGAGAATGAAGAGACTATTAACACTATTATTACTTTGCTTTCCACCTTACTTTCAAATTACTCTTTACCAGACCACGTTGCCGACAACATAGTCAATAAAATTAAAAAAACCGTAACATTCCATCTCATGCAGTGGAACACCAGAAGTGCACTCCCCAAAAAACATGAAATCTGCCACCTTATTAATTTGCATAACCCTCCAATTTTTGCTATCTCAGAGTCGTGGCTAACTCCACGATTCAATTTTAATATTCCTGGTTATAGTACTCTCCGGGATGACCGCTCTGACGGTTAGGGCGGGACTGCTATGCTAGTGAACAACCTTCTTTCTTCCTCCCCATGGAGATGAGATTAATGCTGTAGGTGTTAATATCCTTGGCATTAATTTTATATATGTCTATATTCCCTCCCCTAATCCCTGCTGCTTTCAATACATCCATAATATATGTTCTTCATTGAATCCTGTTATAATTTTTGGTGATTTTAATTGCCATCATTCCCTGTGGGGCTCTGACCATTCCGATACCCCAGGTTCTGAGTTGGTTGATCTCTTGGATGACTTGGGTTTGTGTGTTGTCAACGATGGTTCCGTCACTCGCCTACCTAGACCTGGCCAGAGTAGAAGCTGTGTAGACCTTACCCTGTGTTCAGCTAATTTGACCGCCCAGTTGGAATGGAAACGACGAACTTCTGAGGAGGGAATTTCTAATGACCCCTTAGATGCCCCCTTCTTATTAAGCGAACTGGATGCAGTGCTCAAACACGTACACGACTCCGCCCCAGGTATTGATGGCCATCCATACTCGTTTTTTAAAAAATTGGGGTCCCGCAGTCGCCAATACCTTTTATCATTAATCAACGCATGTTTTATTCTCTCACATATCCATAGTATAGTAAAATATTGGAACACCTTATAAAAAATTGATTGGAGTGGCTCGTTGAAAGCCGTAGTCTTCTAGCTAAATCTCAATTTGGTTTCCGAAAGGGAGCCAGTACAATGGACAGTATTGGTATTCTTATGACAGATGCCCGGATTGCCTTCAGCAAAAACGAGTCCGTTCTGGCGATCTTTCTCGACATTTCAGCAGCTTACGACAGTGTTCTTCTTTCGGTACTCAGAAATAAATTACGCCAGCTGAGTATCCCGGTAAAGATTCTTAATTGTATCTGTAACTTGTTGGCTGGACGTACTATTAAACTCCATGTTCCAGGAGAGTCACATGACCCCAGAACTGTCTGGCGTGGGTTATCCCAGGGTTCAGTACTAAGTCCTCTTCTATACAGTATTTACACCACTGATCTCCACAAGTCCCTTAATAGCGACTGTCAGATTTTACAATATGCAGACGACTTATGCTTATATATTCCTACCTCGTCCGTGGAACGTGCTACGGAATCCATGCAAATATCCCTTAACTCCCCAAACCAGTGGTTAATCGCTCATGGTCTTAGCTTGTCAGCTCCTAAAAGCTCCGTTTTAGTTTTCTCACGTAAACGTCTAACTCCATATGTCCACCTTGAAATTGAAGGAGCCCCGATCAAGGTCGAGGATAATGTGAAATTCCTTGGGGTCATTTTGGACTGTAAACTATCTGGTGTCTTTCATCACAATTATATAATCAATAAATGTGAGAAGAACCTTAATATACTACGTGCTCTAGCGGGGGTTTGGTGGGGTGCTCATCCCTTTACTCTAAAACTCATATACAATGCTACAATAAGAAGCTTGCTGGACTATGGGTCTTTCCTCCTGGAACCCTATGGTAAAGTTGCATTGGCCAAGCTGGAAACCATCCAGTCTAAATCCCTCCGCATTGTACTAGGTTGCATGAGATCCACTCCTACCAATGCACTGCAAGTTGAGAGTGGCGACCCTCCCCTTGTTCTCCGTAGACAATACCTAGCCGATAAATATATGTACAAAGCATATTTTCTTAGTAATCACATTGTTCTCTCTAAGCTTTCCATACTAGATAATTTATGTAGACAAAGCGATTACTGGAAACATAAAGACCCGCCTTTGATCCTTAATTCATTTAGGAATATCCGGAATGCGGAAGTCAAATCTCCTATTCCTCAGTGTAATAAATTTCCACCATACACATGTCCGTACGAAACTCTAAATTTTGTTCCAAAAATCTCTTACATTGGAATAAATAAGGACACCACCAATGCTACTGACCATTTTCTTTCGACTGTTAACAACAACTGGCCTGATCACTACAAATTTTATACAGACGCTTCCAAATTGACTACCGACGGTAAAACACGCATTGCTGTATATAATTCCAACTCCCAGATATTCCTTCATTTTCAGTGCCCTCCCGAGTCTTCGGTTTTTACTGGGGAATGCATTGTAATTCTGGAGGCGTGTTTATTTATCTCCTCTCATTCAGCTATTACAAAAGCTGTAATCTTCTCTGATTCCAGGAGTGCTCTGGAGGCAATAGTTAAAAATTCATTTAAAGAAAACCTACGTAGCTTAATCATTGTTGAAATCAAAACTGTCCTACATTCTTGTTTTAAAAAAAACGTTGAGATAATATTAGTATGGATTCCTAGCCATATGGGTATTACGGGCAATGAGTTGGTAGATATAGCAGCTAAGAATGCCGTCAGTGGCAATCTGGCAGATAAAAAACATTATGCTGTTCAGGTCCATGACTTGATTCACAAGGCCAAAGTAGATCTCTTTAAATCCTGGCAAGAACACTGGTCCCAATCCAGCAAGTCAAAGGCTAGCTTGTTTGCATCCATACAGCCAACCATTCCTTCCAAGCCTTGGTTTTACAAATACAAAGAAGCTTCCAAAACCGTCACATCCGTTATATGCAGAATCCGTATTGGCCACTGCTGTACCCCACTTTTTCTCCATAAAATTAGGGTCCGGGACAGTTCTTTGTGTGAGTGTGGGCTGGATGATGGTACGTTAGATCACATATTTTTAAATTGCCTTTTGAACAATGTTTCCTCTTTGATAAGGTTATTACAAAATTGAAAATACAAAAACCCATTAATGTCCGTCATCTCCTCTCATTTTTCGCTAATCTCCAAATTATACGTGCTTTTATTAAATTTATTTCCAATAACAATATTAAACTATAATTTTCAGACATACTTATGTAGTCTAATTATAATAGGTCTTTACCTATGAAATTGCCGTTTTGTATGAAAAAATTTAAACGAATTTTTTTCATGAATTTTTTATTTGTATTAATCGAAGTAATCACCCATGCAATCAATGCATCTTTGCCATCGCAGTGGCAGTTTATTGATGCCCTTCTTAAAGAAATCAACTGGACGGGAGGCAACAAATTCTTCAAAGGCATTTTGTACTGCCTCTCGGGTATTAAATTTTTTTCCCGCCAAGAAGTTATCCAAATTCTGGAAAAAGTAGTAGTCTGTAGGCGCAAGGTCTGGTGAGTAGGGCGGATGACGGAGAGCTTCCAACCCCAGTTCTTGCAACTTGGAGACCGTCTGCTGTGCAGTATGAGGTCGCGCGTTGTCGTGCAGGAGCAGCGGAGACGAGCGATTGACCAATGCTGGTTGGAGATGCGCCAGCTTCTCCATCATTGTGTTCAGTTCTTCACAGTACACATCTGCAGTAATGCTCACCCCGTTTGGTAAGAAGCTGTGATGAATCACACCGGCGCTAGACCACCAAACAGTGACCATCACTTTTCTAGGGGTAAGTTTTCGTTTAGGGCATTGTTTAGGTGCTGAACCAGGATCCAACCAACTTGCTGAGCGCTTACGGTTATCAAACAGAATCCATTTTTCATCGCAGGTAACAATGCGGTTCAAAATTCCTTCATTTGTGTGTCTGTTGAGCAGTGCAAGGCACGTCTCGACGCGTACTTCGCGCTGGCGATCATTGAGTTCGTGGGGCACCCATTTGTCAAGCTTTTTTACCTTGCCAATTTGACGCAAATGGACCAATATTGTTTTGACGCTAACGTCGAAAGCTGCTGCTAATTCAGCCGTAGATTGTGTATCATCAGCTTCCACAATCGCCTTTAATTCGTCATTGTCGACCAAAGTCTTCGGACGACCGCGAGGTTCATTTTTCAGGTCGAAATTTCCAGAACGGAAGCGAGCAAACCAATAACAGGTGGTGCGTTGGTTTGTAGTGTTAGCTCCGTAAACGTCGTTGATGTTGCGTGCCGCTTGTGCCGCGTTGCTGCCACGACGGTACTCATATTCCATAATTACTCGAATTTTTAACGTATCCATGATGACGAAAAAGATTGAAATGCGATGAAAATGTAACACTAATCAATAAAGAAATGACTACTTTTAGAAAAAAAAATCCATGTTTTTAAAATAAAATTAATTTGAAATTAGAATTCTTAGCCAAACAAAAATTATTTTGATTTGAAATGGCCAGTACTGCAGAACGGCAATTTCATAGGTAAATACCTAATATTAATATATTGTTTAGACGTATAAATTTTATGTTACTAACTAACTAACTCCTAAGTTTTGTGTTTGTTTCAGGGCTAAAAGGAATGCCACAAGAAGTTTAAGTTCATATTCTCTTTGTAAATATTTATTAATTATACCCATGTATAGTCACTACGTGACACTGGCAGGAATTGCCGTAGTCTTCGGCAAATTGCCATAAAAAAAAACCTTATTCCTCTATCATAAACTTGAAAAACTATCAAAGAAATTTGACAGATTGGGGTAACTTGATGTGCTGGCCTCTGTACAAATCAAAACAATTTTAGGGCTTGTAATAAATAATTTTTTTCTCAACTTGACACAGAATTGTATATTACTAGCTTCTGCTCGCGACTTCGTGTTAAATTTCTTGCTCCCCCGACCTACCCCGTCGCTTCGAATCGCCTGCCCGTGCGAGTACTCCGTTTTCGTGACTTTTTTCTCTTTGCTAGGCTCCTAAGGATCCTAGCGTGGTGTACTGGATAAATAGGCTATCCAACACTAAAAGAATATTTCAATTCGAACCAGTAGCTCCTGAGATTAGCACGTTCAACCAAACAAACAAACTCTTCAGCTATAAAATATTATCATATATATTTTAATTAAAATAATATAAAATACATAAATATATAATATACATACGTATATATAATTAAGTTAGAATAAATTAATAAGAGTTTGCCTCTTATGCCCCTCCCAGAACAAAATCCTGAGTCTGCTTTTGGTAGAATCAGTTTTAGCGACTTTCTGGCGACTTTTGATATTGAGTCTAGCGACTCGAATTTATAGGAGTTGGCAACACTGTGTGTGACATGTTATCGGACTCATTTCTAGTTTGTACAGAGGCCAGCACATCAAGCTACCCCAATCTGTCAAATTTCTTTGATAGTTTTCCAACTTTATCACAAACGAATAAGGTTTATGTTCAATTGGGAAAATTTGACAGTTTGGGATAGCTTGACCTGCTGGCGACTGTACTTTTTTATTCTTTCTTTGTTCCTTGCCTTGCCACAGATAACTATTGTAGTAGTCGTTCGTTTACACAGAGGTCATCTGCATCATCTATTAGTTCCACAGACATATAAACAGTAGGTTCTAACTAGGTCTGTGACATAGGTACTCTACATAGAGAATTAGAGATACTTAGTCTTGTACCTGCTCGGTCATTTTTAAGATCGCTCCGTACTAGTTCTTTTCTGTCAGTGAACTAGTTCATTCTATTAGTTCTATTGGCTCTATTCGGTCTTCGCTCTGTCAGTACTTCCATAGATCACATCACAGAACAAAAAAGTCTAGGTACGCACGGCTACACATCAAGCTATACATTTCCAGTATAAGCTGATCTCGCATTGTATAGGATTTCGATACAGTGAGAGACCAGCGTAAACTGGAATTTTAACAGACATATTTTTTACAATTTAGGTACCTACTTAATTTAAAATGGTAAAAACTGTCTCGGTTAAACTACATTATTTGTTCACAATTTACAGTTATTATTGTAATAAATGATTTTACACAATACCTATTTGATTTCCTTCATACTTCTGTCATTCTATTCAATCACTTAGAAAATTTATAGGTAGGTACATACATAATTAGTATGCTTATAATTTATTTGCGAACACAACTTACCTTGCGCCATTTTATTCGGGTGATAAGCAAAAATAGGCATTATGGCATTGACATACGTTAGTCTATCGATAATAAAACGCGCTTCTCATTCTAGCGAGTTTGGTCGGTCGGTCGAGTCTCGGGTATCATCGTTATTCGTCGGCTATTCTCTCTCGTTCTCGTTCAGAAATCAGTCGCTCGCTGTCATTCTCGTTCTTGTTCAGACACGAGGAGCTATTAGAACTAATAGACCGATTACAAGTCAGCATTCGGAAACGTTTAGTACAGTGCAAAGAAACTGTTCCTATTCGTTCATCGTTCATGAACTACACAAGACTAGAGATCAGAGTATATGTGTTCTGTGCTAGAGATACTTGCTCCATGCTCTTGATGTGATCGATAGGTTCACAAACTACATAGAGATCAAAGAGTATAATAATATAATAGAGATACTACCGTATAGGTTGTACTTTGCTAACATTTGACCGCATCTCGGGTGTTTGTTCTTTATTTCGTCAGTCGGTTTATATCAAAATGCATATAGTACGTTGTTGCATCAAAAAATGTAACAGTGAATTTTATGGTGGAATATCATTTCATAGGTAAGAGTTAACTACACTTGAAGAACGATTTCCGTTGTTTCGTTTCGAGAAATTTGTCGTCGCGCCTATTTGTGCTAAAAACTAAGAATTTTATTCATAAAACAGCCAATAATATGTTATTTTCCATTGGCAAAAATAACGAACATCACACCTACAATCTACATTGGTCAGTGGATCGTCTTATGCAAAGCAAACCCGTGGGGAACCTGTTCATGGGATGGATTTTCGAAAATCATTTAGAACATAAAATGTTCTAGTTCTAGACCCAATGGTTTAGACCTCAGATTATGACTTATGTGACTTCAGTTGTCTGTCAGTGAATTTCGAGTTTTATTATTTAGGCCATGATTAAAAAGTATCCTTTCTTCATTTCAGCTTTCCGGCTCAAGAAGAACTGAAACAAAAATGGTTGGATGTAGTTCCTCTGGCACAAACAATAGAAAAGGATTCTGTTGTATGCAGCCTACATTTCAAGCCGGACGACCTTCTTGTTGTAAACTCAAGACAAATGTTAAAAGATGATGCAGTGCCGTCCATATTTCCAGTGGTAAGCATCATCTGACCAGCTTCTTCCCAACGATGTTGTGGGTGGCTATATAGACAAAATGCTTTCCGTACAACTTAACATCTCTTCAGCCTGAGCACAGGCTGACCTGTAGACTCATATTGCCATGAAGGCAAGAGACATAATGCGAAATTAGCCGGAAGCAAAATACGTCTCTATAATTCTAAATTATAGAGACTATTTTGCTCCCAGCTAATTTCACATTATGTCTCTTTAATTTTAAAGAAGCGACTTGTTCTTTTCATAGCAATGGGTAGGTAGCTATTGATGTAGTTAAGGTGGATGCGCTAAGGTCTTAGATTTTGTAATTAAGTACTCATTCAATAATAGACTTAAAAGGTTGTATTGATAATTATAACTATAAGTGTTTTTCTCCCCAAGTGTTTAAAAAGTAGAGAAATATTGGTTGTTATGCCTGAAATTGTAGACTTTTGTCAACTGAAGAATAGAATGATTTGTTAACATTGCCTAGCTTAAGACGGTAGAAATCTTTATACAATCTGTTGTTTTGTCTTTTCTTCCATCAACCCGCTTCCTTGGTGACTATAGCATGACCTTGCTATGCATGCAGAAGTAGCTGCATACCAGTACTTTACATGGAGCGTATCTGACCTCCGCAACCCATTTACTGCATTATTTCATAATTAATAATAATGCTGTTATAAGTATACTATTTTACAGAGTTGTACTTACCTATTCATTTTGTACACCTTACACCAGTTTTATACAAATAAGTAAAATAAAACAATAGAAAAAGCTGCTGGTTTGTATCCCAATTACAGGTGTACAAAGCAGTCACCATCAAGACAATAACAATAATATGTATAAGAAACCATGAAATTACTTAATGCCATTAGAATAACATAACCATTTCATTTTACAAACATTACATTAACACCTGTTGTTTGTTTACACCAGTGACCTAATAATTCAACCATAGTATCTACCTATACAATATCTATGTAATGTAAATTCTCATCGCAGAATCCACAAGATTGATCACCATGCTTGCTCAAGATGCATTGGCAACTCCAGACTTATATTACCTGTCCAGGTTTCCAGTATAGTCCTGGTTTCCTCACAATGTCCTTCATCAATATTAGTAATGTTCGAGATAAACTCAGAAAGTACATAGTATGAATTGAAAAGGATCCAGATTTGAACAAGTTGTGATGGCCCAGTGGTTAACACTTGGCTTCTCAAGCACAACCAGACCATAGGTTGCATGCTAACAATATGATGTTATTAATTGCAGACTTGCACAGTGCGGGTACAAAGACTGCCAGCTAGAACAACTAGAAGGGCAGCTGGGCAGCCGCGTCACATTGTACCGGTAACTATCTGCCATTAGCTAATCTGTACAATATTCAGTTTGTAAAAATTGGAGCAGTTCAATCTCCTTTTATCATCAATATGTATAACCTTTAAAGTTGTAAAAGGCTTTATGGCACAATTTGTATTTAATTAATGATTTTGTTTTATTATGGCTTAGATCTTGAACATGGCATGGAATTTATAATATTATAGCCTTGTTATAGGTAAAGAATGATGTTATACAACAACTAGCCAAGTCAGACCTTAGGCTATGATCTGAATATACTACAAATTCTTTCCTATAGCCAGCGGCGGCAGCGCTGCGAATAATTCACAGCGTTTGTTATTGCCGGGTTGTCTCTATCGAATTTTTCTAACACGGTATGCAGCTTAGTTTTTTGATAATTTAATGTGGGCCCCACTGAGCATCCAAAAATAAGTCCAATAATACTGCTCTGTCTATAGGAATCTGGCTCTTGTTCATTGATCGATAGGGCTCGCATGTGGGGCGCTGGATATTTCTGTACAGCATGCCATAGGGTCCGTCCATTACATATCGAGACCCCTCCGGGCCTTTGCAAGCACGTTATGCCGTTGGTCCCTTTGTCATTCGTAGATCTTTGACAGTCGTTACGGGTAGTCAAAAGCCCAACACTCCGACAACGACTATTACCAACAAACAAATGACTGGGTAGTAACCCAGTAACTGGGTTATGGAGATCAATAGGCAGTCGCACCATGTAAATCACTGGTATTCAGCTGCATGCGGTTAGACTGAAAGCCAACACCAACAAGTTGGATAAAGGCAGACGGATTGATTGATCGACATTTTTAATATTTTATATGTATTGTTGAAGTGTCAAAATGAAAAGCATTGTCATTGTGTTACGCAGCTAGGCTTTGGAATACCTAGGATTGACCACTGGGACCAATGGCTTAACGTGCTTTCCGAGGCACGGACGAACTTAAAAGCAAAAAAGCGCCAAAAGATCCTTGTAACAACAGCTTTATCTATATAAATAAAAAGAAAAGTCCTGACTGATTGACTGACTGACTGACTCATCAACGCCCAGCCCAAACCCTTGGACCTAGAAAGCTGAAATTTTGCACAGAGGTTACAGTTATAACGTAGACAAGGAATAAGGAAGGATTTTCCGAAATTCAACCCCTAAAGGAGTTAAATAGGGGATGAAAGTTCTGCGCGGGTGAAGCCGCTGGCAAAAGCTTGTTAACAATAAAGCTGTTGTTACAAGGATCTTTTGGCGCGTGGTCAAGAAACTTTGGTTATAGCAGTTTCTTTGCCAATGGTTTACTGAACTATGATCGTTGCAACTATTTAAAACTCTGCATCAGTGGGTTAATCAGTGGTGGCCCAGTGGTATCGGCCCCGACTTACGAGTTGCAGATCGTGAGTTCGAACCCAAACCGGCAGTTTACTTTGTGTATTTAATTTCATCAGTTTATTTTTGCCTTCAAAAACTTTTTGGTTCTACAATATGCCGATATCGTAGAACCAAAAAAGTTTGAAGACATGTGAGATCCACCCGCACTGGGCCCGTGTGGTGTATTTTGGCCCACTCCGTCTCACAGAGAGGAGGCCTGTGTCCCAGCAGTGGGAACTTTATAGGCTGATTGTGTACAAGTGGTTCAGGCGCGGCGTTTGCGCGATATTCATTCGTAGTATTCGTATACACGACTATGCGGTCTGGCGCAGTTCCGGTGACATGCACATGAAGCCGTACGATATGACAGTACATAAAATATTGTACACTGTTGACGTTATATTTAACGAATGCTTTCGATCACTTCTTTCACAGGCGAGCTCCAAAAGTGAGATGAAAAATAACCGTCATCTAATAATCATCAAACGAGATTCGTCGCCGGTTAGCGCGCCACCCGCGGCGGGTACACAAACTTCGGCTTCCGATGAACGAAACCGGTTCTATGTTCGGAATTATGAGGTTTGAGATAACTTTATTCTCATAAGAATACAATAATTCACTAACATGACATTATTAAAACTATAACGGAAGTAATTATCTCTTCCTTTTGCATGTATTTCTACTGTTCATTACATCTATGATTGATCTCTTTATTCTGTCCTGTCGTGGTGGATTTAGCGTTCTGGTTTTAATAATTTTGCTTATTTTCGCTTTTCATAATTTTTTTTCCAGGGAATCATATAAAAAGTGTCTGTTTCGGTTTTGTGATTTCAAAATGTTTTATACAAGGTGTAACAGAATATATACAAGACCTGAAAGTAGTTTGTGCCTAATTGACTAGTGAATCCATAACAGTAACTTTTCATATGGGTAATTTTTTCAAGAATTATGTATTTTGATATATCTACTGCTGATTGGTAATAAGACTCAATTTTAAATACGTAAAGTAATCCAAGGGTCAACACATTCTTCTTAATTGTATTTAGAACAGATAGCTTTAATAAAAACATTGTTTTGGTAATTGTATTAAATATGCTTTTAACTCAATACTCTAATTGGGGTTTATGGGTCTTGCGTTAACTATATATTTTACATGTTGTATATTAATTCACTAGTCAATAACGTGATAGTTTCTCTTATTCATAAGTTCTGGTTGGTAACGTTTTAGTTCTAGGTAAATTTGTTATGTAAAGTCGCCAGCAGGTCAAGCTATCACAAACTGTAAAATTTTCCCAATTGAACATAAACCTTATTCCTTTGTGATAAAGTTGAAAAACTATCAAAGAAATTTGACAGATTGGGGTAGTTTGATGTGCTGGCCTCTGTACTTGCTTGTAAACTGACTTTTATGACAACACATTTAGGTTCAAAATTCAGCTTATTATACACTGGTGTTTTTAACTTTACATTGCCACATTAGAGTTTTTAATGTGGCAATGTGTGTTTCGTATTTGTTTTTTTTTTTGTTCTTTTTCAATTTATCGTAAAGGGTTTTTCTTGGTAAAGTATTCGTTATAAACGGTAACATTTTCGAATTACTATCAAAAATGTTGACTTCAATTCAATTCGAATGTTTATTGTATATTTCATGTCTGTACAAGATCTTATTAATAGATACAAAGTTCACAATTATTCAATACTAGCTTTTGTGTGTACACACACAAAATACAACACACTCACGCATACACAAACCCACACCACAAGAGCAAGCATGCACTAAATTCTAATAATGTATTTTTTTTTATTGCATTTTTTAATGTTCCACAAACGGGTGAAGACACTGACTCCTGTATTCCAGGCTCGTCGGACGTCCTATAACAATCGTCGGTTGGTTTATGAAACATACGTAACATCTGACAAAAGTCGTTAGATAACACCTAAAGCCATTAAAAACTGTACAATAAAAGAAAAAGTTATTTTGAAGCATTTCACGTGCATTCGGTAACATTTGTAATTTCAAAATAAGAACTTAACAATATGAGTGTAGGTAAAATATTATCCACTGTTAACTAATGCTTTCTATCACCTTTTTCACAGCCGGGCCGCGACAAGAAACATAACCGACACGTTATAATAGTCAAACGTGATTGGTCGCCGGATAACGCGCAACCCACGTCGGACATACGACAGTCGACAGACGGCGTCAGTACAACTTGACATCGTAGACACGTCGTTGATCAGTTGATCCAAAATACGTCGACTGTCCCACCAAAAAAACGAAAATCTTGAAACTGTTTTAATTCAACATTATTTAGTTAGTGAAAATGTATTTTAAACTAGCTGACTCGACAGACGTTGTCCTTGAATTCG
Organism: Polymixis flavicincta; assembly: GCA_949987655.1. Lineage (NCBI taxonomy): Eukaryota > Metazoa > Arthropoda > Insecta > Lepidoptera > Noctuidae > Polymixis > Polymixis flavicincta. The sequence goes on along the minus strand of OX465171.1, from coordinate 4,681,070 downwards.
CATTATACCTATATGTCGCAGCCATCTGGTTAAATTTGCCAGCTAACTGGATGCCTAGCATGTTGCATTAAACCCCGGCATCCAATTAAATAGCTGAAGTACAACTAACCAAGACCTTGAGCACCTCGTTTAACCAGATGGCTGAATGTCGTGTAGTCATTTAGCTAAATTGGATATCAATGAATTGGTGATGTTTGGTTTGGGTGACTATGAGTTCACAAATTATGTACGACTACTTTTTACTAATAGCTACCACTAAGTAACTAGTAATAGTGAAATGTTGGTTCATAACAAAGTTTATAGCACAAATATTACTCAATAATAATTAAATCAGTAAGTTCAGTCAGTTTAGACTTATACTTGATTTCGCGAAAAAAGACGTAGTATTATTATGCACGTTTTCATACTATTTTGACAATATTAAACTATAATTTCACTTAAAATTGCACACAAGAATGAAAAATAACGTTCACGGTTTGCGCTATTGACGCCATATTTGTTTTGGCGCAGTGGGAAAAAAATAACTAAATTTTAATCACTTGGCCGAGTCTTGGTCAGTCATCTTTAAAGGGCTGACTTTCAATAACGCCAAGTTGTTAAACGTTGAATGATTCTAGTTCAATTAACTAACGGCCTAGGGATCCAATAAGCTGCCTAATTTAACGAGATGGCTGCTACATATCTATATACGTGTTACGTAAAGGGTATATTTGTCAGTTGTTTACAAACGGCGTCGTCCGTTTAAAAACGCTCGCTGTTTTAAAATATGCCGAAGGCAAAATGTAAATTGCCTTGTCACTTAATAATATGCCACAACATTTGATAAACAATTCAATCGCCCTTTACAAAATGCCGCAGCAAATTGAAGTGAGGTTATCCGGCACGTAAAAAACGCTAAGGTGTCCATGGAATCTGGTGCTCGGAGGACTACTGCGAAATATGATTTTTATAAAAAGTATGATCACACATATATATTTTCATTGTTGTCATACATAATATTTATGACAAAAATGAAAAAATGTATTCGCTTCTATTGACATATTATGTCATTTTATTTGACGTTAGGGATGTTCATTAGGTATCCATACTCAAGTGGGTCGGTACAGACGACAGCACATCAAGTTATCCCAATTAAACGTGAACCTTGTAGTTTTGTAATAAAGTTGAAAAACTATCAAAGAAATTTGACAGATTGGGGTAGCTTGATGTGCTGGCCTCTGTACAATGAGTTTGGTAAATTTTCACATTGATTCAATAATTTAAGATCTACTACTGTAAACTGTAAATAGATTTTGAAACCTATAAGTTTATTTTGGAAACTTAATGTTTTCCCCATACATACAGATGCCAGCACATCAAGCTATCACAAACTGTAAAATTTTCTCAATTGAATATGAACCATAAGCTTTTTAATAAAGTTGAAAAACTATCAAAGAAAATGACAAATTAGGGTAGCTTGATATGCTGGCGTCTGTACTTTATACAAGTAAGTATGAATTAAATAAATAATACACAAATAACTATGAGGCTTTTATTTTCTGAATAAAGAACACTATACTAAGATTACTTAACAAAACTATCCTGTAAATTAATAAGTGCACATGCTATAATTACACATTCATCTAAAATACGAACCAGTTTTGAATTTACTGCTGAGTGTGGTTTCAACATACTAAACTCCCATACTCTGCAAACCACTCTTTCTATATGCATGCGTAAACTAGTAATTTGTTTTGTTATATGAACATCCTTGTTCGGAAATTTTGAATCTTTTGTTACACTTGGTAGTCGAAGAAAATTACATCCTTTTTGTAATAAAAACTGTTCAATATTTTTGAATCCACGATCAGCTAAGATATAGCTATCAGAACATAGCTCATCAAAAAAGCCACAATCTTCAACAAGCATAGTATCACTTGTTCTGCCTCCATAGCCTGCACTAATAAAATTAACAAGGCCATTTGGTGTGCTTGAAATTAAATATTTGATAGTGTTTCCTTTTTTGTACTCTGACCAGGTTAACGCTTGATGCAGAGCCTTTGAAGGTTTTTGAATTTCAATTTCAAAACAGTTGATTATACTAGTAACTTTACTGTAATTATGTCTAAAAGCTTTTGGTAAACATTTTGTCATAAGTCTAGGATCTTGTTCATTTAATTTTAGAATAAATGATTTCAACGATTTAGCAATGATAGGAATATTTTTAATAAAAATTTTGCTGACCTTCGATACAGGCATATCAAATTCATCAGCAAGTTCAGTGAACTTAGTATCAAGTCGTATTTTTTTTAAACAAATTAATATATTTTCTTCAGGTATTTTTGTAGCTTTACTAATTATGTCAATCAAAAAGTAATCGTTTTCTGGAACACCAATATAGAAGTGAGGTCTTTTCTTAACTTTCATAAGAGTATTTTCAAGGAATAACAATGGCCATTGATTTTTCCATTCAGCATCTGCTTCACTGAAACTGCTGTACTCTGAACTTATATTAGACTGAATTGAAGCATCGTGAGGTGTAGAGGCAGAAACTGTTGATGTCGATTTATCACTATCAGATGCTGTTTCTTCATCCCCAAATAAATTATTTGGTAACAATGTATTGATTGGCGGGTTTCCTATATCTATTTCGACTTTTAGCGGAGATGTAGATAAATTAACAGTATTTTTTCGAAGTGATGTTGCCTTAGTATGTAATTTAATTGCTGTTTGAGTTTCTTTAGACCTGTATGGATGATTAACTGTTATCTGAATTTTCTTACTTTGCTTTTGAATTTTTTTACTTTGTGTTTGAATTCCTTTATCTTGTTTATGTGATCGGGCAGGTACACTTTCTTCAATAACTGACATATCTAAAAGGAAAACATATTTATATATAATGGGAAATAAGAAATTTGCTTACTATTAAAAGGATAAATAATCACATCATTACCAAATACTATCTAAGATACCTACCTGACTTATCTAAAGTGGTTAGTAAATTGTCCCGATATGTTTGGTTGCTTGCTTCAAGTTTAACAATATCTGTGTGCTGTACAGGCACGTCACTGCCCTTTATATTTCGATCTGGAAGGTCTGGAAGGCTATCAAATCTTGAAGGCATACATCCAGTTCTCATTCGTATTTTCTTAACAGAACCCATGACTTTGTACTGCATATAATTTTCCATATCATTCGGCAACTGCAGACAAAAAAATATTTTTCTAACAATATTACGTAAAATTGACACAAAATTATGCAAATGAGATGAATTTTTGCACTTAAAGAGAAAACACAAAAGTAAATACTCGTTCACTTACATCAAAATGGTCCTCACAAAAATATAACACTGATTTAGGTGATAATTGTGCAGCGTCTTTCCTTTTTGCGATTAGCAACCATTTTTGCCTTAATTCTGGTTGAAACGGCACCGGTACAAATACTTTTTGTGGCACAGTTTTAGAAGTATTTGTGCACAGAGGCACCGCACACCAGTAATACCACTTTCTATCCATTATTTTTAATCTAGTTATTTAAAAACTCGACATCCGCTTGCTAACAAAACAACTACCTACTTCAGTTTACACAAAGTAGACGTCACTGTGGTCACGTGATAAAAAAATCACTGGCTGTGGCTACGTTCCGAGTTACAGAGGTACCTACCCTACGTTCCGAGATAAGTTAATATCGATTTGAGCTCGCTCACAAGTCACATCCGTTCCGAATTGGCGTGAGCGCGATAACGATTTCTCGCGATACGTCATAGATGACGTCATGACATTCGTCATCTTGCGATAACGCCGACCATGCAATTGACTAATATCACCGTGAGCGCTGTCCGAAATTGACAGTTGGGCTGTTTTGTTTTGATTCGCATCGTATCTTTAATAACTTTGATTTATTTGGAATAGTGCTTCTATCTAAGAAGAAGAAATGTGTGGTATCTATACAAGTCTAATATCGTGAAAATATGTTATAGCGTTGAGTGAATACTTTTATCGCGATCACGACCGTTCCGTATTTATGAGAAAAATGACTAAATAAGTTATTAGCTGTCAGAATCGTGATATCTAACTCGGAACGCAAAATATCGATGTGAGCGCTCACAGCGCTATTTTTCTAACACGGAATGCGCCCTTAGTATCGATTTGAGCCAGGGTTGGATCTTCAAATTCCCCTAAATATCGACTAAAAACCCCTAAAATTTTTGCTGTATGCACGAATACATATCAAGCTATACATTTCCAGTATAAGCTAACCTCGCATTGTATTAGATTTCCGTACAGTGCAAGACCAGCATAAACTGGACTGTATAACTTGATATGTAGCCGCGTGTACAGACGCCAGCAATCTATCAATTTGACAGATTGGGGTAGCTTGATGTGTTGGCCTCTGTACAATTCGTACATCCTACACATTAGTAATTTAGTATTCTGTGGATACGGCCCGGCCCGAGCGGCACATTGTGCTTGCTGAGAATAACAGACTCGAAAAATAAATAAAAAGTAATAAATAAATGAAAAGTAAAAAAGTTTCTTTTACACGCTTTTGTTAATATTTATCGAGACATAAAAATTCAAGGCCGTAAGGATCTGGAAAAAGATGAGGATTGTGAACAGTGCCATGCTTATTTTTATAACGCTTTTATTAGCTCGGGTTATATGTATGTATGTATCTATGTATGTAACGGAATCTTTGAGCCTAATTTTCACTGGTTTTTAGACGTCTGATCAACTTGAAACTTTGCAAACGTCTTAAGGGCCGAAAAATTTCAAAGTTAAAAAAAAAAAAAAAAAAAAAAAATCCCGATAAAAACTTGATCGAACTAAAAAATGGAAAATAAATAATAGTTTGAAAAAACTAAAAAAACACGCTTTTATTGCTGACGGAACTAAAAAGTAGAAAATCATTTTTAATTACAAAGAGTTTATGTTACAGTAGTAGGAAGTCAATAATTCAATTCAGAGTAAAAAGCGTGGGGTACTTGATATTTTAATTATTATAACTATTCTATTGGCAACCATCTATGAGAGGAGAGTCATGAGGTTCCACACTAACGAAAAACTAAAGGTAGGTAACACTTTTGGTTTCGTCAATTTGAGGTTAAAATTCGAACAATCATCTGTCAAATTCAAATGTTCGTTCGTAACATTTAGGAATTAGAGTAGATTTAGAGAATCTAAATGTCAAACAATGTTCGTTCGAATTAAACTTCGGAACGAATTGAAAAGTGGTAGGAAACATACGAAATTTCGATCGAAACTTCGTTTTTCGTTGATTAAGAGTAGACCCCTAGGCCCCAGACGTGCTTACCACAGACTACATAGACATACTAAGTATCGCGAGATGACGGGTCTTTATTAAACGAAACGATAATAAAAAATAGAGTGTTTTACAGGGTTTATTTTTTGAATTATTTATCCGATTTTATGATAACTTTATCGTCAACGATCATTTCGACAAGGAAAACCAATATTTTAAACTATTTGAGTTGGCAACACTTTTGGCTTGGTTTGGCATAAAGATGTTAAATTTAGGGTCATTTTTAGGTAATACTGTTAAAGAATATATTAGTTAGCGCATATTATGATACCATACCTATTACTGGGTGATAGTCTAATAATAGTATATTAGTGAGAGTTTTCTGTTCATAAAATACGTAATATTCAACCGTTATTGGATTAAATATGTTTAGCTAATTTACCTAATATGAAAATTCTGCCGTGTACCTATCACAACCTATACATAATACGAATTTATTAGTTCCACCTCTAGTTCGACATTTTCAACACTACTGAGTACAAGGTCTCTGTAACCAGGCCATAAAACTAATTAAAAAAAAAACTACTGAGTACACCTAAAATCCATTTCACGAAAGAAGTCCCGCAGACACAGCGCTGTATTCGCGCGACATAATGTTGCCAGAGTTATATATGGGGAAATCAGAGAAAATAATTTATCGTTCATTTAGTTTCATAAAATGAAAGAAAATTAGCTAATACGACACGAATATTTATATAAGAAAAAAATTTGAGATTTTAATGTAATGTATTTTTAGGTAGATTTGATGTCCATACTGCTAAGGTCAGATTAGTGAAAAATAAATATTCCTGTAATTTGTAAAACATAAAATGGAGATGTTCGACCAACTTTAAATTAGAAAAATAAAATAACATTTAAAAGTTAAAAGTTTTATTCAAAGTTTTATTGAATAATTATGATCAGTCATACTACGATCGCTGTCAGAAGAGTGAATAGAAATAGAATCAGATTCCGTTTCACTATCACTAGCCGTGGATATAATAAATCGATCCATTTCTTCATCCATAAGACCATCATTTTTTAAATACTCTTCCTCCAAATGCTGTACATGTTTACATTGAGCTGCCCAATCTTCCGCTGTAACAGTCTCAAAAGCCTCTTCTGTTAGGCGTACAATTTCTTTTGGATCTTGACCCACGTTTTTATCCGCTACCCGTCTCTTTACAAGGCTCCACATTTTTTCAATCGGATTGAGATCGCAGTGATAAGTCGGCAATTTTAACAATTCATGATTGTGAGATTTTAATAATTCATCCACAGCATATTATGTAGGTGGACCTTTGTTTTGTTTTATTAATGCAAATAATACAGCTTTTGTCCAAGTCTCTTCAAAATATAGTCCTTTTTCTCGCAGCCATTCCTGCATGTCGCGTTTAAGACTTGACATTGTAGGCGCTTTATTTATTTGAGTGCAGTGATACGGAGCGTTGTCCATTACCACAAGTGACCTTTCAGGTAGGTTAGGAATGACTTTTTCACTCATCCATTTCAAAAAATTAGTGGAGTTCATGTCATCGTGGTAATCTGAGGATTTGGATTGTGATTTGAACATTAACAATGCACCATTAACAAAACCGTTTTCAGTTCCCGCATGAGCAATTATCCAACGACTCCCTGCTGACTCTGACACGAAAATCCCAGGCTCCTCCTCACTTTGCCAGCAACTTTTGGCGTGATAAGTGTTGTGTATATAAGTCTCGTCTAAATATACTACAGGTTTTTTCTCCACAGTGTGATTTCTTCGGATTCTCTCCAAATATCTTGAACGCCATGCGGTAATATCATAACGTTCCATAAGTAATTTACGTTTCGATTGGCATCGCTTATACTTGAAACCGATACTTTGCAATATACGGTGCAATGTGGTGATGCTTCCTTGAAAATGTATGTCTTCTCTCAAAGCTGCACGTAATTTAGCCAATGTTGGTAATTCTTTCCTGACAACATAAAAACTGTGAATTTTTTGCCGTATAGCGCACAAATCAAATCCATCCAAGTTGAACTATTTAGGATGCGGGCGATTCTTCCCTGGGGTGACGATAACTTTCGAAGTACTCGCTGCTGTTGCTTCTTCTTTTGTAACTCTCGTTACAGTTTTCTCTGACACACCTGAAATAAAATGAACAAGTTTGAATGATTGTTTTCGTATTTTACATTATTGGTGAATATAACTTTACGTTTTTTTGTTTTGTTGTGTTAATTCCTTATAAAATTTTCCTTAATAAAAATCATGCATTAAAAAAACTTAATTTCAATCTATAAGAAATCAATCGGGGAAAAAATCTGTATATGGCAGCCCCAAAATTTACCTGTCATGGCGGCGACTCTCCTGCGAACATTGTTTATTGGTATTAAAACACCGTGATTCTTATGTTCCGCTTCACAGAACTCCTTCACCTTTAATATCATTTCTCGTCCTGCACTTTTTACAACTTTTGGCATCGTAAATAATCCTTATAACGCTTATCCAATAATAAAATCACAAAATATCTACCACAACAAACGCACCTTGATAACACCGACTAACGACAAAATGGCCGATCTCCCCATCTGTCAAATTTAGTTCCACAATTGTCCGCGGGACTTCTTTCATGAAATGGACTTTACAGGCCTACACTGACAATGACCATGACCAATAGCGATGGGTCGTTGAAGGTTTTCCGTTAACGAAACGTCAACGTTGATTTACGTTCGTTAACTAGTTGATCAACTAGTTAAATTCGTCAACGAGTTAACGTGCATTAATGTCAACTTACAAAGTAAACCGTTAAATGTTAATTTATTCAACATTTTTTTCAAATTTTTCTTAGTACGTCCCGAAATTTTAAATGCAAACAGGTAAAAACAATTACAAGTACATATTTACAAAAACAACACACCTAACACCGTTCCTTTAAACATTAACTATAAAGCCTATTATTATTTACGATAAACAACAAAAAACTCTGACCTTGTGCGCAACTTGTCACAAATTGAGTGAAACAAAAATAAAAAATAAAGAAAGCGAATTTCGTTTCTAAACGTAAACAAACAAACCATGAAACCAGTATGAACCGATTTCTCTCAGGCGGCGCGCGCCAGTCCACCAATATCGTCATACTTTTCAAAAATAATTTCTTTCATGCGTTACTTATAGTTCAAATTCTATGACATGACCGTCACTCGCAACGTATGATGTTATTTTCAACGAATTTTTCGAATTTAGTTGAATAACAAACGAGTCAAATTCATAAACGTCGTTGACAAATTTAACTAGTTGATTCATAAACGTCGTTGACGAGTTTAACGAGTTGATTCATAAACGTCGTTGAAGAATTTAACGAGTTCATTCATGAACGTCGTTGACTAATTTAACTAGTTGATTCAATATCAGTTAACAGGAGATCAACGGTTGATTCAACTAGTTCGTTGATTCAACGCCTATCGCTAATGACCAATGACAATGCAGTGTTGCCAATTTAGCGATTTTGTCGCTAGAAGTGACGACTTTCGTTTCAGTCTTAGCGACAAAAAATAAGATTTGACGACAAAAATGTTTTAGCGACTTATCTGACGACTTTTGGAGTACAAATCAAAACAATTTTAGAGCTTGTAATAAATACATTTTTTGTTATCTCGACACAGAATTATATAGTGCCAAGAGATATTTAAGGAAAACGCAAACGCGCTAGCTTAATTTCTCAAAACTTAGATTTCTTAATCTAATTATAATACTATTTTATAAATGCAATTGCACGTTTCTATTATTTCTGGCAAATTGTCATTGAAACAACAATTTATATGATTGTTACAATGATGGTAAAAAAAACATTCGTATTTTTAAATGTATTTAAATTATAATTTGATTGCCGCCACTAGCCTTTTATGCCCTCCCAGAACAAAATCCTGAGTCAGTTCCTGATAGAATGAGTTTTAGCGACTTTCTGGCGACTTTTGACATTGAGTCTATCGACTCGATTTTTTAGGAATTGACAACACTGGGGGCACTCCGCGGTTTCACCCACGTAGTAGTAGATAGTGTAGCTTCCCAGCAGTGAAAGAATTTTTCAAATCTGATCAGTAGGTAGTTTCGGAGCGTATTCAATGCAAACAAACAAACAATAAAATCTTTCCTCTTTTTTAATAGTATAGAGTATAGATAGAGATAGATAATTTAATAATTAAATTACCGCCACTAGCCTTTTATGCCCCTCCCAGAACAAAATCCTGAGTCTGTTCCTGATAGAATCAGTTTTAGCGACTTTGTGGCGACTTTTGACATTGAGTCTAGCGACTCGAATTTTTAGGAGTTGGCAACACTGTAACAATGACGCTGAATCAGCGTTGCCAGAAGGTTACTTTTGTAACCTTTTAGGTGATTTTTAACTCCCTCAGGTTATTTCTAGGTTACACGACTCGAAAGGTTACTTTTAGGTGATTTTGCGGAATTTGTAGAATATGATTAGTTTTTTACTTGAAACGGAACGCAATGTTGCCAATGTTGGCTAGTAAAACTCCTGAAACTCTAAAACTCCTCCTCTTAATAATAAAAACGAGTCCGGCTCTCTCGCACTAATGTTTTCTAATAACACTTTCGGTTACTCGCTCGCTCAATCGGACAGATTCGTTCTTGTTCAAGTTCGTCCATGCTTTGGCGCGCGCTCATTGGTCAAAACTAAAATCAAAAATAAAAAGGATGGGGAAGGCGCACGTATTTTTTGATCTACAGACGCCAGCAGGTCAACCTATCCCGAACTGTCAAATTTTCCCATTTGAACATGAACCTCTTCCTTTGTTGTAAAGTTGAAAACTATCAAAGAAATTTGACAGATTGGGGTAGCTTGATGTGCTGGCCTCTGTACATATTTTTTTAAATGATTCTTTGAAAGAAGTTTTTCAATCGGTAGGTTAGGTATATTTCTATCCTTTTATGCCACATGCAAATTACATTATATAGCTTGTGAATGAAAACTTAAAAATGGAATATTACAAAATTAACTATTTTTTTAAGTTTCTGTGTATCCACTTTTAATGTTATGGTGGAAAAAAATGAAAGGTGATTTTTCACACTAAATTCTAAAAGGTTACTTTTTTATCCATGTCAGGTAACTTTTTAGAAGACCCGGCTGGCAACACTGCGCTGAATCTTGATTATTTTATTGTCTTCTACGGTTTATTAGTTTGTTAAAGTTGACGAGCAAAAGATAATTGTACGATAAATATAATTGTGAAAGGGAAAGTCAATCTCTCAGCAGGAAGCGCCTATTGATGTTACGTGTGATATATCGCCATCTTTGTCGCAGGTCGTCTCCCGCTGGGCCTCCTCCTGGGAACCGGAGGTCTCACCCGGCGGAGACGACCGCCGGGATGGCGCAAAGAAAGCGGTACTGTTTGTGTTACCTGGCAGGGCTACAGCTTGGTGTAAATACACCAAAGTAGAATTGTCACCTGCCTCATACTACAAGCCTCACCAATCTGGATAACCTTGTGTTGTTGAGTTACAGTCCTTGTTTTGCATTATTTATGATTGATTGACAAAAGTCGGTTCTTGAGAAAACAAAGTCACAAGAAAATATTGCATTTATTCTTAGCCGTCGTCGTGGCGGAGACATACCGCTGGGGTGACGTGAAGAAAGCGGTACTGTTTGTGTTACCTGGGTCAGTGGGTCGTTTAGGGGCGGAGTTGTGTCCTGGCAGAGCTACGGCTTGGTGTACAAACAACAAATCAGAATTGTAATCTGCCTCATACTACTATCCTCACCAATCTGGATAACCTTGTGTTGTTGAGTTAAAGTCCTTGTTGTACATTATTTATGATTGATTGACAAAAATCGGTTCTTGAGAAAACAAATTCACAAAATGAAACATTGCCATTATTGTTAGCCATCGTTTTTGTTGGAAATTGTGGTGGAGACAAACCGCCGGGGTGAAGTGAAGGTAGTGGTACTGTTTTGTTACCTGGTAGGGCTACGGCTTGGTGTACAAACACCAAAGCGGAATTGTAATCTGCCTCATACTACAAGCCTCACCAATCTGGATAACCTTGTGTTGTGGAGTTACAGTCCTTGTTTGCATTATTTATTGTTAATTGACAAAAATCAATTCTTGATGAAACAAATTCACAAAATGAAACATTGCCATTATTGTTAGCCGTCGTCGTTGTTGGAAATTGTGGCGGAGACAAACTGCCGGTGTGAAGTGAAGTGAAGTGAGTGGTACTGTTTTGTTACCTGGTAGGGCTACGGCTTGGTGTACAAACACCAAGGCAGAATTATTGTAATCTGCCTCATAATACTAGCCTCACTAATCTGGATAACCTTGTGTTGTTGAGTTATAGTTCTTGTTTTGCACTATTTATTGTTGATAGACAAAAATCAATTCTTGACAAAACAAATTCATAGAAAGAAATAATGCATTTAGTGTTAGTTGTCGTCATGTTGGAAATTATCTTTATTCATACTCAAGTTTATTTCAAATAAAACTCTGCCATAAGACGACCCACTGGCTCCAATTACAGCCACTTTCGAAGTGTTAAGTGGTTCGTCAGACAGAAAAATGAGGTCATTGAAGCTAGTGGGCCCATGTCAACGTGTAGTAGGTTCCTGTAATCTTAGTTGGACTTAACTCTTTAGATGTTATTTGAATGATGCTGTCAACAGTCAATCGATCATTGGTTACTGGAACATTATTCACACTCCAGATCTCTGAAAACACCCGTAGTATTCTTCCCAAGCGTTGTGCCTGGGAAGAATGATTGGTCGGCCACTGCAAGTTGTTTTAGGCAAAGCGAGCCAGGAATCCGGTGGCAGCTGTGTCGCTAGCAGCGCTCTGAAGTGTACTACTGATCTTGGCGGTGATTCGAGTGCCGTCATAAGCGGTGGCTGTTCTGTAGGTGGCCTCGGCCTGTATTCAACTCCACCTGTTCACTGTTTCGGATAAATTATTTTTCTCCTCATTTTCATTTCAATAAAGTTTGTGTTGGGTTGCTACTGTCTAGTTTGTGCAGGGACCGAATTACCGGTATTTTTTCAATAACGTTACCAAATTATAATAATACCAATACCTAAAGTCAGTATTAGTATCGTTAAAATAACAATTTTTAAACTGGTACTTTATGCGTCTATCTATTTCTAACTATGACAGTGGGGAGACTAGCATCTTTTGGTGAGTGCACAGAAACAATATTATATAATACACACCTCAAAAAAACTGTGTGATCATAACAAAGTTTGTATCAGCATTTATAAGCTGACATAATCTGATAGCTTTTTTGTGTGTTTTCTTTAAATAGAAATACCCCTGTTTGAAATTAAAAAATAAAACTATTTTGTTATTTTAAAAAAAATGAGTAATAAATCATAATGTAATTGTAACAAAAATTTCATAGGAAGAAAAAGACTTAACCCATATATGCCCAGAAAGATTTTGATCGCCAATTTTTTTGAATTTTGGATATTGTTGTCTCTAATAGTAGTAAATAAACTGAAAATTTGTAATTTTCAGTTGCAATAATTCTAGGGCTGGCAGACTAAAAAACATAAGTCCAAAAGTGAAACTTTTCAGGAACAACTAAAAACTGTATAAAAAAATAGCGTTTAACTAAAAATTCAACTTTATTGGAATATTGGGATGTTTTTAATTAATACTAACATGCACGTAAATATAATTTGAAAAAATATAATAAAAAGCGATTTTAGTGACTTATGTTAGAAAGAACACTGTGTACCTAGTAGGTACTTGTGACTTAAGTGTATGAGAACAGTAAATTTAATTATAAACTATGTTTTAGTTGACATTCAAAAGTTACTTCTATGAACATAAAATTAGTTTAGCATGCATCATTTATATACTAGCCTATATTTATAATTTATATTCAACTATTTATTCATCTTCTTCACTATCTAAAATATCAGGGTCAGTATTACGTACATTGTTCACAGAAGGCAAATCTAAATAAAATCTATGAAAAACGTCGGGTATTAAGGAGAGTAAAGAAATCAGATCATCTTTCTTTTCTTTTGATATCGGTAAGGGCTGTACCGATATAACAGGAATAGTGTCAGGTATGGCAGAAACTCGACGTTTCAAGTTAAATTTGTAAAAATTACATTCCGTGTCCAAAGTGTCTTTGTAGGAGACTACGCCAAATTCAGAATCATAGCGCAACCACTTTTTATCGAGCCATTTAAATTGTCGCCCTTCTACATCTTTGTTTCTTAATACTAAAGGACCCTTTAACAATGAAGAAAAATCCAAAAAGTCGGAACTACGCATTTCGACAACTTCAAATTTTTTACTGCTCGATCTGATGAGTTGAATCCAATCATGCGGGTGATAAATCTGCAAATCCGTTTTCTTTTTCTTTTTTTCAATGATGCTATGATCCGTGTCCACTTCCATGTGGCTATGACCCGGAACCATGAACTTGTGGTCTATGACATCTATGTCTAATTTCTGCAAAGCCCAAGTCAACATTGAACTGACATGAGAATTTCTGTTCTGACCGCCACAAGTATCAGAATAAAATATTACATGTTTTGTATTCTCAGGTACGTATGTTTGAAGATGTTTAAAAAGACATGATGCTATTTGATTAGCTCCTCTAGCAGCTATGGTTTCATACCATATGTAACACACAGCTTTTCCAGTTTTGTTGTCATGGACAGTCAGGTTGAACGTCCACAACTGGCGTTTGTAGAAAGCTACAGAAGAGCTGAGGGCTGGAGTGGGTAAACACTGTTGTAAGTCAAATGTGTAAACTTGCACAGTACTATCACTTTTATTTACTTGAGTATCACATTTTTTCATTTCGTATGCTTGATCTGCGGCAGTCTTGTGATGTTCATGTTGAGCAATTAGTTCAGTTTTCACCTGATCTTCCTGACATAGTTGAATTTGCATCTTGAATTCGTCACAAGTATAACATGTGTCGGCACGGGGCTTTTTGAACGATAATCCTAATTTGTGGAATTCTTGACTATAAATTTTTACTGAAGGTGGATTGTCGCGGTTTTCACAAAATAAATCATACATTTTCGTAATAGTTAGATGAGAAGGCAAGTACTTTTTTGATGTAGTTTTTCTTGTGTAATGGCTCTCATAGGATGGAAATGATAAAATATGTTCCTTAATTTCTTGTCTTTTTTCATCAGAAATCTTATGTTTGGGTATACTCTTCCCACGGTTATCATCGGTTTGAGTGCCACCTATCGAAGACCGTTTTTTCGTGGCAACTGTTTTTATAAAATTATCGCTTTCGCCTAACGTTTTTAAAAGGCATCCCCGACAAATGGGTTCACGCTTCCCATGAATTAATAAAAAATATTTGTATGTTTTCATGCGATTCTTTTGTTGGTCAGGATCTAGTGTGCGTTGTCTTTGAGTTGCCTTGTCGTGTATTTCAATTAAAGATGCCATATAAGTTGTTCTCTTGAGATATGTTCCCATTTGCCAATATTCGTTGAAAATAGCTTGTCTATCGTTCAATGATATACGCTCCTTGCATTTCATTCGACACGTCCCTAGCTCTTTCATTGTTCTGCTGGAAACAACTTTACCTTTTAATGTTTTATATGATTGACCTTGCGTCTTATTTTCTTTTCTTTTTTCGTAATGCGAATACTTTTTTTTGGAGATGTTTCGACCGCAGGTGGCGTGTCGGCTCTTCGGTCAGTATCGGTGGATGTCGACGAATCTACTGCTGTTTCAGGGAGTTCGAAATGTGGATCCAGAACAGAATCATCACTTGAGAAATCTATTTCTCGATTAATAAACATGACGCCAGTGTGGCCTGATGATGTGGAAGGCATTGGTTCTTCTTCCGCTATTGTGCCTGTAGATTGCTGTTCATTTCGTTCATCTAAAAATAAAAAACGTACTGTAGAGGCTAAAAAAATAATTATTTTAATCATTTATTAATGATTGATGCTAAAATGAACAAATCACTGATGATTTCTGCTAAAACTACAATGAAAGATAAATATATTACTTTCTGATTTAAATCAAACATGGCAAACTTACCTTCAACATTTGTGTTTCTCCTCATCACCATCTCAACTAATTTCTTTCCTCGCTGACAATCCATATTAATTGGGAATACTTTCAAGTAAAATGTCACACACCACAACTGTTCTGTTAACAAATCAGAGCAAAACTAACTCGACTAGTGTGACCCAAATCACTACAGTTACCACTTCAGTTTTTTGTAAGCAATAAATAATAATTTGAGTACCTACCCTCGAATTAAAAATCGAGATAAAAGGACGCACTTGACGTTCCTAATAACATAAGTCACTTTCTGCGTCCATGAAGTCCGAGAGCTTCAAGTGTTCCTTTTAACATAACTCAACTTATGTTTTTTATAACGCCGCAAGATTAATGCGATTCAAGAGGTTGAAAAAGGACACTACTTAGATTCAAGCCCGAACAAGCGAATATGACTTATGTGCTTTAGTCTGCCGATGTATTGGTGTAAATGAATAATTTTGGTACAAAGAAAAAATAAAGCATTTTTTTGACTTATGTGCTTTAGTCCGCCGACCCGACAATTGGAAGTACCTTTTTTTCAGCGGGTCGGTACCGACCCCTTGGGTTAATGTGCTTCAAAAATGTGAAAAATATATATGTGAAATAAAACAAAATAATTATTAATTATAATTAGAAATCTAGTTTATATTATTATTAATTATCAAAGTAGGACCGTTTTATTTGACATCAAGTAACATACAGAAAAAAGACACTGATATTAGGTATGGAAGGGCTCAAAACACTTGTCATGAAGATTGACTCCACATGATCGGCACATTTTTATTGTTTTGTTTTTGCACAGTGCACACCTTCTTCGTGTCTCAGACACAACGATCATATGATCAGCAGCATGTTTACGTACTGATGCAGGCACGTTCGATACCACTTTCAGAGGGACTCCAGGATGAACTCTTGCTTTCCCGTACTTCAATAGCAATGTTCTCGCAATTGAGCGTCTAAACTCCAGCGTATCGACATTGGCTCCTAAAGATCTGGCTAACAAAGTAGAATTATTGACTGTTACATCAATAAGCCACGTCAGGAGAGATGTGTACCATTTTTTTCCTCTTACGGCTATGCGATACACACCAACATTGCCATCTAACCTATCCACTCCGCCCATAAATTTGTTATATTGGGCGACCACATTCGGCTGATCAATTTCTACTCTTCTTTTTACAGCTGCTGAATATCTCTTTGCTTTTTGGATAGGCTGGACGCCAAACTCATTTGATAAAAGTGTCACCACGTTATTGTCGTGCCAGCGAACTGCACAAATGCTATCATTCTGATCAAGTCGATAATCGTAAAAACCTCTGGGTTTTTTTTTGAATGATTTGACGTCAAGAAGTGGACATTTGTCCACTCTATTCTGCCGTACGGTTCCAGTAATCTTGATGTTCTTCGTCTGAAGGTTACTCAGCAGCGAGGGCGATGTGAAAAAGTTATCACAAAATACCGAAAACGCACAGTCAGGGTATACAGTCTGAACAGCCTCTATTAGTTTTGTGACTACGTGTTCGCCAAGCCCAGTTTCGCGTACTTCAGATCGCCCTTCGTAGAGGTCCGCTTGTAGGCAGTAGCCCAGACGTGTAGCTGCCACCCATGCCTTGAAACCAAATCGTATTGGTTTTCCATGAATATGCTGCTTGCACCCATGACGCCCAAAATACAAGATCATAGACTCATCGATACTTATTTTTTTTTCAATCGGAGCATATATCAAAAACTTTTCATTCATCATGTCAAATAAAGGGCGTACTTTTGCCATTTTATCTCCTGTGCGTAGATTATTATTGTCAACTACATGAAATACCGAAATATTTCCTCAAAACGATTGCGTCGCATGGATTTGCTAACAAGAACGTTGTGCGTGTCCTCGTTCAATTCCCAGTACATACGACGTCTAGGCAGAGGGGCGTAGCCAGAGAGGATGAGTATACCCATAAAGCAGTATATCTCGTCGGCTGATAGAGAGAAGGTAGTGTTTGGGTCTTTGCTGAAGGCATACATTACGGAATGCCTCACAATGTGTCTAATCACCTCCAGATCGAAGAAAAGCTCAAAAAACTCAATAGGTTCACTTTCAGCCGATAGTGTTGTTACTGATCGTGGTGGTGGTATTGACCACTCAACGTCTGACTCAGGTAGGCTTCGTTTGATCCATTTTCTTGGACGAGGTTGAGCGGTGGTACGTTGTCGCCTCGATATGAGACTACGACTAGTAGAGGGAGTGACTAAATCGACATCCGTAGATACCTCAGTCTCAGGTTGCTGAATAAAAGGAATATTTTCTGTAACGTTGATATCGGATTCTTCATTACCTTGTAAAATCATCTCAGCTGGGGCAAGAAGCTGATGCCTGTTGAAGCTTGCAATATCATTGCAATCTTCGTCGCCTGAGTCTCCGTCCGATATCGTGCCTCCACAAGGCGGGTCTAAATATATGTCAACGCCACAAAAACCATCATCACTGGACAAATTCTCCAACACATCAGCGATTTCATTAGTTGAGAGCACGCGTCGTCACCTGAGAAAAAGAGGTAAACTATGTATCACATTTGCCCAAAGGGTCGATTACGACCCCAACAAATATTTCATTCAATATTAGTAAAAATGAATAGTTCTGAATAGATTTCATAAGATATCTACATGCTAAATATATTCATTTTACCATTTTATCAACCATACTTGCGAAATTACAAATAAATAAGTAAATACTTACATTTTTTCACCAAAGGTTCACAATTTTCTTCGATAAAAAACGCGTCCTAACTTGTATGCTAAATGTCAACTGTTTTTGTTTTAGTGTGGCATAATGCAACCAGTGCGAAACTTGCGTAGTTCTTCTAAAAACATGTAGATGTAGTTAAACTCAAACCATCATTGACCATTTTTATTTACGGAGCCTTAGGTCCGAACGTGTACTATTGGGTCGTTTTCGTGCTCTTGGGCATATATGGGTTAAACCAAACTTAAACAACAATTTATTAATAAAAGGTTTACATTCAATATAATATAACTACTCTCGTGACTCGAACACATGCGGTGATCCTCCTGGGGATGGTTTTCTTTTTTGGGTGGGAAATCATCAAATACCTTCGCCCTCCCGCTCTGGATGGAGCAGGAGGGCGTGTCAGACTTTTACTGACTAAAACCCACCCGTGTTCCTTCAGTAGCCCGTATGCCAGGGGCTGTGGTTTCTCTTTCGAACAAACCCGCACCCCTGGGAGGCATCGGCCCTTGCGGGCCCCATCATTTTTTGTGCAGACATTTCTTTGAGGCGCGCGTGGAACATAACGCGCCGTCGACTTGCGCTTGGTCCTTACCGGAAAGCGAGCTACCCATTACTCGCCGTCCGCCTACGGTGGCCGGGAATCGGCCTGGGATTCCCGACGCCCAGGGCGTCTCCGTATCCTGCGGCGGCTAGGATCGTGAGGGCGCATATGCTGCCTCTCCCTCACGTGCGCCGCCTCCCTCTTCGCGAGCATTACTGCTTCGCTGACGGAGGTGACGGCTACCCATGCCCTCTCGCTTCGTACCATGGCCTGGAGCAGGGCCGGACGCGAGAGATCGCCGCCGCCGATCGCCTCCACGAGGACACGGCGGTGCTCCGCCCAAGCCGGGCAGACCGCCACCGTGTGCTCCACCGTGTCCTCAGCTCGATCTTCGCAGTGGAAACACCCGGGCGTTACCTCCCGCCCCTCCTCGCCCACTCCATGTCGCCATGCGATCCCACCGGAGCTTTGTCCGCTGTGCCACGATTTCCAGCGGCAGCGGAGTTACGCCCCGGCCTTGGCCTTGCGTTTGGCCTCCTCGCGCCACTCCCACATTTGCGCGAGGACCTTTGCCTCCTGATCCCATGGCGGTAATCCGGCAAGGAGGCCCGCCGCCTCGCCGGAGATCGTGCGATATCCTCGGATCATCCGGTTGGCCATGACCCTATGGGACGCCCTCAACCGGCGAGCTGGTTGTCGTCTCAATGTATGCGCCCACACCGGCGCCCCGTATAGGGCCATGGACCGCACGATCCTCGCGTAGAGCCTCCGGTAGGAGGCGTTTGGCCCCCCTAGATTGAGCAGGAGCCGCTTCAGCGCAGCCCCAGCCCGCTCCAGTCTGGGAGCCAAACAGCGGAAATGCTCCGCGAAGTTCCACCGGCTGTCGAGGACGAGTCCTAGGTACTTCATCGTCGACTCGACGCCGATGTGAACCCCTCCCACCGATATCGGTGGTGCATTCCGAGGACCATGAAACCACATGGCCTCGGACTTGTGCAAGGCCACCTCGAGTCCCAGTTGCCGGATCCTATCGACGATTTTCGCAACCCCGTGTGTCCCTAAGTCGGCCGCCGCCTGGTACGACCTCCCTTGCGCCAGGACCAGCGTGTCGTCAGCGTAACAAACTACACTGATGCCGTCAGGGAGGTCGGCGCGCAGCACCCAGTCGTATCCGATGTCCCACAGATGCGGCCCCAGGACCGATCCCTGTGGGACACCGCACGACATCTCTCGCCGGTTCCACTCTCCAAGGTGACCGGGGTAGATGACGGCCCTGTCCGTCAAATAGGCCTCGACCACACGACAGAGGTAGGTCGGCATCCGGTGATACCGGAGTGCCTCCCTGATGCAACTCCAGGGCAGGGTGTTGAAGGCATTGGCGATGTCTAGAGACACCGCCAAGACGACCCCACCCCGGGCCACAGCATCCCCCGTCGTGAGGGCTCGCACGCGCATGATGGCATCCACCGTGGAGCGCCCCCTGCGGAAACCAAACTGGCTCTCCGCCAATTCCGGCCCCACCCGCACCAGCCGCCCGGCGAGGCGGTCTGCAATTACTCTCTCAAAGAGGTTGTCCACCTCGTCGAGCAGCACAATGGGCCGGTAAGCGGACGAAGAGTCCGCTGGGCGCCCCGGCTTCTTAATGAGGACCAGTTTCCCCGTCTTCCAGCGAAGTGGGAACTGGCCCTCTTCCAAGCATGCGCTTAGGAGCCCTCTTAGTCGAGGTCCGAGAGCCTGCAAGGCCAGGACCCACGCTTTTCGGGGCAAGCCGTCGGGTCCTGGGGCGGTATTCTTGGCATTCAGCCTACGTACCGCCACTCTCAGGTCTACCTCGGTCACTTCTGGAGAGTCGTCGTTGTCGTCGGTGTGATCCGCATCGGGCACCGCAGGAGGCGGAGCCATAGGCGGGGGAGCGTGGTCCCCTCGCGAGGGGAACAGAGCGCTCACCACGTCCTGCACGAGCTGGGGCCGGAGACTCTGCGTCAGCGGGGTAGCCCACGGGCGGATCTTGTCTCGCACCGTTTTGTAGGGGCGTCCCCACGGGTCTCTGTTCAGAGTCTCCAGCGACTCCTCGCAGGCCACTACTCTGGCCCGCAGGATCTCAGCTCGGAGGGCGGTCTTCGCCACTCTGTACCCCTCGTACAGCTCCGCCTGAATGGCTTCCGTATCCGGAGGGCCTGCGGTGCCTGGAGTAAAGGTGACGCGCAGCAACACACGCCTCGCGTAGAGTTGTTAACTTCGGCGACTACCAGTACACCTGGCGTGAAGCACGACCTGGCTGGACCCGAGGCATTGCCACGTCACATGCCTCGGACATGGCCTCCCGGAACCACTCCGCCTCGTCGTTTATGTCGGCAGGCCTGTCCGGTGATGACACCCAGGCCTGCACGATCGAGGCTTCCAGGAGAAGCTCCCGGTCCAGCTGCTTCAACGCCCACCGTGGATCACACGGGGCCCGTTGGACCGGCGCGCTCTAGGTCTGGGCGGAGACGTCAAACCGGATGTACCGGTGGTCGGAATACGTCTCCACTCCCTCCATGACGCGCCAGTCGATGACACGTGGCGACAGAGCGGGGCTGGCAAACGAAATGTCCACCACCGACTCACCCCGCACACACGTGGCGGCAGAACCCCGGACGTCCAGGTCTGCTTCCAGAGCCCAGTCCTCCACCGTCCTGCCCCGCACGGACGTCAACCGGGAACCCCAAGCCAAGTTCTTGGCATTGAAGTCCCCGAGGAAGAGCACGGGGAGGGAACGGAACCCGACGACGACGTCTTTCAACTCCGCAAGGGAGTTGTGGAACTCGGCGAGAGTTCGGCTCGGGGAGAAGTACACCCCTACCACGACAATCTCCCCGAACCGTGCTGCCACGCAACCCCTTCCCCTCTTGACACTCTCGAGGGTCGGGGCACCGGCGGCGGCCGACGAAATGAGAGTAACTGAGCCGCTCAGGTCCTCCACCCAGTCATCGTTAATCGACCACTGCGCCATGCTCTGGATCAACAGATCCTGAGCGGCGGCGCAGTGGTTGATGTTCGCCTGGAGGAGGCGTAATGGGGCCGTTAAAGGCGTTCCATATCAGCCCCCTCCGGGGCCTCCTGGGTAGGCCTTGGCGTAACGGCGGCGACTACGACGGCGGTGGAGGCGGCAGCGGCGGCGGCAGTGGCGGCGGTTGCGGCGGAGACGGCGGTGGCGGAGGGTTTGGCCCTGCCTCGGTCCCTGGTTTCAGCGGGTGGAGTTCAGGCTTTACTCCCAGCTCGGTGTTCAGCCGGCTTACCAGCTGCCGCACTTAAATAACAGTGCGGCGTGGCAACGCACGAGCCGGCCTTGTGACCGGGCTGACCGCAGCGCAAGCAGTGACTGCTGCGGTCCACCTCCGAGGTGCATTGCACTCCCACGTGGTGGCCCACCTGGCAGCGGAAGCACCTCAGAGGTCTGGGTTCCAGCAGCTTCACCTGTGCAGAAACCCAGCCCACCAAGAGCCTTCGACCCTCTTCCGTGATTTTTCGGGCCGCCGACACGGGGCAGCTCACCGTAATGGTTCGCATCCCCGTGTTGTCAGGACGGATGGTGCCTGCCTTCACCTGCTCGGCAGAGCACTCCCCAGTCCTGACTACGGCGGCCACCACCTCGCCTTCCGTCACCGAGTCGTCCAGGCCCAAGATGCGCATGTCAGCGCACTTGGTGGGCCTGGACACTCGGACCTCGTCCGCGTCTGGGGACCCCCTAAGCCTTTCGGCCAGGGCGTCAGCGGTCGGGCCACTGGCCGCGCCA
The DNA here is from genome assembly GCA_949987655.1 of Polymixis flavicincta. Taxonomy (NCBI): domain Eukaryota; kingdom Metazoa; phylum Arthropoda; class Insecta; order Lepidoptera; family Noctuidae; genus Polymixis; species Polymixis flavicincta. The sequence goes on along the minus strand of OX465171.1, from coordinate 4,658,711 downwards.
GGGATCTCCAACATGCGGGCTCCGGTCGCAATGACCCTCATCCGCATGCCGTTAGAGACTCCCAGCTCCGCGAGGTTCACCACCGCCCGTGCCTTTGAAAGCACGTCGCGGTAGGACACGCCCTTCTTCTCCGCTTCCGGCTGTAGTGTGATCACTACAGCTGCGGACTTCGGGGCGCGTAACCTAACCGCGGCACTACGCTTTTTGCGCCGCTGCCGCCTCTCCTTCCTTTTGGCCGCCCTTGCTGCCTTTCCCGCCTTCTTTTTTTCCCCGGCCACTTCCCATTCGGCGTCAGCCGCGGGAAATGGGGGAGGCGGGGCCGACCGTCCTGGCACCCCGGCTGGGGCCATAGCCGCCTGAGCAGCCACCCCGCCCTTCTTGGGCTTGGGCGGCACCGGTTTCGCCGGGGTCCGACCCGACTGCGGTGATGACTTGGCCGTGGCAGTTTTGGCGGTGGCATAAGTGGACCTCTGCTGGCCCGATGCCGACCTGCTCGCCGCTGGGGGGGGTCGAAGGACTATGGCCTTCAGGGAGGAAAACCGACTCTGGAAGGCAGCCAGCTCCTGCCGTACCAGAGTCAGCACCCGGTCTTCCTCAGGCACAGGTCCACGCTGCCCATGCCCCGCCCCATTTTGAGGCACCACCCTCGGGTCAGCTCCTCGGAGCACGGCAAGGTCCGCTCGGAGCTCCTCATTCTCCTTTCGGAGAAGCTCCATGGCGGCTGCCAAGCGGGCGGCCTCCGCCCGCATTTCGGACATGTTGTCCGACGGAGGTCCGGTGTGCAGGTCCTCCGCTGCCGCCATAATGGAGGCTATGGCTGCGGTTATGGCCTTGCCTTTAGAGGCCTGAAGCCTCTTCAAGGCCACACCCTTGACTGCAGCAGCCACAACCTCCGCGAGCCTGGCCGTTCGCTCGGAGTAGGAGCCGCCGGCGTTGTCCGGCTCACTGCCAGACGACTCAGACTCCGAGAGGACCCTGCTGCCCGTCCCCCAGAGAGCCGCCCCTCCGCGGCATGTGCCTCGGATGACTGGGCCCCTTCGGCACTCGGCTCGGCGGGATCCTTCGTGGTTAGGCCTCTGCCTAACCGGACCCCACCGCTCCGACAAACCTTCCCGAGTTTCGAGGTGGGGGCCATTCCTCCATCCGAGGACGAACCCCGGCCGTTCTTCGGTTTTGGTCGCTTCTTGAGGAACTCTCTCCTCCTCGAAGCGCCCACCGTCGCATGCTCCGGGCCCTTCACAGAGCCCTTCGCGCTCGATGCGTTGTCCGACTCCGACCCCGCATCACTCTCCTCCTCTTGTTGTTTTGTTTTTTGTTTTAAAAAATGTTCCATTTTTATTCCCACGAGTAAAAAAAAAATTGTATCGACTCAAAAGATAGTGGTCCGCACTAGAGACTAATTTAGCTACCCATTAGTCAAGCTACCAACCTCCCTCACGGTGCGCCGCCGCTTGGAGGTTTGGGGTAATTTTTTATAGAGGTATTCTTCCTCGCGGCCCGGGCGGTTAAGCCAAGGCCCTCGACTCCCGTCAAAAGTCAGAGACATGACCGTGACAATCTTCGGGGCTACGAGATTAACGGTGGCAGAAGGAGAGCACTCCTTCTTGCCAGCCCGGTGGCAGGGTGATTGCACACCGAGCCCGCTCTAACTCCGCCGCTGTGCGTCTCTGCATGAGCGCAGAGAGACACGCGTTGGAGCGTCCCACCGACAGGATATTGGCATACGGGCAACGACACCCCTTAGGCACACAGTACCCAAAGGGGGACATTGCCCGCATCCCAGGGTGCACCATCCCGGAAACGGGCCTTTCCCCCAGACGTATCCAAGGAAAACTCCAGCCCACGGGCACACGTCGTTGTCGTTGCCGGGGATTCAGAGGAGCTTGCCAAGACCTCCGTGCTCGTAATCCAGCGTGGTGCAAGCAATTCCGAATGGTCCGAGTGCTAACTTCAAGCCCAGAGGCGGCCCGAACTTCTGCTTTTATTTTAGTAGCGTTGATTGTTGGGTCACGGGCTGCCAGCAATCTAATATAGCGCTTTTGGGTAGCAGTCAAAACAGTTGGGCGACCACTGCGGGGTCGGTCAGAAAAATTACCCAAACCCGTGGTAACTCTGCAACGTGGTCACGACACAGGATTGGGATATAGCAACTCTGCGTGCTATTTCTCTTGTGGTGTATGTAGGTATCCTTCTTCCCTCAAAGTTACTATTCTTGCTCGTAAAACTTCTAATAATCCTCTTGGCATTTTTTCAATCACAACTTTCCGCGAAAAAGTATTTTAAATCCGTTAAACTTGACTAAATCAGATTTCTGAATGAGCGTAGCTTTGAAAGCCTTTTTATGTGGAAAAACAATTGAACTGTTTTATTGTTTTATATTCTAAATCTATATTTTTTTAAATAAAGAATCTAAAACGAAGAAGAAATCATAGTGTAATCTACCGTAACAAAAAAGATTTCGATTTTTCAAAGTGGTCGCAATTTCTTTTGATGTGTACAGGCTATAGGCCGAACGTGCGACTGCCTTCGGCGTGTGGGTCAAACACAAAAACAAGTTGAAATTTTTCGGAAGTAAAAAGTTGTAGGTTTGTTTCAAAATCAGTCTTTATTATTAATTATAAATCAAAATATGAAAATTATCATTACAAACTAGATCGTTTTGCAGAAATGTTAAAGATATGGCATTTTAATTATTTGGAAATGACAGATTTTCAACAGAAAAGAACATCACACTTAAAACTAACAAATAATAATACTCTCAATACTCATATAGGAGAAAAACAGCATCAAAGAAAATAAAGTGTCAACATAAAATTCTAGAAATTCGTTGATCAGTGCAGTATTATTCAAATCAATTTGGGACACAGGAAATATGGTTTAAAAAATGTTCTCATCACTTTCCTCACTGCCATCAAAGAGCTTTGGTAGTCTTTTGGATTTTTTGGGTGGTGTCAATGATACAGAGTCATCTGAGTAGATATCCTCGAAGTTAAGCCTCTTTCTAGGAGCTAATGGTTGACGTACGTTTAGTGAAAATTCCGGTGATGGCGTATTTACAGGAGGTCGCACCGAGAGTGGTGTTCCTTGTTCAGTTATTGTAGAGAGAGTGGTGTTCCTGGTTCAGTTATTGTAGAGACCGATGCTGTTCTAGGAGAAGGGGATCGAGTTATTGTTGGGGTCAGTGATGCGTAGCTTCCAGGCAAAGATTGTGTCTCGGAAGGGTCTGAGGTACATTGAACTTGAATCTGACCAATTCCAAAATGAGGGCATTTAGTATGCGCTGCGCATTCAATATAACTCAGTCTTCTTACGTGGAGGGAGTTGGTTAATTTTAAAAGTTCCTTTGAAAGGGCGAACGGTGCTTGTATCTGTAATACTTTGTATTATATTTATTTGGGATTCGCCAACAGGAATAATTATAATGCTCTTACAATTGACTTCCATGCACTTGATAAAGCTATTGATGTCAGAAATATCTTTTCCACTTGCAACAGCAGAATCACATAAACATTTTATTCAGCCGCCAACACCGTCAGGAGCACTTTTGCGTGTCCTGATTCACTGATATGCCATATGATCGTTTCACCGTTAGAGATTTTGCTAAGCAATTTCATCTGGTCTATGACAGGTTTTAAATGTAAATGTCTTTTCGGAAACTGCAGATAGACTTGGTCTTGATTAGGTTTTCTGGTGGGTGAGAGCTGGTACAGTAATAAACGCTTGTGTGTAAAGATAATGGTGCTTTGGATCCACCAAAATGTGCCGATTGGATGTCTGATGAATATTTATAATAACAAAATAAATAATTTGATTTAATTTGCCCGGTGTTGATTTCTTAGCGTCCGTATCCTGGCGGCTACGTTTTGGTGACCTTTTTGGGGAAACTGAAGGTTTCGTCTGTGCAATTATGGATGAAGTTATCTTGACGAATAACTACCGGAGACATATTATGAAGGACGGGACGGTGGACGTGTGGCGGGCATGTCACCGTCCGGGTGAGTCCATCAGACATATTATCTTTGGTTGTTCTCGTCTGGCTAACGGCGAATACTTGCACAGGCATAACCAAGTAGCCAGGATTATTCACCAGCAACTTGCTTTGCAATATAAACTTGTGGATTCGGAGGTACCGTATCACAAGTATGTGCCCGACCCAGTTCTTGAAAATGACCATGTCACGTTGTACTGGGACCGATCTATCATTACTGACAGGACTATTGTAGCCAATAAGCCTGATATAGTGGTGATAGATCGGTTAGCGCGCCGCACAATGATAGTCGATGTTACCATTCCGCATGACGGGAACCTCGTGAAAGCTGAGAAAGAGAAGCAAATTAAGTATCTCGACTTAGCACACGAGGTTGTTGACATGTGGAATGTGGACTCGGCTGTCATTGTGCCGATTGTCGTATCAGCCAATGGACTGATGGCCGAAAGCCTCGAACAACATCTCTCGAGGCTCTCGTTAGGCGGCTGGATCAAAGGCCTGATTCAGAAGGCAGTACTCCTCGACACGGCTCGCATCGTGAGGAGCCCTAACCACCGGTAGCTTGGACCCTGCTCCCAATATCGGCGGATCCCCATTTTATATATTTTTAAATGATTTTTTAAATTTTTGTTTTATAAAATATTTAAAAATGTATTTAATAAGAACTTAAATGAATAAATAAAAAAAACACAATTGACTTGCCAATAAAATATATAATAACATAATTGAAGAAGTAAATGAAATAAAATTTCTAGGAATAAATATTGATAATTATTTTAATTGGAAATCTTATGTAGATGTTGTTTGTAAAAAAATACAAATCTGTTTACGCACTTTGTAAAATAAGAAAAATAACTAGTAAAGAAACAGCATTAATGGTACAACACAGTCATTGCAGTGCACTAACCACAGTTGTAACCAGTCACCCTATATAGTTAAAGGATATTTTAATTAAAACACAATTTTAGGTTTATATCATGAAAAATGTATGAATAAAAATAAAATAGGTAAATAAAGAATTAAAACTAGTCAAAGTATAGAAAAAGCATGAAATCAAAAAATTAGAAATCAATACAATAATTATAATATTTGAATGAAAAAAACCTATGTTCCCGTTTTTTTTTTGTGTGGGAAATTATCAGATAACTTCTCCCGCTCTGGTTGGAGCAGGTGGGCGTGTCAGACTTCTACTGACTAAAACCCACCCGTTTTCCCTCGGTGACCTGTGTGCTAGGGGCCACGGTATCTCTTTCGAACAACCCGCACCCCTGGTAGGCATCGGCCCCTGCAAGCCCCATCGGTTTGTGCTGACATCTCATTGAGGCGTGCGTGGAACACAACGCGCCGTCGACCTGGGCTTGGTCCTTACCGGACAGTGAGCATTACTCGCTGTCCGCAAGGCCACGCCTAGGGTGGACGGGAATCAGCCTGGGATTCTCGAAGCCCAGGTCGTCTCCTGCGGCGACTAAGACCGTGGGGGCGCATATACTGCCTCTTTCTCACGTGCGCCGCCTCCCTCTTCGCAGGAGGTGACGGCTACCCATACACTCTCGTTCCGTACCCCGTGGCCTGGACCAGGGCCGGACGCGAGTGATCGCCGCCGCCGATCGGCTCCACGAGGACACGGCGGTGCTCCGCCCAAGCCGGGAATACGTCTACCGTATGCTCCAACGTGTCCTCAGGGCGACCTTTGCAATGGAAACACCCGGGCGTTTCCTCCCGCCCTATCCGAAATAGGAACCTCCCGAAACAGCCGTGTCCGGTGAGGACCTGCGTCAGGCGGAAGGTGAGGACGTCATGCCGCCTCTCAAGCCACTCCTCAAAGTAGTCCCCCTTACCGCCGCACCGTCGTGGCGTGCCCAATCCTTTGTTCCCGTAGAGTTGCACCATTTTGTGTTACACTGTTACCCATTGGGAAAAAATTACCGATTAGTAACACTAACTCAATGCCATAATTTTTCCCATCAATTTACACTGTAACCTAATAGTACGTAATAGGGTTACATACCGGGAACTATCTAGATTATTTTATAACAATGCTACTTAAACCTCCTCCAAAAATGAATAGTAAGAACATATTTCTGTTGCACTAGACCAGTATTTAAAAAAATATCATAATCAATTTGAATCTTAATCGATATGTCAGTCCCAAAATAATTCTGTTCTATCCGCTAATCACCATAATCAAAATTTGAATCGTAGATTGATATTTATCAATGCCGCAAAATCTCTAGAAGGTAGCCAACTGTCACAGATCCTTCTATTAATTCGAGCTGTGCCTCTTCATCATTGAGTACAGTGTTCCGAGCCCGTTTTCTTTTTGGAGCCACATTATTTTTCTTTTGAATATTTCACACAGCATAAACAGAGGAATCTTTTTTAAGCACGTGCAATAGTGGCATCAATTTTTTTCCAACGACTTTTCTTAATTTACTACGCCACTCTTCCAAAAAGTTTGTAGTTCGATGAGTATCTCCGTATCCACATCACACTTTAATAAAATCATCGAGTAACCATTGTTTTTCCATGTATTTGATGAACGTAACGAAATGACACGTTTGATGTGAGTTTCAAACTTTCCATCGCTAAGTTCTGTAACCGATTTCGGCAACTTGTTACAGAAGCGGATAGAACTTAAGACATTTTATAGTTTCCCTAAACGTATCACTACTTTTTAAATGTTTCCGCATTTTAGCCATGTTCGCAGCGTTGTCGGTAACAAAACTTGCAACATTACAATTATATTGAGACATCTTTCTATCAAACCCTCAGCAAGTACGGCTAGGTATTCACCAGTGTGCAGCTTTCCTGTGGCAACAATAAAAATAATAGAATACATAAAGTTCTTAACCTACTAAAAGATCAGAAAACAAATGAAATGTGGAATGGATAACTTACACAGGATGTATTTGGACTTGTGCCTTCAGTATTATCTACTTCTAGTGCTATGGGTTCTGACTTATCCAAAGTTATTGCAGAGGATTCAAGAGTGTACGGATTAAAAATTAAATTGAGGACACTATCTGTAAGGACCAGCTGCTGGTCCTTAGAAATCTGAAATATACACAAATAATTAAATGGAGACTAATCATCTCCCAAGAGGAGAGGCTGATAAACATTACATACATCTGATGGACAGATTGACAGGTAGATATTAGCATACTTAAATACAGTATAGCTACACAAAATTGTCACATTGAGGGTTACTTTTTACTTTGGCATTTATTGAATAAATTAAACTATTTACATTAAGTATATAAACTATTTGTCTAACTATTTGTACTATGTACTTACTATATCCTAATTTTTCATTGTACACAAATAAAAAGTTGTTATACAAGGATTATGCTCGAAGTGTACAATGGCGAACTTAACCCGGAATTGAGTTGTCTAACACCAAACCTTACAGTGATAGATATTCGACCATGAGGACAGAATCTAAGTGTGCAACTTAGGATACATAATACTTATACAAATTACATGGTACATGCATAGAGACATACTCAGAATACGGAAAGAACCAGAAGCCGCGTTCAACTGATATTGCAAGTTGCAGGCTGCGTCCAAAAACAAAACAAGTGACCCCCGCTGAGAGTATTGGGGGTACGAAAATAATAATATCAAAATTTTACTGTCCTTTTCTATAATGCATTATTACATACGATTTGCTTTAATAACATTATTTTTTCAAGTCGTTAAAAATATTTTTTCAAGTAGTTTTATACATACTACAATGAATAAAAGCCCTCAGTAGGTAAAAAAAGAAGGGAAATCAAAAGTCTAAAATTGGCAACACGTACACGATGGACCCATTATTCACGATGACAATTACAAATTGAACAAATTATTCAATAATTAAATAAGACAATAACTGAATGCGCTACTTTACTCGCACATGAAATGTGATCCCATCCAATTTTTTTTTTGCCCGGCTGAATTTTTAGAAGTAGGAACGACACAAGACGGCATAATTTAAATAAATTGAATACTGGTAAAACACGTCGCACGATACGACAGTCACAGAGTGACTGATCGGCTGTGCGTCAAACTACTCTATCTAAGAGTAGTTTTTGTTGCTTCAGTATTAGGCGCTCTCACGGCTTCTGGTTCTTTTTGTATTCTGAGGGGACATATTATGTAAATTAAATAAATATGTGCACAGCACACAATACATAAACTAATACACTACAACTACATGCATAAATAATTTTTTTTTTTTACTCTCATCTTCTATTTATATTTTTTATCATTATTATCTAATCTTAACTTTTTTTTAGTTTTGTCACTAAGTAGAACTTTTCTGGAGTTCTAAAACATGGTGTAAACTTACTGATATTTGATTACTAGTTTCTGATAATGTTCTTAACATTTTGATTTGTGTAGTTAGTTTGGCCCTATGGTCAATGATAGGTATTAGGTCTATTATGTCGTTTTCAGATAGCATTTGAAGTGTCTCTAAATCTATGGCATGTTCTGCAAATATTAGTAACAGCATTTTTGAATAATAAGGTACACATACACACCTCACAATAGGTATAGATCTGTGTAAATACAATCATTCCAAAAGAGATATCTATTTAGAAGAGCGAAGGATTAGATAGAGTATTTGGTAGTGCAAGCAAGCCTTTTTTACTTGATTTGAGGAGCAAGCAGAACACACTAAGAACAGAACACACCACCCCGCCACCTCGCGTAAATCGAAAAGTGGTACCTATACGACCCAGTAGAAACTTATTATTTTATATTAGATAGGTTGTTAATAAGAAACTAGCCTAGCTTTTTAATCATGTAGTTAATTGCTACAGTTCAACCTATAATTAGTTGTACGAGGTGCATTCAATAAGTACCTAGCCTCATCGCCAGAGGGCGCTGTAGTTTCAAAAGAGTTTTACCACAGTGTAGCACATTCTTTTTTTCAAATTTTCATTCCAATCCGTTCATTTGTTTTAATTTGGCAACTTATGGAAGCGAACGTGTCGATCGGTTTTACAAAAATGGAAAAAGAGCAATATCGTTCGGTGATTCGATTCCTATTTTTGGAAGGGAAAACGCGCATCGAAATCAAAGAGCATTTGGATGCTGTGAACGGTGACTCTTCTCTATCGATGGCCACCATCAAGAATTGGTTCAACGAGTTTGCACGTGGCCGTACGTCGGTTTTTGATGAACCACGTCCAGGTGCACCGAAAACAGCTGCTACGGAGGAAAACATAAAAAAAATCCATGATCTCGTATTGGCAGATCGCCGATTGAAGGTTCGGGAGCTAGCTGAGACTGTAGGCATTTCAGAAGGAACAGTGCATCATATTCTTCACGAGGAACTCGGCATGAGAAAGCTGTCGGCGCGATGGGTGCCGCGTTTACTCACACCAGAAAACAACCGCAACCGTGAGACCACATCGGAGACGTGTTTGGCGCTGTTTAAGCGGAATCCAGCGGAGTTTTTGCGTCGTTTTTTTTATTTATTTATTTATTTATTCATAACTTACAACTATCATTACAGGTATAACCCAATGCAATAGTGAAGCAAAACATAATATTAACAACTTATTTTCTAAAACTTATTACATGTAATGTTATCTTTGTGAATTCACTCAGTGTACAAGTAAACATGTCTATCTCCTCTGCCACAAGGTTAAGAGTGCGAAACGCCCGCGTCAGGGGCGCCTCATTCAGCAGATTAGTGCGGCCACGAGGTACCGCCAACAGCTGAGGCCGACGTCGCCGCCACACATACCTGTCAGGCACACTCAAACACACTAACGCCAATATATTGGCGTTATGTATCTTGGCTCTAATTACTTTAAATAAAAATGAGACAAGTGCGAATTCACGCCTAACTCTCAGTTCGTTGTATCCAACCATGCCTAATATAAACAAGGTTGGATACATAAGCGGGTAAAAAGGATATATTCCATAGAGCCTCAAGTATAAAAATCTAACAAATTTATTTTGTATTCGCTCCAACATGAGACTATATTTAGTCTCATGTGGGGCCCAGATGACTGCATTCGATTCTAAATGGCTTCTCACCAAAGTGTTATATAGAGCGATAATTGCCGTAATATTTCTGTAGGCCTTTTTACAGCACTTCACTATATGACCACGAAAAGCTAGCCCCGCGTTAAGATTAACTCCTAGGTCCCTAACCTCTGTAACCCTGGTCATCGGCATACCATCCATGTTATAATTATGTATCATAGGACTATGTGCACGCGAGAAAGTGATGGTGACACATTTTTGGGCGTTGAATTGTAGAAGGTTTTCCTTACTCCAAGTAACTACGCTATCTATGGCTTTCTGTAAGCGTTCACAGTCATCGTCACTCCTCACTGCCAGGGACAACTTGAGATCGTCAGCAAATAATAAACAATTTGCATCTTTAACGACTTCGGGCAAATCGTTTATCATAATTATAAATTGCAGAGGTCCGAGATTAGTCCCCTGACTTACGCCAGACCATGTAAAATACGGCTGTGATTTATGTCCCTCATACTCCACGTATTGCTGCCTATCCCTCATGTAGCGAAGAACTGAAGTAGGTGCGGGGTGAAACCAACAGCTGCTAACTTCTTGAGCAACACGTCATTGTCGACTAGGTCGAATGCTTCACGCGGTAATTTCACGAACTTAAAAGCCAGTAACCGCAACGTAGGTAGATTTATAGAGGTACCTTAATTCAAATAACATGACCCGCGCGCGCAAGCAAAGGAAAAAAAAAAGTACAAACAAGTGCTAACTTCAAACTACAAACAGCTATTTCGCCTCCCTCTTCGCGACCATCACTGCTTCGCAGAAGGAGGTGACGGCTGCCCATGCACTCCCGCTCCATACCATGGCCTGGACCAGGGCCGGACGCGAGAGATCGCCGTCGCCGATCGTCTCCACGAGGACACGGCGGTGCTCTCCCCAAGCCGGGCAGTATTAGTGAGGGTCAGGTCCATGTTCGATTGACCATTTGGTCCGCAGAACGCCTTTTTGTTTCGTTCCGTAGAATTGCCCTTTACCGGGCAGTAAGAAATGCGTAGATTTTTTGTTTTAATTAGTGTTGACGTAGTTAGAGTACTACATAACATTTCTGAACGATGGCACCCCCCCAGTTACTCCTATTTACTTTTATGGGGTGTGGCAGCAAAAGAAAAAAAAAAAATTGCATGTTGCCCTACTGCAATGCGTCCTACTGAAACCTAATTAAATTAAAATAAAATAATAAAAAGCATAAATCAAAACATATTAGTCGCAAAACATAAACTAAAAAAATTAAATTAAAAATTTAAAAAACCCCCGACCCAAACAAAAACTCAAAAAAGTAATAAATAATATTTATAGGCCTTTTAATTTTAACGTAATATTTTGATCAGGGCATTGTCAAGTCGGGGGACGGCTAGGCCTCTGTTTGGCGTTTTCATTGACCGTCCCCCGACTTGACAATGCCCTGATCAAAGTATTACGTTAAAATTAAAAGGCCTATAAATATTATTTTTTACTTTTTTGAGTTTTTGTTTGGGTCGGGGGTTTTTTAAATTTTTAATTTAATTTTTATTTCTTGCTTCTTAAACTTAATGTTTCCCTTAAATCACCATTTATCTATAATTTATTCATTGAGACCTTTTCAATGAGCCCAAACACGATACTTCTGCTGTTTGTTGGTGAATAACTTGGGTTTCCTGGAAACTCCAGGTGTTGCTCCAGCATCAGTTCAAGGTTATTTTATTCGTCTAATATCATTGAAGTAATAGAATCCCAAATTTTGAGTTGATCAGAGGCTAAAATCCGTTTTTCAACCAGAAAAGAGCTGATAATCTTCAAACGGCTGAACCGATTTTGATGAAACATGTCTAAGAACACTCCCGACTAATACACCTTTCAAACAAAAAAAAACTAAATCAAAATCGGTTCATCCGTTCGGGAGCTACGTTGCCTCAGACAGACACACACACACACACAGACACGTCAAACTTATAACACCCCGTCGTTTTTGCGTCGGGGGTTAAAAAAACGAAACTATAAACACCTGCTAGTTATAATCTTTGTCCGTAACGATTGTAATACTCTTTTACATAGGAATTATTAGTATAATCGGTCTTCGTTACAGTTGTTTCACACTTTTATTTATTAGATGTAAAATAATAATATGCATTTTAGAAAAAAGAAAGAGAAAAAAACTTGAGATCGACAAGTACATAAATTACCCGTTATTTTGGTGAAATTTGGCAAAACATGGGACGGTCCACAAGATCCCTATAAGCATTTAGAACTTCTGATACGAGATCGCTTATTTGTCGTTCTGGAACTGCATAGGTACGATCTCCAGAACGAAGGCAATTCTTCCGGTCCTTCCCCGTAGTCAAACTATTTTGTCCAACTGATTTGACCACAAGGAAATTTGACCATGGAAATTTCCCCGTGGTCAAACTACTCAAATGATCCTCCCTGTATATAAAGTTTGACAACTTAGTGTACAGTTATGATTAAAATTAAAACCGTAATATAATTTGTTTTTGGACTTTGTATCTGTAGCTGCAAATACATCAATTCCAGAAACCAAGATGGTTTTTATCATCGGTTTCAATCATTTCACAAATTCTCGATGGATAAAGGCCAAACTCAATGGTAAATCTCTGCAAAAATAACGTCGCGCTTCTATCACCGCAAACCTCTCTTAAAAAACAAAGAAAAACAGAAACACGAATTGGGTTTTTTGTACTTCAGGGCCACTTCTTCCCAAAACATTAATCAAAGGTTGGGATTAACAGAAAGTCCTAAAACACAATCAAATGACCAATATTACAAATATGTAGTGAAAACCTTGCTCAAAACAAACTAATAGTTTCATCGCGGAATGGTACGTGTATGGGAACGGCACCGAACTAAAAATCTTGCATAAAAAATATGCAGCATAAAAAATGTTCTATCTCAATTTATTAAAAAAAATAACCGACATCTATTTCATCGTGTATTAGGTCTGACCAACGCAAGCTGTCCAAGAAAAAAGGCGGGAATTTCAAAAAATCAAGAGCGTGCGACCCTTGCTATACACTGCTTAAACGGAGTTGATACTTGATATTATTCAAGACATATTGTGCGATTTAAATAAATAAATAAAATTCATTTAATTCAGGCAAAACCCATATTACACAAAATAAAATTTCACAAAACACAATAGAAAAATAGTAAAATGTCAATGCAATATAATTATAATAATAACATTTAGGTAATGACTGTTTTTTTACATAATGTAGAAAAAGTTGAATGAAAGAAGAAGTTATTACTATAAGTTTATTTAATGGAATAGATACCACTGATGCGATGTCACAATAAAATAAACACAAAACATAGGTTATGAGTCATAATCGAAATCGGATTCCAAGAACTCTACGCCTGATAATATTGAATCAGCTTCATTGCTTTCTTTACTGCTACTGCCCCCAACATGTATTACAAACCGTTCAAGTTCGTTTTCAACAACACGGTCCCTTAATTTGTACTGATTTTCAACATTTAATACATGATCAGTGTACTTCTTCCAGTCATCAGCAGTTATGGATAGAAAGCATTCTTTTATTAAATTTTGCATTTCAGCCCCTGGTATTCCTATATTTTTGCTTGCTACTTTTCTCTTCGCCTGACTCCATACAAGCTCAATTGCATTGAGGTCGCAATGATACGGTGGCAGCAACAAAATTTCGTGATTGTGGATATGACTATATTTTTTTAGACATTCCTCAGCTTCGTAAACTGCTGCAGGTTTATTATCTTTGACCAAACACATTCATTCAGCTTTGGTATGATATTCTTCAAAATGAATATTATTATCTTGAAGCCATAATCGGAGATTAGCTTTAGAATCAGACATAGTAGGGGGTTTGTTTAGTTGTTTCACATGATAACTTGCATTGTCCATCACAAGTACACTAGGTTTAGTGAGATTTGGTATCAACATTTCCTCAAACCATTTCGTGAAGTTGGTAGAATTCATATCATCATGGGAATCAGCTGATTTGGATTTTGGGCTGAATACCAATAAGGCACCTGGCACAAACCCTTCCTCCGATCCTGCATGCACAATGATATGTCTTTTCCCTGACGATATATTTGTAGTGACACCACTTGTTGAAGGTCCTTGCCACGATTTTTTAACTTTATAATTCTGATGTACATAAGTCTCATCAAGATAAATTATCTGTTTACCTTCTAGTCTCTTTTCATGTATTGCTCTCAAGAATCTGTGTCTCCATGCCGCAATATTATATTTTTCAGTAAGTAAAGCCCGTTCATTTTTATTGTTTTGAAAGTGAAACCCGTTCTTGTGTAAAAATTTTCTAAGGGTTTCACGGCATCCCATAAATCCAATTGCTTCCTTCAGCTCATTGTGCAGGCTTCTCAGTGTTAGGACTTGTTTTTTCACTCCATAAAATTCGTTTATTTTGTTTCTTATAGCCGAAATATCAAAATTATCCAAATTGGAAACTGTTGCTGAATGTGGACGACTTTTCCCCGGAGTATTCCACTGTCCTTGATTCTTAGACCCTTCAATTTTAATTCTTCTTAGGGTCTTCACACTTTCATCTGAAGAGAGCAAATACAATAAATTATGTTGCAGTATAATAATACTCGCACTAGGCCCGCGTGGTAGATTACGGCCCACTCCCTCTCACAGAGAGTAGGCCTGTGTCCCAGCAGTGGGAACGTTAATAGGCTGATTGATTGATTGATTAATAATAATACTAAACCAGACACTTTTAAGTCTTTGGTTAGGTTAGGTTACCCTGTCATAAAATTCAAAAACTGTAATAAAATACAAATACAGCATGTTATTTAATTTAGCTATCCATACACATCATTATCCTATGTATAAACCCTTCAAAGTTACTGTTAAATCTATAATTTCTGTATTAATAAGAGTAGGTACCTATCATTGAAGATATCTTTTCTAAATACTGTGTTTCACAAGACGACATTTCATTTTTTTCGAGAGTTTTCAATTTCTTTACTGTTTCCACAATTTTAAGTTTTGTCTCTTCGTTGTTAATACTTCCTGAAAAGTAGATACACCGTGGAAAATATTGCTATATTTTATAAATAGTCGAAAAGTATCAAGTTCTTGTAATAGTAATTCAAAAAACTAACCTAAAAGTGAAATGATTGAATCCAGTCGTATTTTCTCTGCAGATTTCTGCTTCAAATCACTTTTTACGTCTTTATATTTGTCAATCATAGTAAATAGAAGCTTCCTCGTTGAACTTTTGATGGTTTTCGGCATTATTATAAACAGAATCAACGAAAATATGATGCACGTAAACACAAGATGACTCAAGTACGAAACGTCAATGTGACAATTTTGACAGTCCTAAAATATTGCCATATCAAAAGTTTAGAAAATAATTCGTGGACAGTTTTCGTTGGCCAAACTCTAACTCAATTTGGCATTTTTGAATGAATTCGTCTCTATATATTAATTCTGTCCGGCGCTGGCGAGGAGACGGTTCTTCGGAGGAATTGCTTTCTTTGTCTAATAATGTTTTGAGCAAACGAGAAACTGTTACTGGATTATGTCTTTTCATAAATTTATTAAGTTGAGCATTCCAGCTCTCTACAACATTATTAGTTCGATGTCTTTGTCCGTATACGGACCATTGTATTCAAAATGATTTGTTTTTTAGCCATGTATTCTCGAAATATTGAAAGTATTTTAAAATTTTTGGTGGTTTAGGAGAATCAGATTGTATATAATCCCAACCTTCATCAATTTTTTCTTCCGGTAGCAAAGCGAGTGCAGCACATAATCCGACCACTCTTTTTAACCCCCGACGCAAAAACGACGGGGTGTTATAAGTTTGACGTGTCTGTGTGTGTGTGTGTGTCTGTGTGTGTGTGTGTGTGTGTGTGTGTGTGTGTGTGTGTGTGTGTGTGTGTGTGTGTGTGTGTGTGTGTGTGTGTGTGTGTGTGTGTGTGTGTGTGTGTGTGTGTCTGTCTGTCTGTCTGAGGCAACGTAGCTCCCGAACGGATGAACCGATTTTGATTTAGTTTTTTTTTGTTTGAAAGGTGTATTAGTCGGTAGTGTTCTTAGACATGTTTCATCAAAATCGGTTCAGCCGTTTGAAGATTATCAGCTCTTTTCTGGTTGAAAAACGGATTTTAGCCTCTGATCAACTCAAAATTTGGGATTCTATTACTTCAATGATATTAGACGAATAACATAACCTTGAACTGATGCTGGAGCAACACCTGGAGTTTCCAGGAAACCCAAGTTATTCACCAACAAACAGCAGAAGTATCGTGTTTGGGCTCATTGAAAAGGTCTCAATGAATAAATTATAGATAAATGGTGATTTAAGGGAAACATTAAGTTTAGGAAGCAAGAAATAAAAATTAAATTAAAAATTTAAAAAACCCCCGACCCAAACAAAAACTCACGGGACGGTCAATGAAAACGCCAAACAGAGGCCTAGCCGTCCCCCGACTTGACAATGCCCTGATCAAAATATTACGTTAAAATTAAAAGGCCTATAAATATTATTTTTTACTTTTTTGAGTTTTTGTTTGGGTCGGGGATTTTTTAAATTTTTAATTTAATTTTTCCATATTTGCTTTGTGTTCGATTTTTTTGGCCTTTTTCCATTGTGAATTTGTAAAATGATAGAAACATTTTATTATCTGGACATTTGTGAAAATCGATGAAATAGCATTGCTGGCAGCGATTTCAAAATCGGAGTGTAATTTTTTTGGTAACCATTCGGGTATTTGAGAATAACATAGAGAATAAGATTTCATATGATTCTTCCGTTTTATCTGTCATTAGTGCATAAGCAACTGGAATCACGTGCGTTGTGGTTGTTGATGTGTCTAAAGCCGCATGGATGCTGTATAATTGGGTAAATCCATTTGGGCATCTATAGAAAGTGCCATCACCAAAAAATTCTTGCAACTGAACCATTATTTTCTGAGCAAAAAATCATAATCTGTCTTGTTTCGGTAACATAATCAGCCAAGAGAAATGAATGCAAATTATCGGGAATTGTTGCCTCTTTAAAATCAATGTAGCATGTTTTTTTACGATTATTATATAAAACCGATTTCACACTGCCAAAGGATGGTAATGTGACACAATTTTTGGTAATCTTCTTTTCTTCTTTATAAGCTGTTGGAATAGGGACATCACTGTTAACCACTTCTTGTCGTAACTGATCAACCACAATATCAATCTCATTTTTTCTGTAACCAGCAATGTAGATGTGTTCAGTATTTTTTACTATGTTGTCATTCTAAAAAAAAAACAAGTAAATAAAACTTCTTACGGCTTTTAAGGCTCGGCACAGAGGCGACACCCACCGGTAGCTGTCGCCTCTTGGTGCGGTGTTGAAAACTGCTGTATCGCGTGGCCACCACCGGCTACACGTGTCCGGCGCGTCTATACAAAATATATGAAAAAGTGTGTTTAGTCGCTGTTGCTGGCCACCAGTAGCTGTGGTCGGTGGCCCGTTTGCGCCGAGCCGTAAAAGCCACCGTACACAGCCACCGATGGCCAGCGACAAGCAGCTCATACAATTTCGTTTGTAGACTCGCCACACACGTGTGGCCGATGGCGGCCACACGCTACAGCAGTGTCCGCGACACGCCACCACTGTCATGCTCCCTGGGATCTCCTGAGTCGTTACCAGCTGTTCTATTTTTGTTCTACTTCTACCAACAGAACACCTAGGAAAAAATCCTTCCTCAAACTAGGCTTCCGAATACCAGTGGCTGTCGTGCGCCACCACCACATTTGCAGCAGCGGCAGTAATAGCTGGCTCGTTTGTGCCGAGCATGTATACATAGTAGGTTCATGAAAAGACGGCACTAATTATTTAGTACAATACCTTCACAGTGATAGACCCTCGACACTTATCTTTTCTCAGACGACTGCATGCCCAGAAAACGTTCCCATTTTTGTAGGTACGCCATCTGTAATACTGCCGTTTACGTTTCAAATATTTCATATCCATTTTTCCAAGTCCAAAACCCCGAGAGCTTTCAGCTCGAACTCCAAAATCGTTTCGAGTGCATAAGGAGCTCCGTGGACGATTATAACGATGGGTTCGTGGAAACTGTCTATACGGTCGGGTCTAAGGTCTTCAAGACCCGTCGTACTAATGGCAAAAAGAAACTCTGATCCTACTCTGCAGCTAATGGAGGAGAGGCATGAAATGATCCTGCAGTCTTCAGGCGACGCGCTAAAGAACCGACAGCTCAATAGACAGATTGAAAAGCGACCTTCGCCGTTTTAATATGGACCGCATAAAGGACGTGATAGAGCAAGAGCTCCAAGGTCTTTTCAAGAGATCTGTCTATTGGGCAGAGTCAGCTTGCGAAACTGAAGACCAATGATGGCAGGATCGTTTCCTCCAAGCCTGAGCTGTTGAGAGAGATCGAGAGTTTCTATGGACAGTTATACACGTCAACAAGCAACCCCGTTACGAATCTGGCAAACGACCCAAGATCAGCCAGATTTACCCGACACTACACCAAAGATATCTGGGACGTTAGCTTTTACGAGATTAGGATGGCTCTGAAGCAGCTTAAAAACAGCAAGGCGCCGGGTGATGACTGAGTCACGGCCGAACTCTTGAGGGCCGGCGGAAAACCCGTTCTTAAGGCCCTCCAGAAGCTGATTGATTCCGTCATACACGAGGACAAAACGCTACAGGCATGGAACAGAAGTGTGGTGGTACTTTTCTTTAAGAAGGGTGATAATACTCTTCTTAAGAATTATGGGCCCATCTCACTTCTGAGCCCATGTCTACAAGCTATTCTCGAGAGTCATTACGAACCGTCTCGCGCGCAGGTTTGACGACTTCCAGCCTCCCGAACAAGCCGGACTCCGTAAAGGCTTTAGCACCGTAGACCACATACATACGCTGCGGCAGGTTATACAGAAGACCGAAGAGTATAACCTGCCTCTGTGCTTAGCGTTTGTGGATTACGAAAAAGCCTTCGATTCGATTGAGACATGGGCTGTACTGCAGTCTCTTCAAAGGTGCCAGATCGACTATCGGTACATCGAGGTGCTGAAGTGTCTGTATGAAAACGCTACTATGTCAGTCCGACTCCGCTGTACTAGAAAGATGAGATGGCGCAAGGGTGTCGACACATGTTGCATCCCACACCAAAGCCCGACCTAACTTCCAAGGCATTATAGTCATTCCGTCTGGTCTCTTCCCATCGTCGCGCGACAAGCCATTGGATTCTAGAATAGCTGGCACCCCGGCGGTGACAAGAGCACGACGGATAATGTCATTGATGCTGGCGTGCCGGGCTATCCGCCCTGCGCTCCTACTGCAAGCCATGGTGTGCGAGGCAGTCGACACCTTCACCGCATTGACAGCGATGCAGAGCCACGCAAGAAGGCCAAGACGCAGGTATGTAGCGAGCCGGAAGGTCGATACACCCAGCATGGTGCCTATGTTGGGTGACGGTAGTGCTTGCAGCCAGAGGCCCGACTCCCATTCACCCACAGCCAGAAGGCGAGCACGCTCAGCAGCATTGGTAGACGTATTAATAAGTTTATTCCGTACCTACCTCCAGAGCAGCTCATCCGACTGTCTCTGGGAAGATCTCTTTTATTTAACTTCACTTGGAAATCCTGAAATGTTGCAATCATTATTTCACCCATTTCCACTGAAGTTATCGGGCTGAAATTTGGCACACATGTTTGGTTCTCGTGACAATGCAAGATAATAGCTTTTTTAAAAATATTTAAAAATTGATTTGCTATCACTTACATTTAACCGCTCGTGACCACTAAATTCTTGATTCTCTATCAATTACCATTCTAACGTCAAACAACAAGGACAAGTGTAGACTAGTCATTAGATTTAGTCATTTAAAGGCTGTCAAATCCAGTAGGCAAACTTCCTTTTGCCTGTTATCGCCAATTCTATACAGGGTGGCAGGGACATCGACGTACAACCTGTTACCATGGATACAATACATGATTTTAAAGTGCAAATTTTAAAGTGTAATTTTTAGTCGGTTATTACTGGTGAATCCATGGTTACACTTTGCGCATCGAGGTCCCTGCCACATTGTATTAGCTTAGGTATACCATAAACTGGTAATACGTACCTAAATGAGTTACATTTAATGATAGATATAGAGCTTCCGAAAGAGTGGGTCTCTAGATGAACATGAAAAAGACAAAGGTCATGTCGAATGCCCATGTAACACCCACTCCCATGAAGATCGGAGGCGCTACACTCGAAGTTATGGACGAGTACGTTTACCTAGGACAAACTGTCCAGTTAGGTAAGTCCAAGTCGCGCCTGCTGAAGACCGCGGGCGCGCTGTAATGGCTGCTTCCCAACTTGGGAGGGCCCAGCGCACGATGCCGGAAACTTTATGCCGGCATCTTGAAGAGTATGGCCCTCTACGGGGCCCCCATCTGGGAGGACTCCCTCCAGAGGAGGGAGAATGTCGCCGCCTTGCGGGCACCCCAAAGGGCCATAGCCCAGCGGGCGGCGCGTGCTTACCGCACGGTGGGCTTTGCGACGGCATGTGCTCTGACCGGCACCCCTCCTTGGGAACTCGAGGCATGGGTGCTCGCCAGAGTAGTATATGAATGGACGGCGGGGCGGAGGGCGAGAGGCGAACGCCCAGCCTCGGAAGAGCGGGAGGCCGTCCGGCGGGAGGCGAGGGACGCCATTATTGTCCATTGGACGGCGGACCTTAACACCGCCGCCTTCGGCCGCTGAACACTCGACGCGATTGGTCCGGTCCTGCGAGACTGGCTCAAGCGGTCGCATGGGTTCCTCTCCTTCCGTCTCGTGCAAGTGCTATCCGGACACGGTTGCTTCGGATCGTACCTGGGGGCTTACTCTTGAAACTAATTTTAATTTCAATCTAAACCCAATACAATTCCAATGTCAATTTTGCAGTCACGTGATTCGGTACTCTGGAACACAATAGTGTCAACATGGGATTGAAATTGGGATTGCCCCGCCATTATTTTATTCAACGTGAAGTTAGCTACGTTACGGGCCGCAATAGTGTTGTTCGACTCATTACAATAAACCGGTAATAGAGAATTAAAAATCAAAATCAAAATCAAAATCAAAAGTCATTTATTCAAACTAGGCTGAGAGTCAGCACTTTTCGAACGTCAAAAAAAAAATAAAACATAAGACAGTCCCCCCAAAACGCCCACCCTTCGACACTTCCTAGTGCTTTAGCTGGGAAGAAGAAGTGGCGCAACAAACTCCCCAGCAGCACAGCTGTCTGTTCAGTTAGAAGAACTTGATACTGTACAATACAATAGTAAAAAATAAAATGATTTAAAGAGTCTAATAAAATAAACAATTAAGTATATGAATGTAATTCATACAACCTGTCAGTAGGTAAGCTAATTCTGGTGAAAGAACACAAACATTGTCTTGAGTTAATCACAGCGACCAACTATTCTTATCGTTTAAGTAGTCGTTAATAGAATAGTATGCCTTAGAACAAAGGTTGGATTTTACTTTGGCTTTAAACGCACTAAAATGTAAATCTAACAAAGAAGAGGGAAGCTTGTTATAAAAGGTTATACCAAGCCCAACAAATGAGTTATGAACCTTATGAAGCCGGTGAAAGGGAGCACGTAGTTTATCCTTATTTCTAGTATTTATATTATGAATATCACTGTTTTTAGTGTATAAGTGTATATTTTGCCTAATATATAAGATGTTAGCGAATATGAATTGCGATGCCACCGTGAGAATACCGATATCTTTAAAAAAATCTCTTAGGGACACTCTAGCACCCAGTTGGTAAATTGCTCGAACAGCTCGCTTTTGAAGAACAAAAATATTTTGAATATCAGCGGCTTTGCCCCACAACAGAATGCCGTAGGACATAACGCTATGAAAATAACTGAAATAAACTAACCGAGCTGTTTCAACGTCAGTGTACTGTCTTACTTTTCTAACGGCATAGGCGGCCGAACTGAGCCTTCCCGCTAGGCTTGATATGTGTGAGCCCCACTGAAGTTTAGCATCTACTGTTATGCCCAAAAAAACTGTCGAGTCTACGGTTTCAAGCACCTCTTTATCTAACACGATGTTTGGACCAAGATTTCTAACATTCGGTAAGGCGAATTTTACACACTTTGTCTTCTTGGCATTAAGTACTAGGTTATTTGCCGTAAACCAATCCGTAAGCATTGAGAGTGCACTGTTTACGTCGTCAAAATCTTGTCTATTCCTGTCTACTTTAAAAATAAGAGAAGTGTCATCTGCAAACAGAACAACATCACAAATACCCTTTAAATAGAATGGTAAGTCATTGATATATACTAAAAATAAGAATGGGCCGAGTATTGAGCCTTGAGGCACACCTAACTGAACAGGTAGCCCGGAAGATTTTACACCATTACTTTCTACACATTGGAACCTACTATGTAAATAAGAATTTATTACGTTTAAAGCTTCGTTATCGACACCATAATAACGCAGTTTACGCAAAAGCGTTTCATGGTGCACGCAATCAAAGGCTTTGGAGAGATCACAGAAAACTCCAATAGAATTTTGCGAGTTCTCCCATGCGTTAAATATGTGTTTCAACAAAGCAACACCCGCATCTGTAGTCGAACGACCCTTTGTAAAGCCATATTGTTCCTCATGAAGGAGGCTATTTAAATTAAAATGTCTTAGCAACTGCTTGAGTATTAATTTTTCAAATATTTTACTAAATGCCGGTAATATAGAAATAGGCCTAAAATTGCCCACGTTATTTTTATTACCCGATTTAAATAATGGTATGACTTTACTAATCTTCATGAGGTCAGGAAAAGTTCCCGAGTCAACACATTTATTAAAAGTAACAGCAAGATAGGGGGCTACGATGTCGATTATATTACTTAAAAGTTTAATAGAGATGCCCCAGTAATCCCCAGTGTTTTTTGATTTAAGTGTATTAAAAATATTTACTACATCACGAGGCGTTACATGTTCGAAACTTAATAAGCTACTACATTTGGGCACACTACTATGCAAAAGGTTTTCAGCTTTAGACGGGGACGAATTTAAGGTGTGAGTCGTAGTTAAAGGTATGTTGGCAAAAAACTCATTAAAAGCCTCAGCTATGTCAGCAGATTCATTAAGTAATGTGTTGTTGACCATAATCTCTAGTTGTTTTTCCTGTTTAACCGATTTACCCGTTTCATTGTTAATAATTTTCCATGTGGTTTTTATTTTATTATTAGATTTTTTTATAGTATCGCTTAAAAATTTAGATTTAGCAAAAGCACAGATCTTTTTAAATAATTTTGAATAATTTCTGACATACTCCAGGAAAGGAGTATCAAACCTGTATTTTTTCAAACCATACAGCTCGTATAGTGTCGCTCTACTTTTATAAATACCTGGTGTGGCCCATTGGTTGAAGCCGACGGAGGTGCCATTAATGTCAATGGTTTTGGTTTTGAAAGTAGACTGGTATTCTTTATGCACTATATCAAAAAGGGCTCCATAGATTTCATTAGGATGCTCATGTTCTATTAAAGATGGTGTAATCCTACGAGATATATTATTTTTAAATTTGTTGCAACGACTAGCTGTATATGGCCTGCATTCTATTTTATGCGGCTTTTTGTGTAAGAATAAAGGGAAGCTAGCTAATAAACCACAGTGGTCGGACGTTAAGTCAGTTAAAACTAATTTATTTTTGGCATCGCAATCACTAAAAATATTATCAAGGCATGTTGACGAAGATGCCGTGATCCTAGTAGGTTCAGAAAACAAGTTAATTAAATTAAAAGACCTAAATAGATTAAGTAGTCTAATACTTAATGGAGTAACATCTAAAATATTAATATTAAAATCTCCACACAAAATTATACTTTTATTACTTGATTTTAACTTGTTGAGTAAATCCTCCATTACCAATTCGAAACGAATGAAATCTCCAGATGGGGGTCGATAAACGCATACTATGACGTATCGCTCGAGTTCAACACAAGACAACTCAATAGTGCGCTCAATAGAAAGATTAACTAAATCTAAACGTTGTTTACATTTCAACTTGTTTGAAACAAGGACTAAAGAACCACCACGAATAGCAGTTTTCCTTACAAAAGCACTTTGCACGGTAAAAAAATCATCATTGATCAACACTACTTCATGTTCCTTCAACCAGTGTTCAGTCAAACATAACACCTGAACATCATAGTTTTCTAGTAATAAACTTAACTCTAGCTCTTTGCCGGACAGACCCTGCATATTTTGATGTACCACGTTCAAAACATGCGGCTTTCCCGTTGTCGCACCTAGTAGTTTAAACTACTAGGTGTATCAATAGTGGCGTTAGTACCACTACTAACAGTAATCGATGGTACACTACAGGTACCAGTGTTAAGGTGTAAATTGTATGCTAAAAGATTAACAATTTGTCTCCTACAACTAGGTGGTAAATACAAAGTATAATTTGTCAGTTTGTAATCAGTAATAAATTGATTACAATCAAAATATAGAATGGCGTCACTGTGACGACTAGTCCTATTATAAATTAACATATTCATATTATAAATGTGCCTATTTTGCTTATCAGACAAGTATTGTGAATAAGGCAAGGCAGAGAAAATAAATCTACAATTCTTGGTCTCATTGAGATGTAACATCAATTGGACACATTTAATTATGTCCTTTTTTCGAACAGTTAAACTATCCCCATACAACAATATAACAGTTGAACTGGGGTTGATTTTTGACAATTGAATATTATTTATTAATTGGCTAATACTGGCACCGGGTGAACAATTATTAATTACATATTTTTGAGAACACTGATTAAATATTCTACCGAAACCTTGACCAAATTTGTCAGAAAAAACATATGTTGTATTCATCGAACTATCATCAATACAGCTACCTACTGGTTGAGATGCTGCGAGTGCTGAGAGTGTGGGTGTAATAAGTTGAGGCTGGGGTGCCTGGGAGCAAGTACAGCTAAATGAGAGGTTATTAGTTAGCAACTCATATGTCTCAGCATTGAATTTGACCAGGTCTGCCAACTCACTGGCCTCCTGCATGCGCTTACTCAGGTCTTGTTGAGTAGCCTCATATTTACTAAAGATATCCTTTAGAGCATATTCCCTAACAAGCAATTCATCCTGAAGGTGCTGAGTATCAGTATCATACAAGGTGTTACATAATTGCAAGTCACTATTGCATTTCCTTAATTCTTGTATTAAATTTAAATTTTTTTGCCTTAGTTTTGTGTTTAATTTGCTAACTTTTTGGCATTTTAATGATTTCTGATATTTTCTAATCATTCTATTAATTTTAAAAAATGCTTTATCCTTTAAATAACGCGGCCAATAAATAAATATCTTATAGATAGTTGCTTAATTGAGTAATTGTGACGTAATCAATTCATTTGGGCGTAAGAAAATGATTAAAATCATAAAATTAACCATGACTTTGGCTGCATGCGGTAGGATCGTTGCCATGCCCTACACTATCTACTAATAAAAAAGACGGCGTAGAAGGTCTCAATTTTCTATAGTAAAAGTAGTCAAGTTTTAGTTTGTTTAGAACAGTTAGATATTGTTCGCGTTTGGTTCCTTTGTAGTAAGAAATACCCAATGGCGTTCTTTATTTATGTAAAATAACAATATTGAGCGTGTCTAGTAATAATAAAAAAACCTAGAAGAAAACCAATGAAAATGTAGTGTGGTATATTTTCTCTTACATTAAATCTTGAATATCTTTGGAACCCGTGGTACGCTTTACATAATTCCAACTGTAAAAATGGTTTTATCCATAGATCTATCGTTTAAAACCAAAATAAATAAAAACTGTACATAAATAAGAAATCTCATTTTCAACTTACGTAATTATACGAGAACCTTACATTATTTTCAAATATTCCGTATAAAACTCAAATAAGTACAACTGGATTTTATTATGAAAACTATGTAGATAGTAATGAGATCAAATTAAATTAACTAGTTAATTAGAAACCTATAGGTACATTGAGTTGAGCCAAAATCTCTTAACATTTCTCGTCTTTGTTTCCATTCTTTTTTAGGGAATTACGTAAAACACTGTTTAATACTGCTAATCGTGCCATATTAAACTCCTTTTACTTGTTTAAAACCACTTAAAATGCAAAACAATTTCAAAAAAGTTACACTTTTGCTATTGGAAAAATCACAATCTACAAACAATCCCAGCGTAATATTGATGCAATACACAGCTGTCAAAAAAACTCAAGAGTAGCGATTACCGCGCGCCAAGCCCGATCCCGATTTCATTTAGTTCTCCAAAAAGACACGCAATTTAAACACGATTTGGCGCTAGCGTCGAACTCAAGAGTACGAAACGTCACAATTCCAATGTCGATCGATCGGAATTGAACTCAAGAGTAAGCACACTGCACTTAATTGGGCGGTAGGAGACGCCGTCGTGCCACAACTGTGGTGCGGCGGAGGACACGGCGCAGCACACCCTTCAGGTGTGCCCGTCGTGGTCCGAGCCGCGCCGCAGTCTCATTGCGGTGATCGGACCGGACCTCTCACTCCGCGGTTTGGTTAACGCCATGCTGGAGGATGAGAGGTCGTGGTCAGCGGTCGCCTCCTTCTGCGAATGCGTCATGACCCAGAAGGAGGCTGCGGAGCGCGCGCGGGAGGACGATCCTAACGCGGCCTCGCTCCGAAGGCGGAGGAGGGGTCGAAGAAGACGTTAGTATGACAGTCATCTTCGACTCCTCCCAGGTGGAGGCCAGCAGGCAACGGGCGTGGGGGCAACCTTGCCTGTATTGCACAGGCCTCCACCAGTGTCGGACGAGAATGGCTAGGTTCCCGGCCATTTCCGTAGCCCCCCAGTCAGGGGGGCATGCGGGGCCCGCCAGCTAGGCATGCGCCGGGAGGGAAGTGGTAGCAAAGGTTGAGCCAGTTTCCCATGACCCTCCCATCACGGCGATGCAGGAATACTGAGTATTTAGTGGGTATACTGTCACTCTGACAGTAGTCCCACATACCCCGTCTCACCCCCACGAGCGGGCATGCATAAAGCATTTTCTCAGTCAAAAAAAAAGGTATGTCCGACTTCGAGAAAAAGGTCAATCGTCGAATCCGACTCGGCTGGGCAGCGTTCGGGAGGCTTCGCAATATCTTCTCGTCCCAAATACCGCAGTGTCTCAAGACGAAAGTCTTTGACCAGTGTGTGTTGCCAGTGATGACCTATGGTAGAGACGTGGTCGCTCACAATGGGCCTTATCAGAAGGCTTAAAGTCGCCCCAAAGGGCAATGGAGAGGGCTATGCTCGGAGTTTCCCTACGCGATCGAATCAGAAATGAAGAGATCCGCAGGAGAACCAAGGCAACCGACATAGCTCGAAGAATTGCCAAACTTAAGTGGCAGTGGGCAGGGCACATTGCTCGCTAAAACAGATGGCCGATGGGGCCGAAAGGTTCTGGAGTAGCGAACGCGTACCGGAAGACGTAGAGTGGGAAGGCCTCCCACAAAGTAGACCGATGACCTTGTGAAGGCTGCGGGTATCCGCTGGATGTGGGAAGCACAAGACCGGTCGAATTGGAGGAGCCTGAGGGAGGCCTATGTCCAGCAGTGGACGTCTTTCGGCTGAAATGATGATGATGATAACCGATGAACGTTTGGCTACAAAATTCAACATGTCAAGAAGAACGTTAGAAAGAAAGTTAAGAATGGCAAGAGAATGTTTAACGGGATTTTGTGCCGCATTTTCTGGGATTAGATCATTTGACCAGAGAAGAGGTGGTAGCTCGAAATCTTTCTATTCCTGCTCATATTTACGGAGGCCCCCACGACTCGGCTATTTTGGTGTTTGACGGCACTTATTTATACATTTAAAAGAGATCCAATTTCCTGTTCCAACGGGTAACATTCAGCTTTCATAAATTCCTAAACCTAGTGAATCCTTTTATGGTAGTTTGTACAGATGGTTACATTTGAGATGTTATGGGGCCCTTTGCAGCTACAACTTCAAATGCCACAATCGTGCACAGCCTAATGGAAGACTAAACTTCTGCTTGGCATGGTTTTCTTAGGCCCAACGATGTTTTTGTACTAGACCGTGGCTTTCGGGACTCGATTCCCAGTATTGAAGAATGCGGCTACAATCCTCAGATGCTAGATCTAGAGGAGAACAGTTGACGACAGCAGATGCGAATAAGTCAAGACTCATCACAATGACCCGTTGGGTGGTCGTGACCATAAATGGTAGATTCAAAAAAGATTTTCAAAATCTTTCGGCACGTCTATTTTAATGTTTCTCTGACTTCAAAATTACTGCGGCAATCATCAATGCAAGACTTTTTCCATTGGGCATGCCACGTTTGCGGCGGAAGTCCCCTCTTTGAGGAGTGACTTGAGAGGCGGCATGGCGTCCTCACCTTCCGCCTGACGCAGGTACTCACCGGACACGGTTGTTTCGGGAGGTTCCTGTTTCGGATAGGGCGGGAGGAAACGCCCGGGTGTTTCCACTGCGAAGATCGCCCTGAGGACACGGTGGAGCACACGGTGGCGGTCTGCCCGGCTTGGGCGGAGCACCGCCGTGTCCTCGTGGAGGCGATCGGCGGCGGCGATCTCTCGCGTCCGGTCCTGGTCCAGGCCATGGTACGGAGCGAGAGTGCATGGGTAGCAGTCACCTCCTTCAGCGAAGCAGTAATGCTTGCGAAGAGGGAGGCGGCGCAAGTGACGCGACCCTAGCCGCCGCAGGATACGGAGACGCCCTGGGCGTCGGGAATCCCATGCCGATTTCCGGCCACCGTAGGCATGGGCTTGCGGACGGCGAGTAATGGGTAGCTCGCTGTCCGGTAAGCAATCCCAAGTCGACGGCGCGTTGTGTTCCACGCGCGCCTCTAAGAGAAGTCAGCACAAACCGAAGGGGCAAGGGCCGATGCCTGTCAGGGGTGCGGGTTTGTTCGAAAGAGATACCACAGCCCCTGGCATACGTGCTACTGAGAGAACACGGATGGGTTTTAGTCAGTAAAAGTCTGACACGCCCTCCTGCTCCACCCAGAGCGGGAGAAGTTATTTGATAATTTCCAACCCAAAAAAAAAAACACGTCCATTCGAGGACAGCATTTACGCCGAACAATTCATTATTATTATTAATTAAAATATCAATAGAGAGAATGAACTGGCGGAGTATGTGAGACAGCACAACTTAAATAGGCAAGAGTTGCTTTCGCGCCAATTGACGCCGATTTGAATTTGCACTCACCACACGACGCACACATACACACACACCCACACTGAAACATGACCACACTCACAAGTGCTAAAATACTGACTCCCAAAATACAAGCCCTGGCTTAGTTTGGGTATCAGTTCCGTACCTTATGTAATTTAATTAATATTGTAGCTTTGTTTGTACCAACGTCTTGTGAATGTTTTTTTGTGAAATAAACTTTTTTATTTTTTTTTCACTTTTATTGTACTATTTGCTGATGATACGAGGGTCATTCAATAAATACTTAGCCTACAAAAAGTAAACGAAAATTTTGGAAAAGTGGCAATTTATTTTTTCAACATAGTCTCCTTTTAGTTCGATACACTTAGCCCAGCGATGCTCCAACTTTTTTAAGCCGTCCGAAAAATAGTTTTTGTCAAACTCTGCAAAATAGGCCTCCGTGGCGGCGATGACCTCCTCATTCGATCCATATCTATTCCCGGCGAGTGATTTTTTCAGATTAGGAAACAGAAAGAAGTCACAAGGGGCCAAATCTGGAGAATGCGGTGGATGGGGCAGCAATTCGTAGCGTAATTCGACCAATTTGGCCATGGCAACGGCAGACGTGCGAACCGGTGCGTTGTCGTGGTGAAACAGCACTTTTTTCTTCGCCAGATGTGATCATTTTTTCTTTAATTCGGCGTCGAATCGGCCCAATAAATCGGCATAGTAAAGCCCTGTAATTGTTTTACCCTTCTCGAGGTAATCGATGTAGATCACACCTTGTGAATCCCGGAAAACGGTGGGCATAACTTTTCCGGGCGTTTTTACAGTTTTCGCCTTCTTTGGAGCACGTTCCCCGGTCTGGATCCATTGTTTTGATTGCTCCTTGGTCTCTGGTGTGTACCAGTGGATCCAGGTTTCATCGACGGTCACAAAACGACGCAAAAACTCCCGCTGGATTCCGCTTAAACAGCGCCAAACACGTCTCCGATGTGGTCTCACGGTTGCGCTTGTTTTCTGGTGTGAGTAAACGCGGCACCCATCGCGCCGACACACACTGGTCCCGAATGATAAAAAAGTGGACATTAAGAAATTTTTGACAGAAGGTCAACGGATTCGGCTGATTTTTTTTTTTGTAGACAGCTGATGCAATTACAAATCACTTTTATAGATTGAGTTTTTGCCAAATAAGCCGTATTTTCAGAGAAAAAAAATATTGAAATATTTTTTGTATGAAAGAAATCCTAATTTTGTCTTTATCTTCCAAGATTCAAACGTATTCAAAATAAAACTTAGCGCAGCTTGTAGAGGTGCTAATTGCTCACCACTTAGTCATAGACACTCTTCTGCGATTTTGTGCTCCTTTTGAGTTACAGGCACTTTAAATATTTTTTGTATGAAAAAATCCTAATTTTCTCTTTATCTTCCAAGATTCAAACGTATTCAAAATAAAACTTAGCGCAGCTTGTAGAGTAACTCTTACAAATATATGAAATTATCAGTATCAAATAAACAAACAAGGAAATCTCAAAACGTGTTCAGACATGTTTATGTACAGGTAAGTTATTGTGTGACTCGTATGTAAATTTTTTTTTGTATAGAGTCATTGCTTAATTACCCTATAAGTGACGATTTAGGCTCTATTTGGTCATCTAGTCGAACGCGTCGAAAACGCTGAATGATGAATAGGTATATAAATTGCAATTAAAAATTCCCTTTGTAGTTTTGCGGTATTTATGTAGGAGCACATCTTAGTATGTTTTATTTTCTCGTGACTCATCCAAATTGCAAGAATATTTGGCTCATTATCTAACTACCCCATTAGGTAATGAGGTAGTTAGGTAATGAGCCATTATCTAACTACCCCATTAAGTAACGGGATAGTTGGGTAATGAGTCATATATCAATAGTATAAGGGCAAGCGGAACCCGTTTTTGTTCATTACGCGTCTTGTGCTCGTAAAAACAACACAATTTTTTATCAACTATCACCACATTGTAACTTTTATTTATTTGCCTGTAACATTTTTGTATCAAAATGACTACATTTGTGACTAATTTAGACATTTTTTCTTTTTTGAGTAATAGTGGGTGCCTTAAAAATAGTGATTTACTGTGTCAAACCATTATAAATCGTATTTCAAGTGAAATTCCAAACGAAGAGCTCAGTATTATCAAAAAGTTTTGCCAAAATTATACGTCAAACCTAGCTAGAAGATGGGACGATTCAGGTAGAAACGAAAGATTTGGTGTTAAAAACAAGGAGTGGTTTTTTTTATTTTTTATTTTTTGGGTGGGAAATCATCAAATAACTTCTCCCGCTCTGGGTGGAGCAGGAGGGCGTGTCAGACTTTTACTGACTAAAACCCACCCGTGTTCCTTCAGTAGCCCTTAAGCCAGGGGCTGTGGTGTCTCTTTCGAACAAACCCGCACCCCTGGCAGGCATCGACCCTTGCGGGTCCCATCACTTTTGTGCTGACATCTCTTTGAGGCGCGCGTGGAACACAACGCGCCGTCGACTTGGGCTTGGTCCTTACCGGACAGCGAGCTACCCATTACTCGCCGTCCGCAAGCCCATGCCTACGGTGGCCGGAAATCGGCCTGGGATTCCCGACGCCCAGGGCGTCTCCGTATCCTGCGGCGGCTGGGGTCGCGAGGGCGCATATGCTGCCTCTCCCTCACGTGCGCCGCCTCCCTCTTCGCGAGCATCACTGCTTCGCTGAAGGAGGTGACGGCTCCCCATGCCCTCTCGCTCCGTACCATGGCCTGGACCAGGGCCGGACGCGAGAGATCGCCGCCGCCGATCGCCTCCACGAGGACACGGCGGTGCTCCGCCCAAGCAGGGCAGACCGCCACCGTGTGCTCCACCGTGTCCTCAGGGCGATCTACGCAGTGGAAACACCCGGGCGTTTCCTCCCGCCCTATCCGAAACAGGAACCTCCCGAAACAACCGTGTCCGGTGAGGACCTGCGTCAGGCGGAAGGTGAGGACGCCATGCCGGCGTTTGGCCTCCTCGCGCCACTCCCACATTTGCGCGAGGACCTTTGCCTCCAGATCCCATGGCGGTAATCCGGCAAGGAGGCCCGCCGCCTCGCCGAAACAAGGAGTGGTTGGAGTCTAAAATTTTGTGGCCAACTTTAACTTCTGTGAATTTTCCTATGTTGTTTGATCCAGAATATACCATAGAGGACATTTCAGTAGACGTAGAAGAGCATAATTTATCGTACGAAGAGGAAGCGGGTGCATCTACATCAGAAGCTACCACAAATACTCCCAGAACTAGAAATAAACGACCATTTGAAGATTTAACAAATAAGCAGAAGAAAAGACGTTCTTTGTCTCTTTTGGAGCATTCCGAAGAAGAGCTGTTCTATGCTCTTATTGCTAAACTTAATGAAAACGGGCGCACTGTTTGTTCTAAAGTTATTAAGTGCCTCTCAAATAAGCCAGAAAAGGTGCAAGAAGTAAGTGACTTTTTATATAAAGCTTCTGATAAATCGATTTCCGAGGAAGACACCTTAGCTCTTGCCACAGCATTGAGTTTATCAAAATGGCAATATCTAACTTTGAGGTCCATTTTAAGTACAAATGGCACAGCGGCTTTTCCATCTTACCAGAAGTTACTGTTGAAGAAGAAAGAATGCTATCCAGCAAAAGAAGATATTGTGATATCGGAGTCAGGAGCTAAAATTAAGTTACAGGCAGTTCTAGATTTAACTGCCGAGAAGATTTTGAAAGTGACTGGTTCAAATATTAATGGTGGTGTTTTGAAGCTAGTTAGTAAATGGGGCTGTGACGGAGCTTCTTCACAAAGTTGTTACAAACAAAAACCAACTGGTGACATATTTTCAGAATCTTCTGTATTTATGGTTAGTTTTGTGCCACTTCGCCTTATGAGTGACAACGATGTGATAGTATGGGAAAATCCGCGCCCTTCTTCAACAAACTATTGCAGACCAATTATGTTCGAATTCAAACAAGAAACAAAAGAATATATTCAGCAAGTAGAAGCAACATTACAAGAAGAAATTCAGAACCTTCTACCAACAAAGTTATTTGATGGCGAATTTGAAGTATTTCATGAATTGCATATGACGATGATCGACGGCAAAGTATGCACGGCACTTTCACAGACACAGTCTGCAGCCAATTGCAACATTTGCTTAACAAATCCGAAAGATATGAACAACTTGAACCTCGTTTTTAACAAACCAGAAAACCATGATATGTACAAATATGGTTTATCTTCACTTCACATGTGGTTGCGATGCATGGAATGTATTTTGCACATATCTTACAACTTAGATTTCAAAAAATGGGCGGCTCGGGGTGAGGACAAACTGCTCCGAAAATCAAGAAAAGAGTTAACGCAGCATAAGTTTTTTGTTGTAACTGGCTTAATGATTGATATCGTCAAACAAGGCTTTGGGACAACAAACGATGGCAATACAGCTCGACGGTTTTTCAATGATTACGAAAGGTCAGCTGAGATAACAGGAGTTAATGCTAATTTGATTAAGAGATTTGCTGTAATTTTGCAGGCAATATCTTCTGGGAGAAATGTAGATATTGAAAAATTTAGAATTTATTGCAGAGAAACAGCAGAACTTTATGTCAGCGAGTACTCGTGGTATTACATGCCTTCGAGTGTACATAAACTTTTAGTGCATGGTGCAGATATTTGCCAGCATTTTTCTTTTATTCCAATTGGTATGATGTCCGAAGAAGCCTCAGAAGCAAGAAACAAAGATTTTCGTTCAATCAGAGAAAAGCATACTAGAAAGATAGGCAGAATGCAAACAAATGAAGATATTTTACACCAGTTACTTATCAGCTCCGATCCGTACATTACGAACATAAGACCGAAGTTCACCAAAATTCAAAAGCAGCAGAGGTTTGAAGAAGCCGAAAATCTTCTAAAGGATGACGTTTCACCCAATGAACTCGATTTAGAAGTTGCTGATGAGGAAGAAGTATACGTCGACATTGAGAATAATCCCCCACAAGATCCGCTAGCATAATTCACATTGTAACATACGCACGTTCATGTTAGTTTATTTAAGTTTGTAAGTTTGTAATCTAGTTTATTTAAGTTATTAAGTTTATAGGTACTGAGAAAAAATGCGCTTAAAATTAATTTATGTTCTAGTTTATTTAAATTTGTAAAATAATAGTTTACTTTAGTTATTAAGTTTACAGGTACTGAAAAAAAATGCGCTTTGTTTTATTTTTTGTGTTTGTTTTATTTATTTATTTATTCATATTATGTTGACGACAGCCCTAGCAAAGTATTACATTTGTAAACAAAGACTACCCACTGTTGGGGTAGTCAAATAAAAAGTTGTATTTTACATTTCATATGACTTATTAGGACAAAGTAGGGTAGAACAATATTGTTTATTTTTATTATACCCTGATATTTTATTGTGACAATGACTTGACATTGAATCTTGATCGCACGAACATTGCTCTGTGAATTAACCTGTGAAAATAATTGTAAAAGCGTGTGTTTTGTTGTGGAACTATAATTAAAAGACTGTTAATAGTGCAAGTGCCGTTTATTATTGAAGAAAGTGACCAAAACAGATAAGCACGCCAAGATCCCTGCCCTAAATCAAATACATATTAAGTGATAAAGTATAAAAATAAATAAATAAACAAAACATGCATGTAAAGATAAATTAAGCGTTAGGGTTACAGGTAGTTCAAATTTTTTAAGTACGCCTTAATACATTACCTATATTATTATATAGGTTTGTATTTTGACGGTCCTAAGCCCGTTAAAGTACGAAGGAAAAGTTTTAATTGCAATTTATACCTTTTTATCATTCAGCGTTTCCGACGCATTCACTAGCGTTAGATGACCAAATATAGCCCAAATTATAAGTAATCGGCTAATTAAGCAATGACTCATTACCAAAAAATGCTTATAATCTGAATATGAGTCACACAATAAATTACCTGTACCTGAACATGTCTGTACACGTTTTGAGATATCCAAGTTGTTTATTTGATATTAGGTCTTTACCTATGAAATTGCCGTTCTGCAGTACTGGCCATTTCAAATCAAAATAATTTTTGTTTGGCTAAGAATTCTAATTTCAAATTAATTTTATTTTAAAAACATGGATTTTTTTTTCTAAAAGTAGTCATTTCTTTATTGATTAGTGTTACATTTTCATCGCATTTCAATCTTTTTCGTCATCATGGATACGTTAAAAATTCGAGTAATTATGGAATATGAGTACCGTCGTGGCAGCAACGCGGCACAAGCGGCACGCAACATCAACGACGTTTACGGAGCTAACACTACAAACCAACGCACCACCTGTTATTGGTTTGCTCGCTTCCGTTCTGGAAATTTCGACCTGAAAAATGAACCTCGCGGTCGTCCGAAGACTTTGGTCGACAATGACGAATTAAAGGCGATTGTGGAAGCTGATGATACACAATCTACGGCTGAATTAGCAGCAGCTTTCGACGTTAGCGTCAAAACAATATTGGTCCATTTGCGTCAAATTGGCAAGGTAAAAAAGCTTGACAAATGGGTGCCCCACGAACTCAATGATCGCCAGCGCGAAGTACGCGTCGAGACGTGCCTTGCACTGCTCAACAGACACACAAATGAAGGAATTTTGAACCGCATTGTTACCTGCGATGAAAAATGGATTCTGTTTGATAACCGTAAGCGCTCAGCAAGTTGGTTGGATCCTGGTTCAGCACCTAAACAATGCCCTAAACGAAAACTTACCCCTAGAAAAGTGATGGTCACTGTTTGGTGGTCTAGCGCCGGTGTGATTCATCACAGCTTCTTACCAAACGGGGTGAGCATTACTGCAGATGTGTACTGTGAAGAACTGAACACAATGATGGAGAAGCTGGCGCATCTCCAACCAGCATTGGTCAATCGCTCGTCTCCGCTGCTCCTGCACGACAACGCGCGACCTCATACTGCACAGCAGACGGTCTCCAAGTTGCAAGAACTGGGGTTGGAAGCTCTCCGTCATCCGCCCTACTCACCAGACCTTGCGCCTACAGACTACTACTTTTTCCAGAATTTGGATAACTTCTTGGCGGGAAAAAAATTTAATACCCGAGAGGCAGTACAAAATGCCTTTGAAGAATTTGTTGCCTCCCGTCCAGCTGATTTCTTTAAGAAGGGCATCAATAAACTGCCACTGCGATGGCAAAGATGCATTGATTGCATGGGTGATTACTTCGATTAATACAAATAAAAAATTCATGAAAAAAATTCGTTTAAATTTTTTCATACAAAACGGCAATTTCATAGGTAAAGACCTATTATATTTAAAATAAGACTTTTTTTAATAGAAAGACATTTATAAGAGTTACTTATTAATGAAGAAAATGTTATTACATCTTAGTCTATCTTTAACAAGATTATTTCTAATCCGCCTGAATTAATTTTTTAACTCTGAAAATACGGCTTATTTAACAAAAAATACATCTTTAAAAGTAACTTGTAATTGTATCAGCTGTCTACAAAAAACTAGTAAAGCTCATCCGACAACGAAAAATTTAAAGTGCCTGTAACTGAAAAGGAGCACAAAATCGCAATTGAGTGTCTATGGCAAAGTGATGAACAATTAACCCCTCTACAAGCTGCGCTAAGTTTTATTTTGAATACGTTTGAATCTTGGAAGATAAAGACAAAATTAGGATTTTTTCATACAAAAAATATTTAAAGTGCATGTAACTCAAAAGGAGCACAAAATCGCAGTTGAGTGTCTATGACAAAGTAGTGAGAAATTAGCCCCTCTACAAGCTGCGCTAAGTTTTATTTTGAATACGTTTGAATCTTGGAAGATAAAGACAAGATTAGGATTTTTTCATACAAAAAATATTTAAAGTGCATGTAACTCAAAAGGAGCAGAAAATCGCAGTTGAGTGTCTATGACAAAGTAGTGAGAAATTAGCCCCTCTACAAGCTGCGCTAAGTTTTATTTTGAATACGTTTGAATCTTGGAAGATAAAGACAAAATTAGGATTTTTTCATACAAAAAATATTTAAAGTGCATGTAACTCAAAAGGAGCACAAAATCGCAGAAGAGTGTCTATGACAAAGTAGTGAGCAATTAGCATCTCTACAAGCTGCTTTAAGTTTTATTTTGAATACGTTTGAATCTTGGAAGATAAAGAGAAAATTAGGATTTTTTCATACAAAAAATATTTAAAGTGCCTGTAACTCAAAAGGAGCACAAAATCGCAGAAGAGTGTCTATGACAAAGTAGTGAGCAATTAGCATCTATTCTCTACAAGCTGCTTTAAGTTTTATTTTGAATACGTTTGAATCTTGGAAGATAAAGACAAAATTAGGATTTCTTTCATACAAAAAATATTTGAATATTTTTTTTCTCTGAAAATACGGCTTTTTTGGCAAAAACTCAATGTACAAAAGTGATTTGTAATTGCATCAGCTGTCTACAAAAAAAAAAAATAAGCTGAATCGGTTGACCTTTTGTCAAAAATTTCTTAATGTCCCCTTTTTTATCATTTGGGACCAGTGTGCGACAGCTTTCTCATGCCGAGTTCCTCGTGAAGAATATGATGCACTGTTCCTTCTGAAATGCCTACAGTCTCAGCTAGCTCCCGAACCTTCAATCGGCGATCTGCCAATACGAGATCATGGATTTTTTAAATGTTTTCCTCCGTAGCAGCTGTTTTCGGTGCACCTGGACGTGGTTCATCAAAAACCGACATACGGCCACGTGCAAACTCGTTGAACCAATTCTTGACGGTGGCCATCGATGGAGAAGAGTCACCCACCGTACATAGCATCCAAGCGCTCTTTGATTTCGATGCGCGTTTTCCCTTCCAAAAATAGGAATCGAATCACCGAACGATATTGCTCTTTTTCCATTTTTGTAAAACCGATCGACACGTTCGCTTCCATAAGTTGTCAAATTAAAACAAATGAAGGGATTGGAATGAAAATTTGAAAAAAGAATTAAAAAAGAATGTGCTACACTGTGGTAAAACTCTTTTGAAACTACAGCGCCCTCTGGCGATGAGGCTAGGTACTTATTGAATGCACCTCGTACCTCTCTTATTTTTAAAGTAGACAGCAATAGTCAAGATTTTGAGGACTGAAACAGTGCACTCTCAAGGATTACGGATTGGTTTACCACGAATAGTCTAGTTCTCAATGCCAAAAAAACTAAATGTATAAAGTACGCTTTACCGAATGGAAGAAGTCTGGGACCCAACATCGTCTTAGATAATGAGGTGCTTGAAGCTGTAAACTCTGCAGTTTTTCTGGGAATAACAGTAGATGCCAAACTTCAGTGGGGATCACATATATCAAGCCTAGCGGGAAGGCTCAGTTCGGCCACCTTCCTTAAGTCGTGCATGGGGCAATGGAGGACAGTCCTTTGCTATCCGGGATGTCCACAGATCCAGAGGAATTATGAGCCTGTATGGATTAAACGGGGAATATTCCAGGGCGACAGCTTGAGTCCACTTTGGTTTTGCTTAGCCCTGAATCCTCTAAGCACACTGCTGGAGGATTCAGGTCCAGGCTATCGGCGTAGGAGAGGGGGTGAGGTTATATCTCACCTCCTATACATGGATGACCTTAAACTCTTTGCCCCCAATAAATTGCAACTGATGGAGCTACTGAAGGTAACTGAAACTTTTAGTAACGCCATCAGGATGGAATTTGGTGTGGACAAATGTGCAGTCATGCATGTAAAGCGAGGTCAGATTATGGAATCCGTGGGAATTCAACTTTCGGATTCCATACACCTCAAATCCCTCTCCTCATCCGAGGGCTATAAGTATTTGGGTATGTCGGAAGCGCTGGGCATCAACGCTGCCGACATGAAGCAATCGTTGAGGGAGCGCTTCTTTGGTCGCCTGAAGAAGTTATTAATTAGTCCTCTCAGGCGCAAACAAGGTGCGCGCCTTCCACGGTTGGGTTATGCCGGTTATGATGTACTCTTTCGGCATACTCAAATGGACTCAAACTGAACTCGTTGCCCCGGATAGGAGGGTCCGTACGCTACTGACCGCAAACTGGATGCATCACCCACGATCATCGGTGATGAGACTGTACATCCCGCGGAAGTGCGGGGGTCGAGGCTTTTTGAATGCCAAGACCCTCCACAACCGCGAGGTGTGCAGTCTCAGGGAATATTTTATAAAAGCCGAAGTGGGTATGCACCGTGATGTGGTCGCAGTGGACAAGGGACTCACCCCGTTGTCCATGGCTAAAGAGAACTGGCGCAAACCTGTGGTAGTTATCGATGACCGCAAGGAAATATGGCGAAGCAAGGAGCTTCACGGGCGCTTCTATCGGGCTCTCCACGAGCCTGGCGTAGATTTCTCTGCGTCCGTATCCTGGCTACGTTTTGGTGACCTTTTCGGGGAAACTGAAGGTTTCGTCCGTGCAATTATGGACGAAGTTATCTTGACGAATAACTACCGGAGACAT
Organism: Polymixis flavicincta; assembly: GCA_949987655.1. Lineage (NCBI taxonomy): Eukaryota > Metazoa > Arthropoda > Insecta > Lepidoptera > Noctuidae > Polymixis > Polymixis flavicincta. Next base: position 4,619,102 of record OX465171.1, on the reverse strand, counting down.
ATTACTCGTATGAGGGACGGGACGGTTGACGTGTATCGTGCATGTCACCGTCCGGGTGAGTCCATCAGACATATTATCTCTGGTTGTTCTCGTTTGGCTAACGGCGAGTACTTGCACAGGCATAACCAAGTAGCCAGGATTATTCACCAGCAACTTGCTTTGCAATATAAACTTGTGGGTTCTGAGGTACCGTATTACAAGTATGTGCCCGACCCAGTTCTGGAAAATGACCATGTCACGTTGTATTGGGATCGGTCTATCATTACTGACAGGACTATTGTAGACAATAAGCCTGATATAGTGGTGATAGACCGGTTAGCGCGCCGCACAATTGTAGTCGATGTTACCATTCCACATGACGGGAACCTCGTGAAAGCTGAGAAAGAGAAACAAATTAAATATCTTGACTTAGCTCACGAGGTTCTTGACATGTCGAATATGAGCTCGGCTGTAATTGTGCCGATAGTCGTGTCAGCCAATGGACTGATGGCCAATAGCCTCGATCAACATCTCTCGAGGCTCTCATTAGGCGGTTGGATCAAAGGCCTGATTCAGAAGGCAGTACTCCTCGATACGGCTCGCATCGTGAGGAGGTTCCTTTCTCTGGAGCCCTAACCACCGGTAGCTTGGACCCTGCTCCCGATACCGGCGGACCACTATTTTTATATTTTTAAATGTTTTTTGTTAAGTTGCTTTTACAAAAAATATTTAAAAATGTAATTAATAAGGATTATAAATAAATAAAGGTCATAATAAATAATAATAAAAACTTTATACAGATTAAACTTGTTTTTATAAAGACAATTAAAATGAGCTTGGGTAGTAACACAATGCAATACAAATCTAGGAGTTGAAATCTGTACACAATATGGAAAACCCTGCCTCTCAAACTAGGTAACCTATATCTTGAGAGACAGATTATTATTGTACATTGGATTGTTATGTCTTTTTATTATGGTAATCAACTCCATTTTCGCATCCATCTTTTTTTCTGAGGGTATCTTCCGAAAATCATCATATAATGATAACATGAAATGCATATCGGAATCATGTGTAGGTTGGCTATTAATATTTTGAATTTTATCTGCAATAAGTGCCATCTCGGTAGTATCCTCTACCTTGCCTCGCTTAGCTGTAGATGTAGAAAGATCAGGTGCCGATTGCGTTGCTGGCTTTGATGGTGGTGCAGTCGATGTGGAACAGTTAGTAATTTCAGCGGATTCATTCTCTTGCTATCGTTTTGTCGTAAAAATTGAAGCTGTTTAAAATGTACATATTCTCGCCGTGATTCAGCAGCTGCACCACTTTTCGTATTTTTTTTTTCAATTCTCGCGAATAGCAGTCCCTAATACTTTTCCATCTTTTTTGTAAATCGGTTGCTGAAATAAAAAAATCTTTTTCAGATATTTGGGCACTGGATGTACGTTATCAGACCTTCAATACTCATTCAAGTGCGGAGTTTCAACAATAAGTTTTATAGTAAGGGACACCTGCAAACATATATATCGTCGGCTAAATAAGCTAAATTGCTAACTCCCTCTCATACTACTTGTCAGAAATAAGAAAAAAAGAGTTTAAAATTATAATTACTAACCGACTGCAATATCTAAATTCCAGTTGGTAGATATTTTACCATTACCTGTTATTACACCATTTTTTTTAAATTATATTATTAACACTTTAGGGCCTAAAATCGGAGTTAGCATTTTTTACACTTGCAATATTTTTTTTTACCGCAATAGGTTTAGGAGTTATCAAATTTTAATATCTAAGTAATTCTATTGAAAAAAAAACGAATTTACTTAATAAGTTTCGTTTATTAATAAAAGAGATAATTAAACATAAATGAAAAGTTTATAAAAAATGCAGTATTTAGTGATGCGGTAAATTATCATAAAATTCTCGAAAATCTGCTGGCAGGACTTGTTTAATTTGTTGTAGGTCGTTGTATTTTTTAGCTTTAATTTTGAGTCTACCTTGGTGTAAATTTTGCATTTCGTCAAAACTGATTGCTGAAAAAAATCCCTTTCTCTGGGGCAGCAGTGTCCATGGCTCACTGAACCGTAGTTTGTACGAGATATCCCCCGATGGAGAATACATCAGCCCACGTATATCGGTGACCTTAGGGTCTCCCGCCGAACGGCCTGGCCGAATACTTTTATAGCTTGTTAAACTATTGAAAGCTTTAAAAAAACCATGTTCCAAATATTTAACATAGAATTGGTTGTTACGGGCGGACTTAATAATTTGAACGTAGTCTGCGGGTACATTTACAATCCTGTTACGCATCCTTCGTTCTATTGAGGAATGCATAGCATCCACCTCCATTTGTGTATGTCCGACTTCTAAATACTTTTGTTCGATGGTTATTTGGTTTTTAACTGCTAAATTTTGAAGGGCGTTTGATAAAGTTACATTGCGGTTTTGGTAACCACAGCCATCAGAATAAATAATAACACATACATCCGTTTTGTTTTCAACTTTTGAGATAATCTTTTTTTCAATAAAATACGTCCAAATAGAGGCAAACTCATCTGCATTTAGCCCTCCTTCCGATTCGTTCCTCACAAAACAATAGCCATTTTTAGTGATGTTATCGTAAAAGCACAGATTATGTACTTGCAGCTTGGTTTTGTAGTACAATGTGCTGACATTGGACTGAGGTGCCATCAAAACTGCTTGGAGATCTACTGTAAATACAAACTTATTATTTTCTTTGTCAGCTTGCTTTTCTTTTCTAGCTTCTTCTTTTTCAACATATGTAATTGGTAATCATTTTCTTCAACTGTGCCAGACTTATATCTTGTGCATGTTTCACACTCATCCTTTTTAGGACGGAACAGTGAAAGGTTTCTAGATGCCATAACTTCAAAGAAAGAAGTTCTTGATAGCGGTTCTGTGGCATGTGATTTACACCAGTCAGACACGTAAAACTTATACAAATCCATTTTGGTTTTCCAATCAGGTTGTAGATACTGTCTTGAAGATGAGGCTCGACAATAATGGGACTCCATTGTCGGCAGAGTCGAAGAATTCGTTCATTGATTTTTGTCTGTCTGTAAAAGGGTCTGCTCTATCTTTACTAACTCTAAGTTGATTAGGAATGCAATCATGTTTCATTTTATCTTTCCAGGCTATTACTGTCATTCGTCCTATTGCCAACGTGTTCAAATACATAGTTTTGCATACTCTTATATAATCATCATCAGCTGTTTTCAAGTTATATTTGAATGACTGTGTTCTTCGAGATTTATCTGACTGTTTTCGATCCCTTGGACGTTTTGTTGGAATTGCCTGAACAGTATCATTGACAAATACTTTTTTCTCTCCCCATGTAAAGTTTTTCCAAAAATTATTAAATATTATTATTCGTTGTTCATCAGTTACAGTAGCGCACTTAATTATACCTGTTTTGTTGTCACATTTGCATCTGTTTTTTATACGTTTTGGTTCTCTTACAGTTTCATAGACCCATTTGGAATCTTTTTTAATTTTGCCGTAATATTGTGCGCCATGTTCGCGTAATTTTTTATTTTTCTCTGCAAACCAGTCACTTTTATTTACTTGCGAACGTCTTTTTCTTGTCCTGCTTTTCGTTGGTAAGGAAGTGACGCTGTCATCATCCGAGGTTGACGAATACGCCACTAGTTTAGAGCGGCCTAATTCATCACTGAAATTGGATATTATATCCCAATTCTCCACATTACAGTCATTATCTATATCCCAATTCTCCACATTACAGTCATCATCTATATCCCAATTCTCCACATTACAATCATCATTATATGTTTCTTGCAACTGTGAAGCGAGGACAGAAACATCTTCATTATTTTCTGGAATAATACTATCACAAATCGTGTTTGCTTCTTCATTGGGCAGGTCACATGTAGTCATGTCAGGGAGATCAATTATTTCAATCTGTGTATTTTCTACCAGAGAACAGTTCTCAATATTAGCCAGTGGCACAATAGAACTAGATTCTAATGGGAGGCGTATCATTTCAATAAGATTGTTTGATATGTCGGTACACCTAATATCGATTCCTTCGGAATCATAATTATTAAGGAGATTGTTATTTTCCAGATTAGACAATACCGATTCTTGCGTGGTTATGACATCGCAATTTAGCTCTTTAGAAAGCGCTAAACTGATTAGCTTTTTAGCTCTGTCAGACGCCATCTGTAAGCAAAACAAAAGCGATCTATACCCCACACCAAGCAGCCAGAAAACAGGCAACAAGACAAGAACAAAAAAATGCAACAACATTAGGTACGCCAACAGATCCCTACCTAAGTCTATCAAATTTATTCAACCCATGTTCAAGTTAATTATGAATTATGTAGCATATTATTAACATATCTATATCAATATCAAATAATATTTTTTTTAGATTTAGGTAGTCTGATGTGTTTGTATCCATACCTACTTACAATTATAACAATGTTTGTAGAATTTATTAATGTGCGGTCGAAAAAAATTTCAAATCAAGTGTTAGTTTGTTACTAAAATTAAGTTAAATATCAAATAAAAGCAGACATTGACAGGAATCAAACCCGGACCATTGCATGCCAAAAGCAAACTTAGCACCTTGCGCCAACGAAGCCCCCGAAAATTAAAAAAAAATAAACAACAATAATAGTAGACAAAAAAAAAAAATACAAAATAAAAGTAGTCAACTCCCCAAACATTAACGACAACTAAAAATGAAATTCTGCTAACTCCCATTATGTGTACCAGCACATTTTGTATGCGTTTTTTAATCAATTAACCTTAGGTAAAGGTCTCAATATCACCAAAATATTATAATAGTACTTACATTTCTTAAAAAACTCCAGTCTAGTACGCTAATCTCAAAAAAAACGTAAGCTTTAGAAGTAAAACTCCGCAGCTCACTCTCACCAAACTTTACGCTCGAACAAAATGGCGTCGACTGGCGGGAGTTGTCAAAATTGCGCGCGTAGTTTGAAAGGCGCGGAGTTAGCATAAAATATTGCGGCACGATAGCTGTGATTTGAGGTTAGTTTGTAGCGTTAGCATCTTTGACGATTACGCGTAATTTTTTTCTTTTTGATTTGGTACCAAAAATTCAGTTTAGACAAAAATGGAGTTAGCAGCTTAGAATACTTAGCCGACGATATGGTATCTTGAAAGAAAATACTATTACATCCAAATTAGTAGCGGACTGGAAAAATATAGCACAAGAATTTAAAATAAATGCAAAGTTTCCGAATTGTCTAGGAGCAATTGACGGTAAACACATCCGAGTGATAAAACCAGAACACAGTGGCTCACTCTACTTTAACTACAAAATATATTTTTCAATTGTATTGCTAGCTATATGTGATGCAAATTATAATTTTACTTATATAGATGTGGGATCATTTGGAAAGAGTGCTGATTCTCAAATATTTAAAAACTGTTCAATATCTAAAGCAATCACAGAAAATAGACTACAACTACCTAGTCTTGAACCTCTTTGTAGTGATGGACCACATCTTAACTACACTTTCATTGGTGACGAGGCGTTTGCACTCACTGATCATATGCAACGTCCGTACGGTGGAAACAATTTGACTGTGAAGCAGAGAATTTACAACTACAGATTGTCAAGAGCACGTCGCTATATAGAATGCACGTTTGGTATACTAAGTAATAAATGGAGAATATTTCACCGCCCGTTGAACGTATCAACTGATTTTGCTAAAGAAATAATAAAGGCCTGTTGTGTTCTACACAATTTTGTACGACAGCGAGATGGATTTAATTATAATCACACGTTATCATACGTGTTCGCAGAAGACGATGAAAATATTATACCGTCTAGTCCAACTGATGTTCACAACGTTGCCGTTGGAGGAGTTAGAACTCGAAACCTTTTCGCCGACTATTTTTTATCACCCGAAGGAGAAGTACCGTGGCAGAATAACATGATATAATTAGGTACCTACCTAAATAAAATAATAAAACCTACCTGCTGAATTTTTTTGGACCCACTTTTACTTTCGAAATCAGGAATAAACGTTTCAAATACTGACTCCACTGAGCAGTTACTATGTATTAGAGGAATTCTTGGCGAGCAGTCATCTTCATCAGTGCCTAGACCCTCAGCCACGGTTTCGAAATGCCACCGTCCAACCCAACAGCGAATTGACAGGTATGGCACGGCGAAAAGAATTTCCCTTGAAATGAAAAGAAAAATAGACAGCTATCTATTAGATCTTTTTATAGACAGCTACCAACCATTTTCGTTAGTTGAAGAACGTGCATTTAAAAAGTTCGCACGTTGGATACCGGGATATGAACTGCCATCAAGAAAAAGTATTTCGAACGTTTTCATACCCAACCTGTACGAAAAAGCCTTAGAAATAAATAAAATTGAATTAACGGATGTCGAAAACATATGTTTGACTACGGATCTCTGGACATCCCGAGTTAATGATAGCTATATTGCTATAACTGGCCATTATATTACACAAAAGTTGGAAATGAAACTATTTTTATTAAAATGTGCAGCATTCGAGGGCCCACACACTAGTGCGAATATGTATAATGCACTACTGGAGACCACTGAGGAGAGGAATATAACAAAGTTAATTTTGTTATTAGCTATAATGCAGCAAATGTGAAAAAGGCTATATCAGATTTGGGCTGGAAACATTACGGCTGCTACGGACATACGCTTAATCTTATCGTTCAAGACAGTCTACGAAAAATACAAGACAATCTCGATAAGGTGAAATATATTGTTCGTCATTTCAAAACTAGCACCATGCCCTAGAGCGGTTATTGAAGGCACAAACTCAAGAAAATCCTGATGCAATACCGAAGCGTCTAATTCAAGAAGTTCCAACAAGATGGAATTCGACATTTCACATGCTGGAGAGATTTGTGGAGCTCGAAAGCTACATTCGTGCCACAATCGCCGTTTTGAAAAAAGATCTTCCCGGTATTTCAAACGAGGAATGGACAATGTTTGCAGAGCTTTGAAAAGTACTCAAACCTTTTGATGAAGCTACTAAAGCGATGAGTGGAGAAAATTATATCACGGCCAGTACAATAATAGTTATGACCAGGTGTTTGACAGGATCTTGTGACCAGCTCAAGGGAGAAAGTTTTTCAGAAATTACAAAATCAGTGATTTCTGCACTTCACTCTGGCCTAAAAACGCGCTTCGGAGGGGTAGAGAGAAGCGGTACATTCTCTGTTTGCACATTCCTGGACCCGCGTTATAAAATGAATGTTTTTTCGGATGCACAAGACACTGCCAACACAAAAAAAAGAGTTGAAGAAATGGTTGTAGCAATTATTAACAAACGGTATAATTCTGGCCAGTCCTCAGTGTCTACTGCGGCAGTAACCGTCACCAAAGACAAATTTTCGCCGTGGTCTATTCTCGAGTCAATATAGGCAATCAACAACAGACTGGCAGTGGCACACCCTTATCACGTGCAATAAGGGAAGTAGACGCTTACATAAAAGACGACATTTTAGCAGTATTTGATGAAAACGGAAAGTTTAATTCTCCGTTGGAATGGTGGCGATCAAACCGTCATATTTATCCTAATTTAGCCACTTTGCTACGGAGATACGGGAACATAGTCGCTACCTCCGTTCCATGTGAACGGATTTTTAGTAAAACCGGCCTCACAATTAATGAGCGTCGCACACGGCTGAAAACAAATAAAGTGGCCCAACTAACTTATTTAAATTAAATGTAAATTTGGATTCAAACCGATTCGAAGTGTAAATATTTTCTAAAAACTACAAAAATATGTGTAAATTGCAAATATAAAAAAACTGAATCAAAAAAAAAAAAACTTTTAAATACGCCTGCATTCTGTCTATAGAAAAGTTCGCAAAAAAAAAAACTTTAAAATGAAATTTTGCAGTCAGTCCTAAGCCCGGAAAAGTATGAAGGGAAGTTCAATTTATAAAATTATATACTCTTATAACATGCGTATCATATATTATAATACCTATTAACTGTTACATATGCGTAATAATAGGTAACATACTCGTAACACAGAAGTAAAACAATTATTATAATACATAAACCTGTTACATTTTCGCAATCATAACGTAATACAGAGAGAGAGCAGTGGTGGCCAAGTGGTAACGGCCGCGACTTACGAGTTGTAGGTCGTGAGTTCGAACCCTGCCAGGCGCTTTACTTTGTGTAAAATTATTTCATCACCACTGCTCTCAAAACGGTGAAGGAAAACATCGTGAGGAAACCGGCATGTCCTAGAACCAAAAATTCGAAGACATGTGACATCTACCAACCCGCACTGGGCCCGCGTGGTGGATTATGGCCCAATCCCTCTCACCGAGAGGAGGCCTGTGTCCCAGCAGTGGGAACATTATAGGCTGATGGTGATGAACGTAATACAAACGCAAAACCAACCAACACACTACTGTATACAGAAATAACTAGTTACGAAAATAATCGGTTTTGAAACCAGTTACTCATATCCACGAAACTACGTATGACTGATTACGTCCAAAAGACGTTACGACCCATGTCTAAACAGAAGTGAAACAGACAAAGCAATTTGCCAGTCTTAGAATACATGTGGAAGGGGTGATTCGAAGACTAAGAGAATTTAACATGTTAAAACTGCATTCAGCTATAAATTCGAATTTTCTTGGCATGTTGGATTTATGCATAAGAACTGCATGTGCATGAATAAATTTACAAGATTCTCCAATTAAATGAATTGATAACAAATTACTGGTATGTAGTTTTATTACTTTACTTCGTATCTAACGGGTTTTTCAACAAGAACTTTGTTTTTTCAATCGGGGTATCACCAACAGCATGACAGTTTTGACATTTAGTTTTTTGACGTATTCGTAGTAGATGCTTTGGCAATTGTTACAATGAATTCAATTTCGCTCGAAAATGGCATTAAAATAATTAAAATCCACTATGAAAATGGTGGTTCTGTTAAAGTTACATTTCGTAAAATTCGTGATATTTTCGGACAGCATAATCGTCCTTCTGAGACCGCTATTAAGAATTTGGTCGCTAAATTTGAGTCGACAGGCTCGGTACAAAATGTGCCAACACCAAAAGCATGTTCGGCCGGGTCGTTCAACGAAACACGTCATGGCCGTGAGCCACAGTGTTGAAGAAGATCCAAATTTATCTATTCCTCGTCGTTCTCAACAATTGGGGGTTATCCAAAACCACCACATGGTGAATTTTGCTTTGAAGCCTTACAAGATTCAACTGGTGCAGGAATTGAAGCTGACCGACCATTCACATCGCCGTAGATTTGCTCAATTCATTCAGGAACAACCCGCTTGTTTCTCTGAAAAAAAAAACTTTTTCAGACAAAGCCCGTTTTCTCCTGTCAGAGTACGTCAAGCAAAATTGCCGCATTTTGGCTTCTGGAAATTCAAGAGCAATTATTGAGAAGCCTTTGCATGCTCAACGTGTCACTGTATGGTGCGCTATGTGGTATGGAGGCGTGATTGGGCCGTTTAAGGCCAAAAAGTGATTAAAAACTTTGATGAAAGAATCGACATTGTCAGCGTGCTCGTGGTGGACATTTGTCAGATATCATTTTTCATTCATAATAGCCAAACTTTTCTCTTCGTAACACAACAAAAATTTGAATCATCTTCATACATATTCTTTGTTTTATTTTGTTTGAGAAAACAAAGTTCTTGTTGAAAAACCCTGTATATGTATAATATACATATAGATATACAGGGTGGAAACTTTCAACGGGGCAGTAAGGGGAAGTACATTATCCGTTGCAGCTACGTGAAAATGGTCTTAGGAGACTATCCTTATTTTTTTATGGAATTTTGATCCCCAATCACAGATTTTCAAAAAAAAGTACAGTTAGCAAGAAAATAGCCATTTCACACAAAAACGTTTTTTGATGCCAATCGACCCTGTTTCTAATACTGATCAAAAACCTTTATGGGACCAACCATCGTTGGAGTACTCAAAAAGTCACAAATAGCAAGAAACTTTTCCCGTACATTTTGTAAAAAATTTGTGTAACTGAAATACAAAACATAAAATAAAAGACAAATGATCACGTACAATTTTACACATATCAAAAAGATTGCGTATTAAGTTTCTTTTTTTATTAACTAACGTTATCATTATTTAAAATCTTGCTGTTTCTTGCCCTACGATATCAAGTGCTCGAAGTGACCGCCATTTTGACGAATACATAAATTGATTCGTTTCTGGACCGACCTAGTGGCTGCTGACAATTTATTTGTATGAATTCCATACAAAATTGTGGTTACTGAGTCTTTAAGTTCTTGAACACTATCGTATTGCTTTTTGTAAACCTCAGTTTTCAGGTAGCCCCACAAAAAGAAATCAAGAGGCGTCAGATCTGGACTACGCGCTGGCCAAGAAATAGGACCATGTGTTCCCATCCATTGATCACCAAACTGTCGGTTCAAAGTCGAACGCGTACTGCGGCTGTTGTGAGGTGGAGCGCCATCTTGTTGGAAAAACATTCTTCTTGATTTCGACAGTGGTAAATCATCGACGAGGTTTTCAAGATTCTCTAATATTCTGTTGTTATAAATGTTGGAATTCAAGGTGCCTTCATAAAATTCCACCATTACCACTCGGTTCCACATTATACCACACCAACAATTAAAAGAAAATCGCACTTGATTATGTGTTTCGCGAAACCTGAGAGGATTTTCTCTACACCAATAATGGTGATTTCGCCGGTTGTACATTCCATTATTAGAAAAATTTGTTTCATCAGACCATAATATGCAATTCAGAAAATGGTAATCTCTGCTTATTTTTCCTCTTAACCACCTGCAAAAAGTAAGTCTTCGAGCGGCATCCCCTGAATGTAAGGCTTGAACTAGTCGCCCCTGTCGGTAACATTTATAACCAAACTTCTTCCATATCTTTAGTACAAAACGATGTGAGACACCTACTTCTTCAGCGACTGCTCTTGATGATATTTCTGGATAAGCTTCGACAAGTGTAAGAACAGAAATGATCAAATTCTCATCTAGTATAAATGGGTGGCGTACAGATTTTTTCTTGAAAGAGCCACCTTGTGCAAGATTTCTTAAAAGATTTGTAATAACCTTTCTGGTTGGCACATGACGATTTGGATATTTGATCCGATACCATTCTAACGCAGCCGATGTATTTTTATTATTTACGTAATATGCTTCTAGCAAGTCTAAACGTTCTAAATTGGAGGTCATTTTTCTCTTATCAATAGCTGTCCAATTATGCACTTAATGTCAAATCCACAACACACTCAGAGCTTTTCTGACGCAACAAACTGTCAAGATTGTTTTTTATTTAACAATAACAAGTTCGAAATTTGAATTGATTTTAAACTTTATCTCTTTATTCATTCAACAAAAAGATCTCAACCGTCTCTAAAAAAGCTTTTGGGTAAAAATTTCATAAAAATGTACGGGAAAAGTTTTTTGCTATTTGTGACTTTTTGAGTACTCCAACGATGGTTGGTCCCATAAAGGTTTTTGATCAGTATTAGAAACAGGGTCGATTGGCATCAAAAAACGTTTTTGTGTAAAATGGCTATTTTCTTGCCAACTGTACTTTTTTTTGAAAATCTGTGAATGGGGATCAAAATTCCATAAAAATATAAGGATAGTCTCCTAAGACCATTTTCACGTAGCTGCAACGGATAATGTACTTCCCCTTACTGCCCCGTTGAAAGTTTCCACCCTGTATGTATGATATGTAGATATAGGTACTCCCATCCATTGAAAATACCGTGACTCATGGTTATGCCACATAGGAAATAGACTTTTAACGTTGTCAATAAGTTTTTTCTTTTTTGATGCCTGCCTGTTCCGAAACATTAACTGACCAAATGTAACTCCATGTGGCATACAACCCGGGAATAACTTTAAACAGCTATTAGGAATGAAAAGGCTACTTAAAGAAAAACATATTTTATTGGGTAATTGTCACACTTTTGTACAGAACTGGAAAAATATTCCTTTTCCAAAAAGGAACAACACTATCTATCAGATTCATAACAAAATCTTGATCATAATTAACTTTAACAAGTGTCACATTATTATTATTCTCAAAGTCACTACTAGCGACACAAAAATAACTTTCATGTGCATGAGCACAATACATCTGTATTTGTACTTGGGCAAAATATCTTTGTTATTTTGTCTTCTTATTATTATATGTTTCTGTAGTTTTGTCAGTAGTGGGACACTTGATTTCAAAAGTGTTTTTTTTTTCATTTATTCCATCTCGTGAAGCAGCTAGCATCGGAAATGTCTTGGATGTAAACAAACCACATGTTTTGATTTTTATGCCTAATTTCTTTTCAACAGCTTTTCTCACACGAGCTTCTAATTTTCTACCCCTAATTATGGCTGATGTTTCTGAAGTCCTTGCACCGAGTATTACAGCAACCAAAGTTCCATTGATGGTTTTACAACGACTAAGTTCATAACATTTGGAAACTTATCCTTCCATATCGAAGTTCATGCCATAAACCACTGTTACGTTGAGCATGGGTATCTCTTTCTGCATTTTTAATATTGGAATAATTGAACTCCTGTGAGATTTTCATCAAGAATCTATTACAATTTTCATCACTATATTTCACTATTAGATTATGCAATGATAGAATAGTTCCCCATTTACAATAGTCAGGCTCATGCTTCATGAACTGGCATGTATTTATTTTTCTTTTCTTGCATTCCATCACAAATTCATTAATCAAACTGCCTTCTGGTACCAATTCTTTTGGTTTCCGTTTTGCCATTACTTTTGCGCTTAATACTTTAATGGATGTTCCAACTTTAGCCAGATTGGACTTTTTCCAATAACATTCTACGGGCGTGCAGGATGGTTCTTCACTGCGGCGATGCAACCACAACAGAAACGCAACTCGCATGTTTACAGCCACCTTCAGATGCAGGATCAGTGTTGTCAACAGCGCTGGCCTTAATTTCGCCGTTTCTCATGGATGTAGCAGCCTAATATCGCCGAATTTCAGTTTTAGTAGCCTAAAGTAGCCCAAACACCAAAATATCAATATTAATAAAATAAAATGTATTTTTTATCTATGTATTTATAATATACTAGCTTTTGCCAGCGGCTTCGCCCGCGCGGAACTTTCATCCCCTATTTAAATCCCTTAGGGGTTGAATTTCGAAAAATCCTTCCTTATTCCTTGTCTACATTAAAAAGGGAACCTCTGTGCAAAATTTCAGCTTTCTAGGTCCAAGGGTTTGGGCTGGGCGTTGATGAGTCAGTCAATCAGTCAGTCAGTCAGGACTTCTCTTTTTATTTATAGATATAGACAGATTCATAACACACTGATAAATAAACATAAGCCATCTTTTAAACACGTTAATGAAATTGAAGTTAACATTTTAAAAACTACATAAATAATTAGCCAAAAATTAGGATTATTCTGATTCGTCCTCTGCTAGCAATAGTAAGGCATCACCGATACTTTCGCCGTCTTCAGTAGTAGTTGATGTACTAGTACTGGCGCAAGATCCACCGCAGACATACATTTTTCTGCCAGCGTCTAAACTGATCATGTGATTGCTTGGTTGAAAGTTGTTACAACACATACCTCTTACATTCTTAAGGGTACGAATTCTAAGAATGGCGGTCAGCATGTAGTTGCATGCGATTCCTTAATTTTGTTTGATTGTCCCCATTACGCTGAAAATTCTTTCAACGACGGCATTAGTCAAAGGTAATGAAAGGCATCGTATCGAAAACTCTGCTAGTTCCTTAAACATCGGGCTTCCACCAGCATTCTTCATTTTAAACACTTCCCAGCCAACACATAAGCCAGATAGTAGCGAAAATATACCACAATAAGCAGTGTCAAGCTTTATTACTTTTGTATTACAACTGATGTTATGGCTTTATTTTGAATAAGAGAGTTCTTAAATTAAAATAATGTTGTAAGTTTACTAAATTCTGTATAAAGTTCGCGGTATTTTTTTAGCTGAATAGTAATCAAGAGTAGAATCTGCTAAACAAGCGATATTCAAATAAAAGTAATTGAAACAGCTATTATCTGCACAGTAGCTGAAGTTTTTGCATTGTCCTGTATAACATATTTAAGCAAAGCAGTTAAACAGCAAAACGCTGAATATTAGACGAAACATTTTCTTTAAGCTGCATAGTGTACGAAATGGTACTAATTTATTCAGATGCTGAATAATTTTGATTTTTTCTTCTTTACACAGCTGACTTCTGCATAATTGAAAATAAACTCCTTGTTTTACCTAACTTATAGCGCTATAAGCGTACAATTGTCTTTATGTTCAGCTTAAAACAATATCAGTTACAAATGTGGGTATCTTAAGCAGCAAATAACTGATTAGTTGAAGATATCGTATGTTTATATCCAGATATTTCACCATTTTGTGACAAAACTGATTCATCAACAAAGGCCCACAGAAAAATACTAACAAAAGCGTAAATGATTCATGGAAAAAAAGAAAGAGAACGGGAGGAATAAGAAGAAAGTGTTCACGAGAGTATGTAAAGATAAAAAATAGTATCTCTGCAGTAATAGAAAAGGGTTTGACAACTGATACAAATAGGCCCGGGTCAAGTGCGACCAATACAGTTGAAGAGGGTTCTGTACAGGATAATTGTGCATCACCATCAGGATTAGTGATTCAAACAAATAGACCGGGTCCAACTTTAGGTGCAGATAACGAGAGTTATATGTGTGACAACTTTGCATCTCAATCACAGACTGTACAATTTGATAGTGATTCAAGTTCTACTGATTTGGAAGAAAACTCGGAATTTAATAAAAATTCTGATTTTCGCAATAACCTTAGAGAATGGGCAGTGAGTAAAAATATTTATCAAGAGGCTGTAAAAGACCTACTAAACGTCATTAATCAACGATTTCCTGGAACTGTACCAGTCGATCCTAGGACTTTATTGCAAACTCCTAGAAATATCGTAATTAAAGAAATTGAAGGCGGAGAATACTGGTATAACGGCCTCACGAAACCACTTACCAATATTTTAAATGTTTGGCTGGACTTGCCAGATAATAGGTCTTTACCTATGAAATTGCCGTTTTGTATGAAAAAATTTAAACGATTTTTTTTCATGAATTTTTTATTTGTATTAATCGAAGTAATCACCCATGCAATCAATGCATCTTTGCCATCGCAGTGGCAGTTTATTGATGCCCTTCTTAAAGAAATCAGCTGGACGGGAGGCAACAAATTCTTCAAAGGCATTTTGTACTGCCTCTCGGGTATTAAATTTTTTTCCCGCCAAGAAGTTATCCAAATTCTGGAAAAAGTAGTAGTCTGTAGGCGCAAGGTCTGGTGAGTAGGGCGGATGACGGAGAGCTTCCAACCCCAGTTCTTGCAACTTGGAGACCGTCTGCTGTGCAGTATGAGGTCGCGCGTTGTCGTGCAGGAGCAGCGGAGACGAGCGATTGACCAATGCTGGTTGGAGATGCGCCAGCTTCTCCATCATTGTGTTCAGTTCTTCACAGTACACATCTGCAGTAATGCTCACCCCGTTTGGTAAGAAGCTGTGATGAATCACACCGGCGCTAGACCACCAAACAGTGACCATCACTTTTCTAGGGGTAAGTTTTCGTTTAGGGCATTGTTTAGGTGCTGAACCAGGATCCAACCAACTTGCTGAGCGCTTACGGTTGTCAAACAGAATCCATTTTTCATCGCAGGTAACAATGCGGTTCAAAATTCCTTCATTTGTGTGTCTGTTGAGCAGTGCAAGGCACGTCTCGACGCGTACTTCGCGCTGGCGATCATTGAGTTCGTGGGGCACCCATTTGTCAAGCTTTTTTACCTTGCCAATTTGACGCAAATGGACCAATATTGTTTTGACGCTAACGTCGAAAGCTGCTGCTAATTCAGCCGTAGATTGTGTATCATCAGCTTCCACAATCGCCTTTAATTCGTCATTGTCGACCAAAGTCTTCGGACGACCGCGAGGTTCATTTTTCAGGTCGAAATTTCCAGAACGGAAGCGAGCAAACCAATAACAGGTGGTGCGTTGGTTTGTAGTGTTAGCTCCGTAAACGTCGTTGATGTTGCGTGCCGCTTGTGCCGCGTTGCTGCCACGACGGTACTCATATTCCATAATTACTCGAATTTTTAACGTATCCATGATGACGAAAAAGATTGAAATGCGATGAAAATGTAACACTAATCAATAAAGAAATGACTACTTTTAGAAAAAAAAATCCATGTTTTTAAAATAAAATTAATTTGAAATTAGAATTCTTAGCCAAACAAAAATTATTTTGATTTGAAATGGCCAGTACTGCAGAACGGCAATTTCATAGGTAAAGACCTAATATGATAAACCTTAATTTCAATTTTGATGGGTTGCCAATTTTTAAAAGTTCCAAAAAAGAATTTTGGCCTATTCTTTGTAATACAAGATGTTGTTTTGCATCCTCGTCAAATTTCAGGTAGTTGTCATAAAAGACATAAATAATCAATTGAAAGTACAGTACCGGGCAATAACTAATAAGCGCTGCTTTTTTTTGTTGTTGAAATTTAACAGTATTTCAGAATTAAACCCTTAATTCAATACAAATAAAAGAGAATCACCCGTCTACGCAGCACACAGCGACAATGCAGCTGTGTGCGTGAGTGTCGACGTCTTACCTACGAACCAAATTCAAGCGTGCGCGACCGAACGGCGAGCAATGAATGACCTGAGCGACCGGTAGCAATAATTTTACCTAATTTTATTTCGAAAATCACCTACATTATTGTCATAAATTTAGTTTGATAATTACCTCTTTTTAAGCATCATTAGAATACGGAAATCTTACTAATGACAGTAATACTAGTGCGCCAAAGAAAAGTTCACTGACCTGAAGGCCAATTCTACTAATTAAAAGCGTTCGCAGTGTCATCTCGGCGACAATCGAATTTCAAAAATTTGACAAAAATGTATAGGAATTTTTGACAGATTGTCACTGAGATCAGACTGTGAACGTTCTTAAAATTACCAGAATTGCCCCTCTGGTATCAGATGATTAATAAAATGTTCGTTTTGCTCTAATGCTATCGTTCAGCCTAAACTTTTCGTAATGATTTTGTTTTTATTTGTGGATTAAATTGGTTGATTTGAAATTTTCTTTACTACTTAACGGGCTTAGGACCGGTAATAATACCTACCTACCTTAGTTGATGTACCGATCTACTAAGTTTAAAAATGTTTTTTAGGTTTGATGGAAATGGAAAGATTTGCTAGTTACTGTAAGTAGGTGGTGATACTTTCGACTCTTAGGTATTATTGGCGTAGTTAAAAATTTAAAATCAACTTATTTTTACTCTAATAAAATTGATTAAGTTATCAACGTATTTACAAAATGTACAAATAAATAAATTACCTACATAAGTTACCCGGAGGAGTTGTTCAAAGTTGCCACCTTCACACTCTTGGCACAATCGAGCACGACGTAGTTGGTTTTCCTTTAGTTTACGTAACACTAACACATTCGTTTTAAAGTGTCGAAAGCACTAATGATCCTTGCACGTACACACTGTGGTGTGGTGCACTCCAAAGCGTCGACCAGCCTCCCGCGTGCTTGCCCGTGGTTCTCGCTGGAAGTATTCCAGGATGTCTTCCTGCAAGGCGACAGGCAGGCCTACCTACGCTGCCGCGAGCTTGAGCATGCCGGGGAACGTCAAACTACCGATGATCCCGCAGTCTCTGCGTAGCAGCCAGCATGACGCTCTGTGATGGGGGTTCCCGATCGGGAAACATTTCCGTGAACATCCGGATGGCTCCACGTAGGCTGTCTCCACTGATGGCATACAGGCGGACCATCTCCACCAACTCGACATTAGTGTAATTGTCCGTCATCTTGCACTTTGTATCGAATGACGTCTCAACAATTTACCGAGAACTGAGAAGCGCGCACGCACATTTCGTTGACATCAAACACACTGTTGGTTCGGGGGCGGGCGGGGGGCAGCGCACGCGGCGCCCGAACGAACGATCGCGTAAGCGTTTGAATGGATGTATTGTTTGCGTTTGTGTGTGAAAGCGCGTTTAGGCTAGTAACAGACGGGCCGCGTTTAAATACGGCTGGTTCACACTTACGGATTTAAGTAAACAGGAAAAAATATTTAAAAAAATACCTACCCATTTTATTGTTGATTTGGGTCGAGAATCATTAGCATAATAACGTCCTTGAATTTGACTAGGATGCAAATCAACATCTTGTATACATGAAAGAACTGATATACGACCACTCATTGTTGGAATTTACTATGGTTCTGGTTCTGGTTCAAACCAAAAAATCTGAATCAGTATTTAGAAGACTTTGTCTCAGAGATGAAAACGCTACTTGAAAATGGCATCGACATGGTTAAAGAAGGTGAAGAAAAGATAGTAACTGTAAAAATAAGATGCTTTATATGTGATTCGCCAGCGAGGGCTTTCATAAAAGGTAATTTTGTAAGTCTAAAATATAGATCGTTTAAACGTTACTACTAGACCATATAACGCACGCTCGAACACACACACGCACTACATACTTATTAGTTCCACAAAGATGATGATTCGTTTGTAAACTAAGTGTACAGTAATTCAATATAATCCTGAAGGCCAATTGTGTCACGTTTTTTTACATGTCAGTTGATAAAATTATTCGAGCATGTGTAACGTGAGCATTTATTTTCAGGTGTATGCAATTTCAACGGGAAGCATGGTTGTTTAAAATGTGTAACTGTAGGCGTTTAGTCGTATAATGCCTAATTCGCAAAATGCCACACAGTCGCAAAAGGACTAATTCGCGAAATGGCTAATTCTCAAAAGGACTAAGTAGTAAAATGCCTAATTCGTGAAAGGACTCATTCGTAAAAGAACTAATTCGTAAAATGTCTAATTCTTCAAATGGCCAACTTTTACCAATTCAGGCCATGAGTTAAATGACATGAAAAATCTAACGTAATTTTCTAGGTTATGTTAATATTTTATACGAAATGCAAACAAAAAACATTTATTATTAAAATAAAACAATCATAGCGAAAAACAACGCATCTTACAATCTGTCATACAACCAAATAAAAAAAAAACATTATGATTATTATGGCGAAAAAGTATTAAATCAACAAAGCACCTTACAATGTGTCATATTACAAAAAAAAAAACATTATTTTTTACCAAATAATCACACTGGAAGCTCAAATAATAATAATAGTTGGTAATAAATTATCTTGCGAAAAAAATATTCAACAGATATTTTTTTGGCTTTTAGTTTTACTAATAATTTGTTATACTGTGTGTCAAATTGTATGTCTTTATTTCTACGATTTTTTCTTCTTACTGTAAAAATATTCTTTTTCATGAGTATGTCGAAATGTTTGGATTCTTTCTTTAGTTTATGGATAAAATTAAACAAGGTTGGACGTTTTGGAATCACAACATTTAGTCGATGATGCCATCCTTCCAGTGCGTTTGTCGTACGATGACGTTGTCCAGCACAGCTAAGAAGTGTTGAGCCCAATCTGATCCACTGCTTTTCAAAATACTGAAGGAAATTGTCCATATTACGAGCAGTTTCTATCTTTTCAGATATAATTTGCCACCCTTCTGCGATGAAATGTGATGGCAGAAGTGGCAGAATAGCTGCTCTCCGAATAATATTTCTGTGGTCACTTGTTTCGTTAACTTTTAGTTCTTTAGCCTTCTTCCAAACAGCTTTTTGGTAGTGATAATAACAACCGCTGACTTTAACTAGTGGAAAAACTTTTTGACCGCATTCATAGCTGCAATTTCATAATCGCTTTTAAATGTTTTTATCGTCACCCCCAGGACGTCTCTAATCAAGCGAAAAAACTTTGTGTAAGTAATTTTACTTTTATCAGGCAGAAGTGCGTATACGACAGGAACTAGTGATGTTGTATTTACATCAGAATTCAGATCTATGTGTAAAGTATAAAGTTGGTAAAAAGGTTTTGGAACACTCTTGAATGTTCCATCACCGTACCAATAATGGGTACTTGATCCTTTTATAATTTTTCGAGACAATTTTGAAGTGAAAACCAGCATTTTATCTTCTTCTCCATCTTGTGCTGATAAAAAATTATGAGCAAAGCTTTCAGGTACAGATACATCTTTGAGTGTATGAAAAGTCAGTTTATCGACATTTAAAAATGTTTTCCTTGCTTTATATAAAGTGTCCTTTTTTTCATGAAATGTTGGTAATGATTTGCTCGACGTTTTTTTTGCTGATTGTGTCAAATGCATTTTCAAATAGCCCCTTTATAGGCGTCAAATTCTTGCACAATTGTTTTTTCAATTTGTTCATTTTAAGTAGTATATCGTTTTTTTCCTGATGAGGTAAACATTTATGCAGAGATTTCCTCAATATTTTCTTCAAATGTATGTCCACAGTAACCGACCCACTACACTCGTTTTTATTGACACATCGCCAAAACGAACTTCCGTCTTTATTTATTCGGTTAGTTTTATTAAACCTATGCCCATCGTACAATAAAGTATCATTACCTTTTTGATTTTCAGTAATTAAAATGTATTCTTCCATCTTTCTCATGAAATAACCTATTTCTTCTATAAACAGAAACTTATGAACGAAAACATAAATGACGGTGAATTTAACAAATAGATTATTATCCACTCACAACTACCCGCACTTTCATAAAAAATATTACTCGGCGTTCCGTTTTAAGTTTTAGTTGCATAAATTATTGTTCTCACCACGATGAGTGAAAACTATTTTTAATATAATAATACTTTATTATAACATTTAGTACATTTTAATTAACATATTCTGTCACTGTCAAACGATGTTCTCTTTTTTTGCACTGTCTTCATTGAAAAGGTTTTGTATTATAAGCAAAGAGGTGTGTAAACAATTATAATTTTTAAATGTTTATACATCATAGTAGGACAATATGTAGTACTTTATTATTAAATAATCCGAGTAAATATAGATGAGGAAAATACCAAGTGATTTTTATATTCTTTATCTAACGTTAGAACAACATCTATTTACTCATCCATTGACTAGGTGGAGCTACTTTTAATAATGTTAAACTGTATGTATGCATGTTCTTTCATGTAATTTAACTCATGGCATGAGTTGGTAAAAGTTGGCCATTTGGAGAATTAGACATTTTACGAATTAGTTCTTTTACGAATGAGTCCTTTCACGAATTAGGCATTTTACTACTTAGTCCTTTTGAGAATTAGCCATTTCGCGAATTAGTCCTTTTGAGAACTAGTCCATTCGCGAATTGGCCCTTTAGAGAATCGGGTGCCATTTTGCGAATTAGGCATTATACGACTAAACGACTGTAGGCGACAAGTCTCATACAGTGATATTTCCAGACTCAAGATGTCCCAAGAGAACGGATAATGAATTTAGACAAAGAAACTATGGACAACATCACAAAACAGACACACCCCTTCTAGGATTACCTATCGATATGATTGAAGATTTCCCAATTTCTGATTCACTGCATCTTATTGATCTGGGAGTTATGAAACGTTTACTAGTGGGATGGCGCGATGGTAATTTATTTTGAAAAGCTTTTGACCAAATGGAGGGCTTCAGATACGCAAAAAGTTGCAGATTTTTTACGGGCTTGTAAACTTCCTTCTGTAATCCATAGATCCGCACGAGGGTTAGATGAGCTGCTTCATTGGAAAGCAGTGGAATTCAGATCTTTTTTATATTACCTAAGTATCATAATTCTACCTGAAGTGATGTCAAAAGAACCCTATGAACATTTTGTCTTACTTTTTTGTGCAATTACGATTTGCTCATCTCAAAAATACAGCTCACTACTAGATCTTTCTGAGCAACTATTATTACACTTTGTAGAAAACTTCAAAACATTTTACGGTAACTACATTACAAGTAATATTCATAATTTAGTACATGTTACTGATGAAGTCCGTAAATTTGGCCCTCTTAACACCACATTATAAAAAATATGTTAAGGAAAGGGAATAAACCACTAAATCAAGTTGCAAATAGGCTGGCAGAAAAAAATAAAAATAATTGTTCAAAAAATATCGTGGTAAAAAAAAAACTCAAATCCGATAATAACAAAAAGTAGACATCACAATATTGTAAACTTCGATACATTCAAAATTACACATAAAACTCAAGATAAATATTTTATGAGTACAGAAAGAGATATTATTGAAGTGATAGAGATAAAAGAAAAAAGTATAAAAGGTTACAAAATTGAAAATTTGTCTGATGTTTTCCAAACTCCTATAAAATCATCTTATCTTAATAAATTTAAAGCCAGGTTACCCGACTGTCACCGTACAGTTGTAAATATACATTTTGAAAAAAATTGTTGCAAATTAGTGGTTAATTCATATGAAGACTATTTATATTTTACTCCTCTCTTACACACACTGAATCAATAGTTAGACTTGTATGACAAGTAAACACATTTTATTTTATTATTTACTTTTTGGTCGATCATATTGTAGGTAGTTAAGTTACTTTATAAGGTTAATTGTATAAATAAAACTCTAGTTATACAGAGTTTGTTTTATTAAAATATATGAATTAAATCAATATCTCCAATCATTACACTTGCATTCAACATGATCCAATCTAAGAAAAAAATATTTTTATCTCTCATTTATTTGTACTTAATTAAATAAACATTAAGAGGGTGCATCCTAAAAGTTGGCAACGTCGTAAATAGCTGTCAAATATTTACCTGTTTCGATTAATTTGGAAATAATTCTGTATGGAAATAAGAAATGTGGCTAACCAATTGACTAGAATATTAATAATGAATTGCAATTATAACATTGAATTTGATGTTGTACCCGTTTTAGGTGAAAAAAAGGCATTTGGAAAGTTACCAAATACTTTTTTTACATCTAAAACTAACTATTCGGTGTTACGATATTAATTATTGCAATTCATAATCAATATTCTAGTTCGCTAGTTAGCCACATTTTTTATTTCCATACAGAAATATTATCAAATTAATCAAAACAGCGAAATATTTGACATCTATTTGCGACGTTGCCAACTTTCAGAATAAATCCTCTTAAAACGACTTAAAACTATTAGCCAAATCAATACCTAATAATTAACAAATAAAAAAAACCTATAATCTTACAAAATATTGTGCATAACTAAATAAAAAACTCAGTCTAACAAAGTGATTCTTCGTCCTCCTCATTCTCAACATTATTCGGGTGATCCCCACAATAATTGTGTTGATTATTTGTTTTCAATTCGCCTACCTTTACATTGCTTAGGTTGGCGTTGTTGTTATTTTGTATCTCGTCTTCGCAAGCTTTGTTATTACTTTGTGTCTCGTCTACGTTAGTTTTGTTATTATTTTGTGTCTCAGTTTTGTCGGTTTCAAGATTCACATTCTTTGCTTTTATAGTCTTCTTGATTTTCTAATGTTTTTTGTTCCTTTTCTTTTCAATGCGTTTCTCAATACTGACTTCAGAAAATCTTCATTATTTTCAACTGTATAACTTGGATCCCATGAATGAACCATCTCATTATTCAGCTAATCTGTGTTGGCTGGGTTCTATCCAAAAATTTACAATGTCATTAGGAGAAGCAGCTGTTCTGATTACCTCCTCAATGCACATAGTGCTTAACGCGCCATTGGTTCATAACAGCTTCTCGGTCAATATTGGGATCACTAACTGCTAGGGAAAATCTTCAATGTTGGGTTTGCTGGTTGAGAGGCATACGCAGCTTGGTGCTAAAAGTTGAATTTTTTCCACCACCGACACATTAAGTGGTAACCTGTCAACTAATTCTTTCACTAAGCGTACAAGAAAAGCAGAACATCGTTGCTTCACTTCTTTGGCTTTGTAGGCAGAATCAGTCTTTTTTGCAAGTAAATCATTGAACTTTTCTCCAAAGTCGATTAAGTCCAGTGGAAGCAGTGAATTTTCAAATGGAGGTCCGGCTTTTTCTAAAGCTCGCCTAACAGCTGCAATATCTGCTTCATGGATCATTGTTAGAGAGGCATTTTCAGATAGACTTTGACTTCTTAGAAATATTGGTTTGAACACACATCTTGCAATGGAAAGTAAAAGAATCCGAAGATCGCTATGTATGTATTTTTGTGATATTAGCATCACTTGCTTGAAATATAATATTCACATTTGTTACTTCTTTTAATATCGGAGACAGAAACAACAAATATAATAAATTTGTATCATCATTATACATGGCAGCAAGCTCTCTTGCTGCATAACATCTGTCTGATGATTTCACCTCATTAAAGTGAGTTTTTAGCTCAAGCCACTGGTTGATGTTTCTTTTAACAGCTGAATGAAATGCCAGCCATCTAGTTGCGGATAGCTGAGTTAGTTTCGAGGATTTTTTTTAACCATCATTAATGGTTTCAAATAACGTCTGATAAATTTTCATTCGCAGTGGAATGTGGGCATACCAATTTCTGGTTTCCCTGAGTAAAAATATTCCAGACAAGGTAATTCCGTGCACGCTTTGGAGGCACCTAAACTAAGGGAGTGACACACACATTTCAATAGCTGTAAATGGGGTATATCTGCTTGTAAGAGACTGAAAAGGGAGTTATGTTTGCCACAAAGGTTACTTGCCCCATCAGTTCCTAGTTCATGCTGCTAACCATGGAATGGAACTCTGCGTCTGTGATATTGACGTGTATATAAATGATTTTATTTCTGTAAGTAGGTTTGTACAAACACTTTTACACGTCAATCATATTTTTTTAAACTAGATGAGGTCGGCGTTTCCTATCTGACTATTCTGAGAAAAAAGGCCGATACAAACTCAGAGGTTAGTCTTTTTAAAGTCTAGACATAATCTTGGTCAGATCATGTGAAGACCATGTGGATTGGTGTCTGAAATGGTCTTTTGAGGAAAGGACCACACAGATTGAGTGGACCTGTCCATTCAGTGCACGCATGTATCAGTAATCATATGGCTCAACTCAGAACTTGAGGAGCTCAACGATTTGACGAACAATACCAAAGAAAGGACAATTGGGTAGGCCGCATACTCAAACTGCCAGATTAACATTAAAAACGAACTGAAAAAGAGATAAAACACAAAAATAAAAAACAAAAATAAAACATAGTCCTCACATTCACAATAATTAAAACAAAAATAATATTATACTTCTCAAAGTAAATATTCATGTCAAAGTGTATATTTATGTATAATTAAAACTGTATAAAAGACTTTCAGGCACAACTTACGTTTAATTAATTATTTAAAATTGAGACTTAGATCTTGAAAATAGCTTGGAAGTTTATTATAAAAGCGTATACATTGACATCTGAATGACCCACCTATTTTCATGAGCCTTGTTGATGGTACAACAAATTTGTGTTTGTTCCTAGTATTTTATACTACGGATAACACTGTATTTTTCAAACAATTTAATATTTTTAAGGGCATATAAAAGATTTTCATAAATATACTGTGAAGGCACAGTCATTACATAAACCCTTAACATCTCGTTGCTTTCAAATTTTATTTATTAAAACTAATAATTCATGCATTTTTCTTTCCTCATCGCCGTCGTTAGATTCCTTTTTTTTGGGTGGAAAATTATCAAATAACTTCTCCCGCTCTGGGTGGAGCTGGAGGGCGCGTCAGACATTTACTGACTAAAACCCACCCGTGTTCCCTCAGTTGCCTGTGCCAGGGCCCACGGTATCACTTCCAAACAACCCGCACCCCTGGCAGGCATCGGTCCTTGCTGGCCCCACCAGGTGGTGCTGACCTATCTTTGAGGGGCACGTGGAACACAACGCGCCGTCAAACCGAGCTTAGTCCTTACCGGATGCGTCAGGCGGAAGGTGAGGACGCCGTAGCGCCTCTCAAGTCACTACTCAGAGAGGGGACTTATCGCTGCAATCGTGGCGTGCCCATTCATTAGATCCTTCTTGTCCGGGTTTATTCGGATCGAATGTGCTGGGTTCGTGGGATATTTTAGGGGCATCAAATGTCAAGTAATCTTTTTTCCAGATAAGTCTACGTCTATCAAATAAATTGATTGGGATCTGTTGACCTTCATCCGGAACAGATGGCTCAGGATTATCTTCAACAAGAGGAGGGTCACTATCTGCACCAAATTCGTGTTCAGTGGTTTCTGGTTCGCCTATCGTGTGATCTTCTTCCGTCAAATTTCGCATAGTTTCTCTAGAGCTCGTTTAAAATTGATCCTCGTCATCATTCTCATTCTCTAACCCATCATCGGAAACTTTGCCGACTTCTAAAGCAGCTAAGAGTTGTTCAATAACCGTAATTTGTAGTGAACGAGATATTCTGTCAAAATATAAACGTCAACTGGTAAGAAATTGATGTGCAAAATAATTTGGCTACATTGTAATTATATAATTATTGAAACAACCATATAATTAGAAATAATACAAAATATGTACAGTAAATATAAAATTGTTTCATAAAGGAACATAAGGATTATTGAACAAAATTAGAACCGATTCAGCATAATGATGTATTTTTGCATCACAAAAAAAGCTAAATTTTTCTTGCATATTCTCTTCAATATAAACAAAATTGTAAATATTATTTGTTACTCTTACCTTGTTTTTATCCGAACACAATTATTCCAGTATGTTTTTCAAACTTTTACGTAAAATAATCGTAATTTATAATACCCGCCGAAATGAAGTTGTACTCAGGCTGCGCGTCAACCATGAAAATGATCACAGATAAAAAATAAACTGTCAAACATAGGACATGCGTTCGTGAATGATAAAATAGTATAGGTAAAATTAAAAATTAAAAAAAAATCACACCAAACATGGCTTCATAAAGAGATATGAGGTTTTAAAACATGCGATGTAGATCTGCATCGCTATGCATTTAAGGGTTTCTCCTTAAATTTATCTCTGAGAAAGTGTCTCAGACTTAATTTATAAATTGATCGAACAGCTCTTTTCTGCAAGACAAAAATGGTCTGAATGTCGGCGGCATCTGCCCACAATAGAATACTATACGACATTACACCATGAAAATAGCTAAAGCTATTCTTCAACTTCTTCTACTTCGTTATCAACATCAACCATTCTTGGATCATATCCGTCAACAATCGCTCCTACATCGTGGTTTTCTGTTTCTTGATCATTAAAATAATTAAATGCGAGAGGTTCAGCTAGTACTAGAACTTGGCCAATAACTTGCTGAAGCTCGCGTTCCATAAACTGAAATTGCTCAACAGAACCTCCATGAAAAGGACGTAACAGATCTCTTTGTGGCATAAAAGCTTCATCGCAAGTTTCATAGCCTGCTAATAAATCTCCTTCATCTCTAAACGGTACATGGGCCACAAGATAGCTATAAAAATAGCCTTCTCGATCTCCCATTTGCGTATAATAGCGAGTCCGCAAAATTGCTGGCTTTCTTCGTTTTTTCATCATGTTCCCATTTAAAAGTCTGATGGTTGTTCGCGTGGTTTCAGTGCTTTCTTCTAGGTCTTTATAAGCTTCTCCATCACCGTTTTCTTCGTCGTTTACAAGTCGACTTGTATGTTAATAATATACGGCAAATTATGCTAAACTTAGATGCTCTAGATTTGTTGGTCTTTAAATATATCTGTCAAATATATTTGATACGTTTGACCTTCGTCACTGTCATATCTTTGTTTACCAATATCCCCATGATAGGCTCAAACTTTGCTGACGGCATCTTTTACCGCTTGACCTACATCCTGTGGTTCGTGCTTTGAAGTATATCTGGCTATATCAGGGTTTCTTCCAGCGACCCAAATCCGGGTCGCAGGCGGTATTGGAATGGTTCGCGGGAATTTAAAAAAGACATTGTTAGCGCCGTAATCGATGTCATTCTTGACTCGGACCGGAACGCATCTACCACGCATGGCACTAAGATGCGGGGGCACTTTCACAAACTTAACTCCGCGTATAAATCTTCTTTGCTCAAAAGTACAGCATTAGGGTATATTCACTTGTTCGGGGTTGGGGTGAGTTTAAGATAAACTAAGATTAAGGATTATAAAGATAGCTATATTTCAGCGATACAAATGGGATAACGATTAAAACTAATGAGGTGAATGAGATGAGATTGAGCCGCGCACGATATGCTGTCCGAAAGCGTACTGACTGTTTTACTTAGGTAATTAATACATAAAATATTCAAGGCATAGAGCGCGTGTCGCAATTACGCTGACATGCTTATTATTGTTCGGTGATTGACCTGAACATACTCCCGAGGGAGAAAAAGATGAGGTTAGTAAGTAGGTATAGTTAAATGGGTAATGAACATATATTATAAAGGTGAAAACAATGTTCAAATAATACTTAAATGATGTGAATATATGGGGTTAGTTATGTTAAAAGATGAGATAAAAGTAACATTACAAATTAAACAGAATCGTTGCAGTGTAAATCAGGAAGAGAAAACACGCGGAAGATCGGTGAAGAACCTCTATCTTCATTTTTTTGTAAGCACTCACTAGATAGAGCAATTCGCTTAGCATCACTTTTCACTGATTTTCTACTAGATTGTCCTTTTTCCCTAAATTCACTACACTCAATCACAACACTTTCTGTAACGGTGTGTGGAGATGGCATCGTAGTCACCGCCGAGGCTGTCGACCGCTCTTGCTGTATTACTGGAATTATTTCCTTTACGTTGCCTTTGCCGCCAACGTTTAAAACAATAAGCTGCCACCAATAACAAGATTCCCAGTATGATGAGATATGTAGCAATATAAAGATGGATGTCGTGGTAGGAGATATCGGTGTTCAAAGGTTCACTCTGCTTCATGATCTCAATACTTTTCTTAATGGTTTCAAATTGTCTGAGGGTGTCCGAGTTATTGGGATTAAGTTCATATGAGATTTCTGGCATAGTGATATTTATTATATGATTGATTGGTGATATTTCTGGCGAGATGATATTTGTCGTAGTGCTAATTTTGCTTGACAATATTTTGTTTGAATATACCATAAAATCTTCTGTTTTTACTAAACAGCTACCCCAACACGCAACAGACCAGCACCTGATAACCTAACTGCCTCAACTTGATTTTCAGACAGAAGTTTGACGTTACGTTCATTGCAGCATAAACAATAATATTATTTTTCTGATGGTAACTCTCTCCAGTCATTATTGCACGGAATAGTTTTAGTTTTACAAGTTCTTGTGCCTGGGATCGTCTTACAAAGGCTATGATCATCTTTCATGTGGTAAATGGGCCTTCTGATATGACACAGAATAGTAACAGGGTTTTGTATTACACATGACTGCAGATCCGTGTCTGTGATAGTTAAATACGAATCCTTTCTCATGTTGATGGCTGCTAATTCAGAGATAGTTTCGACCTTCATCATCATGTTATCTTTCACAATGCGCGGTACCGGGAAAAGATTGAATACCTCGTAAAGATCCCTTTCAATCAGGGGTATTCTTATTTCTATAATTAGGTATTTGCCAGAGTATTTGGCTCTTACTTTGAGCAAGCTGTAAAGATCTTTAAGATTAAAGTTGTCGACATATTATGCTTAGCTCTGATCTGAGTTGCTTCGGAGATATCAAGTAAAAATCTAATTTTCCACTATAAATATCAGTTAGGCAGTTGTCCCACCAACGACGAGAAAACGACTAACTATCGGCTATTTTCTCGCTCAAGAAACGTACAATAGATATACTTTCCGTGTGAATAAAAGAGATGCATATACAAACAGTTGATCGCTGACTGTTCACACTGCCGGCGAGCACTCGCTTCACTAGTTTGTCGCTGAGCGACAAGAGCTATGAAAGATAACACTCGCTCGGCGATACTCGCCAAGCGATTAGAACTCACGCCGAGAGAGCAACCAGTGGTCATTTCTCTACAGTGCATATCTGAAAGTACACGTTTTTTTTTTATTTAATATGAATATCGAAAAATCATTTGAATTATCATTGTTATCTAGTTCAGACGACGATGATGATGAATTCTATGATAGGATTTGTGTAGTGGCTGCAGTAATTCTGAATAAACGTAAGGAAAAAATGAAGAAAAAAAGAAGAATTTGGATGGAAAACATTAATTATTTCAGAAAAGAATGCAGTGAATTCAAACTATTCTATGAATTAACAAATCATGGCTTTCGCACATATTTTAGAATGACAAGAGACGAGTTTGAATATTTGCATAGTTTAATAGAAGATGACATTAAAAAAGAAAATACAAATTATAGAGAAGCTATTGGTACAAGAGAGCGTCTCGTCATTACATTAAGGTAAGGCTCCATCGCTTGGAGTGATTTCAGCGGCAGACATTGAATCTTGGATCTCTTCGTTTTGGCTACGAGTAGTATGTTCTCCAATTCCAATTTGCTGCACACCAGAACCGCTGGGTTCAGGTGAGGCAGGACCGTGTCCAGAAGAAAAATTTGTCTGACTCGTAGAAGGGCGAGAGTTGTAAGAATAATCGTTTGAGTAGTAACCGGTATATGAATAGTTTGTATTAGCAATATTGTCTTCAGCATCCATTACCAATTGAAACAACTTTCTTTTTATTGTTCTTTGATAATACTCCGGCATCTGCTTTGTACTATGATACATTGAATCAAAAAAAGCTTATAAAGGATCACTTGATGTTAGTACTTCTTTACGTAACTCATCCCTCTGCGCAGTTCGTTTTGCTCGATTATCATCTATATCTTTTAAAAAAAATTACAAATCCTCATCATTATGAATTATTTCATCCGTCTTCCTTTTTTTTGGAGCTGTTATCGTATCTGCTGAATCTCTACTAACATCTGTATTAGCTGTTTCCTCGAAACTTGTCGAAATATCAGGATGTGGTGTAACATTTGTATCTCGTTCCGCATTTGTCATATATGGAAGCAGAAATTCCATGTGACTCATGTACTTCCAGGGTTTTATTTGTTTTTGTGACTGTCCACTTGTTGTCTTCTTGATTTTTTTTAATTTTTCATGGTGCGTGTCTCGCAAATTTTTCCATTTTAATTTTGCCTGTGTAACTGTAAATAAAACAAATAATTATAACACACCACATCAAAATTAATTTTATGTCATTAACTAATATTATTTGATATTTTTATTTATTTTCAGATATCTTATAACCGGAACTACATATACAGCATTGTCAAAAAGCTATAGAATAGGCCATTCTACGCTCTCCGAAATAATACCAGTAGTATGTGAATCTTTATGGATCAAGTTGCAGCCAAAAGTAATGAAGCTCCCTACTGAACCCGTATGGAAAGTTATATCAAAAGACTTTCATGATTTGTGGAATTTCAATAATTGCCTTGGTGCAATTGATGGCAAGCACGTAGTAATTTTTTCGCCCCGTAAATCGGGATCACAGTACTTTAACTACAAAAAAACATTTTCGATTGTACTGTTAGCAATTGCTGATGCTCATGGAAGATTTATAATGATTGATGTTGGATCAATGGGCAGATACAGTGACAGCGGAATATTCACAGATAGTAATTTCTACAATGTGTTGCAAAACAATGGATTGAGATTACCCGCAGATGAACCCCTATATGAAGGAGGTTTGCCTCAACCTTATGTTTTTATTGGTGACTGTGCATTTCCGTTGATGACACATTTATTAAAACCATATCCTGATCATGAAAGGTTGGATAAAGACCAGTTAATATTTAATTATAGACTGAGCAGAGCACGCCGAATGGTAGAAAGTGCGTTTGGTATGTTGGTGCATAAATGGCGTATCTTTTTCAGGCCATTAGATGTTAAAATAAGTACCGCCAAAAAAATTGTAAAGGCTGCGTGCGTTCTACATAACGATGTATTATGCAATGAAATCGAAAAGGCGCCTTCATAGTCAGTTTTTTCTGATAATATGTCAAGAAATTACTCCGAGGTATCTGAACAAAACTCAGCAGATTTTGAAGACGGCTTTTTTGTGAGAGAATATTTCATGGAATATTTTAATTCCATTGGAATTAAAATATTCCATGAAATATTCTGATAATGTTCTGAGATCATGCTCTGTTTGGAAAATCGTTAAGTTTTGGCCACTTGCTAAAAAGTGAGCGGGTGTCAAAAAGTCCAGATCCTCAGGATCTTCTGTCAGAGGGCACAGTGGTCTGGAGTTCAAACAAGCCTCGATTTGGGATAGTAGGGTAATATATTCCTCGTAGGTTAGTTTTTGCTCTCCAACGACACGGTTAAGATGATGTTTAAGGCTCTTCACTGCAGCTTCCCAGAGTCCGCCAGCAGATGGCCATGATGGCGACAGCATCAACAAAATCTCAACCTCAACGACATCGTTATTATAAAGGACGACAACCTTCCCACCAGGAAAATGGAGTCTAGGTCGCGTAGTAGCGCTGCATCCTGGAAGTGACAATACAATTAGTGATGAAATCCCTCGGGGTATAAGTCCCATCCATTATTCATGTTTTCCTCTGTTGATTAAAAAAATATCGCTTTTCTACTGTGAATGCTAAATTATGCTGATACTTGCTTGTTTAACATACATATTAATAAAGAAAATATTAATAATGTTTTTTTTTGTATTTCATAATGACATCAATTTGAGCAAACTGGCACTAGCACGGACTTTTAGTTCTATTATTTTATTATCACTGGAAAATTAATAAAACGTCAGGTTCGCGGACTTCAAATATATTTGTCGCATCCGGCAATTGACGTTTTTAACAAAACAAGACACGCCATCTAGCGGCAACTATCAGAACTGGAGTTTGCGCGATCGTTCGAACGACAGTCGGGCGTTTCCGCTCGGTTACGAGGATGTGAGAACGCGCCAAATTGGGGCATTTTGATCCTGGTGATCGAGCAGTGAAGACGTTTTGGAACTGTCCTACGTTTTGTTGAACCATCATCCTAATAATAATTTATTGTAAAAAGTTATTAAAGTATAAATTATTTGCCTAAGTAATTGTTATTTATTTGCACGATACCCATATAATCCCGCCTGATAGCTGATCGTAGCTCAAACCATCCTGACGATCCGACATATTTATATTTTGGGTCATCAGCCAAAAAGGTTAAGAACCGGTGGGCTATATAATAAGAAACAGCTGTTACATTAACACACGGTTGAATGTCCATATTCGCCTTCCAGAGCTTCAATATCTGTGAATTGTAATAATTTACATACTGTTCTTCAGGATTTCTTTTCAAAATACAAAATCGTCCATTATTACGCAGTTTCGTCAGGGCCTAATAAAACTGTCTCATCGCTTGCTTGTCCGGGAAAAATTAAACCGACAGTGTTGGTCCTGCCTGTTTTTATAACAGGTATGGGAATGTGAGTGGATTTGGACTCGTTTCACAATGTCATTTAGTTCATCGTCTACATTTTTTAACGAACAAGATATAACGTCATTAATTAAATTTCTATCTTAAGCGAGTTTCAAAATTAGGAGCGTGTTGAATCCAACAAAATACACACATCAAAAGTATCTAGGGATCAACATATATTTTTGCAATAACTTTTCTCCTGATTGATATTAATTAAAATTTTCTTTAAGGATTCATCAAATAAAGTGTTTTCGTTTGTCACAGTAACGATAAACCAAGTCACCTTTGCATTAATAAAGAAATTTGCCATTTTCCTAATAAAGGGATTTTTGACATTTGAACCACTAACATTAAAGTTCGAAAAAAAGACTGAAATAACAGTTTTCTTTAAAATTTTATTGGGTAACTTAAACAATTAATAATCCGTGTTTCTACCGCGAACACTAACAACACAAGAACATCGGTTTGGCATACTCAAAATGAGTTCATCCAAATCACGCTGTGGAATGGCCGCCCATGTTCGTTGCAACAACAAAAAAAGGTCTTCTTGCGACTGGATACCCTCCATATTCGGCAGAGCTCTTCTCTGTAGCATATCCCATGCATGCTCAATCGGGTTCAAGTCTGGCGACTGAGCAGGCCAGGGCAGGACATTGATGTTAGCTGCGGCGAGAGTCTGTCTTACAACTCTTGCGGTGTGCGGTCGTGCATTATCATGCATTAACTGAAATAAGGGACCGATTTGCACTTGTAGAGGAACGATGACGTCTGATACAATCGTCTCAGCATAAATTTGAGCGTTGAGGTTGCCTCTGATCCAAATCAACTCAGTTCTTCCGCCGATCCAAATACCCGCCCATACCATGATGGTTCCACCACTATAAGGATGGACTTCCTGGCAGGATTTTAATCGCTGTTGGCGTCCAGGGGTTCTCCAGTGTCGTATACGTCTTGTATCCGGTCTCATACCAAAACGAGACTCATCAGAAAAGCACACGAAACGCCATTGTTCTTCTGCCCAATTTCTGTGTTCAAGAGCCCATTGATATCGAATCCTACGATTGTGCATTGCTATAGGTGGTACCCGTAGCGGTCTTCGGGAATGAAGGTTCACTTCATGCAAGCGGTTTCTGACTGTTTGGTCGCTAATTAAGTTCCCTGAAGAGTGATGAAGCCTCACGGCTAACATCATGGCGGTTATTGTTGGAGCTCTTCGAGTTAAGATTTGAATGTATCGGTCTTGTCTCCGTGTGGTGCAGCGATACCGTCCTCTATGGCGCTCAGCCACGGTACCAGTGCTTCGGTAACGTGTCCAAAGTCGACTGATAACACTCTGACTTGTATTCAGAGCTAAAGCTACAGTACGTTGCCGGGAACCAGCTTCTATCATTCCCACGGCTCTGAGCATTTCTTCCCTGCTTAAATGACGTCGCCGCTCCATAATAACGTTGGTTTTAATCAGTAGTAGGGAAACAGTAGCACTAATAATGTCTTCAATGCGTTGTATGTTTTTATAGGGAAAATATTGACAGCTTATTTTCATCTTTTACTCGAATTTGATTGAGAGTTCCTGATTCAAATTATGAAATGCACCAAAAAGGATCCATATAAATTTATAAAATCATAAATTTATTACAAAGCCACATCTCAATCTCAAGAAATCCGCATAAAAATGCTTGATCCCTAGACACTTTTGATGTGTGTATGTTCAAATGTGGAATTCCGCGGTTTTGGAATTCAATCCTCCACCAAAAATCTATAAGCTAACTTCCTAGAATTTATACACTCACACAAATACATGTTGTTTCTAATTGGGCGAAACCAGGAAGGGGTGTGGTTTGTCCGTAGCTGCGCCGCCGCAGAAATATTTTCTGAAGTGAACATGCTTAAAGTTTGTTGATTATATGATTGTATTTGATAAAATGTTGTCGCGTCGGGGGACCGCTCTTTGCCTTTAAAAACACCTACCTAAATAACATAATATTAAAATTACAACGAAAATTTTAAGTAGTATCCAGAATTACAAGTGAACCTACTTAAAAACTGAATACATAACTAAACTATCCAGATAAATGCTGAAACAAAAATTTAAACGACGACTCTTACTTGACTCAAATAAAATACATGGAAAAACAACCGTCAACAACGTCTGCCCTCGCTCTGCCCGCTCGGGTCGCCAAACTTGATAATGTTATGCTCCACCCACTTTACGTCACAACCGCGCGCCGCCGCGACGTGCGTGCCATCCACCACAATTCGCTACGCAAATCTTCGTTACTAATGTTGTATATCACATTAGTATCAAGTCGCAAGTATCGAGTAGCGCACGGTCCGTACACACGACATTGAATCGCAAGACGCGAATTGTCTATTCAGTCACTATAGGCGTAGTGGCTAGACAGATCACACTTTTCCCAAAATTTCAGACAAGTGATGATGAAACTATAATTTTGTACTATCATTATCGGAAACAAAGAAATAGTCGTAACAGAAGAAACTGGGTTCATCCGTATATAGAGAGAAACATAAAGTGCAGGCTGCTTGTAGCTGCAAAAGAATTACAACAAACAGATGCGAAATCAGGTATGATTTCAATTTGTTTTATTAAATACTAACATTTCAAAGTATGATTGAATTTTAATAATAAATAGTAGGTATACAGAACGTAACCCCTGAGAAATCTGCACGAAATATTAACTGCGTCATTAATTCTGGGTATAATTTACTTCATCCACAGTGTTTTGGAGTAGTTGAATATAAGTAGCTTCATTTAGTCCATCGTCGGTTGTATATTCGATTATATAATTATTGGGTAATTATATGCCAGTTGTTACCTGCTAGGATGATTTACTTGGTGTTGTATTTCGGGTACTACAAACGGAGATGTCTGCGAAGACAATATACTTGAAGAATTTGGTATATGAACTAAGGCCGGCGTTTGCATAGATGAAGTGGGAGGTACATTCAGTATGTTATCTATCACTTGACGTTTGAATGTTCTTATTTGTGTTGATGTCATACAATTTAAGCCTGGCAGCAAACTTACCAAAAACATCTCGTTGGCTTTATTATTTGACGACTCATCATTGACATTCTGCTTGTTCATTTTCGTTTTTAAATATTCATTGAAGAATTTATCATTCTCTCTTGTTTTATTCTTATGACGCTGAGAGGAACTACCCCGAGCTGATACAGATAACGGGGTTGGAGTACGTTCAGTTTGTTGACTAGAGGATGCAGTAGGTGATGTCGGGGGCGGTGGTGATGCTGAGGGCGGTGGTGATATCGAGGGCGGTGGTGATGTCAGGGTCGGTGTAGATGCTTGTGATTCATTGTCTTGATTAATCGGATTAGGCAAACTGCCAGATGGAGTTCCAACAGATTTTATATAAGGAAGAGCAAACTGCATTGAATCTGTCAAATAATATATACGAGTATA
This sequence comes from Polymixis flavicincta, assembly GCA_949987655.1. Classification (NCBI taxonomy): domain Eukaryota; kingdom Metazoa; phylum Arthropoda; class Insecta; order Lepidoptera; family Noctuidae; genus Polymixis; species Polymixis flavicincta. The sequence continues at coordinate 4,582,400 of OX465171.1, read as the reverse complement.
TACATATATTGATTATCCACTAGCTGGATTTGTTAAGCTTCGTACAAAAACAGAACGGAGGTTGAAGGATGTTTGATTAAAAGTAATATGCAGTATTCTTGATGTATTTTTATTGACTGAGACACTCACCCACATTACACGTATATGTATTTTTCGCCATATTGCAAGAGACAGAGAGAGAGCACACACTACGTCATCATATTTTTGTCTCATCTGTTACATTGTCAGACTATACGTTCCATTCCGTCCAACGCCCTACCTCACTATATTAAAGTTCTGCCTCAAACTTGCGTATGAAAGTAAATAAGTAAATGTCGACGAAACCTGTTCATCAGCCGATTCTTCAGATGAACTTGACTTGAATAAGTTCTTTTTCACTTCTTTTATCTTCTTAATAACTTTGCCTCATCTTTTCGGATTTATCTTAAGAAATTCTTGGATCCAGTCCCTGCCAGCCATTCTAGTAACTCTGTTAAAATTATGAGATAGCTTTGAAATGTTATTTTTCTTAGTTGAGTTGTTGTCAAACCATGAAACATGCTGTTAAATTGTAAAATACGCCCTGTAAGTATATTTTTTGGTCTTCATTAAAAACGGCATGCCTTCCTAATTTTGGAGGTTTCAACTCAACTTTTCTTTATCTTTCGTTGTAACGTGCTGAAAGGAATACTAGTTTCTTCGGCGACTCTACGTATTGACACACCTTCTCATATGCGTACAGCAGCTGCCTGCAAGTTAGCTGCAGTCCAACACGCTTTAGAGGTCTTCCTTGTCCAGTTCCTTGGCATCTGAAATGAACAAAAAGTTTTATCATAATAAAAAACGATGGAGGAAGTCAATTGACTCTCACAACCCCAATGACGACGGTTTGTTTGCTAGATTTTAATTATTACACAAAAAACATCACAGAATCTAGTAACTTGAATTAATAAACATAAGTTTAGTTCTAGTACTAAATTTTAAAATTATTTTATACGCAAATTTAACAAATATAGATACTGACTTTTCGATCGAAATTTCGGAAATTTTGCGATGGCCTCTCCCCTGAGACACATGTTCCGCTCCCGGTGACGCGAGCGCAAAGAGTACTTTTTATAGACTGAAATAGAGAGCCATCTGGGGAGATTTGGATGATAACAGATTAAAAAGCGCCCTCTGCTATCAAAATACTAAACTACGTCCGTGTCAGTATTTTACGCGCGTGACCTAGACCCTTATTAATTAGTCCAATTATTTTATCTAAATATTCTTGTAACAGAGTTCATAAAATTATACCGATCTATGTATTCAAAATCTGTTACAAAATATTTAGATATTATTTGAATTACATTAATCTAAATTCTTGTGAAATAAAACAATATTGATACTTTCATTTCTTTTTATTTTTGTAAGATGTATTGTAGTAGATTTCAACCATACTTTGAAGAACATTATTACTGTCTTTTTTTCTTTTTCCACATAAAACTTTATTAATATCATTGCAATAAGATCGTATAATAAATTTCACGGTATAGTTTATCAAAAACTGTAAAAGAAGATTTTTGTGTTCATCACAAGTGGTGATACACTTTGTATCAATATTTAAATATATAATAGTTTTTATACATGAAATGGTGGATAGGTGGGGTCATCTGCTACTTACTCAGCCCTAATTTATTTGGCCCTGGCCGACTGGGTATTTAAAAAAAAAAAAAAAAAGTTTTTTTCTTGTTTCACCACTTTCCTAACTTTAAAGTGTATTTTTTTTATTAAAAATGGGCAATAAAACAGGCAATTTTTTTTTTTTAATCTTTGATGTTGGCAGATTCTTATAAAATTATTGCTTTGTTCAGATGTTAGCTAGAAAAAAAGTTATGAGTCCTCAAACTTACAGAAAGATGTAAAAAATACTTGAATGTTAATTTCAACTTGCATTTAAAAAAAAACAAAAAATGATTGAGGAGTTCCAATTCTAGCAAAACATCCCTAGTGTGTGAGCTTTCTAATGGTATGTAATTTGCTTTTATAAAAAAAAAACTTTAAGAGTTATTTCATAATTTTATCAAGTAGGAAATTTTTGACTAAACCTCGACTCTACCTTTACGGAAAGTTAAATGTTTTGCGAAATTTAATACTGCAAAGTTGGTAAAAATTAAATGATCGATTGAAATTATGCTGTACCAGTTAGGTGCGTTAATGAAACAATTAAATAATTTTAAATAATTTATTTAAATAATAAATCATAGATGTTCAAATTGACGCCCTTCATTCGCAATACAGGTGCGGCATCTACGTCTGATTTCTACAGTTGTTGTGCGCAGCAGCATCTCCTGTCGCATAACTTCGAAAGCAGCATTAATTCGATTTATCAAATCTTCCCGACTTTCTACTTCTGTAGTGTAAACTAGTTCCTTTGCCCTTCCCCACACGTGAAAATCGAGCGGAGTGAGGTCGGGCGATCGCGGAGGCCAGGGAATTGGTCCTCCCCTGCCAATCCACGAATTTGGGAAACAATTATCCAAATGCTCACGTACAACTAGACTAAAGTGAGCTGGGCAACCATCGTGTTGAAAGACAATAGGCCTGTTTATGTCTACTTGGAACACTTCTTCCACTAATGGTGGTAAATCATTTATCAAAAAATCCAAGTAGTTGTTCGCGTTGATGTTGTCGGGCAAATAATGAGGCCCTATTAGCTTATCGCCAATCACTCCTGCCCAGACATTCACACTGAATCTCCTCTGGAAGCCTCTTTGTCTCTTCACGTGTGGGTTTTGATTTTTAAGTGCCCAATGGTGAAGATTGTGATAATTGACAATCCCTTCTTTGTCAAATTTGGACTCGTCTGTCCACAAAATACTTTTTAAAAAGTTAACGTCGTCCACATCGGTATGCAGCAAATGGCGACAAAATTGCACACGTCTCCCAAAATCACTGTCATCGAGACCTAGAACAAACAAAACATGTCTAAGAATTGATTTCAATACTGAATCTTTTCTTCCTCCGAGTTCAAACTCTACAATTATCCAAATTTTTCATCTTCAATTTTTAAGTACACTAATTGGCTTTATGGCTTAGCCATAAAGACGTAAGACCAAATTCACAAAAGGGCGTGCGACTTTCCAATTTTGTTCTAAAAAGGACCCATAAGTGCTGGCAAGTTTACCTACGCTGACCACCTGCGCAAACCGAATCCGAAATCCGAATCCTGTAAGCGCTGGCCGCCTGATTGTTACGTGAATGCGGCCGAATAGGAATAGTTTATTGAATTTAATTTGAAATTAGAATTGAATGCGCTAAAAACAACATGAGGCAAAACAACTAATAAAGAAAGTGACGAAATCAAGGTTAAATGGAACGATCAATTGAACTGTCTCATAATTTACTACATTCCACAAAATCGTATCAGATGCAGTGCATAAACGGCTTAATCTTACCTTGCACTGGAGTGTAGTGAAAAGCATGTCTACCATCTTGCCGGAGAACAGACCACACTTTCCATATGCTTAAGCCAAGTATTGAAGCTATCTGTCTAATGCTTTTGGTAGGATCCGCGTCAAACTCGGCAAGAACTTGTTCGTCAATGGTAGCATCGGGTCGTGCTGCGTTCACTCGTGGTTCTTGTAAGTTCAGGTTACCGGTTTGTCGTAAACGTCGGTAAGTACTCGCAAACGTCTGATGACTGGGTACTCGGCGGTTGGGATAACGCTCTTGATAAATTCTTCGCGCTTCACGCGAATTTGTATTAGCGCTTCCATACGCTAACAACATGTCCGCGTATTCCTCACTGGTAAAAGCAGCCATTTCTTTACCAATAACAACAGGTAACAGTAATAACAAAAAACTTAACAAACTTAAACTTAAACTTAACTAGTGATAACAATAAAAGAAAACGAAGTGAACAAAAACAAACGTAAGCGTAACGGGCACGTGAGATCGCAGAGGCAGTTAAGTCTCGACTGAATAAAAGAAAAGAATTCATTCTGAGGCGTCACGGTGCCACGAGAGCGAAAGAGAGCAAAAATACGCTATGACTGCGCAAGAGTGAAACAAAATTTCTACCTGCTTTGTGTAACCATCTCAAGGGAATAGTGAATGTCAATTTGCACCACTGCTACTGGCAAGCCGTCGATCCATAATTTTTACCAACTTTGCAGTATTAAATTTCGCAAAACATTTAACTTTCCGTAAAGGTAGAGTTTCGTCAAAAATTTCCTGCTTGATAAAATTATGAAATAACTCTTAAAGTTTTTTTTTTATAAAAGCAAATTACATACCATTAGAAAGCTCACACACTAGGGATGTTTTGCTAGAATTGGAACTCCTCAATCATTTTTTGTTTTTTTTTTTAAATGCAAGTTGAAATTAACATTCAAGTATTTTTTACATCTTTCTGTAAGTTTGAGGACTCATAACTTTTTTTCTAGCTAACATCTGAACAAAGCAATAATTTTATAAGAATCTGCCAACATCAAAGATTAAAAAAAAAAAATTGCCTGTTTTATTGCCCATTTTTAATAAAAAAATACACTTTAAAGTTAAGAAAGTGGTGAAACAAGAAAAAAACTTTTTTTTTTTTAAAAAAATACCCAGTCGGCCAGGGCCAAATAAATTAGGGCTGAGTAAGTAGCAGATGACCCCACCTACCCACCATTTTCGTATGTTCAACGTTCTGCCAAACACCCTGTATATTCTTTTAAATTTTTAGTTGTGAAATTATCTTGAATAATTATATGGCATATGTCCTGAATTTGTGAAATGATATATATAAAACTAGCTTTTGCCCGCGGCTCCGCCCGCGTGGATGTCGGTTATCGCGTAAAAAAGTAGCCTATGTCCTTACCCATATCCCAGGCTATATCTCGGCCAAATTTCATGACGATCGGTTCAGCGGTTAAGGCGTGAAAGCGTAACAGACAGACAGACAGACAGACAGAGTTACTTTCGCATTTATAATATTAGTAGGGATTTTCATTTGGGTAACACAACCAACCACGCCCAGAATATTCTCTGCACCTCAAGTATTCATCGTCTTTATTTTTATTCATAAAAGTATCATTACAAGTACTGCAATTTAAAAAATTCTTTTTTGCATATTTTTAGTATAAATCCACTTACGTATGTTAATGACGCCATACCCTTTACATCGTCTTTTCTTTCCACAATAGGGGATGGGTTTATTAAGAGGTGTTGCATATTTAATTCCTGGACTGGTTGGTCGGTTTTTTCACTAGGACCCAGTATATAGGATTGTAAAGATTCACAAAAATCCTCTTCACAGTTCGAACCAACTGCATGAATGCTTTTTAAATTATTAATCATGAGCGCAGTAAACGACGACTGGAATGCGCCAGGACTTGGGTTATTGTTCCTGCAGCCATAACTTCTAATAGATCCAAAAAAGTTTTCTAAGGGATCCTGGTTCAAATGGCGAGTCCAAATTGAAGTTATATCATGTTCCTGCGATACTTTTTTTATTAAATATTCGAAACCTTCGATAGTCCACACAAAGGATAGTGGGCAAAAATGTTTGGACGGCACACCCACGTCCGCCACAGCTCAGACTACTTTTGTTTGGAAGGTATCACAGCCATGTCTCACTGTGCCAATGTGCATCAAATTCTGTCCGAGGGTTCTCTTTATATTTTGAGTCGAATAAGTTTAACTTACTGAGCATGAATAAATTAAACAGTGTGGATATTCTCTTCATATCTTGCCAGGCTTAAAAACCATATTACAACCATTACGTGGGCGCAGCAACCCATGGTATGGTTCCCTGTTTTGCATGAACAATAATAATGAGTCAGCGCATTCAATCTGCTCTCATCATCGTTTATTAACACATATGTGTAATAAAACTTCGACCTAGTGTACCTAGAGTATATCTTTGCTCTCAGAAGCCACAGGTTTGTTCCTTCAATGCCAGTATTATTGAGCTCGGTAACGAGTTGCTCGGGTTCTCGGTAAAGCGAAATACTGAAGTGCCCGTCCCCCCGAACTTGCTCACTATAATAACTTTTTGCCAATTTACGTTGATATGTACCCAGAGCAAAAATAATTAGTTCCCTTTGGGTCAGCGAAGGAAACCTTAATGAATTAAGGCTTGCAGCCGGGGCTAAGGGCACGTACCTCAGCTTTGGGCATCGCTGGTAGGACAGGCTAGATCGGACTGAGGTAGGTAATACGTAATAGGTAAAACGGGCTGTTGTCCGCAACTCCACGTCAAAACGCGTATTTTGCGTACGGGTGGGAGAATCGGTAATTCGATCCACCCCAGCTCCTCGAGAAAGGCCAGCAACGCTTTGGTGTTGCTGACAATCTTACGTAGGGTACCTGGGTTACCGAAGTATTTTGCCCTGTAATTAGCGACCGCCGGGCAGTTTAACAGCACATGAGCCGCTGTCTCGTCGTCCTCCATGCAGGCCCTGCACAGCGGACTGTCTGTTACACCTATGACAAAGAGATGTTTATTAAATGACCCATGGCCAGTTACGGCTGCTGTAACTGTACGCAGCTGTGGTTTTTTTAAACGGAGAACCTGTTTCGTGAGGCGGACATCGAACGCAGGAAGTGCTTCCTTAGCCTGCCTGCACCCACTTAGGTCCATCCATATTTTGTGATGATGATCCCTGGTTCGTTTCCTTACCAGAGTGCGTAGATACCCGAAGGGAAGTGGCGCAATGGGTTCTGGTCCCACTGGTGTCATGCTCGACCCCCTCCTGGCAAGTTCATCGGCTGCATCGTTGCCTAGCGAACCACTGTGTCCTTTGATCCACTGAATGGTAATATTGTTGAGGCTACCTACCTCTTTGAGGCGCTGGTGGCACTCGTATATCAGCCCAGAGTCAACCGTGTGACTGTTCAGCGCTTGTAGATCGCGTGCTTTCGACTCAATTAATATTTCACTACTTCTCTCCATCCGTATCTGTATCCGTATCGGTATCCGCTGGATGTGGGAAGCACAAGACCGGTCGAAGTGGAGGAGCCTGGGGGAGGCCTATGTCCAGCAGTGGACGTCTTTCGGCTGATATGATGATGATGATGACTTCTCTCCAAGCTGTCCTACTATGGGTGTGATGTTGAAACCGTTAAATGGTTTGGAAGTTACCTCAGTAATCGGTCACAGTTTGTCCAGGTGACAAGTGACAATGGAGATACCATGTCCTCTAGTCCGAAGTATGTGGACAGGGGCGTACCTCAAGGATCAATTCTGGGTCCTCTTCTTTTCATCCTTTACAGTGCTGATATTATAAGGTGTCTGATCAACACCAAGTTCCACCTTTACGCTGACGATCTGCAGTTGTACCTCCCTTTCCGCTCCCAGGACATAGCTGAAACTGTAAACAAAGTAAATGATGATTTGGAAAGGATCTCGGCTTGGTCCAGAAGAAACTCCTTGGTCCTAAATCCATGTAAGTCCAAGTATATTGTGATGGGATCTAGGGATTTCCTGAATAAAATGCTTGCTTGCAACCTGGACCTCAAGATTGATGGTTGTGGTGTAGAAAGGGTTTTGGAAGCCCGTAATCTTGGGGTTGTATTTGACGGGCAATTGCATTTTGAAACCCACATACTGGAGGCCGTACGCAACTGCTTCTACCGACTGAAGCTCTTATATCGCATCCGTCCCTACATAAGTGTGGATATGCGTGTTATGCTGTGTGAGTCACTAGTTTTATCCAAGCTGAATTATGCTGACACTGTGTATGGAGCGTGTATTCTTGGTAGAAGCGACAAATTGATTCAGCGGGTGCAGAATGCTTGTGCAAGATTCTGCTATAATGTCCCACCACGAACCCACATCACTCCTTTTTTAAATAAAGGTAATTTGATGAGAATGTCAGCGCGCAGAAAGCTTCACTTGGCTACCCTACTCTTTGGCACTATTCTCACAAAGAAACCAGACTATTTATATAAGAAACTGTCTTGGTCACGTGACGTAAACAAGATCAAAACTAGAGCATCTTCTTACCTCATGCTAGCCTCATCGCACAGAACTGCTGCCTTCCGTGGTAGTTTCAAATTTGCTGCCTCCCGTTGTTGGAATGACTTGCCACCTCCTTTTCGTGCTATAAAGACAATTGGTACTTTCAGAATAAAATTTAAACAACACCTTCTACAGCTTCAAAAAGATTCCAAACTTTGAACTTACCCCTGGCAGCGATTGTTCTCTGAACAGACCTATTAGTTAGAATTTGTTTTTCTTGATACTTATAAGATTTAATATACTTATTCTTGAATGTTCTTGTTCACTCCACGCTTTTATTGATGGCACCTTTAGTCGAATGTTTTTACCGCTGGTCTTTTGTATACGTCTGTTATTTGTCTTTTGTAAAAATCATAATTTAATAGCATTCTCAGTCACTAGTTTACTTGTATTTTTCCAATTAATCAATGCCGTTAACTCACTACCACACCACTTATATTGTATACTTACTACACTACTGCACTGTTCCTTAAACAGCCGTAAAACCGTAACGTTTTTTTGTAATTATTTTCGTGTTTGTCGGCGCCTGCGACCCTTTGCTTGTCACAGGAATGCCACAGAGTGTCTCAGGCACATATGGCATCGACAAATAATGAGGTCACGCTTCGCGCTGACGGTATTTTGTTTTATTCGCTAACATATTTAGATTTTATGTAACTTTAATACTGATTATATATTTATATAAACTGTAACTGCCCGTGACATCACATCGCTCGGGCCCTATCAGAATACCAGCGCTGCGACACTTTTTAAATGTCGCAGCATTATGCTGAGGTAGGAGCCTTTTGGCCTCGTGCAGGACTTTCTGTTTTATTTTTAATTATTTTGTTTATTTTTTTTTTTACTTCCAAGAAATTTGTTCCTTTTTATATTTTTTTTTTTGTATTCAAGTGTGTTAATTTTACGATGTGATCTTCCTGTGCGAGTCACAATAAATACTTTTTCTTTCTTTCTTTTCTTTCTAGAACAGCCATGCTGTCTGACAGTATGCGAATCGAGTGATCCTTAACTTCCCTGGCCATGCTACCGACGCGGCAAGGGAGATGCCCATGCATTCGGCCTGGAACACTGTGTTATGGACCCCCAGTGGTGTGGCTATGTGGATGTTGAGGTCCTCCGAGAAGACTCCAGCCCCTGTGCCACTACCTGTTTTTGATCCGTCCGTGAAGATACGCAGCTCTGCGGGGCGCAAGCCTTCGCATCGTCGATCCTCATGCAGTTGGATTCTGTATTTTTTATCGAAGATAAAACTCACTGTTGAGTTCCTTAAGTAGCTCGGTGTGTTGTGTGTCTGTCTTACTCCAGAGATTTGTAGCCTTTAGACGCACCGCCGCCATCGTTGCTTCCTGCTGTATGAACAGGTGGAGCGGCGGCAGCCCCAGCATAGCCTCGATCGCTGCAGTCGGAGCAGTCCTCATGCAGCCCGTGGTCGCCATGCAGGCTAGTCTTTGCATGCGCTGTAGTTTGTTGGTAGCTGTAACTAGCTTGGTGCGGACTGAGGTAAAACGACCGCGCGGCCGACCCAACTAACCATTTTGAAAACGGTCCATGGGTGGGGGTAAGTACGAACGCAGGATATTTTATGGTCAGCCAGCCTTTGCTGTGTCTCTGGCCCATATCTTTTGATGAAAATCACGTCATTATAGTCAATAATAATATTAAATAACGATACCCACTAGTAAAAATATTTTACTCAGTTTTGGTACGTACCGTAAAATGGGGTTACTTTGATACTACGGGTTTACTTTGATAACAACTTTCGACTTATGAAAAACTATTTTTTATTCGGTTTGTGAACGCATCCAAAAGGATTTTATGTTTTGGTTGGCAGCACTGATAGTTTCTTTTTAATATGGCGTTGTAGATATTCCGTGTGTGCTCGTGTTTTTTATAATATAAAAAGGTTTTGTTGGTGTACCGGTTACTGGGCATTTTTAAGGTAAGAAAAACTTTTGATGCTTCCAAAAATCTATAGCTTTCTTCATGGTTTCGTCTTATTTGCGTAAAAAGTTGTAGTTTTGTAAATACGAAACTGGTTTTGACGGGTTCGTTGTTGATTGGCAGATTATTTGAAAAGTTAAAATGTAACCGGGGGTGTCTTTGATCAGAGGTACGGGTTTACTTTGATCACTTGATCAATGTCACCCCGTAGATCAAAGTTACCCCATTTATAGTTATTTTTATACCTTAGTACAATATTTTGATAGTTTTTGATAGTTTAGGTTGTGTTTTTGTCTATTTCAGAACAATGCCTCGAACATATAAAAACCACTTGGAAGCAGAAATTATAAAAACTATGCGGAGTCCAAACTAGAAGACGCGGTGCAGGCAATTGCTAATGGAAGTGTATCTATTCGGGGAGCCGCAGAACAGTTTGATATTCCGTATGGAACACTATACAACAGGTATCATGGAAAACATATAAAAAAACCAGGTGCTCAGCCTGTTTTCTCTGAAGCACAAGAGAAAGCAATACTTCAGGCTGCAGCTAAATGTGCAGATTTTGGTTTTCCGTTGAGTCTTTTAGATTTAAGAATGTTCGCCAAATCTTTCTTAGACAGAATGGGCCGTACAGTGGCAAAATTCCCAAATAATGTACCAGGCGTGGATTGGGCATACTCTGTGCTAAAGCGCCACAAAGAAAATTATAGCCAACGTGTTGCAGCTAACATAAAGCGGGCACGAGCGCAAGTTTCTAGAGAAACTATAAAAGAATACTTTCAAAATTTAGAGCCTACTATAAAAGACGTGCCGAGTAGCAACATTTTTAATTATGATGAGTCCAATTTAAGTGACGACCCTGGTAAAAAGCGATACATTTATCGAAGAGGGATAAAGTACCCTGAAAAAATAACTAACTTTTCTAAAAGTTCCACAAGTGTCATGATGTGTGGGTCTGCAGATGGAGTACTTTTACCGCCTTACGTCATTTATAAAAGCACCCATCTATACAACACTTGGAAAGAAAATGGACCTCGTGGACCGCCTTGTTGTGATGAACCATGTTGCTCCCGCGGTACCAGATATAACAGAACTGCAAGCGGCTGGTTCGATTCTGTTACATTTCGCGATTGGTTTATGACATGTTTTTTGCCACATGCAAAAAGACTGAATGGACGCAAAGTTATGATTGGCGATAATTTGTCATCGCATTTGGATGATGACGTTTTACGCACATGTGAAGAAAATAACATCTCCTTCGTCTGCCTGGTGCCAAATTCAACGCATCTACTTCAGCCGCTAGATGTTGCTTTCTTTCGGCCCATGAAGGAAGCCTGGCGTTTTGTACTAACTAAATGGAAATTCGAGAATACGAGACTGACCACCATTCCAAAGGATGCTTTTCCAAATCTTCTTAATAAGGCACTAATAAGAATGAATGAAGCTAAACCGAAACAGCCTCAACACTCTTCAACGCCATCACTAAATATAACATCTGCAATTAAACGAAATCTAACCAAGTCTTTTGATGCCACGGGCATATTTCCATTTAATCCGGATCAAGTTTTTAAGCGCTTGCCACCTGATGACAATAACGTTGTCAAACAATCTGAAAGTGTTCTCTCAGAATTATTAAAAGAACAGAGATTTGGAGGACCATCACATAGCATTAGAAAGAAAAAGAGACTCGATGTGGATCCTGGTAAAAGTATTTCGGCAGACAAAGATGAATGCAGTACATCTCAGGAAAATTTAGGAATTGAAAGACGAAGGAAACCAACCAATAAAAAATATAGGGATATACTGTCCAGTGAGGAAGAGGACAGTGACACCATCATAAACTCGTCTCCTTTGCCAAGAGAAGAGGAAGATAATGAATTGGCTGAGGAGCGATATTTACTAGCCAAGTTTTATTCTGGTCGTGGTAAAAAAACATATCGTTATGTTTGTCGCATCATCCAAATTACACCCTTAGTTGTGGTTGGATTAAAATCTGTCCAAAATAAAAAAACATTTAAGCTGATTCCAGATGACATATCTGATATAGAAATTTCAGACGTTGTGGCATATTTGCCTAAACCTATTATAAAGACTGATGCAAAAGGGGACGAACTGTTTGTGTTTCCTTACGAAGTTAATATCTGTGAACTCAATTAGAGGGGCTCAGAAATAATAATTTCTCAAATTTTGTTGATTTCGTTGCCTAATTAATGATGAAACGCCTCTTTGTTAATTTAAATGTTATGTTGATTTTTTAAGATTATAAATAAGAGTAATAAGACTGTTAATTTCAATAAATATATAAGTATTGAACTATATATTCAGTATTTGCATTTATCAAAGAAACCCCATCATCTTAAAACAACTGCAGCACAAAAATTTGTTGACCGATTTTTTTTAAGTTTTTTGTGTTTTTGTTCGTTTTGGGGTTACTATCAAAATACGTACCAAAAACTAGTGTGATCAAAGTAGCCCCGATGTCAGTATGAAGTTGATCGCGATGATTTTTTTTTTTTACTCAAAAAGTAGTGTCCAAATAAATATTGCTTTAATGTAATTAAATACAACCCTTAAAACCGATATTAAATTTATTTTTTGTTTATTTTTCAGCCTTCTTAGTACAGAAATATTTAATTCCGAATTTTAAAATTGATCAATGTAGCCCCATTTTACGGTACACAGTTTTATGTAATGACCTCGGGGATAGTTTTTAATGCATCGTAATTAAAAATTATTACAATTGTGAGATGTTTCGAGTCATATTTAACACATGGCTGGCGGAGCTGGGTGTATCTTGCCCAATATCCTTTGTCAGTGACGGTATATTTGTGGATTTACCATCATTGGTCACAAATCTCATAGATTTTATTATTGTTTTCGCTTCATGCCATAACTTAATATGGGGCTGAATTTGGCGTTAATGGCTTTAAGTATGGTTTTCCATGCTTAGTCTTTTTTGCGTAACTCCCATGCATGCTGTCAAATATTTTGTCAAACAGTAGTAATACATCTGCTGTATCTTTACACTCGGTGGGCAGAATGCCTTTATCTGAAATAAAAATAAAAAGAACACTATTAGGTTAAGGAGTCGTTTGAACAAGGACTGTTTTTAACCGACCTCAAAAAAGAAGGAGGTTCTCATTTTGGATGTTTATTTATGTTGGGGCATAACTCCGTCAAGATATATGTATGGATATGCAAAAATTTTTTTTTGTTCAGAATAGATTTATTATCCCATTTAAATTTTGTAAAGATCTGATGACGAGTTTAAAAAATGCCAGCAAAACAACCGCGATTGCTGCTATAATCGCATAATTTGTTTATGCTATCATATTTACCCTAACCGACAGCGCCCTTCGCTCTCGCTCAATATCTTCATCGTCTTTCATGCCCGCGGTCAAGACATGTCCAAGGTTTTTAAACTTGTTTACCCGTGTGAGCGGAGTTCCACTTAAATGGACTGGTGGTATTGTTTCCGGACATCGTCCGCCGCCGGCACCAAAGACCATGACTTCACTCTTACACGTATTGTAGACCAAACCATGAAGCTTGGCATAGTCTTCACAGATGGCCACCAACCTCCTGAGGCCACAAACCACAATACACCACAGTACACCCATTGTCAAAGTTGTTATTAGGGTAGCTACAAATAAAAAGTAAAAACGTTTATAATAAAATAAACCGACTTCTGGTATTAGTTATTTTTCACATTGTTGTGTTTTTATTTTGGATTTCGGTTGTATTTTTTTTTTTTTTGTGAAAAGTTTTATCTGTTGGACATAAAAAAGCAATATTCAACATTGTATTAAATAAAACACTGAATATTGCTTTTTTATATCTGCAGTGCAAGCCACTTAATTGTGCTTTATTATAACATATGGACTATATTTACTTTTATTTTTAATATTTTAATTTTTGGTTTTTGCCACATGTACCTACCGCTCTAAAATTTTTGGAATTTTCTAATATTGCACTCGTTATCGCGTTCTATTGTTTTGAACTTTGAATATATGATTTTTATTTTTTAGTTTTAATTTTATTGATAATTTTTATTTTAGATTCTAATTTCAATTTTGTTTTGTATGTTATGAGTAAGTAATGATACAAAGCTATTTTTTATGTAAGTGCTGTGTACGCCTGTAAGTGACTAATTCACCATAACTCATGGATGCATGTGTTATTTTTTTAGTGTTAGTGTTCTAGTGATGAGGTCGTCGGGGTATACTTCAAGAAAAAAAAAAGGGAAACTACGAGCGAAAAAGTCCATGACTCCATTAGATTTATAAATAATCAAATTAAGATATATTTTCAGTAACTAATGTAAGAATAAACATATCATACCTGCTAGATAGCCATATTTGATGAAACAGTTTGGCTAAAAACTTGAGTCGCGAATTTCACTCTCATTTTCCCCATCTTCTCGGGAATTATATGTTGGTCAGTCAATTTCGGTACCAATCTAATCCCTTTGTAAGCCGGGTTTTCTGCATAATTATAACAACCGAAGATGATCCCATTTCGCCACGCATATTTTCTTGTCTACATTGACATATTTCAAACTTTTGTTTAGCAAGTTATTCCTGATCCCCTTCAACAGGTGGGGGGGATCATAATTATAGTGGTATTATTTCACTTCTATTTACATCAAAAGTATTCCTTTTCAATTCAGCCCCAGCCACCAACAAATTTTGACGTTTGTCTTCAATAAGGCTTTTAATAGCTTTCTGGTTGTTGGTGCCCTGGTCACACACTGTCGCAATGACTTGGAAGCCAGCATCTTGCAATTTACTGATAATTTCTTTTATATAATCTTTTAAAATATTTGCTTGTGTGGCTCCATTGCAAAACGTATAAGCAATAGGTTGCTTATATTTTTTTATTAATCCCCTAATCATGAATACTGTAGCATGGTTGGAAAACTTTGTTACATTTTCATCTACAACAAAACCATATATTTTGTCTTCAGTTTCATTATAATTTACATTGGCTTGTAAAGAAACCTCATCAAATAGCAAGACGCAATACGTATCTTCCTTCTTCATTGTCTTAGCTTTATTTTTTAATTGATGAAAAACTTTTTCATTTATTCGTGGTGTGATTACCGCTTTCCTTACCAATTTTTCTAAAGTGTGTGGTGCTGGAAGAAAAGGATTTTCCTAAGTAATCTATAAGCTTTTGGGCTTTTTTTGGATATAAACAAAGATGTTATTTTTTCTTGGAGCACTCTCCAAGAAAAAAAAACAAAAAAACAAAGGGCCGCAGCTTCACTAAGCTGCGGCCCTTTGTTTTTTTTTTTTGTTGCTCCCGAAATTGCAGTAACGTTAATATCCTTCCTGCACTTGTCATATTTTCGATCGTTTTCAGAAACGATTGGTTCGTCATCACATTGCTGGACAATTTAACTAATGCTGCAAACTTTTTACATTTATTGCGGCACCTGCTCAATTTTATTTGCATGTTTCTTAATTTTTATACAATATTTCTTCCTGTTTTGATACCGGTACTCTTTTTCGTAGCCTTTTCATAGGTTGAGCTATAACAAAACAAATCAACATTTTAGCAAGTGTATAATATTATAAGCTGTAATATTATGTAATATTTTAAGTGTAATATAAATATGTAAGCTATATAGCTAGACATTATGTAGAAGAATATTATTTGTTTACTTGACCAATACTCTAGTATTGCATTGCAGTAAGTATTGTAGTTTCGTAGGAATCATTAGTTTCACAATTACAGAAATATTGATACTTCAAAAACAGCATGTTTGAGTCAGTTAGATAGATTTGTACTAGATTACAAGTGATGATAAAAAAAAAATGTTTTTTCACTCGTTAATTATGAAAATTATTCTACTAGTTTGAAAGGTAGATAATTCTCAACCATTATAAGAAGTTTGTGAGTTAATTTTTTTCAGTGAAGCGATACAAACGTTTATATGTTACAGTAATATAAACAATGTTATATAATTAGTTAAGTTTTTCATTTCATAATAAATTATACTAAAAGATTTTTGTTTTTCATTTTTTATGTAAAACTTTTAGTACTTAATAACAATATATAAAAAGAAAAAGTTACATAAATAGTATAACTTAGAGAAAAATATTTTTTTACGAAAACAAACCTTTGTAGTCAGTCCTGCCAGTATCGAACTTCGGTAGCTTTGCATGTCGTATCCTCAACCTCTAGACCAATCGAACTATTAGTAACCACTCTGAAATATTATATTAGTTTGTTGTTTAGATATAAACTGTTTAAAACATTACAATAAAATACAAAACTTGCTATGCGGCCATCGCGGGATTCGAACGTAGGTGCTTTCACATCGTGAAGCCGACTGTGCTTATTGCATGTTGATTACACATTAGGTCTTTATGTAGCAACTATTCTGTAATGTGTTTTAGAAAATAAAAATAATAAGCAATGATTGTATTTATTAAAGTTTAGCAAAGTGTCTAACTCACCCCATAGATGCTTTCTTGGTATAGCTGATCGGCTCAATTTGTTGTACCGACAGCAATCATTACTTTCAAAATGTAGATGACAAACTCTGCGATAGGCATAGATGTAAGGATTATGCAAGCCCAATATATCTCCTCCAACAGCCATTACCCATGATCTAAATCGATCTGGGTACTGGTCGGGGTTGGGAAAGAGATGTAGCACTGGATGTGAATCTGGAACTTTGTTGACTTGAATTATTATTTGAGTTAACAGGTCACGCACCGGCAACCCAGTGGCGTGATACGATGCAATTATTTGTTATTCAAACTCGGTTTATTTGATGATAGGTTCTACACCGCCAAAATATTAATCCAAACGTTTTAATGTAAAGATATAACTGTATTTAGAAAGTGGAGGTACTTGACCTCCACTTTCTAAACAACCAGGCACGCAGCAAAGTTTCTGTGACATGATTGCACACCACACAACACAAAGTCCACAGAAAAGAGTCCTGTCTCACAATGTTAAGCAAATCTTGCCTCAACGTATTCAAGAGTCCTGTCTCAAAACCTCGACGCTAAGCCGGAGGAAATAAATCAACTCAACGAACTTGGCGGAGAAAGCGCACTGCACACGTTTTTGTACAATAAATTAACACTACACACATAGAGTCAACTTAGCGGTACAACGAACGATCACAGCAACAGCAAGAGCAGAACGACATCAAAACAACAACAGCCATTTTTGTTTATTACTTATCAGTATTGCCAGGGCGTTTATCAAAATTTTTACCAAAGTATTTAGGATCTTTTTATTTCAACATTTTTTTCAGCAAAAATGACTTATCATCATGAACACCTATTTCTATACCTATTTAATTTATTCTAAGAAACCCATATTTACAATAAAGAAATTTGTGCCCTTATCTCCATTACAACTTAATCAAACTTCTATGTGTAGCAAATAATGAATTAATTATGGCAACACATTCCTTATAGTACTACTAATATTATACCATAAAATTAAGGAGAACATTGTAAAACTTAGTGCAGTATTATGTTTTGGTTTTGTTTTCCTATATTATACGCCACACAAGCGCCTCTGGATTCACAATACTAAACTACTCGATTAAAATACTGCGAAATTGTAAAGCTGGATTATCACGATATTATCTTAATAAGTTGAATTATCACGATGCTGTTGCAGGGTTTCAAGTACTAAGATTGTATGGCATGCGCGAGCGACATTAGCGGGTCGGCGTATTGGGGAGTGCGGGAGGGGTGCAGAGCTAAACCCCATGCGACATAGCCGTATTTTGTAAAGCTTTAGGTTCATTTATTTTTGAATTGACCCTCATTACCCACTGTTTCCCATTCCCACCGGCTGGGGTACTTTGTTTTGTGCTAGCATTTACTTCAATGACGCTCACTAAACCTGTGACCACTAATGATGATGTCGAGATGAATAGTGTTTATATTTTTTATTACATCCGTCTGCATGCACTATTACATACTGTAGGAAAACGAAACAATAGAATAACCAACAATTCCACACAATATCAATTCAAAATACATCTTATATTTTTTGTGATGTGATATACCTATCCCGTTGTTAAACATTTCATTGCTGTCGATTCTGGGTTTTTAGTGTATGGATTTTTAGCCATATCCTTTGTGTTTGGGTTTTGTACACATCCTTTCACCTATTTTTATTGCAACATTTTTACAATTCTTTTCTCATTGTTCTTCTTGCAATCTTTGTAAACTTCACGCATTGTGAGTTCCATTACGTCTGGTCGGGCTTTGAGCTTATCGTTTTCTGTTTTTAGTAAAAGCATTTTCTTTTCATGTTGCTTTTTCGCTCGATAAAGCTTCTTCCTTAAGCTGTTTAGTACTGTTTTGTATGTTTCAATTTTGTTTAAAGCTGTCTTATAATTGTTACTCAATTTTCTATGTTTAATTTTAAATGAATGAGATACTGGTTTAGAATTCACAATTTGTGTTGAAGTACCGGCTGCTTTAGTTGACTGTTGTGGTATTCCTGTCGCCTGTTTTACCCTCCTTTTCTCTTTTTGATTCCGTTTATGTGTGTGTGCATCTCCAGCAGCGTTGCCAGATTTTTTTTTACCAAGCTGGGATTTTGGAACTTTTTAAATGAAAAAAAGCGGGATTATTTCGTCCAAAGTGGGACATAGTAAAAAAAACGTATACAATGTATGATCAGAAGTTTTTAAATATTTATCTTTTTATTTGAGTTCAAATTACGTTTACGTGACAATAGATAGCAAAAATAGCCTTAGAAAATGTGTTTTAATAAAAATAGGATAATTTATATCAGATTTACCCTCTCGTTAAGTCTTATTCGTCTTCTGAAAAAAAAAAAAAAACATCAAAAAGTTTCATTCTTCAGAAAAATATGCTTTACAAAACATAGAAGCTTTTAATTCAATAACAGTTCAAGGTAGGAAAAACAGTACTATGATAAGAATTACTTGTTCATGATATTTCTGTGAAGATTTAACTTCTTTTAATCTTTCCTTTTTTCTTAAATAAAGATGAAGAACTCGTCACAGGCTAGCTGTAGATAAAACGGAGCATTTATTTCTGACATCCGACCGTTTTAAATTCATCGGATAGAACGCGTTCAGGAAAGCAGTTTGATGTTTGGATACTTAATATGAAAGACACTAGTTTAAACATATTCTTGGTATCTTTTTTTGGAAACTGTTGAAAGAGCTGGTGCCATTTATGTGCGTTGCCGTTGGTGGCAGTGGTGTCTTTGCAATTTCCCACTAATACGTCCAAGAATGATTTTGAAATGTCAACCGTGCCGTCTTTCACAACAAATCTCCAGTAGTTGTTCGTCATGATAACTTCGTCCATAATTGCACCGACAAAACCTTCGGTTTGCCCAAAGAGGTCACCGAAACGCAGCCAGGCTACGGACGCTAGAAAGTCTACATCGGGTTCATGTAGGGCCCGGTAAAAGCGTCCGTGAAGCTCCTTACTCTGCCATTTATTTATTTATAGTTAATTAAAACGGTGAACACCAATTACATTAATTAACGTAGAAACAATATTTATAACGTGACAAATAACTATGTTAAGACATTTAAATTAAAAACTAACATGGAACAGTGGACTCCCTTGCATATTTTCCCTTACAGAACACCAGACATATACGCATAATTTTATTCCATTCATCCGCAAACACATCACATTCAGGGTGGGCAGTCAGAAGGGCATTTAGCATCTTAAGGGTACGACAGACTGGGGATTCGGCTCTGGCTACAGTTTTACATAGCAGTTGCGCTAACAAATTGTGCCGGCGGCTCTGACGGTGTCCGATGTATTTGTCGGGCACAAATAATCGGCAGAAAAGGCCATGGAGCTCTGGGCAGTCAATACGTCCCCGTAATATCTTAAGCCATACTTCCATGCGATCATTAGTGTCAAGCACTACAGGCTTGCGCCAGTTCTCTTTATCCAAGGAGTGCGGGGTGAGGCCCTTATCCACCGCAATTACATCTCGATGCATCCCCACGTCGGTTTCTAGGAAATAATCCCTGAGACTGCATATCTCGCGATTGTGGAGAGTCTTAGCATTTAAAAAGCCTCGCCCTCCACATTTTCGCGGGATATACAGTTTCATTACCGATAACCGTGGGTGGTGCATTCGATATGCAGTCAGCAGCGTACGGACCCTCCTATCCAGGGCATCGAGTTCGGTCTGAGTCCATTTGAGAGTACATCAAAACCGGCATGACCCAACCGTTGAGGGAGCGCTTCTTTGGCCGCCTGAAGAAAGTATTTAATAGTCTTTGATCAGGCGGAAACAAGGTGCGCGCGATTGCTTCATGTCTGTTACATTGGTGCCCAAAGCTTCCGACATACCCAAATACGCGGAGAGGACTCGAAGTTTTATGGAATCCGAGGGGTTCCCACGGATTCCACAATCTCCCCTCGCTTTACATGCATGACCGCACATTTGTCCACACCAAATTCCATCCTGATGGCGCTCCTGAAGGTTTCAGTTACTTTCAGTAGCTCCATCAGTTGCAAATTGTTGGGGGCAAAGAGTTTTAGGTCATCCATGTAAAGGAGGTGAGATATAACCTGACCACCTCTCCTCAGCTGATAGCCTATAACTGAATCCTCCAGCAGTGTGCTTAGAGGATTCAGGGCTAAGCAGAACCAAAGCGGACTCAAACTGTCGCCCTGGAATATACCTCGCTCGATCCTTATCGGCTCGCGGCTCGCTATTCCTCTGGATGTTTCGACATCCTGGATATCGAAGGACCGTCCTCCATTGTCCCATACATGACACTAAGAAGGTGCGTAGAGTTGTATCTACTTTATACAATTTCAGCACCCTCATGAGCCATGGATGTGGCACTGAGTCATAGGCCTTCTTGTAATCTATCCAACATGTCGAAAGATCCTTTCGGGAACGGCGAACCTGTTGGCTAATGGCCATATCAATGAGGAGCAGCTCCTTAGTACCGCGGGACCCGTTCCGACATCCATTTTGAGAGACAGACATGATGGAGTTAGTCTCTATATGATTGTAAATTTTAGCTCTCACAATAGATGTAAGAACTTTATAGACCGTCGGTAAACACGTGATCGGCCTATATTTTTTGGGTTCCGCGGTACTACCTGATTTATGGAGCAGGTGGGTAACTCCTGTTGTCAGGAACTGGGGTAGCGGACCAGACTCCAAAGCAGTCTGGTACTAAGCCGCCAAGCGAGCGTGCGATCCTATGAACCATTTGATCTAGAAGTTGTGCAGCCCGTCCGGCCCTGGAGATTTCCAGTTGCGCAGCGGACGGACTGCGTGAGCTAAATCTTGGGGGCTGATGGTGATAGCCCCCATTTCTGGTATGGGATCTCAGGCTCGCTCGACTTCTCGAGCCCAATCACCTTTGGTGTGACAGACAGGCACCGACCAGATATTGCGCCAAAAAGAGCACATGGCGTCATCATTAGTGTTGGGTAGCACACTCTTTTAAAATGAGGATCGTGCGAGGCACTCTTTGTACCGAGTGTACTACCACACTGTGCTACCACGAATGAGGTGAGGCCGCGAGACTGCGGTGGGCTGTGAGCACACTGAGCATGTACGTGCTTTGAGTCACGTGACGTGCCATGCGAGTCGCGAGTGTGGTGTTTAGTGATGATGACGACAACGCAACACAGCATGAAGGCACACATACGCAATAGAGTAGGCACACGCGGTGACTAATCGGTTAAGCGCGTCACACAGCTCGCATGAGTGATGATGGGGGAAAGAGAAATGAGAATGTTTACGTGAAGGACATCAAAATAAAAAGAGTGAGTGACTCGTTTCGTTCAAAACTCACAACACGTAGTTAATCGCGGTGTAGCTTATCTGTGGTGTGTGCTAGCACTTCAAAATAAAAAGAGCGAGTGACTCTTTTTATCCAAGCGAGTAGCTACAACTGTGCTAGCATATGTGCTGAGTTACCCAACACTAGTCATCATCCGGTAGGCGCGTATCAGCCACACCTTGGTCCGGTCGCTCCCAAGTCCTATAAACCCACCTTTCATCACTCTGGAAGGTGCGGTTCTGAGTGTATCGGTCTACTCGCGTCTTATACCGACGAATACGGTTTGCCCATGCATACACTTCCTGAAATTTCTTCTTCTTGTACTCTTCGTATGCTACATTCCAAAGCGTCTTGCAGTTCTTCTGTTGTCATCTCCTGACCAAGTTTATTTGGATTTCTTTTCCCATTTAAAACTCTTTTACAATGTACTATTACTCTCAATAATTCAGTAAGTGTATCATATTCTTAATTTTTTTGGAATTTATCTTCTTCTGTTACATTTACGTATGACTGTATGGGTTTCTTTCTTTCTAAATCTGTGGTTGACCTTGACGGTCTTGTGAACTCGATGTTTTCCTCTGCGAGCCAGGCAGGGTCATTCCACTACAACGTTTTCTGTTGTAGTTCTGATAAAGGATCGTCTTTATCTGCTGGGTTATGTGCTGACCGTACATGAAACCATTGGCTTTTGTTTTCTAGTATCTCTACTACTCGGTTTGGGACAAATTGCTTCCATCGGTTTGGGTCACCGAACAGCTAAGTTAAAACTATAGTTCAGTCAGTACATGCGAACACATTATGTGAAGGAATTCTCATAGCTTGACTCACTTTGGTTAGCAATTTGGGTAGTAGTATAGCTCCACTCAGTTCGAGTCGTGGTAGTGTAATGGTCTTGACAGGAGCTACCTTTGTTCTTGATGCGATGAGATTTATCTTTATGTCGCCTTCACTCGTTTGTACACGGCAATAAACCACAGCTGCATATGCCTTTTCAGACGCGTCGCAGAGCCCATGTAATGTTATTCGTTCCTTTTCAGTGCTAATGGTGTTCAACCAACGTTTGATTCTTAATTTATTGACATTTTCTAAGTCTCTTCTAATGAATTTCCATTGTTCTTTCAGTTTTTTGCTTATTTCCTGGTCCTATCCAACTCCTTCTAGCCACAATCTTTGTACTAGAATTTTCGCTGTTACAAACAAACAACAGTGGATCAAACAATTTCTGTAAATCTGATAGAATAGTTGTCTTTGTTACATGATCTGATGATATAGGTTCTAGTTGTTATTGGTAACGAAACTCGTCTCTTCCGAGATTCCAGGACAGACCAAAAGCCTTTATGTTTCCGTCTAGCTTCAAGTCTAGGTTAGCCTTTGTAGTGACTTTGTTGGCATCTATTGATTTAAGAAACTCGGTATCATTAGACGCCCATTTTTGTAGTTCAAAGCTTCCTCCTTTCAGAATGGGAATGATTTGCTTACTAACACGAATTGCTTCTTCTGTTGTATCGCAGCCTGACGTCAGATCTTCAACATAAAAGTCTTCACGAATAATTTTGACAGCTTCAGGATATTGTTCACCTTCATTTCTGCTATTTTAATTATTTTTTTATGGCAAGGTAAGGCGCAGGTGCTGTACCAATCGTAACTGTTTTCAATCTGTAGTCCTTGACTTCAGGTGGTTGGCAGTTTGGCTCAAGGTTGGGTCTGATGCTGCCACGCCACAATATTCTATGATGATCTGCATCTTTCTTATCTACAAGTATCATTCTGTACATTTTGATGACGTCACATGCGAAACATACCTTATGCATGCGCCATCTTATTATTATACTTCTCATATCTCCTTGTAGTACTGGGCCAGTCATGAGCTCGTCGTTCAGAGATATGCCATTACTTCCTTTGCATGACGCATCAAATACGACTGATTTTCGTGGTCTCTTTACGAGTATCTCTTCGAACTACGGCATGATGTGGTAGGTAAACACACCAGTTGTTTACTTCATCTTTTGGAACTGCCTCCATATGTCCCATTGTTAAATATTCTTCTAGTACCTTATCGTATTCTTCTCTTAGTTCAGGTAATTTTGAAGTCTTCTTTCTTGTTGAATCAAGCGATTCATTGCAATTGGTCTTGTGTTTCCATCCCCTGTTTTTGGTTCATTGGTACGAAATGGGAGTTTCACAACGTATTGTCCATTGCTGTTTCTTCTATGCGTATTTTCATAGAAACTTTCACATTGGTTTTCTTCCTTTGTGTATGTTCTCTATAAATATATGCTCATTCATATTCATACATCAACAAGTGTTTTCTTCAACCTTCTGACAACATCCCAAGTCTCCAAAATCACCAAAGTCACTAAAGTTTCCAAAAGATTTTCTGTCTTGGCTATTGATTGTAAATTCGCTGGAATTCACAATAGCTCGATTTAGTACAGACATCTTACTAAAGGCTAAGGCCGTTTCAACCTCATAGAGTAAATATAATTTTCCTCTTTAGTAATTAAGGGCCATATTCATAAACGATGATTAAAGTTAAATGATGTTTAAACGTCATAAATGTATGGTTAAACAGACGCTACTCATTACTTAACTTTAACCAGCGTTTATGAATAAGGGGGTAAATGTTTAACTAATCTCTCAATCCTTTTTAAACGTTCATCTAAAATGAATGTGTTATTGTGTAAGATTTCTGTACTGTTAACAAAACAATTTAACATCTTGGAGATCAAAGTAATTTTCTGTCGACTATTAATTGATTGCCTTTTAACTGAGAAATGAGGGAATCATATCGGATTGCGTCACTATGATCTAAATTTCCTGCAACAATTTTAATCATATACCCATGTGGATCAATTTTGTCCTCGCTTAAATCTTTTGGCTGGTACAAGTTGCTGAAATTTTTTCATAGTCCTGTCCTTTAGATAATCCGTTTGAGTACGAATGCCTAAAAACTCATGAATGTAAGGTTTGTTAACATCTACTAATTTACTGAATTCTTTATATTTAATTAAACTTAATTGTAGATCATTACCTAAACTATCTAAATTTAAAAGTTTTATAATAAACCATTTATCTACTTGTTTAAACGCCTGTCCTTGTTTCACAGGAAGGATACCAGGGTTTTTCTCAACCTTTTGAAGTTGAAGCCCGCACGATATTTGTGCTACTGCCAATAGCGTGAGGCACCACCTGCGGAGGACGTTTAATATTTTTAATTAGGACTTTTGTGTTTCTAGTTCCAGTTTTTATAGGGATTACATTATGTTCTACATCACCCCTAACAGTTACTTTCCTATAACGTGGCTTGTCTTTATTAAAGCTGCTTTCAGACTACGCTATACTACTGTGCTATATAGTATAGCAAAGAAGGATCTAATGCTAAACTATATAGCATGACGTTCACATTACGCGATATTATCTCAAGCATTTATAGTATATAGCAAGCTCAGTTTACCGCGATCTTTGAAGAGTGTGCACAGTTTCGATGATCGTGATGTGTGCTGTACACATCACGATCGACACAATGGATTTAATACTGGATCTTGAAAGCTCATCGAGCGATGATGACAATGCGGAATTTGACACTATCTTGTCATTAATGCTACGAAAGATGAAAAATGCCAGACTCTGGATATCAAATCATATAAAGTTCAGAGGAGAACGTGGTGATTACAAACTTTTTGAAGATTTAGATAGTGAGGATCATTTTCAAAATTACTATAGGATGTCTAGGCAGCATTTTTATCAACTCCATTCATTGATAAAAAACGATAGAAAAAAGGAAAATACACTACTGCGGGATAGCATTACTTCTATGGAACGAACGAAGAGTGTTGTATGCACTCTTCGTGTACTTGTACCAAAGTTGCCTGGTGTAGAACGACTGACAGTAAGCTTGGAACAGTGTTATTTTTACTTGCTTCAAGCAATGAAAGAAACGTCTATTTAGCATGTTGTTTTTACATGCAATGCTACGTCTTTGCCTCTCCAGGTCATCGTCATCTTTTAAATTTTCCGTTATAATGTGTCCGAGATAGTTAAATTGACTAAATATTTTTAATTTTGAACCACACAAAGTAATTGGCAAGACCTTATTAATAAGTCGTGTTTGAAAATCATTACTTCAGTCTTTTTAACATTATAGGTTAACTGGTGTCGAGCTGCCGGATTACCGCCATGGGATCTGGAGGCAAAGGTCCTCGCGCAAATGTGGGAGTGGCGCGAGGAGGCCAAACACCGGGGCGTAACTGCGCTGCCGCGGGAAATCGCGGCACAGCGGACAGAGCTCCGGCGGGATCTCATGGTGACATGGAGAGAGCGATTGACGCAACCCAGTGCTGGGTACGCCACGATTGCGGCGGTAAGTCCCCTCTTTGAGGAGTGGTTTGAAAGGCGGCATGGCGTCCTCACCTTCCGCCTGACGCAGGTCCTCACCGGACACGGTTGTTTCGGGAGGTTCCTGTTTCGGATAGGGCGGGAGGAAACGCCCGGGTGTTTCCACTGCGAAGATCGCCCTGAGGACACGGTGGAGCACACGGTGGCGGTCTGCCCTGCTTGGGCGGAGCACCGCCGTGTCCTCGTGGAGGCGATCGGCGGCGGCGATCTCTCGCGTCCGGCCCTGGTCCAGGCCATGGTACGGAGCGAGAGGGCATGGGGAGCCGTCACCTCCTTCAGCGAAGCAGTGATGCTCGCGAAGAGGGAGGCGGCGCACGTGAGGGAGAGGCAGCATATGCGCCCTCGCGACCCTAGTCGCCGCAGAATACGGAGACGCCCTGGGCGTCGGGAATCCCAGGCCGATTTCCGGCCACCGTAGGCATGGGCTTGCGGACGGCGAGTAATGGGTAGCTCGCTTTCCGGTAAGGACCAAGCGCAAGTCGACGGCGCGTTGTGTTCCACGCGCGCCTCAAAGAGATGTCAGCACAAAAAGTGATAGGGCCCGCAAGGGTCGATGCCTGCCAGGGGTGCGGGTTTGTTCGAAAGAGACACAGCCCCTGGCATACGGGCTACTGAAGGAACACGGGTGGGTTTTAGTCAGTAAAAGTCTGACACGCCCTCCTGCTCCACCCAGAGCGGGAGAAGTTATTTGATGATTTCCCACCCAAAAAAAAAAAAACTGGTGTCGAGCTGCATAATTCTCACAAAGGGAAATGAGTTTTCTGAGGCCGTTGACCGAGGGGCTGAGCAGAACCATGTCATCTGCGTAACTGAGGTTATTTAAACATTCACCGCCAATATGGCATCCGACTCTGGTGCTGCTCAGCTCCTTGATCAGGTCGTTGACATATAGGTTAAACAGCACCGGGGAAGTCAGACGCGCGCGGCGGCGGCTCCGGGATCCCCGCGCCACCATGGGCCGAGCGCGACACGCTCGAACTGCTGACAGTAGTGGTCGGAGGTGACGGTGGGGGCGGATTAAATTTATTTATTAGCAATATTAACGGGATTCTGATCACCATTTATGAGACTACATTTGTAATTTAATTTATTGGTTTCCTTCCAGAATAATGTCCATTTTTATTTTATTTTCATTTAACTGGCACAATTTTAAATTATTTTTGGAATCTTTTTTACTGTGAATCTGTCATCATAAATCCTTCCCTGAGTAGGGTGTCCATAAAATATCCATAATTAATAATACTGTCTAGCTATTATGTGACAATCCTTAACATGGTAGTTCCAACCATTAACCGTGTTTTTGGTGTTATAGGTTTTGCCCTGATACGAGTATTTAGCAGCTTTACATAAACTCTTAACTACTTGAGAATAAAACTGATGAATCGAGTGAAAGTGATCAATACTTTGGCATGAGACACCTTGGCAGGGAATACTAGGGCAGTCACAAGAGTTTAAATACTTCTCACATAATTTAGCATAATTACATTTCTGTTCAAAAGTTCTAGAACCCCAAATAACCTTATTATTTTTTGTGACACTGTGATTTATAAATTTTGGGCATAATAGCATCAATATTGCAACTAATTACTAATGGGAAATGGTCTGAGTAGTAAACATCGTTTAAAATCTGGATATTATTAATTATAGTCAACCATGTTGAGGTAGCTATGCAATGATCGAGCCAGCTTGTGGTACCATGAGCATCACTTAAATATGTAAAAGAATCTGAGGACAAACCAAGCATAGCAAGATCTGCACAAACCCAGCCCAGATCATGGCAGAACTCCATCAGCTCACACCCGAATAGACTGCATGAGCGCGAAACATCGGCATTAAAATCACCGAGCACAAAAACACTCCACATCGTTCACTTCCATAACCGCACTGATCACACCTAGGCATTCCGTAAACAGAGGCAGGTTGTCCGCGTCCTCAGTAGGCATGTATACCGACATTTCGACGAAACTCCGTCCGCCATCGAGCTGCATACACACGGCCGCCACGCGCGTCGAGCCGGTGTCAATCGGTGTAACATTGACAAACAAAGATTTCTTCCATAAAATTGCAACGCCTCCGGCCTTCTGCCTGTGTGTGAATATTATTAAGGTAACCTAAGTCGTCAGGTAGCAGCCAATGTTCTTGAAGGGCAACTATTTCGTGTGTTTTACAAAGGTTTGTAACATGGTTACATGATCGCTTTATAGATCTGCAGTTAAAAGAGACTAGGTTAATTTTCATTACTTTTGAGCGCGAGAGGCTTATTCAGATCTGTATAAACGCGTTTCACTCTAAATCTTCTGTACTCCTCACCACGAGGCCAGAAATCTGCGTCTAGGAAGGTGGCCTCCTGATCTTGTTCGATGGTAATTTTGAACGAAAAAAATGGCGTTTCTTTATATTGTGAAAGTTTTTCAACCTTCACAGCCGTGTGTCCGCAATCCGTTATAAAATCAGAAATATCCTTTTCTGAGGTATGTGTATCAAAGCGTGACGCGTAAATGTAGGCAACCTTAGGCACTATTTTAATTTTATTAGACTTCAGTACAGCTTTTCCCTGCCGATTTCTATCTTTCTTTCCTAGATTATATTTCTGTGACTTTACTACAGTCGTAAAACTGTCGTCGTTGTCGTTTTCTACCAATGTATTGGTTATTATAGGACTGCTAGTCCGTTGTATCGGGTTAGGTTTGAAACTCAGTTGGTACTGAACGGCTTCTGCAAATGTCCTATCCGTGTTCGAACGATCAGCTGGCGAGCGGTCGGGGTCACGCACCTGCGTATGTGCGGGGCGCGGGGTCAGAGACGCGGGAGCGGGAGACGGGGAAGCGGCTGGCGCGGGGGTGTTGTGATTGCTCGATGTTTAAAAAATGAAATCGTTGGATAGTTTAATAACCGAAGATTGTTTACTTTGTTGGCTGAGTTGCGGGATGCTTGATATGTTCTATTTCCTGCTTCAAATTACTTAACTCCGTAGATTTAACGTAATCACACTGAATTCGGTGGACGTCTTGTTTTAACATTACAATGTTTCTAAGTAGGCTGGTGACGTCTATGTAATCGAATGTTACTGGCGGTAGGCGGTGTAGGTCTTTAGCCACGAAAGTAGGGAGTGTGTCAGGTTCAGATGCTCTAAGAATCTTTATGATGTCGGGGACGGCAAAAACAAGTGTCTCCTTCAGACGCTTGTTTTTGCCGTCCCCCTTTCGCGTGGAACGAGAGTTGGTCGACTCAGCGAGAATAGTTTTAGCTTTTATAATTTTGATTTCGTTAAAACAAATTTGTAGCAAGCTAATTTCGTCCATAATATCAATTTTGCACTGCAGAAAGCATAGTAGCTCGTTGATCAGCAGGTTATTGCAATGATTCGACATTGCAAGCGCTAAAGCACGTTAAAAGAGAATAGGGCGAAGCGATGCGAGTAAAACACAGCACAGGCGCTGCAGCGGATTTGCGTTTAGTCATGCAAAGCTGCGTAAAGCACTTGACATGACAGTATTTAATCATTAAAATAGAGTTTAATGACTTCAAACTCATTCGAGTTCGACTCTTCGATTTTGTAATGTTCATGGCACTAAATATCCTTTCAATTTCGGCATTCGAATGAGGTAACGATATTACAGTTAATGCCAGATCAGACAATTCTTGGAATGGTTTTTTGTCGGCAGCATCTTTATATTGATTGACTTCAGCACAAAACTCTAGCGTGCTATTAATGTTTTGCCATTTAACAAAATTGCCATATTTTAATTTTATGAAGATAGTTTAAAGTTCTAATTTTTTTTTATTTAAACTCTAGAAGTCGTTAGAATAGTCGCTAGATTTTTTTTGTCGCTAGACACATAATTTAAGCCGCTGTAGAAAACGAAATGTCGCCAGATCTAGCGACAAAGTCGCTAAATTGGCAACACTGGTCTCCACCCAAGAACACATCTACCCCAACGGTCATCAGTTCAACGGCTAATGTGGCCGGTCCATTGCCACTTCAGCTTGCTAATGCTGTGAGTTATGTCGACAACTTTGTTTCTCTGCCGGATCACCTCATTCCGGATTCTATCTTTCAGAGAAAGTCCGAGCATAGCTCGTTCCATAGCTCGCTGAGCGACTTTGAATTGATGGACCAGCCGTACCGTGAGTGTCCACGTTTCAGCTCCGTAGGTCATAACAGGGGGCTTACTCTTGAAACTAATTTTAATTTCAATCTAAACCCAATACAATTCCAATGTCAATTTTGCAGTCACGTGATTCGGTACTCTTGAACACAATAGTGTCAACATTGGATTGAAATTGGGATTGCCCCGCCATTATTTTATTCAACGTGAAGTTAGCTACGTTACGGGCCGCAATAGTGTTGTTCGACTCATTACAATAAACCGGTAATAGAGAATTAAAATGCTTTATCCTTTAAATAACGCGGCCAATAAATAAATATCTTATAGATAATTGCTTAATTGAGTAATTGTGACGTAATCAATTCATTTGCGCGTAAGAAAATGATTAAAATCATAGAATTAACCATGACTTTGGCTGCATGCGGTAGGATCGTTGCCATGCCCTACACTATCTACTAATAAAAAAGACGGCGTAGGTAGGTCTCAATTTTCTATAGTAAAAGTAGTCAAGTTTTAGTTTGTTTAGAACAGTTCGTTTGGTCCTTTGTAGTAAGAAATACCCAATGGCGTTCTTTATTTATGTAAAATAACAATATTGAGTGTGTCTAGTAATAATAAAAAAACCTAGAAGAAAACCAATGAAAATGTAGTGTGGTATATTTTCTCTTACATTAAATCTTGAATATCTTTGGAACCCGTGGTACGCTTTACACAATTCCAACTGTAAAAATGGTTTTATCCATAGATCTATCGTTTAAAACCAAAATAAATAAAAACTGTACATAAATAAGAAATCTCATTTTCAACTTACGTAATTATACGAGAACCTTTCATTATTTTCAAATATTCCGTATAAAACTCAATTAAGTACAACTGGATTTTATTATGAAAACTATGTAGATAGTAATGAGATCAAATTAAATTAACTAGTTAATTAGAAACATAAACATTGAGTTGAGCCAAAATCTCTTAACATTTCTCGTCTTTGTTTCCATTCTTTTTTAGGGAATTACGTAAAACACTGTTTAATACTGCTAATCGTGCCATATTAAACTCCTTTTACTTGTTTAAAACCACCTAAAATGCAACACAATTTCAAAAAAGTTACACTTTTGCTATTGGAAAAATCACAATCTACAAACAATCCCAGCGTAATATTGATGCAATACACAGCTGTCAAAAAAACTCAAGAGTAGCGATTACCGCGCGCCAAGCCCGATCCCGATTTCATTTAGTTCTCCAAAAAGACACGCAATTTAAACACGATCTGGCGCTAGCGTCGAACTCAAGAGTACGAAACGTCACAATTCCAATGTCGATCGATCGGAATTGAACTCAAGAGTAAGCACACTGGTAGGACACACAGGTTGCCGACTTTAGTCGTCAAGTTCTGTGGAATACGCGACGAGAAGACTCGACGAAGCTTCCCAAATGCTGCCCAACCCAGCTGAATTCTTCTGTTAGCCTCTTTCTCAAAGTTGTTCTTACCAAACTGCAGAGTTTATCCGAGGTAAACGTAATCTCGAACAGCCTTGAGAGCACCGCCATTGACAGCAGTCGGTCCCGGAATAACGTGTTCGTTGAACATAACCTGAGTTTTGTCCAAGTTCATCTGGAGACCAATGCGTACAGAAGAATCAACTAGGTCGTTCAGCATCAGCTGCAAGTCCTGCAGCGATTCAGCCAGTATGACGATGTCATCTGCAAATCTCAAGTGTGAGATGTACTCGCCGTTGATATTAATACCGCGCCCTTCCCAGTTTAGCGTTTTGAACACATCCTCCAATGCGTTGGAGAACAATTTTGGGGAAATAACGTATCCTTGTCTCACTCCTCGGCGCAGGGGGATATGTTCAGTTCGCTGGTCCTGAGTTTGGACGGTCATTGTCGCGTTTTCATAAAGACATCTCAGCACTTGGATATATCGCCAGTCGACTTGGCATCGCTGCTGAGACTCCAAAACAGACCAGGGCCTCAAGTCTGCTATTGCAATAGTGTCAGAATGATCGATCATTGATTTCATAATTGTTGATTTTGACAAGTTTTGTAGTCTACTAATATAATGGCGTCATTATGACTTTCCAATGGTCAGCCACTGACACTCCATTGAAAGAAATGGCAATAATTATCATTATCATCTAATCTCGTACCTAATGATAGATGAATGACTGACGTATTCGTTAATCTGCTAAAATTTTGACAGTTCCTTTGATCAGTGACCTACCATTAGAACGTCATTGTGCAGTAATTGCTTTTAATTAGAACGTTACGACTCGTGTTTGTGGATTATTTATTAAATGGAGACAATGTATTCACTGCGAGCAAATATTCTCGAGCTAGCCAACGCAGTAGATGGGCGGAATGCAGAAAAAGTCGTCGAGCCCGTCGCTGGATGAGAATAAATACGAACCCCTATATTGATATTCCCGAGGCGGAATTTGTAAAAACGTTTCGCCTTAGAAAGGACTCAGTAAAGGGGTTAACTGACGAACTCATTCCCCTTATGGCCAGACCACGTCGAAACCATAGCTTATCGGCAGAAATGAAGGTGAGAAATATTAATTCTATAGCTATAAACACGATAGTTTGATTAATGCCATATTTTTTTTTTTGCAGATTCTAATAGCATTTTCATTTTATGCATCAGGGTCCTACCAAAATTTGATTGGACAGAGTGCCCTTCATAATGTTTCACAAATTACTGTGTCAAGATCAATTAATGAAGTAACAGAGGCATTAAATAAAATATACCACACATATGTTAAATGGCCTACACAATATGATGAAAGAAATATTATAAAGGCTAAGTGAGAAATTAAATGTACCCTGATTGTTTTGTTTGTATTGCCTGTTGTACAGCAGAGTAATTTAGTTACTAAAAACTTTTCAGGTTTTATCATAAATTTGAATTTCCTGGAGTCCTGGGTTGTATTGATGGCACACATATAGCAATACTAAGGAGGAACGGTATTATAATAGAAAGGGTTTCCATTCCCTTAATGTTATGATAGTACGTATTGGGTAGAAAGTAGAAATGTCTCCCTGCTGCCCAATTTTTAACCAATAAATTATATACCTAATGTCCGTAATGTTATAATAACTAATTATGTATCATAATTTTTCATTCATTTACAGATTTGCGATGCTGATTTAAACATTTTATGTTTGGACGCAAGCAACCCAGGCTCCGCGCATGATTCCACTGTATGGCAGAGTCATCCACTCAGTCAC
Source organism: Polymixis flavicincta (assembly GCA_949987655.1). Taxonomy (NCBI): domain Eukaryota; kingdom Metazoa; phylum Arthropoda; class Insecta; order Lepidoptera; family Noctuidae; genus Polymixis; species Polymixis flavicincta. The sequence goes on along the minus strand of OX465171.1, from coordinate 4,548,964 downwards.
CACCTAAAACAAATTACAGAAAATACTAATGAACAAGTATTTTTATTAGGTACCTATTATAATATTTTGTTGATAAATTCTATGATCTTTATCATATTCATGTGTTAGGATCTGTTAGAAAAATGATTATAATTTTCAGGTGACAGCGGGTATCCATTTAGGAAAACAATGATGACCCCAATCCTCAATACTGTAGATGGGACATCACAACATCATTATTATGTGAAACATGTGACTGCACGCAATACAGTGGAGCGTTGCATTGGAGTATTAAAAGCACGTTTCAGGTAAAGAGCATTTCTAGGCATTTGTTTTACATACTCAATAACAGTGTCTATTTTTATATTGAATGAATTTCTTATTTTATAAATTTAGATGTAATCGTTCTTGTGTATGTCCACAATAAGTATAAAAAAAGTTAATCTATGATGAGTATTATGACGTTTAGTTATAGGGGGTTGTTTATAAGTAAATTGATTTTTGCAGGTGTTTGCTTGCGCAACGTGCTTTACATTATATTCCAACAACTGCAGGCAAGATTGTAAATGCATGTTGCATATTGCACAATATTGCAAACATTGTAAGAGCACCGTTGCCAGATGATGAAGTTTATGCAGAAGCACTTGGCTTGCAACAGGTACGTGATTTCTATTCCACTATTTTGGAATATAATGAAGTTGGAATTTTAAATAATACTACTATTTTAAACAATCAACATTTAAATTACTCTTTATTTCACATAAACTAAATATTTGTTGAACACTATTAAACTTAACTTTCAAGCCAATTGAAAAATCTGAAATGTAAGTATACTACATAAAACAAAAAGACATTTTGTCATTTAAATAATAAAACAAATCCAAGTTACACTAATGTAATAATAATAACAAATCAGAATCAGTCTTCATACATAATAAAAAGCTTTCAATATTTTAATCTTCATTTGAATAAAAAATCACAAATTTTACCTTATATAATAAAAATAATAACAGTTGTCTTTAATCACTAATCAGTCTTTTAATTTAGGAGGAAAATAATTATGCAGCACCTAATTATCAAGAACATCTTAGGGTGAATCGGGATCTTCTTGAAGGTCGGGCACTGCAGCAAGCTCTTGTTGACAGTCTGTGGAGAAATGCATAAATTAAATTAGCAGGTATGTAATGTTAAAGTAAAATTAATACAAAACTTGCAACTTCGTACATAGCATGTATATGTGTAACCTGGCACTTACTCGTAGTATCAGAGTTACAATCAAGATGTCAAATTCTGGCCAATGTACTAAGTACTAACTACTGAAGTGAGCCTACACCTAACACAAGCTTTTAAGCTTAGCTGGAGGGGTTATATTATTATAATTTTTATTATCTGTATTGTGTTCAATGCTCCTTAATACTTATTGTGGGTATGTTTGTAGCACACACAATGAGTAAAACTTCAGATTTTGGGTGAAATCATTTCATAAAGGCGATTATCTGTAATTTAACAGTAATTAGTAATTACCTTTTTTGCCACACAGTGGCCTATAAGGTCTACCAATTTTTCTGTGGTGGAGCTCAGACGATCAATGGCCGCAGCTACGTTGTTGATGGCCTGAGCTTGCTTTAAAGTTGCCTCGGCGTTCCTGGCTTCAATAGCGTCCAGCCTTGATTGAGCAACTTCAAGAGCATGATCTCTACCTATAAAAAAATATTTTGTTACATCAGGCGACATACTTTGCCCTAGAGTGTGGCTTTAATGGTCAAAACTAATAATTGCGAAATCTTTACCTTCCGCTGCATAACGCTTTGCAGACCTTTGACGACGGCGTCGTCGCTTTGGAGGCTGGTCGATGGTGGATGGGCGGCCTTCTAAATTTTCCTGTTCCAAGCTGAAAAATAAACAATTAGAATGACATTCCACTTAATATCCTATTTATTTAAACCCATCAGCAGAAAGTTGTAGGATACCTTATTTCTCGTGTTTGTACATTTTCCACAAGCTCATCTGTGACAATTGTAACAGGAATTTGATAATTGTCTAATAGTCTGTAAAAATAAAAGCAATGTTACCAAAATAGTTAAGAAATTAGTTACTTAGGTTAAATGATGAAAGATAAGCAAATTAAGCACAGAGTACCAAGTTAGTACCACTTAAGAGAAAGAATTATTTTCAAATTGAAAATTAGTACTAGTAGTAGGACTAGCATCTACCACAGGAAGAGTGACAGTTGGCTATAAAACAAACAAAAAAACAGTTAACAAAACAAAGCAATCAAGTCAACAAAATGTGACAAATAAATGATATAGATATACATGCAAATTAAAAAAAAACATAATATATAACTGTGACATATTAGTTTTGTTAACAAGTTAGAAGTACTTCCTCATGTGCAATACAACAGTTAAGAATGATGAAAGATAAAATCAATGTTCTAATGCTTACCGTGAGTGGGTTATGTCGGACACCTGGAAGTGGCTCTCCTACATCTCGCCCTAATAGAGTATATAAGCGCTCTTGGAGTGGGGTTAGTGATTTTTTTTTTGCAGGACCACCACCTTAAATGGAAGTTATAAAATTAGTAGATGTATGCTTCCCACTATATTTCTGCAAGGGTGCCAAAAGAAAGTATTGCTTAGCTGTTGCACTTATTTCACTCTTCTATGATGTATTTTTTTTACATTTTTCTTTTATAAAAGTAAAATGTTAAAAAAAAATCACAGAAGAGTGAAATAAGTGAATATATTCATTGTAGAACTAAAAAAAGGGCAAAAGTTACAATAAAGATACATTTTATCATATACAGGGTTACTGGTAACTCGACGTATTCCTTGCAAGACGTCATAGTAGGGATAAAATGCAACAAATTAAGCCACCAAGTGTTCTACCGATATTCAGTAGTTTTTGAATTAGTTAAGAGTTTTAGTTTTTTTATGAAAAATCCCAGATTAAATCATTTGAAACCAAGTTGACGCCGTAGCAGACCTTTGTTAATAATTAAAAGTTCAATAATGCCTAAAACTTTGGCAAATATCACTAACCAAACTCAGCTATCCAAAAAGGTATGAAAGTTAATACAAAATCATGGACTACATTATGAAAATCGTTTTTGATTTAGTACAGGCGTGCGTTTCACAAAAAGGTGATTATTCGAAAAATCAAAAACAAAATCGTGAACATTATTATTCTTTTTAATCAATATTAAAAACTTTAATTAACACATTTCACACGTCTTGTTCGATGTGCTGCCCTCGGTTTCGAATACATGTTCTTATTCGCTTCCTTACTTCGGTTTTTGTTATTCTTGATGTTATTGTTGCCCTCATCTGGTCCGCCGCATTTGTAATTCTCTCCCTTAGTTCTTCAATTGAATTTACTGGGATCACATAAACTAGATCTTTCATATGACCCCAGACGTAAAAGTCTAGTGGCGTCAGATCAGGGCAACGTGCAGGCCACGGAATCGGCCCACCGCGCCCTATCCATCGGTTTGGATAGTTTTCATCCAGCAATTGTCGAATTGTGATTCGGAAGTGGGCTGGACATCCGTCATGTTGGTAAATCATGTTTGCTCTTCTTTCTTCCGGTACATCCGTGAGCAGTGCTGATAAATGATTTCTGAGGAAATCTTCATAAAGTTCCCCATTTAGTGTTCGGGGTAAAAAATGTGAGCCAATTAATTTGTCGTCAATAATACCCATCCAAACATAAAGCTAGAACCTTCGCTGGGATGCGGTTGGTTTCAGTTTTTTAGGGTTTGCAGAAGCAAACCCGTCACCGAAAGCAGAAGCTTTCGGTGCCCAGTAATGTAAGTTGTGGTAATTTGTGATACCATCACGATCAAAACATGACTCATCGGTCCACAGAATGTTTTTTAAAAAGTTTTCGTTGTCGGCGTCGGCACTTAGCATTAAACGACAAAATTCAAGCCGTCTCGGCGGATCTCCTTCTTCTAATGACTGGACTGGTTGGTAATGGTATGGATGTCGGCCTGACAAGTGAACTACAGACCAGACTTTCCACTGTGACATACCAAGCTCACGCGCTACGATGTTTGTCGGTGTGTTAGGATCGTCAATAAAACGTTGAAGAATAAGCTCCTCGTCCTCAGCCGTGTATCTCCGGGAACGACCAGTATCAACTTGCCTGCTTCTTTGGACGCTGCCAGTTTCAGATATTCGCCGATAAGTCGATCCGAAGACACTAACGTGGGGGAGTCGGCGGTTGGGAAAGCGAAGTTGAAATTCTCGCCGCGCCTCAGCAGCGTTACCGTCACAAACTCCGTAACAGTACATTATGTCAGCGTATTCAGGATTAGAATATGCAGCCATAGTCAGCGCTTATGAAGGCACAGCACAGCACAAGAGCAAGATACGCAGCAACAGTTAGGGAAATAGCCAGTAACAAAACACGAGCTTGCGCGACGTAGAGTTGAAACTAACTAACGCTGACGACCAAATTTTGCAAAATCGCACCCCCTGTCATGCCGAGAGAACAATAGCGACCAATCAAAAAGCTCCCCGAGTGTTTGGAGTTCAAGCGCAGGTAAAAACTACGAATAATACGAATACGAAACAATAGGTTGACAGTCTCGCAATTTTACCTGCCCCCCATAAAACTCTTCTCTTCCCTGGCACACATGCAAAAGTATTGACAATCATACCTTTCTGAATAACTGATAAGACAAGGATATTTTCCTATAGTGTATTCACGGAGACGAGTTAGTAGAGCGCTATCTCACTCACACAATTTTTTAACTGCGATTGGTCAGTGATAAACGCTAAGGCGGTGTGCACAGTGCGAGTACTTTTTAGTCAACTCTTACTTCCCGTACTGTGCAGACGTGCTCTTACTTGTGACTGTATGCTCAACTCGTGAACTGGTTTGTGTATTGGATTTTATGATTGATTGCTTTCCTGAGGACTTCGGCTTGTGAAACGGACTTTTCATTGTGAACTGAAATAGTGCGATAATGGCGGATTTCGAACAACCTGCTGTGAAAAGAAAACGGCGGGCCTTTTTTGTCTATCGAGAAGACTATGATTTTAAATATGTACCACGCAATGAGAAATGCAGACTCTTCGGCTTCCAACGGTGACATTCTGAAAGCTGTTGCATCTTCTGCTAGTGTGGGCTCAAGTTAAAGGAAATGTAGCTTCACACATGAAAACATAGAAAATGGCAGAACTAAAAATTGAATTAAACGAATCTATTCAAAATATTGACGCAGAAAAATGGAAAATTTTTATAAAGCATGTCATAGAAATAGTTGAGTCCAAAATGGATGCCATGGATAGAAATGTGGAAGTAATGACAGAAAGACTCGTAATAAATGTAGGAAACGACGACGGTAGTGAAACGTCGTCGGAGAGTGATGATATGCTATAAACTTGTAATATAATAAAGTTTCAATAATTAACTCTCGATTTTATTGCTTTCCTTCATATCCTTCAGTTATATTAAGAATATACCATTTTTTTTTACCAAATAAATGGCTCTCAAATACGACAGATGAAGCCGCAGGTATAAACTAAGCGAATTTTTAAGAAGCGCAGTGTGAGCGCGCCTTTACATTTCTAAGGTATTGTCAACGCCTACAGGCCCTAAAAAAGGTTTTTTTGTCTTTGTCATTTGTATGGTAATGTGTGACAGAGAAGGCGCTATACTAACTCGTCTCCGTGAATACACTATAGTAATTTGTACACCAGGTGTAGTATTTTTTTTTTTTGCACTAGACTACATTTTTAGGGTTCCGTACCTCTAAAGGAAAAAACGGAACCCTTATAAGATCACTTTGTTGTCCGTCCGTCCGTCCGTCCGTCCGTCCGTCTGTCAAGACCGTTTTTCTCAGGAACGCGTGGAGGTATCAAACTGAAATTTCTATATGATACTTAGTTCTACTGTCCCTGGAAGCTGTAGAAAAATCAACCTTCTAAGTCAACGCAATCAAAAGATACAGCCATTTAGGCCGCAAAATTCCGCAAATTTTCGAAACTCGCACGGGAATCAAAACCTACAGGGTACTTCCCGTGAACTTAGAATCTTGAAATTTTGTACGAAGTCACGTCTTATAGTACAGATATAGGAAAAATTACGAAAACCGTAAATTTTTAGTTTCGTCATATAAAAAAAAATATTTTTGACAATTTTGAACTTTTACTTATATACCCACAGGTTTGTACGGAACCCTCGGTGCGCGAGTCCAACTCGCACTTGACCGGTTTTTTTATGAAGTAATAGCAAAAATTACCAGTAATGGCAATACGACAATGCCACTCTATCACACAGACCACTGATCGATCATTATGAGTTTAGCAGATTACGAATTTTTAGAAAATGACAATGGGATCGTGTTGGAATGACGAATTTATAAAAATAACAGACTTAGGCCCCAGGTCTCGATAGAGTCAAAAGCCTTCTCATAGTCCACAAACACTAGACACATTATACTCTTGGGACTTCTGTATAATTTGCCACACTGTGTGAATGTGGTCTATGGTGCTGTATCCTCCTATCCTCCAACACGGCCTGCTCTTGTGGCTGAAACTCGTCGAGTCTCCGCGCTAAACGATTCGTGACGACTCTTGAAAACAGCTTATATACGTGGCTTAGAAGCGAAATGGGTCTGTAGTTCTTTAAAAGGGTTTTATCCCCCTTTTTAAAGAAAAGTACGACCACGCTCCTTTGCCACGCTTCTGGAGTTCTCCCAGAGAACAGGTCAGAGTTAAAGAGCTCCTGAAGCTCTTTCAGTACAGGACTTCCTCCCGCTTTCAGGAGCTCGGTCGTAATCCCATCCTCCCCTGGGGCTTTTCCATTTTAAGCTGTTTAAGAGCCACCTCGATTTCGTCCTGGCTGACTTCTGGCAGGTCTTCCGTGAAGTGGCGGGTAAAGGTGGCTCTGGAATCCTCATTTTCGGGGTAAGGTTGAGATGCATGCGATGCGTATAGTTAGCTGTAGAAGTTCGACTTCCGAAAGGATCTCCGGCTTCGAAACGACGATATCCCCGCTAGATTTGGTCAAATTCGTCAGATGGCTCCTCCCAAGTGATTGGACGAACACTTTTGAACCCCGATTTTTCTCAATCGCTTCCTTTATAAGACGTGTATTGGAGCGTCGGAGGTCGCGTCGTACCAACGTCCTAATATTATTGTCGAGTGCCCGTTGTTCTGGCGACGTGACAGGTGGGTTTCACGTCGTTCCGTCATAAGCTCCAGAGTCTCTTTCGAAAGTTTGGACTTCTTGCCCGTACGCCGCATTTTGCAGAATCGCATACCTTCCTCCCTGAGGATTTCCACCATTTGCCCCGGGGAGCTCTATGCGTGCACGCACTTTGTGTTTCGCAAGAATCTGACGAATCAGTCTTGCGAAATTCACCTTTTCTTTGATAGCAGTTTGTCCGCCTGGCATGTCGCTGCTTTTATGTAAGATAAAAGCATTTAGAAAAAAAAACTGTACCAAACCTGAGTACGTTTCCGTTCTATCGGATACATACTCAGCATTTGGTCTTTTTTGTCAACCCCGCCCATGCACACGTTATAGTCGAGAACGGCAATCGGCTTCGTTTTCTGGTGCCGCCAGTTCAATGCTTGCATTGAACGGCGGCTCCATGGTATGTCGAAATCATTGCCACACGGTTCTGATCTCGCCACACCAAGATGTCGACGTCCCCGCTGGCGCAACCAGAAATCTCACCGACCACCATTTGCGACTTTTTAAGTTTCGCCAATCGTGCAGGTACATATTGGCGGTTGGTCCTCAATATACCCACGCAATCGTACCCTAAAGTTTTCAAAACCCGTGCAAGAGCAGGGCTGTTGTAATAGTTGTCCATCCACACTGTGCGCACAGTGTAGATGGACAACTGGACCCTTGTGTTCGAGCCCCTTTAAGAGATCGAGCACAAGGGTCGGTATCACACCAGACACAGGCGTCACCTCTCGCGCAGTATCTACCTCTCGCCTAGCATGCACCTGGGCCCGTCTGGGCCTCACACACCTCAAACGTCTTTATACCAGCCCCTGCGACTTTATTTTTTATAAATTGCTTGAAATCAAGCAGCCCATTTCACTGGGTGAGGGATTCGTCGAGCGCAATATTACAAACGAGTCGGTAAAGACTGGAATAGGGAGTTAAGATGATTGATTACGGGAGCTATTTTGTGTAGTTTGGCTTCGGGTTTGGATCGAGATAGGTTTGATAAATCTGTGTTTCGATTAAAATGGAGGCAACGAGAAAGGAGGAAAAAACGGTGATGTGACATGTATTCCGGAAAAAGCGGTGTCGACAGGAGGACTTCCTTGTTCCAGTATTCGGAAATGTCTGATTTGACACAGATGCCCATTGCCAAAATCAGCCCGAAATAGACGTGTAACTCATCGGCGTCAGTGTCACGCCAATGAGTTATATGGCTCGCTGGAACAAGGGAGCCTTCCTGGAACCGTTTATCCACTAGTTCTTGGGCGTATTCATTTGTTTCGGTAGCTATGTACTCCATAAAATCTCGGCTCCATATGGCAATAAATGCATCGTAAGGAGTGATTAAAGGAGCTGTGGGTCCACAATTGGTCTCTGAGAACACTTCTCTCCTCTCAATCGGGGCAACCGGACGATTCGGAAATGGTCTCCACTCAAAGTTAAACATATCTGTAGGCTCCAGCGGGCTGGCGAACGATGTGGACAGCGGCGGCGATGGTGAAGAGGACTCGGCTTCGGGCTGTGGTGTTGACTCGGCTTCTGGCTGTGGTGTTTTTACCACAGAGGCAACGACTTCGTCGACTTCTTCCTCTTCCAAGAACATCCGCTGCGGTCTGGGTGGGTACATACACCGACAAACCGTCGTCTTCTTCTCCACCCACGTCGTCGTCGCTGTCCTCTTCAGTTCCTACAGGATACATAATAAATTGTGACATACCTTTCATATTTGAGAACGGTGTCTTCGATAAGAAGAAAATCCAAAACAGTATAAACTTACCATAGTTCAGCGCCAAATCAATTTCCAGCTCCCGCAGCGTCCGGCGACGGATGGCTTTCAGGATCCTCCGAGAAGTATCCTGACCGCCGCCACAAGTTACGTACCTGTAATTTAAAAAAATCAGGACACCGTGTTTTGTATTAACCAAAAACATAAATAGCAACTGTACCTACGCTGCAGGAGACGGAATTGTAGCCGCTGGAGCTGTGCTTGAATCGGCCGACCTGAAACAACATTTTACGTTAGAGCATTAGTTAAATTGGTTACTTAGCGTTAATTAGTTCGATTGTTCTTCTCTTACACACACTCAACCGGTAGCTCCTCGCGGTATGCCCCCTGCGCCGAGGTTGACGGAACCGGGGTCGACTCTGGTGGTGGTGGTGGGTCGAGGAGGTGAGCGCCAAACGCGGTACCGCTTGGGGTGCCATGGCACCTCCAGAGCCACCCCAAACGGCAGCCCACTCACAGTCTTGTCCAAGTTTATGAAACCTGAGACAATACTACAAAAAAAAAGTTACTTAGCGTTTATAACTGAAGGCATATCGCATAGCTGGTGTTTATTTATTTATTAAAAACTTATTATTAAAACTTAGGCCTTTTCAAAAAACGATGCGATTTCCATAATCTGAATACACGTAGTAAAGATGAAATTGTGATTCCAAAATTTATATTGACTAAAACTAGCAAGTCATTTCTAATAAACAGTATCCGCTTCTATAACAAGTTGCCAAAGTCAGTTACAGAACTTAGCGATGGAAAGTTTAAAACGCACATCAAACGTATCCTTATCAAAAAAGCATATTATAAGATAAAAGACTACGTTGAAGACTTTGGCATTAATTCCTTCTGCACATGTGGCTTCCCTGGTACCTCATTAACAGCATATCTATGTGAAAGTCTATTAACTGCTCTCAATGTTCTTTTTATTTTTACAATGCTGACATATTCTCGTCATTATTTGACATTATACATCAATTTTAATATCAACTATTTTTTAGTGATTGTCATGTTAATCATGTAACTTTGTTTAATTAGGTTCATTTTATTTATGTAGTTTATTTTACATATTGTGAATGGGAGAACGTTGTAGGCCTTACAGACTGTAGATTTGTAGACGATTTTCTATTCTGGATTCGTCTAAGTACCTGGCACTTATTTATAGGCCTGCACTGTCCTCCCATACATTTTATATCTGAAAACATTGTTAAAGCCAATCATTTTTAAAAGAGTAACTGTGGAGTTTCTTGCCGGCTCTTCTCCATAGGAAACAACATTTTGGAACCGTGCACCTAGCTTCTGACGTTTCATAAGTGCCCATGCAGGTTTATATGAAATAAAAATATTTTGATTTGATTTGATTTGATTATTTACTAAGGCACAACAACAATATAAACACAAACATTGACAGACAACAAAAAAGAGATACAGACTAGTGTTTAAATCAATTACAGACATGCACAACATTCAAAGATGAACATAAAGTAAAAGTTAAAAAAAAAACAGAATCCACAAAAAAAAAAAGAAAACACAAAGCAAGAACAAGAGCGAAAAAATTATAATTAGAGAATAAATATCACAATGACTATCACAATTACAACTTAGTTATCACAAATCTTCCCCTCCTTCAAGATCTTTGACCTAAAATTAGTGGGGTGGTCGTGGAAGATATCCAAATCATACAATTTGCACCATCGGTTGTACGTTGACGTCAGTCTAGCTATCGGATTATTCATGACTAGATTCGTTCTGTAGTGGTGGACATTGAAAAACGACGTGCATTTTCTCCGACATTCAGTAGCTAGGCATGCGGAAGAAACGCAGCCTTTCGCTATATGAGCATCTAGTGCTGACACCGGTCGCAAGGTATGCAAGGTGTCTTGTAAAAGATCTTTCAATGGATTCAATGCGATCAGAATGAACGACGTAGTGAGGGTTCCATAAAACACTGTAGAACTCAAGTACACTTCGCATAAGAACGTTATAGAGCACAATTTTGGAGGTGGCATGTCTGAATTCCTTGGTGTTGCGTCTGATGAAACCCGACGTTTTGGCAGCTTTTTGGATGACGCTATCACAATGTGGAACGAAGCTTAACTTTGAATCAAGAATCACACCAAGGTCGCGAACTTGTTCAACTACGGGAATCTTTGTATTGTTGATGTGATAACTTGATTCAAGCACCTTCCTCTTCCTTGAGAAAAGGATATGTTGGCATTTGGCAGCGTTGAGCGTCATCCTGTTGGTGCAACACCATTCATAAATGCGATCTAGGTCAGATTGAATCAGGTCTACATCGGCTGATGAATCAACCCTCCGCGAGATTTTCATGTCGTCGGCAAAAAGGTGACAGTTACAATGACGAATGCAGTGAACAATGTCATTTATGGTGGGATCCTTGCGGGACACCAGAAGAAGCAATGTACTTTTGAGCCCATACCCAGCCAGGACGACTACCTGTTCACGATTTTCCAGATATGATTTAAGCCAGTTCAACACGTTATTGCTGATGCCGTACTGGTTCTGGAGCTTATTTATGAGTATTTTGTTGTCTACAAGATCAAAAGCACTGGCGAAATCTGTGTATACAGAATCCATCTGGTGGTTTTGTCTACTTCTTCCATAATGGGAGTTATGTATGACAGAAGATTACTGACGACCGACTTCTTCTCTTGAAAACCAGCTTGTTCTGCCCGTATTTGGAACTTAGTGAGCCTTGTTAGTATGAGACAAATTTTCGAAGACTTGAAAAAGATGACAAGATAGATATAGGTCGATAGTTTTTTACGTTGCAGTTGTCACCCTTCTTTAAAATGGGTACTATGCGAGCTCGTTTCCATTCTCTAGGAAATACACCACTTTCCAGAGATTTGTTGAATATTAACATTAAGGGATACGATAGGGACGAGGCACACCTTCTAGTGAGAAGCGAAGGGATTCCATCAGGCCCTGCACCCTTGTTCGCATTGACACGCTTCAGGCAATTGTAAACTTCCTTCACACTAAAACGTAGAGAGGTTAGTTTACTACAGGCTGACTCCGTGGAGCAGTCACTTTCTGTACTGTATGACGTAGTTGAGCTGCTTGTTGCTAACGCAACAAGCAGCTCAACGGTATACAAGACTGAATAAAACTAACTGCTGTGTTAAAGATATGATAAGATAAACACACCTGTCTACGTCCGGCCTTGCGATTCCTCTCACCCCTTGGGTACTGCACCTCCCCCTAGAACCACCACGGGACCTCACACCGCGACCGCGACCACGGGTCGTCGTTTCGCTACAAACATGAAAAAGCAAACAACAAAACGTGCAAAATATGGCTAGTTATAAACTCAAGTACGCAGGGTTTTCAAAAAATATATTGATGGCACACACCTGTTTGCGACCTGTGTCCCACCCCGGGTCCCTACTCTGCGGGTGCCAGCCCGACCGCTAGTTGTCTCTTTGTTACTTCAAAGTAAAAAGCCAACAATACATGCAAATTCCAGACAAGCCAAACATGCAAAAAGCAACAAAACGTGTAAGTTAGTAAAAAACTCAGTCCCGTAAATGCGACGACTCTGTGAGATGCGAACGCACGGACATACGGACTTGTCCGGATAACTGTAATAAAGCATAAAATATTTTACAGGGGAAACTAAACCTTATCCCCCTTGTTACAAAACAAGGTTTTTCTTTAGGTATGGTTTAAACCATCGGGCCTGTTTTTGAAATAAGAACTTAGAACTGAAATAAAATTACAGCTCCTTTTACAAAACTGACAATTTAGCACTGGACTAACTTGTATGAGTATGTCTAAGTATAAGGTCCAGTTTCCGCTGTACAATATTTTATGCTTTATTACAGTTCTTCAGACAAGTCCGTACAGAATCATCATCAAAGATGATCACATCCACGGATCAACCGCGGCCAGCGTAGCTTAACTTGGTCGATCGACCCGTGCTGCTGTTATTACTTAGCCACAAGCCATTACTTTTATAATCATCAAGAATATAAAAAAAAGAAACTTGCATCGAAAATATTTACTTTAATCACCTCCTCCTTTTTTGAAGTTGGATAATCATCGAAGATGGACAGTAGCATGAAGTACCATAGCAACGGGAGAATGAAATGAGAAATTGCAATTTTGGCTGCTCTAATTGAATTTTCTTGCACAAAATCGTATATTTATGCATAGTTTATGAATTTGTCTTACCGCTTTAACAGTATTTCAGCCATTTAATACAAAATACGTGCACGAAAAGCCACCGTAAAGATTTTATATGGCGGCAATTTTTTCACTTCGTGGACTTTTTACCGTAAAATCAAAGCGTAAATATAGTAAACTGCTTATACTAATACATAAATAGAAAGTAAATTTACTTACGTATTCATCCTTCAAATTATTTAAAATACCAGCACAAAACACTTTTAACGATAAACAAAACCGCACCGTAGGCTCGAGCGACGCTAACTTTTAGAGCGGGATTTGCGAATGAACGCCGCGAAAATTTCTGCACTGTGACGTTGGCATCTGTCAAAGAAACAGCTAGCCTTGTCGTGGACCGACAAATTACGTTACACCGGATAATATATTACGATTATTTTTGATATCGTAGAATGTAACGTTATGCTGTCAATAGAAGTTGGCTGTCAGTGACAAAACCGTGTTATTCTATTGTTTTTTTTTTCGGCTTAGTTTTATGCCAATAATGATTATAGTATTATCCTATATCAATCTAGTCTATGATTACAGTATTCCATATCTTGTATTGACCAAGTCACAATAGTTCCTAGCTCCCAGACGTATTTTTTATTTTGAGTAGGTAAGTACCTATATCTGGCCAGAGAAATGCAGAACCACGATGGTAGTGTTGGTAGATATTTTTAATCTGATTGAACACCTTTTTGAAATTACATAATATCTAAAAGATATCGTATTATTAAATAATCAGCACCTATTTTTTTTTTTTTGGTTGGGAAATCAAATAACTTCTCCCGCTCTGGGTGGAGCAGGAGGGCGTGTCAGACTTTTACTGACTAAAACCCACCCGTGTTCCTTCAGTAGCCCTTAAGCCAGGGGCTGTGGTGTCTCTTTCGAACAAACCCGCACCCCTGGCAGGCATCGACCCTTGCGGGTCCCATCACTTTTTTTTTGTGCTGACATCTCTTTGAGGCGCGCGTGGAACACAACGCGCCGTCGACTTGGGCTTGGTCCTTACCGGACAGCCAGCTACCCATTACTCGCCGTCCGCAAGCCCATGCCTACGGTGGCCGGAAATCGGCCTGGGATTCCCGACGCCCAGGGCGTCTCCGTATCCTGCGGCGGCTGGGGTCGCGAGGGCGCATATGCTGCCTCTCCCTCACGTGCGCCGCCTCCCTCTTCGCGAGCATCACTGCTTCGCTGAAGGAGGTGACGGCTCCCCATGCCCTCTCGCTCCGTACCATGGCCTGGACCAGGGCCGGACGCGAGAGATCGCCGCCGCCGATCGCCTCCACGAGGACACGGCGGTGCTCCGCCCAAGCAGGGCAGACCGCCACCGTGTGCTCCACCGTGTCCTCAGGGAATCAGCACCTATTAGATTCGTTTTAGGTTATAATTTTTTTCTTTGCATATATTTTTTCTTCCATCCTCTACGACTTATTGCCCATTAGCGTTTTTGCTAGTTTTATATAGTTCTACAACTAGTTATGAGTTTCCATACTGTACGATGCTCCTAACAGTGGGTCCCATTGTACATGCAACCTCGCCATCCTCCTTTGTTTGGTTCGTAGAATCACCACAGGTGCATTCCGGGCAATCCGAACGCGTAACGCGAAAAGTTTTATTCAGGAAAACGCGAAGAACGGCTCTATTTGGCGAACCTACCGGCTGCGCCGGTCAAGTTTTTGGGAGCGTTTTAAAAACTAAATATACGTGTGAGCAGAAGCGGATGCTCTAATGTAATGTCTGCAAACTAATCCTATCGGTTACATTATTTCTTAGTACTACTTAGAATGCTAAATCGATAAAATGCATCGACCCTGTGGAAGGACCACCCTAAATTGCAATCGTGCATTTTATGCTCTCACGGTGATTACCCGTTGCGGTCCAGGTTGCATAACTAGGTAGTCAACAATAAAAACGTATAAACAACATATTTACCTGCACTGTTTTTTGACCCGTACACCTTTTTTCGGTGAAGATTGGTACATGTTTTAGGCATAATTCCTCCCAAGCCTGATTATTCTACCCTAGGTCAGTATAGTCATCCGAACGAAGTCCTAAACAGCAGGACGCACTTCGACGTCTGAAATGAATACATCGACATCGAACGTATCCATGTTGAGATTATCAATAAAATAAACACGTCCACCGTTCGGGTACACATCCAGCTTATAAATTTCCAGTTTACGCTGAACTCGCACTGTACGGAAATCCTATACAATGCGAGATCAGCTTATACTGAAAATGTATGTCTTGATGTGTACCCGTGTGTACTACCCCCGCTTCCGTTAAATACGTAACAGTAATCAACAATAAAAACGTACAAACAACATATTTACCTGCACTGTTTTTTCCTGTACACTTTTTTCGGCGAAGTTTGGAACAGGTTTTAGGCATAATTCCTCCCAAGCCTCATTATTTCTTCCCTCGGTCACTATAGTCATCCGAACGTAAGTCCTAAACAGCAGGACGCGTTTCGACGTCCGAAATGAAAATATCGACATCGAACGTATCCGTTGACATTATCAATGAAATAAACACTCTGCTGTCAAGCGACTGTCGTCCTGTGCGCGCGTGCACAGCGCGACTAGACGTGGTGACAAGTAGCGAGCGCGCGCTACTCCCCTAGCTTGTCGTCTCGACTCTGCGACTGTGACGCTAACAGCCACACTCAGAGAGGTTCATTAAATTAGTCCTAACGATTACTTAACCGCTCAAGCTCTCTCATTTACCAAACGTCAAAGTAGGGTAAGCACCGTCAAGGACCGTCGTCATTTGACACTTGAGATTTTTTCGTTCGGCGAGCAATAAAAACGTCCGTGTCAATTTTTTGTTGCCTCCAGCTACTTAGAGATAAGTTTTATGGCTTCCTGAATAGGCAAACCATAACATAAACATTGTCCCCCTTATTACAAAACAAGGTTTTTCTTTAGGTATGGTTTAAACCGTCGAGCCTGTTTTTGAAATAAGAACTTAGAACTGAAATAGAATTACAGCTCCTTTTCCAAAACTGACAATTTAGCACTGGACTAATTTGTCAGTTTTGTAAAAGGAGCTGTATATCGATTTCAGTTAGGTTCTAATTTAAAAAAACAGGCTCGAAGCCTAAAGAAAAACCTTGTTCTGTAATAAGGGGGTGTGAGTCGTTCTAAAATACGTTGTAGTTTATTATAAACAATGGAAATTAGAGACAATGACTGAACATGTCTTTGTTCCCGTGTGTTGTTGATTTGTCATAGAACTGCTGTCTCAATTTGCTCGAAATTTTGGATGTTACTTATTGAATAGACTAATAATCGAACAGCAGTATTTTTTTGGGAATCCTACTCAACATTTTCGTAATATTTAAACTCAAACTTCATATCGCGCGGAGATCAACGTCCGTTTTGTGCACTCGAACATTCAAAGGATTTATTTTACTATTTATCGAAGTGAATCTAATAGGATTCTTATTCTAATAAGAAAATACATTATTTACGTACCATTTTATACACCAGGATACACTTAATTCACCGTGAATCACTTAAAATAAACACAATTGTCATTTCACTGCACATTCCTTTGTTTACAAAGGTTTGTTTACGTTTCATATTTCGTCGAAATATAAGTTTTTATGATGCTATTTGATGCAAATATTACCTAAAACCATGTAGTAACTTCTAAATGAATATTTATTCACTTATCGTCGAAAACACACAAATAATAAGAAAAAACACTATAAAACTAGAGAGCATACCACGAAAAAGTACCGATCGAAAGATACCGATGAAAGTGACGTTTCGAACCAACGAGTTCGAAACGTCACTTTGAACTTTTTTTTTATGTTACCAGATTATATTTTCCATAGAGATTTAGTTCAACCAACTGTGTGTGTATCTAGCATTACAGTAAAATTGTCGCAGACGATATAGAACTTTATTTATATTAAGCCGCCTAAAAACCGCCTGAACGGCGCGGTCGGGTATGCGACCAAATGGAGTTGAGCGGTAGCATTAAATCCATAAATCAAGTATATCCCAGAGACACAATTTAAGGGTTCGTTAGGAAACGACAGGTTTAAGTATCCGTGGGGCTAAGCATCTCCAATCGATAAAGCCTTGGTGTAGCCACATTTAAAAACAGTTGATATTTATTACTCGTAAACCACAAAAATGTTTGTACTTTCGTGGTAATATAAATGATAAATCAGTTCTCTAAATGTAATTTTTCACTAAAATATGAAGCGAAACAGTAATAATGTACGAGCACACTCGACAATTTATGCTGACGCCCGCGATCACATTGTTCTAACCGTTATACAATATTACATGCGTACTACTTTTTACTTGAGTTCAATAAAGCTGCTTGGTGAGTACACATGTCGGTGTTTTCTCCCACATTTTACATTAAAATTCCCGGCACACTCGATACACCAGCGGTAGGACTCCACATCTTTATGGTCCTTCGAGACTTTCAGTGAAGTGTGAGAGAAGGTGTCTTCATCAAAGCGAATCGGCTCGGCTGGCCTCCCAAAAGCGGGTCTCACCAGTCTAGTTGAGAAATCGCACATTTGGTGACGGGCATCTACTCACGCGGAACTAAAAGAACCAGTGGACACACAAGTCTACTACATAATCTTCATCAGTTACAACAGACTAGTTTCTTCTACACAAATACTACGATAGAAGGGCTACTACAACGTCAAGAAATCATTGCTGAAGCTGTACAGAAAATTTCCACAAACATAAGGAAAGATTCTGCAATTCGAAAAACCGCCGATTACGCAAAAAAACGGCTAGTGTCCCTTGAAGAATTGTGGAATGAATTCGAAGACAATCACACAAAACTTACAGTGCTGTGTGATAACCAACATGACTACATCCAGTCTGGTGCATACCTTTCCGTGAAAGAGCTCTACACAGCTACATGGGCTCTGCTGATGGAAATAACACGAACCGAAGCCATGGCTAAGCAAGGAACAAGTAGTCAGGGCCAAGGTGACCAACACCACAGTGACCGCACGGAAGAGAAAGGTATGTTGTCTAAAACGGATGAGCTGATTAATCAGCAACGAACAAACTTTCGAGCCTTTTCACGAGTCGTTCGAGGTAGCAACATAAACAATATCTCTGAAAAATGGGAACTACAAGACAAACTCCAGATGATACAGGCGCGCTGGAAAACTATTGACGATCTACATTGGCAAATAGATAATCTACTGATTGGCACAGAAGTGCATTATGAACAGGAGTATGCGGAGCATGAAAATATTTACGAAGGCATGAAGAGACAACTTAACCAAAAACTACATCTCACCAACAACAAAATATGCCGAAATTGGAGATACCGGCATTTAATGGCAACTACGCTCATTGGCCAACTTTCATGGACCTCTACTCTGAAGCCATCCACAACAATCCCATGCTGAATAAGACTCATAAAATGCAGCACCTCAAGGGCAAACTGAAATGTGAGGCAGAGCGCCTAGTGTAGCATCTCAACGTCTCAGCAGAAAACTACGACGCATGCTGGGATATACTCACACGAAGATACAACAACATACAGCTGCTGTTTACGAAGCAAATACAAATATTTTTAAGCCAGCCGACTGTGCACAAACATTCTGCACAAGAATTAAAAAACCTCCACGACACGACGTTGGAAACGATTCACGCCATACACAATCACGTGCGATCCGTTATTGGTGCACATACTCACAGAAAAAATGAATGCAGAAACCTGCAGTTCGTACATGGAGTGCCGAAAAGCTCCACGAAATCTGCCATCATTCGACGAGCTTATGACATTTTTAGAGAGCAAATTTACAGCTCTCGAGTCAGTTAACAGAGAAGACAATAAGACTGGTTCCGCGAAGCATGAGACCAAGGACAAGGACAACAGTAAGGTCAAGGAATTTTCAAAGAAATACCTACCTAAGAGGTTCAACAACAGGGCAAAGGTTTATCATGCTCGATCTCAAAGAAAATGTCCGTTATGCAAGTCGGACCACATATTGGTTTCTTGTAAAACATTTCCAAGTATGGCACCCGAAGTTAAAATAAATACCATTGCAGAATTGAAAGTCTGTGAGAATTGTATGTACTGCCATAATGAAAAACAATGCGATTCCGCGAAAACATGTAAGGTGCGCAATAACAAGCATCATACGACGTTACATGATGCCATACAACAAAGGGCTCAGTCACGTAACTGGAAATGTGAACGAAGTTCTACTTGCCACAGTAGAACTGTATGTTATGGCGGTAGATGGAATGCCTAGAAAACTTAGGGCTCTACTTGACCAAGGTTCCCAAATCAATTTGATTACGGAATCAGCTGCTCAGCGATTGGGACTTCACAGGCGTAAACAAGATGCAATCGTCTCAGGTGTTGGTATCACGAACAACAAAAGCCATGGAACCGTACTACTTACACAAAACAAAACTACAACTTCACCATTGAGGCGCTTGTCATGACAAGAATGCTGAACAATTTGCCCAATTACACGTTTGAGCGCCAACAGTGGCCACATTTGGAAAACATCAGCCTCGCGGATCCTAACTACAACATTTCCAGGCTAGTAGACATTTTACTGGACGCTGGAGTTTACGCACAAATCATCATGGATGGGATTCTACGAGGACCTATACATGCGCCAATAGCCCAACAGACTAAAGTAGGATGGGTTCTATTGGGCAACACCACAACATTTCAATGCCATGCAGTGCTTAACAACCTAGAAGACATTTCACATTTCTGGGAAATAAAAGAAATAACTTAACAGTCTACAACGATGACGTCAGACGAGCAATATTGCGAAACATTATATGCAACTACAACCACAAGACAGTCTGACGGTAGATATAAGGTCAGAATACCCATGAAAGAGGGATTCGAGACACAGTTAGGTTATTCAAGGTCGCAGGCAATGGCACAATTCCGACAGTTGGAGAAACAACTTGCCAGAGACCAGTCTATTGCTGAAAACTACAAGGCATTCATGGTCGACTACATACGTCTTAATCACATGAAACGAAGTTCAAATTCGGTGGAACCGAGTAGCTATCGACCACACCACGGTGTCATGAAATTGGACTCCACTACTACAAAACTCCGAGTTGTGTTTACTGCCTCAAACAAAACAAACACGGGACACAGTCTTAACGAGCTAATGGAGTGCGGTCTAAACCTGCAACAGGACTTACAGGCATTAATCCTACGATGGAGGGGGTTCCAATTTGTCTATACCGCCGACATTGAAAAGTTTTATAGACAAGTCGTAATACAGGAACAAGATCAGCATCTGCAAAGGATTCTGTGGAGAGATTCCAGGGAAGACAAGATTCAAGATTGTGTTTACCAGCTGTGTACCGTAACTTATGGTACTTAAGCTGCCCCATTTTTAGCGATGCGCACAATAAAACAACTCATTAACGACGATGGTGCTCAATACCCGCTTGCTGCAGAAACATTGGACAGTCAACTGTACGTTGACGATCTCCTCGGCGGAAGCAATGACATTCAAAAGGCCAAAACAACTCAAGCAATTAATCGACCTACTTAAACAAGGTGGCTTCAACCTGCGCAAGTGGGCGAGCAACGACGTACGAATCCTAGAAGATCTAAAAACCGATCAAATTAGTCAATACATAATTGACTTTAAGCACGCAGAAACAAACAAGACATTGGGCATTATGTGGAATCCCTCTACGGATCAATTTACATTTCATCATCCAGTAGAAATAACAAACACATGCGCTGTCATTACAAAAAGATCGTTGCTATCTCAACTGTCGAAACTATATGACCCAATAGGTTGGCTTTCACCTGCTACCATAAAAGCCAAACTTATTTTCCAACAACTGTGGACTACAAATCTCAACTGGGACGATCCCGTGCCACAACATGTAAAAAACAATGGGAAGAGTTCAGGTACGACCTCAAATACATAGGTCAGATCGCTATTCCACGATGGATGGGAGTTACAAAAACTCCAGTTGAATTACATGGGTTCTGCGACGCATCGGAGAAAGCATACTCACGTGTGATTTATTGCCGAAGCTTCAAAGATGATGGGGAATACATGACTCGAATAGTTGCAGCGAAAACGAAACTCGCACCGATTAAAAAGTTAATGACACTGCCCAGACTCGAACTGTGCGGCGCTCACTTACTATCGAGACTTATGAAAAAGGTCATAGAGTCGATAAATGAACAGAGAGTAACAATAAAAGCTTGGACTGACTCTATGGTTGTTCTGGGATGGCTACATGGCGACGTGTCCCGCTGGAAGACATTCATAGCAAACAGAGTTACGAAAATTACAAATATTTTGCCGCCATCGTGTTGGGGACATGTTAAATCCGAGGAAAACCCGGCAGATTGCGCTAGTCGTGGCTTATTACCGTCACAACTAGTCAGACACGAACTTTGGTGGGAGGGACCTACGTGGCTGATACAAAACAACATCTCAGATCAACCGACAGAATTCGAAGCTCCAACATTAGAATACAAGAACAAGAAGCAAGTCTGTACATCACAAACATCATTTTCGATTATTGAAGAGCTTCTATGCAAACAACTCTATTACGCGCACACTATGTAGACGAGCGTATTATAAGTTAGATGATTATATCTTAGATAAAAATGCCTGGTATAATGCTGGTCCTGCTCCACAGCCACCTGGGCTTACTAATTAACATTATAATATTTGCAAGAGATGCTTCCCCTTTTTTTATGTTTTCTGACATTACGAACACTTCTGTTCCTATTATTATTATTTTTCTGACATTGCGAACATTTCTGTTCCTACTTTTATTAATTTTGTGACATTACGAATTTGTTTTTGATTTTACTGAACCAAGTATTATTTATTAAAATTTCAGTAGATACTTATTATTATTATTTTTCTTTTTGGAAATCAAATTTTATGAATTTCTCAAATAGGATTGAAACTATAGTTTTGTATAATTTAGAAGCATTTTGTCAATTTTTTGTAAATGTGAGTACCATGCATCCTTATAATATGTTGTATTGATGTACGTCCACTTGAAAAAACGTGGTAGTTGAGAGTATGTCATGCTCACTTAAATGTCTCACAGATGGTGGCGTGTGTGTTGGATCATTCGGTTCCCTAGAAAATGATTGAGCTGGATGGTGCTGATCCATGCGTCAAGTTCGTGAACGGCCGTCGTCGGTGGTCGATGGCTTATTTTGAATCCTAATTTTTTTTTTTACATTGTTCTCACATATAGAAGCACCAAGAATATAATGTTCCCAAAATTTTGTATTACCCACGATTTAAAAGAGTGTCCTTGGAGTTTCTTGCCCGTTCTTCTCCATAGAGATTACGTTTTTGGAATGGGCACCTAGCTTCAACTTTTGATTTTTGTTAGGCAATTCAAAAGTGCCTGTGAAAGGTTTAATTGAAATAAATGCTTTGAGTTTGAGTTTGACACGTGTCGTCAGAATACTAGGTTGGATTTTACGAGTCAAGGCAAACAAAGACAAAGTGCGATCGCCTTACTTAACAACAGTGGAACTTGAGAACGCATTGAATGTCGTTATCAAGGCAGTGCAAAATAAAAACTGAACGTTTCAGAAAAAAATCCAATAATTTTGCCACACAAAGATCGGTTCACAGAACTTTTGATCGACAAGTCACATATTTCGACGCTCCACGGGGGAGCAAGACTCACCTTGACACATTTGCGCCACAAATACTGGATACTCAGAGGTGTGAGGACAATAAAAAGACACATTCTCAAGTGTATCATCATCATTGCTTCAAGACATCTACTAACAAACAGCTGATGGGAAACTTAACAAAGCCTCGTGTTACTACATCGCGTCCATTTACGCTCACAGGCGTTGACTTTACGGGACTAGTGGAAGTCAAGGCCAACAAGGGCAGAGGGATTAAGACGTCCAAGGCCTTCATATCAATATTCGTCTGCCTAGCAACAAAGGCCGTTCATTTAGAATTGGTCTCAGACTTGAGTACTGTAGCCTTTCTCGGCGCGTTCAAACGTTTCTGTGCCCGGAGAGGAAACCAGACAACGTTACGAATTTTGTAGGCGCTGCCAAAACACTTAAAGAGGAACACGAAGAGGCGTTAATGCACTACATTAACGAAGAACTCTTGAGCGAGTAAGCGAACCTTGGAGTTGAGTGGCAGTTCAACGCTCCACTTTGGCCGTCAGCAGGAGGACTATGGGAGGCCGCAGTCAAAAGCATGAAGTGCCACCTGAAACGTGTCATCGGCGAACAAAAGCTGATATTTGAGGAGTTTTCCACACTGATAGCCCAGATTGAAGCGTGTCTCAACTCTAGGCCTCTAACAGACGACATTGACGATCTGGACTGCCTAACACCTGCACATTTCTTAGTGGGAGGGCAAATACTGTCATCTGAATACCTGCAAACACTTCAGACACGCAGCAAGTGGCATTTTGCAAAAGTCACAAAAGGAAAGACCTGGATTAACTGTTTGGTAGATAGTGACGGCAAAAAACATTACAGTAGAGACAAAATCATGGAAATCTCAACCACATTCTATAGATTGCTATATTGCGATAACTCCCCACTCTATGTCAATACCGAATACAATCCTTCAGATTCCATTCCCCCAATAAACGGGTATGAAGTGCATAAAGCACTTACCACAATGCGTTATGATAGAAGTCCTGGGGAAGATGGTATTACTACGGAAGCGCTCAAAATCGGCTCTACAACTTTATTGCCCCACCTTGCGAACCTGTTTAACACCATTTTAAAATCTGGCAAAGTTCCAAAATCAATGTGCCATTCAAATATAGTCCTTCTGCATAAAAAAGGCAACAATAGTGATATGAAAAATTATCGTCCAATCAGTTTAACATCTCATATCTATAAAACTTTTATCAAGGTAATACATAACCGCATAGACGGGAAACTGGATGAACATCAGCCAACAGAACAAGCCGGATTTCGACCTAGCTTCTCAACAACTGATCACCTACACACCTTGAACCAGTTACTTGAAAAATTTTCGGAATATAAATTCGTAGATTATACGAAGGCCTTTGACAGTATTAAACACTCCGAAATATTTAAGTCGTTAGAAAATCAAGAAGTGGAACAGCAATATATAGACCTCCTCAAAAATATATACCACAACAGCACCGCAAACATCAAACTTAATACTGCGGGACCGTCGTTTAGGATACAAAAGGGTGTTAAACAGGGCGACCCGCTCTCCCCGAAATTATTTACAAGCACTCTCGAGGAGATATTTAGAACACTGGCAGCCTTATGGACGACCAAGGGCATTGAAGTCGGTAGTAAGAGGTTAACAAACCTCCGTTTTGCCGATGACATTGTCATTTTTGCCCCCACAGCTCTGGAACTACAGACTATGCTTCAAGACCTAAGCATAGCAAGCCTCAAGGTTGGACTCGCGATGAATCGGTCTAAAACCAAAGCCATGACCAACAATACTAAGCGTAGGGTCGAGGTAGATGGGCAGGAAATACAGTATGTTGATGAGTACATCTACTTGGGCCAGTTAGTTTCTTTCGGCAACAGACAAGAAAAGGAAATTGACCGCCGCATCGAAAATGCCTGGAGAAGCTACTGGTCCATGAAGACGCTAATGAAGGGCGATCTACCGATTTCCCTGAAGCGAAAACTCATCGATATGTGTATTCTGCCCGTTCTAACCTACGGTGCACAGACCTGGGGGCTTACTCTTGAAACTAATTTTAATTTCAATCTAAACCCAATACAATTCCAATGTCAATTTTGCAGTCACGTGATTCGGTACTCTTGAACACAATAGTGTCAACATTGGATTGAAATTGGGATTGCCCCGCCATTATTTTATTCAACGTGAAGTTAGCTACGTTACGGGCCGCAATAGTGTTGTTCGACTCATTACAATAAACCGGTAATAGAGAATTAAAATGCTTTATCCTTTATATAACGCGGCCAATAAAGAAATATCTTATAGATAGTTGCTTAATTGAGTAATTGTGACGTAATCAATTCATTTGGGAGTAAGAAAATGATTAAAATCATAAAATTAACCATGACTTTGGCTGCATGCGGTAGGATCGTTGCCATGCCCTACACTATATACTAATAAAAAAGACGGCGTAGAAGGTCTCAATTTTCTATAGTAAAAGTAGTCAAGTTTTAGTTTGTTTAGAACAGTTAGATATTGTTCGCGTTTGGTTCCTTTGTAGTAAGAAATACCCAATGGCGTTCTTTATTTATGTAAAATAACAATATTGAGTGTGTCTAGTAATAATAAAAAACCTAGAAGAAAACCAATGAAAATGTAGTGTGGTATATTTTCTCTTACATTAAATCTTGAATATCTTTGGAACCCGTGGTACGCTTTACATAATTCCAACTGTAAAAATGGTTTTATCCATAGATCTATCGTTTAAAACCAAAATAAATAAAAACTGTACATAAATAAGAAATCTCATTTTCAACTTACGTAATTATACGAGAACCTTACATTATTTTCAAATATTCCGTATAAAACTCAAATAAGTACAACTGGATTTTATTATGAAAACTATGTAGGTAGATAGTAATGAGATCAAATTAAATTAACTAGTTAATTAGAAACCTATACATTGAGTTGAGCCAAAATCTCTTAACATTTCTCGTCTTTGTTTCCATTCTTTTTTAGGGAATTACGTAAAACACTGTTTAATACTGCTAATCGTGCCATATTAAACTCCTTTTACTTGTTTAAAACCACCTAAAATGCAAAACAATTTCAAAAAAGTTACACTTTTGCTATTGGAAAAATCACAATCTACAAACAATCCCAGCGTAATATTGATGCAATACACAGCTGTCAAAAAAACTCAAGAGTAGCGATTACCGCACGCCAAGCCCGATCCCGATTTCATTTAGTTCTCCAAAAAGACACGCAATTTAAACACGATTTGGCGCTAGCGTCGAACTCAAGAGTACGAAAAGTCACAATTCCAATGTCGATCGATCGGAATTGAACTCAAGAGTAAGCACACTGGTCGCTCACCGAGTCACAAAAGTTCCGCCTTGGGGTTTGCCAAAGAGCAATGGAGCGCAGCATTTTAGGCGTTAAACGAACCTACCGAATACGAAACACCACGCTGCGCTCCAAAACGGGAATTTTAGACGTAGGCAAAAAGGCTGCCAGGCTAAAATGGGACTGGGCGGGTCACACTAGTCGCATGCACAGCGACCGCTGGGCAATTGTCGCCCCACACTGGGTGCCTGAGGATGGACGTCGGCGCCGAGGCCGGCCCAAAAAAAGGTGGCGTGACGACCTAGACGCGTATTGCAAGGGCTGGATCGAGGAGGCCTTGGAAAAGGATGCCTGGAAGGATTTGGGGGAGGCCTTTGCTCAGCAGTGGGACAGTGTAGGCTAAATGAGAGAAAAAAAAATAAAACACATTAAGAACCTAAAAATTATTTCATTTAACTTAAAGCAATAATACATTTTCTAAGCCAAAAAGAAGATAAATATGAGTACGAAATTACTTCTTGTCAACAACAATAATTCATAAAGAGCTCATACCGGCCGTGCCTATTCAAAAATAATCTCACAAACTAGTGAACGTAGCACGCGCCTGTGTGAGTGTCACACTTCTATACATCATTACTACGAACACCACTAAAATATGTTCCGTGCATTCTATTGGTCAAAACGCATGCATTGTGCGATCGAGTCGTGAGCCTTGCTACGCAATTATCGCCTTAAAGGTGAGCGTCCGGAAGAAGCCGCGATTGTACCTAGATTACAAGTAAATGATGTGTTCTCCAATAATTGGAAGCGCACACTGTATTTGTCTCTACTTAATGTAAACTTGCATGTAATTGTGTAGCCTCTGTTGGAGATCCAAATAAATAAATCAGTCAAAGTCTGGCCTAACGGAATAACGTTAAATGATAAATGATTTTAATTATGTAAGTAGGTTTGTACAAACACTTTTACACGTCAATCATATTTTTTAAACTAGATGAGGTCGGCGTTTCCTATCTGATATCTGAGAAGAAAGGCCGAAACAAACTCAGAGGTCACAGTCTCTTTTAAAGTCCAGACATAATCTTGGTCGGATCATGTGAAGACCATGTGGATTGGTGTCTGAAATGGTCTTTTGAGGAAAGAAACCACACAGATTGAGTGGACCTGTCCATTCAGTGCACGCATGTATCAGTAATCATACGGCACAACTCAGAACTTGAGGAGCTCAACGATTTGACGAACAATACCAAAGAAAGGACATTAGGATAGCCCGCATAAAGTACTCAAACTGCCAGATTAACTTTAAAAATGAACTGAGAAAGAAGTGAAACACAAAAACAAAAATACCACATAGTCCTCACATTCACAATAATTATGTCATTATGTCAAAGTGTATATAATAATAATCAAATGTCAAAGTGTAGGGTCAGGTGGGCAACAGTGAACCACAAAAAATTCAAAGTTGTGTCATGTACTCAAATTCAAAGTTATCGTTTTCTTTTCTCATACATACCATTTAGTGTCTTATGGACTTAAGGTTTCTTTACAAATTTAAGCTCAAAAACTGACAGATTAGACATTATTAAGTGTTTTTTAAAAAATGGGAATTGGTTCACTGTGTACACTCTTTGGTACACACTGAACCATGATGAAGTTCACAGTGAACCACCGTTGGACACAGTGAACCATATCAGAATAAAACGAAGTTAAGTTATATTTTAACCGGAATAATTGGGGTAAATCGGCCATCAATCAAAAATTCATCATTAAAACAAAAAAAAATCATTTATTTAAGAAGGTTTATTGCTTATAATGTCAAGAAAAAACAAGAAATAGAAATATAACTTAATCACGATTACATACACAGCATATGTATTTAGAAATAATTGTTAAGTTGGTATACAAAACCTTTACTGTAGAACAATAATGTAACATAAAATATAATATTCTAAAAAAAAAAACAATCAAAGCGGTTTTTATTAATTGAGATCCATGTAATCAACTTATTAGCTACCCTACTATAAAATCAGTCTCAAAGTTGCGGTAACAGCCTCAATAAAAAAATCCTAATAATTTTTAAATAAAAAACCTAATAAGTGAACTTCAGAAGTGAAATATTGACGGGGAATTTAAACGTCGTTTGGCGACGACTGCTTCCATCCACTTTTGGTTTAGGCAAAATATATTTGATATCAGTTTTCCGGACTCCTGCACAATCTGGTTCAAGAGGCTCGGAAAACTTATGATACACCTTACTTTTTAATTTTAAAAACGACACATAATAATCACAGTCATTTTCATCAGGTTCTTCTATAATCCTAGCAATATAAAATAATTTATTTTTCTTCTCTGTTTCAAGTAAAATTAATACATAATCTCCTACTTTTGGGTCCCGAGGTAAAGGCAAGAAATTTTCAGTTAAAATTATTTCTCCTTCTTCTTCATCACTAATAAAATCTTCTCCTCCCGAAGAGGAACCACTAGCTATGAAAATCTCTTCATCGGTCGTACTATTACTATCGCAATCGATTGAAGTTGTTTTTTTCCCTTTGAAAATATCTCTTTTTTTCACGTTTTTAGTGCATGTCTTTTTCTTGTTTTCTATTTCATTCTTTTCAGGAGTATCAGTTGCGATCATGCTTTTTCCTAGGTTTCTGCGCTTCCTGATTTTACGTGGTCCAGCTTTGATTGGTGGCCTAAACATACTTGGCGATATGAAAGTTCCATGTCCTCTAGATGTCGACGGTATATCCAGTTGATTATCATATTTTTGTGGTTGAGCAGCGATGTCACTTGTAGCAATCGATGGGACATATAAAGGTTTCTGTGGAGCAGTGTCTGTGACTGAGCAATTAACATCGTGGTTTGGTGTTTTTTCCTGAGCATCAAAAAGGGATGATACAATTTCTGAATTATCCTGAGTCATTTCTAAGAGTGATGGTGAGGCACAGGCACGAGGATCTTGTTCTTCAGTTGGTTCAGAAATCGTTAATTCTGGATCAGGTCTATCTGTGACAGAACTTGGCAAAAAATCTACATCTGTGAAGATCGAGTCGTCGAATGGATGAACCCCACATTTTCTAAAAGCATTTGTGATATTTATAGGCGTCATTGCTTTTAAATAAGCTTGTCCAACACATTCAGCTACGTGATATATTGTCAGCATTTGGCCTGGGTTACGAAGCAGCCACGAATCAACAGCTGCGTTGTAGAAAGATTTAAATGGAGCATTTAATCCAACATCTAATGGCTGGAGTTTTGCAGTTGTGTGTGGAGGTAAAGTAAGCACGCTAACACCTGAGTTTTTAGCCAGATCCAGAGCTTGTATTGATAAATGGCTTTCGTGGTTATCTAATATTAGAAGTGATGGGTTGTCTTTTGAGGATGAAGTGTGCTTCACAAAATGTTTCATCACATCAACAAAGAGGTCTGCATTCATCCATCCGGAAGGTGCGGCTAAGCCCAGAGTACCCGGCGGAGCACCATGCAGCATATGGGTTTTGAAATTTTTGCGAGGAAACACCATTGCAGGAGGCAAAGCTTGTCCAGATGCGGATATAATGGCACAAGTCGTAATCAAAACGCCTCGTTCACCACTGGTAATTTTACAGACGTTAAACCCTTTTGGTGCTAGCACTTTCTGTGGCTTCTGTACAGTTGTTGTTGATGTCTCATCTAAGTTATATACTCGCATGCCATCACCGAAACTATGATGTCGCTGCATAACTTCTTTTAAATTTGAAAAGAATTTTTCAACATTGTCCCTATTAAAGGCTGTGGCTCGAGCTAGGCTACATGGCTCAGGTTTTTTAAGGCTAAGATCTTGATGGCGTGTTCTAAACGATCGCAACCAGTCTTTTCCAGCTATTCCATTTGTTTCCCAAGATATTGGTGTTTTAATTTTGTTGGTTTTTGCCATTTGGTATGCCAGCCACTTGACGAACTTCTTTTGCCCCGAGCCCATAAAACATTAAGGCGCATTGTTTTATGTAATCTTTTAACACTAGTTCCTGGTCCTGGGAAAATACTGCATTGACTTCGTAATTAGGAACTAAGTTAGTGTTTTCATCCGACTGGATTTTTTTAGCGTACCTCCGTAGCATAGGATATGCCAAGTGGCACTCTTTAGCGGCCCTGCGTATGCTTGCACCATCTTTTATAAGATGAAGTGCTTGCACCATATCGTCCTTGCTATGCCCCCCAATCTTTCTTTTCACTGCCTTAGTTCGACCCATCCTGAAGCAAAAAAGTTGTATCTATTTAACTAATCTGACGTTGAACTTTGGTACACAATGAACCATGAAGCGGTACACACTGAACCACGGTTCACTGTGTACCCTGCAATACTGAGTCACTGTATACCACCTACATTATTTGATATTTGATGTTGAAAATACGCAATTTATCAAGGAATATGTTTAAAACATAATAACCATATTATTGCTAGATAGTGACTTAACATGTATATAAAATATGGTACGAAAAGCTCAGAAAACACGACTTTGAAGAAGAAAAGCAAAACTTACCTATTTTTTACTTTTTGCGCGGGAAAACACAAATCGTCGTACCACACGACCGCTTACAACGGGCGCTCGCCCTCAACTGGGGAGTGAGGGAGACGTAACGAAACACGTTGCTACGTGTCGGTTTCATGATCCGGTAACTACTAGTTTTGAATATAATAATACCGATTCTCTGTGTACCACTGGCTCACTGTAGCCCACCTGACCCTACATAGTAATAATCGAATGTCAAAGAGCAAAACAAAAATAAAAAATAAAAAAACATTCAGTATACAAAATTGGAGCAGGTCAATCCCAAGCTTTTTTGTCCTCAATATAATCTTTAACGGTATAAAAGGCTTTCAGGCACAACTTACGTTTAATGAATGATTTAAATTTATTGAGACTTAGATCTTGAACCCATGTTCAAGATCTAAGTCTCAATAAATTGGAAGTTTTTTATAAAAGCGTATACATTGACATCTGAATGAACCACCTATTTTTTGAGCCTTGTTGATGGTACAACAAATTTGCGTTTGTTTCTAGTATTTATACTATGAATTTCACTGTATTTTTTAAACAATTTAATATTTTTATGGGCATATAAAAGATATTCATAAATATACTGTGAAGGCACACCGGCATCGGTAGTTGAACGACCCCTTGTAAAACCGAACTGTTTGCTATGTAATAAATTGTTTATTAAAAAATCTTAGCAATTGATCTAAAATTAATTACTCAAAATTTTTATTAAAGGTAGGTAGTACTGAAATAGGTCTAAAATTAGTGGGGTCTGATGTACTACCTGATTTAAACAAAGGTATTATTTTACTATTCTTCATTAGGTCAGGAAACTCCCCGTATGTATATGTTGCAGTCAAAACTCTTAACCAGTCAAAAGTACTATTGACTAGCAAAATCAGTGAAAAGTACTTTTGACTGAACAGGTTGGTCAAAAGTGGTTTTGACTGAAAATTATTGGTTATTAGTACTTTTGACTGCAAATTTGCGGTTAAAAGTACTTTTGACTGCAAATTTGCGGTTAAAAGTACTTTTGACTGACGCTCTTCGTCAAAAGTAGTTTGAACTGAAATAAAGCATCAGTCAAAAGCACTATTAAATCGCCACACACACACACACACACACACACATCTAACGAGATATCGTTTACTACGAAAAATTTAGCATAATATAAAGATATAAAGAAAATCAATATAAAGAAAACATACACTTAAAAATTGACATTAAAATAGGTAACCAGAAAATTCACAGGTAATAAAACACAGTACCTTTAATACGTTAATCGCTTTTCTTAAATAATTTTTAACACATACACTATATATTTAATACATAATTCGTGATTGTATAATGAGAACTTTGTAATTATATTCTTATTTTTATTATTTAAGAAGAACGTAGAACATACACATCGTACATAACCTTGTCTTGTTCCGATAGTAGCGTTCTTTGCAGCTGTTTGTAATGTAATTGTTATGCTGGGCACCTCATCCCGCCGAAAAAAAATTTTCTTTGCAGCCATCAAATTCGGATCTGGAAAATAAAATGTTAAAAACAGCTTAAACCCTACAGACAAATACACACACGCACACACGCGCACACGCTCACAAATTCATTTTTATTTACAAATTCAATAAGTAGACGCAAATTAAATTTGAATTAGTAGGTACGTACCTGCACTACAATTTATCCAAAATCCCACTCTTTGTCCCAATCTCTTTTTGATGTCAGTGGTCGCAAAATTACTTTAGTCAAATGATCCTGATAAACCATAATAAATTTATGCCCGCGATCTTCTTGCGACTGCATGTCAATAAGATCGACTTGGCAGCGGCTGTTCATTTCAGTGTGCAGGATCGGTTTCGAAACCAGGGCCTGGTTTCGAAACTCCTTTTCTTGCTTTTCTTCCTTTGGCATACTTCGCCCTTTGATAAATATATGTATTTATATTAATCATTTCTTTTGTAACATTAGCGTACTTTTTGCCGTTTCATTCTTAAGTCTATCGAGACCACCATGTCCTACAGAAATATGAGCAGCATCAATAATTTCGTAGATTTCCTCAGCCGGCAAAAAATATTTGACAGGTTCTGTGTTTGTAACTATTTTTTTATACCACAAACTTCAATGATGTTAAAGCGTTTTTGTCTACTGTACTGTAATGGTGTTTTTTTTTTCATCAAATTTCGCGTCTTCCACATCCATTGCAAACTTTAACAAAAAATATTTTGTCATCACATTGAAAAGACTATCTTTCATATCTTCTATCGCTAAAATTCTTTGCAAAAAGCGTTCTTTCTTTTCGTCGTCACTCATTTTTGTTCTAATATCAGCACGTTCTCCACTAATAATGAGTATTATAAAAGTTTATGTGTATGTTTGACGTTATTTTTATCGACCATCTTAACTTTTTAAGAGTTTTGACTGATACAACCAGTCAAAACCACTTTTGACGGAATCACTTAGTCAAAAGTACTTTTAACCATCTCCATTGGGCAAAAGTACTTTTAACTGTTATTTTAGTCAAAAGTATTAATGACTAAAGCATACGGTCAAAAGTACTTTTGACTGATTTTGCTAGTCAATAGTACTTTTGACTGCAACATATACAATTATTAACTATAAGAGCTAAAGTAGGTGCTACAATGTCAATAATAGACTTAGCAACTTCTACAGAATTACCCCACAGATCTGCAGTCTTTTTTACATTTAAAGTGTGAAAGGTTTTAATTAAATCTCTACAGCTAATATGTTCAAAATGGAATTCTGAATCACAAACATTAACATTCTCCTTAAGCAAAGACTTTTTAGTGATTTTGTAGTTGAAACGGTAATATCTGCAAAGAAATTTTCAAAAGCCGCGGCGACTTGCGAGTCTGATGTGGTTATGTTGTCATTGATAGACAGGCTGTAGTAAGTATTTCGGTTGCTAGACATTCCCGTTTCACTATTAATAATATTCCAAGTCGTTTTAATTACATTACTACTGTTTTTAATCTTAGAACTCAAATAACGCGACTTGGCCATCCAACAATTTTTTTTAAATAATTTGGAATCATTTCTAACGTATAAATTAAATTCAGCAGTGTTTACAGTAGTCCTTTCATTGTACAGCTCATAAAGTCGTGTTCTACTTTTATGAATACAAATGGTAGCCCAATCAGTTTAGATGAGCACAAAATTATTTTAGATGGGTTATACAACAATATTGTGGAAACCCAGAGTAGCGCCGCTGTTGCGTCTAGTGGGAAGCGTGACATACAACTGAATTAGGGTAGGCACCTATGTGGCTGGAATAAACACGTCCGTGAAGCTCATAGGGTGGCCAGGCTTAGGTTCGAAACATGGGTAACATGCAACCGGCCCACTACAGGTATTATTTATGACGAAATGGTCGAGTCTCGAAAAATATTCAAAAGTCGCTTGAAGTGGTGCCGGAATAATCAAGAGCAGTTAAAGATGGACATCCTGGCTCAACACAGATCGGCGAAGGACTTCACTAATTTCTGGAAAGCTACTGCAAAGCATGAATTTAACCCTGGCCTCCCGGTGAGTGTGGATGGAAAGAGCGAACCAGCCCATATTCCAAATATGTTCAGGGAACATTTTAAGGTGCGCTCCCCGCTGGGCCCTTAAGCGACATTTATTAGGTCTGAGCCCGGATATGATGAGGAGACGTCGTCTGTACATTTTACGGCTAGTCTAGTAAGATGCGTTTTAAAGAGGATGACTGGCGGTAAATCTCCCGGTCACGATGGGCTTGGCATGGAGCATCTGCGGCATGCGGGTGCACCTGCCGAGGGTCCTGGCCATGTTTTTCACGATGTGCATGAGTCACTCATATTTACCACATGACTTAATGAAAACCATTGTAGTGCCTATTATGAAGAACAGGACTGGGGATATCTCGGACAGGGGGAACTACTGGCCCAAATCGCTAGCAACGGTAATTGCAAAAGTGCTGGACGGTATGCTTGATTCCTGCCTGGATAAATGCATTAAATTACATGACGCGCAGTTTGGGTTTAGACCCGGGCTATCCACGGAAGCTGCCATCGTTGGTTTCAAGCGATATATGGACCGCAGGACACTCTCCAAAGCTTTTGACCTTGTGTCATATGATGTGCTTTGGAGAAAGTTGAGGAACACGACTGTACCGGTGGAGGTGGTCAATATGTTTAAATATTGGTATTCTCACCAAACAAATTTTGTGAGGTGGAATAATAGATATAGAAAATAAATATACGTTGGAAAGCGGGGTGAGGCAGGGGGGTTTAACGTCGACCAAGCTCTTCAACCTATACATAAATGACCTGATTGTCGAGCTCAGTAGCAAGCGTGTCGGTTGCTCGATAGATGGCGTCTGCGTCAACAACATTAGCTACGCCGATGACATGGTGCTACTGATGGTGAGAGGTCTCGGAGAGTTATTAAGGGTATGTGAGGCCTATTCTGCTGCACATGGCTTTATATACAATGTCCAAAAAACGGAATATAAATGGTCTTCGGGCCCACCGGTGGATGCCCCGAGTATTCACATTAAATTACCCTAGATGGCTTGTGCATAAATCGTGTTTCGAAATTTAAATACTTGGGGCATTTAATTACCGAAGGTCTTGAGGACGATCTTCATATTGAGAGGGAGCGCAATGCTTTCGCGGTCAAAGGTAACATGCTGGCCCGCAGATTCTCCCCCTGCTCTGAACAAGTTAAGATAACGTTGTTCGAGGCATATTGTCAAAGCTTTTATACGGGTAATCTGTGGGTCAGTCACACCAAAAGATCGCTGGATGTCCTGCGCGTTCAGTACAACAACATCTTCAGGATGATGCTGGGGCTGCCTCGCTTCTGTAGTGCATCAGGGATGTTTGCGCTGTATCGCACTGATGGCTTTCAAGCCATCATCCGTAAGAAAACGGTATCCCTGATTTGCAGAATGCGTGGCAGCTGCAACGGAATTCTGAAGACTGTATCAGATAGGATCTCTTCTCCGTTATGGAGGTCATTTATTAAGCGGGTGATATGAATCTGCTTTGATATTTGATTGTGATTTTAATTTTATTACGATTTTAATTTTAATTCTAAGTTTGATTTTGATTGTTTTTATTTATAATTTGAATGTAATTTTAATTCTTGACTTTGTTTTTAATTTTTGAATTGATTCAATTTTGATTATTTTTGATGTTATTTTAAATTTGTTTTTATTTTGTGTCAGACCCTATGGAATAAATTATCTGAAATAAATGAATTTTAATTTAATTTAATTTAAAGGGTACTAAAAAAGATGTGCATAAATGAAAAAGAAGCGTAAGTAGGTACAGTATTAGTAAGAAACAGATACTATATTTCCCCATCGACCCCGAGAATTTTTTTGGTATAGAACAAAAACTTTGAAAGGTTAACGTATAACAACTTTCACATAACTTACATACTTCATTCAATCACACCGACATCTTACGAAGTTAGGCCAGGTTAGATTCACATTCAATGATCACAACTCGACCAAATCAATGGCTTATTTTCGGAGTTGTTAGCCGCTCTCGTCAAAAACCCATTAATTAGATGAAGAAGTTAAAGATTTTTAACAATGGCTTATTTATAATGGAGTTGTTATTAGGGATGGCGAGTCTTTCCGAAAAAGTTCGATTTTTAAATCGATTCGAATAGTCACCTAATGAAATCACAAAAAAATCAAGGTCTATAAGATCGATTTCCGAAAAATAGATCTTTTTTTCAAATTTTAGTTTATAATGTAATCTAAATCTATTTTATTAAAACAGATCAATAGAGTTTTTTTTGTTCTTGCCAGTAGAGTATAGGATCATAATTTAGGTGCACAACTGCCTGCGATAAATAGTGTTTAAATTCTTCGTTTAAGCCTTGACTTTCCTGTGCATGTGCATTAAATATAGAGAGTTGCTTTTTCACAAGCAACTGGTGAAAATCCCAAATTCCTTTTTTCATAATATAATAGGTCTTTACCTATGAAATTGCCGTTTTGTATGAAAAAATTTAAACGAATTTTTTTAATGAATTTTTTATTTGTATTAATCGAAGTAATCACCCATGCAATCAATGCATCTTTGCCATCGCAGTGGCAGTTTATTGATGCCCTTCTTAAAGAAATCAGCTGGACGGGAGGCAACAAATTCTTCAAAGGCATTTTGTACTGCCTCTCGGGTATTAAATTTTTTTCCCGCCAAGAAGTTATCCAAATTCTGGAAAAAGTAGTAGTCTGTAGGCGCAAGGTCTGGTGAGTAGGGCGGATGACGGAGAGCTTCCAACCCCAGTTCTTGCAACTTGGAGACCGTCTGCTGTGCAGTATGAGGTCGCGCGTTGTCGTGCAGGAGCAGCGGAGACGAGCGATTGACCAATGCTGGTTGGAGATGCGCCAGCTTCTCCATCATTGTGTTCAGTTCTTCACAGTACACATCTGCAGTAATGCTCACCCCGTTTGGTAAGAAGCTGTGATGAATCACACCGGCGCTAGACCACCAAACAGTGACCATCACTTTTCTAGGGGTAAGTTTTCGTTTAGGGCATTGTTTAGGTGCTGAACCAGGATCCAACCAACTTGCTGAGCGCTTACGGTTATCAAACAGAATCCATTTTTCATCGCAGGTAACAATGCGGTTCAAAATTCCTTCATTTGTGTGTCTGTTGAGCAGTGCAAGGCACGTCTCGACGCGTACTTCGCGCTGGCGATCATTGAGTTCGTGGGGCACCCATTTGTCAAGCTTTTTTACCTTGCCAATTTGACGCAAATGGACCAATATTGTTTTGACGCTAACGTCGAAAGCTGCTGCTAATTCAGCCGTAGATTGTGTATCATCAGCTTCCACAATCGCCTTTAATTCGTCATTGTCGACCAAAGTCTTCGGACGACCGCGAGGTTCATTTTTCAGGTCGAAATTTCCAGAACGGAAGCGAGCAAACCAATAACAGGTGGTGCGTTGGTTTGTAGTGTTAGCTCCGTAAACGTCGTTGATGTTGCGTGCCGCTTGTGCCGCGTTGCTGCCACGACGGTACTCATATTCCATAATTACTCGAATTTTTAACGTATCCATGATGACGAAAAAGATTGAAATGCGATGAAAATGTAACACTAATCAATAAAGAAATGACTACTTTTAGAAAAAAAAATCCATGTTTTTAAAATAAAATTAATTTGAAATTAGAATTCTTAGCCAAACAAAAATTATTTTGATTTGAAATGGCCAGTACTGCAGAACGGCAATTTCATAGGTAAAGACCTAATATCATTACTAGTCTCTTCAATGGCGTCGACTTCTTCGCTATTATTTTGTGGAAGTTGTGGCCGCGTAATAACTAAAATTGAAGTGTTTATTCTATTTATTGCTCGAGAACAGGCGATCTGGTCAGTAAAATGATTTAAAAAAAATCTTGCATCTAAAATGGTCGCAGCAGCTAACAAATTAACTTATTCGACACTTCCAAATCTTTTCTGAAGGCCGTCCATTAAAACTTTAATAGTGGACGGCCTTAAGTACAGATACAAAAAGTCAAAGACTACAAACGTAACTTTTTTATTCAAGAGACGCGAAGGAATCTAAACATACAACCATCTCGCGAGCTTTTATAATACGAGTACATTCAATTAATTGTAAATAGTTTCATGGTTTAAAAAAAAATCGAACGTCGATTTTCAAGG
This sequence comes from Polymixis flavicincta, assembly GCA_949987655.1. NCBI lineage: Eukaryota > Metazoa > Arthropoda > Insecta > Lepidoptera > Noctuidae > Polymixis > Polymixis flavicincta. Next base: position 4,510,649 of record OX465171.1, on the reverse strand, counting down.
GTGAAAAATCGATTCATCGAATCGATTCAATACTACATATCGATTTAAAGATCGATCTTTTTGGCTCCAAAAATCAATTCTTCGATTAATCGATTTCAGATCGCCATCCCTAGTTGTTATCCGCTCCAATCAACTTCAGAGTTGATATTTAACAAGGGCTAATTTTTATGGAGTTGTCAATCGCTCCAGCCAACTTCATAGTTGATATTTAACAACGGCTTATTTTTACAGAATTGTTATCCGCTCCGATCAACGTTAGAGTTGAAAATTAACAAGGGCTTATTTTTATGGAGTTGTTAGCCGCTCCGATCAACGTTAGAGTTGAAAATTAACAAGGGCTTACTTTTACGGAGTTGTTAGCCGCTCCGATCAACGTTAAAGTTGATAATTAATAAGGGCTTATTTTTACGGAGTTGTTATCCGCTCCGATCAACGTTAGAGTTGATAAGTAAATTAGTCATATTAACTTACTTGAAGAGTTAGTTACCAAGAAGGTTAGGTCTAAAAGCACTTAAAAGAGTTATATGTATATGATATCTAGGATAGAAAATAAAACCTAAATAGTGTTAGTAAGCCGAAAATAAGTTTAGAAGAAAGAAAAAAATGAGGCATGAGTATAATATGTATAAATAATTCTAGCCATGAGTAAATATTATTATTAAAGCTAGTAAAAAGGTAAAAAAATTGTAGAAAAGAGGTAAATGAGAGGATAATCAAAAATTTGTTAGTAAAAGAGTCTAAGCCAAATGAGTTAGTCTAAAGAAAACAGTACTAATAATAGTATTTTTTTAAATTTTGAAAAGTAGTTGATAATTAGTTTAGATTTGACGTTGGGCGCCAAACTGTCGTGTCTACCTATTCCTAACAAATAAAATGATAAAAATATAGTAGACAGTTCAATTTAATAGTTAAGTAAAACAAAATAGTGGTGATATAAAAAGGGGTACTTGCCTAGAAATTACGCAATCAAGGGAGAGGTGAGGAAAGTAGAAGGTACTGGCGATGTCTGAAGTCCTGGTGTTAAATAGTACGATCCACTTAGTCTATATGTTTGGAATGCCACAATAGGAGTAGTGGTTCAGGTGTCAAAAAGTGCGATCGTTTTTTTTTTTTTTAGAAATAAAGTTTAGACTGTACCCTGATAAACTCATTGAATGGACTCCAGTGTATATTGCATGACATCAGATTTATAATAAATTGCCATGTTGTATTACAGATATTGACAACTCGCACATATTTAAGCGGAAGCTAAAGGAATTTCTAACGGATAAAGTGTATTAACAGTGTGAAGGAATATCTAAAAGCCTTGTGGCCAAAAATGAATAGACTTTTATTTATTTATCCATTAAACACTCTGACATTTATTTAATTACCTATTGACTACTAAATAATCCTTGACATTGAAAATACGATTAAAATGATTTTCCAATTTAATAATTTTGTCATAATAATTTTTAAGTATTTTGTAAGTATTATTTCAATTTATGTGTAAATTTTGCATGCCCATGTTATGGCAGAGCATGGAGAACATTATAAAAACATTGTAACATCTATACCCCTACCCATGTTGGCAAAAAAATAAATGATTTGATTTGGTTTAGTCCAAATAATTGAGATGACAATCTAGGAGCTGGTCCACCTATTCAAGGTAATTTTCAGATAATTTCGCTAGTAGTCGTTGTCCTTAACTGCTTAGGCAATTGCTTAACAATGATGTAATTGAAGCATTGGGTGCAACAAGGGCGTTACACAAAAAAGTCTGTTTTGAGATAATTGAAGTTATAGTTTTAGATGAATTATAAATTCTAAATATATTAAGATAAATCTCTACCACTATTAAAATTAAGGGTACCATGATTCAGTTAGAAGATTCTAGTATTATTATTATTTTAAGATAATTAGAAACTTCAAAATTACATATTTTTTAATACATGTGCGTTGTTGCATGGAACCTGGGCGTTCATATTTTAAAGGTTTTTAAGGCATAAATAATAGCTTTGGGTGTTTACAAGAATAATTTTTATTTACAAATAAATCGCAGCAATCATTTGGTTTCATTATTTAAACTTATTTGTGTGTATGTTTTAATATTCCCCGAATTCGCTCGACCCATCAGAATCGTCAGATTCATCATCTGCAGGTCTCATTGGCCTTCTAGATGGTCCAGTTAGAGGTTCCTCTTGGTCTTGCCCTTGGAAGGTCAAAATAAGTTTGAGCCATTCAGCATTTTCTGGGTTCATGAAAGGCATAATCAAACTCCAACAAGTGTCTCTATGTCAGAAATATTCTGAACTGACTGTATGATCTCTTTTTTGAGTGCATTATATGCTTCAATTTTTTTCAGATGCAACATATATTGAATCTTACATGGGACTTCAGGGTTAGCTTCTAATAGAATTTTGCACTTAGTTCAATAATCACAAACATCTGTTCTAGGTTGTCTGAATGAGTAAATGCTATATTCCCGAAAATATCTGTGGTATGTGTTATAAGTCATTTTTAGAACGGTTTTCGTTTTCTCAAAATAATACAGTTGGAAGGCTTTAAATAGTTTTATTACAGATAAATCAGGGTTTTCAAAATATTTCCTCTCACTGGCTCGACCATAGTGTGATTTCTTACTGGGAAATCTAGCCCAGTGTTCTTTTATCATGTCATACACATCCTGAGGAATTTTATTAGGTCGGTTGGCGTGTTTTCCTCTTTTATCATTGATAGGCTCCAGATAACTTATGTTTCTGGACAATTCTTAGTAGTTTTTCGGATATTTTTAATAAAGATAATAATAATTTTCTACACAGTGGCATCTTTATACTTTTCACTTCTCATGCTCTGAAAGTGCAATGTATTATATTAAGGCAAAGAAAATGAGCCATACAGCCAAATGCAATAAGAAGTTCATAGATAGAATTTGTTATTATATAATATTTACTTTAATTTATTTGCCTTATGTGTTTTTTAAGATATAATAGATATTAAAATTTTAATTCAAGTACGGTAGGTTAGTTGATTTAAGAAAATTATTATTACAAAATTAATTTAATAGTAGGCTGTATAGGTCTGCAGCCTAATATCAATGTCGTAAGATTTAAAAAAAAATAAAGCGGCGGGAAACAGCTCTTGTTCTTTTTTCGTGCATTTATTAATTTCTTCAATTTGCTAAAATTGTTAAAAATGTCCAGTGAAGAAGAGGATTTAACAGTCTCTCCTAATACGCTTATGGAAATAAATGCACAGAGAGTTGTGCAACAGATATTACCGCCAAAGTCTCGGGAAAAATATCTCAAAGTTTACGATAATTTTGTAAATTGGAGAAAAGAAAAACTAGTAACGACGTTCTCGGAAAGTGTTCTTTTGAGTTATTTTGATGAATTATCCAAAAAACTTCAGCCGTCTACACTGTGGAGTATATATTCCATGCTGAAAGCAACATTACAAATGAAGGACAATGTTAATATACAAAATTATTCGAAGCTTACATCTTTGTTGAAGAGGCTTTCAAGTGGGCACAAAAGCAAGAAAAGCAAGGTCCTTTCAGCTAATCAAGTGGAAACCTTCTTAAATACCGCTCCAGATGAAACATATTTGGCCACAAAAGTACGTAATACACATTCCTTTCATATGTTATTGCTCATATACCTATTGCTCTTTTGTTCTAAAGTGTATAAAAGTTATTAATTTTGTTTTAGGTGGCACTTATATTTGGTATAAGTGGTGCGTGCCGGGGCATTGAACTTGCGAACATTACCGTAAATGACGTAAAGACGGACACGCTTTTGCAAGCAATAAACTTACCCGACACAAAAAACAAACGGGAGCGAACATTTGTTGTCAAAGGAGATTACCTAAAAATAGTTAAAAATTACCAAGCTCTACGTCCTCAAAACGTGTCGACTAATAAATTTTTCCTCAATTATCAAAATGGGAAGTGCACTAAGCAAGTTATAGGACGCAATAATTTTGCAGCCTTTCCCAAACAGATCGCAACTTTTCTACAATTAGAAAATCCCGAAAATTACACGGGTCATTGCTTCCGCCGGACCTCAGCCACCCTTCTAGCAGATTCGGGAGCAAACTTAACAATGCTGAAAAGACATGGCGGGGGAAGTCTGATCAGGTTGCTGAGGGATACATTGAAGAATCCGTACAGAACAAAAGCAAGATTACCGACCGTATAACAGAAGCCATTAATTTAATCCCAAGCGAGCCCGTCCCTTCTACATCCAGAGATTCCTTGTTGTCGTCAGAGCCATCTTCTCATAATATGCCATCGTCTCACAATATGTCGTCTTCACAAATTCAAAAAAATACCGTTAATATGCCGGGAAAAACAATTTCCTTCAGTATTCAAAACTGTTCTAATTTTACTTTGAATTTTAATTAAAGAAATGTTATGTTATACTACTGTTTTATTTCCTCGCAATCGAAGTGAAAAGCAGAGTTTATAACTCGTCCACAAAACCATTTTTATCCTCGACATTACTATCAGCCCTCGCCTTCGGCTCGGGCTGCTAAAAGTCTCGGATAAAAATAGTTTGTTTTGTGCACTTGTTGTAAAATCTACTATTCTATGGTTAAATAATTCCATTGATTATCTCTTTTCTGCTTATCAGGCCCAACATTCTCTCTCAACTTTAAAACTTTTTCTAGACACGACAGTAAGACAGTATCTTGCTGTACTTTGTCGCCAATATTCCAGAACTCAGTGAAAATCTTGTTCTGAGCGTTCCTATCGATGTTAGCAGCACACTCTTTAGAACAACACTTGTTTATATATTGAATAACTTTTTTAGGAACCCTTTTACCTCGGGCTTATTTGTACTCTTCACCCAAACTTCTCTTAGCCTTACGCACATTTTTATTCCATAACTTTATGTTCTTCAGCTTCTTTTTTCCTTTATTTTTTGGGAGAACATAATCAGTCTGATCATCATCTGCACTCAAATCACTTATTTCACTAATTACGGACATGTTTTTACATTAAAATATACTTTCACAAGCTGCAGGTCGTAACGTGTTTGAAATTCAAACGCAAATCAATAATCCATTCAACAACGGCGTAGCAAAACCCTCTCAATAAATATCAATCACGCCATCTTGAATCAATGTATCAAAATGAGTTTTTGTCATATGAAACTAGATGGCGCAATGCTTAATTTAATGCAATAATATGAAAACGGACTTTGGGTGCCGAACGCCCTTATTGCTCCCACTGCTTCAATTATGGAAATAACGTGTTCATCATAGTGATTTAATATGATTTTCTTTGATCCGATACTCACAATCCCATATTTTTTTTGCCCCTGAATTTGGTAATTTTTCTTCAGTTTGTCTCCTCCCTTTTTCTTTTCCAACCGATCGTCTCACCTGCCGGTTTAGTCGGCCCAGACAGTATCAAACCTTCTTGATAAAAACCGAGAGTGCGTTTAAGAATCTTATAATAATAATTTAGAATTTCGTTATTTAGTAGACAACGTAATTCGGTAGAAAAAGCCAAAGAACAATGGCAGACGTTCATACATAAAATTAGTTTAGAAGAAATGGTAGCGTCTATTTGTCAAAAATATCTTTAAATATTAAGCGTCAGTCTCTGAGTAGCTTTATAAAAGAATTTTGTCCCGAGAAGGGTTCCAAAAAAAGATATTTCAATTTGAACTTTTTTAGGTTATGTTTTATGTCAAAACATAGTTACGTAGAAGAGCTAGATCAGATTCCTTTAGGCACGCATAGGTCACACAAAGCAAAGCGAATATCTGTCCGTAAGCAATCCAAGTCAAATAGAACTAATAAAATAGCAAAAAGAACAACACGACCGCCACGAAAAGCGCAGGAGCATCAGTGACAGATTGCTTTCCTTGACAGTTGACAGTGACAGTTAATTTTATTATGGGCGCATTTCGTATTAGAAAAATAGCGCTGTGAGCGCTCACATCGATATTTTGCGTTCCGAGTTAGATATCACGATTCTGACAGCTAAAAATCGTCATTTTTTGTCATCAATACGGAATGCTCGTGATCACGATAAAAGTGTTCATTCAACGTTATAACATTTAACGCGCTCACGCCAATTCGGAACGAGTGTGAGCGCGCTCAAATCGATATTATCGTATCTCGGAACGTAACCTTAGTGTTGCCATAACATTAAGAATTGTTGCACAGTATTATGATTATACGCACCTGTTATATAATTGCAGGAAGTAATTTTAAACTATTTTTCGAACATAACACTTGTTTTTATTATTATTGTAGTATGGTTATTAGTAATTGCTTTAAAGGAATATTTTGAACCTGTATGTGGACTTACAAAGATATACAAGAATAGTATGAATATCGCTAATGGCAACTCTTGAATTGTGTATATTATTCACTTAGTCGTTTGATATTCCCAAAAATGCATGCTTTTTTCTGCGGCTTTAACTAAAATACATTTTTGTTTGAAAAATCATAGAAAAATAAAAACTCCTTTTGCATATAAGACATTTCTAAACGCTAACATTTTTGTCAACTATTTTTCTGCCATTGTTCTTTAGGCTATTCAAAACGATATAAAATTATTTTCAGTTTCAGTAAATACAATCCTAATGCAACCTTCCTTGAATAGACTTGAAGTGGTTTTGAGGATAGGCAGAAATAAAGAACCTCCTGACGAAGTTATGTCTTTATATTTTTCCTATTCAGACACTTCCTTTACAAACTGTTATACTGAACGTTAATTTGGACAATACAAGTTATACGGACGAAACAAAAATTAAACGTAGAACATTCAAGACTAAAATACGAGAGGAACAGAGCAGATGTGTGTCGATACAGGTGAAGGTCGAACACTAAGGTCGTTGTTTTTTTTTTTTTTTGGTATTGGCATCTCGCAGTTGACCTTGAGAGGCCGTGACTGCTCAACCGGACTTACCTGTGAAGGTTTTTAGAACTCTAAAAGCCTCCAGCCAGGGCGTAAAACCTACTTAAACCTAAAACGACTGCGCACTGAGGGCACCCCCTGTGGGGTACGAACCTCGGCTCAGGGAGTCGCTGGCGGGGGGGGGGGGCAGCTAGTACTATCAGGGACAGGCTGGATCAAGTTGTTTTCATGATTATTAGACGGGGAATTTAAAGCTACTGGCTCAGCTGCGGCGCGGGCTGGCGCATCAACGAGCAAGGGACGGTCGGGGGTCTGATCGCTACTCGGGAGTCTTCGCGGGGCGCGAGGACCTCGGCGGCGAGGTCGGTAGGACGGTCGTCGTTTGTGTTTTGTACTAGTGGCCCTATTCTTTTCTTGGAGAACAGTGATGGATCTGGGTCGGAGAGGACATGTTTCGGCCGGCGAATACTACTAATTCTACTGGGGACATAACTAGCGGCCTTCACAATCAAGGGATTGCTATGTATCTCGGCTTTATCGAAGAAACGCTTCGAGTTGCGTTTCATAAATTGAGCAATAGTGGGCTTTTTCAGATCGCGATGGAGGATCTCGTTCCGAACGTACCAAGGGGAGCCTGTGGCTTGGCGGAGGAAACGGTTTTGGAGGGTCTGCATCCTATGGATGTGTCGGGGGTGCGTGTGTGCAAAGACTGCACATGCATACGTCATGATGGGCCTTATGCACGCCGTGTAAATACGCAATTTGCACTTGAGTGACAATTTGCTACGTGCGTTCAGAACAGAGTGCAACCTTCCGAGAGCGAAGGCGGCGCGTGAGCGCGCCTTCCTGATATGCTCAGAGAAGGAGAGGTGCTGATCTAGAATTACTCCAAGGTATTTGGCTTGCTTTTCCCAAGGGATCGGCTTGCCGAATATGGAGATGGGCCGGAGGGGGTCTTGGCGGCGCTGCGGTCTCTTAAAGAGAACCGCCTGGCTCTTGTCCGGATTTAATTCGATTCGCCATTTCCTAAACCATGCACCGAGTACGTTGACTGCGGTCTGGAGGGATTTGGCTATCGCTTTGGAACTACGCCCAGAGTGGTAGATGGCCGTGTCGTCTGCGAACAGAGCCAACTGTGCCTTACCACTCTTGGGGATATCGCTGGTGAACAGCGTAAAGATGAGAGGGGATAGCACGGCGCCCTGAGGGACGCCGGCGCGAATCGGGTGGGGGGATGAGAGAGCCCCTTCGATGTGATAGCGAAAGGTGCGGTTCGACAGAAAGTCTCGTAAGATGAGTACGAGTCGGTCCGGCACGCCGAGTTTGTACAGCTTGTAAATCAAGCCGTTGTGCCAGACCTTGTCGAAGGCTTTCGCTATGTCGAAAAATACTGCACCGGTCGCATAGTTGTGTTGGAGACCAACGCCTATATGCTCTACGATCCGGTGTACCTGTTGTACGCAACTGTGCTGGGTTCGGAAGCCGAACTGCTCGTTGGGTATCAGGCCTTTAGTCTCGGCGAAGTCCCTGAGACGCTTGTAAATAAGTCGCTCATAGATTTTTCCGAGGCTGTCCAGTAAACTGATGGGCCGGTAGCTCGCGGGCTCCGTTTTGGGTTTGCCGGGTTTTGCAAAGCCAATGACCGTGGCTTGCTTCCAAGCTTGGGGGAAGATGTTATTGCTCAAGGCTCCATTGAAGATGGTGGTCAAGAGCATGATCAGGTGGGCGGGTAGCATCTGGATCACCTTATTGGTGATGCCGTCAGCTCCGGGGGCCTTTCGGGGTTTCAGACCTTTGATGATCTCGTGAACTTCGTCCGGGGTGACGAGAGGTAATGGATCATCAGGGTCTTCGACGGGCTGGAGAGAGGTTCTACGTTCGACTTCAGCGTCCACCTCAGCGAGGTGTGCTTGGTCTACAGGTAGAGAACTGGGCGCGCATTGGGCCTCAAGACTATCGGCGAGGCATTCGGCCTTTTCGATGTCGTCGAAAGCAACGGTGCCGTCGGGCCGGGTCAGGGGGGGCATGGTGGCTACTTCTCGGGACTTGAGTTTCCTCTGGAGTTCCCAGAAAGCTAAGTGCGTGGGTTCCAACTCGCTCAGCATCTTGTCCCAGCCCGCGTCACGTAGCTCCGACATGCGTGTCTTTACAGCTCGTTGTAAATAGCGCATGTGAGCTTTGTTCGCGTCGCAGGGAAAGTTGCTATAGGCACGAACGGCCGCGTTCTTCTCATTCAGCAGTTCGCGTACATCGTCCGGCAGCTTCCAGCGGGGGTCTTCCCCTACCGGAACCCGCCTCGAACAGTCGAACAGTCGTTCAGGACAGATTGTACGTGACCCGTGAATGAGTCGATCGCGGCCGTTGTGTCCGCGAGAGAGTCGAATTGGTCGGGGATGGCGTCCAAGTGGGCGGATGTGTTGGATTTCAGCGAATCGCTTACTCTCCTCCAGTCTGTAACCACTTTGGTGAGCGGGGGTTGTTCGGTATCTGGGAGACCCGTGCGGGGGGCCAGATGCACGACTACCGGACGGTGGTCAGAGGTGAGCTCGTTTATTGCCTCTATGGAATTCAACCGTTGGTTGATCCTTTTCAGAATTGCAATATCGAGTACGTCAGGTCTGTGATCCACATTGTGGGGGAAATGAGTCGGCGACATCGGGGCGATGACGTCGAAGGACAGGGTCGAGCAGAGGTTGAACAGGTGTCTCCCTCTGGTCGATTCCCTGGAACTATTCCACGCGGGGTGTTTCGCATTGAAGTCGCCCGCTATGATAACGGAGTCACTTATGCTTAACAGGGCGGAGAGGTCATTGGTGATCAGTTGAAAGTCCTCTGATTCGGACTGGGGAGGAAGGTAGACTGAGAATAGTGTGATGGGTTGATGACCCGTCATGCCCAGTCGGCAGACTGACACTTCTAATCGGGAGAGGGGGGGGGGGGCATCCATAGAAATGCAGTGTAGGGACTTTTTGTAATAAATGAGAGTTCCACCCTTATGGCAATGTGCTCTGTCGTTGCGAACTATTTTATAGTTGGCAATTCTCGGGTCACGATAGCAGGGTTTTAAGAACGTCTCTTGAACTAACAGGATATCCAAGTGATGGTCGCGGAGGAACGTGGCGATCTCATCCCTTTGGGTACGGATACCGTTGGCGTTAAAAGTTCCTAGTTTTAGGGATCGGGGTTTAGTACGCGTGGGGGCCGTGTTATCCATTGTGGTTCACGGAAAGTCTGGCGTTTAACAGGGCTTGCGTAATGTCAGGGTACGCATCATAGATGGCGTATATCCTAAGGATATCGCCTGCCTTTCTGGCGGCATCTACCTCCATAGCCATCTGATAGGCACGGGGGGTGCAGAACGTGAAAAACGCGTTGTCGAGCGTTTGATGCACGACGGCGGGGGTCATGGTCACGGGACTGGCGTAAGTGGGTGCGGGGCGCGCCTCGGGGCGTGCTCCACCGCGGGGGTCGCGGGACGTGGGGGTCGCGGCGGCGGGGATCGCGGCGGCGGTGGTCGCGGTAAGAGGTGCGGTAGGGGGCGCGGGAGGGCCTGAACCCGGGTTCTTGGATTGAGGGATGGGCGCGGGGACGGGCCTGGCTGAAGCCATCGCAGGGAACGCCTGCTGGTGGTTCAGGAAGTTCCAGGGGCTCGGTCTCTGGGGACTGAGCCTATCTGGGAGGTACCCTGAGGGAGCTTCCCTTTGCTGGCGGGCGTCGGCACGCTTCACCAGCTTGGGAGAAGTGGTCTTGGGTGCTTTCGAGCACCCCCTATAGTTGGCCGGGTGACCGGCTTCGCCGCATAAAACGCAGCTCGGCGGTTCCGGGCACAAGGAGCGGTCCTTGGGCCTGGTACATTCCGCTGTACCGTGGCTACCTAAGCACTTTACGCACCTCGGGGTGGCGTAGCAGTGCGATTGCGCGTGTCCGTATAGCTGACACCTGTGGCATTGGCCGATTATTCCCGTCTTGTAGGGCTTTTCGATCCGAATGCCGGACAGGTTGCAGATAGTGCGGAGATTAAAAAATGGGTTATGGCCCTCAAAGGACGGGCATACTACTAGCACCATGTCGTATGGCACTCCGCGGCGGGCGCGGTGCATCCGGTGCACTTCGGTGAACGGGATATTTTGAAAGTCAAGGTCGGCCTTGACTTCGTCTACTGTGATTTCGACCGGAACCCTCTTGAGGACAACTCGTTGCTGTCGGTCCTCAGGGAGGGCGTACGTGTGGAAGGACACGTTTCGGTTTCTTAGCATCTTTGTAAGGCTGCGGTAATCGCTAGCCGTCGGGGTCGCCACCTTTATCCCTTGGAGGGTGGTGCGGGCGTTGGTGTAGGCAATTTTTTGCTCTAAGCACCATTTGGACACGTCTGTAGCGGCACTACAAATAAAAATGCTTCGCAACAAATTCTCAGAAACGCAAAAAGAGAAGTGGCGCCATCTACAATGCAACAGGCGAACTAAATGAGCAATTCTGCATCGCGCAATCAGAGTTTTCGACGGCACTCGAACATATACAAAATCCCGACATCAGCTGTCGGGCAGTTGCCCGGACCAGACACAATACCCGTCCGGTCGGAGGATCCTCCTTACCATCATAAGTATGAGTGAACTTTACACCCTGTTCCTCATACCTCTATACGTCGGTCCATTTTGACTTGTCTTGGATGAAGACAGGGGGCGGAACGGGCACCTTTTTCCCCGCAGCGGCGCGGGGTACGGCGGTGGGTGCGGGCACGGTCGCGGTCGCGGGGGTCGCGGGGTTCGCGGGGGATGCGGGGGTCGACTCGGTCGGGAAAGGGGTGGGGGGCGGTCTGTAACGAGCGCGGTTATTTTTGACGATCGCGTGGAATGGCAGATCTTCTTCTTACGCTTCTTCCCTTTGGATTTTGACTCGACTTGGGTGAAGCCCTCGTTCGGAGTCACAACCTCTTCCTCTTCATTCGAGGAGGGAGAAGCGACGGAAGCGACTAGCGTTTCGGGGTCGGAAGGGGCGTCTTCAGCGTCCATCTGATCGGACGCTGCATCGGAGAAAAGCTCCTGAGTTACCGGGGCCGGTGAAGCCGGGGATTCGAGGAACGTTTTCGTGGGCGCGGGTTTTTTCGCGGTCGCGTTCGCGGCGGGAAACGTGGGTTTTTCGTAACCCAAGAAACGGGCAACTCGTGCGCGAAACACGGGATCTTTCATGATCGTTTCGAACGACGCCCAGTAGGCGTCGTCGGAAACGTCCATGTTGAAAAGGGAGGGGGTAAACTACTTCTCACTCATAAGGAGTGAGCCTGAGTCCCTATAAACTCCTAACAGCCTAACGTCTACTTCCCCTGGGGAATGTCCGGGGATGTGTGATTCCTCCCTGTCGGGTATAGACAGGGAGATGTGTACCTCGGGTGAGCCCTAAGCTTGTAAACCTGTTGCCAATCTTAATGTGCAACAGGGCCCTGTTAGTCTAGCGCGAGGGGCGTAGACACGCCCCAAAGACACTAGGTGTGTTGCTGTGGAAGGAACATTGTCACCAGTGACGACTAGGAGATCCCCCAAGGCCGTCGGTCAAGGACCCGTCCATTTCTCTGCCTTGCCTTGAAGAGGTTCGGCGGGTGTGTTGGGACAACACCCTCTCGGTTTCGTTGGCACCGTAAGGTTTCCACCGAGAACCACGAAACTGTGGATTTTACCCAGAAGGGGCCAAGTGAATTTACTTGACGACTTATTCCGTGAAGAAATAGAGTTTGTCTTGAAAAAGACAGTTTTTGTGCAATTAATAATCCAGTCAATAATTAAATAAATTGGATTATTAATTCGCAGTTTTGTTCGCAGCGGGGCGCGGCGAGTCAGGTTGGCGGCGGAGGATGAGTCACGCAGCGGTAGCAGGAACAATTAGCACGTGCGCTCGGGGCGAGTGTCACGGGCTAATGTAAGGTCGTTGTTTTTTTTTTTGGAATTGGCATCTCGCAGTTGACCTTGAGAGGCCGTGACTGCTCAACCGGAGTAAGGTCGTTGGACCGTAAGTAGGTTTTTATATAAATGCAAATTCACGGTGTCTCGTTTTACGGTTTGTGTTTACGTTCCGTTCTCACGTAAGAAGTACAGTATAAGAAAAGATGTGGAGTGTTTTAATTGTTAGAATTTAAGTGAGGTATGTTTATAGTTATTAAGTGTGTTATATATGTATTAATGTAATGTTGAAATTAAATTTTGTTTGTTTCATGAAACAATCGACAATGATCAATATGTGTCTATTATTGTCTCTGTGAATCTCGAATGAAGTTCGAATGCGTGAGTGAGTGAATGTGACTGATTGATCTAATGTCATGTCAAACATTTTATTTGGATGGAATGAGGTTATGTAACGTGTGTAGTGTTTACAAGTTTTCTTATTATAATAGTTTAACTGAATATAATAAGTGCTAAACCGCTACAGACTGCATAGACAATTAAAACACGTTTTTGACTTAAATGTCATAACAATTATATTTTTATGTAAAAAGATGGAAAATTTTAATGTAAAATCAGGTAATTCAATATAGACGAATCGTTTAAGACCGATTCGTAGAGTGCTAATACAGAAAATAAAGTGCGCAATATAATAATGTAAGAAAGTCTTAAAGGGTACTTATAAAAGATGATGTGGATGAATGAAACAGATACTATAAACTTTCACCCCTTCGTCGCTTAAATTATGTAAATTTGTCAACCTATTTACATTTTCATTTAAAAACAATAATTACAAAGACTTACATTTTTTTTTAACATATTTCAAAAGATAATAATTCGATGACCGAGCTTTGCTTGGTTGTTTGTTGTTGGTTGAGGTTTTATAAAAATGAAACCTAGCTAGATCGATTTATCGCCCCCGAAACCCCCTGCTTCTCTACTAATATTATAAATGCAAAAGTAACTCTGTCTGTCACGCTTTCACGCCTAAACCGCTGAACCGATCGTTATGAAATTTGGCAGAGATATAGCCTGGGATATGGAGAAGGACATAGGCTACTTTTTACGCGATAACCGACATCCATGCGGGCGGAGCCGCTGGCATAAGTACTAAATAAATTTCATGACAATCGTTGGCCCCGTTTCCGAGATTCAGATTATATATACATATATACACAAGAATTGCTCGTTTTAGGGTATTAGCTATGCTATAAACGAAAAAATATGTCCAAACTAATCCCCTTCTTGAAAGTCTTGAATTAGGTCAACATCGTCATCATGATGATAACGTATTCTGATCTAAAATCGACGTTTCTCCATACAGTGGTCATTTGTAATGGATCCATTTTTGAACTACTGTATTAACATAAGTGAGAGAAAAAAATTACGCAATTGTATTTACAAAAAGCCAGTGCAAAGTGTATGTCCCTGTTTTTGTTAATGGTTCTGCTCAGTGTTGCATAATGGGTTTCCGGATAGTTTTTAGTCTTGTTAGCCATCCCGTAACAAGACCATTTATCCGACTAAAATTTGTGTTCGATCCACTGTGCGATCATATAGTCGTTAAATTTCGTCACGTTTTCCTCGTCTGGACTCTCACTCATGAGATACAGCCATGCATAATCCAGGGCGTCGGGTGGCAGAAGGGGAAGGACAGAGCACAAACCCACGTGATTTCTGGGAATACTATTCTCGTTTAGGCCTAGTTCCTTCCCCCTCTTTTTTAATGCCTTTTTGTAGTGAAAAGTAGCACCCTTTGACTCTTGCATTCGGAAACACAGTAAGGAAACCTCTGACGGCAGCTTCTTCAAAATCGCTAGTGAAAAATTATAAATGTGTTGGAGCGCCTGCGAAATTGTTTTAGCAATAACTAATGTATGTGTGTGAAACTACCACCTTTTGAAAGTATCATAGAAATTGTTAATTGTCATGGTTCTCATTATAAATCGAGCTCAGAACGGTATAGCGAATCACTCTTCGAAATTAATTCTAAGAAAATGAAATAACAGCTTTCAGATTTGTGCGAGAGTAATGCAAATACTAAGGGAAGAAATTTGTTAGTACCTCCTTCCGTACCCACCAAAGCGTGTATAGAATAAATTTGACAATATGGTACCGGGCAGCTTGAAAATGTTCCATTCATTATCTAGCTCGATGCTTGAACAAGTAACTTAAAATTAGCTTTTGTGCAAAATGTTACAACACTTTCTTCATTGTGTATATTGTGTCCAAATAAAAAAGGTTTCCCATTAACTTTACTAAGAAAATCACGTACATTAAAATCTTAGATTGTTTGTGGAATTTTCGGAAAACCTTTATTTCTGGATTGTATAACGATCACTGCACAAGCCGTTTTTATTAGGCAACGTAGGAGCACTTACACTTGGAACATCTTTTAAGCAGCGGTTTATTATTTGAGATGCTATGTCCTTTAATTTTGATTTGTAGTTAATCTCAAGAAGCTTTTCGGGTTCTGGCAGATGTACATGATCGTGATTCTGACTGACAATTGTGTGATCATGAGGGTGCAATAAAGTTATTACACTTACACCACAACCACTGGAACTGTTTTTTGTACCCCTCCAATAATATTTGTCATTTTTTATTTTATTTCGGTGGTAAGAAAATCCATCCACTATTAGCACATGTGCGCCACGCTTAGATCTTACTTAATTGCACGCACTCATTTTTCTCAACAACGCTTAAATTATAATTATATACACGAAATGTTTTGTTTTGTCATATATCAAACATACACCGCAAAATGACTAATAAGGTTTTTATAGATATTGTTAGTGGTCACTACCTACTGTAGCGTAAAATCGCTACGGTTAAAACCTCTTCCAATCCTAATCCAAACTTTTCAACAAAATTTCTCTTCATAGCTGTTATTCTCATTTGAACCAGGAATCCGGAAAAAATCGTCGGTTGTTTCCTTTCAGACGATGTCATTGCTTTTTTGGGACCCGATACGTAATGGTCGAGCTTATCTTTTTTGGTGTTTAATATTGAAAATTATCATGTGTTGGTAAAGGTTTTACTGTTGGTGCAAACCTAATAATATAAAGTATCTTGACACAAGTATAACAGTGACCCTGTGATTTTCTGGTTAATTTGGTATGTATTGTTGTTTTTTTTTTCTTTTCGATCTATTTCACTTTAGATTCATAATTAATCAAGATTCAGCTTGTATCGGTGGTCTGAAGTTTCTTTTTTGTTTAGATCCCGTTACAAGCCGATTTTTGGCTCCACCCTACGGCCAAGCGACGTCAGTTATCGACGACGGAGGTCGGGACACTCTCGCCCGTAATCCAAACACCTCACGTGCCGAGACGACTATCTACAAGGATTGAGACGTGTTCGAGTTAGAGGCGGACGCCGCAGTTCTGTGGTTCCCTGATTTCTACATTTCACCCGACAGACGTGTTCAGCAGTCCAGCAATTATCCGTGTTTTTCACAGCAAGAGACCTATTTTAAAGTGCAGCCGATTTATATAATTTTTATCAAAAATTCTCATGTCAAAAAATAACAACTTTCTGACTTAAGACCTATCAACACGCGTTGGATTCTCTTAGTGTTTTTCGCGATTAAAATTACTTATATTGCTTACTCCCCTAGCTTTAACCGATTGCAATCGATTTTTTGTTAGGTCAGATTTAAAATATTTGCATAATACTCTCAATAATATTTCTTCTTTTTCCACTAAGCAAACCCACCTCGACGCATTAAGGTCCCAAAATAAAAAATAAACATTTTTTTTTTTTGAAATAGATAATTTAACTTTTTTCATATTTTAATTACTTGTTTTGTACCTTTTTTAAAAAAAATCAAAATTAAACGTATTAAGTAGCGGTTTGTGTTTCTCTCACACTTTTATTTTTTTTACGCTACAATATGGCGCCC
This sequence comes from Polymixis flavicincta, assembly GCA_949987655.1. Classification (NCBI taxonomy): domain Eukaryota; kingdom Metazoa; phylum Arthropoda; class Insecta; order Lepidoptera; family Noctuidae; genus Polymixis; species Polymixis flavicincta. The sequence goes on along the minus strand of OX465171.1, from coordinate 4,493,959 downwards.
GAATTAAAGTAAGTTTTCTTATTAATTATTACTGAAATACCTATTTTTTTGTTATCTCGTGTGTGGTTGCTCTTGAGAGCAATCTTTAATTTTCATCTTTCTTATTGTGAGTTTCAGGTTTTAGTATTGGACTGATACCGGTGCTGACGTTAAAAGGATTACCTGTCTTGAATGTTTCCCCGATTCATACGACTTGACTACGGAACTGCTAACGGAATTTATGTTCTATGCTTAATTGTGTGATGTTTATGAAATACAATTTTAAAGATTAACTCTGTAACTATACCCAATTTCCAATTCTTTTATTTTCTCCCAAAAAAATACATATTTATTCCCGAGTTTTATTTTATCCCTGTAGGTAGTGGTAGTTAGTTTCCCGTATTGTGTGTTTGATGTGTGGATGGTTAGGCGTCGTGACCAAAGGTAAGCTTTTTGAACGGTCGTGTGCTAGTGTCTACCTTTTTTATTCTTTGCCCAACTGTTTGCTTTCCTGTTGTTTGCTAGTATCTACTATTTTTTGATACTTAGCGCAATCGGTTCCTTTGCCGTCGTAATGCCGCACCATTCCTCTATCAGCCACATTACTCAATTTGGTCACTTTCCAACTACATACTAGCAGACTGCAATCTTGTGTATTCTTTGGAATCGTCTGTTGTGAATGTGTTTTCTAACATGGCAGATGAACCCACGGACCGCTGTTCCGCAACAGAAGTGCCAATAAATGGTACGCCTTTTATCGAACGACGAACCTCTGTTTCACTTTCATAATTCAACATTAAAGTTTTAGAACATTAACTCAGTAAATAGAGTTCGGTATAATTTCCCTCATATAATTTGCTAACTGACTTAAAAAAGAGAGGTTCTCGGTTTGACCTGTGTTGGTATGTTTGTCCACGATTTTCTCGCGTTTGGCTGAACCGATTTTGATACGGTTTTCTAACAACTTATACACACCTTGTCCGATTTTCATTTGGTTTCATCTGGAATGTTAGTTTTAGATAGTAATTTATTCCCTTTATATTTACCTAAGCTTACAACTTATTTGAAATATTTTTACGTATTTTACTTTAGGCGGATCCAAATAGCGACATCTAGTTGCTACGAAGGAAACTATTTATTAGCCGACAATTTTTGGTTACTGTCTGTTTTTTGCTTACGCACACAGATGGCGTTATTTGTAACTTTAGTGTTGGGACTTTGTTCATAGACTCTTGGCGATGATGAAATTTTTCCCCTTGGCGATGACGGAAATTTTTATCACTAATTTTTGGTGTTACCAAACTTCTCTTTTATTTGTTGTCAACACTGAACAGATCTCCCTCTTCTGTTTTTTGTAAAGTTTTTTATATTCTTCTGAAGAAGCGTTCTTCATTTCTTCAAGTACCTAATGTAAATAAAAGTACGGTACTCCTTAGATTTAAAAAATAACTTTTTCTTTTCAAATATGAAGTTTATTTCACATTAGTTTAGCCTCTTGGTTAAACACACAACCTCTTTGTTTGATAGGGAAGACCTTATGGATTCTTCCGGGTGCTATGGTCAGACTCTAAGCAACTATTTGGCTGAAAGTCGGACTTAACTCGTGTCGAATTCGTCCTCCCTTGGCATAAATAAACCCTCATATTTAATCCGTGTTTTGATGGGTCAGACTCTAAGCATCTATTTAGCTGAAAGTCGACTTAATTAGGCACGTGTTGAAATATGCTTGAACAATGGTCTATTTCTTGACTGAGGTCGCATATTTTTTTGACTGACTTCTCACATTCCCTTTTGACTGCACGTCCTCTTTTTGACTGCACGTCCTCTTTTTGACTGCACGTCCTCTTTTTGACTGCACGTCCTCTTTTTGACTGCACGTCCTCTTTTTGACTGCACGTCTTCTTTTTTACTGCATGTCCTCCTTTTTTGACTGCATGTCCTTTGTCTGGTCCTCTTTTGACTTGTCCATTTGTGACTTGTCTTCTTTGACTTAAGCCCCTTTTTTAACTTCAGTCCTGTCCTTGTTTGACTTCGAGTCCTTGTTTGACTTCGAGTCCTTGTTTGACTTCGAGTCCTTGTTTGACTTCGAGTCCTTGTTTGACTTCGAGTCCTTGTTTGACTTCGAGTCCTTGTTTGACTTCGAGTCCTTGTTTGACTTCGAGTCCTTGTTTGACTTCGAGTCCTTGTTTGACTTCGAGTCTTTGTTTGACTTCGAGTCTTTGTTTGACTTCGAGTCTTTGTTTGACTTCGTGTCTTTGTTTGACTTCGTGTCTTTCTTTGTTTCTCTGACTTGACTTGTATTCGAGTTGCATTATAGACGCCAAGTCGTTTCTTTGACTTGTTGTTTAGTAGTATTTGTGCTTGTAAATACTTATGGGATTCTTAGTTCTCATGTCGTTTGTTCTTCTAGTTCTTAGATAACTCGTAGGTCTAGGAGACGCATCTGAAGCTCGCACTGATAACGTCTAAACTGAAGGCCGACTTTCAATTTTATTCAGTATCAGCTGCACTTCGATGTTGTTGATTTGATCTATTTAGTTTAAGGTTAGTTAGGCTAGTTTATTTAGTTTGTTTAAGGTTATCATCACTCTTTTATAGGGTTGATTCTATCCATATTGTGTTGTCGATCTGTTCTAGTGTTGTCAATCTGTTATAGCGTTGTCACTCTTTCACCGGGTTGATACTTTCTTTTAGGGATGGTCTCTAACCTTTCTTTTAGGGTTGTCACTCACCTTTCTTTTAGGGTCATCACTCACCTTTCTTTTAGGGTTGCCATTCACCTTTCAATAGTGTTGCAACTCTCAAATTTTTTTTTACTGGAATTGGGGTACTGTAGCGTAAAATCGCTACGGTTAAAACCTCTTCCAATCCTAATCCAAACTTTTCAACAAAATTTCTCTTCATAGCTGTTATTCTCATTTGAACCAGGAATCCGGAAAAAATCGTCGGTTGTTTCCTTTCAGACGATGTCATTGCTTTTTTGGGACCCGATACGTAATGGTCGAGCTTATCTTTTTTGGTGTTTAATATTGAAAATTATCATGTGTTGGTAAAGGTTTTACTGTTGGTGCAAACCTAATAATATAAAGTATCTTGACACAAGTATAACAGTGACCCTGTGATTTTCTGGTTAATTTGGTATGTATTGTTGTTTTTTTTTTCTTTTCGATCTATTTCACTTTAGATTCATAATTAATCAAGATTCAGCTTGTATCGGTGGTCTGAAGTTTCTTTTTTGTTTAGATCCCGTTACAAGCCGATTTTTGGCTCCACCCTACGGCCAAGCGACGTCAGTTATCGACGACGGAGGTCGGGACACTCTCGCCCGTAATCCAAACACCTCACGTGCCGAGACGACTATCTACAAGGATTGAGACGTGTTCGAGTTAGAGGCGGACGCCGCAGTTCTGTGGTTCCCTGATTTCTACATTTCACCCGACAGACGTGTTCAGCAGTCCAGCAATTATCCGTGTTTTTCACAGCAAGAGACCTATTTTAAAGTGCAGCCGATTTATATAATTTTTATCAAAAATTCTCATGTCAAAAAATAACAACTTTCTGACTTAAGACCTATCAACACGCGTTGGATTCTCTTAGTGTTTTTCGCGATTAAAATTACTTATATTGCTTACTCCCCTAGCTTTAACCGATTGCAATCGATTTTTTGTTAGGTCAGATTTAAAATATTTGCATAATACTCTCAATAATATTTCTTCTTTTTCCACTAAGCAAACCCACCTCGACGCATTAAGGTCCCAAAATAAAAAATAAACATTTTTTTTTTTTGAAATAGATAATTTAACTTTTTTTATATTTTAATTACTTGTTTTGTACCTTTTTTAAAAAAAATCAAAATTAAACGTATTAAGTAGCGGTTTGTGTTTCTCTCACACTTTTATTTTTTTTACGCTACACTACCTAACGTATTGTTTGCATGTTGTGCATATCCTAAAGAGGAAATCACTGTATGTTATGATAAGACCTACACCAGGAGGATATTCTAATTAAAGGTCTTCAGAGCAAAGATTTATTATTTTGTATAGTTAAAAGTAAAATTGTTTTTTTAATTTATTTCTACCGTTTCGATCTGAGTGTCAATCTGAATAAATATTTGTAAAAACTATAGTGATTTATTTATTAGAAACTAGCTTCTGCCTTTAAGGCGGAGATTTCTTGAAAACGCTCAAAAAGGTGCTTTTTTAAACCAGTTTATCTCTTTAACCGTAAATAATTTTGAAAGCAAAAAATATGTGATATTTTCAAGTCACCCCCGACGCAAAAACAACGGGGTGTTAATTCCAAATGCCAAACTGCATCCAGTGATGGATTATTTATTATCAAATAGTTAATATCTAATTTTATACGATTTTATTTGGATTTTTACGACAATACTTGCTGATTTATTATTGGAATTTATTACAACAGATTTTAACCCGTATCGGATTGCAGTAAGAACTATTATCGCACACAACGACAAAACGACTAGTACATTCAAAATTACCAGGGCCTTAAGGAGTTATAAGGTTAGTCCTATTTATTACCAATTTCTATGTGTACTTAATTCGTTTTTAGAAAATGTACCAGACCGTTTAAATAGTTATACATGGCAGTCAATAGCAACAATATTTTATTGTTAAGTTACCAGAAATAAAGATGAAACACATAGGTACTTATTAAAGTATAGTAATGTTGATTTATTATATTACCTTTGCCAAAGGATTCATATTTAGAAAATGTACCAGACCATTTAAATAGTTATACATGGCAGTCAATAGCAACAATATTTGATTGTTAAGGTACCAGAAATAAAGATGAAACACATAGGTACTTATTAAAGTATAGTAATGTTGATTTATTATATTACCTTTGCCAAAGGATTCATATGTATATTCATAGGTATAAGTAGGTAGGTACGTATTTCTATTTAGTAACGACATAATTTTAAGAGTGTTAGTTATTGATAACAAAACCCACAACGCACATTCATTAAATTATCAAACAAACAATCCTAACTAGATAAGGGTAATCTAGCCGCGTACTCGAACTGGTGGTGGGCCTGACTAAAAAGCACCCTGTCTCGTTAGGCATCGTGCGTATCCCGATGCTTGCCCAGATATGTGCGATACCCAATCTATAATTCCTTGGTCAAGCCTCATCTAGATTACCTAATTGAAGTATGGGGATCAGCAGCTAAGAGCAACTTAAATAAACTACAGAGATCACAAAATAAACTAATTAAAACGTTATGTCGATATGATTATCTAACACTGACCATACAAGTTTATAAGGAAACTGGACTAATAAATAAATCTATAACAAAGCTACAAATTCAACATCATTCACTCACAAATAACTTTTAGCAAAAATATAGACCACCACAAATGTAATACGAGACAGGCAAATAATATCCGTTTGAAACCACCTCGAACTAACTACGGAAAAAAGAGCATTATGTAAGAAGGAGCCAAGAATAAGTTACTAAAAGACACAAAAGAGGCTAAAAGCTTATCAACCTTTAAGAAACTATTGAAACGCCACATTTTGAATGATCTTTCATAAATGGAACGTTATGGATAGATTTGTAAATTTTGCTGACACTACGAAAACTAACCCTAATCTAAATAACCTACACCCCTACACCCACTTACTTACCCTACGAAAAGCACCATTTTATTTATGAAATCCAAACACAATTGTGCCACGGGCCTTAACAAATAAGTTTTGTTTGCTCCTCGAACGGTACGTATCAGAATGTTTTTTGCAAATACAAGTGTCACGGTCGACAATATAAAATTGTTTATATCTTACAAATGGTGTGTACCATTTTCATGCGGGCCGCGACGCATGATTAAAAATGTTCTTGTATTTTGACCGATGGAGCAAAAGCTGTGTGGAAACGTTACAGGACTTACGGGACTTCTAAAACACACGGATAAATTAACCAAATCAAATCATTTATTCGCATAGAATGTAGGTATTGCACAATAATACATAGCTTACATAGCTTTTGTAGTAAATTTCACTAGCCCGCTAAGGTATGTAGTTTGGACAGCCCTGGTGTGTAGGATACATTTATTCCAGTCTCTTGTTTAATTTTTTGTACATATCAGTTACATTGGCAAGTAGGTTTCTCTTTTTTCCGGCAGATGCTCTTGACACATCATCTTGTAAGTAAAGTTTTAATATGGTTTTAGCCAAATATTTTTGTTTCTTATTGTGTACTGTTTTTGGCCTTATCTTTGCTCCTTTTAAACCTACGTAGTAACTTAATTGTGCTTGCAATTTATACTTACGGACCAAAGGACTGTTAACTACATTTTTTAAAACGTTCCTTTCAGCATTACATGTTGTAGAAGTCTTGTAGGTTTTTTTCCAGTGAGTCGACTAACACATTTTTTTCTAACAGAACTTTTCTCACTTTATTTTTATCTGAAGTTATTATACTGTTTAGAGTTTAGATGAAAGATTCTGTTTTCGATTACGGAGAATCTGGCAATGTGGAACATGATGTCTGGTTAACATTTTCTGTGTCGGGCTCATTATCTTTGTGCTGACAATTAAATAATAATTTAAACCTATAAAGTTTTTTCAAACATGTCTTTTTCGAAGTTTCTATTATTATTTTTTTGATTATTATTTTCCTTGGTTAATTTATAGTGTGTCGTTTTATATGTTCGACGACTTTCTTTCTTAGTCTCGATTTTTTTCTGATTTGATTTTTTTGTTTTAATTCCCGCCATTGCTTTCGTCTTTTTGCTTTTTCTATTTTTGTCAGAAATAGAAAAAGCGTGAAATTTTTAAATACTTTTTTCTTCAGCTTCTTTTTTCTTCCTTTCCCCAGATTACTGGCTTATTCGCATTTATGCGCTCTCTATAATTGGGCTGTCATTCAGCTGGTGTTAATTGCATATTGTATAAAACAAACAAGATTCAGCTTGAAGCTAGCAAATGTTTATATGTTATATAACGCATCAGTTGTTAGTTTTGGCAGTCATTTAAGGCGAATGCTTGGTAGCCCGCAAAATTCAAATGTTCTTACATTTGTTGGATTTTGTATGTCCGAATGGAAAAACAAAACCCGCAGGATCACTCGTGTTTTTTGCTCCGAATCGAATGGACCGATTAAATTGAAACTTTGTACACATATCGATTTCTGTTACCCAAAAACGGACGTGTTACGTAAATAAATGAATTTTGGATAAGGGTCACTTTTTGGAGACAAACAAGAAAACAAAACAACGTTTTGCACGCTGTACCTTTTGACATATCAAATGCAAGGGCTTACTGTGGGAATCTCAAGTATATTTTCTTAATAATTTAAAATAAATAGTTTTAAAGTTATTTAAAGAAAATTGATGAAAATATACCATTCCGGAACCCATATCTCCGAAACTACTGAGTCTTAAATTTTTGTCTTCTTCTTAAAAAAATCTTAAAATCCAGACAATACTTATAGATTACAGGAAAACCCATAAGGATTCTATGGTCTGAAAATGACATGGTAAATCTCCCTATATTGTGCGTACAAACTTTCATTTGCAGTTGCCAAGCCGCTATTTTAACTCGTATCATCCCAACCATAGACAACAAATACAGTTTTTATGAAAATCGGATCATGGCATGTTTATAGGTGTATAATGAGACCTACTTATCAAAAAAACATGTCATGTAGATTTTTAGTTTCGTAACCGTTTGAATAATGGAACACTAGGATTATACATGCATGTAAGATACTTTTAGTGACTATGGATTCCGTTTGGAAATAAAACTATTGTATTAACTTTTTTATTTTTTAAATCTTAGACAAATTAACATATTTATTAAATCTTATAATTATTACATAAAAAAATATTATTAGGCATGTTATTCAGTATGAAAAATAATAGAACATTTGCTATGTAAGGCAACATTACATTTGATACACTTCATACCTAGTTATATTTTTGTGGCGTAAACCACATCGAGTTTGTTTATATTTTTTGTCAATCAGATGTCCTTTACCATCAAATCTAATAGCATCAGGCACACGTTTCACTGCTAGTGAAGATTTAGGATTTGATATGGTTGAAGTACTAGGGGCTGATTTTTCATTAGAAAAAATTAAATTTAAAATTTAAAAAACCCCCGACCCAAACAAAAACTCAAAAAAGTAAAAAATAATATTTATGGGCCTTTTAATTTTAATGTAATATTTTGATCAGGACATTGTCAAGTCGGGGGACGGCTAGGCCTCTGTTTGGCGTTTTCATTGACCGTCCCCCGACTTGACAATGCCCTGATCAAAATATTACGTTAAAATTAAAAGGCCCATAAATATTATTTTTTACTTTTTTGAGTTTTTGTTTGGGTCGGGGGTTTTTTAAATTTTAAATTTAATTTTTATTTCTTGCTTTTTAAACTTAATGTCTCCCTTAAATCACCATTTATCTATCGTCTATTCATTGAGACCTTTTCAATGAGCCCAAACACGATACTTCTGCTGTTTGTTGGTGAATAACTTGGGTTTCCTGGAAATCCCAGGTGTTGCTCCAGCATCAGTTCAAGGTTTTTTTTTTCGTCTAATATCATTGAAGTAATAGAATCCCAAATTTTGAGTTGATCAGAGGCTAAAATCCCTTTTTCAACCAGAAAAGAGCTGATAATCTTCAAACGGCTGAACCGATTTTGATGAAACATGTCTAAGAACACTCCCGATTAATACACCTTTCAAACAAATAAAACTAAATCAAAATCGGTTCATCCGTTCGGGAGCTACGTTGCCTCAGACAGACACACACACACACACACACACACACACACACACACAGACACGTCAAACTTATAACACCCCGTCGTTTTTGCGTCGGGGTTAAAAATATGTACAAACAATATTCCTCGTAAACGATAAAAGATCATGTGGCGTACCGTTCCGGTTCACAGTACTCCTTCTCAGCCTTTTCTGGAATATCTAAAAACCCTCCACTTTCTTGTGACTTCAACACGACTTCTTTTTGGCGGTGGATGTGTCACCGTCGACGAGGAGATGGGCTGTGGAGGCTGCGACACTAACGATGTGAAAGATATTGATTGTACTTTTACTTCATCTCCAACGAGCTCATTCACTATACTATACTCAGGTTGAGACGATCTGGTGACCCGGAGTTCAGCTTGTGCAAGTAACTGATGTCTTGAGAAATTATTTATACTTGCAAACTCTTCGTCACCACTGTCTTCGTCGCTATTTTGCCAGTTATCAGGAGGTGTGATGAAATTATCAGCCGCGAACACGTCGACATCTTCTTCCAAGTGCGAGATTGTCTGATTCACATTCAATCTACGATAAAATAATATCATAAAAAAGAAACCGTTTAAAAAAAGTCTAATTTTCTTCGACGACGAAATGAGCTGAAAAACTATATTAAACAAAATGGCCGAGCATTTATTCTCACGTCGTGTAGTGACAGCTAGTGAATAATGCTGCTAGCATATTAAATTTCTTTATTGCCATGGATATAATGTTAAAATAGAATAAGGGAGATGTCTAAGGCCCGTATTAATAAACGTTCCTCAGCCCAAGTGGTCGCACTTGATAACAACCTTGAGATCTCGACCGTATTAATAAACATAAGAATTGATGTACTCAAGTTATGGCTTGGGTTTACGTTATCAGCCAAGTGATGGACTGATTAATAAACGAAACTCGACACTTAAGTATACAATAGGTGAGTGTACTCAAGATGCTTAAACCTGAGTGTAGCCAGTATGTGACTTGAGGTCGTGATTAGTCGCGCGAAACATGGAGTTTGAAAACATTTTGGGTGAAATTAATTATTACGATCAAAGAGAATACTATGACGATATTTTATGGCCTTTGCAATATCGTTTACCAAAAATATACATAAGGGATGCCTCAAATCCTTTTGAGTTACCAAGGGAAAATTTTAAAAAACGATTCAGATTTCATCAAGAGTCAGTGTTGTACATAGTATAGTAACATTAGTAAAAGACTCATTCGTGAAATACAGTAACAGAGGTCTTCCAATTTCCCCAGAAATAGCCGTCCTATTAACTTTAAGGTTTTATGCTACAGCATCATTTCAGGTAGGTACCTACCCATGTAAAAATTGTAAGTACATTTAAATAAGTATCATTTATTAAATTACTATTTATATTTAGGTACTTATAAAACATAAAGGCACTAATCCGCTTATGTAGGTACTTCTTTAGTTGCATAAAGTTTATTATACATATAAATAAATAAAGTTTAAAAGAAGGTATTTATGAAGGTAGTTTAAATGAATCCAATTAATCTAATATAATAGAAACAAACCCAATAAATTCTTATGAAAATGTAATCTAATACATTTTATATTTCAGCTTGTTTGTGGTGACCTAATACATTTATCCCAACCTACGGCATCAAATATCATAACCAAAGTATCAAAACTATTAGCCCTTCTGCACACAAAATACATAAAAATACCTCAAGGAGATCAGGCCAATACAAACAGAGAACTGTTTAAAAACTTGGGAAGTCATGGACGTTGGCCTGGACTCCCGGGGATAGATGGTGCCATTGACTGCACCCGTATTAAAATAGTAAATACACCGGGATGCCAGCATCATGAAGTTTATAGGAACAGGAAGTCATATTTTTCAATTAATGTACAAGTAAGTAAGCCTAATTATTGTGTACCCCAGTATTATCTACTTTTGCTGTTAAATTTTGTTTTTTTGCAGTCAGATTACCTATATTACAGAATATCACAATAAACAAATAACAAAACCTCCTAGGCATAAATTATAAAAATAAAGTGAATGTTCAGTTTTATAAAAACAATTGAACAAAAGTAATTTCTTTTTCAGGCTGTCGTTGGTCCTCAAACCGAAATATTAGATATTGTTGCTAGATGGACTGGTAGCATGCACGACTCCAGAATCTTCCAAATGTCTTCGGTGTACATGAAATATACCCAGGGTGTCCTGGATGGAAGACTTGTAGGTGATAGTGGATATCCTACACTACCATTTGTACTTACGCCTATTAGACCTTCTCCTGAAGATCCCCCTTCAATTCGCTATAACAGAGCACAGATAAAAACTAGAAATATTGTTGAGAGAACTTTTGGAATTTGGAAACGTAGGTTCCCTTGTCTTGCAAGAGGGTTAGGTAATAAACTTTCAACAGTTTCAAATATAATAGTCGCTTGTGCAGTTTTGCATAATTTGTCATTGATTTTAAATGATAATATTGAAATTTCCAATGAAGTAGACCAAAGTGAAGTGGTAAATGAACCAAATACTCTGATAGCTGGCACTAGCTCTGGGTTCTTACTAAGAAATACAATTATAGAAAATTTCTATCAATAAATTTACAATGTGTAATGTAATATAGGAAGTTGTTATCTAAATTCAAGATATTGTTTATGTACCTGTTTATTTAATTATAAGTAACTTTTAAAATTGTTAAAGACTTGAACCATATAGAAAGACTGAAATTAAACAACCTTTAAGTAAATCAATGCCTGTTTATTAATATAATATAGAGAATGTAAAAGTAACGGTGGATGTATTACTTTACATTGAGTAAGTACTTTTTTACTCAATAGTATGCTGATGAGTGGTGTTCTATGATGTCAAATCTGTAACAAAAGACAAAGGCTTGTATTCGCATGTAACCCACAAGAAACAATCGACCCATCATTATTCAAACCATGCTTTCAAGAGCTCTGTATTATTTAGGTATACTTATGCCTAAGATGTGATTTTTGTAACATGGTAAAATAAACATTGCATAAAAAATTAAGACTATTATTATAATTCGAAGACATGTGACATCTACCAACCCGCACTGGGCCCGCATGGTGGATTACGGCCCACTCCCTCTCACAGAGAGGAGGCCTGTGTCCCAGCAGTGGGAACATTATAGGCTGATGATGATGATAAAAAATTAAATAAACATTGCAATTATATTACCTTAGGAACATTGTTGTTGTTGCCTAAGGATCAGCTCAGCTCAGTGTTGCCAGCCGGGTCTTGTCAAAAGTTACCTGCAATGGACAAAAAAGTAACCTTTTAGTGTGAAAAGTAACCTTTCATATTTTTTTCCAGTAATAAGATTAAAAGTGGATAGATAGATCTCGGTTGTTTTCACTTACAAAAATTTTCATAATTTAGTAATGATTTCCATTTTTAACCGACTTCAAAAAGGGTTCTCAATTCGTTTGTATGTTTTTTTCTTTTTTTTTTTTGTCTTTTTTTTTTCTTTACCAGATATTTTTTTCAAACACCTGAAATTAAGGTTATTTAATGTAGTCTGCAAGTGAAATAAAAAGGATAGAAATATACCTAACCTACCAATTGAAAAACTGAATAATTAAAATGTTTTGTAAATAAATACGTCAATAGGTAGTAGGTACCTGAGCCTTCCCCATCCTTATTATATTTGATTTTAATTTTGAGCATCTCTTTTGTTGGCTCATATGTAGTAGCATTTTTTATTGCACCTTTGGTAGCCATCAACGCTGCAATTGTTTCAGTGCCAAGCCTATTTCTGTTATCACATTTAATTAGCTTGAGCTGGCTAAAAATGCGTTCTACGCTGGCGTTCGAAAATGGTAGGACTAACAAAAGCATTATAATTTTTTTTAAATTAGGGAATAAAGGCTCCCCTGCAAAGTTTTTCATTTTGAAAACTTTCTTCCAGTAATCTTCTATTTGCAGATCCGGTGACAAATTTGATTGGGTAAAATCCAACAGGGCATGCTTTTTCCACTCTTCATTAAGCTCCTCGACATCCACATCAGTTTTTATGTTTGGAAATCTGGTGACAACTTGCGAAAGATCTTTTATTTCAAATGTTTGAGCTTTGTGCGGATCAGTTACTTGTTCTATTATTTCGTAAAGTGGGTCGGAAAAGTTAAAACGTTGTGTTATTTGTTTTATTGTCTCGATGTAAAATGATAAGCAGGTTTTTCTGAAGTCATTAATCTGCGTTTTGGGTTGTGGGTCTTCTTTTTCCAACTCATTAATCGATTCTTGGGTTAACACGCCAAGGTAAATTTTCTCAAGTGGTGTAAATAATCGTGGATTACTGTACTCTAATTCGTAAGCGTCACTGGTTTTACAATAATGAAGCTGCATATAATTACAGGCAATTGTTTTTATGAGTTTGTAGACCTCGGGTTTTACCTGGTGCAATAATGGTTTTTGGGACTGAAATAGTTTGTTGAATTCGTTAAAAAGATTCAAAACATAGGACATGAATTCCAAGTACATTTTTGTAAATTTGTTGTTAAGAACCATCAAAATGTCTTCAGTTACTTTACTAGGGTCTTCGAAAACTTCAACTTTGAAATATTCTGCGAGAACTTCATATTGTTCTAATGTTCTATTAACGCACGCTTCTAGTGACAGCCAGCGTGTTATGGATGGACTCAAAATTGTATGTACTTCTACTTTAAAAAAATGTTGAAATTCTTTCAGCTTCTCTTGTCTTGAAGAACTTCTACTAAAATGAGAGCCTACACTTCTTAATAAATCCTCGACATTTCGTGGCAGTTTGAGGCACGCTTTGGACGCTACGAGATGGATCATATGGCAGCTGCATTTGATGCAGGCAATGTGCGGAACATTTTGTTTTAAGTGACTGAATACAGAATTGTGTTGGCCAACCATGCTATTAGTTGTGTCTGAAGCAAAACCTACAATTTTTTTTAAAGGAATTTGTCGGTTTTGAATCCAAGTTAATAAACTATTCGTAAGATCTTCAGCTTTTCCCGATTTAACTTCATACATATCGAGAAACTGTGTGCGAACATAATCTTCATCATCATCATAGTATATAACTGTGAGTGCACATTGTTTTTTCACACTAATATCAGTTGTCTCATCCATTATGATGCTGAATGGTGTTTTTTTAACTTCTCAACGAGTTCTTCAATTATAATGGGACCAAGTACACTCTTTATTGTGTTTGTTGCTTTCGTCCTACCTAAATTAAGCGATTTTATAATTTCCGAATCGGTAAAAGTATTTGCCAAAAAAGGGATTAAATCATCTGCTAAAGAGAATGGCAAATTGTGTTGTGCGAGAAAAGCGCATAATTTTAGCTCGGCTCTTTTTTTTAATTCGTCTTCTTTTTTTGGTTTGAGCATTTGTTCAATAGGCGGAGTTTGTGTTTTTGAGCTAATGTTCTGAATGTGTTTCACGGTGTGCATGTGCTTGATAAGTGCTGGTTTATGATTCATAATAGCAGAATCGCACACTTTGCAATAAGCAGTCACAGAACCACACTCTTGCTCTCTCTTGGAAATCCAATTTTTTAATGTTGTGTCTGTGAGCCACTTTTCATTGAAATCGCGGTGTTGTTGTTTTTTTTGTTTTTTTGGCGGAGGTTCATCAGGCACCGTACTACCATCGCAAATATCCTTTTGACCATTGTCACCCACCACTTGACTTGAAGCCGACGGTTTAGGCTTCGATGAAATCAAAAATTTCTCCATTAGCTTAGACTGAATGCGTATTTGTTAGTAGATTAAGTAAAAACCATGCCAGACATAAGCACCACACCAAAATCATGAAAAGAAAGCAAACAAAAAATATTAAAACCATTCGTGCGCCGTGCGAACTCCTGAACCCAAGATAAATATAGAAGTAAGCAGACTGTAAAATAAAAGTAACTATTTCAACACAATAACTTAGGTATAGAACAAGTGATAAAATTACTAAAATATCAGATAAATTGTATTTTGCAGGTAATTCCACCTTTTGCACCTTTTAGTGCGCGTAAAGTAAAAATTGTAGGTCGGAATTCATTGCGAAAATTCTCCCACAATTTGTGGGTAAATTTTGGATGCGGTAACACTAAAATAAAATATCAGGCAAATTCTTTTGGGCTAGCAAGTTATTCAATTTCAAAGTCAAACACAAATTTCTTCTACTTTTAGGTAGGATAAAAAAAATAGGACTAAGTCGACATTCACATGGACGAAATAAAATCGCGGCACGTCGAATCGAACAATGCGTTTTACTGTTCGATTTTCATCGTTCTAATCAGTAGGTACGTTGAAGATCCAATGCGCGAAAATATCCCGCCACAATTCATACGTCCGTGGAAACGTGGGCTAAGTTCTCTTCTCCCGACATGACATGACCCGGATAAGCAGCTGGTAACCTCCTAGGTTGACCAGCGAGATACCATACACAAAAAAGCCGTTAAAATTAGTACCTCCTGGCAGGCAAGCGAGTCAAACGAATCAAGTAAAGGACTATAGATTAAAGCACACCACATCCTCAAGTACATACCTACTAATGAATTTGTACACTTACCCAGTATCCAGCTTATTTTTTCAAACAAAACACTTATGAGTAATGTAAGACAAACATTAACAAAACCAAACTTCATTCAGTAAACAGTTGAACAAACTTCAAAACTTGCAACGATACGACGAACGAACGAACACGAAACAGTGAACAGTTGAACACCGAACAACAAAGTAAATAATACTGTCAATACTGTGCAACCGCAACGGCAAGTCGGCAACGGTGCAACCGACTCTCTGTAACTCCTAGAGTAGAGAGTTAGAGCGAGCGACAAGCACGGAAAAACTCGAACAAGAACGAATCCATCCGATTGAACGAGCGAGTAACCGAAACGTATGATTTGGATACATTCGTGCGAGAGAGAAAGACCTATTTTTAGGAGTCGCACTCACGAAGTTTTACATTAGCCAACATTCCGTCAACATTCGCACATTGCGTTCCGTTTCAAGTAAAAAATTAAAAATATTCTACAAATTCCGCAAAATCACCTAAAAGTAACCTTTTGAGTTGTGTAACCTAGAAGTAACCTATAGGAGTAAAAAAACACCTAAAAGGTTACAAAAGTAACCTTCTGGCAACGCTGGCTCAGCTAGTTCAGCCTTTGCCTTGGCTTCCCGATACTGCTCATGAAGAAATAGCTCAGCTAGTTCAGCTTTTGCTTTGGCTTCTCGATGCTGCTCATAAAGTATCTTCATCTCCTGTTCATGCTTCTCATTTGCTCTCATTTGGCGATCTTTGTATTCTCTCTCCAAAATAGAGTCCTTATGACGCTGACCTGTCAGGGCTGTTGGTCTTGATAGGGGTAACGTTTGAGCTATTTCAGTCAAAGAGGCAGGTGTGGATGTTTCAGGTGTAGGTGATGGTACTGGATTTTCTGCAACTAATGTAGCTTCAAGCGGTGCAGTCACAGCCACTTCCTCAATGATTACACAGGTCTGCAAATTTGAACTCTTATTTTCCCCTTTTGGATTTGATGTCTTCTGTCTCGGTCTTCTAACGATTTTAAGTTAATTTCTATAAAAAAAAGCATTTAGCTTACAAGAAATGAGGTCTTTAGCAAATGACCTAAAAATCCACTAGTTTTTTTGATAATAAGGGTATATCACATACTTAATTAACCCTTATTTCGACAGAGAAGGTGATAGTAAACTTATTAAAATTTTATTGTACAACCAAGTTTCCATGGTTTTTCTGAACTTCCAAAAAAAGAAAAAAAAATCTACCCCCCACCCTTATGGAGAAAAGCGATGTCCGCCACACCGGACATTATCGAAACTTAGTAAAAAAAGTGTTAAAATTACTTGTCCGTCCTAGCGGACTTAATCGAATACGTGAAAGATGTTACATAGTATAAAGTAAAAGAATATAATAGTAAAAAAGCCTTTATTTTTTTATAAAAGTACAAAGAAACTGTAAGGGCCTGTATTATTTAACATGAAAGCTCAAAAAACAGTTGCGAGAATTTTTGCCCGTCACAAAACAAAGGCGTGTATCACATTTCAGGCAGTAAACCGTAGTTTTTTTATTGCAGTACATACAACGACCTTTTTCCTTCACTGACGGAAAGTGTGAAACTCCATCGTAGCGCGAACTGTCTGCCGGTCTTGTTTTACAAAGGTGCCTGATCGTGCTTTCATCCGTTTTCTTATATGTAACACTTTTGTTTGTGCTGATCAAACTGTGGTACACTTCGTAGCGGAAATCTTTCAGCCGCATGCATTTAGTGGCAGGGTTTGCATGTTTGCGATACAGGATCCACGCATTGTCGACGCAAATATCAATAATTTGTGCGAACATCGCCATGTACCAGCGCTTACTCCTGGACGGAGTTCTATACAAGGCGATCAACATGTCGGCCAAGTCTACACCGCCCATATTCTTGTTATACTCTTTCACAATATTGGGATAATCAACATCGACTTTCCTCTTGGCATTCTTGCAATATCTTTTAATCCTACTAACTGGTTCAGCGTCAGTATAGGAACTGATTAGAGTAGCAGCTTTATTGTCATGCCACCTCACAACCGACAACTTATTTTTGTGACAGACGGTTTGACTGAAAGATCCCCTTGGTTTCTTTTTCAGTGCCTTTTCGCTACTCAATTTTTCTTCGGCTCCTCTAAGGCGGTTGCTTCTAATGGTGCCTACAGAAAAAATACCATAATTTTCACGCAACAGGTAAACAAGTTCAGGTGATGTAAAGAAATTATCGAAACAAACCGTTGCTGGTTTCTTTTTGATGGTCTGGCAGAGTCCAAGCACGACTTGGGTACCAAATCCTAACGTTCGCTCTTCATCGGTGAACTTGTGATACCTGAATGTATCATCCCCACCGTAGGGCAGAAAGTCGTAAATCATGCCCGAAGTTCCAGCTCGAACGTACATCTTGAAACCCCATTTGACCGGTTTGTCCTTCATGTATTGTCGTCTTTTGCCTGCTTTTCGTCCTTTATACGGCACCATCATTTCATCGATACTGAAAGTGTGTTCGCCTGTTACACTCTCCTGAGCCAGACAGTTTTGTCGTATTCCTTCAAGCAAAGAGCGAACTTTGTAATACCGGTCAGAGCTTTCAAAGTTATTGTCCGCAAAGTGTAAGTTTTGGCGGATGGCTTCATACCTCTTCAACGACATAACACTAGCAATTTTGTCGTACCGATATTTTTTGGACCAGTAATCTAAATACGATGGTAGCGACACAATGCCCATCAATATTAGGATAGCAAGAAAGTCGCGAAACTCATCTTCTGTCAAATTTATAGAGCGGCCTGTTTTTAGCACGGAATATGCGTTTGTTTCTTGTACAACATTAGCAATCACATCTTCTGAGAAAAACGTCTAAAGGTGAACGTACTACGGGAGGATCTTCAACTACTGCAGTATCTTCTATCTGGGCTCTATGCAAAAAGGTACTCTGTTTCCATTTGTACGAGAGGGAAAACTTTTGAATTTACTTGGGTCTCTTTTTTGTCACAACTGATGGTTCTCTGAGTCTTCTTTTTCTATGCACAGGTGTTGGCAACGAGGGTAAAGACGATATAGAAGGTAAGTTTGCAAAATTGGGTTCCTGCGACTGGTTCGGGAAAATTTGCTCTATAATTGGAGTCAAAGGAGTCGGGAAGTCGTTGTTGAGTTCAAAACTTGTTTCAGAAGGGTTTTCATCAGGGCTGTCTGCGATATTCAAGCGCTCTAGCGAAGATGCAATAGACGGTGCAGGTGAACTGAAGACAGAAGGCGGATTAGAGAATGAATGAGGCTCATTTTCGGCGCAGGAGCTATCACCTGTTTCAGACGGTGCACGTTCTGCAGGAACGAGTGCCAATATTTTTTTCGAGCGTGCATGCAGGGAAGACTGAAGCAAAAGAAAAGAAATACGTGCTAAGCAAAACACCACCACCAATAATAAAAATAGTTAATACGAAAAAGTAATGGGGTAAGTATGAGGGCACACAGATACAGAGACTCATGGTGTACATTATACATAGACAGTGAGTAACCAGTTCTTACATAAGTAAGTAGTTTTTTAGGAATAAAAGTAAAGTAGGTACTTAGTTTTTAGCATGTAAGTGTAACGTAAAGGCTAAGCAGATAAGTAGTAGGTATATAATATACACCAGTGAGTACCTATTGAGAATAGGTGTAGGGTCCTTTTCACGTAAGTAGGTAGGTCAGGTAAGTAGGTAGACTACCTTTTAGTAAGTAGTTTTTAGCATTTTAGTTTTATGTAAAGGTTAGGTAGATTAGTAGTATCTAACAAGTTGGTAGGTACTGAGAATAGATGTAATGTTTTGACAGTACCGACAACTCAAATCTTTCACCTTTCATACCATATTTCGACAAGGTCCGCCGTGACGGACAAGCTGTAAGACACAATAAATACAGGTGTTTCGACGAGGTCCGGTGTAGCGGACAAGTAAAAAACTCGATAATTATTATGAATAACGTAAGCAAAAGCTATGAAATCATATTATTTGAACGTTAGTAGACTAAATTCACAAAACACAAATAAAAAATCTACGCAACACAAGCAAAAAATAATATTTTTTAATAAATTACCTGAAAGACTTTCTTAGTGCGCGGTTTCGCCGACATTTTTTCGCCAACTGTCAAACTCTGGGTTGTCACACGCAAAATTTATTTTTCTACTAAAATTTAACCGACCTCCCAATAGCTTAGTAGTTTTTTTGTTGCAAAAATAGAAATAGACGGCGCGGTGAATTTTTTTAAAGTACTTGTCAGGTGGTACGGACAAATTCGAAATAAGGGTTAAAAGTTATGTTTAACTACATTTATGAGAACTCATTCATTAATGTCTACTTCAACCATTTAGTGTGTTTTTTGTTCAATAAGATACGATTAAAATAATTAATAAATTACTAGGAAGGCTTAAGTAATTTAGGCAAAAAAAAGAATGGTCTATAACTAAAAATCCTGACGTGATGGATTTTTTTTAATATTTTTCCCGTAATCAGCGCCCCAAAATCTATCCAAATCGCTCATCAAAACTGAAAGGGGAAAACCATTGCAGACCTGTGTTATGGGTTGCATGGTATCCTCTATAAATTCTGAAAAAAAGAATTGTAATATTTAGGTTAGACACTTTATTTAATTAAAGCCGAATAATATATAAATTTATATTAGAACAGTATTTACCTGGAACTGTATCAGAATCAATAGCGGTATCTATACCAACTATAAGTGCTGGGGCTACTTCGGCGACATCAGGGTCAATGGTGGCATCGCTTATTGACGGCCCTCCTCCAGTGGCCAAGCGGTGTTGGCGTTCTTTCGTCAATGCCTCCCTCTGCCTTTGCTTTAAATTCATCCATAGTCGACGTGTTGCCTAAAGTAATAAATTAAATACAGATAGTGCAACAAAAAGAAAGTCTTACTTTAATCTCATGCATGACACATGATTTCATGGAAATTATGGTCAAAAACGACAAAAATGACTTTATTCTGTAAAGCACAAATGAGTGTAGGTCAGATATTTTTATACACGATTAAATAAAAACACTTTAAAACAATAATTCACTAACCTCGTCTTCATTGTCAATGAGTTTTAGTATATCTATAGTGGGGCATGCCGTTTTTTTCAACAATCTCAACTTTTTTCCTTCAATGAAACTAATATTTTCAAAATGTATAGAACAAATAGTACTGTGTTTATTCGGGAACCAGTCTTTCCGTCCCATGGCCGCAATCCATTTTTCTTTTATGATTGGATCATGTGGAAAACTAAAAAAAATAATTTTTAAATGCAATAGAAAATAAACACATTAAATATATAAAAATAGTCGTATAATGTTGAAAGGATAAACAAAAACACATTAAATACATCAACCCTAAAAAAAATATCCTCCTTTTTATAGCTGTCCTGTAAAATAAGGTCATGCATATGAGCTTGTTATATCTACTAAATTGGCTTTTTTTATATCATTTGTCAGTCCGATATCGATTAAAATCTATTATTGATATATATGTTGCAGAACGAACAGCACTAGTTGCTACAATTGACAGACGAATGACAAATTGCCTGTATCATGAAGTTGAAGCGATGCGCGACAGTATCGCTTGTGCGATATTCATCGTCTCCTAACACACAACGTCAGATCAAACGTCCAAAGCAAACGCGGCAACGTAATGTGAATAAAGTTTACTTAACGGTAATTTATAGTTAGGAATATTCTGGAACGACACGCAGCTTGGAATACTTAAAAACAGTTTTAATATGAATTTACGCATAATATAATTTTAAAATAACTTACCTGTGATAGGAAATATGTTCCTGCCTTTGGGTGCTTGAAATTTTTGGGCTATTGCAGTTAATTATCACGCAACGAGGCATTTTTTTAGTTTTTTGCGGACGTTCGGCTGCAACAACGGACGCGCGGTGACTGAAGTTAGCGGCGACCAACCTCGACGCTTGGTCGGGGTTCAGACACGCGAAGTGCATGCATTTGCGTTATCTATGTAGATCTATGTCTGTGAATGGTATGAACCGACCAAGGTCATACGTAGTTACGTACTGTGTGCAACGCCGATGCGCGACGGTATGTTTTTTGTTATACACACACATTACACACAGCTGTAGGTACGGCGACCGCAACTTCATAGGAATATAACCCTTAGTATGCTAATGGATTTGTGAATCTTGATAGTACACCACCCTCTCTCCTCACATATACGCGACCATTTTTGGTCCACACATACTTAAATTTATGCCTCTGCCCAGCCTCAAGTGCATTAAAGAACAACTTTCCGTTAATCGGCGTAAGTCGCTTGTTTAAATAAAACCGTCCCGCGGGGCCGCGCAAGTCGAGGTCCGCCGTGGTGAGGCCGCGTCGCACGCGTGCAGCTCTCAACAGCTGATTACGGGCAGCGCGGCGCGACAGTCGCACGACGAGCGCGCGCGGTCGCGCCTGCTCCGGCGCGTCCGCACCGTCCGTCACGGTAAAGTTGCGGCGTTGCCAATACGTTCTGCGTTTACTATTTCGCGTTCGTCGATGGTAATTCCCAGCTTCGAAGAAACCAAATGCACCAAGTGTAACGGGCTCTCATCTTTTGTTTCCGGTATACCCGTTATTATGACGTCATTGAGCAAAAGATCCTGATCGCGTTCATTTAGCTGTAATTTCAGCTCCGCTATAGTCTCTTCAAGGTGGTCAGCAGATGATGGCTCCTTCTCCACAAAACGTTTCTCGAGATGGGAAACCTTGCCTTCAACCAGTCATGCGTTCCCTGCATAACCCGACATCAGCTTTTAAACTCGCCATTTCGTCCCGGAACTGTCGCAACTCCGCTCTCATAGCACTTAGTTCCTCACGAAAACAGCGAATCTCGTAGGCTACTATGCTATAAAACCACCCTTGTTACTTTTCATTGTTGATACCAGGTTTTCTTCGGTTGATGATTCTTTTTGGTTGCTGGAGTAAACAATTTATATATTCTGCGTTTTGCTGATGCTAATCTTTTCATGTTTCTTTTAGTTTCGAGTCGTTTTATTAACTTGTTTGGGGTGCGGAGTGAAATTTTCTTACTCAGGTATCACAGTGGTTGTCTTGAATTGAAGGAGACCACCGATACGGCACATCGTCCTGCATACGATTGGCTGCCTGAGTAATTTATCCTTTTTCCGCCCCTAGACTTCGCGATAACACTATTAGAAATTTCCTGCAATATTGCTATTCACATTATGCGTCAGGCTTGTGGCATTTTTCACCAATCTAGAAGTGAATTTCAATATGGCTAAAAATATAAAACCACCCTCGTTACTTTTCTTTGTCGATACCAGGTTTTCTTCGGTTGATGATTCTTTTTCGGTTTGTTTTTTTGCGACAGTAGGATTTGCATGAGCTATGATTTCCAAATACGTGGTGTGTCCCATTCAACAAATGTTGCTTCAGATCCACAACTTTTTGAGCAAAAGTTGTTATCATGAGCATAAATATGTGTTACAGAGCCAGTAACTGAACGCCTCAGGCCCCTTCCTGACTAGGCGGTGCGGTATCGGTACGGCATCTGTTTGCTGTATACCGTCAGTATATTGTGTTGGCCAGATATCCCTACTTTATCGGTTTACTGTATTCAGACGCGTTTGTGCCATCACCGTGAAATAATAATGTCTTCGTCAGATGAAGATATCGTTGCGTGTTACATGTATTTACGATTGCGTAGAAAAAGAAAGAAGTATTGGGTACACCCGTATATTGCCAAAAATGTTTCTTGCAGACTTTTTATTGCGGCACAACAAATTTCGCAAGATGATGCAAAATTCTGAAGCGATGTATAAGATGTCAAAACAAAGTTATCGTGAACTTCTGTGTCTTATTGCACCCCACATTACGAAACAAAATACTACATTTAGAGAATGTGTTAGTGCCGAAGAGAGATTACTCATTACTTTGAGGTAAGTAGTTGCACATTTTTTTTTATTAGTTCTTTTCAGTCCACTGTTGGACGTAAGCCTCACCGATGATTCTCTAATCGTCCAGGTTCCTAGTTTTACAGATCCACAGATGATTCGGCAAGTGGTCTGGCAAAGATATGTATCAATGAAAAAGAAATATAATGTTTTAGTTTTTTATTGATCACATTAATTAAACGAATCATCTGGTATAGAGAAGTTAGAAGCCCTGGCTTGGTCTTGATAAGCTGGCAAAGAGTCAGACTGGTAGTTCATTGCATGCGGAGGTTCTGTTTGATAGTTGACTGGTTCATTTTGATAATTCATCGGTGCCGGAGTGCTAACGGATGAAACTGGAGAATATAGACAAAAAGTTTCTCTTGAGGAACTGCCAATGGAGTCTCTAGAACAGGGATGGCGAACCTTTATGCGTATACGTGCCAATTTTCTGGAATAATATTTGATGACGTCGCAGCCGTGCCATCAAATATTCTTGACTTTGTGATCAGTGGAAAAATAATGTAAAAAAACAATATCAACTCAAAGCTCTATATTTACCAAAAATACAATTACAAGAGCAATTAAAAATTAGTGCGACTTCTGTTGTTGCAGATTGGACGATAATTGACTTATATTGGGGTTGTACAGTCACGAGCAATAATATATATACATTGTCACATTTTCTAAAATATCTTAACTTCTACCATTCAAAAAATATGTGTACGGCATTTTTTTTCGAAATTACCTAACCATCAAACTGTGTCAAAACTGAGTACACAATGGTTTCAAAGTTATGTAAACGAAACAAAATCAGTAAAAAGTTTACACTTCCAATGTCATTTTTAAGCCTCCATGACAATTTCTATTACATGTATACAAAATGTAATGTATACGTGTTATTGGAATTGTAATGGATACATCAAAATGAAATTGAAAGTGTATACCAATTTTTTCTTGTTTTATTAAGTTTAATTGTATCATACAGTGGTTTATAAATCGGACGAATTCAGTGATGATGATTAATACAATCATCATTAGCCTGTATCAGGCCACTGCTAACAGTCCAAGCTATGTCGGATACTTTTGTTCTTTGCTGCATGATTATGATCTAGCTACACTTCACGACAGCAAAAATTATAAAACACCTGACCCAAAAAACCTCTAAAAAGTTTAAAAAAATTGTATTGGCCTGATAGGTTTAATAAGAAGTTGTATGTAATATTTTGATAAAAGCCTTTTTACGTCGGGGGACGGTCAATTAGGTCGGGTTTTTTTTTAATTTAACTTTTAATTCCTGCTTTTTAAACTTAATGTAGTAATAAAAATACGACACCCGTCACTATCGAAACTTGTGTCACTTAAATCTGCGCAGCTTTACGTATGTTTCCCACTGTGAACCTTGTTACAAAATTATCCTCATTGTTCGTTACTTCTCTATCATCAAACCCTGATCACCATTTACATATTCATTGAGACCTTTTCAATGAGCCCAAACGCGATACTTCTGCTGTTTTTGGTGAGGTAATTGGGTATCCTGGAAATTCCAGGTGAAGCAGCAGCATCAGTTTAAAGTTACTTTGTTCGTCTAATATGATTAAAGTAATGAATACCAAATTCGACTCGATCAGACCCGTGGAAAGTGCTCAAATCCCTTCATCAACGAGAAAATAGCTGATAATCTTCAAACGGCTGAACCGATTATGATAAAATGTCTTAAAACTACTGCAATTTCTAGAGGTCCTGCTACCTACTTTTAAATTAAGAAAATAGTACCCAAATCGGTTCACCCGTTTAAGAGCTACGGTGCCACAGACAGACACACATAACTGTCAAACTTATATCACCCCTCTTTTTGCGTCGGGGGTTAAAAAAACAAACGTAATGCGCGCTTATCCCACTGTATGATTTGCAATGTTGTCGTACGAATCTAATAACACAACAGTTTTAAGACGGCATACGGAAATAAAAACAGTCGACGGGCGTGTCGATGCCGCTTGCTAATGGCTACTAGCTAGTAGTTACCATATTTACATACATAGTCAGCCTATAATGTTCCCACTGCTGGGACACAGGCCTCCTCTTTGTGAGAGGGAGCGTGCTTTAATCCACCACGCGGGCCCAGTGCGGGTTGGTAGATGTCAAATGTCTTCGAATTCTTGGTTCTAGGACATTAGGTTTCTCACGATGTTTTTCCTTCACCGCTTTGAAAGCATTGGTGATGACATAATATACACAAAGTAAAGTTTGTCTGGGTTCGAACCTACATCTCGTAAGTCGCGGCGTTACCACTAGGCCACCAGTGCTCACAATTTGTAATAACGGAAATTAGTGATAAAAATTCTTATAAAATAAAATAAAATTCATATTCTTAATACCTGTATATGTATAATATTATAAGATCCCATATTTATGTATACCGATTTTGTCAAATAGGTAAAATTACAATTGCTACTTATTTCCGAGCTCAAGCTCCTTGAAACTGCTGCTTTGTTATTGTATACATAATTTTGAAACTGTACTGTAAACATGTTTTTGAAATTTCCCTGGGTATATAACAATGTAACTAAAAGTTAGTATATTTTTTTGGTAATGTATAATAAACGAGATTTTGATAAAAGTGTGTAGTTCTTTTTGACCCAAATTAACGTTAACATAATTATTGGACACAGTTAGCATACAGATTTTTGCAATTTAACTTTTGTGACATTAATTTGAACTTTAAGGGCGTTTCTATGTTATTGCTCGTGACTGTACGATGTTACTTTTAGCAGAATGCATGCTGAACTTGATTCATCGGTCAGTCTATTTCTAACAGAGTCTTTGATGTTATTCATCTCTGAAAACAATGACTCGCAGGCATATGTTGATGAAAATACAGTTAGAATAGCGTGAGCCAGCTTCTTTAAACAATTAAATGTTTCTGGCAACGCATTCCAGGTTTCTAAAATTTTATTATTGGCATCTTTACTTATATTACTGGTCAATCTTTCTGTTTCAATTAACTCTAATTCTTTTCTCATGTCTATGAATTTTTGTATCCAAATTGAACTAGATTGGAAATCAATCAGCTGCATTTCAAAATCTTCAATTTCCAACCAAACGAACTGGGAGAAGTTCAGTGTATGAAAGGTCGTTACATCTGGGTACATAATAAACTTGACCGTTTCTGATAATTCTTTGAACTGAGAAAATCTTGTTGAAAATTCCTTAATTGAAGAATCAATCAGAGATAAATTCCTCAGTAATATTTTCTGCATTTGTTGTCTCATGTCTATCAGATTCATTGATATATTTTTTCAAGTATGGAAAATACTTGTAGTTTTTTGCGATAATATCGTTTCTGAAAACTTGCAGTTTAGCCTCAAAGGCGCGAATGAGATCGATCATGACGATTATTGTTTTGTTTGTGCCTTGAAGCTTCACATTTAACGTATTTAAGTGTTGGCATATGTCTGTAAAAAACATCAATTTTGAAAGCCACATGACGTCCAAAAGCTGTGGGTATTGTTCAATTTTTCCCTCATTTTGCAGAAACAGTCTGATTTCTTCCAAGCATTCAACAAATCTTTCAAGTACAGACCCACGACTCAGCCACCGAACATTATTATACATGAGTAAGCCATTATACACGGAGTTGACTTCATCCAACAAAGCGTCGAACTTTCGCTTGTTTAAAGCCTGAGCAGAGATGAGGTTGACTATTTTCGTAACTACTGCCATAACATTATCAAGAGATGTTAAACCGCTCTTAGCGCATAAGGCTTGTTGGTGAATGATGCAGTGGAATTCAAGAATCGAATGTCCTACTTCAGTTTGAAATAAACTTATGAAACCAATTTTTTTACCCACCATACTCGGAGCACCATCAGTTGTTACAGAAACAACTTTTTTTATATCAATTTCTTTTTCAACTATCGAATTTTTAACTGCCGCACAAATATCTGCGCCCTTTGTAGTTGTTGGTAACGATTTTATCGCAATTAATTCCTCCTTAATGACGTTTCCTACGCAGTATCGAGCAAAAACAGCTAAACGTGCAGATTTTGTGACGTCAGTGCTTTCGTCGAGGCATAGCGATATAAATGAAGCAGAGTGAATGTCAAGCTTTTGTTGCTCTGTAACATTTTCAGCCAATTTTAAGATTCTTTCCTTTATTGTGTTTCTGGACAAAGGAGTATCTTTGATGCGCTGAATTATCTTATTTTTATTCTCGAAATCAGCAAAAAGAGAAGGCGCGCATGCTAACCAGGCTTCCTTTAAAAACTCGCCTTCTTGAAAGGGTTTACTATGCCGAGCAATGACATTTGCAGCCGTGTAACTTGCCGCACTTGTATGACAATTTTTGCCAACAAATTTATTTATTGATGTTGACTGTTTGTTTCTGTCTTTCAAAGCACTCGCAATTAATTCCTTTTGCTCTGCTTCGCTTTTTAGACAAATTGATTTGTGATTTGTTTCAAAATGCCGTTTAACGGAAGATGTTCGACATACCATGGTGCCAGAACATAAAACACACACTGCTTTGTCACCTTTATTAATCACGCCGAATTTATCAGTCCACCAAGTCTGAAATTCTCTAGTATCCTTGCTATTTTGCACTTTTAGTTTCTTTGCTGAACTAGCCATATTAAATTACAGCAAATAATAACTTAAATAAACTTTAAAGTTCACTTTCACAATGAAATTCAACTATTTTTTGCGTAAACAAACAATTTGCGCGGGCACTGCGCCTCGTTTGTTATTATTTACTCAAGTCAAGCCCCCGCGCTGCGTTCCCGCGCCCCGCGCCACCGCCGCATTCCCCGCGCTAGCATAGCAACTACGCCTCCCTCCACCCCGCGCACCGGACCCGAACGCTCGCGCGCGTTTGCTTTTCAAAGATTCATAGGTATTATGCTACAATCTACAACTACATCATAATCATAATTTATACTTTTTTCTTTAAACTCGTAATCAGTGACGTGCCGAAATTATTTCGTCGCGTGCCAGCAATGGCACGCGTGCCATTGGTTCGCCATCCCTGCACATTCTTTTTTAATTCTTTTTTCAAATTTTCATTCCAATCCCTTCATTTGTTTTAATTTGACAACTTATGGAAGCGAACGTGTCGATCGGTTTTACAAAAATGGAAAAAGAGCAATATCGTTCGGTGATTCGATTCCTATTTTTGGAAGGGAAAACGCGCATCGAAATCAAAGAGCGCTTGGATGCTGTGTACGGTGACTCTTCTCCATCGATGGCCACCGTCAAGAATTGGTTCAACGAGTTTGCACGTGGCCGTACGTCGGTTTTTGATGAACCACGTCCAGGTGGACCGAAAACAGCTGCTACGGAGGAAAACATTAAAAAAATCCATGATCTCGTATTGGCAGATCGCCGATTGAAGGTTCGTCAGCTAGCTGAGACTGTAGGCATTTCAGAAGGAACAGTGCATCATATTCTTCACGAGGAACTCGGCATGTGAAAGCTGTCGGCGCGATGGGTGCCGCGTTTACTCACACCAGAAAACAAGCGCAACCGTGAGACCACATCGGAGACGTGTTTGGCGCTGTTTAAGCGGAATCCAGCGGAGTTTTTGCGTCGTTTTGTGACCGTCGATGAAACCTGGATCCACTGGTACACACCAGAGACCAAGGAGCAATCAAAACAATGGATCCAGAAGGAACCGGGGAACGTGCTCCAAAGAAGGCGAAAACTGTAAAATCGCCCGGAAAAGTTATGGCCACCGTTTTCTGGGATTCACAAGGTGTGATCTACATCGATTACCTCGAGAAGGGTAAAACAATTACAGGGCTTTACTATGCCGATTTATTGGGCCGATTCGACGCCGAATTAAAGAAAAAACGACCCCATCTGGCGAAGAAAAAAGTGCTGTTTCACCACGACAACGCACCGGTTCACACGTCTGCCGTTGCCATGGCCAAATTGGTCGAATTACGCTACGAATTGCTGCCCCATCCACCGCATTCTCCAGATTTGGCCCCTTGTGACTTCTTTCTGTTTCCTAATCTGAAAAAATCACTCGCCGGGAATAGATATGGATCGAATGAGGAGGTCATCGCCGCCACGGAGGCCTATTTGCAGAGTTTGACAAAAACTATTTTTCGGACGGGTTAAAAAAGTTGGAGCATCGCTGGGCTAAGTGTATTGAACTAAAAGGAGACTATGTTGAAAAATAAATTGCCACTTTTCCAAAATTTTCGTTTACTTTTTGTAGGCTAAGTATTTATTGAATGACCCTCGTATTTTGCACGCACTCTACTCGTACCCGTTCATGAAAAGTCAATTGATATTTTATAATTATTATTTTATTATTATTCCTCTTTATTTATTTTTAATCTTAGATTAGGCTTTTTACTATATGGATATAAAAGTAAAATACATATTAAATGAAATTACAAAACATAAACACATTATAAAAAATGTTATTATTATTTTTAATTGTAACTACACACTAATACCAGAAAAAGCCAGAAATTAAAAACTTTACTCTGAATGTGATGGGATTAGAATAGTTATACTTATTTCTATATCGTAGTAGTAATCATTGCATAATTTTAAATTATAGGAGCTGATGAAGTATACCAGTCTTCTTGGTTCGCTTTCAAATATTTGCTTTTTCTGATGGACAGAAACAAGCCTCGCCCGAGAATTAATACTGTGAGTATCTTCAGCACAACCACATTATTACATTTAACTTTAATTATTTTGATTTTGATTTTTTTTGTAAATATATATTAGGAGACAACCTGTGGTTGCCGCGGCGGCATATGCTACGGCCTTTAAGTCTAATTCATATGATCTTGCCATGATAATTTTCCGACTGTACAGCAATATTCAGCAATTTTATCCCTCATTACCTGGGCCGACAAAGAAGGTCTGCGTGGGGTATTCGTGATAGGCAATAATGAAGTTATATCGTTATTTTCGAGACGCCATCTTCCCATTGTTACTGACCCTTCTACTTCACTATCAATACTACCTGGTGGTGCATAAACTTTAGCAGAATTAGTACTTTTTATTAAGAAGTTGTGAAGATGACATATTGTCATCACAATCAGTTGTGCCGTTTCAGGTTGGAGTAGCATTGGCTTTCGTAGTACTCTAAAAACACTAGCTGAAATGCCAAAAGCATTTTCAACCACTCGTCGAACTCTTGATAATCGATAATTAAATGTTTTTTTTAATGATTCTTTAGGATGTACACCTAGATATGGCTTCATAATATGGATACCTAACGGGAATGCACTGTCTGCTACAAAATAGTATGGTATAATGCTATTCGTTCCTTCTAATAGTTTTGGAGATGGAAGATTTAATGAGTTGTTTGAAATTTTTTCCTTGAGAATGGAATCATTAAATATGGAGGTGTCCATCGGAAATTCTCCCTTGACACCCTACATCGACAAATATAAATGTATATGAAGCATCAACTAAAGCGAACATAACAATAATATAAAATTGTTTATAATTATAAAACTCCGATCCGCTATTGAAAGGTGCCTGCAACATGATGTGTTTCCCGTCCATAGCACCAACCACGTGTGGGAGATCCCAACAGTTTTGAAACTCGGAACTAATTTCCTCCCATTCTTGATGCGATGTAGGCATCTGTAACAAATATATTATAATTATTTTATTTTGCTTGCAGGAAGGCCAAGACCGCGCTTTGAAGGATAATACATCTGAAAATGAGGAAAATTACGACATAGGTGAAGATCATGATCAGTCACAAGATAAACAACCCTGTTCCACCGCGAGCACTGAATCGGACAAAACCTATAATGCAAAGAATTCATCAAAATCGCAATTCAAATCTCCACTTCCGAAAAAGAGAAAATACGTCGCGAACCAGAACCCAATGTTGCAATCGGCATTTGATTTGCTGACATCATCAGCTTCGGCTGCTAAAGCGGTAGCTACTGCTTCGACTGCACCTGCTACTGGATTAGACCAGTATCAGCTATACGCTAATTATTTGGCAGGCAAATTTAGGGGTTATTCCAAGCAAACCTACATGACTGTGGGACATCAAATAAACAACATCCTATATAACGCTGATTGTGGACAATATGAATATCAGCGCGGGTACTCCACTCTATCTATCTCTATCTACATATTCCATGGCTGAGACTACAACTCCACAAATGTCTGTAAATTCTTGTTATTCAAACAGAGCACAAAGTTTAGCCCCGTACATGACTGAAAATCAAGCACATTCTCCAGTGACTCAAGTGGATGATTCGTCGATGGATTCCAAAGATTCTTTTCGTGATTTGATCCATGACATCAATTATTAGTAATAAACAATAATTGTTTATAAACTTATTTATAATTGATGACATGGATCAATAATTATTTCTATAATAAAAATATCCTACCTTGATGTTGTCTTTTAATGCCTCCACGATAGCTTGACAGGTCTCTGGCGCTATAACACTTATCGATTGTTTCGAAACTCTGAATAAATATTGTAGGCCTGTATAGGAATCTCCGCTGGCTAAAAATCTCAAAGTGATACTTAATCTTTCTTCAACAGAAATTGCTTTCCTGTATGTAGTATCCGTTTTTTTTTTTAAATTTTGTGGCCAATCAATTTTATCAAATATTCGAAGTCACTAGGTGCCATACGGGTGAAGTTTTTGTATTTACCACTTATGTGTTGTAATCTTAGGTCTCTCATCAAAGCTCTTCCTCCAAGTCTGTTTCTGTTTCTAAATAATTCCGTTTGCCACCATCGTCTCTGTTTTGGTTTTGAGGTTATAATTAGAATGACAATAAAACAGGCACATGAAATTGATAAATTCTCGTACATTTCAACCAACTGCGACGACATGTTTGATCGAGAGCAGAAACTGAACTGGGCAATTTGATACGCGATCATGACTATTGTGAAAATACGGATACGGAGCAAATCGGAGGCGTTCGTTCACAACTTGATACGGGGCTTGATACAATACGCAGATACGGATACGGTGATAGGATCGGTCAAATGATCATGTCTGGACCCGGCTTAACATGCCACGCGGCGCGCGCTAACATGGCGGCAGCTGCCGACCAACAGCGGTACAAGAAAAAGAAGCGACGTGCGTGGAGCGTGCCGATTGGTCATTAGTATTTCCCGCGCTTTGAAAATTCATCTTCTGCGCAGGTAACATCGGTAAGCCATATCAGTTGGGAACTACCGTACCTAATGAAACACACGTAGTGGCTTTGCATAGACTAAAGGTTATTTTATTTGTTAACGTTTAGCAGGTAGGTACACAACTATACTAGTACATAAGAGATGGCGCTAGTAGTATTCTAAATACATTATCTTGATATTAATTCCAACACCTCCACTTATCAAAATAATCAAAACATTTTTAATAAAGTTACACAAAGATAAATAATAAAAAAAAAACAAACTAATAGCATATAGCTATCAAACAATATTTTGAACACCTAGCTTCTTTACAAAATAGTTATGCTTTACACTACATAATCCTTTAGTCAGTATGTCTGCTGGCATTTCAGATGTTGGCAGATGAGTTATCTTTACAAGATTGTTAGCGACCGTTTCTCTAACGAAATGGTGACGCACATCAATGTGCTTCGTTCTTTTATGGAACAGGGGATTTTCTGTCAACTTCTGAGCACCTTGGTTGTCATTATACAGGGTGGGCCAGAAAGAATTGCGAATTTGAAAAAATCATTAAAAAAAAACTAAGTACAATTCACATTCAAATTTTTATTTCTATAAAAATTGACATCTGGGAAATTCATTTCTTAAAAATAACGTCATCCAGGTGTGCACCATCGCGCTGCAAACATTCTTGGAATCTGAACCTCAAATTGGTAAAAACTCGCTGGCACATTGCACGGGGAATAGCTGCCATTTCTTCCCGGATATTAGTCTTCAACTGGTTAATCGTGGCTGGTTTATTGGAGTAGACTCTACTTTTTAGGTATCCCCACAAAAAAAAGTCCGGTGGCGTTAGATCCGGACTTCTAGGAGGCCATGCAATGTCACCTCGGCGCGATATCAGTTTCCCAGCAAACATCTCGTTTACGACCGCCAAAGAGGCATTAGCTGTATAGCATGTCGCGCCATCTTGTTGAAACCATATCGCACGATTATAGGCTTCAAATTGTTGCAGTTGTGGAAAGAAAAAACCCTTAACATGGCTATGTATCGGTCAGAATTTACAGTGACAGATTGGCCTTGTCGATTTTCGAAGAAGTAGGGTCCGATAATTCCGTGCGCTGACATGGCCGCCCAAACGGTTACTTTCGGCAAATGCAGAGGCTTTTGATGTTTTGCACGTGGGTTCTCTCCAGCCCAGTAACGGCAATTCTGTTTATTCACATGCCCATTTATGTGAAAATGGGCTTCGTCGGAGAACAGAATATTGTTGAAACTCCGAAAGCGTTCCAACATTGTTTCAACAAAAGCTCGTCGTAAAATTGGATCATTTGGCTGTAATTCCTGCACAAGTTGAATTTTATACGGGTGCAATTTCAGATCTTTCAACAAAATGCGACGCAAAGATGTTCTGGATACCACAAGTTCGGCTGAACGCTTTTGAGTCGATAGAGCAGGATTACGTTGAACTGAAGCTCTAACTTGTTCAATTGTGTCTTCCGTTCTTGTTGACCTTGGGCGTCCCGAGGGCTTCTGTTTGAGAGTCGAACCAGTAGCTTCGAACTTTCTGACCCACGATCGAATCACACTTTCCTTTGGACACTGATTTAGGTCGTGTAATCCAAACTCACGCCGAAATAAACGCCGCAAAATAGCGCACGAATCGCGATGTTTGTAATAATGTTTAACGCAGAATGCACGTTGCGCTCCGGTGAAGTGATCCATTGCGACTAAATTTCCGAGAACCGAGCTACTTAACCCCACCACCCGCGCGGTCCCCTCTCTAAAGCTTCAAACGCAAGAGTGTTTTTAAAATCGTACGCCTTTCTGGCCCACCCGTTACAAAATTATAACATAATCACAAAAGTGTACAATTTCAGACAATAGGTTTTTTAAATAAATAGCCTCTTTACACGCCTCTGCTATCGCCATATATTCGGCTTCTGTGCTCGATAAAGCTACAGTTAGCTGCTTTTTACATTCATGAAATAACGGTTCCTGAGAACTTAAAGTAAAAACCTGTGTAGGATTTTCTATCCAAAGTATTTGAGGCCCAGTCTGCATCAACATAACCTTCTAAATTGCAATTATCTTTAGTAAACATTAGCCCATAAGATTTAGTTTTACATAAATATCTAAAAAATATTTTTGCATGTTTCCAATGCATTAAAGAATAACAGTTATTGAATTGGCTTAAATAACTTACACTGTAGGAGATATCTGGTTGTGTTAAGACACTTAACTCATCAGTTGTTGATATGGGTATGATTCACAAACATCTGTACTTTTCTCTAATTTTAAATTGCTTTCAATTGGTGTATCAGCAACATTACAATTTGTCATATTAAACCTGCTTAATATCTGATCTACATAATTCTCTTGATCTAAGGAAATACAGCCATTTTCATACATTTTTACCCTCATGCCCAAACATTGTTTTATTTGTCCCAGATCCTTAATTTTAAATTTGGATATTAACAAAATTTTTAGCTCATTTAACATATTATTACTTTCTGAAAAAATGAAAAAATCATCGACAAAAATTGCTATAAGAATCTGCTCCTTTTTACATTTTTTAATAAACAGGCATGGTTCTAATTTTGACCTTTCAAAGTTAGCTTCCAATAAACAATCATTTACTCTTACATTCCAAGCCCTAGCGGATTGTTTCAAGCCATAGATCGCACGTTTTAATTTTAGAACATAATTATCTTTAAACTCTAAATTAAGTGGTACTTGCATG
Source organism: Polymixis flavicincta (assembly GCA_949987655.1). Lineage (NCBI taxonomy): Eukaryota > Metazoa > Arthropoda > Insecta > Lepidoptera > Noctuidae > Polymixis > Polymixis flavicincta. The sequence continues at coordinate 4,458,904 of OX465171.1, read as the reverse complement.
TATACATTTTCGTTTAGATAGCCATTCAGGAATGCTATAGTTACATCTAGATGGGCAATTTTAAAGTTAAGTTTTACACTCAATGCAAATAAAAGTCTTAAAGTTGAGTATCGAAGTACTGGTGAGTATGTCTCATTGTAGTCCTGTCCATGTTTCTGAGTATACCCTTTTGCAACCAGTCTTGCCCTGTATCGAACTTTGTTATCATTTTCGAACTTTTTCTTAAATACCCACTTACACTGCACTACCCTGTCAGCTTCTCTTCTGTCTACGAATTCCCATGCTTGGTTGTCGTCGAAAGCCTTCAGTTCATCCATCATCGCCTGTCTCCATTGTTCCTTCTCTGGTCCGTTCATTGCTTCTTCATAACTTAGTTCACCACCGCTGGATTCCAGCTCATCTAAAACATATAGATTGGATACGCCATACCTTTCAACGGGTCTTCTCTGACGCTTACTTATCACCTCCACTGGAACTACTTCCTCTATGATGGACTCATTTTCTTTTTCAGACACAGAGTGATATGAATCATCTTGACTGCTCGATGAGTCACAGATATATGTAGAATCGTTTATATCTATAACTGTTTTCTCTAATGAACTATATTCTCTTTCCGAGTCTTCTTCTCTTTCTGAGTTTCCTTCTTTCTTTGACATTTCTTCTTTCTCATTTACTATTACCTGAGCCGTGTCCAAGTCTTGCTTTTCCATAATGATGACATCTCTGCTCGTAGTAATTTTCTTTGTTTTTGGGTTGTACAATCTATATCCTTTTACATCATCTGGATACCCAACTAGAATCAATCTGTCAGCCTTCTTATCCCACTTTTTTCTTTGTACTTTGGGAACGTGCACCATTACCTTACTGCCAAATATTCTGACATGGCTCAGGTCTGGTTTTGTACCTGTCCACTTCTCGTATGGTGTCACCATGCCTAAAAAAAAGCATATCGAAAGTCTGAAGACTAAGTTATCAAAATTTATATACGCATTAAGCAAATTAAAAAGCAACACAAACTATGAGACCGCGCTCGCAACATACTATGCCTACGCTTATGCATGGTTTAACTATGGCATAATATTGTGGGGTGAAAGCACAGATTTTAATGATATTTTCATCATGCAAAAGAAATGTATACGCATCCTTATGAACATTAAGCCATGGGAAAGTTGTAAACCACATTTCATAAAAAATAAAATAATGACGTTACCCTCCCTTTACATATTACAAATAGTTACCTTCGTGAAAAAACACAGAGATTACTTTCGATCAAACATAGAAGCAAACCAAAATTATAACCGAAGAAACAAAAATAAGTTGATTACACCGACACCAAAATTAAAAATTATGAAAAATAGCCCCAACTATAGAATCGCAACCATTTATAATAAATTACCGAATTATATAAAAGATGACGATAATGCAAATTCATTCTATAGCAAACTAAGATTATTTTTAATAGATAAATGTTATTACACAGTTGACGAATACATGACGGATAAAACTTTATAGATATAAGTAGGTACGAGTTACGTACTCAGAGCTTCCTCTTTTCTTTCTTTCTTTTCTTTTAGATCCGGCCTAATCAAAGGCATTTTGTTTATTCTAGTGACATTATATCGAGTCTTTTATTTATTTTGTATTGTATAAATACACACCATAATTCAATTAATAACTTGACATGACATGATTATAACTATGTATTACCTATTCCTTAAACATTTAATTCTACTGTTTTTACTACCTACCTACTCGTACTACTGCAACTGACTAAATGTGACTTTATGTGACTTTATGTGTGTTATTGTTTATTATTAATTATTACTGTTAAATTGTGACATCGTAATGACTTCGCTGCATGTATTTTTCTTAAATCTTTTATTACTGATATGTGTCATAATCGGTCTTATTACAAAAAGTGGTTTAACTAAAAACCATGGTTTAAACCTCTATAAACCATGGTTTATACAAAAGTAATATTACAAAATGAAGTTTTGCGATAAACCGTGGACTAAACAATGGTCTAACGTTAAACCTGGCCGGCCCTAGTTTATCGTTGGGTCTACTGTCAAGTTTCCTCTATAAGGTTAGCATCTATTCATTTTGTTGTATTGTTTTATCCGAAAATAGACATTAACATGGTCGATTTCATTGATAATAAGGATATTGAAGCCGCTGAGTTATTATAAAGGCCACGCCGACAGAACAGAAATCGGTTTCGAGTCCCAATCCCTTCATTGAATTATCTGATGAGGATTTAGGCAAAAGTATAGGTTTACGAAACGTTTTGCAATGAAAATATGGGGGAGGAGTTTGCCATAATCACCACGCTTGACAGGCGATTTGGCGATCGCAGCATGGTGGTAAAATGCATACAGAACGCTGTTGTCCAATCATTTTAGTCCCGTAGTCGCCTTGTATGCCACCCACGGGGTGAAATGGAATGGTGCTATTCTTTACGTCCAGCACCACACGGAACAAAATTACGGATAAAAATTTGGATTAGCATATAATCCATTAATAACAATACAGATTTATTTTTCAGATTCCAAGTTACTTGAAGTAAATTTATTAAAAAAAATTAGGTCTCACGCATTATATTTTTATTATATGTATAGATAGTATTATAACAAAGAGACAATTTTTATATTAGAGAGTGACTTTGGTAACTTAAAAATTCCAAAGCTAACTGAACTTTGTTCAACTTTCGATAGTTTTTTGTTATTATAATGGTTGTTTTGGATGTAACGTTTCGTTACACGTACTTAGATGTAGATATTACTAGCTAGTACAGACGCCAGCACATCAAGCTACCCCAATCGGTCAAATTTCTGGGATAGATTTTCATCTTTATCACCTAGGTAAAAGATTCATGTTCAATTGGAACAATTTGACAGTTTGGGGTAGTTTGATGTGCTGGCGTCTGTACATTGGTAATGTGTTTAAACCTAAACAAAATTGTAATCGACGAAATAAGTAATGTAAATATCCATGCAAATCAGTCTCAACATTTTTAACACACGTTTTATCATAATTTAATCATTATTGTATAACGTAACCGTTCTTTTTTTGGCACACGGAACGTTGCGAGTGAATGATATCATGAAGAATGAGTGATATTTGTATTTGATTAATCTGTGGTTGATATTAAGACAATGGTTCAAATGATGGTATTAAGGAAACCACGGTTTAAAAATGTTTTGTAATACGAACGAACTTAGACCATGGTTTTATAGATAAGCGTGGACTTGAAAGTTCAGGTTTAAACCAAGGCTTATTTAGTTAATATGGCCGCATGACATATCTGTACGTTTGATTTGACAGATTTACACTGACTGGTATACATGGAAGTAGTAAGTACTATAAAGCAACTAGCACTTTTACTCAGCATTTCGGTCAATTTCCTTGCGGCAATAATTAACAACATAGGCCACTAGCCAATTTGAGATCTTATTATTATTAAGTAAGGATCCAAATTTATTTAGGTACTCGCAGACTCAACTATCCAAGCGTACAGAGTGTGGAATTCTTGCTCCCTGGGTGAAGCACACTAGTTTTTACCTTACATGAAACATTTGCTTTTGCATAAAATGCTAAATCAAAATTAGCGTGAAAGGAAAAAAAACACTGAAGAAAAATTATAAATCTAAAAATTATTTCTTTAAAGAAAGCTGCTGAAAAAAGTTATTGGCAGAGAACGTATATGATATTGTATACAAAGTTTAATTACCTAATTAGACCAAGGAACTGTCAAACTTTTGTTCGTCTTTAAGCTCCATATTACTTTGCACCTAATTGGATATCAATTATTTTATTGGCGAAGCTGACAATTCTGCTTTTCCCTTGTAACAAATCATCATCGGCATTTTTTATTTGCAAATGTTTTTGTTGGGGAGGTTCATTCTTTAGCGGCACAGGGATCTTACGGTGTGCGGCTAAAATTGAAACTAACGCCACCATTTTATTTTTCCAATACAATTTATGTGACAATTTCACAAATGCTTACCAACAACGCCCCCCTGGAAAGGGGAAGGCCTATGTCCAGCAGTGGACGTCTTTCGGCTGAAATGATGATGATGATATGCAAATTAAACAGATAATTATACCAAATGAAGAATTCTCTTAGTAAGTTCACTATTTTCATTGAAAATCGTTTAATAAACCTATACTTTTGCCTGAAATCTTCATCGGATAATTCAATGAAGGGATTGACTCGAATCCGGTTTCTGTTGAGTAGGTGTAAGCCTTTCTAACTTCCACGCACAACGGACCGAATGGGAGTCTAAGTGCGGAAAAGGGAGTCCCATCATCAGCATCAACTCAGCGGCTTCAATATCCTCATTATCAATTAAATCGACCCATGTTAATGCCCATTTTCGGATAAAAACAACACAACACAACGAAATACATATTATCACATTCAGAATACAGAAAGAACTGTATTCTGAGCTAACATAACAGAGGAAACTTGACAGATACCTACGATTTAGACCCATCGATAAACTAGGGGCCGGCCAGGTTTAACGTTAGACCATTGTTTAGTCCACGGTTTTTCGCAAAACTTCATTTTGTAATATTACTCTTGTATAAACCATAGTTTAAAGAGGATTTTTAGTTAAACCGCTTTTTGTAATGAGACCGTTATTATGAAAAAGTTTAGACCATGGTTTTACAGATAAGCTTGGACTTGATAGTACAGGTTTAAACCAAGGTTTATATTGTTTTTTGTAATAAGACCGAATGTGTTTAAATTCGTCATAATAAGATTAGTTTTCGTTAAAGTGTTGTTGTTAGTTAAGTTATGATAGTCAGAAACTCAACAGCAAACCAACATTGTGCTTTGCAGTGCCCTGACAGGGTTCGTGTACAAAAACCGACTAATATTGTAAAATGTGTGATGTGCATGAGAGCAAATAAATAAATAAATAAACTGACGGCTGGCGTTCTATTCTTTAAATATACCGCAGTATGTACTGCTTCAGCCCAAAAACATTTGTCAAGATCTGCTTCAAACAATAAACATCTAGACCTTTCAACTATGGTTCTGTTGAAACGCTCTGAGAGACCATTCTGCTCCGGAGTGTGTGGATTGGTCTTCTGATGGATGATACCAGCTTCTTTCATGAAGTTCTCCATCTCTCGTGAACAATATATATAAAGACATTGAGAACCGACAACGGAGGGGAGTCCGTTGTCGGTTCTCAATGTCTTTGTTTTATTTCCTGTTTGATTCTCAACCATAGCCCTAAATTCTTTGAAGCGCTGAAATACCTGGTTCTTTTCTTTCAAGAAATAGACAAAAGTCATTCTGCTGGCATCATCTACAAATAGTAGATAGTATTTTGACTGACCGAGCGACTTGGTCTCCATCGGCCCGCATAAATCTGAGTGAACTATATCCAATAGTTTTCACTTCTATGGTTGGCTGATGGAAAAGGGAAACGTGTTTGTTTGCCCTCACAGCATACTTCACAATTCTGGATCTGTATGTTTGCTTTCTTGTTAAAAGTAACTCCTTCTACAGAACCTTTATTCATTTTCTGCAAGGCATTACTGTTAATATGACCGAGCCGTCTATGCCACTGCGCACTACTGACCGATATCTGTGCTGCTCCTGCCACCAATTCCGCACACTTCACTGTGTTTAGTTTGTACACACCATTCACTTTCTCAGCTATTCCTATAAGCTCGTTTTGTTTACTGTGTATTAGGCACTCATTTTGTCTGAATGTAATTCTGTTTCCTGCTTCTATCAGCCTGCTGACTGACAGCAGATTCGTTGAGAGATCTGGTGCACACAAAATGTATTTCACAATCACGTCGTAGTTCTGAGAATTTACTTTGGTTTTTATCTGTGTATCTCCGGCGCACAAAACAGGAACAGTCATCTTATTTGCTACGATTATCTCACGTTTTTCGAGCACTTGTCGGGTATGCACCAATTTTTCACGATTTGGTGTCATGTGCATGCTTGCTCCCGAGTCAATATACCAATCATCGGTTTTGTAGCTACCATTTAAAAATGCAGCACTAAAAGCGTTAACTGTGTCTTTCGCTCTTAATTCTGGGCATTTATTCTTGAAATGGCCAATTTTCTTACAATTGTAACATTTTATCTGCTTTCGGCTGGTTGAAGTGTTATTATTTGACATTGACACTTGAGGTTTTGCACCACGGTTAGTGTTGCCACTTCTCTTTGACCAAAAAGCCGTTTCCGTTTCAGTGCCAATTTCTACACTCATGTCAAGTAATTTCGATTTTATGACGTCAGCACTAATGGCGATGCCAGAATGTTCAATCGCCATTATCATTGGTGAAAATTTCTCCGGCAGCCCAGCCAAAAGTAGTGATCCGATCCACTCATCGGTGATTTCAAAACCAGTCCCCTTTAGTTTCTGTGCAGTTTCAACCATCTGAGATACGTAGCCTGTCATGGAATCGCAGTTTTCAAGACGTATTGAAATCAATGTTCGAAGTAAACTTATCTTTCTCTGATATCCCGTCTCATCAAACAACTTTTTTTAATTTATTCCACACACCAGTCACTGTAGTCTCACTCTTGATATACGCATATAACGAGGAGTCGATAGTCTTCACAAGCTTGGCTTTGGCTTTCTTGTTGTCAGCTTCCGTGATAGACACAGGCACATTTTCAATATCGATGCCCTCGAGCGACATGAAATTGCTCGTCGCGAACGACCAATCGTCATAGTTTTCTCGTCCCTTGAGCCTCGGAACATTTACCAAATAACCCGCCGTTGACATTTTACACTTTCGCACGTAATACGATCACAATTATACCGAAAAATAAGTAGTTATAAAATACTGGGCTCATAACCTAATGAAACACACGTAGTGGCTTTGCATAGACTAAAGGTTATTTTATTTGTTAACGTTTACACAACTATACTAGTACATAAGAGATGGCGCTAGTAGTATTCTAAATACATTATCTTGATATTAATTCCAACAGTACCAACATTAAATTTTAACCGACTTCCAAAAAAGGAGGTTATATGTTCCACTACACATATGTGTTCATCGATTTCTCCCCCATTTGTGGACCGATTCTCAAAATTATTTTTCTATTTTAAAGAGTATACTCCTGAGGTGGTCCCATTGGCACCAAGTCAGGATCTGATGATGAAATCCCAGGGAAATCGAGGGCAACCCTCAAATTTTGTGGTTATTAACAATGTTTTTCATATATTTTCTAAAACTATTGTGACGATTGCATATGGTCATCATCATTTCATGACGCTGAGCTGATGAAGGAAGGTACAAATCTTTAACGGTTAGGAGTTAGGTGGAGGTTCGGGAGTAACTCCGTCGTAAGAACGATTTACAAAATTCTTTTTTTTTTTGTTCGAAAGGGGTTTATTTCGAAATGGTCCCATTTAAATTTCATATAGATCGGATGTGCTAAATTCACAATGGTTGATCAGTGGTTTTTTTTTTGGGAAATCGTCAAATAACTTCTCCCGCCCTGGGTGGAGCATCTTTCGAACAACCCGCACCCCTGAATGGTCCCCCCGAGTGGGTTCCCGCATTGTCGTTACAGGGCTCAGTAGCCGTGGTCTCCCAGCCACGGTGAAGCCAAGAGTAACCACAAGGTGGGGCCGCTCGTCAGGGCTTTTGCCTCAATGCCGACGAAGTAGCGGCCAAAAAAAAAAGTAGATTGCGGTGAGGTGCACCGCTACTGAGGTTGGCCGCGATGTCGAATGGGGGGCATCACGCCTGAGGGTTACAGGCTGCGGCGGAGGACGAGTACCGGTACTTTTGAGTAGCGCTCTTCCTTTCCTTGGCCTGGACGGGACCGCCACCGTTTGATGGCGGACGCGATGGGGCCGCAGGGAAAGAGGAGTGTCGGTATCCCCTGTGGCCGAAAAGTGGTAGGCGGAGGGGCCACTGTGCTGACCCGTCGCTGGGTGACCAAGGGGTCCGCAAGGGCCGATGCCTGTCAGGGGTGCGGGTTGTTCGAAAGGAATACCGTCGCCCCTGCACACGGGCAGCTGAGAGAACACGGGTGGGTTTTTGTCAGTAAAAGTCTGACACCCTGCTCCACCCGGAGCGGGAGAAGTCATTTGATGATTGTAAAAACTCGTAATAGAATTGTGTTATAATGGCATTCTCGTATTGCCATTACTATAAAACCCGTTACTAGAAATGATTTTCGAAAAAATACTACTAAATTTGATCATTTATTCATGCCAGATTTCATTTAAATGTATATATTATTACATATTATTTTCATTATTTCCACTTAATTTGTCATTATTAACGAGATTACCTCTAAATGCCATATCTTTCAATGGAATGTCAGTGGCTGACCATTTGAAAGTCATAATGACGCCATTGTATTAGTAGATTACTAAACTTGTCAAATTTAACAATTCTGAAATCAATGATAGACCATTCTGACACTATTGTAATAGCAGACTTGAGGCCCGACTCGGCTCGGTGGGCTGCGACGGCGGCGTGGCGATAGGTCCCGGTGACTCCGATAAGTCTGGTACCAGAACACTATCGTAGTTTTCTGTGATCTCCCTAAAGCCTTTGATTGCGTGCACCATGAGACGCTTTTCCTCCAGAATTAGCGTACCTAGTGACAGGTTATATGGGTTCATATAATTATTTATATACTTTTTTTTTTTTCAATTTTACTGACCAAGTATTTTGTATTTTTTATTATCTATCTATCTTTTATGTCATTAGTCATTGTCATGATCTAATAATAAACCAGCATTACATATGTAAGCTATCACGCCCTTTATACCAGGAGGATTTTATTTTATGTATTACGCGTTATTGTTTATTACTTACTGTGCCTATGTATCTGTAGAATCAAGTCCATCCAACTAAACAGACAGCTGTGTTGTTGGGGAGTTTGTTGCGCTACTTCTTCTTCCCAGCTAAAGCACTAGGAAGTGCCGAAGGGTGGACGTTTTTGGGGGACTGTCTTATATTTTATGATGTTCGATAAGTGCTGGTTCTCAGCCTAATTTGAATAAATGACTTTTGATTTTGATTTTGACCGGTCATGTTATGTATGCTTCTTGCTTCTTTCGATCATTTCTACTTCTGTAAACTCTTCGGGGGTTATATTTAAATCTGGAAAACTTTCTCCACCCGAGATTGATGATATTAATGAAGTGACGAATTTTTGGTTTGCTGTTAATTTGTGCTTTAATTGATTTTTCTGTAATTTAGCCCTATAAATGCATTTGGTTCAGCTTAAGCATTGACCACATTTTACAGAAAACTTGAAGCAATCTGCGGTTACTGTTTTACATTCAGCAATACATAACAGATAGTTTCACCAACTAGGACATGAAATTCGGTTGTCCTGCCGCTCGATCCTATTTTTGCAAAATTGGCAACAATAAAAAAAAAATCTTAAAACATTTTTTATTTTTTTTCTAATAACTATTAAAGTTATCTTTTCAAAGACATTTGATGATATTTTTTCATGAAATTTTGTGTTGACTGTTTTGTGGATATGAAAAATGACCGATCAAAATTTTCAGCCAAGTTCGAAGGAAGATTTTTAATGTCGTTTGGATAGGTGATACGAAGTACACCGGGTCGGGTCGGTTTGATATTAAACGATCGACTTGTGATACAAACCTCTCAGCAACGTTGTGCGCAGGTCATCATGATTGCTATTGTGGATATTCAAGGTTTTAGAACAGAAACAAATTTCCATTTGAAAAGTTAACGAAACAAGAAAAAAATACAAGTATGGATTGAACGTAACAGAAAGATACTCTGGCGCAAAGGATAGAGAATGTTGTTAGGATCATTAGAACAACAATCTTTTAAATTAATAAGGCTTTCCAGCATATCAACGGTTGAGTGCCAACGGGTGCTGCAGTCTAAAACAGGTTTTCTTTTTTGTGCCGTACGAAGAATGTTCAGAAATGTTGGAGTTCTCAGAGTTCGCACAACTACACGTGCATGTCCGATAATATCTAAACAGTTACTCTCATTATTTGAAGCATCATTGATGGCTAATTGTGAAGTGTGGGCGGCGCGTCTAACGGGCAATACTGAATATGGTACACCCTCTTCGGTACTTAGAGGTGAAATTGGTGGAGTTGATCTGTCCAATCGACTTCATCATCAGTATCGGTTTCGTCTTCTACTGACAAATTTTCTTCACTTGGAGGTATTAAATCATCGTTTATAAGCCTTATTAGTTTTATCATGTTTGATCCATTGTCAGTTGTAATACTGTACAATTGTTTAGTTTCGATATGGTATTTGCGAAGCACCCATAATAGCTTTTCTTTCAAAAGTTGAGCGGTGCTGCGAGAGTGCATTTCTACTACTCCTAGGCTCCTAATAATAATTTTGGCATGTCTAACAAATTGTATGTTAATTCCAAAAAAGGACCTGTCAAGACGTGTCGTCAATCTACTTTCAAAGAAATCAGTTGGTTTCTTAGCTCTTGACGTATAGAGGAACGAACAGCATCGGCTTTATCTTGCACCAGTGATTTTATATTGTGGGAATTAAAAGACTGATGCTCCCTTGCAGTCATAGGAATTAGTTTTAACATGTTGCGAAATGCGGTATCGTCTAATAATTCGACTGTCACGAGATTAAGACACTCCTGCATTGCACACTGTTTCATAGACTTCAATACCTGCACTCGAGGTTCCTGCACCACAGTTTTCCTCATCTTCAACATTGTTGGCTAGGTTGTTGTATTTCATAACCATATTATATTCTTCAACGTGTTTTGAAGAAAGATGATGTAGCAAATTTGTTCCATGATTGCCCTGTAAAAATATTGTGAATTGAGGATTGACTACTTATGACTTTAACAGGCTATGTATGTATATGTATGTTCCGTTTTAAAAAACACTAAACGTATTTTGACAAACAAGGTGTCATTGAAAGTCGCAGTGGGTAACTCGGATCCAAAGGTCGTTCCGAACGCGGATACGTGAACCTTATTTGTTTTTCACAATCCTCACCGGCACCGCGGTGCCATAACATTCCTGGAGCGCCGCCGAGAACGCATTCACTATCGTTCACTCGCTCACTCTGATCGCGTCGTAGATACGACACGGACGCGAAATGTTAGTCGATAAGCGGCCTTGGCTTGGTAGAAATTAGAGTTAAGATTATTTGTGTTCTTCCATGAAAGCGATGCATTGATGAACATAATCAGTACCGCTCGTATTTATATTTATTAAGAATCAAATACGGATTGACTCAGTTAATTATTGTAATTTATTCTGTTCGCAATTTAAATCGTTTATTGTTTAGTTCACTATACATAAAATGACATACTGTTCCAATCAAAATGTGCCAAATGATCCAGTGAACGGAATTAATATAATGTTCTGGGCCCTAGAATCTAGGGGAACCGCGGAACCAAAATGAGCGAATGAGTGCCGGTGCCAAAGGAATAACTAAGGTGAACCGGTACCGGACCCGGTCTAAATAAGTGAATCAATTCATTTTCCAGAATAAGATTATCCACCTCTAATTGGAAGCGCAGAAAGCTTCCAATTAGAGGTAGACAGATGACGGGTGCAAATCGAATTCGAATTAGATATTGACTTCTGTGAGGTTACGGCTATGTCAGCTGTTTATAAGTTGTTTACCTACCGATTCACTAGGTTCATCTGTTAAAAAGTTCTTATTAGGATGTTTACCTCCATTACTAATCAAGCTTAAGATTATTTTCATCCAGTTCAGGTTTGAATCTGTTCAGGATAAATAATACGTAAGCTTGATTTTCCGCTATAGCACACCGTGTCCGTGTTATGAAGAAAACATACATACAAACGTGAAGTCGCGCCCGTAATATCCAAAGGGGTTCTAATAAGTAGGTATAACCCTAGCAACAGTCAAACAACTTAGATCAACACGTGAATGAAGCTCGAAGACGTCGGAAGTTATAAGTACATCAAAGTACCTAGATGCAATTCTTCTTCTTCGTATAATTTATGAAATAAAAATAATCATGCGGATCAGCGGATGCACATTTGTTAGCAACGATTGGTGAGCTGTTTGACTACCTTCATCAGGTCCAAAACATAAATTGCAAAAAAAAAACGTGTCAGCCAAAGTGATGACGACATAAGTGATAAACTGATTAAGACAACACCATAAGGGACATTTTTTGCTAAGGAATATCTTCAACCAGATATCTTATTTTACTTAAGCTTCGATGATCTATCTATCTATTTAAATAAAAAGAAAAGCCCTGACTGACTGACTCATCAACGCCTAGCCCAAACCCTTGGACCTAGAAAGCTAAAATTTTGCAAAGAGGTTCCCTTGATAATGTAGACAAGGAATAAGGAAGGATTTTTTGAAATTCTACCCCTAAGGGAGTTAAATATGGGATGAAAGTTCCGCGCGGGCGAAGCTGCTAGCAAAAGCAAAAGGGCGTTCTACACCAGCCAACTTTGGTACCAGTACACGAGGAGGGCTTTTTTTTTTTTTTTTTTTTGGGTGGGAAATCATCAAATGACTTCTCCTGCTGAGTAGAGCAGGAGGGCATGTCAGACTTTTACTGACTAAAACCCACCCGTGTTCCCTCAGTAGCCCGTATGCCAGGGGCCGTGGTATCTCTTTCGAACAAACCCGCACCCCTGGCAGGCAACGGCCCTTGCGGACCCCATCGGTGGTTGCTGACATCTTTGACGGCGCGCGTGTGGAACACAACGCGCCGTCCCGTCTACCACTTTTCGGCCGCAGAGGATAGGGAGAGCGGCTAACGCTATACCGACACTCCTCTTCCCCTGCGGCCCCACCGCGTCCGCCATCAAACGGTGGCGGCCCCGTCCAGGCCACGGAAGGGAAGAGCGCTGCTCAGAAGCACCGGCACCCCTCCTCTACCGCAGCCCGTAACCCTCAGCCGCGATGCCTCCCATTCGACATCGCGGCCCACCTCAGTTGCGGTGCACCTCACCACAACCTACTTTTTGGCCGCTACGTCGTCGGCTTTGAGGCAAAAGCCCTGACGAGCGGCCCCACCTTTGGGTTCCTCTTGGCTTCACCGTGGCCGGCATCCACGGTTACTGAGCCCCCCCGCAACGACAATGCGGGAACCCACTCGAGGGGGACACGAGGAGGGCTTACAACTCACTTCGTGTACAGTAAAATAATGCGTTTCGGGCCATGTTTAACCTGCGGTGGCGGTGTTCTGAGAAGGACAAGAGCTTCATTTCGAACACGATTGCTAAACTGTAAAAATAATATTGTAACCACTGTATTCCGCACCATTTTTGTGACTAGAACCGAATTGTTCAATCTCAGCATTGACTATTGACCATGATGTAACCTAGTAATAAAGACGAATTAATTTATCTAACCTATCTAATTTAATTTAATAATTTAATTCATAATTTTTGATTTATAATATTGCATGAAAGTAATAATTCAATCTTTAATTTGTAATACCCAAAATACCTGCTTAATATTATAATGTTTGTTTATTTATGACATGTAGTCACTATGGGTGAAATGTATATGTGTGTTCAATGCCTGAAATAAAAATGATTTGATTTGATTTGATAAATCCACTTACCTTTATAACTTTATTGCAACCTTCTACATTCTACTTCACATTTCGATTCATTTGTTTCTCTATCGTAGGTAAAATATGCATGGACTTGATTTTTTCGCTTACGTCCCATTTTAAATAGGAATAAATGCTCTATCTATTTACGAAGCCAACCAAACAATCCAACACTCGCTAGCAAACTGATAGAAGCATGCGGCTGCAGCCCCTCGACACTCACCCAGGTTTGACGTTGACATTGTTGGTGTTTTTCCAAAACCCTCGAAAATCACCTTTGGCGTGCTTTTCCGCCAGACTGTCCATTTTAATCTGGGCTTGATTATCTTGACACCATTTTAAATGAGATTTAAAAACTCTTCTGCTGGCACACATTTCATTGTACATAAGGCCAGCTTTGGGTTTACCGCAACAATACCCACTCCGTAAACTTCATTCTAGCCTTCCGATGAGCCTCGCTGATCGTGCGTGCGCCAATATTGTTCACTACAAAAACTAAAAAAGCTCCTTATAAAATAACTCGTGTAGGTCAGCATTGTAATCACCTAACATAAAAACCGATTGAATATTGTGTTCTTCTATAATAGCACTTACCGCGCTTAAACAGTCCGTAAAGTCCGGTAGGTTATCCGCACAATTAGTAGGCATATAGATACTCATCACAACCACAGGCCGATCCTTTGTTGCCACTTTTAATGCGCTAATACGAGCGTTATCACACTGCAACACTGACACTTGTTGAAAAACACTGCTTCTCCACAGTATAGCGACGCCGCCAAACGGCCTACCGCGCAAAATACCGGCGGACGTGTCCACCGCCGACGTTCCTGTGTATCCGAAGCCGCTGTCGATTGTGCCTAGATACGTTATTTCGTCAGGCAGTAACCATGTTTCTTGCAGTGCAATTAGGTCACAGGTGCGACACAATTCTCGAACATCGCTTCCCGAGGATCGCTTGACGTTCTTACAGTTGAAGCTAGCAAATCGGTAGCCATATCTATCCATTATTTTATTGTTTAGCGCCGTCCACAGAGGAGAATCTGTGCGTATTTCGATAATTAAAATTCATGAAGCGTCTAAATATGATACCAGCGGGCCATATATTTTCATCTAGGTATAATTAAATTTTTTATTCAGACACAAAAAAATTGTACGCATTATGGCCCTTGTCGTTTCTCATTTTAATTTTCTCAAGACGTACATTTTCCTGTGTTTTATGGTAAATGTATGTAATTGTATCATCTTCCGTTGTTTCGGCGTGAATATTTGTAATGAGTATCGGAATTTTCTTTTCAGCTGCTTTAAAATTACAATTTAAATCCTTTGCAATTCCTGACTTGCCTGCAAAACGGTATTTAGTCCTCTTCTTATACGAAACTTGTTGCATTTCTCGTCTTTATTACATATTTTTTGTGAAATTTCATTAGCATCCGTACACTGTAGATTCGCTAATACAGCCATATCGGTCAGTTGACTCGCTATGACTACCTGCGCTTGCGAAGCCGCTACCTGCTCGGGCGACTGTTCGCGCGAATGATGGTTCGATGGCTCTGACGTGACCACAGCGCTCGGAGCTGTCACACTCATGCGTCATCGCAATGTTGACACTGCCAGCCGGTGCCGACCATTGCTGTCGAGTTCAACTTTGAATTCTCACTTTTTGTTTTTTTTTTTCATCTACCCGCATAATTTTTCTGTATCGAGATGGAGTTTTCTGACAGCTATCACTGCCCATCCTACTATTGTTGATGATGCAATCATCATTCATCGAAGAATTATGCACGTTTGAAAATCCCAGAGGGCCACTGTCGAGTAACCATGCACCTCGTCTAGTGTTTACTTTAAATGCGGATGTTGGTGGCAATGAGTCACATTTAATTTTAAAGAATTCATCTTTTATCTCGTTCAGATCACTGCAACTAGATTTTGAACGTTTTTAATTACGAGAATTGGCCTTCTGAAATAGCGCATACAGTTGGATTAGTTTCAAGAAATCTGGAAAACCTGACACATGAAGATTGGCTACGTGTTAAGCGGATTATCATTATCATCATCATTATTTCAGCCGAAAGACGTCCACTGCTGGACATAAGCCTCCCACAAACAGGGGGTTTTGCTATAATAGCCACGCTTGGCAGGCGGGTTGGCGATCGCAGTATGGTGGTAAAATGCATAGACAACGCTGCTGCCCATTCTCTGGTAAATCCCTTAGTAACCTTTTACGACATCATGGTAAAAAATAGGATGGTGCTATCTTTTACATCCGGCACTACACGGAACCAAGCGGATTATGAGCTACATAAAAGCGACTTGTTCTTTTGGTATAACCTGAACATGATTAAAACCTAATACAAGGCTATAGTGATGCGGACCATGGCGAAAACCAGCAAACAGGACGCTCTACAACAGGAGTTGCATGTCTTTGCTGGAGGAATAGTGTCATGGCTAAGCCAACGACAATCTTCAGTCGCGATTTCTACTATCGAAGCTGAAATAGTAGCAGCAAGTGAAGACGTTCGTGAACTTGTTTGGCTCCAGAGAGCATTCAGCTCACTTACGTTCATGGACGGAGTGATGTAATAATACTGGTTTTATAGAGTCTTTCTCTGTCCTTCGATCGGAACTCCGATTGATAGGAGGAGCGGGAATATTTTTTCCCATGCCTCCGATTAAGCATCTTATAAATATTGTACAGTCTAGTACAAAATAAATTATGTAAAATTATTATCTATTGATTTATAAATCTGTTCACTATAATCACTTACATTCAATAATTTTAGCACAAATCAATAAACTAAATAATTAACGGCATACTATTTATAAATCTGTTAATAATGAATTTTATGCTAGTAAATACTTCCTGAATTAAATCCTCACATTAAATTGTCTTTAGTTTCCTTAAAGTGTGATCTATTTTCAAAATAGTAACTTCAATGACAAGTCTTGTCAATTATTGTGTCACGTTGTTAATATTTAAACAAAAATAATTTTGTATTGTATTTGTTAATCATGGAAAGTCTTGTATTTATTGCATTGCTAGAAAAGGTGGAACGATTCTTTTATTCAATGGTTATGAATTTTATAAGAACAAGACATATAAAAGCGGAGTGGAGTTATGGCAATGTGCACTTGCTAAAACAAAAACACATAAAAGTGCTTCGGGTCTATAACGATCAAAGTGAGTATCAGGTTTCTTACAACCTTATATTAACCTCTTCTGAGATGGTGAACCAAAATGGAGACACAAATGAGCGAGGTATGCGTAGTTCCTCAATTCCAACATTCGCCCTACATAATATAGAGAAGGGACATATAGTACGTGGAAGTTTAAAATGCGTAATTACCTCCTTATGCATGAGGAGTTGTGGGAAACGATCAGTGGCTACCCAAAAGGGATGAACGTTTCCAATGTCACAAAGGTAAGGAGCGATCAGAAGGCACTAAGGGCGCGTTCCCACTACGTCGTAACGACTAATTTATCGTTCGACGACTGTCGTCTCTACCTGTTCCCATTATAACGATTGTTTGTCGTCAACATTTTTTATCGTTTAGCGACTGTCGTATCTAGCTGTTCCCATTGGATCGCGACGACATTTTATCGTTTCCCGTTCGCTTTGTCGTTTACACATCATCAGCAAGCTACAAATCTAGTCGCCTCTGCGTTCGCTTGGTGATCACTAGTGCGTTTACTCTCCTGAGTTCAATGGACGAAGATGAAATTTTAATAATGTATTACTTTTTGAAAAGAAGGAAAATGAAGCAAGCAATGAAAAGAAAGTACTGGGTACATCCAATGTTAATGAAAAGAATTCCATTAGGATTATGTCAGAGTTATATAGAAGAATTAAAAAGTGATGATGGAAAGTTTTATGAGTATTTAAGAATGACTGTCTCCACCTTTGATAGCCTACTGGCACGACTTGCAGACAATCTTAGAAGAGAAAACACACATTTCAGAAATTGTATAAGTGCCGAAGAAAGACTAGTGATAACTTTAAGGTAAGTAAATAAAATGAAAATTCTTTATTAATGTATACATTTATTTATTTAGAGATTTATTTTAGAGTTACACGTTTTATAAGTAAAGACATCTTTAAATTATATATTGTCAAAATTAAAAGAATCTTGTGTGCTATCAGACAAATTAGTATAGACTGAATTTGGTGATGCAGCCGGTTCCATAACTTGATTGCTAGTCGAAGTTGATGCACCTGGATCTTGTGTAAAATATCCTGTCGGTTGTGATAAATGGTTTTGATAGTCACCATAGTTTGCATAAGTATCATACAAATTATTACGAAGGCGTTTCTTTTTAATTTTTTGGATCAGTTGCATAATACCCGTTTGGAATTCAAAATTGTCATCATTGTCGAATGATGCCAAAGATGGTAAAATTCCTTTAATAAAGGACACATGTGGGTGTTCTTCATTATTTAATTTATAATCTAGAAATTGTGACATTTTATCATCTAATTTGTCAGTCTTAGTTTTTTTTTTAGTAGAAGGTGCTGCATCACTTAATGTATCAGAGATAGAATTATTAGGCTCATTAGATGAATCAGAGGTCATACGGGGCTCAGTAACTTTTAATAAAAAAGACAGCTGATTCTTATAAACATACGGCCTAGTTGTTTTTGCGCCTGCACCAGATCGCTTTTTTTCTTTTTCATTTTTCAGGGATCTCATAAATGCATCTCGAATATGTGTCCACTTTGTAGATATCTGTGTGGCTGTAAAAGTAAAATAGACTTAAAATTTGTTTGTGTATAGATTTAACATTATATGTATTAACATATAATCAGTCTAATACATAGTCAAATTATTGTTCACGCAAACATCTGCACGTTTTTCAGAGTTTAAAAAACTATACTAAGATCGAGTTTTTCCACTAGTATCCCCGGATGTTTCCGTGAACAAGTAAGGGACTACGTATTAGACTGATTATATGTTTATACATAATTATAATGTTAGGGCATTGGTCCTCGAATATAAGCGTATTATAATAGCTGTTGTATTTATTTACAGATATTTGGCGTCGGGATGTTCGTTTAAACAACTGCATTATAATTTTAGAGTGGGAATGTCAACCATCAGCAAAATAATCAAAGAAACGTGTTCTGTTATTTGGAGCGTATTAAGTGCAGAATATTTAAAGTTGCCCAATACCGAAGAAGAATGGAAAGCGATCGCTGAAGCTTTTAAAAGAAAGCAAATTTTCCTCATTGCCTCGGTGCGCTGGACGGCAAGCACATAAGGATTACAAAGCCAATAAATAGTGGTTCTATGTTTTTTTAACTATAAGGATTATTTTTCTTTTATTTTATTTGCAATTGTTGATTCAGAATACCGTTTCATTTACGTTAGTATTGGTTCATACGGAAAAGAGTGTGATTCATCTATCCTAAAACAATCCAATTTTTGTAAGAAACTAAATGATGGTACTTTAAATATACCAAGACCCACGCCATTACACGAAAATATGCAAGAAGAAATACCATATGTATTTGTTGGAGACGAAGCCTTTACATTGTCACAAAATTTATTGCGACCTTATGGCGGTACTCATTTAGACAATAAGAAAAAGATATTTAATTACCGTCTAAGCCGCGCGAGAAGATATGTTGAATGCACTTTTGGTATCTTATCCAATAAATGGAGGATCTTGCATAGACCATTGGATGTATGTGCAGAAACAGCTATTGAAGTTGTAAAGGCTTTTATACTTGGAGAATACCCCAACCGTTATGCCCCTGGTAAACATGCCTGCAACAGAGCTGCGTTCAAACGAAGGTGGTGGAAACGCAGTGCGCGTACAATTTTCCGACTATTTTGTATCTGAAATAGGCTCCGTACCTTGGAAAAACATTACAGCACACGTATCATAATAAATAAAAAGTTTCAGAAACTTACCGAAATCTTTTCTTTCCTTTTCCTCCAACTTGTCAAAATTAGGTTCAAAAACGCAACAAATTTCTCTCCACGCGGCTAATTTCAAACCTTTGTCTTTATAAATGTCTAAAGTTTTGTCCCAAAGGACAGCCCTTTGTTCCACAAGTGGAATTAAAACTTCCGGTGTTATATTATTAGCCATTGTTATACGTCCACCATGCGCAGGAGTCTGACAAGTTCTAACACGCACAAAGCAAATCGAGTACAGACGCGAGGGGCGCGCGGGTGCGAGAGGGAAGGGAAAACACGTGTTCGTCTACATAGAGTTGCCGTCCACGATTTTTTATCGTTTTACGACTGTCGTGCTTGCCGTTCCCACTGTCACGACAAAGCGTCGGCACTGCAATGTCATGTCGTAGACGACAGTAAATTGTGTCGTTCTAAATGTGAACACCTCCATTTAAACATATAAGCCACGACACTTAAAACTACACGATTATCTGTCGTCACGACACGGTGGGAACGCGCCCTAACAAAAAATTGTCTTACCTTTGAATTATTTGCAATTACGCATGTTCGAAGTGCAACCGCGGCAGCTGAAGCATGGAAAGCTCTACAAAATGCTTATGAGGACAAAGGTATGGGTCGGCGTTTACATCGAGAACGGAAGTTATACAAATTGATACTTGAAAGCTTTGATAATAATATTGAGTCGTATATCAATGCTGTTATTTCCTCTGCCCAAGATTTAGCCGATATAGGCAAAGTAATAGATGATGCGTCCATTGCCTCTATTCTATTGAAAGGTCTAACGTCGAGATATGACCCATTATGGCTCTCGAAAATAGTAATGTTAACGTTAGCACCGAACTGGTATAAATGAAATGTCCAAGGAAAGCTCAATAAAACTGAAGACAGCTATGAAGTCAAAGGTTGATTGGTGCCTCTTCTGTTGAACCAAAGGCAAAGAAAATTGTGTGTTATGGTTGTGGAGAACCTGGTCACAAGAGACCAAACTGTCCTCTAAAGAAAGAGAAAGTCATGAAAAGGAAGAATCCCACTAATAAGGACTTGACCTCTGTATCTGCTTTAAGAGCAACGAATAATTATGACATGGACAAATGGTATATTGATTCAGGCGCTACCAAACATATGACTTCAAGACGAGATTGGTTTGTAGACTTAAAGCCTATTGATAACAAGGTAACAGTTGCAAACGGGACTAAGACTGACGCTGAAGGCATCGGTAAAATATCTATAAATACCGAAACCAACGTCAATACAATTAATGATGTAATGTACGTACCTTTTTTTGGAGGGTGGGAAATCATCAAATGACTTCTCCCGCTCCGGGCGGAGGGCGTGTCAGACTTTTACTGACTAAAACCCACCCGTGTTCCCTCATTTGCCTGTGGGGCGACGGTATCTCTTTCGAACAACCCGCATCCCTGGCAGGCATCGGCCCTTGCGGACCCCACCAGTTGTTGCTGACAACTCTGACGGCGCGCGTGGAACACAACGCGCCGTCCCGCTTACCACGTTTCGGACGCAGGGTATAGAGAGGGCGGCCAACGTTATACCGACATTCCTCTTCCCCTGCGGCCCCACCGCGTCCGTCATCAAATGGTGGCGGCCACGTCCAGGCCACGGAAGATAAGAGAGAGAAGAGAGCTGCTCAGAAGCACCGGCACTCCTCCTCAGCCGCAGCCAGTAACCCTCAGCCGCGATGCTTCCCACTCGACATCGCGGCCCACCTCAGTTGCGGTGCACCTCACCGCAACCTACTTTTTGGCCGCTACATCATCGGCTTGAAGGCAAAAGCCCTGACGAGCGGCCCCACCTTTGGGTTCCTCTTCGTTTCAGCGTGGCTGGGAGGCCACGGCTACTGCGCCCTCCGCAACGACAATGCGGGAACCACTCGGGGGGGGGGGGGGGGGTAATGTACGTACCTAACTTGCAAACAAATCTATCTGTGAAGACAGAAGTAGAAAAAGGACTTACTGTAAAGTTTGATAAGTCTGGTTGTAATTTATTTAATTCAAAAACCTCCTTTATGGGTGATGCGGTTCTACATGGCTCGCCCTGTGGTGGTTTTTACACAGTTGATTGTGCGGTGAATATTCCCTAATTTAGAGCCTATGATGTGCACTCTGAACCTATCTCTAAGTCTGACCTTTGTGGACCAATATCAGTTTGCTCCTTTCAGGGTATTCAATAAATGCTTCTTAATTTTTATAGACGAGTTTTCGAGAACTGTATTTGTATATTTTATTTCTTCTAAGACAGCGGTAAAGGATAGATTTTGTCACTTCTAGTCTATGGTTGAAATACAAACTGGGGCTCAAATTAAAACAATAAGGACAGATAATGGGAAAAAATTCGTCAATAGTGAATTCTCAAGTTATCTTAGATCTTGTGGTATTCAGCATCAAACTACGGTACCATATAGTCCTCAACAGAATGGTGCTGCCGAGCGCACTAATCGCTCAATTGTAGAAAAGGCACGCTCTCTTATGGCTGAAAGTGATCATTCTAAGGTCTTTTGGGAAGATGCTGTTCGAACGGTTGTGTATCTGAAGAATAGATAGGTACACACCGTGCCTTAAATAATAAAACTCCCTACGAGTTGTGGAATGTTGCCAACCAGACCTAAGTAATCTCAAAAATTTTGGGTGTAGAGCTCTTACACACATACCTTCTTGTCACCGTAAGAAATTGGGTCTTAAAGCTGATGAAGCTATATTTGTAGGCTATACAGAAGATCCTTATAGTTATCTTTCTATAAATTCATCTTGTCCTAGAACCTTACAAAAGTCTAGAGACGTTACATTTTTGAAAATTGATTTTCTTCTTTAAATAATTGAAATGTCAACAATACTAAGACTTTTACTGAACATTTAGTACTTTCTAATAGTCTGCCTATACAGGAAGAAATCAGTACAGTTCAAGAGTATTTTGAACATATTCCAGTGATCACTGTTGAACCAGCTCCAGGCCATACTGTTGTCACTGAAGATCAAACTGCTGAAACTGATCAAAATATTGAAGCAATTGAGGAAGCAGTAGTTTCTACTAGTCAAACTGATGGACAACATAGGAGGTTTTACTTCTCATACCAAGTTTCTAGTCAAGCGCCTGATGAGCCTAGAACTTATAATGAGGCTACATTGGCTGATGATGTTGAGAAGTGGCAGATGGCAATGACGAATGAATATAATTCATTGATGAAGCTGAAGACATGGAAATTGGTTGACAGAGAAAACAAGAAAGTGCCTTCTCTGTCAACCTGCTCTCTTTAACGTATAAACCCATTTACCGTGTAAATGCTTTTATAAGTTAAAGAAAGATCCAGCAGGGAATGTTGTGAAGTACAAGGCAAGATTAGTTGCTAAGCGATTCACCCAGACGCCAGGTGCAGATTATTCTGAGACATTGCTCCTGTCGTGCGGCATTCCTCCTTGCGTTCTCTACTGGCTCTCGCAGCCGAATTGGGTTTGAAGATGCGTCACTTGGACGTTGACACTGCATTTTTAAATGGAGATCTGCAAGAGCTGGTCTACATGGAGCAACCTCAAGGTTTTAAAGTAATAGGTCTGGAGAGCAAAGTGTGTCTCTTACAAAAATCCTTGTATGGTCTTAAACAAGCTCCACGTGCCTGGAATATAAAGTTAGATGAAACTTTATATTTTTTTGGTTTTGCGATAACTCCATCTGAACCATGTGTGTATCGATTGCGGCGGTAAGTCCCCTCTTTGAGGAGTGGTTTGAGAGGCGGCGCACGTGAGGAAGAGGCAGCATATGCGCCCTCGCGACCCTATCCGCCGCGGGATACGGAGACGCCCTGGGCGTCGGGAATCCCAGGCCGATTTCCGGCCACCGTAGGCATGAGCTTGCGGACGGCGAGTAATGGGTAGCTCGCTGTCCGGTAAGGACCAAGCCCAAGTCGACGGCGCGTTGTGTTCCACGCGCGCCTCAAAGAGATGTCAGCACAAAAAATGATGGGGCCCGCAAAGGTCGATGCCTGCCAGGGGTGCGGTTTTGTTTGAAAGAGATACCACAGCCCCTGGCATACGGGCTACTGAAGGAACACGGGTGGGTTTTAGTCAGTAAAAGTCTGACACGCCCTCCTGCTCCACCCAGAGCGGGAGAAGTTATTAGATGATTTCCCACCCAAAAAAAAAAGCCATGTGTATACCAAACTTTTTGGAAAAGAGTTGATTATTGTTGCAGTCTTTGTCGATTAAATGATTGTTTTTCACAGTAATGACAAGACGTTTGACATCGTCAAAAATGACCTGAAAAAATATTTTTCGAGACAAGATTTGGGCTATTTAAGCTATTATCTTGGTTTAAATATAACCAGATAAAAGATGAAATAAAAGTACATCAGATCTTTTTTATAAATAATCTTAAAAAAATGTTTGGAATGGAGAACTGTAAAACTTGTACAACTCCAATATCAGGAAAACTGGAGATCAGTACCAGCATTGATAGTGATCATAATCTAGAAGCATATCCCTATCAAGAATTAATAGGTTGCCTCATTGCCTGAGTGTTAATGCTCGTCCAGACATCGCATACACGACTAGTTACTTGAGTCAGTTCAATACTCGGTACGAAGAGAGTCTTATAATATCTAAAAGGCACTTTAGATTACTCTATTTGTTATAGAATATCAAGTATGCCCCTTGTAGGATTTTGCGATGCCGATTGGGCAAACTGTAATATAAATCGCCGTTCTCATACTGGTTACTGTTTATAATTAGCAGGCAGTCCGATTTCATGGGCCTCGCGGAAGCACCAAACCGTAGATTTGTCCTCAGTGGAAGCCGAGTATATGGCAATAACTGAAGCTACGAAGGAAGCGATTTATTTAAGGAGATTTATCACTGAATTAATTTCAGATCCTATGGTAAGGCAAAAGTTATTATCTAATACCGTAACTACTCGTATTTGTACCGATAGTCAGACTGCACAGAGTTTGGCCTTAAATCCGGTACACCACCATAGGACGAAACATATAGATACCAGATATCACTTTATTAGAGAAAAGATTAGTGATAATTTGGGAATCGTAAAATACACCAAATCATTTGCCAGCTGACGTCTTAACTAAACGATTATATAATTAAATATATTTTTAACCGACGAAAAAACGGAGGAGGTTACTCAATTCGACGAGTATTTTTTTTATGTATGACCACGCATACCTTTTTACAGAATAGTTCAATTTTGATAATTCTTTTTTTATTGGATAGGCTATTCCTCGAAGTTGGTCACATAAAGGGGAGGAAAACAGGTGATGATTGATTGTTTTTTACTCACAGATTGTAATACCGAGTTGTGTATTACAAAAAGTAATAAAAAATTAAGCATGTAGTAATTAGTAGATTATAGCCACAAAAAATTGTAAAATTAGAACTTTTTAACAAAAAAACTATTTTTTTTGTTAAAAAGTTTTTACACATTTACTTCAGTACTTAGTATACATTTTCATATTGTTTTTTCCTCTAAATTGGTATATTTTTAGTGCTATTAAAGGAGAAAACATACCAATTAAAAGGAAAAACAATATGAATTTTTTGAGTCCTTTTTTTATTTGTTATTTATTTGTGAGAATTTTGACTAAGGGGGCGTGTTGTAATAATACTGGCTTTATACTGTCCTTGTATTCAAAATTCTTCTTATTCTGGGTAACTAGGTTACCTGTTACTTCAATCAAATAACAAACCTGATACAAATACAAAATTACAACACGGATTACCCACATTAAAATTAGACAATGAAGCCGCCATACGTCTTGTATACAATCCAGAGTTTCATAAGCGAACCAAGCACATCCGAGTGAGACATTTCTTCGTAAGAGAAACTGTACAAGACGGACTTGTGGATGTACAAAAGACCAGCTCTGCTACTCAATTGGCAGATATTATGACCAAGGCAGTTCCTAGGCCAAGACTTGTTATAATTCGAGAAGCCAAGTTTTAAAGGTTGCATAGCATCAAGTGTGTGTGTAATGTAACATGAAAAACAAACGAATCAACTGACGTGTGTCTCGTTGTAAAAAAAATGACTGTGTTCGTGTTGTGATAAAGCTAATATTATGCTTAATATTAATAAATTGCTAAATAACTAAAATAAGGATGACAGATAGGGCTTAAATAGATCGTCTAATACAATATACTAAATTCTTCGTGGGTGCAAATTATCTGGTACTTTAAATCTGACGGAACTCAATTAACTATTTAAAGAGGTGATGTCAATAATAGACTTAGCGACTTCTACAGAATTACCCCACAGATTTGCAGTATTTTTACATTTAAAGTGTAAAACTTTTTTTTTTTTTGGGTGGGTGGGTAATCATCAAATGACTAAAACCCACCCGTATGGGCTCAGTTGCCCGTGTGCCAGCGACGACGATATATCTTTCGAACAACCCGCACCCCTGACAGGCATCAGCCCTTGCGGACCCTTCGGTCACCCTGCGACGGGTCAGCACAGTGGCCCTGCCGCCTACCACTTTTCGGGTGCAGGGGATAGGGAGAGCGGCCAACGCCATACCGAAACTCATCTTCCCCTGCGGCCTTACCGCGTCCGCCATCAAACGGTGGCGGCCCCGTCCAGGCCACGGAAGGGAAGAGCGCTACTCAAAAGTACCGGCACTCTTCCTCCGCCGCAGCCTGTAACCCTCAGCCGCGATGCCTCCCATTCGACATCGCGGCCCACCTCAGTTGCGTTGCACCTCACCGCAACCTACTTTTTTTGGCCACTACGTTGTCGGCTTTGAGGCAAAAGCTCTGACGAGCGGCCCCACCTTGGGTTCCTCTTCGCTTCACCGTGGCTGGGAGACCACGGCTATTGAGCCCCCCCTCAACGATAATGCGGTAACCCACTCGGGGAGATTTTTTTTACTTAGGTATATCTGTACAGCTAATATTCGCTCATCCAATAGAACAACAACGTAATTACGCAAATGTCGAAAATGTATTTTGAATGTCATAAGTTCACGTTTCGAAAGTTCTATCTATGACAAAAACGACAGAATTATAGTTACGGTGGTTTCGCTCCAGAGCATAATACCAGATTCTCAAAATACCAGATACGCAAAACACCAGATTCGCAAAATAACAGATTTTGTGCAGTAACAAACAAAATTTAATTTACAAAAACAAGTTTCCTCTAGGTATTTACATAATCAACAAAAAAAAGTTAAAACAAAAAAAAAATACTTCTCCGTATTTGAACTCAAAGCATTTAAACGTTCTAAACACTCCTCTACTGAAATTAAATTGTTAACGCTATCATTAATAATTTTCTTTATTGTTTCATCTTTCTGCATATATATTTTTTGGCGTTTTTGTTCGGGACAGTGAAATTGGTTTTGGTGTATTTTGATATCTTGTACAAGAGATTCTTTCTTTAAAAGGATGATGAATTGAAATAATGTTGGTTTAGCTGGTATCTTCGTATTGATGCGCCTGTGCCATCCTTCTGTTGCATTGGTTGTTCTATTTTTTTCTCCATAGCATGAAAATATATCAGATGTTATATTTTGCAGCCACTGCTTATCAAAATATTGATTAAATTTTTCAAACATTTCTGTTTGCGGTGTTATATCACAGATATATAAATACGCTTTGGGAATTAGGGTTTTGGGAAGCAGTGCCAGGAGCGTACAAAGCCGTGTAATGCGTTGACCTTCTTTAGTTTGACAGAAATTTAAATTTTTACTCATTCGCCAGATCGCGTTCATGAAATGGTAATAACAGCCTTTGATGCTCACATTCGGAAATACTTCTCGTACTGCATGAATAACTGCAATTTCGTAATCGCATCTATACATTTTTAGGTTCAGTTTAAATTGATTCTTCAATATCATAAATAAGCGCTGATATGTATTTTTACTTTTGTTTGGTAATAATGCATACAGTATTGGCACGAAAGTGACTGTATCCCCGTTATGAGAAATATCGACATGAATAGTGTAAACTTCATAAAATGGTTTTGGAGTAACTTTAAACGTGCCGTCGCCGTAGCATATATCGATTTTTTTTATGAGCTCTTTGCAATTTTGAGTCCCGAATACAAGATGTTGATTTGCATCCTAGTCAAATTCAAGGACGTTATTATGCTAATGATTCTGGACCCAAATCAACAATAAAATGGGTAGGTATTTTTTTAAATATTTTTTCCTCTTTACTAAAATCTGTAAGTGTGAACCAGCCGTATTTAAACGCGGCCTGTCTGTTACTAGCCTAACCGCGCTTTCACACACAAACGCAAACAATACATGCATTCACAACGCTTGCGCGATCGTTCGTTCGGATTCATCCAATCCTTCATCGAATAAAAAGAAATCATTTACAATGTAATCTGGTAATTTTACATCTGCAGGTGTTTTAAAAGAACTACTTAATTTCAAAAACTTTGTTCGGGCTCTATAAAGCGTATCCTTTTTCGAAGCTAAGGTAGGTATTTCGTGTTTTGCTCCAATCATTTCAAACTTTGTTGCTGTTGTAACTTTTAAAAATTAGTTTTCAAATAATTTCGTTACAGACTCATAGTTCGAGCATACCTCTTTTTTACATGATGTAGCGTAAAATCGCTACGGTTAAAACCTCTTCCAATCCTAATCCAAACTTTTCAACAAAATTTTTCTTCATAGCTGTTATTCTCATTTGAACCAGGAATCCGGAAAAAATCGTCGGTTGTTTCCTTTCAGACGATGTCATTGCTTTTTTGGGACCCGATACGTAATGGTCGAGCTTATCTTTTTTGGTGTTTAATATTGAAAATTATCATGTGTTTGTTAAAGGTTTTACTGTTGGTGCAAACCTAATAATATTTTATGAAAGTATCCTAGCACAAGTATAACAGTGTCCCTGTGATTTTCTGGTTAATTTGGTATGTATTGTCGTTTTTTTTTTTCTTTTCGATCTATTTCACTTTAGATTCATAATTATTCAAAGATTCAGCTTGTATCGGTGGTCTGAAGTTTCTTTTTTGTTTAGATCCCGTTACAAGCCGATTTTTGGCTCCACCCTACGGCCAAGCGACGTCAGTTATCGACGACGGAGGTCGGGACGCTCTCGCCCGTAATCCAAACACCTCACGTGCCGAGACGACTATCTATAAGGATTGAGACGTGTTCGAGTTAGAGGCGGACGCCGCAGTTCTGTGGTTCCCTGATTTCTACATTTCACCCGACAGACGTGTTCAGCAATCCAGCAATTATCCGTGTTTTTCGCAGCAAGAGACCTATTTTAAAGTGCAGCCGATTTATATAATTTTTATCAAAAATTCTCATGTCAAAAAAATTACAACTTTCTGACTTAAGGCCTATCAACACGCGTTGGATTCTCTTAGTGTTTTCGCGATTAAAATTACTTATATTGCTTACTCCCCTAACTTTAACCGATAGCAATCGATTTTTTGTTAGGTCAGATTTAAAATATTTGCATAATTCTTTCAATAATATTTTTTCTTTTTCCACTAAGCAAACCCACGTCGACGCATTAAGGTCCCAAAAAGAAAAAAAAAATCAATTTTTTGAAATAGATAATTTAATTTTTTTTATATTTTAATTACTTGTTTTGTACCTTTTTTAAAAAAAAATCAAAATTAAACGTATTAAGTAGCGGTTTGTGTTTCACTCTCACACTTTTATTTTTTTACGTTACAATGACTCCATAGTAGTAGTATCTATCAAGTTTCGAACATTATCAGGGGCACACAGATGTCTCGGGGTTTTAATTATTACATTATCGGAATTTAATGTTATAGATGTATTACATTTTCTCTGCATATGACAACGCCAATTAGTAGTACCTGATTTATTTCTCAAAACAAAATTATATCTGAGTATATCCACAATGTAATAAGACAGGTTTGCCTTTTTGACTTTTTATGAATTTCAGTTCACTTATATCCATTTTAAATTATACTTGTTGTTATCAGCTTTTTAATAAATTATTTGAAAGCAATACGACGTAGAAACCAAGAGAATTTAATGAAAAGTGTCAAATGTCATGCGTCGTAGTGCTACTATGCACAATTCTGCAGAAAGATCGAACACGTTTATAAAAAAGGCCGTATATCCAATGATATAAAACTCCTTGCGCCCAACAATTTGCAACTGATGAAGCTACTGAAAGTAACTGAAACCTTCAGTAGCGTCATCAGGATGGAATTTGGTGTGGACAAATGTGCGGTCATGAATGTAAAGTTAGGAGGGATTATAGAATCCGTGGGAACCCAACTTACGGACTCTATACACCTTAGATCACTCTCCTCAACCGAAACCTACAAGTATTTGGGTCCGCGGAAGCATTAGGCATCAGTGCTGCCGACATGAAACAATCGTTGAGGGAGTGTTTCTTTGGCCGCCTGAATAAAGTGTACTAGTGTGCAACGTTGGTGATTGAGAGCCGAGGACGGTAATCATCAATACACACGTGTATCATACGACGTTTTTCAACACACTTGTGAAGAAAATAATACCAAAAAATTATTTTGTTCTTGGAGTTTTTAGGTAATAAACTTTACATAACGTTAAGGGCTTCACATCTTATATCGGGCGGTGTTACAACATAAATCATTTTCTTCATAACTACTCATGAAATGAGCAAGCAATAGGTACATTAACTTATTTTTACTATTGAACACGACCTTTTTTGTATCAAAACTTTTTAAGATCAAAGCAACTCAACCAATACAAAAAACCCTATCACCTACCTTCTCACCTACTACCCTACTCACTTGTGAATAATAGTAATGAAAAAGTCACAGTTTGAGTTTGATAATAGAGTGTCATTATGAGCCTAATTGCGGTGAAATTAGAGCCATTTTGTAAGCAAGTGTGTCGAAAAGTCTTATATCAGGTGGAAACAAGGTGCGCGCCTTCAACGGTTGGGTTATGCCAGTTTTGATGTATTCTTTCGGCATACTCAAATGGACTCAAACTGAACTTGACGCCCTGGATAGGAAGGTCCGTACATTGCTGACTACATATCGGCTGCATTACCCACGGTCATCGGTGATGAGACTGTACATCTCACGGAAGTGTGGGGGTCGAGGCTTTTTAAATGCTAAAACCCTTCACAACCGCGAAATTTGCAATCTCAGGGAATATTTCCTTCACACTGACGTGGGGATGTATCGAGATGTGGTCGCAGTAGACAAGGGCCTCACCCCACTCTCCTTGGCAAAAGAGAACTGACGCAAACCTGCAGTACTGGATACCAACGATCGTAAGGAAGAATGGCAAGGCAAAGAGCTTCACGGACGCTTTTTCTGGGCTCTTCATGGACCAGATGTAGACTTTTTGGCGTCTGTATCCTGGCTACGTTTCGGTGACCTACGGAGAAACCGAAGGTTTTGTCTGTGCGATTATGGATGAAGTTATCATGACGAATAACTATCGAAAATACATTGTCAAGGATGGTACGGTTGACATCTGTCGGGCATGCCACCGTCCCGGTGAATCAATCCGACATATCGTTTCCGGTTGTTCTCGTCTTGCAAACGGCGAGTATTTGCACAGGCACAATCTAGTAGCTAGGATTATCCACCAGCAACTTGCTTTGCAGTACAACCTTATGGAGTCTGAAGTACCATACTACAGGTATGTGCCCGACCCAGTTCTCGAGAATGGTCACGCCACATTGTACTGGGATCGATCTATCATCACTGACAGGACTATTGTACCCAATAAGCCTGATATTGTGGTGATAGATCGCCGAGAGCGTCGTGCAATGATTGTTGATATCGCTGTCCTTCATGACGAGAATTTCGTGAAAGCTGAGCAAGATAAGAAAATCAAGTATCTTGACTCAGCTCACGAGGTTGTCGATATGTGGGACGTGGACTTAGCAATCATTGTACCGATAATCGTTACAGTAAATGGCCTAATAGCGAAGAGCCTCGACCAACATCTCAGGAGGCTCTCATTGCGCAGCTGGATCAAGGGCTTGATTTAGAAAGCAGTACTCCTAGACACGGCACACATAGTCAGGAGGTTCCTTTCTCTAGAGCCCTGACCACCAACATCTTGGACCCTGCTCCTGATGTCGATGGGCCACATTTTTTTTTTTTTAATGTTTTTTACGATTTTTGTAAAAATATTTAAAAATGTACTTAATATGTTTGAAAGAAAGTAAACGAGAACATAGTGAAATTAAATATTGAAATCAGTTGGTTGCGCTGCAGCATCAACAGCATCCTGGCTGTTATAGCAGACAAGCTGGACACTCAGGTTCAGCATTTGGGTAAATCCACATGATTAAAAATAATATATTTTAGTAACATTAGTTTTTTTTATAGATTTATTTTTAATGGATTAATGGATCTTTATTTAAAACATTTTTATTTTCTT
Organism: Polymixis flavicincta; assembly: GCA_949987655.1. NCBI lineage: Eukaryota > Metazoa > Arthropoda > Insecta > Lepidoptera > Noctuidae > Polymixis > Polymixis flavicincta. The sequence goes on along the minus strand of OX465171.1, from coordinate 4,427,099 downwards.
ATAGTCTTAGGTAGCCTACCTATTGTCTAAAAGACTGTACTTCTGTTATTTTGCGATTCTGGTATTTTGCGAATCTGATGTTTTGCCCATTGCCTCTGGAGCGGGTGGTTTTCGATACAGTGAGTGACTCATGACTGTCGTTAGGGAATTGGCGTATTTTTCAAAAGGTTACTGTAAACATCGACTTATTTGACAGAGGTGCGGGGCGCCCCGCGTAGTGACAACGTGTCAGGACTCATAGCGACGTAAATGTAAGTTATAACAAATTATTTCAATTTTATTAGTAGAACAACGACGCAATTGGCAATTATGTCATTACGTCAATAAAAATGTTTTATTGTATGACATAATTACCAAATACGTTCCTGTTGTGACAAATTCACTTACAAATATGTAAAAAGTAATTTATTAATAATATTAATATGTCAGTCAATACGAATGTCAATGTGAATATCAAATATCATAATTACATATTTTGGAAATATTATGTTAGTATATAAAAGTTATTTGATGATCATATTGAATTTCAAATGATTTATACCAGTAGGTCCCATTTGTTCTATGGAACATGACGTAATAGAACAAATTGAGAAAATATTGTCCCTATTTGTACTATAGAACTACATACTAGCTTTTGCTCCTGTTTTTATTTGTCTGTGAATGCACAGAACTAAATGGGAATCGCTTTTCCCAAATTCTTCCATGATGAGACATATAAGACGTGAATGACATAATCACTGACGTTAATACCAGGTACAGTTCGCTATCAAAAAATTTCAACTACTATAGGGTAAGGAGCAATTAAACTTCGTTAGTAGGTACTTGTCTAATTATATTGTAAAAGAGTAGAAAACAAAAAGGTGAACAATAGTTTGGTATAAGGAATAATATATGAAGTAAAGTAATTTGAATATAAACAGACTAAAAGTGACGGACGACCGGTTCGACGCTAGGCGCAGCGTGCGAGCCTCGGTGGTGCGCGGGGGCAGCGCAGCACCGACACGGGCGCAGATGCGAGCCGAGCGACGACTCGATAGAGGGGCTTTAGGACTGCAGGCGTGTGTCGAACCGCGTAATATACTACGCGCTACAATCTCCCCCTCCAAGTCAGCAGAGTTTGCTGAAGCTGGCTTGGAACCCAACATTTTACGAGGACGGCCCTTCTTCCTGATGTGTAGGACTACGTCAGAATCACCTACATAGGGCGTTAGGAGACTGGCATGATACCTGCCTCGAGGTACTTTATCCTTATCGACTATTTCGTAAGTAGTAGGTGAGATTACTTTATCAACTCTATACGGACCTTCGCGACGCGGAGCAAACTTTTTTGTTAACCCTTTTGCTGCCTGACTAAGGCGATGGGTATCCACGAGGACGAGGTCACCCTTCTGATAGCAGGGTCCAGGACGACGATGTTTGTCGGCGGCTTCCTTACGAATGTCTTGTTGGCGTTCAACTCGCCACTTTACCTCTTGCAAGCGGTGAACGAAGTCGCGCAAATACGGCGTTATTTGTGGCACGTAGTTTTCCTGCTCTACAATAGCCCGCAGATCGTGGGCTATGTCCACTGGGGACCGAAACTCGCGCGCAAAAGTCAAAAAGGCGGCGGAATGGCCAGTCCCTTGATTATAAGCGGTATTTAAGGCAAAGCGTACAGCTGGCAATACTTCTGGCCAACGACGATGTTCCGGATCCAATAGGATCGCAAGCATCTTCTTCATCTCACGATTCTTTCGTTCAGCGGGGTTAGCCTCGTGGTGATAAACAGGAGTCAGAGATTGCTGAACCCCAAGGACGTGCATGGCCTTCTGCATCACCGCTGACACAAACTGCGTACCGTTATCAGAAATTACTCGACGGGGAAAACCATATCTCATGAAAACTTCTTCGATGAGTGCTTTTGCGCATGACTCAGCAGTCGCATCACACAGCGCAAACAATTCTACCCATCGGCTAGCAGTGTCCTCTACCAGAAGAATCCACTTCTCTCCCTTACTACCTTCAGGAAGCGGACCAAATAAGTCCATTGCGAGAACTTCAAAACGCTGCTGGGACACTGGGGTCTGGAGTAGACCAGCAGGTTTGAGATTTGTGGCTTTAAATTTCTGACACAGATCGCAAGACTTTAAGTACTGTGCCACGTAAGTTCTCATGTTTCTAAAAAAGTATCTATCTTTGATCTTCCGCAAGGTTCGCTCCAAACCCAAGTGTCCAGCTGTGGGCGCATCGTGCAGCTCCTTCATGAGCTCGCCCCGTAATGACTCTGGAACAACTAGCTGAGGTTCTTCGGAATTACCATCCGGATCACAGCGGTATAAAACACCTTGCGAAAGATAATAACCTCTATCAGTCCAGCGCATGGCTGCGTCGGGGTTATTGGAATCCTCAAAATCTTCTATGATTTTGTTTACTTCAGGATCCGTAAGTTGAGCATCGCGAATGTCCTCTGGTTTCCTCTGAGGTAAGTCAACGATCACCGGACAAATGCTGCAAGAGCTTGTAGCGCTCGGCTCTTCAACATCGGTGTTCACTGGTCGACTGAGAGTATCAGCAACTAAGTTGACTCTTCCAGGTGTATACTCGATATCCAAGTTGTAACACTGAATTTTCATTGCCCAACGGGCTAAACGACCACTGGGTGTTTTCAGGGACAAGAGCCATTTCAATGGTTGGTGATCGGTAGCCACACGAATCTGCGCTCCTTCGATGTATCCTCTGATTGTCCAGAGCCCACACAACAGCTAGAGCTTCGCGCTCTGTCGTGTGGTAGTTACGCTCAGCAGATGTCAGCAACCTACTCGCGTACTCAATAGGTCTTTCTTCGGTAGGACTCTCACCTTGCATTAAAACTGCTCCAAGCGCATAAGCACTCGCATCCGTGCGCAGTACAAAGGGTTTCTCAAAATTAGGTTGACGAAGAATGAGGCTAGTTGAAAGCCGTAGCTTAAGCTCTTCAAAAGCTCTTTGCTCACGCTCCCCCCATTGCCAACGTCGATCTTTCTTTGTAAGGTCCGTCAAAGGACGCGCTATTTCTGAAAACTGCGGGACAAACTTACGGAACCAAGAACAGGTTTGCAGGAAAGTCTTCAGCTCTTTAAGATTCGTCGGTGGCTTCATGTTCACCACCACTTCAACCTTCGTGGGATCAGGCTCGATGCCACGTACCGAATTGACGTGTCCCAGGTAAGTTAATCTATCCCTAGCGAAAACACACTTACTTCTATTTGCTTTCAGGTTGAAAAGGCGGAGGCGCTCGAAGACCTGCTGCAGATCCCTCGCATGGGATTCTAGATCCTCGGAAATTACCAAGATATCATCCAGGTACGCTACCACAGTGATGTCCTTCAAACCAGCTCGAAATCTGTCAATAAGGCGTTGGAATGTCGACGGGGAATTCTTCAAGCCAAACGGCATACGTCGGAAACGAAACATTCCAAAGGGTGAAATAAAAGTCGTTTTGTCCCTGTTTTCAGGAGCTACTTCAATCTGTCAATACCCAGCCTTCAAATCTATGGTTGACATTACACTGTTAGCCTTGGTGGACTGCAGGACCTCATCAATAACAGGTAAGGGATACTTATCCGTTTTGGTAATTTTATTTAAGGCCCTGTAGTCTACACAGAAACGTACTTCTCCGTTTTTCTTAGGCACCAGCACTACTGGGGATGCTCACGGCGATTCTGCTTCCTCAATCACTTCTTCTTCTAGCATCCTATCGATCTCTGTTCTGATGATTTATTTCTTTGCAGGTGTCACCCTGTAAGGCGGCACTGATATTGGAGCACTGTTCCCAGTGTCTATCCGATGCAAAGCAAAAGTCGTTGGTCCTCCCCCTGGTTCAAAGATATCCTCATTGGACTTCAGTAGGTTGGCCAATTTACTGCGTTCAGATGGTTGCAGGAGAGTACCCTCGTCATCGCGGAGACAAAAAGATGCAAACGCGGTTTCCGGATGCCCTACCTCATAGAGAATGGGATAAAGTACCTGTGAGCCTTCCAAAGACCAACAATTCTTATGGAAGTCAAGTATCATGCCAGCATCCCTAATAAAATCTATGCCGAGCAATGACTCCACAGCCCCAGGTAACACAATAAAATGAGTGGGTACAATTCTATCACAAAAATAAACATTAACCATTGCAGTCTCTACATTTAAACAATTGGTAGAACCATCAGCAAGCTTAATTTTAGAATCGGTTTTTACAAATTTTTGACCGTTTTTAACTAAAACATTTCTTAAACTAACACTAGCTATAGATAGTTTAGCACCGGTGTCTAAAAGAGCACTTCCACTTTCACCATAATTTTAATGTTTAGCTTTGGCCTACTACGCGGGTCTAATGATTTAACACCACACACGGACACTGATTGAAAGGGAACGGATGACGTATTACGTTTCTTCTCTTTACACGTCGAGCAGTTCGACCGAATGATGCCGGGTGCTCCACACCCGAAACATGTAACCGAAGACTCCGCTGGAGGAGGCGACTCTGCCTCTACGGTAACGTCCTTGCCGTTCCTTCGCTTTCCCAGCCCCTGACAAGTTTCTTTGACATGACCATACTGCTTACAGTAATTGCAATGGGGCCTTATCTTACTTGTGGAAGGCACAGCCGTTGGCCGCGCTATCGGCGACGACGAGGATGACGGAGGTTTCTTATCTGCAGGGACGCGCGGGTGGGATTCGTCAAGAATATCTTCGATACGGCGCGCCTGCGTCAACATTTCCGCAAAAGAATTAAAAGAGGTGCGTGTAAGCTTTTCTCGAATGTGTTGGTTAAGCAAACCATATGCCATGTCCAACTGAACCACCTCTGGAAGCAGGAAAGGAGGTAGCTGAGCGATTAAGGCCCGAATATGGCACACAAACAAATCCGTAGCCTCGTCTTCTCGTTGTTCCCGTTCGAATATTTTTCTATACAATCTATGCGGCGGCAATCGTGGTCCAAATGTTTGTTTTAATGATTCTACAGCAACTTGCCAGGAGACGGTGGTAACCTTTACTCCTTGCCACCACGTAGCGGCAAGCCCCGTCAACAACATGGGTAATCCACGAAGAGCGTTGTGGTCATCGACGCCAACACACTCTTTATATGTCTCTACAGCATCGATGAACGCCAAAACATTTCTTGACTTCTCGCCGTCGAAACGCGCCGTACACTTGGCGAAGTGGCCATTGCGGCCAGAACAAACTGATGTACTTACAGGTTCGCTGCGACTTAACCTGTTTATCAGCAACAGGAGTTGCTCAGTCGACATGGTGACCGGAGCCGCTGCAGCGGCAGCAGCCAGCTGCGGATCCATCGTGGCTACCTGCGCGGTGGCGGTGTCGGCTGCAGCGTCGCACGGAGCGCACTCCGGCGCGGGCGCTACAGGCGCGGGCGGCGCCATGTCCTCAGACAGGGCGCCGGCGCCGGCCGAGGTCGGGCTAGCAACGCGTGATCTTGTTAGCACCATTGCGAAATAGTACGAGGTTGTGAAACGGTCTACAAACGAACGAAACACCAACTTAGCTACTATGGGTAGTTTAGGTTTCACCTAAGCACTAAGCCTGTTCGTAGTCCCACAACACTTTAACAGTTATTCAACACAAATCGCGATCACTTAGGTTTCAAGTATGACCTAAGAGCTAAAACTTCTCACAGTTACGCGATCAAACAATCAATTATTAATAGTCTCATTAGAGAATTCACAAGTTCATTGTTCATACCGGCACAGTTGAAGGTCCGTAATCTAGGCTCAGGTATACAATACCTGCAACGAAACCTAGCACACAAATTACGACCATGCACCTATTCAAAAGTTCACAGTTCACACCAGCACAGTATATGGGTCCGTAATCTAGGTTCAGGTATATTCAATACCTGCGACGAAACCTAGCGCAAATTACGACCATGCGCCTATGCCCGAAGCGTGTTTGAATAAAAACTCCCCGAGTATTACGCAAGCGCGAAAAAAAAAAGTCCTGCGGGACACGAGGTCCGCTACAAATATACTTCACGAACCTAGTAGAACTTTCGGTGACCGTTCGCGTTCGCGCGCTTTTTTGTAGAACGTACCTACGCCAACCTTAGCGATCGGTAAATACGTAATAATAACACGCGCGACACTACACAAATACTATTTATTAAAATTAGTATTTACACACGAAAGTTTTGCACTTCAGTTCAGCATGTACCAAGTTCACTGATTCACTCACAGTTCAGCTCCACGTTAGGCTGCCAGTTATAGGGTAAGGAGCAATTAAACTTCGTTAGTAGGTACTTGTCTAATTATATTGTAAAAGAGTAGAAAACAAAAAGGTGAACAATAGTTTGGTATAAGGAATAATATATGAAGTAAAGTAATTTGAATATAAACAGACTAAAATTGACGGACGATCGGTTCGACGCTAGGCGCAGCGTGCTAAGTACGTACGTACTTAGCTTAACGTAACGTTAGCTAGCTCGCATAATACTCTACTGAGCCTCGGTGGTGCGCGGGGGCAGCGCAGCACCGACACGGGCGCAGATGCGGGCCGAGCGACGACTCGGTAGAGGGGCTTTAGGACTGCAGGCGTGTGGCGAACCGCGTAATATACTACGCGCTACACTACTCGCTACATAATATTTTTATTTTGAAAAATAAAAGCAAAACAGCAGTTAACAATACTGTTTCTGTAACAACAAACTAAAAACAATTCTTCTTACCGCTAATATATTCTTACATTAAACAGTCCGCGATAAAAACAAACTAAAACCATTTCTTCTTTTAACTAAAACATTCTTATATTAAATAGTCCCCGGAAAATACTTATTTTGTAGAAAGACTTCTCCAGCACAAAATTTACAATATAAATCATAAATTTTGATGGTTTCGTAGTCATTATGCATCGGGTACCGAAGATGTAGGCAGTCCTGGCAACGGCCCGTGGATGATATACCCTCTTCACTCATTACACTGTAATTTTGCAGAGAGTAAAAAAATCAATCTATCAAGATTGTTTTTGGTAACTGCAACTGCTTTAACATAAAATACATATTTTCAAAATTTTCAAATATTGTCGCCGGGTTATTGAGACAACAATCAATATTTGATTTCATGTACTTTATTGTTTTGAGAACAATTTACGGATTACTTCAAGCCTGTTCATTTTAATTTAGTTTCTTTTAGTTTTGTTCAAAACAAGTATTGACATTTTCACTTATTTTTTGTGAATTATTTTGTGAACGGCCAGTGCGCTCTTTAATGAGTTGACAAGTAAATAGTTTTGTTCAAAAACATTTCTACGCTAATTCCTTCAACAGTTAACTGTAGCTGGTTTTCTAACATGTAATGTTAATGTTTTTTTTTTTTCTCGTTTAGTTAACGATTTAGATTTGTTTAACACTTTTATTGCTTTAATTTTTTCAAAATTGCACCCTCAGCCATTTTTGTCAAAAATATTATAAACGATGGCGGAGTTCTTTTAAAATGGCCCACAAAATCGTGATGCCAACTCTCCACACTGTTAGTGATCCTATGTTTAACTCCAAAACAGCACCAAGACTTACGAAAATCATTTTTTAACCAGAATGATTCCATGTATTTCACACATTTTATTTATTTATCGTTTGAAATAGAAGCCACTTCCGCTTTTATATATACCCAACTATTGTCTAGCTCTGATAGAGGTAAAAACGGCAATACTGTACAAAGTGACACAATTATTTGCCTTTCGTCGTAAAGCTCGCGTAAAATGAAAGTAACAGCCATGGTAATTCGTATTTGGGAAAACTTCTTGAACAGCAGCGATTGCAGCCCTCTCAAAATCGGTTATAATTTCTGTCGGTGAAAATTCCGGAATAGTAGATTTTATAAATTCTAGCATACGCACATACATACATTTCTTTTGTTTTTTTGGTAATATGAACTATACTAGTGGAATTATATTAGTAAAATCATCAGAACTACCTAAATCCCCATTCATGGTGTAAAGTTCTATAAATGGTGCAGGACAAACTTCTAAAGTGCCATCAAGTAGTATTATTAAATATTTCGTATTATTAGACTTCTTTTGAAAAAAAAAAAAAACAGTAAAATACGGTTGTCTCCATCGTTAAAATCGGCAAGTAGAATATCGGTATACTGAGTGGGAATTTCTAACTCACATGCATCATTACAAGACAGCAAAGGAACTTGAGAGTGTTCATTCCTTTTACGATAAATCGTAGATTTGACTTGTTTATAAGAAGGTATATTTTGTATAAAATGTATACCTTTGTCGTGAAATATTGACACCACTTTTTTATACACAATCGGCACAGTTTCTTGCCCTAGAGCCTCTTCTTCGACACAAGTTGCTATCACGTTTTTTGTAATTTCTTTTGTTTCGTCCTTCACACAATTTATGTGATGTGGTTTCTTTTTCATTATTAATTTCTCCGTCTAAAAATAAAATAAATATTATTTTATAAAACTTTTTAAAACTGATAATTGATTTTTTTTTTTACATAATTAACCCACCATAGAAATCTTCATACTTCCGACACATTTCAGTTTCCGGTAATTTATACATCGCCATAATGACATCCCTCCAGTATAACTTGTCTGTAGGTAATATTCTTTATTACCATGCTGTAAAACTTACAATATTTACGTTTATTTCCATTACGCACCATCCGTCCAGGGCCCTATCCAATAAAGCTGACAATCCGACATATATGTCAAAAAATGACAAAATTGTAGAATTGTCGCGCTTAAGCTGTTTAATAAACGTGACAAATATGTCAAAAATCGACAGGTGAAATCTTGACATATTTTTAATGTAAAAACACGTTTAATTAAACTCGACATATCAAAAAACCACAGTCACAATATTTCTGACAATTGTCGGTGACAATATTGTCGGATTGTCGTGACAATTATGTCGACTTTTGACATAATATATTTGCAAAGAATTTTGTTTTATGAAGCTGGATGAGGGTAAAATTGAAAAAGATATTATCAAAGTACAAGAATAAAACAATCACTAGTGTAACTTCGATTGTGTTATGATCGCGTGTAAGATGGAAATGCACAGAAAACTTACCATTTTGGGCCTTATTTACGAAAGTAAAAATATACTTTTTGGGAAGTTTAGTGACCAATTGACCCACGATGTAAAAATAAATAAATGGAAGGAAATAGCCGAAAACTTAAGAACATTAGGTATTTTCAATAAAGACTGGAAATACCTTCGTGACACTACATGGCAAAATTGGCGCAAAAGGAACATGGTAAGGTTTAGTTTATTTTAACTAGTTTATCCTTCATCAATCCGTAATTTTTTTTTATTTATTTAGACCGTTAACCAATAAAGAAGTTATCAATTAGATATGATGTATTATATTGTGTAGGTATGTATGAAATATTCGCATTGTGTATGTGGAAACGATTTTTAGGGTTCCGTACCCAAAGGGTAAAACGGGACCCTATTACTAAGACTCCGCTGTCCGTCTGTCTGTCTGTCTGTCTGTCACCAGGCGTTATCTCATGAACCGTGATAGTTAAACAGTTGAAATTTTCACAGATGGTGTATTTCTGTTGCCGCTATAACAACAAATACTAAAAAACAGAATATAATAAATATTTAAGGGGGCTCCCATACAACAGACATGATTTTTTTGTCGTTTTTATATATACTGGTACGATAAATCTTTCAGGAAAAGAGAGATAATCGTCTGCAGACTGGTTCTGGGGGAGGAAAAAAATGCAAATATGACGATTCTGATGAAATGATACTAAAAATCATAGGAAAGGATTCTCCAGCAATAGATGGACTTCAAATACCAGAATCTTCAGGATCAAATGATACACAGGTATCCGTGCCTGTTTTTACAGCAGAAACACCACCTCAACCTCAAAATCCAATACGAAGAAAATCACATCCCCCAGTTGATTTATCAAATGACTTATTTGATTTTAAGAAACAAAAAATGGAAATAGAAGTAGATATTGCTAAAGAAAAACTTCAAATTGCAAAAAGAGAAAAATACAAGCTAGATTTGGAGCTACTCAAACTTGAAAAAGAATTAAACATACAGCCATCAGAATTTACACTACCTTTGTATTTACAAAACGCTCGGGTTATTGATGTTTGTACTGAACAAATTGAACAAATTGTTCGAACAACAGAGTCGGGTGCTGATAATGAACAAGTCAACGATATTATAATAAGTGCTATGAATGAAAATCTTTAAGTATAATCGATCATGCATTTATTAAAAGGATTAAATAAATTATTCATTCAAATAGTTGTATTAATGACTGTAAAACTGCAATCGCTTCCTCATCAAATACTTCGTCCACATTGTTATTATCTACAACTGTATCATTGTCATTTCCGCTAATATCTTGTTCTAAATAGGGTGCATTTGAGCCTAAGCGGTTTTCAATGTTATGCATAACAATGCAAGATAATATTACATTGCTTGCAATTATTGGCTGAACTCTAAGGTGATTTAGACACGGGAATTTTTCTTTTATGATTCCCAAAGAATTTTCTACCAATCTTCTCGTTGACTTAAAAGCACGCAAGAATCTTTCCAGTGATGCTGTCCTTGGTATTTGTATTGGTATATTAGGCGTCATAAGCCACTTTTTTAAACCATATCCACTGTCTCCCAGGATTATTGCGTTTGGGAATGGTCTCCATCCACTTTCCCATGTCCGTGCTAAAGAAGAGCATCTCATCACTCCGGCATCGTGAACAGAGCCAGGCCATCTTGCAGATGCGTAGAAAATTTCTAAGTTTGGCCCGCACACCACCATAATATTAATTGAATGGTTTCCGTTCCTGTCTACAAACGCAGATTCATTTTGATAAGGCGCATCTAGAGGAATTAACGAACCATCCACAATACCAGATATTCTAGGTATCCCATTATGCCTCATGAAAAGTGTTGGTATTCGGTTACAATTATCAGGCCAGCGAACCTCTTCTCCGAGTAATTCAGTAATCACGGCTCCACATACCCTTCTTATGCAATTATGTACGGTTGTTTTACTAAGCCCATGTGCATCACCAATAACGTGGTACTGTGAACCACAACCCATCCAATGCAAAGCGCATAAAATTTGTTTATCGGGTGTAAGTGCTTGGTTTCTGCTTGTACCGTGTTGAAGTCGATGAGCAATTTTATCAATTAAATATTCTACGGTAGATTTACATACCCGAAATTTTTCTTTAAAGCAGAAATCTGTAATTGAGAAGGAGAAATTGATTCTGCTTTTAAATGATCGTCGTTGCCTCCTCGTTTGTATTTGTTCCAAGTATTCATCATCACTACTCTCACTGCTCGATGTAAGTACCATTTTTTTGTAATAAACTTTTTCAATACACTTTTTTACACCTTCAAAATTCAAAATATGATTTCGCGACAGAGGGTAACGCGCCTGTCAGAATTGTCGGACAATTCTACAAATATGTCAACATGTCACGACAATTTTCTGTTTAATAAAGCAGATTTGACAAGTTTTTCACGACAAATTGTCACCTGTCAGCTGTCGCATATAAAGTTTTATAAAACAGAAAAATGTTAAGAAAAAAAAAGAGTCCGACATATTTGTGAATTTTCCACCATGACAATTTTGTCGCCTGTAAGTTTTATTAAACAGAAAAATTGTCGAGTTGTCACTTTTTGACATATGTCGGACTTGTCGGATTGTCAGCTTTATTGGATAGGGCCCAGTCCTCCAAAGTGATACGCATTATTAGCTCTGTGTACGCATTGAACAAGAGCGGTGATATAATGCACCCCTGGCGTACTCGTGCACTAGGATGGAAGTCACTTGACAGGACATCATCTGTGCGAACTGAGACTGTGGCCTAGGGTGCTTCTTATCTGGGTAAAAAATTGTTTTTTTTTATTATTATGATGCGTGTCACCCTTTTATTCTCTTCTAAGGCGCAAAAAACGAATACGTGATTTTTATTTTATTTTTAAACTAGTATTTAGGGGTCGCTACCGGCGAATGAAAATAAAAAGTATTTTTGTATTTTTTTTTTATTAACTTCTAAAAAAGACAAGCATACACAACTTAAATAAATATTAGGATACATTTTTTTTAGCTTATGCTAATAAAGTATATTTTTTTGTATCAGGGTACTTTTGCCTGAAATTTTTCACAACCAAAAGTAGGAATTGATTTTGTTGTTCGTCTGTGGTAATTTAGTTTATTAAATTCTTCAATCAATGCTACACCGCATTGTCATTCACCACTCTCATAGAACGTACGATTTTTCTGGAAGCTTTGTAGTCTTCATCTTCTTCCCAATGACGAGGTTCTTTTTTGCAGAAATGCAGACTAGTCCAGTCATTTAAGCTTAAATTAGGTAAGAATCTCGGAATTCGAGATACCCAGCTGTAAGTCTGTAAATACTTGTATATTAACACCCTAAAAGTTGTCTCAAAACCTACATATGGTAGGGTGTAAGCAACTATTAAATTTCAAGGTCAAAGGTCACAAAAATCGGATTTATGCGCTTTCTTTGGAAATATCTCATTTCCTATGGGTTTTTGCTATTTGTATTTATTATCAATATTGTAGAATACAAAATTCTCTACAAATTTTGTTTAAAAAGTTTTTATACGGTGAACCGTTTTCGAGATAGAGGGCGGAGAGCGCTATAATAATTATCCTCATTCCAAAACACATATTTTATTTCTGCACGCATTAAGTGGCTGTGACACAACTTCTGCGCTTTTTAAAAAGGGAAAAAATTCATTTTTTAAAGTTTTTGAGACACTGACAAATTTGGATGAACTAGCTGCAGCATTTGAGGAAGAAAATTGTTCGGCCCAGAGATTATTAGAGAGTGGAACTCAAACCTTATTGGCAGTCTATAACGCTCCGAAATCTGTGAAAAGTCTCGATCATCTTCGCTATATGCATTACGTCAAGTCTACAAAACTTAATAAACCTGTGCTGCTTTCAAATATTCCACCAACAAGTGCAGCTGCTCATCAACATTTCAACCGTGTATATTATCAAGTTCAAACTCGGTTAGGACATGATTTGGAACCCCAAGTATGGGGTTGGGCAATGCGAAACGATTTTCTGGAGCCTATCATGACAATATTACCACCTGCTCCAGAAGATTTGCTAAATACAATTTTCTGCAACTGCAAGAGTGGTTGTGGTTCGCGATGCGGATGCAGGAAAGCGGGCTTGCAATGCTCTTTAGCTTGTGGCTAATGTAATGGGCAAGCTTGTCTCAATGCTCTTCTACCATATCAGAGCGACATTAACGAAGATGGAACCTTTGACCCCGAAATCATGGAAGAACTTGAGACAAATGTCGTTGAAGACGATAATGAAGACCAGTTTGAAATTTACCAGCAGCCAGAAGACGACGATGAAGAGGAAGAAGATGATTAAAATTATAAATTGTAGTTTTTGTACCCTTTATTCCATTTTTTTACTTTCAATAAAAATAAATGTGTAGAATGATATTTTTTAATAAAAAGATTAATTGATAATTTTTTTTTTCATCATGTAAGAAGTTATTAACATTAATTAGGTTAAAATTCAAATATAATTCCTGTATTTTCATTAACAACAATTCTTGCAATTACATGGGCAGGTAAGTGTTGTTAAATAAATTAATACTGAATAAAAAGTGGATAGGTTAGGAAAAAAAATATAAAATATAATATAATAGTTTATAAAAATTGACAAATATTTATAATCATTGATTTATCGATAGTTCATCAACTATATATGGCGCGTTTTCGACCGGAGGCACCGGTTGACCTGAAGTGATGCTGTGACCGCGCGCTCTCCGCCCTCTATCTCGAAAACGGTTCATCGTATAAAAAAAAAAGTAAACAAAATTTGTAGAGAATTTTGTATTCTACAATATTGATAATAAATACAAATAGCAAAAAACCCATAGGAAAAGATATTTCCAAAAAAAGCGCAAAAAACCGATTTTTGTGACCTTTGACCTTGAAATTTAATAGTTGCTTACACCCTACCATATGTAGGTTTTGAGACAACTTTTAGGGTGTCAATATACAAGTATTTACAGACTTACAGCTGGGTATCTCGAATTCCGAGGTGAACTTACTATAATGACTAGACTAGACGGAATTCCCAGGATTCTAAAAAATCTTAAGGTGTTGCTCAAAATCAAAATCAAAAGTCATTTATTCAAACTAGGCTGAGAGTCAGCACTTTTCGAACGTCAAAAAAAAAAAAGAAAACATAAGACAGTCCCCCCAAAACGCCCACCCTTCGACACTTCCTGGTGGTCATGAAATCCTCAATTTTTTTTTCTTCGATGTGACTTAGATCCAAGGTCAACACCATTTTTTGTTTGCTTTCAAGATAAACTTCGTCATCAAAAAAAGCAAGCGCAACAAGTTCTTCAGACAGTACCACAAATGCCCCTGGAACTTAACGTTAGACCTGTTTTGGACATCACTGCTAATATTTTCAAATTTCTCAAGATTTTTTAATAGCCACGAGTCATTCCTTGGTGCTGAAGTTGCCACGGGAGCTTGGAACCAGCATCTTACATAAATGAGGGGTCTAAAAGCAAATCCGCCACTGTCCATTTTGAACGAAAACTTAAGTATGAATGCCACCAAGTAGAGCTCGTTAAAACGAATTTATTACATTTAACAATTTAGATGCAATGTTCCCACTGTCCCATAGTAAATGATGTTTAAAAATTGAGGTGAGAAGCAAAAATGCCACTGTCCTAAACAAATCAGGTGCAAACGCGCCATTGTCCATTTTAGCCAATCACAGACCGCTAAAATCGGCATATTCAAGATGGCCGCAGATGGTCGTGGCTGTGATTTCGTTGTGAAACTGTGTCTGACTATTTTGAGTTTTAAAATTGCATTGCGTGATAAAACGTGTAAAAAATGGAAGAAAATGTAGAAAGAGTGACTCCAGAATACGCTCGCAAAAAGAAAAGAGCACCAGAGACGTGGAAACGGGCTAGAGCAAAGTTTGAAAGGTAAGCATTTTTCCTTACAATGGCGTGTGTTTGTACAATCAGCACGTAAAGTGAATCTTATTTTTGGATCGGTTAAGCACGATTTTTCTTTTTTATTGGTTACTACCTGAGCCCATGACTCTGTAA
Organism: Polymixis flavicincta; assembly: GCA_949987655.1. Taxonomy (NCBI): domain Eukaryota; kingdom Metazoa; phylum Arthropoda; class Insecta; order Lepidoptera; family Noctuidae; genus Polymixis; species Polymixis flavicincta. The sequence continues at coordinate 4,412,003 of OX465171.1, read as the reverse complement.
GAGTGTAAATCAGATAAAAATAATCCTTGTTTCTGTATTAAATAGGTACCTACCTAATTATTGTTTCTAGGAATCCGGTGCTAAGCGGCAAAAACTGAATTTTTATAATTTTTATTCAGCCCATCTGTCCGTGGATCTGTTATTACCGCATCGTGTGGGTTTTTATTGAATAGGTCTCATAAAATGCAGGTTATTTCAGCCTACTTATTGTTACAGGTACTCTGCAAGAATGCCACCAGGTTTGCCACGCTGTAATCATGATGCGGAAAATAAACAGTTTAAATGTTGTAAATTGACGATGCTCGATGTACAAAATTTCCATGAAGAATTTTATAGAACAAAAAATAAAAAGGACCAAGATGCATTTTTATTGAAGCACTGCAGTGTGTCAATGGTGAAAAGACGCCGGCCAAGAGTAGGTCAGCGCCAGCCAACACGAAATATAACAAAATTATTTGTTCGGAAAAGAAATTCAGTGAAGTTATTACGAGTTTGTCAAAAAACTTTCATAACTATTTTGGGGGTTACCGAGCACAGAATAAGAAAAGTATCTCGAACATTTGCCAGCACAGGAACCGTAGTTCAAGAAAAAAGGGGTGGAGATCATACATCGGCCAAAAATGTGCATAAATTGAGAGAAGTCAAAAGATTTATAGAATCATTTCAGTGCTTAGAGTCACATTATTGCAGATCAACCGTTATGAGAAAATATTTGCCATCTACTCTAAACATTCGGAAAATGTGGAGAATGTATAATCAGAGCAAAGAACTCCAAGTACGTGAGTGTTATTTTAGATCAATCTTCAACACATGCTACAATCTGGGCTTTGGAAACCCTCGTACAGACACTTGTTCCAAGTGCAATGAGCTGCTTGAACGCATAAAAAAGTCAACAGATCCAACTGAAAAAGTAAATTTAATGACAGAGAAAAGGGTACACATGCTGAAGGCCAGAGCATTTTATCGGCTGCTAAAAGAAAAAAGGGACGATTTAGTTGTGCTTTCTTTTGATTGCCAGAAAAATCAGGTATTGCCTAAAATATCTGATCAGGCAACATATTACAGTCGCCAATTGAGGGGGCTAAAAGCAAATTCGCCATTGTCCATAAATTTTATTTAGGTCATTCAGAGAAACTTTAGCAAAGCAACATTATATTCGATTGTCTATAGCAATGCATGTTTTTAATGTTTGGGAAGATATATTAAATAGAAATCAATATGCATTCTATTCTAAACTAATATAAATTCGATAAAAACCTAATAAACAGACATGACAGTGGTGACTTTGCATCTCACATTGGACACTGGTGAATCTGCGTCTAACTGACATTGGACAGTGGCGAATCTGCAGCTAAGGGAAAGGACAGTAGTGCATTTGCTTCTAAGCGTATTATTAGTAGATAAAGTACAGTCAACGAAACAAGGCAATTGTTGTAATTTTTTTATTCAATAAAGACTTTATTTTATAAAAACTAGCAATACAGTAACAAATTAAGTTTAATTATGCAATTGAATTCGTAAGTCCCGTTAAACAATTTTAATTATGTTATTAAATTCTTAAGTCCGTATCAGGGACTGCAACTTCACAGACTTCTTCATCTTCACAATCTTCAGTTTCGTTATCTGCTCGTAGCATTACCTGTTTGTAGAAGTTTAAATCATCCCTAGAATTCCAATTCTCGCCAAAGTGTTTTTTTAGTAGAGCGTCAACATCTTTTATTTTATCTCTCTTCACTGCAACTTTGTCTTTTTCTATCAAATCCGGGTTCAGGTCAATAAATGTTTTTCCTCTCTTTAAAACTGACTTGTAACTTCCGATATCAGCGTTATAGTTAGGCTCCCCTCTTACATAAACATCATTACTTCTGTTTCGTTTTAAGAAAAATCTTTTGCATTGGTTAAATTGGAAGTGCCAGTTTCCCGGTGGACGAATTATATTTCCGAGAGCAGTTTTCCAATCCTTAACATTGTTCAATAATACAACAGTCCCATATTTCTTAAAGATTTCTATATATTCCACAGGTTTTAAAATGGTCTCCATACGTTTTATTTCCTTCTCAACAAGACCGAAAACCCGATCAGGTGGAATAAACGAGTGACCGGGAATGGGGAAAACTAGTTCGACTGTTTTAATATGGTGCGGTGCCTGAGTCAACCATTTGGAGCACATACCGACCATAATGCTGTTTTTGTTCTGGGCGCCGCATCCATCCGCTACCAGTCGAACAGTTTTGACATTTTCATTGTACATTGTATTTTGAAGCGTGTTATAGACGGCTGACGCTATTTCATTTGCGCCTTTACGATATTCATCTTCAGTCCAGGTATACAGCGTTACGTTGTCCCTGTTTAAGGTATTTTCTGGCACCGACTTTACGACTCCAAAATTATATATATAATAAAGTAACGACGAAAACGCAAATTTCAGTAATGGCTTTTTTTTTTAAGCTTAAGGCAATGAATTGCTTTTGTCAACCATCGTGCGCGATGAAGACCTGCTGGAGCTCTCAATGATATCGCTTTATTAGGCACACCTCCCAATAACTTTATTGTAAGTGTCAACAGTTTCTTGTAATCGTCACGTGGTTGATAATCATTTAGCTGTTTTCAGCACATGAAATTGCACTTCCTGCTATATTTTCTACGTATCTTACAGCACTGAAGAAACTATACTAAACTTATCCTGATCAATGTTAGGCCAAGCAGATCTAAATTGTTTGAAGATCAATATTTCTGGTCCACTTGATGGACCTAGTGCTTGGACTACGATTGCTTCTAGCAGTATTTCCATTATATGGTGACGACAGGCCAAAGAGCATCTTTTTTCCATATTTTGCTCTAATAGAATACAAGCACCTGCTCGTAAACCAGTGTTGACCGCACCGCAGTGGTGTCGAAGCAAAAGCATTTTATTTTGTCACTCAAGTTCCAAGAAAGAATAGTGTCGTCATAAACAGCTGAAGCACACGCCTCCCCAGTTCCATGACTGAGTTTTGAAACTGCCAAAATTTGATCTATGTACCCTGTCATGACACTAAAATGGGAAGGGGATTCAGATTTTTTTTAAGGGTCAGAAATCATTAACTAACCTCCCGCAATCAAACGTGCACTCTCTTTCACAGCGTGTTTGTTATTGTTGCTAGTTTGATGCCTATCTCAAGGTGTGACTGATGCGTGTGGGAGGAGGAGAGGAGTGAGCACGAGTGTTCTTGTACAAAATAATGTGACAAAGAGTTGCATTTGTATATTTTATTTTATCATGTCTAATTGTTGAATATAAGTGTTCTATGTACAGTGGGCTTCACGATGTGGGTACCCCCCTAGAAAGCACCTACGTTCGAACCCCGCGATGGCCGCATAGCAAGTTTTGTATTTTATTGTAATGTTTTTAAACAGTTTATATATAAACAAACAATCCAATATAATATTTCAGAGTGGTTACTAGTAGTTCGATTGGTCTAGAGGTTGAGGATACGACATGCGAAGATACCGATTCAAGTTCGATACTGGCAGGACTGACTATAAAGGTTTTTGTTAACGTATAAAAATATATTTCTCTAAGTTATACTATTTAAGTAACTTTTTCTTTTTATATATTGTTATTACTAGAAGTTTTATATAAAAAAATGAAAAACAAAAATATTTTAGTAAAATTTATTATGAAATGAAAAACTTAACTAATTATTTAACATTGTTTATTTAACTGTAACATATAAACGTTTGTATCGCTTCACTGCAAAAAGTTAACTTACAAACTACTTATAATGGTTGAGAATTGTCTACTTACCTTTCAAACTAGTAGAATAATTTTCATAACTAACGAGTGAAAAAACATGTCATCATTAGTTAACATTCTAATGAATAAACAATTTACATCTCTCGTAAATCATAAATATTATCTACGTCCAATAATGACTATTACTTAGCTATTAATCACAATAATGAAATAGTGAGGTCAAATGATTTATTCTTTGAGTTATTTCAATGTATTAATGTCAACACTTTAATTTATTATTTATTATTATACCTACTACAAAGATATAAACCAAACGGGATTACGGGATCCAAAATATCTAAGATAATCGCAATTGGGACCCACTTACTAATTTACTATAAGTCGTTATGTTAATAGCGGAGGGGATGACCCTCACTGAGAATTATTTACTGTAGGCGGCATCTCATATGAGTTACCATATTCCAGCCTATATTCCTACCGCGCATCAATTCCCAAGTCCTTATGACTTCTTGTTGTAAATTATCCTTGGACTTTAATTCACTTGAGTCCCAATTTAAAATCATTTGACCCCACATATTTTCAATTAAATTAAGATCCGGACTTTTAGCTGGCCAGGCGATAGTTATATCGTATAGTTAGTAATATAGTTAAAAAAAAAAATCAGCCTGTAAACTTAGCCACTCCTTCACCATTCGGGATCGATGCACAGCACAGTTATCATGGACGAAATATATTTGTGCTTCTGGGTATGCAAGACGCACCGTAGGCAAAATAACCTCTTGCAATATTTCATAATATGTTTTGCCATTCATTCGCCCGCCTATTTCTGTTAATTCGCCCGGGCCCAGAGATGACATCCATCCCCAGTCACCTGAAAATAAGTTTCTTTTAGTAACATAATATTAGTTTATTAGGCAGTAACTATAATGTTTAAGTTATTGTGGTGATAAACACTGCAAAAATATACCTTAATTGCAATTGCCTCCGCACTGTGGCGATTGAGATGCCGTGTCGTTGAGCACTTGAGCGAGTGGTTGCGAACGGCGATTTCAGGTGAACATCTACGATATCACGGTGGTGTTCCCACTGGTTTGTATAGATGCCTGAACATCTCCGCCCAAAATGTTTTAACTTCACATCAACAGTATCCAAATAACGTCGCACCCACAAGCGCACCGTTTTGTAGAAAAAGTTAAATTAAAAATTTAAAAAACCCCCGACCCAAACAAAAACTCAAAAAAGTAAAAAATAATATTTATAGGCCTTTTAATTTTAACGTAATATTTTGATCAGGGCATTGTCAAGTCGGGGGACGGCTAGGCCTCTGTTTGGCGTTTTCATTGACCGTCCTTCCTGGAAACTTCGGGTTTCCTGGAAATTCCAGGTGTTGCTCCAGCATCAGTTCAAGGTTATTTTATTCGTCTAATATCATTAAAGTAATAGAATCCCAAATTTTGAGTTGATCAGAGGCTAAAATCCGTTTTTCAACCAGAAAAGAGCTGATAATCTTCAAACGGCTGAACCGATTTTGATGAAACATGTCTAAGAACACTCCCGACTAATACACCTTTCAAACAAAAAAAACTAAATCAAAATCGGTTCATCCGTTCGGGAGCTACGTTGCCTCAGACAGACACACACACACACACACACACAGACACGTCAAACTTATAACACCCCGTCGTTTTTGCGTCGGGGGTTAAAAATTACCTAGAAAGCTTATTTTCATTTTAGTTGAAATTATTGAATTGTCATCGATCTTTGATAGGTGAGAAAAGTTTCAAACCAATCCGACGTTTTGAAGGGGGTGAAAATCACGTTCAAAGATTCCGTTACATAGAAACATACATAGCAAACTTAAAAAAACCCCCGACCCACACAAAAACTCCAAAAAGTAAAAAATAATATTTAAAGGCCTTTTAATTTTAACGTAATATTTTGATCAGGGCATTGTCAAGTCGGGGGACGGCTAGGCCTCTGTTTGGCGTTTTCATTGACCGTCCCCCGACTTGACAATGCCCTGATGAAAATATTACGTTAAAATTAAAAGGCCTTTAAATATTATTTTTTACTTTTTGGAGTTTTTGTGTGGGTCGGGGGTTTTTTTAAATTTTTAATTTAATTTTTATTTCTTGCTTTTTAAACTTAATGTCTCCCTTAAATCACCATTTATCTATAATCTATTCATTGAGACCTTTTCAATGAGCCCAAACACGATACTTCTGCTGTTTGTTGGTGAATAACTTGGGTTTCCTGGAAATTCCAGGTGTTGCTCCAGCATCAGTTCAAGGTTATTTTATTCGTCTAATATCATTGAAGTAATAGAATCCAAAATTTTGAGTTGATCAGAGGCTAAAATCCGTTTTTCAACCAAAAAAGAGCTGATAATCTTCAAACGGCTGAACCGATTTTGATGAAACATGTCTAAGAACACTCCCGACTAATACACCTTTCAAACAAAAAAAACTAAATCAAAATCGGTTCATCCGTTCGGGAGCTACGTTGCCTCAGACAGACACACACACACACACACACACACACACACACACACACACAGACACGTCAAACTTATAACACCCCGTCGTTTTTGCGTCGGGGGTTAAAAAACATTTTAAGTTAGTTGATCAATTAACCAAGTTTACGAACTTTTCAATTTAGTTTTATAAGATAATATTAGATTTACCGCTATGCCCATCTGTCTGGCAATCCCTTTAATGCTTGCATTTTGTTCCTAAAGAACCACAATCTTTGTTCACAAGAAACTATCTATCATTTTATTTTAAATTGTTTTTAACACAAACACGTATAGGTAGTATGCGAAAGGTGAAATCAAACTAGACTCATCAGACGGTAACCTCTAATAGATTAGTAAAATGTTTGCTTAACTACCCTCAATTAACTTTGCATTCGCTGTGAGTTCATAATATATCGATTAGACAGAGACAGAATTATAACATAAGTAGACTGATAATTCATCGCATTGTTAACTACCTAACCGGCTCAGTTGGTAAGAGCTAGCGGTAACCAAAGGAAAACCAATGATTCGATGGTTCGAATCTCGGCCGGGAATATGAACACTTTTTGTGTACTATTCCTAAGGATGGTAAATGTTTCAATTGCAAAGTCGTGTGTAGCAAAGTTAATTTTAATACAACTGGGGTACCCAATTGATGCAGCCCACTGTACATTGATCTGCAAGTTATCATTATCATATTTTTTTCAAACTTTGACACGAGGTAGCGACCCCTAAAAACCTATCTAAGAAATAAATAAAAAAATTAGGTTCGTTTTTTAGGTGATAGAAGCAAATGGCGGGCATAATTTTTCAAAAGTCGAAAAATAAGAAGCACCCTACTGTGCCCTCTTCATATAAACGTCTCAAAAGGTCTAGCAAGGTCTTCAGCAAAACCGGCCATTTCACCGAGTCGAATGCTTTGGAGAAATTAACAAAACAAATGAATATGGGCTTGTTGAACTCTCTTGGCTTCTCGATGATCTGGCGTACGGTGAGAATTTGTTCTCAAGTGCCCTTCCCCTTTACAAAACCGGCTTGTTCCGGAGCGATCTCCTTAGGCAGGTAGTTTTCAATCGCTTTTCGAGAATATGTAACATTGTTTTGCTAGCATGGGCTATCAGAGCAATGAGGCGGTAGTTGTTACATTTCTTTGTTAAACCTTTCTTGTGCAGGAGTGTGAATACGGTATGTATCCACTCCGAGGGACAAACTCCTGTTGTTGCAGATAATATGAAATATTTGGTCGCCACGTTCCCCTAAGGCTTTAATTGTCTCTATAGGAATTGCATCTTTACCAGGTATATTAACAGTACCAAGTTTATGTTCTAGTTGTACTTAGCCACTTTGCAAAATACATACACGAGCACGAATCACAAGAAGAACGCGAACTTCACTAGAAGAAACGTTATAAAAATAAAATTGCACCTAAACTTAATATTACTAAACATTCCTCTAAATAACAAGCAGTAGAATTATTGAATAGGTTGCCTACTGACTTAAGATCATTGATTTACAAAGGTACTCTATTCAAAGATAAAAATAAAGCATTACTCTTAAATAAATGTGTATATTACTGTTTGCAACGGAGCTGGAATGAATTAATGCCTACAATCCAGCAATTGAAGCGGACGGCGATGGAACGCGACTAGTGGCGGCCATGTTTTATCTGACACTTGACAAGTGTCTTTTTTTTCTCTTCCGACTGATTGAGAACCGCGCGTACGCATAATTGTCGCGCTCACCTTTTTATTGTCTGTATTCCATTTCTATATCAAGAAAATGTACTAGAACTTACTACGAACGAGTTTGCTTTTGATCACCCCCAACATTTGGTGACCCCGACGTGATCTTAAAGCTTCAATATTGAAGACAATAACTGAGTTCTGACGGCGCGGCCGGCGACGCAACCGCAAGGTGCCAACACTGCCAACCTACCGAACCTCGGCGCCTATCATTAGAAGACACAAGGCGAGCTGCTGCTCAAATGAAACCCCGCTCATAAGAAGACCTGATTACCTTACGGGCCTGTGTAGTGAGTGATTTGGTTTGCTTACAGGGAAGTACGCCCAGTTTTAGTATATTACCGTAACCTAAAATGCTTATATAGCCGAGTTCTTGCCTTATATAATACTGAATCTGGAGTCAGACTAATTTAAATGAGATGTATGCCTGCGTTATTATAACTAACTAGTTACTTTCTACTTGCAATCTATGGAGTCAGATTAACGATAATCTTCTATTAGGGAGGTACTAATTTATTAAACGACAACCTATGCCTTCCTAACTATTTTACTCTCTACTAAACAATTCCATTCTATGAACCTAGATTAATGATAATTTCTTAGTGGGTAGGCACTACTTAAAAACGACAAATTTAACCTACCCTAACCTTTTTTTTCCTACTTGCACTTCGCTTACGGGAACACCCTGGCATTTTCCAGATTCTCCGTGTGCACCTGCTTCTTGGGTTTCGCTGGAATGCGCTGCTATAAGTCTACCTGCTCGCTACAACTACTGCTTGCATCCTGCGCTGTGTGACCTGCCTTGCTCTTGTGTGTTGCTGACTGACGAGCTGTTGTCGTAGCTATTGCGCGACTTGCACGGTTTAGCTTTCTTTGTTAAACTTTACATGTGGTATCTGATACCAGGATAACTAATTTCTTGACGGTCTGTTCAGTTCTTATAAGCTTTCACTATGTCTGCTGAATTGAAAACTCTTATTCAGCAACGTGGTACGATAAAGGCTAGAATAACTATATTTTCAAAATACTTAAATACTGTAAAACTGATAGAAACTGACAGCATTCCTAAACAAATACTTGTTGAAACCGAGTTAAAATTAAAAAGATTTAAAGAGTTGTTGAATCAGTTTGATGATTTAAAAACTAAAATTGAAAGTTTGGATTCTGATCAGTTGGAGGAAAATGACATGATTGAAAGTGATTTTTGCTCAAACATTGCTACAGCTCAGTTGTTAATTGAAAGTCTTGGTCCTAATGATGTAATACCTGAAAATACAAACTGCAATTCACTGTCTAGCTGTCAGAATATTAAACAAGATTTCCGCAACTATAACATTAAATTACCTACCATTCAGCTGCCTTCCTTTGATGGAAACCATTTGAAGTGGATGGAATTTCGAGACACTTTCGATTCTTTAATTAACAACAATGATAGTATTCCGGATATAAATAAGTTTCATTACCTCCGTTCTTCATTAGAGGCAGGCGCCTCTGATATAATCAAGTCAATAGACTTCACTACTGCGAATTATAAATTAGCTTGGAATTTGCTTACGGAACGCTTTGATAACAAGCGGATACATACGAATAATCATTTAAAGGCTATCTTGAGTTTTGACACAATAAATAGAGAAAATTATAAATCTCTTCGCTCTATGATAGATTACTATTCTAAAAATATTCGAGCCCTATCTTCTTTAAATGATCTTGAATCCCGCTGGGATACTTTACTTGTATACATTATGGTGTCAAAACTAGATGGCGCCACAAGTCGCACGTGGGAAGAACACAGGAATAATATTGCTGCTTCTCCAACGATCAAGGAGTTCTATACTTTCTTACGAAATCGTGCTGACGTTTTAGAAACCTTGCAGTATAGCAAGAATGATGCTACTATTAAAACTGAAAAACGTTCTTACTCTGAAGACAAACAAACTAAATCATTTGTTTCTTCTAACACCAATGGAAAAACCTGTGTTGTATGTTCACAAGATCATTTACTTTACAAGTGTGATAAATTCAAGGACATGTCATTGGATGCTCGATACAGTGAAGTTTCCAAGCATAAGCTCTGTCATAATTGTCTGCGTCCTGGTCATTTTGCTGCTCACTGCAAACATAGTTCTTGCAAATTCTGCAACAAAAGGCACAATTTACTGCTACATAAATCACAGTCCAATAATGACAAGAAAAACTCACTTGATGACAAGTCTTCTGCGACATCACTTCCTCAAGAAGCAAGTTCCTCTCAGGCAACTTCAACTATTGCAATGTTTAATCCTGTATCACTCTCCGCAGCAATGCCTGGACAGATCCTCCTATGCACTGCTCAAGTGGAAATAATTGATAGTCAATCTTCTGAATCACACATTGTTAGAGGACTACTGGATAATGGAAGCCAGTCTTCATTTATAACTGAAAGAATGCAAAAGAAAATGAATTTGTCTTGTTCTAATACTAATATATCAATTGCTGGTATAAATAATAAGCTAACTAATACTACTAAAAGGTGTAACATAAAACTCAAATCGCGGATTAATTTATTCCATACGAATGTTTCATGTCTTTTAGTGCCTGATATTACTGGCATGTTGCCCAGCTCAAGGATTGACCCTTCTGAATGGAATCTTCCTGAATTTAAAGAACTAGCAGATCCTACCTATTATATACCCTCTGGAATTGATCTACTGCTAGGTGCTGATGTTTACTGGGAAATTGTAGATTCTAAACAAATTAAGTTAGGGAAAAATAAACCTACACTACAGAAATCTAAGCTGGGTTGGCTCGTGTCAGGCCCAACCGGTGTGAGCCCTTGGGCACGCCACGATTGCGGCGGTAAGTCCCCTCTTTGAGGAGTGGTTTGAGAGGCGGCATGGCGTCCTCACCTTCCGCCTGACGCAGGTCCTCACCGGACACGGTTGTTTCGGGAGGTTCCTGTTTCGGATAGGGCGGGAGGCAACGCCCGGGTGTTTCCACTGCGAAGATCGCCCTGAGGACACGGTGGAGCACACGGTGGCGGTCTGCCCTGCTTGGGCGGAGCACCGCCGTGTCCTCGTGGAGGCGATCGGCGGCGGCGATCTCTCGCGTCCGGCCCTGGTCCAGGCCATGGTACGGAGCGAGAGGGCATGGGGAGCCGTCACCTCCTTCAGCGAAGCAGTGATGCTCGCGAAGAGGGAGGCGGCGCACGTGAGGGAGAGGCAGCATATGCGCCCTCGCGACCCCAGCCGCCGCAGGATACGGAGACGCCTTGGGCGTCGGGAATCCCAGGCCGATTTCCGGCCACCGTAGGCATGGGCTTGCGGACGGCGAGTAATGGGTAGCTGGCTGTCCGGTAAGGACCAAGCCCAAGTCGACGGCGCGTTGTGTTCCACGCGCGCCTCAAAGAGATGTCAGCACAAAAAAGATGGGACCCGCAAGGGTCGATGCCTGCCAGGGGTGCGGGTTTGTTCGAAAGAGACACCACAGCCCCTGGCTTAAGGGCTACTGAAGGAACACGGGTGGGTTTTAGTCAGTAAAAGTCTGACACGCCCTCCTGCTCCACCCAGAGCGGGAGAAGTTATTTGATGATTTCCCACCCAAAAAAAAAAAAAAAAACCGGTGTGAGCCCTACTACTGCTACTACTCATTCTATTTTTTCTCAGGAGATTAGGGATTCTCTGTCTAAATTCTGGGAAGTTGAGGATGTTCCTGCTCTGCCAAATAAAAATATTAAGTTTTCTGATGAGGAACAATATTGTGAAAATCACTTTATTGAAAACACTGTCCGCCTGAATGATGGAAGGTTTTGTGTAAAGCTTCCTTTGCGTGAAATCCCCAGTGAGGCTCTAGGGGACTCTTATCTTATTGCTAAAAGGCGTTTCTTATATTTGGAAAGGAAACTAAACAAATCTGGAATGAAGAATGACTATGCTGAATTTGTTAACGAGTATCATCGATTAGGACATTTGACTGAAGTAAGACGTCCTAGCTTCGGATACTATATTCCTCATCATTCTGTGATTCGCGAAAGCAGTGAAACCACTCGCTTAAGAGTAGTCTTTGATGCCTCTTGTAAAACTTCCTCAAATAAGTCTCTAAATAATATCGAATTTGTCGGACCAGTAGTTCAGGATGATTTAATGGCAATTTTGCTCAGGTTTCGTCAGTATACTTATGTGGTGACAGGTGACGTGGAAAAAATGTATAGACAGGTCATGGTAAATGAATCACAGCGTCACTTACAGCTTATTCTCTGGACGGAAGATGAAAGTCAACCATTGAAAACCTTACAGCTGAATACTGTCACTTATGGAACAGCTTCAGCTCCGTATCTGAGTACTAGGTGTCTAGTTCACTCGCAGCGGAGTGTACAGATGAAGCTGTTGCCAATACTATTAGACATGACTTCTATGTTGATGACCTGAATACTGGGTCGGACTCAAAATCGCAGTTAAAGGCTAACATTTCAGGAGTAATTGACAAACTTGCTGAAGGTTTCCCTTTGCGTAAATTTAGAACAAATTCTCCTGATATTTTTGATGACATACCTACTACTGACCAATCTCAAGACTTTAGCAAACAATCCTCTGTCTTAGGATTGAAATGGACACCTAGCTCTGATACTTTGCACTATTCAGTCGAAATTAAATCTAGTCCTAAAACTACGAAACGCTCTATATTGTCGAACTCGTGTCGAATATTTGATCCCTTGGGTCTCTTATCTGCTTGCACTATTTTTCATAAAATCTTATTACAGAAACTTTGGTTGCTTAAAGTCGACTGGGATGATGAAATTCCAAAGGACATTGAAAACTCATGGATAGAATTCTACAATGAAACACAACAGTTTGCTCATATTCAGGTACCTAGATACATTTTCTGTAGTTCTCCTATTTATATAGAGGCACATTGCTTTGCTGATGCCTCACAAGATGCATATGGTGCATGTATTTATCTAAAATCGACTAATCGTTTAGGTGAAGTTAAATGTAACTTATTATGTGCTAAAACTAAAGTTTCTCCTTTAAAATCTGAAACAATTCCCCGTCTGGAATTGTTAGGCGCATTACTCAGTGCAAAACTATACTCCAAAGTACTTGACTCTTTAAAAATTAAGATATCACGCTCAGTATTTTGGACAGATTCTACCATAGTTTTAGGATGGTTATACACCCCACCTAAAACTCTCAAAACTTATGTAAGCAACCGGATTGAACAAATTCGAGAATTAACTGATATAACTACTTGGCGTCATGTACCTTCTGAGCATAATCCTGCTGATATGGCGTCCAGGGGCATTCAACCACGTGTTCTGCATAATAATACTCTTTGGTGGCATGGTCCTTCCTTCCTGACCAAGTCTGAACATGAGTGGCCCCAATCTAAATCTACTTCTACTTTACCTGAAATAAAAATAACTTTAAATGTTAAAACTCGGCTTACTGATATTGTACCATTTCTGAAATACTCTAAACTATATAAACTGCAAAGGATATTTGCTTATGTACTAAGATTTATAAATAATATTAAAAATGTGCATACTAAATTAAATGGTGAACTCACCTGCTCTGAGTTGAACAACTCACTGGTACTCATAGCTAAGGCGTCACAGAGAGAATGCTTTTCAAAAGAAATTCACTCACTTGAAACTTTAAATAAATTAAATTCTAAATCACGAGTTCTCTCTTTGAACCCATTTTTGGATAAACACGGTGTGTTGCGTGTCGGTGGACGGATTGATAATGCATCTCACTGTCCATATGGGAAAAGGCATCCCATACTACTAGACTCCAAACACGCTTTCTCTAAACTTCTATTTGAGCAAGAACATCTTCGTTTTCTACACTGTGGCCCTCAGCAACTTTTAAATACTATCCGTGAGCAATTCTGGCCTACAAGTGGGAAAGTATTAGCTGTGACTACTGTTAGAAAGTGTGTTCGTTGTCAAAGATTTAGAGCTAAACCTTTAAATCCTATAATGGGTAACTTACCGCAACCTCGTGTAACTCCTGCTCCACCGTTTGCGACTTGTGGCACTGACTTTGCAGGACCTTTTTTAATCTTAAATAGAAAGGGTCGCGGTGCCAAGACCTCTAAGTGCTATCTATGCATATTTGTTTGTTTCAGTACCAAAGCTGTGCACTTGGAAGTCGTAAGCGACTTAAGTAGCGATGCCTTTATCTTGTGCTTGCGTAGATTTATTTCACGACGAGGTAAACCTCATACTATATACTGTGATAACGGTAAAAAATTTGTAGGAGCGAATAATGAACTGAACAGACTGCTCAGGGAAAGTGAACGTTTAGTTTGCGACTACGCGAGCAAGGAAGGCATAACATTTAAATTCTCTCCCGCATATGCACCGCATTTCGGCGGAATCTGGGAAGCCGGAGTTAAAACGGCTAAATATCATTTAAAGCGAATAGCGGGTAACTCTAGTTTAACTTTTGAAGAATTATACACACTGTTTGCACAAATTGAGGCTATTATGAACTCACGTCCGATTACTTCAATGTCTGCTGATCCATCTGATCTGTCTGCACTTACACCTGGGCACTTCCTTGTGGGTCGACCATTGACCTCACTACCTTCACCCGTTACCGAACGAGTCAGTATCAATAGATACCAGCTGATTGAGCGCTTAAGACAACATTTTTGGTCCCGATGGACGAAAGACTACCTAGTCACTCTACAGCAACGTGTCAAATGGCAGCAAGCACAGCACCAAGTTCGTGTCGGCGACCTGGTCTTCATCTTAGACGACCAACTGCCACCTATGAAATGGCTCATGGGCCGCATTCTGAAGCTGTATCCGGGAGCTGACGGTGTATGCAGGGTAGTCGACGTAAAAACAGAGAACGGCGTCATTCATAGGCCCGTCTCTAGACTAGCCCTACTAAATTCCCAAGAGCTCCTTGGGGACCATGTCCCCAAGGGGGGGGAGGATGTTTGCAACGGAGCTGGAATGAATTAATGCCTACAATCCAGCAATTGAAGCGGACGGCGATGGAACGCGACTAGTGGCGGCCATGTTTTATCTGACACTTGACAAGTGTCTTTTTTTTCTCTTCCGACTGATTGAGAACCGCGCATACGCATAATTGTCGCGTTCACCTTTTTATTGTCTGTATTCCATTTCTATATCAAGAAAATATACTAGAACTTACTACGAACGAGTTTGCTTTTGATCACCCCCAACAATTACATATCTTAATTGTTCTAATATTTATTCATTAGTTTATGACATTGAAATATATGCAATACTATTCGATAATATACATTATAGAGAATAGATTTTGGTGAAACTACTGTTTGAAATTCATAATTTATTATTTTTAGCTATATATATTATGGTATGTACAAAATATTTCAGACACAATGCGAATTGTTATGTGAATAGATAAATAAATAATAATAAAAATAACTTGTATTTTATAATTACAAAGGAGATGTTTGACTTTGGGCTACCACCATGTACACTACATAGATAAATAGGAAAAAAATAGGGGATTGTCATAAAAATACAAAAAAATATATTTGAAGAATAGTACAGGCGTACGTAAATGATTATTTGGGAAGTTTTTTTAATAAGATAACCCTATTTTGGTAGCCATGACAGTTGTGTTTGACATCACTGACGTTTGGCAACTTTGACAGTTTTATGTTTCGTGACGTGACGTCTTTCTTTGACAGTTTGACTTTGAATTGTTGAATCGTTGTGTTCGCGCGTATTGAGTTGATGTGTTTCGAAGTTTTTCTTGATTGTTTTTATTTGGCGACAACAGTTACTACTACGGACTTTGATTGATTGCTTCCCTGTTGACCTCGGCTTTGTTTTATGGTTTCTGATTCACCTGTGATTGCTATTATCCTTATTCTACAATAACAAATTGACTTTCAGGTATGTCCCCTGTGCATTTACTTGTTGTTTGGTTCAAATGGTATTTTGATGTGATGTTTTCTTCCCTTGTTTCATATTCTAACATATTGTTATGTAACTTATTCCAGTTAATTGCCAATGGCGTGCCTACAGTGCACCTGTGTAATTGATGAAAATGATCAATATTATGTTGCCGATGATATGGGTCCCGAAATAATTTCGGTCATCGAGCGGTATCTTGGTCATCAGGTAAAAATATTTAATTTATTTCTTTAGTGTAACATCTTATATCTATAAACACTGTATAACCTCTTTCTTGTTTTGTTTTGTTTTAGGTTGATGAAAATGGAATAATGTGCTCACAATGCTTTGCCATTATAATGCAATTAATGTCTTCTGGTAGTGCTCTGGCAAATGAACATCACGAACTCCAGCATCGCCATGATAGCAATGTTTGTGTTAGATGTAGAACATCTTTATTTAACAGGCGTGCTCACTCTATTCCTGACGGTCCTGAAAGACAATACATAACTGAAACAATTGGTCCGAGAGAGGTAAACATGTCCTTTGTTTTCTTTTTTATTCATAAAAGGCAGGCATGAGAAATGACTGCAGATGTTTCTTAAATATTATCCAAGATAACAGCGTTGCAGGAAGAAAAAAAGAACAGTCAAGAAGATTTATCTAAATAACTACCTACCTGTATACTATACTTATTCCCCCTTATTCAAAAACGCTGGTTAAAGTTAAGTAATGATTAGCGTCTGTTTAACCATACATATTTGACGTTTAAACATCATTTAACTTTAATCATCGTTTATGAATATGGCCTAATTACTAAATTTTTTTTTTTTTTGTTTTAGATACCCGAGGGTGGCTTAGTATGTTATGCTTGTTGGGTACATACTCGGCGTACAATACAACAACAAGGAATTATAGCAGCTCCTGCTGTTGATACTAATATATGTGTATGGTGCCGACGGTCTCTAGCCCAAACACGCAGCCACACCTGAAGGACCTGAACGGACCAGAATAATGGCAGCAATATATCCAAGAGAGGTAATATTGACAAATTACCAACTTTTAGAATGATATAATTGTGTGAATAGCCAATACATATATTATTGTATTCTTTTGTTTTATTCAGATTCCGCCAGGAGGACTGGTTTGCTATGCTTGTTGGGTATCAGCACGTAGAAATGTGGAGCGTGCTACAAGGATTGAGGATAACCAGCAAACTCCAGGCCCGTCTAACCTTCATCATGACTCTATATGTGCCTGGTGTAGAATGTCGCTACACCGAAGGCTAACACATTTGGCTAGTGGCCCTGTGAGAGATGAAGTCGCAGCAAGAATTTATCCCAATGAGGTATTTTTTTTAAAGTTGTTTATTAAACCTCTATACACAAGTAACCTAACTGTGTACTTGGTAGACTCTAATCAGTGACTATTAGTCAATTATAAATCTTAGAGCTAAACTCTTTCTAAAAATCTTAAAACTAAATTGGCACTGACAGCTAAGGCTAGCTGTCAGTGCCAATTTAGTTTTTCACATATTTAACTAAAAACCCCTTCTGTTGCCTATAAGTAAATTGTTTTCTTGTATATTTTCAGTTACCAGAACAGGCGCTTCTTTGTTCCAACTGCTGGACACTCGCACACGATAATATAAGCATGGAGCAAGAAGTTGTGCAGCAATATGATATCCAGCCACCAAGTGCATCAATAACACTTGATGGGTTTACACACACAACACAGACAAGTGCTCATTGCTTTGTGCCGGCTTGTAACAATGTGGAACGAAATAGAGTGCCGGAATATTTAAGAAAAATTATTTTAAAATCGGAAAAAATATTTGTGACAGAAAATGCACGAGTATGTAATGAACATAAATCATTATACAACTGGGAGTTTCTGGACCAGCATCAGTTCTCTAATACATTCACAAAAAATGAGATAGAGTCAATGCTGAGGCTGAGCATCCAGCACCGTGAAATAAATCAATTCGAATTTAATAATATAACTAGTATTGACGACGGACTTTTTAAGTTCTGGACTGGAGTCACAAAAGACAATTTTATGAATATTTTAAATCTAATAAGCCCAGCATTGACTTGCAAAAACCCAAAAACTGCTTTGGGATTATGTTTGGTAAAAGCTTGTACAGGGGACTCCCATGAAAGGATTGACTCTCTGTTTCATCTGTCAAAGTCCTCAATAACACGACTGCTTCAAGTAGCCAGAGAGGCATTACTAAGCTTATTTGTGCCTCTCCACTTGAGAATCAATCTTACAAGAAATGATTTAATTAATAGGAATTTATTAATACCCGAGGGCTTGTTTGGAAACAGAGAGGCAAGTGTGGGTACCAATAGTAATATGTGATGGTACCTATATATACCTTGCACAAATATAGAAACTTAGTTAAACCTTTTCTTATTGTTGCCACTGATGGTTACATTTTTGATATTTTGGGGCCCTACCCAGCAACCGAATCAGATTCGGACATCATGAAAGCTTTATTCCAAAATGAAAACGAGGGCCTAAGTGCTTTTTTTCAACCCGATGACGTTTTCATTTTGGACCGAGGCTTTCGTGATTCCATTCTAATGCTAGAGGGGTTGGGCTTCAAAGTATATAAACCGGAGTCCTTAGAACAAGGGGAGACTCAGTTATCAACCATCAGTGCAAATAAGACAAGGTGTGTGACACTATGCAGATGGGTGGTAGAGGTAGTTAATGGTCGATTGAAAAGAGACTTTAAGCTACTGAGACATGAATATTTTAATTTGGCTGCCACCCATCTGATGGATGATGTTCGTATTTGTGCAGCTATAATTAATGCCTTCCATCCAGTGATTGAAAATAGACCAGATGCTGATGCTATACTTACTCGAGCAATACAGAGAAAAAATATGCCCAACCGGTTGGCAGAACTTATAATTGCTAACCGGATCAACCGCTACAGAGCCCAATTCACAAGAATCGATGGTCAACTTCCAGAGTTAAGTATTTTCCCTGAAATTACCATGTCTGACTTGATACTTTTTGGGCTGGGTACCTATCAAATAAAACAGGCTAGAAGCTATTTCGGGGAACATATTAGGCAGCATGGATCATTTCAGGTAGAAATATCGGACCAACTGGAAGTAGCGGCAGAAGCAACCCCACCCCAACTTGATCCTCTTTTAATCAGAGGCCGTATAAAATCTCGACATAGCTCAGGACGGACATATTATACATATATATTGCTGGCAAGGGAAGGATCAAGTTGGGATGATAAAATAATCAGCTACTATTGTAGCTGTATATCAGGAAAAAGGACAGTGGGTTGCTGTGCTCACATTATGACCATTGTGTGGTATTTGGGTTGGGCTCGGTACCAAGAGAGCATAGAAGCTCCGGCGTCATTCCTGGATGGAATATTAATAAGAGATGATATTGTGGAAAATGAATAAAATCTTAAGTTCCAACAAGTTGTTTTATTTATATGTATACATCTCATTATGGCAAAAACCCTCTTTCGGGAGGCTTACGTCCAGCAGTGGGCGTCTTACATGATACCTCTCATGACTGATTTCTCATCCTAATACTAATACTAGGAACTAAACAACATAGAACTGGTTTAAAAAACGATTACTGCCTAGTTGGTTGTAGTCGTTTAGTAAGTTGTCGCTGTATTGTTGGTTTCTTCCCAGCTGGTACTGTGTAATAGTTAACAACTCTAACAATAACTTGCAGTTGTCAGGTATTGCTCTCCTATGAATTATCGAAGTCCAGGGTATATTGATAGGCATTATAGAATGAAACACCAGGACAGTTTGATAAACAAAATAACGTTCAAGCCTTAGTTTCTTGCTCCTCCGATATAACCAATCGTTTCAATAGGTAATATAATATGATGTACTGCCGCAATCGAGTAGAGTATCCTGTAGTCCTATTTTATAGTAATAACTATAACGAAACCCAAGTATTTTCGGGATTCATGTTTTGTTTTGTTTCGCAGGTTATAGATAGACACATGACATCAATCAAATGTCATTGTCATAATGACATTTCGCATATTGCTGATCCACCATAATTATTTATTATGTTCTTTCAGCATAAAGCATTGGACTTGAAGATACATCTAAGATTTTACCGCATTTAAGTTCAATAGTGAAAGAAAACATACCTTCCTTCCTCGATTACCTGTGGCTTCACACCATAGCAGCGCTTGCGATGAGCTATGGTACAGCAAGCTGTCACTTGTCAACTGTCAATTCATAGCGTCTAAAATTTTTGCCGCCATGAACGTAAAAAAATTTCTCTCGTTAATTTTCTTAGAAAATTACTAAAGTTTCTGGTAAAACTTTATAGAAAGTGAATAATAGTGCTTCTGGTCAGTGATACATAGTGTTACGCTGATCGTTAGTCAGCGAAATGCCGAAATACGAAATTGAAAGCTCACAACACGTGTTCGCCGGTGCCGTTTTAAAGCAACCGTTGTAGCGAGCTTGAGCGACGAATTCTCCTAAGTGCGTAAGTGGCGAAAAACGCTTTTCATCCTCGGAGGAAGAAAGTAGCCGTTTCCCACTGCTGACCAATTACTGTAAGTGGACCTACGCATTTACAATGGAATAAGTAGCCAAGTAAGTGTTCAATTTCTGTGAACATGACACAATTTCCACATCATATCACTAACTTTACAAAAACACTTATCAAACTTCTAACCTGGTTTTGGTTAAATAAATATCCACTTCGGAAGTGCATTGTGGTATAGGTAATACACAATCCGATTTGTTTTATGAGACAGAAGTGTTACAACTGAAGGATTTCAGTGTAAAATAAGATAATTAGGTAGATACTCGTAAACTCTGCCCCTAAGACAACCCATTGACAGATATTCCTGTTTCAAGCAATATAAAAATGAAATAATCCAAATACCCATTAAAGAAAACCTTAAATTTATGGTCATCTACCCCATGTTTCTCACTCTGAATTAGAAGAAGCCACTAAACCAAACTAAAGGTTACTTAGTTCCCTCGGAGGGAGTTTTGGTTGGATGCTTAATGTGGGTGGGTGTGGGTAGCCGAAGGAGCTAGCTGCTAAAGCAGGTCTACTAGGACTTGTTAATTAAGCAGCAACCTACCCAATAGGCTTGTACCCTACTGTCACCTTTGGAAGTAGTGAGAATGTTTCTTCCAGAAGTGTATTTTAATTTAAATTGTTTATTGCTGTCTAGTGGCAAGCTGCTGTTAAATTACAGTGGTTCAAATGAAGAGCTGAACTCTTTTGAACTCTAAAATCTAGCAGATATATATATAGCATTTAGAACATCTAATTTACTATGCTATACTGCTGTATTTTGTAATAATTAAGGAAATCTTATAGTTATGATCAGGATCATTGATCAATCAGAATATTAAAGGGAATAAATACATCCACCACACAATTTAAAACTGACAATATATTATTTAAAGCTATTATTAGAAGTAATACTTGTATAAAAATAAAAAAAATAAACTTGATAAATGGGAAACATTGCAAAGATACTTTTGACAAAAATCAGACTTCCTAAAGAAACATGTAAAAACTTTAGAATTAAAGGCCTTTCTGTTTCATTTCTGTTTTTATACTGAAGATAATCACAGGAAGTCCAACACTGAATAAGTTTATATTCACCACAATTCAATTTTGTATAAGAATAAGTATCTTTAATCAAAATAATTTATGCAAATTTTTAAACTAACAATATAAAAAAAATATTTTTTGTTTCAATACCTACATTACACATCAATATTATTAAAAAGTAAAACAAGAGTATTGATATGTTAATTAAAGGTAGTTTTTCATGTAATAGTCTACACCAACAACTCCGAAGAGTCTTTTAGAACCTAGAAAATTATGGTTTTCGGCCTTTCTTGAGTTCTCTGGACAATCAGCCAACTGTGTGGCAGAGAATTTGCGAGCCTGTGGTATCCGCATTCTGGTTAATGTAGTTCAGATTGAAATTAGCTGGCCCACTAGGAAAACTCAGTTTATGATTTCTGTCTCGGAGACGGTAAGTCCTAATAAAGCTTAGGTGACAAATTGTCTTCGAAGGAAGAGCGCTGCTGTCTGAGAAACAGATATTTATTTATCTAGTTCAGACACAGATGTCTTGGCGAACTTCTTTTTAGTATAAGCTCATTTATGTTAAGTTATTCTATATTGTACTGTCTTACTTGAATTAAAAAAAAAAAAAAATCCTAAGTCAATTCTGAATTTCCATTAGGAGTTAAAACAAGTAAGCCTGCTTTGGAACACTGATACTTATAAGACCCTGTGTGCAGGCAAGGTGTAAAGGAAGATGATAATATCAAAAATTCTGAAAAAAAAAAAAAAAAAAAAAATGGGACTTTGTTCCCTGAACCAAGTTCAAAGTGTATTAAATTTAGGTGTTCCATATATAATTTTTGCAATCCTTGTAAGGGAATGCTTATAGTCTCAAAAGTTTTTGAGAAGGGCAGACCAAGACAAATAGAAAAACGTTGCTCTACTGGTTGGCCATGATTAATGTGGTAGCTAGAGGCTATTGATAAACCACAGCTCAGTTCCTCAACACATGAGTAAGGAAACCCACTTCTTGTCCACACATGCAGTGGAGGAAGGGTAAGGAGTCCACATGAAAGGGTTACCCTATACATTCAAAAGATGTCTTTAATAGATCGCTTTTAGTGATAAAATCACTCATTGTACCACCCTTTGTAAAATATTGTACACTTCATATTTATAATTGATAAGGTGTACATTATAAAGAATGGGTATTATATCCTACTCTTGTCAGGAACTTGACCAAACCAGAAAAAATGGCATTCGAACTTGGGGAGGTTTGCCATAAACGCAGTAATAAGCAGCCAAAAAGCCAGTCTTGAGAGTAATAGTTCAATTCAACAGCAACATTTGTCACACATTTGGGATGACTGAGGGATTCGCTTCCCTAGTGCCCTTGAAACTAACTTGCAAAATTACGAAGTTAGCAGGTTTGCTGAATATTACTCTGTCAGCGGTTTACCTCCCGGGGAATTTAAAAGTGTTATAACGGCTTAGCCGACCGCTTATTTTTGAACAGGCCAGCCAGATGGGCTCCTGCTGCTCCAGGCCCCAGGCCTCGGAGGCCATGTATACAAAGTGGGGCGTCCCTGACGTCGACCTTTTCGTGTCAAGATTAGTGGGCCGTTGTGCGACAGAACGTCATATGGGACTCAAATGAAGGCTTGGCAAGCTTCTGCGATGCTTTCAGTCAGAGGTGACTGCAATTATTAGTATCGGTGTTCTCTTCAAGTCCAATTTAGAACTAAGCGCTCAGTCCTCTGAACTCGGAGATGGGTCGGGTGCTTATATGTATAAATGGCCCCATATTGAACCCAGTGTACCTGGCTCCCGTGCTTGGAGACGAGATGTCTCGGAGAGCCAATACCTATACAAGACCTATGTAAGAACCTCTTAGACCTAACAAGCTGCTACTCCTACCCTGCAAATTGGGGGGGGGGGGCAGTCAGGTTGCAAGAGGCAGTGGTTGGTACAGGAACAAGGGATTTGCTAAAATATTGTTGGAGATAATCCACACTTATTACTTATAACGCTTCTATTCAGAGGTGAATGTCATGGTGTAGATTTTATGGCAATAGTCCTAAATAACCTGATCCCAATTTACTTATTTATTTGCATGAGGCAGTTACTGTACCAACAGATCTGATGTTAGATCTAAACATTTTCTTGTCCATTTATTAAGTGAAAGGAGCATTAACCTTAGCTAAACCACTACCAAGAAAGTAACCCATGTGAAATAGATAATTTTTCCCCTTGATTGGCAGAGATTAGTAAGATATCTCACAACTTTTAAATGTTAAATAACAGGTCGGCCATTGTGGCCCACAGAAATTGAAAATCAAGTTGTTTACTTAAAATCTACCATAACCTTTGTTGACAATGATAGGTATGGCTAAGCTTGCTTAAAAGATTTTTAAGCAAACTACGATAGAAGAGCCTCCAAAAAAGTATAACGTCTGTGGTAGCCTTCGGGAGGCTGACTAGTGATTAGCACAACAGATGAAATTAAGATGGCCTCTTACATTAAAAGAGCCACTAGACTTACAGAATTATCACTTTTGAGATGTAGTAAAAGAAAGGGCCTCAAGAGAAGTTGTCTCAAACCTCCCACTGATGGGACGAAAGACTCCTCTCTGTGAGAGGGAAGGATGATCACATGAAAATTTTTGATTCTCTATGAAATTATTTAAAAAATGTTTTGGTAGGTACATTTTATCAGTCAATTTAATTGATAAATGAAGGGACTTGAATGCCCCTTCTTAGATCATTCAGATGCAAAGCTTAATGTATTTTGACCACTATAATAAAAACATCCTGAATTAATTTCAGTTTCAGGGGAATTTTAACTTTGTCATGTACGACAATAAAAAATAACACATCTTTATAAAAGTATGTCTAGAAATATTAATCTCTTAAGTTTCAAGTTTATTACTTAACTTGTATTAATTATGGATATGAATGAGTGATCCAATTATCCTTGAGCAATGAGATGTTTATTTAATTCAGATTGTATAATGGATTTAAAATAACCATTATAGCTTAATATAAAAATTTCATGCTGACGTATTAAAAGGCAAATAGATTTGCAATTTATATAAAACAGTTTATGGAAGATGTTTTTATTTCTGCGTTTTCTTGGATTTAATCGATTGAAAACTCTAAATATTTAGTTTTTACAGTTAATTAATTTAAACCAAGATATTCATTAATTCCACATAATATATATTTAATTCACATAGCGTCTACATCCTTAGGGTATTCTTCACCAGCAGATAACAAACAGGTCTTCAAGTCCAATGCTTTATGCTGAAAGAACATAATAAAACTGTTTTGCAATAAAACAAAACAGTTATTATGTGATGAAAAGCATAAAGCATTGGAGCAAGGTGCTTGCTGGAGATCTGAAGACTTCTATGAATTGACAGTTGACAAGTGACAGCTTGCTGTACCATAGCTCATCGCAAGCGCTGCTATGGTGTGAAGCCACAGGTAATCGAGGAAGGAAGGTATGTTTTCTTTCACTATTGAACTTAAATGCGGTAAAATCTTAGATGTATCTTCAAGTCCGCTTTATGCTTTTCATCACATAATAACTGTTTTGTTTTAATGCAAAACAGTTTTATTTTGTGTTGCTCTCCTTGACCAAGTTAATGTTAATGTACATTAAAACGAAGTCAAATTATATAAAATTAACATTAAAAAACGGTTACTATATTGTATAGCGATATTTACATGTACTGTACATGGTGCTAGCCCAGGCTCCATACATTTTTGGAACATCTCCTTTACAAAGGTATATACTCTATTCAAAGATAAAAATAAAGCATTACTCTTAAATCAATGTGTATATTCTGTATCTGAATTGTTCTAGTATTTATTCATTAGTTTATGACATTGAAATATATGCAATACTATTCGATAATATTATATACATTATAGAGAATAGATTTTGGTGAAACTACGGTTTGAAATTCATAATTTATTATTTTTAGCTATATATATTATGGTATGTACAAAATATTTCAGACACATTGCGAATTGTTATGTGAACAGATAAATAAATAATAATAAAAATAACTTATATTTTATAATTACAATCTTTGATGGCGCTAATTCACATATTTTTTTGGGAAATAGGAAGTAAATGGTTAAAAATCCCGTCTTGCCCCATGATCGGGGCAAAATGGGAGACGTTATGAGGCAGAACGAAAACACATTTTAATCTGGTTTGCAATGTTCATATACTCGTACATTCAGACTCATACAGTCCATACAGTCCCAAAAGTACCCGGGAATTCTCATTTCAAAATCTCGTGCTCGGTATACTAAAAAAAAAAATTGCGTTAGGTTGGTACAACTGTCATTGATGGGCGGTAACAAAATAACCTAACCTCTGTCGAGTATTTTGTGGGTAATTAACATTTGTGCCAAACAACTTTTGTGGTCGCGTCGCCTTTTCTGCAAAAACAGCACAGAATGGACGTTGCTAATGAGATACTTTCTGAAGCACGAAACGATTCCACGTTTATGAAACGCATCATAACTGGTGATGAGACATGGTTCTACGAGTACGACCTGGAAACAGCAACAAGCATACGAATGGGTCGTTTTAGGTGAGCCGAAACCAAAAAGATCGTGTCAACCCAAGTCAAAAATCAAGGCACTTTTTACTGTTTTCTTTTATTATCGGGGTGTGGTTCATCATAAGTTTCTTCCAACGAGCATGACAGTCAACAAAGAGTATTATCTCGAAGTCATGAGGCGTTTGCGTGATGCTATTCGTCGCAAACCGCCAGATTTGTGGGTGGAAAACATATGTATTTTGCATCACGATTACACGCCAGCTCACACAGCCATGATTATTCGTACTTTTTTGGCCAAACATTCAACGAATATCGCTTCGCAGGCACCCTACTCACCAGATACAGCACCATGTGACTATTTTCTCTTTCCTAAATTTAAATTGCCGCTTCGCGGAAAGCGTTTCGAGACCATAGAGGCGGTGAAAGAAAATACGACGAAGGCTGTGAAAGCCATCCCGATTTCGGCGTATGAAAAGTGTTTCGAGGACTTGTTGAAGCGCTGGCGTAAGTGTATTGCCTCTAATGGAAGTTACTTTGAACGTAACAAAATAAATTTTGATGATTAAAATTACTCGTTGTGTTTTATTTGCAATTTCCGGGTACTTTTGGGACACAGTAGTATATGTGCCTCTTCATCGTTATTGGCTACACCTGCGCAGGAATTATGGGCCCAGCCACGGTACACGCTACAAATAACCCAACCTTCCTTCAGTGGACTGTGACTATAAGTACAATCGACACATTTGAATTATGACCCACCATAAGCTTATTTTCTTACAGACATTCAAATACAATTAGGTCGACATTCGCGTACACTTACATTTCCATGGTAACGACCTTGTTTTCTGCCATATAAATATACCGAAATATACAGAGAATTATCTGTTGCAGTCTCCATCTTTATTAAGAGCTTTTACACACGAGTACGCTCTATAGCTGAATGCACACCCAAAATAAACACGACGCGTATGCATTATTGTACTAAAAACAATTTGTTTTTAATCTAATATATCTGATTTATTTTAATATGCGTTCAACTTAAGTGTGCTAGAAAACGAGATTCCGCCATCTTTGCATAAATCTTCACTGAATTTTGTTTGCAAAGTGCGTTAAGGCAACAATAAGAAGTGGGGAAGTAAAACGCTTAAAAAATAGAAAAATTATAATGTTGAACTCATTATTATTTAACAATAGTTAATATCGGGTGTAACTACCTAACTACCATTGCTTGCAATAACAGCCAATAGTCTCAAACGCATTGATCCAATAAGGAAGCGACTGCAAACGTCGTCGTAACGTGCCGCAAAATATCGAGTTCCAGTAAACGGATCTTCTTCGTAATGATGACACATGTCGGTTTTCTGTTGATTCGTGATTTGACGTACGCCATGATTATATCTTCCAGAGTATCCTCTTCTTCATATTGCTTGATCCAGGTGTTTCGAGATGTCCACTGTGTTTCGAGATTATACCTCCCGCTTAACTCTCGAGATATTTCTCGTGTACCGTAGCGTTGCTTACTGAGAACTATAATCCGAGCTCTTGGTCTTACCACTATACGATATAAATAAAAACGAACTATTTTTTATTCTCATAGGAATTATTATTTGACACCAATTTCTGAGTGACTTTTTGATGCTTTGTCATTTCACACTCGAAAGAGTTCAGAACATGGTTTAAAAAAAAGAAACATTTGTTCTGAGTTAAACCAGTTAATTCCAAAGAGTTTGGATTCAAAAACGATTATGAATGCTTTATCTAAAATATTATCTATTGCAGTGATGACAAAGGTTAAAACTGCATTGATCTGGGACCCGTATTGACATAGCTTGCTTAATATTTAAAACGTCCTAAGTGCGGCATGCACTGTAAAGGAGGGAAATCTTTGTTATTTTGACGGTTTCAAACGATTTATCGTCAAAGTGGGTCATGATTCAAATTTGTCGACTGTACCTACAATATATGCAAGAACAATCATTTTCATCGTTTTCAGATGAACTGGTATCTGTGTCCCTTTCTTTTTTGTGTTGTTGATGACTTCTTTTTTTTTTGGTTTTTTCTTTTCAGTCTTTTAGTTAGGTTTATTTTTATCAGTCGTATTATTTTTTTGGTTTTTATTTATATTTCTTATGAACTCATTTTTGTACGGGGAAGCTGTAAGTATTGCACTTTTACCACCTTTTCTTGTTTTCCTCTTTTGTGTTCTTATTTCCTTGTGAATAGCAATGATATTTTCTAGGGTCACACAAAACAAGATTTTTTCTGGCTGTATTTTCTATCAGGGGTTGTTTTTTTTTATTTATTGTGCAGAAGTCGAAGGCTGAGGTGAAAACTCAGTGCTCATTGGTTCCGCGGCTAAATCATCATCAGAAATATCTTCGTCTGGAATGGATGGTTCGTCTTGGGTTACTTCCGATATAGCTGTCGAAGGTACTAGAAAGGATAATGAACATGAGACTTGTCAATTACTTGGAAAAGCATAATCTTCTTTCCTCATCTCAGTTCGGTTTTCGCTCTGGCAAGTCAACTTCGGATGCAGTCCATGAATTGATGAACTATATCGTTACAAACCTAGACGAAGGGAAAAAAGTCCTTGGCTTATTTTTAGATCTTGCTAAGGCATTCGACACGGTTTCTATACCTATACTGACTGAAAAAATGGAGAACCTGGGAATTAGAGGTACTCAACTTCAACTCTTTAAAGACTACCTCAGTGGGTGTACTCAGTGCGTGAAGATAGATGATTTTCTTAGTGATGAGCAGAAGGTCACCTACGGAGTGCCTCAGGGCAGCGTGCTTGGCCCGACCCTTTTCCTCATCTATATTAACGACCTGGGTATGCTCACCCTTCCTAAGGGCAGAATTATAAGTTTTGCTGATGACACAGCCCTCCTGTTTAGTGGGGATTCCTGGTGCGATGTGTACTCGTACGCTCAGTCGGGCTTTAATACTGTCAAAAAATTCCTGCGCAGTCTTGTACTAACACTGACTGCGAGTAAAACCGATTACGTTACCTTTTCGCTAAAAAAACAAATTTGCCTACAGTCCCGGGCACCATTAAAGCCCACTCGTGCCCAACACCGCATGATGCTACCTGCACTTGTATCCACCTTTCTAAAGCCGAATCTGTGAAGTATCTGGGGGTAATAGTTGACAACAGCCTTAGATTTCACCAACATATAGACTCACTCGTTACTAGGCTACATAAATTGATATATGTTTTTAAAACCCTGAGACACGTGGCGGATGACAAACTAAAGAGATCAGTCTACTTCGCCCTCGTTCAGTCATTGATAAGTTACTGCATAATAATTTGGGGTGGCGCACCTAAAACCTTGAACCCTTGAACTCGAGAGAGCCCAGAGAGTTATATTAAAAGTCTCTAATTGTCTTCCATACCGTTATCCTACAGATCTTCTATACAAGCAATCGAAAACCCTAACAGTACGCCAACTATTTATCCTGAACACTTTACTAAAACAACATTCATTACTCACCTATCACCCCTCAATGATACATGGTAAGAGACGATATAATCCCGTAAATCGCACTCATTCTCCCCTTTCGACTGTTTTTTCTAACCGCTTCTTTTGCTTTCTGGGACGATTTTTGTACAACAAAATAAATAAAATTAAAATTAGTGCGGTAAAGGGAGATCAGCACTTCGCACAAATGCGGTGTGTCCCATATGGGAGTTATAATGTTTCACTATTTGAAGGACATGGTACATCAATCTTGGACTTGGTTTCCTTAGAAAATCGCTTTATGTTCTCCATAGGAAACCAATCTACATAAGAGCTTGCTACAATAGATTTGTTATCATGCCATTTTACGACACGCAATTTATTTTCATTGCAAACTACTTGTTTACTGGAACCTCTACCTTTTAGTAACAAGTCTTTATCACTACGCAGTTTTTCTTGACATCCTCTTAAACGATTAGCTCTGATCGTGCCCAAGGTAAAGATGCCATACTCACTGCGTAATAGATGAATCAGTTCTAGAGATGAAAAGAAGTTGTCGAAGTAAACAACCGCTGTTTTATGTTTAATACTATGGTAGAGAGCTATTACAACTTTGGCGCCTACTCCTAAAGAGTTTTCATATTCCGTGAAGGAATGGTATCTAAATGTATCTTCACCAGCATAGGGAACAAAATCGTAGACACAGCCAGATACCCCAGCCCTGACAAACATTTTAAAACTCCACTTCTTTGGTTTCTTTGCCAAATATTGGCGCCTGTTGCCAGCTCTTGTACCTCTATAGGGCACCATCATTTCGTCGATACTATAGCGATGTTCCTCTTCTATTTTAAGGCAGTTTCTACGCACTGCTTCTAAAATCGGTCGGACTTTGAAGTTACGGTCTTCATTTTGTTGAGAATTATCAACGAAATGCAAAAATTTGCGAATTGGTTCATAACGCTTTACGCTCATAATATCGGCAATAAGATTATATCTAAGGTCCTTCTTCCAGTAGTCGCGATAGGAGGGCATCTTAACAACACCCATTAATAGATTTATAGCAATAAAATCCAACAACTCATCATGAGTAACATTTACAGACTTGAGATTTCGTTGTACTGCGTATAAATGTGTATTTTGAATAATTATATCAAATAACATCTTCACTAAAAAAATCGGCAAAATAATTTGATGGAGACTTCGATTCCGAACCAAATTGAATGAAGTTTATTTCCTCCAATGTTGCACCATGTTTGAATTTACCGCCTTCCCATTTAAATTCGAGTGGCTTTCTTACAAATCCTTTTTTTTTTTGAACTAGTTTCTTTGGCTATTATTGAAGCAACAGGGCTTGGCGACATGGATAAAACTGAAGAAATGGATTGCAGTACAGGCAAATGTTGTGGTGGGTTGTGTGTAGCGAGTACATCACTTATAGCAAGTGTGGATGGTATCACATCTTCAGGAAAAAACTCATCATTCTCTAAAATATTAAGTCGCTCAAACGAGGAATCTAAAGAGCGGGGTTCGGAACTGTATTCTGTATCGTCAGCTAGTACCTCATTATCACTATCTAATGTGCTACTATCCCTGGATTCTTCCATCATCTTGTGGTGGGACAAGTGCTAGTAATTTCCTCACACGCTCTAATCGCAGGTTACGCTAAAAAAAAGAAAGCAAAATTATGCATGCGAGCACCCTCAAACACCAATAAAAGCACATGTACATCCCCACACATCCTATAAACACACAACATGTAAATCCTCTACCATTTCGCAATGTTAGCTATTTTTTACACTCATAACTCTATGGGAATCTCCGGTATCTTCGCAATGTAACCATAGCTAACATTCAACTTTAGTAAGTTGTAGCGCATACTCACTTGCATTATTTGTAACAAAGCTATTGTAAAGTCGTAGAATGCCATCATAAAAATGTAATAATATGTTATTTTTACATGAAATACGAAACTTAATTTAAAAAATCAATTTTCTTAACATTTGCGCGGGAACAGCTCGCGATCGGAACGCCATTTTGCACAATACTGTCAAAATTGACATTAAAATTTCGTCTTTTATTTTGCTAGGGACGCATAGTGATGTCCTTTACTTACTAATTAGAAAACATCGTAAGATAAACCGATAATATTGTCAGTGAATTTTTCGAATTGTGAATGTTAAGTATAGGTAACGTTATGAATGAAAGGGTTAAAAAGACAAAAAAAATAACTTATTTTTACGAAATATTAGAATCATTGGCACTTGAGCATAGTAAATGGCACTACAAATTATATATAATCACTGGCACTTGGGAAGGTACATAACGTACGAAGGTACAGTTGGGAAGGTACATAACTAAAAACTGAAAAATATATCTAATGGCTTTAAATATTTTTAGTAGATCTTCATCTGAAAGAGGTTTAAATGGTTTCTTATTTTTGAAAGACCGTTGTTTCGGTTCTTCGTTTTTCGTCAAATCTTTCCCATTCTCTTCATATTTTGTGGGCTACCGTATCCGTTCGTCCTGTACTGCAATTGCTTTGGTTATCTATAGTCACTTTAGATTTTTCTACTTCGGCAATTCCTTCAACTTTTTCTGAATTTGTTGTATTGGCAGGTTTTAATAGAGTATTATTAATTTAGAGTTTTTTACTTTGTTTGGTTGTCTATTTTAGCATTCTTCTTGTTTTGGCTACCAGGTTCTACTTAGCTTTGGCTAGCGATTCTATTCTCCTTTTTCTGTTAAATGTTCTGGCGGCAGTTTTTTTCCCATACTATTTTTTAGCTTCCAAAGCTTTTTCCAGGTCTGCATCTAAATATCCTTTAGAATATTTCCTACCACTCTGAACTGTCGGCATTTTCATTAATCTAAAATAAGAAACGTGTAAGGTATAGTCATTGGCATCATTAAAGTATATAGTAATTGGCAGTGCTAATAATTGATTTTTGAAAAAAAAAAAGACTTGAATAACTTACAAATAAAATTTTAAATCGATCAAAATATTTTTTGCCTAAGAATTTGACACGAGACGTCCATAAGTCAGAAAAATAGTGATTGGCATTCATGCCAATGATTATAATGTCAATCAAAATAAAGTATAGTCATTGGCACCAATAAAAAAACCGATGCATCTCTTTCACGACGCCAAAATATCGTTCGATACGCTTAAATTAAGCGAATGGACATAGATAGAAATTGTATACAAAACTTACCTAAAAATCACTTTTTCACTTGGAAATCTAACCACCAAACCTACACTTTTCGTTAAATTTTATCTGACTCGATCAGACACATTTTAAAAAACGCGGTTAAAGAAAGATGGTTGACGTTTGAGACTTAAATAAGTGTTACCAGGGGGCCTAAGGCCACATTATTTCCTGAATTCCCAGCAGATCATTAGCAATTCCTCTAATTTTCGTAAAATGGTGACACAAGTTAGCTGAATCATATTCAATTCAATTCATATCACAATCATATTTAGGGTAAATGTTACCGTATGTAAAATAAAAAGACCGTAATTTTACTGGTAAATATTTCTTTAAAGTTTTCGTTAATCAAATTGGTTTTTTATTTATTATTTCTACAGCTGTAACATTATTTCATTATTATAACCTTTTATTTGATTGAATTACCACAGATAAGATATTTGGGCCATTATTTTTTTCACGGGCCCAAATTGACTAACTATGTCGTAAAAAATAATTTTAAAACAAATTAGTTTTTCTTAATTTTTTAAGTTAATTTAGTTTTATCAATATTTAAAGTAAACAGTATAGGCATTAGCAGCGATGTTTTTTTACTATTTATTGTTTTGTTTGATATTAATACAAGGAAAGGAGTAGAAAAACAACAACTGTGTTACTTACTTAGAATAATCAGTTTTATTGTAGGAACTTTTACCTCAATTTTAAAAACCTATCAGACATAAACTTAGACAAGAATTACAATAATCTTATAATGTAAAATCACAATCGTCTCAGTCTAATATCTTATTTTCTAATTAAGTTTACCAATGCGTTACGTTATTTTCATTTAAGCTACTGTAATTTCTCAAAATATGCCATAATAATAGCAATTTAAGCTCAATCTTTATTGTATAGGTTGAAATATGGTAGATAAATAAAAAAATATGAAATTTGTGCTGGTTCAAAATTATATTAAAAGCTTTATAACTCTTAAGGTATTCAGAAAAAGAGGGACAAAAAAGTAACGCAGTAGTTGGATAAGTAACACAGTGTTAATCTTATCACAGCACTAGGTGTTTTTTTTTCGCTTTAACTAATAGAAACGCTCTAAAAACAATAATAAAGTATTTGAAATAAAATAAAACTTCTCCTTAAAAACAAAATCCTCTTTTTAAACATAAAATCTTTGTCTCATCAGTCTTATTTCTCAAATATATTTAATGGAACATCAAATTCGTAATATACACGTTTACCCTTCTTAATTATTTTAGGGTTAGGAACTATCTCGACAATATTATCATATGGTTCGTACGAAACATCCCTTTCAACAAGCTTGAACATTTTCCCCGAATCGTCAACTGCTTTTAAAAACATAACTTTAATCTCTCCCTCGTCGTCGACATTGCTTTGGGCAACACCCAGATAAAAGTACAATTTGTCTTTGTCTGAAGAAACTTTAACAATAATGTAAACACCGGAAAATATTTTAGACGGATGCACATTTTCTTTTTCAATCAAGTTTCTTTCATATGCATTAGACACTGAAGATTCTTGTTGTATTTTAAGCTGTGAAAGAAGTTCATCATCTGAACTCGAAATTGGAGAATAAACCGATTCGTAATAAGATTTCTTAGGGTTGCCCACAATATTAGATATGTCAGTTAATACTTCAATTTCGTTCATAGTTTCTAAGCAGTCTCTTTCTGGAATTATATCAAAGGGAATTTCTAAATCATTGCTTCCTTTAGGCGGGCTAACGGGGCTGGTAGAAACAGGAATTGGCTGATATGTTTGAGGTGATAAGCAAGCGCAAAAGCCCCTTTGGCAGAAGCAACTAAGATCACGATACTGCAATAAACCAGGAGTGTCTGAGAAAACTTGATGGACCTGCATTGTACCGCAGAGAGGAATTATGCCTTGGGGAACAGCCTGCTCTACCTTTTGAATGTCGTCGTTAGTGATGTAATACAACTGAATCTTGCTAGAGTCTTTCAAAGTTTGAAAGAAAGTCTCCGCGTCAGGAATGTCTAAGCCAGTAGCTACTTTTTGGTCAGCTGTGCGTTTTAGATAACCACCGACACCATCAGCCGCACCCTTACCATGGCCAGCTTCGAAAAAGTTCCAGGTTATGCGATCAAAGCCGTAATCTTCAAAGATTTTCGAACAGATAAAATAAAAATTTACCTTCTGTCTGTATTGCGTAGCTGGACCGTCGGAAAAGACATGAATTGTTTTTATATGTGGATGATTGACCTTTAATGTGCTGATAACTGGATGGAGGTGTGCCCAAATGGATGCAGGATTATGAGAGTTGTTCGGTGATACACTGCAAAAAGAAGTAACTTGTGCCTTGTCTGCTTCCTGTGGTTTTATATACAAAACACCTGTATGCAAAGTAATTTGCTGGCGCGATCCACCAAAATGATGATGCTGGATTTCTTCAAAATATTTTCCATTATAATTTTCACTAAAATCTACATGCAGGAGAGCTTCGTCATTTTTAAGATCATCTATTGCGAGCCGGTAACTTCTATATTGCATTTTAATATTATAAATATGTTTTTTCAATACTTGTATGGCCAATTTAAATTTTTCTATCAATTCTGCGACAGGACTTGTGATAAATTCCTTAATGTTTTTTTGTGATTTTGACTTTCTTGCCCGATTTGTCAATAACTTCAGATCGTCGAACCCACTGTTGGTATTTTACTATTCGGGACTGATTCTCTGTATTGAAGGATATTTCATTCGTGTTGCAGGATTCGCAATCACCTGTCATGCATCGTCGGTTATCAGTAGCACACACAGTTTTCTCAACAATTTGAGTCATGTTTGACTCTGCTATAATTTTGTTGCAGTAAAGAGCATTTAGCATATATTGTGTATTGGTATGCGTTTTACATTGACATGTATCTCTGCCATCAACTGCTGGGGGTTTTACGTAGAATGGTCTATGCTTGGTGAAATAAGAGTATGAGCAACACTCGATAGGATTCTCCCTTTTGAAAGAAATGAAAACATTCTTCATTGTATCAAGCAGATATCTCTTCTGCGCCTTATTTTTTTTGTAAGTCACGGTTTCTCGTTTCCCAGCAGTGATCCTAGAAATATCATCACGATCAAAAAATTGACGAATCTTTTTTATCAGAGTAGCTTGTCTAGGTATGGTCTGCCAATTTTTTAACTTATTGATACCGAGAGTTTCTTGAACAATGGAGGTTTTCAGCCTGGAATCCTTTATGACATGATCGTCAAAAATACGCCTGATAGCTAACCGGTCTTTGAGTTTCTTTATTCTGGAGTAATGGTTTTTAATAGCGTTAGACAAAGCTATGTATTTTTTGTGTCCGTCCTCTGACTTTTTTCCTTTTTGTCTTTGGTATCTTTTCTTGTACTTGTTACATTTTCTTTTCAATTTCTCGTTTTCTTCCTCCAATTTCTTATTTTGTCTGTATAATGTAGATCTGTCTCGTCTTACTTGTCTTCTTCCTCTTGACCTTGGAGAAACCGGAGTTCCTGATCGTGGTGTTGAAGCCGGTGTATTATCTAGAATAACTTGCAGTCTTTTCTGACGTTCTCGACGTTTCTTGTTTGCCACTTTCCATTTACGCTTTGCAGATCTATGTTCTCTTTCTGTCATATCCTTTACAAGTTTTTTAGTAGCATGATATCTCTGAAGATGTTTTCTTTTAGCCTCAGCATTTTTCACAGGGTCCTGTTTCAATTTTTCCCTATAACGCCGTTGTTTTTCTGCCGGTGTTAACGCCATTATATTGAAAATAATATACTGTAACAAAATAACCCAATAATTAGTTAAGTGAACTGTAAAATAGATAAATACACTTCGAAAACTGTTTCCTTTGCAACTGCGTTACTGCACCTACAACTGCGTTACTTCTCGTGGTAACCCAGTGTAGTGGTAACGCAGTTGTAAAAATAACGTGTATTCTAGCATTTGGGTCATTATGATAATAAATACCTAATCATTTTTGAGTGCATGCAAATATTTACTTATTCTTATTACAAAACGCAATAAAAAAAACAATCAAGTATCTAAAAAACTCACCGTTTGTCGTTGGTAACTCAGCGGCCGCCCAATAAACACACGCGCCTCTCCGGACGACTCGAGCTCGACTGACGCGGCCAGCGTCAAGGCTACGAACACCCGTCTCACCCCGCCAGCAATTTACATTAAAACAAACGAACTTAGTCGAAAATTCACGAAAAAAGCCGAATTTAAGGCTCACTTTTGCTTGGTAACACAGAGTACTTACGTTTTCTTACTTCAACAGGGACAAGACAATAAATATTTCGTAAATAATACACGGTTAAAGAAAAGATAAACTTATTGGCCTGTTAATAAAGTTCATACTTACCTTAATTTCCGTAGATATTTTAATATAATAGTGCCGTGAAGAGTTTTAATGTAATGTCAATGTATTTGAAGCGAGTTGCTTGCTGGGACAGCCGGATTTTGTATGAGATACGACTGCGTTATCGAGAAAAGCAACTGAGTTACCGTCATTTACGTCAAATTATAACATTTTTCACTAATGTTTATGACTTCTTAGAGGGATATTATTATTACGATTCTACCAATAGCGATTTTATTTTAGTAATCATAGTTTTTTTTAATGTAATAGGCTCTGGTCTTGAGAGACCGATTATGGGCCCTGGAAAAAAATAATGGCCCATTTATCCCATATTTGTGAACCATAGAGATAAAATATTAACTTATTGTACAAGCAATAAAAAAACATGTTATTATCTATACATTGAAATTATTATATACAAAGAGGAAAATAAACTATATTTTAACATTCAACTAACGCAAAAAGTTAAAATAAAGGCAAAATAAAATTATCTGAATTTATCATCGCGCTGACCAAAGCCGTTGTACAAGTGCATCTCGTACTGATTCACCAGCAACGAGGCATTGATTTATTCGTGATGCAGTTTGTATATTCGATATGTGTATTTGTTAAAAACCACACGCTTTCGTTTTCAGTCTTATGGAGTTGTTCCAAGTGGCTGTTAAGTGGAGAGTGATTCCATATAAGCCCATCCGTGGCTAGCATAGATACTCAAAATATTCAAATCAGAGTCGCAAACCTAAAGACAAAAAAATACTGATTCAATATTTTGTTTAAATAGTACTATGAATAGATCAGAATTTGATTTAGTAAAATATATATCCTATTTCCATAGTTTTTTTTTTTAAATAATACCTGTAATGTAACTTGTCCTCATTGTAGATACCTACTACCTAATAAAATTGAAGGGAAAGTATAGTAAGATAACATAACATCACACCTATACATTATCCTCGAAGGGTTAGGCAGACATGTAGCTTCTGGTACACCCACATTTCGCCTGTTATGTTTAAAACCCATGTAAAAAGGCCCATGTCCCATGTGTGAGGGTTGTAAGATAACATCTGTATGGAGTATGTACATACTACGATTCTTACTTACTTCTCTGGTAAAACCAGAAAACATTAAACATAAACAAAGGGAAAGGCCGTGTACAAACTATAGAAGGAAGCTATTCCTTCTAAATATAGTAGACATCGAAAAAGCGGCTTGCCCCATCAAAAACGTACAAACAAGTATTCGTAATATAGGTATTGTAGTGGTATCATAAATTGATTCTTCTTTATCCAGTTATGATAGAATTCCGTTCTGCCTGGGTTTGCGGAAAACGAATATACTTCCTCTGGAAATGGTTATTGTTACAAAATTAGAAACACTCACCTGGTGCATCTTATGGTGTTCACTAGCCATCTCGGCGGGTACTTAAGTAAGGTTTCAGCTCATGGACGAGGTTGCGACACACACTTTTACCTAGCCTAAATAAGCCAACAAATTCGCTGTGTCCATTTTCTTAAGCGCTAAACTTCGTCGGCGACATAAAAGGGTCTCCATAACCCGCGCGTGCTTAAGGAAATGTTCATATAGGGCTAAATCGGCCATTATTCTAATATTTCTTCACAAAATCCTTAAAATGAATTGTTAGATGTTGCTCTTGACTAAGTTCTTATGATTCTGCTATTTGACATTAAACTTCAATAAAGCAATTCATTATTTGTGGACCATTTTACGAATTTTACGCAGAAAGTATTATGAATTGTCAGTTTGGGAACATTTTACGATTTTCAGCCATAGTGGCCTCTTTAGACCCGCAGTATAAGAAATTGTATATTCTACCAATAATTGTGTTGCTTTGACATAAAAATAGAAAACATTCTTAGAACGCAGAATAAATTAGCAAAGTGCCAATCATTAGGGGGGTGCCAACTTTAGTACTGTTTCCCCTAATTTTCAGCATTCAGAATTTATAAAAGAAAAAGAAATGGGTTTCACTAACAATTTGTGTTCAAATTAAAATTTTGCAACAAATTAGAAAAGATTGAATCTCAGGAGCCTAATAAAGAACTCACTTTCTGGTGTGGGTTGCTTAGTAGGGCACCTAATAAAAAAATACTGTACATTGGAGTAAAAAATTGCAATCGTAGCGTGAAATAAAAAATCATCAATCACTTGCGGGTTTTAGAAACTAGTTTGGTCCATATACCGAAATGGAGACATCGGCCATTGTAGATGACTTTAAACTAAGCATGGAGATGCACTGACTCATGTAAACAAAGGAAAAGTCCTTTTCATGAAAGAAGTCCCTCAGACGCGGCGCTGCACTATGGAAAATGGTAGAACAAGCGCATATCAAAAATGCTTTTTACGAATATCATAATTTGGCTAATATGGCTATTCGTTTAGGTTCTCTAATAGTCAAATTATAATATTCATTACGATTTTTTTTCTTAATACGCGAAATTATTATTTTTTTCTTAGATAGAAATACATAGAAGACAGAAGTGCCAAACTCAAGTCTTTGCGTATACATGTTTCAATACCATATTGTGAAAAAAATACTTGGTACAGATATGCAGTATTATACATTTTTAGAAAGGTTATTTTATGCTTTTTGCGATACAGCTTAATGATTTTAAAAGTAAAGAAAAATATTTCAGTAATTGCTTAAAAAGTGACATACCTTTTTTTTCACTTGTATTTTTTTTCGGCGAAGGTTTTCAGTTTTACCCACGTTTGCCCAAGCGCTACTTTTTGTGTCGACTAGTAGTCTAACTATTCATAAACAGAATGCAAAAAAAATCAGCTGCGGATATTTGCGGTTTTAGAAGATATGAGAAAAAAACTGATAAAAGTCAGAACCCGAAAATTTGTATCTTTTGCGGTTTACCACTGACACCATTCACATGAACAATGTAGAACTTTTTGGATATTTTCTTCATTATTTCGTGATAACAAAGGGACCTTATCAAATTTGCACTCGGTTTGCGTGGGAAATTACAAGATAATAATGATGTAGGTACCAATTCGATATTGTAAAATGAGTATTTAAAGGGAAGCAAAAACTATTCGAACCATCTACATCAGTGTAACTTCAAGTGAAGCAAATCTCATCTACGCCTATTATTTCTGCAGATTGTGAAGTGTTGAAATGTCTTCCTTCAGCTGTACCAAACGAGACTTCATAATCCCCTATATCGAGGGCGGCAAGACCATGGAATCATTATCCAAAGTTTTAGTGGAAAAGCTGAATGTTTCTGAAAACAACTTGTGTTTTATAATTAGTGACATACAAAGGCACATTCTTCCTATTTTCAACAAGCGCTGGGCCCTGGCATCTCGGAAAAAAGAAACATTTTTACAGAAGAATTTTACTTGGTTGGACTCAAGGTATTCGTTAAATTTACCGGATTCTGAACAATATTCTACGCCATCAACATCTGGCCAGCGAGGACGAGCATGCGTGGCTTATGGAGACTCCTCAGAATCTACCAAGAAGAGGAAAAACACTCTTCTACTCCAAGAATATGGCTTCGAGCATATAAAAAACGCCTATCTGCAGGGACTACTGGCTTTACGTGAGTACACAGAAGCTCATCTTGTCGAAGAATTAAGAACCGCTGACACTCAAAAGAAATTAGATATCTCAAGTAAGTGGAACGACTCAGACCAGATGAAGATTCTTTCCGATACGGAAGCATTGAGTGCTTTTATAGATTTAGATCTAACAAAAGCACAATATATGTACCTGAAAAACTTAACCAACGAACGAAAGTGTTGTATATTCCCGCCTTACTACAAAATACAAGAAATAAAAAGATCCTGTTATCCACCATCTTCTACAATCGAAATCACGAATACTTATGCTAAAGTGATTAATATCCAAGATTTATTGGATCATACTGCTGCTAGAATTTTAAAAATCGATTCTGTTTTCCAAAAACAACATAGAACATTGATCCTTTATTCTAAATGGGGATGTGATGGTTCATCTGGTCAAAGCCAATACAAGCAAATACTTGCAGAAGAGTCGGAAACAATTTCAGATGCCAATTTGTTCATCACTTCATTAGTTCCCATCAGATTAGTTGATTTGCAATCGGGATCCGTTGTTTGGCAAAATCCGGTACCTTCATCTGTTCGTTTTTGCAGACCCATTTCTCTTGAGTTTTGTAAGGAAACTCCAGAAAAAACCAAGGCAGTTGTTGATGATATTAAAAAACAAATTAGGGCTGCACAAGCATCACTTATAAACAAAGATGGTGTTGTAGTAAATGTGAAGCATGAACTATTTCTAACGATGATCGATGGAAAGGTGGCTCAGGTCCTTACAGATACTCCATCTGGTTCCACATGCACGATATGTGGGGCTACTCCACGACTAATGAATGACCTATCGAAAGTAACTGCCAGACCCGAAAACGAAAACGCCTACCAATACGGATTGTCCACCTTACACGCCTGGATTCGCTGCATGGAAATGATATTGCATATTTCCTATAATCTTTCGTTTAAGACTTGGTCTGCTTCAACTGAGGAAAATAAGAGATTAAAAAAAGAAAAGAAAGAAGTTGTTCAAAAACGTTTCAGGGAGGAGTTGGGATTAATCGTCGACAAACCTCGGCAAGTTAGCGGGAATACGAACGATGGCAATACCACACGAAGATTCTTCTAAAATAGCACTTGCTCATCGGAAATAACAGGTGTAGATGAGGCATTGATTAAACGCCTATACATTATCTTGCAAGTTCTTTCTTCTGGAATGATGATCGACCCTGAAAAATTTGGGGAATATGCAATAGAAACTGCAAGAATCTATGTAAGTAATTACGATTGGTATTATATGCCATCCTCCGTTCATAAAATACTCATACACGGGGAAAACGTTATCAAACATTTTGCGGTGCTTCCTATTGGACAGCTATCGGAAGACGCACAAGAGTCTCGCAACAAAGACTACAGAAACATACGACTTCATCATGCCAGAAAATGTTCCCGATCTGCTACAAATGAAGATGTCTTTAAAACGCTTTTATACACGTCAGATCCATATATAACAAGTTTGAGAAAACCGTACGTAAGAAATGTGAAAGAACTTGAAGAAGAGGCACTAAGTCTTTTAAACGTGGCACCTGAAAGTGAACCCACATTTACTGACCCTGATCCTGAAGTGGTATAAGTTAAAAATAATATTTATATTTAGTTATTACTTATATTTGTACCTAGCTACATCATTTCCTGAAGCCAGAGTATAGGATGTACCTATTAGTAATATGATTTTAATTTAGTATTTTTTTTTTCATATATATATTTTGTTTACTTTGCTTGTTGTAATTAACCATGGTTTAATCTTTTTAGTCATTATAAACTTGTATTTCACTTTAAATAAATTTTTAACCATTTTTTTCGTGATTTTTTCCCATTTCTTTCATTCTATGCAAAAAAACATACATAGATATACAAGAAAACACTATAAACTACACATTGTTCGAATCTCCGAACCTTACTGCATATTTGTGCCAAATTTCATTACGATACGACAAAAATTCATGAAGTTACAGATTTTTGATCCGATACCGACCTATATTTTCCATAGTGCGCTGTCATGGCGCGATGGAATGTTATCAGTGTCATCTGATTTTGGCTCCCCAAAAATTTCAATTCAAATAAAATGTTGGATAACTTACCTCTATTTAATAAATAAAAAAATCTACTAAATGAGTAGAAAAAAAACGGATATTAGTTGATAAAGTCATTATACTATTACCATTCTGTACACGGATTTTATTACCTACATTTCGCTGAGATAACTTCAAACAACAGAATAGTGATAACTTTGAAAATCAAAAAAGTTTGATAATTATTTGAAGCACATATATTAAATTATGAGTAATTATGATCTTTAATTGGGGTTATTCCAGACATAATGTAGTCGCTATCTGAATCATCTTTAACAGTATCGTGATCGGACTCTGTTTCGCTGTCACTTTCTGTAGTAATTATAAATCAGTCCATTTATTCATCTATCAGTCCATCGTTTCTAAATATTTATCTTCTAGATGCTCAACATGTTGGCATTGTTTACGCCAATCTTCTGGTGGAATGCTTGCAAACGCGTCTTCCGTCCATTTTAAACTGTATTTGGTATCTTTAGAACGGAAATTCAATATCCTTTCAGAAAAAGTAAACACTGTACAAATATTAGAACATAACGGAAAGTCTCGCAAAATATCAGTTGTGTGACTATATTCAGTAGCCGAGAAAACGATGTGAATTATAAGAATTTTTAGATATTTTTTATTCAATGACTTTTAAATATTATGTAATAAAAAAAACACTCACCATTTCCAATTTTTGTATCTAAGCTTATTAAAAGTACACAATATATTCAGTGTGTGAATTATGTTACTTCAACTGTCATAATTATGTTTATTTAAAAAAAAAATGATACATTTTTAGAGAAAAGGCAGCAAATATTATACTATCATTTTCCATTTGAGAGAGTAATTTGAAGGTCATTAAATGTAAAATCTACTCAAATAATCAAGAAATTCATCTCCGTAATATAGGGACAGTCACACAACCGAATACCTAAAAAGGGAAGGGGTGCGTTAACATGGCGAAAAAAAGTGTGCAGGCACAATTAATACATATAATTTGATGTAAAACATTAACATTATTTAAGTTTTATCAAAATTATCACAATCTGTTCCTGCCTAAGGCATCACATTTTTATTATTAATTATAAAAGGTAAATTATTTACTATCAAGGTTATGAAGTCTTTTGTTTTTTATGGCATTTATATCAGTCTTCGTGATTCGTTTATCATTAACATTAATTAAGAATATTATCAAACAATCTTAAACAACACAATCAATTCCGGTCCTTAGACCATAACAATTATTGGCTTTAAATATCTATCTACAACGGATTGCCTATAGTTACATACTGAGATCTGTAGTGTAGCTTTAAAATATAATTTTAATTAGAACAATGGATACATTCATCAATCAAATAATGATCATAAATACTTGTGGAATAAAAATTATACCAGAACAAAGAACTTTTCAGAAAAACCCGAAACTGGACGACGCATTATACGTCTGCATTATAAAATGCAGAGGTCTATTAGGTACATTATTTTTCCCACAAATAGAACAGTTCTGGGTGAAGAGAAAATGTGTCTCCGCCCAAGGCCACGTCGAGTCATTCTTATAGAACCTGACGAAGTCTTCGTATGTAAGTAATTTGTCAATATCGACGTATATCACCATAGTGGATTAAAAATTGAAATTTCTTGTTTCAGTGGATGCAAATTACACGAAGGTTAATCTGTAAATAAATAAAAAAAAAAACAAATTAAAAATATCCTCAAAAAAATAAATAAGATGCAGTAAGCAACATGCAAGCTACATTTTAGTTCCCTACCTTGCAAACACTGATCACATATTATGTAGTCAAACTCCATTGGCCCTCGATCAACGCATTCTTCGCAATACCATTTTTAACATGCAAGACATTTACCTTGTTTTCCTAAAATAGAGCATGTGCATTTGTGGCACTCAAGAAAACAATTCGTTTTTTGCAAGGTTTTGAGTGATCTGGTATTTTCGATAATCGC
Organism: Polymixis flavicincta; assembly: GCA_949987655.1. NCBI lineage: Eukaryota > Metazoa > Arthropoda > Insecta > Lepidoptera > Noctuidae > Polymixis > Polymixis flavicincta. The sequence continues at coordinate 4,367,357 of OX465171.1, read as the reverse complement.
TACAGATTTTAGTACTTCAACGCTTTTAGAATCATCATTAGGAATAAATGTCATCGGCCTTTTAGCAACATCTATAGGATCATTTAGAGTATTGCCCTTTCGAAGTCCAACGTACAATAGACTCAATTTCTAGAGAACGGTCTTCCAACTCTTGAGAGTACGGTATCGGTGTTCGACGTGATGTTGCTGGTCTTATATTTTCTTTGGAAGTTGAAGGAATAGAGTATTCATGTTTTGGTTTCTGTGTGCAAGAGTAATTCTTAGTATCACATGAAATTTTATTCAAAAATTTTCTGACTCCGTTTTTAAGTAATCCGTGTTTTTTCAATGATGTGTGTTGGAATTCCACGTTACTATGTCTAATACATAAACATGTTCTCTTACATTCATGTGAGGTGTTAAGGCATAAAAAGGCTTATGCTTGTAGAAAGTTGTGAAGCCATAGCGCCCACCTTAACTTCTGTACTTTTTGTAAAGATAGTGTATGTCAAATTTTATTTGTTTTCTTATTGTGTTTCTTGTTTTAGCTTGTTTTTTCCTGTCGTATTTCTACTCACATCATCTCTTAAATAGAACTTTGTTATGTTTTTTTTTTCCGTGTTTTGCTTTTAAGCCCATCATTTTGCGTGCATATTTTTAATTTATAGTGTTTTTCACAAGTTCTCTTAAATATTGTTTCTCTTTATGAGCTTTTGCCCTTTGATATGGCTTTTTTAATGTAAATTCAAGCACTTCCTCTCTTGATTTTTGCTTCATCCCATGGCAATCGAGAACTCATCCTGATTTGTCCTTAGAGAGCCCGCAATAGGTAGACCAAACTGAATATATTTACTGGGAGCCATCAATGCTAATAGTTGTAGGTATTACATATGGAAGTGTAATGATATGGTATGTATAAATGTATGAAGGTGTTGTGTGGTGGTTTAGTTGGGCACTATAGTAAGAGCATGTGGTTATGATTGCGAAAAATACTTCTTGTACATAATTTGATTGATTTGTAGATTAGGTGAAAATAGACTTTGCACAAATAACAAAAGTAAATAATATACTATAAGAGTAAAAAAGTGTAACGTGGGTACACAAGCTCCATACACCTCCGATCCATGGCTGAGCACACCATGAAAACGGTTGCGACGCACATTACCCCAAGCATAAAAAATAAAGCTATACACAGCTAGACACAAAAATAACTAAGCCTTGTCATTTCCAGTTCCGAAGTCACGGGATAAGTCCTCTTCAGTGCGGATCCTCTGTGCCTCGTCTCCTGGCATCTTCCTGGCGAGGATGCGGCCCTGCTTGGTCCACACAAACTTCCAGTCGAGGAGACTGGCTGCATCCCATGCCCTACGAAATAACAGACGGTTTGCTTTCGTCAGCCGCTCGTTGAGGAAAAACCGCTGCGCTGGAGCGGGCATGTCGAGGTCGGCAGTGGTTGCTCCCCGTCGGACTCGCGCGCTCGCCAAAAGCTGGTCGCGCAGGTCCGGACGAGCAAGGCGCACGAATATCGGCCGCGAACGAGATCCAGTCGGTCCTGCTGAGCTTGTAGCGTTGAGCTGCCTTCCACCAGCACGTTCTGCACTAACGATATCGCGATCGTCATGGCTGAACCCTAGCTTGTGGCCAATGACCTTAATTATATGAGCTGGGTTTTCCGCCTTTCCCTCCGGCAAATTTGACACCTCTATGTCGTTAGCAAGAAGGTCCTGGTCCCTGTCATTGAGCGGTGTATCCCACTGATAGCCTGAAATAAATCTTTATTTTTTTAATACTGGGCCTGATTCAGACTGATTGTCCCACTATTTCTACTGATGTCGGCTGCGACAAAAAAAAAATGCTGCATCACCTCTTATGACGGCGTGCACATAGACACTATTTATTTATTTCATCTTTAGATAAAACCTCTTGATCATAGTTGTGATTGACTGTTATTGATAGACAGCTGCCATTATAATTGCTATTATTGCTTTACGTTCATAATGGAGTTTATAAAAAGGGGGAAGGGTGTTATACTGTTGTACGAAGGTTATGAATACACTAGGCAGATAGTTTACAAGAATAATAATGCGTTGTGGAAATGCAACAAGCGCCACAAAACAAAATGTAAAGGGTCGATAACAGTATCCCCGGTAAGTTTCCATCACTTTACCAGAGGCTGTAGGTCGTTAGTTGGCGTAAGTACATTTATTTTGTCCCCTGTATTTTTGATACTGATTTGAAATTTCTTTTTAGGATAACATCATAGCGAGAACAATTGAACACTCTTCGCACTGTATTTCTGACAGTAACCAATCCGGGATTGAAGTTGCAATGAGTTGTAGTTTTGATCAAGCTGCATTGGGCAAAATAACAATACCTAAAGCTTTCAATAACGCAATAAATTCTTTAAGTGACCAAGGAATTCCATTACTTGGTAAATCATTGCCACTATACACCTCTAAAAAGTCTGCCATGTACAGACGTCGTAACAAAGCTCTAAATGTTAAAAAGGTGTGTTACAAGACCGTTCAAGAAGTACAAATTCCAGTAGCTGCAACGGATAAGGTACTTCCCCTTACTGCTCCGCTGAAAGTTTCCACCCTGTATTGACTCCGATTTAAGGATAATAATATTTTGTCGTGAAGAAACTAGAGGCGAATTAAAAGCGGCAATTATTTTACTGACGGGACATTCTTTGCGTGTCCAGCGCCATTTGCACAATTATTGTCAATCCACGCTGATTTTGGAAGTGACTGGAATCATAGCAAAGTGGTGCCAGTGATTTATGCGCTTTTATCGGGTAAATCACGGAAAGCGTATTGCATTTTATTTGATCTTATTAAAAAAAGGTTACCTGAATGAAGCCCTACTAAATTGACAGTTGATTTTGAAAGGGCTTTGATTTCTGCATTAACAGCAAGTTTTCCTGCAGCTAAAATAAACGGCTGCATTTTCATTTTGTGAAAATATTGACTAAGAAAGCTAAATCTCTTGGCATGAATAAATCCATCCGCATGACATTGATAATACAACTTACCTGCAGAATGCCGCTTTTGCCCAAAAATAAAATACAAGATGGTTGGAATTACATTTTAGCAAATATGGGTGACAGTGAAGCCGAAAATAAATTTAAGAACTACATAGAGAACTACTGGATGAAAAATATTTTTTCAAGGGTGTGGTGTGTGTTTGGAGAACGTCACTGCACTAATAATGCGGTGGAATCTTGGAATAGAAAATTAAATAGACTGGTGCCAAAATGTAAACATTGTTCAATTTTTGCACATAATAAAAGACGGTGATAATTTAAACGAATACTCAATAAAAAATCATTCCCGAAAACGAGTAATAGCCCAATTGCAAAAAGATGAGATAGATGATCTTAGATGAACAAATGAAATTCAAGGCGATGAAGCACCTGGACAGTTCTTATATATGATGGCCTTTATATTTAAGCTAAGCGTTCGAAATTCGAAGTTCGCCGGGTCATCTAGTTTTAAATAAAATCTTCATGCTGAAATTTTGTTACTGCTTGGTGGAAAACAAAAAAGAGAACGCTTCTGGTTCTTCGTTTTAAAATATTATAAAATGGATGAAATTCTGCAAACAATTTTTTAAAAGAGTCCAAGCTTTATCGAATGTGTTAAACATTTTACATTCACAAATAGATGAACACCTACAAAGTTATGAAAACTCGGTGCTGGAAAATGTAACAAGTCATACGATCCAGTGTTTTTGTGGTAAGTTGAAATAATTCTATTTTTCTAATAATTATACTGTCTTGTTTACAGCTTCTTGACATTCAATTATTGTTTTATAATCTTAAACTACCGACAACGTTAAGGGTTGATTTATTTTTTAAAGTTATACCCGACGGAATAATATCCTTAAGCGATGAAGGAATGATGCCAATGGAAACATCTGAGGAGTACAGTCACAAACAATCATCCATACATCTGCGTTGTGACGAGGTGGCTTTGTGTGATTTGTACTGTAGAGTATGTGGAGGAGAATTATTTAAAAAAATGACAGATTATTAATTTGTTCTCCATTTTTTTTTATACCGAGAAGTCGTGTTTTAATTTTAATCTATTCATTAAAAGTGGTAAACTTTTCAAATAACATAGCTGCGTTTTTTTGTCGCAATAGAAATAATGGGATATAATTTGTAAAAAAACACTGGTCCCACTTTTTCTATTATGTATTTCCATGGAAATAGTGGGATAAACCCGTCTTTGAGCTCTCGCCTCAAATCCTCCACAATCTTGACCACGTTGGCTGAGTTTGTGGTCTCGGAAGCAGCACGTTGCTCCAGCGCGTCCACCCTGGCCTCCAGACTGTCGATGCGCGTGCTGCAGGTATTTAAGGTGGTTTTGAACTCCGCCATTTCCACCTCCATCTCCTTTAAACACCTGAATCGCTGCACGCACCATCCACAACTCCTCAATGATCACCTGCAAGTCGGTTCCAGCTGCAGGCGATAATTCCCGAGTGGTGACGTCGGCAATTGAGATTTCAGGCGGCGGGGGAGTCGAGGCTGCATTAACGGGGCTGACAGTCTGCGTGTGTTCGAATTTGGAACTATCCTCGTGATTATTAGGCGTACTAGAGCCCGTGACACTTGGAGTTTCGGTCCTATTGTCACGAGCAATATTCTTTTTGCATTCCAGACACCGCCAGTTAGTTGTTATGTTGGCCTTTCTAGGGTCACCCACACAAACTCTGTGATAATACTCCTGGCACTTACCACACCTAGCGCCCTCTAAAGTGGATATAAAGCGACCGCAACCTCCACATTTGATGCCCGGCATGATAATCGTTGTCTAGTAAATTTACTCAGCTGGTGGTGTCGAGGATGTTCGCCAGTGTGCGGCAGTAACGATTCCCACACGGGTCGAAAGGTCGTTTGCAGCCAAAAAGACAGATGGCTCTGTTATCAAGGCCTCGTTATCGATTGTTGTGTTGATATTAGTGGGTAAATATAATTTAATTTCGTCAATTTGGAAATGTTTTCTGATTTTACGGCCCTTAAACGCACTATAATTACTAAAACACACTTGTCGGTACGGTTGGCGTAGCGGTTAAGCGATTGACTGCTGCGCTGCGTGTCGCGGGTTCGATTCCCACACGGAACAAATATTTGTATGAGCTTCAAGTAGTTTTTCCGGGTCTGGCTGTTTGTGTATGTGAATTTAAATGTTTGTAAGCGCCGCACCCACTATACAGGATAAATTCCTAGTTTGGGGCAAAGTCTAAAAAAAAAAACAATGTATGTTATGCTGATTGCCACTATGATCACTATTAAACAGATTGTAATGCACTTTGACTTTTATTTCTATTTAATTTAGAAAAAAAGTCGACAGCGAGCCACACCGATAGAGACGTCCAAACGTCACTTTTTTTTGTCACATCGTCACATTTATAATATTGGCCTTGTATGGAGCCCTGTTTCTTGCAAGGCCGTTTGGAAGAGCTTTATAAAAGTTAAGTTTAAGAAATTGTGATTACATCTAGAATAAAAAAAAGGATTTATATATTACACAATAAAACAAAGTGTTATTTAATAATTTGTTTCTTTCATTTATCCAGGAAATAAACGAATAAAAACTGTTTATTCGTTACAGTGGCCTTCCATATTCCACCCACCTTAATATATTTTTTTTCCTTTTATATACTTGTTCGTCGGTGGCTATTGTGCGTAACCGTACGCAATTCGGTATATTTTGGTGTAGTCTTATACAGCTTGGCAAAATAGTCTAGAAACGGAACTAATTTTTGTCTGTTGGCAACATTCCCAAAATAATGACGTTTCATAATTAACAAAGTTCACGACTTCGTAGAGTTTTTATTTCGACCATCAAACACTGATTAAGTGAAAAACAATTAATAAAACCATTCGAAGTGCTGGCAGGGAGGTTATTTATAAGATTTACAGGCGATAACTGGCGGAACATGAGGTCCAAACTATTTTTTCCGATCTTAACAATGTTTACCAAAGAACCGCAGATTTTTTTTTCTTTTTTTAAACGTTGCTCACTAGGAATTTCTCCTGTATTGTGGGTGCGTTTACAAACATATAAACTCACATACACAAACAGCCAGATCCGGAACAACTACTTGTAGTTCATGCAAATATTTGTTCCGTGCGGGAATCGAACCCGCGACACGCAGCGCAGCAGTCAATCGCTTAACCACTGCGCCAACCGTGCCGTCAAGTGTGTTGTAGTAATTATAGTGCGTTTAAGGGCCGTAAAATCAGAAAACATTTCCAAATTGACGATATGACAGGTACGTAAGTTTGTTTTGTTGTTTTTAGTTAAATTAAGTGTTAATTGATGAACTCAAAACTGTTTTAATTTGCTTGCATACGGAATCAGTAGAATTTCTTGAAACAATAAACATCGAGCACATCTGGTATTGCGCGCCTAGATTAATTTATACTTTGGTGACTTGAACTTTACCTAAATGAAAACTCAATTTCTATTTAACTTATACTTTGAGTTTGATTAGAAGGTAGTGATGTATTTGTTGTAGCTTTTGCATTAGAAATTCAAAAGAAATTACCGTGCCATAGACTAAATAACAAAATCCATTTATTCAATTCAGGTAGATCTGTTAGCACTATAAGAAGAGTCGTGCTGGAAGGAGATAGAAACAAAGGGGTATTTTCTACACCCGGAAAACACAGAAAAGGTCGTCCCAAAAAAGAATTAGATAACATTGATTTATTTGCCATCGGGCAATAAATTCATTTTTTTTACATCGTGATAAAACAGTTACATCAATTATTACTTCATTTGAATTAAACTGAATTATTATTACCACATGAACAGTGCTCAGCTTCTTCATTCGCTATCCCACAAGCATTGTTAGTCTTCAATACGCGACGAACGCTGCGATCGCTCACCTTGAAATCCTGCGCGAGCTGGTTTGCTGAGCGCACTGGATTTCTGTCTAATCGATGACGCACCTTTTCGACAACTGCTGGTGCTGTTGCAGTACAGCGTCGTCCGCCACCGTAGCGTTTCTTAACGCTACCAGTCTCATTATAACGTTGAATAGTGCGATGCACAAATTTCTCGTTCAATTGAAGATTTGGCAGCTCTCGACGTATTGCGATATTCGATTTTCCCTCCAAATGAAGAGCAATCACTGAATTTCGTTTTAAATCCATTGTTCTCAATTCGAATCTGTTTCTCTCACAACAGAATCACTTCAAATGATGATAGAGAACATGTCAAAGACCAACATTTGAAATTTTGGCTGCATTAGATTCAGTGGTTCGAATTTTAAAACAGATAGATAGAGACGGACAGTTCAATCGCCGCACCCGGTATATGTATTTTATATAAATTAATAATTCAGAAATAAAAGAATGGTTAATGAAAATTTCTATCTGGCAAGTTTTGTTTATTTAATACATACAGTGTCATCTTCGCGGCGCTCGAAACTCTTATTGTTTTATTTGTATATTAGGTCTTTACCTATGAAATTGCCGTTCTGCAGTACTGGCCATTTCAAATCAAAATAATTTTTGTTTGGCTAAGAATTCTAATTTCAAATTAATTTTATTTTAAAAACATGGATTTTTTTTTCTAAAAGTAGTTATTTCTTTATTGATTAGTGTTACATTTTCATCGCATTTCAATCTTTTTCGTCATCATGGAAACGTTAAAAATTCGAGTAATTATGGAATATGAGTACCGTCGTGGCAGCAACGCGGCACAAGCGGCACGCAACATCAACGACGTTTACGGAGCTAACACTACAAACCAACGCACCACCTGTTATTGGTTTGCTCGCTTCCATTCTGGAAATTTCGACCTGAAAAATGAACCTCGCGGTCGTCCGAAGACTTTGGTCGACAATGACGAATTAAAGGCGATTGTGGAAGCTGATGAAACACAATCTACGGCTGAATTAGCAGCAGCTTTCGACGTTAGCGTCAAAACAATATTGGTCCATTTGCGTCAAATTGGCAAGGTAAAAAAGCTTGACAAATGGGTGCCCCACGAACTCAATGATCGCCAGCGCGAAGTACGCGTCGAGACGTGCCTTGCACTGCTCAACAGACACACAAATGAAGGAATTTTGAACCGCATTGTTACCTGCGATGAAAAATGGATTCTGTTTGATAACCGTAAGCGCTCAGCAAGTTGGTTGGATCCTGGTTCAGCACCTAAACAATGCCCTAAACGAAAACTTACCCCTAGAAAAGTGATGGTCACTGTTTGGTGGTCTAGCGCCGGTGTGATTCATCACAGCTTCTTACCAAACGGGGTGAGCATTACTGCAGATGTGTACTGTGAAGAACTGAACACAATGATGGAGAAGCTGGCGCATCTCCAACCAGCATTGGTCAATCGCTCGTCTCCGCTGCTCCTGCACGACAACGCGCGACCTCATACTGCACAGCAGACGGTCTCCAAGTTGCAAGAACTGGGGTTGGAAGCTCTCCGTCATCCGCCCTACTCACCAGACCTTGCGCCTACAGACTACTACTTTTTCCAGAATTTGGATAACTTCTTGGCGGGAAAAAAATTTAATACCCGAGAGGCAGTACAAAATGCCTTTGAAGAATTTGTTGCCTCCCGTCCAGCTGATTTCTTTAAGAAGGGCATCAATAAACTGCCACTGCGATGGCAAAGATGCATTGATTGCATGGGTGATTACTTCGATTAATACAAATAAAAAATTCATGAAAAAAATTCGTTTAAATTTTTTCATACAAAACGGCAATTTCATAGGTAAAGACCTATTATTTTTTTTTTTTATAGATGACACAATCTTTACACATTTAACTTTAAATTCTTTCCACAACGTTACCTTAGAACTTTTTAATATTACATCACTTATTAATAAAATAAAACTTTTACGATGGCCAGAGCTGTGGTGGCCCAGTGGTACCGGCCGCCACTTACGAGTTGTGGGTCGTGAGTTCGAACCCAGCCCAGCTTTACTTTGTGTAAATTATTTAATCGCCACTGCTCTCAAAACGGTGAAGGAAAACATCGTGAGGAAACCGGCATGTCCTAGAACCAAAAATTCGAAGACATGTGACATCTACCAACCCGCACTGGGCCCGCGTGGTGGATTACGTCCCAATCCCTCTCACCGAGAAGAGGCCTGTGTCCCAGCAGTGGGAACATTATAGGCTAATAATGATGATGGCCACTCTGTACCTTCGCCGGGATCTTCGATGGAAAGTGGAAATGAGGCAAATTGTCTTTTGCTGTACCAACAAAAATATATTATATTTATTTGGACATAAATAGTCATAAATGGAAGTACAAAAATGACATGGAAGAACCTAATTGTATTAATATAAATGGCGGAACGGCTCTGGTCTGTGGTAAATACCGATATCATCGCCACAAAAAATATAAAAACGGTTCAGTGGTATGGCGGTGCTCATCACATCTCACTATCAAATGTCGTAGGTAAATACATTTTGTTAATTGGTTAATTAAGTTTGCGTAAAATTAAAATTAAATTTTACTGTTACGCGTTTTAGGTTAAAAAAATCATTTCAAGAAAAGACCATGTTCGTGAAGTAGACATGCACAAGAATCAAATACTAAAGGGAATGTGTGATTTGCGGGAAAAAGTTGTATTGTCTGATGAACCTATCCAAAAAATATACAATAAAAAGAAAAAAAAAAACAGACAAAAGGGTTTCAATTTAGCAGCTGGGAATTTACCTCCGTATGAAAGCGTTAAACATTTTTTACACGACGACAGACACAAATTTGCACGTGTCAAAGACCGTATTCAAAAATGTTGGTGTAGTTGCAGTACTGGTACAGTTCAGGGATATTTTTAGCCGATTACTACCACAACCAAGCCGGGGAGCAAACCCGTGAAATAGTTTTTTGTTCCAATAAATCTCGAAAAATGATTCCAAATATTAAGGGAATATTTTTTAGATGGAACATTAGACTGTTCCATCTACTGGAACTTTCTCTCAAGTGTAGAATATTCTTGGCGACATGAGCAGTACCTTGGAAACAACTGAAGTGGTTCCGATAGTACTTCCGCTAATGTCAGACCCGAAAGAAAATACTTACATAATTTTGTTCATTTTGATTCTTTCCCAAATATCAGAATGGAAACCAAATAAAGTGCACTGTGACTATAAAACAGCAACTGAGGGAACACGGGTGGGTTTTAGTCAATAATAGGCTGACACTCCCTCCTGCTCCACCCATAGCGGGAGAAGTCATTTGATGATTTCCCACCAAAAAAAAAAAAACCATTTGAATCACAGGCATCCGCGAGTAGAACTTCTCGTAAAAGACGTATTAATCCAAGTACTCCTTAGAAAATTAAGAAAAGAAGAGGAGAAAACTGTTTTAAAGAAGAACACAGAAAACAGAATGGGAAAGAATGCTTGAATTTACTACTGTGCTTATAAAGAAACAAAGCGCAGTGTAAGTAGTGTAAGTTGATTTTGTTTCCGAACTAACAGTTATTAAAACCATTACAAATGTTTAAAACATAAAAATCTAAAAGTCCACTTGGATTTCATTCCGGTCATATGACAAATCCAATGGACCAATATGTTTAAAACTCTGCCAAGAATACTACGGAAAATAAAGTAATAAGAGCAGAGCATCGTACCTGCGCATTTTTTGCCGAACACAATATTGCATTTCTTGCCTTTGACCATTTGTTTTAAGAGACAAGGTAAGTTACCCAACTCAAAAAATGTACAGGATATTCGGTTCGGAAGAACAAAACCCACTAAAGCTCCGTACTCACATACGGTATTACTCGATAGTTTTACTCAAAAACAACCTTTAATAGCAGTAGTTCGGTTGTTAGTCCGGTTGACCGGACTACTGAAACTTTCCAGTTGCGATAGTTCGGTTCTAACAAAGCACCGAACTACTGAAACTTAAATATTCCTTTAGTAGCAGTAGTTCGGTTGATCGGACTACTGAAACTTTCAGTTGTTAGTTCGGTTCTAACAAAGCACCGAACTACTGAAACTTAAATATGTACCCCTTTAGTTCGGCAGATAAACTAGGCATATAATGTAAAAAAACTACATACATCTTTAATTTTTATTTTTAACAAATAAAAAGAGCGACTTTTATATCAATACCTGTACTTAAAAAAAATCCAACCTTGCTACAATTTTTTTTACACATTTTGAAGGATGATATTACTCTTGCAAACAAAGTCGACCAGTACAAAACATTTGGAATGAAGACATTGCCAAAAGAAGCAAGAATGTTGAAAGAGACGATTTTATTAGAGAAGCACAAGTACAATTAACTTGTGGGGAAATTTCGACTGAGATATTCTTAAATTATGCGGTAGGGGTTCTAGAATGATATGTTGAATTCATGGTTAAAATTTGCGCACTGGATAAAATCTTTTCCTCTATAATACTCGTATGTATGTAAAAACTATTTACATTTTAAAAAGTACACGTAAAAAGAGCGACTTTGTATAAGAATATCTCAGTAGAAATTTCCTCACAAGTTAATTGTACTCTTGTGCTTCTCTAATAAAATCGTCTCTTTCAACATACTTCTTGCTTCTTTTTGGCAATGTCTTCATTCCAAATGTTTTGTACTGGAGATTTTGAAATTTGCAAGAGTAATATCATCCTTCAAAATGTGTAAAATTTGTAGCAAGGTTGGATTTTTTTTAATTAGCCCATTAATTTTGAAATTCCAACCTTCCACAATATTTGTTGTTCGATGGCGTTCGGAAAAGACTGACCATACATTAATAAAGTCCGGCCTCATCCAAAACTTTTCAAAATATTTTATAAATTTAGTTATTTTTGTATCATCAGAAGATACTCGTATTTCATTCGATTTTATGTATTGCCAACCATCATTTATTGCTTGCACAGGCAACAAAGCTAACACAGAACATAAATTAACTATGTACTTGTGTTTTGTTATTGTTAGTTTATATTCCGCTGCTTTTCGCTTTAAACAATTACGGAAATGAAAATAGCAACCAATCACTTATGCATTTTTGAATTCAGATTTTAACGCACTCAAGATGGCTTTTTCGTAATCCACGTGTATTTCTTTTGGATCCCACTCTGGTATATTTGACTTGATCAATTCAAAGACAATTTCATATGCGTTTGTATTTTTGTGGGACATGAAGGCAAATGTATGTACGGTATGACATTTATTGTTTCAGTTGAACTACCCAAGTCTCCGTGTATGCTAAATAATTGAGAAAAAGGAATAGGGCTGGCCTTAAACGTACCATCCATGAAGTAAACTTTGATCGTTTTCATAAGAGCCCGTGCATCACTGCCACAAAAAATAATTATTCTGATTTCACCATCAAAATAATCCGCTAGTAATATATTAAAAAACAACGATGGAACAGCCACCTCGGAAAGGGACGTAGGACGTATTTTCTTTACTCCTGCATTTTGACGAATCTTACGATAAATTGTACATTTCTTTTGCGAGAATGATGGGATTGGGTTGGGAGAGGCTAAATCTAGGCCCTTATTTCTTATTTTCACCAAACATTTGCGATATACTCTGGGTGCAGGTTCTGTTCCTTCTGTAGCCTTTGTTATGCTTTCATTAATTAAAACATCAATTTCATTTTTGGTTTGATCCGAACTGCAAGTGTGATCACCTGTTTTATCGATTTCGTCCTCTTCCTAAAACACACAAACAAGAGGATAATAAAAATAAAGTTAAAAACTAAAACCCAACTACGACAAAAACTGCTAAAAAGGTATAAGCAAGGTTATTAGGATGTCAGAGTTTTATGACAAGAATCAAGAAATAATAGTTTAGCCAATTAACGTGTATTACAAGAGATTTAAATGAAATGGCTTGATATTTACTGTATGTACCTATGTATAAATGAAAATAGGAAATTATGAAACACTTACTTTTGATAATCTAACGTAGCCTTTACAACGTATATTTTTAGTCTTATAGTGTTTGCAACGCCAGTAGCTGCTTTTTGTGGTGTATACAGAATTTCTATAAAACTGGTACCCAGAAAAGAGTAAAACTCTGCCTCGTCCTCGCTTAATTATTTTAAAATTACTTTTATCGTTCATTTTGTTACAATGTAAATACAATTTTACTTTAGAATTTTTAAATATAATGTAATTATCGACTTGAAAATATCATAAACATGCGTAGGACTCGACAAGGAAAAACAACTACTTACTCAATCAACTAGACATTGTCATTAATGATTGATACAATGGAAACTTAAAAGAGAGGTTTGCATACCTACAAAGTCGCAAAAAGTTTGTACATATACGGTCTTATTCATAAACGCCTTTCAATTGCTAACTAACTGATTAGCAATTTTTTTATTTATAAACGCTATTTAGCGCTATGAGGTCGCTAAGCAATTGATTTGTAGCTGTCATATTTAAACACCACCAGTACCCTGTTTAGAGCTTGCTAAGAGGCAACATGGCGGATTTTATTTTAATCAGCTGATCGATTCAATATGATTTATTGTACTTCAAGGTTATTTTTTTTCATAAGATCGAATTGTCCTTATTAAATGTGGATTTCGACAATATTGTATGGGATTTCAGAACGACACCGAAGAATTAAATAGTTTTGAAACGCCGCGGGCGCCTATTGTTAGTAAACGGAGGAAGACCTACAAGACTCGTTTAAATCCGCTACGAGAAAACATATTCCTCATTCTAAGTACACGTGATGATAGGATTTATAGGGAAGTTCAATCGGTAGGAGGTTCAGTCAGTTCGTGCAGAAGCTCACCGGAGATAGTGATTATCCAATGTCATCTCATGTACCCCTCCTTTTATGACGCCCAGAGAGTACTTTATACGATACTGATGACGCCTTCTAGGGCCCAGAACTAAAGAAATGCCACGTTATGGCAGTCATGCACAACAAAACAAGATACTTTTTCATAAAAAACAATTTATTTCGATATACAATAAAACCATGTTTGTGTTATGATTTCATTATTTTTGATTTCCAATTCTTCTTTGTCCAAAGACGGGTGCTATTATTTTCTCATGCCACTCTCATTCCTCATCTTTTTCACTTAGCATGGTATCCCCCGTTGCCATTCAACCTTGCAAAGTAGTGGCTTTCATAGCAGCAGTCAAAATTGTAACTGTAAAAAAGATTAATCATTGTTATTAAAAGACACTGAAACTTAAAGACAATAGGAAGTTATATAGAATAGGCACAAGTACCTACAAATGTTTCTCAAAGAGAATATCCATGTTAACAAGTTTATAGAACATGTAAATACATAGCAATGTTGGCTACTGTGTTATAATTCATTTGGTCACTTTACAATAGAAAGTAGATAAAAATTCAGAGATACATTACCTTTTCCTGTTAACTCCATTGATGGGAGCGTATTATTTTCATTGCTCATCTTTTTCACGTAGCATCATCTCCATCGTTGCCGTCTCAAAGTTGAATAGTATTGGTGCTACGCGCTAGTACCTTTCATAGCAGCAGTCAAAATTGTAACTGCAAACAAGTATAATTTTTTTGTTATTAAAATACACTGAAACCCTGCAAAAGCACTAGGAAGTTTTATAGAATATACATACATACAGGGTTACTGGTAACTCGACGTATTCCTTGCAGGACGTCATAGTAGGGTTAAAATGCAACAAATTAAGTCACCAAATGTTCTACCGAAATTCAGTAGTTTTTGAATTAGAGTTTTAGTTTTTTTATGAATAATCCCAGATTAAATCATTTGAAACCAATTTTAAAATGATTTACGGCGCGACTGTACTGAAATTTAAGTTATTTTCATAGTTGACGCCGTTGCAGACCTTTGTTAATAATTAAAAGTTCAATAATGCCTAAAACTTTGGCAAATATCACTAACCAAACATTTAATTTTTTGTAATTTTTGCTATTGCTTCATAAAAAATGTAGTCTAGTGCAAAAAAAATGCTACACCTGGTGTACAAATTACTAAGAAAATATCCTTGTCTTATCAGCTATCCAAAAAGGTATGAAAGTTAATACAAAATCATGGACTACATTATGAAAATCGTTTTTGATTTAGTACAGGCGTGCGTTTCACAAAAAGGTGATTAAACGAAAAATCAAAAACAAAATCGCTGTCGGCGTCGGCACTTAGCATAAAACGACAAAATTCAAGCCGCCTCGGCGGATCTCCTTCTTCTAATGACTGGACTGGTTGGTAATGGTATGGATGTCGGCCTGACAAGTGAACTACAGACCAGACTTTCCACTGTGACATACCAAGCTCACGCGCTACGAAGTTTGTCGATGTGTTAGGATCGTCAATAAAACGTTGGCTCCTCGTCCTCAGCCGTGTATCTCCGGGAACGACCAGTGTCAACTTGCCTGCTTCTTTGGACGCTGCCAGTTTCAGATATTCGCCGATAAGTCGATCCGAAGACACTAACGTGGGGGAGTCGGCGGTTGGGAAAGCGAAGTTGATATTCTCGCCCGCTTCAGCAGCGTTACCGTCACAAAGTCCGTAACAGTACATTATGTCAGCGTATTCAGGATTAGAATATGCAGCCATAGTCAGCGCTTATGAAGGCACAGCACAGCACAAGAGCAAGATACGCAGCAACAGTTAGAGAAATAGCCAGTAACAAAACACGAGCTTGCGCGACGTAGAGTTGAAACTAACTAACGCTGACGACCAAATTTTGCAAAATCGCACCCTTCATGCCGAGAGAACAATAGCGACCAATCACAAAGCTCCCCGAGTGTTTGGAGTTCAAGCGCAGGTAAAAACTACGAATAATACGAATACGAAACAAAAGGTTGACCGTCTCGCAATTTTACCTGCCCCCCATAAAACTCTTCCCTGGCACACATGCAAAAGTATTGACAATCATACCTTTCTGAATAACTGATAAGACAAGGATATTTTCCTAGTAATTTGTACACCAGGTGTAGTATTTTTTTTTTTTGCACTAGACTACATTTTTTATGAAGTAATAGCAAAAATTACAAAAAATTAAATGTTTGGTTAGTGATATTTGCCAAAGTTTTAGGCATTATTGAACTTTTAATTATTAACAAAGGTCTGCTACGGCGTCAACTATGATAATAACTTAAATTTCAGTACAGTCGCGCCGTAAATCATTTTTAAATTGGTTTCAAATGATTTAATCTGGGATTTTTCATAAAAAAACTAAAACTCTTACTAATTCAAAAACTACTGAATTTCGGTAGAACATTTGGTGGCTTAATTTGTTGCATTTTAACCCTACTATGGCGTCCTGCAAGGAATACGTCGAGTTACCAGTAACCCTGTATATACGCATATGTTTTTAAAATATAATATCCATGTAAACAAACGTAAAGAACATGTAAATACATAGTTAATATGATAGCATTCATTCGGTCACTTTACAATAGAAACTAGATAAAAATTCAGACGATACATTACCTTTTCCTGTTTACTCCAATCATGGGAGCGTATTATTTTCATTGCTAATTTGCTTCCTTCCATCGCAAACACAATAAAATAAACATAATACATTATTTTATTCAAATACAAATAAATCAATGAAATTTTTGACATAAGTCTCTCGAAGTCACGACGGATACAAAAATCATGCATTTGACATAAAATCCTGTTTTTTAGGCGACTATTTTGATTATAATCTGTGCTGAACGCATAATTTCACCCCTATTTCGTTTCGCTACTAATCACCTGCAAACTAGCGTTTATAAATAAAGAAAAGTTAATCAATGATTAGGAGGTAACCAATTGATAAGCTGAACAATGGCTAGTCAGTGATTAGCGTGTTTTTTTATAACTAAGGCTGATAGTGTAAATTAATGTATGGTCAGTCTTTTCCGAACTCCATCGGACAACAACAGGGGTGCGGGTTTGTTCGAAAGAGATACCACGGCCCCTGGCATACGGGCTACTGAGGGAACACGGGTGGGTTTTAGTCAGTAAAAGTCTGACACGCCCTCCTGCTCTACTCAGCAGGAGAAGTCATTTGATGATTTCCCACCCAAAAAAAAAAAAAAAAAAAAAAAAAAAAAATCGGACAACAAACATTGTGGGTTTTTTCTGAAAGTTTCAGTAGTTCGGTCAACCGGACTAACAACCGAACTACTGCTACTAAAGGGGTTTCAGTAGTTCGGTGCTTTGTTAGAACCGAACTATCGCAACTGGAAAGTTTCAGTAGTCCGGTCAACCGGACTAACAACCGAACTACTGCTACTAAAGGAAAAACAAGTATAAATCAACGTGTGGACCGAAAAACTCACAGCTCGAAGTCTCGCATTGAGCCGGCTCGATGGAATTAAATAAAAGTAATTTCCTTCGCACCTACTCGAAGCGAGCCTTCGAGTTTGACTCAAGCGTGTGTACGTCGCCGCGAGTGGCGCGAGACGAACGTCAGTCCGACGATGTTGATCGTCGTGAAAACACGTGTAGAATAAAAAAAAATGGATTTACGAGTTTATTCCAAAGTGTTATAGAAGAATTTATTAACTTATATAGACAGTGTGATTGTTTGTGGAATGTCAAGTCCAAAGATTACTAAAATAATTATAAAAGAAATGAATGCTACAGCAAATTACTGGCAGTACTTAAGACTACTGATCAGGATGCAAATAGAAAGAGCGTGGTCAAAAAGCTGACCCGTGAACCACGAAGTGGAAGTGGCGCAGCAGATGTACTCGTATATAGGGTGACTGGTAATTAGTGACCGACATTTAAACACATGATTGTACTCATCATTATGAACAACTTTTACTATTGGAGCGAACCTGAAATCGCGAAAAAAAAAATCTGCTGTTCCTTACATTAATGTTCGCATAACTCGTCAAAATGTAGGGAACAGCTGATTTTTTTTCGCGATTTCGGGTTTGGTCCCTTAATAAAAGTTGTTCATAATGATGAGTACAATCATGTGTTTAAATGTCGGTCACTAATTACCAGTCACCCTATATAAAACAAAGTTGTGGTATTTTAAGCTACTAGATTTTTTAGACGATTCAAGCCCCATTTTACCTACAAGGGACAATCTAAATGAAACAGAGGAGATAAATTGCTGTTTTTTTACAATTTACCTCTATTTTTAAAAATAAATAATAATTATTATGCTTTCATTCAGTTTTGACACTCAACGTTTATAAATTATACTTAGAATCAAATCATTCTCTCTTGCCACTCAACAGCGCCTTCATTATCGAAATAATTTTTAAAATCATCTCTTATTCTTTTTGCCGTTTCTTTGCTGTGAATGTGGTAAATTTGTCATGTTTTCATTGGGTCTGGCGCCGCTAATTATTTCACCTGTCGCAATCACTTCACTGTCGTACTCGTTTTGTCGGACCGTATGAAAAGCTCTTCGCAGTAAATAATTATGCAAAACACAAGTAGCCAATACAATTCTGTTTTTATTTGCAGTATTGCAAACCTGAATAGGCGTATGGAAAATACGAAATCTATTAGAAAGGATTCCAAATGCGTTCTCTACTACTCTCCTAGCTCTGCTGAGCCGATAGTTATAGATCCTTCTCGAATGGTCAAGTGATAGTGCGCTGTATGGTTTAGTAGGTCGAAGCGCCGTAGATTGTAGCAGCTGTAATTTTTTTTCATTAGTCCAAAATCTATACAATTTTTTTTCTGGTTCAACCATAAGGTGGCGCATATTAAAAGGTAATTTGGAGAGTGAAAGTAAACTAGAAGAATTGGAGTTCGTATTCATGTTGGTCATGTGGGACGAAATTTTGCAAACCTTCCGAAAAGTCAGCAAGGTATTACAAGGCCCAGAAGTTACTTTAGAGACTTGCGCTAATCTCTACAAATCACTCGTGAATTTTTTTGAAAAATTGCGGTGCTACTTTAATTCTTTAGAAGCCCGCGCAAAAGTAAAGGTACCAGATTGGGAATACAAAGACACCCGTCAAATACGAAGAAAGAAAATGCCCAATGATGGTTCAGCTCCTGAAGTAAGTTTCAGCCCAAGAGAACAATTCAAAATAACGTGTTATTATAGCATCATTGATAAATTAAATGCAGAGATGCGAAAATGAGTAGAGATATACAAAGAAACAGCAGACAAATTCTCATTCTTGAATAAAATACCAGATGCCGATAAAATGATGTGTTCCGATCAAACTGCAGAATACAGTCAGCACAGTACAAATCTAGTAAGCACATATCCTTCTGGATTTTAACCTCCTCAATTTCTGTTGTTAATTCGGTGTTAAGGTCTTCTGACCTTAACACGGAATTAATAACAGAAATTCAACAGTTTAATTCATGTCATAAGTAAAATAAGTTCCAGACCCGGCTGCACGGCGGCCTGGCGGATTCGGCTCCCACAAGTTTATTGAATCAGCTTTCCCTAATGTGGAAACAGACCTGCGTATATTTTTATCGCTTATGATTACAAATTGCTCAGCGGAACGTTCTTTTTCAAAATAAAAAATGGACAAAGATGATACAAGTAGCCTTTCTTGTATCATATTATACTTAATGATAATTTATCGATATTATACATAAGAGTCCGATATGTTAAAAACGTTAGACGTTAATACTATCTTGCGTGAATTCAATGCCCGGAAAAGCCGCAAAGCGTATTTCAATAAATACATTATGCTTTGGTTTTTATTGTTGTCGCACCTACTCCACTTCTAAGGTACGTTACATCTCATCATCTTATTTTACAAAAAACTAAGGTTTATAGGCGGTAAAGCTTTTAAGACCGATTCTAGTTGACATACGGATAGGGGGACCCACAGGCGTGGATTGCTTAAGGCATCAAGTAGTTTTAATCCGTCACTGAACAGTCCCACATGACGAAAACCTCGTGAAAGCTGAGCAAGATAAGAAAATAAAGTATCTTGACCTGGCACGCGAGGTTGTCGACATGTGGGAGGTGGATACAGCAGTTATTGTGCCGATAGTCGTGACGGCCAATGGAATTATGGCCAAAAGCCTCGACCAACACCTCAGGAGGCTCTTGTTAGGCAGCTGGATCAAGGGCTTGATCCAGAGAGCAGTAAGTACTACTGGATACGGCGGGTATAGTAAGGAGGTTTCTCTCTCAGCAGTCCTGCCCACCGGTAGCTTGGACCCTGTTCCCGATACCGATGGGCTACTATTTTTTATAATTTTGTACGTTTTTATATATTTTATATCCAAATATTTAAAAATGTGATTTACATGTATTCAATGGAATAAAAAAAAATAAAAAAATCGCTGGCAACACTGTTAAGTCAACAACGTCATTTTTTTTCATTCCTTATTTTCCGTAGTCATTAATTTCTGTAAGCCATTTCTGTATAAATATCAGTGTAAAACCTTTTGGAAGAAAGTCAATAATAAATTGAAGACACAAAACGCTATTATAATGAAAAAACTAAACAAACAGAAAACCACCAATAATGACGGCTGTCAAAGCCGGCCTCCTATAGTCCTATACTAAAGGATTAAGGAAATATGTGAAATAAGATATGTTGACGAGAATACGATAATAACGAAAAAATACAGGATATTCCTCAAGAAGCAAAAGATACGACTCCCACATAATTCATTATCATCATGATAGATTACCACAAATACCGTAAAGAATAATTACAACCGTTAATGAAAAATATTATTAGACACAGGAAGCTCGCGATCATTTATTAAAACTTCAATTGCTAAAGAGTATATTAGCACAGCAAATGCTAAAGAATTATTAATCTTCTGTCCAGCTGTATATACAGCCAGAATAAATACAGATACCTATTACATTAGTATTTGATATTAAATGAAACATTAGTCAAGGACCGATGCAGTCAAAAAGGTGTTCAATTACAAGGATCCTATTTAGAAGACAACACTGTTTTATAAAAGAACAAAAAACCGAGTTTAAAATATACCAAGGACCACAGGAGGAACTGATCAATGACTATCCCCTAGAAGTAGTCACTACACAAGATGATGCAGATTGAAATGTTATGAGGACATCAGTTGACTACATCTACGTACGTCAATATATTAAAATCTATTTTTATTATAAAATCTAGTTTGATAAATCGTAACTCGCGCAAAAACCGCTATTAAATGAACACCATAAACAGCAGCGAATACAGTTTGATCTTTCTACTGATAGACATTTGTCTTTATCGCGCCCTAATAACTCATTATTTGTAAATAAATATACTGCGATCTAGAAGAATTGGCCGGATAAGCTTCGGCGTTTGGGGCTGGATGGCAGCCAGTGGATCCGGTGAATTGGCCAAGATCAGTGGTCGAATGAATAGCGAGCAATATTTCAGTATTTTAGACGAAGTTTTACTGCCTAGTTTGGAGGTATACTACCCAGAATTTACGCCTATTGATTTTGTGCATGACAATTCAGGGATCTATAATTCTCGATTCACTCAGGCCTGAATCAATCGCAACCGAAATTTCGTGAATTTGTTGCCGTTGCCGCCTAAAAGCCCTGACCTCAATCCTATAAAAAATTGTGGGGGCTGGTCCAAGAGTGGGACAGCAACCTCGATAGAGAAGCTTTGGTCAGACACGTCCACGAGATGGATAGTTTTAGAGGTAATAATGTATGTTACAATATGATTTCGTCAATCGTCAAAGCGGGAAAGGTTGCAAGATGTTATAAACGCTGAAGGTGGCCACACAAGATTTTAATTACCGATACCTTGTAGGTATTTAAAATTAACAATGATTATGTCTAGTGCCAGTGATTGTTTTTGTTTTGGGTGGGAAATCATCAAATAGTTTCTCCCGCTCTGGGTGAAGCAGGAGGGCGTTTCAGACTTTTACTGACTAAAACCCACCCGTGTTCCCTCCCCCTCAGCCTGTATGCCAGGGGCGTAGTGACAGTGATTAAATTATGATTTGAAATCAATAATTTTCACGTGTAAGTGTTTGTGTAAACCTACTTACAGAAATAAGATCATTTATCAATTAACGTTTGGTTTAAAAATAAACTACGTGTAACTACGCTATTAAAATAGGTTTTATGAATAATTATTACGTTTGGTAATGAATTACGACACTTGATTCTATAAGCTCTTATTTTATTGCAGTAAGCAACCACTACTTATTTATATAACTATATTGTATTAATCGTATTGTATTTGTCGCTAAGAGAGCATGTTCGGGGTTTCTCTTAGGTATAGGATTCGAAATAAAATCATCCAGCAAAGAACGAAATCATCCAACACAGCTTGTTCTATCAGTGGACTGATACAGACTGATGATGATTGTCATCATCACTGAATTCGTCAAATTCAGAAACTGTTGTGTTATAGAATGGTTTATGAATGAAGAAAAACAGGAAAAAGTAAGTCTACGCTTTCAATGCCATTTATCCTTGACAATTCCTATAACACCTATACGATTTCTTTTGTATACGTGTAGGAACGGAACGTTATGATAGATGATTGGAATGAAACGAAAAGATGAATGACAGATGTGAAGCATGTTGAATGAAAGAGATGAAAGTACGAAATAGTCTAGGAGTGAAGGATAACGCAAGAGAATGTTAAAAAAGGTGGAAGGAAGGAGACGGGAATACGAAGGAAAGGGGAAGAGACGAAGGACGTTAGCTACAAAGCCGTAATAAAAATAAAACTCAAGTTTATCAAAAATGTGTTTTTATTTGGCCCATATCGAACAAATCCCACAAATTTTTGGGGGCTCGTCCGGGATTGTTCGATATTTCCAGTTTGCTGGGCCAAAGCACGGAAAAAGACTGGAGCTGAAAAACCGACGCCAACGACGAGGAGCGGCCGGGGACTTTGCTCTAGTGGAACGACGGAAAAGACGATAGAAGACGGTAACAGTAGTTACAAAAGACTAGGCAAAGACGAAATATGGGTGGACACGGAAAGTATCCCCGACACAGCCGTCAAGCGAACTATGACGAAGACGACCACGCAGCAGCTGCATCGTCGAGACAACCGTTCTGCCGAGATCAAAGTATATCCCAGACGGCGAACTTGGTGGCAAAATTCAGCGGACAAGATAAATCGTATTTGGTGGCTAAATGGGCGACCGACATTGACGATAACGCTGAAATATTTCAATGGACGCCCCTACAGACTCTGATAGTCGCTAGAAGATCTCTGACGGGAACTGCAGCCCTGTGGCTAAAATCTGAAAAACCATTAAGTTGGGACGACCTGAATGCGGGTTTGCTGAAGGAATTTCCCGATTCGATAGATAGCAAAACCTTACAAGAAATGAAGGCCACTAGAAAAAAGAAGAAAGACGAAGGTTGTTTAAACTACAAGTTAGTTATGAAAGAAATGCAAAAGCGCGGCATATTTGATACTGAAGTGAATAAAACGGTGTTAAATGGTGCTACTACGTACACGGAGCTCAAGGTAAAAAACAATATATGAAACAATTAAAGAAAAGATGGGCGCAAGTTACGTCTGAAATAAGAAGCCTGAGAGCACTGATAGTAATACTGGTACGAGTAACAAGAGGTGCTACAGCTGTGGAGAAAGAAATCACCAATCGTCACAGTGTCCTAATAAAGAAAAAGGTCTGAAATGTTTCAAGTGCAACGAATTTGGGCATATCTCGACGCAATGTAAACAAAGCGGAAACATTCGGTCAAGAACGAGGAACAACAATGGCGTAGTGAAAAAGGTAAACCGAACTCTTCCGATGATAGACGAGCGATGTGTGTGGCTGACTTCACTCCGAAAGTTTACGAGTTTGGCAAACCTGCCGATTACGGCAGACATGACAGCTCATTTGACAGGCGTACGAACATTAGCGACAAGATGGCGAATGCAGAGGGAACTGACGCTAATTTCACGGATGTTTACGACGAGATAAAGACGCCGGCGCAGATACGTTTTGAAAATGCCTGCTGGACTATATTTATCAATAAGTGCGAAGTAACCGCGTTAATTGACTCGGGAAGTGAACTGCAGTTAATGTGTACCGAGCTTTACGTACATTTAGGATCTCCGGAGTGTGTGAAAACCGCTACGAATCTAGTAGGCTTGGGTATAGTGTCGACGGAAAAGTTAACTGCTTCTGTGTTGTTAGACCGACACGATTACAATGCTACATTTTATGTTGTTCCAAGGCATGCTGTGCCATGTAGTGTTATATTGAGTCAAGAATTCCCCAAGGACGTATTTACTATAATGTCGAAAGGATCAATCCTGATTGCACCTAACATAAACAATTGGTTGTCAAAGGTTTGTTGCGTTGTTAGTCAAGATCAGCTGTTTGTTTTAGGTAACATTAAGAATAAGCAGGTGTGGCAAGATGTTATTGACTGTGTGGAGACGATAGAGTTGCGCATTGTGGTCAAGGATGACATAACCGGTCTTATTACAAAAAACAATATAAACCTTGGTTTAAACCTGTACTATCAAGTCCAAGCTTAAACCCTGGTCTAAACTTTTTCATAATAACGGTCTCATTACAAAAAGCGGTTTAACTAAAAATCCTCTTTAAACTATGGTTTATACAAAAGTAATATTACAAAATGAAGTTTTGCGAAAAACCGTGGACTAAACAATGGTCTAACGTTAAACCTGGCCGGCCCCTAGTTTATCGATGGGTCTAAATCGTATCTGTCAAGTTTCCTCTGTTATGTTAGCTCAGAATACAGTTCTTTCTGTATTCTGAGTGTGATAATATATATTTCGTTGTGTTGTGTTGTTTTTATCCGAAAATGGGCATTAACATGGGTCGATTTAATTGATAATGAGGATATTGAAGCCGCTGAGTTGATGCTGATGATGGGACTCCCTTTTCCGCACTTAGACTCCCATTCGGTCCGTTGTGCGTGGAAGTCGCTGAGTTATTAGAAAGGCTTACACCTACTCAACAGAAACCGGATTCGAGTCAATCCCTTCATTGAATTATCCGATGAAGATTTCAGGCAAAAGTATAGGTTTATTAAACGATTTTCAATGAAAATTGTGAACTTACTAAGAGAATTCTTCATTTGGTATAATTATCTGTTTAATTTGCATATCATCATCATCATTTCAGCCGAAAGACGTCCACTGCTGGACATAGGCCTTCACCTTTCCAGGGGGGCGTTGTTGGTAAGCATTTGTGAAATTGTCACATAAATAAAATTGTATTGGAAAAATAAAATGGCGGCGTTAGTTCCAATTTTAGCCGCACACCGTAAGATCCCTGTGCCGCTAAAGAATGAACCTCCCCAACAAAAACATTTGCAAATAAAAAATGCCGATGATGATTTGTTACAAGGGAAAAGCAGAATTGTCAGCTTCGCCAATAAAATAATTGATATCCAATTAGGTGCAAAGTAATATGGAGCTTAAAGACGAACAAAAGTTTGACAGTTCCTTGGTCTAATTAGGTAATTAAACTTTGTATACAATATCAAAAAATCAAAATCAAAATCAAAATTGTTTTATTTCATTAATACACGTTGAATATCATACAGTTGGTGGCGTCTCCTTTTAAGCAAATAGATGCCTGTGCCAGGAGGCGCCGCTCTTTTAAATCTTACAAATTTGTGCAACATGTAACTAAACAAAAGTTAATGAGATAATAATTCTTATTTATTATAATTAGTCTGTTGGTGTGTGTGTGTGTGTTTGTGTGAGTGTGTGTATGTGTGTGTGTGTGTGGGTGTGTGTGTTTGAGTGAGTGTGTGTGTGTGTGTGCATTAGTGTGCGTGCGTTTATGTGTGTGGTTATTTTATCCGGAGCAGATTTTACCTTATATTTAATAGAAGATTCTCTACTTCATCGTAGCATAATTTGTTTATCCACTTAATCAGTAACGATTTGCATTCTTTAAACGGTTTAGTATGAATATCTATATGTTTATTTACTTTATTATACAAGAAGGACGAGCGTTTGTCGTACTGTATATTAGCAAATTCTGTTTTTACAAATTGGTTGGCAGCGATATTGTATTTCCTTCTGCTAGCTAATACATTAGGATCGAAGGGTAGTGTTTTATATTTTTTCAAAACTACGTGTACAATATACAATTTTCGGACTGATAATAAATGACATGTTTGATATAGCTCATAGGTGGGAAATATCCTTTTCTTGAAGTACATTACTTTTATTAATGTCCGTTGCGCTCTTTCAACATCAAGGAAACGTGTTTTACGCGCGCCCCCCCAAATAGAAATACAATATATTATTACAGATTGTACTAGCGAGATATACACTTCATTCAGAAGATTTTTCCCTGAGCCATTCCTTGGGACTATGTGTCGTAGTGTTTTGAAAATCCAAATAAATTTTCGTATTCTTGCAGTCATTTGTTCAATTTGAGAGTACCAGGACAGGCTTTGGTCCAACATAATACCTAAGTACTTTACGTGGTTAACTTTGCTGATGGTTGGACAATTGCAGCCGTAATCAACCGTCCTCCTACACTCATGTATTTTAATGTTGAAATTAGTTTCTGGTTGGGCATTTTTGTATATTGAGAAGCAGATATAATTAGTTTTGCTCTTGTTTAACGTAAGGAGGTTTGTCTTTAGCCAAGAAGCCACTTTCAACATACCTTTTTCTGTGTTGGTTTTGGTTTCAGCCCAGGTTGAGCCAGTGAAGACGATTGCGGTATCGTCGGCATACGAAAATATTTTTGCTTTATTGATTGTCATATTACACAAGTCGTTTAAATATATCAAAAATAGAGTAGGACCCAAAACGCTTCCCTGAGGTACGCCGCATGTTACATCAACGTCCTCGCTGACACAGCTATCAAGCTTAACCTTCTGTTTTCTATTTGTCAAGTAATCAGTAAAGATGGAAAGTTGTGTATCTCTAATACCTATTTTTTCTAATTTTTGGACAAGGATGGGTATAGATACCGTATCGAAGGCCTTTTTTAGATCTATAAAAACCGATAAACACTTAGTACCTTTATCGAGTTCTTTTGTTAGTACTGTAGTTAAAGACGTAATAGCGGCTTCCGTAGAAATACCGCGTCTAAAGCCAAATTGGGATGGGGATAAAATGTTGTTGGTTTGAAGATAGCTTAATAACCTAGAATTTAATAGTTTTTCTAATATTTTTGCTATTACAGGAATAACAGAAATTGGTCTATAATTGTTCACATCACCTACTTGCCCACCCTTGTATATGGGAGTTATTATTGATTTCTTTAAAGAGTTAGGGAAGGTGCCTTGTTTAAAACAAAGATTAGCTAAATGCGTTATAATTGGAATAATTTCAAGTTTGACGTGTTTAAGATACCTAGTGGAGATATTATCCCATCCTGGGGCACTGTCTGATTTTAGAGAATTTATTATACTAGTTACTTCATTGATATCTGTGTCCAGCAGTACAAAAGATTTAGAGAGACTAGGTAAGGAACGTAGATATTTATTCAGGTCATTCTGGGTTACGGTTTGCTGAATGTCATTTGCCAGTTGGTTACCAATATTTGCGAAATATTCATTGATGAAGTTTGCTGATTCCGTGGGTGATGCTTTTAGATTAGTTAATTCAGAATTAGTTTTAGTAGATTTGTTTGTACATGTGATAGTTTTCAGGTTTTTCCAGAGTAGTTTGTTGTTTTTTAATGATTTGTTAATGAGGTTTCTTTCGTATTTTCTTTTTAGTTTTTTTATAAGATTGTTGCAATGATTTCTGTAACGAACATATGTGATTTTCTTTATTTCATTATGGGGATCGTCCCGGGATTGTTTTTGGAGATTATTACGATTTTTTATACATCTCAGTATGCCTTCAGTGATCCAGGGCTTAATTATACGCTTACTTTTAGGGATACGGTGAACAGTAGAATTTATATTTAGTGACTCAGTAAGACCTTGTGTTAAACATTCTGTTATATAATTAGGATTGTCACAAAAAAGTAATGCCGATAGATTTTTTTCTTTTAAATATTGTAAGGCGCTTTCAAAATCAATTTTGGTAATAGTTTTTTGAGTTGGTTGGTAAAGTTTTGTTTTAGATAACGATAGAAAGGTTGTGCGGTGGTCTGTTACAGTAGTGCGTAAGATAGCAATAAAAGCAGAATGCCGTTTCCTGTTTATTTTTAACATAAAGTGATCAAGACAACTGGTTTCTCTTGTAATCAAGGTGTGACCAGAGAGAATACCATGACCCGATAACATATCCAGGTATGATGATCTATTTTTAAGTTCGTATGTCTGTTCAGTCTGTTTTGGTTTTATGTTGATATTGATGTCACCAGCAATGATAATATTACGTTTTTGAGAATTCAGGTTCTCTAAATGGAGTCCCAATGAATTTATAAAAGGTTCCGCGTTAGTGTTTGATGGTGAACGATAGATACCTAAGATAATATTATTCAGTATTTTTAATTGAAGGCATGATGCATGACTTAAGTTTAACTCTGTGACACAAGCTTTTAGGGTGTCCTTGATATATACTACAACGCCGTCGTTTTGATTTAGTTGACGAGTTGTAGCGTAGGAACGATACCTGGATAATGCCGGTATAGGCTTATTTGAATCAAGTCGGCATTCAGTCAGAATTATAACGTCTGTTTCGAAATTGAAGCAAGACATATTTACTATGAAGTCATCGAAATTGCAATATATGCTCCTAATATTTTGCGAAATTATGGTAAGGTCACTTTTATTTTTGTTATAGTTGTGAGCAAGTTCACTACAATCGCATTCTATCGATCTAGCAATACTCAAATTATCGATGTCATTTAAAGTTTGTATTAGATCACTCATTAATAAGTTTTATTAAATACACGGTACATTTCAGAATTTGGGTATTATTTATAACTAATTTTTGAAGCCGTGCGAACACATGCCTTACAAATAATAATATGGGTTTTAGGGATGCGTAATAGTTTTGTAGTAATTTTATATTTGTGAAAATATTTATCAATGTATTTTTGGTTATTAACATTTTGTATCTATGTATTGTACTGTTTAGTTTCATGTAATTAATTAAGAATGACACAAGTGTAAATAAAGTTTTAAGTCGGTAATATGTATGAAAATGATGATGTGTGTGTGTGTTTATTGGTGTATTAGGATGAGTAAAAGATAATGTAAATTGTGTGAAAATTGAGTAGCTGTAACAGACTTTACATACCCAGTTTGATAAGCACAGGAAATAAGCATAAAAACAGTGAGAACAGTCCGGATATTCGTTATGGTAAAATAGTCATTGATGGATTATCAGCTGTTGGATTTGAGCTTCGCTTTTAATTATAATGGATGGAGAGTCGTCTTCTTTTTTGAGGTATACCCGTCCATATGCAGTCCAGCAGTATTTGTAAGCTTTTGACTTCACGAGGTCACGTGCAAGGAAGTGTAGGCGTGCAGCCTTTGCAGTAAGTTGCTCAGTGATAAAAATAGGTGTATCCTCGTTTGTGTGCATGTCCTGGTGTTTGGCACTTAATTTAGACTTTTGTCTAATATTGAATGACTTACAAGATTTCAGAATGTTATTCTTTATCAATGTGGAGTTTGTTTCCACTACAATTGGTGTGTTGCTAGTATCTTTCCTTGCACGTACTCTGTATATATCACATATAACCGCCTTGTCGATCGGGCAACCCACTGAGTTTGATAGACTTGTAACCATATGAATTAGGTCGTCTTTGGTTTCATTTGACTTTTTCGGTACGTTTTTTATTTCAAAATTAGCCTTTCTGCTGTCCTGCTGCATGCTTTCCATTTTATCCTCCAAAATAATAATGTATTTTTTATCCTCCTTTATTTTGTCCTCTAAAGATTCGATTTTTTTCTTATATTCTTCATTTTGCGCCATCAAGAAGGCGATGGAACTTTCGATGTTGCAACTTGATTGTTGAATTCCTTGAAGTATAGTGGAATTTTTTTTAAATTCTTCCTCTTGGGTTTTCATCATAATCGCGAACATAGACTGCATCTCTTCCTTTAATGTAGCAAATTCTTCAACAAAATCTTCCTCTCGTCTTCTTTTTTGTCGGGATGACACGAAGTTAGGGGGTGTTGAAAGCTCCGGTTTCTGCAGCCCAACCCGGTCCAAGTCCGTTTCAGACAAAGATTTATCTAAGTTGCTTCGTTCCATTTTTTATATCTTTCCGTAAACAGACGCGAGTCACAATAATTCTAATCGGTTCGTGTCGCGATTCGAAGCGAACGCCTGCTGCTTGCTCCGGCCGCGCAGATGACAGAGAGGGCAATTATGGTGATGGTCTCTTTCCCTCGAGGGTGGCGGGCGGCAGGGACCTCTAGTTATCGGAACAGCAGCGGCGGCGACCGCTCGTTTACTTTTACTTATTAAGAACAATTAGAATTACGACTTTATTGCACTAATAATTAGAACTAAACTGGTTAATTTATACATTAAATTATAATATATTTTTAAACAAATGAGCTGCGCACGTCTACTCTCAAGAAAGATCCAGACGAAAGAGGAATCATATACGTTCTCTGCCAATAACTTTTTTCAGCAGCTTTCTTTAAAGAAATAATTTTTAGATTTATAATTTTTCTTCAGTGTTTTTTTTTTCCTTTCACGCTAATTTTGATTTAGGATTTTATGCAAAAGCAAATGTTTCATGTAAGGTAAAAACTGGTGTGCTTCACCCAGGGAGCAAGAATTCCACACTCTGTACGTTTGGATAGTTGAGTCTGCGAGTACCTAAATAAATTTGGATCCTTACTTAATAATAATAAGATCTCAAATTGGCTAGTGGCCTATGTTGTTAATTATTGCCGCAAGGAAATTGACCGAAATGCTGAGTAAAAGTGCTAGTTGCTTTATAGTACTTACTACTTCCATGTATACCAGTCAGTGTAAATCTGTCAAATCAAACGTACAGATATGTCATGCGGCCATATTAACTAAATAAGCCTTGGTTTAAACCTGAACTTTCAAGTCCACGCTTATCTATAAAACCATGGTCTAAATTTGTTCGTATTACAAAACATTTTCAAACCGTGGTTTTCTTAATACCATCATTTGAACCATTGTCTTAATATCAACCACAGATTAATCAAATACAAATATCACTCATTCTTCATGATATCATTCTCTCGCAACGTTCCGTGTGCCAAAAATAGAACGGTTACCTACGTTATACACTAATGATTAAATTATGATAAAACGTGTGTTAAAAATATTGAGACTGATTTGCATGGATATTTACATTACTTATTTCGTCGATTACAATTTTGTTTAGGTTTAAACACATTACCAATGTACAGACGCCAGCACATCAAACTACCCCAAACTGTCAAATTGTTCCAATTGAACATGAAACTTTTACTTATGTGATAAAGATAAAAATCTATCCCAGAAATTTGACCGATTGGGGTAGCTTGATGTGCTGGCGTCTGTACTAGCTAGTAATATCTACATCTAAGTACGTGTAACGAAACGTTACATCCAAAACAACCATTATAATAACAAAAAAACTATCGAAAGTTGAACAAAGTTCAGTTAGCTTTGGAATTTTTAAGTTACCAAAGTCACTCTAATACAAAAATTGTCTCTTTGTTATAATACTATCTATATAATAAAAATATAATGCGTGAGACCTAATTTTTTTTAATAAATTTACTTCAAGTAACTTGGAATCTGAAAAATAAATCTGTATTGTTATTAATGGATTATATGCTAATCCAAATTTTTATCCGTAATTTTGTTCCGTGTGGTGCTGGACGTAAAGAATAGCACCATTCCATTTCACCCAGTGGGTGGCATACAAGGCGACTACGGGACTAAAGTGATTGGACAACAGCGTTCTGTATGCATTTTACCACCATGCTGCGATCGCCAAATCGCCTGCCAAGCGTGGCGATTATGGCAAAGTCCTCCCCCATATTTTCATTGCAAAACGTTTCGTAAACCTATACTTTTGCCTAAATCCTCATCAGATAATTCAATGAAGGGATTGGGACTCGAACCCGATTTCTGTTCTGTCGGCGTGGCCTTTATCCCTTAAAGTGTAATGTCAAAAAAAAAAAAAAATGACCTGGTGCTAGCTGACTCCAAGATGGCGTCGATTAGGTCACGTCCCCTTAGGTCCCTTGGGTTAAAACCCCGATTTCTCGCTATTTTACTATGAAACTCATATGAAACTGTAACTTTTTCGGAATTAGTACATCATTTTTTATTCAGTGTATGACCTATGTGAAATTGGGTTTACAATAAAATGAGTAGGTTTCAAGTTAAAAACGAGTGCTGTTATTTGTCTCCCACTTTATCATTCAAGGCCCCAGAAATAGAAGCAAAATACATATTTTAATAATAAACCATTTAATAGTAATCACTATTACACTACAAAAACGATTACATAATAAACATATTACCACCAGGCAGCCAAAACATATAAAAAAGGACGTTAATCTTATCTTATCTTCACGCGACACAAGTGGCCACTTATAACTGTTACGTAACTCGACACTCATTCACTTTTTTTTTTTTTTTTTTGCAGTCGTGAACATGACGCAGTTTGACAAATGTTTATGTACTTAATCAGTTCAAGACTGTTGCTAACTATAAATAAATACTTGCAAGTGTTCACAATGAAAGGAGTTCGTAAATTAATCCATAAAACAGTTCTATCACGGCATTCGTGTAGATCGCTCGCACGCGCCTACCGATAACGGTGTGAATAGATTTTTTTTTAAGTAAATATATTGACGCGCTCATCAGTGATGCAGGATTATACCTAATAATGGCCACAGATGATCGCGGACAAGAAGAAACAACCTTGAATCAGATTGATACGAATGAAGTGACTCAGTTAGATGGATGGATGTCACAAATGGAAGATGTAGAAAATAAAAGTGAGTCGTTAGATAATACTATTGAATCGCACAGTGAGGTACAAATTATGGAAGAAGATATCATAGTAAATAAACCGTCAAAACGAGAAAGAGAAGAGGATGAACAAAGCTGGACTAAAGTTGAGACTAATAGAGGAAAGAAACAGAAACAGCTTAAGAAACAGGTTTTTATTTGGAGCAAAGAGAAACTACCCAAACAGTTTGCTATTGCCAAATTATTTTACAACATAGGTTTAACCGATATAAACCATATTAAGTATATTAACCCGTATAAATTAAAAATTGAGGTTTCGAGTGAGGAATGTGCGGGCAAGTTGTTAGACTGTCTGGAATTCCAAAACAAAGGATGGAAGGTGTATAGTGCAATGGATGTGAACATTTCGTACGGCATTATTCGGGATGTGGACCTTGAGCTATCTGGCGAGGAGGTATTAAAAGCAATAAAGTGTCCTAATGATATTGAAATCGTAGCATTAAAAAGGCTAGAAAGACGCGATGAAAAAGGTGGCTGGGTGCCTAGCGAGGTAGCCAAGGTGGCATTCAGGGGTTCACATCTGCCAGCATTTATATATATAAATTGTTTACGTGCCAAGGTTGAACCTTATGTTTTCCCGGTAACGCAGTGTTCAAACTGTTGGAAGTTTGGTCACGTAAAAGCAAGATGCACGTCCAAAAAAACTATATGCCCTAAGTGCACCGAAGAACACAGTAACTGTGAAGTGACAATATTTAAATGCGTGAACTGTCGGGGTGACCACATGTCGTTGAATAGAAGTTGTCCAGTATATGCTCGAGAGAAGCGCGTGAGAGAGCTTATGGCAGAATACAATTGTACCTATCACGTTGCTTGCAATATGTATGTTAGGCCTAAGTCACCTATGTGTTTAGAAACAGTAAGAGATATCGAAAAGTCGAAAATTAATACTAACAACAGCTTTAATGGCCTGCTATTGGAAGAATCGGGAAATATTAATAAATATACTCCGAGTGAGTTCCCACCTTTATTTACACAGAACCGACCGAAATCACCGCAAGCAAGTAATAAAAATAAGCAATCACATTCGCAAAGAATAGGTAAAATGGAGTGGTGGGGACAGCGGGAGTCGCCGGACCGCATTCCTAAGCAACCAGCTGCTACTGATAACGATCTCGGTGACAACGTAAACAATGAGCGGCAGGTACATTTTGACGAGTTAATTACACGATTGAAGGACATTATTTATATGCGAAATCTTAGTATAAAAGAAAAGTTGAATAATGTTATTAAGTGTTGTATTGAATGGTTAGTAATAGTTGTGGTAGATCATATGTCTGAGTGGCCTATTTTGAATAAGTGTTTAGAATATTTTTTTGGACTTAGTAAGTAATAGAACCTAAAAACAAAATTGTTAAGTTGAAGTTGTTGCAGTGGAACGCACAAAGTTTAAGACCTAAAATTAAAGCATTGGAGAATCTCTTATTGGTAGGTAAAATTCATGTATGCATTATATCTGAGACTTGGCTTGAACCAGACAGTCATTTGAAAATTGGCAATTATGATATATGTAGACGAGATCGGGATGATTCTTACGGCGGAATTGCAATTGTAGTCCACAAATCCATCAAAGCACAAATAACCAATTTTAGCTTACGTAATCGAAACATTCAAGTTCTCCATATTAAAATATTAAACTGTGACTTCTTGGAAAATATTGTTGCGGTGTACTGTCCTCCTAATATTCATAATACAGATGAAGATTGGAAAATGCTATTTTCTAAATGGTCAAATAAAACTTTAATAGGGGGAGATTTCAACGGACATCATACAAATTGGTCATACAAAAGTGATCGCAGGGGTTTACAAATCCACGATGCAGCTGATGATTGGCAGTATGTTTCCCTAAATACTGGAGACCCTACCAGACTTAAGTTAGTTTTAAATCAACTTCAAAAAAGTTCGCCCGACGTAACGTTTGCGTCAGCAGATATTGCACTTCGGTTTAAGTGGAGTGTTTTAAATGAAAACTTAGGTAGTGATCACTTAATGGTTCTTATAACCACAGAAATAACTTGTAATAACTTAATCAAATCGAAACGAATTTTAAAAAAGGCAGATTGGCAAAAATACAAGGAAATAATTTCAAGTAAAATCAGTAGTATTAGTTTAACAGGCAACACCCAACAATTGTATGATGACATTATAGACGTAATTAATTTCGCATCTCAGACATCAATTCCGGTAGCTAAAATTTGTGAAGACCCTACCAGTAAGTTTATTCCAAGATCATATTGGTCTCCCGAGTTGTCTAGGGCGGTGGCGGAGCGTAGATTGGCATTAGCGCAGGTGAGGAAGAACCCCATCCCCACGAATTTTATCATTCTTAAAAAGAAGATTGCTACAGCACAGAGACTGATGCGTAAAGCTAGTGCAGAATCTTTTCATCAGTTCTGTGATAGTATCAGTGAGATGGTGTCTAGTAGCGAGTTGTGGAATAAAATGCGATGGCTCAAAGGATATCGTACTAGTAGAATTTGTTTGGATGCTGAAAGGGCTGGTGAGTTCTTACGACAATTGACGCCAGATTACGTTCTGCCACTGTGTCCTGTCTTTAGTTCAACGAACTTACAGTTGGAGGCAAAGATTTCGGAACATGAGCTGTCTAATGTACTTAAGATGAAGGATACCGCTCCAGGGGAGGACGATATTTCTTATTCAATGATCTATAATTTTCCTAGCAAACAGTTGATAGTTGAGTTATTTAACAAATGTTTATCTAAAAGTGAGGTTCCAAGAGAGTGGCGGAATGTTAAGGTAGTGCCTGTACCGAAACCTGGGCGCGATCTAAGCAACATATCATCTTTGAGACCTATATCACTCATATCCTGTCTTTGCAAAACCTTACACAACATTATAACGCGACGTCTTGAATGGTATTTTGAAAGTAAGGGTCTTTTCTCCAAGAATACAATGGGATTTAGAAGATCTCTGTCATGCTTGGACAATCTCGTAAGACTAGTATCACAAATTCAAATGGGTTACACCAATAATCAAAAGACATTGGGATGTTTTGTAGACATAGAAAATGCATACAATAATGTCAATATATTTAAAGTGGTGTCAAAGCTGGATGAGATGGGGGTTGGGGCTTCTATATGTAGATATATATGGGAATACTTAAGGGAAAGACATTTAGCTGTGTCACAAGCAGGGAGCAATGTTTCGATTACAAGATGGACATGTAAGGGATTAGCCCAAGGAGACCCCATGTCTCCAATTTTATTTAATATAGTTACTAGTGATATCTGTAAAGAGATTATGAGTGTGTATGTATCCCAATACGCCGATGATTTCGTCCTATATATTTCTGGACAAGACATTCGTTTTATGACCACAACTCTTCAGGAAGCTATAGATAAATTATCAAATTTGTTGGGAGTATTGGGTCTGGAACTATCTCCCACGAAAAGTAAAATATGTTTATTTTCTAGGGGAAAGTCATTACAACAGGCAAATGTTAAAATCAATAATGTCTGTTTGGATAACGTCCCAGTAGTTAAATATTTAGGACTCTGGCTAGATTCATCTTTAAGATGGCGCAAACAGATCAATGAAACCTGTGAAAGAAGTATGAGATTTTTAAACGTTTTTAAGGTGCTAGCAGGTTCTTCATGGGGAGTCCATCCTATGCATTTAAGGCGACTATATATTGCAATAATTCGCAGTCGGTTAGATTATGCAAGTTTTTTGTTTCATAACAGCGCTAACACCAATATTTCTAAATTAGACAAGGTTCAAAATCAAGCCATGAGAGTAGTTGGCGGTTTTTTAAAAAGTTGCCCAATCCACGCGATGGAATCGGAGTTATGTCTGCCACCATTGTTTGTTCGACGGAAATATTTAGCTGCAAAATTTTGCTTAAAAGCTAAGTCTATAGTTGACGGTGTCACCATTTCAATGATATCACAATTAACATCGATATGCGAGCAGGAATCATATTGGCGTAATAAGAAAAAACCGTTGCTAACTATTGTATACAGCGAGATGACCAATCAAACTTTACATCGTTCTAAAGTTCTAGAGATGTTCTCACTGTCGACATGGATGACGAATATTGATGTTAACTCACACATTAACCTGAGTATTAATGATATGACAGGACCCAAAAAATCTCATACTTCTGCAGCACTTTTAAAGAAGTCAGTAGAAACGATTGCACGAAATTATGACGGATTCTATCAGATTTACTGTGATGGATCCAAGGATGTTAATGGAACAGGAGCAGCCTTTTTTGATCCTCAAGCTAATACGGGAGCTAGTTTTACATTAAACTGCAAAGTATCCATAATGACGGCGGAATTGTATGCTATTTTGGAATGTCTGTCATACTTGATGTCATGCAATTTTGGTAAATTTGTGATACTTTGTGATTCAAAAAGCGCTTTGCAGCATATAGCCCGGTGTACCTCTGGCATACGAGGTCTGCCGGTAGCCTATTCTATACTAGAGTTATACTTAACATTGAGGGAAAGAGGCAAAACAGTCGAATTCCAATGGATTCCATCACATGTCAGTCTGATGGGAAACGAACAAGTAGATAAGCTGGCAAAAACAGGAACCTATGAAGGAATATCTGGCTGTCATGTACCCTTTTTCACAGATTTATTAAGAGACGTTAAAATAAATTGCATTAAGATGTGGAAAGAATACTTTGACAAAAGATCTGTGGAGAAGGGTATATGGTACAGAACAATTCAGTCTGAACCACCAAGGATTCCTTGGTTCTCTGAAGTACAGATGAATAGACGATTGTTAGTAACAAGCATGCGTCTGAGATCCGGGCACATTCCGCTGAATGCGTTCGGGCATCTTATGAAGGTTGTTGACACTCCAAACTGTCTGATTTGTAATATGAGGGAGGACACCTACCACGCTTTGGTGGAGTGTGCTCGGGTTGGGGCAGAACGGAGAACTTTGGAATCAGAAGTGGGACTTAGGTTAAGGGATGTTGGCATATGTAATTTGATATTGTCCAAACCTACATCCAAAGTAGCTGTTAAGTTATATTACTTAATTGTTAAATTATTTAAGTTAAGATCTTAGTTATTACCTACTATATATTTATTTTGTAAATCTACGAGGCTGGCATAATCGCTCCGCGATTAAAGCCTTTTTTTCCAAATAAAGATTTAAAAAAAAAAAAAAAATAATCCATAAAAAAAGTCTATTGTTTACAAAAACTTAAGAACACGTGACGCTGTATGCGTCACGTGTTCGGGTTTTTTCTTATGAATTGCTTAATCGATTGCAAATGTGAAAACTATTCCAGAAACTACATTAAATTACCTCCTATTTAAGTGTTATGGCAAAGTTTTAATTATTTTTAATAATTATGTATTTTTTTCGAGAATCGGGCGACGACGTAATTCGGCCCTTAGCAACAGGTCGGACTGTTGCATAGCAACGGAGGAATGACATGTTAAAATTGCAATTTTGACTACTTTATCTGAATTTTCATACACAACATCGTATATTTATGGATAGTTTATGAAATTTTCTTACTACTTTAGCAGTATTTTAGCCATTTCATACAAAATACGCACACGAAAAGTCAGCGCAAATATTTTATGATTTTATATGGCGGCCATTTTTTCACCCCGTGGAATTTTTTCCGTAAAATATATGCGTAAATATATTAAACTGCTTTTAACTAATACATAAATAGAAAGTTGATTAACTTTACATACGTATTCATGCTTGAAATATGCACTTTCACTTCAAAAACACTCAGCACAATCGATAAAACGAGTAGCACGGATCCGCGCCATAGTACTGTCAAAGTACTATGTTCTGCGATGAATACCGCGAAAATTTGCACTATGAAGTTGGCATCAGTCCAAGAAACATATCTAGCCTTGTCTATCCTGATCATTTTTATACAAGAACGAAAGAGATAGGTTGCTTAGTTTCATAGAGAAACGTAAAAAACCGCTCCCACCGGCTCCCACAGATTACGTGCCGTGCCACGGCACATAGCAAACAACTGCGATTTTTTTTCCGCCGTGGACCGGCAAATGACATTTCGCCGGTTATAATAACTCAGCGGCTTCAATATCCTTATTATCAATGAAATCGACCATGTTAATGTCTATTTTCGGATAAAACAATACAACACAATGAATAGATGCTAACCTTATAGAGGAAACTTGACAGTAGACCCAACTATAAACTAGGGCCGGCCAGGTTTAACGTTAGACCATTGTTTAGTCCACGGTTTATCGCAAAACTTCATTTTGTAATATTACTTTTGTATAAACCATGGTTTATAGAGGTTTAAACCATGGTTTTTAGTTAAACCACTTTTTGTAATAAGACCGAACGGGTTTAGCCGAACAGCAGATGGTGGAGAAGCAAGCAGCAGAGTGGCTCAAGGATGGTGTCATTCTCGTAAGTTTTTCTGAATATTCCTCTGCTCTGGTGTTGATAAAGAAAAAAGATGGTAGTACAAGGATTTGTGTAAACTACGTATAGGCCTATCAATAAAAGATATTTAAGTGTGAATTTCCTGTGCCTATTATAGACGATTTGATAGATAAACTTAGAGATGCTCGTGTATTTAGCGTATTCGATTTGAAGAATGGCTTCTTTCACTTGAAATTTAATGAAGACAGCATCAAGTATACTGCCTTTGTTACACACACAATGGTCAGTATGAATTTATGAGGGCGCCTTTTGGGTTGTCAGTTTGTCCGAAGTATTTCATGAGATTTGTAACCATGGTGTTTCAGGATCTTATAGCAAAAGGAATCATAGTCATATTCATCAATGATTTGTTAATTCCTGCTGTTGATGAAGGCCAGGCTTTGCAGCGATTGAGTTGTGTTGAATGTGTTGGATGTTGCATAGTATGGTCTGCAGATAAATTGGAAGAAAGCACAACTACTATGAGTATAGAGTACCTAGGACATATTATAGATGGGAAAGTACAACCTTCACAAGAAAAGACAGATGCCGTAAACAGGTACCATGAACTTAAAACTATAAGACAACTTCACAGTTTCGTAGGATTAACGTCATATTTTAGAAAATATATCAAGGATTTTGCACTAATAGCTAAGCCGTTAACTGATTTTTTAAGGAAAGATGTACCTTTTGAATTAAATGATATTCAGAGAAGTGCGTTTAACGTTTTGAAAAATGTACTAGCTAGTAGCCCTGCGCTAAGAATTTATGATCATCATCTGGTAACGGAGTTGCATACAGATGCATCCGCTATAGCTTAGTGCTATTCTGTTACAGAGAGACCACACAGGTGAGTTGTAACTGACCTCGTACACTACTGCAGTAAGAACTTATATGATACTTCTTCATATCTCTCTCTAAACTCATAACTACTATACTTCTTCTCATCAAGATACATTCACAGAAGTGTAGTAGTTATGAGTTGGAAACATTAGCTATTATTGAAGGAGTAAAGAAGTTCAGTCACTGTTTGGTAAGCATTTTAAAATAGTAACAGTACTGTCAAGCATTCCAAAAGCCAGCCAGATGAGTGTTGTTACTGGAGGAGTATGTTAATGTTATCGAACATAGACCAGGAGGTAAGATGCAACATGCAGATGCCTTAAGTAGGAACCCATTTGTTGGAGTTACTGAACTAAGCTTTCATGAGCGTATCAAGCAAGCACAAATATTGGATGATGGTGTAAAGGCGATTATAGGCATTCTAAAACTGCAGCCATATGATTACTGTTCCTTTAGTGACGGTTTATTGTGCAAGGGAACAAAAGCACAACGCGCCGTCCCGTCTACCACTTTTCGGCCGCAGGGGATAGGGAGAGCGGCTGACGCTATACCGACACTCCTCTTCCCCTGCGGCCCCACCGCGTCCGCCATCAAACGGTGGCGGCCCCGTCCAGGCCACGGAAGGGAAGAGCGCTGCTCAGAAGCACCGGCACTCCTCCTCTACCCCAGCCCGTAACCCTCAGCCGCGATGCCTCCCATTCGACATCGCGGCCCACCTCAGTTGCGGTGCACCTCACCGCAACCTACTTTTTGGCCGCTACGTCAATGGCTTGAAGGCAAAAGCCCTGACGAGCGGCCCCACCTTTGGATTCCTCTTGGCTTCACCGTGGCCGGAATCCACGGTTACTGAGCCCCCCCGCAACGACAATGCGGGAACCCACTCGGGGGCGTTTGGCGATAGGTTTGAGTTACTTTTACGTCGGGGGTCATATGAAAGACCTAGTTTATGTGACCACAGTAAATTCAATTGAAGAACTAAGGGAGAAAATAACAGATGCGGCGGACCAGATGAGGGCAACATTCAATCAAGAATCACAAAAACCGATTAAAAAACATGTATTTGAAACCGAGAGCAGCACATCGAAGAAGACGTGTTAAATGTGTGTAATTAAAGTCTTTAAATTTTAATGTTCACGAAATTGTTTAATTTGATTTTCCGAATAAAAATTTTTTTTTTTTTTTTTGACACGCACGCCAACCTGTTCTAAGTCAAAAACGATTTTAGTAATATAGTCCATGACTTTGTATTAACTTTCATACCTTTTGGATAGCTGATGAGACAAGGATATTTTACTAATAATTTTTACATCTAGCGTAGTAATTTTTTTTTTTGCACTAGACAACATTTTATTTAAATTGCATTAATAACACCTTTACAGATTTATCTAAGGTGATGTTATGAGTGACAATGTTTAAGATTTACAAACAAAAAAAATGAAATACAACATATGAAAAAATATATAAACAGTTTGGTAGTCAGACCTCCTATTAAGGTTTGTGCCATCTTAATTAATTTCGGCAGGTTTTGCCCAAATATATCCTCCGATACCGTAATATAATATTTATCATACGTGCAGCACGTGACAAAGGTGCAAACTTGAGCAGGTTAGTCCTAGCTGCGGGTACGTCCAATAGAGAGGGGAGGCGGCGCCCATCTACGCAGCCATCCGGCGCGCGCAAGCGCAGCGCTGCCAGCACCTCCGGGTGGTGCAGCAACCCTAGCAGTACGCGAGCCACGTATTTGACCAACGCGACGTCCCTTCTTACTTACTGCCAGCCTGGTATATCCGACCATGCCCAGGATGAACAGACTCGGGTACATAAGGGGAAAGAAGGGATAAACCCCGTACTGTTTCCGATACAGAAATCTGGTAAACTTGGTCTGGATTTTTTCTAACATGAGGCTGTATTTCCCTTCATTCGGATTCCAAATGATTTCACTTGTTTCCAGATGACTC
This sequence comes from Polymixis flavicincta, assembly GCA_949987655.1. Taxonomy (NCBI): domain Eukaryota; kingdom Metazoa; phylum Arthropoda; class Insecta; order Lepidoptera; family Noctuidae; genus Polymixis; species Polymixis flavicincta. The sequence goes on along the minus strand of OX465171.1, from coordinate 4,325,443 downwards.
CTGACGAGTGCATTAAACAAAACCTTAACGGCTCCAACATCTGTGAAATCCTTACAACTGTCTCAAGATGAAACCGAGATTTCTAAAAGCCCTGCCGCACACTTCAACTATATGTTTGCAGAACGTCAGCTCGGAAACCATCTGTACGCCCAGGTGTCGTACATGAGATACGCGTGGTATAACCACATGATTAGCTAAACGGAACAGAGACAAAGCTTCATACAAACGCGCGAATCGGTTGCACTACAAGCACGCGGGGGATGTGTGCGTGACCACTGGACGCTTGTCGCGTACGCGACGAAACTGGAAAAAACCGGTTTACGCTGGCACAGCCAGTTGACAATCTCAAGGTTAGTCCGACGCACGTCGTTTGTTTTTTACAGACTTCAAATAGAAGGAGGTTATCGATTCGATATGTTTATTAACTGACTTCAAAAAGAAGGAGGTCATCAATTCGACATGTTTATATTATTATTTTTTATGTATGTTCGGACATAACTCCGTCGCATACAGGGTAAGTTTTTATCCAGTGCGCAAATTGTAACCATGAATTCAGCATATCATTCTAGAACCCCTACCGCAATTTTTATTTGCCGGATACACATAAAAAAATCAGCTGTTCCATACATTTTGACCGCGTAGGTATTGCACTTTTCTATGAAACAGCTGATTTTTTTTTATACAACCGGCGAACCGGCGCTAGGGGTCTAGAATGATATGCTGAATTCATGGTTACAATTTGCGCACTGGATAATTTTTTTTCCTGTATAGACAGAGTTGCAAAATTCTTTTATTGTTCGAAAGGGGTTTACTCCGAAATGGTCCCATTGAAATTTCATATAGATCTGATGATGCGTTTTGGAGACAGACAACGGAACTCAACTCAACTCAACTTCAAAAGATTAGATTATTCTAATCTATGCAAAAGATTACAGCAAATCAACCGCGAATGTTGCTATCGCTTAAATATGCATTGTTTTGACGCCAAGGATGATGAAATTTCGAATTGGTGTAGGGTAGGTAACTAAAAAGTGAAAAATAAACTTTTTTCAAAAAAATTACATTACAACCGACTTCCAAAAAAACACTACAAGTGTGTTTGTAGTGTTTGTTTGGAAGTCGGTTGTATCTTTTCTTTTAAGTTTTTTACTAGTTGCAAGTTTGAATATTATAAAAACTTGAGTGGACCTTTTTTTGTGAGCATGGTCATAAACATGTCAGCTGCCAGATATCGGCGCGGGACTTGACGGCTACTCAACGTCAAAAGTCTAATAAATAGATCAAAAGTCATACCAGTAAAAACGCAGTATTTTATTATTAAGGTGGGGTAGTATGCCAGAAAAAAATCTAGTTTCATCCGCGCCTCGTTGCCTGCCCCTCTCTTCATACAAGACGAAAACAAAACACAATCCCTTCCCGCCAGCAGAAACTTTTCGCCCGGTATTTAAAACAAGGATTAAAACAAATTTCACCCCCGCTACACTTACCCCTCTTATGAAACTCGACGAAAACAAAACACAATCTCTTCGGGCGTCGACGAAAACAAAACACAATCTCTTCGGACCGAGTTCCCCGGCTTACTCGTATATATGACTGATATTTTATCCTTCTGTCGTATGTTTATGCAAAATAATCAGCTGAAAATTCATGCACAGTCCCCTCGTCTCAACAGAGCGACGGCAACTGATTTGTGAAACAAAAATATGGTTGAAGTTCCTGTAACATGCGACGGAAGATGACTTTTTCCTCGAACTAAGAGCGTCGTAAGTGCAAATAGCTTGTAGTCGTAATAAAATAAAACGAATTTGAAAAAACGCCTCCACAATTTTTTTTGCCTTGTAGTAATAAAAGTACTCATCACATTTTTATCCCATTAGTCATTAGCATATTATGTACAAATTGAAACTACGAGAAAATTAGAGGTAACTTTGTGATGATTTTTTATCGAGAAAATTTTAATGTATCATCATGTTTCTGTTCCATAAAAAGTTTGAAAATATCAAATACTTACTCGTAATATTTTTATTTTATACCTGTCTTATAAATTTCATGAAAAATCAAATTTAAGATAGTTTACCAGCGGCTTCGCCCGCACGGAACTTTCATCCCCTATTTAACTCTCTTAGGGGTGGAATTTAAAAAAATGTTCCTTATTCCGTGTCTAAATTACAAAAGGAACCTTTGTGCAAAATTTCAGGTGTCTAGTTCCAAGGGTTTGAGCGTTGATGAGTCAGTCAGTTAATCAGTCAGGAGTCAGGACTTTTCTTTTTATCTTTATAGATGGTTGTATATTGTACTGTGTGTATGAATAATACTAGAAAAAATTAAAATATAGTTATCATACTTTAACTATCCCAAGGAGTACAATAGGTAAGTACATGTTTGTTTATTACTTTTTCAAGTAGGTACCTTTATTTTATTGTATGATCCCTTTTTTAATAAGAAAAGGGTACTACACGGTGTGTTTTTAGCTTTATATTGTTATTCCAAGATTTTATGTATGTAGTAGGTATGTGTATTAAGTTCAAATTTTGTATACCGTAACTTCAGTGACAGTGCAATAATATGATAGATATAGCCTGATGCTGCAGCCAGGATTGTCTCCTCACTAGGAAACTCTTCAACGGGTAGTAGCATGGACCAAACTTTGTATTTAAATTTAATTTTGTTTGCTAAACATGATCTTCACCATAAACTGCTGCTGCAGACAGGATAGTCTCCTCACAGCTATTGTAGCATTATCATGAAAGTTTGAATACGCGTTTAAAAAACATTTTTAATGAAAATGTATCATTAATACCCACATCGTTCTTATTTCTCGCTACTAGTCGGTCTGTCATTAAATTAAATAAATATTTAAAAAAAAAGGTATCATCATCTATCTCTCTAGCCTTTTCCAACTAGCTTGGGGTCGACTTCCAGTCTTAACCAGATGCGGCTGAATACCAGTGTGTAACATGGAGCCATGGCCTTTCAGACCTCCACAACCCAGTTATTGGGCAACACGATACTCTTGGATAGACTGATGGTCAGACTTTCTGGTGTCCTGTTACGATTCAGAATTAACCACATTATTAAAAGAAACAATAAATTATTAAAAAAGAAAAATTATAAAAGAAAATTATTAGAGTAAGTAATTTGTAAACTATTATATCATACTGAATAATAAAATTATTTAACAAATGTTTATTTTATTTTATTTGTCTTCACCTTTTGTGACAATCCTACCAAAATAGGTAACAATTTTGCACGTTCTTTAGAAGCTTTGTCTCTGTTACATTTAGTTACCAATGTGGTATAACTGCGCTGTCCATCTCGTACTGATGCTGTAATGGAGCACGCGTGCGGCTGTAGCCCATCGTCATCATCATCACACAACACATTTCATTATTAAAATGTAGCTTGTTTGATTTGCCCCATTGGACTACATTATCAATGTCAGACTAGAGCCGACTACAGTCTGCAGTGTCCTCCACCTTCAGAAATAATTTCAAGTCATCTGCAAACAGTAGACACTTCGCCTTTTTTACGACTGTTGGCAGATCATTTTATTATTAAAATGAATTCCAAGGGTTACTATATTACTTCCTTGACTTACCCTGGAGAATGTATTATATGGTCTGAATTCATAACCCGCAAACTCGACGTACTGTCGGCGCTCGCAAAGGCAACTAGCGAAGAACTTAAGCAAGTGTGGTGTGCATCCCAAAGCCGAGAGTTTGCATAAAAGCACATCGTTATCCACGGTGTCAAAAGCTTTTTGGAAGTCTAAATACGCCACATCCACCTGGCCTCCCGCGTCAATGACGGGCGACAGGTAGTTAACAACTGACAACAAGTTACCCCCCGTACTTTGACCCGGCCGAAAGCCGTGTTGAGCGTCTGACAGTTGTCAGCTCACTTGATTATAAATACTTTTATGCAACACAGATACAAATACCTTAGCGAACTGCCACCGGTCGGTATCCACTCACGTCAGTGACTACACCCCCTTTTGGGATTCGGATAACTCGGGTGATCTTCCACTCATCGGGGAAACACAAGGTGAAAATGTGGAACAAGGGCTCCTCAAAATCCATACGACCATCTTTGACAATGTAATGTGGTATGCCGTCTGGACCTACTGAGCGTTTGGGCTTGAGATGCAAGAGCGCTGCGCGCAGGTCTTGCGCGCTTAGGCGGTCAACATATACGCGCACCACTCCTGCCGCTTCGCCATCCGCGTGCTCCGCAGCTACCGGGTCTAGCGCCGGCCGCTTCTCGCTGTACCGAGTGGAAATACGTGACGAATCATTTCGCACACTCCTTCTCCTTCAGCAATAGGCCGTCTTTGGTAACTTTGGGTTTATTCCGCCTAGATTACTCACTCTTAACAAAGTTCCAGAATGATTTCGGATCTCCTTGTAGGTTTCTCGGTTTTGGTAGTCTTCATAGGTTGAAGCTATTTTTAATTTTACACGAGTTCGTAAACAAGAAAAATGTAGTTTATCGTAATCAAATATATAGAAGTTTTAGGCATTTTTGAACTTTTAATTATTAACAAAGATCTGCTGCGGCATAAACTATGATAATAATTTAGATTTCAGGACAGTCGCGCGCATTTTTAAATTGGTTTCAAATGATTTACATTATTTTGGGATTTTTCATTTAAAAAAATCTAAGTAACTCAAAAACTGCTGAACTTCTGTAGGTGGCTTAATTTGTTGCATTTTAACCCTACTATGACGTCCTGCAAGGAATACGTCGAGCTATCAGAAACCCTGTATATGATTGCTCGTGACTGTACGTATATATAAAAAATGTAAGTACGTCACATGAATTGTGGCCTTAACTATGCACCTTGTTCGACGAGTCCGGGTTTAAAAGGCGTATAAGTTTCTTACGTGACCTGTTTTCGATTAGATTGCAAAACTGCAGTTCTATGACAGCTTACGTGACGGAAATGGTGGAAACAGTTCAAAAACTTAGTCGATCTTGGTTCAATATAAGCTATGAATGGATTGGAAGCCTGTAAAATTTTCCCCCAAGATAATGGCTATGAGCATTCAGGTATATCTATAACAACGGACACCATTAAAACAAAGTGGACATGGAAGAAACTGAAAGTTACGGATGGGAATGAGATAGTGCATTTGTTAGTTCACAGAAGTGGCAACATAAAAAAATAAATACTATGGCCAGCAAATCCAACTCTAGGAAAGATGGCGGAAATGATAATAAACTGTCAAAAATTCCGACATTATCTAGGTCAGTGCCCAAATAAAGCAATTAAGCAAACAAACTTCAAAAATATGTCTAGAAAACAAACAAAACGCGTTTAGTGTTGTATTCTTATGTGGAGAATTCAACAGAAATGAGTGGCATATTGACTCGGGCGCTAGTAGTACACATCTCACTGCTAATGAAAATTGCATAACAAATGCATCTCATGTAGAAAACAAAGAAATTATTGTTGCAAATGAAAATAAGGTACATAAAGTCCATTTCACGAAAGAAGTCCCGCAGACACAGCGCTGTATTCGCGCGACATAATGTTGCCAGAGTTATATATGGGGAAATCAGAGAAAATAATTTATCGTTCATTTAGTTTCATAAAATGAAAGAAAATTAGCTAATACGACACGAATATTTATATAAGAAAAAAATTTGAGATTTTAATGTAATGTATTTTTAGGTAGATTTGATGTCCATACTGCTAAGGTCAGATTAGTGAAAAATAAATATTCCTGTAATTTGTAAAACATAAAATGGAGATGTTCGACCAACTTTAAATTAGAAAAATAAAATAACATTTAAAAGTTAAAAGTTTTATTCAAAGTTTTATTGAATAATTATGATCAGTCATACTACGATCGCTGTCAGAAGAGTGAATAGAAATAGAATCAGATTCCGTTTCACTATCACTAGCCGTGGATATAATAAATCGATCCATTTCTTCATCCATAAGACCATCATTTTTTAAATACTCTTCCTCCAAATGCTGTACATGTTTACATTGAGCTGCCCAATCTTCCGCTGTAACAGTCTCAAAAGCCTCTTCTGTTAGGCGTACAATTTCTTTTGGATCTTGACCCACGTTTTTATCCGCTACCCGTCTCTTTACAAGGCTCCACATTTTTTCAATCGGATTGAGATCGCAGTGATAAGTCGGCAATTTTAACAATTCATGATTGTGAGATTTTAATAATTCATCCACAGCATATTATGTAGGTGGACCTTTGTTTTGTTTTATTAATGCAAATAATACAGCTTTTGTCCAAGTCTCTTCAAAATATAGTCCTTTTTCTCGCAGCCATTCCTGCACGTCGCGTTTAAGACTTGACATTGTAGGCGCTTTATTTATTTGAGTGCAGTGATACGGAGCGTTGTCCATTACCACAAGTGACCTTTCAGGTAGGTTAGGAATGACTTTTTCACTCATCCATTTCAAAAAATTAGTGGAGTTCATGTCATCGTGGTAATCTGAGGATTTGGATTGTGATTTGAACATTAACAATGCACCATTAACAAAACCGTTTTCAGTTCCCGCATGAGCAATTATCCAACGACTCCCTGCTGACTCTGACACGAAAATCCCAGGCTCCTCCTCACTTTGCCAGCAACTTTTGGCGTGATAAGTGTTGTGTATATAAGTCTCGTCTAAATATACTACAGGTTTTTTCTCCACAGTGTGATTTCTTCGGATTCTCTCCAAATATCTTGAACGCCATGCGGTAATATCATAACGTTCCATAAGTAATTTACGTTTCGATTGGCATCGCTTATACTTGAAACCGATACTTTGCAATATACGGTGCAATGTGGTGATGCTTCCTTGAAAATGTATGTCTTCTCTCAAAGCTGCACGTAATTTAGCCAATGTTGGTAATTCTTTCCTGACAACATAAAAACTGTGAATTTTTTGCCGTATAGCGCACAAATCAAATCCATCCAAGTTGAACTATTTAGGATGCGGGCGATTCTTCCCTGGGGTGACGATAACTTTCGAAGTACTCGCTGCTGTTGCTTCTTCTTTTGTAACTCTCGTTACAGTTTTCTCTGACACACCTGAAATAAAATGAACAAGTTTGAATGATTGTTTTCGTATTTTACATTATTGGTGAATATAACTTTACGTTTTTTTGTTTTGTTGTGTTAATTCCTTATAAAATTTTCCTTAATAAAAATCATGCATTAAAAAAACTTAATTTCAATCTATAAGAAATCAATCGGGGAAAAAATCTGTATATGGCAGCCCCAAAATTTACCTGTCATGGCGGCGACTCTCCTGCGAACATTGTTTATTGGTATTAAAACACCGTGATTCTTATGTTCCGCTTCACAGAACTCCTTCACCTTTAATATCATTTCTCGTCCTGCACTTTTTACAACTTTTGGCATCGTAAATAATCCTTATAACGCTTATCCAATAATAAAATCACAAAATATCTACCACAACAAACGCACCTTGATAACACCGACTAACGACAAAATGGCCGATCTCCCCATCTGTCAAATTTAGTTCCACAATTGTCCGCGGGACTTCTTTCATGAAATGGACTTTATTTGTGTATCGGTGATGTGAACATTGTGACAGAATGTGAATACGATGTAGTTACCTGGCGTCTTATGTCTTCCAGAGCTTTTTTTTTGGCTGGTAAATCATCAAATAACTTCTCCCGCTCTGGGTGGAGCAGGAGGGCATGTCAGACTTTAGCTAACTAAAACCCACCCATGATCCCTCAGTAGCCGGTGTGCCAGGGGCGGCGGTATCTCTTTAGAACAACCCGCATCCCTGGCAGGCACCGGCCCTTGCGGGCCCCATCAGGTTGTGCTGATATCTCTTGGAGGCGCGCGTGGAACACAACGCGCTATCGACCTAGGCTTGGTCCTTACCGGACAGCGAGCTACCCATACCTCTCACGTTTACTTATAGAAGTTTCACTATACACGGCTAAAGCAAAAGAACACGCTGGTCGCACACCGGCAATGGAGGACTTAGCTCTCCATCATATCATGATGGGAATACACCCGCGTATCTCTAACATGGTGAGATGCAGGTCTCCACTAAATTTAAATGAAGCTGTAAACTATGGTATCAATGAAGAGCACATTCAACAATCAATGTATAGGAGAAACCAACCTACGGAAAATAGGTTTTCCAAATTGAATAAACCTGCTCCTTCTAAACCCCAAAACAGCGTCCAACACCCAACAATAATGTCCAACCTAACAAATCCGATACATTCTGCCGATATTGTAAATTCCCTGGGCATCTAATTGAAAATTGCCGTAAACGTGAATTCAACAATGATCGTTACCGTAATAAAGAAGAACCTTCTACCTCCAGTTACAAACCACCACAACGAGTTAATTTTGTGGAAGAATCAAATAAACAGGAGGATCCTGAATCTAATGACGGACCCGACAATCACCCAAAAAACTATTAAGTGACGCGTATCGGTATCGTGCGAGACACCACTTACCATATCCATCAGACACTTAATCTACTAAATCCACGGAATTCACCAAATCGACTAAATCTACTGAACCTACTATATCCACTTAAACCAAAGAAAATACTAAATCATCCCCAAATCCTAAAGTAATATTTGAAATAACCACTGATCCAAAAAAAAAACATACTCCCACATCTCCTTATTAACACTTCCGTCTCAGACAAGTCTTATTAAGCAAAGTACAGCTTTGCTTTCAGAAAATCCCCAAACTCATAGCTGAAGCTCAGCCTTCTTGGTGCAATCTTTAATTGAGTGACCCTGATCACCACAATGACTACAGGTATTGGTGGTCTCCCGATATGATTTGGCCGCATGTCCATATTGCTGGCACTTATAACAGCGAGTGACTAAAGGGCATGATGACCAATTTACAAACACTCTGTCTTTAGAAATTAGGGCTTTACGTATGTCTGCAGAAACTTCAATGATATAATTACAGGTTTCAGCGTCCTTCTTACCTGACTTATGGCTTAACATAACCAGTGCAGAGCGTGGAGCAAACACCACTGTTGTTTGTTGTGTTAATGCCGTTGGAACTTTCGTCCCGCCGATGATGATATTTCCAAGAAAAAATATGAAAAACGAACTTATCGATGAAGCTCCTCCTGGTGCTTTAGGTATAGCTCAACAATCAGGGTGGATGACTACTGAAATATTTCTGAAATGGATAAAGCTAAATTTCCAAAGTTTTGTAAACGCAAGCATTGACGATAAACTAATTTGAATTGTCAATGTACATTCAAGTCATAAAGGCATTGAAACTTTGGAATATGCAAAACAAAACGGTATTCATATTATTTGTCTGCCTCCACACTGCAGTCACCGTATGCAACCTCTCGATGTCTCCTTTTTTGGGCCTATGAAGACTTACTATAACCAAGAAATATCTAGATGGCTGAAGGCACATCCTGGATGTGTCTTTACGCATCTTCAGATCGCCAGCTTGTTCAACGAAGCACTTGGCAAGGCAGCAACGGTGCAAAATGTATGCCACGGATTTAAAAGCATTGGCATCTGGTCGCTGAACCCTGATATATTTCCGGATTAAATGTACGAACTCGCTGAAACTACAAACGTACCGCTGGAAGATACTCCTAATGAACATCCTCCTCAGCCTTCAACATCAGTGAGCTCTGTCGAGTTGCTGTCTGGTCATGTTTTGACACAACATTCACCACAAGCATCTCCTGTTGCTGCGGCTGCGTTACCTCGAGTTCTGCCAAGGTCCCATAATATTATATCTCAAGAAAATAATGCAGCCGAAATTACAGCACCTATCCACCAACCAGCTGAAAATTCATCTCAGGTTCCAACAACAAACTCTGGTCCAAAAGTTGTTTCAACTTCTGCTGCTACCAATGAACGTCCACCGACTTCTGTTCCTGCTGTTCCTATTGAGGTGACTTCTCCGGTCCCAAAAGGGCGTTTTATTAGTGGACACGCGAAACGTAAACCAATAACACGATAGAGCTCGTCGGTGTTGACTTGCACTCTTACTATGTTAAAAATAAATTGAAAAATGCACCTAAAGCTCCCCCAGCGAAGAGAAAATGCAAAGCCACAAAAAAATTTTTTGAAGATACTAGTGAAGAAGAAGAATTTCCTCATGTTTCTCATGATGATGAAGAGGACTGCGCTTGTATACGACCTTTATTTGCGATCTAAGCCCGGAGAAGACTGGTAGCGGTGCCTACAATGTTCGCATTGGGCTCACGCTTCTTGCGCAGATGTTCCAAGAAGAACAAAGCGTTTCATTTGCGAACTTAGCCAATAATTATGTAGCTTTTATGTATATGCCATTTTGTCTATTAAGAATATGTCATTTTGTCCGAAGCATATGGACATAATGGATTATGGCTGATCTCAGTTAATTTATTCGTTTCGATAACACTGGCCTACAACCATTTTGGTGCCGGAGATTTTAGACCTGATTTTAAGTATGTCTTACATGGTGATATCAAAAATGTAATCGGTTTTTTTCTATCAGCTCTAGTTCTCGAGATAAATAAAACACAATTTTCAAAAAATATATATATTTTATTTGCATTAAATATCAAGAAATTGTCTTTTGAGTGATTTTCTCGAATGAAACTGACTTGGGCAATCTCACATGATTCCCCAGCAGTAGTCGGCCATCATATGAGTGTCCCATCTCCCTTGGTATCTATTCTCCATTGTTTTAATGTCTTGGTGAAAACGTTCTCCTTGTTCTTCAATTAGTTCTCCTAAATTGTGTTGGAATTGATCTATGTGACTGTTGAGATAGCCTAAATCTTTGAATCGAACCAGCATATCTTCTACTAATTCTACATAGTTGTCAGCCTTATGGTTTCCGAGGAAGTTTTGTACAACTGCTACAAAAGATTTCCACGCAAGCCTTTCCACATCATTCATAGAAGTCTCAAATTTAGTGGTGTCTTTTATTAACCTTTGGTATGCGGAAGCACTGATCAGTGCTATACTCGTTGTTTGCTTAAGCACTGATCAGTGCTAAATTTCGCTTTAACTTACGACCTTCTTATAAATAAGCAATTTCTATAGGCTATAATACTATAGACACACACACTCTCATACGTTTACAAATGAATGTATTTCCTAAATTCAACCGTTAAAGCAAATGGCATGATAGCTGAGCGGTTACCGCACTTGATTATCGCGTTTGAGCGCAGCGAGTCGCGGTTTCGAATCCCACTCGCTGTGTGATAGTTTTTTTATTGTTTTAAAAATCACTTTTGAGTATAGTTTCTTGTTCTGTTCGTCGTATTCACTAAACTCGTAAAACTTTATCATTATACCCACAGAAACCTAAATAAAATTAAATGATTTACGACTCATTCACCGCGACTTATAGAACGGTGTTGGTTGATATTGTGTGCTAGTGACGTGTGTTTCATCTATTAGCGTTCTTCTAATTCATTTTAAAATGTAAGCAAATTTAAATATAGAAATGAAAGCGAATATTATTGCGCTGCATAAAAGTGGACTTAATACCTATATCACAAATACCTATGTGATGAAACCGGACTGAGTGTGAGTATTATGATTTAAATATAAATATTAAACATTTATTTAATTAAAGTATAACTGCTGATCCTTGTAGTTATTTTAAAACGTTTTATAAATATCATAATGTCTAAATAGAATAAAAATTTAAATTTCGATGTAAATTTATTTCCTAGATTATAGAACGATGAAAATAACATTATACTTAATATTTATGTGAAATTGCCCTTTTAAATAATTTTGTTTCTAAATAGTAGGTAATACATAAAGTGTGTATTTTGCTTAGTAGCCTAACAGTACCCCTTTTTTGTTTTAGTGAAATACTGTGAGTCGGTGGGTGAAAAGATACGAGGAAGGCGGTAGCCTAGCCCGTGGAAAGCAAAGTGGAAGACCCTAGCTCCTATAACAGGCACACGTTCAGCGAATTTGAAACAAGTGGTTTCAAAACGACAAGACATTTTGCCGAATTATTCGACACATCTTTACGAACCGTGCGCCGTGCACTCAACGCAGAAGGTTCAAGGCATCATCGAAAACCAGCTCGAGAATCTGCTCAAAAAACATAGTAATATAGAAAAAACATTAACATTAAGTTATAAATTACAAATATTTATTTATTTTAGTAATATTCAAATAATATTTTGTCTTATCCGTAATCTGGATTTTTTTGAGGTTTAGTTTCAATCTTCTTTTCGGAATGAAAATGAACACTTAAGCTATAACCTCTTTAAGTCCTATTAAATACGATTTGTTAACTTTGAGGTTTGAGTTAGAACGAACTCACTCGCAGTAGAATAAAAGTAGTACTACTGAGTCATTTAATTGTATTGTGACAACTTGTCTGCATTTGTTACTTTTACGTGGGTAGATTTTTGTAGAATATTGTGATTTATTTAGAGTACCGACACACAGTAGTAATCAGCACAATATTATTATATTACTAAGATACAATAGCCTGATTATCATAGTTCACCAACTAGCTTATTTACTTCAATAAATTGTTCTTTATGAGAAAATAAACTGTTTTAACAAGAAGTTATTATTAGTTATTTTTATACATTCTTCATGAAGTTATAACGAATGAACTTTTTGTGATCATTTGTTATTGTTAAACCTTTATTTAAATAACAATACGAGTAATAAAAAAAAATTGTTACATTATTATTCTGGTATATTAATAAATCGAATAATAAAAGAACAGATGAAGATGATTGTTGAAAAGAAAAATTAAAGCTTCATCGCGAGATTTGAACCCAGACCTATGAGTTTCTTAATCCAAGACGATACGCTGCACGCTACCGGAACCCTAATTATACAAGTTAATTTTAGCAATGGTGTGAACCGACCAAGGTCATGTCTGTGCGTCGCCGACGGTATGTATAAAATACAGAACGCATGTGTGTGAGTGCAGCGGTGAGCGTTCTGTGTTAATACATCACTTATACACACAGCTGTAGGTACGGCCTGGACCGCCACTTCATAGCAATATAGCCCTTAGTATGCGACTGCTATTGTGAATCTTGATAGTACATGTATAATTATGATGATATATTCATTGGGAACATAGATATGCATGAGAAAACGTTAATAATACAAAATAATTAGAAATATACATTATTTTTCGCACGACGAGCTGAATCACACGCACACATACGCAGGGCAAGATGGCCGATGTGGTGTATGCGTATACGGAGTTGCCGTCACTGTTATAGAGCATGTTGTTATTTGATCTTGTTCGTTTTACAATATACATAGTCATATAAAGAGCGTTATGTTTTTTTAACTTGTAGGTATGCATTTCCGATTTTCTTGTTTTATTAACCGACTTCAAAAAGAAGGAGGATATCAATTCGAAATGCCTTTTTTTATGTATGTTCGTGCATAAATCCCGTTATATATAGACGGATTTGCAGAATATTTTTATGCAGATTATTTTCCTACAATTATTCTACCGAATTGGTAGAATAATTGTAAGAAAATATTGTGATGTCGATCCGTACCTAAATATTTAACTTTTGTTTTATATAAAAACAAATGTTAGTTAAAGTTAGTTTTTGTTTTAGCTTTTTTTGTTTTTGCTATTGATTGACACGGCCGTCATGGTTTTTGCTTATACATGAATTGTAATAATTATTAAATTGTATTATTTACAACAGAATGGATTCTCCAACCTCCAATAACACCCTGATACGTGCTCTACAAGTAACTAGAACTCCTCAGGGATCACTGGCCCTAGGAAACCAAGAGTTACTTGTAGAGAGGACTGGCTCCGGGCGACTTCGTGTAAGTATTTTTTTTCTAAAGGTGACATCTATACATATAAATAATATTTAAGTGTTTGATGGTAACGTCAAAATAGTAGCTTTCTACTAAATGCATGTGAAAGTATACACGGTACTTGTAACAAAAAATCCAATTTTAAGTCATGTGTTTTTGATTGTTGCGGCTAATCTCTGAAACGGCTGGACCGATTTTGACGGGACTTTCACTGGCAGATAGCTGCTGTTATAGGTAGTAACTTAAGCTACTATTCACTAGGCAACAGCGGCACGCAGCTAGTAAAATATATTTTAAATTTGTAACTTAACAGCCCTGGCGGCCACAAAGCTTCCAAGTCGGGGAAGGCATCGAAGTTGTTAATGCGCCCCGTATTGCCCCACGAAGCCTTTTCTCCGATGAAGCTGATGAAAACGTAAGTGATTGCATGATTCACTCATTGCATGTCTCATAATTAAAGTTTTTGGTGCTAATGGACTAACTTTATGGGCATGTTAAATTATTTGCGCATTTATTAACTCTTGGTTTGCTGTGTTTATGCTTTTGGTAAATGGGTTGCATGCTCTAACAGGCTAGAGACGATATATTTGACGCCACACTAGCCGAGGCCTTGGCTGTTGACTCAGGCAGTGAAGCGGACGAGGAGGACTTCAATGAGGAGCAGTTACTGGAAATGCTCGAAGACCCTGCAGATATGGACTCGCATATCATGGAGGATCTTCCAGTAAACGAGCAATATGATTGGAGCGACGACGACATTTACAGGCACAAGGGAGCCTTTTATGGAAGAGGTTGGCTCCAAAATTGAAGGCACGTCACCGTCTGACATATTTTGTCAATTATGGGACCAACCACTTCTCACAAAAATTGTAACGGAAACGAACCGATACGCCTGGCAAACTATTGCCCAGGCTTCAGAGTCCGGAGCCATTTCTTCCCAGTCGAGAGTGAACGATTGGGTGGAAACGTCCGTTTCGGAGATGTATCGGTTCGTAGCCGTTATAATTTTAATGGGAATTTGTGTGGTGGGCCGTATCGACGAGTACTGGAGTACCGGAATCTTGGGAATGCCAGGATTCCGGGGCATCATGTTTCGCGATAGATATTTATTATTAATTAAGTTTATTCATTTTACGGATAACGACTATCTTATCGACCGTGGTGACGACCGTAAGTTAGGTAAGATAGCTCCGGTAATTGATTACCTTAATCATAAATTTCAAGCCGCTTACAGCCCCCGCAGGGAACTGTCGATTGACGAATCGTTGCTGCTTTGGAAGGGTCGACTAAGTTGGGTCCAGTGCATTCGAACCAAAGCAGCACGATTCGGCATCAAAAGTTACGAACTGTGTGAGGCTGTAAGCGGGTATGTTTTAAAATTATTTATTTATACTGGAAAAGGGTCGGCTTCAACCAACACAATCAGCGGGTTCGGTAGTAGTACAGCCAAAACTGTTTTAAGCTTATAAATGACTACCTCAATAAAGGGTACACGTTATTTATGGATAATTTCTACAATTCCGTAGAATTATGCAGATTCCTTAAGACGCGTGCTACCGACGTCGTTGGTACGTTAAACCGTCGAAGGCTCAACACTCCAGTCGACATCAAAAATTTGGACGAACGTAGAATGGTACGAGGGGCAGTGGTAGGTAGACACTGTGGTGACATTTGTGTCACCGCATGGAAAGATGTGAAATTGGTTACCACAGTCTCTACCTACCACAATTCTGATACCACCGAAGGCCGCCGCGCGGGTCGCAATTTGCTCAAGCCTAAGGTCGTCGAAGAATATAATCGGTTCATGGGAGGCGTTGATTTAAAAGACCAAAAGTTATCAATGTACCTTCTAGAAAGCAAACGAGGTACAAAATGGTACATTAAAGTTTTTAAGAGATTATTGAATATTTCTATTTTAAATTCGCATATTATTTACTGCTCCAACATTGGCCAAGGCAAAAAAATGACACACCGGCAGTTTCGCTACGCGCTGTCCGCAGAACTGTGTGAAAAATATGGAAATTCAGCCAAACCACGCAGTCATTACTCCAACGGTCCAACTCCAAGTGTTCGGTTGGATAAATCCTTAGACCATTTTCCCGAACAGGCCGAAAATGAAGGCGAACGCACTACTGCGAAGCAAAATAAATTTAAAAGATCACGTTGCGTGCGTTGTCTGGCTGCAAAAAAACGCACCATGACAAGCATTTTTTGTAGTCAGTGCAAAGTATTTCTTTGCGTTGGCCAATGTTGGAGGGAGTATCATACTTTAGAGATAGTTTAGTTTATAGCAAAAACTTTAAAAAAAACAACCGGCTTCGAAAAGACATTTCAAAGTGAAAAATAACTTTAATTTTGGAAGTCCCTCGTTGGGTTCGCATGTTCATTGTTTGCCACCGACTTCCGAAATTAAAGTTATTTTTCACTTTGGAGTGTCTTTTTTGGAAGTCGGTTGTTTCTTTTTTTGTAAAAAAGTTTTATTTTTGACTTTTTGGTTGTAAGGGTTTTTTAGCACCGTAGATCACATACATATGCCGCGGCAGGTTATACAGAAGAGTATAACCTGCCTCTGCTTAGCGTTTTTGGACTACGAAAAAGCCTTCGATTTGACCGAGACATGGGCTGTACTGCAGTCTCTTCAACGATGCTAGATCGACTATCGGTATATCGAGGTGCTGAAGTGTCTGTATGAAAACGCCACTATGTCTGTCCGACTCGAGGACCAGACTTCGAAACCTATGCCCATGTAACACCCGCTTCTCATGACGATCGGAGGCGCTACACTCGAAGTTGTGGACGAGTACGTTTACCTAGGACTGACTGTCCAGTTAGGTAGGTTCAATTTCGAGAAAGAGTTCAATCGTCGAATCCGACTCGGTTGGGCAGCGTTCGGGAGGCTTCGCAATATCTTCTCGTCCCAAATACCGGTGTCTCAAGACGAAAGTCTTTGACCTGTGTGTGTTGCCAGTGATGACCTATGGTACAGAGACGTGGTCGCTCACAATGGGCCTTATTAGAAGGCTTAAAGTCACCCAAAGAGCAATGGAGACGGCTATGCTCGGACTTTCTCTACGTGATCGAATCAGAAATGAAGAGATCCGCATGAGAATCAAGGCAACCGAAATAGCCCGAAGAATTGTCAAACTTAAGTGGTAGTGGGCAGGGCCGCGGGAATCCGCTTATGTCCAGCAGTGGACGTCTTTCGGCTGAAATGACCTACCCCACACAAATTCCCATAACACTACTTGCCATGACGATGACGATGTTATAATAACTTCCTGTCACTGATATTTTCTATCAGTGACAGGAAGTTATTATAACATCGTCAATATAAACTAAGTTTCGGAAGTACGTATTATTGAAGCTAACTCAAAAACTGCCCAAGCAAAGTTAGTAAATTTATATGGGACAAAAAACAATTTCGTTTACTTAAATTTTTACCAGTAATTTTGTACATTCTTTCAAATAAAAAAAGAATTTTGCATAACGGAGTTCTGAGGTAACAAACATTTAAAAAATAAACGTGTCGAATTGATAACCTCCTTCTTTTTGTAGTCGGTTAAAAATAACCGAATGGATGACCTGCTCCGTTTTTTTAAACTCGTTTAAAAATGTATAAATAGGTGTAAATTTACAGAAGTAAAAATATGAAAAATGTAAATAAAAGTTAATTTGTTCTTATAAATATGTTTTTTTTATCCCTCACGAAAATAAAAATAAAATATTTTATTCACGTATTATGTATGTTTTGGTATGCACTACTTCAAAAGTGTACCACCTGTATAGTGACACTGATTAGTGCTTGCGCAGATGAAGGGTTTTTATGGGAGCGCTGATCAGTGCTTCCGCAGACGACGACCTGACTGATTACGCACACATACACACAATGAATGAACGTCCAACGAGACATAATTCTCTTCTTTCTTTATGTTTTTCTAAATTATTTTGTATTGGTCGATTTCTAGACGTAACGTGTTTGGAAAGGCCATTTTGTATAGTAAAACCCACAATCATTTCCATAGAGTATAAAGGACTCGTAGATCTTAAAATTTGTAAATGAAAACTGGCCTAACAAAAAGTCTACAATTTTGATAGTTGGTAAAAAAGTAGGCTAATTTTATAATTTATATATTATTTGCACTCTATAACTTGAAAATACAATATTTTCAACTAAAAACAATAGTTGTTTACCACAAATACTAACTACTTCGTTGTTATATGTGAATTGAAGTTTGGTTGGAAAAAGTACAACATGGCGAATTTTTTTGAAGTTATGTGATTTTCACAATAGTATTTATGACTTATTTTTTACTAGAAACATGTTGTTTTTTATGTAAGTAGATAGCCTTGATAATGAACTAAGGGGGATAATAAATAAAATTAATAATAAATCAAAGAATATATTGGAAATATCTACCGATTGCTACAATAGATGAACAATTTAACGTTTGGCTCGATTGTCTGTAAAAAGCAAATTATAAAAAATGTTTTCGTAATAAAATATAGCACAATAAGGTACATTGGTATTCCACTATCAAATAAAATAGCCAGATAAATGCCTACCAAACATTTTCTTTAAAATATTCAATAAATTCCGAACACTACATACTGCGCTGTAGAGAGGCGCCATTTTGCCGCAGAAGACGGGTACAGTTTCGCGACCTCTTCCCGCATACCAAAGGTTAATTGACGTATTTGAGGTCCATCAAAAATACCGGCTTTTAGTTTTTCAGTACTTAAACCAGGAAATTTCTGTGTAATAAACTGAAAACATTGACCATTTTTGTTTAGAGCCTTAACAAATTGCTTCATTCGCCCTAATTTTATATGCAATGGTGGAGGAATGATTTTTTCTCTTGAAACCAAGGGTTCATTTATAAAATTTATTTCCCCAACAATAAGAGTATCTCTCATAGGCCAAT
The DNA here is from genome assembly GCA_949987655.1 of Polymixis flavicincta. Classification (NCBI taxonomy): domain Eukaryota; kingdom Metazoa; phylum Arthropoda; class Insecta; order Lepidoptera; family Noctuidae; genus Polymixis; species Polymixis flavicincta. Next base: position 4,306,743 of record OX465171.1, on the reverse strand, counting down.
TTTTTTGAGTCCAATGACTTGATTTGGCTCGACTGTCTCAGAGACATATAAAGCATGGGTATTTAGTATAACCACTCTGTTGACCCAATAAAAAATTTACCATCTTCAAATCGACGCCGATCACCCAGCTATGTTCAGTATATTTTATTTTCTGTAAAAGTATCATATCATATTCTTCTTTCACACATGTTGAGTGAGCAATTGGGACGGCAGCTAATTTATTTCCATTATGTAAAAGAACTGCTTTGAGACTCCGTTTACTACTGTCAATGAAGAGACACCATTCATTGGACCGATAAATCGCCAAGCCCATGAAAGTCAACAAACCACTCACATTACAGCAATATACAAAATTTTCATCAGATGAAAAGAACTGCAATAAGTTTCGTTCTCTCGTACGATATGTAGTCACTCGAACGTCTGAGAAAAGGCATTTTTTTTCTTTTAATCTTGAAGCTAGTAACTCAGCACGTTCCTTAGAAAGGTCCAAGTCTCTGATGAGGTCATTAAGCTCATTCTGTGAAAATGGCTTAGGATTTGATGACTCGCAGTATTCAAAGTCGTCATCGACTTGGGAAGAAATAGGTGTTTCAGTTTGATCCTCCTGAGATTGCTGCACTGCCTGGTGAGAAGCTGGTATTGGAACATTTTCTGAATGAGGAATAGGTCTGAATGGGGAAAAGGTCTTTGTGCTGAGGGAATAATAGGGTATTTCCATTTATGGCGATTGTTTTTGTTGATGCCCACTATATTAGTCATACAAAAGTAACAGTCGTCATAATGATTTTTTTGTTCTCGCCATATCATAGGCACTCCAAACTTCAAAACCTTACGTGTGCCTTTCTCCCATTGTCGCAGATGTCCAACGCATATTTTACATACACTATGAGGAACCCACACTTTATCTTGGTGTCGAATTTCAATACCGAAGTAAGTAAAATACATACGTCTCACAGTGTTTGTAATCGTTTTACGCTGATCTTTCAGTATATATTCACCACAAACATAAGAAAATGAATCGGGATCGTTAACACAACATCTCGACGTACTAGTCATAATGAAATAGTAACATAAACTTTATTGATGTTATTGTTATTTTAATAATGACTATTTGCGAAAAAGGCGCGAAAAAATTTAAAATGAGGGCAGTAGATAAACTAGAGCTGATGAGTTAAAATGACGTATGTAAATATAATGTACATTAACTTTTTTATCGACCACAGACAATAAAAGAGCTGCACCAAAAAAAATTTTTTTTTTTGTAGTGCTGTGTAATTTAAGGACCAAAGATGATTGATGTAAACTATGGCTGTGTTGTGTATATTCAAAAACAGTTCAACAAAAATAAAACTATATGACATTTTGCACATATTTCCCCTACTGTGTTATACATTCGTTATGGTTTAATAGTATACTTCCCAAGTCTGCATAAATAACAAAGTAAATTTTTTGTTGCGTTTTATCATTTTTAAATACGTAAGTGTCTGCGCGGCGCCGCTCAAGCTGTAGCCGGCCTGCTTATCGGCGTTTGAATCTGAAGAGGTCTAATGACGGAACGCATTACAGTTTTGCCTCTAAATGGATCAAAGATAATCCGCATCGAAATATACGATGCTAAAGATTTCACCGATCGCGAAGAAAGTTTATGCAAAGGCAAAGCCGATTTCTTCGTTCAACATGTTGTTAATCAACCAAGGACCTCATACTCGTAGTTAGGATTCTCAGGAGGTGTTTTTAATTATTATATATTTATTTATTTCTGAGTATACGGTACATTAAGATCTTAATATTATTTAACACTTTCACATATTACTACCGTTGCCGGTGTAGAAATATTATAGTACAATTATTAATGTCCCCATTGAAATAGATGTAAGTTAATTAGTTTAATGTAAAATGGGTACTTAATTATTTATTTTATACAATGTCAAGTTATATAAATTAAAACAAAAATAAAAAATGAATGAAATGTCAAATGCCTTAAGATTAAAAAGTCCATTCACACACTAAGTACATACTAATCAAATTTAATGTCAAAATTTATAATTAAAAAATTCTTGAACTGAATAAAAACAGTTGTCTAAAAGCAAAGCAAATATTATTCTCTTGAATTTACTAGTAGGCAGCACTCTGATGTGTGAAGGTAAATTGTCAAAAATTTTGATTGCCATGCAATTAGAGTTTCTGCTATACAAATGCAGTCTCTGAATAGGTGCAAGTAATTTATTTGGGCTTTTGCTATTGAGTCTTTTAGAAATGTGTTCATACACTGGGAACATGTGCGAATACCTTTTTATAAATATACAAATTTCAAAAATGTAAAGGCAAGGAAGTGAAAGAATTTTTAGTGCCTTAAATAATGGCTTACAATGCTCTAAATATTCTGCTCCGTATACAGCCCAGACACATTTTTTTTGTGCAATAAATGCTCTGTTCACGTCTACTGAATTACCCGATATCACGAGGCCTGTACCGCAGCACAGATGAAACATAGCCATGATATGCATTGAGGGCTGCTTCTTTACTCGCTATTCGTCTCAGTTTTCGAAGAGTAAAAACAAATTTGTCAAATCTAGTACACACTTTTTTGACATGTCCCTTCCAATTCAATGTTTCGTCAATGACTATTCCCAAGAATAAGGTTGATGGTACTTGTGCAGGACAGCCGATCCTTTAGTTTAAGTTGTAGAGTAAATATAGTTTTATGCATGTTATTTTTACTCTTCGGTATCACTTAGGTAATAAGCATTTTAGAAAGTGACCAGATGTTGGTCTCATGGCGACTTGGGAATTTTGGATATTTGTTAATTGCCAAGCGTCACAATAGAATTCATTGTTTTACAGCGACCCAGGATTTTGGGTTTTATTTGGGTATATGTTTATTGCCGAGCGCCGTAACAAAGTTCATTGTTTAGTTGTTTCTTTAATGTTTTGCTATTTGTGTAAACTAAGATCATTGTCGGCGCGTCCATTGATAGAAATATTTATATTCCTTTTTATTCTGTAGTGAAGTAATTCCTTTAATAGTTTGTAAGAACAGTTTGTGCAGGCATTGTTTGTCATCCGCCCCAAATGTATTACTATAGATTTAAATAAACAATAACGTAGCGAGTACTGTTGCCCGACCCGAAACGTGGGAAATGGTAGGGAGAAACCGACGCCACTGAGCCTTATAAAAGGGTGTAATAAAACAACGTCACTTGCAACGACAAAGCAGATATATTTTTTTACTCTAACATATTTGACACATAGATGGCGGCACTAGCCTTATATAGGTAGATATTATTACAACACCCCCACTATATCTAACAATATAAACACACTTAAACATTAAACAATTTGCACACCTAATTTATCCAAAAAATTATAATGTTTAATGGAACTTAAACTCTTGGTAAATAAATCAGCAGGCATTTCGGCCGTTGGCAAATACCTAACACACACAACTTTATTTTCTACACATTGTCTACAAAAATGATATTTTATATCAATATGCTTAGTTCTTTTGTGATAAGCTGGGTTTATGGTTAATTTTTGTGCACTCTGGTTGTCATTGAAAAGATCAATAGTATACATTTCCTGTGTTATTTCATACTGTAAATTACGCAAATAAACAGCTTCTTTACAGGCTTCGGTAATCGCCATGTATTCGGCTTCGCTACTCGATAATGCTACAGTTTTCTGTTTTTTTGTTTCCCAAGATATTACACAACCAGATAAAGTGAAACAAACTCCAGTGTATGACCTTCTATCAATAATGTTTCCACCCCAATCAGCATCAACAAAACCTTTTAGTATTGAGCTTCCATTACCAGAATACTTCAGGCCATAATCTCTGGTACATTTTAAATATCTCAATAACCGCTTTACATATGCACAATGTTCTTTACAATAACAATTATTGAATTGGCTTAAATAACTAACTGTATATGCGATGTCTGGCCTAGTTAAAACGGCTAAATACATAAGACATCCAATTATTTGTTGATATGGAAAATTACCTACACAATGTTCATTGTTAGATACATTCAACTTATTTTCCATTGGAGTCTGAATCGGTTTACATTCGCTCATATTAAACTTATGCAACAGCTGATCAATATAATCTCTCTGACTTAAAGTTACTGTTTGCTGAGGTTTATTTATAGTTATGTTTACTCCCAGACACCTCTTTACTTCTCCTAAATCTTTAATTTTGAATTGGCTAGCTAGTACCTGCTTTAAATGTTTAGTTTCATTAATATTATTTGAAAAAATAAAGAAATCGTCCACAAATAATGTAACAATAGTTTTCAATTGATCTTGCATTTTTGTATACATACATGGCTCTATTTTAGATTTAATATAGCCCACGTTTAATAAACATTCGTCTACTCTCTTGTACCATGCTCTAGAGGACTGTTTGAGCCCATAAATGGCCCTTTTTAATTTAAGTACCTGACCATTTTTTGTTCTTTCAGGAAAACCTTTTGGTATCTGCATATAAATAGTTTCCTCTAGAGTGCCATTCAAGAAAGCAGTTGTAACATCAAGATGGGCTGAATTCAAACCTAGTTGTACTGACAATGCAAAAAGTAACCTCAAAGTTGTATGTCTCACTACTGGAGAAAAGGTTTCTGTATAGTCTACACCTTCAACTTGTGAAAAACCCTTAGCTACTAAACGCGCACGAAAACGGACTTTGTTTTCATTATCATACTTTTTACGAAGCACCCACTTGCACTGTACAACTCTACCATCTTTTGGAGCATCACTCAACTCCCACGCATCATTGTCCTTGAAGCACTGTAGCTCCTCTCTGACAGCTGACTCCCACTGCTCCTTTTCCGGTCCACTCAAAGCATCATGAAGAGACAAGCCAGCCGCATCATCATATGTTTCACTGTCGACACAAAGGTTTGAGAACCCATATCTCTCTGGAATTTTCCTTATCCGTTTGGGTCGGCACTGCGGAGTTTCTTCTTTAACATCCTTTAGTGTGTTGTCACAGTCTTCGTAGTCACTGGGAACATATGTCTCATCATCATCTTGTAAGTTGTCTATAAAACTTTCTGAATTATTTTGACTAGACATTGACTCAGTTTCTTGTGGTTGTGTATCATCAGGTTTCTTACTATCCCCCACTGAATCATAATTCTGATCATGCACTTCAATGAGATGTTCTGATTTTGATTCTGTCTCAATGATGATCACGTCTCTACTAGTCGACACTTTCTTTGTTTCTGGATTGTAGACCCTGTATCCTTTTATATTATCTGGATATCCTATGAGAATACTTTTTATCGCCTTCTTGTCCCATTTCTTTCGCTTTTCTTTCGCTACATGGACCATAACAGTGCTACCAAATACTCTTATATGACTGATATCTGGCTTGGATCCAGTCCACAACTCATGTGGAGTTTTATTGTCCAATGCTGCTGCTACAATTCGATTTTGCAGGTACACCGCCGTATTAGTGGCCTCACCCCAGAACTCTTTGCCTAGATTTGAATCAAAAAGAAGACACTTTGCCTTTTCTACAATGGTACGATTGAATCGTTCACACAATCCATTTTGTTGTGGTGTATATGGATTGGTCTTTTGATGAATCACACCAGCACTGTTAAGACAATCTTCAAATTCTTTATTGCAATACTCCAGTCCGTTATCACTTCTTAATACTTTGATTGTTCTCTTGGTTTGATTTTCCACCTGTGCTTTGTAAATTTTGAAATACTTCAAAGTCTCACTTTTCTATTTTAAAAAATAAACAAATGTCATCCTACTATGATCGTCAACAAACAACAAGAAGTATTTAGAGCCACCTATAGACATGGTCTCCATAGGTCCACAGATGTCTGTATGCACTATATCTAGAAGATTACTGCTTCGCTGGCCAGTACTATAAAACGGCAACCGGCACTGCTTCCCTTCACAGCATGTTATACATGAGGACTTGCTTATATCAACTTTTTCATCAAGTGACATACCCTGGACAGCATGCTTCATGTGATTCAAATAATCTTTATTTATGTGTCCTAGTCTGCGATGCCATGTTAGTCCTGACACAACCGATGCTGCTAAACATACTTGTTTTGATAGATTCACTTTGTATACTCCGTTGGTCAACACTGCCTCAGCAACTAACTCATTCTTTTGATTATAAACTGAACAACCATCTTCCGTGAAAGAGACACTGTTGCCTTTCAAAATCAATTGGCTAACAGATAATAAGTTTGTGGTTAAGGTTGGTACACAGAACACGTTTTTCACTATGATGTCATATTCGCAGTTATCTGTTGTAGTCGTGATATTTACATCTCCAGAACACAATACTGACACCTTTTCATTGTTAGCAACAACAATTTCTTTGTCTTGTTCATACTGTGCATTCATAACCCAACTTTCATTTGTTGTAAGGTGTACACTTGCGCCCGAGTCGATATACCATTAATCTTTACTAAAGTTTCCACTCAGGAACACTGCGCTAAAAGCATTAGACTGCATTCTATCCTTATTTTTTTGATCTGACGAGTTGTTTTCGTTATTTGTACACTGATTTTTGTAATGGCCGATTTGTTTGCATCGATAACACTTTACCTGCTTAACGTTTGACTTTGTTATACCAGTGTTACCAATATCATTTTTCCGGGTCATAGACAAATTAGTATTTTGTTTTCCCTTGAACTTTGAACGAATGGTAAAAGCACCGCTAACTTCACTCTCGTCATGACTTGGCAAATCCATGTCCAGCAATTTTGTTTTGATGGAATCTGCCGCTATAGGAATTCCAGAATGCTCGATTGCCATGATCATAGGGGAGAAACGATCAGGCAATCCCGCCAACAGCAATGATCCTGTCCACTGATCATTAATTTCGAACCCTGTTCCACTGAGTTTCTGTGCTGTATCGATAATCTGCGTCACATAAGACGTCATCGAACTGCAATTCTCTCGACGAATCGAAATCAAATTCCGCAGTAGCCTTATCCTTCGTGAAAATCCGTTGTCGTCGAATAATTGTTTTAGCTTATCCCATAATTCTTTTGATGATTTAACATTCCTCACGTGTACGTATAAAGACGGGTTAATTGTCATTATCAATTTCGCCTTGGTTTTTTCGTCATCAGCAGTTTTTATTTCTTTTCCGGCTTCTGGTTGCACGCAATGCTTCATGCCCTCCAGGATTAAGAAATTCTCTGCCGCGAAACACCATTCGCTGTAATTGTCGCGTCCCGTTAACTTGGGAACGTTGACTAGATAGTTCGTCGACATTGCTAACTACGATACACTAAACTAGTCCACTGCGATTCTATTAACAATCCGTCACGTAACAGTTCAATCGCGTCTCGTATTCGTCTTTTAACACTTGCTTACACTGCAAAATACTGGTTAAAAAATTTATCGCGATTAATTATGAGCGAGCGGCCCATAACCTGTAATAAAACAACGTCACTTGCAACGACAAAGCAGATATATTTTTTTACTCTAACATATTTGACACATAGATGGCGGCACTAGCCTTATATAGGTAGATATTATTACAACAAAGGGCCTTACTTGTCCAGTTAAAGCAGCCCCCCTCAGGGTACCTCCCAGATAGGCTCAGTCCCCAGAGACCGAGCCCCTGGAACTTCCTGAACCACCAGCAGGCGTTCCCTGCGATGGCTTCAGCCAGGCCCGTCCCCGCGCCCATCCCTCAGTCCAAGAACCCGGGTTCAGGCGCTCCCGCGCCCCCTACCGCACCTCTTACCGCGACCACCGCCGCCGCGCCCCCCGCCGCCGCGACCCCCGCGTCCCGCGACCCCCGCGGTGGAGCACGCCCCGAGGCGCGCCCCGCACCCACTTACGCCGGTCCCATGACCATGTCCCCCGCCGTCGTGCATCAAAAGCTCGATAACGCGTTCTTCACATTCTGCACCCCCCGTGCCCATCAGATGGCTATGGAGGTAGATGCCGCCACCAAGGCAGGCGATATCCTTAGGATATACGCCATCTATGATGCGTACCCTGACATTACGCAAGCCCTTTTAAACGCTAGACTTTCCGTGAACCACAATGGATAATACGGCCCCTACGCGTACTAAACCCCGATCCCTAAAACTAGGAACTTTTAACGCCAACGGTATCCGTACCCAAAGGGATGAGATCGCCACGTTCCTCCGCGACCATCACTTGGATATCCTGTTAGTTCAAGAGACGTTCTTAAAACCCTGCTATCGTGACCCGAGAATTGCCAACTATAAAATAGTTCGCAACGACAGAGCACATTGCCATAAGGGTGGAACTCTCATTTATTACAAAAAGTCCCTACACTGCATTCCTATGGATGCCCCCCCCCCCCTCTCCCGATTAGAAGTGTCAGTCTGCCGACTGGGCATGACGGGTCATCAACCCATCACACTAGTCTCAGCCTACCTTCCTCCCCAGACCGAATCAGAGGACTTTCAACTGTTCTCCAATGACCTCACCGCCCTGTTGAGCATGAGCGACTCCGTTATCATAGCGGGCGACCTCAATGCGAAACACCCCGCGTGGAATAGTTCCAGGGAATCGACCAGAGGGAGACACCTGTTCAACCTCTGCTCGACCCTGTCCTTCGACGTCATCGCCCCGATGTCGCCGACTCATTTCCCCCACACAGTGGATCACAGACCTGACGTACTCGACATTGCAATTCTGAAAAGGATCAACCTACGGTTGAATTCCATAGAGGCAATAAGCGAGCTCACCTCTGACCACCGTCCGGTAGTCGTGCATCTGGCCCCCCGCACGGGTCTCCCAGATACCGACCAACCTCCGCTCACCAAAGTGGTAACAGACTGGAGGAGAGTAAGCGATTCGCTGAAATCCAACACATCCGCCCACTTGGACGCCATCCCCGACCATTTCGACTCTCTCGCGGACACAACGGCCGCGATCGACTCATTCACGGGTCACGTACAATCTGTCCTGAACGACTGTTCGAGGCGGGTTCCGGTAGGGGAAGACCCCCGCTGGAAGCTGCCGGACGATGTACGCGAACTGCTGAATGAGAAGAACGCGGCCGTTCGTGCCTACAGCAACTTTCCCTGCGACGCGAACAAAGCTCACATGCGCTATTTACAGCGAGCTGTAAAGACACGCATGTCGGAGCTACGTGACGCGGGCTGGGACAAGATGCTGAGCGAGTTGGAACCCACGCACTTAGCTTTCTGGGAACTCCAGAGGAAACTCAAGTCCCGAGAAATAGCCTCCATGCCCCCCCTGACCCGGCCCGATGGCACCGTTGCTTTCGACGACATCGAAAAGGCCGAATGCCTTGCCGATAGTCTTGAGGCCCAGTGCACACCCAGCTCTCTACCTGTAGACCAAGCACACCTCGATGAGGTGGACGCTGAAGTCGAACGTAGAACCTCTCTCCCGCCCGTCGAAGACCCTGATGATCCATTACCTCTCGTCACCCCGGACGAAGTTCACGAGATCATCAAGGGTCTGAAACCCCGAAAGGCCCCCGGAGCTGACGGCATCACCAATAAGGTGATCCAGATGCTACCCGCCCACCTGATCATGCTCTTGACCACCATCTTCAATGGAGCCTTGAGCAATAACATCTTCCCCCAAGCTTGGAAGCAAGCCACGGTCATTGGCTTTGAAAAACCAGGCAAACCCAAAACGGAGCCCGCGAGCTACCGGCCCATCAGTTTACTGGACAGCCTCGGAAAAATCTATGAGCGACTTATTTACAAGCGCCTCAGGGACTTCGCCGAGACTAAAGGCCTGATACCCAACGAGCAGTTCGGCTTCCGAACCCAGCACAGTTGCGTACAACAGGTACACCGGATCGTAGAGCATATAGGCGTTGGTCTCCAACGCAACTATGCGACCGGTGCAGTATTTTTCGACATAGCGAAAGCCTTCGACAAGGTCTGGCACAACGGCTTGATTTACAAGCTGTACAAACTCGGCGTGCCGGACCGACTCGTACTCATCTTACGAGATTTTCTGTCGAACCGCACCTTTCGCTATCGCATCGAAGGGGCTCTCTCATCCCCCCACCCGATTCGCGCCGGCGTCCCTCAGGGCGCCGTGCTATCCCCTCTCATCTTTACGCTGTTCACCAGCGATATCCCCCAAGAGTGGTAAGGCGAGCTCTGTTCGCAGACGACACGGCCATCTACCACTCTGGGCGTAGTTCCAAAGCGATAGCCAAATCCCTCCAGACCGCAGTCAACGTACTCGGTGCATGGTTTAGGAAATGGCGAATCGAACTAAATCCGGACAAGAGCCAGGCGGTTCTCTTTAAGAGACCGCAGCGCCGCCAAGACCCCCTCCCGGCCATCTCCATATTCGGCAAGCCGATCCCTTGGGAAAAGCAAGCCAAATACCTTGGAGTAATTCTAGATCAGCACCTCTCCTTCTCTGAGCATATCAGGAAGGCGCGCTCACGCGCCGCCTTCGCTCTCGGAAGGTTGCATTCTGTTCTGAACGCACGTAGCAAATTGTCACTCAAGTGCAAATTGCGTATTTACACGGCGTGCATAAGGCCCATCATGACGTATGCATGTGCAGTCTTTGCACACACGCACCCCCGACACATCCATAGGATGCAGACCCTCCAAAACCGTTTCCTCCGCCAAGCCACAGGCTCCCCATGGTACGTTCGGAACGAGATCCTCCATCTCGATCTGAAAATGCCCACTATTGCTCAATTTATGAAACGCAACTCGAAGCGTTTCTTCGATAAAGCCGAGATACATCGCAATCCCTTGATTGTGAAGGCCGCTAGTTATGTCCCCAGTAGAATCAGTAGTATTCGCAGGCCGAAACATGTCCTCTCAGACCCAGACGACCCCATCACTGTTCTCCAAGAAAAGAATAGGGCCACCAGCAGGCTTAGCACGAGCACCGATTTGTCGACGGAAGAATAGACATCACTATTAAATAAATGATGTAATAAAGGATAAGATAGCTATGTTTTTCTATTCATTATCACAGATATGCGTTCTAAACGAATCATGATTTTGTAGAAAATCGTATATACTTTGTGGCTTTCGAGTAGAAAGTTTTATTGTCAGTGTGATTTTGACAGTTTGGGAAGAAATATTCTTCTAAAATAGTCTACATCTATAAGGACCTAGACAAATATCGTTAAAAACGAAAGACTAAATGACAGATTGTAGAAGGATATCTACGGTGCGATAACAAAAATGTTGGAACGAAATGTCTCTTTGTATTGAAAAAGCACGGTCTATTCTTCGTAGAAATACAAAGCGTCATTCTAAGCCCGCAGTACAGTACACAAACACAAACGACGACCGTCCTACCGACCTCGCCGCCGAGGTCCTCGCGCCCCGCGAAGACTCCCGAGTAGCGATCAGACCCCCGACCGTCCCTTGCTCGTTGATGCGCCAGCCCGCGCCGCAGCTGAGCCAGTAGCTTTAAATTCCCCGTCTAATAATCATGAAAATAATATCTTGATCCAGCCTGTCCCTGATAGTACTAGCTGCCCCCCCCCCGCCAGCGACTCCCTGAGCCGAGGTTCGTACCCCACAGGGGGTGCCCTCAGTGCGCAGTCGTTTTAGGTTTAAGTAGGTTTACGCCCTGGCTGGAGGCTTTTAGAATCCTAAAAACCTTCACAGGAAAGTCCGGTTGAGCAGTCACGGCCTCTCAAGGTCAACTGCGAGATGCCAATTCCAAAAAAAGCAGTTCCGATTCAGATCTGGTACAAGACACTAGTAGGCTGAGTAGCAGTAGGCTTCAGTACTCGCTAGTTTTTGATAGTGGAAATAGTATTTTATTTGTTAAATACTCCCACCATAGTCCACCGTCCATCTTCACAGTGACATAGTGTCCTGTCGGATTTCAACCCTCCAATCCAGCACACTGTGCGACCCATCGCACAAAGTACTGGTTCCAAAATTGAACGATTTAAGTTTATTTGAGGTGGTTTCACTAAAGAATTGTATGTTTGGAATTGTAATAACTTTGTTTTTTCAATGTTTACACGTAAATTATTAGATTCCAGCCATTGCATTGCTTTTATTAATTCATTGTTAGTGTCAGTTTCTAGGTCATTCTTAGATTGGTCTTAAATATTTACTTACCTAATAAATATAGGTACTAAATAATTATAATAATATAAGATGGCATATTAAGAACGTGTAAATAGTAGGTATGTAGATGCCTACTCCATAGTCATGGATAAAGTATTTAATACTTATACTAATACTTGTACTAACCTTACAAATAAACTCTAGTAAAAAAAAGTTTTTTATGTAATTGATACTTACTATATATTATTGTCATTATAATATAACTAGCTGATGCCCGCGGCTTTGCCCGCGTGGATGTCGGTTATAGCGACCAAAAGTAATCATGAAATTTTGATCCCGTTCCCGCAACCCATGGGAACCTATTCCAGGGTAAAAAGTAGCCTATGTCTTATTCCGCCCATTTTTTTAAGTATTAAAATGGATATAGTATGTTATCCTTAAGAGACAGACTTTGGTATAAACAACATGAAAATCGGTGCAGTAGTTTTTGAGTTTATCGCGAACAGACGGACAGACAAACAGACGCGGCCTTTGTTTAATTGTATGTGGTTGATTATGCATGGAAATTCGTTCCCACAAACATTATGTAGGCTATGTAGACTTCCAAAAAGTTTAAGTTTGGGATCGGCTGTCATGCACGGTCATCACGATGCAAAAAAAGTTTAGGAAAGCAATAAATGACCAACTTTATAATTTACTTAGGTATTTGTGCCAAATTTCATGTTTCACTCAACGAATAATATTTATCATACAAACAAAATGCCCCTTTTCACCCCCTTATAGGTTGAATTGCCAAAAACCCCTTCTTAGTGCTCCCCTACATTATAAAAGGAACCTGTGTGCAAAATTTGACGTTCCTAGGCCTAGTAGTTTCGGCTGTGCGTTGATTTGTCAGTCAGTCAGTTTCTCTTTTATATATTTATATTTATAACGGGTTTTTCAACAAGAACTTTGTTTTTCAATTGGGCCATTACCAAAAGCATGACAGTTTTGATATTTAGTTTTTTGACGTATTCGTAGTAGATGCTTTGGCAATTGTTACAATGAATTCAATTTCGCTCGAAAATGGCATTAAAATAATTAAAATCCACTATGAAAATGGTGGTTCTGTTAAAGTTAAATTTTGTAAGATTCGTGATATTTTCGGGCAGCATAATCGTCCTTCTGAGACCGCTATTAAGAATTTGGTCGCTAAATTTGAGTCGACAGGCTCGGTACAAAATGTGCCAACACCAACGCGTGTTCGGCCGGGTCGTTCACCGGAACACATCACAGCCGTGAGCCAGTGTTGAAGAAGATCCAAATTTATCTGTTCCTCGTCGTTCTCAACAATTGAGGTTATCCAAAACCACCACATGGCGAATTTTGCGTAAGGATTTGGTTTCGAAGCCTTACAAGATTGTACTGGTGCAGGAATTGAAGCTGACCGACCATTCACATCGCCGTAGATTTGCTCAATTCATTCAGGAACAACCCGCTGGTTTCACTGAAAAAATCATTTTTTCAGACGAATCCCATTTTCTCTTGTGTGTTTTCTCAGAGTACGTCAACAAGCAAAATTGCCGCATTTGGGCTTCTGAAAATCCAAGAGCAATAATTGAGAAGCCTTTGCATGCTCAACGTGTCACTGTATGGTGCGCTATGTGGTCTGGAGGCGTGATTGGGGCGTTTTTGGCCAAAAACGTTGATGAAAGAATCGACATTGTCAGCGTGCTCGTGGTGGACATTTGTCAGATATCATTTTTCATTCATAATTGCCAAACTTTTCTCTTCGTAATACAATAAAAATTTGAATCATCTTCATACATATTCTTTGTTTTATTTTGTTTGAGAAAACAAAGTTCTTGTTGAAAAACCCTGTATAAGATAGAAGATAGACTAGCTGACCCGACAGACGTTGTCCTGTCTTAACTATGAATAGGTAAGTTACGCGCAACTTTCTTCCATAAAAACCTCCTGACAATAAGAAACACAACAAAAAAAGAATTAGCAAAATTGGTCCAGTCGTTCACGTGTGATGCTGTGACCAAGGCAAATGGGATGTGAAGGATGGAAACCTTTTTTATTATATTATTCAATAAATATGCGTTGAGGCAGGCCCCGCCGCTAAGACTACACGTTTATATTCCTTTTTGACATTAGTATAGAGCTCATATTTGCTTGGCAAAAACATTTCGCCCGCGCATCACTCGCGCGGTTCAATCACGTCAGTTCAGTTCGTCTTCCGCCATTATAGAAAAAGCATGTCTTTGCGAACATTCCACGCTCCTGCGTAATTTAGTTTTTCGTTTTAGCCGTCGCCGCAGGGTCTCAATCATTCCAATATGTAAACTGTTTTTCTTTGTTTACCCGACTAATCGCGTATGTATAGTGCTATACACAACATTAAGTGGTCCTTCTAGCCAGATCTCGAAACTCGGCCACGTGATTGGTCCTGGTGAAACCTGTACTTGCAGGGATGTCATTGTTTCGCACACCCCGAAACGTAGTAAACGTGCCACGTAGCACGTGACTACTAAAAGTGAACAGTTTCTGGTAAAATCAGTGAAGAGCGATAAAACCGCGTGTTCGTCGGCGGCGGCCCGTAAAAGGCTTGAGTATGAAGCGGCTCAACTTCAAGCGCAAATTGACCTCGACTTAGCACAAAAGAGTGCACAAATTCAAAAGAACTTGCTTTCGAAATAACTGAAGTCGATATAGCAGACTTACAAGAACAGGAGGAACGCAGCTCTGACTCGAAAAGTTCGAGACTAGTCAAATCGTGGTTCGAAAAGCTAGATGGCGTCGCATCCATCGCAAAATGCGATTGCGCAGAAAATGTCTGCCCATTAAATTCGATGCCGGTGTGTACTAAAACCTGTAAGCATGCAGGACTTCGTCAACGATCGCCCGCCGCGTGGTCGACTGCGTCAAACAGTTAAAGGAGGTGTTGCACCAAGTACTTAGTAGAAGTAACGCTCGAGTCAATAACAGAGAAGTACTTGTGTGCCTTGTAGCATCAAAAGATTTACCAGTGTTCGACGGTGATCCTATGCAGTAGCTTCAGTTCAAGGAGTCGTATAATGAATCGTCACACTACAGTTACAGCGATGCAGAAAATATATGGCGGTTAAGAAAATGCCTACGTGGTGACGCTAAAGAAGCCGTTTCATCGTTTCTGACTGGCAAGACAACACCGCAAGCTATAATTAACACTCTAGAATTACGATTCGGTAGACCCGGGTGTATAATTAATAAAATATACACTCAACTCAAGAAAATTCATGCACCCACTTCAGACTGCATACCACACGGAGATCGTGAATTTCTCAATAAAAGTTAGAAATTACGTCACAGCTGTAAAAGCTACAAAGTTGCAGGAATACCTACTAAGTCCCGAAACGATTTCAATAATACTTTCCAAGTTACCGTCCGCCCCTAAAAATAAGTGGGCCGAGTAAACCTACGAAAGACAGGTTAGACGGGACAGTTCTATACCTTAATTATAAATACTATCGGAGTTTTTATATCGAGAAGCAACTATCGTCGCAACCTCCGGTGTGAGTTACACACACAGTCAGAAAGATGTAAGAAAGAAAAACGACCATAGTAATTTGAAATTTGTTAGCGTGCACTACTACTTCCGATGGTAAATGGTAAATGTATGTTTTGTCGTGCCTCTCCGACGCACGCTCTAGACAAGTGCGGCAAGTTCAAACGCGCTATGAGACGTGATCAATGGCAATATGTACGTGCTATGCTACAAGTCCCTGAGCGCACGGCATAATTAAACCGCTGCGTGCGGCGCTCCCGACTGCAGCGAGTGTGGATATCCATATCATCATCTCCTTCACTGGACGAAGCCGACGGCACCCGCACCTGCGCACTCATCGACGCCGACGCCCGACGAGTCGCGCCGCAACGATACCGTTGCGCACGCCCACACCAGTGTGTCCGCTAGTGTTAGTGAGTAGTCAGTGCCTAAAGTGTTGTTAAAAATTGCCAGTAACCGTTCATGGACCTAATGACATTATCCACACAGACGCGTTGCTCGACGACGGTGCCACCGTGACGCTAATATCGGCTAGCCTCGCTGATCAGGCGGGACTCTACGGTAAGACAACCACCATGTGCGCCCGCAGTGCATGGACTCTGGTGAGCTCGGAGTGAGGCGCATTCTAAGTGTTTGACAGTTAGCTCGAACTTTTTCACTGTTCAAGACAGGCGAAAGGGATTTCAGAAAAGTATTTATTTGTCATCTTTCGGAAAGGAACAAAACCAAAGATAAAAGAAAGGTGTGACTAACTATAATATTGTAAAGCAAATATTGTTTATTTTTTAAGTCACTAAGAGTACAATAAAAAATGCGCAACTAATGAAACGGGGATTTAATGTTCTAATAGAGATAAACTATAATCATTCCCACCGAGTCAATGTCGCCCAAGGATTGAGCCTACTGCGTTTGTCCGAAGACACGATAAAATAATTTAAATCGTATTTTGAAGGTGGGATGACAGCTGCAGCAGCAAAATTGTATTGTATAAAATGTGCGGAGACCCATAAAACTATTTTTAGTAATGGCAATTACGCTTATTGCCAAAGTTTGTGATCATTAGAAAAAAAGAGCAATCTTGAAAATCGAAGGTGTTTTGTCCAAACAAATTAAAATCTTGTTCTAACAAGATTCCGGTAAGTGGTATTATGATATTTGGTAGGATAAATGATTATATTACCCTACATGTCTCGTTGAACAAGTTTTGAAATGAAACTAATACTTATAGAAAAATCGTCGTGAACTCGGTGGTAACACTCTTACCATTGCCCGGTTAGATCAACTTAGTAGTTTGGTGGTGGTAATATAGTTAACTTTACCCGTTTCAGGAGCATTTTGAAGAAAAGGAAGATAACTGATAGTATTGCCGCCAATATTCTAGTTGATGATCTCTCCGCTATTCAAAGTAGTGACGAAAATGTCTCGGAAGAACCACTTTTGGGCGATTGCGTACTGGATTACGACAATGAGGTTTCGAGAGGCTTTATAGGTAGTAGGTAATAGGTAAAACGGGCTGTTGTCCGCAACTCCAACTCAAAGCGAGTATTTTGCGTACGGGTGGGAGAAACGTTCATTCGATCTCCGAGAAGACTCCAGCCTCAGTGCCACTGCCTGTTTTTGATCTGTCCGTGAAGATACGCAGCTCTGCGGGGCGCGAGCCTTCGCATCGTCGATCCTCATGCAGTTGGATTCTGTATTTTTTGTCGAAGATAAATTGTTTGGGCACCCGGTCATTTATTGCCTTCGGAATGGGGAACTCACTGTTGAGTTCGTTAAGCAGCGCGGTGTGTTGTGTGTCTCTCTTACTCCAGAGATTTGTAGCCTTCAGACGCGCCGCCGCCATCGTTGCTTCCTGCTGTATGAACAAGTGGAGCGGCGGCAGCTCCAGCATGGCCGCGATCGCTGCAGTCGGAGTAGTCCTCATGCAGCCCGTGGTCGCTATGCAGACTAGTCTTTGCATGCGCTGTGGTTTGTTGGTGGCTGTAGCCAGCTTGGTGCGGTTCGAGAGGCCTTTCAAGAATATTTGGTAAAGATCCTGAGTTGGAGACGAGAGGATTAATTCATTTTCAAGACCCTCTTGGGCCACATGTTTCGGTAGAATATCTAGAAAGCGTGGAAACAGTGATTGAAGAATCGGTGAGGGAAGGAAGTACGCGAAATGAACATGGCGAGAACATTTTTTTTGGCGCTCTTTTTGAACCAAACTCGACAGCTCAGCCTAACCCAGCGCAGCCTGATGAAACTGCGAAGACAGACATCGTAACTAGGCCTATTCGTGTGGCACAAAACTGCACCCTAATTGCGTAACTCACGATTGATCATAATTGGTTTCGTCTTCACAGTTAAACAATATTCATTGCGTTATTTATGTTGTCGAACAGACACATTTTTCGAACATATGAAGCAATGGTTTAACAATCCGTTTCAAAACGATACAGATTATGATGAATTGTGAGTTACGCAATTAGGGTTCTGGTCAGATAAGGTTTCAAAGTTTCATAAACGGCTGACTGTAAACATGCGCTTCACTCATAAAACACCGCCTATAGAAATTACGACAATTACTTTCCTCATGACCTCGTAGTTGGAGGTGAACAATTATGCATC
Organism: Polymixis flavicincta; assembly: GCA_949987655.1. NCBI lineage: Eukaryota > Metazoa > Arthropoda > Insecta > Lepidoptera > Noctuidae > Polymixis > Polymixis flavicincta. Next base: position 4,288,590 of record OX465171.1, on the reverse strand, counting down.
ACAGAGGCAAACGCTTCACTGGAGTCCAACATTTTTAGCTGAAATGCGTGCATATCTTGGTGTCTTGATACTGATGGGTCTTCACACCTTACGAGAACCTGATGTCAATCTGTATTGATCAACTGATACTTTTTATAGAAATCCTGATATTGCCCAAACTTTCACTCAAAAGAGATTAAAAAAACGAACTGAAAACATTCACCTGAATGAAAATACCAAAGAAACTGCAAGAGATACGCCAGCACATGATAGGCTTTATTAAATACGTCCTGTGATAACAAAACAGAACGAAGTATTTCAGACTCAGTGTTCTCAATCAAGCACCCAATTTTGGGACAATTGCATGGTAAAATTCAAGGGGAAAAGCATTCAAACAATACATGCCAAATAAGCCAATAAAAAGGGGTTTTAAGGTATGGGCTCGGTTTGATGCTAAGACCGGATACATTTATGTCTTCGATATCTATTGCGGAAAGCAAACAAAATTGCATCAAGTGTGGAAGGCTTAGGATATAATGTGATAATTAAACTATGTAAAGGTGTGCCACGCAATACTCTTGAAGCTTTCGACAACTTCTTCACTGGCATTCCTCTGATGAATGATTTGCTGATAAAGAAAGGAATACATGCCGTCGGTACCGTACTTTTGAACCGAAAAGGCTTACCAGGAAAGGGCATTGTCTGATCTTGGCCATTTTTGAACACGATGCTATTCAAAAAACATTTTTACCAATATTTTAGTAATTATCTCATGCAAATAACTTTGTATCAATTCGCACTGTAAAAAAACATATTTTTTTAGTATCTGATTTGATGCTACACATGAATCGGCTTTGGATTTGGTTTCAGTGTTGCCAAACCATAAAAAACAAATGGAAATCGATTTACAATACAGTGCAATTTCTCCAGACATAATGCTAATAAACGAAATAAATGATTAGGGACATAAAAAATGATAAAATGACGTTTTATACATTATTTCTAGAGAACTATATCATTTTGATTGATTTAAAAAGGATCGATACGTAATATTTTTTTAATGGCAACACGACGCTTAAAAATGGTGGGTCAATTTGTCAAAATGACAGAAAACATTCGCTTTGTTTCTGTGCATCGTGAGTATTCGTGAGTGTTATTTTTTTGAGTTTTATAGCGACTACTTTGTTTTATTTAAAACATTCCGGAACACACACAGACCCCGGCACTGCTATGGACCCCGAACCTTGTATTTATGTTGAACCTGGCACACCTACGGACACCGAGCATCGCCCCAACGATAACCCCGGCTTGAATGTAGACATTGATCCCGTGTTACCTCACGTTGATCTGATGACGAATGCAGTGATAACGCAGCAATGTGTGAATTGTGGAAGCGACTTATTCCAAAGGAGGAGACACAGTCTCATTCTAATGGATATGCGGTCAATTGTACAACATTGGATTGCTCCCCGTTTGGTAAGTTTTTATAATCTTTAAATCTTAATGATTTTGAATAAAAATCAAACTCTTATAACACTAACAATATCTATTTTTTGGTTTGTTTAGATTGAAGATGATAGTTTAGTTTGTCATCCTTGCTGGACTCTGGCTCTTCACCATTCTAGGACGCAAATAATGAATGAACCAACTACTAGCAGTGGTCATCGTCGAAGTATCTGTGTCTACTGTGGATGCTCTTTGTTACGAAGAAGATCTCATAGGCTGCATACTGAGACTGAAAGAGAATCTCGTATTAGGAATATGGTGATAGAACAGATTGCTCCTCGTCAAGTAAGTATTTTAAAGTATTATTGAGCGTATTAATAAAATGCAATATAATGTGAATTAGATATCACTACAGTTTTGTTAAAATTCATATTCTTAATAACGCGGGAAACTTGGACATAAACTAAACAGTCTTGTATATATTGGCACTCCGGGGCTCTCCCCATAGCAGCATTTGAACATGTTTGGCATATGTGTTTGTGTGCCATCTTTTTAACGTCTGATATTTATTTATTTTGTTATAGTTACATGGATCCGATCAAATCTATCATACCTGCTGGCAACGAGTCGATCGAGCTGCTGTCCGCTCCGCTGAGGCTGAAATACATTCGGATGAAGCAACTATAATCCTGCCTTTGTATACCAGAGCATCAGGCACCCAAAGGCACTGTTTTTATCCAGATTGTCATTCGACCCAAAGGTTAGCTAGCTGTCCCTAAATGGCTAAGAGTGAATTTATTTGTAGATTATAAATTCTATGTGCCACAGAACTGTAGAATTTGCTCATTACATTTACACAGTAATAATTGGGAAGTTCTAGCTGATATTCAGTCACACATTCATAGTTTTAATGCAGAACACATCCAAGATTTTGCAACATTTGTAAATGAGCGACAGTTCCTCCTGGATTTTTCTAATATAGAATCTATGTCAGATGAACTTCTTCATTATTGGGTTGGGCTGAGCAAAGAACAATTTGGACAACTCTATTTGGAATTGCCAGAAATCCAAAACATTCCCCAAAATAAAGTAGCGCTTGCTGCCTATCTAATTAAATTGCGAACAGGTGATGGTGATCAAAGGATCTCAACACTTTTAAATATACCTCGCACTACATTAATGAGGTTAATGGGTCAAGCTCGAGATTTAATAGAGTGAGTATTTGTCCCAAATAACTTAGGGATCAATAATATAAGTAGAACACAAATCTCTGAAAGGAATTTATTAATACCAAATGGTTTATTTGGCGGTGAAAATAGGCAACCAATTATTATAAGTGATGGAACATTTTTATATGTACAAAAATCATCTAATTGTATGTACCAAAAAGATACATATTCTTTGCACAAGTATAGGAACTTGATGAAGCCTCTACTTATGGTTTGTTGTGATGGATGTATTGGGCCCCTATCCAGCTACAACATCAGATGCTAATATAATAATAAATGAATTTAATGAAGAAACAAAACCGCTAAGGAGATATTTCCAAGCAGGTGATGTATTTATTCTGGATAGAGGCTTTAGAGATTCTGTGCCATTGCTGAGAGAATGTAATTATTCAATTCATATGCCTGCATCCTTACAACAAGGTGAAAATCAATTGTCAACCCTTGCTGCTAATAAGTCGAGAGCTGTCACGGTTTGTAGGTGGGTGGTTGAAGCCGTAAATGGCATTTTTAAACAATCGTTTAAGTTGCTTAGGCACGAATTTTTTAATCGTACATCAAGACATGCAATGACAGACTTTCGCATAGCAGCAGCTTTGATAAATAGGTCTCACCAAAGAATCAGAGACAGAGAGGATGCAGGGCAAATCCTTGAAATAATAAATCAAAACATGCATATAAATAATTCTCTTGCTGATTTTGTCAATCAAAATAATTTGAATAGACGGCGAACAGATTTTCTCTCAATTAATGTAAACATACATAATGTATCCTTTCCGATTCTGGAATATAGTGATTTAATTTTAATTGCATGTGGAACATATCAATTGAAACAAGCGCGTTCTTACTATGGAGAACACATAAGAGGTGGTTCCTATACTATTGAGCTATGCAGGAATACTACCAGCAACCTACTGGAAGGTTTCCCGCTCCCTTCGGTCAACTGCAGTTTATTGCGTGGAAAAATTCAGAGCAGACATATCAGTAGAAAAACATATTTCGTTTATATATTATATGAAAATAATACTGAAGGGAGGGCAGCAATAAAACAATATTGCTGCAACTGTATGGTGGGCCGTAGAACAGTAGGTTGCTGTGCACATATTATGACCATTATTTGGTTTTTAAGTTGGGCAAGGTATCAGGAACATATTAATCCACCTGCCCAGTTCCTTGACCATGTTCTCATAACATATGAATCTGATTAATATATGCATATATTTTTTTAAAACGAGTTTTATTTCATCATAACCTGTTTCAAATAAATGTTAAAAAAATATCTAAACATACATCTTGATACAAAACTAGGTTTATATCCTCATTCTAACTAACATGAGCTATTATATCAATCACATATTATTAGCTGAACTGTTTGTTTGAGTGGCCAAAGTCCTATACAAATTAGACAATCCCCTTTGTTGCCTAGAGTCCATGAATAATTTAATGTATTCGGAAATTAAATATTAGCACACCACATGTAATGGTAGAATATAAATGGGCCACATTAATAATAACAGCATACTACTTTGTACACCTACATTTTGGCAAATAAAGCATTACTTACTTACTTATAAAAGCAAAGCTCCAGTTCAAGTCTGCCATACAGTGGATGGATACTCAACTGTTGAATATTTTGAAAACGGCACACAACCCAAAATCTGTGTCTACGGTCAAGCGAACTCAGAAGGATGGGCCCAAAAAAGATATTACTATTTGCTACTATCGCCGAATATACTATGAATATGGGAGGTGTGGATAATTTTTATCACTTCCGCGCCTGATATCCAATCGGCCAAAAATCGAGACGCAACTGGTTGCGCCTATTTTATTTCATGTTTCTTGCAGCTATCATCAACGCGTACACATCGTAAATACAAATTCACAAGCAAACGGTTCATACACAGAGATAACAGGCTTCATTTGGCTCGCAGCCTTATAGATGGATTCACAGGCATAAACGGAGCACTAATATTATTTTCAGGATCAAGCAAGGTGGGAATTTCGTAGTACACTGAGAAAAACGGGCTACTTAAAATTGGCAAATTTGTAATGTACTGGCAGCTAGATACGTATAATGTGCTTTTGACATGAAAATTATAAGAGCCATACTTATAATGAAACGACACCATGTAAGCATGCGGCATAATGCTCTGTAAAGACAATGTAAACAAGTTACTTGTAATGAGGCCGCATCCTTAATACGTAAGCCGTATCATGAAATTACTGTGCCCGCATTATTAACGTTTACGTATGCGGTTTAATGATGCCGCATATGTATTAACAGAGCAGCATACGTAATTTACTTAACCCGCAACAGGAAAAATGTATGCGCTATACGAACGAAGATATACAGCCGCATTATTTCAGTATCTAGGCTCTTTACAACAGTAACTGGTTGCCAAATCATTGTACTGACTCCGACTCATTAAGTAATGGTCCCGGTTACGTACATAATGTACGAGCAGGGTCGGGGATATGCCGATACATTTTACGCACACTAGATAATTAATAATGTCTCCGCCTACATAATCATTTACGTATCCTGGCTCATTTTACGAACTCCGTTTACTTACTGTGTTCGGTGCATAGAATCTTTATGACGTCCGCCGCATCATGAAATTACTGTGGCGCACTCTTATCATTTACGTATGCGGTTTAATGATTCCGCACAGAGCAGCATACGTAATTTACTTAACCCGTAACATAAAATATGTATGCGCTATACGTACGACGTTATACAGCCGCCTTATTTCAGGGTATCCAGGCTCTTTAAAACAGTAACTGGTTGCCAAATCATTGTACTGAATCCGTCTCATTAAGTAATGGCCCCGGTTACGTACATAATGTACGAGCAGGGTAGGGGATATGCCGATACATTTTACGCACACTGGATAATTAATGTTGCGCCGCACAATTAATGTTTGGTTGCCACTAGCGCCATCTCGTATCGAATAGCGGAATTAATGGTCAGGAGCTTTCTAGAAAGTTCCTGGCCATTAATTCCGCTATTCGATACGAGATGGCGCTAGTGGCAACCAAACATTAATTGTGCGGCGCAACACTGCCCCCACCTAAGAAATGCTCGTCCCGAGCATTATCGGCCCCATAATAACGCGCCAGTCGATCCACGTGGACTATCTTAGGAGTACCTCTTGCACCTTTCTGTATCCGGTAGGTAACGTCATTGATCTTTGTCACAATCCGGTACGGTCCGTCCCAGTTAGCTTGAAGCTTAGGAGATTTCCCTTTGCTGCGGACGGGATTGTGCAACCACACTAGTGAACCTTCGTCAAACTCTTTATTGTTCATTTTGCGGTCATAACGGGTTTTCATCTTTTCAGACATTTGCTGGCCTGATTGTCTGACGTGCTCATAAATGTCATTCATCTTGTTCCGCAAGTCATTCGCATAATCGGTTATACTGCGTGGGGCATCAGGTGGTATTCCAGTGATCAGGTCTGCAGGCAGCCGTAATTCCCTTCCAAAGTTTGCGAAAGCTGGTGTCACCGATGTGCTTTCGTGAACAGCACTTCGATATGACAAAAAAAACGGTTGTATGTGCTTGTCCCAATCTCGTTGCCGATTTTCCACAACTTTTGCTAGGTACCTCTCTAATGTCTGATTAAATCGTTCCACCATTCCATCTGATTGTGGGTGGTAAGAAGTTGTTCTTGTTTTATGAGTACCCATCACTCGACAAGTTTCCTGGAATATTTGAGACTCAAAATTCCTTCCTTGATCACTGTGAATCTCTAAAGGTACTCCAAAACGACAGAAGACTTCATGAACTAATTTATCTGCAACTGTCGAAGCTTCTTGATTTGGAATGGCGAAGACTTCCGGCCACTTAGTGAAGTAATCCATCACAACCATGAAATACTTGTTACCACTTTCACTTTCTGGAAACGGCCCCGCAACGTCAAGGGCTATCCTCTCCCATGGTGCACCAACATTGTACAATTTCAATGCACCTCTGCTACGCGTCTGAGGTCCCTTTACAGCTGCACAACTTGTACATTTGCGACACCAGTCCTCGACATCGTCCCGACAGTGGATCCAGTAAAACCGTTCTCTTATCTTCAGTAGAGTCCGTTTTACTCCTAGATGACCTCCTGAACAACCATTATGGTAAAGCTGGAGAACATCCGGTACTTGAGCTTTAGGGACTACCATTTGCAATTTTCCCATTTACGGCACAGGACTCCATCCTGAATCACCAAGCTGTCCCATTGGGCCCAATAGCTCTTTGTGACCGAACTCATTGCTGAGACGTCGCTCCACTTGGGCTTAGGAGCTCTGGCCTTCATCCACTCCAGAATCGGCCTGATTTCCGAATCTTCCTGCTGTGCACGTTGTAGACTTTCCTTCCACTCGTTGCTGAGGTCCGTCCTGAGCATCCTCACAGGTACCACTTCCTTACTCTCTTGCCTAGTACAATGCTTGCAGTCTTCAGGACAAGGTCTTCTTGACAATGCATCTGCGTTGCCATGAGATTTCCCGCTGCGATGTTCGACCACAAAGTCGTATTCCTGCAGTAGCTCAATCCATCTCGCAACTTGTCCTTCTGGATTTTTGAACTGCAATAGCCATTTCAGTGCAGCATGGTCGGTTCGTAAGTGGAATTTCCGCCCCAGAAGATATTTGCTAAAATGCTGCAGTGACTTTACCATAGCAAGCAATTCCCGTCTCGTGACACAATAGTTCCTCTCCGGCTTTGACAAGGACTTGCTGAAGTACGCTATCACAACCTCTTGATCACCATTCCGTTGAGACAACACACCACCAAGTCCTATGTCACTTGCGTCTGTGTCAACTATAAATTCCTTGCCTGCATCAGGGTACCCCAAAATAGGTGTTTTGCATAGTCGGTCCTTTAGCTCCTGGAATGCGATATCACAACTTTCATCCCAGCAGAAATGTCGCTTCTCCTCGGTTAGCTTATGCAGGCAAATCGGCAGTTTTTAATTGTCACGAACCCCTAGCTCGTAACATTAATAATGTCTCCGCCTACATCATCAGTTATTACGTATCCTGGCTCATTTTACGAAGTCCGTTATTTGCTGACTGTGTTCGGTACATAGAATCTTTATGACGTCAGTCGCATCATGAAATTACTGTGGCCCAAAAACAAAAAAGTTGGCCGCCATATTGGATTTTTTAATATTTTCAACACTGCGTTATTTCCTTGTCAAAATAGTACCAAAACCGAGTTTCATTGAAATCGGCCCACAAACAAAAAAGTTGGCCGCCATATTGGATTTTTTAATATTTTCAACACTGCGTTATTTCCTTGTCAAAATAGTACCAAAACCGAGTTTCATTGAAATCGGCCCACAAACAAAAAAGTTGGCCGCCATATTGGATTTTTTAATATTTTCAACATTGCGTTATTACCTTGTCAAAATAGTATCAAAAACCGAGTTTCATCGAAATCGACCAAAAAACAAAAAAGTTGGCCGCCATATTGGATTTTTCAATATTTTCAACATTGCGTTATTTCCTTGTCAAAATAGTATATAAAACCGAGTTTCATCGAAATCGGCCCAAAAACAAAAAAGTTGGTCGCCTTAATGGATTTTTTAATATTTTCAACATTGCGTTGTTATTTCCTTGTCAAAATAGTACCAAAACCGAGTTTCATTGAAATCGGCCCACAAACAAAAAAGTTGGCCGCCATATTGGATTTTTTAATATTTTCAACATTGCGTTATTTCTAGAGTTGCCGCGAATAGTGTTTATAGCGAATAATCGAATACCGATTAATCGCCATTCACTTTGGCGAATAGTCGAATAACTCGACATTACTATTCGACATAAAAAAAAACATTAAACACATTAAAAATATTTCTAATTTCTTCTAAGGTTGTGAGAAAAGAAAACAATAAAGTTAAAGAAATCTGTTTCATGTTATACATACCTACATATATGTAGTAAATTTAATTTTCCATTTTTAAATGCTGGCAACCCTTTTCTTGTACAAGTCTTTCTTTACGTTCTAAGTTTAGTTTACGTTACGGGGAATACCCCGTTTTGTATAACCCAGCGATTATTATTGTAGGGGATTTCCCGCTCAATCAATACGCTTGTGTTTAGGATAGGCGGCACGCATTTGTTAATTGATTTTCGACATCGGTTGACGTTTTTTTATTTTTTATTTCTATACTTATTTAAAAATTGCTATTGAATTAAAGACTTGATGAATACTTAATTAGTTAAAGTGTTACTTAATAAAAAAGAACAATCATGCCAAACCCAGGAAAAAAATCTCATGTTTGGCTACATTTTGAAGAGGAAGAGAACAGTGCAAAATGTGTTTTGTGTGGTGTAAAAATAAGTAGAGCAGCAAAAAAAGCAGGAACAACGGCTTTGCAGAATCATTTGAAATTCAAACACCCAGGTTAGTTTTTTTACCTATATTATTTATTTTACCGTTACTAAGTAATAATAAAATAAGAACGTTATTTAATATAATATTTGTTTCAAAAGTTATTTTCATTTATGAAGTATATAATTGTACTATTGTGAGTTTTGTAGCACATTATTTAAATAATTGCCGCTACCTAAGTTCCTGATTAAAGGTTCTTTTCTTTGTTCGCAGATGAGTATTGTAAAATGTATGGAAGCTCAAGTAGTCATGCTCAACATAATGCTCCCGCAGGAGCATCTTCAAGTACCTCCTCATCCACCCAGTTGCCCAGTCAGCCTTTGGTGCAACAGTCACTGCAACAACTACTTGAAAAAAAAAAGCTTTGGGACATCAACGATAGCCGAGCAAAAAGATATCACTACTTGATTGGTGAAATGATCGCTGTTGACAACGAGCCACTTTCCATCGTCGATCATCATGTAGGCTTTAAACGTCTTCTTAATAATGCTTTGCCGCAATACACCATTCCTGGCAGGACATATTTTACCGAGAAAATAATTCCAGACATGTATGAGAGAGTGGTTAGCAAACTAAAAAACGAGTTAGAAAAGGCTGAAGCTATAGCATTCACTAGCGATCTTTGGACTTCTTCTGTAAATAATGCTGCATTTCTGAGTTTCACCGGACACTGGATATCAGAAAACTTTAAACTGAATCATGCCGTTCTAAACATGGCGCATTTTCCTGAATCACACACATCAGAAAATATCAAAAGAGAACTGTTACAGTGTGTAACGAAATGGGACATACCCATCACTAAAATTCAAGCGATTGTTCACGATAATGGGGCGAATATGGTTAAAGGAGTTAAGGAAAGTCTACTTCCTTCACAGCGTTGCTTCATACATACTCTCCAGCTGGTGATAAATAATGCATTAGATAACAGTTCTCCAATAAAAGAAATTCTTACTAGTGCCCGCCGCATAGTGACACATTTTAATCATTCAGGGTATACAAAACTTGAAAGTATTCAATCTGAGCTCGGACTTCCTAACCATAAACTGATTCAAGATATTCAAACTCGCTGGAACTCAACATATTACTTACTGGAGCGTCTATCTGAACAAAAAAGAGCAATTTCGGTGTATATTTCAGAATCAAGGAGCGTGAATTTTGAAAATTTGACCAGTGATCAGTGGGAGGTTATAGAACATCTGTTAAAGCTCTTAAAACCTTTCGAAGAGATAACAAAAATCACGAGTTCCACATATGCACCCATATCAGATGTGATACCTAGCACTGTTTCATTAATCAGATACCTAATGAAAGATGCGCTGATTCAACAAACTGCACACGTTGATGATTTTAGAAAGGCGTTGATAGAAAATATGGAAGCCCGTTTTAACTTGGATGATCTATGCTTTACGAAGACATATTACTTGTCGACATTTTTAGACCCCCGCTACAAGAACTTTTACTTTGACGCTACCCAAGTTGAACGGATCCGTAGAGCTGCGCTCAGAGAAGGTCTTAGGCTTTCTTTAGATGACGAAAATGATGATTCGGATCCAGAAACGGCATCCAAAAGGTCTCGTTTAGACAATGTAAATGAGCATGATTCGGAAACTCATAAACTATTTTGGGCATGTTTTGAAGAATCACCTATAGAGCAACCTACTGAAGAGCAACCCAAGAATGCCACTGCTGAAGAAATCGCCAACTACATCGCATTAGCAAAGGCTGACAGAAAAATAAACCCATATGAATGGTGGGCTTTGAGTACCAATAAGAATAGATTTCCTATTTTAAGTAAGCTTGCTAAACGATACTTAATCACACCAGCAAGCTCTGTTTATTCAGAAAGACTATTTTCCGAGGCAGGTTTAATTTACGAGGAAAAACGAAACCGACTTGCTCCAGAACGTGCAGAAAAAATTGTTTTTTTGCACCATAATCTGCCTCTGTTGGATTTTAAATATTAATTAAAAAGCCTTACTAATTTAATTTCATGAATATGATAGGCACAGGCACATATTACAGAAAATAATTGATATTGTGTATTGTTTTATTAAGTAAAATAATTTAAAAAATGATTATTTTTTACTCATTAGTTCTTTTGTTCGTTAAAAGTTTATTTTCGACGACTATTCGCCGAATGCCGAATAATACTAGCTATTATTCGGTATTCGACGAATATCAAAAAAATTACGAGTAATGCCGAATACCGAATAATAGCGAGTATTCGCGGCAACTCTAGTTATTTCCTTGTCAAAATAGTACCAAAAACCGAGTTTCATTGAAATCGGCCCAAAACAAAAAAGTTGGCCCCGCCATAATGGATTTTTTAATATTTTCAAATTCTAAATATTATTTTGCTTTTGATCGCGCGGCGGCGTAGTGTTGTGTCGAAGATATATTTGTTTTTGTTCGCGAACGAAATGTCTAACAACGGAAAATTAAAATAATTGTATAAGTATTTTTTGTGTTGATAACAATTTGTGTCATTATTCCCCTTAACATTGTATTCGCCTTAATAAAAGAAGCATTTTTAACCTTATACAATTTCATTCGAAACACGATTAACGAAATTTTAAACAAGGAAGCGACAAACAAATGGAATTACGAAATCTAAGAGCCTGCGCGCATTGCCTTGCCTTTTTCTAACGCCTGATCTATGAAATATAGTGTCATAGAAGTGCGCGCATTGCCGTGAAATAAACGCATGCGGTAGAGTCACCGTTGGCCTCTCGCTGCAGCGGTGAATCTACGGCACATATTTTTGTATCGCATGGAGATCTAGGAAGCGCCGCGCACTGCCGTGAAAAAATCTTAGCCTAGGGCTGTCAAGGGATGTACTCGTACGGTGTACCCAAGACCGTTTGGGTACCCTTTTTACGCAATACCTAATAAGTATACACAGATAGTGACTCATATTGTAGTTTATAACGATAACATGTGCATAGAGTTGCCACCTTTTGTTTTGATCCACGATTTCTTAAATAACTAGATATTATAAGTATTAGACATAATTGTAGTAGTTTGTTGTTATATAATTTGTATGGTAGTTTGATTTGGTATGTAGTTTTGTAAGTTATTCCAGAATACCTGCTGTAATACATAATTATTGTATGTCTACTCGGCAGGACATAGTGGAACTTAATTAAATTAAGTTCCACTATGTCCTGCCGAGATGATCAAACAATAAATTTTATTGTTTGATCATCTGTATAACCTATGCCCACAATAAAAAGATTTGATTTGATTTGAAGGATAATAGTATTTTTTCAAACAGTGGGAAAAATATAGTATTTTAGGGAAGTTCATGAAAATAAAAAGTAAACAGATATTAAACGCCGGTTTATCTGAAATAATACCATTCCTTCAAGGTAAGCCAGTTTCTCGGTTTTATTTAGTCAAGATTTTTTGTTTTATTTAGATTATAAATTTTCTTAGATCTGTCGCACTTTGAAATAGTATGTTGCGTCATAACATAACCCCTCGTTTTCACTCATTGAGTTATTTTCACTCTCATCTTTGGTGGCATGTTTGAACTTATCTGATAGCCTTTTCACCCACAAAGAACAGACAGACGTATTTGACAAGTAGGTATTGTTTTATTCCCCTAAGACGACCCACTGACCAAAAAATCTGTATAATACTAATTACAAACAAGTTTAAAACCTTATTATTGCTTGTTGGATAAAGTTGTAAACTTTACTAAACGGTAACGGACAGCATTTTTTAACCGACGAAAAAAAAGGAGGAGGTTCTCAATTCGACACGTATTTTTTTTTAATGTATGACCACTCATAACTTTTTATTGAGTGGTCCGATTTCAAAAATTCTTTTTTTATTGGAAAGAGTATATCTAAAAATCGGTCCCATTTAAATATGAAAAATTATATCTGCCCCTAAGGGTAGAAAAAAAGGAATTTAATGATAATTTTCCTACTGAATTTTCAATTGTGAACCGATTCTGTTGAAATTAACCAAACATTTATGATGTGTGATGACACCACAACATAACACGGATCTGATGATGGCGTCTCCATTATTAGATCAACTCCAGATCCCTGTTATGTTGCAGTGAAGTCAGTTCCAAGAGGTCCTCAACAGTGTACAGGCGGCGCCATACAAACTTTGGCGCCGACTCGAAATTAATGTGGAGCTTAGCTGGACTAAAACGTAATTTTTTTATTTTTTGCTTTTTTTATTTTTTCGTCGGTTCAATTTTTTGTTAAAAAGATTTTTTTTTTTTGTTGAAAACCAGGAGACCGCCCAAAAACCTGACTCTCCGACTGAACATGTAGGCAATTATAAGTAGGTAGGTACTTACCTACATAACAAGTTTTGTACATCTTTGTATTTGTATTTTTCAGACAATCTTATAACATCACTTGAAACTGCCATTCTGTTAAACGATGAAGATTTGAAAGAAATGATTCCAAAGATTGGCCCCAGAATAAAATTTAAAAATTGGCTACTACAACATCAAAAAGCGACCAGTGTCAATGTACGTACCTACTTGTTTATTGTACATCTTGTATTTAGCTAATAAAAATGTTTTCGATTTTTTCTCTTGGACCGATGCCGTATACTTTTGTAATGCTTTGTAATAAAGCTTTTAAATTATTTTTCTAGAACCTTGAAATTAAGAATGCTGGGCTAAACGACTCAACTCAAAACGCTGTACGGGACACTGATGTCAGTGATAATGCAAAAATCTCTACAGATTGTACTGCTGCAGCTAATAACACTGTGAGTTACTCATAATAATAAAATTACTCAGTTTGATAACAAAACGTATTTCGTCGGCCTAATTCGTTAACCTGCTAAGTCCATTTTTGTATAGTTTACAGTGATTGTAATACAATACTGACAGGCGGCCCCACCCTTTTTTGGTGCTCACTTAAATTTTTATTTTGTAGCTTAATTTGGTAGGTATGTACTATATGTTTGTGTTATGGACCAAAAGCATTGTTTACATAAGGCCATCGCTGGCTGCCAGTCTCACTGGCTTGAAAAATAGACGGGCACTTTATTCTCGCCAGCGTTGCTGGCTTGGCTTGCGATGGCCTCGTGTAAACCTTGCTTAAGATAAAATTGAAAATGCCCATCATTAAGATAGGACCGGGTACCTATTTAAGTTTGTAATAATTCTAAGATTACGTTTTGTTTTGTTTCAGGTATTGAAACTATTAAATGTAATGTTATTTTCTTTAGTAGATTGTATGAGTATTTAGAAGGCACTAGTCAAAGTTAGTGTGCTAGTAGAATATACATAGTTTAGGTATATTGTTTAACCAGCAAAAATGTAAGTACATCCGTATGTATAGTATTTATTTGGTACATTATTAAAACCCGTATTATTACAACTCGTATAGTTATGCAGGCCATACACCATCAATTCGATTGTACAATTGGCATGACACTGCCGATTGGATCCAATCGAATTGACCGTATGTGGCCGTGGATCGGCAGGCAGGACAGATCGAATTGACGGAACAATCAAAATTCAATTATTTTGGCTGGATCATGCCGATTGGACCGTGTATGGCAGTGGGCGATCGATCGTATGATTTTTCTTAACCGACTTCAAAAAACAAGGAGGTTCTTAATTAGATTGTATATATTTGTTTTATCATTGTTTGCGCATATCTTCGATATTTATAGACCGATTTTTATGTTTTTTTTCTTTTTCTTTATTTGTCCGATTGGACAGTTAGAATTGATCGTGTGTGGTGTAGGTATATGGACGAATTGCAGATTGGATCCAATCAGCAGTATCATAATATGCCAATTGAACGATCGAATTGGACGTGTATGGTCTGCATTACTAAGTAGTATATACCTATTTAGTATTCAATAGTATTTATCATTAGCTAGCTTAACTCGGTAACTGCGCGGCATTTAACCGACTTTAAAAAGGAGGACGTTCTCAATTCGTCGGAATCAGTTGGAGTGTTGCCTTTGGGGCCTATGGGAAAAAAGACTCAGAATCTTTTTTTTTTTTTTTTGAAAAAAAAAATCGTTTACCGATGACTTTTTTTTTGATTTAGGGCACATATAGTAACATGTTTAAACTTATAATTTTTTTTCGTTAAATGCATATTTACTGAGAACTTATATCGATTTTCGATCATTGTCCCCATCAATTTATGTCATGGGCATGATGTGTCCCCGACTCACAGTTATTTAATTATTATCACGAGATATTTAATTATTAAAAAAAAGTAAAAAAATCTTCAAAGTTAAATTACTCGAAAAATATGCATTTTACGAAAAAGTGTATAAAGCCTAAATCGTTTCTATGGGTATCCTCAATATTAAATAAGAGCAAAAAAAGGAGGGACAATCGGTCACCGAAAAAATATATTTTACAATTCAATTTTTTTTTTTTTTTGTTTATTTACTACTCATAGAGCCCCGAAGGCTGTACTCCAACTGGACCATTTACTCATTAATTTATCAATTTGTTCAACAACTTTAAAAAGTTGGTATCAATAGTGTTTGTGTTTTACATACAGGAAAGTTTAGACGGCAGAGCAATACTCAAAGAGGGAAAAGGAGGCTTACTGACGGAGGGTTCCCGAAGGAAATTGAGCCAGCTGCTAATACACCACATACTAGAAAACAATTGTGCGAAGAAAATTTCCAGTGAAGAATTTTATAAACTAGCTACCGAAATTGTGGAAATATTTCACAAGGAACGCGTTGTAGTGTATTATTCTGCATATTTATCAGCTACAAATAAATTAACTAAAAAAAATGCTAGCGGAAAGCTCTACGAGAGCTATATAGCTCGAAGGAGAAAGTGGACAGTTGCCGGGAACTAGCCGTTCACCCTCGAAGTCGTCCAGATCATCGCTCAGATCCACGCCAACTATCACAGATGATGACATTTATAGCCTGGAATCTCTGGAAAGTGGTAAGCAAATAATCGCTAGTCACCTTTTTCGTGATTAAATGTACTACGGGCGACTGTACTATGATGCCCTTCCTCTTGTTGACTCATCCCACCATACACATATAAATTACAGGTATTGTCTATGAAGAAACATTACTATGGCTGAAAAACAATGTCGATCCATGGAAATCTGTTGAAGAAAAGTGGGCAGAAACTGCAGATTACCGCCTAAATCGCATCCAATGTGGAAAAGGTGATATAGCAGATTACTTCAAGGATTTCCCAGCCTTAAAACAATCACAAGGCTATACCTTGGTAAGCATAAACCGCAGCCGCTTATTTTTTACATAATCCTTGTGGTTTTTCTATAAATAACCACAAGGATTATGTAAAAAAAAAAACTTGTAGAATACTTGTCAAAACTGTCTCAAACATTATTTCGTTCAACTGTGTAGCCAGCAAGTATTTTTACAAGTATAAAACACATTTGCGTTTACAATGAAGTCTGTGACATGTATTAACTCGTCTGTGGCCCTAGTGTGAGTTTCTTTTAACTATCTCGACTTTACGCATCGATCGCGTTTTGCTCTCTGATTGGCCCTTCACCAAACGAGTGCCAATCGGAGCAAATCGGAGTGCCGAACGCGGTCGATGCGTAAAGTCGAGATGGTTAAAAGAAACTCACACTAGGCCCTCTGATACATTGACAGCGTTCTCACCTACAAAATACAAACGTGGTTTAGACAATTATTGTTTATTTTATTGCAATTTCTGTATATGAGATCATAAACATGTAGGCGACTAGAAGTTTTCAACTAACAAGTTTCATACAAGTTTTGTATACTTACAACAAGTTTTATACAATCATGTAATATAGTTTCATAACAAGTTTTGAACAACATATTTAATACATGCGAAAAACTAAAACATTGCATTCAATTTGTAAAATACATGTATTATACTTTGGTGAAAACGAGGGGTTATAAGACAAGTGTCTGAATTTCGATTGCCATGTAAAATTCGTAATGTTAGTTCCCGTATCTGCCACGGTTCTTCTCTTTTGGCACAGACTCTAGTCACTTGCAACACTCGCGCGCTGCCGACATTGCAGAACGAGATATTGTGCAGGCACTAAAAGAGACAAGCTATTCTAGTTCTCGCTCAACAACCCAATAACCTATGTGGTAGCCATCCGGACCTTTCTCACCAGTGGAAATAACGTGGCGTACATTTATTGTATTCTTTTTTTCAGCTAATGAACGATTTCAGTCGTCTGTATCCGGGAAAGGAAAACAAATTATTTTCCTCTATCACCCTCAAAAATGAAGAAATTATAAAATATGCTTCATTAAAATTACGAAAAATTAGAGACCAAGATACGAGAACAAAAATAGCAAATATAATTGCACTGATTGACGGTAAGAAGTTTTGCTCAAATATTAGTTCTTATTATTAATCTTTAACTATGACGTGGAGTCTCAGAGGCCCCGCCCATTCTAGAAATCGCACAGATTTGTGACTTCCCCCTCCCCTCAGCACCGAGCCGCTCAGTTAGTGTATTGAAAAAATGACGTCCATAGTGTTTTTTTTTTTTAATTTTAGTAAAATTAAGTCTTAAAAATGAACCGAAACTTTTTTTTTTCTTTGAATACAGAAGATGAACCAGAGACATCTAGCAATGTTGCTTTGATGTTGCTGGCTTATGTCATCAACATTTCACCTGCACGGAAAATGAAAGGAAAGCCAGCGTGGAAGCCATCCAGAGTAGAAGTATGCGACGGCTATATATCGCAAGCTGCTTCTGAAGCCGACGTTACCAACAAGATCATTCAAAAAAAGGAGAACCTGCAGAGGCTAGGCCGCACAGTTCAACCCTACGTTATTTTTGTTGGCCTTACCGTTACTGAGGTAAAAGTAGCATATGTGGTAATAAATGACACATTGTATAGTTTCAACAAATTAGTAACAGCAGTAGACTGTGCATTTAAAATATTTCAATCGATAGGAGCTTGTTACCCGGAGGAAGCTGGAGACATATGGCTTTTTATTCAATTGGGTTTCTACGATATTAAAACTAAATTTGACAGGCCCACACAGGCTGTGAATAGTCTTTTAACTGATCTAGAGTTAATACTTTAAAAATGTTTACCTGTTACTATTGCAAAAAAGCCAGTGTGTCTCCGAATTTACTTATAACTCATGTGCGAACTTTCTGTAAATTAACGGTAGGATTTTCCGGATTTCGGTGTGGTGAACAAGGGTGTTATCGTCATTATATTTCCTCTGCATCTTTCAAAAAGCACTTAGTTAGAGAGCACCAGTCATCATTGTCAGTCTTGCCTCATCCAAATAGTAACAAACCGATTGATACAGATACAGAAGCCAATATCTCAAATTTACCTTCAACGTCAAGCAAAGAAACTTATGAAACGGCAAATACGATGGAATCTCTACCAACTCAAAGAGACGAAAACTCTCTTGGTCACCATGCTGCAAGTCTCGTTTCCACTCTATATGCTAACCCAATAATACCGCGTAAAGCCGTACAAGTTCTTGTAGAAAATCTTCAATTATTTCATTCTAAATCACAATGCATTATAGAGCGACAGTTTAATGATATGGTACCACCAGACCAAGATAATGTTCATGTTAAAAATGCTTTAAAAAAAATATTAAGCGCGTTCAGCGATGCGTTTGAGAATTTAGATTCGGAACACAAACGTTTAAAATATTTTAATGAAATAGGAACTTATTCTGAGCCCCTTGAAGTGGTTGTAGGTCAACGTAATGAGTCTAAAAAAACAGCGGCTGGTTTGTTATTAGTACAAGTAAATTGTACAATGCAGGTGATTCCGTTAAAAGAAAATTTAAAACTAATTTTTTCATCAAAAAATTTCATGAAGGAAGTCTAGTCAAACCTCAGGTTTGACAAGAAGCCTTAGTCAAAGTCCAAAACTAAAGCGTGTTTTGGCCTTTGACAAAAGAATTTATGGTCAAACCTTGGAGAGACCAACTTGGGTAGTCAAACGCCGAAACTCAGTACGATCAAATCGGGGTTTGACTAGTCAGACTTAAATTAGGGACAGAATGGGTTATATAACCTAAATATGTATGAAAAACTGCATTCATTTCCGATGTTAGATTCAAAACTGCCTTACTCCTGTAGGTAACGTGGTCCTGCAGGTTAGAAATTTCGCAGCGGAGTAATCTTCTAAAAATTCGTGGTTATTTTTTTTTACAGACAACAGAAATCTTTGTTTCACAGGCTGATTGTTAATTTAATTTTCTCTCTTAAGAATGTGTTTTTCATACATATAAATACAAAAAAAAACTGTACCTAATTTAAGTTTGACTGGTCAAACCCCGATTTGATCAAATTGCGTTTCGGCGTTTGACTTTCCAAGTTAGTCTCTCCTAGGTTTGGCCATAAATGCGTTAGCCAAAGGTCGAAACACGCTATTAGTTTTGGACTTTGACTAAGCCTTCTTGTCAAACCTGAGGTTTGACTAGGCAAACCTTGGAGCGCCGGGACTTCGGGGTTTGACTATAACACATACAACAAGTGCAAAAATTCAGAAACACACCCACCTGTGCGGATCTGTTGCCCGCAGGTGATACAGTTTACACATTTTACGTACCCATACCTTATATTATATACCGTTTTGCAAAAGCGTGAATACGGGCCCACCACCAATTTGTTTCTTTAACTTAACTTCAGGTTAAACATCAGCTGAGTTTCATTTGTTGTTTGCTTTTAAAATCAGTCAAATTTCGTAAAAGTAGAAATATCGAAACTCGGTACTGATGTTTAACCTTCACCTAGGCCATGGGGTAGGGGTGCACCGCCCCTACTGCCAAAAGGTGGCTCTCGGATCGCTACCAAAACGGGGCGATCCACACATTTTGTATTTTTTTTCTTTTTTTTGTAGAATACCGGTTATATCAGTTTAAAGTCGGGCCTTGCGACATAGGTTCCGCAACTAGTTAGGTTTATGCGTATGTATTAGCGTTCGTATGCGAACGAGCTTTAAGTTAAGTTTAGCGTAGGCCTAGATGCATTGGTTTCCAGCGACGACCACGCGGACTCCATTGATGCCAAGGTACCCTTAGAGCCAGTCCACACGGCGCGTTGCGTCGACGCAACGCAAAATGTAAAATGACGCAACGGCAGCGCTGCGTCGACGCAACGGAGACGCAACGTGCCGTGTGGACTGGCTCTTACTAGTGATTCTTTGGTCGGGAATCCTAGGTTGCTCTTACTTACCCGCTTCCGGCTCGTGCTACAAATACCGGAGATCTGAGACATTGTTCATGTTGATAATGGACTGTCTGTTGTTATACCTAATTAAGTATTTCTAATTGCCCTAAAACATTCAGACGAAATCTATATAAGATAGGATATCTACTGACGCCCTTATATTTTAATAAATATCTAATCGCCAATCCTCTCGTCCTCTCCGTATTACGTATTGTAAAGGCCTACTCAAACCTGACCGATATCCCGACCGGTATTTTGTATGGCATTACCGGCAGCAGTTGCGGAACACCTTTGAACAGCGCGTTACCGCATACCCATCGGGATATCGTTATCGCCACCGGTACGGGATACCGGTCAGATTTGAGTAGGCCTTAAATCTTGCAATGGTGGACGCCTGTCAACAACCGACAGACGGTGAAATTCCTCGTTCATAGTTGACTACCATGTAATTCTAGAATAGTATGATTAATTAAGCTTGTGGTTTTTTTGTATGTCTCAATTTTACGATTGAAAATAAATAATATGAATCTTTTATGTCTATTTCCTTTCAAGGGCGCTATCACGTTTTTTCTTGAATTTGAGCGTTTGACTCGAATTTTGATGAGTGATTATGGTTTAGATATAGCCAAAAAATAAAAATAAAAATATGTCCGAGAAAATTTCATTATTAATCTAGGGAGCCCTCTAAAAAAAAATTTCAATTTGTTTACCTAAATTAATAAAAACCTTGTCTCGGCAAAGGATGTTTCATAAAATTTTACTTTCGGCCAACTTTTGATGCTTTGTTACATGGAAGATATAATAGTTTAGTAATTTATAAAAATGTCTGGGGTAGGACTGTACCTTTTTATTTGGAGTGCTCAAAGCAATTTTTTAAGTTTCATACAGAAATTCACCAAAAATAATTCCGAAAAACAGAGAGTTAATGATAATTTTTCGTCTGAAATTACATTTTTTATCTATGTATGTTTAATCCAAATTCAATCAAAAGTTAGGTAATTACTAAGGGTACTATGTCAGCTTGCATGAAAAAAAAAATCGGTTTATTTTAAAGTAAAACAATATTTTTAAACAATTTTTGTATGCAATGCTATAAATCGATATAAATTTCAAGACGCGCGGACCTTAGCTTTAGTCCGCGCCGTGCGCTTCCAGAGGGAGGACGTATCGCTCGCTGTTGCCACTTTATGCGCCACGTAATCTCGCCAATTCGAAAAGAATATAGCGTGACCAACACATCTTGATACAAGGGAGTATTTTTTAATTAATTATTGTAATATATTCTACACATTTTGCTTTGATATTCTAGAGTGAATATTTTAAAAGAAAATGTAATCTAAATTATAAATTCAATCCATTATTTTCAGACATAGTTCATGATAATGGGCAAAAGATCAAGGGAAGCTTATAGGTAAGAATGTTACTTTTAATATTTGAAATGTTTACTTTACATTTATTCTGTAATATTATAGTTAACAGGTATTTACATAACAACACACGCCGATGTACAGACGCCAGCACATCAAGCTACTCCAATCTGTCAAATTTATTTGATAGATTTTCAACTTTAAACCGTAAGCATAAGGTTCATGTTCAATTGGGAAAATTTGACAGTTTGGGGTAGGTTGACCTGCTGGCGTCTGTACTCTACACTTTTTCGCGATAGGAACTTCTCAATGTCGAGGAGGTCTTGTTTCGTTACTTTTTACACGACTGTTTAAAATAACAGTGTTATGTTTCTTGGGAACTCGAATGCTTATGTGTATTTTGACGTATTCTTTGTATTCCATTCTATCAAATAATAATGTTTCCTATTTATTTTAGGCAGAAAAAAGCTGAAATGCATCAGGGGCCAGTAAATTCGCCAAATGAAAATATTGATTTTCATTTAACAGAGGTAATTTTTCCCTATCTATACTCCTACATCGTTTATTTCATGTATTGTTTTTTCATTACATTTATGAAAAAAGAACACACCACTTATTATACAGGTACATTATCGGACTGATTTAATGTTACAGGAGAATGAAAGCACATTTGACCAAACGACACTTTTAACAGTGCATTCTGACAGAAATATAAATAACATGGTCATTTATTTCATATCATTTGTAATGTAGGTAAATTGCGTTTTAACCGATAAACTATGTTACTTAATAACAAGTTTTACCCTTTTTTTACTATCTACATTCCCGGTTTTCATTGTTTCAGGAAATTCAAGATGTAGATGGAAGGCGAATTATAGATTTTACTTAAATTATGAATCAATTGCTTTTAATTGACAAACATGGTGACAAATTTGGTTGCCGGTTGAATAGTTTACAAATTGTAAAGGAAATACAAATGGCACTCATTTCAAAATTTGATTTTAAATGTTGTATGTGTGGATCGCTTTTTAAATTAGAATCATGCAACGAAGATAACTTAAATTTAAATGTCAATACAGGCTTATTGTCAGGAGCATTAATGATAGGAATTGGTCTTTCCAATCTGAATGAGCTTACTGCAGCTATGGAATTGTCAACGATGCCAATTTGCTTGTATAGCTATACAAACGAATTGGCATCGTTGAAAATTCCATAGATGCAATAATTCATGCAAATGTGGCTGAAATGTAGCGTATTACTGCAGAAGAGACGATGCGAGAAGCTGCCAAAAAAGAAAAGGCAGCTGCAATATCACGGGGTGAAGTCAACAATGGAGGTATTGCAATGACACCAGTAGAAGCAGATACATGTTGGAGTAAACGGTCATACAGAACGTTTTATCGCATAAATAAAGTTTACCAATACAGTTTATTGAACTTTTCGATAATTGAGCTTTGTCGGTACCGACTTAGTTTTGGGGATTTTACACTTCTTTTATTACTTAAACACGCCCAAAGTTAGGTTAAATTAGCAAGAAAAACTAATCTTTGTAGGCTCCTAACGTTTTAATGCTTTTTAATTTTAGTGTCCTGTTTCCGTACAGACAATATTGATAATAAAGCAAAACCATACCATGTTTAATTTCTGATGCACAGACGCTAGCAGGTCAACCTATCCCAAACTGTAAAATTGTAAAATTATCCCAATTGAACATGAACCTTATTCCTTTGTGATAAAGTTGAAAAACTATCAAAGAATTTTGACAGATTGGGGTAGCTTGATGTGCTGGCCTCTGTACATTTGCGAACAGTGGAGTAATACACTCCCAAAGTTTGTATTGGAAAGATGTGGACTAGGTTCACCTTAAGGATTGCATCACTTTAAAATCGCGGTGAATTCTTTAAATGTGCACATTTGATATAAATATATTAGTAACCGCTTTAAGACACAGTTAAATTAAAAATAAAGGGAGCCCCAATACAAGAAACGTGATTTTATCGGTGTATAATATTACCGTGGTACTAAACTGTTCGTGTGCAAGTCCAACTTGTACTTGGCCGAATTTTTTAACTCATCGTTTACATTTCATACTAGTAGGTACAGAGGCCAGCACATCAAGCTACCCCAATCTGTCAATTTTTTTTTATAGGTTTTCAACTTTATCGCAAAGGAATAAGGTTCATGTTCAATTGGGAAAATTTGACAGTTTGGGATAGCTTGACCTGCTGGCGTCTGTACTATTGAAACTGTAGAAGCAACATCACAATGCATTTAGGTCTATAAATAAATATCACGAAATAAAATTCAAAATGTGCTTTTTGAGTAACAATAACCACTAAATACGCCGTTCTAGGTGATAACATTCATCAGTACAAACAATATTTCACGAACTATAAAAGAGTCATATAATTTATTTCGAATACAACGTGGCAAAGGCTCATGTTGATTTGTTCCTGGCGTCCGACGCATAGCGGTTTGCATGTGTGCGTAGCGTACTTCACTAGACACACACGTGCGCATTTTCTGCCGCGCGCCGTCAAATTTACCTACAACTGAGCAGTTTCATTTTGTAACAGCGCTCTTAAGCATGTAAAGTTATAAAACTTGTACAGGGTTTGAGAACAGAACTTCTTCAGAATTTCTTCTGTTAATAACCTTGTAAAAGTTTAAAAAAATAAAAAATGATGTATCATTGCTGTGTAGGTAGTACCTACACTAAATGTATATGTATCGTGAAGTATTATTTTATCTAAATTACCAATTATTGTATGCTTTTCACTTACAGGTCCGATTTGGTGCTATATCGGTGTAGCTGTTAAGTTTGCTATAAAATTATTTTGCATAATAATAATAATAGCCGCACTAATATCGTACAAATTCAACAACAGTAGGTAAAGCCTGACCAGAGTTTAAAAAAAACCCTGCAATGAGGACGCGACCTTTTGTGATATATTTATACGTAACTATTGCCAGTAAAAGAAATTAAATCTGAAAAATACCGCACGCGGGTTTTAAAACATCTGGTCAGCTTTATAATGATACATCATTCTTTACCGTACCCGCACCATTATTTATAAGTAGATATCTATGTGACCAGTGCAGGTTGTACTACTTATACTACAAAGCATAATGTGTATAAAACTTATTAACTGTTATAGTAGAGGTATGAACGGGAAGTCGAAGCGTAGGCAGACCGCCATTCCTAAGATGGCAGGGCCGACCTCGACCAGATACGCCGCATCGAGGATGACATAGAAAAACCATGGGAGAAGCATAAATGTCCAGCAGTGGACGAATATATATGCTGAGAAGAAAAATAAAAGGTATGATTACTAGTGCGGGACAATATGGCACCATACCATTCACCATACCCGTCCATCTACACGCCCGAGTACATGCGATACTGCTACGGGTATAAGGCATGGTGCACTATTGCACTACGTGTTACGTATTGCACATCATGCCTTACGATACTTGTACCTGTATTTTCCTTATGCTGGCATGGTTACAGTCAACGTCATTAATATATAAATATATACAGCCATCGAGTCAAAATATGTAAACACCAACCTTATTGTCAGTGACATAGAGGCGTGTAGATATTTTTGAGCTCTTGTTTACGTATATATTTTTATGACGCTGGCCGTACATACAAAGGTGTTCAGATATTATTATATATTAACCAATCAAAGTCAATGAAATTTTGTAGACACGATCGAGAAACTAATATCTAGGTCTGTGGTTTATTACATTTTCGTAAAAATGTATTGTTTAAATATTGCAGGGGGTTTCCATATTTTCATTCAAAACTCCCTGCAATATTTAAACTATACATTTTTACGAAAATGTAATAAACCACAGACCTAGATATTAGTTTCTCGATCATGTCTACAAAATTTCATTGATTTGAGTGTTTAATATTCAAAATAAGTATCTGAACACCTTTGTATGTACCATGCGCCAGCATAAGGAAAATACAGGTGCGAGTATCGTAAGGCATGGTGTGCCATACGTAACACAGTATAGTGCACCATGCCTTACTATACCCACAGCAGTATCGTACGTACGCTAGCGTGGTACATAAGTATGGTTCACCGTGCTTTACTGGTCCCGCACCAGTATCGTACGTCCACTGCCGTGGTACATACGCACGGTTCATCATGCCTTACTGTACCGGCAACGGTACCTTACCTCTACTACGACAGTTAATACGTCTGACACATCATGCTTTACTGTGCCTGCCACAGTATCCTACGTATGCCGCCATGGTGTACACGTATGGCGCACCATGATTCACCGTGTCCGCCATAGTATCGTAAGTATGCCGCCATGGTGTACACGTATGGCGCACCATGATTCACCGTGTCCGCCATAGTATCGTAAGTATGCCGCCGTGGTGTACACGTATGTCTCACCATGATTCACCGTGTCCGCTATAGTATCGTAAGTATGCCGCCGTGGTGTACACGTATGTCTCACCATGATTTACTGCATCCGCCACAGTATCGTACGCATGCCGCCGTGGTACACACGTATGGCTCACCGTGCTTTACTGTGTCCGCCACAGTATCGTACGTATGCCGCCGTGGTACACACGTACGGCTCACCGTGCTTTACTGTGTCCGCCACAGTATCGTACTTATGCCGCCGTGGTACACACGTACGGCTCACCGTGCTTTACTGTGTTCGCCACAGTATCGTACGTATGCCGCCGTGGTACACACGTACGGCTCACCGTGCATTACTGTGTCCGCCACAGTATCGTACGTATGCCGCCGTGGTACACACGTATGGCTCACCGTGCTTTACTGTGTCCGCCACAGTATCGTACGTATGCCGCCGTGGTACACACGTACGGCTCACCGTGCTTTAATGTGTCCGTCACAGTATCGTACGTATGCTGCCGTGGTACACACGTACGGCTCAACGTGCTTTACTGTGTCCGTCACAGTATCGTACGTATGCCGCCGTGGTACACACGTACAGCTCACCGTGCTTTACTGTGTCCGCCACAGTATCGTACGTATGCCGCCGTGGTACACACGTACGGCTCACCGTGCTTTACTGTGTCCGTCACAGTATCGTACGTATGCCGCCGTGGTACACACGTATGGCTCACCGTGCTTTACTGTGTCCGCCACAGTATCGTACGTATGCCGCCGTGGTACACACGTATGGCTCACCGTGCTTTACTGTGTCCGTCACAGTATCGTACGTATGCCGCCGTGGTACACACGTACGGCTCAACGTGCTTTACTGTGTCCGTCACAGTATCGTACGTATGCCGCCGTGGTACACACGTACAGCTCACCGTGCTTTACTGTGTCCGCCACAGTATCGTACGTATGCCGTCGCGGTGCACAGATATGGCTCATCATTATTTAACGTGCCCGCTACAGTATCGTACGTAAGCCGCCATGGTACACACGTAAGGTTCACCGTGTTCTACTGTGCTCGCAACAATAGTATACGGGTGTTGCAATCGTAGTTTCAGGAGTATTCAGTGCGACTTGCGCACTACGTATTACGTAGCCGGATGTCGGGCTACGTACGTACGTACAAAAATCGACCACGAGTAAATTACGTAACCCGCTCCATGATGAGCGTCAGTATGCCGACTACGTATGACTGGCTACTTACGCGTAATGGAGCGGGTTACACACGTCATTGTGGTCGATTTTTGTCCTTATTTTACGTAGTGCGGCAGAGGAAATTTTTCTCAGTGTACCCGCTTAAATCAAACACTCTTCTGTGCAGCACTACCCGAATGCCAAGAAAAATTTACTAGATGCCGATTTTGCAGCACAAAAATACTCACAAACGATCAAAGATCATTTGCGATGTTTGAAAAGTGGCTGTATGTGCCACACCATGCTTGGAAAGGGTCCATATTGCTCCAGAAGAAGGAGCGGCTATGTACTGTAGCAGCACTACTTCTTGTACCATCCGAGAAAGATAACGTGCGCCTCTGAGGCGCTTGCGCAACTCATATATCGCCTTTTTTAACCGACGCGCTTACAAGCTTGTGTTTCCGAGTCAACTCAGTCGTCAGTCTACACATCCAAGAGACGACCTCTTCTGTTCCGTAAGTACCACAGATTTATTGCCATGCTGACGCGTTGCGTTATTTATATAGGTTTCAGCTCAATGAAATGTTTTTGAGTTTTTCAAAATAATAATTCAATTAATTTTATAGGATTAAAGTTCCCTATTTTGTAAGATATTTACCTGTTTAAATATCTATTGCAGATAAAGAAAAAAGAGACACAGTTAAAGAATTACCTACTAAATACCAATATGCAGAAAAAGAGAATGTAGATTTTGAGAAAGTTGATAATAATGATATAGGTTTGTTAGATAATGATACCAATAATTCAGAAGAATCTGTTAATAACTCAAAGTTACCAATTAGATTTACATCATGAAGATGAAGCATGTGATTCTTTCATAGCAGTACATAATAACTCAGTTTCTCTTAGAATGTTAGATCAGGTTCCCAAACTAATTTTATGTAGCTTACTTTGAGAATAAATTATTTTTTAGACCTACTTAAAAACCACTATAACTTCATACTAAATAAATTATTGTGACGTATGTTAGCGGAGACTAAACATTCATTCTAAACGAGACTTTTACTATAACCCGCAAGAGTTAACTTGAGACCTAAGCGCGGGCTACACCTGCCAATGAGAATGATTATTGAAACGCAACTTTATAGTATTCAGACAGAGTATCTTTTATTCAAAATAAAACAAACATAATCGATTCTAATATAAAAAAAAACTAATGTGAAAGATGAATCTGATGCTGTTTAATAAGTTTGTTGATATCAGGTTCTAATTTGCTCACGAACAGCCGCAAGTCGCCACGTACGGTAACATGCAAACGATTTCTCTTTTTAGTAAGCAGCGTTTCCACAGCACTAAATCCACGTTCACACAAATATGACGAATGCTATCAAGAATCGTTGGACGATTGACCACAATCCAGGGTACAAATGCGGGATCGGTTTTTGTAGCCAAAATTCTTGGTAGCCATTTTTGAACTTGATTTTAATTTTCTCGTTCGTTGTCAATTCTATAAGTTCTTCTTCCAGCTGAGGTTATGATATCGTGTAACGGTACGTTACTGTATATTATTACTTAGTTCGTGGTTTGTTTACGACTTGGAACGCACCGGGTACCTGCGGCGCGGGGGCGAGAGTTTTTGCACAGAACGATGGTTTTAGAAGATGCGCCCGCGCAGCTGAAGCTGCTGAGGCCAGTCCACGCCAGTCGCTCCTAGGCTGATGTGAGATTACAAGTACCGCTTTGCTTCCTGTCGAGCGCCCTAGCTGACACGAGCTTTAAACATTACTATTCATTATATGTATTTCTCGAATTTTAAACGAGCAAGTTAGTGCCTACAAAGTTGTGAGTGGTAATCCCGATCTAGGGTAAGTTTTGAATAGCACACAAATCACGTACGCCATAATCATTCTCAATGTATTTTTCTTTGTTCTTAGCCAATCATTATTCTGTTCTTTTTCATTATTCTGTTCTTTTTTTATCTTGTAAAATTCATACCGGTTGCTTATTCCATTATATATTTATAAGCACCATTTAGCAAAAGCATCAGATGTTAATAATGCTGCATCATGCTACCTATTTTCCTTCTACCTTCATGAGCAATAATCATTTTGAAATTTAAACTCGTAACGCTTCAACCGACTCCTAAGGTTTGGTTCTTTACTGTCTTCTCTTTTCTGCTCAAGCTTGCTTACCATGTAAACTCCGTTCTGGGCAGTGCCACCACGTCAATACTACTGATAAATAGGTACTTCCTTCTTTTGTCGTTGGTGGTACCCCAGCACGGAAGAAATTAGGCCAAGCACTGATAACCTGGAACGAATGATTCCAGGTTCTACGACAACTTCTTCTCGGCAACTTTTCTTCAGGAACTTCCTGCGGCAACTTTTACTCGGCAGCAGGCCGTGCAGCAAGTCTAGTACGGCAGGCTACCCTGCAGTGAGCTGACCGTCCTCGTGTGCCGCTGCCCCGAGGACCATCCCGTCGCTTCGCCTCTGGGGTGTGGAGCAAGTCGTGCGTCACCCCACGCCGCACCTACCGTCAGTGGCTTCACCGTGCAGTTCAATTCGTTCCAGCGGCCAACTTCCATCTCCGGCTACGGGCGTTATTTCGCCTGCAACTACAGGGGGGTACCTATCCCTGCAGAAGCGTTAACGGACGATCGTAACCCACGACCTACAAATTTGTGTGTCTCCGGCTGTACTGAGTTCAGTTAGTATAATTAAAGTATTTTAAAGGTACACGCCCGTTTTATTGTTCAGTCCCCCATAGTAGGTGGGAATACAACGGGTGGAGGCTTCAATCGACACCCGCTAAGTATACGTATGTATCTGCCAGATAATCGAAACGGTTTTTATTGCATTTTCGGCATCTACATACCTATATTTACCACATACAATTTTATTTTATTTTTTCAATTAATCCAACATTTTTTTTTTCTCAAACGTATAATTGTTTATCTGCATAAGGTGACAAATAAACACAGCGTACAACCATTTAAGTTCCAGTTACATACTTTGACGCAGGGGGAAAAGGGCGCGCGGTGCGTGTAACTGCCGGTGACTCAGTTCTTCGGCGGGCAGGGAGTTGTGCGCGCGAGTGTTATTTTTTACCATGTCGAGTGAACGTTATAAATTTTTAACTACATTAAGGGTAGATGCAATTAAAATACCAAAAAATGCTGTGGACCAAATAATAAGCGTAACATCAGATATTTTAAGTGCGCCCATAAATTGAGATTTCTACCTATACTGTAAATATTTGAACGTCTTAGAATGAAAATCTATCATCATGACGGCATTACTGCAATTTATTCATTCCCTATGCATAAGTATGTAACTACGCAGTTACACATTTTTACGTCGGAATTTAGTTTGATTGAAAAATATATCTAGGCACTTACATATGTATTCTACGGAATGTTTAAAATGAAATAAGTTAACTAACACATGTCGCCTCTTTGCAAGAATACTGTGATATTTCAGAAAAATCGATTTTTTTTTTATTCCATAATCAAAACCGCCGTATTGAACTTTATTTTCGATAAAAACGAGGTATTTTTTCGACAATAACGGTGCGTCTATGAGCGAAAGAGACAAGACAACTGCAATATTTTGTGTTGTCGCGCTGTCTCTTTCTGCCTCGTGATTTGTTTCGACAACGTGTCCCATCAGTCGGCGCGTGCCATTTGGAGGGAAGGGCGCTCTCGTATTTGTGCAAAAACGTGACATCACGAAGATACCACATTACGATTGCTAAGGTAAGTTTGAACTCTTTGATATTTTTTTATTAAGTAATGTGATATGTTGAATTGACACAGTTTTGTTGAAAATAGTATGCAATTTTAACTTGTTATTACTTTTGATATCACGTTTTCGTTGAAAAGATATCGTTTTTGTTTTGTAACATCATAAGATGACGCGTTGTTGACAATGAAATATTGTACAAACCATAAAATGGATTCGGAGTATTTTGTAATGTTACTTTTTTCTAGATAGATTATAAGTTTTTTTGTAAATTAAATCGTTATGTCACGTTGTAAATACTAAAACAAATGAATTATAAATATTTATTTTTTCAGATGGGATCGCGGTCCAGAAAATTAGTACAATTAGCAACTATGCAAAACGTAGTTGATAGTAACGTAAATGATAGTTCCAGTATCCAAGCCGAGGAAGTTGATGACTCTAATATAAACGCAATGATTCCAGAAGGTAAGACTTAATAATTTTGTTTTTTAAAGAATATTTTTGTAAAGACTAAATGCCACCTATGTTCGGTCCCATGTAACAAGGGGCGAGCCTGTTGTCATGTAGTTATTTAAAATGAGTACCTATTAATACGAAACGAACTTAGGTGCTTACATTTTCATAGATTTTAAACAAATTGGATTTCCAATATTGGAAATCCATACATGAGGCCTATGCCCAGCAGTGGACGTCCATCGGCTGAGAAGAAGAAACAAATTGAGCAACATTATAAGGAGTCTTAGTGTGTTTTCTACAGATAATTATGTAAACACCTCGATTTTAGTTTAAATTTTTGTTTTAAATTAAGAATTTAAAACAAAGATTTAAACTATTAGGTACTTATGTTTCATAAAGTTTTTCTATTGTTTAAGTTATTATTATTTATATTTCTTTTAGACAAAAGTAACGATGACTCAAAACATCGTCGACGTGAGTCAACTAGTAGTACCGGTAGCTCTTCAAGTAGCTCTTCGAGTTCTTCTTCGAGTTCCTCCTCAAGCAGTGGACCATCTTTTTATGAAGGTAGTAAGTTTTTATATAAATGCATTTATTATATTTCTTAATACATACATACATTATTATTGTCACGCCTTTTTCCCATTGGGGTAGGCAGAGACTACTATTTCTTAATAAATGCACTTATTCAATTTATGTAATAATTTGTGTTCAATTCTGTGCATTTCGGATGCCGAACGTTTGCAACGTAATTATTTGGGACTAATTTTCTTTTAACTTTTCCCCAGATAGTGATGATTCCGTAAAGGATCCCAATTATCAAGAGGAGAAGTCAAAAAGTAATAATATACATACTTCAGACTCTGAAGAAGAAGGTGCCAGCACTAACTACAACTTCTCAAAAGACCAAGACTTGTTTAATTTAAATAATAATATTGCTTCAGTTGACACCATAGAGCAAGTTGACATGTTATTGGTAAGTAATTCAGCAGAAAATCGAGACATAATAGTTAACCATACAAATCAGATAGATCTGGTCGCAACAGAGAATAATTCGCTTGTAGTTGGGAATGATACCACTATGCCAATAGAGCCAACCACTTCCAACATCACCCCAACTAAAGTAGGAAAAAAAAGACCAAGGCAAGAGTTAAATTGGAAGAAGAACATCGCTAAGCGATTAAGAAATAGTGGACTATCATATATTTCAACAAAAACTAATAAGCCCTTTCCAAAACGCCAGCTTAAACCACCTTGCAGAGAAAATTGTAAATTTAAATGTAGCTCTAACTTCTCAGAGCTTGAACGTGAGAAAATTTTAAACGAATATTGGGGTTTAGGACAAATTGAGAAACAATGGACGTTTATAGCTAATAATGTCGATTTAGTTATTCCAAAACAGCGATATGTGAAAGTGGACTCAGACGGAAATATTGCTGCAAAGCGTGAAAACAACAACGCTTTCTTTTTGACTATTTCTGGTGCAAAGATCAGAGTATGTAAATTGTTTTTCAAAAACACTTTGGCTATCAATAACCGCCCTATAGAGACCGCGTTGAAAAAGAAAAATAATGACACTAATATCTCGTCAATGAAAGATTACCGTGGCACTCATCTAAATCACAGTAAAGTTGATGAAAACATTAAAGAAAGCATAAGAAAATTTATAGAAGCGATACCAAAAATAGAATCGCACTATATTCGAGCAAACTCGAAAAGACATTACATTGACGGCAGCAAAGCAATTACAGACCTGCATAGAGACTACGTTGAACAATGTAAATCTAAAAATATACCCTATGCAAGTTATTTAATGTTTTATCGTATATTTACACAAGAATTTAATATATCGTTTTTTGTGCCGAAGAAAGATTTGTGCGATACATGCGAAGTTTATAAAAATAGTACGCCCGAAGAAAAAGAATTGAAAAAAGAAGACTACGAAAAACATATCAGAGAAAAAGAATTATCACGCATTGAAAAGACAAATGACAAGAACAATAAAAATATTTTAGTTGCTGTTTACGATCTCCAAGCTGTATTCCAGTGCCCTAAGGGCGATATTTCTGTATTTTACTACAAATGCAAACTTAATGTTCTTAATCTAACAATTTATAATATTCAGAATAATGTTGTTGAAAGTTACGTATGGGACGAGTCACATGCAAATAGAGGCATAAATGAAATAGGTACTTGTGTATTTAATTACCTTACCAAAATGTCAAATTCAGCTGAAGATTTAGAGGTTGTCTTCTATTCAGACAACTGCGCAGGGCAAAATAAAAACAAATTCATGATTGCCCTGTATTTATATGCCGTACAGACCTTGCCTAACCTGAAATCCATAACACACAAATATCTTGTAAAAGGCCATACCCAGAACGAAGGCGACTCTGCCCATTCCCAGATTGAGAGACAAGTAAAGAGGCTATTAAGATCCGGTCCTATATACACTCCCGACGGATTTATCGGTGCTATAAAAACAGCCAGGAAAAAGAGTGAGCCAATACACGTCAATGAAATGTGTTTCGAAGATTTTTATGATTGGAAAAGTGTGTGTAATCAAATTAATTTTAACTTAACAAAAGATGAAGATAACCATGTAGTTAAACTATCAGAAGTAAGAGTAATAAGAGTTAGTAAAGATGATACAAATGCTATATTTTATAAAAATTCTTATGCTGAAACGGACTTTGAAAAAGCCGTCGTTTTGAGAAAAAAGAGAAACAACAATATAGAAATAAAAAATGTCTATAATAATAAACCCGGGATAGCTGAACGAAAAAAATCGGACCTAATGGATTTGATTAATAAGAAATTAATTCCCGGAGTTCATAGGAGCTTTTACGAATCGCTCTAAGAATGTTTTTATTTTATTTTTTATACTATTTTTGTAATTTTTATAACAATTATTTTTTATTACTTTATGTGAGATAAGTGAAACGTCGGTTCCTTTAAGTACAATACCTATGTGATATTTTATAATGAAAAGTTCCTAAGTCGTAATTTTATAGTACTTAATGATAAATACTCAAGTTTTTAATACATTTTGCAAGTATATAATACTTAGGTTTTAACTATCTCAATATGAATAAAAATATTTTTAGTATGTATTATTATTCTTATTGAGATGGTTTTGTTTTAGTTAAAATATAGATTATGGTCCACCTAAAGTAGGTTTAGAATAAACCTAGTGATTATTTACAAAGACTAATGTTACGAAGAGACTGATTGGTTAGCTAGATCTAAAATAATAATAACAAATTTAGTAATAACAGTATACTTTTAATTAAGAACTGATAGCTATAGTTTCATTTTGTTAACTTTGTTGATTGTTAACTGTTGAATTACTGTATTTAAGTAGGTAACTGTATATCCTACCTACGTTATAATGACTAATGTTTATGCTTGATTTTCTTTTCCTACAAATTTTTCATTGATTTAATAAACATTTTTATTTCTAAAATGTGTTTTTATCATATAACCTAACACAACACAAAAAAATATATTATCAACAATGTGACAAGTTCATATGTCACATCGATCCTTGAAAACTTTTTCAGTAATAGTGTGACAAAATATCCCTTTTTTTTTAATCCTGTTAATTTATACCGAAAAATAGTCAATAGCGCAACAATTACTATAGTTTTAGATGAATTAATAGTTAAATTATAAATCACTAGAAGGTTTTGTTGCTTTAGCTCTATTATTTTAGATTTTATGTGAAGTGCTAAAACTGAATAAAAGACTAAAAATCATTGTTTACAGTAACAAACCAATTTTGTTGACATAAAAACGCTATTAACTAAGTGACAAAGTGTTTACAAACAAACAAAACTTTTGTGATAAGTAAAAATGAACTTGTGATGTGAAGAAAAAATTCCACTCTGATGAATCATGTTTAACGACTCCTTGACCATTTGAAATAAGTACTAGCTTGCAGTCACATTTTTCGTCATTATACATATCGTTCCTATGGCCTGTCTATCTTAAGTTGGATTGACGAACGACTGAGTGCCGGTTCGGAACTCACGAGCTGGGATTCTTTTTGTGTTTTAATAACATAATTTAAATTGCGAGTACTCCTTCATAACTAAAGAGTACTGGTGTTGCCACCAAAAAAAAAACAGGTCTGACAAAGTTAACTTAGTGTTGTACACGCAAAATAATTACCCCGATTTGGGGAAAACAAAAATTAAATAAAAATAGTTGCAGACATTATGGGGCCGAAAATTAAATGCACTAACAGTGGCCGCAAGGAGCCGCTATGTGTTACTTGTTTTAGATGCAAAAAACAAGTTGATCACAAAAGCACATTATTATGCACTACATGTAACAATCATTTTGAATTTGATTGTGCTGGCTATCCGGAGAAAGTCTATCGCTTAAAAAATATAGAAGAAAGGAAGAAATTTAAATGGGTATGCAGATCATGCATTCAGAAAGCAAAAGAGCAGAATACGATCAGTCCCGGAGTATCCAATGTGACTTTCAGGAAAAGGCACTCGTCACCTAAACCAACCGGATATGTTACACCTAGCGTGTCAGAGGAGTCAACACCCTGGTCCACTCCAAAGAGTACAACCTCGGAAACACATGACTCACACATACTGACAATGGAAATGGATCATATATACGATGAGTCAAATGCCATGACTGATAAAACATTGTCAAGAAGTATGGACCATACAATACTCGACTCAATGCAAAGCAATGATCTCAGGGAATCCATTGAACACCTTCAGATGGAACTAAAAAGTTCGCAGAACGAACTTGAAAATGTCATACTTGATAACAATGAGCTCCGTAAACAGAATGATAAATTATTAAAAGATAACACGACCTTAAAAGGATTCTTACGCCAATCTCCACAAAAAGAATATTACGTCGACGAAGGGGCAAAAAAAGCAAATGCATGTTCTTTGCTGCACTCAAATATGCAGGTGTTCTTTACGCCTCCTAGAAACATATTGACACGTACAGTAGCCCTCACTAATGGAGCCCCAATCTCAAAAAGCAATAGATTGACACTTCGCTTTAACTTACGACCTTCTTATAATAAGCAATTTCTATAGGCTATAATACTATATACACACACACTCTCATACGTTTACGAATGAATGTATTTCCTAAATTCAACCGTTAAAGCAAATGGCATGATAGCTGAGCGGTTACTGCACTTGATTATCGCGTTTGAGCGCAGCGAGTCGCGTTTTCGAATCCCACTCGCTGTGTGATAGTCTTTTTATTGTTTTAAAAATCACTTTTGAGTATAGTTTCTTGTTCTGTTCTTCTTATTCACTAAACTCGTAAAACTTTATCATTATACCCACAGAAACCTAAATAAATTTAAATGATTTACGACTCATTCACCGCGACTTATAGTACGGTGTTGGTTGATAATTGTGTGCTAGTGACGTGTGTTTCATCTATTAGCGTCCTTCTAATTCATTTTAAAATGTAAGCAAATTTAAATATAGAAATGAAAGCGAATATTATTGCGCTGCATAAAAGTGGACTTAATACCTATATCACAAATACCTATGTGATGAAACCGGACTGAGTGTGAGTAGTGAGTAAATCATAATTTAAATATAAATATTAAACATTTATTTAATTAAAGTGTAACTGCTGATCCTTGTAGTTATTTTTAAACGTTTTATAAATATCACAATGTCTAAATAGAATAAAAATATAAAATTTCAATGTAAATTTATTTCCTAGATTATAGAACGATGAAAATAACAATAAACTTAATATCTATGTGAAATTGCCCTTTTAAATAATTTTGTTTCTAAATAGTAGGTAATACATAAAGTGTGTATTTTGCTTAGTAGCTTATCAGTACCCCTTTTTTGTTTTAGTGAAATACTGTGAGTCGGTGGGTGAAAAGATATGAGGAAGGCGGTAGCCTTGCCCGTGGAAAGCAAAGTGGAAGACCCCAGCTCCTATAACAGGCACACGTTCAGCGAATATGAAACAAGTGGTTTCAAAACGACAAGACATTTTGCCGAATTATTCGACACATCTTTACGAACCGTGCGCCGTGCACTCCACGCAGAAGGTTCATGGCAAACAAGGCATCATGGAAAACCAGCTCGAGAATCAGCTTAAAAAACATAGTTAAAACATTAACATTAAGTTATAAATTACAAATATTTATTTATTTTAGTAATATTCAAATAATATTTTGTCTTATCCGTAATCTGGATTATTTTGAGGTTTAGTTTCAATCTTCTTTTCGGAATGAAAATGAACACTTAAGCTATAACCTCTTTAAGTCCTATTAAATACGATTTGTTAACTTTGAGGTTTGAGTTAAAACGAACTCACTCGCAGTAGAATAAAAGTAGTACTACTGAGTCATTTAATTGTATTGTGACAACTTGTCTGCATTTGTTACTTTTACGTGGGTAGATTTTTGTAGAATATTGTGATTTATTTAGAGTACCGACACACAGTAGTAATCAGCACAATATTATTATATTACTAAGATACAATAGCCTGATTATCATAGTTCACCAACTAGCTTATTTACTTCAATAAATTGTTCTTTATGAGAAAATAAACTGTTTTAACAAGAAGTTATTATTAGTTATTTTTATACATTCTTCATGAAGTTATAACGAATGAACTTTTTGTGATCATTTGTTATTGTTAAACCTTTATTTAAATAACAATACGAGTAATAAAAAAAAATTGTTACATTATTATTCTGGTATATTAATAAATCGAATAATAAAAGAACAGATGAAGATGATTGTTGAAAAGAAAAATTAAAGCTTCATCGCGAGATTTGAACCCAGACCTATGAGTTTCTTAATCCAAGACGATACGCTGCACGCTACCGGAACTCAAATTATAATCGTAAATTTTAGCAATGGTATGAACCGACCAAGGTCATGTCACTCGTCGCCGACGGTATGTATAAAATACAAAGAGTAACGCCAGTGTGTGAGTAGAGCGGTGAGTTTTGTGTTAATACATCACTTATACACACAGCTGTAGGTACGGCCTGGACCGCCACTTCATAGCAATATAGCCCTTAGTATGCGACTGCATTAGTGAATCTTGATTGTACATGTAACGCTTCAGATACAAAGTTACAGCTAAGTGAGAGTATTGTAAACCTCCACAAAAATGTCGAATATTTGGAGAATCAGCTAGAACTAGCTAGAAACGAAATTGCAAACCTCAATAATCAAATTCGAAAGCTTCAAATACAATTAGAATCAAGCGAAAGAGATATACAACTTCAGAAAAATATGACTACATCTGACGTACTGAATGATGAGCACACGAACAAGGTTTTCATCTTTGGCACACAACAAAGTGTCGGACTTTCATCTGTGTTGATGCGGTCAAGAGCGGCTACGTCGTATGTTAAATACGTTGTGACGTCAGAAACGAAGCCACACGCGCTCGCTAGTGAAGTAGTTAAGAATTGCAAAAATAGTTCAATATCAAGTAGTGATAAACTCATCCTTTGTGTGGGTGAAAATGACTATGACATCAAGATCTTATCTTCACAACTACGTCAAATTCTTAATATTTTCAGTGATAATCATGTAATAGTTTTGAGCCCATTAAAGAATATGTATCTGGATATTTATACCTTGAACCAAACTATACGTAATATTTGCAATGAATACAAACATTGTAACTTTATTGACTCTGAACATAAATTGTACAATACATGTAAATTAATAAACCATGTTATTGACTGTTATGACTACGAAAAGAAGTATTTGAATGTTAAGGAACTAAAGAAATTAATATTGCGGAATCAATTAAATTGTAAGAAATCTGACGTCAAGGGAAAAAGTACTCTAAGGGGTACAATCCCTTATTACTTTGCACGACGCCAGGCAGAATGCGATGCTGCAAATGGTCCTGATATTGTTTCTACTAAAGCAAAAAAAGGTACTATTCCACATTATTTTAAAGTTTTAAACAAGAAACAGCTTTTTCGTGAATAACAACGGTGCTACAGGCAAACAAAAAACTTTCAAAATAATGCATCAAAATATCGCTAGTATTCAATCAAAAAAGGAAATACTGGAACTAACTTTGCTAGAATTACGAGACGAGAATAAAGAACCAGACATAATCGGTCTTATTACAAAAAGTGGTTTAACTAAAAACCATGGTTTAAACCTCTATAAACCATGGTTTATACAAAAATAATATTACAAAATGAAGTTTTGCGATAAACCGTGGACTAAACAATGGTCTAACGTTAAACCTGGCCGGCCCTAGTTTATCGTTGGGTCTACTGTCAAGTTTCCTCTATAAGGTTAGCATCTATTCATTGTGTTGTATTGTTTTATCCGAAAATAGACATTAACATGGTCGATTTCATTGATAATAAGGATATTGAAGCCGCTGAGTTATTATAAAGGCCACGCCGACAGAACAGAAATCGGGTTCGAGTCCCAATCCCTTCATTGAATTATCTGATGAGGATTTAGGCAAAAGTATAGGTTTACGAAACGTTTTGCAATGAAAATATGGGGGAGGAGTTTGTCATAATCGCCACGCTTGGCAGGCGATTTGGCGATCGCAGCATGGTGGTAAAATGCATACAGAACGCTGTTGTCCAATCACTTTAGTCCCGTAGTCGCCTTGTATGCCACCCACGGGGTGAAATGGAATGGTGCTATTCTTTACGTCCAGCACCACACGGAACAAAATTACGGATAAAAATTTGGATTAGCATATAATCCATTAATAACAATACAGATTTATTTTTCAGATTCCAAGTTACTTGAAGTAAATTTATTAAAAAAAATTAGGTCTCACGCATTATATTTTTATTATATAGATAGTATTATAACAAAGAGACAATTTTTATATTAGAGAGTGACTTTGGTAACTTAAAAATTCCAAAGCTAACTGAACTTTGTTCAACTTTCGATAGTTTTTTTGTTATTATAATGGTTGTTTTGGATGTAACGTTTCGTTACACGTACTTAGATGTAGATATTACTAGCTAGTACAGACGCCAGCACATCAAGCTACCCCAATCGGTCAAATTTCTGGGATAGATTTTCATCTTTATCACATAAGTAAAAGATTCATGTTCAATTGGAACAATTTGACAGTTTGGGGTAGTTTGATATGCTGGCGTCTGTACATTGGTAATGTGTTTAAACCTAAACAAAATTGTAATCGACGAAATAGGTAATGTAAATATCCATGCAAATCAGTCTCAATATTTATAACACACGTTTTATCATAATTTAATCATTAGTGTATAACGTAACCGTTCTTTTTTTGGCACACGGAACGTTGCGAGAGAATGATATCATGAAGAATGAGTGATATTTGTATTTGATTAATCTGTGGTTGATATTAAGACAATGGTTCAAATGATGGTATTAAGAAAACCACGGTTTAAAAATGTTTTGTAATACGAACAAATTTAGACCATGGTTTTATAGATAAGCGTGGACTTGAAAGTTCAG
Source organism: Polymixis flavicincta (assembly GCA_949987655.1). Lineage (NCBI taxonomy): Eukaryota > Metazoa > Arthropoda > Insecta > Lepidoptera > Noctuidae > Polymixis > Polymixis flavicincta. The sequence goes on along the minus strand of OX465171.1, from coordinate 4,247,801 downwards.
GTTTAAATCAAGGCTTATTTAGTTAATATGGCCGCATGACATATCTGTACGTTTGATTTGACAGATTTACACTGACTGGTATACATGGAAGTAGTAAGTACTATAAAGCAACTAGCACTTTTACTCAGCATTTCGGTCAATTTCCTTGCGGCAACAATTAACAACATAGGCCACTAGCCAATTTGAGATCTTATTATTATTAAGTAAGGATCCAAATTTATTTAGGTACTCGCAGACTCAACTATCCAAGCGTACAGAGTGTGGAATTCTTGCTCCCTGGGTGAAGCACACCAGTTTTTACCTTACATGAAACATTTGCTTTTGCATAAAATCCTAAATCAAAATTAGCGTGAAAGGAAAAAAAAACACTGAAGAAAAATTATAAATGTAAAAATTATTGCTTTAAAGAAAGCTGCTGAAAAAAGTTATTGGCAGAGAACGTATATGATATTGTATTCAAAGTTTAATTACCTAATTAGACCAAGGAACTGTCAAACTTTTGTTCGTCTTTAAGCTCCATATTACTTTGCACCTAATTGGATATCAATTATTTTATTGGCGAAGCTGACAATTCTGCTTTTCCCTTGTAACAAATCATCATCGGCATTTTTTTATTTGCAAATGTTTTTGTTGGAGAGGTTCATTCTTTAGCGGCACAGGGATCTTACGGTGTGCGGCTAAAATTGGAACTAACGCCACCATTTTATTTTTCCAATACAATTTATGTGACAATTTCACAAATGCTTACCAACAACGCCCCCCTGGAAAGGGGAAGGCCTATGTCCAGCAGTGGACGTCTTTCGGCTGAAATGATGATGATGATATGCAAATTAAACAGATAATTATACCAAATGAAGAATTCTCTTAGTAAGTTCACTATTTTCATTGAAAATCGTTTAATAAACCTATACTTTTGCCTGAAATCTTCATCGGATAATTCAATGAAGGGATTGACTCGAATCCGGTTTCTGTTGAGTAGGTGTAAGCCTTTCTAATAACTCAGCGACTTCCACGCACAACGGACCGAATGGGAGTCTAAGTGCGGAAAAGGGAGTCCCATCATCAGCATCAACTCAGCGGCTTCAATATCCTCAATATCAATTAAATCGACCCATGTTAATGCCCATTTTCGGATAAAAACAATACAACACAACGAAATATATATTATCACACTCAGAATACAGAAAGAACTGTATTCTGAGCTAACATAACAGAGGAAACTTGACAGATACGATTTAGACCCATCGATAAACTAGGGGCCGGCCAGGTTTAACGTTAGACCATTGTTTAGTCCACGGTTTTTCGCAAAACTTCATTTTGTAATATTACTTTTGTATAAACCATAGTTTAAAGAGGATTTTTAGTTAAACCGCTTTTTGTAATGAGACCGTTATTATGAAAAAGTTTAGACCATGGTTTTATAGATAAGCTTGGACTTGACAGTACAGGTTTAAACCAAGGTTTATATTGTTTTTTGTAATAAGACCGATTATGTTTGTCTGAAACCTTTATGCGTGCGGGGAATGAGAAATATTTAAAACTTAATAATTACGCCTTAGCAGCAGCATTTAGTAGAGACAAACAAAGAGGGGGAACTTGTATTCTCGCCAAACAGGGTATAATATATAATGAGCCTCCTTATATAAAAAAATATTCAACACAAAATTCATTCGAAGCATGTGGTATTGAAGTCCCTTTGTACAAATTGCTGATAGTGTGTCTATATAGAACGCCAAAGTCTGACCCCAATATATTTTTAGAAAAGTTCGACCAATTAATGTGCGAAACCTCTAAAAGATATGGGCCACGTACAAAAATAGCGGTTACTGGGGATTTTAACATAAATACCTTGAAACCAAGTAAGGTCACTAACTATTTAAAAGATTTATGTAGTAACTATAACTTAAAGATGCATATTAATGTTCCCACTCGAAAAGATTCTTGTATAGACCACATACTTAGTAACATAAAAACTACATCTGCTGATGTTCTACCTTTGTACTTATCAGACCACGATACAGCACAGTTCTTAGAGTTTCCAATAAAAGAACAAAGTCCAAGAACCATATCATATTTTATTTATAAAAAGGATTACTGCAACGAAAACTTGGAAAAATTCAAAGACTGCCTTGCAAGCATATCGTGGTCAGAAACGCACCTCGAAACGGACTTAAACAAGGCATTCAATAAATTTCACGAGTTTTTATGCCTATTATATAATTTATGCTTCCCTAAAATTAAAATTAAAATTAATAACTCTATTGCAAATAAACAAAAATGGATCAGTAAGGGTCTTAGAAATAGTTGCAAAACTAAACGATCGTTACGGTATCTATATTACAAAAATAAAAGTCGGTCGTACCTAATAAGATATAAAAAATATTCATCGATTCTCAAAAAATGCATTATGAAATCAAAAGTGAATTCAAACATTAATTATATACAAAATAGTCAAAACAAATGCAGAGCAACGTGGTCTGTCATTAACCATGAAATTGGGAACATAAAATGCGACACTAATATTTCAGAAATAGAAGTAGATAAGAAAATACTGACTGATCCCACTGACATAGCGAATACGTTTAATGATTATTTTATTGACTCGACTAACATTGTGACATTTAAAAACTTACAAGTTAAAAATAAGTTTAATAACGCTTTAGTTCCTAATTCTATATTTCTTAGTGCTATGACTGAAGATGAAATAAAAAAAGAGATAATGGCTTTAAGGGCACACTTTGCGCGGGCTCGAACTCACTGGTGGGCCTGGCTAAAAATCACGCTGTCTCACCAGGCTTCGTACCTGACAGAGATAGTATCAGTGGTGAGTAGTTAGACTCTAGTCTACACGCACAACGTTATTGAGAGAGATGCAGGAGCATTTTTGGCAAAAAAATCGCGAAAAAATTAAGAAAAGTCCTTCAGAAGATCGGGTTTTATGAAAAAACCACTGCATAAATCAATGACCAATAAAGTTTATTGAACTTATTGTTAATTGAAATTTGTCGGTACCGTCTTGGTTTTCGAGATTTTACACTCCTTTTACTACTTAAACACGCTCAAAGTTAGGTTAAATTAGCAAGAAAAACAAATCTTTGTTGGCTCATAACTTTTTAATAGCTTTTTATTTTAGTATTCTGTTTCCGTACAGACAATAATAATAACGAGACAAAACCATACCATGTTTAATTTTTGATGTACATAGTCAGACAGTGGAGTAAAACCCTCCCGAAGTTTGTATGGAAAAAATGTGGACAAGTGTCACCTTAAATAATACTAACTCGGAAGGATATGATGGACTTAGTACAAGAATAATTAAAGCGTGCAGAGAAGAATTAACTCCTATATTGACATATCTAATTAATCTTTCATTTTCGACTGGAACTTTTCCTGATGCTTTAAAGTTATCAGTTGTAAAACCCTTGTACAAGAAAAGCGACAAAAAAGACGTTAAAAATTATCGTCCAATTACCCTTATACCTATCTTGTCCAAACTGTTTGAGAAATGTATGCACAAAAGGCTTATCGACTTTTGTAGCAAATACAATATTATAGCAAAGGAACAGTTTGGATTTCAAAGGCACAAGTCAACAACATTAGCCATATATAATCTTTTGAGCCGTACCCTGAAGTCTTTAAATAACAATCACTTCACGACAGGACTTTTTTTTGACCTATCTCAAGCATTTGACTTTGTGGCACATGATATATTATTGGGAAAATTAGAAAGAAATGGAATAAGAGGTGTAGCACTGCAGTGGATTGCATCTTATTTAAGTAACCGCAATCAATACGTTGCTATTAGTAAAGTAAATGAAGATTTACTAACCTCATACTCCTCTGAGCTCAAAGTAAAAAATTGCGGTGTACCACAAGGGAGTGTATTAGGCCCTTTATTATTTCTATTATACGTAAATGATTTACCACAGCAGGTCAATCATAAATGTATATTATTTGCAGATGACATTTCAATCATAGTGACATCTGATAAAAAGTATAAATCAAAATTTGATCACGAAATTGACATAAATAATACTATTGACAACATTTTAGAATAGCTACAGGTAAATAAATTAAAAATAAATCTAGATAAATCTATGTACATCCAATTTAATAAATCTAAACATGCCAAATACAATTTCAAACTTAATATTGATCGATTGAAAGAAGTTTCACATACAAAATTTCTGGGTATACTCATAGACCAAGATTTAAATTGGAAAATACATGTAGACAATTTGTGCAACAAGTGTAATAAGTTCGTTTATGCTCTCAGGCAAGTCAAGAATGTGACGAATAAAAAAACCGCCATTATAACCTACCATGCTTACATAGAATCGATTTTGCGATATGGACTTATTTTTTGGGGTAACAGTACAGATAAAAACAGAGTGTTTATCGCGCAAAAGAAATGCATCAGAGCCATTTGTGGGATCCGTACTGACGAGTCCTGTAAACCGCATTTTAAAAGGCTTGGTTTATTACCACTTCCTTCACTGTACATCTACGAGATATGTAATTTTGTATATAATAATAAGGAATTATTCAAGAAAGTCGATCAAATATACTCTCGTAATAGGGATCCATGTAGACTTGTATTGCAGGATACTCCTAAATCAGCCAAGTACTCTAAAAGTTTTCTGGTGATGTGTGTACGCATTTATAATAAAATTCCAAAAGAAATTAAATTGTTATTTAATATTAATTCTTTTAAAAACAGACTCTTTAAATGGCTGAATGAACATAATTTTTATGACATTAAGGATTTTTTTGACATTAAATTATAATTCACAAATAAAGACGTCGATAATGTTTATAATTTTGACATTTTTAATTTTATAATGATTGATTTTATTGATTTCCTTTTTTTTACTTTAAGTTATGTTATGTAATGTTATGGAACTGTTGCGAATAATGTTTACTTTTATAATGTTTTCTTTTATTGTGACTTTTTGATTTTGTTCGTGGAGATTAATTTCTGACATTAAATAATATTATGTTATGATGATTGTATTGTGGAGAATGTTTTATAGCTTTGACATTTTATTTCTACTTACTAATTAATTCTAAGTATTTTGCATGCAATTGATACACGATGTTGTATAGCTAAACATGTGGACTATATTATATTACCAAACTGTAACACCTTTTATACCATGTTTAAGGCAAATAAAGACTTACTTACTTACTTACTTATAACATTTCGAAAGTTTAAAATACGCGTCCTGTAAAATTGCCTTTTTTGAGATGTTACAGTATTCTCGCAAAGAGGCGATGTATTGTTTTACATTGGATTTTAACTTGATTATTAATATCTATCTGTATACTTACATAGTTTTTCTTTTATGAAATGAAGTTGATTATCGTAGAAAATCGAGTGTTTTATTTTGGTTTGATTGTTTCAGATACTCCAGTACACTTGTCAAAATATTTCACTGATGAAGACTTGCAACAAATGACGCAATTCATAGAAAATTGTGACGAAGAAACAAGTGCTACACAAAACCATCTTAAACCCTCAGAATGTTCCAGAACACATTCCCCAACCGTCACAAGTCATACAGCTTCAGTGATTTTGCCAAGTAACTCTCATGACCCCATATTGGCAACAATAACGCCCCAATCTCCCATGATGAGCAATGTCAGTTCAGGTATTCGAAATGATATTTCTATTGAGTCGCCAAAATTTCTCATCAGTCATAGCTCAAGCAATTGCTCAGTTAGATTGTGATATATTATCACCAGCTCCTACGCCAAACGTTGTCATGCCAGTTAGCTCACCTATGCCAATACAAACACCGATAACAGAAAACACTTTTTCTGACATTGAACCATCACCGAGGCGCAGGCTATACACAAGACCAATGGTTGGATGTTATGCGTCAGAAAAATAAAAATTTAGGAAATGCGTACAAAAGTAGGGATGGTAAAATGAGGAAAAAGAAAGAGATGGGGCCATGTTGTGGAGAGAAATGTAAGTTAAAATGTTCACAAAAAATTACTAATGTTGACAGAGATTTGCTTTTTGTGGCATTTTGGTCAATGGGAGATATAGTTCGTCATTGGGATTTTATCAATAAGTACTGTGATAAAATTCCAAAACGTAGGGTTACTACTGAAACTGTCTCTAGAAGAGAAATTACTTTGCGGTATTATTTACCACCAAAAATAGATAAAAACAAGATGATAATGAGGTACATAAGACTGATTCAGTGTCTCCAAAGACACAGATAACGAAGACACAGGTCTGTAAAACCATGTTTTTGAACACTTTTGGGATCAAACAAGGCCTGGTATATTCTGCTTTGTTTTAATTAAATTTAGTTCATCGCCTTGCAGTTGGAGATTCAGGTCGTTGAACAATTTATACAGGTCTGTCATGTAAGTTATGTCATTCTTTGACGTAATGAGATTGTTGCGCAATTCTGTATCTTAGAACTCTATCACAGAGTCAAACAGGATGTAAAATCGAGTCAGACAATTGCCTCTTGATAGCCAACGAACTTCAGTATGAATCACCAAATGTTTGAAATCTTCGTCATTAGCACAAAGCTGATTAACCGTATAGTTCGGAAGCGCCCCCGAAGGGACCCGAACACACGAACCTCCGTCGGCTCGGTAGCGGGTCCCAAAGGACCCAGGAATCACGACGTACGACAGCCTAAATTGATCATGTGAATAAATTTAATACTACCCATCAAATCTTATAAATCTGCGTTAAATAAGGGAGTTGGATAAAAAACTCATAAGTTAACCCTCCTAAATCTTTCATATTTAGTGCGCAAGTTTATTAATTCACCTTTTTAAAATCTAAGTCTGTAAATGCGATAATCGCCATTTTGGGGACGGTGGTGTTCGAGGCTAAAAACATAAAAACTGGAGATTTCAAACATCCAAACTCCATCGCGGGGCAATGGCAGCATACATCATTTAATTACTTGACAAATTTATCCATTGTTCAAGTTACATGAGTGGTGGTAATGAAGTTTTTTGATTTCCAAAGTCGAAGTTTCGCGCCAATCGTGCGTGTTTACATTTTACTTTTCACAAATAAAGCACACACAGATGTAGTTGCATAATTAAATGTGACAAATAATATTTGAATTATTATGAGAAATATGAAAATGTCCAGATCTTAACGTAATATTCAAACACAAGTCCAAAATCACGTAATATTCATTGCCACTACTCAATTTGTATACAAAATCGCCGACCATTTTTGTTTTTTTAATTGTAAAGATGTCCGAAAGCGATTGTGCCAAACGATTTTTTTTTACTTCGATCGACTCGATTCATTCGTATGTCGAATGTCAGAAATCGATATGTACTTGGAAATTGCAATAAAATTGGTTTTAAACATTAAATGCAATAAACATTGTTTATAATAATGTTTTATACGTTTCTAATATAATTTTGATATTTTTCGAACATTATATTGAAACCAAGTCAACAGTCAGGAGTGTCAGGACCTATGACCATAGGTACCTACCTCAATTCGCGCTGAATTGTTTCTCGATATGAATTCAAATTCGGAATCCTCTCGCTGTTCAAAACTATTTTTATTTAATTGTTGTGAATTTCATTTTTGATACTTTTTGAAAGTTTGCTACAGAATGCCCAGTATACATTTTAGGTAGGTTTAGCAATATTTTGTTTGCGAATGATAATAAATTCATTTTCAAACTGAAAAACAAAGTTCATTCTACGCTTGTAGTCGGTTACAACTGACAACCGTAGCATGAACTTTGTATTTCGCAGTCATAGAATTAATTATTAAATTCCCATATCTCAATAACAATTGGCTTAACAATCAAAGTCACTTAGAAAAACGTTAATCACCTAAAACCCCACACGCTTATGTGCATAGACTTTTTTTCTTCCCGGTTATATGTATGGGGAATGCCACACCTAATTAGTTTATCATAATTTCACTACACGATTGTTCTGCGGTGCAAAGAATAGGTACAACTTCTTTAAAATCATGGATATAATGTACAGACGCCAGCACATCGAGCTACCCCAAATGTCAAATTTCCTCAATTGAACATAAACCTTAAGCTTATGTTTTGAAGTTGAAAATCTATAAAAGAAATTTGACAGATTGGGGTAGCTTGATGTGCTGGCTCTGTACTTAAATAGTTTCCGAGAGAAAAGGCTGTATGGCACATGGACACGGACGGGTCATGACAAAATTAAGGGTTCCGTGTTTTAGAGATTTTGGGTATAGAGTTAACAATCGACATGAACTTCCTACGAGTATTGGTTTAAGATATAATAATTTGGAATAGCCGCCATCTTAAAATCCAGATTGTCCATCTTATTTGATGGCAGCACTATCCCCCGAAAACCATGCCAAAAAATGGTCCAATTGTAATAGCCTCCATCTTGGATTTTGATTTTCGGTCTCAGCACCTACCCCAGAAAACATAAATACCGTGAATAAAAGTTAACCTTAAAGTTTTTTAACCGAAATACTTAAAAAAAATGATGAAAATAGACCATTAGGCACAGTAGTTTCGGAGATAAGGGGGGGGGGGTGCTTATATCCGATTAGATGTTATTTAAAATTATCAAATACATACATACTAATTTGAGAAACCAACAAAGTAATCAAACATGTATTAAAGATATGTATGTCACACTGTACCTACATCTTGCAAAACGTTTTTTAAATTTTCTCTTCTTTTCCCCAAAAGTAAACCCCTCACTCAAAATTCATTTATATACGTTACACGTCTGTGTTTGGGTCACAGAATTTTATATGTGTCCTACCTTTCAACTTAATCGGTCCAGCAGATTAGAAACAAATTGGCCGTACTGTAACACACGGACATACCGTTTTTCATTCGGACGTACCGAACCCTAAAAAATTACACCTCTATCCTCACTGCACGTGTCTATAAAATAATTAATTAAAAAAAAACAATGAATTAAAATCATACCCGTTTTTATTCATTTTCAACATTTTTTTTCAAACCGATTTAATTGCGAGTATCGATTAGACTGAATACAACTTTTGAATCGAAATAAAAAAAATGGTGGCCGGTCAGCACTAAGAAGTGCCTTGTTACAACACAATTTTTAGTATTTTTTGACAATATTTCATCGTGTTTTTATGTAGTTTAGGTATGAATAATGGTGAAAGTAAGAATGCAGAGCGAATTATTGTATATTTATTTTGTCCTTTTGCATATTTTCAGCAAGAGAGGAGGCTGTTAATGTACATATTGTCAGCGAATTTATGATGCCTACGGTTTGGAAAGGTGTAGTAATACCTATTTTATACAACTTTCGCAGTAGACTGACGCAGATTGACCGGCCTCAATATATAATTAAAGATATTTGTCACAAACTTATTGTATATAATAGGCGTGGTAACATATTTTTCTTAATAAAACCGAATGCTGAAAGTTGATGTTAAATCCTGAAATTCATGGCGTAATTTGCAACATCCCGCCGAGTCAGCTGATGTGTCATATGTCAAAATCTTGTCGAGCAGAGAGGTTAAATAATCTATCATTCAAAGAGCTTTTACGGATTTTATTGACTGCTTTGATGTCATATTGCAGTAATTGAAATAATCGTTCACTTAAATTTCTAGCAACCAAATTGTCTATGAATAACGCAATATACAGTAAGGACATCTGGAATTTTATTTTTTAAGTACGCTATGAAGCCTTTACGGCACCCTGTCATAGCCGGGGCGCATTCGTAGCAACTAATATATTTTTCAAGAGAATCTCTTTTTCATCACAAAACTTTTCCAATGTATTGAATATGGTTTCGCCTTTTGTATCGGTTTCTAAACTAGCAAACAATAGTTCTTCACATATTTTCTCATCTTTAAAGGTAGAAAAAATTATGAAAATTATATACGTAAGGTACAATTTAAAAACGACAGTAAAAAGTTATTTGACATTGCTTCCTGCAAATGCTTCGCTACATGTTCGTTTAAAAAAGATCGAAAAATACCGATTCAAGAAAGACATTTCCTGCCAGATGAAAGAAGTAAAAGAAAAATGATTATTGGGTCAACAGATTTAGTAACTACTAAGAAGATTGAGAAAAAATGTGAAAGGCAAACAAAACGCAAACCGTGCAAAAACCAACATTTACAGGCTGCGCCAATCAACAAAGAAACACCTACTATTAAACGATCAAGGTCTTCTACGGAGATAATTAATGACAGAAGCTATGAAACTATAACTGACATGCCGTCGACATCTTCTATTGTATCAACGCCAAGGATCTCGGTGCTACCAGCAACGTCGTATGTGGCAGTTGGTAGAACATTACATCGTTTCGGAGTTTCTGATAGAGCTGGTGCTGCCATTGTCTCTGTCACGCTTCAAGATATTGGTTTAGTAACAAATGATAACACGGATAATATTGTTGATCGGCCCATAATTCGCCGAGTCCGATCGAAGAGAAGAAAATCTTAAAAAGAGAAAAGGTTGACTGACTTTCAAGATAATATTGGTATTTCGTTTGATGGCAGAAAGGATTAGACATTAGTTCAAGAAGACGACAGAAGGAAAGTCATAGTTGAAGAACACATAACAGTTCTGAAAGAGCCGGGGTCCAAATACTTGGGTCACATTTCTTTAAAGTCTGGAAATGCTAGAACAATAAGTTGTTTTCGTTTTTTGTGACAAATTCAATTAATTTGACAAATATTGTGGCTATTGGTTGTGACGGAACCGCCATTAACACTGGGACTAAAGTTGGAATTATAAAATTGCTTGAAAGCAAGCTGCAACGTCCACTACAACGGCTGGTATGTCAATTGCATGCAAACGAATTCACTTTAAGACATCTTTTTGAACATTTAGACGGTACTACCCCGGGCCTAAAATATTTTAGTGGTCCAATAGGAAAGACTATAATTGTGAGTGCCTACCAGTCAAAACATTCAGTGCCTTAACAGTTTGTTTGCCAGACACATAATTAAGCTTCTTTACACCAATTTGGTTCGTAGTAAACTTGAGGCCGGTGCCTGTATCCGGCATCCGGCTCATACATTAACGTTGGAGAAGGTACAGAAAACTTTCTTGAGATTTCTGTATAAAAAGACGTTTCACTTCTTTCCTTTCATGTACCCGACTAATTACCTCCTTGGTGCTTTGGGCGGAAGCCCAAAGCACCAAGGAGGTAATTAGTCGTCGTAGACGAGTGGAAACTCGTTGGAAGTTAGACGAGGTTCTACAGCTCACAGTGGCCTGCAAAACTCTCAGAGGACGCATCGACAGTCCCGAACTCCTCGAAGTTTTCTGTCGACTATTTGTTCCCGACAAATTCATCGGTCATCGTCAAAGCCGTCGACGCAATCTGTTTGCGCCGCCGTTGTCTAAAACTGTTGCCAGAGCTGAGTCTCCTGTGTGTCGTACTTTAAGGATGCTTAACACCCTTCTGACCACCTATCCTGAATGTGATCTGTTTGCTGATGAATGGAGCAAAATTATGCGTGTATATCTGATGTTTTGCGAGAGTAAGTATGCTAGGTTGTCCTCTGTTATTTGTTAGTACCTATTTGTAATATTTTTTATTTACTAAACCTGTATCTCTATGTTAATTAATGTAACTGGTGTTACCGTTTTAATTAACAATAAACAATGAAAACACAACGAAGACCCGTAACGATTTGAGCACGGACCAATTATATCTCTTAGAAATGTGTCAAGCAATCAATAAAGGGCAGTGTGATGAAAGTTTGGCCAAACGTCATCATCATCATCATCATCATATCAGCCGAAAGACGTCCACTGCTGGACACAGGCCTCCCCCAGGCTCCTCCACTTCGACCGGTCTTGTGCTTGGCCAAACGTAAGCCTGGCAAAATATGTCACTCAAGGCGGCTTGGCGGCGCGCCGGTGTGGGCGCCTACATTGAGGCGCCAACCAGCTCGCAGGTTGAGGGCGTCCCATAGGGTCATGACCATACGGATAATCCGAGGATACCGCACGATCTCCGGCGAGGCGGCGGGCCTCCTTGCCGGATTACCGCCATGGGATCTGGAGGCAAAGGTCCTCGCGCAAATATGTGAGTGGCGCGAGGAGGCCAAACGCCCGGGCGTAACTCCGCTGCCGCGGGAAATCGCGGCACAGCGGACAGAGCTCCGGCGGGATCTCATGGTGACATGGAGAGAGCGATTGTCGCAACCCAGTGCTGAGCACGCCACGATTGCGGCGGTAAGTCCCCTCTTTGAGGAGTGGTTTGAGAGGCGGCATGGCGTCCTCACCTTCCGCCTGACGCAGATCCTCACCGGACACGGTTGTTTCGGGAGGTTCCTGTTTCGGATAGGGCGGGAGGAAACGGGTGTTTCCACTGCGAAGATCGCCCTGAGGACACGGTGGCGGTCTGCCCAGCTTGGGTGGAGCACCGCCGTGTCCTCGTGGAGGCGATCTCTCGCGTCCGGCTCTGGTCCAGGCCATGGTACTCCTTCAGCGAAGCAGTGATGCTCGCGAAGAGGGAGGCGGCGCACGTGAGGGAGAGGCAGCATATGCGCCCTCGCGACCCTAGCCGCCGCAGGATACGGAGACGCCCTGGGCGTCGGGAATCCCAGGCCGATTTCCGGCCACCGTAGGCATGGGCTTGCGGACGGCGAGTAATAGGTAGCTCGCTGTCCGGTAAGGACCAAGCCCAAGTCGACGGCGCGTTGTGTTCCACGCGCGCCTCAAAGAGATGTCAGCACAAAAAGTGATGGGGCCCGCAAGGGTCGATGCCTGCCAGGGGTGCGGGTTTGTTCGAAAGAGACACCACAGCCCCTGGCATACGGGCTACTGAAGGAACACGGGTGGGTTTAGTCAGTAAAAGTCTGACACGCCCTCCTGCTCCACCCAGAGCGGGAGAAGTTATTTGATGATTTCCCACCCAAAAAAAAAAAGGCGGCTTGGCGTTTCAACCGAAAACCCATCTGCTAATCTAAAAATATTGTCGGAGTTCGTGGTAAAAGTCTACGCTCCTATGTGATTCCGTATTAAAACCGTTCCGTATTTATGGAGCTAAACATTTGTTTAAACATAACATAACATCAAGTAGCCAGTGCAACCAGACGTGTGTCAAACTCTCTGAATAACTACCGTGAAAAGTGACAGTGCTTATTTATCGTGCTATTTGCTGTGGAAAAAGGACTTTGTATAATATTCCAGTACGCATAGACCTCGCAGCGACGCGGTGCGTGGCCAGCAAGCGGCTCCCCTCACCCCCTCGGGTAAAAGAGACACTACCATATTTTTGATCCCGCTCGCACGCCGGAACTCCGCTGCAGCACCGAACAAAAGTAAATTTTTAACCTTCGCGTCCAAGTTTACCTACTAATACTTAAAATGAGTGTGGTGCGATCACCTAACGAAAAACCGAACGCGCCAATGGCGGTAGCTGCAACTACATCATCATCATACCCGGACTTGCGTAAATTAGACGAGAATAACGAGTCACAGTCAATTACCTTACGCAAAAGGAAAAGACCCGAGCTTGACCATGAATTCAAAGAGGAGATAACCAAAATACATACGGAAATAAATACCATGAATACCCAATTTACGGAAATAATAACCAATTTTCGTAAGGATATCTTTGCTTCCTTGGAATTTTTTTCAAAAACTCACTCAGACAATATGTCACAAATACGGCAAGACTTGAGTGACCTTAAAACGGACTTACCGAGCATTAACCAACGTGCGGACAATTTGGCAACCGAGCAGCGAGTACTAAAGACCGATTTATCACAGCTAGCCTGTAAAAGTGACATGACTGAGCAAAAGCTCCAACAAATCGAATCTAAAATATCTTTCCTAAAAACAGAATCAACTACCACGCTTAATCAAGAAGAACTGCTTCACGAAATGCGCGAACGACACGACCGACAAAGAAATATAATCCTAGCGGGAGTTTTGGAACTAGAGGACACAAACAAAGCAGATCAATAATATCTCGAAAAACAACAAATACAAAAGTTATTGAAACCTCTTTACGGCGACAGCAACTGCCCTAACGTCATCAAATGCCTACCGACACGACCGACAAAGAAATATAATCCTAGCGGGAGTTTTGGAACTAGAGGACACAAACAAAGCAGATCAAGAATATCTCGAAAAACAACAAATACAAAAGTTATTGAAACCTCTTTACGGCGACAGCAACTGCCCTAACGTCATCAAATGCCTACGCCTCGGAAAATATAATGCCGATAAAAATAGGCTCATCAAAATAAGCCTGGAATCCCATGAAATAGCTCAACATATGCTACGTAACAAAGACAAGCTCGCCAAATCAAATATAAAAATATTCTCAGACCAAACACCCAACCAATAAAAATACCTAAACGATTTAAGAGCAGAACTACAGCGCCGTCAAGAAAATGGAGACACCAATATAATCATAAAATACATTAAAGGACTACCTAAAATTGTGAACAACATACCGTCAAAAAACTAATATCCTCTGCAACCTCAACAATAACCTGTCCAAACCCAAACAAAACAACGCATAAAACAATAAATAATTACTCTCAACTTAACACCGACGCGCAAGGCCTTAAATTTCTGTATATCAACATACGAAGTTTATCAAAGCAAGGGAAAATGGACGAACTTCAACGCATTTTAAAAAGCATACCCCACGTAGTTCACCTGATTTTACTAAGCGAAACATGGATTAAATCCGAGTCCGAAGGCTCTTCACTATACATACCAAACTATATTCATCATTACAATTACCGTAGCGATCGGCGTGGCGGAGGAGTATCTATTTTCGTTCACAATGACCTTGAACACCAAGAAATTCAACAAAACTACATTGATGGGAATATCTTTGGATTTTCCTGGAAAAGTATGCTCTGAACGTCGGCATTATCTACAAACCTCCAGATACGAACAACAAAAACTTTATAGAATACTATTCTTCACAACTTCAACAGAAACGACGATGCATTGTTTTTGGAGACTTCAACCTTGATTTACTAAAACCGGACCGGACTACGACAACCTACACAAATATGATCAAAGAGACTGGATACAAAATACTAAACAAAATGAACAAAAAACATTCAACTCGGACTACCAGTACCACCAATACAATATTAGACCACGTCTGCTCAAACCTCGCCAAGGACGACTTTCACATGGCTGTCATTGAATCATCCTTATCTGACCACAACCATATATACCTAGAACTTAGGAAATTCAAACGACCGCCAAAAAGATTACATCACTCTACAGCGATTGACTACACAAAACTATACAAAGACGTCTCTAATAGCAACTACATAACAAGAAACGACGACTATCATGCTCTAGAGAGTTTCATAAAGGATAAAGTAAAAACAAACACGAAAAGAAAAACTGAAATCCTAAACCTGCCCACAGACGATTGGATCAACAGAAAACTTATGAGGGAAATTGACAAGCGTAATATGCTATGGAGGAAATCTAAAAATGATCCAAAAAATAACGAATTTAAAATGGATTTTATTTCCAAGAGAAACAAAGTACAAAAATTTATGAAGAAAGAAAAACGACAATATAATTTTAATAAATTTTGTGATTGTAAAAATCCAAAGAAGATGTGGTCCTTAATAAACTATCTATCAAATAACAATCCGGTCACTGCCTGCAACATACCTAAGCTAAACGTAAACAACAAAACCATTAACGACCCTATCGAGGTATGCGAAACCTTCAACAACTATTTTGCGTCCGTAGGGAAGCTCCTAGCTACTCAAATACCACATAAATTTCACAATAACTTAATATACACCACAATAAACAATAACCCTAATAAAAATCAATTAGATACCCTCACACCTTGTACCAGCGCCGAAATCACAAGGATAATCGATAATTTAGACCCGTGTTGTAGCTCGGGAATTGATGGCATCACCACTAAAACTATTAAATGCATAAAAAACCTAATAGCAGCAAACCTTACAAATTGTATTAATAACTGTTTCCAGAGTAGCAAATTCCCAAATATCCTCAAAATCGCAAAAGTCAACCCTATATACAAATCCGGCACAAAATCAGATCCCGGGAATTATCGACCCATATCGGTATTAGCGGTACTATCAAAAAATTTTGAACGATTAATTTACACAAGACTAGAAAAATACCTAAACGAAATCAATTATATTTATGATCGGCAGTTCGGTTTCCGGCCCAAATCCAACACCCTATGCGCAACAATCGATTTAGTCACCACTATTAAAACAAATATTGACAAAAAAAACATCGCACTCGGGATTTTTATTGACCTAAAAAAGTCTTTTGACACGGTGTCGCATGAAATCCTATTATTAATGCTAAAAAGCATCGGTATCACCGGAGAAATGTACAATATCATTTCCTCATACCTAGACAACAGAAAACAAGTAGTTAAAATAGGAAACACGATGAGTGGAGAATCTCCCATAGAATTTGGTGTTCGTCAAGGATCTTTGTTATCCCCCCTCTTATTTGCTATTTACATAAATAATATTAACTCACTTGGCAAGCGCATATTGATTACATAAAATCAAAAATAACTTCGCTAATGGGATCAATGCGCGGGTACATAAATAACATTCCAAAAAAAATCCGCTTCAATATTTACAACTCACTGGTTCGCTCACACATAAATTATCTAATCGAAATCTGGGGGTGTGCCACAAAATCTACTATAAAAGATCTTCAAATAGCACAAAATAAATTAATCAAACTTTTGTTTAACTACGATTATCACACACCTACATCCGAGCTATACAAAAACATCAAACTAATGAGCATTCATCAACTTTACACATTTAATTCCTGCGTTCTCATTAGAAAAATCCTTAACAAAACCATACACACACAATTATCCTTCCACACGAAAATATCCAAATACAGCCAAAGGAACCCTAACCAACTACAGACGCGCGCCCCGCGGACGCAATGTGGTAGAAAAAATATAAAATACGAAGGCGTTCAACTTTATAATAATCTACCGGCAGATATCAGGAGCACATCTTCTCTCAACACATTTAAAGCCAAACTCAAGCTGTACGTTACAAAACTAATAAGTTACCGACATATTATGTTAGTCTTATGCCCGTTTTCACCAACCACCCTTAAATTGTACCCTAGCTGAGAGTCCCTTAGGCTAAGGTACCCCTTAAATGCATCCCTTAACTAAATTCATTTTCACCAAGCTAAGGGACATTTTTAGAGGGGCTACTTTAATTAAGTGACAGATTTTTTGTGTTCCAAAAACCGCACTTTTATCGATAACATTTTTAGGTTACATTTTTACATTAATTTAGAACTAAATAAAAATATTTGAAATTGGGAACATGTTTTAACAACAATTACGTTGCAGGACTTTATCTCAACAAGGTTTTAGTAACATTATTTCGGTTTTTTTTGGCAGTATGACGAAGGTCCAGTACCATTTTTTGTTCGTTTTGAGATATGTATTTGACAGTGACATTTCGTTTGAGGTTATTATTTGTGTGACTGGATAGTAAATTGCAGTTCGGTTCGGCTAGTGTTTGTCTGGATTTTATAAATTATATAAAATGGCTGAGAAAAGGAAACGTGGTCAGAATTATACTGCTGAAGATAAGGAAAAGCTGGTGAAATTGTTGTTGGACCACAAAGATACAATTTTAAATAAAAAACGGACGGAACTACAAACGAGGCGAAAAATACCTCATGGATGCAAATAACAAATGCTTTTAATGCTTCAGGGTCTATTTACAGGTTTGAATATTTGTTAACAAATCTCGTATTTTGTGTTTATGTATATTTTATCTTACATTTGTTAATTATTGTAACGTGGAAAAATACCATGCGTACAATAATAGAGAAGACTCTGCTTCACGTCTGGTGTCTATTTTATGTGATTTTCACCATTCTTAGATGAGTACATACATAATACACACCATGTACTACAGTACATTATACATTATACACATTATACATTATACAAACAAAATACATTTTACTTTAAGATTGTGTACACACAATCTTAAAGTAAAATGTATTTTGTTTTCTAGGAGTAAAGAGTCATTAATGAAGGTATGGGAGAATCTGAAAAGTGAAAGTAAATTGTACTATGGCTCTACACGAAGGAGTGCCACACAAACTGGTGGTGGACCCTCACAAATAAAAACAGACCCGATCCTGGAGCAAGTGTGCAGCATTATGGGCCGAGGTTGCTCAGGAATAAATGGTGTTAGGGACAGTGATGCAGATTTTGCTGAGGGAATTGTCCAGGTCCAGGAACAATATCCCCTTCCCCTCGGACCGCGAAAGCGTATAGACGTGCATTCCGTACAAGTATTTCTATTTTTTATTAAAAACAAATAGTTATTTCGAAATTAAATGTTAAATATATTTCGCAAAAGTACTAGGCGTGCATAAAGTTTGAAGAGAACGTGATACGCGGAGTACTGGAGGAAACGAGCCGGCAACAGTCGAGACGGAGATAGAAGGCGGGGCCTGCTGCGCGTACGCCGTACTCGCGTCATCCTTGTCGGCTGCGACAACTCAAGAGCGATAGCGATTAGCGAGTAAATTACATAATTTACTCTGCTTTATTTTGGTTTGTACTTCTGATTATATTACCTAACAATTTAAGGGAACATGTATAAGACACCACCCAAAACTTCTCCAAATAAATACTCATCGCTTTCCGAGTCTGATATCCAGAAGCTGCACGCAGACAAAGATTCAACAGGGAATATCACCCAGAGAGCCAAAACCAAACGCGGATGCCGCTCGGATGATGCCACCGGTGATGCCCTGGATTTGTTTAAAGACGACATCAAGAAGATGATCAGTGAGATGATGTGTACTCAGAGCACTCGATTGGACAAGTTGGAAGGTCATATCAAGGAAATAAAACATCACTACACAGAAATCAAGGTCACAAATGCTGATCTCGAAAAGGCAATGACAGCGATTTCCGACCAATTACAGTCACTCGAAAATAAAATTACGGGACTGGAACACCAGCGTAGCTCCATGGTAATCCAATTATCTACGCTAGAAAACAAGTTGGAAGTTCTCGACCACAATCTCATCAAAACCTCTGTAGAATTACGCAATGTACCAAAAAGGCCTAATGAGACCAAAATCATGCTGTTTGAAACGATATCGCACCTGTCACGACATCTAGGCCTTGATACAGAATCCGCTAGTATCCGTGATATCGTAAGACTACCCTCAAAAAAGGAAAATTTAACATCGAGTTTATCAGTTGAGTTTTGCAATACATTGACGAAAACGAATTTTCTTGCTGCTGTTAAAGACTACAATAAACACAATCCCCGAGACAAGATAAAATCAACCCATCTGAACTTCAAATGTGCACAGGAAACACCTATTTACATCACCGAGCTATTAACAGCGAATTCTAAAAGGTTATTTTACCTTACTAGAAACCATGCTAAGCAACACCAGTACAACTTTTGTTGGACGTCAAACGGAAGAGTTATGCTAAAAAAGGATCCTGATAGCCAGACTATCTTGGTAAAAAGCGAAGAACAACTGAAGCAGCTGGCGACAATAATCAAAACATGACTACGTGCATTTAAGTATACCCTGCTATATTTTAAGAACTTTTTCATTCGTTTTGCGATTTCTTCGAATTGCTCTGATAAAACACTAAATACAAACACAATCAAAACTTATACACATAACTATTACTATCATCACAACATACTCAACATACTCTCATACATGAATCACTCAACACCTACATATTACAACTTCCCCATGTCACCATATTTACTCTCTACATATGCTTGCGTTCATCCCTACTACACCTTACCTAGCTACTTTAATATCTTAAAAAAGTTTTTTCTAAAACTACCCCCCATCATAAGTACCCACACGTTCCTAGAACAAAAACGACCCTATTTACTTGTAACCTTCAAACTACCTTTACTTTACCGGAAAAGTGACTACTAACATTAACAATTTAATTGACAACATTGACGAACTAGCTGTATCAACTACCTATACATGCGCTCCTGAGGAAACACTCTCCATTGTGAAGTATCCTACTAACTTTATTAAAATCCTGACACAAAACATTCGCTCTATAAACCGTAACTTTCTAAACTTACAAACGCTTCTCCACCGAATTTCTTTCGATTGCGACCTGGTTGTTTTAACTGAATGTTGGTTGCCATGCTCCAGCAATAGCACTATCCCGATTCTGAATAATTACTCCGCGTTCATGACCACCAAACATATAAATCAAAGTGATGGAGTAGTGGTGTATTCAAGGACGGACCTGTCTGTTACGTGCGAAGAGCCAGATTTCCATGGATCCGCATCTGGACTTATTATAAAAATTAACCTTGACTTGGCGATAATCTGTATTTATCGATCGCCGTCAATAGACAATATAAACAACTTTCTCACAGTACTTAACAACATTCTCCCGTCGCTGCATAAATTTAAATCGGTGGTTTTAACAGGTGACCTGAATGTGGACATCAAACCCACCACGTCAGACATGCGCTCCCACGAGTATCTAAATTGCCTTGCCTTTCACGGGTTTCTTCCTGCCCACACCCTACCGACCAGGGATGGAAATTGTTTGGACCACACGTTCCTCAAAACAATTTCCCCCACCCACACATTTGTCTTAAGCTCCACAATAACTGATCACTCTTCCTCCTTACTTTGCTTACAAGATAAATGTTTACGAACGGTCGTAAACTCCTTTATAACAAAAATTGACTATGAAGGGCTTGACAAATCAATGTCGCAACTGGACTTCTCCCCTATTCTCAGTATAAAAGATGCAAATATGGCTACCGATAAATTACTGAATTTAATGACTGTGTCCATTTCTGCAAATACCACAGTCAAAAAAGTTCCATCAAAAAAGAGAATACTCAAACCATGGATCACACCTGGTTTATTACGGTGCATAAGAAACAGGGATGCTCTACACAGAAAAGTTAAAAAATTCCCAGGAAATGAAGTTCTAAAAATTACCTACCTTCGATACAGAAGTTTTTGTATTAGAATTTTAAAGAAAGCAAAGAGAATTTATGATACAGAGGAACTAAATAAAGCTAGTAAAAACCCAAAAGCATTATGGGACACTATTAAAAGGGTAACTAACACTACTAAAACTAAGAATACATCAACACAATTACTAACTTTATCATCTTCACCTACTGAGTCCTGTAACACTGTAAACTCATTCTTCGTTAACATTGGCGAGAGGCTTGCAAATGATATAGTTCACACTAGTACTACGCAGCCATTCACAGTCACTCAACCCATTTCTGATACCGCATCGATTTCATCTTTCGTCCTCGACCCTACTGACCTCGACGAAATTACAACAACCATCCGTTCATTACGCTCTGATGCTGCAACTGGCTGGGATGGTATATCACCCTACATCCTGAAGAGGTACTCAACCTCCCTGGCACCCACACTATGCCATATTTTTAACCTCTGTTTCGAGACTGCCGTGTTTCCGTCTTCTTTTAAAAAGGCAATTATTCATCCGATCTTCAAGGGAGGCGACGGGAACTTACCGAATAATTATCGCCCTATTGCAGTTCTGACTGCCCTATCCAAGGTACTAGAACGTCTTATCAGTAAAAGACTCGTACATTACCTAGAACATTACAAACTATTATCACCAAAACAATTTGGGTTTCGTAAACACAAGTCGACCTGTGATGCAGTTCAGGAATTGACTGATAATATTGTACAAAACCTAAACACTAATAAAAAGGTCTTAACAATATTTTTAGACCTTGCGAAGGCGTTCGACACCGTCCCCGTTCGTTCTCTCTTACTCAAACTTGAAGGGATGGGTGTCAGGGGGTT
This sequence comes from Polymixis flavicincta, assembly GCA_949987655.1. Lineage (NCBI taxonomy): Eukaryota > Metazoa > Arthropoda > Insecta > Lepidoptera > Noctuidae > Polymixis > Polymixis flavicincta. The sequence goes on along the minus strand of OX465171.1, from coordinate 4,225,980 downwards.
ACAACTTGATCTCTTTCAAAGCTACCTAACAAATCGCTCCCAAATAGTAAAGATTAATTCTCACAGCAGCAGTGAGCTTCCCATCTACTATGGCGTTCCACAAGGAAGCATTTTGGGACCCACCTTATTTCTCATTTTTATAAATGACTTATGCAATTTAAACATCCCAAATGCCAAGATAACATCTTACGCAGATGATACTGCGATAACTTTCGTCGCCGACACTTGGCCTGAACTCGAGGGAAAAGCACAGGTTGGCTTTGATGTAGCGCTAAACTGGCTTTATTGCCATACGCTTACACTTAATACCTCCAAAACCAAGTTCATAACCTACTCAATTAGTTCTGCTACCCAACCAAACCCACCGATATCGCTTAAAGCTCACACATGCAATTTGCAGGCTCAGGGTTCATGCCACTGTGCACCTATATCCTCTACGGATGAAATTAAATACCTAGGTTTAGTCATAGACAAAAATCTTAAATTTAAATCTCATATAAATGTCCTTGCTGGCAGAGTTCGCAAACTTATATATATATTTAAAACCTTGAGAAATATTGCAAATCCTATAATAATACGTAATGTCTATTTTGCCCTATGCCTATCTATTATTACCTACTGTATTCCCTGTTGGGGCGGTGCTGCAAAAACTTTCCTTAAACCATTGGAAGTAGCACATCGAGCTATACTGAAAGTGGCTACCTTCCGGCCACTAATTTATCCAACTAATCAGTTATACAAAAACTGCAACGTCCTCAACGTGCGGCAACACTTTATTTTACAATCAGTTCTGTTGCAACACCGCATGACCCCATATATTGAAATTACCAAACGCCGAAAAGATATAATATGTACTCCTCCAAAAACCCGCTTGCCGTTTACTAAAAGATTCTTTTATTATCTAGGTCCGACTCTATATAATACAATAAACAAAAAATGTCCAATATATAAATTGTCTTATCAAAATTGTAAAAAGTCTGTCCGCACATTTCTTCAAGATAACACCTACGAGGAAACAGAAAAATATTTAATTTAATAAATTTAATTTAAAAACATAGACCCAAACTAATTCAACCCCCTTACGCACGCATACGCAGCCGCACGCATACGCACACACACACACACACACACACACACACACACACACACACACACACACACACACACACACACACACACACACACACACACACACACACACACACACACACACACACACACACACAAATGCTCGCGCACACTTCAATAACTGTAATTAAAAATTCAAAAACTGTATTATGTAAAAATAAAATAAAACTATAGTAACACAATTAGAGGGGATTGGCACTGTTACTCCTTAATACAGGCTATTTCATAGCCTAGCAAGGAGAGCAGCACGTCACCCACTTGATTGCCAGAAACTGAATGCAAACCACTTTGTAAAAATTTACATGTACTACAATCTGTTTTTATATAAATAAAGATTTATTATATTTATTATTATCCTAAACTAATTTTTGAAAATGTTATACAACCAGAGATTGAGATAGAGGAAATCAATGTTACAACACATTTCCAAGAGGACACAAAGGTAAAGATTATTATTTCTTCTTGTTCTCAGATTTCAGTTTAACTGGGAATAAACTAATATTACTTTAAATAACTTTCAGGACACCATTTGCAAAAATAACACACCACAACAAAGCACTCCATTGTGGTCTAGAAGACGACCCACATCCTCTCAACCTTATGAGAGAACAGAATTAGTCGGCAACCTATGCTCAAGTTTTCAGACTGTTAATAAGAAAAAAGAAGAAATCGAGGAATTGAAAAAGCAGCTACTGGAGGATGAGCTACAATTTAAAAGAAAATTGTATGATCTACAACTTCAAGCGGCATTAAGAGATGTAGAAATAAAAGACGAAGTAATACGACAAATAAAAGGTACATTTATTAAAATGTCATATTTTCAAAATATTGAGTCATTTGATTATGCTGGAATCCATATATTGGATCTCTGGTTGTTTCCGGTAATTGAGGAATTTGTCCATCCCGTATCAGTTGTTCTAAATTGGGAATTGATCTGTCATTTATAGGATCCTGTTCCCTCCTCAAAATGCAAATGTTGTGCAATATGCAACAAGCTAAAATTACATTGATCCCAGTTGGTAATTTAAGGCGTATTCCTAATGCCAGAACAGGAAATCTTCTTTTTATAACACCATACTGTCTTTCCACTACATTTCTTGTTTTAATATGGGCTTCATTGTATCTTTGCTGACCACTGGAAGCCGTATTCAAGTAGGGAGTAAGGAGATGGCTCTGAAATAAATTATAATTAATTTTTTTGTTTTCAGGTGGTGGTTTAGCATTACAAAACTTGTTTGGGGTGCCGAGTAACGATAAATAAGTTGAAACACTTTTTTTTTAAATTATACATACACAATAAAAAAAATATGTTAAATAAAATGATGTCTTTATTCACTTGTAAAGTTGATACTTTTGTGTACCTTCAAAGGATATCCACTGTCCCCTAGTAAATATGATCCTCTATAATCTCCTCTTTCAAACTTTGCGAACCGTCTGCTATTTTGGTAAATTGTTGAATCATGAGTTGAACCTGGCCAGCGAGCAACTACATCTGTCATCAGTAAATCTGCAGAACTTATTGTTTGGACGTTGACAGACATATAACTTTTCCTGTTACGAAACAGTTCAGCATCATCCCCACCTAAAATAGTAACAATGTGAAGTTTAGTGTTTGGGTGATAAATATTGAAATCTAGGATGCTATTAAGGATTAAGTTAGATACCTGGTGATTGTATCTTTATATGCGTACAATCTATACAGCCCAAGACATTAGGGAAACGGGCAATCTTATAAAATTCCTCCTTCACTCTTAGCTGATCTTGTTCCGTTTCTGGAAAAGTTATAAACTCCTGTCGTAGAGTTACAATAGCTTCTGAAACTCTTTTGACAATTCGGCTACATGTAGCTATACTGATCCCACCCATGTCTGCCATCGTTAGCAAGTGACTACCGGTGGCATAAAATCTAAGGGCACATAACAGTTGTTTGATCGGAGGCACGGATTTATTTCTGTAAAAATAATTTCAAGTTAATGATAACATGTAGGTCAAATAACACGTTAAAGCAAACAGTTTTAAGCGTTGTACAAATAGGTACCTACTGTAGGTACCCACACTTAACTATTACCTACTCTCTTTCAATATTAAATGCTTATGTAGCTTACCTGTCGTCTGGATATTCTAAAATATGCTCTAGTTTCTGTAGTAGAAATATCACACTATCCTTGGATAACCTATATCTAGTAAAAAAGTCTTTATCATCATATTGTGTGAAAAAGTCTGGTCTTTCACGATAAACACGCGGCCGCGTAAATAACCTAGGGTTTCCCAATAACTCCACTGTCTCGACAGCTTCAATACTATCAAAAAACTCACTTAATTGATCTTCCATTTAAAAAAATATATTCAAGAACACGCGACCTGTCAAACAACTTTAAAACTAACCCTTAAGATAAGGGTCGGTTAGGGGCTGAAAATTCGGGCCCGTAAATTAAAGGGATTCCTTATGAGTTTAAGTGTCCCTTAAACGTTGGTGAAAATAAAACTTGTGTTAAGTGATCCTTAAATTGTCTTAGAGACTACTTAAAATTTAAGGGTCGTTGGTGAAAACGGGCATTACACACAATAAGATTTCTATATATTCGTACCTACCTACAATACCAAATCAAAACTGTTTGCTACTGGACTACACTTACTTTAATAATGTATTTATTCGCTAAGTGAACAATGTATGTTCTTCTAGAATAAATAAAGAATCTTTAAACCCAATACAATTAAATTGACACAGACTGAAATAAATGTATTTGTTTAAATCATTTCTGATATTATTTCTACCTAGCTGTGCCCCGCGGACCCGCGTACGTTTCGATCCCGTGGGAATATCGGGATAAAAGTATAAGCCTATATGTTAAACCTGGGTGTCAGGTACCTCCATACAAAATTTTATCAAAATTGGTCCAGCCTAGTGTTGAGTAACTCAGCACATGTGCTAGCACAGTTGTAGCTACTCACTTGGATAAAAAGAGTCACTCACTCTTTTTATTTTGAAGTGCTAGCACACACCACAGATTAGCTACACCGCGATTAACTACGTGTTGTGAGTTTTGAACGAAATGAGTCACTCACTCTTTTTATTTTGATGTCCTTCACGTAAACATTCTCATTTCTCTTTCCCTCACCATCACTCGTGCGAGCTGTGTGACGCGCTTAACCGATTAGTCACCGCGTGTGCCTACTCTATTGCGCATGTGTGCCGTCATGCTGTGTTGCGTTGTCGTCAACGTCACTACACACCACACTCGCGACTCGCATGGCGCGTCACGCGACTCACGGCACGTACGTGCTCAGTGTGCTCACAGGCCACCGCAGTCTCGCGGCCTCACCTCATTCGTGGTAGCACAGTGTGGTAGCACACTTGGTACAAAGAGTGCCTCGCACGATCCTCATTTTGCTACCCAACACTAGTCCAGCCGTTTGAGCGTGAAGAAGTTAAAAACATATAAGCACACTCACAAACTTTCGCCTTTATAATATTAGTGTGATATAATTAACATTTTTATTATTACAGGTATTGCCAAGTGGAGCCACATAATTTTTTTATTCGAAAAAGACTGCAAACCATTTTTTTTTCCACCTGCTTTAAACAAGCTGCATATTGAACCCAACTTTGAAGAAAAGATGAAGGTCAGCTTAGCTTGCCAAGTATTCAGCCACTCAGTCACTGCAGGAATGCTTGCGAAGATTGCAAACAGTAAGTTGTCATAATGGAGACAACTTTTAACATTCTTTATGAATTATTATACATCATATCCTTGTATAATGAAAAATTAATAACTCCTTTTAGAAACTTACTTTCGTATATTTAAGCCGTTTAGGAGAAGAATTACGAACACGGCACACCCAAATTGTATACTGGCTGCTTTTTAATTGGCTAGGGAGCTGCTGTAGGAATGGTGTATACACGTAATGTAACCACTACGTAATGTTTTTTCATGAAAAAATAAAATGCACATGTGGCAATAATTAAAACGGCTCGGAAAAATATTTAGGGTTGTTGTGTCCAGTCAAAACGTTTAAGGAGTGATACCTTTATTAACTTACAAAATCGATAAAAAAAAACTACAATTTGTCTAATAACTTGAAACCATAGTTATCCTACAACAAACGTAAACAATATTTTCTTATCTTGAGTTTTTGTTAAGTTCATTCAAAAGCGCATAAAACTTGCCAATAGGAAGAAAGACGCCAAAACATGGCGCCGCACAGTGGTCCGGTTTAAAAAAAAAAAACAGGAGTTAGGATCGAAAATGCATATTTCACTTCCCGCAATTTAACGCTGATTAATACTTATTACTACCAGTTTTCGAAGAAATTGCTCCTTCGCGTCAAAAAAATATATTTTATAAAATGTATGGGAGAAAATCTATTTTATTTATTTTCTCCGTTCAGTATCAAAGTATGGTAAATAAACCTTATATTCTGACAACTACCTGTTATTCTCAACACGATGACGTATTAATTGCTTGCGTATCCCTGTGGCCTTGGCGACTACGATACTTCAAAGTTTAACATTTCAATTTGGAATTTTCTTAATTAGTACCGAGTTTTCATTTCATTTTCATTTTCATTTCATATTTTTTAGTAAAATAAGACTTTTATAAATCGCATTCAGGCATTTGGCAGGTACTCGTATATATTTATTTATTTTACTATAGTAAAAAAACTTTAGTTATGTAATTAAAGACATGTGGGGACTTGTTGCCTAATTGTAACTATCTGAAACTACTCTGATAAGACTCATTTACCCCCACCTCCGAAGATATCGACGACGCTGATAGCCTGTTGAAGATGTGATACTAACTTCGTCAGTCAGTACTTGCGGGCATGTTTGTTATAAATATCTGTGCATGAAACAATTGAAGGTACTATGGAAACGACCCAGCTGCTGCTCGGTGGCGTTACCGTCGCTGGTGGTCGGCTGCAGGACCCCCAACGGGTCCACCCAGCACCCAGGGGACTGACGCCGGGGTTATGCTGCGTGGTGCACCGCGGTACCCCCAGTGCGTATTGTCACCCGCTGAGGCTTCGACACCCGCACGCGGAAGTGAAAGAGCAGCAGCTACGGACACCGACAGCCCATGAGGTACGGGCTACCCCAAAGATTCGCCCGTATTTACGGGCCACTGTATCGCAGCCGCGGTCGGGGGGCGAAGCTCCGATACCGCCTGCCACGCCCCCTTGCGGGGACGTTGCGACTCCCCGGTTCATTGAAGGTACTTGTTTCTCAACCCTTGAGGAAGCAACATTATTATCTAATTATCCGTGATGTGTCAAAGTTTCGTGAGTTTCGTTATGGCTGCATTTGTTACGAACTTGGGCATTTTTATGTTCCTTCGTGTTGAAGACATGAAAAATTGGACACGACTCTATGAAGCTAGCTTTACGCATCCCAGTAGAAATATGTTCAGAAGATTTAGAAATAATCAAAACCTTTTTGAACAATTACATCAGTAATTTCAATCGCAGATGGGCAAGTGCTTCCAGAAATCAGAAGACTTTCATGAATAGACATGCTGCGTGGTTACAATCAAATATTAGTTGGCCAAATTGCACTACTGTTAATTTATCTGAGATTTTTCAAGCGCAAGATGAAGTTATCGAAAACATATCAGAGAATACTTCAGTTGACATCGATACTGTAGCAGCTGTGATTCCGTCAACATAAAATACAACATCTGTGGGCACATCTACCGAAATTCAAATTACGAAGCCTCTTGTTGATCTCAGCAGCAAACATAAGAGAAGACGTTCAGAGTGCCTTTAGTACTATTGGCCGGAAGAACTCACTTTCGCACTATTCGCAAGGCTTAGGATAGACAAGAAGAATGACTTAGCTTGTGTTATTGATTACATAACGAATAATCCTGAAAGTGTTGCAATTGTTCAAACCACATTGTTTAAGAAAAATAAGAAAAAATCTTTTGACGAAGATCACGCTCTAGGTCTTTATACATCATTGAATCTGCCCAAGTGGAAATACTTGTGTTTACGGAAAGTGCTGATAAATTGTGATGTTCCAGTGTTATCATCGTATGGATTTAGCAATTACTTGAGAGAGGAGCTAGAGTGAAGCTTCAAGCCCTATTGGATCTGACAGTCCAGAAGATTCTTCAAGTAACCGGTTCCCAGTTTGGTTCGTCAATTGAAGGATTAAAGTTAATCAGTAAATGGGTTTCGGTGGAGCTTCTTCACAAAGCACCTACAAGCAAAGAAGTGAAGATATAGACTTCAGTGATTCATCGGTTTTCATGTCCAGTTTTGTCCCTCTTAAATTAGTTTCCAGTAATGTTACCATATGGGAAAACCCGACACCTTCGTCAACACAATTGCAGGCCCATTAAGTTCGAGTTTTGTAAGGAGACAGCAGAATACATCAAGCAAGACGAAGCTGCATTTAAAGAAGAAATAGAAAACATCAATCCTACACAATGGCCCGGGCTGGAGATTAGTCACGACCTTCATATGACCACTATTATAACAGATACTTCGTCTGCATCTACCTGCAATATTTGCCTTGCTAAGCCGACCGACATGAACAAGCTATCATAAGTATTTACAAGACCTTTTCGTGAAAATATTTATAAATATGGCCTTTCTTCTCTTCATTCGGTGTATGATGCTACACATATCTTATAACATGGACTTTAAGATGTGTACTGCAAGAAGTGCCAACAAGGAACTAAAAGCTGCGAAGAAACAATTGACACAAGAAGAATTCAAACAGCAAATGGGAATACTTGTGGATTTTGTGAAGCAAGGCTTTGGAACTATCGACGTTTCTTTTCTTTGATTTATGTAACAATTCATATGATTGTATAGATATAAGCAATAGAATAAGTTATGCAGAGATATAACAACGATATGTTGAGGTGTGCGCGCGCGACCGCTGTTTGCTGTAACCTCTTGTCGATCAAACGCAGGCTCGCGAGCACCCCTGCGGCGTCTTACCACGCAGTTCAATATGATTTTCCGGGATATCGAATTCATTTGTTTCTGCTGGCAAATTTCGAAGTATTGCGCTTAAAATTGTAGCAGAATTAGGTAACTATCAATCTTAAATTCTTAAATCTTTTTTTTTCTTCTTCTTTCTGTTTTTAATAATTTTACATCATACTCTGTGTTCAATGTTATTTATATCGCACGCCGTCCGTGTTTGTTTAACTTTTTTATATTATGTAGAAAATGTTGTTGGTTATACATTTGTACTCCCATTTTAGTTTTAAGTTCTATACCATAATACTGTAATGTGTAACCGTTTATTTTCCCAAATAAAATAAAATAAAACTACATATGACGAAAACACAGCTAGAAGGTTTTTTTTAGAGATTACGAGAAATCTGCCAAACTAACTAATATAGACAAAGACCTACTGAATTTGTTTGCGGTTATTCTTCAACGAATTCATCTGGATGTGCCATAGCACATCCAGATGAAATCGTTAACTATGAATATTGAACAATTTCGGACTTATTGCAGAGAAACAGCTGAGATCGTGTTCACCAATACCCACGGTTTTATATGCCCGCAAGTGTGCACAAGCTACTCATACATGGTGCAGACATTTGTCATTACTTTGGCTTCCTACCGATTGGCATTATTTCCTAAGTTGCGGGTGAAGCAAGAAATAAAGAATTTCGAAGAGTTCGTGAATATCACACAAGAAAATTTAACAGGATGAAGACAAACGAAGATTTGCTCTAAAACAATTTTATTCGACCCGTATTTATCCCATATTCGACTAAAATACAACAACTCAAAGCAAGTCGATTTTTTTCCCGATGTTAAATAGCTTTTGTGTTTGCCAGAGGAAGTAACAGAAGAAACCGAAAATATGGATCTACAGGAGTTGCAGTCTGAAGGTGATCCATTAACGTAAACGTGACAGATTTATTGGTGTTGTTATTGTTGGAATTGTGCGTATTAGATAAGTTTATCTGTTACAATAATTCTTTTCAGGACTGCTTAAAATGGCCCTTTTCAGGGCTACTGAAAAAAACCCTTTTCAGGGCTCCATCTATTTCCAAATTTATTTCTTAAGATGAGTCACACTAGTCGTATAACCAACAATTTATCAATTTTGGACTTGGTGACACGAACCACGACTACAAAAGCTGATCGTAGTAAAAGCACAGTGCACATTATAAACCATTTTATTATATTCAGGTAATTTTTATCTGAAATAATGATTCAATATTTGGATATAGATAAATTTCTAACGAAAGCAGATTTTAGACTTCTAAACAGATTGCCACGATATCATTGACTTTAATACTAAGCGGCCATTCCATTTCATTGTATCAAATAAAAATCAAATTGGTAATTTATTGCATTTTAGGGATTTTTGGTGCCACTACTGTTTAGAGTTTAGCGTATACAATCATCATGTGCAAGATGAATGTGACGATTGTTTCTACTCAGTTCCAGAAGGAACGGAAAATAGTGATGTGATTCCCTTATCTTCAATTTCAAAAGTTCTCGCTTATAATCTTCTTATACTTGAGTACCAATCCATTACGAGTTTATTACACATGTATTAGAATGTATATTTTATTTAGTTACTCAATATATTATGTCTCATAATATTGTACAAATTTAAACTGAGGACCATACAATACACAACCTAAGTACCAATTAACAAATGAGTAAACATAAGTTTACCACGACCACGACACAAACACCTCTACCGCGCTTCACCTCCCGCACTTGCCTTCAGTAGCAAATCATCTTTCACCGTGACGTGAGTAAACGCAAGTGACCGACGCTCCCGTCGTGCAGTGGCGAGAATATTGGTTAGTTTTTAAACCTAATTAAATACAACACACACTGGTCACGTCTTTATCCCTTGTAGGGACGGAGCCTGGGAATAAAAAACCTAAAAGCCACATTTAGCATTAAACAAATCTTTCTTCTTTGGAATATTAATGTATTAGTGCAGAAATGATGATTACTTTAAAAGTATGATGTGAATACATTCCTAAAGTATTCACTATTTTATTAAAATACTCTTTTTACATAAATCAATGGGATTATTTAATATTTAAAAAAATGTAATTGTTAACTTTTTTAACATAACGGTTATACAACAATACAAAATATGATTCAGTAATTATATAAAATAACAATATATGTATTTCGACTGGATATTCTACTCGTAGAATAAGTAGAACTATGAATATAAATGATTATTTTTACATTGCAGCGCGAACTGACTGTGACTGAGGTTTAGGCGAGCCGATAAGGTCGCAAGCGCAGGAGTGCACTACTGTAGGTATATATAGCGTGTCATTTTAGATTTGATACGTGATTTAGTTTTAGTTTTTTAGTTTATGAGTTGTGTTTTTATATTTTTCGCTTTTTTTACACCGTAAACATGCCCTTTAAAATTGTTGAAACGAAGGAACGAGGAAATTTTACTCTCACAATTATCCCTGATAAATGGGACCAAAATACAATTCTACATTGGCCAAAACGGAGAGTGGAAGACTTGTTAGATCAAGAATTATCTTACCCTGACGATTCTTGGCTCACCATGAACTGTCAGATCAAAAGGACTGAATTAATTTCTAAACAAAGTGCAGAAGCTGAGCTAGCTTCCATGTTACAAGAAAGTGACACAGATACTAAATGAATTACACCACAAACGTACAAGGGTAAGGCTCAAATTTTACGCGCACTCTCTAAAAATGTGCTGTCCCAGAGTTTAAAGAGTATAAATAAAATATATAAAATAATAATTATTTGTTTACATTAATAATGCAAGAAAGTTGACTATTTTGTCATCATAACAATTTTTTTTTTCATTTGAATATTCCAATTATATACCTATTTAATAATTGAAAATAAAAAAGTCCACTTTTGTCTTCCATACAATTTGTTGATGTCCGTGTACGTACACTTCTCAAAGTTCATTCAATATATTTAGGAAACACATAGTTTTTTTTAGTTCGCGTATTTTATGGGCTTCAGAATATATTAGTATAGTTCATAGTAAAATAAGTTTAACATTTATCGAAGCGTTATGATTATATCAAGTAATTTAAAGATGTCCTAAATTTCAATCCAGTGTGACACTTCAGTTGTGCAACGCGATATTTTGGGATTTATTGACATTCTACCATGATCATCAAATTATTTTGGAGCGGCAACACAGGTCCATGATATCCGACTAACTTCAGCGTGCTTCTGCCATTTTGTTTTAGTGTCAGATGGAAGATTGTGACGGAACGTATTGTGTGACCCTAAGAAATTGTAAGTTTACTTTATTATATTTTCGAAATTTGAATGACTTTCATGATTTGTGATATTTAATTGTATACCGGCTGACATTTTTTAGCGTCTGGACAACAATATGACGTGTCGTGTAAGTAGAATAGAACTCATATACGCTGACCTTTCCCTGGTACCATTGATTTAATAAAAGTTCGGAATATCCTTAAAATACATGAAAAAGAATACATCCTACGACACTCGCGTAAAACTAATAATAGCCAAAATAGTAATAGTAAACGGGCGTAAGCTGCGATCACCCATGAATGAAGCATGATGAAATGTGAGCGAGACGCTAGCATTAATTTCGCTCTACATCTTTGCAGCTGATCCCTACACACATTTGCGCGTGTACCTACACACGTCACCGTGCTGTGTGGAGTTGTAGTAGGCAAATAATTTGATACACTGTGTGACGCGTGTCTTGAAACCGTAAACAAAATAAATTACGTCTCGTAAGATCGGTTTTGTTATAAATGTAAACAAACCTGTTGATGTAAAATTCTTATAACAATCACTCACATCTGTATTTCGAACGTTTTAGCTTGATGTGTAAAAAAAAGAACCCTAATAATTATTATTGTAATCTAAAACCATTGAAACAAATGCGTAGTGGACTAAGAAAATTGCCTAAAAATACGGTAAGAATAAGACGGCTCGTCTAGTGAAGTGGTTGAGCGATTAGCTGCGTGTTCTTTTATTTTGTGTGGGTTTTGAAAACTCAACCAGTGCTCATTGTGTACAGACGTCAGCTGATCAACCTATCCCAAACTGTCAAATTTTCCCAATTGAACATGAACCTTATTCCTTCGGAATAAAGTTGAAAAACTATCGAAGAAATTTGACAGATTTGGGTAGCTTGTAGTGCTGGCCTCTGTACGTTGTAGATACTAACGCGTGTAAATATGGACTCGTCGGTCCATAGAATGTTCGCCTGCGGGTGGTTCTGCAGCCAGCGACAGTACTTAATACGAGGTCCACTGTGCTGGGGTTTCGGGGTCAGGGATTCCGTTACGTCTAAGGGATTGTAGGTGTTCTTCGTCGGCGTACATTCGCCTCGCACCATTTAAAGTTTCACCGGACAAAAAATAATACGTCATCATGGCAAGGTACGCTGCAGCATGCGTACGTCATTATGAAAACAATCACTGGGCACTGACTGGGCAGTTGAAGCACCGCACACGCGAAAAAAATAGCGATCGACGTCATGCTGTGACCAATCGCAGGTGACTGGAGGTGGAGAAACGGTAACCGGCGCGCGCGGCGTGCGCATGAGGTGAAATGTGAGCGGTACCTACGCCTGCGAAAAAAGCGGCCGGCTTCAATCAAAGGATTGAATTTCGCTACGAATTTTCATTGATAATTTCTGTGCGTAGAGTAGGGTGCCTATAAGTTGGATTTTGATATTATTTGCCAATTTTTTGGTATTTTTGTAATTTAATTTTTTTTTTAGTTTTAATGTGAAAAGTTTACTACAAATAAGTAATAGTATTCATTGATAGGCTAATTTAATTTCAGTTTTCAAAAAAAAAAAGGGTAATTTCTGTGCCATAGGGGTCTACTCCGTTCACCTATTATACCCTATTTTTTTCCAGACGCTAAAAAAAATCAGCCTGTATATTATCTACTTAATTAATAAAATATTACACTAACAATTAGCTGTACTGTACATTTTATGAATTACATTTTTTTTTATGTTAGGTTATGTAGAATTTTTGATCCGTTGTGCGACGAATGACACAAAATTGTTGCGACGTGTCACAACGGAAATTATAAAGTTGTGTACCCATCAACTTTTTAATATATTTATGAAAGCATGATAAAGTACCTAGGTACTTGCGTATGTTTTGTTTTCAATTGCTTAGTAAGTTAATCAAAATTTATTTCAGATGCCTTTGTCTGCGGCGGAAAGGTGTCGAAGGTACCGCGAAAATCTTAAACAGTCTAATCCTGAAAAATATGAAGAAATGAAAAAGAAGAACGCTGAAAGAACAAAAGCTAAAAAAAGAAAAATAGCAGATATGAGTGAAGATGAAAGAATGACGGTGAGAAAGCAATGGCGGGATGCTAAACGCAATAAAAAAGATGAGAGGAAAGTTAAGCAAGTCGTAGCTGCTGATAAGAGACAACGTCGCAAATATCATAGCAAATTACAATGTGAAAACAGAATTTTGAAGGAAAAAAATAAGAGCTTAAGTGTAAGAAATAGCAGCCTTAAGAGAGCTACATTACGATACAGAAAAAAAATTAATACACTCACCAATCAATTAAATCAACTAAAAACAGAAAATATGGTCGTACCTATAAAATCCCCTACTACTCCTATTACAAAATTCATACAAGAAGAAGTGCCTGATATAACTGAAGAATCTAAACAGAAGGTAAACTTTTTAATATTAAATATATGATAAGAAAAACAAAAAAAAATAACAAGAATAAAATGTTTTTCATAATTGTATAAATGATTTATTTTTATATTATGCTTACAGATAAGGAAAAAATTATTAGAAACCCGTGTTCTAGAAGAATCCCTAAAAGAAACTTACAACGGCAGCAAATCAATCAAGGAAAAAAACGTTTTAAAGAAACTTTTTGTCAGTGAGTCGGTCAAAAAATACAAGATGCAAGCTAAAATAAGAAAATGTTTGGGATTGAAGAGAGGTATTCGCAATTATTATTCTATAAAGCAGAAAAAAATCAGAACAGCCAAAGAACTTAAAAAATTCTACGAAAGAGACGATATTAGTCGCATGACGGCTGGTAAAAAAGAATGCATCACTCGTAATAAGATAAAAAAACAGAAAAGATTTTTACTAAATACCTTGTCAAACTTGTACAAGATATACAGAAGAGAGGGTGGAATTTTGTCTTTTGCTTCATTCAAGCGCTATCGTCCATTTTACATAGTACCTCCGCATGTGAATAATCGCAACACGTGTGCTTGTATCAAACATGCTAACTTAGCTTTTAAAGCCCAAAGTCTGAAGAAGTTGGGCTTAATATCGTCTGCTGATCCAAATGACTTAGTATCTGAAATAGTTTGTGACGTTAAATCAAAAAGCTGCATGTATTCCGAGTGCTCAGTGTGCTTTGGGAAAAAACTTAGATTTGATATTGCAACAGATGCCCAAGAAGTATCTTGGCTTGAATGGACCACTAAAAATTATGAGTACGAAAAATCCGGTATACGCAAAACTACAAAAAAAACAGTTCAAGAAGAAAAAACAGGTACTTTAAGTACACTTGCTAATCTGATTCAACAAGATCTTGTAAAATTTAAATGTCATCATTTTAATATTTACCACCAACACAAACAATACAAACAAGCTATAGATCAAATTCAGGACAAGGAAATTATCATACACTGCGATTTTTCGGAAAATTATTTATGTAAGATGGCGGAAGAAGTGCAGTCTATGCACTTTGCAGGATCAAGGCAGCAAATAACTTTGCATACTGGGGTTGCGTATGTAAAAAATGAAAAACCTATATCTTTCTGTACTGTTTCCCCATCATTGAAGCATGATCCTCAGGCTATATGGGGCCATTTAGGTCGGTCGATTTTTTTAAAGCAAAATGCCCTGCTATCAACTGTGTGCATTTTTATTCGGACGGACCCACGACACAGTACCGACAGAAAAAAAATTTTTGGCTGTTTGGTGTCAAAACGAAGGAAGCTGGATTAATTCAGGCGACGTGGTCCTTTTTTGAGGCTTCACATGGAAAAGGGGCAGCAGATGGAGTGGGCGGAGCAATAAAAAGGCTTTTAGATAATAGAGTCTCTTATGGCGATGACATAGTTGATGCTAAGTCCGCATTTGAAGTTTTGACGAAAACTGAGACAAACATCAAATTGTTTTACGTTTCTGAAGACAGTATTGAAAATGTTGAAAATCCTCAAAATATAAAACCAGTTCCTCAGACTATGAAAATCCATCAGATCATTGCTACAAACGATAAACATGTTATCAAGTACAGATCATTGAGTTGTTTCTGCGCGAGAGGTACCTGTGATTGTTTTTTGCCTAAAATTCATAATTTTTGTCAAAACTCAATCACAGTTCCTTTGAAGAAAGGTAATTCAAAAAATAATAAAAAGAAAAATTACGAATCAGACACAACTTCTGAAGATACCGACAGTAATGAGGTTCAATTCGCAGATACCGACGATGATTACACAGATGACGACGACATGGATTTAGGAGAAATGGAGATAGAAATAGTAAACGACACAAATCGAAACAATAAAGTGACAATTTTATCTGAAATACGGTCTACGCCAGAAAATCAAGCTTATTTTGATTTAAGAAATTACGGGCCACTAACGCTTGCCGCAATAAACCCCAATAATTTTAATTTGTGTCCTCAAAATGGGAAAGAAAATATTGATAGACACGCTACCCCTGTTCCATGTTGTTCAAAAGATAATGACACAGACGTATCCGAAACCTATAAAATAAATGACAGTATACTAATAAGGTATTATCAAAGAAAAATCTGGAAGTATTACGTAGGCTTTATCGATAAGATTGACATCAAAGATGGTGATACTTGTTATGAAGTTCGTTTTCTAAAGACAATTAAAGG
Source organism: Polymixis flavicincta (assembly GCA_949987655.1). Taxonomy (NCBI): domain Eukaryota; kingdom Metazoa; phylum Arthropoda; class Insecta; order Lepidoptera; family Noctuidae; genus Polymixis; species Polymixis flavicincta. The sequence continues at coordinate 4,209,999 of OX465171.1, read as the reverse complement.
AGTTAATGTAAAATTCATTATTCCAAAAAAAAAGGATTTTGACATTGTAACTGACATTTTAATTGTTAAAAAAATTAAATTAACTCCTCTCGACAAATCGCATGAGTACTGTTTGACTGAAGATGCAGACGAAATATATTTTTAAGAGTCAGTTCATATAGTAATATGGCGTTAACAAATGGAGGGATAACATATTGCGACTGATTTTTTTTAATCATAATTTTAATTACTTTTGGGAAAACGTGCCATTTAAACTGTGATTCAAGTACAATAAAAAAAATATTATTATTCATCGAGGGTATGTAACTCAAATGTTTAAATATTTCATTGTTGATTATTTCATTTTGTTGAGTTTGGATATGATGGCAATATTATTTAACCGAGTTCGGCAACTCCCCCGATTGGACCCGAACACCAAAACCTCCGCCGGCTCAGTATCACCCCCACTTGGATACGAGACATACTATACGTCGTGTTTGACAGTTCTTGAATCCAAGTGGGGGGCGATATTGAGCCGGTAATGGGGGGAGGTGGAGCGTGGTCATTTTTCGTTTATTTTCTTATAAAACTCTATAATTATGTATTTCATAATTAATAAAGCAAGAAAATATATCTTTTGTATTCATTTGAAATTTGTATACTGGCCTCAATAAACATCTGATTTAAAGCCAAAAGTACGTTATTTTATATTTTTCAGGCATGTCTATTCAGACCACACAAAAATTTCGAACCGGCAAACATATTATCATTATTTTGACCATATTGTTAAATATTTTTTTGGAAAAAAATTATAACATATACAGACACCAGCACATCAAGCTACGTTAAAAATTGATTAAAGAAATTTGACAGCTTGTAGCTGTCAAATTTCTTTAATACATTTTCAACTTTATCGCTAAACCATTAAGGTTCAAGTTTGATTGGGAAAATCTGACAGTTTCGGGTAGCTTGACCTGCTGGCGTCTGTACACTATATATTTTGTTACTACATAATATTATAACCTAGCAGTATTATTTTTGGCCAAAAACTATATCAAATTGTTTGCAAACTTTTTTTAATTCGTTAGGTTTTTTTTCTCTGGGCTATGGATTGATTTTTCTCACTATTTCGAGGTTCCAGATAGCCCTTACGCATTAGTAGTAGGGATGTATACCTACTTAATTATTATTATTGAAATAATAATAATAACTATTAATATATTTTACAATCCATGTGCACTATGCTTTACAAATTCCGTTGTGCAACGTATTTTCGTTTGTGACACATTCCGTTGTGTTTTCCATAGTGCGACTGCGCAAAAAATTTGAGCCTTACCCATTATTGTCGTAACAAGACGTGTGTGGCTACTCAGCTAGCCTTAAACAAGTTGCAGTGGCCGACCAATTATTCTTCCCAAGCCCTATGCTTGGGAAGAACGCTATGGGGGAGTACAGGAGATATTGAACGTGAATAATGTTCAGCTTCATTCGAAAAAATCTGCACTGTAGAGTTAATGGATTTTTGTAAAAAAAATATCATGATTAAAGTAAACAACATAATTGTATCTCTTCATTCAATTTTTAGCTCCAACTAAGCTTACAGGAACCTACTACACTGGCATGAGCCCAGTAGCATCATTGACCTCATTTTTGTCTGTCTTATAAACCACTTGACCATTGTGGCTGTAATTGGGGTCAGTAGATTGCCTTGGGGTCGATGTTTTAGTTCAAATAAAAGATATTTTCCAACAACGATGCAGACTAACAATAAATTCAATAGTTCCTTCTGTGAATTTGTTTTCTCAAGAATCGATTTTTGTCGATCAACAAAATAATGCAAAACAAGGACGTAACTCGACAAAACGAGCTTATCCAGATTTGTGAGGCTTGTAGTCTGAGGCAGGTAACAATTCTGGTTTGGTTTTGTACACCAAGCCGTAGCCCTACCAGGTTACACAAACAGTACCGCTTTCTTCACTTGACCCCAGTGGTCTGTCCCTGCCAGAATTTTATTGTATTCGCCATAATTTCAAACAACGACGATGACTAACATTAATTTCAATATTTGCTTCTGCGATTTAAAAAAAAATCATTTTTTGTTGATCAACTATAAATAATGCAAAATAAGGACTGTAACTCGACAAAACAAGCGAATTCAGATTGGTGAGGCTTATAGTCTGAGGCAGGTGACAATTCTGATTTGGTGTTGGTACACCAAGCCATAGCCCTACCAGGTTACACAAACAGTAACGCTTTCTTCACTTCACCCCAGCGGTCTGTCTGTGCCTGCCAGAATTGTTTCTGGCTCTGCCATGATTTCAAACAACAACGACGACTAACAATAATTGCAAAATTTCCTTGAGATAAAAAAAAAGAATCAATTTTTGTTGATCAACAATAAATAATGCAAAATAAGGACTGTAACTCGACAAAACAGGCTTATCCAGATTGGCGAACCTTGTAGTATGAGGCAGGTGACAATTCTGCTTGTACACCAAGCTGTAGCCCAGCCAGGTTACATAAACAGCACTGCTTTCTTCACATCACCCTGGTGGTCTGTCACTGCCAGAATTGTTTCTGTCTCTGCCATAATTTCCAACAACGACGACATCTAACAATATATGGAATAATTCTCTCTAAGAATTTGTACAGAGTACACCAAATCTCTTTATTTTCATTTTAGTTAAATACCTGCTGAATGACAGCTTGAAATTCTGTTATTTCTTTTCTTAGACGTTAGAAGATTCAATATAAGTAAGTCTATCTGAATGTCTTTGAACGGCATCAGTCCTAGACAAACATTTTACTCGACAAAACAAGGTTATCCAGATTAGTGAAGCTTGTAATATGAGGCGGAGGAGTTTGTACACGAAGCCGTAGCCCTACCAGGTAACACAAACAGTACCGCTTTCTTCGCGCCACCCCGGCGGTCTGTCTCCGCCAGGTGAGACCTCCGGTTCCCCGGAGGAGGCCCAGCGGGAGACGACCAGCGACAAAGGTGGCGACATAACACACTTGACTTCAATGGGTTAAAGCGCATCCTGCTGAGGGATTGACGGTCAGTGAGTCGTCGCCTTGACTTTCACTTTCACAAATATATTCATCGGAAGGACCTACCTATTTAACGAAACTATTCTTTTATTACGGCAATGTCAAATTGGCAATGAAATGACGCTTACGAAGCAAAACAAATCAGTGTTGCCACTTGCCAGACGAGTGCGAGTGAATTATCGTATCAACATTTGATAATTATCGTGCCCGATGAAGAATTATCGTATAACTGCCAGAACCGCGCGAAACGCGCTTTTCGCAAAACTAAATATAGGATAGGAACTTTAGGAAGTTAGTAAATTAGAAAATAATAATAATCAAAGAGTAGGATCATCGGAATCACTATTTACTACATCTACCTCTGCAGCAGCGCCAGTCGTTTTGTAATAAAGGGCTGCTGAAGTCATTCGATATATAATTTTTTCAGCTGGTTTTTAAAACCATAACAGTATTCTTTTGTTTGGTTTTTTACGCATTGCGCTGAAAGTAAAGCCTCTATAACAGTTTTTGTTGCAAGTTTGTTTCTATACAGCAGGCTTAGCACGACCACCGATTTGTCGACGGAAGAATAGACATGACTATTAAATAAATGATGCACAATATGATAAGATAGCTATGTTTTTCTATTCATTATCACAGTTATGCGTTCTAAACGAATCATGATTTTGTAGATAATCGTATATACTTTGTGGCCGTCGATTGGAAAGTTTTGTTCTCAGTGTGATTTTGACAGTTTGGGAAGAAATATTCTTCTGAAATAGTCTACATTTATAAGGACCTAGACAAATATCGTTAGAAACGAAAGACTAAATGACAGATTGTAGAAGGATATGTACGGTGCGATAACAAAAATGTAGGAACGAAATGTCACTTTGTATTGAAAAAGCACTGTCTATTCTTCGTAGAAATACAAAGCGGCATGCTAAGCCCGCTGGTTTTCGTCAAATTACTTTTGCTGAATAGTCGTTCAGTGGTAATAGTTGAAGTGTCAAACCGGCCAGAGCAAATTGAGCTAGACGTGTGCGTTATTTAACGTAATCGGTTTCAGAAACTGCTTACGCGGCTGATAATTGTGTAACTAATTTCGTGGACAAAAATGTAACGATTATTTTACGTACGAAGTTAGGGGCTGAAACTGCGTTAAGCGGACGCCCGCGCGGTTTCATACAAATGTGCCCCGTCGCGGTCCCACGCGCGGGCGTCCTTCGCGGGTTAGGCTACTTTAAGTCGCGGTAGCACGTTCCCGTGGGATAATTTCCGACATCCACGCGGATCCCGCGAAGCCGCGGGCAGCAGCTAGTCGTAAATAAAATGTCCCCGCGACTGACATCATTACGATCCCAACTCGCATGTCCACGCACATAGACCCGCGACTGTTGACCATCGCGGGCGCCCGCATAACGCAGTGTTGGCCCTAAGAGTTGACATAACACTTACACAACGAACGGCGTACGCGAAAGTGTTTCATTCAATAGATTATTATTAAAATTATTATATGTACGTTACGTACTACGTCTCGCAAAACGAGAGTAAAGAGTCCCTTCGGAATTATAAACTGTTACATTCGTAATTATAGGTAACATAACATACGTAAAATTAATATCATAATACTTATAACTTGTAACATTTTCATAATCATAACATAATACAAACGCAAAACCATACCAACTGTATACAAAAGTAACTAGTTACAAAAATAATCGGTTTTGAAACTAGTTACTCATATCCTCGAAACTACGAATAACCGATTACGCCCAAAAGACGTTACGACCCATGTATAAATTGAGGTAAAACTGTAGTCTTCAATCAATCAATATTCTTCAATCTTCAATCTTCGGAGGATGGTTGGAGATTATCGTACTTTGGCGTACGATAGGATGTACAATACAATATGTACATATTCTATTGTATTGCACATACAGAGCATAACCTGCTGGCGACTGTACATCGTACCGGTGTCTAAATTATGGTACATGTACGATGATTGTCGTATGTAGAGTCGCCAGCAGGTCAAGCTATCCCAAACTGTCAAATTTTCCCAATTGAACATAAACCTTATTCCTTTGTAATAAAGTTGAATAAAAATATTGACAGATTGGAGTAGCTTGATGGGCTGGCCTCTGTTCAGTCACGAGCATTAATATGTATACACATCGCCAAATTCAAAAGCGATTTTCTTTTATATAGCGATTGCAACCTTGAGATAACTTGGGTACTCGTATTTCATTATAGTGTGGGTCCCAAATTTTTTTTTATCATAAAATAAGATTACAATGAGTAAAAGTGGAGAAAATCACTTTTAAAAGTTGGTAAGCGTATACATATTATTGCTCGTGACTGTACATACGTCTGGCATCACTGTGCAAATAACTTAATCAGTGTTGCCAACTTCAAAAGTTCAAATTATCGAGTTCCCACGTCGGAATTATCGTAATAGGGCAAATTATCGTGCAAAGAAAAAAACGAAAAAAAAAACCTAATAAATTCATCAAACATTGACAACAAACGACAGTGACTATATTGCCAAGTTTCACCACTAGTAGCGCTAGCAACACAAACTGCCAAACTTTACACATAACTATGGAGTGTTTGAACTGTATGAAGTGTACAGGTCACAAAAGTCTTTATTTACGTTTAACGATCTGTGTTCACGCGTATTAGGAAAAAATAAAAAATGAATAGTAATTCGAAAATTTCATTGAAACGTCAGGGAAAGAGATGGAAGAATTGTTGACGTTCAAAAGTGCCTTTTAAGTGCCTAATTGAAATAAATGCTTTGATTTTGACTTTGAGAAGAAAGAGACATTTACATGTTGATGGATGCATTGTGGCGTCACGTATTGTGCTATTGTGTACGCACCCTATTACGTCGCGTTGCCTGTACTATGTCAAAAAAAAATCAGCTGTTCCATACATTTAGAGAGCGTAGGTATTGCACTTTTCTATGACACCGGTGATTTTCTTTTGTTTAAGATTATGCCCGTTTGTCATGACGTCATTTATGACTATTCACGGGACGTCGTTGTCCTCCGTTAGGAGTACTGTGTGTTCTGTGTCACTCATCATCATAATTTCAGCTGAAAGACGTCCACTGCTGACTGCTAGACATAGACCTCCCCCAGGCTCCTCCACTTCTACCGGTGTTGTGCTTCCCACGTCACTCCAATCGATATTATCGCAACTCGGAACGTAGCCTCTCGTGAGCGCTGTCAGAAATGTCAGTTGTAATGTAATATTTTGGCCATGTTCCGAGATAAGCTACTATCGATTTGAGCGCGCTCACACCCGTCGTAACTAGCGTGAGCGCGATAACGATGTCCCGCGAAACGTCATAGATGACGTCATGACATGTGGCATCTTGCGATAAGGCCGACTATGCGTTATTCTAATATCACCGTGCTGTCAAAAATGACAGTTGGGCTGTTTTGTTTTAATTCGCATCGTATCTTTAGCTAACTTTACACTTTTATCGCGATCACGAGCGTTCCGTATTGTTGACAAAAATGACGGTTATTAGCTGTCAGAATCGTGATAGTTAACTCGGAAAGCAAAATATCCGTGTGAGCGCTCACAGCGCTATTTTTCTAATACGGAATGCGCCCTTTGTTTCCCCGTTTCTGCCATATAAACAGTAGCAGACCAAACATTAATCCATAGTCGATGGATTTGATTCTTTATCCTTTTTTTGCTAAGCGACAAGTCCTATGTAGTACCTATCTCGTAACTGTTGTCACACTGACTCATACATAGACAAAATTTGACGCGTAGCTCGTCTTTCCCACGCCGCCATATTGATAAGCAACGTTACGTTCTTCACATTAAATCAACTTTTAGTAACTATACAGTATTATCGGGCTTGTATTTTTTTTTCTTTCCTTCGCACGCTTTCTCAACACATCTGACATTGGCAGAATTGTCGACATCGGCACAATAATTGCCATAAACAAAAATAGAATAGAACATTACGTTCTATGGTGTTTCTATGTTTCAACCGCAAAATATTACTTGAAATATTACTTGTTTGGGACTTAATACACAAAATAAAATGGTAAAGTGCTGTGCGTACCAGTGTTAGAGTGCTAGCTGCCACAAAAAACCTGGATTGGCCTTTTATCGGTAAGTTTTTGTCATCGACATATATATATCGGAGCGTGGCGTATTGATATTCGCAATTCGCTCTCGTACGAGATCAGAAGTAGCTACTATTGGGCGTGGTAACGCGACGTTAGTTAAGGAAAAGATAGTTGTAAATGTTCTACAATTATAATTCTCTATATAGTTTACACAACGACACAAGTACACAACTTAAATCTTATAACCAAACGGTAAAACAGGATTTCGCAGAGAGGAACGTTTTCGTAGGTCACGCCTATGCCTTACGATGTTTCAAAACAGAATGTCGGCTTGAGCTCGAGGCCCCTTTCCCCAACATCTCTCCCCACCAGGAACATTGTTCCTTCTTCATCATAGGCCGACCCACGACTACGTTCGGTAAACTGCATATGCAACGCAGATGTTACCGCCGCTCTTCGAAACCATTCATCCTTCTCAGAAGGGCTCCTATAAAATCTATACAATTTGTTTGACACAATGATCTGCGCAGCGGAGAATCCACTACGCAAAAATAGATGTACAGATGTGTAAAATAAACAATGCAAACTCCAAGAAACTTAAAGTAATTTGCTTTCAGTCCTAAAACTGTAAATTAGAACAAAGCACTGCAGTAATTAATGTTTGCCGCGCCGATTCCCACGCGCGTCGACATATATATAAAAATATGGACTGGAAATACCTACAAAAAAAGGTGCATACTGTAACAAATCAAACTTAAACCTAAGGGAAATAAAGATTTAAGCAGATTTTTACATTTTTAATTTAATTGTCCAATAGCCGTCGTAGAGTAACCAATCTCCAACCTTGGCAGTGCCCACTAGTGGGTTAACACTCCAAGAGGCCGAAAGGGTGCCAATTATCTTTCGATAATGGAACGTGTGTGGGGGTGTAGAGTACCTAGATGAAGTTTAGTATAAAGAAGAGTCGAGTAAAAGTGTGTGAAAAATAATAAAATGCTTACCAAATTAAAATCCAAATATACTCACTTGAGAAAGTGTAATTTAGAATTTAGGAAGATGAATATCTGAAAATCTGAGGGGTGGGTTAGTATAAAATTGGGCGCCAAACTGTAACAAATCAAACTTAAACCTAAGGGAAATAAAGATTTAAGCAGATTTTTACATTTTTAATTTAAATTAATAAAAAATACAAATAGTTTTATAAAAAATTACCTATTTCACTAGAGTCCTTTAGTATCACAAACTGGGAGGAGGATATATTGTGAGGAGGGTTCTTAAGTCACACACACTGGGAGGAGGATATGTCGTGAGGAGGATCCGGTATGAGCGCCTTGTTGTCTATTGGTTGTAGTAAGACGAGCAGTGGAAACAGGAGGGACCCGACAAAACTCCGAAGCTCAATAGTAGGGCCGCAGCAGTAGTAGTATTATTAGTGGAGGCTTTTCAGAAAAATAAACAGCACCTCCATACATCAAATTACGTCGCTGTCCCTCTTCGTAGTTCCCTCTCGTAGTAGTCCCGCTTTCTGCGCTTCGTCCTCTATTTATACTAGTTTCAGCCGTTCCAGAACATTTTTTACATTTTAAAATTATATCCTCCAGTGGCCAGACACATGTAACCAGCCAGCACATATTATACAACCATGTGTGTGTAAAGAATTTAAAGATATAATTTAAAATTAAGAAGTAAACAATCATAGTTAATAAAATACAATATTTCAGCTAATAATATTGATAAAAATAATTTATAATAATTAAACCAAAAAGTAATTCTTCATAGATTAGTGAGAAACTCTATGGAAAAAAAAGAAAAGTAACTGACAGTTTGACAAATCTTGACATACATGTCACAACATATTTATTTTATTACAGATATTAAAGAAATAGTTATTGTAACACGCAAATACTATATTTCCTTCCAGAAAATGAGTATGAAGGTACATAGAGAATGCTTAAATTTCAAGGTTAATGTTAACAAAATGTAAGTATAAAGAATAATCATTACAATACCTACAACTCATAATGTCTCATAAAATGGCCGCCGTTGTACGTACCTACTATTATGACACATTATTGTAAACAAAACGAAGTATTATTAAATTATAAAAAGGTCTGATATACGAAAATTAACCCAAATATAAATATTTTACCCATAAATTCATGATTGCGTAACGATTTTATCATCGAATGTGTATTAATATTGTACAATTGCATGAAAACCGGCTCCTAACCTGCAAAGACAAATTATCGATGATTTTCATTCTTTATTGCTCCACACCTCACAATACAATACACAGGCGTGTTCAATTGCTGTTTTCCAACATTTACATGCAGTTTTAAAGGTACCTAAACTTCTCGTAATTTTCTCGCAAATCTCATTAACACAAAACATAAACAACCATTTGACAGCAAAACTACCACGAAACTTGTCGCTAAAAATGGCCGAAAGGGCACTTACCTACAACTGTCCCTACGTCATAACAAAATGTTGCAATTATAAGCAACAACTTAAATATTGTTGTCTCTTTTATCAAATACGATTATTTTACTAGAAAGAAAGAGACAAAACGATATTTCACATTCTGTATCGTATTTCACTCATATTTGTATAAGCAAATGTATGTATAGAATAACGCGGCATCTCCATGTTTTTCCTATCTCAATGGTTTTTGTATGTTGTTGTGTAGTCAGGGACGGATTTGGCGACAAAGACGATTGTTTTTGTTGTATGTATAATATTTACCTACCATTGAATTATCAAACAGAGCCTCAGATTACTCTACAATATTTAATTTTTTTGGTGATATAGTTTGAAAATACTGCAGAGTGCAGATTATCAGTGTAAACGTACATGCTATTTTAATAAATTATAGAATCACTCTAGCCCGGCGCGTTCCGCATGTGGTACGTTACAATAGAAAATCAATTGTGTCTCATTAGCCGGTTATGTTAGTTTACGGAATACATCATCATCATCATCATCTGCCTAGCCTTTTCCCAATCACGTTGGGGTCGGCTTCCAGTCTAACCGGATGCAGCTGAATACCAGTATTTTACATGGAGCGACTGCCTATCTGACCTCCACAACCCAGTTACTGGGTAATACGATACCCCGTGGTAAGACTGGTTGTCAGACTTTCGGGCTTCTGACGACCCGTAACGACTGTCAAAGATCCACAAATGACAGCCGGGACCAACGGCTTAACGTGCTTTCCGAGGCACGGAGGGGTCTTGGTATGTAAAGATGGTCACCCATCCACGTACTCACCGCGGCAAGCGTAGCTTAACCTGATCGATCGACCCGTGCGGCTTATGCTACTTAGCCACAAGCCCCCAAGAAAGTTTACGGAATACATGGATTAAAAACATGAAACTCCAGGATTGGCAACCTAGACCTTCGAGTGTACTTTGTTCGAAGCATTTTGAGAAACACTTGCCCGTCAGATGCCCGTCAACGGCCTGTGTATATATACCGTTAAAAAGAGGTGAGAGGACTGCCGCCCGTCGTCCTCTTAAAATATTACCTTAGTCTCCTTTTTCAATAACCACGGTAATAGATGCGGGGTTCTATTCGTTAAGACTTTATTGATAAGAAATCTTCACTTCAAATACCCAGAGAATATCGATTTTCACGGATTGTCAGTAAGATTATCAGTCGTTTCAATATCGTTAAATAATACCGGCAACCGGCCCTAGTTCGGCCCTGTATTGACAACACCCCCTATGTGTGCGTAATAGCTACGCAACTTTGAGCGACATGTTTGGGCCACGTTCCGAGATACAATAGACAATAATATCGATTTGAGCGCGCTTACACCCGTTCCGAATTGGCGCGAGCGCGAATTCGATGTCCCGCGAAACGTCAAACGTTAGATGCTGGTGGTAATAAACGATTCCATAACATTTCTAAGGTAGCATTATCTTTTTATCAGCATCTATAAATAATGTGCAGCCGTAGAGAGCCTTTTTCTGTATTCAGTCATCCAGACAGATCTGTAGGTAATAGGCTATCTTTGGCCGTGATAAACAGTATAATTTGCAGTCACTAAACAGTAATCTTGCGCTAACTTCACACCGTCAAAAACAATCTATAGTAATATCTCGTTGTTTTATTTGTAAATTAAGAAAAAACTGAGGGAATGTTTGAGAAAAATTTTTTTGGGAATTTTCTCAAATTAATAGTGAATCTGGGGTAAACTGAGACTAAGCCTGGGGTAAAGTGAAAATTAGATCTGGCAACACTGGCTACTGTTTATTGCCGTGTTCCGAAATGCAACAAAAGTGAATATTGCGAACCCGACCAAATTGAATAGTCAAAAAATTTAAGAGCTATCAGATCATTAGTACTGATTTTTATTTTGGTTGGCTTCGCGATATTATCACTATTTGTCTAATGCGCCCTATATGTCTCAACTCAATATGTCTGTCTGTGCTCTGTGGGTAAATAATAGATATGTCATATCAATGTTAAAAGTGTAAAAAGGTGAGTCAGATCATAACTTTAGCTATGTTTAATTTATAAGCTCCGTGGCTAAGTTCGATTTATTAGAAATAGTGTTTCTCCAGAGTTTTTGTGTTTTAAGCAACGTTATTGAATGATAGCTATTTTTCACATAATCCATTAGAATAATCATAACATTTTCTTGAAGAGGGAACTAATCGGCATATTTTTAGTGGTAGCCTATTTCGCAGGGTAAGTATATGTTTTAAAATTTGCATACTAATCAAAACAACCTACACAAGAACGAACTATATTTTCTATTACTATCATTGAGGTAATATGTACTACCTACTACATTACTATGAATAGGTACTTACGTCAGTGGTAGGTAGATATAGATAGGAATAGTCTGTGCTGAATAAAAGTGTTTTCTCTCCTATCTTTTATCCTCATACTGTTTCCTTCCAATAGACTGCAACTGCCACATAGCGGGTACTCTTGGAGGTCTAGCAAGCAGCCTGCAACGCTAGCTCCAGACAATGTACCTGTAAGCTGAATGTCGACACCGACAGTGTGACCAGTGCCAGATGGAATCTATAAGTTTGATACCAACAATGTGTTTGGATGTACTGGTAAGTGTGATGAGAAGTTATTAGTTACAACAACAACCTAGACGTGCGCCGCAAGGGTTGGACCGAGGTGGCTTTGGGGCAACATACCTGGAAGGATTTGGGGGGAAGCCTTTGCTCAGCAGTGGGACTGTTTAGACTAACTAAAAAAATAAAAGTAAGTGTTGGAAGTGGGGTCTGTGATTGTAAGCGGTGGCTGACACATTTGGGTGGCATGCAGTATCAGAAGCAACAAATGCATTGCCATCCCAGAGAATAAGTTATCGTAATACACCAGCACCTGTTTGGAGCGCATTGTGGCTTGAATATAACAGCTGCACGGGTTAATCTTCCAGGTGAACCAGCGCTTGTCGAGGTCGGTCAGTGGATGTGTGACCATCAATAACATATCAAGACCTGCAGTGCCTCAGAAAGCATGTTAAGCCGTTTGACATGGCTGTCATTTGTAGATCTTTGACAGTTGTTAGGCATAGTCAGAAGCTCAAAAATTTGACAACCAGTCTTCCTAAGGGTATTGTGGTACCCAATGACTAGGTTGTCAGGTCAGATAGGCAGTCGCTCCATGTGAAATACTGGTATTCAGCTGCATCCAGTTACTAGAAGCCGGCCCTAACATAGTTGTGAAAAGGCTAGGCAGATGATGACCAGCATGTATTAATTTGCTTTAAACTAGAACAGGACTAAGTAAAGTTGAAGAAGCACCACAAGCCAAGCAAGTTGGAAGTTGATTGTGACGAGTCTGAATAAAGACATCATCATTATGTCCAATGACATTCTTAATTAGAAGTTATTTTACCTTACGGAGGATTATACCTGTTTCAATAATAAAATTGGGAATATGCTCTTCAAGATTAAATTTACGTAAACTCAGTCCTCCCTGATAAACTTTATTGTTTTAAAATCTGTCAATGTGCATCTCACACACTGCACAGAGCACAGAGATGCCTTGGCAGCCGCTGCTAGGAGGAGTTGACTGCACTTTCGATACAAACCAAGCATTCACTCGCACTACGACGATTAACGACGTATACAAACTGAAGGCTTTGAAGGCGTTCTGGGACCGAAGTTTTGCGCTCTACGCACTTAGTACGGCTGTCTCTAGACGCTGCCGGCGCGGCGATCCCGTGCTCTGTCATCTCAAACAATTCACAGACTTGTTGTTACTAACATTGTCTTACAATATATTTTAATGTACCATACATTAAAATACTGAACGTAAAAGAATGCTGGACGTAAAAGAATAGCACCATCCCATTTCTTCCCGTGGGTGTTGAAGGCGACTAAGGGACTCACTAGAGAATGGGCAGCAGCATTCTCTATGCATTTTACCACCATACTGCGATCGCCAACCCGCCTGCCAAGCGTGGCGATTATGGCAAATCCCCCACTTTATGGGGAGGCTTATGTCCAGCAGTGGACGTCTTTCGGCTGATATGATGATGATGATATTTCAATGTTCATAAATTATAACGTCACACACCAATCCCCTTCCAGATCGGGACTACGACATCGGCGGCTCCATACACAACTACTACAGCCAACACTCCGTCAGTTCCAATTCGAGATAGAAGAAGGCTGCACCCAGTCTGGACCCGTGAGGGACGAATCAATCTGAAAATAGTTATTGACGTAAGAAACGTTAATATGAGCTAAAACCTAGCTAATAGATAGAAAATTATTCGTATTTATAATTAACGGACAAAAAAAAAGGAGGTTATCAAGTCGAATGTATCAGCCCTCACCCAGTTAATTATGAACCGGTTTTGATGATTTTGCCCCATGTCAAGGAAGTCAGAATCTGATGATGGGATCCTGATAAAAATCAGAACAACCCTCAAAAATTGTGGGCTTGAATAGTGTTTCTGTTTACTTATCATACTCAGTCATGGAAGACAAGGAAGTTTGGCATTAATTCCTTCTGCACATGTGGCTTCCCTGGTACCTACCTCACTAACAGCATAACTATGTGACTTTATTAACTGCTCCCTAATTACAATGTTCTTTTTATTCTTTACAATTTCTGACATATTCTCGTCATTATTTGACAATGGTGCCGATTCTGCTGTCACAAAATTCTCTAAACTAGACTAAAAATCACCAAAATTTCGTTTATTCCTGTCAAACGACGATTTCCTATTCTGAAATTGACTAAAGTGACACAACTTAACTATATTTTAGTTTGACAGCACTAAGATTGCACTGAATTATTAGTTTAGTGAAAATGGTAATTTTGCTATTGGTGCCGATTCTGTTGTACACCGAACTAAACTAACTAAACTATAACTAAAATTCCTTACTTTTTACTATGAGAATCTAAACGCTATTCTGCAAAAAAATATCTCTAAATTTAAAAACTATTTTGACACAACTAAAATCGAATTTGACAATCGCGACTCGCACGTGGTATGTTTTGGCTTCGCAACGTGGTACTTGTTTGCCCTACCCCGTGTTTTTTTTAGAGCCAGCAGCGCGCCGGGGTCGGCAACCTTGACGTGATTTATATGGAATTTTCATGGAAAATATGAAAAATTATTATCCACATGTTGAGTTTTAGAGGTGTTTGGGGGTTTCATAAAGGGGGTCGAAATTTTCATTATTTTTGCGATAGGACACACCGTTTTCGAGATATAAGCAAAAGAAAAGAAAAAAATACAGTACTATTTTTGCACCAGAAGTCGAGGTGTCGGTGTGAATTTCAGTTCTTGACAACTAATTTTATTCCACACCTATTTAATCGCGATTAAAAATAGTCAGAATTAGTTAGACAACCAAAATTTTAGGTTGAATACAATAATGAAATTGACAACAACAGAATAGCAAAATTACCATTTTCACTAAACTAATAATTCAGTGCAATCTTAGTGCTGTCAAACTAAAATATAGTTAAGTTGTGTCACTTTAGTCAATTTCAGAATAGGAAATCGTCGTTTGACAGGAATAAACTAAATTTTGGTGATTTTTAGTCTAGTTTAGAGAATTTTGTGACAACAGAATCGGCACCATTCTGTTGTTGTCAATTTCATTATTGTATTCAACCTAAAATTTTGGTTGTCTAACTAAATCTGACTATTTTTTATCGTGATTAATTAGGTGTGGAATAAAATTAGTTGTCAAGAACTAAAATTCACACCGACACCTCGACTTCTAGTGCAAAAATAGTACTGTATTTTTTTTCTTTTCTTTTGCTTATATCTCGAAAACGGTGTGTCCTATCGCAAAAATAATGAAAATTTCGACCCCCTTTAGGGAACCCCAAACACCTATAAAATTCAACATGTGGATAATAATTTTTCATATTTTCCATGAAAAAAGTAAAAATTCCATATAAATCACGTCGAGGCTGCCGACCCCGGCGCGCTGCTGGCTCTAAAAAAAAACACGGGGTAGGGCAAACAAGTACCACGTTGCGAAGCCAAAACATACCACGTGCGAGTCGCGATTGTCAAATTCGATTTTAGTTGTGTCAAAATAGTTTTTAAATTTAGAGATATTTTTTTGCAGAATAGCGTTTAGATTCTCATAGTAAAAAGTAAGGAATTTTAGTTATAGTTTAGTTCGGTGTACAACAGAATCGGCACCATTATACATCAATTTTAATATCGACTATTTTTAGTGATTGTCATGGAAATCATGTCAGTTAGTTTAAATAGGTTAATTTTATTTATGTAGATTATTTTACATAATTATTGTGAATGAGAGAACGTTGTAGGCCTTACAGACTAGATTTGTAGACGATTTTCTATTCTGTATTTTCATTCCTCTAAGTAGATACCTGGTACTTGAACAGGCCTGCACTGTCCTCCCATACCTATTATTACTGTATTTAGAAAACATTGTTAGAGCCAATTATGTTTAAAAGAGGTGTAGCGGCACTACAAATAAAAATGGTTCAAGACAAATATCAAGAAACACAAAAAGAAAAGTGGCGCCATCTACGATGCCACAGGCGAACTAACTGAGCAATTCTACATCGCGCAATCAGAGTTTACCACGCTACTCAGATAGATAAAATATTCCGACATCAACTGTCGGGCAGTTGCCCGGACCAGACACAATACCCGTCTGGTCGGAGGATCCTCCTTTTCAATAGAGGATGAGCGAACTTTACACCCTGTTCCTCATACCTCTATAGAGGAAGCGACTATTTGGAAACGTGTGCAAATAGTGAAATATTTTATGTGAAATAAAATACCTATTTTGATTTTGAGTCAGTTTTGGCATTACCAACTTTTCTTCTAGTTAGCTAAAGTTCTTAATACTTACAGTAATTATGATAACTAATAAAAGTTAAATTAAAAATTAAAAAAAAAACCGAACCAAACGAAAACTCCAAAAAGTAAATGGTCAGGGGATTTTTTAAATTTGTAATTTAAGTTTTATTTCCTGCTTTTTAAACTTAATATACTAATAAATAGTAAACTCGCTACGATCGATACATGTCACGCTTAAATCTGCGCAACATTGCGTATGTTTCCCACAGTGGAGTTTGTTATTAATTTATAGTCATTCCTCGTAAGTGGCATGAATCCAAACACGAGACTTCTGCTGTTTATTGGTGAGTGACTTGGCTATCCTGGAAATTCCAGGTGATGCTCCAGCATCAGTTCAAGGTTTCTGTGTTCGTCTAATATCTTTGAAGTAATAGAATACCTAATTTCGATTTGATCAGACCCGTGGAAGATGCTCAAATCCCTTCATCAACCAGAAAAGAGCTAATAATCTTCATACGGCTGAACTGATTTTGATGAAATATTTCTAAGTACACTCCCGACTAATTCATCTTTCAAACAAAACACACACAGACACACCACACGTAAAGATAACTTTGTTATGTAATAAGGGGGTTTAAGTCTTCAGACTTAAACCCCCCAGTTTTTGTATATGAGCTCAATACTCAAGTATTGAATCTATAAATTACAAAAACTATCAAATTTTAAGTCTGAGCTAAACAAAAATCTGTTTAATAATATGGAATCGAAAACGTAATAAGTATACATATGTAGAATCCTGTTGATCCCGTATTTAAATTGACTATATCTCATCACTGGCTCACTAGCACTTTTATTTGAGGGTGGGAAATCATCAAATAACTTCTCCCGCCCTGGGTGGAGCAGAAGGGCGTGTCAGACTTTTACTGACTAAAACTCACCCATGTTGTCTCAGTTGCCTGTGTGCCAGGGGCCCACGGTACCTTTTTCGAACAACCCGCACCCCTGGCAGGCATCGTACCTTGCGGGCTCCACCAGTTGGTGCTGACATCTCATCGAGGCGCGCATGGAACACAACGCGCCGTCTATATAGAAACACTAGGTACAGTATGTATTATTTTCTGTTCTAGAACGAAGTCACAGAGTGATGACACCCAGGTCGTCGCTGTACCACATGGTGCTGAACTACGCCGACCCTTTGCTAGAGCCCGTGACCGCGGCATCGTCGTCACACCGGACAGCATCCTCGATATACACCATAAGTAAGTCAACTGCATTCTGGACTCAAATCTACTTGATACTTATTTTAAATTCATTCACTGTCAGACATGCACCTCGTAAACCGCTGGGCCTAGAAGTACGCTAACGAGATATAGATAGGATATTAGCTAACGAGCGCGGCTTCGCCCGAAATTATCCCACGAGAACGTGGCACCGAGATGAATAGTATCGTATCATCCAAATCCTGTTCTAATAGCTGTGAAAGCATGAGAAGGTTGTTTAAAGAAGAAGAAAAGACATCATACTTGCTGATGATACCTCTCTTATCTTTAAAGTAGATAGGAATAGACAAGATTTTGACGACGTAAATAGTGCACTCGCAATGGTTACGGATTGGTTTACCACAAATAACCTAGTTCTCAATGCCAAGAAAACTAAATGTATAAAGTTCGCCTTACCGAATGTTAAGAATCTAGGACCAAACATCGTCGTAGATAATGAGGTACTTGAGACTGTAGACTCGGCAGTTTTTCTAGGCATAACAGTAGATGCCAAACTTCAGTGGGGTTCACATATATCAAGCCTAGCGGGAAGGCTCAGTTCGGCCGACTACGCCGTCAGGAAAGTAAGACAATACACTGACGTTGACACAGCGCGGTTAGTCTATTTTAGTTATTTTCATAGCATTATGTCCTACGGCATTCTGCTGTGGGGCAAAGCCGCAGATATACAAAATATTTTTGTTCTACAAAAACGAGCTGTGCGAGCAATTTACCAACTAGGTGCTAGAGTTTCTCTTAGAGAATTTTTTAAAGATATTGGTATACTCACCGTGGCATCGCAATTCATCTTGGCCAACATCTTATATATAAGGCTAAACATACACTTGTACACTAAAAACAGTGATTTTCATAATATTAATACTAGAAATAAGGACAAACTACATGCTCCCTTTCACCGGCTTCATAAGGTTCATAACTCATTTATTGGTCTTGGTATAACCTTTTATAACAAGCTTCCCTCTTCTGTGCTAGATTTGAATTTTAATGCGTTTAAAGCTAAAGTAAAATCCAACCTTTGCGCAAAGGCATACTATTCAATCAACGACTACTTAAACGATAAGAATAGTTAGTCACTGTGATTAACTCAAGACAATGTTGTGTTCTTTCACCAGAGTTTACTTGCCTACTGACAGGTCATATCTTTATTAACTTAATTGTTTGTTTTTATTTGACTGTATAAATTCATTTGAATTTACTTAGTGTTGACATAATCTAGTCATTGTTTTTTATTTTTTTTAATAATGAGTTCAATTGCAAGATGTAGCTAGCTAGCGACCTCGATAATTGGTCTATTATATCTAGAACAATTTTAAATTTTTATATTTCGTATCCTACCATTGTATAAAATCAAGTTCTTCTAACATAACAGACAGCTGTGCTGCTGGGGAGTTTGTTGCGCCACTTCTTCTTCCCAGCTAAAGCACTAGGAAGTGTCGAAGGGTGAGCGTTTTTGGGGAACTGTCTTTTGTAATTTTTGACGTTCAAAAAGTGCTGACACCAGCCTAGTTTGAATAAATGACTTTTGATTTTGATTGTTTGTTTCTATTATGTAGAAAATAAATGCAAATAATCTTTTTTAATTCTAATAATAGGTCTTTACCTATGAAATTGCCGTTTTGTATGAAAAAATTTAAACGAATTTTTTTCATGAATTTTTTATTTGTATTAATCGAAGTAATCACCCATGCAATCAATGCATCTTTGCCATCGCAGTGGCAGTTTATTGATGCCCTTCTTAATGAAATCAGCTGGACGGGAGGCAACAAATTCTTCAAAGGCATTTTGTACTGCCTCTCGGGTATTACATTTTTTTCCCGCCAAGAAGTTATCCAAATTCTGGAAAAAGTAGTAGTCTGTAGGCGCAAGGTCTGGTGAGTAGGGCGGATGACGGAGAGCTTCCAACCCCAGTTCTTGCAACTTGGAGACCGTCTGCTGTGCAGTATGAGGTCGCGCGTTGTCGTGCAGGAGCAGCGGAGACGAGCGATTGACCAATGCTGGTTGGAGATGCGCCAGCTTCTCCATCATTGTGTTCAGTTCTTCACAGTACACATCTGCAGTAATGCTCACCCCGTTTGGTAAGAAGCTGTGATGAATCACACCGGCGCTAGACCACCAAACAGTGACCATCACTTTTCTAGGGGTAAGTTTTCGTTTAGGGCATTGTTTAGGTGCTGAACCAGGATCCAACCAACTTGCTGAGCGCTTACGGTTATCAAACAGAATCCATTTTTCATCGCAGGTAACAATGGGGTTCAAAATTCCTTCATTTGTGTGTCTGTTGAGCAGTGCAAGGCACGTCTCGACGCGTACTTCGCGCTGGCGATCATTGAGTTCGTGGGGCACCCATTTGTCAAGCTTTTTTACCTTGCCAATTTGACGCAAATGGACCAATATTGTTTTGACGCTAACGTCGAAAGCTGCTGCTAATTCAGCCGTAGATTGTGTATCATCAGCTTCCACAATCGCCTTTAATTCGTCATTGTCGACCAAAGTCTTCGGACGACCGCGAGGTTCATTTTTCAGGTCGAAATTTCCAGAACGGAAGCGAGCAAACCAATAACAGGTGGTGCGTTGGTTTGTAGTGTTAGCTCCGTAAACGTCGTTGATGTTGCGTGCCGCTTGTGCCGCGTTGCTGCCACGACGGTACTCATATTCCATAATTACTCGAATTTTTAACGTATCCATGATGACGAAAAAGATTGAAATGCGATGAAAATGTAACACTAATCAATAAAGAAATGACTACTTTTAGAAAAAAAAATCCATGTTTTTAAAATAAAATTAATTTGAAATTAGAATTCTTAGCCAAACAAAAATCATTTTGATTTGAAATGGCCAGTACTGCAGAACGGCAATTTCATAGGTAAAGACCTAATAATAACTATCATGAATAATTTGAAATACTCTATCGTAGCCATTGACTTAGTAGCTTGACTGAATGACTGACCTTACTGACTGTTTTTTTTTTTTTTAATTGTGTCCCCTTGTCTTCCATACAAACTTTCATCGCAATCCAACCCGGATAGAAAATGACATTTTGTATGGAAGTTGATCATCTTTGGGAACATCCCCATGAGGCACACAGCTCGTACTCAATAAAGCGATCGAATAGGTAAATGAGACGATACTGTACAAAATGTAGCTTGAACAGGTGCTTTGATTTACTGTAAATACCTTGGAGATATACAGAAGGCATATATAAGGGCGTTAAGTTGATAGATGTGTCATATTAATTACAACCAGAATACTTATTAGTAATCAAAAAAATTACAATGGCTACTTTTGTAACTCCACCCCTAACAAACATGCAGTACAATCCATACAACTATACTGGTTGTTGTACGGACTTTAGCAATCCTTTCACAAACAAAAATTTTGAATTCACACTGTCCGGGTGCATGTAATAAAGTGGTTATGATTTAGGACCTCCACTAACTTTCTTTCATAGATATCTCCAGAACGCCAACTATAAGAAAGGCCAGGTATCTAACAGCTAAATGCTAATCTTCCAGGTTCAATGCAGCCTTCCGCCTGACGAGTCACCTTCAGCTGGTAACAGAGGCTGGAGACAAGGGCGTGGTCTTCTTCTTGATGAAGGGAAAACTAGATGATCGCCTTCAACTATCAGGAAGTCATGATTGTGAGTTTTTTCAACTAATGAGACGATTATCCCTGCTTGCACTATGTAAGTACACCCAAGGACAATCTAAAAATTCAAAAATTGTTTTATGAAAAGTGTTTCTTTAACTAAGCCAAGTATTGACTTTGATCGTCGATGTACTTCTGTCATTTGAATGGAAGTTCATTGTTGCCTGTGCTAAGTCTTCCCAGAGACGGGCAGCACTGAACTCAACGGGACCAGAACTCCTTGCTACCCGAAGGATAGGACGCCAACTTGGCCCCAGTTCGTCCAACATGGTCGAAACGCGCCCTTCGTAACACCCGTTTGCAATCCTTGGCGGCGGAATTGTATGCTCTTTTCATTGCGCGAGCACCCTGACTTTCGCCCCTGTCACTGCGGGCCGAAGCCCAGGCCTGGGTGCTTACTCTGGAATATAATTCCGATAGATCGACATTGGTCAAACGTCAGTTAGTTGAGTTAAACGTCAGGGATTGGCTAGACTCAATCCCCCTTATTACAGAACAAGTTTTTTCTTTAGGTATGGTTTAAACCTTCGAGCCTGTTTTTTAAATTAGAACCTAACTGAAATCGAAATACAGCTCCTTTTACAAAACTGACAAGTTAGTTCAATGCTAAATTGTCAGTTTTGGAAAAGGAGCTGTAATTCTATTTCAGTTCTAAGTTCTTAGTTCAAAAACAGACTTGATGGTTTAAACCATACCTAAAGAAAAACCTTGTTTTGTAATAAGGGGGGACTGAGTCTAGCCAATCCCTGACGTTTGACTGACAATTCCAATGTCGATCTATCGGAATTATATTCGAGAGTAAGCACCCTGATATGCCTGCTCTTTGATCACATCGGCTTGCGCTCAAGACACATTATACCAGGGCTGAACCTCACAGCCAAGTGGAAAGTCTGAGAATGGGATAAAATATTCCATTCTCATAAGTATTACATTAGCGATTGCGTTAGCACAGTCTGAAAGGTTGCGTGATGAGAAGCAAATTTGCCGCCATGGGTAAGATGCAAAGAAGTGCCCCATCTCATTCCAGTCCACTGACCCGTACTTCCATACTCGCCTCGTGCCTCTAGGGCTTAAATCTGGAGGAGAACAAGGAGACACGGATTTTACCAGACAGTGGTCAGACGATCTGAGCGGAGCCCAGACCGATACAGAGTACCTGGATCTGTTGTCAGCAGTATGTCTAAGCAGTTGCCATCAACATCCGGAACGCGGGCGGCTTGGTCAACCAGTTGGTGGAGATCTAGCGAAGTCGCAAACTTGCGCGCCTCTCTTCCAGCATGGTCAGTTTTCTGGTACGGGAACAACCATTCCTTATGATGGGCATTAAAATCCCCCAGAAAAACCAGCTCCGCTGACGGATATTCGTGTTGGGCCAATTCAGCTGCCTCTGTTAGATGGTCAAAGAATCTTGTCGTCTCCTGATCACCGCTGTGTGACCTGTAAATACCGACATAAATAGCTTTACGAAAGCCGTTGTCCACCAGCAGCCACACAGTGGAAAAACCCGCAACCTGATTGCATTTAAGTTGTTAAATAATCAATATTTGTGAGGGAGTAAAAAAAAAAAAAGTTGTCACACACTAGGAATTTCTACGTATTATTGGTGCGTTTACAAGCATTTAAAGTCACATACACAAACAGCCAGACCCGGAACGACTACTTGTAGTTCATACAAATATTTGTTCCGTGCGGGAATCGAACCCTCGACACGCAGCGCAGCAGTAAATCGCTTAACCACTGCGCCAACCGTGCATTGTTTACCTAGAGTACCTAACCCAAACAAAAATACACACGAGGGTCTATCTTGGTCTGACTATAGTGCATAATATGCTATTGTTAGAAAAACGAACACAAAATTTATTATATTGAGAACTGTAATTATTGTGCTGGTATGGATTCTAAGTGAGCGAGTCTCTAATATTTCTGGCTGACAATCTGTTATGACTCATTTTCTCATATTTGTTTTACTTCTCTTCACTTTTACAGATGCTGGTATTCCTGAAGTTACTGGTCTCAAGAACAAAAGTCCAGAGAAGAAGAAGAAGTAGTCTGAAAAAAGCATGTTGTTTGAATCAACCAAAAAGTTTGTACGCGAATTTAATAATGCCAAGCTTTAACCTGTGTCTTGAATTTTAAAAATCGTGACAGCGATTTAAAATATCATTTGATAAAGCTTGAAGAATAGTCAAAAAACATGTCTGTATCGATTGTACTCGATTGTCAAGTATTGGTGTAAAAATTAAATAAAACTAAAAATTTATGATACCAAATGCATTTGATTAATTACGATTTCCAATTACTCTCTTAGTTAATTTAATTAGTTGACTCGTACCTAATTGCCGTGAGGGCGCATAGACTGCCTCTCCCTCACGTGCGCCGCCTCCCTCTTCGCGAGCATTACTGCTTCGCTGAAGGAGGTGACGGCTACCCATGCACTCTCGCTTCGCCTGGACCACGGCCTGACGCGAGAGATCGCCGCTGCCGATCACCTCCACGAGGACACGGCGGTGCTCCGCCCAAGCCGGGCAGACCTTCACCGTATGCTCCACCGTGTCCTCAGGGCGATCTTCGCAGTGAAAACACCCGGGCGTTTCCTCCGGCCTTATGCGAAACAGGGCCCTCCCGAAACAGCCGTGTTTGGTGAGGACCTGCGTCAGTCGGAAAGTGAGGACGCCATGCTGCCTCTCAAGCCACTCCTCAAAGAGGGAATTTACCGCCGCAATAAATAAATAATTACTGACTGATATCAGTCAGTTAAGCTTTTTAATGGATAATATTCAGTCTATGCTGTGGTCGACTAACCTCAGCAAAAACACTCTGTTTCATGACAGTATGACACTACGAGCGACAAAACCTTTATTGTGACAGAATAAAAAAAAAAACAAACTTCACCATCAATGTTTGAAGATTCAGGACGATGCGAAATTCAATTATTCTCTCTAAGAATATTTTTAACGACAACGACGCATTTCATGTGGTTTTACTTTATTACTATTCTTCAACTTTTGTATTGATAGCTGTAAGCCAACCTAACACAATATTTTTTTTTTATCAACTTTGAATCTGCTATCACTAACACTAAAAAAAACCGAATGAAATCAAGTTGTGAGTCAGAATAGTTTTATATCAGACCATCTAGAATTTTAAGAGATTTTGTTTGATTAGATGTTTATGCTTCTAAATTAGTCTATCTAGCTTAGATAGGCATACGTATACGTTTATAAGGTATTTTTAAGGCACTTCACCAGTAGCACGATAACGTGACCATAACCTTGATATCACGTTTTGTCTTGTTCCAAACTCCTCAGCAATACTCCGTTGAGTAGGTAGCCCCAGCTTGAAGCATGCCTACTGCCCTTCTAATTTCCTCTCTCGTTAAATGGCGCCGCTGCATAATGCACACAATAACATTAATTCGAAATTAACCGATAACTTGTTATAAAACTTAATTTGACACAAAAAAATAGCCAAAAACTACTGTAAGTAAATGAAATCTTCGGACTTCGCTACCATTATGCCGCGTGCGGCGTGAATCTTTTGTTTTTAATTTGTTTTTTCAAATTCAAATTTAGAATCGTTCAAAAAGGTTTACAGAATAAGCTTTATTAAAAAAAAAAAAAAAAAAAAATTAAACGGGACAGTATTTTTTGAACTTTATACAAAATATCCCTAGACGGTGTTGATGTGTGTATAGGGGGATAGTTGTATAATTACGTAACTTGAAAATGTGATTTTTTGCTTATGTACATATTTTTATATTATTAGGTTCAAATAGTAGAGTTATGTACTTTTAAAACAGATATTCCAGTTAGAATCGTGTGTATCGGACCTCTGGTTTCGAAGATAATAAAAGATTTGTTTGAGGGTAAATGCACAAACTACAGTTTTTGGAGTTTATTTTATACGATTTTTATTTATAGAGACACCCACAGGCAAGTCCGGTTATGCAGCCAATAATCTCCTAGGTTGACATACAATATGCCATCCCAAAAAAATGGTTGCAGTTGATCTGTTGAAACACAGCCCCCGAAGAGGCAACAACTGAGAAGCCAAAATCTGCGGACAAGACTCAAACTCAATCACGGTCGTGTCTTCTGGAATCGCTATCACACTGCTTCTTGGTAGCAAAAGACATCACAGCAACAAACACATGATGGATGGTGTCACAGTGGCGATTTCCGACATACATGCGGTGAGGCAAGGAACTAGGACTGACGAGGTGAATGCTACGTTGAATCGGTCGACTGGACGCAAGTTTATAGACTGCGCTTGACCATCAACGTGTGAGTTCTTTTAAAGTTAGTGAAGACAGTCTACCAGAGGAGAGCAGTTATACTCGTAGGTAACCTAACAGAGGCTCTTGCTAGAGTAGTTCCCACGGGAAAAATATTCCCTCTAACTGCAAAAGGGTAAGATCAGATTCCTATTTCTGTACCTATTGTGTACCTATTTCTATTTCTTGGGTGTGTGAACGGGCCATTTAAACGTCCAAAATGATTTAGCTGCAGCGAACAACTATAGATTGTCCCTAAGACCATTGGGTGTCGACGTCAGCACACGCTGCTTCTCATACGGACTACTGTACTGTTACCATAACTACTAACGTAGTTTACAGGAAACTTTTATAAATTATGGCTGTTATTTTAGTAAATAGTTGTGACTTACGACTTCAACACGAACGAAGTCGCGGGCACAAGCTAGTAATGAATGAACACAGAAGTAGGCATAAACTTTTTTACGACGCGACGTCCCAAACAACGTTGGTTTAAAAACGCCCGGGAACCACTTTGCGTGTGTGCTCACACGAAGCTGGCGCACGCAGTAGGTACGGATCCGACGCTGTGATTAAACGCTGCAATATTTTTTTTACTGTGAAAATTAAGTTATTTGGTTGCGTTTTAATGACGGAGGTTTTAATATACAATCAATGCAATTTAAAAGTTTTGGCGTTAAAATAACCCCATCTTGTATGCCGAAGGTTAAACCGCATCGTTGTTTTATCACATCATTTCTAGCCTATCATTCACAGTCACACCACATATTATACGGAAACTACCGAACGCATTTTCATACGATTATAACCATGGACCATGGAAAAGTAAATGCGAGGCTCAGTGGAATAATTTCTAAGTAGCTCTTTAGTTCATTGCATTTCCTGTGTGCTCATTATGTTTTTCCCGCGGCTTCGCCTGGGTGGAGAGCGAACATTATCCCACGGGAACGTACCTACTACCGAAATAAAGGTTATAAACTATCTGTGTGCCAATTTTCAACCAAATTCGTTCGTCCATTTGTGCGTAATTGAGTAACAAACATCCAAACTTTAACATTCACAATAGGTATTAGTAGAAAATAATTATAAATTGATCGCTGTTTTTATTTCACGCTCAGTTTCGCCAACAAACGCCCGTATGCACTGAACCAATACATTGCTGCATGCAGCTTGAGCGGAACATATTGCCCCATACAGCTTGAATGCCAATAGCTTTACCGAAGATTGACGAGGTTACAGCGTAGGCTTGAAAAATACAACAAAGATTAATGGCTAGCTGTGACTAACAGCTTTTAGATTTTTAATCTGTAAGTACGTTTTTGATGTGAGTAGGTATGTACCTATGTTTTTAAAGGTTTTTGTTTAGCTTGACGTTTTTTGGTATATTACCTACTATTTTTATCTCACGAAGCGACGCGCGCTTTACTTGTGGTTATCAAGTGTACAAACATGTTGTAAACGTATGCTTGAAGACAAGTAGCGTCAGCACTAACACCTACCCTTACACACACCTACACACACAATTCTGACTTCTTTATTTTCTCGGACGGTTCTGTGAAACATTTTTACCAATAAAATTTCCATTTTTTGATGAAATTTAATTACTTACCTAATATTGTATAGAATCAAGTTCCTCCAACTTACCAGACAGCTGTGCTGCTGGGGAGTTTGTTGCGCCACTTCTTCCCAGCTGAAGCACTAGGAAGTGTGTCTTATGTAATTTTGACGTTCGAAAAGTGCTGACTCTCGGCGAAATTTTTCGAGACTTTTGTTCACCGTCTAGGTTTATAATAATGTTTCAATTTTATTTCTGTAATGCAAAAAAAGATTGTGCCGATTTTGCCGCCCTAGGCTCCAGCCGACTCAGCCTGTTGGTAAATCCGCGACTGTCCAAGAATTACAGTCGGGACCAACGGCTTAGCGTGTTTTCGAAATGTCGGAGGGGTCTCTGGGTATATGTAAAGCCACAAGCCCCCACGTTCAGTTATCTTTAACAACAACTGTAAAAGAAACAACATTTTCGATAAAATGTTTCGCCCAAATCACGAGATGTGCAGCGATGGTGCCCATCCAGGCTTAACGAGTCATAGCACATTTGTCGCGTAGTAAACATAAGGCTTCATTGAGCCTTTTGTTGCGACCATGCACCGGTGTGCACTCGACCTGTGTGTGACCGATGGAGCGTGGCTGACTACCTATGTACCGACAAATTAATTGCACATTGACGTTAGCCATGCCGAATAGTTTTTTGCAGTCGCTTTTTGTCCGGTGGATAGACTGGATTTGTTTTATATATTTAGGTATTTTAATTTTATTCTAATAATGAGAATAACACTCGAGAATTGGTCGGACGGAATCACCATTGGAGGGCATAAAATTACCAATATGCGCTATGCAGATGACGCCACCTTATTTGCAACTAGCATTGATAATCTCGAATCCCTACTGAATAAAATGGAAACGGTTAGCATTGATTTTGGTCTGAAGATAAACCGCAATAAGACGAAAATCATGATTGTTGATCGAGCTAACAACAACTCGCCCGAAGTCACTAAGATTGCGAATTGTGACGTCGTCAAGTCATAAATTTACCTTGGGGCACTAATATCAAACAGCGGTGGATGCGCGGACGAGATCAAACGACGCATGGCTATCACCAGGTCCTCCATGGATCGGCTTAGAAAAATATGGAGAAGCAGAAATATCACAAAGGGCACTAAAATGCGACTTGTCAGGGCATTCGTGTTTCCCATATTTCTTTACGGTGCTGAGACATGAACTTTAAGGGAAAGCGAGAAAAAGGAGATAGACGCCCTAGAAATGTGGTGCTGGAGAAGAATGCTTGGCATAACCTGGACACAGTTCCGAACTAACGTCTCAATCCTCCAAGAGCTTCGTATCGAACAGCGTCTTTCTTCCATCGTCCAATGTCGTATTCGAACTTTCTGTGGAGCGACTTGTAGTACAGGGAAAGGTTGAAGGTACAAGAGCACGTGGCAGGTCTCCAATGCGTTGGATCGACCAAGTCAAAACTGCACTCAATGGTCCACTCCACGAATGCTCAAGCAAAGCCAAAGTACGGGAGGAATGGCGACGGATTGTGAAGCTTGCCACCACCCCTGATGTGACGACCACGACCACTCTGCCAAGAGTGTGACGACGAAGAAGAAGAAGATTTTGAGGGTTCCGTATAACAAAAAGAAAAAACCGACCCTATATTTTAGGATTATTTCGTTGTTTATCAGTCTGTATGTCTGCCCAGCCGTTAAACCACTGCTCTCGGTGAAGGAAAACATCGTGAGGTAACCAGCATATCACAGAACCAAAAGTTCGAAGATATGTGACATCTACCAACACGCACTGGGGCCGCGACGTAGATAACAGCCCACTCTCTCTCGAAGAGAGACTCCTGTGTCCCAGCAGGAGACAGCCTAATTATGTATTTAATACCGCATCAAGTTTCAAACCCATCAAACTAAAACCTGAACATTAAAATGGTATGAATAAACAAAATTTAATGAGCGATAACAGCACGACGCAAAATAATAAAAAATTCAGTCGCACCTGTTTTCTCCATAAAATATCTCGTGAAATTATCGTTCCCGACCTGCACACGAAAGAAATTTAATATTAACGGTGGATGTAATGTTGTTACAGTCACGAGTATATACGAGTAACTACATCTACGCCAAATCCGGGTGAAGAAGGGGGTCGACAGTAATTAAGTTTGAAATCGCCAATCCGGCTTGAACAAGCGTGGTGATCAATGCAAATGCCTTCTCTGAATGAGAGAGGCCAATGGTTGGTATTATTATTGCCAGTTCGCTTGCCTTTCGTATAAAAAACAATTCAACTGTCTCTATACATTGATTTACATTCTGTGATTACTTTAACTCACTAACTTATTGTTAAAATTTTCAGAAAAGCATATAAGTACTTATTTTAACGATGTTTGTAAATATGTGAGCACCATGTAGATATCTACCATAAAATTAATGTATCAGTCATTGCTTCATTTTTTATTATTTTGACCGATGATGGTATTGTTATATTATTCTAGGTGCATTGTCTTCAAATATCGATACCAGAAGTATCAATTAATGTAAGGGACATTTTGGCAAAAATGAGTTATTTATATCGTTGGATTCAGAATTTCCCGCTCTATCGATTGGCATTCTTAAAATTTCTCTATCGTTAAAAAAATGTCCCTTACAGTACAAATTTTTGAACTGCGTAAAACGATTTCTGACAGAAAAAATGATTTAACAGTCAAAAATGTTTCTTCTTTTCAGAAAAATTAAGTAAGCCATCGTATTAAATAATGTACACCCATACCTTAAACCTCAAATCGGTCAATTTAAATAACATGTTCCTTACTTTAATTGATCATTACAGTTTTTTAAGAATTATTCCCTTACATTATTATTATCTCTAAAAACTATGTTTATTTTAATGCTGCTTACTGTGATACGCATATACGCAACAAGTAGAAATCAAATTCGTATTTGCTGACCTATAATTTCAAAATGCTTCTTTTAATATGGCCACGCAAGAAAAATCAAACGTAAAAATTTCCAAAACATTTTTATTAAACACACACGGGTGGATAATGTAAATTGTGTAAACAGATTGTTAAAACGAAAGGAAATACCTACATAATAACAATAAAAAAAAAAAACTCAGACGGCATCACAATGGCACCGTGGCACACTTTGTAATATAGATCTATTATGTAGATTATGTTAAAATAAATAATTTGGAATGCACACTTACTGTGCTTTTCATTATTTTTATAAAATTACGATACGATTTTACTCGATCTTGGAAGACCGATTCAATACCATACAATTAAGATCGTGAATTGATTCACGAGGTTATGATCCATAAGATCGATTCATAGCAAAAAATTGGGCATCCCTAGTACAATACCAAAGAGATTTCATGGTGAATATTTGAACCTTCCGAATAAATCACCAGTAAAAGATAGCCTCAATGAAACTGACGACGATGAAGATGTGATGACAGCTAATGATGATGACTAGAAATACCAAATAGAAAAAGTTATTCCAAATATATCAATTTCACCATTTTTTTTTAAAATAAATAACTTAATTAAAACCTAATATAATAACTAATAAAATAATTAATATAACAATTGCTTTACTACCTAGTTATCATCACTGTCTGCCCTTTTCCAAGTAAATAGTATTGTAATTGGCCACAACAATATGTACCTATATTTCATGTATTTTATATTCATATCATTTATATTAATTAATTCATCTTTCACACAATTTATGCAATCTCTTATTCAATCTTCTTCCCTTATACACAAAATAAAGAGAGTACCTTATATTCGTCATTTCAACTTTCTCTGCCATCACACTAATCATCTTTCACACAATTCATATTCCATTTTTTCATCGGTCTTTTTTCCAGTACATTCATTCAATTACATAATAAATAAGAGTGTTGCTTAAGTCTGAGAAAACATTTTATTTTATTCAGTTGGTGGTTATATTAATAAAGCTTAAATTAAACATAATTATTAAAAGTACCGAGTTTGTAAGATAATTAACAAATTATAAGAGATCATAGAGTCAATTTAACATCTCATACCTTTAAACGAGCAATTCTTGTAAATATGTAAAAAGAATAAGTTTTTAACCAGTGCGCAATATATATATATAATCTGAATCTCGGAAACGGCTCCAACGATTTTCATGAAATTCAGTATGCAGGGGGTTTCGGGGGCGATAAATCGGTCTAAGCTCGGTTTTCCAGATAATAATGATTAAAAGTACAGAGTTTATAAGACTGTAAATTAGAACACTTTTAGAACTTTTAAATTTAATACGAAGTTTTATAGACTGTTTAGTGTGTTGAGCTTATAATAATTACGCAGACATAAAAGTCGAAAATGATAATAATTTACCAACAATAGTTTTATTTTTGCATCCCTAAATTTCATTTAAATCTATGATAGCTAAGCTGTAAAACCTGAAAGTAACGTTAAGATTTGCTTTGAATGAATAATGTTGGTTCATACCAATTAATCATGCAAAGAACTCATTTCCATGGTGTTAAATACAATCAATTTTAGTAGATAATCTATATAGTTACATCAAATTGCAACACTGTAAATTCCTTTACAATAGAATTACGTATAATTTTCTATTCCTCTTGCTGCTTACACTATGCTCGACGGTTTACTCATACAATATTAGTAACTTAAGGCACAACTAAACGTCTTTTTTTAACGTAAGGGACATGCTATATTTTAAACCACTGGGCATTACTAAATCTTTCGTTTATAGTATGAAAGAAGAGAAAATTCTATTAAACTTTGCTCTAGACACAATAGAAATCGGAGCAGATAATAAAAAGTTATGGAAAGATAAAAAAAATAAAAAAAGTTTTTTGGTTTTCCTGAAAAACCGTGGTTTGTCCCTTACATTAATTGATACTTCTGGTATCGATATAAGTATTTAAAAAGAGGGGTTTATTTATAAACGTTGATTAAAGTTAAGAGATGTTTAAACTTTTAAAACGTAGGTATGGTTAAACAGTCGCTAATCTTTTCTTAACTTTAAGCAACGTATAAGCGTTGGTTAAAGTTAAGCGAGGCCCGCCTCCCCCCACATTCAGTGTTGACTCGATATAAAAATAAATGTTTACAAATATTGTAGAATTTATTATTTTTGTAAGTTGCTAAGTTAATAACATGTAAATATTGACGTTCAAAAGCGTATTTTATGTGCCTATCTATGTCGAAATATCAGCTTTTTACTAAATGCATATGAAAGTAAATACAATAACAACCTAAAAAAACGTTGTTCTTTCGGTCTTCTTCCTGCTCATCTCTGAAACAGCTTGACGGGACCGTTCACTGACAGATAGGTGATTTTATAAGGAGTAACCACAAGGGAGTAACCAATCTAATTTTTGTTCCGGTCACATGTTTTTATAAGATAATTTTCGACATTCACGCGGATTAAACCGCGGGCACAGATAGTTTGAAATAAATGGTTTGAGTTTCACTAAAATAACGCTAACTTTTTAATAGTTGCACAAACAAAGACTTTCTCTACTCCATTGAGAAAGCAGGAACGCTTGATTCCGAACAAAATTTACTAAACAGTAAAATATCAGTAACGACTTTTACACTAACAACTATAGGGAAGCCCTAACATCTTCATGTTCCTTTTTCTGAAGTAACTTCTGTGATAGAACGACGGCATTATTACAGTTACGGCCTATTACGAATACAGAAACTGCTATTTTGTCCTACAACTACTCTTGAACGGAATTTCCAAGCGAATTTCGACTTTATTTTCAAATATAAAGGTGCTTTTAGGTAGGTAAGCGCTGTATTTATGTCGATTTAATGGTAATATGGATGTAACTATGATATTATGATAAACGTTTTTATATTCCCTGTTGAGTTATGGACCGCTATTCAATGTTGATGAAATATTTTGCTTGTGCTTTCTATTTTACCCGATATAATAATGTTGCTTGCGATCCGAAAGTAAACGAACGTAAATAAACTCAATCTCCTTTATTACAACAAGGTTTTTCTTGAAATCAGGATCGGATATTTTCTCAGGGCTTAGAGACAAAATACATTTATGTTAGCGATCACGCCAAACGCTACGTCAAAATGTATGGGAATGACATTACCTGCGGCAAGGACACGACGTAACCTTTCCGCAGATAATGTCATTCCCATACATTTTGGCGTAGCGTTTGGCGTGAACGCTAACAGAAATGTGTTTTGTCTAGGCCTGCTGATCAGGTTTAAAAAGGCTAAGCTAGTTTTTGAATTAAGAACCCACTGTTTTTTACAAAACTGACGACTTCGTCCAGTGCTAATAAGTTGTAAATTTTCTATTAAACACTTTACCCAAGTCGAAATAAAGTTGCAAATTCAAAAACTGACTCAGAGCGTTAGATTATAACTAAAATTAGACTGCCGTAGCAAAAACTGAAAGCTTAACTGAAAACCAATGATTCCCGAATCAAAACCTGCTTACCTACATGGCCGCCTACTCACTCACCGCACAGAGACAAGATACAATCTAAAGACTGCCCGCCCCCACATGAGAACACACGAAATTTATTACCAACGCCCATAGTTTCTCAACATTCCACTCACTTCAGAAATTGTTATATTCTCACTCGAAATTATAGCGAGGTCCACAAAAAAGTTTCTCTTGCAAAGTATTTATTACAACGCCAACGGTTGGATTTGTTTAGAAGCGAATTGATGGACTGGTTTACTCCATTCCCGGAGGAACGAGGTGTAGTTTCGTTTAACATTTTTTTCAGGCCATTTCAATCCTGTTTGATATCTGATCTTAGTGGAATATCCGTGTTCTGGGTTTCCTCTTGTTTAGTTGTGTAGACTTTGCTTTGTGACACGTTACAGATATAGAATGTCACCCTGTTTGTTTGGTGAAACACAAAAGGTCTCGATTTTCCGAGGAGTACCTCAACTTTTGCTTTTCAGACGATTTATAAAACATCTCCGATTGATTTTCTCACTGCATGGTAATGCATCGTTACAATGGAATAGAAAGTGTATATTATTTGCATTTAATGTATTTAACAGAATTCATTGCTTCATACGTTCGACAAAGGAGACTGAAACGATTACATACAATCTTGGGCCTAGATGTAAGAAGATGAAAGTGGTGGCAATTAATAGCATAAATATTATCAACCTTTCACTGAAAATTCTGTGGATTTTGTCAATCTGAGAACAGCGATTTAAGAGATTAAGTAAAACTGAGGTTATGTTACAATCTATAACTGACAGAATTGTTTCATCGTGTAAGGGTCGTCAGCTCAGTGTATTGCAGTGACCAATTGTTATCCCACAATTCACACAGCGATCCATAGTTTGAACAATATCCAATCCACAAGCCGGCGGCAAAATCCAAAATAACAATTCTTAGTCAAACGTGTGAGTGATCTCCGGTGTCCAGTGTGAAAGCAAGGGTCGAACAAGGTAGGTCGGAATCCGTAAAATCTAAAGCAGTGGTTGTGAAAAATGAAGGTTATTTGGGAAAGCTCTCAAAACGCATCGGAAAACACAAAACGAGTGAGTAAACATGAGCAACTGGCAACTGTCTAGTGTCAATGTCAGTCAGTTATCTTGCCAGTGACAGACTATAAATAGAAGACTGATTTCAATCGATTTGAAATCGATAATCTTTAATATTGGTTTTTCAGTAATTAATTGATATTTCATTTATTTAAATGACTAATTATATGCACTATATTGCATAAAAGTATATATAGTGCATTTTATTACTTTGAGTTAATTATTTAGTGCAAAGATTTTATTTTCGTAACTGTGTAATCGATTACTCAATCGATCATCTCACGAAAACGATCTTTCTCATATTTCTCCGCTTCCAGATTGAGAATTGAGGTGATTTTTCATATTCTAAGATAAAAAAATATGACTAATTTTTTAGATCATATCTCAACTTATTACATTTGGGCCCACCGTTTTCCATCTCCTTTGTCTGCTCAACCACTTAACAAGCGCAATGAACGTTGCTAAACTAAGAACATGAAAGCCTTTGAACTGTTATGCAACTACCCCACCGGTCCATTCTATCAATTAGCATGCAATAATTTGTACATATTACTAATTACTAAATTCAATTTTACAGGTTTTGATACAACCTTTTTTTATATCCAAATAAATCTAAAGGTCGGTTCAGGTAATTTAAATCTAAGCACAGCTTCCAGTCTAACCGGATACAGATGAATAACCTAAACCATCGTGAGGAAACCGGCATGTTCTAGAACCGAACCGAAGATTCGAAGACATGTGACTTCTACCAAACCACACTGAGCCCGCGTGGTAGATGGGCCCAATCCCTCTCAAAAAGAGGACGCCTATGTCCCAGCAGTGGGGTTCATGGACATCATAGGCTGATAGATAGATATATATCTATCTTACTTCCACAATCCACTTACTGAGTAATAAGATACCCTTTGGTTACACTGGTTGTCAGACTTTCAGGCAAAGATCCACTGATGATGATGAGAGGGCTTATCGTGCTTTCCGAGACATGGCACAAGACGACGGAGGGCATCGTATGCAAAAATGTTCACTCACCCACGCAGCAAACCACGGCAAGCATACGCTAGCGTGGTCAAGGCGAACGAGCTGACCAGCGAGTTGCATAGTAACCAGTTTTTTTTTTGGGTCGGAAAACATCAAATAACTTCTCCCGCTCTGGGTGGAGCAGGAGGGCGTGTCAGACTTTTACTGACTAAAACCCACCCGTGTTCCTTCAGTAGCCCTTAAGCCAGGGGCTGTGGTGTCTCTTTCGTACAAACCCGCACCCCTGGCAGACATAGTAACCAGTCGTGTGATACTTTTTCTTTAGGTATTTCGTGTCGTTGCAGTCTGATACTGCTACTACTACAGTTTAGATGGTAGTGGCTTGTGGTTTGTAGAAATCAGCTTCTTATGTAATGCCTTAAGTTGTCCCAATATTTTTCTAAGTTCAAAATATGCTTACCTACTAACTATCTTCAAAAATCATAGATTTTTTTGGCATGGTTTACCTTATTCAAATTGACGCATTATCCTGCCCTAAGTTTGGAAGCCACAGCCTGCAGCGACAACAAGTCTACAGAATCTGTACACATAATATCTGTGAGCTACGATCGACACAGTAAGTATTCATAAGATTGGTCGATACGTCAGAGATTTTATTACGAGATAGATCGACGTAGAGTTTGTATTATGTCTCACGTCGACCTTCCGAATAATTTTCTATGCATGATGTAAGCAAGCGTTTTCCTTAAAAAACTTGAATACGAAAAAGCTCGTGGCACTACTTCACCTATAGTCCCTATAGACACCTCACTGAGCATACGAGTATTCAGTCATGACTGACAAAAAAACAAACCTAAATAAAATGACATCAATTTTATTTAGGTTCATTTTATTTATGTAGATTATTTTACATATTGTGAATGAGAGAACGTTGTAGGCCTTACTGACTGTAGATTTGTAGACGATTTTCTATTCTGTATTCGTCTAAGTACCTGGTACTTATTGACAGGCCTGCGCTGTCCTCCCATACATTTAATCTCTGTAATTTGAAAATATCGCCAATAATAATCGCTAAAAATAAGCCAATTATTTTTAAAAGAGTAACCGTGGAGTTTCTTGCCGGCTCTTCTCCATAGGAAACAACAATTTAGAACCTAGCTTCTGACGTTTCATAAGTGCCCATGCAGGTTTATATGAAATAAAAATATTTTGATTTGATTTGATTTGACTGGAACATACATGAACGGAGTACATTAGTAAACCAAGAAAACGCAAATCTAAAACAGACTTGCAGAGTATGAACGCAAGGAGGGTAATATATTGATATAACAGGCGAAGTGCAACTGGAGGAGTGCTACAAGAAATTTTTGGCACCTCAGTGACATTGACTAGGAGCCGTTGTCGGTAAAAAAAAAAAAAACAAGATCCTAAGTTCCTAAGACCTAAGTTCTGGAGGAGAATTGGTTCTGGAGGTTGTTTGGTGAATATACCACTTCATTACTATAATATTTTGATTGATACTGTCAGTTGACTATGATATGAACGAACGATTTCTTTTTTTATCAACATGTTTTCAATTTACGTTAAAAAATAACGAAATTTCGATCACACCGCCATGCCAAATTCCTTATTTTGCTTCAGATTGGAAGCTCGGATATCAAATCACTGTCTTTTATACAAACTAATATCAAGCTGTATTTGCGATCGCTGCGTCCCACTAGAGGGTCTATAGGCAGCCTAAGCAAACAGTCATATCAAAGATCTCCGGAGCCTTCCTTTGAAGACGTGATCTTTGTTGTCAAGTAGCATTTCTAAGCGTCAGTGACTTTGGTTCGGCTACTTTCACTAAGTGGAGCCGTGACCTGTTTCGTTTTGTTTCTTGTAATTTTAAATTCATATTTCAGTTCGTTTTTGGAGTTATTAAGCGCATTTTACTAATGTAGCTCTGTTTGCCGTTCTTTCATTCAGACAGACGACTTGTTATAAGATTTTCATGTGAGTACTTTAAAATAGATGTTTTTTGGTTGATTCTTCTTTTCGAAGTGAAATGATATAATATTCGTCTAGTCGACTAGGTTACTTTGGTCCAGCAGGTTTTCAGTAGTGTTCTTTGCGTCCTCAAAAGTACAATAGTAAAGAAAATATAGGTAAGTAGCTTCCAGCTTTACTAACCTGAGCTACTAACTGTACTTTGTTGTTTAAATAATCTCAAATTAATAAGCAAGCCTTATAAGCATATCTAGCTTTTCATAAACCCAAATGTCATATAGCCAAAATTAACCAAAATTTGTGAAACTTTCCTAAAATCATATATGCCCAGGCCAACGAAGCTACCATTAAGCCGTCCAGTATTGAACACAAGCATTGTCAATCTTGAGTCTAGGTTAACGGTAAGAAGCGACACCACCCCTCCAAAATTGATTATTAGGATAAAATAACAGCAAAATTTTGAAGCTTAAAGATTGTCCCACGAGCAACTTAGTGGGTAGAGTGGTATTTTCCCTCATGCTCTTGACCTTACCCCAAAAGAATATTACTGTTATAACTAGTCCCGCTGGTGTGCTCTAGTGACAAAATAAAGACCTTCATGGTGCGAATAATAAAGAAACAATGACTAATTTCCTGCATTCTCTAAATGCCTGGTAGCCGGAGGCCGTCCTATTTGCATATACTCCACACTTGACCCGAACCGGAAAGGGAAATTGGGTTTCCGCTTACTTTTCCTGTTGATTAAATTTGTTGTGGCTCCTAAGAAAACGTAACGCTTCACAGAGATGTGCGATTAATTCTTATGAAGATTGGATATTTGATCGCGATAAATTGTTCTGATTAAGGAAAAGTGTGGTTTTATTAAAGTATTTTGACAGTATTTTTATGTGCTGAACCGTATTGCCAGATGGGACTTTCCATCGGCAAAAAGGACATTCTTATTCATTCACCCCCAGGTTATGTAATAATGGTCGAGAGTTTTATGAAAGTTCAGTGATGAAGGGTTTTTTAAATGAAACCCCTTTAGAGGATGAGTTTTAGAAAATCCTTCCTTAGCGTAAGTATTTTGCAAATGAGTTCTTCCTTTCCATAACGAACGTAACTTTGTTATGAAAAAGAAGAACTCACGTACAAATGACATGCTTCTATGTAGTTCTACAAAAATATCTCTTAACAGAAAGATAGATAACCGCATCTTGAAGAAAGGTGCTTGACTTAGTAAAATAAGTAAACTTAAAATTCAAGTCCATCCCTTTCCATGTTGTTACCAAAGAATTTTCTATTCTAATCCTCTCTTTTACGTTCTAAAGTTGACCCTCCTTTAAGCTTTTATCTATAGTATTCAGTGAAAGCCTTAAACATCCTCACATGACTTGTGCTCTTATAATGCTAGGAAACTAAAAGGTTAGTCTAGAATTTAATAGAACTCATTTTCAAATACTTCATTTGCAACGTTATTACAACTGGATGGATTTAATATGTGCGAAAGGTAATCCTAGTGCAGATACCAGTCTTCCACAAAGTCTTTATCAGATATAATATGATCTTTTGTGGATGAGAAATACGCCATAAAATGACAAGGTCCATTAAAAAGGTCTATGTGACAGATATAAATTCAACCTTAATGCAGTTATAACTTACTGACAATTATTGTCAAAAGTGGTGAACCAATTACCAGCTCGACTAAAGAAGGTATCTAATTCCTTAATGAGGAGCAAAAATAAGGCTTCATTCTTCATTGATCGAAGTTCTTCATTCAGTCATTTAAAAAATGTTTCCTTCTAAATATGTGTCTGACGATCTTGATAACAATGGCAGCGTCTGCCAGACGGGGACCGCAGTATTTCCTCTGAAAGGTCACCACCGCTGCTCGTCCTATGA
The DNA here is from genome assembly GCA_949987655.1 of Polymixis flavicincta. Lineage (NCBI taxonomy): Eukaryota > Metazoa > Arthropoda > Insecta > Lepidoptera > Noctuidae > Polymixis > Polymixis flavicincta. The sequence goes on along the minus strand of OX465171.1, from coordinate 4,170,458 downwards.
TAAAGTGACCCTCCACCCTAATTGCGTAACTCACAATTAATCATAATCTGTTTCGTTTTGAAACAAATTGTTAAAACAAATAGGCCGGTAAATAAATAATTGCGACGTAAACAAAGATAGGAATGCTTTGAAAGGAGTACAACAAAAAAAAACAGTTCTAAACAATGCGACGACACTTCCACGATCCAAACACAATTTATAATTTATTAATCCATGCACTTCATCGCACAATGCGCTCCGCTCAGCCGGCCGCGACGGACTATTTACGGACAGTTTGCAACTTTTTGTGTTTTTAAGTTTGCTTAGCTATGGTTTGCATTGAGATCGACCCAATATGCCGATGGTTCAGGCTGATGGTTATGATATATTTATGTAAGTCAGCTAAAAACATTTTTGGTGATAGTAGAATAGAGTGGATAAGGATGAAAAGGTAAGCGCCATAGTCAATTTTGAACGTCGGTATTGTTGGTAATGACAACCGGGACCAACGGCTTAACGTCTCTTTGAGGAGTGGCTTGAGAGGCGGCATGGCGTCCTCACCTTCCGCCTGACGCAGGTCCTCACCAGACACGGCTGTTTCGGGAGGTTCCTGTTTCGGATAGGGCGGGAGGAAACGCCCGGGTGTTTCCACTGCGAAGATCGCCCTGAGGACACGGTGGAGCACACGGTGGCGGTCTGCTCGGCTTGGGCGGAGCACCGCCGTGTCCTCGTGGAGGCGATCGGCGGCGGCGATCTTTCGCGTCCGGCCCTGGTCCAGGCCATGGTACGGAGCGAGAGGGCATGGGGAGCCGTCACCTCCTTCAGCGAAGCAGTAATGCTCGCGAAGAGGGAGGCGGCGCACGTGAGGGAGAGGCAGCATATGCGCCCTCGCGACCCCAGCCGCCGCAGGATACGGAGACGCCCTGGGCGTCGGGAATCCCAGGCCGATTTCCGGCCACCGTAGGCATGGGCTTGCGGACGGCGAGTAATGGGTAGCTCGCTGTCCGGTAAGGACCAAGCCCAAGTCGACGGCGCGTTGTGTTCCACGCGCGCCTCAAAGAGATGTCAGCACAAAAAGTTATGGGGCCCGCAAGGGCCGATGCCTGCCAGGGGTGCGGGTTTGTTCGAAAGAGACACCACAGCCCCTGGTATACGGGCTACTGAAGGAACACGGGTGGGTTTTAGTCAGTAAAAACTTAGCCACAAGCACCACCTAGTAAATGAAGTATGATGATAAAATTTCCTCGGATGAACTTTTACAAGCCAACATTCTCTCATATAACATTCCCGCAGCATTTGGACCGCGTACAGTTATAAATACGCCCAACGAACGCATACCAAGCAAAGTATTTCATGAAATATTCATTACATCCCATCCAATTTAGAAAGTTCAAATTTTTTTTTAAACCAAAAAGGTTTCGCGTTACAAACAAAATAAGGCCTTAAGTGACTTTTAAAAGGGCTCGTAATGTTCACAGGAGCATTATACGGTTGTGTTATGTATTTTATTACAATTTGAGCAGACTATGGTATCAGTTTAAGTAGAAACAGCACTCTAATTAGACAAGTGAAAGCCCTGACAGTTGCCAAGTGGATCTATATAGATCCGACGCAAGCGCAAATACTTAGCTGTCAGGGCGTTTACGCCCTGACTTAATTTGACAGTTCAACAATATTCATTGCGTTATTTACGTTGTTGAGCAGACACATTTTTCGAACACATGAACCAATTCTTTATTTACCTAATATCACACTGTAATATTGATTTTACTATCTTTTACAATATTTAACACAAATAAGTATTTTATACTAGTTCCTACACTCAATTACTAGCTAACAAACTATATAATATAAATATCAGAATTTCTCACTATAGATATATGTACTACTCGTTACTATTTCTATTTATTTTATCTGACATAAATTTATTTTATTTTAGTATGCATACACACGTCACGTTGCAGTATTGGTATAAAGCTGATTTACATCCGTCACCTCACACGTCAGGTCCAGTTGAAAACCAGCGTCAGGCACTAGTTGTCCGGAATTTATGCTGAACTAGGCCTTTTTAGCACAGCCGTGGGGCACACTTTTACGCACTTTACACTTTTTGTTGGTTTTATGTCTTTATTATTTTGCTGTACGAGTATATTGTGTATGTGCTAAATAAATGTATTTTTCAACACACTTGCTCATAAAATGGCTCTAATTTCACTACAGTTAGGCACATAATGACACCTATTATCAAACTGTGACTTTTTCATTACTATTATTCACTAGTGAGTTATAGAATTGGTTGAGTTGCTTTGTTCTTAGTGAGATAAAGGTTGTTTTTTGTTTGAGTTGCTTTGTTCTTAAAAACGATGATGATGATTATGATGATGGATGATGCTGGATGATGATGGATGATGATGGATGATGATGGATGATGATGATGGATGATGATGGATGACGATGGATGATGATGAATGATGATGATGGATGATGCTGGATGATGATGGGTGATGATGAGTGATGATGGATGATGATAGATGATGATGGATGACGATGGATGACGATGGATGATGATGGATGACGATGGATGATGATGGATGATGATGATGGATGACGATGGATGATGATCGATGATGATGGATGATGATCGATGATGATGGATGATGATGATGGATGATGATGATGGATGATGCTGGATGATGATGGGTGATGATGAGTGATGATGGATGATGATAGATGATGATGGATGACGATGGATGATGATGGATGATGATGGATGACGATGGCTGATGATGATGGATGATGATGGATGACGATGGATGACGATGGATGATGATGGATGATGATGATGGATGATGATGGATGATGATGATGATGATGATGATTTAGTATTATTTTCTTCGCAAGTGTGTTGAAAAACGTCGTATGATACACGTGTGTATTGATGATTATCGTCCTCGGCTCTCTTAAGACCCTCGCCTGACGGCTCGGGTCTCAATGGCGCCTCAGCGATATCACCAACGTTACACACTTGTACCATAATGTACTATTCTTTCTTCATTTGTGGACCATCGACAGTCGTTACGAGTCGTTAGAAGCCCCGAAAGTCTGACAACCAGTGTTACCAAGGGGTATCGTACTACCCAGTAACTGGACTGTGGAGGTCAGATAGGGAGTCGCTCCATGTACAATACTGGTATTCAGCTGCATCTGGTTAGACTGGAAGCCGACTCCAACATAGTTGGGAATAAGATAGGCAGATGATGACTTTGTTTACTAGTTACCAGGCATTCAGATATGAGTAAACAAGTAAGAGAGGTTCGCGTGCCACGTCCAGAGAAAACACAGATAGATGTGACTCTTCTTCGCTGTCTCTGGATGATTGGTGGAATTCAATTACAAGTAGAAATACATATGGGTCACGTTTTTGTGAATGTGATTAGCTTCTAGAAGATGGAATAGATGTAGTAAAGTAGTAGTAATACAAATGTGTTGAGCCCTCAAATTCAAGGAAATATTTTATTTAGTCCAGATCAAAACTCACTATAAGCTGTAAAGTCGATTTTTAAAGCTAAGCACGGCTTACTGAAGTTGTTCCATGGATGAGTGAACATCCATAACAAAACGAGACACCTCCATGCCTCTGAAGGCACGTTAAGCCAGTTCACCTAAACGGCTTAACTAAACACGACGTAACTTACGGTTCGATTGTCAAAGGGAGCAAACGTGTGAACCGAGTCTGATCGGCTCTCCCTGGTAATAATATGTGCATTGTTTATTAGAAGCTGATAAAGCAACTCCGCTGTGTGTTTTAACGAAGCGTATAACTGTGCTAGAACATCATATATACACTGAGAATATAATTATGCTGTACTGTACTGTATTCTTACTACATGCACACATACAATCACGCGGTCTTCTAATTGGGGTAGGCAGAAACTACAGAACAGTACCTGCTACGATTCCTAGTTACTCCTTTTGCTTATGTTACGTTCATGCATCTAAATTAAAATTCTCGTAATTAAAAACTTTCAAAATATAGTGAAAATTGAATCAAAACTTGAAGTATTTTTGACAAATTGAGATTGATATCAGATTGTAAAGTTTCTTAAAATTATGAGGATTGCCCCTCTAGTCATACACACACGCTTATTTTGAAAGGACTACGCACCTGGCCTTACTGAAAAACGTCACCATAAAGGTCACTGTATGTCCTCGTAGAGCGTCGGCGTCCTGGCGTTTTCAATCGCATCTGCCTTGTGTAAGTCGCCTTTCATTCATCCTCTCAATATAACCAAACCACCATACTCTTTTAAATTTTTGCCAGCACATACATCTTTTAAACCGTACCGTTGCCTTAGCATATCATTCCTCAGCCTATCATTTCTAGGTTCACCACACATGCTTTGCAATGAACGCATTTTCACAGCACTCATTCTACTTACGTATCTGTTTCTTTTGCCACACCCAACATTCTATTCATTCATTGGTTTTAAAAAATACTTCTTACTGTATTTTATAACATTATCTATATCAGTTCGAAATGATGACTATGAATTGCAGTGATCTGATAAATAAAATTGCGACCACTGGCCTCAATTACTTTTTTTTTATTAATTTTCAAAAAGTAGATCGCAGAGTTTAAAATAATACACTAAGAACCACAGAAGCCTTTGATGGCTTATACATGACTAGTGAGTTCGAAACAAAAATATATTTAATATAGGTACTTACTACAAAAAAAAAAAAAAAAAACTTAGACGGTAAGTTTGTAAGTTTTACATTCAAAGAATATCGCAAGTCTTTACTCTTTATATAATATGTTAATATCACAATTAAAGATGTAGCAAGTGTATCAAACTAAAGTACATACTCATAGTTTGTAATTTGCAGAAAATGCTTTTTTAATAAACATTTTGCTTGTTTAGGGTTACATAGGTATTTTTTTTGTATGTCCGTAGGAAGTTCGTTTACTATTTTTGGTAGTATGTAGGGGTATGTTCTCAGTTCTAACAGAACATAACTTCGTAGGTACGGTCAGGGATATTATTTGTAATGCATATTGACACTACACGTCAACTGGCCGTGTTATAGACATTTCATGCAACACTTAAAAAAAAAACAGTTAGCGAAATCCAAAATAAAGTAAATAAAAAATACGCTAAATAAAAAGGTAAAGTGGCATACGACCACGACTTTCAGATGAGAAATACTTGCTAGTTCATTACTTTTTAGAGCGTGATATTTCAGTATGTGGGTTAAATTTTTTCAAGTTAGTTTTTTTGACACATGCATAAATATTACTCAAAAAAATACAAACGCTCACACAGACATGGACTGTTTATACCGTGGTTTAAACACATGCATCGAGCTACATTTACACCAGCGTAATGTAAGGCGATGCTGACCATTGTCTGCGTAATAAAGGCTATTATTTATATACGTAGCACCTACGGCGATGATTGCCTGTAGCGCCATTTTTTACTCGTAACATGAAATGTGTGTTACTGGTTTCGGGTGATACTATGTTTGTTAACTCGTCCAGTTTTCGTACAAAAACATTTATTTTTGTGATGGTGAGCGGATTCAAATTTACGGTAGTGTATGCGCGTCAATACTACAAATTATGAAAGAAAGTCTCCTCGCCGCGTCTGTCTGTCTGTCTGAACTCGATAGACTCAAAAACTTCATACGGTTATCAAGTGATAAGTATTACCAATGGACGAACTGATTCATGAGGAATTTTTGAGTGTAATTTCGGTTTCGTAGAAATTAGCTGAAATAAAGAAAAAAAACTTTTTTATATCAGCATTCAAGACGTTGGAAAACAACGTGCCCAATGAAATCTTTACTATTAACCAATAGAGTAATATGTAAACAATGTGTTGCGAAATCAATCCTCTTAAAAATATCTATTAAACGTAGTCGTAGGTACGTTTCGGGGCGTGGTCGCGCGCATAAATAAATAAATTCAAAATTCAAAATAATGTTGGTCTTTCAATTATCTAAAAGAGTCCTTGTAAAGGTTCCGTTTTTATGTTCAGGTCGAAATCTTTTAAAAGCAAAGTAAGCGTGACTATGCACGATTGCTGCCAGGGGTGCGGGTTGTTCGTAAGATATACCATGGCCCCTGGCACACACTGCCCCCGATGTCATAATTACAGTAAGTCGTGTTACTGTTGTTATGACTTTTTTTACAGTACTGTGATCCTTAAATCAAGTCCTATATGGAAAATTTTTCTTTTTTTTTATATCTCAATTATTAACAAAGTTACGATAAGCACAATCACAGTAAATATTGAGAAGATTCAACCGTTCGTTAAAATAATGACAGTAAGTAGACTTACTGTATTAAAATAATGCTTCATTTAATATTTTCACTATCATATTTACAGTAACTAATGTCCCGGTAGATTGACATTATTTAAATATGGTGTTTTCGCTACACATATTCACAGTAAGTATAGTTACTCTATTAATAACTTGTGTAATTCACAAAAAAATAAACCAATCCGTAAGCATACATCAAGTAAGTGAGTGAGCAGATATACTTACTGTAACAATGCTAAGAAAAACGTAACCATAGTCGAATGCACTTTTTATTTTTAACAAAGTAAGACTATTTACTTTAAGTATTCTAAATAAATATAATAGGTGAAAATCAAACTATTTTATCAATCTAACAGTAAAATCTATAGTTACTGTAAATATGTTTATGGTCCTCGCAAATACGTGAGCGTGCGCGAGTGGTGCGGGGTGGGGAGGGAATCAATCTTGTCGAATCCTGAACCCCGCTTAGTCCTCAGTCGAGTGCCAGCGGCAGCGTTTGCAAGACAAGGACGTGTTCGGGCCATTGGCGCCAAAACATCATTATTGCCGTAAGTATCTATCATTATTTATTAACTAGGTAGGTTTTGACTCAGAGTCTATCTAACCACCCGGATGGGAACTCGAGTAAGTGGCGTGTGGCACAAAAATTCACCAGCAGGACATACCTATTTAGTTCGTACCATTCAAAATACGTTACAATTCAAAAATAACAAAATGATGTAATTATTAGTAATTATGTTGTACTGGTACAAAACTGGTAAAAAGACATTCATAAACGAAGTATCGTTTAAGAATTTATTTTTAATGTGTCATTTATTATATTATCAGTGTTGTCACTTTTTGCTTCTTTTTACAGGAATCAAAATGAGTTCACGAAGAGATTTGATATTAGAACTAGCCAAGAAATGTAACAGAGAACCAAATTCCAGTCGAATTAATACTGATACTAATTCTAAAGCACAAGTCCCAAATGCTTTGCTTTGTGAGGAATTTATGCCAGAATCAGATGAAGAACCTTGTGAACCACCACTGGAACAAACCACAACATTATTTGAAGACTCTGATGACAGCGTCCAAGATAAAGATTATATTCCTGACGATCTATCATCTTCGGAATCAGATGAAGAATGTAATTATAAGACAGCAGCATCTCAAACATCTCAAGCTCTGCCGCCACGCTCGCCATCAGCTTCACCACCAAGGCTTTCAACACCGGCTTCACCACCAGGTTTTCAACCGAGATGTTCGCCATTCTTACTCGCATCAGGTTCGCCAGGTACGCTTTCTTTACTTGAATCAGACTTACCACTGCTACGTTCACGATCTGGTTCACCTCAACATTTTTCAGAACAAAGTACTTCAACAGTGTTACGAGGTTTGCCAGTAAATGTTTCACCATCCACTGAAACTCAAATGGATAGAGGATTAAATAAAGCAGGTTTGCCACGAAAAAGAATGGTTATTTCCGAACCATTAACAGAAAGAAAAAAAAGAAAATTAGAGTCTGAGATTGCAAAACTTGAATTAAAACCCCCATGTAGAGAAAAATGTCTGAAAAAATGTTCTTATAAGTTTACACCTCTTCATAGAGAAAATATTAATAATATGTACCGTATACTTAACAAAGAATGTCAAGGTATATTCATAAAAGGAATGGTTGACACAAAAGAAGTTAAGACAAGAAGGACTTCACAAAGGGAAAATGCTAAACGGAGTATAACTTATGCATATCATTTGAAAGATAGTAATGATGACAGAATTGAAGTGTGCAAAACTTTTTTTTTATCTACTTTAGGATACAATGCTAAAAATGATTGCAGGGTTTTAAACATCTTAAAAAGAAATGTGGATGATCAGAAAGATAAAAGAGGCAAATATACACGAGAAAATAAAATAGATAGAGATATTATAAAAAATCATGTATTAAAATACAACCCAGTCATATCACATTACAGACGTGAACATGCACCAAAAAGACTTTACTTACCTAGCGACATAAACATGACAGAAATGTATAAAAAATTTTGCGAAACTGAACCTGATACTAAAGTGTCTATAGAAACGTACCGTCATGTTATAAAAAAAGAGATGAATATATCCTTTGCCCATCTAGGCAATGAAGAATGTGAACTATGCGCATTATTCCAAGAACACAACAAGGATCACATTGAAAATCAAGACCAGAACTGTGATACTTGTAAGCAATACCTATCTCATAAGAATAATTACACCACAAGCCGAATTAACTACAAATTCGATGTTGAAAAGAGTGCAAAAGAAACTGACACTAAATATTATTCCGTGGACCTTCAAAAGGTCATTATGCTGCCGAGAATGGAACAATATAAAGCAGCGATTTTTTGCAGTAGAATTATTGCTTTTAATGAGAGTTTTGTTCCACTTGGTAAGTCTTCAAAAAACTTTCCTGTTGCAGTCTTGTGGAATGAAACTGCATCAGGTAGAAGCTCGCATGATATTCTTTCGGCATACAGAACATTCTTTTTGCAAAATCGAGATACTGAAAAAATTGTGTTATGGGCGGATAACTGCTCTTCACAAAATAAAAACTGGGCTTTATTGTCTTTTTTACTTAATATTATAAACAGCGACCTAATTGCCACCAACACAATCGAGATTAAATATTTTGAGCCTGGTCACACTTTTATGTCTGCGGACGGAGTTCCATCACCAAGTCGAGACAAAATTGCGTAACACCAAAGTATATGATTTTGATGATTATGTTGCACGTGTGAAGAGTGTGAATTCGATGAAAACTATCGTTAAAGAATTGAAATTTACTGATTTTTATAAGTATGATGAATGTGTATCGCAACATAAAATTCGAAACTCCTCACCACGTATTTACTTAAAAGACATCACATACGTTAAAGCAGAAAGAGGCTATTTCACCTTAAAATTTAAAAAAGATCAAGATGACGAAGACTTTCAAACTTTGGACTTTTTACAAAATAAAGTCTTAAAAACTAAAACATTTCCTGAACTTAAGACAAAAGTTGCTCCACGAGGTATAACAGAGGAAAAGAAGAAAGAGATACTGGAAAAGCTGGTCCCATTGATGCCAGAAAATAGACGAGCATTTTGGTTGAATATACCAACTTCTGATGCTACTGATCTTGAAGATTAAAAAAAGATTGTTTCAATTTTATTTTTATCATATTTTAAGCGGTTTTTTCTCATTTTTAATATAACATATTATTTGTAAGCCTTTAGACTTTGTCTAGCAAATGTGATTATGTTTTTAAGACAAACATTGTTTGTTATAATTAGGTATTACGGAGACTGATTTTTATTTGTATGATCTCAAATAAGTGAGAGATTTTAATTTAAGTACAACTTAGTGAGACTAGACTTTTAATGATAGATAAAAGGGATTGTTGGAATTTATAATGATTATAAACCTGTTTTAGTTGTTGTTAATTATACTATTGATAAATGGAGGAGATACAAGACTGTAACTAATAATAATTCATACTTACTTTCAGTAAAACTTTGACGGCTCAATAAATGTTTTTTTTTTTTCTATTATAGAAATTGTTTTTTATTCATAAAACGTTTAAATTAATTGCCTAATACTATTTACGAAGCTTAATGTATCGATGTACGGAATTAGTTTGCAGACATATCCTCTTATTTCCAAAATACGCGAAGTTTGCGAGAAAAGTCGCTGGAATTGTGGGCTAGATAAAGAGGTTGTAGTAAACATAGTTACAGTAACTTACATCGACAGGATATTTCGTTAAATATAATTACAGTATCTTACCGACTTACTGTAAATATGTTTATGAAAGTGTTAGTTAGGCTGATAGAAGTGGTAATCATAGATACAATTCTTTAGATTATTCAGGATTAATCTACACAAATTTATCTTTTGATATCCGTTTAAATATTTAGGCTATCTGCTATAGTCTTCAAGATACACCAATTTAAACATCTCGAAACAAAAGTGTGATTTCCCAAAAAAATATTTTTTTGACTTACTGTAATTATGACATGGGGGGCAGCACAGGCAACTGGGGGAACACGGGTGGGTTTTAGTCAGTAATAGTCTGACTTGCTCTCCTGCTCCACTCAGAGCGCGAGAAGTTATTTGATGATATCCCACCAAAAAAAAAAATATGCTCGATTATAAGTTTCCTGTAGTAGGTGCCCTGGTTAAGGCCGGTCGTAAATAATACATAGCCGAGTATTTGCGAACAAAGGGTGGGCACAGTCCGCGCTGTTTTTAATTCAAAAATTTTTGCTCTCAGCTCGTAATGTGGTGGGTATACCTATTGATTGTGGGTTTGTAGATTGTAGAGGCTCAGAGTTTTGCATGATGGTTACAGCAATATAACGCTGAATTAGGAACAACCAATTAATATTTATAAGTGTGTTTTAATTGAAAGTTTTTACTGTTTAAAACCGACTTCAGCAAAAGGAGGAGCTTCATAATTAGTTTGCTTTTTCTAATAGGTATTCATCCGTCATTTATAAAATGATTTAAGAAATTCTTCTTATGGTTAGAACTACTTATAAAATGGTGCCATATAAAAATAAAGTACCGGTTTTTGGGTTACCTTCTGTAATACGTATTTTTCTACTTAATGTGTGTTGAAGACGATATAATAACTTCCTGTCACGGTTATGTTCTTAGCGAGTGAAAGTGTCCGAATTTGTAGGCACCACAGCAAACTGAAATACATTTTTATTGAATGCAATAAAAAGTGAAAAACAACTTTAATTTCAGAAGTCGGTGAAAAAAAAAAAAACCAAAATGCAAAAACAACAGACAAGGACTTTCCAAAGTATTTTCTTTTTTCATAAGCTTTCAACTTTGAGCTTAATTTTAGTTTATACCCAGCAAAACCGTCGCCTATCTTCATAATTATTATGTTTTTCCTCATACGAATGAATAAATAGTTGTAATTCTTAGTGAGTAAAATAATAGTTTACATTTTGGAATGCAAACGGGGTATAGTTAGTCATCATCTGCCAAGCCTTTTCTTAACTATTTTGGGGTCGTTGGTATCCAATCTAAATAGATACAGATGAAAATCAGTATTTAAAATAGAACGACTGCCTATTTGACCTTCACAACCCAATTACTGGGTAATAAGCTACCACTTGGTAAAAGTGATTATTAGACTTTTGGGCTTTAGACGATCTATAACGACTGTCAAATATCCACGAATAACAGTTGGGACCAACAGAATAACGTGCTTTTTGAGGCACGGAGGGACCTTGGTAGGTAAAGATGGTCCCTCATTTTTGCTCACCTAGTTAATATTGTCATTAATCGAACGTTATTCCGATCAAAAACATTTGGAAATAGTTCCTCTTTCTAATGCACCTTCATTCCAACGCTTTGGCAATATTCATGAGCTTCATTCACAATAGCGTCAGATTCATAGCCGCTGCAGTATGAAGGTACGCTTCCATTGTTAACGCGAATTCCCTGATAAATCTCTTTGATGATATGCAAAATATTTGTGATCACAGTCGATTGTTCTAGCTTAGATCTAGGTACCTGATCCTTTCCGAACAAGAGCGGTCTATTTTACTGACTACCATTGAACTGATTGTACCGAAAGCTTGATGGCATCGATGTATTATTTTGGAAATGAGGCAAGGCTAGTTCGTGTTTAATACATCATTCATTAGCCTAGGCTGGGTTTTTATCAAATGTCTTGGGGTTGGCTTCCAGTTTAACCGGATGCAGTATTTTATGTATTTTTTTTTTTTTTTTTGGGTGGGAAATCATCAAATAACTTCTCCCGCTCTGGGTGGAGCAGGAGGGCGTGTCAGACTTTTACTGACTAAAACCCACCCGTGTTCCTTCAGTAGCCCTTAAGCCAGGGGCTGTGGTGTCTCTTTCGAACAAACCCGCACCCCTGACAGGCATCGGCCCTTGCGGGCCCCATAAATTTTGTGCTGACATCTCTTTGAGGCGCGCGTGGAACACAACGCGCCGTCGACTTGGGCTTGGTCCTTACCGGACAGCGAGCTACCCATTACTCGCCGTCCGCAAGCCCATGCCTACGGTGGCCGGAAATCGGCCTGGGATTCCCGACGCCCAGGGCGTCTCCGTATCCTGCGGCGGCTGGGGTCGCGAGGGCGCATATGCTGCCTCTCCCTCACGTGCGCCGCCTCCCTCTTCGCGAGCATCACTGCTTCGCTGAAGGAGGTGACGGCTCCCCATGCCCTCTCGCTCCGTACCATGGCCTGGACCAGGGCCGGACGCGAGAGATCGCCGCCGCCGATCGCCTCCACGAGGACACGGCGGTGCTCCGCCCAAGCAGGGCAGACCGCCACCGTGTGCTCCACCGTGTCCTCAGGGCGATCTTCGCAGTGGAAACACCCGGGCGTTTCCTCCCGCCCTATCCTAAACAGGAACCTCCCGAAACAACCGTGTCCGGTGAGGACCTGCGTCAGGCGGAAGGTGAGGACGCCATGCCGCCTCTCAAACCACTCCTCAAAGAGGGGACTTACCGCCGCAATCGTGGCGTGCCCAGCACTGGGTTGCGACAATCGCTCTCTCCATGTCACCATGAGATCCCGCCGGAGCTCTGTCCGCTGTGCCGCGATTTCCCGCGGCAGCGGAGTTACGCCCCGGCGTTTGGCCTCCTCGCGCCACTCCCATATCTGCGCGAGGACCTTTGCCGCCAGATCCCATGGCGGTAATCTGGCAAGGAGGCCCGCCGCCTCGCCGGAGATCGTGCGATATCCTCGGATCATCCTGATCGCCATGACCCTATGGGACGCCCTCAGCTTGCGAGCTGGTTGGCGCCTCAATGTAGGCGCCCACACCGGCGCCCCGTATAGGGCCATGGACCGCACGATCCCCGCGTAGAGCCTCCGGCAGGAGGCGTTTGGCCCCCCTAGATTGGGCAAGAGCCGCTTCAACGCAGCCCCGGCCCGCTCCAGTCTGGGAGCCAAACGGCGGAAATGCTCCGCGAAGTTCCACCGGCTGTCGAGGACGAGTCCCAGGTACTTCATCGTCGACTCGACGCCGATGTGAACCCCTCCCACCGTTATCTGGGAGCCCGTCGGTGGCGCATTCCGAGGACCATGAAACCACATGGCCTCGGACTTGTGCAAGGCCACCTCGAGTCCCAGTTGCCGGATCCTATCCACGATTGTCGCAACCCCTTGTGTCGCTAAGTCGGCCGCCGCCTGGTACGACCTCCCTTGCGCCAGGACCAGCGTGTCGTCAGCGTAGCAGACTACACTGACGCCGCTAGGGAGGTCGGCGCGCAGCACCCAGTCGTACCCGATGTCCCATAGATACGGCCCCAGGACCGATCCCTGTGGGACACCGCACGACAGTATTTTATGTATCGAATGACTGCCTATAGGACTCCCACAACCCAGTAACTGGGTAACATGATATCCCCTGGTAAGAGTGGCTGTCAAACTTTCAGGGTGCTGAGTACTTGTAGCGACTGTCAAAGATTTACAAATCACGGCCGGGACCAACAAGGCAAGCATTGCTTAACCTTGAAGATCGACCCGTGCGTTTGTTATTATTTAGCCACGAATCCATGATGTTTAAACGTTTACATAATTAAAAGAGTTTCCCTATCTTGATAGCTATGATTCTGACAACAATCAACGTCGGATGAACAGTCAAAGAAATTAACTATGCCGCTATTTCACAAAAAAATCCTCCGACATTTGTGTGAAATGACAGTTGTTGCTAAATTACCCCCAATTTAAATTGCCTAGATCTGCAAATCAACATTTACTGTCATTCTTTGACAGTTGTATGAAATGGTTATAACACGGGAAATTTAAGTAGCGGATAGGTAGATACCACAACTAAAATTCATTTTCAAGAAAAAAACGACTTTAAACAAACACTATTAAGTGAAAAATACCTTTAAAAAATGAAAACGCAAAAACAGAGACACCAACATCCGATTTTTGTTTCACTGTTTTTTTATTTTTTTCGCAACTTTCATTTCCTTCTCAATACTCGTAGCACAAACTAGTAGATAATACGACCCAGCCTGACTTATTACTCCTTGTCAAACTGCTCAGCAATAATGACACAGACACACAATACATAACGTTCCCCCTTTCACAGCAGTCCGAATTAAAAGCAACAACAAATACTAAATTCAACTATAGCGGAAACAAAAGGCGAACAAATATGGTTTGAGCAAACAACAGTCAGCTAATAGAGAGTTTGAACTATCATAAATCGTTTGAAGACACTAGTAAACGAGGAGTTAAAAAAAATATTTCATATTGTGTGCCTTAACGACCCGTGGCTACTACGCATGGTAATTCAGGACCTTACTACAGGTGTGACTGCAAGTGAATGAGATTTGAAGGGGAATACCTCGGCAATTCTCGTTATTATACGGAATGAAATTGAAATTCAGTAGTTGTTATAATCGAGGAATTGTCGTCTTAGTAAGTGCAAACTAAGTAATTGCGTTCAAGTAGACACGAATAATCGGTGTCCCAGTAAAAAAATCTTAATCCATCAAAACAAATAAGAAAATTAAATCATAAATCGACAAAATCATTCACGTACTCTATAAATCACGTTGAATTATATCTATATAAATAAAAGTCCTGGTTGACTCATCAACCCCCAGCCCAAACCCTTGGACCTAGAAAGCTGAAATTTTGCACAGAGGTTCCCTTTATAATGTAGACAAGGAGTAAGGAAGGAATTTTCGAAATTCAACCCCTAAGGGAGTTAAACAGGGGGATGAAAGTTTCGCGCGGGCGAAGCCGCTTGCAAAAGCTAGTTTAATATGGAAGTAGAAGCTGGATGAAGGGCAAGATCCACAAAGCTGTACTTCTGGACACGGCACGTTACAGATGTTTTCAAATTCTTTTACAGAAATTGATTGATATCTTCAAACATTTTCGAGCCAATGACTTGTCTGGGACTGTCAAGGAGTTGTTCTAGATACAGAACCAAATCAAACGCTTGGTAGGGGTAACTTAATAGCTAATTACTGAGCTAAACGACTCCATTGTTTGAATTATTTCCTCTCGCTTGTGCCGTACGTACATTTCTATACATCGCCTCAGTGTTCGAATTATCAAGATACTGATAAATATTACATGCTTATGCGTTATTTATTCAATTCCGACTGTTTTCATTCCTTTTCCATGTTGTTCAGTCAATAAACATTTTGCGGATCCCTAGTAAATTCGCTGAAATTGTGGACACGGACTCAAATGTTAAGATTGCCGTCGTATTTTTGGACGTTACAATGAAGGCTTTTCAAGTACCTATATTTATTGGAGACTGGCTGAACTCGCCAGATGTTGTCCTGTCTTAAATATGAATGTTGAATTTCCAAGTTTCTTATGATTTTCTTTAATAAGAACCTTTTCCTGGCAAATCACAAACACAACATAAAAGAATTAGCAAAATTGGTCCAGCGGTTCACGTGTGATACCGTGACCAAGAGAAATAGGGATTCATTTTAATATATACACGCTGAAATTTTAATGGTTGTTTTCCCGCGGCAGAACAACTTGCCATAAGGAGTCCCTTCGAACCATAGAGTAAAAGTAAAAAAAAAAATGTTTTTTGTTTTGAAATAATTAAAAAAATATTCATCAACTCGAAAGCGTGAGAATCAATAGTAAAACTGGAGGTAACTTGTAGGTATTACTCGAAACGCACGCGCCGCCGCACCGCCGCGCCGACAAAGGAATAATGATGCATAAATGTTCAAAGCAAAATAAACTCTCGTATGTGGTAAAATGTCATAAATTATTTTTCACGCAACAACACAAAACACAGCCGCGGCGCCGATAGAGAAAAGACCGATTTATAAATGTTCAAAGCAAAATAAGCTCTCGCGTGTAATGATACGGCATAAACTACAAACTAACAACAATTACAAACCAAGCAGCGCGCCGGCTTCCCATTGAGCGGGACGGCGCGCGGCGCCGGCGGCGGCGCACTTAGTTTTCCCGCGAATATCGTACGTGAAACACGCGTTATCAGTGCAATGGATCGCCATTACAATTATTGCAATTTGGAGTACGTCGCTATGGTGCATTTGTACGCTAGGGCTGATTATGACACCCTTGATGCCCTTCGACTTTACGCGGAGCTGCCACACTTGGAGTCGCTTCGTCTTCGCCATCGGCCCGGACGATCGTAGCAGCGACACAGCGGCTACTCGACGATCATGAGCAGTTCCGGACATCAGCAGTTGCACAGGGCAGAGGTCGATCGGCCGTTATTTTGCCAGAGCTCGACGAATAGATCATCGAGTACTTCGAACGGGATCCTCGGCGAAGTAGGTACACGTAAGGCTGCGGCTAGGTTTGGCGTAAGCCAATACTACGTCTGGAAACTACTCAACTCTGAAGGACTTCATCCTTATGATTATCGCAGAGTTCATGCCCTCCATGAAAACGACGCGCAGAACAGAATTACTTTTTATCAGTGGTTAATCGACAGTCAAAATGCGAACATTTTGTGGACAGATGAAGGAACTTTTACGCGAGTTAGACTCGAACATTTTTTAAACGTTAAATAACCCACATGTTATTCGCGAGTGTGCGCATCAAGAGCGTTTTAGTGATAATGTGTGGGCCGGCTAATTAATGGCCACCTCATTTCAATATCGTAAGAAGTTACAGAGACACCTTATTAAAATTGAAAGGCAATCAATTAAAACGTGCTCCATTGTGTATTCAACGTAGTGGCTTGCAGTAGCACTGCTTGCACTACGAACAATTACTCCGTTACCGTGAAGTGTAAGTACCTACTTGTACTTTTGTAAATTGTGAACATTTAAAAGTAGGTAGTCAAATTGATTAAAATTATTGTAAATAAGTTGATTCAAATTTTGAAAGACGCCTCAAACTTTTTTAGGTATCTAAGTCCGAAAATTATGATAAACTTGTTTTTATTAATTATTTTTTATGTTAATTTCTTGTTCAGTAAATTGCAGCTAAAAAGTGTTTATGACGGTCCTAAGCTCGTAAAAGTATGAAGGGAAAATTTGAATAGCTTGTTGGGTACAGCTTATTATCAAGAATACGATCAGCTGATTGAAACGCACGCGGGTCAACGGCCGCGCGGCCGCTCGGCGGCGGCGCCCGGCTTGCGCAGAACGTAGGTATCGGAACTATTGGTTCGTGGTCGCTTTCGAGTTTTGTTTTTCACAATGGTTAATCTGCCATTTTTTGTTTCTAATATTTTATTTGTTTATAAAACTATTGTATTACCAAGACAAAACCATTTCGCTGCGGGAAAACAACCATTTAAATTTCACCGTGTATAGATTTCGTGATAACTTAAAATTTTAATTATTCGTAATGTTGGCATGAAGAAGCATTTCTAAACTCGCGTCGATAATCATCATCGAGATCATTCCTCACTTAAACTCATGACGATTGTTAATTTAGGAGCCTACAGTCTTACCTACTTCATATTTGCTTGTATGTCAAGGTTTTTCGGCTGTTTTAACGATCGTCATACTGGATGATTAACGTGCTTTCCGAAGTATCATATTTGAATGGGGCTTAAAAAGCCTGCTCGTTTTAAAATATAGGTCTATTTTTTCTAATTACTCTGCACACTGGAGTGCGTCTAAGCCATTTATCAACCAGTCGTTCTAAAAACTAAATGCGTTTTTGTTGCATCTGAAGTCGAGCTCAGTCTATTTCGACGTACCTATTACTAATATTTCTTTTGGGCAGTCGAGGCGAGTCACGTTTTATTTTGTGGGGCTTGTAGCTTTGTTATTACATATAGCTGCACGGGTCAATCGACCATCTTCAGCTACACATGCTACAGTTAGCCCGTGCATGTGTGATGACAATCTTTACATAGCAATACACCTCCGTTCCTCGGAAAGCACGTTAAGCCGTTCACCCTGCTGCTTTTACCAGATGTTTGACAGTTGTTATAGGTGGTCAGATGCCCGAAAGTCGTGACAGCCAGTCTTACAAAGAGATATCGTAATACCCAGTTACTGAGTTGTAGAGATGAAATAGGCAGTCGCTCCATGTAAAATACTGGTACTCAGCTGCATCCGGTTAACCAGGAAGCGGTAAACATAGTTGGGGAAAACGCTAGGCAGATTTTTATTTCAAAAATACTTACGACTTGTTATAACACTCGCTAATTTTCTTATTTTTTTAGTTCATCTGATGTGCTTATCAGTTTACTAACTTAGACTCATGATGGCGAATCGTATTATTTATTTTCTTTCCCATTTTAATCTAGAAACTTTTTTGATTTGTAAATCAAAACTGTCTTTGTCTTTTCTATACCTTGAATCAAATCACATTAGGGAAAAGCTACCAAGAAAAAAATAAGGGGAGCCATATTTTTTTTCACATAAATCGTAACGTTAAACTGCGCGCTGGTCGTTTATCACAGGAATTTGCAAAATTTTATCATTTATTTTAGCACTGCGAGCTTCCTCTATCGACCCTCACGACTCATTAAGCCCGTTGCGAAGGATCGCGCCAAAGAACGCGTGGTATATGCAGATACTTAGCGAATAGTTTGTGTAGATGGAAAACAACGATAGTTTGGAAGTCTTGTGGCCGATTTCTGTACAGGATTAGTTTTCAAAGACCTGTCGAGTCATGGACAGAAGACTGTTGAGAACTGCACCCTAATTTGGCATAACACACTATCAGTCAGAGTCTGACTCGTTTTCAAGGATATTGCTAATCCATTGCTTCATTATGTTCGAAAAAATTGTCAACGGAACAACGTAAATAATGCAATTATTGTTGTTGAATTGTCAAAATCAAAGCCATTCTTTCTGTCATTGTGTTACGCATTTACCATGAAGGTCTAGTTTATAGTTGACAAAATAAAGATTCTATAAAAAAATGCCTTCGTTTTCTTTTATTCCGTTTAGTTTGACACCGGGATGTAGGTATTTATTTTGGGTTAGTACTGATGTGTACTGATGGATGGAAATAAGAAAAGGGGGAACCAGGACTGACCCCTTTTTTCGTAGGAGCAATAAACTCTCTGTCTAACTGCTGCTGTCAAATCAAATCAAATCAAATCATTTATTTGCATAATACAGGTAGGTATAATAGATGTTACAAATAGAAGATTACAAGAAGAAATGTCCATTTAAAGTTAATCTAACTACTAGTCAATACAGAGCATTCTTATTTAAATACTTTTGAATCTATGCTTCGCTGTTCCATGCATGCCCCTACTAGTCAATACAGAGTATGCTTACATCAATAAATAATCTATGTTTCGCTATTCCATGCATGCCCTTACTAGTCAATACAGAGCATACTTACTTCAAAACTTTTGAATTTATGCTTCGCTATTCCATGCATGCCCCTACTAGTCAATACAGAGCATACTTACTTCAATACATTTGAATCTATGCTTCGCTATGCCATGCATGCCACTACTAGTCAATACAGAGCATACTTAATTCAATACTTTTTAATCTATGGTTCTTTATTCCATAAATGCCCTTAGGTGGCTAAATAAATGTTGCAATTGAAATACCTACCCCAAAAGGGGCTCGTGGCAAAATGTTATGGAATGTTTTCCGAGGCCGGTTGGTATATAGGAGACCATCCATGACACACTGATGTCCCTCCGTGTCCTGGCTGTTATTTGTACATCTTTGACACCAGTAGAAGCCTGATAGTATTACCCAGTAACTGGGTTGTGAATGTCAGATAGGCAGTGGCTCCGTATAAAATATTGGAATTCAGCTGGATCTGGTAAGACTGGCAGCCGACCCCGACATAGTTGGGAAAAGGCAAAGCAGATGGTAGGATAAATCAAAATAAAGTCGTCTTACTATTATTATAAAATGTGAAAGTTTCTACGTTTGGATGTTTGTTACTCAATCACGCAAAAACGGCTGCAGGGATTTGGGTGAAATTTGGCAAACAGATAGTTTATAACCTGGATTAACTTATAGGATACTTTTTATCCCGGTAATACGTTCCCGTGGGATAATTTCCGACCACCACGCGGGCGATGCCGCTGGCGAAACCTAGTAAACATTAAAGTTACTACATAATGAAATCGATTCAAGTTCCCACACCATGTTGAAATGGTTTCACTATATTAAGATAAGATAATGTTTATTTTACCAAAAACAGTGCTTTACAATTCCTTAAAGTCTATATTAGTGCCTAAGTTAACAAGGAAGAAAGAAAAAAAAACAGGAATAAGACGCAAAGGAATCATTTTGCTTAAGAACTCAACACTAGGTCAAGCCTGTCTCGTGGAGTCGAGATATTACATATCATCACCTCTGTTATCCTCGAGGGGTTAGGCAGAATGAATACTGATGACTTTATTTACTCACCTGCATCTAGTAACCACTGTTAATAGGTCTATAACGTTCATAAACGTGTGGGAGTGCGGACTTCATTTATTTTTTCATTCTTGATACGGCACATTCCACTAGCCTACTAAAATTACTTTGGGCCAGAGTTTATATCTATAGAATAAAACCGTACGTGTCGATAAAGTTCCAGCAGCACATTATACCTCACGGCTCAGACTCAAAATCGACATGCGCTGCGCACTATCATCGCTTACAATGGAAAGAAACTGGTTAAATAAAGCAATGGATACTAAAAAACTGAGAATCCCAACTCAGTAAAGTTTTGTTCAATAAAAATAAAGTTATGTATTTTGGGTTCGAAGGGTCACATAGAATTTTATTGACTGCTTTTTCGTTTACATTATACAGAATGTCGAAAGTAGAATATTCCAGCCTATTGCATAGCAAGGGATGGTCTAACGAGTTAACAATACTAGAGAGATACACTCACCTATCAATCTGCCTAGACTTTTCCCAACTACATATATTGAGGTCAGCTTCCACTCTAACTTAATACTTAATACTTTTAACTTGGTGATAGCACCCAGAAGTCGAATGACATGAAGTCATGGGCAGAGAAGAGGCGATCCTTTCCTCACTGTGATTATTAGTCACAGGAAAATGGGATACATCATCTTTAGCAGTAAATTTAGAACTTTTAGTAAGTAGAACTAAAAGCTCTAAATTCACTGACAAGGAAGCTACGAACTACGACCAACAATCCGTCTGTCTAGCTTAATTGGTTACTATGGGATAGGGGCATTGTTCACCAACTGTTCCCCGTTTGATACCAAAGTTGGCCGCAGTTATTTGGTCAAGTAGCCATTCAAACACTGCAGTCTCACAAATGGCGGTACTTAAATGAAGACCTTGGCAGTCAGTCTCACTACCACTGAGTGGCCAATATTTTTTTAACAATTTTTATCACGATGTGGGCTATTCTAGTAATGTTTGTGCCAATCTGAGGTACCCGTTACTTGGCCAATCTTAATCGCAATCCGTGACGACAATGTGCAAGTGTACTAAGGTGACGCTTATATCTTCCAAAGAAATCTCTTCCAGCATGCCTGCGAGAGGAGAGTCGATAAAAAGAGATGTTTACAACATCGAATCGAATCGAACAATATTGAAATGTTGTATAATATCAAAAAAATCGATTAATTCTTCTATTTAAATTAAATAAACAATATGAGAATATACCATCCTTATACCATAATTAATCAATGAAATAATGATCACTAAACACGTATATACTAAGTACCTTACTGCCTATTATCACTAAGCACCTTTGACTAGTGGAAGGGAATTGTTTTTTCACTCTTCTTCTGGTGTTATGAGTTTCTTAATTAGAAATGTATTATTATTGGTTCCAAAACTTTATTATTATGAAAACGTAGTACCTATTAGTTGTAAGTCGGTTTTTATAAAAGTTCGTTACAATTATTTATGTAGACGCAACAACTACTTCAAGTCGGTTTTACAGAAAATGTTCTTTTTTCCTAAAGCATATTTGCAACAGTCTCATGAGACGTCATCCAACAGACTGTACAGTTTCACTTACTTCATTCAGATGCTTTTACTTCCAACAAAGATATACAAGCAACCTTAACAAACGAGGAAATACGTGTTTAGTTTAGAGAAACGTGCTTTTGTTAGGTAGGAAATTGACGCCCGCCGGGCGAAAGAAGTAAGTGCGTAGATTTATTGCCGCACAGTCGCGGCGTTTCCAGCGTTTGTCTTGTAAGAGATGTTCTGAGTGACAAGCGGGTGCGGGGGCGGGGTAAACGAGTACTTACGGTGTGCTCATACTACAGGGCACGAAGTCGCGGTGTCGGCAGCGTCTAGAGACGGCAGTGCTTATAAAATTCGTGACGCCGTAAGTATGTTGAGTGCTCAACTTCTATCACAGATCGCCTTTCAAAGCGGTCCCGTTTCTATGTGTCACCGTAAGATTGTTAACACCGTTAGTTTAAAATCTATCTCGCGGGATTATAAACTCTCGATAAATTGTGAACTACAAAAACCAATTACAATTTAACGCACTATTTTTCGATAGTTTATGATCTGTCCGTCAAGTTGTGAGCTGGTATCAAGACGCATAGTACCTTGCGCTATTACTAAATAGTCAAGTAACTGCCACTAACTTGGTCGCGGTTGGTCGTAGTTCTAATCTAACCTAACCTATTCGGTCGGTAAACAGTATGGTGCAGTTCACAATTCATCGACACTTTATGATCTCGCTAGGTAGATTATAAATTAACGGTGTTCACAATCTTACGGTGACATATAGATTAATCATTTATGTCGTTGTGCAAGTAAACGGTTCACCTTTCACTAACAATGCGAAATAATAACGAGTCATATAAAATCTAACTAACAAATCGCTATATCTAACTAACTAATTGTATATAACTTATGAAATGTTGGTGTTCTAAACCTAGGTACATCTCTGTTTTCCTAATAATATCGTTTAGACATCAATCTATATGGTCACATGATCTGACCAAGATTGTGTGTGCACTTTAAAAGAAACTGTGAGTTTGTTTTAGTCTTTCTTCTCAGGTAGGTACTAATTATTTTTGACGTGTTAAGGTGTTTGTACAAACCTACTTACAGCAACAAAATTATTAATAAGCATGATACTATGTTATGTTAATCCGGAAAAACTTACCATGAAGCCACATATGAATGCGCTGTTACTAAAGCTGCTCTTCACAAATCTATTCATAACCTACTGTTCTCATGAGGAAGTCAAATTGAAACTGTATGTTTATTGAATTCTTGAAGCTTTAGAATTAGACTAATTTAAGCCCCCCCCGCGCCCCGCTTCGTCTCGTAACTTGCACCACACACCACCCTCATAGATTCGTCTTCAGCAAAAAAAAAAATATTCTTTTTTCCTGAAATTACTTCTCTCGGCGTATTACAGTTTGCATGTTACAATACAAAAGTTTCTCCCTTTGTGATAGAAGGATTTATTTGTTTTATTAAACATTCAGCACATGATAGCAGTTGTATGAGGAATGTAATTTATTACTTGTTCTCCTGTTATACATTGACTAGCTTCCGCCCGCGACTTCGCCGGCGTGGAAGTCGGAAATTATCCTGCGGGAACGTACCACCGGGATAAAAAGTATCCTATGTGTTAAGTCTATATGTGTGCTAAATTTCATCCAAATCCGTTCAGTCGTTTTTGCGTGATTGAGGAACAAACATCCAAACATCTTCACAAACTTTCACATTTATAATATTAGTAGGATAAATATTTCTCTTCTGACGTCAGCAATATAAAGTGATAAGATCACTATTCTTCACACAAAACCACCTGAGCAAGTTTTAGGTTTATAATAATATGGCTCAGGTAAATGTGTATATTATTTAGTTCTCCACAGAAAACTCTTCAAACAAACTATATCTCCCTTTTCACCCTCAAAAGGGTTATTTTTTTTAAAGTCTTTTGTTTCTTTTACATTATTTGACTTATAGTTTATTTATACCAATTTTCGAGTTATTCAAGACACGCAGTAAAATCATCCCTTGTAAAATGAACTACCCCTTTTTTAGTCCTTTAGGGGTAGATTTTCGAAAAATTCTGATACACGTTATTCTTTATTTTTGGTTTTAGGTATAAATACTGAGTTTCGAGTTAATCAGACAACGCGTTAAAATTCTTCCATACAAATTTTGTCACCCCCCAATCCCCCTTTAGGGGGTAGTTTATAAAAACAATAAATAACCAACTTTATAATTTACTTAGATAATTATTTGTGCCAAGTTTCAAGTTTATTAACTCAAGGAATAAGATTTTTCATACAAGCAAAATCCCCCCTTTTCACCCCCTTATAGGTCGAATTTCCAAAAGCCCCTTCTTAGTGCTCCTCTACATTATAAAAGGAAGCCGTGTACAACATTTCACGTTCCTAGTCCTAGTAGTTTCGGCTGTGCGTTGATTGACCAGTCAGTCAGTTTTTCCTTTTATATATATATACTCGTAGATGTGTGTGTTTTATGTAGTTAGTACACTATGCTTTGATGTGTTTTAAAAGGCCGTTTTTGTTAGAAAGAAATAATGTTTTGGTCACGGTTGATAAAAATATCACCGATGGAGGTACATACATAAGGTATTTTTGTCATCACAGCTCTGCCAAAATGTGAAAAAAATGTGATATCTTGCTTGTATTTCAACATACACTTCTGGATGTTATTTAAAATTGTTTTCCAGTAAGAAAATCTTTCTGCCTAGCCTTTCCTATTTTAACGACGGCTTAGTCTAACCGGAAGCAGCTAACTACCGGTATTTTAACTGGATACTCCATAACCCAGTTACTGGGAAATACGATACCCTTTGGTAAGATTAGTTTGTCAGGCTTTCGGGGTTGTGAAATTTTCCAATAATAAGGTAAATAAAATCCTGAATAGCTTAAACATCCCTTAGCCATTTTTCCCAACATGCACCTACTTTTATACAATATTTTGTATCGTTTTAATATTCCAATTAATTTTACAATTCAAGCGTGTGAACAGAAGAGAGAGCTCCCTCCAATACATCGGGTTATATCCTTCAATATGCTGATTTATGTCTGCCGTCCGGACAATGTGGCGCAGACTGTTCAGTCTGTCTCCGGGCCAACGTCCGGGTTTTGTTCGGAGAGGATTAGATTTCAGTGAGCCTATCTAATTGTCACTCACAGCTTCTTATCTCCATTCAGAGGAGGAAGTGAATATAGCCAGGACTTATACTTAAAGGGGTGTTTTTTATTTTAGTGTTATTTTTCAATTATGATAATTTTGTCTGAGGCAAGAATATTGCGATTTTAGAGCTCTTGTATAAATACATGCCAAACTGTCATATTTATTTATTTAATATAATTAATCAGAATGTTGAAATTTCTATCCTTATTATGACAATTTACAGATTACTAAATAAAGCACCGGGAAACAGATAAAAAATTACCTATAAACTGTGTGATTAAAAAATAAAACGGAATAATAAATAGCCAAATTCATCAGAAACATAGTCATTTTTATTTTATACTCAGCGATCAAAATTTGGAACGTTTTTTTAACGAACAATTGCTTCTTTATCTACAAACATATTTACTGTATAAGAAAATAGACAATTCACCTAGATAACACAAATAAACAATATCACTCTCTGTATGTGTTCGAGATTTATATTAACAATTTAGGAGCTACGTGCTACGAGCTACGAGAACGACGCTACGGCGTAGTTTAGACTCAGACGCTTTTATCGGCACATGAGAAGAAAATGTAAACTTTTAAAAAGCTCAAGGATCAACTGTGATTTACCACAGAGTATCTAGAATATATAAACAAAATAAGTAAAAAAAAAAATTTGTTGAACGGTTTTAATGAAAATAATGATGCAGATAATCTACTAAAAGTTAAAACTAATTCGGTAGGTCCTAGGTACCAGTCATCAAACCACTTTCTTCGCCAATCTAGGGCATTACTTCACGTACATGTGGAAGGAGATCCATTTGCCGTTAATTAGTTAGAGTTAATTTGGTAGTAACTAGTTAGGTAGAGGCCTATGTCCAGCAGTGGACGTCTCTCGGCTGAAATGATGATGATGATGATGAGGTAGTTGCTTAGTTTGAGCTTATAGTATTTATTAACATGGCGGTCGGAATTGTATTGAATTTAAAATCAAATGACATCATGTCTTTGGAAGTCCTAAAATAAATTGTGTGGCAAAATATTCAAATTTTACCAAATAAATAAGTAATTTATCTATTCCCACTAAAATGAAACTTCAGCATAGTCCGTTCACAGTTATTTTACCTCTTACAGCAGTGATAGCAGATAAAAATAGCGGCTACCTTACTGTAACCGAAAACAAAAATCACTTTGATTTCGCCACTACTTGACAGTGACGTAAAATCAGAGGAAAATTAGATGTGAACGAACTGTAAGGTTGAAATTATTCCTCTATCACATAGACTAACAGACCTTGTTGTTTTATGACGTGCAAGTAACAATCAACCTAAGGATGATAAAGGAAGTACGAAGCCGAATATACAATAGCGCCCGTTGACTATAATTCCTTACTCCGTTTCCAAGGCAAATACGAAACTACCAGGGAACACCTGCTCAACCCCTGGAAAGACGTCCCGATTATCTCTCACAAAGAGATAACACATGAATCCTTCAGTTTCGGTATTATTTCAGCGTTTTGTAACGGGTCACCCGTCGCCAACCTTTGGGGAGCTAATTACGTAAATTTATTGCTGCCCATCTTTCCTTGGATTAGGGTTGGAAGACCAGAGATCTCAGTAAAGATCGGACTGTTTGAACATTTGTTCCCGACGATTTTGTGTTACACCTTTTTTCTGTCTCTCACTTTGAAATAAGGTTTATTTCGGATTCAAATCGACTGAAACCTCATCGTTATGTGTTCATTTACTATAATTATTTTGAACCAGAGCTTAGTGAAGAAAGCAAACTAAAGTGAACAGAGGGATGATAATTAATATCCATGACAAAAATACTTACTAAACATCTTAAATTCGGCTTAACGTCGACGTCTAATGCTATTATTACGACAAACCTTGTTAGGTCAAGCTAAGGAACCGACGTCACTCGGTTAAGTTAAATGAGCTAGTTAATGGCTGCAGAGTTGAACGATAATCTTCGTTGCTTCATATTGTTTGATTTTACTGTAGAGTTCAGTAAATTGAATCGTAAAACATACAGTAAATCTTGGGGATCTTTTACTGTGTGAGGTGATATGCAATATGGACAACCTCCTTGATTGTACCTAGTATTTATGGTGACAGTAACAACTTTGGACAGACGTTTGTCACAGCTATCATATCTTTGTCATAATTTATTATTCTCTAGTATGTGTAATTCTTTTAGTTAAATAAAGCCACATTTCTTGATTGGTTTTACGTCTATTATATTAGAATTTATTTAACTAAAAATGCCTGACGAAAAACTAGAAAAATCGTCACTGTCAAGGTATCTCCGACCCGACAAGTTTGACGTCGAACCTGATGTCGCAGATGCAGACGCAAAATGGCTGCATTGGAAATCGACCTTCGAAAGCTTTCTCGCTGAAGAGATTACTGAAGACATATCGGATTCTCTCAAGTGTAAGCTGTTAGTCAACCATTTATCCGCTTCAATCTACAAACATATCAAGTCTTGCACGACCTATAAATCATCTATGAAAGTTCTAGAAGACATCTATGTCAAACCAAAAAACACGATACTAGCTCGACATGTTTTATTTAGTCGAAAACAAAGAGCGGACGAGACTATTTCCGAATATGCTAGAGCTCTACGACTCACTGCTAAAGATTGCAAATTTGAAGCTGTCACCGCGACAGAACATGAAGAACAGGCAATTCGTACTGCTCTTATCTCCGGCCTGCTCTCACGAAAAATTCGTGAACGACTTCTAGAGAACTCTACGCTCTCTCTTGCCGACGCTCTCAATCAAGCCATTACCTTGGAAACTGCTGAGAAAGATGCACAGACGATGAGTACTAACTCTCCGCATCTAAATGCTGCACCTGAAATCCCCCGAGACAAGGAATCATACAATCTGGCGGTAGCTTCATCGTCTCGAATGCCTCAGACTGCTTCGGTCGCACCATCCTCCACAACACAATTAGCCAAACGCTGTTTCTTTTGCGGCGGAAATGTACACCCTAGAATAAGGTGCCCAGCTAGCAAAGCTACTTGTAAAAAGTGTTCGAAGAAAGGCCATTTTGCCAACGTTTGCAGATCCGTGCATAACATAAACTCTGTGTGGTCTGAAGAACTTGCCAACTCGAGCAATGACCAGTTTTATAGCGGGGCTATTTCTGCTGCTTCTCCTTCGTGTCTCAGGAGTGCGACAATTCCTATCACAATAAACGAATTCAAAGCTGATGCTCTCGTCGACACTGGAAGTTCAGTCAGTTTTATAAACAGTAAAGTGGCTCGCATCATGAAGTTGTCCAAGAAACCGTGCAAACAAACTGTCAATCTCGCCTCTCTTAACCAAGTCTCGTTCGTTGAAGGGGTATGTTTCGCAACTATTAAAATTAATCAACATACCTACAAGAAAACGCCTCTTTTACTTGTTGACAACCTCTGCGCAGACGTTATCGTGGGTCACAACTTACTCAAGCAACATTCAAGCATTCAGTTCAATCTGGGAGGTCCCGGCGAGCCCTTACAAATCTGTAATGTTCTGCAAGCCTCAGTTCCGCCGGCCTCCATATTCACAAATCTTTCGCCAAACATTCAACCGATTGCTGTCAGAAGTAGGCGCTACACTAAAGAAGACGTTGACTTCATACCAGAAGAAGTATTCAAGTTGCTCAAAGATGGGGTAATTGAAAAAAGTATTTCCCCTTGGAGGGCCCAAGTCCTCGTAGCGGGAGGAGGGGCCCATCGTAAACGGCTCGTGATCGATTATTCAATGACAATCAATAAATTTACTGACTTAGATGCCTTCCCCTTGCCAAATATCGAAACGGTTGTGAACAACGTATCGAAATTTAAAGTCTTTAGTCAGATAGACTTGAAATCTGCATATCATCAAGTCCCAATCCTGGAAAATGAGAAGAAATACACAGCATTTGAAGCAAACAGCAAACTTTATCAATTCACACGCATCCCATTCGGAGTTACTAATGGCGTAGCGGCCTTCCAGCGGACTCTAGACTTTATAATATCTGAAGAAAAATTAAATGGAACGTACGCATATTTAGATGATGTAACTGTTTGCGGCAAGGATGATAAGGATCATGAGCACAATCTAAAACGATTCATGGACGCCGCTAAGAAGTTTAATTTAACTCTCAACGAACAAAAAAGCGTTTTCAATCAAACTAAAATCAATCTGCTTGGCTTTACCGTAGAAAATCATATTATCCAACCTGATTCTGAAAGGCTAAAGCCTCTGCTAGATCTCCCCGCACCAACTAAAGCAAGTGAACTGAAACGAGTCCTAGGAATGTTCGCGCACTATGCAAAATGGATTGGACGTTTCTCAGAAAAGATAAAACCCCTCACCTGCGTCACTAGCTTCCCGTTATCGCACGACGCTCTCAAATGTTTCGAGGAACTCAAACAGGACATCAAATCGGCGGCTCTTGTAGCGATTAATGACGACGATATCTTCACAGTTGAGACTGACGCTTCAGAATTCGCTCTAGCGGCTACACTTACTCAACGAGGACGACCAGTAGCATTCTTTTCACGAACTTTGTCAAACTCTGAATGCAAGCAATCCTCAATCGAAAAAGAAGCTTGCGCTATAGTGGAAAGTTTAAAGAAATGGAGACACTACCTAATTGGCAAACATTTTCTTTTAATTACGGATCAACAATCGGTAGCCTTCATGTTTAATCAGAATCATAACAGTAAAATCAAGAACGAAAAAATCTTACGTTGGCGATTAGAGTTGTCTTGTTTCAAATATGATATTGTTTATAGACCAGGCTCCGAAAATGCAGCTGCCGA
Source organism: Polymixis flavicincta (assembly GCA_949987655.1). NCBI lineage: Eukaryota > Metazoa > Arthropoda > Insecta > Lepidoptera > Noctuidae > Polymixis > Polymixis flavicincta. The sequence goes on along the minus strand of OX465171.1, from coordinate 4,140,345 downwards.
CACTCTATCCCGCGTATGTGCCTATATGAATATCAGCAAGCTAAAAGAGCTCCATAACGCGCTCTGTCACCCAGGCGTGACAAGAATGTATCACTGGGTGAGATCCAAAAACTTGCCCTATTCAGCAAACGACGTTAAGGAGATTACCGCCTCGTGCCCGACCTGCGCCGAGATAAAACCAAGGTTCCTCAAAGTCAAAGGTCACTTGATCAAAGCTATGGCCCCTCTCGAACGTATCAACATAGACTTCAAGGGGCCACTGCCGTCTAACACCTCTAACAAGTACATATTGACGATAATTGACGAGTACAGCAGATTTCCATTTGCCTATCCGTGTAAAGATATGACATCTGCCGCTGTCATCAACTGCTTGAAAGATCTCTTCCTTACTTTTGGCCAGCCTCTCTATGTTCATAGTGATAGAGGCTCATCGTTTATGTCCGAAGAATTCAAGTCATTCCTAAGAAAAGCAAACATAGCCTCATCTAGAACGACACCTTACAACCCTCAGGGTAATGGACAAGTGGAACGTCTAAACGGGACTCTCTGGCGAACTATCCAACTCAGCCTCCGGTCAAAGGGACTATCAGTGGAAAACTGGGAAGTGGTACTGAAGGATGCATTGCACTGTGTACGTTCTCTTTTATGTACAGCTAATAACGCCACCCCGCATGAAAAGCTTTTTACATATCCTAGAAGATCCCCGAATGGAGACTCACTGCCGTCCTGGCTGTCACCAGGCCCGATATTGGTAAAGAAGAATGTCCGACAATCTAAAACAGACCCCCTAGTCGAAGAAGCTGAACTTCTCGAAACTAATCCTCACTATTCTCTTATTCGACGTGACAATGGGGAAACATCAACAGTATCGAACCGTCAATTGGCACCGTTCCCAAATACCGTGGACTACAGTGAAGATGATAGCTTTGAAACAGCTTCTGAAGAGATGGAAGACAGCGCTACAGCTCCACTCGAAACTGTCATCCCACCGCCGCAACGTTCACAGGATTTTCGTAGCTCGTCACCTTCTCCGATACTCCAGACCGAAACTCTCCCTCGGAGATCAAACAGGATTAGAAAGCCGCCCTCCTACCTGAGCGATTTTATTTTATCAAAATGGGAGTGAAAACTCCACCGGGGAAGAATGAGGTGATATGCAATATGGACAACCTCCTTGATTGTACAGTAGCCCCCACTAATGGTGCCCCAATCTCAAAAAGCAATAGATTGACACTTCGCTTTAACTTACGACCTTCTTATAATAAGCAATTTCTATAGGCTATAATACTATAGACACACACACTCTCATACGTTTACAAATGAACGTATTTCCTAAATTCAACCGTTAAACCAAATGGCATGATAGCCTAGCGGTTACCGCACTTGATTATCGCGTTTGATCGCAGCGAGTCGCGGTTTCGAATCCCACTCGCTGTGTGATAGTCTTTTTATTGTTTTAAAAATCACTTTTGAGTATAGTTTCTTGTTCTGTTCGTCGTATTCACTAAACTCGTAAAACTTTATCATTATACCCACAGAAACCTAAATAAATTTAAATGATTTACGACTCATTCACCGCGACTTATAGAACGGTGTTGGTTGATATTGTGTGCTAGTGACGTGTGTTTCATCTATTAGCGTTCTTCTAATTCATTTTGAAATGTAAGCAAATTTAAATATAGAAATGAAAGCGAATATTATTGCGCTGCATAAAAGTGGACTTAATACCTATATCACAAATACCTATGTGATGAAACCGGACTGAGTGTGAGTATTGTGATTTAAATATTTTATTAAACATTTATTTAATTAAAGTATAACTGCTGATCCTTGTAGTTATTTTAAAACGTTTTATAAATATCATAATGTCTAAATAGAATAAAAATATAAAATTTCGATGTAAATTTATTTCCTAGATTATAGAACGATTAAAAATAACATTATACTTAATATTTATGTGAAATTGCCCTTATAAATAATTTTGTTTCTAAATAGTAGGTAATACATAAAGTGTGTATTTTGCTTAGTAGCCTAACAGTACCCCTTTTTTGTTTTAGTGAAATACTGTGAGTCGGTGGGTGAAAAGATACGAGGAAGGCGGTAGCCTTGCCCGTGGAAAGCAAAGTGGAAGACCCCAGCTCCTATAACAGGCACACGTTCAGCGAATTTGAAACAAGTGGTTTCAAAACGACAAGACATTTTGCCGAATTATTCGACACATCTTTACGAACCGTGCGCCGTGCACTCAACGCAGAAGGTTCAAGGCATCATCGAAAACCAGCTTGAGAATCTGCTCAAAAAACATAGTAATATAGAAAAAACATTAACATTAAGTTATAAATTACAAATATTTATTTATTTTAGTAATATTCAAATAATATTTTGTCTTATCCGTAATCTGGATTATTTTGAGGTTTAGTTTCAATCTTCTTTTCGGAATGAAAATGAACACTTAAGCTATAACCTCTTTAAGTCCTATTAAATACGATTTGTTAACTTTGAGGTTTGAGTTAGAACGAACTCACTCGCAGTAGAATAAAAGTAGTACTACTGAGTCATTTAATTGTATTGTGACAACTTGTCTGCATTTGTTACTTTTACGTGGGTAGATTTTTGTAGAATATTGTGATTTATTTAGAGTACCGACACACAGTAGTAATCAGCACAATATTATTATATTACTAAGATACAATAGCCTGATTATCATAGTTCACCAACTAGCTTATTTACTTCAATAAATTGTTCTTTATGAGAAAATAAACTGTTTTAACAAGAAGTTATTATTAGTTATTTTTTACATTCTTCATGAAGTTATAACGAATAAACATTTTGTAATCATTTATTATTGTTAAACCTTTATTTAAATAACAATACGAGTAATAAAAAAAAATTTGTTACATTATTATTCTGGTATATTAATAAATCGAATAATAAAAGAACAGATGAAGATGATTGTTGAAAAGAAAAATTAAAGCTTCATCGCGAGATTTGAACCCAGACCTATGAGTTTCTTAATCCAAGACGATACGCTGCACGCTACCGGAACCCTAATTATACAAGTTAATTTTAGCAATGGTATGAACCGACCAAGGTCATGTCTGTGCGTCGCCGACGGTATGTATAAAATACAGAACGTTTGTGTGCGAGTGCAGCGGTGAGTTTTGTGTTAATACATCACTTATACACACAGCTGTAGGTACGGCCTGGACCGCCACTTCATAGCAATATAGCCCTTAGTATGCGACTGCTATTGTGAATCTTGATAGTACCTAGTATTTATGGTGACAGTAACAACTTTGGACAGACGTTTGTCACAGCTATCATATCTTTGTCATAATTTATTATTCTCTAGTATGTGTAATTCTTTTAGTTAAATAAAGCCACATTTCTTGATTGGTTTTACGTCTATTATATTACACTGTGCAAATAAAAAACTATGTAGGGATTGAGATTTCAAGTATTCTATAATTAAAAACTAAAAATTGCCATTACAACCAACGCATCGAAGAAAATCTCTGAGATAGCTAAATTAAATTGTAGTTAGTTACAGTGGAATTATTCTGCGTGACATAGTTATTAATTAATCTCGTCTTAATCCAGCGTCCGCCTGCATACTTTGAGTACTCCATTTTTATGACGATTTGCAAATCCAAGAATAACAATTTTTAAGATGGAATTGCGGTTTGGGATCGTGAATTGCATGTTTACCCATCCACGGATTGACCACGGCAAGCATATTGTAACCTTCAACGACCAGTGGCGTAATTGCGTAAGACATTTATAATGGCAAAGCCTTTCATTTTGATAGTTCAACGACATTCATTGCGTTATTAACATTGTTGAGAAGACGAACTTTTCATACATATAATGCATTGGATTCGCAATTTCCTTCTAAATGTTTCGCATTGCGAAAGTGTTTTACGCCATTAGGGTTTTTTTTTTTTTTTTTTTTGGGTGGGAAATCATCAAATAACTTCTCCCGCTCTGGGTGGAGCAGGAGGGCGTGTCAGACTTTTACTGACTAAAACCCACCCGTGTTCCTTCATTAGCCCGTATGCCAGGGGCTGTGGTATTTTCGAACGAACCCGCACCCCTGACAGGCATCGGCCCTTGCGGGCCCCATCATTTTTTGTGCTGACATCTCTTGGAGGCGCGCGTGGAACACAACGCGCCGTCGACTTGGGCTTGGTCCTTACCGGACAGCGAGCTACCCATTACTCGCCGTCCGCAAGCCCATGCCTACGGTGGCCGGAAATCGGCCTGGGATTCCCGACGCCCAGGGCGTCTCCGTATCCTGCGGCGGCTAGGGTCGCGAGGGCGCATATGCTGCCTCTCCCTCACGTGCGCCGCCTCCCTCTTCGCGAGCATCACTGCTTCGCTGAAGGAGGTGACGGCTCCCCATGCCCTCTCGCTCCGTACCAGGGCCGGACGCGAGAGATCGCCGCCGCCGATCGCCTCCACGAGGACACGGCGGTGCTCCACCCAAGCCGGGCAGACCGCCACCGTGTGCTCCACCGTGTCCTCAGGGCGATCTTCGCAGTGGAAACACCCGGGCGTTTCCTCCCGCCCTATCCGAAACAGGAACCTCCCGAAACAACCATGTCCGGTGAGGACCTGCGTCAGGCGGAAGGTGAGGACGCCATGCCGCCTCTCAAACCACTCCTCAAAGAGGGGACTTACCGCCGCAATCGTGGCGTGCCCAACGCGCCATTAGGGTGACGTTTAGCTTTTACTCGCGTAGAAAAAAGACCGCCAGTTAAAATGTTTTTCGTGTACAATAAAGTAAATAATATATTAATACTCAACCACGAACCCACTTAATGTGACAATCACTTAAAAATATATATTTATACCATACTTCAATTCTGAACCTCCATTTAAAGAACAAAGAAACTAATTTGAAGCCAATTTCGTCCCAATTTCGTCGCAGCATCTAGACCGCAGACAGGCCTGAATAGATTAACACTAGATCACTAACCACTAGAGCCGCGCCTCTATACACTAATTGTAGGCAGAGGTAGACTGCAGGTTAGAGGACTTACAGGTTGGAGAAACGAAAACATATTTTTTTTTTGGATATTGAAACACATTATAATCAACCTCGCATTTTTTCACTGCTGGGGCACAAGCCTCCTCTCGTTAAAGGGCCGTAGTTCATCACGCAGCCCAGTGTGGGTTGGTAAATGTCACAAGTCCACGAATTATTATTAGTCCTAGGACATATCTGTCTGTGTTGTGGTATCTGTGTCTTCACGATGTTTTCCTGTTTTTGAGAGCAATGGTGATGCAATAAATAACACAAAGTAAAGCGTCTGCCTGGGTTCGAATCTACGACCTACATCTCATAAGGCAGGCCACGTTACCACTGTGCCTACACTGCTCTCCAGTCGCAGCCACAGTCTACATGTTAGGCTGTTATTTATTCGTCTGCAGGTTGTTTTTTTACGGATGTACAGTAGCCTCCACTAATGGTGCCCCAATCTCAAAAATTATCTATGAAAGTTTGCCTATAATGTGCTACGCATTGCTGTGCCATGTACTGTCTGTGACTCTGTGTGTGCATGTTTTACTGCGTAGCAGTCCCGCCGACGACGGTGACGCGTCTCCGGCCTCTCGTCGGTCGTCTCAGTATGAGTAACGGGGGATGCGCAAAGGTAGCCCGCGAAATTCAAAATTCGCGAAATTGTGTCACGTTTTTTGCAATTTGCAGGTCAGTGCCAGGTTGTGTTGTTGGTTAGGATGTTGATTATATATGACTCTCTTTCTCACTTGTTTTAGAAAATATGCCATTAACACCAGCTGAACGACAGCGCAATTATAGAAAGCGCATAAAAGCGAATAAGCCTGAAATATGGGAGGAAAGGAAGAAAAAAAGCTGATGACAAAACAAACTGAAATCGCGAAAAATAATTCAGCTGTTCCCTACATTTTGATGAGTTATATGAACATTAATTTAAGGAACAGCAGATTTTTTTTTTCGCGATTTCACGTTTGGTCACATAGTAAAAGATGTTCATAATGATGAGTACAATGACCTCTTAAGAGGTTGTTGGTGTTTTTCCAATAACCCTGTATAAAACAATAAAAAATACAAAACTTCCTATGTCCAAATCGACGACTTTATTTTTTGTTTTGTTTTCACTAATTATTTTATAGCGCGTAATTGATTGATAAATTATGGATATTTTGTTATTAAAAATATATATACACTTAGTTAAGTATTCATTTTTATTGCAAAAAAATAAACGTTTCTTGTATGAAAGTTGTAATAATCTGGAAACTCTTTTTCATTAAAAAACTTAATTGTTAATAATTTAAGTACTTAGTCAGTTAGTAAAAAAGCGGGCTACCGTACGAAAAGTAACATTCATACAAAACTCTAATTATTAAAATTATGCAGTTTGAACTGCTTTACGAATTGCTCATTGATTTATGGCAATTATACATACTAGAATACGATCACCAAAATGTTGTTTCATTATGTACCCACCTATAACGACCCGCTCCGGTTTCGCACTCGTAGCTTTTTATACCCTAATCTTAGCATGTGAACTGTAATAGGTATGTATAGGTAGTGATAATGATGATCTTACTATTTAGTTTAGATTTAATTAGCTCAACGTTAGTTATTTATTTTACAAACGTGTGCTATTTAAACTTGCCCTAATAATTCCTTTCTGTTATTTTTCTGTTACAATCAAATAATTTTCATATCTGTTTCCTATCCGTAACTTACAATTATTTTGAATATGACCCATACAAGTATTTACAGACTTACGGCTGGGTATTACGAATTCCGAGGCGAACTTACTATAAATGACTGGTCTAAACCGGTGCAGGAAAACATCGTGAGGAAACCGGCATATCCTAGAAACAAACATTCGAAGACATGTGACATTCAGCAACCCGCACTGGGCCTGTGGATGGATTATTTGCGGCCTGTGTCCCAGCATTGGTTTGATTATGTACGTTCTGTATGTTGGAGGTTTTAATTATTTCAGCGTGAATTATCATAATTGAACTCATTCGAGGCAACTGCTTAAAAAGTAGTAATTTGTAAAAGAAGGTAAAACATCTTTTGTATGAAGGTTGGTATGTTGGCAGGCATTAATAAAATGATTACTGGCCACCCTAAAAATGTCGGGCTTGTTTATTTTATAGTTATCTGCTTGCTTTTTGTATTTGTGAAAATTATTAGCGTCACTTAAAAATGTAATTTTTCATTCATTCATTTTACGTTTCTGTTACTATAGGTAATGTTTGTAATTCGTTAATTAGTTATTCAAAAGTTCCTTTTAATCAAGTTTTAAGCCCGTTACTGATACATGTAAATAGGTAAAACAAAAGAATACCTTTATGGAGGTTTGCAGAAGCTAATGAGCGAGAGTACCAACACTTTGGATCACAATTGATGTAGACCGGCCTATTCTAGCTAAAGAATCAGTTTATTTCACTCGCGGATTTAACCGTATTAAATAGTCTTTTAAAGATTAAATTTTTTTTTAGAGTTACACTTTTTTAAAGTCATACAGACAGTCAATAATGATGGTTGCCTAGCACCATATCAATAAACGATAGAGTGACACTGGACATTAAGAAGTCTTCATGCGTTAATGCCAGACACCATAATACTTTCCCTCATTGCTGTAATGATGACTACAGCCCGAATACTGCTCTCAATAATAGGAGCCGTGGCTTCGGAATTGCCTTTGTCAATAGGTCAGCTAACTACTCTGCAGAACTTGTTATCTGCACGTCAATCGATCCTTCTCTTACTGTCTCGCGCACAAAAAAGTGTCTCATATTTAGTCCGTTTATGAAATTCGGGATTGTGAGCGAGACGTATTGCAGCTTCGTTGTCCACTTTGAGCATCGGTGTGCCTTGTAGCGTCATAAGTTGGCTAAATACTCTCTGTAGCCAAACTAGTTCGCGAGTACCTTCACTGGCAGTTACTATCTTTGCCTCCGTGATTGAGATGGCAACAGACGCTTGCCGTTGACTAAGCCAGGATACCGGTCTTTCAGCGTACAGGCAAACAACTCCGGTGGTAGAGCGTTCTGTGAGCTCATCACCGCCGTGAGCTGCATCACTGTATCCTTCAATGATGGCTTTGTGCTTTCCAGACTTGTATCTTATTCCGAAAGATATAGTCCCTTTTAGATATCTGAATATCCTCTTCACTTTGAGCCAATCAGTCCAGGAAGGATTCTCATTTCAATGTGGACCAGTTTTCTTATCCTGTGCCGATATCTATTTTAGTAGAATAATTCATGATTAGTCTCTTCAAGATCAGATGCGGATCCAAAACCTGGTAAATGTAAATAGGTAAAACAAAAGAATACCTTTACAGAGGTTTGCAGAAGCTAATGAGCGAGAGCACCAACACTTGATTATCACGCTTGATGTAGACCGGCCTATTCTAGCTAAAGTATCAGTTTATTTCACTCGCGGATTTAAACGTACTAAATAGTCTTATAAAGTTTATATTGTTTTTTAGAGTTACACTTTTTTAAAGTCATACAGACAGTCAATAATTATGGTCGCCTAGCACCATATCAAAAAAACTATAGAGTGACACAGGTAAGAAGTCTTCATGCGTCAATTCCGGACACCATAACAGTTACACCCAATTGTCTCCTTAAGTAAATGGAAGCGGGACACGTTGCTAAATAGTCGATACGTTGAGGAAAAGATAATAAAAAGATAGGCACTAACTAATTCAACTCACGTGCTCACCCAATTAATATGGACCTTTCTTTTATTGCAGCTCTTAAACGGAAAACGAAATCTCTCGGCTTCTTTACATTTCACCGTCACTACTTGAGTACAGTTTGATGCAGATTCTAATTTATTAAATTTATCAATATTTTTCAGTGTCATTCTATAAGCAAATAGAAAGTTCCAATGTTTCCGAGGGCGCATTTCACCAGTAAAATTTTAATTAATAATAATAAATTTTTTGTTCTTTACGGCAAGTATGACGCAAGCAAGCGCCGCTCGGTAGCCTGCCTGCTCCTGGCCATCATAGCTGTGGTGTCCGCGGCCTCCTACGACCGGGAGCGACTGGAGATTACCAAGCAAATTCTAGAGGAGGTGCCTCTTACTAACGGGTAAGTCTAAATGAGATGTACCTAGTAGTCTTTGATTGGGTAGTTCACAACTTAGAGAATGTAGGACAGCACAATAATCTCCACATGTTTTTTATGTTGCAAATCATGTCTGTGTAACTGTGGTCTACACATCTATTGTATCAAATTCAATCCATCTGCCTAGTTTTTCCAACATAATTCGGGGTCGGCTTCCAGTGTGACCGGATGCAGCTGAATACCAGTATTTTACATGGAGCGACTGCCTATCTGACCTCCACAAACTAGTTACTGGGTAATACGATCCCCTTGGTAAGACCGGTTTTCAGATCTTTGGGCTTCTGACGACTTGTAACCACTTTCAAAGATCCACGAATGACTGCCAAGACCAACGAGGTACGGACGGGTCTTGGTATGTAAACATGGTCAACCGTCCACGGACCAACCGCGGAAAGCGTAGCATAAGCTGATCGGTCGACTCTAATGGCTGTTATTACTTAGCCACAAGCACCTTGGCCAATCGTAATGTAACTTTCATGCATGTGGTATGCAAAGGAATTGAAGCAACAAATAACTTGCATCGTGAAACACTGTTATTGCAATTCAATCACACCGTGTAAATCAGACTTTAGGCGTAAAAGGTAATAGGCAGTCTGAATAGTCTATAATGTTCCCACTGCTGGTATAGAGGCCTCCTGTTTGTGAGAGGGAGCTTAATTATTAGGTATGCTAGCTGTGCCCACGACTTAGTTCGCGTGCATGTCGGAAAAGAATTATGTGTCGCTTAGGTGGTGTAGGTACCACTCCTTTAAAAAGGAAGAACCTTCTAGCCTAGCAGGAACCTAACACAGTTTTCGAATGCAGTCACTCCGTCTTCAGGGTTTATAATGTTAATGCGACGAAGTCACACTCAGATTTTTGAGAATAAATATAAATCAAGGCACTCAATAATTTGGCTGCGCGTCTAGTGGAGTGTCCTGGACTGTCCTTATGCCATAATCCCACGGCCCGCTTTCTCACAGGCCAGACCTCGCCAAGCCAGGCCAACAAGCCGTGGGAACAGTCACTTTCGATGCCTATGCCGCGGCCGCGCCGGTGGCCAGTCGTCGCAAGTAGTGAGGTAAGTTCAACAGCGCGGTGTGGTGCAGCACGAGGGCGGGCGCCTGTAAAAAACCATAGCCATGCTCGGCACGGACCGCGATAGGCCTCGTTATGTACCAGTGCAGTAATGCCTAGCGCCACCTGTCAGTTAACGGCCCGTGGGACCGCGGCGTGATCACGATGTAAAGGTGGATACTCACCGGCGTCACGGGACAAAATGCACCTAACATGTTACCAAGCCAGGATTAGTGCAGTCAGTATAGTAAAACATGCGACCGAGCAACACTGATTTTAGCACACGGCGCGCGGCGTAACGGGCATGCTCGCTGCGAATGATGCATTATACCCCGTAACGTCGGTCATTACCCAGCTTAAGAGCACTGTTGAAAAAAAAAACCAGGCAAAAAAACGTTGAAATTGTCAATATTTTATTAGTATGATTTCTATTGTTTCTATGTATCTATGTACCTATCCCTTGTTGGAGATACAAATAGATGAATACATATATTTTTAACCGACTTCAAAAAAGGAGGCGGTTCTATGTACTGTATGTATGTTCACCGATTTCTCCCCCATTTGTGGACCGATTCTCAAAATTATTTTTTTATTTGAAAGAGTATACTCCTGAGGTGGTCCCATTGGCACCAAGTCAGGATCTGATGGTGGAGTCCCAGAGAAATCGAGGGCAACCATAGGTATTAACAATGTTTTTCATATGTTTTCATCATCATCTCATGACGCTGAGCTGATGATGGAAGGTACAACTCTTTAACTTAGGAGTTAGGTGCAGGGGCAAGCCTGAAATGTTATAGGTTTTAATCAATGATATTATAAGTGTAAAATATCATTGGTTTTAATAATGTTTTTCATGCATTTTCTAAAGCTATTGAGACATTTGCGTATTGTTATCATCATCTCATGATACTGAGCTGATGAATGGATGATGGTTAGGAGTTCGGAGGAGGTTCGGGCATAACTGCGTCATATACCGATTTGCAAAATTATGTTCTTGTTCGAAAGGGGTTTATTTCGAAATGGTCCCATTTAAATTTCATATAGATCTGATGATGCGTTTCGGAGACAGACAACGGAACTCTTCAAAAAATGACAGCAAATCAACCGCGATTGCTGCTATCGCATAAATATGCATTGATTTGGCCCCAAGGATGATGAAATTTCGAATTAGTGTGGGGTAGGTACTATACCTACCTAAAAACTGAAAAATTAAAAACTTTTCCAAAATCATAATATAGCAAAATTAGAGCGACTAACCGTGACGTCATCTAGCATACTAGGTGGCGTCACTGAGACATGGAATCACAATATTCTTTTTCTATGACATTTCTTCACATAGCTCTATTTGTATTGGTTTTGTAAACATATTATTTTTAAAACCAGTAAATATTTATCTAAAATTGCATTCTTTATCACTCAGAACACCACATCAATTATTCGATTATACAACTTGGTTAGTCTATTTTTGTTATTTTCATAGCGTTATGCACTACGGCATTCTGCTGTGGGGCAAAGCCGCTGATATTCCAAATATATTTGTTCTTGTACAGCGAGCTGTTCGAGCAATATATCAACGAACCCCTAGAGTTTCTCTCAGAATTTTTTTAAACATATCGGTATTCTCACGGTGGCATCGCAATTCATCTTCGCTAACATCTTAAACATATATTAGGCAAAATACACACTTATGCACTAAAAACAGTGATATTCATAATAATAATCTAAACAAAAATCGTAGCAAAGTCGAAACTGTACATTTAATATATATATATTTTTGTATTTTTTGCGAGATCTGGAAACGATTCTTATGCCGAAAATTTTTTTTTTATAATTTTTGTCTGTTTGTCTGAATGTATGTTCCAGCATCACGCGAAAACCACTAAATAGGTTTTATTCAAATTTTGCAGATTTTCTCAATATGTCTCCGCTGACCGTAGGATTTAAACTATCACGCGTTTTGCTATGGGAGATTAGCAATATTATAGTTTATTCGTATTCTTCTATAGTTTACCGCAATTTGTAAAAAGTCGCGCCAAAAGGTTAGAAAATTGCGGAGAGTTACAGATTTAGCGTTTTAAAGTGACTATCATCACGCTTCTCCACTATGCACTTAAGCAGCAGTGATGGAAATCACAACATATACAGGTTCAATGGGGTAATAAAGGTAGGTAATTCAACCGTTGTCGCTACATGAAAACGGCCTTAAGAGATTGTTTGTATACGCATTCAAAAAAAACAAATGTCGTACAGTCAGCAAGAAAATGACAATTTTCATAAAAAAAAATGTGATGCCAATCGATTCTGTTTCTTATAGGGATCAATAAAGTCTATGGGACCACAGAGGTTTGCGTATTACAAATATCGGAAATCGCAAATAATCTTGCCATACATTTACGTGCAAATACCAATGCACAAATACTAGTGTTAGACAACAGTCGAATTATTCCATTACTTCACTGTGCTACTTGGGAATAAAACAGATAGTTACAGGTATGAATAACATCTCGCTAAACCTTTCCAGAGCTAAGAAGTCAACCATGACAGAGTAATAGAATGGTTATTTAGCTAACTTTCGACCAAGCAAAATACCTAAGCGTTTGAACGATTCCTTTGCGAACCTGTAGTTGTCAGTTCGATTCCCAAGTATTGGTATTTTTTTAGAAGTAGCGGGAAGTTCCCTATGAATATCGAGTCATAGCCATGATTGAGTGTCACACTACGGCGCTACACAATAAAACACATACTTTTGGCAAATATGTACTATATTTAAATGGATAAAAGAACTATATCGTTTTTCTTCAGGCTTAACGAAACAGCGTAAGCTACCAAACTCCTTTGAAGGTGATTCCCCTTATCCCTGCCACAAAGTGAAACTACTGCTCCTAATATTCAGATACTACGTAGACCAATATTGTCAACGTCTCCGTCCCCAACAGAATTGCGTGAAGTATGCAAGATTTCCGAAATTTCGGAGAAACACGCTCTGTGTACCCCTTCGTATTTACTTCTATGAGGCCTCGCTTTTCCTTTAAAAGAACTTAGACTGAACCCGATCTGAACCCGAGTCTGCATACTCCTCCTTTGTTAGCCAGAATCCCTGCAAGTTTGGTAAGGTTGCCAAGATGGACCCTCCTGCCCACGCCGCGTTTTGTCTGTTGGACATTGCATCAACGTTCACCTTGACGTCGGGCAGTTTCTTCTTTAAAAGATGGGTCAGCTCATTGGTCACTCGGTCCACAAGACCTGTCATCATGCTGGACCCCCCGGAGAACACTATGTTGGTATAGAATAGAGACCTGTGAAATAAACAACACCGTACGAAAATGGCTGACATTTTGCTAACAAAGCTACCTTGTTGTTGTAAGAAGAATATATATGGTAAGAGCCGTCAGCTATTTTTCCAATAGATAGATCGATTGGAAACAATAGCTGACGGCTCTTTCTAAATGCTGTGTTACTTTGTCAATCCGCTTCCCAAGCGGGACTAAGTGTCATCTCTACCGTAATTATGACATTGACTTATCTCATAATCAACATAATGTTCCCACTGCTGGGACAGGAGCGTCCTCTCCGGCAGAGCGATTGAGCCGTTATCCACAACGCAGGCGCAGTGCGGGTTGGTGAAAGGCATGTGTCTTCGAAAAGTTGGTTATTGAACATGTCGAATTCCTTACGATGTTTTTCTTCAACGTTTTGAGACCAGAGGTGATGACCTGGATTCGAAACCACAAGTCGGGGCTGATACCACTGGGCCTCCACTGCTCGACTTGTGTCAATATTCGAGGAAATTCATATTAAACACTGAACTTACCTATAATCAAGGTCACATAAATCAATGCTGCGGCAAATCACATCGATGATGTTCCTGCACTTGAGCCCCTCAAGTTCTGGTTTGAACAAGACCTCTGGGCAGACGAACCGTTCCTCCCCCAAGAGTATGTGCTGTCCGTCTGGCAGGTTGTATCTAGCTTTGCTCTCGTCAAACCCGGCTTTTTCTGCCAGCTCCTTGACATAGTCTTGCGATATATAGCATATGTCTTTCTGAAATTTCACAAAGCAATTTTTGAAACAAATTCTGAGGCTGTGTGTCGAGCACACAATAGAAAGGAAAATAGTCAAGAAGTATGGAAGTAGATAGACCAACAGTGTTTTGGTTTAGATATTTATGTAGGGTTACCCTTGTACAGTAAGGAGTCAGAAGTGCAGTGGTACGAGAAGAATATACATTTCTATAAACGCGCGGTCCAGGCCGTATCTACATCTATCTATAAGTGATTTATCAAAACAGAACGCACACCTCAGAACTCACACACTGGCGTCGAATGAAACAAAAACATACCGTCGCACGGAGTACGTAATTACGCATGACCTTAGTCGGCTCATACCATTTTGCTAAAATTCACGTTTTCAAATCAAGTGCCGATACCTGGTACCATATCGTCTCGTATTATGAAACACAGGTCTGGTTTCAAATCTCGACATGAGAATTTTATTTTTCTTTTCAACAATAATCTTCAACTGTTCTTTTTATTTTTCGACGGAATAATAAGTATAAAAATAATTAATAATAACTTCTTGTTAAAATAGTTTATTTTCTCATAAAGAACATTAATTTATTGAAGTAAAGTAGCTAATCAGTGAACTATGATAATCAGGCTTAAAATATTGTATCTTAGTAATATAATAATATTGGGCTATAATTACTACTGTATGTGGGTACTCTAAGAAAACAACTACTAGCCAATCTACGCAAATCTACCCACGTAAACATAATAAATTCAGACTTGTTGTCACAATACAATTAGATAACTCAGCAATACTACTATTATTATACTGCGATAGAGTTCGTTCTATCTCAAACCTCAAAGTTAACAAATCTTATTTTATAGGACTTATTGAGGTTATAGCTTAAGTACCTATTCATTTTCTTTAATAAAGAAGATTGAAACTAAGCCTCAAAATAATCCACATTACGGATATGACACAATATTATTTGAATATTACTAAAATCATAAGTATTATAATATATTTAATTATATATTTAATTTATAACTGAATGTTTATGTTTTCCGTTAAATATGGTTCCTGAGCTGGTTTTCGATGATGAAAACCTGCGTGGAGTGTACGGCGTACGGTTCGTAAAGACGTGTCGAATAATTTGGCAAAATTTCTTGTTGGTATGAAACCACTTGTTTCATCATTCGCTGACTATGTGCTGTCGCTGCGCCTCTTTTATGAGCTAGAGTCTTCTACTTTTCTTTTGATGGGCAAGGCTACTCTCTTCCTCATATCTTTTCACCCACCGACTCACAGTATTACCCTAAAACAAAAAAGGGGGACTGTTAGACTACTAAGTAAAATACATACTAATATGCGTTACTTGTTAGAAACAAAATTATTGAAAATATAAATTTCACATACATTTAAGCATAATGTTATTTTAATGGTTTAATAATCTAAGAAATAAATTTACTTCGAAATTTTACATTTTTCTTCTTTTTAGACCTTATGATATTTATAAAACATTTAAAAAATAACTACAATGATCAATAATTATACTTTGATTACATAGATTTTGAATAAAATAATTCAATCATAATACTCATACTCAGTCCGATTTCATCAGATATTTGTGATATGTTAAGTCCGCTTTTACGCAGAGCAATAATATTTGCTTTCATTTCTATTTTTTATTCGCTTTTTAAAATGAACCATAACACCGCTAATAGATTATACACGCGCCACTAGCACACAATAACAACCAATATCGTTCTATTTTGTCGCAATGAATGAGTCGTAAGTTTATTTAGGTTTCTGTGGGTATAATCATAAAGTTTTAGGAGTTTAGTGAACAAGACGAACACAAGAAGAAACTATAGGCAATAGCGTGATTATTCGAGTGATTTATAAACATAAAAAACGATCACCACGCGTGAGATTCGAACCAGCGATTCACTACGCGTAAACGTGCTAACCCAAATATGGTAACTGCCATATACCACACTATTGGTTGAATTTATGAATATGACTCATTTGTAAACGTATGAGAGTGTGTGTCAATGGTATACATGACAAATTACTTATTATAAGAAGGTCGTAAGTTAAATCGAAGTGTCAATATATTGCTTTGTGAGGTTGCTACTCCACTTATGGCTGCTACTGTACATCAGATCCGACCGTGTTTTGAGTAAAAATTGTGTTTCCTTACCTTTATCTTGTCTATCAGATCTAACTCAAAAGGAGTAGTGAAGGAATATCCAGCTTTAAACATCAGATGCTGTAGTCTATCCGTCAGCATCTTGCCAGTTACCGGGGAGGTGACAGTAGCATACTTTAGAGGAAATCCTTCAAAGACCGGGGCCGCATAGCAACAAGAGTATCCTTGTTCCCAAACGACACCCGAAGTCCTGCCGTACGCGTTAAGAACTAAAGATGGCGACTTTGCGATGTACAGTGCATTTACAGCAAAAGATTCGAAGAAGATTTCCGCCATCCTTTTCCTGATCAGGTGAAAAAATATTACGTTAATTGAAATTTAGCGCGAGAAGTAATCTGGGATTTCAGCAGTGTTCATGTTCTAAGAATCTTACAGATACGTGTGAGGAGTCAACACACTTCAGCCAAGGATTATTTACAAGAGAAAGCACTTACTTATCAGCCTCTGGCGCGAGTGGGTGCAAAGAATGCATGATCTTAGTACTCTCCGGAGGCACACAGAGTTCTTTATAGAAGACGTGATGCCAGAGCTTCTCCATCTCGTCCCAGTTCTCGATCAGACCTTCCTGGACTGGCCACGTCATCTCCGAGATTCCTCGTTTCCTGATAGCTTCGGCTCCGCAGTATACTAGGGGTATACCATCGAGGAGGCCGCCACGACGGAATCTGAAAACGTTTTGGAGTAGATAACTAGTCGCAGATTTATAAACTGGCACTCTAACTGAGTAACAGCATCACAACCCGAATAATTTTGAAGGAAATTGCTAATCCATTAAGTAAGTAAGTAATACTTTATTTGCCAAAATGTAGGTGTACAAAGTAGTATGTTGTTAATATTAATGTGGCCCATTTACATTCTACCATTACATGTGGTGTCCAAATATTTAATTTCCGAATACACAAAATTATTAAAAAGGTCATAATATTCCTTCAGTTATCATCACTAAACGTTACAAAATGTCTGATTAATTATATTAATTGCAAATATTTAATTTACAATGCATTACATAATTTATAATTTCACAACACTAAATCAGTTACCAATATGATTGTTTAAAAAGTCAGATTGTATGTCCATGATAATGTCAAAATAAAAAGACATTACTTTCTTTCTTCGATATGTGACACAAATTTCTTCTTATGTTGGAAAAATTCGCAATTAATGTTGTTGATCAGCTAAAATAAAAGGCATCATGTAACTCGCTTGACTTCTACACAAATTCCTTACAATTATTATAAACGCGAAAGTTTGTATGTATGCTTGTATGGACGTTTGTTACTCTTTCACACAAAAACTACGGAATGGATTTGGATGAAATTTGTTACACAAATAGATTATAACCTACATTAACACATAGGATACCTTTTATCCCGGTAGTACGTTCCTGCGGGATAATTTCCGATTTCCACGCGGGCGAAGCCGTGGGCGGAAGCTAGTAGAACATTTTTTAAATCCTTTATTAAAATTTTTAAAAACCCCCGACCCAAACAAAAACTCTTAAAAGTAAAAAATAACATTTATAGACCTTTTAATTTGAAGGTAATATTTTGATCAAGGCATTGTCAAGTCGGGGGACGGCTAATGACAATGCTAGGCCTCTGTTTGGCGTTTTCATTGACCGTCCCCCGACTTGACAATGCCTTGATCAAAATATTACCGTCATCTTAAAAGGCCTATAAATATTATTATTTTTACTTTTTAGTTTTTGTTAGGGTCGGGGGTTTTTTAAATATTTAATTTTATTTTATTTCCTGCTTTTTAAACTTAATGTTTCGCTTAAACCTGCGCAGCGTTGCGTAGTTTTTCCACAGTGAAGTTTGTTACAATTTTTTTATCATCAATCCTCGTCCTGATCACCATTTATCTATAAATCTATTCATTGAGATCTTTTCAATAAGCCCAATCACGATACCACTGCTGTTTGTTGGTGAGTAACTTGGGTATCCTAGAAATTCCAGGTACGATTGTATGGTAATATTAGATTTTATTAGAAGTAGCAACGTATTAAATTGAAATTTCTTCGTCTGATACATATTTGTTAATCGCATTATTAACGAATTTTGTATTTTGAATCTTTCAAACATGACCTAGCAAGACTCCAGGTGCACGTTTTCAAACAAGGTAGAAGCGTAGCGTTGTCTTACTAATATTTTAACAAGAGTTACAACTACTTATATGGTTGCAGTCTCGTCTCTAAAGTCGCATGTTCAAGTTTGTAACTAATGTTCATATCCACATAGAACTAAGATTATGTAGAATTCAACCCGCCGTCGTCACCGTCATCCAATCTTTATGAAACTAGTTCCGAGTTCTATTTAACTTGACCGGTGTTCGGACAACTTCAATATTTTCTGGATTCCCATCCGATGCGGTGGAACTAACGCACCGTGTTATTAGCTAGCTGCAACTTTAAATCGAGTCTGATTCATATATGATGTTTGTGTTGTCTGGAGAATCTAGAATATTCTTCGAAATCAATAGTTAATAGGTTGTTCTAGTAAAAGTATTATTTTTGTGCAAAATGTATGTTCCAGATTTTGACTATAGCCGTTGGTAAATTCCAGGTTGTATGTTTAGGGTACGATCTTTTTCTTTGTAGTATAAAATAGCTCCAACTAAAATCAATCTGCCTGGCTTTCTCCAAACAATGTTGAGGTCCGCTGCCAGTCTAAATGGATGTAACTGATTACTAGTATTTTACAAAGGGCGACACCTATCTAACATAATATGATTCATTTGGGGCCTGACCTAAGAATGAATGACACCACGATTTGACAGTTGTCCGCACTCCGGATGTGTTTTACCCATCCGAAAAAGTAATTAATCGAGTGTAGGTTTCACTCCGAAGTTTCGAACTACTTTCGGATTTGCCTATTCTCAAATGGTCTGAAAGGGACCAGGGTCGACAACGTGGTCCCCAGTCAGGATGGATGGATGATGATGAAAGTCACCTGGCTACTGTTGTGGGTAACATGGCTCTGGGGGACGGTTCACCTGCAAACCCAGCCTTCAGGTTCTGAGAGCCAGCATCCAGAACTATTCCTAACATGTCTTTTAACGACATTTTATTAAATTCTCTTAAATAATTGGAATATTTTTGAAACTTATGCAAGTCAAGACCTCCGAGATTTCAAATGTTACTGGATATAATTTTAATTTGGGTAGTTCTACATTAAGGAGGTTTCTATTTGAACCGCTAAAATCAAAATGAATAACCAATGGTAATGAGGTCTTTTCAGCATGGACAGCTAACAGGTTACCTTTCTTATCTGAAGTGTTAAAAAAAAAAAAATAATGGGAAGGTCACTTGGTTGGTAACCTTTTCACGTTCTTTACTTTTCGACGGATTTCGATAACATTTAGCACACTTTACAGTATGCAGTATCGTAAGTTGGACCATTGTATATCCATGGTGCGAGTTACGACCCTGGATATTTTTCGTCCCGTTATATCGTTTCTGTGAGATCATTTCCGCATCAACGCGGGCAAAGTCTCGCACGCAAGCTCGTATAAAATATATAAACGCATTTTTGTGGCAAATTAATAAAATAACACTACACCGAATCAAATCAAACTCGAATATGTCAGGAGCCGGCAAGTCTCCCGCCGCAATGTTTAATTCAATTTACTTCTGCTCTGGATGCTCTCTCTATCTGGATGGTTATTGTTATTTGCCACCAAGAATTGTTAGTTTGCTGTTTTCACTGGACTATATTTAGAACCTTTTTGTTTTTAAAATAACTTTATATTGGATAAAAATAGAAGGACATTAAAAAATGTGATGATTATATTTCTGTTAAACTTTGTAATACTACGCGTTATACTGCCGAGCATGCGGTCCTAAATTCTCAGGTCGGGCAAACTGTTACCGACTTTTTTATCAGAAATTTATCAGTAGTAGCACAGAGTCTTGTATTGTGCCCGGCTGATGGTGCCGCTCCCATGCTCCCCGCTCACATGAGACTTCAATGAAATTGTCGAATGCGGATTTCCCGCACAACTCCAACGCCTCATAAGGTTTACGAAAGAAAATTAGCCTGGGTCGCTGTAGAGGAGTACTTTGTTTTAGACTTGAAAATTATTTTTAATTGTGCAACGGGTAAAGTTGCACGCAGGTATAGTCAACCATACTCAGGTGAATCCCGCTCGAAACGAAAACGTGAATGCGCGCTTCGATTGTTTTACTGATTAGGAAGCGGTCCTCATTATAAGTCAGGCGTGAACGAATTTTGTGGCGCATCTCGGTTTAGATTTACCTTAGTTTGGCCACAGATTCACAACCGCTCGGCAGTCAGTCTTCATCTTGCTTCCATAAGCTCATGAGATTTTGATTTTGAGCATGCATGGTTATCAATGCTCGTGCCTTTTCTGTATGATATGGAAGATATGACCGTTGTTTTCTAACATTGTGAAAGGTATAAAGATCTACACCGAACACTACTTAAACCACCAAAATTGGACTACATTACGCAGATACGTTCGAACACTTCCTCAGCACTAGTAGGTAGCTGATCTGTCATCTGTCAATTTTTTTTACAAAATATCATAAATATAATATTTCTCGAAGGTCCTCCTTATTGTCCGTTCAACTTAGTATATAAAGTATTGTCTGATAGAAAAATTGTCAAGTATTTTGGCAGACAATTGAAGCTACCCTGAGCTAACTACTATGAAATATTCATACCCACTCAAAAGCGTTGACATTAATTAATTTAGCGCCTCCTGCGTTAAGCGTCAACCTCTTACGACGTGTGAATACAATATTCATTCAAAAATAAAACGCGCTATTTGCTTGCGTGCACAAACGGTGTTCCAGAGTTTTGTGTGCTGCGTCCACGTTTTGATTGGGTTTGCAAAAAAACAAACAGAGAACTAAACAATGGTCGCGAAAATTGTTACAAAATATTCACAGGTTTTGAAGACGTAGAATAATTTTACAAAATTGTGTATAAAATAATTATTAAGTGAAATTATTTAGGAACAATCTAAATTTTTTTCAGATATCCTGGAGGTCCACGGCGCACGTCCTCGCTAGATTGCCTCACACATAGGCATCGAGGGCGGCCACTCCATCGCCAACTCGTTGGGAGTCCTCCGGTCCTACTACCAGCTCGGCGTCCGCTACATGACCCTCACTCACACCTGCAACACCCCATGGTAAGTGCACAGTATTAGCTAAATCTTGGAGCATTGAAACTGAAGAAGACAAAAATGTTTCAACATTCACATCGACATAAAGTTATTTCTAAACTTTATTCCCAGCGCGCCTCTTCTCAAGTTCTGGCACTCAAATCTGAGAAATCAGGTGAGCTGGGCCAGTACTTTGTCGGACGACTATACATTAGAATGTGGTGTTAGACAAGGGGGTTAAGCTCGTCATTATCGTTTAATTTGGATGTAAATAAGCTGATTGAGCGGCTCAGTAGCAGTCATGTCGGCTGTTTCATTGATGACAATTAATGTGTTATGTATTAGTTATGCTGACGACATGGTCCTGCTGAGCCTCACAATCGCCAGATTAAGGGATTTGGTGACGCAGTGTGAGGCATTTGCGATGTCGCACGGACTTAAATACAACTCCAAAAAGAGCGAACTCCTTGTATTTAGACCAGGTTCATACTATTCCACAAATGTTCCTCCTGTCATGCTCAATGGGG
Organism: Polymixis flavicincta; assembly: GCA_949987655.1. Classification (NCBI taxonomy): domain Eukaryota; kingdom Metazoa; phylum Arthropoda; class Insecta; order Lepidoptera; family Noctuidae; genus Polymixis; species Polymixis flavicincta. The sequence continues at coordinate 4,118,268 of OX465171.1, read as the reverse complement.
CAGGCTTAACAGTGGTGGACAGGTTTAGGTATCTGAGTCACATTGTGACAAGCGACCTTAAGGATGACAGATAACATAGAGAGGGAGCGCAGGGCTTTTGCGGTGAGAGGCAAAATGCTCGCTCGCAGGTTCGCACGTTGTACCAAAGAGGTGAAAATACTCCAAGGCCGGTGATCTGGGACCCGTCTTATTCACTGCCTAGCCCTGAAGGAGTTCGGCGGGTGTGTTGGGTCAACATCCCACTCGGTTTCGTTTGGTTGGCACCGTAAGACGTTTCCACCGAGGACCACGAAACTATGGATTTTACCCAGAAGTGAAGATACTGACGGCGTTTTTCTAAAGAGAAACGAAATGCCTTGAAAAAGGCTGTTTTTTAATCAATTAATAATCGAATAAATTCGACGATTAATTGGTCGTAGATGGAGCGACTACGATGAGTCACTGCGGGGCGCAGTGAGTCGGGTGACCGGTGAAACGGTGAGTCACGCAGCGAGCAGCTAGCTGCACGTCCGTTCACGAGGACCGTCGACCGGGGAATAAATTTTGCGTACTGGTGGGGTGCTCCGCTAGTGTTGGTCTTATTTAGTTTGCGTACAGAGGGCGCTATAATATACTTCGCGCGCGTGCTAGATTGAAATGTGGGTCCGTTATATTCTATTCTATCCACATATGATCTATCCCCGGATATTAATGGCTTTCAGTTTTTCAATTATCCTTAGTTGCTATCTGATCTTATTTCGATTGAATATACTCGTATGATTAAATTGAACCAATCAGACAACCGTGTTGCAAACATAATTATGTACATATTCTTTTCCGTTATTGTTCCATACACGACACATCACGTGTGTCTGATATGCGCGTTGATTGACGAGTTACAAGCTTCACATACAGATGGCACAACATAATGACAGATACACACTGAACATGGGTCATTCGTTGGGAACATGTCATCCTCAATTTGTTGAGAGACAGACTAATAACTGTATGTTATGGTACTGGTAGTGGAAAATATGATAAATATTTATCTGGTTCTTGATCAACACTATGTGATGTCGAAAGTAAAAACCTCTATTGTTCTACATACTAGCCAATGCTGAGGTAGTCATTTTACTCTATCATCATCATCATCATTTCAGCCGGAAGACGTCCACTGCTGGACATAGGCCTCCCTCAGAATAGGAGGTTTTGCCATAATCGCCACGCTTAGCAGGGTTGGCGATCGCAGTATGGTAGTAAAATGCATAGAGAACGCTGCTGCCCATTCTCTAGTAAGTCCCTTAGTCGCCTTCTACGACACCCACTGGAAGAAATGGGATGGTGCTATTCTTTTAGGCCCGGCAACACATACGGGACAACTCACTCGCTCTATCATTTACATACATTTTCCCAGACAATCACTGAGTTCCACACATTCCATTTCCCGCTTTTATTGTAATAAGATTATTTTTCGTTCCGTTTCCTTCTTTATTTCTTTAAACATACTATGTAAACATAACTATATTATGTATTTTTCACACCGGCACCTCACCTTTCCCTTTTGACAAATGAGGTGTTATTCCATTCATACGAAAAAGGTACGATATTACAATATTACTTGTGTGCGGCGTTCGCGTACGGTGTACAAGGATGACGAATTGAAAAAAAAAAATGTCTGCGTCTTCTGGGCGCCTGATATCGATACCTACTTGTTGCATTGAGCTTTGGGCGACTATTCAACATATTTCTAGTTTCATTATAATATTCTCGATACTACTGAAGGGTAGTTAGTATCCATTCAGAAACCACTTTATAACATGTTAAAATTAAGTTTTCTCAAGGTTTAGAATTGGGAGCTCCTTTCAATTTCAAACGATCCAATATAATGATGGTCATATATAATGATATGTCAGCCCGTCTCGACACTTTTCTGAAATTAAAACGACAAGCTCGAGACGAATTGTAATTCGTTTCGAGCTATGCCATGAGAAAATCGAAATTGGTGTGTGATGCAATATTTATGTACTGGTTCGTCGCAGCGGGCCTCAGCAGGGAGGATGGAAGGATGGCATTCTGTGTTTTTGTATTTTGAGAGTAGTGGTGGACTTGCTACTCCCTGGATAAGTAAGGGTTGTAGTGTCGTTAGGTAATGGTTAGTTATGCTAGGTGGCGGTCGGCTGTCGCAATCAGGTATATATAGCAGAGTCGATCAAGTGCTGACAAATGGCACGCCGTTCAAACAATTTTTTGGTAATAACCTTCCTTAATAATTTAAATCATCAACATTGAATCAACACGTAATAAAAAATCATAGAAAATAAACTCCATACACTGTAGTTTGTACATTTACCCTTAAAGAAATCTATAGCGGGATTGTAATCATACCTGTAACTATCTGCTTTGTTCCCTAGTAGCAGTAGTAGCCCAGTGTAGCAATGAAATTATTCGACTGTTGTCATGAACACTGGTATTTGTTTTCGCTCTCATTTAGTCTAATTTCCTACGTAAATGTATGGCAAGATTCTTTGCAATTTCCGACATTTGTAATAGTCAAACCTCTGTGGGCTCATAGAGTGTTTTGATCCCTACAAGAAACAGCACCCTAATTGCGTAACTCACGATTAATCATAATCGGTTTCGTTTTGAAACAGATTGTTAAATCATTGCTTTATATGTTCGAAAAATGTGTCTGCTCAACAACGTAAATAACGCAAAGAATATTGTTGAATTGTCAAATTGAAACCGATTATGATTAATCGTGATTTACGCAATTAGGGTGCACCCTAATTGCGTAAATCGTTGGATCGAGTGGCATCATATTTTTTTTCTTTCTGACTGTACATTCTTTTTTAATTTCTAAATGCGAATAAGAACAGTCACAAACCGTTTTCATGTAGCAACAATGGTTGAATTACCTACCCTTGTTGCCTGATCCAACCTGTATCACTGCTGCTTAGGTACATAATGGAACAGCGTGATGATAATCATTAAAAAGGTTAAATCTGTAACTTTCCGCAATTTCCTAACCTTTTGGCCCGTCTTTTTACAATTTGCGGTAAACTATGTATAGATGGTTACGAATAAATGGCAGTTCTGCTCATCTCCCATGACGAAAAACGAGATAATTTATACCCTACGGTCTGCGCAGATATATAGGAAATATACATTCAAAAAGAGATTGCCCATTTTGCTATGGACCGCCGTTGCGCATCAAATATTTTTGTATGATAGCATAAATTGGATGTAAAAGAAGGCTGATGTCGTACTTTCAAATGAAATAAAAATTATCCATGTATTTTGTAGGGTTTAAGTAGTTCTTTGATTTTCTGTTCAGTTTTGAGGTTAGTTTTGTAACAAACCTTTCACCAATAAAAACAGTCCTTTACAACAATATGATTTGAATTCCCTAACGACAGCATAGAATAGTTCGAACAAACCAATGAGTGACCCCAAACAAATCATATTACATATTTAAGTCATGCTAAGTGTAGGTTTGCATCATCATTATTTCAGTTGAACGACATCCACTGCTGGACATTGGCCTCCCCCAAACTCCGCCACTTCGACTGGTTCTGTGCTTCTCGCATCCAACGTATTCCAGCGGTCTTCACAACGTCCTCGGTCCACCATGTGATAAGACTCCAGAACTTTCCGGCCCCACCGGCCATCTGGTCTGCGAGCGATGTGCCCTGCCACTGCCAGTTAAGTTTGGCAATTCTTCGGGCTATTTCGGTTGTTTTGGTTCTCCTGCGGATCTCTTCATTCATGATTTGATCACGTAGGGAAACTCCAAGAACAGCCCTCTCCATTGTCCTTTGGGTGACTTTTAGCATAGGAAGTAGAAAATAAAAATGCTTGAATATAGGAATGGAATAGTTTTATTGGTCCATATTAAGTATCGTCATATTCATAAAATATGTCGTCTAAAAATGGAGCCGGCGGCTCAACAGACCTAAATCGAGCCCAACTAAGATACCACAAAATGGTATTAAAAGGATAGATAAGTGTTATTAAAAGGATAGATACCTGTTGAGTAGGTATGCACGACATTATACATATTTCCTTCAGGGCTATCAATTGACAGTTTGTGTGTCTTAGCTCTTAATATGGACGATCCACAGACAAAGCACACTTGTTGATGTCCATATGCTCGTACAATTGTTGATCCACTTGACAAGTTAAGAGATGCTCTTTCTAGTACGGTAAAACATTTTTGACAAAGAACATCCTCCACTGACATCTAAAAATAAAAATAATAGATATATATTCTGATAAGATCAAATCTTAGATTAGTTTAATAGAAAATATACATTATTGCCGCAGACAGGCAAAATTAAAAGAAAATCGAATCAAACTAGGAAAAGTATAACTGGTGGCTTTTATCTCATCATGATGCATTTACATGAAAATAGTGCTAAAAGGCTTGGACAGCCGTTTCTAAGTATTATCTTTATTATCAATACAATATTAATGATAATATAACACAATGTACCCATTTACCATTGCACACACATCTAAAAAGTATGTGTATTTTAACAAATTGTAACATAACTGAATAAACAGGAGATACTAACCGTTGCTGGAGTAATCCAGGATCGTAAAATTCTTAACATTACATCCATTGCATCCCCGACTTGACGACGGGGTAGGGGATGTATCAAAGAAAGGGAACAATTTACGCAGCGTGACCTTTTTAACAAAATAGTTGGTGATTTACTGCACAGAGGACACAGACCGTAATCGCAAAAACGTTCTACACAATCCACACCACCAGCACAGAAATAGTACAATGGTCTTCAAAAGAGTTTTTGTCGTGCAGGAATCCGAAGACTCGACTGGACACGAACTCAACGCAATGATAAGTTATATAATAGCACAACAAACAATAACTATCAACGCATAAGTTACAACAAAATTCGCTGCCGACCGCCGACAAATTGTCAGTGACACTTTTGACAATTCAATTTTCACATTGCTTATGACAGTGTTACCGACAATTAATCTAAATCACCCTGACCTTTAGTGATTTGTCAAATAAAGAAATATTTTTAATCACTAAAAGAATATTATTTTGTTAAAGCCAATAAAAAAAAAATGAGGAAAAATGTCATACTATATTTAAAAGGCTGAGATTTAAAAATAATTTCAGTTAAGACATTTGTTGTGTCTGCCCTTAGCCCAGAGATGGCAAGCCTCTAACCTCTCAGAGCCATTTTTCCGAAAAAATATGCAATTGACGTGCCAACAAATAATCTTGACTTATTGACTACTAGAAAAAGGCTAAATACTTTCACAATAATAGGTACCAACCTTTATTAGCAAACAGAAATAGACTTGTACTATTATACAGTAATCAACATCATACCACATTATATATATGAAAGAACAAATTAGTGCAACTTCTGCTGTCTGGTAGTAGGTTCATATATTGCTTTTAGCAGAATGCAAGCATAACTGGAATCATGCGACATTGGTGCGGTTTCTGATAGTAACGACTCAGGCCTATGAAGATGAAATGATCACGCTCAGATTTCTGTTTGTTACTGTGACTTGCCGTGCCAAAATTATTTTGTTGCGTGCCACCAAAGGCACGCGTGCCAGTGGTTTGCCATCCCTGCCTTAGAGTATCCGTTAAGACCGCTTAGGGGGAGGTTCTTGAAATTGGCAACACCATTGCACTAAAATACGCCATTTAAAAATAAGTGCAATAAAATCAAATAAATCACTAATTAAATACAAAATATTAACCCCACACACGATTTCGATAATGGGAACTGAGAAAAGTTAAAAAAATATTTTATAATTTATGAGTATATTTTTATGGCCATACTCTTATCCTTTAAAGCGATATTGATTTTGGTCAATGTCCTTTGAACAAGAAAAATTCAGTAGTTTTTGCGTGATGCTGGAAAATACATTCTTCGCTACGATTTTATTATATGTATAGAAAGATATAGATTATACTATACAATCGATCTCTAAAATGTAAACAAGAACAAGTAAACCAAAAGGAAACTAACAAAGAAAAGAGTTCATGCGAAATAAGCTCGCCATTGCTTTTTTTGCTAAATATCCTCAGCTTACATGTTGTCCATTGTCCTTGCAATTATACCAAAAGTATCAACTGCATTGAAGGGCTGTTATGTAACAGCCCGAAGGCACACATGTACTTAACTAACTGTGCTCTTCTGTCATGGCGTCAAAAAAATTGCATTGTCTCGAAACAAACTCCACGACTATTCTCTTCGGCGGCGGCGATCTCTCGCGTCCGGCCCTGGTCCAGGCCATGGTACGGAGCGAGAGGGCATGGGGAGCCGTCACCTCCTTCAGCGAAGCAGTGATGCTCGCGAAGAGGGAGGCGGCGCACGTGAGGGAGAGGCAGCATATGCGCCCTCGCGACCCCAGCCGCCGCATGGATATGGAGACGCCCTGGGCGTCGGGAATCCCAGGCCGATTTCCGGCCACCGTAGGCATGGGCTTGCGGACGGCGAGTAATGGGTAGCTCGCTGTCCGGTAAGGACCAAGCCCAACTCGACGGTGCGTTGTGTTCCACGCGCGCCTCAAAGAGATGTCAGCACAAAAAATGATGGGACCCGCAAGGGTCGATGCCTGCCAGGGGTGCGGGTTTGTTCGAAAGAGACACCACAGCCCCTGGCTTAAGGGCTACTGAAGGAACACGGGTGGGTTTTAGTCAGTAAAAGTCTGACACGTCCTCCTGCTCCACCCAGAGCGGGAGAAGTTATTTGATGATTTCCCACCCAAAAAAAAAAAAAAAAAAAAAAACGACTATTCTCTTTCGATACAAAAGTAAGATATGAAAGATGAATAGATTCCCTATGCGAGAAACGTGTATTGAAAATTGTGTTAAATATTATACGAAACCACTTGAACTTGGCCGGCTTTTATGTCAAACTGAGTGTCTACAGCGTTAAAATGGCTAAAAATACCAAGTCAGCCTACCTAAAGAATCCGAAAAACGTCATCGAATAATTTGTGATCATAAATCCTTTTTACCAGAATCTGAACTCATTATTAATAACGTACGCTCAGCTTCTGTATGTGCCAGAAGTTGCACCAATATTCCCCACAGGGACACTTCAAATTCATTTTCATTTCATTTCGCCATATACATCGCACGTTTGGTTGGTCGTGACCTGGTTGCTGTATCTAGATTGTCCTCTATGTGGACGATAAAAACGATCAGCTCCCGGCGAATTAATTATGATGGTATTGATTGTTTCCTTTTAGTTTCAGGCCTTGCGTCCAGATTCTCGAGCAGTGAACATCTCTCGTTAGCACCAATATACCAAGTCAAAATCAATTGGAAAGTCAGTATAAGTTGCCAATCAAAGCGTCTTAACCTCGGCTTAATCCCATGATGGGAAAACGCGTGTGATTGGATTTTGTGATTCGTATTCGTATTAAAATCGAAAGTAATGAAGTTGGAATACGCTGAGGCTTCACACGAAGAGCTTTGATAAAAATTCATTTGATTATCTTTATCTCAGTTCCATAATATTATATCAATGTGTAGTTACATTCAAGTACCCTATGTGTCATATGTTTCGTGGCAACTCATAAGACGAAACACACACTGCCCCGCGCTACACTGCGGGGTGCGTGGCGACGGAGTCACGCGTGCGGGTGCGGGAGTGCAGATCTGCATCATCATGGAGATTTCTCCTCACTTTCGGTCAAATATTATTTCTTTTCTCAGAATAAGTAACTCTAAAATAGTCACTCTAGATCTACTTCTTGCTACAAAACCTTTTAAAATGCACATAACTAGTGTTAATTTGAATGATGATTAGAAATTATGAGACTACCCGCACACTCATGAGATGTCGTGTACTGTGTACTTACCATAGCCATCACCAAAACAGGTGTTTACTGAGTATAAAGGGAAGCCGGGCTTACGTAAAGCTATGGGATTTAATTTCTTTTAAAAGTGACTATCAACTAAAAGTGTCCGTTTATTCAAATCACAACAGCTGTAATTTATATAAGAGGCTCTTCAACAATGAGCACACTACTACTTTACAGTATTTACATTGTGTATTTATGTATTCTTTTATATTTCATACCTATTTCAAACTCAAGTCTAAGCACCTCAATGCCTAAAGAAAAGCACGTTACACTATGCACAGATAATAACGAATTCATAAAAACAATATTACATAGTTCGCATAAGACTACAAGCTAAATTTTATATTCGTTTTTGGCTGTTAACACAGATCATTGATCAAGTGTGAAAATTTGATAAACAATTCATTTCCCTGTACCTAAATGAAATAACAACGGTTACTCAGAAATCAAAACATAATCGTCCATTTTTTTTTTCAAATACGATACTGACGGAAAACGTCAATGTATTCTCTAAACGACGGTGATCGAACGATCAGCGTGAGAAAATATGTTAAAATTAACCTAAACTAAGCTTTACTTTGCCCTCAATTTAACTAAGCTACTTAAACAATGAAAATCCACCAAGTTAACCTAAGTTAACAAGAAACCTACATCCTATTAACTATGTTGCTCTGGGCTCGTTTTTAAGAGCTGATTCGAATGACTTCTATTTCCAACCGCTGTTTAAACTAATTAATCGATTTCTATTTTCATTACCACTGTCGCCCACTGCACCCGCTGGGGACTGTTCAATCGATTTTAGAACGAATTGTTGACGTGTTTGGGTATTTTGGGTTGAATTAAGTTTTTAGTTCGATTCAATTTTATATTATAAAGTTTATTTGTTGTTGGCTGGTTTCAGCTAAGAGGAAATTAATTAATAAAACCGTTAGATCTGCATAATTTTTACAACAGATTTTTTAGTAACTATTGTGTGATTGTCTCAGTGTTGCTACACATTTCGGTATCCCTATCAAATGTTAATGTTTTAATATCAGATTTAAACTTATGAAATCCTAGCAAATTCAAACTGACATGACGTTTGACAAGTAATTCCATAGGAATAGTGTTCTGCAACAAAACTATTGAACAATTTCACCAAGTACCTGACTGCAAACCGTCTTGCAAGTCGAAATGGTATTAGTCAGGCCGGAATATCAGCCTATCCACAAACACACACAGAACACATACACAACAACACACTCATACCAACACACACACACACACAATAGTACACTTATGTAACATTTTACTTGGGTGTTTCTGTGAGTACTTATTATGGTTGTTAGCACAGAACTGATTCACTTTGTTCCCCGTACTAGTATAAACTGTATTACGGTGGAATAGATTTCCTCTTTCTCTGTGAATATACTTATATTAGCAGATTTGTGACAACATAATTAATGATTATAGCAACAAAAATGTTCGTTATAAAGCCAAGGAGGTGCAACAGTAGTTGTTTAAGGTAGGTAAACCAAATCATACTTTGGTAACTTGATATTTTTAAAAAACTTGTAGGTAGATGTTAAAGTTGTCATAGTATATGCAAAATATTCAGATTCAAAATTTGTTTACAAAGTGTTTGACTGTACTTTCATAATATGTTTATCCATTATTAAAACTAGTTGCGTAGAAAAGTTAAAATTAAACTAAAAACTAAAATTAAATTAAAAGTAAGTTATAAAAAAAAATGCCGCTTAACTCTAACTATCTTGTAAAAAAAAAAAAAAAAATTTAAAAAACCCCCGACCCAAAAAAAAACTCTAAAAAGTAAAAGATAATATTTATAGGCCTTTTAATTTGAACGTAATATTTTGATCAGGGCATTGTCAAGTCGGGGTACGGCTAGGCCTCTGTTTGGCGTTTTCATTGACCGTCCCCCGACTTGACAATGCCCTGATCAAAATATTACGTTCAAATTAAAAGGCCTATAAATATTATTTTTTACTTTTTAGAGTTTTTGTTTGGGTCGGGGGTTTTTTAAATTTTAAATTTAATTTTTATTTCTTCTAAGATATTCATTGAGACCTTTTCAATGAGCCCAAACACGATACTTCTGCTGTTTGATGGTGAATAACTTGGGTTTTCTGGAAATTCCAGGTGTTGCTCTAGCATTAGTTCAAGGTTATTTTATTCGTCTAATATCATTGAAGTAATAGAATCCCAAATTTTGAGTTGATTAGAGGCTAAAATCCCTTTTTCAACCAGAAAAGAGCTGATAATCTTCAAACGGCTGAACCGATTTTGATGAAACATATCTAAGAACACTCCCGACTAATACACCTTTCAAACAAAAAAAAAAAATCAATATCGGTTCATCCGTTCGGGAGCTACGTTGCCTCAGACAGACACACATACACACACACACACACACACATACACACACACACACACACACAGACACGTCAAACTTATAACACCCCGTCGTTTTTGCGTCGGGGGTTAAAAATATCTGAAATTAGTGTACGGTGTGTGTGAAGTGACGTGACATGTGTAATGTATATGTATGTATTTTGGTGATTAATTTTCAACTTGTAACTTTAAGTATTTTTTTATATCATCATTATTCAGCGTGTAGTTAACTGAGAGATAAAACATACAGAATAATTGCATCTAAATCATAGCATAAATATACAATTTATAAGAACATTTAATAACTGTTCCGGACACATAAATAAGGGAAATCAATTAAAAAGACGGTCATTCGTAAAACAGTTTAATCTAATAATCATAACTGACAATGATTAATAAGTAGCAGCGATGCACATCAAGCTCTTAATAATACCAATTACTGTGTGCTCAACAAACAAGATAACAACGCCACTTCAAATCAAAAAATATTCGCGACCACTCCAAAAATCGTAAAACACCCAGCCGTGCGTCCTACCTCTTAGGGCCGTAATTATGGAGGAGCGTTCAGAAATTGAAATATAATCACTGGCCCGTCACCTCGCTTCTCATTAGCATGTTATTAAATTGTCTCGGAGACATCTCCGAAGTTAACTTTTGATCCTTCATCTCAAGCCCACGCTGTGAGGTCTCGAGATGTTTTTGCGTGGTTCGTGTAAGCTCGGCATTACATAGATGATTGAGGCGGTCATTCGTGTAATTAGAACGGTATCCTCTTGTTTCTTGTTGCTGTTACTCTACAAGGGTCGGAAAGTGTGAGCTACGTATGACACGGCGCTATTTTTTTGCTTAAAGTACTAGATGCTATGAGGGCTCTAATGGGCCCTCTATGTGTGCGGAGTGACTTTAACTACAATAAAATGCACATTCCCATTAAAAGGTGAGATTCCACGTTTATTTTAAGAGTTAGAGGTTTACAACTCCGCGCCTGTCAATAGAAACCAAGCTTTCGAAACAAAACCTATGTAAAATTATTTGACGTTCTTATTATGTTAATCGAGAGCTTTGGCTGTCTATTGAGGATGGATGGTACATCCTGACTTTAGTTAAGACGCCTTTAGGAGGCGTTATTGGGATATTCATTCCTTCAGTTCGGGTTTCCTCGAAGATTCATTTGATTTGGTTGAGGGTTGCTTTGCTTTAGATGTGTATAATTTCGTACCCAATTTAAGCTTAAAATCAGGTGCGACCCTTTTAAGATTTTTTTAATAAATATTCTTTCATCCGTTATGTTCACCTTTGAGGCTACGTCTCCAAACGTATGAAAAAATGACATGATGTCTTCATTTGGATCTTGGCGTGAGTTATAGAATTGTTCGACAAAATCAATTCTAGCGGGGAATTCCGCGCTTAAGAGGTCACTGATTGATTTAAAGTCTAAATTTTCTTTGTAACATTTAAAATATGCTAGTGCAGGTCCTTGCACCTAATATTAGACCTAGGCTGCTCTCTGGCCATCGGTTTGTGGCTGCTATAAGGCGAAATTGAGCGATGAAGTCGTCAAAATAATTAGAACCGGTGCCAGAGAAATTTACATTCGACATGACGGTCGCAATTTAGCCTTAACCACTTAGCTTTGAGTGTCCACTTCTCCGTGCCTGTCAATAGAAACCAAGCTTTCGGAACAAAGCCTATGTAAAAATTATTTGACGTTCTTATTTTTTAATCTCCTGACCGTTTGAACATAGACGCAGCTCTGCCAGGGGTGCGGGTTGTTCGAAAGAGATACTGTGGTCCCTGGCACACAGGCTACTGAGGGAACACGGGTGGGCTTTTAGTCAGTAAAAGTCTGCCACGCCCTCCTGCTCCACCCAGAGCGGAAGAAGTTTTTTTTAATGATTTCCCCCCAAAAAATAATAAAATAAACATAGACGCAGCCCAATCATTGGCTGCCAGTAACGAGAGGTTGCCTTCGGTGAGCGAACAACCTTTACAGTACCTACAGAAAATTGTTTTATGGTTGTTTATGTGTTGAAAATGTTATTTTATGAAAATAACTATCCACAAGTATGAAGCGTTTAATTGCCCAAATTTAGATCTAATTTCCTTATAGAATACAGTAACAATCCAACAATCAATGATATGAAAGCGTTTGCCGACCTTATGTTAAAATTCAGGAAGATGAATGCGTTGGTGAGACGGTATTAGTGATGAATGGCATCAATTCAGTTGATAGTTAATCGATGATCGCCCGACGTACCTACAAGTAGAACTACAAAGCTATATTAATATCGCGTTGGGAGAGTTTACAGCATCATCGCAGCTAGTTAGAGTGCCTCGATATAATTGTTTTCTCATGAAATTACACCGAATGAATAGATTAGATTATTAAAACAAGTTAAAATAATCATTTGATTGCTTAAATAAGAGTACAATACATGCAACACAAATGCAAAAGATGTAATATATTACGGTCATGATATGAAAAGTTCAATGATTAATATGGCAACATACCATAATAATGCTCCACATGTACCTTAAACATACTGTAGCATTAAAAAATATTTGAGTGAAACGCACACACTGCTACTGAACACGTTTAATTTAGGTGATAAAAAATATACAAAACACAAGAAATTAAAAAAAAAAAACGTGTGGCACTCGGAGACTGCCGCGGTAAAGCTATTGCATAGTATTTTTTTATCAACTTATGCAATTATAACGAAAATAACCTAACACCCCCCAGTATGAAATGGCTAAAATACTGCTAAAACGGTAAGAAAATTTCATAAACTATCCATAAATATACGATGTTGTGTATGTGGGATCGTTTCAGAATTTTCATTTTAACCCCACCAGTGGGCTTAGAACCTCCTAAAACCGTTTCATTTTGACTCCACCATCAGCTTTAGATCACCGAAAAACCCTGAAAACGACAATCATGATGGAAATTTCGAAAATTTTCTCGGCCGCCATCTTGGATTTTCATTTTGACCCAACCAGCAGCTTTAGAACCTCCAGAAACCCTGAAAGCGACACCCATGATTGAAAATTTGTCAATTTTCTCGGCCGCCGTCTTGGATTTTCATTTTGACCCCACCAGCAGCTTTAGATCCGCCAAATACCCTGAAAACGACACCCATGATGGAAAATTCGAAAATTTTCTCGGCCGCCATCTTGGATTTTAATTTTGACCCAACCAGCTGCTTTAAAACCTCCAGAAACTCTGAAAGCGACACCCATGATTGAAAATTTGTCAATTTTCTCGGCCACCATCTTGGATTTTCATTTTGACCCCACCTTCGGCTTTAGATCCCCCAAATACCCTGAAAACGACACCCATGATGGAAAATTCGAAAATTTTCTTGGCCGCCATCTTTGATTTTCATTTTGACCCCACCATCGGCGTTAGATCTCCCAAATACCCTGAAAACGACACCCATGATGGAAAATTCGAAAATTTTCTTGGCCGCCATCTTGGATTTTCATTTTGACCCTACCAGAGGCTTTAGAACCTCCAGAAACCCTGAAAACGACACCCATGATGGAAAATTCGAAAATTTTCTTGGCCGCCATCTTGGATTTTCATTTTGACCCCACCATCGGCTTTAGATCCCCAAAATACCCTGAAAACGACACCCATGATGGAAAATTCGAAAATTTTCTCGGCCGCCATCTTGGATTTTCATTTTGCCCCCACCATCGGCCTTAGATCCCCCAAATACCCTGAAAACGATACCCTTGATGGAAAATTCGAAAATTTTACCGGCCGCCATCTTGCGACCTGTTGCTAGGTGTTAGGATTTAATTACGGAATTTCTGGATTCGGTCTCCACGCTCAAAATTGAAATTTTAACATGTCATTCCTCCGTTGCTATGCAACAGTCCGACCTGTTGCTAGGTGTTAGGTTATTTTCGTTACGGAATTTCTGGATTCGGTCTCCACGCTCAAGGCCCGCGATAGAAGCTATGCAATAGCTTAAAAATTATATAAAAAGGGTTGAATTAGCTTTCAAAAAAATACTACGTTTTTTGGGGTTTGAAGCGTCTGGCGTTGGGAAACTTAGTGAAGATAGTGTTTTTTTTTTTAAATGCATACGAAAACATTATTTTTACTACACGACCTATAAAAAAAACGATTGCAATCGGTTTCGGGTAGGCGTATAAGCAAAAACAGGATTGATAAATGATAAAACACTAAGCGAATCCAACGCGTCTTGGACTTGGTAGACTTAAAATTAGAGTTTTAACACGTACAATTTTAGCAAAGAAACACTATGTTAATCAAGTCCACTTAAAAAAATACTCTTGCCACGTAATTTCAGAAGTGAACAGATCGGCGGAGCACGTCCGCTGGGTGGAATATTAAAAGAACTGGGGACACGAAGCTGCGGTACCCACGTCTACCTCGTACACGCCTCTACTCTTGATGGACGCGTCAGGATCTTGGGCGAGAGCGCACTGATCTCGGTCGTGGGATCTCACGCCGTTATCATCATCATCATCTGCCTAGCCTTTTCCCAACTATGTTGGGGTCGACTTCCAGTCTAACCGTTATATCTATCTCACACCGTTATACCCACAGGGAAAAGCGAAAATTTGGCTAGTAACGGGATCAAATAAAATCAGAAAATTATACTTGTATACCGGTACACTTGTGCACCGGTACTTTATAGTTTTCACCAACTTATGTTTTTCTAATCTTCACTTAAAATTACAATATTATTTTCAAAAATGCAAGACGACCATCACATATCGGGTCCCAAAAACGTAGTGCCGCCGTCGGAAAGCAAACAACCGACGATTTTTTCACCAATTCGTAGTTCAAATGTGATTAACAGCGATGAAGAATTTTTTTATTGAAAAGTTTGTATTAGAAATGGAAGAGGTTTTAACCGTAGCGGTTTTACGCTACAATACCTACCTTTAACTGACATTTATTAGCGTACTGGACCAAAATCTAAACAATTCATTAATTTGAATAAATACCATCAATTTAAATACAAACAATTAGGTAACCGGTGTGACAGTCGCACTGTGTAAAGACCAAATTACATTATCATTTAGCATAGTCTGCACAACTGTGCTCCGCAATATTTCACAAAATTTTATCTTTAACTTGTGTAAAGCAAAACATGTGACCAGGGCCTCAAGTCTGCTATTATAATCGTGTCAGAATGGTCTATCATTGATTTCATAATTGTTGATTTTGACAAGTTTGATAATCTACTAATTTAATGGCGTCATTTTGACTTTCCAATAGTCAGCCACTGGCACTTCATTATTGGTAATCTCGTACATAATGACAAAAGAATGACTGACTTACGCGGTAATCTGCTAAAATGTTGACAGTTCCACACCAACTGTTTTGTTTTAAACAAAAATCTAATTAGAACACTCAAATGTAAATAAATACCTATCAAAACACAGGCCGCTAGAAATAAAAACAGATAAACGTCGGTAAGCAGTAATATCACATTTGACTTTGACAGCTAAACAGATAAAATATTATTGAGTTGTGAGTTTTTTGCTATTTACGAACTTCCTAATACTTCCTCCAAAGTAACCGACATAGCCCGAAGAATTGCCAAACTTATGTGGCAGCAGGCAGGGTTCATTGTCGCAGAACAGATGGCCGATGGGGCCGAAAAGTTCTGGAGTGGCGACCGCGAATTGCACCAGCAACGCGTTCTACACCGAATACGTGTAGGTCGCGCTAACTCGTTACACGCGACTGCTGATTTGAACTTTTTTTCTATTTGTTAGGCCGTGCATTTTGGAACAGTGAAATGCCAATCATACGGGATTGACTTCGAACAAACGATGCGATATTTAAAATTAATAATTGTAGTCTTGAACTGTTAATTTTAAATCTTTGAGTCGTCAACTTGATTTATCAATAAATAATGATGCAAACTGCCGAGCATCCAAGTACAGAGCAATCAAATCAATATTTTCAAAATTAATTTATTTGAAATGACCAATGACAAGGAACCAAACCAACTATATCAAACGTTGAGACTATACTGTGTTAAATCAACAGCACCATGACTGACTCAACATACGTGTTATCGTTTCTATTCTATGGCGACCCACGACACCTCCCAATATACCATCACGAGGACGAAAGCGACAATTTAACTACTTGATATATGTATGTGTATCTTATTTGCATATCATCATTTCAGCCGAAAGACGTCCACTGCTGGGCATAGGCCTCCCGCAAACTCCGCCACTTCGACCGGTTCTGTGCTTCCCGCATCCAGCGGACTTCTGCGGCTCTCACAAGGTCATCGGTCCACCTTGTGGGAGGCCTTCCAACTTTACGTCTTCCGGTACGCGGTCACCACTCCAGAACTTTTCGGCCCCATCGGCCATCTGTTCTGCGAGCAATGTGCCCACTGCCACTTAATTTTGGCAATTCTTCGGGCTATGTCGGTTATCTTGGTTCTCCTGCGGATCTGTTCATTCCTGATTCGATCACGCAGGGAAATTCAAAGCATAGCCCTCTCCATCGCCATTTGGGTGACTTTAAGCCTTCTTATGAGGCTCATTGTGAGCGACCACGTTTCGGTTCCATTTGTCATCACTGGTCAAAGACTTTCGTCTTGAGATACTGCGGTATTTGGGACGAGAAGATATTGCGAAGCTTCCCGAACGCTGCCCAGCCGAGTCGGATTCGACGACTGACCTGTTTCTCGAAGTTGGATCTACCTAACTGGACAGTTTGTCCTAGGTAAACGTACTTGTCCACAACTTCGAGTGCAGCGCCTCCGACCGTAACGAGAGTGGGTGGTACATGGGCATTGGACATGATCTTTGTCTTGTCCATGTTCATTTTAAGACCCACTCTTTCGGAAGCTCTACTGAGGTCATTGAGCATTGTACTGAGGTCCTCCATGGTCTCAGCCATGACAACTGTATCATCGGCAAACCGAAGGTGAGTGATGTACTCGCCATTGATGTTGATGCCAGCCCCTTTCCAATCCAGTATCTTGTAGACATTTGCATATATATGTATTTAATTGGCAGTTCTTCCACCGAAAATCAGTTAAATCTATGTGATAACTGCCACTGAAATTGTATTTTGAACTATCATAATCAGCGCGTACCAATTCAAATGCCAAACTAATTTAATAGCTTACCCTGAATCTAATTAGTAGCCCCGACGCGGGCGCTGAAATCATATACATTTCATTAACACGTTTTACGTCGACTACTATATGCATTAAACAGTTTGCCACGAGTCACGAGCTCCAGTGCACAGGGGCACGGTTCGTTACATCAAACTTACAACGTCCACTAAAATGCCCAAACAATGCGCATTAACTTTGGTATAAATCCAGCCAAAATGAAGTGGGCACATACTCCAAAATTTTATTTGCACAATTAACAAAAATACATTGTATATATGTCCCGAAATCACTTTTGGTAAACCCGATACTAGTATTCATTACAATTATGTTGTGTCCCATTTCATTGGATGACACAACTCTTCGACAACAGAACTACATGGATACTCGAGCAACGTTTGAAATTAAAGACTCGCTTTCATGTCCAGCACCCTAATTGCGTAACTCCCGATTCATCATAATCTGTATCGTTTTGAAACGGATTGTTAAACCATTGCTTCATATGTTCGAAAAAAGTGTCTGCACAACAACGTAAATAATGCAATGAATATTGTTGAACTGTGAAAACGAAACCAATTATGATTAATCGTAAGTTACGCAATTAGGGTGCCGTTTGTTTTGACACTATAAATATACCAGCCGTGCAAATAGTTTACATAATTATGGTTGCTGTAAAAATGCCGAGATAGTAAGTATCGGTCAGAATATAGAAATGTATATTGAATGACCAGTCGCGTCCAGTGATACTGTAAGCATACCATGACTTCAATCCGACAGTTTGAATTCAATTGATGCGTGTTTAACGTAATAAATGTCTGTGTACCAATAAGCAACGCTCAACACTTGTTCAGTTGTTCACTTCCATAGAATTGTTGTTTAGCAGGTGTCCATTTCGTACAGCAGCACAAACTGAAATTAAAACACAATGAATGTAGGTAGGTTTCGCTAATTGTAACCGATACGATTTCGAAACCTCAAATGTTATGAAAACAATCTAATTAATTAATTATTATTTATCAAAACTATTTCTTAACTTATTATCGAAACAATTTCGTATATTTCAAGAAAAGAATAACTTTTACTACTACTAATTTAATTTAATTTTATCTAAACCGAACAAATAATGGAAAACCGAACAAGTGTGGAGGGCCTTTAACCGATGACGTAATTACGGCGATATGTGTCTGTTTAGTTACTATTCAATCAAATCAAATCAAAATATTTTTATTTCATATAAACCTACATGGGCACTTATGAAACGTCAGAAGCTAGGTGCACGGTTCCAAATTGTTGTTTCCTATGGAGAAGAGCCGGCAAGAAACTCCACGGTTACTCTTTTAAAAATAATTGGCTTTAACAATATTTTCAAATTACAGAGATTAAATGTATGGGAGGACAGCGCAGGCCTGTCAATAAGTACCAGGTACTTAGACGAATACAGAATAGAAAATCGTCTACAAATCTACAGTCAGTAAGGCCTACAACGTTCTCTCATTCACAATATGTAAAATAATCTACATAAATAAAATGAACCTAAATAAAATTGATGTATAATGTCAATTAATGACGAGATTATGTCAGCATTGTAAAAATAAAAAGAATAAAAAAGAACATTGTATTTGAGAGCAGTTAATAGACTTTCACATAGTTATGCTGTTAATGAGGTACCAGGGAAGCCACATGTGCAGAAGGAATTAATGCCAAACTTCCCTGTCTTCAACGTAGTCTTTTATCTTATAATATGCTTTTTTGATAAGGACACGTTTGATGTGCGTTTTAAACTTTCCATCGCTAAGTTCTGTAACCGACTTTGGCAACTTGTTATAGAAGCGGATACTGTTTATTAGAAATGACTTGCTAGTTTTAGTCAGTCTAAATTTTGGAATCACAATTTCATCTTTACTACGTGTATTCAGATTATGGAAATCGCATCGTTTTTTGAAAAGGCCTAAGTTTTTGCGAACATATAAGATATTTTCTAGGATATAAAGAGAAGGCAGAGTTAATATATCAATTTCGCTGAATTTGTTTCTAAGAGACTCGCGAGGCCCCATTTTATAGATTGCGCGGATTGCCCTCTTTTGTAAAATGAAAATTGAATCTACGTCAGCTGCCGATCCCCACAGCAGAACGCCATAAGACATAATACTGTGAAAATAAGCAAAGTAAACTAACCTAGCTGTGGCTACATCAGTCAACTGCCTTATCTTTCTTACTGCGTAAGCAGCTGAGCTTAATCTACTTGAAAGAGCTCTAATGTGAGCACCCCATTGCAATTTTGAATCTAAAGTAATTCCCAAAAATACAGTTTCCGAAATAGCATCCAGTTTCTTGCCATCAAGTTTTAAGTTTAGACCTACTTGGGGTACATTTGGTAACGAGAACTTAAGACATTTAGTTTTGTTCGCATTGAGTAAAAGATTATTAGCAGCAAACCATTTCGAAAGAACAGCTAGACTATCATTGACATGTAAGACATCCGTATCTTTTCTATCTATTCTAAAAATAAGAGAAGTGTCATCAGCGAATAAAATTATATCCGAGAATTTAGCCATCAGGTAAGGAAGGTCATTTATATAAACTAGAAATAAAAAAGGGCCAAGAATTGAACCTTGAGGCACGCCCATCTTAACTAGAGACCCCGAGGACGTCGCCCCATTAACGTTTACTTTTTGCTGCCTGTTTGATAAATAGGAAAGTACAAGATCAGCAGCTTGTCCACGAATTCCGTAGTGGTGTAATTTACAGATCAGTGTATTGTGGTCAACGCAGTCAAACGCTTTTGAGAGGTCACAGAAAATGCCAATAGCGTCCTGGGAATTCTCCCAGGATTCCAAAATGTGACTGATGAGTTTTACTCCTGCGTCAGTCGTCGACCTACCTTTCGTGAAACCAAACTGTCGACTATGTAAAATCCGATTCGAGTTAAAGTGTGACAACATCTGG
This sequence comes from Polymixis flavicincta, assembly GCA_949987655.1. NCBI lineage: Eukaryota > Metazoa > Arthropoda > Insecta > Lepidoptera > Noctuidae > Polymixis > Polymixis flavicincta. The sequence continues at coordinate 4,097,956 of OX465171.1, read as the reverse complement.
TCCAGCATGATTTTTTCATAAATTTTGCTAAATGCTGGAAGCACAGATATAGGTCTATAATTAGAGGGATCACTCTTACTACCCGATTTGAAAATTGGTACTACTTTACTATGTTTCATTAAGTCAGGAAACGTACCGCTGTCTAAACATTGATTAAATATGCCTGTTAGGACAGGGGCAATTGTGTCAATGATATTTTCGAGAACCTTAACGGAAATCCCCCATAAGTCTTCAGTGTTTTTTATGTTAAGACTTTTAAATGCTGTTTTAATTGTGGCAATAGAGATGGGTTTGAATTCAAAACTTGGTATGTCCTTGCTGAAGTTTTCTTTAAGAAGAGATTCAGCTAATACAGATGATGAGGGGAGAGATTTCGTAACTTCTATTGGGATGTTGGTAAAGAAATTTTCTAGAGTCTCAGCAACTTGTAACTTATCTGAAATGGTTTCATTATCAATTTTTAGAGCTAACTCATTCTGATCTCGCTGTTTTGTGTTTCCAGTTTCTTTGTTAATTACCTGCCACACAGCTTTTATTTTATTTTTAGAGATACTAATTTTGTTACTTATTAATTTAGATTTAGCGTGAGCGCAGACTCTTTTGAATATCTTAAAATAGTTTCTTACATAATTATGAAGGGCCTGATCAGAAGTCAATGATTTTTCGTGATACAAATTATATAAAATATCTCTGCTTTTTCGAATGCCAGCAGTGGCCCATTCGCTATATTTTGGTTTAGTAGCTATGGTAACTTTTTTTACAGGACATGCTTTATTGAATTCTTTGCATACTGTAGAAAAAAATGTGCCATTGTTTATATTGGGGTCTTGTGAATCAAAACTCGCTGTTGAGAGCTTGCTAAGAACATTATTATTAAAAGATTTCAATTTATTTTTAGTCAGAGGTCTCAATTCAATGGTTTTATCTAGATGTAACTTTTGATCTAAGTCAAACAATACAAGCTGACCAGTATGGTCTGACCTGACGCCACTAATTAATTCAATTCAAGACTACTGTCATATTTCATAAGCGTTGGGATTCCGTTTGAACATAGAATATCAGCCTCAACTAGCGGGAATATTGTCTTTCTCATTATGTCAATGAGAAGTCCAATCAATGACCAACCTTGAGATTGCAATTTCAAATATAATACAATCTGTTAAAGGAACAAGCGAGCCCCAGCTCAGTTTAAAGTTTATAAATTCGTCCGAGTTCTGGACTCTGAACAAGATTTCAGCTAAGCAAATTAACTGCAAGCAGTAAGACTAACTGTTTGCGTACAACCGGGCCTTACTTTATTTATTTTTTTGAAATTTTAATGTTTTGTCTGAATTTAACAGTTTGTTTTTTCTGTATCAATACTGCTTTAATATTTGGTATTTATTTGCATATTAAGACTTTCCAATATGAATATAGGCTAGGGTGGTCCAAAAAACTTTTTTTATTGTTTTTTATTTGGCCACCCCGTGAATTTGTTACATGTATTCATAGTAATAACATAGTAAAATTTCACCGAGATAGTTCAAGTAGAAAGGGGTGCTCAATCGAGTGTTGTATTTGATTTTTTTGTGTAAAATGACTAATTTTTACTTTTTGTTACGGGACCGTTTCGTGTGTTAAACTAGTAAATATAAATTAAAATAAACTATTAAAGAGTTTTATAGACGAATTTAAACAATTTTGATACTTGTTTAATAGACTGTGAACTGAATCAGTGTAATAAAATGTGTTCATCTTGTCGAAAAAAAGACGACATTTTTCTACTTGGTGTTTCTCGAACACCATGTAGAAAAATGTCGTCTTTGTTGAGCCATTGATGAGGCTTAACTAACTCCCTACTTTTCGTCATGTTTTACTCCGTTATCACCACATATTAAATGAATTCAAAAATGTGAAAGATTCCACGCATGTACTTCAACATTCAAGAACTTATAGAGTATGGAGCAAATCTAGTATTCCAACCAGACAACAAAATGCTGCATTTAAAAACTGATTAAGTTTCATAAGACCTGGCTGCTTTTGAAGAAAAATAGAGGAAGAAATTCTGAAGCTCAAAGAAAAAGACAATATTTGTTTACAAAAGAACTAGACAAACTTTTTGATATTGCCCACGTTCTCTAAAACGGCTCTATCTAGACAGAATCAAGTTCGTGATGATTACGAAGAGCTAATAAAGCTAACCATGATTGTTTTAAACAAACCACCTGCAAAGATACATTGGCGTGCTCCATTTTTTGTCAGATGAACTAGTTGCATTTGCCTTGTTTTCTGACAAGCTGTCTGATAGTGAGAAACAGACCATTGTTATAAAAAATATTCTGATGGCGGTAATCGTTCAGTACGAGGTGATTCGGCTAACCTTGCCTCAGTGGCTACATTGGATGCTTTTGCAATACGCTAATAACTTTGAAAACGCTCTCAGTTCTTGATATCAAAGACTCTTTCTTGCAATTACCTCCTGAGACTTGGAATAACAATGTTGATTACCATCAAGGTAAAAGCTGCGTCAAAAATTTGCGTGTTTTTTTTATGATACAGCGGAGAGAGGTGTTAGATTATTTGAAGATTAAAACACGATACTCACTAAGAATGAGGAAGAAAAGCAATTATTACTTCACATCGTTGGACAAAAGAGAAAATTGAGGTGATGAAGATGCTTTGTTATTAAATTTTGGTCACATTTAACTACTTTGTACACTTATTTGATTAAAATACTTGTAATATTAATAGACATTAATTACATGTTTTACTTAAAATCTCGAACTTTTTGTCAGAAACTTCTAATTCGATGAGCACCCCCTTCTATATAAGATAGGGGGCTGAAATTTTTCAGACATAATAGACATGGTAGGTGTAACAAATCCAGGGGGTGGCGACACCTATATTTGAATTTTTTTTTTTGCCGTATAGGTTTGGACCACCCTAATATAGGCTTTGGTCTATTTTGAAGTATGGCCTCTGCAATTCCTGCACCAGATCTGTTTTAGTACCTTAGCTGTCGATACGGTTTCCAATTTCAGTGGATTCAATTATTCGAAATCATAGCTATCGGTAAGCGAGAGGCAATGGCGTACAGTAAACTAGTTGCAATTTATTAGTTCAACGATTTGTTTAATTGAACTTGGCGTACTTTATGTGCAATATTTAGACGGATTTGGGTATTTCCAATCCATTTTGGTTAGGATTGGACATTGCTATTATCAAGGTTAATCCGAGCGAGAGTATTGTGTTTGGATATGTTGTAATTTAACTTCACTGTATATTGGATGCAGCACTTTGTGGTCACCACGAGTTCAATCAGCCATCGATTGTTTACGCTACATTATCAAGTAACTTGTTTTGAACAACAATCTTAGTTTACATGAAGCAAATGATACAAGTTTGAAGCTAAGAACGCAACTTTGCCTTCGGCGACAAGTTCCAAGTAAGTTCGCAGGGGTTTAACAAGCTTGCGAGAGGACATATTTGTTATATCGATGTATTGTGACTAGATGGCAACCACAGTACATCGATATTATACAGATGCTATTATGTATGGGATATATAGTGAACATAGGTATTCTAGAGGAACCAAGATACTGTCATTATTCAACGTCCTTGTGGATATGGCAGGTTTAACGCATCGACAACGCTTGTGATATATGACGGTTGCTTTTTAGTGGGAACTGTTAGATGATTATGATAAATGTTATAAATGTTTTATATGCATGGTCGGTGTATCTTTATTATTATATATTCTTCAGATTGCGTTCACATATCACTCACTCCTTGCAACTCCACTCTTGCTGATAATACGACTTCTGTCTCTCCATCGTTCTTACTATCTTTTTCTAAAATTGCATTATCAGGAGGGTATTAGATAGACAACTCATAATTGGAATTAAATAGAAGGCTCAGATTGAAGCGAAAGTAAAATTAAATGGAAAAATAGAGAAAAAATTACAAAAATATTTTATTTTACTATTGTAGTTTAAAATAAATAAAATTACAGGTTCGATCTAGGGCCGTAGGTAGAGCATGAATTTGTAAAAAAGACGTATTTTTTTTAAATGTTTGTAAGCATTTCTATTGTTTAGTGTTAAATTACAAGTAAGGAATTGAAATTGTGTGTTAATGGAAACATACGGATTGGCATTATGTAATGTTTTCTGCCCCCGTATGTTTTCACCAGGGGCCGAATTTTGGACTACCGAATTAAATTGTTATTTGATTAATTGCGTAATCTGCTAGTTCCCATTCCGTGTCAGTATTATACGCCTAACGAGATTCGATATCTGCAATTAAATTGTCTTTGGATGGATATAAGATACAAAACATCGATTTTCACACCATTGCCATTTATCTCGTACGATGTTATTTAGATGTGTGAATTGTATACCTCCCATTTTGTTGATATAGGCATTTGCTGAAGTATTGTCTATTCTGAGTAAGATATTGCAACATTTAAGGTGAGAAGCAAAAAAAAAAAGGCCATAAAAAGCTGCAAGTAATTCAAGACGACCGACGAGTATGTATAATGATAATTGGGAATGATTCTAATGTCCGTGAGCTGTTATAAGGGTGCACGATAAAAATCGATATTTCATAAAATATACATATATGTACGCGATATATCGTCTCAACCCGATATTATCGAATCATCTAATATCGATATGTACAATCGATATATTTTATCCGATATACCAAATATCGTGAGAAATTAAAAGCACATTCCATTCCTTTTTATAGTGATTCCTTTATTTACTGTTGGCAGCTAAGCAGTTTGAGTAAAATCAAACGTTAAACCTCGAATGATTGAAAAACTAGCTTTCGCAATAACGAAACGCACCGCAAACGGTAGTACTTTTTTAACAATCTGTGTCTATGGTCGCTTTCTACCTTCTCAGTACAAAATAACCTTTTTATAAAAGTTGTTTGTTTTGTTTAAAACAGTTTACGAAATGTAAATACAGTTAGTGTGTATAACGATTATAAAAACGGCTACTACTTAATTGTACAGAAGTAGCAAGTAGTGACAATTATGCATTTTACATACTAAATGCATTTCACATAATCAACGCTGTTGACGTTTGCCGCGTGTCTAATCGATCTAAATAAAATTGGCCTACAATTAAATTAAGAGGACCACCTACCACCTACTGAATAAAAATAACTATGATTTAGTTAAAATCACAATAAGTAAAGTTCTGTGGTAACAATTCACAACTTTCAAACAAAAACAAAAGCGCGGCCGCACAATTTCTGGTTCAGCCACTGTTTGTAAGCAAAGGGTCACCAAAAGCCTGTGTTGAAAAATAAATGGACCCAAGCCGCTACCGCACTCACACAGCCACCGGCTATTTTGTTATTTGAAGAGGATACATGTTTAAATAATTGCGTATCAACTAGTGCTAGCTAGTAGTGTGGCTGACGCTAGTGTGCGCTTATGTCTTATGTGCATGTTATAACAGACATATGGGACACTATCGTTTTGCCCATGGATTGGCAACCAATCTTTGATGCGGTATTACAGTTGTCAATAGACGGTGGTGAATACATACCATAAAGTGGGACATAGGTTTGTTTTCCATCCAATTACGTAAAACAAACTCAGTGACTGTAGTCGTTGTATGTAAGTAATCAACCCTTTTATTTCGTTTATACGTTGCTTAATTATTTATCACCCTGTTCTCAAAACTGTTTAAGAAAACTTTATGAGAAAACCGGCATGTCCTAGGCCCGAAAATTCGCCGACATGTGACAACAGCACAGGGCCTAGAGACAAAATACATTTCTGTTAGCATTCACGCCAAACGCTACGTCTAGTCTAGTCATTCCCATACATTTTACAACGCTAACAGAAATGTGTATTGTCTAGGCCTGCTGGGCCGTGTTGTTGATTATAGTCCTTTCCCCCTCACAGAGAGGACGCCTGTGTATATATTATCAATTTTAATTAACAGGGTGATTACATTCGGTAGACCTGTTTGTTAGCAAGCCTTCCTTTGTACATTTTCAACTGCATGGTTTTACAAGGTTCTACTGTAGGTACTGCTGACCAAAGGTATATTCACAAGACGTTTTTACACTGCCTAATCTCTATTAACTCACTTAACAGAAATAGCACAGAAAAACAGTGGAATTTTATTGATTGGTTGTCAACCATCAATATTAACCGTTTGATTTAACAAATGCTCGCTGCTATGAGTATAAGAATGCAGTAAAATAGAGCTGGGTAATATAATCACAGTGGTGGAGGTAGTGGTCGCGTAATAAATCTGCAAAATCGCTGGCCGCGAAAACACGGTAGCTGTGTCGTCATCATGACGCGCACACTTCACTCGTCACGTTGTTTTGTCTTGTATATGTGTGTGTGTAATCAGATGACTCAACACTATGACGAGGGGTTAATAAGGTAATAAGCCACGAGCCCCATACAGCAGCAGCATGCTCTCCGTGTGTAACCTGATCGCACTATTTTCCAATACACTTGCTAATCCTGTGCATTTATTCGGTATTACGAAAATTGTGTGCTACCACATAGCATCTGTATTCCAGGTTTTATTCATTTTATTTAGTACCTAATGTGAATAGTTGGTGAGCAGTGTGGTAAAGAGTAGAGGTGGCCCAGTGGTAACGGCCGCGACTTACCGAGTTGTAGGTCGTGCGTTCGAACCCAGCCAGGCGCATTACTTTGTGTAAACAATTTCATCACCACTGCTCTCAAACGGTGAAGGAAAACATCGTGAGGAAACCGGCATGTCCTAGAACAAAAAATTCGAAGACATGTGACATCTACCAACCCGCACGGGGCCCGCGTGGTAGATTACGGCCCACTCCCTCTCACGGAGAGGAGGCCTGTGTCCCAGCAGTGGGAACGTAATAGGCTGAGTATGTATGTATGTATGTATGTATGTGAATAGTTGGTAGTGATCCGATATAAATAAAGATATTTAGATAGTAGTTCAAAATCAAAAGTCACTAACGATTTTAGGGCTTTTGATTTACATGAAGCAAGTGCATCGCTTGCAATTTTTAGTATTAAACTAGTGTGCAAGCCAGACGGTTGTTATCCTTTCTATTCCCGCTCTCCATACATATCAGCTTTGCAAATAGGGTACGCATGCCCTCAATTGAAACCACCAGGATACGTTCATACATACAGGGTGGCGCAAACTGAACCATGAATTCAACACATAATGATTCACCCCATGGCGGAGAAATTGTTCGTTGGTTATGGAAAAAAAAATCTGCTGTTTCATAGAATGGTCTAAATTTATCAGCCATTTTTTACAACGAAGGATGAACAATTTCAACGCAGATGAGGTTCAGAAAAATATACTAAATCCATAGTAACAGGTGGCGTTTCGATGTTCTTACCACCGTCTACGATTAGATAGGAACATCGATCTTCTTTCTTCTTTCTTTAGAAAGTTCTTTATTAGTGATCGATGGATAGAAGAAGTTTCATGGCTAGGTTGCAGATTTAATATATAATAATTCTCCTGCAGGCATGGCTCGAGAACCGTAGAGAAGCGCTTTGTCGACGGAAGAGTAAAATCGATGACGTTTGAAAGTTTTTGACCATGAAATGTAGACGAGCGATTTCTATTCTATGGTAGAGTAGACATAATAAGCGTCATGCTAAGCCTGCTGGTGAGGGAGCGCCTTTATCCAGAAAACTTAATAATCAGTCAGATAAATCCTTTATTAACCTTTAAATAATGTAAAACACTAGCTTTTGCTAGCGGCTTCGCCCGCGCGGAACTTTCAGCCCCTATTTAACTCCCTTAGGGGTTGAATTTCAAAGAATCCTTCCTTATTCCGTGTCTACATTATAAAAGAAACCTCTGTGCAAAATTTCAGGGCGTTGATGAGTCAGTCAGTCAGTCAGTCAGTCAGGACTTTTCTTTTTATTTATATAGATTGATTGATATTAAAACATTACATAACATCACGCCTTGTTAGTAAAACCACATTTCGCCAGTTATGTTGTAAGTCCATGTTATAAGAGGCGAGTCTATTGCCATCAACCGAGCAACAAATCAAGACTGGTACTCTGACTGAGAAATTCCAGATAGAAAATCGAGCACTTTCCCGACCTTGATAATCGAACCCAGGAACACGTGCTCAGCAGTAGCGCTTACGTCCATTTGACCAAAGAGGCATTAAATATAAATGTATATAAAAAAACATTTTCCAAAAAAAAAGCAAGACTTTCGGAGAAACACTACAAAAAGTGAAATTTAACTTTAATTTCGGAAATGTATTGGCTAGTGACTTTGGATATGTATTTTAATTTTTTGTCACCGCCTTAAGAAATTCAAGTTGTTTTTAACTTTGTAGTGTTTTTCCTGAAGTCGGTTGTTTTTTTTTTGTTATAATGACCTCTACCTACCCCACACCATTTCGAAATTACATCATCCTTTTGGGTCAAAAAATGCATATTTAATTTTATGCAATAGCAGCAATCGCAGTTGATTTGCTATCATTTTTTGAAGAACTCCTTTGTCTGTCTCCGAAACGCATCATCAGATCTATGTATATGAAATTTAAATGGGACCATTTCGGAAAAAAGCCCCTTACGAACAAAAAAAGTTAACGTTGTAAATTCGTTAAGCTTGAACATACCTACATAAAAAAAACGTCGAATTGATAACTTCCTTCTTTTTAAAGTCGGTTAAAAATAAAGAAAATTCTTTGTTTTGTCAAGTCTTACGTGCGAAGCGGGGCCGAGTCGCTCGTTGTCGTTGATAACATTATTGTTTTCCATTAGATTCCTGTAACGTAAGTCAGACAGACCTAATTAATGAATTAGTTATCTTTGTATTTCGTATTCTTTGTTCAAAGGGGTATAAAGAACAGACTATGAAATATTTCCTGAAACAGAAATCGGACCTTATTATTCATGAAAATACACGTAAATGAAACGATTCATTTCAATTTTCATGAATTAGTATAGTTTATAAGCGATTCGTTACATATGCAACGCTTTCGCTATCAAAAATATATTAGAAAAGGCCTATGTCCAGCTTTAGTGGGCATGTCGGAAAAATATTCTCAGGCACCTTATATACTAGCCGCGGTAACGAAACCATAGCGAGATCTAATTCGACGCCAACGCCATCTAGTTGTAAAATGAGAACTAATTTCTGAACAAAACTTCTGGTTATGTTTCTTCTTCTTATTTTTTTTACAAGACAATGTTTTAGAAATATCTAATAATATGTAAAACATGTTTTTTGATTTTTTTATCATGCTGTTTAAGGATTTTATATAGTAAATTGTGTTGGAACTTTTCGGCTGTTTTATTCGAAGGGTAAGGCAGAGGTGTATAAAACACCCACATTTCGTCAGCTATGTTTCATAATCGTAATCAGCTTATATAAAGTTCCCAGTGCTAGGACAAGGCCTCCTCTTTCTGCGAGATGGACTGAGCTACAATGTATCACGCGGGCGGAATGGTGGGTGTCACTGTATTGTGTATTCTAATTTTTGTTTCCAGGTAGCGGTTTCCTCACAATGTTTTCCTTTAACGTGGATGAAGTAATTTACACAGGGACTAGTGCCAGTTTGGATTCGAACGCACGACCTTACTCATAAGTCCCAGCTGTTATCAAAGGGCCACCACTGCTCCTGTTGATAAACTCCAGGTGTGCTGTGCGTGGTCTTGACTTCGTAATAAAACTACTTGATCTTGATAATAATGACAAGAAATAGCATGCTGCAGTACTGCATAGCACAATGCCCTAAGTAGACATCTATAAGTGATAATAGTTACAGAATGTCATTATCATAGAGATAAATCATTGTTCTTTATGACAGAAACCACAAGTATCCATCTCATTAGTTAATAGCTCTGCCCTGATAATTGTAAAAAAAGCGGTTTCGAGAAAAACGCAGAAATCTAAAAGTAAATAATACATGCAGGTACTGTGAATCTCGTTATCAAAAAAACATACTTCCAGTACCCCAATATTTTTAATTTTCCCATAGTTTGCCCCTAAGGTTGCCATTTTAGCAAAAAAGTAAAAACCCAAAAGTGACGATTACTGCATTAGCAGGGCAGAGAGGTACAGCCATCAAGATGCTGTAGTAAGGGAGAGCTACTAAATAAGACATAACATTCTCAAGCGGAATCAAGGTTGTGTGCGCTATTTGGAAATTGGCCAAGGGGAATATATAACAAATAAAGAATGTCGGAAATGGATAGCAGTTGAAGTTATAAGATAATGGCACTCCCCGCGCATCGTCATCATCATTTTAGCCGAAAGACGTCCACTGCTGGACATAAGCTTCCAAAAGATGGGTTTTGCCATAATCACCACATTTGGCAGGCGGGTTGGCAATCGCATTAGGGTGGTAAAATGCATAGAGGACACTGTTGCCCATTCTCAAGAAAGCCCCTTAGTCGCCTACGATACCCACGGGATGAAATGGGATGGTGCTATTATTTTACGTCCGGCACGACACATCATAGAATCCTAATCAATGGATCTGCCTAGCCTATTCTCAACTATGTTTGAGACGGCTTCCAGTCTATAGATGAAGCTGAGTACCTATTAGTGTTTTACATGGAAGTAAAAAGTCTAACAACCCAGTTAATGGGTAACACGATACCTTTGATAAGACTGGTTGATAGACTTATGGGAAACTGACTACTTGTAACGAATATCAAAGATCTACGAATGACAGCCAAGATCAACGGCTAAACGGGTTTTCCGGTCCCGATACGTATATAGTTACCTATCCATGAATCAACCGCAGCAAGCGTCACGTGCTGTTTATATCGATATCATTAAGCCACTAGGAATCACAGAATATTAACTTAACAATAGACAATAGTGGCAATCGCTTCCAAAGTGTTTCGTATTTTTGCAACGTTTTTCAAAAAAGGATTGATTTAAGTTTTTCGGTAGCTTAAAAGTGAGTCCCATACATAAATTCATGACACCCATATATTTTAACTTTCCAATTATCGTTATCACTCACATAATATCATTCTGTTTAGGACCTGTGGACAAATGTACGCCAACGTCTCAGCCGCTATGCTCACAAATTAGACCAAGCCTTCAGAATCAAAGCCAGAGGAGGGACAAAATATAATGTTTTTCAGTACCTTCAATATGTGGTCTTAAACACATCTGGACATGCATAGCGAGGTAGCAAATAAGGAAAAGAATTATAGAGCATCTCGTCTAGAACCCACTTAATGGAGCACAATTTTTTGAAGTGAAATGACTGTCCTTACATATGGCTGGCTATACCTTGTCGTTGTTTGATTTGAGACACTCAAATCAGCAGTGGATACATTTTACAAGTTGATAGGCACACTCTAAGGATTACTGCGTTTGACTGTTTACGATATGAGTCGTGGTTTCAACTTTCAGTACAAACATTAATTTGTTTATTCTGCCCTTTTACGAATAAACGTGTATTCAAGATGGACCAAGTTCACAAAAAAAATCACGGTTTTATTTAATTTTACTTACAAGCTTTTAGAAGAAGAGATAGACTTCCCACGATCTGTTACCAAAGGATTCTCGGTTACTTTGGTCACATTGCCCGTAGGGAACCAAATAACCTTGAAAAGTTGGTAGTGATGGGCAAGGTGGACGGGAAAAGACCTCGCGGCCGGTCACCTAACCGCTGGTCCGACCAAGTAACCGCCCTCACTGGACTCTCTGTAACGACCGCCATGAGAGAAGCTGAAAACCGAACGAAGTGGAAGAACATAATACATAAAGCCACGAAGGCCTTTCAGGGACACGACCTTCAGTAATGAAGTACGCGACCAAGAAGAGAAGACAAGCTTTTAGAAGCACGGAGAGGTTTTGGTATGAAAATATTGTCACCCATCCACGGACCAACCGTATCAAGCGTACCGTAACCTGATCGATTATCCTTGCGGCTTTTATCAGTTAACCACAAGCCCCTGCGTTTATGATAATAATATGGTGTACATTATTGTACAGTCGTGGGTCATGTCCGGTTAGTGCCACATTACTTGCGTGATGCACCTAAATATATCATCCTGAAAGTCTTCCAAAGACTACAAAATTCTCCTTTTAATGTTTTTTTATTAAAAGAAGCAAACAGGAAGGACTCTTCGGTAGGTACAGTCACCAAAAGAACTGAGTAACTAAGGTGGTCGGATGTAGTTGAAGATTAGTAAGAAACCAATCGATGTTTTCGATAATTAAATAATTCATCATCATCATCACCATTTCAGCCGATAGACGTCCACTGGTGGACATAAGCCTCCCCCAAGCTCCTCCACCTCGACCGGTTCTGCGTTTCTCGCATCCATCGGATTCCTGCGGCCTTCACAAGGTCATCGGTCCATCTTGTGGGAGGCCTTCCAACGCTACGTCTTCCGGTACGCGGTCGCCACTCCAGAACCGATTAAATAATTGAACCGTTTGTTTTATATTTATTAAATTTATATGAAAACATCCATCGGTTTTCCACTAAACTTCAACTTTATCAGACAAACCTGGTTAATATTTTCTTTGGTGACCGTACATACACAAAACCCTTAGCTCCTCATTCATTACAAAACTGTGTTATCCGGGAAAATATCACCCCTTAATAATTTACGACCTCGTTAGAAGGGAGCCTAAGCCCGGGATAATCCACCGTGCAAGACTTGCTTAACAAAAAGAAAACGAAAGAGGAAAACTTGCTGAGTATAACTATTTACATAAAGAATAGTTGAATTTACTTGGTTGATATCCCGACCAGTCGTACTCAGCGCTTCTCCTCTACATTTATAATGCGTACGGCTAAAATATAGAACTCATAGCCAGCGTCTGAGTTCGATTCCACATTCACCTTCCGCCTGACGCAGGTTTTCACCGGACTTGGTTGTTTCGTGAGGTTCATGTTTCGGATAAGGCGGGAGGAAACGCCCGGGTGTTATCATTGCGTTGATCGCCTGGAAGACACGGTGGAGCATACGGTGGCGGTCTGCCCGGACTGGGCGGAGCACCACCGTATTCTCGTGGAGGCGATCGGTGGCAGCAATCTCTCGCGCCGGCCCTGGTCCAGGCCATGGTACGGAGCGAGAGTGCATGGGTAGCCGTCACCTCATGCGAAGCAGTAACGCTTGCGAAGAGGAAGGCGGCGCACGTGAGGGAGAGGCAATCTATGCGCCCTCACGGCCCTAGTCGCCGCGGGAGACGCCCTGTGCGTCGAGAATCTCAGGCCGATTCCTGGGCACCGTAGGCGCAGGCTTGCGGGCGGCGGACGTTTGAAAGAGATACCGTGGCCCCTGGCAACTGAAGGAACACACGACACACCCGCGCTCCGCCCAGAGCGGGAGAAGTTATTTGATGATTGTCATCGCGTCCGTGTTCGGTACCCCGACAACCCGCGCCTTTCCGCCGTCGGTCACGCGTATAATTATGTGGTGCGCCGGGAGCCGGGACTGACTTTTTATTTATCTAGGTAAAACAAACATGTAGCTTCTGTCCAATTTGTTGTCCCTTTAAAAGTTATTTACACTTGTAACTTGTACATAATATTAGCAAAAAACTTTCATGAATACTAATGTAAGTCAGTGTTGATTTGATTTTGTATGCTGTTGGTTTCTTTAATACTCGTAAATAAACAAGTAGACTCGCGTCATAGTTATGAGTAAAAAACTCCAAAACATTAATATTAGTTTACCAATAAACAATTTATTGAACAAACAAGCCAATAATTTATGTACCGTTCAGGATTCTAAAAAAAATCACGTTAACTTGAAGAAAATTGTTTGACGACCGTCTTCTTACCGACGACACGATACAAAATAGAAGATAAGTGTGATCTGTGGCTTCATCATGATCAACCCATAATGTTCTCATAGCTGGGACACAGGCCTTCTCTCAGTAAGAGGGCGTCATGCATCACGCGGGCCCAGTGCGGGTTGGTAGATATCAAATGTCTCCGAATTTTTATTTCTAGGTAATTACGGTTTCCTCACGATGTTTCCCTTCACCGTTTTGAGAGCAGTGGTGATGAAATAATTTACACAATGTAAAGAGCCTGTCTGGGTTCGAACATACGACCAGCAACTCGTAAGTCACAGCCGTTACCGCTGGGCCACCACTGCTCTCTACGTGGCTTGTGACGCGTCACAAATATCTACGAGTACTTAAAAATCCTACTGGACCTGCAAGTGCAAAGCAGTGGAACCAACAGTGCGGAAAGATTTAATCCGAAGCATTTTTTGTGATTTTGTTAGCACTATGCAGATGCACTGTCTGGCATGTAGCATACACGTGTTTTATAAACGTGTACAGGTGTTTCTGAAGCCCGTTCACACAGTGTAATCTTTTAAGCTTTGCACTACGTTCATAAGCCAAAGATATATTTTCAATCGAAAAATATTGAAAAAATATCAACCAGTGGGAGTTTCTCTGTCTACAAACGTGAAACATGCGACAAACATATCCTTGTATTTAACGGGTTCTTTAAGTCTATTTCTTTAACGGCCCGACTTGGATTAAAACCCAAGCAGGTGCTTTACTTTCGTATAGGTAAATAATTTCATCACCAGTGCTCTCAAATCGATGACCGTCTTCCAACTGGCGGTGATATCTACGCACTCGCATTTGGCCCACGTGGTTAATTATAGCCGACTCCCTTTTTTGACTTCATACCCGCATTTTTTGCAATTTATGGACAGTGTCAAGTTGTGCGATGATTATAATATGTTTTGCCACTGTTTCTGCCTGATATAACAATGGAACTAAAAATCCAATTCAGCATTCCCCTTGAATTGGATTTTCATGTCAATTCATAAATTGAAATGTTTTTACCACTCATATTTTGACTGACAGCGTTCTTAAGTAGCGGGCGCAGTGGAGTAATACAAGTGACACACCTTGCAATGGTCATTAAAATTTACACCTTTCATTTTGAAAATTCAGCTACATCCATTGTGACATTTACATTGTCGAACACACGAATGTTTCAAACATGTGAAGCAAAGGAAAGATTTGTGGACGTAAACGAACCAACAGGAGTATACAGTGTGGATCTAAGCAGGTGGCGTTCTATAGTTTCTGCCTAGCCTCTTGGGAAAAAGGCGTGAGTTTAATAATCCTTACTAATATTAAAAACGTGAAAGTTTGTATGTATGTTTGTATGAATGTATGGATGTTTGTTACTTTTCACGCAAAAACGGCCAAACGGATTTGGATGAAATTTGGCATACAGATGATTATAACCTAGATTACCACATAGGATACTTTCTATGCCTGTAGTATGTTCCCGGGGGATAATTTCCGACTTCCACGCGGGCGAAGCTGCGGGTGGAAGCTAATAATAAAATGTATAATAAGCAAGGAATAAGCAATTTCCTTATTTTTTGAAACTGTGTTTGCAATTGGAGTGCTGCACCCTAATTGCGTAACTCACGATTAATCATAATCGGTTTCAATTTGTCAGTTCAACAGTATTCATTGCGTTATTTAAGTTGTTGAACAGACTCATTTTTCGAACATGTGAAGCAATGGTTCAACAATCTGTTTCAAAACGAAGCAGATTATGATGAATCGTGAGTTACGCAATAGGGTATTTTCCAATTTATTAAAACTATTCTAAATTGAAGTTTGGGACGAAATATGTAACAGAAAAATAAAAGTAAATTGATTTATATCCATTTTCTCAATTAAAAACGATTTAAATCGAATTTACTTTTCGTTGTTTTGAATTTACCGCCAAAACGCTCGTTACGATGACTTTTTATTACGTGACGTCAACTTTGTGTAAACCAAAGTAGTTAGTAAGTAAACAAGTGAATGTCGAGTTAATAATTAAAAAGATTTTTAATGTATAGAAAGTGGATTACTGGCGTAAGGTGCCTCTGTGCACAAATACTTGTAAAACTGCGCCAAACTAAGTATTTGTACCGGTGCCGTTTACACAGAGCTGGCGTAACGATGTCACGTGATAAAAAGTCATCGTAAGGAGCGTTTTGGCGGTAAATTCAAAACAACAATAACGAAATTTGATTTTAATCGTTTTGAATTGAGAAAATGGATTTAAATAAATTTATTTTTATTTTTCTGTTAAATATATCGTTCCAATCTTCAAATTAAAAAAGTTTTTATTAAATTGTAAAATACCCTATTAGGGTGGGTCTATTGTAGTTAATTTTTGAAATTAATAATGGCCAATTCTTATATTTTACGGACCATTATTGGTTTAAATGAAGACTCTTGTATCTTTACCAATAATTAACCAAAGACCTCATAGCTTTGCATATAGACTCCCCCATACGAAAGTTGCTGTCACAGGTAAAATTATCTTACGAATCTACATATTTCTATACCCAGTTTAGCACTAAAAAATTCATTTTTATTTACAGGAACCGAGCATTAGTAACATCTCTGCGTGTGTGAGTAAGCCACCCAGCAACGATGGGCTGACCACCCAGGGTACACATGCAGTACTTAGGCAATGTAACACGTACAGGCTAGGTGCAATCGTGCATAGGTCTCAATTAAAATCAAAATATTTTATTTCACATGAACCTGCATGGACACTTAAAATATTTTATTTCACATAAACTTGCATGGACACTTATGAAACGTCAGAAGCTAGGTGCACGGTTCCAATATGTCGCTTCCTATGGAGAAGAGCCGGCAAAAACTCAACGGTTACTCTTTTAAAAATAATAGGCTTTTACAATGTTTTCAAATTACAGTGAAAATAGGTATGGGAGGACAGTACAGGCCTGTCAATAAATCATCATTTCAGCCGAAAGACGTCCACTGTTGGACATAGGCCTCCCCCAAGCTCCACCACTTCGACCGGTTCTGTGCTTCCCGCATCCAGCGGATTCCTGCGGCCCTCACAAGGTCATCTGTCCACCTTGTGGGAGGCCTTCCAAGTTTACGTCTTCCGGTACGCGGTCGCCACTCCAGAACTTTTCGGCCCCACAGGCCATCTGTTCTGCGAGCAATGTGCCCTGCCCACTGCCACTTCAGTTTGGCAATTCTTCGGGCTATGTCGGTTACTTTGGTTCTCCTGGGGATCTCTTCATTCCTGATTCGATCACGCAGGGAAACTCCAAGCATAGCCCTCTCCATCAGCCTTTGGGTGACTTTCAGCCTTTTTATGAGGCCCATTGTGAGCGACCACGTTTCAGTTCCATATGTCATCACTGGCAACACGCACTGGTCAAAGACTTTCGTCTTGAGACACTGCGGTATGTGGGACGAGAAGATATTGCGAAGCTTCCCGAACGCTGCCCAGCCGAGTCGGATGATTGACCTCTTTCTCGAAGTGGGACCTACCTAACTGGACAGTTTGTCCTAGGTAAACGCACTCATCCACAACTTCGAGTGCAGCGCCTCCGACCGTTACGAGAGTGGGTGTTTCATGGCATTGAACATGACCTTTGTCTTGTCCATGTTCATTTTAAGACCCACTCTTTCGGAAGCTCTACTGAGGTCACCGAGCATTGTACTGAGGTCCTCCATGGTCAATATATACCAGGTACTTATTGGGTCTGTATCGACATGGCATTAAAGTCTGACACAGTAGTGGCAGCTCTATTTTGAATCTAGGTCAGTCTCACCATGTTTGTTCTAGCCGCTGTCTCCAGACACACTAACAACGATGTGTAAACATTGTCTCCGCTACCGATGTGTACCCAAGCTCGCCTCGTCGAGCAACTGTACCCAAAAACTTTTAAAATGAATGTTTTAAGGAAATTAAAAAAAACTCCAGCAGGAAGTTTGAATAACGGCCGCTCTAAAGTTTTGACAGAAATTTTCGCTTACTTTTCCTTGATAAGTATCACAACGCAAACTTTTCAAAGGAAAATAACTTTTTACGGCATTTCTTCGTATTGCTGTACAGACGGAAACAAACAAAATATTTACGTAAATAAAGTAATGAACCACACAGGAAATGTTGCTGCTTGTTTTCAAAAGATTTTACAAAATTACTTTCCACTTGAGGAAGTAATTTTTTACAGCATGATTTTATGGCGTAATGTTGCAAACAGTACAATATTGTATGTACATAACGATAAGGTAAAAACGTAACCACAAGGTTTAAAGCCGATAGATCTATTGAAACTATCTAGATATCTAAGTTGAGATCACAGAACACTATTACTGTTGAGATTGACAGTAAAATATTATGACAGTTTAAAATCGTAATTTAACATTTAAGGGCTTATAACACGAAAAAGTCCTTCTTTTTTTCTAATTCCAATATAATTATCATACACTGCTGGACATGGGCCTCCCCAGATGATCTAATTATGAGAAAGCTAAAAAGAATCGAAATTTGGGTATGTTCATATAAACAGTAGGTATTGTTTAAGTGGTACACACGGCTACACATCAAGCTATACATTTCCAGTAAATGATAATGATAAATGATTTATTTCTGTAAGTAGGTTTGTACAAACACTTTTACACGTCAATCATATTTTTTTAAACTAGATGAGGTCGGCGTTTCCTATCTGACTACTCTGAGAAGAAAGGCCGAAACAAACTCAGAGGTCGCAGTCTCTTTTAAAGTCCAGACATAATCTTGGTCAGATCTTGATCAGTATAAGCTGATCTATAGGATTTCCGTACAGTGCGAGTTCAGCGTAAACTGGATATGTATACTGGAATTGATGTGTAGCCGTGCGTACAATACCACTCGTGTCTGTCACAGCATCTGTTAATAGGTAATGATAATGTTTGCTAAATACAGTGCTTTACATTTACTTATGATCTACATTATAATAGCTAAGTTCACATAAAGAAAAAGAATAAGACGTAAAGGAAGTGTTTTGCTTTTGAACTCCACACTAGGTCGAGCCTGTCTCGAGGACCGAGTGGGTTCCCGCATTGTCGTTGCGGGGGTGGGGCTCAGTAATCGTGGACTGCCACCCACGATGAAGCCAAGAGGAACCCAAAGGTGGGGCCGCTCGTCAGGGTTTTTGCCTTCAAGCCAATGACGTAGCGGCCAAAAAGTAGGTTGCGGTGAGGTGCATTGCAACTGAGGTGGGCCGCGATGTCGAATGGGAGGCATCGCGGCTGAGGGTTACGGGCTGCGGCTGAGGGGGAGTGCAGGTGCTTCTGAGCAGCGCTCTTCCCTTCCATGGCCTGGACGGGGCCGCCACCGTTTGATGGCGGACGCGGTGGGGCCGCAAGGGAAGAGGACTGTCGGTATAGCGTTGGCCGCTCTCCCTATTTCCTGCGGCCGAAAAGTGGTAGACGGGACGGCGCGTTGTGTTCCACACGCGCGCCGTCAGAGATGTCAGCAACCACTGGTGGGGTCCGTAAGGGCCGATGCCTGCCAGGGGGGCGGGTTGTTCGAAAGAGCTACCGCCGCCCCTGGCACACGGGCAACTGAGGGAACACGGGTGGGTTTTAGTCAGTAAAAGTCTGACACGCTCTCCTGCTCTACTCAGCAGGAGAAGTCATTTGATGATTTCCCACCTAAAAAAAAAGCCTGTCTCGAGGAGTCCATGGGTGGTCTTACCGTATAATGAAGTGCGCATTACATGAAAGTGATGGTTTGTTACATTCGAGAAGCACGTGAAATAGTGCAATTATTGTAAAACAATTCAAATATTTAAACATTGTCTAAATTCAGAGCAGTAAAATGAAAACTAATTAGTTTAGAAGAATATTTTGATAGTAATGTGTACAATGCGTATAAGTGTGTGTGTGTAAGAGAGAGTATGTGTGAGTGCGTGTGAGTGTTTGCGTGCGTGTATAAGAGTGTAAATCTGTGAGTGAGTAGGAATGTGATGGTGTGTTACGAAATTACCTTTAAAAGAGTTTCAGTTTAATCGTATGATTGGGCTAGCAGCCATTTGCAAAAAAAAAAAAAAATACTTTGCTTGTACTAGAGTTAGTCATGCTACACATTCTTACAGCTTTATTGTAAGTCTATATGTCTGAGCAAGAATTCTTGCATGCGTTGTGTGAGAAATAGTTTCAACACTTTGGCGCTGCCGAATGTGTTAGTAAAATTTACTACATGAAACTATTGTTTGTTTTTTCTAAATATATTGAGGTCTTATTTGAAGGAAATTTCAAATATGCCTATTTTTAATTAAAAAAAATATGTTAGGAAAACTTTAAATACATTGCTAACTGTGTTTTTTTTTAACTAGTTTTGTTTTACGCTTGCTTTTATACTTCATATGGAAGTTGAAAAAGTGGCCATCTCGCCTCCTAAATAATGATATTGATATTTTTGATTTTCAAAATGTATGGTAGATTCTTGTAAAAGGCCGATCAAGCGCAACATGCTTTCTTAAATAACGTTACAGTGTTGTCATGCGACTGTAAATTGCGGACTCTATATGGTGGCCACCGCAATCTTTACATACTGGCCGTGTTTATCGGTTAGTTGAGTATCAATTCGAGAACTGTGTAAAATCTGATGTCGCATGTTTTTTCTAGGCTTTGATAGACATGGGCATAGGATAGTATAAACTTCTATTAACATTCAACAGTTGATATCTATGGGCTGGGCTCGATAACTACCCAGCGAGCAGGTGCTTTCATCTTCCTGAAGAAGAAGAAACTCTTCTTACTACGTACGACAATCAGCCCGCGCATCAAGGACTGGCCCTTAAATTAAACATTTTTTTTTTTTAACTTTGCTCCACACTAGGAATTTCTCCTGTATTGTGGGTGCGTTTACAAACATTTAAACTCACATACACAAACAGCCAGACCCGGAACAACTAATCGTAGGTCATACAAAAATTTGTTCCGTGCGGGAATCGAACCCGCGACACGCAGCGCAGCAGTCAATCGCACCACCACTGCGCCAACCGTGCCGTCAATCAGTCCTTAAATTAAACATTGCTGAATTGATAATCGCAATTAGTTTACTCAATGAAATAATACACAAACTAAACAACAGTTATCATGGGAAGATTATAAAATATCAATAAAATAAAAAGCAACGAGATTCTCCGGCATTCCCCGGAAAGGCATTAGATGGGTGTCGGCAACGGAGCAATATTGCGAGGAAGACACGAGTGCTAATAACGTAGAAGCTTCTTAATATCGCTATAGAACTGCTCGTTTATTTTATGTGCATACGAGCGATACAATAGCGAACTATACTCTAACATATTAGCCAATCAGCAAGGCCGGTGGCAGCGTAGTATTGCATCTATTTCTAGTGTACAAAATGTAATATGCTATTACTTGTCACATTGAGCTGCGATTCACTCAAATCAACGCGTAATAGTACCCCCCCGAGTGGGTTCCCGCATTGTCGTTGCGGGGGGGCTCAGTAACCGTGGTCTCCCACCCACGGTGAAGCCAAGAGGAACCCAAGGGTGGGGCCGCTCGTCAGGGCTTTTGCCTCAAAGCCGACGACGTAGCGGCCAAAAAGTAGGTTGCGGTGAGGTGCACCGCAACTGAGGTGGGCCGCGATGTCGAATGGGAGGCATCGCGGCTGAGGGTTACGGGCTGCGGTAGAGGAGGAGTGCCGGTGCTTCTGAGCAGCGCTCTTCCCTTCCGTGGCCTGGACGGGGCCGCCACCGTTTGATGGCGGACGCGGTGGGGCCCCAGGGGAAGAGGAGTTTCGGTATAGCGTCAGCCGCTCTCCCTATCCCCTGCGGCCGAAAAGTGGTAGATGGGACGGCGCGTTGTGTTCCACACGCGCGCCGTCAAAGATGTCAGCAACCACAGGTGGGGTCCGCAAGGGCCGATGCCTGCTAGGGGTGCGGGTTTGTTCGAAAGAGATACCACGGCCCCTGGCATAAGGGCTACTGAGGGAACACGGGTGGGTTTTAGTCAGTAAAAGTCTGACACGCCCTCCTGCTCTACTCAGCAGGAGAAGTCATTTGATGATTTCCCACCCAAAAAAAAAAAAAAAACGCGTAATAGTAGACAGTGTTCAAATAATTATTATTTCATGACATGAAACGCCACGTCTCTTTGTCTGTCTGTCCGTATAGATATGCATTCACAACACGATAACCATTTTGTTACATTCTCGTAATGACTGCAGCCCGAGACGCTTCAAGACTTTAATTATTAATAATGAAATAAAGACTCAAAAAGCAATATGATTACGTCATACGTAGACTCATATCACTGAATACAGTTCTATTAGATACGAATATCTGGCATCACTTCATTCAGTAATTATGTATGGTTTTATAGGTACGTCACATTAAGGTAAGACAGATAATTATCGGCCAAAATGTGTCGGCTGGGGTCATTTGCTGTCGGAGAATCTTGATACCGGAACGATCTTATCTTATTAACTAAATCTCTTATCTTACTTAGTAACTAAATAATTTGCTTACTTTTCACCGTGTGCCCATGACTATTACATGTTACATTTATGTTCTTAGCAGTTAAAACTAAAAATTTGTCATAAGCTTTGAAAAGTAAAGTAATCAAAGGAATACATGACTTGGTTAAAACTGTGTCCATTTCAAACAATGTAATGATAAGGTAGGTACTCCGTAATTTGAACAGGCTAAATATTGTTTACATTATATTTAAAGGAATTATTCCTATATTTCAATTACAAGTAAATACCTGTTACTGAATAAAGACAAAAACCTGCCAAGTGCGAGTCAGACTTGCTCAAAGCGGTTTCGTCAGTACCACCGAAACTTTTTTTATGTACCTTCTTTTTAATATTGTTATGATAGAGTGCAAACTTAGGAACACATGGATGAAAAATCAACTGCCGGTATTCTAGTATTACGGTTTAAAGTTACAGTCGACGGTGTTCAGACGAACAGAGTGGGATCAGTAATTAGCCTCCTATTATCACCCTTTGGGTACAGGACCCTAGAAAAGTTTCACAGCAGCACAAAAGGGGTCAAATACAATCGTCCTCACAGGTGGCAGGTGGCGTGTCCTGTTACCAGGCACTATTGTATACTCTATACGTACTCGTAATTAATTGCCCAGCCCTTATAACCAGTATTTACCACCCTTACGGGCGAGTAGGTACATCTCAATGAATCACAATTCGGACCAGCTTGGTGAGAACTGGCTTCCCTCGAGGCGACGGACCCCCGTTGAACGAAATAAGGGATAAACTATAGATGCAAAGACGTGCGAAAACTTTGATTGCGCGATTTAGGACTTCTGAATGGTAGATCTATTTTGGTTTTCATTATATTTTTATCATTAGGGCTTAATGGCATTGTATTGAACATACATTTTCATGAATTGAATAAAAGTAATATTATTAAAATGGAAAAACATACAAAAATATTTATAGTTGCTGGGTTTCAAACCCATGACAAGTTTGGAATCTGCTTGTCCTGACCTCTAGGATGCTACTAAGTAACTATATCATTTGCTTATATTTTCATGATGCACCCATGATTATTGTGTGTTAAGTTTATGTTGTTAGAAGTTATAACTAAATATCTGTCATAAACGTTGAAAGATAAATCACTTGCGTCACAAAGTGCCTTAATTATAATGAATTAATATAACTTAAGACAAAAGCATTTTGTTAATAATTTCGTTCGTTGATAAATATGAACAATATGTGTATCAAGTGTCTTCCTTTATCTTAAAGCGAATAAAATACGTTATTTAATAGTTTCTTAATTATATCTGTTCTTTAGCAGCTTTAGCTATACATATTTAAAATACTAATAAACCAGATTGTATCTAAACTAATAATTTCAAGTTTTTTTCCTTCAAGGAATATGATCTTTCATTCAAACTAAATCCCCCTTTTGGCTGTGCGTTTATTTGTCAGTCAGTCAGTTTCGCCCTCCTTTTATATCATTATAGATGAACACACTAAGACTGCCGGCTTGGCACTATTTTAATCATACTACTTTAATTTGTATGCGCCACGTTGTATAGCTATGCATAATGAAATTACACTATCAATCAATTTAATGACCGCGTGTTAATCCTTGCAATAATTAACACCACCGAGATCAAGCTAATTTAATCGGTACACAATCTGTCAATATGTGATTATTCCTAGTTGCATCTGGAGTATGCATTAAGCTGCTTCAAACGAGTTTGGGAAGTAGCGTCGTTCCGGATGTGGTCATGAAGACGAGCACGTACTATCTAACAACTTTGTCAACTATATGACGATACGAGGTACGTGTTACCTACATTGTTTCTTACAAGTGACTCATATCCATTTTCGTAGTCATCCATGACACAGCTTTACATTTAAAAATAATCAAAATCCAGATTTCAAGAAATTATTAAAACATGTTCAGTGTCCTGAACGTGAATCGCATAAGAAAAGATTTTCAGTTCACAACTACCAACTCGAATTGTAAGTAAACAAACAAATTGTTTTTCTCGATGTCGCAACTATCGTGAAGTCCCCTCAAATTGCGACAGTCCGAGTCAATATTTTTGTAATCGAAATGAAATCTCTCAAAAGTTCACGTTTGTTGGAAACTCGTGTCTTGAGCCTCGTGTCACTATAGGACTGTTAGTAATGAGTGTTTGGAAATTCGGAAGAAATTTTTAAAACAATATTTGGCAAATCTTGTTCAGGTCATCTATAATGTTCCCACTGCTGGGACAGAGGCCTGTGGTGTATAAGTATGTATGTGTAGCTAAAGTACAATTATTCATGTATTAGTATTAAGTAGAGAGTCGTAATAAACCATTCGTGGCGTACACACGTGTTTTGCTTGTCTTCCCGCAACCCACACACTTCATGGCGACCCTGCCATGCGCGAGCGCCGCGGCGTCGGGTTGCTACCTACCGTCGTCGGGTATCGCGTAGCGAGCGAATAGTGCAACTCAGCGGATTCCAGTGTGCCTCGGTGCACTGATTTAGAGCGTTTAAAATGAGCTCGATAAAAACAGAGACTACGACGGGAACATTCGACACGATTAGTCACGTACAAAACCACGAAAATGGGAAAATCATACTCCAAAACAGGAGATAAGGAGGTGATAATCGCGCAAAATGCATCGGGAGGAAGTAATACTACAGTTGAATCATACATTCAGATAAATAGCATTTTGTTGGCGTCGGCCTTGACAATTATTGCCGTTGCAGCAATCATAATTATTTGGAAAAAGGTCAAGGACAAACACAAGAAATGGATCGGAAAGCGAGTTGAATCCGAATTAATAAGAAAAATGCGTTTGCGGTTGTCGGGGAGGCGAGAACGTGAAGAAGGAAATGATAATAATGTGTAAAAATCAAATCAGTGCGCAGTGAAAAGTGTGAAAGTGTATTTAGAGAGTGAAAAAAAAAATATATATAATAAAAAATGAACTAACTGTCTCACAACACCCATTATGGAAAAAAAAAACATTCGCAGTCCCTTTAAGAAGAACCTTAAATGAACAATTAAGTTTAGTAATAAGCCCCTATAATTAATACTTTTGTTATATTACAGTGTAACTTTGTGTCTTACAGCAACTTACAGCCTAATAATATCGGAATGTCACATGGGAAAAACAAAATATATAGGAAATATAAATTTAAATCATATGGACCAACCTACTAGGTACATTATTAATTTTATTAATCAAATGTAAGTATGTTTTAATTTCATTCTATTCTATGGAAAAAGATTTAGAAAGCATTTTAAGTGAATTAACTGATATACAAATTAATTTAAGGAAGTTAGGTCCAAGTAGACGGTTTCAATATAAAGAAAAGGTTGAAGAAAAAATAATAAAAGCTAAAGAGCTATATTCGTTTTATAAAACTATTATAAGTATATTTACCGAGCAAAAAAGCTCGTTAGAATTAGCGGAATATATTTACGAAGTCTTGAAGGAGAGAATAGATTCCGTTTACAATAAGATTCTGACATATCATTTTGAAAGTGAAGCAGAAACAAATATATTAAACATGGAGAAGTTCGATCTAAAAACAGCAACATCTTTAATACCAGAAATGGATGGATCAGAACTTACAATTGAAAAAATTATAGACGCTGTAGAATTATACAACAGCTGTCTCAAGGACCCCGAACAAACAAAAATGTTAATTTCGTTTGTTTTGAAAACACGACTGTCTAAAACAGCAAAGTTAAAATTAAAAGGCGAATATGAAAATATTACAAGCCTTATACAGGATATCAAAACTTATTTATTGACGAAAAAGTCAGCCAACTCTATACTTAGTCAATTAAATAATTTCAGTCAAAATAATATGTCCATTAGTGAATATGGAAATAAAATAACAGAATTGTTTATAGACCTCACCATTGCTCAAGCTGATGGTAACGAAAAGGCAAGAGAAATACTGAGACCTATAAACGAGAAATACGCGATTAAAAGATTTACAGATGGATTAAGGTATAAACGTTTAAGCACTATCATTTCAGCACGGAACTACTCAGAGTTGAAGGATGCGGTGCGTGCAGCTGAAGACGAGGAGCTGGGACAACCCACAACTTCCAACGGTATTTTCAGCGCAAGGGAAAAGCCGAATAACAGGTATAATAATAAAAATATTAATTTCAACAGAGGAGGACGAAATAATTATTATAATCAAGGTTCGCGGTACCGTGGAAATTATAATACGAGTCAAAGTTACAGTAATAATAATAATTATCAGACTAGGTATAATGGTAACCCCAGAGGTAGATATACATATACACGCGGAAGAGGTACTAATTATTCAAACTTTGGAAATAACCAAAATCCAACTAAATATTATCGTGGTAGAGGTACTCGAGGTGGATATAATCCACGAAGAATGTTTTCAGCCCAAGCGAGCGAGGACCCCCAAACAGAAAACGTAAAAACAGAGGACGAAAATCAGTTTTTTCGTTCCTAAATCATATAACATTTTAACGTGTAATAAAAATGTTAGGTACGTACACTTTAACATTAACAATACTAGGTGTTCATGGTTACTTGACACCGGCGCGTCCATTTCCGTTGTTTCTAAGAAGGTGTTATCGGAACACATTCCTGTGTATGAAGATAGAATTGTAATAAATGGTTTCGGTGGCAAAACTTATTCGCAAGGTTATGTTAATCTTACATTGCGTACTCAAAATAGTACTTTTAATCACAAATTTTATTTGTTCAATAATTTACCGTTCAAGTCGGATGGAATTCTCGGATTAGACTTTTTATCGAAATTTAATTCACATATTAACTTAGAAAATGATACAATAACACTACATAACGAATGTAAAAATATTATACCACTTTATGCGTCACCAAATATATCACGTAATTACTTGACTATTCCTGCAAGAAGTGAGTCCATTCATTATATACAACTAATGAATAATAAATTAAATAATGATTGTGTTGTATTGCCAAAACAATTACAAGAAGATTTATTTTTAGCAGCTTTAATAGTAAAGCCGGTAAATAACGTAATCCCCATAAAAATATTAAATACTAAAGAAGAATCAATTACTATACCAACTTTTCAACCAGAGATACATTCCCTAGACGATTACCAAATCTGTCAGTTTAAAAAATGTCAGTCAAACGCAGAGAGAGCTAATACCTTGTTAGGATTACTAAAATTAGATCACTTACATCCAACTGAGCGTGGGACGATAGAAGCAGTTTGTACAAAGTACAATGACATCTTTTACCTACCGGGTGATAAGCTTACAACTACTAAATCTTATGAACATAATATTTATTTAAAACCGAATACTAGTCCCGTTTATACAAAACCGTATAGGTTGCCAAACAGTCAAAAACCAGAAATAAATAAGCAAATTAAACAAATGTTAGTCGATGATATTATAGAGGAAGCTCAAAGTGAGTGGTCTAGCCCAATTTTACTCGTGCCCAAAAAATCTAATGACGACAGCAAAAAATGGAGATTAGTAATAGATTACCGTAAATTAAATGAAGTTATACAGGATGACAAATTCCCCTTACCGAATATTACTGATATTCTAGAGTCACTTTCAGGTGCCATTTATTTTACCCATTTAGACCTTAGTCAATCATATTACCAAGTGACCTTGAACCCAGAGTCACGAAAACTTACTGCATTTACAACTAATACTGGACAATTCCAGATGAAACGGATGCCAATGGGACTTAAAACCAGTCCGAGTTCTTTTTCAAGGGTAATGACTATTGCCATGTCAGGTTTAACGTATGAGAAGTGTTTCATATACCTTGATGACCTTGTAATATTTGGACGTAATTTTGAAAGTCACAATAAAAACTTAATAGATGTTTTCGAGAGACTTAGAAAAGTTAATCTAAAATTGAACCCCAATAAATGCAATTTTTTAAAAAAAGGAACTTTTGTATTTAGGACACACAGTGTCAGCAGAAGGAATAAGTCCGGATAAAGCCAAAATAAAAGTTGTTGAAAATTACCCAACACCAAAAAGTACAGAAGAAGTAAAACGCTTCGTCGCATTTTGTAATTAATACAGAAAGTTTATAAAAAACTTTGCAGAAATAACTATTCCTTTAAATTTCTTATGTCGTAAAGATGTTCCATTTATATGGTCTGACCAGTGCGAAAATTCATTTAATTTAATGAAAAAAGCGTTAATATCACCACCCGTTTTACAATACCCAGACTTTTCAAATGAAAACGAGTTCATTTTACAAACTGATGCTTCAGGTATTGCTGTAGGAGCAGTACTTTGTAATAAAGACATGCTACCAGTCGCTTATGCGAGTCGACCACTAAATAAAGCAGAGAAAAATTACCCAACTATACAGAAGGAGTTACTTGCGATAGTATGGGGAATAAAATATTTTAGGCCATATCTTCTAGGTAAGAAATTTACAATCATGACAGACCACAAACCACTGTTATATTTATTTGGAATGAAAGATCCATCAAGCAGATTATTAAAGTTTCGATTAACATTAGAAGAATACGATTATGACATTATATACATAAAAGGAAAAGATAACGCCGTAGCAGACGCGTTGTCTAGAATTCCAATAAACTCCGAAGAATTAAAACGTATTAATGAGAACATAATCAATGTAATGACTAGAGCACAGAAAAGGAAATTAGACGAGACAAAAGACAGAAATGCAACTCCAATCACCAATAATGACACAGACGATCGGCCTGATCAACCGAGAATCGTAGAATTATTGCGAATGCCGAGTAGTGCAGTAGAAATAATTTTAATAGAGGGAAAAGAGTTAAATAGGATAAGAAAACAAGTGGATATAGATGTAGAAACCGAGTGTTTTGCATATTCCCAAAATAAAAAAGTATTATACATAAATCTTGATTTCAAGGAACAATACACGCGAGCCGTTTTTGTTGAGAAATTAAGTCAATTGAGTAAAAATATAAATGTCGACGAAATATGTATAATAAAAGGAAAAAGTAACGCGTTATTCATAAAAGAACTTATCGAAGAGATTCAAAATAAGGAAAAGTGGACCGGTCCACGGATATGTATTTTACGAGGAGTAGAAAAAGTAAATAATGAAAGAGATAAGAGATTTATTATTAATGACTATCACTTACTACCCACCAGCGGTCACGCAGGCGTGCGGAGAATGATGAACAATATTAAGAGGAAATATTTCTGGCCAGGCATGGAAGCAGACGTCAAAGACTTTGTAAATAAATGCGAAAAATGTCAAAAATCCAAATATTCGCGAAAAACCAAGGAGCCGATGGTAATAACCACCACAGCTTCATATGCTTTCGAGAAAGTGTTTTTAGATCTAGTTGGACCCTTAGATAAAGATATAGATGGTAATAATTATATACTTACGTTGCAGTGCGAATTAAGTAAATTTGTTGAGGCTTATCCTCTACAAAATAAGGAAACGGTCACCGTTGCAAAGGCATTTGTTAATCAATTTATTTTAAGGTTCGGAATTCCAAAAATAATAGCCACAGATAAAGGCACAGAGTTTATGTCATCTACTATGACAGAAGTCTGTACACTTTTAGGAATTGAAAAATTAAACTCAACTTCATATCACCACGAATCAATTGGTTCACTCGAAAATACGCATAAACATTTAGGCTCATTCTTAAGAATACAATGCGATAATTTTCCTGAAACATGGAGCCATTGGCTACCATTTTGGTGTTTTACTTTTAATAACACTATACATTCTTCTACAAAATATGCCCCGTATGAATTAGTTTTTGGAAAACCCAGTGAAATTCCGAGTAGAATAAGTAGTAGTATAGAACCTTTATATAATCCAGATAATTATAGTTTAGAATTAAGATATCGTTTACAAGTAGCACACAGAGATGCGCGAAATAATCTGTTAAAAAGTAAAGAGATGAGAAAAACTATGTATGACAAAAACGTAAACCAAGTGCGATATGACAAAGGTGATTTAATATTGTTAAAAAATGAAACTGCAAATAAATTGGATACTTTGTATAATGGTCCATTTATTGTTATTGAAGATAAAGAACCAAATGTAAAAATTATGAAAAACAATAAAGAAGAAATTGTACACAAAAACCGCACTAAATTGTTTAAAAAATAATGTATTACTAAATGTATTACTAATTTTATATTCTTAATCACTATACTTAGTAATTCATAGTTTAAGAAAAAAAAAAAAAAAACATTTTTAACTCTTTTATATTTTTATTTTTTTTCACCAACCCCTGTGGTGTGGTGTATAAGTATGTATGTGTAGCTAAAGTACAATTATTCATGTATTAGTATTAAGTAGAGAGTCGTAATAAACCATTCGTGGCGTACACACGTGTTTTGCTTGTCTTCCCGCAACCCACACACTTCAGGCCTCAGCTTTTTGAGAAGTAGGAGGCCGTAATTTATCACGCGGGCCCAAGGCGGGTTGGTAGATGTCACGTAGATGTCATATGGCTTTCGTTTTTTTTTTTGGATTTTGGACATGTGAGTTTCCTCCTTGCGACTTTTTCTACACCGTTTTGAGAGCAGTGGTGATGAAATAATTTGCACAAAGAGAAGCGCTCGCGCCGGTCAGAGTTCGAACCTACGACATACAATTCATAAGTCGCGGCCGTTTCCACTGGACCACCACGATACTCGTAAGTCGAGCCAAGTATGTTATTAGTACAGAAGTATATTTTACTAATTAAAACGATTTATCTATCTGTTTATAGCATACGTAGATAAATATTATTATGTTTGCTTTAACTTGTGCAGTTATACTAAAACATCTGCGGTGTGGGTTTTGTGGCATTGTTCAAGTTTAGCCCAAGTCGACCGGGGCTTATGGGTGGCATTTATTGTTGTATCCGCTAAGCTTGCTCCTATCTATGAGTAGGTGCTTTCAATATCGGCCCATAAAATGGTACGATGTGGCTTGCGCGTGACCAAAGCTGAATATTATGACATTATTTCTTGCTTCTCAAACTATGGACTTCTCTAACTATACACAGGAGGAGTAAAACTAGTTTGGGATGTTATAATCTGCTGCGAGAGTAGTGGCAAGAGGATGGAAAATGATGTTATTCGCTGAGCTATCCGCAGCGTTTTCCAACTTGCCCTATTCTATAGGTCAAGCCGTAGTATTCGTCGCAGTCAACAGTTTCATCGCTTGTTATAAGTATTGTCAGACACATTTTTTTCTTTTTTTAATGTTCTATTTTTCTCGAAGATATAGTTACATTTCTGGGTTTAGTTATGGCTGGCACCCTTTTTTAATTCTCTATAGATAAAGGGTTTTTATCCACACGGTTATACCAACCCCAACCCTTATGGCAAAAAATACTTCCAATCACAATCCCTAATCCAGTGCTTCATCATGATCAAAACAATCCGTCTGTTCCACAACGTAAACGCAGTGAATATTGTTGAATAATCACAATGAATTGCATTCACCAATGCCAAGTGTGTAACGCAATTACGGCTTTGTTACTCTTATCTATAAGATAGGCTTAATTGTCTTGCGAATCTAAAACCAATGAAAATTCGACGACTTAACCTAAGGCTCCGCAAATAAGCACGCACTAATCTCTCTCTTAGAATAGCCCGTTATAAAGTACTTAGTAGGATCCCGGATCTAAGATAGTGGGAACCTTTGCCCAACTTCCGAGGTACGTTTTTCCACATGTATTAGCGTTTTGCGGTGTGTAATGCGCTATAAGTAAATTTTCTGTGGTATTAGCATATGGATCGGCCTTAGTTTAGACGGTAGTTTTGAAGTTGCTGTAGTTATAGCAGATTAATCATTTGCATGATTATATTTAATAGCAACCCTTTTTAGTTAAATGGTACCTGAACTCAGCTATTTACCAGCGACATCAGATGTAGTAGCATTGGGAGCGCATTTCACGTCAAGTCGGGGAAGAAGTTCACCATGATAATACCGCCATTTTCTTTTTGCAGACGAACATTCAAATCAGCTTCTATTATGACATCTTTAACCAGTAAACCAAGTTACGAGTTTTTACTTTAGGTGCGGTCTATTCGGGCGACCGTATCTCAGCGATAGTTACGCCGTGCCATTAAATTGTCTCGCCTTTTGGAGATTTTTCATCAAGTTTTCATAGAATTCGTCCTTTTCATTCTTTTTACCTATTTTGATATGATTCTGGATTCACCCCAGAATAAATTTGAATTAATGTTAAATATATTAGTTAAAATATTTTAAAAGAGAAACGGTGGAGTTTCTTGCCCATTCTTCTACATACGAAACAACATTTTGAAAGGGGCGACTAGAATCAATTATATTTTAATGTAAATGTTTTCGTTCAAAACTGCCTTTTAAGTGCCTATTTGAAATAAATGCTTTGACTTTAACTTCTGCCGAAACTTCGGACTTTGTAAATAGAGAGTAGACCTCTAGGAACACCATATTTGCACCATGTGTGTTTTGCGAAATGAGTGACCTATTCTGCTAGCTACATTATGCTTTCATAACATATAAAATCTGTGAAGAGTCAGAAACCAGTGAGTGAATGATGTCGTCATGTACATTCCGCTTGTGGTTGCAGAGACTGTAGACTGAGGCGTGAGTGAATAACCACGGGTGTCCGGCAGATACGGATGGCGGCTCTGGTGGTGTGCTCTCCAACGTGGGAAAGATCCACGATCATGCCTAGGCGGTTCATCTCACGCACCGTTTTCTGTAGACAAGGACAGGTAAGTTGCAGACCAGCCGATCTACTCTGTAAATATCTTCCCCGTGAAGTGAGGTTGAAGTGAACTGTCAGTAGTGTTAATCTCTAGCATCAGGTGGAAAGACAGCTCACTTCGAATTTATCTCACCTAAGTTTCACGGTGAGATTTTACAGAATAGATAGGCTGAATTATCTTACGATGCTATTACGTTAGCCGCCAGCATGTTTTTTTTTGGCTTTGATTATTTGTGACGGGTTCATTTATTTTGTTGGTTATTACGCATTGGTACGTTTTGTATGGATATTTTTGAGAATTATTCCAAAACTTGGAATCATGAGATTCTTTGAAATCAAAATTAAAGTAAATTAGCCGATGTAAATGGCAATTGGCTACTCTACTATATTTCTGAACAACCTACCAGATTATACTAACGCCATCACAAAATTGGTACTTGAAATCCCGTCTACAAAATAAAATTAAAAATACCCAAATCATAGCACGTTTGTTATATTCATAAAAATACAAGCACGTATGTGATCACACGATACAATATTATATCTACAAATGGAATTTTCAGTGGCGATGCTATACATGCGCCCGCAATGAATCTCGCGTTAGATTGGATAGTAGGTTCACGTTGATGTCGGCGTGATAAATAGTCCGTGTCAATCGACCTTTATGCAATTACACAATACTGATACTCGTACTCGTCAATAATTTCGCATCGATGAATTTTGTTCGGAGGATTTAACACAATTTTAAAAACTAGGTTCATACCGTTCCAATCTGTCATCCATATCTATCTATATAAACAAAAATGAATGTTGCTAAGCGCAAGTCTCGAGAACCATGCATCCTTATAATATGTTGTGTTGATGTACGTCGACTTGAAAAAGCGTGGTAGTTGAGAGTACGTCATGCTCACTTAAATGTCTCACAGATGGTGGCGTGTGTGTTGGATCATTCGGTTCCCTAGAAAATGGTTGAGCTGGATGGTGCTGATCCACGCGTCAAGTTCGTGAACGGGCGCCGTCGGTTGAGACTGGTCATCTCCTAACTGCCATGGCTTATTTTGAATCTTATATTTTTTTTACATTGTTCTCAGATATAGAAGCACCAAGAATAATGTTCCCAAGATTTTGTAATACCCGTGATTTAAAAGAGAGTCCTTGGAGTTTCTTGCCCGTTCTTCTCCATAGAGTTTTGGAATGGGCACCTAGCTTCAACTTCGATTTTTTTTTGACAATTCAAAAGTGCCTGTAAAAGGTTTAATTGAAAATAAATGCTTTGAGTTTGAACGGCTCGACCAATTCGGCAATTTTTTTTCGTATGTTCCTTATGGCACATTAAAAGTTAAAAAAAAGAAACATGACTGTACTATTGTAAAAACAACACTTTTTTTATATCGGTAGTACGTTCCTTTGGGATAACTTTCGACTTCCACTTGGGCGAAGCCGCTGACAAAAGCTAGTTAAAAAACATAAATCCGAGAGTAATTCATATTGTGCTTGATTTAAATGCGCCTGGGCTTACAGTTATTTAATAATTGTGATTTATAACAGTAATAACAGTTTAAAAAGTTGCACCATTTTTACAGTCGAATGCATAACAGTTCAATTCACATTGATAGCAATTTTTTGTCGTAGCAGTAAGAGTTACTTTCGCAGTCCTGATTTGCTAGTGGACCAGAATATTCCTTACGATAAGATTTTCTTTAGCTATAATTACCGTAAAATACACCCTGCGAAATGTCTCGTGAGTACGGAAACTTACATAGACCTAAGCGTGTTGACCCTGTTGAAAATAATAATAATTTGCCCCCAATTCGCTGAGTGCTCATTCATTAAATTGTTCAAATATTATTGATACATAATAGACATTGTTGCGATATACCATAGAAGTCATAAACAAGAGATTAATTTTTCGTTTACTGGTGGTAAATATTAGTATTTACCATATGAACTGTGTGTACTCAGGAGTTTCAAAAAGCAATATGAAAATCAAGTTTAAAATTATAAATCCTAATTCCAGTATAATGTCCGTATTTCACACAGCGCACCTTTCAATGGAACCTTCCGTTTAAATATTCGGCGGCCACTTGAAAACCCCATTCTAGTCACATTTAAATTGCGCTATAAATCATCGTTATGTATTTGTACGGTCAATGGCGTGAGCGAGAGTGCTGGTTGAACATTTTTTTTTTTCATTCACGCTTGGCTTTTTCCACATAAAGAAATTAAATACAATAATATTTTTCCTTCGGAAAACGTTTTAAATTTTTCTGAATCGAATGCAGGCCTTTATAGATTAACAGAGAGCGCAATTAATTAAGTTTTCTTACCAGAACGTGCAACATCAAGTGCTTTATGAAAGTTTTAAAGTATATTTTACTTCTGCGCTTCTGTTTGCAGTTGTTTCAATATTAACATTTGCCTTGCGCGATGTGTACTTAGGACTGAACGCTGGGGTATTATTTAAAGCATTTTGTGGTGACATCGCTGCAGAATGTTATTATTTCCTTCTTTTACATTTTTGAGCACATTGACTTTGGTAAAGTTTGTTTATTTATTCGAGATGGCTTCATATTACTTCTTCTGAATGACTGACTACGTAGTTGCGTGTAAATATGAATGTTTAATATTTTATATCTTTACATAGCCAATGTCCAACTGCGAAAAGTTTTGACCGATATGATGGAAGCACACGTATATAACACAGTTATCATCTACATTATGATCTGACGATTACAACGCAATTCTAGACTTTAATGCTAATTGAGTTAGAGTTTGGATCGTTATTTTTTTTTTTCAGAGTAAGAAGAGTAATAATAGCCACATGGTACGATCGATCAGGTTGAACCCCCTCCGACCCATCTCCATATTCGGCAAGCCGATCCCTTGGGAAAAGCAAGCCAAATACCTTGGAGTAATTCTAGATCAGCACCTCTCCTTCTCTGAGCATATCAGGAAGGCGCGCTCTAGCGCCGCCTTCGCTCTCGGAAGGTTGCACTCTGTTCTGAACGCACGTAGCAAATTGTCACTCAAGTGCAAATTGCGTATTTACACGGCGTGCATAAGGCCCATCATGACATGTGCATGTGCAGTCTTTGCACACACGCACCCCCGACACATCCATAGGATGCAGACCCTCCAAAACCGTTTCCTCCGCCAAGCCACAGGCTCCCCATGGTTCGTTCGGAACGAGATCCTCCATCTCGATCTGAAAATGCCCACTATTGCTCAATTTATGAAACGCAACTCGAAGCGTTTCTTCGATAAAGCCGAGATACATCGCAATCCCTTGATTGTGAAGGCCGCTAGTCATGTCCCCAGTAGAATCAGTAGTATTCGCCGGCCGAAACATGTCCTCTCCGACCCAGATGACCCCATCACTGTTCTCCAAGAAAAGAATAGGGCCACCAGTACAGTACACAAACACAAACGACGACCATCCTACCGACCTCACCGCCGAGGTCCTCGCACCCCGCGAAGACTCCCGAGTAGCGATCAGACCCCCGACCGTCCCTTGCTCGTTGATGCGCCAGCCCGCGCCGCAGCTGAGCCTGTAGCTTTAAATTCCCCGTATAATAATCATGAAAATAATATCTTGATCCAGCCTGTCCCCAGTAGTACTAGCTGCCCCCCCCCCCCCCCCGCCAGCGACTCCCTGAGCCGAGGTTCGTACCCCACAGGGGGTGCCCTCAGTGCGCAGTCGTTTTAGGTTTAAGTAGGTTTTACGCCCTGGCTGGAGGCTTTTAGAGTTCTAAAAACCTTCACAGGAAAGTCCGGTTGAGCAGTCACGGCCTCTCAAGGTCAACTGCGAGATGCCAATATAAAAAAAAAAAAAACAATCGATCAGGTTGAGCTACTCTTGCCGCGGTTGGTTCTAGACCATCTTTTCATAACATGATACGACCGTGCTTCGGCAAACACGTTGCGCCGTTGAACCCGGTTGTTATTCGTAGATCTTCGAAAGCTGTCACGCGTCATCTGAAGCCCAAAAGTCTGACCACCAGTTAAAAGCATTGACCACTATGCTTGCTCAAGATAAATTTGCAATTCCAGAGTTATACCTATTAACTAAAGTCCAGGTTTCCCCATGATGTAGTGCCTCGAGGGTTTCCTAACACGTACACCACCTACGTGTTTTATTGTTTTTTTAATACAATATACAATCTTTTATTTTAAAACATTTAAACATGAATGTGCAGGACCGTCTGTCCCAAAAAACTTAGTGAAAACAGTTACTAGCAAGCAAGTTCTACACAATTTGTAGATAAAATGTTATGAAATGTTCCGGAGCACAGTTTTGCAGACTGTTCTAAATGATAATTTAATTTGCTCTTTACGCAGTTCAACTGTCGCATCGGTTACCTAATTGTTTGTAATAATTGATGGTATATATTCAAATGAACTAATTGTTTTGATTTGGATCCAGCAAGCTAGTCTGGCATTTTCTCCTTTTGCAATATATAGGTATGTATAATGAAACCTCAAAATTAACCCCAAAAGAAACCTTAAAATATACCATATACATTGTAAATGATATATTTTGAGGTTTATTTTGTGCTGGTGTCATGTTCATCATTGGGTTATTAATATTGTGACCATTTTCTATTATATCTCTTGCATTTATGTTTTATGTATTGGAGTACAATACAGTATTGGAGTTTAAGCAAATAAATTATTATCTTTTCTTAACTCAATAAACGAATCTATTCCCTCGCCATTTTTAATGAGTCAACTATTGTATCGAGACACTCTAACTAGCTGCGAAGACGCTGTAAACTCTTTCAACTTGATATTAATATAGCTTCGTAGTTTGTAGGTACGTCGGGAGATTATCGATTAACATCAACTTAATTGATGCCATTCATCACTACTACTGTCTCGCCAACACATTTATCTTCCTAATTTCTTACATAGGGCTGGCAAACAGTTTCGTATCTTTAATTATTTTATTAATACCGTATCTTATCATGAAACTTGATCTTAATCTGGGCAATTAAACGCTTCATGCCTGTGGTTAGGTCTTATATAGAAACGCTTCTCATAAAATAACATTTTCAACACTCATTTGTCAACAACAAAACAATTGTATCCCTGCAGGAACCTATATTCGTTTATAGAATGTAGAATTTAACAAAACCTGCGCAATCAAAATTTAGGAGCAAACAAATAGCGACGTATCACACATAGCTCACACTTGTCAACCCTAGTACAATAACAGCAATAAGAAACAAGAGGATTCCGTTCTATTTACACGAACGACCGCCTAAATCATCTATGTAATGCCGAGCTTGCACGAACCACACAAAAACATGGCGAGAGCTCAAAGCTTGGGCTTGAGACAAAGGATCAAAACTGTCTGAAGGACCATTCATTTAACTTCGGAGATGTCTCCGAGACAATTTAATAACATGCTAATGAGGAGAGAGCTGATGGGCCAGTGATTTTATTTCAATTTATGAAGGCTCCTCCAAAATTACGGCCCTAAGCGGTAGGCGTTGTTATCTTGTTTTTTGAGCAGACAGTTTGTATTATTAAGAGCTTGATGCGTGTCGCTGTTTTTTATCGTTATTATGATGGCACTAAACTATTTTATGAATGACCGTCTTTTTTGCAGGTTCCTTTTATTTATGTGTCCGGAATAGTTAGTGAATATTCTTATAATTGTCTAGTTTATTGCTCTGATTTAGATTCAATTATTCAGTTTATTTTATGTTTCAATTTTCTAAGAGAATGGCTCGAATATTCCATCGCTAACTAATTTATTTGCGGCTTGCAAGACGTTTTGCAGTGAGTTAATTGGCGAGTCTTTGTTCAATAGTTTTATAGCAAGCTACAATTTATATTGAGTTACCAAATTTTTGGTGGGATTTCATAAGATTGAAACTAATATTAAAATATTAAGATTTCTTGACCCTACTATGGCAAACTCGCTGTGACAGTCACGATTGTTATTAAAAGTTATGAAAATCCTACGTCAACTGTAACCAGGAAAGAATTTCACTAACAAAAAACAAACTTTTTACAAAAAAACCTAATCCAACTATGTAAAAATAATATTCAACCAAAAATATCCAAAACCGCGAAGTGAACAATTCGTTCTAAAATCGAT
This sequence comes from Polymixis flavicincta, assembly GCA_949987655.1. Classification (NCBI taxonomy): domain Eukaryota; kingdom Metazoa; phylum Arthropoda; class Insecta; order Lepidoptera; family Noctuidae; genus Polymixis; species Polymixis flavicincta. The sequence continues at coordinate 4,058,901 of OX465171.1, read as the reverse complement.
TGAACAGTCCCCAGTGGCCGCAGTGGGCGACAGTGGTAATGAAAATAGAAATCAATTCATTTGTTTGAACTACTTTCAACTGTTAGAAATAGAAGTCATTCGAATTAGCTCTTATAAACGAGCCTCTAGCAACTTATTTGAAGACGTCGGTACCTACTTAGATACTGTTTGCATTGGTGAATTAACTTGATTACATTGAGGATAAAGTAAAATCTTAGTGGAGGTTTAAATTTATGTTCCTTTAATGATCATGTTTTTTTTCGATTGAAGACGTGTAGAAAATCCATTGACGTTTTCTGTCAGATGTGTACTTGAAAAAGGATTGAACATAGTGCCCAACACGAGAAACTTGCTTACACGTTGCGTGTTCAATATAATAACGCATTCACATGTTACATACTGGTCCTACCGTGGCGGTGTAGTGCGGCCGGCATGTTTACTGCGCAACCCTGCATTTCGTTACGGCAGGTAAAATATAAGTTAAGTTTTGTTGTTACACTTGGAACCTGCAGCCGAAAAGTAGCAAAATACGGATTTCGTTGGTACAAACTCAGTAGCATTTCGTAATACATTGACAGTTGAACGGATCCAGTCAGCCTAAGAAAGATGTATACACCTACAATAATTCACTTAATCGTCTACAATCTTTGATCCAAAATATTGCAATAATGTGTAGCCACAAAACATAATTATGTAGCTTTGATAAAATATTATGAAACAGAGATAAAGGATGTCTTAAGCAGGATCACTTCTTGTGACGCTTCAGTACATTCCTATTTCATTACTTTCGATTTTAATACGAATCACAAAATCCAATCACACGCGCTTTTCCGTCGTGGGTTTAAGCCGAGGTTGACTGATGCTTTCATCGGCAACATAAACTGGCTTTCTAATTGAATTTGACTTTGTATGTTGGTGCTACCGAGCTATATTCACTGCTCGAATTTTTTAACGCAAAGCATGAGACTAACCCAGAGAATCACCCCCCCGAGTAGGTTCCCGCATTGTCGTTGCGGAGGGGCTCAGTAACCGTGGTCTCCCAGCCACGGTGAAGCGACCAAAGGTGCGGCCACTCGTCAGGGCTTTTGCCTTCAAGCCGATAACGTAGCGACCAAAAACTAGGTTGTGGTGAGGTGCACCGCAACTGTGGTGGGCCGCGATGTCGAATGGGAGGCATCGCGGCTGAGGGTTACGGGCTGCGGCAGAGGAGGAGTGCCGGTGCTTCTGAGCAGCGCTCTTCCCTTCCGTGGCCTGGACGTTTGATGGCGGACGCGGTGGGGCCGCAGGAGAAGAGGAGTGTCGGTATAGCGTTGGCCGCTCTCCCTATCCCCTGCGGCCGAAAAGTGGTAGGCAGGACGGCGCGTTGTGTTCCACGCGCGCCGTCAGAGATGTCAGCAACGACTGGTGGGGTCCACAAGGGCCAATGCCTGCCAAGGGTGCGGGTTGTTCGAAAGAGACACCGTCGCCCCTGGCACACAGGCAACTGAGGGAACGCGGGTGGGTTTTAGTCAGTAAAAGTCTGACACGCCCTCCTGCTCTCTACCCAGAGCGGCAGAAGTCATTTGATGATTTCGCAACCTCCAAAAAAAAAAATACCCAGAGAATCCAATCTATACCATCGTAAATTAATTCGCCGGGAGCTGATCGTCCACATAGAGGAGAATCTAGTTAAAACGACCGCGCCTCGACCAACCAAACGTGCAATGTTTAACGGATTGAAATGAATGTGAATTTGACGTGTTACTGGAAGGGAATATTGGTGCATGGTTTGCCAAATATGGAACCCAAGCGTACGTGCGTGCGTGCGTTTATTAGTAAATTAATTAACATTCGACGTTTCATACGGATTAGGACTGGCATCCACTGTTGTTGGTTGCTTATTCTATCATGTCATTCTGAGACGAAACATGAAACTTGTCTTGGTTTCATGTTTCGTGTAAAATAAAATTAGCTTCAAACGAACTGATGATCATATTTAATGGATGAAGTTTATGATTAATGTGCCTATAATGTTCTCATTGCTGGTACACACGGCTACACTTCAAGCTATACAGTTCCAGTATTAGTGATCTCGCATAGTATAGGATGTCCATACAGTGCGAGATCAGCGTAAACTGGAGATGTATAGCTTGATGTGTAGCCGTGTGTACACAGGCCTCCTCTCGGGAAAGAGAGTGGATTACGGGGCTCACTCACGAAAGCCTAGTGCGTGTTGGTAGTATTATTAAAAACGAAACTTATAACTTGCTTATACTTTTAATTTCACTACTGTTCTCTTCAACTGTTGATCAAGTAATGATCCATTTTACCTTATAAAATACATTAAAACACATTTATTTCCCCACTTAAAAATAACGGCTAGGTGACGTTGTTTCTAAATGTTGCCATCGTACAATTAAACATTAATTGCCTGAGTTGTCATAAAATAAACATAATTTAAAAAGACCGTTGCAATTCATGAGAATAACTTAACAGTGCTGCCACAGTGGATATTATTATTCGGTATTAAAATAATACACGTTTTCCAAACGAAATCAATGAAATCACGTCAGTAGTATCACACGTCTTCGATTTTTGGTTGTAGGACTTCCCCATGATATTTTCTTTCACCGTTTTGAGAGCAGTGGTGCTTTAATAATTTACACAAAGTAAATCGCCTGTCTGGGTTCGAACCTACGACCAACAACTCGTAGATCGCCTAAAAATTTACAGGTTTTATCAATTCCTAACCACGGTCTAACGCCGGAAATCAGCTAAAACATTGCCAACAAAAAAATAAACGATTTGCAGTTATCCTGAAAGTTTTGTAAAATACAGTTTTATTTGAACAAACTCGTTCAAACGTTAAACTCATTGCGAATGCTTTTCCAGTCACGATTGGTGGTTTAATAACTGTTTGTGGAGGTCCTCTGTTGCGTCCAACTGTTTTAGCAAATACGTGGGAACTTTTTATGGCTTCTGGTTGGTTTGGGAAATTCGTTTCAGGGCCATCTGTATTAAAGTGGTCTTCGGTTTAATTTGTGTGTTTTTTTGTCATACTAAGTTTTCTTCCTTTTTCATTAAAATTACATCAAGCTACCGTCTGAGGCATCTTTTAAATATCTAATTCGACTTTATTAAGACACGTTTTTTTGACACTTTAGCACAACAAGTAAAATATAACAAAATAAAATGAAAAAATTAATAAAGAAAAGGTGCAGTGAAGTAACCCTAGATCCCACACTAGGATACCTTGTGTCGTGGGATCTAGTTATTTCAAAGTTAATAGACTCAGAATATAAAATAAAGGCAGATAGACCGTGCGGAACACTAAGAGTGAAGCCAAAAAACCTAACTAACCAAACTAAGGCGTCGTATTTTATGTAACATACAATGCGACGCTCTAGTATTTGCTTTTTTTTTGGTTTAGATTATAAAACAAAGGCAGATAGATCGCGCAGAACACCCAAGAGTAAAAAAAAACAAATACTAAAGCCTCGCATTATATATAATACGCCGCTTTAGTATTTGGTTTTTTGGCTTCACTCTGGTGTTTCGCGCGGTCTATCTTCCTTGTTTTATAATCTGAGTTAGTAGACCTATTATAAGTGCACTAGTGGGTAGTTCAGTAATAATTTGGTTGCTTACTCTAAACAACATTTAGACTTACATATCTATAGGAGACATGCGAAATTACAATTATAAGGTTCGTGTAGTGTGCTAAAGGGATATGATACGCCTGGGTGAGCATTTTTGAAGAATTTTTAAAGTAAGTGAGTCAGGAGAGCTTCAGTCCTTGCATAGTCCTGAGCTGATAGTCACTTAATAACTTTAATTTTACAAGTGCGCTTTGGGCAACCTGGTAATACAAGCAATTATGTCCAGTAATTTTAACAAACGCGTAATTTCGCAAAATCTCATGGATTAGTCTATCCCCGTAGCACTGTATCATCTTTTGATTAGAGCTGTAAGATATTTATTCTACTGTCTACCACAACGTTATCAAAAGATTCCACTGCCACCAAAATCTAATATCATCACGTCCGCAGCACTAAGGCAAAGTTAAAAGCTTTGTAACTCGATTAAATTATATGAGTCGGCAATCACGACCGGCTTACTTTGTGCCAACTTTAAACGATGTTATGAATTTAGTTGGGTACTAATTGGAATCAGAATATTTTGTTTCAAACTGGGAGATAGTGAAACAATGTCCATAATTTTGGGCTTATTGTTAAAAAAATCAATCGTAAATAGTATTTTATAAGCAGGACTATTGAAATTAGTCCGACTATACAAGGTTTTTTTTTATAAAAACCTTGCCCCACACTAGGAATTTAAATTGACATACACAAACAGCAAACAATTAATCAGCCTATAATATTCCCACTGCTGGGACACAGGCCTCCTCTCGGTGAGAGGGATTGGGCCGTAATCCACCACGCGGGCCCAGTGCGAGTTGGTAGATGTCACATGTCTTCGAATTTTTGGTTCTAGGACATGCCGGTTTCCTCACGATGTTTTCCTTCACCGTTTTGAGAGCAGTGGTGATGAAATAATTTACACAAAGTAAAGCGCCTGGCTGGGTTCGAACTCACAACCTACAACTCGAAAGTCGCGGCCGTTACCACTTGGCCACCACTGCTCTCGGAGAGTCTTGGTATGTAAATATGGTCACCTATCCACAGATCGACTGCAGCAAGTGTAGCTTAACCTGATCGATCAACCCGTGTGGCTGTTACTACTTAGCCATAAGCCTCATAAAAGGATCTACAGTTTATTATTATTTAGTTCTAGATTTAAATAATTTTGGTTTTGAAGTTTCCTATGGATCTCTAAACGCTTTCATCAGAAAATTGCTCAATCTCAATGACAAATAAGTATTCTTTCACAGGAATTGTCTGTAATGTGGAAAATTGCGATATTAATCGTATGTAATTGTTCTAATGCAAGCCCAGGTCAAAGATAATTGCGATTTAATTCATTAATGACTGAAGAAATGATTATGCTTGAATTATTAATGATACAATCGTAATAGGCCGTTTTAATTCTAGATTTTTATTTGTTAAGAGTTGCTGTAGAGTCTTATACGATTTAAATTAATTCCCTGTTTTGAAAAAAAAAAAAAAAGAAACGACGACATAAGCAACTATGTTGTATTCAGATATCCCAATGGACTACAAAAATACTTTCCATCGTTACGTTTTCCTTTTCAAATGTATTGGCATAGATTTATTCGATGATTCGAAAAGTTATCTCAACAGTAACAATTTAAAGCTATTTTTGTTTAGTCTGGCTTTCTATCCGTTCGCTTTGGGGCAGTTCACTTTGATTTCGCATATCAGAGCTGATAATTTCTTAGAAAGTGTCCGCGTTGTGCCTATCGATCTTATGTTCTTTCAGGGTAAGTACCTACATTTTCAAGTTAGATTAAATGTCTAATTGAAGGTAGATGTTCGTTCGAAATAAAATTGATAGCACCGCTTCTGATGACCCGTAACAACTCGAAAGCACGTCAAGCCGTTCTGGCTGGCATTCTCAGATCTTTGATCGTCGCCCAGGTCTAAATACCAGTCTTACAAAGGGGTAACGTGTTACCCAGTAACTGGGTTGTGGCGGTAAAAAGGTAGTCGATCCATGTAAAATACTGGTAAGCAAATGCATTACCCAGACAAAACGGTGAAGGAAATCGGCATTTCCTAGAACCAAAAATTTGAAGAAATGTGACATCTACCAACCCGCACTGGGCCCTCGTGGTGGATTACGGCCCGCTCCCTCTCGCAGAGAGGAGGCCTGTGTCCCAGCAGTGGGAACGTTATAGGCTGATTATGATGATGAGACTGCAAGACGAACCCAATATTGATTGATGTAACCAGTACACAACCTTAACAACCTACAATTAAATTAGTTTTATTTTCAGATACAGTAAAGATGGTGACTGCTCTCATAAGAAAGTCTGAAATAAGGGACATGATCTTGGAAGTCGGTGAGCTGTGGCCTAAAGATCTGAAGACTAGCGAACAAAAGGCGGTTTTACTCAAGGCTTGGCTGCGGCAAATCGAGATTCCTCTTAATTGTAACAATATTCAACATTTATTCTTTAACTTATCTTGGATATCGAACCGAGAATTTTGAATAGCACGTTATGCGAAAAAAAACCGGTCGTTTTTAGAATCTATTCAGCAGTTAATTTGCGACCTAATTGGAATAGTTTGCCTTCCTTTAACTTCAACCTATTTCACAGTGTTTGAGAGGTTTTTTATATACTCGTATCCAGGCCAGAGGCTCTACGCCCTAAAAAGGAAGAGGGGCGATAATGGATACGAGAGGCCAACATCTAGTAGTTGAGGTCTATATCTAGCAGTGGTCTGCGATAAGCCACACAACATGACTGTCTTGTTTAGTTGAGGAGTTCCTATGGTCACCTTCCAGCTTCATCATCAGGCTGTGGATAGCAACTAGTGGAATATTGCACTTATCAAGACAAATCGAAAAAAAAAATAACAAACAAGACGGGGCTACCTGGTTTACTAGAGGAGTTCCATTGGCCACCTTAGGGCTGTATATTTAGACCCAGGGCTACACCTTGGGCTAAAGTTACTTAATTTGCCTTGATAAATTTGGGTTATCATGAAATAAAAACGATCGAGTTTAACAATATCTGTCTTTTTTCAGTATTCTTCATGTTCGCGATGACAAATCTGTGCCTGTTCGAAGTGATACCGTTCTTAATATCCATCTTCAGCATCTGCAAGGGCGTTGAGGTTTATATGTTTCCGTTCGAACCTACGGACTTCTGGGATGTCAACTCGCGGTTCATTTATCTGGTCACTTACCTTTGGGAGTTAGCAGGCAGTAAGTAATAAAGCCATAGCGGAGTCAAAACTGTTCATTGAATATTTAAAACAAAAAGTAATTGCTACGAGGTCTGGGAGCGACTTCTCTCTCGACTGTTCTCCATCGGTACCTACTAAGCTTTGGAATGGGCAACTAGCTTCATCTTTCTAACTCACCGACCTTGACAATTAAAAAGTGTCTGTAATTGGTTTATTTGAAATAAATGCATGGAGTTGAGTTGAATTGACCCAAAAGCGGAAAATATAGTTTTTAGATTTTTGGTTTCTTTATCTGAACGTGTGTTCCACAATCACACTATGTTATAATTATGTATATAGATGGAAATCTTGGTAAGGCTGTTGGCTATAAATTTTATCCCGCTGTATGCTTTTGGGAATAGACTTTATTTCATTATGTTCGTATTGTTCTATAGTTTACCGCAAATGGTAAAAAGACGAGCCAAAATGTCAAAATTCACTAGTAATAATATTTGTTAATATTGGCAAGCAGTAAACGGATTTCAAAATCGTCTTTAGTTGCGTTACTGATCCGGCATCGAAAGTCGGCGAGGTTATTTCCTTCGGTGTCTGTGTCAACAAAAGTGTATAATTTCGGGAAATCCTATGGAATGTGAATTCATCGTCAGTGATTGTTTACAAATACCGATAGAAATTTAATTAATTAACAATAGAATAAGCTCTTACCTTTGGAAATGATTTACTATAGCTGCGATTTTCAACTTACGACGAAAATCGAATGTCAGTAGTATATTATTGGGCATCCTACTCCACCTTCCGTTCCATCGGCTCACTTCGTTCGCCTCGTCACTCTCGGTGGAGTAGAATGCCCAATAATATAAATGAAAACCTACATAGTGCAGTAAAATACTGGTTCGGCGCCTATTCCACTCGATGGGAACGGAAGGTGGAGTATGAATTCCTACATAGTGTAGTAAAATACTGTTAGTATCGATGGCTTACCTCTATCAACTAGGTACCGCAGATTCAGATTCATGTAATTATACTCACCAGGTTAAAACAGCTAAAACTTTACTATACCTTGATTCAAAACTTTCGTTGACATAATCAGCTCTATATTTGAACGAACCAGTAACCTAAAATTCAGGACAGATTGTCTCATGTCTCTCCACATACTTAGGGATGGTGCATTGCCGCTTAGGATAACACACATACCTGTTTTCGTGACCAGATTGGCTCGAGGACATCTGAACTTTAAGCTACCGCGTACATTATAAAACTTTACTATCCCTTGATTCAAACATACACAAACTTTCGTTAACATAATCAGGTCTATATTTGAACGAAACAGTAACTTAAAATTCAGGACAGATTGTCTCATGTCTCTCCACATACTTAGGGATGGTGCATTGCCGCTTAGGATAACACACATACCTGTTTTCGTGACCAGATTGGCTCGAGGACATCTGAACTTTAAGCTACCGCGTATATTATAAAACTTTACTATCCCTTGATTCAAACATACACAAACTTTCGTTAACATAATCAGGTCTATATTTGAACGAAACAGTAACTTTAAATTCAGGACAGATTGTCTCATGTCTCTCCACATACTTAGGGATGGTGCATTGCCGCTTAGGATAACACACATACCTGTTTTCGTGACCAGATTGGCTCGAGGACATCTGAACTTTAAGCTACCGTGTATATTATAAAACTTTACTATCCCTTGATTCAAACATACACAAACTTTCGTTAACATAATCAGGTCTATTTTTGAACGAAACAGTAACTTTAAATTCAGGACAGATTGTCTCATGTCTCTCCACATACTTAGGGATGGTGCATTGCCGCTTGGGATAACACACATACCCTGTTTTCGTGACCAGATTGGCTCGAGGACATCTGAACTTTAAGCTACCGCGTACATTATAAAACTTTACCATACCTTGATTCAAACATACACAAACTTTCGTAGCATAATCAGGTCTATATTTGAACGAACCAGTGACCTAAAATTCAGGACAGATTGTCTCATGTCTCTCCACATACTTAGGGTTGGTGCATTGTCGTTTAGGATAACACACATACCTGTTTTCGTGACCAGATTGGCTCGAGGACATCTGAACGTTAAGCTACCGAGTACATTATAAAACTTTACTATCCCTTAATTCAAACATACACAAACTCTCGTTAACATAATCAGGTCTATATTTGAACGAACCAGTAACCTAAAATTCAGGACAGATTGTCTCATGTCTCTCCACATACTTAGGGATGGTGCATTGCCGCTTAGGATAACACACATACCTGTTTTCGTGACCAGTTTGGCTCGAGGACATCTGAACTTTAAGCTACCGAGTACATTAAACTAAAATTTAGGACAGATTGTCTCATGTCTCTTCACAGAGCAAGAAATAGTATGCACCTTCAAGCACACACACACAATCTATTTCTATGACCCCAGATTGGGCACCAAGGACATCCAAATTGTAATTTAATTCCTTCGAACCAACGACACTACCTTACACGTTAACAAACAAGGGCACTCGCTGTTTGAACTGCTAACCTAAAATTCAGGACAGATTGTCTCATGTCTCTTCACAGAGTAAGATATAGCATAAACCTTCCGGCACACACACAATCTATTTCTATGACCCCAGATTCGGCACCAAGGACATCTGAACTTTAGGATACCGTAAACATTAAACTAAAATTTGGGACAGATTGTCTCATGTCTCTTCACAGAGCAAGATATAGCATGCACCTTCAGATCCACACACAATCTATTTCTATCACCCCAGATTGGGCACCAAGGACATCCAAATTTTAATTTAATGAATTCGAACAGACGACATACCTGACACGTTAACGTTACATGTTATTTATTGAGTAGTTCTATCACGCTCTGCTGTCCGAGCCTTTGATTATATACCAAAGGTTCGTACATTCTACTGGTTTTGCATGCATATACACTTGCCATCCTTCCGTCTAGTACGCCCGTATAATCACCGTGAAAACGGAACATGCGCCGTTCAACGGTTAGCTGCTGTGCCGTCCTCATTCGTGAAATGCCTGACAATAAGCGTCTAGAAACGTATCAGGTAGCCGTCGTGTATGTATAAATGGTTCATAACAATGTCAAAGACAGCAAAATTGCATCATGCATCAATTTGCTTATTCGAACTTATTGTATTGTAAGACGATCGCCGTAAATGTTGTAGTTCGTAATTAAAATCAGAGTTTGAGGGATTTGTCTATAATCATCTTCATCAAACTGGGGTCGGAGTGTTACTTACATAAGAAAGTTACCAATTCCGTTAACTTTTTACAAATGATTGATTCTTACAATAATTATAAGTAACAACCAGGTGTCGACTTCACCCGAGAAGTTGGATTTGTATTTAATTTCTCACGTAATAGTATTTTATTATCATAATTATATCTGTTTCATTTCCTTTCCGGATTGATGACAAAGCACACAGGGCTCGCAGTGTTTTGCGCACGAGGATTCAGGCTCCAACTTGTTAAAACATGTAATGTTCATTTTTGATAACAAAACACTCCTGGCTTGAAATTCGCACGCGCAGCGTAGAATTTGACACCGAACAGGTGCGCTTGCATGAGCTCGAACATGTTGCAACATGAAATTGAATCAGAGTTTAATTAAATATTAGCTACGTTCCTCAGTAATATTACTTTGTAGAACATTCCTCATTAGGTGGACAGTCGGAGCAGTCAAATCACGTCAAATAAAAACGAAACTAATTGTAAGTATTGTACAAGTACCAATCTATTACTACATCGATATTTCATCATGTTGTTTTGTGTATGTACTTAAAATTAATTATCATTTCGCTTGTTTCAGATCATTGATAATGTGTGATTCTCCGGATATTATCGACTTCTCACAATACGCTCAAGGTTTCCCAACTCCGAGTTTAAGCTGGCATATCCCTGATTTCCCAGAACAACAAAGACCTCTCAACAAAGAGCCTAGAGCAAGACAAGACAGCGGACCTGGCAACAAGAAGTCTAGAACAAGACGGGAATGTTTAAAACAGAAACCATCTCAGCCTACATGTCAATCATTCGTCATAAACAATGAGAAGAAAAAAGGTTTACGACTGATCCAGGTACAAGTGTTGGATATTAGTGATCAACAAGAACCTGCAAGTGACAATCAGGACGTGGTTATGTTAAGTGCGCAGTATATAGTGACTGAATCGGCGGACCATGTTATGGAGGAGACGCAATCGTTAATTCATAAAATATCAAAAAAACTTTGTGGGGACAGTTGTTATTATTAACGTGTGTTAACGTGTCTTTATTTTGTAAGTACCTACTTTATATGTTATTGTGTAAGATTTGTGTATCTATTTAGGTTAATGATCATACATCACAAGTTTGTATTTTAAGTATGTAAGTACGTATAGAAAACATTAAGTAAACTATGGGGAAAGTTATAATTAGTTTGTAATGATTGTAAGATTTGTGTATCTAGATCTAGTTAGGAATGATCATAAGTTTGTAAGTTAATTAAGTAGGTACACACGTCAGCTACGCCAAACTGTCAAATTTTTCCCAATTTAACATGAACCATATTACTTAACACTTATGTATAAAGATGAAAATCTATCAAAGTTTGACAGATTATTAGCATAGGTTGATGTGCTGAGTCTGTACGTATATAAAACTTTAAATAATCTATGTGGGGAAATTTATTATTATTTCCTTTATTTCAATAAATATATATAAATTACATTTTATTATTATTAGGTAGGTAGTTATAATTAGTTTGTAATAATAATTGTAAGATTTGTGTATCTAGTCAGGTTAATGATTATACATCACAGGTTTGTAAGTTAAGTATATAGGTACGTGTAGAAAACGTTAAATAAAATATGTAGGAAAGTTATAGTATCTGGTAAGGATAATGATGACAAGTTTGTAACGTATAGAAAACATTAAATAACTTTGTGAGGAATTATAATTGGGTAGGTAGTTATAATTAGTTTGTAATTATTGTAAATAATGTAAGAAAGTAAATAAAATATATATTCTTTAATAATTTAAATTATGTTTTGTATTACTTATTTCAATAAATATATATAAATTACATTTTATTATTATTAGGTAGGTAGTTATAATTAGTTTGTAATAATAATTGTAAGATTTGTGTATCTAGTTAGGTTAATGATTATACATCACAGGTTTGTAAGTTAAGTATATAGGTACGTGTAGAAAACGTTAAATAATATATGTAGGAAAGTTATAGTATCTAGTAAGGATAATGATGACAAGTTTGTAACGTATAGAAAACATTAAATAACTTTGTGAGGAATTATAATTGGGTAGGTAGTTATAATTAGTTTGTAATTATTGTAAATAATGTAAGAAAGTAAATAAAATATATATTCTTTAATAATTTAAATTATGTTTTATTTTGTATTACTTATTTATACTCGAACTCTTAATTAGCTCTAGTGTAATGATATAATTATAGGTTATTTGCTTTCAATATTTCATATTAGAATAATCGTTTAAAATGAAGAAGAAATATCATTTCACTGCAGGTAATTTAAAGTTTGTTATGAAGGTTACTCTGATTATATTAAATAAAACACTCTTAAGAAAATATACATTTTTTATTAAATGTTCAAACAATAATGATTAAAATAAATTAAATACAGACATATTATTATCAGCATACCATTTTCTAATACACACCGCATTATTTAATGTACAATTCATTTTATGGTTCGCACAATTAAAATCAGTTTTATTTTTACAGAACTTTTTTTTTAATGTCTCAAAATTAGGACATCCCTTCTCCCCTATGTCGATCACTTCACAATTTGCACATAACTCTTTAATCCACTTAATCTTTTCCAAACCCTTTGTGATAATTTTTTTATTTTCCAAGTATGGTAAAATAACACGTTGAAACTCTTTGTAGTCTATGTACCCCTCACTCCAGTAAATTCCTCGATTTCTTTCTAACCACCTCACTTGCTTTTTTTCTTCTTGTGTAAGGTAATGGAATGAATATGGTGGTTTTACCAAGAACGTCTGTGAATGATCCTGGCTCGCAATGGTCAATTCTTTGACGATAAAATTATTTATAGAATCTTTAAATCCTTGGAGTTCTACTATAATGGTATCTGCATTCATGATATCTTCTTAACAATGTTACTTAATGGTTTGTATTCAACAATGCAATCGTTCAGAATGAGACAGTATGCTGAAGTATGATCTGGTATCTCTGAATCACTCTCAATTTCTACTCTCACATCCACAACCGAACCTGTCTTTAGATTATCCGCTTGTCTAGAGCAATCGACTACAAACAGCGGTGCCAAATCTCTAAATTGTTTCTCGCTTAGTATGGGCTCTGACCGACGTCCGTAATACGACTGTTGAAATCTGATGTATTGCTCGTATAATAAAGCGATTTTGTTATTAGCAAAACTCACATTTAGGTTTTCATACGGAAAATAAGTTGAATTGAGATACACTCTAACGTCTCGAACATGACAGTGATCGAATTGAGACATGTCAGAACTTGCATTATTTTTTCTATTTGTCTGTAGACCAATAATAATGTATCTTGGTTTTTCTATTTGAGATGAAGTTTTGATAGACCAGGTATGTTTTGTAGTTTTAGGCAAAGATGGATATTCGTACAGATCCCAATTTCTGTATATCATTTGAAGTGGTCGATCTTTTTCTAATACTTTTAACAAACCAATTTTTTCTTTGTCTGATACTTTAACATGCGGCACGCGCCATATGATTTTGTCGATCTGAACATCATCCACTACTTCGCCAGTATTCAGTTTTACAGCGTTCAAATTAGTGTTACTTCGTAACAATATCAGTTCATGTCTACTATTTATCACGACTTTTTTAAAATCTTCAGCAAAACCGAGGAGGTTACAAAGTGGTATGGAAGCAGAAAATTTTCCTCCTTTGATATTTTTAATGCCATCAATATTCCAGCCCCAGGCATTCGATATTTTTGACTCACTTTCGTTCATTGAAATGAGTGATTTCATGGTTGTTGTTATACCTGCATTTTTTATTTTATCAATCTCTACTCCATTTAGCTCATACCGAATGTCTTGAAATAAGTAGAGTAGACCGTTGTTCGTGAAGTTGACACTAGTAGCTATGTCTTTCGTATCTTTTTTGGTAACGATAACAGTTCCTTCCAAATATAGGGTGCTAGCTGATGGTAATATGTACAAGTCCTGTTGGTTGATAGGTATGCGGATTTCATCGTTCCTGTTGAAACTCGTTACATAGGGCTTGTAGGAATGAAATTCGATTCCTTCTATAGTATTATCGTAAGTCGGAGCGGATAGAACGTCTAAGATATTCATTTTAACAATCCGATTGCTTTAAGGAATGCTTTATTGTCTTTGGTTAATTTAATTTTCTTCTTAGAGAGAGGTGTTATTTGATATGTGGGTGAACTTGGCAGATCATTTCCCAGCAGAGCATAAAAAAATGTGAGTTCTATTGGCATGCGGATGAGTTCTTGAGTTCCTTATACTTAAAAAAAATAGTTCAGGCGTTACTGCCTGAAAAAAAGTCGAATGAAAATATGCTCTGCTAACTTCCGACAGCAGATCATTTTTTCCAAAATTAAAATTTTAAAACTGGTTTCGGCACACAGTGATGAGATCTATAGTTCCTTATACTTTTCCGGAAGAGTTCTGCCGTCCTAAGTCATGAAATAAATAAAAAAGAAAATGTTACCCGCCACACGAAAAAGATAATATTTTTTTAAAGAGGCGCCTGATAAATTTGCAGCTTCTCGTAGATTCTAAGTTGTAGAAACCAAAAAGAATGCAGATGTCCCTAAAAATTATCAGCAGTGCCTTATGAAAAAGATAGACTACAAGAAACCTAGATTTCAAGGAGAGATTAAGTTGGGATGATAAAAAAAAGTTTGTATACAACTGAGGAATTCCAAGTTTCATGTTGCAGCTATAAAATAACTATACCAAAACATTCAAAGGATCCCAGAACTCCGACTCAGGTATCAGCAGAGCATGGGTGAATATATAAGATAATTTAAGTCGTAATTTTAATCAGGGGTATAGGAAGATGGTTCACACAAATAATTGAGTGGCCCTCCGGACCGGAAACTCCACGGTTTCTCATGCAACACTAAAAGAGCTATCGAAAAATATGCATTGCTGCCCCAGAACTCCAACTTAGGTATCAGCAGAACATGGGTGAAGATATAAGATAATTTAATCAGGATTTTAATCAGTGGTATAGGAAGATGGATCAAAAAAAATTATGAGTAGCACTCAGGAGCGGGAACTCCATGGTTTAATATGAAACACTAAAAGACCTATCCAAATATATGCATTGATGTCCCAGAACTCCGACTCAGGTATCAGCAGAGCATGGGTGAAGATATAAGATTATTTAATCAGGATTTTAATCAGTGGTATAGGATGATGGATTTAAAAAAATAATGAGTGGCACTCCAGACCGGGAACTCCACGGTTTTATATGAACGACTAAAAGACCTATCAAAATATATGCATTGATGTCCCAGAACTCCAACTCAGGTATCAGCAGAGCATGTGTGAAGATATAAGATAATTTAATCAGTGGTATAGGAAGATGGAATAAAAAAAATATTGAGTGGAACTTAGGAGCGGGAACTCCACAGTTTCATATAAACCACTAAAAGACCTATCCAAAAATATTCATTGCTGCCCCAGAACTCCAACTCAGATATCAGCAGAGCATGGGTGCAAATATAAGATAATTTAATCAGTATTTTAATCACTGGTATAGGAAGACGGATCAAAAAAAATTATGAGTAGCACTCAGGAGCAGCAACTCCACGGTTTCTTATACAACACTAAAAGAGCTATCCAAAAAAATGCATTGGTGTCCCAGAACTCCTACACAGGTATCAGCAGAGCATAGGTGAAGATGTAAGATAATTTACTAAGGATTTTAATCACTGGTATAGGAAGATGGAATAAAAAAAATATTGAGTGGAACTTAGGAGCGGGAACTCCACGGTTTCATATGAACCACTAAAAGACCTGCCCAAAAACATGCATTGGTGTCCCACAACTCCTACTCAGGTATCAGCAGAGCATGGGTGAAGATGTAAGATAATTTAATCAGGATTTTAATCACTGGTATAGGAAGATGGAATAAAAAAATATTGAGTGGAACTTAGGAGCGGGAACTCCACGGTTTCTCATGCAATACTAAAAGGGCTATCCAAAAATATGCATTGATGTCCCAGAACTCCTACTCAGGTATCAGCAGAGCATGGGTGAAGATGTAAGATAATTTACTCAGGATTTTAATCACTGGTATAGGAAGATGGAATAAAAAAATATTGAGTGGAACTTAGGAGCGGGAACTCCACGGTTTCATATGAACCACTAAAAGACCTGCCCAAAAACATGCATTGGTGTCCCACAACTCCTACTCAGGTATCAGCAGAGCATGGGTGAAGATGTAAGATAATTTAATCAGGATTTTAATCACTGGTATAGGAAGATGGAAAAAAAAAAATATTGAGTGGAACTTAGGAGCGGGAAATCCACGGTTTCATATGAACCACTAAAAGAACTGTCCAAAAACATGCATTGGTGTCCCAGAAATCTTACTCAGGTATCAGCAGAGCATGGGTGAACATATGAGATAGTAAAGCACAGGATTTTAATCATTGGTATAGGTAGATGGATCAAAAAAAATTATGAGTGGCACTCCGGAGCGGGAACTCCACGGTTTCTCATACAGCACTAAAAGAGCTATCCAAAAACATGCATTGGTGTCCCAGAACTCCTACACAGGTATCAGCAGAGCATGGGTGAAGATGTAAGATAATTTACTCAGGATTTTAACCACTGGTATAGGAAGATGGAATGAAAAAATAATGAGTGGAACTTAGGAGCGGGAACTCTACGGTTTCATTTGAACCACTAAAAGACCTGCCCAAAAACGTGCATTGGTGTCCCAGAACTCCTACTCAGGTATCAGCAGAGCATGGGTGAAGATGTAAGATAATTTACTCAGGATTTTAATCACTGGTATAGGAAGATGGAATAAAAAAAATATTGAGTAGAACTTAGGAGCGGGAACTCCACGGTTTCTCACGCAATACTAAAAGGGCTATCCAAAAATACGCATTGCTGCCCCAGAACTCCAACTCAGATATCAGCAGAGCATAGGTGAACATAATGAGAAAATAAAGCAGAGGATTTTGATCATTGGAATAGGTAAATGGATAAAAAAAAAATATGAGTAGCACTCAGGACCGGGAACTCCACGGTTTCTCATACAGTACTAAAAGAGCTATCCAAAAACATGCATCGATGTTCCAGAACTCCTACTCAGGTATCAGCAGAGCATGGGTGAAGATGTAAGATAATTTTCTCAGGATTTTAATCACTGGTACAGGAAGATGGAATAAAAAAAATATTGAGTGGAACTTAGGAGCGGGAACACCAAGGTTTCATATGAACCACTATAAGACCTGTCCAAAAACATGCATTGGTGTCCCAGAACTCTTACTCAGGTATCAGCAGAGCATGGGTGAAGATATAAGATAATTTACTCAGGATTTTAATCACTGGTATAGGAAGATGGAATAAAAAAAATATTGAGTGGAACTTAGGAGCGGGAACTCCACGGTTTCTCATGCAATACTAAAAGGGCTATCCAAAAATATGCATTTCTGCCCCAGAACTCCAACTCAGATATCAGCAGAGCATAGGTGAACATATGAGAAAATAAAGCAGAGGATTTTAATCATTGGAATAGGTAAATGGATCAAAAAAAAATATGAGTAGCACTCAGGACCGGGAACTCCACTGTTTCTCATACAGCACTAAAAGAGCTATCCAAAAACATGCATCGATGTCCCAGAACTCTTACTCAGGTATCAGCAGAGCATGGGTGAATATGTAAGATAATTTACTCAGGATTTTAATCACTGGTACAGGAAGATGGAATAAAAAAAATATTGAGTGGAACTTAGGAGCGGGAACACCAAGGTTTCATATGAACCACTATAAGACCTGTCCAAAAACATGCATTGGTGTCCCAGCACTCTTACTCAGGTATCAGCAGAGCATGGGTGAAGATGTAAGATAATTTAATCAGGATTTTAATCACTGGTATAGGAAGATGGAATAAAAAAATATTGAGTGGAACTTAGGAGCGGGAACTCCACGGTTTCTCATGCAATACTAAAAGGGCTATCCAAAAATACGCATTGCTGCCCCAGAACTCCAACTCAGATATCAGCAGAGCATAGGTGAACATAATGAGAAATTATAAAGCAGAGGATTTTGATCATTGGAATAGGTAAATGGATTAAAAAAAAATATGAGTAGCACTCAGGACCGGGAACTCCACGGTTTCTCATACAATACTAAAAGAGCTATCCAAAAACATGCATCGATGTTCCAGAACTCCTACTCAGGTATCAGCAGAGCATGGGTGAAGATGTAAGATAATTTACTCAGGAATTTAATCACTGGTACAGGAAGATGGAATAAAAAAAATATTGAGTGGAACTTAGGAGCGGGAAATCCACGGTTTCATATGAACCACTAAAAGACCTGTCCAAAAACATGCATTGGTGTCCCAGAAATCTTACTCAGGTATCAGCAGAGCATGGGTGAAGATGTAAGATAATTTACTCAGGATTTTAATCACTGGTATGGGAAGATGGAATAAAAAAAATATTGAGTGGAACTTAGGAGCGGGAACTCCACGGTTTCATATGAACCACTAAAAGACCTGCCCAAAAACGTGCATTGGTGTCCCAGAACTCCTACTCAGGTATCAGCAGAGCATGGGTGAAGATGTAAGATAATTTACTCAGGATTTTAATCACTGGTATAGGAAGATGGAATAAAAAAAATATTGAGTGGAACTTAGGAGCGGGAACTCCACGGTTTCATATGAACCACTAAAAGACCTGCCCAAAAACGTGCATTGGTGTCCCAGAACTCCTACTCAGGTATCAGCAGAGCATGGGTGAAGATGTAAGATAATTTACTCAGGATTTTAATCACTGGTATAGGAAGATGGAATAAAAAAAATATTGAGTGGAACTTAGGAGCGGGAACTCCACGGTTTCTCATGCAATACTAAAAGGGCTATCCAAAAATACGCATTGCTGCCCCAGAACTCCAACTCAGATATCAGCAGAGCATAGGTGAACATAATGAGAAAATAAAGCAGAGGATTTTGATCATTGGAATAGGTAAATGGATTAAAAAAAAATATGAGTAGCACTCAGGACCGGGAACTCCACGGTTTCTCATACAATACTAAAAGAGCTATCCAAAAACATGCATCGATGTTCCAGAACTCCTACTCAGGTATCAGCAGAGCATGGGTGAAGATGTAAGATAATTTTCTCAGGATTTTAATCACTGGTACAGGAAGATGGAATAAAAAAAATATTGAGTGGAACTTAGGAGCGGGAACACCAAGGTTTCATATGAACCACTATAAGACCTGTCCAAAAACATGCATTGGTGTCCCAGAACTCTTACTCAGGTATCAGCAGAGCATGGGTGAAGATATAAGATAATTTACTCAGGATTTTATCACTGGTATAGGAAGATGGAATAAAAAAATATTGAGTGGAACTTAGGAGCGGGAACTCCACGGTTTCATATGAACCACTAAAAGACCTGCCCAAAAACGTGCATTGGTGTCCCAGAACTCCTACTCAGGTATCAGCAGAGCATGAGATATTATATGATAAGATAATTTAATTATCGAGATTTCGAGTTCTGGGACAGCAATGCATATTTTTGGATAGTTCTTTTAGTGATGCATGAGAAACCGTGGAGTTCCCGCTCCTGAGTGCTACTCATAATTTTTTTTGATACATCTACCTATACCAATGATTAAAATCCTGTGCTTTACTATCTCATATGTTCACCCATGCTCTGCTGATACCTGAGTAAGAGTTCTGGGACACCAATGCATGTTTTTGGACAGGTCTTTTAGTGGTTCATATGAAACCGTTGAGTTTCCGCTCCTGAGTGCCACTCAATATTTTTGTTGATTTATCTTCCTATGTCACTGCTTAAAATCCTAAATAAATTATCTTATATCTTCCCTTTGCTCTGCTGATACCTGAGTTGAAGTTCTGGGACAGCAATGCATATTTTTGGATAGGACTTTTAGTGGTTCATATGAAACCGTGGAGTTCCCGGTCCGGAGTGCTACGCATTGTTTTTAATTATTCATAATCCTATGCCACTGATTAAAATCCTGATTAAATTATCTTACATCTTCACCCATGCTCTGCTGATGCCTGAATAGGAGTTCTGGTACACCAATGCATGTTTTTGGACAGGTCTTTTAGTGGTTCATTTGAAACCTTGGTGTTCCCGCTCCTAAGTTCCACTCAATATTTTTTTTATTCCATCTTCCTGTACCAGTGATTAAAATCCTGAGTAAATTATCTTACATCTTCACCCATGCTCTGCTGATACCTGAGTAGGAGTTCTGGGACACCAATGCATGTTTTTGGATAGCTCTTTTAGTGCTGTATGAGAAACCGTGGAGTTCCAGCTCCTGAGTGCTACTCATAATTTTTGATGATCCATCTCCTATACCACTGATTAAAAGCCTGAGCTTTATTCTCTTATATTTTCACCCATGCTCTGCTGATACCTTAGTAGGAGTTCTGGGGCACCATTGCATATTTTTGGATAGCTCGTTTAGAGTTGCATGAGAAACCGTGGAGTTCCTGCTCCTAAATGCCACTCAATTTTTTTGTTGATTTATCTTCCTATGTCACTTAAAATCCTGATAATTTTATCTTATATCTTCATCCATGCTCTGCTGATACCTGAGTCGAAGTTTTGGGACATCAATGCATATATTTGGTTAGATCTTAAAGTGGTTCATATGAAACCGTGGAGTTCCCGGTCCGGAGTTTCACTAATTTTTTTTAAAATCCATCATCCTATACCACTGATTAAAATCCTGATTAAATTATCTTACATCTTCACCCATGCTCTGCTGATACCTGAGTAAGAGTTCTGGGACACCAATGCATGTTTTTGGACAGGTCTTTTAGTGGTTCATATGAAACCTTGGTGTTCCCGCTCCTAAGTTCCACTCAATATTTTTTTTATTCCATCTTCCTGTACCAGTGATTAAAATCCTGAGTAAATTATCTTACATCTTCACCCATGCTCTGCTGATACCTGAGTAGGAGTTCTGGGACATCGATGCATGTTTTTGGATAGCTCTTTTAGTGCTGTATAAGAAACCGTTGAGTTCCCGGTCCTGATTGCTACTCATATTTTTTTTTGATCCATTTACCTATTCCAATGATTAAAATCCTGTGCTTTACTTTCTAATATGTTCACCAATGCTCTGCTGATATCTGAGTTGGAGTTCTGGGGCAGAAATGCATATTTTTGGATAGGTCTTTTAGTGGTTCATATGAAACCGTGGAGTTCCCGCTCCTAAATTCCACTAAATATTTTTTTTATTCCATCTTCGTATACCACTGATTAAAATCCTGATTCAATTATCTTTTATCTTCACCCATGCTCTGCTGATGCCTGAGTAGGAGTTCTGGGACACCTATGCATGTTTTTGGATAGCTCTTTTAGTGGTTCATATGAAACCGTGGAGTTCCCGCTCCTAAATTCCAATAAATATTTTTTTTATTCCATCTTCGTATACCACTGATTAAAATCCTGATTCAATTATCTTTTATCTTCACCCATGTTCTGCTGATACCTGAGTCGGAGTTCTGGGACACCAATGCATATATTTGGATAGGTCTTTTAGTGTTTCATATGAAAACGTGGAGATCCTGCTCCTGAGTGCTACTCATAATTTTTTTTGATCCATCTTCCTATGCCACTGATTAAAATCCTGATTAAATTATCTTACATTTTCACCCATGCTCTGCTGATACCTGAGTAGGAGTTCTGGGACATCGATGCATGTTTTTGGATAGCTTTTTTAGTGCTGTATGAGAAACCGTGGAGTTCTCGCTCCTGAGTGCTACTCATAATTTTTTTTGATCCATCTTCCTATGCCACTGATTAAAATCCTGATTAAATTATCCTACATCTTCACCCATGCTCTGCTGATAACTGAGTAGGAGTTCTGGGACACCAATGCATGTTTTTGGATAGCTCTTTTAGTGCTGTATGAGAAACCGTGGAGTTCCCGCTCCTGAGTGCTACTCATAAATTTTTTTGATCCATCTACCTATACCAATGATTAAAATCCTGTGCTTTACTATCTCATATGTTCACCTATGCTCTGCTGATATCTGAGTCTGAGTTCTGGGGCAGCAATGCGTATTTTTGGATAGCCCTTTTAGTATTGCGTGAGAAACCGTGGAGTTCCCGCTCCTAAGTTCTGCTCAATATTTTTTTTATTCCATCTTCCTATACCAGTGATTAAAATCCTGAGTAAATTATCTTACATTTTCACCCATGCTCTGCTGATACCTGAGTAGGAGTTCTGGGACATCGATGCATGTTTTTGGATAGCTCTTTTAGTGCTGTATGAGAAACCGTGGAGTTCTCGCTCCTGAGTGCTACTCATAATTTTTTTTGATCCATCTTCCTATGCCACTGATTAAAATCCTGATTAAATTATCCTACATCTTCACCCATGCTCTGCTGATAACTGAGTAGGAGTTCTGGGACACCAATGCATGTTTTTGGATAGCTCTTTTAGTGCTGTATGAGAAACCGTGGAGTTCCCGCTCCTGAGTGCTACTCATAAATTTTTTTGATCCATCTACCTATACCAATGATTAAAATCCTGTGCTTTACTATCTCATATGTTCACCTATGCTCTGCTGATATCTGAGTCTGAGTTCTGGGGCAGCAATGCGTATTTTTGGATAGCCCTTTTAGTATTGCGTGAGAAACCGTGGAGTTCCCGCTCCTAAGTTCTACTCAATATTTTTTTTATTCCATCTTCCCATACCAGTGATTAAAATCCTGAGTAAATTATCTTACATTTTCACCCATGCTCTGCTGATACCTGAGTAGGAGTTCTGGGACATCGATGCATGTTTTTGGATAGCTCTTTTAGTGCTGTATGAGAAACCGTGGAGTTCTCGCTCCTGAGTGCTACTCATAATTTTTTTTGATCCATCTTCCTATGCCACTGATTAAAATCCTGATTAAATTATCCTACATATTCACCCATGCTCTGCTGATAACTGAGTAGGAGTTCTGGGACACCAATGCATGTTTTTGGATAGCTCTTTTAGTGTTGTATGAGAAACCGTGGAGTTCCCGTTCCTGAGTGCTACTCATAAATTTTTTTGATCCATCTACCTATACCAATGATTAAAATCCTGTGCTTTACTATCTCATATGTTCACCTATGCTCTGCTGATATCTGAGTCTGAGTTCTGGGGCACCAATGCATGTTTTTGGATAGCTCTTTTAGTGTTGTATGAGAAACCGTGGAGTTCCCGCTCCTGATTGCTACTCATAAATATTTTTGATCCATCTACCTATACCAAAGATTAAAATCCTGTGCTTTACTATCTCATATGTTCACCCATGCTCTGCTGATACCTGAGTAAGAGTTCTGGGACACCAATGCATGTTTTTGGACAGGTCTTTTAGTGGTTCATATGAAACCGTTGAGTTCCCGCTCCTGAGTGCCACTCAATTTTTTTGGATTTATCTTCCTATGTCACTGCTTAAAATCCTAAATAAATTATCTTATATCTTCCCCTTTGCTCTGCTGATACCTGAGTTGGAGTTCTGGGACAGCAATGCATATTTTTGGATAGGACTTTTAGTGGTTCATATGAAACCGTGGAGTTCCCGGTCCGGAGTGCTACGCATTTTTTTTTTATTCATAATCCTATGCCACTGATTAAAATCCTGATTAAATTATCTTACATCTTCACCCATGCTCTGCTGATGCCTGAGTAGGAGTTCTGGGACACCAATGCACGTTTTTGGATAGCTCTTTTAGTGCTGTATGAGAAACCGTGGAGTTCCAGCTCCTGAGTGCTACTCATAATTTTTGATGATCCATCTCCTATACCACTGATTAAAAGCCTGAGCTTTATTCTCTTATATTTTCACCCATGCTCTGCTGATACCTTAGTAGGAGTTCTGGGACACCATTGCATATTTTTTGATAGCCCTTTTAGTATTGCATGAGAAACCGTGGAGTTCACGCTCCTAAGTTCCACACAATAATTTTTTTATTCCATCTTCCTATACCAGTGATTAAAATCCTGATTAAATTATCTTGTATCTTCATCCATGTTCTGCTGATACCTGAGTCGAAGTTTTGGGACATCAATGCATATATTTGGTTAGATCTTTAAGTGGTTCATATGAAACCGTGGAGTTCCCGGTCCAGAGTGCCACTCATATTTTTTTAAAATCTATCATCCTATACCACTGATTAAAATCTTAATAAAATTATCTTACATCTTCACCCATGCTCTGCTGATACCTGAGTAGGAGTTCTGGGACACCGATGCATGTTTTTGGATAGCTCTTTTAGTGTTGCATGAGAAACTGTGGAGTTCTCGCTCCTGAGTGCTACTCATAATTTTCTTTGATCCATCTACCTATACCAATGAATAAAATCCTGTGCTTTACTATCTCATATGTTCACCTATGCTCTGCTGATACCTGAGTTGGAGTTCTGGGGCAGCAATGAATATTTTTGGATAGCTCTTTTAGTGTTGCATGAGAAACCGTGGAGTTCCCGGTCCGGAGTGCCACTCATTTTTTTTTAAATCCATCTTCCTTTACCACTGATAAAAATCCTGATTAAATTATCTTACATCGTCACCCATGCTCTGCTGATACCTAAGTAGGAGTTCTGGGACACCAATGCATATTTTTGGATAGGTCTTTTAGTGGTTCATATGAAACCGTGGAGTTCCCGCTCCTAAATTCCACTAAATATTTTTTTTATTCCATCTTCGTATACCACTGATTAAAATCCTGATTCAATTATCTTTTATCTTCACCCATGCTCTGCTGATGCCTGAGTAGGAGTTCTGGGACACCAATGCATGTTTTTGGATAGCTCTTTTAGTGCTGTATGAGAAACCGTGGAGTTCCAGCTCCTGAGTGCTACTCATAATTTTTTTTGATCCATCTTCCTATGCCACTGATTAAAATCCTGATTAAATTATCTTGTATATTCATCCATTCTCTGCTGATACCTGAGTCGAAGTTTTGGGACATCAATGCATATATTTGGTTAGATCTTTAAGTGGTTCATATGAAACCGTGGAGTTCCCGGTCCAGAGTGCCACTCATATTTTTTTTAAATCTATCATCCTATACCACTGATTAAAATCTTAATAAAATTATCTTACATCTTCACCCATGCTCTGCTGATACCTGAGTAGGAGTTCTGGGACACCGATGCATGTTTTTGGATAGCTCTTTTAGTGTTGCATGAGAAACTGTGGAGTTCTCGCTCCTGAGTGCTACTCATAATTTTCTTTGATCCATCTACCTATACCAATGAATAAAATCCTGTGCTTTACTATCTCATATGTTCACCTATGCTCTGCTGATACCTGAGTTGGAGTTCTGGGGCAGCAATGAATATTTTTGGATAGCTCTTTTAGTGTTGCATGAGAAACCGTGGAGTTCCCGGTCCGGAGTGCCACTCATTTTTTTTTAAATCCATCTTCCTTTACCACTGATAAAAATCCTGATTAAATTATCTTACATCGTCACCCATGCTCTGCTGATACCTAAGTAGGAGTTCTGGGACACCAATGCATATTTTTGGATAGGTCTTTTAGTGGTTCATATGAAACCGTGGAGTTCCCGCTCCTAAATTCCACTAAATATTTTTTTTATTCCATCTTCGTATACCACTGATTAAAATCCTGATTCAATTATCTTTTATCTTCACCCATGCTCTGCTGATGCCTGAGTAGGAGTTCTGGGACACCTATGCATGTTTTTGGATAGCTCTTTTAGTGCTGTATGAGAAACCGTGGAGTTCCAGCTCCTGAGTGCTACTCATAATTGTTTTTGATCCATCTTCCTATGCCACTGATTAAAATCCTGATTAAATTATCCTACATCTTCACCCATGCTCTGCTGATACCTGAGTAGGAGTTCTGGGACACCAATGCATGTTTTTGGATAGCTCTTTTAGTGCTGTATGAGAAACCGTGGAGTTCCCGCTCCTGAGTGCTACTCATAAATTTTTTTGATCCATCTACCTATACCAATGAATAAAATCCTGTGCTTTACTATCTCATATGTTCACCTATGCTCTGCTGATATCTGAGTCTGAGTTCTGGGGCAGCAATGCGTATTTTTGGATAGCCCTTTTAGTATTGCGTGAGAAACCGTGGAGTTCCCGCTCCTAAGTTCTACTCAATATTTTTTTTATTCCATCTTCCTATACCAGTGATTAAAATCCTGAGTAAATTATCTTACATCTTCACCCATGCTCTGCTGATACCTGAGTAGGAGTTCTGGGATATCGATGCATGTTTTTGGATAGCTCTTTTAGTGCTGTATGAGAAACCGTAGAGTTCCCGCTCCTGAGTGCTACTCATAAATTTTTTTGATCCATCTACTTAAACCAATGATTAAAATCCTGTACTTTACTATCTCATATGTTCACCTATGCTCTGCTGATATCTGAGTTGGAGTTCTGGGGCAGCAATGCATATTTTTTGATAGCCCTTTTAGTATTGCATGAGAAACCGTGGAGTTCACGCTCCTAAGTTCCACTCAATAATTTTTTTATACCATCTTCCTATACCAGTGATTAAAATCCCGATTAAATTATCTTATATCTTCACCCATGCTCTGCTGATACCTGAGTAGGAGTTCTGGGGCAGCAATGCATATTTTTTGATAGGTCTTTTAGTGGTTCATATGAAACCGTGGAGTTCCCGCTCTTAAGTTCCACTCAATATTTTTTTATTCCATCTCCTATACCGCTGATTAAAATCCTGATTAAATTATCTTATATCTTCATCCATGCTCTGCTGATACCTGAGTCGAAGTTTTGGGACATCAATGCATATATTTGGTTAGATCTTTGAGTGGTTCATATGAAACCGTGGAGTTCCCGGTCCAGAGTGCCACTAATATTTTTTTTGATCCATCTACCTATACCAATGATTAAAATCCTGTGCTTTACTATCTCATATGTTCACCTATGCTCTGCTGATACCTGAGTTGGTGTTCTGGGGCAGCATTGCATATTTTTGGATAGGTCTTTTAGTGTTTCATATGAAACCGTGGAGTTCCCGGTCCGCAGTGCCACTCATTTTTTTTTTAATTCATAATCCTATGCCACTGATTAAAATCCTGATTAAATTATCTTACATCTTCACCCATGCTCTGCTGATACCTGAGTAGGAGTTCTGGGACACCAATGCATGTTTTTGGATAGCTCTTTTAGTGCTGCATGAGAAACCGTAGAGTTCCCGCTCCTGAGTGCTACTCATAATTTTTTTTTATCCATCTACCTATACCAATGATTAAAATCCTGTACTTTACTATCTCATATGTTCACCTATGCTCTGCTGATATCTGAGTTGGAGTTCTGGGGCAGCAATGCATATTTTTTGATAGCCCTTTTAGTATTGCATGAGAAACCGTGGAGTTCAGGCTCCTAAGTTCCACTCAATAATTTTTTTATTCCAACTTCCTATACCAGTGATTAAAATCCTGATTAAATTATCTTATATCTTCACCCATGCTCTGCTGATACCTGAGTAGGAGTTCTGGGGCAGCAATGCATATTTTTTGATAGGTCTTTTAGTGGTTCATATGAAACCGTGGTGTTCCCGCTCTTAAGTTCCACTAAATATTTTTTTATTCCATCTCCTATACCGCTGATTAAAATCCTGATTAAATTATCTTACATCTTCACCCATGCTCTGCTGATACCTGAATAGGAGTTCTGGGACACCAATGCATGTTTTTGGATAGGTCTTTTAGTGCTGTATGAGAAACCGTGGAGTTCCCGCTCCTGAGTGCTACTCATAATTTTTTTTGATCCATCTACCTATACCAATGATTAAAATCCTGTGCTTTACTATCTCATATGTTCACCTATGCTCTGCTGATATCTGAGTTGGAGTTCTGGGGCAGCAATGCATATTTTTTGATAGCCCTTTTAGTATTGCATGAGAAACCGTAGAGTTCCCGCTCCTGAGTGCTACTCATAATTTTTTTTTATCCATCTACCTATACCAATGATTAAAATCCTGTACTTTACTATCTCATATGTTCACCTATGCTCTGCTGATATCTGAGTTGGAGTTCTGGGGCAGCAATGCATATTTTTTGATAGCCCTTTTAGTATTGCATGAGAAACCGTGGAGTTCAGGCTCCTAAGTTCCACTCAATAATTTTTTTATTCCAACTTCCTATACCAGTGATTAAAATCCTGATTAAATTATCTTATATCTTCACCCATGCTCTGCTGATACCTGAGTAGGAGTTCTGGGGCAGCAATGCATATTTTTTGATAGGTCTTTTAGTGGTTCATATGAAACCGTGGTGTTCCCGCTCTTAAGTTCCACTAAATATTTTTTTTATTCCATCTCCTATACCGCTGATTAAAATCCTGATTAAATTATCTTACATCTTCACCCATGCTCTGCTGATACCTGAGTAGGAGTTCTGGGACACCAATGCATGTTTTTGGATAGGTCTTTTAGTGCTGTATGAGAAACCGTGGAGTTCCCGCTCCTGAGTGCTACTCATAATTTTTTTTGATCCATCTACCTATACCAATGATTAAAATCCTGTGCTTTACTATCTCATATCTTCACCCATGCTCTGCTGATACCTAAGTTGGAGTTCTGGGGCAGCAATGCATATTTTTCGATAGCTCTTTTAGTGCTGTATGAGAAACCGTGGAGTTCCCGCTCCTGAGTGCTACTCATAAATTTTTTTGATCCATCTACCTATACCAATGAATAAAATCCTGTGCTTTACTATCTCATATGTTCACCTATGCTCTGCTGATATCTGAGTCTGAGTTCTGGGGCAGCAATGCGTATTTTTGGATAGCCCTTTTAGTATTGCGTGAGAAACCGTGGAGTTCCCGCTCCTAAGTTCTACTCAATATTTTTTTTATTCCATCTTCCTATACCAGTGATTAAAATCCTGAGTAAATTATCTTACATCTTCACCCATGCTCTGCTGATACCTGAGTAGGAGTTCTGGGACATCGATGCATGTTTTTGGATAGCTCTTTTAGTGCTGTATGAGAAACCGTAGAGTTCCCGCTCCTGAGTGCTACTCATAAATTTTTTTGATCCATCTACTTAAACCAATGATTAAAATCCTGTACTTTACTATCTCATATGTTCACCTATGCTCTGCTGATATCTGAGTTGGAGTTCTGGGGCAGCAATGCATATTTTTTGATAGCCCTTTTAGTATTGCATGAGAAACCGTGGAGTTCACGCTCCTAAGTTCCACTCAATAATTTTTTTATACCATCTTCCTATACCAGTGATTAAAATCCCGATTAAATTATCTTATATCTTCACCCATGCTCTGCTGATACCTGAGTAGGAGTTCTGGGGCAGCAATGCATATTTTTTGATAGGTCTTTTAGTGGTTCATATGAAACCGTGGAGTTCCCGCTCTTAAGTTCCACTCAATATTTTTTTATTCCATCTCCTATACCGCTGATTAAAATCCTGATTAAATTATCTTATATCTTCATCCATGCTCTGCTGATACCTGAGTCGAAGTTTTGGGACATCAATGCATATATTTGGTTAGATCTTTGAGTGGTTCATATGAAACCGTGGAGTTCCCGGTCCAGAGTGCCACTAATATTTTTTTTGATCCATCTACCTATACCAATGATTAAAATCCTGTGCTTTACTATCTCATATGTTCACCTATGCTCTGCTGATACCTGAGTTGGTGTTCTGGGGCAGCATTGCATATTTTTGGATAGGTCTTTTAGTGTTTCATATGAAACCGTGGAGTTCCCGGTCCGCAGTGCCACTCATTTTTTTTTTAATTCATAATCCTATGCCACTGATTAAAATCCTGATTAAATTATCTTACATCTTCACCCATGCTCTGCTGATACCTGAGTAGGAGTTCTGGGACACCAATGCATGTTTTTGGATAGCTCTTTTAGTGCTGTATGAGAAACCGTAGAGTTCCCGCTCCTGAGTGCTACTCATAATTTTTTTTTATCCATCTACCTATACCAATGATTAAAATCCTGTACTTTACTATCTCATATGTTCACCTATGCTCTGCTGATATCTGAGTTGGAGTTCTGGGGCAGCAATGCATATTTTTTGATAGCCCTTTTAGTATTGCATGAGAAACCGTGGAGTTCAGGCTCCTAAGTTCCACTCAATATTTTTTTTATTCCAACTTCCTATACCAGTGATTAAAATCCTGATTAAATTATCTTATATCTTCACCCATGCTCTGCTGATACCTGAGTAGGAGTTCTGGGGCAGCAATGCATATTTTTTGATAGGTCTTTTAGTGGTTCATATGAAACCGTGGTGTTCCCGCTCTTAAGTTCCACTAAATATTTTTTTTATTCCATCTCCTATACCGCTGATTAAAATCCTGATTAAATTATCTTACATCTTCACCCATGCTCTGCTGATACCTGAATAGGAGTTCTGGGACACCAATGCATGTTTTTGGATAGGTCTTTTAGTGCTGTATGAGAAACCGTGGAGTTCCCGCTCCTGAGTGCTACTCATAATTTTTTTTGATCCATCTACCTATACCAATGATTAAAATCCTGTGCTTTACTATCTCATATGTTCACCTATGCTCTGCTGATATCTGAGTTGGAGTTCTGGGGCAGCAATGCATATTTTTTGATAGCCCTTTTAGTATTGCATGAGAAACCGTAGAGTTCCCGCTCCTGAGTGCTACTCATAATTTTTTTTTATCCATCTACCTATACCAATGATTAAAATCCTGTACTTTACTATCTCATATGTTCACCTATGCTCTGCTGATATCTGAGTTGGAGTTCTGGGGCAGCAATGCATATTTTTTGATAGCCCTTTTAGTATTGCATGAGAAACCGTGGAGTTCAGGCTCCTAAGTTCCACTCAATAATTTTTTTATTCCAACTTCCTATACCAGTGATTAAAATCCTGATTAAATTATCTTATATCTTCACCCATGCTCTGCTGATACCTGAGTAGGAGTTCTGGGGCAGCAATGCATATTTTTTGATAGGTCTTTTAGTGGTTCATATGAAACCGTGGAGTTCCCGCTCCTGAGTGCTACTCATAATTTTTTTTGATCCATCTACCTATACCAATGATTAAAATCCTGTGCTTTACTATCTCATATCTTCACCCATGCTCTGCTGATACCTAAGTTGGAGTTCTGGGGCAGCAATGCATATTTTTCGATAGCTCTTTTAGTGTTGCATGAGAAACCGTGGAGTTCCCGGTCCGGAGGGCCACTCAATTATTTGTGTGAACCGTCTTCCTATACCCCTGATTAAAATTACGATTTAAATTATCTTATATATTCACCCATGCTCTGCTGATACCTGAGTCGGAGTTCTGGGATCCTTTGAATGTTTTGGTATAGTTATTTTATAGCTGCAACATGAAACTTGGAATTCCTCAGTTGTATACAAACTTTTTTTTATCATCCCAACTTAATCTCTCCTTGAAATCTAGGTTTCTTGTAGTCTATCTTTTTCATAAGGCACTGCTGATAATTTTTAGGGACATCTGCATTCTTTTTGTTTTTTTTTTATGTTCCCGGGGGTCTTGGCTGCTACTAAACTTAGAATCTACGAGAAGCTGCAAATTTATCAGGCGCCTCTTTAAAAAATATTATCTTTTTCGTGTAGCGGGTAACATTTTCTTTTTTATTTATTTCATGACTTAGGACGGCAGAACTCTTCCGGAAAAGTATAAGGAACTATAGATCTCATCACTGTGTGCCGAAATCAGTTTTAAAATTTTAATTTTGGAAAAAATGATCTGCTGTCGGAAGTTAGCAGAGCATATTTTCATTCGACTTTTTTTCAGGCAAAAACGCCTGAACTATTTTTTTTAAGTTTATGGAACTCAAGAACTCATGCCAATAGAACTCACATTTTTTTATGCTCTGCTGGGAAATGATCTGCCAAGTTCACCTACATTTATTTGATAGGTAGCTCGAGCAGAACTGATATTCTTAACTTGTTGGGACACAATTTTATTATAGTCAATCATTTTTTCTTCTAAGATGCAGATATACCTGTACTTCTTCACCACGTAAATTGATTAATCGTTTGTTTACATCTAATAGTCTGATATGTATGCAGCTTATGTTGTTTTGATTGATTGGAAAGTATATTGCGTTCTTCGGGATTTCTATGATCCTGTATCCAGGCGGCACATTAAGTGCAAATTCGTGAATAATATGACTTGGTTCGCCGTTTACATATGAACCGCTTACAATATCACATTCAATCCTGACTATGGTCGTAGGTAGAATGTTGACTGGAGACTGTGACACATGCCATTTATTTGCTTTCAAGATTTGTTTGTTAAATCCTAATAGTCTTCTAAAAGAGTCTTCTTTGATAAAATTAATGTCTTTGGTACAGAATATGGTGGTTTTTTAAGTATTATTATTGCACCGCAGTTTGATCGCTGCATCTTTTATTTCGGATTTTAAATAATCGCTGATATCTTGCAATTCATAAGTGCCTTCCGGTATTTCAATAACTTCATTTAAACCATAATAGAACTTATTATTACTTTTATCAATGTTTGGAATAGAATTAAAAGTTGAAAAGTGTAATAAAGCACACTCATACTCTCCATCTAGTTGTAACGTATTAGAATAGTATGTAGTTAATACTGACGAGTCTCCAGTTATCGACAAAGTGAGTGACATCTTGCAAATGATTGAAATAAAAGAAAAGCATATATTTTATAATACATTTTTATTCCAAAAAGCCCCCAAATAATTTAAACATAAATGACCACAATTGACTGCGTTAAATTTTTGATATCTTGTGTAGTTATAAAACACAGTACAATTTTTAAAATATTGCATCAATTCCATTGGAGGTTTTAAATTTCCATAGCTATCAAAGTATTCGCAGTGATCATATACTTTAGCATAAGCTACCCAATGCGTTCCTTCGTTCTTAGAATCGTCTAAGTTAACGATACCACATTCAATGCGTTTCGGCTTGCGAGGTAGTCGATCCTTCATATAAACCCCACGAAAATATGGGATGTCTCTTGAAAACTTTTGGATGTCTACATTAGTTAGTGGACGATTGGGTAGCATATTTTTCAGTTTTTTGAAGATGTTATAAACAATCCTTTACCACTTTTATACGGCTTAATGTATAAACCCTTGCCCAAAACTAAAGCCTCCATAGCTTTATTATGTCGTTCTGTTTCTTGCAAATTTTGTTTGCTTGCTTTGTAATCATTGACGGTTTTTGCAATGCCAGCTGCACCACCAGCTAAAGTTCCTAAAGCCGATAAACCAGCGAAAATTGGAATTAAAGGTAGAATTCCTCCAGTCTTTGGTATGGGTATTACTCGGGGTACTCGAATTCTATGATGAATGTTTGGAAATAACTTTTTTGCGGTTAAGTAAGCTGCTTTTATTAAAGTATTATTATCTTTGCATTTGAGTTTCTTAATTTTTGATTTAATTTTTGAAACTAAGCTTTTAAATGTTTTAATGCCGGATCCAGACTTTAGTTTCGCTTTCATAACTTTGTTCACTAGCCAAGAGCTCAGTTTTTCTCCTTTCCCTGCATCTTTTGATTTAAGTCTTTCTTTAGCCATGTTAAGTAGTTGTAAATCGGCTTTGTGGCGATTTGATAAGTCTGTATGGTTTGTATACGCTATATCGTGTTGCATGCAAGCTTCGTCTAGCTTATTTACACCTCGGTCACCTCGCGCTAAGCGTTTGTGAAGTTTGGTTCCTGGTCCACAATAATTGTATCCTGGCAAATGAACTTCGAATGGTAGACGATTAATTATGCTGTTAACTAGTCCACCCCCCTTCATTACCCAAATTATAATGATAGGATTTTAAATGAGAAATGGATATATAATATCTTAGTCCATTATTGCAGCTTTTTCAATCCAACTGTTTTCTGCACTGGTTAGACCTAACCATTTGACGTACAATTTATTTCCTTTCTTTTTCAAAACCTTTTCTATTAAATAAACATCAGGATAGTTAGATCTTTGCAGTTCTTGTTCATAAAAAGCTCCTAAAATGTTTTGCTTTCGTTGATCTTCTATATGATATGTCACTGGTATTGTTTTATTTACCTTTTTTATAATAAATAATTCAGTTGACCAATTAGGAGTGTAACCTTTCTCAAAATTATGTTTGTATTTACTTATGCGAACACAATCACCTACTTTGAATTTAGGCTTCCACTGAACTAAATCATGTTTATTTATGTTTTTTAAATTTTCTTTGATTACTTGTTCATTACATTTATTCACATCAACCGGTTTAAATTGAATAGTACGATGTTTTGTGTTGTTATATTTCTTTATCGTTTCTTCCAATGGTAAACCTAACCACTTATATTTTCCATCGAAACTAAAATATTTATATAATTTATTTTTTACAGTTCTAATCAATCTCTCTACAATTGATGCTTTTTTAGTAGAAAACGATGAGTAATGGTTAATATTATGTTTTTTCATAAGTGTTTGAAAAGTGGTGTTATAAAATTCTGTTCCCATATCAGTTTGTAAGTTAACAGGATTGTTATGACTACTAAGCAGTATATGTTCGAATGCACGAGTAACGACAAATTTATTTTTCGATTTTAACGGTTCAGCCCAGGCATATTTTGAGAAGCAGTCAATCACCACTAAGATGAAATTGTAACCTTTGTTATACTTTTTCAGGTTTTGCATGTCCATCAAATCTGCTTGCCATAAGTCGTGGATTCCTTTCAAAATAACAGAACGTCGAAGGAAATTTCTCCGAGCCGCTTTGTGTATTTCATTTACAATTTGCTGTTTTACCATTACGGAGTTTTTTGAAGTAATTTATCTACCTCTGCTTTAGTATAAAACGTATCTTGCAAATGAGTTGAAACCTCAGGTATTCTTGCTTTTAAAGTAGTTTGAACAGCACCTTTTGCATCTTTTATGATTTGAGAACGTAATGAACCAATCATATTATTAAATTCTTTTAGCATATTAGCATTCAATCGATCTACATAATCCTTATTCACAGCCAAATTATTTAATTCTTTTAACGTGTTAGCATTTAAACGATCTACATAATCCTTGTTCACAGCATCGTCTGCTTCTACTGGAGATCTAATTCCTCTCAATCTTAATGCTTTTAAATCAAAATCTCCGTTTTCCGATTTTAACAACGCATTCTCATTAAACTCAAATAAGTCTGTTAAACGCATTCTTTTGTGAATATAGTGCCCGAATTTGTCTACGTCGTACGTTTGTATTTGTCATTTTTTCATGTTTAAGGTGTATTGTATTGAAAGGCTATTAGTAAAATAAACACGTTTTAAAATATTTATTTATTTATAACTTTATTTTCACGCAATTCTTCAATAATAGATATAATTTCATTTTCTAATCCTGTGTTGCCAGCATCTCTAGACGCAATTAATAATTTCAATCTTTCCACTAATTCATTAGGATTATCCCAGTACACGAAATCTACGTTTTTTTTCCATCTTTTTAGTAACGGTAGACCCTTTCCCTGAACTGCATTATTCAGTTTAAAAAGAGGTTTAATTACTTGCAAATATTTTTGTCCTTTATTACTTTTTATTGGTTTACTTGGCTCATAGTCTCGACGATGTGTATTTGTATCAAGTAGCATCGACTTATAATTTTGCATATCACTGTCTGTAACCAAACTTAAATCTACATCTTTCTTAAGCAACAACTGTTTTAAACCAGAGGTATTTCGGTATTTACGTCCAGCCACGATAATGTTTTGATCGCTGATTGTTATGCAAGCAGAACCTAACATTAGTTTCCCGCGGTCTGCTCTAACCCCAAATGGAATATCTACCAACGCTTCTGAAGATACTGACCAGGATGACGTATCACAATCTTGATTCGTTTCAACTACTGATTCATATGAAGACTCACTGTTGATATCAGATTCATATTTGTCTTCATCGTCATTATTATCATTATTTCCTACGCTTCCAGTTCCTTCTTTCTGTAAAGTTTCGTTAGTAAACGGAACATCACCAAAATCATTACTAGCACGCAGAAACGGAGTTTGCTTACTTGCATTAGCAATTAGGTTGAGAGGTTCTGTTACAGGTTTGAAAACAGATTCCAGTGCTTGTTTATTGGTAATCTCAGCATCTCTCATTTTTCGTACTTTTATCTTCACAGCTTCTGCCGCATCAACAATTTGTCGTTTCAATGATTTTTCCATATTGGTAAAACAGGTCGTAATTGATTTAGCGTTGTAAGGCGAATAATAATGACAGGCAGGTAATGATCTTATATACTTACGTATTCGTGTTCTTAGTCAAAGACTGCAAACGTGTCGAATTTACTTCTATAACACCCTCTGTTTTTGGAACAATCCTTATTAATTACAACGTAATTGAAAGGCTCACTCCATATTTTTGAGCACATTTCACGAAATTCAATCCATGACATGTCAGTGTTGACGTGTTCATCATAAACATGTCTCATATTTTTTTCATCTTGTTTAAAAAGTACGATAAGGTTCGCATTGTCTCTTACTAGTTGCTTAGGGATTTTACTATATGTCTGATTTAGATAAAAGCAGTCGATGAATTTATGTCTCCCCATTGCAAAAAAATCGCGCATACTGTTTTGATTTTCACAAGCAACATCATCAAATACAATTACAGAATTTGGTTTTGCGGTCTGAACACTTATTACTTGCTCATTTTCATAGTATTTCTGGAACGAAATATCTGGTACTCGTTGCAAAACTTTTTCTAAAAATATGTACTTGGGTTGTTGCAAGGTTTTCGAATAAACATAAACATTTTGAAATCTTAATCCATTCTCATGTATAAGAAGACCCACTAATAAATT
The DNA here is from genome assembly GCA_949987655.1 of Polymixis flavicincta. NCBI lineage: Eukaryota > Metazoa > Arthropoda > Insecta > Lepidoptera > Noctuidae > Polymixis > Polymixis flavicincta. Next base: position 4,022,043 of record OX465171.1, on the reverse strand, counting down.
AGTTTTTCCACAATTTGACGGTCCGCAAATGATGCATCGTATGGATTTAGGTAATAATTCTCCATGACGAAAACCAGTTTCCTGAGACTGAACGCAAAGTTTGTTTACATTTAACGAATATGGTTGTTTTACAAATTTCATGGTATCTCATTGAAATGGTTATAACAACAATGGGTCAATTAATCGATTACATCGACATTTATATGTTGTTATGATTTTTGTGAACGTTTCGTTTACTATTTTGTATGTATGTATATACCTATGCACGGATCGGGCAAGGTAAGTCATCGATATCTATATTACCTAATATAATATGTCCACACAACTCTATTGTATAGTTATTAGTCACTATAAATAGTGGTCTTCATTAAACTTTTATACACATACATATCAAGAGCTCTTGAAATGAATAAAATAAAATACTGTCCTAGATATGAAATTTATAACAAACATCAAATTCGTGTATTCTCGTTCAGACATTATTGGGCGACAACCGATTCACAAAAAAGATTGGTGATGGAAATGTCTGACGCAGGTTTTTTTTATTGTGGAAATGGTGTAAACGATAAAGTCATGTGTTTTTCTTGTGGAGGCAGTATCAAAGATTGGGAGATTTACGATGATCCTTGGTTGCAGCATGCAACACACTTTCCTGATTGCTTGTATTTAAATGCTGTGAAAGGAAAAGATTATGTTGATAAGTTCCATCCAATACATCGGGTGGAATAGGAATCTTTATCTTAGTTTAAATCGCCCTCGATAACAAGTGGCAGATGATTTAACCAATAATAGGTATGTGTCGTACTTAATACAAAATAAATCATAATTATATATATACTAGCTGACCCGACAGACGTTGTCCTGTTCGTCCAAAAGTCATTCATACAAAATCACTACCCTACCTACGCTACCCTACACTACCCTACCTACCCTACACTACCCTACCCTACACTACACTACCCTAACCTACCTACCTACCCTACCTACCTACCCTACCTACCTACCCTACCTACCCTACCTACCCTACCTACCCTACCTACCCTACCTATCCTACCTACCCTACCTACCCTACCTACCCTACCTACTCTACCTACCCTACCTACCCTACCTACCCTACCTACCCTACCCTACCCTACCTACCCTACCCTACCCTACCCTACCTACCCTACCTACCCTACCCACCCTACCCACCCTACCTACCCTACCTACCCTACCTACCCTACCTACCCTACCTACCCTACCTACCCTACCTACCCTACCCTATCTACCCTATTATCCTATCCGTGAAAATTTTCGTTTTTCGACAGCCAACTTCCACTTTGATACTTTTTTTATTTCTGAAACAACTGAACGGGATAAAAAGTATCCTATGTCCTTCTCCTGGCTCTAAACTACCTCCCTGCCAATTTTCAGCTAAATCGGTTCAGCCGTTCTTGAGTTATAAGTGAAGTAACTAACACGACTTTCTTTTATATATATAGATAAATATATAATCGTAGTACCTAGAAGAATGAAACATTTTGAAATTAGAAGCGATTACAAACTTCAAAAATAAATCCGGATTTAATATTTAGGAAGTTCTATTAATGACAAATTTAGTGTTTACAACATGACGTTCATGTTACCTACTTACAATATAAATGCATGGAATGCAATTTATGTGTGCGTGGGAAGCGCGCATTGCATTGACATTGCACTTCGCCGATTTGAACGAACAAAGCATATTTATACATAAAGCTAATTTACATCTAATTAACAACCACCGGATACGGTTACCGTCAACGGAACTATCTATAGCTGCGGATTCACACAGTTTGTACGCTAGATTGAATAATGTGAGATACGTTTCTGATCCGGCTGCCGTTGTCAAGTGTATCTGCACCTTAGCTTTATACATGTAAGGCAAGGATGGAGTATCCGTGTGACCACATTTACCACTTGATTGTTACGTGTTGATGTAAAAGGATGTATCGTCTGCAATGTGTTAAATTAAAATTTAGATGTCCTCGAGCCAATCTGGTCACAGCCAAATGTTTGTGGAGAGACATGAGACAATCTGTTCTAAATTTTAGTTTAATGTACGCGGTAGCTTAAAGTTCAGATGTCCTCGAGCCAATCTGGTCACGAAAACAGGTATGTGTGCTAAGCGGCAATGCACCATCCCTAAGTATGTGGAGAGATATGAGACAATCTGTCCTGAATTTTAGGCTACTGGATCGTCCCAATATAGACCTGATTATGTTAACGAAAGTTTGTGTATGTTTGAATCAAGGTATGGTAAAGTTTTATAATGTACGCGGTATCTTAAAGTTCAGATGTCCTCGAGCCAATCTGGTCACGAAAACAGGGTATGTGTGTTATCCCAAGCGGCAATGCACCATCCCTAAGTATGTGGAGAGACATGAGACAATCTGTCCTGAATTTTAAGTTACTGTTTCGTTCAAATATAGACCTGATTATGTTAACGAAAGTTTGTGTATGTTTGAATCAAGGGATAGTAAAGTTTTATAATGTACGCGGTAGCTTAAAGTTCAGATGTCCTCGAGCCAATCTGGTCACGAAAACAGGTATGTGTGTTATCCTAAGCGGCAATGCACCATCCCTAAGTATGTGGAGAGACATGAGACAATCTGTCCTGAATTTTAGGTTACTGGTTCGTTCAAATATAGAGCTGATTATGTTAACGAAAGTTTGTGTATGTTTGAATCAAGGTATAGTAAAGTTTTAGCTGTTTTAACCTGGTGAGTATAATTACATGAATCTGAATCTGCGGTACCTAGTTGATAGAGGTAAGCCATCAATACTAACAGTATTTTACTACACTATGTAGGAATTCATACTCCACCTTCCGTTCCCATCGAGAGGAATAGGCGCCGAACCAGTATTTTACTGCACTATGTAGGTTTTCATTTATATTATTGGGCATTCTACTCCATCGAGAGTGACGAGGCGAACGAAGTGAGCCGATGGAACGGAAGGTGGAGTAGGATGCCCAATAATATACTACTAATGTCTTAATAGAAATTCGGTTGGACCGCAGGTGACTAAAATTACAAATTCCAAAGTAGAGTAGATTTCGAATTTTGTCGCGCAGGTATAGGTCACATGCAGCGGGTGACCAAAATCGACCATGATAATGCTCAGTCGTAGACAATCGCCCATCTCATGAAGGTCGAGATTTTGATGCAAAAGGAACTAGTCACCTACGATTTTCATTAACCTCACCGCACGGTTTGAATTGAACGAATATACCTACAAATCCCCCATTAGTCCTTAGGTATAGTTGGCTTCGATTGTTTTGCAGAGATACTACAACTGACCAAGGTTTATGATACTTTACATGATTCTTTCTCTCTCTCTTAGCGGTACCCTGCCAAATGTGTCTCTACCTGCCTTTCGACCTATTTATCGTGATCATGACATCAAATGTAAGTGCTCTCTTCCGATTATTGCAAGTGGATTTGGAGAATGCCGTCAAACTACATGACCAAGGTCATAAATTGAAGAAGAGCATTAACGCTTCTGACCCTGAGAGTTACGATGAAGTAAAGAAAATTATTAAGATACATCAACGACTTCTGAGGTAAGGAATACGTATTTTGTTTTTTATTGGCCTTAGAAAATTTTAATAGGTGCTACTGATAGTACCACATATCTCATACTCAGCCTATAGTGTTCCCATAACTGGAACACAAGCCTCCTATCTGTGAGATAAACTGGGCCGTAATCTACCACGCGGGTCCAGTGTGGGTGGGTAGGTGTCTTTAAATTCTCGTGTCTAGGACATGCCGGTTTTCTCACGATGCTGTCCTTAATCATTTTGCGAGCAGTGGTGATGAAAAGCGGCTGTCCGGGTTCGAACCTACAACCTACAAGTCGTAGGTCGCGGCCGTAACCACCACGGCCACCAATGGTGTCATGACAGTACTGACGCCCGCTACTTACGCACGTGATTGGCGTGAAGACATTTCAAATCAAATTGGGGCCACCCAGTAACCCTGCTAGAAAAAGTTAAAACTTTGTCCTCAATTTTGCGCAGGATTGCAGATCAGCTGAGCAGTATATTTGGCTTTGTGATCTTGATTCACGTTGTGTTCGCTGCGCTAGAGATTTGCTTCTTTGGATTCTTGACTGTGGTTAGTTGCCATTTCTTTTAATACCTAGTTCGGACTTACATACCTAAAACTTTGCCCAACAATGTATTAGCAAGCAGACTGACAGTGTCCAACAGCCAGTAATACTTACTGACTGCGCTACAAGGACCTCTTGGCGCTTGAATGACATTGTTAGGGGGCGCTGTTGGTTATTTTTATTTATACAATTGTTTTGTGAAATTGTATTGAAAAAACGTCATGGCTGTGTGTGCATGGGTGTGTGTCAACCACACCTGGGCCCCAATTTTGAATAATTAAAATGATTCCTCGCGGAATCTTACTACGTTCAAACTACGTCAATATCGTGTTTTTAGAAACCAATGTAACGGTAAGGAATCAAAATGTCATATGCTGTATGTTCCAAGACAATTTGTCGGCATTATTAATACGATATTAACAGATTTCGTGTGTGATTGACGTGGTTACGAGTAAGGAATCGTTAAGTGATCATAGTGAATTCAGGCCCTGTACAGAGACTTCACCTCGCCACATTTGGGATCGAGCCCAGGTTAACAGCGCGTACAACTATTAAGAAGCTTACAAAGCAGTTTATGATTTCAATGCTCTGCGTTTCAGGTCTATGGTGGTTTTGCAAATACGGTCAGCAATTTGCTGACAGTACTGAACGCGGTGTTTACTATTTTTCTTCTGTCACTTTCTGGACAGTTCTTGTTCGACACGGTGAGTTTTATGCTTTTATCAGTCATTAAGGTCAATAAGGTTTATTTTTTTAGAAACCTAGAAATCACTATGTTGCCCTTTTACACAAAGAGAGAAGAATACCAGTGTCTAATAAATAATCCTTCGTAGGCAAACTCACCGGTCACCAATTTATTTCATTCTTCCTCTGATTTCTGTTATTGTTTCTAGTAACCACTGTAACATTTCAGAGCTCACAAGTTGCTGACGCAGCTTATCAATCTTATTGGTATGAGAGTGATGCCAAAGTAAAAAAACTTATATTGACTGTTATAATCAGGTACTTACATAATTCATACCTCAAAATATTGTAAAACAAAAATGTTTCTAACATACGTTGTCCTGCCCAAACAATAATTCATACAAAATTCCCATCGAAGAAAAGACGTTCAGTTTATCCAGAATGTAATTTTTCTAGGATTTACTTTCAGTTTTTCTTTCCATAATAGGTAACCTATTTCTGTCTATTTCGAATAAAAACAAAAATAGCCAAATCGGTCCAGCCGTTCTCAAGTGACGCTGTTCCCGGACTGACGAATTGCAATTTATTATATTTAACATAGACTGATTGATTGAGTACAACTTTTGTTTCTAGGGCGCAGCGTCCCAGTTATTTATCTGCTCTTGGATTTTCTCAACTGACAGTCAAATCTTTTTCAAAGGTATGTTTTAGCCAAGTTGCTATGATTATTGAACCTTATTACTCATATGAATAAATGCCAAATTTACGTCCTTCCAAAGTTAAAATCTGTATTTATTTTTCAGATTATGAGCTCAGCGTGGACCTATTTCTCATTGTTGATACAGGTGTACGATGACATCTAAGCAAGACATTAAACATACTTCCTACAAAACTATTCTTATTCTACTATTTTAATAACTACGCACCTGGCTGATTTAACGCATTTAATTATATTTTTAAGAACTCGTCATTTTGCATTTCTATCACATTGTCCACTTTATAGTGGAGGCAGGCATTGCCTACCTATTAACACACAATTTTATTGCAATAAATAATCTACCGACTGTGTTTTATTTTCTTCAGTTTTGATAAAATTGTCCCTTGTAACCTATTTAGGGTCGGCAGACCAAACTAAATTATTTAGATTTCTATGGGTATCAAAAGCAAAGTTTTCCTAATAAGTAGTCGATCTACGAGTATATTATATCTATCTATGCATCTAATTAAATCGTAGCTAAGTCAAACTGTATAAGGTTTTTATTTTTATTGTAAATTTGCTAAAAAAAAGGCCTTACGTGACTGTTCCTACCATTTTAAATCATTTTGATCTACATTCACGGATTTAAAAAAAAAGAAATACAGTCATCAAGAAGAAAAAAAAGTGTAAGGGAATGTGTAACAAACTAGATTTTTTGGAGGTCATGTTTTACGACCCATAAACCCGTTTAAAAACCGTACCATTTGTCGGCACTTGGACACCGTTCCAAACCGATCTCTTAGATGAAGTGAACTAAGTTCCACCGCCTTATTTTCGGAGAGCACATAGAGGCGGCCCGATCGCGCTCCGCCTTCGCTCTCAGTAGGGTTCACTTTATTTTGACCGCCCGCAGCAAATTGTATTACGCATCTACTCCGTGGATCAACCACAATATTCTCACAAATTAAAAGCCAATGGCCTTAAAGCCATTTTGTAATTGATGTTGTGTCTTTGCAGATAAACGTCATCGTGGCGGTAACTCTGACAAGTTGTGGCGTTGGTAAAACAGTGTTTATAACCCCTTCCCGCCACAATAACCCCTTCCAGTTTAAGCGCCTACAGTTCTCTGTGAGGGTATGCTTCGCATGTCCATGACTATCAACCAGTCATGGGCATTAAGGGCTGCGGATGTCGACCTCTGGCCACACTACTGTAACCAAAACTGCAAACGTTGTATACTGGAAAGTTTTATTAAATGTGGCTGTTATTTTAGTAAATTTTGTTATCTTAAGACTTCCACGCGAATGAAGTCGCGGGCAGAAGCTAGTTAATCACAAAATAAAAGATCTATAGGTGCTTGTAACTCCACGTTTTAGTCGGTTTATATTTTCAAGCCGGTCAAGTTTGCATTTACTTTATCTTATTATATTCCAATACACGAAGAGAAATATGGTTGCACAATACAACAATTTATCACTTTCCGTTGTATTTTAGAAAGTAACCAAAATGTTGTCACTTTTTATCGAAAGAGAATGGTCATGGAGTTTGTTTCAAGACAATATCCACAGGCTCCTATGACACGAGTGCAGGACCGTACACTGCAGCCGTAGGGGAATGTTGGCGAAGAGAACGTTTGCTTTTGTAAACATATACAAATGGTCCTTAAAGCAGCTTCTGAGACGAAAATAATTCGTGACGCTGACAGTGCGTTGAGCGCACAACTTCTATCATGGCCGCCATTCAAAGCCGTCTGTTTCTATACGTCATTAGTGTCGTCTCAGTATATTTCTCCAAAGTGACCTATTTTCGGGGATTTTCTCTCCAATTTATTTTTCCAGTTCGTAAGTCTTGGTCTACGCTATCCAAATATCTAAGCTTGGGCTGCCCTCAACTTCTCCGGCAATCCGGATAACTAGCCAGTAAACTTTTGGATGCTCTGATCTCGTTTCTTCTTTCGACTGGCCCCTCGAAGACGTCCTATTTTAGTGGTTTTGATGGACGCATTGAGCAAACGAGATCAGTTGTGGCCCAGTGGAACGAGCGTGACTTACGAGTTTTGGATCACAAAGAACCGAGACAAACACTTTACTTTGTTTAAATTACTTAATCACCACAGCTCTCTAAACGGAGAGGGAAAACATCGTGCGGAAAGCCGGGCATAACTCTTCGAGTTTGACTTGTCACGTTTTCGGATTGGAGAAAACCTGTGTCACTAAACAAACCTGGTGAGGATGTCTGGACACCAATTGCTGTGAGACCAATCCGGCCAGTACTATGCGTGAACTACGACTATTAAGGAATTAGAAACAGTTCCAGATAAAGAACCTCCTTAAAAGTAGTAAACGTAATCTATTGTAACGAAAATTCCGTACAGTTTAAAGTTCCTAAATCTAGTAAGTCTTATTTTCTAGAAATAACTTCGTTCTTAAGTAACAGTAAGACAAACACAACTACATATTATGTAGAATCCGGAATTGAACTTCTCGGGCCTCATCGATACATCATTATAATTTATGAAGTGGAGTGAGTTGCATCGGTGGGGATTGAATTGTTTCTTTACAGCGCGCAGGTCACAAATACCGTCGCCACAGTGAATGAAACAATATTGTCATTTAAATTAGCGTTAATCAGTAAAATTTCACTTTTTTGTCAAAAGAGTGGTTCTTAAATGCCTCTGGTGCACTTATTCGCTGAAGTATTGATACTATTCAATGTATTTTAAATTGCAGCGCTATACGAAGTTTGTCCAATGCATGAATTTGATGTGTAGATACTGCGCATGTCAAGAAAAGTGAATTCAGACTAATATAAAAGGCAGCGATGAATTTTCTTCAGTGGTGGCTACCGCCACTACCCTATCAGACTGGGTAGTGGCTGTAGCCATTCATATAAATAACTAGATAAACTCCACATACGTATACTCTCCGATAGTGCTTCAGTTCTTCAATCCCTACGGAAAAAATACATCACATCGAGCTTAGCACTAGAATGTCACAATGTACTAGAAAGAATAACGGTTGCCAACCGCAACACTGTGACACTGCAATGGATAAAAGGACACAGTGGGTCACTGGGCAACGACGCCGCAGACGAACTAGCCAGAAGGGCATCCAGCGTATCAGTCTATGGTCCCGAGCCCATTGTGCCCATACCCTTCAACCAACTACGCAGGTGGCTCCAGGAATACACCCACAAACAAGCCGAGAGCTGGTGGACCCTGACACCAGGCTGCAGGCAGTCTAGGGAAGCAATGCCATCCCTGGATAGCAGGCTGACCAGACGTCTGTTACGCCTGGACAGAATAGACCTGCGTCTGGTGACTGGAACCATCACAGGACACTGCTCGCTGAACAAACACTTCCACACAATAGGCATAACGGACAGCCCCTTGTGCAGGGCCTGCATGGAGGCTGAGGAAACCGTTGCGCACGTGCTTTTCGTATGCACAGGCGTAGCACAGATTAGAACAGAAACCCTCGGGGAACCCAAATGTTACACGGATATTCTGAACAAACCAGGAGTCATAGCCAACTTCTGGAGGGAGGTGGGCTGGCTGGAATAATACCAAAAGGCCGCCATGGCTCACGCACAATGGTCCACTTAAAGGACTAAGTGCGGAAACCAAACCCCATAACATAGAACATAGAACTAGATAAACTCAAAGCTAGTAGTAGCCCGCGACATTCAATTAATTTTTTTTCTTACGTTGTTTTGGAATTTGCTGGTAAGTGTTAAGGTCGGTGGCGGTGGCGAGGCGACAACGTGACTCGGTTCTAGTAGATCAATTTCCATGAAGTTTTCCATGAAGTTTTCACTGACCTAAAAATTCCAAAACAACGTAAAATAAAAATTGGAAGTGGACTATTGTGTCTCCTCTCCTTAACTCCACACCTGCGAGCTTGCGTCTGCGTTTTCTGTGTGTCGTGGGGTCAAATATGTAGTTATTGATCTGGTTGTTTCTTTAGACTTTTATTTTCACGAATAGAACAGTGGTTTACTTCACGAATAGTTCTGATAAGTAGCTGCTTAGCCTTAGAAGTATAACCGTCGTTATATGTGTTTTTCGGTGGCATTGTAACAACCTCATTCAAGTGGATTCTGAAGTAGAGATAACCGAGTCCTCAGTTCTGCTAAATAGAATGTATATTCTAATTAAATGTCAAGCTAAAGGTAACAATTTAACTTGTGATGTTTGCTGTGGTGTGAGACTTTGCGTAATATTCAAACAAATTACTGGCTTGTTTAACTAGAGTATTTTTATCACTAGCACGTTCGCTAAGGCAACACTTACACTATACTAAAACTTAGCTGTTGAAGCAATGGAAATGGCGGCCACTTTACGCCCATCAATTAGTGCACAAAACAGACACACAGCCCGATCGACTAGTAATAACAAAGGGGCAATTACAAGTGAACGTCAACGATACCCGCATTGATGTCGTTGACGTTCACTTGGTGGCTGATCACACACAAAGGGATATCGCATTTCAATGTTTGACGCAATACACAGATATCTGTCTGCACAGCTCAATTGCTTAAGGGGACACTTTGCGCGGGCTCGAACTCACTGGTGGGCCTGGCTAAAAATCACGCTGTCTCACCAGGCTTCGTAACCGACAGAGATAGTATCAGTGGTGAGCAGTTAGACGCTAGTCTACACGCACAATGTTATTGAGTGAGATGCAGGAGCATTTTTGGCAAAAAAATCGCGAAAAAATTAAGAAAAGTCCTTCAGAAGATCGGGTTTTATGAAAAAACCACTGCACAAATCAATGACTAATAAAGTTTATTGAACTTATTGTAAATTGAACTTTGTCGGTACCGTCTTGATTTTCGAGATTTTACACTCCTTTTATAACTTAAACACGCTCAAAGTAAGGTTAAATTAGCAAGAAAAACGAATCTTTGTTGGCTCATAACTTTTTAATGGCTTTTTATTTTAGTATTCTGTTTCCGTACAGACAATAATAATAACGAGACAAAACCATACCATGTTTAAGTTTTGATGTACATAGTCAAACAGTGGAGTAAAACCTTCCCGAAGTGTGTATGGAAAAAATGTGGACAAGTGTCACCTTAACTAGACTGTCTGGTTAACTAAGTAAGTTGTGTGAAGATACAGTCATGAGCCTTAATATATTAACACTGTCTGTCTGTCACTTACAACTTTAAGTGCACGTTGAAATGGACAGACAGTACCTACTAATATATTAAGGCTCATGACTGTACCTTCACACAATTTACTTACTTAACCAGACAGTCTAGTTAAGCAATCGAGCTGTGCAGACAGATTTCTGTGTATCGCGTCAGACATTGCGATATCCCTAACCCGACAGTCTCAACTCGAGAACAACTAATTCGATTTACTTGTATTTTTCACTTATTAAACATTTTTTCTTGTGGTCTGACTAAGTGCTATCTTCTATCTTAGTATTAACTACTATATCTACCTATCTATATGACATGAATAAATTAAACAATGCGACACAAACACAATGGTAACATGCATCCGCTAAAGTTCCAAGGCGTGTGTGTTATAAACCGTCTATACCTACCGCCTTATAAATGCAGAGGGGTGACCTCTTTTGTTTCCAATAGCCACGAGCTATTGTATTGAGCTTTATAGGTATTCATCTGTGTGACCTGCATTTGAATGAAACAAATTTTGATGGCAGGTTTCTATTAAATTGAACTTTATGTAACTCAGATAAAGTGCTGATAATTATTTACAAGAAACATAGCTAGTACTACTAGTATAACAGACTTTTGTTTAGCAACCCAACCATGCTTGTCACGGGCGCAATCTACTGATGTGGTCATAGGTCAGAATATCGATGTCTATGCTTTGTCTGTGCTTAAATATAAATATGCTATGCTACACATGATGGCGTAGCAAATGTCGCCGTCTAGTTTTAATAACACGCGGAATCAAAGAAAACAGCTGGTGTCCTATTAGTACTACGGTTTAAAAGTGCAGTCTACGGTGTTGAGACGGAGTGGGATCTTCCTGTTTTCACCCTTTGGGGACGGAAACCAAAAAAAAGATTACCCAGTACCATACCGTGTTAAATACAGGTATCTACGGGTAAAATACAGCATTTTGTTTCGAAACCAGAAAAAAAGGGGTCGACTTAACCGTCATCCTCACAGGTGGTGTGTCTCCTGTTACCAGGCATGACTATAGACTTGATACGTACTCGTAATTGATTGCTCAGCCCTTATTACCAGTATAACACCCTTACGGGCGAGTACATCTGAATGAATGCCAACAAAGACCAGCTTGGCGAGAACTGGTTTCCCTCGAGGTGACGGACCCCCGTTAAGCGAAAGAAGGGATACTATGGATGCAAAGACGTGCGAAAACTTTGATTGCGCGATTTAGGACTTCTGACTGGTTGATCGTTTGAACTGAGTCCAAATTACAATTTGAGTTTGTTTTTTCAATTGAGTTGTTATTAAGAAACCTTTCTAGCGTTGTATTGAAAATTTATTAATAAAACTAAAAATATTAAAAAGAAAAAATATTTGATTTGTCTTTTCTTTGTCTATTTGTTTTCAATATAAATGGCTGAATGGATTTGGATGAAATTTTGCACACGGGTAGACCATGACCTGGATTAGGAAATTGGATACTTTTACTACAAAATATCAACTAACAGTGCATTAGACAAACATTTATAAGAATAATGATCAATTAGTGACTGTGGCATTAACTTTAGCGTGTTAACTACACAACCAAGTGCTTCAATTTCAATATTAGAATCTTAGTACCGTAGCACAACTTTTAAAACTGCAAAACTATATAATATTGATCTTTAAAAAAAAAAAAGCGCCATCTGTACGCATCGTGTAGTACTACTTCAACAGACGACACAAGTCATCTGTTGTTCCGGGAGTAACAATGTCTTCTTGAGATCAATTAATAAGAGAATTGAGAGTGGATATAAAAAAAAATGGCTATAAAGGGATATTAAGCAAGCTGGCAACTAGAATCATAATCAGGAGAAATGTAAATTTGGATCGGAAATTCAATATTATTCAAGAAGAAATAGACCATATTAATAAAACTGGAGTAGAACATAAATAACCAAAAAATACTCGAAATAGAAAAAAAATATAAGATTCAAGGATTCCTTTCTTAATAAACATATTTTCTTCGGTATGGAGAAAGGAGAAAAGTCGCATCAAAGCCACCCTCATCCCATCCCTCAAGCCACCCAACGAACCAAAGTACTCGTAAATATGATCTTTCAAAAAGTTCAAAGTTCGATTAGATATATCTTAAATAATGTACAGAGTCAGGACTCACCGTTATACAGTACAGCTCTTTTATCAGTCGAATCAGTATAGCAACAATTAACGCCTCCCAATTTCCGACATACATACAACTACCACAATCAGATATAATGAAATAATCTTGACATAAACCTCCCCCAAAACGGCCAGTCCCCGCGGTGGTAGTATCCCAAACTCCAAAGGATAGTGGGAAAAAAAAAATCAAAATCAAAAGTCATTTATTCAAACTAGGCTGTGAGTCAGCACTTTTCGAACGCCAAAATTACATAAGACAGTCCCCCAAAAACGCCCACCCTTCGACACTTCCTAGTGCTTTAGCTGGGGAGAAGAAGTGGCGCAACAAACTCCCCAGCAGCACAGCTGTCTGATAAGTTGGAAGAACTTGACTCTATACAGTAAAAACATTTAACGCTCAACCTACTGAAAACAAAAATACTGTTTAAGTTCTTACAACGTTCGATGACGAGCGTAAATTATAGAAAATCAAAATCAAAATATTCAAAATCAAAAGCGTAAATTATAGAGCCGGAATATGCAATAGGTATTTGTTGAGAGCTTGGCGCGCATTAGAAAAAGTAAAACACCTTGAAAACGACCTAGTTGCTTAAAATGTATCTATAAAACGGGTTACACTTGCTACACACAAAAAAAAAAAGTCGAATATTCTTCTTTTTGTTTATATTTAAAAAAAATTGTTCATTTGACTAATGTTTATTGTCTAAAGATAGTTTGCTGTAATAAATTATTTAAATAAAGACAATATTATCCTTGGTAATATTCTGCCGAGTAAAAATTTGACCAAATGAAAATGTAAATTCGTACTAAAATCATTTCAAATATTGCATTGGTATAAAACAAGGTTGCTAAAATTTGTTTGGATAATGAAATTTTGGTAAAACGGCAGAATCTCCTATAAAACATAAAGAATTTGGAACGTGTCCCTGGCGAGCTGTACTCCGGCCCAGTTGTTATTGCAATGCCTCCTGATTTATTATGACATCCCAGTTACTGGGTAATACGATACCTCTTGGTAAGACTGGTTGTGAGACATTCGGGCTTCTGATGACCCGTCACGACAGCCTAAGATCTACGAATGCCAGCAGGCTTAAAGTGCTTTCCGAGGCGCGGAGGGGTCTTCATATTATTATGTAGACCCATCGACACGCCAACCGCGGCAAGCATTGCTTATTCTGATCAATCGAGCCATGCAGCTGGTATTATTATTAGCCACAAGCCCCTTTATTTCATCATCATCATCAGCCTATAATGTTCCCACTGCTGGGACACAGGCCTCCTCTCGGTGAGAGGGATTGGGCCATAATCCACCACGCGGGCCCAGTGCAGGTTGGTAGATGTCACATGTCTACGATTTTTTTGGTTCTAGGACATGCCTGTTTCCTCACGATGTTTTCCTTCACCGTTTTGAGTGCAGTGGTGATGAAATAATTTACACAAAGTAAAGCGCCTGTCTGAGTTCGAACTCACGACCTACAACTCGTAAGTCGCGGCCGTTAACATTTGGCCACCACTGCTCTATTGCCTCTGCCCCTTTATTTAAGTTAAGGTATTTAACTATTCTGTTTTTTTTTTGTCTTTTACAAAACAAACAATTTGCTTCGTGCCTCGCAGTGTTTTGTTTCAATGATATGTTCTTGAAACAAAAGACTATAATTACTAAAGCACGGAACTCACTGACATAAAGATTAAAACACAGTTCGGATAGTCGGGTTATTTTTCTAGTTTCCATGTGTGAGAAAATGTAAAGCTGTGTGTACGAGTGTGATACTAAGCTAGAGCATACTTTTACAACTTTTTAGAACGGCAAAATGGCACATTGTAGTAAACCATACTATGTTGTTGAGGAGCGTTGTTTCATTATATTGGTAGTACTGGGGTTTCATTACCTTCGCTTTACTGTTTGAAACCTGGGCTTTATTTTTGAGTCTGAATTATTTTCTGTGTACATAATTTTACGTTCCTACTTCATTGTGTTTGTGGTTATAGTGTAACTGTTGAAATTATAATGAAACACACTACTTACTACATTTCCATTACGGCTTCTCTGTCCTGTTGATTTCCTCACGATGTTTTCCTTCACCGTTTTGAGTGCAGTGGTTTTGAAATAATTTAAAAAGTTGCTTTCCCAAAAGTATTTATTTATTGCACAATACTTATTTTTGAAGCGAAATTTGTGAGCAGGTACTTCCCGAAAATATTATTTAAAACAAACAAGAAAATGGAATAGCAAGAAAGTTGCTACATAACTTAACTATCGTTTCTCTGCCAAAAACAATAGAATTACAAAATAAGTCATATTACAGCGCAAGTAGATAATAATTATATCACAAAAATCTACGAACTACGTGCTACGGCGTAGCGCGCTAGCGAAGGCGTAGCGACGATTTCGAATCGTGTTCATTCGTTTTCTTTGCATCTACACACATAATGTCACGCCTGTATTCCACATTATAAGGGTTGGGTAGAGGTGTACTTATGGTAAACCCACGTTTCGCCAGTTATATTTAAGTACCATGTAATAGGGGCGAGCGTATTACCATCAACCGGACATAAATCAATACTCCAGGTTACTACTGAGAAATTAAGGATGCTGGTATAAATACGGTGCTGAGACATCTGATTACACACACACACACACACATAATTATACAAGGCAAGACAATGTGACAAGTTTCGACTGGATTTTGCCATTAAAGCTAAATGAAGTCGACATTCTGCGACTGTGCTTTTTTGCTTGGAAGTTGTGAATTGTTAACACAGAACGTTATAATCTATGACTAAATCATATGGCTTAATTTATATCAAAATACCTACAGAGCATTATAATTACGTTCTCTTTTTCTTTAGCTCCCTTGGAACCAGATACACTCATAAAAGAGTTTTATTTTTGTTTCTGTTGTTGCGAACTGATAAATTTTGTGGTGGACAAAGAGTTTGTTGTATTTATGCTAGCTACGAGTATCTTTGTGGGATTCTATTGAAGTGTATCAAACATACACAAGGAGTGATCCTTGTGTATGTTTGATACACTTCAAAAAAGGCAAATGTATTTGGCAATGTGTGAACATTGCCAAATACATTTGCCTTTTTTAATCACATGTATACTTATGTTTATAGAGGTAGTTAAATTAAAACAGTTATACATTACAGCAATCGTGTTTATTGGTTACCAAGTTTAATAAATACATAAATAGTTCAGTATACAGTTGTCTGGCGCTTTTGCTAGACGGGGAATATAGTGAGGGGAGTGACAGTCCCTCCGAAGAAATAAAACCTTCCGAGGGACGAAGTTACATAGAAGTGAGGGTCAGTGATAACTTTATCATGAGCTATATACGTAGCAGCGCACCACACGACTCGGCACAAACGCACACGTCAGAAATTCGGTTACAAGCTCATAATTTAGGGTAATGAACATTAGATAATTTACTTAACCACTAAAGTCTTAACAGTTCATACATTTTGGTGACATTGAAGTTCGATCAATAATTCAAAAGGTATTCGTCAGATTGTTACGGCAAGCAAAAGTTAAAGTACTACGATCTTAAAGTGAACCTCTTTAGAGCTTAATTAACTTTCGTTGAATGGTTTTCTTTAATGTCCTAGTTAAATGCAGAATGAAAATTATGTCTCTTTTCCACGAGAGTGGCCGCATTGTGCCCAGACGTTGCGCTCACTATGCCTCACCCGCGTCACTTAGCGGTCACTCCCGAAGTGAAACGATGCATTACCACGTAAGTTTCCTGTAGTATCATCAACCATGCGTAAAACAGTACAACAGCAATAAATAGACGTTTTTAAACTAACAGTGCGCTTGGCAGTAGTTACATGTTTGTACGTAAAACAGACCAAAGAACTAGGTAAAATATAACAGCCAGATTTTTTAATGAAATCCTTACTTTATATTTGAGTATAGATTCAAAAATTGTTCAGTCACAATTTATAAGAAATAGTCGTTATTTCACATCACATAGTAAAGTTATATTTAAATATACATTAAGAAATTCACAGCATTTAATTTTTTTACAGTGGATGGTATTATTGTCAGTTTGACAAAACTGAAATTATGGGTTACACATATTTTCATTTCTTCCTCCTCGAGGCATTGAAAGTCTTTTAATAAGTATGAAATTATAAAAACAATTGTAACAGTAACAGTTTTAATATCAAACTGTTTAAGAAAATACAAAAAGTTTAGGTCATTTTGGCACAACGATGTCCATCACAAGTTTAGACCGTACGCTACATTGTATACCAGCACTTATCTTACAAAGTCGGACAGTGCCGGATAGGCGGGTGGTCCTGTTCTGTCTCTGTCTGTGTGACTCGAGACTTTCTTGCTCTCATTCTAGCTCACCTCAGCTCCGCTCACATTTAATGCTTGCAAACTTGAAAGCGAAGTGATGAGCGAAGTCAACTTAGCGGTAGACGTTGTCATCACTTACGGTGTTTGCTTATGCTCACTTCGCTCATTACTCGTTTCAGTTAAAGCCTCGTTTACTCTAGTCCAATTTAAGGAGAAAATAGAGTAACAAAACAATGTAATATTTTCACATACTATAAGTACATGTAAATTGGTGGTAACTTTGACTAATAATAGTATAATAGATACACACAAAAGTTACTAACAGGCAGTGAAGTTGAACGAATCCCTGGTGAAAACACACGGCGTCAATAAACATGACGAAACGCCAATCCGTATGTTTCAATTAACATACAATTATTAATACGTAATTTAAAATCAAACAACAGGAATCCAAATATCGGTACTTTTAAACAATGTTTTTAATTAAGTATAACGTTCTTTTTACAAAATTCTCTACCTACGTCTCTAGTTCGAATCATTTATTTTTATTATTTAATATTTACGAAATTATAATATTAAAATAAAATATTTTTGTTGTTTTTTATTTATTTAACCCGTTAATTTTAATTTCTCTCGCAATAGAGTTTTCCGTTTAATTCCAATTTTGAGTTCTCTATGTACCCTCCTGATAGTGAAACTTTAGAAAGAGAGAGTGAGAACGAAGGAAAACACAGAAGTCGTAATATCAGTAAGAGTGGAGTTGTAAGGAGTGATTATGTGAACGCAATCTACCTACTCGGTTGTGAAGAAGGAAGAATTGCATAGTTCACAATTATACACCTACTATGCAGGTACAACATTTATTACATAATATCTCGATTATTTCTAACAGTTACGACATACAAACTACCGTCATATTTCACAAGTGTTGTCGATGTTTCAAACCCGTCATAACCACAAGGATGTTGAAAAATGACACGTATCATAACTCCTCTAGAATAACAGTAAATATGTTCAGTATGTCCCTTACATGTTGCCAAGATGGCAGCCACAGTTCATTGATGTAATAAAGATGCCCTCTCGCGAGCTTGTTAAACCCGCGCGAACTTATTTGGCAGTGACTTATATTGCAGAATCAGTAAACTCGTCGCCGAAGACAAAGTTGAGTTATCAGCTTTAAACTTTTATCATAGGCATCAATTAAACCTGAGATTGTTGTTCGAAACTAGTTAGCTTCATAGTGCAGCGTAAATAATCGATGGCTGATTGTAATTATAGTGACCACAATCCATTAAACAGTTAAACGGTTGTAAATCCTAACCTACATTACATGACTTGGAAATATTCAAATCTGCCTTAATGTTGCACAATAACTACGTTAAGCTAAATTATATAAATCGTTGAACATAATTTATTTGCAATTACATAGTTTCTTACGACATTGCCTTTCGCTAACAAATCGCTCAGATTTCGAATAATGAATTCATTGAAATAGAAAACTCTACTGACAGCTTCCTGAACTAGACCTGGAGGACCAGGACCGAAACCTGAATTCATATTGAACAGGCTTAATAACATGTAAATGAAAACCTACCAAATATTAAGGCAATATTATATCATTAAAACCCAACCGTTCACATTAAAATATTCCTCAATATTGAATATGGACTTTAGTTTTACTCTATGTGGATTAAAATTTAAAAATAAAAATGTAAAAGCCGGTTGAATGCAAGCTATTAGTCTTACTTGCAGTTAATTCTCTTAATTGAGATCGTTTTCTGAGTCCAGAACTTATAAAGAATTTATGAACTTCAAGCTGTGAGCTGTAGCTTCTCTTGTTCATAACTTTCAGGAGCTCGCAGCGCGCGTCATTTAACAGATCGTTGTATATTTTAAATTTAATGGTCAAGGTTGGTCATTCATTGGACTTCTCATTGGCATAATGAGAAAGTCAATATTGCCTGCTAATAGAGGCGGATATTCCATTTCCATACAAAATCCCAACCCTAATGAAATATGACAGAAGCTTTCTAGTATAATAACCAAACAGACACATATAGACGTAATTACCTCATCGGTTAAAAACCCTCAACACTTTTTCGGTTATCCATTATTTTGTTCGGTTTTGAAAGAAATTGAATTACACAAAAATTATTTAACGTGAATATATTGCAAACCTAATTATCACGCAAAGTTATTATTTTGTTCAAATAATACGAAACTGCTTCTATGATAAGCTAACTAATAGTTTTGACAAACAATAATTATTAATTAATTGGATATGGCTTTTCTGAAACAGGAACTTCTGGTATAATAGCCAGAGCTACACTGTTGTTGTTACTTGAAGTGAATAAATAAATAAGTTATTTTTCGTTAGAATTCACAAACTGAGGTTTCCAAATCCCATTGGTATTAATTAGTGAAATATGCAATAGAATACTAATGCATATTCCGCTAGTAGAAACCGATAGGATAAGCAGCACAAAATGAATCCTACAACGCATCAATGGTATAGAAGTGAACAACCGAACAAGTGTGGAGCGTAGTTTATTGGTACACAGACATTTATTATGTTAAACATCTATCAATTGGAATCAAATTGTCGGATTGAAGTCACGGTCCGCTGACAATATCGCTGGACGCGACTGCCCATTCAACAAACATTTCTATATTTTGACTAAAATTATTATTTCGCCCGTTTTTAGCAACCCTAATGTTCTCAATCAATTTGAACAAACGTCCAAATATTTACAGTGACACACCAAACGGGATGTGAAAACGAGACTCTACAATTTCACTCACTGCTCGAATTTCCATATAGTCGTCGAGGAGTTGCGTTGTGCAATTATTGTACTTGAATAACAATTACAATTATTTTATCTTCCATTCGATGTGGCCACTTCAAGTTGGCTGGGTTTAGGTGAATTGATCGAGCATTTTAAAGCACATTGTTAGATTGATTTGACAAACCGTGCTCCTGAGTACTGGTGCTCGTGGCTCGCGGCAGACTTTACAATCCAAATAGAGGTTGACGTAATATGTGCAATGCTATGCATGTGATTTAAACTCCCACGTCGAGAATACTAATTAGATTCAGTGTGAGCTATTGAATTAGTTTGGCGTTGGAATTGGTGCGCGCCGATTATGATATTTCAGAATTTTAGTTGCAGTTGTCACATAGATTTAACTGATTTTCGGTATTAGAACTACCAATTCCATATATATATTCAAATGAGATACATAAATGTTGAGACATTGTAAATGTAGAACAAGTATTGTATCAAGTAGTCAAAGGTGTCGTTTTCTTCCTCTTGATGGTATATAGGGAGGTATCGTGGGTCGCTATAGAATAGCGATGAAAACACGTACGTTGAGTCAGTCATGGTACTGTTGATGTTACGGACGACAGTCTCAACAATTTATACAGTAAATGTTCAATTTTCTTTGTTCATTTCAAATAATATCACTTGAAAGATATTGATTTGACTGCTTTTTACTAAGATGTTACAAAACAGTTTGCACCTCTATTTAATTATTGCTCAAGTTGATGACTAAATAAGCCGATATTAACAGTTTCAGACCTATATTCGAAGTGAGTCCCGTTTGATTGACGTGTCACTGTTCCACTCAAATACACGCCCTAACAAATAGAAACAATTTTCAAATCAGCAGTCGCGTGTTAAGAGTTAGTGGCAATCTACACGTATTCGGTGTAGAATGCGTTGCTGGTGCAATTTCCGTTGTCGTTGGGCGAGTCGGGGTGCTCCTCGGGCTCCACGCCGTTCGTGCGCATCTCATCACGGACCTGAGTAAATAAACATGATTTATGCCTCATTACGAGTGCGGCTTGAGGTGAAAGAGAAGCAACTAAGTTAGCCCAAGTCTTGTATGCTTCAACTGCATCTATGTTCCCGAACGTTTGAATATCAGAATATTCATAAATCATATCCAGCAAGATATTCACTTAAACCGGACGGTATCGAGTGACAGATCACTCGATACCGTCCGGTTTAAGTGAATATCTTGCTGGATATGATTGAAACTATTGATATGGCAGCTGTGGAACACGTTACTTGACGTCAACACAGTTTGATGATTCAAATTGTAAGCTTGGTCGTTATTATATAATAGTCAAAAGTTAATTCTAAAAACTGAATTATTACAACGACAAACAAGTAACACTTTAGTTACCTACTTGCTTATTGTTAGTAACGCTAGCAAATACAGTAAGAACTTGAGAGTCTAGCTTTCGTTTGTTTAACCCGTCGCACGTCTTTATAAAAAAAAACATGTGCATATGGTTCTTTCATAATTATTCAGTGTTCTCTATTACAACTCTTTTTAAGTATCTTCGTAAGCGTAGATACTAAAAAAGCATTGTTATCAAACTTTGAAATATAATGTCATACAAAGTTAATATTTTAGATGTTCGCCATCAATATTGTGCTTCTAATCTATTTAGTTCGCAAGCAGCACCTGCCCCTACATGTAATCCGATCAAAACCAAAAATTTACGAACACTATAATCGTCGTCGGCACACACTACCCAATATCCGCTATTACTTTTTTGTCCATGTCATTATATTTATCCACCATCCAGCATTTAAATAATGTGAAACCGATCAATACTTGAGATTTGGGCTATAAATGTTTATTGTAACCGTAAGTACGGTTGGAAACGAAATAGGACATAGGACTTTGTTACCAGTGTTGTACTGCTTTTTTGTGGGGAATATTGTATTTTGCTTAATAACTCAAATAGCTTTAAAAAAAGTAACCATGTACCTTCTCAACTTGGCGCATTACGCGCAGCATGTTAAGCCCAGCGAGGTACTTGAGCTCCTGCACATTCCACTGGCCAGAACGAAGCAGCTCAGCAAAGAGTTCCGGGTATCTGGACACGTCCTCCAAACCACGAGAAACCCTAGAAGTTGAATTTGGGTTTAAAGATTCTTTATTTATTCTAGAAGAACATACATTGTTCACTTAGCGAATAAATACATTATTAAAGTAGGTGTAGTCCAGTAGCAAACAGTTTTGATTTGGTAATGTAGGTACTCGTAGGTACGAATATATAGAAATCGTATTGTGTGTAAGACTTACATAATAATAAGTCGTTAATTTATTAGTTTTGTATTGTTTGAGACGTACAGCTTGAGTTTGGCTTTAAATGTGGGAGAGAAGATGTGCTCCTGATATCTGCCGGTAGATTATTATAAAGTTGAACGCCTTCGTATTTTATATTTTTTCTACCATATTGCGTCCGCGGGGCGCGCGTCTGTAGTTTGTTAGGGTTCCTTTGGCTGTACTTGGATATTTTCGTGTGGAAGGATAATTGTGTGTGTATGGTTTTGTTAAGGATTTATCTAATGAGAACGCAGGAATTAAATGTATAAAGTTGATGAATGCTCATTAGTTTGGTGTTTTTGTGTAGCTCGGATGTAGGTGTGTGATAATCGTAGTTAAACAAAAGTTTGATTATTTTATTTTGTGCTATTCTAGAAGATCTTTCATAGTAGATTTTGTGGCACACCCCCAGATTTCGATTAGATAATTTATTTGTGAGCGAACCAGTGAGTTGTAAATATTGAAGCGGATTTTTTTTTGGAATGTTATTTATGTACCCGCGCATTGATCCCATTAGCGAAGTCCCAATTCGAGGTTATTATCATACTTGAGTGAAAAATTTAAGGTTGAACTAGACTTTCGTTATAAAATACAAGTGGGAGTGTAAAGCTGAGGTCATCAATAAGGTAAGTTTACCTGTTCACACCATCGAAGTCTCCACCGATGCCAACGTAGTCAGCGCCAATCATACGCTTGATGTAGTGGAAGTGCTCTGCGAACAAGCAAACAGTTTAAATTAGCATACCAACAATGCCAAATCAACTTTCAGCGCTTACATTGTTTGCAGCTGAAAATATTTTATTTGAAGTCTTGGAAGAGAAGAAAATCAGAAGTGTTGAACTAAAATAAGAGCTTGCTATTAAAACGGCTAATGAAAACAACACTTCAAGCTTTAAAAAATATTTTTTTTGTAAATTACTGTTGTTATGATTTTTGAAGAAATACAAAGTTGTGGCAACCGTAGTTGATAAAACTTCGGGCTCTGACAGGTGGTCAATACATACAGGACTTACAGCTGTCAACCACACAGACTCAACTCTGCGATTAGACTTGTGACTTGTTGATTTATGCAGGATAAAATTTTAACCAGTGCGCAAACTGCATATTATTCTAAACCCCCTAGCGTAGAAAATTTTCGACAATTATACAAAAAAATCAGCTGTTCCATACATTTTGACCGCGTAGTTATTTATTGCACTTTTGTAAGAAACAGCAGATTTTTGTTTTGTATAAACCAAGGAAAAATTTCAAACCCTGCGTTGAAGTTTAGAATGATATGCTGAATTCATGGTTACAGTTTGCGCACTGGATAAAAATTTATCCTGTATGGACCTGATAGCTTATCTTGACTCGTAGATTACAAGTAGCTTCAGCGACTGCCAGACGACGTATACAGAATGGTGGCCGCTGCGTCTACGACTAAGTATTTTTATACGTAAAAGAACGCGATAAGGCTTCATAAAGGCGCATGCGCGAAGCTTGCTGTCGAAAAGTTTGCAAAAACATTTCGCAACATTATCCTTGATCGGAAATAGATCATCGGGTAGGTAGTCACGTTTGTGCCCTCGTGTCAGTTATGGTGAATTTGGACGTCAAACAGTTATGACGTTGATTGTTTAGTAACAAGAATTGATAAAAATATATTCCCTGAAAGTTTAAAAAACATTGCAAAATCAACTACCTACAGACAATCAATCTGTCTAGTCTTTTCCCAAGTTTTTGTATGTTATGCTGGATGTCGACCCCAATAAACTTGGAAAAAGGCTAAGCGATTCATTAAATGATGGGTTGTCGTCACCGAAGCAGGCCTAAAAAACGCTTGCGTGACGATTTAGACTCCTGACACATCATCATCATCATCATTTCAGCTAAAAGACGTCCACTGCTGGACATACGCCGCACTCAGGCTCCTCCACTTCGACTGGTCTTGTGCTTCCCACATCGAGCGGATTCCCGCGGCCTTCACAAGGTCAAGGTCCACTCCTGACCCATTGGCCGAAAAAAGCAAAACACTATTTGGAAATATTTGTTGGCGACTTTTGCCGAGGAATGGGGGCAACATGACATACATAGGTTAAAAACAAGCAAAAAAAAAGAAGGAACTTTATCGAGCAATTACGTTCTCCTATGAATACAATATTAAAAGTTCCGACATTAAAACTCTATTCAGACTTAAATTAATGCTTCAACTTTAATTGCATTCAACACGCAAATTAATAGTTACATTTAAATGAACCATTACAAATTGGAAAATTATTCCAACTTCCGATCGGGATTTCTCGTAATATTGTTATGAATATTAAGCACGTTTTTTGGCCACTGATCCAGAACTTGCAAAGATGTCGGTAGTTTGTATTCCGTCTCGGGCCGATAGGGATGATGCTCATAAATCAGTCGCAACGTAAACATCACACGCTAGCTAATACCGTGGCTTTGCGTCCATTTTATTTCCTGACATTAGGACATACTTAGTTTTGACAACTTTAACCTAGTTTTTATATGCTTATTTGATTTCTCAGTTGATGATAAAGAATATACATATAAGGGGAAAAAAAATAAAAAGGTACCTATCTAATTGTTTTTTCTAAAATTTGAGAACAGTGAATACATGCCACATCAAAGGTTGGATTTTATGGGTTTACTAGCAGCGCCCTGCGGTTTCAACCGCGTAGTTCCCATTCCCGTGAGAATACAGGGATAAAATATAGCCTATGTCACCCGGGGATAGTGTAGCTTCCCAACAGTGAAATAATTTTTCGAATCGGTTCAGTAGTTTCGGAGCCTATTCAATGCAAAAAAACAAACATACATACAAACAAACAATCACATTTTTCCTCTTTATTATTAGTATAGATATAAGGATAAAATTAGGGGCTTGTGGCCAAATAACAATAGCTGCACGGGTCGATAAGCTACGCTCGCCGTGGTTGGTCCGTGGATGGGTGACCATCTTTACATATCAAGACCCCTCCGTGCCTCGGAAAGCACATTAAGCCGTTGGTCCCGGCTGTCATCTGTGGATCTTTGACAGTCGTTACGGGTCGTCAGAAGCCCGAAGTCTGACAACCAGTCTTACCAAAGGGTATCGTATTACCCAGTAACTGGGTTGTGGAGGTCAGATAGGCAGTCGCTCCATGTAAAATACTGGTATTCAGCTGCATCCGGTTAGACTGGAAGCCGTCCCCAACATATTTGGGAAAAGGCTAGGCAGACAATAAGGTTAAAATTAGGTGATAAATTAGACATCCAATGAAATGTTTGTGTAGTAGGTCGTATAACTTTGTATGAAGATTGTATTATTTGTAAAGTGACAACTGACCCATCTCAATGAGAAGTACAAAGTAAGCTTCCACCATATTATTAGCATAATCATAACAACAAAATATTAATAATAAACAAACTAGACACTCTTGCAATACAAGAATCGCAATATATTGATGTTGTAGCAAGTTCAGTAAACGCGGCTGGCTAAATAAATCATAATATTAATGGATTTCCCTACATATCGTGCAGGCGAAGGCTGTATACATTATATATATTATACTTGTTTGTACGAACATTGATGTATCTACGTATTATGCTCAAACTTATAGATATTAATCACAGATCTGATGGCACTTACACTGCTATCTTTTTGGAATTTACTTCCAGACTGGGACTTTGATTTGTTGTTTTCATTTTACTTAATCTAGCTTCTAATTGGTGTGTTCAATATGTATAATTTTCGAAGTGCTAATTTTTGATCAATAGGTTGAAGGGAAGAGAACTAGCCAATGAATACAGGTGTAAGAATTTAGTAGGATCCCCGCTCTATGTATATTAGTGGAAATATTTGCCCATCTGTGGGTTTAATGGGCAATCCCGAATTCCCGAGGTACCTGTGTTTCACCATGTAATATCGTGTGGCGTTCGAAATACGATGATTTTTTAAATTGTACGCCTAAGAGTTAATTTTCTGTGTTATTTGCATGTGTATTGGCTGGTTTAGTGGGTAGTTTTGGGGTTGCTGTATCTATTTTAAATAGCAGCACATTTTTTTAAGTTTAATGATGATTCCAATCGTCCATTGTGATTGTAATGGTTGAAATAACTGTGACTTGTCAGATCGCATAAGATAAAAGTCAATTTACTTAGTTGTAGCTTTTACGTGTGACTTCGCTCGTGTGAAGGTCAGAATTTGTCTCACGGGAACGTGCTTCTGAGATAAAGAGTATCCCATGTCCTAACCCAGGACGTGATTTATCAGTGAGCCGAAAGCCATTTAGCAGTAAATAATGTTAGCGGAGAGGCCGACAGAGTTACTTTCGCATTTATAATATTAGTATGGAAGTATGGGTGTTTCTTTCGTTGTACCTTTTTATTGTCCCGTTTGTTACCGGGCGTAACAGAATACCACCATCCCATCTCTTCCCGTGGTTTGCGTAGAAGGCGACTAAGGCACTTACTAGAGAATGGGCAGCAGCGTTCTCTATGCATTTTATCACCATACTGCGATCGCCAACCCGCCTGCCAAGCGTGGCGATTATGGAAAAACCCCCCAAAAATACGTAGAGTGGGAAGGCCTCCCACAAGGTGGACCGATGACCTTGTGAAGGCCGCAGGTATACATTGGATGTCGGAAGCAGGTTGTCCGGTCGAAGAGGAGGAGCCTGGGGGAGGCCCATGTCCAGCAGTGGACGTCTTTCGGCTGAAATGATGATGTGGATGACCTTTTTATTATTTCGAATCAATGGTAGTTCTTTTAATTATATCTGATCTAATATTATAAACAGAAAAGATGAGATTTTTGGCACGTTTGTTTGTCACGCTTTCACGCTAAACTGGCTTATCGGATTTTACTAAAATTTGGCGCATTGGTAGACCATGGCCTGGATTAGGCCAAATACTACTTTTATTCTGATTATCTTACGGGATCACGACGATGCGAATGAAACTTAGGGGTGCAGCTGGTTTATAATAAAAACACCTACAGCACATTCATTAATGCTACCTGAGCTCAGATACTTACCAGCGACGTCAGAAATGGTAGCATTGGGAGCGCATTTCACGAAGTCGGGGAAGAAGTTCACCATGATAATACCGCCATTTTCTTTCTGAAAACAAGCATAAACTTCAGTTTCTGTTGACCAGTAAACCAAGTTGCAAGTTTAGAATTCTTAAGGTGCCACTGACTGGGCACGCCACGATTGCGGCGGTAAGTCCCCTCTTTGAGGAGTGGTTTGAGAGGCGGCATGGCGTCCTCACCTTCCGCCTGACGCAGGTCCTCACCGGACACGGTTGTTTCGGGAGGTTCCTGTTTCGGATAGGGCGGGAGGAAACGCCCGGGTGTTTCCACTGCGAAGATCGCCCTGAGGACACGGTGGAGCACACGGTGGCGGTCTGCCCTGCTTGGGCGGAGCACCGCCGTGTCCTCGTGGAGGCGATCGGCGGCGGCGATCTCTCGCGTTTGGCCCTGGTCCAGGCCATGGTACGGAGCGAGAGGGCATGGGGAGCCGTCACCTCCTTCAGCGAAGCAGTGATGCTCGCGAAGAGGGAGGCGGCGCACGTGAGGGAGAGGCAGCATATGCGCCCTCGCGACCCCAGCCGCCGCAGGATACGGAGACGCCCTGGGCGTCGGGAATCCCAGGCCGATTTCCGGCCACCGTAGGCATGGGCTTGCGGACGGCGAGTAATGGGTAGCTCGCTGTCCGGTAAGGACCAAGCCCAAGTCGACGGCGCGTTGTGTTCCACGCGCGCCTCAAAGAGATGTCAGCACAAAAAATGATGGGGCCCGCAAGGGCCGATGCCTGCCAGGGGTGCGGGTTTGTTCGAAAGAGACACCACAGCCCCTGGCTTAAGGGCTACTGAAGGAACACGGGTGGGTTTTAGTCAGTAAAAGTCTGACACGCCCTCCTGCTCCACCCAGAGCGGGAGAAGTTATTTGATGATTTCCCACCCAAAAAAAAAAAAAAAAAAAAGGTGCCACTGATGAGCGAAAGTATCGCGGTGATAGTCACGCCGTTATCTAATTCTATAGCAACTGCATAGACCGATCTCCACACGGCGATATCATCGTGACAAGAATTTGATGACACGGCGAGACTGTCGCCGCGATTCTCTCGCCCGTCAATATGGCGCCTACAACAGCTTTTTGTGAAGGAGCCCATCAGAGTAAACACTGCAATCTTTTACTGCCGTCAAACAGCGGTTCGGTTTGAACTCTACAAACGCTGCTGACATATTTGTACTACTTTTTATTGCTGAATGGAGTAGCAATGTATACCAAACTATTGTTAGGAGTATCTAAACATAAATTATTGGTACATTATTGGATTGAACAAGTGTCGTTCTTTCTGTCATTCTATTGTAAGTAGGTCAGAGACGGCAGTGATCTCTTGCGTTTTTACCGTTAATAAAATACGTTTTATGGTTTTATAATACACTGACTTTTATTGTCATATATAATGCTTACATTTGTACATTAGATGGATCTAGCAGTTACTTATTTTTGTTACTAACAACCATGTCGTCAATGGGCACACCACGATTGCGGCGTGCGGCCCCTGCTTGAGGAGTGGCTTGAGAGGCGGCATGGCGTCCTCACCTTCCGCCTGACGCAGGTCCTCACCGGACACGGCTTTTGGGAAGGTTCCTGTTTCGGATAAGGCGGGAGGAAACGCCCGGGTGTTTCCATTGCGAAGATCGCCCTGAGGACACGGTGGAGCATACGGTGGAGGTCTGCCCGGCTTGGGCGGAGCACCGCGGCGGCGTTCTTCGCGTCCGGCCCTGGTCCAGTTCATGGTACGGAAAGTGAGTGCATGAGTGTGCGGGTCGCCGTCACCTCCTTCTGCGAAGCAGTGATGCTCGCGAAGAGGGAGGCGGCGCACGTGAAGGAGAGGCAGTATATGCGCCCTCACGGCCCTAGCCTTCGCAGGAGACGCCCTGGGCGTCGGGAATCCCAGGCTGATTACCGGCCACTGTAGGCGTGGGCTTGCGGACGGCGAGTAATGGGTAGCTCGCTGTACGATAAGGACCAAGCCCAGGTCGACGGTGCATTGTGTTAAACGCGCACCTCAAAGGGATGTCAGCACAAAGTGATGGGGCCCGCAAGGGCCGATGCCTGCCAGGTGCGGGCTGTTCGAAAGAGATACCGCCGCCCCTGGTAGTTACACAGGCTATTGAGGGAACACAGGTGGGGTTTAGTCAGTAAAACTCTGACACGCCCGCCTGCTCCACCCAGAGCGGGATGGGGAAGTTATTTGATGATTTCCCAGCCAAAAAAAAAAAAACATTTCGTCAATAACTAAGTCGATGGTAAATGTATATAATTATGAAATGTTACGGCCACGCGTTCGCATCATCATTGCATCAACGAATATACGGGCCGATCCGATTTTATTCGCACTGACTTAAAGACATTCATCGATGGGAACAACTTTAAATTGGTGTCGTTCATTCTTAAGTTGGGCCGCAGACTAATATTGTAGAGTCATGTGGGGTAAACGTACGCGGCGAATAAGTGTCCGCAGTGCACATTAAGCGAATGCCACGGATAACAGCAGGTCGAGACCTGCCGAATTAGGTTCGCGTTTGACCACCGAGCAAGAGTACTGCGTCACAGGTTTGCCGCACAATGCTTTGGAAACTTACGCGACAATATTACTTTCGCGCGGATTTGTTATTTATTTCTTTGAAATTGATTTGCATACTGAAGGCATATTATTAGTCTGATTGAATAGCAAAGTAACTGGGGATAGGAGAAATTAATCAATATTTTGTGTGAATCTACTATTTTGTCCAAGGTAAGTCATACTTCGAAATTTTATTATTTTTATTTGCTTTGATGGGATGGGGTAAGTATCCGGGGGTAAGTGTTCGCAGCAATTAAAATGCAGATATAAACCGACATTTACTCGTGAACTAGAGGTACGTTATTATTTACACATCTGATGGCCATGCTTTCCAGGTTATTTTATGAAAGTATCGTCACCATCGTTATACAATCACGTTTATTGTTTAACTATTTGAGTATATGATAGTAATAAAATGGAATTTTATTGTGTTTTCAGGAATAAATTTATAGCCATTGTAAAGCTAGTAACGAGAGGTTCTACGGTCTCACTTTGAACGCAATTTCGAACAGATTTGATAAAACGACAAAAATGACTGGAAAAGACTGCATATAGCAAATTAAGTTTACGTGCGTACAATTTGTGGGCGTTGCGTACAGTTAACCGAAGGCGTGCGGACACTTTCCCACCGATGCGGGTAAAAACCCGCATTTCCCTTGTTGATTAAATTATTAAGTAAAAGTAATAATTATTGTTAGAATTGAAATTTTATGTTTTGTTTTTGTTCACAAATGTTTATAACATTAGAATAAAACGTTTTTTTTTTTAAATTATTAAAATCTTTTATTCTGGAAGCAATTAACTAAAAAATGCGTACGTTTACCCCACATGACTCTATCAATAACTGATATGGAGTAGACATCTTCCATAACTTCAGACTTCGTACTTAGGGAGAAGACCTTCAAGAGCATCGTATTCAAACAATGTATCTTAAACGAAATGGAAGATTAATTCCGCTAGCTAGATTATGCTTTCATAATACATAAAAATCTGTCAAGAGTCACAAACCAGTGAGTGAATGATGTCGTCAGGTACATTCCGTTTGTGGTTGCAGAGACTGTAGACCGAGGAGTGGGTGAAGACCACGGGCGCCCGGGAGATGCGGATGGCGGCTCTGGTGGTGTTCTCTCCAACATGGGAAAGGTCTACGATCATGCCCAGGCGGTTCATCTCACGCACCACTTTCTGTAGACAAGGATAGGTAGGTTGCAGAACAGCCGATCTACTCTGTAAATATCTTCCCCGTGAAGTGAACTTTCAATAATGTGAATCCTTAGCAACAGGTGGAGTGACAGCTCACTTTATTATCGCTTCACCTAAGTTTCACGGTGAGATTTTTCAGAATAAATCGGCTGTATTATCTTACGATGGTGTTACGCTAGCTGCCAGCTTTTAAAAAGGTTTGCTTGTATTATTTCTGATGGGTTATTATATACTCCTCGAAAGTCTTAATTTATTCTCATATTTGTGGGTAATGATATAATTATAAATTTAAAAAAAATCCATTCCTAAGGGTAGGAAAACAGGGGATGATTGATTGTTTACTCACAGGTTTTAATACTGAGTTGTGTATTACAAAAAGTAATCAAAAATTAAGCATGTAGTAATTAGTAGATTATAGCCAAAATTACAAAATAAAAACATTTTACCAAAAAAATTAAACCGTCGAAAAAACTGAAAAGCAAAAAATTATAAACCTGCTTTGTTTAATCTTAATAACTAAGTTCGGAAGTCGGTGACATAGAATTAAAATACATATCCAAAGTCACCGACTTCCTAACTTAGCTTCAGCAGTTAATTTGTTTTGTTAAAAAGTTTTTATTTTTAATTCCAGATTTAACATTTTATTTCAAAAAATATAAACGTGGCCACCTACTGGGCTCAAACTATTTTAAAACATGACTGTGCAGGACAGCCTGTCTCAAACAACTAAATAAATACTCTTACAAGCAAGTAGGCATGAAAAGTCGCATTTTTAGCTCTACACAATTCGGAGATAAAATCTTACGGAATGTTCCGGAGCACAGTTGTGCAGACTATTCTAAATAATAATTTAATTTGATCAGTGCGACTTGACCACCAGTTACCTAATTTGTATTTATATTGTAGGTATTTATTCAAATGAACTAATTGTTTTGATGTGTTTTTGTTTTTGATTGTGGTCCAGTAAGCTAAGAAAAGTCAGTTCCTCCTTTTACAATAGGAAGGTATGTATATAGTATATGTTGATGATTTTTTTGGGGTGTTATCATGTTTATCATTGGACTATTAATATCATTACCGTTTTCTATTACATCTCTTGTGTGTGTGATGGTATTAACTATAGTAAGTACCACAGTACACGCCAAACTACTACTATTACGACTACCTGCACACTCATGGTGGCGGAATCATAAGGAGTGTGCGGGTAGGCTCACCAGGGGCGGATCTTAAATTTGTGGGGCCCTGGGCTAATACTGCTTAGGGGCCCTACCTAATAACTGAACCAATTGCCATTTTGTCAAAAAACTTTTTAATTCCAGATAATTTTTATTATTGACAATATCGTCTATTATTTCCAGTTCGGTTGGGGGCCCTCTTTATCCACGGGGCCCTGGGCTGCAGCCCAAAAAGCCTTTAAGTAGATCCGCCCCTGAGTCTCACAATGCTTTCAAATCACTGTTCAAAGATAAACACAAGTATTTTTAAGGTAGGAAGACCAAGAACAAAATCTAGAGTGATTATATTAGAGTTACTCGTTTTAAAAATAAAAAAAAACTGGCACTCCTGGAGTGCCAACAGAAGTGAAAACTGGAACAATTACGTATGTACTTTTTTAATCGTCAATACAGGATTTCACATTGGGTCCTTGGGTCCTGATTGCTCTCGGTAAAAAATGATAAGTGAGCGATCGACTTCAGCCATTAAAGGTAACAGCACAGATTTTTACGATAAAAATACAAAGGGAAAGAAAGGGATAAAATAATTATAATTAACTAATGAAAGAAAGGGACTTTTCCAAAAGATATCAACGTGCGACTCGTCCGTGTGCTCGTTCACCCATACGTTCACAGTATACATATAGCTCATGGAGAGCGTTCGGTGACGATGACGCGAGTTCCATGATTTTTGTTCACCCAAAAAGTGTTCAACGCGCGTAAAGAGGTATTCAAACAATATATTCACTTCAGAAAATATATGCACACAAAAACTCTAGTAATTTCTAGCTATCATAATTATGTTTGATGTTTGTTACAAATAAAGTTATGCTTATGACACTGTCACTGTTCGTGTTTTATGATCATGTATTCTATTTTATGAAAATTAGCAATAACGTCTTTTGATAAACATTCTTTAACTTCGATGCTATGGTGGTCTGAAAGTATCCTCTGAAGGGTAATGAAGCAGTATGGCTGCTAGGGCTACTTTTACAATAACCTCACCGAGCTACCATGCACCTTTCCTACCTAACCTACTCCAGACATCATTCCCACTTTCCTTACAAAACAAATCGACATTTTGAACCTTCCATAATAACAGTGGCCTTGCAATCAGACATTCGCGTAGCTCTTACAACACCAAAAATAAGGTTGAAAGTCGCTTACCTCTCCAAATTCGGTCAGCCCATTGGTCACGGGTGCTTCATTCGATGAGTCGGCCCTGAAAGGAAGGAATAAATGACGCAAAAAGGAAAACAAATGTACATCACAAACATACATGTTATTTAAGTATATTTACTAAAAAGAAACGTTCGCCACTGTTCATTCGCAACGCTTTTTTTTGCAGTTGCCCATCTCATAAGATACTGAAGTGTATAAGGATCAAGTTGACAAGCCTATGCACACATAGAGGTAATATCAAACGAAACTAAATCACAATCACGTATTCAGAGCTATTCAGAAATGCTTGCACCTGTTAAAGGTATTTTCTTTTGTCACAGTGTGCGTAACGACCAGGCTTTTCAATATAAATAGTTGGAATATTGTGCAAGTTCTGACACATACAGAAGCTAAGCGTACGTGATTGATTTTATTAGTCAACTGATTAATATTTGATTTCAAACGGATAATGAAAGGAAACCATTGTTGTTGGTTGTCCAATCTATCATGTCATGCTGAAGATGACGCGAAACATAAAACCCTTCATGTTTCGTGTAAACAATAATGAGTTCAGATCTTGGTAAACGGTTTGATAATCACAAATAATTCGATGATGTTTGTCAGATTCTCTAGGTAGACTGACTTGGTATTTTTAGCCCAATTAATTGTTACTAATACTGTAGTGTACGAGGGACAAATAGTAATGCTGTAGTCACTCAGCTTAACATACGAGCCAAATTCAAGTTGGGCTAGAACATGAAGGTTTCCAAACAATATTTAACGCTACATAAAAAAAAACACGTTTCTCACATGGGCGCCTTTTGATTTTTTACTTTAGTATCGAAAGAACAATGCAATTTTGCCCAAAATGTGTGCCCCTCGGGTGTTACACAAGCCCTCCAATGCATTTGATAATTTTGGTATAATTGACATTGATACCCCAGGTGCGGCCGACACGCGGCCAATGGACAGAACATAATTATCAGCCGAGGACTTTTTTGTTAGCAAAAACAAAAAAAAATACAACAAAGAAAAGGAAGAGCTGTTTGGGCATGAACTATTTTCTTTAAATAAATATAGTGTACTTAAAATTTCGTAATAGGCATGTAAATTTAAGTTAAGTATATTTATTTATTAAAGAGAAATTGTAAGTCTTTTAAACTCCAATTTATACAGTCCTTTTGGTTTGACACATAACAAGAATGAAGCCATTGGAAATACCCAAGCATAATGAGGAATTTAATAACGTCATATTAAACAAATTAAAAAAAATTGTTGATGAAGAATATTTATATCTGAAAACCATGGCCTTCATGAAGCGTGTTACTTAATAAGTCTAAAAAAAAGTATCGTATAGCGTGCTCGGATGGCGGACTGAGAATTAATTGTTACTAATACTGTAGTGTACGAGGGACAAGACTGCCTCGTATAATAGAAATGTTGAAATAGGGAAGAAGAGAGGAAAGGAGTTAGAATGAGATTAAAAGAAAATGGACTTGCACTATCGACTTGCCATTTTACCCCTTGTAGGGAAGCACTGTATCTGAGTGACCACTATGCAAAATTGTGTGGTACTATCGAGCTGTTTTATTGGACCAACGTAGTAAAGGTATTTTATTGTTTTTTTTTTGCGATAAAGAGCATTTCTAAAATATTTTTTACAGTTAACAGCGATGTGTATGAATTTTCTCATGCCCTAAATAAACTAAAATGTTTTAGTGGATTATGCTGTCAAAACTGTGCTTATCTCTACGCCCTAGCCCCATAA
Source organism: Polymixis flavicincta (assembly GCA_949987655.1). NCBI lineage: Eukaryota > Metazoa > Arthropoda > Insecta > Lepidoptera > Noctuidae > Polymixis > Polymixis flavicincta. The sequence continues at coordinate 3,986,828 of OX465171.1, read as the reverse complement.
TGCTTATTAAATAAGAGACGCACCGTATTGCTTTGAAGTTTCATTTAACCTTTCACAGGTCAATATCATAGAGAAATGACAAGCGTGGCAGTATCCTTGTTACTCATATACCCAGTGGACTTACTTGGATGGAAGAACCTTTATCCAGAGCGTAGGATTTCTAAGTCAAGATCAATTGGATTTTTATAACATTGTTACGTCGAAGACAAAGTTGGTAAGGTTTACTGTTACATATATTATAATCTTTCATCTACGATAAATTCGCTTACTATGTCGGCGTAGTGACGGCTTACAAGTTTTGCCAAAAAACATTAGAGGCTCATCATATTATGGCATTTGAAAAAGAAAATATTTCGGTATTTGACAACAGTGCATCGGGAGAACCAATAAGGTTCAAAACAGCGATATGTTTGATGTTAGTTGAATTGAATAATTATAATAGTAAAACAAAAAAGTCTATTTAATTTGTATTCATTAGTATTCTAAGCCATCAGGCCGGTTTACTATCTTAGGTTTTATCAACTTTTAAGAGCTAACTTATGAAAAATCAAGAATTTGGATAAAATAATTAAGAAGATCTTTTTGAAGACACAATATGGCGATTTTGAGTCCCAATAACACAGGAAGGCAAGGAAATCAACGCTCAAACTTTTACCATAGATTCAATACATGATTCCAAAAAACCCTGCCATTAAAAAGGCGATTATTTTTCTGAAACGTGGTCGCTCACAATGCGCCTTATCAGAAGGCTCAAAGTCACCCAAAGGGCAATGGAAAGGGTTATGCTCGGAGTTCCCCTCCGTGATCGAATCAGGAATGAAGAGATCCGCAGAAGAACCAAGGCAACCGACATAGCCCGAAGAATTGCCAAACTTAAGTGGCAGTGGGCAGGCACATTGCTCGCAGAACAGATGGCCGATGGGGCCGGAAGGTTCTGGAGTGGCGATCGCGTACGGGAAGACCTCCCACAAGATGGACCGATGACCTAGTGAAGGCCACAGGAATCCGCTAGATTCGAGAAGCGCAGAACCGGTCGAAGTGGAGGAGCTTGGGGGAGGCCTATGTCCAGCAGTGGACGTCTTTCGGCTGAAATGATGATGATGATGATGATGATTAAAAAAAAAGACTATTCCGTAAATTCTGGCACTTTTCTATGACACAGTACATTTGTTTTGTGGGAAATTAAATGATAAATGATTTTAATTCTGCAAGTAGATTTGCACAAACACTTTTACTCCTCAATCATATTTTTAAACTAGATGAGGTCGGGTTTTCCTATCTGACTAGTCTGAGAACCTACGCTAGATGGTCTGGAATGCTCTAGAATCACGTGCTAAATTCGTAGTTACAGTTTTCGTGTCCCCTTTATTTCTTTAAACCTTTCAATTTCGAATCATCCAATCCCGTCTAAGAAAAATAATATCAAAATTAATACGCGCTTTCAATACTTCATATCGAGCTCTGCCGCGAGGAAATTGAAATGGGAGATCACAATATCCGAACTAGAAGCTACAGTCATTCAAGTTTAAGTATTTCTAGATTCTCATTGGTCCAAAATAGGCTTTTAAATAATTTATAGATTATATCATTTAAAATAAACTGGGTTTAAGTTTAACAAAATCAAAAGTGATAATACTTAAACTGAGTGGTTTAAGTACTATCACTTTTGATAAATTATCCAATCTATAAATTATTAGAAAGTTATTTTGGATCAATGAGAATCTAGAAATACTTAAACTCCAAAATTGGCGGAATATTCAGAAGGAATGTAAAAAACAGAGTGGAATAACTATCTCAGCATTGGTTTACGTAGGAAAAATTCTTAGCCTTTTTGCCAGATCGTAAGAATCATTTATCCTATTTTCCTTGCCCCTATACAGTACACATACATACAGTTAATAGTCTGTCAACAGATTGAGGATGACAATGACGACATGTTCCCAACAAATGACCCATGTTCAGTGTGTGTCTCTCTCATTGTGTTGTGCCATCTGTATGTGAAGCTTGTAACTCGTCAATCAACCCGTAGATCAGACACACGGTGATGTTTCGTGTGTGGAACAATAACGGAAATGTATGTTTGCAACACGGTTGTCGTATGGGTTCAATATAATTTATTAATTATGTGTTTAACTGAAATAAGATCAGATATATACAAGGGAAAATTGAATAACTAAAAGCCGGGGAGGGCGTGTCAGACTTTTATTGACTAATACTCACCCGTGTTCCTTCAGTTGCTTGTGTGACAGAGGCCACGGTATCTCTTTCGAACAACCAACATCCCAGACCCCATCGGTTGATGTTGCCTCGCATATGTCAGGTTATCATTTGCCCATACATATAGCCAAAGAAGTCACTTTGTTGACTTATGCATAAAGGTTTTAGAATCATCAAACCATATAAACGATAGGCCAGGATTCAGATTTAAGAAATAGGGAAAAACTATCGACAAAACATCACTCCTGACAACCAGTTAATAAAAAGACAGAAAATGTTTTACGACTTTCACGGACTGTTTGCAAAAAGAAACAGTTGAAATACGAGTAAGTAGGAAATGTCCCAGCACAGGACACAGGCCACAACACAAGTCATTTTTTTCACTAAGTGTCGAACGGGGGAGTAGGTAAGAGGAAATCCGTGTAAAAGAGATAATTCTATAAGGATGATGAATTGCATAGGGCGGCACCATAACCGTAATGCCATTGAATGACACTCAAAATGGATCTAAGTTTAACGTTGCAATCCCACTTATTTATATTGTTTTAAAGTATTCCTTTATTTACGAGTATAAGGCCAATTTAAAGTGGCAGCTTTTAATTGGTTTAAAAGACGACAAAGAAACCTCTTAAAATAATAGCTTAAAGATTGGACCAACTTTTTCTGAAGTAAACACTGTCGTTGATTCGTAAACACAAAAAAGTCGGATTGCGATATAATCCTACTGTTATTAATTCTTAGTCGAGAGCCCAGTTTTTATTAATGAAAGGCAGTTTGTCTCATTTTCTTGGGGTGGCGTCATCTTTCTATGTGTGCCGTTAGCAATTAGGGGATCAGATGGAGAGGCAGCAGTCTCAATCGACATTAATATTGAATCAATGTCAATATGTTGACGTTTGCCATGAAGCACGTAAGACGTTTGATGAAAGCAACAATTTAAAGATTGAAAGCAAACTCAAACCCCCTTATTACAGAACAAGGTTTTTCTTTAGGTATGGTTTAAACCACCGAACCTGTTTTTGCTAAAGTCCAGTCTAGTGCTAAATAGTCAGTTTTGGAAAAGGAACTGTAATTCTATTTCAGTTCTAAGTTCTTATTTCAAAAACATGCTCGGTGGTTTAAACCATACCTAAAGAAAAACCTTGTTTTGTAATAAGGGGGATTATGTTTACTGATATTTTCAGAGCTTGTTATTGACACCAAAATCTCATAAGATATTCAACGTAATTAACCAAATCTTATCTTCGCAATCTTTTCATCCAATTTTAGAAACAAGCAGGTGAGTCCGTCGCTGCCGGCTTTTCTCTAAATCCAGATATTTAGATACTTTGTTGTCTTTCAAGGGAATTTCTTTTACAATTATCAGTTTTAATTGTGCGCATTTTTTTTTGTTGAAGAACAATTTGCTTTGTGAAGGAAATGAGAAACAACGTGGTGAACACCTGTCTTCGTGGAATATTACGAGATGTGTCGCGATGTTTTCTACTTGTGACGTAATTATTTAAAGACTGATGATAAAGAACGCTTTCATGTTCGTATCTTAGAAATGAAAAGGGGTTATTCTATAGGTTACTATAAGAGCTTTACGGTTGTGTATTTAAGTAACAAATGCTGTTGATATTTTATAAAAAAAATACATATTTTAATAATAATCGTAACTATAAAATAACTGTTGTAAATAAATCGCATGATGACTTTCTAGCCTTAGAATTTTCTAAACGCGTAATATACTTCTTTAAGCCTAATACGGTAACGTATTATAAATACCCAGTCTATACGTGAGATGAGATATTTAGATTTATTTTAAACTACCTCCTCGAGAGTTTTTTTTATCTACGGACCGACTATCTTTTGGGTTTGTTGCTTTGCAAGACGAGTATGATAGCAATTTCCATAATATTTTGAAAGTTTTTTTCTTGTTCGCCGTCTGGTGAGGTAGGGGTCAAGGGTGAGTGAGAAAATAAATCTAGTCTCCTAAAGGGCATCTTTAGTTCTTTTTAACTACAATGGTGAAGCTTTGGCTTTCATCTCACCAGATGGTAAGTGAAGGGCGAAGTTGGAAGCGAGCTTCACCTGGAATCCTCAAACACAGATGCACAGCTTATCTTACACTCGACGTCGCCATGATGTATTTGCGGTCTTCAGTCGGGTTCTCTCAACTCAATTATAGAGAATAATTCCTAGTAATTTTACTGATTGAAACTCCTGCCTACATTATTATTTTGGGTCATACAATTTGTAGCTATACTCTATATATAATCGGAAAACACTAGAAATAAACTCAAAATGTAATGTTATGCAAATGAACGGGCACCCGGCTGTACACAAAATAAATAGATATTACCGACACGGGCGGAGCAGCCCAGTACACATTTGCTTCCGAGGCCGGCCGGCATGTCGTCGCCAATTTGATGCTGGTGGCGCACACATCCGTAAATGCGACTGTCTCGTCACTCTCAAGTCTCATAGTCATCAGTGTCAGTATGCGGCGGTGCCCCGCCCCTGCCGGTCATGTGCTCCTATTATGTAGATCATTTCAACGTCACGGGCGTGCTGCAGTTTAGTTCTGTTCTAGTCTCCGCTTGGTTAGCTGAGTATTTTGAACGTGATAGGAAGCAAAGAAAAATGACACAAAAATTGTAGGCAGGAGTTTGAATCTATAAAACTCAATATTGCTATGCAAGTGAGTTTCATTTCTCATAAATGTTAAACCTCTCAGTCCCTAAAGATAACAATGCTGCTAAAATTGTTGTTATGGCGATAGACATAGATAAGATGGTGGTAGCCAGCCAGGAGGACTTAGAGCATGCCTGACCACCAACCAAACTGAGCAGAAAGTTATGCTACCGCTGCGAATCGAAACCGGCCTTTGAAAAAAATAAAGAAAAATGCGTTTATTCGCTTTATATCATTTAAAAAAACTTAAATGAGAGACGATTTCCGACCTCCAATAGCTAATAAACAGTAATTGGCCTACAGAAAAACTTTAGAGCTAACTAATATCTATCTATGTATATGTTTAAGACACACCAGGTTACGTGTGTCACATGGGTGTACAGATGTAGTTAGTTTGGCAGTAAGCTTGCCAGTAAATCCGAGGTGTTACCGCAACCATGAGAAGCTTACACTGTCACACTTTGAGCGTTTCTTCATTAAAACAATGTTAGTTTATGTTCGTTGCTATCTCGCACACGCCTAACACAGTTCCAATTGTTTGTACTAACTCTACACGGAGATCATTATAAGTAAATTTTGTACAACGATTTTGTTGAATGGGGACGATTTCATACGGCTAATCCCTTAAAAATGCTCTAAAATATTGCTCTGTTTAGCGCCATGTGAACGTGGGCTATCTATTAGTTTGTCGTCCGTACACTAACTATTCTATCGGTGACCTTAGTCTGTTTAGGCTTATAAAGTACCTACAGTATACCTTTAGTTACAGTTTTGTGGTGATCTACTGGTTAAAAAAGTGAAAATGATTTCTATTTAGATAAGTTCAACGTTATTGCTTCTGGATTGGTGTCAATACCTCCAGTATGACTAATATGTTCAACTAAGGGAATCCTTTTTCGTTGCAGTTATAATTAGAGGGTATTTTTAGTTTTGAAGCAAGCAAGTCAGGCGTTGCCACGTAGCTGCGCATCGTAGACGTTCATAGCTATTGCACTAAAAGCACTTCGTACAACACTGTATTTCTAATTTCCATTACATAGTTGGTCTAAACAAACGTTATTCAGTAGACTTCGGTTCGTTTTTTAGGAACATAATTTAGGAAGAAGTCGCTTCACATATTATTATACACCGATAAATTTAAAGGTTGTTTTCCCGCAGCGAAATGGTTTTCTCTCTTGTCGTTTGAAAATGTAATTGAAAAAACTTAAGCCATTATTTTGTTTTCAAAATAAACGCACATCAAAATAATTCCCGAAATATCGTGGCCACTAATTAGTGTCAAAAATAGTTATTTATTTAAAACAAAGCGCACTAAATTGCGAGCGAACAGAATTGCATTGAAATGTTTCAGGAGAAATTCGGCACAATTAATTGCAGGTTTAGTTTCGAACATTGCAATCTGCGGTAGATACATACAAACTGGAGTTAACTATTGTGCATGAATAATTTTATCAGACACTTTTTGCGGGAACATGAAAGATCACAAATCTTTTGTGCTGCTTAAACAAAGCGGGCAGGGAATAAAGTTTATAAATAACTTAATGTCCATATGAATGTTGTAACATTTTTGTCTTCATCAGTTTCAATGCTCCAAGATTTAGCTAATACTGTGCACTTACCATGGGGTGTTGCAGGTGTGAGTGAGGGTCATATAGCGGACGCCGAGCTGGTAGTAGGACCGGAGCACTCCCAACGAGTTGGCGATAGAGTGGCCTCCCTCGATGCCGATGAGTGAGGCGATCTTACGAGGTCGTGCGCTGTGGGCCTCCAGGATATCTAAAAGAATTTAGATTCTTACTAAATCCTACATTCATTTGTTCTAAAAAAAATCACACGGTTGGGGACGGAATATTCTACGTAGGTATGTATGTCTTCAAAAGCTCAAAACTTGTGAATATTTAATCAAATGTCGCAACCATTGTTTACCTATGGCTACCTATGTTTGTTTGTTTGCAAACCGTTTCTAATTAAAGAATCCATTAGCTGTATAAATGTCGATGACAAAAAAACTAAAAAAACAAAAAAAAAAACAACCGACTTCCAAAAAACACTAGAAAGCGAAAAATAACTTCAATTTTGGAAGTCGGTTGTTCTTTTTTTTGAAAAAAGTTTTTATTTTTCTCTTTTTAGTTATAGTACCTACCCCACACCAATTCGAAATTTCATCATCCTTGGGGTGAAATATGTAAGTACGAAATATTAATATTGTGACATCCTGCATGCTTAAGGTGAATCTAGTCCATATGTTTCCCATACAAACTTCGGGAGTGTATTAATCCACTGTTCGACAATGTACACCAAAAATTAAACTGGTTAACTGGTAACTGGTTTTGTATTATTATTAATGTCTGTACGGACCCAAAATACTAAAATTAAAAAGTTAGGAGCCTACAAAGATTCGTTATTTCTTGATAATTTAACCTTACTTTGGGCGTGTTTAATTAATAAAAGATGTGTAAAATCTCCAAAACTAAGTCGGGACCGACAAAGCTCAATTATCGAAAAGTTCAATAAACTTTATTGGTCATTAATTTATGCAGTGGTTTTTACATAAAACCCGATCTTCCAAAGGACTTTTCTAAATACGCGCCTGTTTTACTATAACTGATCCTGCAGCTCACTCAATAATGTGCGTGTAGACTAGCGTCATATTGCGCGTATTACCTCTGTCGGACACGAAGCCTGGTGAGACATCGTACTTTTCAGCCAGGCTTACCAGTAAGTTCAAGCGCGCGACTAGGTTCCCCTTCATTTGCATGATATGCATGTTTTGACAGATAAAATTATCTTTATCAATTAAATGTATTTTTCAAACGTTTGTTTTATCATAATACGGGTTTAAAGTAATTTTAACTGATTTTGCTTGAACTGTAAAGTAGTACTGTGAGTTTGACTCCAGAGTCAAACTCACAGTACTACTTTACATTTGGACAGCTGATTTGTTTTCGGTTTCCAAAGCTGCTAATAATGCTGGTATTCGACATAAACTGACAGACCACACAGAGAGATAGACATCAAATAAGATTTACTTGTCTATGGCATCGAACTACACTTACTGCCTTGATAAATGCAATTTATAGTAAGTGATCACCTACGGATGTCCCCATCTGGTAAAATATACACGAAAAGTTTCGTAACCATTAACTAGTAAGGAAATATAATAATGTAAGGAGTCAATTTAGTATGTTAATAAACTAATATGAATATTCTTAAAAGGAGTAAAAGTTTCTTGTGTTTTCAATCATTATTTTTGGACAGTATCATAAACTCAATTAAGAACAATACCCATAGAATGTACGATGCATATAAATCAAAAGTAAAAGAAATTTACATAGAAAAACACAAACCGGTATAAATTACAAGAACGGAATACGACAAATCCGGCTTTATCCGACTCGAGTCGGTTTTAAAGTTACAAATTAGTTTAGTCAATACAAGACGGCGTAGTAATACCTACAACGAACCGGGGTATCGTTTAAAGAAAAAGCGGTTCTCTTCTACATATATGGTTTACATTTCTGAATTTCTTGCTCATTGTGTTTTATTTACCTACATTCATTGTTTTTATGTGAGCTAAGGAACGCCTTTGAGATTAGGCACGTGTGGTTACGTGTCGCGAATTTGAAAGAGTTTAATTAATAAGCCGTTACTGGTAAATGCAGTAGTTACCTGTTAAAGGGGCTTGTGACCAAATAATAAACAGCCGCACGGGTCGATCGTACATCAGGTTAAGCTAGACTTGATGCCGTTGATGGGTGATCATCTTTATAAAGCGAGACCCGCCGTTCCTCGAAAAGAACGGTAAGCCGTTGGGCCCAGCTGTCATTTGTGGATCTTTTACAGTCGTTACGGGTCGCCAGAAGCCCGAAAGTCTGACAACCAAGCCTTCCAAGGGTATCGTATCACCCACTATCTGGGTTGTAGGTCAGATAAGCAGTCGCTCCATATAAAATTCTGGTATCCAGCTGCATCTGGTTAGACTGGAACCCGACCTCAACATAATTGGGAAAAGGCTAGGCAGATGATGGTAATTGCAGTAGTTAGTAATCGAAGTTAATTCGCAAATGTTGTGGAAAGCTGTAGGTACTAAGTGTTATCCGGTTTCCTTGTAATGGGATTCTCAGTCGCCAGCCATTCGGGATAATTCCCGGTAAATGGTTGGCAAATTCAGTTGGCAAAAAAAAAAAAAACTGTATTTCCGGTTCCCAGTCTTTCAGAGAATAAAGATACATAATCAGCCTATAATGTTCCCACTGCTGGGATACAGGTTTCCTGTCTTCGAGAGAGACGCGGCTGTAAATCACCACGCGGGCCCAGTGCGGATTAGTAGATGCCACATGACCTCCATTTTTTCGATCTAGGACATGCTGATTCCTCACGTGTTCACTCATGTTTTCCTTCACCATTTTGAGAGCAGTGGTTACATAATTTAGACAAAGTTAAGCTCAAATCTGGGTTCGCGGCCGTTACTATTGGGGTATCGTGTTTTCCATTAACTAAGCTGTCGCTTAGTGTAAAATGCTGGCATGCAGCTGCAACTGGCTGTTAGCCGACACCAGTATAGTTGGAAAATGCTAGGCCGATGATAACACACCTGTAACTGACGTGGCGAACTGCAGGTGCTGCGGGTACTTGTCTACGAGGCGTTTGATGACGTCGATCTGTTCCAGGGTCAGCTGCACGGCGTCTTTATTCTGTGTGGCACACGGCACGAATGCTGACCAGAACTGTGGGAAAATGAAAAATTCTCATTAGATGTTTGCTCTTAATGGTGACAAGATGAAGACTGGCTGACGAGCGATTGTTAATCTCTGGCCAAACTACATTAAGGTAAATCTAGCGTGGTATGCGAAACAAAGTCCTTACCCGCCTGACTTATAATGAGGACCGATTTCTTATCATAGAAATTCAGTCCGATCTAGTCTGTCCCTTGCTGCCCTCCATCAGCGATGCCCTAAGCCGAGGTCTTTTGGGGACAGGAGGTGCCCTTAGCGAGCAGTCGCTCTTGTTTTAAGTTTTTTAGCCCTAGCTGGTAGCATTAATTTATTAAGATTATCACAGGCAAGTCCGGTTAAGCAGCCGACAACCTCAAAGGTGACCTGCGAGATGCCATAAAAAAAACATAAAAACAATTGAAGCGCGCAGTGACGTCTCCGTTTCGCGCAGGATTCACCTCAGTATGGCTGACCATACCCATGTGTGTAAAGACCCGTTGTACAATTACTATTAATTTTTTTGAGTCGAAAACAAAATAGCCCTCTACAGCTTACCAAACTAGTTTTCTTGCCTTTGGTGAGATTTTAGAGGCAGAGTTGTACAGTTTTTTTTTTGTGGATGGGAAATCATCAAATAAGTTCTCCCGTTCTGGGTGGAGCGGGAGGGGCGTATCAGACTTTTACTGACTAACACCCACCCGTGTTTCTTCAGTTGCCTGTGTGCCACAGATAATCCTTATTTCATCAGTTTCGGTAAAGTTGTAGGGCACCATCAATCGTGCACAATTCCAGACTCAGGGCTGTTTCTACAAAATTCTTGATAAAGAGCTAATAACAATTTGCTCGACCCGGAATATTTAAAACACAGTTCAACAGACATTTAACCATCTTCGTTACTGATGTCCTTCTATTTCTAATTATTATAGAGTTACATTTGAAAAGGACAAGATGTTCCAACTTAATCTAGTGACAAAGGTAAACGATCAATTTTTAACGTCAAGTAGAAATATCCATACATATCATCATCATCAGCCTATAATGTTCCCACTGCTGGGACACAGGTCTCCTCTCTGTGAGAGGGATTGGGCCGTAATCCACCACGCGGGCCCAGTGCGGGTTGGTAGATGTCACATGTCTTCGAATTTTTGTTCTAGAACATGCCGGTTTCCTCACGATGTTTTCGTTCACCTTTTTGAGAGCAGTACAAATATTGCCATACATATATTGGAACTAAATTGAGATAGGTATCGAGACGGCAGACTTGCCTGTTCCCGACATATTTGAGTTGTATTCAAATTTAATTTGATTCGGTTGATTTATTTTATTCGGCTTCGTTTAGATGCGAAATTCACTCTGCCTTACTGTGACCTTGTCACCCACTTTACTTTTCAACTTTATATTTCGAAAAAAATGGCATACGGGTAGACTTTGGCCTGGGTTTAAGACCCTGGACACTTTCCCCCTTATTACAGAACAAGGTTTTTCTTTAGTTATGGTTTAAACCACCGAGCCTATTTTTGAAATAAGAACCTAACTGAAATCGAAATACAGCTCCTTTTACAAAACTGACAAGTTAGTCCAGTGCTAAATTGTCAGTTTTGTAAAAGGAGCTGTAATTCTATTTCAGTTCTAAGTTCTTATTTCAAAAACAGGCTCGGTGGTTTAAACCATACCTAAAGAAAAATCTTGTTTTGTAATAAGGGGGTTTTTGTCCATGTAAATCGTTCCTAAGGGATAATTTCTGATAACCACGCGGGAAAAACTGCGGGCAGTGGCTAATAAGAAAGATGGATCGTTTCTTTGATAAATCAAGTTGACCGATGTTCACCGGTCAACTTGAATAGAACTCGGAACTAGTTTCATTCAGATTGGGTGGCGGCGACGGGTTATATTCTACATAATACTTAATTCTATGTAGGTAGATCCATTAGTTAGAAACAAACTAGAACATAATACCATTTGTCAAACAAATTCTTGGGACTGTAGAGACGAGACTGCAACCATATAACTACCAATCTTGTTAAAATAAAAATTAGACGACGTTAAACGTTGTTTTGTCTTGTGAATACAATCGTTTTATTAACAAATAAAATAGAATAAAAAATGGCAGATTAACCATTGTGAAAAACAAAACTCGAAAGCAACCACGAACCAAAATAATAGAGAATTTATTTTGCTTTGAACATTTATGCATCGCTGTTCTCTTTGTCGGCGGCGCGTGCGATTCGAGTAGTAATTATAAGTTACGTGTAATTTTGATTCTCACGTTTTCGAGTTGATGAATATTTAATTAATTATTTTAAAACAAACAGATCTTCATATATTTACTTTTACTCTATGTTTCGAAAGTACTTCATAAGGTAAGTTGTTCTGTCGCGGGAAAACAACCATTCAAATGAAGGGGTTATGCCCAAACATACATAAAAAAATACCGAATTGATAACCTCCTCCTTTTTAAAGTCGGTTAAAAATAGACGTGCAAAAGTTTCAGTATATAACAAAAAAATAATGGAAATCCTTTTAATTAATTTCTTGTAATGGTGTGTAACGATAGGATTCTTATTATTTTGTAACTGCAGCGCTCCGCGGTTTCACCCGCGTAGTTCCCGTTCCCGTGGAAATACGGAGATAAAATATAACCTATGTCACCCGGGGATAGTGTAGCTTCCCAAAAGTGAAATAATTTTACAAAGCAGTTCAGTAGTTTCGGTACAAACAAACAAACAATCAAATCTTTCCTCTTTATAATATTATTATTATGCAGGATAAGCTTTTATCCAGTGCGCAAATTTTAACCATGAATTCAGCGTATCATTCTAGACCCCCCAGAAATTTTTCGCCAGATATAAAAAAAAAAATCAGCTGTTCCATACATTTTGACCGCGTACGTATTGCACTTTTCTATGAAACAGCTGTTTTTATTTTGTATAATCGCGAAATAAAAATGTGCTAGGGGGTCTAGAATGATATGCTGAATTCATGGTTACTGTACCTCACCATGAAAATGTCGCAACTCCGACCCCCCAAGATACAGGCAAATGCCTAGTTTGGGGGTCACCGCCCACTCTTTTTGTACAATATTATTACTTACCAATAAATAAATCAGTTTGCGCACTGGATAAAAACTTTTCCTGTATAGTATAGATGAATTCTCGAAACTCATTTTATTTTACGAGAGCCCAGTTTGTGGGCACACTGTTAGCTAGGAGAGACTGCGCGCGGTAGGCAAAGGGCAGACTGTTGTGGCACAGCTTTGGAGAGGCCTATGTCCAGCAGAGGACTGCGATAGTCTGACTTGATCGAACTAACATAGTTAAACATACAGCAAATAGCTGTAAAAATTAAATATTGAACCTACAGGGTGCTCTGAAAATTAATTACCTACCTACGACTTCCATCACGACCTTTCTCGTAATTAATTAAATGGATTCAGCAATTCCACGAATTTACGCTCAGAAATTTTTAATTCCACGGCAATTATGGTCCAAAATATTGTACGTATTTCTGAAATTAAAATATAATACTTGGTTACTTGTATCAAAGGGAAATGTTCCGACAATATTTTGATGAAACAAGTAATTTTGGAGTGCAAACAATGCTTTGATTAAAATTATATCTGAGCTTCAGGAATAAATGTGTGATAATAACCGTGGAAAAATTCAATATTCTTAATGTAATTGCCAAATATTCTCGCTCGCATTCGGATATTTCGATAAATAAATACAATAATCATGTAGAGAACTTCACTGTGGATTCAGTGTGGGGTGTTTTGTTTTGAAAGAAAACAATCATTTTCTTTCTTCGGTGTTCCAAGATATTAGTTCCCGCGGAATTTGTGATATACCTACTAACGCTGCCTAACCAATTTTTAAGGTGAAGATTCGATCAAATTCTTCGGCTAGTAGTAGACGACATCCAGTCGTTTCATATTAGAAAGTTTTATGATGGCTATGACCTCACAAGATCTCCACACATGAATTACAAACATTCATAAATTTACTCTCGTACGAGCAATGAGCAAGTATTAAAGTATAATCTGTTACAATAACTTTGTGGAGAACACAGAAAATCCATTACGTTTAAACACGAGTTGAACAATGGAACTAATTAAACTCGACAGTTAATGCACTTGTCTTGCGTGTGTTTATTTAATTGTAGCATTATTGAGGTGTTGTAGCGTTATTTTGGTGTGCCTATGTTGTGTAATGTGTTAATCAGTGTTAATAAAACAATTAAAATGATGGGATTATGAATAATTAAAACATCCAGAGTTTTAATCATTCAAAATCCCATCATTTACCTACCAGTAAATGATATAAAATAGAGTTCCATTTTGATGAAGTGCTGGATATTATTAAGTAAGTAAGTAAGTAAGTAAGTAAGTCGTTTATTTGCAAATATGGGTACAGTACATGGTAATAAATAGACAGGTTAACAGATAGGTTAAGCCATATTTTACCAATAGGCATGCAAAAATTAGAGGTAGTTTGACGTTAAACAGTATTAAGGCAATTACAAGATAGTATAACATTTTTAGTTTTAAATCACAACATAAATAGATCACTAAGTACCACACAATTTATCCATACAAGTTTTTTTTTTTATTGAAAATTAAATCTAAACACAAATCCAGCTTAGCGTTATAAATTAGCATTGACACATGTATTTTTATAGAAATGATAGAAACCATAACAATTACCCAAAAAATATCGCCATTCATCATCATCATCATTTCGGCCGAACGTCGTCCACTGCTGGACATAGGCCTCCCCCAAGCTCATCACTTTGGCTGGTTCTGCGCTTTTCGCATCCAGCAGATTCCTGCGGCCTTCCGTGCAAGGAATACGATATATTGCTATTTGAAGCCATAATAAATTGCTGTGATTAATCATGTTTCATTAAGGTGGTTGCATACTGGATCACGTTCGGTTTGATTTATTTGTGACAATCTCTTCAATAGTTGTTGCTTTCAGGAAGACGTAGAGTAGAGATAAAAATAGAAACTGTTTAACGTTAGACTTACTTATTTAGCACATACCAGTGACTCGAGGTTTTTGAATTATAGGTATGTAAAGAATGATGGGCAAATTTGTATGAAACCTGGGCGTAAGAGCAACCGCATTGCTATTCTGTAACCATCTCACAGCGGGCAGTGAGCGTGGAGTGAGCTGTCAGTGTCATTTCACCGACTGCTTGGTCAATCCCTAGCATCAGTGGGATGACACTGTGGCAATGTAACTTAGCACGTGATATGAAAGTCACCCCTATTTTTATCAGGCTGGTCCAACTTCCAAGTGAGATATTAAGTTGACGTCGAAACTTTGTTTGTATCTTAGGTTGAGGTTAAGTTATTCTACTAAAATTTTATGATTTCAAGAAACATTTCTCTTCTAAAACTTAGAGATTGTGGTTTGAGATTTAAAAAATATCGCATGATAATTTTATCGTGCTCAAGTATGTGGTTGGCTTTATCGTATTGTCATATAAAATGTACATGGCAGGTTGGAACGAGGACAAATCACGGACAAATATTAATTATTTTTATTTTCACATGACAATGTCAAATGTCAATTCGTTGTATTCGTCAAAACGTAGCGTCAAATATTATCACAAACTACATAGAGATACTACCGAATATTATGCTCTGTGCGTAGCGTCCGTAGAGGACAGTAATAAATCGGGATAGCGTCAATAGCGTATTTTATAATATTTCTTCAGACCATCATTTAAAATATAGTACTTCATACTACCGCCGTAATAAAAATGAGTGACCCTTTTTCAAAACCCGCGGTCGTGATAGACAACGGTAGCTACAACATCAAAGCTGGGTTCGCCAACGACAATCACCCGGTGTCTATCTTCAGGACTGTAGTTGGACGGCCAAAGTACCTTCAAGGGACGTACGGGAGGACTCCTTACGAGGTTTATATTGGGGACGAAGCCGCCGCGCGTATGGATGATCTAGACTTGAATTACCCGGTCAAGAGGGGGAAAATCACTCACTGGGATAACATGGAGAGGGTGTGGCACCACATATTCTATAGAGAGCTAAAGGCGGCTCCTGAAGACCGAGCGGTGCTCCTATCCTGTGCCCCTGCCACCACCATGGAGGACAAGTAAGTTTTTTGAACAATTTTGAAATATAAAGTAAAGATAACGATGATGACAATCATTTCATTTTTTGTGTTTTAAATTTTAGCTCATATTGTTACTGTAATAGCGACATGTATAGAACAGTTCTGTGTTCGCCATCTGCGGGAGTGCTGGTGCCATATTATGACATTTTAAAGCCACTATGATTTAGTGAGAGCAATAGTGGTCGCTCACAATGGGCCTTATCAGAAGGCTTAAAGACACCGTAAGGGCAATGGAGAGGGTTATCCTCGGAGTTTTCCTACGTGATCGAATCAAAAATGAAGAGATCCGCAGGAGAACCAAGGCAACCGACATAGTCTGAAGAATTGCCAAACTTAAGTGGCAGTGGGCAGGGCACATTGCTCGCTGACCAGATGGCCGATGGGGCCGAAAGGTTTTGGAGAGGCGACCGCGTACCGGAAGAAGTAGAGTAGGAAGGCCTCCCACAAGATGGACCGATGGCCTTGTGAAGGCCACGGGAATCCGCTGGATGTGGGAAGCACAAGACTGGTCGAAGTGGAGGAGCCTGGTGGAGGCTTATGTTCAGCAGTGGACGTCTTTCGGCTGAAGTGATGATTATGATGATATTTGACTGATAACACCTCCCTTATTTTGATTCGTATTCGTATTGGAATCATTGTGGCATTAATAATTTTAAATACGGCGCTGTCGCTGTTAGAATGACGGATAACGGTGCCAAGCAAGGGTGCCAAGATCAGTCGTTAATATTCTTGTATTTAAAGTTAGAAATAAAAATAAGAAAGTGTGATGAACGTGACGCAAAGGAAACACGCAGACACAAAAAGAACAAGTTCAAGTTTATTTAACTGTTTTTAAGTTTCAGTTTGTGTATTTGCTGTCAAGTTCGATTTTTTTTTTTTAATTGCATTATTATGACTTTGCTCTATTGCTTACAGTTTCGGATTTCACCTAGATCTCACCGCTCAATATTCAACCTGAATGAACTGAAATAACTCAGTTCGGACTATAAATGTAATTAAGTATGATTTTTATGTTTGTTATTTTATTTTATTTTGACGCTAACTTTTAAAGATTCATTAATGGTCTCCAAGAAAGAAAGGAACCATTGCTGGTAAGAATTGGTCTATTGTCCTTTGTGACTTGAAAATATTGTGTGTATGACATAAATAATACTATATTATAATACGCTTAGACGCCATCTGCTTTTTTGCGAGAGTCTCAAAATCAAATTCAATAGAAACTGCATGAAGCAATCTTCACCCGGCGATATCATCGCGAAACTTTGATGGCACAGCGAGACTATCCAACTGATACTCTAATAGGTAGATATAAATGTAATGATACCATTCTATAGTACAGACATATAATTATTTCATTTCAGGGCAAAATGCTGTGAAATTTTCTTCGAAACTCTAAACGCTCCTGCATTGTGCGTGAAACCACAAAGTGTGTTAGCTCTTTTCGGATCAGGGTTCACTACCGGCCTCTCTGTAGACCTGGGCTATCACATCACGGAAATAAACCCAATCTACGAAGGAGGCTCCATCAGCTACGCTAACATGGTCACCAAAATAGCTGGGGATGACCTGTCTGATTACATGAAAGATAGCTTCCAAAAGCGAGGTTTGCACCTCGGCAGCCACGGGGATGATGTCATTGCAGACTTGAGGAAAAACTATCTATACGTCACCAAACACGGCGCTGTATCAAAAGAGGAATATCTGACGAAGTACAAGCTGCCAAGCGGTGAAGAGATAGACGTCAGTGAGGAGATCTACATGGCTGGTGAGATGTACTTCCAACCAGAACTAGTGATGGGGAAGAAGACGGATAGAATTCCTATTCAAGAAGCTGTTGTGACTGCAGTATTGAAATGTGATCCTGGACTACAGCCCGAAATGTATGATGCCATAGTGACTCATGGAGGAATGGCAACCATGCAAGGGTTGAATCAGCGGCTATCTCGAGAAATTGAGGCAATTACTCACAGACCCATTAAGGTTAAAGAAAATTCAGAATTATATGCGCTAGCGTGGTTAGGTGGCGCCGTGTTCGCAGGAATAGTGGAGGCCAGGAAGGTGTGGGTGCATAAGAAGCAGTACCAAGAACATGGAGAAAGAATAATAAGGAATAGGTTCTAAACATGCTAGTCCACTTGAAAACCAGCCATGTCCAGTTGATAACTGGTCTGCCAGTTGAAATGCCAGGCTGTCGTTTTTGCTGAATTGGGCCTTTTTGGCACAGACGTGCTATTTCTTGCTAGTTTCTTACATCCCAATTTACAATGTTTATTTTATTCTTTTGTATTATGTGCCTCATAGTCTATGCTAAATAAATGTTTTTTCAATATTCTTCAGTTAAAAAAAAATACGATAGGTCATAGTAATTAAAATTGTTGAAAAGTTTGTTACTATATAAAGATCTTTATAACCAAGTGGTTTGCAGTTTGGCTGAGATTATATACTATATATAATAATATTAAACACTAGAAAACACAAATATTCTTTAATACAAGTAGTAAAGCACAAATATTCTTTAATACAAGTATTAAAAAATATTTGTGTTAAGAATACAATTTTAAAACTATTTTTCCTGGTACACACGGCTACACATCAAGCTATACATATCCAGTATAAGATGCTCATCATAAACTGGAAAGACTTACAGTTCGAGATCAGCGTAAACTGGAAATGCATAGCTTGATGTGTAGCCGTGTGTACCTATTTAAACTTTGCACCAAAACAAGAATTTAAAAAGAAAAAGTATATTTTTACTTTTGACTGTTTCATGAAAATGTAATTCAAAGCGATTAAATTGACGATAGTTGTATAAACTATACGTGTACGTAAATGTTTACGCAAATCATATTTTGTTCACTATCGACGCTGACCTACAAACTTCCAAAAATTTAAACAAAGTGTTTTAAAAGATCTTTCTCGTAAAATACAACGAAATTAATCATAAAATTTTATTAATCTTATTATCTCACAATAGTCTTAACTTGTTCTTTTGTTATACTAGTTCTACTAGTTATCATAGTGCTTGTGCACGATCATTATTATTTATGGGGCATGCGTTGCTAACCTTTAAGAAATTGTTACACATAACCTTAGATATTAGTAAAATATTATCTAAAAATTTGTAACAGTGTAAACAATTGTTGGTTGGCCATTTAATAAAATAAATAAATAAAATCTACAAGACTTAAAATGGCCATTTTTTTTTAATAGCCTATACTGTCCTATTGCTGGGTAAAGGCCTCCCCAAAATCCTCCTCCAAATGGCGATTAAATAATATAAATATTTGATGACTTATAAAATTGTTTTTCATCTCTAACTCATGTGTCTTCTCGATATAACTATATAATTATAGTAGTTAAATTGGGTGGATAGACTGCGCTCAGGTTTCATTATAGCCAAAAGCTAGTTACAGGACCTTGCCAGTCAGTGCACGCATTTAGCAGTAGTCGTACAGCTCAACTCAGACAAATACAATGTTACAGATACTGTATCTCTTCACAAACCAGTATTTCTGATTAATCTTCATGATATAATCGAACGCAAGCGTAAGTATTCATATAAAAGTACACGATATCCATACGCATCACAAATATGTTCTGAGGAAATACCCAACAATGGATTCAAAACAAATCATCTCCTACCCAAGTCAAAAGTTTGATACGAAAATAGGCTTTAAACTTTAGGTCATAGGGTTTTAAATGAAATAAGAAGATATAGTTTGTGCGTAATTGAATCTGAGTTGCAAAGGGTTCTCTTTTATAAACTGATAAACGATTTCAGGTGTAGGAGCAAGATGCGAGTAGGTTTTTGTGCGTTTTATGAGCTCGCGTGGCCGCGGTCGTTTCAATATAGGACTGGGAAGCCAAGCTGCCTGATCGTAATATAATATGGCACAGTTTTGGGACGTACTTAAAACATTAGATCGAGCCGTGATTATATAAATAGATAATTATAAACTTGCGATTGGCGAAACTTGTACGTTGTTATCAAGCCCAATATTTTACACAAAGCGACTGCTTATCTGACCTCAAGAAACCAGTTTTAATACTTACAGTGTTATATGATTGACGTGTAAAAGTGTTTGTAAAAACCTACTTACAGAAAAAAAAACATTTATCAATACGATATGTTATGGATAAACTAATATACCGTAGCAAGCGTTACTTATTTTTTTGACCCGCGCGGCGCGATTATTTAGCTATGGGCTCGTCTAATTAAATTCTTATAGATATTGTTTATTTAAAAAGAAAACAAAGACGTGCTCATGAACGCGGCGATATGCCTCGCTAGCCTATAACAAAGACCATCTTTGATCGCCTCTACTTCAACCCCTCAGTTCTCAAAATTAAATTACCCCATGTGGTGAACCCATGTCAAAAGATTGAACTATGATTTGGTTTTTGGATTTGGATATGGACAATATACAGCTTATCCTTACATAAGATCAAAAAGAGACGATGGTATTGGTAATCATGATTTTTTTAAACTTATTTCCACTTGTAATTAGGCGTCGCCGTCGTTTCATAGTAGCAAATTAAATAATTTCATGAAAAATACTCATGTGTACGAGTACGTGTTTTGCACTTCGAATCGATCATTTTCTTTTATAACGTCGTTAAAATATGAGCATTGTAGTTACATTCAGTCCACAAGTAGCAAATTTAACCGAGCTAGTTCGTTAAAAAGAATTGCCTAAACATTCGTAAATGTAGGGGTCCTTCCGTTTCCTTCATGCTAAAAACTCTCAAGGAAAAGTTTACGAGTTTTACAAATAGTTGCGTTTTATCGCAAGGCCAGACCCAGAGGGCTCAATGACCTACAATTTTTCACTGGTATATTACGATGATGATGTCGTTGACCTCGCTACAAATTGTCTGAGGGTAGTCCGAAGTTATTAATGGAGGGCAAGGAATGGAATTGGTTATGTGGTATACTTTGTGTTGAGTAAGTACTATAGCTTCATGAGTTCTTTTATTTCGTAGAAGTACTGGTCAGCCTAGTACCTACTACATTGAACTTTGAGGCTCCTTTTTTGGAACTAGCTTGTCATTGCCTTCGAGAAATAGATTGCTGTAATCAACGTATACCCGTGGCATGTATGTATTTATGTATGAGTGTGTGCGGTATCAAAGGGGTTTTGGCTAAGTAATAACAGCCGCACTGGTCGGTCAATCTAGTTATGGTAGGCTAACACATACTGGATTTTGATTATTGTTGAATCTATCCAGCCATAAAGCAATCAGACAAAAATAAATAAACTATGATGGAAGTGTAAATAGAAGTTCATCATTTTTACCTAATGGGAAATTTCTACACACAGCTAGGCACCAGTGGCGAAAATACCGGCTTCTCTTAGGGGATTCACATCGGCAAGTCTTTCGCTATAACAAAGGCACGTCAATAGGTGGCTACTATTGTCAAAAAATATAGTTACCTACACTACGGGTATTTAATTCACCGTAACGTTCAAAGAACGAGAACGCTTATATTTAGCTTTGTATTATTTAAAAAATGTTCTAAAATAACCGGGCGCCAAAACGTCATAATCGGGAACTAAAAATTCAAACATCAGCGATCCCATAATTATGTCACTTTAGGCCACGTGGCACCACTTAGTATAGAAGAGAGCAAGCCACTGTACAACGGGTTATGGCAGAGACAGATATAGAAAAATGCGTCGTATGCGAGAACTAGATGAAAGAATATTGTACATTATATATGATTTTCAGCTGTTAAATTTTCTTGTATTTATTTCTTTACATTCCTATATATTAATTTTATAATGATAGTAAGTTTTCTTTATTGATAAGTCAGTAAGTTAAAGCCAACTTCGCTTCAGCTTCTCTCTTAGAAATATTGACACCTCGCCACTGCTAGGCACACAGCTAGTTAATAAATAACTAGTAAGGCATCCATGAATGTACAGGGAGGGCGATCATGGCCTCAATTTTAGTAAAAAGCAAAGAAACTTCCGTTTCTCAACACACGTTATAAGAGAGAGCATAACATATGGGAACTCCCAGCTCATCTTTCGTGCTACGAATCGGTGAGACGTGCGCTCTGAGGATCGTTTAGCGATCGCACTGTGCCTTATACCTACATATAGATGCACTTTAGTTGGGTATACGTACAGCGGCCATGTAGACAAAAAAAAACAACATTTAAAGCCTTTATTTCAAGTCTAGATATTTCTTTTACTGTAAATTAACTCTGTATCTTCTTCTAATTATTTTCTTAGGTTATTCAACATCACGACCACGTCCTTTCCTTCACAGATTGTGTCCGTTTCACTGTCAACGTGACGTCTATGAAGTGCTGTGGATTACGCGGCAAAAAAACGGTTAAGAAAAACGATAACGCTAGTTTTGCAATTTTCTTTACATTAATTATGTAGGTTTACATGAGGGTAAAACCTTCGTTTCCGCTGATCGTACTCACAGTCGCAAACTGGGGTCTAATTTGAATTTATGCCAGCAATAAATATTTTTGTTGCCTACCAGAGAGTTATTGGGTACAATTTATTATTCCTGTACAACTTTGAAAGGATTTTTTTAGAGATAGACAAATGTTGGCACATTCTTTGTGCTAATGTAAACGCAATCTAAATACAAAACTATCGGGACAATGCTCGCGAAGAGGGAGGCGGCGCACGTGAGGGAGAGGCAGCACATGCGCCCTCGCGACCCCAGCCGCCGCAGGATACGGAGACGCCCTGGGCGTCGGGAATCCCAGGCCGATTTCCGGCCACCGTAGGCATGGGCTTGCGGACGGCGAGTAATGGGTAGCTCGCTGTCTGGTAAGGACCAAGCCCAAGTCGACGGCGCGTTGTGTTCCACGCGCGCCTCAAAGAGATGTCAGCACAAAAATGATGGGGCCCGCAAGGGCCGATGCCTGTCAGGGGTGCGGGTTCGTTTGAAAGAGATACCACAGCCCCTGGCATACGGGCTAATGAAGGAACACGGGTGGGTTTTAGTCAGTAAAAGTCTGACACGCCCTCCTGCTCCACCCAGAGCGGGAGAAGTTATTTGATGATTTCCCACCCAAAAAAAAAAAAAAAAAAAAAAACTATCGGGACCAGCAATTAGTTCCCAGATCAAACAATAACACCCAAGTTAGTATCAAGTTAGTTCGGGAATGTTGAAAGACGCACAAGGTCGTACTACAAAGGAACCCATTTCTAAGATTTTGGGTACGGACCGATGTCGGTTACCGGCTGTAATTATTTAGATCAGTGCGTACCAATATACGAGAATGTTTACGTTATGACATTTCTAGAGTGTTGCGTGAACCAAAGTTGTAAAAAGGAAAGTTCCTTTTAACAAAAGGGGTTTGTCAAATTATGGTAAGTTTATTTATTTGTTGGTAAGGACCAAGCCCCGGTCGACGGCGCGTTGTGATCCACGCTCACTTCAAAGAGATGCCAGCACCAACTGGTGGGGTCCGTAATGGCCGATACCTGCCAGGGGTGCGGGTTGTTCGAATGAGATACCGCTCCTGGCACATATAGGCTAGTGAGGGAACACGGGTGGGTTTTAGTCAGTAAAAGTCTGACACGCCCTTCTGCTCCACCCAGAGCGGAAGAAATTATTTGATGATTACCTACTCAAAAAAAAAAAAACGGTACACGGAACTGTAGAATTAAGTTCTTCTAACTAAACAGACAGCTGTGCTGCTGTGGTGGTTGTTGCGCCACTTCTTCGTTCCAGCTAAAGCACTAGGAAGTTGTGAAGGGTGGGCGTTTGTGGGACTGTCATATGTAATTTTAACGTACAATAAGTGTTAATTCTCAACCTACTCGTACATTGAATAAATTTGATTTGTTTTTTGTGCAGATTGTGCTAGTTTGGTCTTAACCGACCTTGACATTACTATTATTTCCGAGATAGCTTTTATTTTAATTTACTTCACGGAGTATTTTACTAGCACCGCTTCGTGATTTCACCCGCATAGTTCCCGTTCTTGTGGGGACACGGGGATAAAATTATCCCCGTATAGCCTATGTTACCCGGGGATGGTGTAGCTTCCGAACAGTGAAATAATTTTTCAAATCGATTCAATGGTTTCGGAGCCTATTCAATGCAAACAAATAATCGAATCTTTCCTCTATAAAATGATAAATCATGACTGTAGTTATATTAAGTCAAAGGTAATTCGTAGACTGGTTGAGCAATAGTAGTGGTTCCTACAAATATCCAGGAGGTAAAGTAGCCTGTGCTTCAGGTCCCAAGCTTCCTGTCTGTTCAATTTCATGTCGATTGGTAGAGTGGTCGAAGCGTGTTAAGGTAACAAACAGAGATCTTTATTTTCACTTCTATAATTTACTAACTTTTGCCAGCGGCTTCGCCCACGCGAAACTTTCATCCCCTATTTAACTCCCTTCGGGTTGAATTTCAAAAAATCTTTCCTTATTCCTTATCCACATTATAAAGGAAACCTCTGTGCAAAATTTCAACTTTCTAGGTGCAATGGTTTGGGCTAGGCGTTGATGAGTCAGTCAGTCAATCAGAACTTTTCTTTGTGAAGGGTGGGCGTTTTGTGGAACTGTCATATGTAATTTTAACGTACAATGCTAGTAAGTGTTAATTCTCAACCTACATTGAATAAATGAGATTTGTTTTTTGTGCAGATTGTGCTGATTGGGCTGGGCGTTGACGATGAGTCAGTCAGTCAGGACTTTTCTTTTTATTTATAAAGATAGATCTATGATTACAAGACGTACCTGTGCTCCCACCATCCCCGTCTTCAGCCTCGGTAGGTCCGTGTGCGAGTACTTGGAGATGGACCAGGGTTGCACCATCGTCAGGTCGGTGTTCAGCTCGAACTCATTGATCTGGTTGCGCAGGAACTTCCTGATGTTCCACGGAAGGTCGTTGTGTCTGGGGGCAGAGAAAAGGTTGTAGTGGTAAGATATAAAATGTGTCTTTGATTCTAAAGTCGTGAACATGAAGGAGGCGATTATTGAAATTAAAAATACAGTATCTTCCTTCCATACAGAATGGGGATTTAGTCACGTGTATCCATCAAGGGGTCCGAGAGGACGATCAAAATTTAAACTACGTTTGCAGCGGTTGGATGGAAGACCATCCATTATACAGGGTTATTGGAAAAACACCAACAAAATCCATTCCATTCGTATACTCTAAAATTCTTTCATGAAATTCATAACAGGAAAGATAATAACAATTTACGAATGTTGACCACAAAAATGTTCATACCGCAATTTTAAGTAGAACACTTTTTGTTTGAGAAAACTTTTAAAAGATTTATCTGGAATTTGACAAACAGACGTTGCGACGGAAACTAAGGTCGTGGCTACACAGTAAGCGGGTAGGAAGCGGATTCGATTCCCCTCTACTTATTTTCTTGTGTTAATAGCATTTTTGTAACTACTGCCGCGAACCGCCGCGCCGCGCGCCGCCGAAAGTGTGTGTTAGTGTTTACGGCGTATTAGTGTTTATATTCAATTTATGTATTAGTACAGTTTTTTAGTTTAGGTTATTCGTTTTATAGTGAGTTAGTTAGTTCGCTTAGTAGTTAGCTCGTTGTAGGTTGTAGCAGTAATATATTTTTTAGATTTGGTATCTAGTTAGTTCGTGAATAGTAAAACGTTTGAAAAACAATTACCATTTCTTGGATATAGGTGGTCACTACTCGTACGTGACCCACAATTAACATGTAAAGCGAAATTGTCAATTAAAACCAATCAATCTGCCTAGCCTTGTACAACTAAAATTATAACTGCATAAGTTGATAAAAAATGCTATGCAATAGCTTTACCGCGGCAGTCCCCGAGTGCCACACGTATTTTTTTTTTGTTTATTCTATTTACACCATCATTATTTAAATGCTAAATGTTGACATGTTACTTTTTTTCCATTTTCTCTAAATTTATGACTTATATTTCATCATTTTTCACTGTTTTCTCCATTTTTACCGTATTTACACTTAGTTATATGTGCATGCTGTGGTATCCTGTAATTGAAGGAGCTCACGTACAAGAACCTTTTTATTACTTTGAAATATATTGTATAAATGTGTATCCTTTGTTGGCGAACTTAAAAAAAAAGGTTTCACGCCGACAGCAAAAATGCACTGCAACAATATTTCTATCGTTTTATAATAGAAAATTGCAGTTTTACAAACACGGCTTTGTAAGCCCGATGGATTTGCCATCGACAAAATGATAAACTTCCATTCAAACTTTAATCCTTGTCCATTAGTGGATGGATTTTCAAAATCCTTACTAAGTACTCATTTTCGCTTTACAACGTGTTGAATTCAATTAGTGCAGACAACAGATACGTGTAGATCAAGCAATTAATAGCAACAAAGGGACACTTACAAGTAAAAGGTCAGCGATACCCGCATTGATGTCAATGACGGGACGTTTACTTCGTGAATGACCACACACAAAAAGATATCGCATTTCAATGTCTGACCCGATACAGAGGTAGCCGTCTGTGCGGATATCTCGAATGCTTTACTACACTGTCTAGTCGTTATTGTGTGTAGTTAAGAGCCGTTCATTGTTAATACATTTATTTACCATACAATTACAAGTGTATATTCTGCTTAGAAGGGACTATAACTCGTCATCGATACCGTCCGTTCACACTTAATTTACCTGATTTTGTGTCGCTCTCAAAATCAAAGTGATCTTTGTTCTCATTATGATAAGGTTGCTGTTGGGTTGCTGCTGCCAGAGGTAAAATAACTGTGAACGGACTCTAGAGAAGAAGGGCCAGCCTAACTGTTGGGATATTATTTTTTCTCGTCTACCCCATACTGTGGGGTGTCGATGTTAGGTCTTTAAAAATATTACAGATTAGTGACACACACTTGGCCGGTTTTTTTATTTGTTGAATACGAGGGTTTTGGCTTTTCTATATTAGTATATTTATGTCCATTTCATCATCATCATCATCATCAGCCTATAATGTTCCCACTGCTGGGACTCTCGGTGAGAGGGATTGGGCCGTAATCCACCACGCGGGCCCAGTGCGGGTTGGTAGATGTCACATGTCTTCGATTTTTTTTTGTTCTAGGACATGCCGGTTTCCTCACGATGTTTTCCTTCACCCTTTTTTGAGAGCAGTGGTGATGAAATAATTTACACAAAGTAAAGCGCCTGTCTGGGTTCGAACTCACGACCTACAACTCGTAAGTCGCAGCCGTTACCACTTGGCCACCACTGCTCTCCATTTATAATGTGTGTATTACTAGTATGCAATAAACAATTCTTTATTTTGTCTTTCTTTCTATATACGCCTGTGTAGACGTCGGCAAGTATCCAATGAGAGCGTATTAGATGGATCAAAAGTATCTCATGGGTTAATCTAGATTATTAATTATACGTGTGCACATCAAAATTCGTTATGACCATTTAATACTAATCCAGAATATATACCCAAACTAACTGACAACAATTCAAAAAACTGTATTGTCGTCATCGGACTCGTTCCCGCACCTCGTAGCAATTCAAATCAAATCAAATCAAAATATTTTTATTTCATATAAACCTGCATGGGCACTTATGAAACGTCAGAAGCTAGGTGCACGGTTCCAAAATGTTGTTTCCTATGGAGAAGAGCCGGCAAGAAACTCCACGGTTACTCTTTTAAAAATGATTGGCTTTAACAATGTTTTCAGGTAAAAAAATGTATGGGAGGACAGTGCAGGCCTGTAAATAAGTACCAGGTACTTAGACGAATCCAGAATAGAAAATCGTCTACAAATCTACAGTCTGTAAGGCCTACAACGTTCTCCCATTCACAATATGTAAAATAATCTACATAAATAAAATTAACCTAATTAAACATAGTGACATGATTAACATGACAATCACTAAAAAATAGTTGATATTAAAATTGATGTATAATGTGAAAATTCATAGTAAAAACACTTTTTTTCATATGAACCTACTTATTAGACTTAATTTCTATTTGATTCTAAAATCATAAATAACATCACGCCTGTATTCCCTCAGGCTGATTTCCGGCCACCGTAGGCGCGGGCTTGCGGACGGCGTGTAATGGGTAGCTCGCTGTCCGGTAAGGACCAAGCGACGACGGCGACAGCGCATTGTGTTCCACGCGCGCCTCAAAGAGATGTCAGCACCAACTGGTCGGCCCGCAAGGGCCGATGCCTGCCAGGAGTGCGGGTTGTTCGAAGGAGATACCGCCGCCCCTGGCATACAGGCTACTGAGAGAACACGGGTAGGTTTTAGTCAATAAAAGTCTGACGCGCCCTCTTGCTCCTGCTCCTGCTGCAGAGCGGGAGAAGTTATTTGATGATTTGCCACCCAAAAATAAACAAAAAACGCCTGTATTCCCAGAAGGGTAAGGCAGAGGTGTATCTATAGTACACCCACATTTCACCAGTAATGTGTAAGTCACATGTAATAAGGAGCGAGCTTATTGCCATCAACCGGAGACGGTGCTGAGAAATTCTTAGTGGAAAAAACCAATAACACTTAGCCCGAACCTGGAATCGCAGATTTTATACATGTATATTAGACATAAAATGAAGATAGTTAGAAAGAAAGAAAAATAAAGTATTTCTTTGACTCGTACAGGAATATCACAAACTTAACTACAAGCAACACAATACCATTAAACACACTAAAAACTAAAACACTACTACGCTACTTAAAGAAATTAATGGTATATTTTATATCGAGGGACTAAACGAAGCCATGATATACCAGAGGTGGTTTAACTCCCGAGCGTGCAACCGAAACCGAGGGTATATTAAGTTGGCGTTTAGTCTCGAGGTGCAAATTGTACTTTTCACTTTGAGTGCGAGAAAAATAGTCAATTTAGTACAAAAATATTGAATAAATATTACTTTATAAAATAAAAATCAGAATATCTGTTATGTCTTTTGACCTTTGCTCGACGTCAAACTCTTCACTGTCACTGGACATTCTTAATAAATTTATTTAAAACCGAAATTACACTCGACAAAAATTCTCAAATCATGGTCATTTTTTTTTTTCTAAGCCAGTCACAGATTAACAATTTAAAACCATGGAACTAAAACTCTCAACCTTTTCGCAATGAAGATGGTCCACACTCCACAGATAATAGTATACCTGGCATGCATTTTAAGTTCTGTCGTTTACATAGTTGCCGCGAATTTTGAATTTAGAACTGTTCAATATTCAAATTTGTTGGAATTTAGAATATCAAAACAGTTGAAGGAATTAGGATTAATGCAATTGTTTAGTCACAACATTGTTTTGAATCTGTCAGGTCACGTACGAAAATGAATTTCACTAAGGAAAATGTCCGTGCAGTAATTTCCTATAACTTCCGAAAACGCCTGACACGGCTTCAGTGTTTTGAAGAGAAAACATCTGTACTCCATGATGAAGCCCCATGTCTGCGGACTGTCGAACACTGGTATTTAGAATTCCAGCGTGGACATACCAGTCTTAGTGACAAATCTCGTAAAGGACGTCCAAAATCTGCCTTCACTGAAGATAACGTCATTGCTGTGCGACAACTAATCCTCGAAGAGCGTCATGTGATATATTGGGAGATAGAGGCGTTATTAGGCATCTCAGGGATACCTATTCAGAAGATTTTGACGTGACGTGCTTGGTGTGAGAAAGCTAGTTTCTCGTTGGATCTCGCATTTGCTTTCTGACGATCATAAGGCGGCCCGCGTCAGTTAGTGTAAGAAAACTCTTCAAAGGTGCAACCGAGGAGAGCCAAATCATGTCTGCGACATCATCAGTGGTGATAAATCTTGGATCTATGCCTAAGATCCTGATTCCAAACAACAATCCACAATCTGAGTCTTCTAAGACGAGCCCAAGCCGACTAAAGTTGTTCGCTCTCGAAGCGCTTCAAAGAAGATGGTGGCTACGTTCGTGGCGAAAACGGGTCAGGTTGCAACGACTGTACTTGAAGATCGTAGAAGGATTAATGCAGAGTAGTATACTCGTTTTTTACCACGACTCATCGCCGGACTTCGGGAATCTAATCCAAAGCGACGCATCATCCTACATCGTGACAACGCAATCTCACACAGCGCTCGTCGAACGATTGAGTATTTCAAGCAGGAAAACTTAGAAATTCTAGACCATCTTCCATACACTCCCAACCTAAGCCCTAACGATTTCTTTACATTTCCTAAAATTAAGAAAACTCTTCGTGGTCAAAGTTTCCAGTCCGGTGAAGAAGTAGTCGACGCTTTCAAATCAGCCATATTTAACACCCCTACTTTGGAGTGGAATAAATGTTTTAATAACTGGTTCGAGAGAATGGAAAAGTGTACTCGTATTAAACTACGTGGTGAATACTTTTAAAAAAGATAAAAAGTACTATAAGGTTCTAGTTGTTTTTTTTTTTGGTTCAAACGACAAAACTTAAAAGGCACGCCACGTATTTACTGGCTGTTTGAGTTTGTCTATGTCACATGAAGGACATAAAAAAAAATACTTTCACTCCCTAGAGACTAAAGTGGTCACTTTAGTCCCGCTTCGTAGGGCCCTATTGGCGTACTTTTAAAGTATGTGAAGTGAAAAATTAGATTTTATAATAAGTAAAATATAAAAGGTCCTGTTCGGGGCTAAAATGCAACTATCTCAGTATGATGCTGCGACATTTAAAAAGTGTCGCAGCGTTGGTATTCTTAAATTACCTAAGCGCAAATCCATTATTTATCCCATCATCTACGATTTTTAGCGAGAGTTTTCACCTATCGCATCATGTACTCTAATGTGATTCAGCCAGTGCATTTAATTATTCTTTAAACTCGGCGTCACTAACATTCGGAGAATCTCCTCACATCCACAATCTCGTCCCTCTCCGAACTAAGTAAAGCTTTTACGTAATTATTCCTAATGTAGTTTGTGGCGCTACACCTCGTGGAAACAGGCTATGTTTAATATACATATTAGTTTAAGTTCAGAACTCGTAAGATACATTACGAGTTCTGAACTTAAGGTGAATCTTGTCGGCGTATTTTCCATACAAACTTCGGGGGTGTATTACTCCACTTTTACACAATTTAAATCAAAAATTAAACACGTTATGGTTTTGTCTCATTATTACTATTGTCTGTACGGAAACATAATAATAAAATATAAATCCATTAAAAAGTTAAGAGCCAACAAAGATTCGTTTTTCTTGATAATATAACCTAACTTTGGGCGTGTTTAAGTAATAAAAGAAGTATTAAATCTCCAAAACCAAGTCGGTACCGACAAAGTTCAATGATCGAAAAGTACAATTAACTTTATTGGTCATTGATTTAAGCAGTAGTTTTTTCATAAAACCCGATCTTCCGAAGGATTTTTCTTATTTTTTTCGCGAATGTTTTACTATAACTGATCCTGGGTCTCACTCAATAATGTTGTGTGTGTAGACTAGCGTCTAACTGCTCATCACTGACACTATCTCTGTTGGACACGATGCCTGGTGAGACAGCGTGCTTTTTAACCAGGCCCACCAGTGAGTTCGAGCCCGCGACTAGGTTCTCCTTATACTAATGAATTGGTAAATGTGCGAGCTGTCGCGGGTGGGGTCTTGGATTTGAGTCGTGGGGTTGCGATAGTATTTATTTCCGTTACTATTCAAAACATAATAAATATCTTATGGATAACCGCACGCGCCCCGGATTTACACGTGTGTGTAGTGTATGTGATATATGTAGGTCGTATAACTATACAATGTTTCACCGCGACACGGCACACATAACAAGACCCCTCGGTGCCTGGGAAAGTATGTGAAGTCGTTGGTCCCGGCTGTTATTAGTGGATCCTTGACAGTGGTTACTGGTCTTCAAAAGCCCGGAAGTCTGACAACCAGTGTCACCAAAGGGTCTCGTATTACCAAGTATAACTGGACTGTGCAGGTCAGATAGGCAGTCGCTCAACGTAAAATCCTGGTATTCAGCTGCATCTGACTTGACTGGAAACCGACCTCAACGTAGTTGCGAAAAGACTAGACAGATTGATTCATTTTTATAAGATATATGTAAAAATCATAAACAAAATAACATGATTTGCAACACAAACAACATCTGGAGATAATTGTGCTGTTCTATATTCTCTAAGTTGTGAAAAAACCAGTCAAAGACTACTTCATTTCAGGAAGACTTACCCGTCAGTAAGAGGCACTTCTTCCAGAATTTGCTTGGCGATTTCCAGTCGCTCCCGGTCGTAGGAAGCGGCAGCCACCACGGCTATGATGGCTAGGAGCAGGCAGGCTACCGAGCGGCGCTCGCACGAGTTTATCATCTTTGCTGTAAAGGATAAATGATGTATTATTAGTTTACATGAGGATAATCAACCTATAATGTCGCCATAGCTTGGATACAGGCCTGCTCTCGGTGAGAGGGAGTGGGCCGGATGTTTTTGTTCCACGATGTTTCCTTTCACCGTTTTGAGAGCAGAGGTGATGACAAAATTTACACTAAGTAAAGCACTTGCCTGTGTTCGAACCTATGATCTCATAAGTCGCGATCGTTACCCACGGCAACAGAAAAATTGTAGTCATGTCGCAAGCAAGACCAGAAGTAGAGTAAAATTTGCATTCAACCGGATAAACATTTCCTACCCAATAAAAACTACTATTTGATCGTCAAAAATAGGTTTAATTTGTAAAAATCATCTTCAACTATTTAGGGATTAGCTTGAAAACCAGTAAAAGTAGAAGAAATCCAATCCTATCAGTAAAATAATAAAACTTTACAGGCCCTTTGTGCACGCCGCGGTTTCTTTACAATTCAGCTTATAAACCGCATCATAAAAAAGAGCGTGGGGTGCTTGATATTAATTGATTATAAAAATACCTCAAAAAGCACCCAATGCTTTTTTGAAATAATTTTTTGCTTTTTTAGTTTGGTTTTGGAGCGTGTTTATTAGATTTTTAATCCCCTATTTATTTTCTATTTTTTAGTTCAGCTAACTACAAAAGCGTGATTTTTAAGTTTTTTTTTTTACATTTTTGTAATATTATGGAACAAATTTATTATTGAATTGTCATCAGTCCTCGATAAGTCTACAAAATTTTAATGAAATCTGACCGTTTAAGGTGGGTCAAAATCAAGTCAAAAGAAGTCGGTTACAAACAAACAAACATGCAGGTGAAGCTAATAAATGCGTGTTAAAAACAAGTTCGTCAAAAAGTCAACAAATTTCCATAGTGATCCATACAACACTGACGACAATGCCTACACACTGCGAATCAACCGTAGTTTTTCACGGCAAGAAAAACGTGTGTGTACAAAGGGCCTTAAGTGATTTGAGCGAAGATTTTACAATGTAGAAACACTGTACATTGTGTTCGTCCAATATAATCTAGCGAGTTATAAAAGTGGATAGAATGGAGATTGGTTGCTACAGTTATAGCCACATCTTCTTTAGTTCTGGATATAGTGACTCGGGTACCTACAAGCTGCCGTGGAGGCAAAGTTGATT
Source organism: Polymixis flavicincta (assembly GCA_949987655.1). Taxonomy (NCBI): domain Eukaryota; kingdom Metazoa; phylum Arthropoda; class Insecta; order Lepidoptera; family Noctuidae; genus Polymixis; species Polymixis flavicincta. The sequence continues at coordinate 3,953,651 of OX465171.1, read as the reverse complement.
ATAAAGCAAGTCGAAGTACGAAAGTTTTGACATAAAAACGTCGTTTCGCCCGGAATACTGGTAGTAAGTTCAATATGTAAGATTAAAAACGCTAATAACTACGAGAGTTTAAGAACTAGAGTAATGATTGAGTGTTCGAAAGAAAGGTCATATTTATAAAAAAGAGGTTTATCGGTTAAAAATTAATATGAAGTTGACAATGTCAATCGGCAGTAAATATGGTCAGAAATGAAAAGACTCGCAATCTAAGAAAACTTGCATTAAAAGGATGTAATGAGCCTAATAAATCGAGTACTGAGCAAATACAGGACCCACAAAAGTGACTGAAACCGTAAGAAAATCTATTGCACATGGAAAAATATTTTACGATGTCGTCTAATATTGGCAATCAATCTGCTCAGAACTGGAAAATTTCATAAACAGTGAATGTTTGCTTCATAAGGAATGCAACGAACCTACTAAATCTAGTATTTGGCAAATACAATGGCTACAGCAGCACTCGCCATATTTTGGACGAAATCTTTTCCCGATTGCAGGTTTGGTCCCATAGTAAAAGTTATTCATAATGATGAGTTCAATGACGTCTTAAGAGGTTGTTGGTGCTTTTCCAATAACTGTGTATATCAATCGGAGGCGTCCTATAAACAATTATGCGTGAGCATCACGTGAACGTTATGATGTTTTAATGGCAGTAGATGGAATAAGTGGACCCCTCTATGTATATATGTGAGGTTTGATTGGAACCGTGACATCCGGGCTCGTCCGAAGAAACGGAAGCGAGTATATCACGGCAGTCGTAGAGCGAGCGATGCGAGCTCTTTCAGAAAAACGAGTTTAGCAAGCATACTTTACTCATGAGCCCACGAGCGAGTGAGAGAAGCAAGCCGCTTTAAAAAAACGGGTTTTGCGAGCCTACTTTAACCACAAGCGAACGATGCGTGTGCACTTTAGAAAATAGTGAACGCCGATTACTGCAATTCGCTCACTCGTGGCGAAGCTATGCTTACTCTGCACGCTGATCTCAAGACAAGTTTTTCTCCTTTCGCTCTTGTAGAGAAGGCCCACTCCGCCCACTTGTCTGGATTGAAAGCTGACCTGTGGAGTACGGGTTCGCTTCGCTCGCTCGATTTTGCTCGCTCGATTTTAGAATATGTGTTGCACTCGTTTGTCTTGTGGGGGGGAATATGTGTTGCAGTCGTGTCATCTGTGGGTTCGCTTCGCTCGCATGTCACGAAACTGTCCTCGCTACACGGGGCTGAGTTAGAGAATTCCATCGTTAAGTAGAGTAGTTGGCAGGCAGCAAGCGTAGCATGATTGTGTGTGGCAATGGTTGAGACCAAATATTTTCACGAAAACAAACGGAGCGGACTCGAACTGCGCTTTCTCAATTTTTTGATAATACTAAGGATTATTTCAGTAGAGGTGCATTATTGTTCTAAGATCCACGTTGTTACTGTGTTTTTTATTGGGGTGTAAGAGGAGTAAACGATACCTAAGACTCATAAAAAGTTACTGAAGGAGTCTGTCTAGATGATTGGACACGTTAATTTCTAATCGTAATATTATAATAACGTTGTGCTGTCACCAATTCGTTTGCCAAACCTTGTGATGCGCTAACGTTTCCCTGCGACCTTTTATGATTTCACAATTTGTTTTGAGAATTTTAATTCAACAAGCTCTGTTGGACATTATTCAGACGTTTACTGGAATAAACGTCTTCATTAGAAGTCCGTTTGTATTTTCCTAATGCGCTAAGTACTTTAAATACTTAATGCGGTTCTTTAATTACTCAATTGGGAAGCTCGAGTATAGCTTCTGTTTCTGGGATCGCTGCCAAGAGTCCGCTTAAGGAACCGACGAATACATTGAATTAAATCTAGTATTGTAATTTTAGTTCTGCTAAACGTTTTTGCAATTTGTAGTTTAACTAACCCAGACGGTTGTCGTACCGTCTCGTCTCCTTATTAATACTTTTACCAACTTTTACGATTGGCAGCCATACTACCAACATTATCTCTAGACAACATAATTCCTTGTTTTGTTACGTTTTGTAGGTGTATGTGGAGTATTCTTGTCCATGATTTACTATAGCATGAATCTATAAAACTTTAAATCGTATTTATGTTGCACTCAAACCGCTTCGCACAAAACAAACAAGAAATTGTGACAATGACACTGATATTGTAGACATTTGAGGTTAGGTTGCGTTCATAAATTACTAAAAACGAGTGCCTTTGTGATGTGGCGCTGGCGAGTGGCGACATCGATTCAGCACGAATAGATAAATTTCCTTTACGAAAAAATACTTACGACCTAACTTTTCAAAATCCCAAAGAAATCAAATCATGTGAAATAAAGTATTTTGGTGTACTTTATTGTTCTCATAAAGTATAGAGTACAATTACCTGAAATAACGTACAATACTTCATTATAAAGTACGGGTGGCAACCCTACATGTAGTACAGGCGAGCTCTAACCTCTCTGTCGTAAATTATATCTTTGTTCCTTAAATACACAAGGGCCATAAAAAAATTAAGTGAAAAGGGTCAGCTGTACTCGATCCTTCCCTAATACAGAGAGAAACACCAGTTTCATACAAAAAGATAATCTCCAGGAGGATTTTAATGACTTTAAAAGCTCCCTTGTTAAACTTGTATTATGTATTCTGTACAAGACCGGGATTACCTGGTTTCCGTAATAATATTCGCTCTGACCTGTTTTAGATACATAAATATATAAGCTGGCGACCTGTGGAGAGTTTTGATGTTGTACCCAGTAAATCGTGTTTAGTTATTCCGGAATGATAATTAAGGGGCGACATTCTTAGCCCTAGGGAATTAAGGTGCGAAGGACGCTACTGTGGGTACTATGACGCACGTGCGCGTAAGATTTATTGCTGTTACAACCTCATTTATTTAAATTGAATGCCGCTCCAATGTACTGGGAAATTGGATTATCTTAGACGCAAATAGAGTATTTCTAATGTTAGTCGTTGTACATTTCGTAGATATTCGCCATTACTGCTTTCTAGGATTTCCAAGTTTCTTAATGGCGGTTGAAGATTTAGCGTACGGGTTACATTTGTATTTAACAAACGAGTCAACTTTTCAGCACTTTTATTTAATCTAAAAAAAAAATGAGCAGGCGCAGTTCGCATCCGCGCCGTTTCTTTACGTAAAAAAATTTCAAAGTTCAAACCTCACTTGCCTTACCGCGGACTGGTATAAGTTAGCTGTATAGCTTAGCTGATCCTTGGCGGTGCAAGCCTTTCACCAGTAACTGCCGTGATATGCTCGCTTCGCTTTCTTCGGACGAGCCCAAATGTTACGGTTCCGATCAAACCTCACATATATACATAGAGGGGTCCTCTTATTCCACATACTGCTATCATATTGAAATATCCTAATGTTCACGTAATACTCACGCATTATTGTTTGTAGGGCGCCACCGATTGATAAATATGACGGATTTTTATATTTATTTATTTTCCGTTGCTAGCTTGGCTTTTTTAATTGCTTTTGAAGCTTCTTGTGTTCTATATGACGTAAGCTTTCTTCGACTGTCTTTTTTTACAAATACGAAAAGATTTCGTCCAATATGAGGCGAAATATGTTTTTGTATAGTGTTTTGTAACAAATGTTCCTATGGTTTCCAATGTTGCTGTAGCCATTGTTTTTACCCGATACTAGGTTTAGTAGGTTCGTTACATTCCTTATGAAATAAGCTTTCACTGTGTATGATATTTTCCAGTTCTGAGCAGATTTATAGCCAATATTAGACAACATCTTAAAATATTTTGCTATTTGCAACAGATTTTGTTACGGTTTCAGTCACTACTGTAGGTACTGTATTTGCTCGGAACTCGATTTTGTAGGCATTCCTTTTAATGCAAGCTTTCTTCGATTGCGGTTTTTTTATTTCTGAAAATATTTTCTGCCGATATGACACGATATATTGAGTTATTTTGCTGTTGTTAACTTCATATTAATTTTAAACCCTATTTTGGCCAATATTTTATTACTTCTCTCTATGCCCTAGCAGTTATTTTTTAACTCTTGACAACGACACTAGAATCAGTGTTCTAACTAGACACGTTTTTGTGCTAGGCGAATTTAAATTTTGACTCATAGTGAAAAATAGAGGTTAGGGCGCATGCACATGCACACGCAGTGTGACGTCATAGGTGAATTATACTCTTTGAGAATTGATTTTAGTATTCACTTATTTGGAGTCAGTTGGTTTGCATAATTTAATTTTGAAGTCTCGATGTGGCTAACGTAACGTAGCTTAACTGTAGCCAATTTCATTTTTATTTTATTTTACTTAAAGGTTATGAAATTGTTGTACCTATGTAATGGTGCCCAAGATACAGGCTGTGCCTACTTTGTGACCAGCGATACCTCTAAATGTAATTATGACTGTTGAAATAAACGATTCGTAGTTTTACTAACTTTACTATCATAAAAGGATGACCTTAGTTTATCATGGCTAGAGTTACACAGGGCGAGACCGCAGAACCTTATTCCACAACTTTGTAGTATAGTGTTTGTTACAAAATGCGACACTTTTGTTCAATTTCTCATTAAGACCAACGACACGGCTGGCAGTCACACCGTGCTGCAGAAGTGATGACATTGTTTTGCGCGAGATCTAACTAGAGTGTTTGAACCCGATAAAAGTTGTTGCACAAACAAGAACATAGTTCATGAATACAATAACATTTTATTTGTAAAGTTTGTGTAATAGTGGTTAAACTATCCTACTCACTATTCTAATTGCAATTCTCATCATACGAGTATGCTTAGCCTTTTCCCAACTTGGTTGGGGTCGGCTTCCAATTTGACCGAATGCAGCTGAATACCAGTATATTTTGGGTACGCCACGATTGCGACGGTAAGTCTCCTCTCTGAGGACTGGCTTGAGAGGCGCTACGGCGTCCTCTACTTCCACCTGGTGCAGGTCTTCACCGGATACGGTGTTTCGGGAGGTTCCTGTTTCGTATAAGGCGGGAGAAAACACTCGGGTGTTTCAACTGCGAAGATCGCCCTGAGGACACGGTGAAGCATACGGTGGAGGTCTTCCCGGCTTGGGCAGAGGACCGCCGTGTCCTCGTGGAGGCGATTGGCGGCGGTGATCTCTCGCGTCCGGCCCTTCTCCAGGCCATGGTATCGAGCGAGAGTGCATGGGTAGCCGTCGCTTCTTTCTGCGAAGCAGTGATGCTCACGAAGAGGGAGGCGGCGAACGTGATGGAGAGGCAGTATATGTGCCCTCACGGCCCTAGCCTCCGCAGGAGACGCCCTGGTCATCGTCGTCAGGAATCTCAGGCTGATTCCCGGCCAGCGTAGGCCCGGGCTTGTGGACAGCGAGTAATTAGCTAGCTGTCCGTTGAGGACGAAGCCCGGGTCAATGACGCGTTGTGTTCCACGCGCGCCTCAAAGAGATGTCAGCACCAACTAATGGAGCCCGCAAGGGCCGATGCCAGCCAGGGGTGCGGGTTGTTCGAAAGGGATACCATGGCCTCTAACGCACAGGCAACTGAGGGAACAGGGGTGGGTTTTAGTCAGTAAAAGTCTGACAGGAGGGCTCCTGCTCCTCCCAAAGTGGGAGAAGTTATTCTATGATTTCACACCCAAAAATCCAAAAAAAAAACAGTATATATGAAGCGACTGCCTATCTGACCTCCACAATCCAGTTACCTACTGGGTTTGACGATATTCTTTGGTAAGGCTGCTTGTCAGACTTTCGGGCTTTTGACCATACGTTACGACTGTTAAAGATCCACGAATGAAAGCCGGTACCAAGAGCTTAACGTTCTTTTCAAGGCATGGAGTGGTCTTGGTATGTAAAGTTAGTCACCCATCCACGACCAAACCGCGGCAAGTGTAGCTTTTGCACATTAAAATCATAATTTTAAGCATTTCATTTCAACACAAACTTTCTGCAAGCTAGCTTGAAGATACATTTCACATTAAATATTCCCAATCGTTGCAATACGTTTTGATAACTCACTCCCGAACAACTCTTTGAACACTTTCACGCAACATGACGGGAACAGTATGCGGAGAAACCTGAACTTCTAACTGAATTGGATGAAATGCCTCTATAGTTCAAACTTTACCAAGTAACTAATCCTTCACTGCGTTAAGTAATTATTTGTTTGATTTTTAAGTTCACGCCATTCGAGGAGACATTTCACTTTCAATAAAATTTATAACCATTAAAGTCCTCAGCAATTTGTGCAAAACTATCTCGAAAAAAAAAACGCAGCTACTTTTCGTATAATAAAAATGAATGCTTACATGGAACGTCTCCAGCAAAAGTTGTTTTGAAAATATGTAAGTATATTCAAATGTATCTTAGGCCTCTGCCTCGAATTTTGCGGGCAACGGGGCGGCGGCGGCGGCGGCGGCGCGGGAGCGGCAGGATCGAATGCGTGAAATCAAATGGACCGGCCTTCGAAAACAGCAGCGCGGCAGCGGCGCGGGGGCGAGCAACGAGCGGTGCGCTCCAGTCAAGCGGTGACCGTTCGCGCGTCTGAATTGCAGTGTTGTGCAATTTATTTTAGTGACGTGTCGAAATGTCCTCGGACGTGCTTTAGCAAATTATTTTAGCAATTTTTGAGAGGACATTTCGTTCGCGAATAAAAACAAATATCTCGACGACACAACCACGAACAGAACACTACGCCGCTAAAGTGCCGCGTGATCTGCCCGCTGGTTTCGAGAACGGCACCCTAATTGCGTAACTCACGATTGATCATAATTGGTTTCGTCTTCACAGTTAAACAATATTCATTGCGTTATTTATGTTGTCGAACAGACACATTTTTCGAACATATGAAGCAATGGTTTAACACGATACAGATTATGATGAATCGTGAGTTACGCAATTAGGGTGCGGGTCTGTGTTGCCCGCTCCGCTCCCGCGCCGCTGCCGCCGCCGCCCCGCTGCTGCCCGCAAGATTCGGGGCAGAAACCTTAATTAAACACACCCACAAAAATAAACTGAAAACAACTTGATGGATAGATATGCTTTCTGATTTCAAGTCAGAATTGAAATCAGAAAGCATAAACCAACGGTTTGGAACTAAAAGTGATTCACAATGCAAAATGATTTTGCATGGTGAATCAGTTTTAGTTACAAAATGCAATGCAAGACGCTTTGAGTAACTTATATCTTTGAAGAGGATAATGTGTTAGATGATTTTGAAGATATATAATTTTGCACACTCATCATATATTCCAAACACGGCGCAATAATTTCGAGGAAAATTACGAGAAAGTATTTGGAACAAGATTTCATACATACAAACGCAGTGAGTGCTTTGAAATTACTTGATTTAATTGAAAAGAAGTTTGAATAGCCAAGCACGATTGCAGTGAGTGCCGAAAGCATTAAATTTGTCAGCAACATGCTTCCGACTACATATTTTTCGGCTTTTGTCGTAGCATCTTTCACAATATCATGTTAAACCATTCGATCATTTGGTCATTTTTGACTCACTCATTTCAAAACGCAGTTTCTTTAAATATATGATTATTGCTAACAGGACAGTTACGTAATCAATGGTTATGTGTAGTTGGTCGGGTCTTAGTTGCACAACAAAATTTTATTGTTGGTCGGATAACGTAATTAACTTCAATGTGCGTCTTACTTTATAGCCTCCAGCAGTTTATAGTTCAGGCTATTTTGTTTCTTTCTGAACCGTACGTTCGTTGTAAAAGCGTACCTATATTATTAAAAAAAGCTTTGCTGATAAATAAAATTCACCTCATTTATTCACAACAGAACTCGACGCAACCCGCCCAGCCGGATATGATGACTAAACAAAATAACGAAATTTTCTCCAATCCAATTAGCCGGAATGGATATTTTGTTTTTACCTTTTATGCTCAGAAGCTTGAAGTTAATAATCGGAAAAATTTAATTCAACTTGTATTCGTAAGCACTTACTAGATTAATGCGGTGATAAAGGAATAGGTGTATCATCAGGTGAAAACGCAAAAACTTAGGCCTTTTCAAAAACAATCTGAATACACGTAGTAAAGATGAAATTGTGATTCCAAAATTTAGATTGACTAAAACTAGCAAATCATTTCTAATAAACAGTATCCGCTTCTATAACAAGTTGCCAAAGTCAGTTACAGAACTTAGCGATGGAAAGTTTAAAACGCACATCAAATGTGTCCTTATCAAAAAAGCATATTATAAGATAAAAGACTACGTTGAAGACAGGGAGTTTGGCATTAATTCCTTCTGCACATGTGGCTTCCCTGGTACCTCATTAACAGCATAACAATGTGAAAGTCTATTAACTGCTCTCAATGTTCTTTTTTATTCTTTTTATTTTTACAATGCTGACATATTCTCGTCATTATTTGACATTATACATCAATTTTAATATTAGGTCTTTACCTATGAAATTGCCGTTCTGCAGTACTGGCCATTTCAAATCAAAATAATTTTTGTTTGGCTAAGAATTCTAATTTCAAATTAATTTTATTTTAAAAACATGGATTTTTTTTTTCTAAAAGTAGTCATTTCTTTATTGATTAGTGTTACATTTTCATCGCATTTCAATCTTTTTCGTCATCATGGATACGTTAAAAATTCGAGTAATTATGGAATATGAGTACCGTCGTGGCAGCAACGCGGCACAAGCGGCACGCAACATCAACGACGTTTACGGAGCTAACACTACAAACCAACGCACCACCTGTTATTGGTTTGCTCGCTTCCGTTCTGGAAATTTCGACCTGAAAAATGAACCTCGCGGTCGTCCGAAGACTTTGGTCGACAATGACGAATTAAAGGCGATTGTGGAAGCTGATGATACACAATCTACGGCTGAATTAGCAGCAGCTTTCGACGTTAGCGTCAAAACAATATTGGTCCATTTGCGTCAAATTGGCAAGGTAAAAAAGCTTGACAAATGGGTGCCCCACGAACTCAATGATCGCCAGCGCGAAGTACGCGTCGAGACGTGCCTTGCACTGCTCAACAGACACACAAATGAAGGAATTTTGAACCGCATTGTTACCTGCGATGAAAAATGGATTCTGTTTGATAACCGTAAGCGCTCAGCAAGTTGGTTGGATCCTGGTTCAGCACCTAAACAATGCCCTAAACGAAAACTTACCCCTAGAAAAGTGATGGTCACTGTTTGGTGGTCTAGCGCCGGTGTGATTCATCACAGCTTCTTACCAAACGGGGTGAGCATTACTGCAGATGTGTACTGTGAAGAACTGAACACAATGATGGAGAAGCTGGCGCATCTCCAACCAGCATTGGTCAATCGCTCGTCTCCGCTGCTCCTGCACGACAACGCGCGACCTCATACTGCACAGCAGACGGTCTCCAAGTTGCAAGAACTGGGGTTGGAAGCTCTCCGTCATCCGCCCTACTCACCAGACCTTGCGCCTACAGACTACTACTTTTTCCAGAATTTGGATAACTTCTTGGCGGGAAAAAAATTTAATACCCGAGAGGCAGTACAAAATGCCTTTGAAGAATTTGTTGCCTCCCGTCCAGCTGATTTCTTTAAGAAGGGCATCAATAAACTGCCACTGCGATGGCAAAGATGCATTGATTGCATGGGTGATTACTTCGATTAATACAAATAAAAAATTCATGAAAAAAATTCGTTTAAATTTTTTCATACAAAACGGCAATTTCATAGGTAAAGACCTATTATAAAATATTTTTTAGTGATTGTCATGTTAATCATGTCACTATGTTTAATTAGGTTCATTTTATTTATGTAGATTATTTTACATATTGTGAATGGGAGAACGTTGTAGGCCTTACAGACTGTAGATTTGTAGACGATTTTCTATTCTGTATTCGTCTAAGTACCTGGTACTTATTGACAGGCCTGCACTGTCCTCCCATACATTTTATCTCTGAAAACATTGTTAAAGCCAATCATTTTTAAAAGGGTAACCGTGGAGTTTCTTGCTGGCTCTTCTCCACAGGAAACAACATTTTGGAACCGTGCACCTAGCTTCTGACGTTTCATAAGTGCCCATGCAGGTTTATATGAAATAAAAATATTTTGATTTGATTTGTGATGTTGTTTGATAGGTGGTCGTGGAAATTTGTAATTTCTTTATCGGGTAAAACTATCTAACATTACTAGATTTAAAAATACCAGTGAAGTATCAAACATATTTTTCTACGTAAAATAAAATCGGGTGTACAAGAATATGTTCTAACAAAGTTGTGAACCGTTCGTTGAAAGTAGGTAAGCGAGAAGTTATCCGAGTGCCGAGTACGTGGGACTGTTTGTGCATATAGAATGTGATGTCGAACCAACGGCAACGCTCCGATTGAAACCATATTCGATAGATAAACCACCGGTTAAACTGAAATGCCGGTTTAAGTTAACTATTCGAATACAGTACTTGACCAATGGTTAGTGCGTGGTGAATAGCAAAATATTGTTAGGTAATCAGCCGGTTATAGTTTAACCGGCTGTTTTAAATTTAAAAAAACAAACAAACAAAAAAATAATAAAAATAAAAAATGCTTCGCAACAAAATCGGAAAACACAAAAAGAAAAGTGGCGCCATCTACAATGCCACAGGCGAACTAAATGAGCAATTCTGCATCGCGCAATCAGAGTTTACCGCGCTACTCAGATAGATAAAATATCCCGACATCAAATGTCGGGCAGTTGCCCGGACCAGACACAATACCCGTCTGGTCGGAGGATCCTCCTTTTCAATAGAGGTATGAGCGGACTTTACACCCTGTTCCTCATACCGCTAAATTGGTGACCCCGTGAAAGAACGTCAGCGCAGCCTTCGTGCAACACTTCAGCGTGACGTCATTATCATCACATCAAGACCACTTCCTCAAGCTTTCGAGCGGCGAGTCACACAGCCAGCCAGCACCCTACGGCTTCAACGGGTATCCTGACCACCTGCATGCAGCGAATCGCATGCCTGGTCATCACCCACACAGCCTCATCAGCAACCATGGCCCAGCACACTGCACTTTCGGCCGGTCGAGAGCTCAATCTCCCGGTCGACGCCAGCAGTCAGCCACAACCTCTCAACCCAGCGCTGTACCAGATCCGACTCACTGGAGCATAACGCAGCGCAACCCCGACTCACAGGGGAATCGTCGCAGACAGTTCCGCCTCACCGCGAACTATGCGACACCCGGTTCCGACCCACTGGAACCACAACTGGCCCTGGTAAGCATCACAGTATGCACTGACTCAGCCCACTATCGACCTCCGGTCTCCGGGGGGGAGTGATGTAGCGGCACTACAAATAAAAAATGCTTCGCAACAAAATCGGAAAACACAAAAAGAAAAGTGGCGCCATCTACAATGCCACAGGCGAACTAAATGAGCAATTCTGCATCGCGCAATCAGAGTTTTCGACGGCACTCGAAGATATACAAAAATCCCGACATCAAATGTCGGGCAGTTGCCCGGACCAGACACAATACCCGTCTGATCGGAGGATCCTCCTTTTCAATAGAGGTATGAGCGGACTTTACACCCTGTTCCTCATACCCCTAAAAACCATTTACTGGTGAACTCGGGTCTTAGGAGTCCCGTGTGGTACGCTAACAAATCGGCCTACTACCCGACCGGCAAAAAAAACGAGCGACACGCGACAAACACCAATCGATGTGGCCCCCAGTGCGTGAAAACTATCCTCCGAGTTGCTTCCAACAACTACACGACGCGACCGGACCGTCCCAATCGTAACTTTTAAGTTGCAACCACACACACCGACTAATAAATTACTGTAGCTTTACTATAGCATTTTGGCCAAACTATCCTTTGTTCAAGCATATTTATGTAAACTTGCAGCCGTTCGTAAAATTGTAGGTGGCAGCTGAAATAGGGGAGACAAACTTTTCCCATATTTTATAGGAAAGTGTACCTTATGGCTCAATTGTTGCTGCAGTGTCGATACGGCACACGGGCCAATATTGATACGTTGTCATTTCATAAAAGTGTCGTGAGCTTGGTTTTTTCATTGTAGTACATGCCTTTGTGATTTCAATTCGGAATATAAATTAACCCTGCTATAAAAAATATGTCGTAGTTCTGCAGTCTACATTGCAAACTAACAAAGTGAAATAAAATCACGCCTCGTGTTTTGGCAGAGGTCAAAAACAACACTCACATGTCGCTACTATTAACTAAGACATATCTACTAGTCGGTATGCATTTAAGCGGAGAAATTGCAGAGGTATTTTCATAACGAATAGCGTAGAGTCATCAAAACATATTTTTCTCTTGATTATATTATATATATAAGTATATATTATAGTAGTAGATATGTATGCTTTTATGTGTATTATGAGTTTATAACCTATTTATGTACCTAGCTTATTTATAATATAATTTGTATTGTTTTTTTAATCATATTTCCTCTCAACCTAAGCACCTGCCATCTAATATCTTCACCACCCATGGTTGACTGGTAGAGAATGCCTAAGGCATTAAGTCCGCCTTTGTACCTTTTTGTGTGCGAGAAGTTTAATTAAATAAATATCTAGTTAGAATAACAAATTAGGTTGTGACTGAAGCATTTATTATTGTTAAAAACTTTGAATGTATCGACCGCTGCATAGCTACATACTTATAATCGCAACCTGAAGAGCTATTAGCTAATCTGATACAACAAGTTGCAAACTTGGAGTGCACTCAGGGCGGCCACTGTGACTGTTCCTAAATGACCCCAGGCTGATAAAATTTTCGTTTTTCCTAATTATGTTAATATTAGTTCTTGGGTTGGTTCCCCCTAAGGGGGAAGGGCCGCACTCCTCCCCGTACGGCCCTGTAGAGCTCGTCACTGGACTGGTCGCTCTCCCACCTGTTTACTTTATATGAATTCCAAATAGCTTTAAATTATACTTAAGAATTCATATATGAAAACACATTGGATGTGTTTTCAGAAAGCTAAAAGTAGCAGAGAGATTCTAAGTCAACACTTCCATAAAGTGACGCAAAGCTGAGATGAATAAATAATACGAGTTAGAAATCTAGATTCAATTTTTAGTACTAAGTAGACAAGGATAGAGAATCAAAACCTAAGAATAATTATTTAGATAGAGTTGTAGATCAACTCTCATAAAAGTCTATAGACAGCCCCAAAGAGCCCACCCGTCACCACTTCCTAGTGTTTGAGCTGGGGAGAAGAAGTGGCGCAACAAACTCCCCAGCAACACGTATCTGTCTAATTAGTTATAGGAACTTTAATAATACTCTCAACCTAAGATAACTACATATTGCACACTCAGTCATACCAACAAACACACATAATTCTCCTCCCTCACAGGTGAGGATTAATATCTGCAATAAAGTCTTAATTATGTGGAAGGGTGAAGGGACCGTTGCGCTTGCGCTTAAATTCATTATTTATAGCTACGTTAATTTATTTGTTTATTATTTACCCACTTTAGTGAGACGGGGAACCGTTTTACAACGTTTGCCTCATTGTACGTGCTCTGTTAGACCTAACGCATAGAACCTCTGAGGACACTATACGATTCTAACAGAACACGCTCCCTAAGCAGCAATTAAATGTCTTACTCAATCCTAAGACAGCGTACTGCGAAGTTCAACTGTTATTGAGGAAGACAAGTTTGAGTAGTTTTAAACACGTACTCATGTGAACGTCACCCTTGTGACTGCTTATCCCCTTTCTAAGATATCACAAAACTCGTACAAGCGCACCGTAGACTCAGTCTCTAGCAGAACTCATTGCGATCGTAATTGGTGCGTGCCGAAGTGGAATATCGTCACTTCAGATCTCTTTAATCTTCCCCATTTAGAGGATGCAGTGCATCCAGATTTCATGTCTCGCTAAATATTGACGATTCATAAATAGGCCTACTAACAGCCGGGTGTGGGGGGTTTTAACGAGACACGATCCCTAGCGTTCTTAGAACGGCTACCAATGTATTGTAGTGAACGTGTGTGATGCCTAACCCTCTCCCAGAGACCTGCACGCCACAATCCTCACGCAACATGTTCTGTGGCGAGACCTTTTTGGAAACAGAAATCATCACTAACGTTTCGTTAATTCATAATGTAATAATAGAACGACTTTATAGCCTAGTTTACTCGAAAGGAGTTATTTACGGTTCTGCCTTCCCAATGTGATGAGTCAAGTCAACAGTCGTTAAAGTCAGAGCTTTACGCTCAAAGTCAAGTTTGGCGGGAGGCCTTCCCCGTTTCCCTATAACCAACTGTAAGTGACAAATATCCGCCGAGGTACGGATTAGGAAGTAGACACGCAATACAGGAGAAAATGACATTTGTTATAAAGTCAGTTAACCCATAAAAGTAGTTACGCCATACTGAAAGAAATGGTAATTAATAGCTCCACTGCGTTATCACCAATATGTTATGTAGAAATGATCATTAATAGCTCCACTGCGATATCACTAATCTATTATGTAGAAATGATCATTAATAGCTCCACTGCGATATCACCAATCTATTATGTATAATTCATAATATACAGTCAACCTGCGAGAACCATAAAACCAGGTCTCAGTTATTACAATGCACACACTATTAATAAAGATTGAAGTTGTCGCTTACCAGGTAGTTCCTTGGAGGGAATTAGAATATAAATCACTTACAGATACTGCGTCTTTTACCAGTTACTCCCTGCACCATCCCTCACAGCTCACAACACTATTTTATCTCGCTTAATATATCTCGCCTAACTTAACTAGTCTGGACTCTCACCTCCGTCCGTCATCTTTCGCCGTCCAAAACCAACTCGTTCACAAACTCGCTTTCTGGGATTCACGCGCCTTGCATGCTGCTTACGCTCATTCTAGACTAAAATTATATAGCCTAGTCTAAACCTGTACATTTATCAAGTACCTACTTAACGATTTATACAACACTCTCACTGAGACATAAGTCTCCAAGCCTAGCCTCTATCGACCGTCTCCTACCGTGCTCCCAAACTAACTGTCCCGACTTAAAACATCCTTTCCCCATCCTAAAACCACCACGCCTGGGTTGAGCGTCACTTTCTCAGAATCGTTTCTTTGTCCAATTTCTCAATTATTGTTTCTAAGGGTTCGTTTGGGTTTGATGGTAACCAGATGTGGCTAATTTGTCCGTTGTTCTTGGAATTTGTAAGAATATTGCATCTTTACGTGTCGTAATATATTGCTTTTGACCGATAACTGGCATAAGTGCCCTTAAAATATAAATGAAATGGGTTTCTAAGGAGTTAAATATTGTTTTAGGATTTTAAAGAACTAAGATACTTCGTTATTTATTAGGGCCCCGTGGCGAGCTGTCAGATCATAAACTTGAGACTTAATGTGTTTTCTAAGAGGTCTGGAACCGTGTGACAATTTTAAAATTAAATATAATGTTTTGCTATTTAATATATGACAGACAGTCACACCACTTAGTGCGTCTATCATCAAATCTGTATGATCGCTACACAGAACACTACCGGAGATAAATCCCCTAATGCACTAGTTCAAATACTGCGCAAGCAAATGCATTTACCATGCCAGATTTCCACCAAATATCATGAAATATTTGAAATATATTGGTTCATTTAATAAAATAGTAACGAAGGCAAAACTGTATAGAGAATTAAAAAAAAAAATGAGTTGTCAGAACGAGTCTGATTCGGAAAATATAGTTTTTAGATTATTTTACTCACTGTCTGGAATTCTGGATGTATGTTCCGGATTGGCGTAAAAAAGAGAAAAAACTGATTCGGATGAACTTTTGCACACACATCGTTTATATCCTAAATTAGCACATAGGGTACTTTTAATTCCAGTAAAACGTTCCCGTTGTATATTTCCGACATCCACGTCAGAAAAGCTAAGGGCTAAGCTAGTAACAGATAAATACTGTGATAATAGTTGCATTGTTGTAGCGTTTGCATTGTCATTGGCTTGTGGCGACTAGTTTCAGTAGTTCCATTCCATTGAACTAAAAGCAAAGTTCCTTCACAATAAGTTGATAAAAAATTGCTGTAGCATGTCGTTTTGGTTACGTAAGATAGGACGCCCTCAGGCTAGGTGGAGTGACGATCTTCGCAGGGTTACTGGTAGCAACTGGATGAGAGTTGCCGAGTATCGAGCTGAGTGGCGTGCAATTGGAGAGGCCTATGTCCAGCAGTGGACTACTAGTAGTAGACTCATGATGATGTCGTTTTACAGTAGAATATACCTTCTTTTGCAGCGTTACTGCACATTTAGTTTTAAACCACACATTAAATGGGGTTTTTATTGTACATTTAATGCGTGCTAACGATATTGCTCACAAAACCATCGACAGTTATATTTTGAGGCAGTACGTTTTTGTTAGAACCTAAAAACAGAAATCGTCACATCACTAAAAGTGGTAACATAACACTTGTACAAACCCTCCCGGATAACCTTGCGTTTGCTGACCTCCAAATTCCCAGAGATATAGTGTTATCATTCGAACAGAATCTGTCCCGAAACGGAACTGGCTGTGTTTTGTATGCGATCATTAGTTGTCGCCAGGAATAATATTATGTTATTATTAATATTATTGTTATTCCAGGAGGGATATGAATTAATGGCGTCTGGAAACTGTTTAGATCGCATTCTGAAAAGGGATTTGCTGACGCGCTTATTTTTGGGTTAAATGAGCGTCAAATAGTGGGCGGAGCGGACTAAGTTGGGTACTTGTGTAGGGCTGACTGCCAATCAGGCCTATTTGATGATAAAGTTGTATGGCGGCACGGGTAAAAGGATTTTCAACGAGGACTAGTCTAACATCCCCGAACCCGATTTTTTGTAAATAGTAACGCCAGTTATATAGTCACCTAGTTATAAAGTTATAGAATACTTAATATCGGCAATTCATTACGTTTTCAGCCGATACTGCTCGCTTACTACTTGCACAGTTAGGGTAATTAATTGTTAAGGATATTGATAACCTGTGTCAATTTGCCATGTGACAGCAATTTCATGCAACTGTCAAAGAATGACAGTTGTGATTTGAATATACCTACGGACAATTAAAGTTCGTAGTCACAACAGTTAATTTCCCTGACTTTGTAAAAGCGTGTGTTATATTATACTATTTTAAAATCAGCTTTCAGACAGTACGAAAAAATCTACAATCTATGGATCGGCAAGGTTGAATAGAATGAAAACTTTCACCTTCCTTCATATTAATCACACCTCGATCAACTGTTACTAGGCGTAATTATTGAGCCTTGGATGTGGTCTGCGAACTCCTATTTATAATTCTTGTTTGTATCATGAAAGTGGACCAAGAAAGAAACGCGTTCATTTATTTTAGAGAAAGGGTTGAGCCTTTTTGTAATAGAAAGGGGAACGGTCGCTGGACGCAGTGCCAAGTAATTAGGTGAGCTGATTTAATAGAATTGGATTATTGGACTTTACTGGATGACGGTAAAGTAAACCTATGTAATGAGGACGACCTTGGAGGTCACGTTTGGCGTGTAGGTATTTTCAAGGGCGACGTGATTTTGCTGGACTTTCAGTGTTAGGATTTACATAAAAAAAATTCTTTTTCTTTCGTTGATCACAGATGTTATCTTTAAATAGGTCATTCATTTCTCATTAAATAAAAAAACAATATAATACTAACTTAACTAATCCTAATCACAAATTAAAAAATGGCGACAAAAAAATTCATCCTCATCGCTGTCGACTGGTAATGTTCCCAAGAGACTGGCAGCATTACCACGTTGTATGGCAATGCTTAGCCGCTGGCCAAGGTAGAAACCAGCCCTTGGGTCACGGGAAGTGTCAACCAGCCTTTTCAAGATTTCCTTAAAGATGTTATTAATAACACCGGAGTGAGTTAAATGAAATCTCTTAAATTTTTTGTTGAAACGAAGTTAGGGGCATCTTTACCTCGGATTTATTCATACTTATCACTTGCCGTGCCCGCGCCTACGCCTGCGTGGGTGTCGGAAATTATTCCCCGGGATAGAAAGTTAAAGCCTATGTCACTCTTTATAACATCAGCTATTTGCCATATGAAATTGCACCATAAGTGCCCTTTCGTATAGTAACGCAGTAACGTATAACACATTTACTTTGATGTTTATCAGTTAATTACGTGCCCGTAGCAGAGGCTCGTCTTTTATATGCGGGACTTGTAGTAGACTCTTCATTTTTTGTGCAACGTACTTAGTACCTTGAACAATCTCAGGAAGTTTCAGGTTTAAGAAATGAATACTTTCTGAAATAAAAATTATCAAACTTTGATTAAATAACCTCAACTTAGTACTATATATAGCTTTTGACGTAATTTTGACAGAAGATCTTTGGTGACGATAGATCGATACGATACAATAGAACATTGACTTTTAACGCGCAACGGCGAGCGAGGAAAGCGAGCGTGCCGCGGGAGCGGCCGGCGCACGCCGATCGCCAGACAGATACCACTCCATTATTGAATCATTTTGGTGTGCAGATGAGGTTAAATTAGTGAGATATTCCCTGATTATTAAAAAAAAAGTGTGTTCATACCTGGTATGGATAAAAAAAGTATGCCATTTTATATTATGTCTTAAAATTGTATGAAAATGGATTGGGAACCAGTAGGTATGGTGACGACGCCGTAAAAGGTCTTCCCTCCTCCAATAAATAATGTCACCATTAAAAAATATACCAAAGTAAGTACTTAAGTAAGTAATACTTTATTTGCCAAAATGTAGGTGTACAGAGGAGTATGATGTTATTATAAATGTGGCCCATTTACATTCTACCATTAGGTACATGTGGTGTGCAAATATTTAATTTCAGAATACATAAAATTATTAAAGAAAATAACTATACATTTCCTAAACTTTGCCCTTGAGGATGAGGGATTTCCCCCCTTCCTCTTATCCCTCACCCCTCTCGAATACATAGGTATATGTCCTTTAAATAAAAGTCCAAGCGGAGTAGACATTGTATCAAAATTAACTATTTATTAGACTAGAAATACATTTCCCTTTGACGTAACCAATAAGCTCTTAATTGAGGGTTCTGCACCATTAGAGCCGCAATCAATAGCTGTCAGTGGAATATTGACACTGACAGCTCTTGAACGTGGTTTAGATGTGCTGGTTGCGTTCAGTTTTATTGGTGAAATGCACTCTTGGAAACATTGCCAATTTTGTGTAGTTTAACGCATTACAACCAGAAATGTTTTCCAGAAATCTGAGTCAGAAAGTACTTAACTAAGTGACAATGAAATGTTTCAGTACAAGATACTTACCTCCGGCTAAGAAGCCGAGAGACTTCGTTTTCCTTTTAAGAGCTGCAACAAAAGAAAAGTCCTTATTAATTAGGTGAGCACGCGAGTTGGGTTAGTTCCTATCTTTTTGTATCTTTTCCTCAACTTATTGACTATTTAGCTATGTGCCCGCTTTCTTTTACTTAAGGAGACACGTAATTGCGTGTTATGGGCGTTAAACTAAATTAAAAGGAATCTTCGAGTAATCAAATAATTACAATCATTACCTGTACAAGTAGAAACGTAAAATGAATGAATGAAAAATAACATTTTTAAATAACGCTTCATAATTCTTAACTTGCAGAGTGAAAATAAAAATTAAAGTCTACTATAAAACAAACAAGCCTGACATTTGTAGTGTGCCCAGTAATAATTTCTTAATTCCTGCAAACCTTCATACAAAATATAAAAATTACTATTTTCTACCGTGTGGTGCCGGACGTAAAAGAATAGCACCATCCCAGTGCTTCCCGTGGGTGTCGAAGAAGGTGCTAAGGGACTTATTAGAGAATGGGCAGCAGCGTTCTCTATGCATTTTACCACCGTATTGCGATCGCCACCCCGCCTGCCAAGCGTGGCGATTATGGCAAAACCCCCCTTTTAGGGCAGGCTTATGTCCAGCAGTGGACGTCTTTCGGCTGAAATGATGATGATGACTACATAACAGTTTCCATGAATGTGGTCAGTTATGACAAATCACGTTGAAATCGTTCAAACCTCGAATATAATTTGAATAATATCCATTAGTCATTTATTCACAGGAAGTCTAATTGATGTTGATCTCTTGTAAATTCATTAATATTTTGAATGATTGCTATGCGTTATATTAGGTCTTTACCTATGAAATTGCCGTTCTGCAGTACTGGCCATTTCAAATCAAAATAATTTTTGTTTGGCTAAGAATTCTAATTTCAAATTAATTTTATTTTAATAACATGGATTTTTTTTTCTAAAAGTAGTCATTTCTTTATTGATTAGTGTTACATTTTCATCGCATTTCAATCTTTTTCGTCATCATGGATACGTTAAAAATTCGAGTAATTATGGAATATGAGTACCGTCGTGGCAGCAACGCGGCACAAGCGGCACGCAACATCAACGACGTTTACGGAGCTAACACTACAAACCAACGCACCACCTGTTATTGGTTTGCTCGCTTCCGTTCTGGAAATTTCGACCTGAAAAATGAACCTCGCGGTCGTCCGAAGACTTTGGTCGACAATGACGAATTAAAGGCGATTGTGGAAGCTGATGATACACAATCTACGGCTGAATTAGCAGCAGCTTTCGACGTTAGCGTCAAAACAATATTGGTCCATTTGCGTCAAATTGGCAAGGTAAAAAAGCTTGACAAATGGGTGCCCCACGAACTCAATGATCGCCAGCGCGAAGTACGCGTCGAGACGTGCCTTGCACTGCTCAACAGACACACAAATGAAGGAATTTTGAACGATGAAAAATGGATTCTGTTTGATAACCGTAAGCGCTCAGCAAGTTGGTTGGATCCTGGTTCAGCACCTAAACAATGCCCTAAACGAAAACTTACCCCTAGAAAAGTGATGGTCACTGTTTGGTGGTCTAGCGCCGGTGTGATTCATCACAGCTTCTTACCAAACGGGGTGAGCATTACTGCAGATGTGTACTGTGAAGAACTGAACACAATGATGGAGAAGCTGGCGCATCTCCAACCAGCATTGGTCAATCGCTCGTCTCCGCTGCTCCTGCACGACAACGCGCGACCTCATACTGCACAGCAGACGGTCTCCAAGTTGCAAGAACTGGGGTTGGAAGCTCTCCGTCATCCGCCCTACTCACCAGACCTTGCGCCTACAGACTACTACTTTTTCCAGAATTTGGATAACTTCTTGGCGGGAAAAAAATTTAATACCCGAGAGGCAGTACAAAATGCCTTTGAAGAATTTGTTGCCTCCCGTCCAGCTGATTTCTTTAAGAAGGGCATCAATAAACTGCCACTGCGATGGCAAAGATGCATTGATTGCATGGGTGATTACTTCGATTAATACAAATAAAAAATTCATGAAAAAAATTCGTTTAAATTTTTTCATACAAAACGGCAATTTCATAGGTAAAGACCTATTATTATATTCACTCACTAATTATTGTTTCATTTTTCATACCGAGGTTTCGACTTTAATAAAATCTGCATCGTTGAATAGAACTGCGAAGTTAAGCTGTGCCAGACCCAATGTCACTCTATTGATGGGTGTCCATTATTAATTGAAATAGTCCCTTCCGTGCATAATTATAGAAAACTAATCATGAATAGTTGAAAGTGCTGGCCCAACTTTAGAATATTAATATGTACTCATCTCAGCCTACCGCTGTCCACACTGTCCCACCAGTCCCAGGCTTGGCCACCATACCCTGTCCTCCGCCTCTGCCGTGGTCAGTCCATCTAGCTTGGAGGCGGCCCACACTATGCTTGCCGAAAAGCAGTCGCCACACCAGGACTCGTCTGCTCCACCGGGCATCGGCCCTTCAACAAACACGGCCAGCCCACCGCCACTTCAGTTTGCTTACTCTGCAAGCTATGTCGTTAACTCAGGTTTTTGGGGTCTACTCTCTAAGTTCTTTAACGAAGATAGGGGCCTATCCGAAAGTACTTGATAGGTACGTCCAACAATTGACAAATTTAATTTTTCGAACGGGGAAAACACAGCGCAAGTAAAGAAATCTGTCAAATCGTGTTGTCATTTATTCTTTGTTCTGGCTCCAAAGGAATCTCATGTACCTATGTACGTAGTATTCAAACCCCGTAACTTCAGGCAAAACTACGGACATCTTGCTTCTTGCTTAGAAAATAGACCCTTTCTTCTAGATAATTTAATTTTGCAACTGTTACGTACTTCTCAACAATCCTGTACTTCCCAAATAATCTGTTGTGGAGGTCAGAATATAGCAACGCTTATACGATATTATAGAGTTTGTCGAAATTGATGTACACGCATCGCTGCCCGGTTGAAATTTTAATTGATTCTGATAGGTTACTGCCGGCAAAAAGGTTACCGATAAAATTCATCAGCAATGTATAAAATTATCTTTGAGTGTAAATGTAAAAACTACAGTTTTTGGAGTTTATTTTTATTTTATTAAAGAAGTTTATTTACTAAAAATTGTCTGAGGTAAATTAGGCCCGTATGAAAGGCGTGCCATTTGTCGGCACTTGCCTTGCTATAAAGCACCCCAACACACTGATGGCGGCTGCCGATCGCCACACGGGCAGCGAATTCCGTTACTTAATGCCCCCACATACTGACCATGCTACGGACACACTTAGGTACGAACATAACAATTAATCCCACTAAAAGGTTATTAAAAATAACAAAATAAAATATAAAATAATTTATAAAAAGAAATGCGAAAGTTACTTCCAAAGGCAGAGCTACATTTACTGTGGTTTTAGGAACTAGATCCTGCCAATGCTGCCACTCGAATACATCGACAGTCGAACCGGACAGTTAGACAACCGAATATGTCTGACAAAGCGCTTTAATAGGACTCACTGAACGGCTCGACAGTTAGTAAATGGCTTATAGAGTGATGAGTGAAGAACAGAACCGATTGAAGTGGGGTTGCTTAGAGCTTGTGTCAAGCAGTGGACGTCTTTCGGCGAAATGATGATGATAAACAGTGAAAATAAAATATGATAAAAAACTGATTGTAAAGCTGGGGAAATGAATGGGTAAGCGTAGAGTAAGTAACTATCAACCTATTTATGTTAAAATCACGACTGACATATTCTTGAATGGTTATATTTGTAACACGCGAGGTTTAACAATTATTTTCTCTAACTGCAGTTACACGCAGAAAGCGAGCTCCATCAGCTGAAAAGCAGTCATTCACGATATTAAATACTTGATGGCTTATGTGGTGGCAGGACGGAAGCACACCGGGATCCTTTGTTGATTGCGATTTAATTATGATTGAACTAGCTTTTGCTAGCGGATTTGCCCGCGTGGTGAAAAGATTCACACAAAAAGTAACCTATGTGTTATTCCAGGTTACAAACGATCTGTGTGCCAAATTTCATCCAAATCCGTTCAGCCGTTTTTGCGTGATTGTGTAACAAACATCCAAGCATCTAAACATACAAACTTTCTGATTTATGATATTAGGTCTTTACCTATGAAATTGCCGTTCTGCAGTACTGGCCATTTCAAATCAAAATAATTTTTGTTTGGCTAAGAATTCTAATTTCAAATTAATTTTATTTTAAAAACATGGATTTTTTTTTCTAAAAGTAGTCATTTCTTTATTGATTAGTGTTACATTTTCATCGCATTTCAATCTTTTTCGTCATCATGGATACGTTAAAAATTCGAGTAATTATGGAATATGAGTACCGTCGTGGCAGCAACGCGGCACAAGCGGCACGCAACATCAACGACGTTTACGGAGCTAACACTACAAACCAACGCACCACCTGTTATTGGTTTGCTCGCTTCCGTTCTGGAAATTTCGACCTGAAAAATGAACCTCGCGGTCGTCCGAAGACTTTGGTCGACAATGACGAATTAAAGGCGATTGTGGAAGCTGATGATACACAATCTACGGCTGAATTAGCAGCAGCTTTCGACGTTAGCGTCAAAACAATATTGGTCCATTTGCGTCAAATTGGCAAGGTAAAAAAGCTTGACAAATGGGTGCCCCACGAACTCAATGATCGCCAGCGCGAAGTACGCGTCGAGACGTGCCTTGCACTGCTCAACAGACACACAAATGAAGGAATTTTGAACGATGAAAAATGGATTCTGTTTGATAACCGTAAGCGCTCAGCAAGTTGGTTGGATCCTGGTTCAGCACCTAAACAATGCCCTAAACGAAAACTTACCCCTAGAAAAGTGATGGTCACTGTTTGGTGGTCTAGCGCCGGTGTGATTCATCACAGCTTCTTACCAAACGGGGTGAGCATTACTGCAGATGTGTACTGTGAAGAACTGAACACAATGATGGAGAAGCTGGCGCATCTCCAACCAGCATTGGTCAATCGCTCGTCTCCGCTGCTCCTGCACGACAACGCGCGACCTCATACTGCACAGCAGACGGTCTCCAAGTTGCAAGAACTGGGGTTGGAAGCTCTCCGTCATCCGCCCTACTCACCAGACCTTGCGCCTACAGACTACTACTTTTTCCAGAATTTGGATAACTTCTTGGCGGGAAAAAAATTTAATACCCGAGAGGCAGTACAAAATGCCTTTGAAGAATTTGTTGCCTCCCGTCCAGCTGATTTCTTTAAGAAGGGCATCAATAAACTGCCACTGCGATGGCAAAGATGCATTGATTGCATGGGTGATTACTTCGATTAATACAAATAAAAAATTCATGAAAAAAAATCGTTTAAATTTTTTCATACAAAACGGCAATTTCATAGGTAAAGACCTATTATTAGTAGGATATCGGTTAGCGGTCTATATAATGGTGATAACTATGTAATGGAGCTTAGCGAATACTGGAAAATTAGAGATGGAATAAATTTAGGTATTTGCAGGGAAGTGTGAACGAAAGTGCTTTAAACGGAATTAGTTATAACCCTGGTGGGTCCTTTATATACAGCAATCATAATTGAATGCAAGTAATCTGTATTTATTACCAGAATTAGAATCAATCAACGTTAATGTCCTTTTCCTATGTATATCATTTTCTCTAATTCCAAACATTTTTTTTCACCATTCGTCATTGTTTTCTTTATTTTTTTCGTGTTTACACTTAGATAAATGTGTAAATAACTCTTTTATTACTGTGATTTGGAGGAGCCTGGGGGAGGCCTATGTCCAGCAGTGGACGTCTTTCGGCTGAAATGATGATGATGAACTGTGATTTATAATGTATATGAGTATCCGTTGTTGGAGATTTTAAATAAATAAATAAATATTGGAGTCGATTTATGTCTAACCGGATGAATCTGAATACCAGTATTTCACTGAAAATTACTGTTTTTCTTACCGTCGGATTTGAAACAATCTTTTCGCATTTGATAGCTTTATTCTTAAAAAAAGGTTAAAGGCTATTTAACAGCACGTTACATCGTGAAAACAAAATCATAGAGCGGGCGGACGATTGAATTTGACCAAGCGGCGACGCGGGGCAAAATTTTACAAAGACGAAGTCGTATACAAAATGTGCATGTTAAACGTATGTGTAATGTGTTTGATGTACGTTCCAAAGAACCTGCTTGACTGAGCTCGAATTATGCCAGCTGACCCGATTGATCCTAGCACTGGTGTTCTAAAGTCGAACGGAGTTTGCTGATCGGCACGATTTCACTGAAAGCCGAATAGGTTAATGTAGTATTACTTTGAGTCGCCTTTGTTGTTCACAAAATAGACCGAAATCGAATGTGCCTATGAAAATGTGTCCCCTTCTAACTCGCTGAAGTAACGTGTATCCAAAGGTGCCACTAAATCAATGAGGCAGTTAAAAGTATACGAAACTCAAGCTGTGGCTTTCACGCGATTTAATTTAATTGCAATTGTATTCACACTCTCTTACACTTTGAGATAAATTACTTGGAAACGAATTTACCCGAAAGAAATAAATTCAGGACAATTGCTTCACTGGTCTATTTGAAACTGTGACGGTAGCTCTTTTCCGTTCTCCCAGGCCACTCAGTAAGTATTGCGAAGAAGAGTTTTTATGTATGAGAGACTGGCCAGTTATAATATATTTTGAAAATATGATCATTTGTAAATAGAAATAGGTACTTTCCAATTTAAACATTTCTCTTCATATTGCAGTTTGCGAGCTAATTTAAATGATCGTGTCTCAATAAGAAGTGGATCTGCACCGAGAACAGTTTAGCGCTATGATTTCAAGAAGTGGTCGCTCTTTGATGGCTGTTACGGAAGAAAGCGTGGTAGCAGTGAAAAAATTAATCCATAATAATACGCGAGTTACGTATCAAGAGATTCAGCACATACTGCATGTTGGATCGGGAAGCCTTCACGAAATTCTACACGTGCATCTTCGCGTGAGGAGGATAGTTCACGCTGGGTGCCGCACAACCTCACCGATGCTCAGAAGCAGGCCTACCAAAGTGAAGCGATCTAGAAGTGGGGCGCTGAATGGTATTCTACCAAATGCTTGGCAGAAGTTTTCTCTGTTGTGAGCAACAAGCGACCAAACACAGGACTCCACGGGCAACTGCTCCACCACGACAACGCGTTTTCGTATACCGCACTCACAACGAGGGACTTCTTGGACAGCACGCCAGTTAAACTCCTGGGTCACCCTCCTTACAGCCCTGACCTAGCACCGTGTGACTTCCTTTTATTCCCGAAAATAAAAAAATCAGCTCAAAGGGATACAATTTTCGTCGCCGGAAGATGCGCTGTCAGCGTTCGAAAAGGCTGTAAACGAGGTGTCTGCGGCGGACTGGAAAAAGCACGGAGTAAAAACAAAGGGAAAAAGTGTTTCGAAATCTGGTTCAGACGCATGAAACTTTGTATACAGGCTAGTGGAGAGTACTTTGAAAAGATTTATTATAAAATATTTACATATAGAAATTCATTTTTTACTTTCGCAAAACTTTCTGAGTGTGTATTTCACAGTTTTCGTGACATTGGTCAAATAAGGCGTCTATTGAGATATCTTAACGTCAGAAAGGTTTTAATTGTACTATCATGTTTCTTGATGGTAATGTCAATCTACCCCACCGCCGTTCTCTAGATCTCAACAGGTGTAGGGTAAGGAGTCAGACCTTTCCTCTAAGTATCTGGTACTTATTGACAAGCCTGCACTGTCCTCCCATACTTATTATCACTGTAATTTGAAAACATTGCGAAAGCCAATTATTTTTTAAAGAGTAACCGTGGAGTTTCTTGCCGGCTGTTCGCCTAGCTTCTGACGTTTCGTAAGTACCCATGCTGGTTTACATGAAATAAAATAATTTGATTTGAGACCAAATGAGATACAGAAACTACCAGGGCAGCATGTGGCGAGCTGTTTTCCAGAGCAATACCGCGAACCCTATCTCCGAGAATATAGTGCTAACAGGGATAACCGGCGGTTAGTGCTTCATTTATTAAAATGCTTCTCACAAGCCCTATCCGAATTGGCTTCATCCCCTCGTAGCCCTTCTAAACCCCACTATTAAATACCCAATCATTTACTGAGACAAAAAGAACTACACAAGATTAATCCATTGACCCCATATTCAAAACTCCACTTCAGACGTTTGAGAGGTAAAGTTCCTATGTTTATTTACTTTACTAAAATTAATGAATAATTAATGCAAGTAAATTTATTCCGCGCTTAGTGTGCAAGGAGGCTAGACAGGAGTGTGACAACAGTGCCTCTGTTCAGGCAAGTGAGTGGCACCGATCGATCCCCCTACACAGGGACAATTGTGGACGGAGTGTATTCAGTTTTCGTCATGATTCGTCTATGGACATATTTCATATTTGGATATAATTAATGACCATGATGGAGAGAATCTTTCGTTATGTCTGGTAGACGTTTCCTACAATGGCGGCACTGTATGATCGCTTGTGACGTTTGCACGTTTTTGTGAATTTCTATTTAGGGGATGCGGTAAGGTAGCCCGTGATATAATGTTTCATGAAATAGTCATGCAATGGGTTTATATGAATGGGGTTGTTGTCGATGATTTCA
The DNA here is from genome assembly GCA_949987655.1 of Polymixis flavicincta. NCBI lineage: Eukaryota > Metazoa > Arthropoda > Insecta > Lepidoptera > Noctuidae > Polymixis > Polymixis flavicincta. The sequence continues at coordinate 3,925,768 of OX465171.1, read as the reverse complement.
ATGATTTTATTTCTATAAATACGTACTTGTTAATGTCGCGAATCATGTTTCAAAGCGTGTTAACTTTAATGAAGAAATACAAAGTTATACCATACCTTTATGGTACATCCGTAAATAAACAACCTGCTGACGAATAAATAACAGCCTAACATGTAGACTGTGGCTGCGACTGGAGAGCAGTGTAGGCGCAGTGGTAACGTGGCCTGCCTTATGAGATGTAGGTCGTGGGTTCGAACCCAGACAGGCGCTTTACTTTGTGTTATTTATTACATAGCATTTGACATTATACATCAATTTTAATATCGACTATTTTTTAGTGATTGTCATGGAAATTATGTCAGTTAGTTTAAATAGGTTCATTTTGTTTATGTAGATTATTTTACAAATTGTGAATGAGAGAACGTTGTAGGCCTTACAGACTAGATTTGTAGACGATTTTCTATTCTGTATTTTCATTCCTCTAAATACCTGGTACTTATTGACAGGCCTGCACTGTCGTCCCATAACTATTATCACTGTAATTTGATAACATTGTTAAAGCCAATTATTTTTAAAAGAGTAACCATGGAGTTTCTTGCCGGCTCTTCTCCAAAGGAAGCGACAATTTGGATCCGTGCACATAGTTTCTGACGTTTTATAAGTTCCCATATAGGTTTAAATGAAATAAAATATTTTGATTTGATTTGCATCACCATTGCTCCCAAAAACAGCGAAGGAAGACATCGTGACGACACCGGCATGTTCTAGGACTAATAACACGTTGACATGTGATATCTACCAAACCGCACTGGGCTGCGTGATGAACTACGGCCCACTACCTCTTGAGGCTTGTTTCCCAGCAGTGAAAAAATGCTAGGTTGATTTTATTATATGTTTGAATATCCAATAATTTTGGTTCGATATTTCTCCAATACGTAAGTCCTTTAATCTGCAGTCTTCAATTAGTGTGTACTGGCACGCACGGCTCTAATGGGTAGTGATCAAGTGTTTATCTATTCAGGCGTGTCTGCGGTCTAGATGCACCGACAGAACTGGGACGAAATTCACTTCAAATTAGTTCCTTTGTGTTTTAAATAAAGGTATTTAAGAATGGAATGGTTTAAATCTAGATTTTATAAGTGATTGTCACATGAAGGGGGTTCGTGGTTGAGTATCTATATATTTACTTTATTGTACACGAAAAAAATTACAACTGGCGGCCTTTTTTCAACCACACTCTAGTGGCGTAAAACACTTTCGCAATGCGAACCATTTAGAAGAAAATTGCGAATCCATTGCATCATATGTATGAAATTTCGTTTTCTCAACAATGTTAATAACGTAATGAATGTTGTTGAACTGTCAAAATGAAAGGCTTTGCCACTGTACATTTCTTACACAATTACGCCGCTGGTCGTCCAAGATTACAATACGCTTGCTGCGGTGAATCCGTGGATGGGTTAACATCAAATTCACGATCCCAATCCGCATTTGTATCTTAAAAAATCTTGGATTTTCAAACCGTCATAAAAATGGAGGACTCAAAGTATGCAGGCGGACGCTGGGCAAGACAAATAACTATGTATACGCAGAAAGAAAAAGGAGTTAAAATAATAATAGAATACGTGAAATCTAAATCCCTACATTGTTCTTTTATTTGCACAGTAAAAGATCCCTAGGATGTTTTACGATTCAATTTACTGAACTCTACAGTAAAATCAAACAATATGAAGCAACGAAGATGATCGTTCAACTCTGCAGCCATTAACTAGCTCATTTAACTTAACCGAGTGACGTCGGTTCCTTAGTTAGACCTAACAAGGTTTGTCGTAATAGCATTAGACGTCGATATCATCGCACTTAAGTCGAGCTGTAGACTATCAGATACAGATGTTTGTGAAGTGATATTAATAAGCGAATTAGCAACTATAAGATAGGATAATGGTTAATACAAACGAGAAAAAAGCAATAAGAGGAGTGAACGAACGTACGCCAACGTCATTACCATTTTCCTTTCATTAAATTATGTAACATTTTACGTATATTTTACCTAAGATTCGTAAGAAAACCTCAAAATGACAACACTAGTTATCCTTCTTGAATGCTTTGGGGAAGTGTCAAAGTGTGTAGTTGGAGTCTAAACAAACATTTAGACCAATTGAAGTGGCGCCACATTTCACAGACTTTGTCGACAATACTGTAAGTACGAGATAAAACGAGCCATTAAATCTATCTCAGGTAAGGTTGCCAGTTTTTCACACGTCTAAGAATAACCGAGTATATATTTATAAAAGAGGTTCTCATTTGTAAGGCTAAATAAAGGCTCTGTCTGGGTTACTGGGCCTTTTTCGTCTAATGTTTACAATATTTTAAGGACATGACCCGTTTTAATACGACTTTTTATTAACCGAATACTACACCTGCCATACAAAATAGTGACTATAATAATTGCAGCTCAGTTTCATAAAAAATAAGGTTAACAATAAATGACTTCAGCTATGCTCTGATTATTCTCTATAGCTTCTAGCTTCTCGGAAGTTTATACCTTTTATACAAGCAGTGTCCCCGGTGGAATTCTCATCGGGAATAATGACGAACTTCAACTTGAGCTGTCATCCCCTATTTAATCCCTTTACGGGTTGAATTTTCTCAAGTCCCTCGTTAGTGCTTACCTTCGTTATGAAAATGCAAATTTTCAGGCTTCGAGACACAGTTGGTAGGCTGTGAGTTGTCTGTTAGTGAATGAATTTAAGATTAAGTATGTTCGACATGGCTATAGGTTATCATGCCTTTTCTCACTTGAGTTTGCTTTCTTGATTGGGGTCTTAGTGTTGGCTCTCTAGTAAAAAAAAAAAACGGACCTCCCATGCAAAATCAATAAGTCAACTGATTGATTTTGTATGGGAGGACCGATTTTTTTTAAATTTCGACCCATGTTCCATGGAGAAAGTTGTTCAATTTCACGGGTGCTATCACCCTGAAAAATTTAAACGGTGACTAAAAATTCACCTTGTGGGATACACAGCGTTGAGGTTTCTGTCGATTTGACAGTTTTGTGGCCACTTTTGTGCATACGAAAACGACCACAAAATTATCGGGTACAAATATATCCCAATTGTCTGATCTTAAGTAAGATACCTGGTCTGCCAGCCCTAATCCGGCGAAAGATGGGCTGCAATGAATTTACGTAATTAGCTCTCCAGAGCTTGGTGACGTGCGACTCGTTACAAATGCGCTAAAAAATCCCGAAACTGAAGGAGTCATGTGTTATCTCTTTGTATGCGATAGTCGGGACGTATGGGGATGGGCAGTGTTTTCTGGCATTTTCATATTTGCCTTGGAAACGGGGTAAGAAACTACAGTCACTGTGCGCTATTGTATAGTCGACTCTCGTTACCAGAACTATACCTTATTGTTTTATGACGTGAAAGTGACAACCAACTTAAGGATGATAAAGGAATTACGAAGTCTGTCTATGTTACAGATGAATAATTGAAACCTTAGTCTGTTCACTCTTATTTTACCACTGATTTTGCGTCACTGTTGAAATCAAAGTGATTTTTGGCATCGTTACAATAAGGCTGCTTTTGGGTTGCTGCTATCACTGCTTCCTGAGGTAAAATAACTTTGAACGGATAATATTGAACTTTATTATAAGTAGGAGTAGAAGTAAAACATTATACGTTACTGATGAAGAAGACGATATAAATGTGCATTACCACAGAATTGATTTTTGTACTTCTAAAGATATTATGTCATTTGATTTTAAAAACAATATACTCACGACAGTTTCTAAGACACGGTATCTACCCTAATTGAATTTCAAAGCTGCTATTTTGCTTGGATTTTTGTTTACGGTCAAACCTTTAATTGCATTTGAAATCTGGAGCTCCTTCCGTACGCACACGTATCATACTCTTACGCAAATCACAGTTGATTCTTGAGCTTTTTTCTATTGAAAATAAAAGCGTCCGAGTCAAAGCTACGCCGTAGCGTCGTAGTGTCGTAGCTCGTAGTACGTAGTACGTAGCACGTAGCTCCTAAGTTGTTTATTTGAAACTCGAGCACATCCAGAGAGCGATATTGTTTGTTTGTTTTATCTAGGTGACTTGTCTGTGTTGTTATACATTTAATGTGTTTTTATATTATTTCGATCAAGAAGCAACTGCTGATTAAAAAACGTTTACGTTTACGATTTCGATTGGTTATTATAAAATTGTTGTGATGAAATTTATTCACATGTTATTTGGCTTTGCTGTTTGCTCACCCAGTTTTTAACAGGTTTTTTTTTCGCTTTTCCTCATAGTGAACCAATCTCATTTTCTTTAAATATTTATTATCTTTAAATTAATAAACTAGGGATTGACATTTCGATATTCTGATTGGTTTTATCAGATTAGTAAATATGGCAGTTTGGTATATTTTATACCCAAGAGCTTTCAAACTGAAATATTCATCTTTCAGATGAACCTATCACATTGTTTTAAAATCAGCCTTAAGAAAAAAAGCGCATATAATTACACTAAAATAAAACACCCTTTTAAAGTTAAATGTCATGGCATTTTCACTCCCTCCACTAGATTGAGATAGATCCCTGCTGTGAGTGACAGTTAGATAGGCTTGTTGAATTCTAATCTTGCCCAGACAGTATCCGCCGGAGACAGACCAGACTGCGCAATATTGTCCGGACGGCGGCAATAAAGCATCGCATTGAAGCATGTAAAGATTTGTATTGGAACTTAGCGAAGGGCGCCCGTAAAATTGGCTGCGATGTTCAAGTGATATAAAATATTATATTAAAGAAGGTAAATGTGCAGGTGGGAATAATTGGCTTATTATTTTGACTTTCCAGTTTTATTGAATCTTTTTATTGGAAAAATATTTCAGGAGAATCAGAAGCCCTAATGTCCAGTCTTACCAAACTAAATCCAAACACATTTTAGCAACCTTTTTTATACCAATGCAATAATTTGGAATGATTTTACTACGCACATTTTCATTTGGTCAAGTTTTTACTCGGACGGATTTTTTTACAGAATATTACCAAGGATAATGTCATTAAGGTCTTCAATCAAATGATTTGTTACAGCAAACAATATTTAGGCAATAAACATTTAACCTAATAATTTTTTATTAAATTTTTTTTTTGGAAATTCAACCTTTAAAGGGGTGAATAGGGGATTTTGTTTGTATGAAAAATGGTATTCCTTGAGGTAATAAACTTGAAACTTGGCACAAATAGTTATGTAAGTAAATTATAAAGTAGGTAATTTATTGTTTTTCTAAACTACCCCTAAAGGGGGATTGGGAGGTGTCAAAGTTTGTATGGAAGAATTTTGACGCGCGGTGTGATTAACTCCAAACTCATTTATACTTAAAACCAAAAATAAAGAATAACGTATATCAGGGAGTTTCGAAAATCTACCCCTAAAGGGGTAAGAAAAGGTAGTCCGTAATATTGTAAATGTGAAAGTTTGTGAAGATGATTGGATGTTTGTTAATCAATCACCCAATAACTGCTGAACGGGTTTGGATGAAATTTGGCACACAGATAGATTATAATCTTTTAAAAAAGTATCCTATGTGTTAATCTAGGTTATAACCTAGGTTAACACATAGGATACTTTTTATTCTGGTAGTACGATTCCGCGGGATAATTTTCAACTTCCACGCGGGCGAAGCCGCGAGCGGAAGCTAGTTTTTTTTAATGTTTTTTTATTAAAAACGTTGCCCCACACTAGGAATTTCTCCTGTGTTGTGGGTGCGTTTACAAACATTTAAAGTCACATACACAAACACCCAGACCCGGAACAACTACTTGTAGGTCATACAAATATTTGTTCCGTGCGGGAATCGAACCCGCGACACGCAGCGCAGCAGTCAATCGCTTAACCACTGCGCCAACCGTGCCGTAAATTATATGGAAAATTGTTTGGGTAGTTATAATTTGTATTTTTTTTTTATGAAGCTAGGTTCACCCTGCCAAAGGTTTTCGTATTTCCAGTAACTGTGTTGTGGAGGTCAGCATAGGCAGTCGCTCCGGGTTAAATACTAGTATTCAGCTGAATCCGGTTAGACTGGAAGCTGATCCCAACATAATTGAGAAAAGGCTGGGCAGATAGATATTTTTCAAAGTGATATCAAGAGAGATATCGGAAGCTTTTTCTCCATTGTGTGGTGTTGTTACTAGCACAGTGATAAAATAATACGTTATGTACCTCTATCCGTGATAGTTTAAGTAACACCGGGGCTATAAACAAAATTTATTTCTCACAAAATGGTTGAAAAAACACGCACAACCAAACTGAAAAAGTTGTTTTTTTAGTTCATTAATATATATTTTTATTTTTTATTTTTTTTGCAATACTTGTACTGTATTGTCTTCGGTTCTTGTTAATTGTGCAAAGTTTCAAATCAATCAGACGTTTTGAAGGGGATAAAAATCACGTTCTAAGATTCAGTTACACAGATACATACATACAAAGCTAATAAAAGCGTGTTAAAAAACTCCCTTTTACAATACATTGCCCTCATTGCCCTTTTACAAAGCACACACACCAATGTATAACAGAGGACAAGTAACAAATTACATTCGTCATAGAACTGCTATCTTCCACTGAAAGTTTAATAAAAATAAATAAATCTTTCTCTCACAAACGCGGAAAGAAGTAATTTTAGGAGAAAATAACAATTCATTTTGTCGCTGGAGACGAATCTGTGAGGGCGGTGTGTGTTGCAAGTTACGAAAGCAAACGGGGATATTAAGACTTCAATTAGTCGAATAAAAACTTTTAAGAATTAAGTATATGACAACATAAGGACATGAATGACGTAAAGAAGCTGAGGACTATGAATGGCGATCAGTGACAGAAGTTGAGCACTCAACATACTTTCGCCGCCACCAATTTTATAAGCCTTGCCGTCTCTAGACGCTGTGTCGGCACCGCGATTTCGTGCCCTGTGGTGTGAGCACACCGTAAGTACCCACTTACCGCGCCCCTGCACCCGTTTGACACTCAGAACATCTCTTACAAGACAAACGCTGAAAAGGCCACGTCTCCGCGGCTATAAATCTACGTACTTACTTCTTTCGCCCGGCGGGCGTCGATTTCCTACCGAACAAAAGCACGTTTCTCTAAAGTAAACACGTATTTCCTCGTTTGTTAACTGGCTTCAAAAAGGTTGGTTGTGTATTTTTGTTAGAAGTTCAAGTGAAAGTATCTGTGGATGTTAGCCTGAATGTAACTGTAAGTACGGTCTGTTGGATGACGTCTCATGAGAATGTTGCAATTATGCTCTAGGAAGGAGAAAATTTTCTTTATGACAGACATGAAGGAGTTCTTGTAAGAGGCTCAGAAAACATTTGTTTTCGTCTACATAAATAATTGTAACTAACTTTTATAAAAATCAACTTTTAAACGAATAGATTTCAATTCAGAAACTCATAACACTAGAAGAAGAGTGAAATAACACTACCTTTCCATTCGTCAAAACATGTGTTTAGTGGTATTTATTTTTAGATACAAACATTATCTTTATGTATCTTTTACGGTTTGAACTATAAAACTATAAGTTCACAAATTTACAAATTTTCAATAACTTTGCGTAACTTGCGAAAAAAACTATTTTTTTAGTGTCTAAACGTGACCGGAATAGGTTAGTACGTGGAGTCGGTATTGAATTGTTCGGTCCTTCAGTAACTCGATACACGTGCTGTTCTGATTTCTGACTTCTGTTGGGGTTATTATATTTTATTTTATATTTTAAGTAATACCTTTGACTTGGAGTTAAATTGTTGAAACGTTCGATCTTTCCCTACTTATTTTACGTATGTATTCATCGAAATAAATAAGTCTCATACCATATTATGGTGTCCGGCAGAAAACCCAAAACACTAATTTTACATAATTGGTTTAGTATTTAGTTCCACTAACATACACATAATATTAAAAAATAAGAAACAACATTAGTTCAATCTTTATATAGGTACGAATTCCTCACTAGGTGATTCCCTAAGGACTACCACGTAGAACCTCTGTCAAAATAACACGTTCCGACCCCATGTACCTTCTGCCAGGGGTGCGGGTTATTCGAAAGAGATACCGTGGCCTCTGGCACACAGGCAAATGAAGAAACACGAGTGGGTTTTAGTCAGTAAAAGTCTGACACGCCCTCCAAGTTATTTGATGATTTCCCAACCTTAAAAAAAATCCATGAACCTTCAGGGGTATAATGCTTCGCGACGAATGTAGGGTAATTAACCGCTAACGTATATGCAGGACAATATTGTGCCTATTTGCAGGAATAATGCGTCTCCTCGTAGGGAGTTATAATTTATTTAATCAACATTAGAGCAGTGGCGCACTATGGTTGGGCCGCCAATTTACGAGTTATAATAGGTCGTGGGTTTGAAACCAGGCAGGCAAATAAATGTATCATGATCATGCATCATTTCAACCGAAAGACGTCCACTGCTAGACATGGGCCTCCCCCAACCCCTCCCCCCTCCCCTTCGCCACGCTTGGCAGGCGGGTTGGTGATCGCAGTATGGTGGTAAAATACATAGAGAACGGTGCTGCCCATTCTCTAGTAAGTCCCTTAGTCGCCTTCTAAGACACCCACGGGATGAAATCGGATGGTGCTATTCTTTACGTCCGACACCATACGGAACCAAATACGGCAAATAAATTACATGAAATAAACATACTTCATGTAATTTTGATAACACGGTTGGCACAGTGTTTTTTTTTTTTTTGGGTGGGAATCATCAAATAACTTCTCCCGCTCTGGGTGGAGCAGGAGGGCGTGTCAGACTTTTACTGACTAAAACCTACCCGTGTTCCCTCAGTAGCGTCTATGCCAGGGGCTGCGGTGTCTCTTTTGAACAAACCCGCACCCCTGGCAGGCAAACCCGCACCCCTGGCAGTAGGCAAAGTGGTTAAGCGATTGACTGCTACGCTTCGTGTCGCGGGTTCGCATACCCGCACGGAACAAATATTTTTATGACCTAGAAGTAGTTGTTCCGGGTCTGGCTGTTAGTGTTATGTGAGTTTAAATGTTAGTAAACGCACCCACAATATAGGAGAGAATCCTAGTGTGGGGCAACGTTAAAAAAAAACCATCCACATATTTACATATTTTAGGACTAAATCTAAGACATATGTCATCCACCAATCCATACTGGGCCGGCGTTGTGGATAGAATAAGGTCCACTCCCTCTCACCGAGAAGAAGCCAGTTTCCCAGCTGTGGGATGGAACAGGATGATTATATTTATGTTTTAGCTGCGTGTTCTAAAGAAAAGATTTTGTTGTCCAAATATTTTTATCCTTTTTCCGCAGTCACCATAGACCTCATTCATCGTTTTCCAACAGACGTAATTGAAGTAAAGAGCATTCCCATTCAACTACAAAAATAAAAAATCTATTACATAATCGCGTTACGAAACAAGTCATATTATTGTTTTTGAATATAATTTGAAAACATCACTGCTTTCAATAATAATTATTTGATTATAATTAAAGCTTTACAAACCGCTGTGTACGGTATAAGACTTAAGGGGTTACCGTACGCTCTGAGAACAGAGCCAGCAGCCCAAGAGATTTAAATATTTATGCGAAATATTATACGATTTTCAACTTTCAATTAGAACAGCCTTGCACATCATTCAGACTATTATGGGAGTTCAGATACTAAGAAAACGTTCTCTACTTCAATCTATTTATTGGTTTTATTGGTTAACAATGACTGTTTGTGCAGGTTCTATGTTACAGGTGACAGGTGAAAGTTTGTGTGGAATTGTGCAACAATCACTTCCAGGTAAACTCTTAAACTATTATAAATAATCTAGTTAATTACTCAAGTATCAAAAAGAGTAAATAATGACAATGACGATTGGCAGGCGGGTTAATTTAACAATATAAATGACTTCATATTTGAAAACACATCTATTTACAAAGGTATTTAATAAATTTCACCTCTAACTTGTTGCTTGTATATCATCTACCTAGCTTTTCCTTACCATATTAGAGTTGGCTTCCCGTCTTACCGGATATAACTGTATACCAGTATAGTTTTACATGGAGCCTATCGGATCACAACAACACAGTTACTGCGTAACGGTTTTCAGGTTAGTGGTCAGACTTCTGCGCTTATGACGACAGCTGACTGTCAACGATTCAGGAATGAAAGCGGAGACCAACCACTTAACGTAATTTCCGACGTATAGGTTTCCGTATGTAATGGATGGTCATCCAGTCACAAAATAACCTCAGGGAGCGTAGTCAACTTCGCTTGGGCTATGAGAATACCAGCGCTGCGACACTTTTTAAATGTTACAGCATCATGCTGAGTTTGGAGGCTTTTGGCTTACTTTTTGTTTTATTTTTTACTTCCAAGTTTGTTTTTTTAATAATTTGTGTACGATTATGTGTATAGTTTAGTACCTATGTGATTTTCCTGTGCGAGTTACAATAAATACTTTTTCTTTCTTTCCTTCTATTGATACTTGTGGCTGTTAATATTTATCCAGGAACCACGTATCTACATATAACGATAGTAAATAAATAAAAAACCTAACAAGTCGCGGAACAAACTCGGACGAAACGCGTGACATCATAAAATCGAGCAAATTTCAACTTATCAAACAGTGCTGCGGCTTTGTATAACGAGAAAAGTGTTTCTTTTTATCTAAAATATTCTGAAATGAAAAATAAAGATAATAATTGTCTACGAGAGCTCTTTAGTAATGTTTTTTTGTATATAAGACTCTATTACACTATCGCTCTTGAGGTATGCTAATCTGTCTTACTTCTCGTGGATACCTTTCAGACATTTTCACATTGTATTTTATAAACTTTATTGTTGTAAAAGTAAAAACTAGAAAACAGAAAATAAAATGTATAAAGCTGTTAACATATTGCTGGTGACAATAGACCGCTGTAATTAATGAAGAAAGGTGAAATAATTGCTGATCAGACCCTCGTCAGAGGGAATTATTTCGAAGGTTTGCGTTTTATACGTATTAGCAGACTGGTCGTTTACACTCACAACCAAAGATATATCAACACTAATTAATTAGTGTACATTATGTTTTTTTTTTTTAGTTTGACATCATCAAATAACTTCTCCCGCTCTGGGTGGAGCAGGAGGGCGTGTCAGGCTTTTACTGACTAAAACCCACCCGTGTTCCCTCAGCAGGGGCGGCGGTATCTCTTTCGAACAACATGCACCCCTGGCAACCATCGGCCCCATCAGTTTGTGCTGACATATCCTTGAGGCGCGCGTGGAACACAACGCGCCGTCAACACTGGGCTTGGTCCTTACCGGACAGCGAGCTACGAGTACCAATTACACGCCGTCCGCAAGACCACGCCTACGGTGGCCGGGAATCAGCCTGGGATTCCCGACGCCTAGTGTACAGTATGATATACATACATCGCAGAAATTACAGAACGCCACCGGCTACGATCCTTAAACCTTAACCCGTTACCTTTTGACCCGTTTACGATAGTAAATCAGGTCATACATCCATGCTGGTTGCAAGTACTACGCACTTGACCTTTCTAAAGAACATCACCAATATAATAGGTCTTTACCTATGAAATTGCCGTTTTGTATGAAAAAATTTAAACGAATTTTTTTCATGAATTTTTTATTTGTATTAATCGAAGTAATCACCCATGCAATCAATGCATCTTTGCCATCGCAGTGGCAGTTTATTGATGCCCTTCTTAAAGAAATCAGCTGGACGGGAGGCAACAAATTCTTCAAAGGCATTTTGTACTGCCTCTCGGGTATTAAATTTTTTTCCCGCCAAGAAGTTATCCAAATTCTGGAAAAAGTAGTAGTCTGTAGGCGCAAGGTCTGGTGAGTAGGGCGGATGACGGAGAGCTTCCAACCCCAGTTCTTGCAACTTGGAGACCGTCTGCTGTGCAGTATGAGGTCGCGCGTTGTCGTGCAGGAGCAGCGGAGACGAGCGATTGACCAATGCTGGTTGGAGATGCGCCAGCTTCTCCATCATTGTGTTCAGTTCTTCACAGTACACATCTGCAGTAATGCTCACCCCGTTTGGTAAGAAGCTGTGATGAATCACACCGGCGCTAGACCACCAAACAGTGACCATCACTTTTCTAGGGGTAAGTTTTCGTTTAGGGCATTGTTTAGGTGCTGAACCAGGATCCAACCAACTTGCTGAGCGCTTACGGTTATCAAACAGAATCCATTTTTCATCGCAGGTAACAATGCGGTTCAAAATTCCTTCATTTGTGTGTCTGTTGAGCAGTGCAAGGCACGTCTCGACGCGTACTTCGCGCTGGCGATCATTGAGTTCGTGGGGCACCCATTTGTCAAGCTTTTTTACCTTGCCAATTTGACGCAAATGGACCAATATTGTTTTGACGCTAACGTCGAAAGCTGCTGCTAATTCAGCCGTAGATTGTGTATCATCAGCTTCCACAATCGCCTTTAATTCGTCATTGTCGACCAAAGTCTTCGGACGACCGCGAGGTTCATTTTTCAGGTCGAAATTTCCAGAACGGAAGCGAGCAAACCAATAACAGGTGGTGCGTTGGTTTGTAGTGTTAGCTCCGTAAACGTCGTTGATGTTGCGTGCCGCTTGTGCCGCGTTGCTGCCACGACGGTACTCATATTCCATAATTACTCGAATTTTTAACGTATCCATGATGACGAAAAAGATTGAAATGCGATGAAAATGTAACACTAATCAATAAAGAAATGACTACTTTTAGAAAAAAAAATCCATGTTTTTAAAATAAAATTAATTTGAAATTAGAATTCTTAGCCAAACAAAAATTATTTTGATTTGAAATGGCCAGTACTGCAGAACGGCAATTTCATAGGTAAAGACCTAATATCACTATATGTCCTCGTAGGGCGGACGCCGTTCCAGCTTTTTCACTCATATCTACTTTAGTGTATACCTATTCTGCCATGCCAATCCTAAAAACTGTAACTCAACTTTTAGTGTTTTAGCTTAACAACGCCCAATCAGTTTCTAATAGTCTGTTTAGTACCCCTGAGTAACAATTTTTTAAATTGTATATTGTGCAAGTTATGGCAAGCGAAAAGCACTGTTTAACGTTTAAATTAAGGTATAAACATGCTGAAAAACTGTAACAAAGCTTATGGTATCTTACATGTGATTTTTAAAAGTTACAGAGTATTGGATTGGCAGGGCAGTATTGTAAGTCCCCTTAATTCATCTTCTCAACTCTACTAAACCATTTCTAAGCACACTTAAAAAAAAGATTCCACTACATCTTCTTTGAAACCGCACCATTGCCTCATTACATAATTCCTCTGCCTATCATTCATACTCACACCACATATAGTTTCTTACAAAATATAATTTGATTGATATCACCAGAAACATTCTACAAGTTAAATATTTAATCACATCTCCCTGACATATTCGTTTTTTAATAAAACTCCTCTCAGTTGATAAATATTAATATCGCTGACTGTACTCTCGAAAATATTAATTTCATAAATAATAATGTAAATATTTTAATGACAGACACATTTTATTACAATTTCTGAAATTTGTCGTCCAAAAACGTTGAAGTTAATTTAAACATTTTCATGGGAAGTATTTTAATCATGTAGACACGAGTTTTCCACTTTATGGCGATAATGTTTTATAAGCAATCAAAATAAGAGCGTGATTCTGATGACGTTTTCAAAATAACTACCTACAAAAACTAGCATAATTGCGGGTGATACTTTGAAAGGAATCTTTTGCCGTTTTGCATTATAATTGGAAACATTCTTAACCGTACCGCGTTTGGGCACGCCACGATTGCGGCGGTAAGTCCCCTCTTTGAGGAGTGGTTCGAGAGGCGGCATGGCGTCCTCACCTTCCGCCTGACGCAGGTCCTCACCGGACACGGTTGTTTCGGGAGGTTCCTGTTTCGGATAGGGCGGGAGGAAACGCCCGGGTGTTTCCACTGCGAAGATCGCCCTGAGGACACGGTGGAGCACACGGTGGCGGTCTGCCCTGCTTGGGCGGAGCACCGCCGTGTTCTCGTGGAGGCGATCGGCGGCGGCGATCTCTCGCGTCCGGCCCTGGTCCAGGCCATGGCACGGAGCGAGAGGGCATGGGGAGCCGTCACCTCCTTCAGCGAAGCAGTGATGCTCGCGAAGAGGGAGGCGGCGCACGTGAGGGAGAGGCAGCATATGCGCCCTCGCGACCCCAGCTGCCGCAGGATACGGAGACGCCCTGGGCGTCGGGAATCCCAGGCCGATTTCCGGCCAACGTAGGCATGGGCTTGCGGACGGCGAGTAAAGGGTAGCTCGCTGTCCGGTAAGGACCAAGCCCAAGTCGACGGCGCGTTGTGTTCCACGCGCGTGTCAGAATAATGGGGATATATACATTTATAAGTGTGTACATTTAAAACAAATATCAAGCTTTGAATATTAGAATGGTTACTGCTTATTTACTGTATATGCAGGTTCTTATGAATATGGTTTGTAGGGAAAGGATTTCATGAAGTAAAGCACAGAAAGACAAGACCAGACATTTATTTCAGTTAAGCTTGTCAATATTGAATCAGAAAGCTAGTCGTCCGTTCCAAAACTAGGTCTTCATGGAGAAGAAGGACAAGAAACTCCATGGAAACAGTATTGAAGTATTTCATCAACACATCTCTTACATTACTATGAATTATTATTTTCCTACATACATTTAATTTCAACTCTTGGACCATTGTCCAAGAGAACTTAGAATTATTATAACATTGCTATTACATTATTACAATAGCTAGGAATAGAACATGAATATGATTGTTATGATTTAAAACATTAGGAAAACCGACTATAATATAACTTGTACAACAACATTTTTATAATAAGCAATAATTATTATATAATATCAAATTACTTAACTTACATGACATCTGGTTGATTTATTCCACACAACAACGGCACTAGGACTAACCTCCTGAACATCTACCAAGCAACTGACCCAATAACGTTATTTTTAATCCTTTTTATAACTTCCCAATGACAATTTACATTAAACAACTACCGCCATTTTGAACAAGCTACAGAACGTCACTCATTTGGCTTAATAACTTCTAACACAGATTAATAAACAAAGGTTATTTAGTAAAACCGTTAGAAAACATTTTATGGTAATTAAGCAATTTAATAAGAACTGATTCGTAATTTAAGACACTTAAAAGTATCAATATGAACTGCCAGTATTGTGCTAGTCAATTGAATCAGTCTATTTATTATTTTAAGTAATACTAGAAAACCCAAATATATTACAAGTGTAATTAAATACTACGTAATCATTTATAGTAACAACATCCAAGTTATTTTCACAAATTGAGACCGTTATTTTTGTAAACTAGTCAAATTAGGTACTTCTGCACTTGTTCAAGGCTTCGTCAACGTGACAAATGACATTATCTACCAAACAATAATAGATTATCAAAATGAACAATCTAACACGGCCAGACTGACAAGTACTTCGTTCTCGAAGTACCTATGAATCCACCGTCTCACAAAAACAACATCACTTGATAGTTGACCAGTTAAACTTACACATTATATAAAAGTATCAAATCAAAATCTAAGGTAAAGTATATTTAAACAGGTATTATTAAAAACTACTTAATCATTATAGATTTAAGTAATTTTTGCAAGTCAATACAGTTATTTCCTGTGAATACTATCTTGTCAAATTAGGTAGGTACCTCAAGGCCTCGTTAATGTGACCGATGTCATTATCCAACAAACAATACTTATTATAATATCAAAATGAATGATCGAACACGGCCAGACTGAAAATACTTCGACCTCGAAGTACCTATTAATCCTCCTTCTCACTAAAACGACAGAACTTAATAGTGACCAACACAACAAAAATTTATACATTGTTTCTCATTTTATGTGCTCCGGGCATATAACAATTTATCTGTCTACATATTGATACAGTTTTTTGTTTTTACCTCCCTAATGTCGTATAAACATTTAACAATTTTTCATAACTATTAACGAAAGGGTATAATTAAGTTCACAAAAGAATTGTTCAGTAAGTCATTCATGTTTAACAGCTGCATCGCAGCACTGACCAGTGATCATGAAAATAATTCGAATAATTCATCGTTCGGTCAATCTGACAATATTATTGAACACTATTCAATAAACACATTTTCTATTAACAATTTCATACATTTTTGACATGGCCACTCCGAACAATACTTTTACATTGGAAGTAATAACTTTTAATAACACCTAACAAGAAACCAAAGTATAGTGAATTATTTCAAACAAGTTAATCTTAAGGAAAATCTTAGTTTTGTACATGGGTGGTACTCAGGTGGTGCCCTATATAATGTGAAGTAGCTCAATTTTGTATTATGTTAAATTTAATAGCTATATTTTTTTATAATTATTAATTTTACAAACATAGTTTTAAGTTTTGTTTTTTTACTAACAAGTTATGGAATGTAATAATGAAATCTGAATTAAAATAATTAATAATAATAATAATAACCATGTGATGCTCACTACTTTGAAAAAAATCACAATGAATTAGTTCTAGCAAAAGTGTGTTTTTAGATTGGCTTCTACTTAATTGGCTGTCAGTATCACATACCATTCTTTACTTATTGTTTGTTTATGCTGTAAGTCATCTATTGTTAATTAATAAATAAATAAAAGAAGCCACGCCCTCCAATAAATTTCAGCAAGTGGTGTTGGTGACTTTGGACCGGAGTAGATGGAGAATGACTGTCCGCTTATCCAGTGACCACGATCTTCAGTAATGAGGGACTCATTGAATTACCTTTACGACGATAAATAAAGTACCAACTATTTATTCCGTCTTTCTGCTAAGACTTGGTGTATTTCGTTTTCGTTAAAATTATCTCCGAAATAATTTTGTAAACATCAGAACCTTAC
Source organism: Polymixis flavicincta (assembly GCA_949987655.1). Classification (NCBI taxonomy): domain Eukaryota; kingdom Metazoa; phylum Arthropoda; class Insecta; order Lepidoptera; family Noctuidae; genus Polymixis; species Polymixis flavicincta. The sequence continues at coordinate 3,908,858 of OX465171.1, read as the reverse complement.
ACAAGTACCCAATTTTAAATTACCGTGACCACTAAAATAGCATTTATATAATTCTCAAATAACATCGATTATAAATTACTTGTTACACTCACATTCAAAATATGTTCGTTACTTTAATTTATCTATTCTGTAATAATCTATACCAATAAGATTAATAAAGAGGAAAGATTTGATTGTTTATTTTTTGTTTGTTTGTTTGCATTGAATAGGGTCCGAAATTACTGAATCTATTTGAAAAATTATTTCACTGTTGGGAAGCTACACTATTCCTGGGTGATATAGACTATATTTTATCCCCGTATTCCCACGGGAACGGGAACTACGCGGGTGAAACCGCGGAGCGCTGCTAGTTCATCAATAATTTCCAATTTCACGATAGAACAGCTTTACAGATTCAGCATTTTATATTTGTTTGTAAAGTCAATTAGCGCAGAATTATATTCAGCCATCATTTGATATTTCAGACCGAATTAATAACGTGACACCGTAAGCGTCATTTGTTTTTAAATATTTTCTTTTTATTTCATAAAATAGCCAGGTTTTTGAAAATAAAAGATTTGGGTGATTTTAACTCGACAGTAAAGGTACGTACTATTTCGATTGGTGTTATGTAAATTAATAAATTTTCTTATGCGATAATCTGCTCAGTACCGTATTTTTAAGAGGTGTGATACATCTTGATTTGAAAAGAAAAGAATTTGTAAACTGAAGAAAAATAACAAATCACACCGTACCGAAAAAATATATAGTAAAAGCACATCCAAACCAATATTACAATTTAAATTCACTATACGTTGGTATATTAAGATAAAAGAATTATCCATCATCCTAATATACAATCCATGTCCAATTGTCCATGTACCGTTTGAACGTTCGGTCAAACTGAAATGCACCAAAATCATCATCACAATGCCAATAAATCTGAAAATAACCTTTCACAGCCATGCTGAACTGTACTTGTCTCAAAAGCAATAAGGGGAATATTTATATTGTTCTCATTGGTCTATGACCCAAGTGATGTTAAGGCCCCACCTGCTGTACGTGAGTTAGTTAACACCAGGCCTGTGACCCCAGCAGCAATTATTCCATTAGTCTATGACCCAAGTGATGTTAAGGCCCCACCTGCTGTACGTGAGTTAGTTAACACCAGGCCTATGACCCAGCAGCAATAATTCCATTGGTCTCTGACCCAAGTGATGTTAAGGCCCCACCTGCTGTACGTGAGTTAGTTAACACCAGGCCTATGACCCCAGCAGCAATTATTCCATTAGTCTATGACCCAAGTGATGTTAAGGCCCCACCTGCTGTACGTGAGTTAGTTAACACCAGGCCTATGACCACAGCAGCAATAATTCCATTGGTCTCTGACCCAAGTGATGTTAAGGCCCCACCTGCTGTACGTGAGTTAGTTAACACCAGGCCTGTGACCCCAGCAGCAATTATTCCATTGATTTCACAATAAAATCAACCTCTAAAATGCAACTTATCAAAGTCAAAGTCAACGTCAAAATCAAAGTCAAAGTCAAAGCATTTATTTCAAAGGCACTTAAAAGGCACTTTTGAACGTCAGTTGTACCATTTGCATTTTTTTAGTTGGTTCATTTCAGTTTAACCAAACTAAGTTATTAAGTTTTTCTGTCTCTCAAGTCTCATCGCTGTGAGCATTGGAAATTGAAATCGAATATAACACAATTTCATAATTAGTCTTTCAATAAAAATCTTAAAAGCTAATTTTTAAAAATCATAAAATAATACAAACGTCATGAGGAAATAGAAAGAAAATTGCATTAAGTACATACTCTACTAAAGTCATAAAAAGTAGAACTATAAATTCGGGGTTTATTACCACATCCGAAAATATTTTTACAAAACTACCTTAGGCATACACAGCTGTTCATGACACGTTTCGAGGCTACTACTGAATAAGCTAGAAAGTATCAACAACTTTAAAATCCATAGTGTAATCAAACTGATTTTATTGCCACTTGAATTTCAGGTAAGTCGTGGCGCAATTTGAAATTTATCAAATCGAGTTTTACATGTAGGTACTAAGTATTTTTTCTTTTTTTTTTTACTTCTCATTTGTGGAAATTAATTAGCAAACGCAGATTAGATGGTTTTATATTTTTCTTTTTTATCATGACATGGAGAAAGACAAATTAAATTGCATTTAGCATCTTTAAACTTATGAAGTTAACTGATTTAATCAATTTATTTACCCGGTAACCTAATCACAAGTGTTTATTGTACAAAGCAATTAGTTAGGTATGTATCACGGAAGAAAGTAACTTTGTTCTTGTATCATTTAAGAATGTCAAAATTACTATTTTGCTTCCTCTCTCTTTCCTCTAACTATTGTATCCTCTGATTATCTTTTAAAGTAATTGGTTCAATGATACATAAGTAATTAACAGTAAAAACATACTAATAAATGCTCGATAAACAATAGAAATGATATAAAAGTATTTCGCAATACTTAATCTTTCAATTTATCATCGTATCCATTTGTAAATATTAAACAGCCTCTAAGGGCCTTACCAACTTAAGCTACTTCTTATTCCTGGAAAGCTTCCCGATACTTCCCACAGCAGCTGAGGTTCCAGTCTCGAAGCTCACATAGTAACTTGCAGCTCCGCAGCTCCGATATCAGGGGCAGCGGGATGTCATCATTATGGTGCGAGTGAAGTCAGCGTCCCGCCAACGGTTTTCAAAATATCGTCAGCAGCTCGAACATTGATCATGAAAATAGCAAAATAAAATGCATTAGTAAGTGGTTTTAAAAGGCCAGAGAACCATCCCACTTCTGATGTCAGAATAATGGGGATATATACATTTATAAGTGTGTACATTTAAAACAAATATCAAGCTTTGAATATTAGAATGGTTACTGCTTATTTACTGTATATGCAGGTTCTTATGAATATGGTTTGTAGGGAAAGGATTTCATGAAGTAAAGCACAGAAAGACAAGACCAGACATTTATTTCAGTTAAGCTTGTCAATATTGAATCAGAAAGCTAGTCGTCCGTTCCAAAACTAGGTCTTCATGGAGAAGAAGGACAAGAAACTCCATGGAAACAGTATTGAAGTATTTCATCAACACATCTCTTACATTACTATGAATTATTATTTTCCTACATACATTTAATTTCAACTCTTGGACCATTGTCCAAGAGAACTTAGAATTATTATAACATTGCTATTACATTATTACAATAGCTAGGAATAGAACATGAATATGATTGTTATGATTTAAAACATTAGGAAAACCGACTATAATATAACTTGTACAACAACATTTTTATAATAAGCAATAATTATTATATAATATCAAATTACTTAACTTACATGACATCTGGTTGATTTATTCCACACAACAACGGCACTAGGACTAACCTCCTGAACATCTACCAAGCAACTGACCCAATAACGTTATTTTTAATCCTTTTTATAACTTCCCAATGTCAATTTACATTAAACAACTACCGCCATTTTGAACAAGCTACAGAACGTCACTCATTTGGCTTAATAACTTCTAACACAGATTAATAAACAAAGGTTATTTAGTAAAACCGTTAGAAAACATTTTATGGTAATTAAGCAATTTAATAAGAACTGATTCGTAATTTAAGACACTTAAAAGTATCAATATGAACTGCCAGTATTGTGCTAGTCAATTGAATCAGTCTATTTATTATTTTAAGTAATACTAGAAAACCCAAATATATTACAAGTGTAATTAAATACTACGTAATCATTTATAGTAACAACATCCAAGTTATTTTCACAAATTGAGACCGTTATTTTTGTAAACTACTCAAATTAGGTACTTCTGCACTTGTTCAAGGCTTCGTCAACGTGACAAATGACATTATCTACCAAACAATAATAGATTATCAAAATGAACAATCTAACACGCGCCTCAAAGAGATGTCAGCACAAAAAGTGATGGAACCCGCAAGGGTCGATGCCTGCCAGGGGTGCGGGTTTGTTCGAAAGAGACACCACAGCCCCTGGCTTAAGGGCTGCTGAAGGAACACGGGTGGGTTTTAGTCAGTAAAAGTCTGACACGCCCTCCTGCTCCATCCAGAGCGGGAGAAGTTATTTGATGATTTCCCACCCAAAACAAAAAAAAAAAAACCGTACCGCGTTGTTGGTCTAGTGTTCACAGAGCATGAGGTTCTGGGTTGGATTCCCAGGTCCAGTAATGTTTTTAGGGTATTTTTCTATAACACTTCGGTGTCTGGCTAAGTGTCTGGTCGATGGCAATAGGCTTGTCCCCTTTTACATGAGGCTTAACCATAACTGGCAAAATGTGGGTGTTCTACAGGTCAAAACTCGACGGTGTTCGATGGTCGACATATAATTTCAACATGAATGATGTACCCATATTTTAATTTATAAAAGAGTCTTTAGGTCTTTGGAATGAGCAACTGGCTTCATCTTTGACTGAGTGTCACTTGACAATAAACTTAAAACTTTCTGTTAATTAGTTCTTGTTTTTAAACACGTAAAAGAATAGCACCATTTCTTCCCGTGGGTGTCGTAGAAGGCGACTAAGGGACTTACTAGAAAATGGGCAGCAGCGTTCTCTATGCATTTTACCACCATACTGCGATCGCCAACCCGCCTACCAAGCGGGGCGATTATGGCAAATCCCCTCCTTTTGGGGGAGGCTTATGTCTAGCAGTGGACGTATTTCGGCTGATATGATGATGATGAGTTCTTGTTTTTTATTATACCTCTGATGATTACTGATTATTATTTTTGTCTTTGCAAACTGGTATTCTACACGAACCTAATGTTGATAAGGAAATACTATATTATGAATAACTAAAAAAAATATACGGGACGGCTCTGTGCAATTTGCTCAATTACACTTGGCAGGCACATCGTTGGTTCCTTCCTCGTGTTGCATTTCAGTTCCATTTTTAGGGAGAATGCCCGATTTGAATTTAAAACGATCGGCTTCTGACCCAAAATATGGACCAGATTACACCATTCATAAAGCCCAGTTTGCAAAGAATGTTTCTTTTAAAACTGGAGCGGCATATTCCAGGCAATTTTATTTCCAGCCAGTGTCGCGACGCCTTCGCGCCTTTGTAAAACTAGTAATGGGCAAATTTTTTATAAAACGATTCTATGGGCTCAAAACGGATTTTTTAAATATCCATTTTAGAAAAATAAGCTGTTCTTTTTCGGCGTTTTAAATTTTAAAACACTATTTGCTGGAGGGTTTAATGAAGAGGATCGAATTAACCGATAATGTTACAGTAATAACTGCAATAAGTGCGGGAAAGGGATTTAAACTTATTGGCCTATTTTTTTAAATGACATCGCATAATATACTTATATATATATCAATAAGACAAATAGAAGAACAAAAAATGTCATAATATAATATCTTAAAGTGTCACATTACCGAGATAAATAGAGTTAAAGATAGCTTTAATGAGTCCTAATACTTTCATCTCATTAGATACATTAAAAACATTAATTAACGCTTAACACCGCTTTATCAGACGATGAATGATGTGTTACACACTTCAATTATGATTATTACTTCAGTTATGCAATCACATTTCAAATCTTCTATCCTACTGCCTTTTTAGAGGAAAAATTCAGGTCATCTGCTATGAGTGAATAAAGTTCATAATCAAAGTATGTAGTACAGTGAACTAATATTGCCACTCATCATTTCAGCTGAAAGACGTCCACTGCTGGACATAGGCCTCCCCAAAAGGGGATTTTTGCCATAATCGCCACGCTTGGCAGGCGGGTTGGCGACCGCAGTATGGTTGTAAAATGCATCGAAAACGCTGCTGCCCATTCTCTAGTAAGCCCCTTAATCGCCTTCTACGACACCCACGGGAGGAAATGGGATGGTGCTATTCTTTTACGTCTGGCACCATACGGAACTATATTGCTACTAAATGATACTAAATAATAGAATAGTATCCACCTGTTTCTACAATATACATTGGACCTGTGGCTTGAAGAACGAAGAAGTTCTTTTTACCACCCTACGTGTACCTAGTTATGGTATTCAAACCTGTCACAAACATGACCAACTGAGACAACTATATGACAAACAATATGCATTCTAACCAAACACTTCGAATCAGTTAAGCTTTCTACATAAAGAAGTAAAAATCGAATAAACTTAATATTCATTTTTTTATTACTTTTCATTAAAATAATCACATCACTTTTGATATGAATGAAACGAAAATATTTGCGCTCATAGTGGCCATTTTTTGCTTTAAGGTAATATTAGCTTAGGACATTATATTACATAAAAAAAAATTGTCTATACGTCAGCTATCTATTTAGATAGGAATTATTATGGGACGCCATTTTGAAAAATAATCAAAATGGCGAACCGGTACGAGGCCAGGCTCCGTACAAAAAAAGTTAAATCCCCTTAAACGACATCTGATGCCGAATCGGGCACAAACATAACTGAACTTCAGCAAATGTTCCTGGAACGGTACTGTAAAGGTTGGTGGCTTAGCGAATGCAACCTTATGTACATACTGGCAGCCAACGAAAGGGCTTTGTCTATGTTCGAACTGTCAGGAAGTTCTAGAAGGAATCCGTCAAGTAATTTTTTATATAGGTTTTGTTTTGGGAGAATTGAATTGATTGACAGGCGCGGAACTGTAGAGCACTAATCCTTGATATAAACGTGAAGTTTATATTTAAACGCATATCTTCATTCATTTCATACATTTCAATTCCTCCCATCCCATCCCTCCGCTGCCGCAGGAAATCGCGGCACAGCGGACAGAGCTCCGGCGGGATCTCATGGTGACATGGAGAGAGCGATTGTCGCAACCCAGTGCTGGGCACGCCACGATTGCGGCGGTAAGTCCCCTCTTTGAGGAGTGGTTTGAAAGGCGGCATGGCGTCCTCACCTTCCGCCTGACGCAGGTCCTCACCGGACACGGCTGTTTCGGGAGGTTCCTGTTTCGGATAGGGCGGGAGGAAACGCCCGGGTGTTTCCACTGCGAAGATCGCCCTGAGGACACGGTGGAGCACACGGTGGCGGTCTGCCCTGCTTGGGCGGAGCACCGCCGTGTCCTCGTGGAGGCGATCGGCGGCGGCGATCTCTCGCGTCCGGCCCTGGTCCAGGCCATGGTACGGAGCGAGAGGGCATGGGGAGCCGTCACCTCCTTCAGCGAAGCAGTGATGCTCGCGAAGAGGGAGGCGGCGCACGTGAGGGAGAGGCAGCATATGCGCCCTCGCGACCCTAGCCGCCGCAGGATACGGAGACGCCCTGGGCGTCGGGAATCCCAGGCCGATTTCCGGCCACCGTAGTCATGGGCTTGCGAACGGCGAGTAATGGGTAGCTCGCTGTCCGGTAAGTACCAAGCCCAAGTCGACGGCGCGTTGTGTTCCACGCGCGCCTCAAAGAGATGTCAGCACAAAAATTGATGGGACCCGCAAGGGCCGATGCCTGCCAGGGGTGCGGGTTTGTTCGAAAGAGACACCACAGCCCCTGGCTTAAGGGCTACTGAAGGAACACGGGTGGGTTTTAGTCAGTAAAAGTCTGACACGCCCTCCTGCTCCACCCAGAGCGGGAGGAGTTATTTGATGATTACCCACCCAAAAAAAAAAAAACACTACCTTCATAAATATTATTGGGATCATATTAATGATCTACCTGTGTTTACGCTCGTTCCATCTCCATGGTGATTTTGATCGAAATCAAATCACAATTTAATTTGTATAATAGATATTAATTGGGAAAAGAACAAAACCGAGGAAATCGTTGTTGGAATTATTAAGCTTACTAATGTCACCGTGATAGATGTCAATTGCCGGTGAAAGAATTTACTGAGATTTATCAAATTAAACTTATAGCCTATCGAAGTCTGAACTTTTTTCGAAATTAACGAATTCTGAATTGACTAGTTTCATCATCATTCTCCTGCCCTTATCCCAATCTATTTGGGGTCGGCGCAACATGTCTTTTTCTTCCACACTTCTCTATTAGTCGTCATCTCCGTAGTCACACCTTTTCTAACCATATCATCATTCACACAGTCCATCCATCGTTTCTTTGGTCTCCCCCTACTCTTATAGCCATCGACATTCATACTCAAAACTTTGCTCACGACATTTTCCTCATTCCTCCGTATCACATGCCCATACCATGACAACCGATTTCCACACAACTTTTCAGTTATCGGCGCTACTTTCAGGCTTCCTCTTATGTACTCATTTTTTATTCTATCCATTCTTGTAACACCACATATTCCTCTTAACATTCTCATCTCAGCCTTTCATTCATCTCTTTTGTGGCCCAACATTCTGACCCATACAAGACGGCAGGTCTTTAATTTAATCTCAGCGATCTCAGCTCTGCATTCACCTTAAGATTTTTATTTAGCAGATAATCAACTGAAATGATATTATCATCATAATCTTTTTATCTGTTAACTCTAAGTTCATGACACTACTAAATTTGAGAGGAGCACGATACTGGTACAGATTTAACACTGCATTAACCCATTTGGCACGGCCGATATTCAAGCTACATGTGTGTATATATTATATATAAGCTAACGCCCGCCATATTGATATGCGGTAGACTTTGTGACAAATCTTGTACCTAAATAATACTAACTAGCGACTTGATAAAACATGTTTTTTTTTTCATTGTATCTAAGTTAAATTTCAAACCATGTGGAGTAAAATTTTGTTGAAAACCCCATCAAATTCCGTTGCGTAGTTTGAAGAACACGAGGTCTTCTCCATCATTCTCGTATTGTTAACCTGTAAAACCATCTCTTGCAATTTAATTGGCTGATTTTCGACTTTTTGTGTAGTTTAAACGAAAACAAAGCAGTCAATAAAAAATCTGTGTAACCTTTAGATTCGAACACAAACATATTACTTTATTTTTGTTGAAAAAAACTTTACCAAGTTGAGATTCTCAATTATTCAGTATCCAGTACATTGATACACAAAAAACCCAAGATACACAATCAGCATCTCCAAAACGTCCGCATAAATGGGCGCAATGTGCGCTGGTGTCAATGGTACCGTCAGTCATCTTTCAATCAGTCTCTTTGGACATTGCTTTGTAAAACCACTTTGTGTCATGTGTGTAAGGCTGAATTTTGCTAAAACAATGTGTTTATCATAACTGATGATGTTGAATTGGGGACAGTTTTGAGTGCAACTTTTGTTTGAGACTGCAGCATCTTGGGTTTTTTTTTTGTATTTCAATGATCGAGTATGCATACGTTACCTAGTCCGTTTCTATCCATTGTTGACGATGATGGTGCGCAGCGCATGTTGATTCGAGATTTGAGTCGTTAGTTTTAATGTGCTACTGGAACTTTAGCGAAATGTACGGTTACCTTCTATAGAAATAAATTTTGGCCCAAAGTAATTTTAGTAGGCTAGAGGAACGAACAGTATCAAGAACGAAAAAAATAACGGAATCCGCACTCCCAGACGTGTATTAACGTTTAAGAACTATTAAAATGATATTTTGACATCCATATAATCATAAAGGTACAGATGCTTGATTTTCTTATTTTACTTTTGAATCTAGGCTTCGCTATTCCATGCATGACTTCCTAGACATGTACATACGCCAGCACATCAAGCTACCCCAAACTGTCAAATTTTCCCAATTGAACATGAACCTTATGCTTATAAAGATGAAAATCTATCAAAGAGGTTTGACAGGTTGGAGTATCTTGATGTTCTGGCGTATGTACATGTCTAGGAAGTCATGCATGGAATAGCGAAGCCTAGATTCAAAAGTAAAATAAGAAAATCAAGCAACGTCAAAAAACACTTAAAATTACTGCTTGAAAGTATGTTCTACTTTCGTTCAGCTCTACAACCAACTACAGGTAAATATTAAAGTTGGCCTACGTGTGTACGCACACAGGCGTGATAATATCGCGGCAAGATTTTAACGCGGACTCGTTATTATGGGATGACACATCACGCGAGGACATATTAATATGTTGGGACTCTCTCCAAATGTGTTCATTTGAAGTCACATCGATAGACCTTAGCATCACTAATGATGATGTTGTTGCTGTGATATTAGTTATCAGGAAGATAAACTGTGTACGGGCTTCATGATAGCCAGGAATTGGGTACTAACAGACCTGACTCCTAACAACGAAACTTCTTTTCAAATACGACCTTTTTACAACAAATGTTACTATGTATCTTATTGCCGTGAACAGTTAGAAATCTATAAGAAATGATTGTGAAATAGTTTCAATACTTTTACTGTTTGTAATTTGATGTTCGCAAGTCATAAAAAAGTAATGATTTTGGCTTTATTGTTGAAAGTAATTTCTTACAGAACAAATTGCTTGTCAAAAACACACTGTTGGATTCAGTTGAAATACAGTGTGCGAAAAATATCACCACGAGAACAACACGCCCATGCAAATAGTTTAAACAGTCAAGAACCCTAACGATGCTACCTACTAACAATTAACAATTACGACTAATTTGTAATATTACACTTGCTAACTTTTTCTTCGCAAATCTCAAGCCTTTCCTGAAGGGTTAAATTAAGTTTGCTGTTACCCAGTCGCGTAACGTGACTAATCCAGTCTAAATAAGGACTCACAGGTGTTAATCCATTCGACGATAAAAACGTTTTGGGTATTTGGAAACTTAAGGACATCACACCAACAATTCTACCATCGTAAATAAACGGTCCGCCGAAGTCGCCGTGTAATGGCTGATGCAGTTTGTCTGAACATTTTGGGGCAACGCATAACACATATTTGGACCACATCGTCAGTTCCATACCACAGTTGATGACGATGCCTTCAGCGATCTGCAGCGGTTTGAACTGCTGTCCCACACGCTTGTTCTTCCCGAGTCCAACAGTTTTCCTCCTGAGACCTCCTACGTACTTTGAAGTAAGTCCAAAGTTCCTTGCGGCGCCTCCAATGTACTTCACAGTAAGTCCATACATCTTCGAATGGTCAATAGTCGACAACCTTCCATAGGTCGGCAAGATAACTTTCCCAACTTTTAACAGGCTTATGTCATTATCGCCAAAGAAGAACGCGCGCTCAGTAAACTTTGTGTTGAGAAAATCTGGATGTATGTAAATCTTTAATACTGAAGAAAATAATTTCGATACTAATGGCGACACAGTGAAGTTTCCGTACCAGACGTAGAATTTCCTGTCGAGTAAGTCGTAGAAACAGTGTGAAGCTGAGAGGACCCAAGTTGGATGTATCAGTGATCCAGAGCAGTGCCGCGTCACCACCAGCTCTTCAATGAATGCCAGCGTCACAATGAAGGGATAGTCTCCAGCAGCCACGTCGTGGCTGTGCCACATTTCTTCATTCAACTTTATATTTGTGTTTATTGCATTTCTGATCTCTTCATTATTATTGATAGTAGTACTTCCAGAGACGATGTAAGTAAAAAAGCAAAATGTTGACAGAGATTGAAACATGTTTTTTTTAGCAATTAATAAAAAAATGAAACTATTGGTGCAAAACCGTATTGCGATTGGCACCAACGCGAATTTTATGAGGTTCTTTCTATTCCCATTTATGTTTTATTTATTTCCGTTTTATGTCTCAATTTTACACCCACTTGCGATTTCGTCTTACGTAAAATGAAAAAAAATTTACTACTTCCAATATCGCGTTTGAACATTATGTTATAATATTTGACATACATTTCAGACATTGGTTTAAGTTATTCAATGTTTTGCCAGGACTTCATAATCTGAAATGCTTTAATGAAGTAATTAAATATTACATAATTTCTAATCATTGATCTGTAAGTCAAAGCTCAAGGGCTGTAACGCACATTCTACATATGCATTTTATACATGGAATTCATTATATAGCCGAGTTCAGTCAGATCTACCTAAAGAATCTGTCTTCGCTTCGGATTTATGTGATAGTGACATAATGTGTTTTATTTTGACAGTTCAATAAAATTCATTGCCTTATTTACGTGGTGGAGCAGACATATTTTTCGAACATGTGATACAAAGCAAAGGATTAGCAATCTGTTTCAAAATTATTGAGATTATGATTGATCGTGCGTTACCCAATTAAGGTGCTGGTTAGAGACCACATATTTACGAAACCACAGAAACTACACTAAAGCGGCCAATGAAACTAACTTTTAAGCTTTGTTTTCTAAGTTTGGTATCATTTTATTGTTCTTGTTGTTGTCGTGGTTGCGTTTAGTAATATCATAACCATCTTGATTGTTATTATTTTTGAAAACATCTTTTTTGCACCATTACCTTTCCGCTTTGAGATGCGAGATACCAGGAAAATATGAATATACAACAAGATTCTTGTCTATGAATTTTAACACTAACTGATCCGGCAAACTTCGTACCGCCTCAGAATCAATAAACGTTGTGTTAACCTATCAGCAAAACATTTTAAGTCATTGCGCATGATCTCCTACTGAGTTATGACCACCAATCTGGTACTTCGACGGCATAAAGCGTTTTCTAGCTGAAACACCTACCTATGTGAGTTGAGTTCCGCCCAAGTTATGACCACCTACCTGGTACTTCGAAGGCATAAATCTAATCTAACTCAAAATCAAAGTCATTTATTCAAAGTAAGCTGAGAGTCAGCACTTTTTGAACGTCAAAATTACATAAGACAGTCCCCCAAAACGTCCGCCCTTTACTGACGTAGTTTTCAACAACGAGACATATTCTATAGTAAATAAAACTTTACGTCTTTTCAGTAGCAGGATCCTTCAGGGAGTCAGGGATTTGTGCCGGATCTTTAATCTGATGTCCATTCTTTCGCAAACGGTTCAGCAGAAATAGTTTTTATGTCCGTACTTACGGTTTAAGACATTTTTATTCTCAAAAGATTTACAAAATCACTTATAGAGAACATATAATTATATATCTAGGTAAGAATAACAAAACATTATGCCGAATGGCGTAGCGGGCTGGTACTATGACAAATTACGATAAAATATTTTATGGTTAAAAAGTAGTAAGTAATAAATTAGCAACCTATTGCGGGTAATTACAAAAAAAAAAAACAAAAACAAAGTGCGCGACGTCGTTATGTTCGTTGTGCAGCGGATTAGTGTGCGTGAGTGACAAGATGTTTTTACTAAAGCCCGTGACACAGCGATAGCATTGCGAGAAGAGTTTTAGTGTGATGTAAATATATTTATAGTATTATTATTGATAATGCAGATTATTGTATAGTGCTTGCATGTATGTATGTAGGTATATAATAGTGTGTATGTGTATTTTTTGTTTATACGATAATGTGTATCAGGTATGTTTTGCGTATAATATTAATGTACTACATGTATTATATTCACATGATTAATTGATTGGAAGTTAAAATAATAACCATATTAAGTGCTTAATAATGAAGAATCCTTTAAAATGTGGGTTTTTAATAATTTTTTGAATGTAAACAGAGATTTGGCTTCTTTTATATCCTTAGGTAGTTCATTGTAGTGTTGGGCTCCATCATATAGAATACTCTTTTTTCCGTAGTTCGTTCTATGGGATCTTAAACACAGGTTATTAGCCTGCCTTGTCATGCGTTTATGGTAATCTATCTTTTTTGTGAATGTAATTTGTGAGTGTATATCCTTTGTAAGAATTTTTCTAACTAATGTGCATGTATTATATTTATATAGTTGGGTCAGATTGAATAATTTTGTATCTTTATAAATTTTTATTGTGGGTGTAAGATAATCATATTGGAATAATTTTTTAATGATTCTATTTTGTGCAACTTGCAGTTTTTGCAAGTTTGATTTAGTTGCAGAACCCCATAATTCCACTAAATAATCTATTTGAGACTTGACCAACGAGTTATATATCGTATAACGAACATGTCTCGGGAGACATCGGACTATGTCTTTTAGTGCACCTGTTAGGGAGTTAATTTTATTGCGAATTTTTTCGATGTGCGGTTTCCAGGTAAGCTGGCTATCAAGAACAAGGCCTAAATATTTTTCATTATTAACTTTAGCAATTTTTTCACCATTAATAGTAAGAGGACTATAATTTTCAATTTTTTTATTCTTAGCAGAGAAGATAATGTATTTCGTTTTCGAGGCATTAATAGTAAGTAAATTGGACTGTAACCAAATATGTAAAAGATCTAGATCATGCTGAGCTTGGCTTATTACTGTTTGTAATGATTGACCAGAATAAAAAAGGCTTATATCGTCAGCATACAAAGTGATGTCTCCCTTTAGTCCAATCTCATAAATGTTATTGACGTAGATTAGGAATAACAGGGGTCCCAAAATTGAACCCTGGGGAATGCCACAAGTAACTGTTTGAGGGCCACTTTGCTGACTATTAATTTTGACAACTTGAGATCTGTCTGCTAGGTATGATTTAAAAATCTCAAGTGCTTTGCCAGTTACACCTATGTCATTTAATTTCGATAGCAGTATGTCGTGACTAACTGTATCGAAAGCCTTTTTTAAGTCAATGAAAATTCCTAGAGTAATTTTTTTCTGATCAATGTTAGATCTAATATTGGTTACTAAATCAACCGTTGCAGAAACAGTGTTTGACTTTGGTCGAAACCCGTATTGTTTTTTGTATAGGTAATCAGTCGTACTTAGGAATTCGTACAGTTGTTTATGTAGAATTTTTTCAAATATTTTTGACATCACTGGTAGTACCGATATAGGTCTGTAATTACTAGGGTCAAGTTTGCTACCGGATTTGAAAATTGGACGAACCTTTGCAATTTTAAGGCGGCTAGGGAAGTTGCCTTCATTTAAGCATTTATTAATACAGTTTGCCACGCTTTCCGCTATGGAATCTTTAACACATTTAATGGATTTTGTATTAATACCATCTAAATCAGAGCTAGTGTTGGAATCTAAGTTTTTAATTATTTTCGCTACCTCGTCTGCAGTGGTTGGGTTTAATTTGGATAATTCAAGATTGTTATTTTTAGATTTATTATATGTTAAAGTTTGTGTTAGGTTGTTATGGTATTTTTGTGGTATTTTATTTGCAAGTTCAGTACCTATTGTAGCAAAATGTCTGTTAAAGTATTCGCAAATTTCCTGAGTATTTGAGATTTGACCATTGGGGGTATTGATTTTTAAATTTCCAAGGTCTGCCAACTCTGTTCTATTGCTTGATAGCTTATTAATTAGTTGCCACATTTTTAAAGGACACTTCTTACAGTTTCCAAAAGCCTTATGATAATATTGATTTTTTGCTAATTGTATATTTTGAAATGTATGGTTTCTTTGTTTTAAAAATTCTTCTTTCAGGTGTTCGTCTCCGGGTGTTTGTATTAGGCTGTACCACAGTTCGTTCCTTTTGTTTATTAATTTTATTAGGTCCTTATTTATCCATTCTCTGCAAGGAGGATTTAGCATTTTTGTTTTCCTTACTTGTCCTCGAACTACTTTATTTTTATTTTCAGTGCCGTTTTGAAACTGTGGCCTGAAAGCCAATGGCCAATGAATTGTTATTGGGTATTTTGTTTGGTTTGTTTTACTTTATAAACCTTTTATTCCTATTTCGGAGAATTCATGGTATTGCTGTTTGTGAGCAAGTTTTTGCAAATAAGGATTATTATGATTGTAACATTTCGAGCTTATAGACTGTTTCCGTACGTTGTTGCGATCTCGTTAGTAAGATTATATTCAATGGAATGTTTCTTTAAAAAATAACCACACTGAATTTCTAGATATTTAAACACGAAGTTTTTACCAAACTCGATAATGTGATCCAAGACACATTATTGTGCTTAGTCAGAAAGCAAATTATATTAATTTTGTCCACTATTAGCTAAGTCCCATTCAAATGATAAAATAACACCCTGAAGCCACAGGGTCCCACTTTGATAAGGGTCTCTAAGTCAATTTACGAATTAATTTCCGGTCATAACTCGCTCGATGTTGTTTTAATTGGTTGCTAGATAAAAATGGGAATTAACCTTTTTGAGCGTTTTATGAGTTTTAATTTTATTAAATTAACTTATTACGATCAAAGGTTTATTATTTCTTTTGTTAAAATTATTAACCAACTTCAAAAAGAAGGAGGTTATCAATTCGACATGTTTAAAAAAATAAATGTATTTTCGGGCATAACTTCGTCATATATGGATTTGCAAAATTATTTTCAAAAACCTTACGATATCTTCTTTCCCAATACAGGGAATACGTGAACAATGGGGGAAAGAATTCTTCAGTACACGATATTCTTTCTAAATAGTGATTGCTTTCTGATTGGCCTGGCTTGGACAATATATAATCCAGATATTTATTTAATTCAGTTCGTTTCTATTTGTGTGCCGTTCTTAGGAATAGAAAATTAAATGTCTCACGTAAAATTCGTTGTATTTTACGTGTATTCATTTCATTCTATTTCGTTAATTGAGCTTGACGCTTTCGGCCGCAGGAATCCGCTAGGGGAGAAAAACACAGGACCTGTCAATGTTATGGCGCTTGGGGGATGCTTATGTCCAGCTGTGGATGTCTTTCGGCTGAAATGATTATGAAGCAAGCAGACGAGTTAGTGATCGAAGTACGAAAAGTATAGTGCTAATTTGACTTTTTTAAAGTAGTAGCAAAACTTTCATAACACTCAAATACGAAAGAAGAATTACCTACATGAACCCACAAATAACATCGTACATCGCGCATTCTTCTAGTAGTGGATTCCAATCTACGGCTGCGATAATCGCCCTTATTACAACGGGAACAGGATACTATCTTTTACGGCACAGGCTAGGCTTCCGGCGTCGTTTGCTCTGATTGTGCCTTTTATACTGACGTTTCCTGCGGCGTACGAAGGCAAATAGGTGCAACTGGCTGTGTTGAGAAAATTGTGTCTTGTTTTACCCGACTACAGCAAATTAAAAAGGAGGGTTAGGTATGATTTTGACCGGTACGTATGTGGGTATGTATGTATGTTCATCTGTTCTCTCATAACTTCTAAACTACTTATCAAAATTCGACAGATGGCATATTATTTGAAGCGTTCTGATCGTCTGCTAGATTTATCCGATATTAATATTAATATAGATATTCTTGAGGACATAAACTCATGTAGCAACAATATGTTTTCTTTGATGATGCCGTGAGGGGTAGAAATTGAAAGGGTTTAATCGGCACAGTTCAAAAAATCACAATCTCAAAGGTTTGAAACAAGAAACAAAACAATACATTGTATCAGAATTAGCGATCATTAGCTTTTGAGCAAAGTTATCACAATATACTGACAGGCTATGGTAAAAAACGTGACTAAACTTCAAATTAGTGGGCCACTTTAGCGCATCCCTCTTAAAGGTACATGTCTCTTGGCTGCTAAAGTTGTATATACTTATTTAATAATATATATATCTATACTAATATTATAAAGATGAGAGAGCTGTGGTGGCCAAGTGGTAACGGCCGTGACTTACGAGTTGTATGTAGGTCGTTAGTTCGAACCCAGCCAGGCGCTTTACTTTGTGTAAATTATTTCATCACCACTGCTCTCAAAACGGTGAAGGAAAACATCGTGAGGAAACCGGTATGTCCTAGAACCAAAAATTCGAAGACATGTGACATCTACCAACCCGCACTGGGCCCGCGTGGTGGATTACGGCCCAATCCCTCTCACCGAGAGGAGGCCTGTGTCCCAGTAGTGGGAACATTATAAGCTGATGATGATGAATATTATAAAGAGGAAAGATTTCATTGTTTGTTTGTTTGTTTTCATTGAATAGGCTCCGAAACTACTGAACCGATTTGAAAAATTATTTCACTGTTAGGAAGCTACAGCTACACCATCCCCGGGTAACTTACATATATTTTATCCCCGTATTCCCACGGGAACGGGAACTACGCGGGTGAAACCGTGCTAATGCTAGAGCGCTGCTAGTTTTTTAAACATTAACAGCGCTCCGCAAATTTTTCGAATCGGCTCAGTCGTTTCGGAGTCTATTCAATGAAAACAAACAAAAAAAAAAACCTCTTTCTAATATTAGTGTAGGCAACATCACGACTTGTTTCCCCGGAGGATTAGATAGAGGCCTACCTACAGTACACCCCCATTTCACCAGTTATGTAAAGGGCGTGCCCATTGCCATCAATCAGGCTGGTGCTGAGAAATTTCTGACAGAAAACCCCAAAATAATACTTTGCCCGACCTGGTAATCAAAACCGCATCCTCAGCAGTAGCTTTTGTGATCACTAGACCAACAAAGCAGTCAAAGTTGTTCATTATTTCAGACCTAAATGTGTTACGGCAGTTGCCAGGGAATTAGGAATGGCCTGATTCACCACGGTTCTGGAGCGGCGACTGCATACTGGAAGACGTAGCGCTGGAAGGGCCTCCCACAAGATGGAATGATGACCTAGTGAAGGCCGCAGGAATCTGCTGGGTGCGCGAAGCACAGAACCGGTCGAAATGGCAGTGGGGCAGGCCAATGTCCAGCAGTTGACGTCTTTCGGCTGACATGATGATGATGATGATGAGGTTTCACCACAATCGGACAATTGGATTTGTTTCGGATAACTGATGTGGTAGAGAAAAAATCTATTCCAGTCTTGTCATCTGGTATATCCACCATTCCGAATCATCCCTTCCGTCGGATTTTAAATTAAAAGTTGTTTTTAGAAAACTTAAATTCACTGACAGGTAACGCACAAACCGCTTACTCTAAAAGCATTAACTTTTGCACAAGAATTCCACACTCAAAGTGACCACTATGGAATGATGTTTGAAAACTGAAACTGAACACTGTCCTCCCGTACCTATTGTCACTGTAATTTTAAAACATGTAAAAGCCTATTACTTTTAAGAGAGACGATGTACGGTGGAACTTTTTGCTGGCTCTTCTCAATAGGAAACAATGAATTGCAAACGTGCAACAAGCTTCTAACTTTTCATAAGTACCCATATAGGTTTATGTGAAGTAAAATATTTTGATTTTAAAAATTTACACCCAAACCTAGGCACGCTAATTTGCTTTAAAAATGGTGCAGAAAAACCTCGTGAGGAAGCCTAAATGTCCTGGATCGAAAACTTGATGACATATGACATCTAACCGCACTAGTCCCACGTGATGGATTGCGGTCCACTCTCACAGAGAGGATTTCTATGTCCCAGCAGTGGGAATATTATATGGCCGATTATGATGAGTTACTTTTGAACATTTTGCATCGATACGAGAAAAGATGATAAGAACTACAAGAAATAATGAGTGATGTTTCGAAGACAAACGATAAATGATATTTTTTTTTTTCTATAAGTAGGTTTGTACAAACACTTTCACACGTCAATCATATTTGAAAATTAATTGAGGTCGATTTCTATCTGACCATTCTGAGAAGAGTCTCAGAAGAGTCTCTTCTCAGAATAGTCAGATAGGAAACATTGACCTCGGCCGAAACAAACTCGGAGGTCATAGCCTCTTTTAAAGTCCAGACATGATTAGACCAAAACTATGTCACCAATCACGGACGATCTTATTAAAGTGGCCGGAAGAAACTGGATAGCCATGACCAAAACCGCCAAAAGTGGAGAGATTTGGAAGAGACCTACACTCAGCATTGGGTGGCCAAGGGTTGAAGAAGAGAGAGATATCTGCATAGATTGGTGTCTGAAAAGGCCTTTTGAGCACGGCAACATGAACAAAGTACAAGTATTCAATGTTAGTAATCACATGAGTGTATTCCCAACAGAGGGTCTACCTACAAAACTAAAGTTAATAACAAAGTACTCACTAGTTTCAAAACTATGATTTATCGGTAACCCGAACAGGTGACGGTACTCGGCTGCCGATACTTTTGTACAAGTTTAATTTTGCACTATCCTGTTTCGATCACATAAGTTTCGTATTTTTAGAAACTAAATACGACTATGTCCATGGCTTGATTCGTTTTAAAACTGTTCATGCCGTAAGGTAGTAATGGATTTATGTGGTGACTGCGGGCTTCTGCAGTAGGGAACTGTTTTTTACAGTTGTTGGATGCGTATTATTTAGGTAAAGTGCGGAAAATTCGATACATACTGTGTATAAGAACATGACCACTGGTACTCACACTAATTTTAACATTCACAAAGTTCTTAGTTGAATTAAAACGACCCAATTATTCTAACAAATCATTAGAGTTACGAATGCCATTTTGATCACTGAGGATTTCGCGACATGAACTGACTTATTTCTGTGGGGTAGGACTAGCTTTTGCCAGCGGCTTCGCCCGCGAGGAACAATCATCCCGTATTGAAATTCTTTTGGTTTAATTTCGAAAAATTCTTCCATATCCTTGTCTATATTATAAAAGGTTATAAAGGGTCCCGTATGTGTCGCCGGGCGTATAAAAGAATAGCACCATCCCATTTCTTCCAGTGGGTGTCGTAGAAGGCGACTAAGGGACTTACTAGAGAATGGGCAGCAGCGTTCTCTATGCATTTTACCACCATACTGCGATCGCCAACCCGTCTGCCAAGCGTGGCGATTATGGCAAAACCCCCCATCCTGGCGGAGGCCCATGTCCAATAGTGGACGTCTTTCGGCTGAAATGATGATGATGATGATTATAAAAGGAACCTCTGAGCAAAATTTCTGCTTTCTAGGTGCAAGGGTTTGAGCTGGGCGTTGATGAGTCAGTTAGAATACTACGAATCTCGCATTAACAATTTTTCTGCCCGCAAACTATTCTTAAGAAAAACTCTTGCAATCACGGCTTTCAGACACTGATCGTATAGATTGGTCAAGTCGGGTGTGAGAACAAGCCGATCACGTTCATCGATCGACCATCGAATCTATGACGCAATCAATAGATGTGTTGTCTTCGTCTTCAGTCAACTGCGGTCTAGTTGATTTAGGACAGCTAAACCATATAAAATACACATTTTAAAACAAAAAATTTGATAATTATACTTTAAACGCCGTCATTTCATTGCTACTTCCAAAAAATACGACGGTGATCAAAACACTTGAAGCGCCAATCGCTTTCCGGAGTTCGTGTCCGTAATTTCAGCGAATTTAGTGAGGACCCGCATAATATTTATTGACATAGCAAAGGGAAAGAGAATGAAAACAATTGGAATTGAATAAATAACGGCAAGGCCCGATTGTATATACATTTGCGAACCGGAGTTTAGGACCAGCGTTTTGGTAAAGGATTTCAAATTGGATATTGTATTAGATTTTGTGATGCAAGACTAACATTGACTGAGCATTGTAAACATGGCTGTCATGCAAATTCTTCGTTTGTTCACATTGTAGGTTGAACAAAACACAGGATTTTGTTTTTTTTTAAACATCCTAAACTACCATCAACAACAGGATACCAATGCTACCAAAGCGTTTCATAAAGGAATACGAAACAATGACTTGCAAGAGGATTGTCTATTAGAGTTTCAGTAGCATTTTTTCAAGAAGGGTTTTTGGCTGAGTAATAACAATCGCATGCGTCAATTGATCGGGTTAAGCTACGTTCGCCGAAGTTGGTTTGTGGATTGGTAACCATCATTACATACAAACACCCCATGGCGCGGAAAGCAAATCGAGCCTTTAGTCCCGGCAGTCATACGTGGATCTTTGACAGTCGTTACGGGTCGTCAGAAGTCTGAAAGTCTGACAACCGGTCAGACTTATTATACTCTGCCACTAACACTGACACTATTTTACTCTGGGATATCGTATTTCTCAGTAACTGGGTTTTGGAGGTCAGATATGCAGTATAGTAGTGGTATTAAGCTGCACCCGGTTTGACTGGGAGCCGACCCTAACGTAGTTGAGAAAAGGCAGATGATGATCATCATTATCGCTAATAGAATGTCACATGCTCAGGTTGAATGATAGCCTTCACTGTTGATAGCAATGTTAGTGAGCTGGATGTAGTCCTTTAAATTCCCACTTAAAGTTGCCTTTTAAAGATCCATAAGTGTAGTAAAAATAAGCCTAAAAAAGCTGTAACTGATAAATGATTTTATTTCTGCAAGTTCGACAACGCTTAAACGTCAATAAATAAATTTGAGTTATAACCATGTTAAAACTAGATGAGTAGGTGCGGTGTTGATTATCCAACTACTCTGAGAAGAAAAATCGAAACAAAAATCAGAACTCATTGTAGCTTTTAACGTCCAGAGAAAGCGAAAGTCGCGTTTACGAAATTCAACAAAATCCATTGGTATCGATTGTGTTGTACCACGTTGTAAAAAAACGATATTAAGAATTTGTGTGAATGCTGACATATGCGATAGCCAGCCATCAAAAGCAGTTACTAGGTCGTGAGTTCGAACTCTGCCAGTAGATGGGTAGCTACTACAGTTACGATTGGTCTTTAATTGATTTATCATGAAAAATTACTTAAACTCTAGAAAGCATAGAAATATTTATCAGTATCTTGATAACTCAAACATCGATGCAATGTGTAGAAACGTACGTACGGCACAAGCGAGAGCAAATATTTCAAACAATGAAGTCGTTTAGCTCAGTAATTAGCCATTAAGTTACCCCTACCAAGCGTTTGATTTGGTTCTGTATGTAGAACAACTCCTCGACAGTCCCAGACAGTCATTGGCTCGAAAATGTTTGAAGATATCAATCAATTAAGAGTTTTTAAACCTTTGTTACAGCTTTCTGGATCAAGCCCTTCATCCAGCTTCCACTTCCGTATTAACATTTAAAATTCGAATGGATTTAAAGAGTATGTCTTTGTCGAAAAATACTTTAACTCTCTATTTGGTTTTTTTTTTTTACTGGGACTCCGATAATTCGTGTCTACTTGAATGCAATTTTATTACTTAGTTTGCACTAACTAAGACGACAATAAGGCAATTGGCGTAATATCGTGGCAGTGGTGGCCAAGTGGTAACGTCCGCGACTTACTAGTTGTAGGTCGTGAGTTCGAACCCAGACAGGCGCTTTACTTAGTGTAAATTATTTCATCACCACTGCTCTCAAAACGGTGAAGGAAAACATCGTGAGGAAACCGCCATGTCGTAGAACCAAAACTTCGAAGACATGTGACATCTACCAACCCACGGGCCCGCGTGGTGAATTACGGCCCAATCCCTCTCACCGAGAGAGTCCTGTGTCCCTGCAGTAGGAACATTATAGGCTGATGATGAAGACGACAATTTCACGATTGTAAAAACTACTAAATTCAATTTAATTCCGTATAAGTACGAGAAATGCCCTTCAAATCTCACTCACTTGCAGTCACGCCTGTAGTAAGACCCTGAATTACCATATGCGGTACCATAGGAGTCGTTAAGGCATACATGATATTAATTTTTGAACTCCACGTTTACTACAGTGTATTTAAACGATTTATGATAATTCAAACTGTATTAGCTGACTATTGTTTGGTCAAACCATGTTTGGTCGCTATTTGTTTCCACTATAACTGAATCGAGTGTTTTTTGTTGCTTTTAATTCTGACTGCTGTGAAAGAGAGAACCTCACATTATAAATCAAAGGCAGATAGACAGCGCGGAACACTAAGAGTGAAGCCAAAAACTAAATACTAAGGCGTCGTATTTTATGTAACATACAATGCGACGCTTTGGTATTTTTTTTTTTTGGTTTAAATTATAAAATAAAGGCAGATAGATCGCGCAGAACACCCAAGAGTAAAAAAAAGGAATACTAAAGCCTCGCATTATATACAATACGACGCTTTAGTATTTGGTTTTTTGGCTTCACTCTGGTGTTCCGCGCGTTCTGACTGCCTGTTTTTTTTTTTTTTTGGGTGGGAAATCGTCAAATGACTTCTCCTGCTGAGTAGAGCAGGAGGGCGTGTCAGACTTTTACTGACTAAAACCCACCCGTGTTCCCTCAGTAGCCCGTATGCCAGGGGCCGTGGTATCTCTTTCGAACAAACCCGCACCCCTGGCAGGCATCGGCCCTTGCGGACCCCACCTGTGGTTGCTGACATCTTTGACGGCGCGCGTGTGGAACACAACGCGCCGTCCCGTCTACCACTTTTCGGCCGCAGGGGATAGGGAGAGCGGCTGACGCTATACCGACACTCCTCTTCCCCTGCGGCCCCACCGCGTCCGCCATCAAACGGTGGCGGCCCCGTCCAGGCCACGGAAGGGAAGAGCGCTGCTCAGAAGCACCGGCACTCCTCCTCTACCGCAGCCCGTAACCCTCAGCCGCGATGCCTTCCATTCGACATCGCGGCCCACCTCAGTTGCGGTGCACCTCACCGCAACCTACTTTTTGGCCGCTACGTCAATGGCTTGAAGGCAAAACCCCTGACGAGCGGCCCCACCCTTGGGTTCCTCTTGGCTTCACCGTGGGTGGGAGACCACGGTTACTGAGCCCCCCCGCAACGACAATGCGGGAACCCACTCGGGGGGGGGGGGGGGGACAATGCGACGCTTTGGTATTTTTTTTTTTTGGTTTAAATTATAAAATAAAGGCAGATAGATCGCGCAGAACACCCAAGAGTAAAAAAAAGGAATACTAAAGCCTCGCATTATATACAATACGACGCTTTAGTATTTGGTTTTTGGGCTTCACTCTGGTGTTCCGCGCGTTCTGTCTGCCTTGTTTTATAATCTGAGGAGGGAACGTTATGTATTGTGTGTCTGTGTCAATTACAGCAGACTGGTTGCTTTAGATGTCATAATATTCAAATGTAGATGATGTTGTTGGACCATATGCTGCTACTCGAAACTGATGCGGAGATTATGAATAATTGGTTTCGAGCACAAGATAGTCCATATCGACAGCTCTTTTACCGTAATGATGGCTTAGTTTTAGATAGGGGGTGGGATTTTGTTCGATTATTAGAAAGCTTAAGGCTTTCAAATTCATAAACCTGAGTCACTGGGCCTTGGTCAAACACAATTAACAAATGAACAAGCAAATAAAAGCAGGAAAGCAGTTGTCATATTACTTCAGCTGTATTGTAGGGTACAGAAGTCTGGGCTGTTGCTGTCCCGTCATGACAGTGATCTGTCTGGTGGGCGAGACACTAGAACACATTTTCAGCTCCGGCTTTATTTTTACATGAATGTTCTTGTAAGATTCACAGAATAACGAATAAATAAACAAATCGCATTTTTGTTATTTATATCAATTTTAGAGGTATGAGGAACAGGGTGTAAAGTTCGCTCACCATCTATTGAAAAGGAGGATCCTCCGACCAGACGGGTATTGTGTCTGGTGGGCATCAGCCCGACAGTTGATGTCGGGATATTTTATCTATTCGAGTGTCGTGGTAAACTCTGATTGCGCGATGTAGAATTTCTATATATATATAATATATAGAAATTCTATATATATAGTATATAGTTCGCTAGTGGCATTGTAGATGGCGCCAATTTTCTTTTTGCGTTTTTCGATTTTGTGGCGAAGCATTTTTATTTGTAGTGCCGCTACACAATACGAGTATCTTTTAAATTCTGGGTCACTTAGTGCGTTCGTTTTCTAGTTTAGGCAGAATGTATCAATCACCATATATATACTAACTAAACGAAGTTCCCCTGGTGCGTTTGTCACATCTTAGCCATCAGGTCCGTACGACTTGCGTTTTGTGTGGCTTCTGTGCCACGTACAAGCCAGTTCGTTCTCATCATTATTATATTTTAATAGTTGATAACTGAGTATGACCTGGTTCTCTAACTTTAGGTAACTAGTATTAAGTTGTTGAGGAGTTCGTGGATTTATCTAGACTTCGCATTTCTATTTGTCAGTGGGGTTTTACTCATTTTGACGACAGTCATTCAATCGGGGAGCAGTGGTGGTCCGTCCGTCAGTGGTGAAGCAAAACATCAAAATCCACCAACCCACACTGGGCCCGTGAGGTAGATTACGGCCTCAGATCATAGGATTACGGCCCTCTCCCAGACAGGAGGCTGGGTCCCCATTCTCAATAGTGAGAACATTATAGGCTATTATCTATATTGCTACAAAGATAAGGTCGTACACACATGGAACATTTTGCGACCAATCCCGTCAAACGTCAAACCAAAGACAATGTTAATCAAAGGTGTCCATAGACGATCACTGTAGTTTTTTTATGGTTGCATATTTTTCCAAAATATTATTTTAAATTATTTTTTATTTCAAACCTGGCAAATTACTCTCAATAAAATTGATTTCATCTTTGTTGGGTTATTAAACGTATAAACCTGGCATAAGAATTCCGTCAAGCCAAAGACTATATTATCTTTGGCTTGACGGAATTCGGCCATCGGACAAATTGCCATAAAGAAAAATATAATACATTTTAGGTTTATCTATAATGGTCACTGGACAGTAACAGATAAGTAACACGACCAAATATAGGAGTCACTTTTAACAAAATGTTGGTTCTTATCAGACCACCAACTGTATTTTACGGATTATAAATACTAAGTGCTTCTCTTTTTAGCGTAGTTTAACCGCTTTAGTAAGAGTGAGAAGTGAACATATTTCGAAGTAAATAAAAACTGCTAAAACGGTAAGAAAATTTCATAAACTATCCATAAATATACGATGTTGTGTATGAAAATTCAGATAAAGCAGTCAAAATTGCAATTTTAACATGTCATTTCGTTGCTAGGCAACAGGTCAAGGTTATCCATGTTATTTTCGTTACGGAATTTCTGGATTCGGTCTCCACGCTCAAGGCCCCCGATAGAAGCTATGCAATAGCTTAAAAACGTTTCCAGTATCTTTGCGACTCCAACACAAAATTGTTGAGGTCATCAGACAACTTAAAGCTTAAATGCCAATGCATTCCACAACTTTGTTCGACAAATCCTTTTCTGTTCAGGCCGCTCGTTTGTGGAATGCATTGCCAGTTCAAATAAAACGCGCGCAATCGTTACCTGTATTCAAGAGACTCGTGAAGGAGCATTACTTTTTGTTGTGATTTTGTTGTAGCTGTTTTAATCTGTAGTCGTCATTTATTTTCTTTGCTTAGGTATATAGTTAGTATGTATTAGGGATGAGCGATGGCGAGAGGTTTTATTCGATTGTTTCGATTGTTCGAACATCTCGATGGTTCCCGATTGTTTCGCCTTGGACTCGAGTCCGACTCGGTCTGTTATTGCGACTGGCGCATGACGCGTTCATTCGAATCGAACATTGTTCCTCGATGGTTTAGGGTACTGTATAACAGATACTTATATACATACATACTATGCATATGCAAGTATCTATTATACAGTATACAGGGTAAGTTTTTATCCAGTGCGCAAACTGTAACCATGAATTCAGCATACCATTTTAGAACCCCTACCGCAGAAATTTTTCGCCCGTTATAAAAATAAAAAACAGCTGTTTCATAGAAAAGTGCAATACTACGCGGTCAAAATGTATCGAACAGCTGGTTTTTATTTTATAACCGGCGAAAAATGCCTGCGATAGATCTAGAATGTTAAGCTGAATTCATGGTTACAGTTTGTGCATTGGATAAAAACTTTTCCTGTATATTAATATATCTATGTACATAATCTATTATCACAAATACCTACATATATAAATATTTTATCTTATACGTACTTATAAATAATAATTAATTAGTCTAATTTAGGGTTATATTGCTTTAACCATCATACAAAACTGAACCCAACTACACACAACCAACATACCTACCACGTTACGCGCTGAGAGCTAAAATTTCTGAATTAAAACAGCGTGTGCCCACCCTTTTTTCGCAAATTCTCGACTATGTATTTATTAACGACCGGTTTAAAAAAAAAAAAAAAAAAAAAACTAGGGCATAATACTCTAGGAAACTTAACTAATAGCAAATGCGCATAATCACGCTTACTTTGATTAGGTTCCGACCTGAAAACAAAAACGGAACCTTTACAAGAACAATATTGTAATATTGCAATTAAGTAGAAGGAAATTTAAAACTCATATTAAAAGTAAACTTTTTAAACAAGCGTATTACAAATTAGAGGATTATATCCAAAATAAGAATGCTTGGAAACATGCTGGTCTTGTTCCATAGGACAATCTCGAGTCTAGACAAAATCGAATTGGTTGCTAATTGAATTATATAAATAACTAGCAGCGCTCCGGGGTTTCACCCGCGTAGTTCCCGTTCCCGTGGGAATACGGGGATAAAATATAGCCTATTTCACCTGGGGATAGTGTAGCTTCCCAACAGTGAAATAATTTTTCAAATCGGTTCAGTAGTTTCGGAGCCTATTCAATGCAAACAAACAATCAAATCTTTCCTCTTTATAATATTAATATAGATTATATTTATGGCATTAATTTACACTCAATGATTACTAACTCATACAGTGACTTATTACTTGTTAATATTCTGGGAAAATCGTATACTTACTCTTACAATGTTTGTAAATATGTGAGCACCACGTCTCTTTCATAACATTGATTTATCTGTATTGCTTCAATTGCATTCTTTTTACCTATTTTGGTATGGTAATTTCATTCTAGGTGCATCGTATTCACACATAATTCCTATAATGAATGTACTATGTTAAATATTGTACTTAAAATATTTAGAGAGTAACGATGGCGTTTCTTGCCCATTCTTCTCCATACGAAATTACATTTTTCAATTCTATTTTAATGTAAATGTTGACGTTCAAAAGTGCCTTTTAAGTGCCTAATTTAAATAAATGCTTTGACTTTGACTTTGACACTCTTTTGGATAAATTGAAAGACCAGCATGATTTATTTATGCCCGCGACCACGCCCCCGTAGATCTCGGTAATTATACCACGGAAACGTACCTACTACTACCTTCAATATAACTTTTTAAGAGGAATAATTTCGTAAGACATTGTTTACGTATCACTCTATTGGTTTATAACAAAGATCTCATTCGGCATGTTTCTTTTCCGACATCTTGACAAACAACTTCATTATTTCAGCTAATTTACACGAAACCTAATTTGTTCGTCCATTGGTAATAAGTGAAACCTTATGAAATTCGTTAGGTAGTTTTTCAGTTTATCGAGTTCAGACAGACAGACGCGGAGAGGATACTATGTTTTATAATATGTAGTACTGACGCGCAATTCATTACTGTATATTTCAATCCACTTACTATCATAAAAATAAATGTTTTTGAACGAAAACTGGAGGAGTAAACAAACGTGGTACCTACCAACCGAAACCTGTAACATACATTTCATGTTACGAATGGCGCTACAGGCAATCATCGCCGTAGGTGCTACGTATATAAATAATAGCCTTTGTTACGCAGACAATGGTCAGCATCGCCTTACATTACGTGTACTGGTGTAAATGTAGCTCGATGCATGTGCTTAAACAGTCCTGTGTGAACGTTTGTTTTTAGTTCAAAAAGTTAAACCCACCTACTGAAATATAACGCTCTAAAAAGTACTGTACAAGAAATTATTTCTCATTTGAAAGCCGCGGTCGTATGCCACTTTACCTTTTAGTTTTCTATTCCCTTTTTTTAATTTATTTATATTATTTTTGATTTCGCTAACGGATGTTTTTAGGCAGTTGCATGAAATGGCTAGTTAACGTATAATAGTGTCAATTCGGATAGCGAATAATATCCCTGGCTTTACCTATGAAATTATTTTTGAGGCCAGTGGTCGCTAAATCTTTAAAACGATCACTGTATTTGCTATCCATCATTTCATAATGACATAGACAAACAGTTTTGTTTTTAAATATAGTAAGTAGTATTTAAAAAAAAAAAACGAATGAATGAAAGAATAGTACGTAAAATAAGTGCTGTGGAAATGCGTACGTTGCAAAGCATGTGTGGTGTGACTACAAAACTGATAGGCTGAGGAATGATATGCTAAGGCAACGGTATGGTTTAAAAGATGTATGTGCTGGCAATTTTTTTAAAGAGTATGGTGGTTTGGTTATATTGAGAGGATGTATGAAAGGCGACTTACACAAGGCAGATGCGATTGGAAACGCCAGCACGTCGACGCCCTAGGAGGACATAAAGTGACCTTAATGATGATGTTCTTCAGAACGGTCAGGTGCGTAGTGCTCGCAACTGGCCTGCGTATGACTAGAGGGGCAATTTTCGTAATATTAAGAACGTTTACAGTCTAATTTCAATCTCAATCTGTAAAAATACTTCGACTTTCCATACATTTTTCACTAGATTTTGAACGTTTTTTATTACGATAATTTGAATTCAGATGTAAGAATATAAACGAAGCAAAAGGAGTATGTAATGATCGTAGCAGGTACTGTTCTGTAGTTTCTGTCTGCCTACCCCAATGGGAAGAAGGCGTGAATGTATGTATGCATGTAGTAAGAATTCAGTACAGTACATCATAATTTAGTGTATAATATTTGATGTTAAGCAAGTTAGTTTCAGTTATACGCTTCATTAAAACACACAGCGGAGTTGCGTCATCCGCTCCTAATAAACAATGCACGCCTGATTATTACCAGCAAGAGCCGACCCGACGCGATTCACCCGTGTGCCCCTTTTGACACCCGAACCGTGAGTTACGGATAGTTAAGGTATTTAGGTGAACTGGCTTAACGTGCTTTCAGAGGCATGCAGGTGTCTCGTTTTATTATGGATGTACACCCATCCATGGACCATTTTCAGTAAGCCGTGCTTAACATAAAGAATCGGCTTAAAGTGTATTTTTGATTTGAACTAAATATAATAATGTTTCCTTTAATTTGTAGGCTCAACGCATTTTTATTACTACTACTTTACTACATTTGTTGCTTCTTCTCGTGACTGGTGGTCATGTAACCCACATGTATTGCTACTTGTGATTGTTGAGTGAAAAGTTACATCTATCTGTGTTTTATCTGGACGTGACACTAGAACCTCTCTTTGAGTATCTGAATACCTGGTACTTAATAAGCAAAGTATTATGATTTTTTTTTTATTTATTTTTTTATTTATTTATTGTTAATTAAAACGGTAACACCAATTACATTAATTAACATAGAGATACAGGTATAGCAAATAAAAAATATTACAAATAGGTACTAACAAATAATAGAGGACAACCTAGCATACTTACTCTCGCAAAACATCAGACATACACGCATAATTTTGCTCCATTCATCAGCAAACAGATCACATTCAGGATAGGTGGTCAGGAGGGCGTTAAGCATCCTTAATGTACGACACACAGGAGACTCAGCTCTGGCAACAGTTTTAGACAACGGCGGCGCAAACAGATTGCGTCGACGGCTTTGGCGATGACCGATGAATTTGTCGGGAACAAATAGTCGACAGAAAACTTCTAGGAGTTCGGGACTGTTGATGCGTCCTCTGAGAGTTTTGCAGGCCACTGCGAGCTGTAGAAAGCCTCGTCTAACTTCCAACGAGTGGAAGCCCAAAGCACCAAGGAGGTAATTAGTCGGGTACATGAAAGGAAAGAAGTGAAACGTCTTTTTATACAGAAATCTCAAGAAAGTTTTCTGTACCTTCTCCAACATTAATGTATGAGCCGCCGCGTAGGGATGCCAGATACAGGCACCAGCCTCAAGTTTACTACGAACCAAATTGGTGTAAAGAAGCTTAATTACATGTGGGTTGTGAAAATCACGGGCATTTCGCAAAACGAAACCCAAACGCCTAAAAGATTCCTTGGCAAGGGTGGAGACATGATCTCTAAACGTCAGACCAGTGTCAAAGGTCACGCCCAGGTCCTTTATTTTGGTGACGCGACTTATTACTTCAGTGCCCAATCTGTAGTTATAGTGCAGTGGTTGACGTTTTCGACTGTACGTCATGACGTAACACTTACTTGTATTAAAAAATAGTTTATTGACCACGCTCCATTCATATATAGCATCAATGTCCGTCTGTAGGAGTGCGCAGTCAGCGACCGTATCAATTTTAAATGTTAGTTTTAGGTCATCGGCATAGAGCAAGCATTTTGCGAATTTAAGCTTATTTATAAGATCGTTGATCATGATAAGGAAAAGCAGTGGACCAAGCACAGATCCCTGACTCACGCCTGAGCGGGTATTATAAGGTTCAGACTCGAAGCAACCGTGCCTAACAAACTGCCGGCGCCCTCGCAGATAGTCAGCAAAGAAGTTCAGAAACTCAGATGAGAAACCTGATGCTTCCAATTTCATCAACAGCACGTCATTGTCAACCCTGTCGAACGCTTTACGAAAATCGAAATAGAGGACATCCACTTGCCCCCCATTGTCCAAAACCCCAGAAATGTAATCAACGTGAATCATCAGATTCGAATTGACTGAGCGGCCTTGGCGAAAGCCGTGCTGGGCATCAGATAGAAACATATTGATATGTTTGTAGATGTACGTGTGGAGTATGTGCTCGAAAACCTTCGCAAGAGTTGGCAGGACAGCAATAGGCCTGTGTTCCACCACAGATGATTTGTCACTAGTTTTTGGGATGGGAATAACACGCGAGATTTTCCATTGTTCAGGATATACGCCGGACTGAAGGGCTAGATTAAAGATATGGCAGATAGGATTTGCCAGGATATCATGGCACCCCTTGAGGATAAAAGCAGGGATGGAGTCAGGGCCGATCGAGCTATGAGGTTTAAGTTTAGCAATACCTTTAACTACATCCTGTGGGGTCAAAAGGGGGATGGGTATATTATTTCCTGAGTAGTAGGTCGGCTTGAGATGACTCGGATTTAATTCAGGAGAATCAGTTAAGAAGACGCTGGAAAAGTACTGAGCGAACGCTTCCGCAGCTTTAATACCCGAGTAAACTATACCGTTGTGCACAACGTTAGGCTCGAAACCACCCTTCGATCGCAGGCTCGAGACATGGTGCCAGAACTGTCGTGGATTATTTCCTACGTTGTTCCCTACAGTATCACAGTATGATTTATAGGCTTCTTCAGTTCTGATTTTTAAATCTGAACGTAGACCACTAAATTGAGCATATATAAGGTTACAGCGTGAAAGTTTCCATTTGTGATGCAATTTGTTTTTACGTTGAGTGTCATTAACTAAGGCCCTTGTAAACCAAACCGGATATCGTCTGTTGCCAAATGTTTTTCTCTTTTTTTTTGGGATACATGAATCGAAGAGGTCATAAATAATGTTATAAAGCAGACTAGTAGCCGAGCGTGCATCCTGGTCGCACAGGAGATCCTGCCAAGGGGTGGCACGAATTTGTTCATTTAAGAGTATGTAGTCTCCTTTACTGAAGTTCCAGTCTCTGCTTCGGTCAATATTGCTAGGGTATAATATCTCATTAACCTGATGTTTAGACATAATTACAGCAATGTCTAAGGGAGGATGATACAGGTCGATTGGGACAAGCTCCGAGCCAATGACGTACTCGCAGTTCACTTCGACACCCTCCTGAACCAACACAACATCTAACTTACTCCCACGTACATTCATCACTTCATTCATCTCTACCAGATCACAAAAGTTTAAAAAATAACAACAATAATTGTTCACATTCGCTGAAGCACTTTTTAAGTTAAGGTCTCCTAAGATCATAACTCGACCACTCAAATTGGAAATAATGCTCTCAACCTTACAAAACCACGACATGTAGTCTTCGTCAGTGGCAGAGGGCTTGATGTAGACAACACACACATACATATTTCGACCATTCAATTGGATCCTCGCCCACAGGTCTTCACCGCAATCCGTTTCAAGGTCATTTTGCCTGCTCATGGTAACGCCAGCGCGTGCTGCCAGCAACACGCCGCCCCCCAGGGTCACTCTATCTCTACGTAGGATGCGCCAATCTCCGTCTGTCAATTCCGAGTCTTCCACTGAGTTATCTAGGTTGGTTTCTGTGACAGCTACTAAGTCATGCTCCGATAATAACAAGCTTGACCTCCATGTAGGTAATTTCGTTTTGAGGCCGCGGACATTTTGGTACAAAACACGTAGGCAGTTGTTACGATTACTGAGGATTGGCGGGCTGGTGGCAAGAAAGTCTGTGGGATAAATTGTTCACTATTTCGGGCACGAAAGTTGTGGCGCCACGGTTTTACACAAATATCCTCAGCCCAATTTTGAACCGCAGATACCTGATCAGCTAGCTTCGAGGGCACCCCCAACTTAAAAGATGCATAGTTGCCACGGGATTTAAGCACTTCTACTGTGCAGACATCCGTTCCGCAGATGGTAAGAAGGTGCTCACGCACCTGGCTATCAGTGGTGCCCAGCTTTACGTAGAAGAGGTGCAAGTATCTCCATCGTTCAGAAGCCTCTAACTTAGTGGTGCCAGGCGCAGCTGTTCCTCGCATAACATTACCAAGCGAACGACGCGAACGCCCGTGTCGAACTTCAACCCAACCATCATCATTCGCCTGGCCGTTCAAGACCTTGTCACTCATAGAAACATTAGCAGTAGCAACCGCAGGAGCAGCAGACACTGGCAAAAGGATTTGAGGCTTGGGCATTTGCCGTTGCCGGGCGGCTGCCGTCACTGCATAGGTCGGTGTACGTATATCTTGCCGGCTCTGATGACCAGATTCCTGATTCACAGCTTTCTCTCCTACGGTAGCCATGGTTACAAGGCTCTCCCTTTCATTTGGTGGTAATCTCCTGGGGCTGTTAGAAGTGACTAGGCCAGAGCGAGAGGTAAGCTCAGGGAGTTCCTCGTATTGTTTGTCTTGTCCCGACCCCGTGAATTTTGTTGCCTCGAGATTCATATTATAAGTGGTCATGCTAATTTGTAGCTCTGCGGTGGAGTTTTGAATTCCAGCGCACAGGTTTTTAAGTTCACTAACATCCTTAACCAGCTTAGAGAGGGTTGCGTCATGCTCAGATTTCCACATAGACAACTTACGGTCATAGTCGGTCCTCCATGAATTTAATAGTTGCATAAGTTCCTCTTTTAAATCGCTGCATGCGCAAGTAGAAGAGGAATGCATCACCAGTTCGTTGGGCGAGTACTCGACAAATTGTCGCCTATTTCTAAGGGTAACATTCCTGCTGTCATCACCGCTACTGGATGCTGAAGCAATATCAGGACCCGATTGAGATTGTCCGGGTATGGGAGTCTTCGGTGGGGTGCGTTGCACTTTAGGCATTATTATGGACAGTTTGTAAATCAATGCTTAACAACGAGTTAAAGTCCGTACCTGCGTGTTGTTGTGAACGTAGGCGCTGGCGCGACGAAGTGATGTTGATCTTCGTGGGTGTTCGTAGATGTTCGCAAACCCGAGCGACAGCCGAACGATACAGCGCCAACGTATTCGTCCTTGAAAGATAGCGCGCACAGGTGTCGGTCGTCGCACAGCTGACCGGCCCGATGAATCACACGCTCCGCAGAGAGTGTTTTCAAAAATTAGCAACCGATTTTTATTTTATTTTCTTCAAACACAGTTTATTAAGCGATGACTTGTGGTACAGCTGAGTTGAGTCGCTCACTGAATAGCTTATCCAATGAGCTACACGACAGTATATAGTTATAAGGCTGGAGTAAACTTTAGCTAATTACACAGATTTTTTTATCGGCGAGTACACAGTGAGTACGTGCTATCGCGCTGGGGCAACGCGCGAACCAAAAATAACATAAAAAATTATAAAATAAAAACTTTTTAATAAAAAAATTAAACCTCCGAAAAACCGAAAAGTAAAAAATAATAAACTTGCTTTGTCCAACCCCAATAACTAAGTTCGGAAGTCGGTGACTTTGGATATGTATTTAATTATATGTCACCGCCTTCCGAACTTAGTTATTGGGGTTGGACAAAGCAAGTTTATTATTTTTTACTTTTCGGTTTTTCGGAGGTTTAATTTTTTTATTAAAAAGTTTTTTTACACCTCATTAGGGACTTAGCTACCCACTATAGTCGACCTGTAGGCTTAGCATGACGCTTTCTATTTCTACGAAGAATAGACAGTGCTTTTTCAATACAAAGTGACATTTCGCTGCTCTATTTTTGACATCGCACCGTAGAAATCCTTCCGCAATCTGTCATTTTGTCTTTCGTTTCTAACGATCTGTGTCTAGGTACTTATAAATGTAGACTATTTCAGAAGAGTATTTATTCCCAAACTGTCAAAATCACACTGACAACAAACTTTCTACTCGACGGCCACAAAGTATATACGATTATCTACAAAATCATGATTCGGTTAGAACGCGTAACTGTGATAATTAATAGAAAAACATAACCATATTCTTCTATTGTACACCATTTAGTTAATAGTCATGTCTATTCTTCCGTCGATAAATCGGTGCTCGTGCTAAGCCTGCTGGTAGTTGATTCACCACTTTTGACAACAATTTCTAGTAAGTTGAAACTGCACTAAGGTTGAATTTACCTAACTGTCACACAGACCTTATAATATACTTTTTCATTTTATGGCATATTTCTGTTCCACAAAAGATACTACTTTTGATAAATCCTTTGTGGAAGACTGGTATTTGCACTAGGATAACTTGTCAACCCTTACTAGACAAGTAAGAGTTGAAAGTTTTACGGAAGTTTGTCATTTAGTCTCATTGGGCTAACGACTCAGCCTAGTATAAAATACGTGAATTACATTAATACCCCACACACTTTTTCTTCACCAAAACAATTTATCAAAATAAAATATCCAATCTTCATAAGAATTCGAACATCTCTGTGAAGCGGTACGTTTTCTTAGGAACCACAGCTTATCAACAGGAAAAGTAAGCGGAAACACAATTTCCCGTTCCGGTTCGGGTCAGGTAAACAGGACGGCCTCCGGCTACCAGGTATTCAGAGAACGCTGGAGATTTAGTCTTTGTTATTCGCATCGTATTTATTGGGTCACTACGTATACCTGCTTTTATACTATATTAACCCAATACACAACACTCTTAACACGGTGGCGGATGCCATAGACATATTCACCTGTACACTGGGTGAGTTCACAAGGGCCACATACTGTGTAGCATGTAAGGTATAGTTAAGTGTATTTTAAGTTACTTTGTCGCATTAGATTTTATTATCTGTAATGGCAAAGGGTACATGTGTGTGATAAATAAATAAATAAAATAAATAAATAAAATAAATAAATAAAAATAAATATAACCACTACACAATACAAGCACTTGTTGTAATGATTACATTCGTTTTGAGTGGGTCAAGAGCATGAAGGGATTTTTCCACTCTGCACCACAAAGTTGTCCCACTGGTGTTCAATTGGAATCTTCAAATGTATGAAGTCTACTTTATCCCACTATTCAATTCTGATGGGACAAAAGAATGGTGCGGTTCTTACCATAGACCTCTCAGGGTTCATATTAACTGTTTTCAATACTAGATGCTAGGTAGCATCCTAGCATTAGGCAGACGATGTCATCAATATTTTGGCAAGACGACATTTTAGTTTGTGAAAACCTAGATCTGTTTATAATAATTTCTAATAGCTCACATTAGTAAGGCTGCAAGCTACCTATCGCTACTCCTACCTACATTTGAGAACGTAAAGAACGCTATTGATGCCGCGACCAACGTGGCCACCTGCTGGGTAAACTAACCTTATTGACTACACGAATGTTATATCATTGATTCGAAAAGAAAAAACTTTTTTCAAAAAAATATCAACCGACTTCCAAAAAAACACTACAAAGTGCAAAAAAAATTCGGAAGTCGGTGACTTTGGACGTGTATTTAATTATATGTCACCGCCTTCCGAAATTTTTTTGCACTTTGTAGTGTTTTTTTGGAAGTCGGTTGATATTTTTTTGAAAAAAGTTTTTATTTTTCACTTTTTAGTTACCTACGCCACACCAATTCGAAATTTCATCATCCTCAGGGTCAAAACAATGCATATTTATGCGATAGCCGCATTCGCGGTTGATTTGCTGTTATGTTTTGAAGAGTTCCGTTGTCTGTCTCCGAAACGCATCATCAGATTTATATGAAATTTATATGGGACCATTTCGGAATAAATCCCTTTCGAACAAAAATATGTTCCAAATCCGTCTATATACGACGGAGTTATGCCCAAACATACATAAAAAAATATACATACATGTCGAATTGATAACTTTTTGAAGTCGGTTAAAAATGCATACAAAACTTGCTAAAAAGCACTAAAAAATCTCATAAACGAGTGATCTCGCTGAATAAAAGAACGGCAAACAAAACTCCATTAGCAAAATGCTCAAAAGACATAAAAAACTTACTGAAATATGATTTCAAAATTACAAGAAACAAAAGGAAACAAGTCACCGACTCCACTTAGCGAAAGTAGCCGAACCAAGAACGAAAGTAGCTGTTACTGACCTTTTAGAAATGCTACTTGACAACAAAGATCACGTCTTCAAAGGAAGGCTGTGGAGATCTTTGATATGACTGTTTGCTTAGGCTGCTTATAGCCCCTCTAGTAAGACGCAGCGATCGCGAATAAAGCTTGGTATTCGTTTGTATAAGAGCCTGTGATTTCACTTATAAGGTACCAATCTCAGGAAAAATAAAAGAATGTTGCATGACGATGTGATCGAACTTTTGTTATTTTTTAAGGCAGGTAAATCGAAAACACTATAGACAAACGAAGCCGAAATACCTACTTTAGAATATTGAAAAAAAAAAATCCGTCGTTCAGGTCTTTGTCATTTACCAATGTAATATTGAAGCATGCCAATCACCACACTCCTAGCTATTTATTAACTTGACTGTAGGGATTGAGAGCCAGATTTTAAATATGTGGCTGAATACCAACAGATTTCATGGACGATTTTAATATTTTTTTTTTAAATCTCTCGATTGACCGT
Organism: Polymixis flavicincta; assembly: GCA_949987655.1. Lineage (NCBI taxonomy): Eukaryota > Metazoa > Arthropoda > Insecta > Lepidoptera > Noctuidae > Polymixis > Polymixis flavicincta. Next base: position 3,870,300 of record OX465171.1, on the reverse strand, counting down.
TCAAAAAATTAGAATTTTAGAGGATTTAAGAAATGCAAACTAAGTCTAGGCATCATTTATTGTCATTGTCTAACAAAAACCATTTAGATTTTCCGTTCTCTGCATTAAATTTGGATAAAAGAGCATTGAGGCGATTCTGAGACTCGAGAAAAACTGCAACACTGATAGAAAAAGCATTCGTGAATTACTGTAATTCGTTTGTACGAAATTTAAAGAGCAGAATTAAAAAATGAACAAACGAATTGTAGTAATTCACAATATTGAGTTGACCGTATCGATTTACATCAAGTAGATGTTTCTAATTTATCTGATGACATTTTATTAAACGCAGATAATATTGATAGTGTGTAAACAGTAATTCTTTTTCATCAGAAGCCCCTTTTACAGCTTAAACTCAAAAACTTTACACACAAGTTCAACTCCATCCCCAAAAAGCCTCAAAACACCATTTTAAAATGAGGTTTTATAGATAAGACTGTACCGCATGTTCAAAATGAGAACCAACTTTTTATCAGAGAAAATCAGATAACTCGTTATTTTGCGGCTCCTTATCAATGTCATTCAGACGCCTGAAGTTTCTTGTAGCACTCCAGTTGCATTTTGCCTGTAACATCATTAAACATACCCTCAATGCATTTCCTAACCTGTCGTTGCAATAACGAGCTACTTTAATACTTTGCAAGATACATCTCTAATTCAGAACCAGCCAGCAACTGAAAGCAACACACAGCACAACTTTGCGCAGAACTTTGAGCCAGAATCAGTTACCTGTATATAATTTAGAGTCTGTAGTGCTATTCTTAAAACGTCGTCGCCGTGAACTTAGGTGATGTGAGATTAAAGATCGGCTGTTCTATTACCTTTAAATAGATGCCAGCAACCAAATTAACAGGATCGATGAAGTAATCTGGTAGTTAATTTAACCGTAACTCAAACAGATTAAATCCTAATTATCACCCCTATCAACATTCCACTTGACTTGTAAAGTCGTACTGTGGCTAAATTTGACATTGTGACTGGTTCCGTGTCACAGATAACTTCCACGAACAGGCGTGTGGATAGGAGATAACTATTAGTGATGACACTGTTAGAATCGTTTCGATATAGGGGGTCATGGCTAAGTTATATGTAGATAGATAGTGTACTCTAAAGGCGCTGCCTAAACGTAGGACATCTTCCCCCCGAGTGGGTTCCCGCATTGTCGTTGCGGGGGGCTCTGTAACCGTGGTCTGCCACCCACGGTGAAGCCAAGAGGAACCCAAAGGTGGGGCCGCTCGTCAGGGCTTTTGCCTTCAAGCCAATGACGTAGCGGCCAAAAGGTAGGTTGTGGTGAGGTGCACCGCAACTGAGATGGGCCGCGATGTCGAATGGGAGGCATCACGGCTGAGGGTTACAGGCTGCGGCAGAGGAGGAGTGCCGGTGCTTCTGAGCAGCGCTCTTCCCTTCCGTGGCCTGGACGGGGCCGCCACCGTTTGATGGCGGACGCGGTGGGGCCGCAGGGGAAGAGGAGTGTCGGTATAGCGTTGGCCGCTCTCCATATCCCCTGCGGCCGAAAAGTGGTAGGCGAGACGGCACGTTGCGTTCCACGCGCGCCGTCAGAGATGTCAGCAACCACTAGTCGGTTCCGCAAGGGCCGATGCCTGCCAGGGGAGCGGGTTGTTCGAAAGAGTTACCGCCGCCCCTGGCACACGGGCAACTGAGGGAACACGGGTGGGTTTTAGTCAGTAAAAGTCTGACACGCTCTCCTGCTCTACCCAGCGGGAGAAGTCATTTGATGATTGACATCTTAAAACGCTGTTTTTTTTGTGCGATACATAAAGCGTTTGTAGACTGTAAATTGGTTTCTTACCAAGAGGAGAGGCCTTCTCCTCGGGGGGCACGTTAAGCCAATGGTCCCGGCTGTCATTCGTGGTCGTTACGGGTCGTCGGAAACCCAAAAGTCTGACAACCAGTCTTACAAATGGGTATCGTATTACTCAGTAAGGGTTGTGGAGATCAGAAGGCCAATTCTACTAATTAAAAACGTTCGCAGTGTCATCTCGGCGACAGTCGAATTTCAAAAATTTTACAAAAATGTATAGGAATTTTTGACAGATTGACACTGAGATCAGACTGTGAACGTTCTTAAAATTAGTAGAAATCTACTATATAGAGGTTAAGTCGGGTTTTCCTTCCTGACGCTATAACTCCAGAACGCACGAACCGATTTCCACGGTTTTGCATTCGTTGGAAAGGTCTCGGGCTCCGTGAGGTTTATAGCGTAATTAGGGTAGGTAGGGTAGGTAGGTAGGGTAGGTAGGTAGGGTAGGTAGGGTAGGTAGGGTAGGGATTCTGTATGAATGACCATTGGACGGACAGAACAACGTCTGTCAGGTCAGCTAGTCATTCTATGTAATAGGTCTTTACCTATGAAATTGCCGTTTTGTATGAAAAAATTTAAACGAATTTTTTTCATGAATATTTTATTTGTATTAATCGAAGTAATCACCCATGCAATCAATGCATCTTTGCCATCGCAGTGGCAGTTTATTGATGCCCTTCTTAAAGAAATCAGCTGGACGGGAGGCAACAAATTCTTCAAAGGCATTTTGTACTGCCTCTCGGGTATTAAATTTTTTTCCCGCCAAGAAGTTATCCAAATTCTGGAAAAAGTAGTAGTCTGTAGGCGCAAGGTCTGGTGAGTAGGGCGGATGACGGAGAGCTTCCAACCCCAGTTCTTACAACTTGGAGACCGTCTGCTGTGCAGTATGAGGTCGCGCGTTGTCATGCAGGAGCAGCGGAGACGAGCGATTGACCAATGCTGGTTGGAGATGCGCCAGCTTCTCCATCATTGTGTTCAGTTCTTCACAGTACACATCTGCAGTAATGCTCACCCCGTTTGGTAAGAAGCTGTGATGAATCACACCGGCGCTAGACCACCAAACAGTGACCATCACTTTTCTAGGGGTAAGTTTTCGTTTAGGGCATTGTTTAGGTGCTGAACCAGGATCCAACCAACTTGCTGAGCGCTTACGGTTATCAAACAGAATCCATTTTTCATCGCAGGTAACAATGCGGTTCAAAATTCCTTCATTTGTGTGTCTGTTGAGCAGTGCAAGGCACGTCTCGACGCGTACTTCGCGCTGGCGATCATTGAGTTCGTGGGGCACCCATTTGTCAAGCTTTTTTACCTTGCCAATTTGACGCAAATGGACCAATATTGTTTTGACGCTAACGTCGAAAGCTGCTGCTAATTCAGCCGTATATTGTGTATCATCAGCTTCCACAATCGCCTTTAATTCGTCATTGTCGACCAAAGTCTTCGGACGACCGCGAGGTTCACTTTTCAGGTCGAAATTTCCAGAACGGAAGCGAGCAAACCAATAACAGGTGGTGCGTTGGTTTGTAGTGTTAGCTCCGTAAACGTCGTTGATGTTGCGTGCCGCTTGTGCCGCGTTGCTGCCACGACGGTACTCATATTCCATAATTACTCGAATTTTTAACGTATCCATGATGACGAAAAAGATTGAAATGCGATGAAAATGTAACACTAATCAATAAAGAAATGACTACTTTTAGAAAAAAAAATCCATGTTTTTAAAATAAAATTAATTTGAAATTAGAATTCTTAGCCAAACAAAAATTATTTTGATTTGAAATGGCCAGTACTGCAGAACGGCAATTTCATAGGTAAAGACCTAATATTACACTGATATTCAGCTGCATGCGGTTTGACTGGAAGCTGATCCCAACTATGTTGGGAAGGCTCAGCAGATGATGACGGATAAAGATTTATGATTAGTGGTACGCACGGCTACACATCAAGCTATACATATCCAATTTACGCTGATCTCGCACTGTACTGAAATCTTATGCAATACGAGATCAGCATATACTGGAAATGTATAAGCTTGATGTGTAGTGTAGCCACGTGTACAAAAAAAATAATCCGTTGTAAGCAAATTATCCAAAGTTATTTTTGTCATTGTTTACTATCTGTATATCCTAACATTGAAAACAAGTAAAAGCATGGTTTATTTGTATTACAGTACAATTGAAGAGGCGATCTTATCGTTAATAGCAATATCTACGGGACAACCGCGAATCTAATAAAAGCAATTAAGTTTCACTTCCCGCTGTCTGCCCAGTTTCTATTGAACCACAAGTCTTTCATATTTTTCAAATATGGGACATATTGGAAAACCATGAAAGAGTTGTTGTTTATTCTATTAAACAACATACCCAGCAATATTTCACCAGGTTTACTTGCCTTCCCGTCTGCCCTACTTCAAGTTATGACGTAATTATAATACATATTATGTATGTAAGTGACAGCTGTAATAGGCCTGCAATAATTAGTCGCTACCCGGCTCCCACCCTTACGTAAGTGAACCTTGTTTACAAAGGTGTGCCGCGAAAATTGTGATGTTAGCTTTTCGGATTGTGGATGGTTTTATGAAAAGGTGGCGTTAGGAATATATTCTGAAAGTGTCTGTGGTTTTAAGGGTTCCGTAGCCAAATAGCAAAAACAGAGCCCTTATAATTTCGTCATGTCCGTTTGACGGATAGCGTTTATCAATTTCTCCGTATGTTCGTCCATCCAGATGCCATACAGCCATTTTACTTTGAGACTATTTGATTTGTACTATATCAATGAAAATTGGGCAGTTATATGAAAATACCATAAAACGGTCGACGTAGGATGTCAGTTTGCATAACGATTAATTTCCCAAAATGTAAATACTGCAAAACCTTCAGTTTGAAAAAGGATATTACACAACTCGTGTAACTACTCGTGTATATCGCCGCGACGGCACAGCACAGCCTACTAGAGGCCTCAGTGACCGAAAAGTCGTAACTTGCCCTACCTACTGGGCCTGAACCGTAGCCGATCCCAAGACCTTGACATTTTGTGTGGCTAACTGGCTTCAAGAATATTAGCAATATATATCACAAGTTTTTATTCATCCATCCCAACCGCGCCAAGCGTACCTACTCGTAGCTCAACCTGATCGATCGAACGGTACTGCTGTTATGAATTAGCTACTAGCCCCTCCATTATCATGCATACCTTCGCTATGAAAAATAACCACTGCTTAAGAGGGTCAAATCAAAGTATTTTGACCCTCTTAAGCAGTGGTTATTTTTCGTAGCAAAGGTACGCTTAAACTTGCATGCAATTCCATGCCTCGGAAAGCACTACAAGCTGGCTACTACAAGATCTCGGCTGTCAATCGAAGATCTATTGACAGTCGTTATTGGTCATCAGAAGCCCAAAATTCTGACAACCAGTTTTCTAAAGGGTGTAGTGTTACGAGTACCTAGCCACGGTGTTGTGGAGATCAGATAATCAGTCGTACACGGCTCTGTCTACCCTTTTGTGAAATACAAGTACGATGATACATACGTATCATCGTACTTGTATCCACAAAAGGTCGCTCGTTGTACTTTGAACTATGATAATGTTTCAGCAGAAACCACGAAGCTTGGTATATTCATTTTGTTTCAGGTTAAATGCAGACATTCATTCTAATTTAAACCGAGCAACGCCACGCAAATTTGTCTTGTTTTAAACAGAGATATGAATTTCCGTTGTTAGTAAAATGGCTTGACATTATTCGTCGGTTGTTTAAAAATATATTTCCTGTTTCATACATTTAACCGCGTAGGTGTCGCACTTTTCTCTGAAAAAGCAGTTTTTTTTTTGTTAACCAAGGCATACTTATGGTGGAGGGTCCAGAATCAGGTGTCATTCTTTTTTATGTTTTTGACATGTCTCGGTACCCCAGGGTCCCGGACCTTTAGTAAACGTACGACGGGAAGCAGACGCCCCTTAAACAATAAAAAAAATGTATGAGGCACGCACTTCTACTGCACTATGCACGTGTACCTAGGAATAACCCGCAGTTGGTGCAGGAGTATTGCGGAACACGATATTATTTTAGTTATTGTGAATATGAGTAAAAAATTCAGAGAAAAAAAGACCCCTCATAGTCCATGAGGGTAATTTTTTTTTCCAGACTGTCCATTACATCTTGCAGTTTAAGGCAGAGATTTCTTGAAAACGCTCAAATAGGCCGTTTTTTTTAAACCAGTGTATCTCTTTAACCGTAAATAATTTTGAAAGCAAAAAAATATATGATATTTTCAAGTTTTTTTTGCATACAGTGATGGAACTCAAAACATAGTTTAACATACTTTAATGCATCAAAAAAATCATCAAAGTCACCTCTTAATTATCTTTAAAACCAGTTTATCCCTTCAATAATTTAATAAAAGCGGATATCGTATTTCCATTTTTAATTTAATTGTTCGTTGTCGTTACAGAGATGTGAAAAAATATTGGAAAATACGAGTATGAGTGAATGATGTTTAACGGATTGCAGATGCTTCATTTTTGTTAATTTTTACTTTCACTCAAAGTGAAACGTCTGAACCCAATATGAAACAAACTGATTAATAAATACTTTACTGAACCGATTCAACGACGATAGATTTCGGTAATCGGCACATTTGACTCGCCTACCGAATTATGAAAAAATTATTTGATAAGAGTACGTGAACGTTCATACCAGCTTGAGTGACGATGGGAAGAGTGTGGAAGGGGAGTATGAAGACAGAATTGCATAACAACAACCAGCAGGCTTAGCACGAGCACCGACTTGTCGACGGATGATTAGACATGACTATTAACTAAATGATGTACAATAGGAGAAGATAGCTATGTTTTTTCTATTAATTATCACAGTTATGTCTTCTAAACGAATCATGATTTTTTAAATAATCGTATTATACTTTCTAAAAAGTTTGTTGTCATTGTGATTTTGACAGTTTGGGAAGAAATATTCTTCTGAAATAGTCTACATTTATAAGGACCTAGACAAAGATCGTTAGAAACGAAAGATAAAATAACATATTGTAGAAGGTTATCTACGGTTTTTTTTTTTTTTTTTTTTTTTTTTTTTTTTTTTTTTTTTTTTTTTTTTTTGGGTGGGAAATCATCAAATAACTTCTCCCGCTCTGGGTGGAGCAGGAGGGCGTGTCAGACTTTTACTGACTAAAACCCACCCGTGTTCCTTCAGTAGCCCTTAAGCCAGGGGCTGTGGTGTCTCTTTCGAACAAACCCGCACCCCTGGCAGGCATCGACCCTTGCGGGTCCCATCACTTTTTGTGCTGACATCTCTTTGAGGCGCGCGTGGAACACAACGCGCCGTCGACTTGGGCTTGGTCCTTACCGGACAGCGAGCTACCCATTACTCGCCGTCCGCAAGCCCACGCCTACGGTGGCCGGAAATCGGCCTGGGATTCCCGACGCCCAGGGCGTCTCCGTATCCTGCGGCGGCTGGGGTCGCGAGGGCGCATATGCTGCCTCTCCCTCACGTGCGCCGCCTCCCTCTTCGCGAGCATCACTGCTTCGCTGAAGGAGGTGACGGCTCCCCATGCCCTCTCGCTCCGTACCATGGCCTGGACCAGGGCCGGACGCGAGAGATCGCCGCCGCCGATCGCCTCCACGAGGACACGGCGGTGCTCCGCCCAAGCAGGGCAGATCGCCACCGTGTGCTCCACCGTGTCCTCAGGGCGATCTTCGCAGTGGAAACACCCGGGCGTTTCCTCCCGCCCTATCCGAAACAGGAACCTCCCGAAACAACCGTGTCCGGTGAGGACCTGCGTCAGGCGGAAGGTGAGGACGCCATGCCGCCTCTCAAACCACTCCTCAAAGAGGGGACTTACCGCCGCAATCGTGGCGTGCCCAGCACTGGGTTGCGACAATCGCTCTCTCCATGTCACCATGAGATCCCGCCGGAGCTCTGTCCGCTGTGCCGCGATTTCCTGCGGCAGCGGACTTACGCCCCGGCGTTTGGCCTCCTCGCGCCACTCCCATATTTGCGCGAGGACCTTTGCCTCCAGATCCCATGGCGGTAATCCGGCAAGGAGGCCCGCCGCCTCGCCGGAGATCGTGCGATATCCCCGGATCATCCTGATCGCCATGACCCTATGGGACGCCCTCAGCTTGCGAGCTGGTTGGCGCCTCAATGTAGGCGCCCACACCGGCGCCCCGTATAGGGCCATGGACCGCACGATCCCCGCGTAGAGCCTCCGGCAGGAGGCGTTTGGCCCCCCTAGATTGGGCAAGAGCCGCTTCAACGCAGCCCCGGCCCGCTCCAGTCTGGGAGCCAAACGGCGGAAATGCTCCACGAAGTTCCACCGACTGTCGAGGACGAGTCCCAAGTACTTCATCGTCGACTCGACGCCGATGTGAACCCCTCCCACCGTTATCTGGGAACCCGTCGGTGGCGCATTCCGAGGACCATGAAACCACATGGCCTCGGACTTGTGCAATGCCACCTCGAGTCCCAGTTGCCGGATCCTATCCACGATTGTCGCAACCCCTTGTGTCCCTAAGTCGGCCGCCGCCTGGTACGACCTCCCTTGCGCCAGGACAAGCGTGTCGTCAGCGTAACAAACTACACTGACGCCGTCAGGGAGGTCGGCGCGCAGCACCCAGTCGTATCCGATGTCCCACAGATGCGGCCCCAGGACCGATCCCTGTGGGACACCGCACGACATCTCTCGCCGGTTCCACTCTCCGAGGTGACCGGGGTAGATGACGGCCCTGTCCGTCAAATAGGCCTCGACCACACGACAGAGGTAGGTCGGCATCCGGTGATACCGGAGTGCCTCCCTTATGCAACTCCAGGGCAGGGTGTTGAAGGCATTGGCGATGTCTAATGACACCGCCAAGACGACCCCACCCCGGGCCACAGCATCCCCCGTCGTGAGGGCTCGCACGCGCATGATGGCATCCACCGTGGAGCGCCCCTTGCGGAAACCAAACTGGCTCTCCGCCAAATCCGGCCCCACCCGCACCAGCCGCCCGACGAGGCGGTCTGCAATTACTCTCTCAAAGAGCTTGCCCACCTCGTCGAAGGTTATCTACGGTGCGATGTCAAAAAATGGAGTAACGAAATGTCATTTCGTATTGAAAAAGCACTGTATTTTTCGTATTGAAAGCGCTATGCTAAGCCTGCTGAAATGCTAATGTCACTGGCTCAGTGTGCTTGTGACCACCATCAAGAAATCCTCGCCAAAACATAAAAAAAAGTTAAATCTGTGTTTGTTTTCTAGCAATATTATATTTCCACGCGATTATTACAATGTGGGTGATTATAAGTTTATCTGAATATTGGCTTCCAGCAAAAATTGTTTACAAGACTTTAATAATAATTCCACACGTATTTAGGTAATCATCTCGAAAGGAAGAAAATATAAAACACTATATACGTAGTTCGGAAAGTACAACATTATGATGTCTACTTACAAGCAAAACCTCGTTAAGTCCGTAATTAATTAATCTTAATGACAATTAAAAGGCCGTCTGAAAAAATATGAAAACGTATCCCATAACATGAGTCACTTTATCCTATTATTTATTCTCCAGCATTAAATTTTCAAAAACACCATAGTTTTGGGTTAAAATCACAATTTAATACAGTATCCCGCAATTGTATCCAAAATTACGTATGATTCTGTTAGTAAAACTTGTAAAAATGACGCATAAACGTCTGCAAAAAGTTTTCATTGCACTCACACTTCAAAAACATTAAACCAATACGCTTGATATCCGAATAAACCGCTTAGAAGAACACCCGAAAAATTCCTCTATTGTTAACAATTTCGCTATCAGTTATCTCCCGGGCTAAGACGTTTGCCCGAATTATGAAAACAATTAGAAATCGTATTTTTTTTAACGCGGTAATAAGATTTGAAATATTTAAAGAGGATGTATGTTTTTTTTAAATAATGTTTTTATAAACGAAGTTTTCAGTGACGTACCTTGATCGCGAGGGATATTCGTCGCCTGTGGCATGAGGACGTCTATCGCACACCGGTTGCGCGCGGAAACTGGATACTGTCAAGCGATTCTACTGGCTGGTTTTGGCGGGAATCTCACGGCGTGAGTCAGGCGACTATTGATTAAATTGACCGTGTGAGCTATCGATAAGTATATAATTATGTTTCTGCGTCTAATTTAATTGTTTTCATGAATTTAATTAATGTAAATCATCATTACGTACTTCTATGACAGTTATGCTGTTAGGTTTTGCTGAATCAATATAAATTTTTTATTATTATTTGCATTATTAACTGATCTACATATTATATTAAAACCAGATCCAGAAGAACAAAAAATATTTAAATAAATATAACCACTAGATTCTAAATACGCGTAGCGACGGCGCGCGTCGGCCCACCCAATGTTCAAGACGCCCGAAAATTCACGCAGAAATACATCGAGTCTAACATCTCTACTAGAGAACGCATGCGCGGTAGGTTTCCCCAGCGATTGCCCAGAAAAATAACCACGTTGATTGATTCTAAAACTTGTGCGCAGGTTAACTCTACACGTGCCTAAACCACCATTTCTTTGAGAACTACCCGACACCGCGCTATCCACAGAACCGCGAGCTTAAGGGGGTGTTTAGACAAAAATGACGGTTCAAGTAAGAGCGGTAGCTCTTATCTGGGCTCGCTTGTTTTAAAAGTTACAAGCAAGTTTTTCGCGCGGATTTTCCTCGCAGTTTTTTTTTTCCTTTCGTAATTTAGGTGTGCAAACTACTTAGTACCATTTTTTCGATAATATCATATTGAAAAAGGTACCAAATAGTTTGCACGCAGATACAGAATATTTTATCCAAATTTTGCGCCTCACTATTTTGTTTTAAAAGTTTGAAACCTAAACTTTTATATACATTAATTTACGTCTCTCTTCGAGAGGGAGTGAGTTGGAATCTACCACTTGGGCCCAGTGCGTGTTGGTATGGTAGATGTCACATGTCTTCGAATGCTTGCAAAATCAAAGTATTACCTCCGACATGCGGCCGACTGTATCATTGGTTTTCTGCTCCTCTAAGGCGTGAATTACACAGAAACGGCGTAAGGCAAAGGCGCGGCGCAGGCGCGTTTTTTTGTATAAAGATGTTTAAAAGCGGCATCATGCCTACATACAAAATGTACTGCGTACGCTGCCCCTGCGCCTCGCCTTCGCCTTACACCTTTTCTGTGTAATTCGTGCCTAAGATACTGACATATTGAAATACTGAAAATATTTCCCCGCTTAGTTAAAATTGTAAATATAGTTATCGGAAGTAGATGAGTAGTCGTTGGAAAATATCATCGTACATTACTTCTCTTTCTTAATTATCCGGCCAGTAAGAGACAGCAACACTTTAAGCATAGCTAAGCACACCAGACCGTATCCATTATCTTGATCACAGAAAAAGAGATAGTCCATGTATGCACGGACATAAAAACATCGCGGCGGGTTTTTTTTTGCACACTGGATCTCCAACGCACTGCATAGCGCCGAGATTTGAAAACCCAACATTGTTGTGATCTCAATGCATAGATCATGCAGAATCTAACAGAGCTACATAGCAAGCATAACATTACAAATTTGTATTTAGAGTAAGTAACACCAAACGATGCTGAACTCGAACGGGTTTGTGACTGTTTAAACTGTTCGCATGGGCGTGATTTTCCCACTGAGATTTTTTTCGCGCTCTGGATTTTCAACGCACTACTTAGCGCTGAGAGTTGAAAATCCAACGTATAAAATCCATTCAGACGCATAAAAGCAAAACAGATTTCAAAATACAAATCCGAAAGTATATTTTTTTGACGAGTTAGGATGCACTCTGTTGCGATTCTCAATGGTCGGCTTAAAACCGAGAGTTAAAATATAGTGCGGGTTTTATCCCGCCGCACAATTTTCACGTCAGTGTAAACGAGATATAACTATATTACTTTTCCCAACTTCCTTTTCTTAATAGAAAAAGGTATGAACCTAATTCAGTTACACTATTTTCCGCTGAAAGATTTTCCACTTACTTGGGGATTACTTCCAGTGGTACAAACACACACCGGTGGATATGTGACGGACGGGTCTTAAGATACGACGGAACGCGTGGTAGGTTTATTATTAAAATTCAATGTGATATTGGTTAAATCTAATAATATATTTTTTATTACAGCATTTGAATACTGTTTTTAACCGAAAACATCATCATCTGTGTAGCTTTTTCAACTATGTTAGAGTCGGCTTGCAGTATAACTGGATGCAGCTGAATACTCTAATAACTCCTATCTGACGTTCAGAACCCGGTTACATTACTGGATACCTTTCGGTAAGACTAATTGTAAGATTTTCGGGTTTCTGAATACTCATAGAGACTGTCAAATATCTACAAATGACAGCCGGGACCAAAGGCCTAACTTACTTTCCAAGACACGGAGAGGTCTGTACCTGTAATGGACGGTCCCCGGCTGTTATATTTGGCATTCAATGTGAAGGTGGTTAAAACGAATGAGGCAAGGAGTCATGCTCGTTAAAGGGCATTAGATGTAACTTTCAGCCGTTTTGGTGGGATAGTAACAAAGATACAAACTATCACATTTATAATATGATTACTAGGATGTTAAGATTAGTAGGATGTGCTAATTGGACCCATAATTTAATATGTGAAACTTAATGTTTTAGATCGTCTTTGAGGTCGTTTAGCGGGTGACATATTAACGCCAATTCAATGTGACGTCACATATCTTACAACTAGCGGACGATCATAACGCAATACGATGCCTCATCTGTCAAAATCTAAATCAATATATTTCATTTCACATAAACAGAAGCTAGGTGCACGGTTCCAATTTGTCGCTTCCTATGGAGAACAGCCGGCATGAAACTCCACGGTTACTCTTTTAAAAATAATTGGCTTTAAAATGTTTACAAATTACAGTGATAATAGGTAGTTATAGGAGGACAGTGCAGGCCTGTCAATATCAGTTACATCAGTAAGTATCAGGTACTTAGAGGAATGAAAATAAAGAATAGAAAATCGTCTATAAATCTACAGTCTGTAAGGCCTACAACGTCCACTTATTCATAATATGTAAAAGACTCTACATTAATAAAATGAACCTATTTAAACCAAGTGACATGATTTCCATGACAATCACAAAAAAAAGTCGATACAATTCATGTATAATGTCAAATAATAACGAAAAATGAGAGACATTGTAAAAAATAAAACTAGAAAAGTTAAGATTGTAATTTGGGAGCACTTAATAGACTTTCACATAGTTATACTGATAATGAGGTACCAAGGAAGCCACGAGTGCTGCCAAACTTCCCTGTCTACAACGTAGTCTTTTATCTTATAATATGCTTTTTTGATAAGGACACGTTTGATGTGAGTTTTAAACTTCCGATCGCTAAGTTCTGTAACATAGTTTGGCAACTTGTTGTAGAAGCGGATTCCGTTTATTAGAAATTACCTACTTGCTAGTTTTAGTTAATCTAAATTTTGCAATCACAATTTCATTTTTACTACGTGTATTCAGATTATGGACATCGAATCTTTATTTGAAAAGAACTAAGTTTTTGCGAACAGACAAGATATTTTCTAGGATATAAAGAGAAGGCAGAGTTAGTTTATCAATTTTGTTGAATTTGTTCCTAAGAGACTCGCGAGACCCCATTTTATAGATTGCGCGGATTGGCTTCTTTTGTAAAATGAAAATTGAATCTACGTCAGCTGCCGATCCCCACAGCAGAACGCCATAAGACAAAATACTGTGAAAATAAGCAAAGTAAACTAACCTGGCTGTGGCTACATCAGTCAACTGCTTTATTTTTCTTATTGCGTAAGCAGCTGAGCTTGATCTACTTGAAAGAGCTCTAATGTGGGTACCCTATTCAATTTTGCATCTAAAGTAATACCCAGAAATACAGTTTCCGAAGTAGCATCTAGTTTCTTACCATCAAGTTTTAAATTTAGACCTACTTGGGGTACATAGGGTAACGAGAACTTATAACATTTAGTTTTGCTTGCATTGAGTAAAAGATTATTAGCAGCAAACCATTTCGAAAGAACAGCTAGGCTATCGTTGACATGTACGATATCCGTCTCTTTTCTATCTATTCTAAAAATAAGAGAAGTAGCATCAGCTAATAAAATTATATCCGAGAAGTTAGCCATCAGGTAAGGAACGAGGAACAAAAACCGCCAAAAATGGAATCTTGAGGCACGCCCATCTTAAGTAGAGACCCCGAGGACGTCGCTCCGTTAACGTTTACTTTTTGCTGCCTGTTTGATAAATAGTAAAGTACAAGATCAGCAGTTTGTCCACAAATTCCATAGTGGTGTAATTTACAGATCAGTGTATTGTGGTCAACGCAGTCAAACGCTTTTGAGAGGTCCCAGAAAATGCCAATTGCATCCTAGGAATTCTCCCAGGATTCCTTCCAAAATGTGACTGATGAGTTTTACTACCGCGTCAATCGTCGAACTACCCTTTGTGAAATCAAACTGTCGACTATCACCATCATCATCATTTCAGCCGAAAGACGTCCAGTGCTAGACATAGGCCTCTCCCAAAAGGGTTTTGCCATAATCGCCACGCTTGGGAGTCGGGTTGGCGATAGCAGTATGGTGGTAAAATGTATAGAGAATGCTGCTGCCCATTCTCTAGGAGGTCCCTTAGCCGCCTTCTACGACACTCACGGGAAGAAATGGGATGGTGCTATTCTTTTACGTCTGGCACCACAGGGTACTGAACGGACTATGTAAAATCTTGAGTTAAAATGTGACAACATCTGGTCTAGCATGATTTTTTCATAAATTTTGCTCCATGCTGGATGAACAAATAAATATTAGTCTATAATTACAGGGTTCACTTTGCTACCCGATTTGAAAATTGGTACTACTTTACTATGTTTCATTAAGTCAGGAAACATATCGCTGTCTAAACATTGATTAAATATGCCTGTTTGGACAGGGGCAATTGTGTCAATGATATCTTCAAGAACCTTATCGGAAATCCCCCATACGTTTTCAGTGTTTTTATATGATAGAACATTTAAATGCTGTTTTAATTATGGCAATAGAAATGGGCTTGAATTCAAAACTTGGAATGTTCTTACTAAAGTTTTCTTTAAGAAGAGATTCTACTAATACCTACAGATGATAAGGGGAGAGATTTCGTAACCTCTATTAGGGCGTTGGTAAATAAATTTTCTAGAGGCTCAGCAGCTTTTAACTTATTCGAAATTGTTTCACTATAAATTTTTGGAGCTAACTCATTCTGATCTCGCTGTTTTTATCTTATTTTTAGAAATACTAATTTTGTTACTTATTAATTTAGATTTAGCTTGATCGCAGACTCGTTTGAATTTATGATAAGTGGTTTAGAAATAATGCGGGAACAGATGAACATACATATATACCGGAAAATCATTACCCTCCGTTTTGCTTCGTCGTAGTTGGTAAAATAACGTTCTTATGACGTCATTCGCCAGTAAATTGCAGACGCTATGTGGTGGCCACCAATGTCCTAAAAATCCGTGGCTTTACAAACTCAAATCGCCAATTTTACAGTACTAACTCTACACACTAAGCAACTTACTTTGCGTTATAAACTAGTTTGTGCGGTTGGTTACTGTCGGTTATGGTTATTGTTTGTTATTTGTTGCGCCGTGTACCGCAGTTGCTATTGAATTTCCAGTGCTGTGACATTCTGGCGAGAGTCGAGAATCAAGCGGCATGGCATGCATTTGGAGAGCCCTTGGTCCAGCAGTGCACTGCTGTAGATTAATGATAATAATGTTGATGGTGATATTCTGGCTACTTATTGGTGATTTGATTGTGTAACATGCTTGTAACATGTTACTTTTGTGCGGCATTGTGGATAACCAGCCTTACTTTATATAAGGAGAAGGGTTTTTAAACCCACATTTATAGGACGTATGTGATTACATAAGTCATGTGAAAAGGCTACCATGAGATTTGGTGATTGCCAAATGGCATGGTAGTCATATCTGTTACGATATACTTACGCAAGTTTAGACTTACACAAGTCTGCGTGACACCGAATGGCTCGGACACTTCTTATAATTTATCCCACAGATGTTAATGTTTACTTGTGCAAGTCCAATATTGCGTAAGTATAACGTAAGTTTTGGGCCTGCATAAACTATTAGTAATGTGTTCCTTTTTGCACGGGTCATGTTGTAAAACAAAAACCCTGCATGAAAAGGAACAACGTAGAATGTCACGCACATCCCTCGCAAGGCTGTCTTCAGTACCACATCACGATGCAAAGTAGAATGTCACGTGAGTGGAGCAACTCTCCTGGGGGACCCTGTAGTGAACCATAGCACGCTAGCTGAGCAAAGTTATAAAGATCATTCGCAAGAAATGCTCTGACGCCTCGCCCTGAATCCTTTAGGGAATTCACGGTGGTATTATACGTTTCAGCAACGCAGTGCCGCAACGCTCTTTGTTTGTTGGTTAAACTCTTATTATAATAAGGACCACAGAGATCTCGTAGTTCATGAAAGTTAACGAAGTAGCTAAGAACAATTACTGGGTTGCTTTGACTTTTGAAAATATTTTAAAAAGAACGAGACCGGGCGAGCATAGGCTTGCTCAATTGTAAATTTTACATTGAGAACTTTGTCATAATAAGTTTCGAAACACAGAATCTGCCTGACAGGTTCTAATTTGGACCAAACCTAGAATCTATCTTTAAACCAAAGCAAGAACCAAAGTTAAAACTCTTTTTTAATTAGCTGAAACTAACGAAACTATAAACTCTCTCCGCTACTGTTATTTGTTTCCTCTGCACCTGGAATATCATCACATATACGTCCGTTCACAGTTATTTTACTTCTGACATGCAGCAAATCAACAGCAACATTACTGTCACAAGGATAAATATACTTTGTTGTTGACAGACGCATCGGTGTCTGTCACTACAGCAACAACTTTATAAAATCGACAGTAAAGATCACTTTGAATTTGACAGTGACGCCTACATATTCCCACACAAATAATGCAAGCATTATTCTGTACAACATCGCTCAGGCATCCAGTACTGACGGACCAACAGAGTCGCGTGCTAGCAACTGCTCCAATAGTTCGGAAACGTTCACACTGTCGGCGCGTGCAATAATACAACGTGCGACGGTGCATGTATCACAGTAGTTGGCTATCTCGGAGATATCCAGTTTTCATGGATACAGATATTTGCAGATTTTGCAAACGGATTGATCACAATATTTGTGTGAGCATAAGGCTTGTTGGTCAATTCACACGAATTTACTCGCCGAAGACGTGCAATTTGACACTTTGGTCAGTGGGTCGTCTTAGGGGCGGAGTTGACACTTTGAATAACATATTATTTTCTATAGGCGATTCTAACGAAGTTAATTTAGTTGACAACTACAGAATCTTTATTATAAAGTTGTCCATTCGTATAAAAAAAAACTATGATAAAAAACATATTATTTAAAAGTGTCGATTCACCCGTTTCGGGCAAATAAATTCGTGTGAATTAACTATAAGAAGTCGAACATAGTGTAAACATGGATGAACACAGTTTTATATTTTCGTCTGTAGAAAAATTGAGCAACCTCATAAGAGACCCGTTAATTTTACAACTGTAAGATCAAACTTCTACTATTCTTCTTAAATAAGAGGAAATTCCCCTCAGCGTGTTTTCAAATTAAAGTATTAGAGAAACAATGGTAACCATAAATTTATTCATACTTTATCATCCGCCTTGTGTTTTACCGACTTTGCTGGGGTCAGCTTCCAGTCTGAACGAATGCAGCAGAATACCAGTATTTACATGAAGCGACTGCGTATCTGACCTTCACAACCCACTATGCTGGATTACACAAATCCCCTTGTTAAGATTGGTTGTCAGACTATTGTTCTTCTGAATATCCGTAACGATTGTCTAAGATCTATAGATCAGAATGACCGCCGGGAATTACAGCTTAACGAAATATGTAATGGATGTTCACTCACCCACGAACCAACCGCGGTAAGTTTAGCTTTGAATTTTGATAACCCCGTGCGGCTATTATAATTTAACCACGATCCTATTGTAAGATATACAACATATTAAAGTAACAGCCACATTATTATAAAACTCCGTGGCTACTTAAATTCATTTTCACTCGGCAACTATTTTCCTTTTTGCTTGGCAAGAACCGTAACGTAATATTAAATACCTAACGTTCCTCAAGTAATATATTCATCATCATCATCATCACTTTAGCCGTGAAACGTCCACTGCTGGACATAGGCCACCCCAAGCTCCGCCACTTCGACCGGTTCTTTGCTTCCCGCGTTCAGCGGACTCCTGCGGCCCTCACAAGGTCATCGGTCCACCTTGTGAAGAAATAGGCTATCAAATGTAAAAAGTTTTTTTTTTTAAATCTGACTGGTAAATAACAATAGCTGCACGGGTCGATCGGCCAGGTTAAGCTACGCTTGCCGCGGTTGGTCCGTGGATAGGTGACCATCTTTACATACCAAGACTCCTCCGTGCCACGGAAAGCACGTTAAGCCGTTGGTCCCGGCTGTCATTTGTAGATCTTTGACAGTCGTTACGGGTCGTCAGAAGCCCGAAAGTCTGACAACCAGTCTTACCAAGGGGTATCGTATAACCCAGTAACAGAGTTGTGGAGGTCAGACAGGCAGTCGCTCCATGTAAAATACTGGTATTCAGCTGCATCCGGTTAGACTGGAAGCCGACCCCAACATAATTGGGAAAAGGCTAGACAGACGATGATGGTATTTTCAGAGACAAACGCGTTCAAAAAGCAAACTCTTCCACTTAATAATTACATAGTGTAGACACAGATTGTACATACGATTCGTGAAGGTCGGTTGTCATAAGCAACCGAACCAGATCCTTACAGAACACACTTTCTTTACAATCTGAATACTTGGAAAAATCTCGAAAATATCGGAAATCAATATCGCGTCGGAACGTCGCGTAACGAACTCATCCAATTACGTACCTACCTTTTCCTTTTAAAAACTTTGAAAGGAAACGATAGCGTGGAAAAGTTTCTTTCACGATGGCGAATTTTCCATTTTTCTTAACAACGTCGACATAATCTTACCAAGTTATCTTAAAGAAAAGCCGATCATGTGAATAACAATGTTAAAAACAAGAAGACTGTGCATTTTAATATTAAGGTTTTAATAAGTAGGTTATTTAGGTTGGTAGGTGCTTTTAATTGTAACGTTACGGGTATTCAGTATTGTATTAACAATACCGGTAAAAAAAATTACTGGTAATCAGCTCAATAAGACACGCGGTTAGACTGGAAGCCGTACCCCGTCATAGTTGGTTAGTAATAGTAGCAGTTGGTAGGTGAGGCAACTGATACTCGTATTTTAAACAGAAAATAGTGTAAAGCTGCTCTGTATTCCAGTTTCAGTGAAGTCACGTCGCGGTATGTAGCAGATGGTCCACCTATGTACCTACATGTTCGTTCGAATCGGAGCAGTATGTCCGATGGCTCGTACCTACACATCACACTCTTGCTAGCGGGTCGCCGATACCGGAACCCCGGTGGCGAATAAATGGGTGAGGCGAGTAGCTTGAGTCAATACCAGTGAAATCTGACAATTATAATTATATAGTTATGGCGAAACATACAGTTCCCTGTAAGTTTTCACAGGGAACTGTAAAACGAATACAAAACAGATCACCAGAGTACTACGAAAAAACGAACGAAACTTTCATATTTAAAAAACTTTAGTAGGTACCTACTCTGTGAACGAAACAGAAGATTTTTTTTAAGTCAACGTACCTACTGTTTCTGTTAATCATTTACGTTTCTTTTCACCTAATACGCTACTTGAAATTAATGAGGTTTTATTATTATTGACATTATTGTGTTTAATGGTAAGTATGGCGGCATTGGAATTCTAACTCTTGTGTCGTAATGATGAATTATGATTAGTTACATTTTGCAGTTTTATTAAAGTTTAAGCCTTTAACAAAGCCCATCTACTCTAAACTGACTCACCCCGACTACAATTGTTATTTTATTTTGCTACAAGATTTTATAATTATTTCCCCGAGGGTGTAACCAGTTATAACAATGCTGTCCCATTCATTATAATAGGAACACTCATAAACGATGCCATCTAGCACAGAGTGGGTCAAACAGAAAGTTACTCTTACATTGCTTCCGCTGATAAATAACAGAGGGCGCTATTACGTTTATCAGTTTTATCAGTCACAATGTTTTTGACAGTCTTTTTAAATATATTCCTCAGTCATGTATTTATGGTATCTATTCTTCGCTGATATTAGTTTGATAAACTGTTAAATGGACCCCCCTTTAATAGACGAAGTGTAATATCTGCCTTCTAGTGGATATGCTTAAATATCCATAGATGGCGCTGTTTGTTATTTCTATTCTATTCAGTTTCCATGGAAGTTCCTGGCTGAAAACGTTGTCGCGCGGAGGCGCTTACTTTTATCACCGATTAGTCGCTTTTCATTCAGGATTAGAGCAGTAAGACGCTAGTCTACACGCACAACATTATTGAGCGAGCTGCAGGATCAGTTATAGTAAAACAGGCGCGTAAAAAATTAATAAAAGTCCTCCGGAAGATCGGGTTTTCAGAAAAAACCACTGCTTAAATCAATGACCAATTAAGTTAATTTAACTTTTCGATGATTGAGCTTTCTTGGTACCGTCTTAGTTTTGGAGATTTTACCCTTCTTTTATTACTTAAACATGTCCAAAGTTAAATTGGCAAGAAAAACGAATCTTTGTTGACTCATAACTTTTTAATGGCGTTTTATTTTAGTATTCTGTTTCTGTACCGACAATATTAATAATGAGACAAAAGTACACGACCATATCATGTTCAAGATTTGATGTAGGTACATCGTCAAACAGTGGAGTAAAACCCTCCCGAAGTTTGAATGGAAAAAATGTGGACTTGTTTCACCTTAAATAATACTTTCCGTCTTATTCAGTATTGCAGAGTAGGTACTTTTTTACCAACGAGGTATAGTTGGTACCTAGACGAATATGTAGGTACGTCATATGGGATGAAAGTTTGGAGTTCCACATTGAGCTCTGAGAGATACCTGGATACCTGATAACTTAATACCAGAGTTAAGCTATATTTTTCGCATGCTTTTGTTCTACTCATCATCTGCCTAACCTTTTCCAGTCTAGCCGGATGCAGTCTATCTGACCTCCACAACCCAGTTATTGGGTAATACGATGCCCCTTTGGCAAAACTGGTTTGTCCGATTTTCGGGCTTCTGACTATCCGTCATTACGGATAGTCAGAAGCCCGAAACTCGGTCACCACTGTCAAAGATCTACTAATGACAGCTGGGACGTTGGTCCCAGCTGTCATTAGCTGTCTCAATATGTTATGAATTTATCCATCCGCGGACCCACCGTGACAAGCGTAACTGATCAATCAAACCGTGCGGTTGTAATTACTTAACCGAAAGCCCCTCTATATACCTACTCGTAGTTATAAAACTATGGGTAGTATATTTGTACTCCCTAAATTTGATCCTCGTTACGGTTTTCAAGACTCTTTGAATCACTTCTCGAGGACTCACCACTCTCCATTTCTAACTACTGTAGATTCTGGCTACAGCAAGCATAGCACGAGAGCCGTAGAGAAGTGTTTTGTCGACGGAAGAGTTGACAAAAGTGACATTTCCGTGAAGCGTCATGCTAAGCTTGCAGGTCAAATAAAAGGCCGACACGAAGTATATTTTATTATTCGCAACCTTACTGTTATTATTTACCGGTAGGTATCTTACCAATAAGTCCTCGTTTCAGGATACGATGGTGCTCAGCAACTTCACGACCCTCTTGATGGACGAGGCCATGTACCCTGAGCCCTACTCCATCAAGCCGGAACAAGTTCTATGTGAGGAAGAATTATCTCTCCCCGATCATCATTATTTTCCGTTTAGACTAGCCAAACATATGGGCGATGTTTTAGCTATAATTATGCAAAATCTTCGCAACTGTAGATGCAAAAAGGACTTTAAACGTTTTAAATCATATGGTTTTAAATCGTCTAATTGGTTTAAAACCACACTTAGCGGTTTAATAATCGTGTCAGGTTTTCTTTTATATAGAATGCATAGGTTTAACACTGGAGTGTTCTCGACTACATCTATTCATTGATTTAGTAAATCTTTTTCTGCCAGCCTTTAAGGAAAGGCAATAATAAAAAATAAATTCTTAACGTATGCGATGGCTGCGTAAAGCTTAATAGGACAATTTTTGTTTTTGATGCTTAGCTACAACATATTTTTTTAATGTATATTTTACTATATTGGTATATCAAGATTATTCTCAGTCTATCATATTAAAAAAAAAATGTAGTAGTAGTATGATTATATGAATATGACTACATAAGTAGGTAGCAGTGTTGCCAATTCCTAAAAATTCGAGTCGCTAGATTCAATGTCAAAAGTCGCCAGGAAGTCGCTAAAACTGATTCTATCAGGAACTCAGTATTTTGTTCTGGGAGGGCATAAAAGGCTAGTGGCGATAATTATATTATAATTTAAATACATTTAAAAATGCTAATGTTTATTTAAAAAAAATTACCATCATTGTAACTATCACATATATTGTTGTTTCACTATCAATTTGCCAGAAATAATAATAATAATAACAGCCTTTATTAACAATCTTACAATCTAGTTACATAGTTATAATAAAATAGTTAAAAGAAAAAAAAAACATAAAAGAAAGGAAGTATATTCCTCTCTCTTATCTCCTCTTCAGACATCGGTTTCCGAAGACTGTTTCGCATTAGCATAGGCCTCCCCCATTTTCTTCTATAGTTTGCGGTCATGGGTTTGCCAGAAATAATAGTAAATAAATAAATCTTTATTTTTTCCAAAAGAATGATAACCTTACAAAAAAAAATATACACTATTAGATACTTACGTTCTACGAATCTAAAAATACATAGCCAATTAGTTTCTCAGTGCACATTCAGGTTATTACGAAACCGATTCACTCTGACCTCCGTACTAGTTATAAACTGTATTACGGTGGGACACTTTATATACTTTTAGATATTCCTACTAATAGAAACGAGCAACTGCATTTATAAAAATAAAAAATATATAATTAGATTAAGAAATCTAAGTTTTGAGAAATTAAGCACGCGCTTTTGCCTTTTCCTTAAATATCTCTTGGCACTATATAATTCTGTGTCGAGATTACAAAAAATGTATTTATTACAAGCTCTAAAATTGTTTTGATGTTTACTCCAAAAGTCGTCAGATAAGTCGCTAAAACATTTTTGTCGCCGAATCTTATTTTTTGTCGCTAAGACTGAAACGAAAAACGTCACTTCTAGCGACAAAAGTCGCTAAATTGGCAACACTGGTAGGTAGATATTAATTGATATTGATTTGTATGTGCTAGCGGACTTTTGGCAAGTACTTGAATTGAAAGGTTTGTGTTTTGAAATGTAAATTACCTACTAGGTATTGCATTTTATCAAGTTTTTCCAACTGAACGTATTATTCTGAACAACTGTGATGGGGGACTTGGGTGCGCCACTTCTTCCCCTCAAGCATTAGGAAGTGGTGAAGGGCGGGCGTTTTGAGCCCCTGTTTTATGTATTTTTTTAGTTCAAAAAGTGTTGACTCTCAGCCTAGTTTGATTAAACGACCCTTGATTTTGATTTCGACGTGCAAATTATGTTGGCAGCCCGACCGCCGTCAATTGACCACAATCAAGTTACTCGTTAATATGTTCATACATTCCATGTTTGTAATTTTAAATGTGTAGTTCAAATCTTATTTGAATCATTTTTGAATAAATTGTAGTTCTATTGTGATACTAAAGACTCTTTTTTCTGCCTATTGCATTTTATTGTATTGATATCTTGTAAATTGTATATTAAATAGACGATTTTAGATCGGTCTTATATTGTAGGTTTGTCTATTTGTTGAGATATTAATCTCGTTTAAAGTTAGAGTAATGCAGAGTGGCATTGCATCTACATTTTAAGAAAATATTAAGATTTTTAGGAGATCGTGGCTAAGTAACAACGGGTGGCTGCACGAGTCGATCCATCAAGTTAAGCTATGCTTGCTGGGGATGCTCCATAGATGGGTGACCATTTTTACATAACGAGTCTCTTCCGTGCCTCGGAAAGGACGTTATTCTGATGGTCCCGGCTGTTATTCGTGGATTTGGGGGGTTGTCGGCAGCCCAAAGTCTGACAACCAGTCTTACTAAGGGAAATAGTTAAACCCAGTTACTGGGTTGTGGAGGTCAGATAGGCAGTGGCTCCATGTAAAACACTGGTATTCAGCTGCTTAGGGTTAGACTGGAAGTGCAGTGCTCTCAAAACGGTGAAGGAAAACATCGTGAGGAAACCGGCATGTCCTAGAATAAAAAGATCGAAGACGTGACATCTACCGATCCGCCCTGGGCCCGCGTGGTAGATTACGGCCCACTCCGTCTCTGTGAGAGGAGGCCTGTGTCCCAGCATTGGGAACATTATAGGTTGATTATGATAATTGTTCTCGGACTTTCATTTACCTACACTTTTGGAAGATCGTATAAATATTTCAAACATAGGTCGGTACGCCAACAGCACATACATTATTTTATTAGTCGACTGCGCCAGAAGGAGGGTTATGTTTTATTGTAAGTGATCGCAAGCGCTACTGCTAAGCATGAGGTCCTGGCTTCGATTCCCAGCTAGGGCAAAGTGTTATTGGTTTTCAATATCTAGAATTCCTCAGTAGCAGCCCGGAGCCTGGCAAATGAATATCCGTAAGAGAAGAGAATCCCAGTAACTGGTATTATTAGAAGACAGGACTCACACGCGCTTATCTATGATGTATTTTTTTCCACTTAGTTTATGTTGATGTTGTTACCAGTATATTTTTTATATTTAAATTATTTTAATTCATAGGTATTAAAATAAAAAAAGTTTTTAGTTTTATAGAAGTTAGCTTAGATGTTAAAACCCAACACGTCAGTCAAGTCTTGCTAATTAATTTAATTTGACCCTGTATGTATATGCTGCCGTGATGGCGATGACATTTGAAATAGTTACACAAATCTCTAATACCTCTTTCAGGATTCTTCTTGATGAATATTTGACCAAGACGAGTTATAAAGGGATAAAGGGAACAATAATTAAAACACTGCAAATTGTGATGAATGACTTTAATGGGTGTGATAAAATGAATGCTTACAACTAAGAGAAGACAAAAGATTTACTTAAAACTGATACTATCTTTACAATAACTGAGCTCGTTACAGAATTTGCAAACAATTTCAATTTCCAGACGCATTGGAACCCAAACGCAAACTTCGAATTTCTTTTACGCTCACGTCCCCACAGACGTAATCAAATCACAGTGGGAGTACAGTGCACTACTTAGCGCCGAGAGCTGAAAATTAAATACTGTTTTTTGCGAAAACTGTTCAATTCTCAATGCTAGGTTCAACACCGAGGGTTGAAAACCCAATGAGCGATTAAATCCGCGATTTTGTTACGTCCGCGTGTACGTAGATTAACTTGTTCTTCGACCGTCCGTGCAGACACTACTGAGATGTTCCTTACTATTTACTTCAACCGCTTTTCCACTTATATCTAAAAATGTTACCTCGCATAATTGTTTGCACAGTAGATGGACTGTGTTTTTAGTTTTAATTAAATTATGCAAGGACTCTGGAAGAATTTAGGATTGTGCTACATTTGACTACGCCTTAACCTATCCTATTACGCCAGTGTCTACAGCCTCCTCGACAGAACGTAGTAGAGCTACACGTCCAGCTTAACGCAAACCCGTTTGCGTTTGCGTTCCCTTGCGCCTCCATCACCGTACATCCAATTCGAAATGTTACTTGGTAGGACACACCGGTATTAGTCTTAAATATCTATTTTGCTGTCTCAGCATTACTTACTAATACATAATAACATAAAATTACAGAAAAGCCACACGAGATAGATCGCACTCAGACGGACTGAATATTGTCAGCCAGCCAACTGCAAGGAGGTTCAAAATCCTGCATCGTTTCTCTGCTGATGGCTTTAGGCAATTAAAATTCAGTCCGTGTGTGGCTTATAAAATTAAACTTAAATTTAAGATGACATAATGTTTAAATATTGGATTATATTTAAATAACTGACATGCGTTCATAGATTTGGTGGTGGTGGTGCATGCATGGCGAGGTCAGCCCATAGGATAAATAGCGAGTAGACGAAAACCACAAGCTTAACGTGTGCATCTGTGTGTCTGTGTCCCAAATGGCTGAACCGATGTTGTGTTTATTTTGTTCCCACTATTTTATCATAGGGGCAGATCTCCGGTCCAATTCTTTCGACTCGAACCCGGAAACACGAACAATGATTGGGTTCCAAACAACAGCTGTCATTTGATGGCAAAATCAATCTTATGGAATCAATAGTAATTGTGATAAATGCTGTGCAACAACTGATGGTCTTAATGTTGCACAAATGGCATATTACTACTGACTGTCGTTCTCTGCTGACCGATTGTTCGCTGTGGCTGCCTCTCCTCGCACCGGGTGTTCAAACAAGCGCATACAACGTCAAATAACTCCCACATGTATGGTTTCTACTAACGATTAACGAAGGCAGCCACACCTCAAAAATCCCCACAACTGCATACGCCCATGCAATTTAGCTATTATTATATTTTTTTTACATATTTGAGAACATAATAATTACTACAAATAGCTTAAAGCCAAAAAGCTGTTCATAAAATCCTTTTTACACTGAATACGGCTAAATTTCGGTATGGTGAAGTGAACTAAACTTAATTTTAACATGTCAGTCGTACCTAATCTATGATAAAACTGTCTAAGATGCCGTTCACACGGCCGTAAAAATATCACGGCGAGATTTTTTCCCCGTACTGGATTTTCAGCTCTCAATGTCAAGCAGTGCGTTGTATATACAGTGCGCGAAAATATCCTGCTGCGATATTTTTACGTCCATGTGAACGTCGACTAAGTGCCTATATGCCCGATTTAAATCTTGCTTGTCCTCCTAACACCTAAGAGGCAAACAGATCAAGATCTCTAACGGATTACTCCAAAACTATGATGCAGCGAAAGCTGAGATGATAAAATTGGTGAATAAACCAAGCAGACAAGAAGTAAAAAATAGCACAAAATATACCTAATAATAACATAAATACGCGAAAAGAGACGTACAAGAAACCGGAGTAAACAAAAGATTGTTTTGACGTTTAAAACAAAGATTAATAAATGATACAAATAATAAGAACAGAGGAGAACATACAAACCAGGAAACCAAGGAACCACCAGTGCACCAAAAAAGGTATCTCGTGATCAGCAGTAAGCCAGCCCAACTCCGCCGGTGATGCTGCTGTCGCCACCGGCCACGGACGTAGGACTGGCTAGTATGGTGGTATAAGAACGTCGTCTTAATATACCTCCATGGCGGACTGTCACGTACGAAAGGGGTTTGACAGATTGACACTTATGTTAGAGGACTAGATATGTGGACGTTAAGTTGTAAAATTCGTAGTTAGCTTTTGAAATGTCGAAACAAAAAGGTTCTGGGGCATTGAGTTAAAATGTTCTGGGGCATCTAGAATAAATTCCAATATTCTAGTAAATTTTGTTAATCTACTTGAAATAAATGATTTAACTATGACTTTTTTAAAGCTGTAAAATTTTTGGATGCTGGCTCGAGAGCTATACTGTATTTACATATGAAAAATATTTATTCTGTTTGCTATTCACAGTTCACCTAAGTTGATAAGAACTTAAGCATCTGTGTCACCCATTGTAAAATTTCAACCTCATTTTCAACATTTACATCTGCCATTTTTTATCGACTTCGAAACGGTGAATTTTATAAATTGTATGTTTTCAAACTAAAACTGGATTAATTGTTGAAAGTCGATCACACGGACGTAATAAAATCGCAGCGGAATTATTTCGCGCACTGACCGTGTCGACGTCGACTAATTGAGACACTGTAGAGTTTTCGAAACCGGAACTTTTAAAGTGGAATTATAGAAGAAATTCAAGACGGAAAACCACTCTCGGAGGTTCTGTAATGGGTTCTATACTTAGGCAGATCACGGCAAATCACGCCGGTGACGTTGTTGCCACCACCGTCGGGTGACCTGGTATTTAAAAAAAAAGGATATTCTATTTTTACACGAGAAGTATATAAATCAAAGTGCTGTGGGAACCAGATCGAATCTATGCGACAAGTCCTTAAAGAAAACCATCCGATAATGTGACGATGTGATTCCTGTCAGCACTGTTACCTGGTCATTACCAAGAACGGTCAATCGGTGTTCCAAGTACTATTTACTGAAGTTGAACTGAGAAATATACCTACAACCACAATATATCTATTTGTGGTACATCTTTATTTAAAGAGTATTTCTTCGATTTTATCGAGACATGGGCTGTACTGCAGTCTCTTCAACGGTGCTAGATCGATTATCGGTACATCGAGGTGCTCAAGTATCTGTATGAAAACGCCACTATGTCAGTCCGACTCCTAGACCAGACTTCGAAACCTATCCTTCTGCAGCGAGATGAGACAAGGAGACATTATCTCTCCGAAACTGTTCACTGCTGTACTGGAGGATGTCTTCGAGGTTCTGGACTCGAAAGGGGCTGGCATCAACATCAATGGCGAGTACATCACTCACATTCAATTTTCCGATGATATAGTTGTCATAGCTGAGAAGATGGAGGACCTCATTACAATGCTCGATGACCTCAGTAGAGCTTCCGAAAGAGTGGGTCTTAAAATAAACAAGGACAAGACAAAAGTCATGCCAAATGCCCATGTAACACCCACTCTAATGACGATCGGAGGCGCTGCATTCGGAAGTTTTGGACGAATACGTTTACCTAGGACAAACTGTCCAGTTAGGAAGGTCCAACTTTGAGAAAGAGGTCAATCGTCGAATCCGACTCGGCTGGGCAGCGTTCGAGAGGCTTCGCAATATCTTCTTGTTCCAAACACCGCAGTGTCTCAAGACGAAAGCATTTGACCACTGTATTTTGCCAGTGATGACCTATGGCACAGAAACGTAGTCCCTCACAATTGGGCCTTATCAGAAGGCTTAAAGTCACCCAAAGGACAATGGAGAGGGCTTTACTTGGAGTTTCCCTACGTGATCGAATCAGGAAAATGAATGAAGGGAATGAATGAAGATCCGCAGGAGAACCAAAGCAACCGACATAGCCCGAAGAATTGCCAAACTTAATTGGCAGTGGGCAGGGCACATTGCTCGCAGAATAGGTGGCCGATGAGGCCGACAGGTTTTGAAGTAGTGACCGCGTACCGGAAGACGTAGAGTGGGAAAGCCTCCCAAAAGGGGGACCGATGATTTAGGGAAGGCTGCGGGAATCTTCTGGATAGGGGAAGCACAAGACCGGTCGAAGTGGAGGAGCCTGGGGGAGGCCTATGTCCAGCAGTGGACGTCTTTCGGCGGAAATGGTGAGGATGGTGATGATGATGATGATGATGATGATGATGATGATGATGATGATGGTGATGATGAATTATCCATGTCCTAGAGTCTAAAACATGGATAGTGTTTTCTTCTTCAACTTATCACAACAATAAGACATTGATTGATGACACTAGTCTCATGCTGTCGCGGGCCAGATTTAGCCCGCGAGCCCGGATTGTGTTTGCAGACCCCTGTTGACCAGCCACCAGACCAACAATGAATAACCTACCCGGTTAACAAAAAATCAGTTAGAAAACGTGATAACAAAAGGTCGTTTATAAGTCAAAATCAAAAAAAAATCAAAATATTTTTATTTCATATAAACCTGCATGGGCACTTATGAAACGTCAGAAGCTAGGTGCACGGTTCCAAAATGTTGTTTCCTATGGAGAAGAGCCGGCAAGAAACTCCACGGTTACTCTTTTAAAAATGATTGGCTTTAACAATGTTTTCAGAGATAAAATGTATGGGAGGACAGTGCAGGCCTGTCAATAAGTACCAGGTACTTAGACGAATACAGAATAGAAAATCGTCTACAAATCTACAGTCTGTAAGGCCTACAACGTTCCCCCATTCACAATATGTAAAATAATCTACATAAATAAAATGAACCTAATTAAACATAGTAACATGATTAACATGACAATCACTAAAAAATAAGTTGATATTAAAATTGATATAAAATGTCAAATAATGACGAGAATATGTCAGCATTGTAAAAATAAAAAGAATAAAAAAGAACATTGAGAGCAGTTAATAGACTTTCACATAGTTATGCTGTTAATGAGGTACCAGGGAAGCCACATGTGCAGAAGGAATTAATGCCATACTTCCCTGTCTTCAACGTAGTCTTTTATCTTATAATATGCTTTTTTGATAAGGACACGTTTGATGTGCGTTTTAAACTTTCCATCGCTAAGTTCTGTAACTGACTTTGGCAACTTGTTATAGAAGCGAATACTGTTTATTAGAAATGATTTGCTAGTTTTAGTCAATCTAAATTTTGGAATCACAATTTCATCTTTACTACGTGTATTCAGATTATGGAAATCGCATCGTTTTTTGAAAAGGCCTAAGTTTTTGCGAACATACAAGATATTTTCTAGGATATAAAGAGACGGCAGAGTTAGAATATCAATTTGGCTGAATTTGTTTCTGAGAGACTCGCGAGGCCCCATTTTATAGATTGCGCGGATTGCCCTCTTTTGTAAAATGAAAATTGAATCTACGTCAGCTGCCGATCCCCACAACAGAACGCCATAAGACATAATACTGTGAAAATAAGCAAAGTAAACTAACCTAGCTGTGGCTACATCCGTCAACTGCCTTATCTTTCTTACTGCGTAAGCAGCTGAGCTTAATCTACTTGAAAGAGCTCTAATGTGAGCACCCCATTGCAATTTTGAATCTAAAGTAATTCCCAAAAATACAGTTTCCGAGATAGCATCTAGTTTCTTCCCATCAAGTTTTAAGTTTAGACCTACTTGGGGTACATTTGGTAACGAGAACTTAGAACATAGAAATAAAAAAGGGCCAAGAATTGAACCTTGAGGCACGCCCATCTTAACTAGAGACCCAGAGGACGTCGCCCCATTAACGTTTACTTTTTGCTGCCTGTTTGATAAATAGGAAAGTACAAGATCAGCAGCCTGTCCACGAATTCCATAGTGGTGTAATTTACAGATCAGTGTATTGTGGTCAACGCAGTCAAACGCTTTTGAGAGGTCACAGAAAATGCCAATCGCGTCCTGGGAATTCTCCCAGGATTCCAAAATGTGACTGATGAGTTTTACTCCTGCGTCAGTCGTCGACCTACCTTTCGTGAAACCAAACTGTCGACTATGTAAAATCCCATTTGAGTTAAAATGTGACAACATCTGGTCTAGCATGATTTTTTCATAAATTTTGCTCAATGCTGGAAGCACAGATATAGGTCTATAATTAGAGGGATCACTCTTACTACCTGATTTGAAAATTGGTACTACTTTACTATGTTTCATTAAGTCAGGAAACGTACCGCTGTCTAAACATTGATTAAATATGCCTGTTAGGACAGGGGCAATTGTGTCAATGATATTTTCAAGAACCTTAACGGAAATCCCCCATAAGTCTTCAGTGTTTTTTATGTTAAGACTTTTAAATGCTGTTTTAATTGTGGCAATAGAAATGGGTTTGAATTCAAAACTTGGAATGTCCTTGCTGAAGTTTTCTTTAAGAAGAGATTCAGCTAATACAGATGATGAGGGGAGAGATTTCGTAACTTCTATTGGGATGTTGGTAAAGAAATTTTCTAGAGTCTCAGCAACTTGTAACTTATCTGAAATGATTTCACTATCAATTTTTAGAGCTAACTCATTCTGATCTCGCTGTTTTGTGTTTCCAGTTTCTTTGTTAATTACCTGCCACACAGCTTTTATTTTATTTTTAGAGATACTAATTTTGTTACTTATTAATTTAGATTTAGCGTGAGCGCGGACTCTTTTGAATATCTTAGAATAGTTTCTTACATAATTATGAAGGGCCTGATCAGAAGTCAATGATTTTTCGTGATACAAATTATATAAGATATCTCTACTTTTTCTAATGCCAGTAGTGGCCCATTCGCTAAATTTTGGTTTAGTAGTTATCGTAACTTTTTTTACAGGACATGCTTTATTGAATTCTTTGCATACTGTAGAAAAAAATGTGCCATAGTTTATATTGGGGTCTTGTGAATCAAAACTCGCTGTTGATAGATTGCTAAGAACATTATTATTAAAAGATTTCAGTTTATTTTTAGTCAGAGATCTCAATTCTATGGTTTTATCTAGATGTAACTTTTTATCTAAGTCAAACGATACAAGCTGACCAGTATGGTCTGACCTGACGCCACTAATTAAGGATGAGTCCTTTATTTTGCAATTGGTAAATACATTGTCTATGCATGAAGCTGTGGTTGCTGTTATTCTAGTCGCTTCATTAAATATACATTTTAAATTGAATGATTTAAACAAAGCGATAAGCTTACTTTTTTCTGGTGAATTAACTAATAAATCAATATTTAGATCACCACACACAAAAACTAATTTATTATCTTTGAATATTTTACCTAATATTTCTTCCATAATTATCAAAAATGATGACAAGTTCGTGGCTGGTGGTCTATACACAGACAAGAAAGTATGGCCCTCAACCTCTGCACATGCTACCTCACATAAGCGATCAACAGAGCAAGCGGTGATATCCTTTCTTTCCTTATATTTAAAACAACTATTACACAATATCAAAGTACCACCCCCCATCGAAGACCTATTGTATGCACTGGCAACTGAAAAATTATTTACATTAAACAACATCCTATCCGGTTTTAGCCAAGTTTCAGTAAAACATAAGATATCCATATGATATTTATCTATTAACATTTCCACGTCTAGGATTTTGCCAGAGAAGCGATTTATATTTTGGTGATACAGTAAAATACACTTATTATGCTTCTCTTTTGTCGTGTCTAAAAGTTTAAAGAATTAATTACAGTATTATTAGAAGTACTAGATAATACTGTTTCGTCACTAAACCTAGTCTCAGTTAAATTATCAATAACTGCGTGTATTTGTAAGCTAACAAAGTAGCTAATACATGTCGACTAGTCTTGGGAAGAAACATATGTTCCCGAAATAGTACAAAATCTCTAACAAAATTGTTAGTATCAAAATACAATAAACGGTCACTATGACGACATGTCAAAATATGCATTAAATTATTTAGGCTAAAAATGTAATCATTTTCTTCATAATTCAAATGATTTGAATATGGCAAAGCACATAATATTATTTTTCCTAATTTTAATTTAAGTAGGGTGTCAATACCATCAGCACAGTCAGTGCTGCATAGGTGCAGCCTTCGCAGCAATATTAGTATGGGTAATATAATATACATATGTAATTAAAACTGTATTTTATTGATTTATATTAGTCAATCAGTACATTTTTGAGCACCTCAGCTTTTAAATTGGAACAAACGTCTTCTTTAGAACCAATTTAAAATTTAAGGTTAGAATTTTTTGCGAAACTGATATTAAATTGATCTCGAAGGTTCTGTAGTATACGCTTGTTAATGAAGATACAAAAAAATCGTCAAAATGTCCAGGTGTCCGGTAAACCAGGTGTACTTCGCGCACTACCCCTGGTTCAAGTGACTTCACTTCAAACGAAGTGACTTGTTGATAACATATCCCGATTCACTATTTCGTGTGTGAATGCAATGTGAGTAAAATTCTGAAACTCAAGCATGATATGATAATCATCAAGCCTTAGGATGCACTCGTGGAAATCAGCAGAGTTGGCCCACTCGAAGCTGCGGAGTTGAGTCTGACAGATCAGATGCTACCCTACCATCGGACGCAACGCGCGACCACTCAGACACCCTATTGAATGCAACCGCCGAGTTCCTTCGCAAGACTTGGTGATCGGACCGTGAAACCCGTATTTGAACAGGTCTCGCGGCTTTTTACCCCAGTCAATGTGCAGCACCTCGTTGTGCATAAACAGTCCACTTAGAGACTTTGCCGTAACAAGAGGTGTGAGCCACACACCCTAGAGGTAACAAATCTCTGTACTCAGTATGATTCATTTTCTTGACGAAAATATCTACTACTACATAAAGAAATGCACCCGAAGTGCTGTGGAAACCTAGTGACCTTCCTGTGCGTTTTCCTGACCGCTAACGCTTTGATACAACTGCGGATGTCTTTCAACTAGATGGAAAGCAACCATCTAAACGATTACACTATTTCTGAGTAATTAATGCACAGGTGGCCACGTTAAACAAACTTGAGACGTAATTACTGTAATAATAAATAGTCCATACGGATTTTTAAGAACATTCAGGTTCATATAAATTATTTTATATAAATAAAAACAGATATATAAACAGGTAAATCTTAAAGATGGAAATCATAGATGGAATCACGTAAGTATATACGAGAGAAGAGGAATCAAGAGGAATCAAAATTAAGAAATAATAAGTTACTGCTATCCTAACTGGCCCAGTTCGTTAAGGATGTGGGATAGTTACGACAGCAGGAGATGGTTATGTCCGCCATCCGTCGGACGCCAGAGCCCCGTCGGTAGCAGCAGGGTGCACCACGTGCAGGTGAGGATGGCTTTTGAGGAAACTAGATGTTGTGCGCCCCCCTTACACCCCGGTTAAAATAAATTAACGAAACTAAAAAAAAATATCATAACAAACTAAATTAAAAATGAAAAGGCATTCATTTTATTTGGTAAGGTCGTTAAAAAAATGGTATAAGTTCGAAAAATTGTTTTTCTAAGAAACATGAGTTTTTTTTCATCAGAGGCGAAGCATTATGTCTTCATTTGACATTTATTGTTCACAGGTTGTATGCTCCCCGTAGGTGAATGGGGTATCTATATGTTTCTTGGTGTTAAAACAGAGTAACACAGACATAAGACCTCAAGCTCGAGGCGAAGTCAAATGAAAATGTTACTTGTAGCGGTTGGAACGTACAATGTAGAAGTTTGCAGAATATAGGGAAGCAATTTAAACACGACGCGATGACACATAACGGCTTTCGATTACGGGGGTGTAACAGTGACAAGTTGGCCACAAATATTTGAAGCTTCCTGAAACGGCTACTTTGTGCGTATAATGTGTAAATCTGGGCAAATCGAGAGAATCATCTCGTCGTGATTATGTTGATTCCGTGTCTGCTGTGCGTTGAGAGATTGATGAAGTGATGATGAAATTGATTGAAGATGTAAATTTTTGAAAGAAAGTTATCCAAACATGTTAAACGATATGTAGGAACAACTTAAAGTACGTAAAAATCATTGAAATCAGGATAAGAAAATATTTAAAAACAAAAACTACAACGTTTGAAATAAGACCACACAAAAGATTGTACAGCTGGAAAGTAAGATTAAGAAATAAAGACACTTAAAAAATTGAACGGCCGCCGGTTATCCCTAAATTAGAACTAAACTTATAGGAATCATTTCAATTTGCCGAAAAGCAGTGGTTCACCAATTTAAGGTGATCCTTTTCCCCGAGTGTTTACAGTACCCAAGCAATGCGACAGGGTATCTATCGAAAATGTTGTGGCTCACAACAATTTCACATACCTAATTTCAACTTATACTACGTGTAGTGAAATATCGGAGAAAAGATAGATTAATGATAGACCAAACTTCGAATACAGAAGAAGAAGAAATTATAAGACACCGAAGCAAAAAAAACCTAGGCGAAAGAATGAGAAGACAAAATTATAGTTAGAAGGAACAGAGGAATAGACGGAAGTACGAAAGAAGATTTGCCGGTTAGGGATGGTGTTTAATAGCAGCTTTCCAAGCTTGTCAAGGTGTTGGTTTGGCAGTCAGCAATGCCAGAGCTCTCGGACCGTATTTGGTCACGGCTTGCTGGATGGATAAAGTCCATCTATTGGTCGCCAGAGCCTCGTTTGTCTAGGCAGGGTGCACCACGCGCAGGAGAGGTTGGCTTGGGGAACTGAGTAAGTGTGCGTTTGCCCCTTACACCCCACCCTCATGCACCGCTACAAGAGATACGATCTCCTATAGCGGTCACATCAGAGGAATTAATAAATAATGCGTACTATTTGGATGGTGGATCAGCTTTGGTAGCGTCAACTGTGGCATCTTTATTTCCCATAAGCAACTATACCAATGAGAGCTTTATTAAAATATCATTCGATTACTAAACATTTGTGACAAATTATTATTCTACTTCTGTATCGATTTGCAGCAGATTTTTAGCTATCGAGAGAAATTTGAATACATTACTGATGGGTAATGTTGCTATGGACAGTAAAGATACCACAGTTGACTACCTTATACCGTGGATAAGGTAAACCATCGATCATCTTTGATGACACAGTGTCATTACGATTACTCATTGTTTCAAATAAATCAACTCAGCCTATCGCAGTCCACTGCTGGCCATGGCCTCTCCTAGGCTGCGCCACAACACTCTATCCTCCGCCTTCCGGATCCAGTCTGTCCCAGCCACCTTTTAAGGTCGTCGGTCCATCTGGCTGGGGGCGTCCCCATACGTTTGCCGTTACGCGGTCTCCACTCCAGGACTCGTCTGCTCCACCGTCCGTCGGTCCTTCGACAAACATGGCCAGCCCACTGCCACTTCAGCTTGCTCACTCTACAAGCTATGTCTGTAACTCCGGTTCTTTTCTGGATTATTTCATTCCTGATTTTATCCTTCATAGAAACTCCAAGCATAGCCCGCTCCATAGTGCACTGAGTGACCTTAAATTTGTGGAGCAGCCCAACTGTCAGTGTCCACGTTTGTTTACTTGTTAGTAATTTGGTAAAAGTCTAGAGTTAGATATTATTGGTTTAAATTAATAATGTAGGTCGGATATTACAAATTGCTGAGCCAGCACCTGTTCGAGTTGTATACAACGGAATTCATTAGAGGGCCTAGAACTAGTGGCAATCGCTCCCAAAAGCGGTTAGTATTTCTGCAACGAATTTTAACGTCATTGTTGTTTTTCGGACCCTTATTTAAGTCCATTTTTTTTTTAATTCTGACTATCGTTATCGCTGATAGAGTATCAATCTGTCTTGCCTATCTGGCGAACTATAGAATTAAGAAATAGCATCATCTCCTCATTTTTCAGGTCTATTCAGTCCGAAATCCTAGGACGATCCGTAAGAAAGTTAATGTTCAGTGGTTTTAAAAGAATGAACAATATTCCTAATTATGAAAATAGAGAAAATGGTGTCTATGTGTCTAATGGTGTTGTGTAAATATCGATGGTTGTGGTGGTATATTGGGGCTATCCAATGTAATATGGAGCAGATTTTGAGAAGAAACTTTACGCTGCATCATAGCTTTGTAAAATACATGCTAACTTTTAAAGACCTATACGATTAATAAAAAGGACGTAAATCAAATATCATTGGTTTTAAATGCAAAAAGTTTTACAAACATGCGTATATCTAAATCTTACTGTAGTATTTGGTATCTCAATTGTTTGGTTGGATCAAATAGAACGCGCGAATGAACTATTTAATTCCATTACATGCTTGCAGGATGTCGGCGAAGGGCCAAATTAAATTTTGTGTGTCATTATCGCTTCCTCCTATTTTATATAAAATTGCACTCACTGAAGTGACTTAGAACCTGACATTATACACCCATTATAATTACAGAAAAAATGGGTTCCTTAAATTTAGTACCTAAATGGAATACGTAATGGAAAATTACACAACAGCGTACATAACGATGAAATTTAAACATATTTCAATTTTGTCTACTTAAAATAGTCGCTTAAAATTAGACAATACTCAGTCAAAATTATCCACACGACAAATTTGTATCACATCGAGGCAGACTTAGACTGTTTCCTAGTATCTACTGATATCCACATCAGATGTTAGGCACAACACAATACTCCACGTTATAACGTAGGAGATTATCAACATTTTGTCAGTTCGAGGCAGCCGCGACAGTTACAGTTACGTCATAAATAAGGACACAGTTTTTACGATATGCTTAAACTTATGACGTGTGACGTTTGATATCACGTTAACAAAGAGTCACAGCCTAGTGACACGTCACACATTAACAAAGAGATCACATGAAGCCAAATAGTCAAAATTACAGTTCTCTCTTATAGCCAAATATTAACCAAAAGTTATTTTATAACCAACATTTTTTTGACGCACCTTACCTGCGTGTACTTAAAAACAATATTTACATTAGTAAGGGCTTCTGGCTATTCATAACAGCTGCACGGGTCAATCGATCAGGTTAAGCTACGCTTGCCGCGGTTGTTTTGTAGATGGGATCCGTCTTTAAATATCAAGATCCCTCCGTGCCTCGGAAAGTACGTTAAATCGTTGGTCCTGGCTGTCTTCCAGCCATAATGTACATTATGGGAACCAAACGAAACTGTTTGGTTTCCGAGGCACGGAGGGGTCTTGAGTATCTACATGTCAGTGTTATTTACATTTTTAAACCTAACTTCGAATGAAGGAATTTTTGTTTTGTTTTGTTTTATTAGTTTTCGATATCGAAATTAAATTAGCTGGCAACACATTACCCACGTGGGTCAAGTATTGCCAGATAATTTAATTTAACCCTGTTTATTATATTAAAAATACCTAATATAAACCTGAGCAAAAGTTTGACAACTTTTGTAATTACTGTGGATGAAGCAGCGTTACCTACTAAAGACAATAATGTCTGCTATGGTTGGACAAAATCCAGTGTAAAGCCCCGAACTATTTTTTCTATTACTAACGGTACAAATAAGTTCAAAGACATCTTGCTCAGAAATAAAACACCAATAGAATTGCGTATATAAATGGTTCGGTCTCGATAAGGGCATGAAGGCAGAGAAGAGATGTGTCTACTTCACGTTATTTGGATTTGGAATTTAAAAGTCTCAGAATACGGAAAGAACCAGAAGCCGCGTTCAACTGATATTGCAAGCTGCAGGCTGTGTCAAAAACAAAACAAGTGACCCCCGCTCGCCTCACTTCCCGCCCGCGTAATATTGCTAGCTCAGACATAATTTGCCCATTTTTGGGGTAAATGATGAGAGTATTGGGGGTTCAAAAATAATAAAATCAAAATTTTACTGTCCTTTTCTATACATGTATTATTACATACGGTTTGGTTTGATAATATTATTTTTTCAAGTCGCTAAAAAAATTTTTTCAAGTCGTTTTATACATACTACAATGAATAAAAGCCCTCAGTAGGTAATAAAAAGAAGGGAAGTCAAAACTCTAAAATTGGCAACACGTACAAGATGGACCCATTGTTCACGATGACAATTACAAATTGAACAAATTATTCGATAATTAAATAAGACAATAACTGAATGCGCTGCTTGCACATGAAATGTGATCCCATCCTATATTTTTTTTAGCCCGGCTGAATTTTTAGAGGTAGGCACTTAATGTTTAGAGGTATGCAGCTGAATACCAATATTTTACATGGAGCGACTACCTAACTGACCTCCACAACCCAGTTACTGGGTAATACGATACCCCTTGGTATGACTGGTTGTCAGACTTTCAGATGATTCTTCTCGCCGGTATATCCAATAAACGAGGTATACCATGGAAATGCTTTAATTTTATAATTAATGAGAGACGAAAGAGTACGAAAATAACACTATTGGTTAATATTTGGTTTTATGAATTGACATTTAAATTTTATATTCATTTATAATTTAAAATTAAGTAAACCTACGAAATTATACCTACAGCAGTTTAGAAGTTTAATGATGCACTTAATTAATTTTTTATTGTGATGTATAAAAACTTAATGTTCTAAACGTTGTATTAAAATAAAACAACTGGGGTACCCAATTGACGCAAATTATTAAATACGGTGGGGCCGTACACCTAAGCTATCTACACAATAGCAACCAATCAAAATTGACAGCCTATCACTAACAATATTTTCTCAATATATTCAATTATTGCATCTATTAATTGCATCATACCCGAATCTCATGTCATAGTGCGCATACAAGTATGCAGATGCAAATAATTACATACAATGCATATCAAATACTTAACTTTACAATAAAAATTTAAATTTAAGAAACCCTATCTTCGCACGCCTATACGTAGCGCCAGTCTTCCGAAGTCACACGAATGCAGTACACCATTACAATAATTATGAAAAACCGAGAACAAGCCGCCTTGAACTACAGGTTGGAGAAGTTAGAATAGAGGCAGAATACTGGTGTAGTGGCAAAGTTTTGGGGCAAGCAAAATTTTAAGAAGAAGAAGGATATTTGTGCACTAATATTATGTCTCCTCCACAGTTGGCCAGTCTGTGGTGAGATTCGCCGCGCAAAGCGAGAATATAAATTTCTGGCCAGGAACTGTTTATACCTTCTCCCTTAGTTTTACACCAAGTTATATTTTACAAAACGCACTGAGGCGCATTTTTTAGTTCTAAAACTATTAACGTTTTAAAATGCCTGCAGATCGAATATACACTTAATATTTAGATATAACTCTGGATATAAATTTGTGTTGGAACGACACTTTTGAGAAAAAATGAACTAAGGGAGTACGCATTTTACAAAGGGAATCATTATAAATTACTTGATCTACGATGTAGACGGTGCTTATAAAATGAAGACGAAAAAGCTTTGGAGCATAATGGTATACAGCAAAGTGACGGGGAGCCTCAACGAAGGCTTGGCACTGTTTGTAGCATCATTAAATGCTCACGGAAGAATCTTATAACAAACAGGTTTCTAAACTTAGTACACATAGTCCACAAAAGCGCAGCATTTGTGCTCACACTGACGGTACTGGAAGACCTATTTTTGATTCAAAATGAGTGCAGCAAATCTATATAAATAAAAAGAAAAGCCCTAACTGACTGACTCATCAACGCCCAGCCCAAATCCGTGGA
Source organism: Polymixis flavicincta (assembly GCA_949987655.1). NCBI lineage: Eukaryota > Metazoa > Arthropoda > Insecta > Lepidoptera > Noctuidae > Polymixis > Polymixis flavicincta. The sequence goes on along the minus strand of OX465171.1, from coordinate 3,829,521 downwards.
CCTAGAAAGCTGAAATTTTGCACAGAGATTCTCTCTATAATGTAGAATAAGGGATACGGAAGGATTTTTCGAAATTCAATCCCTAAGAGAGTTAAATAGGGGATAAAAATTCCCCACAGGCGAAGCCGCTGGCAAAAGCTAGTGTCTTATGAGCAACTAAATCAATTAACTTTACTTACTAGCATATAAATTTACATTTACTATTTTAATTGATTATAAACTTGATTAAGTCCTATGGAGTAACTGTTTAAATGTATGTCATTGATTATAGTGTAGTATTTAATAAAATTGCTAAGTACTAAGTAAATGGTCTTATGATCTATAAATGTCCTTTTAGGTATGTTTGAATTGATTATAAACTTGATTAACTCTTATGGAGTAACTGTTTAAATGTATGCCAATGATTATAGTGTAGTATTTAATAAAATTGCTTAGTACTAAGTATAAACTTGATTAAGTCTTATGGAGTAACTGTTTAAGTGTATGTCAATGATTATAGTGTAGTATTTAATAAAATTGCTTAGTACTAAGTAAATGGTCTTATGAACTATAATATATGTCCTTATATGTATGTTTAGCAGGTGCTCCTACCTTGTACCGGTCACGCTACTCACGGTCTGACCGAGTTACGTAGAATCCAGTCCCATGACTTTTTGATTGACTGTCACTTGGCTTTCTCTTGAGACAGATACTCAGCGAATTCGATCTGTAAATTAAAAAAAATCTTTAAATAAGTTCCGAAGGTGGTGACATAAGAATAAAATACATATCTAAAGTCACCGACTTCAGTACTTCGTTATTAAGGTTAAACAAAGCAGGTTCATTATTTTTACTTTTCAGTTTTTTCGGCGGTTAAATTTTTTTGTTAAAAGTTTTTACTTTCTAATTTTTTGCAATCAATCATCCCCTGTTTTCCTACCCTTAGGGTTGTTTTTTTTTTTGTAATTTATATGGGACCAATTCGGGTATACTTTTTCAAATAAAAAAGGATTTTTTTAAATCGGACTACTCTGAAAAGAGTTTTGCACGGTCATACATAAAAAAAATAAAAAAAATACGCGTCGACTTAAGAACCTCCCCCGTTTTTTCGTTGGATAAAAATATTTTCGTTATATGAGATTTGTTAAAAAAGGATGAGTTTTGTTGTTGTGAGTTGTATAAGATCATTATGATAGTGAATACAGATCCGACTATCGGTTTGGATTTCGAAATGGAGTAGGAGGTAATGGAGGAGACAAATCAAAACTTTTAACTCATATTTTGCGAAAATCAATTAATTAAAAGCACAATATCTGAAGAACAGTTTGTTAAATAATCGTCTATTTGAAATGCAAAATGTGAAGTGTAAACGGTTATAATTAAAAAGTTTAGACTGCACATTAACTTTTACTAAAGAAAATCTAATTAACAAAACAAAAATTGTTTTCAATTTCATTTTCGTTTTAGGCCGCAACTCGTTTTTGTTTTCGGCCGAGATCAAATAAGACATAGTTGGTAGGACTCTATAAACGTTTCATGAGTAGTGAATAAGTGACGTCAATAATGCCAATAATATGCTCACTCTACTTGTAAAAGGCATGTCTAGATTACCACCAGCAGAGGTTAACACGAATTACAACAGATTTCGCTGACTATGTCATTTTTGTTTGTTATTTATCACTTTTAGAACAAAGTTTTAGGAGGCCTAACAACAAATATTTTGGAACATCGCGACATCGCCCGTATGTAGGTCAGATAATATTATATATTATATTATTCTTATCTATTCGCGACTCAGAAAGCCATTAGTCCAAGCTGTCATTCTTCGACAGATAGGCAGTCGTTCCGTGTAAAATACTGGTATTCAGCTGCATCCGGTAAGACTGGAGGCTGAAGCCTAACATAGTTGGGAAAAGGCTAGGCAGATGATGATGATGTTGATTCTGCTTTTTTTCATCGTTTCGACGAAGATGCGTACATTTCAGAAACTTATTTTATTATTACAGCAGAGAATCTAAGGACGCCTAACGTCAAAATTGGTGCGAATTTATTTGCTATGACTTGGTCAGTTTCATGTGACTTGTGACCCTCGGTATTTACTTTGTTGTAAAAAAGTGGTTATAAAGCGGTTTTACTTTTGCACTTTTTCGTCGTTTTATGAGGTGTGTCGTGTCATAGTATCTAATGGCATTTGTATGTGTATGACATCACTTCAAAATAAGTGTTGTACGATGTAACTTTTAAGTAATATTTGGGTTCGTATCGCTAGTACTTCATCATTAACATTTACTGTTTAAATATATAAATTAAATAATATAACCCAATCTAATTCAATTTTATTTAATCCATGTTATTTGACTTATTTATTATTTTATTTAATCGTAATATTTAGTTATCAATTTAGGTTTTAATAGTATATTTTTTTAATTTTTTCAATCTATGAATTATATATCTAATTAATTAAAACAAGTAGTTTTAATTAATTTATTGTGTCTTATTATATAGGAGCATAATGTAGTGCATGCGGTGCTTTTGTGTAAGTAATGAGGCGCTTAGACATAAGACTGTAATGTTTAAACTAGAAAGTATAAGTGTGCTCATTGTTGAGAAGACTTATAAATAAATAAATCAAGAAAAGACTTTGCTATTTTAAGAGAGAAGTGCCACGGTAGACCGCGAAATCGAAATTTTCAGTGTCAGGCTGTGTTAATCAAACTTTGCTTCGCCATGTTTTATTTATGAGTAAATCATTCAGTGGGGTTAAATGAACTTAGAGGGTTGTATTGATTATTTTAAATATCAAATTAATACGTGAAACAAAACCTTTGTATCCCTTGTTGAAATTTGGCACTGTTAAGTTTATATGGAGAAGGAGTGTAAAAAGTTTTTTTTTTAAAGATTTACGGTCGAATTTCGACCACTGTGCGACCACTAGTATAACTGTGTAAATAACTGAAAATCTGCCATTTAAAATAATTTATTCTTTTCTTTATTATTCCTGTTATTACTAGTCGATTTAATTATTCTTCAATTTCAAATCTTATTCATTTTTTATTCGTCAATTGTTATTATATGAAAACCACATGAAAATCTGTTTCGTAGTTAAGAAGAACAACGCAGTCAAATGATGCCTTATAGGTAGGTTTTCTAGTTATTATCATCTAGGTGACATTTCTTTGCAAATAATAAGCAAATATTGGGTATTTACTCTAGTTGTTTAATCATCATAGCACAACACCGACTCTAAAACACATGTATGCCACAACATTTTATTTGTTTAATTTAATTTAATTTGTAACTCTATTAATTTATTAAGGTTGTATTACTAACACTAGTTATAAGATATTGTACTCCTAACAAACTGCATCTTAGTTTTCATAAATATTTTTTTTATTATATAATAATATTATTACTTTCCATCTTTCTTTCTGAAATCTTTGAGATTATAATTCTTTAGAAGTAGTTTTTTTTTTTTTTTTTACGGTGACCAATCAAATTTTAATCAACATAGAAACTGACCGTAATAAAATTGGAATTTTGCGTGCTGTCTGAGCGCGTCCTCCTCAATGAATCATTGCCTATATACATATTTATAATAAAATCGTAGCAAAGTTAAAACTTTACACCGATTTTTTATTTTTTTTTATTTTTTGTAATTTTTGTGAGATCTGGGAACGATTATAATGCCGAAAATATATTTTTACCATTTTTGTTTGTTTGTCTGTTCCAGCATCACTGGAAAAGTACTGAATACATTTTGTTCAAATTTTGCATAGATATCCCCTTAATGTTTGCGCAGACCGTAGGGTATAAATTGTCACGCTTCTTGCCATGGGGGATGAGTAGTATTGCAAGAGAGCCAGTTTGCTTTCCGCAGTGGGCGCTCCACGGTGGATGCCATCATGCGCGTGCGAGCCCTCACGACGAGGGATGCTAGGGCCCGGGGTGAGGTAATATTGGCAGTGTCTCTGGACATCGCCAATGTCTTCAACACCCAGCCCTGGAGTTGCATCAGGGAGGCACTCTGGTATCACCGGATGCCAACCAGAGTCAGGATCAGAGTCACGTATTTCGGAAATGCTACCTTACTGCTTCTTGGTAGCCAAACATGCCAGTACAAAATAAACGTACAAACAAAGACATGATGGGTGCTGTCATAGTTCTGTTTAGTGGTGACTTCCGGCAAGCACTACATGTGTTGAGGTGGGGGGGGGGCTAAGACTAACTAGGTGAATGCTACGTTGAATAGACTGCGGTTGACCATCAACATTTAAGTTCGGTTTAAGCTTAATGAAGACACTCAACCCGAGGAGACCGGTTATAAGTGAACCTACCAGAGGCTCTTGGTAGTGTAGTGCCCACATGAGAAAATAAAATTCGTCTGGAGTACGGGGACATCAATTCAATACCATACTAAAATAATTCTTGGGTGTGTGAACTTAATTTTAATGTCCAGAAATGATCAAGCTGCAGCGAACAACCGCAGTATTCTCTAGCAAATTTAATGCCAATTGCGCGGGAATCGACCTCAGAACATGCTACATCTTACACGGAAAACTGTACTGTAACTGAAACTACAAACGTAGTATACAGGAAAAAATTATAAATTCTGGCTGAAATTTTAGTAAATTGTGGTGACTTACGACTTCCACGCGAACGAAGTCGGGGGTAGAAACTAGTCTGATATAAAATATGATAATTTAAGTACCTGGACATAAAATGCCGAGGAATGAGATTAACACGAACGGCACAAAGTACACAATTTAAATAAAAGATCTTACCTCGCTTAAAATTACGTTGTATTTACTATTCTTTGTGACTCTGAGTCGCACCGCTACTATGTTACCCATCGCAAGCTGTCCTTGAGCCAGACCAAACTCATTGAAAGTGTTAATCGGTGTGTAGGGGACGTTACCTCTGGCTGTTAGCACTTCCACAGTGGTGTGATAGAACTTATCTTCAATATGTTCTACATTCCCACTGCGGAATGTGTAGCTAAAACAAATGATTTCAAGAAAGTCAGCAAAGACTGTGAGTTACAAGTTGGACAATGGATTGCCAAATGTAAATCTCAGATATTCGTTTTTCATCAAATCACCATGGCTTGGTTGCATGGACGTGTATTTATGAGGATACTCATCATGGTTCCTTTTTGTGACAATTAAGGGCATTGAGATCGTATCGGCCGTATCTTTCCGGTCCGTCCCACTAGTCCCAATGACCCAGAAACATTTTTATATCAATTGCATATCTGTAAGGCATACTTATAAAGAATTCTTATACGCAATAAGTTCAATTGACTCTCAAGTAAACCCCCCGAGTCGGTTCCCGCATTGTCGTTGCGGGGGGTCAGTAACCGTGGACTGCCACCCACGGTGAAGCCAAGAGGAACCCAAAGGTGGGGCCGCTCGTCAGGGCTTTTGCCTTCAAGCCAATGACGTAGCGGCCAAAAAGTAGGTTGCGGTGAGGTGCACCGCAACTGAGGTGGGCCGCGATGTCGAATGGATCGCGGCTGAGGGTTACGGGTTACGGCAGAGGAGTGCCGGTGCTTCTGAGCAGCGCTCTTTCCTTCCGTGGCCTGGACGGAGCCGCCACAGTTTGATGGCGGACGCGGTGGAGCCGCAGGGGAAGAGGAGTGTCGGTATACCGTCAGCCGCTCTCCCTATCCCCTGCGGCCGAAAAGTGGTAGACGGGACGGCGCGTTGTGTTCCACACGCGCGCCGTCAGAGATGTCAGCAACCACAGGTGGGGTCCGCAACGGCCGATGCCTGCCAGGGGAACGGGTTGTTCGAAAGAGTTACCGCCGCCCCCGGCACACGGGCAACTGAGGAAACACCGGTGGGTTTTAGTCAGTAAAAGTCTGACACGCCCTCGTGCTCTACTCAGCAGGAGAAGTCATTTGATGATTTCCCAACCAAAAAAAAACCCTCAAGTAATTGCACCTTAATTGTACTTATGTAAGTAGAACAAAGCTTGGGAATAGGTACTTACCGAAAAAGAACGATTGGCTTTTCGAACCAAAACTCCACGACGTCGCCTTTCTTTGGCTTCTCGCCCCAGAAGAATGACTGTCCATCATAAGCCGCTTGCAAGGGATATCCTGGACGTGCTGCAATATCGGTTTTAAGGTAGTGAAGAGGTGGGTTTGAAGTATGTGGGTAGAAGTTTGGGCTAGTCATAGCTTGCATGTCCTGAAAATAATTTTAAAAGTCAAGTCACCATAAATAAGAAACAAATAAATAAATAAAAGTTTATTAGGAATAGTTTAGGTATAACATTACAAAAGACACGAAGATAGCTGCAAAAGTAAAATACTGTGGCGCGGCTATCAACGCCCAACAAAAAATACATTGAAGACATTTGCTCCTGACTATAAAATAAATTAACATTTACAACAGGAAAAAATTAATTAAGTTAGATAATTAATGAAAAACACTAAAACTTTGTACGTGTTATTTTGCATAATGTAGAGAGGCGTGGCGTGATTAGAGAGTGTTCGTGAGGGTGAGAGTGTTTGTGTGTGTGAGTGTTTGTCTGTGAGAGTTTGTGTGTGTGTGTGTATATGTGACTATATGTGTATGTAATATGTACGTTCGTTTATTTCTAGAGAACCCATACCATGTGAATTTATTTATGATGCAACAAGTTGCTCAGTTGCATCATACGACACGCCAGTCTGTCAATTTTTTTCTGAGGGAATTCCTTTTTAGAGGGTAGATTTTAATTCTCTTTTTTATATTATCATAAAGCTTAGAACTAATGGGGTTATTTAATAATGGGAAATATACCTAAGCCCACGTTATATGGACGTAATAAAATCACTGCATCTTCAACGCACAGCTTGGCAGCGCCGAACGTTGAAATCGAACACTGTGATTTTTCGACGCGCTGAGACTCACTCGCGCTGCACTCTGTTGGATTCTCAATGCTCGGTTCAACGCCGAGAGTTGGAAATCCAGTGCGCAATGAAACCACACTCACTCACTATTCTCCGTTTGAAATAAGATTGAGACATTTAAACAAACCTTTTTTACAGTCGTCTAAAATCGAACAGTAAGTTCGATTTTCAACTCTCAGTGCGTTGAGGATCCAGTTCGCGTAAAACTTCCAAATTAAAAAAATAATAATAGGCAGAATAGTGAACCGTACCTTGATATATTGACTATTTTTCTCCAGTGTTGAATAAAGACCAAGGTGTTGGAATAAAGGTGACTTGTATTTCGGCCGACGCGCTTTTTTCGCCGCGGAACAGTTTTTCTGGGACAGCAGAGATAAGGATGATTAATGTAAAATAGTCAAATCTGTTTAAAAAAGTTATAGGTTTTATCAATCTTAGAGTCAGCACAGACAAAGACACAAACGGCTCGAGACAAATTGGTTGCGTTATCTCCTACGCAGCGTATGTCCGAAATGCCGCGCATGCGAACAAATATTTTTTGATATAACTCGTAAAGTCATAAAACAGTAATTGTATAGTACGTTTGCATGCAAGGTGGTTGAGAGTGGTATCTATAATTAATAGAGCTAATGATATTGCTAAGAAATAAGGTTTTTGGAAGGTATGTTGCAAAAAACGTCAATATAAAGAGTTTTTTTTAGATTTTCAGAGCGTGGTTGCAAGGAACATTCCCTAGCGCATGCCTCGCGGTTTTATATTACACGCTAATTCAACTCTTCGGATTTTAGTTTGCTAGTAAATAATTTATTAAAACTTCTCGAGCGTTTTGCTGGCCCTGCTGGCTATATGTGCTGGCGTTTACACGGTCACGCGTAATTATTTACAAACAAACTCAATCAAAATGTATTTGGATCCGCATCCACAGCTTACGAGTGGCATTGAGACAGCGCCTTATAAATCAATTTAAATAAGCGAGGTTTCACACGGACGTAATAATATTGCGTCAGGGTTTTTACGCGTACTGTATCTTCAACACCAAGAGTTGAAAATCGAACAGTGTGTTTATTCGATCCGCTGAGATGTACTCTGTTGGATTCTGAATGGTCGGATTAACACTTACCGTCTTTTTAAAAAACGCGATCTAACTTTAGGCCTAGCCTAAATCTCTGAGTCAGTCTCTGCATTTTCAACTTTACTTCAATTTGCGTAAAGTTCTATACAAAAATGACAACCTGGCACCGGACTGTCAGTTATGTAAAAAAAACTGCATTTCACAGATATACGGTTCTCAATTAAAAAACTATATTGGTGGTTTAAACACGATCTAAATAAAAACCTTGTTTTAATGGGGGCAAGAGTAGACAAATTCACTGCGCGAAAAAATCCCGACGCGATATTGTTACGTCCGTGTGAACGTCAATCAAATGTGTTCACCTTATTTCACACAACAAAAAAAATATAATTTTTTTATGCTGCTTTTGTGGGTGATGCTTTTAATCTTCGTACATTAAAATCACTGTAGCGAAAAAAATCGGTTACAGCGTTCTTAGAAATGTACGTTTTCGGGCATTGCGTGACTGCCACTACCTTGGTTAATGTTCTCTATTCTTTATAATTTCACAATTCTCTAAGTTATCATACACATTCAGGAGTCGCATTCACTCATTGCAAGCTGAAAACACAAAAAAATATAGGTAAGATTGATTAAAGTGCCAGGTTTAGTCGCCCAGCAGGCTTACCATGAGCACCGATTTGTTGACGGAAGAATAGACATGACTATTAAATAAATGGCATATCACAGTTATGCATTCTAAACGAATTTTGTAGATACTCGTATATACTTTGTGGCCGTCGAGTAGAAAGTTTGTTGTCAGTGTGATTTTGACAGTTTGGGAAGAAATATTCTTCTGAAATAGTCTACATTTACCCACCTAGTCAAAGATCGTTAAAAACGAAAGACAAAATGACAGCTTATAGAAGGATATCCATTGTGCGATGTCAAAAATGGAGAGACGATATGTCACTTTGTATTGAAAAAGCACTGTCTATTCTTCGTAGAAATAGATAGCTTCAAGCTAAGCCTGCTGTTTCCGAGATTCAGATTATATATATACAAGAATTGCTCGTTTAAAGGTATATAGGTATACAACCTGACACTGACTTTGAAAGAGAAATTCTGCATTTCGGGTGCTACCATAGTGCATCCAGCATAAATCCTGATGGTGACTGCAGCCTGCAAAAAGCAATGACAGACCACAACGATACTAAAGTTTTTATGTAATTCTATGAAAACAGGCCTCCTCGCGGTAAGAGCCTGAAAGTCTATCATTATTACAATAAATTAGTACTGTAGGTAACAAATTTGATCAAATTTTGTTCAATGGTTCTCAAGTGGTTCGTGGCTAACCCCCTTATTACAGAACAAGGTTTTTCTTTAGGTATGGTTTAAACTTTCGAGCCTATTTTTTTAATAAGAACCTAACTGACATCGAAATACAGCTCCTTTTACAAAACTGACAAGTTAGTCCAGTGCTAAATTGTTAGTTTTGTAAAAGGAGCTGTAATTCTATTTCAGTTCTAAGTTCTTATTTCAAAAACAGGCTCGGTGGTTTAAACCATACCTAAAGAAAAACCTTGTTTTGTAATAAGGTAGCTTCTTTAGAATCGTATTATTGTGAGTATAATACAATTGGTGCCTATGCCCCAGTCTCTCTAACCCTTTCTCTATCTCATATTTGATGCAGATGAAGTTGCACAGGTCAGCTAGAAAATGGGTTGTGGACGTCAGATGGCAGTCGTCCCATGTAAAATACTGATATTCAGCTGCATCCGGTTAGACTGGAAGCCGACTCCAACGAACTTGGGAAATGTTCGACAGATGATGACGATATTATAAAAAAAAAACACTTACCGTATTCATGATAATGATGCAAATCTGGTCAGCCAGATAACTGTCAAGAATTCGCTCGATGGGCATTTGCTTGTAGAACAACTGCACGTAGGTGATGAAGTGTATCATGTCCGCTGAGCGGAACAGCTTGCCGATGCCTGCGACTTGGCAGAAGTCGATGTAGAACCACTTGGGATCGGCTACTGTGATCGATATTGTGAACTTCACTATTTCCTGGAAAATTAGAAGAAATTGTCAATGTAACAGATAAAAATAACAAGAATTGTAAAGGATCCTGCAAACAGGCGCAACGCGTCAGCGCGACACGAGTCACGTAAAACAATTTTTGAGAAAACTTCGTGGAAATTGTTGTACAAGTGTCGCGTCGTGCCTTTTTGGAGAAGCCTTAAAGGATGTCTACCAAAGACAAGTTTACGTTGGACAGGCTGGCGATAAATTTAATTTAATCACATTCGAACTGTCAAGCTGATAAGCCTTCAAATACAACGTGTAACATAATTAACGCATACACCCGAATAGAGTATTGAGTTAAAAGCATAATACAAGAACGCTAACTTTTTTTAAAGCTAGCTTTAAAAAAAAAGTTAGCGTTCTTGTCGCTCGAAATTCGATCTTAAAGACTCAATTTTAAATGCATAAAGTCAAGCGACTATATGCATTTAAAATTAAGTCTTTAAGATCGAATTTTCTTTGGCTCAGTTGGATGGTAAACATAATTATTGAAAAAAAAAATAACACCTATAATAAAAGTGATTGAAATTGATTCTTTAGTTAATTATGAACAAACCACTTTCAGGATTTGCGTATATTCTGTTACACCTTGTCTATTAGCAGCGGTTTTTTTTGTTTTCGGATTGACGAACTAGCATGGCAGGTGAGGTGTTGTGCATACGAAAGCGAGGAATAAAGCGTATTTTATTGTTCGACCCGGTATGGGGACCTCTGAGATCCAACTGAGGATCGCATTTTGGACGCATGGTGGTCTCACACTCAGGGGCTTCCTGGATCACACTACGCTAATTCTGTGTAGGTGTCATGTAATAGGAGGCGAGCTTATTGCCATCAATCGGGCACCTACGAGCTGCTACTGAGAAATGCTCGACCTAGGAATGGAACCCAGGACGGAACCATGGACTTCAAGCGCTTGCGACAGCTGCACCAACGGGGCAGTCTATTAACAAGAAGAGAGACTACTATTGTAGGTAGTGCATATTTCTAAATCAACCACTACTGCTGATACGATTAAGCCACAAGCCCCTCTTATCTCATTATTAGACAGTGTACCAAAGTGAATAAAAAAAAAAACTTCAGTTACATTTAAGAAATACAGGTATTTGATCAGCACATTTTAGAACACAAATGCACAGAGACCTATTGTATTCTCTCAATTCTAAACGCACGTGTTGTGAAAAAAATAACAAAGTGTGCGTTAGTTTCGATAGCACACTTTGCTTGCAAAGTTAATTAAATTTATATGTTACCACCCCTAAGGGATCCAATTCCGAAGATATCGCGCAACACACAGATACAAAAAACAAAAATACCAATTGAGTAGGCACCTCCTGCTTTACACCGCCTAGACTGCCATGCGAAGATAGAATAAAGTAAACGACGCTAACAAAATACAATATTAGTTATATCAAATAATGTTGTAAATCGTCGGCTTCGATTACTTCACAAGGAAAGAAAAACGAACTGAATTTTTTTGATACTTGACCCCAGAAATCCACTTGATAATAAGGCTTATAGTTGTACTAATAAGGGCGTTCATTAATAACGTGAGCCATTTAGGCAGATATAACGTAACCAAGGTTATTTTTCTGCAAGAAACAATGTCATCATCTACCTGGTGTTTTCCTATGTTGGGGTCGGCTTCTAGTCTAACGAAATGCAGCTGAATACCAGTATTTTATATAGAGCGACTGCCTATCTGACCTCCACAACCCACTTATCTCACAACTTCTCATCTTTTCCCAACTGTAATGGAGTTGGCTTCCAGTCTAACCGGATGCAGTTGAGTACCAGTATTTTACATGGACCGACTGCCACCTGACCTACACAACCCAGTAACTGGTTAATACGAAACCCCTTGATAATACCGGTTGTCAGATTTTCGGGCTTCTGCAATAACTGTCAAATATCTATAAATGACAGCCGGGACCAACGCTTAAAGAGGTTTTCGAGGCCCGGAGGGGTTATGGTATGTAAAAATGGTCACCCATCCACTGACCTATTGTGGCAAGCGTAGTTTAACCTGATACCATGCCTGTTGCCCGTTCTTCTCCAGAGAGACTTTTTATACGTTTTGGAATGGGAAACTAGCTTCATCTTTCCGGCTCTTTGACAATTCAAAAGTGCCTGTAAATGGTTTATTTGAAATATATGCTTTGACTTTGAGTTTGATTGTTTTCGATATATAAATAACCTTTATCGATTTTTATGACATTCAAAGACAACAGTAGATTGTATGACAAGGGAACGAAATAATATTTTTACGGCGAGGGCGCTATTTTGAATCCAGAGCGAAGCGAAAGATTCTAGAATAGAACCCCGAGCAGAGCGAGGGATTCTAAAATATAATCCTGAGCTTAGCGAGGGATTCAAAGTTCATCGCCTGAGGGAAAAATATTTTTGCTCTCGAGTCATATACTCTACTTTTCATCTCCTTTTATGAGAAAATAAATAACATAAACTTTTAATTAATTAATTAACAAATTTTTTTTTTAAATGACATGAATGTACAAAGGTCAATTACAAATACATTTTCCGAAAATGTCTTCGCTCTTTTTCTATTTTTTCATAGTATGAAATTGTCATAGGCCTTTAAATATTTCTCCCGGGATTTCGTGAGTATTAAGTTTTGTATGACGTTATTAGCTTCTATTTTTATTGTTTCAAGAGTTAATGCACTATCATTTTCAGAACTTCACGTAGAATTCATTTGTAAGCAGAATACAATAAAGTACGTACCGATTACAAAAACAGGGAAGTAAATCCCGCGCTGTCTTTTTTTAGCTACCGCGTCTCCCCGCACCGCACAGCAAACACAGCCAGTAATTTACACAATTTGCGTTCGATTTTAATGAACGATTCATGTTCCAAATACAAATCTCATTACTGCCCGCTAAAGTCTAGTGGAGAAAAGTGCTATTTTGCTCCCGCATATAAAGGAACAAAATGACATTTTTTGGATACAAGGGATCAAAATAGAAATTATACCGTCTTTCATCAATAGCGATCTTTCTTCCAGTGCAAATAGGTTAATTGAGTTCGGCCATAAGTAGTAATCTATATAGATAGTGAACAAGATATGATCGACCTCACCTGGAGATAGTTTTTCTTGGTGATGGCGGCGTCTTCTATCGTCAGATAGAATACGCCCCTAGACTGGGCATACGCCATGAGGTATATGCTATCTAAATTCAGCTTCGCCCGGCGTTTTACTTTTTCACTGGAGTCGCCCATGGTCCCGCGCAGTTTGTCATAATTTGGATAATAAGCCGCTGATGGTGAAAGGACTTCTATCAAGCCATTTTGAACATGTTCTGGGAATCTGTAATTAGAACATTTCAAATTTGGAGATTTTTTTTCATCGTTGCAGTAATGAAAGCAAGAACCTAACAGTTTTCAAATACCTAGATTTTGGAACCAGTAAAAATTGTCAAAGATCCACGAATGGTAGACGAGACCAACAGCTTAATGTGCTTTCCGAGGCCCGGAGGGTTCTTTGTACGTAAATATGGTCAACCAACCGCAGCAAGCGTAGCTTAAGTTGATCGAACGACCGGTGCGGATGTAATTAAGATCCCAAAGACTTGAGATGAACACGCCATAATTTAGAAGAGTCGTTGAACTTAACTTGCATGCCAATCTTTTTTGCCAACTGTACATCTAATAATAATACTAGTAAATGTTAAAATAAAAATGAAAATAAAATAAAATTAGACCACGACAAAACCGTAAAGCCCGGATTAAACAAAAACAAAATACTAGAACATCGTGAAAACTGAATAAGATAAGCTGATCAAGTATCATGACCTGGCTCGTGAGGTTTTCGACATGTGGGATACAGCAATCAGTGTGCCGATAGTCGTCACGATCCATGGCATAATAGCCAAAAGGCTCGATCAACACCTCAGGAGGCTCTCGTAAAGCAGTTGGATCAAGGGCTTAATCCAGAAAGCGGTACTTCTCGGCACGGCGCTTGTTATGAGGAGGCTTCTCTCACAGCAGCCCTGACCACCGGTAGCTAGGAGACAGGCTACCGGTGGTCTACTATTTTTATATGTTTTTATAACTTTTTATATTCTGATATTTAAAAATATCATTCATTTATTTATTTAATGTTTTATAAGAACAATAATGCTAGATAGAGTAAAACTTACGTGACTTCTATCTTCCGGGCCGTTGTGATGATGAATTCTAAATCTGTTTCCCCAATCATGACCACAATGAGAATCTTCTTAACATCCGCTCGAGTTAGTCCACTGACGAGATTCTGTGGAAATAATAAATATAAATTTCTTTATTGCCATAAAAACAGGTAACAGATAAATGTAAGACCCTGGCTTCAGAGGTAGGTTAAAATATCTGTACTTCAGGCGCCAGTGAATTCTTCCATTTAGGTAAGAATTAGGCAAATGTTTTAAGGCAAAGGTTTGTAAAATTATATTACTTAAAATTAAGTTAAACATTTAACTTAGGTAGGTACTAAAAAAGAATTAGAAAACATAATTCTGAGAGTTAAAGAAAATTAAACAAACTCTTATGATCAAAAACTGAATTAGAGTAAAATCAGGATTAAGACAAAATTGAAATGAATTGAAAACAATATAAATGTTAAAATAAGAATAAAATAAAATTAGAGCAAAACAAATATAGATTAAAAATAGGGGTGCTGGTATGAGTGTGTTTGTGTGTGTGTATAAGCTGTGAATACCAATGATTTGTGTTCTTATATATCATATATCAAAAATCTTCGGCATTCACAGTAAAGGCAACAAAGTAATTTTCAAAGACAACATACGTGTATTATGAAAATACATAAATTGATTAATTAGAACTATCTTTAGTCCCATTTCTTCCCTTGGGTGTCGTACGAGGCGAATAAGGGACTCTAGAGAATGTGCAGCAGCGTTCTCTGTGCGCCAATCCGCCTGCAAAGCGTGGCGAGTATGGTAACACCCCCCAAACCGGTCGAGGTGGCCGTGCTTGGGCGAGGCCTATGTCCAGCAGTGGACGTCTGTCGGCTTAAACCTTTTCTTTTACTACCCATACCTAACATAACAACACGCCTTGTTTCGCGGAAAGGTTGGGCAGAGATGAAAGATAGAAGATAGATAGATGATCAGTACACCCACATTTCGCCAGTTATGTTTTAACTGCCATGTAATAGGAGGCGAGCCTATTGCCATCTATCACAATTCGGTAGATTCAGTTTTGTAGTAAGACGGACGAAGTTTAGACAGTTAACTGTCATGTCGCCGTGTACAACGATCATTAAAAAAAAATGCAGTCTTTGCTTTGCTTTGATTATGTGTTCACACACACACACACACACCTATACTACATTCTGGCTGGCTCAGGCCAGCAGGTGAATGCAAAGCCGAATGTCCGGTAGAAGTGCAAAATATATGTGGTGTACCGTGATACGGTATAAATGTGGTATCTTTGTGTTAATTAACTTATGTAGGTTTAAAGAATGTGCGGAAGTCAGACTAAATACTAAAATACCGACTCATCATCTACCTAGCCTTTCAACAGAATAAGAGCAAGTCCTGAAAGGAGTTTGTTCATAATTGATTACTAATTCGATATCAGTCATTTTTAAAACAGGTATATTTTTTTATTTACGAAAAATAAAATGTATGTAAAATTAATATGTATCTTGCCTTGCCACTCCCTCTCACTGAGAGGAGGCCTGTGTCCCAGCAGTGGGAACGTTATAGGCTGAGTATGTATGTATGTATGTTGCCTTGCCAGTTGCCGATTGAGTCAAAGAAAATTCGATCTCATTTTAAGACAGTAAAAATCTTTTTTAAATGCATAAAGTCATGTTAGGGTCAACTCAATTTTTTTCTTAATAACAGTTAGCTTAAAATAAATAATTTTTGGCCACTGTACTATGCTTTTAATTCAATACTACAATTGAGGTGTTTATGTGGTCTGGCGTTAAGTATGTTACACGTTGTATATTAAAGAGCCGATGAAAGACGTAGATTTCTTTTCAAGTAAAGTAATCTTCATTTGAATTGGAGCTGCTTATAGTTTTCAATAAATTCTGAGAGCTGGTGCGTCGACTGTGGGCTAAGAAAACGATTAAGATCTTACAAACCCGGCTTGTAAAACCTCTTATTTTAATTAAATAGTTTCTTTTGATGTTAGATCTATCAGCAGTGTTAAGTTTTTTTAAAGGGAAGAAGTTTTTTTTTTTAAAGATTATTTAACTTTTAAATACAGGAAGTCAATTTATGCCTATGAATATATGAGTAACTTTCACTGAGGGACCAACTGAGAAAACGTGACAAAAAATCAGCGGTTCCAAAAAAAGTTAAAATGTTTTTCCCAGAAAAAAATCGTCAATACACCCTCCCTCCAATCGTAGTAACAAAATTCCATATTGGGAATTCCGAATTAATCAGTCGTAAAAAAAATATCTAACTTCATCTTTTACTAACGCTGACTGCTCTCCGTAACCTGAAAAGTGAGCCTTAATTCTTGGTAATACAGACAAATGAATACGTACAGTCAAGGTAAACATAAGGAAGCTCTCTTGGTCTCGCTTAAGAGTCTGTACGCCCACGACCAAATTAACCATCAAGTGTCCTGCGCGCATATGATACGCGGGCTTCAAGCTGTTAGGGTTTTCCAAAAGATGCGGCAGGAGCTGGTAAACAAACGCTGTCCGCAGCTGTTGTATGTTCTCGGTGGAAACACCAGCGGCCGTTCTGCTTCCTGAAGTTGGAGAGGAACTCATGATCTAAATATAAGTATTTCACTTGTTTCGGAAACAGACAAAATTAATAATATATACATGTATTCAAAAACAGACAGAAAAGAATCACAAAGCATCAAAAAATTCGTCCGCATCACTATCGATGGGAAAGTGCCCAAAAGAATGCCAGCATTGCGACATTTTATGGCGATGCTGATACTTTGGCCAAAAATAGGCTAGCCCTCTGTTCATGTGAAGAGTCGACCAACCGCTTCGGGATTTCTCAAAAAACCAAATAAACCAGGTTAGTAGTAGGTACTGGCTGTAAAGTCGCCTATTCTCGGGGTGCTTTGACATTGAAAGCCTTTTTCGATGGTGGATAATACTACTCATATTGTGGGGGCAGCAAAAAACTGGAAGCCTGAAAACTAGTTTTGCCTTAGTCTCTTCGGTAATTCGGTCGCTAGCAACTTAGGTACTACTATTTTGATTGATTCTGCAGCTTGCTTCCCAATTACTAAATTGTTTAAATTCATTAGCTGAAATAGAAATTTCTCCTTTTTGTCTCTGATCAAGTGGCCCCCACTTGATCAGAGACAAAAAGGAGAAATTTACTAAATTAGTAACCGAGTCGTACCCAAGAGAAGGCAAAGAGGGGATGTCCGATACGTGGGTGGGGCGACGACTTTAAGGTGACAGCAGGCTGGGCCAATGTAGAAGAGAGAAACCCATGAATGGGAACTATGGAAGAATATGGGGAGGCCTATGCTAGATCATTTTTTTTTTTTTTTCGGAAACCGATGTTTGAAGAAGAATTTTTGATTGTTCCTTTTTAACTAGGCATTTCGTAATATGTAAATAGATTGTAAGATTTTAAATAAAGGCTATTAATACTATGACTTACCTCTCATAGTCTTTAGAAGGTCATATACTGCAGCAGAGTCGTTCGTCAAAGATATACGTGATTCGGTGTGATCACACTCAAAACTATTCTCATCACCGTCGAAATACAATTCCGCCTGTAAAAAAATTCCGATAAGTATGTCAAATCAAATAAACCTTTATAACGTAGTAGAACGATATTAATGATTAAATAATATGATCTACAAACGACAGCGATGCGGATGAATTTTTAGACCTTTATTTTATTTCAGTAGTTTTAGTAAAGTTAGGATAGAATTATTTATTATTTTGATTAACTAATTACCCCAATAGTTAACCGTTATTTTTTGCACCAAATCTAGTTCTTTGAACAACGAATACCTAGAGTTAAAAGAGGTAGGCATTTAATTTGTTAAGTGTACCTTCATGCACGAATCATCATCATCTGTCTAGCCTATACCCAACGATGTTGGGGTCGGCTTCCAGTCTAACCAGTCCCAGTATACCAGTAGATATACCAGTATTCTACATGCGGCGTGCTTAGTAAAGATTTTTCCTGCTGTCCTTTTGCAGAGTTAGAATACATCTGCGTTTTTTTTCTTGTAAACAATTATGTCGATGAACTTGTTGATGTAAGCTAATATTTGAGTAAGTTTCCTTCATTTAATCGTTACTAGTACCGAAATATGCATGAGATTGATAACCAAAAGACATCAAAGTTATATGATTACCAAGCAGCCCCATCATGGTTGTCTGCTGGCGGACTCCGTAAAGCTACAGTGAAGAGCCTTAGACTGTATAGACTGGGACTGGAGTAGAGAATACCAGTATTCTACATGGAGCGACTGCCTATCTGATCTCAACAACATACTTAATGGGTAATAATAAACTCTTTGGAAGGCTGGTTCCATGTATAAGACCACGTCGAGAGCAAAAGTTTTAGTC
This sequence comes from Polymixis flavicincta, assembly GCA_949987655.1. NCBI lineage: Eukaryota > Metazoa > Arthropoda > Insecta > Lepidoptera > Noctuidae > Polymixis > Polymixis flavicincta. Next base: position 3,810,972 of record OX465171.1, on the reverse strand, counting down.
AAACCACAAATTCATTGCAGATCCCACAAAATTTGATACGTTTACGAAATTAACAATCAATAACACCATACCAGTGAAGGGTCAGGTAGAGTTGTATACGTATACTATACTCATATTTCACTAATTATTTTAAAGTGGAACTTCCATGGTAGCCTGCGAAATTCAAATTTTCTTCCGTTTTGAAATTTGCAGGGGAGCCTCTTTTTCTTTTTTTTTTTTAGGTTGGGAAGTCATCAAATAACTTCTCCCTCTCTGGGTGGAGCGGAAGGGCATGTCAGACTTTTACTGACTAAAACCCACCCGTGTTCCTTCATTTCACGGTATCTCTTTCGAACTACCCGCACCCTAGGCAGGCATCAATACAACCCTCAAATTTAATTTAATTCTGTTGACTGATTTTTTCATTAAATAGTCATTCCATGGATGTCATGATTATGACATCCATGGAATGACTATTTTACCCTTTTTACGAAAATTAGGCGGACAGAGGATTGTCTGTCCGCCTAATTTTCGTAAAAAGGGGTACAAAGTTTTTGCTTCACGTATTCAATCAATCAATCCAAAAGCAGGTTGTGGTGAGGTGCACCGCAGCTGAGGTAGGCCGCGATGTCGAATGGGAGGCATCGCGGCTTAGGGTTACGGGCTGCGGCAGAGGAGGAGTGCCGGTGCTTCTGAGCAGCGCTCTTCCCTTCCATGGCCTGGACGGGGCCGCCACCGTTTGATGGCGGACGCGGTGGGGCCGCAGGGGAAGAGGAGTGTCGGTATACCGTCAGCCGCTCTCCCTATCCCCTGCGGCCGAAAAGTGGGAGACGGGACCCCACGCGCGCCGTCAAAGATGTCAGCAACCACCGGTGGGGTCGGCAAGGGCCGATGCCTGCCAGGGGTGCGAGTTTGTTCGAAAGAGATACCACAGCCCCTGGCATACGGGCTACTGAGGGAACACGGGTGGGTTTTAGTCAGTAAAAGTCTGACACGCCCTCCTGCTCTACTCAGCAGGAGAAGTCATTTGATGATTTCCCACCCAAAAAAAAAAATCAATCCAACTCAGCCTATCGCGGTCCACCGCACAACATAGCCCACACACATGTTGCTCTACAACACCATACCCTCCGCCTTCCGCATTCAGTTTGTCCCAGCCCCTTCTTTTAGGTCGTCGGTCCATCTTGCTGGGTGGCGTCGCTTGCCGCTTCACATACCTCTAAAGACGTGATGTTTTCGAGGTCTTCTTGGTAATTTGCTTCTAGGAACTCCAGCCGCGCCTGCATTTTCGCCAGTTTTCTATTCATATCATCTTTACGTCGATCCTGTTCTGAAACAACAAGATGCTGTTAAGATTCGTTCCCGTAAAGCACCCGTTAAGGTGCAGCCAAACTAACGCGTTCGATGTCCGCACCGATCACACATCGCGAGCGCGAACCAGTGCTTACAAGTTCGTAAAGAACTATTGATCGCCATCATGCACACTATCACGGAAGTATGTCGAACGCGTTGGTATGGCCGTACCATGAAGGTCAATTTTACTGTAATTTTACGAAATATGGTCTAAGAATGAAATTGAAGGCAATCAGCTCATGTAGACTGTCTCTAAGACCTGTCAGTATCAGTTTAGTGGCGTAACTACTTAGGGGAAAAGTAGTGCGAGGCATCAGGGCCCGTGGTGTTTGGGACCCCGTCCCAGTTGGAGGTCACAAGGTTTGCCAAGTCAACAAGTCACCGGTCTAGGACCACCTCCGACAAGAAAGTTTTGAATAACATATTAATAGCATAGGACCGCAATTCGAATTCATACTGTTGTTGGTCAAAAGAATATCTGACCAATGCGAGGCGGGTTGTGATTTTTTTCAAGCCCGCTTTACTTGTTTTGGCATTCAGGGTTCTCTATATGAATTCCCTGATTTAATAAACTTGTGCCCTATACCCATGAGCCCTAGTGATCAAGTTCCACATCCATGTCTCGCGTTCAGTTTCATTGGTGAAATCAGACGGCTAATCTTTATCGCGATACCGATTGCCAGGCACTCTTTCCGATTCGTACAGGTTGGAGTGCGGCGTGAGGCTGGGGGTTTAACATCTCCAAAGCTCTTCAGCCTGTATGTAAACGACCTCATAGTGAAACTTAGCAGCATACGTGGCGGATGGGTGGGTGGTATTAGTGTTAATAATATATATATAATAAATAAACAGCTACGCCGATGACATGGTGCTGCTGAGTCCCACTGCAGGGACGCTCGGAGAGATGCTGAAAGTTTGTGAAGCCTATGCCGAGTCACACGGACTTATTTACAAACAATGTAAAGAAAAGTCAATAGCGACGTGGTCTATACGGCCGTCGGTAAGTGTCCTGAATCTGTTCCACCCATTACTTAGATACGGTGTCATAATTCAAGTACCTTGGACATTACCTTAGCGACGATCTTAAAGATGATGTCGACATAGAGAAGGAGCGCAGGGCTCTGTCAGTCCGTGGCAACATGCTGGCCCGTGAATTCGCCCGCTGTACGGACCAAGTCAAGATCACGCTATTTAAAGCGTTTGTGCACGGGTGGTTTATGGGTTAGCTATATCAAAAAATCCCTAGACACTCTGCGCGTACAATACAATAACATTTTCAGTATGATGTTGGGACTTCCTCGTTTCTACAGTACCTCTGAGATGTTTGCGCAGGCTCACTGACGGTTTTCATGCCGTCATTCGGAAAAAAGTCTTATGAGGAGGGTGCGGGGGAGTCACAACAGTATCTTGAAAACTATATCTGAAGATATACGTGCCCCTATGTTGAGGCATTTCGGTTGTCTGGTGATCTTTTAGGGAGGTATCTATTAGTTACCTTGATGGTGCGGGGTGTCTCAGCGCTGGAGAATTTGTGTATACTAACCTCCTTTGGATCTCGTTGTCCCAAAATAAATAAATTTTAATTTAATTCATTCTACAGAGATATTGACTACACACACAGTCTGCATCCACATTGCAGCCAATCCACAAAGATTGCCTTCATATCTGGATCGTAACAATTGAATTGGTTCACAGTTTGCGATCGAGACTGACCGTGATAATATGTCAGAAGTTAGAAATTACATAAAAGGCGAAAAAGGTCAAATGCAGTACAAAATTAGTTATACAGGGTTAAATTAAATTGGCTGTTGAGTAGCGATATCGAAAACGAATGGAACAAAAAAAAAACGCTTTCTATGGCCAAAGGGCGTAATCGATCACCTGGTTTTGTAATTTTTCGTGGAACTTAGATATATTTTACGAACTTCCAAAAACCATAACAGTAGTTTGGATAACTTAATGTACTACATGTCAGTGTCATTTAAAGTTTTGTACGTTAGAATGTTAGAATGATATTTTTTTTATATCATTGGTTCGATATCGATACCCGACACGTGGGTAAAGTATTCCCAGCTGATTTAATTTGACCTTATATTAGCATAAATATCATTCATATTAATTAAATAAGCAAAGGAGATGTACCCGCGAGGACTTCGTTTTTCTTTTTCTTTCTTCCGCTGAACGTGGTGCTGAAGTCTAGATTTCGAGTACTGCCATTTTAGCCTTAATTCAAACTCAACGACCACGAAGATCTACTTATACAGTTTGAATTAGGGACCAAGAAGGAAGTACTCTGCCTTCAGGGTCTGCCTCCACTACCCCGGGTCCGGGTTGAAGTCGTTGCTTGTCCTCTTGCCAGAATGAGACACATGATACATTTATATTTAAAGAAGTCAATTTTTTTTGCCGATTTAATAGGGTAATAAGTACATACATTTTTGAGAAGTGTCCTAATTAGATTCTAAAGTGCTAATAATCAACAAAAAAACCCATTGTTTTGAAATCGATTAGTGCCGTAAATTTTACAATTTCAAATTTCGCGCGTAATTTGACGAAAACGCTGGACGCAGTGGACGCCATTATTGCTCTGTGGGTTTGATGTCAGTTTACTGTGTGGACATTGCGCTGATATTTTATATGATAATTGTTTTTAATTCAAAACATGAGCTATTTATTATTCTACTTATCGTTGGTTTGCTGTTCCTGAATGCAAAATATTATTTAAATAAAAATTACTTTGGTTACGAAAATAATAAAAGTACAAAGTTGTTCAATTGACACGCCATATGACGTAATAATATGGCGTAATTTCATGGTGTCAAAAAAACTGAAATCTTTGAATTGAATTTTTAAAATTATTTCGTTATTTGATGAACTAAAACTAAAATTTTCCGACTGAATTTTGCCTAAGCTATCTCAATAATTATATTTTTAGACTTTTCCTCATATAGAGTAAAATACCAAATATTGACAATAGTTTGTTCATAATTGACTACTGAATTGATTTCATTATCTTAGAATGTGCATTTTTTTCAAAAAAATTGTATTTTGCCGTACCTACTAACCGCCAATTGTGCCAAAGAAAATTCGATCTTATTTCAATGAGATAAAACACAATTTAAAATGCATAAAGTAGTGCTAATGCTATCCACAAGATTTCTCTTTCTCTTAAAAAAAAAACAGATAGATAAAAAAAATGGTCATAGTATTATATTTAAACTCAATACTCTAATTGGGGTTTATGAGATCTTGCATTGATTAATTATGTTCCATGTTGTATATAAAGAAAATATAGTTAATTGTAAAATTGGTAGCTCTGTACAGAGAGGGACGAAAGAGTATGGAGGTCATCGCCCACCAGTGGAGCATTAATGACTAATAATAAAAATTCATCATCATCATATCAGCCGAAAGACGTCCACTGCTGGACATCGGCCTCCCCCAGGCTCCTCCATTTCGGCCGGTCTTGTGCTTCCCACATCCAGCGGATACCCGCGGTCTTCGCAAGGTCATCGGTCCATCTTGTGGGAGGCCTTCCCACTCTACGTCTTCCGGTACGCGCCACTCCAGAACCTTTCGGCCCCATCGGCCATCTGTTCTGCGAGCAATGTGCAATAAAAATTGTAAAATTATAATTCATTATGAACTAAATTTTAATCCCTACTAAAATTACAAATGCGAAAGTAACTCTGTCTGTCTGTTACACTTTCACGCCTAAACCGTGAAACCGATCGTCATGAAATTTGGCAAATAATTAGCCTGAGATATGGAGAAGGATATAAGCTTCTTTTTTAACGCGGTAAACGACATCCAAGTGGGCGGAGCGGCGAGCAAAAGCTAGTTCTGATAACAAAAATCAGTACTAATGCCAATTCTATTACATTGATAACTATCTTTTGTACTACTTATGATTATAATTTCAGGAAATTTGAGGAAATAGACATGAGTTCATGTTTCTATACAAACAAAAATCAATTTGAAAGGAAGACGAAAAAAAAAACAGAGTGTTCAACAATAGTAGTATCTTCACGACAATTTGGCGTTCAATTGGATAATGAAAGATGAGAGATTCTCAATACAATGACAAATTACATATGTTGGAAAAGTCTTAAACCAAATCTATGGAGATAGCTACTAGCTAATGCAACGTCCCGTGTGGTAGCCGGGCGTAAAATAATAACACCATCCCATTTCTACCAGTGGGTGTCGTAGGAAGCGACTAAGGTACTTACTACAGAATTGCAAAAAGGCTTAAGGAGAAGGACATAAGCTACTTTTTTACGCGATAACCGACATCCACGCGGGCGGAGCCGCTAGCAAAAGCTAGTAACTAATAAATTCAATAGGGTGGCGATGTAACATTGGAGTAAAAAGCTGTTTCGTTGAAAGCTGCGATCTTCATCATGGTGCAAGTCTATCACCGAGACCGAGAAGGTATAATACAGTTGTGGTCATTATAATTAAGAACGATTTCATGTTTAATGTAAATCATGTCATGTGTAGTTATGTGTTTCTTCTTAGAAGTAACTAGTTGTTTTATGAAATAGCCACATGAATAAAGCAAACGGGAAACAGGAATATAGAATGAAATCGCTAACCATTTGTTTTACAAATTTTATATATTCTCTCTATTATCAAATTCAAATAAAACACCTTAATGTTAAGTGCGTAAAGAAAAAAAGCAATTTAATACATCTTAAACTAAAATTAATAGTAGCATGTCCACGGCTTTTAATTAATTATTTACGGCGAGACGTTGACTCTAGAAATTTTTGACATTTCGCAAGAGAGATAGAGTTCCATTCTTCTAATAAGACGTCATATAGCTCTCTTAAAGTGCCACACTGTCGATTTGAACCTTTTTCTTGATTTCGCAACAAAGATGCTCTAATAGGTTTAAATCTGGCCCGTTAGCTGGCTAATCTAAGACAAAAAAATGATTGCGATTTGAGAAAATTCTAAACGGTGCGTGCAGTATGCTTTGGATCACAGTTGTGCTGGAATGTCTAATTAACCAGAAGCACGTTTTCAGCATAAGGTAACATTGTTTCTTCCAGTATACTCTTGTATTGGAATTGATCCATGTTTCCTTCTATCAGCTTAACAGGTCCGACACCATGTCATGTATAAACTAAGTGGAAAAAATACGTATCATTGAAGGTAACTCAAAAACTGCTAAATCACTATATTTGTATATCACTGTATGAAATATTGTACTTTTGTTTGTATTTAATGAAATAATAACGAAAAACTACTACAAATGCGTTGTTGCCAGCATGCGTGGGATGAACGCTCTTAACATTGTAGTTGAAAAACATGTTCTCCGGTTCTCCCATACATCGGAATGCGTGTCATTCAATTAGCCAAATGCAAAAGTAAGTTGGAAATCGCATTTTTTTAAACTAAGGTCTCCCATAAGGTGGACAGATGACCTTGTGAAGGCCGCAGCAATCCGCTGGATGAGAAGCACAAAACCGGTCGAAGTGGAGGAGCCTGGGGGAGGTCTATATCCAGCAGTGGACGTATTTCGGCTGAAATGATGATGATGATTATACAAGGTGTAACAGAATAGAAGCAAGACCTTAAAGTAGTTGGTTCCTAATTATCAATTTAGAATCAATTTCAGTAACTTTTAGCATGGGTATTTTTTCTCTAATTTCAAGGCAATAAGGCTCAATTTTAAATTCATAAAATAATTATAGGGTCAATACGTTTTTGTTTAACTCATCAGCTAACTTAAAGAAAGTGTTGGTATCGTCATTGTATTATGCTTTTAACTTAATACTGGAATTGGGGTGTTTGAGGTCTTGCATTAATTATGTTACATGTTTTCATCTGCATAGCCTTTACCTTTTTATGTATACAAAATACCCTTTCAAATAAAAGAAGAATAAAATAATGAGGTAGTAAAAATAAAATTAAAAACTTTTCAATAAACTCTTTTGTTTGAAGTCGTTTCAAAACAATTTCCTAGGAAAAAGAAAACAAAGCTCAACAGTAGTCAACGCGGCCGCAACTATAACACATTCATGTTTTGAAAAAGTTTGGTATTACGGATCCTTTTCTCTGACACTCATACATTTATGTGACTGACTTTCTACTCTGGTTGTGTCAAAGTTTCTTTCTTTTTTATTCTGTCGGAAACGGGGTAAACAATATGGGTAGGCAAGCCAATGCGCTGCGTTACCTTGCCATTTAGAAAGTAATTATTAAGAATTTTTTCTGCGAATAGCTTAATTTATCAGTACAAGTATGCAGATGGTGATTATTATCATAAAATATAGACATTGGTTGCAACAATAGTAAACATTTGTTGCAAGAACAGAAAACATTAACTTGGTTGCAAGAACCCTAGGTGACTTTACAAGCTTTTAAATGTTAGCTCTTGTCAAGACTTTTAAGACGATGTCACAGGTCTCAAGCTCGTACAAGAAGCTATTTTAATATGCCCTCCTTTGTTTACGCTATCATAATGATGCAATGATAACGTCCCTGGGCGGAGGGGTATCATAATATTGATGACTTTTATCCCGATATTAATACCGGAATCGGAACCATTAATTACGATGTGTAATTGTGTATGCTTGGGATTGCAAGTTGACACTACAAAAATGTATTCATTAAAAACGTGTTCGAAAGTTGTGTGATAACTTACAGTTCATAACTCTAAGTTATCAATTGTAAGATATTGTTCGTGTTGAACAGTTAAACATATATACTTTGTTATTTTTGTAGCAGCTCATAGCACTAACATTATTACAAGGACAAAAAACATAGACATTGGTTGCAAGAACAATAAACGTAGACATTGGTTGCAAGAACAATAAACGTAGACATTGGTTGCAAGAACATAAAACATAGACATTGGTAGGTTGTGAAACAAATAACACAAAATATATTTTTGACGAATCTAGTTTGATCTGGGCTTAGATGTTAATCGAAGCTTTTTTTAACATGTTAAATAATTAAAGCGGTACGTAATGTCTAAGACCAATAAGAAGCTTTGCTCTGCAATAATATCTATAGATACCTAAGACAGCGTTATGTAATTGCGTTGTTGAAACAAATAAATTATTGAACTTTTCTTAGCAGACATCATAATGATATTATGATGTATTTTTGACATATAAATATTTAGTAGTTAAAAAATCATCCAAACGTATGTAAATCAAAAAATACTTTTTAATACATAAAAGCACCTGCTAAAATATAAAAGATAGAAATATGTTTTTTTTTTGGGTGGGAAATCATCAAATAACTTCAACCGCTCTGGGTGGAGCACCTGGGCTTGTCATACTCTTACTGACTAAAAACAACCCGTGTTCCCTCAGTAGCGTGTGTGCCAGGGGCGGCGGCATCTGTTTCGAACAACCCGCACCCCTGATAGGCATCAGCCCTTGCGGGCCTCATCATACCCGGGCGTTTCCTCCCGCCTTATCCGAAACAGGAACCTCCCGAAATAGCCGTGTCCGGTGAGGGCCTGCGCCAGGCGGAAGGTGAGGACGCCGTGGCGCCTCTCCAACCACTCCTCAAAGAGGGGACTTACCGCCGCAATCGTGGCGTGCCCAATAGAAATATGGTGTCGCGGACTTTTTCGTAGAACTATTTAACACAGTTACAACAGGTATCGTGTGGTGCTGGACGTAAAAGAATAACACCATCCCATTTCTTCCCATGGGTGTCGTATAAGGCGACTCCCTTAGTCGCTTCCCTTAGTCGTCCTATAAGGCGACTAAGGGACTTACTATAGAATGGGCAACAGCGTTCTCTATGCATTTGACCACCATACTACGATCGCCAACCCACCTGCCAAGCGTGGCGATTATGGCAAATCCCCCCTTTTGGGGGAGGCTTATATCCAGCAGTGGACGTCTTTCGGCTGATATGTATGTTGGATCATTCGGTTCCCTAGAAAATGGTTGAGCTGGATGGTGCTGATCCACGCGTCAAGTTCGTGAACGGGCACCGTCGGTTGAGACTGGTCATCTCCTAACTGCCATGGCTTATTTTGAATCTTATTTTTTCTTATTACATTGTTCTCACATATACAGGATGTAACAGAAACCCTATTGCTATCCTTAATCACTTAAGATAACAGCTGGTATAGAATCACTATACATAGTTTCAGCTCAAAATAAAATACTCTAAGAATTGATACCAAATTTTCGGTTTCATAAGTTTCTTACATTCAAATCATAACAAACACGTCACCACTCTACGTAGGTCAATAACTTTCCTTATCACTTGCCAATATCACGATAAATCTCTTCCGGGTGATGTGTTTATTTCAATTTGAAAAGTTCGGTTACTGGTTTCAATGTTTTAAAAATTCTCATAACTTCCGAACATGTAGAGATAGAATTAAAAAACCTTTCCAATATCGTTTGATATCATCCAAAGAAGCCGTGCCCTTGGTGTGTATATACAGTTTCCGTTACACGTTGTAGAAGCACCAAGAATAATGTTCCCAAGATTTTGTAATACGCATGATTTAAAATAATGTCCTTGGAGTTTCTTGCCCGTTCTTCTCCATAGAGATCTACGTTTTGGAATGGGCACCTAGCTTCAACTTCGATTTTTTTTTGACAATTCAAAAGTGCCTGTAAAAGGTTTAATTGAAATAAATGCTTTGGGTTTGAGTTTGATAATGACGATGACAACTGTTTAGGCAGCGCATGCAAATAACTCTGTTTTAATCCGCCTGGTTAGATACAATTTATGATGACACGGCTAATATAATAGAAGTGAGGGAATCACTTCATAATTATTATAAATCTGACATTTACACCAGTGTTTGACATCATGGTGTTAAAAATCAACAGACTTTTTCGTTATTTTTAGAAGTCCGTTGTTTGTATTTTTATATTTAAAAAAGTCTTTTCCACTTTCTAGCTGTGGTGCCCCACACAAAGGACATTGACCAAAATCAATATCGCTTTAAAGGATAAGAGTATGGCCATAAAAACATACTCATAAATTATAAAATATTTTTTTAACTTTTCTCAGTTCCCATTATCGAAATCGTGTGTGGGGTTAATATTTTGTATTTAATTAGTGATTTATTTGATTTTATTGCGCTTATTTTTAAATGGCGTATTTTAGTGCAATGGTGTTGCCAATTTCAAGAACCTCCCCCTAAGCGGTCTTAACGGATACTCTAAGGCAGGGATGGCAAACCAGTGGCACGCGTGCCTTTGGTGGCACGCGTGAAAGTACGACATCAGCCTTCTTTTACATCCAATTTATGCTATCATACAAAAATATTTGATGCGCAACGGCGGTCCATAGCAAAATGGGCAATCTCTTTTGTAAACACTAGCTAATTAAATAACAGTGACAGGAAGTTATTGTAACGTCATCAACATACACTAAGTAAAATACGTATTATTAAAGCTAATTAAAAATCCTGATGAAATTTTATCAGAACTTGATCAAATTTTATATTGGACCGTTCAGTAAGCATACCCTTTCAAATACAAGAAATCGTTTTATAAAAGACAAAGCTCTGTGGTAGGAAAAATAAAAAAAAGAACTTATTGAGAATTTCCTAATCTTTTTTGTTTGATGTCGTTTATAAACGCTCTGTATTTGGGCTACTGTTATTGCGTGGCACGGATCCTTGTCTCTGACACTCGTTCATTTGTGTAACTCACTTTTTTCTCTGTTTGTGTCACAGTTAAGGCCAATTTTTGGTAATCCTGTCGGAAACGGTAAACTATATGGGTAGCCAAGCTACTGCGCTGCGATCCTTTGTCATTCAGAAAGTAATTTTATGCGGATAGCTTAATTTTTCAGTGCAATTATGTTGGAGGAGATGGTCATTGCCCATATACAACTTAGGTGATATAACAAGTATAAAAATGTTAGCTCTCATGAACATTTTGAAGACGGTGTCGCAGTTCTCAAAATATTGAAGAGCTATTTTAATCTGCCCACCTTTGTTTACGTTATCATAAGGTACAATGATAACGTCTTTCTGCGGAGGGGTATCGTAATATAGACGACTATAAACATATATTACATTTTTAAATATAAGAATAATTATAATAAAGCTCAAGCTAAAAACGTTTAAAATATATTTAAAAAATTGGATTATATTTATAACTACATAATTTCGTGTGCTTCCTACTTACAACGAATGACGTGAGTTAGTACTAATTTGGCCATTTTTATCTGGATGGTGACTGGGACTGAAATTTGAGTGTGGTGTAGGCGTGATGTGGGTGTGGGTGTACACATCTGACCATTCCTTCGGTGAAAGCAAGTGTGATGTTATAATAAATATCAAAAGTGCGACATTCCTCATAATTTCAAAGATTTTGATAAAGGCAATCTGTAAGATCTTTTTATAAAAATTTCAATTGTTTAATTAAGTTAGACAATTTTGTTGGAAAAATAGTGTTCAAAAATCGTTCTATTAGTAGTTTACGAAACTGTTGAATTTTAGATTTTATTAAAACACGAGTCAAATCGAGCGTCGGACTAGTTTTATAGGTTACCTATCATAAGTTGGAAAAATATTTGACCGAATTTCATTTCACCTAAAAAATATTACTACAACGAAGTCATGTCTACCACTGTATTAGTTGACCTATATCAATTAGATTTTTTCTTAACTCCGAAGTTTCATTTGGTCGAGAAACATTTTACTGAAGTTACCTTAGCCGAAATAACATTTATTCGAAGTATTTTTTTTCCGAACATTCACTATACCACTGTTTTATTTACAAAATTTTCATTTCAACCTCTATTCATCTCTGTTTTCTATTTTTATTATCTCGTATATACATTTCATCCTTGTTTACATGCACACAATGATGCTTGCTTTAAGCATGCAGCATGCAAGCAGGCATGCAGCATGAAAACAGGCATGCAGCATGAAAACAGGCATGAAGCATGCAATCAAGCATGCAGTGTGCAAACAAGCATGCAACATGCAGCAAGCATTGTTTCTGTTACGGCTCCGGCGCTACGGGGTTCGGGCAACCCCACGCCAGCTTATCGTCGTATATGGTTTTAACGCTCACCTCATCCCTTCACGCGGATCTTCAAACCACCTGCTCCTCAGCTTGCGAGCCGCCCCACCACTCCGTGCCTACGCGGGTTTAAATTACACTCTGGCAGACAAGACTGCGTGAAGTCGGTTTTGCAGCGATTCGTTTCTCACTAAATATTGTAGCTCAAAATATTGACTTTTTATGACACAATTTTAATTTAATATTGAAATTGCTACCAACAATCCGGCTCTATAATATATGTGTGAGCAAATAATATTCCAGTAAAATGTTGTTTCGGTGTGGTAAATAAACCATTTCGAAAAATGAAAAAAGTCCAAAAGAGGCTTCGGCCAACAGCAAAAAGTTATTTTGTAAATCGGCGAAATATAGTTCGGTAAAATAATACCTATGCCACACGATACTTCGATGATCTAAAAATATGTCAAATAATGAATATAGCAAAAAACGTAGGTCAATAGTTTTTCCTTGATAAGTGTGCAAAATTTCAAATTAAATAGACTTGATGTGGGTGAAATTTGAGTTTCAAGATTCCATTACATTAGATAGATTGATACAGGCAAAGCTAATAAAAGCGTGATAGAAACTTTAAACTTGTGCGTAGATCTGCGAAGTGCGATTCTGCATAAAACTTCGAAACTTACTGATCAAGTGGCCGCGTCAGTCATTTATTTGAAATTATGGTGTCCATTATTCGAATTTCACCGTTACTGTCCGCTAGTAAATACGTATGTCCTGCTAACATTTCGGGCGAGTGAATTACATGGTACAAACGTTAATTCAGTCCCTCGAAAGCGTTAACAGGAGATAGTGAGTTCAACGGACAGTTTATGACCCTATAGTTATGTTCTACTCGATGTTGATGATGATGTTAAGGTGTGGATATGGTGAAGCTTGAAAAGTAGTTTCTTGAAGACAGAAGGTTCTGTAACTTCGTCGGCTGGGTAGTTTGTCTACATTTTGTCAACGAGTAAACAGTTGTTACCTTACTGATCAAGTCAGTATGGTATCAAAGTTTACCTGCTGAAAAGTAGCATGTCTATCATTGGCATTGTCATTAACGAAATATCTCGCAAAAAAATATAACAAACAATACATGTTAAGAGGCTGTATAAGACTGACTTTTCCTAAAATAGTCGCCAATTTTAGGTCGGTTAAACAAAATCAAATAATAAATAGAAAAGTAACTCATTTATTGGATAATAACAGAAAGGATCTTTCATATCGTGCATTAAGAGGGATATTAAACTGTAACTCAAAGCATTTATATCAAATAAACCAATTACAGGCACACTTGAATTGTCAAGATTGGTGAGTTAGAAAAATGAAGTTATTTGCTCATTCCAAAGCTTAGTAAGTATCTATGGAGAAGAATGGGCAAGAAACTCCATGGACACTCTTTTAAAAACATTATATTGTTACAAAAATTTGGGTACATCTTTATGTTGAAATTATCAATATGAGAACGATTTAATTAAAACAAAAATAAAATAACAATTCAGAAATTGAGAGAGAGAGCTAAGATATGACCAGTCTCTACTGACGGCCCTCGGTTACGAACATGGCGTATGGATCAGCACCATTCAGCTCAACCATTTTGAAGGGAACTTAATGATCCAACACACGCCACCACCAGCGAGACAGATTACAAAATAGAAGTGCTCAGTTTTAAGTAAATTTAACGGAGCATGGCAACCGATCGCGCGTGTGTGTATTGTAAAATACACTACGCACACATGAAAACCGCAAACTGCGTACCAGTTAAAGAGAGTAAAGCTAAAGCCCGCGCGTCGCGAGAAATGATTTATTTTAAAATCAATATCAATAGCATATTGATTTATTGCATTACCTACAGCAATTGTTTTAAAATATTACTTTGCTTTTAAATAGGCAGTTTTTTGTTTTCAAGCAAGCTGACTTAGTAACCTTGGATAACAATAATACTTCTTGTTTGAATTCGGAGTAAACATAGATAGATAAAAAAAAAAAACAGATAAAAAAATATCATTAATTCTCTGCTTTTCAGAATTCGTTTTGGTGTGTTACTGTCTGAAACATAATAAATTGAATTGAGCATTCCAAAGTACAAAGTACAGCGCTACCATGGTAATTTTTATAAAGTACTAAACGATTGTTTGTTCCGTGTTACAACTAAAACAAATATGAAACATCCTTTGCCAAGACAAGCTTTTTACTGACCTATAAAAACAAATTGAAATATTTTTTTGAACACTCTCAAGACAATTAATGAAATATTCCCTGACATATTTTTTTTTTAATTTTGGCTATTCTAAGTCAAGCGCTCAAATTCAGGAAAACATGTGATCTCTTAAATCTCACAGAAATCACACTAGTTTGAATAAATGACTTTTGATTTTGATATAGTATTTCAACTCTACTGTAGATTTGTAGACGATTTTCTATTCTGTATTCGTCTAAGTACCTGGTACTTATTGACAGGCCTGCACTGTCCTCCCATACATTTTATCTCAGAAAACATTGTTAAAGCCAATCATTTTTAAAAGAGTAACCGTGGAGTTTCTTGCCGGCTCTTCTCCATAGGAAACAACATTTTGGAACCGTGCACCTAGCTTCTGACGTTTCATAAGTGCCCATGCAGGTTTATATGAAATAAACATATTTTTATTTTGATCTTAAATCACGTAAATTATCGAAATCGACAAAATTTCGTATAACGCCTTAACAAGTTTACGCAGATAGAAACAGTCCTTTACTATAATGAAACCTACTTGTGTAGGTATGTTTTTTTTTCATTAATAAATCTAACCAAAGCTCTCGGCAACTATTAGTTAAATAGTACGTAAATAAACATAAACATGTTTCTTTAACATTTGGATTTGAAATACATAAAAAGCGACTATAATCATGACGTCAAAGTGAAAAAAGTCATGGCTAGTCAAGAAATACCTAAGCACCGGTGATCACTTCATTTCGTGGAAAATAAGGAACATAAAAAAACGTTTTCTTTTAAGGAAAAATTTACGACAAAGTGAAAAAATGTCGGTTGTTCTATTGTGACAGTGACTTTTGTAAGTTTTAAATAACAATGACAGGAAGTTATTGTAACATCATCAACATAAACAACGTGATAAAAAAAGTATCATTGCAGCTAACCCATAAACACTAATACGCAGTTGACCACATTAATATTATGGGATCACTATTTAAGTGTACCCTTTCTAAAGAAGAAAGAAGAATTTTCAAATCAGTTTACAAATAGGTAACAAACTTAAAAAGAAATTAAAATACAACCGAATTGAGATCCTCCTTCTTTTTTAAAAATTAGCCTGTCGAGTTCCCACTGCTGGGACACAGGCCTACTCTCTGTGAGATGAGTGGGAGAGAACTGTAAATACACATGTCTTCGAAAATGCCGGTTTCCTCACGATGTTTTCCTTCACCATTTCAAGAGCGGTGATGAAATAATTAACACATATAGTAAAGTGCCTGTCTGGGTTCGAACCTACGATCTACAACTCGGAACTATAATACGGTTAATAAAAGAAAATTTGTATAAATTTCATTCCATTGCTACGCTTCGGTTTTAGTGTATAATTTATGGTAATCCATCTTCCTGATACGTTGTAAATGTAATGACCAATTTATTACAAACAAAATGACATGTTGTGGCGCGTTGGAAGGAAGTTGTCATGGGAAACACTCAATTAGTTTGAACAATGTCATAATACATTATGACGTTGTATTTTTGCAGAGCAGTACTCTGTATTTTAGAGAATAGATCGTTAAGATTTGTGCTACACAACAAGCTGTAATCAAATGATTACTAGATGTAGTTATATAGTTAAGTTTAAATAACATTAATACATTTAGTTCGTGGTAGCCCAGTGGTCACTGCCCCGTCGTAAGAGTTACATAAAGGTCGTGGGTTCGAACCAACACAGGCACTTTCTGATCTATCTAATCTAATAGCATGTATTGTCCTACTGTAGGTCAAAGGCCTCCATCTGCCTTTTCATACAATTCTGCTAGTACTTTACTTTGTGTAGATTATTTTACCTCAGCTCACAAAACAGTAAAGGAAAACATCGTGAAGAGACATGAGACGTCTACAAACCCACACTGGGACCGCTTGGTGGATTATAGCCCACTTCCTGTCACAGAGAGGGGGTTTGTGTCCCAGCAGTGGGAACATTATAGACTGATTATAGTGATATTTTATCTCGTCAACTAATTTATAAAATTGTATGTTAAAATGACGATTTCAATTGAGTTTGTAAAACTGCACACCAAATACACCAATATCTGTAAAACTACACCATACGGCCATATAAGCAAGCCATTTGGTGTGAAAGAAACCACAATAATAATGGAAGCTTGCCGCTAATTAGCCCCTAAAGAAGCATTTTGCATACAAATTATTTCAACCAACTGCTTATGGAATTATCTGTTTGTTGAGTAATAAAGTTAATAATTCAAAGAAAATTGTTTGGTCTCACTTTATAAGTCACTGAATGTGTCCTGCGATTCACATAAGTCTCGATACCGTGGAAATATCGGGATAAAAAGTATCCTATGTCCTCATCCTGGACATGTCGACTCATGTGCGAAATATCATGTAAATTCGTTCAACCGTTTTAGCGTCAAAACGAGGGGGTTGTGGCTAAATAACAATAGCTGCACGGGTTGATCGGCCAGGTTAAGCTACGCTTGCCGCGGTTGGTCAGTGGATGGGTGACCATCTTTACATACCAAGACACCTCCATGCCTCGGAAAGCACGTTAAGCCGTTGGTCCTGGCTGGCATTTGTGGATCTTTGACAGTCGTTACGGGTCGTCAGAAGCCCGAAAGTCTGACAACCAGTCTTACTTAAGGGGTATCGTATTACCCAGTAACTGGGTTGTGGAGGTCAGATAGGCAGTCGCTCCATGTAAAATACTGGTATTCAGCTGCATCCGGTTAGACTGGAAGCCGATCCCAACATAGTTGGGAAAAGGCTAGGCAGATGATGATGTTTTAGCGTGAAAACGTAACAAACAAACATATAATATTTTTTTTCTCTTTTTTAAATATTTTAGCTAAGATTGAGTTATGGAGGATCTAGTGAGGACGACATTGTTTCCATCGCGGATAGAACCTGATGAGACTGACACAGGAGCGTGACCAATGGCATAAGAAAAGAGAGACATATGTCCAGCACTGGGCGAAGTGGGATTGTGGATGACCAAGACCAAGTCTGGAATCCATAGATCAAAATGGGTAGAATGCACTTGTCCATAATTTTTCACTTTAGTGACAATAGGTTCCTAGTAATTTCATCAATGTAGTTAAGTACAAACAAATTAGTTTCGCGCATGAGTTACAAGCCATAATTAACCATGATGACACCCTAGCATGTGCACTCGACCGTGGCCAGTTAGTGCACTATTGTTGAATACTGTGTCGTGCCGCTATTAATTAAAGCAAGCTTTTTTAAACAGTAGTTTGTTGTAAAAATATTTAATAAATAATTCGTTCGAACAAATAATGCAGTGCCTCATTGTTGGATTGACCATTTAAAAGTGCTTTTATTATTCAACTAGTTTTTGGAGGTTGGAAATTGTCCCAAGGGTACGTACACCCAAAAAGTATCCATGTGTTAATTTAGGATATATGAAATCACTGTGTGCCAAATTTCATACAAATACGCTCAGTAGTTTTTCGTGAAAGAGTAACAAACAATGTCCTCACAAATCATCATCATCTGCCTAGCCTTTTCCCAATTATGTTGGGGTCGGCTTCCAGTCTAACCGGATGCAGCTGAGTACCAGTATTTTACATGGAGCGACTGCCTATCTGACCTCCACAACCCAGTTACTGGGTAATACGATCCCCTTGGTAAGACTGGTTGTCAGACTTTCGGGCTTCTGACGACCCGTAACGACTGTCAAAGATCCACAAATGACAGCCGGGACCAACGGCTTAACGTGCTTTCCGAGGCACGGAGGGGTCTTGGTATGTAATGATGGTCACCCATCCACGGACCAACCGCGGCAAGCGTAGCTTAACCTGGCCGATCGACCCGTGCAGCTATTGTTATTTAGCCACAATGTCCTCACAAATATTGACATTTATATTATTAGTAGGATAAAATCTCGCATTACATATTTTTAAGCCATTGCGAGATTGATTTTTTATAACCTATCTTAAAATTCAAACCATTATTCAATATTTTACAATCAAAACCCGTTCTGTCATTATGATTGTCCATCTGTCCGCGTCTATGGAAAAGGGAAGATTTCAGCAGCCTAGCATTCAATAAGGTACCTACATATTATCTCTTTTCAAAGCTATCAGACCAAAAATTGCAAATTAAAATAATAATGCCGCTTATTCATTCTTCAGTATTGTTAATTCATGCTATTCATTGAAACATTGTAAGCTACACCAATGATGTGACCGATATCGACAATACAAAGGCACACGTGTCTCTTCACATATGGGAGGGAAGAATTACAGGTTATTTTGTGCAATTATTAGGGCATTCCAAATAGCCAGGTGCTGTCTGGTCGATGAATAAAACACGAATCCTTTTGAAATCTTTTCAACAATAACGTAATGGTTACAATGTGCATACCATTTCCCTCATCGTAATTGACCTCGTCCTCTACAATACTGTGTTCAATTATTGTATTTTTCGTGGTGAACTGAGTATTCTACCTTCTGTTTTTAGCTATTTCTTCTTACACACTGACGCCGCGACGTCAGCTAATTAGGTCATTTTGTGGTTATGACTGATTGCTAGTCAGCTGGTTTTGGCAAGGATAACCGACTCATTAGATACATAAGTATATGTAGGTACCTACATATTACCTACAACATAACATTAAGGTCGCACCGAGCTTCTGAGGCTAATTGAAGCGTGG
Organism: Polymixis flavicincta; assembly: GCA_949987655.1. Taxonomy (NCBI): domain Eukaryota; kingdom Metazoa; phylum Arthropoda; class Insecta; order Lepidoptera; family Noctuidae; genus Polymixis; species Polymixis flavicincta. The sequence continues at coordinate 3,791,741 of OX465171.1, read as the reverse complement.
CGGCTCAGACTACAGCGGGCGGTTCGCGGGTTAATTTTGATATTTTCTGAGTATTATTAAGTTAGTAAAACAAGTACTGCTTTTGAAAATATACAGGAAAAGATTTTATCCAGTGGTTCTACAAAAAAAAAAATTGCTGTTCCGTAATTTTTTACCGCGTAGGTATTGCACTTTTCTATGAAACAGCTGTTTTTTTGTATAACCGGCGAAAAATTTCTGTGCTGGGGGGGTCTACAATGATATGCTGAATTCATGGTTAAAGTTTGCGCACTGGATAAAAACTTATCCTGTATACATTATAGATAACAAGTCGTTTTGTTATTATCGAAAACTGATGACGTTCTAATTAATTAACTTAGAGGATTCTTTTGATGATTTTAGTTAGTCTTTTCAGCTGAAAGACGTCTACTGCTGGACATAAGCCTCCCCCAAAAAGGGGGGATTTACCATAATCACCAGGCGCACCTTGGCAGGCGGGTTGGCGATCGCAGCACGGTGGTAAAATGCATAGAGAACGCCGCTGTCCATTCTCTAGTAAGCCCCTTAGGCGCCTCCTACGACACCCACGGGAAGAAATGAGATGGTGCTATTCTTTTACGTCCGGCACCACACGGAACCTTTAACGGGATTTTAGTTAATTATTACAATTCTGTAAATCTCATTTCATGCCTAACAAATACATATGGTTTTACAAAATTACGTATAGTAGTGGTCGCCCTGGTTGAAAACCGAGCTTACTTAAAAAACCGGAAATTCAACCATAATTATTAATATAGTAGCTTTTTCGAACGACTTCGACCGTGTGGACGTCGGAAATTATCCCACTGGAACGTGCTACTAGGATAAAAACAAACCTATATGTTAATCCATGTTATAAACTATTCGTGTGCCAAAATTGATGCAAATCCGTTCAGCCGTTTTCGCGTGATTGAGTAACAAACATATAAATATCCAAATATCTAAATAAAGTAGGATTAGCTTTCTGCACTCCTACATGATTATAAACTTTAACTGTGCCAAATTTGATACTCCTTCGTCGGCATAATCTTCGTAAATAGAGGTACAAAGTTTTTATTTCACGTATTAAATATATGGATTTAAATTACTGTCGATGTTATTATGGTCGCGAATCATAATATTTTCAACATGCAGCCTGATCACTGCAAATTTCAAAAACCGTAAGCAAAATTTAAACTTCGCGAGCCACCCTGACGACTACGCCTTCTGCCTGGGGTGCGGGTTGTTCGAAAAAGATACCGCCGCCTCTGGCATATAGGCAACTGAGGGAACAGGGGTAGGTTTTAGTCATTCAAAGTCTGACATGCCCTCCTGCTCCACCCAGAGCGGGAGAAGTGATTAGATGATTGTACACCCATAAAAAAAAACAACGATTACGCCTTAAGGCGCGTACACATAGCGATCCGTTGTGCAGGTCCGTTACTTGATGGCGTAGGTATGTAGTTGTATAAGCTAGTTCACACACATGAAAGTATTCCGAATCCAATAAAGAACCTCACACACAACATAAGTACTGATTTCTGTTTCTCGCAGCTAACGCACAAGAGCACCTTGAGAAAATCTTTGCCTTAAAAATTGATGCAGCCAATAACGCCGGGGTTCCTGCGTCGCAGACGACGATAGTAGGTACCAATACAACACGAGCACGTCCATCCTTGAAGAAAGTTGGTGATATACTGAAGACCGAAACTCTCCAGTAGCGTCGGATCCGTTAAAATCGGTGCTGTTAATGCTGTGCGAATATTGCCGTAGCGACGGATCCGTAGAAAAAGGATCCTGTAAAACGGACTTTCTATGTGTACGCGCCCTTACACTGGCTTACCGTAGTAGTTGCAATAGAATAAGATACCAGCGGAGTATTAGAGGAACACACTAACAGTAGACGAAGTTATCATTTTATCAGCTCAACAACATTTGATAAAGATGGTAGGGATGAAAATAAAATGATGCTATCTGAAAAATGATTAAATCTATCTCTAACTCCTTTTAGCATGGTGTGTTAAACAATGTTTAAACATAGATTAATATAACCCTAAATATAGTTAAAACACACAGGAATGGCATTCCGCCACAAATCATTAAATGCAACATCGGGTGTGTCGAATACGCTGCAATCTTAAATGTATGGAAAGAGAAAGTACACATCAAACATAGAGGGCCCACCATCGGTCAATACTTGAATGCACAATATCAGATGATTTACTTATACTATTTTACCAATAAGTACTCTTAGTTCTCAGTAAGTCTCCTTACACAGCTTTATCTGGGACTTCCAATCACTATTCAATAAAGTTTATTTGTAAAAATTATACACACTTTTTCCTTTTGAAGTCCATTTTTCACTGTCCGTTTGTAAATAAAAACAAAAATAAACAAAATTATGGTTGACTTGGAATTTGAACTTTAACGTGTATGACATTGAGTTTGTATTCCCGAAATAATTATTATCTGAGATTCCAAATTCAAATAAGCAAATCGCAATGTGATTGTCGTCTTAACATTATAACTTACCACTAATTGACGAGTAGAGCGTTATTGAGATGGACACGAAGAGACACGCAACACAGAATGCTGTTTTCTTCCACATGGCGATCCTACGGCCGCCGTAGTTCCGACCAAAATATAGTCTCGGTTGAAACATCTTTGAGCTGGAAAAAGGAACAATAGTTAGCAACCTTTGAATTGATTAACTTTTCGAACTTAAAGTTCTTACTCCAAATTACACTAATTGTTATTCTCAAGACGGGGACGCGTCAACAGGTGGTGTGAACTACTCTCAAATTACTTTCAAAATCTGTTTTTCTGTTGAATAGAAAATAAAAGTATTGGGAAGAAAAAAGTTTTTGGAAGAAAAAAAGTATTTATCAAATTAATGGGGGGATGTATGGGTGCTATATGGAAACACTAACAATTTTTTTGTTGTCTTTACTCGTTTACTCGTTCCAATATTTCGATTTCATTCATTCGTTTTTATTAAATTTATGGACGATCTGTTTCAATCCACTGTCACTTCAGATTTGTAACCGAAAAACCCTCAGCTTTAATGGCGGGAAGAGTACAATTTTTTAATTTTTTATTTGGTAGTCTCGGTATCGGATATAAGTATACTTTCGTTTTGTTTCATCAGTACCGACCAATAGTTCAGAAATTACCCATATGAGTGATTAGTTTTATGCTTTACAGAAAACATTTGATAATAAAGTATTTCCGCATACTTTATTTTATAAAAAACTATAAAGTATGTTATCGAAAATAAGAGGGGATCCGTTATTAAATTACAGTATGGGTGGTTACCGTAACGTAGACTCACATTAAGCGAGAAATGTTATCTCGAAGGAAAAAACACCAAAATAAACATTACCAAATTAACTTGATAATTATGATGGGAGATTAAACTGTCGAGAAGTTCCAATCCTAGGGACTAGGTTTTAAAGTTTCAATTGTCTTGAACACCAGAGCAAGTGAGAACATTCAAACCCAATTAAAGTTCTGTCGCCCCAGCTGTCAAATGCACCTCCCAGCTGAAGATAGTTCTAGAAAATGCAATCAATTCCGAAAGTCAAAAGTTTCCTAGTTATAAAAAGTATTTAAGGTGGAACCGCCAGGAAGGCCATTTAATTCAAATATTCTTATGTTTTTGCAATTCGCAGATCAGTTTGCAGCCTGTATTTTTGATAAAAATATGGATTGCGACCAGAGCACGTATTTATTTATAGCATAATAATAATGGAAATCTCCAGGGCCGGACGGGCTGCACAACTTCTGGATCAAATGGTTCATGGGATCGCACGCTCGCTTGGCGGCTCAGTACCAGACTACTTTGGAGTCTGATTCGCTATCCCAGTTCCTGACAACAAGAGTTACCCACCTGCTCCATAAATCAGGTAGTACCGTGGAACCCAAAAATTATAGGCCGATCACTGGTTTACCGACGGTCTATAAAGTTGTTACATCCATTTTGAGAGATAAAATTTACAATCATATAGACACTAACTCCATCATGTCAGTCTCTCAAAATGGATGTCGGAACGGGTCCCGCGGTACTAAGGAGCTGCTCCTCATTGATATGGCCATTAGCCAACAGGTTTGCCGTTCCCGAAAGGATCTTTCGACATGTTGGATAGATTACAAGAAGGCCTATGACTCAGTGCCACATACATGGCTCATGAGGGTGCTGGAGTTGTATAAAGTAGATACAACTCTGCGCACCTTCCTGGTGCATGCATGGGGCAATGGAGGAAGGTCCTTCGATACCCAGGATGTCGAAACATCCAGAGGAATAGCGAGCCGATAAGGATCGAGCGAGATATATTTCAGGGCAACAGTTTGAGTCCGCTTTGATTCTGCCTAGCCTTGAATCCTCTAAGCACACTGCTAGAGGATTCAGGTATAGGCTATCGGCTGAGGAGAGGTGGTCAGGTTATATCTCACCTCCTCTACATGGATGACCTAAAACTCTTTGCCCCCAACAATGTGCAACTGATGGAGCTACTGAAAGTAACTGAAACCTTCAGTAGCGCCATCAGGATGGAATTTGGTGTGGACAAATGTGCGGTCATGCATGTAAAGCGAGGGGAGATTGTGGAATCTGTGGGAACCCAACTCTCGGATTCCATAAACCTTCGAGCCCTCTCCGCAACCGAAACCTATAAGTATTTGGGTATGTCGGAAGCTTTAGGCATCAATGTTACTGACATGAAGCAATCGTTGAGGGAGCGCTTCTTTGGCCACCTGAAGAAAGTATTTAATAGTATTTTATCAGGCGGTAACAAGGTACGCGCCTTCAACGGTTGGGTCAAGCCGGTTTTGATGTACTCTTTCGGCATACTCAAATGGACTCAGACCGAACTCGACGCCCTGGATAGGAGGGTCCGTACGCTGCTGACTGCATATCGAATGCACCACCCACGGTCATCGGTAATGAGACTGTATATCCCGCGAAAATGTGGAGGGCGAGGCTTTTTAAATGCTAAGACTCTCCACAATCGCGAGATATGCAGTCTCAGGGATTACTTCCTAAAAACCGACGTGGGGATGCATCGAGATGTAGTTGCGGCAGATAAGGGCCTCACCCTGCTCTCCTTGGCTAATGAGAATTGGCGCAAGCCTGTAGTGCTTAACTCTAATGATCGCATGGAAGTATGGCAGAGTAAGGAACTTCACGGACGCTTTTTCCGGGCCCTACATGAACCCGATATAGACTTTCTAGCGTCCGTAGCCTGGCTGCGTTTCGGTGACCTCTTTGGGGAAACCGAAGGTTTTGTCTGTGCAATTATGGACGAAGTTATCATGACGAACAACCACCTGAGATTTATTGTGAAAGACGGCACGATTGACATTTGTCGGACATGCCACCGTCCGGGTGAATCAATCAGACACATAATCTCCGGGTGTTCTCGTCTAGCTAACGAGGAGTACTTGCATAGACACAACCTTGTAGCCAGGATTATTCACCAGCAACTTGCTCTGAAATACAGCCTTGTGGAATCAAAAGTGCCGTACTACAGGTATGTGCCCGACCCAGTTCTCGAAAAGGGACATTTCACACTGTACCGGAATCGATCCATCATCACTGACAGGACTATTGTTGCCAATAAGTCTGATATAGTGGTGGTGGATCGACTAGAGCGGCGTGCAATTATCGTTGACATAACGGTCCCGCATGAGGGGAACCTCGTGAAAGCCGAGAAAGATAAACAAATCAAGTATCTTGACTTGGCTCACGAGGTTGTTGACATGTGGGATGTGGACTCAGCGATCATTGTACCGATAGTGGTATAGCCAATGGCATTATAGCCAAGAGCCTCGATCAACATCTGACGAGGTTCTCGTTGGGCAGCTGGGTCAAGGGCTTGATCCAGAAAGCGGTACTCCTGGACACGGCTCGCATTGTTAGGAGGTTCCTCTCTCTGGAGCCCTGACCACCGGTAGCTTGGACCTTGTTTCCGATACCGGTGGGCTACTATTTTTTAAATTTTTAAATGTTTTAATTTTTTATAATAATATTTAAAAATGTAATTTATATGTTTATGTTAAAATTAAAGTCATCAACACAACCCACTAACGTCATTTAATCCCATCGAATGATTTTTTCATGAAATTAGTTTACATTAATGAACTTATCACTCTCATTGGGGTCCCATAGAATTTATATGAAAGGTATACGTTTAACTATCATGCGATGCGGAATATCTTCTATAACAATAACTGTATCGCAGCCATTTCAGACTTCATAATCAGCCCATAATGATCCCACTGCTGGGACACAGGCCTCATCCCCGACTGAGGAACTACTTCTTCTAAAGCCCACCCACGCCTTAATCCACCACGCGGACTCATTATGAAAGTGTAAAATCCATTAGGACAGCGACCTATAACGCGCTAAGGCGAGAGAGCGAAGCGAGTTTGCTGCGGTCGCGGTCGCCGAGCGCCAGATCTGCTCTATTGTTGGTGAATAATTTATTTATTTTATACTTTATGCACACACATGTACAGAGGCGGACGTTTGCGTTAAGTTAGAACAGTGACCATTAACGCGCTAAGGCGAGCGAGCGAGAGGGCTAGTCGCGGTAGCAGCCGCCGAGCGCCACATCTGCTCTATTGTTGGTGAATCATTTGCGTTAGGTTAGATTAGAACAGTGACCATTAACGCGCTAGGCGAGCGAACGAGGCGAGCTTGTCGCGGTAGCAGCCGCCGAGCGCTAGATCTGCTCAATTGTTGGTGAATCATTTGCGTTGGGTTAAGTTAGAACAGTGACCATTAATGCGCTAAGGCGAGCGAGCGAGGCAAGCTTGTCGCGGTAGCGGCCGCCTAGCGCCTGATCCCCTCCATTGTTGGTCTGCACCCGGTAAGAATACCTAAAAACCTAATACCACTTTAGAATACCCTGGAATCTCTCTATTCTACTAACTAGTTTTATCATCCACCGGGTGCAAACTCCGGAATGAACGAGAATTTTACTTAAAAAACGTAGTAAGACTTCCCGAAACCCAGTATTTGAACCCCGTCTACCTAAGTACCTCTTGCCAAAATGATAAAATATAAAATCGCCAGTGGCAAATTATAATATAAAACTATAAGAACAGCCAGCAAAACAAATCGTCTACAAGCAAAAAGTAGTGCAAGAAAATAAATAGATTCAAAGTATACGTGGGTAGCGAAAGTATTTATCTAAATGTGTGACGAGAAATAAATTATTTTGTTCAATTGATCTTATTCTTTTATTAGCAACGATCCCAAAAATTGATTTAATTGAACTCCTTGATTCAACAGATTTTATAAAAGCTCTTTAAATAAACATGCAGAAGGCTGTAAAACTAAACGTTATCATGAAAAAGTCTGAATATTCCTTCGGAGAATTTGTTTGATAATTTAAACCGGAAGATATATAATGAGGACTTAGAAATTTTAATCAGATTTGTGATATGTGTGCATCCGGTAAGAATACATAAAAACCTAATACCACCTTAGAATATCCCGGAATCGTACCCAAGGCTCTACTTTGTTAGTAGAGTCTTAGTAGTAGTCGTAGAGTTTATCATTTACCGGGTCCAAACTTCGAAAAGAGCGAGAATTTTACTTAATAAAACATAGTAAGACACCCGGGATATGCACCCTGTCTACCTAAGTACCTCTTGCCAAAATGATAAAATATTAAATCGCCAATAGCAAATAATAATAAAAAAAAATGTATTAGAACAGCCAGCAAAACAAATTGAAACGATTTAGTTTTTGATAGGTTTTCTTGTAGAACAATCAAAATTTGCAGTGCAAGAAAATAAATAATCTAGATTCGTAGTATAAGTAGGTACCAAAAGTAATTATCTAAATAGTAATAAAAATAACATTCCATCTAAAATTTCTAAGGGGCCTCTGCGAGTTGGCTTCGGCCCCTCGTACTTCCAAAGGACCGGGATCCGAGGGTCCTGAGCTATGTTAACTTATATAAATAATAATATTTCACATATATTTTTAAATGTTTTTTTTTTTATATCTAAATATTTTATTTCATGATTAAGGCTGCAGTATTTTAGTATGCATGTGTGTAATCTAAGAAAATATGTAAGTACATAAATAACTGCATATATCGTATTTTGGAAAATGTATCTCTTAATAAACATTGATTTTCGTTGATATGTATTTGTTGTTTTTAATAAACATAATATTACTTCATAAGCAAAAAACCCGCTTTTCTTCATACATTCGAATATCCGAATCCCTAACGACAACAATTAGTCCGGTTAATCGAGTTTCCACCGAACTTTACGTACTAATATTTATAAATGAAGTTTATATACATTTATTAAAATACAGGAAATAATAATAATGCACATTTATTTCAGAAAAAAAAAACACATTTTAAACATATATTTTAAAAACAACTGATTCACATCAAAATAAAAATAAAACAGTTAAGGAACAGGTACACACATTAAGACCTAAAGGAACTGTAAATAGACTACTGTTGCTACTGGCCCTATCACGACTTAGCAGCGACGCACACTGCTTCCTTATAAGAGCATGTAACCCGTCAGTGTGCGTTGTTGCGAACATAGTCAAAGTACTGCAGAATCGTGGTAGCCCCAGCAATACCCTAAACCCGTTGTTGTGTTGTACAAGTAGGGCGTTGTATGACCAAAGTTTGTAGTTAACCACAAGCAGCACGTGTAAAGTGTTTGGCAGTAACACTTAAAAAAAGTCACTTATTTACTGCTACGCACGAACCTGCGGGCCAACTATATTACACCGGATAGCAAGCGCCCTATCTACCCTTTCCACATCCGCGTTATCCTTTAGGTGCTCGGAAACCTAGTGGCCCAGACACTTGAACTGAGCGACTCTGTATAAGGGGGTAACTGTAGGTACAGTCACGTGATTTTTACCCCGCCCCTTAAATACTAGGAATTCACTTTTAGCATAGGACTCACAAATCCGCACCAGCCGATCGATGGACTCAGCAGTACCATAACATCAGCATAACTGATATTGTTAAGACAAACGCCGTCTATGTACCTACCTAGCACCCGACACTGGCACTGCTAAGTTCACCGACAAGTTGGTTAATTTACTGGTTGAAGAGCTTCAGTGAAGTCAGTCAACTAGGACACATCCGATAAAGAGCCTGCCCACCTGACACTATTTTTCATCACTATAATATTGAACAGTCTGCTTAAGGGAACACTGGTCGCGGGCTCGAATTCGACCGGCAGAGATAGTATCAGTGAAGAGCAGCTACACGTACAACAGTATTGAGTGAGATGCACGAAATTTATAGAAAATTAGAACCGAAAAAAAATTAAGAAAAGTCCTGTGGACGAACGAGTTTTATGAAAAAACCAACATAAAAATGTTTGAGGCATGTCATTACCGACATTTTTTTGCAGATTTTACACTACTTATTATTTAAACAGGCCCAAAGTTGCGGTAAAATTAGCAAGAAAAACGAATCTTTAAAAAATTATGGACTCGTTTCACCTTAAGCCACGTAGTAGCAATTTCCGTTGATAAACCAGATCGAAATCCAAATTGAGCGTCATGAAACTTAAATCCCAGTTGGAGGTCAAGCAGACTGTCCAGTACTTCCGCAGTAACCACGGCTAATGAAATAGGTCTATAATTAAATTAATCCTTCACTTTTGTTTTTACGAATTGGTCCAACAACAGTGTTAATCAGTGTATCCGGTAGGTAAAACATTGCCAACACCCTTGGCAAGTGAACTCCTGCATTTTGCAGATGCTGAAGCTGTCATGATCAGGTGATTTACATCTTCTCATATTTCTAATAATGCCTGCCATATCCTTGGCTGAAAACCTGACTTTAAGATCGCTGACGACTGACTCAACCATCAGGCATCTGCCGTACCGCATCCAGAAGCAAATCAACTTTAAAAAGCTGCTGGAAACAATTGGCAATTTTTCATGGTTCATGCACGCCAGCCACACTTACAGGGTGATCAGGCATTGGATTTAACTGATTTGTCTTTTTCCAAAAACCCTTAAAATCCTTCTTGCAGTGGTGGTTTTTTTTTTTTTTTTGTAAAAACTTTGCCGCACACTAGGAATTTCTCCTGAATTGTGGGTGCGTTTACAAACATTTAAAACTCACATACACAAACAGCCAGACCCGGAACAACTAATTGTAGGTCATACAAATACTTGTTCCGTGCGGGAATCGAACCCGCGACACGTGGCGCAGCAGTCAATCGCTTAACCACTGCGCCAACCGTGCCGTCTCACTGCGGTGCGGTTTGCAATGATGTCCATTTAAATTTTTTTGCTCGTTGTTCTATGCTTGCTTCTCCATCCTTCGTCCATTTCACCCCATGTCACTTGGCTTCTTCTAATGTCAGTTTTAGACAGCATGTTTTTAGGTTTTATTAATCCTAAGTCACACTCGAATTATATAGAATAGTGGTCGCACCAGTAAATGTCGAGCTGCTGTGCATAATCAGCCAATAATGTTCCAACTGCTGGGACACATGTCTCCTCTCGGCAAGAGGGAGTGGGCCGTAATCTACCCAGTACGGGTTGGTAAATGTCACATGTCTGCGAATCTTTGGCTATAGGACATGTCGGTTTCCTTGAGCCGCTGTTGCCGCAGATTAATCAAATTTTTATAGAAGACGTAATAATTCGTTGCTGCTTGTATTTATTTAAGGAAACGTTTCAAATTTGAAATCATCTATCTCATCTATATATATTTTTTTGTAGTTTAATAAACTGGGATCTAGTAAAATTCCATCATGTTGTCAAAGTCTGTTTTTTTTTATCGGCACGGTCAAAATGGGCGTAAGTCTAACAGAATTGAATTATATTTAAAATTATAGATTTTCATTAGTACTCTATTTCACACTGGGGCAAAAAGTACTAAAGTCACTTGAGAACAGAGATAGAGCCAATTGAAAAAATAGCATTTTTCTGTATAATTACCGAAGATTTGACTACATCTACACGTTTAAAAGAACTGTACCTGCCTGTCAGGAAGAAGGACGATTGGTACTTGTGTACATTTAGTTTCTATATTATGGTTAGTGTTTTTTTGTGTTGGTAATAATCAAAATGACTTCTCCTGCTCTGGGCGGAGCGAAAGAGCGTGTCAGATTTTTGCTGATTAAAACCCACCCATGTTCCTTCAGTTGCCTGTACCGGGCCACGGTAACTCTATCAAACAAATCTGCGGCAGGCATCAGCCCTAGCGTAAGCCTTCTATTACTGCTGACATTTTTTTAAGGCGCGTGTGGAACCACAACGCGCGATTGACCCGGCTACCCATTGCTCGCAGTCCGCAAGCTCGCGCTTACGGTGGCCGAGAGTCCGCTATGGACTCCCGACGCCCAGGGCGTCTCCTGCGGTGGCTAGGGGCGCGAGGGCGCGAAGATTGCCTGTATTTCACGCTCTTCGCCTCCTCCTTCGCGAGCATTACTGCTTCACAGAAGGAGGTGACGGCTTCCCATGCACTCTCACTCCGTACCATGGCCTGGACTAGGGCCAGACACGAGAGACCGCAGCCGCCAATCGCCTCCGTGAGGAATTGGCGGTGCTCCATCCAGGCAGAACAGACCTCCTCCAAGCATTCACACAATGGTGACACCCGACCGTTCCCCGCCTTATTCAGAACAGGATCCTCCCCAAACAGCCGTGTCCGATGAGGACCTGCGTAAGGCGGTAAGTGAGGATGCCGTGGTGCCTCTCCAGCTCCTCCTAAAAGATATGACTTACCGCCGCAATTGTGGCGGCCCCAGCACTGGGTTGCGACAATCGCACTCTACATGATGCCATGAGATCCTGCCGGAGCTCCGTCCACTGTGCCGTTATTTCTCGTGGCAGCAGAGTAACGTCCCCGCATTTTGCCTTCTAGCGCCACTCCCACAAATGCGCAAGGTGCCGTGGTTTGGGACGACATGAGCCATTTCTCGCCCCCGAGCGTCATTTGTTAGATGTCGTCATAGATTGAAATAGAGTTTATTTGGGGACTTTATTTTGATTTCATTGTGTTTTTTTTTAATGCTTTTCATTCAGATACGTTCAAGTAATATTTTGTTTTAAATTATATCCCTGTTTATAGTTACGTATCGTTGTATTGTTTTAAAACAATACAACATCGTGTCTGAAAATAAAAATAAAATTCTGTAACATTGGCTTTTCCGCTTTGTCTTTGATTTATTTCAGATTTATCTTATTTTTAGAGAAGTCGCATTTTTTTTAAACGTCTTATAATTTTTTAGGAAACTTCGCGGATTTGTTTTTTTTTTTTAATGGACTTTACCAGTTAGCCGAATTTACTGAAATAAAACGGGATACCGAAATTGGCTACTTCCCACTAAGTCTCTAATTTTATTGAATTAAAATAATTTTATCGTGAAGACGTCACGCTAGTTTTATTATAATTTGGCTGTAGTGGCTGCTGCACGTTAAGTCCCCAATTCATTCCAGATTTATTTTTTTTGGTCTAAAAGTCCACAATTTTCAATTCTTTTCGGAATTGACGAGTTTGTAGAATTTCATGGCATTTTGAAAAGGACTCGCGATATTTTTTTAGTTCGAAGGACTTCAAATGTTCCACAAGCTTACTAATATCTCAGCCTATAAAAAAAACCGACTAATCAAACCCAACTCAAACTCAAAGTATTTATTTCAATTAAATCATTTACAGGCACTTTTGAATTGGTAAAAAAAAAATCGAAGTTCACGCTAGTTACCCATTCCAAAACGTAGATCTCTATGGAGAAGAGCGGGCAAGAAACTCCAAGGACACTCTTTTAATAAATTCAGATTCTGAAAATTATTCTGGCTAAGACCATGATAATTAATGATCTTAATGTAAAATAATTTTATCAAAGAGACGCTAAGTTTATTTTATTGTAGTTTCATAATTAAGAGAGAGATTCATTTTAAAGAGGAAAGATATGATTGTTATAAAAATTGTTTGTAATGGATAAACTCAAAAGCTACTGGACCGATTTCAAAAAAAATCCCCCATAGTATGGAAAGCTATATTATTCCGGATTTAACATGAGCTATAAATTTTACGCGGTCCCGGGTGACGTGCTAGCTTAAAATATTTTTTAGAGAAGACGAGAAGTTGATTGTAGTTTAATATAGCGCAGATTAGGAAAAATCACTCAAAGTTCTATTAGACTATACGTGAGAACTCTAATTGGTACCGCATATCAGCGATCGATATCATATTAGATAATCACGATGCAAATAGGAACAGAATTAATGAGAATACATTGGATTGGCCGCAGTGCGGGACGCTGCGCACGCGCCGCGCTCGGTGCGCGCGGCTGCGATGGTCGTCCGTGACCAACAACTGGGACTCGCACACGCATTCGCGCTCTCAACAACACGTCTTCACTGACTACCACTAATTGGCATTCATAGAAGATAATGAGTATTTTCTCCTAATATTGTACCCGTGTGTGTCGTCGCACTACCGTTAACGTAATTTAACTAGACTCCAGCCCCAGGTTGCTCACGTTGAGAATGGAATATCGTATCATAACGAAGGATACAACTAAGAACTCACATTTAATTCGGACTTATACTGCATCTAACTCCTAGATTTAATTCAGAAATAATTTATCGACAAGACGCAAAGTTCTTTGTGATTTAATAAAATGCGTTTGTCGTAAAAGTCCTGAATATATTTTTTCGGACTTCAGCAGTTGGTAGAATTTTCTGCCATTTAATATATCCTTTTGTAAGTACGGACAAAGGTTTGTAATTAAAAGTGATCCTGTAAATTTACTGCTGCACGCCAAGTCCTGATTTAATTTATATTTAATTTTTATCGAGAAAACGTGAAGATATTTGTTTATAAAACGCGATTTAGAAAATGTCGTAAAAATATTTTATCCGCACTCTAACTGTTGCAATATTTAACCGCTGCAACTATTGGTAGGTAACTTAGAAAATGTAACTTAATTAAACTTAATGTAACTTAAAGAATACGTTCTTGCGAAAAAATACACAAACAGTTCCGCAATTGCTCATTTCAACATCTTTAAAATCTGTACCTAAGACGCTCCATTTTTTTAAATTTCGAAAGTGAGAAAATTAAAAATTATGGCGAAGAAGTATAGTTCAAGAAGAAGAACATACTAGAATCCATTAAAATTAATTTCTTAGTTCCTACAGAAATAATCGAATGAATCACGACTTCAGATTTGATATAATCTATCTAAAACTTTCAAGTTTCTTGAAGTTAAAGTAAATTGCGATCTAGTAAAGTCCAGAAGTTTTATTTCTTTTCAGACTTTACGAGTTAGTTGATTTTTCTCAGAAATTATTGTAATTGCAAAACAAAATAAACGTGTAATAGATTTAATTTCTGAAAAAAATGCCTGTTGCGCCTTGTCTTTGATTTATTTCAGATTTATCTAATTTACAGAGAAGACACATTATGTTTGTGTATTGTAATTTTTTTTTGGGAAAAGTCCCGAATTTTATATTTATTTTCGGACTGAATTTAGCAGAATTTACCAGCATTTTTACAGACAAAAATACATAAGAACATATCGCGATCATGAAATTGGCTACTTTATGATAAGTTCCTGATTTTATTCAATTAAAAATCATTAGGTATCTCGAAAAGACGAGAAGTAAATTTTATTGTAGTTTAATAAATTGTAGCCTAGGAAGAGAGCTCTTATTTCACTAGGACTTTTACTGCATTTAAGTCCTAGATTTAAATTCAGAGATCATTTATCGCCAAGTCGTATTTTTTTTGAATATATTGTGTTCATACAAAAGTCCTGAAACGTATACTTCTTTCGGGCTTTAGCAGATAGAAGAATTTTCTGTCATTTATTAAATTCTTTTGTAAGTACGCACACGATTGACTACTGCACGCTACGTCCCTGATGTTTTTCAGATTTATTTTTTATCGAAAAAACGTGACGGTCAAAATCAAAATAAAAAATCAAAATCAAAATATTTTATTTCACATAAACCTGTATGGGCACTTATGAAACATCAGAAGCTAGGTGCACAGTTCCAATTTGTAGCTTCCTATAGAGAAGAGCCGGCAAGAAACTCCACGGTTACTCTTTTACAAATAATTGGCTTTAACAATGTTTTCAAATTACTGTGATAATAGGTATTGGGAGGACAATGCAGGTCTTTGTTAATAAAACGAGATTCAGGAAAAGTCGTAAAATAATTTTATTCACACTCTTATATAATAATCGTACACTGTTATAAAATTTTACCACTGCATCTATTGGTATTTATAAAACGCCATCTTGAAAAATACGTTCCTGCAAAAAAATACACAGACAGTTCACATAGGGCTGCGGTCTGTCGTAAAAAAAAAAAACATCATCTTTAAAACCTGTGAAACGCTCTAAGTATTTCTAAGAATTTCGAAAGTGAGGAAACCTAAAATTATGGCGAAGAAGTTTAGTTTAAGCTTAATAAGAAGTTACCAGGTTCCTATAAAACTAATTCCCCGTTTCTACAGAAACAATCGTGTAAAAAATTACGATTTCAGTTTTAAAATAATAATCTATCTAAAAATTACAGGTTCCTTGTAGTTCATAAATAGCGATCTAGTAAAGTCCAGAAATTTCCAGAAAAGTCGTAAAACACCTATTTCATCTGCACTCTGAAACTGTAAGAAGAATTTACCGCTACATCTATTGGTAACTTAGAAAACGCCATCTAAAAGAATACCTTCCTGCGAAAAATTACAAAGACAGTTCCCTTAGCGCTGCGCCCCGTTATAGAAATTTCAGCATCTCTAAAACCTGTAAAACGCTCTATTTTAAAATATACATTTCGAAACTGGAACATAAAACGTTGCAACGAAGGAATTTGAATACGACCAATGATAAAGTATTTTTATGCTAAAATCCAAAAATTAAATTCTTAAGGCCTACAGGCCGCATCTCGCAAAATTGTACCAACAAAATATAAAATCCGTGTCCGCAAAAAGAAAATTAATTCGTCCGTAAAGAAGTAGAAGAAAAATCCCACCAAAATTAAACAGAGCACATAAAATGAATTTAGGAAAGAAATAATAAATCCAACACAAAATCCCGAAAAATAATAAGTCTAAAAACAAAAACGAAAAAGAAAACTGAAAATAAAATACACCAAGAAAAAGACGACACCATTTTTACTTACCAGAATTTCACCAGCGCATCAGGAACAATTGCACCCGAGAGAAACGCGAGTTTTCTGAAGTTAGTTTGAATTTCAGAACAAAGTTTTTTTTTTTTTATTCTAACACTTAGAAAACGCGAGCACGGCGCAGTCTCAAGCCGCGGATAGCAAGCGGTTAGTACTACTGCTGGTGCTAGCTCGAAGTCCTCTGATGCAGTGCAGCAGCAAACCCGGGAGAACACTTTTATAGCCTGGGGGTGGTCAGGGAACGACTCACACAAACGCAACTGGAGGGGTGGAGGCTGTGGAACGGGTTGGCCAGTACCTACTGCAACGGTACAAATAATAAACAATACAAATTTAACTATTCCTATTTGGCTAAATTTAAACAATATTTTCGTTATTAAATAATAAATAGTAGGAGTGGATAAAATTAAATCTTCGTGGTTTTGTCGAATCACTTGATATTAAATTATAGAACTATCATTAACGTAGTTAGTTGAAATTGATTAATTTAAACTAGTTAATCATTTTTCATGAAATTATGCACTTCACTGAACATAATACATTGATAGTGAGAAAACAATTAAATTGTCCTGTAAAGTCGTAGTTTGCCCGATGATCGTGTTATTACCTGCAACATGGACCCCCATTTATCCCCCCCACTGCAGCGAAATCCCCTCCTAATTTTATCCACGCCCATTCCACCAGTAAGGATGCAGGGAAATTATTTCGTTCGAAATTGATCCTTACTAACAAAAAAAAAACCTTTCTCAACATTTTTCAATACGATCTTTTTTAAATAAAAATGTCTTTTTGTCTGAGTTGTTGAGATGGGAATGAAAAAATATGTAATCTGAAACTTATGAAATTTTTGGACTTCGAATCTGCGCGGGTTGCTCAGAGAAAAGTTATAAAATTTCATGAAACTTAAGTTGATAACCACCATAATACACTAAAAATAGCACTTATTATAATAACATAAAGTTTTGATAAAAAACCTGAAAGTTTTCGTACTATTCAGTATTTTCTGCTTCCCGTCGGCAACTGAAAATCGATCATAAAAAAATACTGAAACAATATTATGTAATGTTTTTTTATTTTGTTTGTTTAAAATAATTTTAGCGACATGCATATACACTTTTCGTGCAAGAAGAGCTGTTTAATAACTGTAGAGACGACGCCATCTTTTAAATCTACACAAAACTTCTGTTTCCCACTAAAATATATAATTAAATACGTGGAAAATATGTTATATACTTACAAATGAAGTTAATAAAGCTTAGTACAGCCGAAAAGTTTCATTAAAGTTTATTTTATTTAAAAGTGTTTTTAAATTGCGATTGATAAATAACATTAAAATATGTCCTTTTCAGGTTTGTGCAAATAATGATAAAGAACCGTTTCGTGACTTTATGATAGTTATCCGATGAGATTGTCAAAGAATACAGGGTACAATTTTTTTTACGAGTTTATAATTACTTATGTTTCTTTTTTGATTATTATATAATTAAAACACCATATCTGAATCTTAAAACTACAAATCCAATCTAGATAAATAACAACAGTAATTCACTTTACACGCATAATTTCATTTTCCGTCGGATGGTGATTTTCTTTAAACACACAATACTGAGCAAATAATATTTTTCGGTATTACTTTTTCCTTCACCTACATGTGTTTTTCTTAGTATTTTAATGACCGAGCGTTGCCCGGTGTTTTTTTTTTTGTTTACGTTTTCTAAATATGAAACCTAGCTAGATCGATTTATCGCCCCCGAAACCCCCTGCATACTAAATTTCATGAAAATCGTTGGAGCCGTTTCCGAGATTCAGATTATGGTCGGTTTCTTTTTTGTTTGATATTTTTTTTTAATGAAACCTAGCTAGATCGATTTATCGCCCCCGAAAACCCTTGCATACTAAATTTCATGAAAATCGTTGGAGCCGTTTCGGAGATTTAGATTATAATAGGTATATTAAAGTACAAGAATTGCTCGTTTAAAGGTATTAGATAGTTAGATACAGAGCTAATCAGATTAAACAAGTTTATTTTACAACCACTGTGTTATTATAAATTCAATTATTTTATTAAACGCAAATCTGAATAGTATTACCTAAATGTCTTCAGAATCGTATAGAACTGGTTTTTAGCTAAGTACAACCGAGAAGTTTTATTATAGTTAATTTTATTTAAAAGTGTTTTTAAATTGCGATTGAATGAGGTCTTCTGTTACAGGTATCTCCATACTTAAAAGAAGGCCTCTAAAACTTATTTGTAATAAATTAAAAATTTAAAAAACCCCCGACCCTAACAAAAACTCTAAAAAGTAAAAATAATAATATTTATAGGCCTTTTAAGATGAAGGTAATATTTTGATCAAAGCTTTGCAAAGGCGGGGGACGGCTAATGAAAATGCTAGGCCTCTGTTTGGCGTTTTCATTGACCGTCCCCCGACTTGACAATACCTTGATCAAAATATTATCTTCATCTTAAAAGGCCTATAAATATTATTATTTTTACTTTTTAGAGTTTTTGTTAGGGTCGGGGGTTTTTTAAATTTTAAATTTAATTTTTATTTCCTGCTTTTTAAACTTAATGTCTCGGTCGCTTAAATCTGCGCATCGTTGCGTATTTTTCCCACAGTTAAGTTTGTTACTAATTTATCCTCATTCCTCGTCCTGATCACTATTTATATATAATCTATGCATTGAGACCTTTTCAATGAGCCCAAACACGATACTTTTGCTGTTTGTTGGTGAGTAACTTGACCATCCTGGAAATTTCAGGTGTTACTCCAGCATCATTTCAATGTTACCTTGTTCTTCTAATATCATTGAAGTAATAGAATACAAAATTTCGAGTTGATCAGCCCCGTGGAAATCACTTCATCAACCAGAAAAGAGCTGATAGTCTTCAAACAGCTGAACCGATTTTGATTAAACATGTCTAAGAACACTCCCGACTAATACACCTTTCAAACAAAAAAAAAACAAAATCAAAATCGGTTCATCCGTTCGGGAGCTACGTTGCCTCAGACAGACACACACACACATACACACACACACACACACACACACACACACAAAGACACGTCAAACTTATAACACCCCGTCGTTTTTGCGTCGGGGGTTAAAAACCTGTTGATTATGAAAATAAATAAACTTATAAACTTATTGATAAATAACATTAAAATAATAAGTTTGTCAATGTCAGGTTTATGCAAATAATGATAAAACCGTTTCGTGACTTTATGAAAGTTATCCGATGAGATTTTGAAATAAAATCGGGTACTGTTCTTTTTCTGAGTTTTAATGTATCATATTTCTTTCTTGGATTATTGTATAGTTAAAACATCATATAACTTAAAACTATAAATTCTATCTAGATCAATTATAACAGTAATTCACTTTACCCGCATAATTTCATTTGCCGTCGGATGGTGAACACAATACTTAGCAAATAATATTTTTCGGTACTAGTTTTTCCTTCACCTACATGTGTTTTTTTTAGTCTTTATTACTATTAATAAAGAGGAAAGATTTGATTTTTTGTTTGTTTGTTTGCATTGAATAGAAACTATTGAAACGATTTGAAAAAAACTTTCACTGTTGGGAAGCTACACTATCCCCGGGTGACATAGTCTATATTTTATCCCCGTATTCCCACGGGAACAGGAACTACGCGGGTGAAACCGCGGAGCGCTGCTAGTAGTTTATACAGAGCTACCCAGAATAAACAAGTATTTTTTACAACCTTTTTTATTATGAGTTTAATTATTTTATTAAACGAAAATCTGAATAGTAGTGCCTAAATGTCTTCAGAATTATACAGAACTGGTTTTCTAAACGTTTGCATTTACCAGTCGTGAAAATAGAATGGAAATGTTCCGTCACGTTTTGTTTAAACATAAAAAAAAAACATAGATTTCCAAAGAAAACGGATAACGGTCACACAACGTTAGTCAACGCTGTCAAAATAAATAATGTTTTTGACACCTGTCAATGTCAAATACTGGTGGAAAATAATACATTGTCATAACTGTAAACCTAGCGCTAATCATCAGTATATGGAAAGATATTAAGTAGAAATCTACAATAAGGTGGTGGTGGTAATGGGTCAAAAAAAAATGTTTTACTTATACTTGAACTTTTAAAAGGGTTTATTTAAATGGGTTGCTTAAGGGGAACCTAGCCGCTGACTCGAACTCACTGGTGGACCTGGCTAGAAAGAACGCTGTCTCACCAGGCTTCATGACCGACAGAGGTAGTATTAGTGATGTGCAGTTAGACGCTAGTCTACACTCACAATGTTATTGAGTGAGAAGCAGGTCATTTACAGTAAATAGGAGCGTAATTTTTTTAGAAAAGTCCTTCGGAAGATCGGGTTTTATGAAAAAAACACTGCATAAATCAATCACCAACATAAAAAATTTAACTTTTCGAAAAATGAACTTTGTCGGTACTGACTTGGTTTTGGAGATTTTACACTTCTTTTATTACACGCCCAAAGTTAGGTTAAATTAGCAAGAAATACGAATCTTTGTGTGTAATTTTTGATGTACGTTGTCAAACAGTGGAGTAAAACACTCCTGAAGTTTGTTTCGAAAAAATGTGGACTCAATTCACCTTTTAGTTAAGGGACATTTAAACGACGTAAATGGGTGGTTAAGTAGTCGCTTATTATTAGTTAACTTTAAATAACGTTTATAAATAAAGAGGTTAATCGTAGTCTTACATAATAATTTTACAGCTCAAACTAATATACTCTTAAGTACCATATTAAATTACAACACAAACGTAACATCACGTCTTGTTTCACTACAGGGTTGGGCAGAGGTGTAACTAAAGTACACCCACATTTCGAACTAGTACCCCATTATTACAATAAATTAAATTAAATAATCATTTATTTAAGGAAATTATTCCCATATTAAGCGGTATAAATTACAGGGAAATATAAATAAAAATTACATTCTAAGTACATTATAATAATATTATATTACACATAAAAACATTGCATTACAAATAAATAATAAATCAAAGTTAATAATAAATTAAAGATTTTTCTTTACACAGGAGTCAGATAATAAATAAAAAACTGTTGTAGAAATGTAGTTACAAAATGACAGGTTAGTTCGGTTATAAGTTGTCATTTTAGTATTATGATAATTGATTTGGGCCTCATAAGAAGGCTTTAAGTCACCCAACGAGCAATGGAGAGGGCTATGCTTCGAGTTTCCCTGCGTGATGGATTCAAGAATGAAGAGATACGCCAGAGAACCAAGGTAACTGACATAGCTCGAAGAATTGCCAAACTTAAGTGGAAGTGGGCAGGGCACATTGCTCGCAGAACAGATGGCCGATCGGGCCGAAAAGTTCTGGAGTGGTGACCGCGCACCGTAAGACGTAAAGTTGGAAGGCCTCCCAAAAGGTGGACCGATGAACTTGTGAGGACCGCAGGAGTCCGCCAGATGCGGGAAGCACAGAATCGGTCGAAGTGGCGGAGCTTGGGGGAGGCCAACAACTGACGTCTTTCGGCTGAAATGATGATGATGATGAATTTATTTGCTTGAAATGAAAACTAACTACTACTACCACCTACTACCACTAACTACTACTAGTCCACAAACGGTGTTGTATACCAAGATATACCTTTGTCTCTAAGATGACAACATACTACACAATACAAATAAGATATTGAACAGGATTTCCTTGAGCCAATCTTTTCGTAGGGAAGACCCGCATTAGGAGCTTAGTGGTGTGAGAGAAAGAAACTTTTTGGCGACAAGACTTTGAATTTACATTACAAAATAAAACCGAGCTCCCAACGACATAATTTCTAAAGGTTACCCTTCATAGACGCTTCCCCGTGATATATTGTAACATCAATTACATCTACTAATGTTATATACTAAGACACCGTTGCAAAAGTTATAAAGCTCTAGAGAGCGAGAAGTTTAGAGATCATTGGTACTTTTTGTTTCTTGATATTCATATTATATATTTAGATATACATAGGATTTTTCCAATATGACGCAATATTTAACACTATTGCTCCCGTAAAGAATAAAAATTAAGAGTGATTAAAGGAGTAAAACTAAACAAATTAGACATACAAATAATACCTATAACAAAGAAACCAAATCAAAAAGCAATCACAGCAACTTTCAACAACTTTGAACAAGATAATTTAAGACTTATCGAAGATAATCTCGAACAAATGGAAGCAAAACTCACTGACATGAGGCTGGTAGCGTCAGCTGAAAGTGAATGCTGCTATAAACAGCTAGAATCAACAGGCCGGGAAAACTTGCAGCTTGTGTGGAAACGTGGTGCTGACGCTAATAAAGACCGTGGCCGACATGGGTGAGGCGAAGCGACTAGAACGTCAAACGGCAGTAACGCTCTAGAGCTCACAAAGGAAGGACGTACGTCACGCTAACACGAGACAAAGAAACTAATACGAAAAATACCAATATAACCCCTCCAAGTAAGCCAGTGAGGCTTCAACAGTTTGACAACTAGAGGTTGAAAAATAATCATGTTTTATCACCAGATAATAATAATATGATCTTAATTTATACAAAACGTACAGAGTTTAAGATTTGGTTTCAAAATACATTTATAGTTTATGTTGCAAATCCTATACTAGACTTTACCTCTTAAACCAGGGTATACCTGTATTTGGTAGTTTACAGTCAAAGTTTAAAATGATAAAAAAGATGACTTATAAAAGCGGGTTTTTTTAAAGAGTTTCGTCCCTTTTCTGTAAAGTACGCTGTCTGTTACTGCAAATTGAATATATAATTTACTGCGTTGAAGTTACATTGTGTTTTTAACCAGCTTCAAAAAAGGAGGAGGTTATATGTTGTATTTTTTATTTTTTATGCATTTTCACCGATTTCTCCCCCATTTGTGGACCAATTCTCAAAATTATAGTCAGGATCTGATGATGGAATCCCAGAGAAATCGAGAGCAACCCTCAAATTTTATCGGTATTAACAATGTTTTTCATATATTTTCTAAAGCTATTGAGACATTTGCTTATGGTCATTATTAGTCATCATCATCTCATGACGCTGCGCTGATGAAGGAAGGTACAACTCTTTAACGGGTAGGAGTTAGGTGGAGGTTCGGGCATAACTCCGTCATATATAGACAGATCCGCAATTTTTTTTTTCGTAAGGGCTTTATTCCGAATTGGTCCCATTTAAATTTCATATTGATCTGATGATGCGTTTCTGAGACAGACAACGGAACTCTTCAAAAACTTACAGAAAATCAACCGCGATTGCTGCTATCGCATAAATATGCATTGTTTTGATTCCAAGGGTGATGAAACTTTGTATTGCGTGGGGTAGGTAGATACTTTAACTAAAAAGTGAAAAATAAAAACTTTTTCCAAGAAAAACAACCGACTTCCGGAAAAAACACATCATCATCATCATTTCAGCCGAAAGACGTCCACTGCTGGACATAGGCCTCCCCCAGGATGGGGGGTTTTGCCATAATCGCCACGCTTGGCAGGCGGGTTGGTGATCGCAGTATGGTGGTAAAATGCACAGAGAACGCTGCTGCCCATTCTCTAGCAAGTCCCTTAGTCGCCTTCTACGACACCCACGGGAAGAAATGGGATGGTACTATTCTTTTACGTCTGGCACCACACGTAACACTACAAAGTGAAAAATAACTTTAATTTGGGAAGGCAGTGACAAGAAATTATTTAAATACATATCGAAAGTCACCGACTTCCGAAATTAAAGTTATTTTTCACATTGTAGTGTTTTTCCGGAAGACGGTTGTTTTTTTTTACTTTTGATTTGATTCCTTCTTGATACCTTGGTATCTAGCATTAATTAACAAGTTGTAATAGTTGTTACAGTACATCTCAAGAATGTTTCTATGAAAGTTTCTTCAGTAATTATATAATTTGGATCTCGATTTCATTTGCTTTCAATCTCAATCAAAATAAAGTCAAAGATATTTTTTTTTTATGGACGCAATCTCACTGACACGAGCGGTATCATCAGCTGAAACTGAATGCTGCGATAAGCTGGAATCAACAGGCTGTGAAAACCAGCAACTTGTGTGCCAACTGTGCCGGGAGTGGGGCGAATTGAACGTAAAATGGCAGTAACGCTCTAGGGCTTACAAAGGAAGGACGTACGTCACGCTATCACGAGACTACAAAACTAATACGAAACACGCCAATAAAAACCTTTCTAAGCAAGCCAGCGAGGCTACAATAGTTTGAAAACTAGTGGGTTGACAAAAAATCACGTTTTACACACATGTCTTAGAAAAGGGGTGTTTAAAGAGTTTTTATTCCTTTTCTGTAAAGTTGCTGTGACTTGATAACATTATATAACAATCCCTTTGCGTTTTAATGTTATATTGCGTTTTTACATTTGGTTCCTCATTGAATTCATTTGTATGCCTAATTTCTTTATTTTTGACACAAAAAAATTTTTCCCGCAGTAAAGCCGTTTCAAGACATATTGAAAATGTCCTAAATAAATCTACCTATAATATGAATAGCAAAAAACAACAGTAAATTGACATTCGTTGACGTTATCAGAGCTTTTAAAGTTTTGCAACGGAGTCTTAGTATGTAACATTACTTTACGAATTGTGATAGTTTTTACAGTACATCTGAAGAATGTTTCTATGAAGATATTTTCAGTAATCCCTACTAATATTATAAATGCGAAAGTAACTCTGTCTGTCTGTCTGTCATGCTTTCACACCTAAACCGCTGAATCGATCGTCATAAAATTTGGCAGAGATATATCCTGGGACATGGAGAAGGACATAGGCTACTTTTTTACGCGATAACCGTCATCCACGCGGGTAGAGCCGCTGGCAAAAGCTAGTTATATATATCTTATGGAACTCTGTTTCATTTGCTTTCAATCTTATTAATCAAAATAATTTTGAAGATAATTTCGAATAAATGGAAGCAAAACTCACTGACACGAACCTGGTAGCATCAGCTGAAAGTGAATAATGTATAAAACTGGAATCAACAGGCCGGGAAAACAAGCAGCTTGTGTGAAAACGCGGTGCTGACGCTATTACAGACTGACCGACGCTAGAAGTGAGGCGAATTGAACGTAACACGACAGTAGCGCTCTAGAGCTCACAGAGGAAGGACGTACATCACGTTAACACTAGACCACCAAACTAATACGAAAATCACCGGTTAAAACCCCTACAAGCAAACCAGTGAATCAAAAACAGCCAAAGGAATGGAACGTCTTATGTATATCGTCACGTTTTATGCAAATGTCTTAGAAAATCAGATTTGTTAAGAGTTTTTGTCCTTTTTTCCATAAGGTACGCTACCTGTTGCTACGAGTTTGTATAGAAACCGAAGCTTTGAGAAGTATCTTCGCAATTTCTGCAACTGTTTTTAAATGGTAGAAAACAAAAGAAAAGGAAAACCAACCCTTTGATTCACTTGAGTTCACAAATGTTTTTTTGTTTTTTATAAGGCTCTAGAAGGACTTCTCATGATACAGGTATGACGGACTTTTAGGCAAATAAAATCAAACGCAATCCTAAAGTTTCGAGTTCAAAATTAGCCTGTTTTAATTACAAAATACCCATTTATTTTTGACACAAACGTTTAGTGATTCATAGGTAGAACAAAGTTCGTAGATCCGGAAGTAAGACAAAATAACTTGTCGAAGAAATCAAAAAGATTAAATCAATTGTCCCTACGATGTATAAATTGTTTAGTTTAACACGTTATACGTAGGAACGGTAGGAAAACGACGATAGGTGTAACTAATGGCAAACTGTTTATCAAATATGTTTATGATCTGTAGGAGAACCAAGGTAACCGACATAACCCCAAAAATTGCCAAACTTAAGTGGCAGTAGGCAGGGCATATTGCTCGCAGAACAAATGACCAATGGGGTCGAATGGTTATGGAGTGGCGACCACGTACTGGAAGACGTAGCATTGGAAGGGCTCCTACAAGGTGGAGCGATGATCTAGTGAGGGCCGCAGGAATCAGCTGGAAGCGCGAAGCACAGAACTGGTCGAGGTGGCGGTTCTTGGGGGACGCACATGTCAAGCAATGGACGTCGTTGAAATGATAATGATGCTGATGATGATGTTTATAAAACTGCCCGAAACGGCGAGCTTAGACTTAGCTTAGAAAATTCAAGACTGGAAAGTTAAATAAATTATAACAAAACGTTACAAGCAGCACTTGGGTAAGAAACAAAGACGAAACGTAACGGAAACAATTTGGACGGATCGAAGAGTAAATATTCACCAAGATTCTGTATCGAGAAAGTAAGAGTATCTGTATCTTACTCTTTAACTCATTAAGGAAAATTTCGAGATAGAAGTGAGTTTCTAATTGTAAAATGTTACAAATAGATAGAATACTCTTTATTATGAAGCACCATACAAATTACAGATATAAATAAAATAAAAATTACGTAGGTTGACGCAATGGGCGGTCTTATCACAAAAAATGCATCATAATCAGTCTTCATTGGTGCCACTGCCACACACACAGACACACACACACACTGGGGCACATGCCTTTTCTCTGTGAGAAGTAGTGGGACATAATCCATCACGCAAGCACGAAGCCACAAATGATAACCTAGGACCATCAACGTAAATAATAATACATAAACAAGTAAGTAATTATTAGTAACAGTAACAAAACCATTGTCAGCAAGAGGACCAGTCCAAAAGCAGCACTCGTTCACGAGCATAACGCATAGATGACCCAGTAACCTCCTCACCGTCTGCCAGGGGTGCGGGTTGTTCGAAAGAGATACCGTGGCCCGTGGCACATAGGCAACTGAAAGAACACGGGTGGGTTTTCGTCAGTAAAAGTCTGACACGCCCACCTGCTCCACCCAGA
The DNA here is from genome assembly GCA_949987655.1 of Polymixis flavicincta. Lineage (NCBI taxonomy): Eukaryota > Metazoa > Arthropoda > Insecta > Lepidoptera > Noctuidae > Polymixis > Polymixis flavicincta. The sequence goes on along the minus strand of OX465171.1, from coordinate 3,764,720 downwards.
GCTAAAGCTAAGCTATTTGATGATATCCTACACTCAAAAAGAAGCCCCGCCATATCGATCTTTTCTCATTCCTAACTATATTGCATACATAGATTTAAAACGTGCCAATTTGTCGATTCGCCTACAAATAAATTAACTTCGAGTAAACTACTAAAAATTATATGTTACTTAAAAGTGTAGTTTCTCCTTTATTTGTTGCTATTTTGGCGTGGCTAGCTGTGATAGGGCCAGTAATTTGATTTAATGTTTTGTCCCTAGTAATGGTAATTATTTTGCATACCTACTATTGTAAAGAATCATGTTTATATAACAGAATATTCCGTTGTGCTGCATTGTTTCGGCCTTTTTTCTCAGAGTAGTCAGATAGGAAACGCCGACATCATCTAGTTTAAAAAATATAATTAACGTGTAAAAGTTTTTGTACAAACCTACTTACAGAAATAAAATCATCCATCATTTATCATAATTATGTGCGCGAAATTTCACCCAAATCCGTTAAACCGTTTCTGCGTGATTGAGTAATAAACATCCAAACATCTAAATATCCAAACATACAAATTTTCACATTTATCATAATAGAGTAGGATTGTGTATGTGTAGAAGAAATTGAAATTAGTAATTTCACTTCGAAAATTGAAACGCCTATTAAATTAGACAACCTTGCAACGCACCATAAACCTGACATTTGTCTTGTTAAAATGATGTGTTATTTCTGTACTATTACTGTTTTCTTTTTCTTTGATGAGGCTATTTGTTGTGCCTCTATGTTGCACGTGCTAAGTCCAGATTACCACATACTCTGGTCGCATTTAGGGTCTTAGTGATCTCTTGCACACTAATATATATCATTATTTCCCCAAGTTGGACAACTTGGGGAAAGGTTCTTATAAAATTTACTGAAGTTACTCCACCAAAGGAGAGCGGCCAGGTGGACCTACCAGGTAGAGTACATAGTTCAAACTTTAAAAGATCTGATCAGTCTGGTGTATGGGGGACATCAGTTGAATATCGAACCAAGAGAATGCTTGCGGCCATTTTAACGCCCAAAAATGATCAAGGTGCAGCAATCAACCACATTATTCGAGATCGAAGCTAAAATTCTAACAGGTGGCGGTGTAGACGAGACAGTTCTTGGGGAAGGCAGTGAAAAGAACTAGAAACTTAGTATATAGGGAAGTTTTATGAAAATGTGGCTGTTATTGTAGTAATATTGGGGTGTCTCACGGCTACCACACGAACGGAGTCGTAGGTAGAAGCAAATGATGCAATTAATTTTGGCAAGCGACTTACAGCAAATGTGACTTTTCAATTTATATTTGGGTGATTTTCAAAATTTTTGTACATTTTGGTGTGTGAAAACGTCCACGTGAATATTTACGAAGAAAAGTGTATTGAAGTGATCAAACTAGTATTATTATCTTTAGCAACATGTTTCCCAGCTGGGTTTTAACATTTTCTGCAGCTGGATTTTAAGGACCACGCTACCGCATTAGGAAATTCCTGTAATGATAGCAGTGTTTGTGATAAATAAATAAATAAAAATAAATAAAAAATAAAAATTTCAGATCATAATAATAAGTAATTAAAACAAAAAAGAGTTTTACTACTTCAGTCTCATAATATTTTCATACAGCAGTCTCGTGTCTCTTAGCAGCAGCGCGTAACAAAAAAGATCATAAAAATGATTTAATCATTTTTATTACGCAACAAAAAATCGTAACAAATCGTTACAAAAATGAAATAAAAAAATTAGTTTAATTACAACCTCAACCATTTGGAGGTTAGAAAGAATCTTGTTGAATCTATCTAGCTGCTTTTTAGTAGTTGGTCAATATTATTCTTTAAATTTACCCAAAAATAATAAGATCATCATCGTTGTTTTTATATTTGAGCAACCAAAATGAAAGATTTATTGTTGAAAATACACTGCACAGAAACAAACACACTTTTCTTGTTGGTGGCGCCCGCTGTCAAAATGGCGACGTTCTGTTATCATCTGATTGGAAGATTTTAAATGGAGAATGTTGCAGGTCACAAACCCCAAAAATCTACTAATATTCCAAGAAATTAATATAAATAAATTTCCAAATAATATACAAGAAAGAATAACAAAAATGAACGAAATGTAGGACATAAGTTGCAACAATATTATTAATATTATGCACTAGGGTTTTTATTTATATTTAATATCATTTACATCATTATTAGAACCAAAAAGATATTGTGCAACTAGAACATGTATATATGTGAGTAGTTTCTTCTTTATGTTTTTTTTGTTACGCGCTGCTGCTAAGAGACACGAGACTGCTGTATGAAAATATTATGATACTGAAGTAGTAAAACTCTTTTTTTGTTTTAATTACCTATTATTATGATCTGAAATGTTGAAACCCAATTGGGAAACATGTTGCTAAAGATAATAATACTAGTTTGATCACTTCAATATACTTTTCTTCGTAAATATTCACGTGGACGTTTTCACACACCAAAATGTACAAAAATTTTGAAAATCACCCATTTATGTGCTTTCTGAGTTTATTTTTGACATTGCTGACGACATAGGCAGTCCATGTACAATACTGGTATTCAGAGGAATACAAGTAGATATTTCAAAAATATTGTGTAACTAAATTTAGCAACTAGTTTCATATTTCTGACTGACCCTTGACAGTTCAAAAGTACATGCAACTGATTTATTTGAAATTAATGCTAAGTTTGAGCATGAGGGTTGCTTCTAGCCTGGCGTTTTGTGGAACGTACCAGACACAGTAAAATTAAGCTGTAGTTAAACCTTGGAAATTGTAAGATTCAACTGAAGTCAATACTGTTGTCCTATTAACTTCTAGTTTATTATTACAGGGGTTGTAGTTAGGTGGACGTAGTCCATTAGACTTAGATCACAAAGTCTCTAAGAGGATTCGTTGAACACAAAAGCCACTGGACGTAACTAAACTTCGCTTGCTATCATATTACGAACCCCTACCGCAAAGCTTTTAAATATTGACTAACACGATAATTGAACATTTATCATTTAGGGTTGGAATTTTATAAAACATACATATAATAGGTCTTTACCTATGAAATTTCCGTTTTGTATGAAAAAATTTAAACGAATTTTTTTCATGAATTTTTTATTTGTATTAATCGAAGTAATCACCCATGCAATCAATGCATCTTTGCCATCGCAGTGGCAGTTTATTGATGCCCTTCTTAAAGAAATCAGCTGGACGGGAGGCAACAAATTCTTCAAAGGCATTTTGTACTGCCTCTCGGGTATTAAATTTTTTTCCCGCCAAGAAGTTATCCAAATTCTGGAAAAAGTAGTAGTCTGTAGGCGCAAGGTCTGGTGAGTAGGGCGGATGACGGAGAGCTTCCAACCCCAGTTCTTGCAACTTGGAGACCGTCTGCTGTGCAGTATGAGGTCGCGCGTTGTCGTGCAGGAGCAGCGGAGACGAGCGATTGACCAATGCTGGTTGGAGATGCGCCAGCTTCTCCATCATTGTGTTCAGTTCTTCACAGTACACATCTGCAGTAATGCTCACCCCGTTTGGTAAGAAGCTGTGATGAATCACACCGGCGCTAGACCACCAAACAGTGACCATCACTTTTCTAGGGGTAAGTTTTCGTTTAGGGCATTGTTTAGGTGCTGAACCAGGATCCAACCAACTTGCTGAGCGCTTACGGTTATCAAACAGAATCCATTTTTCATCGCAGGTAACAATGCGGTTCAAAATTCCTTCATTTGTGTGTCTGTTGAGCAGTGCAAGGCACGTCTCGACGCGTACTTCGCGCTGGCGATCATTGAGTTCGTGGGGCACCCATTTGTCAAGCTTTTTTACCTTGCCAATTTGACGCAAATGGACCAATATTGTTTTGACGCTAACGTCGAAAGCTGCTGCTAATTCAGCCGTAGATTGTGTATCATCAGCTTCCACAATCGCCTTTAATTCGTCATTGTCGACCAAAGTCTTCGGACGACCGCGAGGTTCATTTTTCAGGTCGAAATTTCCAGAACGGAAGCGAGCAAACCAATAACAGGTGGTGCGTTGGTTTGTAGTGTTAGCTCCGTAAACGTCGTTGATGTTGCGTGCCGCTTGTGCCGCGTTGCTGCCACGACGGTACTCATATTCCATAATTACTCGAATTTTTAACGTATCCATGATGAAGAAAAAGATTGAAATGCGATGAAAATGTAACACTAATCAATAAAGAAATGACTACTTTTAGAAAAAAAAATCCATGTTTTTAAAATAAAATTAATTTGAAATTAGAATTCTTAGCCAAACAAAAATTATTTTGATTTGAAATGGCCAGTACTGCAGAACGGCAATTTCATAGGTAAAGACCTAATATCATCATTTACCTAGCCTTTTCTCAACTATGTTGGGATCGGCTTCCAGTCTAACCGGATACAGCTGAATGTCAGTATTTTACATATAGCGACTGCCTATCTGACCTCCATAACCCAGTAACTGGGTAACACGATACCCCTTGGTAAGACTGGTTGTCAGACTTTCGAGCTTCTGACAACTTGTAACTACTAGCAAAGATCTACGAATGACACCGGGACCAACGGTTTAACGTGCTTTCCAAGGCACGGAGGGGTCTTGGTATGTAAATATGGTCACCCATCCGACAGCGGCAAGCGTAGCTTAACCTGATCGAACTACCATAGCCACAAGCCCCTAGCATTGCGTGGTTACAGTTAAAACCAAGTTTTTGTGTATAATGACCATGAAGAAGTACCAAGGCGTGGTTAGCAAAAAAAGGGGTTCGCAAAATCAAATAACGTTTAAGGGCACCATATGTATTTGTTGAAAACAGTTCATTAAATGCCCATAGGTATTGAAATGTGACGTCCATTCAGTATTGTAGATCAAAGGGGCTCACACAACGGCGATGCGGCACCAACAGCAAACAAAGCAAGTTGAAATATTCAGATTTACCGATATTTAACACTATCGGTGGCATCCGTACACTGCTTTACTGCCCACTATCTGCAAGCATATCCAATTGCCATCGTGCTCCGTGCACGGTATATATTTACCCGCATTAGCACGTCGAGCCACCTATGTGTCAGTTACGAACAACCGCCGACCTTTACCATTTCTGGTGGCAGCGTTGTACATCCGCTGGGGTCACCGTCGCACCAGGCTGAGCCAGGAAAGTATTGCGCTACTCCAAGGGAATTAAGGGAATCTTGAGACCGTAGACTTACCAACCCTATTTCTCTTATTTATTATTATGTGGATATATATTTTTATGTTGAGAAGGTTACGTGGTCTTATTATATCCTTTCCGTCACAGTACATAGATAAGTTTCATAACTAGATTTTCGTGACAAAGAACGGTCCCGTTGGCGGTTGTTCTGCATAGATGTAGCGCAACTCCTACCTCACCTTTGAAGTATAAATGGACAAATGAACAAACTGAACACTTAATAATTAGTTCTTCTACAAAGCCCTTGGCGCTCGCGAGACGACTTATTACCTACATACCGACGTAATTACGTTTCTTGTCTGAAGTATAATTGCAGTCGTTTTTACAATAACAAAAATATACAAAAAATAACGACGATGAAATAAAACTTGTAATTTCGGAACTAGGCAGCAAATACTAAAATACTGATCCAAAGACACCGAATTCCCAAATTGGTGGTTTTTTTTTAATGAAAAAGTATTTTATTTTGCAGTTTTTATTTGTGGTACCTATCCCACACCAATACGTATTCCACTATGTTATTTATGTAAACACCAGTGACAGGAAGTATTAGAACATCATCAAAACACACTGATACCTACTATAATACTAACACTATAATTATCGAAGCTAACGCAAATACTATCCAAACAAATTACAAAGCTTATAAGAATTTTCGAAATCGATCCACTATAGGGTATTTTCCAATTTATTAAAAACTATTCTAATTTTAAGATTGGGACGAAATATACAACAGAAAAATAAAAGTAAATTGATTTATATCCATTTTCTCAATTAAAAACGATTTAAACCAAATTTATTTTTCGTTGTTTTGAATTTACCGCCAAAACACTCCTTACGATGACTTTGTATCACGTGATGTCAACTTTGTGTAAACTGAAGTATAATTAGTAAGTAAACAAGTGAGTTTCGTGTATATAATTGACAAGATTTTTTATGGATAGAAAGTGAAATCACTGGTGTGGGGTTCCTCTGTGCACAAAACTTCTAAAACTGCGCCAAACTAAGTATTTCTACTGGTGCTGTTTACACAAAGCTGACGTCACGATGTTACGTGATAAAAAGTCATCGTAAGGAGCGTTTTGGCAGTAAATTCAAAACAACGAAAAATAAATTTAATTTTAATCGTTTTTAATGGAGAAAATGGATATAAATAAATTTATTTTAATTTTTCTGTTAAATATATCGTCCCAATCTTCAAATTAAAATAGTTTTTATCAAATTGGAAAATATCCTATTGCCAGAGATAATACAATTATCGCGGAACAAACAAAAAAGAACATACAGACGAATACTTCAGAACATCCTCCTTTTTGATGTCACTTACTAAGGCAACGGTTCTCGGCTCGGTCTGTTCGTTACAATTACAACGCTTATAACTCCAGAACCAAATATCCCTTTTGCATAATTTCTTATCAAGTTCACCAGGTTAGTTTTCTTTCGAACAAAAAAAATTATAATTTTGCAAATCCGTCTATTTATGACGGAGTTATGCACGAACATACATAAAAATATGTAAATCATCATATCAGCCGAAAGACGTCCACTGCTGGACATAGGCCTCCCCCAGGCTCCTCCACTTCGACCGGTCTTGTGCTTCCCACATCCAGCGTATACCCGCGGTCTTCGCAAGGTCATCGGTCCACCTTGTGGGAGGCCTGCCTACTCTACGTCTTCCGGTACGCGGTCGCCACTACAGAACCTTTCGGCCCCATCGGCCATCTGTTCTGCGAGCAATGTGCCCTGCCCACTGCCACTTAAGTTTGGCAATTCTTCAAATATATAAATAAACGAGTCGAATTCAACCCCTCCTCCTTTTTGAACTCGGTAAAAAATTGAAAACTTAGCTTATCGGAATATGTCGTCAGTTTTGTATTAAGGTGAATCTAGTTCAGATTTTTCCCATACAAAATTCGGTATTGTATTACTCCACTGTTCGACAATGTAAATCAAAAATTAAACATAGTATGATTTTGTCTCATTATTAATATTGTCTGTACGGAAACAGAATATTAAAATTAAAAACGATTAAAAAGTTAGGAGCCAACAAAGATTCGTTTTTCTTGCTAATTTAACCTGACTTTGGGCGAGTTTAAGTAATAACAGAAGTGTAAAATTTCCAAAACTAAGTCGGCGACTTTTCTGTGTAGACAAATGACAGTTTTGTACCGAGAAATGTAGACAAGTGATTTGTATTCTACGGTAGAGTAGAAACACAAAGTGTCATGCTATGCCTGCTGGAGAGGAGACTGCGTATCGATAAGCGTAGTGTAAGACGCCCTCAAGCTAAATGGACTGACGACCTTAAAAAGGTGGCTGGGACAGACTGGATGCGGAAACCGGAAAGTGTTGTGGCACATCCTCTTTTTTTCTTCTACTTCTCCCGCTCTGGGTGGAGCAGGAGGGCGTGTCAGACTTTTACTGACTAAAACCCACCCGTATTCCCTCAGTAGCCTGTATGCCAGGGGCTGCGGTATCTCTTTCGAACAAATCCGCACACCTGGCAGGCATTGGCCCTTGCGGGCCCCATCACTTTGTGCTAACATCTCTTTGAGGCGCGCGTGGAACACAACGCGCCGTCGACCCGGGCTTGGTCCTTACCGGACAGCGAGCTACCCATTACTCGCCGCATTCTGCGAGCGGACTGCGATAGATTGAATTGACTGATTGATTGAATAGCAACATCTGACGGTGACTTTGACATTTTTGTACTTAAGAGTTACTACTTCCGAATTATATTACTAGATATTCTAAAGTGTGTGTTTTTCAGTAGAGTTTCAGTTGCTTCGCTGAAAAATTATACAAAACATTATTTTCGTTGATGTATTCGGTGTCATTCGTCCGGTCTCCATAAGCTTGATCGTAAAATCTTGGTATTATATATTTTGAAGATTCAACTCACTCACTCACACTTCAACCACCATAAACGTCTTGCCACATTTTTTAGCCAGTAGCAATAGAGGCGATTTTTGTAAAACATTCAGTTTAAAAGCACATATTGTTCGGTTACCAATAAAAATGGATGCGTTGACTGCAAACATGAGGGGAGCCTATCAAATTAGTGCTCGCGATGGACGGTGGTTGTTGTGCTTTCAATTAGTGTCAATCTCGTGTCGTGTGTAAAGAACTACTAGAGGTGGTCCTTCGTACAAAATAGAGCTTTTTATTGTACATTTTAAATCTGTTCCTGTCTTACGTTTATGACTAAGTGATAACATCTGCACGGATCGATAGATCAATTTAAACTACGCTAGCCGCGATTTATCCGTGGATCATGATCGTGAGTGACCATCTTTACATACCAAGACCCTTGCGTGTCTCAGATAGCATGTTAAGGCGTTAGTCCGTTCGTGGATCTTTGACAGTTGATACGGGTCAGAAGCCCGAAATTCAGACAATCAGTCTTAACACGGGTATTGTATTATTCAGTAACTGTTTTGTAAAGGTCAGTTGGACAGGCGCTCCAAGTAAAATACTAGTATTCAGTTGCACCCGGTTTGACTGCAAGCAAATGAAACCAAATTCCAGGTAATAATGTAATTATTTAAATTGAGACTTGAGCTTTAATTCTTTGATTACTTATAACATTGAGAATATTAATTAGCGCCTTCTTTCTCTGTGCGCTTCTGGTAGCTGGCTTTGTTTACGAACTTGCCACTTTCAGTAGCGTCCATCAACTCCTGTTGCGTGCAGACAAGACATGCTGGAAACGATATTCAGTGTCATAATATTTCTTGGGCCAGCACCATATTTACGCTCCAGGGCGGAGTCATCTCAACGGGTCGCAAGAACAAAGTCGTATCTTAAAAATTGTCTAATTCAATTAAAATGATACATTAGCGAGTAAAAAACAAGTAAACTAAATAAACATATACCTTTCACTATAATTTTTTTACAAATTTTAATTTTTAGTAAAGCAATTGCGTCACTTTAATACTTCGCACTGCAACTAGACAATTTTGAAAATACGAGTTTGTTCTTGGGAGCCGTCTATCTGTGAATTTCCACTTGAGTAGGTTTTCTTTGTTTCGACCTATCTGAGTCCGAAGTCTATTTAAAGAGTTCCAGGTAAGCCAAGGCGCTCTACAGAAACAGACCCAATTACTTTCAATATTAACATCTGAGTCACGTCATTCACCTTTAAGTTGCAGACGAACGTAAAAATATCACGGTGGGATTTTATCGTACACCGAAATTTCAATTCTCGGCTTTGAAACTTAGCATTGAGAATCCAGTAGATCCAATAGATTATAAGGCAGCGGTAGGTACTTTATAAAGTAATTTGGGGACAGCGAATTATTTACGCAGTTATAGGAACATCTACATACCTACCTACCGTGCAGAATACCCGCATTGACGCATTGAAATCGATCGTCATGCAGGAAGCAGATACAGTTACTAGTGACTTTGAGGTGACACAAATGATGGTGGATTAAGCGGCATTTCGTTTAACATTTGATATCTGTCTTATTTTAATTCCAGACTAGTAAGTACCTACCTATCTAGTATATTGTAGAAGTGCACAGCAAGACGTTATCTAGGCCCTCCAATTTCTACTGCAAGGCATACTGGTGTTTCGACCCCTCCAACCCCTAAACTGAGCGAATTCAGAGTGTCATTGTGAATCCGTCTAAAAAACTGAATAATTGCGTAATACAGTATCAGAAGGAATGCCTTTCGTTATGACAAAAGTTCCACAACATTCATAGCGTTGTTTACGTTGCTACGCAGACATTTTTTTTCGACATTTGAAAGAATGGATTAGTAATAATACTTGAAGTGATTCAAATTCAGATGAATAGTGTGTTACGAAAAAATCCTGCAGCGATATTCTAATTTATTCCATTATTATATTATACCAACAAACTAAAACAACTGGTATTTTTTTGAACTCGTATTTATTTTCTATTCCGAACATTGAGGTAATATGTTTAGTACATATTACCCCGATGATTCCGAACGAATAAAATAAATAATATATAATAATTCTTTTTTATTTCACCAAAAAAAGTCAACATTACATTTTTATAGAATAAGCGCATATTAGGCTTTTAGCTAGGTCACAATAATTTTAATACTCTGACTCCTAAACTAGGTGTATGTGCCTGTGTCTTAGGAGTCAGTGATTCTTCGTAACAAACAAAGCCATATTATTATAAATCCGGAAGTTTCAACAATAAGCAATTGGTGTAAAATAAAATACAAATACCACTCTCAAAATAATTAAATTTAATGTGCGAACGAATACCAACAACTTGAATTTGGTACAATCAGCTCAGTCAAACCTAATCAAATTATTACGTCTGTGTTTACGTCGACTTTAAGATTATTTTTTCTATGTTTATGATGAGTTGCATCGTGCAAAGAGACAAAGTTGATATTATTCCAATATATTTGCAAGCGTGTGACATCTCTCCTTGATTTCCTACCAGCACAATAGGGTATTTTCCAATTTTTCAAAAACTATTCTAATTTGAAGATAGGAACGAGATATTTAACAGAAAAATAAAAATAAATTGATTTCTGTCCATTTTCTCAATTAAAAACGATTTAAACCAAATTTATTTTTCTTTGTTTTGAATTTGCCGCCAAAACGCTTCTTACGATGACTTTTTATCACGTGACGTCAACTTTGTGTAAACTAAAGTAGTTAGTAAGTAAATAAGTGATTGTCGAGTTTATAATTAACAAGATTTTTAATGGATATAAAGTGATATTACTGATGTGCGGTGCCTCTGTGCACAAATACTTCTAAAACGGCGCCAAACTAAGTATTTGTACCGGTGCCGTATAAACAAAGTTGACGTGACATGTCACGTGTTTTAAAGTCATCGTACAGAGCGTTTTGGCGGTAAATTCAAAACAACGAAAAATACATTAGATTTTTTTGTTTATAATTGAGAAAATGTGTATTAATCAATTTATTTTTATTTTTCTGTTAAATATATCGTCCCAATCTTCAAATTAAAATGTTTTTTTTATGAAATCTGAAAATACCCTATTATCATTCCCCCTTAGAGACAAAACACAAGAAATGGAACAAAAGCGCATCGCCGATGTCATGGCGGCGTCCCTCGATACTTTGAAGTCTTCAAACTACAGGTAGGTGTTCTTGAATGAAATGATATTCTGTTGTTTTGTGAAGTTCATATATATTTCACCCTCTTCATATTGTGATCTTCTCGCAATTAAAGTATGTCCTTACAATACTGGACTTATGAGACACTCTATTGACTGTATTGTGCGCCACCCTAAACGATTCATTTAAAGTCGATATCATTCATTTAACCTACAGCTGTTTGGGCACGCCACGATTGCGGCGATAAGTCCCCTCTTTGAGGAGTGGTTCGAGAGGTGGCATGGCGTCCTCACCTTCCGCCTGACGCAGGTGAAAGAGATACCACAGCCCCTGGCATACGGGCTAATGAAGGAACACGGGTGGGTTTTAGTCACTAAAAGTCTGACACGCCCTCCTGCTCCACCCAGAGCGGGAGAAGTTATGTGATGATTCCTACCCAAAAAAAAAAAACCTGCAGCTGTTTGCTCAAACAAGAATGTATTGCGCAGAACCAGATCTAAATAATACATTGGTCTATGGGTTCACCGATGACTGTTACAGACTCATTTGAGTTCATTCAGAGATATGTTTTCGCTATTATTTTTTATCCGTGTCTCCCTGCATGCAATCAAATTGCATGCAGGCAGATACGGATTACCACTACTCGTTAAGGGCTCGAATGGGTCATTATTTTGATTCGAAATTTCGAACGATGATAATAGGTACACATTTCGTGTTCAATTTTCCATTCAACTGAACGCGGATTTCATTTGAAACCTCTTGAGTTTTTATTCAAATTGCTTGCATGAAATTGAATTGGTATTTATTTTAAAAGTTTCTCTGAAAATTATGCGTTCGGGCAATTTTGCCTTTCAAGTGGCAGATATTATTTGGATTGAATTCCACATATTTATGAATATGTTTTATTGGAATTGGTTGGTAGAATGGCTGCAACTTTGAAGAGCTTTATCAACGAGTTGTAAAACGCTTAAATTCCTACCAATACTGTAATGACAAAGTATATAGGTACCTTCTTGACTATGATAGTTCCAACCGATCAAAATTGTTTTGGTTCAAATCAAACAAGGCTGAGAGTCAGTACTTTTTGAACGTCAAAATTACATAAGACAATCCCTCGGCACGCCCGCCCTTTACCACCTACTAGTGCTTTAGCAGGTGGTAAAGGCCAGCTAAAGCTGGGAAGAAGAAGTGGCGCAAGAAACACCACAGAAGTACAGTTTTAGTCAGTTAGAAGTGCTTGATTCTATACAATAGTAGGTAAGTAATTAACAGTACTAAAAACAAAACATACAATTAAATTATTTGGCATATATCAGCTAGCACACGCGACTATACCAACAAACCATAGTAACTAAACGATAGTAACGAGATGTGCCTTCGCTATTGTCGATGCGTCGCTTATGTCGCTGCACAGCTTTCTCCCACACCTACCTCGCGGCGGCGCATCTTCATAGCACATCTTACTCGCTCCGCTACACAGCTTAGCATTATTGGAAACGGTCACATAGTTCGGTAGCTTAGCTTTCACACTGCATAGCACATCTCTAGTGGTAAGTTTCGATTTCGTAGGAATATCTTTAAAAAGTAAAAGGTAACAACTATGTACCTATCAAGTTGCATCGCAATCAGTTAATTAGTTTTTGCGTGAAGAAGTTAGAAGAATAAAATCTTTCAGAGTTAATATTTAATTTACTTACTAATAAGTACATATTTTATGGAGGAAACAAAAATGGACAATATAACAAAAACAACCTTTCTGCAGTCAGGTAAAAAAGAAAGAAAATAAGAAGTAAATGTCAGAATCATTGCAAGGTTTCTCTGTAAACTTTATTTGATGTGCTATTCTATTCGTTTGAAGCAAAATAAATTGATTTTCCGGGGATCCCATCCAAGACAGTAAAGTATAGTTGCCCATGGGAGAAGCACTCTTTTCTTAAATCGATGCCGACCAGTGAGAATGTTTATCGACCCGTATGGTTATTATAACTTAGCCACAAGCCATCCTATATGGTATACTAAGTAATAGCCAAGAACTAAATACTTATGTTATTGTAAACAATGTATGTTATGGTTAAATTCATACCTACTCAGTTAATTGGGACTACTCGGGAATTTATACAAAGGTATTTGTAAACAGGACAGTGGCATGTGAGTGGAAACGCCGGGAGGAGACGCCCTCGGAGGACATAAACGCATCCATTACAAATCATGGTGGCTATCGCATTGGATCGCAGAGCTGTAATGGTAGTTGTAGGTAAGATTTGCGTAAATAAATAAATTAAGAGAAACAGGCTAGGAACTCAAACATAACCCGATTAGAAACCTATGAACTGATAAAGAAATTAGAGAAAAAAGTTAATTAAAAAAACAAAAACCCTGTAAAAACTGAAGTAAGTATAAAAGATTTTTTGTTTTGTTTTTACGTGGTTGTTTTTTTTAATTACCGCTTTATAATTTTTTTTACAGTTTTAGTGAGAATGGATGAAATGTCGCTGTCGGTCGTAGTTAGTTTCCAACACAAGGCGAGAGGTGGTTTTATTTTATTTTTGCTAAAATGACCCGTTTTGTGTTCCTAAATACTTCGAAATTAGAGTCTGATTGCCAAAATACCCTAAAATTAGAAGAATAAAGCTTCAAGCTCTTTCTAGAGTTTTTTTTTTCAAATATACCAGAGTTCGAGTTTGCATTGGAAACATTTTGAAGAAAGTGATCACAAGGAAATATTTAAATTGTTAAAATTCAGATATTTAAGATGCCAAACCATTGATTTAAAAAAATAACCGAAACTAATAAATACTGAAATAAAACTTAACCGACGAATGAACACGAAATGGAATGATTGAACGAACCGGCACGATCACGCCATCCATAATAAGGAATTTACATGTCTTTTATTCCTTGTAAATGAAGCACGTTAATTAAACGCACAAGAAAAGTATTACAAGTTAAATTTTATTACGGTTTATTAATTTTTTTTTTCAATTAAACAATTTTAAAACGTGCGTTAAGGTCGCGGCCATATTGTGACGTCACTTACCACCACACTGTTTTGCTGACATCTGTTTTAGCCCCATATAATGTAAATTAAATTATTTTTATACCCGAACATAAAAATAAAAAAAAACATTTATTTCTTGAATCCTATACACTAAAAATTAAAGAGTTATAAATTACACACATATTCCCTTTTAGCTCTGCCAGACCTTCCCCATTGCCAAATAAAAACATCATTAAGGTAACGTAAAATGACAATTTCGGAATGTTTTTAAATAATAACATCAAAGGACTCAATTTATAATTGCCACTACAAATTGGCACTACTGGTACATTACAAATTAGTATGTTTTGCACACCCTTTGTTTACATTTCCACCAGGTACATTTAAGGACAGTTGTGTGGCCCTTAGTGTTGGGATGTTATATCCCTGATTACCTGTCACAACTCACAATCCCCTCGTAGTGATAGCCAATAATGTGTGAGGAAAAAACGCTTATTACTTAATTTGCCATGCATCATTTGCATGCACTTCCGGTTCCTACCTGCGCCAGTTGGGTGGTAGGATATTACGTCAACTAATTGACAGTGGCGTGCACAGAGTTTTTAGACGGGATAGGTAGAAACTTTAAAAAAATACAGAATAACTGATTCCTGTACCTGCACAGCATGCAACCTGTGAAGCAATTAAATGAATCATAATGTTTTGTGCAGAATTTACGATTGGACTTTATCTTTAGTTTGTATTAATTGCAAATCCGGTGTACAACTACTTTTCACGATCACTAGGCTTGTTTGTTTTTTTTTTTTACCGACGAAAAACGGAGGAGGTTCTCAAGTCGACGCGTATATTTTTATGTATGACCACACATAATGTTTTACAGAGTGGTCCGATTTTGATCATTCTTTTTTTATTGGGTAGGGTATACCTCGAAATTGGTCTCATATAAATTTTAAAACAAAAATCCTACCCTAAAGGTGGGAAAATAGGGGTGATTTTTTCTATAGCCACATAACCTTATAAAATAAAAACTTTTTACAAACAATTTAAACCGCCGAAAAAACTGAAAAGCAAAAAATAATAAATCTTCCCATGCAATCGCACAGAGACATGCGACACGGTCAACTTAGTGGTAGTTGAAGAGTATTTTGATGGATTAATAAAATACGTATCCGCGAATCTAGAGTACCTAATTACAATCGGGGCAACTATCCTGGGTTTTACCCTACCGCTTTCCATCAGAGGGGATCGAGGTCAACAGCAGGCCAATTCAGCAACAACAAAAAAACTCAAGACCAACAAACTTAACAATGTGGACGAAAAACATGTTCTACCATACATTCCAACTGCAAATGTAAGTTGGTCGATTATTACTCGTTAACTTGTAAACGCTACGACATTTTTTTTTTCAAGTTTTTATTTCGTTACTCATTCATTTTTTTTCCATAGTGTATAGTATTTTAATAGTCAAGCCCGTTCATTTGATACCCATACTAAGGAAAGCCGACCCCAACCAACGTAGCTGTGAAAAGGCTAGGCAGATGATGATGATGACTGAGGAGGTTGTGAAAAAATATGTAATCCGCCATTTTGTGGAGGCGGCCATCTAGGATTTACAATGATACTGATAACATTAAATCATATTTTATTAAATCTAACGGTGTGTACCAAATATCAGACCTGAAATATCAGAGATCCCAGAGTAGTGAGAACATTATAAGCTGATGATGATGATATCTTAATTGGTGTTTTATTTACCGACTTCTCTAATGTTTTCTTATTTATGGTTGTGTTTTTTCTTTGCATCATGTTTATCAAAAAGTTTTTAATAAAAAAATTTAACCGCCGAGAAAAAGAAAAGTAAAAAATAATAAACTTGCTTTGTCCAACCCCAATAACTAAGTTCGGAAGGCGGTGATATATAATTAAGGTGACACTTGTCCACATTTTTTCCATACAAACTTCGGGAGGGTTTTACTCCACTCAAATCAAATCAAATCAAAATATTTTTATTTCATATAAACCTGCATGGGCACTTATGAAACGTCAGAAGCTAGGTGCACGGTTCCAAAATGTTGTTTCCTATGGAGAAGAGCCGGCAAGAAACTCCACGGTTACTCTTTTAAAAATGATTGGCTTTAACAATGTTTTCAGGTAAAAAAATGTATGGGAGGACAGTGCAGGCCTGTAAATAAGTACCAGGTACTTAGACGAATCCAGAATAGAAAATCGTCTACAAATCTACAGTCTGTAAGGCCTACAACGTTCTCCCATTCACAATATGTAAAATAATCTAAATAAATAAAATGAACCTAATTAAACATAGTGACATGATTAACATGACAATCACTAAAAAATAGTTGATATTAAAATTGATGTATAATGTCAAATAATGACGAGAATATGTCAGCATTGTAAAAATAAAAAGAACATTGAGAGCAGTTAATAGACTTTCACATAGATATGCTGTTAATGAGGTACCAGGGAAGCCACATGTGCAGAAGGAATTAATGCCAAACTTCCCTGTCTTCAACGTAGTCTTTTATCTTATAAAATGCTTTTTTGATAAGGATACGTTTGATGTGCGTTTTAAACTTTCCATCGCTAAGTTCTGTAACTGACTTTGGCAACTTGTTATAGAAGCGGATACTGTTTATTAGAAATGACTTGCTAGTTTTAGTCAATCTAAATTTTGGAATCACAATTTCATCTTTACTACGTGTATTCAGATTATGGAAATCACATCGTTTTTTGAAAAGGCCTAAGTTTTTGCGAACGTACAAGATATTTTCTAGGATATAAAGAGACGGCAGAGTTAGAATATCAATTTCGCTGAATTTGTTTCTAAGAGACTCGCGAGGCCCCATTTTATAGATTGCGCGGATTGCCCTCTTTTGTAAAATGAAAATTGAATCTACGTCAGCTGCCGATCCCCACAACAGAACGCCATAAGACATAATACTGTGAAAATAAGCAAAGTAAACTAACCTAGCTGTGGCTACATCCGTCAACTGCCTTATCTTTCTTACTGCGTAAGCAGCTGAGCTTAATCTACTTGAAAGAGCTCTAATGTGAGCACCCCATTGCAATTTTGAATCTAAAGTAATTCCCAAAAATACAGTTTCCGAGATAGCATCTAGTTTCTTCCCATCAAGTTTTAAGTTTAGACCTACTTGGGGTACATTTGGTAACGAGAACTTAAGACATTTAGTTTTGTTCGCATTGAGTAAAAGATTATTAGCGGCAAACCATTTCGAAAGAACAGCTAGACTATCATTGACATGTAAGACATCTGTATCTTTTCTATCTATTCTAAAAATAAGAGAAGTGTCATCAGCGAATAAAATTATATCCGAGAAGTTAGCCATCAGGTAAGGAAGGTCATTAATATAAACTAGAAATAAAAAAGGGCCAAGAATTGAACCTTCTTCACTGTCTGACTATGTACATCAAAAATTAAACATGGTATGGTTTTGTCTCGTTATTATTATTGTCTGTACGGAAACAGAATACTAAAATAAAAAGCTATTAAAAAGTTATGAGCCAACAAAGATTCGTTTTCTTGCTAATTTAACCTAACTTTGAGCGTGTTTAAGTAATAAAAGGAGTGTAAAATCTCGAAAACCAAGACGGTACCGACAAAGTTCAATTAACAATAAGTTCAATAAACTTTATTGGTCATTGATTTATGCAGTGGTTTTTTCATAAAACCGGACCTTCTGAAGGACTTTTCTTAATTTTTTTGCGATTTTTTTGCCAAAAATGCTCCTGCATCTCACTCAATAACGTTGTGCGTGTATACTAGAGTCTAACTGCTCACCACTGATACTATCTCTGTCGGGTACGAAGCCTGGTGAGACAGCGTGATTTTTAGCCAGGCCCACCAGTGAGTTCGAGCCCGCGCAAAGTGTGCCCTTAAATACATATCCAAAGTCACCGACTTCCGAACTTAGTTATTGGGGTTGGACAAAGCAAGTTTATTATTTTTTACTTTTCGGTTTTTCGGCGGTTTAATTTTTTTTATTAAAAAGTTTTTATTTTATAATTTTTGTGGCTATAATCTACTAATTACTACATGCTTAATTTTTGTTTACTTTTTGTAATACACAAGTCAGTATTCAAATCTGTGAGTAAACAATCAATCATCCCCTGTTTTCTTACCCTTAGGGTTGGAATTTTTCTTCGAAATTTGTATGGGACCAACTTCGGGGTATAGCCCTTTCCAATAAAAAAATAATTATCAAAATCGGACTACTCTGGAAAAAGTTATGCGTCATAAATAAAATAAATAAAAAAATACGCGTCGAATTGAGGAACCTCCTCCGTTTTTTCGTCGGTTAAAAACAACGAATTTTAACTAAAAAACGATCGTTAATGTGTAAATCTGCCTAGCCTTCTCCAACTACGTTGCGGTCGGCTTGCAGTCTAACTGGATACAGCTTAATAACTACCAGTATTTAATATGGAGCGACTGCTTATCTGACCTTCACAACCCAGTTACCGGGTAATACGATACCCTTTGTTAAGACTGGTTGTCAGACTTTCGGGCTTCTGACGACTCGTAACGACTGTCAAAGAACCACGAATGACAGCCGGGACCAACGGCTTAACGTGCTTTCCGAGGCACGGAGGAGTCTTGGTATTAAAGTAGGGGGTCGGTGACCATCTGTAATCCACGTACTAATTGTGGTAAGCGTAGGTTAACTTGATCGATCGACTGTTATGACTTAGCCACAAGCCCCTCTTTCGTAATTAGTTAGATATTATCATTCTCCTATCTTTATCTCAATTTATTTGTGTACGGCGCAACATGTCTTTTCCTTTCACATAACATAAAATTTATTTAATTTCTCATCATAAATGTTGTGGACAGAAAGATCTTAATCTAAAAATAGGGTTAACATTTGTGAGCGACTGGTGTCCGAAAAAGGCATAAAATACCTGAGTTACAGTTCACCAGGCCCCCAAGACCTACATATGTATATATATATATATATATATATATATATATATATATATATATATTTAAGTGAGATTATTGAACAAAAACAATAAAAGTATGTGATGAAGTTTACTAAAGTTCTAGGTAGTTACAGTTAAAAAATAAGGAAAAAAGAAAATTTATGAAGACCGGACGGACATACATAATAAGATTGTGAATGATTTAAGGTGTGTGTGTGAGTGTATGCGAGTGTAGGGTTGTGTGAGCGTGTGAAAGTGTATGTGTGTCTGTGCGTGTGTGTGCGTTTAAAAGTGTACGATTGTGAATGAGATAGAAAGGAGAATGAAACGATTACATACAATCTTGGGCCTAGATGTAAAAAGATGAAAGTGGTATCAATTAATAGCATAAATATTATCAACCTTTCACTGAAAATTCTGTGGATTTTGTCAATCTGAGAACAGCGATATAAGAGATTAAGTAAAACTGAGGTTATGTTATAATCTTTAACTAACAGAATTGTTTCATCGTGTAAGGGTCGTCATCGGCCCAGTGTATTGCAGTGACCTGTTGCTATCCCACAATTCACACAGCGATCAATAGTTGGGTGTTATTCACGAAAATTGTACATTTGCTTCCCTCTCCACGTCCAGCTCGATTATTTTTTATTTGCATTTCAATATTAGCTCAATTTTATTCACCCATATTCTAAAAGTATCTAGAACTACAATTTATAATACTCAGTAAGTAAGCGAACGCAAGAAATTGTAATATTTCAAATTTTAAAATTGTGTCCACAGAAATGTCATAGAGAAAATCATGTCCATTTTTACTTAAACCAACATTAAAAATATATTTAAAAAAATCTAATTGTTTTAGTATAAAACTAAGTATTTTTTTTTGTATGTTTGTATCCATTAAAATAGATTATTCTTTAAATAAATAAAACAAACATTAATTAATATCTAATTTATATATTTAAATGGAAGTCCAATATTCTACTCATCTCCGTTTTTCATCTCGGTTACAGTGTTTTACAACATTATTTCCAACTTGGAAATAAAATTATTTACTGGCAACATTACACAACAAACACTGTAAATAGATGGCGTGACTGTGGATTCGGCCATTTTGTTCTTTCACTCAGTGCGATCAATGTTGTGAGTTACGATAAAATTCGACACTTATTTTTGGTATTTGTTTTCGTGGTCTATCTGAATTCGGTAAGTACTTTCCAGGTTTTATATTATTATGAGAAAAGAATCGTAGTCGCAGAAGTGAAATCGGTAGAAGGAATTTATTAATACTAATTGATGACGGCTCGACAAAGTATTTTGTAGGTTAGACACGTATTAAATGTTCATATATGATATTTCTCCGTTACATTTATCTGTTACGTAACAGATATGAAAAGGTAAAGCTGTATACATATAAAGTGTTATAAAATTAACTCTAAGAAATTTAAGTTGTTTAGTATAATATACAATAAATAATCACGGAAAATATGTTAAAAAAGCAACCATTCTAAACATACACATTCACATTGGTTTTCATTCTTATTAATGTCTACCGTTTAATAATCTTGAATCTACTCATGTACCACATGGGGATGTTACCGCATGACGATCTTCCTGCGCGACCACAACTGCCGATTGCTGGGTGAGGTACCGCGCGGGTGACATGCAAGCGCCGCACAGTGTGGAAAAACCGACCTATTTTAGAAAAAAAAAATATTCGCAAGCAACTTTGTAACTAAAAAAGAAAAAAAAATATGTCCAATCTCGTGAGATTATAAGCTCCAAAAATCCACTGCAGAAATTGAAAAATTGGGTAACATAACCTAGAAAAAAATTCAATTGTCACGAAATCGGAAGTTTTATGAATTCTATTTTCATAAAACTTACAACACTATCTAATGCATTTCAATCATTCAATCAAGTACCTACAACCCCCCATCCCCATTTTTCGGTATAAGAAGAGTTTCAAAGTCAGTAACGTTTTTTAAGCTGTTTTCAATTTCTGCAGTGGATTTTGGTAGCCTTTAATATCACGAGAATGGACATATTTCTTTTTCGTTACAATGTCGCTTGCGAATCGATTTTTGTCGAAAATAAGTTGGTTTTTCCACACTGTGCGCTGCCGCGCCGCGACCGCCAGCGCAAGCTTGAGTACGGTGCGCGTCAAAATAGTTTTACCAAATATTATGGCATTAGTACTATTTTTTCATCGCTTTTTGCTGTGAATAATTAAAATCGCCATTTTTTTGTTTTAATCATTTTGTATATCGATGTCGACCCACCTCAGGAAATACTTAGAGTTGATTTATTAACACCTTATATCAGGGCTTTAAATACCGGTAACAATTTCATAACGTTTCCTATATTTGACAAAGTTACCGTTAATATTAAAATAACGTAGATTTCACGGTTTTTATGTTACATTTAATCATACAATTGATTAAATTGAAACTAATCAGTCAGAGTACATTTTGATGAGTTATACGAACATAAATGTAAGGAACAGCTGATTATTATTTTTCGCAATTTCAGGTTTGGTCCCATAGTAAAAGGATTTTATACTGATGGATATGATGACCTCTTAAGAGGTTGTTGGTATTTTTCCAATAACCCTGTATAAATTTTGTTGATGCTTTATGTAGTTAAAAGAAACCCTATAAAAGAAACGTCAAAAAATAGTTAAAACATTTAAATATTTCTCAATTAGAAAGTAAAAGTAATAAAAGTATGTCTAATGAAAAGACAAGTAAGTACTAATGTGTATTTTTGTTTTAGATAAAATGCCTTTGACATCAGCGGAACGACAAAAAAGATATAGAGAACGTTTAAAGCAAAATAATCCTATTAAATGGAATGAAAAAAAGAAAAAAGATGCTGAGAAAAAAAGAAGAGACTATGTGAAGATATCTGACTTATCAGAGACCGAAAAAGCTATTAGACGTAAAATTTGGCGCCAACTGAAACAAACACAGTTGAAACAGAATGACAAACAAAACAAAAACTGTAGTCGTAAAATATATAAACAAAGATATTACAGAATTACCAAACAAAATGAAAAACAAAAAAGAAGAATAGATATATTGAAAAAGAAAGTGGATTCTCTAAGAAAAAAAGTGTTTAGATACAAATTGTTATTGGCATGTACGCAAAATGATAGAGATAACAGTAAAGAAAACATTGAACCTTCATTACTATCAACGCCAACTTCTCCAATATCTAAAACTGAGTCCTTCATTCAGCAGTTAAAAGATGTACCTTCGCCAGAAAAGGATAAAATAAGAAGAGTTGTACTCGAAAAGAACATATTGAGCGAATCCTTAACAAACTCTTACAAGAACGCTGAAAGTAACGCTGAAAGAAATATTTTAAAAAATGTTGTCAGCAATGCTGTGGTTCAAAAACATAAAATGAAAACTAGATTGGGTTTCTGTATCGGTTTAAAAGGTCGGACCCGTAATACAATAAGACAAGAAAATACAAAATATGCAGAGTTTGTAAGCATAATACGAGATTTCTATTTACAAGATGACGTATCTCGAACAACTGCTGGAAAGAAAGAAACAAAGACCGTAAAAAAAATGAAGATGCAAAAAAGATATCTACTTGATAACATAACTAATTTATATAACAAGTTTAAACAAGATACAGGAATTAATTTATCTTACACGACATTTTTAAGAAATAAGCCCTTTTATGTAGTCAGCCCAAAACTTTCAGACCGCGATACATGCGTGTGTAAGAAGCATTCAAATATTGAATTTAAATTTGCCACCCTCAAAAGATTATCAGTTCTAATTGGACATAAAAGTATAAACGATCTAGTGAAATCTTTAGTTTGCAATTCAAACTCTCAGCAATGTATGTATGGGCAATGTACAATCTGTAAAGTCAAAAGAATAACAAGTGATTTATCGACAACTACACTTGATGAAAACGTTACATGGCTGGAGTGGACTATTAAAGAAGTAGAATATAAAAATAAAGATTTAATAAAGAAATGTAAACGAAATATAAAAGAAATTAAGACTGGCACTTTACAAGATCTAATGAATAAATTGGAACGAGATCTACAGGATTATAAAATTCATTTATACAATATCGGCCATCAATACAAAATGTATAAAGATATGAAGGATAATCTTAAAAGTAATGAAATCCTCTTACATTGTGATTTTTCTGAGAATTTTACTTGTAAAATGTTTCAAGAGATTCAAGCAGTTCATTTCGGGGCATCTAAATATCAGATTTCTTTGCATACGAGTGTGATATATCAAAAGAATAGAAAACCACAGAGCTACTGTACTCTTTCTGATGCAACTGACCACTCTCCAGAAGCTATCTGGGCACATTTAAAACCAATATTAACCCATATAAGTGAAAAATCACCAGAAATTGACACACTACACGTGTTTTCCGATGGGCCAACGACACAGTATCGCCAAAAGAAAAACTTTTATTTATTTAATACAATCATAAAAGATTTCGGTTTAACTGGGACCTGGAATTTTTTTGAAGCCGCCCATGGAAAGGGAGCAGCAGATGGCGTGGGTGGTGTTATTAAAAGACTTTTAGACAGTAAAGTGGCACATGGAAATGACGTCCTCAACGCAGAATCTGCATATGCTCTTTTGAAAAACGAAACCAGCGTAAAACTTTTCTGTATTGATGAAGAGGACATAAACAATATTAAGGAAGATCATAAGGCATCTTTGCAATCGCTTATAGCTATTCCCAATACTATGAAGATACATCAAATTCAAACTACAAATCACTCACACAATATTGCTTCAAGAATTTTAAGCTGTTTCTGCGCTCGTTCACCCAAGAGGGGAATGTGTGATTGTTATTTATTAAAGAATCATAACTTACTAAAGCCTAAAAAACGTGCAAAAAGGCTTCCATCAACATCTTCTGAATCAAGTGAACGTACATTTTCAATAAAATCTAATAGACCACAAAGTTCACGAGTAACTATTCTCTCCGATGTTAAAGTTAATTATGACCGAGAAACATTGCAAACTTTGATGGGATCTTCAAAATCTTATAACATACCTACAAGTGATATACGAAAAGATTTTAAGGAGCTGATCACGCCAGATGAATCATTACCTTCTGTTTCTAATACCGGCGGAAAATCTCAAAACAAACGTCGTAATCATTTCTTTTTTGATATGTCTGATGATAGTGACTATAGCGCCTAATTTTTGTACACAACAAAATAAATAATAATAATGTTAATTTTGTGGTTGTGCTTCATGGCACGACTATGGATGGACGGTATACAATAATTTAGAAATACTGCTTTTTTACCACTGTTTTGCAAAGTTCTTTACTCTTTAGACAAGCACGACACGTGCTCCAAAGTCTAAATTATAAATATCCAGAATCTATTCTATAGTCTATGGTGCGGTGTAGTCTATGGTCGTGCCACGAAGTTTTAGTAAATATAAATGTTTAACTTTTATGACTGATTAGCAAATTAAGAACACTAATTGTTTTAATTGTAGATTAAAAATCGTTAAAAATCTAGTAGGTATACCATTTTCAGTTTTTCTAAGATGATGATTATTTGTTTTTTGATTGTTAATATAATCACTATACCCCATTAGTTTCAATAACTAAGTATTACTTACATTTTATCGCGTTATGCGGACATAAATGTAACTGAACACCAATTTTTTTTCGTGTTTCTGGGTTATTCTCATAGCAAAAATTGATCATATTCATGAGTAGGTACTTTTACCCCTCAAACTATGGCTAAGCAAATCAAAATAACGGGGTTTAGAATACAGGTTTAATTGATGTGCATCACTTTTTACGTACGAGTAATATTTCATAAGATTACAAAATCACACGACGATGTCGTATAAGTCCTTTTCTAATACAACGAACGATGTTTATGTTCCTACACTGTTGACATTGATAAATGCCGATGTCACCAAGTCCTAAGCTGGGATATTAATTATTATTATGTGATTCCTCAAAATTACTGTCCTAAAATAATCGTACTTAATAAAGCAAAAATAAGTCAATCAAAATAAAAGCTTTTTATTAACCTCCTGGATGAAGTGAATGGCTTAAAGATCCATTAATTAAAACTAATATTTATTTTTATACGTATTATGTACTAGTCCTTACAATTCCTATCTGTTATATTTTCTGTTACATTAAATTTATTTTCATATCTTTTTCATATCCGTTACGTACAATTATTATGAATAATACCCAGTTACGAGTATAACAATATCCAATCCACAAGCCGGCGGCAAAATCCAAAATAACAATTCGTAGTCAAACGTGTGAGTGATCTTCGTTGTCCAGTGTGAAAGCAAGGGTCGAACAAGGTAGGCAGGGTCGGAATCCGTAAAATCCAAAGATCCAAAAGCTATCGAGAAAAATGAATGATAATAATCGGGAAAGCACTCAAAACGCATCGGAAAACACAAAACGAGTGAGCAAACATGAGTAATCGGCAACTGTCTAGTGTCAATGTCAGTCAGTTATCTTGCCAGTGACAGACTAAAAATAAAAGACTGATTTTAATCGATATGAAATCGATAATCATTAAAATTGGTTTTCAGTAATTCATTGATATTTTATTTATTAATATGACTGTAATTGGTGCACTATATTACATTTAAGTATACATAGTGCATTTAATTACTTTGAGTTAATTATTTTGTGCAAAGGTTTTATTTTCGGAACTGTGTAATCGATTACTCAATCGATAATCTCACGAAAACGATCTTTCTCTTAATTCTCTGCTTCCAGATTGAGAATTGAGGTGATTTTTCATATTCTAAGATAAAAAAAACAACAATCAGGGCAATCTACATAAAACCGTTAAAAATGCTTTAATACCGCTCTCAATATCCATTGCGCCGTTCATTTTCCCGGGCTTGACTATTAAAATGACTATTTTTTTAGATCATGTCTCAACTTGTTACATTTGGGCCCACCGTTTTCCATCTCCTTTAGTGAATAGGAATCAGAAGACTCTCAGTTGCTTGATTTCACACTTCTCTAATAGTCGTCATCTCGGTGGTCACACCCTTTCTAACCATACAATCATTCACACAGTCCATCCATCGTTTCTTTGGTCTCCCTCGACTCTTGTAGGCATCGACATTCATGCTCAAAACTTTCCTCACCACATTTACCTCATTCCATCGTATCATATGCCCATACCATAACAACCGATTTCCACACAACTTTTCAGATATCGGTGTCACTTTCACACTGCCTCTTATGTACACATTTCTTATTCTATCCATTCGTGTAACACCACGAACTCAGATTAGAGGGACCACGAACATCTCATCTGCTTCCTTTCATCCCTGTTTGGCCCAATATTCTGACCCATACATGACAATAATTAGTAGTTATTAATTACACGGACGAAGTTTATTTATAGTCTTATTGTAGTCCATCCTGTACTTGTATTTTATTTGTTTCAGACATTTTCCGATCTTGTAATATCTAAAAGAGGAAATTTATTTAAAGATAGCCAATACATCAACTGCGATTCCGAGCGGATCGAGAATCGATATGACACTACCCCACGATCAAGTTCAGAAATAGATCACAAAAGGCCAACTATAACGATATTACAGAGCGAACGCAACCGTTCCCCTGTCTGTAAATTATTAGTTACCGGTGTTTGGTGGCAGAAAAATGTTCTTATACTTAAACGATAAACGATTTTATTTCTGAAAGTCAGCAGCCTAATTGCGTAACGTATTAACTTTCTGATGACGATTCCGAAACTAAGCAAACTCCCTTCGTAATCGTGTTCTATAATCCGAATTGTGAAACTAAACTGAATCAAA
Organism: Polymixis flavicincta; assembly: GCA_949987655.1. NCBI lineage: Eukaryota > Metazoa > Arthropoda > Insecta > Lepidoptera > Noctuidae > Polymixis > Polymixis flavicincta. The sequence continues at coordinate 3,737,638 of OX465171.1, read as the reverse complement.
TTCTATAGAATTGTATAGGGATGTTAATAAAATCTTGCCCAATCTATTACGTTTGCGCGTTTTGTTTCATAACATATGAACTATTCGCTTCCGAATAATATTGCTATAATTTAATATTGTTTTAATTACAACTGGTGGTCTACTATTGCTTCAAATGAAAATATACAATGATTCCCTAAAAAACGTAAAACCAATTTATAAAACATTTTCTACCAAAAACTGCCATAATTGAAAAAAGCAACGAAACGTTATAATGTTCACGTTTTATTTATCTGTAGTCCATGAAAAAATCGTAGAAAAGCAGTGTTGTCAACTTATTGGGATAACTCCTAAAACTGGGGGTTTGGACACCCCAAGTAGCAGATTAAATTTTGCTTTAGCGGCTGTTCGTTTTGTTTTGATTAGTCTAATTTAGTTTGTGGAAATCTGTTATTATGATAACACGATGATGGCATGTTTTTTTACTGTTTGCATGAAACCTGTGATAATAATTTTCCCATTATATCTTTATAATACCGAAATCATTTTGGATTCAAACGCTAATATGAAAAAACTGTTCAGCATGACGAATATAGTGAAGTCACACAGAGGCTGTGCCCGTGTCGAGATCGAAAACAGTGTCATTTCGACCAAATAAATCCCATGGAAACATGCTTCCAAAATATAAAGTCAAGCCATTATTGTGTATCTAACAATCATCCATACATCTCCACTTACTTTTTCAGTAACTATTTTGTGATCTCTACTCATTATTATAAATGCGAAAGTAACTCTTTCTGTCACGCTTTCACGCCTAAACCGCTGAACTGATCGTCATGAAATTCGGCAGAGATATATTCTGGGATATGGAGAAGGACATAGGCTACTTTTATACGCGATAACCGACATCCACGCTGGCGGAGCCGCGAGCAAAAGCTAGTAATCTATAAAGTACGTGACGATGATATGAAAAAATACGACTGATTGTGACATAATAATTTTACTTCCAATTTCAAATCTTCAAATGGACCTCAAAAAGGACGACAGAACGTCAGCAATAGGAATTTTTAATAAAATTAAAAATTGCGATTAAGTGGAGTCGGGAAAAAGTTGACAACACTGTAACAAATAAAAAAACTATGAAATGTTTTTGTTTGTCTTGAATTTTGTTTTAAATTAGTTGTGTGTTTTTCAATAAACTAAATTATATTTACTATTCGCATACAAAGACATGGGCCTATGATAAACAGTATCGGATTATTTTTGCTGCACAGAACACGTAATTGGCAAATGGCAAGGAATAGGGCTCTGTCTTCGTTTTGTACTGGCTGCACTACGTCTTAAGCTGTGTTTCTCAATAGCGAAAAGGACGAACCAGTGACCCATAATTCAGTATCAGCTGTAGGGCTGTAAGTAAGCCAATATAAACAGGAATTTCGTGTGTCTAGTGATTGTAACTTTCTTAGGTTAACTATTTATTTTGGTAATAATGATTGTCTGTCAACCTCACATTCTAATAACTGAGATGTTGTTATTTGATATTTTGGTCAGTGGGTCGTCTTAGGGGTTGTATGTATGTAATTCTATCAGCATCTACATAAGCAACAGATACTAAATTACAAACTATAATAACCAATTACAACCAACTATAACATTTTCGCAGACGATGCTAGAGCTACTAACTTCAATCTAATATTGACCTATGAGGGTTTTACCTCAAAGAATTTGGTGGCAACGCAGGACAATGAAAACCAAGCTTTTGTATTAATCATTGAAGGTGAGCTTTTTAACACAGTTAAGTATCAAGCAGCAACTCATATAATTATGAAAGAATTTTTCTTTGGGCGAACTTTATACATAAATGTAATCACATCATAAATTTCATATGTCCCTATTTTTTACAGTTCTAGTTTCGTGCCATGTTAAATAAAGCAATAGCCATAGGTTGATGACGGCCTACTAAATATTGCATAGTTTGGCCCATAATTAAGTACTTTAATGGAGCAGAAAATAATTTGATTTTGTTTTAAAATTGCAGGAGTCCCCGGAACACTTCCCCTGCATAGACATGAAAGCAGCATGAATGATGTTGGCTGTTGCCATTTGTTTCGGCTACTTCTGACATCACTGTTACTGCTACTGCGACTACTTCAGTTATCAAGCTGCTCAAGTGTAAAAGTAGAAACTGAAGATTGTTATGAATATACTAATTTTACCTATTTAAGTTTTGCTCAACAGCAATATACTTAATATGTACTTGTAATTGATATTGGTGTAAACTTTAATACTTACAAAGTGTTTTAATTATGAACTAAAATAACTGTTAAATGTTGAAATACATATAGCATTGATTAAGTTTAAAAAAAGACAAGTTATTGATCATTACAGTGATGCTATTTAGAAAATAGCAGTGTTTATCTGAATTGTCATTTATTTGGTACATAAAGGTAAATTAAAAACAAATAAAATAATGGTTAACATAACTGCTTTATTTATATCATTTCACCCTTCTGACTATAGCATTTGTTCAAATTTGACATGAATTCGTTGGCTATGAGGCAAAAAGAAATTCAAACAAGTAGGTATATTGTATAGATTAGTGGAATTTGGCAAATTTGGGCTACTGTTTTCCTGTGGAAGTCATCATTTATAATTTAATACAGCTTGGTAATGTTGCTGAGAGAAAGTTTAAATTTTTCCTGTTTATATAGTTGAGCCACCTGAAAGATAAAAAAAAAAATTAAGTACAAATCCTCATTATTTTCCATCATCCATTACTCATCCAGTCTTTATTGGGCCTCTCCCTTAAACGCTTCAATGCACAATCTACTGATGTACTTTACAAAACTACAATATTCTGCTATTAGATAAACAGTAATTAGATGCCTACGATTCTATTGATGGATGGAACATAGGTACTTGACTAAAAAGTATCAATTATCTTTATTTAGGTACTTCATAGGCAAGTCATTTTTTTAATAATAAATAAAAAAAAATGATGGACGTATTATTTAACTATATACATTGTGTATTAATATCAAGCAAAACCAATTCAATGAGAAATATTTTTTGTAGGCCTCTCCACATAATAAACATAACAAATAAATATTATGGTTTTTCAATATTTAGAAAACAATGTTCAATACTACCATAGTCTGATGCATGTAGAGTACAATGCTTATTTTGTGGATTTCCACCGAATGTAAAGAATAATATTGTATGATTGAAAATCTTCACACACGTTGTATAGTAATTTTACAATGCAATGTGTGTGATAAACTTGACAGGCATAGGCCTCTCTGTGAGAGGGAGTGGACTGTAATCCACAGACAGAATAATTGAATTGGATATTCTTATTAACTTATTATTCACAATAATTAGTTGAAAAATATTTAAGGTACCTAGTAGGCCATCATCATCATTTCACCCGAAAGACGTCAACTGCTGGACATGGGCCTCCCCCAATTTGGGGGGTTTGCTATAATCGCCACACTTGGCAAGCGGGTTGGCAATCGCAGTATGGTGGTAAAATGCATGGAGAACACTGCTACCCATTCTTAGTAAGTCCCTGAGTCGCCTCCTACGACACTGACGGGAAAGTACCTACCTTCTTTGCTTAAAGTAATTAAGCATTGCCTTATCTATATTTTGTATTGACAACAAACAATATGTGTGGATACAATATTTAGGCATATTCAATAGGTTCTTTTATAGGAAATAATATTGATATTACCTTGAACAGACAATGATGTGGAAATAAGTATGTATATATGGTGTGTGTAGCTAGTTCATAGAAGTCTTTAGATAGGTAATACATTGACATAAACTGCTTCTTCAATGTGTGCTTCTTTTGTTCTTCCTGTTTAAATTGATCGCTTTTTAGGTTTTCTAATTACAATTCGTAAATGCTCGACTGGCTTGCTAAGTTGGTGACATTATGATAAGTTTACGATACGAGGTACCTACGAATTTGTATTTCGTTAAAACGCCACCAAAATAGGTACCTATCTCGTTTCTGAAATATCATCTAGGTAGGTTCTCTTAGTAGGAATCTTTATTTTAGGTTGTAAGCACACGTAACAGAAGAAAACGATTGCAATTATCTCTGTATAATCACCTCGTTGCTTCGCTATTCAAAATACCACAATACTGATATAACATTGAGGTTTTACACAAAATCACATTCACAGTTTATCAGGAAGACTACCACTTATATTTTTTCGTTATAATTTAAGAGATTTAATGATTAAATCCCATTAAAATGTAAGAAGAAAAATGATTGCGGCGAGTACGTTGCCTTCGGCTTGCGAAACAGACTACTCGTTGGTTTCAAACAAACTGATAGCTGTCAAACTAGTTACGCAATTCGCTTTATTTAGAAAAATAGACCGTATACCCAACTTTTCCCGACATATCATTCACTCTAATAGAATAGTGATCGCTTTCACAGATATTGGAGTTTCGCAATTCGAAATTCGTAAATTTAAGCAAATTGCGATAGAAACGAAGCAAATTAATCTGAATCGTTTGTCAATAATGCATTACGCAATTAGGTAGCAGTTTGTGTAAACACTATTACACGTTAATCTTATTTTTAAAACTAGATAAAGTCGACGGAGTTTCTATCTAGTGAGTTAGGAAAAGCCGCCGACTAAATTATTATGTGTGGTTCTTTCCTTAAAAGGCTTTTTCAGACATAAATCTACATCGTCTTCACACGATATGACAAGATTATGTCTGGACTTTAATCGAGACTGTGAGTGAGCTCTGAGTTTGTTTCGGCACTTCTCAGATTAGTCAGATAGGAAACGCAAACCTCATCTAGTTTAAAAAATATGATAGACATGCAAAAGTATTAGTACAATAAATGTAACTAGGAGAAACCTAGTTACAGAAACAAAATCATTTATTGTTTATCCTAAAGGTACGTTTGTCTATGTCTCTAACAGTCCCCAGGTGGACACACTTGAGTTCCCCTCTCGGTTACAGTCCAACAAAGCAAAGATTTTAGTTGAATTCAGATTCCTGCCCGCCCAGTCAGAGACCACTACTGAACGAACCACCATCATTAATTAATAGAGATGGGCCGAATGTGGTATGAACCGAATCCGAAGTTCGGCCGAACTTCGGTATAATTTCGCGCGCTTTCTCAAGAGCGACACGTCGATGTTTACGCATTTACTTCAATTATTGCTAGATGTACCCCGCCCGTACACCGTGCTCCCACCGCATGGCCCGGAGCCGGCCGTCATTAACAAATACGTCAACGGCGTGTCGCTTGCGATTGTTTACATTCAACAAAAATACCCTTTAATTGTAATGAAAAATACTTGATGTAAATGAATATTTAGTTTGTGAACCAAAAACCTGATTTTTTATTCAATTTACGAATTGTAATCCAGATGTTTTTAGAATAATACTAAGCTTAAGTATTTAATTTTAGTAATAGTGTATCGAATTTTTATGTCTAATTAATTCGGCAGAGATTTTATTTTATTTATTTAACCATTTATGTACACACTGAATAAACAGACAAGACTAATAAGAAGAACTGATTTAATTTAAGGTTTACATTTATAATGTTCTTAACTACAATAAATGACGTTGAGTGAGTAGGTAAAACTCACTCATGGTCATGTCATAAAATTATGTCTTTTGACATAATTTTATTTACAGTAATGCTATTCTAATAAATTTCAGTCAAAATAGTGCAAGTAGGTATTATTGTTCTTGTGCCGAATGTTCGGCATCTGAACCGAATTTCGGAAGCTAACGAAATTCGGTTGAACCGAATGTAAACCGAATTTCCGCCCATCCCTATTAATTAATTAATTAAAGCAAATATTATCCCTATGATGGTAAATACCAAACCCATGTGGAATTCATTTAATATGATGGACTGCATCGGTTCAAGTATTTGGTATTTTGACCGTTCGCTGTTCGCTGCACAAACTATTGAAATTATTTCATGTTATGACCGAAGTAGACCATGTTTCAATTAACATTGGGGGGATATAGGGGGGCGACAACGAGCCATTGTCGAAATATCGAATATCTCATTGACGTTGTGAAGGGTTGCAATTCACATAGCAGAATTCTACTAACCACTGGAAATTCGAAGCATCGCTGCATCGGTCTGATACTCAGATCATGTACGCAAAAATGAGGGCCGCGATTGTACCTATGAATCGCCCAAATTGTTTAAAAGTCATCAACGTTTTATGAAAAACATCGATATCACCCGCCCTTACTCAGCGGTGGCATACTTTTGATATCCACCGTCTAGCGGCCAAGGAAACCATAACATTATCCAAAACTAAATTAAAATATAAAAAAAAACAACTTTCACGTGCATTGTCACGAGATCCAAACGTGTGTGCCAAATTTCAGCCCAATAGCTTCAGTGGAAGTGAGTCTAATATTGATGGCAAAATTCAATAGTTCTAGGACATAAGTAGGTACAAGTGAAGTTATATAAAAGCTTTCATATAAAATATGGCTTTTATACTATGAATAAAGAAAATTACAGACATTTTAAGTGCAACATAAATTCCGCAATATTACAAAATAATGATTAAAAACATAAAATGTTAACTTAATAATAAAATAAACACCTGAGCATGTGGTTCATACCTCAATAGAAAAACAAAACAATAATACTATAAACATAGGTACACTTATTCAATGGTCGACGCCGTACGTACTACGTCTGTCTGCTCCAGCAGCCTAATTGCGTAACGTATTAACTTTCTGATGACGATTCCGAAACTAAGCAAACTCCCTTCGTAATCGTGTTCTATAATCCGAATTGCGAAACTAAATTGAATCAAATTCTGTAGAATTGTATAGGGATGTTATTAAAATCTTGCCCAATCTATTACGTTTGCGCGTTTTGTTTCATAACATTTGAACTATTCGCTTCCGAATAATATTACTATAAATTAATATTGTTTTAATTACAACTGGTGGTCTACTATTGCTTCAAATGAAAATATACAATGATTCCCTAAAAAACGTAAAACCAATTTATAAAACACTTTCTACCAAAAACTGCCATAATTGAAAAAAGCAACGAAACGTTACAATGTTCACGTTTTATTTATCTGTAGTCGATGAAAAAATCGTAGAAAAGCAGTGTTGTCAACTTATTGGGATAACTTCTAAAACTGGGGGTTTGGACACCCCAACTAGCAGATTAAATTTTGCTTTAGCGGCTGTTCGTTTTGTTTTGATTAGTCTAATTTAGTTTGTGGAAATCTTTTATTATAATAACACGATGATGGCATGTTTTTTTACTGTTTGCATGAAACCTGTGATAGTAATTTTCCCATTATATCTTTATAATACCGAAATCATTTTGGATTCAAACGCTAATATGAAAAGACTCTTCAGCATGACGAATATAGTGAAGTCACACAGAGGCTGTGCCCGTGTCGAGATCGAAAACAGTGTCATTTCGACCAAATAAATCCCATGGAAGCAAGCCATTATTGTGTACCTAACAATCATCCATACATCTCCACTTACTTTTTCAGTAACTATTTTGTGATCCCTACTCAATATTATAAATGCGAAAGTAACTCTTTCTGTCACGCTTTCACGCCTAAACCGCTGAACTGATCGTCATGAAATTCGGCAGAGATATATTCTGGAATATGGAGAAGGACATAGGCTACTTTTATACGCGATAACCGACATCCACGCTGGTGGAGCCGCGAGCAAAAGCTAGTAATCTATAAAGTACGTGACGATGATTTGAAAAACTATGACTGATTGTGACATAATAAGTTTTACTTTCAATTTCAAATCTTCAAATGGACCTCAAAAAGGACGACAGAACGTCAGCAATAGGAATTTAAATAAAATAAAAAATTGCGATTAAGTGGAGTCGGGAAAAAGTTGGCAACACTGTAACAAATAAAAAAACTATGAAATGTTTTTGTTTGTCTTGAATTTTGTTTTAAATTCGTTGTTTTATGTTTTTCAATAAACTAAATTATATTTACTATTCGCATACAAAGACATGGGCCTATGATAAACAGTATCGGATTATTTTTGTGGTTTCTGCACAGAACACGTAATTGGCAAATGGCAAGGAATAGGGCTCTGTCTTCGTTTTGTACTGGCTGCACTACGTCATAAGCTGTGTTTCTCAATAGCGAAAAGGACGAACCAGTTACCCATAATTCAGTATCAGCTGTAGTGCTGTAAGTAAGCCAATATAAACAGTAATTTCGTGTGTCTAGTGATTGTAACTTTCTTAGGTTAACTATTTATTTTGGTAATAATGATTGTCTGTCAACCTCACATTCTAACTACTGAGATGTTGTTATTTGATATTTTGGTCAGTGGGTCGTCTTAGGGGTTGTATGTATGTAATTCTATCAGCATCTACATAAGCAGCAGATACTAAATTACAAACTATAATAACCAATTACAACCAACAACATAACGTTAATTATTATAACATTTTCGCAGACGATGCCAGTGCTACTAACTTCAATCTAATATTGACCTATGAGGGTTTTACCTCAAAGAATTTGGTGGCAACGCAGGACATTGAAAACCAAGCTTTTGTATTTATCATTGAAGGTGAGCTTTCTAACACAGTTAAGTATCAAGCAGCAACTCATAATTATGAATGAATTTTTCTTTGGGCGAACTTTATACATAAATGTAATCACATCATAAATTTCATATGTCCCTATTTTTTACAGTTCTAGTTTCGTGCCATGTTAAATAAAGAAATAGCCATAGGTTGATGACGGCCTACTAAATATTGCCTAGTTTGGTCCAAAATTAAGTACTTTAATTGAGCAGAAAATAATTTGATTTTGTTTTAAAATTGCAGGAGTCCCCGGAACACTTCCCCTGCATAGACATGAAAGCAGCATGAATGATGTTGGCTGTTGCCATTTGTTTCGGCTACTTATGATGTTGGCTGTTGCCATTTGTTTCGGCTACTTTGACATCACTGTTACTGCTACTGCAACTACTTCAGTTATCAAGCTGCTCAAGTGCAAAAGTAGAAACTGAAGATTGTTATGAACATACTAATTTTACCTATTTAAGAAAACTGCTGACTAGTTTTGCTCAACAGCAATATACTTAATATGTACTTGTGTTAATTGATATTGGTGTAAACTTTCAAAGTGTTTTAATTATGAACTAAAATAACTGTTAAATGTTGAAATACATATAACATTGATTAAGTTTAAAAAAAGACAAGTTATTGATCATTAAAGTGATACTATAATATTTAGAAAATAGCAGTGTTTATCTGAATTGTCATTTATTTGGTACATAAAGGTAAATTAAAAACAAATAAAATAATGGTTAACATAACTGCTTTATTTATATCATTTCACCCTTCTGACTACAGCATTTGTTCACATTTGACATGAATTTGTTGGCTATGAGGCAAAAAGAAATTCAAACAAGTATATTGTATAGATTAGTGGAATTTGGCAAATTTGGGCTACTGTTTTCCTGTGGAAGTCATTTATAATTTAATACAGCTTGGTAATGTTGCTGAGAGAAAGTTTACATTTTTCCTGTTTATATAGTTGAGCCACCTGAAAGATAAAAAAATAATTTAAGTACATCCTCATTATTTTCCATCATCCATTACTCATCCAGTCTTTAATAGGCCTCTCCCTTAAACGCTTCAATGCACAATCTACTGATGTACTTTACAAAACTACAATATTCTGCTATTAGATAAACAGTAATTAGATGCCTACAATTCTATTGACGGATGGAACATAGATACTTGACTAAAAAGTATAAATTATCTTTATTTAGGTACCTCATAGGCAAGTCATTTTTTAATAATAAATAAAAAAATTGATGGACGTATTATTTAACTATATACATTGTGTATTAATATCAAGCAAAACCAATTCACTGAGAAATATTTTTTGTAGGCCTCCACATAATAAACATAACAAATAAATATTATGGTTTTTCAATATTTAGAAAACAATGTTCAATACTACCATAGTCTGATGTAGAGCATGTAGAGTACAATGCTTATTTTGTGGATTTCCACCGAATGTAAAGAATAATATTGTATGATTGAAAATCTTCACACACATTGCTAAGTAATTTTACAATGCAATGTGTGTGATAAACTTGACAGGCACAGGCCTCTCTGTGAGAGGGAGTGGACTGTAATCCACAGACAGAATAATTGAATTGGATATTTTTACTAACTTATTATTCACAATAATTAGTTGAAAAATATTTAAGGTACCTAGTAGGCCATCATCATCATTTCAGCCGAAAGACGTCAACTGCTGGACATGGGCCTCCCCCAATTTGGGGGGTTTGCTATAATCGCCACACTTGGCAAGCGGGTTGGCAATCGCAGTATGGTGGTAAAATGCATGGAGAACACTGCTACCCATTCTTAGTAAGTCCCTGAGTCGCCTCCTACGACACTGACGGGAAAGTACCTACCTACCTACTTTGCTTAAAGTAATTATGCATTGCCTTATCTATATTTTGTATTGACAACAAACAATATGTGTAGATACAATATTTAGGCATATTCAATAGGTTCTTTTATAGGAAATAATATTGATATTACCTTGAACAGACAATGATGTGGAAATAAGTCTGTATTTACGGTGTGTGTAGCTAGTTCATAGAAGTCTTTAGATAGGTAATACATTGACATTAACTGCTTCTTCAATGTGTGCTTTTTTTGTTCTTCCTGTTTAAATTGATCGCTTTTTAGGTTTTCTAATTACAATTCGTAAATGCTCGACTGGCTTGCTAAGTTGGTGACATTATGATAAGTTTACGATACGAGGTACCTACGAATTTGTATTTCGTTAAAACGCCACCAAATTATCTCGTTTCTGAAATATCATCTAGGTAGGTTCTCTTAGTAGGAATCTTTATTTTAGGTTGTAAGCACACGTAACAGAAGAAAACGATTGCAATTATCTCTGTATAATCACCTCGTTGCTTCGCTATTCAAAATACCACAATACTGATATAACATTGAGGTTTTACACAAAATCACATTCACAGTTTATCAGGAAGACTACCACTTATATTTTTTCGTTATAATTTAAGAGATTTAATGATTAAATCCCATTAAAATGTAAGAAGAAAAATGATTGCGGCGAGTACGTTGCCTTCGGCTTGCGAAACAGACTACTCGTTGGTTTCAAACAAACTGAAGCCCGTCACAGACGTAGCTATAATATATATTAATATATCGAGATATATATTATAGTATAGCAATCTATCACACACGGGAGCTATACTATAATATATATTTTGGCCTCACTCGGCCTGCGGTCGTCCTTGCAAACGCACAGTTTTAAAGCTTATTTTCTGTACAGGATGTTCAAATTTTGAAATGACACTATAATCAATCTAGGTACCTAAATTAATTCGAAAAGAGCACTACTTTTAGATCTAATTGAAAGTTCCCCAGAGGATGATTCCGATGCTTTGATCGCGAATTTGATATGCATGTTGCCTTTTCAGGAAGGAAAAATAGAACCATCTGGGTAGCCTCGCATAGATATCCCAGGCCACTCAGAAAGTATTGCGAAAAAAGGTTTTTATGTATGAAAAACTGGCCAGTTTTAATCTATTTTGAAAATATGAATATTTGTAAGTAAAAATAGGTACGTTCCAATTCCAAAATTTCCCTCCACATTGTTTGCGAGCTAATTTGAATGATCGTGTCTCATTAAAAATTTGGATCTGCGCCGGGAACATTTTCGCGATATGATTTTATACGATTTCAAGTGTCGCCTGAATTCGGACGAATCGTACGATAGACTTCAAATGGCATTCATGGATGAAGGCCCTTCTATGGCAACCGTGTATCGTTGGTATAATGAATTCAAGCGCGGTCGATTAACTTTGGGGGATGAAGAAAGAAGTGGTCGTCCTTTGACGGCTGTCAGTGAACAATTTAATCCATGACAATAGGTGAGTTACGTATCAAGAGATTCAGCACATACTACAGGTTGGATCGGGGAGCCTTCACGAAAAGCTACACGTACATCTTCGCGTGAGGAGGATAGTTTCACGCTGGGTGCCGCACAACCTCACCGGTGCTCAGAAGCAGCCCCGGGTGTAATGGTACCGTGATATGATAAACAAATTTGAAGTAGGCTCGTCTCGGCGTGTTTACGACATCATTACAGGTGATGAGTCTTGGATTTATCGAAACGAAGCGCCAGTCGACGATTTGGGTGTTGCAGAGAAGCATCAACGCTGAATACTACCTAATGCTTGGCAGAAGTTTTCTCTGTTGTGAGCAACAAGCGACCAAACACAGGGCTCTGCGAGCTACTGCTCCACCACGACAACGCGCCTTCGCACACCGCGTTCAAAACGAGGGATTTCCGGTCAAACTTCTGGGTCACCCTCCTTACAGCCCTGACCTAGCACTGTGTGACTTCTTTTTATTCCCGAAAATAAAAATCAACCCAAAGGTATGCGTAAACGAGGTGTCTGCGGCGGATTGGAAAAAGTGGTTTGAAAACTGGTTCAGACGCATGAAACTTTGTATAGAGGCTGGTGGGGAGTACTTTGAAAAGATTCAATAAAAAAATATTTACCTAAAGAACATTTATTTTTATTTTCGGAAAACTTTCTGAGTATCCCACATAAAACAAAAGAGAACTCGTAGCGAATTTAATTTGAATTATGATTTTCCATCGAATTTTGCACAGTACTTTAGAAGTTCAAGATCGGCATTTATCGTTGAGGTGAAGATAGCGGGGGAAAAATGCTCGTGCGCATCGAGCACGCACGTCGGGCAGGCGTTCGGTGAACAAATGGAACATCCCGTATCCTCAAAATATTTCAAAATATATATTAATATGCCAAAATATATATTAATATACCAAAATATATATTAATATACCAAAATATACCGAGATATATATCTCGACATATTTTGGTGACGTCATAGAAATATATATTATAGCTACGTGTGCGGTCACTCGAAAATTTATACAGAAAATATGTCGTAATATGCCTTGCTATGATTCATATTAATATATATTATAGCTACGTCTGTGACGGGCTTGATAGCTGTCAAACTAGTTACGCAATTCGCTTTAGTTAGAAAAATAGACCGTATACCCAATTTTTCCCGACATATCATTCACTCTAATAGAATAGTAATCGCTTTCACAGATATTGGAGTTTCGCAATTCGAAATTCGTAAATTTAAGCAAATTGCGATAGAAACGAAGCAAATTAATCTGAATCGTTTGTCAATAATGCATTACGCAATTAGGTAGCTGAACCCTTCTATGATGCATTTACAGTCGAAATAATTATATTTGTGGCCATGCGCTGTTGTGATTTCTTGACATGAGCGAAATAATAACTTGACGGAAACAAAGCGCCTAACAAACATTGTATAGCAACAATACTACACAATGCAACGAGTCGCGGGTAGGGGAAAGCTTACCTAACTGAAGTGGTTATTATAAGGCGCTGCCCAAGTATAGAACACCGTAAAATGCTCAGCTTCGCAAGGTTAGGCGTGGGTATTGGTACATATTACAAGCCAGAAAAACATACCGTATTGTGAAAAGACTGATTCAAAAATATTTCCTTAAAATAAAATATTTTCATGAATTCATGTTAAATCAATCGTAAAAAATATTTTTCTCGCAATATCCGCAGAATTTTGAGCGTAAACTATCATATTTTATGTAATGATACTATAGGGAATTCGATCTCCTTGTTAAATATTCCAGAGCCGTGCATTTATTTTCTTAATTTAATTAAAACTGAAAAAATCCTCGTATTTTGGTGGTCATTCGATTCAACTTATATTATATGCATCGCTATTTTGAACCATATTTATTGCCGAGATGCGCTTTTGACGAATACCTAAAAAAAACGTTTGGCACTCGGAGACTGCCGCGATAAAGCTATTGTATAGCATTTTTTATCAAGTTATGCACCTCCTTGATAAAAACCGAGAGTGCGTTTAAGAATCCTAAAATAATAACTTAGAATTCCGTTATTTAGTAGACAACGTAATTAGGTAGAAAATACCAAATTTGCGCTATCCAAAACGATATAAAATTATTTTTAGTAAATACAATCATAATGCAACCTTCCTTGCCTTGAATAGACTGCATAGACAATTAAAAGAATAAGTCAGTTTGACACGTTTGACTTAAATGTCATAACAATAATATTATCCATTATTTCCATCTTTTTACATATTATTATGTAAAAAGATGGAAAATTCTATGTAAAATCAGGTAGATTCGCAGAGTACTAATACAGAAAACAAAGTGTGAAATATAAATAATGTAAAAGGATATGTCGTAAAAGGATACTAAAACATAAAGATGATGTGGATGAATGAAAAAGAAGCGTATTACAGTATCAGGTAATAAACAGATACTATACCCCCAGTATGAAATGGCTAAAATACTGCTAAACCGGTAAGAAAATTTCATAAACTATCCATAAATATACGATGTTGTGTATGAACATTTAGACAAAGCAGTCAAAATTGCAATTTTAACATGTCATTTCTCCGTTGCTATGCAACAGTCCGACCTGTTGCTAGGTGTGACATTATTTTCGTTACGGAATTTCTGGGTTCGGTCTCCACGCTCAAGGCCCGCGATAGAAGCTGTGCAATAGCTTAAAAAACTTCTTACCGCGCCTACATACCGAGTTTACTCGTTACATGTTTCTTACAATGTGCATGTGTTAGTTTAGTTCTTGCTGAGTAAATTGGTGATGCACACAGAGTTTCATTATGTGACAATGACTAATAAAAAAATACAACATCCGCCGCGCATAGTGGGGCATGGCTATGTAATTATGAGTGTCTGCACAGGGGTGGCCTGTCGCTGCGTGAGTGTGCAAACCGTGAGGTGGTGGAGGAATATAGGTACATCTGTTTAGTCAAGGAAAACAGACATAATGGACTTATGTGACAAACTCAGGTCTGTAGTTAGATACTTGTAAAATTTTACAACATTCTTTTTGTGCTGGATAGGGGAACTTTGAACATGATCTAATAATCAGAAGGGGCCCGCAAGGGCCGACGCCTGCCAGCGGGCTTAGCATGACGCTTTGTATTTCTACGAAGAATAGACAGTGCTTTTTCAATACAAAGTGATATTTCGTTCCTACATTTTTGTTATCGCACCGTAGATATCCTTCTACAATCTGTCATTTAGTCTTTCGTTTCTAACGATATTTCTCTAGGTCCTTTTATATGTAGACTATTTCAGAAGAATATTTCTTCCCAAACTGTCAAAATCACACTGACAACAAAACTTTCTACTCGACGGCCACAAAGTACATACGATTATCTACAAAATCATTATTCGTTTAGAACGCATAACTGTGATAATGAATGGAAAAACATAGCTATCTTATCCTATTGTACATAATTTATTTAATAGTGTTGTCTATTCTTCCGTCGACAAGTCGGTGCTCGTGCTAAGCCTGCTGGGGTGCGAGTTGTTCAAAAGAGATACCGCCGCCCCTGGCACACAGGCAACTGAAGGAACACGGGCGGGTTTTAGTCAGTAAAACTCTGACACGCCCTCCTGCTTCACCCCGAGCTTTCCCGAACTTTCTGACCATAGAAAGTAGTGATTACAAACAATAGTTTAACCATTTGTGGAATGTAAAATTCTGCCGGTTGTCAGAAACTTTGGAGCAGTACTTTAGTGATGAACTTATAAACATTAACGGTACACACGAGATATCAAAGGAAAAATATCTCAAAAAGATTTGTAGAACCCTTGTAATAGTTTTACAAAGGTTCTACAAATAATTGAAAGGTTGATAAGTTGAAAGATAGTTGTTAGACAACTACATTATTTTGACATGGTAGTATAGTAATCATGGCCAGATCATTGTTGGAAGGAAAAACAATCGAATCAATGAATCGAAATCGTCGAAAAATTCCACGGCATTGTTGTAAACTCGACAGGTATGTCGACAACAATTCGGAGGAATTTTTCGACACGATATTTGATTTTTTGAATAGTTTTGTTAATAAATGGTTTGTTTGTTAATTTAGTACAAAAAGTTTATCCTGTTTATTTTAGCCTGTAATATTTAGTGGGCAGCGTTTGGGAAGCTTCGCAATATCTTCTCGTCCCACAAACCGCAGTATCTCAAGATGAAAGTCTTTGACCGGTGCGTGTTGGCAGTGATGAGATATGGAACCGAAACGTGTTCGCTCACAATGGGCCTCATGAGAAGGCTTAAAGTCGCCCAAATGGCAATGGAGAGAGCTAGCTATGCTTGGAGTTTCCCTGCGTGATCGAATCAGGAATCCTAAATACAAATTACTCAGTGGTCTAGCTAGAAGAGCAGGCGATTCACCCAACAATTCGTTGTGCAGACGCTAGCACATCAAGCTACCCCAAACTGTCAAATGTTCCCAATTGAACATGAACCTTATGCATAAGGTGAAACAAGTCCACATTTTTTCCATACAAACTTCGGGAGGGTTTTACTCCACTGTTTGACAATGTACATCAAAACTTAAACATGGCATGGTTTTGTCTCATTATTAATATTGTCCGTACGGAAACAGAATACTAAAATAAAAAGCTATTTAAAAGTTATGAGCCAACAAAGATTCGTTTTTCTCGATAATTCAACGTAACTTTGGACATGTTTAAGTTATAAAAAACTTTTTTTTTGTTTTTATTTTTCAGTTTTTAGTTACCTACCCCACATCAATTCGAAATTTCATCATCCTTGGGGTCAAAACAATGCATATTTATGCTATAGCAGCATTCGCGGTTGATTTGCTGTAATTTTTTGAAGAGTTCCGTTGTTTGTCTCCGAAATGCATCATCAGATCTATATGAAATTTTAATGAGTCATTTCGAAATAAACCTCTTTCGAACAAAAACAAATTTTGCTAATCCAGACATATACCTACAACGGAGTTATGCCCGAACATACAAAAAAAAAATATACAAACATGTCGAATTGATAACCTCCTTCTTTTTGAAGTCGGTTTAAAAGAAGTGTAAAATCTCCAAAACCAAGTAGGTACCGACAAAGCTCAATTATTGAAAAGTTCAATAAACTTAATTGGTAATTGATTTATGCAGTGATTTTTTCAGAAAACCCGATCTTCCGAAGGACTTTTCTTAATTTTTTACGCGCCTGTTTTACTATAACTGATCCTGCAATCCACTCAATAATGTTATGCGTGTAGACTATCGTCTAACTGCTCATCAATGATACTACCTCTGTCGGACTCACAGCTTGGTGAGACAGCGTGCTTTTTAGCCAGGCCCACCAGTGAATTCGAGCCCGCGACTTGTGTACCCTTAAGATATAAAGTTGAAAATCTATCAAATAAATTTTGCAGATTGGGGTAGCTTAATGTGCTGGCCTCTGTTCCTACACCATGTAATCCCTCATGTACAAAAAAACCTTTACGTACCCAATTGAATATTATTAATATCTACACTAATATTACAAAGAGGAAAGATTTGAATGTTTGTAAAATTATTTGTAATAGATAAACACAAAAACCGGTTTTGGTCACGCATGGAAATCTACATTATTCCGGAGTAAAATTTTGCTATATTTTTTTATGACATTCTTACGAAAATAACAATGATATAACACGATGTGTCAGAAAATATCTGATTCATATTACTATTTGGGGTGCGCTTATTATAACTGATTAAATACCTGTAAATTCCTCTTTACATTATTCAGATCGGACCTTTCGTTTAGAAGTTACAAGAGGTTTATGAATGCTAAATATTATAAAAATCCGCAGTGTGTGGAAACATCCACAAGTATAGCTTAAAATAAATAAAGCAAAATAGTAAATAAATAATAGTTCGAATAATACCTAACAACGTTTATCAAATTATTTCACATAAATGAAGCTACATTATCCCGGAGTAACCTGAGCTATATTTTATTTTATAAGTATATTGTAATGTAAAAATTCGAAATTCGCGAAACAACTAGTTATTTTTATTATCTATGAATGATTTTCGGCGAAGAATGTCGGCCAATTTTCGCTCCCAGACTGAAGGTATAGTTAACTACATGTAAATATCAATAAACATAATTCAATGAATAGTGAATCCGACAGAAATATTTAATTATTCGGGAAATGCATGGCGGCAAATTGATTAAGATGTCGAAATACCACAGTCTATTAATTGTACGATTCAGTTGAATAATGCAGGCGTCTCCGCTTTAAGTGACCACGACTGATTTGCGTATTACACACACCGTAAACGTACCTAAAGATCACAAAACATACCGTTCTCGTCCAACGGTCTCGGAGTAAGGCTGGCTTCAACCTTTTTACCGCACAACGAACTTTAGCCACTCAAGTGGACCTTATGTAGATGGGGCACGGTCGTTATTTAAACACAAATTTGCAACACTCACTTTCACCCTTCAAATTTTCTTTGTACCTTTGATTTAGCACGCCGCGTCCGTTAAGTACGGGATAGGGGACCGAACTAAGGGACTGATGTCGGGAAAGGTGCAGTGGAGTACCACACTAAATGGAAATCATGATTTGTCAATCAGGAAATTATTGGGGGTGACAAGTCGACGGCAGAAACTTCGTCAAATGTTGAGTTAACAAACTGGAATCGTGGATAAAGAATATAAACAAAATTAGTTTGGGGTGACGGCGTTCTGCTGAATTGCCTTTAGAACCAATTAACAAATAACAAAAAAAAAAACAATTTCTGAGAAATACGCTCTAAAAAGTATGGAACAAGAAAATATTCTCATCTAAAAGCCACGGTTGTATGCTGCCTACCCTAACAATACATTCTAATAGTATTAAGTGACCATAAGCTTAGGGCACGTGGCATACGACCGTCGCGTTCATTTTTCGAGCGTGATTTTTCAGCAGTCGTGTTTTAGCATTTGAACTTTATTATTACTGGGGTTATTTTGGGATAAAGTAACAAATAAAATTTGCTAAAGCGTTTACACTTGATGACCCAACACGGTATCAATAACTTGTTCATGACTTTAAAGGCTTAAATATAGGTGATATTAAATGTAGGTAATGTGACGTCACATGACCTATCAGACGTCCGGCGATAAAGACGTTTCCAAATTTTCAATGATACCTTAATTCTCAAATTATAATTCGATTTTTAGAAGTTATGAAGGAGCAGATAAACATACAAACATATTTACTCATACCCACTAACTGCATGCATACCGGTCAAAATCATAACCCTGCTCTTTGTTCCGCCATTAAAGGGGAAAACTAAAATCGATGTATGCATGAAAATACATTTTCACGCCAGAAATATATTAAATCATGATAACGCTTCACTGCAACTCTCAAAAAACACTCAAAAACTTAATAATATTGAATTATGAATTTGAAACCAATACGTATTTTAATATACCTTTATTATTTGCTATCATTATAATTATTAAGCCTTTGAAGCAGAAACGAATAAACGAGTTATTCGTGATTCCCGGGATTTTTGAAGGGTGGTGGGTGGCGCAGCCCGTCGCCCGGTGCAACGGGGTGATCATGCGAGCTCAGTTCCTGGAATGCCCGGGAAAATATGGCCGACGGTAACATATATATCAAGATAGATACACGGCGTGACGCACTGTGAGATTTCAAACTATTGTGTACTTTATAATAAAGGTCAATTTAGAACACACTTTTTACCAATTTCTACTTGGCATCAACTTAAAACCTTTGTAATGACCTTACTATTTGATGGAATAATAGCTCCGCCCTGCTGTTTCACCCGCTCAAGGTGCATCTTGTCGACATTTTTTCCATACAAACTTCGGGAGTGTTTTGCACCACTGTTCGATAATGTACATTAAAAATTAAACATGGTATGGTTTTGTGTCATTATTGATATTGTCTGTACGGAAACAGAATAGTAAAATAAAAACCCCATTAAAAGTTATGAGCCAACAAAGATTCGTTTTTCTTGCTAATTTAACCTAACTTTGGGCGTGTTTAAGTAACAAAAGACGTCTGAAATCTCCAAAACCAAGTCGGTACCCACAAAGTTCAGTTGTTGAAAAGCTCAATAAACTTTATTCATCATTGATTTATGCAGTGGTATTTTCATAACACCCGATCTTCCGAAGGGTTTTTCTAAATTTTATACGCGCCTGTTTTACTATTAATGATCCTGCATCTCACTCAATAACGTTGTGCGTGTAGACTAGCGTCTAACTGTTCATCACTGATACTACCTCTGTCGGACACGAAGCCTAGTGAGACAGCGTGCTTTTTAGCCAGGCCCATCAGTGAGTTCCACCCAGCTACAAGGTTCCTCTTAAGTCTCGATCCTGTGGGAATATCGGGATAAAAGTCATCATTATATGCCCAGGTTCTAAGCAGGTGGCAAGTTTTAGCCGTTTTAGTGTGAAAGCGTAACAAACAAAGATAAGAAAAATCAAATATTTTCTGTTTATCTTAGTAACTAGCAGCACTCCGCGGTTTTACCCGCGTAGTTCCCGTTCCGGTGGGAATACGGGGATAAAATATAGCCTATTTCACCCAAGGGTAGTGAAGCTTCCCAACAGTGAAAGAATTTTTCAAATCGGTTCAGTAATTTTGGAGCCTATTCAATGCAAACAAACAATCAAAAATTTCCTCTTTATTAATAGCATAGATATAGATTAGTATCTTAGTAATAACAGCCAGACGGGTTGACTCATGGTTGCTTTGGGTTGGTCTGTGGATGGGTGACCATCTTTACATACTGAGACTCCTCCGTGCCTTGGACCTACCTGACAACCAGTCTTACCAAGGGGTATCGTGTTACCCGGTAACTGGGCTGTGGAGGTCAGATAGGCAGTCGCTCCATGTAAAATACTGGTATTCAGTTGCATTCGGTTAGACTGGAAGCCGACCCCAACATAGTTGGGAAAAGGCTGGGCAGATTAATTGCTATGTACTACGCACTCAGCGTACTATTCTATTGCGATGCCGCGATTGTTTCGAACGTATATGTGGCACCCGAAAATATATTTTTTTGTTGCAAACTTGGTGTTGGTTTGGTAAAATAATAATACTATATAAAGATAATAGAGAGTGCGCCATGTTGTACTAGAGAGTGTGAATGTGGCTCATTCATTAGTCGACTCGCACTAGTTTACTCGCCCGAATTTATCGTCACTTTGAAATAATACAATATTTTCTATAGGCAAGTCACATGCAAAATGTCATTTAATATTTTGCATAGCAACAATTACGAGTACGTGAAGCAAAAACTTTGTACACTTTTTTACGAAATCGGAGACGCAGACGGAGCAGTATGAAATTTAGCACAGCTAAAGTTTATATGGAGACTGAGTCCAGAAAACTAATAAATTAATTGTTATGGTCGAATATCAAACCCTTGGCAATCACTAGTTATAAATTATTCTGTGAAGACGATGAACGTAGAATACAATGACAACATATTCTCAATAAGTACAAAGTACGCAGGGTGAAATTTCAAGATGGGGGCCGCCCCCATCTTGAATCTTCCTTCTGCGTACTTCGTATCTTTATACCTTAAGCTCCTACGTTTGAGTTAATAATAAAATGTCTCCTACAAGCTTTCTGAGAACACCTTTCTTAGCATCTCCCTTATTGAAAGCTTTAAACACACTTAGGGCTAGCAAAATCGTTTATCGCACGATACGGAACAGGCTGCAGGCAACATGTTTGTTTTGTCTACGCGGTACATAGTACACAGACTAAACACTAATACAGGGATGGCGAACCTCTGTACATCGGTGTGCATTTTTTACAAATATTCGATATAATATTTTCAAAACAGAAACTCAAAGCAGTCATTTCAATGAAACCATTTACAGGTACTTTTGAACTGTCTGAAAAACTCGATCAGTTTGTTGTAAAGTTGAAGCTAGTTGCCCATTCGTAATCGCAAACGTAGAGTACCGAAAAGTGTTAAAATTCAAATTTTGCTACGGTTTCTTGCCCAAAAACTTTATTAAAAAAAGACATTACTACACTTCAAATGTGTGTTATAGTCGGGGCCACATTGTGCCGTCACTCACTGCTTTACTCACATGTCTGTGTTTTTTTTTTTTTGGGTGGGCAATCATCAAATAACTTCTCCCGCTCTGGGTGGAGCAGGAGGGCGTGTCAGACTTTTACTGACTAAAACCCACCCGTGTTCCTTCAGTAGCCGTAACAAACCCGCACCCCTGGCAGGCATCGGCCCTTGCGGGCCCCATCATTTTTGTGCTGACTACTCTTTGAGGCGCGCGTGGAACACAACGCGCCGTCGACTTGGGCTTGGTCCTTACCGGACAGCGAGCTACCCATTACTCGCCGTCCGCAAGCTCATGCCTACGGTGGCCGGAAATCGGCCTGGGATTCCCGACGCCCAGGGCGTCTCCGTATCCTGCGGCGGCTAGGGTCGCGAGGACGCATATTCTGCCTCTCCCTCACGTGCGCCGCCTCCCTCTTCGCGAGCATCACTGCTTCACTGAAGGAGGTGACGGCTACCCATGCACTCTCGCTCCGTACCATGGCCTGGACCAGGGCCGGACGCGAGAGATCGCCGCCGTCGATCGCCTCCACGAGAACACGGCAGTGCTCCGCCCAAGCCGGGCAGACCGCCACCGTGTGCTCCACTGTGTCCTCAGGGCGATCTTCGCAGTGGAAACACCCGTGCGTTACCTCCCGCCCTATCCGAAACAGGAACCTCCCAAAACAACCGTGTCCGGTGAGGATCTGCGTCAGGCGGAAGGTGAGGACGCCATGCCGCCTCTCAAGCCACTCATCAAAGAGGGGACTTACCGCCGCAATCGTGGCGTGCCCAGAAGTCGGTGACTTTGAATATGTATTTTATTAATTTATTGTCAGCGCCTTCCGAAATTAAAGAAATTTTTACTTTGTAGTGTTTTTCCGGAAGTCGGTTTTTTTGGAAAATATTTTTTATTTCAACTGGTCCAGTGGTACTAAGCTTTGTCCACTGATAGCTACGTGGAAGTACTGCAGCCAACACTTTAAAAAGGTTTTATTAATGCAGTATATTACAATAATTTATCTTCGATAAATGTTTTAACCTTTCTAAAGAAATGAAACACATGTGTATTTTTAAGTAAGTAGAACACGTTTATATCTTTTTGGTTAATATTTGAAGCCTAGCTGACTGTCCCTGTTATAAGACGCCACAATAGCTGCAGGACATTTGCGTATGCCGTATATACCAACAAAATATACAAAACCACCAGATTTATAAAGTTATGTATTCAATCAAGCTTGCATGGTACTCACATTCACAGTCAGTTTTCTCTTTAGGTCCTAATTTACACACACACTCCCGAAATTAAAAGCATGTGTATATGATCCTTGGGACATTAAAAGGGTGTTCATTCTGACATGAATATACATTTTCATTTAATTTATTTAAACTTTAACAATTCGAAAGGAAGAAAAAAGTAGTACGCTTTCAAATTATCTGGTCACTTGAGAGAGTACGTAAATCATAAATGATGTAACCTACCTCCCATGTCAATCATATTTTAAAAACTAAATGAGGATGGCATTTTCTATCTGACTATTCTGAGAAGACAGGCCGAAATCAACTCAGAGGTCAGTATTTGTCTTGCCCAATGATGGTAATGGTTGAAGGTGTTCTCTCGATGACCGTGTTTTTCATTCGACTAACTAGTCGAGCTTAAATACCCATTTATTATCTCTTTTACTGATATTGGTACCTAGTGACGACTAAAATATAGTTTTACGTTATCTTCGATTTTATGAAATTACTTTGGAACCCAGATTTTGTTTACACAAAGAACATTTGTAGGAGTTAATTTGTTATAAGTAGTCTATAAAAACCAAAGTTTTGTTTTGATGCAACTTGGTACGGAATTCCATATTTCAATTGGCATTGTCCTTTGGGAAAAAGCAAGGTCTCACAGCATAAATAAAGTAAAAAAATTAAAAAACTTGAAAATTAAGGTAAATTTTGGTACTTGCAAGTTTTCGCGAAAATCTAAATTTGGCCATATCTTTTTTATTATAGCGGTATAATGGGTAAGTACGGAACCCTTGGCGCATGAGTTCAACTCGCACTTGACTGGTTTTTTTTTTTTTTGGTAGATAGACTGCGATTCGGCCTTTAAAAACGGAAAAGGTGAGTTCGATTTTGGAAATATTGTATTGCCGTTGCCACATACAGGTGCGACGCGATTCTAATATTGCAATTTCTATGAAAACTTCATGGAAAATGGTCTAGTAGAGACGCGTCGCACCGGCCTACGGAAGCGTTGACCGCTTTGAGTTATATTTTGAGCTGTCAATTTTGGCCAAACTAAACAGTTTGGAACGCAGTTGTCACCCCGTTTAAAATAAGTAAAATCAAATCTAAATACTTTAATTGAGAAGGCCTTTAGTTACAACAAAGTTAAGACATTTTTTTTTCCAAAATTCCATCCGTTTTTTTTTTTTGTTGCAAATTGTAGGTCTTTGCGAGGTTGTATGTTTATTAAAATATTAAATGATTCACCACTTCTTCAACACGACCGTTACAAATATGAATTTAGATAATATTTCATTAAATGGGATTAAATGAACTTAGAGGTCTGTAATGATGATTTAATGATAATAAAAAAATATCCATCTTTGTAACGGTAATATTTAAGTCAACTTACAACCTGACATATATGTAAGATTTTATTTCCGCATGTTACCTTGGCGCTGCCACATTAACTTTCACACTAAAAATTCGTCGTCGTTGTTAGCATAGTGACGAACGAATTTTTGTTTCAAAAAAACTCCAGTTTACAACGCTCACAGGGTGTACGGTCGCGGTCAAGAGTCCATTCTCATGCTAAGGGTTATATTGCTATGACTCGCGGTCCAGGCCGTACCTACAGCTGTGTGTATAACTGATGTAACCAGACCGCACACCACAGTTCTCGCACACCACTGTCGTCGAAAGATATAAAAACATACCGTCGGCGTCGACGCACAGAGTACTCTGTCTCTGTCTGTACTGTGTTACGTAGTAACTAGTTAACTACGTATGACCTTGCTCGGTTCATACCATCGCTAAAATTCACGTTATAATATCAAGTCTCGGTAGCTCGCAGCGTATTGTCATTGATTATGAAACACATAAGTCTGGGTTCAAATCTCCCGATGAGACTTTTATTTTTCTTTTCAACAATATTCTTCATCAGTTCTTGTATTATTCGTTATATGAGAATGTTTTTTTAAATTACTTATATTATTATTTAAACAAAGGATTAAGAATAAGTGGTTACAAAATGTTTATTCGTTATAATTTTATGAAGTAGGTATAAAAATAACTACTAATAACTTCTTGTTAACAGTTTATTTTCTCATAAAGAACAATTTATTGAAGTAAAGTAGCTAATTGGTGAACCATGATAATCAGGCTATTGTATCTTAGTAATATAATAATATTGTGCTGTAATTACTACTATGTGCGGTACTCTAAAGAAATCACATTTTTCTACGCAAATCTACCCACGTAAAAATAACAAATGCAGACAAGTTGTCACAATACAATTAAATGACTCAGTAGTACTACTACTGGAATAAATCTACTGCGAGTGAGTTAGTTCTCTCAAACCTAAACAAATAACAAATCGTTAACAAATCGTATTTAATAGGACTTATTGAAGTTATAGCTTAAGTAATCATTTTCATTACGAAAAGAAGATTGAAACTAAACCTCGAAATAATCCATATTACTGATATGACACAATATTATGTGAATATTACTAAAATCAATAAAAATCAATAATAATAAATATTTCTAATTTATATCTTAATGTTAATGTTTATGTTTTTTGAGCTGGTTGTCGTTGGCTGGTTGCAAACCTTCTGCGTGGAGTGCACGGCGCACGGTTCGGAAATATGTGTCGAATAATTTGGCAAATTGTCTCTTCTTTTTGAAACCACTTGTGCTGTCGCTTTCTTTTATAAGCTGGGGTCTTCCACTTTGCTTTCGACGGGCAAGTCTACCCCTTCCTCATATCTTTTCATCCACTGACTCACAGTATTTCACTAAAACAAAAAAGGGGTACTGTTAGGCTACTGAACAAAATACATACTAATATGTATTACTATTTAGAAACAAAATTATTTGAAATATAAATTTCACATAAATTATTTAATCTAGGAAATAAATTTACTTTGAAATTTTATATTTTTCTTCTATTTAGACGTTATGATATTTATAAAACGTTTAAAAAATAACTACAAGGATTAGCAGTTATACTTTAATTAAATAAGTGCTGAATAAAATAATTAAATCATAATACTCACACTCAGGCCGGTTTCATCAGATATTTGTGATATTTAAGTCCGCTTTTATGCAGCGCAATAATATTCGCTTTCATTTCTATTATTAAATTTGCTTACATTTTTAAATGAACTAGAAGACCGCTAATAGATTAAACACACGTCACTAGCACACAATAACAACCAACACCGTTCTATATGTCACGTCGAATGACTCGTAAGTTAACTATCATTTAAATTTATTTAGGTTTCTGTGGGTATATTGATAAAGTTTTACGAGTTTAGTGAACAAGACGAACAGAACAAGAAACTATAGCCAAAAGCGATTTTTAAAACAATAAAAAGGCTAGCACACCGCGCGTGGGATCCGAACCCGAGACTCGTTGCGCACGAGGGCGCTAATCCAAGTACAGTAACCACTAAGCTAGCACGTCATTCACTTTAACGGTTGAATTTATGAAATACAATCATTTGTAGACGTATGAGAGTGTGTGTGTGCAGTATAGAAATTACTTAATAATAGGTCTTTACCTATGAAATTGCCGTTTTGTATGAAAAAATTTAAACGAATTTTTTTCATGAATTTTTTATTTGTATTAATCGAAGTAATCATCCATGCAATCAATGCATCTTTGCCATCGCAGTGGCAGTTTATTGATGCCCTTCTTAAAGAAATCAGCTGGACGGGAGGCAACAAATTCTTCAAAGGCATTTTGTACTGCCTCTCGGGTATTAAATTTTTTTCCCGCCAAGAAGTTATCCAAATTCTGGAAAAAGTAGTAGTCTGTAGGCGCAAGGTCTGGTGAGTAGGGCGGATGACGGAGAGCTTCCAACCCCAGTTCTTGCAACTTGGAGACCGTCTGCTGTGCAGTATGAGGTCGCGCGTTGTCGTGCAGGAGCAGCGGAGACGAGCGATTGACCAATGCTGGTTGGAGATGCGCCAGCTTCTCCATCATTGTGTTCAGTTCTTCACAGTACACATCTGCAGTAATGCTCACCCCGTTTGGTAAGAAGCTGTGATGAATCACACCGGCGCTAGACCACCAAACAGTGACCATCACTTTTCTAGGGGTAAGTTTTCGTTTAGGGCATTGTTTAGGTGCTGAACCAGGATCCAACCAACTTGCTGAGCGCTTACGGTTATCAAACAGAATCCATTTTTCATCGCAGGTAACAATGCGGTTCAAAATTCCTTCATTTGTGTGTCTGTTGAGCAGTGCAAGGCACGTCTCGACGCGTACTTCGCGCTGGCGATCATTGAGTTCGTGGGGCACCCATTTGTCAAGCTTTTTTACCTTGCCAATTTGACGCAAATGGACCAATATTGTTTTGACGCTAACGTCGAAAGCTGCTGCTAATTCAGCCGTAGATTGTGTATCATCAGCTTCCACAATCGCCTTTAATTCGTCATTGTCGACCAAAGTCTTCGGACGACCGCGAGGTTCATTTTTCAGGTCGAAATTTCCAGAACGGAAGCGAGCAAACCAATAACAGGTGGTGCGTTGGTTTGTAGTGTTAGCTCCGTAAACGTCGTTGATGTTGCGTGCCGCTTGTGCCGCGTTGCTGCCACGACGGTACCTACTCATATTCCATAATTACTCGAATTTTTAACGTATCCATGATGACGAAAAAGATTGAAATGCGATGAAAATGTAACACTAATCAATAAAGAAATGACTACTTTTAGAAAAAAAAATCCATGTTTTTAAAATAAAATTAATTTGAAATTAGAATTCTTAGCCAAACAAAAATTATTTTGATTTGAAATGGCCAGTACTGCAGAACGGCAATTTCATAGGTAAAGACCTAATATAAGAAGGTCGTAAGTTAAACCGTAGTGTCAATCTATTACTTTTTGAGATTGGTACTCCGCTTTTGGATATATTCAAATTAGTGCAATTTTGAGCCCACGTTAAACCGACGTTATAAAATAGCGATGGGATGTTTTCGCGCACTGGATCTAGCTAGAGAATAGAGTATCGAGAGTTCAAAATCGAACATTGAGTTTTTTCGACACGTTGAGACTCACTCGCGCTGCTCCCTGTTGGATTCTCAACGCTCCATTCTACACCAAAAGCTGAAAGTTCAGTGCGCGATAAAATCGAGCCGCGTTTTTATTTCGTCAGTGTGGACGTCGACTAAGCTGTTAGACTATACGGTCAACCATGGTGCCCGTACACTTTAACTACGAAAACGGCCCTTAACAGCTACAAAATAAAGGTGCAGTCATGGCAAATGGGTCCCTTTGACGTTCGATTTTCGCTGTTCGATAAACAAAACACTGTTGGGGACATGGCTGTAGCTTTCAACTTGATTCATTTCGAATTAAGTCCGGCTGGCCGAGCTTGAATTGGCACTGGCTACGTAATCGATTGATGGAATAGGGAAATATGCATGTAGTATTTTTTTCAATGAAGCATGCAAATAGTCACATATTACTATACGGTTTGTTGCTCAAAAATATGAACTACTAGCAGCGCTCCTCGTAGTTTCCGTTCCCGTGGGAATACAGGTATAAAATGACCCTATGCCACCCGGGGATAGTGTAGCTTCCCAACAGTGAAAGAATCTTTCAAATCGGTTCAATAGTTTCGGAGCCTAATTCAAACAACCAAATCTTTCCTCTTTATAATATTATTATAGTATAGATTAAAAAAGTGAACTTAAAAAAGATGGAAACAAGAAACTTTTGTTTTAAAAGGTTGACTATTAAACTGAATACTCATGCAGTCGGAGCCTTCTTCTTAAAATTAATATAGACTTTTTCAAAAAAGAACAACCGACTTCCAGAAAAACACTACTAAGTGAAAAATAACTTTCATTTCGGAAGGCTGTGACAAAAAATTAAAACACATATCCAAAGTCACCGACTTCCGAAATTAAAGTTATGTTTCACTTTTTAGTGTTTCTTTTTATGTTTTTATATTTCACTTTTTAGTTACCTACCCACCAACCAACTCTAAATTTCATCATCCTTGGGGTCAAAACAATGCATTTTTATGCGATAGCAACATTCGCGGTTGATTTGCTGTAATTTTTTGAAGAGTTCCGTTGTCTGTCTCCGAAACTAATCATCAGATCTATATGAAATTTTAATGGGACCATTTCGGAGTAAACCCCTTCAGAACAAAAAAATAATTTTGGAAATCCGTATATATACGACGGAGTTATGCCTGAACATACATAAAAAAAACATGTCGAATTGATAACCTCTTTCTTTTTGAAGTCGGTTAACAATAAAGACCTTTATCACCTCCTAACGGTTGCTAATGTTGCTATCCAACTTTAAATCGTTAGGGATAGATCGAAAATGGTAATTTAAAATGAAAAATAATTGAAGAAACCTATACCCAAACCTTTCAAATACCTATTTCTATGATACCTCAGTAACATAGTTCGTCGACTTATTTTTTTTAAAGCTTTTATTTAACTTGCAATGTACTTATTTAACTATATACTCGTACATATTTTTGGGACAAATTAGTGAAATATCACAGAACCGGGAAGTATGGCGGAAAGGAGAGCCTTATACGTACTACCTACTGGGTGATTCCAGGCTCATCATTATGATGATGATGATGATGATGAAGTGAATAATTCAGTTTCTAATCTAATAAAACCCTACTAGCATTGATCACGCATGTAACTATGTTTGTTCGGGTGGAATCTTGCAACTCAATTTTGAAGCAGATAGCTTTGATCGGTTGAGCTGAAATTTTGCATGCACATGTATATCGCGTGACAATGCAATATTTTGATGACATTTAACTGATTTGATACTGGAGCTGGCTTAGGAACTTCGCAATAAAACGACACAACCCCATCGAGTTTTGGTTCGTTTGATTTATATTGACGATTACTTTGATTCTATATGGTAACCAGGGTCTGATGCTGGAGCTGGAAGGTGGCCATAGGAACTCCGCAATAAATCAACACAACTCCATCGTGTTTGGGCTCGTTTAATCCGTATTGACGAGTACTTTAATCCTATTTGGTAACCAGGATCTGATGCCGGAGCTGAACGCTGGACAATAACACTTTATGTGCTCAAAACGACACATATGTGTGCGTTCTAATTATTACGAGCTACATTATAGAAAAATGCTGTTACAAACTACGCCGTAGTAAATCCCTCATCATAAAAATAAAATACAAAATAACTCTTTCAAAAATAATATTTGATTAATTCTAGTAAATCGAACGAATTAAACAGATGAAAATAATTAAAACTTAATTATTTAAATAATATTGACGGTTAGAAATAGTGAAACATGCTAATAAATGTTCTTTATTTCTCCTACCATCAAAATGTAGCACCCTGTTATTTAAATAATTGAGATTAAATTATTCTTTTTCACAGTATTGCTTCTGGTTGTCGCCATATTGAATTTTGATTACTATCATTTGTCTTCAGTGACACTCACAAGTTTAAGACAAACCAGATGATGTAAGAATATCAAAATTGACCAATACGTTTGATCTCTCAAGCGCCAAAATGATGATGATGATGATGGGGACTCCCTTTTCCGCACGTAGACTCCCATTTGGTCCTTTGTGCGTGGGGGTTCTGGCTAAAAAAGCCAGTCTAGCTCCGCCCAAAAGCACAGAAGCTTCCTGGGAGCTTCACAGGCTTCACGGAGCGACCTCACTCTTCCGAGGATTTCTTCTCGTTGAGAAGCCACGGCCTCGCATTCCAGGATGACGTGGGCGGCTGATTCCTCGGCGTCAAGGCAGCCCCTGCAAAGCGGGCTGTCTGTGGCACCTATATTATAGAGATGTTTGTTAAGGGTGTTATGGCCCGTAATTGTTCCTATGAATATTCTAAGGTTGTTTCTACTCAGGCTAAGGAGTTTTTTGTTTAGTCGCGGGTGTACAATTGGTAAAGCCAATTTTGACTGTCTACAGTCTGTTGCCCGTGACCATCTGTTGTTATGTAGTTCGGTTGATCTTTGGCGAATCCACGCACGAAATTGTGAGAAAGGCAGGGGGAGAAGTGGGTACGGGCCTAGCACTTTCATATCTGAGCCTCTCTTCGCAAGTTCATCTGCGGCATCATTACCTAAGGATCCACTATGCCCCTTAATCCACTGGAGGGTAATACGATTTGACGTCGATAAACTCTCCAGAGCTAGATGGCACTCAAAGATTAGTTTGTTGTTGGTTTGTTTGTTTGCTAAAGCTTTGAGCACAGATAGGCTGTCGGATACGAATTTAATGCCGTAGTTCCGGATGCCTAACCGCTTTACTGCTGCTACGGCTTGTGTTAGGGCAACACATTCACACATGAAACATGCTAATAAATGTTCTTTATTTCTCCTATCATCAAAATGTAGCACGCTGTTATTTAAATAATTGAGATTAAATTATTCTTTTTCAAAATATTGCTTTTGGTTGTCGCCATATTGAATTTTGATTACTATAATGTTGTCTTCAGTGACACTCACAAGTTTATTACAAACCGTATGACGTAAGAATATCAAAATTGACCAATACGTTTGGTCTCTCAAGCGCCAAAAAGAACAAACATACTTATATAATCGATAAACAAACATGGGGCAGGAAATATGCATCCACGCAATCCCTCAATTACAATCCAAAGCTTTATAAAATTGCTACCAGACTACCGCTACTGGCTACCAGACTGGAAGAAATGACATACCTAATACCACTGGTTAGTCTGTAAAACCAATCGAAAAGTGAAAACTGCGGGGGCGACTAAATAATTCGAGTAACTAAGTTGTGGCGTGGCTTCGGCATCAGTCTAGACTAATCAAATTGGACTCGTCACGCCAACAGGTCAGTCCAAGAAATCTGACATCGAGCTCGTCCAAAACTACGCGTTCCGACTGATAATTAACCGTGTTAGTGCACGGTTTATAGTTCGGGTTCGCAGTAATACATTTTGGCTGTATCACAGAGCTGGGAAGTATGGCGGAAAGGAGAGGCGTATACGTAGTACTGGGTGATTCCAGGCTCACCATTATGATGATGATGAAGTGAAAAATTCAGTTCCTAATCTAATAAAACCCTACTATCATTGATCACGCTCCAGAAACTATGAAAAAAGAAAATATTTCAATCTGAAAGTCGTGGTCGTATGCCGCTTTGCTTATGAACGCTTGCTTTCTTACTAATATTATAAACGCGTTTGTATTTATAGATGTTTGTTACTCTTTCACGCAAGAACCGATTTGGATGAAATTTTCCACACAGATAGATTATAACCTAGATTAACACATAGGATTTTTTAATTTCGCTGGTAATTTCCGATTGCCACGCGGGCCAAGCCGCGGTCAGAAGCTAGTTATATGATAAATGTGAAAGTTTGTTACTCAATCACGTAACAACGGCTGAACAGATTTAGATGAAATTCGGCACAGGGATAGATTATAACCTCATCATCATCATTTCAGCCGAAAAACGTCCACTGCTGGACATAGGCCTCCCCCAAGCTCCGCCACTTCGACCGGTTCTGTGCTTCCCGCATCCAGCGGACTCCCGCGGCCCTCACAAGGTCATCTGTCCACCTTGTGGGAGGCCTTCCAACTTTACGTCTTCCGGTACGCGGTCGCCACTCCAGAACTTTTCCGGTTATAACCTAGATTAACACAAAGCATACTTTTTATCCCGGTAGTATGTTCGCGTGGGATAATATAATTTTCGACCTCCACGCGGGCGAACCCGCTGACAAAAGCTAGTCTAATATAATACGAGTTAGACGTCAGTGGTTGTAATGTAATCAAACGGATTTCCAAATGGAGTTCGATACTAGCTC
Organism: Polymixis flavicincta; assembly: GCA_949987655.1. Classification (NCBI taxonomy): domain Eukaryota; kingdom Metazoa; phylum Arthropoda; class Insecta; order Lepidoptera; family Noctuidae; genus Polymixis; species Polymixis flavicincta. Next base: position 3,704,609 of record OX465171.1, on the reverse strand, counting down.
GAAATGGAATGGTTCTCTTTATGTCGAGTCCCTTCACGTCCGTCGAGCCGAGAACTTTGTCTCGCTTCTACTACTCCTACGTCGAGTGTACGCACGGCTACACATCAAGCTATACATTTCCAGTTTACGCTGATCTAGCACTGTACGGAAATCCTATACAATGCGAGATCAGCTTATACTGTAAATGTACAGCTTGATGTGTAGCCGTGTGTACCTAATTGTAGGACTCCGTAAAACGCCTAGTTTCGTCGCACAGTTAATCGTATTGGTACTTAAATTACAATCCCGCAAAATATCGAGTGTATTATCAAATGTACAAAGACAAGACTTATTAAAAAATCCCTACTAATAATAAATAAATGCGACAGACGGAATTACCGTCTGTCCGTTACGTTTTCACGCCTAAATCGCGGATCCGATCGTCATGAAATTTGGCAAAGAAATAGCCTGGGACATGAAGATGATTATAGGCTACGTTTTTAAGCGATAACAGACATCCACGCGGGCGGAGCCGTGTGCAAAAGCTAATACGTCATAAAAATAAAATAATCTTATAATGATAAATCCATCGTAAAACACAACTCAAAAATATATTTTTCATAGCATAATACTCAATGTTTTAAGCGTAAACTATCATATTTTATGTAATGATAATAAAATACATTCAATCAACTAAAGAAATACCAGAAATACTCCGCTGACCTTTTAGTTTTCAATTTAATTCAAACTGCAAAATTCCTTTTCCTTTGGTGGTCATTCGATTCAACACGCATCGCTATTTTGAACCTTATTTGCTCCCACAATGCTCTATTTTCAAATACCTTTGCTTTTAACCGCAACTTAACCCTAGGTGTCTATAGATAAACGTTCTACTGTACTAACGCCGGAAGGGGACTCAAATTGACACTTCCCCTTCGTGTTTAGAAATAATGTAAGCCTACATTCGTGTATAGAGCGGTGCATTTTTGATCAGGCGTAGGTCTGAAATAGGTGGCGGATATCGAGTGGTCCGCCGGGGTGGCTTCATAAATAAATTCTTCACGTCACTACACTAAGGATCAACGTACACAAGATGTGGGTATCTATACAGGGTCAAATTTAATTCGGTGGAAATACTTTACCCACGTGTTGGGTATCGATACCAAAAACGAAAACGAATGAAACAAAAAAGTACTTATTTTTAAACGACTTCAAAAAGAAGGAGTTTATCAATTCAACATGATTTTTTTAAATGTATGTTCGGTTATAACTCCTCCATATAATTTGCAAAATTCTTTTTTGTTCGAAAGGGGTTTATTCCGAAATGGTCCCATTTAAATTTTATAGGTATACGTAGATCTGATGATGCGTTTCGGAGACAGGCAACGGAACTCTTTAAAAAATGACAGCAAATCAACCACAATTGCTGCGATCGCATAAATATGCCTTGTTTTGACCCCGAGGATAACGAAATTTCGAATTTGTGTGAGGAAGGTACTAAAACTAAAAAGTGAAAAATAAAAACCACCGACTTAAAATAACTTTAATTTCGGAAGTCGGTGACTTCGGGTATGCATTTAATGTCACCGCCTTCCGAAATTAAAGTTATTTTTTCCTTTTTAGTGTTTTTCCGGCAGTTGGTAGTTTTTTTTTTTTTTTTTTTTGGAAAACGTTTGTCATCATTCGGTGGGCAAAGTGCCCACAATGCATTTTATCCTTTGCCCAACTACGTTGGGGTTAGCTTCCAGTCTATCCGGATGCAGCTGAATAGTATTTTATATTGAGAGACTGCCTATTTGAACACCACAAGCCACTTCCTCGGTAACACAACCCTTGGTAAAACTGGTTATCAATCTTTCGGACTTCCAGGGACGACCCGAAATGACTGCCGAAGATCCACGAATGACAGCTGGGACCGACGACAACCAACGACCAGCGCTCCCATTCTGCAAAATAATGTTCATTGAAATGTGAGCTTCAGAGCGTCTTCTGTAGACTTACTTTACATTGACAACTCAATTTAGCAGATACCATCGCAATCGTACCACTCGACAGCAGTCATCGCCGTTTAAGGCAGCGCGGGAGTGGTGTTGGAGCGGGATCGTGTAAGTGAGCTACGACCCTCCAACCAACCGCGCCTGATCGATCGACCCGTACGGGTACTAATAGTTAGCCACAAGCCCCTCAATCCACATTTAACACCTAGAAAGTATAAATCCGACCTATGTCCGATCAGCTTTAATCGAAGCATGGGTTGATACCATATAACAAATAGAATTATTAATGGCACGGCTGGCAGACTGACGCCTGTAATTGCAGACTATTCACAGTCTCACAGCAGTCTGCATAGGAATGTATCATTAAATATTTTCGGTCACATTGTTGCTTATTTCCATGTCGGTACTCCCTAAGGTACAAATAGCTGTGACGTAAGCATAGGTACAGTTTGGCGTAATTACTCGACTACGACAAAGCAATTTCTTTCCGTATGGTGAATAATTTTAGACTGCGTTTTAACAGCCAGTTGCAAGAACAAACTTTGACTTTTAAAGCCATCATTAAATACTAATCTTCTATTAACTTGTAGCAGAAAGCAAAATGGGAGTCGATTTTAATGGAGCTTTAATTTTAAATAGTGAAGCGTCAAACGAGGCAATCGGTCACAGATTTTGTTGCAAAACGCAAGCACCATTAGCGGATTAAAGTTGGTTTGTGCAACATCATAAAATTAATTAAATTATTATTAGCGTTAATGATCCATTATGTGTGCAATTATGTGTGTTTGTGCAACTGGGCATAAGACTTTTTGAGCCTAATAAAAGCGTAATCTTACAACCGAAAGGGACTCTTAAAAACATATAAACATTAACAGATGACATATCGAACAAAAGGGTGGTATTGTTTTCTAAACAATCTTACTTGGAGTGAGTTTTTGGTATGAAGCTCCGTAACGCACGTTTTACTCGTTTATTTAACTGGGCCTAGAGATAAAATACATTTCTGTTAGCGTTCACGCCAAACGCTACGCGAAAATGTATGGGAATGACATTACCTGCGGAAAGGTTACGTCGTGTCTTTTCCGCAGGTAATGCCATTCCTATACATTTTGGCGTAGCGTTTGGCGTGAACGCTAACAGAAATGTATTTTATCTCGAGGCCCTGAACAGACAGCTGTGCTGCTGGGGAGTTTGTTGCACTGCTTCTTCCTATCAGCTAAAGCACTAGGAAATGGTGAAGGGCGGCCGTGCCGCGGGACTGTCTTATGTAATTTGGACGTTCAAAAAGTTCTGATTCTCAGCCTAATTGAATAAATGAAATTTGGTTTGATTTTTCGGGTTGTAGGTCGGTCGTAGGTTTTATTCCAGACAGGCGCTTTTAAATTATTTCAACACTACTGCTCTCAAAAACAGTGAAGGAAAACACCGTGAGTAAATCGGCATGGAAATCGGCGTGAGTAAATTCGCACTGGGCCCGCTTGGTGGATAATGGCATCCTCACTTTTTGAGCATTATAGGCTGATTATGCTGAACTAGGTAATATCATTACCAACAATACTTACTTAATAAGTTTTATTAAAACATTATTTGAGACAAAGATAAACAAACGTCATTAAAAATAATACCTACTAGTCACATTAAACGGACGCCATGGCAGACAAAGGAACAGTGAACATTTACACAATGTTTTGTAAACAAGATATCGTACCCGACCTCGCCCGAGGTCATATAACAATGGAAAACAATAGGGAATCCAAGTATGGAATGATTCGAGTATTAATTAACTCTAATGTCGAGGTAAAAAAAAAAACATTTTTACAGTTACTCGAGTCGAGACAAAACAAGATGAGTTCAGGTGGCGATTGATCATTATAAATCTGAGTCTGAATCATATTGCCGGATATTTCTAACCCATTTCTTCATAAGTACGAAAATCTTGTCTACTCAACAACGTAAATAACGCAATGAATATAGTTGAAGCGTCGAAATGAAAGCAATTTATGTTATTAGTGTGTTACGCAAATACTCACATAATTTTATAAGGTTTTAATTTAGTTTCACTTTGTATGGTTTCCTAAAATTCAAATATATCGGAAGAGTCATGTGAAAGGGATGTCAAGAAGGGGTGAGTGGACAAAGGTGTTATCTGACAAAACTGAATCGACCCTTGCGGGCCCCATCACTTTTTGTGCTGACATCTCTTTGAGGCGCGCGTGGAACACAACGCGCCGTCGACTTGGGCTTGGTCCTTACCGGACAGCGAGCTACCCATTACTCGCCGTCCGCAAGCCCATGCCTACGGTGGCCGGAAATCGGCCTGGGATTCCCGACGCCCAGGGCGTCTCCGTATCCTGCGGCGGCTAGGGTCGCGAGGGCGCATATGCTGCCACATGAACATAGGTTGTGATGATAAACGTACTGATGAGATCGAAACACGCAAATTTTGATTCGTGTCAAAAATATAGATTCAAGCAAAGGTGTTAACTGACAAACATACGTATAACAAGCTGTAATAGCTACCTTGATTTTATGATTTAATATTTTGCAACACCCATAACTCATTATAAACATTTTTTTGGTTTACACCTTTGTCCACCCACCCCTTCAATTGACAACGAAACGAGTTGACGCGCTTCGTGTGACGTTCGTGCGAGTCGACGAGAGTGCTACAGCGGCGTGGTGCAGCTCTCTTGACCATTCGACCTCGTGCGGGCAGCAAGTGCCTGGAAACGGTCCAACGTTTCGATTGGCAAGTTCAAATATACTCATAATTTCAGCCGAAAGACGTCCACAGCTGGACATAAGCCTCCCCAAAGCCCCGCCACTTTGACAGGTTTTGTGCTTAACGCATCCAGGGGATTCCTGCGGGCATTGGTTCATTCATCTTGTGGCAGGCCTTCCAACTCTACGTCTTCCGGTATGCGGTCACCACTCCAAAACCTTTCGGCCCCATCGGTCATCTGTTCTGCGAGCAATGTACCCTGCCCACTGCCACTGAAGTTTGGCAATTCTTCGAGCTATGTCGGTTCCCTTGGTTCTCCTGTGGATCTCCTCATTCCTGATTCGATCACAAAGGTAAACCTCAAGCATAGCTCTCTCCATTGCCCTTTCAGTGACTTTTAGCCTTCTGATAAGGCCCATTGTGACCGACCACGGTGCCATAGGTCATCATTGGCAATACGCACTGGTTAAAAACTTTCGTCTTGAGCCACTGCGGTATGTGGGACGAGAAGATATTGCTTAGCCTCCCGAACGCTGCCCAGCCGAGTTGGATTCAGCTATTGACCTCTTTTTCGAAGTTGAACCTACCGAACTTGACAGTTTGTTCTAGATAAATGTACCTACACGTCCACAACACAATATAACCAATATAATAAAAATCAATATCCTTCATAGTTTTTCTTCTACACCCGCAACACTCATCTCCAATCCCTACCGAAAAATATAATATTATCGAAACAAATTTATGTACGCATTTAAAGTAGGTACATTAGAATATACTGTATTGCAATAATTCATTAGCGCCCACCGGCATGAGGGGACAATGACGAAGGCGCCGACATTTATAAATAGGTGGTATATTCTTGCCATAATAACGATTTGAATCTAGTTTAGTATGTATCTTGAACCGTGTATGACCTGACTCGGTCGATGTGACGACGCTATGGCGCATTTTTAATAGGTAATTAGATATTCTAGGCTTAACGATCTGAAACTAGTACATTATGTACCGCGAAGCCTACATGACTTGGTCAGTGTGGCAACGGTTAGGCGGCATTTTTTTTATTTACAGCTATATCGTATTACTGCCCTGCTAATTATAAATGCAGCACTTGCAAAAAAGCGGTTTCGAGAAAAACGCGGAAATCTAAAAGTAAAATTTTCTTGCAAACACTGTGAATTTCGTTATCAAAAAAACATACGCTTTTTTAGCTTGGGAAGTCATCAAATAACTTCTCCCTCTCTGGGTGGTTCCAGTACCCAAATATTTTTATTTTTCCCATATAGGTTTGCCCCTGAGGATACCATTTTTGCAAAAAAGTGAAAATCCAAAAGTGTCGACTACTGCAGATACAATTAGCAGGGCAGAAAAGTGAAAAACCCATAAGTGTCGATTACTGCAGATACAATTAGCAGGGCAGAAAAGTGAAAAACCCATAAGTGTCGATTACTGCAGATACAATTAGCAGGGCAGATTAGACGGCCGTAATACTTTTTAATTTTGCTTTCTTTTCTATTTGCCGGAATTTCGGCACCTGCGTCTCTTTCGCGATGCCATAGGGTCACAGATATATAGTAAAGGCATAGACAAGTAATGGATACTACGTCGGGTACTGACACGCGGTTGACAATAATTATATTATTTTATAATTATGTTACCTCAAACATAACTATTTAATTTCTAAAAAAAAAATCAGCTGTCCGTGACATCAGCAGGCCCTATCAGAATACCAGCGCTGCATCACTTATTTTTAAATGTCGCAGCATCATGCTGAGATAGGTTAAGCTACTGTTGCCGTGGTTGGTCCGTGGATGGGTAAAAGTTTTTAAACGACTTCAAAAAGAAGGAAGTTATCAATTCGACATGTTTATATTTTTTTAAGTATGTTCGGGCATAACTCCGTCATTTATAGACAGATTTGCAAAATTATTTTTTGGTTCCATAAAAAAATCATATACCTATATTTGATGATGCCTTTCGGCGACAGACAACGGTACTCTTCAAAAAATTACAGCAAATCAACTGCGACTGCTGCTATCGCATAAATATGCATTGTTTTAACCCCAATGATGATGAAATTTCGAATTGTGGGGTAGTTACAATAACAAAAAAGTGAAAAATAAATCTTAAAAAAAAAAAAAGAACAACTGACTTCCAAAAACACACTACAAAGTGAAAAATAATTTTAATTTCGGAAGGCGGTGACAATATTTTTTTATACATATCCAAAGTCATATCATGACCTCTCCGTGCTTCGTAAAGCACGTCAAGCCGATGGCCCGTTTGTCATTCGTAGATCTTTGACAGTTTTTAAGGGTCGTCAGAAGCCCGAAGTATACACGGTATTTACAACAACAACAAAAACATTTGATTAAATTTTTGTGTCTGTCTTTTTGTTCCGGCTAATCTCCAAAACGGCTGGACCAATTTCCCCCGGAAGCACGTTTCCGTGGAATAATTTCCGACATACACGCGGTTGGGAGCTGTAGTGGCCCAGTGGTAACGGGTAGGTAACGGTAAGTCGGGGACTTACATAATGTAGGCGGGCACGCCATTGCTCTCAAAACGGTGAAAGAAAACATCGTGACGAAAATTCGAAGACATGTGACACCAACCAAACCCGCACAGCGCCCGCGTGGTGGAGGCCTGTGTCCCAGCAGTGGGAACATTATAGGCTGATTGTGCTACGAAAGTAGTTTGTTCTGGATTGTTTACTGAATCGAATTCTGACATTTTAAATAGGTAATTTTTACTCACTAATAGTCACTCTTCTTTACAGTTAAAACGAACCAAAATAAACGAAGTGCCAACTACGCTAGACCCAATACTACGACACTAATGTGTGCGTACGTAGATTTATATTGTGGCCACAAATTTCTCCCACAATCAGTATAACTAATTTCAGAAATCAAAATTAAATAGCTATGCCATTAAGTCTGCCTCTGTACATTTGTGTTCTTAAAGTATTATACAACATATCCCGGAATTGACGAACATCGTTAAACACTCTAATACGAATATAACTTTTTTATTTATTTATTACAGAAACAACTAAAAAAAATTACAACATTAAGTAGCACGTACTATTGGCAATTAATAAGATGTCATTAATTAATAATCAATAATAAAAATCACAGGAGCAGACACTGAAGTCTGTGGGTAGATATCGACCTCAGGACAAGTTGCTTCTCACACGCAAAACTGTACGTAGTAGGAGGCTCCCGCGCGCCTCACCATTCCTTATCCTCAGTATATTTTGGCTAATGAGAACACAACCACAAACGTATTATAAAGGAAAGTTGTTTACAAAAGTGGCTGTTATTGTTATATATTATGGGGTCTTACGACTTCCATGCGAACGAAGTCGCGGGCAGAAGGTAGTCGTCAATAATATAATAAATACAATAAATAACATCTATATCTCTAACTATATCTATATCTATATCTATATCTATATCTATATCTATATCTTCTTCTATATCTATATCTATATCTATACATATAATAAATCTGTAAAGGAACTTTTTCTGTACATTTAAAATATTTCGAAAATAATTGCTTGGGGTGGTAAGGGATAATCAACAGATGACATTTTAACCCTTATCAAAATTTTTGTCTGTAGCTCGGTTTTTCAGTTTCTATGTTGAATAGATCAAGTATCACGTCAAAAGAACGAAACTAATATGGTTATCTTTCATACTAAAATATTGTTTATAACTCAGGGTTTATATTAGTCTTTGTTTCATCGCAATCGCTTCGATAATTTAAAGTGTTCAAGAAGAATTTATTTACGTAATGTTCAAACACTTAGCGACATCTATTGGCGTGAAACGGTACTAACGAATACTTAATATTAACACGTCATTCTCATTTAAGTTACTTACTGTGTCTGTGTTATTTCAAAAAGTAATGATACTGATTACTAAAATCGCTTTCCGTTGGTGGTTGATTCCCACGAATCAAAAAAGCTAAAAGAATTTCAAATAAAAAGTTGTGATAATATTAACTGACGTGGTGTTCTGAGTCATATACCTAGAATGCAATGTTAGATAAATATTTATTAGTTTTATCAATCAAATTAATACAAATAGAGGGGAAGAAATCTCATTTTTAATTGTGATAAAAGTCTTAGTAGCGCCATCTAGCATAATGTAGCAAAATTAGAGCGGCTAGAGGAACATCTCCAAATTCTTAATCTCTAGCGTCAGTAACGCCATCTAGGTTTGAATAGCAAACATGCAAAGACAACAACTTGATTTCGCGCGAAATTTGATAATGTTAAATATAAATGCGTGTTTACAGCATTACTCGATTCAAATAATGGGAGTTTTGGGAGTAAAGAGTTGTAAATACTTATGTGCTAATTTTCGTGATGTTAGTTTTCGAGGTGGGGAGGGGTTCAAGCGAGGTCGGATGGTGAAAGTCAGGAAAAAAAATCCAAAATTGCGACCATAACTACTGGTGGATTTGAGTAAATAGATAGGTTTTCACACGGGCAACTGTAGTTATGTCGATGCTCTTCCGAGCAACATCGCTTACAGAGAAGCATTTTCTTTGTTAAAACAAGTTTAAAAATGTATTTATTTATCCATTTGGCATCTCCAACAAAGGATACATTACCTACACAGGAACAATAGAAATCACAATAGTAAAATATTGACAATTTTAAAGTCGCTTCTTTAAATATAATTATTTATTGGTCTACAAATAAATGTATGGCTGAACAAAAGAAACACTGAAACATTTTTGATTACAATTTACAATAAAAAGGCATCGCAACTGAGAGTCGCGGAGGATCGCTCTGTTACGTCCATTATCCTCGGGATCGGGCTCTCTCTCTTCCTGCTGCCTGCGTCAGCAGCGGGGAGAGAGGTGGGGGCGCGCGCGGTATGGCACTACGTAGCAACAACATCGTACTTACTATGTTCATAGAAAACCCGTGCTATACAATTAAATAGTTTTTTTTGCCTGGTTTGGTTTTTTTTTCAACAGCGCTTTTAATGTGGATAGGTAATGACCGACGTTACGGGGCGTAGGTAACGGTAACATTCGCAGCGAGCATGTCTTTACGCCGTGTGCTAAAATCAGTGTTGCTCGCTCGCATGTTTTGCCGTAGGTACTACTGACTGCACGAATACTTGCTTGGTAACATATTAGGTGCATTTTGACCCGTGACGCCGGTCAGTATCCACCTTTACAGCGTGATCTTTCTTCATCGTGATAACGCCATGGTCCCACGGGCCGTTAACTGACAGGTGGCGTCAGGTGTTACTGCACTGCTACCTGTCGAGGCCTATCGCAGTCCGTGCAGAGCATTCCCACTGCTGTGGTTTTATTCAGTGGTCAACGTTTGATAAACAAAGCTAAAAGACACGCGCCTGTACGGGCCGAGATAGGCGCCCGCCCCCGCGTGGAATAATGCTTCAGCACACTCAACCAGACGCGCAGTCGATTTATTGAGTAAGTACAGTAAAAGCTCCTTATTCGTGCTTCCTTCATTCGCGTTTTCACTATTCGCGGATTAAAAAAAACCGGTCAAGTGCGAGTTGGACTCGCGCACCGAGGGTTCCGTACAAACCTGTGGGTATATAAGTAAAAGTTCAAAATTGTCAAAAATATTTTTTTTTATATGACGAAACTAAAAATTTACGGTTTTCGTAATTTTTCCTATATCTGTACTATAAGACGTGACTTCGTACAAAATTTCAAGATTCTAAGTTCACGGGAAGTACCCTGTAGGTTTTGATTCCCGTGCGAGTTTCGAAAATTTGCGGAATTTTGCGGCCTAAATGGCTGTATCTTTTGATTGCGTTGACTTAGAAGGTTGATTTTTCTACAGCTTCCAGGGACAGTAGAACTAAGTATCATATAGAAATTTCAGTTTGATACCTCCACGCGTTCCTGAGAAAAACGGTCTTGACAGACGGACGGACGGACGGACGGACGGACGGACGGACAACAAAGTGGTCTTATAAGGGTTCCGTTTTTTCCTTTAGAGGTACGGAACCCTAAAAATGCGACCCAATTCCTATATCCGCGGCTAAAGATTTATTTATTTGCGGGTCTAATCGGTACATCGGTACATACATATTAACAAATAACAAAAAGGATTCCAATAGGTATCCAACCCAATATCCTTTGTAAACGCGTCGTCAGATGGACTATAAAAAAGTGAAATAGACCTTATTACAACTTCGCCTAAAGTACATTGTCAAATGATATCGCCGCTGTATTGGTTCGGCCTTTGACATCTACAATAGCCGCCTTCGCCGCGGTCGGTGTTTTTAACCGACTTCAAAAAGAAGGAGGTTATCAATTCGACATGTTTATATTTTTAATGTATGTTCAGGCATAACTCCGTCGTATATAGACGGATTTGCAAAATTCTTTTTTTTTTTCGAAAGGGGTTTACTCCGAAATGGTCCCATTGAAATTTCATATAGACAGGGCCCGATCTAGCTATTTAGCCGCTCCGGGCAAAAATAACATTCGCCGCCCTTGGCACTAACACCATCAAAGATGGTATGACCATAATTATGTGATATTCTTTTAACTATATAATATTCACATACGTTAGTCTACTACGGCTTCTGAACAAGTATACAAAAATTCATGAGAGTAGGTATGTTTGTAAGTATACATTTTGCCGCCGCTCATTTTTGCCGCTCTGAGCATTTGCCCGGCTTAGATTGGGCCCTGCATATAGATCTGATGATGCGTTTCGGAAACAGACAACGGAACTCTTCAAAAAATTACAGCAAATCAACCGCGAATGTTGCTATCACATAAATAAGTATGCATTGTTTTGACCCAAAGGATGATGAAATTTCGAATTGGTGTATGGTAGTGTAGCGGCACTACAAATAAAAAAATGCTTCACGACAAATATCAAGAAACACAAAAAGAAAAGTGGCGCCATCTACAATGCCACAGGCGAACTAACTGAGCAATTCTACATCGCGCAATCAGAGTTTACCACGCTACTCAGATAGATAAAATATTCCGACATCAACTGTCGGGCAGTTGCCCGGACCAGACACAATACCCGTCTGGTCGGAGGATCCTCCGTTACCAACAAAAGGTATGAGTGAACTTTACTACCTGTTCCTCATACCCCTAAATTGGTGACCCCGTGAAAGAACGTCAGCGCAGCCTTCGTGCAACACTTCGGCGTGACGTCATCATCAACATCAAGATCACTTCCTCAAGCTTTCGAGCGGCGAGTCACACAGCCAGCCAGCACCCTACGGCTTCAACGGGTATCCTGACCACCTGCATGCAGCGAACCGCATGCCTGGTCATCACCCACAGCCTCATCAGCAGCCATGGCCCAGCACACTGCACTTTCGGCCGGTCGAGAGTCCAATCTCCCGGTCGACGCCAGCAGTCAGCCTCAACCTCTCAACCCAGCGCTGTACCAGATCCGACTCACTGGAGCATAACGCAGCGCAACCCCGACTCACTGGGGAATCGTCGCAGACAGTTCCGACTCACCGCGAACTATGTGACACCCGGTTCCGACCCACTGGAACCACAACTGGCACTGGCAAGCATGCATAACATGCCCTGACTCAGCCCACTATCGACCTCCGGTCTCCGGGGGGGAGTGATGTAGCGGCGCTACAAATAAAAAAATGCTTCACGACAAATATCAAGAAACACAAAAAGAAAAGTGGCGCCATCTACAATGCCACAGGCGAACTAACTGAGCAATTCTACATCGCGCAATCAGAGTTTACCACGCTACTCAGATAGATAAAATATTCCGACATCAACTGTCGGGCAGTTGCCCGGACCAGACACAATACCCGTCTGGTCGGAGGATCCTCCTTTTCAATAGGGGATGAGCGAACTTTACACCCTGTTCCTCATACCCCTAAAGTAGGTAACAAAAAAGTGAAAAATAAAAACTTTTTTCAAAAAAATAACAACCGACATCCAAAAAACACTACAAAGTGCAAAATAACTTTAATTTCGGAAGGCGGTGACAAATAATTAAAATACACATCCAACGTCACCGACTTCCGAAATTAAAGTTATTTTGCACTTTGTAGTGTTTTTTGGAAGTCGGTTGGTATTTTTTTGAAAAAAGTTTTTTGAGAATGTAAACAAACATTAAGCTCCCGACACATTACTGTGTCGTGGCGTGTCGTGTCGCGAGATACACCAATCAAACGATTTTGTTCAGAAATACGTCTAATCAAAGTGCAAAATAACTTTAATTTCGGAAGGCGGTGACAAATAATTAAAATACACATCCAACGTCACCGACTTCCGAAATTAAAGTTATTTTGCACTTTGTAGTGTTTTTTGGAAGTCGGTTGGTATTTTTTTGAAAAAAGTTTTTTGAGAATGTAAACAAACATTAAGCTCCCGACACATTACTGTGTCGTGGCGTGTCGTGTCGCGAGATACACCAATCAAACGATTTTGTTCAGAAATACGTCTAATCACAACGAGTTTTGATTGGCTAACACTGCGTCTGAAGGCGTCACGACACGACACGACACGTAAGTATGTTTCCGCCTTTATACTCGTTATTGCCTCGTCCTCAATGATGATAGAAAACAAGTGTAGTCTCGGCTTTATAGTCTGTGGCGTCACATAATTTGGAAGAATAAGTAAAAACAGAACACATCCTTACGCGGGTGTGTGCCGTCATCTGTAACAATCTTCATTCGGATTTTATGTCTAGTAATGGCGTCACGTTTTTTCCTTAAAATTTTGTTCTTTGTGTAAAAAACTGCTCAACTAACATAAAAATGGGTAAAAGGAAGTCAGAAGAGAAGACAAAAAGGTCTCACTTACTAAAAAAGATAAAGAAACTTGAAAAACGGATTAAATACTTAAATTCCGATTCGAGTGACGAAGGTAAGAAAATGGCCGTTTTTTAACGCGTCGGGTTTTTTAGAATCTCAGTGTGTTTTTTCAACTACCTATCACCTGCTTTGAGTATTGAAAGCAAGGGCCTAACGCCCTGTTCTTCAGTGCGTAATAATAATAACGCTACGCTGAAAACATGTGTTTGTGTCATACGCTTTGCATGTGCAACTGCACGTGGTCTACAAATTCTACAATGGCTCTAGTGGGAGCACGGCATTTGTCCTCCATGGAGCACGGTGATTTGCCTGACCTTTGGGGCGTCCTGTGGGGATGCACGCGGTTTTTTAATGGCTATATTTTAAAACGACTTGCCTGACCTTTGGGGCGTTCTGTGGGGACGCACGCGGTCTTACAAGGCTATGTTGTAAGCAACCTCTGGGGTGTTCTTTAGGGACACACACGGTTGACTTTTATATAATAACCATCAAGGGAAGCTCTGCGGGAGCTTACATGGTTATATGTTGCAATGTTTGCTAACTTGACAGCATGCATTATACGTTTCCAGATATTGTCACAAGCCCAGTAAACAATTCACCTGATATACAGGAAAATAATGAAAATATCCCTCCGGAGTTAGTTGAAAATGTTTCTCTGGAGTCGATAAAAGATGTTCAACCAAATGTTGAGTATGAAAATACAGAGTTGTTAAATGAAATAGTTGAAGAAGAACCTCAGGAAGAGACATTAGATGACCAGGTCTTGGAGATATTAGGTGTGGATCCTCAACCAGAGAAAGTAGGAGAAGACCTACACAAACAGATAGCTCAAAGATGGGATAAGATGCTCAAAAAAGGCTTGACAAAAGAGGAGAAAGAGAGGATTGAAAAGGAAAATCCACCATTTACCAATTTACTTATGGTACCACCTATATTAAATCCAGAGGTCAGCGCTGCCATTAATGACATGTCTAGAAAGCGAGACCAAATGATACAGAAAAGACAACAGCAAATTGCCACAGCGTTGTCATGTTTGGGTTCAGCCCTTCAATTTTGCCTAAAGGATGCTCAAGAGCAAAAGATGAACATTATCAAAAAGATAAATGATGCTTCAAGGTTATTATGTGACTCTATATGTCTAGACACAAGGGGACGTAGATCTCTTCTATTATCTGTAATAAATAAAGATATGAAGGAATTTTTACTGCAGTCTGAGTCAAAAACATTCCTATTTGGTGAAGACCTCACTGAGAAAATAAGAACAGCAAAATCAGTACAAAAATCTGGACAGGAATTGAAATTAATGGAAACAAAGAAGTTCACCCCTAGACAGAACACATGGGTGTCCAAATCAAACGCTTCTAAAAATAACAAAGCTTTAAACTGGCGGGGCCCTCCTCGCACAGAAGTGAAAAAGAGGGGGGGGCCATCACCAAGAGCACCAGCAATGAACAAAAGGTGGGAGGGCAGGAGAAACCAGCATCTTCGCAAATAAACTCACAGGTGGGCAGACTTAAATCTAATTTTTGTGATTGGAAACTAGTCACCACAGATCCTGTCATTCTTGATTGGATTGTGGGGTATACAATTCCATTCCATACTAAGCCACACCAGAGTTACCCTCCGGTGAATGACAAATTTTCGAAGCAGGAGTCCTTACAGATAAAATCTGAAATCAATAAGTTACTTTATTTAAAAGCAATAGAAATTTGTCAACCTATGGACAACCAGTTTTGCTCACCAATTTTTATTGTTAAAAAACCCAATGGAACTTTCCGTTTTATTTTAAATTTAAAGAAATTAAATGCTTTTGTTAAAACAGATCATTTCAAGCTGGAAGACTACCGAACAGCATGTAAACTTTTACAGAAAAATGATTTTCTTGTAACATTTGATTTAAAAGATGCTTATTACATGATCAACATAAACAAGGATAGTAAGAAATACTTAAGATTTATTTTTCAAGGAATATACTACGAATTTAATGTTTTACCTTTTGGCTTATGTACGGCCCCATTAACATTTACAAAAATAATGAAACCAGTAATAGCCTACCTAAGAGAAAAAGGCTATATATCAGTTATATATCTAGATGATTTTCTATGTATAGGAAATAGTTACATACAATGTTTACAAAATATGCAGTCAACAGTAAATATATTAGAAAAATTAGGATTTATAATTAACAAAGAAAAATGTGATTTTATACCAAAACAGCAGTGTAAGTTTCTAGGTTTAATTTTCAATACCATTGACATGACTCTTGACATAACTGAAGAAAAAAGAAATAACTGTTTGAAGTTAATTGAAGAATTATTTGCTAAAAGTCAAATTAAGGTTCGATTTTTAGCTCAAGTTATTGGAACTTTAATATCCATTTGCCCAGCTATTAAGTATGGTATTCTATATACTAAAGAACTTGAGCGACATAAACATCTTATTTTAAAAGATAATAATGACAATTATGATATAAACACTGAATTGAATGCTGCATGCATACAAGATCTCAAATGGTGGTCTATTAACTTAGCTAAATCAGGCAATCCTATTAGAAAGAATGTTTTTAAGTTAGAAATCTTTACAGACGCCTCCGCCACAGGGTGGGGAGCGGCCTGTGACTCTCAGACTGCCCATGGACAATGGACTGAGGATGAAGCTAAGCTTCACATTAATTCTTTGGAATTATTGGCCGCTTTTTTTGGGTTAAAATGTTTTGCCAGACATTTAAGAGATTGTGAAATCTTATTAAGAATTGATAATATGACTGCAGTATCATACATTAACAGATTAGGAGGAGTTCAATATCCCCACTTACATAAAATTACTAAGAATATTTGGCAGTGGTGTGAATCTAGAAATTTATGGATTTTTGCTACCTACATAAATACCAAAGATAATGTGATAGCTGACTTTGAATCTAGAAGAGAAGTTAGCAATACAGAATGGGAACTAAGTGATACAAATTATAAAAAGATCATTTCCTTATTTGGTGAACCTTCAATTGATTTGTTTGCATCACGGACCAATACAAAGTGCCATAGTTATGTATCATGGCACCCAGACCCAGGCGCTGTGGCAGTAGATGCCTTTACTTTGCATTGGTCTCAATATAATCTATTCTATGCTTTCCCTCCATTCTCTATGGTTCTTAAAACCATAGAAAAGATAATAACAGACAGAGCAACAGGTATTGTAGTAGTTCCCAAGTGGATCACTCAACCTTGGTTCCCAATATTTAATAGATTGCTGATAAAGGGACCTGTTATATTTCAACCTTCTAAAGATCTGCTCACTTTGCATAATTCCAGATTGTCACACCCACTTCACCAGAAATTGACATTGATGGCAGGAATATTATCAGGAAAACATTTATAGACCTTGGAATTAGTGATGATGCAGTGGAAATTATGATGAACTCAATATCCAAAAGCACATTGAATCAATACTCGCCTGCAATTGTAGCATGGACTAAATACTGTAATTCAGAAAATATTAATATTACCAAACCCAACATTACTGAGGTCATTCAATATCTCACTCGGAGATTTCAGGAGGGAGTTTCTTATGGAAGTTTAAACTCCCTTAGATCTGCCCTAGCTTTAATTATAGGACCACATTTAGGTACAGATGGAAAAATCAAAAGACTCTTCAGAGGTTTCTTTAAATTAAGACCTCCTAAACCCAAATATAATAATACTTGGGATGTATCAGGCTTACTCAACTATATTGAAAACAATTACATTCACCAAACTAATTTACAAATAGTAACCAAAAAAGCTGTGACTTTATTAATGTTAGCCACAGGTCAAAGGGCACAAACGATCTCATTAATTAATATAAATAATATAGTGATCAAACAAGACTGTTTAATGATTAAGATTGATAAATTAATTAAAACTTCAGGGCCAAATAGATGCCAACCTTTTTTAACTGTTCCTTTCTTTAATACTAGAATAGGAGTATGCCCAGCTACAGCTGTGGCTAATTATATAGAATTAACAAAAGGTCTGCGAGACTGTACTAATTTGTTTATATCAACTAAAAAACCCTATAAGGCTGTGAGCTCCAGTACAATCAGCCGTTGGGTCAAAAAAGCTATGGAAGAGAGTGGTATTGACATTAGCACATTCTCAACGCACAGTACCCGCCATGCAACAACATCAGCAGCTTACAGTAAGGGGGTTAATATTGATGATATAAGAAGAGCGGCTGGTTGGACTGGGGAGTCAACAATTTTTGCAAGATTTTATAATAGACCTCATCATCTTCGGACGAGGCAATAACTTCGTATAATTACCGTCGAACTTCACTTACAGGTAAGTTCGTTTGACTATTCAATAATGAAACCAACCTCATCACCATAAAGTATATTTATATATCATCATCATCATAATTTCAGCTGAAAGACGTCCACTGCTGGACATAGGCCTCCCCCACATTTATAAATGCTGCGACTTAATAGACATTCCATCCTTTGGTACGAGCCGCTTTGGGTGTTTTACCTATTGTTTCATCTTTCCATTTATTGCAAAATGTTGAATTTTTTTTTTACTTAAAAACGATTTTCGACGCGAAAAAATTTGTTTAACGCATAGAAATGCTTGATCGTTTACGCCTTGGAGAGTCGCTTGCATCCATATCACGCTCATACAATTAATCAATATGGTCAAAAACTTCAATTAAATTGTTTTTTTTTTTTTGTCACTTAGGAACGTATCCCTATAATCCCATATAAATTACCATTCCATAGTCACGGTTTCTGTATTCGCGGTAGGTATTTTACGGAACGTATACCTCGCGAATAAAGAGCTTTTACTGTACCTACGGCAGGTGCACATTTATTATAATTATAATGAGCCTCGACCAGGCGCTTTGATCTATATTTATTCTTAAAAATCTGAGTGAGACTTCGTCGCAATATCATTATAACCCCTAAAGACGCCTGCAGGCCTAGACAAAACACCTTTCTGTTAACGTTCACGCTAAACTCTACGCCAGAATATATGGGAATGACATTATCGTGTCCTTTCCGCAGGTAATGTCATTCCCATACATTTTGGCGTACCGTTTAGCGTGAACGCCAAGAGTAATGTGTTTTGTCTCTAGGCTCTGGACTGCATTCGAAAGCTGTGGTAGATTCCTACCAGGATAGATCGGAAGATCGGAGGAGTGGTACCTACACCGTCAAAGCGACACATTATTGTTTTCCGACATGCACGCGAACGAAGTCGCGGGCACAGCTAGTTTATAATAATAAAGAACAAAGTGCTGCCTTCAATTCGTTCCTTCAAATTTTGAAGGAACGAATTGAAGGCAGCACTTTGTTCTTCAGTGTCTGAGTATACGACCTTCTGCCTTGTCGGCCGCCGTACGTCACCCGACACATCAGAGAAGTCGACCGAACACCCCTGATGCGCTACAGTGTCATGGCAACCCCAACAGCGCCCTGTACACAGGTTATGTTGGAGACGTAATGCGCAGTAAGCCTTTTGCGTGCAGCCGAGCACATTCTGCAGGTATAGAAGCTTTGCCAGCAGTATCCCATAAACAGATTAGTTTCTAAACCCCTCGAACACTTTTTCCAACTACGTATTCGGACCTATTAATAAGTATTAGTGCGAGGAGCAATAAAGTGAACTGTAATAAATAGAGTGACTTTTAGTCACCGTTTAATTTTTACCCGTGAAATTGAACAACTTTCGATTCGATTTTGTATGGGAGGTCCGATTTTTTTTTTTGTTGCATATTTCGACCCATGTTCTTTGGAGAAAGTTGTTCAATTTCACGGGTACTATCAATCCCTGAAAAATTTAAACGGTGTCTAAAAATAAGACAATGGTTTATTGCCGTGCTTACTACAATAGGAAACTTTCCTAGACAAACAATGAATGAGGTTACAGACGACTTTCGTTCGTCGCAGTGGAGTCCGTGGAAGCGAGTGCTCGTTGGGCCGAGCCACACCGCGCCGCGGCGTGCCGATGATGACGCGTTGATCGCGACGCCTGCGCATGCAGATCTTTTAAATTGAGTGATCTTTTAGATTGAGCATTTAAATATCGATTCTGCAAGTAGAATAAAACATTAAATTACATGATTAAATTCAAGTAAAGTAAAGTAAAAATTAACATGTCAGGTCAGGATTGAGCATTCTTAAACAATTGGTTATAGGAATATTTTTAGATCACATTTTTGTTGACTTGGAGAGAAATGTACGCTGTTATTTTGCGGTGGTTACATTCTTTTTGTATTTTGAAATGGGGACGGTTACGTCCAGCACCCTAATTGCGTAACTCACGATTCATCATAATTTGTTTCGTTTTGAAACGGATTGTTAAACCATTGCTTCATATGTTCGAAAAATGTGTCGGCTCAACAACGTAAATAACGCAATGAATATTGTTGAACTGTCAAAACGAAACCGATTATGATTAATCGTGAGTTACGCAATAAGGGTGCAGGTTACAACGCTTTGACAATTCATTGTATTGCCTACAGAGTCTCGGAGAGCGGCGAAATGTCCCAGATTAGTTTTAGATCCTGAGACGTTAAATAAATTATAGCTACTTTTCCGCGGCAGGCGAGACGGCGCGTTCATACGCAGTTTACCTAGTAATTCGCTGCAGTTTATGTTCCCAATGTTCCCATTGAATATTTTGTGCAGTAATATCAGGTCTGCCGTTTTTCGTCTGTCTGCAAGTGTGGCCATTTTGTAGTGCCGTAATCTGTCCTTTTAGCTGATACATTTTTAGCTAAACGGTCTCTGTAACATGGATACATAATATAGGAAACGCCTTTGGACACTTTCAAGGTGTTTGATGTATGTGTCGTAGTGAAGATTCCATACCTGGCTGCCATATTCAAGGATTGGCCGAACCAGTGTGTTAAATAATTGAATCCTGGTAGACGCTTTTTTAAAATCTTTGCTGTTGCGTAAAATAAATCCAAGGGTTTTTTTTTTTTTTTTTTTTTAACCCCTTCGATGAAATGTTTGAGATATGTTTGTCAAATTTAAGTTGTTCATTTAGTGTAACTCCCAAGTCACGTATTTCTTGTACTTGTTGAAGTTTTTGTTGGGTAATCGTGTAATTATTAGATTTGACAATTTTGTTCCGGCTAAATTGCATGTAGTAACACTTTGAGACGTTAAGAAGCATTTTGTTCGTTTTACACCAGCTCGTCAGTCTGTTCAGATCTTCCTGCAACAAGGCAAATTCAAATTCAGTTACCATTGGTTTCATTATTTTCATGTCGTCCGTTGTTGACTGGGATAACGGGCTCAAGAGTAGGGGTTGTTTCTACCTTACATAAATGAAGCAGAGTATTGTGCTTTTTCTTGCAATATCTGCAAGGAACAAGATTGCACCTAGATTCTACGTCCCCGTGTCGAAGACAATTAAGACAGACCTTTGTTTCTTTGGCCTTTTCAAGACGATATTCTACGGCCAGGGCTCTAAATGCTTCGGCGGGCATTTTGGGGGAATGTCTTATGAAATTTTTACTTTAAAAAAGTGCCGACTCTCAGCCTAATTTGAATAAATA
Source organism: Polymixis flavicincta (assembly GCA_949987655.1). Taxonomy (NCBI): domain Eukaryota; kingdom Metazoa; phylum Arthropoda; class Insecta; order Lepidoptera; family Noctuidae; genus Polymixis; species Polymixis flavicincta. The sequence continues at coordinate 3,683,553 of OX465171.1, read as the reverse complement.
AATTTTGATTTTGTTTCGTATTTTTTTTTTTGGCATTAAATTTTGATAATGTGAGTAGATTAGAATCGTGTTTGCAAGCTTCTGATTTCGATTTGTAACTTTTGGGTTCTTGTATAGTTTTTAATAAGTCAGCTCTGTTGCTTAGAAAATGTATGAAAATGTCTAAAGAAGGTGGATCAATAAGTGTGTTTCTATATTCCTTCCATACCCTACGTGTAACACTGTCCATTTTTTCTGCTATCATATGAATAATGAGGGTATACCAATATTCAATTGACTGACATTAAGTTTTTAATGCACGAAGGTTTTTATTCGTGACACCGATGTGGTTACGAATAAAAGAAGAAGATTCACATTGAATACGTTCAACGTTAAATAATGCATGAACATGATTATTCACAAGCAATCTTTTGTTGTTGTACCTACTAGACAATAAATTCCAAGCGGACTCATAATTCTGAGCCCTAAAATATAAATTATCTATAACTAGTAGTGTAGTGCACAATCTTTACGCACGAAGGTTGTGCAAAAGAAAAGAAAAGAAAGAAAAAATGTTAATACTGCACAAACAAAACACACCATCATCTACAAAAAAAATTATGAAACTAACAAAAGTAAAATGCACATTAACAATTTGGGCAAAAGCCCCGTATTCAGTTCGAAAATTAATTAGGTAATGTTAATTAATGTTTTCAATGTCCGATCGTGATGAATCGAATGAAATCGATGAATAACTGACATTTATGTGTCTCTATAAAGCATATAATATAAATGAATATCTTAGGAATTATCGCATACCAAACATTAACGCGCGCGAAATTACATTCCAGCGCGGGTCAACTATACAAATCCGACTAATATTATATATTATGTTTGGATGTTTGTTAGGCTGAACGGATTTGGTCGAAATTTAGTACACGGGTTACTTTTTGTACGTTCCCGTGGGATAATTTTCGACTTGCACGAAGGGCAAAGCCGCTTGCAAAAGCTATAGTATTCCAAAAAGATTGGAATTAGAACATTATTGCAACCTTTAGTAGACTACTGTATTTTAAAGTAATTTGTTTAATAAAAGTACAGTTCAAAACCCCGTAGGTATCTTTAATTTACTTAAAGCTTTATTCTTTGTGATAAACCAACTTTGTTGGTGTCTGCTTCCAGTCTAACCGGATGCAGCTGAATACCAGTATTTTACATGGAGCGACTGCCTATCTAACCTCCATAACCCAGTTACTGGGTAACACGATATCCCTTTAAGCCGAGGGGTAAGACTGGTTGTCAGACTTTCGGGCTTCTGACGACCCGTAACGACTGTCAAAGATCTACGAATGACAGCCGGGACCAACGGCTTAACGTGCTTCCGAGGCACGGAGGAGTCTTGGTATGTAAAGATGGTCACCCATCCACGGACCAACCGCGGCAAGCGTAGCTTAACCTGATCGATCGACCAGTGTGGCTGTTATTACTTAGCCACAAGTCCCATACTTAGCCACAGCATGTACGTAGGTATAATAATATCAAAATCATATTGTGAGTGGGGTCTTAAAGAAATGGTATTCAGTTTTATTTTTAGACAGTCGTCTTCAATAGAAACGGGGATTCAAGAGTAAATATAGAAAATTGAATTATTGCAGACTGTATATTTTTCTGAGATAACAGTCAATAGTTCGATAGTAGTGGAAACATACTCACAACTCTTACAAGCAAACGATTCAATATGACATCTTGGTCTTAGGTAAGTGGGCAACATTGCAATATTATTTGTCTTGTAATTTTATTTTTCTGTTTGATAATATTTATCTGCTAAAAAAATAACAAATGTGTGCAAGTGTATGGTTTTTCTAACTTAATTTGGCCCAAAATTCACCAACGCGAATCCATCATCATCTGCTTAGCGTTTTCCCAACCGCATTGGGTTCAGCTTATAGTCTAACCAGATGCATCAGAATACCAGTATTTTACATGGAGCAATGGCTGATCTGATCTCCACAACCAATTACTGGGTACTACGGTACCCGTTGATAAGTCTGATTGTCTGGTTATCGGGGTTTCAAGCGACCTGTAGCAACTGTCAAAAATCCACGAACGCCAGCCGGGACCAAAGGTTTAACTTACTTTCCGAGGCACGTAGTGGTCTCTGTATGTTAAGATAGTCACACATCCCTAGACTAACCGCGGCACGCTTAGCTTAACCTGATCGATCGATCCATGCGGTTGTTATTTATTTATTTAGTTTACCAACAACAATTGTTTACACTGGTATTATGCTAAAGATAAATAAATTTAGATAGTAAAGTAGTGTAACAATCACTTATTGGTAAACTCCGCATGCATAAAGAGGATGTTGTACAAAATAAACTAAGCAAGTTATAAAATGCTCAGTACTTAAAACTTGGAACACATCATACATTACTTAGGAATCACTTCATCATCGTCATAATTTCAGCCGAAAGACGTCCACTGTTGGACATAGGCCTCCCCTAATTTGGGGGATTTACCACAATCGCCACGCTTGGCAGACGGGTTGGCGATCGCAGTATGGTGGCAAAATGCATATAGAACGCTGCTGCCCATTCTCTATTAAGTCCCTTAGTCGCCTCCCACGACACGCACGGGAAGAGATGGGATGGTGCTATTCTATACGTCCGGCACCAAACGATAAAGGACTAACTTATTACAACAATATTGATGACTAAATTTAATCGGGCAGATACTTATGAAAAGTGGCTTTCAACTTTTCCAAACCATGAAAGTGAGATTTAGTCGCTGAAGCTATATATGTCCTTGTTATTTTATGCAGCACCTTTGACATAACGCATCATTGCTCAGCCTATTTTACATAGTCACACCACACATGTTTCGCAAGGAACGATAGTTAAATCAACAAACAGTTAGTTACTACAAAACCATGGTTAGGTAAGGTACCCGTGGTCCCTTATTTATTTTGCAAATCTCTATAATAAATAACGCCTATTTATTATAGAGATCTGCAAAATTAATGTAAAAAGTATGGGTTTCGCTTTCCAATTACATACAATTTCGGTTACGTTTTATTTATGTATCTAGTCTTGTAAAATACGAATTAGATATAATAGACTTCAAAACGAGTTTATAATGGTGCCGATTCTGTTGTCACAAAATTCTCTAAACTAGACTAAAAAACACCAAAATTTAGTTTATTCCTGTCAAACGACGATTTCCTATTCTGAAATTGACTAAAGTGACACAACTTAACTATATTTTAATTTGACAGCACTAAGATTGCACTGAATTATTAGTTTAGTGCAAATGGTAATTTTGCTATTCTGTTGTTGTCAATTTCATTATTCTATTCAACCTAAAATTTTGGTTGTTTAGACAACCATTTAATCGCGATTAAATAGGTGTGGAATAAAATTAGTTGTCAAGATCTAAAATTCACACCGGCATCGGCACCTCGACTTCTGGTGCAAAAATAGTACTGTATTTTTTTTCTTTTCTTTTGCTTATATCTCGAAAACGGTGTGTCCTATCGCAAAAATAATGAAAATTTCGACCCCCTCTAGAAAACCCCAAACACCTCTAAAACTCAACATGTGGATAATAATTTTTCATATTTTCCATGAAAAAAGTGAAAATTCCATATAAATCACGTCGAGGCTGCCGACCCCGGCGCGCTGCTGGCTCTAAAAAAAACACGGGGTAGGACAAACAAGTGCCACGTTGCGAAGCCAGAACATACCACGTGCGGGTCGCGATTGTCAAATTCGATTTTAGTTGTGTCAAAATAGTTTTTAAATTTAGAGATATTTTTTTGCAGAATAGCGTTTAGATTCTCATAGTAAAAAGTAAGGAATTTTAGCTATAGTTTAGTTAGTTTAGTTCGGTGTACAACAGAATCGGCACCAATGACAAACATTATATTCCGTTAAAATATCCGGCTCGAAGGACCAAAAGTATGAACACTTTTTCTCAAAATAATTTAATGTCATAAAACCTTTTATTTACCAATACGATAGTTACAAGGCAAATCAAAGAAGTTAATAATAGGTCTTTACCTATGAAATTGCCGTTTTGTATGAAAAAATTTAAACGATTTTTTTTCATGAATTTTTTATTTGTATTAATCGAAGTAATCACCCATGCAATCAATGCATCTTTGCCATCGCAGTGGCAGTTTATTGATGCCCTTCTTAAAGAAATCAGCTGGACGGGAGGCAACAAATTCTTCAAAGGCATTTTGTACTGCCTCTCGGGTATTAAATTTTTTTCCCGCCAAGAAGTTATCCAAATTCTGGAAAAAGTAGTAGTCTGTAGGCGCAAGGTCTGGTGAGTAGGGCGGATGACGGAGAGCTTCCAACCCCAGTTCTTGCAACTTAGAGACCGTCTGCTGTGCAGTATGAGGTCGCGCGTTGTCGTGCAGGAGCAGCGGAGACGAGCGATTGACCAATGCTGGTTGGAGATGCGCCAGCTTCTCCATCATTGTGTTCAGTTCTTCACAGTATACATCTGCAGTAATGCTCACCCCGTTTGGTAAGAAGCTGTGATGAATCACACCGGCGCTAGACCACCAAACAGTGACCATCACTTTTCTAGGGGTAAGTTTTCGTTTAGGGCATTGTTTAGGTGCTGAACCAGGATCCAACCAACTTGCTGAGCGCTTACGGTTATCAAACAGAATCCATTTTTCATCGCAGGTAACAATGCGGTTCAAAATTCCTTCATTTGTGTGTCTGTTGAGCAGTGCAAGGCACGTCTCGACGCGTACTTCGCGCTGGCGATCATTGAGTTCGTGGGGCACCCATTTGTCAAGCTTTTTTACCTTGCCAATTTGACGCAAATGGACCAATATTGTTTTGACGCTAACGTCGAAAGCTGCTGCTAATTCAGCCGTAGATTGCGTATCATCAGCTTCCACAATCGCCTTTAATTCGTCATTGTCGACCAAAGTCTTCGGACGACCGCGAGGTTCATTTTTGAGGTCGAAATTTCCAGAACGGAAGCGAGCAAACCAATAACAGGTGGTGCGTTGGTTTGTAGTGTTAGCTCCGTAAACGTCGTTGATGTTGCGTGCCGCTTGTGCCGCGTTGCTGCCACGACGGTACTCATATTCCATAATTACTCGAATTTTTAACGTATCCATGATGACGAAAAAGATTGAAATGCGATGAAAATGTAACACTAATCAATAAAGAAATGACTACTTTTAGAAAAAAAAACCATGTTTTTAAAATAAAATTAATTTGAAATTAGAATTCTTAGCCAAACAAAAATTATTTTGATTTGAAATGGCCAGTACTGCAGAACGGCAATTTCATAGGTAAAGACCTAATATCACCAAGGAGTTTCCATCAATTTATTTTTTCTAATGAAATGCATATGCAGGGCGCGCCCATTTATAAAGCATTGCCAAACTGTTTAACCCTTAGATGCATGATTTTTTATATTTTCGTGAAAAAATACACATATTACGAAATGAGGTCCCTAAAAACAGGAAAAATAATAAAAAAAATCATTTCAAAATTTAAAGTTTATTATTTATTAAAAAACATGTGTTATCATTTTTGATAAATTATGCAGCAAGGTCATAAAAAAAAACAAAAATTAATTAGTGTGGAAAACCCTGAAACAGTTATTATTTCTATTGTCACAGAGTGACACATGACATTTCTCACACATTACTGACGTAAGTTTTTTACATTGGGCATATTTACACTGGTTCCTTTTGGAACCATAAGATTTTTCATGCCCGACACCGTCAAAACGTACGTCATCAGGAGTTAATGTTTGAGCACCTATCTTTGGTCTCTTTTGCTTGTTTACAGGGCCTGCAGCAGTATTCAAACTTGGGCGACCTCTTTTATTTTCCGATGTGCTGCCATATTTACACAAAGTTTCCGCTAATTCGGTCCTGAAGTCAGCAAGTTTTAAAATATTCTTAGGATTCGCACCCTTCTTCAACAAAACTTTTTTATACAGAATCCAACTATTTATCACAGACATGTCTAGTAGGTGATAAAAGAGTCTATTTGTCCATTTTTTGGATTTCATTCTAATTCTGTATCGACCCAAATAGCTATCCATAGTGTCGACACCGCCCATACTCGCGTTATATTCGCGGATAGCATTTGGACAGGATATGGCAATGCTTTTCTTCTGCTTTTTGTCATATCTTTTTACCGTGTTTACAGGTTCTGAACCCACGTACGTCGAGAGCAGTAAAACCTGTTTATTATCCTTCCAGCTAGTGGCCGAAAATTCAACCCCATCAAAGGCGGTTACTGTTGTTGAAATGAATTATTTGGCGAATCTTTTCGAATCTGTTTACCGTCATTGTCTCTGAAATTGGATGGAATTGTACAGCTCGTGCCCAATAAGATCTGATGCTAGGATAATGATATACTGAAGTGTATATCAAGTTGCCAAGGTATTTACGAAGTTCTAATAAGTTGATGGGGTCGGAAAAATTTGGATTCACTTGTACAGCATATTTGTTCGTCTCAGCAATGATCAATTCCAGTAGCTTTTGATCAAAAAAGTAAGAAAAAAATTGGTATGGAGTGGATAAATCGAAAATATGTTGAGGGTAGGCTGTGACTCCAAGAAAGGTAAGAGCTTGATCAACCAAAGGCATGTTTTTCTTTTTCCAAACTAAATTTCTTACTTGAGTATAATTAGTGGACCTTGATTCAATTTCTGACAAATCATCAGACACTAATGGGGGATCACAGTCTTGATTAGTATTTAATTCTGTTTGTTCTTCTTCTACTTCCTGTTCCGCATCTTCAAGGTCTTCGAGCAATTCATTTAGATTGTCATAGTAATCCAGAGCATCTTCATCGATGTTTGCTTCATCCTCAGAGATGTCGCCGTTTTCCAGTTGAGATAATAGTGTTTCAATATCTCTGTCATTCATATTCTATGTCGTATCTATAGAGATCTAAAACCATAATAAAACCATGCAACCCAACACCAAAAGACATAAAAATTGCTCCAAAAACATAGCAATGTAAGAATAATTATGTACATCCATAGTAAGAAAAACTTACACCGGTAATGCATAGATTATCATTTTTGTTAACAATATTCCAAAGCAAATTTAGTACCATGCCACAGTATTCAGTTGTAAAATAAACATATCAAAACAAAATATAGATTCTTACCTTTCAGTAAGTATTTTTTTTTTTTGTAAATAACCGTTATTTTAGTCTAGATATGAACCGATATAAATATTCAAATTCGTACCCATGTAAGTATTACGACCTTGCAGCTTGTAATGTCAAATTCAACCAATCACAGCCCAGATCGTATTTTGTCATGTTGACAGATTATAAGAATGACACGTAAACAATCGTCCAGAAACGTTTCGTTACTTAAATATATTTTATTCGGAAGATAAGCGTATGAAAAAGTCAGTTATCATTTTTGATAAACTATGCACTTAAGGGTTAACAGTTTTTCTTAGGTACACTTTTAACAGTTTTTCTTTTATTTAGTAGGTTGCATCCCAATGTACGAGGGTAGATCAAGTATTGTGTGAAAATTCACAAAACTAGTTATTAAAATACTCGTCTGATACTGTTAATTACCGATCCTTAATAAACTGATCCATAATGAGGGGCTCATTATGCATCAGTTTCATTACGTACCGTTAATAAAATTATCTGTGGCTATTTGAAATGCCAATGCAAATTAAATATTAATATTTGCTTCCCTGCAAACATGAACGGTTCAATTAGTTATTTAATGATGTAATATCAAAATGGAGGTAAATATGTGATTGTGATCGATTGTGTGTATAGTTGTGGTTTCTGGTTTCTATCCCTCTGATTGCCTCTGATATGTACAGTAGCAGTCAAAAGCGGATTAACAATCTCACAAAGCAATCGATTGACACTAATTACTATATTCAAGGAAAATCGTTTACTTATTTAACAATGTTTGTAAATATGTGGGCACCATGTATCTAACATTAAATTTATCAGTAATTGCTTCACTTTCGTTCTTTTTACCTTTTTTGGCACGGTAAATTTATTCTGGGTGCATCGTTTTTTCCCATAATTATATAATAAATGTACGTTAAACAAGAGCAATGGCGGAGTTTCTTGCCCATTCTTCACAATACGAAACTACATTTTGGAAGGAGCGACTAGAATCAATTCTGTTTTATTGTAAATTTTGACGTTTAAAAGTACCTTTTAAGTGCCTATTTGAAATAAATGCTTTGACTTGGACGGTTTAACTGACGACCTTCTTATAATAAGTAATTTCTATACTATAAACACACACACTCTCATACGTTGTAAACGTATGAGAGTGTGTGTGTGTAGGTGTAGTGTAAAAAAAATGATTGTATTTCATAAATTCAAACAGATATATGGCTATTGTGTGTGATGTGTGTTTATGGTGTGTATTTTGTTCCTCATAAATATACTTCGTTTGATTCAGTGTACTCAACTCGACATATAAATAGATTCGTAAGCTTATTTTACCCGTGGTAACTACTACCATATGGGAAGGTCTACCATGCAAAGCTATGAAGTCTTTGCTTCATTATTGGTAAAGAAACAAGAGTCATAATTAGTAATAGCACAAGGTACTATCCGTCGCATGCAACTTTGATACCAGTGCACAATTTGTCGGTTTGCCACGGACAGATTAAGAACTATAGAAAAATTGTGTGTAAAATTGTAAATGGTTTTTGCAGTTCACAATGTTTCGGTACTTTGTAATATCCCGAGATAGACTATAAACAGACGATCTTCATCATGTTACGGTGACATATATACCTATATGCAGTTTCAAACATCAGTATTTACTTAATAGGTACCTACGTTACTACGCACGGATGATCAAAAGACCTGATATCTGCCATCAAAGCAAGCAGAAGTCAACGATCAATATTTGCTTTATTAAGTCCATGTTCCCGCAGACGTAATAAAATCATGGCGTGTTTTTTTTGCACACTGCTTGGTACCGAGAGCTGAAAATCGAACACTATTTTTTGGACGCACTGAGGCTCACTCGCGCTTCACTCTGTTGGATTCTTAATAATTGGATCAAACAGTGCACCGGGATTTTATTACGTCCGTCTTGACGTCGACTTAAGCTTTAATTATTTTTTTATTTAACATGTAGGGGCACTACAAATAAAAAAAAAATGCTTCGCTACAAAATCTAAGAAACACAAAATAGAAAAGTGGCGCCATCTACAATGCCACAGGCGAACTCTTCTCAGAAATTCTACATCGCGCAATCAAAGTTTACCACGACACTCAAGCATATACAAAATCCCGACATCAACTGTCGGGCAGTTGCCCACCAGACACAATACCCGTCTGGTCGGACCTCCTTTACCATCATAGGTATGAGTGAACTTTACACCCTGTTCCTCATACCCCTATACTGGTGACCCCGAGAGAGAACGTCAGCGCAGCCTTCGTGCAACACTTCGGCGTGACGTCATCATTATCACATCTAGACCATTTCCTCAAACTTTCGAGCGGCGAGTCACACAGCCAGCCAGCACCCACGGCTTCAACGGGTATCCTGACCACCTGCATGCAGCGAACCGCATGCCTTTACGCACGCATGTACAGAGGCGGACATAATGCCATAGGCACACGCAACTTTTAGACTGTGACTTGACCATAATTGTAGAGAAGAGTATATATTCTGCTCAAAGGCTGCAAAGTAAACATTTTAATGATAGAAAGGGGAGTTTAAAAAAATGAGAAATATGATTTTGGAGTTCCACAGTCAACTGGAATCCTCAAAGTTTCGCCATGTCCAGCAGCTTAGCTCAGTGGTTCTTAAAATTGAAAGTTAACATTTTTAGGGTAAAACCTCCACGCGTAAAGTAGGGACCTTTTTTTATTCTCATCTACCCCTTAGTATGGGGTGTTTCAAAATATTGCGGGTTTTTAAAGAGTTTTTCGATTAAGGAAAATATTATAGTGCTCATTTTTGTTATAGTCAACTGTCCCCCCCGTGTCAGCTAAATGGTTGTTTTTGGACATGTGAAAAATTCACGGTAATACAGGATATTTTTTAAACAGTGCGCAAACTGTAACCACGAAGTCTGCATATCATTCTAGATGCCCCAGCGCAGAAAGTATTCGTCGGATATACAAAAAAAAAATCTGCTGTTTCATAGAAAGTACAATACTTACGCGTTCAAAATGTATGGAACAGCAGATTTTTTTTTTTAACGAAAAATTTCTACGCTAGGGGTGTTGACTGATATGTTGAATTCATGGTTACATTTTGCGCACTGGATAAAACTTATCCTGTATAGTTTACGTTCATACATCTGGTCATACACACACGCCGGTTGCGAGTACTAGCACCTGCATCCTTATTACGCAACACACTATTAATCTGAATCTAAATTTAGAAGGTTTTGCTAATCCATACTTTCATATATGATAGAAAAAGTTGTCTGCTTAGCAACGCAAAGAACGCCATCGTCATGAATATTCGGGAAATGACAAAATCAAAGCGAATACTACTGATAGTGTATTACGCAATAATCTCTCTGAAATTTCTGAATAACATCACCGAGAAGATAACTTTACGTCGTCCTAAGGCGTCCAACTATTTCCACTCACATCTAACACAACACACATTCACATTTACTGAATACGCAACCAACAAGTCGCAAACAATATGAGGCTCAAGACGCCAGGAGGCTTAGCACAAGAACCGTAGAGAACCGTTTTGTCAACGAAAGAGTAGAGTAGTAAATGACGTTTCGGTGTAGACAATTGACAGTTTTTTACCGAGAACTGTAGACAAGCGATTTCTATTCTACGGTAGAGTAGAAATAGAAAGCGTCATGCTCTACCTGTAGCACGAAGCTATTATAAAAATGGATACCCTTCAAATCAATAAAAAGGTTAATACTTATTGCTAATCTATATGTGAATCTAATACAGCATAATCACTTTATTTTCCATCTATGAAAAACATCTTTATTATTTTACATCATTTTCTTTATATTTTTCATCTATGAAAAACATCTCTAAGAAAAACATCATACTTTGTGTGTTGATGTGTCGTCTGTCTGTCCAGATACTTGCGTAACACACTGTATGTGACGGGTCGTTGAGCTCCCGAAAATAGAGTTGAGCTACACGATGACTGATGCATGCATGCCGTCTGTTGGGTCAGGTCAGCTCAGAGCTGCAATATGGTTCTTTTGTCAAAAGGCCTTTCCAGGCATGGCCCTGCATTGTTAAACTCGTATAAAATTCTAATCATAAATAAAATGTTTGTACCGTAAGAGGGCCATGACCGCTGAGTTTGTTTTTGCCTTTCTTCTTAAGGATCAGTCGGCTCTTTTTAAAAATTATGACCAACAGAATATTGACTTGTGAAAGTGTCTACTTACATAAATAAACATTTCATTACCTTTCATCAATCAGAATAGCTGAATAAAAATTTCATTACATTTTGTCAATCAGAATCTGAATAAACATTTAATTACATTTCATCAATCATCATAAGCTGAAATGATGATGATGAATCATCATAATCATCATTTCAGCCAAAAGACGTCCACTGCTGGACATGGGCCTCCCCAATTTGGGGGGGTTTGCCATAATCGCCACGCTTGGCAGGCGGGTTGGCGATCGCAGTGTGGTGGTCAAATGCATAGACAACGCTGCTGCCCACTCTCTAGTAAGTCCCTTAGTCGCCTTCTACGACACCCACGGGAAGAAATGGGATGGTACTTCATCAATCAGAATCTGAACAATTTTAAAGGATATTGCTAATACATTACCTCGGTATTCAAAAACGTTGTCTGCTCAACAACGTAAATAACGCAATGAATGTTGTTGAGCTGTCAAAATGAAAGCGATTCCTTACTCTTAGTGTGTTACACAATTGCCCTGAGGGTCTAAAAACTACTCGATGTATTTTAAAGTGATACCCACCATCAATCTTTAAAGTGAACCATAATACTGTAAAATTCACTTACAACTTCAATAAAATTGAATTTCTTAACAAATAAAAATCTTTCTTCAAAAACTTTTTTCTTATCTTTTGATATTTTAATTAGTCAAGCGATACCGGGGCGTTTTGTTGGTCCTACTTTGCTACTTATAATATAAATATGAAAGTTTGCATGTTTGGATGTTGGTTACTCAATTACACAAAAAAGGCCGAACGGATTTGGATACCATTTGGTTCACAGATAGTTAATAACCTGGAAACTTTTTAACACATAGGATACTTTTTATCCCGGTAATACGCACGGCTACACATCAAGCTATACATTTCCAGTATAAACTGATCTCGCATTCTATAGAATGTCCGTGCAGTGTGAGACCAGCGTAAGCTGGAAATGTAAAGCTTGATGTGTAGCCGTGTGTACGTTCCCGTGCAATAATTTCCAACACACGGGCGAAGCCGCCGCTAAAAGCTTGTACTCTATAATTCTCGAGGGTACCTCTTATTAAATACTTTTTCCAGACAAATCTTAAAACTTTTTTGCAATATTTTGCCGTCTACAGTGTTTCCAGTAAGCTCTTTATAGTACTTGACAATAAGCAAAACATTGTCTTGACTCGTTGACTTTATTGAAAAGAATATAAAAATATTTTCTCAAGAAAACTGTTTCTCATATTCTATTACTTAGTTTTGCACAAAGAATTTAACTTTACAAGTCTTGTCTTTTGCGTTTGTTTGAAATAAAATAAAATTTGTTAGGAATGATGGCAACTTAATATACTCGTATTTTACTTGGACTTGAACGGTCTTGTAGGGACAGGAAGCAGCAGAATGCTATCAAGATACATAAAGTGGATTCAAAACGTATTATAGAGGCTAACGCAGAAACTACCGAAGCAAAGTTAATCAAATTTATCTGAAACCCTCCTGGAGCATACCCCATCTAGATATTTTTATTATATTTTTTTGGAATCCATCCACATTTCACGGAGATATGCGGAAAAACATACAAAAAAAAAAGTTTTTTATTTTTCACTTCCATAATATGATATCTACCTACCCCACTCCAATTCGTATAGCACTAGTTGCTGTGTAAATTAAGTGACAGGAAGTATTAGAACATCACCAAAGTACACCAGAATGGCAATAAAAAGAAAGAAAGAAAAATATTGTTAGAAGAACATTATAAAAAGACAAAGAAGAAGACCTGTGCAAGGTTAAAAAGGCTCTTAACTCAGCATAATGCTGTGATATTTGTAAAATAAACAAGTGGATTAAAAACGTATTATTGAAGAAAATATTTTCGATATTGATCCACATTGCCGAAAATATCGCGGTGTATCTAAGTTAGATACAAAAAAAAAAAAAACATACACACGAAGAATAATAAGTAATAATTGAGAACCTCCTCGTTTTTGAAGTCGGTTATGAAGTATACCTACGTTTTGCGAGTAGCTAGTGTAGCTACTATCACGATTTCTTTATCTGTCATAATGATTGTCATTGAGCATTTAAGTCATTTTATTACCTAACCTACTTATATTTCTGGGTTCTTGTGAGAACCACCTCCCGGGTGCATCAGTAAGCTAGAAATAAGTAGGTCATACTCGTCAAAGGTGACCTAATACTAATGTGACTCATCCACATGTACAGATTTTATACAGTTGAAGGTCTAAAGCCTCCAACTTTCCAAAAATAGTAAAAATATTTTTCCCGATTAACTTAGCGCAACATCGCCCTACTATGCAGAAATTTCCCGCCCGCCTTTATACTTCCGCGTGTAACGAAACCATAGCGAGATGTAATTCGATGCCAACGCCATCTATCGAGCTAGGGGTCAAACTTTTTTTTGTGAAGGTGTCATATTTTTCAGTGAAAAAATCAGACAGTGCTATGGACTACTAGGCTAACATTTTCTGATAACACACAAATTTTTTTGCTTATTTTGAAGCTTTTTCAAGCCTGTTTCGACGATCCGTTACCTTACACTACTCTAAACTGGAACCAATACATTTTTGGTTTTCTATGCCACTATTTAAATGAAGTGACTACGTTTCCTATTTTAAAAATGAATAATGTAATTTATACGTAATTAGTACGTGAATGATTAATACTTTTTGCAACCGTTTTCACAACTAAACAATATTACCGAATTCACCTAATATTTATAATAAACTGGTCTTCAACTGTTTTATTTGTGTAATGAGTTCTCGTAAATAAGTCGTTATTGACAGGATGCTAGCTAATGAGCATTTCCTCGGAATAACAAGATGAATTATAAAAGGAAAAATATATCAACTATGGAGAGCAAGAAGAAATGTTTTCATCTCGGCGATTATTTACAAACATGTTTCTTAGAAAGTTAGAAATGGATTATCTCTACTGGCTTTTTTGTTTAAATACCTTTTTATCAAGTATTAGTACTTTTAATACTTGATAAAAAGGTATTTTGATTAGTGAAAAAGCTTGAGAAAGACAAACCTTTGATTTGCTTTTACTTACTAACTGACTTCTAGATCTGCTTTGTATATGTTGTATTTTTTTTTTTTTTTGTTGTACACACGGCTACACATCAAGCTATACATATCCAGTATAAGCTGATCTCGCATTGTATAGAATTTCTGTACAGTGCGAGCTCAGCGTACACTGGAAATGTATAGCTTGATGTGTAGCCGTGTGTACGCTTAATGGATAGAAAAAAATAAGTAAAAAAGTGTAAGTCTGAAGTAATTCTAAGTAAAGTAGCAAGTTAATTCTTTTACCGTATGATTTACATTCTGTGATTACTTTAACTCACGCATTGACTTAGTACTTGTTAAAATTTTAGGATAATCGTATACTTACTTTTACAATGTGTGTAAATATGTGAGCACCATGTATCTAGCATATAATTAATTTACCAGTTAGTGCTTCATTTTTAATTATTTTTAATTTTGTGTGGTATTGTAATTTTACTCTAGTTGCATCGTCTTCACATATTATTATTATTACAAGTAGTTAATTAATTTATGCAAAATATTGTGAAACTTTTAAAAAGAGTGACGGTGGAGTTTCTTGTCCATTCTTACCCACATGATACTACTACCTTTTGGGAGGAGCGACTAGAATCAATTATATATTCTATACCTAAATAAAAAGTGCCTTTTATGTGCCTATTTGAAATAAATGCTTTGACTTTGACTAAGCTTCGGTGACTGAGAAGTTGTATGTGATGAATGAAGAAAATGCCGTGAAAAGAGTTTGAGTAAGAATGTGGATAAATAAGAGTAGGGGAAGACCAAAGTAACGATGGATGGACTGTGTGTGTGATGATTTGCCTAGCATAATCAGCCTATGATTTTCCCACTGCTGGGACACAGGCCTCCTCTCTTTGATCGATCGACCCTTGCGGCTATTATTACTAGGCAAATCCCTGTAATAAGACACCAAAACTATCAAGAAAACATGTTACTTTTGCCCATTCTCTCCCACAGGTAAATTGAGCAAGGCCAATATAAATGGTACAAGAAATAGATGTTTCGCAACTGGAAAGTTTTAAAGTAATTTTCAAAAACATTTTTGCTTTGTGTTTCGAATTTTGCATGTTTGTGAACGGTTGACGTTGATTTCAAAGTTAAAAAGGTGTCTTTTTTTTCTCATTCATTTGTAATCTCGTACATAATGACAAATGAATGACTGACTCAGGGGGTAATCTGATAAAATTTGCTTTGAAGTAAAGCGTTTCATCATCATTTCAGCTGGAAAACGTCCACTGCTGGACATAGGCCTCCCCCAATTTGGGGGGGCTTGCCATAATCGCCACGCTTGGCAGGCGAGTTGGCGATCGCAGTGTGGTGGTAAAATGCATAGAGAACGCTGGTGCCCATTCTCTAGTAAGTCCCTTAGTCGCCTCCAACGACACCCACGGGAAGAGATGGGATGATGCTATTCTTTACGTCCGGCACCACACGGTGCACTGACTGGATAGGACCTCTCAATCTATGTAGTTCTTTACTCAAAATACCATTTTGTAATCCACAAGTCTTCACAGAATCTGACCAAGATTATTTCTGGAATTTAAAAGAGACAGACAGTGGCCTCTGAGTTTGTTTGTTTTCTGAAACGCTAACTTCATTTAGTTTTTATAATATGATTGTGATTGAAAGTGTGTTACATAACTACTGAGGGCAAGTGATAATCGCTTCCAAAGCGTTAATTTCATTCGTTTTTGACATAACCATCATTGTTATTACTGGTAGTCCGTTCAGTTTTTTTGCATCAACGTTTGAGCAGGTACGTACTGGTACAAGTAAACTTTTGCGCCACAACATTTGCAAGTGTCAAACATCATATAGCCATAACAAACAATTTCGAGCGGCATATTTTTGTCGTCTACCACACACTCGCAAGCGCCTACGTACACATACGTAACGTCGTGTGGAGCGGCATCGGCATCGTCTTTTGACTTTGTGTAACTTGAAGAGCTATTTAGTTTTTAACCAACTTCAAAAAGGAGGAGGTTCTCAATACGGGTGGTTTTTTTTTTGGATGTGTGTTCCGCGATATCTCCGGCAATTGTGGATCGATTTCAAAAATTATTTTTATTGGACAGGTGTGGGAAGCACAAGACCGGTCGAAGTGGAGGAACCTGGGGGAGGCCTATGTCCAGCAGTGAACGTCTTTCGGCTGCCTTGATGATGATGATGATGGACAGGTTTTGTTTCAGGTGTGGTCCCACATACATTTTATCGACTTAGCTTGAAATATTTCGTTTTTAACCAACATCAAAAAGGAGGAGGTTCTCAAAACGTCTAGTTTTTTTTTGTATGTATGTTCCGCGATATCCCCGGCAGCTGTGGATCGATTTCGAAAAATTAAATAATGGATAGGTTTTTTTCAGGTGTGGTCCCACATACATTTTATCGACTTTGCTTGGATAGCTTTTGCGTTAGCTTATATAATACGTATTTTATCCACTTTGTGTATTGTGATGTTGCTCTAATGCTGTGCAGCGGTGTAATAGGTGGTGGTTGCTGATAGGTGCTGGTAGCTTTGTTGGTGCCGAGGAAAATAAATAAAAAGGCGGACTATTTTAACTTCGTGTGTATTGGGCCGGTGTCACAGTTGGAAAGGAAAGTGTTGCCACAGATCACATTTAAACTTACATGTTAATTTTGGTGTTGCAGTATTAATTAATAAAATACCCAACATGATGCGGGCTCACAGAAGTAGCAACGAACTTAGTTTATTGTGTAAAAAGTTACATAAAATTAAATAACACTAACTCAATGCTTAAATTTGTTTAAAACTAAGTATGAAAAAAACAGAAATTAAATGGTTTTTATAACCTAAGACATATTATTTAATCACAAGAAAAACAGTTTTACATTTAATTCTATTTCTACTTATTTTAATATTTACAGAAATATCTAAGAACTATGATCGTATTCTATTGGCAGTAGACAGATTTTATTGATGGCCCGGGAATGAGTTTTTCCATTTGGGGTCCTAACCTCAACTGCCCTAATTTTGCCATCGTGTCCTGGAAACAATTTAACAATTCGTGCCATGGGCCACGACATCGGAGGAGTATTATCCTCTTTTAAAATGACTAAGTTGCCTAATTTGACATTACTTAAGTTATCACGCCACTTAGGTCTATTTTGTAACAAATTTAAATAATATTGATACCACACTTTCCAAAAAGACTGTTTTAGAGAAGTACACAATTGCCAAAACTTAAGCCTATTTTGAGGAATGTTACATACATTATTTTCCGGATACATTGACATTGCACTACCTATAATAAAGTGACCAGGTGTTAGATAACAATAATCATCGGTGTTTGAAGATAGAGGTAAGAGCGGTCGAGAATTAAGCACTGCTTCGATTTCAATTAATACCGTATTAAGTTGTTCGTATGTTAAAACAGTTTTTTGCAATATTCTTTTTAAGTGAAACTTCGTGCTCTTTACTGCCGCCTCCCAGAGCCCCCCAAATGTAGGAGAGTAACATGGGATAAAGTGAAATTGTATCCCACGCTCGGCGGTAAATCTTTGTACCTGCATTTGGTGACTCTGAGAAGCTTGCAGTTTGTAGAGGTCGACTAATTGACTCCTTGCACATTTAAAGGTACTTGCATTGTCGCAGTGAATTTCGGTGGGCAACCCTCTTCTAGAGATAAATCTTCTTAAACACGATAGAAAAGTTTCCGTGGTCAAGTCTGACGCGAGTTCC
Organism: Polymixis flavicincta; assembly: GCA_949987655.1. Classification (NCBI taxonomy): domain Eukaryota; kingdom Metazoa; phylum Arthropoda; class Insecta; order Lepidoptera; family Noctuidae; genus Polymixis; species Polymixis flavicincta. The sequence goes on along the minus strand of OX465171.1, from coordinate 3,665,403 downwards.
AAGTGAACGGCCTTTGTCGTGAAACATACGTATACACAGATGTAACCTTTACCTATTAAGGATCGTCTTACGCGAGAGAGTTTTACATTTATTGGCCCAGCGAAATCCACGCCAACCTTCTCAAATGGGCGGCTGGTAGCTGTTACACGTGCAGCCGGCAAGGAGCCCATTAGCTGCTTGGCCACTGAGGCCTTTTGTCTGAAACACACAATACATTTGTGAGTTATTTTCTTAACTTCTAATAATCCATTAACAATCCAGAACCTTTGGTTTAGATGCGACAGTAAAAGCTTAGGCCCTGCGTGCAGTAACCTTTCATGTTCACACCTTATAAGCAAACCAGTAATTAAAGAGCCTTTGGGCAGTATGATAGGATGTTTTTGTGAATAAGCTATATCAGCATAATGTAGCCTACCCCCGACGCGCAAAAGACCTTGGTTGTCGAGAAAGGGATGCAATTCAGATAGATTTCCTTTCAAATTGTTATTATTGCTTAAAGCTGTGATTTCAGATTTAAAATATATATCTTGTTCATGTTTAATTATTAACATTAATGACTGATTTAACTCAGAACTTTGCAAAAAGTTTGTATTTATTTTGACTTTATCTTTATTAAGATTGTTTAAAAATCTCAAAATGTATGATAATAGCCTTACTATTTTATTTATATTGGAGCAATTATACAAGCGCTCGAAGACATAATCAAGCGGATTTGGATTTTGGCATGCCAAGTTGCTGGAAGGAGCTAAACAGGGTTCCACTGTAAATGAATCAGTGGGCACAGTATAAGCAGGGAAGTTGTACTCACTGTTTTGCAGAAACTTTGGGCCATTCCACCAAATATCGCAGCTACTCAGCTCATTCGGATTGACACCTCGGCTAATGAGATCAGCAGGATTATCATTTGTATTGACATAATGCCAACTACACCCAGCTGTGTTTTGACGAATTACATTTACTCTGTTTGATATGTAAGCTTGAAGCTTTGCTAGCTCAGTATTTAGCCATGCAAGGACAATTTGCGAGTCGCTGAATAAACAAACATGCCTTATATTAATTTTAACTTTGAGCGTAGTATGAGTCCTTGATATTAATTTCGATAGCAATAGTGCTGCATTCAACTCAAGTCTTGGCACTGTCATGCCTTTCTTTTGGATAGGGTTGATTCGCGATTTGGAACAGAGTAGGTGCAATTTTGTTGTACCTGATGGGTTTGTGAGTCGCAGATACACACAGCATCCGTAGGCTGTCTTACTCGAAGCATCTGCAAAGCCGATTAAATCTGCCGAGTCTGCTTCTGAAATTCTAATGTTCCTATCTAATAGGATTGGCTGCATTGCAGCTAAATTTTTGGTAAATTGAAACCATTCTTGCTGAACATTTGCAGGCGGGCTTTCATTCCAGCCTGTGTTCAGTACCCATAATTTTTGCATTATGGCCTTTGCTGTGACTACAATTGGGCTCACGAATCCCATTGGGTCATAGAATCTACCTATATAACTAAGAATGCTCCTTTTTGTTACCTTATTCATATTGAATGGTTCTGGAGTAGAGATTATAAAATGATCATCCTTTACATTAATTTGAAGTCCTAAGGCTTTCATGTTATAGTTATCCTTTTGTAATTCTAAACTGTCAAAGTGCCTTTCATTTATCGGTATATTTTTCAACACATTTTCATCATTTGATGACCATTTGTGAGTGTTGAAACTACCCAATTTAAGCAAATCACGCAGTTGGTCTCTGGCAGCAATAGTAGTTTTTAAGTTATTATTACAATAGATAATATCATCAACATAAAGATGATTTTTGATAATAGATGACGCTAGTGGGTATGAATTTTCATACCTATTTGCTAGCTCATTTATGCAGCGAGTTGCTAAATAGCTTGAGCTTTTTAAGCCATACGTCACTGTATCTAATCTAATACACTTGACTGGCTCGCCAGGATTGTCCCTCCACAAAATATTTTGAAGGGTAGTGTATTCAGGATTTATTTTAATGTTTCTGAACATACGCTTAATGTCTGCAGTAAATGTATATTTACCTAAGCGGAATAATAAAATTATATCAAATAAATCTTTTTGAACCACAGGTCCATTGAGTTGCAAATCATTTAGAGAAACTTTCTTGTTTGTTTTCATTGAACCATCAAAAACTGTTCGTAGCCTTGTGGTTTTGCTGTTATTATTAATAACTGCATGATGTGGCAGAAAATAAACAGCATGTTTATTCAAATCATACAATTCTATATCAATATAATGACCATGACCAAGAGCTAGGTATTCATGAATAAAATTTTTATATTGCATGAATAAATCGGGATCAGCGTGCAATCTCTTTTCCAAATTTAAAAACCGTTTTAAAGCTAAGTGAAATGACTCACCAAGAGTATCGTTCACATGTAATAAAGGTAATTTTAAAGGCAGAGGAACCTCAAACTGATTATTAATTAATTTGACTGAACTTTGAAAAATATGTTCACATAGCTCTTGCTCAGATGTTTGCTCAGTAAATATTTCTGGGACCTTTTCATTGGTCCAAAACTGGGCAAGCGTCTCATTGAGACTTAATTCACATTTTAATACTACTCTATTACATGTCTGTTGAGATACCTTGGGTGGCAGATTTCCTCCTACAATGTGCCCGAAGTATGTGTTAAAGATGTGTAGCTGTGTGTTACCAGGCTGCTGAAATGGATGCGCAGCATTCTGGGGCAGCACTGATGACTGCTTGCTTTGCCCTGGCAGGTCGATGCTCATGCACTGCTCGTTTGGTATCAGCGTCTGGAAAAACACATCAGCTCCTAATAACATATGTATGTCACTAGGCACATTAAATTGGTCATCTGCCAATATAACGTTGGGCGGTATTATGACCCTAGAGACGTCGAACTTATTCTGAGGCAATCTGCATGTTATTTCTTTTACTACGTGACAAGTTACCGTTGTCTTAAATGGTGATTTTAATGAATGGATTTCAATGGGAATGTTATATTTTACATTACTTTTTTCATTAGTGATTCCAACAATACAAGTGTTACTTTGCAAGGGTGTTGAACCTAACAGCTGAACAACTTTTGAAGTTATAAAAGAGACCTGAGATCCGCTGTCCAGTAATGCCTTGATAATGTATTCGGTGCCATTCCTTGCTACGACCTTGATTCTAGCTGTAGGTAGAAGTACATTGTTATTAGCATTGCTTGACAAGGTAACGGTTGGTGTGGTTTCACCTGAATTGCAGTGCAGCAGGGTGTTATGAGGCTTCTTGCACTCTGAGCACCGGAAGTGGAACCTACACTTCCCACCATGTGTACCTAAACAAATCACACACAGTTTTTGTTCTTTGGCAAATGTCAGTCTATTATTTGCTGGCAATAGTTGATATTTTTTACATTTATATAATTTATGGTCATTACACTTACAGAAGATGCATGTTGCTTCTGCGGTGGCGACTGCTGTTACCTTCGTTGACTGTTGCTGCGAGTGAGAACCCTGTCCGGCATTTTCCAGTGCCAGAGCTCGCCTCTCAATATATTGCAGGAAATCTTCGAGGTTAGGTTGTATACCGGTATCGCGGTCTAGCTGATAAGCTCTTGCAGTAATTCCATCTAATTTCCGAGAAAGAACACATAAAAGAATTGCATCCCAGTATTTAACGTTTGAGTCGAGGTTTTTAATTGCAGCTAATTGTTGCCTAATATATGATACAAAATCCCGCAAACTACTAGCTGTTGACTTAACAATATTACTTAAATCTAAAATGTTACATATATGATCATTTATAATCTTATATTTATTATTGTAGCGATCGTTCAGTAGTTTGCGAGCTTCACTATAACTTTCTGACGTTAAACTGAGATTTTTTATTAAATTATATGGTTCGTCTTTTAAATATGATCTTAAATAATAAAACTTTTGAACATCGTCAAGATTAACGTCATTATGAATCAATGATTCGAACAAATTAATGAATGGTACGTAATCCGTGAACTTACCATCAAATGTTTTTATGCAAATTGGTGGTAACTTTGTTTTATGGGTTGCATCAAAATGCTTGGAGTGGCCGGTTGGGCCTATGTTAATATCGCGGGATCTTATTTGCTCGCTCAATGATGCCAAAATACTATAATAATTATTCTCAATTTGCTCGACTTTTTCCTTGTCGGCAGCATCGAGATATAGAATATCTTTACATAAAGATTCGTATTCTTGAAAAGCAGATATGAGTCGATCACGTTTATTGACCAGCTCATCACAACTTATTGTACTTAAATTAGAAACTTCTACGAAATTGAGTAGTCTTGTGATCGTACCTTTTATGTAGCCGCGTGAGGCGATTTTACGTTTTAATTCGTCCTCCATATTCAACCACTGGTGCACAGCACTTGTTTATAATCCTTACGTAATTACTTATTATTAATTATAACCTATAACTCAACTAAACGCTTTATTAACTAGATTTGATGCGCGTGGACAGATCTTGAGAACGAGTCGATCGAAGAAGCCACAAAATGGTGGATCCGGAAATTTCCTTCAACAACTTGACGTTACTTGCTATCCCTTTTTCTCTCGTTCCGTCGTACGTAATTCGCTCTCTGTTCCACTGCGTGCAATGATCGCGTTCCAGGAAACTATGAGTAATATTTGTTGAATATTGCGATGCGTGCCGTCTCACTCCTTCTTGCGGAATACCTTTATGTGTGCTGCTGCTGTGCTCTTCACACCTGCAGAGGTGACCCCGGTGATGACGATGAAAATGATCGTTAGGATGAGAACCTGATGACTGCTTCTCTGATCTCTAGATTGCTGCTGGAGTTGTCGAATCGATAATTGCGATTGTGTTGCGACAACCAAGCTGTGAGCTGAGATTGATGCAGACTGCCCGCTTGCTTTGCCAATCAAAATGGCTGCGACACGGTCGATGAAATTTTTTGCCAAACCTTTAATCGCTTCTTCCGCAGCACCGCTGTTCTCGTCGAAGGACCAATGTGCAGCGGTGTAATAGGTGGTGGTTGCTGATAGGTGCTGGTAGCTTTGTTGGTGCCGAGGAAAATAAATAAAAAGGCGGACTATTTTAACTTCGTGTTTATTGGGCCGGTGTCACAGTTGGAAAGGAAAGTGTTGCCACAGATCACATTTAAACTTACATGTTAATTTTGGTGTTGCAGTATTAATTAATAAAATACCCAACAAATGCTTCCTGTCACTGCTGTTTACCTTTCAACTGAATTAGTGTGGAGTAGGTACCAATACAACAAAAAAATTACCAAAAAATAAATACTACATAGTGAAAAATAACTGTAATTTCGGAAGTCGGTGGCAAAAAACTAAAATATTGACCAAAAACTCGATGTCTTATGAAATAAAAGCTATTTATAATTCACTTTGTAGTGTTTTTTTTTTTTTGTATATTAGAAATTATTGTGTCATATATACTTCACCACACATGATTTTAGTGTAAAAGTGTTAGTACAAATCTACTTACAGAAATAAAATACTTTATTATTCAACTGCTCTTCTGCGTATTCGAATTTGAATGTCTTTCTACAGAGGGGATCCAAACCATGCCGTGTCAACGAAATTGCTTCTAGCAGCTGAATTATTTATTAACAGACTTCGTGGGCTTTATGTAGTGATCTTTAGGGCTAGCGGTGCAGTACCTAATTCATAAGTAATGTGACTGGTTGATTGCACTTCACGAAGACCCTATTTGTGTACACGGAGAATTGAATGGAAATCAAAAGGTAATTACATCAAAAAATGTTAACGCGTAACTTCACTAATATGTACCTACTAGGCAATCTACACTCCATATTTAAAGGTACATGATATTGTAAAGTTGAAGAATTGGTTCGGTTGAACGCGCTAATCTCGGAAACTACTGGTTTAAATTGAAAAAAATATTTTAGTGTTGGATAGCCCATTCATCGAGGAATACTATACAGGGTTATTTGAAAAACACCAATAACCTCTTAAGAGGTCATTGTACTCATCATTATGAACAACTTTTACTATGGGACCAAACCTGAAATCTCGAAAAAAAAATCAGCTGTTCCCTACATTTATGTTCGCATATCTCGTCAAAATGTAGGGAAAAGATGATTTTTCTTTCGCGATTTCAGATTTGGTCCCATAGTAAAAGTTGTTCATAATGATGAGTACAATGACCTCTTAAGAGGTCATTGGTGTTTTTCAAATAACCCTGTATAACATCACGCTAGGACTCTTAGGAAACGAGAAAAAAGCCATGAATAAGTACGAAGTACTTGAACGGGCACTTTGGTGAAGTTTGGTGCGATGGGGTGAGTCGAGAAAGCAAGAAATTTGACACAGACAAAATTGCGGACAGAAAGAAATAATATCTAAGCCTTTATTTACTGATGATATAGGGCTAACTAATTTCAATATAAGCCCCAGGGTAGCCCGTGAAATTGATTCAATATATCTTACGTTTCTTTAAATTTTCAGGTCTAATCAAAATCAAATTTAATCCTGTTGAATGCATTTTTACGAAATGGGCATTCGATGGGATTAAATGTATTTAGAGGGTTTGTACTGATGATTTTAATAATTGTAATTTAGGAAATACACACTGCCGTAAACAATAAAGTATTTCGCTAATCATATTTTAATCAGCATACAACTTGGTCTTACCTTCAAATTGCAAAAGACGTAAGAAAATTTATATTTCGCAAGCTACCACCATAAGCATACCATAACTATTGCAATATACTCTAAGAAGACGCTAAGGAAGAGTGGTGACCCAGTGGTTTATAGCAGCCGCGAGTTACTAGTTGTAGGTCGTGGGTGGAAACTCGGACTGGCGCTTCGGTTTGAGTGAAACCATTCCAACACCACTGCTCACATAACGGCGAAGGAAAACATAACACATAACACAACACCAACTTGAATATTGTAGTGCAGGTACGTGGTACCTACGGGCAATTTAAATGTTCCTAAGTGACTTCAAGTGAACTCAACAAAATATCAAGTCTGACCTACTTTATATGCCTTCGTTTTAGCTTTCTAAGTGAAGTTCTAAATAAATAATTCATATGAGGCTAAGAACCTAAACCCAGAGCAGTGGTTTAGTTGTGTTAGTAACCCACTAACAGTAGAAATAGCCTACCATTTAGACAGTTGAGCAATATGCATTGCTTTATTTGCGTTGTTGATGTTTAAATTTGTAAGTAGCATTGCAATTTTTGGTTGTGCTGCTAGCCTTCTAGGCACATTTTATGCGGACGAGATCATCGAGTCCTTTGTTGTTTATGCTTTTATTTTAGGGGCTAATATTGTTTTAAATAGAACTAAGTATGTAAATAGTTAGTTGTGTAATAATGAAGTACCTCCCGTACTTCAGTCACGATCCGAACTGTTGATAAATTGGATTAATTGTTAAGAAGAATGACTATTAACTTAATTTGTGCGTGTTATCAAATCGCAACCTCATCTTATTTCTGATAGTTGTAGGTATGCATAGCATAATAAGCCGCTGCTGAGACACGTACCTCCTCTCAGTGAGGGGAAGTGTGTCGTTGTCCACCACGCGGGCACAGTGGGGGTTGGTAGACGTCACATTTTTTGGTTCTAGAACATGCCGGTTTCCTCACCCTGTTTCCCTTTACGGTTTTGAAAGCAATAGTGATGAAATAATTTACACAAAGTACAGCGCCTGGCTGGGTTCGAACCTACGACCTACAACCCGTAAGTCGTGGCCGTTATGACTAGCCTACCAATGCTCCTAGTGACAGTTGGTGGGCAATTGCTATTATTAAAGCACATTGACATATTTTGTGTCAATATGCCTACTATTTTTTTTTAATTAACATGTAGTGGCACTACAAATAAAAATGCTTCGCAACAATAATCGAAAATTTAGAGGTATGAGCAATAGGGTGTAAAGTTCACTCATACCTATATTGAAAAGGAGGATCTTTCGACCAGACGGGTATTGTGTCTGGTCCGGGCAACTGCCCAACAGTTGATGTCGGGATTTTTGTATATGTTCGAGTGCCATGGTAAATTTTGATTGCGCGATGTAGAATTGCTTAGATAGTTCGCCTGTTGCATTGTAGATGGGGCCACTTTTCTTTTTGCGTTTTTTCGATTTTTTTGTTAAGCATTTTTTTGTAGTGCCGCTACAACACCCATTTGCACGCAGACAAACAATAATGCTACATTACATAATGAAACACGAACGCTAATGATCATTAGCATTCAAATCATGATTTCAGTAGTTTAATTATGTTGCACTATAGTATCTGTTTATTACTGATACTGTACTTACGCTTCTTTTTCATTCATCCGCACATTGCATCCACATCAATTTTTTGTATACTTTTACGACTTTCTTACATTATTATATTGCGCACTATGTTTTTTGTATTCTGTACTCTGCGAATCGGTCTTAAACGATTCGTCTATATAAAATTACCTGATTTTACATTAGAATTTTCCATCTTTTCACATAATAACATTATTGTTACGACATTTTTAAGTCAAACCCGTCAAACTGATGTCTACTTATTCTTTTAATCTATGCAGTCTATTCAAGGAAGGTTGCATTAGGATTGTATTTACTAAAAATAATTTTATATCGTTTTGGGTAGCCTACATTTGGTTTTTTCTACCTAATTTCGTTGTCAACTAAATAACGGAATTCTCAATTATAATTATAAGATTCGTAAACGCACTCTCGGTTTTTATCAAGGAGATTTGATAGTGTCTTGGCCGACTAGACCGGCAGGTGAGACGATCTATGGCTGTCAAAAAACGAAAGAAGGGATGGGTGTCAGAAGCTGAAAAATAATAAATTTGGGGCTTTAAAAAATGGGACGGAGAATGGACGGAGAGCATTGATATAAATGTGTCAGATCAAAGATAAATATATTCTATCTACATGAAGAACACACCGTTTCCATAATTTCATCAATATTACACAACCGTTACTAGCGAAATTCTCTGTAAAAGACCTTGAAAAGGTAGACCAGCTCCTGGAGTGGCATTTCTAATATGGACTATCGCACCCTTTATTCTCTAATCTGAGTATCGCACTATTTGAAGACTAGAACTGAAGACATCGTACTATCAAGTTTTACTACTACTGTCCTCACCACTTCCTTGAGTGCGTTATTTCTAGGCAGGTACCCCTTTTTATATCAGCACTATTTTGTTTTACTTATTAAATTGAACTGTCTACTCTATTTCTTACCTTTTATTTGTTAGGAATAGGTAGACACGACAGCACAAAACAACTTTAAGGCGCAAATGGTGCTTCTTTTGTGCAACAAAAACCGTGACATATTGCCTTGTTTGACACTTCATTATATAAAAATAAAGAACCATTAAAATCAACTCTAATGTTGCTTTTTGGATTATTAGTATTTAATGACGGCTTTAAAAGTTAAAATTCGTTTCTGCCACTGGCTCTCACTCGTAAAACGAAAATATGTAGGTACATGTATTTAAAAAAGAGAATAAGAATCATGTTTACAATTAATTTGAACCTAACTACGTTTGGGTATGATTAAACGGTACTCCTATGTCACAAGGAAATCCTCCTATGTCACAAGGTAATCCTCTTAGGTCATAAGGTAATCCTCCCCTGCATAACGTCTGAGTCTGAAAGATCAATCGTCTACGAGCATAATTAATTTTGGCGGCGACTGCGACTTGGATTCACAGGTTGGTACAGTAAACCGCTGGTATAAGATGACCTCTTATTCTATTGAATCACAGTACTATGTATTATGTCCTTTCTTTGGTATTGTTTGTCGAATCGTTGAGCTCCTAAAGTTTTGCCACAATATAATCGCGCCATAATCGTCACGCTTGGCTGGCGGGTTGGCAAACGCAGTATGATTTAAAAAGTGCATAGAGAACGCTGCTTCCTATTCCGTAGTAACTCACTAAGCCCCTTTTACGAAACCGACGGGAAGAAATAGGGTGGTGCTATTCTTTTAGTCAAGCATCACACGGACCCCCGGTACCACGGAACTTTACAACGAAGATCCATAAAACTTTAATATCCCGTTGGTCAACGAGGAGATAAGTACACATGGTGACAACTACAAATCCTGACTGCTTAAGCATCCGCATAAGCTCGCGGACAGCTTACTATCCCAGCATTCGCGGCGGGAAATTTACGACCGAAACAGTCAGTCCGAAGAGTGAAGTGATAAGAGTGAGGAGATAGGGCAAACTGCACTAGGAGTGACGACCCGCCGCGCAGGCTTATAGTCGACTGGCACGCAGATAATTTATTTGTAGATGAATCGACAAGTACAACTTTATTACATAAAATACAAAACGTGCCCAGTCTCCCCTACGGCCCACAATTTCGTGGTTTTAAACCGTTTGAAACAAATGTATTACAATAAATAAACGTAAAATGGGCTTTAAACTACGAATTTTCACTAAAAATGGTTTTTTAATAAATACCGTGATACAAAATAAAGAATACCTAATCATAATTTGCCTGTTTTTGCCCAACTACATGTATGTTGGTACTGGTTTCCAGTTTAAGCGGATCCAGCAGTATTATTCATGGACCGACTGCATAACTGACCTCCACAAACCACAATCCAGGAACTGGGTACTAATGGGTTTCGTTAAGTAATTAATGGTCACTAATCCGCGGACCAACCTCGGTAAGCGTAGCTTAAAAGTACAACAACTTTATTACATAAAATACAAAACGTGTCGGTTGCCTACTTAATACGAATTTCTGGAATTATCGATTCACCTATAAATAAATTATCTTTGTGCGAGTCGCCTATAGAAAAGTATTAATTAAAAGTGACGATTCGCCCGGTTCGGGTGAGTCGACTAATAAGCCGCCGGCGGAGCTTTCTTATCTGCTCATAGTCTGGAAGACTGAACGCATGATAAAATCGAATAAAAATACCATTTTATTTTAGGCTATACAAAAAGATTTGATGTGTTTACAAATAATTCGAGTCCGAACGATTGACATGCGGCTTACTGTACATTTAGTGTCGTCTTAAAGTGAAATTTGCGAAGTTTATGTGCAGGAAATGGATGTCTGAATGTGTTCTGAAACTTTCGCCTTTGACGTAGAAATCATCGTGAATGTCAATAAGTTGTCTGGTTCATTTTCGAAGCGTTCGGGTATTGACTTCTGTGTAGAGATACGTTTTGAACTCCTTAAAAGCATCCGCAGAAATACACATAAAGGTAAGTAATTTCCGGTGAATCTGTTTTAATGCTTCCTAATTGGTATTTGAGTGGGATCCCCATTGACTCAGTGCAGCAGACATTATGTGATTGGAAAGCTTTTATTCTGAGTGTAGGTTATTACTTTTGCATGTCTATGCACTAACAGCAAAAGGGTCTCCTTTTGCTGTTAGTTTCAAACCGTTTTGGGAAAAGTTATTGCTAAATTATAATCCAATGTAATAAAAGGCGTTTATGATGACTGAAAAATTTCGATCAATAATAATTCTACATTGTTCGATCATGGGTTACTAATAAAAGTCACGCGAGGGATTGAAAGTTAAGCTACGCCTACCGAGGTTGGTCCACGGATTCGGAAATCACGTTAAACCGTTAGTCACAGCTGTAATTTGTAGAGATTTAGAAGTCATTAACTGTAGTCAGAAGGTATCGTAGTACCCAGCTACTGGGTTGTGGAGGTAAGTTATGCAGTCGGTCCATGAATAATACTGCTGGATCCGCTTAAACTGGAAGCCAGTACCAACATATATGTAGTTGGGCAAAAGCAGGCAAATGATGATTAGGTATTCTTTATTTTGTATCACGGTATTTATTAAACAACCATTTTTAATGAAAATTCGTAGTTTAAAACCCATTTTACGTTTATTTATTGTAATATATTTGTTTCAAATGGTTTAAAACTAAATTAAGGTAAAAAGGCTTATTGAAATCATTCACCATTTTAATTACACACTAGCTTTTGCCAGTGTCTTCACCCACGCAGAGGTCGGAAGTTATACCACGGGAACGCACTATAGAGATAAAAATAATCCTATGTGTGAATCCAGGTTATAATCTATCTGCGTGTCAAACATTCAAAGCCGTTTCTACGTGATTGAGTAACAAACATATAGACATACAAACTCTCACATTTATATTATTATATTTAACGGAGCGTGGCATTATTAAATAATGGAAATCAGTTAATTTTGAGAGTTCTAATTTACTTTGCTATTTTTAACGATTAATCGATTTGAAAATCAACTAAATGGTAATTTTAATTAAGAGCGGGTAACACCGAATGGAGTTGCGTCTGTCATGGCGGGCGACGTCGTTTTAATTCATTCAATTGTGGACAGCCGTTGCACGTCGTGGTTACTCGCATACCCATTGGCTCTAAATCGCTAATTATTACTGCAATCCTTAATTGTTTAAGTGATTTAAGTGTCTGTATGATTAAAATAGTGAACAGTCGACACTGCAGTGTATTTATTTCAACGTTTCCTGTAGTTTAACGCCCACTATGGATTTTCGTGCTGCCGAGGTCACGAATCGGCAATTAGATGGTCAGTGCGCTTTTTTGGTAATAATGGGTCCAACTGCATTAAGTAAAATCTCAAATTCAGAAGTTGACATGCGAAAAAAGTTTCTTATTCAAGACTTAGTTTATCAACATCATCTAATATTAAATCTTGTATCAAATTACTAGCACTGAAAGTTTTTCTGCTGGTTAAACTTGGTCGCACCCAAAAACGTCGTCACCGCGGTTTATTTCTTATTGTGCAGCGGTGCTTATTACTTTTTATTTATTTATTAAAACTTAATGCACAAGTAAAAAATACTGTACAAAGGCGGACTTCATGCCTGAGGCATTTTCTACCAGTCAACCTTAGGGTGATGCAGAGAGAAAGCATGGCAGGTGCAACATAAAGGATAGGTTACTCGAAAATAATACATACTAAGGTACATAGATACATACATACATACATATAACGAACATAAAACTTTGTCTTGAGAAATAACGATAGGTAGAGGAGAAAACGAATCTAGCAAATCAGCGCTGGGATGATTCTGCCAACTTCTTACGAATATGCTCACGAGCCTTCACTTTAAACGATAACCGACTGGTTGCCATCCTGACAGTCAGAGGGAGCGCATTCCAAAGAAACACCGCCTGGACAAAGAAAGAAGATTGAATGAAACCAGAGCGGTGAGAGGGACATCGTAGAAGACGATTATTGGTGGAACGAAGGTTTTTACTATGCGCAGCGCACAAGTATTGAACCTGGGATGTCAGGTAAGAAGGAGAAGTGGGTTTGTCGAGAATGGAAAACAACATTGACAGAGCCCTCAACTCTCTGCGCTGACGGATGGGTAGCCATTTTAAAAGCAACCGGTGCGCGGACACATCATCATACTTACGAAGATTGAAAACGAATCGAATGCAGTTATTTAGAAGGCGGTCAAGTTTATTGAGGAGATTTGCATTCAGGTCGTAGTAACACACATCGCCATAGTCAATTATGGGAAAGATAAGGGACTGTACAAGCATTGCCTTTATGTGTGATGGGAGAAGGTTTTTCAACCGATAGAGCGACCGCAACGTTCCGGTGACTTTTTTACTTACAGTCGTGACCTGCTTTCGCCAGTCCAGACAAGTGTCGACATAAGGCCAAGATCTTTAACGTCAGAGCTAAACGGGATGACTGAGTTGTCAAACATTACAGGTGGCACAGTTAAGCCATTCATCTTCCTCGTACTGTGGGGGCTCCCTACAATGATAGCCTGACACTTGGCAGGGTTAACGGCCACCCCAAACCGATCAGACCAGTTTATTAACCACTACTAAATTACGGTTTAGCTCCTCAATCGCATCTGCTATGTTGTCAACACTCGCCTGGCAGTAAAGCTGCAAATCGTCCGCATAAAGATGATACGCAGTTCGAAGCTCGGTGGTAATGAGATTAATAAAAATAGAGAACAAAAGAGGAGATAATATACCGCCTTGAGGGACGCCAGCGGCAAGATCACAGAAACTCGATGAAGAGTCTCCAGCACGAACAGACTGCTGACGCCCCTGAAGATAAGATGCAAACCATTCCAATACCTCCGGAGATACCACTACTATGAATGCTGCTGAAGATAAAAGCACGTCCTCTTCTTCGTACGTCTCAAAAGAAACTGCCGGTATTATCTCTATATAGTCTGTGGCATCTGCGCAAGGTGGGCCGCGCGGCTCATTAATGTGGACACGTGGCTAAACAACACAAAAGCATCGCGAATCATATTTTAATCAATAGAGGTCCAGCCTGACACATGCCTGCAAAATGCAAAACCTTGAGAAAACATTAATTTCGCGGGTTACCTTAGCACATCTTCCTTCCTTCCTTCCACAAGATAAAGAAGATTGACATAAAAGTTTTGCTCTTAAGATCTTTTAAAAATAAAGTTTGAATGAAATAATAATATGAATATTTCATTTTTCACGAACAAAATCAGCTGTTTCATAGAAAAGTGCAATACCTACGCGGTCAAAATGTATGGAACGGCTGATTTCTTTTTGTATGCATTATTTGACATATTTTAGATCATCGAAGTATCGATTTACAAAATAAATTTTTGCTTTTGGCCGAAGGCTCTTTTGAACTTTTTTCTTTTTCCAAATGATTTATTTGCCATATTTTCACCACACCGAAACAACATTTTACGGAATATTATTTGATCACAAATATATAGCCGGTTACTTGGTAGCATTTTCAATATTAAATTAAAATAGTGTCATAAAAGTCAATATGTTGTGCTACAAAATTTTGTGAGAAACGAATCGTTGCAAAACTGACTTCACGCAGTCCTGTCTGCCCTACCCCTAGAGTGTAATTTAAGCCCGCATAGGCGCAGCGCTGGAGCCGTGACATTAACATTGGTTGCTGCACGTTGCATGCTTGTTTGCACGCTGCATGCTTGCTTGCATGCTGCATGTTGCTTGCTGCTTGCCTGCTTGCACGCTGTATGCCTGCTTGCACGCTGCATGCCTGCTTGCGCGCTGCATGCCTGCTTGCACATTGCATACCTGCTAGCATGCTGAATGCAAGCTTGAAGCAAGTATCCTTGTTTGAATACTTCTCACTGGGACCACTTAAAACTACTTTTGTTTATAATCAACTGTTTTATTAAGTGCCATTACATTTAAATGATTAATTAAACATTATAGTAGGTTTAACTAATCTGAAAATGGTTCCTGTTGCCTTAATCTAAAACGCCAGTGTAATACTTACATTAGTTTTGAAAGCTCTTCTCTTTTTTCACTCAAATTGTCTTTAATTTCCATAAGTTTTTGAATTTTTATTTCTTTAACGACGTATCTTTTTTTTGTGGTGGAGTACCGCTTATCATTGATTCAATTTCAGATCTATTTACTTTTGATTCCATAATAATCTTCTATCTTCTTCTTCTACATATCTATCTTCTATATAAAAATGAATCGCCGAAATGTATGTACGCGCTTAACTTCCAAACGACTGCACCAAATTGGATGATTCTTTTTTTTCATGTATTCCAAGGTTTGCATATAAGAAAATTTAAAAAAAAAATGATTTGAACAGAATTATTTGTTACAATCTAATACAAAAAGTGATATAGGTAGGTAACTTTGTTATTTAACTTTTTAAACGCTTTATGTGTCATAACTCGGTAGGAGCATAACTAACATAGTTGTCAGCTAGAAAGTGTTATATCTTGCCGAAGTACCAGGTTGTCATAACTCGGTAAGAGCACACCTAACATACTAGGTAGCTGTGTCAGCTAGAAAACGCTTTATGCCTTCGAAGTACCACTTCAAGTAAAATGTTATAACAGAATTAATAAAAAACCAATTAAAAATCCTATTAGAACTATTTTCGACTTCTACGCGGACGAAGTCGTGGGCACAAGCTAGTATATGATAAAAGTCAGGCTTTTTTTTCTATAACTTGGTTTATGTGATGGTGCTACGATTCTGTGGAATTTTGTGTTTGTGGAATGCCCAATTTATTCACCACTTCACAACTCCAAAATTCAGGGCTGTATTTTGCTGGCGCAGTGCTGCATATATAATTCTCGTCAAACTAATCAGCTAAGTCTTTAGCTTCACCTGAGAAACGCAAACAGTAGGTACTAAAATCGACTTTATTGTTTCGTTTACCTAAACTATTTAGTTAAACTATATGGTTAGGTAAACTAAGTTGGTAACGCACGGACAACTTTACCTTCGAGTTTATATTCAGTTTAAGGAAATATAGTGCTATTTCATTAGTGGGCAGAAAACTAAGGGCAAGTATACACTTGACATCAGTTAAATGTAATATCTTGGGCATATCTAATCGCTAAGCCTCGTGCTTGGACTTGACGACATAAAATGTGACCCAGATGAAAGTGACATCCATGTAGTATCATATCATCAAAATTTGCTCGCAAACTGTTTATAGCTGCTTTTTCGAAATCAAGGATTCAAACTTTTGGCGAAAACGTCATCCCACTCCCCAAACCATATTCAATTAATAACTCAAACATGAGATCATAGGATTTTTTTATTTTTATTAGTACATAAGCAATACAACAACGGATATGTTTTATTTTTGTTTGCGGTTTTTAATATTTTGCCGTGTATCGTATATAATTGCTGAAAAATAGATGGTACAATTTTAAATGTTCCATCTAGTAGAAGTGAAATATGCTATAATGCAAAAAAATCCATCATATACTTCGTGGACATTAGCATTAATATTTTTTTTTTTCATCGTATCTTTTGTCTTTAATTATTATAAAATTTCCGTCATTATTTTTAGTTCAGTTTTTGTCTATTTCGAAGAAAATGTTACCGGGTCCCACTTTTTTGGGACGTTGGACTTTGCTCGATAAACAGTTTGTTTAAGAGCACTTGTCGACGAACGAGTACTTTTATTATTTTGAATAACTTGACAGGGTTTTAATCCAGTTTGTCATTAATTTTTTTATTTTTTGCCGGAAATCCGCAATCTCTTCAGAGGATCTGCTTCATGGTTATGATTGGATAATTCTGGTGTGTTGTGCAAGTTGTGGAGTAGATCATTAGTTTAATTTATAGTTGTCACTAAAGATGCACTGCATTTTTAACCGACTTCAAAAAGAAGGAGGTTATCAATTCGACATGTTTATATATATATATTTTTTTTTTTTTATGTATGTTCGGGCAAAACTCCGTCGTATATAGACGGATTTGCAAAATTCTTTTTTTGTTCGAAAGGGATTTACTCCGAAATAGTCCCATTGAAATTTCATATAGATCTGATGAGGCGTTTCGGAGTCAGACAATGGAACTCTTCAAAAAATTACAGCAAATCAACCGCGAATATTGCTATCGCATAAAAATGCATTGTTTTGACGCCAAGGATGATGAAATTCGAATTGGTGTGAGGTAGGTAACTAAAAAGTGAAAAATAAAAACTTTTTTCAAAAAAATAACAACCGACTTCCAAAAAAACACTACAAAGTGCAAAATAACTTTAATTTCGGAAGGCGGTGACGAATAATTAAAATACACATCCAAAGTCACCGACTTCCGAAATTAAAGTTATTGTGCACTTTGTAGTGTTTTTTTGGAAGTCGGTTGTTATTTTTTTGAAAAAAGTTTTTATTATATTTCGTGTTTTCAATGTTCACAAATCTAGTAAGAACGGTTGTTAATCACTTTATTTTGGTTATAACTAAATAAACAAAATAATATAAAATCTTTTCATTTAAGGTATATTTGGCCGGTACATATTGTTAGTAGAACGACTTAAAACTACGTTAGTATTTAAAATCAGGATATTAATTTAAGTATTTGCCGCCCTCTGGGGCCCCGGGCACACGCACTTGTGCTTGAACCCAGTGCCCCAGAATGGAGCTGTCCAGCTTGTGGCTGAGCACGTTCAAGATGGTGTTGGCGATCCCACGCGTGCGACGCGATACGGCGCCGCAGCACAGTGTGAAAGCCGTCTGTGTGCGCGTGCGCAAACACCGCAGACGCACTACAGCAGCGTGGGAGCCCCACCAGCACCCTGAACGCGTTATTATATTGTATTCGGAGAACGTTGATGGCCCGCTGCGTGTGGTTGACCCACAGATTGCAGGTGTAGAGAGTTTGGCAAAATGCTATAAAGAGTAAATGTAATCTTTACCTCTAAACTACACCTTGCAAATCTGTGTGCCAACATGTTACAGCGGACCGCCATCGCTCTCCTTTCCCTTTAGATGTCCCTATCGTCTTTTAAACCCTCAGTAACCACATGGCCGAGGTATTTAAACTCTCTCGCTCTTCGAAGAGCGACAGCGTTATGCAGCACAGGTGCCACATCTCCCAGTTTACGACCCGTGGCTTGAAATATCATGAGCTCGCTTTTCTGTACATTGTACAGGAGACCATGTACCCTCGCATACTCCTCACACACCCTATCAGCTTTCTGAGCGCGGCTTTTGATGGGCTTAGTAACACCGTATCGTCTGCGTAACTGATACTGTTGATACAGTGACCATCCATCGAGCATCCTACTCCGACGTCGCTCAGCCCAACAATCAACCCGTTCACGTACAAGTTGAAGAGTGAAGGAGATGTTAAACCCCACACTCCAACCTGTACTCGTCAGAAAGATCGCCGAGCCATTTGACCTGGTTAGTTTGGTGGTCATACCAATATTTAAAAATATTAATTAACTCACCCAGCACCCCTGTATCCTTCAGCTTACGCCAGAGAGTATCATACCTAATCAGGTCAAATGCCTATAGTCACGTTTACGATTGTGGTGTGATGTGGAGTTTCTTGCCGGCTCTTCTCCATAGGAAACAACAATTTGGAACCGTGCACCTAGCTTCTGACGTTTCATAAGTGCCCATGCAGGTTTATATGAAATAAAAATATTTTGATTTGATTTGATTTGATTGATTTAAACGCTACGAAGTCAAAAAAAAATGTTCATGTTAATTTTTAGGTTAGGATTTACCGTTATCATAATACAAAGAAATAAAAGTGCTAGAACTAATTTATTAACGCTAAAAGATTTTTCTCGAGATCCAGAGGCAGTAAATAGGGTCGTAAAAAGAAGTAACACTCACAAAATAGCACAGTACACAACGCTGCTCCGATGCCAATCGCAGAACTGTCAAATGTCAAAAGAACCGTTTCAGTCGTGCGAACTCAATTACCTACTGCATGATTAATTAATTTAAATTATTATGTTATTTTCTGTAATAAACAAAGACTAATAAAGAAATACTTGCTGATTAAATAAAACGTAAACTAATAACAAAGTCAAGTAGCATTGTGTAAAATGGAATGTCGTGAAAAAAAAGGCAGTTAGAATGCATTGCCTTGTCGTAGAATAAGCATAAGTAAATATAAAAAAAAAAATCTGATAAGCGTATTTGATACACAATTAAATTAGCTGAATTTTAAGATTTATTTCATTTCTGTACATGTCAGGTGAAAATTGGGCATCTTCTTTTCTGCACAAAAAACTTAGTTTAATAACTCGCTTGTTAATGAGCCCATGATAGATTTGCACAACACAAACCCCTCCTACCGCGACTATTGAAAGGGCTCAGGGATTATCGCAAGCATAAGGGTTGCACCCTAGGAAGCAATAATGATAACAACGAACCCTTTTAACAAGAACCTTTGTCAAATTAGTACCTACTATTATTATAGAGATTGTTAGTGTAACATTATCTCCATTTAATCAGTATACAAAAGGGGCCACTACCAGTAGAGTTTTAGCTTATCTCGATTGACGGTTATGTAGCCTAAAAGCTTCATATTTTTGCATTGAGAGCTTGCTCAAAGGAAACGAGTAATTTATTACAATACGTATGTCTTTGCTAAAAGGGTCATGTTTATTTGATGTTATAATTAATGGATTATGTTACTGTATCCTTGCGCTTCATAATATTTCTATTGCTGAAACACAAGCCTTCTGTCTGAGAGGAAGTTGGCTGTTACTTACCACGCGGGTCCAGATAATGTACCCACTGCTAAGACAGTTTTTCTCCCTGTAAAAGAAAGTGGGGTCGTAATCTACCACGCGAACCCAGTGCGGATTGGTCGATGTCACATGTGTTCGAATTTTTGGTTCTAGATCATACCGGGTTCGTATGTTTTCCTCCACTGTTTTGAGAAATGTGGTGATGAAATAATTTACACTTTGAACAGATTCAAAACCTACAACTCGTAAATTTCGGCCATTACCACTGGGCACTGGGTTAAGGAAATTGACACCTGGTTTTTCAATATTCTTTATTTTCTCTACCACAAATAAAACAAGTAAAAACTTAACACATACAATTAAAAGGAACTGAACTTGGATTTAGGGCATAATTATTTTTAGTTATTTAACATAGAGGCAAAAATATTTCATTTGTGAGAGACGTGCGCCTAAACTAAGCCGAATCCTGTATTTCAGGACACCAGGACCCCACCAAGAAGCTTAAATACAGAGATGGAACATAACAATAGGTATTAAGTGCAAAGAACACTTTCCACAATTTGGTGTCGGAATTGCATGTACAGGCTAAGTTTTTATCCACTGCGCAAACTGTAACCATGAATTCAGCATATCATTCTAGACCCCTACCGCAGAAATTTTTCGCCGATTATAAAAATAAAAATCAGCTGTTTCATAGAAAAGTACAATACCTACGCGGTCAAAATGTATGGAACAGCTGTTTTTTTTTTTGTACAATCGGCGAAAAATTTCTGTGCTAGGGGTTCTAGATTGATATACTGAATTCATGGTTACAATTTGCGCACTGGATAAAAACTTTTCCTGTATAAGAGACTACATTGATGATGGTATTCTATAGTCAGGTCTAGAGAATAATCAGATATTCGGAGGATAATTATGTCAATTTGACATATTTTCTATACATTACCGCACTATTTATTCCTCAGAAATAAGTTACTAGACTAAGACAATTTACCGTGTTATTTCCATTTCATTCAACTGTCAAAGAATGACAGTTATCGGTCAGATCTGATTTGAATAAATGGACAATTTAGGTTGGATGGTTGATATTATTTAATTTTTATCAATTTGTTATACTTCTGCTATAATATCTTTAACACCTGGAATAAGTGTGTTTTGTATGTTTGATGAGGTCTTGTCTGGACTATAATGACGAGAAGGTATTGTGTCAGTACACAGAAACTAAAGAAAAAAGAAAGAAAATAATATACGTTTATTCGCATTAAACATGACGCAGAGAAAGAACACAAAAATGATAACTTGGGGGAAAATATGCGTTACATCCACGCAAAACGGCCATCGTTCAGAATAATGCTACGACCCTATGCGAGACAGAGCCCCAGGGCTGGTTTTGACGTATTGACGTAACATACGGTTTTGGTGTAATGACGTCAACCAGTACAGCATACATAATCTGTACTTTTAATCAATAGAAATATGATAGAGGAAAGATTTGATTGTTTGTTTACATTGAATAGGCTCCGAAACTACTGAACCGATATGAAAAATTATTTCACTGTTGGGAAGCTACACTATCTCCGGGTGACATAGATATTTTATACCCGTATTCCCAGGGGAACGGGAACTACGCGGGTGAAACCGAGAAGCGCTGCTAGTAAAATATAAAGAAACTTTCTTCTTTATAATATTAGTAGATAAGAAACAATAAAATTAATTTTATGCACAATTAGTTTTTATGTTTATTTATACAGGGGCTCCACATCCCAGTTACTAGGCATAAGATACCCCTTGGAGGGATATCAAACTTTGGTGCTTCTTACGACCCGTATCGACTGTCAAAGATCCTCGAATGACAGCCGGGATCACCGGCATAACGAGCTTTCCAAGGCACGGAAGGGTTTTGATTTTTAAATATGGTCACGCATCGACGGACTAAGCGCTCTTACGCACTAGCGCTTAACCGCGGGGGCGGCTAGACGCGTAGCGGGCCGCGGCCCTCCATTCAACCGCCGCAGTTGAAATTTTGTGGCGGTTTCGTGCGTACAATCATAAGCGGTTGCATATTAAACTGGAAAAGCGGCTAGCCGCGCAGTTTAGCCGCCCCCGCGGTTAACCCCTAGTGCGTAAGAGCACTAACCGCGCGAAGAGTATTTTAACAAGAAGGCCAATTATCGTAAAAAAAAACATTCAAAATCCAGTCGCAGTCTTATCTCAGCGGCAATCAAAAGTCAAAAACTTATCAAAAATGAACGTTCTTAAACATACGAGAATTATTGCACCTCTAATATATCGAACCGTGTAGCTTTCATTGCTGAGCCATAAGCCTCTCATCAAAGCGAGCTCAATACACCACGAAATCGTCAGTACTTAGTATAATTACAACCTGATCCATTAATGTAGATTACTAGATACACAGTATTAATACATAGGTACGTACTTAATTACTATAAATTAGGCCTAGCTACGAGTATTAGTTTGCGATTGAATCTACACCCACTAAAAGCTTGTAGATTAATTAGTTGATTTGCACGTATCGGAGATATGATTACGCATCATGAGATACTAACAGGTAGACAGACTGACGCATGAACAGCGGAGGTTTAGTAATAGGGTCGGGTTGGTTACCCTTCGGATACGGAACCCTAAAAAGTAAGAAACTGGCGTCATAGTGTACTCCACAAGGCTGCGCCAAAAGGCCCAGTTCAGCAAAAAACTGCCGGACAACTATTCAACCGGACCTAAAAACAAAAACTTTGGTAATTCACCCCCTAATCGTAACCAGCCTTATAATATTCCCACTGCTGGGACACAAGCCTTCTCTCGGTTAGAGAGTGGGCCGTAATCCACGCAGGCCCAGTATTGGTTGGTAGATGACCCATGTCTTCGAATTTTTTGGTTCTAAGACATGCCGGTTTCCTGTCGATATTTTTCTTCACCGTTTTGAGAGCAGTGGTGATGAAATAATTTACACAAAGCAAAGCGCCTGACTGAGTTCTAACCTACGAGCAACAACTCATAAGTCGCAGCCGTTACCACTGGGCCACCACTGTTCTATTTTGCTCTGTAATGATTTCACCGCCTAATAGTAAGCTCTTAACACATTTCTGTTAGCGTTCACGCCAAACGCTACGACAAAATGTGTAGGAATGACATTACCTGCGGAAAGGTTATGAAAGGTTAAAAACGAAAACGAACCCATTACCTAACATAATGACAACTCTAATTTACCGTTCGAGATACATACCAAACGCAAAAAAAAACCAGTTGAATGAACTCCAATTTTGAAGCCACTTTTAACCTAGTCAAAACATTCGTTACAAAAACCGACGACGTCTTAATTAAGGCGGGGATAGATGAGTTTTAAGGACTTTAAATTGAAGATCACGTCTAAACGGCTTGTCTCGTGTATTTGGAAAAAATATATATTAAACTAGACAATTTTTTTCGTCATTTCATATGTGAATATTTAAAATATTATTTTTATAACATAATGTAATTAATTGTTAAAATATGGATAAGCTTTTATTATGTATTTTTTTCTAGATATATTTTTGTTAGAAGAGACCACTATTCTTGTGTACTTAGTTATCCAAAATAGACGGTCGAAGGATTTTTTTTTTTTTTGGTTTCTTTGTAAATATTTTTAATTTTGGTTATGAAAGATTGGTTCGCCCATCACTACTGCCTACAAACAACCACGTAAAGTAAGGGCCTTATCACACAAGCGGTTTGCGAGCGGCTGCAGGGCGGGGCGAGCGCGCTGCGAATGCATCACGAACACGCCGCGGCTGCATAGCGAAGACGTCGCGGACGCGTGGCAAATTCGCAACGCTTTCGTCGCGTGTTTGTAGCAAGTTAACGACGTACAATACACTCAATAACAAAATGGATTCCTACGAGGAGACGCTGCTGTTGGCTTTGTTATTTCGAAGACGCCGAAGACGAAAACGAAAGCAAAAAGAAATGGCGTCCACGCTGCTGTTCGTGGCGATCTCGTTGCCCGTCCGCAACGAATTCGCTGCGCATGGGCCGCGTGTTCGTTGCGCGCCCGCTCTGCTTTGAGGACGCTCGGAATCCGCTAGTATGATAAGGCCCTAAATATCAAAGGCCGCGGCACGAGTTGTTTTTTCCCCGATTTTTGAGGTCCATATTTTCGCTGAGAACCCAAGGTGGGGCTAAGAAATAACAGCCAAATGAGTTGATCGATCAGGTTAAGCTACACTTGCCGCAGTTGATCCGTGGATGGGTGACTATCTTTACATATTAAGACCCGTCCGTGCCTCGGATATCACGTTAAGCCGTTGGCCCCGGCTGTCATCCGTGGATCGTTGACAGTCGTAACGGGTCGTCAGAAGCCCGAAAGTCGAACAACCAGTCGGTCTATGTTAAGTACTGGTAATCAGCTGCATACGGTTAGACTAGAAGCCGACCCCAACATCATAGTTGGGAAAAGGCTAGGCAGATGGTGATGAACTAATAAGTTTCTTGAACCATTTACGGGCGACCTCAAAGTGAGATAAAGGATTAAAATGTCCACGTATTCTAGGAATAACTATGTCCAAATTCGGTTTCTACATGGAGAAAAAGGGTTTCAAAAATTGATAGTGGTACGGGACTTATACCGGCCGTAAAATCTGATACGAGATATACAGCGACCGTAACGAAGGGACGAACCAACTCTGTCAGAAGAAAGTTGACTCGCATGAATTAGCTCGTCAAAATTTAAATAGTATGATAGGTAATTTTTATGGGCGACTTGCACGAACTTGGTGGGCGAATCGATAATCGATAATCGTATTACGCAATTGGCACAATTTGTATTTTTTATATACATATAATAAAGTCAGTGTACTTTTTCCTTAACTTTCTATTCTTTAGTTAATTTTAGTTCGTTTTATTAAAAATTTAATAAAAAAAAGCCTAAATAGTCTAGAACCGGAAGACGTAGGATTGGAAGGCCTCCCACAATGTGCACCGATGACCTTGTGATTCCTACCCTCGGCTACGGTAGGTCAAGGCCACGGTGTGGAAAGGGACCGATAACCTTGTGAAGGTCGTAGGAATCCGCTGGATGCGGGAAGCACAGAACCGGTCAAAGCGGCGGAGCTTGTGGCAGGCCTATGTTCAGCAGTGGACGTCTTTCGGCTGAAATGATGTTAATGATGATGAGCCGGCTATGGAAAGAAAAACATTATTTAAAAGTGACGATTCACCCAATACGGGCGAGTTAATTCGTACGAGTCTACTAATAAACCTGTTGAACGTGTTAAGTATAATCTAGTGTTTCATTACACTCAGAAACGAGCATATCAAATGCTTTGTGGTTTTCCGCTGAACTCCTGCGGTTTAATTGTCATAACGACACTAAAAACGAGAGTGTTTATCAGGAAGGCAGACAATATTACTTTGTGGTTGTTTGTATGATGCTAAAAATCTTCATCTTACAAAGAAGACTACTTTTGCTTGTGACTTCAACCTCGTGAAATTTCTTGTTTCAACATAAACTGTAATTTGCCGTAGGTAATACTTGACTATACTATAGCGAATTAGTGAAAGAATTTTCGGAATCGGATCAATAGTTCCAAATTTTACCTCTTATATTATTAGGTTAATAGTAATAGTAAGAAGTAAAATAAAGAACGATATTTTATTTTATTTTCATGAAAACGTCATCATTTTAACCGAAAGACGTCCACTGCTGGACATAGGCCTCCCCTAAAAGGGGGGTTTACCATAATCGCCACGCTTGGCAAGCGGGTTGGCGATCGCAGTATGGTGATAATATGCATAGAGAACGCTGCCCATTCTTTGGTAAGTCCCTTAGTCGCCTTCTACCACACCCATGGGATGAAATGGGATGGTGCTATTCTTTACATCTGGCACCGTACGAAACTACATGAAAAAGTAATTTAATCGTGGAGTTTCTTGCCGGCTCTTCTCCATAGGAAACAACAATTTAGAACCGTGCACCTAGCTTCTGACGTTTCATAAGTGCCCGGATGCAGATTTACATGAAATAAAAGATTTTGATTTTGAATTCAGTTGAATACCTAAATGAAATTATAGAATTGCAGTGATGGTTTAAGTGATTACAATTGTATAAAACCATATTTATTTTGTTACGATCGCGAATCATAATATATTTTAATCAATATACAACGTCAGTCGCTCCATGTAAAATACTGGTATTCAGCTGCATCCGGTTAGATTGGAAGCCGAACCTAAAGCAGTTGGGAAAAGGCTGGGCAGATGATGATGATGATACAATCTGACACTGCTTTGCAAATTGCAAAAGCTTAAGGACATTTGAATTTCGCTGGCTACCCTAGTGCTTTCACCTTAATTAATAGCAGATATTTCCGCAGAACCAGAAAAGGTATATTCGAAAACAGTCAGACCCAGAGAGAGAAATTACTAACATATATACAAACAAAAACCTAGATAGCTTTAGCTTATTCACATGATGTTGAAAAGCAATTAAGAATCATTCAATTGCGAACCATTGTTGGTGAAAGTGTGGCGAACTTATTTTTATTTTTTTATTAGAAATGTATTAATTATATTTTTCATTCGATACCCAACACGAGATAAGATTTTCATTTATTTGCCCAAAAATGAGTACAAGACATACAACACAAATTGTCAGCATGCAAGAGATGTTAATAATAAACATAAAATAGATCATCACGTTTGCCTTAAACAATGGCATGCAAATATTAGCTAATACAATAAAAAAAAATTGTCACTCCTAGTCAAACTATTAAAAAATTTCATAATAATAAAAGAATATTTAAAAAATGATGAAACTTATTAAATTGGTGAAACATATTCATAATCTCTCATCTAAAAACTCATTCAGGTAAAATTCATGACTAAGTCCTATAAAAGCGCCAAATTCAATTTCCGACATCACATAGCCTAGAAGCAGACAATCAATCAAGACGCTTCCAATGAGACCTTATTTGCCAAATTTACTAACTATTTTAAAACACAATTTCTTTCTCTCAAAAGAGAGAACACACGAGAGAGAGATTACAAGAGACTAAAGGTAGATTGAAACCCTTGTGAGAGCTGGAGTCTATACTGGGTTCGGGACCTGCATTACAAATCTCCAGGCTCACATCCTCAAAATTACAATATGAAATTGCACTTACTCGTACGTACTACAACATTGTAAAAGCTCCAAGTATTGAGAGGAATTATGATAAGTAGCTTAGAGGTTATTAGTTAACTGATGAACTTACATACCCTACATACATACATACCGGTCATAATCATAACCCTCTATGTTGTTGGATAATTATTATGAGCCATTTTAATGCTTTAAATACCACTCTAACAATGGAAGTGGCCATTGCAGCGTTAAACCGCTTTGAGCCAGACATGTACGCTGGACTAATGTCGTACTGTTTTTGCAAGATAAACCTGAGTATTATTAATTTTGACGTTTGAAAGCGAAGGGGGATTAAAAAAGGATTCCCCATAGTCCTTAGCAGTAATGCTCTCAAAGTAGCTGTCAGTGGGGGCGATTACAGGATTTTTAGTGGCAGTCCCTTAATCTCTTACGTCTCTTTTTTTCGAAAGATCTCTAAAACTCCAGTTTTTGAAGAATTTGGTCTCTTAATAGCTCCTTAAATATAAGTTTTAACAACATTTAGCAAAAAAACAAAATCATAATCGGAATAAGAATTAAAAAAAAACAACTTAAGTTACCTATTAGTAGAATCAAAATAACAAAAAAAACATAATCGAAATGAGAATAGAAAATTAAACAATCAAAAACACTAACGTAATCGAATTGACAATAAATAAAATAAAAACGAAATTAAAATTATTGCTTGAATCAAAATTTAAACAATAAAATTTAAAAATAAAAATTAACTTTAAAAATAAACAGTCAAATAGAAATTCAAAATTCAAAACGGTAGAACACGACAACAATAGAGTGCAAAGAAAACATTCCAAATTTTTTGAGTGGCAATATGCGGCCAAAAAACAAAAAAAAATTGTAAAAAGGTAAGTTAAAAAGTCGGTTGTAATACTAAGATGAATCGCTAATAGTTTTAAGTTTACTGCGAAAATGTGTCTGTAAATATGTCAATTTGTTACTGATATCTATTTTATTATAATTAGCAATTAATCGATTCAAGGGGGCATTAAGACCAAGGTTGGTTCTTGATGAGGACGGTGTAAAGGTATTTATTTTGCGTAAGGATCTAGTTACGGTACGCCTAGGTACAGTTATATTGATTTCTGATAATAACTCCCCTCGGACATCCGCAGCTCTTTTATTACCAGTTCATTTCATAAGTATTATTTATTTATCTGTATAGATATTAATAAAAATAAACAAAAATTTCAACATAAAAGTAGCTTAAATTACTCCTTATTACATCAGATGCATCATCAGTCCCGGCAAAATCGGTCCAGCCGTTTCAGAGATTAGCCGGAACAAACGGACAGACAGACAAAAAAGAAAGACATATGTACCGTGTATTCATCCATATGCAAAAACAGTAAATTTAAAACTTCAAAAAATGAAAATAAAACCAGTGAAATAAAAAAAAAATGGTTTCAACAAAAATGTATTGGAAGAGGTTGACTATAAGTAATCGGCATGCAGTCGGTGGCATCTTCTCAAATTTAACAATTCACACCTTTATTACCTGCGTAAAATCAAAATAGAAGTATTTACATCCTGCATTATTATCAGTTTAGACTGGTTTAGACCGAATCTCGCCTGTCAATTATTAGCAACTAGAAATAGATGGGCCTCGTTCAAATTTGATCTGATTCATTGGAACTTCCCCTAACCAGAGCGATTTATTTGTAGTGAGTAATAATGTGCCTAAGTTGACAGCTGGACTAATTTGATAATGCACAATAGGGTGTCCGTTGTCCTCAGAATATATATGGCTTAACTTCATCATGGGAGGTAATTAAGGCGCAGACAGCCGACTTTTAAGGACTTTTATTGAAGATCACGTCTAAACGGCTTGTCTCATGTATTTGAATAAATTATATGTGAAACTAGACAATTTTCTTCGTCATTTGATATGTGAATATTTAAAATAATATTTTTATAACATAATGTAATTAATTGGTGAAATAATGTCAATCGCGGACATAAAAACGATAATCACGCAAAAACTATCGGGTGTATTTCCATAAAACTTTCACCATCTAAAAGACAATTTAATCACCCAAAATTTAGTATACGGTTTTTCTTTGAATTGTGTTTGATAAATCAACATGGGTTGTTTTTCGAAAAACTTGATGCGCGTTGAGGCGGGGTCTCTTGCGAGCGACGGGCGGCAGTGCATCGCTGTAGGTAGCTGTCATCTATCGTCGCCTTAATTAATAATAGATTCGGTTTCCTACGAGAGCGGTTCCGTTACATCATAACTGAACGTCATGTAAACCTGTCATTTTCACCATGATTATGCATTTAGTTGTAGTTTTAGCATTAGTCGCAAATCATATTTTAATGAACGTACAACCGGCACCATAACTGCGTAACTCACGATTTATCTTAATCAGTTCAACAATATTCATTCGCGTTAATTACGTTCGTAGTTCGCGTACCGAATGTAAGAAATCTGGGTCTTAGATAATGAGGAAACTGTAGACTCCGCAGTTTGTGCATAACAGTAGATGCCACACTTCAGTAGGGATTACATATATCAAGCATAGCGGGAAGGCTAAGTTCGGCCGCCTACGCCCTTCTGGAAAGTAAAACAACACTGACGTGGATACAGGTCGGTTAGTCTATTTTAGTTATTTTCATAGCGTTATGTCCTACGGCATTCTACTGAGGGGCAAAGCTGCCGGTCGCCCACTAAACTGAACTCACAAAGTTTCACAACAAATCGGTGAACGGAGTTACGAGTATCTACTACACCCCGTAGTGGAGCCAGAGCCACCACGCAAAGCTTAGCGCCAAGAGTTGAAAACCGAACGGTGTGTTTTTCGACGCTCAGACTCACTCGCGCTGCACTCTATTCGATTATAAATGCTCGTTTCAACATCGACTAAGCGCCAGAAGTTCTGTGCGCCCTTACTAAGTTCTATTTCAAAGCTGCTTTATGTTTCCGTAGACAAGAATATGATGTTTGGTCAAGAGAAAACTGCCTACGAATGTGAGTACCATGCAGGCTAGCAGTGACGAGAAAAACTCATCGCGTGATGCAGGCGTATTTTCCCCAGAGGATAAAGCCCCACTTTCACTCATATTGAGTTTGAATCAGAGACTTTTATACGGAAGATAACTGGTTTTCATTACGCGTAGGCGTTTTTTCAGTAAAACTTTTAAACACATAAAAATACATTGTATTTTGAAATAATGAATGGTGGATCGGTGGGAGGTCGCATTTCTTATAGGTACGCCGATGGGATTCGGTTTGTATTGACCCTTCGCCACTGCAGGCTAGATTGAACACACGTCACGTTGCTGTATTGGATAAAACTGATTTACATCCGTCACCTCACACGTCAGGTCCAGTTGAAAACCAGCGTCAGGCACTAGTTGTCTGGCATTTATGCTGAACTGGGCCTTTTTAGCGCAGCCGTGAGGCACACTTTTACGCACTTTACACTTTTTGTTAGTTATTATCTTTATTATTTTGCTGTATATTTTGTGCCTTTTTTTTTGTCTGTGCTAAATAAATGTATTTTCTTTCTTTCTTTCTTTCAACTGTCTGGCGGTTTGGAGTATTTTGTTTATGGATTTCCACACAACTTTTCAGTCACAGTGCCACTTTCAGACTTGTATTTGTTTCTCATAGTACTTGTCTATGAATTGTCGTCGTATGCGAGCCATCAGACGTATTTCTACCTTTGTGATAAGGACGGTATAAAGACGACTTAACTGGTATACATAATAATACTCTCTCATACAAAGACAAATTGACTTAACAGGAATACATAGTCAGACTTTTTTGGCTTATTGCGTTCTTTATGACATAAACTTCATCGATTGTCTTTTTTTTACAATTACTAAAAAGAAACGTCCTACTGATATGAAGCGAAATATGTTTTATGTAGTGTTTTGTAAAAAATATTCCTATAGTTCCCGATATAGTTATTGGCCCCAATATGAAGTACTTACGGTTTCAGTCACTGCCGTAGGTACTGTATTTGCTCGGCACTAGATTTTTTTAGGGTTAGTGCATTCGTTTTGATCTTCGGTTGGGATTTTTTCAATTCTGAGCATATGTACGGCCCATATCAGAAGACATATGGATATATTTTGTTATGGTTGACTTAATATTAATTTTTAAACCGTTTTAAACTTATAACCAGCACCCTAATTGCGTAACTCACGATTGATCATAATTGGTTTCGTCTTCACAGTTAAACAATATTCATTACGTTATTTATGTTGTCGAACAGACACATTTTTCGAACATATGAAGCAATGGTTTAACAATCCGTTTCAAAACGATACAGATTATGATGAATCGTGAGTTACGCAATTAGGGTGCTGTTCTCCGAGCGAAATCTATAATATTTAACTTAGGTTACTCTACGTAGTAAATAAAAACTTAAATGTAATGTATGTATTGCGATATATATTTATTGAAATCCGCCGCCGTAGCCGAAGCCGTTAGTTCCGGTTGTCGTTCGTAAATCTTTATCAGTCGTTACGCCCGAATATCTGACAACCAGTCTTTTCAACCGCTATATGGACCCAGTAACATGGTTGTTTGCGTCCGGTTAACTGGAAGCCGGCCCCAACATAATTGGGAAAACGCTACACGGACGATGATGAAACAGAATAGACTGATCCAAGCATAATTTGTCGACAAAGTTCCCACTGCTGGGACATAGGCCCCCTCTCTTTGAGAAGGAGTGGGCCGTAATCTACCACGCGTGCCTAATTGTGCGACAAAAACTGACCATGTTACGGTGTCTTACCTTTGGGTAGCAACTTAGATACCGAAGTATTTTAGTTCTTTGAGGTTAATTTTAACTACTGACGCTAAATCTAACCAAAGAGGTCGATAACACTCAGATTTGATAATAATGAGAAATTATTTTACTTCTCTATTATAGGTTTGTACAAAAACTTAGACGTCAATCAAAAGTCGGCGTTTCCTTTCAGACCACTCTATTACAAAACAAGGTTTTTCATCTGACATGGTTTTTTTTTTTTTTTTTTTTTTTTGGGTGGGAAATCATCAAATAACTTCTCCCGCTCTGGGTGGAGCAGGAGGGCGTGTCAGACTTTTACTGACTAAAACCCACCCGTGTTCCTTCAGTAGCCCTTAAGCCAGGGGCTGTGGTGTCTCTTTCGAACAAACCCGCACCCCTGGCAGGCATCGACCCTTGCGGGTCCCATCACTATTTGTGCTGACATCTCTTTGAGGCGCACGTGGAACACAACGCGCCGTCGACTTGGGCTTGGTCCTTACCGGACAGCGAGCTACCCATTACTCGCCGTCCGCAAGCCCATGCCTACGGTGGCCGGAAATCGGCCTGGGATTCCCGACGCCCAGGGCGTCTCCGTATCCTGCGGCGGCTGGGGTCGCGAGGGCGCATATGCTGCCTCTCCCTCACGTGCGCCGCCTCCCTCTTCGCGAGCATCACTGCTTCGCTGAAGGAGGTGACGGCTCCCCATGCCCTCTCGCTCCGTACCATGGCCTGGACCAGGGCCGGACGCGAGAGATCGCCGCCGCCGATCGCCTCCACGAGGACACGGCGGTGCTCCGCCCAAGCAGGGCAGACCGCCACCGTGTGCTCCACCGTGTCCTCAGGGCGATCTTCGCAGTGGAAACACCCGGGCGTTTCCTCCCGCCCTATCCGAAACAGGAACCTCCCGAAACAACCGTGTCCGGTGAGGACCTGCGTCAGGCGGAAGGTGAGGACGCCATGCCGCCTCTCAAACCACTCCTCAAAGAGGGGACTTACCGCCGCAATCGTGGCGTGCCCATCATCTGACATGGTTGAATACATTTCTCCAGTTTTTTTAATTCGTAAGATGATTTAAAATACAGTTTTTTTTTTATAAACCCGTAAACTTAGTCCGGTGCTAAGTTGTCAGTTCTGAATTATTAAGAACTTCACTTCTGTGGAATGAAAGTTCGTAATTCAAAAACGGCTCAATGGTCAAAATACCCAGTTTATTAAAAACATAACATCGTCTAGACTGGCTCTGAATGACAATATTCCCGGAAGCTCAAGAGACAATATTTCCTGGAAACTCAACAAACACAGCAAGTTCTGTGCTTTTGTTCTGAGAGATATTCTCATCTTCAAGGAATCCAATCGTTGACAATGTTCATTACATTTTCCTTCCGTAATTCTTCGCTCAGGTTCCAATACTACTATCTACTTAATTGGCTCTTAACGTTTCTGCGTAGCTGCACAATAACAAATAATAAACAAGCAAGGAAAAATAATTAATTCTTTGCATATTTCAGATTACGTTAAAGGTACCAGTCAGATGAATAAAAAAGTGGCTTAATAAACTTTTTATGTGATCGAATCAAGAATGAAGAGATCCGTAAGAGAATTAAGGTAACGGGCACTGTCCGAAGAATTGCCAAACTTAACTGGCAGTGGGCAGGCCACATTGCTCGCAGAACAGATGGCCGATAGGGCCGGAAGGCTCTGGAGTGTCGACCGCGTAACGGAAGACGTAAAGTTGGAAGGCCTCTCACAAGGTGGACCGATGACCTTGTGAGGGCCGCAGGAGTTCGCTGGATGCAGGAAACACAGAACCGGCCGAAGTGGCGGAACTTGGGAGAGGCCTATATCCAGCAGTGGACGTCTTTCGGCTGAGATGTTGAAACTTTTTACAAAAACCAACGAAAACAAACGACTTCCAAAAACAACACTACAAAGTGAAAAAAAAACACTTTAATTTCGGAAGTCGGTATCTTTGGATCAGTATTTTAATATTTTTTCCGAAATTAAAGTTGCTTTAACAAATTGCGTCGTATGGCCGCTTCATTTTTTTTTTTTTGTGAATGGCATCTCGCAGTTGACCTTGAGAGACCGTGACTGCTCAACCGGACTTTCCTGTGAAGGTTTTTAGGATTCTAAAAGCCTCCAGCCAGGGCGTAAACCTACTTAAACCTAAAACGACTGCGCACTGAGGGCACCCCCTGTGGGGTACGAACCTCGGCTCAGGGAGTCGCTGGCGGGGGGGGGGGGGCAGCTAGTACTACTGGGGCAGGCTGGATCAAGATATTTTCATGATTATTATACGGGGAATTTAAAGCTACTGGCTCAGCTGCGGCGCGGGCTGGCGCATCAACGAGCAAGGGACGGTCGGGGGTCTGATCGTTACTCGGGGGTCTTCGCGGGGCGCGAGGACCTCGGCGGCGAGGTCGGAAGGACGGTCGTTTGTGTTTGTGTGCTGTACTGGTGGCCCTATTCTTTTCTTGGAGAACAGTGATGGGGTCGTCTGGGTCGGAAAGGACATGTCTCGGCCAGCGGATTCTACTGATTCTACTGGGGACATAACTAGCGGCCTTCACAATCAAGGGATTGCGATGTAACTCGGCTTTATCGAAGAAACGCTTCTAGTTGCGTTTCATAGATTGAGCGATAGTGGGCATTTTCAGATCGAGATGGAGGATCTCGTTCCGAACGAACCATGGGGAGCCTGTGGCTTGGCGAAGGAAACGGTTTTGGAGGGTCTGCATCCTATGGATGTGTCGGGGGTGCGTGTGTGCAAAGACTGCACATGCATACGTCATGATGGGCCTTATGCACGCCGTGTAAATATGCAATTTGCACTTGAGTGACAATTTGCTACGTGCGTTCAGAACAGAGTGCAGGCTTCCGAGAGCGAAGGCGGCGCGTGAGCGCGCCTTCTTGATATGCTCAGAGAAGGAGAGGTGCTGATCAAGAATCACTCCAAGATATTTGGCTCGCTTTTCCCAAGGGATCGGCTTGCCGAATATGGAGATGGGCCGGGGGGGGTCAGGGTTATTTCGCGGTTTCGAAAAGAGAACCGCCTGACTTTTGTCCGGATTTAATTCGATTCGCCATTTCCTAAACCACGCGCCAAGTACGTTGACTGCGGTTTGGAAGGAGGAGGCTATCGCTTTATGACTACGCCCAGATGATGATGGGACTCCCTTTTCCGCACGTAGACTCCCATTCGGTCCGTTGTGCGAGTGGTAGATGGCTGTGTCGTCTGCAAACAGTGCCAACTGTGCCTTTCTACTTTTGGGGATATCGCTAGTGAACAGCGTGAAACAGCGCCGCGCCGCGAATATATATAAATATAATTGTATGTTTTGACGAAATAAAGGAAATACAAATTTTGTATTTACAATGTTCTGACTTAGTAGTTCTCACAAATTATTTCAGTATATAAATTATAGAGAGTATAGAATTAACTTATGTGGTTCCTTGTAATATTAAAGAAAATCTACCCCAATTATCAGCCTATAATGTCCACAGTCCTTCTCTCTTCGAGAGGGAGGGCTATAATCTCCTACGCGTGCCTAGTGCCCAAACCAACTAACAGAACTAAAACCATATACCAATGGTATTGAAAACTAAGCTGATTGAAAAATGGTTTCAAAGCGTAGCGTAGCGTAGGGTAAGCTTTCAAACACTTTTCAATTTCCTATATGATTGCATATTTGCATACTATTAATTAAAAACCGTTCCCTAATAACGGTTCGGCAAACACGAATAGAGGTGGGAAATTGAGTTTTTGTGGGACTGCTTGCAAGTAGTCTGGTCCAGTGTGTACCTTTGTGTGAGTATTACATATGTAATTTATTTGAGGTATTCATTTCACGTATTCATTCATCACTATAAAGTAACTTTTTAATTAATATTGGTGGCCGAAACAGACTCAGAAGTCACAATTCAATTATGTTAAAGTAGCTATTTTATTTGTGGAGAAACTTTACTTTATGGAAGTCAAAGCTTTAGTGAAATATGCTAGGCGTCCTCTGTTTGGCGTTTTCATTAGCCGTCCCCCGATGTGACAATACATACATACATACATACTCAGCCTATAATGTTCCCACTGCTGGGACACAGGCCTCCTCTATGTGAGAGGGAGTGGCCCGTAATCCACCACGCGGGCCCAGTGCGGGTTGGTAGATGTCACATGTCTTCGAGTTTTTCGTTCTAGGACATGCCGGTTTGTTTCATCGTTGTGTGCTTCAAGGTTATTTTGTCCCTAATATCGAGTTGTGTCTTAGTAAATGTGGATTTCTTGGATCACTTTAAGATGAGTGATACTGATACAGATCGTGTCTATACATAGAATAGACACAAGTACCTACATATGTTTTTATGACAATATCCATGTCAACAAGCATAATAGACATGTAAATCCATCGCTAATATCGGCTACTGCATTATCATTAATTCGGTCACTTTACAATAGAAAGTAGACAGAAATTCAGAGGATACATTACCTTTTCCTGTTACTCCAATCATGGGAGCGTAAATTTTCATTGCAACCATCAACCATCGCAAACACAATTAAATAAACATACCTGTATTATTGTACATTTCTACTCAATTGTTGAATTATGCCGTATTTTACTGTGTGCACATAAACAAAAATACTTGTAATTTTTTTGGCTTTTTTTAGTCAAACTCACGACAGATAAAAAAAATCGCAGATTTTAAAAATTATTCTTAAAATTCTGTTTTTGTGCCGACAATTTTGATTATAATCTGTGCTGAACGCAAAATTTCACCTGTTTCGTTTCGCTTCTGATCACCTGCTAACTATATCGTTTATAAATATAGAAAAGTGAATGACCACCAGTTAACCAATTGCTAACCTAAAAAACTTTTTAATAAAAAAATTAAACCGCCGAAAAACCGAAAAGTAAAAAATAATAAACTAGCTTTGTCCAACCCCAATAACTAAGTTCGGAAGGCGGTGACATATAATTAAATACATATCCAAAGTCACCGACTATTACTATTTATAATTTTGTGTGGCTATAATCTACTAATTACTACATGCTTAATTTTTGATTTAATACACAACTCAGTATTAAAATCTGTGAGTAAACAATCAATCATCCCCTGTTTTCTTACCCTTACGGTTGGATTTTTTCTTCGAAATTTATATGGGACCAACTTCGAGGTATACACTTTCCAATAAAAAAAGAATTATCAAAATCGGACTACTCTGGAAAAAGTTATGCGTGGTCATACATAAAAAAAAAAAAAAAAAAATATGCGCGTCGAATTGAGTAACCTCCTCCGTTTTTTCGTCGGTTCAAAAAGTGACTAATCTTTGATTGGCGAGTTTTTTATAAAAACGGCTGTATAATGTTAAATGATACGGTTTGAGAAATCTGTACAAAACTACTGTACTACTGTACATGATATATGATGTAGAATGGTGATTCCACGGTAGATCCTAGAGCCTTAGATCCTATTCTGGTGCTGAAAACTGCAATAGTATGATACTAAAACAAGGAAAACTGTTCAAACGGAACACGGCTTATACTATTACAAGAATTAGTTTATTGCTATCAACTATCATCATAATGTCAGCTAAAGCTACTGCTGGACATAGGCCTCCCCCAAACACCGCCACTTCGACCGGTTCTGTGCTTCCCGCATCCATCGGATTTCGGCGGCCTTCACAAGGTCATCGGTCGCTTGCCACGCCGTGGTCTTGACCTACCGTAGACGAGAGTAGGCCGCCGGGCAGTAAGGGGCCGTTTATTTTTGATGCTTGTCATTTTACAGAAGGGTTAGGGTGCCATAATTACCTCGCTTGGCAGGCGGGTTGGCGAACGCAGTTATGGTTAAAATGTATACAACGTGTAACGGAAAGGGATATAGGGAGATATATACGGCTTAACATACCAAGGGCACGGCTTCTTTGGATGATATCAAATGATATTGGAAGGGTTTTCTTAATATTATCTCTACATAATAATAATAAATAAAATAATAATAAAAATGTTTATTTGCACCTTCAAAATTGATATAAACAGGTTTACAAAAAAAAAAAAAAATTGTCCAAAAGGTAGTTACATTATTTTACATTTTAGATTTGCTATATTACCTAAGCTAACTTAATATCTTGTGATCCAGCGCCCACCCTCATTTGCATTCAACATATATTCAATATACAATGGAGCCAGAAAACTTAATATTATACATTTAGATGGCATGACATGTTCGGAAGTCATGAGAATTTTTAATACATTGATACCTACCCCACACCAATTCGAAATTTCGTCTTCCTTGGGGTCACAACAATGCATATTTATGCTATAGCAGCAATATCGGTTTATTTGCTGTAATTTTTTAACCCCCGACGCAAAAACGACGGGGTGTTATAAGTTTGGCCCGTCTGTGTGTGTGTGTGTGTGTGTGTGTGTGTGTGTGTGTGTGTGTGTGTATGTGTGTGTGTGTGTGTGTGTGTGTGTGTATGTGTGTGTGTGTGGGTGTGTGTGTGTGTGTGTGTGTGTGTGTGTGTGTGTGTGTGTGTGTGTGTGTGTCTGAGGCAACGTAGCTCCCGAACGGATGAACCAATTTGGATTTTGTTTTTTTTGTTTGAAAGGTGTATTAGTCGGGAGTGTTCTTAGACATCTTTCATCAAAATCGTTTCAGCCGTTTGAAGATTATCAGCTCTTTTCTGGTTGATGAAGGGATTTGAGCATCTTCCACGGGTCTGATCAACTCGAAATTTGGTATTCTATTAGTTCAATGTTAATAGACGAACAAAGTAACCTTGAACTGATGTTGGAGCAACACCTGGAATTTCTAGGATACCCAAGTTACTCACCAACAAACAACAGAGGTATCGTGTTTGGGTTTATTGAAAAGATCTCAATGAATAGATTATAGATAAATGGTGATCAGGACGAAGAATGAGGATACAAAATTGGTAACAAACTTCACTGTGGGAAAACTACGCAACGCTGCGCAGGTTTAAGCGAAACATTAAGTTTAAAAAGCAAGAAATAAAAATTAAATTTTAAATTTAAGAAATCCCCGACCCAAACAAAAACTCTTCAAAGTAAAAAATAACATTTAAATACCTACCTTTTAAGTTGAAGATAATATTTTGATCAAGGCATTGTCAAGTCGAGGGACGGTCAATGAAAACGCCAAACAGAGGCCTAGCATTTCATAATAACTCATCATAACAAACAACTTTCCCAAAGAAAATACTTTTTTAAATCTATCTTATTGACCCCAATTTTAATACCGCAATAGAATATTGAGTGCGTAACAAAAATAATACACCATCAGCTGTAATTTAATTTAGTTACCTAATACCTACAAACAAAAAAAATATAATCCACTTGTACCATGCATCAGCTGTGTTACTTGACCCGGGGTCGAGCGCCTAACAGCTGATAGCGCGCGTGCGAATCGTACGTTGGTTAAATTAATGACAAAATAATAATGCAGGTAAAAGTGGATTATTCTTTTTAACTAACTTAACTAAATTAAATTACAGTTTATTTGAGTTTTATAGTGTTTTTTCTTGAAACGCAAGTTTGTGAGGGGCTTGTGGCTAAGTAACATAAGCCGCACGGGTCAATCGATCAGGTTAAGCTACGCTTGCCGCGGTTGGTCCGTGGATGGGTGACCATCTTTACATACCAAGATCCCTCCGTGCCTCGGAAAGCACGTTAAGCCGTTGGTCCCGGCTGTCATTTGTGGATCTTTGACAGTCGTTACGGGTCGTCAGAAGAGAGAGAGAGAACCAGTCTTACCAAGGGGTTTCGTATTACCCAGTAACAGGGTTGTGGAGGTCAGATAGGCAGTCGCTCCATGTAAAATACTGGTATTCGGCTGCATCCGGTTAGACTGGAAGCCGACCCCAACATAGTTGGGAAAAGGCTAGGCAGATGATGATGAACTAAATTAAATTACAGCTGATGGTGTATTAATCTTGTTAGGTACTCAATATTCTATTGGGGTAATAAAATTGGGGTCAATAAAATAGATTTAAAAAAAGATTATTTGGGAAAGTTGTTTGTTATGATGAATCCAATCATGTGTTTAAATATCGGTCACTAATTACCAGTCACCCTATACAATACACTGGGCACGCCACGATTGCGGCGGTAAGTCCCCTCTTTGAGGAGTGGCTTGAGAGGCGGCATGGCGTCCTCACCTTCCGCCTGACGCAGGTCCTCACCGAACACGGTTGCTTCGGAAGGTTCCTGTTTCGGATAGGGCGGGAGGAAACGCCCGGGTGTTTCCACTGCGAAGATCGCCCTGAGGACACGGTGGAGCACACGGTGGCGGTCTGCCCTGCTTGGGCGGAGCACCGCCGTGTCCTCGAGGAGGCGATCGGCGGCGGCGATCTCTCGCGTCCGGTCCTGGGGGCTTACTCTTGAAACTAATTTTAATTTCAATCTAAACCCAATACAATTCCAATGTCAATTTTGCAGTCACGTGATTCGGTACTCTTGAACACAATAGTGTCAACATTGGATTGAAATTGGGATTGCCCCGCCATTATTTTATTCAACGTGAAGTTAGCTACGTTACGGGCCGCAATAGTGTTGTTCGACTCATTACAATAAACCGGTAATAGAGAATTAAAATGCTTTATCCTTTAAATAACGCGGCCAATAAATAAATATCTTATAGATAGTTGCTTAATTGAGTAATTGTGACGTAATCAATTCATTTGGGCGTAAGAAAATGATTAAAATCATAAAATTAACCATGACTTTGGCTGCATGCGGT
Organism: Polymixis flavicincta; assembly: GCA_949987655.1. NCBI lineage: Eukaryota > Metazoa > Arthropoda > Insecta > Lepidoptera > Noctuidae > Polymixis > Polymixis flavicincta. Next base: position 3,624,803 of record OX465171.1, on the reverse strand, counting down.
AGGATCGTTGCCATGCCCTACACTATCTACTAATAAAAAAGACGGCGTAGAAGGTCTCAATTTTCTATAGTAAAAGTAGTCAACACAGAGTACATTGAATATATAGAGATAGAGTAATCAGTCAGACTTTTTGATTGCAGCGCCATCTCTTGTTAATTTAACGAGTTATAAAACTTTACAACATACCTATATCTAAGTATAGCAGTAGGTAGGTTCGTACCTAGCTACATTGTTGCTGTTTTCGTTGTTTAAAAATGCGTTTTTCTTGATTAAGCCATTTTCATTACACCATGGGTTATCTATTGTAAGTCACATACAATAAAGAACATGGTATAATGAAAACGGCTCAATGTATTTCAAAGAAAACAATAAAATAATTTAATCATTTTTTATTTCTTTTTTTATAATATTGGCGAGCCATTTCCTGCACTCTGTCATTCACTTCATAGTGTGTTCTAATGCCTTTTATAATTTTATTCGTGTCCTTACACCAATTATATAAGAAAAATCTGCACAATAAATCTTGCATTTCTGCTACTATTATACTTTTATGGTCAAGACACTTAATAAAATTATAAAACAGTCTTTATGTAATTCTTTATTTGACCAACATTAACATGGTTTCTTATTATATACGTGATCATATCCTGCTGTTTCGAAAAACATTCCATGGCTTCTTCAGTAGGGTATGTCAAATATTTATTTTCTAGGGAGTAATCTCGCATTTGTATATAATCTAAATTATTATTATTTTTCGTAAAAAAGCAAGCATTACACATCTTACAATTTTTAAATATAGTTTTCAATTTTTTAAAGACATATCCTGTCACGTAAGAAATTTGAGCTTTAATCTTAGCATCTTTAATTTTGTTTTTAAAATCCAACATGATATGATCACTATTCATAATTAGATTAAAATCAATTTCCAGAGGAGCACAAGATGGTTTATTATTAAAAAATAATCGGCCCAAGGTATGAAACATACTGTCATTGCACATGTCTTTTTCGCAATTAGAACCTGCGGAGTGCACGCTATTTAAATTATTTATTAATAAAGCAGCAAAGGAATTTTCAAAGCCTGCACTCGTGGGGTTAGTGTTTCTTGCCCCATGGCTACGAACACAACCAAAAAAATTTTCTAATGGATCCTGATTAAAATGTCTGAGCCATATGGATTTACAATTGTGCTCCTGGAACAATTTTTTGGTCAAATATTCAATATTTTCTAAACTAATTATCCAGTTTGTGATTGATGGCACAACAGAAGTTTTGCCATCTTTAGTCACGAATTTCATTGTTTTCATTAGCGACTTGGCTTCTTTCCAGACTTTGGAGTGACTCGAATTTGGTGTCACTGAGTGCAATAGAAGTTTTCCTGATCGCTTTTGTGAATTTTCATAACTTCCATTAACAGAATCGAAGAGGTCATCAAAAAAAATAAGTACTTCAGCTGTAGCTTTAGCTTCTTCAGGCAAAATTCCTTTTTCTGAAAAGTAAAACTGTCATAGAGTACAACAATCATAATTCTTAACTTCATCATCATCTTTTCAGCTGAAATACGTCTACTGTTGGACATAGGCCTCCCCCAAGCTCCGCCACTTCGTCTTAACTTACATTACATTAAATCCAGTTATTAAATAAATAGTAACAAAGTACGCAAGTAAAAACCATAACAAAATGATATCACAGTAAAATAATAGTTATTTATGCAACTGTTGTAATAAGGGGTATTAAAACACGAATGTGGGTTTATCACAGGAGGCGAAGCCGAGTATGAATTATGATAAACCCATTATGAATACCTTATTATGTACAGTTACATAAAAGAGTTTATCTACACTCATGGTATGAATCCTCTATAAAAGGTTCTGAAAACATAGCATGTTGTAAGAACTACATGTAAATTAATGGAAAGTTTGTTTGCTGAGTATCTAATACAAAAAAACTATGTATAAGCTTGTATCACTTATTTTTGTAAACAACAAAGTAATCAATTCTTGCAATACTAACAAAAATGGCGGGATACGACGTGAATTCGATTACTTATGTGCAAGTTTATTTTTTTAATTACGGGGCTGTTGTATTTAGTGAAAAACGCATGCATACAATATTCATTTTTTGAAATTCATAAAAATACCACAAAGTCAGTAGTGAGAGTGTGGCTGTTTGATGAGTAAGGAAGGGATTGAAAAGCAAAGGATTTGCATAAAGAAATATAGTACAACAATAGAACACTTGTATAAATGATATTATGGTTACTATGACACCGGTTGTTTTAATGTTGGCAATAAGCTGTTTCAGTAACTTATAAAAGAGGATTTATAGCATGGGTGTAGATAAAATAAAATAATCGATAATGTGGCCTATGTCCCAGCAGTGGTAACAATAGAGGCTGATTATGCTAATCAATAATGTTATATATACAATAGGAACAATATTATGAGTATATTTAATTCTCACCTGCTAGATATCCCATAGCTACAGCAACAGATTTGCTGAACACCTGGGTTGCGCATTTAACCTTCATCTTCTTAATTTTGTCCGGTAAAACATGCTGGTCTGTTAGTTTAGGCAACATTCTTAAGCCCATAAATGATGGATTTTCTTCATATAATTTAATTAAATAATTCCATTTTGCAGTTTTTTGCTCACCATTCTTTACAAAGATCAAGTCCTTGTTAAGCAAGTTATTCCTTATACCTTTTATAAGGTGTGGTGCATCATATAGGGGCACAATTTCTTTTCCATCTATTTCAAAAGTATTTTTGTTCCAATCTCTATTTACACGTAGATATTTTTCTTTTGTTTCTTTTATTAAATAATTGATTGCACTTTTGTTTGATGCCCCTTGATCACAAACTGTTGCCAAAACATTGAGTCCTGTTTCGTTTAACTTCCGAATGACTTCCTTTAATTGGCGGACCAATTCCGTTTTTTCGGTACTCCCTGCACAAAAACTGTATGCTACTGCCTGTTTATAGTTTTTGGAAATTCCTCGTATCATAAAAACGATTGCATGGTCAGCTATTTTGCTTTTAATGTTTTTGCCATTGTTGACAAATCCGACTATTTCATCCTTTCTTCTATTGTAATCTAAATGAGGTGCAATAGCAATTTCGTCAAACATTACTATGCATAGTTTGTCTGAATTTTTCATTCTTTTCACTCTCATTTTTAAATTTTCAAAAATACTTTCATTGATACCCGCTTTCAGTGCAGCTGTTGAGAGCAATCTGCTTAGAGTCAAGGGTGATGGGAGTACAAAAATATTCCTTAACCAACGATATGCTTTAGGTCCCTGTTTATATAGAGCTAATGCCATAATTTTCTCCTTCTTTGTAAATCTGCGGCCCATCTTTTTCTTTTTAATTTCTCTAAATTGTAGCATTGTAAAAATGAGAGCAAATGCTGAAAACTTTTTTAATGCTGCTTGAAAACTAGAATTTTGTGACAGGTTCAGGGCCTTTTTGAGTCTGCTGCTGTAAGTTTCGTTTGCTTTCTGCAATCTCTTTATTTTTCTTGTTAAAAGGCTAGTCTCAGAAGAGTAAATTAATTTCTGTTTCTGCTTTTGTTTGGGGCCTAGAATTTAAATATTATAAGTTTACAAGTTTGTTATTGGGCAACAATAATAAAACTATACATAAAAAACAAAAAAATTACACATTTATACAGTGATTGGAAACTTGAAGTAGCTCTTGAAAGGGATTACTAGAAGTCATTTGCAACAAATTAACAGTAAAAATTAATAACATAACATAGCATCATGCCTGTATTCCCAAAGGGGTGACCAACAAATATTAAGGGTTACTATATTCAAGATGTAATAATAGTAAATAAAAGCTGATTGCACATACCTGTAGAAGTCATTGGCTGTTTTGTTACTGTTTTCTCAGTTACATGAACATTGTCACTTTTAATACCATAGGTATCTTTCATACCAGCAGAAGTTGAAGGCTGGGCTTCAGGATAGTTGCAAGTTTGAAAAGTAATATCTCTCATTGCTTTTCTTTTCCCGGATCCTGGAACAGAAGATATTATTATGCCATGAACTTATACTAAACGAAAAAAATACGGTGAAGTGCGAGTTAAACTTGCATGGAGATATTTTCTAAATTTTCGGCTCAGTACTTTAGGAGATTAGGGGGTCTGGAGGAATGGTCAATTTTCGTCTGGTTTCTTGAATAACTTTAATAGAATTTAATTTAACATTACGAAAAAAAAAAGAGATCCTCACAGTAAACCCAGTTCATTTGATATGTCACACAGTACAGATTGCGCACAAAAAAAAAGAAAATACTAGTAATAAAAACAACATAAAAAAAAATCTCCACATTAAACTAAACAAAAGTTAATGCTAGTAACTATTATGATAACAGTCTACAAAACATCTGACAATGTATTGTTGCAATGACAAACTTGGCAGATGTATGGATTTTATATGTAAAACTTTTCTCAAATCTCTAAATAAAGTTTATTTTGAAGGGTCAAATCTCAAAATAAAGTTTATTTTGTAGGGTGAATTTGACCAAGGTGAACTCTGTGAACCCCAAGGGGTACTTGGTATAATATTGGTAATAAATGGTACAAGTAGATATAATATTGCACATACCTGCAGAAGTCTTTGGCTGCTGAATTTCTGCTTCATCAGTTAAAATAACATTGACATTTTGAACAGAACTGATGTCTTTGATACCAGATGTACATGTAGAAGTTGAAGGCACTTTAGGATTATTGTGGCTTTGATCCGTGATTGCTCTTATCGCTTGTCTATTAACTGAGAAGCCTGCAACAGGTGAATATACCATAATTAATACTGTGTTATCCCCTAAAATAGAACATTCTCCATAGAAAACTAAACAAGTATTTGAAGAACTGACTTGAATTTGATATTGAACAATAAACTTGGTAGGATGCCTGATATTAACTAACTCTTTGTGTTAGGCCCTGGATACACTAACATCTCATCATTACCTAATTGTTGCACTATTTTGATATTTTCACAGGAGAATCATAATTTCCATAATATATCAGCTGACTTACACACTTGTTTATTTAAATTGCTTCTAAATAAACAATAAATATATTTTTCAATTAGAATAACCTCATTAGTTAATTAAATGATTGTGGTTTCGAACCCAAGCTTTACTTTGTGTACATAATTTCATCACCACTGCTCTCAAAATGGTGAAGGAAAACATTGTGAAGAAACCAGCATGTCCTGACCAATAATTTGAAGATGTGTCATCTACCAACCCACACCGGGCCTGCGTGGTAGATTATAGCCCACTCCCTCTCGAAGAGAGGTCTGTGTCCCAGCCAGCAATGGGGAACATTATAGGCTGATTACTTATGCTTATGTAAGTTAATATGTATTATGTATAACAGGAACAATAACATTTTCAGTAATATTGCAAGTTCAAGATATTTTTTTTTAGATATTAGTATAGGACTGCTAGCAATAGCATTAGTGCAACCTTTTTTAGTCTGTAGATAAAATGACCAAAACTAATTAGTAACTTACCGGGCACATACAGAGTTGGAACAGCATTAGCACTAAGCCGCTTACTCCGAGTGCGATATTTTTCTTCAAAGTGACTGTCACACACTTTACGAAATCTCATTATTTTTTGGTTGTCTAATTGCAAAATGTCTCCTCCAATGGTATACAACCAAGTTCTAAATCGATCTGCATCATTATCAGGGTCAGGGAACATATGAAGAGCCACATTATCAGAACCTAAAAGGAAGATCATAATGTATTTTTATTTTTTTGAAGAATATATTGGTATATTCTTAGGTGCATTTCTATTGAAATATTATAATTATCATGAAATTTTGCAGGAAAAACAGTAAAGATATATTACACGAGGATGAATAAATTGATGATTTCACTTGCTTACAATAGTTTGTTCATTTACATTCGATTATTATAGAATAAAATACACGAATGATACTTAAAAGTTACTTACGTGTCTTTCCACATCCCGGAACACAACAGATTTTGTGAGCCATCTTAAAATAATGCCGTATCACAAGGTAAATCAGAGTCCAGGAAACAATGCCAAGTCGTACAGAAATAACTGAATCGTCGTAGTCCAATAAACAATGCCACAATCTTACAGAAATACTTGAGTCGGAGTCCAAAAACAAAAGCCAAACGTTGATATCGAATTAAATACAGCGGAAAACACAATAACACAACAAGATTAATAGAGTTTTGACAACTGTATAAACCGGCCGGCAACAATGACATGCGTGGGCGACTGGGCGCCATAGCAAATCCGTTTCGTTCCAATTATCATCAGTTTACTTTTTATTTTGGTTGAACTCCATTTTTTTTCCTAAAGTAACCTAAACAACTCAAGGAAGATTAAATATTTTTTTCTAAAGGATTACTTACTTTAAAAAAGTTGTCACTAAAATTATTCAGATATTGTTCATAGAAAGGCACTAATCATGCTGCGTAAAATGGAACACTTTAAAAATTTACAGTATGGTGTTACCCTTACTAAATATTAAAATAGTGATACCATGTTTTGAAAACTAATTGAGAGCAATGCCATCTATTGTTAATTTATCAAAAAATATCGTTTTGTGGTCACGTGGCACTGGTCTAATGTTTTCTTCCGACTGAAACCCCTGTGGTAGTCAAGTTTTAGTTTGTTTAGAACAGTCAGATATTGTTCGCGTTTGGTTCCTTTGTAGTAAGAAATACCCAATGGCGTTCTTTATTTATGTAAAATAACAATATTGAGTGTGTCTAGTAATAGTAAAAAAAACCTAGAAGAAAACCAATGAAAATGTAGTGTGGTATATTTTCTCTTACATTAAATCTTGAATATCTTTGGAACCCGTGGTACGCTTTACATAATTCCAACTGTAAAAATGGTTTTATCCATAGATCTATCGTTTAGAACCAAAATAAATAAAAACTGTACATAAATAAGAAATCTCATTTTCAACTTACGTAATTATACGAGAACCTTACATTATTTTCAAATATTCCGTATAAAACTCAAATTAGTACAACTGGATTTTATTATGAAAACTATGTAGATAGTAATGAGATCAAATTAAATTAACTAGTTAATTAGAAACCTATACATTGAGTTGAGCCAAAATCTCTTAACATTTCTCGTCTTTGTTTCCATTCTTTTTTAGGGAATTACGTAAAACACTGTTTAATACTCCTAATCGTGCCATATTAAACTCCTTTTACTTGTTTAGAACCACCTAAAATGCAAAACAATTTCAAAAAAGTTACACTTTTGCTATTGGAAAAATCACAATCTACAAACAATCCCAGCGTAATATTGATGCAACACACAGCTGTCAAAAAAACTCAAGAGTAGCGATTACCGCGCGCCAAGCCCGATCCCGATTTCATTTAGTTCTCCAAAAAGACACGCAATTTAAACACGATTTGGCGCTAGCGTCGAACTCAAGAGTACGAAACGTCACAATTCCAATGTCGATCGATCGGAATTAAACTCAAGAGTAAGCACACTGGTCCAGGCCATGGTACGGAGCGAGAGGGCATGGGGAGCCGTCACCTCCTTCAGCGAAGCAGTGATGCTCGCGAAGAGGGAGGCGGCGCACGTGAGGGAGAGGCAGCATATGCGCCCTCGCGACCCTAGCCGCCGCAGGATACGGAGAGGCCGTGGGCGTCGGGATTCCCAGGCCGATTTCCGGCCACCGTAGGCATGGGCTTGCGGACGGCGAGTAATGGGTAACTCGCTGTCCGGTAAGGACCAAGCCCAAGTCGACGGCGCGTTGTGTTCCACGCGCGCCTCAAAGAGATGTCAGCACAAAAAGTGATGGGACTCGCAAGGGTCGATGCCTGCCAGGGGTGCGGGTTTATTCGAAAGAGACACCACAGCCCCTGGCATACGGGCTACTGAAGGAACACGGGTGGGTTTTAGTCAGTAAAAGTCTGACACGCCCTCCTGCTCCACCCAGAGCGGGAGAAGTTATTTGATGATTTCCCACCCAAAAAAAAAACCCTGTAGGTATATACGCGTCGAATTGAGTAACCTCCTCCGTTTTTTCGTTGGTTAATAAAAGGGGGAAGCTAATAATCTTACTCTGCTAAACTTATTGGCTTTACACACGGGGTGATTCTCTATACGTTTTCGGCTAATACAGTACCGCCAGGCATTTACACATTTTACACAGTCAATAAAACCGCTTGTAATTTGATACCCTTAAACATTGAGCACGGGAGACCACAGCGTGCACACGTAACTAAGTTTAAACACGGTAAAAGTTGAGAAAACAATGATGAATTATGAAAAATAAATGACGAATTTAGAGAAAATAGAACAAAAGAAATTAACATATCAAGATTGAGTATTTAAATTACAATATTGTTATTAGGATAAAACAAAAATAGAGAAAATACATGGTTAAATAAAAATAAAAAGCATGTCAGGATTGAGCATTCTTAATACAATTACCTAGGAATAAAAATGATCTCACATTGGTTGACTTGGAGAGAAGAACAGATAAATTCAATTTTAGTCACGTTCGTCGAAAAATCTCTGGCTATTTCTAGCTGACTTCAAAAATTCAATTCGTTAGTATGCATGTTTTGCGATAACTCCGGTAATTGTATATCTTTTTTTTATGGATAGGCAACGTTTAGTGGTGGTTCCATAAAAATTACCCATGTAACTTTTCTTGTGTAGTTTTGTGTTTCCTTCGATAGTACGTATTTAATTTGTACCTATAGCTTAATGTTGTTCAAATACTTCCTATCACTGTTGTTTACATAGCAAGTAGTAGTATTATAACCAAAAAGTGAAACAATAAACACGACTTCCTTTCCTTCCACAAAGAAAAATAATACAATGGGAAAATAAACAGCTTTAATTTCAGAAGTCGCTGTCGAAAAACTAAAATGCAGATCACAAGACACCGACTTCCCAAATTAAAGTTATTTTTCAATGCGAAGTGGTTTTTTTTGTTGCAAATCGTATTTTTTTTTTTAAGAAAGAAAAATGTTGATATGCGCTAAACATGATGCCAAGTAAAAAAAAAAAACAAAGCAAGTGGGGCAAATCATATGTCACATCCACGCAAAACGGCCATCGCTATGACACTATGCGAGACAGAGCCCCAAAGCTGTTAATCATGGTATTTTTTTGAGATGCGGCTAGATCTTCACCACACCATAATTCTAACTTCATACCAATTGTGAGTAATGTATGTCGCCTCCTGTCTACCCTTATCACCTATAAAGAATCCATCCAATGATGTGTTCGATATCGTCGATAAAGTCGACCAGTGTACCAGCCTTCAATGACTTCGAAACGGACGTCAGTGTTCGGCGTTAATCCAACATATCTAGATGCCAAAGTATTAATTAATTAGTATCGGCTTCCCTCAGTTCGTGAAAAGAGATTTCCATTAGCCCTGTGCAGTGAATTAATTTACCAGTACTAATGGCCGCCCAAGGGTTGCAATTCGACAATAATTTATTTAAATTTTAAGTTTGAACGAATGTATTATTAAATCAAAATGTTGGCTTTCTGTACTCCTTTTCCAGAGAAACTTTCATTGCGCCACATACTCCTCCATTCGCGTAATTTTAGAAAAATCGGTACAAAGTTTATGCTACATATATGTAAAGACTGCAGTTTTAGAAACCCAATGGATTGAATAAAAAACTTGTGTAGCTTTTAACAATACGACCAGGTAAGTGATGCCCTTTCTTTGGTATTGTTCGACGAATTGTTGAGCTCCTTGATTTCTGAGATGCATGATTACTGATAAATGCGTGCACTGACTGGACAGGTCCCCTCAATCTGTGTGGTCGTTTCCTCAAAAGACTACTTCAGACACCAATCTACATGGTCTGGTGGGCTCACCAAGATTATGTCTGGGCTTTAAAAGAGACTGTAACCTCTGAGTTTGTTTCAGCCGTTTTACTCAGAGTAGTCAGATAGGAAACGCCGGCCTCATCTAGTTTAAAAAATATGATTGACGTGTAAAAGTGTTTGTACAAACCTACTTACAGAAATAAAATCATTTATCACAATGTAAACAAAGCTACCAAAATGTTTCGGCCTTTCTTCTCAAAGTCGCTTTTAAAATATATTTTTCATGTAAAACTGTTAGTACAAACGTTACTAACGAAATAAAAACATTTATCATAAACCAATTAAGGTAGACAGCATAGTAGAGACCCTTTCTTTTGCCCATGTATGCCATGAAAACTCACCTTAAATAGAAGTTTGTTTGTAAGCCCTACAAATCCTCACGCTTGCTAGACAACCCTGCATGGCAAGTTTAATCTTATTAACTCGCTCCTACGTTGAATAGCCACCAGAGCAACGCCCACAAAACCGGACGCTAAGTGAAAATTTAGGGGTGGAATATTCCCCCTTAGCTCTCACACAGACACATGAGATATCGAGTGTCCAGACAATACTGCCTTTTAAAAATGCAAACACAGCACGTGAAAAACGTGTGTTTGAGTGGATAGAGCAGCATCCGGCCATGGTGTCACTCCGAGAATTAAAAAAGTATGCTTACAATTGACACAATAATCTGGGAATGAACTGGCTGCTTTAGCGAGGTCCGTGTTGCCATTTATTAGGCTATTGTTTTTCTCTGGCTTACATCGAAGTCGAATGTGTCCGCAGTGATTGCAGATTGTTCAACAAACACATGAGTTCTGATCAAATAGCTTGTCATTTATAAAAGTTGTGTGTTTATGGAAAAAACTTTAAAACTCATGCATAAAGTTGTGAGTAGGTACTTCAAAAGTATACTAGATTACTTTTAAACGGACTTCAAAAAAAGGAGGTTCTCAGTTTTACCTGTATGTTTGTCCACAATTATCTTGCGTTTGGCTGAACCGATTTTGATGCAGTTTTCAGAAAAGTATTTGTTACATTTAGGAGAAGATATTGGTACTTTAAATGTCTTCCAAAATAAGGAGGTTCTCAGTTTGACCTGTATGTATGTTTGTCCGCAATTATCTCGCGTTTGGCTGAACCGATTATCATCCGAATGGACAAGTTTGCTCCTTAGTTGTGTTTGCCCTAGCTAGACGAGCATGTTCCCACATGGACAACAGGCGCTGACTAGTCTGCTCTTCGGATTCGGAGATTCTAATAAAATGAGTGTTCGCACGAAGTTTTGTTAAGCGAACATCAACACAGATAAGCGAGCTCTTTGCTCATCAGTTTCTGCAGCACGAGCAGTATGCTGACGATTTCTTGCAGCCTCAAGTCGTCGCTTTTTTTCATCTGGAGTTTTATTCTCCCTTGCGCGACTCTTCTTTAAAGCATCGTTCGTTTTTCTACCACGGCCCATAGGCACACCGTATAATAATAGATATATCAAAGTCATAATAAAATTACAGACTGGTACCAGTACTAGCCCAAAACTTATCACAAAAAAAACTATCATTAAATAAATGGAGAACCTAAATAACTATAAACAAACTAGTAATTAGCCCAAAACCTGAAGTAAATTAAGTACTTACCTATCACTAAAAAGTATGAAATAAATAAAAAAGTAACTAACCCAAGACCTTAAAGTAAATCAAATACCCATCACCAAAAAATCAAAAGAAAATTTAAAAAAAAACTTAATTCAATAAAAAAAATTGTTAACAAAACAAAAATGATAACAATTCAATTTCTTTTTTTTTAAAGCCTCGCCTTCAAAAAACCGACCCACTGAAAAGCAAAAAATATTTTTTAAATACGCCACCCCTATCCAGTCCCTATCCCGTCTCTATTCGTACCACGTAAAGCAAATTTCTGCCAAAAACGAATTAATACCTATTATTAAGATGAGAAAATTAATAATTATCTTGGTAGGTATTTACTTAGTTTTTGAAGTCGCACTGCGAAACCAACAAAAACAAAAAAGAATGCTGCCAAACAGAGAAAATACGACGAATTTATCAAACCATTAATGCCTCGAAAAAAGTAATAATTTAATGAATAAACTATGTCTTTTTATGCAAGTAAGCGCAGCGTTCTTCATTGTCCTAAAACTTTGGCTTTACGGGGTACAAATAATAGAGACGGGATAGGGACTGCATAAGGATAGGGGTGGCGTATTTAAAAATTATTTAGTACTTTTCAGTGTGTCGGTTTTTTGAAGGCGGTTCCTTTTTTTCATTATGAAATCGAGAACAGTGGTGGCCCAGTGGTAACGACCGTGACTTACGAGGTCGTAGGTTCGAACCCAGACAGGCGCATTACTTGTGTAAATTATTTCAACACCACTGCTCTCAAAATGGTCAAAGAAAACATCGCGAGGAAACGCGCATGTCTTAGAACCAAAAATTCGAAGACACGTGTTACATTTAACAATCCGCACTGGGCCCACTGCCTCTCACAGAGAGGAGGCCTGTGTCCCAGCAGTGGGAACATAGGCTGATTGTGATGAAGGCGTTCGATGGCCCCGACATTCACGTAATGATGAAGACAGTCTGTAGCCAATTTCTATATTTATTATATGACCTCCCTTTACTTTTTAGACTCAACTCGATCTTGAGCAAGGACCGATCCCTCATATACGCGACGAATTCGTCCCGCCATGTACGTCTGGGTCTTCTTCGATGCTATTAGAATTTTTCAGGGACCCATGACTCCATGCCTGCATGGTCTTAAGCTCGGTTCCGGAAAACGGACGTTTTGCTTACCAATCAAAGCATTTTTTACTTCCAAACTGCAAATAAATAGTTTCGAAAGCAAAATTACCTGTGATAGCTCTACTTCCAAATAGGGGGTGTACTATGCGAAGGTCTTCGCTTAATTATTGGTGAAGTTACAAGAGTTTTAATTTTAACCTGCAACTGTCCGTAAATTATAGGAAAACCCACAATTCATCCAACATGCGACAAACGTGTACTACCAGTTCCTATGAAAAAGCGAAATCAAATACCAATTTCATTATTGGTGCATATATCCAGCAGCCAACACAAAGCACAGAGAGACAAAGCCTTCATAAATCAATATCCAGTGCCAATGAATGGCAGGAATGTCAATGTAACTCGAGCTAGCTTTTATATTTCAAATCAATTAGTTGGCCTCTCTTTTGTGATATTTAAACTTTTTAGGGTTTCGTACTCAATGAAGACCCCGATACTAAGCTTGTGTTCAGGGGTAAGTGAACAATGCCTACGTTTACCATCTGTACGCAGTGGGACTCACAGCTTAGTACGGCTGTAATTCCAATTACGTACAGTGTGGCTACGTTTAGAACAATTGAGCCTAGTATCTAAGACCCAACTGACTATCAACCTAGCCCTATAGACTTTACCTAGCATGCACCCGAGTTATCCCTACGCCATAACCTACCATACAAACCATACCAAACGTACTCGTAAGTTACGTCGGTTGACGAGAGGGAAGCCTGTTACACGGAGACCTACGGTAACAGACGGAATTTGGGGAGGAATAGGGGTTTGTGTGCGTCGTGCAATGTACACAGGAAATGGTTTTCTCACTGCCGATCCCACAGACTCATAGGATCGATGATGGCTAAAGGTGTCTTGGCCACAGTAAGAGGTTATAGGAGATGAATCACACTCGACTCCAGCTTGATGACTAATTTATTACAATAATTAACTTAATTACATACAGGTTTTTTGGTCAATACACATTGACATCTATTTGTATGTGTGTTGTGTGTGTATTGAGCCGATGAAGCGAAGATCTCAGTAGGTCACTTCTTAGCGCTGACGGTGTGCCGGTATTGCCGGTGCGTGGAAAAGATGTATGTCGCTCTTAACGCTGACGCTGTGATGTTCTTGATTGTTCACGGTTTGAACACCATCTACACGAAGTTCATGATGTATACATGTAGGTAAGTAGTATTCGGTTCGTAAAATAATTCCAGTAGTTTAAATTTGTTCTATGGAACATGACGTCATCGGACAAAATGAGACAATTTTAGTAGTATAAATAAGAAAAGATTGTCTTATCTTGTCCGATGACGTCATGTTCCATGGAACAAATGGGAACCACTGAATAATTCAGTAAAATAGGTGTATTAGGCATGAAGCTCTGGGTTCTGGCTAATGGTGTTGTGCATTAGCCAGAACATGCCATTAGCCGCCATGTTATTGTCCATCTGGGATTTCTCAGTGGCAACCCGGAGTCTGGGTACCCGGTTGTTGGCAATAGGCTCGCCCCCTATTACATGGGACTTTAACACAACTGGCAAAATGTGGGTGTACTATTAGGTAGATACACCTCTGCCCAACCCTTCAGAATAACAAGGCGTGATGTTATGTAGGTTCCTAAAAGATAGTAACATTGATGCAAATAATAGAAAGCTGGTACTGTCCCACTGCTGGGCAAAGGGAAGCGGACTTAGATCTATTTGTCATTACTCACCGTGATAACTTGGGTGAAGTGAGCTTAAAGTGAGTTGTCATGAGTATCAATCCCTAGTGTCAGATTGAATGACAGCTCACTTTACCTACACTCTCAAGGTGACAGAATAGATCGACAGGACGTGACTCGAGCTCGAACATTGACGGTTTTTTTAACCTACCCCTGCATATGTAGGTCACAAGGACTGTCTGATAATTAATTTTCGAGCAACAGCCAATATGATCGAATTAGCACAGAGAGCGACGGCTCTTGTAGTAAAATAATAAAAAAAGCCACACATTTCATGCCGTGGACAAAGGATGCTTAAAGGCAAAGGGGAGCGCCCCTTGTCCACCTGCCAATATATGAAATTATGTAGGTATTTTCTAATCTGTAGCATGCAGCCATACAGTGTGGCACCACCTGAGCCCCAAGTCTGCTATTTTTATAAATTCGTCATTCCAACACGATCCGATTGTAATTTTGCTAATATTTCGCAATCTGCTAAATTCATAATGGTCGATCACTGGTCAGTCAATGGTCTCGTAATAGAATTCTGTTATAATGGCATTGTCGTATTGCCATTATTATAAAACCCGTTAGTAGAAATGATTTTCGAAAAAATAGTACTAAATTTGAAAAAAAATTCATGCCAGATTTCATTTATAAGTATATATTTTTACATATTATTTTTTAACATATTATTTTAGGAACTGTACAAATTTTAGCAGATTGCCGCCTCAGTCAGTAATTCATTTGTCATTATCATTAGGTACGAGATTACCAATAAATGCCATTTCTTTCAATGGAGTGTCAGTGGCTGACCATTGGAAAGTCATAATGACACCATTATATTAGTAGATTACCAAACTTGTCAAAATCAAAAATTATGAAATCAATGATAGACTATTCTGACACTATTGTAATAGCAGACTTGAGGCCCACACGGAGAAAATAAAATCACGGCGGGATTTTATCGCGCACTGGATTTTGAATCCTCGGTGTTGAACTGAGCGTTGAGAATCCAACAGAGGCAGCGCGAGTGAGTCTCGGCGTGTCGAAAAACACAGTGTTCGATTTTCATGACTGTTCATATGTTGTTGATGTTATAGTAACTGTCACTATTATTTTTACTTAGTAAGTGAAGGTTTACAAATTTGTGTGGAGTAGGGGTAGCTATGTTACACAGCTAAAAAGTGGAAAATTACTATCTGTAGTCTGCGGTGGCAAAATAACGAAACTATAAATCCAAAGACCGACTTCCGAAATTAAAGTTATTTTTCTGTTGTGATTTTTTTTGGAGTAGGTTGTTTGTTTTGTCCTTTATTGATTATTACAATGTCGTTGTTTTTAATGTTTACGTGTGTTTTTAAAGATGTTTTGTCACAGAAGCACAGTAAAATGGCAGCGGCATTACTTTAGAATCGGGGCAGGACAACTTGTTTCTAAAACATATCGTAGATCACAGAATTTAATATAATTATGATACGGATTCGGATTAGAATAATCTATGGGTATCATACACTTACATCTCAGGGTGATCTTTAAAACATTCTCGTAAAAAATATCTTAAAATACAAGGTGGCATCGACTCGCAAACCGAAGCCATGAATTCAGTAGCTACACACGGCTACACATCAAGCTATACATTTCCAGTTTACGCTGATCTTGGACTGTATGGAAGTCCTATACAATGCGAGATCAACTTATACTGGAAAGGTATAGCTTGATGTTTAGCCGTGTGTATATGATTTTGAACCGTTGAGAAATTTTGCGTCGGTTATCGGTACAAAAGTTTAGCTGTTACATACATTTTGCCGGTGTAGGTGTTGTACTTTTCTATACAGGGTAAGTTTTTATTCAGTGCGCAGATTGTAACCATGAATTCAGCATATCATTCTACCTGTCAGGGGTGCGGGTTCGTTTGAAAGAGATACCACAGCCCCTGGCATACGGGCTACTGAAGGAACACGGGTGGGTTTTAGTCAGTAAAAGTCTGACACGCCCTCCTGCTCCACCCAGAGCGGGAGAAGTTATTTGATGATTTCCCACCCAAAAAAAAAAAAAAAAAAGCATATCATTCTAGAACCCCTAGCGCAGAAGTTTTTCGCCGGATACACAAAAAAAAAATCAGCTTTCCATACATTTTGACCGCGTAGGTATTGCACTTTTCTGTGAAACAGCAGATTTTTTTTGTACAAGCGGCGAAAAATTTCTGTGCTAGGGGTTCTAGAATGATATGCTGAATTCATGGTACCCTTAAATTGACAGAGTGTAGCCGGCTGGACATTAATGAAAAATAAATTTATAAGCGAGTACATTGATTATACCAAAAAAAAAATTAATTCTGGTAATTCCACAATAGGTTAGCATTTGGTAGAAAAATAAATTAAATGCCTGACAGTTTCAAAATATGTCAATAATCGAAATGGCGTCGAAGCAACGGTCAGTTAGTGCGACACAGGTAAGTTTTTGAATATTTTTTAATATATGGAAATATTTTTATGGGTTCGCTATGCATTATGTATTATTTCAAAGTGACGGTTTATTATATGGTGCCAATTAATAAACCAGTACTGTTTCAATAACGTTGTTATTTGCACTAAAAACGAGTTGTCCAGTATACTTCACACTGCCAATTGCTCACAATACTGTCACTGTTTTTGTTTGGGAAGCGGGTTGGACAATGCCAACTAATTAGTATTTTAGTTTTGTATGGGTTGCATGTACCAAATGATCTTTTTACTTTTGTTTTAGCGATTGATACGCTCCCGCACGAGTATGCTAGTGCTTTGATACCGTCTGAACATGCATGCTCCGATTCCAGTGACGATTCGTCTACCGAAGATCTTGAAATTAGCAGTAAAACTTCGAACAACCACGATTCTTCGGATGAAAGCAGCTTGATATAAGTCAATTTTGCCTTAGAGGCACTGAGTATTTCAGAATCTTCCGAGGATGAAATTATAGATAACAATGCAATCAATCTACCACTCACACCAATATTATAAAATGTTGTTCGTCTCAAAATGAACCAAATTACGATGCTCTTCTACAAGTTGCTTACCATCACTCTTTTCAGTGCAAACTATAATTACTGACCTCTAGTCAGGACCCTGGTCAGTTTGCACCACAAACTGACCGACCGACCATTGACACGTGACATGTTCCACCAGAAAATATAAAAAAAGCGCAGAAAAAGAAATAGTTTCAAAAAAACTTAAAACATCTAGGAAGTTTGTTCTGAGTTACAAGAGGAAGTAGGAATTATTTTTACATCGGGCTGAAGTTGATGAAAATACGCCGCTGATGCCGAGTGAAGACGAACAACAACCTCTTTCGTTATTTTATCGTTTTTTTCACCGAACATAGTAAAAGATAATACGCTATGATCAAGTAGGTCATTTTCCCGATTCGAGTAGCTATGGGGAGATGCCGTTACTGTAAGGACGGTAAAACTAACGTTTTATGTATAAAATGTAACCAAATACTATGTTTTGTCGCAGGAAAAATAAATAGTTTTTTGAATTTTCATCAAAACTAAACATAATTAATACTTTAAATCAATTTTTCATTTATCTTCCTATTATTAAATTTACCTTAGTAAACTTGGCAGTGTCCAGTATATTGCACATACATTCCAGCCTGTTGACCGCTATGTATTTGGTAATGTCCAGTATACTTCACATATAATTTTCAGAAAACTGAAAGACTCAGATTTTTATTTTTATTTTTTACCATGTCTATGAAGTGCTAGAAATTGACTCATGGTGTCAAATATTCAATTTTGTTATTTTGATTGTTCTGCCAATTAAAGGGTTAAAATTTGCGCACTGGATAAAAACTTTTCCTGTATAAAAGCAGGTTTTATTTTTGATCCTCATCATCTGCCTAGCCTTTTCCCAACCGTGATGGGGTCGGCTTCCAGTCTAACCGCATACAGCTGAGCTCCATATGAGCGACTAACTCTCTGACCTCCATCTGACCTCTACAACCCAGTCACAACCCGATCGATACTCCTTGGTAAGACTGGTTGTCAGACTTTCGGCCTTCGAACGACCCGTAACGACTATCAAAGTTCCACGAATAACATCCGGGATGTACTGAATTCAAGATTTCATTGTGCGCGTCGATGCCGTGCCATCCTGCAGTATGATATTGATTAGAATAATCGAAGGAGTGTTTGTGTTGTCAAGTACCTTTACATTTCAAGGCGACTTCTAAAATAACATTCTAGATAGGTGGATTTTTGCCCAAGAACTACGCCCCTAAGTAGGCGTCCCTTTTTTATTAGCACATTATTCCTGAAACCGGAAGTGAGGTCGTCGAAATGGGGGGTGTGGAGGTGTGTGGGAGGGGTAATACTCTCAAATGGGCGTGAGTATTGGATGAACGAGGTGGATACCCCAACCCCCTGTCACCTCCAACCGGAAAATAGGTCAGCACCTGTCGAATGCGCTGCTGTACCCCGCTGCAGTAACTTGGGAACGCCCAGAACGTTTTTTTTTTATTACACAATAGAACACAAATACACACAATAAAAACAGACAGCAGTGGTGGCCCAGTGGTAACGGCTGAGACTTACGAGTTGTAGGTCGTAAGTTCGAACCCCGGTAGACGGTTTACTTTGTGTAAATTATTTCATCATCACTGCTCTCAAAATGGTGAAGGAAAACATCGTGAGGAATCCAACATGCCCTAGAACCAGAAATACGCAACAAGTCTAGAACCAAAAATTAGATTTTTGAGTTACTGCATAATAGGGTATTTTCCAATTTATTAAAAACTATTTCCAATTTATTTACTAATTTGAAGATTGGGACGAAATATGTAACAGAAAAATAAAAGTAAATTGATTTATATCCATTTTCTCAATTAAAAACGATTTATACCAAATTTATTTTTCGTTGTTTTGAATTTACCGCCAAAACACTCCTTACGATGACTTTTTATCACGTGTCGTCAACTTTGTGTAAACTGAAGTAGTTAGTAAGTAAACAAGTGAGTGTCGTGTTTATAATTAACAAGATTTTTTATGGATGGAAAATGAAAACACGTGTGCGATGCCTCTGTCCACAAATACTTCTAAAACTGCGCCAAACTAAGGATTTGTACTGGTGCTGTTTACACAAAGCTGACGTCACGATGTCACGTGATTGAAAGTCATCGTAAGGAGCGTTTTGGCGGTAAATTCAAAACAACGAAAAAGAAATTTAATTTTAGTCGTTTTTATGGAGAAAATGGATATAAATAAATTTATTTTTATTTTTCTGTTAAATATATCGTCCCAATCTTCAAATTAAAACAGTTTTTATCAAATTTGAAAATACCCTATTCTTAATTAATTTCTTACAGCAGACTTGCGAAAGGAGAAATGTAGACATTTGTGTGAGAAGTAGAAGAAAAGCCATGAATATGTGACGTCTGAAACTAGGTACATCATTAAAGTGATAACAGCCACACGGATCGATCGATCAGGTTAAGCCGGGTCAGGTCCGTGGATGGGTGACCAACATTACATACCAACAAGACTCCTCCATGCCTCGGAGAGCACATCAAACCATTGGCCCCGGTTGTCATTCGTGGATCTTTGGCGTCGTCAAAAATCCGAAAGTCTGGCAACCAACCTTACCGACGGGTTTCGTATTACTCAATAACTGAGTTATGGAGGTCAGATAGGCAGTCATCATCATCATCATTTCAACCGAAAGACGTCCACTTCTGGACATAGGCCTCCCCCAAGCTCCGCCACTTCGACCGTTTCTGTGCTTCCCGCATCCAGCGGACTCCTGCGGCCCTCACAAGGTCATCGGTCCACCTTTGTAGAGACCTTCCAACTTTACATCTCCCTGTACGCGGTCGCCATTCCAGAACTTCGCGGCACCATCGGCCATCTGTTCTGAGATGCAGTCTGTGAGGCAGTCACTCCATGTCAAATACTATTATTCAGCTGCATCCGGTTAGACAGGAAGCCGACTCCGACGTGGGTGCGAAAATGCTAAGCAGATTTATTGACCAAAACTTTTTCAATATCATTCATCATTCAGTTAAGCGTCGTCTGTTGGCCGACACACACAGACCTCCATTATCATTAAATATTTCGACGTTTAGATCAAAAACTGCAGCCATTACGATCAAATTCGGTTTGATATTACTACCATTGTAGAACCATAATCAGCTTACAATATTCCCGCCGCTGGAACACAGACCTCCTTTCTCTCTGTGAGAGGGAGGGGGCTGTAATCCACCAAGCAGGCCGTGTGGGCTCAAATTTGTACCATTGAATAGCTTCGACTTATTCTCTAATACCAGGAGAATTAGCTCCTCATGAAGAGTCGGGAGACGTCTGTGTCAGGTTAAAGGATTATTTATAATCTGTGGATACCTCTACCATGAGTTTACACAACTCACTCGTTAGCGTCTCATAAATGATATGTTTGAAATATTGTACAGCATAGACAACACCCCTAGAGGACACAGAAAGAATTAATATTCGTACCATGAGCACTATAGATTTCGATAGGTAAGGAACCTAACGTAATCTATTCGATAGTCACTAACGTTTTCCAGCTGTCGCCATACAAAACGGCACTATGAGTCACTAATTTAAGGTTTCCGACGACTAGAACCTCGAATAACTAGAAACGCGGTCCCTGTTGTCGGATCCAATTAATTTTGATATTTTTCTTCCGACGACTGGAACCACTCATAGATGAATGAAAAAATCAACTGTTTAAGCCAGACAGTACAGTAAAACTATTTTTTAAAAATAAAAAACCGCATTAATCAACGTACTTTACTTATTAAATTTAATATGATTACTTCTATCTATCTATACTCTAAACTTAGAAAGCTGCAGGAACTACTGGTCCGATTTTTTTTTTTTCAGTTTTAGATTGCCCATTTATCGAGGAACGCTATAGGCTATATAACATCACGCTAAGGCCCTCAAGAGCCGAGCAAAAAGAAAAAAGTCACGAATACGAAGTACTCGCACGGCCAGGCGATTCAATGTTGGGGAGCAAGAAAATTGACGCAGACGAAGTTGCGGGCAGAAGCTAGTATTAGATAAGCCCCTACCAAGTTATAATGACCTAATTCTTTGAAAATATGAACTGTTTTCTAGCTAACACACCTACCTATGTTAGGTGAGCTCCTATCGAGTTAGGATCATCTGGCTCTTCGAAGACATAAAGCGTTTTGTAGCTGTCATACAAAATCTATGAGAAAATGAATGATCCTCTTTTTTCCGTGAATTTTTCCCGTGTTTTTATAGTTATTCTGCTATTCGGCGACAAATAAAAATAAATCCAAGATCATGAACCTAAATCGGTCCAGTAGTTCTTGAGTTATATCTAAAAGGAGTAACCAACCCGACTTTTTTATATGTATATACAGGGTTATTGGAAAAACACCAACAACCTCTTAAGTGGTCTATGGGATCAAACCTGAAATAGTAAAAGTAAAATAATAATGGTAATAGTAATCGTAATAGTTTCCTAAGTAAATTTTACCAGTGACAGCTACTTCCTTATGGGAGGGTCTACTTTGCAAAGCTATGAGTCTTTGTTTCATTGGTGTGATGCCGGACGTAAAGAATAGCATCATCCCATCTCTTCCCGTGGGTGTCGTAGGAGGTGACTAAGGGCACTAGCGAATGGGCAGCAGAGTTCTCTATGAATTTTATCACCATACTGCGATCGCCAACCCGCCTGCCAAGCTTGTGATTATGGCAGCAGTGGACGTCTTCCGGCTGAAATGATGATGATGATGAATAGGTAAATATACAAGAGTTTTAATATTTACCAATTACGGTCCGTAAATGATAGGAATCGGCCATAAACATTTATAGTGTTAGTGTCAGCAACTGTCAATTTAACTGCACACTATAGAAAAGCAGTAATTTTAATTCAAAGACCAAAAATTAACAACACAAAAAAACTTACTTTTCGCTTTTTTAATAAATCCCGTGTAAAAATGATAGAGAAGTAAACGCCCAAGAGATTCCGCCCCGTCTTGAGAAAAAGTTAAAAAAATATGTTTTGATCGTAGAATGATAAATGAATGAAATCTAAGTAACTCCAGTTGGCAAAGCCGCTTAGGTTTTACAAGGACTAAGTAATTAGTAGATTAAATAGTATGAATGAACGGCTAGCTACCTTCCATCTGGTTTTTATTAGAGCAGGTTTGAATTTATGAAATGTTGGGTTCATTTTTCAAATGCAAAATGATTTATTTGTGACACAAGTATTGCGGCACTCACATAAAATATAAAAATAAAATAAAAGTTGTATCACTATGTGCTGCTTTCAAATGAAATGTTTATTTGTATAAGTCAATATTCTGTTGGTCAGTATTTTAAAAACTAGATGGCGCCGGCATTTCCTAACTGACTGTTCCCTGAGAAGAAAAGCCGGAACAAACTCAGAGGTCATGATCTCTTATAAAGTCGAAACATATAATATATACCCTTTTTGGCCGCCACTTCGTCGGCTTTGAGGCCGAAGTCCTAACGAGCGGCCCCACCTTTAGGTTCCTCTTCGCTTCACTGTGGCTGGGAGACCACGGCTACTGAGGCCCCCTGCAACGACATTGCGGGATTCCACTCGGGGGAGGTCGAGAGTTTTGTTCATAGCTATGATACAAGAAAATCGGTTCCACCGTTTGAAGACTATCAGCTCTTTTCTGGTTGATGAAGGGATATGAGCATCTTCCACGGTTCTGATCGAGTCGAAATCTGTAACTTCAGTGATATCAAAGTAACCTTGAACTGATGTTGCAGCATCACCTGGAATTTCCAGGATACCCAACTACCTCACCAACAGCTGAAGTTGTTTGGGCTTATTGGCTTATTGAAAAGGTCTAAAAGAATTTCGTAATTTTCTTAAAAAGGGATACAAAGGGTTTTTTGCTTCACGTAGGTAGATAATATTATCCAGTCCGTCGTCATCTGAAGTCCGTCGGCTTATTCGTAAATTCGAACGAACTTAGTCGCCCGAATCAAGCGAATCGACATTTTGATTTACAAACGTGGCAATTGCCTAACACGTAATTCTGGAGTCTGTAGCCTTTTCGCCCACAAATAAATTAACTTCGTGAGAATCGTCTCGTCTATAGAAAATAACATTATTATTTCGGAGTTACTATTTATAGGAATTGTTCGGAGGTAATAACGGGTTATATTTTAGATTTCACCCATTCTTATAATTTGACAGGTGATTGTGTGATGGGTGAGCAATCCGGACGAGTAAATTCGTGCGAATCAACTAATAAGCCAATCCGTCACGTGCAAGCCTGAGATCTTTGTGCACCACGGAAAAGAAAAAAACAGTGGAAGTGCAAAGTAGGCGTGGCACGCGTGTCATAAATAAGCGTTGTAACGCTTACTCGGTCCCAGTCGTGACTCGTGTTCTAACAGCGCGTCGAGTTGCTAGTCTCGCGACAAATTTATTTTTCCGTAGCTATGCCGAAAAATGATAGTAGGAGAATAAATCTTAAAAATGGAGGTGTTTTGTATCATCGATAAGTACGGTTTTATTTGTTTTCTAATAGAATCTTAGTTAATTTCAATTTACCAATAATTTAATATAACGTCTAGGTAAAATCAACCTTATGCTATTAAAATAAAGTTTATTTTGGATTTATTATATTCGCTATTTCATTCTAGAAAGTACTTCGCTACTCAGTTAGCTGGTTTTATTTAATTTACAGCATTATTATTAGTATTATAGTGATATTTATTTAAGGTGTATGTATTTATATTATGTGAGTATGTATGGTCCAAGTATGTATGTTAGTATATTATTATTTGTTATATAGATTTAGTGAATTATTGGTTTTGGTTATAAATGTAGTTTATTTTCCCTTTTACTCTTACACACGTTGTCTACATCTCTTTATGTTTTCTCCTATCGCAGGTATACTGGAAGAGATTTCTTTAGAAATAAGCATCACCTCTGTACCTATTTTTCTGTTCTAATCTTCTTGTCTGTTTATTTAGTGTGTACATAAATGGTTAAATAAATAAATAAAAGAAAATTAGTCAAACACAAAATAACATAACATTACGAATATGGGTTGCTTTACATTCAAACACGAAATTTATTTTAAGAAGTGTATTAGGTTGCATAGATGCTTTATAGCAAAAATGAAATAAAATTTTTACATAATGACGTAATTATTATAATTATTTTAATTTCAAATAATAATACTAATAGTCATTCTTCCTTCAGTTTCATTACTGAACTCCCAACAAGACTTACCCGATTTCTGGTTTAATTCGAAAAAAATATCTATCGATATCTATAGTGTAATTCAAAATTAAATGTATTCGGCACTGGTGTGACCTTGTTCGAGTAGCACTAGATATCAACCTACGACGCGAATGTCAATCTTATGTTTATCACAATTAAGTTTAAATTGCGACCACTGAGAATACTGTCATCTATGGTCGATTAGCGGAATTTACTCAGCAATCGAGTCTAGTTCGACTTTAGATTACAAAACGTTGTAAATACTTTCTGAGCTAAATCAAAATAAATCCTATCTATAGACTATGAAGGTTTATTTCCAGACGTAGGATCTGTGGCTTATGCTAATTTTGACTAAAAGTAAAACGACAAATCAAACAAATTGTTTATTTGTAGTCAAAGACTACAATAATACACTTGTAGTGCATTCTCCGCTAGGAGTAATAGTGTTCTGTGAGTGCATTACATGATTATCAGTTTATTGTGTAAGTTTGGCGACAACGGTTCCTATACAAATTTTGTTGCATTGCGCTTCCTCTGTTCTTTCTCTTCCGAGTTTTGCACCATCCAGCGACAATTTACAAATATTTTCCTACAAATACGTCACATCATATCATGCGCTCGATGTAGGTACCAAGGATCAATAAATTCATTTTACAAACAGGCAGGTGAGTCTGGGTGTTGCCATGCGACCAGCCGGAGCCTGGGGGAGGCAGACGCTTTGTTAGTTCAGAATAACTCCAACTGTGAATATATCTCTGGATTAATATTAATAAGAGGGCTCTTCAATGAGGGATC
This sequence comes from Polymixis flavicincta, assembly GCA_949987655.1. Lineage (NCBI taxonomy): Eukaryota > Metazoa > Arthropoda > Insecta > Lepidoptera > Noctuidae > Polymixis > Polymixis flavicincta. The sequence goes on along the minus strand of OX465171.1, from coordinate 3,599,410 downwards.
CTGATCCGTTGACGCACAATTTATCGTGAAGTTCTGCGTAGTTTTTTTTTTTTACGAATTGGTATTACGTAGGTACTACAATTTGTTTACAAGTTTTGTAAACTTTGTATAAAGGTTTTGTTTATTACCAGGTTAAGGTACTCTTGCCGGGCTTGGTCTGTGGATGGGTGACCATCTTACATACCGAGACTCCTCCGTGGATGTTTGAAAGTAGTGACGGGTCGTAAAAAGCTCTGGTCTGACATCCAGTCTTCCCAAGGGCATGCTCAGGTTATTACCTACACAGTTACCTACTGGGTTGTGGTTGTAGAGGTCAGATAGGCAGTCGCTCAATGTAGAATACTGGTATTCAGCTGCATCCAGTTTAGCTGGAAGCTGACCCCAACATAGTGAGCAAAAGTCTAGACAGATGATATGAAATTATAATATTTTTGGGGACATAGTTGGAATGTATTCCACCTGGCTCCTCGTATGCGTATTGTAAGTAAGGTTGTTGTCAAAGAGCCGGAAGAGAAATTCTTATAATAATAATAATATAATTGCCAAACGTGTATTTTAGAATAAGAGACAGTAGTTCGTACAGACATATAAGTAACTAGCTTTTGCCAGCAGCTTCGCCTGCGTGGTGGTCGAAAATTATCCCACAGGAACGGAAATGGTTAAATGAAAAGTATCCTATGTGTTATTCCAGGTTATAAGCTATCTATCTGTGTGAAAATTTTCACCCAAATCCGTTGAGCCGTTCTTGCGTGTTTTTTTTTTTTTTTTCGTTGGGAAATCATCAAATAACTTCTCCCGCTCTGGGTGGAGCAGGAGGGCGTGTCAAACTTTTACTGACTAAAACCCACCCGTGTTCCTTCAGTAGCCCGTATGCCAGGGGCTGTGGTGTCTCTTTCGAACAAACCTTTTGTGCTGACATCTCTTTGAGGCGCGCGTGGAACACAACGCGCCGTCGACTTGGGCTTGGTCCTTACCGGACAGCGAGCTACCCATTACTCGCCGTCCGCAAGCCCATGCCTACGGTGGCCGGAAATCGGCCTGGGATTCCCGACGCCCAGGGCGTCTCCGTATCCTGCGGCGGCTAGGGTCGCGAGGGCGCATATGCTGCCTCTCCCTCACGTGCGCCGCCTCCCTCTTCGCGAGCATCACTGCTTCGCTGAAGGAGGTGACGGCTCCCCATGCCCTCTCGCTCCGTACCATGGCCTGGACCAGGGCCGGACGCGAGAGATCGCCGCCGCCGATCGCCTCCACGAGGACACGGCGCTGCTCCGCCCAAGCAGGGCAGACCGCCACCGTGTGCGCCACCGTGTCCTCAGGGCGATCTTCGCAGTGGAAACACCCGGGCGTTTCCTCTCGCCCTATCCGAAACAGGAACCTCCCGAAGCAACCGTGTCCGGTGAGGACCTGCGTCAGGCGGAAGGTGAGGACGCCATGCCGCCTCTCAAGCCACTCCTCAAAGAGGGGACTTACCGCCGCAATCGTGGCGTGCCCAGTTCTTGCGTGATTGAGTAACAAATACCTATCCAAACATCTGAATATCCAAATCTCCAAACATCTAAACTTACACATTTATAATATTAGTAGGATAATAGGATTAAACTAGTAGGTAGGGACAAAATAAAGTAATGACTTAAATCTAGTCCGTGTCCCATTACGGCTGAAGCAAGAAAGAGGGACGCTATCGGTAGCGCCTCGGATCGTAGCTTACTGTTACCACTTAATACACTAACCACCTTACAAAAACTTATAGGTACAAACTAAACATAGTACAGACGACGCCACGTAATCTAAGGTGCGTTTACAAATGCACAATACTTGAATGAATGAATGCGTGGCTTGACCAGCAACGATTAATCAAATGAACTCCAAGATTTTCGCTAGCGTCGGGTAGACGTGCCCTTAGGATAGGAAAGAATTGCGAGCCTACCGGATATGCATCCTGTTCACAAATGCACAAAACTTTACGCTACATATTGATACGGCTATGTAATTTCTCTAGGATGCCAATACTATCTCAATTCTCAACTAACACTTACATATGTTATTACTGCACTTAATAATCCCTTCAAAGCGAGCTGAATACGTCTTCAGAAATACTAAGATTGCAATATTGGATTCCTATCAACAGAGTACCTAGCGGTAGGTTTAATCTCAAGGACTGAAGCCAAGCCGTATCTCTAAGAGCCAATTACTGGCTCTTTCAGATGCGCTACTAACCAATTTTAGGGTTCTGTTGTCAACAAGGAACCCTTATAGCTTCGCCATGTCTGTGCCTCCGTCCATATTAATCACGCCGACAAAGTGGTAAAACAAAACCTGCAAAAATAAAATTTTTGTTGCCACTTCTAAACACAAAGTGAGGATATTTTTTACCCTCGTGTTTCTCATATTTGACAGATCTTTGTGCTGTAGTTCAACGTTTGTAGTTCCCATTTGTTCTACGTCCCGTGTGTTTGATGTCATCGAACAAAAGCGATTATGAAGTTTTTAGAACATAGCATAGCGTCTGCAGCTATAGCCACATAGCTTGTAGTACCATGTTGTCTTATTTCGCTATATGTATATTTGATGGCATTTGATAGGACCACTTAATTACGTTTGCTTATTTTGTCCAATGACGTCATGTTCCATAGATCAAAAATGGGAACTACTGTCTTTTCGCAAACGATTTTTTCGTAAGGGATCCGTTTGTGAAATATTAAGTTTTCAAGAGTCAAGTGCGTGTGTGACCCCGCCCCCACCGCCTTTCCTGCCAGCTAAATAGTTGTTTTATTTTTATTTTGAAAAAAATCACGATAGTAGTTAGGTACCGTACATTAATCAACTCAGTTTATCGCAGTCCACTGCTGGACATAGTCCTCTCCCAGACTGCGGCACAACACTGTATCCTCCGCCTTCCGTATCCAGTCTGTCCCAACCACCATTTTAATGTCGTCGGACCATCTAACTGTGGGTTAGCATAAATAACGAAGTTAAAAGAAATCAGTTTTATAGGCTTTATAAGTAAACGAGTAGGTAGTGGTATTCCGATTGTGGTTGAAAAACATGTTCTACCGTACCGTGGTAGATTGAATATGTATTTTTTTTTTTTTAGTATAGAAAAAAATCCTAGGTTCATATTTTAGGAGCTGTAAGACTGTAACCCCATGGCCGCACCATTGAAACGGTGAAAAACACGATATCGCCGATATCTCGTTGAAAAAGCATCACAGAGATCTAAAGATTTTTGTAAAACCTAGATTTGAATTTAAATATTCTTTTTTAAATACACAAAAAAAAATCTTAGGCTTATATTTCAGGAGCTGTAGTATGGTATCGCAATACGTTTTAAATGTTTCGATAGAGTGAACATGGCTTATTGTTTGCAGAAAACTTTCCATATATTGTATTAGAAATTCTCATTTTAATTTAATTTAGAATCATTGAGATATAATTTCTAAAACAATTAGGTGGAAAGTTTTCTGTAAGTAGTAAGCCATGGTCAAATCGAAAAATTCAAAACGTATTTTAAGGCCTTAAATAACGTTTTTTTTTTTTTTTTTTCCATATAATCGGTAGTTCTACACATTAAAAGTTGTTGTTAACAAAAAAAAATCTCGCTAATAGATAATTTAACTTTTTCAACGCAATACCGTACTTCAGCTTCTGAAATATAACACTCCGTTTTTTGTTTAAAAGTTTTGATCAATTCAAATCTAGGTTTTACAAAAAACTTCAATATTTCGATTACTTCTGTGAGCCTTTTTACTGCTATTTTATATTTAGAAGAAACGGTTTTATTTCTCATCAATTTTATTTGTAGAAAAAAAGGTAAACAAAGTCAAAGCGAAATCATTTATTTCAAATAGGCAAGGTTTGAACGTCTTTATAAAAAAATTATTGATTATATTTGCAAAAAACTAAAAGTACGTCAGTAGTTATAAGTTGTCAAAATGAATAAAAAAATTACGTTATGTCTGCCGTTCACGGCGTACAAATATTCCTTTTAGAATTTTTGATTAAAATAAGTGTATAATTTTAAGTGCCGTAGATGTAGCGTTGAAAGGGCTCCCACAACGTGGACCGATGACCTGGTGAAGGCCGCAGGTCTCCGCTGGATGCGAGAAGCACAGAACCGGTTGATGTGGTGCAGCTTGCAGCTGAAATAATGATGACGAATGAATTAGTAATGCTACTTGCAAAATAAGCCTTAGCTCGTTGAAATACAGAAGGAGGATGGATCAAAGATGTACTCCGCAGGGACCGGTACCATTACCCTTGGTATTATACCGGTACCAGATGTAGTACCTATCTGTCCTATTGGTATTTTGAATTAGTGTCGGTACTGTACCGGTACCAATATTTCCGTAAGTTAGGGTGCGAAAACACATTGAAAACAGATTTGTGGAGACATTAGAAAAATAATTTCATGGTTACCAACAGTACGACGTTCCTCGTACATATACGGCGATTAGTGGTACGCAGCGGGTACCTGAATTTGTCTGTCTCAAACCGGTACCCAGGTTCCGAACTATCAAGAACCGCTAAGACGCGATATAGAACCGGTAGTTTTAGTACCGGTTCCAAACCCTGTTCTCCCTCGTCTGGTGCCACGTGGTGTGGTGTGGCTAAGGGATCTATTTTAGGGCCCCTTCTGTATATCCTACACAGCGCAGACAATATTAATATTATTTTTAAACCAACTGATACATATTAGACGCAGCAGATTTAGGAAGTACCTACAAATAGGATGAAAAGACCTGCAGAGGTAAATCGAGACGATACTTTAAAATGGATTTTAACGTATTAATACTATAGAATGCTGACAACACGGGGCGCATAATCGTTAATTATAAATACAGTAAACAAAGGACGATGGGCTCTAGCGTCCCCAAAATTGAAACTTAGTCAATAGACTCGAGACGTATCTTATTTAAAAGGTCTTAGCTTATTGATCATAGCGATCCAGCGGCGACCGTCAAAAGTATGGGGTTTTCAGTGAAAATAATAGAAAACAAAAAGTTATATTTTCAGTAGATGAAATGCAATTGAAAAATAATTTTATTTCAGTAAACCTCGTTTATTTAACATTTGAAACAAACGGTTTGTCAGTTTGTAGCTCGTAAAGTAAAATATGAGATAAAAAAAGAAGTCTGTTCGATCAAAAAATAAATTGGGAACGGACTCCATAGTCCGTCGTACGTCTTTAGTATTTTTGGCAACAAAGTCATAGGCAAAATCTAGTACCTACCTTTTTTTAACGTGGGAAATCATCAAATAACTTCTCCTGCTGGAGAAGTATAAGTTTTAGACTTTTACTGACTAAAACCTACCCGTGTTCCTTCAGTAGCCTGTGTGTCAGGGGCAGCGGTATCTCTTTCGAACAACCCGCACCCCTGGCAGGCATCGGTTCTTGCGGACCCCACCAGTTGGTGCTGACATCTCTTCCATGGATTGGTACAGGATCCTGAAGCATAAGTGTTGAAAGTTTTCACAGGTTATTAAACAAAATTAGCTCTTTCCGATGTTAGCCGCTTTGTTACTTGGTCATAACTAGATTTTAAGGTCGACATGATGAAGAATAAGAGTTTATTGTGTTATTGTAATGTAGGGTAGGTTGTATGTGTGTGCTGATGAGTATGTGTCTGTCTTCCAGTGGACAATAAACTGCGTAACTAGCAATACGTTGTTTTACTCAAACATTTCAGTGGCGACGAGGATTAAAATTATACGATTTTATAATATAAAATGTCGATCAGGACGTTAACCGAGTTTAATGTAAGATTCGGGAATTGGACCATGTTTTACAAAGTGAAAAGTGTGAAGAACGAACTTTGGTTACCTACAATGATTGCGGCCATGGGTGACGAAGCATACGAACTGTTAAGTAATTTAACAAGTCCGGACAAACCTAGTGCGAAAACTTATGCGGAGGTAGTCAAGTCATGGAACACCACTTGCAACCAAAGCCGTCGTTCATGGCAGAGAGGTATCGTTTTCGTCAGAGAAGACAAATGGAGGGTGAATCGATTTTGCAATACATTTCGGAATTGAAGAAAATGTCAAAATTTTGTGAATTCAAGGCGGTTTTGGAGGAGAACTTACGTGATCAGTTAGTTTGCGGGTTGCGGAGCGAGTCTATTAGGCAACGACTGTTTACAGAAGAAAATCTGCAATATGCAAATGCCGTGAAAATTTCATGTGCAATGGAAGCGGCGGAGAGAGATGCAGCAGCAGTGGAACAGACAGTCGCGAATAATAATGAGTCGAGAGGAAGCGGTGAGGCAGCGGCCGGAGCGCTGCACGCGGTGGCGACGGCGCAGGCGGGCAGCCGCGCCGGCCGGGGCCGTGGCGGCCAGCGCGGGCCGGCGGCGGGGCGCACGCGCACCAGCACCGCCAACGATTCCAAAAGCAATTGTTCGGCTTGCGGGGCGTCGGATCATCAGAGTGAAGGATGTAGATACAGTCGGTTTATCTGTGGTAGATGTAGGCGGAACGGGCATCTACGTCGGGTTTGCCCGATGCACTTCGGAGGGAGGCAGCCGCGAGATGGACGCGACACCAACAACCTGGTGGCGCATGTGCATGCAGCGAGCGGACCGGACAACCAGATAAATTCCTGGGACCAGTTAGCGGTGGACGAGCCGTCGTTGTCAGATAATGAGGACTGGGAGGCGGTAGAAGATTTACATCAACTCAGTTTAAATAGCTATAAACCAGTGAGCTTAACTATATGGGGGGATAAAACCCAACTATCGATGGAGATTGATACGGGGTCATTAGTGTCATGCATTAGTAAGACGATGTATGATAAACTGTTTAGCTATAGACCCTTAGATAATTCTAATTTAGTATTTAGATTTTATGACCGTACGTCAATAAAACCAATAGGGGTAGGCCATTAATCAAATATGAAAATAAGTCTAAACAATTGAAATTGTTTATAATAGAAGGGGTAACCTCACTACTGGGTCGACAATGACTTACAGAATTAGGCATTAAAATACCTTTGTACCAAAATGTGGTTACTATGAAGGTAAACGAAACAAGTTATAATAACTCATATAATAATCAATTAACGCTATTACTTCACAGATATAAGGATTTGTTCACGGAGGGACTGGGACGGTTCACGGGAGGCAAGGCTCGGCTGCGAATACGGGAGGGAGCAACACCCGTGTTCTGCCGCGCACGGCCTGTACCGTACGCACTCCGCGAGCGCGTCGAGGCAGAGCTCGAGGGCATGCTGCGCGCTGGCGTCGTCGAGCCTGTGGACAGCGCGGACTGGGCTACTCCGCTCGTTGGTGCGTAAGTCTGATGGTGGACTCCGTATCTGTGCTGATTACAAAATAACTTTAAATCCATTTTTATTAGTCGACAAATATCCTTTACCACGTATAAACGACTTGCTTGTTAAATTAAACGGGGCAAAAATATTTACAAAAATTGACTTCACACAAGCCTATAACCAGATTGAATTGGAAAATCCCGATAATTATACGGTTATTAATACACACAAGGGCCTTTTTAAATACAAACGATTAGTATACGGCCTCTCTTCGAGCCCGGGTATATTCCAACGAATTATGGCAATTCTTTTAAACGACATTCCGAATGTAGAAGTATTTCTCGACGACATAATAATAGGTTCTCCCAATATTAATGAGCATTTACTTACCGTAGAGAGAGTTTTGGAGCGGTTACATAGTAATGGAATGAAACTAAAAAAAGAAAAGTGTAAATTCATGACTAATTCAGTAGAATATTTAGGATTCATTATTTCGGCCGATGGAGTCAAAGCAGACCCCAAAATGGTGGAAGGCATACTAAATATACCCCAGCCAGATAACATTACCGATTTAAGGGTTTTTTTGGGGACAATTAATTACTATGCTAAATTTGTGAACAACTTGAGCACTGTACTGGCGCCGTTATATAGGTTATTGAAGAAAGGTGTGTTGTGGAAGTGGGACAGCGAGTGTGAGTCGGCATTTAAAAAAATTAAAAGTATATTGATTAGTGCAGACGTCCTTGCTCATTATGACCCAGGCAGACCTTCGTTTTTAACTTGTAACGCGAGCGCGAAAAGTATAGGCGGCGTGCTAATACAGACATGCGAACAAGTTAGTCGCGTTGCGGGCGGGGGCGCAGTCGGAGTGCGGGAGCGACCGTTGGTGTATGTGTCACGTGCGCTAAATACAACTGGCGTTGAACACAAATATTCTCGCCACCATACCACCCCGCCTCAAACGGTGCAGCTGAGAAGGCAGTGCACACAGTAAAACGTGCAATTAAGAAGGTACTTAGAGATAATTTAAACATGCATTTATTTTTAAATAATTTTCTACTTTACTATAGAAAAACAGAACATTGTACGACAGGTGAAACACCGCCTTCACTATGTTTGGCCGTAGGTTGCGTACTAAAGCGCAACGGGGTCTCGTCAATTATGCCCGGGGGACGAAGTCTGGCTACGTTAATATAGGGGACAAGATAAATGGGTATCGGGGAAGGTAGCAGAAAAGATAGGAACCACCGATTATAGGGTATTAGATGCCTTCGGAAAAGAATCCCATAGACATGTTGATCAGCTAAAGCCACGGATACGGAGTTCATTAATCTGTCCTTCTAGCCCTTTTTGTGAGAAGTCGGAGTCGCTGGCAGTCGCACGTGAACAGGAGGCGCCCGGTCCGAGCACTCCTGGGAGCGACGTCACGGCCGCAGCGGACACACAGCATGAAGGCGAACCAGAGACGTTTGAGGACTGTGTAGAACAGTCAGATCAGAGCCCGATACGGCCTTCGCTTACTCCTGAGCCACCCCAGTCTCGTCCCATCCGTCAATGCCGCTTAAATAAGCCAGTTAGATATAAGTTAGATTAAGAAAGTCTATGGAATATTTCGTTGTTTTTTTTTTATTATTATTTTATTTTTGTTCTTTTTTTTATTAAATTGTCAAATTCAGAAGGTAAAATTCTTGATTAAAGTGTACAATTAAATATCAAAATAGTAGTGGAACCATCCTTACGGTTTCACTACTATTTTGATATTTGCAACAATTCTTTCAGTTTTAGTTACTGTCGTAGTTATTGTATTTTTCGCGCATGCGCATGCACACGTAGTGTAGTAACGTCATTGGTAAATTATGTCTTGCTTTAAAAATTGTTATAAATATAACTTATCTTTTGGATGTTTAACCATTACTTTAGTTTTAAAAGTCTCGAGTTATTAGCGGTTAAAATTTTACATATTTTTGTTGGTCAGAAATATTGAACTTACTACCTACCTAGTATATTGAGTGAAAAGACGGTTTTATGTCAAAATACCTTGTTAGACTGCCCGCGGCCGAGGGTAAAGCCCGCCATCTGTGTTAACTGCGGGGGAGAGCACCTCGCCAACCACGTAAGGTTCCCCGTAATGCGAAAGAAGGTGCGCAACACGACGCATCAGCGCGCGGAACGGCCACCACCTCGTCCGGACGGAGGAAGAACAGGCGTGCCGGCAGAAGCACAGGAACAGGTCATCAGGCATTCTGCGCCAAGATTCAGTGAGCCAACTAACCACTGAGCTTAAGACACCTAAGTAAACGGTAAACATATTAGTGCCGCCCGCCGACCAATGAGCGACAAGCTAAGACAAACGACACGCGCGCACACGGCTTAGCAAAGCCACCTGCCGCGCATAACGGTAATCTTAATATAACAACTGCATTCCATAGCGACACATTAGCGCATAGGAGCCGGACAGACCACAATAACATTGAGGTTTTCTCAGCTCCCAGTGGTCGCAGAGACATGCGACCACCACAGGTCGGCTTCACCTGGGGAAGATAAGAAAACCATAACCCCCGGGACCAACAACACCATCATAAAAGCCACATTACAGATCCTCCAAAACATCCTACTAGCACTCAGCAGAAGTCAGGACCCGATGCAAAGCATCCTCACCCACGTTACAAAAAGGGTAATGCTAAGCAGAAATGGGTAAGCCATTAAGGATGGTACATTAAAAAACCCGCGACCTCCGAAAAAAAGTCGAACGGAAGTCCGCTAGTACAGGAACAAGACATCCACATAGCACTCATCAGCAAAACATTCCTAGGACCTGCGAACAACGTTAAATTCCCAGGTTACATCACCTACAGAATGGATGGGCAACTATCGCAAAGCAACAGATACCGCGGCCTGACAGTACTGATGAAACAGTCGTCCACCAAGGTCACGCAAAACGCACAAATTATTTTATTTACGACCTCATTACATTTCTTTTCAATTCTCGGCATTTCATACTATCATAATCAGCCGATTACGTTCCCACTGCTGGGACACAGGCCTCCTCTCGGTGAGAGGAAGCGGGCCGTAATCCACCACGCGAGCCCAGTGCGGGTTGGTAGATGTTACATGACTTCGAATTTTTAGTTCTAGGACATTCACGATGTTTTCCTTCACCGTTTTGAGAGCAGTGGTGATGAAATAATTTACACAAAGTAAATCGCCTGTCTCAGTTTGAACCTACAACTTGTAAGTCGCGACCGTTATCTCCGGGCCACCCCTGCTCTCTTTCTTACTATAAATTATGTATTATTCATATAAACTTTACAGAAGAAATTTTCTAAATGGTTGTGAAAACCGTATCAAAATCTGTTGCGTGGTTTATCTATACTAATAATACAGAGGATAGATTTGATTTTTTGTTTGTATGTTTGCATTGATTAGGCTCCGAAACTACTGTAACGATGTGAAAAATTATTTCACTGTTGGGAAGCTACACTATCCCCGGGTGACATAGGCTATATTTTATCCCCGTATTACCACGGGAACGGGAACTACGCGGGTGAAACCGCAGAGCGCTGCTAGTAAGAAATAAGCGGAGAAACAGACAGACTAAAACAGCGACTTTATACTATTTAGAGAAGACATATGGCTCTTGAGAAAATGATTGATTACTATACTGAGGTAACATTAGATGACATTAGCTAAACTTTGTGGCAAACAAACTTCATGTATAAATAAATAACAAACTTCATGTATGTAACTCTCTTCTAGATAACACTTACAGTTGTCACACGATGTGCGGTAGCAAGGCCTTTGTACTGGAGCAAGTTCCTCAGCGGGTCGCCATCAGCCAGTTCGGCATCTGCAGCCACTCGGTGATGCCCCCTGTAAGGTCTGCAAGCCCACCAAGCAGGCTCCCATACTCAAGAGCTTCGTAGGACCCGTGCAGTCTGGAGATTGTGAAATATTAGGTCTTTACCTATGAAATTGCCGTTCTGCAGTACTGGCCATTTCAAATCAAAATAATTTTTGTTTGGCTAAGAATTCTAATTTCAAATTAATTTTATTTTAAAAACATGGATTTTTTTTTCTAAAAGTAGTCATTTCTTTATTGATTAGTGTTACATTTTCATCGCATTTCAATCTTTTTCGTCATCATGGATACGTTAAAAATTCGAGTAATTATGGAATATGAGTACCGTCGTGGCAGCAACGCGGCACAAGCGGCACGCAACATCAACGACGTTTACGGAGCTAACACTACAAACCAACGCACCACCTGTTATTGGTTTGCTCGCTTCCGTTCTGGAAATTTCGACCTGAAAAATGAACCTCGCGGTCGTCCGAAGACTTTGGTCGACAATGACGAATTAAAGGCGATTGTGGAAGCTGATGATACACAATCTACGGCTGAATTAGCAGCAGCTTTCGACGTTAGCGTCAAAACAATATTGGTCCATTTGCGTCAAATTGGCAAGGTAAAAAAGCTTGACAAATGGGTGCCCCACGAACTCAATGATCGCCAGCGCGAAGTACGCGTCGAAACGTGCCTTGCACTGCTCAACAGACACACAAATGAAGGAATTTTGAACCGCATTGTTACCTGCGATGAAAAATGGATTCTGTTTGATAACCGTAAGCGCTCAGCAAGTTGGTTGGATCCTGGTTCAGCACCTAAACAATGCCCTAAACGAAAACTTACCCCTAGAAAAGTGATGGTCACTGTTTGGTGGTCTAGCGCCGGTGTGATTCATCACAGCTTCTTACCAAACGGGGTGAGCATTACTGCAGATGTGTACTGTGAAGAACTGAACACAATGATGGAGAAGCTGGCGCATCTCCAACCAGCATTGGTCAATCGCTCGTCTCCGCTGCTCCTGCACGACAACGCGCGACCTCATACTGCACAGCAGACGGTCTCCAAGTTGCAAGAACTGGGGTTGGAAGCTCTCCGTCATCCGCCCTACTCACCAGACCTTGCGCCTACAGACTACTACTTTTTCCAGAATTTGGATAACTTCTTGGCGGGAAAAAAATTTAATACCCGAGAGGCAGTACAAAATGCCTTTGAAGAATTTGTTGCCTCCCGTCCAGCTGATTTCTTTAAGAAGGGCATCAATAAACTGCCACTGCGATGGCAAAGATGCATTGATTGCATGGGTGATTACTTCGATTAATACAAATAAAAAATTCATGAAAAAAATTCGTTTAAATTTTTTCATACAAAACGGCAATTTCATAGGTAGGACCTATTATAAGTGGTTAAAAATAAAGAAAACTTTAAGGATCAATTGAAACTTAACTGTTCCTGTTACCCGCATCATCCCACTGTTTACGAACCTTACGAGATAGATCAAAATATTGTACTACAGAATTGTATTTCTTAAAAAGGTCTACAGAAAAGTCTGTCATGGTATGTGTCTAACTCCTAAGGATAACCCACAGGAATCATTTTTATCTTTTACGTGTAACTAAACAACAGGGTAATGGGTTATTTACGAAGCCATTTTTAAACAATACTGTATTAATTCTTATGCAATGAAATACGTTACTTACTTTGTGCATTTAATGTTGAACAACATTGCCTTTACAGTATATCATTAAAATGAATATCTTAGAAGATATCACAGATATAAAATTATTAATCGAATCGCTAGTTATAAATATATGTAAAAGCGATGTAGAAAGACGTACTCGTTTACGTGTCCATTGGGTAATTTCAGGAAACTATGCCACACAATTAATATTAATAATATGTCCATCAATAAATTGATATAAGCATTCGCATTTGTACATATAATAAATTGTTTTTATATCGTGTAGTGATGGAGGACTATGTGGGACCAATATAGCCCTCCATTCACAATGATGAACTACGTACTACGGAGTTCATCTTTAGAGTTTCGTTCATTGTCGAAATTCATTACAACACAAAATCTCCCAGGTAACGTAATTGTTTATAATTTTTATATAAGTCCTAAAGGTTTAGTATAAATTATAAACAATTACTTTACCTACTTACTTTACTACACTACACACACACATACTAACTTGAAACACACTTGGAACACTTGACAGGTTCAAGTAATTAACACAATTACTTTTCTATTGTTATCAGATTCAATCCCCCTTATTACAGAACAAGGTTTTTCTTTAGGTATGGTTTAAACCACCGAGCCTGTTTTTGAAATAAGAACTTAGAACTGAAATAGAATTACAGCTCCTTTTCCAAAACTGACAATTTAGCACTGGACTAACTTGTCAGTTTTGTAAAAGGAGCTGTATTTCGATTTCAGTTAGGTTCTTATTTAAAAAACAGGCTCGAAGGTTTAAACCATACCTATAGAAAAACCTTGTTCTGTAATAAAGGGGTAAGAGTCTGCCTAACAGCCGAGGGTAGACTAGTATTCGCCCGCGTGGACGTCGAGTTATTATCCCACGGGAATGTACTACCGGCATAAAAAGCATCCGATGTGTTATTCCAGGTTACAAACTATCTGTGTGCCAGATTTCATGCAAATCCGTTCAGACGTTTATGCGTGATTGAGTAACAAACATCCAAACATCTAAATATACAAACATACAAACTTTCACATTTATAATATTAGCAGGATATGAAATTTTGGATGTCTGTTACTTAATCACGCAAAAATGGGTGGACGGATTTGGATGAAATTTAACACACGTAGTACTTTTAAAGCCGCTGGCAAGTTTATCATAAATATGCCTCCTGAAAAAATGGTCGATTACTATACTGAAGGAACATTGTATGACATTATCTACACTCTGATAGAATAACTTCATGTATGTAACTCTCTTCTAGATAACACTTACAGTGTTGTCACACGATGTGCGGTAGCAAGGCCTGTGTTTTGGAGCAAGTTCCTCAGCGGGTCGGCATCAGCCAGTTCGGCATCTGCAGCCACTCGGTGATGCCCCCTGTGCGGTCTGCAAGTCCACCACGCGAGCTTCGCAGGACCCGTGCAGTCTGAAAATTGTAATTTAAGAGGGCGATAAACCAAATTTGCCTATCTTAAATTTGATTTTTCATGAAATTTATAAGACTTAGGTATAAAATAAAAATATTACGAGTAATTACATGATATTTTCAAACTTTTTGTGGCACAGAAACACGATGCATTAAAATTTTCTCGATAAAAAATCATTTTTTATTTATTTATTTAACCATTTATGTACACACTGAATAAACAGACAAGAAGATTAGAACAGAAAAATAGGTACAGAGGTGATGCTTATTTCTAAAGAAATCTCTTCCAGCATACCTGCGATAGGAGAAAACATAAAGAGATGTAGACAACGTGTGTAAGAGTAAAAGGGAAAATAAACTACATTTGTAACCAAAACCAATAATTCACTAAATAAGTTAATTAAACAAATAATAATATACTAACATACATACTTGGACCATACATACTTACATATACATATACATACACCTAAAATAAATATCACTATAATATTAATAATAATGCCGTAAATTAAATAATACATACACAACTATGACGATGTGGACAGATAATGTTCTTTCACTCTTCTTTTAAAAACTGCAACAGTTTGGCAGTCCCTAATGTCGGGTGGAAGTACGTCATCACGAAGTTACCTCTCATTTTCTCGTAGTTTCAATTTGTACATATTATGATAATGACTAATGGGATAAAAAATTGATGATTACTTGTATCATCACGAGGCGAAAAAAATTGTGGAGGCGTTTTTTGAAATTCGTTTTTTTTTTTATTACGACTACAAGCTATTTGCACTTACGACGCTCTTAGTTCGAGGAAAAAGTCATCTTCCATCGCATGTTACAGGAACTTCAAGCATATTTTTGTTACACAATTCAGTTGCCGTCGCCCTGTTGAGACGAGAGGACTGCGCATGAATTTTTAGCTGGGCTGAGATATAATTTATTTCGTAAATAATATTTTCGTAATTTATCACAACCCGTAAAAAGTAAGTTCAAAAACTAAAACCCAACTACTAAAAATTCACGCTCTAAAAAAATATGAAACAAAGAAAATATTCTCATCTGAAAGATGTGGCATTTGGTTTTTCAACTAACTTCTTTACTCAAATCAATATTCTAAACACACTTACGTTTCTGAATGTCAAACGATGTAGGGTACAGGAACCTCTCCACTGCCAAGTGGTCGACGCCAGCGCACGTGTACTGGGGCTTTAGTGGTTCCTACCTGTAATATTGAGAAGCGAATATCCTATTGAGTGAGGTAGGAACATAAAATATGCTCAATCATCAACTTCTCACTAGTTATACTGTACCACTTCAGTTTGTGATAAAGTTTAAAGAAATGACGTGTGAAGATAACAACATCATCTACTGCCTAGCCTTTTCCTAACTATGTTGTGGTCAGCTTCCAGTATAACTGGACGCAGCTGAGTGTATGTATGGAGCGACTGCTTCACAACCCGGTACCTAGTTAATACGATAACCCGTGGTAAGACTGGTTGTCAGCAAGAAGCTTATAGATAAAAGTGGAGGCAACACTCTAAATACTTAAGTGAAGACAACTGTGGGCTAATTTCTAAATACACACATAAGAACACGAGTCAGTGATATGCGTTTTCTCTCACTTTTGACGACTATCAAAGATTCAGGAATGACAGCCGAGACCAATGACTTAACATAATTTCCTTTAATTACTTGGAATGTTAAGATGGTCACCCATCCACGGACCAACCCTGGAAACCGAAGCATAACCTGATGGATTGGCCCGTGCGGCTG
The DNA here is from genome assembly GCA_949987655.1 of Polymixis flavicincta. Lineage (NCBI taxonomy): Eukaryota > Metazoa > Arthropoda > Insecta > Lepidoptera > Noctuidae > Polymixis > Polymixis flavicincta. Next base: position 3,583,397 of record OX465171.1, on the reverse strand, counting down.
TGATTACTTAGCCACGAGCTCCTCTATAAAAACATAATCCCTAACTATTGATGTTGTTCATCATTTGGAAATATCGCGTCCAACAATAATTATTAAATGTTGTCATTACCTGTTCCACATTTGAAATGATGAATTTGATTCTTGTTTGATGGTCTGGAATGTTATCTTTGGGTATCTGTAAAAGTAATTTGATGAATGATGAGTTTAACTGTGTAGCTCAGCATTTATATGATATTGTGCTTATACAGTAACAAAACCACATACATACATGCAAAAAATGAAACCACAAATAATACTAATCTACAGAAGTATAGCACAACAGCTGTAACTTTAAAATCAAAATCAAAATCAAAATATTTTTATTTCATATAAACCTGCATGGGCACTTATGAAACGTCAGAAGCTAGGTGCACGGTTCCAAAATGTTGTTTCCTATGGAGAAGAGCCGGCAAGAAACTCCACGGTTACTCTTTTAAAAATGATTGGCTTTAACAATGTTTTCAGATATAAAATGTATGGGAGGACAGTGCAGAGGCCTGCACTGTAAATAAGTACCAGGTACTTAGACGAATCCAGAATAGAAAATCGTCTACAAATCTACAGTCTGTAAGGCCTACAACGTTCCTCCCATTCACAATATGTAAAATAATCTACATAAATAAAATGAACCTAATTAAACATAGTGACATGATTAACATGACAATCACTAAAAAATAGTTGATATTAAAATTGATGTATAATGTCAAATAATGACGAGAATATGTCAGCATTGTAAAAATAAAAAGAATAAAAAGAACATTGAGAGCAGTTAATAGACTTTCACATAGATATGCTGTTAATGAGGTACCAGGGAAGCCACATGTGCAGAAGGAATTAATGCCAAACTTCCCTGTCTTCAACGTAGTCTTTTATCTTATAATATGCTTTTTTGATAAGGATACGTTTGATGTGCGTTTTAAACTTTCCATCGCTAAGTTCTGTAACTGACTTTGGCAACTTGTTATAGAAGCGGATACTGTTTATTAGAAATGACTTGCTAGTTTTAGTCAATCTAAATTTTGGAATCACAATTTCACCTTTACTACGTGTATTCAGATTATGGAAATCGCAACGTTTTTTGAAAAGGCCTAAGTTTTTGCGAACGTACAAGATATTTTCTAGGATATAAAGAGACGGCAGAGTTAGAATATCAATTTCGCTAAATTTGTTTCTAAGAGACTCGCGAGGCCCTATTTTATAGATTGCGCGGATTGCCCTCTTTTGTAAAATGAAAATTGAATCTACGTCAGCTGCCGATCCCCACAACAGAACGCCATAAGACATAATACTGTGAAAATAAGCAAAGTAAACTAACCTAGCTGTGGCTACATCCGTCAACTGCCTTATCTTTCATATTCAATACTTTAATCCAATTACATAGCTAAAGCCACAGCTAGGTTAGTTTACTTTGCTTATTTTCACAGTATTATGTCTTATGGCGTTCTGTTGTGGGGATCGGCAGCTGACGTAGATTCAATTTTCATTTTACAAAAGAGGGCAATCCGCGCAATCTATAAAATGGGGCCCCGCGAGTCTCTTAGAAACAAATTTAGCGAAATTGATATTCTAACTCTGCCGTCTCTTTATATCCTAGAAAATATCTTGTACGTTCGCAAAAACTTAGGCCTTTTCAAAAAACGTTGCGATTTCCATAATCTGAATACACGTAGTAAAGATGAAATTGTGATTCCAAAATTTAGATTGACTAAAACTAGCAAGTCATTTCTAATAAACAGTATCCGCTTCTATAACAAGTTGCCAAAGTCAGTTACAGAACTTAGCGATGGAAAGTTTAAAACGCACATCAAACGTATCCTTATCAAAAAAGCATATTATAAGATAAAAGACTACGTTGAAGACAGGGAAGTTTGGCATTAATTCCTTCTGCACATGTGGCTTCCCTGGTACCTCATTAACAGCATATCTATGTGAAAGTCTATTAACTGCTCTCAATGTTCTTTTTATTCTTTTTATTTTTACAATGCTGACATATTCTCGTCATTATTTGACATTATACATCAATTTTAATATCAACTATTTTTTAGTGATTGTCATGTTAATCATGTCACTATGTTTAATTAGGTTCATTTTATTTATGTAGATTATTTTACATATTGTGAATGGGAGAACGTTGTAGGCCTTACAGACTGTAGATTTGTAGACGATTTTCTATTCTGGATTCGTCTAAGTACCTGGTACTTATTTACAGTGCAGGCCTCTGCACTGTCCTCCCATACATTTTATATCTGAAAACATTGTTAAAGCCAATCATTTTTAAAAGAATAACTGTGGAGTTTCTTGCCGGCTCTTCTTCATAGGAAACAACATTTTGGAACCGTGCACCTAGCTTCTGACGTTTCATAAGTGCCCATGCAGGTTTATATGAAATAAAAATATTTTGATTTTGATTTTGATTTTGAATACTGTATTGTTTTAACAAGCTTCTTTAGTAAATAACCCATTATTATTTAGTAACATGTAAAAGATAAAAGTGGTTACTTTGTTGTAAAACATAAAATTTTACCTCCTTAGATAGACATATGCCATCGCAGACTTTTCTGTGGACCCTTTTAAGATATACAATTCCATAGTACATTATTTTGATCTATCTCTTAAGGTTTAACCAACATTAGCATTGTGAGCGCACAAAACTATGTTACTATGACATCATTACAAATCGTTAATATTCTCGGCCCTACTATAATATCATTTACATATAAACCTTCCAGAAGAAATTCTCTAAATGATAGTGAAAACTGTATCTTGCATGGTTTAGAAAAAGTAAGCGGAGAAACAGACAAATGAAAACAGACTTTATTCTATTTAAAGAAGAGATAATTATGCCTACTGAAGAAATGGTTTATTACTTTACTGGGGTACCATGGAATGACATTAGCTACGCTCTTTGGTAGACTAACTTCATGTATTTAAGTTCCTTGAAGATAACACTTACAATTGTCAAACAATGTTCCACGATGAGCAAGGCCTGTGTTCTGGAGCAAGTTCCTCAGTGGGTCAGCATCAGCCAGTTCGGCATCTGCAGCGACTCGGTGATGCCCCCTGTGCGGTCTGCAGGCCCATCAAGCAAGCTCCCATCTCAAGAGCTTAATCGGACCCGTGCAGTCTGGAGATTGTGAAATATAAGTGGTTAAATATAAAGAAAACTTTAAGGATCAATTGAAACTTAACTGTTCCTGTTACCCGCATCATCCCACTGCTTACGAACCTTACGAGATAGATCAAAATAATGTACTACAGAATTGTATTTCTTAAAAAGGTCTATAGAAAAGTCTGTCTTGGTATATGTCTAACTCCTAAGTATAACCCACAGTAACCCTTTAAATCTTTTACATGTTACTAAACAATAATTGGCTATATACGAAGCCATTATTAAACAATACTGTATTAATTTAATACTGTATTAATTTACATTAAACAAACAGTCACGTTACAATAAGCAGCTTCCTTGATTTTGAAAACACAACATAAGCTCTAATCACTATTGTAAATATTTTGATGGCAGATTGACACAAGAAAACATAACCAATAACATTTTTTTTTTAAATTAGTTTTATGGCCTGGTTTCAGAGACCTTTTAGCCAAGTCTTTATTAAGAACGTATTCTAGTCATAACAAAGTTATTGTAAAGCGGTAGTAACTTTACAATAACCTATTATGAGTTTTTGGGGGAACACGAAAAGTCCACGTTAGTCACTTATTTTCACCTTCACTACACTTGTGCACTCACACGTAACTAAATTGGATAACTCACTACCAAAATAATACAATTTAATTCGCTATTTCACAAAATTTTATGATTAATGAAAATTCATCGATCCCGCCAAAAACTCAAAAAAAATTGTCTATCGCCAAATCGTTCAGAAACTAGATCATATCGTCGTATTTAATTTAAATGATTATAATTCTTTATATACATACGTGTTAAGGTGAACGCAGACTTGGCCGCACCGCAGTCTCCGCAGTCCCCGCAGTCATTGCTTTTTGTTAATGGCCTCGCACATCTATCCGCACCGCAGTCACCGCAGTCGTTCGCGTCGCCGCACGCATCGCACTGGATTTCTTTCATTCAGTTTGTAATATAAAGTAATTATAAGTGTTTTCTCGTCTTTGCTGGTTCATATAATTTTGATTCTGTACATTCTATAGCTCATTGTATTTTTGAACCAACGTAATTAAAGTAGAATCGTCCATTCTTGTAAGATTCTTGTAAGTACAGACGCCAGCAGGTCAACCTATCCTAAACTGTCAAATTTTCCCAATTGAACATGAACCTTATTCCTTTGTGATAAAGTTGAAAAACTATCAAAGAAATTTGACAGATTGGGGTAACTTGATGTGCTGGCCTCTGTACATAAATCAATCGCAGAAACACAAAATAAACTTTTTCAATTTATTGCGCACGCACAATGCACATCCTCCAGCTCCTGTTCGGCTCGCGCCGTGGATGCGAAGACTTCATCCGCGCCGTGCTAGCCACAGCGTCTGCTGCGTGCGGGCCGGCGTTGGTGACGTCATCAGCTGCGGCTTGGGGAGTTCGGTCGTTTCAAGGACTGCGGCTACTGCGACGCGGGTGGGTGTGCGAGGTTGCATAGAACTTCATATAAAGAATTCGAATGCGAAGACTGCGGCGCGTGCGGTGCGGCCAAGTCTGCGTTCACCTTTAAGGTCGCGAATCATATTTAGTTCAATATAGTAACACTGACCTGAGACATGCAAAAACGTAAGAAAACTTGAATTTTGCGGGCTACCCTGGCGCCTGCACCTTAAGCTATGTTTCTTTCTGTATTCTGAGGATATGAAACAAAAAATAAATATTTAAAAAACGCTCTTTGTTTTTTTTCTTTCTATAAATAATTTATGTATCGTAAAAACAGACGGAATTCAGTAATATCCTTTGTTTTCATGTACAGTCGCCAGCAGATCAAGCTATCCCAAACTGTCAAATTTTCCCAAATGAACATTAGCCTTATTTCTTTGCGATAAAGTTGAAAAACTATCAAAGAAATTTGACAGTTTGGGGTAGCTTGATGTGCTGGCCTCTGTACAGACGGACGGCAGCACATCATGCTACACCAAACTATCAGATGAGCGAAAGGTTTCACGTCAAAACGACTGTTAAAAAAATGTTAGCTGCGGGCTGCGCACGTGGTTCACCCGCATTGAAGTTTTCTCGGGATAATAGGTATCCTGTCTTTTTCCAGTACATACGTAAAGTATGTACAGACGCCAGCACATCTAGCTGTCCAAAACGGTCAAACTTTTCGAATTGAACATGAACCTTAAACTTTTTTTTTTGTAAAGTTGAAAATCTATCAAACTTATCAAAGTAATTTGACAGATTGGATTAGCTTGATGTGCTGGCGTCTGTACATACCTGCATACTTACATCAACATCAGTTAAAGTGAAAGTTCCAGGGTAGCCCGTTTTTCTTCCAATTTGCAGATCAGTGTGTGGTTGAATGTTGATAATATATAAGTAATATGATTAAGATCGTAATAAATTTGGCTTTACAGAACTAAAATCAATAAAGCCATCAGGCCATCACATCATAAATTCATAACCCTCTAAGTTCATTGATTCACATTGAATGAGGTTTTCCAGGGGCCTAAGGTGCCGATTCTGTTGTCACAAAATTCTCTAAACTAGACTAAAAATCACCAAAATTTAGTTTATTCCTGTCAAACGACGATTTCCTATTCTGAAATTGACTAAAGTGACACAACTTAACTATATTTTAGTTTGACAGCACTAAGATTGCACTGAAATATTAGTTTAGTGAAAATGGTAATTTTGCTATTCTGTTGTTGTCAATTTCATTATTCTATTCAACCTAAAATTTTGGTTGTCTAACTAAATCTGACTATTTTTAATCGCGATTAAATAGGTGTGGAATAAAATTAGTTGTCAATGAAAGAACTAAAATTCACACCGACAACTCGACTTCTGGTGCAAAAATAGTACTGTATTTTATTTCTTTTCTTTTGCTTATATCTCGAAAACGGTGTGTCCTATCGCAAAAATAATGAAAATTTCGACCCCCTTTATAAAACCCCAAACACATGTAAAACTCAACATGTGGATAATAATTTTTCATATTTTCCATGAAAAAAGTGAGAATTCCAAATAAATCACGTCGAGGCTGCCGACCCCGGCGAGCCGCTGGCTCTAAAAAAAAACACGGGGTAGGGCAAACAAGTACCACGTTGCGAAGCCAAAACATACCACGTGCGAGTCGCGATTGTCAAATTCGATTTTAGTTGTGTCAAAATAGTTTTTAAATTTAGAGATATTTTTTTGCAGAATAGCGTTTAGATTCTCATAGTAAAAAGTAAGGAATTTCAGTTATAGTTTAGTTAGTTTAGTTCGGTGTACAACAGAATCGGCACCTAAGTCTACTAATTTATAAACGTCACAATGGTCTCTCAATGGCAAGTTTTTGACAGATTTGCCATACAAAAACTGTCAAAAACACACCATTGAGAGACCATTGTAACGTTTATAAATTAGTAGACTTAGGCCCCAGTTCAGTAGTTTCACTTTATTTTTAAAGTGTAATATAAATTAAAATTATACAATTTCAAATAGACTTTGAAAAGAATATCTTAGAAGTACAAAAAAAAATGTAAGTTCCTAAACGAAAGTAAAGAGACAATTGTGAACAGATCTGAAAATAGTTCAGCCAATAGTGTCAATGTCAATGGATTTGACAATCACACACAAACAGAAAAGTAGGTACTTTAAAGGAAAGTAAATTTATCGTAGGTAGGCGCTTCTAAGAAGGAATCGACTTATTTTCTGTAAACCGAATTATGGCCGAATCAGATGGTGAGATAGAGTTTCTGGATGAAGATGCTGATGTAGTCCAACAATGTTTGCGGACAGCCCCAGTTCCAGTCGAAGTCCCACATTTAGTACCCCAGCTCCCAGCGCAGTCGACCCCACTGTTGGCCAAACGCTCACCGGCTGAAATAAAACGTAAAAGGAAAAGGAAAAATGATGACGATTCTGACTACGATCCTAATGATGACAATTCGTCCTCAAGCCCACCAAGTTCAAAAGGCAGAAGGAAAAAACCGACAGTTGTTAAGAAACTTAAAAAGTACCTTATAGGCATTGTTACAAGATCAAAAGCTGGTCCTAGTGGTACGGTTCAGACGAGAAGACCTAGGATTTTACGCGCCAAGCAGGAAGTTTTGGATCGCAAACAGTTTAACTTAAGGATTCCAAATTATGATGATCCTTTGTGTTTACCAGTAAAAGCTGCCCAGGATGATGAGTTTGATGTTACGAGGCTGAATAACTGGAACAATGTATGTTTGGAGCATTTCAAATATTGTGATACATTGCTGAAACCAGAGGTCGGGGAAGCTTCTAGTTCTACAAGAACTATGGTGTTCCGGCATGTTACTAATAAAGAATCAGGACAGATAGATACAGCCATCTGGAGCAAGACAAGCGTAGAAAACGAGGAAGGAGACAAAAAGTCAGAGATCTTCCAGTGCGTGCTCCCCCATTTCCAAGAGAAGTCAAATATGCCAAACATGCGATTCTCTAAACGGAAACCTAAACCATTCCATGTGACTGAAGAGGTTATATTGAGTAAAGAAGACAGTAAGGAAGGAGAGCTCCTTGTGGCATACAAGCCTAGAGAAGCGTCTTCAGCAGTGTATAAGCTTGTTACACAAAAAACGTCAGACCCCAATGGTGAGGGAGAAGATAATGATGAATACAAAATGTATGCTAAGGAATTAACTTACTGCAAGATATGCGCACCTTGCTTCCAGAAGTCTTGGAGAGGCACCGATGACAGTACCAAGGATATTGTTTGCCCAATCTGCAGACAGTCATTCATCAATGTGCAAAATCTTTTGGTTCACTTCAAGACTCACTCATCAAAAGATATTCAGCAGTATAAGAAACTCATATCTCTTATTTTGGGAGATAAAATGAATTACCATTACAAGTGCCGCATTTGTCAGGAGAAGTTCATAAGCATCAAGAATTTGAGGCTGCACCTCTCTACACATCGGAGTACCAAGGCATTTAAATGTCAACTCTGCAACAAAATGGTGAGATAGACAACAAACCGAAGAATTAGCTATTCAGCCATAATGAATAAATGTAATTTGATACTTTGTAAAAAAAAGTAGATTCATTCGTTTACAAAAGTAGCAGCATAAGCGTGATAGTGTGGTGTTAATCATTAATTGCAGAATTTGAGGAACTTTTGTGTCACTGTTGTGCAGTTGAAATAGAACTGAAAGCTGCATAAAATTGTGCCCAACATAGCTAGAGTTGTTGCAGTGCACATTCTAGCACCTTAGGGAATAATCGCCTTCGCTTCAAAGCGTTTATGCAGTTTTAGAAAACTGCTTGCCTTGCTAATTACAACTGTGCTCTTTCAGAACAACAACTTACTAGCACTACATTTTACAATTTAAAAGGGCTTTTGTGCCCCACCTAGAAATAAAACCAACATTCAATTAAACCTACCTACCCGGACCAATCGTGCTGCCTGCACCTGGTCGGTTGTTTTGTAGTAGTTAGGTATTTAAGCCTAAGAACTTATTTTTATTTACAGTAGAATAAGATCATAATGTAATATTACGTTTAAGACAAAATCTGTACATTTAATTGCCCGAGTTCCAAAAATGAAAATATATTTAAAAGTTTCTGTGTCTTCGACACTCGGCCATCTGCCGGCGTGCTATCTCCGAAGCACACTGGGCCAACACATGAAATAGACAAAAAATAAGAAACTTTTTTTGTGAAAATCCACTTTCTGACTGAAACTTTTTGAAATTTGTGAATGCTAATCAATAGGTTTCAAAAAGTTAACGTTAATCTTTTATGACCGTTTTCTTCAAATCAAATATTTTTGATTTTAATTTAATATTTTTTTGCAAGAATTTGGGTAGGTAAATGAGGAGATCTACATAATTACAACATCTACGTCAATAGGTATGCAAATATCTACCTATTATAATGAAAATATACACGTACCTCAACTCACGCTTTTGTCCCCTGGGAGTGGGCAGAAACGAAACTTACTTTTTTACATTTTCTTCACTTACCATGTAAACAGATCCGGTCATACACGTATGTTGCGAGAAATTCCTTATATTAATCCATAATATTAGTGAATTTATTGTCATTCAACAATTATCTTTATGTAAATAATTCTTCAGTAGGTACATGCGTATGTCACTGAAGTTCTCCTAAACGGCTGGACCGATTTTGATGTTTTTTTTTGTGTGTGTTTAAGATGGATGGTTTAGATTGACAATTGGATCCGGTAGGTGGCGCTGTTTGTGCAGTACAGCGTCTGCCAGGTCCTCTAGTCATTTTAATAAATGACTAGCAGACCTGCGGGCTTAGCATGACGCTTTGTATTTCTACGAAGAATAGACAGTGCTTTTTCAATACAAATTGACATTTCGTTGCTACATTTTTGTTATCGCACCGTAGATATCCTTCTACAATCTGTCATTTAGTATTTCGTTTCTAACGATATTTGTCTAGGTCCTTTTAAATGTAGACTATTTCAGAAGAATATTTCTTCCCAAACTGTCAAAATCACACTGACAACAAAACTTTCTACTCGACGGCCACATAGTATATACAATTATCTACAAAATCATGATTCGTTTAGAACGCATAACTATGATGATGAATAGAAAAACATAGCTATCTTCTCTTATTGTACTATCAAGATTCACTAATGCAGTCGCATACTAAGGGCTATATTGCTATGAAGTGGCGGTCCAGGCCGTACCTACAGCTGTGTGTCACAAAACTCACCGCTCTACTCACACACTGGCGTTACTCTTTGTATTTTATACATACCGTCGGGCGACGACAGACATGACCTTGGTCGGTTCATACCATTGCTAAAATTTACTTTTATAATTTGAGTTCCGGTAGCGTGCAGCGTATCGTCTTGGATTAAGAAACTCATAGGTCTGGGTTCAAATCTCGCGATGAAGCTTTAATTTTTCTTTTCAACAATCATCTTCATCTGTTCTTTTATTATTCGATTTATTAATATACCAGAATAATAATGTAACAAATTTGTTTTATTACTCGTATTGTTATTTAAATAAAGGTTTAACAATAATAAATGATTACAAAATGTTTATTCGTTATAACTTCATGAAGAATGTATAAAAATAACTAATAATAACTTCTTGTTAAAACAGTTTATTTTCTCATAAAGAACAATTTATTGAAGTAAATAAGCTAGTTGGTGAACTATGATAATCAGGCTATTGTATCTTAGTAATATAATAATATTGTGCTGATTACTACTGTGTGTCGGTACTCTAAATAAATCACAATATTCTACAAAAATCTACCCACGTAAAAGTAACAAATGCAGACAAGTTGTCACAATACAATTAAATGACTCAGTAGTACTACTTTTATTCTACTGCGAGTGAGTTCGTTTTAACTCAAACCTCAAAGTTAACAAATCGTATTTAATAGGACTTAAAGAGGTTATAGCTTAAGTGTTCATTTTCATTCCGAAAAGAAGATTGAAACTAAACCTCAAAATAATCCAGATTACGGAATAAGACAAAATATTATTTGAATATTACTAAAATAAATAAATATTTGTAATTTATAACTTAATGTTAATGTTTTTTCCGTTAACTATGTTTTTTAAGCTGATTCTCGAGCTGGTTTTCCATGATGCCTTGTTTGCCATGAACCTTCTGCGTGGAGTGCACGGCGCACGGTTCGTAAAGATGTGTCGAATAATTCGGCAAAATGTCTTGTCGTTTTGAAACCACTTGTTTCATATTCGCTGAACGTGTGCCTGTTATAGGAGCTGGGGTCTTCCACTTTGCTTTCCACGGGCAAGGCTACCGCCTTCCTCATATCTTTTCACCCACCGACTCACAGTATTTCACTAAAACAAAAAAGGGGTACTGTTAGGCTACTAAGCAAAATACACACTTTATGTATTACCTACTATTTAGAAACAAAATTATTTAAAAGGGCAATTTCACATAGATATTAAGTTTATTGTTATTTTCATCGTTCTATAATCTAGGAAATAAATTTACATTGAAATTTTATATTTTTATTCTATTTAGACATTGTGATATTTATAAAACGTTTAAAAATAACTACAAGGATCAGCAGTTACACTTTAATTAAATAAATGTTTAATATTTATATTTAAATCATAATACTCACACTCAGTCCGGTTTCATCACATAGGTATTTGTGATATAGGTATTAAGTCCACTTTTATGCAGCGCAATAATATTCGCTTTCATTTCTATATTTAAATTTGCTTACATTTTAAAATGAATTAGAAGGACGCTAATAGATGAAACACACGTCACTAGCACACAATTATCAACCAACACCGTTCTATAAGTCGCGGTGAATGAGTCGTAAATCATTTAAATTTATTTAGGTTTCTGTGGGTATAATGATAAAGTTTTACGAGTTTAGTGAATAAGAAGAACAGAACAAGAAACTATACTCAAAAGTGATTTTTAAAACAATAAAAAGACTATCACACAGCGAGTGGGATTCGAAACCGCGACTCGCTGCGCTCAAACGCGATAATCAAGTGCAGTAACCGCTCAGCTACCATGCCATTTGCTTTAACGGTTGAATTTAGGAAATACATTCATTCGTAAACGTATGAGAGTGTGTGTGTGTATATAGTATTTAATAAAGCCTATAGAAATTGCTTATTATAAGAAGGTCGTAAGTTAAAGCGAAGTGTCAATCTATTGCTTTTTGAGATTGGGGCACCATTAGTGAGGGCTACTGTACATCATTTAGTTAATAGTCATGTCTATTCTTCCGTCGACTAATCGGTGCTCGTGCTAAGCCTGCTGTAATTATTTAAAATAATCATTAACTTTATACATTTTCTTGGTCAGATAAATGATATAAGATTCGTTGCTTCCTTTATAATATTAGGTACTTAATTTATTAACATAGATTCTAGGGCCAATACCGAATGCGCTCTTGTTGAACATAGCCATTCTATGGTGTATTGCTCAAAGTGTACTGGCAAGCCCGGTACTTTATAGCGTTTTTTATTTTATTTATAATGTTTCTAACGTTAGACGCTGAGATAAGACGTTACAAATATTGTAAATAAAATAATTTCCAAAGTCAAAGTTCATAGCTATGACAGTAATGGGAATGTCAGTATTATCAAATGTATAAAATAAGTGTCGTGTAATCGAGTTCCGAAAAATTCAACAAAAGTGATAATATCGCGAAGCCAACCAAAATAAAAATCAGTACTAATGATCTGATACTTAGCACTTAAATTTTTTGACTATTCAATTTGGTCGGGTTCGCGATATCATCACTTTTGTTGAATTTCGGAATGCAACACATGTTTACAAGTATCTGTAGGTTTTAATGCACAGATTGCTTGGATACACTTCTTTTGGGCTTTGCAGACTGTTTTTCGCTCAGTGGCATTCCCCCAAAACATTATACCATAACTTAGTGTCGAACCAATGTAAGCATGGTTACCAGATAAAAGTGCACTTTGATTTACCACTTAAGTTTTGACGTCATGTCTGAGTTTTAACTCGACAAACTGCACGCCCCTCCACTGCTGGTTGCATAAATATTTTCAAAGGTTTGTTTATACATTTTTGTGGAGCGGCTTGCAGGTTTAAATTAAGCGATCTCTATTTTATATCAGGCTAAAATAGCCCGTAGAAATATATTCCTTACACATATACGTATAAATTATAGTCAATAGCTACTGCTATTTACCATCTACTGTATATAAAACAAAACTTGTGTCAATAAATATACTTAGCTGAAAACTAAGGAAACTACTTCACTAGCTTATTTATCCACCTTGAACTTCTTGAAGTTGACGTGCTGGTGCGGCTCCAGGATGCCGGTGTTGAACTCTTAGGGCATAATACGATGCCTTGGGCATCTTTTGCGATTTATCTAAAGCATTTGATTGCGTGCTTCATGAAACTCTAATCAGGAAACTCCGCCACTACGGGATCCGGAACACTCTGGATCTTCATATTCTTCATACTTGTGAATAGGATTCAGTGTGTTGATGTAAACGGAAAAAGATCTCCGGGATCCGTAGTATCAATGGGAGTCCCACAGAGCTCAATTCTCGGATTTCAAAGCAGCCTGCATATAATTCTACTACTTGCTACTTATGCAATAGGGTATTACACCCATTATTGAAAAGTTTTCTAATTAGACTTTAAAGTGCTAGTAAACCACTAAAAAAAAATCGATTAGTGCCGCACAAATGCATTTAAATTTCACATTTTCGCGTACTTTGACGAAAACGCTGGATGCAGTGGACGCAATTTTGACGTCAGTTTGCTAAGAAAGCAAATGCGCTGATATTTTGTATGATAATTGTATATAATTAAAAAACAAATTGTACGCACGGCTACACATCAAGCTATACATTTCCAATATAAGCTGATCTCGCATCCGGATTTCCGTGCAGTGCGAGATCACCGTAAACTGGAAATGTATAGCTTGATGTGTACCCGTGTGTACTTATCGTTGGTTTGCTGTTCCTGAATGCAAAATATTTCAATAGTTACGAAAATAATAAAAATATAAAGTTGTCCAATTGACTCGCCGTATGACGTAATAACATGGCGGCTACTATTTCATGGTGTTCATTTTGTTATTTCATGAACTAAAACTAACATTTTCCGACTGCATTTTGCCTAAGCTGTCGCAATAACATATTTTTAGATTTTTTCTCATATACAGTAAAATACCCTATTGTTTTTGCTACCAATGTATACGTGGACGTGGATATGTAGCGTAATCCGTGGTACCTATATGTCGAAAAAATCATGTGTCCCAAACTTTTTGTCCGTGACAAGTTAATGTATGGAACCGCTGATTTAAAGCGTAGTGCGATAACATGATCGGTATTATTGTATATCAAATGTAATGTGAGTAAAAATTAAAACATTTGATGTAGGTACCTAATTTGAAGTTTTACTCATAACTAATTTATTTACACAGTTAATTAACGGAAACGTTTTAGGCACTAAAAGGTATGACGGCTTTTTGTTGAGTTTTAAAATAACATCAACTGACAAAGCGCGTGGAAATATTATACTTAACAGTAACGAGTATTTTAAACAAAACTAGTCTTTGTTTTTTACGCGCCTGATTTACTACTACTGATCCTGCAGCTCACTCAATAATGTTGTGCGTGTAGACACAGTGACTGGTGAGACAGCGTGCTTTTCAGCCAGGCCCACCAGTGAGTCCGCGACTAGGTTCACCTTAAATGCAAGACACGGTCCATCAAGTTAAGACGTTTGACGCTTCTGGAAGATGCTTAGAAGATTAATTTGTTTAATCAATATTTTTAATCAACATTGCACTAAAACAACCCTATGATATAAGAAAAACAAAATGTCATATCATGTTATTGCATTGTATCATTTATCATACCATGTTATTCTTAGTGACAAAGCTTATGAAAAATGCTGTATAAACTTTTATTTACGCAGCAACTTTCATAATTTTATTTCCTTTTAAAATGAGATAGATCGCATCCTTCATCTGTTCCCGACTAACGAGACCATTTTTGTTTTTTTTTGTTTTGTGGTTCCGGACCATGTTGTAAGTCTGAAACAATAGCCAAATTAATTTAGGTACAGTCGCCAGCAGGTCAAGCTACACCAAACTGTCAAATTTTCCGAATTGAACATAAACCTTATTCCTTTGTAATAAAGTTGAAAAACTATCAAAGAAATTTGACAGATTGGGGTGCTTGATGTGCTGGCCTCTGTACATAGGTAATATCAGTATGGGTCACAGTGGGTTCCCCAACACACCATATTTGAAAATAAAGCACATTTTTACGATTGAAATAGGTAAACTAAACGAAAAGCACACCAATTTATTTTGAGAGCTAATTTAATCAATATAAAAAAAACTAATAGCTTCTAGTGTAGAACATTCGATAAATACCGGAAAAATTGCGGGTGACGAAATGGTGGTAACACTTACACAAAGTAATGTGCCTGCCTGGGTTCGAACTCACGACCTACAACACGTAAGGGCCATTACCACTGGGTCACCAGAGCTTATAAGCTCTCTTACTATTTATATTGTGGCGTGCAATGATTGTTGACATCGCTGTTCCTCAAGACGAGAATCTAGTGAAAGCTGAGAATGATAAATTAAAAACAAGTATCTTCACTTGACACACGAGGTTGTTGGCGAAATGTCGGACGTGGACTCTGTAATGACGAAATCATTGTACCGATAATCGTTACAGTAAATGGCCTAATTGCAGAGACCCTCTACCAACATGACCAACATCTCAAAAGGCTCTGGGCGGCTGGGTCAACAGTTAAGGGCTTGATTCAGAAATCAGTACTTGTTCTATTAGTTTACAGGGTTCTTGAATGAGAAGAATAAGTACTATTTTACTTATTAGCTTTTAATTAAACATAAATCACACAACATATGAAACCCTTGCCAGTTGCATGCAATAGTTGTCACCAACTTCCGAAGGCGGGCTGTCATCAGTACAACTGTCACTGTCACAACATCCCCATGGTTTTTTATTTTTTTTTTTTGGGTGGGAAATCATCAAATGACTTCTCCTGCTGAGTAGAGCAGGAGGGCGTGTCCGACTTTTACTGACTAAAACCCACCCGTGTTCCCTCAGTAGCCCGTATGCCAGGGGCTGTGGCACCCCTGGCAGGCATCGGCCCTTGCGGACCCCACCTGTGGTTGCTGACATCTTTGACGGCGCGCGTGTGGAACACAACGCGCCGTCCCGTCTACCACTTTTCGGCCGCAGGGGATAGGGAGAGCGGCTGACGCTATACCGACACTCCTCTTCCCCTGCGGCCCCACCGCGTCCGCCATCAAACGGTGGCGGCCCCGTCCAGGCCACGGAAGGGAAGAGCGCTGCTCAGAAGCACCGGCACTCCTCCTCTACCGCAGCCCGTAACCCTCAGCCGCGATGCCTCCCATTCGACATCGCGGCCCACCTCAGTTGCGGTGCACCTCACCGCAACCTACCTTTTGGCCGCTACGTCGTCGGCTTTGAGGCAAAAGCCCTGACGAGCGGCCCCACCCTTGGGTTCCTCTTGGCTTCACCGTGGCCGGAATCCACGGTTACTGAGCCCCCCCGCAACGACAATGCGGGAACCCACTCGGGGGGGACATCCCCATCGTCAAGTTAAAATAAAATTAAACATGTTACAAATTTAAATTATTACAAACGTAATCTTCTAACCACTTAGGCTTAGTTCTTACTTACTCTTTTAGGAAAGTTATTCATCTCTACATGTATGTGATTGTATTTCAGGGATTTCATAATCATTATTTCACAAATTATTATCATTATCTACTTTCTAAATTATTAACTTTCGGAATCGGTTTCCTTTATACTGTCTTCCTTATTTATTTCTTGCTGATTTCTTTCCACTTCAACTCCCGAAACACAATAATTTTGAAATTCCTGCACTTTATCATTAAAATCATCATAACTTAGCTCTCTACTATCCTCCCTTTTCTCTTTGAAAGGCGCTGGAGCCAAGTGCCATCTATTTCTCCTGTACTGAACTCCTTCTATTGCAACAAAATAGGACTTTGGCTCCTTCGCCTTTCGTACTTAAAATAATTCCATACTTTCTTAAATCAATAACCCAAACCTGATCTCCCACCTTTCAATCAACTAATTTACAAACTTTATGTCTTCTGTTATAATTCGCTGCCATTTTTTCTCTATTACAGTTTCTCTTCTCTCTAAATATTTTAGTATCTATTTCCACATTAACATTTAATTTACTAGGATACATTGGCAATATCTCTCTCATTTTTTTGTTAAACATTAATATTCACTATGACTATATCCACTCTCAAACAGAAAATTTTAAGAAAAAGGTAAAAAATTTAGTAGATACAGGGGCTGATATTGTGACTTTACCTTTATGTTAAAGAATACAAGTAGGTAACATATTTGCTTGTTCAGATATTATAATAGGACCTGAAGGTATTTCACTATAGTAGGCTTTATTTGGGTACAATTATATCATAAAGTAGTCTATACAGAGGTAAAGCATTTGTAATCAAAAATTTACAGGTACCTATTTTAGGGAAACCAGCCATTATAAAAATGAATATATTAAGATTGTGTAACACATATCATGTTAGTGAAGGTGAAATAAACATAGAAAAAGAGTTTCCCAATATATTTAACAGTTTAGGTGTGTTTATAGACCAGGGTTGATAATTTTTGAAACCAAAAAAAGTAATAGTAGGATGAAACCCATTGGAAAAGGAGGAGAATATTATAAAAATGAAAGGAAAATTTACGGGCGATTTGAGTTCAGGAAGGGGAAGGGGGTGAGTTTTTAATGGTAAAAACGGTTTATCTCGATTTCTTCCTCTTCCCGACTCCACATAACCTTAGTCCCTTGCGCTTGAATTTCAGCCTGCTGAGCCATGTTGACTGCTTCTTCTAATGTCAATTTTGCCTTTAACAGCATTCTTTCCTTCCTGTCCCTTAACCCAACCACGAGACGATCTCTTATAAGCTCTTCTCATAGACTCCCAAATTCACATGTCTCCGCCTGCGTAGTCAAGGCTCCTAAAATATCACTCACTGACATACCTTCCTTTTGTTCAAGCATATTAAATTTAAATCTCTCATACACAATATTTGGCTCCACTTTATACCTTACCTCCCAGCTCATTCGGAGCTTCGCGATTTTATAGCGCAAATGCTTAATTTAAAAAAAACCGGAAAGTTTCAGATTTTAACTACACACTGAACCAACAAATATTATCCAAAAGTTACACATCTACACGTGGTAAGACTACCAGTATATAATAATAAGCTCTGTGGGTAAGACAAGAATGTCACTAGAAGAACTTGGATGCAAGAGCGAACGAAGCGAGCTCTGGACTTTGGGCACCCTGACTCGGACAGGTTAGGTTGGAAGAGGATGGCGGGGTCCAGTATGATATAGCAGTTGTGTTACAGTCGTAATATCGATCCAGGCAGGTGCTTTATTTTGTGTATTTAATTTTATCACCACTGCTCTTAAAACGGTGAAAGCAAACATCGCTATCGTGAGGAAACCGTCCTAGAACGAAAAATTTGAAGACATGTGACATTTACCAACCCGCACTGGCACCGCACGGTGGATTACAGCCCACTCCCTGTCGAATAGAGGACGCCTGTGTCCCATTAGTGGGGATATTATAGGCTGATGATTATGCATGCATGGTTATGCTAGGCTATTGTCGCAATAGGCAAATTACTTTTTCGGCGGCGATATGCCCAAAATCGTATTCAAACATGAATACCATAACACTATCTGGCAATCAAGCCTATTTATTACCTACATGAATATTGAAAACATTATTCTGTGTTTTCTTTGAATTTAATGTTCTATGCCTCTAAACAAAAAACACCTGATGTAATTAAATTAGCATAATTATTATTAAAATTATAATGTTAACGAACCACAGTATTACATTATCATTTCACAAACCCAGCTGTCGTACGACAGTCGTTACGGGTCGTCAGAAGCCCGATAGTCTGACAACCGTATTACCCAGTAAATGGGTTGTGGAGGTCAGATAGCCCGTCGCTCCATGAAGAATACTGGTAATCAGGTTAGATTGGAAGCCGACCCCAACATGGGTGGGAAAATACTAGGCAGATGATGATGAATAACGATTTGGACTCTCAAAAATGTACTTACAGATATATTTTGTGCATAAAACATCCATTAGACAATAATGCTTTAAATCTCCTTAGAGAAAATTGAAAACCAGGTTGGTACTTAAACACATCTTATATAAACAATGTTTTATAACTTAATAAATCACGCAAAAACGATACACAAAATTACAATAGTTTACGACTTACGACGCTTATCGAATACGGTCTGAAACAATTCTTTCAACGTGTAGGTACTTACAATGCTCAACTTAGTCCTAGCATTTTGTTTCTCAACATATCATTTCAGTGTGATCATTAAACAGACTACTGGACAACCTACTGTGGTTAGAGACAAACAGTTTAATCGTACCCATCTAAGAGTAATCCATGGGAGAGATATCGAAAACGGCAAGTATCCATTTGCCGTCGTATTGTTTGTATTCGATACAACCTGTATACCATACGGTGTCTGCAGAGTCTGCACGGCATCCATGATCACGGATACCTGGGTGATCACTGCCGCACACTGCGTTCATAGTATGCAAGACAGACGAGCCTATGTTTGGTACGGTAACTATACTATATCACCGTTAGAATCCAAATTGTTTTCTTTAGTATTGGAAAGTTTCGTACATCCAGGCTTCCGCTTCATAAACGTTGATTATTTGAATGCGTTCGTAGTAGATAATGATATAAGTTTGTTACGTGTGCATCCCATCAGTCTGCAGCGTTATGGACGGCTATCATCGATAGACTACACGACGTTGATAGGGCTCCCAGTTACGTATGTGGGGGCCGGCGTCACCGACAAGCTGGGGTACGACGACATGCGGATGCTGCAGCTGGGGGAAGGGGTCGTCATCGCATGTGATGGGGAATTTAGGGACATGACCAGATATTTGATTTGCATATCACCCAAGTGTTTGAACAAATTTGCCAGGCCAAACAGTGGTGACTCCGGGGGGCCCTTGATGTACGACGGACTCATTATTGGTGTGTTGTCCTATGGACAGGACATCGAAACACTTGTGAATGATGGTTATACACCCGTCAGTCCGTATATAGACTGGATTTATAAAGTGACTCGTCCGAAATAATAATGTTTCGACATTATTTATTTAAATAAAACGAACGGTAGAATGAAGAGCTTGGATGGAACCAGTTGTGTACTTCTATAAGTAAAACAAAGAATGCTCGAGATGGCTTTTGATGCACTGAATCCGTTTTCAATGAACACTTACGAAAGTATTCGTGGCCCGATAATTGCAGCCGCGGTGGCAGACTTGGACTAATATTGACAATAAATTATGAACCTTTAGTTATTGTTTTATTTGCTCTACACTACATCAACAGAAATGAGAGTGGATAGTACCTAAATTGTTATATTTAGTGTTCCTCTATTGAAAATAATTTTATCTCGTGGGTTACGATAAAAAAAGAAGGAACGTCTGTGGCGTATACGCTACGAAACGGACGGCACATTTTTTTGGTAGAAATTACAGATGCAGAGTATTTATCAAAGAATTTTACCTAAATAAAATTATACGAATGTTACATAGTAACACGTTGGCGGGCACCAAATGGAAAAATTATCTGTGGCATTAAGCGTTTCTTTTTTTAATTTCGTCTCTTTATGAGTGTTACCCTCCGATTCAAAAAGTGATCTTCATTGGAGACGAAACAATGATGACTATCCTAAGTAAGTTTTAATTGATCTGTTTGCTGTCTATCTTGTGCAAATTATTATCGGCGGACAGACGATACTCAGTAGCGCCTAAGCCAACAATATAGGGGTCATCCTCCATGTTAACCGGTTGCAGCTTAGGAGTGAGGCATATTTATTGTAACGGCTAAATTTAACCGGTATCTGGTGTTAACAGACTGTAACTGTGACAGAAAAAACTGAAATAACAGCTACTATTCCTCGAAACAATCAAACCCCTTACACACGACAGTCACAAGCTTTTCTCTATTCATACTTATGACAGTTACCTTAGTTACAATGAGATAAAACTGTTACACTGTAACACCCTATTACATCGTCACAAGCTCTTTCCTTTTCTCGAATAGGTGTTGCACCTTAGTTAGAAAGAAAAGTACCTAGGTACGTACATTTTTAAACTAGGTCTTTATCGGGTGCAATATATTTGAATTTGCTATACTTTTCGTGGTAAATATATTTTAATACTAGCTTTTGCCAGCGGCTCCACCCGCGTGGATGTCGGCTATCGTGTAAAATTAAAAAAGTACCCTATGTCCTTCTCCATATCCCAGGGTATCATCGTCATCATCATCATCATCATCATCATCATCATCATCATCATCATCATCATCATCATTTCAGCCGACAGACCGAAAGGCGTCTTCGACCGCATGGAGGTCGGAAATTATGCCGCGAGAACGACCTACCACCGGGAAAAAATACCCTATGTGCAGGTTATAAACTACTGTGTGCCAAATGTCACAAACCAAAGAAAAAAAAAAAACATCCATCCATCCTCACAAACTTTCACATTTATAATATCAGTAGGATTATTAGTACCATACGTACAGGCAGTCTCTAAAAGTGTGGCGAGGGCTAATCCCAAGTAGCGTTGCAAGCTGTATTTTAGTACGTTTTATACTAGAAGCTGTATATTCAGACTGTATAAAGGCTGTATAAGCGCTTGTACTGCCTTCATAGATAATAAAAATGGCACATTTTATGCAGATTTTTGCGTTTATAAAGCTGTATAGTAGCTGTAGAAGCAATAAAGAAGCTGTATAACAGATGTTGTAGATCTGTTATTCGGTGTACAAAGAAACTATTACACTGCAGATATTATCTTATAAATATCTTGTAAAGAAATGATTTTTATATAGGTTTTTGAAAATAAATAATAAAAAATAATAAAAATTAGTCGAACAGATTTTCTATGTAATAGAAACGTGAAAGGCATCGTTGTTATTTATAATATATTAATTAGTAAGTAAACGTAATCTTGGATTTAGATATCTGAAGGTGTTAATTGGTGAATTGAAAATGCGGATTCAAATCTATTGTGAATCTGTATATGTTTTCCGTCAAAATATTCAAGCGCTAGCAAAATAATCGATCTGATATAAAAGAAAGATACTATTTATTTGGTAAATCAATGTTGGTTCTTAAGGTTAGAATAAAAAGCAATTTTAAAATAACAGAAGTGAGGACAGTGTGATAATTGTGCCCTCATATCAAGCTGAACATCGTGATACGGTTTTAATTGTTGTAAAGTATTCCTTATATTATATTTCAAATTTTGATTTATACAATCGAAATTACGAAAATGACGACTATTTGCTAAACAGCCTAAACGGTAATAGGAGTGTGTTATAATCTGAGTAGCTGTACTAAGTAAGTTAAGGATTATATTGTACAGCTTTTGGCTTTTAATCAGTTTTATAATAGAATATTTTGATTACTTTCGCCGTATATTAGTTCTCTATACATAAACAATTCTCTTCAGTTACTTAAAATAAATACCAAAACCCTGGCCCGCGATGATATGTACCTACGTATGGTTAAACAAAAAAAGTTCCCAACATGACCGTATATTTTTATACCTAAGTAAATTTATTGTAAAGCATTATTAGTGTGTTGGATATATTATTTCTGTTTAACTTTTTTTTCCGTTTAATTTTATTGCTTCGGAAGTTTCGGAACCGTCTTCATTGTGGGCACGCCACGATTGCGGCGGTAAGTCCTCACTTTGAGGAGTGGCTTGAGAGGCGGCATGGCGTCCTCACCGTCCGTCTGACGCAGGTCCTCACCGGACACGGCTGTTTCGGGAGGTTCCTGTTTCGGATAAGGCGGGCGGAAACGGCCGGGTGTTTCCATTGCGAAGATCGACCTGAGAACACGGTGGAGCATAAGGTGGCAGGAGAGGCGGACCACCACGGGGCCACCACGAGGACACGGCAGTGCCTCCACGAGGCACTGCCGTGTCCTCGTGGAGGCGATCGGCGACGGCGATCTCTCGCGTCCGGCCCTGGTCCAGGCCATGGTACGGAGCGAGAGTGCATGGGTAGCCGTCACCGCCTTTTGCGAAGTAGTGATGCTCGCGAAGAGGGAGGCGGCGCACGTGATGGAGAGGCAGCATATGCGCCCTCATGGCCTTAGCCTCCGCAGCAGACGCCCTGGGTGTCGGGAATCCCAGGCTGATTTCCGGCCACCGTAGGCGTGGGCTTGCGGACGGCGAGAAATGGGTAGCTCGCTGTCCGGTAAGGACCAAGCCCAGGTCGACGGCGCGTTGTGTTCCACGCGCGCCTCAAAGACATGTCAGCAGAAACCGATGGGGCCTGCAAGGGAATTTCGGGCTTCAGTCCGACGACACGTTACGACTGTCAAAGATCCAGGAATGACAACAAGCTGCTGTCCAACGGGTTATGACAGAGACAGATATAGAAAAATGCGTCAGCGAGAACTAGATGGAAGAATTTTGCATATTTTATTTGGATTTCAGCTGTTCAATTTTATTGTATTTAATTCTTTACATTCCTATATTAATTTTAGAACGATAGCAAGCATTCTTTATTGATAAGTCAGTAAGTTAAAGCCGATTTCGCTTCGGCTTCTCTCTTGGAAAAATTTACTTTTTCTAGAGAGTTCTACTGCTAAGCCTAGCTCTGCGGGTATCTAGTTATTAATTGAGGTGGATAAGGCCTCGGCACCGTCTATTAGGGCTGAAGCGGTACCCACCTCTGAGGAAAATTCATTGTGTGCTGCCTTTTATAATAGTCTGACTCGACCACTCTTGACATGCGCAGTTTCTACCAATCAAATTGATGCATTAGACAAACGTCATTCGTAAAGCGCTACAATTTAAAAAATACATCGAAAAGTCTCAATACGCGCTTCAAATCCGAAATCTTCAGCGTATAAGTTCACCAGAAGCATTTAAGAATTACTGGTTTATAATGAAATGTATTTTTGCTGATAAATGCAACGTTATTGTTTTATTAATTTTATTAATTTTTACCAGAATGCATTTGTGACCTGCGCACTGTAAATAAACGGTTAAATCCACCTATCGATGCAACTCACTCCACGTCATGAATTTATAATGAGCTATCGATGAGCGCTGGGAAGTCAATTAGGCATCAGTTTATACACTGTTGTGTTCGTTTTATTGTAACAAATTGAAATTATTTCTAGTAAATGAGGGTTTTGCAAGATTTTAACAATTAGCGCATAAGTAAGTAAGTACCTAAGTAATGCTATATTTGCCAAAATGTAGGTGTAAAAAGTAGTATGCTGTTATTATTAATGTGGCATAATGCATAATCAGCATGACTGGACTATTCCACTCAATCTGTGTGGTTTTTTCTTAAAAAGACCATTCTAAACACCAATCTACATGGTCTTTACATGATCTGACCAAGATTATCTCTGTACTTTAAAAGAAACTGCGACCTCTGGCCTTAGGATACAGTTCTTATTCGCATTCACAAATTAAAAAAAATATATACAGTTAGCAAGAAAATGGCGGCCTCGTCGCCGACGCCGACGCCTGCTGCGACCTCCCAATCCATGTACGCTCCATCCTTTGCTGGAACCAGCTCGTCCTGCTGAGCCTGTAGCCTTAAATTCGTCCCAATTTAATCATTCCTATCCAGCCCGTCCCTTGCTGCCCATCTATTGTTTCAGCCACAGGCAACGCCACAGAGGTAACCTACAAGATGCCAACTCCAAAAAAAAGGTACTTGGTCAGTCGCATTACAGCCACCGAAGAGGCAACAACTAGCAATAATCCGAAATTAGCCAACAAAACCAAGCAACAAATCTGCATTTTATTTCAACAATGCCTCCTTTTCGCAGTCACTCGTAGTAGCGTGCGCTCGTTGACAATAGTGGGATATGGTTGTCTTTAACCGCAGTTCGTCACCTACTTTGTGAAAGTTATTTCATCAGTATTGGTCTCAAAACGATGAAGAAATACATCGTGAGGAAACTTGCACGTCCAACAACCAAAAATTTGAAGACATGTCACATCTAACTAACCCGCACTTATAGACCCACTTGGTGACTAACGGTTCACTCTTTCTCACAGAGTGGAGCATTGTAGGCGGATCATACATGCATTGGACACGCCACGATTGCGGCGGCAAGTCCCCTCTTTGAGAAGTGGCTTGAGAGGCGACATGGCGTCCTCACCTTCCGCCTGACGCAGGTCCTCACCGGACACGGTTGTTTCGGGAGGTTCCTGTTTCGGATAAGGCGGGAGGAAACGCTCGGGTGTTTCAGATTAACAGTGTTATGCAATTAGGGTGCAGTTTTCACACGAATGAACTAATAAGGTAATATATATCTGTATTTTTGAATTAGTCCCAATATAGTAGTTTCCCGGTTCACACTTGCCTAAAAATCTGGCGCTTTAACCTCTGGGGCATCACGCTAAGTACTACATAACTATTAGACGCGCTATACAAGGCGCTAGGATGCCGTGTGGTGCCGGACGTAGTAGCACCATCCCATTTCTTCCCGTGGGTGTCGTAGAAGGCGACTAAGGGACTTACTAGAGAATGGGCAGCAGCGTTCTCTATGCATTGTACCACCATACTGCGATCGCCAACCCGCCTGCCAAGCGTGGCGATTATGGCAAAACCTCCCTCTTGGGGCAAGCTTTTGTGCAGCAGTGGGCGTTTTTCGGCTGAAACGATGACGATGATGACCTAAGATGCAGACTGTAATGATTATTCTTTATACTTACATTTTGTTAACATTAACCTTGAAATTTAAGCATTCTCTATGTACCTTCATACTCATTTTCTGGAAGGAAATATAGTATTTGCGTGTTACAATAACTATTTCTTTAATATCTGTAATAAAATAAAATTTGATCTTTGTAATTTTGTATGTTGTGACATGTATGTCAAGATTTGTCAAACTGTCAGTTACTTTTCTTTTTTCCCATAGAGTTTCTCACTAGTCTTTATAGAATTACTTTTTGGTTTAATTATTATAAATTATTTTTATCAATATTATTAGCTGAAATATTGTATTTTATTAACTATGATTGTTTACTTCTTAATTTTAAATTATATCTTTAAATTCTTTACACACACATGGTTGTATAATATGTGCTGGCTGGTTACATGTGTCTGGCCACTGGAGGATATAATTTTAAAATGTAAAAAATGTTCTGGAACGGCTGAAACTAGTATAAATAGAGGACGAAGCGCAGAAAGCGGGACTACTACGAGAGGGAACTACGAAGAGGGACAGCGACGTAATTTGATGTATGGAGGTGCTGTTTATTTTTCTGAAAAGCCTCCACTAATAATATTACTACTGCTACTATCACTGCTGCGGCCCTACTATTGAGCTCCGGAGTTTTATCGAGTCCCTCCTGTTTCCACTGCTCATCTTACTACAACCAATAGACAACAAGGCGCTCATACCGGATCCTCCTCACGACATATCCTCCTCCCAGTGTGTGTGACTTAAGAACCCTCCTCACAATATATCCTCCTCCCAGTTTGTGATACTAAAGGACTCTAGTGAAATAGGTAATTTTTATAAAACTATTTGTATTTTTTATTAATTTAAATTAAAAATGTACAAATCTACTTATAATCTTTATTTCCCTTAGGTTTAAGTTTGATTTGTTACAAGACACAATACCTAAATAGGTAGTTCATAACAAAACTGCTAACAGTATGTTAGTATTAGGTATCCTGAATATGTACCATCGTAGCATTCGTAGTAGGGTTCATGATTTCTCGAGCTTTTCAGTTTCTCGGGTCTCGAGAATTCTCGAGGCTAATTTCTCGGGTTGTCGAGAAATTTACATTTACGTATGTTTTTGCCTATCTTTTCGGTTAAAATAATGAAAAAAGTCGTCACAAAATAAAAAACGTGTATCATAAAAAAAATCTTATTTTAAATCAATAAATTATGTTCTTTCAGTCAAATAAAAGTATCTTAATAATTATAAAACTTTAATTACAGTTTTCAATAAAATTAGCTTATACCAAAAAAAAAAAAAAAAACTACATCATTATCATTTCAGCCGAAAGACGCTCCTAGGCTCCTCCATTTCGACCGGTCTTGTGCTTCCCACATCCAGCAGATTCCCGCGGCCTTCACAAGGTCATCGGGTCATTAATACTACACTGACTTATAATCACACTAGCTTCCGCCGGCGCTTCGCCCGCGTGGATGTCGGAAAGTATCCCGCGGGAACTTACCACCGGGATAAAAAGTATCCTATGTGTTAATCTAGGTTATAATCTATCTGTGTGCCAAATTTCATCCAAATTCGTTCAGTCGTTTTTGCGTGATTGAGGAACAAACTTTCAAACATCTTCACAAATTTTCACATTTATATTAGTAGGATAAATATTTCTCTTCTGACGTCAACAATATAAAGTGATATAATCACTATCCTTCACACAAAACCACCTAAGCAAGTTTCAGGTTTATAATAATATGGCTCAGGTAAATGTGTATATTATTTAGATCTCCACAGAAAACTCTTCAAACAAACTATATCTCCCTTTTCACCCTCAAAGGGGTTATTTTTTTTAAAGTCTTTTGTTTCTTTTAAATTATTTGACTTATAGTTTATTTATAACAATTTTCGAGTTATTCAAGCCACACAGTAAAATCATCCCTTGTAAAATGAACTACCCTTTTTTCCCCCTTTAGGGGTAGATTTTCGAAAAATTCTGATACACATTATTCTTTATTGGTTTTAGGTATAAATACTGAGTTTCGAGTTAATCAGACAGCGCGTTAATATTTTTCCATACAAACTTTGTCACCCCCCAATCCTCCTGTAGGAGGTAGTTTAGAAAAACAATAAATAACCAACTTTATAATTTACTTAGATAATTATTTGTGCCAAGTTTCAAGTTTATTAACTCAAGGAATAAGATTTTTCATACAAACAAAATCCCCCCTTTTCACCCCCTTATAGGTTGAATTTCCAAAAACCCCTTCTTAGTGCTCCCCTACATTATAAAAGGAAGCCGTGTACAAAATTTCACGTTCCTAGTCTTAGTAGTTTCGGCTGTGCGTTGATTGATCAGTCAGTCAGTTTCTCCTTTTATATATGTAGGGTGAACTGATGCCTCTTAAACTAGGCCAAAAACCTGTGTTTTAGGAGCCAAGGTTCCTCCGGATATAATGGCATACAAATGGTATTAAATATCGTGCAATTACTTATAATTACAAAAACATGAATTAAACAAATATGATTTCTCGAGTTCTCGACTTTTCTCGAGCTTAATTTTCCGGGAACAAAGCCCAACGATTTCCCGGGAATTCTCGGCTCGGGAATTCCCGGGAATGAACCCTAGCTGTAATCCACCACGCGGGCCTAGTACGGGTTGGTAGATGAAACATATCTTCAAATTTTTGGCTCTAGGCTTTAGGATATACCTACCGGTTTCCTAACGATGTTTTCCTTCACCGTTTTTTTTTATTCACTCAAAGTAAAGCACCTATCTGGGTTTCGACCTACGAGTACGACTACTCGTTAGTCGTGGCCACTATTGGCCACTAGTGCGCTCAATACCATCGTACTCAGTTTTTATAGCGCGAACACTGCGACTTTTCAAATCATGAAGTATTTCTGAAAGCGTCTTTGCGTTTCATGAAAACCTAGTGCTTCTACTTTTGTATGGTCTAGATGGATCAATACTGTGTCTAGACGGTGTGGTGCGCCGAAGCGGTTTCCATGACAACGATGCAACTACATACAGTGAAGTACGCTGTACACATGCAGTTCTTCCTGAGAAAATCTAAAATTACAACATAAACATTTGCCTATATCAATTGAAAACTTTTCCATTTTATTCAGTCTTTACTTCTGCTCTAATTTTAAGTCATTTCTCATTGCAATCCTGTTATTTTTCGTAAGATATTTGCCAAAAAAGTGGCAACCCACCCCTGAACTGCCCTATTCTGAGGCGCTGCCTTCGATTAATAATAAAATTAAAGACCGAACAACACGATTTACAGAGAAAAATATTACTGATATTTAATCAATGTTTTATAATGATTCATTTTCACATTACTTTGTAAAACATTCCTGTAATAATTCGCAAGAAAACTGCAAATAGAGTCGGAAACCCGACCTTTTCTAGGCACGCCGTGATTGGAACTAAAGAGTTACGTAATAAAGTGACTACAGAATGCAAGCAAAAGTAGAGTTTAGCACGTTCCTTTTAGAAATGAATTTTCTACCGCACTATAGCAATACTTGTTACGTTATTACGATCTTGAAACTTCGGAATCACCTTGTGTTGTTCATGTGCTCCTAGTACTGTATCTCGTAGTTGAGAAGACTGAGCGTTTGTAAACCAACTGAGACCACGTGCTTTGGGTAGCACGTGGTTAGTCTGGATCGGGTGAGATAAAAACGATGTTTTTTTTTACATTTGACGCTTTCATTGTATTGATATACGCTTGGTAAAATGTATATGAACATACATAGTTGGAAAAAGGCTAGACAGATAGATCATGATACAGGGATACATCGATCAATTCGTCTGAGAAACGGGTCATGGCATTCCTCGCTAATAAAAACAAAGGCAAAATAAGAACATGTTAGTTTCAAATTCTGCCACACCTCAAACAAGTCAGAGGAGGGGCTCGTCTTTTATATGGGTGTGTTAGAGAGTACATGTGTGTGTATTATCATGTCGGTGAGCCTTGTGTGTCATTGTGTGCTGTATGAGTGTGCTGCACTCATACCAGTTACTGATGGGCTTCGATCGTTCTGTGACGTCATTAGTGTGTTAGAGGTTGTACCGTGTGTGTGTGTGTGTGTGTGTTTATTCATGCTGGTAGGCCTGTCATTGTATGCAGCTGCACTCACAGCAGTCACTGATGGGGCTAACCCCATAAAACCCTGACATAAAATCATGTTTTATCATTGATTGAATAGTTTAACGTTTAAGTTGAAATATGATTGACGTGTAAAAGTGTACAAACCTACTTACAGAAATAAAATCATTTATCATTTAACCTTCAGACATGTGTATAACTAAGAGCACCATTTATCTAGAGTTCGTACGTTTTCATTCATATTTCATATAAAAAATGTTTTTAACCGACTTCCAAAAAAGGAGGAGGTTATATGTTCCACTTTTTTTTTTAAATGTATTTTCATCGATTTCTCCCCCATTAGTGGACCGATTCACAAAATTATTTTTTTATTTGAAAGAGTATACTCCTGAGGTGGTCCCATTGGCACCAAGTCAGGATCTGATGTTTGAATCCCAGGGAAATCGAGGACAACCCTCAAATTTTGTAGGTATTAACAATGTTTTTCATTTATTTTCTAAAGCTATTGAGACATTTGCGTATAGTCATCATCATCTCATGACGCTGAGCTGATTAAGGAAGGTACAATTATTTAACGTTTAGGAGTTAGGTGGAGGTTCGGGCATAACTCCGTCATACTTAGACAGATTTTCAAAATTCTTTTTATTTTTGAAAGCGGTTTATTTCGAAATGGTCCCATTTAAATTTCATAGAGATCTGATGATGCGTTTCGGAGGCAGACAACGGAACTCTTCGAAAAATGACAGCAAATTAACCGAGATTGCTGTTATAGTATAAATATGCATTGTTTTGTCCCCAAGGATGATGAAATTTCGAATTGGTGTGTGGGGTAGGTACTATAACAAAAAAGTGAAAAAAAAAAACGACAATCGAAAGAAACTTTACATTCTAAAGAGCATTATTAGAACATTATGCGTGAGCATTACTAGAACATGAGGAGGTTTCAACGGCAGCAGGTAAAGGTATAATTAGGTGTGGGTTTGATTGGAACTGATAAACGAGCTGTAACCAGATCGCTTAACCATTCATCGGTATAGCAAGTTAGGTTAGGACTGTGAAAACTTCTTAGGTACATGTTGAGCGAGTGGAACGCGCCTACCCGTCAGGAGAGCCAGCGCAGCGAGCTCAATTATCCTACAATTACACGAAGCACGCTTTCCTATACGAAGAGCGCGCAAAGTTTGGTGAACGACTTTAACTACGAGCGAACAAAGCAAGCTCACTTTCGAAACAAGTGATGGTAAATGCACGGTCTAGTTGTGTAAGCGCACCCGGCACAGTCGTGTGTAAGATGCATTCGGCTCGGAGTAAGTGCTGACTCTTGGCGAAGGTGGGCTCTTTTTAAGAATATGCTCGCATGTTACACTAGCTTGTCTTGAGGGAGGAGTCGCTGCGCTCACTTTTTTCACATTGCTCGGCTAGGCGAGCTCTGCTTAGTCGTATTGTCTGTGGGCTAGCTTTGCGAGTTACATAGTTTACTGCCGAGCGCAGTAAACTGTGTTCCGCCGTTAGGTCAGCTTAGCTTGATGGGGTTGTGACCACCTTTCATTAGTTGGAATAGAGCAATTTTAGCGTGACAGCAACTAAGTGCTAGTACTGACTAAGGATTTTTTGGAAACTTTCTCTAGGTTAGGCCTGGTTCGATTTTAACCGAACGTTTTCACGAAAGCGAATAGCGCGGTGTCGAACTGCGCTTCATCATCATCATCATTTCAGCCGAAAGACGTCCACTGCTGGACATAGGCCTCCCTCAATTTGGGGGGGTTTGCCATAATCGCCACGCTTGGCAGGCGGGTTGGCGATCGCAGTATGATGGTAAAAATGCATAGAGAACGCTCCTGCCCATCTCTAGTAAGTCCCTTACGAACTGCGCTTACTTCATTTTTTTTGCACTATCTTGTTCCACAATCATCACATCAGATCGTTTGAGTGTGCACTACTGCACGCAACACTTATCTGATACCAATGCGCCAAGACGAACCAAAAATAAAAAGTACGGGGCACTGCCTACCTTTTCTCGGAGCGTTTCGTCGTATTTTTAAACCCCTCATTGTTCTCATAGCTTCTGCTGGAAATTCTCAGGATAAATAATGTGGTAAGCAGACTTATGAAACACTCTTAATTTGTCTAACTTTTATACTTTGGTTTTTGTTCATACCTAAAACTTCGTACGCAACAAGGACAACTTCCACAATTGAGGGTTCATGGACGGCTCAGACCTCCGGCGCGTATGCGGCGTCTCTCTACAGACAATGACTCACCTCCTAGCACCTTCACTTTGCACTGAACCCTTTCACCTGCACACGTGAGGACCTATTGTCTGCGTCAGCGAACGGTAAAAACGTTGCTGAGTTTTTGGCTTTAAAATGCCTATGTCGATGGCTATAAAAGTTGGGGAGACCAAAGAATCGATGGATGTACTGTGTGAATGATGATATGGTTAGAAAGGGGGTGACTACCGAGGTGATGACTAATAGAGATGTGTGGAAGGAAAAGACAATGTTGCGCCGTACATGAATAAATTGGAATAAGGCCAGGAATATAATGATATTTTTTCGTGTTATTTTTGCCATCGTCACGGTAAGAAGCCTACAAACCCCGAAGATTTGCCAAACTTAAATGGCAGTGGGCGAGGCACATTGCTCGCAGAACAGACAGCCGATAGGGTTGGAATTTTCTGGAGTGACAACCGCGAACTGGGAGACGTAGAGTTGGAAGGCCTCCCACAATGGGTAGTTCGAAGACCTGGTAAAAGCCGCAAGAATCCGCTGGATGCGAGGAGCACAGGACCTTGTCTCAATGGTGGTGCTTTGGGGGAGGCCTATGCCCAGCAGTGGACGTCTTCGGCTGAAATGATGATGATGTCGATGATATCGGTAAGAAGTACAATACTTAAAATACGTTGTTTTCATCACTGGTATATGAATGGCATCTATATACAAACACACGCTCAGGGTGTTGTTTCATCTTTTGCTGCTTATAAATGATAAATGTTAAATGATTTTATTTCTGTAAGTAGGTTTGTACTAACACTTCTACACGTCAACCATATTTTTATAACTAGGTGAGGTTGGCGTTTCCTGTCTCCTTTCTGACTACTCTGAGAAGAAAGGCTAAAACAAACATAGACCGCAGTCTTTTTTAAAGTCCAGACAATCTTCACATGACCTGACCAAGAGGTCAGGTCATGTGAAGACTGTGTAGATTGGTGTCTGAAATAATCATCCTAAGTTTTCATTGAGGGGCTTGTAGCTAAGTAATAATAGCCGCACTGGTCGATCATTCAGGTTAAGCTATGTATGCCGTGGCTGGTCAGTGAATGGGTGACCATCTTAACATATCAAGACCCCTTCGTGCCTCAGAAAGCACGTTAAACTGTTGTTTCCGGCTGTTTTTTGTGAATCTTTGACAGTCGTTACGGGTCTTCACCAGTCTTACTAAGGGGTATCGTGTTACCCAGTAACTAGGTTGTGGAGGTCCATGTAAAATACTGGTATTCAGCTGCATCCGATTAAACTGGAAGCCGACCCTAACATAGTTGAAAAGGCTAGGCAGATGGTGGCGGATGATATTTTCTTCGAGTATTTTAAACTAGTGTTAGTATTTTAACCTATTTGGGGGAAATCCTAATGGAAGTCCTCCACCCTGGGGAGGGCGAAGGGGTTTGTCAGACTTACTGACAAAAACCACCCTGGCGTTCCTTCCCACACTTGCACCGGGGATCACGGGATCTAATGCGACTTCCGCGATTCCTGGCTAGCGCCGGCACGCCTCTGCGGGCCACCACGAGTCAGTGAGGTGTTGAACTCCCCCCTTAGGTATATCATAGAGAGGCGCGCGTGGAACACTACGCACCACCATCTCGGGCCTAATGAATAGGGGGCGTCAGATATCATATCTGGACTCATTTAGGGGGGCTGGAAGAGGGCGTTATCCACACTCCGCCGACGCTCGATGCGTCTGCAGCGGATCGGGTTAACGGAAACAATCTCCCGCACCCTTTCTGCAGCCTCCTTCTGCGAAATTACTATTTCGCAGATTCGAACCCAAACTGGCGCTTAGTTTGTGTACCTACATTATTTCATAATCAGTGCTCTCAAAACGGCATGTTCTAGAACCAAAAATTTGAAGACTCGTGACGTCTACCAACCCGCACTGGGCCCGCGTGGTGGATTACGGCCCATTTCCTATTACCGAGAGGAGGCCTGTGTGTCCCAACAGTGGGAACATTTATGTAGTCCTCCAGACCATATTTCTGCCATGGCGGCCAATCTCAACGGAGACTAGCCTTCGGCGCGGGAAATAAGATAGTGCACAAGTGTGTGCGCAGACTCAGTGGCACTCGCTCTTCCGTCACTCTCATAGTCCGTTGGGAAGGCAATCCGACACGACTGGAGAGAGATCAGGTGCAAGTTAATGAATGAGAACGAGAGGCAAATTTACTCGGCCGAGATGGGCAAATCTAAATGAAATAATTTACTATTTACTGTAGGCGATTTGCACGAATTTAAGGAATGCATTTCTGGGCAAATCGACTACTCTTGAAATACTTATTAGCCAATTATCAAGTTTTGAATTCTATTAATAAAGTAATAACATTAGTTCCATGTTCTCCTATCATCTCGTAAAAACCTACAATTGCTTTCTTAACTATTTTCAACCATAATATGTCTTAATATTAGTCGCCTTCTATGACACCCTGGGGAAGAAATGTGATGTTATGTTGCTATTCTTTTACGTCCGGCACCACACGGAATTTTCACAGTAACCTACTTTTATTGAAGTCTTCACTGAAGGCTTATTCTGATCCATGCAAGTCAAATCTACCCATAAATAGATTGAGTATACCAGGGGCCCATGAATACGAAGTTTTAGTTCTCTGTCCCCTCGTGGCTTGTTGTATTCACGTCTGAACGGCCGAAATTCACCTGTATGCACTCGTGAGACAGCGATATGTAAAATTAGCGAGACGGTTTGCGACAGCAATATCAAGGGGGTAATGCAATACTCACACTCACAAGCATGTACCTACATTGTACAATTGTGTTTGTACTCGTACAATTGTGTGCATTATAGGATTACTGTATTACACTTAATTCGTAGTAGCATTTATTTCTGTGTGTGCACAGCTAACGTCCGGATCGGCTTCTCTTTTATATATATAAAATCAAAATATTTTATTTCATATAAACCTGCACGGGCACTTATGAAACGTCAGAAGCTAGGAGCACGGGTCCAAATTGTTGTTTCCTATGGAAAAGAGCCGGCAAGAAACTCCACGCCCTAAAAAATACTGATGTACAATCACATATGCTATAACAGTTAAAACACAATATTTCTGATTCAAATCTTCTAGATGTGAATCTAGCATGCATATTTTACGTGAATACTAGATACTATTAAGAAAAAGAAAATTCATTCATCTTTTTCTCGCATTTGTAATATTAAAACCTCTGTGGGCCCATACAGATTTATGACCCCTATTAAAAACAGGATCGAGTGGCATTATACATTTTTTTCTTTGCTGACTGCACATTTTTTAAATTTCTGAATGCGAATAAGAACATTCTCCTAAAGCTGTTTTCATGTAGCAATAAAGGTTGAATTACCCACCCTTGTTGCCTCATCCAATCTGTATATATGTTATGATGTGCATAACTGCTGATTAGGTGCATAATGGAAAAGCATGATGATAATAATTTAAAAGGTTAAATCTGTAACTTTCCGCAATTTTCAAAAATGTTGGCCCGTCTTTTTACAATTTGCGGTAAACTATAGAAGAAAACGAATAAATTGCAATACTGCTCATCCCTTATGACATAAAGCGAGGTAATATATACCGAAAAGCTAATATTTTTACATAGTAATGTTGTTTTTGGGTGGGACATCATCAACTAACTTCTCGCGCTCTGGGTGGATTAGGAGGGCGTGTCAGACTTTTACTGACTAAAATCACCCGTGTTCCCTCAGTTGCCTGTGTGCCAGGGGCGGCAGTATCTCTTTCGAACACCCCGTACCCCTGGCAGGCATCGGCCCAAGCGGACCCCACCGGTTGGTGCTGACATCTGTTTGAGGCGCGCGTGGAACGCAACTCGCCGTCGACCCGGACTTGGTCCTTACCGGACAGCGAGCTACCCATTACGCGCTGTCCGCCAGCCCGCGCCTACGGTGGCCGGGAATCAGCCTGGGATTCCTGATGCCCAAGGCGTCTCCTGCGGCGGTTAAGGCCGTGAGGGCGCATATACTGCCTCTCCCTCACGTGTGGTGCGTCCCTCTTCGCGAGCATTACTGCTTCGCAGAAGGAGGTGACAGCTACCCATGCACTCTCGCTCCGTACCATGGCCTGGACTAGGGTAGGATGCGAAAGATCGCCGCCGCCGATCGCCTCCACGACGACACGGCGGTGCTCCGCCCAAATCGGGCAGACCTCCACCTTGTGCTCCATCGTGTCCTCAGGGCGATCTTCGCAGTGGAAACACCCGCGCGTTTCCTCCCGCCTTAACCGAAACAGGAACCTCCCGAAACAACCGTGTCCGGTGTGGACCTGCGTCAGGCGGAAGGTGAGGACGCCATGCCGCCTCTCAAGCCACTCCTCAAAGAGGGGACTTACCGCCGCAATCGTGGCGTGCCCAATTGCCCCTACATAGTAAGATTAAAAATAAGAACGTCTAGTTCTTCTCACTATAATAATTATTAAGGGCACTCGCACCCAATAAGGACCTATTAAGGGCCACTTCAGAAAACTCACACTTGGCATTTTTTCAATTGCTTCAAATTTCGCGCGCAGCATGCTATACCACCCATTGGTTAAATGCAATCGCGAGATGACGCGTAAATGCCGCTATTTTGTCAGTAGCGTCCAGTTTGTATAAGACAGCGGTTAGAGAAAACATTTTATAAAATTGATGCGCGTTGTTTTGTTAGTTTTCGTGAAAAAAGTAGTGTTATTAAGTAAATTTTTATAGAAGATTGGATTTAAACATTCAGAAATAACTCTGCAAAGGTAAATACATTGTTATTTTTATATTATACAACTTTAAAATGTGTTCTTTTATCACGATAGCTAAATCCTAATACGGACCACAATAGGAGTTCGTTTTAAGGTCCGGTCCTTATTAGAGAAGTATGAATTCGGCATAAAATGTTATGATTTAGGTTTATTAATGTTTTTTTTATTTCTAACTAGCTTTTGCCAGCGGCTTCGCCCGCGCGGAACTTTCATCCCCTATTTAATTCCCTTAGGGGTTGAATTTCGAAAAATCCTTCCTTATTCCTTGTCTACATTATAAAGGGAACGTCTGTGCAAAATTTCAGCTTTCTAGGTCCAAGGGTTTGGGCTGGGCGTTGATGAGTCAGTCAGTCAGTCAGTCAGGACTTTTCTTTTTATTTATATATGTAGATTACGAATGTAGGACAAAATGAAGTAAGTAAATAGATATTATTTTGTATTTATAACAAGGAAGGCCAATAATAAGAACCATTAAAATGATTTCTTCTTATGGTTTATATGGAGCTTTTCATTTTACACTTTCATTTACCTATTAACATGTTTCCCTAATATATTCTGGAATCTTTGGAGTACATCGTCTTTAAAAATCGTTTAAGAAGCGAGGACTTAAATAGCACCTTTTTGCGAACTTGTTGGGAACAATATAGGTATCTGTGGGGCGATTGTAGTTTATTGTTTAATATTTATTTCCTTTTTTGTTTTATCGTTAAGGAATTCACAATTGAGGAGCTACCAGCTAGGAAAATACTTGGCAACTGTCAACATTCAAAATACCCCGGCGGACATGAAAAAATCATCTTGTTACTGGGAGTTACAAAAAGAAATTGGGTAGAAAGTGTACACACGGCTACACATTAAGCTATACATTTCCAGTATAAGCTGATCTCGCATTGTATAGGATTTCGGTACAGTGCGACTTCAGCGTAAACTGGAAATGTATAGCATGATGTGTAGCCGTGCGTACGTTGACTGATGATCTTGAAAATGATTTAGCTACTAGGATAGTTAAGTTTGCTCATATTGGTATGCCTTTAACTCCTAAAGATATAAAACTTTGAACGTTTATAAAAAAATGCACTCCTATTATGGCCCATCACGGTGTCGTATAAAAAATAAAACTGATTTTCCTTAAAATGCTGTAATTAATGAGTGAAGAAAGTGTAATTAAATACTAAAAAAACAAATATATGTTGATTACTGCAATAACAATAGTTTTATTCTTAATTTTCACTTCGATATACATAATAAGACCTTCAAATTTTTCGTCAAAAATTAATTATTTGCTAACAATATAATATTTAATTAGTTAATACAATTGAATACATTAAATTAAAAGTAATAATAATACAAAATAATCAAGATATGTTACATTTTAGTACGGTCCTTAATAGGAGCATAGGTGCTTAATTTGGCCAAACAAACCTTTTTTAGAACTGTGTTTTGATAGTTTAACAAAGCAAACTGTGTATTTTTTGTCATAATTATAGATCTTCACTAAATTTTATTTATATCTTATAAGCGTTACTTTGTGTAATTCAATAAATTTTAAATTTATAAGTATTCTAATAAAGGTGGTCCTTATTGAGTGCAAGTACCTTATTTACAGAAAGGCCACGAAAGAAGAACATATTTTAAAGTTACAATGGTTATCAATTTGTCATATATTTTTTCTGTGTGAAATCGCTTCCCATCCCTTTTAACTGTGACTTCCTCAAAAAAAAAAAAAACTGTATTGAATGCTTTGACTGCCTAGCCGAACATACTTTTGATGATATACTCGCAACCAACGTGCGTTTATGGTCAGATGTACTCGTAGGTATGTAAACAAGGCTAAAGAAGTATTCAAGATAGTAGCAGGTGGCGTTCCGTATTTCCCATATTCAAGATTCATTTATTTACGTTACATGTCCGTGTTCGGCTCACAAAAATTCACGTGTAGCAATTTTCGACTTAATTGGTTCAGTAGATTTGGAGTACATTGACTGTGCCAGACGGAAGGACGGACAGACAGACAGACAGATGGACAGACACACGATAATCCTGAAATGGTTCATTTTCATTTGGTCGTACGGAATCCTAAAAACGATTGCATCTGTGTACAGACGCCAGCACATCAAGCTACTCCAATCTGTCAAATTTATTTGATAGATTTTCAACTTTATGCCGTAAGCATAAGGTTCATGTTCAATTGGGAAAATTTGACAGTTTGGGGTAGGTTGACCTGCTGGCGTCTGTACATAATCTGTGTTGTCTGTTGTCAAACATTATTTTCTGCCCAAGTCTATTTAATGATATTTCTAAAACGACTTCCACGCGAATGAAGTCGCTAGCAGAAGCGAGTTTCTAAAAATAGTGTGAAACAACTCTATAGAGCGCAATTTCGAGGAGCCACCTTCGTTTAAACTTAAAAAACGGGGAATTTTCATAATAACTGTTTTTATTTACAATCATTATAATCATCTGCCTAGCTTTTTTCCAAATATGTTGGGGTCGGCTTCCAGTCTAACCGAATGTAGCTGAATACCAGTATTTTACATGGAGCGACTGGAGCGTGTTAAACCCAGTTACTGCGTAATACTCCTTGGAAAGACTGGTTGTCAAACTCTCGGTCTTCTGACGACCCGTAATGTCAAAGATGCATGAATGACAGCCGGGACCAAGGGCTTCAAAGCAACGAATTTCAATGACGTTTTTATCCATAGACAGTGATAAAAGAGTAATGCCTCGTATTCATGGTAAACATTTGTTTAGCAACATGGTTGCATAAACATGTTGCTGAGTTGCTCTCAACATATTGCGGGCAACACTTGTGTTGCGGAAACGATCACCCCATGTTGCAGAGTTGACGCCCGGCGAGCGTAAACATGAGTTTATCAACAAATGTTGACGTGTGTGGACGTGTTTGCAACTGTTTACAAACATTTTATACATCAGATACAAAGAACACAACAACACTATAATTTATATAATTTCCTCGGGCAACAATTTCGCAGACTGGCGTGTGTGGACAACCCATATTGATTTAAACAAAGTTTCCAGCAGCATTCTCGCCGTTCATCAACAACGTTGATCAACTGTTGCTAAACAAATGTTTACCATGAATACGAGGCTTAAGGTTTATATGAGAATCTCGCTCGTGCCACGTTCTGATGCAGATGCGTTTGCATATTATTTATATCGATTAGCGTGGCGCAAGCTAACGCTCGTAATTTACTCGTCATGAGTAATGATCTTGGACGAAGTGTCCGCTGTCTAGATCTGCGCAACGAACTTCAGCGAGGAGGACATAGCTGCTGCCAAGCTGTTGTTGTTCAGTGTGCTGAACAAGCGCGACCAGGTTTATCCCGCCGGTATGACGGGACTAAGAGAAGCCTGCAAGACATAATCACGCTGTTCAAGACCGACCCAGACGGCATACAGTTTGTGGCGAAGGAGCTACACAAGCTTCCTCCCGTCACCTTCGACAACGTCGATGGTTCTGTTTCTACATGTTTTTGTGGTCTGTCAAACTGTCAGATTACCTTTCATGTTGTCAACGGAAATAAAACTAAAATATAAGTTATAGTTTAGCGTTTTATCTTACAGTATAAATTGAGAAGCAAACAGAAACAAAAACCTGTGACAAAACAAAGAATAATTGTGACTCAAATTACTAATGTAAAAGAGTGAATTTCGTGAAAAGTGCAGTTGAGTCTTTCTACTTTGCTGCCGTCGTACCGTCTACACATTGTCCCGTTGGTTTCGCGGACTGCTGTGCTTGGGGTTCTCGGTTCGATTCCCAGATCGTGCAAAGTATTATTGGGTTGTTCCATTAGGAATTATTAGTAACACCCTCGTGCCTCGGAAATCACGTTAAGCCGTTGGTCCTGCGCCTGATCTCTGCGGTCGTGTAGGATTGCCGTCCCATTCTATTATGAGGGTCAGGGAAGAGCGAGTGCCTCTGTGTCTGCGCACCCACATGTGCATATAATATCTCCTGTGACGAAGGCTAGTCTCCGCTCAGGTTAGCCGACATGGCCGAAGTACGGTCTGGAGACTGTCTACACGGAACGTCATTTTTGTCTATTCTTCCGTCGACAAAGCGGTGCTCGTGCTAAGCTTTCGGGCGTATCGCCATTTAAGATGTCAAACAGCTAGACAATTTTTTCTATCAGCATTGCTGTCCTCGTTGCTTCTTGAGACGGTCCGCCTGGAAAGTACACAATTTTATTTTTGATCAAATTGAAGAAAGAAAGAACTAGTAGTAGTCCTCTAACTATATACACCTAATGTAATCTATACATATTTTATACAATTCGCCCGTGCGTCTGTTCATTATTCATCTCCTCCTAAACGGCTTAGTACTTACTTAGTTACTTACTCTCGTAAGTTTCTACATGAATATATTAGTTATACAATGAGATTGTAGAATATTAAAAGTTATCTAAAAAGGGGGCTCGTGGCTAAGTAATAAAAGCCGCACGGGTCGATTGATCCGAACAAGCTGCGCTTGCCGCGATCGGCCCGTGGTTGGGTAACAATTTTTACATACCGAGACATATCCGTGCGTCATAAAGCACGCTAAGCCGGGCACTAAAAAGCCCGAAAGTCTGACAACCTAACTTACATAATTAGTAAGACTGGTTTTCAGACTTTCTGAAACGGGACCCGGGACTGACGTCTTAACGTGCTTTCCGAGCCCATCCACGGACCAACCCCGGCAAGCGTAGCTTAACCTGATCGACAGTTGTTGTTATTATTATGAGCGTGTGTCTGCATGTCGTTATGAATATAATGAGCAAGTTCGGTACTATACCGACCGGACGTATGATCTATTGTGGAAAAGGCAGTACCAGTGTGCAGTGTTTGTCTATCAACAGTGCACTGGATGCTAAGAGCTGACTGTTGATCAATGCTCAAACTCAAAGCATTTAATTCAAATAAACCAATTACAGGCACTTTAGAATTGGCGAGGAGTCAAAAAAAAGAAGCTAGTTGCCCATTCCAAAGCGTAGTAGGTAGGTATCTAGACAAGAACGGGCAAGAAATTCCATGGGCATTCTTAAAATTTTACAAAGACGTGCACACTTCAAGCGTTCGTAATAAAAAAAAAACGGCGGGTTGCACTCCGGGAGTGCCGGCAGAAGTGAAAACTTGAATATTAACGTTGTGCATTTTTTATATTTTAGAATGGTTAGGGAATAATTTTGCACGAATTTTCTCATATCACTGCACATTGTTTACAAAGGTTTGTCTACGTTTCATATTTCGTCGAAATATAAGTTTTTATGATGCTATTTGATGCAAATATTACCTAAAACGATGTAATAGCTACTTCTAAATGAATATTTATCCACTTATCGTCGAAAACACACAAATAATAAGAAAAAACACTATAAAACTAGAGAGCATACCACGAAAAAGTACCGATGACCAACGAGTTCGAAACGTCACTTTCAACTTTTTTTTTTTTTGTTACCAGACAATATTTTCCATAGAGAATTAGTTCAACCAACTGTGTGTATCTAGCATTACAGTAAAATTGTCGCAGACGATATAGAACTTTATTTATATTATGAAATAAAGCTCACACGAACATTCGCGCAAGCGCCCTGCGCCGCCTAAACGAAACAGCAGGCGCAGGCGCATACATTTTCACCGCGCCGTAGAAAGAGAGGGGGATACTTCCTCTCCTACGCCGCGCCGGCTGTCTACTATCTTACGAATTTTCGATCAGGTCACGTGTCCTGACGCGAGTGTACGTCTTACGAATTTTCGATCAGGTCACGTGATCCTGACGTGAGTTTATCATTTTTTACCCATTACAAAAAAAGTGTCCAACGCTGCTAAAGAAGTGTTCACTTCAATAAAATTAATTCTGAAACTAAAATAAGCCGTGGGAGATAAGAGATGACCAGTTCCTACTGGCGGCGCCCGTTCACGAACGTAACGTTATGGGTCAGCACCATTCAGCTCAACTATTTTGAAGGGAACTTAATGATCCAACACATGCGTATTGCGCGTACACAATGCGTATCGGTAGGGCCGGTGCAGCGTTGTAACCAACCCAACTCTGTTGGGACATAGAGTCCTAAGCTCCACAACAAAAGATGAAACAGAAATATAAGGTGTTTACTTACCATTACTCAAGATATGTAAGCGAGTCTTCGTCAATTACAATGTTTCTTAGGAAGATCAGGTTACTCCCATCTCGTCACGTGGGCCAGTTGCTCACCAGAGGGAAACGTGGCCGATTCCCGCCTTTTCTCTAACGCCTAAAAACGTATATGGTAAGTTTCGTTTGTATGATAGCTACAATTGAAAGATAACTACAAACTAAGAATTCGTTGAAAGAAAGACCCAAAGACGATTTTGAATAATTTTTAGTTGTATCTGAACACACAACAGTAGGTTTAGTCCTTTTATTTTGAACGGTCAACTAGATTAATTGCGTTATTGACGTTGCTGAGGAAACAAATTTCTCTAACATAATAAAGAAATGTATTAGCAATATCCTTCAAAATGTTCCCATTCTGATTGATAGTGTTTTATGCAATTAGGGTGCCGCAACTCATAAACAAAAAACTTAGTGAAGTATTCATGCTATATTCGTTCTAAGGCAAGAGAGAGAGAGGCGGAGCTATCCAGGACCGATAACACCATCCCTAATTCGCAAACGAAACATGATGGTATCAATATTTCCCCTCAGTAAAAAGGGTTACTATTCAGGGGCCGTATTATAAAGTTACATTTTTACCGATCTAGTCTGTTGTCATTAGTTGACCCAAACGACAGCAGTCAATCTTAAGAGATTTGACAAATGATCAAAATTTCGGATACCAGTGATCAGCCCGGTACCCTGCAGTAGCTAAAAAATATTTAATTAGTAGATGAATGGATAAATAATGTTCGTTATTGTTCACTGAAAGGACGGAAAGTAGAACACAACATACACTAGAACGATAAAAAAGATGGTCTGATCGCTAAAGGCTTAAATAATGCTAGTTCTTCTGGTATGAGTTAAGTCTTTAAGCCTGGCCACGACGTTGTCGCTATCGGCGGAGGCTTAGCGCGACGCAGCGAGCGGTAAGAACAAATAAACAAAAATGCATGAAGCACGCCACAAGGCGACGGCGGCAAAGGCGGCCGATGTTCGTAATTGAGAATCTCGCTGTGCATGCAGCTAATTGCTAAGACAATCATGGGTTACATAAACAAGCTAGCGAAGCAATTCAAACGTTTTTTACAATACCATAAACAAAAATAAAGCAGTAAAAAGTTGCCGGTTGCAAAAATAAAGAACGCTTCAAAATAAACAATCAAGTAATAAAGTTCACTCAAACGAATAACAAAACGCAAACGCATTATTAAACACAGCTTAAAACCAGTGCATTTTTACAGAAATCTTACAAGTGTTAACATAACACCACGCCTTATTTCCCCAAAGGGCTTGGCAGAGTCGTACCTATAGTAGGTACACCTCGTTAGATCTCGTGGTCGCAAGCGCGATTGCTGAGCGTGGGGTCCTGTGTATCTTG
Source organism: Polymixis flavicincta (assembly GCA_949987655.1). Classification (NCBI taxonomy): domain Eukaryota; kingdom Metazoa; phylum Arthropoda; class Insecta; order Lepidoptera; family Noctuidae; genus Polymixis; species Polymixis flavicincta. The sequence continues at coordinate 3,539,300 of OX465171.1, read as the reverse complement.
GGATTTTTGTATATCAATGTTTTAACCCATTTTATGACAACTACAGGGCAAATAATAATAAATTATCAATAGTATTAATGGTTCGGGGCTTAGCCACAGCCTTATAAAGTTATTATTTTATCGACTAATCATTGTGCTTAGCAAAATATAAGTTTATACAAATCACCGAATAACTTCAAATACTCAGAACAAAACATATTTTGAAGCATACAATGTTGTAATTAAAAGATACAGATTTCAAGCATAAAACAAATTACGGTGTAGATATTATTTAATTTATCACCGTCATTGACAGCCAGCCTACACGCACTTTTGGGTATAGTCTATCGGATGCCACGAATATTATAGCGTAATAAGACAAACATCTATTATTGGTTATGTGGAAGCTTTAGGCGCCAGGTTTTAAGCTAAAAGCACAATAGTCGCTTTAGATACATTTAAGAGTGCCAGCTAACGCAAAACTAATTGCGAAGTGCCTGCCGGTTAAGTAGCAGATCAACCGCTGTGCTTACGCAAGTTTGTTCTCGAGCATAATTAAAAAGCATTTGACAGCTGTGGACGTCATCCATTGGCGGATGACGTCCAGAGCTTGCAAATGCTGCAAACGACGATAGAACTTGAGTAAAAACGAGAGCTAAGCAAACTGAAGCGAAACCTAGAAAACCCAAGAACGCTAAACAGCCACAGGCCGATTGCTTTGACTGGCTATTCATAATAACGGACAAGTGTAAAAGTGGAGAGGACTGCGATCAACAAATCCACCAATGGAATTACTTAGTTGTTGAATTTTTCCTCGTTTACCACTCCGCTTCCTCGCACAGCCCAGGGAGTTAAAAAGTTGACTGGTAGAGAATATCATAATCAGCCTATATAATGTTCCCACTGCTGGGACACAGGCCTCCTTCCTTTCTGTAAGACGGAGTGAGCCATAATCGACCACGCGCCCAGTGCGGGTTGGTAGATGTAGCAGGTCTTCGAATTTTTGGTTCTAGAACATGGTGGATTACTCACGATGTTTTCCTTCACCGTTATTAGAGCAGTGGCGATGCAATGATTTACACAAAGTAAAGTGCCTGTTTGGGTTCGAACCCACGACCAATAACCCTTAAGTCATGGTGGTTATCACTGGTTAACCGGTGCTCTCCCTAAAAGCTAATCTATTTATACATGATCGCTAGCTATGCTCTCTTAGATTCAGAATAAGCGCTTGATCTAATATTTTGAAATATCCAACGTATTTTGACTATAGCAAATGCGTCTATTTAGCAGCAAGCTAGCATATGTAAATCGCGGATTGCTGTAACTTATTAAGTAATTAAGTTTTTAGAGAGTTTAACATAATATAACGCACGCCTCGTTATCCCAAAGGGTCGAGCATTCGTGTACTTATCGTAGTTGTGGCGCAACCTGGGAGAAGCCTATGTCCAACAGTGGACTGCGATAGGCTGAGTTGATTGTACTTATAGTACACCCACATTTCGCCAGTTATGTTTAAGTCCCATGTAATAGAGGGCGAGCCTATTGCCATCAACCGGACACTAAAGGGTGAGATATTCCAGATGATTAAATCCAATAACACTTTGCCTGACTTCGGAATCGAATTCCGCTACCTCATGGTCATCAGTACCTAGCGCTTGCGACCACTAGAGGCAGTCATAACGTATAAAATAAACAAAAGCTTTTATGTTGTAGTTGTAGATTTTATGTTAGATCCACTTCTAACGCCATAGGCTTTGCGATCCCACAAATAGCACATTCAAATGAAATGTTAACAACAGTAAACTTTCAAACGGTTTTATACGCATAGAAAGCTAGTCAGAAATAAGTCCCTAATAAACTAACGAATAAATTCAGCCTTCGTTTATATCTTTCTACATTTAGGTACCTACACTATTTTGGCCTATAACAAAAATTGTCAGGAATGCAAATAATCGAGCGAGCAGCGATTGGCAGATAAATTGCAGAATCTATTGAGCACTATCGCATAGGCTACGTGATATTGCTATTGTTTCTATTGCATGCGCAAACTGCCTATAATGTTCCCACGGCTGGGACACAGGCGTCCTCTCTTCGAAAGGAAACCACGCCTGCCCAGTGCGGGTAGATGTCATGTCTTCGATTTTTTTATTCTAAGTTATGCCGGTTTCCTCATATTTTCCTTCAGTGTTTAAGAGTGCAGTGGCGATGAAATAATAATTGTACACAGAGTTAAAGCAACGGTCTGGGTTCGAACCAACGACTTCCAAACTCGTAAGTTGGGACTGCTACCACTGCGCCGCCACTGCTCTATTTTGCTCGAAAATGTCAAATGTCATGCCATGAAAAGTTCACCTAAAGATAGTCATTAGGTTTACTAGGCGGATAATAATATTGTACCTCTTCAATTTCGTACTCGTAACATACTGGTCAAAAATGTGATTTAACTTTGGAAAATGGATGAGAGACACACGAAACCGAGAAGTATAGCGCCAAGCAGTGGGTGATTCCGGGTCGAGATGATGATGATGATATTTGGACCCTCAAATTCGCCTCAGAAAAACTAAAATCGCACGATTGCATAGTGTGATTCGCCTCAGAAAAACTAAAATCATAGTGTGATAATATACTATAATTATTCGAACGCATATTTTTTTTATAAAACGGAAAAGGCGTCTCTCTCGTCTAATAGTAAACGACCAAATCTAAATGAGATCTTTGCCTAGGAGTAACACAATAGAAAACGCATCAATCATTCCTATTCCATTTCCTCACGGTTTTTACGAATTGCCAAAACATCGAAGTTTCTTTATCGTATGTCATTTTTATGCACATTCTGGAATAAATTCTCTAAATGATGGCGAAAACCAAAACAGAATCTGTTGCGTAGTAACAGGCAGACACAAAGCTTTATCTGTACCTAATAACAAAGCTGATGTTTGTACGAATAAGCTGATCACTGGAACTACCCGTAGTATTTTTTTTTTTCATTTGTTAGCATAATTTTTGAGGATGGTTACAGGGTGGATACGCAAAGGCAGCCTGGGAAATTCAAATTTTGTTACGTTTTTGCAGGTCAGTGTCAAGTTGTATGTAGATTAAAATATGGTTCGCGATCGTAACACATAGGTAATATAATTAAATTTCGCGGGTTCATGCTGATCGGATCATCGCGGATCATCATGCTGTGACCTTAGGAGCAATGAATAAAATAAAATAAACAAATTCATTTATTTGCCAGAAAAAAGGTTTACAATGTATGATCTTAAAACTAAAATGACCCCATTACAAATGTTTGTACACCATTAACTTTTATTTAATTAACACCATTAACATTATTTAAAAAACAGCAATGGCTAATAACAACTTGTGCATTAGGATTGACAGCATCTCGTATATTTGATATACCGGATGTTGTCTAGTCAGAAAGAAAACTAGGCGAAAACGAAATAGTAGCACAGGCAGTATAAATCGATATGTAGACCACATTTACTATCTTTAGGAATAAAGCAGACATTGGCAATACTGCAAAAAAATTGCTGTGTTAGCGGCATGTGATTGGTCAAAAAATTGCAAAAAAAATTGTTATGAGCACAGCATATTAATTTCTATCATTGTTATGATAGAAATTAATCTACACATGTATTTTTGATAAATAAAACATAAAAGACAAGCACTAAGATAGCTGTTAACCAATATGGAGGACAACAAACATTTGCAGTGCATAACATAAAAACAATAGACAATCGCATTAACTTAATAATAAAATAGAGGTGAGTAATAAGGACTAATATAAGTATTTAAAAAAAATGTAACGTCTATACTACTAAAACATAAAATAAATATAAGAAATAAAACAGTAACAAACCCACCATTCTCTTAACATTCCTCCATCCATCGACCGAATCTCGATATGAAACTTCCATGTCTCGTGCTGTAGTCAAACTCCAGGCAATGTCACTCCACTTTTGTCTTTGTCTACCACACAGAATCAAACAAATTATCTAATTATCCTCAATATCTATCTTCTATCAAATTTTTGAAGAAACTATTGTGGAAATCAAGTTCAGTTTCTAGAATCTTATGTGGGTAGCCCGACATGTTGGGGACGCTTGAAGAGTAGTTAGGTATGTCTCCTGTGTGATGTCTTTTTTTAACTAGAACTTGAAGACTCGTCCAAAGTATCGCAGGTGAGTTTGTGTTGAACATAACTAGCTTCAACCATAGTCACGGTGGTAACGACTGTGAACTATGGTCGCACAGGATTTTTGTGTTAGTCTGTACATACTGTTTCTGTTTTTCATTTGGCTTGGGTTTGTTCTAATGTAGGTAGGTTCTAGACTCTATCCATTTATAGTGCCGCAGCTAACATCTTTTCGTCCTGAGTTTCAAGTGCTAAAACATGTGTCCTTTCCTGTGGATAAGAAGTTTAAAACTTTGTCAGTAAATTAATTTATAAAAATAAGAACTAAATCAATCCTTCAGAGATAAGGTTTTGTTGTTGTTCCAGACTTTCCTAAAAGAAACCGCACCACTTCCGCACCGCAAGTTATTTTGCACAGCAATTATATTAAAATGCCCACTTACAGAATAGGTCGGCTGACTTCATCACGTCTTAGAAATTAAATGTTCCTCAGATCTTCGTTACACATTTCAACTATCGTCAGTTTAGTCTGCGATCTTGTTTTCCTTCAAACTTCGGTCAGTGGTTCGTCTGCCAAATTACGTGATAAATCGTTTATTAAACTCGGCAGCCGCCTTCTAGTCACTTCTGCCATTTTCCTTTGTTAAGCGTCGTTTCTTGGCAAGATAACATCGAGATCATAGAAAAATCGATAGGTGTTGACCAACATGGACGCGTATCCCATGGGCAGGGTGATCTGGGTGGTGGTGTCTTGGTTTGGTTTAATCCAGAGTTTAAGGCTTGAACTTGACTAGAGCAATATCTAACACAGTTAACACTCATTGACATAACCGCAGAGTACTATTTTAATCAAAAGACAATGGTTAATTAAACAGAGTAATGAGCAAGAGATGACAACTACTGCCAAAATTTAGTGTTAGTGACGCCATCTTTGGCAGGGTTGCCATTTTATCACTTTCCCCAATAATCTTAGTCGAATAATCGGATTCTCTTTGGGAAGAAACATTATAATTCCCTAAATTTCCCTAAAATATAATTGAAGAAATGAACTATTAAACTGTTCGCCCTATTACTAGCAAGCCTTCAATTGTCTTTAAACTATTTAGATAATATTTATTTTTCTTTCAGGTTTGCCATTTTTCCCATCTTATTGACAATCCCCAATCGACTTGAGACTGCCCAATCACTTTGGGGAATTTTCCACAAATTGCCCACGATCATAGTTTTTTTTTAATTTCTTTAGTTTCTTTCACAGACATTTATACAGTAGGTTTCTTTCTAACTGAGTTCATTACTAATGTAATGCCATTGCCATTTTAAAATGAAATTAAATAAAACCTTACAATAATTACTCTCCTAAAATCCGCTGGCACTTTGAAACTAAAACAGAACAACTTATGAGTGAAATTCGTGCATTATCTGTGGGAAAATGTTCATTTTATTGTTAATTTTATATTTTCATTTAATTATTTTTTTATTGTTGGAATCGCAATGCTAGGCCACGAAATTCAAATTTTCGTCATTTGCAGGTCAGTGTCAGGTTGAATGTTGATTAAAATACGATTCGCAACCGTAACAAATACTCATCTGGAGGCAAAGGTCCTCGCGCAAATATGGGAGTGGCGCGAGGAGGCCAAACGCCGGGGCGGAAGTCCGCTGCCGCAGGAAATCGCGGCACAGCGGACAGAGCTCCGGCGGGATCTCATGGTGACATGGAGAGAGCGATTGTCGCAACCCAGTGCTGGGCACGCCACGATTGCGGCGGTAAGTCCCCTCTTTGAGGAGTGGTTTGAGAGGCGGCATGGCGTCCTCACCTTCCGCCTGACGCAGGTCCTCACCGGACACGGTTGTTTCGGGAGGTTCCTGTTTCGGATAGGGCGGGAGGAAACGCCCGGGTGTTTCCACTGCGAAGATCGCCCTGAGGACACGGTGGAGCACACGGTGGCGGTCTGCCCTGCTTGGGCGGAGCACCGCCGTGTCCTCGTGGAGGCGATCGGCAGCGGCGATCTCTCGCGTCCGGCCCTGGTCCAGGCCATGGTACGGAGCGAGAGGGCATGGGGAGCCGTCACCTCCTTCAGCGAAGCAGTGATGCTCGCGAAGAGGGAGGCGGCGCACGTGAGGGAGAGGCAACATATGCGCCCTCGTGACCCTAGCCGCCGCAGGATATGGAGACGCCCTGGGCGTCGGGAATCCCAGGCCGAAGTCCGGCCACCGTAGGCATGGGCTTGCGGACGGCGAGTAATGGGTAGCTCGCTGTCAGGTAAGGACCAAGCCCAAGTCGACGGTGCGTTGTGTTCCACGCGCGCCTCAAAGAGATGTCAGCACAAAAATTGATGGGGCCCGCAAGGGCCGATGCCTGCCAGGGGTGCGGGTTGTTCGAAAGAGATACCGCTGCCCCACCCAGAGCGGGAGAAGTTATTTGATGATTTCCCACCCAAAAAAAAAAAAACAACCGTATGGTAGGAGCTATTACTGTTCAAATTTACAAAAAGTTGTACAAAAGTGAAGAAACAAAAGCGGTTGGTAAATTAAAGGAATAGGCTATGGCCATTTATGAATGGGGAAGGCAACTGTCAAAATGGCGCTGTCGTAGCTAGTTCCCTACAATCCCAACACAAGATAGTAAAACAAGGCGCGATGTAATTTTATTTTAATTTTGCGAAAATGACGCGTTGTTGTGTTCATAAATACCTGCTCCGAAAGAGTCCACCATTTTCGGACATACCCTAAAATTAGACGATTGTGGCTAGATATTCCTTGAGATTTTTCTAAATAAAACTGAATTCGAGGTTACATCGGAAACGTTATAAAGTGATGACAAAGAAACATTTAAGGCTTTAGATTCTGACACTTGGTATATCATAATGATATCACCGAAAACGAAATATTGAAAAAAAACCTTACTCATGAATGATCACGAAATGGAGTGAATGAACGAAATGTCAAATTTATCGTAGCCTTGTAGGCCGTAGGGACTTAGCTATGATCACGTCATCTACAATTTAGTTTTGCCCGACCTTCCCCTTCTGTTGCAAGAGTTGACCCGAAAAAAGACAAATATTGCATGTTAAATAAAAGCTTGTAAAACATAAGATCATCATCATTTGGGAGCAGTTGACATTGTATGGCTACTATTTCATCTCGTTCACTCTTTCAAATAATATCGTCTGAATGAAACGTTTTGACGAGCGATTCAAATTGATATAACGTGTAGCTGTAGGTACTTTAACTTTGTTAATACCAAATATTGTTATGTTATGACATGTACTCAGCTTTGTTAATACCAGTTCCAATCCTACTAATATAGTGTCAGAGTTTGTATGTTTGTTATTCAATCACACAAAAACCCTTTCCCAAATCTTTTCCCAACTATGTTGGGGTCGGTTTCTAGTCTAAGGCTTCAAATGAATACCTGTAGTTTGCATGGAGCGACTGCCTATCTGACCTCCACAACCCAGTTATTGATTAACACGATAACCCCTTGGCAAGACGTGTTGTCGGACTTTCGGGCTTCTGACGACCCGTAACCACTGTCAGAAATGCACAAATGACAGTCTGGATTCTTTTTAACAGTATTACGTGTCACGATTTTGTTAGAGGACGAGACATAATTTATCAAAACGTCCACAATTTTCAGGGCTCACTACCGGCGTCACAACTGAGCAGCTGTGTTTTCTTTTGCTCATAATTGCTCCATATAAAACGTGATCGTGTCTGTCCTAACACATTCGATTTTTAAAACTGGCACCTTACAATTCATGAGCCTCTAACTAACATTTTTTACGCTACACGACGTATAGAATGCGTACAATTTTAAAATACGTACAATAAGTGTTCAAAAGGTAACACAGAAGCAGAGTAAATACTCTTGCTTAGAGCTCCTCATTATTCATGTTATGCTGGTGTTTTCCACAATTTATTCATATTCCGTTTATGCTACCTCCTGTTGCTTCTGCCCTGCTGGTAGTCTGCACGCGATCCGTAACCATGGTTACGGCCGTTCGCACTGGATAGTGACCGATTACGAGTTTCAATGAGAGGGAGGGAGAAAGAAGATCGGAAACTCAACAGGCATTTGCATTCATCTTCTCGTTTTTACTACACTACTGCGTACCTACTAGTCTAGATAGAGATAGCAAGAGTGAAATGACATATTGCTGCCGTTGCCACTGCAAATCTGAATGGGTGGGGCGGGGCCCCTGGGTGGGGCGGGGCCCCTTCAAATTTTACACTTTAAAATATAACTTTTGAATACTGCATTAGCGAGTACCGGTAACAAGGTACAGTTGGTTTAATCTGACTTTAGTTTTTAATTGTTCAATCATAGAGACTTTTCTGACTTTACCAACAAGATGTTCTATTTTCAAACAACCTTTTGTCTTTGTCATACTAGTACTCAACTTTTTATTTCACGGATGCAAGTCTATTATCACATTGCGTAAAGAACATTTTCGAAGTGCTTAATTATGATGACAATAATGTACCGGGACGAATAAATTCAAACACAGTTTTTCGTGTAAATTCGATTATAATATTATTCCTAGAAATCTTTCTACGTTTTAAATTATTTTTCTTGTCAACTCATATGACACGTCTACCGTTTTTTTGTTATTCTATTTATAAATTCACGTTTTTCTCGTTACTCTTGCCAATGATGTTTTGACGCGGATTCGAGGTTGAGGTTGCATGTAAGCACCAAATAGGCCATAATCTCTATGGTATATACCATAGAGATTATGGCCACCTATACATACCATAGGGGTTATAATAGTACATTATGGTACAAGTGTGTAACGTTGGTGATTATCGCTGAGGCGCCATTGAGACCCGAGCCGTTAGGCGAGGGTCTTAAGAGAGCCGAGGACGATAATCATCAATACACACGTGTATCATACGACGTTTTTCAACACACTTGCGAAGAAAATAATACTAAATCATCATCATCATCATCATCCATCATCATCCATCATCATCATCCATCATCATCCATCGTCATCCATCGTCATCCATCATCATCCATCAGCATCATCCATCGTCATCCATCATCATCCATCGTCATCCATCATCATTCATCATCACCCATCATCATCCATCATCATCATCATCATCCATCACCATCATCCATCATCTTCCATCGTCATCCATCAGCATCCATCATCATCCATCATCATCATCCATCATCATCCATCATCATCTATCATCATCCATCATCACCCATCATCATCCAGCATCATCCATCATCATCATTCATCATCATCCATCGTCATCCATCATCATCCATCATCATCATCCATCATCATCCAGCATCATCCATCATCATCCATCATCACCCAGCATCATCCATCATCATCGTTTTTAAGAACAAAGCAACTCAAACAAAAAGCAACCTATAACTCACTAAGAACAAAGCAACTCAACCAATTCTATAACTCACTAGTGAATAATAGTAATGAAAAAGTCACAGTTTGATAATAGGTGTCATTATGTGCCTAACTGTGGTGAAATTAGAGCCATTTTATGAGCAAGTGTGTTGAAAATGATATAATATTGAGACGCGTGGAAAACTTGAAAGTGAGGCACGTGATTAAAGTTTGACTGAGGAGATAACAATTTTTTAGGCCTTAAAAAAGTATTAAGTATAAACGATTACGTACCTGCGTTTTATTTTCCTCTGAAATTCCTCCACTTTGATACTTACTCTTTTCTTTTCGGTAACTTCAGTTTTTTATCCTGAATTTAAATCAATTTATATTATCCTACATAATGATAGCTGTCAGCTCTTCAAGCTGAGGCTCTCCGTATTAATAACTTGCTAAACTCAGAATTGCTAAATAGTGTTTGTCTCATAATATTATGAAAAAAAGACTACAGACTACCTGGTACTTACCTATAGAAATATCTTTTTATGTGGGTTGTACGGACCCCCACTACCACATCCTACTGCCTCCATTCAGTACAGTGCCGCGTAGCCCACCCCCTGACCCCACCACCCTTCTGTTACCTTGCATACCTATCCAACTAACAAACGCTTCGCGTTTATGCTGCCCTGGTACTTGGGTGACGCAAGCTATAAATGTATTTGCAAAAATATATCTTTGTCAGGCAGACAAATGCATGATACAATGTAGGTAGGTCATTATTATCGGCCATTAAGGAATTTAGAAATGAATTGGGAGTGATACCTATTAGTGCGAGATCCCATAGCTTTCTGACATAACTAATTTTCACAAAGATGAAACCTTAGGTTCTGAGTAGTAGTCATCATCATCATCTGCCTAGCCTTTTCCCAACTATGTTGGGGTCGACTTCCAGTCTAACCGAATGCAGCTGAATACCAGTATTTTACATGGAGCGACTGCCTATCTGACCTCCACAACCCAGTTACTGGGTAATACGATACCCCTTGGTAACACTGGTTGTCTGACTTTCGGGCTTCTGACGACCCGTAACGACTGTCAAAGATGGGAACAACGGCTTAACGAGCTTTCCGAGGCACGAAGGGGTCTTGGTATGTAAAGATGGTCACCCATCCACGGACCAACCGCGGCAAGCGTAGCTTAACCTGGTCGATCGACCCGTGCAGCTATTGTTACTTAGCCGCAAACCCCTGAGTAGTAGTCTCATGTACTTATGATACCTGCGCGTTTGTGGAGTTCGCTCAGTGACACCTGGGCAGGTACCAGGAGAGAAAGTTGCCTAAAATTAAGTGTCAACGGCATCCTGTAGAAAGAGGCATCTCGAGTTGAGTACGTGATCGGCTGTCAAAATGGTTCATATATTTTTGTAGAGCTTTAAAACGTCTGAAAAACAGTTGCGGCCAATGGAAAGCGTCTGATACTTTTGATATTACTTCAGAGTAATATTCTACAATATATATATAAAAATCAGCCATGTGAAAATAAGTAAAGTAACACTTTATTTTAGGCAACTTTCTCACCTGGTAGCTGCCCAAGTGTCACTGAGCGAACTCCACAAACACGCAGGTATTATAAGTACACGAGGCCACTACTCAGAACCTAAGGTTACATCTTTGTGAAAATATGTTATGTCAGAAAGCTCTGCATGGGATCTTAGACTATATCTATTTTAAGAATCTTCGTCCATAAAAAAGTCTTAAATTCATATCCTGGAAGAAACCAGTGTTAGTCTAAGGCAGAAAAACGGCATCTAGTTGACAGAAACATAAAAAAAAAGCAGAAAAAAAATAAACAGTTGGCGTGAGATCGGACAGAAGAAGAAGTTAAAAATAAGATTCGTAGAACGATTCTAGAAATAAATATCTACAAAACACAATAAATGTGTTTCATTATTAGATCCCGGTACAAGGAGCTATTAACGACGCTTAAAGTACCTACAACATCAATTTCTAACAGCGTGTGTGTGTGGGCAGATGTTGGCACACACAATATGACAACTCGCCCCAATCCTTCCAAGCTGATACTCGTTGGCCTCAAACACCAGTGTAGCTGAAATGAGAACATTGATATTTTTGAGTAGAAGACCCTGTATCTATTTAGATAAAGGTCTAGCATCGGGTTTGATCTCAAATTCTATTTCTAGAGGCAGTGACTAGGATAACACAACCATGACCCCCTCATTACAAAACAAGGTTTTTCTTTAGGTATGGTTTAAACCATCGAGCCTGTTTTTGAAATAAGAACTTAGAACTGAAATAGAATTAAGGCTCCTTTTACAAAACTGACAATTTAGCACTGGACTAACTTGTCAGTTTTGTAAAAGGAGCTGTATTTCGATGTCATTAGGTTCTTATTTAAAAAACAGGCTCGACGGTTTAAACCATACCTAAAGAAAAACCTTGTTCTGTAATAAGGGGGAGTGTGTCTAGGAGATTTTCATATTCTATAAATATTTATCAGCCATTCAGTTTGACCATGAGCTGTTTAAATGTACATTGTACACTAAAATTAAAAGGATGCTGAATTGAATGCTTTGTATTGCGTCGCGTAACCAGACAGTTATTGGCCGCGTAGTTGTCGTAGCTGTGACGTCAGACACTTCGTAGCAGTTGCTACAAATACTACGTAGCACTCGCTACGAAGTTTTTTTTCCCTGTTTTTTGGACGTTAAAATAGCCCGTTCACACACTCAAGAAGTAAAAGTACACCAGACGATTCTGATCTGCTAGAGTTGGAACTACTCTACCAGAAGACTCTGGTAGGTTCACCTATAACTAAGTGGTAGGCTCTGGTAGGCTCACCTAAAAGGTGTCTTCAAAAACTTTAAAAAATAACTCACGTGTTGAAGGTCAAGCGCAGTCCATAAATTTGCGACCATAGAGTCGACATATTCAACGTAGCATTTACCTCTTCAGTACTTGGTCTTCGCCTCACCACATGTAGTGTTTGCCGGAAATCGCCACTAAACAGAACTGTGACACCAAACAATCATGTCTTTGTGGCTGTGGATGTGTTTTGCTACCAAGAAGCAGTGTGATAGCCATTCTAGAAGACACGACCGTGACTGCAATTATGACTTGCTCCAAACGTTCCCGAGTTTATTCACAATGTGTGTTAATGTTATCCTTGTTAGTATACATATGCATGCATTAGCTTTTATTGTGTTCATTGCTAGGACATAGGCCTCCTGTCTGTGAGAGGAATTGGGCCGTAGACCAACAGGCGGATGTAGTGCGGGATGGTAGATGTCACATGTCTGCGAACTTTTGTTTCTAGAACATGTTAGTTTCCTCACGATGTTTTCCTTCATCGTTTTGAGAACAACGGTGATGAAAAAATTTACACAAAGTAAAGCACCTGCGTAGCGGACGACAGGTCCGCGCCTAGCGCTACTCTCACTTTTGTTGACGTGAGCTAGTACCGGAGTCGAGTAACTCCGCTGGCGGCATGCTTTAAATATAGTACTCGTGTTGTAGTATAATCCTTATGGACATCGGGGCGAGACGAATAGCGATGAGGAAGCTATGTTGAAATAAAATGCAGATTTCTTGTTTGAATCTTGTCCGCAGATTTTTCTTTGTTGTTGCCTCTTCAGGAGCTGTGTTAGACTGACCAAGTGGCGTTTCTTTTTTGGGGATAGCATACTGCAGGTCAACCTGGGAGGTTGTCGGCCGCATAACCGGACTTGCCTGTGGCTGTCTGCATATATTATAGTCAGGGCTTAAAAACAACGCGACAACACGATAAGGGCATCCTGTAGAGTACGAGTTTTGGCTTAGGCGTCGCTAGTGTGCTTGGAGCAGGATGGGGTGGACTGTCTCGGAACTATATAATCAATTTTGTAAGTAACAATTACCTAATGATAATAATATTAATTCATATCGGACTGAAGGTAAATCACTAAAAAAACTATGTAATTATGACATTTATACACCACATCTTGTGGTAGAATGTACAGAACTTATAAAAATATTAACACCATACTATGTAAAACTACATTCATACAAATAAATAAATTATTAGGGGCGAAATTACTCGTAAGTCTATAGGCTCAGCGGCGCGGGCTGGTTTGAGCATGGGTCGGGACTCGGGACGTCGTAGCCGTTCTTTGTTTATGTATTTTGAGTGTACTGGTGGAATTGCTACTTCTGGAGAAGGGTTTTAATGTCATTAGAAATGGTTAGGGTATGCCATGGCCACCGAATCCTACTAAAGCGGGCCCTCCCGTATTAGTAGGATTGGCTGCCCGTGTGGCGGTCGGCTGCCGGAATCAGGAGATTGAGAATGTTCTTTGAATTATCTCTAACCTCTGTGGTCCCTTAGAGGTTTTGACCCCTGTATGGAACAGGACCTATTGGCATGACATTTTTTTCTTGCTGACTGTATTTTTTTTATTTTTGTGAATGCGAATAAAAGCAGTCTGCTAAGGCCGTTTTCATGTAGCTACAACTGTTGAATTACCTACCCTTATTGCGCTTTCCAACCTGAATATGTTATGATATCCATCACAGCTGCTTAGGTGCATAATCAAAAGCGTAATGATGATCATTTAAAAGGTTAAATCTGTAACTCTCCGTAATTTTTTAACCTTTTGGTACGTCTTTTTACAATTTGCGGTAAACTATAGAATAATACAAATTAATTTCAATACCTACTGCTCATCCCCCATGGAAAAAAGCGTGATAATTTATACCCTACCGCCTGCGCAGATATAGGAAATCTTTGAAAAATTTGAACAAAATCTATTCCGTCGTTTTTGTGTGATGCTGGAACATACATTCAGACAAACAGACAAAACTATAAAAAGTTTAAAAAATATATATTTTCCATGTACAGTTTTGATTTTGCTACGATTTTATTATATTTATAGATTTGTCATAGCCATTAATAATGAGTTGTAACTGTTACATGGAATGTTAAAGTATATTCAGTTGAGAAAATGTACCTCAATTGCTCGGGAAAACATCCCAGTGACGCAGTTGATGTCGATGTTGATGATTTACGAGTATGTGTCGCATTTCGACATAATTGTCATCTTTATTAAACGTCACTTGTCACGACAATTCAACTTATTTGTCAAAACTGTCAAAATTGTCGGATGGTCACGTTTTAGGCCCCTGGTTGGTTATCTATTAGCTAGTAACTCTTCCTGATTCATGTTGCGCTAGTACTTCTGGCAGGCGTACTGCTTCCGTGGCAACAGGTGCGCCGCGCCTACATGCCATGTGCTCTTATTGATTTTTCGCAGTAAAAAAAGGTTTATGTAATACTAGCTTTTGCCAACAGCTTCGCTCACGTGGAGGTCGGAAACTATCCCACGGGAATGTACCACCGGGATAAAGTATCCTATTTTTTAAACCAGAGGTGTAATTGCATTATACAGTATCAGTAGGAATCGCTTACATTTTGACAATTCCACAACATTCATGGCGTTGTTTACGTTGCTAAGCAGACAAGTTTTTCGAACATATGAAAGAATGTATTAGCAATTACCTTCAAAATAATTCAGATTCTGATTAATAGTGTGTTTCGGAACTAGGTCATAAACTATCTGTGCCAAATTTCATGCAAATCCGTTCTTCCGATTGTGCGTGTTTTTTTTTTTTTTGGATCGGAAATTATCAGATAACTTCTCTTGCTCTGGGTGGAGCAGGAGGCCGTGTCAGACTTTTATTGACTAAAACCCACCCGTGATCCCTCAGTTGCCTGTGTGCCAGGGGCGAAGGTATCTCTTTTGAACAAACCCGCACCCTTGGCAGGCATCGGCCCTTGCGGGCCCCATCGGTTTGTGCTGACATCTCTTTGAGGCGTGCGTGAAACACAACGCGCCGTCGACCTGGGCTTGGTCCTTACCGGACAGCGAGCTACCTATTACGAGTACTCGCCGTCCGCAAGCCCACGCCTACGGTAGCCGGAAATCAGCCTGGGATTCCCGACGCCCAGGGCGTCTCCTGCGGCGGTTAGGGCCGTGAGGGCGCATATACTGCCTCTCCCTCACGTGCGCCGCCTCCCTCTTCGCGAGCATTACTGCTTCGCTGAAGGAGGTGACGGCTACCCATGCACTCTTGCTCCGTACCATGGCCTGGACCAGGGCCGGACGCGAGAGATTGCCGCCTCCGATCGTCTCCACGTAGATAAGTCTTTTCACTTAAGTTCTGGAGTTAGTGGTGCACACGGGAGTTTATTCGGCCATGCAGCGCTGTTTTGCCGACGAACAATATGGTTTCCTCAGAAAACGGTCAACTGCTTCCAATTTGGTATTGTCCAAGGAATTAATAACCACAGGGATGGATAAGCGATGCCAGGCCGATGTTAACTACACGGACTACAGCAAGTGTTTCGACTGAATAGATCACCGTGTGCTTCTTCAGACGCTATTAGATGTAGGAGTACGCGGTGACCAGTTTGGTGGGTTTCATCATATATAGATAACCGAACGCAGGCTGTGGTCCTACGTGGATACACGTCTGGATGGAAAACTATCCCATCTGGAGTACCTCAAGGTTCTATCTTGGGGCCATTGTTGTTTACAATATTTATCTTGGACATAAAGAACTGCTTTGCCTTTTCTAATATTTTACTATGCAGATGATAAGGAGGTTGTTAAGTCTGTACGTACATTATCTGATACCGAGCTACTTCAGTCAGACCTGATTCTTTTCATACCGCAAAACGAATAAGTTACAACTCAATGTATCAATTTTTTTTCACGTGGTATAAACACGCCGGAAAAAGTGCGCTTCGCGGATCCCGAAAATTAAAAATTGAACCGAGAGAGCATTTCAGCATCAGGATATTTTTGCAGTTCACTTAGAAGCAGGCGCGGAGATGATACAATAAATGCCATTTGCTTCTTAAGAGCGTATTTTCAAAAGTTATCACCACAGGTTGATATCACCCCCCCAGTGGGTACCCGCACTGTCGCTGCGAGGGGGGCTCAGTAGCGTGGTCACTGTCCCATAGTTAACCGAAGTGGAACCCCAAGGTGGGGCCGCTCGACAGGGCTTTTGCCTCTAAGCCAACGACGTAGCGGCCAAAAAGTAGGTTGCGGTGAGGTGCATTGCAACTGAGGCGGGCTGCGATGTCGAATGGGAAGCTTCGCGGCTGAGGGTTACAGACTGCAGCGGAGGAGGAGTGCCGGTACTTCTAAATAGTGCCCCTCCCTTCCGTGGCCTGGACGGGGCCGCCACCGTTTGGTGGCGGACGCGGTGGGGCCGCATGGGAGGAGGAGTGTCGGTATAGCGTTGGCCGCTCTCCCTATCCCTTGCGGCCGAAAAGTGGTAGGCGGCGGGCCACTGTGCTGACCCGTAGCAGGGGGACCCAGGGTGCCAGATACGGGGTCGCCTGGGCTTCTTATGCAATTTGGTTCCTGCGGTGATCATGGCGTGCCATGTGTCCTGGTGCGCCGGTGATAGGAATTATTCCCCTACGAGGAGGGTCCGGTGACGGGCAGCCGTGGCGGGTTCGCGGATGGCTTGCGCGTTTCCGTGTTCCCGCCTCAAGCGGCACTAGAGGACACCGTGGAGTTTAAGTGGGTTACAGTCCCACATAACTGCGCTATCTCCCTGTGGTAGCGCAGTAGGCATTTCCCCAGAATAAACAAAAAAAAAATGCCCACGTCGATGGCGCGTTGTATTCCACGCGCGCCATCAGAGATGTCAGCAACAACTGGTGGGTTCCGCAAGGGTCGATGCCTGCCAGGGGTGCGGGTTGTTCGAAAGAGATACCGTCGCTCCTGGCACACAGGCAACTGAGGGATCACGGGTGGGTTTTAGTCAATAAAAGTCTGACACGGCCTCCTGCTCCACCCAGAGCGGGTGAAGTTATTTGATGATTTCCCACGCTCAAAAAAAAAAGTTTGACATCATAGTAATAGCATTTAAGAGAAAGTTGTGATTTGATTATTAGTCATTATATGAATAAGACTCAATTAAAAATATAAAAATGTTGTTAGGAGTAAGGTAACATTAAACAAATCTATTAAGCTATGCTGAACATTTAAACATGGATCTGAGAAAACAGATTACTAATTACTTATACATAATTAATAGAAAAGAAATAATGTATGTTGCTAATGTACGAAATGTTTAACAAAAGTTGCATTTTTACACAAAAATCCGTAGTTTCAATTTGATTTTATAACATAATTTCAAAGATACGGGATACCGCGTGATCCCGCGCAGGATTGAGTAATCCCGCATATCAATCCCGCGAGATCGAACGAGCTGCGGGATTGCAATCCCTAGTTGTAATAAATACCATTTCTTACCGTTGAACATGAGACGTAATATTAGTGACAATTATGTTTTTTGGTAGGCATAGCAAATGGCTCGATTGAGTGTTTCAAATTGATGTAAGTTTATTTTGACGAATACTGCTGCTTCATTCATATACAAACATGGTAGGATCAGCAACTTACAAAACAAATGGCAAGCAACTATCAGTTGATTGTAACTTGAAGACAGATCGTACACATTTCCTGGTGATCTGCGATACAGGTATTCCTTGTGCAGACACCAGTCTCTCACAAACGAGTGTCACTTAGTTTTTAAGGGAAAATAAAGTTATTTGTGAAGGGAAAATCAAGTTATTTGAATTGAATTTCTTCTGCGCCTTGAACGCGATGAGATATCACTAAAATATTCTCAGTATATAATTCTATTCGCTTCTTCTACTCGCGAGTAGGTGTTACCGCGATGTCAACCGCAGCAAGCGTAGTTAACCTGATCATTCGACTACACTACTCTACATTAATCAATGAAACTTCACCTATAGTACAAAGTCAGTCCTTTTCAGTTATGCTATCCTGGTAGTTTAATATAACGGTAATAATATGAAACCCATAATGAGCATTATTATATTAGTTCTATTATTATCTACAGCTTCTACCAATGACATCGCTCGCGTGAAACAAGTATTTTAGTACCCGACTGCGCTAGAAGGAGGGTTATGTTTTTTGAGTGTATGTATGAATGCATGTATATTTCTTTGGCACGCTCTGTAGCCTAAACAACTTGATCGATTTCAGCTTGACAGGTGCCGTTAGATTCGTCATAACTGTGAGAGTGACATTGGGTATACCAAAACTGAAAACGATGATTCAACATCAATTTTTTTTCTCAAAGCCTATTGAGTAGGGTATCAAAATAAAGGATATCACAAACAGGTCTCATCAACGTCAAAAATCATTATATTAAGTAAAAACTGTGAATAATTAACAAAAAAAAAATGTTTTAAAAGGATGACTATTAGATTGAATACTAATACTAATAAGCAATCACATGCAGTCGGAGGCAATAAAGGATTTTATTGTTAAATTTCAGAAGATGTATTTATTTCATATCGACCTTTAACTGCCTTTCACCACAGTATTAAATTTTAAAATGAGGAAAATTAACCGCATGGAAATCTATCTACTCTAAAATGACGTTCAGTTTTAAATCGTGTTTCAAAACAGATGAAAGTACAAAAACACGGCAGCTCAATTCTTTCTTTCATGATAACGTTCTACCGTACAGTCTGCCAATATAATTAAATTTCACAGTACAGTTCATATTAAGCCAATCAAACGTCAGCTCTGCTCGAGTGCACACACAGAAAGACTTCTACGAATTCCTAAGTGAAATACAGCAATCGTATGATCGAATCGTATGCAGCACACATATGTAGATGCTTGTAAGTTTGCATTTCCCATTATATTTCTGTCGCATACCCTTTCGCGAGTTTTGCATATTGCCGTCTCACGAGTGCATACAGGTGAATATCGCGCGTTCAGGTGTGTGAATACTAAAATAAATACTACGTCAGGGACAGAGAACTACATCCTCGTACTCATCGGATCCTGGTACACTGAATCTATTTATGGGTAGATTTGCATGGCGCAGAAAATCTTTAGTAAATTGACTGCTAATTGAGTTAAGAAAAGGGGGTCAGGTTAATACAAATAAATGTTTTTTATTTCCTCGTTTACCAAATTAAATGCTATTTCTTATTTTTGGTGTTAACCCGTGGGTGTTTTAGCTTACAGAAACACTAACTTAAAAAGCGTAAAAGAATACAGGCCATGTTTGTAGTTCGAACCAATGATACAAATAGTTTTGTGCCTTGTGGTACTAGGATTCCATAAACACGGAAAGTATAGCTCGATAGTCTAGGCATTACGAATTACAACGTCACAGATCGATCGAGCCCCATCAGTGACAAGTGTGAGTGCAGCTGCACACAATGACATGCCAGACTTACCTACATGAATATACACATACACTCTCTAACACGCACATACGAAAAAAACTTTTTTCAAAAAAATAACAACCGACTTCCAAAAAAACACTACAAAGTGCAAAATAACTTTAATTTCGGAAGTCGGTGACTTTGGATGTGTAGGTATTTTAATTCTTTGCCACCGCCTTCCGAAATTAAAGTTATTTTGCACTTTGTAGTGTTTTTTTGGAAGTCGGTTGTTATTTTTTTGAAAAAAGTTTTTATTTTTAACTTTTTAGTTACCTACCCCATACCAGTTCGAAATTTCATCATCTTTGGGGTCAAAACAATGCATATTTATGCGATAGCAGCATTTGCGGTTGATTTGGTGTGATTTTTTGAAGAGTTCCGTCGTCTGTCTTCGAAACGCATCATCAGATCTATATGAAATTTATATGGGACCATTTCGGGATAAACAACTTTCGAACAAAAAAAGAATTTTGCAAATCCGTCTATATACGGCGGAGTTATGCCCGAACATACATAAAAAAAATATATATATATAAACATGTCGAATTGATAACCTCCTTCTTTTTGAAGTCGGTTAAAAAAGACCCCACTGACTTGTTTGTGGAGTGGCAGTATTTGGAACTGTAGTTGTAGATCGTACTCGTAGATTCGAACCCAGATAAGCTCTTTACTTTTATCATCTGCCTAGCCTTTTTCAAACTATGTTGGGGTCGGCTTCCAGTCTAGCCGGATGCAGCTGAATACCAGTATTTCACATGGAGCGACTGCCTATCTGACCTACACAACCCAGTTACTGGGTATTAAGATACCCCTTGGTAAGACGGGTAGACAAATTTTCAAACTTTTGTCGACGGGTAATGACTGTCAAAGCTCTACGAATGTCGATGAGGATCAACCCATCACGGCCCGACTGCGGCAAGCGAAGCTTAACTTGATCGATTGACGTGCGGTTGTTATTACATACCCACAAGCTCCTCAGCGCTTTACTCTGTGTAAAATTTTACATCACCAGTGCTCATAAAACTGCGAATGAAAACATCGTGATGAAACCAGTATGTCCTAGAACCAAAAATTCGAAGACATGTGACGTCTAACAACTCGCAGATAGCCCAAAAAAAATTGTCATTCAATAAGATTCAATGATCTGAGAGGGTTGGATTGATAATTTTAATGATTACAATTCTATATATAACCGCGTGTTACGGTCGCGAATTATATTTTGCTCAACATATACCTTGACACTGACCTGTCAATTGAAATAAACGTAAGAAAATTCAGAATTTTGTGGGCTATCTTGGCGCATCCAACTTAACTGACGACTCATTTGGCTGTTCCTGCGTACGATACGTCTATCTATCGCGCTGAATATTTTCGAAATGAACTATTTCGAAAATATTCCTCTCCTATAAAACTTTATTAGAGAGGTCAATGTCCAGATGAGGTCTGCAACGGTGGTTGGTGATGATTACGTAGAAGTTTGATTGATTCTAAGATATTTTTCTCCTATTTTTACTGAGTATCTTTGTAGACATTGGATTATTGTTGCTAGCAGCGGCAAAATGAGTTGAAAAGTTACACATACGCACTCATACACACTCTCACAAACACACTCACACACTAACACACAATTTTAGGATATAATTAACTGTTTATTTTTCTATTATTTAATTATTATGATTCAAGTAGGTATTGTCTTGTTTAGTTTGAGATTTTACTTGTAATTAGATTAAATCTATTTTCTATTTATTTTGTGGGTACGCCACCTTTACCAGTTCATAATTGTTATTAGAGAGTAGGATCTTCTAGCCACAGTAAATCTTTTACTTAAAGGAACTATGTAGGATTCACTGTAAAAGTTGAATAAGTTTCAGCAATAAACCTGCATATTTTTTTCTCACAACACACGGGTTGAAAGCTGATGTTCTTTGTTGTTCGATTCTTCAGCTATCTACTGAGCTACGACTGCTACGACGGCGTAGCAGGCGTAGCAATGACGTCACTAACGTCGTAGCAACCAAACATCAACTTTTCGTAAAGACAAGATTGAGATGATTGTTTAAATTTTTTTGGTAAAGGTTTCCATACGATTTCTTTACAAGATGAATTCCAAATTCAAATCCCATTTATGACCAGCGGATCATAATGAAATTCAGTGCAATGTTAAAGCTCGGCAAGAGCCAAGGACTTCATTGACTTATTATTATAACTACTTTAGCTAAGGTTTTCTTAAACATAATGTAATATTGGCAAACAGGTGGTGTCAAAAGTAATTTTTCACTTTGTAGTGTTTTTTTTTTCGAAGCTTTTTTTTGTTTTCTTTTTTTTGATACTAACTCCACGCAAATTCGTACTGAAACCACGCATTACAACGTAAACAGTGACAGGAGCTTATGATAAAATTATCAGTATACACAAAATAATTAAATTAAATACGTATTAATTAAGCTAATTCAGAAACAACCGCTGTAAAGTCTATATATAAAATGCATATGGAACCATCCGCGAGCTTTTCTGCCTAGTGAAAAATGATTTACTTAAATCGAAAACGCGCAAACTTTAACCATGAATTCAGCATAACATTCTAGACCCCCCAGCGTAGAAATTTTAAATCGGTTTTACAAAAAAAAACAGCTATATTGCGGTCAGCTTCCAGGCAGCAGCTGAATACCAGTATTTTACATGGAGCGACGACTGCCTATCTTAAAATTTAAAAAAATCTGTAAGTCCTGACTGACTGACTCATCAACGCCCAGCCCAAACCCTTGGACCTAGAAAGCTGTAATTTTGCACAGAGGTTCCCTTTATAATGTAGACAAGGAATAAGGAAGGATTTTTCGAAATTCAACCCCTAAGGGAGTTAAATAGGGGATGAAAGTTCCGCGCGGGCGCAGCCGCTGGCAAAAGCTAGTTTCACATAAACCTGCATGAGCACTTATGAAACGAAACTCCAAAACACCTATGAAACACTTATGAATCTGACCTCTACAACCCAGTTACTGGGTAATACGATACCCCTTGGTCCTTGGTAAGACTGGTTGTCAGACTTTCAGGATTTTGACGACCGTAACGACTGTCAAAGATCCAGGAATGACAGCCGGGACTGTCGCGAATCATGCTTTGCTCAACATACAACCTGTGTGACCTCTAAATTGAACATAAAATTTGAATATCGCAGGTTCCCCGAGTGCTCCTATCTAGCGTTTGACTACATATTATAAAACTAAGTCTACCGCGGCGTCTGTCTGTCTGTCTGTTCGCGATAAACTCAAAAACTACTGCACGGATGTTCATGTGGTTTCCACCAATAGACTGGGTGATTCACGAGGAAGGTTTAGGTGCGTAATTAGTCCAGATTTTGTGTAAATTGGTTGAAACATGTCGATAATATTGTCGAAAATGTCGGAAAAAGTAATGCCGCCTGGGAGCGTTAATTGAAAACGCTGCCTAATTCTTTCGAGATATAATAAAAGGCGCGATAGAGCGGAACAAGGGCTCCAAGGACTTTTCAAGAGATCTGTCTATTGGGCAGAATCAGTTTGCGAAACTGAAGACCAATGAAGGCAGGATCGTTTCCTCCAAGCCTGAGCTGTTGAGAGAGATTGATAGTTTATAGTTTATATGGAGTTATACACGTCAACAAGCAACCCCGTTACGAATCTGGCAAACGACCCAAGAGCCAGATTGACCCGACACTACACCGAAGATATCCCGGACGTTAGCTTGTACGAGATTAGGATGGCTCTGAAGCAGCTTAAAAACAACAAGGCGCCGGGTGATGACGGAATCACGGCCGAACTCCTGAGGGCCAGCGGAAAACCCGTTCTTAAGGCCCTCCAGAAGCTGTTTGATTCCGTCATACTCGAGGGCAAAACGCCATAGGCATGGAACAGAGGTGTGGTGGTACTTTTCTTTAAGAAGGGTGATTTTACTCTTCTTAAGAATTATAGGCCCATCTCTCTTCTGAGTCATGTCTACAAGCTGTTTTCGAGAGTCATCATGAACCGTCTCGCGCGCAGGTTTGACGACTTCCAGCCTCGCGAACAAGCCGGATTCCGTAAAGGCTTTAGCATCGTAGACCACATACATAAGCTGTGGAAGAACCGAAGAGTATAACCTGCCTCTATGCTTAGCGTTTGTGGACTACGAAAAAGCCTTTGATTCGATCGAGACATGGGCTGTACTGCAGTCTCTTCAACGGTGCCAGATCGACTATAGGTACAACGAGGTGCTGAAGTGTCTGTATGAAAACGCCACTATGTCAGTCCGACTCCAGGACCGGACTTCGAAACCTATCCTTCTGCAGCGAGATGTGAGACAGGGAGATATTATCTCTCCGAAAATGTTCACCGCTGCACTGGAGGATGTCTTCAAGGTTCTGGACTGAAAAGGGGCTGGCATCAACCTCAATGGCGATTACATCACTCACCTTCGGTTTGCCGATGATATAGTCGTCATGGCTGAGACTATGGAGGACATCAGTGCAAAGCTTAATGACCTCAGTAGAGCTTCCGAAAGATTGGGTC
This sequence comes from Polymixis flavicincta, assembly GCA_949987655.1. Lineage (NCBI taxonomy): Eukaryota > Metazoa > Arthropoda > Insecta > Lepidoptera > Noctuidae > Polymixis > Polymixis flavicincta. The sequence goes on along the minus strand of OX465171.1, from coordinate 3,515,010 downwards.
TTAAAATGAACATGGAAAAGACAAAGGTCATGTCGAATGCCCATGTAACACCCAATCTCATGACGATCGGAGGCGCTACTCTAAGTTGTGGACGAGTACGTTTACCTAGGACAAACTGTCCAGTTAGGTAAGTCCATCTTCGAGAAAGAGGTCAATCGTCGAATCCGACTCGGCTGGGCAGTTTTCGGCTTTGCAATATATTCTCGTCCCAAATATCACAGTGTCTCAAGACGAAAGTCTTTGACCAGTGTATGTTGCCAGTGATGGCTTATGGTACAGAGACGTGGTCGCTCACAATGGGCCTTATCAGAAGGCTTAAAGTCACCCAAAGGGCAATGGAGAGGGCTATGTTCGGAGTTTCGCTACGCGATCGAATCAGAAATGAACAGATCCGTAGGAGAACCAAGGCAACCGACATAGCCCGAAGAATTGCCAAACTTAAGTGGCAGTGGGCAGGGCACATTGGTCTCAGAACAGATGGCCGATGGGGCGAAAAGTTCTGGAGTGGCGACCGCGTACCAGAAGGCGTAGAGTGGGAAGGCTTCCCACAAGGTGGACCGATGACCTTGTGAAGGCCGCGGGTATCCGCTGGATGTGGGAAGCACAAGATCGGTCGAAGTGGAGGAGCCTGGGGGGGCCTATGTCCAGCAGTGGACGTCTTTCGGCTGAAATGATGAATGATGACAATAAAATAATGTATGTTGCCTCTTTTATAGGTCAACAGAAAAGTCCACGATGGATCTTTAAAGGAAGGCTTACTGTACCCATTTTAACTTTGAATAAAATGGTCACGTACAATGCGTTATTTGGTAGACTGGATGCAGTATTAATCCTTATCAACTACGTTAGCTTTTCATGCAAATTATGAAAATCCTTTACATCATATAATTTTAATGAAAATATTAGGAGGATCAGCAAAATAAAAAACTAACGCGCGCGAAAATATATTCAAGCGTGGGTCGGCACCGATGACAGGCTCTTCTACCTGTGCGAAGCCGGGGCGGGTCGCTCAGTATAGTATAAATTGTGGCATTTACCGAGCGTATACCAAATCAATGAAAGCGTCAGATGTAAGGAAATAAGGTTCACTTTAAATCAAATAATTTTCGTTTTTGCCGCACTTGATTTAGACACGTGCTTTCCCAAGCACGTGGTCTCAGTTTGTTTACAAACGTTTTAAGTCACCTCAACTACGAGGAACAGTACTAAGAGCACATGAACATCATAAGGTTGATTCCGTAGTTTCGATATCACAAAAACGTGACAAGTATTGCCATAGTGCCGTAGGAAATTCATTTCTAACGACATCGAGCTATAGTCTACCTTTGCTTGCATTCTGTGGTCACTTTGATAGGGGACTCTTTAATTCCAATCACAGTGAGCTTTGAAAAGGTCGGTTTTTCGACTTTATTAGCCGTTTTCTTGAGATTCCTTACAGGAAAGTTAAGCACAGTTTTATGCATATTAAGCGTACTAAAATACTGAACAAATATCAGTAAATTACTTCTCAGTAAACCGTGTTGTTTAGTATATATTTGTATTCATAATTGAAGGCAGCACCTGAGAATATGGCAGTCCTGGAGTGGGTTGACACTTTCTTGGCAAATATCTTATGAAATATGACAGGATTGTAATAAATAATGACTTATAATTGGAGCAGAATTAAAGAATAAATAAAATGGAATAGTTTTCAAAAAGAATATGCATTTGTTTATGTTGTAATTTACGATTTTCTCATGTATGTGTACAGCGTACTTCACTGCATGTAGTTGCATCGTTGTCATGGAAACCGCTTCGGCGCACCACACCGTCTAGACACAGTATTGATCCATCTAGACCGTACAATATTAGAAGCACTAGGTTTTCATGAAACACTAGGCTATAAGAAATATGATTTCAAAGGTCGTAGGTACTGTTCGCGCCATAAATACTGGGTGCGATGTGGTACGATGATATTCAATATTTCTAATACTAACATAATGTTATCAGTATTTGTTAAGAACCACAAATTTAATGTGTCTTTCCAACTTATAGCGCGTTTTGAAATGGTTATGAAGCAGCATGATAGGTGGTCATGTACGTGAACGGGAGTCGTCCGTTGACCGTCCTAACTGTCAGGGCTTATTCTCAATCTTACATTCTCTCTTATGTTGTCATATAATATGAATTCAGACAACGGACAGCCTAAACTTCTGGGTCTAGAAGCACGAAGTCGATGGGCAAGCGACTATAGACTCCATCCCCAATTTTTTTTGAACCAACAGTCTTCATTTTTGTCTCATATTTTTCGTGAAGAACTAAATACTAACAACCCGTTGTTTTCAAGTCTTAAATATAAGGGGTTTCCTGAAAAAAGGTCATCTTTCAGTTTTACTTATCTGACGATGTACGATTTGTAGGTGCATAATCTCTATCTACACGTACGTTGTATACAAGCGTGAACATGATATTTCATTAAAAATAAAATACGATAAGAAATACCTTAATTAAAAACAATTACGACTTCCACATTTTTTTAAATGATCAAACATTTTTAATACTACAGTTGTACCATTACATTTTCTTATTTTCCGTGAAACCCTATACTTTTGACGTCATCGCTACAGTGAAGAATGATCAGTTAGCTAAGTCCTTTTAAATGTTTATACCTCTCAAGTATGTATGGAAGTTTGTTGGGAAATTCCATAAAACTCACAGCTTATAACATGCAAATAAATACATTATAAATGAAGATTGGTTAATTACATAAACCTACAAAAAATCAGGTCTGCAAATATTATTCCCAGACTTGTTGAATTGAATAGGGGCTAAGTAATTATAGCTGCACGGATCGACCGATATAACAATTTTCAGACCTCTAGCGTCAAAATTGCGGAAGTCTCATATAAACTTCCGTCCGCTTGTTTAAGGGGTTGGACGACAAAAGTACCAAGTTTTAGAATTATTTTGTTGTTTTTGTACTAATACTAGCTTACATACCAAATTTCAGTTTTCTAGGACATTAGGAAGTACCCTAAGAATTTTGATGGTCAGTGACGTAATCAGGGTTTTTAGATATCAATAAAATCTAAAGTATAAGAGCTATGCAATTAAAACTCGCTCCCCCTTATTACAGAACAAGGTTTTTCTTTAGGTATGGTTTAAACCTTCGAGCCCATTTATTAAATAAGAACCTAACTGACATCGAAATACAGCTCCTTTTACAAAACTGACAAGTTAGTCCAGTGCTAAATTGTCAGTTTTGGAAAAGGAGCTGTAATTCTATTTCAGTTCTAAGTTCTTATTTCAAAAACAGGCTCGATGGTTTAAACCATACCTAAAGAAAAACCTTGTTTTGTAATAAGGGGGTATGTATTTAGTAAGTCCACTATTGACAACATATCTCAAGGATTTTGTTTATCTAGTATATTCCAAACCCAAGTCATAAGGGCAGAATGCGTGGCAGCCGCAACGAAATTCTGAAGACTGTGGCTAATAGGATATCATCCACGCTTTGGAGGTCCCTTGTTAAATCAGTCTTATAAGTAATCATAACATAATTTAAATTTTTCGATTTAATTTTATTTTATTAAAATTTGCTCATTTTGACTTTATTTTATTTTATTTTAATTGGTTAATAATTTTTTTTTAATTTAATTTTATTTAAATTTGTAAATTTTTGACTTCAATTTTATACTATTTAAATCTGTTTGTAAATTTTAATTTTAGAGTATCAAATTCATTCATGAATGTAATTCAAAATAATTAATGTATGTGTGGATGGATCCAACCTATGGATCGTGATATCCGAAATAAAACGTTTTTATTTTTTATGTATTTTTATTTATAAGGGTTCAAAAAAACGACGAAGCGCTTCGAGAAAAGGTATGTAGTACCCTTGCGCTCCGCTTGGCCCGTCTTGGCGGGGGCACTACCGCGTCCCCAGATTTTGAAGGGCTTCCTTAGATATCAGACAACAATACTAAAATCAATTTCCCATATAATTAACTCTTCTGATTTTCAAGGCGATATATTGCATCATGTTAAGGTACGACATTGAACTACAAATATATCTGTATCTACTTGCATTGGCACATATTATAGAATGCATGCATTCACAGAGAGTACACATTTGCATCATCTGCATCAGTAGTAGTGGTTGACAGAGGTTAGGGGAAGCTCTAGTGACGATGACGTCATTATTGAATCACAGCGATAATTGTACCCCTTCAATGCTTATGATTCCCTGGTACATTGAACGTTCATCGTTTTTTTTTTTTTGAAAATGAGTAGTACATTCTCTTTTTGTGTTACGAATGGAATTGATAATTTTATATAATAGTTACTAGGACCAATGCGTAAGGTTGGTTTTTTAATAGAAGACCTCGTGTTAAATGTCGTTTTGATCATGGGAATATTATTAACCAGTTTGAAAAGATAAATGTGTTTTGTTGGATATATTCTGATGAGATACAAAACGCTTTTGTTTGGCGTGTGCGTTGTGCGGAGTCTAGTGGTGTCAATATGGACCATGGATCGTTGAGATATGGTTGCCACCCTTATTGGCCTAGGAACGGTTCAATGTTACCTTTTTAAATTCTTCGATTTATTTTCTGTTGTGTCAATTAATGTCGATATACTTAACACACTTTTTACGCAGTCGAGCATTTAGATTTTTTTATTTTACCTTTTTAAAGTTTTTTTACCTCAATTTTTAAGCAGTTGGGTTTAAAAAAAAAAACACATTTTAGTTATTATAATTAGTTTTCACGTTCCCACACGATTATCATTCTCACTGCTTTAATAAGTTTTTAAAATTTAATTGAGATTGGCTGCTAAACAATTTAAAATCGTTATCTAAAGATCCTAAATGATCATTCAAAATTATTAGAAAACCTAATTTTCAAATATCAATTCACTGGTACCACTTGACATAGTTCGTAGACTTTATTTTTTCTCTTTCACTATAAGGCTTCTGGTTTTCACCATATTGATTATTGATTACTGTACTGTCTTTATTGACACTTTCAAGATTAAGAAAAAAATATTGGCGAGAGAATCATCAGTTGGTTTAGAGTGCCACAAAGGAACGAACATGCACATGACTCTTTAAAAAATACCAGTGTGGACGTTATACTTAGGAGTTATTTCAGGAGTTATATTCATCTACTCCGCCTACGTAGTCCACTGCTGGACATAGGCCTCTCTCCGGCTGCACCACAACATCCTCCGCCTTCCGCATCTTTTCCGTCCAAGCCACTTTTTTGTGGCGACCCTCTTATCCATCTGCACCTGCATCTCCAAGCTGAGGGACGCCCCACATAATTTTTATTTTATATTTACATACATTACAGTGTCCCCAATTCTGTGGTATAGTTAATTAACCAAAAGGTACTTGCAATTTACAACATATTATATCCATGCCACTTAAGATTTAACAATTAAAAATTTAACACGTGCAACTTTACCCTTCCCCACTCGCTCAGGGAACATCTATTCTGTCTGCAACCAAATATAGTGTACGCATTGTTCGCGTCAGGAGGACGTTGTGTAACAGTTTAGTTCGGCCGCGCGGCACCGCAAACAAGTTAGGCCGTCGTCGGTAAACGGTTAACGTATACCTCTGGCGCACACAAGCCTATCCCCTGTAACACACCTGGATTATTTAAGTTACCCCAGAATACTCCAAGGATAAAGACGCGGCGTGCTAAATCCCTTCTCGTTTCCAACTTGTTACTCGTATATCCCACCAAGCCTAGTACAAACAAGGCTGGATACAACAAGGGGTAAAAAGGATATACTCTATGCTGCCTTAAACCTTGTAATGCGCGCCAACATAAGTCTATGTTTAGGCTCAAATGGAGCCCATTCTGCTGCATTAGGTACCCTCTAACTGACTCCTTATTAGCGCGTTATACAATGCCGAAATGGCTTTAATATTTGTGAAAGATTCCGCTCTGCGAAGCACAAATCTCAGTCGCTTAAATGCCTTTTTACAGACATTGATAATATAAGGCTCCTGGAATGATAATTGAGTATCCATACGAACACCAAGGCTTCGCACTGCTGTAGCTGTGGTGAAGGGGTACCCTTGCAGGACTGAATATTACGCTTGTCAATACGCGGTCTCCTCTGCAGGACTCGTCTACTCCACCGGCCAACGGTCGTTCGACAAACATGGCTTACTCTGCATGCTATAAGTAACTGCAGTTCTTTTCCGGCTAACTTCGTTTCTGTTTTTATCCTACAACAAAGAAACTCCAAGTACAGCTTAGTCTATAGCGCGCTGAGCGACATTCTGTACATTTGTGGACCAGCCCAACTGTCAGTGTCCATGTTTCGACAACGTATGCTATAACGGGTAGGACGCATTGGTTGAAGACTTTTGTCTTCAAGTATTGCGGGATTGGCGACGAGAAGACTTGACGTAGTTTTTAAATATTCTCCATTTCAAATTCTTTATAAAAATACTTGTATATTTAAAAAGACCAATTATATTACTGCGTACTTGCGTAGTATGTAGTAAACAAACCCTTCGTTGGTTTATACCGAAAAACTTAATAGGTATGGCGTACTAGCATTTGTTTACACAAATGCTAGTACGCAATACCAATTAATTTTCACTACGCAGTTCCCGAAATTGCGTGTCAACGTTTCTGATCCCTCAAATGGACCCTCTTAATTATATATGAATGCACAGATATACACAGTAGGGGTTACTGCGCGCTAATAATTACCTATGTGTCTATCTCCCCCAGGTTCCGGCTGGTTGGATGGCAACTACCAGATTTACCTGCCTGTTTGTAAAATTAATTTATTGATCCTCGTTACTTCGAGTGCATGATACGTTGTGACGTACCTCAGGAAGGAATTTTTATCTATCGCTAGAGGGTGCACAATTAACGAGGGCTTACTTACACAAAGTGACTGCACGTGGCCGACTTCGCAGTATGAACAAGGCTGACTCGAGATTAATAATTTAAATAGACGGGCACCAACACAAATACTTACTTGGCTACAAGCCACTAAGTACAATCACAATAGATGAGAAAATGGGTCCCCTCAACATAAGTGCGGTATACTGTCCACCAAACCAGAAGGTCAAAGATGATATGTTTGATATATATTTCAACACGCTGGGCTGTAGGTATATCAGTGGCGGAAACTAGAATTGCAAACATACCTGCTGGGGGTCTAGACTCATCACGACCAGAGGGTGTGAGCTGGAAAAGTGTGTTGATAACCACAGGCAAACCCTGCTGTCGACTGGCGAACTAACTTACTGGCCAACTGATACCAATTGAACACCAGACCTTCTGACTTCTTTGTTGTCAAGGACTGTCAGATATCAACTGTAGGGTGAAGACGTCATTCGATACACTATCTGACCACTGCCCAGTTATTGCCACATTTAGTGTTACAGCAATCCAGAGAGAGCCAAAACTAACCCTGTGTAATCGAAAAACTGACTGGGACTCATTTGCGAACTACCTAGATGAAGAAGTTAAGCTAAAGCCAATTAAAGACTTATCTTATCTTGAACTGGGCCTATTATCGAGCAGTGGTGTCAGGCACACTATGTAAATAATTTAATCACCACACATTACTCTCAAAACGGAGAAAGAAAACATCGCACTGCTGCCGCATAGCTAACTCACCGAGAGGAGGCTGTGTACCAGCAGTGGGAACATTATAGGCTAATGATGCACCTATTTGGCGTAGCCTACAGCCACATAATGCAGATGTAACTTTTTTATATTGTGTGCTTTACCCTAGGTCAAGTATACATACTTGCAACTTACTCCCAGCTTGGGAGGGGTCTTACAGTGAACTGATTGTACCAGATGAGGCCTCTCGTAGTTAGCCATATCCACCAGTGATACTAACATCTGTGATTTAGTTCTTTTTTGATGCTCACAATAAAAATGCTTTCCGATTGCATTTGCGTCACATGGAAACTTGGAGCAGAAAATTCAACGATGGTATGAAATGATTTCGTAATAATGTCAAGAGTTTTTAACACAGAAACAGGTAAACGTCAAGGAGTTTTGAGGTGGAATTAAGAGGTTTCAATGACGTTTTATTACTGAAAGAAGGTTCGTACAAACACTTAACCTAACCTATGTAGGTCGCCCCAGGACCCGACGGCTTGCCCGGCAAAGCCTGGGTCCTGGCCTTGCAGGCTCTCGGGCCTCGACTAAGAGGGCTCCTAAGCGCATGCTTGGAGGAGGGCCAGTTTCCGCTTCGTTGGAAGACGGGGAAACTGGTCCTCATTAAGAAGCCGGGGCGCCCAGCGGACTCTCCGTCCGCTTACCGGCCCATTGTGCTGCTCGACGAGGTGGGCAAGCTCTTTGAGAGAGTAATTGCAGACCGCCTCGTCGGGCGGCTGGTGCGGGTGGTGCCGGATTTGGCGGAGAGCCAGTTTGGTTTCCGCAGGGGGCGCTCCACGGTGGACGCCATCATGCGCGTGCGAGCCCTCACGACGGGGGATGCTGTAGCCCGGGGTGGGGTCGTCTTGGCGGTGTCTCTAGACATCGCCAATGCCTTTAACACCCTGTCCTGGAGTTGCATAAGGGAGGCACTCCGGTATCACCGGATGCCGACCTACCTCTGTCGTGTGGTCGAGGCCTATTTGACGGACAGGGCCGTCATCTACCCCGGTCACCTCGGAGAGTGGAACCGGCGAGAGATGTCGTGCGGTGTCCCACAGGGATCGGTCCTGGGGCCGTATCTGTGGGACATCGGGTACGACTGGGTGCTGCGCGCCGACCTCCCTGATGGCGTCAGTGTAGTTTGTTACGCTGACGACACGCTGGTCCTGGCGTAAGGGAGGTCGTACCAGGCGGCGGCCGACTTAGGGACACAAGGGGTTGCGACAATCGTCGATAGGATCCGGCAACTGGGACTCGAGGTGGCATTGCACAAGTCCGAGGCCATGTGGTTTCATGGTCCTCGGAATGCGCCACCGACGGGTTCCCAGATAACGGTGGGAGGGGTTCACATCGGCGTCGAGTCGACCATGAAGTACCTGGGACTTGTCCTCGACAGCCGGTGGAACTTTGCGGAGCATTTTCGCCGTTTGGCTCCCAGACTGGAGCGGGCCGGGGCTGCGTTGAAGCGGCTCTTGCCCAATCTAGGGGGGCCAAACGCCTCCTGCCGGAGGCTCTACGCGGGGATCGTGCGGTCCATGGCCCTATACGGGGCGCCGGTGTGGGCGCCTACATTGAGGCGCCAACCAGCTCGCAAGCTGAGGGCGTCCCATAGGGTCATGGCGATCAGGATGATCCGAGGATATCGCACGATCTCCGGCGAGGCGGCGGGCCTCCTTGCCGGATTACCGCCATGGGATCTGGAGGCAAAGGTCCTCGCGCAAATATGGGAGTGGCGCGAGGAGGCCAAACGCCGGGGCGTAAGTCCGCTGCCGCAGGAAATCGCGGCACAGCGGACAGAGCTCCGGCGGGATCTCATGGTGACATGGAGAGAGCGATTGTCGCAACCCAGTGCTGGGCACGCCACGATTGCGGCGGTAAGTCCCCTCTTTGAGGAGTGGTTCGAGAGGCGGCATGGCGTCCTCACCTTCCGCCTGACGCAGGTCCTCACCGGACACGGTTGTTTCGGGAGGTTCCTGTTTCGGATAGGGCGGGAGGAAACGCCCGGGTGTTTCCACTGCGAAGATCGCCCTGAGGACACGGTGGAGCACACGGTGGCGGTCTGCCCTGCTTGGGCGGAGCACCGCCGTGTCCTCGTGGAGGCGATCGGCGGCGGCGATCTCTCGCGTCCGGCCCTGGTCCAGGCCATGGTACGGAGCGAGAGGGCATGGGGAGCCGTCACCTCCTTCAGCGAAGCAGTGATGCTCGCGAAGAGGGAGGCGGCGCACGTGAGGGAGAGGCAGCATATGCGCCCTCGCGACCCCAGCCGCCGCAGGATACGTAGACGCCCTGGGCGTCGGGAATCCCAGGCCGATTTCCGGCCACCGTAGGCATGGGCTTGCGGACGGCGAGTAATGGGTAGCTCGCTGTCCGGTAAGGACCAAGCCCAAGTCGACGGCGCGTTGTGTTCCACGCGCGCCTCAAAGAGATGTCAGCACAAAAAGTGATGGGACCCGCAAGGGTCGATGCCTGCCAGGGGTGCGGGTTTGTTCGAAAGAGACACCACAGCCCCTGGCTTAAGGGCTACTGAAGGAACACGGGTGGGTTTTAGTCAGTAAAAGTCTGACACGCCCTCCTGCTCCACCCAGAGCGGGAGAAGTTATTTGATGATTTCCCACCCAAAAAAAAAAAAAAAAAAACCTATGTAGGTCAAAAATAAATTACGTTTTAAAACTATATTACCCTTACTACAAAAAAAAGTTTTTACTAAAACCCATTTTTTTATATCAAGTTAAAACCACCAAGCCAGTTTTTGAATTAAGAACCCAACTTTTACAGAAATGTAGTTAATTGTACAAAACTGTACTCAGATCCTAGTATTATTTTTTGTATTCAGTCTTTATCCGAATCGAAATTAAGTTGAAAATGCAAAAACTGTCTCAGAACTTTGAAATGCAAAGACGGTATGAGCTCGGTGTTTCCCATCTGACTGCACTGAGAAGAAAAACCGAAACAAATTCAGTTATGTATAGGAATTCGTAACACAAAGGAGACGTGTTGCCGGGCAGTAGTTTGTGTATTTTATAACTTTCTGAACTTTCTGAAGAAAGTGAATTAATCTCGGCGAAGGATCACCCAAAATGATTTTTTTGGGAATACGCTCTTTTTGCCTTCTAAACTTCCTAAACGAAGTAATTAGTGAATGCAATGCTCGACGCGTTTTCGTATTGTTTTGTTAGCCTCACGAAAATACTATTCCAGGAAACGTTAGTTGAATTCAAACTCAAACTCAAAAGCAAACCCCAACTGAAAAGTTGTTTGGAAACACGAAAACAACGAAAACTTTCCTTTAAATTCCTGGCTATTTTCAAATCGATCTCGAAAAAACCTGGGAAAACTTGGGAAGACAAAATTAACGTATCGGAATGGAATGTCAGGTTGGTCGGAGCCCTAGCAGGCAGTAGCGAAATACCATCAGTGCACATGTATTTCGCGTCAAAGAAAATTAAAATGTTCAGTGCATGCTGTAAGTTTTCTCAGGGCCTTTTTAATTGAAAGCAGTTTTAAGAAACTCGTTTTAACATTTGTTTTGTATATTTTGTACGTTGGTTCGCGTTGCAAGTGACGGCAGGAATTAACTCGCTCGAATGGTCAAACGTTTGGAACAAAAAGTTAAGGTTACAACGAAAATTAAGAAAAAAAGTACACTAACTTTTTTACTACTTACGTAAAAAAACGTGCCTATTGCCTAATACGTGTTTCTAGAATCATCAATTCACCAAACAAATTAATTTCGTGCAAGTCGCCTATAGAAAATGTTATACTATTTCGAAGAGAAGTTTCGCCGAGACGTCTAGTCAAGTGACAGACTGACAGTTTTTATTACTGCTTATGTTAAAGACCACTTTAGCACGACTTCAAATTTTCTTGTGTCAAAGGTTTTGCAATCATTTTATCTGTATCATCTTTATTAAATTCTTTACTACTATAACTCTTATAAAGTGATGTCTGACATCAATATTTTTCAATATCAATATTTTTCAATATCCCAGCCCTCGAGGGTGTTAAGAGCGGAAGGAGTTGCGTGGTAGCTCGGTTCGGGGATATTGTCGTGGTAGGCGTGTACTTCTCCCCGAGTCGAACTCTCGCTGAGTTCCACAACTCCCTTGTGGAGTTGAGAGCCGTCATCGTCTAGTTTCGTTCCCTCCCCGTGCTTGTCCTCGGGGACTTCAATGTATGGTTAAACCGTCGTTAATCGTTACTTAACTTTAAGCAACGTTTGTAAATAAACCTCATTATTCTCACTTGAAGAAACAACAAGAATAATGAACTCGGGATTCTGTGATATCGTGATTTAAAAGAGTGTCTTTGGTGTTTCCTTCCTTTTTCTTCTCCATCTACGTTTTTATGGACGGATTTCAACGTATGAAAGCCGGAATCAACGGTTTATGGTGCCTTCCGTGTAGGGTTCATTCCTGGGAATTCCCGAGCCGAGAATTCCCGGGAAATCGTTGGGCTTTGTTCCCGGGAAATTAAGCTCGAGAAAAAGTCGAGAACTCGAGAAAACATACCTGTTTTTTTTTTTTTTTTGTTGGGAAATCATCAAATAACTTCTCCCGCTCTGGGTGGAGCAGGAGGGCGTGTCAGACTTTTACTGACTAAAACCCACCCGTGTTTCCTAAGTAGCCTGTATGCCAGGGGCGGCGGTATCTCTTTCGAACAACCCGCACCCCTGGCAGAAATGAATACTGTCACGATGCGCTAGTGTTAGTGTCTCTCCGAGCGATACACACCTATTTGTGCTGATATCTCTTTGAGGCGCGCGTGGGACACAACGCGCCGTCGATCTGGGCTTGGTCCTAACTGGACAGCGAGCTACCCAATACTCACCGTCCGCAAGCCCGCGCCTACGGTGGCCGGGAATCAGCCTGGGATTCCCAACGCACAGGGCGTCTCCTGCGGAGGCTAGGGCCGTGAGGGCGAATATACTGCCTCTCCCTCGCGTGCGCCACCTCCCTCTTCGCGAACATTACTGCTTCGCTGAAGGAGGTGACGGCTATAGTATCTATGCACTCTCGCTCCGAACCATGGCCTGGACCAGGACCGGACGCGAGAGATCGCTGCATGGACACGGCGGTGCTCCGCCCAAGCCGGGTAGACCTCCACCGTACGCTCCATCGTGTCTTCAGGGCGATATACGCAATGGAAACATCCGGGCGTTTCCTCCTGCCTTATCCGAAACAGGAACCTCCCGAAGCAGCCGTGTCCGGTGAGGACCTGCGTGAGGCGGAAGGTGAGGACGCCATGCCGCCTCTCCAACCACTCCCCAAAGAGGGGACTTACCGCCGCAATCTTGACGTGCCCAAAATCATATTTGTTTAATTTATGTTTTTGTAATTATAAGTACTTGCACAATATTTAATACCATTTGTATGCCACTATATCTGGAGGAACCTTGACTCCTAAAACACAGGCTTTTGGCCTAGTTTAGGAGGCATCAGTTTACCCTTTAATGTGACTCTATTGTACAATATAAAAAAAAAAAAACTATAAATGCTTTACTTTTTCTAAAGGCATATATTATTTTATCAAACAGTAAGCAAATCTAATTGTTTTGTATGTACATATGTTCAGATGTTGTTTTATTGATAATGCAGAATATTTGAAGTTGATTTTTTTCCTAATTAACCTGCCAAAAATAGTGTTGTGATTGTAGCTAATAAGTCAGCGTAGTATTAATGACCCAATGACCTTGTGAAGGCCGCGGGAATCCGCTGGATGTGGAAAGCACAAGACCAGTCGAAGTGGAAAGGCCTGGGGGAGGCCTATGTCCAGCAGTGGACGTCTTTTGGCTGAAATGATGATGATGGTGTAGTATTAATGTTATATTTTTTTTATTTTGTTTGAGAGGAGCTAATTTTGTTGAAAACTGTTAGTAAAAGTTTTATGATTATTAAGATACTTTTATTTAACAGGAAAACCACTTAATTTATTGATTTAAAATAAGGTATTTTTCTATGAAATATATATATTTTTTGTATGTGACGTCTTTTTTCATTTTTTTAACCGAAAAGGTACATAGGCGAAAACATACGTAAATGAAAATTTCTCGACAACCCGAGAAGACCCGAGAAATTAGCCTCGAGAATTCTCGAGACCCGAGAAACTGAAAAGCTCGAGAAATCATGAACCCTACTTCCGTGGTACGGAAGGGTCTATATGTTAAGATGGTCACCCATCGACGGGTCAACCTCGGCAAGCGTAGCTTAACCTGATCGATCGACTCGTGCGGCTGTTATTACTCTGCTGTTTTTACCTAAGGTACTTTATATCGAATTTTGTTTTCAATGAAATAACATATTCACGCTTGTAACCCCGTAGTTGTTGACTGTTATTTATTATTTAACTACGATATAAAAACTGTACAATTATAGCTGAACGATATTTTTCTGTCATCATAAACGACTTTAAAAAAGTTGGGATCGATTTTAGCAATAAATTATCCGAAGACCTTTTGTAAGTGACAGCAAAAGAGTCTTTGACTACAAAAGTAATAACCTCCACTCAGGCAAACAGCTTTCCAATCACATAATGTCTGCTGCACTGAGGCAAAGGAGATCCCACTCAAATAACAATTCGGAAACATTTAAACAGCTTCACCGGAAATGACTTACCTTTATGTGTGTTTCTGCAGATGATTTAAACGAGTTCATAACGTATCTCTAAACAAAAGTCAATATCCGAACGCTTCGGAAATGAACCAGACAACTCATTGACATTAAGGTGGGTGGAAGGTAGCCCACGAAATTCTAAGTTTCTTATGATTTTTTTAATTTGCTAGGTTGTATGTGTATTAAAGTATTATTCGCAATCGTAACTAAAATGACTTTAACGAATTATAGTCATTGGATTATGCTTGATCTAGCCAAGCAACCAGTAGAGGGATGGCCATCGCTGGTGAATCGTACTCGAAGCGTCAAAAAGCACAGAACGCATCTGTTAAAGGCTTGCAAGGCCAATTAAAAGATTATAATAATCGCATGGTCGTATAGGGTCGTATTGACGCTTTTAATTATAATTATACTGTAAATCCATGTTTAGTACGGTCGCCAATCATAGTTTAGTTTAGCATTGCAAAAAACCTAAGAAATATTTATTTCGCGGGCTACCGTGGCACTTCCACCTTAAACCACAGATGCTTTCAAAATGTATCTCTAAACAGAAGTCAATATACGAACGCTTCGGAAATGATCCAGACAACGTATTGAACGATTACTTTTACGTCAAAGGCAAAAGCCTCAGAACACAGTAAGATACTTATTTCCTTCGCATTATTTTCGCAAAACAAGTAAGTAAATGAATGTACAGTCACAGTACAGGCCCACGTCAATGGTTACAGTGACGTGTTTAGATGTACATACGCTTCACATTCTGAAAAATTTTCATCTGAACATACGTTGCCTTGGCTAACCTGAAGACTCTAAAGTCTAAATATAATACGGGTACAGAGGGGTAAATTCGTAACACAATGTCAGTTGGAATGGGTTTCATTTTGACAGTTCAACAATTTGTCTGACTTGAGGGTTGAGGCTTGAGAGGCTTGTGGCTAAGTAATATTAGCTGCACGGGTCGATCGATCAGGTTAAGCTACGCTTGCCGCGGTTGATCCGTGGATGGGTGACCATCTTAACATACCAAGACCCTTCCATGCCTTGGAGAGCACGTTAAGTCCAACGGCTTAACGTGCTTTCCGAGGCACGGAGGGGTCTTTGTCCCGGTGGTAAATTGTGGATCTTTGACAGCCGTTACGGGTTGTCAGAAAGCCCGAAACTCTGTCAACCAGTCTTACTATGGGTTATCGTATTACCCAGTAACTGGGTTGTGGAGGTCAGATAGGCAGTTGCTCCATATATAATAATGGTATCCAGCTACATCCGATTTTACTGGAAGCTGCCCTGCCTGTCAGGCTAGGCAGATGATGAAGTTGTTGAGCAGATTTGGCAAAGTAAAGAGCTTCACGGACGCTTTTTCCGGGCCCTACATTGACCCGATGTAGACCAACTAGCGTCCGTAGCCTGGCTGCGTTTCGGTGACCTCTTTGGGGAAACCGAAGGTTTTGTCTGTGCAATTATGGACGAAGTTATCACTACCGGAGATTTATTGTGAAAGATGGTACGGTTGACATCTGTCGGGCATGCCACCGTCCGGGAGAATCAATCAGACACATAATCTCCGGGTGTTCTCGTCTAGCTAACGAAGAGTACTTGCATAGGCACAACCTTGTAGCCAGGATTATCCACCAGCAACTTGCTCTAAAATACAGCTTTGTGGAATCAGAAGTGCCGTACTACAGGTATGTGCCCGACCCAGTTCTCGAAAATGGACATGTCACACTGTACTGGGATCGATCCATCTTCACTGACAGGACTATTGTTGCCAATAAGCCTGATATAGTGATGGTGGATCGACTAGAGCGGCGTTGACATAACGGTCCCGCATGACGGGAACCTCGTGAAAGCCGAGAAAGATAAACAAATCAAGTATCTTGACTTGGCTCGCGAGGTTGTCGACATGTGGGATGTGGACTCAGTGATCATTGTACCGATAGTCATAACCGCCAATGGTTTGATAGCAAAGAACCTCGACCAACACCTAAGGAGGCTCTCGTTGGGCACCTGGGTCAAGGGCTTGATCCACAAAGCGATACTCCTGGGGACGGCTCGTATTGTCAGGAGGTTCCTCTCTCTGGAGCCCTGACCGCTGGTAGCTTGGACCCTGTTCCCGATACCGGTGGGTTACAATTTTTTATATTTTTAAATGTTTTTATATTTTTACACTAATATTAAAAAATTTAATTTATATGTGTATATTTTAAAATAAAGGAAATAATAATAAAATAAATTGGACCTTTTACTCTGAAGAAAACACGTTGATTTTCCCCATTCTTTCTTAAAGGTACATTGAGCAAGACCAATAAAAATTGTACAGGACTAGGTGTTTCGCAACGAGAAACCTGTGGAAGTAAGTTTCATAAACATTTTTCTTAACTATTTCGAAATTTGAATGGTAGGCAAAAGAGGTTATTTCTTCTAATTTTGAAATCAACGTCAAACGCTCGTGACGTTGATTGATTTCAAAATTCGAAGAAATAAACTCTTTTGTTTAACTAAAAAGTTGGCAAAGTAAGTCACTGAGGGTGGCGGAGTTTTGTATTGCGACCAGTTGGTCTATTCCCAGAAAAACAAAGGCCTTCTGTCAAATAAAAGAAACAAGAAGTTGATTGCTCAACACGGTTACCTCTCTTGAAACAGTCTAAAACACACAGCTTACACACATTTTTAACCGGCATTAAAAAACGGAAGAGTATATACAAAGACAGAGTAAGCGCAAGTCCTGAATGTAGTTTGTTCAGATTGACCTCAGATTATCAATACTAATATTATAAAGAGGTAAAATTTGTATGTAAGTTTGTATGTAGGAGGTAATCTCCGGAATAATAATAGCCGAGATATCACAATTTTTGTCGAACCAGGTGGATTAAAACAGAGTTATTTACATGCACTGCCTAAACCGTTGTATTAAATTGAAAATAATGTAACGCAACTTGATCCGCCTTATACAGTTCTACAAAAAAATCCGCGATACCATATGTTCGAGTTTTAATCGAACACTCAGCGAAAATGCATAGTTATATCGAACGCATGAATGCACATTCGCTCGTCCACCAAATCGTGGGCCAGTTCGCATTTAGATCTCATTAGAGACACGTGTTATTTTCAACATCTACCAAACCCCAATGGGCACGCGTGGTGGAATACGGCCCAGTCCCTCTGACTGACAAGAGGCCTGTGTACCAGCAGTGCACGACAATCGATTAGCATACAGCTTTTCAGTCACCGGTGCCAAATTCAGCCTTCCTCTTTCAAAAAGTTCAAAAATGCAACATTATTTAATTTCAAATATGCTTAAGCAAATGGTTAACCATACATGTGATAATTGTATATCATTGGTATCATCATCATCTGCCTGGCCTATTCCCAACTATGTTGGGGTCGGCTTCCAGTCTAACCGGTTGCAGCTGAATACTAGTATTTTATATGTAGCTACTGTCTATCTGACCTCCACAACCCAGTAACTGGGTAATACGATAAGAATGGTTGTCAGACATTCAATCATCTGACGACTCCTAACGACTGTCAAACATGCACAAATGGCACGGAGGGGTCTTGGTATGAAAATATGATCACCCATCCACTGACCAACCGCGGCAAGCCTGATCGATCGACCCGTGCGGCTAGCGTTACTTATCCACAACTCCCTCACATAAAATAAATTAATATGGCGCCAATAATCTGCCATTTTCGTTTTCATAATTTTAACATATTCAGTGTCACTCTCACAATTGAGGCAAATTTAACTATGCCTCTCCAGTTAAAATCCCTCAAGCCGTTTAGGCTACAGAGCGTGTCAAAGAAATCCACATATATACATACATGGTACACTCAAAAAACATAACCCTCCACCTGGCGCAGTTGAGTAAAAACTTTAAAATTAAACAAAATAAAATTAAGAATGACATCAATGAAAGTAGTTTAAAATTAAATTCTAACGTTTATCCTACAAATATTGAATATTCAGATACACTGTAATATGTTTCAGTTACCAAAAACTTTTTAGGTTTTTTAACTAATATTTTATGTGTGTGATATTGTAGGTGATGAGCCCGAATATTTTTTTCAGCTTAGAAATCTTTTTCCAACTTGACTTCTCTCTGTCATGCCTCCTTTTTTTTCAAAATCATTCCTTTCTGTTTTTCTCGCCGCCATAGATAATCTCACCTGCCGGTCTAGTCGGCCAAGACAAACCTCTTTGATAAAAACCGAGAGTGCGTTTAAGAATCTTAAAATTTAGAATTTAGAATTCCGTTATTTAGTAGACAGCGTAATTAGGTATAAAAAACCAATTTTAGGCTATCCAAAACGATTTAAAATTATTTTTAGTAAATACAATCCTAATGCAACCTTCCTTGAATACACTGCATAGACAATTAAAAGAATAAGTAGACATCAGTTTGACACGTGACTTAAATGTCATAACAGTAATATTATGATGTAAAAAGATGGAAAATTCTAATGTAAAATCAGGTAATTATAAATAGACGAATCGTTTAAGACCGATTCGCAGAGTACTAATACAGAAAACAGTGTGTGAAATATAAATAATGTAAGAGGATAAGTCGTAAAAGGATACTAAAGCATAAAGATGATGTGAATGAGTGAAAAAGATGCGAAAGTACAGTATCAGTAATAAACAGATACTATAATAGATAATTTAATAGTTAGGTATAATTAAGAAAACTTTAAAGTAACGTTGCTCCAGTTACTTGAGTGTAATATTTTTGTTAGGTACTGTAATGTTGGTGTTAGTGGCTTGTGTACTGTTTTTCGGTAAACTATCTGTCATACTTATGTAATAGTTGTACAGATTCATCGGATTCCCTTGGCGTAAATGTTGGCGAGAGGGTGATGTTAGGTGTTTTATAACGGCTCATTTTTGATGTAGAAGGCCCAGTCCAAGGATCTGACTGAGGCTCTTTCAGTGTAATGGCTCCTACAATGCCTTTACATATTTTAGACTTATTTTGGATGGAATCCTCTATGTATCCCTCTACAACCGCATTGGACTTCCAGCCTCCACGGCGCTTAAGGGACAGGAGATCAGCTCCTGAATCGGCCAAATGTGTGGATGAAGTTCTTCGGAAACAATGACCCTTGTACAACAGGGGTAATGGAAGTTCAAGAAATGTTGCTATTTCTCGTGGGATACTACCAATTTTATTAGCACCCATAGGCTGTCTAGTCTAACACACTTTCCGTTGCGATATTGTAGAAAAAATCGATTGATTGGAGTAGGCTAAGGCTTGATATTTCTCAACAATTGTTACGTATTCCTTGCGAATGACGAAGTTGCGTTCTCTTTTTGCCTTTGTATTGGGTAAATTAATTTATAGTCAGTCATCTGAGTGTTTCTCAATGTTTTTGACATTAAGTTGTGTTAGTTCGACATGCTCCGTGTCTACCAATAATAAGAACAACCTGTAACGTAAAGAGTACCTATTTTAGTAGATAAATTAATAAAATTGATATGCATGTATAATTATGCCTATCAACATCTATTAAGTACGTATTAGATTATGACGTATTATAGTTGATTAATATACTTAAGTAGATACTGAATGTGCAACTGACTTACTTTTGTCGCCAAATATACGGTGCTTCGTTAAGAAACTTTTCAATTTCAGATGCTGTGAAAACCTTCGATTTTTTGGTTGATTACCAGATGAGGCTCTTTTTAAGAATGCCACTAATTTAGGATAGTTGTCGATATGTATGTCTTTTTTCATCTTCGTATTTTGTCTCGGATAATTCAATGAAATATACCATCAAAACATATTCTGAGAAAGTTTTGGCTCCTTTAGCTAGTCGCCACGTTTTAATCATATCGTACTGTTTCAAATACTTCTCGCGTGATTGTTGAGGGAGAAAACTCATTTGCGCATTATTAACAGTTTCAGTCAATTCTATTGGCGTCAAATAAACTTCCTAGTCGCTAGAACCACTCATTTTAGGTTTTTCACTAGTTTTCAAGTTTCTTGTTTTTAAACTGAGGTTATAACAATATGACGTGAAAAAGAAGTGACGCGCGCAAAGCAAATAAAAAAAAAGTACACCAAGAAGATTCCGAGTCTGAGTTTTTAACAAATTAAAAAAGGTTGTATGATAAAGTCTAATGAAAGGTGACGGTTGTATGATGTTTTGAATTCACAAACTTAGTGCACACGATGTTCTCAATTCAATTTACTTTATCCTCTAGCGGATAAAAACGGCTTTTGCACTCAGTTATCGAAGAGCAAAAATACTCTTTCCGAGGTGGGGGGATGATAACGACTATTGCACGTCGAAAAAGTCCGCGCTGTCTTCTAAGGACTTCACAGTAACCTTATATTTAACGAAATATTTATGTGTGAAACCAAAATAGAACCTGACTAGGTTGAAAACACAATATCCAATACCCACCACTAAATATTTTCTTTCATTTCTAACACGACAAGTCAAGTTAAATTGTCTGCACAAAATCAAATAAGAAAATACAAAAAACTGTTTTCTTCAGAAAATATTTTCATATTCATTTGAATAAATTCAACGACGATCAATACAATGTTTTGCCTATTGTCAAGTACTTAGGTATATATAGCTCTTAGTGGAAACGCTAGAGACGGTACAATATTGAGATCAGTTTGCAAAACAGTTTATTATCAATTCCCTGGAAAAAGTATTTACAAAGACACCCGGGGGTATTATGGAATACTAGCAAAACGCCCCAGTTTCGCTCATCTTAAGCACAATCAGCCAATATTGTTCCCACTGCTGGGACACAGGCCTCCTCTCTGTGAGAGAGAGTGGGCCCAGTGCTGGTTGGTAGATGTCACATGTCTTCGAATTTTTATTCTAGGACATGCCGGTTTCCTCACGATATGTTCCTTCACCGTTTTGAGAGCAGTGGTGATTTTTAATGATGTCATGGAATAATTTACTCAAAGTAATGCGCCTGCCTGGGTTCAAATAGGGTTCGGCCGCCACCTACAACTCGTAGGTGGCGGCCGTTACCACTGGCCCACAACTGCTTTCCGGTTTCGTTTGACTTTCTAAAATATGAAAAGTTAACAAGATCATTTTCGGAAAAGACATTTTTCTTCGCGTAGAACTTTTGTTTTTGGATGTTCAACGTTGACTACAGTATTCTGGTTCACGTTGAAGATGGTGGCTACCACTTTTAAATAAATCGAGTGTGTTAGACCTTAATTGGACCGACTGACAGAGATGCGACATCAAAGATCATGGTATTTTTATGTTTTTCATAGATAATGTTTTTTTTAGAGACGTTATTCTCATAGATGTTTTTCTTAGATGCTAAACATATTTATTATTTTTTCTCGTTAGCGGTTAAATTTAAGATGATTATCCTTCATTAGAGCAGAGCGGTGGAGCCAATTTGTAATAACATCTTTATTGATTTGGAGGGTGTAGATTGTTATGGAAACGGGAAGCAAGTTATTACCTGCCTACCTATTATTAACTTCGTGTCGTCTAGAAGCCAACTTGCTGAATTTGTGCCTATTCACATCACATTTTAATTTGTTAGTTTTATTGATCCACAGATGTGAAATTGGTTGTTAATGTGCACTTTTGAGAGCAGTGTTGGTCCAGTGGTAACGGCGGTAAATTACCAAGTTGTAGGTCGTAGGTTTGACTCCAGTCAGGCGCTTTACTGCTCTCAAAACGGTGAAGGAAAACACCGTGAGGAAACCGGCATGTCCTTGCACGAAGACATGAGAGATCCAACCCACACTGGTACCCCTGGTAGATTACGGCCTACTCCCTCTCACAAAGAAGAGGCCTGTGTCCAAGCAGTGGGAACATTGTGGCCTTGTAATGATTTGCACTTTTATAATTTTTTAAATGACGTTATTACTGGAACGGACAGAATGTTTGAAATTAAAATGTGAATTAAATGTCTTCAGATACATATTTTCATACATTTCACATCCCTGTGTTATCGTAATGCCGCAGACGTCCATGATAATAATATGGTCACTTTATATATTATAGAAGCGCACAATTATTACAAGTTAAAGTGGGCAGGGCACATTATTCGGAGATCTGATGGCCTATGGGGCCGAAAGGTTTTGGAGTGGTGGTGGATGCGAGAAACACGGAACCGGTCGAAGTAGCGGTGGTTGGCGGTGTTTACAACAGCGTACGAAATATTGATTTCCGAAACACTTTTGATCATCGATATGTTTACTTAGTAGCCTTTGAGCCTAATATTTCCCTGCCTAATGGTCAATCCACTAGCCAAAATAAACGCTACTAAGCAAATATTGAACGTCGGTTAGGACTGCAGCTGGACCATACGGGATTTTGACAGGCTTTTGATTTTCCATGCATAACAAGTAACAACACACAACGTCAATATTGAAGTTTGCAACCGCATAAAGATCGCCGCACATGTTGCGGATTGCACGGCTCCGCATCGCTTCAACTCGAGCCGTTCAAGGATTATTTTGTTTCATTCTACAACGACCACAATCCAATATACATGGTCTTCACATGATTTGACCTATGTCTGGAATTTAAAAGAGCCCTGTGAGTTTGATTCGGCCTTTCATCTCAAAGTGTAAAAGTATTTGTACAAATCTACTTCATCATCATCATCTGCCTAGCCTTTTCCCATCTATGTTGGGGTTGGCTTCGAGTATTATCGGTTGCAGCTTAATACCAGTATTTTACGTGGAGCGACTGCCTATCGGAGCTCCACAACCCAGTAACTCAGTATACGATACTCTTTGGTAAGACTGGTTGTCAGACATACGGGCTTCAGACGACTCGGTAACGACTGTCAAAGATACAAAAATGACAGCCGGGACCAACGGCTTAACGTGCTTTTCGAGGCACGGGGGTCTTGGTATGAAAAAATGGTTACCCATTCACCGAACAAACGCTGCAAGCGTTGTTAAAATTCACCGAACAAACGCTGCAAGCGTTGTTAAAATTCACCGAACAAACGCTGCAAGCGTTGTTAAAATTCACCGAACAAACGCTGCAAGCGTTGTTAAAATTCACCGAACAAACGCTGCAAGCGTTGTTAAAATTCACCGAACAAACGCTGCAAGCGTTGTTAAAATTCACCGAACAAACGCTGCAAGCGTTGTTAAAATTCACCGAACAAACGCTGCAAGCGTTGTTAAAATTCACCGAACAAACGCTGCAAGCGTTGTTAAAATTCACCGAACAAACGCTGCAAGCGTAGTTAAAATTCACCGAACAAACGCTGCAAGCGTTGTTAAAATTCACCGAACAAACGCTGCAAGCGTTGTTAAAATTCAGCGAACTAACGCTGCAAGCGTTGTTAAAATTCACCGAACAAACGCTGCAAGCGTAGTTAAAATTCACCGAACAAACGCTGCAAACGTTGTTAAAATTCAGCGAACAAACGCTGCAAGCGTTATTAAAATTCACCGAACAAACGCTGCCAGCGTAGTTAAAATTCACCGAACAAACGCTGCAAGCGTAGTTAAAATTCACCGAACAAACGCTGCAAGCGTAGTTGAACCTGTTCGATCGACCCATGCGGTTGTTATTACTTAGCCACAAGCCCCCAAACTACAAACATACATACACAAATAAAATCCTATATCATTTTATCACACTTATGTTTAAGCATCTTAACAGCATGGCCTCGGTTTGAGAATATCTAGTAAATTACAGTCGCTGGGATTACGGGAGGGACGACGCGACACCTCTCTCACCTCGTCGATTGTTTTCAAATTCACTCAACCGTAAGCAAGTCGACGCTTCGGTAACGCTCTGCCGATCCAAATTTGTGCTTAAATCGGCTTGTGCCTCGCTGAAAACAAGCCGCATCAAGGCGATGCTAATCCTGTACAATCCAGATACATGTGCGCTAACCTTTACATTGTAAATAACAGGGGTAAAAACCTCAAAGCGAAATATTCATTCCATGTGTTTGCTCAAACTACTATTTACATAGATTCTGGTATTAAACGTCATAAAATAACGAATTGGATGGTCCACGTTGGCAAGGGAAGCGGATATTAGTATTTGCATTGCCTTTTCGAAATTGCCACACAGGTAAATAAATACAGTGTCCTTAAAATTGTGTAATTGGAAGGCTGAATCAGACAACCTATACTTACGCGATGTCTGAAACCTGTAATTATAAAGATCTGCACTGTGAATAAGGCTTCACAAATGCCATGGTTTTGTAGTATTGTTTTACTGTTTATTGATTTTACTAAGATTGAGATTTTGATTAAGATTTTACTTATTTTATCATTTGTGACTTCTGCTTGCTAGTAAAATCACTAGCAAATTTTGAAGAGTGGGCGTTTTGGGGGACTGTCTTATGTAATTTTGACGTTCATAAAGTGCTGACTCTCAGCCTTTTTTGTATTTTTTTTATTGTAAATCCTCTCTCTAAGAAACTCTTCCTATCTATACTTAATAATATATAAAGAGGAAAGATTTTATTGTTTGTTTGTTTGCATTGAATAGACTCCGAAACTACTGAACCGATTTGAAAAATTCATTCACTGTTGGAAAGCTACACTATCTCCGGGTGACATAGGCTATATTTTATCCCCGTATTCCCACGGGAACGGGAACTACGGGGGTGATACCGCGGAGCGCTGCTAGTTGTAAATAAACCCATGATACGGTGATCTATACTTAGAACCCCGTAAAATAACCTAGTCACTGTGACTGTTCCTAAACCTAGGCGATAAACTTTCCGTTTTTTCTAATTATGTTAATATTAGTTCTTCAGTCGGTTTCCTCTATGTGGGAAGGCAGAACCGTAAATAACTCATTTCAATCAACTAGGCTAATGTTACTGTTTCCAAAAAGGTCTCGCCACAGAACGCGTTGTGTGAGGCTTGTTGTATGCACATTTAGGGGGTAGGCTTCACACACTTTCACTAAAATGCATTGATAGTCGTTCTAAGAACGCTAGGGACCTACAGGCCTAGACAAAACACATTTCTGTTAGCATTCACGCCAAACGCTACGCCAAAATGTGGAAAGGTTACGTCGTGTCCCTTCCGCAGGTAATGTTATTCCCATACATTTTGGCGTAAAGTTTGGCGTGAACTCTAACAGAAACGTATTTTGTCTCTAGGCCCTAGTAACCCACACCCGGCTGTTTGTAGGCCTATTTCTGAATCGAGACTATTTGGCAAGACACCAAATCTGGATGCACTGCATCCTTTAAATGGGAAAGAGTAAAGAAATGTGAAGTGACGAAATTCCACTTCAGCGTGCACCAAGAACGATTGCAATGAGTTTTGCTGGAGACTGAGTCTACGATGTGCTTGTGTTAGTCTTGTGATATCTTAGAAAGGGGATAGACTGCCACAAGGGTGTCATTCACATAGTACCTATGTGTTTAAAACTACTCAAAACTTGTCTTCCTCAATAACAGTTGAACTTCGCAGTAATCTGTCTTAGGAAAGAGTAAGATATTTATTTGCTGCATATGGAGCGTGCTTTGTTAGAATGATATTAGTGTCCTCAAAGGTTCTATGCGTCAAATCTAACATGGGACAAACGTTGTAAAACGGTTCCCGGTCTCACTAAAGTGGGTAATTTAGGAACAGTCACAGCACCGACTAACAACACTAACTATATGACATTTTTTGTTTTTACCACTAGTTTATTCGCAATTTTATCAAAAACTTTAGTCAAAACTTAGGTAACGTTTTTAGGAATAGAGGTTCCAAGAGTTAGAAGATAGTCCAGTGAAATGTCTATCTTGGAATTCATGAGAGCAATAACAGTAAAAATATAGTATTTGGTACGAGTATTGTGTAATTGCATAGCACATATGTGATCACTTTGTTCCTATTATAAACCTAACATTTACAGGGTACCTCTCTCATCGACTTGAATGTTCCCTGGCAGCTTAGAGTATGTCATGCTCACTCAAATGTCTCGCTGGTGGTGGCGTGTGCGTTGGATCATTAAGTTCCCTTGAAATGGTTGAGCTGTGTGGTGCTGATCCATACGTCATGTTCGTGATCGGGCGCCGCCAGTAGCGACTGGGTCCTCTCTTAGCTGGCTTATTATTAGGCTTATTATAATTTCTGAATTGTTATTATCGTTTTTATTACGGACATTTGTGATGTACACGTCTTATTACATCGTGCTCCATTTTAAATTTTAACATTCATGATATCGGGTTAAATATATCTTTATTCTCATTCTCATAAGAAATAAATTTCACTTACATGAGATATTTACATACTATAAAACATTGTTGGTGTAACGTACAGTTTTGATAAGGAGAAAAAAGAAATACAAAATACAGAAATTAGTAAAAAGTGTAGGGTAATCGCTAATAGATTGAACATAGCTAAAATGTAAAACACACGGAACGCGCGCAACTAGATGTGGTATGCAATGTACTAAGGTGCGCTCGCTTTATTTTTATTTAACACATGATATAAGTAAGTAGATACCTAAATAATTTTTGTAACAATATTTTTATTTAAAACATGTCAGGCCCTGCCGCTTCCGCCGGGCCCCAGCAGAAGGGAAAAACCTACAAGTGCTGGCTTGATGTTGTAGCGGGTGACATGCGTGCCAATGGACTCAGAATAAGGGATGCAGAAGATCGTCCGAGGTGGAGGGTTAAAAGCATGAAAGCGGACCCTGGGCTTCGAAAGGATGCAACCGGGACAACGCGAAAATAATGATGATGATTTTGATTGGAGGAGTGGAGTTTCTTGCCCGTTCTTCTCCATAGATACCTCTTACGCTTTGGAATGGGCAACTCCCTTCACCTTTCTGACTGATTGACTCATTAACAATTCAAAAGTGCCCGTAATGTGTTTATTCGAAATACCCAAATGCTTTGAGTTTGAGTAAAACCTATCAATGTTCCGAAAGTTCGGAGACTTGAATAAAAAACCTAGGGCGATATCCAAGATATCCAAGACGCTGCAAAGAAACTGTGATTTGCTTTCGCTGCGCAGTAAATTAAAAAAATAAGTTATTTCATTTTTCCAACAAACACTACGAATACGGGAATACCTCCCGTATTCGAAAACAAACTTTTGTGAGGTTTCTCGACGCTGACTCGTTTCGCATTTCTATTATTGGTTGACCGGAGGTAGCACAAATGTTTACTGGTACACTTGGCTGGTTTCAACAACTACGTATTATAGTCTATTCTAAAAGTATCTTACGTAAATGTAAACAAATATATCGGAAAACGGCATCCTTATTGCGGTAGCAGACTATCAATCACTATGTGAATCTATTCGAAGCTCCGTGATTCGAAGGATCTTGTTGTTCTTATGTTCGAAAAATTTGTCTGATCAACAACTGAGTGTTGATGAACTGTCAAAATGTTAGCCATTCTTGCTGTAAGTGTATTACACAATTACCCCGCTGATCTATGGATACTAATTTGTACTAGATCATTTGAGTACAATCTCATTATAAATCACCTTAGGGCATGTGCACACCACGTTTTTTAAACGCGCCGTAGACGCGCGTTTGTAGCGATGCAGACGCGATACGCACGCGAGTCAGACCTTACTGTAGGATAAAAGCGCGCCGTCGACGCACGTTTCTAAAACGCGTGTCAACGGCGCGTTTAAAAAACGTGGTGTGCACAGGCCCTTAGGTATATACGTTTTTCGCGTGACATTTGGTGGAAGCCAATAAGGTACCATTTTAATTCAAATTGTAGTCCATTTTTTACAATTTTCAGGTCAAAGTCAGGTAGTAAGTTGATTAAAATATGATTCGCGACCATAACAAATAAACGTACATACCTCCGACTAATCGAAAATCAACAAAACTCTCTAACTTGATTTTAAATGACTATTTCATGAAAAAAATAAAGAAAACGGAAGTATTCATCTTGACAAATGAAATGGTTTCTTTTTTTTTTTTTTTGAATGTGGGAAATCATCAAATAACTTCTCCGGCTGTGGGTGGAACGGGAGGACGTGTCAGAATTTTAGTAACTAAAACCCACCCGTGTTTCTTCAGTTGCCTGTGTGCCAGACGCCATGGTTACAACCCGCACCCTTGGCAGGCATCGGCCCTTGCGGACCCCACCATTTGGTGCTGACGTCTCTTTGAGGCGCGCGTGGAACGTAACGCGCCGCCGACACGGCTTGGTCCTTACCGGACAGCGCGCGGGCTACCCGTTACTCGTCGTCCTCCCGACTTCCTGCGATCGATGCCCGCCTCACAAAACAGGTTTTCCGTCTAACTAAATCACAGCTGCGTGCAGTTACAGCAGCTGTAACTGGCCATAGGTCATTTAAAAAACATCTCTTTGTCTTAGGAGTAACAGACAGTCCGCTGTGCAGGGCCTGCATGGAGGACGACGAGACAGCAGCGTACGTGCTGCTAAACTGCCCGGTGGTCGCCAAATACAGGGCTAAATACTTCGGTAACCCAGATACCCTACGTGAGATTGTCAGCATCACCATGGCGTTGCTGGCCTTTCTCGAGTAACTGGGGTGGATCGAATGATAGATTCTCCCACCCGTAAGCAAAATACGCGCTTTGACGTGGAGTTGCGGACAACAGCCCGTATTACCTATTGCTCGTCGTCCGCTAACCCGCGCCTGCGGTAGCCGGGAATCAGGGTTGAATAGAATTGAATTGATGATTTTAATTCTGTAAATACATACGTGTTACGGTCGCGAATTGTAATTTAATCAGAATACAGCCTAACACTGACCTGCAAACTGCAAAAAAACGTATGAGAATTTGAATTTTACGGGCTACCCTGGCCTTTCCACCTTAAAACATAGATTGCCGTCCATGATTTTTTAATGAAAACTTAATAAAGGTATTTAAACAAATAACTAAAAAAAGTGGTAACATATAAAGTCAAGATCTTTTACAGATACAGATTACCTACAGTGTTTGTTTACGCTTCCATCGACTACTTTTAGAACGGACCAATACCATAGAGCACGACCCGAGTTATTTGAAAAATATTCTTTTAAAAATTCTCTCTCTGAATGAAAATGCATATTTACTACGGCTTTGCAAGTTTGTTCGTCAGAATTCTATCTTGATTTGTTATGGTGAAAATTCTTTGCTATTTCATGCAGACATATTTTCCTAAAGGAATACTAGAGAATGGGCAGCAGCGTCCTCTATGCATTTTACCACCATACTGCGATCGCCAACCCGCCTGCCAAGCGTGGCGATTATGGCCCCACTTTCGGAGAGGCCTATATCCAGCAGTGGACGTCTTTCGGCTGAAATGATGATGATGACGATGATATTTTCCTGGCTTCATTTGTGTAATGGATCGTGGCAACCCTTAAAAATGGAACTAATCAAACTTTTAAAAGGTGCATTAAATTTTCAAATATGAGATAATTCATATTTCTGGCTGGAGAGAGCGGTGGTAATGGCCGCTACTTACGAGTTGTAGATTATCGTTTTTTAGGCGCTTTACTTTGTATACCACCGTGTTCTTTTTTGTCATGTTTTTTAAATTTTAATTATCTTTATTTTTTAGCCTGGGATTATGGTTTTATGATTATTTTTTTCTCATGTTTATTGTTTTTTTATTTTTTTGTTTTGTTGTTGTTTTTTTTTTTTACTTTTTGTGTTGTCATTACAGTCGCCAGTAGTCCAAACGTCTGCCAACCAGTCTTACCAAAGGGTGTCGTATTCCCAGTAATTAGGATTGTGGGGGTAAGATAGGCAGTCGGTCCATGTAAAAACTGGTATTCAGTTGCTTCCGGTTTGACTGCAAGCCGACCCCGAGTACCCGCGTAGGGAAAAGGCTAGGCAGATGATGATAAATGACTTAGTTTTTGTAAGTAGTTTTACGCAAAATCCATTTTCACGTCAATCATATTTTAAAAACTAGATGAAGTCTGCGTTACCTATCTGACTACTCTGAGAAGAAAGGCCGAAACAAACTCAGAGTCTCTTTTAACACAAAATCCCGACATACCTATTCAATAGAAACACAAATCACAGTTTAAATTGCAATAGGTAGGTACTAGATTTTCCATTCAATCCGGAAATGTTACCCCACCCTTGATACGTGTACATCAAAGTAACATTTCAATTACGCGCTGTCTAAGGCCAGTCAATACGGGGTGAGTTCAAATTGCAACTGGCCAACAACAGGCTGACCGTGTCTATCAAATGCATACTGTATTCAATTTTGGAAAGGGGTTCGTTTGATGTTATGTTGGCACAGGCACAGGAGTACGTAGTTAATAGAGAATTGTAAAATTTGTTTGAAATTACAAAACGGAGATAAAAACATAAAAAAATCGTTGATTGCACATATTAGACTGATACATCATCTATTTTTATTTTACATTTTTAGATTTACAAAGACTAAAATGCAATAATACGGCAAAGGAAACATGCAATGGTGTGGATAGTGTCTTGTGTGTAAGTATTGTAGCGTTTGAGTGTGGGTGTGTGTGAGAGGGTGTGGCAGTACAAAAGACGCGGCGAACGCTCGCTTCGAGCGCATGGCTCAAACGAACTCCATTTCTTGTTACAAAACTGGCGATACACTAAACGTGGCGTGCGCTTGCTTCGGGGATTTGACACAAGCGTGCTCCTTTTGTATTCAACCTGAACTGACTTGTTTTAAAACCTGCGCTCGCAATGCGTTTGGCTCGCTGCACTGGCGACTGTAATGCGTTGCAAAGGAAATCACGAAAAAGCAGGCTTTCGAGTGGAGGATCCGGCACTCACCTCGAGGCGACTTGGCTCGCTGCACAGACGTCTGTAACGCGTCACAAAAACTTGATTCATTACAAAAAAACGTTGCAAGTCAGTAGCTATATTTGTATATGTTATACAACCGAATAAAAACTATCTACCCAGTATTTTCCAAATTATGATGGGAATCCATCCAGGATTACATAAGCAGCCTTATTATGTTCCCACTGCTGAGAGTCAAGCCCCCTCTCTGTGAGAGGGAGCGGGCTATTATCCACCACACGGGCCCAGTTTGGGTTGGCGGAGGTCACATTCTAATTTATAGTTCTAAGACATTTCGTTTTCCTCACAATGTTTTCTTTCACCGTTTTAGAGCAGTGGTCCGTTCATAACCCGATAGACTTAAATTCTTACAGACATCGGTCGTAGACGGTGACCCCTCATGTTTCGCAGACATACATTTCATAGAATTTCGTTTCCCTGAAAATGTTTCATTTAATATTTGGTCCATAAATTTATATTACGAATATTATTGTTTCAAAGACTGTTTACTTGAATGCAACATATTTCACAAAAACACAATTCAATGAATTTTTGATCACATTTGTTTGTTTTTAACCCCCGACGAAACAACGACGGGGTGTTATAAGTTTGACTTATCTGTGTGTGTGTGCGTCTGTCTGTCTGTCTGTGGCATCGTAGCTCCCGAACAGATGAATCGATTTTTTTTTTGATTGGCGGGTGAATTTGTCGAGTGTTCTTAGACATTTTTCATCAAAATCAGTTCAGTCGTTTGAAGATTATCAGGTCTTTTCTGGTTGAGGAAGGAATTTGAGCATCGTCCACGGGTCTGATTATGTAGAAAGGTATTCTATTACATACTTCAACGATATTAGACGAAGTTCGCAGTTTTAAGTAACTAAGTGCTATAAGACATTTCATATCAAGATATAATTTTGAATTCTTCGCATATTATTTTACAAGTTTGTTTGCTTAAAATTCTTGTATAAAATAAAATAAAATTATTAGAAAAAAAAAGTATTGTCTTAAAAAGCCAATATGTTGTGTTACAAAAGTAGTGACAGAAACGAATCGCTGCAAAACCGTAGTCTTGTCTGCCCTACCACTAGATTGTTATTTAAATTCGCGTAGGCGCGGTGGGGCAAGGCAGCCCGCGAGCTGAGGAGCAGCTGAGCCGAAGCTGCGGTGGTGAGCGTGAATACCATCTGCGACGAGAAGCTCGCGTGGGACCGCCGGAGCCCCGCAGCGCCGGAGCCGTGACAGAAACCATGCATGCTTGCTTGCAGGCTGCATGGTGTATGCTAGCTTGAATTGAAACGTTAAGAAACGATCACTTGATAAATTTTATTCTTAGTAATAAGATATATGTTAAATAAACAATATAAGGATAATAGTACATTATGGTACAAGTGTGTAACGTTGGTGATTATCGCTGAGGCGCCATTGAGGTCTTAAGAGAGCCGAGGACGATAATCATCAATACACACGTGTATCATACGACGTTTTTCAACACACTTGCGAAGAAAATAATACTACAAAATCATCATCATCATCGTCGTCATCGTCATGTCATCATCATCGTTATCGTCATCGTCATCGTAATCGTCATCGTCATCGTCATCGTCATCATCGTCATGTCATCGCCATCGTCGTCATCGTCATCATCATCATCATCGTCGTCATCGTCATCGTCATCTTCGTCATCGTCATGTCATCGTCATCGTCATCGTCATCGTCGTCATCATCATCATCATCATCATCGTCGTTGTCATCGTCACGTCATCGTCATCGTCATCGTCATCATCATCATTATCGTCGTTATCGTCATCATCATCATCATCATCGTTGTTTTTAAGAACAAAGCAACTCAACCAATTCTATAACTCACTAGTGAATAATAGTAATGAAAGTCACAGTTTGATAATAGGTGTCATTATGTGCCTAATTGCAGTGAAATTAGAGCCATTTTATGAGCAAGTGTGTTGAAAAGAATATTTTATTTGTTGTTCTACGATATGATTATTGTAACATTAAACTTTATGTGAAACAAAAATCAATGATTTAAAAAAATTCAAAGTAAGTATTCTGCTTACTGATTATTATTCTTAGAAATGAAAATGTGAGATTATTTATGTGACACGAAATTCTATAAAACTTTTACCTATAAAACAACGTGCAACCGTCGTAGACATACAAAAAGATAGAAAACCAACTTCATCCTATGGCAGGAGAAAGTGTCGAATCGGGATAAATGCTAGGATGCCGACCGGTGAGACAAAACAAGATTGTAATTATGTTAGGTCTCTGTTTGATTATATACTCTTGCCCAACTGCTTGCATTACACGAATACGTGGGCATCATTCTATTTTGAACCTTACTTGTTTTAAATAAAATTCATTTTACTAGAATGTAAATGTAAAATAATTAGCGAGACTATATTAATCCTGAGAGCACAAATTGTTCGAGGGGTGTAGAACACTTTGTGCTCTACACCCCTCGGACAGGGGAACAGTATCCCCTTAACTATTGTGTTAAGGGGATACTGCCAAGTATTTGTACCTGGAGAATATGGTCGGCTGCACGCAAAGGGCTTACAGCGTACTACGTATCCGATTTAACAAGGTGTAGGTACAGGACGTTGTTGGGGCTGCCATGACACTGTAGCACAGGGCTGGCGAACCTCTTTACATCTGCGTGCTACATTTTTGATGTGAAAATGTCTATTCGCTAGGAGTAGTGGTAATAAGTTCAATATTTCTGACCGAAAATATGTAAGATTTCCACCGCAAATGACTACGAAAGTTTTAGTGCTAGAGTAATAGTTGAGCATCCAAAAGATAGGTCATATTTCCAAAAAAAAATACGCAAGACATAATCTGCCTGTGACGTCACATTACGTGTGCATGCACATGAGCGCGACCCTCAATTATTCACTATGAGTCGAAATTCCAATTAGTGTGGCTGCAAAACGTGTTGAATTAGAACACTAATTCTAGTGTCGTTGTCACGAATTAACAAAACACTACTTGGACAAAATAGAATTAACAAAAATATTGCCATAATAAAGGGTTAAAAATTTGTATGAAGTTGACAATACCAAAATAACTCCATAAATCGTCTCATATCAGCCGAAAATCTGCTCAGAACTGAAAAAAAAACAGCATAATCGGTGTATGCTTATTTTATAAGGAATGCAACAAGCCTACTATCGGTCAGAAACAATAGCTGTAGCAGTGTCAGTAACAATCTATATATCTGTTACAAGCCCCAATGTAAAAACATATTTCGCCTCATATCGGCTGTAATCTTTCCGTAACTAAAAAAAAAAACATTCGAAGAAAGTTTACATCAAAAAAACACAATACGCTTAAACAGTATGAGCGAATACAAAAGCTAGACTGAAAACTAAAAAGATATATCAAAAGCCGTCATATTTATCAATTGATGCCCCGTGCAAGTAATTATGCTACTATTTTCGTACTACAAATTAAAACAAACTTATTACTAAATAATACTAAAAATCGGTTTTAACTGTTTCATTAGTTTCTGAGGAATAGCGCGGGGAAATTTTTGGATTTTTCAGATAAATCAAAGCATTGTCAGCTATTTAAAATTCAGCTGTACAAACCCCATGTACAGATTTCGTATAAACATAACTAATTCCTACCAATTTTTTAGAATTATTCATCGGCTATTTTTAGTTTCTTAGGTAGCTCCTCAATCCAGACGTCTGAATTGAGGAGCCACCTTAAACTACCTGTAACTTTGAAAGGGTTTTATCACAAATTTCAGGATCGGGGCTACAAATTTGGGTAATTTGCTACTAAATACTGGTACTAGCCGCGTTTAAATATGAGACATATATGGCTCCTCAATCTAGGGTTGATGAGGATTCCTCTTCCTCATCCTCATTATGCGGAAGTTCCTCATTTTTTTGCGATTCCTCATCCTCTTCCACATCCCCAAAATCAGGCAACAAATATTCCTCTTCCTCTTCCACATCCTCATTCATTAAGAGGAATTTATGAGGAAGTGTTGTTGACGTGTTCAATGTAAATGAAAGTAATCTCCGTCTTTTGCTCGCTGCATTAGATAGTTTTAGTAAAAGATAGTAAAATATGAATTGGATACTTTCACGACCAGGCATGAACGTGTCTCATTTCAACATGTTTAAAAAATATAATACAGCACGCTATTGTGTAGTACTGCAGTATACGCAGTCAGGCCACTCTAGCCACTTTGCCAGTCTTAAATTTGTTTTCTTTTTGAGTGGTCGTACGTAACTACGTAAGTCGCAATTAGGGTTAAAAAGTTTTTGAGATGAAGCTGAAATGTTGAAAGTAACAGCCAGATAGGGGGTCCTATCTGGCTGTTACTTTCAATAAATGTGTAAATATTTCTTCGCAACAAAGATGTGTAAAACTTATCACCTTGATTTTAAGTCTACTTTTTTCCGTTACTGGATGGAAATATTGGCTGCCTCCGATCGTAAGTAGGTTAATTCTCTCCATCGATTACTGGTATCTAAACTTCTCTTATTGTGATCCAAGACAGTGTTATTCTTAATATGAATAAGGTCTTATATCGTCTGCGATAATTTCACTCTATGACCAGAGGGGCAATTCTGCTAATTTTAAGAACGTTCACAGTCTGATCTCAGTGTCAATCTGTCAAAAATTCCTATACATTTTTGTAAAAATTTTGAAATTCGATTGTCGCCGAGATGACACTGCGAACGTTTTTAATTAGTAGAATTGGCCTTCAGATATCTCGTCAAATACATAATTAAAAACCATAAATATTGTCTGGCAATATAAAAAAAATGAAAGTGACGTTTCGAACTCGTTGATCACCAGTATTGTTCATATAATGCTCTACGAAGAGAAAATTTTCTTTTTTTTTCTCTACTATTGACACCGGGGGTAGAAACATTTTTACAGAATTATAATATTTAAAATCTTCGATATAAGCCTCCTTTTTTAAATTAGCCTACACAGTCCTACTGTTGATCAAAGGCCTCCCCCAATCCCTCCAGGTATCCTTTTCCAGGCCGTGAGGTCAGAGGTCATATCGCCACCTTTTCTTGGGCCAGCCTCGGCGCCCTCCATCCTCAGATCCCATTGAATGACTATTTAATGAAATTTTTTATCATATAGAAAAATCATGTTAAGTTACACTAGCCGCGGTCAGTTCATGAATAGGTGGACTACTCATGGCATATCGAGTCACCTCCGTACCGAAAAGCACGTTAAGCCGTTGGTCCCAGTTGTCATTAGTAGATGTTTGACAGTCGTTACGTGTAGTCAGAAGCCCTAGTCTGACAACTAGTCTAACCAGAACATATCGTGTTACCCAGTAACTGGGTTGTGGAGGTCAGATAGGCTATCGCTCCATGTAAATTACTGGTATTCAATTGCATCTGGTTAGACAGGAAGAAAATTATCGACACTTCGGACTGTGCTGTTTTAGTGGCAAAAGTACTCAACAAAACGAAATTAATAGAAAAAAGGTCATTGTGAAGGCAAGATGCGAGGGCTATTTAATGATAGCCCAAAATTGCCCCTTACAGTATTATTAGTATGAAATGCTCAGCGTGTCTAATATATTGGAATAAAACTGTATTGTTTGTTTGCATTGTAGACTGTAAATTTGAAGAACATTTTCTATTTTATTAAGTATCAGTTACTTATTGCCAGGCGTACTTACTGTCATCTCATACCAATTAACATTGTAAAAGCTAATAATTTTTTCGGCCGATTTTTCAATCGTCAGATAAAAATACCAATAGCTACCTGAAGAATAAAGTAATTAGACTCTTTATTCGTCGGATAAGTGGTTGTCAATTTTTCAAACAATATTTATCCTAGGTATAACCACAAAATAAAGAGAGTACAGAAGGCAATCTACATACAAAGTGCGCTCGAGCAACGCACACATAGACACCGCTCACGGACACGATATCTCGGACCGGTTGGGACCAGTGCGAGCGCGAGTGCCAGCCCCTGAGACACGCGTCTGTGAAATGCAAAAACGGAGCAACAAAAAAAGTTACTATAACTGTTCAGTGGACGGTTGTTTAGATACTGTGAATTGTCTTTTTTTAAGCTACCAGTTGCTGAGTTGACCAGAGAGGTGAGTACCTAGG
The DNA here is from genome assembly GCA_949987655.1 of Polymixis flavicincta. Taxonomy (NCBI): domain Eukaryota; kingdom Metazoa; phylum Arthropoda; class Insecta; order Lepidoptera; family Noctuidae; genus Polymixis; species Polymixis flavicincta. The sequence continues at coordinate 3,477,963 of OX465171.1, read as the reverse complement.
TATTTGCTCGTGTTTCGATGGTTCCTTTTAACGTAACACAGAATAGGTACCTAGTTAGTTGTGGGTGAGCGAAAATGACTTTGTGGCCTTGTAGTATTTTTACAATATAAATTAGGTATTTATTGTAGTACTTATAAGCTAAAAAATACGCTCATCTTCCTCATTATAAATAGTTAAGATAGAACTGCTCGGCGAGCCGGCCGGGCCACCCGCCGCCGATCATAACTATTAGAGTTGAGATTAATTGTGATCATGGCAAAGACCTAATACGAGTGCCACTACCACGATAGTTTTTTGTGCATTAGCCAAAGTTGACAACCCTAGCGCGACCGCCGAGCGTAGGTATGAAAATCGAAGTACATACATGTGATTGCCTTCTGTACTCTCTGTATTTTGTGGTATAACTATGTGACCGAATATCTCATCTGTGATGACGCTAACTTCAGGGAGGTGAAACAAATATACAGAATAAACGAAGGTTAGAACGGGACGGACTATTTCTTTGATTGTTGTCAATGTTATTCAAACAGATGGCAGCGTCATACCATTTTTAATACGTTACTAGATTGTAAGTTTGGCCGTGTGATGTTTATATTTGTTACTAGCTGTGCCCGCGACTTCGTTCGCGTGCATGTCGGAAAACAATAATGTGTCGCTTTGACGGTGTAGGTACCACTCCTCCGATCTTCCGATCTATCCTGGTAGGAATCTACCACAGCTTTCGAATGCAGTCCAGAGCCTAGAGACAAAACACATTACTCTTGGCGCTCACGCCAAACGGTACGCCAAAATGTATGGGAATGACATTACCTGCGGAAAGGACACGGTAATGTCATTCCCATATATTCTGGCGTAGAGTTTAGCGTGAACGTTAACAGAAAGGTGTTTTGTCTAGGCCTGCAGGCGTCTTTAAGGGTTATAATGATATTGCGACGAAGTCTCACTCAGATTTTTAAGAATAAATATAGATCAAAGCGCCTGGTCGAGGCTCATTTTATAATAAATGTGCACCTACCGTAGGTACAGTAAAAGCTCTTTATTCGCGAGGTATACGTTCCGTAAAATACCTACCGCGAATACAGAAACCGTGACTATGGAATGGTAATTTATATGGGATTATATATTATGGGGGATACGTTCCTAAGTGACAAAAAAAAAACAATTTAATTGAAGTTTTTGACCATATTGATTAATTGTATGAGCGTGATATGGATGCAAGCGACTCTCCAAGGCGTAAACGATCAAGCATTTCTATGCGTTAAACAGATTTTTGCGCGTCGAAAATCGTTTTTAAGTAAAAAAAAAATTTCAACATTTTGCAATAAATGGAAAGATGAAACAATAGGTAAAACACGCAAAGCGGCTCGTACCAAAGGATGGAATGTCTATTAAGTCGCAGCATTTATAAATGTGGGGGAGGCCTATGTCCAGCAGTGGACGTCTTTCAGCTGAAATGATGATGATGATGATATGTAAATATACTTTATGGTGATGAGGTTGCTTTCATTATGTTTGTTTACATTCTCAAAAAACTTTTTTCAAAAAAATACCAACCGACTTCCAAAAAACACTACAAAGTGCAAAATAACTTTAATTTCGGAAGTCGGTGACGTTGGATGTGTATTTTAATTATTTGTCACCGCCTTCCGAAATTAAAGTTATTTTGCACTTTGTAGTGGTTTTTGGAAGTCGGTTGTTATTTTTTTGAAAAAAGTTTTTATTTTTCACTTTTTTGTTACCTACCATACACCAATTCGAAATTTAATCATCCTTTGGGTCAAAACAATGCATACTTATTTATGTGATAGCAACATTCGCGGTTGATTTGCTGTAATTTTTTGAAGAGTTCCGTTGTCTGTTTCCGAAACGCATCATCAGATCTATATGCAGGGCCCAATCTAAGGGGGGGCAAGCCGGGCAAATGCTCAGAGCGGCAAAAATGAGCGGCGGCAAAATGTATACTTACAAACATACCTACTCTCATGAATTTTTGTATACTTGTTCAGAAGCCGTAGTAGACTAACGTATGTGAATATTATATAGTTAAAAGAATATCACATAATTATGGTCATACCATCTTTGATGGTGTTAGTGCAAAGGGCGGCGAATGTTATTTTTGCCCGGAGCGGCTAAATAGCTAGATCGGGCCCTGTCTATATGAAATTTCAATGGGACCATTTCGGAGTAAACCCCTTTCGAAAAAAAAAAAGAATTTTGCAAATCCGTCTATATACGACGGAGTTATGCCTGAACATACATTAAAAATATAAACATGTCGAATTGATAACCTCCTTCTTTTTGAAGTCGGTTAAAAACACCGACCGCGGCGAAGGCGGCTATTGTAGCCTCGTGAGACCCAGGCACATTTTGGGTTCACTAGGCATTAAAACCGAACAGTCCGTTTAAATGGACAAAATTTTTATAGTGCTTAAGTCCCGAGACTTGTTGTTGAAAATTTGACATGTTACAGTTATTGGTTTGAAGTGAGACTTTCAGGGCATAGTTATGATAATATATAGATGCCGTTTTATATAAAAAAAATTGTCAATAATTTGTCCGCCAGAATGGCCTTTAGGTTGCAATTACTTTTAATAAAATAATATATATTTTTGCAAAATGTCTTTATTTTCACTTTTCCTTAGAAATAATCAACATAATTTTTATATCAGTCTCTAGTTACAAAAATCACCTTTTCAGAGATCAAACCATAATCAACTCAAATCAAATTACAGAAATGTTTTGACTTAAATCACCTTTTGTGAATCAAATTACAATTGTTATTACACAATTATTTACTAACTTTTCTAATATAATTTTAAAATGCTCCTCTACATTAAATCAACTTATTCTTCTTCTTTTATTTAGGAATGGAAATCCTTAAAACAATTTCTGTGTCTGGTGAAACACAGGTGGACATTGCACTTAGTGCAAAAGACATTTGTTTTCATTTTATGGCAACGTTTGCATCTTTGAGAGTCCGACATAATCGGCAGGTGCTTGGCACCTTTTTTTCTCAATCTTTCCGATGGAATTTTGAAAGTGCTTGGACGTCCTCTACCTCTAGACAGTTCACGATCTTCATAAGCCTCACCTTCTTCTGAAGTGCCAGAAACATCTGTTGCTGAATAAGCTTCGATCAAGTTTTCTCCAAGTTCTAGTTTGAAATCTCGTAATTGGTTAATTTTATTGGCTGGAACTCGTTCTGCTCTTTTGTGTTTTTTGTAGAGGAGCCAGGAGTTTGAAAGGGCAAGGTCAACCATATGACTGAAGACACGCTGCGTCCATTTTTGTGTACGATACCGATTAGGGCACACTGACAACAGTCTATCGGCTAAGTCGACCCCACCCATATTTTCATTGTAAGCTTTAACAACCATGGGTCTTGGTACTTGTAAATAGGATCTTTCTACTTTGCTCCATCTTCTGCACAAATCCATGGGGTCTTTGGCATGTATTGTTGATAACAAAGTCACTCCTTTATTGTCATACCACTTAGTCAAAGTCAAATCACCTCCTCTATTTGCTAAAACTTGTGTTGTTCCTCTTCCTTCATTTTTCATTTCTCTGTCTTGTTTTAGCTTATTACTTGCCATTGTTGGGATCCTATTTTTCATTATTGTGCCCGCACAAAGAAAGTTTTTCAGCAATAGTTCTTTCGCGAGTGAAATTGTAGTAAAATACCTATCGAAGTATAATTTATGACCGGGTACTAGATCTTCTGTTAAATTGAGTACTGCTTTCATGCCGAGACCAAAATTTGTATTATCATATTCTGGGTATGTGGTTTGTCCTTGATAGATGTCTAAATTACAGACCATACCGTCAGGATTTGCAAGTACAAATGCCTTTAAGCCTGTTGGATTGGGTTTTCCAGGGACGTACTGTTTAATCCCACATTGTCCAGTGAAGGGTACAATCATCTCATCTATTGATAGATGTTCTTGTTTTGATTGCATCTTGCATCCTTTCACAATCTTGTCGATCAATGGGCGGACTTTCCATAGTTTGTCTTTAGTACGTTCTTCTCGGGTAACATCATCGTCATAGACGAACTTCAGCGAATTTCTCAGCTGGAAAAATCTGTCTCGCGGCATATTGTCTGCGATCGGGGCGACTCGATATTTTTTTTCCCAGTACATTCTAAGTTTGGGATAATTGATACCAGCCATAACCATAGTGATACCTAAATATATGTAAAGTTCGGATTCCATGAGGTACAGATTTCTGCCAAATGTTAAAAGATGCGTCTGATTAGATTTTTCCACAATCAATGTAATTAAATCGTGATCAATGTATTGCCTGAAATAATCGAAATGATCGGCAAAGTTACTGGGATCAACTTCTGGATAAGCAGGTTGAATAAACGGAATGTTTGGTGGCATAAAATTAGTTTCTGTCCATTCTTCTGATCTTTCAGTATCCTCCAATATTCGAGTTGACGAGCCTCCACGAGTAAGAACACGACGAAATCGTCTTGGTAGTCCGCCTCGAGTCCGCGGTCTTCCTCTTGGCCTTGACGATAACTCCGAGAGAGGTATATCATCATTAGAAGAATCTGAACTGGAGGTTGAATGTACATCAACATTATCTGGCTCTCCTATTTCCTCTTCTTCTTCATCTATTTCAGAGTCTGATAGCCTATTTAAAATTGCGTCCTCAATATCGCGATCACGCAAAGCTGAAAAAATAAAACACAGCAAGGATAAGCCAAAAGCAACTCTTTGCCTGCACGCCCCAGTACCGGTATTTTATAGCAAATCTGGTTAGAAATGAAAATTTGTTAAGGGAAATGATGAAAAACAAAATTTGTAATTAAAAATAATTATATTAACTAAAACCTATAGTACGTTAGAATAGACAAATTATTTTAGCATCATATATCTTTTGATTTTACAATAGAAAACACGAAGATAATGAATTGTTATATTCAATAATGATTTCTTAAACACTTCATTTTTTTTAAACATACAAAAATGTAAAAGATTGCAACAAAATAAAGCGATTTACTCACCGCGTGCACGGACACCTGCCATAACGCCGCACACTTACACTATTTTGACATCTATCATGAACTGCCACTTGTCAAAATAGATGACAATCCGTTCATCATTCTTTCGTCCGGAAATTGGTTTAGAAAGCTAAAGATTTCAGCCTAATTTAAAAAAAATATGAATGATTTCGAAATATGTCCATTTAAACGGCTAGTAGGCTTTAATACGAACTCATCCCGTAAAAGCTGTGGGTTTGAGTCGCCATCTTTATTTTGGGTATTTAAAGGGCGCGTCGGCCTCACGAGGATATATGTCAAAGGCCGAACCAATACAGCGGCGATATCATTTGACAATGTACTTTAGGCGAAGTTGTAATAAGGTCTATTTCACTTTTTTATAGTCCATCTGACGACGCGTTTACAAAGGATATTGGGTTGGATACCTATTGGAATCCTTTTTGTTATTTGTTAATATGTATGTACCGATGTACCGATTAGACCCGCAAATAAATAAATCTTTAGCCGCGGATATAGGAATTGGGTCGCATTTTTTTAATCCGCGAATAGTGAAAACGCGAATGAAGGAAGCACGAATAAGGAGCTTTTACTGTACTTACTCAATAAATCGACTGCGCGTCTGGTTGAGTGTGCTGAAGCATTATTCCACGCGGGGGCGGGCGCCTATCTCGGCCCGTACAGGCGCGTGTCTTTTAGCTTTGTTTATCAAACGTTGACCACTGAATAAAACCACAGCAGTGGGAATGCTCTGCACGGACTGCGATAGGCCTCGACAGGTAGCAGTGCAGTAACACCTGACGCCACCTGTCAGTTAACGGCCCGTGGGACCATTGCGTTATCACGATGAAGAAAGATCACGCTGTAAAGGTGGATACTGACCGGCGTCACGGGTCAAAATGCACCTAATATGTTACCAAGCAAGTATTCGTGCAGTCAGTAGTACCTACGGCAAAACATGCGAGCGAGCAACACTGATTTTAGCACACGGCGTAAAGACATGCTCGCTGCGAATGTTACCATTACCTACGCCCCGTAACGTCGGTCATTATCCACATTAAAAGCGCTGTTGAAAAAAAACCAAACCAGGCAAAAAAAAACTATTTAATTGTATAGCACGGGTTTTCTATGAACATAGTAAGTACGATGTTGTTGCTACGTAGTGCGATACCGCGCGCGCCCCCACCTCTATCCCCGCTGCTGACGCAGGCAGCAGGAAGAGAGAGAGCCCGATCCCGAGGATAATGGACTTAACAGAGCGATCCTCCGCGACTCTCAGTTACGATGCCTTTTTATTGTAAATTGTAATCAAAAATGTTTCAGTGTTTCTTTTGTTCAGCCATACATTTATTTGTGGACCAATAAATAATTATATTTAAAGAAGCGACTTTAAAATTGTCAATATTTTACTATTGTGATTTCTATTGTTCCTGTGTAGGTAATGTATCCTTTGTTGGAGATGCCAAATGGATAAATAAATACATTTTTAAACTTGTTTTAACTAAGAAAATGCTTCTCTGTAAGCGATGTTGCTCGGAAGAGCATCGACATAACTACAGTTGCCCGTGTGAAAACCTATCTATTTACTCAAATCCACCAGTAGTTATGGTCGCAATTTTGGATTTTTTTTCCTGACTTTCACCATCCGACCTCGCTTGAACCCCTCCCCACCTCGAAAACTAACATCACGAAAATTAGCACATAAGTATTTACAACTCTTTACTCCCAAAACTCCCATTATTTGAATCGAGTAATGCTGTAAACACGCATTTAAATTTAACATTATCAAATTTCGCGCGAAATCAAGTTGTTGTCTTTGCATGTTTGCTATTCAAACCTAGATGGCGTTACTGACGCTAGAGATTAAGAATTTCTATGGAGATGTTCCTCTAGCCGCTCTAATTTTGCTATATTATGCTAGATGGCGCTACTAAGACTTTTATCACAATTAAAAATGAGATTTCTTCCCCTCTATTTGTATTAATTTGATTGATAAAACTAATAAATATTTATCTAACATTGCATTCTAGGTATATGACCCAGAACACCACGTCAGTTAATATTATCACAACTTTTTATTTGAAATTCTTTTAGCTTTTTTGATTCGTGGGAATCAACCACCAACGGAAAGCGATTTTAGTAATCAGTATCATTACTTTTTGAAATAACACAGACACAGTAAGTAACTTAAATGAGAATGACGTGTTAATATTAAGTATTCGTTAGTACCGTTTCACGCCAATAGATGTCGCTAAGTGTTTCAACATTACGAAAATAAATTCTTCTTGAACACTTTAAATTATTTAGATAGGTTGACCGAAGCGATTGCGATGAAACAAAGACTAATATAATCTCTTGAGTTATAAACAATATTTGAGTATGAAAGATAACCATATTAGTTTCGTTCTTTTGACGTGATACTTGATCTATTCAACATAGAAACTGAAAAACCGAGCTACAGACAAAAATTTTGATAAGGGTTAAAATGTCATCTGTTGATTATCCCTTACCACCCCAAGCAATTATTTTCGAAATATTTTAAATGTACAGAAAAAGTTCCTTTACAGATTTATTATATGTATAGAAGAATAGATTTTTAAATTGATTGAAATAATATTTGTTATTTTTAAATTGATTGAAATAATTGAAAACAAAAAGAGGGAGCCTTCAGCAATCTTTAATAAGGGTTCGATTACTTGTGAGTTTAGTCGAGAGGTATACCTAAGCAAATAATAGAATATAAAAAAAAACTGCCGCTGTTACAAACAAAGACAAAGAATCTGCATGGAAGAAAATACTATTAATTATTTAAACTTTTAAGGCTATTAAGGCTTCTTCCTCAATTGCCATGTCGTTAATACTATCGAAAATATCCATTTCTTAATACTATTTGTAAACCACGAAGACTAACGTCTTTAGTAACGTCAAAGTAATTTAACAATGGAATAAGCGGTTAACTGGCCGTCAAAGGGGCAAATAGATTTATTCCTGAGGTAAGTGACATTCGACCAATAAAGCCTATCTGACGATTGAACAACAGATTTTTTTGCTATCTATCGAATAAACCCTATCTGTCTGTTTAACTGAAAAATCGGCCCTAAAGTAAATATGGAGTTTCTTGCCGGCTCTTCTCCATAAGAAACGATCCGACACACCGACGTTTCATAAGTGCCCATGTAGGTTTACATGAAATAAAAATATTTTGATTTCATTTGCTGTATGTGTATAGCTTCGTAAATAACCCATTAGGTATGTATTAGTAATCTGTAAACGATAAAAAGGTTATTGTCCGTTATCTTTTGGAGATACACATATACCATTGCGGAATTTTTGTAGACGTTTTTGAGATACACAATTCCGTAGTACATTATTATTGGCTTAAGACAAAGACATATGACGAAGTAGAAAATATGGTTCAATCAATGATACTATAATTAAATAAATATAAAACACTAACCTATATGTTATTTCTGCTGCTAATGGAAGATAATGTCCTAGGGACATTATTTTTCCGATCCCAAGATCAGTTCGTAGGGTTAGCTAGCAATAATAAATCCACACCATGTATTACGTGTAGGCCCAAACCTCACTCCCACACTTACAACCACTAGTCACATACACATTCACAACCACTACCTCCACACCATCACCACACTTAACACACACATCCCAGCGCGCTTTTTGATGTTTTTCTTTTCTTTCTTTTATTTTTGTTGGTTTATGTTTATTTAATTTATTTTGTTGATGCTCAAAACTTAGTAGGAAATAAATAACCTGGGGAAGGGTGGAGCATCCTAACACAAGCAAGCTATTTGCTTAACAGGATTCTCCCCATTGCAACTAGAATAAGCTCTTTTAAGTTGATGCAATAAACATTTTTAATTTTTAATTTTAATTTTTAATTATTTCCCAGACAGCCGAAGAAAAATTCTTCTTTTGTTTGGGAGGGTATAATTATCAAGTGGTCCTAACTCGATAAGTAGGTATATTGTTTCAAACGAAACAAGATTTTTTCGAATCTGTTTATAAATAACGGAGTTACAAAAAAAGAAGAAAAGATTCGAATTGAGAACCTCCTCCATTTTTTGATGTAAGAGTTTGAGTAGTACTGAATCTTGACACAAACAGCGTGAAGATTCCGTAAAACTCTTTCTCCCCTAACAAACGAAATATTTAAATTACCGACCCACTTCGCCCTCGCTGATCCATTCCTGTTTTGCAGTCCACTTGACACGGGACACTATTTTCTCCTCTTAATACATATTTAATTTGACAGCTCTAATAGGTTCAAAAAAACCAGTCTGGTGGCTACGCCAATATGCAAATAGTGAAACATAATGTTGTGTATTCAATTATCAAAGAGCTCTCAAAATTAATTGGATAGTAGAAATAGAGGCGATTTTTCGTAAACATTTAGAACGTGAAGTCTATATTGTTACATCACTAATAATGGATGCATCGTATGGAAACTAAGCCGCGAGGGGGAAGCCGATCTAATTATCATTCGCTCGGACAGTAATACGCAATGAATATTGTTGAACTGTCGAATTGAAGCAGAATATGATTAATCTTGAGTTACGCAATTAGGGTAGCTGGACTAGCACATAGCATAGTATTAAAAATAAAAAACCGGTAGTACTTTCCCGTGGGAGTAGTACAAAAGAAATGAGTATATTTAACAGAAAGTCTGAAAGTGGCATCGGTAGCTGAAAGGTGTGGAAATTGGCTGTAATGGCATGGACATGTGATACGGAGGAATGAGGAAAATGTCGTTGAAGAAAGTTTTGAGTATGAATGTCGATGGCTATCAGAGTAGGGGGAGAACAAAGAAACTATGAATGGACTGTGTGTATGATGATATGGTTAGAAAGGAGGTGACTACCGAGATGACGACTACTAGGGAACTATGGGCCAAAAATACATGTTACGCTAACCAGAAATAAATTGACATAAGAGCAGAAGTTTAATGAGCACGTTCCTGCGGGATAATTTTCGACCATCACGCGGGCAAAACCGCTGGCAAGAAATTAGTAAGAAATAAATCGACAATATATCGTGAATCGAACCGTATCGCACTTGAGATGGTAGCTAGTCCAATTAAAATTGAAGTAAAAACACTTTGATTGCGATTTTATTTACAGTGAGCTTCGTTTTCAATTATATCGCTGTTATGCCTTGAGAGTTGTCGACTGAAAAATTTATAACTAGAACTGTACTTGTTTTCCATTTTGTGAACTCTTCTAAAGAATTAAAGTACATTCCGCGGGTTCTTTCTGTAGTAAATTTGCAATTAATTGCTATTTTATTTACACTGAGCGTCGCTTCCAATTAGACTCTGTGATGCCTTGAAGATTGTTGGCTGAAAAATTATTAAGTTGTTATTGTTTTCTAGTAGACGTTGGGCCACAAAAGGGGTGAATAAAAGGCAATTGCATGCAGCTGAAACGAGAATACTAATAGAGATGTGTGGTGTTACACAAATAGATAGAATAAGAAATAAGTTTATAAGAGGAAGTCTGAATGTGGCACCAACACATTACCCCGTGGGCACCGATAGCTGAAAAGTTTTGTGGTGATGTCATGTCAAGTATGGGAATGTGATACGGACGAATGAGGGAAATGTCGTGAGGAAAGTTTGGAGTGGTAATGCCGATGGTTATAAGAGTAGGGGGACACCAAAGAATCGATGGATGGACACACGAATGATGATATTCAAATTCAAATTTATGTTCATTCAAATTTATGTTCTCTTCACAAACAAGGGTATTAAAGCTTAAAAACTAAGTGCCACTAAGTGTGAGAGAATGGTGTCTGCACTAGGAATACCTGTATAACAGATCGTCAGGGTGCCACCACACGGTATGTAAACACTATTCGTTATTTAGTAACTTAGAAGGAATAGGGCATAGCATAATATCAGTAATTAAAAAACAATAAAAACAACAATGATAAAAATCAACTCACAGATTAAAAACATTAAAACAAAAAGATAAGTAAGTGGTAAAAAGGTGGTATGTACCTATGCATTCAGAAACAAAACGGGACGGACTATTTTGGATGACTTAGTAATTCCTCAGTTGCATTATAATCTAGATTATGGAGCCTTTCGACTAGAGCACTTTTACAAGTCTTTGTTGTTAGATGATAGATTTTTGTAATACAATTTAGGCCTGGTCTATGAGTACGCAGCCGATAAGAGTACGCAACACAAGAAGCCGTAGCTTCAGTTGAATTTTGATCTCGACGAAGATGATTTTTTACTGTGTAAAAAATCAAATCCAGCGAAAAACACAGAAATTACGTAAGTCTGAAGATTTTTACTCAAAACCTTAATTATTTTTCTCATTTTGCAAGTATTATTGTGACAAAAAAGCAATTATTTAGTAAAAGCGAGGTAAACAGTGAAGTATTCAAAGACGTTACCTAAAGCATGCAGCGAACGTAATTCCGGTCAACGCCAAAAAATGGCAGTAAACTCCGCTCAAATAAGATTAAGCTAGAATGTGTATGAGTACGCACTTGTGCATCTTCTAAGAGTACGCGCGTACTCTTACACGCAATTTTTTTGATGTTCATTTTGTTATCATATTATTAATTTGTTTATTTTATTCACAGGATGTCTAGACGTCAGAGAAAAAGTACAAGAAGTCATTGTACTCCGGAACAGTGGCTAGATGCTAAGAAACGCGTCGAGGCAGGCGAATCAAAGAGGGCAATTGCTAAATCATTAAGAATGCATGAAGCCACTTTGTGGAAGAGACTGAAGAGATCATCTCCAGCTTTAAGCTTGGGCAGGTACTCTAAAACCTTTTCCAGTGAAGAGAGCTGTGCAATTATATTTAAAAAGTAGATAATATGTTTTATGGATTAACCACTCACAAAATACGGGAAGTTGCTTATGATTTTGCTGAGAGAAATGGGCTGGAACATCGTTTTAACAAAGAAAAGAAAATGGCTGGTACAGAGTGGCTTCGGCTTTTTTTGAAACGGCACTCTGATTTGGCGTTGCGCGCTCTATTTTGAAAACCTATAGAATTTGTTAGACACTTACAAGTTCCCACCGCACGCAATTAATAATATGGACGAGACCGGAATCTCCACAGTGCCAAACAAAGTTCCGAAGGTGATATCTACAAAAGGAAAGCGTTGCGTTAACAAGATTTCCAGTGCAGAACGTGGCATCAATGTGACACTGGTGAATGCGGTCAATGCTGCAGGGAATTTAATTCCACCAGCCTTCATATTTCCACGCAAGCGTTTGAAGGCCGAACTTTTAGATGGAGCACCGCCATCTTCTATTGGAATGGTGTCAGATTCAAGTTACATCAACAGTGCTATATTCGTTGACTGGTTATCCCATTCTAAAGACCACGCAAAGCCTACCAAAGACAATCCAGTAGGTAATAGGTAGGTAATAGGTAAAACGGGCTGTTGTCCGCAACTCCACGTCAAAGCGCGTATTTTGCGTACGGGTGGGAGAATCGGTCATTCGATCCACCCCAGCTCCTCGAAAAAGGCCAGCAACGCCTTGGTGTTGCTGACAATCTCACTTAGGGTACCTGGGTTACCGAAGTATTTTGCCCTAATTAGCAACCGCCGGGCAGTTTAACAGCACATGAGCCGCTGTCTCGTCGTCCTCCATGCAGGCCCTGCACAGCGGACTGTCTGTTACTCCTATGACAAAGAGATGTTTATTAAATGACCCATGGCCAGTTACGGCTGCTGTAACTGTACGCAGCTGTGGTTTTGTTAAACGGAGAACCTGTTTCGTGAGGCGGACATCGAACGCAGGAAGTGCTTCTTTAGCCTGCCTGCACTCACTTAGGTCCATCCATATTTTGTAATGATGATCCCTGGTTCGATTCCTTACCAGAGTGCGTAGATACCCGAAGGGAAGTGGCGCAATGGGTTCTGGTCCCACTGGTGTCATGCTCGACCCCCTCCTGGCAAGTTCATCGGCTGCATCGTTGCCTAGCGAACCGCTGTGTCCCTTGATCCACTGAATGGTAATATTGTTGAGGCTACCTACCTCGTTGAGGCGCTGGTGGCACTCGTGTATCAGCCCAGAGTCAACCGTGTGACTGTTCAGCGCTTGCAGAACAGCCATGCTGTCTGAGAGTATGCGAATCGAGTGATCCTTAACTTCCCTGGCCATGATAGCAGACGCGGCAAGGGAGATGCCCATGCATTCGGCCTGGAACACTGTGTTATGGACCCCCAGTGGTGTGGCTCTGTGGATGTTGAGGTCCTCCGAGAAGACTCCAGCCCCTGTGCCACTACCTGTTTTTGATCCGTCCGTGAAGATACGCAGCTCTGCGGGGCGCAAGCCTTCGCATCGTCGATCCTCATGCAGTTGGATTCTGTATTTTTTATCGAAGATAAATTGTTTGGGTCATTTATTGCCTTCGTAATGGGGAACTCACTGTTGAGTTCCTTAATCAGCCCGGTGTGTTGTGTGTCTGTCTTACTCCATAAATTTGTAGCCTTTAGACGCACCGCCGCCATCGTTGCTTCCTGCTGAATGAACAGGTGGAGCGGCGGCAGCCCCAGCATGGCCTCGATCGCTGCAGTCGGAGTAGTCCTCATGCAGCCCGTGGTCGCCATGCAGGCTAGTCTTTGCATGCGCTGTAGTTTGTTGGTAGCTGTAACTAGCTTGGTTCGGGGCCACCAGACCACGGCCCCGTAGGTGATCATGGGGCGGATTACTGCAGTGTACAGCCATAGTATAAATTTGGGGGATAGACCCCACTTCTTACCAATCATTTTCCTGCACTGCCAGAATGTGATGCAGACAATCCAGTATTATTAATACTAGATAATCACACGTCACATTACACCTTAGAAGCGGTCCGTTATTTCCGAGAAAACCACATTCACGCCTTGACCATACCACCTCACAGCAGTCACCAAACTCAGCCACTCGATCGCTGCATCCTTATGGCTTTGGCTATTATCAGCCTAAAGATTTTTTATGCAACAGAATGTGAAAAATGGATGCGTAACCATCCTGGTCGAGTGATAACCGTTTATCAAATTGCCCAAATATTGACTCCGGCTTACCTCAAAGCTGCCACTCCTGCAAATGCCATAAAGAGCTTTAAGATAACGGGAATTCATCCGTTAAATCCGGATATTTTTGAAGAAGAGGATTTCTTGGCTAGTGCAGTAACTGAAAGGCCACTGACTGAGTTTATTAAATCACAGATTTCACAATCAGCTAATGATTTACCAGAAAATATGCCTTTGTCAGAATTCCGTGACGAACCCATTGCACAATCAGCTGATCATCTGGCACATTATGAATCTTTGGCAGAGTCTAATGAAGCACAGATTTTCCGACTGACAAGTGATTTGCCCCAAACTGTTGAATGTGAAAATTGTGTGACAGGCAATTCTCCGCAGCCTTCGTGCTCAAAAATTGATACACCTATTCAGCCATTACTTGAGACAGGTAGAGCCCGTACACCACTTGCCTGTCTTCAAATTCAAAACGTCAAATCGCCTGTCACACTTAAATATGTAGTCCCACTACCACGAGCTGAATTTTTGTCACGATCTAACCGCAAAAGAGCTAAGTCGGATATTTTGAGTGGGTTTCCATATAAAGTGACTCTCGAGGATTCTTTGGCTTCAAAGAAAGTACCAAAACCGAGTTCAAAGACTAAAAAATCCAAAAAACCATTTAAAGTGCCAAAGACAACGCCCAAAAAAAAGGTTTGGAGATGCCCAGCTTGTACTGAAATGTACGTTGACCCTCCCGCAGAAGACTGGATAGGATGCTTAAAATGCTCCGAATGGTGGCACGAAGCTTGCACAACATATGAAGGCCGTGGACATTTTATTTGCAACCTCTGCAAAGGATAAAAAAATAAGTACTACCTGCGTACTCTTATCGACATAGATGCGTACTCTTACACAATAGTCCATGTAAGAGTACGCAATTCCCACTTCTGATTATTTTTCTAACAGAAAGAGTTAAATCGTAATTTTATTATTTTTTTCTGTTTTTATGATACCTAGATGATTAAATTGTAGACGCAATAAATGGCTTGTTGATTTCTTTATTTCATTTTGTTTTTTTTTTAGAAGACTTCAAACCTTAAGTGCGTACTCCTAGACCAGGTTACCCTATTTTATTATATAAGTGGGGACCTAAGAAGGTATAGAATCTTTGAAAGAAGCACGTTCTTAGTTAGATCTTTAGTAGTGGTATGGTTTGAAAGGTGTGACTACTGCGATGATGATCGACTAACAGACAAGTGTGAATGAAACAGCCATGTTACGCCGACCCCAATTAATTGCGATAAGGGCAAGAGAAAGATGTTATGGTTTTCTATTGATAATAAACAAAAGTTTCAACGCCATCCATGGAAACAGGTTGCACACCGCTGTCCGACCCGGTACCGTACCCTGCATTTTATGAGAACTCTTCTAAAGCATAAAAATATCTCCGCGGTTTGATTATTTCTGAAAATAGTGACTCTGACTTAGTAATTGTGTATTTTACACTATTTTTAAGTCATTAGCTATGATTCAATAGGATGATTTATTATGCATAATCAGCCTAGATCATTCCCAATGCTGGGACATAGGCTTCTTCTCGGTGAGAGCTAGTGGGCCACAATCCACAACGCGTGCAAAGTGCGGGCTAGTTGATGCGAGGATCAAAAATACAAAGACATGTCTTACGACCTACAGCTCGTAACTTACATGTTGATGTTCAAGCGTTGTCTATAAAATTAGGACCATAGAGACCTCGCCTCACCATATGTAGTGTTTGCCGGAAATCGCCACTAAACAAGACTGTGACACCATCCATCATGTCTTTATTACTACAGATGTCTAGTTTCCTATAAAGATAACATTACCACAAGAGAAATCGACATCTGTCATATAAATAAACAAAAATACCGCAATAAGAGGACAAAATAAAATTACAGGTTTGCTTCCCTTTCTTACAATCTCACTGACAATAAAATGGCTGCAATACTTGCACCTGGCGCCAGACGAAATGCGTTCTACGTACATTATCACTATTGAAATTATTACTTCAATTGTTTACCGACAACTGTGGTAGCCATCTTTACTTTCCATGAGCAACTTTACCCAGCAGTAAAATATAAACGAAATATCTCTCAATTACCAAAAATCTTGTGTCATTAGGTGATTTTTCAGTTTTTTAAAATTAAGAAAAGGGTTGTCAAGTCGACGCGTATATTTTGTTATATTTATGAAATTCTTTTTTTTTTGTTTTGTTGGTTTTTTTTTACTTTTTGATTGCAGCTTGTTTGTTTGTTTTGTTTACCGCCGACTAAAAATGAGTAATTTAGGAGCTTAGTTGGACAAAAAGGTTATTTTTGTTGCCTTTCTGTTTCACGTTTTGTTAAAAGCTTTTTTTTTTTTTAAAAATATTTTAGTGTTGGATTTTGTTTGATTAGTTATTTTAAATTGGATCGAATTCAAAGTATGATTTTTTCGTCGGTTAGAAATATTAATATTATGAATGAAATATCTTTCAACTCAATATAAATCTTATACAAATGGTCGAGTTTTCGTTTTTTTATCGCTTTGATATTAAATAGCGGCTCATAAAGTTGCTCATAGACAGTAAAGACGGGCACCGTTGATCATAATCACTTTAAGTTCTTGTGTTCGAAGAACAAGCTAGCTAGATTACATTCAGGAGGTTGGTATCAACTTGATGGCTTGGCCATAAAAAAGTTCTCGATCTCAACCCGATCGAGCCCACCTGTGTTGAACCTGGGAGGCTGGTCAGAAGCCGCTGGCCACTTCTTATCACCCTCAGGGCGCTAGAACAGACCTTGGTGGAAGAATTGGAGAATATTCCCTAACATCACTTCCGAAACCTCCTCTTCAGTATTCCAAATCGGCTTGAAGCTGTCATCTAAGCTTGAGGTGGCAATACAACTGGTATTCTCCAGTTACAATGTAAATAAGGCGTAAAACATACTTTATATGAATGTTTCGAGATTTTTGCCTGTAAGTTTAATTTAAAAACGTTACTAATGTTTGTTTAATCCTACTATTCCTAATTTCCTACTATATAAATATGATAAATGTGAAAGTTTGTATGTTTAGATGTTTGGATATTTAGATGTTTGTTACTCAACCACGCAAAAACGGCTGAACGGATTTGGATGAAATTTGGCACACATATAGTGTGTGACTTGAAATAGCACACAGGATCGTTTTTCCCGATAGTAGGTACTTTCCCGGGATGGGATAATTCGACCACCACGCGTATGAAGCCGCTGCCGACAGCTAGTTAACTAAAATTCCAAAGAAATTTGCTATAAAACGTTTTTTATTTCGAAACTCATGACTTTTAGTTCAGGAGAAATTGCAATTTTAAAAGTGTGGTATAAGTTTTCAAGGCCAGTGTATCTTCGACACTTGATTCTACCTAGGTAGTCCAGTCTTCAAACCATTATCATACCAAGATCTTTCAATTTAGCCTAGTCTTTTAATTAAGCGAAGGAATGGGACCAAATTCATCAACAAACCTAATATTCTGTAAAAATTCTCCAGAAAAACAAGTCCTTCAGCGACATCTAGTAATGAAATGAAGAAGTAGTATATCTAACGCACTTTGATATCCATAGCAACTACAAGTATACTAATTCCCCTGTCACCGTCAGAGGTCGCTATTATTTCAGCGAAATTCGTTTGGGCGATACGTTTGTTGTGCGTACAGCTATGAATGAGTGAAATTTCTTGAAAATTATAACCTTGAGAGGAGAGCTGTGATGGCCCAGTGGTAACAGTTACGACTTACGAGTTGTTAGTCGTAGGTTCGTATCCAAACAGGTGCTTTTGCTTTGTGTAAATTATTTCATCACCATTAGTCTCTAAACAGCGAAGGAAAATATCGTGAGAAAAATCCTTGAAACAAAAATTCGAAGACATGTGACATCTACCAACAAGTATTGGGCCCGCGTGGTGGATTACAGCCCACTCCCTCTCACGGAGAGGATGCCTGTGTCCCAGCAGTGGGAACGTTATAGGCAGATTATGTTAAAACTCAAACCCAAAGTATTTTAATTTCAATAAAGACCAATGAGTGTCAAGGAGTCGGTCATTTAGAAAGATGAAGTATCGTCAACCTCTCCGGGTCTTTTCTTTACAACGCTTATATCTCAAGAACCAAGTATCCATTTTGTATAATTTCTTGTTAAGTTTATAAGTAAGTTATCTGACTATGTTTGAGTGCATAATCTATAACTTTTAGTATCACGTTTGTAATGAAAAAAAAGTTCGAAACAAGTTAGTCGCACGGCGGACTCCGGACGCTTTTCCGCCCAGTGACTTTTCACTCGGTTTATAAAAGGCACACAGAAAATTCGCTTTTGTTCTCACTACAAACCGCAGTAGGTTCCTATGGAGAAGAAAAGGCAAGAAACTCCATAGACATTCTTCAAATGAAGCCAAACTTTCCCGAAAATCATAACCTTAGTATAATGTTGGGAACATTATGGGCCACCTTTTTACACTTATAATATCATTGCTGACGATAGGTTATATACTACAGTTAACTAAATAATCAGGCTAGAATGCCACTGCTGGGACACAAACCTCCTCTCTGTGAGTGGGCTGTAATCCACCACGCGGGCCTAATGCGTGTTGGTGGATGTCTCATGTCTTAGAATTTTTGGTTCTATGACATGCAGGTTTCCTTATGATGTTTTCTTCACCGTTTTCAGAGCCGTAGTGTTGAAATTACAATTCTTATAGCGCAAAAAACGTGTATAATTAGAACACTGCCTGGAATCGTTGTCAAGAGTTGACAAAGCACTACTAGGGCATAGAGAGAAACAACAAAAATTTTGGGCAAAATAGGGTTATAAATTAATATGAAGTTGATTTATAGCAAAATGACCACATACATCATGTCATATCGGCTGTAAATATGCTCAGAAATAAAAAAAATATTCCAATCGTAGAAAAATTAGAAAGATGAAGCATCGTCAACCTCTCTCGGTCTGTCCTTCTTTACAACGCTTATGTCTCAAGAACCAAGTATAGAAGAAAACTTACTTGGGTTGCAATGAGCATAAAAAATCTAGTGGCGACCAAATACAATAGCTACGGCAGTGCCTGAAACCTTAAAGATTTATTTTTTTGCAAATAGAAAAATGGTTTAAGATATCGTCTAATATTGGCAGTATATCTGCTCAAAACTACCTGCTGCACTGTAATAATCATAATCGTTGAAAGCTTAGTTCATTAGAAATTCAATGAGCTGACTAAATCTAGTATCGGGTAAATACAACGCCTACAACTGTACCGGGAACCATAGGAACATTTTTTTACCCTTCTATTATTTACAAACCCTAATGAAAAACATCTTGTATCACGTTTTCACGAAAACAAAGGGCGTAGACTCGAATTGCACCTACTATTTTTAAGTTTGGTTGTGGTAAAATGTGTTTCTATACATAAACGATTCGTAAACTTGAGATGCAGATTATTCCATACCATTGATTTGGGTCCCTGTTGATCAAAACCTGTTGGGCGGCTTTGTTCTGAGCTGAGAAAACAGAACCCTCTTTCTTCCCATGAGATTTACGTGTTATGAAAGATGTCTGGTCTACGCAAGGTATGCTGTCTCGGACATTTATTTACGTGCATATTAACTTAAACATACACTCGCAAAACCTAACCCTCCTTTTGCAAACAAACAAACCATCAAATCTTTCCTCTTTATAATATTAGTATAGACAACTTATGAGGCCAATTTTTATTTATTTTTTTACTTTTTTTGTTTGGTTCGTGCTTTTTTAAATTTTAAATTGAACTTTTTTGTATTTGCCCTTCACAAACTGAATGAGAAATCATTGATCGATGTTTTACTGGGAGGAAAGGTGTCCGGCAGTCCGCCGTGTGACTAACTTGTTTGTAACTTAATTTTGTTTATACCCGTGAAACCAAACTTAACACATTATACACTCAAACATACCCAGATAACTATCTTGTGAACTTAATAAGAAATTATACAAAAAGCATATTTGATTCTTGAGTTATTAGCGTTGCAATAGACAGACCGAGATACGTTGCCTTTTGCAAGGACGACTGTAGTTAAACTTTAAACAAGTAAAGTACCCAAGTACATAATATGAATAGTATGTAGTTACGGTCACCAAAATATATATTTCATCAGGGTCTTAGAATGTAGTTGAGTTTAGTAAGATATTTATATCTTTCAAATTTAAATACATTTCCAGGTCCCAGACTTTTTTTATTTTTCACTTTTTAGTTATAGTATACACCAATTCGAAAACAAAACATCCTTGGGATCAAAACAATGCATATTTATGCGATAGCAGCAATCGCGGTTGATTTGCTGTCATTTTTTTAAGTGTTCCGTTGTCTGTCTCCGAAACTCATAATCAGATCTACGAGTATCCTATGAAATGTATATGGGACTATTTCGGAATAAACCCCTTTCGAACAAAAAAAGAATTTTACAATTCCGGTTATCTATGAGTTATGTCCGAACATAAATAAAAATAAATAAACATGTCGAATCGATAACCTCCTTCTTTTTGAAGTCGATTAAAAAAAAATTACTTGGATACTTTTACAAAAAAAAAAAAAACATTTATATAGGTACCTACTTAGAAAAAACAAAATTTAAAAATGATTATGGTGAACTGCTGTATAAAACTTAATTTCATCATCATCATCATTTCAGCCGGTATACGTCCACTGCTGGACATGGCCTCCCCCAATTTTCCAAAACCATGAAATCTTTGACTTAATTTGCAGTGGGCGGAAAAGCGTACGGCCGTGACACCGTGCGACTAACTTGTTTGTAACTTAGTTTTCTTAACACCCGTGATACTAAACGTACCGCATTATGCACTCAAACATAGCCAGATAAGTAACATGTGAACTTAATAATAATTTATGAAAAAAGGATATTTGGTTTTTGAGTTATAAGCATTGTAATGGACAGACCGAAAGACATTGCCTTTTGTAAGAACGACTGTAGTTATACTTTTGACAGGAAAATTTAGGGATGTCGAGCGGGTCTTAGTCTGGTGCTAAGTTGTCATTTTTGTATTGAGATTGCCAAAGTAGCGCGCGAAACTGAAATTTTCTTACGTTTTTTGCAATTTGCAGATCAGTGTCCGGGTGTATGTTGAACAAAATATCATTCGCGACCGTAACAAGCACCTCCCAGGGGTGCGGGTTGTTCGAAAGGGATCCCGGTATCTCTTTCGAACAACCTAAACACAACATTGATAACAGAGACACCACATTACCGCTTAGTTGATAACTTAGGTTAAGGTTCCTGCCAGGGGTACGGGTTGTTTGAAACAGATACCTTGGCCCCTGGCACACAGGCAACTGAAGGAACACGGGTGCGTTTTAGTCAGTAAAAGTCTGACACGCCCTTCAGCTCCACCCAGAGCAGGAGAAGTTATTTGATGAAAAACCCCCCTAAAAAAATACCGTAACAATCATGGTTTTACAGAAAAACACCAATACAACCCTCTAAGTTTATTTATTCCCAATTACTGATTCTTCCATGAAATAGTCACTGAATTTCGCGTACTACGTCGGCGCTTCTCCGTTAAGGACGTTACCCAAATCAAAATAAAAATGGAATTGGAAAAAATGCCTCGGAGCTTTGGGCTAGAACAAAAGTTAATCACATTAATGTGTTTAGAAGATCATCATCATCATCATCATCATATCAGCCGAAAGACGTCCACTGCTGGACATAAGCCTCCCCCAAAAGAGGATTTGCCGTAATCGTCACGCTTGGCAGGCGGGTTGGCGATCGCAGTATGGTGGTCAAATGCATAGCGAACGCTGCTGCCCATTCTCTAGTAAGCCCCTTAGGCGCCTCCTACGACACCCACGGGAAGAAATGGGATGGTGCTATTCTTTTACGACCGGCACCACACGGAAGAAAGTTTAGCAGTTATGTGCATTTTATTTTTACTCTGGGCCTAGCCTTTCGCCAACTGTGTTAGGGTTGGCTTCCAATCTAACAGGACGCAGTTGAAAATTAGTATTCTACATGGAGCGACTGCCTATCTGATCTCCATAACCCAGTTATTGGGTAATACGTTACCCCTTGGTAAGACTAGTTATCAGAGTTTCAGGTTTCTGACGACCCGTAACGACTGTCAAAGATTCACGAATGAAAGCTGGGACCAACGGCTTAACGTGCTTTCCGGGGCACGGAGAGGTCTTGGTATGATGTATGATGTAAGATGGTCACCCATGTACGGACCAACTGCGCCAAGCGTACTCCAAGCTAGTAATTTGTCCTTATTTCTAAAAGCACATGAAATCTCAACTTTGCACCAAGGCCATTTCTCCTCCTTATTTAAATCTGAATATATCAACTTGCTTTGTTCGCTGTTGGTGACACATCCCAGTTGTTTGAGCCCCCTTGACCTACAATGCTGAATGGACCTCATGTTTCTATACCTACGGCGATTTAATAAACTGCTTTTGACAAGGACATACTTACATATGGCGCCCTAAACCGTTATTTTATTATGCGAACCCTACAAAAACTTGATTGTCCCAAAAATTATTCAACCTTGAAAAAAAATTAACGAACTTTATAGCATTGATTCTATTAGGACTCAGTTTTTTAAAATATTTTTTAAACGGTTTCTGATTTACACTTTTTAGCTGTGAAGGAAATCATCGTGACGAAACTAGCATAATATCCTAGAACCAAAAATGGCCGACCCAAGCACCCAGGAAAAAGGCTAGACTAGGCACGAAAACAGACAAATATTCTTCTTGTTTCTGTAAGTTTCCAAGCGTTATTTTCAGCTGAAGTAGAATAGCGAAAGGTACCATAATGCATGTAGATGACTGCCACCATTACATTGCTATCGTTTTACATTTTAAAGACGTAGTGAAATTAAGATTTACTCAGCATAAGATACCAAAGTTATCTATCTAATGTGTTGAGCTATTAGGCCAGTCTCACCTTATTTAAGAAAACTCTCGAAAATAGACATGTACTTTGGTACTTGGGTAAAGGTGTTTTGTCACTCAAAGTACTGGATATTTACCGCAATTATTTATCGTCCCTTTAGAAAGTAGCTTTTCCTTTTTTCAAAAAGAACGAGGTTCTCAATTTGTCTTTATTTTTAAACGACTTCAAAAACAAGGAAGTTATCAGTTCGACATATTTTGTGCATGTTCGGGCATAACTCCGTCATGTATAGACGGATTTCCAAAATTCTTGTTTTGTTCCAAAAGGGGATTATTCCGAATTGGTCCCATTTAAATTTGCATCGGCAGCCTACCTTATGCTGTGAGAACAGTTAAAATAATTAATCAGTGCACTTTGAGATAGCCGTTAAATGCTGCCTATACAAGATAGGTTTTAGCGATAAGGCCACCCATTGTCACCCTATGAAATTTTGCCTACATTTATAGTGATAGAATAATCTGTCTTGCACATTTTACTAAAATACTCGTAATCTCACCGCCATTGCTAATGGAAGGGGTAAGACGCAAAGATAAATTTTGGCGTAAATATACTCTTCCATCTATCAAAATCTCGCGTAAAAATGAACTGATTTTGTCTGAACGTTGCGTTAAATTTGGTCTCTGTATCTTACGCAAGTTCTGCTTGTAACGTTTTGTTAGGTGTACTTTAACTTTCGAGTTTTATATCAGCGGGGTAGTTGCGTACTAAACAGTGCAAATGGCTTCATTTTGATAGTCCCAAGAGATTAATAATTGTGATATTTACGTTCTTGAACGGTCAAATTAAATGGTTTCTAATAAGCTCGTTGTGTCGGACAGTTAATAAACATTTTGCTACCGATTACATCTTTCATCGTTTTCGTAGGTACATTGAAGCTGGTTCAAGCTGAACGTAAAAAGCTGTAGGCACATTAGATATTATAATCTTGTTGATTTATTCAACAAGAGTTTTATTTTTCGTTTTAGCTTTCAATCTACAAACTTTGTTAGACCGATGAATCACAATAAATGTTTGTGCCAAACAAGGGTATTTCTCAACTCAAGGGCGGATGTTGAAATGTTGTGTTTGCTGCGTAATAAAGCCCTTCATGTGCCATAAAAAAACAAAACATTTAGAAATTCCGAAAGAAAGGGTTGTTTTCTTTTGTTTTCGAAAATTTCAAAACAGCCTTCGTTACAAATTATGCTGAAATTGCGAAGAATCTTCATAAGGCTTCAGTTTCTATACAAACTCGCAGCAACAGTTACCGTTCTTCACAAAAAAAGGGAAAACTTTATAAAAACCCGCTTTTCTAAGATATTTGCGTAAAACGTGACTCGTTTCCATCCCCTTACCCATTTTTGCTTCACTGGCTTGTTTAGAGAAGTTTTTATTTGTGTTTTTCGTAATAGTTTGGTGGTCTCGTGTTAACGTGACATACGTCCTTTCTCTGTGAGCCCTAGAGCGTTACTGTCGTTTTACGTTCTATTTGCCCCACTCCCGGCGCCGGCAAGTCTCTAATAGCGGCAGCACCACTTTTGCATACAAGCTTTTGTTGGCCTGTTGATTCCAGTTTATCATACCATTCCCTTTCAGCTGATGCTACCAGACTCGTGTCAGTGAGTTTTGCGTTCACTTGTTCGAAAAAATCTTCTTCATGGCCAACATTATCTTGATCAAGGTTGCTTTGGTTGTTAAGTTATGTTTTTCTTCTGTTTGCGATTATTTTTCGAATTTGGTTCCTCTTTGATATCATCTGTATGTCATATTTGTTTATTTTTACTCGGTTAATGACACCTAAACGTCCATAAAATTTTCATCATTCCGTATTAAGGCCTTTACAAGATGTAACGTTTTATTAGAAGAATACAATATATGTCTACCTATAGTAAATAATATACAGAAAAAAAAGACAGTTCATTAAAAACGTACCAATAATCTTCAAACTTCTCTGCACACTCGCTGAAATGATCTCAGAGCTTTAAAACCTATGCAACGGCGTCTTGGTATCTACATTAGTCACTCAGATGTTATAGATGTTCCAATACATCTTAGGAAAGTTCCTATATTATAGGTATCTACAGTAATTATGTAATTTGGCGCTCGCTTTTGTTTTGTGATGTTAATTCAAAGTGTTGGCGCCGAAATCGAGGTTGTATCCCTCACACCACTGAGCTCCTAATGCGTGTTCTCCCTTCGAAAAGAATGGTTTAAGGCAATCCTGTTCAAAATCTTACTTGTATTGTACAGTATGCTTCCTTCTTAAACACAAGTTATATTTTGGTATCCAATATAGTTTGTTGACTCGCGATTATTTATAGAACTGTCACGATTTGCAAGGCTTTGGAATGTCTGCAAGTGCATAGATAGAGTGCAATGTTCACCCGTATGGCTGAAAATAATCCCTACTAATATTATAAATGCGAAAGTAACTCTGTCTGTCTGTCTGTCTGTCTGTTACGCTTTCACGCCTTAACCGCTGAACCGATCGTCATGAAATTTGGCCGAGATATAGCCTGGGATATGGGTAAGGACATAGGCTACTTTTTTACGCGATAACCGACATCCACGCGGGCGGAGCCGCGGGCAAAAGCTAGTAATTAAATATAATTTCCGCTTTGTGAGTTTATCTTGGACATCACTGAGATCTACATAATCTTACCTAGATTTATGTCAGAACTTTAGAGAATTTGACCTCTGAGTTTGTTTCGCTCTTTCTTCTCAGAGTAGTCAGAGAGGAAACGCCGACCTCATCTGGTTTATATGATTGGCGTGTGAAAGTGTTTGTAAAAACTTACTTAAAGAAATAAAATCGGTGAAGGAAAACATCAGTCAATCAAAATATTTTATTTCCAATAAACCTGCATGGGTACTTATGAAACGTCAGAAGCTAGATGCATGGTTCTAATTTGTCGCTTCCTATGACAAAGAGCCGGCAATAAACTCCACGGTCACTCTTTTAAAAATAATTGGATTTTACAATGTTTTCAAATTTTATAGTGACAATAGGTATGGGAGGACAGTGCAGGCCTGTCAATAAGTACCAGGTACTTAGAGGAATTGAAATACAGCATAGAAAATCGTCTACAAATCTACAGTCTGTAAGGCCTGCAACGTTCTCTCATTCACAATATGAAAAGTAACCTACATAAATAAATTGAACTATTTAAACCAAGTGACATGATTTCCATGTCAATAACTAAAAATAGTCGATATTAAAATTGATGTATAATGTCAATTAATGACGAGAATATGTCAGATATGGTAAAAAATAAATAAAAAGAATAAAAAGGATCATTGTAATTTGGGAGCAGTTTCATATAGTTATGCTGTTAATGAGGTACCAGGAATGCCACATGTGCAGAAGGAATTAATGCCAAACTTCCTTGTCTTTAACGTAGTATTATATCTTATAATATGCTTTTTTGATAAGGACACGTTTGATGTGAGTTTTAAACTTTCTATCGCTAAGTTCTGTAACCAACTTTGGAAACTTGTTATAAAAGCGGATACTCACCATCATCATCATATCAGCCGAAAGACATCCACTGCTGAATATAGGCCTCCCCCAGGCACCTCCACTTCGACCGGTCTTGTGCTTCCCTCATCCAGCGGATACCCGCGGCCTTCGCAAGGTCATCGGTCCACCTTGTGGGAGGCCTTCCCACGCTACGTCTTCCGGTACGCGATCGCTACTCCAGAACTTTTCGGCCCCATCGGCCATCTGACCTGCGAGCAATGTGCCCTGTCCATGCCATGTGTATTTAATTTAATAATTTAATTCTGTATTGCTTAAAACAGCTTCGTATTTTTTTAAATATGTAAACGATAAAAATGGTTACTTACTGTGGGTAATTTTTGGTTGATAGACATATACCATCCAAAAAAAATCTGTAGACCTTCTTAAGATATATAATTCCATAGTACCTACATTATTTTGATTTATCTCGTAAGGTTTAGCCAGCGTTAGCAATATAAATGCCCAAAAATGGGTTGTTTACGACATCATTACAAATCTATTGAAATCATCGGTTTCTCTCTACTTTAATACGCATGTATGATACACGTAAGCCTTTCGGAAGAAATTCTCTAAGTTATAGTGAAAACTGTATTAACATCCGCGACATGGTTTCGAAGAAGTAAACGGAGAAACAGATGGACGAAAATAGCGACTTTACTTCATACTATATAGAGATAGACGTAGAGAAGACATTGCATAATGACGTTACTTGGAAATCGGAAACCTTTAATATTTCTAAAATTAATTGTAAGTATTATGTTTTGATAAGTTTCGACGTAAACTTGGAAGGCCTCCCTCCCACAAGGTGGACCGATGACCTTGTGAGGGCCGCAGGATTCCGCTGGATGCGGGAAGCACAGAACCGGTCGA
Source organism: Polymixis flavicincta (assembly GCA_949987655.1). Classification (NCBI taxonomy): domain Eukaryota; kingdom Metazoa; phylum Arthropoda; class Insecta; order Lepidoptera; family Noctuidae; genus Polymixis; species Polymixis flavicincta. Next base: position 3,450,597 of record OX465171.1, on the reverse strand, counting down.
AGTGGCGGAGCTTGGGGGAGGCCTATGTCCAGCAGTGGACGTCTTTCGGCTGAAATGATGATGATGAAGTTTCGACTCAAGTTACGTTAAAATAATTATTGTTCAAAAACGCATAGGCTCTCAGCTTCACGTGCTTTCCGAGGCACGGAGGGGTTTTTTGTACGTACAGATGGTCTCCCATCATCGCACCAACCGCAGCAAGCCTAGCTTAAACTGATCGATCGACCTACTAGTATGTGGCTAGTATTATAATAACATTGATTAATGCATTGTCCGCTGCTACATTACTCCGTCTTAAATTATTACTACGACATGAACTATTTTCATAATGGTTCGTCTTGTCAATACGAGAGCAGACGATGATGTTGACGATTCAGCCTACAGACCATTGAAAGACATGTGTAAAATTCAGTACGTAGTATGAAAGGTAAGGTTTTAGCTGCCCATTTGAACCTACCGATGAAGATGAATAAAAACTTTATTACAAAAAATTACTACCGACTTCCAAAAAAATACTACAAACTGAATAATAACTTTAAATTGGGAAGTTGGTGTCTCCGGATCTGTATTTTAGATTTTTTACCACCGACTTCCGAGATTAAAGAAATTAGTCAGTCTTTACTGTTTTTTGGGAGTGTTTTTTTAATTATTTAAAAAAGTTTATTATTTTCCACTTTTTAGTCATACTATGACAAACCAATTCGTATACAAATATTTGCTATGCTTGCTATGCAACTGCTTGCTTGCAACAACGATATAGTATTAGAATATCATCAAGATGAAAGTGGATTTAATACGTATAAACGAAGCTAACACAAGAAGTACCCAAGCAAAGTTAGTAAAATTTTGTATGGGACCATCAAAGACATAACTAATAATGTAACCAATCTATTTTTTTTATCGAAATCGATCCATAACAGCCGGAGATATCGCAGAAAAAAAATACAGGCAAAACGAGAGCCTCCTTTTTGAAGTCGGTTTAAAAGAATATGTAATCAAATCAAATCATTGTATTTCGGACAGCTAAAATCCATAAATTGTTAGTAACAGATTTGCTTAAAACACTATTGTTAGTACCTTAATCTTAAGACAAATGACTAAGAAGTCCACCCAACAATTAAAAATACCGACAATTTGCCACTAAAGTCTCACAAAATGGCTTATTATGGCGGAAGAATTGTCTACCGCCACTACCTTCAGGATACTATTGTGATTGTGACTGCCTCTTATTCTGCTCCGGAGTGAGGCTGTTCTTTTACGGATTATGGCATGAAATCCATCGGTATGGTTTACCGATTACGATACACCGGTATCGTTTTATTGAGGAGTGTAAAACCTATTTACCTATATTTATTTTTAACTAGCCACCCCTGCGTCACACAAATTCAATGGAGATATTGATAAAACATCGAGATTTAAAGCATAGTAAGTACGTTAAATATGTATTATACACAAACCTTCCGGGATTCATTCTCTTAATGATAGTGACCACATAAACATCCATTGTGTGGTTTTGAAGAACTTAGCGGTCACAGACACATACCTACATAAAGCGATTTTGTTCGCGATCTTTAAAAGACTCGTAAAGGAACATTACTTGTCGTTGTGATACTGTTCTTGTACCAGTGAAAGTCCATGTATAATCTTTTATTTTCGTATCCTAATTATTTTTAATGTATGTAATTTATGTATTTACTAGCTTCTGCCCACGATTTCGTCCGCGTTAAAGTCGTAACGCACCCCAATTTACTAAAATGACAACGACAAAACAAAACAAAAGTGCTGGTTATAATACAGTTGCCTGTTTGAGGAAGCCGCTTGTCCTGAGGTCGATACCCGCAGCCTTCAGTGTCTGCCCCTATGACTGGTTGATAGTCATCGCGAAGCATACGCTCACGGGGAACTGCATGCTCTTAAACTGGAGGGGGTAATTCTGAGAAATTTGTGGTATACGCGGTATAAGCACTGTCTCGCCGACTCCACAACCTGTTAGAATTTTTTCTTCGATGAGGTATCTCTTGCAAAGACACGAGTATGAGCCTTCAATCTGCGAGAGAATGCTATGATTGATCGCTGCAGCTCGTTCATTTTTGGGAGTTTATGTATCTATTATTTAGGATATGTATCCATTTTAGTATATTGTATACATATTATTTGCACCAACAACATCCCCATTTTATGTCCAGGCTAATCACTGTCCATTCCATGGTTGCCTGGAAGAGATCACGTAAAGCGATAAGGCCGCCCATTGTATATTTTATAGTGTAATTTGTTTTTTTTGTAATTTATTTCTGTGTGTGCAATAAAGAATATATAAATAATACCTATGCCAAACTTCTTCAAAGAGGCTCCTGACTAAAATTTTACAGTTATCATCAATTAGTAGTAATAATATCGAGAGCCCTCAATGTCTCTGAAAGCACGCGTCTTTAATAGTTGTTACGGGTCGTCAGAACTCCGAAAGTCTGACAGCCCGTCTTACCAAGAGGGTATCGTATTACCCAGTACCTGGGGTGTGGTCAGAAGGGCTTCATGTAAAACACTGGTATTCATCTGGATCCGGTTAGACTGAAAGCTGACCCCAACATAGTAGGGAAAAGGCTAGGCAGATTGGTCAAATTTCTATGCTTTTGCAACCAAACATTACTTGCGACAAATACCTGTTAAAAACACAAATCCCACCAATATACGCATTAGCAGGTATACGACAAATCAGTCATTATTCCATTAATGTCTTTGTACACAAGACAAAGACATTCGCGTAGTATGCGGTTTTCTTTTTCATTTAAGTAACGTTCAATAATCAAGAATACTCTTTCGTGCAACTGTTGAAAATGATACGTAAGTTTCTAAGGCTTCTCCGGGGTAATAACTTACCAATCTTACAATCTCAATGCAATATATAATTTTGTCAGTTCAACAACATTAATTGTGTTATTTACTATAACTTCGAGCAGACGAATTTTTCAAATAAAAAATCCTTTAGTTTGTCACGCGTATTTTGTAGCTGAAGTTAGGTGCCGTCGGAAGATATTGCTATGCCTGAAAAATCAAAAATCATTCTTAACGGACAAGTAAACCCACAGTTAAAACTCAAAGTATTATTTGGTCGTACTTTATGGTTAAGAGACTGGCAAAAGAATTATAACACATTTTTTTAGATCTATTCGAATTCAACTGTTTTTTAAATTGATTCTTTTCGCAAATTCATTAATTACTAGTTTTAGTATGGTACCTAAAATTATTCGAGGAGTCGAGCCGCCGCTCGAGCCCACTCTCCCGTCTTCCGTCGGTCACTCTAGGAGCTAAGCCTAACAACTGTGATGTGTTCACTGATGAATGAAAGAAAATCACGTCAGTATGTCTGGAGTATTCTGAAATGGCTTTCAAATAGTTGTATACTTTATAACAGACTTTAAAAGAAGGATATTCTCAATTCAAATGTATTTTTTAAATGTTTTTTACCTTAGAACTCCGTCACTTCAAAGCGATTGGTAAAATTCTTCTTTTGTTTGTTAAAGTGCGAGTATACTTGTCGAATAGTCCCATGTTCTGATGAGCGGATTTTGAGTAAGCTTCAATGATATGTATGACGATGTTCTAATACTTCCTGCTACTGATGTTTACATAGCAAGTAGTGGTATACGAATTGGTGTGAGTTAGATATGACTAAAAAGTGAAAATATTAAACTTTTCACAACCGAATTCCAAATAAAAACACTACAACGTGAAATAAAACTTCAAGTCGATGGCAAAAATACGAATATACAAGACTACAACACATCCTTCTGATTTTATTTTGTTTGGAAGTCAGTTGGTTGCGTTATTGTACTTACCATATTGTTTATATGTGTTTCACAAATTTTCCTACCTAATGCTATCTTTCCTCATACTGATAACAAACTCTAGGGCTATCTAGGAAAACGGTTCCGTCTTGTCATACCGGCCGCCATGAAAATCTGTGTCCAAATATTCAAATAAGTAGGTAATATTAAAAAAAAAGATTAATCTGATTACCTTAGTATGTAATATTAAGAAAATCGCAGATAGGTGAAGGAAAAAATAGAATCGATAAATATTATTTGCTCAGTATTGTGTTTTTAACAAAAATAATCATGCGACGGCAAATGAAATTCTACGTGTAAAGTAAATAACTGTTTAAATTTAATTTATCTAGACTTACATTATAGTTTTAAGAGTGAGATAGAGTGTTTTAACAATATAATTATGCAAGAAAGAATCAGAAGAAGTTGAAATCACAAAAAAACAAATTCTTTCGGCGCTTTTCTTTGAAAATCTTATCTGACAATATTTCGTAATTTCATGTTACGTTGTTAACACTCACAGCACTATTTATTTTTGAAATCTGTATTTTTATGTACACACCAAAATAAGCATGAATTTGATCTACATAATGATGTATACAGATTTAGCCGCAAAGTTTGCTTCGTGTACCTAGACGAAATAATAAACTATTTTCTATTATGGTATTTAGTAAGGCGACCAAAGTTTATAATAAACTACCAGATTGTCTTAAGATTCTTAACTTTACATCATTTAAGTGTCAATTATTCAATTACGTCATTTATGGCTGAACTTATGTTGACTTAAATATTAGGAAATAATATAACTATAAGTAATATTCTCTTCTTATTATATCTTTGATATAATTTACCAATTTTCGATTTGAAACTAATCCTAAGATTCATTTAGTTTCAACTTTTACCTAGACTTGACTGCGTAATATTTTAATAATTTTTTTCACGACTAGTAAATCCAAACAAAAAAGAAAACCAGGAATGTATAATTTTGAGGACATTTAGGTATTACTATTCTGGTTTCCGTTCATAAAAATAATTAAATTCATGATAAAACAGTGATAGTTACAGAGTTTCGAAATTGTTTTAAACATTTTTAAGAAACATATTTTTTGCTCAGTATTGTGTTTTTTTTACGAAAATCACCATCCGACGGCAAACTAAATTGTGCTTGTAAATTGAATTACAGTTATAATTAATTTTTTCTATACTGAAAGAATAGTTTTAAGAGTCAGATAGAGTGTTTTTCACTATTGTCGGATAATTTTTCATAATTTCGCGTAACGTTGTTAACACTGCCAGCACTATCTATTTTCGAAATATGTATTTTTGTGTAACCAAATAAGCATAAATATGATCGACATAATGATGGTGTATCCAGACTTCATCATATCAGCCGAAAGACGTCCACTGCTGGACATAGGCCTCCCCCAAAAGGGGGGGTTTGCAATAATCGCCATGCTTGGCAGGTGGGTTGGCGATCGCAGTATGTTGATAAAATGCATAGAGAACGCTGCTGCCCATTCTCTAGTCAGTCCTTTAGTCGCCTTCTACGACACCCACTGGAAGAAATGGGATGGTGCTATTCTTTTACGTCCGGCACCTCACGGAACTATCACACACATGTCCAGACTAAGCTGCAATTTTTTATTATGGCGACCAAAGTTTATAATAAACTACCAGATTGATGTAAGACTCTACAGGTCATTCAAGTTTAGTGTAAATTATTCACTTGAGTAAAACTAATCGACTAATGATTTAATTGCTGAACATACATTCACTTACATTTTAGAAAATAATATAACTGAGTCCTATTCTCTTCTTATTATATCTTTAATTTAATTGATTTTTTTGACATTTCTATGACAAATATTTGACCAATTTCGAATTTAAAAGTAATCCTACTAGCCATTTAGTTCTAAGTTTTACCCAGACTTGACCGCGTAACAAGTTCATTTTATTTTCATGACACGTGAATTCAAACATAAAAAAACAGTAATTTTAAATTTTTAAAGACGTTTTGTTAATACTATTCAGATTCCCGTTCATTAAAATAATTAAATTCATGATAAAACAGTGATAGTTAGAGAGTTAACGAATTAGTTAAAAATATTTTTTCAATCTGTTACCTCAGCACGAAATGTTAAGCAAAACACAAAAACAATATCATGAAGGAAAAATAGTACCGAAACTTATTATTTGCTCTTTGTTGTGTTTTTAGAGAAAATAACCTTCCGACGGCAACTGAAACGCGTCTAAAGTGTATTACAGTTGGGATTTTGTTAATCTAGACTGAAATTATAGTTTTAACAGTCAGATAGTGATTTCACTATAAAAATATGCAAGAAAGAATCACAAGAAAATGAAAACTCGAAAAACAAATCATATATCACATTTTTTTTTTTATCCTTTCTGATAATTTTTCGTAATTTTTGTAACGTCGCTTTGTCAATATTTGGACAAACAGGATAAGGAAAAAAAAAACTTCGAATGTTATTCAGCACTAAAATTTAAAAAAAACACATAAATATAAAAAGCTTTAATTAAACTTCTCGGCTGCACTAATATAAGCTTCAATCAGTTATTTATGAAGTATATAAATCATTTGCCAAGAATTTACAGTTTCTTCAGTTCCGTTCGAGTTTTCTTGCCCGAAAAGTAAATAATAATGTTCCAAAAATTATTTTAGACACACATTATATGAAAATATTACAAATTAAACTCCGTTTAGTTTTTTTAATCGATTTGCAGCTGCCGACGGGAAGCTGAAAATACTAAATAGTTCAAAAGTTTCAGGTTTTTTCAACTTTATGTTATTCTAATATTATTATTATTATTTTAGTGCGTTATAGTGGTCATCAATTTTAATTTTCTGAATTTCAGGGACTTTTTCAGAGCGACTCGCGCAGATTGAGAGAAGACTCAAAAGTTTCAGGATTATAAAGTTTTCATTCCAATCTCAATATATTAGCAAATCAACAAGTATCATCATAATATGACAAGACAGAAGACATTTAAAAAAAAAAACAAGAAAATCTTTTGTAAAATATTGTAGAAACAACATAATGTTTGTTCATAATGTTCAATTTCGAACAGATTAATTTTCGTGGAACCTTACTGGTGAATGGGGGTTGATAAAATTAGGAGGGGATTTTGCAGCAGTGGCGGGGATATAGGTGTAGGACTCAGGTAAAAAGCGTGGGCGGACACACTAAGAATATCGGAAAAACATTAATTGTTTATTTTTAGCGGTGTATTAGTAAAGCGTAGGATTTAAGAAGTTCCTTCGATTGTTTAGGGCGATTCATCATCATCATCATCATATCAGCCGAAAGACGTCCACTGCTGGACATAGGCCTCCCCCAGGCTCCTCCAGGGGATAGGGCGATTCATTCGTTCCAAATTTATCAATTTTAATTTATTAATGTACATAGCTAAAGATATTTCTATATTGTAATATCACTACAAACCAAGTTCAATTAATATTATCCACTTCTTTGTTTATTGATGTATCTTATTTTATTTTTTGTAATGTGCGCTTTGTTTGTGAAGAATAAACATTTTTCTTTCTTTCTTTACTGAATAAACAAAATGTCAGAATCGCAAATTTTATAGGTTTGTACCATGCAATAGGTACCGGCCTGCCGCTCCAAGGCCTCCACCCCTTCGTTGCGTCAGTGTGAGTGTATCCCGAACCACCCCTGACGCTATAAAAGCCTTCCCCCGGGTTCGATTCCGCACTGGATCTGAGGACTTTGAACTAGCAACAGTAATAGTCGTAACCACGGTCGGCAAAACAGTACTGCCTGTAGACTGCGGCGAGAGGCCGCGCCGCGTTCGCTCCGCGTTTTCTAAGTGTTCGTTTGCCAAAATAAAAATATTAACCTCTTAGTGATTTATAAACTGTAGCTGCATAAAAACCCGTGTTTCTCTCACGTGAAAATGTGGTTGCATGGTTGGTGAAAACGGATTTTGGTAAGAAAACTGATTTTATATTCTCATCTGGTTTTTTCTCGATTTTGTCTTTTGTTTTCGCAATTACGTTCTTGTTTTGATTTTTACACTTATTATTTACGGGGATTTTGTGTTTTATTTATTATTTGTTAATTAAATTCAGTTTTATGTGTTCCGTTTCATTTTTGGGGTGGGATTTTCTTTTATTTCGTTACGTAGCCATTTATTTTCTTTGCGGATTTGGAATTTCCATTTTTTCGGTACTCGCGGATATTTTTCCGTCTCGTCATCTACGTCTTCTCTGATTTTAGCATAGAAAAATATACACTCTCTAAAGTGATATTAAAACTCCTTCGTCGCGACGTTTCGTGTTTTAGTTTCAACATTTTTACTTAGTAATAGAGCGTTTTACAGGTTAAGGAGATGCAGAAATTTCTCCGATGGGGCGCAGCGCTACGGGAACTGTATGTCAATTTTTTTGCAGGAACGTATTCTTTAAGGTGGTGTTCTTTAAGTTACTAATAGATGCAGTGGTAAATTCTACTAATTTAATTAAGTGTTTTTTTTTTTTGCAATTTTATGAGTTTTCCAATATCGTGTTGTAAGAATAAAGGATTTCACGTTATCTCGGTAAATGGTTATTTATCTGTAATAAATCAGGGACGAGTGCAGCAGCCAATGTTAAGGGTCGCATTTTAATACAGGCTTTTCGTCTTTAAAAATGCCAGTACATATTTCTAGTTCTGGACGGAGTTCGGAGACGGAGTTCAGGACTTTTCTAGATGTATTAAATTGCCAAGAACTTTTAATTTTTATATAATAGATTTTCAATCTTGAAGAAATCATGGACTTTGCGTGAAGTAGCTCATTTCAGGATCGCATTTTGTTACAGATCTTTAACTGTAAAAATGCCAGTACATTTTTCCTAACTAGTAAAGTTTGAAAAAATAGACTTTCGAATGCCAGGAAATTCAGAAAATAAAAAAAAATTGGACAAAGAACTTTACGTGTTGTCGATAAATGACCATCTCAATAAAATCGAGGACTTAGACGAAGATGCTATTTACCAATCAAAGTCCAAATTAAATGAAAGTGATATGGCTTTTCCTGGCTTAATTTACTATAGTACAACTATATGCTCGTCTTCTGGAAAAAATATTTAAAACCAGGGACGTAGCGTAAATTAGATAATTTTATTAAAAAATAACTTTACGTAATAGCAATAAAAAAAAACAAATTAATCAATGACTTAGAGCAAAAGTGCCAATATTTTCAGAATCGCAATTTATGTCACGATTACATTTCTAGGAACAGATAAATTAATTTTAATGAACTGCGATAACTTATTATCAAATTCCGAAAGCAATATTTTAAACTGGCTTTTGCCCTCGGTTCTGTCCGCGAGGAGGTCGAAAGTCATCCCACGGAAACGTACTGCCGGGATAAAAAGTATCCTATATGTTATTTCAGAGTAAAAACTGTCTTTGTGCCAAAATCCTTTCTACCGTTTTTGCGTGAATGAGTAACAAACGCTCAAACATACAAACTTTCACATTTATAACATTAGGATATAATTATTTAAGTCGAAGTTTTTTTATTATTTTCTCAATAGTGCGGTGCGCGGCTCGGCGAAAATTTCTGTGTTACGTTTTGAAGGACTATTATTTCGACGGGTTTTATAATAACTTACGCCCGCTGTGTGTAAGTTCTAAATAGTAAATTAAGGATTTTTTCGAGATTGCAATTTATACAATTAGAAAAAGCTTCTCTTATTTTCGATGCATTATTTAAACATGAATTAAATCAGAGATTATGCGCGAATTTTTTTTTTTCAGATTCGCAATTTCGCAAGCAAAGATAAATAAAATTCGTGAAGTAGCCAATTTTATGAAGAAACAATTTCACGTCATCTCGATAAAAAAAAAAAACTGAAAGAAATCATTGACTTAGGGTACCTACTCACTATGCGGTTAGCCGGAATGCGCTCAACCGTCCGGTTGACCGCAATCAAAAATATGTACGAGAAAGTAGTTTTTATCCGCACTGCGATGCGGCTGCCGGCCGACCGCTCCGGTTGTTCCGAGCGCTGCGGCCCGACCGACGGCCAGCCGAACGGTTGCTATACACACTACGCGGATAGTGCTAGTTTGTGGCTTCCGCATTTTAATGATGACAACAGATAACTAACTATGGATTCTGATGCAGAAAAATTTATAATTGAGATACAAAATAGGCCTAAAGTTTATATAACGAGAGTAAATATAATAAATAGCTGCGAGTTCTTCGACGTCCATCTTGGAACTGAGTGGATCCGACCGCAAACCACGGCGATTCGTTCCGGTTGTGGTTGCGGCTACCCGCCAGCCGGCTAACCGCAAGCGCAGCCGCATCCTGCGGTCAACAAATAAATCATGACTTAGGGTACCTACGCACTATGCGGTTAGTCGGAATGCGGTCAGCCGTCCGGTTGACCGCAATCGAAAATATTGTCCGAGAAAGTAGTTTTTATCCGCACCGTGATGCGGCTGCCGGCCAACCGCTCCGGTCGTTCGGAGCGCTGCGGTCCGACTGACGGCCAGCCGAACGGTTGCTATACACACTACGCGGATGGTGCTAGTTTACGGATGCCCGCCATTGACGGTGTAAGTGTTCACCGACGTTCGCGCATTTTATTTATGACAACAGATAATTAACTTTTTTGATATTTTTGATTGCGGTCAGCCGGACGGCCGACCGCATTCCGGCTAACCGCATAGTGCGTAGGTACCCTTAGAGATAATATTTTCAGAAACACAATTGTCTATAAAGCACAAAGAAATTATTTTTTATGTTCTGCGGTAATTTATTTAGTATCAAGCTTGCGCGAGTCCCGAAAAAGGTTTTTTTTTTAATGCTGACATGTTTTGTTCTTTTTAATTTATTCGTCTTCTTCTTTATTTCTTCGGCTTGCCTGTTTTTAGCTTTTTTTATTTGCGATTTCTTATGCTCTATGTTTTGCAGGACTATTATTTGTACGGGTTTTAGATCAACCTTAAATTCTTTGAATTAGTTAAGTTAGAAAAATAAAAGCAGTTCAAGACTTTTTCTAGATAGCAATTCATTAACTAGAAATAAACTTTCATTTTCTCGGAAAATTATTTATTTATTTAATTGAATTGATTATTATATATTTTTTTTATTTAATTATTTGCCGCGTTTAGTTCGTGGATGGTCGACCACCTTTACATAGCAAGAGTCCTTCGTGCCTCGGCAAGCACGTTAAGCCATTAGTCCCGGCTGTCATTCGTAAATCTTCGTTCTCCAGAAGCCCGTGACAACCAGCCTTACCAAGGGATAGCGCATCACCCAGTAACTGGATAGTGGAGGCCTCCAGAATCTTGGCAGCTCGCTTCATGTAAAATAATGATATTGAGCTGGATGCAGGAAGCCGACCGCAATATAGTTGAGAAAAGGCTAGGCAGAAGGGTAAGTACGAATCTAAATGATTTATTTCGTGCACTGACATTTTTGCTTCTCTACGATTTGTTTTGCGCTTCTTCCACTGCAATTTTTATATTGTTTTTGCTTTTGGCGATATTTTAATAAACTTTAATATTTTGGCAACACTTAGGTACTGGGTTTTGATCCCAAGTTTCGCGAAGAGTTACTACTTAGTTTTTTTATTTTTTTTATTTGTATATTTCTCGGTAAATGATATGCTAGGCTAGAGTCCTGTGTTCGCTTCTTGGGTATTCTAAAGTGTTATTGCGTTTTTAGATGAGTCTAGCTTCGTGCTCGAAGTAATTGGTTCGACCCCTATTAGGTACACGGAAATATATAAATATAAAAAAAGGGAAATCGCTGCCTATTATTTTGTGTGGCTTGATGTAAAGTAGGCAAAATGTAAATAATGTAATATTATTATAAAACAATCTCTTTATTCATTGTCTATCCTTATTAACTATATTTTTATAAAAGTAAAAACATATATTTCACTTAAAGCAGGTAATGTCAAAGCATTTATTTCACTTAAAGGAGTCAATTTCAAAGGATTTATTTCATTTAAAGCTCGTTTGACTTATTCAATTTTGAGTTTACTTGCACATGCACTCTTGAGTCAGTCAATACTGTCCTCTGTCCCTTGGGTCAATAGCATTAACCCGTCTTATGGGTCAATCTTGATTGATATCTGTCTCTTGAGTCAGCCAAGAATGAGCCTCCGTCCCATTAATATTAATTTATTTGTGCATGTACTCTCGGTCAGCCTTGTCTGACCATTTCTATCGTTCATTTAATATAAAGTTGACTTGTGTATGTGCATGTGCATACACTCTTGGCTCAGTCTTAACTGAGCATCTGTCCAATATGGTGACTTGACTTGTGCATGCACTAAAGTGCATTCTCGGTCAGCCTTCTCTGACCATTTCGCTGATTCATTTAAAAGGTGCATGTGCACCTAGTAGATGATGTAGTCTTGGGTCAATCTTGACTGATCGATCTCATTTTGAACTGACTTGAGCATGTAGCATGTACTAAACTCTTGGATCAGATTTGACTTTTTTGCGCATTAACAACCGTATAAGCGCTCTTTGATCTTGGGTCATTCTTGACTTAGCACTTGTCTTATTCATTGAACATTGACTTAAATTGTGCATGTGCAATTGTGCATATGCAACGATGTGCAATTGTGCATACACTAGATGCAGTTGTAACTTACGTATCACCAGTCTCATTCATTTAACATTTTGAATTCTTATAATAACATTCTTGATAAAGTTTACGAAGTTTTTTTGACCTGGCCTTTAGTTTAATCTTTCACGAAAAACCGCTTGAAATGCGATGTTGCTAGCCCACGTGGGATGAATGCTCTTAATCTGATTTTTAAACCAATTTGTTCATTGCAGCTAGGCATGAAATTGATTAGCTGATTTTTTTGTGGTTCATTGATTGATTCTATGATTGTGGATTCTGATTAGCACTAGGGAAAATTTAATTTTCTCCATGTTTAGAATACTAAAATTAAAATTATTATTTTGGGAACTAACGTGACCGAATACCAAATCTATTATAATTGAAAACGAATCTAGATACTTAGAGGAACATGTTGATCGATTTTAACTTAACGTATATTATTAAGGCACCACTGAAACTCCCTTAATTAAAAAATAACTAACGACAGTACATAGAATGTCTCTCTATCTATTTGAATACGACACCAATTTTTACAAATTTCATTTTAATTCGTTACACCTAAGTATTTTTATCAAATAAAAACACTGACTTAGACTAAATCAGAAGGACTTGTGGCTGAGTAATAACAGCCCGACGGTTCGATTTATGACATTAAGCCACGCTTGCCCCAATGAGTCCGTGGATGGGTGACCATCTTTACATACCTCTACCCCTCCGTGCCTCGGAAAACACCGTATATCGTTAGTATCAGCTGTCATCCGTAGATCTTTGAAAGACTTTACGAGTCGTCAAAAGCCCGAACACCGAACACCACTACGGGGTTATTGTGTTACCTAATAACAGACTCGTGAAGGTCAGATAGGTAGAAGATGTCTTTGGCTAAATCAGTGACACAGTAGGTAAAACCTAACGGACAGAAGTAGTAGTTCAAAACACTTACGGGTAATACAATATAACAACCTAAATGCATCGATTATGATGGCCGCGCAAGTGTTTAGAGATGCAGACATCTTGTTCGAAGGCACTTGATTCAATTTGATAAACACGGTCCATGATATCTCAGTAATTGACCCTTTCAGCCATGCGGGTTCCGCCTTGATTGAGAGCAAAACTATTTTAGCTTTACTGACTATCTTTTATTTAACCACTAGCTTTTGCCAGCGGGTTCGCCCGCGCGGAACTTTCATCCCTTATTTAACTCCCTTAGGGGTTGAATTTCGAAAAATCCTTCTTTATTCCTTGTCTACATTAAAAAAGGGAACCTCTGTGCAAAATTTCAGCTTTCTAGGTCTAAAGGTTTACGCTGGGCGTTGATAAGTCAGTCAGTCAGTCAGGCCTTTTATTTTTATTTATATAAATTTATACCCACACATGTACTGTGTGGTGCCGGATGTAAAGAATAGCATCATCCCATCTCTTCCCGTGGGTGTCGTAAGAGGTGACTAAGGGACTTACTAGAGAATGGACAGCAGCGTTCTCTATGCATTTTACCACCACACTGCGATCGCCAACCAGCCTGCCAAGCGTGGCGATTATGGCCCTTTTGGGGGAGGCTTATGTCCAGCAGTGGACGTGCTTCGGCTGAAATGATGATGATGATGATGATTACTGAGCCCATGATAATGACATAATCTATACTAATATATTATAAAGAGGAAAGATTTGATTGTTTGTTTGCATTGAATAGGCTCCGAAACTTCTGAACCGATTTGACTACACTGGCCCTGGGTGACAGGCTATTTTTTATCCCCGTTTTTCTACAGGAACGGGAACTATGCCGGTGAAACCGAGGAGCGCTGCTAGTAATGTATAAAAACAAACGTAAAACCCACGCTCAGTCATTATTTAGGTGACATTTCTCTTTACCCCGTCATTTAGCCGTTTTGTAGAACTCATAACATGCATTTGAATAAATCGATGAAATTGCAGCCATTCTTAAAATGCCAAATTATATAACACGGTTTCAGTCATGTACAGTACCTAACTACAGCATTAATCTATAGGTACATTTTAATGTTATAAATACAAAAGTAACTCGGTCTGTTTGTTAACTATTCAAGAAAAAGGCAGTTATTCGACCAACACGTAATTTTACAGACAGGTAGCCTGAAAAAAAAAGAGTAGCTACTTTCAATATTTAAATAAAATAAGTTACTCTTTTAAAAATAATTGGCTTTTACAATGTCTTCAAATTACTGTGAAAATAGGTATGGGAGGACAGTAACTACAGGCCTGTCAATAAGTACCAGGTACTTAGAGGAACGAAAATAAAGAATACAAAATCGTCTATAAATCTACAGACTGCAAGGCAACTAGCTAAGTAAATAACAGTGACGGCAAAATATTATTATTGTTAGAACATCATCAAAATTATGTACACTAATTAGAACAAATCGCATTATTGAAGCTGACTCAAAAACCACTCTAATGAAGAATTTATCAAATCCGTTTATCAATGACGGACTTTTGAAGTAACAAACATAAAAAACAGGCGAATTGAGTGGTTCTTCCTTTTTTGAAGTCGGTTAAAAATAAAGAAATACAAAAAATAACCGGTACCTACCTACCTTTTTACTATTCCATCTTTAAGTATTAAATGAACACAAGTACATGAATATATAAATAAAATACATACAGACGAATTCTGTAAAAATACTGCTGCATCCGGGTAGACTGGAAACTGGCCAAAACATAGTTAGGAAATGGCTAGGCAGGTTGATGTAGTCGAAGTTGCAGGCCAGCATCACTAGATCATAGCTATATTTTCAAAATCAAAAGTCTTTTATCCAAACTAGGCTGAGAATCAGCATCTTTTGAACTTCAAAATTACATAAGACTGTGCCCAATAAGTCCCACAATTTATAATGCAAGTCGACCGCCTTCAACGCTTCACTTTTAGTTCCCTCAGTTCAATTCACAAGCCTCGTCCTAAGCCGGTCAATAATACGTTTACCACGCATGGCAGTTCAACATAACTACGTTCCTATAGTCATGCGACGACCTATAACGTAATTTGTAGCACGACATGCATGCTTGGCCGGACCGACGCGACACCAGTTTTAAACTCTTTCTAATTTTGCCACCCTGATACCGCGCGAAGTTGTTAATTGATTTAACAATCAAGCTTGAAACACTGTTTGATGTTCAGTTGGACCAATTAGTGTGTTGAGCAGTGGAAATTGAAACTGCTGGCTATGAAATACTGAAAACCTAGCTTTTCCCGGCGGTTTCACCCGCGTGGTGGTCGAAAATTATTCCAAGAGAACGTAGGTACTCTCGGGATAAAAAGTATTCCATGTGTTATTCCAGGTTACCTGTATGCCAAATTTCATCCAAATTAACTCTGCAATTTTTGCGTGATTGAGCAACAAATATTCAAACATCCAAATATTCAAACATCTAAACATACAAACTTTCACATTTATAATATTAGTAGGATTAGCTGTCCTCTGTCCATACACATAAAGTCACATTAACTCTAACAAAAAGACTTAAGTTGGATGCTTTAACTAACGTAATCCGCGAAATTCATATTTTCTTACGTTTTTTGTGGTCAGGTCAGTGTCAGGCTGTATGTCGATCCATGACCGAGTTCTGACACTATTAAAACACAGTGGCACTCCGGGAGTGCCGACAAAAGTGAAAACTTGAACAATTACGTGTGAATTTTTTGAATCGTCATTAAATTGTTCGTACGTTCGTGTTTGTCAGTGGTGTCGGCTCAGATTATAAAACAAAGGTAGATAGACCGCGCGGAACACCTACCCCCTTATTCATAAACGCTGGTTAAAGTTAAATAGTGATTAGCGTCTGTTTAACCATACATTTTTGATGTTTAAACATCATTTAACTTTAATCATCGTTTATGAATATGGCCACTAGAGTGAAGGTCAAAAAACCAAATACTAAAGCGTCGCATTGTATATAATTCGAGGCTTTAGTATTTGTTTTTCTGCCTCTTGGGTGTACCGCGCGATCTATCTGCCTTTGTTTTATAATCTCAACCAAAAAAATAAAACAAATACTAAAGCGTCGCATTGTACGAGTATGTTACATAAAATGCGACGCTTTAGTATTTGGTTTTTTGGCTTCACTCTTGGTGTTCCGCGCGGTCTATCTGCCTTTTTTTTTCATAATCTGAGGGTGTCGGTAACAGGGCAGCTCAATTGTTTTTTCCGATCTAAAAAATGCCCAACGCGCCTTAAGAAGTTTTCACTTCAATATTATAAAAAGTAGAACCGAATTGACAATTTTATTCTATGTAGTCGTTGAAACATAAAACGTACTAGCAATATAGAGATACCATACCCCGAACCCAGTATAAGACTCCAGCTCTCACAAAAGTTTTGAATCTGCCTCTAACGTTGTTACCATGTACCAAAATCGTACCTTTATACGATAAATAAATAAATATTCGATTCTATTATAAAACATACTGTGCGGGACAAGTGATAGAACAGTGTATATAACAGAATAGTGTATATAAAGTGATACATAGACACTCATAAGACAGTACATAAGTGCTATAGTTTTAACAATTCGTTCATAGTTGTGTACATCGTAAACTTAGTACTAGGGGTAAGCAGTAATTAAGTGTTTATGCTATATTTTATATTGTTTTCTTTGATTTTATATTTTTCTTAGATAGTCCTTATTACATAGAGTCGAAATATATATAGTTTTACCTATGTAAATGTAATAAAAATAGTGAAAAACGCGAATAATGTAGCGCGGTCCTCATTACGGTAAAGATTGGAGGCATTTAGGAAAAAATGTACTATAAATGAGCTTCGCTCTGATTGGCCAACAGTTTTCGCGCATTTTTTAATGATGTTTTTCCTTTTTTTTATGTATAGCTGACGATTTTCCCGCGCTTTTTGATTATTGTGATTGGTCAAATCGATTTCGAAACCTTATCGAAAATTGTATAAAAGTAGGAACATTTTTGTAATTCGACACATTCAGCAGGCGAGCTACCTATAAGAAAGAACTCCAAATATAGAAGCAAGAAGTCTCCAGTGGTTTCATTCCCCGCCAACCCAGCACACAAATGTGGCAGTAGCCCACATTTAATGGTCCTTCGAGCGCCGGATACTGCGGGGAAGAATTACCTGAAGATTACTACAGCGTTATAGAGAAGATTTCTCAAGAAAATAGAGGAGTACTTTCAAGATTTGAAGAAAATCAGCTGACAGCATGCCCGTTACGCGCTCTACGGGTAGGGGCCGCAAGGCGTCGGGAGAACAGAAGCCGCCGTCGTCAGAGACCAACACCTCGGCGAACGGCACCAGCGCGGAAGCCAGCACGGAATCGACAGTTACAGGGACGACCGCCACGGAGACTTCGGAACAGACAGACACCTCCGCGGCAACTGATCCAACCACCGTGACTTCCGCGACAGCAGCAACCTCCTCGACCGCAGCCGCCTCCGCCCCAGCCGCAACCGCCTCGCACCCCGCCAGCGTCGCCGCTGCCTCCGTAACCCCGTCCGCTGCGACGACGATAACTGCAGGTGTGAAGGACAAACAGCTGATGAAGCCGCCCGCTACTGTCATCAACAGTGAAGCTCGTCAAGAAACAGAAAATTCGACAGTGAAGCGAGTTATGAAGAGCACCGCCGGTCCATCGAAACCGACCGGACCACAGGAACTCCGCCCTCCTAGCAGCAAGGGGGTAGGGGGGGGATCCACCCACAGCAGAACAAAGCAACTAAAGCTTGCGAAGGCGAGAGAAGATTTACTACGCCTTCAAGTGAAACTAGCCGCAGCACGCCTAGCTACATTGGAGAAAGAAGACTCAAAAGAGGAAGAAGATGACGTCTCCCTCTACTCGAAGTCAGAAGTTAACGCAAGAGTGGACAACTGGTTGGAGAATCAAGTGAATCGTCCGGTGTTAGCGATCACCAACGAGCCACACAGCCGCCCAGAAGAACCAACCGTCGTCCGCACAGAAGAACCAATGCCAGCGAAGCATGAAGAAACACGTCAGTCACCGGCGGGAGGTCAAACCGACCTAGCCCTCCTAGCTGAAGCCATCACCCGGGCTGTCAGCGCCGCTCAACGACCCAAGTTCGTCGAGTTACCGATCTTCAGTGGGTCTCATCAGGAGTGGCTACCTTTCCGCGCCGCCTACTACGAGACAGAAGCAATGTTCAGCGCAGTTGAAAATACGAATCGACTCAGAAGAAACCTGAAGGGGAAGGCCAAAGAAGCGGTTGAAGGTCTACTGATAACCAACGCGCACCCAGCCGAAGTGATGAAGACTTTGGAGTCAAGATTCGGAAGACCAGAAGCAATAGCCATGCTGGAGATGGAGACGCTTCGAGGTCTGCCACGCCTTACTGAGTCGCCAAGGGACATTTGCATATTCGCCACAAAGGTCTCCAACGTCGTAGCAACATTGAAGACTATGGGTTGTTTCAACTATATGTACAACCCTGAACTCGCGAAGAATATAGTAGACAAGCTGACGCCGACTCTACGTTATAGATACTACGATTTCTCAGCCACACAGCCACGAGAAGATCCTTGCCTCATCAAGATAGAAAAGTTCTTCAAAAGGGAAGCGGAGTTATGCGGACCTTACGCGTTGCCTGAACAGATGGCAGCACCTGCTACAGCCGCCTCACAAAAGAAGACACAAAGGATCAACAACGTGACTGAGAAGACGCAAACAACGAGGTGCTTCATATGTGAAGATACGGGGCACACCAATGCAACAGAATGTGAAGAGTTCAAGAAGTTAGATGCAAACGCAAGATGGGACATGGCCAAATCCAAACGTCTCTGCTTCAGATGTCTTCGCTACAGAAACAAGACACACAATTGCAAACCCAAGTCGTGTGGTGTCAACGGGTGCAAGTACACTCATAATAAGATGCTGCACTATGAGAAGAAGGCAGAAGCAAAAGAAGAGCCAACAGAAGTCATCAACTCAACTTGGACAGTCAAGAAGCAATCGTTCTTGAAGATCCTTCCGATCCAGGTGAAGGGACCGAAAGGAGATGTCAACACCTTCGCATTGATGGACGACGGGTCAACAGTCACGCTAATCGACGACAGCGTGGTAACAAGCGTCGGAGCAACAGGACCCATAGATCCACTGAAGATTGAAACCATCAATGACATGAAGACATCAGAGTCAGCATCCAGAAGAGTCACCATCAAGCTGAAGGGGCTCAACGATCACGAAGAGCAAATACAAGCACGCACAGTGAAGAATCTGCAAGTTTCATCTCAACGGGTTCCACAAGAAATAGTGGAAGGATGTCAACACCTATCTGACATCCGAGGACATCTCACATATGCCAATGCGAAGCCACGAGTTCTCATCGGTCAAGACAACTGGCATCTTCTGCTGACGTCAGAAGTAAGAAGAGGAGACAAGAATCACCCAGTGGCATCTCTCACGCCACTAGGGTGGGTACTCCACGGCAGCCAGACACGAACCTTCGGAAAGCAGATCGATTTCGTGTCACATATCACAGAAGATCCAGAAGAGAACTTAGAAGACCTCGTGAAGCAATACTTCGAGATGGACGCGCTCTGCATAAACCCCAAGAGACCGAAGACTGATCCAGAAGAGCGAGCACTTCGTGTTCTAGAGAAGACCACCACGAAGATAGAAGAAGGAAGATTCCAGACCGGTCTTCTCTGGCGCAAAGAAGATGTCAAGCTCCCAGACAACTATGAAAACTCACTGAAGAGGCTCTTCAATATAGAGAAGAAGATTGATCGTGAACCCGCATTGAAGAAGAAGTACGTCGAACAGATGGAAGCTCTCATCGCGAAGGGGTACGCTGAGCCTGCCCCGAGACAGAAGACAGCTGACAAGACTTGGTACCTACCACACTTTGCGGTAGTCAACCCGATGAAGCCAGAAAAACTTCGTGTAGTCCACGACGCCGCGGCCAAGACCAAAGGGGTGGCACTCAATGACATGCTACTCAAAGGGCCTGATCTACTACAGTCGCTACCAGGCGTCGTCATGCGATTCCGACAACACATGGTCGCAGTTACAGCGGACATCAAGGAGATGTTCATGCAAGTCAAGCTGCGAACAGAAGATAGAGATGCACTGCGGTACTTATGGCGCGGGGATCGTCGAGACGACAAACCTCCAGAAGAGTATAGAATGACGTCATTAATCTTCGGAGCATCGAGTTCGCCTTCGACAGCAATCTATGTCATGAACCTAAACGCCAAACAGCACGAGGAAACTCACCCAGAAGCCGCAGCTGCCATCGTACAGAAGCATTACGTCGATGACTATTTAGACAGCTTCAGAAGCCTAGAAGATGCCAAACGTATCACGAAGAGTGTGCGAGAAGTACACATGAAGGCCAGCTTCGAGTTGAAACAGTGGAAATCAAACTCAGCGTCACTCCTAGAATCACTTGGAGAAGACAACCAGACAGAAGACATGGAACTCTACAGAACAGAAGAAAAGACAGAAAGAGTCTTGGGTGTCATCTGGAAAATCAACTCAGACGAGCTCACCTTCAACCTCAACTTAGCCAGAATACCTTCCACACTCATAGAAGGTAAACAGCCGACAAAAAGGGAAGCGTTAAGAATAGTGATGTCACTTTTCGACCCACTCGGGTTCGCTTCGCCTGTCACAATCAGGGCGAAGCAACTCCTTCAGGAAGTCTGGCGCAGAGGAACAGAGTGGGATGACAAGATCGACGAGGATCTGGCAGAGCAGTGGGAAATGTGGATGGGGCATCTGAAGAGCCTCCACGAAGTAGCTATCCCGCGGCAGTATCTCCACTACAGCGACGCCGCCTCCTTAGAACTTCACGTCTTCAGCGACGCCAGCGAATCAGCCTACGCTGCGGTCCTCTTCTGGAGAGCAGTGACAACGGACGGTGAGGTCAGCCTATCCCTCATCATAGCCAAAGCGAAAGTGGCGCCGTTGAAGTTGACGTCGATCCCAAGACTGGAGCTACAGGCAGCCGTCATGGGCACCAGACTCGCAGAGACAGTGGTCGAAGAGCACGAGAGGAAGCCAGATCGCAAAGTGTTCTGGACAGACAGCAAAACAGTACTAACCTGGATAAGAACAGGATCACGTTCATACAAACCCTACGTGGCTCATCGTCTGGCAGCAATAGAAGAGAGTTCCAAGGTCAACGACTGGCGCTGGATTCCGACGAAGCTGAACGTGGCGGACGACGCCACACGAGACGTACCATCAACATTCGACAGACATCATCGATGGTTCAAAGGGCCAGACTTCTTATACCAAACAGAAGACTCCTGGCCGACGGAGACCGCGAGGACAACACCAGAAGAACCTTCTGATGAAGAGAAGACGCATCACGTGAGCAACAAGAGAAGACTGAAGCTTGCAGAGGGTCTGCCTGATCCAGCTACGTTCTCCAACTGGGACCGACTCCGATACTCAACAGCCCGTGTTCTGCAGTTTATTCAACTCTGCAGAGCAACCAAACAGAGAGTCAATTACAGAAGAACGAAGAAGAATAAAGAAGCAGATCCCACATGGAATAAGAACAAGGCTACAGTGAAGAAACAGGCACCCACGATGACAAAGAAGTCATCACAAGAAGAGAAGAAGCGGCTACCAGTCACAGCCGAGCTGCTCAAGACAGCTGAAGAACTCCTGATGCGGTCCTCTCAAGAAGAGTCCTTCGCGGAGGAAATAGATAGTCTGAACAATGGGAAGCCGATAAATAAAGAAAGCCGCCTTCACCAAATCAGCATCGAGTCAATAAACGGCACACTGAGACTCAGAAGCCGTATTCAAGCGGTCCAGGACGTGAAGGAAGAGCTAAAAACCCGCTGGTAATCGACGGTGATCATCCTACGGTCAAGCTCTGGGTACAGGCTGTACATCGACAACTTCATCACGCCGGTGTAGAAGCCACCGTCAACGAGTGCAGGCAACAATATTGGATAATAAGATTGCGCCCTATTACACGCACAATACTACGACAGTGCCTATTCTGCAGAATGAAGACACAAGTACCTCCGCATCCAAGAACCGGGGACCTGCCAGCGTGTCGCTTAGCTCACCACAAGCGACCCTTCACCTTCACTGGGGTCGACTACTTCGGACCTCTCTCAGTGACCGTCGGACGAACTCGACAGAAGAGATATGTGGCCATCTTCACATGTCTCACAATGCGAGCAATACATCTAGAAGTCGCCGGCTCGCTTAGCGCCGACTCCGCGGTGATGGCAGTAAGAAGAATGATCGCCAGAAGAGGCTGCCCGACTGAAATATGGTCGGATAACGGCACCAACCTGAAGGCCGCCGACAAAGAGCTACGACAGGCAATCGACGCAGCGACTGCAGAAGAAGCGGCGAAGAGGACCATCTCCTGGCGCTACATACCGCCTGGAGCTCCATTTATGGGCGGAGCGTGGGAGCGAATGGTTCGCTCCGTCAAAACGGCCCTCACCGCGACGTTACATGAACGTCACCCGACAGAAGAGGTCCTCACGACTCTACTAGCAGAAGTAGAGTACACCGTCAACAGTCGTCCGTTGACTCACGTCTCAGTCAACCCAGAAGATCCAGAAGCCCTCACTCCTAACCACTTCTTGTTGGGAGGGCCGGGGCGCGTGCCGCAACCAGGCACTTTCGCCGAGCAAGACACCATTTCACGGTCCAGTTGGCGAGCCGCACAAAGACTAGCAGATGTCTTCTGGCTACGCTGGGTGAAGGAGTACCTCCCTGAGCTCCAACACCGGCGGGAGCCCCATGGACGAGGTCAAGCAGCGCAAGTTAACGATCTCGTACAAATCGTCGATCCAAACCTGCCCCGCAACGTGTGGATCCGTGGAAGAGTCGTCGCTACGTATCCAGGTCCCGACAACGTCGTGCGAACGGTGGACGTGCTGACAAAGGGAGGTGTGCTGCGCCGGCCAGTGAGGAAGCTGGTAATCCTGCCCCTGTCTTCGAGCAACGAGCCCGCACCGGAAGTTGATACGACGCGGTCGCACGGCGGGAGTGATGTGCGGGACAAGTGATAGAACAGTGTATATAACAGAATAGTGTATATAAAGTGATACATAGACACTCATAAGACAGTACATAAGTGCTATAGTTTTAACAATTCGTTCATAGTTGTGTACATCGTAAACTTAGTACTAGGGGTAAGCAGTAATTAAGTGTTTATGCTATATTTTATATTGTTTTCTTTGATTTTATATTTTTCTTAGATAGTCCTTATTACATAGAGTCGAAATATATATAGTTTTACCTATGTAAATGTAATAAAAATAGTGAAAAACGCGAATAATGTAGCGCGGTCCTCATTACGGTAAAGATTGGAGGCATTTAGGAAAAAATGTACTATAAATGAGCTTCGCTCTGATTGGCCAACAGTTTTCGCGCATTTTTTAATGATGTTTTTCCTTTTTTTTTATGTATAGCTGACGATTTTCCCGCGCTTATTGATTATTGTGATTGGTCAAATCGATTTCGAAACCTTATCGAAAATTGTATAAAAGTAGGAACATTTTTGTAATTCGACACATTCAGCAGGCGAGCTACCTATAAGAAAGTACTCCAAATATAGAAGCAAGAAGTCTCCAGTGGTTTCATTCCCCGCCAACCCAGCACACAAATGTGGCAGTAGCCCACACATACAATACGCTTGCCCTAATCAAAGTTGCCTAATAGTTTTGTGACCTATAAAACTATTAGGCAACTAATACAAATAGGGATATAACAGACACAGCTATGGTTGTAGTTCGTACTTTTTTAAGTTTCTAATTTCTAACATACGGACCTAAAAAAATACTGCACGTGCCGATTCAACCTAGATCGAACATTAATAACAGTTATTTTATAAAGTAAGGCACAATTCCCATGAAATATCGACCGTTATTCGTGTTAGTGTTCATATTATATAATACTAAACTAGACTAGCTTTTGCCAGCTGCTTCACCCGCCTGTAGGTCGGAAAATATCTCACGGGATGGTATAAAAATATACCCTATGTGTTAATACAGGTTATAAACTAACTGTCTGCCAAATTTTGTCTAAATCTGTTCAGCCGTTTTTGCGTGATTTAGTAAAAAATATACATCCATCCATCCTCACAAACTTTCAAATTTATTATACAGGGCGTCCCACGGATATGCCACATGGAGGGAAAGTACCTTGAATATTGTAGATGGAACATTTTACTGAAAGAAGACATTATTTGAATTTAAAAAACAATTGAAACTGCATTCATAGATATTTAAATAATTACATGGTTGAACCGGGAATCGAACCCGTTCCACGAGAAAAATAATCATCCTGTAGTTTTATCATACCGATCGAAAACCTACCTCATAAGGATTATTTTTTGCTAAATAACATAGTGTCACAAATAAAAGGAAGACCGTGAATTTTAACATTTTTAATACAAAATTAATGAATAATTATCAAATGATCAAATGTTCAAAATGAGTCCCTTCCTGTTGAATACAAAGTCGCAATATTATTTCGCTCCTTGTCGATTTTTTGATCTTGTTGTGGTGGATATTTAGAATATACGTCTAAGTTCTGCTTGTAGCTCGTGGACACTTTCATACTGGTTCTTGTGAACTAAATTTTTTACATAACCCCATAACAAAACATCTTAGGGGGTTAGATCTGGGGATGAAAGTATTAAATGAGATAGTCCCTTGTTCTGTGACTGTTATGAGCCGGAGCCCCATCTTCCTGAAAAGTAAGGTATTGTCGTTCTGCAACCGGAAGATTATTTATCTCATTTCTCAAAATCTCAAGTGTTTCTAAATACCTTTCCTTATTCAAATGCCCTTCGTAAAAATGTACTAAGAGGACCTTATGATAATGTCAGTTGTACGTCCTTACGGCAATGTCAGCTTTTCATTTTTCTGAACAAAATTTCACATGAAATGTTAAAATTCATGGTCTTCCTTTTATTTGTGACACTATGTTATTTAGCAAAAAATAATCCTTATAATGAAGCCTTTCGATCGGTATGATAAAGCTACATGGTGATTATTTTTCTCATGTAACAGGTTCGATTCCCGGTTCAACCATGTAATTATTTAAATATCTATGAATGCAGTGTAAATTGTTTTTAAAAAATCAAATAATGTCTTCTTTCAGTAAAATGTTCCATCTACAATATTCAAGGTACTTTCCCTCCATGTGGCATATCCGTGGGACGCCCTATAAAGTAGGATATGATAATATTGCCATTTGAATAAAAACATAATTATACATACGTAATCAGTCCCTAACGCTCCCACTGCTGGATCACAGGCCTCCTCTCTGTCGAAGGGAGTAATCATATCAATTAAAACATACGAAGTGTAAAAACAACGACGCTTGTTTAGAAATAGGAATCGAGCAGTTAAGATTTTATCAAACGTCAAAAGGTTCCAGCAGTAATAGGTTCTCTAGCATGCGGCCCTTCACGCATTTCCCTGCGGGCCGATACAATTTTAACAACAACCTCTTGATGTGTCCCGCAAAACGCATCAAGCAAAACTGTATAAAAAATCGCGCGCTGGAACCTGAACCCAATGGATGTCATAGAAATTCAATGTCAGACCCAATTGAAACAAACATTTTATGGTCTTGGTGCACACGACAAAATGTGGCAAATTTCCAGAAAAGAATGTAGCACATTTTTCTATTAATTATTTAAATAACAATGAAACCATTGTTTTTCCTCATTATGATTGGGTTTAGCGGCCCAGTGATACTTCGG
The DNA here is from genome assembly GCA_949987655.1 of Polymixis flavicincta. Classification (NCBI taxonomy): domain Eukaryota; kingdom Metazoa; phylum Arthropoda; class Insecta; order Lepidoptera; family Noctuidae; genus Polymixis; species Polymixis flavicincta. The sequence continues at coordinate 3,424,449 of OX465171.1, read as the reverse complement.
TTCTTACGCGTTTGGCCAACCAATGAGTTTGAGTTTGACATGAATGCTCTTGAACAGTGTTCCGCAAACTTTTTGTTTTTAAGGTACACTAAGGGAATCAAAAATTTTTGGAGGGACCTACACCATAAATGAATAATCAAATTTTTCATAATATTAATCAAAATTTATTATTAACTAGCTTTTGCCAGCGGCTGCGCCCGCGCGGAACTTTCAACCCCTTTTTAACTCCCTTAGGGTTCGAATTTCGAAAAATCCTTCCTTATTCCTTGTCTACATTATAAAGGAAACCTGTGTGCAAAATTTCAGCTTTCTAGGTCCAAGGGTTTGGGCTGGGCGTTGATGAGTCAGTCAATCAGTCAGGACTTTTCTTTTTATTTATATAGATAGATAGATCAACAAAACAATATTTATTAATAATTGCCTCGCTCGCTCGCTCTAGTGTTTTGCGACTATTTAAGTAGGTAATTTTCTTTCGTCTGTATAATTACACAAACCTCGGACACTTCGCCGTTTTGCCAAGGCTCTGTAGGCAGTATAACGAATTATCGAAGCTCAATAAACAGAATATTACATTTAAATGACCAATGTGTCATAGTATCTAAGTCGTAATATTTTGTTAGTTTTATGTGCCGTCTTATATTGATGTTGTTTTTACTAACTGTTCATTTTTATTATTGATTTCTTATTCCTTTAAGTATGTTTTTCCTATTTTTTTTTCTTTTTTTTTAATATTTTTTAATTGTCAAACTTAATGTACCTAGATTACATGTAAATGAAGTGTTCTCCTATAGTTGGAAGCGTACACTGTATTTGTCTCTGCTTAATTTAAACTTGCATGTAATTGTGTAGTCTCTGTTGGAGATCCAAATAAATTAGGTAACCTTATTTTTCCGAGGCACACCAACCAATGACCTGAGTACACCAGTGTGCCGCGCACACAATTTGCGGAACACTGCTCGAAGATAGTCCAACACAAGACATTTCCATTAATAACATTGGTCAGCCAAAGATTTTTTAAATAAAGACTCAAGTGAAATAATAAAAACTCCCACAACATGGTCATGACAGAAAAATTTAAACCATCTGTAATTGAACCGCGGAAATGAAATGGCTTAAAGTTGAAAGACTTTGTGATTTCCATTCTAATAAAAGACTATGAACGCTTATGTGAATATCAACCCGTTGCATATGATCGTGACAGGAAAATTGAATCCATTAGTTATCGAACCGCACAAATGAATCGGCTTATTGAAAGACTGCGATTTCATTTTAATAAAAAACCAAGATGGTATTGAAAGTTTTTCAATTCGCTAAATACTAAAGATAATAATAGACGGTCAAAAGCTGTAACTGAAATGGAATAAAATGGAGTCAGTGGAATTAGAATTAAAGAGATCAGTAATAATAGGAATTCAATAGCTAAGGAAGCCTTTAATTCAAATTAAAAACTGGTTACTATTGTGTTTCTTTTGCAACTATTTGTTATATTCTGTCTTTTGTTCACCCACGATAATACATCATCTGTTTTGATACAAATTTCATGCATACATAAAATCACGCCTTCTTCCCTTGGGGCTAAGCAGAAACTAAGAACGCCACCTACTACGATGCTAACATGCTCGTTTAGCTTCGTTTACGTTCATACATAATTCATGTTTAAACTGTGTGTTTCTACTTAACAGTTTAAAAGAGCAACGTTTTGCCAGTTTACCTTATAACTTCAATTAGTAAGCCGATCGATAGTAAACGTTCACGTTAGGTACGTTTAGACGTAGTAATGGTTTTGCTTTACGAACTATAGCTACGTGCCATAGTAACCGCCTTTATGCAGGTGTAACTTGATAGATTACTACAAGGTGTAACAGAATAAACGCGATACCAGCAGGTTTAGCATGACATTTTCTATTTCTACTCTACTGTAGAATAGAAATCGCGTGTTTACATTTTTCGGTATAAAACTGTCAACTGTAGGTGTATCCGGAAACGTCATTTTTGTCTACTCTTCCGACGACAAAACGCTTGTCTATGGTTCTCGTGCTAAGCCTGCCGAAACTAGTTTGTTCCTGATTCATTACTGAAAGCATTTCAGTAACTTTTCAAATGTTTTTTTTTTTTTACACGCTTTTTATTAGAAATAGAAATAGAAATAATATTTATTCGCATAAAACATGGTATATAAAGTTGTTTCAAGGTACATTATAGAGCAAACATGTTTCGCTTATATCATAGCATGCAAATATTGTTACATTTAAAGATATCTCCCGTCAGTAAATTCTTTAATGCTGTAAAAGTTATTCGTTTTTAACCATTCATACAATTTTTTTTTGAACAATCTAGGATCTAAAGTTTTTAAGTCCCTTGGAATTTTATTGTACACCCGAACACACATGGCTAAACAGCTTTTATTGTATTTAGCCAGTCTCGGTAAGTCACTTAATATAAGCCTGTGAGGATCACGCCGGTTTCGAGGATATACATCATCTGCCCTTTTAAACAGGTCTTTATGTTTCTTAACAAACATGCAAACTTCATAAATATAGAGAGAGGGTAGCGGTAATAAACCAAGTTCTTTAAATATAGGCCTGCAAGATTCATCAGGTTGAAGCCCATATATTGCACGAATGCATTTTTTTTGGGCAACAAATACCCTATTCCTATCGGTACTATTACCCCACATGATGAACCCATATCGTATTAAGGATTCGACATAAGCATGGTAGGTAGTAATAGCAGTTTTAATGTTTGTTATATTTTTCACCTTTCTGAGTGCGTATACGAATTTATTTATTCTTTTAGATACATCATCCACTTGTGCTTTCCAATTGATGTCCTGGTCTATTATTACTCCAAGAAATTTTGTTTGTGTAACCGCGTTAAGTTTTGGTATGTCAAGTTTTAAATTGTATTTATTATTATTTGATTTGTTAAATTGTATGTACACGGATTTATCTAAATTAATTTTCAAGTTATTCATGTCAAGCCATTCAATTAGTTTGTCAATTGTATTGTTAATTTCTGCTTCATGGTCGTCAATTGTATTAGTCTTTTATCGGACGTCACTATAATGGAAATATCGTCAGCGAATAGTATGCATTTATGATTTGTTATGTCTGTGATTGAATTTATATAGAGTAGGAACAATATAGGGCCTAATACACTTCCTTGTGGGATGCCATAATTGTTGCATTTATACTCGGATGAGTATGATGTCATGACATTATTTCTACCTAATTTTGCAATAATAACACGTTGTTGTCGGTTATTTAAGTATGACGAAATCCACTGAAGTGCATGTCCCCTTATCCCAATTACCTCTAGCTTTCGTAGCAACAGGTCATGTGACACTAGGTCAAAAGCTTTAGACAGATCAAAAAACACTCCTGTAGTCAGATAGTTTTTATTAATATTGGATAGTATTGCTTTTATCAGAGAGAAGGTGGCTAATGTAGTTGATTTGCTTTTTTGAAAGCCATATTGATCTTTATTAATTATGTCAAACTTGTTACAGAAATTAACTATTCTTTTGTACATGCATTTTTCAAATATTTTTGACAGAATCGGTATCAAGGTTATTGGGCGATAATTATTTATACAATCTTTTTCTCCCTTCTTAAAGAGTGGTTTAATAATGGACAGTTTTAAGGTATCTGGGAAAGTTCCAGAAGAGAATGATAAATTAATTAAATGTGTAAGAATTCCAACTATTTCATTAATGCATAATTTAATAATTTTAGTATTAATTTCGTCGTAGCCCTCTGAATTCGTGTTGGATAGCGATAATATTTCTGTTCTCACCTCATTTTCCGACACCGGTCTAAGAAACATCGAATCATGAATTGAGTTTTTACTACGGCCAATTTGTGTATTTGTATGTTTTGATTTGTGTGCCAGATTGATGTAGTGATTATTGAAGGCAGATGCTATTAGCTTCACCTGTATGTATGTTTGTAACCGACTTCTTTGGGCGCGATTTTGACCCACTTTAAACGGCCAGATTTCGTTCAAACTTTGTAGATTTATCGAGGACCGATGACAATACTTTAATTTGATAAAGTTATTCCATTTTTCAATTTGCAAAATATGATTTTTGTTAATTTAAATCGATAAGGTAAGAAACTTAATTTGAATTTTTCTCTACAGTCGATAAGACAGGACTTCATGTTAATTTTAATTTCCAATAATTATCTTTAGCCGATTTCTCTAATATTGACAAATTTTCGAATACTAAGGATAATTTTAATTCTACGAAACAAATAATAGTTAAAAAAACTAAAAATCACGCTTTTATAAATAAACCAAACTAAAAAGTAGAAAATAAATAAAAGTTAAAAAAAAAAAACTAAAAAAACACGCTTTTTATAGAAAGCCGAACTAAAAAATAGAAAATAAATTTTTATAAATTAAAATTAAGAATAGCGTTAAAAATTTCAATAAATATAAATTAATAATAGTGTGAATAAAAGATTTTTTTTTTAAAGCGTGGGTAGCTTTTTGAGATAATATCAAAATGATAATCACTCTACTCATATCTGTCAATAAAATATTTATAACTATTGACACCATACACCCCACGCTAATTTTTTTATTTTTTTTATTCACACTATTATTAATTTATATTTATTGAAATTTTTAACACTATTCTTAATTTAAATTTATTGAAATTTATTTTCTATTTTTTAGTTCGGTTTTCAATAAAAAGCGTGTTTTTTGGTTTTTTTAAACTATTATTTTTAATAATGTATTTTGCCATACCTACCGCCGATTGAACCAAAGAAAATTTAATCGTACTTTAAGGCAATATGACTCAATTTTAAATGCATAATGTAATGCTAGCTAGAGTTACCTTTTAAAAGCGTGTTGGTTATTGTATTATGTTTTTTTAACTCAATTCTCTAATTGTGATGTATGAAGTCTTGCGATAATTATGTTACACGTTGTACGACTATACAATATCATCTATATGCATACGTATAAGGGAGGTACAGAACCCAGCACATCAAGCTACCCCAAACTGTCAAATTTACCCAATTGAATATGAACCTTATAATTTTAGTTTAAAGTTGAAAATCTATCAAAGAAATTTGACAGATTAGAGTAGCTAGATATGCTAGCCCCTGCACATAAGACGAGCTGGAGACCAAGTTTATAATAGCCGCAAAAAAATAAAAATATGCCGTCGAAATTACTCCGCATCGCTATTTCGACTGGATCCAAGAGACAGACAACATTGCCATGTAGTATGGCAATGCTTAGCCTCTGGCTGAGGTAAAAGGCAGCTCTTCGTCTCGACATTAAAAGAAAGACAAAGGTCATTCGCACAATGCGACTCCACAGAATGGTAATAAACACACGAACACGGAACATTGTCTTGCCGACTATTTACATTATCTGTCACAGTTATGTCATGAGCTCAGCCACTTCTCAACGACACATAACATGGTGGGAAAGGCTTCCAGGCTAACTGGATCTTGGTTATAATAATATCATTATTAATTCATTCATTATTCTTAACATATTTAAAGAGACTGGCTTCTACATAGTTGTCAAAACAACGACAGATGTTTCCGTTCGTTTCTTTGTAGTATACACATTTAGATACTTGAGATCCATTTTGACTTGTTTGTCAATTCGCACGATTTTACTCGCCCGAATCGGTTGAATCGGGCGAACCTTTTAAATTATATGTTATTTTTAAAATCGATGTCTCTAGAAATACGTTATTCTTTACATATTACTGTACGTATATTACGTAGTACTGTCTTTTGCATCGTTTTCAAAACAACCACTGAGGTAGCCGTACGTATCTTTGTAGTATCAATAGACACTTGCGATCCATTTACTTTTTATTCGTCGATTCGCACGAATTTACTCGCATAAATCGGGCCATACACACTTTTAGCGCACGATAAAATGGACGGAATGAAATCGAATCGAGAGTTGAAAGTCGAACACTGTGTTTTTTCGACGCGCTGAGCGCTGTGTTCGTAGGATTCTCAATGTTCGGTGCAACACCGACGGATAAAAATCCATTTTATGCACTTTTTTGCATCCACTGACCTTTTCATAAAATTCAACACGGGCCAATTGTTTCATGCGTACCTATTTCTCGAGTTGTTGATCCGCCCACTAGTAAATTAACTTAAAGCCTATAGAAAATAATATATTATTATTAAAGTGTCGAATGGCCCATTTCGGGTGAGTAAATTCGTGCGAATTGACTAATAAACCCATCAATAGACACTTGCGATCCATTTAAATCGTAAACAATCGTTCAAAAAATCAATGCCACTAACTACGTTACTTAATTTTGTTTCTCTCACTGAGCGACGAGAAGATCTCTATGGGGCGAAGCTGCTAGCAAAATCTAGTAGATAATAGATTATTTAAAATAGTCGATTCACTGTATAAATGCGTGCGAATCGACTAAACCAGAATGTTTTCTGGGTTCAAGAGATGAGAAACAGTGTCTTCGCCGGTTATCATGTTATTCTTTCATATATTATAGTCACTACCGATCTCTTTGTCACCATAACAAACAATCCAGTCCATTCAATGTTGGTGACGTCACGCTATTGTTAGAAAATACAGGTGACTGACTACGCATTGTTTAAGCGGATCACTTGATTAACCTATTTGTACAAGATTATCATTGTGAACTTCAAATCGATCTTAGTCGAGATTCACAATGACGTAGGTAATTGGGAATCAAACTGAGTACAACGCGAGTGAGTCTCATCGCTTCGATTTTTTTTTTTTTTTTTTTAAGTCGGTGTTAAGCAGTGCCCTAACATTCTCTCCGCGATTTTGTTACGTCTGTTGAACATGGCCTAGCAAATCTTTGCCCATCAAAATCTCTCTCTCTCTTAATCAACCCGTATCCACCCAATGTATTAGCATAAGCAGCCTATAATGTTCCCACTGTTGGGACACAGGCCTCCACCACGCGGGCCTTTCCTAATAATTTGTTTTCATGGAATAGTCATAATTCTCTACAAAACATACGTGTTACGATTGCGAATCAAGTTCAACATACCTGACCTATTCAATTTCGGAACTAACTCGGAAACTTTTCAACTGAACATTAAATATGAAGGAAATGAAATTTCAGTCATTAACTCACTGCTCAGAAAATGAGGATATTACTTGCATCCTACCTACGTAATCTGTACGTAATTCAAAAATGGATTTCCCGTCCCTTTGACGTTCGATGGAGCAAGAATGAAATTTAAATCTGTATTCCTGTTTTTGAGAGCCATCCATGTCAGCGAGCAGAGAAGTGAAATAGGAGGCTGTGCTGCAGACGTTATGCAAACTTTATATAGTTTCTAGCTGACCCGACAGTCGTTGTCCTATCTTAACTATGAATAGTTAATGTGGTCGTTAAGTTTTCTTAAATGTTCTATAGTTACGCACAACTTTCTTATTTTTTTCTTCCTTATGAACCTTCTCTTGATAATAACAAACACAACAAAAAAAGAATTAGCAAAATTGGTCCAGCCGTTCACGTGTGATGCCGTGACCAAGGAAAATAGAGATTCTTTTTTACGAATCCTACTAAAATTATTAATGTGAAAGTTTGTATGTTTGGATCTTTAGATGTTTGTTACGCGATAACGACTGAATGGATTTGAATGAAAATTTCGAACACAGATAGTTTATAACCTGGATTAATACATAGGATACGTTTAATCCCGGTAATACGTTCCGTGAGATAAATTCTGAACGCCAAGCGGGCGAAGTCGTTGGCAAAAGCTAGTGTTGTATAAATTGATGACATACCGGGCGGTGTTTTTTTTTTTTTTTTTTTTTTTTTGGGTGGGAAATCATCAAATAACTTCTCCCGCTCTGGGTGGAGCAGGAGGGCGTGTCAGACTTTTACTGACTAAAACCCACCCGTGTTCCTTCAGTAGCCCTTAAGCCAGGGGCTGTGGTGTCTCTTTCGAACAAACCCGCACCCCTGGCAGGCATCGACCCTTGCGGGTCCCATCACTTTTTGTGCTGACATCTCTTTGAGGCGCGCGTGGAACACAACGCGCCGTCGACTTGGGCTTGGTCCTTACCGGACAGCGAGCTACCCATTACTCGCCGTCCGCAAGCCCACGCCTACGGTGGCCGGAAATCGGCCTGGGATTCCCGACGCCCAGGGCGTCTCCGTATCCTGCGGCGGCTGGGGTCGTTTATGATTCGAGGTATAAACGTAATGATGAATGAATGAATAAGATGTCATATCTTTGGTATTGTTCGTCGAGTCGTTGAGCTCCTCTATTTCTGAGTAGAGCTACATGAGTACTGATAAATGCGTGCACTGACTGGACAGGTCCACAGTTCAATCAATCCATGTGGTTCTTTCTTCAAAAGACCTTTTCGGACACCAATCTACATGGTCTTCACATGATCTGGTCAAGATTTTGTCTGGACTTTTACCTAAAGACACTGCGACCTCAGAGTTTGTTTCTGCTCAGAGTACTCAGATAGGAAACGCAGACCTCATTTAATTATAAAAATATGATTGACATGTATATAGATAAAATCATTTAACTATAAGTAGGTATAGTATCCAGACCGATTTACACTAAGATTACCTAAATAAAGATTTTCTGCACGTTTTGAGGAATTTCGGCATCACAGGCGTCCCTCCCATTAAGATGTATATTGAGACAGTTTTGAGGCAAACCAATTAAAAGAGAAGGTATTAACAATAAAAACCCATTTTGTTGCGGCCACGGTTTCGGCATTTCTTCTCAGGAATCAGTCGGCTAGGAAATGCCGGCGCCATCTAGTTTTGGTTTTAAAGATTATTTATTTATTCTGGAAGAACATACACCCCCTTATTACAAACAGGCTCGATGGTTTAAACCATACCTAAAGAAAAACCTTGTTCTGTAATAAGGGGGTCAATGTTCACTTAGCGAATAAAAACATTATCAAAGTAGGTGTAGTCCAGTAGCAAACAGTTTTGATCTGTTAATGTAGGTAGGTACGAATATGTCGACATCTTAACGTAAGACTAAGTTATGTCGTTAACTTAATAATTGTGTGTTGTTTGTGACGTACTGCTTGAGTTTAGCTTTAAATATGTTTAAAGAAGATGTGCAGATTTTAACGTGTAAAAGATCGTGTAGAAGATTCATAAAAGTTATCGAACATCTAAACAGTTGTTTAAATCAGGTTTTCAATACGAAACCAGATTTAAAAAACTGTTTAGATGTTCGATAACGTTTTATGAATAAGGGCCTTAATATCAAAGAACTCTGCCTCGCCAGCTTTTATTACTTAGCCACAACCCTTAATGCCCCACAAACATCGCAGGCGGCAAACATGCACGTTTCAATTTAATGCATGCACACGCAGTATGTACACGCATTCGCGTCTGCATTCGCATTAATGGGGAGTATAATCCCGAGAGTTTTTCCTCCATTCGAGCTCTCAAGGTGAATCTAGTCGACATTTTTTCCTTACAAACTTCGGGAGTGTATAACTTCACTGTTCGACAATGTACATCAAAAATTAAACATGGTATGGTTTTGTCTTAATAATAATATTGTCTGCACGGAATCAGAATACTAAAATAAAAAGCCGTTACAATGTTTTGAGCCAATAAAAAAAGTGTAAAATCTCCAAAACCAAATCGGTACCGACAAAGCTCAGTTATCGAAAAGTTCAATAAACTTTATTGGTCATTGATTTATGTAGTAGTTTTTTCATATAACCCGATCTTCCGAAGGGTTATTCAAAGAAAATCACGCGCCTGTTTTACTATAAATGACCCTGCATCTCACTCAATAACGTTGTGCGTGTAGACTAGCTTCTAACTGGTCATCACTGATACTACTGTCGGAAACGATGCCTGGTGAGACAGCGTGCTTTTTAGCCAGGCCTACCAGTGAGTTCGAACCCGCGACTAGATTCCCCTTTACGCATTCAACTGTTTGATAGCACAACTTAATCTCGCTTAAGAGGCCTACGTACAATGAACTGTCCATACAAACGTAATACCTAAATCATTTGCAACTTGAGCATATTTCCATCATATTATGATGATATTCGGATTCAGACAGTATTTATCTAGGCTCGTAGGGGTTTTTTTTTCCAAAATACTTACCTGAAATGAAGTTTAAGCGAATTGCATTTCGCACATTTTTACAGCGTAAATGACATGTTTTCTCACTGTTTTTTTGGTATTATAACCAACAATTTCCGTAATATTGTTGTCTCAGAAGCATAGCTCATATTATCAAGTTGTAAAATGTCGAATAAAAATTTAAATACAATAAGTTTTCATTCATCATTTTTGGTATTACGGAACACATCCAAATTCATCATAAATGGTCAGTAGCTAGTAGCGCTATCGCGTCAAGCCATTGTCAATGTGTGTGTGATCGTACTGCTCACTGTAGGTATGTATCCTAGACAGGTACTAACACTAGCGCAACGATAGCAATTTTCAGACGAAATATTGTCTCCGCCCGAATCCTAGTTGCGAGCTTCGGTCGTAGGATTCTTAAGGGGACACTTTTCGCGGGCTCGAACTCACTGGTGGGCCTGGCTAAAAATCATGCTGTCTCACCAGGCTTCGTATCCGATAGAGATAGTATCAGTAATGAGCAGTTAGACGCTAGTCTACACGCACAACGTTGTTGAGTGAGATGCAGGAGCATATATAGCAAAACATTCGTGAAAAAAATAAGAAAAGTCCTTCGGAAGTTCGGGTTTTATGAAAAAACCACTGCATAAATCAATTACCAATAAAGTTTATTGAACCTATCGATGATTGAACTTTATTGGTACCGACTTGGTTTTGGAGATTTTACACTTCTTTTATTACTTAAACACGCCCAAAGTTAGCTTAAATTAGCAAGAAAAACGAATCTTTGTTGGCTCATAACTTTTTAATGGCTTTTTATTTTAGTATTCTGTTTCCGTACCGACAATATTAATAATGAGACAAAGCCATACCATGTTTAAGTTTTGATGTACACTGTCAAACAGTGGAGTGAAACCCTCCCGAAGTTTGTATGGAATAAATGTGGACTTGGTTCACCTTAAAAGCTTCTCCTGAAGGCAAACATAGTGCCTGCCATATTGATAGGTGCCGCCGGATGTAGTAAAGAAAAGTACATCTATATGCTGATAATAAAGCTGCAGAGTTTGTACTGCACTCTGAAAATTTCGAAAATTTTGTTTTTTATTTGATAGCCCATTTCTCAAGAAAGGCTATTTAAAATCACGCTAACATCCCGAGGAGACGAAGCAGGAAGCGAATTTTATCCAATAAAGTACATTAGTTCGATTTTCTTATATTATCTAGTAAGAAAAATTAATTTTTTTCTTAATTGTATTGTATAAAAATGAAAACGTACCAAATGCCTAAGACGTATTTCTGGAATTTTCGGTTCGCAAACAAATAACTGAACTTTGTGCGAACAAAAAATATTTTATTAAAATTGTAGCCCGTTTCTGCCGAGTGAATTCGTGCCAATCAATTAATAAACTAAAATACCAAAAACAAACTTTTCAAGCAAAATCTACATCGTATTTACCATAGCTGTACCGTTTTCCTTGACACTAATGACTCTCCATAACTATGGACGCGCTGTAAAAATATCGTTACACTAATTGTAAAACAGCTGTTTTTCCTTCTACATGACTTTATGGTGTCTGTCATTGATTACCTACACTTATCCAACCATTATGACGGTGATCGCCACCGTTAGCAAACATAGCTTCCTAATCGTGCTTTTTAACGAATGAGCGTAAGCACTAAATAGCAATTAGAGCATGAAGTTCAATCAAAATCAAAAGTAATTTGACTAGACTGAGAGTCAGAACTTTTTCAACGTCAAAATTACATAAAACGGTCTCCTAAAATTACTTAACACGATCCCTCAAAACGCCCGCCCGCACTGCCTGGTGCTTTAGCTGGGAAGAAGAAGTGGCGCAACAAAATCCAGATCCTGTTAAGTTAGAAGAACTTGATTCTATAGAATAGTAAGTAATTTACATTAAGAAACACAAAACAGTAAATTAAAATATTTTATATAATGTCAGTTAGCACACGCCAATTTACAAACCATATTATAACTTATATTTTTAATACACCTAACTTTGACAGTTATGCTTTAAGTCCCATGCAATACAACGAGGTAGAAAATACTTTCAATGATATTTAATTTTGAATTTGAAAAGCCAATGAATGAATGCTCACGGATTGAAATATCGCAATTTACTTTTAAATCTCTTTGAATCATCTTGAAAACTAAGTTGTGCTGGGGGATTATACATTCAAGACTAACTATTTTAAACTGACTTCCAAAAAGGAGGCGGTTATTGTTCCACTGTATGTATTTTATTTTATTTTAATGTATGTTCATCGATTTCTCCCACATTTGTGGACCGATCCTCAAAATTATATTTTTATTTGAAAGACCCACCAAGTCAGGATCTGATGATGGTATCCCTATATTTGATAATGCGTTTCACAACGGAATTCTTCAAAAAATGACAGCAAATCAACCGCAATGGCTGCTATCGCATGAATATGCATTGCTTTGACCCCAAGGATGATGAAATTTCGAATTATTGTGGGGTAGGTACTATACCTAAAAAGTGAAAATTAAAAATATTTTCCAACAAAAAAAAACAACCAACTTCCGGAAAAACACTACAAAGTGAAAATTTCTTTAATTTCCGAAGTGGGTGACTTTGGACACGTATTTTATTAATTTCTTGTGACCGCCTTCTGAAATTAAAGAAATTTTCACTTTGTAGTGTTTTTCCGGAAGTCGGTTGTTTTTTTTTTTTTTGTTGGAAAATATTTTTTATTTCAACTGGTACAGTAGTAACTAGGCTTTGTGCAGTGACAGCTACGTGGAAGTACTGCAGCCAACACTTTAGAAAAGTTTAATTAAAGCAGTTTATTACAATAATTTATTTTCAGTGAATGTTTTAATTTTAATTGTCTTTCTAAAGAAATGAAACTAAATGTGTGTGTTAAGTAAGTAGAACACGTCAATATTTTGTTGGTTAATATTTTAAGCCTAGCTGACTTTCCCTGCTAAAAGATGCCACAACAGCTGCAGGACATTTGCGTATGCCATATATCATCATCATCATCATATCAGAAAGACGTCCACTGCTGGACATAGGCCTCCCCCAGGCTCCTCCACTTCGACCGGTCTTGTGCTTCCCACATCCAGCGGATACCCGCGGTCTTCGCAAGGTCATCGGTCCACCTTGTGGGAGGCCTTCCCACTCTACGTCTTCCGGTACGCGGTCGCCACTCCAGAATCATTCGGCCCCATCAGCCATCTGTTCTGCGAGCAATGTGCCCTGTCCACTGCCGCTTAAGTTTGGCAATTCTTCGGGCTATGTCGGTTACCTTGGTTCTCCTGCGGATCTCTTCATTTCTGATTCGATCGCGTATGCCATAATAATAGGTCTTTACCTATGAAATTGCCGTTTTGTATGAAAAAATTTAAACGAATTTTTTTCATGAATTTTTTATTTGTATTAATCGAAGTAATCACCCATGTAATCAATGCATCTTTGCCATCGCAGTGGCAGTTTATTGATGCCCTTCTTAAAGAAATCAGCCGGACGGGAGGCAACAAATTCTTCAAAGGCATTTTGTACTGCCTCTCGGGTATTAAATTTTTTTCCCGCCAAGAAGTTATCCAAATTCTGGAAAAAGTAGTAGTCTGTAGGCGCAAGGTCTGGTGAGTAGGGCGGATGACGGAGAGCTTCCAACCCCAGTTCTTGCAACTTGGAGACCGTCTGCTGTGCAGTATGAGGTCGCGCGTTGTCGTGCAGGAGCAGCGGAGACGAGCGATTGACCAATGCTGGTTGGAGATGCGCCAGCTTCTCCATCATTGTGTTCAGTTCTTCACAGTACACATCTGCAGTAATGCTCACCCCGTTTGGTAAGAAGCTGTGATGAATCACACCGGCGCTAGACCACCAAACAGTGACCATCACTTTTCTAGGGGTAAGTTTTCGTTTAGGGCATTGTTTAGGTGCTGAACCAGGATCCAACCAATTTGCTGAGCGCTTACGGTTATCAAACAGAATCCATTTTTCGTCGCAGGTAACAATGCGGTTCAAAATTCCTTCATTTGTGTGTCTGTTGAGCAGTGCAAGGCACGTCTCGACGCGTACTTCGCGCTGGCGATCATTGAGTTCGTGGGGCACCCATTTGTCAAGCTTTTTTACCTTGCCAATTTGACGCAAATAGACCAATATTGTTTTGACGCTAACGTCGAAAGCTGCTGCTAATTCAGCCGTAGATTGTGTATCATCAGCTTCCACAATCGCCTTTAATTCGTCATTGTCGACCAAAGTCTTCGGACGACCGCGAGGTTCATTTTTCAGGTCGAAATTTCCAGAACGGAAGCGAGCAAACCAATAACAGGTGGTGCGTTGGTTTGTAGTGTTAGCTCCGTAAACGTCGTTGATGTTGCGTGCCGCTTGTGCCGCGTTGCTGCCACGACGGTACTCATATTCCATAATTACTCGAATTTTTAACGTATCCATGATGACGAAAAAGATTGAAATGCGATGAAAATGTAACACTAATCAATAAAGAAATGACTACTTTTAGAAAAAAAAATCCATGTTTTTAAAATAAAATTAATTTGAAATTAGAATTCTTAGCCAAACAAAAATTATTTTGATTTGAAATGGCCAGTACTGCAGAACGGCAATTTCATAGGTAAAGACCTAATATATACCAACAAAATATTCAAAACCACCAGATTTATAAAGTTATGTATTCAATCTAGCTTGCATGATACTCACATTCACAGTCAGTTTTCTCTTTAGGTCCTAATTTACACACACTCCTGAAATAAAAAGCATATGTATAAGATCCTTGGGACATTAAAAGGGTGTTCATTCTGACATGAATATACATTTTCATTTCATTTATTTAAACTTTAACAATTCCAAAGGAAGAAAAAAACTAGTACGCTTTCAAATTGTGTGGTCACTTGAGAGAGTACGTAAATCATAAATGATGTTACCTACCTCACATGTCAATCATATTTTAAAAACTAAATGAGGACGGCATTTTCTATCTGACTTTTCTGAGAAGACAGGCCGGAATCAACTCAGAGGTCAGTCTTTTGTTAGAAGATGATCTGACCAAGATTTAGTCCAGACATAATCTTGATCATATCATGTGAAGAAAACGTAAATAGGTGTATGAAATGGTGTTTTGAGTTAAGGACCACTCAGATTGAGTGGACCTGTCCAGTCAGTGCATGCATTAGTCAGTAATCATGCACCTCATCTCAGAACTCAAGGAGCTCAACGATTCGACGAACAATACCAAAGAAAAGACATTTTGTTGCAGTTTTTATCCACAAAAGGCATCGATCACTAATAAAGTGATCGATGACAAAAGGTCTAAAACACTCTGATCACAAAAATTTCATTGTAAATTCTCAAAGAAACGTGATTGACGTCATCATCATTTTCCAGCCCGCTTCTCTATTCATTTGTGACCGCCGCAACTTATTCATCCATCCATCGTTTCTTCAGTCATCTCCTACTTCATCTATCGTTTCTTTAGTCATGGCCTACTCTTATATTTATGATGAAAACATAATGATATTATAGACAATGAGGACAGAGCAGATAAAAGATAAATAACAATAAACATACTTACAAAACTTAACCCTACTAGAACTTTGAACTTCCGAAAAATAATGCAAAAGAAAGAGGTTCCTTTTTCTGTGGTGGGTCGAGGTGAGATAAGAGAACCTGGAAGGGCTAAGAGGAGGCCTATACCTAGCAGTGAGACAGTACAGGCTAAAAATATATATATAAATGAGACAATAATTGAAAAAGTATCAGCGTTTGTTTATTCTTATTTTTATTTAAATTTCCAAGACTTAAAATTATAATAAATTACATATTATTATTTTTATCATTTATTTTCTTTAAAACTTATTTAATATATTTTTAAATATTTTTACAAAAATAATAAAAAAAAACATATTATTATTATTATGTAACCACCAGCATACATAAAGGAGGGGCAGAAATTAAAAGCGAAGTCCGGAATCATTAAAAATGCATACGCTAAACGTCAAAGAGTAATAATAATACACCTGGTAAACGATTTCATGTCACCGTTTTCTTTATATATGGATTTATAAGCAATTGAGGCAAAATACAGTTTAATTGGAACAATTTGTAGAAACGATAATATTTTACAGTCTTCTATTAGAACCCTTGCCGGAAGGTCCTGCGCAAATACTATAGAAAATACTAAATTGGTCTTTCTCAAAAAACGAAATCAGTGTTGTGTATTTGGCGTGCTCTTGAAGTTAAAAAGTTTAATTGCAACGATTCTGCGTCAAATACTGTAACACAGTACTGAAATGTTTTTTCTCAAAAATCGAAGACAGTGTTGTACTTGTATGTTTATCGAGCTCTTCAAGTTAAAAAGTTTAATTGCATCGATATTATTTTACAGTCTTGTATCAGAAGCCTTGCCGGAAGGGTCCGTGTCAAATACTGTAGCAAAGTACCAAATTGTTCTTTCTCAAAAATCAATGACAGTGTTGTGTATTTATCGTACTCTTGAAGTTACAAAGTTTTATTGCAACGACAATATTTTACAGTCTTCTAGGAGAAGCCTTGCCAGAAGGTCCTGCGTCAAATACTACAGAAAATACCAAGTACTTCTTTCTCAAAAATTGACGTCAGCATTTATCGTTATTTTGAAGGTCAAAATCTTAACAATGTTCCCATATAGTGAGAGTATAGTACTGTTGCTGGCACTTCTAATCATACTTGGCTCTAATGAAACGATAATCTTCGTGGTTTTAGTGCTAATATTCCTTGAATGGTTGGTTGAAACACTATAAAATGTTAATAGGTTCATATTTGCAAAATTGTTGACATTTTGAGTCGGTGAATCTATAGTGAGACTTCTTGTGATGTGTAAACAATGGATTATTTTGTTTATAAAGACGTGGTAAGCCATAAAATTATGTTTTGTGAATGTTTTGCTAATTTTGTCACGCAATAATTTATCGCTTCATGTAAAATACTGGTAATCAGTTGCATACAATGGAAGCTGCCATTAGTAAAGTCGGGAAAAGGCTACGATACGAATTTAAATAATTTATTAGCTGAAAATGCAGGTTTTACAGGTGTAAAAATTGGTGGTTTATGCACGGTCACTATTTTGCCTGTTTGGGACATGCGGATTAATTTTTAATTATGACGATGACCACGCAAAACTCAAAATTCAGATGGAGAGCTAAGAAGCTGAATAAGTCATTCAGTGAGATTAAATGAACTTAGTGCATGAACTTAGCAGTGTTGGCCCAGTGGTAACGGCCGCGACTTACGAGTTGTAGGTCGTGAGTTCGAACCCAGACAGGCGCTTTACTTTGTGTAAATTATTTCATTACCACTGCTCTCAGAACGGTGAATGAAAACATCTTAAGTAACCAAAAATTCGAAGACTTGTGACTTCTGGTTGTGACCAACCAGCACTGGGCCCGCGTCGGCCCACTCCCTCTCACCGAGAGGAGGCCTGTGTCCCAGCAGTGGGAACATTATAGGCTGTTGATGATGATGATTATGAACTGTGAGGGTTGTATTGATGATTTTAAGGATTGTAATATCTGTAAATACATACGCAATCGCGAATCATATTTTGTTCAACATACAGCCTGAGAAATGTCAGGTAGTCAGGAATGAAGAGATCCGCAGGAGAACCAAGGTAACCGACATAGCCCGAAGAATTGCCAAACTTAAGTGGCAGTGGGCAGGGCACATTGCTCGCAGAACAGATGGCCGATAGGGCCGAAAAGTTCTGGAGTGGCGACTGCGTACCGGAAGACGTAAAGTTGGAAGGCCTCTCACAAGATGGACCGATGACCTTGTGAGGGTCGCAGGAGTCCGCTGGATGCGGGAAGCACAGTACCGGTCGAAGCTTAAAAAAAAAAAAAAAAAAAAAAAAAAAAAAAAAAAAAGCTTAGGGGAGGCCTATGTCCAGCAGTGGACGTCTTTCGGCTGTAATGATGATGATGATGACAGCTCGACACTGACCTGCAATGTGCATAAAAACGTAATAAAATTTGAATTTCTCGGGCTACCTTAGAATTCTAAATGCAGAGTGGTAATTAGTGTAGGTACTCACAATTGAAGTACTAATTTTGCCATAACACTGAATCAAGACTACTAAATTAATTTCCATTTGCTGGTAGTTCTTAAGTACTATTTTAATTACGGTTCGCAAATCTACCAACTAAATACTCTTATTTTTCTTCGCAACTGGATTCTATTTTGTTAGAACGTTGTTACAAAATTACGACGCAATGAATACACGCTACCCATGTATTGGACGCACTTGTCCATAGTAAACAGTTACCTTCTGCAGGCTTAGCATGACGCGCGGTTCAAAACGATTAACTGTCTACACTGAAACGTCATTTTTGCCTACTCTTCCTACGACAAAACGGTTCTCTACGGTTCCCGTGTTAAGCCTGCTTGGATGATTCTACCAACTTATTACGAATTTGTTGTGTGTCAATCAAATCAATCAAATCAAAATATTTTTATTTCATATAAACCTGCATGGGCACTTATGAAACGTCAGAAGCTAGGTGCACGGTTCCAAATTGTTGTTTCCTATGGAGAAGAGCCGGCAAGAAACTCCACGGTTACTCTTTTAAAAATAATTGGCTTTAACAATATTTTCAAATTACAGAGATAAAATGCATGGGAGGACAGCGCAGGCCTGTCAATAAGTACCAGGTACTTAGACGAATTAGGAATAGAAAATCGTCTACAAATCTACAGTCAGTAAGGCCTACGACGTTCTCTCATTCACAATATGTAAAATAATCTACATAAATAAAATTAACCTAAATAAAATTGTTGTATAGTGTCAATTAATGACGAGAATATGTCAGCATTGTAAAAATAAAAAGAATAAAAAAGAACATTGTATTTGAGAGCAGTTAATAGACTTTCACATAGTTATGCTGTTAATGAGGTACCAGGGAAGCCACATGTGCAGAAGGAATTAATGCCAAACTTCCCTGTCTTCAACGTAGTCTTTTATCTTATAATATGCTTTTTTGATAAGGACACGTTTGATGTGCGTTTTAAACTTTCCATCGCTAAGTTCTGTAACTGACTTTGGCAACTTGTTATAGAAGCGGATACTGTTTATTAGAAATGACTTGCTAGTTTTAGTCAGTCTAAATTTTGGAATCACAATTTCATCTTTACTACGTGTATTCAGATTATGGAAATCGCATCGTTTTTTGAAAAGGCCTAAGTTTTGCGAACATACAAGATATTTTCTAGGACATAAAGAGAAGGCAGAGTTAGTATATCAATTTCGCTGAATTTGTTTCTAAGAGACTCGCGAGGCCCCATTTTATAGATTGCGCGGATTGCCCTCTTTTGTAAAATAAAAATTGAATCTACGTCAGCTGCCGATCCCCACAGCAGAACGCCATAAGACATAATACTGTGAAAATAAGCAAAGTAAACTAACCTAGCTGTGTATTACGTATATTAATGTTACGAATATTACGGGAAAAAAAGTATTTTATACGAAGGAGCGGTTCTGTACACTAAATTGCCAGATTTGATTGTTAATGCTAAAAATCTAAATATTTTTAAAACGATGCTAAAAATGTATGTTCAAAAAACAATAACTATCAGCTAGAAAAAAAAAAAAAAAAAAACATGCCTATTTTTTTGTAATCACCTTTTTTATAGAATTTAAGTCCAATTTTTATCATAACAATACTGTTTTCCTTTTGTCGACTCACGGAGTCCAGTATGTACCTTTAAACTGCATGACTTATTTTTGTATATCTCATATTTTAAGTGAACTGTTTGTGTTCTTTATGAGAATAAATTCTTTAAACCGATGTTCATGTATCTTCACTTTTCTTCCGGGAATTCATTTGTTCAAAAATGTTCTATAATTTATTTTATGAAAAATTACAAAATTATCTAAAACTAATAACAAATTAAAATAAAGCGTCGAAAAATTCATCCGCATCGCTGTCGAATGGTAATGTACAGAGGCCAGCACATCAAGCTACCCCAATCTGTCAAATTTCTTCGATAGTTTTTCAACTTTATAACAAAGGAATAGGGTTCATGTTCAACTGGGAAAATTTGACAGTTTGGGATAGCTTGACCTGCTGGCGACTGTACCCATAAAACTGGCGGCATTACCACGTTGTAAGGCAATGCTTAGCCTCTGCACAAGGTTAAGAGACGTAAAACCAGCCCATTTTCTGGTTGATTTTGGTACTTACTCCACATCAACTCATAACATGCCCCTTATGAGAATTAGGTACAGTAGGCATAATATTAATGTTAAGTTATAACTTTAAGTTATTCAAATGTAACTTATCTATTGTTTCTTTTTCCCAGCTTGCGGATGTTCCATCCCGGTACGAATATTGCTCGAGCCTACGTCGGCCGCATAATGGGTCCGAGGAAGAAAGTAGCCGTCTGTCTCCTGTTACTCTTCACGGCGTTCACAATAACCATCTTCTCCTCATCTAATGGTAAGTTATATGTGTAAGACGATAATTATTCTGCATTTGAACGACCAATTAGAACCGTGCACCGACCATCTGACGTTTCATATAGGTTTTCTGTGATGTTTTATTTTTATTTTTCTTGTTTGAACTTAGAATCTGAAATACCTAATTAAATAGTTTAGGGAACACAAACTCAATGTCATATAGGACAAAGTTCAAATTACATTCCAAGTGAATATTTTGAACAATTTTAATACAAACGGTCAATCAAAAAACAACTTGTAAATGAAAAATGGTTTATTATTTGAACAAATAAACCATAACGAATGGTGATTGGAGGCTCATTTTAAGCAGATAAGCTTGTTAGGAATTAGGAGACTCCACTCTTCCATATCTTAAATATGTATAATTTACTTGTTTATGAAAATGCACCCTAATTGCGTAACACACTATCAATCATAATCTGTTTCATTTTGACAGATCAACAAAATTCATTGCGTTGTTTACGTTGTTGAGCAGACACATTTTTCGAACATATGATGCAACGGATTAGCAATCTGTTTCAAAATGATTCAGATTATGATTGATCGTGCGGAATAAGGATTCTGGTTCCACTGACTAACTAAATTAATTTGTATACCTTACCTATTTGATGTTATTAGATAATATGTACACAGGTAGTGTACGTATTACATGTGGCTAAGTAATAAAAGCCACATGCGTCGATCTATCAGGTTAAGTTAAGCTTCGTCCGTGGATGAGTGACCACCTTTACATACCAAGACCCCTCCGTGCCTAGGACAACACGTTAAGCCGTTAGTCGTGGCTATCATTCGTGGATCTTTGACAGTCGTTACGGGTTGCCAGATGCCCGAAAGTATGACAAACAGTCTTACCAAGAGGTATGGTATTACTCAGTAACTGGGTTTGTGGAGGTCAGATAGGCAGTCGCTCCATGTAAAATACTGGTATTCAGCGGCATTGGGTTAGAATGGAGGCCGACACCAAAGTAGTTGGGGAAAGGTTAGGTGGATGATGATTTAACCACAATTTGAGTTTATTCTCGAAATGATTAACGCCGGTGCGAAAGAAGAAGTTGCTAACAACAAAAAACTTTTTTCAAAAAAATAACAACCGACTTCCAAAAAAACACTACAAAGTGCAAAATAACTTTAATTTCGGAAGGCGGTGACTTTGGATGTGTATTTTAATTATTTGTCACCGCCTTCCGAAATTAAAGTTATTTTGCACTTTGTAGTGTTTTTTTGGAAGTCGGTTGTTATTTTTTTGAAAAAAGTTTTTATTTTTCACTTTTTAGTTACCAATTCGAAATTTCATCATCCTTGGCGTCAAAACAATGCATATTTATGCGATAGCAACATTCGCGGTTGATTTGCTGTAATTTTTTGAAGAGTTCCGTTGTCTGTCTCCGAAACGCATCATCAGACCTATATGAAATTTCAATGGGACCATTTCGGCGTAAACCCCTTTCGAATAAAAAAAGAATTTTGCAAATCCGTCCATATATGACGGAGTTATGCCCGAACATACATAAAAAAAAAAATATAAACATGTCGAATTGATAACCTCCTTCTTTTTGAAGTCGGTTAAAAAGATACGTACAATACTTACTCAGTACACCACAGATCATACAATAATCGAACGCAGTATTATAAAGGACGAGGTAAATTACGAGGAGGTAAATGGTATGTACATTTAAACAATTATACTTACTACTACAAATTTACAGTTTACACTATTATTGACTAGATTTTAAAAGGTCACGTTTTTTATTCATCACCCAGACAGCAACAGGCTACTGAATCGCCCTTGAAATTGCAAAAATAACCGGTGATTTTTCCCTCCCATATGTCGAAAGACACGTGTGCCTTTTTCCGCCACATAATTGGTGTAGCTTACAATGTCTCAATGAATGGTGAAACTGAACAGTAGGAATAAATAAACGGTATTATTAAAATAATTCGCGATGTTTAGTCTGATAGTTTTGAAAAGGGTACCCCTTTTACTTACCTTCTTTTACAAACAATAATATTAAAAAGAAAAAATAATAAATTATATTTTTTAATTTTTCTTAGTTCCGCTTTCACAATAAAACGGCTTAACGAAAGAACTCAAACTATTGGAGTTATTGAACTGGGAATTAGGAGGGCAGTCATCCATTACATTCCGAATACGATCAGCGAGGTCTTTGCCTATATTTACAAAAAATGAATTAACATCGTTAAGAGATTGAGTAGGGGTTTCCGAGGAGGAAAGTAACTCCGTGGGAGGGTGAGTAATTTTAGTTGTGTTCGTGACACGCTTGACTGTATCCCACAACATTTTTGTGTTACGACCAGCTTTGGAAATTTCATTTGAGTCGAACTGTCTTTTAATTTTTTTAAGAATCTTGTTGCAGAAATTTCTGTATCTTGTGTAAGTAGCTTTAAGGATTACATTATCAGGGGACTGTTTGTATCTTTTGTGTAAAGTGTCTCTGTTCCTCATGCATCGGAGGAGTCCGGGAGTAATCCATGGTTTCAGGATTCTCTTGCGTTTAGCTGTAGGCTTCAGGGTTGAGTGATTATTAATCTCCTGCGATAGAGTTTGGATTAGACAGTCAGTAGCAGCATTTGGATCATCCATGGAATAAATATGCGTGAATTCCAGATTTTGCATAGAGTTGTCAAGTGAGGCAAAGTCGGTCTTTATGATTGAGGTATTGGAAAAATTACAGGGTAATTTTAAATTTAAACAAAGGAGGGTAGAAAAGTGATCAGTAATTGTGGAATCAAAAATAAAGGTAGAAGAGGGTAATTTAGTTTTAAGGATTGTGTGGTCAAGGCAATTATTACCTCTTGTGGGTAGGTGGTGAGCAGGTAAAAACCCGTGATAAGAAAGACAGTTAAGGTATTCGTGCGACCAATGGTTCATAGTTGATATTGTGGTATCTATGTTTATGTTTATGTCACCTGTTATAACTACAGTTTGAAAGGTGGTCAAGGAAGATAGTATTTCGTTTAAGGATTTGAGAAAGATTTCAATACTCTCGTTAGAAGGGCATCTATAAACGCAGAGGATAGCAACATCAGACGGAAGTTCGATGATTAAACCAGAAGCAGAGTCATGAAATTCAGGTTCGTGTACTTTGAATTCAAGATTTGAATTGATGTACACGACTACACCGTCACTCTGATTACGGTGTTTAGTAGTGTGGATCGAAGAATAACCCTGGAACTGGGGAAGGGTGGTATTACTGAGACAAGGAAGCCAGCATTCTGTTAGAACAGCTACGTCACACTCAAAAGAAAGACGGGAAAGTAGTGTTTCAAAATCATGAAAGTTTCGATTAATTGATCTGATATTTTGAGAGAGAACTTTTAGGTAACTATGCGGAGAATTTAAGGTAGATAAACAGTCCTCTGGTGTGCACTGATACACTTTAGATACAGAAAAATCGTCTAGGTTGTCACCTAACAATTTTATGTGATTGAATGTTTAGGTTTAGTTAAAAATGATTTGGGGGACAGTTCGTAGAGTGATTCTTGGTTTTCAGGTAAAAGAAGCAATATTAAGGGATTACAGTAAGGCGTGATGTATGTAAAATGAATCTGAGATGTAGTGGTGAGTGATTGGATATTATTTGAGTTGCTGTGTGTATAGATTAATATGTGTGAACTAAAGTGTAGAGTAAAGTGTTTGTTTATTCTGATGAAAAAATTAACATGCGAAATTAATATTGTTGTTTTTAAGTAATAAGTTACACAGATTATACATTTACTTAATCTACATAAAAGTGCAATACAAAAAAGAAAAACTAATATAAGCAAGGCTAATGAAGATAGTCATACTTCGGGTACTTTGGACATTTGTTGCAATTGAGCTTCGTTTTTAATCACAATGTATGGTGATTCCTTAACTTTTTTTATCAGAATACGGCCATTTGAAATCCAACAATAATCGTATTTATTTGCTTTAGCAAAGTTTCTGGCCAAGTAAAACAATTTTCTAGACTGTGCTGTCAGCTGCTCTGCTATGTAGATAGGCACAGCTTTTGCTGTGGATCCTAGGTTGCTTGAATTGAGCTTTTGATTAGGGTATCCCTTGTTGTAGCTTTTCACAGAGTCTAGAAATCTGCTTTTGGTAAGAGTGTTAGTAAATTCTATGAGAAACGCAGAGGAATTATTTTGTTTGTCAATCCTATACCTAGAAATGTCTCTAATGTCTGACTTAACATTAATGCCGAGGACATTAGACAGTACAGAAATGTTTTCGTATAGATCCTGTTTAGACTCTTTTTGACGTAGTGGGACATTTCTGATTTCAACGCACGTTTTAATCAAGTTTCGCTCCAGAGTGTCGATCTTTTCCTCAAGGGCTGATAAATGGGTGCACATATCAGTGCGTTCTTTCTCAAGACCTGTTATCTTGGACTCCAAGGAATACATTTGGTCTGATAGGCCGTTCAGAGAGCTCGCCAAAGCAGAGTTTGAGGTCTCGATCTTTGTGAAATGTAGTTTCAGGTCCATAATATGAGATTCAAGGGTTTCATATATTATATTGTAATCGTCATTTCAACGTAAAAGCTAGTTGAGTGAGTTGAAATGTATTAATGATCGATTAAGGGTTGATCGATCAGATTAAGCTACACATGGCGCGGTTGGTCCGTAGGTGGATCTTTACATACCAAGGGCCCTCTGTGCTTCGGATAGCACGTTAAGCCGTTGGTCCAGACGGGTGGTCAGAAGCCCGAAAGTCTGACAACCAGTCTTACCAAGGGGTATGGTATTACCCAGTAACTGGATTGTGGAGGCCGGATAGGCAGTCGCTTCTTATAAAATACTGGTTTTCAGTTGCATTAGGTTAGACTAGAAGCCAACCCCAACATCATAATTTCAGCCGAAAGACGTCCACTGCTGGAAATAGGCCGCCCCCCTCAAAAGGGGGCTTTTGGCATAATCGCCACGCTTGGCAGGCGCGTTGGCGATCGCAGTATGGTGGTAAAATGCATAGATAACGCTGCTGCCCATTCTCTAGTAACCCCAACATAGAACTTGAGAAAAGACAAGGCAGATAATGATACCTTACTGCATCGAATTATCATCAACTTACAGCTTATTGTGGTCACGATCCTTAAAAAAAATACACAAATTAATCAGCCTATAATGTTCCCAATGTTGGGACACTGGCCTTTTCGAGAGGGATTGGGCTGTAATCTACCACGCGGACCCAATGCGGGTTGATAGATGTCACATGTCTTCGAGTTTTTCCTTTTATTACATGCCGGTTTCCTCACGATGCTTTCCGTCACCGTCTCGATGCAGTGGTGATGAAATGATTCACACAAAGTAAAGCGCTTGTCTGAGTTCGGACCTCCGACCTTACAAGTCGGGGCCGTTCGGCCACCACTGGTCTGATCTATTTATTTACGAAATACTTTTCTAACAATTTTATATTCTTGAAAATTATAGCGATCTTCGCTGCAAAAACATAACGTGTAAGTGTTAGGACCAATTAAATAGAATGCAGTCTGTTGGTATTGGGACAGGTCAGCGCAAAGCTGCAATAGCTCTTGCTCCAAAAGGCCGGTGCAGACATGGCCCTGCGTTGTTAGAATCGCATAAAATTGTAACAATATAATGTTTGGACTTTATAAGAGACCATGACCTCTAAGTTTGTTTCGGCTTTTCTTCTCAGGGAACAGTCAGCTAGGAAATGCCGGCGCTATCTATTTTTTTATTTTTTTTATTAAAGACCAAAAAAAAAATTGACGTGTAAAAAAGTGTCTCAAAAGATTTACTTACATAAATAAATATTTCATGTCATTTCATTTCAATGTTTCCCACGACAACTTTCTTCATAACAAGGAAATTTTGCTGTTACTAAACTGGTCATTAGAACGCTATCGGACAGCTGATTGATTACCATAAATTTTACACAACAGCGCAGCCACCGAATGAAAGTATCAATTTTCCTTTATCTTCATAGAAAACGCCTTTTAATTTTCCTTATCTATCTGAAAATGAAGTGATATTGGGTGATTATTTCTTGACTAATAGTCATTGTTTTTCCACTTTTGACGTCATTCTGAGGGGCAATTCTGGTAATTTTAAGAACGTTCACAGTCTGATCTCAGTGTCAATCTGTCAAAAATTCATATACATTTTTGTCAAATTTTTGAAATTCGATTGTTGCCGAGATGACACTGCGAACGTTTTTAATTACGAGAATTGGCCTTATTATTTCTGCCATTTCTACATATATTTGCAAGCCAAATGACAAAGAAACATTTTCACCTTTGTCTATGGTTACTTTTCACAGTGACTCATTATGACGTTTTGTGTTTGCTTTTATATTCAAGTAGTTTGACATTCGTTTGACATTTGGCACCTGTTGGGGTTTAAAAAACGAACTGAAGGTAGATGTATGATCTCAGTGTATGATAATATATGCATATATGAGAAACTCATAAATCAAAACAAATCAAATCAAAATATTTTATTTCACATAATGGTTACTCTTTAAAAATAATTGGCTTTCACAATGTTTTCAAATTACGGTGATAATAGGTATGAGAGGACAGTGCAGGCCTGTCAATAAGTACTGGGTACTTAGAGGAATGAAAATACAGAATAGAAAATCATCTACAAATCTAATCTGTAAGGCCTACAACGTTCTCCCATTCACAATATGTAAAATAATCTACATAAATAAAATGAACCTATTTAAACCAAGTAACATGATTTCGTTAGTCGATATTAAAAGTGTTAATAGGTCTTTCTATCCTGGAATTTCTCAGTAGTAGTGTCTGGTGATTTGTTTGCAATAAGGCGTTCCTTACACGGGACTTAAATATTACTGGCTAAATATGGGTGTAAGTTTAATCATAATCAAAATGTTTTATTTCATATAAACCTGCATGGGACTTAAGGAACGTCAGAAGCTAGCTGCACGGTTCCAATTTGTCGCTTCCTATTGAGAAGAGCCGGCAATAAACTCCACGGTTTTTCTTTTAAAAATAATTGGCTTTTACAATGTTTTCAAATTACATTAGGTACACCTCTACCCAGGAAAACAAAGTGTGGAAACAAGGCGTGTAGTGTTTCCTAAGAATTTCAGAAGGCCAATTCTCATAATTAAAACCGTTCAAAATCTAGTCGCAGTGTCATCTCAGCGACAAGCAAATGTCAAAAATGTATGAAAAATCGAGGTATTTTTGACAGATTGACACTGATCAGACTGTGAACGTTCTTAAAATTAGTAGAATTGCCCCTCAGAAGGTCAATTCTCGTAATTAAAAACGTTCGCAGTGTCATCGCGGCGACAATCGAATTTAAAAAATTTGACAAAAATGTATAGGATTTTTTGACAGATTGACACTGAGATCAGACTGTGAACGTTCATCTTAAAATTACCAGAATTGCCCCTCAGATTCGTTTTCGTAGTGTGTTTGAAAATGAATTTAGAACGGCATTCTTTATCAAAGATAATATTGCAAGTTATCTTCCGCTAAAAATTATTCATATTCTTTTTTTAAGTATTCCTTACGATAATCATTATAATTTACAATAATAAAATTTGTATAATAAATTACATTAACCAGTAATGCACATTCAATTACAGGTTACCACAGCTTACAAATGATCGAGGTAGGTATCTGCTCTAATACTTCAGGAAATTAAGAATACCTTAAAAACCCTATAAAAACAAAAAAATAGATGCTAATAAAAAATAATTTACAATTCTACAGGCTAAAAAAAATCGGAATTAAACCAGGCATCCATCCATTTTAAGGCTCTACAAAAAGTTTCAGCTATGTTTTCTCTAGTATAAGATTCTGTGGGCTTTTTTACAAACATACATAGCCTAAAACATTCCCACTGCTGGGACACAGGCCTCCTCTCCGTGAGAGGGAGTAATCCACCATGTGGGCCCAGTGCGGGTTGGTAGATGTCACATGTATTCGAATTATTGCTTCTAGGACATGGCGGTTTCCTTCACCGTTTGAGTGCAGTGGTGATGAAATTATTTACACAAAGTAATGTGTGTGGCGCAGCCACGCACATTACTTTGTGTAAATAATAAAAATGCACGACCTACAACTCGTAAGTCACGGTCTTTACCACTGGACCACGATTGCTCTCAGGCCCAATGCATGCGTTTAATGAATGAAAAGGCCCACAATTAACGATAAAAGCAATACGATTGATTAAGGCGACACTTGTTCACATTTTTTCCATACAAACTTCGGGAGGGTTTTACTCCACTGTTTGACTATATACATCGAAAATTAAACATGGTATGGTTTTGTCTTATTATAAATATTGTCTGTATGGAAACAGAATACTAAAATAAAAAGCCATTAAAAAGTTATGAGCCAACAAAGATTAGTTTTTCTTGCTAATTTAACCTAACTGTGGGCGTGTTAAGTAATAAAAGGAGTGTAAAATCTCGAAAACCAAGTTGGTACCGACAAAGCTCAATTATCGAAAAGTTTAATAAACTTAATTGGTAATTGATTTATGTAGTGGTTTTTTTCAGAAAACCCGATCTTTCGAAGGACTTTTCTTAATTTTTACGCGCCTGTTTTACTATTATTGATCCTGTAGCTCACTCAATAATGTTGTGCGTGTAGACTAGCGTCTAACTGCTTATCACTGATACAACCTCTGTCGGACACGAAGCCTGGTGAGACAGCGTGGTTTTTGGCCAGGCCCACCAGTGAGTTCGAGCCCGCGACTAGTGTACCATTAAAGATTCTAAATCGGAGTAATTCCCGCAAGCGATTTGCTGTGTGGATTGTGTTTTTGATCAAACGAGTATCCTTGACGGTTATTTATACGGGGTCACAATAAATAAGCTGGCAATACTTTACTCACGTGTGGCATAGTTATCGAAAACTAGCGAAATAAAAATATTAAAAAAAAAAACTTTCACAACGTTCAATCATATTATTTTATTTTTTTAAATCACCCTTGTAGGAACATTCTGGCTATGGGCAATTCACAATAATAATTTAAATTATTTAGATAAATTATTTTAATTAAGAAAGATGTACCAAAACTATAGCTTATTTCAAATATTTACACAGAAATAATTACCTTAGTGATGAACGAACAGTGGCTAGAAATTCAAATATTTTGTTTCTTTTTCTTCCTTGGCCAACAATAGAACGATACCATTTCACCACCTGTATACTCCCCAAGAGTACAGTATCTGGGAGTATAAATGACAATCTACGTGATTTTGTGAGGATTGTCACAAAACACTGTCACAAGAAGTCAAAAACTTTGATCTACAGTGCCTAACTAAAACGTAACCTTGATGTGTCATACTTACGGCCAGACACTATTTTTTGCACCACTTCAAGGCTCCCGCAGACAGGCGCGAAGCAACGGTTTGACTGGCCTCAGCCAGTAAAATTCCGTTTGAAGTTGTATCAGAATTGTTCTGGCAGAGCACAGCCGAACTGCTTTGCTTTACTCAACAAGGATCCGGACTAAGATACTCGTATGACACCCTTTTTTCTTTTTTTGTAAGGTTTGCCTTACTGAAACGAAGGCCATCGAGATATTCGCCTTGAGCTGTATCCTAGGATATCCAAGACATGCGCCTATGAAACACATTCCTGTATGTCTTAAGATACATGTGATCGGCGGATTTACGTCACGCAGCACGGCTTAAGTTGCTACACTTCCAGTACGACGATGGGGTCAGTCAGTTTTGACTTAATAATAATTTTGTGATATTTATGTATTTCCGTGTGGTGCCGGACGTAAAAGAATAGCACCATCCCATTTCTTCCCGTGGATGTCGTAGAAGGCGACTAAGGGACTTCTAGAGAATGGGCAGCAGTTCTCTGTGCATTTTACCACCACACTGCGATCGCCAACACGTCTGCCAAGAGTGGCTATTATGGCAAAAAATCTGCATGATTCTTATAATTAAATCTCAAGGTCTGTTACCTATATAAAAGAAAAAAATCGAAGAAAGCAAGAAAAAATGGAAAACAGTGAAAAAAAGGAATAGAGTGAAAGGTAAAAAAGCAATTGAGAAAAATGAAATAATAAACAAAAAACTTTAAATGTAACACTGATACCGCTTGCATTGCTTTATTATAAAGGCATATGATAAACACCTAAATCTGAGGGCACATTAATACAGCTTTTTCAACCCGGCTTGACACCTAAGGATCATCTCAAGCTTCAAAAAAAATGCTACATTTCATTACTTGTAAAGTCACATAACGCATACACGAGCGGTGACCATCACCGCTGAAAATACACTGATGAATTCAGCTATCAGAAGAAACTTACTAAATCTTTCTTAAATTCTGAAGGTCAAGGGAGCGCAGCGCAATGGCTTGTGTACCAGTCGGTTTCTAGCAGGATTGCCGATGATACATCTGCCTGTCGCATCATTCCTGGAATCCAGGGAATGTTTTTGAATTATTCATACCCTGCATATCCGGGCTTTACTGCGATGGGTAGTCTTTCTCCTTGAAGAACATGGCTGCTACACCGGGTTTCAACGAAACAGTTTCTTATTCCACAAGCAACGTAATACCACCGCATTTGCATTAGCTATAGTCACATGTTGTTACTCATTTTTGACAGTTGAAATCGTCTGTTGGCTTCAGACTTAACTTACCGTTTTGATTATTTTACTTATTCTGATACAAACATTTACTAAGCCCGCATCAAACTTTGATTCGTCAGAAATGTTTTTGTGTTATTTGTTTAACAACTAATATCTGTGTTTTCCATTCTTGTAGGTATTCTATTTGGTTTATGCTGTGGGATGCAAAAAAATACGTACACTAAATAGTATCCTATGTCCCAACCTCAGTCATGGTCTCCTCATGTGTCAAATTTCATTCAAATCCGTTCAGCCGTTATAGCGTGAAACCGTAACAAACTAACATACAAGAACAAATCTTTTACAATATTACGCTTTAACCAACGGCTTCACCCGCGTGGAGGTCGGAAATTCATAGTCACGTCTGGCCCCACCCCACGGTGAAGTGAAGAGGAACCCCGAAGTGAGGCCGCTCGTCAGGGCTTTTGCCGACAAGCCGACGACGTAGCGGGTCAAAAGTAGGTTGCGGTGAAGCGCATCGCAACTGAGGCAGGCCGCGATGTCGTATGGGAGGCATCGCGGCTGAGGGTTACAGGCTGCGGCGGAGGAGGAGTGCCGGTGTTTCTGAGCAGCGCTCTTCCCTTCCGTGGCCTGGAAGGGGCCGCCACCGTTTGACGGTGAACGTGGTAGGGCCGCAGGGGCGGAGGAGTGTCGGTAAAGCGTTGCGACTCTCCCTATCCCCTGCGGCCGAAAAGTGGTAAGCGGCGGGGCCACTGTGCTAACTCGTCCCAGGAGGACCAACGGTGCCATACACGAGGTCGTCTGGTGTCCTTGTGCTATTAGGTCCCTGGGGACGTAACGGCGTGTCATGTGTTTTGGTACGGCAGTGATGGGGTTATTCCCTTCCGAGGAGGGTCTGATGACGGACAGCCGCAGCGGGTTCGCGGATGGCTTGTGTTTTCCCGTGTTCCCGCCACAAGCGGCAAAACTGCGCTATCTTCCCGTGGAAGCGTAGTATGGATGAGCATTTCTCCATGTAAAAAAAAGGATAACTTCCGGCGGGTCAGCTAGTCTTACAGAAAACACAATTAAGTATGTACGTCTTAATTTTAAGTGTAACGGTTCCGACCACCGAACTAAGCAGGGCTTGTATCTGTACTGGAACAGTGATCGTATTCAGTTTCATAATTAAACCATATTTCATTGCTAATTTTTGTTAGGTGCGACCATACCGACGCGTCCCACGATGGCGTGCACGGTAGCGATCAGAAGCCTTAGTGTGAGTTTCATTTAACCATCTCGATCAAACGCATCGAGCGCGTTTGACGTTCCGATTGGCCCTGGATTGGTGATGGACCAATCGGAGCGCTGAACGCGCTCGATGCGTCTGATCGAAATGGTTCAATGAAACTCACACTAGGCCCACAGTTGTTCTTTATGAACTTGTACTGGTTCGCCCCAGTGCGTGTGATCAGTGGAACGCGTTGGTCGGCCGCACCCTTAGGGTGCCTTATATAAACGAATCTTAATTTTTTTCTTGCAGCACGCCTTCGTCGCGAAGACAACATGGATGAGTTACTAGCTGACATGCAGACTCGACTGGAGTTCCTCGAGGCCCAGTACAGAGGGAGGCAAGAGAGCGTCATAAGTTTACAGGTATTCGCCCGCGCGGAACTTTCCCCTATTTAACTCCCTTAGGGGTTGAATTTCGAAAAATCCTTCCTTATTCGTTGTCTATATTATAAAGGGAACCTCTGTGCAAAATTTCTGCTTTCTAGGCCCAAAGGTTTGGACTGGGCGTTGATGAGTCAGTCAGTCAGTCAGACAGGACTTCTCTCTTTATTTATATAGAATATAGATTTAATTAATAAAGCGACATCGTGGTGGTGGCCTCACGCGACCGTGACAGCGATCCTAGGCTAGATCTTCAGGTCGAACAGTCTTATTGGTTTTTTGCTTTAAGGATTTCCCAGGAACAATCCTGTGTTCCGGATCCTGATTAGAGAATATGAGTGTACATAATGTAAATAAACACTTCTAACTGTACCATCACTAGTGTGATGTTGTGTTTATGTTTCCCTTGAGAATGTTTAAGTCATACTTACCAGAGCACAGTTTCGGCAGGTGGCATTAATTTATTATGAAAAATCACAAAGTTATAAGCTTGTTATGTTACCTAGTTGTCTACACAAACATGGTCACTACGCGGCACACCGCGTCGCCCGCGTGTGCAGCGTCGTATTGTGCTCATTGATAATAATTAGGCAGTAGGTACTTAACTGTACGGCGATTGTATTATAATTAACTGGTGATAACATTTTCCATCTCACTTGCAAAAGGTTTTTGGGAAAAAATATAATTATGGTGTAAAAAATATTGGAATCGATCACTTAGTTACCATTCTGAACAAACTATATTCAGGTTTCGCAAATACAAATAATAATGTTACAATTTACATACAAATACAGAGAACTATGAATTATGAAATTAACCTCCAAGCGAAATTCAAGTACATTTATATGGTGCTACAAAGTTTTGAATATAATGTCAAACAGGTTCAATATATATTATAATGTCAAAAAGGTTTAAAATAACCAAAGGAATTTGTTGCTTTTTTAAGACTTCATGCATACATATTTTTTTTTATTATTGAGCTCAATTAACAAATTTATGGAGCCTATTTTTATTATTCATGTTTGTTAGAGTTTTAGGGCGACCATAGTATAAAAAGGCTTATAACAGGGTTTAAAAGATGTTTAATTTTGTTTTCGTTTACGGCAGATGTTGTAATTTTTTGTTAAATGATAAATGATTTTATTTCTGCAAGTAGGTTTGTACAAACACTTTTAGACTCAACCATATTTTTAAATCCAGTTTATATTTTATAGTAGGTTCTATAGGTTTACATATTATTAAAATTAGTTGAAATCGAAATATAGTTTTTTATTTTATTTCAAATCTCCTTTGGCGTGGCCTTATTACCCGAACCTACCCTTAGTCATATTTTTTTACAGGTACGAATGTTTACCGACCGTGGTAACAATACCACAAATCATCTGTCTGGAGCAGACCTGACCACACCATCGACGACCATGTCTCCCGCAGTGTATGC
Source organism: Polymixis flavicincta (assembly GCA_949987655.1). Taxonomy (NCBI): domain Eukaryota; kingdom Metazoa; phylum Arthropoda; class Insecta; order Lepidoptera; family Noctuidae; genus Polymixis; species Polymixis flavicincta. Next base: position 3,390,225 of record OX465171.1, on the reverse strand, counting down.
CCTTCTAAAGAACATGACTGGTAAGTGATAGAACTAACTACCTTTTACTAACAATTACGTTATGGCGAATTAATCTGTAGATGTTTGGCCGTTCATAATGTACTCATACATTGAAAAAGTAAAAAAAAAACATCTACATAGAATCCACGCACATGTAATGGAGATTCCAAATGACGATATTTTTTCAAAAACTTTTTTTTCTTTTTTTTTTAACACGTATTTCCTAGAAATAGTTTTGTGTTGGTGTTCTTAATTTGTTTCCTAGTACTAGTCATACTAGTTTGGACGATAGATACAAGGGCAGTCTTAATAATTGGTCAGTGGCAGCCCGGAACCTAAGTTTTTGGCCGGTTGATGGCCTTAGACTCGCCCCCTATTACATTCGTCTTAACAGCGTTCACCCCGCGCGGGGTGGCAACAACACATTTATAGTCGTTTTTCGTGATCATTTCATTAAATACAAACAAAACATTTTTTTTTTCAGCCAAACACTTGATCGTTGGTATTTATAATTACTTTAACCTTTACTTTTTAATAAAAACATTAGTTCAAATGGAGAATAATTGACAGTATGTCGATTTTATAACGAAATAGGTACCAAAATTACTGTAAAAAATTGAATACAAACTTGTACCTCTTTGAGGAGTGGTTTGAGAGGCGGCATGGCGTCCTCACCTTCCGCCTGACGCAGGTCCTCACTGGACACGGTTGTTTCGGGAGGTTCCTGTTTCGGATAGGGCGGGAGGAAACGCCTGGGTGTTTCCACTGCGAAGATCGCCCTGAGGACACGGTGGAGCACACGGTGGCGGTCTGCCCTGCTTGGGCGGAGCACCGCCGTGTCCTCGTGGAGGCGATCGGCGGCGGCGATCTCTCGCGTCCGGCCCTGGTCCAGGCCATGGTACGGAGCGAGAGGGCATGGGGAGCCGTCACCTCCTTCAGCGAAGCAGTGATGCTCGCGAAGAGGGAGGCGGCGCACGTGAGGGAGAGGCAGCATATGCGCCCTCGCGACCCCAGCCGCCGCAGGATACGGAGACGCCCTGGGCGTCGGGAATCCCAGGCCGATTTCCGGCCACCGTAGGCATGGGATTGCGGACGGCGAGTAATGGGTAGCTCGCTGTCCGGTAAGGACCAAGCCCAAGTCGACGGCGCGTTGTGTTCCACGCGCGCCTCAAAGAGATGTCAGCACAAAAATTGATGGGGCCCGCAAGGGCCGATGCCTGCCAGGGGTGCGGGTTTGTTCGAAAGAGACACCACAGCCCCTGGCTTAAGGGCAGACACGCAGACTGACCTGAGCTCTTGCTGTCAGATCTCTCAGCAGACCAGTCCAGATAGATGGACGGTTTCTGGCGACATCCGCTGTGGAACCTTGACCAGAGTCTCTTCTCTTTAGGACTTTGGTCGGCAGATACGTTGCGTCCTGTTCAAAGACATAAATCAATACTGTTTCTAAGTATCAAACTTCTGTGGATACTCTCATTTGTGACAACAGGGTCAAATAAAAGTAGTTAGCTAAAGTCCGGTATCGATATCTAAACATGATAAAACTGCCTGCCAGGGGTGCGGGTTTGTTCGAAAGAGACACCACAGCCCCTGGCATACGGGCTACTGAAGGAACACGGGTGGGTTTTAGTCAGTAAAAGTCTGACACGCCCTCCTGCTCCACCCAGAGCGGGAGAAGTTATTTGATGACTTCCCACCCAAAAAAAAAAAAAAAAACTTGTACCTGTAAATACCAACGAACTAGTGGTTGGCTGAAAAAAATATTTACTTTTGTTTGTATTCAATGAAATAATCACGAAAATCCGCTATAAATTCGCCGTTGCCCGCCCGCGTGGGATGAATGCTCTTAAACAAGACTGGCGAAATGTGAGTGTATTTTAACACACCTTTTCACCCTTCGGGGAACACAACCGTGATGCTAAGTGAATCCACATGGGCAGCTACATTTTACAAATAAATACAGCTCAAGAGTTTCAGTACAGAAATGGTTTCATTGCCACACGCTCCGCTCATTAGCACATTGCATGAACTAATTTGATTGTCATGCCTTTACTAATATTTCATAACAGCATTAAATCGTTTAGAAATGAAACAATATTTGGCCTTCTTTCTAGCATTTACAGTTTTAAATGTTTTTTTGTTGTATGGGTTCAAAATTATTATTATTATTTGGTTAGACTTAATAGTAGCTAATTAGCTAATAAGTATGTTTCAAAAAGCTTGGAGTTATGTAGTCTGTCTAACGTATTCTTGAGGCAGTTCAGAGTGGGAACCATCACAACATTTTCTGGGAGAAATTAAAATATTTTATTTCACATGGGCACTTATGAAATGACAGTTTCAGTCCGATCGTTGCTGTCCCTAAGCCGAGGGCCGTACCCCACAGGGGATGCCCTTAGCGAGTAGTAGCTCTAGTTTTAAGTGTTGAAGCCCTGCCTGGAACCCATAATTAATTTAATCACAGGCAAATACGATTAAGCTGCCGACAACCTCATAGGTTACCTACGAGAAACCATTCCCAAAAAAAAAACATCACAAGCTAGGTACACGGTTCCAATTTGTCGTTTCTTATGTAGAAGAGCCGACAAGAAACTCCAGGGTTACTATTTAAAAATTAAATTGGCTTTTACAATGATTTCAAATTACAGTGTTATTGTTTAAGGGAGGATATTACCAGGTCAACTAGAATTGGACTTAGACAAAAATTGTGGAACATTCAACCTATGTTTGTTACCTACCTAATTTCACAGCAAATTAAAACTATTGTAATACTATCAATTCTATCCGGTGACTAACTGTTTGTTTATACATTTTATGACAATTTACAAAATACCATTACAAATCAAATCAAATCAAATCAAAATATTTTTATTTCAAATAAACCTGCATGGGCACTTATGAAACGTCAGAAGCTAGGTGCACGGTTCCAAAATGTTGTTTCCTATGGAGAAGAGCCGGCAAGAAACTCCACGGTTACTCTTTTAAAAATGATTGGCTTTAACAATCTTTTCAGATATAAAATGTATGGGAGGACAGTGCAGGCCTGTAAATAAGTACCAGGTACTTAGACGAATCCAGAATAGAAAATCGTCTACAAATCTACAGTCTGTAAGGCCTACAACGTTCTCCCATTCACAATATGTAAAATAATCTACATAAATAAAATGAACCTAATTAAACAAAGTGACATGATTAACATGACAATCACTAAAAAATAGTTGATATTAAAATTGATGTATAATGTCAAATAATGACGAGAATATGTCAGCATTGTAAAAATAAAAAGAATAAAAAGAACATTGAGAGCAGTTAATAGACTTACACATAGATATGCTGTTAATGAGGTACCAGGGAAGCCACATGTGCAGAAGGAATTAATGCCAAACTTCCCTGTCTTCAACGTAGTCTTTTATCTTATAATATGCTTTTTTGATAAGGATACGTTTGATGTGCGTTTTAAACTTTCCATCGCTAAGTTCTGTAACTGACTTTGGCAACTTGTTATAGAAGCGGATACTGTTTATTAGAAATGACTTGCTAGTTTTAGGCAATCTAAATTTTGGAATCACAATTTCATCTTTACTACGTGTATTCAGATTATGGAAATCGCAACGTTTTTTGAAAAGGCCTAAGTTTTTGCGAACGTACAAGATATTTTCTAGGATATAAAGAGACGGCAGAGTTAGAATATCAATTTCGCTAAATTTGTTTCTAAGAGACTCGCGAGGCCCCATTTTATAGATTGCGCGGATTGCCCTCTTTTGTAAAATGAAAATTGAATCTACGTCAGCTGCCGATCCCCACAACAGAACGCCATAAGACATAATACTGTGAAAATAAGCAAAGTAAACTAACCTAGCTGTGGCTACATCCGTCAACTGCCTTATCTTTCTTACTGCGTAAGCAGCTGAGCTTAATCTACTTGAAAGAGCTGTAATGTGAGCACCCCATTGCAATTTTGAATCTAAAGTAATTCCCAAAAATACAGTTTCCGAGATAGCATCTAGTTTCTTCCCATCAAGTTTTAAGTTTAGACCTACTTGGGGTACATTTGGTAACGAGAACTTAAGACATTTAGTTTTGTTCGCATTGAGTAAAATATTATTAGCGGCAAACCATTTCGAAAGAACAGCTAGACTATCATTGACATGTAAGACATCTGTATCTTTTCTATTTATTCTGAAAATAAGAGAAGTGTCATCAGCGAATAAAATTATATCCGAGAAGTTATCCATCAGGTAAGGAAGGTCATTAATATAAACTAGAAATAAAAAAGGGCCAAGAATTGAACCTTGAGGCACGCCCATCTTAACTAGAGACCCCGAGGACGTCGCCCCATTAACGTTTACTTTTTGCTGCCTGTTTGATAAGTAGGAAAGTACAAGATCAGCAGCCTGTCCACGAATTCCATAGTGGTGTAATTTACAGATAAGTGTATTGTGGTCAACGCAGTCAAACGCTTTTGAGAGGTCACAGAAAATGCCAATCGCGTCCTGGGAATTCTCCCAGGATTCCAAAATGTGACTGATGAGTTTTACTCCTGCGTCAGTCGTCGACCGACCTTTCGTGAAACCAAACTGTCGACTATGTAAAATACCATTTGAGTTAAAATGTGACAACATCTGGTCTAGCATGATTTTTTCATAAATTTTGCTCAATGCTGGAAGCACAGATATAGGTCTATAATTAGAGGGATCACTCTTACTACCTGATTTGAAAATTGGTACTACTTTACTATGTTTCATTAAGTCAGGAAACGTACCGCTGTCTAAACATTGATTAAATATGCCTGTTAGGACAGGGGCAATTGTGTCAATGATATTTTCGAGAACCTTAACGGAAATCCCCCATAAGTCTTCAGTGTGTTTTATGTTTACACAAACAAAACACCAGGTTGATACGGAAAAGGTAAACAGTATGACAATTTACAAGAATTCCAATTACTTTAGCTAGCGACCCGCCTGCATGTCAAAACATTGATAATATATCTCTGTTATTCAATCTTTAATCGATTGAATTTATGTACCTAGATTCTTTATTGGAAGAGATCGCAGAAAGCGATAAGGCCGCCCAGTGTATATTTTTAGTTTTAAATGTTTTATTTTTTTCATGTATTCTCTGGTGTACAATAAAGCATAAATAAACAAATACATAATTTAATATTTTGTGAATTTGAGAACGTTGTAGGCCTTGTACACTGTAGGTTTGTAGAACATTTTCTAATTGATTAAGTACTTACCTGGTAATTGTTTGCAGGCCTACAATATCATCCCAAACCAATATCACAGTAATTTGAAACCATTGTTAAAGCCAATAATTTTTCAAAGAATAACCGTGGAGTTTCTTGCCGGCTCTTCTCCATAGGAAACCACCAATTGGAACCGCGCACCAAGATTCTGACGTTTCATAAGTGCCAGATAAGTTACAAGTTGCTGAGACTCTAGAAAATTTCTTTACCAACATCCCAATAGAAGTTACAAAATCTCTCCCCTCATCATCTGTATTAGCTGAATCTCTTCTTAAAGAAAACTTCAGCAAGGACATTCCAAGTTTTGAATTCAAACCCATTTCTATTGCCACAATTAAAACAGCATTTAAAAGTCTTAACATAAAAAACACTGAAGACTTATGGGGGATTTCCGTTAAGGTTCTCGAAAATATCATTGACACAATTGCCCCTGTCCTAACAGGCATATTTAATCAATGTTTAGACAGCGGTACGTTTCCTGACTTAATGAAACATAGTAAAGTAGTACCAATTTTCAAATCAGGTAGTAAGAGTGATCCCTCTAATTATAGACCTATATCTGTGCTTCCAGCATTGAGCAAAATTTATGAAAAAATCATGCTAGACCAGATGTTGTCACATTTTAACTCAAATGGTATTTTACATAGTCGACAGTTTGGTTTCACGAAAGGTCGGTCGACGACTGACGCAGGAGTAAAACTCATCAGTCATATTTTGGAATCCTGGGAGAATTCCCAGGACGCGATTGGCATTTTCTGTGACCTCTCAAAAGCGTTTGACTGCGTTGACCACAATACACTTATCTGTAAATTACACCACTATGGAATTCGTGGACAGGCTGCTGATCTTGTACTTTCCTACTTATCAAACAGGCAGCAAAAAGTAAACGTTAATGGGGCGACGTCCTCGGGGTCTCTAGTTAAGATGGGCGTGCCTCAAGGTTCAATTCTTGGCCCTTTTTTATTTCTAGTTTATATTAATGACCTTCCTTACCTGATGGATAACTTCTCGGATATAATTTTATTCGCTGATGACACTTCTCTTATTTTTAGAATAAATAGAAAAGATACAGATGTCTTACATGTGAATGATAGTCTAGCTGTTCTTTCGAAATGGTTTGCCGCTAATAATCTTTTACTCAATGCGAACAAAACTAAATGTCTTAAGTTCTCGTTACCAAATGTACCCCAAGTAGGTCTAAACTTAAAACTTGATGGGAAGAAACTAGATGCTATCTCGGAAACTGTATTTTTGGGAATTACTTTAGATTCAAAATTGCAATGGGGTGCTCACATTAGAGCTCTTTCAAGTAGATTAAGCTCAGCTGCTTACGCAGTAAGAAAGATAAGGCAGTTGACGGATGTAGCCACAGCTAGGTTAGTTTACTTTGCTTATTTTCACAGTATTATGTCTTATGGCGTTCTGTTGTGGGGATCGGCAGCTGACGTAGATTCAATTTTCATTTTACAAAAGAGGGCAATCCGCGCAATCTATAAAATGGGGCCTCGCGAGTCTCTTAGAAACAAATTTAGCGAAATTGATATTCTAACTCTGCCGTCTCTTTATATCCTAGAAAATATCTTGTACGTTCGCAAAAACTTAGGCCTTTTCAAAAAACGTTGCGATTTCCATAATCTGAATACACGTAGTAAAGATGAAATTGTGATTCCAAAATTTAGATTGACTAAAACTAGCAAGTCATTTCTAATAAACAGTATCCGCTTCTATAACAAGTTGCCAAAGTCAGTTACAGAACTTAGCGATGGAAAGTTTAAAACGCACATCAAACGTATCCTTATCAAAAAAGCATATTATAAGATAAAAGACTACGTTGAAGACAGGGAAGTTTGGCATTAATTCCTTCTGCACATGTGGCTTCCCTGGTACCTCATTAACAGCATATCTATGTGTAAGTCTATTAACTGCTCTCAATGTTCTTTTTATTCTTTTTATTTTTACAATGCTGACATATTCTCGTCATTATTTGACATTATACATCAATTTTAATATCAACTATTTTTTAGTGATTGTCATGTTAATCATGTCACTTTGTTTAATTAGGTTCATTTTATTTATGTAGATTATTTTACATATTGTGAATGGGAGAACGTTGTAGGCCTTACAGACTGTAGATTTGTAGACGATTTTCTATTCTGGATTCGTCTAAGTACCTGGTACTTATTTACAGGCCTGCACTGTCCTCCCATACATTTTATATCTGAAAAGATTGTTAAAGCCAATCATTTTTAAAAGAGTAACCGTGGAGTTTCTTGCCGGCTCTTCTCCATAGGAAACAACATTTTGGAACCGTGCACCTAGCTTCTGACGTTTCATAAGTGCCCATGCAGGTTTATATGAAATAAAAATATTTTGATTTTGATTTTGATTTTGATTTTGCCCATGTAGGTTTTTGAGAAATAAAATATTCTGAAATTGATAAAAAAGTCATCCTTCGATGGGCGAAGGTCATACATGGAACATAGATATTTTAACGAATTTCCAAAAACAAAACTTATCAGTAGTTTCGTTGCCTTATTGTATTTGTCAGTGTCATTTAAAGTTTGTCCCGTATGTGTCGCCGGGCGTAAAAGAATAGCACCATCCCATTTCTTCCCGTGGGTGTCGTAGAAGGCGACTAAGGGACTTACTAGAGAATGGGCAGAAGCGTTCTCTATGCATTTTACCACCATACTGCGATCGCCAATCCGCCTGCCATGCGTGGCGATTATGGCAAAACCCCCCATCCTGGGGGAGGCTTATGTCCAGCAGTGGACGTCTTTCGGCTGAAATTATGATCATGATTTAAAGTTTTGAACAAACTTAGTATGCATTTTTTTTTTAATTCATTTGTTTTCGATATTGAAATCAACACGTGGGTAAAATATTGCCAGCTAATTTAATTTGACCTTGTATAAGTAGTAGTATCCATCATCGCTAAAGGGTAAAGACTAGCACCTGCTACTGAGACAAACGAGTGACATATTCATGAGTTCCCCTCCATCATCAGGAACCAGAGCGGCTGCTGGTGTGTACACAAAGCATATCCAGCAACTTCGGGTTCCGTTCGTGTACCAGCTGCTGCCCCACCTAATGAACGACCGGAACAGCCTGAAGCCCGCCTACCACATGCAAGGAGGGCGCCACCTGTCTGATTTGGTTGTCGGCATACCAACAGTAAAACGAGACAAGGAGAGCTATCTGATGTTTACCTTGACTGTGAGTATTTATTTTTGTCTTTAGTATCAAGAGTTAAAGCTCACTTTAAGGTTGCGGAGACCGGTCAAATGACGGAGTCAAAACCGCCGAAAAACCGAAAAGTAAAAAATAATAAACCTGCTTTGTCCAACCCCAATAACTAAGTTCGGAAGTCGGTGACTTTGGATATGTATTTAATTATATGTCACCGCCTTCCGAACTTAGTTATTGGGGTTGGACAAAGCAGGTTTATTATTTTTTACTTTTCGGTTTTTCGGCGGTTTAATTTTTTTATTAAAAAGTTTTTATTTTATAATTTTTTGTGGCTATAATCTACTAATTACTACATGCTTAATTTTTGATTACTTTTTGTAATACACAACTCAGTATTAAAATCTGTGAGTAAACAATCAATCATCCCGTGTTTTCTTACCCTCAGGGTTGGAATTTTTCTTCGAAATTTATATGGGCCCAACTTCGGGGTATACCCTTTCTCATAAAAAAATTATCAAAATCGGACTACTCTGGAAAAAGTTATGCGTGGTCATACATCAAAAAAAAAAAAAAAATACGCGTCGAATTGAGTAACCTCCTCCGTTTTTTTCGTCGGTTCAAAAATGTTTCATTACGAAAATCTAATTATTCCAAAATTCCAAATATCGAATATTGTAGTGATTACTTTTATACAACCTTAGTTTTATTATATGCGAAACACAAAACAGGTGTCTAGTATTTTTATGTAATGAATGTAAATGTGTACAAATACATTGAGTGAAGATACAACCCTAGTTTTAGTTTATGCGAACACGTGTCTAGTATTTTTATGTTCAAAATTTCAAAACTGTATCATGAAAAATCACAAAGTTAAGCTTGATATGTTACCTAGTTGTCTACACCAACATGGTCACCACGCGGCACCACGCGTCGCCCGCGCGTCCAGCGCCGTATTGTGATCACTGATAATAAATTAGGCAGTAGGTAGCTAACCGTACGGCGATTGTATTGTAATTAACTGGTGATAACACTTACCATCACACCTGCAAAACGTTTTTGGGAAAAAATATAATATGGTGTAAAAATTATCGGAATTGATTCAGTTACTTATTCTGAAGAAACAATATTCAGGTTTCGCATAATTATACTAAAAATAATAAAACGTTTGCGGTCCCGGACCCGGAATGGAATGATGTCTTAACTGTGAATACTGAATCATTTTGATAGTAGTATAATACCCTACGAATGATACCAAACCCATCAAATGTCCACAGCATCTCGTCAGTGGGCTCACTCCAGCCGATACGAATACTACCCTCATCGTGGTCATGATTGGGGAAACGGACCAGGAGTACGTGATCAAAACCGCCCGGCAGATCGAAGTCATGTAAGTTTTACTCTATTTAGAATTATCTATATACATGTACATTTAAATATCTATATTTTAAAAGGTACGTGATGCAAAAACTTTATACTACTTTTTACGAAACTTACTCGGAAGGAGGAGTGTGAAATTTGGCACAGTTAAAGCTAATAAGGAGTGCAGAAAGCGAATCTATATTTTTATTTAATAATGTATTCCACCACGACCACTAGTCTTATTAGATGCACAGTTGGCAAAAGATATGGAACTGAGAACAAAGCACGTTCTCGATACGCCCGCTAGACTCAGTGTGGAGTTTAATTTCCATTTCAGTGAGAGTTCTCTATGGAAGCGGATGTTGCTATAGAATCTGAAGTCTTCACAATTGTCTTTGTCTTTTGTTGATATTGAAACTCGCTGCGGTGAGAAACGCTAGCAAATATAGAAAATTCGCTTTTACCAACGGCTTCGCGGGAACTCTCTACCGAGATAAAAAGTCTCTATGTAGCATAGGACGTGTAACGATGTGTAACGCATAGGAGATTTTTTATTTAAACTTTAACACAAGGTTTTAAACTATCTGTATGCCAAATTTTGTCCACATTAGTTCTGCCGTTTTAACGTGATTGAGCAACAAACATACAAAGATTTAAACATACAAACTTTCACATATTTTATGATATTATATACATAGCAGGATTTACATTGAATTGGATGAACACTTAAAGCTTTTTATAAAGGACCGTAGTCCAAGGTGCTACTAAAAAATGAACTAAAGCATTTAATTCAATTATTTTATCGTTCCAACCGCAAGGGGCTTGTGGCTAAGTAATACCAGCTGCACGATTCGATCGATCAGGTTAAACTTCGCTTGCCGAGGTTATTCCGTGGATGATTGACCATCTTACCATGCCAAGACCCCTTCGTGACTCGGAAAGCGCGTGAATCCGTTGGTCACGGCTATCATTCGTGAATTTTTGACAGTTGTTACGGGTCGTCAGGAGCCCAAATGGTTGATAACCAAGGGATATCGTATTACCCAGTAACTGGGTTATGGAGGCAGTCGGTCCATGTAAAAACTTGTATTTAGCTGCATCCAGTTAGACTGAAAGCTGACCCCAACATAGTTGGGAACAGGCTAGGTTGGGGTTAGGTGGCTGGTGGCTTTGAGTTTTCTTAAGGCAACCACAGGATAGTCCGGTTAAGCAGTCACGGTCTCTCTAGGTCAACTGCGAGATGCAGTTCACCAAAAAAAAAACCGTCGCACCGGGGAGTTGCCCACGCATCTAGTCGGAGGACCCTCCCTTTACTGTAGAGTATGAGTGTACTGTACACCCTGTTCCTCATAACTCTATAAAGACATTTTAGGTTCTTGGTTTCATTATTGTAACGATGAACAAAATCCTCTAAATCAGTAATTATCTTTACAGGTTTCCAAAGCAAGTGGAAGAAGGGCTTATAGAAGTCTTATCGCCGTCTGAATCCTACTACCCGAACTTTGAAATACTTCCCGTGACTTTGGGTGACTCGCATAAAAGAGTTAAATGGCGGACGAAACAGAACCTCGACAACATCTTCCTCATGGCGTATGCCCAGTCCAAGGGCACTTTTTACCTGATGCTGGAAGATGACGTCATCGCCAAGAAGAACTACGTCCAGGTGAGTTCGATTGTCTTTTGTTCACTTTTATGTCATTCGATTTGTATTGGTAATGCACGTTACTGTTCAGGCCCTAACGTAATACGTAGAGTTAGGAGGCCTCCCAAAGGGTGTACCGATGACCTTGGAAAGGCTGCAGGAATCCGCTGGATGAGGGAAGCACAGAACAGGTCGAAGTGGCAGAGTTTGGCGGAGGCCTATGTCTAGCAGTGTACGTCTTTCGGCGGAAATGATGATGAAGTTCAGAACTTCAATCAATCAACTCAGTTTATCGTAGTCCACTGCTGGACATCCTCTCTCAGGCTGCGTCGCAACACTCTGTCCTCCGTATTCCACATCCAGTCTGTCCCAGCCACTTTTTTTGAAGTCGTTGGTCATCTATAGGCGCGGGGCGTCCCACACTACGCTTGCCAAAACGCTGATTCAGGCATTGGTAGAACTATAAGCCCATTCATCGAGTTGATTTCAAGGAGCAGGATTCAGGTCACACTTCGATTTTTCTTTACTAGTAGGGTGAACGTCAGGAACGATTTGGAACATTATTTTATGCAGCTAATGTTCTCATTCGTTTCGATCGCTTACTTTAAGAGACGGCTGCGCATGGCAGGTGTCGACATTCTGGGAGCAGACATTCTAGAAGGTTTTTATAACACAACATGTACATTTATAATAGAGAGAATACACGTACAGTACAACTATTTTCTGAACGTCCCTCGGAAAACTTCGTGTTTCGTCAGTCATCGGATTTCTTTAGGTTGCCATTAACTTTCACTTGGTGCAGTCCGCTCTCAATCGACTTGGAAGTATATAGTATTTATAAGTATTTAAGTATAAGTATTATTTTTTTTCTCACCACAATAAACATTGCAGACATTATTACGCTTACATCATATGGTTAGGTTTACTGTGGGAGACTGGTGCCTAAGCTAGGCTTTAAGGGCCTGTGTCTCAGGTCACCAGGTCTCCACCCTCTAGCAGTTTGATACAATTCAAAATAAAAGTAAAAAATAAAGACAGTGATATAAAAAATAAAATTAAAACAGAGAAAAAAAAAACAAAATATAATTTTTTGGTTTAGTTTTAGTAAACAGTTTTTGTTAGTAAACATTTGTAGCACTAACAATAACTCACATGAATGTACTTCGATTTTCATACCTACGCTCGGCGGTCGCGCTAGGGTTGTCCACTTTGGCTTATGCACAAAAAGCTATCGTGGTAGTGGCACTCGTATTTAGGTCTTTGCCATGATTACAATTATCTCAACTCTAATAGTTATGATCGGCGGCGGGTGGCCCGGCCGGCTCGCCGAGCAGTTCTATCTTAACTATTTATAATGAGGAAGATGAGCGTATTTTGTAGCTTATAAGTACTACAATAAATACCTAAAATAAATTGTAAAAATACTACAAGGCCACAAAGTCATTTTCGCTTACCCACAACTAACTAGGTATTCTGTGTTACGTTAAAACGAACCATCGAAACACGAGCAAATACCTAGGTACTCACCTATCTGGTCAACTCAACAACTGGTAGCTTAAAAAAAGACAATTCTCAGTTTAATGTTGAATTTAAACAACCGTCCACTGAACAGTTATAGTAACTTTTTTTGTTGCTCCGTTTTTGCATTTCACAGACGCGTGTTAAAGGGGATGCCACTCGCGCTCGCACTGGTCCCAACCGGTCCGAGATATCGTGTCCGTGAGCGGTGTCTATGTGTGCGTTGCTCGAGCGCACTTTGTATGTAGATTGCCTTCTGTACTCTCTATATTTTGTGTTTGTAGTGAGAGCGTGAGTAAGTAGATGTGTTTTGTTTGTGTATGTCTGAGAGTGCGTGTGAGTGCGGGGATGCGTGTGTGGGAGGGATCAAAATCAAAAATCAAAATTGTTTTATTTCATTATTACACGTTGAATATCATACAGTTGGTGGCGTCTCCTTTTAAGCAAATAGATGCCTGTGCCAGGAGGCGCCGCTCTTTTAAATCTTACAAATTTGTGCAACATGTAACTAAACAAAAGTTAATGAGATAATAATTCTTATTTATTATAATTAGTCTGTTGGTGTGTGTGTGTGTGTTTGTGTGAGTGTGTGTATGTGTGTGTGTTTGAGTGAGTGTGTGTGTGTGCATTAGTGTGCGTGCTTGTGTTTATGTGTGTGGTTATTTTATCCGGAGCAGATTTTACCTTATATTTAATAGAAGATTCTCTACTTCATCGTAGCATAATTTGTTTATCCACTTAATAAGTAACGACTTGCATTCTTTAAACGGCTTAGTATGAATTTCTATATGTTTATTTACTTTATTATACAAGAAGGACGAGCGTTTGTCGTACTGTATATTAGCAAATTCTGTTTTTACAAATTGGTTGGCAGCGATATTGTATTTCCTTCTTCTAGCTAATACATTAGGATCGAAGGGTAGTGTTTTACATTTTTTCAAAACTATGTGTACAATATACAATTTTCGGACTGATAATAAATGACTTGTTTGATATAGCTCATAGGTGGGAAAGATCCTTTTTTTGAAGTACTTTACTTTTATTAATGTCCGTTGCGCTCTTTCAACATCAAGGAAACGTGTTTTACGCGCGCCCCCCCCAAATAGAAATACAATATATTATTACAGATTGTACTAGCGAGATATACACTTCATTCAGAAGATTTTTCCCTGAGCCATTCCTTGGGACTATGTGTCGTAGTGTTTTGAAAATCCAAATAAATTTTCGTATTCTCGCAGTCATTTGTTCAATTTGAGAGTACCAGGACAGGCTTTGGTCCAACATAATACCTAAGTACTTTACGTGGTTAACTTTGCTGATGGAGGGAGTGGGTGAGGATTCATTAGATGATACTTTAAGTCACGATCGTAAGCAGTTTTTCGGTGTCGTCTTGGGTGAGTCCCAGGAGCCACGTGGTAAGCTTCTTTTTGCATTGTCCCTTATTGAGGTGAAATATTGGTTGAATTTTATTGATTTTGTTGTACAAAAATCGTCCCAGAAAGCAAAAGAAGCGGTTAGAGAGTTGTTAATACTCTTTTAACTTAATTTAATTTATTTAAAAAATGGGAGGAAAGCTTTTTGAACGTTTTTTGCAAAAAACTTTTTGTTCTTTGTGCATTTCTGTTTTAAAATATTGTGATTAAATATAATTATGTATTTCTTAAACGTAATCTATTTTAAATCATACTGGTATACAGTCTAATAATATATTTTTGAAAATATATGCGTTTTGTCTTTGGTAACTTGGCGCTAGGGAGTCTAGAATGATATGCTGAATTCATGGTTACAATTTGCGCACTGGATAAAAACTTTTCCTGTATTTAAGTGTATTTTTGATAATTTCTCCAATACCAGTTCTTATCTTGACTGGACAGGTGTACCTACTTAATCTGTTCTGTTCTTTCCTCAAAAGACTACTTCAAACACCAATCCACATAGTCTTCACATGATCTGACCCAGATTATGTCTGGAGTTTAAAAGAGACTGTGACGTCAGACTTTGTTCGGGCTTTCTTCTCAGAGTAGTCAGATAGGAAACGCCAATCTCATCTAGATTTTTTTTTAAATGTGATTGACGTGTAAGTGTTTGTACAAACATACTATCAGAAATAAAATCATGTATCACTATCATATATCTTTGCTCCAGGAAATTAAGAAATTCACTTCATCGACTACAGTGGCCAATCCCAACTGGTTCTTCATCGAGTACTGCCACGTCGGAGGCATCGGCAAGCTGTTCCGGTCAGCGGACCTGATACACTTCGTTACCTACGTGCAGCTGTTCTACAACAACATGCCCATCGACTGGCTTCTTGAGAGTTACCTGGCTGACCGGACGTGCACCATTCTTAAGACTTCGGTAAGTTTTTAAAATCATTATACAACGTGTAAGTATCATAGTAGAGCTTGTTGCTAAGTAATAACGTCGCATGGGTCAATCGCTTAGGTTAAGCTACGTTTGCCGCGGTTGGTCCCTGGATGGGTGACCATCTTTACATTCCAAAACCCCTCTATAGTTCGGAAAGCACGTTAAGCCGTTAGTCTCGGCTGTCATTTGAGTATCTTTGACAGTCGTTACGTGTCGCCAGAAGCCCGAAAGTCTGACAACGAGTTTTACCAAGGGATTACCCAGTGACTGGATTGTAGAGGTCAGATAGGCAATCGCTTCATGTGAAATACTGGTATTCAGCTGCACCCGGTTAGACTAGAAGCCGACCCCAACATAGTTGGGGAAAAAGTACGTAGATGATGATGACAACATGTAACATATTTAACGCAAGACCTCATCAACCCAAATAAAGTATTGAGTAAAAAAACATAACACAATGACCAAATTACCAAAACCTATATTTTTTAAGATAAATTAACGAAAATCGTGGTGATCCTAGTATGGCGCCTTGTCGTAAGATTGAATTTGCTTTGGCTCAATCGGTGGGCAGTGGTAGGTATGACAAAATACATATTATTGTTTTTTTTAAATACTTGTCAAATCAAATCAAATCATTTACTTGCATAACACAGATTCAGAGAATGTTACAAAAGGTGCATAAGGAACACTGCATTATAAACCATAATTATAAGGTGTGCAAATATAATCGTACTGAAAATATTGAAAAATCGATTCAGTAGTTAATTATGAACCACTTCTTTCAAGAGTTAATTTTAATTTATTTTTTTATTTTTTTATGAATTGTCCTACACCGTTGTTTCAGAGAAAGTGTTCCATGGCGAAGGAGGCGATCCGACCGAAATACAAGTCATCTTTATTCCAACACATCGGGCTTTATTCATCACTGAAGGGAAAGATACAAAAGATCAAGGTAGGTAGTACAGTTGAATTAGGTATTTGAAGCAACTATTGCCGTTGCACTGTCAGTAAGTCTGCCCCCGTAATGTATGATAGGTACAGCTGCAGCTCAGACCGAAATTTTAACAATTTTTTTGACGAGATCGACGAGCTCAGTTTTCGAGTAGAAAATAGGGGAATACGAAAGTACTCCCCTGTTTTCTCCTCGAAAACTGAGCTGATTCAATTATTTTTCGAACCGACGAAAAAACGGAGGAGGTTACTCAATTCGACGCGTATATTTTTTTTTTTTTTTTTATGTATGACCACGCATAACTTTTTCCAGAGTAGTCCGATTTTGATAGTTCTTTTTTTATTGGAAAGGGTATACCTCGAAGTTGGTCCCATATAAATTTCGAAGAAAAATTCCAACCCCAAGGGTAAGAAAACAGGGGATGATTGATTGTTTACTCACAGATTTTAATACTGAGTCGTGTATTAAATCAAAAATTAAGCATGTAGTAATTAGTAGATTACAGCCACAAAAAATAATAAAATAAAAACTTTTTAATAAAAACATTGAACCGCCGAAAAACCGAAAAATAAAAAATTATAAACTAGCTTTGTCCAACCCCAATAAATAAGTTCGGAAGTCGGTGACTTTGGATATGTATTTGATTATATGTCACCGCCTTCCGAACTTATTTATTGGGGTTGGACAAAGCTAGTTTATAATTTTTTATTTTTCGGTTTTTCGGCGGTTCAATGTTTTTATTAAAAAGTTTTTATTACATTAACATTTTAAGAAAGAGTATGTTTAGGTTCCTATAATTTTTTTTATGTTAAAAACTTTTCTAATTTGTGTGGTCTCTAATCACGGCGGTAAAAATAGGCGTTTTTTGTAATTTTTAGAGGGGATTTTTTTCTTCACTAATTAGATGCTGAAAAAAAGAAAATGACAGGGCCGTGTTTACAGCAGAGCTTGATTTTATGAAAAAAAAAAAATTGCTCTACAGACATTATTCAGGAAGAAAAAAGGGGAAAACATTTGTATGGCGAATAGCACGCCCTGTTTAACGTTTCCGTACTCGTAACCACGTCGATCAAACACGAAATCCACTAATATCGTATTAATAATATCGACAAATTGTCTTGGAGCATACAGAATATGACATTTCGATTCGACGAATTAACTCTCCCGAAACGGGCGAATGTTCACTTTTCAATGGTATTATATTTTCTATAGGCGACTCGCACGAACTTAATTTATTTGTTGGCGAATTGACGATTCCACTTACTAACACGTATTAGGCATTTGGCACGTTTTGTACTTTGTGTAATAAACTGCATAAATTTTTCGTTGTTTCCTTAACTTTTTATACAAAACGTGCCGTACTGCCAAAAAAATATTTCTGAAATTGTCGATTCGCCTGAACTTCGTGCGAATCGCCTATAGAAAATATTGAATTATGTATTAAAAGTGACGATTCGCCTGATTTGGGCGAATGAATCCACGTGAGACGACTAATAAGCCTTAATATTTGACTTTGAATGTTGACTTTGATCTGCTCATCTGTGCTTAAGTGATGCCAAGATAGCCTATAATTGTGTAACCTAAAGCTTTCTTGTACCGTACCACAACGGGCAAACTATCTACTACGACAAAATATTGTTAGTAGATAAAAACTAGGTACGCAGATTATCTTTAAATATTCCTAGACTTTGCATTTTCATTATTTGTGAAAATGTCTTCCATTGGAATACATTTGCAATTTATACAACCCTAGTTTTAGTATATGCGAAACGCGAAACACGTGTCCAGTATTTTTATGTAATAAATCTATGTACAAAATTTCAAGACTGTTTCATGAAAAATCACAACGTTATAAGCTTGTTATGTTACCTAGTTGTCTAGTCAAACATGGTCACTACGCGGCACCCAACACCGTCGACGCCGCGCGTCCAGCGTCGTATTGGGCTCATTGATAATAATTAGGCAGTAGGTACTTAACTGTACGGCGATTGTATTATAATTAACTGGTGATAACATTTTCCATCTCACTTGCAAAAGGTTTTTGGGAAAAAATATAATTATGGTGTAAAAAATATTGGAATCGATCACTTAGTTACCACCGTATGGCTATTGTAATGTAACGGTGACAAACTGGTGATAACATTTTCCATCACACTTGCAAAACGTTTTTGTGAAGAAAATATATACGTAGCTTGGTGTAAAAATATTGGAATCGATTCACTAACTTATTCTGAACAAACTAAATTCAGGTTTCGCATATACTAAAAATAATATTGTATGAACGTAAGTTGAAGTGTGGGTGTCTGGTGTAGTGTGGTGTGGTGTGGTGTGGTGTGGGGTGTGGTGTGGTGTGGTGTGGTGTGTGGTGGTGTTTGTGTATGTGTGAGTGTTGTGTGATGGTTGTGATGGTGTAGTAGTGGTGGTGTAGTTTTATTAAAATGTGTGTACTCTTTTATGTAACTTTAGTTTTAACATTTATTTCAGGATACTCAATTTGGGGCTGTCCCAACTTTCTACCCCCACACTTCGAACCCACCTCTTCAGTACCTTAGAACCGATATTGCGGTACACACAGGTCATCCTTTGAAAGCGGCTTATGACGGACACTCATTCTTCTGGGGCGAGAAGCCGAGGAAAGGCAATACCGTGGAGTTTTGGTTCGAAAAGCCAATAGTTCTTGCTCAGTAAGTTACGATCCCCAAGCTTTGTTTTACAAACAATTTACTGTAATTACTACATCGTTATTGAAATGTTATGTATGTGAAATAGTCGATTTACACGAATTTTTTCGCCCAAAAAAGCACACGACTTGACACGTTTTGAATTTTATGCACTTTATTCATTGATATACAAAAAACCCTAGATACACAATCAGCGTCTCAAAAAGGTCCGCATAAATGGGCCGCAAGTTCGCAGGTGTCAAATAGTATGGCCAAGTGAGGGTTAACTCCTTTCTAGTTAAAGGACGGCAGTAAAAAGTGTCGAATGGCCCCCATTCGGGCGTGTCAGTTCGTGCGAATCAACTAATAATCCGATATAACAATGATCATATCGAGAGACCATACATTTTAGACATGAAATGGTCACTGTACAGACACCAGCATATCAAGCTACCCCAATTTGTCAAATTTCTTTGATAGTTTTTCAACTTTATGACAATAGAATAAAGTTCATATTCAATTGAGAAAATTTGACAATTTCTGATAGCTTGATGTTCTGGCGTCTGTACAGTCGCTAGCAGGTCAAGCTATCCCAAACTGTCAAATTTTCCCAATTGAACATAAACCTTATTCCTTTGTAATAAAGTTGAAAAACTATCAAAGAAATTTGACAGATTGGGGTAGCTTGATGTGCTGGCCTCTGTACATACTAGTACTAAATTAACCAAACAAACATGATGAAACAGCCTCCTCTTGCTGCAACAATGGTGACGTGCCTCACTGCTTTGATGACTTGTCAACTATCCTCTGACATTTACGATTGTCAATCCATTGCCCAACTTACAACTCACAACCGTTGCTGACTTCTCTTGAAATCATCTGTGTTTCAGCTACATATTTCGCAGTGGGAATGTAGAACATATTAAAGACAAGTTCTACGACACCACTGTGGAAGTGCTGTCAGCCAGAGGAAACAGCAGCTTCACCCCGGTCAACACTTTCGATGAGTTCGGTCTTGCTGAAGGCCATCTAGCCACGGGATCCATCGCAGCGATCAGGCTAAAAGTCAACAAAAACAGTAACTTCTGGGTGATCCTAAGCGAGGTAAGATCTTTTCTTTAAATTGCGCATTTTGTGCCATTCGTGTTTCATCCCATTCGTCGCCATGTGTCCAGGATCTAAAATCTCAATACTCAATAGTCAATACTTTTATTGCATTCCACATGTATAAGGTGATAAGCTTATAGTTGTGTCATATGGACCCTTAGCGGGCACAGCAAAAGGGGAGAGCCTAGCTCACTTATTTTTGGATAGCTTTAATATAAACAGGTTTCTAGTGAGAGATGTAATAATAATTATTAGTAATCATTGATAGTATATTATGTTAGAGCTTTTATGTTTCAAAAATGTCTTAGTTTTATTTTTTATTTTTTCTCTTCGTTTTAATCCGTGCGTGCGTGTTTTTACGGCACGGTTGGCGCAGTGGTTGAGCGATTGACAGCTGCGCTGCGTGTCGCACATTCAATTCCCACACGGAACAAATATTTTTATGACCTAGACCTACCTACAAGTAGTTGTTCCGGGTTTGGCCGTTTCTGTGTGTGAGTTTAAATGTTTGTGTAAACGCACCCACAATACAGGAGAAATTCCTAGTGGGGTGCAACGGTTTTTTTTTTTTTTAAAGCGCGATGGAACCTAACGTCCCCAATATTGAGATTTAGTCAACAGATTTGAGTCCTATCACATTTAAAAGCTTACTGATCTTTCTTTACTATGGCGAGGGCCATCAAAAGTATGGGGTTTTCTAGGAAAATAAGAAAATGTGGTGGTACACTTTCGTTCAGGGAAAATAAGAAAATATACTGGTAACTGTAGAACAAAATATGTTTGATTATTGAAAAGAAGTGAAAATCGTAATTGTTTTTTCTTGAGGTACTTCATATCGTATTGTATTTTCAATTAAATAACATTCACGCTTGTGTATCCCGTAGGTGTTGGTAGAGATTGTGCACCCGTTAGACAAATGAAACTGAATGTTGACTTTTTCAGAAAACCCCATATATTTAAGACTTGAAACCAGCGGTTTGTTAGTATGTAGCTTGTAACGGAAAATATAAGACAAAAATTAAGTACCTATAATGATCCAAAAATAAACAGGGGCACTCCGGGAGTGCCGACAGAAGTGAAAACTTGACCAATTACGTGTGTATTTTTTGAATCATCAGATTAAAAAACGTTCAACGTACGTTCAACGTTGTTCGTTCGTACGTTCGTGTTGTCAGTGGTGTCGAAAACAGTGTCGCGAGGATTGCACATTATTCATAATCTTAATTTTGGTCAAATCTTCTAAACGGTTTATCCGATTTTAATCATTCTAATTGGAATATTCGTTCTGGACCTACTCGTAAACCTATCTTTTGAGACTTAATTTATTGAAATATCTCTACTAAAAAACAGAGGTGTCTGTAACGGTGTCGCGAGTTCAATTGTTTTTTCACATTTAAAAAAATGCCCAACGCGCCTACAGAAGTTCTCACTTAAATGAAGTTGGGGCCGGAGTCCATAGTCGCTTGCCCATTTTATTACGTTTTTTGCAATTTCCAGATCAGTGCCAGGTTGTATGTTGTTTTTTTTTTGGCAAATATGGCTTTACAGAAATATAACCCATATTTATAAACGTAACTTAGAGTTAAGTAATGATTAGCATCTGTATAACCATACATTTTGACGTTTAAACATCTCTTATCTTTAAGCAACGTTTAGATTCGACCATGTTCTTTTTATTAATTTAATGTATTTGCAATGCATTATTTATTAAACAAAAAACATTCGCTTTCTGCACTCCTCCTTATAAACCTTAACTGTTCCAAATTTCATACTCCTCCGTCCGCGCGATTTATTTTTTATAACCTACGAAAACATTTCTGCGCTGGGGAGGGGCTGTCTAGATTATTGATATGCTGAATTCTAGGTTTTAACATTGAGTGAGCACTGTTAGCGCGGTCATGAGCGTTCCGTATTGTTGATAAAAATGACAGGTCTCAGTTTTCATAATCGTAATATCTAATAGCGGTAGGGAAATTATTGATGCGAGCGCTCACAACGCTATTTTTCTAATTCGGAAAGCGGCGTATGACTACCTAAGCACGACACACCTCATAAAACTATGAAAGAATACAAAGGTAAAACCGTTTAAACACTTTTTTAAGCTATTGCATAGCTTCTATCGCGGGCCTTGAGCGTGGAGACCGAATCCAGAAATTCCGTAACGAAAATAACCTAACACCTAGCAACAGGTCGGACTGTTGCATAGCAACGGAGGAATGACATGTTAAAATTGCAATTTTGACTGCTTTATCTGAATTTTCATACACAACATCGTATATTTATGGATAGTTTATGAAATTTTCTTACCGTTTTAGCAGTATTTTAGCCATTTCATAAGTTGATAAAAAATGCTATGCAATAGCTTTACTGCGGCAGTCTCCGAGTGCCACACTTTTTTTTTTTTAAGTAAATGCCCATGCACACAACTCATAAAAATAAACTTACTAATAGCCGATTCCTATATCTTACGGAACGTTATTGGTTAAAATAAAGACTGTTGTATAGGTATTTACCAATAATGAAGCAAAGAACTCATAAGCTTTGCAAACTAGACCCTCCCATATGGGAGTAGCTATCACAGGTAAAATTAGCTTACGAATCTATTTATAAGCACAGTTTAGCAATAAATAATGCTACTAATTGGTAAGCAAAACGATTCGTCTTGTTTATAGGAACCGAACTTAAAGTCATAGCAAATATTTCGTGCCAATTTTGACGCATATCATCCTCAGATTCTCTTCGACAGTAAAAACTTTTCAAAAATGTTTGCATCTTCGCGAAAACATGCGAATAATTGACCTAAATACTTGTGGGCGAAATACCAAAATATTTGTATTCGTCATCCATTAATGTTTTTCTTATAGTGATAACAACGAACAAATATGGCGTAGTCAGCGACATCAGTTGTTATTCGTGTTAATGTGGATGCGAAAGGGTGGCGCGCGAAATTCAAATGTTTCTAACAGTTTTTGCAATTTACAGGTCAGGGCCTCAATTCTGTATGCTTAAAATGATTCCCCGCGGAATCTTACTACGTCCAAACTACGTCAATATCGTGTTTTTAAGAAACCAATGTAACGGTAAGGAATCGAAATGTCATATTCTGTACGTTGTATGACATTTTGTCGATATTATTAAAACGATATTAGCAGATTTTGTGTGTGATTAACGTGGTTACGAGTAAGGAATCCTAAGTGGTCATAGTGAATTCAGGCCCAGTGTCGGCAGGCTTAACACAAGAAGCTTTTTGTCGTCGGAAAAGTAGACAAAAATGACGTTCCTGTATAGACTGTTGACAGTTTTTCCCCGAGAAATGTAAACAAGCGATTTCTATTCTACAGTAGAGTAGAAATAAAAAGCGTCATGCTAAGCGCGGTGGACACATTTGTATTACAGAATAAGGAACATCATCAATACAACCAAAGAAGTTCATTTAATCCCATTGAATTACTTTTTCGAGAAATAGTCAGTCATTCAAAGTTATTAATTACCTACGTAATAAATATATAAAAATAATGAATGTTTAAAAAAATATATGTTTTTGACGTGACAACGTCTTATAATTCGATGGAGCCGGCTGCAGTCACGAAAAAACATGACTCATGCGACGTTACCTCGCTCTGAGGCGTTCCATTTAAGGCTTGAAGTGCAAGCGAGAGCGCGGAACGAGCGACAAAGAGGCACAATCGGCCTCCGCGTTCAGCAGCGTTCGACATCAGTCTCTCTCCTACTTGAGTAAGCGATGCGTCTGCGTGGACAGCTGCTATACAATAATAAACAATAGTATTATCTTATGACGTTGTCACGTTCAACTATCGTCAGTAAACCGACTTTACAGACAACCGATTTTTTTATAGTGTTAGTAAATAAATAAATGTAGATAAAATTTACAAAACAATAATTATAATTCTTAAGAACGTTCTCGATCTACTTAACTAACAATAAAATTAATCACATTAAACATATAACCCCTTATTCATAAACGTTGCTTAAAGTTAAATAATGATTAGCGTCTGTTTAACCATACATTTTTGATGTATAAACATCATTTAACTTTAATCCTCGTTTATGAATATGGCCCATAGTATTCTTCCCCTTCTCCTACTTGATCTATGCTGTGCCCGACAGGATCCATAATAGGGTATTTTCCAATTTAATAAAAACTATTTTAATTTGAAGATTGGAACGATATATTTAACAGAAAAATAAAAATAAATTTATTGAAATCCACTTTCTCAATTAAAAACGATTAAAATCAAATTTCGTTTTCGTTGTTTTGAATTTACCGCCAAAACGCTCCTTACGATGACTTTTTATCACGTGACATCGTGACGCCAGGTTTGCGTAAACGGCATCGGTACAAATACTTAGTTTGGTGCAGTTTTAGAAGTATTTGTGCACAGAGGCACCGTACGCCAGTAATTCCATTTTCTATACATTAAAAATCTTGTTAATTAATAACTCGACATTCACTTGTTTACTTACTAACTACTTTGGTTTACACAAACTTGACGTCACGTGATAAAAAGTCATCGTAACGAGCGTTTCGGCGGTAAATTCAAAACAAAGAAAAGTAAATTTGATTTAAATCGTTTTTAACTGAGAAAATGGATAAAAATAAATTTACTTTTATTTGTCTGTTACATATATCGTCCCAATCTTCAATTTAGAATACTTTTCAATAAATTGGAAAATACCCTATTGTGATAGTATAAATTATTACTCTACCAACTACCTATAGGGTGACAGGTAACTAGTGACCGATATTTAAACACATGATTGTATTCATCATAACAAACAACTTTCACAAAGAAACGATTTTTTTTCATCTATCATAGTGACCTCAATTTTATTACCCCAATAGAATATTGAGTACCTAAAAAAAAAAATACACCATCAATTGTAATTAAATCTAGTTACCTACAAACAAAAACAAAATAATCCACTTTTACCATGCTGTGTTGCTTGACCCCGGGGTCAAGCGCCTAACAGCTGATCTTTGCTCAAATTAATGACAAAAGAATAACGGCACATTTACAACATTATTTTTAGTATATGCGAAACCTGAACATAGTTTGTTCAGAATAAGGAACTGAATCGATTCCAATAGTTTTTACACCATGTTATATTTTTTCCCAATTTTTTCTTTTTTAGTTGTCACTATTTAATTACAAAACAATTGCCATACGGTTAGGTGCCTACTGCCTGGTTATTATCAATGAGCACAAACCACGCTGGACGCGCGGGCAGCGCGTGGGGCCTATGATGACCATGTTTGTCTACACAACTAGGTAACATAACAAGGTTATAACTTTGTGATTTTTCATGATACGGATTTGAAATTTTGTACATAGATTCATTACATAAGAATACTAGACACGTGTTTCGGGTTTCGCATTTACTAAAAATAAGGTTGTACGAGTATAAGTAAAACTTTTGGAATGAATTATTTTCTATTTCAGATCGAACTGCGAGAGTATCAACTTCCGGATCAAGGTAGGTGACAGATGACCAAAACACCCTGGGACCGGATTCTACGTAACCTGATCAGAACGCCATTCACGTGATTAGCACAAGGTAGGAGCGGCGATCGAACATAGTTATAAGAACATATATTATAGATCATAATACCATGTATTGGGACTAAACAACTTTTTGAAATACCTACTACAAATGTTATCACCGATATATATACAGTTACTCCATAAGACTTAAAGTTACAGTGACATAAGTTTAGAATCAATTAAAATGGTAAACGTTAATGTATATGCTATCAATATTTCAAAGGTTATTCGATTCGATGCTTATAGAACATATGAGAATGATTTCATTTTTGAATCAAAAACAGATCAAACGTCTTCCAGTACCGTCAGTGTGGCCACAGATGCTGCGCTTTTGGGATAGGTGTTAGTTATGGAAAGTGTTCGATTATACCGTTTCCTCTTGAGCTTCAAGTGGTGCTGTGAACAGTAGAAAAGCCTCGCTTGAAGTTCTCTCATATTTAAACACCATAACTTTCCATTCAATGTCACTCTCCTAAATATTTCTGCAATACGCATTTTCGTCTTCATTTTAACACGCTTTTATTAACTTCACATGTATGTTTGTTTATTTGTTTATAACCGACTCCTTTGGACTTCAAACAGTCACATTACATTTAAACATTGTAGACTTATCGAGGGCCGATGACAATTCAATAATTTTATATATTTGTTCCATACATAATGTTAAAAACCTTGTAAAAACAAAACTGAAAAATCACACGTTTGTAGTTAGCAGAACTAAAAAATAAAAAATAGATTAAAAAATCGAAAAAACCCGCTAGCGTGGGGTGCTTTTTGAGGTATATTTTATAATCAATTAATATCAAGCAGCACCCCACGCTTTTTTGAAATTATTTTCAGCTTTTTTATTTTGGTTTTTATAGCGGGTTTTTTAGATTTTTAATCGATTATTTATTTTTTATAAGCACCGTTTGCATTGTACAGACGCCAGCACATCAAGCTACTCCAATCTGTCAAATTTCTTTGATAGATTTTCAACTTTGTTACAGATGAATAAGGTTCATGATCAATTGGGAAAATTTGACAGTTTGGGGTAGCTTGATGTGCTGGCGTCTGTACATGAAAATAATTTATAATGATTGCCAAATACTCGTACTCCCTTAGGTTAGTTTTTCCCAAGGCTAGGCGGCACTTCGATCTCGCTTCAATCTGATTTATATCCAGAGTTATATACAATACTATTGAAAGCCTTAGTAGTCAGTGTTAGGGCTTTAAATATGAACTTCTTTGCATTTTGTGAAATAGAACTCGTTCTAACTAAGGGAGGTGGCTGATTACTGAATAGGCAAGGGTAGGAGATAAAGTAGTGCACATGTGTCTTAGTCCGATGGGACAGCAATCCAACACTGCCAGGGAGGGGGAGCAGGCGCGGGACTAACGGCTTTTCGCGCTCTCTGAGCTGGCAATACTTTACCCACGTGTTGGGTATCGATATAAAAGATAATATAATGAAACAAAACAGAAAACAGAAATCGTCATTTGATGGGCGGAGCCCGTTATCGGTCAGTGCACCGCGTGACCCGGGCGCGTGTACGAGTATATCGATCAGCTGTTTTTGTAATCTTTCGTGGAACTAAGATATTTTCAACATAACAATCGTTTGCTTGCCTTAATGTACACACAGCGTCAATATGTGCTAACACTTCAAGTTTTAAAATGTTACACTGCTACAACATTGCATTATTTTCGAATAATCTACAGAATACTTCAAAAAGAGTTTATTGTTCGACTTGGATTCGATACATCGCAACACCGAACGTCGGTGATAGGTAGATACTAATACCGGCATTTTGACGAACTAGCCAGCGAACCCATGTGGATTGGGATGAAATTGTTATAGACTGTCGTCCGAGTCACTAATCTCTATGTCTCTGTGTCATCGATAGGCGTAAACGTTTGTATGCAGTGACAACGTGACAGCAGGCCTAGACAAAACACATTTCTGTTAGCGTTCACGCCATACGCTACGCCAAAATGTATGGGAATGACATTACCTGCGGAAAGAAAACGACGTAACCGTGACATTTCGTTAAGTGATGTCCGTCGAAAATATTTCTAGCGCTTCCTATTTTTTTTTGGCTTCGCACGGTTTGTGCATTTAGCCAGTGTCAAGTAATTTTACTTTTCAATCAAGTGGGTATAAGGCACGAAGTTAGAAAAAAGTCATAGTCAGTCAAGTCAAAGTTATTGTAAAGCGGTAGTAACTTTAAAACAACCTATTTGGAGTTTTTGGGGGGAACACGAAAAGACCACGTTAGTCACTTATTTTCACCTTCACTACACTTGTGTACTAACACGTATATCGGCTCCCATACGGGAAAGTATTGCAAGCTAATTTAATTTGACCCTGTGTGTAAGGAAAACGGTCCCCCTTCCATGAACTGATCTCGGCCATTTCAAAACTGTCATTAAGGCAGCTCGATCTAGGTGTCTCATGACTACTGGTGTAATCGTGTATTACATTCGTGTGACTTAGGACAATACGGCACTTTTGTGCCTCCTTTTGGGGGTTAGTACCTATAGACGCGCGGAGATGGGTTAATATAATATTTTATGTATTTTATATTACTATTGTAAGGTTAAGTATTTTAAATGCACTCTAATTAATTACTTGCACCTGCGTATTTGTATTTATAGTATGTCAGTAAACCAGATGTTATGAAATGATAATGTATTCTTTATAATAAATAGGCTTGCCATGTTCATTGCTTGCCATTGATAGATTAGGTAAAAATATAATCGATATTATAACAACGAAATTTTTACAATATTTCATGAACATACTAGGTACCTAATAAGTCCTTCATTAAGTGCACTTTTAAACTTATCAATCGTTATATAGATTAATATTGCACGAAAAACATTTAAAAAAATAGTATGTAGTCTTTTCTCTCTCATTATAACTGTAATTAGAAATAATAGTATATACCTCATTTGTTGAACGTTTAGCTACAAGAACCATCTGTAGACAAAACTCATACATGATTAAGCAAAGTCGGTATCGACCTTTTTAACCTAATAACTACTGGGCTTATTAAATGTCTATTTAACACTAGACTCAGTAAATAAAAAAATACTCTTTCAACCATTTCCACAACTTAAATTAAGCTAACGTGAATTTAAATCAACAATATTCAACACTGTCTTTTAGGTTAACTAATTATAACAATCATTCGTTCACTATCACTGTGAAGACGAAAACCTATAAGAGGGCTATTAAAATATCGAAGTGCTCAGTTTTAGGTAAAGACGGCACATGGCAGCCGATCGCGCGTGTGTGTCTAGTGAAGTACGCTACGCACACATGCAAGCCGTTATGCGGCGCAGACTACACTGCTGACTGCTGGCCCGGACTAAAGGCGCGGGCCCACCGCGGCGCATGCTGTGCACGGGCACGCGGCGCAATTTAGCTGTGTGTATTAATTTGTTTGACAACGTGGGTCTATGTTTCCACTGCAGAACACGAAGACCCACGACTATGTATGCGTGGCACGGCGCACGTAGAGGCTACGCACGTGCCACTGCAATCCAATCAATCCAAAACTGCGGTGCGATTATGCGAGTTGCAATGGACACAACCACATACATTCTCTTACAAAGCGAAGCTTATTACACGTGCGTGCGTAGCCTCTCCGGGCGCCGCGGTGGGCCCGCGCCTTTAAGCTCACGCATTTTGAGATTTATTATTGACTAGCTTTTGCCAGCGGCTTCACCCGCGTGGAGGTCGAAAATTATCCCAGAGATCCGGCATAAAAATATCCTATGTGTTAATTCAGGTAACAAACTATCTGAATGCCAAATTTCATTCAAATCCCGTTCAGCCGTTCTTGCGTTGTTGAGTAACAAACATCCAAACTTTTACTTTTTTAATATTAGTAGGATTTATAGCATTGCATACAACAATTGTATAAAAATATTATTTTATCTTAAAATAAACAGTTTTTTTTTTTTCAATAATATGACTGAGTAATCTTAGTTATTAAATACTTTTCGTATGAATTTGGATTAAACGTACATGTATATAAAATAATTATTTCAAATATAAAAATTAAAATTACGGAATATATTTTGGTGTATTACTGGATTATGTAAACAAATTGAAATATTTTTTTTAAACACTCTCAAGAAAAATGATCACATCTGCTCTGAATATTTTCTTTTTAGTTTTGTGGCTATTTCTAAACCATAATCACACATCAAATCTCGAGTCAAAAGGTCAAATTCAATAACAATTGTGATAGCCCCCTTAAGTAATAACGTGAATCTCGTAAATTAACAAATGCACTACTGTCGCGCGGACGTCGGAAATTATCCCACGGGAACATACTACCGGAAAAAGTATCACATGTGTTAATTCAGTTTATAAACTTTCTTTTTCCCAAATTTCATCCAAATCCGTTCGACCATTTTTGCGTGATTGAGTAACAAACAGAACAAAGAAAGTACATAGAAACGCCACTATACTGGCTAAGCACGGGAACCAGTGTCGCCAAACTCACACATTTGCATATCAAATTGTCCATTACACTCATAAAAAACAGTAATATGATTGGCTGCAAACTACAAACGCAACTTTTACAAATCATTTTCTTATCGCTTACAAAAATTAAGTCTTATTACAACGAGTGAAAGTTGTTATTATTTGACATGACGCAAACAATAAAGACGTTTTTCGTCTAAAAACCGTAAATAGACCAATTTACAACGAGTTCAGCTACTTGACGCTAGATGGCGCTGTAACTAATTCATTCTATTCAAAATACTAGCTCTTTTGAAATAGATGTCATATTCGCATGCACATGTAATCTCTTTTGCCACTCAGTTAGAGATGTAGACAGATATCGATATTTGAATATCAGGTGAGCAATGTAATAATTGGTTAACATTATACAAATACTTAATAATGGAAAAGTTTGATTATCTCTAAAATATCAATGTTAATGAAGTATTTGTATGTAGGGGGGTAATGTTATTTTCATATAATCAAGTACGCGAGCGAAGCCGCTGACAGAAACTAACGTTAAATGATACAGATAGTACTAAAAAGATTTACTGACCTTGAAATAACTCATATTTATTTAATAATTGCCGTTTTGATAGTTACCCATATTCCCATTAGGTATTGATTCTAAATAAGCATAAGAGATAACTCGAATAATCAAGAAATACAGTGTAAACTCCATTTATTCAGTACTAAACAGCACTTACTACTACGCAATAAACAGTACTTTCTATTTTCATATTGATTTTTCCTATCTCCATTTAACGACAACTCTCAATAATGCCATATAATGCGCAGTCCCTTATTACACTGTTGTAACAAATTGTGGTATTTAATCATTAATAAAATCATGCTTAACCTTTAAGTATAGACGTGGAGCCTCACAGGCTACTCGATGTTTTCGTTTTCTTAGTTTCACTTAATACCCCCACTCCCCGCGATTGAGCGGCTCAGTAGCTTTTGTTTTAGTTGTAAAACTACCAACGAGGGAGGAGATTGCGTCTTCCGATGAATATCACGTAAGTAATGACCATCAAAATACTGACCGAAGCCTGTCAGGCTACAGGTCCACTGTTGCCCTATGATATATTTTATAAGGGCAATAATGTTTGTTTCAAATTTTGTAGTACAAAATGTCAAAAAACAATTAAACCGGTAGTTCCAAATCAAAACGACCATCTACGAGTTCTGTTCAGGGCCCTGCGAGAAAAACTTTGCGTGCAGGAGGTCCATCTTTCGAACAAGAAGTGAGCGAGTTGTTATTAGCTTCGGATCAGTCTGACAATGAAGAGAATATTGAAGATTTTTTTTATATTGGAGTCCGAACCACCTAGGTTCTAACGTTTCATAAGTGCCCATGCAGGTTTATATGAAATAAAAATATTTTGATTTGATTTGATTTGAAGTGATACAAAATCATGAAAGTGACAATAATGAAGATCAGGACCAAGATCATGACCAGGACCTGGGAGGAGAATCGGGTAGTGATAGTTCGGACAATATTCCACTATCGAGAAGTAATATTGATAATATTCCACTTTCGAGAAGTAAACTCTACTGAGGTGACCATGACTCGAGTTTTAGGTAATGATATGGTTATAGAAGATGTCCAGGATCAGGAAACCAGTCAAGAAACCAGAAGACCGTGTAGAATCTGTCCCGCGATAAAACATAGGATGACTACCCTTGTTTATGTTGGGTGCAATAAACCTGCGTGCCTCCAATGTTCTAAACCTTTGTGCATTGACTGCCAATAAATTTACGTTATTAGACTGTTGTCATTTTTTTTTATATTTGTTACCTGAAGTAGGTGTTTTGTGTTTTTGGTTTCTTATATATTATATTTTAGAAAAAAGACTCATTTTGTTATAGTAATAAGTTTAGCTGTTTTTAATACCTAAAAATGTAACCTAAGTAGATTTAAACTGAAAAGTGCCATAATTTTTGATTTTTTAAATTTCTATATTTTTTAAATAAAAGTTGGTTATATAAGCACGTTATTTTATTGCAAAATCACATAACTTTAATATTCAATCAGTTTGAAAGCAATCTTATATCAAATTCCCAAAAAAAAGTGTGTACATATAGGAGCCTGTGAGACTCTACGTCCACAGTAAGTAGTGTTAAGAAAAAATGACGTCCATACTTAAAGGTTTAAATCATTCGTACTTAGCAGAATCGTATAAAATATCGACAAACATAACATCACATCTCTAACTCACAAAAGTCGGCAGTGGCCGGCTTTTTTTTGGGTTGGAAATCATCAAATGACTTCTCCTGCTGAGTAGAGCAGGAGGGCGTGTCAGACTTTTACTGACTAAAACCCACCCGTGTTCCCTCAGTAGCCCGTATGCCAGGGGCTGTGGTATCTCTTTCGAACAAACCCGCACCCCTGGCAGGCATCGGCCCTTGCGGACCCCACCAGTGGTTGCTGACATCTTTGACGGTGCGCGCGTGAAACACAACGCGCTGTCCCGTCTACCACTTTTCGGCCGCAGGGGATAGGGAGAGCGGCTGACGCTATACCGACACTCCTCTTCCCCTGCGGCCCCACCGCGTCCGCCATCAAACGGTGGCGGCCCCGTCCAGGCCACGGAAGCGAAGAGCGCTGCTCAGAAGCACCGGCACTGCTCCTCTACCACAGCCCGTAACCCTCAGCCACGATGCCTCCCATTCGACATCGCGGCCCACCTCAGTTGCTGTGCACCTCACCGCAACCTACTTTTTGGCCGCTACGTCAATGGCTTGAAGGCAAAAGCCCTGACGAGCGGCCCCACCTTTGGGTTCCTCTTGGCTTCACCGTGGCTGGAACCCACGGTTACTGAGCCCCCCCGCAACGACAATGCGGGAACCCACTCGGGGGGGGGGCAGTGGCCGGTTCACGAAACTATCATGTGAGTGAGAGTATCAGTAAAACACGTATCCGTTGCGCTATTAGACCAGCCGATTCACTAGTAGATTTGTACTAAGCAAGCAATGGTTTTTGTTCCTAATGCAAACAATTGATTTGGTTTTTCATCGTGTTTCTAGTACCACGAAATAATGTTTTAGAGAATTTATTAAGAAAAACAATAATATTTTAGTACTTACGTGTGAAATGAGATGCCATCTTTCATGTAATTCACAATACAGCTGTTATTTTTGTAAACTATCACTGAACACCGCGGCATTTTGTCAAAAATCACGAGCATTGAAGCCGTCGCAAGTTGACATTTGACTATTTACTGAAACTGGCATCAAGCCGCTTTGCGGCCAGATGCGTTCGCAAGCGCCACGCCTCCTGGCCAAATCTCCTTCCTTCTATGATCTGAGGTAACAAACGACCCAACATAGAAACTTTCAAATCAATAATTTAATATATTAAAGTAGTATTAAATTAAATATTATGATAATGTGCCCATTTTACAGCTCGAAACAATAAGTAAAAGAAAACAATAAAAATACGTGAAGAAAAAATACGGGGGTACCTACTTTTAATTATGTATGTACACACAGCGTCAGTATGTGCTAACCCCTCAAGTTTTAAAATGGTACACTGCTACAACATTGAATTCGTTACAAATAATCTACAGAATACTTCAAAACGAGTTTATTGTTTCGACTTGGATTCGAAACATCGCATCACCGAACGTTGGCTACTCATTCATACCGGCAGTTTGACGAACTAGCCAGCGAACCCATGTGGATTGCGATGAAATTGTTAGGTATGTACTATAGTCCGAGTCACTTCATCTTTGAAGGTCTCTGTCTAATATTATAGACTATATTATTTGAGGGTATCCATTAATTTAACGTATTTACGTTTTCTTTGTAAAATGAATCCCTACCCTCAAGTTAAAACTATAAAGTTAGATATGCAGAGACGACATGACAGATTACGTGACATTTTTTTAGTTTATGTCAATCTAATATATTTCTAATTAATTATAAATTATCTGTAAATTATCAAATAAAATTGTAAAATCTTTGTAGTAACATAAGATCAAAGTTTTATTAAATAATGGCAATATTATTATTATTATAAAACTTTTATGAAAGGAGTATGAAAGTGTTTAATTTTTCTGAATTTTTAAATTCTTTATAAATATTACTAAAACAAAATAGAAAAATACTTTATAATGAAATAAAAAATTGCATGACAAAAAGCACATTTCGTGCCCGGGATCTTAACCTCCAATCTCATGCGCGGCAAGCGGTCTTGTAACCTCCGGTCTAATTAGCCGTTGAATGGCTTCTCTTAAATGTTAACGAAATTAACTAAAACTACACAGTAATTTTAATAAAATGTTTTTGTGAAATCAAAAAGTAACTTAGGTCTAGCACGGATTCGAACGCACATGTCTTTTGGAGGGGTAACCACTTAAGGATACCCTCTCAAAAAATGGTTGAAAACAGCATGCAGATGAAACCACTTTTAGTCGGCATTTACAAAGAACTTACATTTGAAAAAATAGTTAGTTATCTACATAATATGATACGTCATTTGGTTTAGGCATAACTTTTCTATGGGTAGCAAATAATAAAAAAAAATCACCAAATCACCTCCAAATCGTTGAGATGAAACAATTTTACTCCTTCATTTTTTAACAAAAGAGTTAAAAAAAATGTCTACTGCTTTGCAATACAAACGAAAATGATTTGATTTTGTAACTTTTTACAAATATGCATTATTTTTGTTATTATAAATTAAAAATGCGACCGATTAAAGACTGCACGGCTACATCACCCCGCACTCGCTCACAAATTTAGTGCGCCCAAATGCTGAAGGTCCTTGGCATGTATTCAAGCCTTAATGGAGCTGTGTGTACCCACATAATTAAATAAAGTACCTACGGAAATGAAGACAGAAAAAAAGTTAACACCTAAGGTACATTTTATAACAATTAAATTATAAATTCGCACAACATTGAATCTTATTTTCAAAATTGTCCTTGCTAACATTATAAACGCGAATGTTTGTATGTATGAATGTTTGTTACTCTTTCACGCAAAAACTACTTCATGGATTTGAATGAAATTTGGCACACAGATAGATTATAACCTAACCCAAAACCCATTGGATACTTTTTATCCCGGTAGTACGTTCCGGCAGGATAATTTCCGACTTACACGCGGGCGCAGCTGCGGGTGGAAGCTAGATCAAGAACACTAGTCTTATTTATGATACATACATAAACTCACGCCTTGTTCTCACGGGGGTAGGTAGAAGCTACAGAATGCTACCAGCGGGCTTAGCATGGCGCTTTGTATTTCTTCGAAGAATAGACAGTGCTTTTTCAATACAAAGTGACATTTCGTTCCTACATTTTTGTAATCGCACCGTAGATATCCTTCTACAATCTGTCATTTAGTCTTTCGTTTCTAACGATATTTGTCTAGGTCCTTATAAATGTAGACTATTTCAGAAGAATATTTCTTCCCAAATTGTCAAAATCACACTGACAACTAAACTTTTTACTCGACGGCCACAAAGTTTTTACGATTATCTACAAAATCATGATTCGTTTAGAACGCATAACTGTGATAATGAATAGAAAAACATAGCCATCTTCTCCTAATGTACATCATTTAGTTAATAGTAATGTCTATTCTTCCGTCGACAAATCGGTGCTCGTGCTAAGCCTGCTGCTAATATTGCTTACATAACATTTTGCCTCGTTTACATTCATCCACCATCACCCTAATCGCATAACACACAATATTGGTAATCCATTGCTTCATAATATATTCGATTTGTCTGCTCAACAACGTAAATAGCGCAATGAATTAAAATCAAAAGTCCTTAATTCAAATTAGGCTGAGAATCAGCACATTTCGAACGTCAAAATACATAAGACAGTCACTAAGCCACTTCCTAGTGCTTTAGCTGGGAAGAAAAAGTGTCGCAACAAACTCCCCAGAAATACAGCTGTCTGTTTAGTTAAATAGTGTTGATTCTGTGGGATACAGACCTACACCGTCCGACCTCACAGTCAAGACTTTTGAATATATTCGTTCTGTGTCACTTTGACTAGAGAGATAAAAAAGTGTTATCGTGTGGTGGCTTATTTGTATCCTCTGTCTTTTACTCCTTCTGTATTACTAGTATTGTTTGATTGTGTCGTGTACGTATAATATAATTGTAAGTAGTACAATACCCTACACACATACAACCTACCCCAAACTGGTGACCCCGACGTGAACAATGAGTGACAGTGAGACGGAGCACACCGCGTCGTCGCAGCCCGCCGAACAAGTTGCACACCGTGCGCGGAAGACCAAGCGTCTGTCGGGTACAAAGGTCGAGCCGGCTGAAGTGTACCGCGTCGCTTTGCGCCTACCGCCGTTTTGGCCCGAGGAGCCCGATATTTGGTTTGCACAGATAGAAGCGCAGTTCGAGAATGCTGGGGTGACGAATGACGTCACCAAATATAATTACGTCGTTGGGCACCTCGATTCCCAGTTTTCAAAAGAGGTGAAGGACGTAATCATGTCTCCTCCCGCCAACAACCGCTACGAGAAGCTAAAGACTGAATTGGTGCGAAGACTATCAGCCTCCCAAGAGCGGAAGGTGAAACAGCTGCTGATGCATGAAGAGCTGGGAGACAGAAAGCCGTCGCAGTTTCTTCGCCACCTTCAGGGCTTGGCAGGACCAACCGTGCCCGAGGACTTTGTGCGCACCATCTGGTGTAGCCGACTCCCCACCAGCATCCAACCCCTCCTGGCATCGCAGCCCACAGCACTCTAGACGCACTAGCCGATCTGGCTGACCGCGTCCAGGACATTGTCGCTCCGGCGAGCCACGTCGCAGCAACTTCGGCAACAGGACCCTCTACTAGTGAGATGGCAGCTGAGATTGCCGAGCTGAAGCGTGCGATGAAGGACTTGTCGCTGCAGCTGCGTGACAGACGTTCGCGGAACCGCTCCCACAGCCGTGATCGAGGCGCGCGACGGCACTCACGCAATCGCTCATCAAGCCGTTCGGATTCCAGCTACCGGCAGCATCCTGTGTGCTGGTACCACGCGATGCATGGCGAGAAGGCGAAGCACTGCAACAAGCCCTGCGACTACCAGCAGGGAAACGCCGCGGGCAGTCGGTAATGGCGACAGACGATTGCCCTCGCACGACTGGTCGCCTGTTTGTCACGGACCGGAGCAGCAAGACGCAGTTCCTGGTCGACACAGGTAGCGACCTCTGCGTCTATCCCCGCCATCTTCTTAGTGACCGTCGCGTGTGTACAAACTATCAACTTGTGGCCGCTAATGGGACGCCCATAAAGACATTTGGCTTTGTTAGTTTGAATTTAAACTTAGGACTCCGTAGAGACTTTAAGTGGCGTTTTGTGGTGGCCGAGGTAACCAAACCAATCATCGGCGTAGATTTTTTAAGCTTTTACTCACTAGTTGTTGACTGTCGTAATCAACGATTAGTCGATAGTAACACTAACGTGTTCTCCGTAGCCTCAAATCACTCAGACACATCTTTATTCTCTGTAAAAATTTCTACTGGTGATTCGCGGTACCACAAACTTTTAGACAAGTTTCCCGATATCACCCGACCCGCCGGTATACTACGCACCACTCTACACAACACCGTACACCACATCCGCACGACCCCAGGCCCCCCAGTCTCATCTCCATTTCGGCGCCTAGCGCCAGATAAATTAAAGATAGCTCAACAGGAGTTCCAGCTGATGCTGGCCAATGGAACTGCCAGAGCGTCAGAGAGTCCATGGTCATCACCACTGCACCTCGCTCCTAAAAAAGACAACGGTTGGCGACCCTGCGGTGATTACCGGATGCTTAATGCCCGGACCATCCCTGACAGGTATCCGATTAGGCACATCCATGACTTCTCACACAACATCTCTGGATGCAAAATCTTTAGCACCATAGACCTTGTCAAAGCCTACAATCAAATACCCGTCAGTCCGGACGACATCCCAAAGACGGCAATCACCACACCGTTTGGGCTGTACGAATTTCCGTACATGACGTTCGGTCTGCGCAACGCAGGCCAAACTTTCCAACGTTTTGTGGACGAGATGACCAGAGGATTGGATTTTTGCTACAGCTACTTGGACGACTTTCTTATTTTTTCAAGGACACAGGCTGTGCACGAGGAGCATCTCCGCACTATCTTTGGCAGGATGAGGGACTTTGGCATGCTGGTCAATACGTCCAAATGTGTTTTCGGTGAACCGGAGGTAACTTTCCTAGGTTACCATATCTCCGAAAAGGGTACCACACCGCTCGAATCCAAGGTCGAGGCCATCAACAACTTTCCGCCGCCCAAAGATGTTCGCCAACTGCGCCGATTCCTAGGTATGATTAATTTTTACAGGCGTTTCATACCCCACGCAGCGCAAAAACAGGCGCCGCTTCACAACCTCTTGATTGGCAACGTAAAGGGCTCGCAGCCCATATTTCTTACGGAGAATACTTTGCAAGCATTTGAGGACTGCAAGGTAAGCTTAGCTAACGCTGCTCTATTGGCTCACCCCGACTGCAGCGCCAAACTTGCATTGGTTACTGATGCATCGGATACCGCAATCGGCGCGGTGTTACAGCAGCTTAGCGATGATGGCTGGCAGCCATTAGCCTCCGCAAACAAAATATTCTCCATATGACAGGGAACTGCTGGCCATTTATGAGGCCATCAAATACTTCCGCTACATGGTCGAAGCCAGACACTTTGTCGTATATACGGACCACAAGCCGATCAGTTTCGCATTCCACGAGAGGAAGAAAAACTGCTCGCCTAGGCAATTCCGGTACCTAGACTTCATTGCCCAGTTCACCACCGATATAAGGCACATTTCCGGCAAGAACAATGTCGTAGCCGACCCCTTATCTCGCGTGGAAGCACTTCAGATACCGGTCAGTTTCGACACACTCGCGGAATCGCAAACTACGGATCCCGAACTGTCCAAGCTTCTCCAGGAAGGATCTTCGTTGGTTTTGGAGAAGGTGCAGGTCCCGGGGGAGTGTACACATGTGTACTGTGACGTCAGTACATCGCCTCCCAGACCATTCGTACCTGTAATGCTACGAAAGCAAGTCTTTGACAGCCTGCATTCCCTCAGCCACCCTGGTGTCACAGCGTCATCCAAATTAATCGCAGAGCGCTTCGTCTGGCCAGGCGTTAGGAAGGACTGCAGAGAGTGGGCTCGAGCTTGTCTTGAATGCCAGCGGGCCAAAGTAAGCCGACACGTTTTTGCGCCATTAGGGGCGTATCACCTCCCACGTGCAAGGTTCACCACTGTCCACATCGACCTTGTGGGCCCGCTTCCAATTTCGCAAGGCTACAGATACTGTCTGACGGCAGTCGACCGTTTTACCAGGTGGCCAGAGGTCATTCCTATTGTCGACATAACGGCCGAGACAGTAGCTAAAGCACTGCTATCCGGATGGATTGCCCGGTTTGGCTGTCCCGCGGAGATAGTCACGGACAGGGGTCGGCAGTTCGAGTCGGCTCTGTTCGAACAATTGTCCAAATTGGCTGGTTTTCAGCATAAGCGGACAACAGCATACCATCCGGCATGTAATGGCATGGTGGAGCGATTTCACCGGCAACTCAAGGCGTCCATTACGTGCCATGCAAATGACAAATGGACGGAGTCCTTGCCGTGGGTATTGCTTGGTATACGGAGCGCAGTCAAAAAGGATGTCCAAGCGTCTTCAGCCGAACTTGTATACGGCGAACCGCTAAGGCTCCCAGGTGAATTTTTCGCTCCGAGTAACAAAGGGACGACCGACGTCACAGACTTCGCAGCGCGTATTCGCAAGTTCGCACAAAACCTGCAACCAACTCCAGCATCCCGTCACGCTAAAACCAGCATTTTCGTATTTAAGGATCTGCAGACCACTGATCACGTGTTTCTTCGTGAAGACGCATTACGTGGCTCGCTACAACCAGCGTACACAGGTCCTCACAAAGTTCTGCAAAGGGGAGACAAAGTCTTCAGAATACTGTTTAAGGGCAGAGAGGTCACGGTTTCAATTGACCGTCTTAAACCAGCTTACATTTTAGCACACCAAGCTGACCCAGGAGAAGGCACACCGCCCAGCAGTAGCAAAGAGTATATCAGTCGCTCTGGTCGTCATGTCAGGTTTCCAGAATTGTATCGCCCTTGACGGTCTCTGGAGGAGGGTGGTGTGGGATACAGACCTACACCGTCCGACCTCACAGTCAAGACTTTTGAATATATTCGTTCTGTGTCACTTTGACTAGAGAGATAAAAAAGTGTTATCGTGTGGTGGCTTATTTGTATCCTCTGTCTTTTACTCCTTCTGTATTACTAGTATTGTTTGATTGTGTCGTGTACGTATAATATAATTGTAAGTAGTACAATACCCTACACACACACAACCTACCCCAAAATTCTATACATAGGTAGGCAAAGTAATAAACATTACGAGACACAGAATGTTGTTTAACTGTAATCATAATTATCAATATTTATTTATCTTATCTCAACATCATAGTACAGGCACTGGTTGCACAAAATCTTAAACAAAGAAAAGTGTCTCAGATCGGAAGATTCTGAGTTACAGATCTACTCGGCTCGAGTAGATTAATGTTAGAGTAGAAAAAGTTAAATTCCACACATAACATATTTTTATCTTACTTTTTAGAGTTTTGGTTTGTGTCGGGGGTTTTTAAATTTTTTATTTAACTTTTATTTCCTGCTTTCTAAACTTAATGCCTCGCTTAAATCTGCGCAGCGTTGCGTATGTTTTCCACGGTGGAATCCTGGAAATTCCAGGTGTTGCTCCAGCATCAGTTCAAGGTTACTTTGTTTTGTCGTCTAATATCATTGAAATAATAGAACACCAAATTTCGACTTGATCAGACCCGTGGAAGATGCTGAAATCCCTTCATCAACCAGAAAAGAGCTGATAATCTTTAAACGGCTGAACAGATTTTGATGAAACATGTCTAAGAACACTCCCGACTAATTCAACGTTCAAACAAAAAAAAAACAAAATCGGTTCATCCGTTCGGGAGCTATGATGCCTCAGACAGACACACACACAGATACGTCAAACTTATAACACCCCGTCGTTTTTGCGTCGGGGGTTAAAAACGGTTAGAGTCAAGATATTATAACAAGCGCGCCGGTTGCAAGTACTACGCACTTGACCTTTCCGATTTATGATTTTCATATTCACGATTCTTCTCCATATGACCCTGTGAATCAAATCTATTCAATTAGCAGTAGAGTTGTATAGGTTCGTACTCAAAAAGATAAATTATTTTGTGGAGATTATTTCATCACCACTGATATATAAACGGTGAAGGAAAAACATCGTGAAGAAATCTGCATATCCTAGAACCGAACATTCGAAGACATGTGGCATCTACCAACCCACACGAGGCCCGCGTGGTGGATAACAGCCCATTCTCTCTCACCAAGAGGAAGACTGTGTCCCAACAGTGGAATCATTAAAGGCTACGGCCTCATAATACGCGCATGATATTTTCGGTGACCCTTCATTTCCATCTCATGCGGTGCACTCTTCCTCAGGTATCAGATGCAGGTGGGCCTCGGACTCCTAAGCTGGCCGGTGGTCAAAACAA
Organism: Polymixis flavicincta; assembly: GCA_949987655.1. Classification (NCBI taxonomy): domain Eukaryota; kingdom Metazoa; phylum Arthropoda; class Insecta; order Lepidoptera; family Noctuidae; genus Polymixis; species Polymixis flavicincta. Next base: position 3,348,555 of record OX465171.1, on the reverse strand, counting down.
TAGAGTCAACGGAAAATATTTTTAAGGGGAAATAATCGAGACCAAATTCGGCTCTGAGAAATAAGTAACTTCTAAATTCGTTGTTAACTTGCCTGCAGGGCTAATTCATAAAACTGTTGAATACTTTAGCTACATCTTCAGTCAGTAGGTTGAGCTTGAGGCACTAAAGGAGATTAAATCGATCTTTCCACAACAGCGATAGCGAAAATACCGACATTCGATGACCGATTACATACGCCCGTACCCTTGAGTAAAATGTGTACTATTCCTTAAAACCTCAGAGTTCTAGAAGCGCGAACGTATTACACCCGCTATGTGAGCTACTTGCAAGGAGCCTCATCCAGTAAATTACAAAGGTTGTGAAGTTTATCAGGGAATATTGGACAGAAGAATGAAAATGCCCAGACACAACGTAGACATGACCTGGAACATTGTTATCAGTGGTGGTGTAATTCTGCCGATACGCTTGGCAGCACCACCATGAACTGTTCCTAAACGTAAAAAATGCCTCCACCGACGTCGAGCAACAAAGCAAAGAACATACGGCACAGTCTAACACCAGACCTAGCCAAAACGTTTTCAGGAAGGTTATAGTTTTCGCCTGAACTTTTTAGTTTTTTAGTTCCATCTGTATGTGAGCTGAGACCGTTGTTCCACCATGCCCGTGCTAGCTGGCTGGTTTGTCATAAAACATTGATGTTTTGTAATTTGATATTCGTGTTGCAAAAACCATGAGCTGCAGCGAATATCAATCTTGTGCTGACAGATTAAATGCTCAGCTGCTTCCTTTTGGGGGCAAGTCAGTTAAGTAAGGTTCCAGTCAGCTATTCTTAGTGCATTCATAATGTAAGTCTACCGACGAGGTCGGTAATGAGCCTAATAATTATTGTTCTCATTTATTAAAACTGACTGAAACTTTTCGGTTTTGTTTAGGCTTATAGGTTATAGCAGGGTTTGGCTAGGTCTGGTGTGTACTCTTATGTATTCTCAGTGCTTTGTTGCACGACTTCAGTGAAGGTATCTTCCGCGTTTTGGGTCAGTTTTTGGCAGTAGTGCCATGTATATTAATTGAATTTCCGTACCACTGGTCACCACTTTCCGGATCATGTCTAGTTTATGTCTCGGCATTTTGTTTCGTCGGGCCAGTGCTCTTTTATAAGCTTAACATCCTTGGTATCTTGCTGGGTCATGCCCATTGCAAAAAGCACACGTTGTGGGGGTAATACGAACATGCTTTTGTCAGTCCGAGGTCTTAAGGGACTTTCGACATTTTATACAAAGTAGGGGCGTATGCATTCGATCGTGGAATGTAGGTATTATTGTTATTGCTGTTGTTGATTGATCGATTTCCTCACTTTGGACCCTCAACCTCAAACAACTGATTGAAAATTTACTTAGGGTTTTTTACCGTTTCACCAGTTAGTCCTCCAGCTCGGTTACCAAGGAAACTGGAAGCAAGTTTTTGTCAGGGCCAAATTAGGCGTTGGTTATTTCCCCTGGGGTGTAAGGGGGCACACCTACCACCTCAGTGTCCCCAGTCAACCTCACCTGCACGTGGTGCACCCTGCTGAATAACAGACGAGGCTCTGACTACTGATAAATGACGCCGACTAGTGACGGACAGCAGCGTCACTAGTGCAAGACGCTGTGATCTACGATCGTCTACCAAAAACAACACAAACTCTTCAATGGCACGCCAAACGGCCACCGTTCCCGGCCGCCATGCTATTTCAATTTTTGGAGAGGTTTTAGAGACTCTGAGCGATGCCAAGTTTACTGGTCGTACATCCAAGTGTTGAGATGTCTATGAAATCGCGACAGTGACCGTCCAAACTCAGGGCTAGCGAACTGAACATATACCCCGCGTCCAGGTGTTGATCAAAGTTGTTTTCTAACGCACTGGAGAATGTGTTTAAGAAGTGTCTTAAACACATTTTACACACGTGAACTGACATTTTATAGTTGATACTTCTGTACACATTGGTCTCCGGATGTACTTGTACCGATAAAACTTGTGGCTGAATTGAGCTGAATGGCGTGCAATTGGAGATTTCCATATCTGAGATGCTGATTTCCCTAACAACTAGGTTGCTTCTATTAATTCGATCACGGGCCAGCTTAGGCCTCGCAAGGCCCGTCGCCTGGCCTCGGATAGGGTACCCGCTTCCGGTAGACATGTGCAGCGCGTGAGATGGTCACAAACGGTCTACGAAAAGGTCATGCGCGTATTTTATCGGTCGACTGTTGAATCAAATGCGGGTAATGGGTCGCTGTGCAACTGCATTTAGGTACTTACTATTTCACCGCGACTATAACGCGATGGTAAAGAGGATGATGACGGGGTTACATCCGTGAGTTCTCAATGCAATGTACGATTGAGCAGCGCATTGGGGAGAGATTTTGGCCCTTGATTATACAAGTGGGTGTGGACAGATGACGGTTTCGTGTTACCACACTGAAGGGTCTCATGTTCTTTGTACTGAAAGTATGGACTATGAGTGTCCTTTTCTCGAACAAGGAATATCAAGTTTTTGTAGACCACAACATCGGCGCTACTTAACCGAAATCGATTTCTGTATACACATTTTTAAGTGAATTTGTGTGTCTCAGCAATTGATTCTTACAGTTTAGCTAGTTTATTCAGGTCTTGCTCTATTGCTTTTCAGTATATATAAACATTAGACCGAATGGCCATGTCTAGGCAGACAGACGCGGTCACCAATCAGACAAAAGAATCTATTTTACGTGTTCAAATTATTTTGTTACTGGCTTTTGCTAACGGCTTCGCCTGCGCGAAAGTAGGAAATTATCCCACGGGAACGAGACTACCGGGACCAAAAATTATCATACGTGTTATTGCAGTTTATAAATTACCAGCTTTTGCCAGCGCCTTCGCCCGCGCGGAACTTTCATCCCCTATTTAACTCCCTTAGGGGTTGAATTTCGAAAAATCCTTCCTTATTCCTTGTCTACATTATAAAGGGAATCTCTGTGCAAAATTTCAGTTTTCTATGTCCAAGGGTTTGGTCTGGGCGTTGATGAGTCAGTCAGTCAGTCAGGACTTTTCGTTTTATTTATTTAGATCTGTGTGTATCTGTGTGTGTATCTGTGATCCAAATCCGCTCAGCCGTTTTCGCGTGATTCATTATTTATTTATCACGCTTTTCCATTCTGCACCTAAGCAGCAGTGATGGACATCACAACATATACAGGTTGGATGGGCCAATAAGGGTAGGTCATTCAACCGCTGTCGCTACATGAAAATGGCCTTAGAGACTGTTCTTATTCGCATTCACAAATTAAGAAAGGGACATTTAGCAAGAAAATGACAATTTTCAAAGCAAAAAAAAAATGATGCCAGTCGATCCGTTTCTTATAGGGATCAAAAAACTGTTTGGGACCACAGAGGTTTAAGTATTACAAATGTCGGAAATCGCAAAGATTTTTGCCATACATATGCTAGATGAGAACGAACACAATTACCAGAGTATGAAAACAGTAGAATTATTCAATTACTTCACTGGGCTACTAGGGAACAAAGCAGATAGCTACAGGTATATCCCGCTATACCTTTCAAGAGCTAAGTAGTCAATCATGACAGTAAAAGAACGGCTATTTAGCTTTAGTGACAGCTACAAAAAGTTTTATGTCTTCGAAGTACTAAGTTGAAACTAGGTAGAAGCACACGTAACACAGGGTTCACCTAGAAAATGCTTTATGCCTTTTAAGTACCAGGTTGTCATAACTTAGTAAGAGATCATAAGCAATGACTCAAGATATTTTGCTGATAAGTTCACACAACATTTATTGATTCTGAAGCGGTACTTACGAAGTTCGCCCGCGCAGCTAGTTTTAGATAAACTAAAGCGATATATAGCGTAAACACACTTCAGCAGGCTTAGCATGACGGTTTCTATTTATACGAAGAATAGACAGTGATTTTTCAATACAAAGTGACGACATCGCACCGTAGATATCCTTCTACAATCTGTCATTTAGTCTTTCGTTTCTATCGATCTTTGTCTAGGTCCTTATAAATGTAGATTACTGCAGAAGAATATTTCTTCAAAACTGTCAAAATCACACTGACAACAAACTTTCTACTCGACGGCCACAAAGTATATACGATTATCTACAATATCATGATTCGTTTAGAACGCGAAACTGTGACAGTTAATAGAAAAACATAGCTATCTTCTCCTATTGTACATCATTTAGTTAATAGTCATCGTCTCTCTAAGCCTGCTGGTAAAATTGGCCAACTTTGAAGTATATTTCATGTTCTGTAGTTTCTGCCCACCCCCATGAAAAGAAGGCGTGACTTTATGAATGTATTATCATGTATGCGAAGGGCGGGCGACGATGTGGGGGACTGGGCTGAGTCTGTGACTCAGATCAAAATCAAAAGTTATTCAAACTAGGCTGTGGCCTAGTTTGAATAACTTTTGATTTTGATTTATAAAATAAAATACGTCTTGTCTCACAATATGAGCATTCTCACAACTACAATGTTTTATTTTAAATCTCTAACACTTGGCAATACATAAATGATAGCTAACCGAATAGACAGCTGTGCTGTTGGGAAGTTTGTTGCGGTACTTCTTCTTCCCAGCAATAGGAAATGAATAGGAATGAAACAGATTCTAAAAAAGTTAATTTTTTAAACATATTACAACGCGAGTTCTTCTTACGGGTAAACACAAATTATAATAATCCAATAAACATTAATTAGCTGCTTACATTGATTAAATATTAAAAATATGTCAGTGTTATTCGTATTTAATAATAAAGGTTGGTAGAACTTACACTGAAATAAAATTGTAATTTTATAAAATCAATAATTACAATCTCTGTGTTCTTAATATTGTTATACAATATATTTCATATCAAATACAGGGGAACATACAATCACTTTGTGTAAATTAGTTCTGCACCTTCTTTCATTACTCCGTGTTTTGTACATTATTAACAAATTCAATATTCTTATCAGATAAGTAGGCTATCATTTAATTATAATTATTCGCTAGTTTTAATATCAGAAGACATTTTTGCTTAATTTCAAATAAAACATGAAATAAATCATAATTGAATCATCAGAAAATAAATAATAAACCATATAGTGACAATATGGCAGGGCAAACGAAGGCACTATATGCAAATATTGCCACTAATCACAATAGGATTAATACAAAAAAAATCAGATAATAAGCGTTTTATTAAGAGTTTTATTTGCATACAAACCGCTTTCTTTTTGTATTATCTATTCTTAAATTCTCATAACCTATTGACGTTACAAACTCGTCATATCTACAACTGAAGTAAACACACATATTCTGTGCCCTTTTTTTTTTTGGGTGGGAAATCATCAAATGACTTCTCCTGCTGAGTAGAGCAGGAGGGCGTGTCAGACTTTTACTGACAAAACCCACCCGTGTTCCTTCAGTAGCCCGTATGCCAGGGGCTGTGGTGTCTCTTTCGAACAAACCCGCACCCCTGGCAGGCATCGGCCCTTGCGGGCCCCCTCAATTTTTGTGCTGACATCTCTTTGAGGCGCGCGTGGAACACAACGCGCCGTCGACTTGGGCTTGGTCCTTACCGGACAGCGAGCTACCCATTATTCGCCGTCCGCAAGCCCATGCCTACGGTGGCCGGAAATCGGCTTGGGATTCCCGACGCCCAGGGCATCTCCGTATCCTGCGGCGGCTGGGGTCGCGAGGGCGCATATGCTGCCTCTCCCTCACGTGCGCCGCCTCCCTCTTCGCGAGCATTACTGCTTCGCTGAAGGAGGTAACGGCTCCCCATGCCCTCTCGCTCCGTACCATGGCCTGGACCAGGGCCGGACGCGACAGATCGCCGCCGCCGATCGCCTCCACAAGGACACGGCGGTGCTCCGCCCAAGCCGGGCAGACCGCCACCGTGTGCTCCACCGTGTCCTCAGGGCGATCTTCACAGTGGAAACACCCGGGCGTTTCCTCCCGCCCTATCCGAAACAGGAACCTCCCGAAACAACCGTGTCCGGTGAGGACCTGCGTCAGACGGAAGGTGAGGACGCCATGCCGCCTCTCAAACCACTCCTCAAAGAGGGGACTTACCGCCGCAATCGTGGCGTGCCCAGTGTGATTCTGTGCCTTCATGGCCGTATCGAGACCAAACGATTTTATGTAATTATTGGTGTTTTATCCCTAAGCAAGATGTCTTTGAAATAGTTGTACAGATTTTACTGGAAATGATATGTTGATTATATCCCACCATTCGACCAGATATGATAGATTTTAGTATGACTGCTCTAAGATAAGTTGTTTGACTTTACTCGAGTTTAGATTTGAGATTTGTATTAACTGTATTTAAATCGACCCTTCGCTTGAATGTCACCGACCCACAAAATGTCTGTCTATAGGTAGGGAGGAAATTGGTTATAACTTTTGGTTAATATTTGGTGTTTATTGTATATCTCTTCGCATTATGAAAGAATAGTAATTTTGTCTATTAAGTTTCTATTAATCGTGATATTAAACGTAGCCCGTCGTAAATTTAAGCATATACATTACGTGAAACTAGTGTCCTTATTATGGTGTAACTGTACGGTGTCTAGGCTGCCTCGAACTGACAAAATGTTGATAATCTCCTATGTTATAATGTGGAGAATTGTATTATGCCAAAGATCTGATGTGAATACCAGTAGATAGTAGATACAGTCCAAGGCTGCCTCGATGTGATAAAAAAAATTGACGTGTGTGTAATTTTAAGCAACTATTTTAGGTGTACAAAATTGAATATCTTTGTCATTCATCTCCGTATACACTGTTGTGTTTTTTTTCATTTACAGAAATTTAAATTTAAATTATAGGAACCTATGAATTGGTTTGATATTTATAATGAGTGTATTTAACGTATTCACTTCTACGAGTGCAATTATAAAATAGATAGTGAAGTTAATTCCACACAATATGTACTTAGGCCCATCGCGCACCGGCCTGAAAAAACGTAATGAACTTGAGTAATTCGTTTTGTATTAAAAATTATCAAACCAAACCACTAGAGAAACCAAATATTACACTAAGATTTAGTTATATGAATGTTTGTAAAACTTTTTGCATTTAAATACCAATAATGTTCGATTTACGTCCTTTTTCTTAATAATTGTACAGGTCTTTAAACGTTAGCATGGATTTAACGAAGCTATGATGCAGCGAGAATTTTCATTTTTTAATCTGCCCGATATTTCATTGAAGAGTCCATTTTGAGGTCTCGCAATATTGTATAATTTACGAATCAATTTACATAACCTTAGATACTGCGCCAAACAAAATTATCTAACTCATGAATCTAAATCAACATTTATTCATTAACCGTGACACTATATCCTCTATTCGCAAAATTACTAAGAATACCAATTATTAATTCTTTGGCTGTATTAGCAGGTGCCATAAGCTAATACAGCCAAATACCTTGGCATAACTCTTGACACCAAACTGCGTTGAAAATCTCACGTAAAAGAGAAAACACAGGAACTTGACATACGTTGTAAAGGTAGGTATGTTTTGATTATTCGGAAGGAAATCCTGCCTATCAGTACATAATCAAATTATATTATACAGGCATATTCGTATACCAATTTGGACGTATGACATCCAATTTTAGGGCTGTACCAAACACAGCAATGTTAAAATAATTCCAAAATAAAGTACTCAGGGATGCTGTAAATGCATCATGGTACAAACATACTAATTGGTATACAGGCAAAAATTGACAGGTCTTAGATCTTTCCTGTACACTGGCAGTATTCATTTTTAAACACCTACGTATACTTTAAAAAGCAAAGAATTTGCTATTCAACATGAACACACAATAGCTGTGAATACAGCATTGTTTAAAAGTTGGTTTAACATAAAGTTAGCTGCCTGTATACCAAATAGCTTATACAGACGCCAGCAAATGCTACCCCAAACTGTCAAATTTTCCCAATTGAACATGAACGTTATGCTTATGTGATAAAGTTGAAAATCTGTCAAAGAAATTTGACAGATTAGGGTAGTTTGATGTGCTGGCGTCTGTACATTATAAATGACGACCTCCACCATGACCTTAAAATAGAACTCATGCAGTGACAGAGACCAAATCATCAGTGTCTATTTACACTGACCTAAATGTGGAAAACTAAGAAAATTTTAATTTGGGTGTCTCCCTTAGTCTGGCCAAGTACGACAGTCATGCCTACTAAATAACTTATGATAACTTCACTAACCCATCACGCGATCTATATTTATTTGTCACTGTCATGCAGTCAATGATAAAGAAAAATCATCAGTCAGCCTCTGTATTTTATATGTACAAAAAAATATAAAATAAAAATTAAGGGACTATCATGAAACAGAAAAGCAATAATCACGTAAAAATCGTTGTAGAAATACCAATCACTTTGGAAGCGATTGCCACCAGTTCAAGCCCTCTAGATCATCCTGAAGCATAAAATTAGACTTGATACTGGCTCAGCAATTTATCATATCCAACCTCTATTAGTAACATAGAAACAATAACCTCTAACTCTAAACTTTAACCAAATCACTTACACGTTTTCAATGCGTAATCGTAAAGACACTGATTCAAAAAACTTGATCGAAAGGCTTGGTTTCATCTTGTCCACGTTATAAAGTACTACACATGATTGAGTAAAGCGATTGCTGATGATCGATCACCTGATGCGACCGCTACAGGAGATCGTAGCTCTTGTAGCGGTGCATGAGGGTGGGGTGTAAGGGGCGAACGCACACTTACTCAGTTCCCCAAGCCAACCTCTCCTGCGCGTGGTGCACCCTGCCTAGACAAACGAGGCTCTGGCGACCAATAGATGGACTACATCCATCCAGCAAGCTGTGACTGAAGCCGGTCTGAGAGCTCTGGCATTGCTGATCACCAAGCCACCACCTTCAAAGGCTTAGGAAGCCGCTATTTAACATCATCCCTAATTGGAACGACTTCTTTCTTACTTTCATGTTTTGCTTTCTTCCTTTAAATTTTTACTACGTCGTCTCTTTCTTTCGTGTAATTTTTCCTTCTGATTATTCCAATGTCTTTTACTTAATTAGAATTTTAGTGTATCGCTTTTCTATCTTTCGTTTCGGAATTTCACGATACTATAAGTTGGTATTAAACATGTGAAAGTGTTGAGTCAGTACTTGTTAATCCAAACACCCGGGAAAAAGGATCATCCCAAAACGGTGAATCCCTGCATTTTGGCCTTTTGAAAAGATTTTTTTGATTTTAGTTCTATTTTAGAGATAACTGGCGGCCATTCATATTGTTAAGTGTCCTTTGTCCCTTAGTCTTATTTTCCAGCTGTATCATCTTTTGTTGGTTCTCATTTTAAACGTAGTCGTTTTTGTTTTTAAATGTTTAGTTTTCCTTCTACTCTTCATAACATTATAATCAGCCTATAACGTTCCCACTGCTGGGACACAGGCCTCCTCTCTGTGAGAGAGAGTGGGCCGTAATCCACCACGCGGGCCCACTGCGGGTTGGTAGATGTCACACATCTTCGAATTTTGGGTTCTACGACATGCCGGTTTCCTCACAATGTTATCCTTCACCATTTTGAGAGCAGTGGTGATGAAATAATTTACACAAAGTAAAGCGCCTGTCTGGGTCCGAACCTACGACCTACATCTAGAAAGTCGCGTCAGTTACCACTGGGCCAACACTACTCTCCTTATACTCATTTCAATCATTTTTACGTACTTTAAGTCATTAGGACTTACTTTACTTTCTTAAATATCTTTTGACAGTTTTGTATAACTTCCTTTTAAAAAATTTACATCTCATATTTGGTCCCTTATATTATTTTGAGTAGTCAACTTGGCAGGATGAGTCTGTTTGGCTCCACTTCTGCACTTCTGCATTCCATTTTTTTTATTATTTCGGTTTCGATCTTGGGATGATATATATTTGCTAAACTGTTTTACCACCTGTGAAAACGTAATCGCTCACACCTAATGTAAAAAAAATCCTTTTTTTAACAACCTATCTAAATGACAAAATTCCCATGTCATTTATTATTAAGTTAGGATAGGTTTTTAGTTTCGTAAATTTTATTTAAAAAGGGGTGTAAGGGAGGCAACATATAGTTTCCTCAACAGTCAGCCTCACCTGCACGCGGTGCACCCTGCTGCTACCGACGGTGACAGGGCTCTGGCGTCCGACAGATGGCGGACATAACCTGCTGGCCTAACTATCCCACATTCCTAACGAACTGGAGCAGTTAGGAATGCAAAACTTATTATTCCTCTGATCACGGAGATTCTGACGTGTTTTCAATTACCATCTTCAAGTTTCAGCTGTAAAAGCCGATGTTCAGAGTCTGTAAAATTCTCATTGACTATTGTAATAGTTATTACGTCTTTTAATTTGTATAACGTGGCCACCTGTGCATTCATCACTCACAAAAACCTGTAATTGTTTAATTGGTTGCTTTCCATCCGGTTGGAAGACATTCGCAGTTGTATTAAAGCTTCTCTTAGCGGTCAGGACATCACACAGGATGGCCACCAGGATTTCACAGCACCCGAGTGCACTTCTTTATGTAATAGTAAGTAGGTACTTTCGTCAAGAAAGTGAATCATACTGAGTGTTGAGATTTGTTACCTCTAGGGTGTGTGGCTCACACCTCTTGTTACGGCAAAGTCTCTAAGTTGACTGTTTGTGAACAACGAGGTGCTGCACATTGACTGGGGTAAATAGTCGCGAGACCTGTTCAAATACGGGTTTCACGGTCCGATCACCAAGTCTTTTGACGAAACTCGACGATTACATTCAAAATGGTATGTCTGAGATGAGCGCTCGCGCGTTGCGTCAGATGGCAGGGTCATAGGGTCCCCTATGACCAGGGCCTATAGACAAAATACATTTCTGTTAGCGTTCACGCCAAACGCTAAGCCAAAATGTATGGGAATGACATTACCTGTGGAAAGATTGCGTCGTGTCCTTTCCGCAGGTCTGTCAGACACAACTCCGCAGCTGCGAGTGGGCTGTCTCTTCTGTTCGCCATGAGTGCATCCTAAGGCTTGATGGTTATCGTTTCGTGCTTGAGCTACAGAATATTATTCGCCATTAATTTGCTAAAATTACCACATTCGTGACTCCTGCCTCACGCACGATCTAGTGAATCAGGATATAGTTATGAACAAAACACTTCGATGGAAGTGAAGTTACTTGAACCAGGGGTAGTGCGCGAAGTCCACCTGGTTTCCTGGACACCTGGATGTTTTGATGATTTTCTTCTTTTTTTATTAACTAGCGTACGGCACTATGGAACATAGTATCCAGAGTGTGCGCCAGCTGTTCCCTGTTGTTTCAAAGTCAATTGATAAACATCTTAGAAGTCCTATCATTCTTAGAAATTAAAGTTTATCAATCTATATAAATAAAAAGAAAAGTCCTGACTGACTGACTCATCAACGCCCAGCCCAAACCCTTGGACCCAGGAAGCTGAAATGGTACACAGAGGTTCCTTTTATGATGTTGACAAGTAACGAGGAACGATTTTTCGAAATTCAACCCATATGCGAGTTAAAAAGGAGATGAAAGTTCCGCGCGGGCAAAGCCGCTGTTAAAAGCTAGTTAGTCTATAAAAAACTCACTAACGTAATAAGAAAAAGAATTCAATTAATCTTCAATTGAACTGTATCTACTAATTCGTCGTATTAGACAGGCTGCATCTTACATGATCAAGCGTGACGATTATTAAAATCTTTTTCATACTACCTAGTAATTAACTTAGCTCATCAAGGCTGCTTTATATTGCTGTGTTATTTGTAAAATTAGTCGTAAGTTAGGGAGAATATAACCAAATTTTTTTTAAGAATGCTGCGACTCCGAGTTGAATTCGTTTTAATTGACATAATGAACAAAAGGGAAAATGTGCTGTAGCATACGTCTGGAGCTAACAATTTTGTATACACCGAAGAGCTTTCGCGATACCGCATCTGCCCAAAGATCGAGGCTCATTTTATGAGCTCTGTTAGGGCCTGTGTTTAGAAATGAACATTTGTGGAATTGTGAACTTTTATTCAACAAGCTACATCATCTGCACCGAGGCAAAGCGGGAAACATACCAAACGAAAGTCAGACGCCAACAGTGCACGAGCTTTACTCAGATTACTGCTGTTCCTTTCACATTAAACTAAATCATCATCCCCTGCCCGACTTTACCCACTGCTAGTCTTAGACTTCTCTTTTCTTGTGGCAATCCCCAAGCTCCTTCCACGAAGTCCCATTTCCTAGTCCTTGGACGCCACTCTGCGTAAGCCTTACTCCACCTGTCATCACTGGACCTTGCCAGGTTTCCTATCCAACTCCATTTGGGCTCCATAATACGCTTTCCGATTTCGTAGACTTTCATACGTCTTCGGAACTCGAAGTTTGGAGCTTTTCGTTCAGTGTTGTCATTTAAAAACGCTATTACGCTCTGTTTCGAGTGTCGAGACTCTTAACTGAGATAAGTACATTTTTATTCCCAGTCCTTATGGTGTTTATGTTGTACTGGACCATACCTTAAAACCTTCGGGTTCCAAACATATTGCAAGTACTTTTTTTTTTAAGAAAACAACTTTAAATAAACTTAAAACGTAACATCACGACTCTAATCCCAGAAGAGTTAAGCAGGGGGTATACCTACACCCACATTTCGCCGGTTACGTTTAATTCCCATGTAAAAGGGGCTATTCCCATCAACCGGTTACAAGCACAGTCTCCAGACTACTACTCAGAAATCTCTGACGGAAACACCTAAAAAAACGAATTTCTTTACCTTAAAACTCTCATATAACCATCGATTTTTCAAGCCCAAATAAAAGTCGTTTCTCAGCAATAATGTCAATTCTATGTTACTAAGACAACGACTAGTGATGCGTCTTTTTACATCCTGTATGTGTACAGTGAGCCTACTCACAATCGGCGGCTGACTATAAGTTTGGTGTAAACGCGGCCTAATACCACAATGATGGCAGTGATAGTGTTACTGACTACCGAAGACAAGGTGCTTGTTGAACGATTGAGCTCTCGGTGCGGTAGGTGTCGAGTGCTCCAAGTACTTGGCCCTACCACGCCGTGTGGCCAGTCCATCCGAAGCCACACGGCCCCACGACCACACTCGTCCCGCCGTGGGTGTCGGAAGACTTAGGGATGTGAAACGTGGATAGATAACAACATCCATTTCTTAACTGATAACATCTCAGTATTTTACACAGTATTCTTTGTCTTAGTACTTTTGTATTGGACGACTGTCCTGCTTTCTTCTCTAAAAAAATAAATACTTTACGAAAAACATTAAAATGTTTTCATGCCTAAATCCGCGAAGGGAGCACTGAGGACAGTATCTAGTGCTCGGACTTTAAATAATAAAAAAAAAAATAGATTAAAAAATCTATTTTCGCTATTATAATTTATGTTGTATAAAAAATATGACAATAGGTAAAAAAATCTAAGAAACACGCTTACAAAACCAAAAAAAAGCAGAAAATAATTACAAGAAAGCGTGGGGTGCTTTTTGAGGTATTTTTATAATCTGTTAATATCAAGCACCCCACGCATTTTTAAATTATTTTCTGCTTTTTTGGTTTTTAAAGCGTATTTCTTAGATTTTTTTACCTATTATTTATTGTCATATTTTTTTTATACAACCCTTGACAACACTGATTGGTTTATTTTGTAATGGCCTGGACTTGGGACCTTACTCTTAACGTTTCGGATTTTTTATGTACATTTTTTAATCTATGTTGCATTTTTCTTTTAATAACAAAAATAAAACTGATTGTAACGAATAACTTGACTACTCATTAAAATTCCATTCTTGATTCAATTAATGATAGATGGGGTGACAACGTTATGAGGGATGTATGTACTCGTGAACAATAACTTTTCTGTAATTAACGTTTTTGAATAAAGCCCAAGTCTTGATTCAGTTAGCGATTGATGGGGTGACAACGTTATGATGAATATTGGAACTTGACATTTTGCGAATTGGACAATCTGCTAAATGGACACCCTTCGAACTGGACACTTTGCAAACCCTGGACATTTTGCGAATTGAATATGGCGCCTACATGACGTGGATCACTTTGTTAGATACGACTATATTACAGAGGTGTAGACACGGTAGCTCGCGAGCCAGCGTCGTAATCATTTGAATGTTGAAATTGTATCTACTGTTCTGGGAAGGTTTATTTATCTTTGAAGATGATGGATGAGGTCTCATCCATCATCTTCAAAGATAAATAAACCTAGTCGAAGTGGATTTGATTAATGGAAAGAATTCCATTGAGGGTTAAAAAATTAAAATCAATAAACTCAAAGTCTGCTGTACTATTTTCTAAGATCACTGTTTGCCAGTCCAATGGCCGTGGCCGGTGGCGACAGCAGCGTCATCGGTGGAGTTGGGCTGGACTTCTGCTGATCACGAGGGACCACTTTTTGACGCACTGGTGATTCTTTGGTTTCCTAATTTGTATCTTCTTCTCAGTTTTATTATTTTTTACTGTTATGTTCAAACGACAAACCAATCTTTTGTTTCGTCTGGTGTCTTGTACTTCTCTTTTCGCGTATTTCGGTTATTATCTTAGTTCTTTTTTATAATAATAAAATAAATAATTGCATGCAATGGGATCGCACGCTCGCTTGGCGGCTCAGTATCAGGCTGCTTTGGAGTCTGGTTCGCTACCCCAGTTCCTGACAACAGGAGTTACCCACCTGCTCCATAAATCGGGTAGTACCGCGGTACCCAAAAATTATAGGCCGATCACTTGTTTACCGACGGTCTATAAAGTTGTTACATCCATTTTGAGAGCTAAAATTTACAATCATATAGACACTAACTCTATCATGTCTGTCTCTCAAAATGGATGTCGGAACGGGTCCCGCGGTACTAAGGAGCTGCTCCTCATTGATATGGCCATTAGCCAACAGGTTCGCCGTTCCCGAAAGGATCTTTCGACATGTTGGATAGATTACAAGAAGGCCTATGACTCAGTGCCACATACATGGCTCATGAGGGTGCTGGAGTTGTATAAAGTAGATACAACTCTGCGCACCTTCCTGGTGTCATGTATGGGGCAATGGAGGACGGTCCTTCGATATCCAGGATGTCGAAACATCCAGAGGTATAGCGAGCCGATAAGGATCGAGCGAGGTATATTTCAGGGCGACAGTTTTAGTCAGCTTTGGTTCTGCCTAGCCCTGAATCCTCTAAGCACATTGCTGGACGATTGGCTGAGGAGAGGTGGTCCGGTTATATCTCACCTCCTCTACATGGATGACCTAAAACTCTTTGCCCCCAACAATTTGCAAATGATGGAGCTACTGAAAGTAACTGAAACCTTCAGTAGCGCCATCAGGATGGAATTTGGTGTGGACAAATGTGCGGTCATGCATGTAAAGCGAGGGGAGATTGTGGAATCCGTGGGAACCCAACTCTCGGATTCCATAAACCTTCGAGCCCTCTCCGCAGCCGAAACCTATAAGTATTTGGGTATGTCGGAAGCGTTGGGCATCAATGTTACTGACATGAAGCAATCGTTGAGGGAGCGCTTCTTTGGCCGCCTGAAAAAAGTATTTAATAGTCTTTTATCAGGTGGAAACAAGGTGCGCGCCTTCAACATTTGGGTCATGCCGGTTTTGATCTACTCTTTCGGCATACTCAAATGGACTCAGACCGAACTCGACGCCCTGGATAGGAAGGTCCGTACGCTGCTGACTGCATATCGAATGCATCACCCACGGTCACCGGTAATGAAATTTCGCACAGAGGTTCCTTTTATAATATAAACAAGGAATACGAAGGATTTTTCTAAATTCAACCCCTAAGGGAGTTAAATAGGGGATGAAAATGCCGCGCGGGCGAAGCCGCTGGCAAAAGCTAGTTATTTTATAAGATTAGTGAATAAGCCAAACAGACAAGAATCAAGAATCTTTCGGTGCATCATAGTTTTAAGAGTAAGTAATCCTTCAATGATTTAGACTGACTAAAACTAGCAAGTCATTTCTAATAAACAGTATCCGCTTCTATAACAAGTTGCCAAAGTCGGTTACAGAACTTAGCGATGGAAAGTTTAAAACGCACATCAAACGTGTCCTTATCAAAAAAGTATATTATAAGATAAAAGACTACGTTGAAGACAGGGAAGTTTGGCATTAATTCCTTCTGCACATGTGGCTTCCCTGGTACCTCATTAACAGCATAACTATGTGAAAGTCTATAAACTGCTCTCAAATACAAAGTTCTTTTTTATTCTTTTTATTTTTACAATGCTGACATAGGTATTCTCGTCATTAATTGACATTATACATCAATTTTATTTAGGTTCATTTTATTTATGTAGATTATTTTACATATTGTGAATGAGTGAACGTTGTAGGTCTTACTGACTGTAGATTTGTAGACGATTTTCTATTCTGTATTGGTCTAAGTACCTGGTACTTATTGACAGGCCTGCGCGGTCCTCCCATACATTTAATCTCTGTAATTTGAAAATATTGTTAAAGCCAATTATTTTTAAAAGAGTAACCGTGGAGTTTCTGGCCGGCTCTTCTCCATAGGAAACAACAATTTGGAACCGTGCACCTAGCTTCTGACGTTTCATAAGTGCCCATGCAGGTTTATATGAAATAAAAATATTTTGATTTTTGATTTTTTGATCTGTTTGACTCTTCGGAGACAATTTTATAGTTAGTCAAACTTTCGGTGTTTGGAGGCCAGGTAGGATTTAAGTCGGACATTATTGTAACATATGTAATCTTATCATAGAATAGGTACGACTGACATGCTAAAATACTTTTAGTTCACAAGACCACAAACAATATGTAACCGGATTCAGAGTAAAACAAATTAATTGTAACAGTTTTTTGGCCTTAAGCTATTGGGATTTATTTAATTGGCAAACGTTTTGTTCTGAAATATCTAAAATTAACAATAATATCCGTATTTTTTTTTTCTGCCTTGAAAACAGAATTCCTCGCCATGCATTTTGTACCTAATGCAAAATATAGGTACCTATATAGTCAGTGATTTAATATTTAAATATTGTAATGTTATCTTTAAGCACAATTGTAAAAACTACAAATAGACTGAATTTGGACTGCCTAAAAGCCTTCAGCAGTACTACTATGCAGTATTTTGAACCACCTTGCAGTTGGCTGGGTGACAATATTCAGTCCGTCTGTGTTCGATTCTCCTCGTGAGATAGTTTGTAATTATTTATTATAATTAGTACCTAAGTAATGCTAAAACAGCAAAATAGATATTTAAGACTACTAGTGGTGTGTAGAACCTAATAACGAATTGAATGTAAGGAGGCGCAAGGGAATGCAAACGGAAACTGGTTTGTTGAGATGGACGTGCAGCTTACCACTAGGTACGTTCTGTTGAAGAGGCTGTAGTTACTGGCGTGGTAGGAAAATTAGGCTGCAGTCAAATGTAGCAACGAACAACAATCATTAGTTCTTCCAGATTCCTTGCATAATGGCTTTAAAACAAAATGCACTACTTAGTAATTTGAAAACGATTATGCAAGGAAACATTTTTAGGTATAAGTAGAAAGACGGTTGATGTTGTACTGTCGTAAGGAAACGTGTCAGTGGTGAATGCACACATGATCGAATAAAACGTTAGTCGATATCTACAAGGACGTAATAAAATTGCGGCTGGATTTTATCGCGCATTCGGGCTTTCAACTCCCTGTTGAATCGAGTATTGAGAATCTAACAGAGAGCAAAGCAAGGACCAGCGCGTTGAAACACACTATTCGATTTTCAAATCTCAGCGCTGAGCAAAGCGTTGAAAGATCAAGTGCGGGAAAAAAACGATTTTATTTAGTCCGTGGGAACGTGGGCTTCAAAAGAAATTCGAGGATTGCGTTTGGGTTCCAATGCGTCTGAAAATTGAAATTGTTTGCAAATTATGTAAAGACGTCGGTTATCTTTAAGATAGTATTAGTTTTAAGAGAATATTTATCTTGATTCTAAATCTTTAACTTGTCTCTATTAAGACATAAAAATATTATAACATCAATATTAATTTAATAATCAATATTTCTGAAATATCTCAACAACGCAGTAACAGATTAAACTACCTGAATATGTTAGCGGCATATGGTCTTCTATCAGGACAAAACTTTGAGCTTGGCTTTTGTGGGGTGTTCTTAATACTTCAATCACAAATCACGCAATGGTAGTAACAAACATAACTCGATGACTAAAAATTTGAGAGTCCGCCAAAAACAAAACTGTAATTAACTTTAGTAATGCCTACACTAATTTGATAACTACTGACATGTTATTCTATAATACGTATAATGACCCTGAGATCATAGCTTATAAATATATTGACGTAATAAAAAAATCGCTACTATCAGATACTGCAATTAAGTCAGCCCCGAATGGTATGCGGGAAATCAAGCCTTGGATGAGCGCTGGTGTACTTCGATGTATTAATCTCCACGACAAAATGCAACTGGAAACTATAAAGATCCCTGTAGTAAAATACTACAAATCACTTTCACACGTTTTCGTAACTTTTGAACAAACTTAATAAAGAAACTAAAAAGAAAATCACAAAGAGAGCCAATTATTATGTCGATAAACAATCCAAAACGGCTCTGGTAAAAAATTTACGAAATTACAAAATTTAAAACCCCAAAATCAGACAATCCTAATCTTCTTAAGATCACACTACACCCTCTCGATTCTTTAAACCGTATTAATCAAGTTTTCGTTAAAATATAAAAAAAAATTAACAAAAGCGAAAAATTTAATTATCTAATCTGTCCAATCCTAGTTCTTCATACCTAAGTAGTGAACAACATACTACATAATTCGTACAGCTTGACACTGACCCGCAGGAAGTACTCGATGGCATACTCATGGGTCTCGATTCTGAAAACTCACCTGGCTGGGACGATATACCTACAATGTTTTTGAAAATTTCTAAGAACTTCTTGGTCCCTTTTATAAGTCTAACTAGCTAACCTGTGCTTTAGAACCGAGATATTTCCAGCTGCTTTAAAACGATCTATAGTTACGCCGGTGCACAAAGGGGGACCAGAACGATGTCAGTAACTACCGCCCTATACCGGTTCTACCATGCATCGCAAATTTTTGAAAAACTGCTAAATAACAGACAAATAAGTTTCAACATAAACATAACATTTTATCTTCCTCACAATATGGATTCAGAAGGGGTCTCTCTACACAAGACGCTGTTAAGACATTAACTTGCGATATAGTCTATTATGGAGATAAAGGCATGAAATGCCTTACAGTATATTTAGACCGAAAAAAGCATTTGACACCGTTTCTGTCCCCATCCTTCTGCACAGACTTGAAACAATCAGCATAGGGGTTACGGCTCTCTCTCTTTTTGGTATTAATCTATCTAACCGAAAACAGCAGGTTAGAGTTGGGAACTTAACTAGTGATGAAGAAACTATGTTTTGGAGTACCGTAGGGAAGTGTGGTTGCTCCGACACTGTTCCTAATTTATATAAATGAGTTGTGTAATATCGAGAACTGTGGCGCACAAGGTTTTTCATATGCAGATGACACCGCAGTAGTTTTCGCCTGTAACTCTTGGGCTACTGTGCGTAAGCAGCAGCCTGCTGAACGTGGATAAGCGGTAATAGCAAGTTGGTCAAATGCTAATCTTTAAACCCTCATCGTTTATAAAACGAACTTCATCTGCTTTACTACAAATCGGGATACTGACCAAAGATTTTCCTGGCACACTCATTTCGAAAATACCATGGTCAGAAAACTTATATGGAAAAAACGAAACGTTGCGGCATGTGATGCCCCCTTGTAACGGTTATTACATACTGTATACCGATCTGGAGATGGGCTACCAAGACTACATTTCTAGACCTAGAAAGGGCTCAAAGGTCTCTCAGCAAAGTTATGTATTTTAAGCCCTTTCAATATTCTACAGATAACCTTTCCAGGATTAGCAATCTGCTCAATGTTAGGAAATTATAAATTTTAATTATAACCATACATGCAGCACAAGAACCCCTTATTTGATCCATCAAACCCCGAGAAATTAGTATTAACCAGAATATTTTAATTCAGAACCTGTACCCAATGATAACATACATCAGTTAATCAATCATAATACACACATACCTACTTACACCTACACACCCCACACATCCATACACATACACACACCCGCACACACCCATACACGCATGAACACTGCACATACCTGAACATGCTACAACAACTTTTTTTAACTCCTAAGAACCTAAGCTTTTTCTTAACTCTTTTAATTATGGCTCAATACTGTAGCTAACAACCTATGGGAAGTTGCGAGGTAACCCCATCACAAGTATCCTTTTAACTGACTGGGGCTGCCTCAATTTTGTGCTTTAAAACAATTGTATGAGAACCAATAAAAACTTTTATTACTATTATTTCTTTCATTTCACTAAATACACAAATACATTACATTTTTAAATATTACTATACAAAATATAGAAACATTTCAAATTAATAGCCCACTGGTATCGAGAACAGGGTCCAAGCTACCGGCCGGCGGTCAGGGCTCCAGAAAGAGGAACCTCTTAACAATGTGAGCCGTGTCAAGAAGTACCGCTTTCTGAATTAGGCCTTTGACCCAGCTGCCCAACGAGAGCCTCAGGTGGTTGGTCGAGGCTCTTGGCTGTCAAGCCATTGGCTGTAACTACTATCGGCATAATGATCGCTGAGTCCACATCCCACATATCGACAACCTCGCGAGCCAAGTCAAGATACTTGATACGGTCGCGTATGACGAAAGCGCGAACGCCAAATCAAGTATCTTGACTTGGCGTCCGCGCATTCGTCATACGCGACCGTTATGTCAACTATAATTGCGCGCCGCTCTAGTCGATCCACCACCACTATATCAGGCTTATTGGCTATAATAGTCCCGTCAGTGATAGATCCCGATAGATCGACCGAGTACAGTGTGATATGTCCATTTTCGAGAACTGAGTCGGGCCCTTACCTATGGTACGGCACTTCCGATTCCACAAGGCTGTACTTCAGAGCAAGTTGCTGGTGGAAAATCAGTTAACTCTCTTCGTTAGCTAGACGAGAACACCCGGAGATAATGTGTCTGATGGATTCTCCCGGACGGTGGCATGCCCGACAGATGTTAGATGAAACTATAAATGCGTGGGAGTATTGGTGCAAGGTGTCCGACTCACACTGAAGAAATTTTGCCTTCTGCAACAGTTGGTAGGTTTTAGATGGCGGGTTGAGGGAACTAAGGGACTGATGAAGTTGTTTAGGAATTACTCCTATTGTAGATAGCACTATGGGGACTAATGCTACTTTTGCAGATGCCAGAGTCGTTATTTAGTTGGTTATTTCGTCTTTTAGTTCGGTGTATTTAGATCATTTTTCAGCTATAGTCTGTAAGTTATGCATATTGGGCACAGATTACTGTGCCCAATATGCATAACTTACAGACTCTATAAGGAACCCAGTTTTATTTATTTTATCGATTAATATGATGTCGGGTATGTTAAAGTGGATAGTGCGATCTGTGAGTATGGCTCTGTCGAACTACAGTTTCGTTGTGGGGTTCTCTAATACCTTTTCAGTGTAGTATTTATAATAAGGTACTACGTGTCTGTATGTTTATAATGGGCTAGTTTTTGATGTATAACGTTGGTTACTTGATCGTGTCGATGTTTCTAGACTGTCTGGGCTATTGATTTGCAAGCACTGGTAATATTTTAGTTTGTCTCTGGGGAACTATTGCATTTTCTACAAGTATCCGTTGCTAAATTTTTGTTATATTTTCAGAACTTCTTGGTCTCACTCAATTACTTGGTCTTGAATTGTAAGCATGAACCCTTCAGTCTTCGGGAATAGTTTACCTCGATTTAACCATGCATTCGACGCATCTTTGTCAACATTTAACTGGCATAAATCTTGGCGATGTCTTCCGTGTAGAGACTTCTGGGTCCACTTTTGACATTAGGTTCTGTCGTCCCAGAGGGGTTAGGAGTGTTAGGCTCATGATCATTTGGGTTGCTATTGTGGACATTAACTGCTGCCTGCCTGATATTGCAATAAAAATGTTTTTCGTTTTGAATGAATTGATTATTTTGTTGTTTTCTTAACGTGCAAGCTTTATTAAATCTTTGAAATCGGCCTGTTACAACTGAGAGTTTTAAGTGTATCTACTCGTAGCGTGTGTGCTGCTTGAGTATTTGGTTCTTCGTGTACGGTATGAATTCTATATTGTCTTATGATTTTGTTTACATCTTCCTTTAATTTTCTACTTCTACTGCCGTTAATGAATTGTGTCATTTATTATTATAATTTTGTCTTCTCTTTAATTTCATATATATAAATTAATGGGTCATTTATTCTCAATAAAATTCATTCATACTAATATGAAGTGTTTTTTTTAAAGTTCCCTGTATCCCTTTATAGTACAACGTGCCCCAAATATTCATCAAGAAGAATCAAGAAAGAGATAGAGGTATGTGTAAGTATGTAATCATTATTTTCAGTGTCTCCAAAAAGCCTTCTCCATCACGGCAGCATTTACTTGTTGCCTACATTGCGTTTATTAGTTTACCCTAATTAACCCAAGACCTCATACGCCCAATTAGAGTATAGAGTTAAAAGCATAAAAAAATAGCCAAAGCTCATTTTTTAAAGCTTACTATTATAATTCCGTTATTGGTTGATTTTCTTACACATATTGAGTATATATTTTAAAATATTTTTACAAAAATGATAAAAATAATGACCTATCGGCATCAGAACCAGGGCAAATCATGACATGCGTGATGAGTTTCGACATCTAAGCAACATCATCATCATCTGACTAGCCTTTATGAAGTGTCGGCTTCCAGACTAACTGAGTGCAGCTGAATACCAGTATTTTACATGGAGAGACTATGTATCTTACCTCCACAACCCAGTGACTGGGTATTACGATACCCCTTGATAAGATTGCTTGTCGCACTTTCGGGCTTATTACGACCCGTAAAGACTGTCAAAGATCCACGCATGACAGCCGAGACCAGCGGCTTAACGGCCTTGGTTTGTAAAGAACCATTCACAGACCAAGCGTAGCTAAATCAGATCGACCCGCGTGGCTGTACTTAGCTTACTTAGCCACAAACCCCTCAACATCTACACCATCATTTGATTTTGTGTGTCTAGTCTGTTAAAATTTCACCGTGAAAACTTCGGAGAAGTGAACTAGAAGTGAGCGGACATTGCACCTGACTGTGGAAATTGACACTATTGGCAGTCTCACGGTGAGATTGTTCCAGAATGAGATTGTTCCTAAATATATAGGCCTAACCTAGTTAGAGGAGTTCCCTAAGTAATCCTTAGTCAGCGGTAGTAGTTGCCAGTCACTACCACGACAATCTTGCTCTACCCCAACTAAACAAAAGGTGGTCACATTCACATAGGGTTGCCAACCGTACTCTAAAATAGAGGTACTGTGTACTTTATAATTTGTTACTCTAATAGAGTACGCTAAAATACTCTTTTTTACATAAACTGACTTTTTTGGCATATTTTTTTTTTCTGAAGCCAGCCATGTCGTATAATTTGTTTATTTCGATTTTGTGCGCCTTTTAATCACTGTGAGACTTACTATTTTTTGTCGGTCATGATTGTGAAGTGGCGAGAAGAGAGGAAACGTAAACGGCTCCATTAAAATTTATTAAAAATAAGCTGGATTTGTGAATGTTTGGAGACCTACAAGTCCTTTGAAAACAATAAAAGTAGATAATTAACGCAAAAAGAGCTAAAGACTTTCTTTTTATTAATATGTACCCTGTATTTACTCTCTTTTAAATCAGACCATAAGTACTACTACTTTTTCTAGAAATAGTTGGCAACCCTACATTTACATCAAGCTAAGCTGAATTAACGATAGGTTTCTTTACTCAGCCTAGTGTAGCGACCACAGCTTTGTGACGTGTAACCAATTTTGGAGATCAGCGACCTAACTGTAGTGCTATTCTGTAAAAATATCACCGTGAAAATTAAGGTGTAGTTAGCTGGCAATAGTATCAATTCCTAGCAGCACATACAATGACAGCTCACTTCACCTATGCTTTCACGGTGAGATTTTCATAGAATAGCCCAGATGGTTGTGTAGTTACGCAGTGGGACAGTCATACAGGCACTTGCCTTCCTCACACAACTTCGACATCGACATTACCATGGGCCTAATAATATCGGAGGGAATTATTTGCCCAATGGATCTTCAACGCAATGCTTAGCGCCGAGAGTTCAAAATCGAACACTGTGTTTCAACTGATACTCGCGCTGAACTCTGTTGGATTCTCAATGTTCAGTTCAACACAGAAAGTTGGAAATCTTATGAAATCAATCAAATCAAAACATTTTTATTTCATATAAACCTGCATGGGCACTTATGAAACGTCAGAAGCTAGGTGCACGGTTCCAAATTGTTGTTTCCTATGGATAAGAGCCGGCAAGAAACTCCAAGGTTACTTACTCCAAGGTAAAAATAATTGGCTTTAACAATGTTTTCAAATTACAGAGATAAAATGTATGGGAGGACAGTGCAGGCCTGTCAATAAGTACCAGGTACTTAGACGAATACAGAATAGAAAATCGTCTACAAATCTACAGTCTGTAATGCCTACAACGTTCTCTCATTCACAATATGTAAAATTATCTACATGAATAAAATGAACCTATTTAAACATAGTGACATGATTTCCATGACAATCACTAAAATGTGTGTGTGTGTGTGTGTGTGTGTGTGTGCGTGCGTGTGTGTGTGTGTTGTGTGTGTGTGTGTGTGAACCGATTTTGATTTAGTTTTTTTTGTTTGAAAGGTGTATTAGTCGGGAGTGTTGATATGTTTCATCAAAATCGGCTCAGCCGTTTGAAGATTATCAGCTCTTTTCTGGTTGAAAAAAGGGTTTTAGCCTCTTCCATAGGTCTGATCAACTCAAAATTTGGAATTCTATTACTTCAATGATATTAGACGAAAAAAAAAACATTGAACTGATGCTGGAGCAACACCTGGAATTTCCAGGAAACCCAAGTTATTCACCAACAAACAGCAAAAGTATCGTGTTTGGGCTCATTGAAAAGGTCTCAATGAATAGATTATAGATAAATGGTGATTTAAGGGAGACATTAAGGTTAAAAAGCAAGAAATAAAAATTTTAAAAACCCCCGACCCAAACAAAAACTCTAAAAAGTAAAAAATAATATTTGGAGGCCTTTTAATTTGAACGTAATATTTTAATCAGGGCATTGTCAAATTGGGGGACGGCTAGGCCTCTGTTTAGCTTTTTCATTGACCGTCTTAATTTTTTTGATAAGAACAAGTTTGATGTGCGTTTAACACAACTGAATTTGGCAACTTGATATAGAAGCGGATACTGTTTATTAGAAATGACTTGCTAGTTTTAGTCAATCTAAATTTTGGATTCACAATTTCGTCTTTACTACGTGTATTCAGATTATGGAAATCGGATCGTTTTTTGAAAAGACGTTTTTGCGAACATACAAGATATTTTCTAGGATATAAAGAGAAGGCAGAGTTAGTATCGCTGATCAATTTCGCTGAATTTGTTTCTAAGAGACTCGCGAAGCCCCAAGGCATCCAGGGCACGATATAATACCGTTGCAATATTTTATGCATGCAAAATGCAATATCATCATGCTTGGCTTTATGCTGGTCCTGCCTCACCACCACAAGGGCATGTTAACTAATATTGATTGGTATTTCAAAAAAAAGGAACGGATCGCAAGCTCTGGAAGTCCTGAGATGTCTTTGCCCAACAGTGGGATGATAAAGGCTAACAGTAAGTATATTTAAAAATACTGATGGAGCTGATGAAGATTGAAAGAATATCTTTGCAATGTACATTTATGTCAAATCTCTTAGTCTAACAGCCAGTTGCAGAAACGAACTTTAACTTTTAAAGCCGTCATTAAATACTAATCTTCCATTAACTTGTTGCAGAAAGCAATATTAGACTCCTTTTAAATGGTTCTTTAGTTTTATATAGTGTAGGGTCAAACGAGGCAATCTGTCACGGTGTTTGTTGCACAAAGCAAGCACCATCAGCGCCCTTTTTTTTTTGAGGGTGGAGCAGGGGGCATGTCAGACTTCCACTGACTAAAACCCACCCGTGTTCCTTCAGTTGCGTGTGGCCACGGTATCTCTTTCGAACAACCGTCGCCTCTGGCAGGCATCGGCCCTTGCGGACCCCACCAGTTGATGCTGACTACTCTTTGAGGCACCATTAGCGCCTTAAAGTTGTTTTGTCCAACATCATTAAAATAATGAAATCATTAGCGTTAATTATCCATTATGTAATGTAGCATTGATGTTTGTCTTCTTGCAACAGTGTGTTAATCTTGTCAAAGCACGTGCGTGAGTTCTATGTACTTACTATAATACTAAGGGTCGTGGTTTGTCTTTCATTGAAATGTCAACTCAAACGTGCCTGTAAAAGATTTAATGGCAATAAATGCTTTGAGTTTGAGATTAATGTATAAATCTTCTAACTCGATCTAAGTTTAGTTCTAGCACTTTTAGCCTAAAGCTCTGAGCCAGTTAACTCGATCTAACTTTAGTTCTAGCACTTCTACCCTAGAGCTCTGAGTCAGTTTTTGCATTTCCAACTTTATTACGATTCGGATAAATAATGACAACTTAGCTTTGAACCAAGACGTCAGTTTTGTAAAAAGAACTGCGTTATTACCTAAACATAGGGTTCTTAATTTAAAAACTGGCTTGGCGATTTAAGCATAATAGCAAAAACATAATCATTCTATAATGTTCCTAATGCTGGCCAGGACAGGTCTACTCTCCACACGGACTGGGCCGTAATCCACAACGCGGGCCCAGTGCGGTTTGGTAAATGTCACATGTGTTCGAATATTTGGTTCTAGGACAAGCCTGTTTCTTCACGATGTTTTCCTTGTAAGGCTAAGCAGTGGTAATGAAGTAATTTACACAAATTAAAGTGCCTGTCAGGGTACGAACCTATGAGCTACAAAGCTGGCTGTGTACCAACTTAATCACCAAGAACACACGTAAACGTTACGTAATGTAGACTCAACAAAGTTACGTAAACTGTGACGGCAGACATTTGTTCGGGCTTGTTCGGGTTAAACCTGATTGAAATAAAAACCTTATTTTGTTTTGATACAAAAACTTTCCAAGTGGCAATTTTTATGAGACACATAACGTTCTAAAGACGCCAGCATGTAATAAATAAAACAATGTTGGTGCATAGAGTATTTATTGAATCAACATCAAGTTGGACACTACAATAAATGGATTTGTTCTCATCTTCCTAATTAATTGATTCAAGGATGGTGCTTAAACATCTAGACGGTTTAAAAATGTAACATTATTTAAATATTATACAGGAAATCTCATTGATATACAAAAAACCCAAGATGCACTCTCTCGAATGAAGGTAACAATCAAAACTGTTGCCAATTAAACGTCAACTATAATTAAAAAAAAATTGTAACATCAATCTTACACGCATGTCTTTCAAGAGTGGTTTTTACAAAGCATTGTCCAAAAAGACAGACTGACGGCACTATTGACACCAGCGTACTTACATTGCGCCCATTTATGCGGACGTTTTTGAGCCGCTGACTGTGTATCTTTGTATATCAATGGGAAACCTACACAAATTCCTATATTCATAGAATTTATAAAAGTTGAGCAACATTGTTGTGTCTTTGTGCTGCGAGCAAAATCTTTCATGTTTCTCTTCGGGGAACACAAGCATCCGAAGAACAAATAATGGTAATGTTTGGACGAACCATTTTAATTTAGGCACAGCCAAGCTATGTGGACCGGTAGGTAATGTAGCCGGCAAAAATGTTGAGCAGCTGTTGCTCAACTTTTCTGTCATAGGAATGCGAAGTTTAAGTCATCCAAATTGGGCAAACACGTTTACCCGCCTCCTAGCCAAAGCGAACGGTCACACGTGTTCGTGATCAACCGAATGACAACGCCTTTCGGGTTCGCCGAAAATAACGAACGAGGGGGTCGCGTGTGCGCAACTATCGCTTTGGCTAAGACGCATCCTTAGAGTAGGGTATTCCTACATATAATATCTTGATTAATCATTCGTTTTTAATCTTTATTGAACATCGAGAGTGTAAAATGTACCATCAAGTAATTGTTGCCCCAGTATATAAAATTTTAACAGTACATTAGTAATTCTTTTACGCAATAGAACTTCTACTAGATAGTTTATTTTCGAAAAACGTATTTAAAGTCAGGAAATTAATTTGTCAGTCAAGGAATTTACTTTTTCAGTCAGGCAATTTAGTTTGTCAGTCAATAAAATTCGTGAATTTATCTAAACCCGCGTATTGCTTAAACGTTACAGTAATAGTAGTAATTAATATCGAATTTTAAAGCTTTAATTTATTAAAATTTCAAACCAAATAACACTGTCTGATCCGGGAATCAAACCCATGGCCGCATACTCAGTAGAGCTTACAACAATTAGACGAATGAGGCAGTTTATTACATTGCTTTTGAAAATCCTACCTAATGTTTAGCTTAATAAAAGAAATATTAAAGCTATATAATTGTCGGTAAGTAAAATAAAACTTTTCTTTTTTAAGATATCATATAATTGATTTGAACTGTTATAGAGCGAAATAACTATCGCTAAACTGTCGTTATAACAATGATGTAAGGCTACAACAACATACATGTATGGCTGACATCAAATATTCATATTTCCCATCTATAAAATGTATATAACAAAAAATGGAGAGAAATTCACAGGACATCAAAAATTCGTAAGTATCGCCGTCAATGGGAAAAGTGGTCAAAAGACTGGCACCATTGCCACTTTGTATGGCGATGCTGATACTTTGACCAAAGAATAGGCCAGCCCTCTGGTATTTCCCATTGATCGGTTAAAAGTCTGTACAATTTAAAAACAGTGAGCAATTAATTTAAAACTAAAGTTCTCAACAATACTTTCCGTTTCTAATTGGCACAATGTCCCGGTAAAGAGACACAAAAATAACGCTTTAAAAAACCGAGCTTTACATAACACTTGGTGTGCGTAAAACAGTTCTTCCAAAAGTGTAGATAAAATTATACAATTCGTTTCATTTCAATTTCAGAAATAAACTAGTGCTTAAGCACCACAGTTTACCTAGATCAGTCATCGATCTCTCTTACTTATGTCAAAAGTTTAGAAAAAACACAGAGTAACAAAGAAATGGTAGTTTTCCCCTTTGGTAAGTTGAAGATGCGCTAAGGTAATTCGCGAAATTCAAAAAAAATATAGGAAAAAAAAGTATTCATTGTGACTCGCACAGGACCATCACATATTAAACTAAACACACATTAATACAAAAACTACAAAAACAAAATTTCTTAGGAGTAAAAAAAACAGAAAGTGCTATTAAGTCCTAGTCCTGCAAATTCCAATTCAAATTGCGCTGGCTACCTTGGCGCTAGCCCCTTAGGTACTACCTACTGATGTTTGATGACTGTGCAGTCCATCAATTTATTACTCTGTGACAAAATTTTAATAGAATATTCAAACAACCGAATCGAAAACGTATTTTTTTTCTTTAAAAGAGATTAATATCTCAGAAAATACATAGTATACAATATAAGACCGATCTAAAACGTCAATTTAATATTTACAAGATCTCACTACGGGTAAAATACAACAGTAGGAAAGAGTCTTTAGTCTCACACTACAACTACAACCTACGTGGTCAAGTTCATTTAAAGCTTACACATTTTAATATACAAACATGGAATGAATAAAATTACGGTGTAACTTGATTGTGGTCGATTGACTGTCGATATATTTACAGGTCGCGTCGGTTGATGATAACCCCACATGGTAATCGCACTACAAAATCAGCCTATAATATTCCCACTACTGGGACACAGGCCTCTGTGAGTGGGAATGGGCCGTAATCGGGCCCAGTGTGGGTTGGTAGATGTCACCATATCTTCGAATGTTTGGTTCTTGGACCACCTCACGATGTTTTTCCTTCACCGTTTTGAGAGCATTGATAATGTTTTTTTTTTAACAAAGTAAAGTGCCTGCCTTTTTCCAACCTACAACTCGCAAGTCACGGCCGTTACCACTGAGCTACCACTGCTATCTGCTCAGCACTGATGGCAACCCCACTAGATCGACCAGAACTTTCGACGTCATCGATCGACCACAATTAAGTTGCAACTTTACTACGTTCACATTAAGATATTAAATTTCTCTTGGAATTACTAGGGCTTTGAAAGGAGCAGCGGAAGGCGTTGCTCCGTCTACATGATCGAGAGATGGCAAAGGCTCTTCGGGAGCTGGCAAGAAAGAAAATCTTTGCAACATCGTCGTTGTGAAGATAAAAATGTTGCACTTAGCCAAAACGTCACCCATACATCTGTGTTTGGCTAGTCCAAAGGGAAAGTAGTGATCGGGGAGAGAGATTTTTCCCTCACGTATAAATCGCTCTGGCTTGAAGGAGTAGGGCTCAGGGAACATGGCCTCGTCCATCAAGATGTTTGTGAAGTTGCTCAGCACCATCGTATCCTGGAACGAAGAGATGATGGTAAAATATCGGTATTGTATTTATTTAAAACTTTAAATTATAATATGTACAGGTATCTTGTTAGAACCTATATGTTCGAGCCGTTTGGGGTAGAAACTCTAGGGCCATGGGGTCCGAGTGCCAACTTAGTTTTCAGAGACATTTCCAGCGGTTGGTCGACTCTTCACGTGACCGAAGGGCTGGCCTATTTTTCGGCCAAAGAATCAGCATTGCCATACAACGTCGCAATGCTGCCAGCCTTTTGGGCACTTTTCCCATTGACAACGATGCGGACGTATTTTTTGATGCCTTATGATTTTTTTTTATATACCTGTACAAATATCGGTTGATAATATACAGTAAGGCGGAAGTAAATGTTTAGGTCCAACAAGAAATCATTTTGAATCTTTTTGCTCTGTTGTTCGGCAATGAGAACGGTTTTTCCTCCTCTATGTGTCAGTCAAATTAGATCATCGTCATCTGCCTAGGATTTTTCCCAACTATGTTGGTGTCGGCTTCTAGTCTAATTGGATGCAGCTGAATAATAGTACATTATGGTACAAGTGTGTAACGTTGGTGATTATCGCTGAGGCGCCATTGAGACCCGAGCCGTTAGGCGAGGGTCTTAAGAGAGTCGAGGACGATAATCATCAATACACACGTGTATCATACGAAGTTTTTCAACACACTTGCGAAGAAAATAATACTACAAAATCATCATCATCATCGTCATCGTAATCGTCATCGTCATCATCGGCATGTCATCGTCATCGTCAACGTCATCGTCATCATCATCGCCGTCATCGTCATGTCATCATCATCGTCATCGTAAACGTCATCGTAATCGTCATCGTCATGTCATCGTCATCGTTAACGTCATCGTCATCATCGTCATTGTCATCGTAATCGTCATCGTAATTGTCATCGTCAATGTCATCGTCATCGTCATCGTCATGTCATCGTAATCGTAATCCATCGTCATCGTAATCGTCATCGTAATCGTCGTCGTTATCGTCATCGTCATCGTTGTCATCGTCATGTCATCGTCATGTCATCGTCATCATCATCGTCGTCATCGTCATGTCATCGTCATCATCGTCGTCGTCATCGTCATCGTCATCGTCATGTCATCATCATCGTCAACGTCATTCATCGTCATCATCGTCGTTATCATCACCGTCGTCATCGTCATCATCATCATCATCATCATCATCATCGTTGTTTTTAAGAACAAAGCAACTCAACCAATTAAAAAACAACCTATAACTCACTAAGAACAAAGCAACTCAACCAATTCTATAACTCACTAGTGAATAATAGTAATGAAAAAGTCACAGTTTGATAATAGGTGTCATTATGTGCCTAATTGCAGTGAAATTAGAGCCATTTTATGAGCAAGTGTGTTGAAAACGTATTTTAAATGGAGCGACTGCCTATTTGACCTCCACGACTCAGTTGCTGGGTCTTACCATACCCCTTTGTAAGACTAATTTTCAGACTATCGGGCATCTGAAGACCTGTAAAGATTGTCAGAGATCTAAGAATGATAGCCGGCGAACGACTAACGTGCTTCCCAAGGCAAGGGTCTCGGTATGTCAAGACGGTCCCCCATCCACGGAAAAACTTCGGTAAGCGTAGCTAAACCTAATCGATCAACCAGTGCGCTGGTATTACTTAGCCACAAGTTTTAGAACTATATCGAGTAGAAAATTTAACTTACCTCTGGTATGAAGTAACCAGCCAGCCAGGTATCTCTCAGAGCTCGATGGGGAACTCCAAACGTCCGTCCCATGAAATGCCGTACACATTCGTGGACTATGGCCTCGTTGTATGGCATACTGAATACGAAAAAGAGTATTAATTAATGGGGTAACTACCGCATTCGGAAGCTTCGCCGCGAGAGGGCGCTGTTTGTATGTCGCTTGATAAAGTGGAAGCACCACATTTTTTTTTAATAATTGCCCCATACTAGGAATTTCTCCTGTATTGTGGGTGCGTTTACAAACATTTAAACTCACATACCAAACAGCCAGACCCGGAACAAGTACTTGTAGGTCATACAAATATTTGTTCCGTGCGGGATTCGAACCTGCGACACGCAGCGCAATTTGCAAGTCAGTGCCAGGTTGTACTACGAGGGGCGTTCAATGTATTCTCGGTATGGGTATGTTAGAAAAAAGATAAACCTTGAAAAAAAATTATTTTTCAATGTAGTCTCCCATGATATCAATACATTTGTTTGATCGCGAAATAAGTTTTTCTATTCCCTTGAAAAAATAATTTTCTTCTTGGCCCGAAAAATGCTCATTTACAGCGGACTTGAGCTCATTATCGTCAGCAAAACGCTTTCCCCGGAGGTCTTTTTTTAAGTTTGGGAATAAAAAGTAGTCACTGGGGGCCAGGTCTCGGCTGTAGGGTGGGTGGTTAATTTCCTCGAATCCGCACTCTCGTACCAGCAGCCTTGGAGAGCCGCGCAGTGTGAACCGGTGCGTTGTCGTGAAGAAGCAGCACTTTCTTTGCCAGCTTTCCTCTTCTTTTTTCTTTTATTGCTTCTCTCAAACGGCGTAAAGTGGTTGAGTATTTTTCCGCGTTGATAGTTTCACCTTTTTTGTGTACTCGATCAATAGTATTCCTCTAGAATCCCGGATAACTGTGGCCATGATTTTGCCAGCCGATGGAGTGACTTTGAACTTTTTTAGGAGGGTCTGTTCCCTTTTTATGCCACTGCAGACTCCTGTTTACTCTCAGGGTCATAGTGATGAACCCACGTTTCATCACCTATAACTATCCTTTCCAAAACACTTGCTGGATCGTCGCCACACAGCTATAAAAACTCCTTACAAGTGTCAACCCGCGCCTGCTTTTGAAGCGCAGTGAGCATGCGCGGTACCCATCTTGCACTGACTTTTGTAAGGTTGAGATAATCATGTAGTATAGTGTGTATAGTACCAACGGATAGCTTAGTTATTTCTGCCAACATCTTGATTTTTACACGTGCATCTTCTAATACAAGTTTTTCGATAATTTTCACATTTGCTTCGGTAGCCGCCGTGATTGGCTCACCTGGGCGGGGGTCATCTTAGATACTTTCCCTGCCTCTTTTGAATTCACTTGACCACTTCTGTACGGTCGATAATGAAGGAGCAGAGTCTTGATAAACGGCAACCATTTCTTCATGTATAGTTTTTTGAGATTTTCCTTGTTTAGTGAGGAATTTAATCACCGCACGATGCTCGATTTTCTTCAACATTGTCGCGTCAGTCATTTTCGTCGTGTTTAACTGGAGGTCGCAAACAAACTAATGAGGTTATCAACATTAAATTTTATATGAATACCCTCAGATAATGTTGTTCGCTAATGGTATATTTTAATTACCCACAATAATATCAAATCACCCCGATATCGAGAATACATTGAACGCCCCTCGTATGATAAGCTACCGTAATAAATATAGTTTTAAAGAGTTAAAAAAATTCAAATCAACAATGCAACCATTCTAGTTCATTTATTCCAATTCATTAATTTCGTCACTGGTTTATTTATTTATTTATTCAGTAGTGGTCGCCCAGTGGTCGAAAATCGACCATAATTCATTCGTAGAACAATTTCCATAAAAACTTCATGTAAATTGTTCTACGAGGATCCGTCGCGGCTTTTTGCGGGAGCTGTAACAGGTATATAGAATAATAATCATTTCATACCCTAAATTGTTCTACGAGTCGTCTGAAGAAGCTTTTAGTGTCGCGAAACATAATATTTTGTTCAACACACAGTCCGCAACTAACTTACAAAATTCCAAAATCGTAAGAAAATTTGAATTTCCTAGGCTAACTTATCGCATCCACTTTAATCTTAGCACAGTTTATCAAAGAAATATCAGTAGAGAATTGAAATGACAATAAAATATTTAAGAAACTGTCAAAAAAAGTTGTCACATACGGTACGGTATCAATAAATATCACGCCACGGCACGATACTTATCATCACGACACGGTACTTAACATCACTCCTTATTTCCTCGAAGGATCGGGCAAAGGTGTACCTATAGATACCCACACTTCGCCAATTATGTTTAAGTACAGAGGCCAGCACATCAAGCTACCCCAATCTGTCAAATTTCTTTGATAGATTTTCAACTTTATTCCTTACGCACAAGGTTCATGTTCAATTGGGAAATTTTGACAGTTAGGGATAGTTTGACCTGCTGGCGACTGTACAATGAAATGTTTCGTGTGGTGCCGGACATAAAGAATACCATCATCTCATTTCTTCCCGTGGTTGTCGTAAAAGGCGACTAAGGGAGTAACTAGGGAATGGGCAGCAGCGTTCGCTATGCATTTAACCACCATACTGCGATCGCCGACCCGCCTGCATAGCGTGGCGATTGTGGCAAACTCCCTCCCTTTGGAGGAGACCTATGTAAAGCAGTGGACGATTTTCGGCTGAAATGATGATGAATGAAAAAGGAGGCGAGCTTATTGCTATCAACCGGGCACCACTCTACTCCGGGCTGTTACTGAAAAATCTCAGATAAAAAACTCAATAACACTTTGCTCAACCAGGACCTCATGCTCAATAGTAGCGCTTGCGACCGATAGACCAACGAGGTAATTTGTCACAAAAATACCTATTGGTAAGAATATTTTCCTACTGCGGGGTAGTTACGTAACACACTATCAGAAGTAATGGCTTTCAATTCAACAGTTCAACAACATTCATTGCGTTATTTACGATGCTGAGCAGACACATTTTTCGAACATAATTATGGAGCAATGGATTAACAACATCCTTCAAAATAAATCAGCACCCTAATTGCGTAACTCACGATTAATCATAATCTGTTTCGTTTTGAAACGGATTGTTAAACCATTGCTTCATATGTTCGAAAAATGTGTCTGCTCAACAACGTAAATAACGAAATGAATATTGTTGAACTGTCAAAATAAAACCGATTTTGATTAATCGTGTCAATTAGGGTGCAGATTGTGATTAATGAGGTGTGCTGGTTCTTACTGACAATAGACTACACATTATTTAATAAATACTACTTACTTGGGACGATCATCCAGATTGGGTGTTCGATCCTTGCCAACGATCCTATCAATCTCTTCCTGAGCTTCCTTCTGTACCTCCTGCTCCCTCACGAGGTAACTGAAGCAGAAGCTCATGCTCTTGCTGGTCGTCTCCGTGCCAGCCATGAACATATCCATACACATGGCTACAAGCTGACCTTCAGAATAAGTGTCCACCTCTCCTCTCTCCTTCAAGACTCTTATGTACACATCCATAAAGTCCCTATCCTCTTGAGAAGAATCAAATCGATCTTTATGCCTTGCCAACTCCTGCCGAAGAAATTTCCAAATTCTTTTGTGTGTTCGAATGAAGTCTTTGTAACCAGAAAGAGTGGGGGTCATAATGCTAAGGATAGGGAAATGACTGAATAGAGCTCCGACCATATCTACAGCGGCGAATAAGTCAAATAACAGGCTTTGAAGTACCTTCATTTGAGGGTCACTAGGCTTATACCTGATTCCTGCCATCATCGTCCATAGCGTGTTTAAAATGTAAACATTGAAGAAATTATGCATCTGAATTACGGCTGTTTTGCCACCATTGTCACCAACTATCTCAAAGACGTCGTGCACCATATGCGATGCTTCTAACCGGGCAATGTCCTCCATTCCTCGTCTTCCAAAGCCAAATTCCTTCAAATGCCGTAAAAGGAACCTCCTCTGTTCTTTCCATAGCTCTCCATCGGTGAGTAGTACTCCGCGTCGTTCACCCCAAGTTCTTGTTTGGTAGAAGATGCCTTTTGGTCTTCCATCAATGTCTTCATTGTAAAGCATCTCTTTATTGGCTTCTAGACTGTTCACCATCACGATTCTATCCTTTCCGATTCTAAGACCAAGTAGTGATCCGTCTTTGGAGTGGGCTAGGGAGAGTTCCTTCACAGCTTTGTACAGGTAACCTGTTTTTTCTCGAAGTTTGTACACTTCGGTGGCACAACCAAGGATTGGAACCCATTTCGGGCCCGGAGGAAACTTCTTAGGCTTATGAGTATCAAAATACAGGTAAAAGCAGGCCGCTACTACTATAGTCAGTGCTGCCAGCCACATCTGAAACAATACGAAATTACCGAAATTAATGGTAAGTAAAGTAACTTATCAAATCAAAAGTCATTTATTAAATTAGGCCAAGAATCAACTCTTCGAACGTTACATAAGACAGTCCCTCAAAATGCTTCACCGATTCCTAAAGCTTTAGCTGGGAAGAAGAAGTTGCGCAATAAACTCCACAAAAGCACAGCTGTCTGTTCAGTTAGATAAACTTGATTCTGTACAATAGTAGGCATGCAAAGTAATTATCACTTGCGAACATTAAATTGAATCATTTGCCAAAGTCAGCTAGCCAATAAATACAATGAAAAGTATACTCATTCAAAAAAAATATGTAAACAAAGCTTAATACCAAAATAAGAGCCACCAGACATACGGCTTATAGAATTACCCTTGAACGTTGTCAAGAACCTAACTAAGGACTGAATCACAAAGGCAACGGACTGTAATTTAAAATAGAAATACAGCAGCAACTGCAGCATACACTTGCAATGCTGGATAATGTGCCCATAGCTGTAACTTGAGGCTACATACTATAAACTAGGACCTGATGGTCCTAGAAAAAATAAACTAAGAAAGATAGATAAAATAAATAAGTAACAAAATTAAATAGCATTGAAAAACGCAAAAAATTATGAAACTTAGACAGAAAAATATCGCATAGCATCTCCAATCAAGACACACTCATCACCGAGCTAGCTTAGCATCATACATATTATACATCATACCATACATTCAACCTAAACTGTTCCCTGCTAGGAAACACAACTTCTCTCAGAGAGACAGAACGAGCCGTAGGTAATCCACCGCACGGCCTCAGTGCGGGTTTGTAGGTGTCACAGGTCTTCGAATTCTTGGTTCTAGAACATTTTCCTCACGATGTTTTCCTTCACCGTTCTGAGAGCAGTGTTGATGAAATACTCGTAGTTTCCACAAAGTAATGCCTTCAAACCTACAACTCGTAAGTCGCGACCGTTATCACTGGGCCATCACAGCTCTCGTCTTCTTCTTAGCATGTCAATAGCAATCTAAATACAGTTAGCCCAAAATTTGGCTACGAGCTTGGAACTTTCAGCAGCGGTCATCAGATCCTGTAGCGTGTAGGCAACAGGACACAGTAGACAAGATTTAGGTGCCCCGTTTCTACTGCTCTCTTATGATATATGCCCATTTTAAACAATTGTCAGGATCTTTGCCGGGATGTACATATTTCGAAAATTTTACTACTACCTATCGATCAATAGATTCTCGGAACCAGATCAGTCGCCAGTTCGCCAGGCGCAATGCACCACGTAATACTTCCATCCAGGCGTGTCTACCAACTAGTGCGTAACATGTTACGTGCATATTATGTGCGTGCGCGTGTCAAAACACTTATACACTGTCGGTACAAAGAAAGGGAACACTCACGTCATTGCTACAAATGCACTTTATTATGCACGTGAGTGGTAGGAAAATGGGTTAGTAATTTTCGTTCCCACTCGTAGGTAATGGACTCCCATATTACATATAAACACATATTATTGAATTTAAGTTTCCTGTTCGAGAAACTACATAGTATCGTCTCGTCCCAAATACCTCAGTGTCTCAAGACGAAAGTTTTTGACCAGTGCGTGTTGCCAGTGATGACCGTGGTCGCGCACAATGGGCCCTATTAGAAGGCGAAAGGTTACAAAAAGAGCAACAAAGGGGATGTTTGGATTTTCCTTACGTGATCGACTCAGAAATGACGAGATCCGCAGTAGAACCAAGGTAACCGACATAGCCCGAAGAATTGCCAAACCTACGTCGCAGTGGGCAAGACATATTTCTAGCAGAAGTAGAAGACGTTGATTTAGAAGGCCTCCCACAAGTTGGACCGAGGACCCTACGTTCAGCAGTGGACGTCATTCGGCTGAAATGATGAAGATGATGATGATAAACTTGCCCAGCCCAACCGACTCCCTAGAATGTGGGCATTAGTCAAGGCTTGATAGGTTAAACATAACTAGTGATCCGTAAATTGATTATACTCACGACTGCTAAACCCTTCAAGGGAACGAAAATAATAATGTGAGGATCCTACTTTATTTTCGCTTGCAAGCGATTTTCTGCGCCCTAATTGTGTAACACGATATTAATCAGAATCTGATTCATTTTGAACGCCTGCCAGGGGTGCGGGTTGTTCGAAAGAGATACCTTGACCCCTGGCACACAGGCAACTGAGGGAACACGGGTGGGTTTTAGTCAGTAAAAGGCAGACACGCCGTTCTGCTCTATCCAGAGCGGGAGAAATAATTTGATGATTCCCAACGCGCAAATTTTTTTTTTTTTTGAAGATTATTGCTAATCTTTTACTTCATATGTTCTAAGTATCTACTCGACAACGTAAATAACGCAAGGAATGCTAATGAACTGTCAAAATTAAAGCCAATCTTACTGATAGTCAACCCAATGAGAGTTTATTCGATTAAACTGATGTCATTGAAATCTCCGCAACTTTCAATTTAACGCGTTAAGCGTTAAGCGTTGTTAAGAGAAAATACATTTTTTATTTCTCATACTCGGAAAGTAGTGTTTGTTTGATCAGAGTAGCGGGTGGAAGATGCTACTTCCCTCCTTTGGGCGGGAAAGACTCCTAATAACTGCTTCCCTCTCTTGGGTGGGTATAAATTTTAAAAATTGAACTAAATTTGGTTAGGCAGTCGGCAAAAAAATGCAGCGGTCTTGTGAGTGTATAACCAGCCAGTGCGAATTTAAAAAAGGAACAGGTCCGCCCGCGGCAGTGATGTGGGTGTGTTCCAAAGTTAAAATTTGAAATAGACTGATTGACTGATTTGATTTTAATTTGGCGGGATACTAACTCTGTAAGCTGTATCGAAATCTCGGTTTATTTAAACTATTATATCTTATTAAAAATGAGTTCAACTGATTCTGAAATGTTGACCCCAGATTCTGTTAAAGACGAGGCAATACAGTTGTCGAAAATCTTTTGCCAGAAA
The DNA here is from genome assembly GCA_949987655.1 of Polymixis flavicincta. Taxonomy (NCBI): domain Eukaryota; kingdom Metazoa; phylum Arthropoda; class Insecta; order Lepidoptera; family Noctuidae; genus Polymixis; species Polymixis flavicincta. Next base: position 3,308,861 of record OX465171.1, on the reverse strand, counting down.
TGTCAAGGGAAAGATACTTAAATACATACAATGACTTTATGAAGTGGCGAGCAGGTAAGAAAATAAAATAATTTTCCGAAAGTGTATTTCTTACATACCTACTTCAATGGACTATCTACCAAAATAAAACCTTCTACGCTGTGGCACAGGTATTCAATACTCAAGAGTACACTAAAAGTAAAACACAATACCGATTTGAAAAGATTCCATAATCTAACATCGTTTCTGAAAAGACAGTATCAGGGGTTCAAGAGCAAAAAATCCAAGGTTTTCACCTCTTACGAAGTGGAAACATTTTTGATGAAGCCCCTGACGAGATATATTTGGTAGTGAAGGTAAGCTATAAACGTTTATCTAGGTAGGGAGAGGTCTTTTACTCAAAACATTAAAGTCGATCCCAATGACTTTACTCTGATATGCATTATAGATAGGTTTGCATAAAAAGGCAATCATTTCAATCAAACACACTGACCAGATAGCGTAAATTGAGAGTACAGACGTTGGATAGGCGTGCATTTCTGGAGTAAAAGATCTCTGCTTATTATTTTATCTACATAGGTACATAAAAGATTAATAGTAATGAAGAAATCATCTTTTTCACAGGTGGTACTGATACTCGGTATAAGCGGCGCCTGCAGAAGCAGTGAACTCACAAATTTTACAATTAACGACTTTGAAAATCAAGGTATTACTCGTAAAAAACTTTGTTACAAAGTAGACCTGAGTTATCTAACTATATTTTACAAAATGGCCTATGTACTGACTCACTTAGGTAATGCTGGTAATTGTAATAAAGTACCAGCAAGAAATAACACAGACACAGTAACTTATAGCAGAATGACTTGTTATTATTAAGTATTCGTTAGTACCGTTTCGCGCCAATAGATGTCGCTAAGTGTTTCAACATTACGTAATTAAATTCATCTTGAACACTTCAGAGCCCCTAACAATTTCGGCGCGCTAGGTACTAGATTAGGTAAATATCGGAGCGCAGTGTGTCTGTGTGCGTTCGAACTATCGCGGACAATCGTAGTGTGCGTTTGAAGCGGGAAGAAATATTCTTGATCCGTAACCGATATTATCAACACTATAGTTTTTACTTACTAGTTTCCGTAATACTGGATGGATGTTATTGTGATTATGACGTGTTATGTTTACGTATCCTATAAAAATATATTTATCTAGTACGGCATTCACTCCTACTATAAAGTGTGACCAGCGCATAAGGTGTTTACCTTATGCGCTGGTTAGATACTGGATAGTTACAGGAGTAGGTGCGATATAACACGTGTATCCAGTTTTAATTACACGTGTTAAATTGTACCTACTCCTGTATTATTGACCTACGACAAAACGCCAGGGAGGTGTAAAGATAACGGAGAGTCCTGCGTACCTTTATTTTCTCCGCTGTATGACCGCAGACCACAAATGAGAGTATAGAATACCGAGCCTACTTTTCGTATAATAAAGCTAAAAAAATAATTTGAACACAAGGTGGAAATTACGAGCGGGACATGGAGGAAAAGTACGTTTAGATTAAAGACATATGCAAATTTTACTCAATCGGCACAATCTTTTGTTTTTCGTTTTTAGCCCATCTTAAACTAATTTAAAATATTGATTCCCTATAATTGTTTTTCATTTGAGGAGTAGCAAGGCGTGAAAATAAACACAAGATACTTTTTAGTAGTTTTTTAATTAAAACAGGTATACCTGTTTTACTATCATTTTATCGTCTTATAGTTTAGCACGAGGTGTTTCGAAAATCCATAGAACGTGCTTTTCTGGAGTCAACAATTTTGGGTAGTAGTAGTAGTTTCGGTGTCATATAAAATGTTGTAAGCTTTTGTTCCATTTTGTTTGCCCAGGAATCGTCATCTTTTAGTATCCTGTCTACTTTCAGAGGTTGATCCGGTCCAGTCTACACGGCAAATAAACATAGTGTTTTTTTGTGATATGCAACTGGCCCTGTATTTGAAAGAACCAGTCGTGTTTGGTGTTTACTGTGATTATTTCGTCCTGTACACTCCAAAACTTGATATTTTTCGCTCTTATGGCGCCGTCGGCATTCATTCCAAAAGCAGATAAAGGGCACTTTATTTCTATAATAACTTCATCATATAAAATCATCTGGTACACCAGATGCCTTACTGCGCCACACAAAGCATTTGTACCGGTGTCACGTGATAAAAAGTAATCGTAAGGAGCGTTTTAGCTGTAAATTCAAAACAACGAAAACTAAATTTGGTTTAAAAAGTTTTAATTGAGTAAATGGATTTAAATCTGTTACATAATTCGTCCCAATCTTCAATTAAAAACAATTTCAATAAATTGGAAAATACCCTATCCGTACCCAGAATCCTATTGCTAGACCCATATAGCAAAGACACATTACTGTACCAATTTACTAGTAACTGTATATGTTTGAAATATACATACTTCCGTGGTATTTTTATTTCTTGTAAGTTGCCATATTTCTGAACTCCTTGGTGACTTGTTCTCCTTTTCATCCCTATAAAATATAAAAATACTATGTATTAATTTATTACCGTGTGGTGCCGGACGTAAAGAACGAACTTCCCGTGGGTGTCGTAGAAGGCGACTAAGGGGACTAGGGGCCTAGTGCATACCGTTGTAGCACCTTGGGTCTCCCGCACGGTGGCGGGTAAACCACCAACAATAGCATTACCAAGGAGGGTTGGTGTCAGGCTGGAGGCCAACTGTTAAACTTTGCCAAAACACAAAGCAACAATCAGTGAAAATGAAATGATGCGCGATAGAACTAGGGCGTACCCCACAGGTGACGCGCAGGGGCAGCACCCGGGTCCTATGGGAAATGGGCAAGGGTTGTCGCACCAGAACGAGCGGGTGCGACGTAAGACGCAAGCTCGGAGTGCGAGAGAAGTTCGATTGCGGTGTGCGAGCTGGAATGTAGGTACGATAACTGGAAGAGGAAGGGAACTAGCAGATGTTTTAAAAAGGCGAAGACTGAACATAGCGTGCCTTTAAGGGACGAAATGGAAGGGCGCGAAGGCTAGAGAGATAGGAGAAGGATATAAGTTTTATTACTGTGGAAGCGATGGCAAGCGAAATGGTGTGGGTATAGTCTTAGATAGTCAGTTGAAAGAATGTGTGGTGGATGTTAAAAGAGTGAGTGATAAGAGTAGGGGGAGACCAAAGAAACGATGGATGGACTGTGTGGGAAGTGTGCAAGAAAAAGTCATGTTGCGCCGACCCCAAATAAATTAGGATAAGGGCGCGAGAATGAATGATGATTAATTTATTACAAGTATTCAGTGTGTTTGCACGTTAATCAATAGTCGAAAAAAAATCTTGTTTCCCCCTTTTCTCCTACTGATAATGAGCCTGGTGTATCCTGTTTGTTAGTGGAACTGAAAATAATTAATAATACATTTATTATAAAATTAATAGGTACCTACCAATAAGTCAAAAAGTCTATTTAATTTCTAACAGGCAGATGATGAAACTTTCGTGATTTATGTAACTATAATTATGACTAGGTAAATAGAATACCTCGTGTCATTTTCGCTCATCGATGATGTTCCAGTTAATAAATGAGTTTTAGTGGATTTCTGCCTATTTAATTATCTACAAATATAGTTAACACAATTTTAGATTTTATAGAAATACATAACAGTAAATTAAAACTATTTTCTTAATTAAGATGACGGGAACAATTATTATTTACATGGCAGTGCAGTTCGCACATGCCTTTCGTGTTTTTTCAACCTTTGATTTTTCCGTGTTAGTAAGGTTCACTTTTTCGACCTATTTTCTAAAAATTAAACACTAATTTACTAATAGTACAATACAAAACAGTAATATGTATGAATAACATTAACAAATTACAAAGTGTCACACTATGCATAAATAAAATAAAAAATACAAGTCTCAAAACGGTTACACCTAGTACAAAATCACGCGCGATTCGAGAATTACGTCGGGAGCGGCGAACGTCACGGGCGACACAGGTCCGACGTCGGGAAGCCCTTGGGCGCGACTGAATGCCTCGAGCGAGCGCATCGGTTTATAAGGCATTATTTAGATATTTTATTAGAATTAAATAGGTTGTCAAAAATAAAATCTAAAAATTGATTTTGGTAGATTATTGTTATTAATTTAAGACTTATTGTTATTTTCGATAAATTCTTAAGTGTACACGCTGGTTTTGCACATGGTTTTATTGAGGTTTTTCAGCGTGGATTCCATTTTTTTTTAAGTACTAATTCAATGAATTTAAAAAAAAGATATCGTCTACTTACTAATATACCATATGCCCAGTATTCAGGATCAGTATTTTCAGATAGTTATTTGCTACCAGTAAGCTAAAAAAGCAATTGAAAAAACTGGTGTTTCATGATTACGTAAAAACGTGTGTTATATTTTGATTTTTCGTAATTTATGTTGAGTAGTTGTCAAAATTTAAATTCGTAGACTTACTAGATAAATAGATGATGTTTACTGTCCATAAAAAAAACACACAGATATCTTATGGTTATTGAGAACTTTGCGCTGAAAAATGTGAATTTCCTGTTTTTAGGCCGCGAAATTGATAGGGGCTCTTCAGATTGACCGAAGCGATTGCGATGAAACAACTCCGAGTTATAAATAATATTTGAGTATGGAAGTTAACCATATTATTTTCGTTCTTTTGACGTGATACTTGATCTATTCAAACATCTTAACAGAAAAACCGACAAACAGACAAAAATTTCGAAAAGGATTAAAATGGCATCTGTTGATTATCCCTTACCACCCCAACAATTTTTTTTCGAAATATTTTAAATGTACAGAAAAAGTTCGTCTACAGATTTATTATAATTGTATAGATGTATAGATATAGAAGATATAGATAGAATAGATATAGATAGAATAGATATAGATTTATATTTGCATTAGGCAATTATCACATAAAACTAGCAAAATCATATTGTGCTGAACATTTTCGCAATGGTCTTTATTTCATAGAATTATTCAGTGATTTAGCCCAATTTTCAAAACAATGTTTGGTTGACCAGAGTATACAGTCCGCGTCATGTACAGATCGCGCATTTATTACTCCTATATTTTTATAGACCGCAATGTTAAGGTGAACCTAGTCCACATTTTTCCCATACAAACTTCGGGAGTGTATAGTGTATAGTAATACGCTCCACTGTTTGACAATTTACATCAAAAATTAAACATGGTATGGTGTTGTCTTATTAATAATATTGTCTGTACGGAAACAGAAGACTAAAATTAAAAACCATTAAAAGTTAGTAGCCAACAAAGATTAGTTTTTCTTCTTAATTTAACCCAACTTTGGGCGTGTTTAAGTAATAAAGAAAGTGTAAAATCTCCAAAACGAAGTCAGTGCCGACAAAGCTCAAATTATCGAACACTTCTATTATTTTCATTGAACATTTCATTTCTTTATTAGTCATTTATTTATGCAGTGTTTTTTTTTTACAGAATATCCGATCTTCCGAAGGACTTTTCTTAATTTTTTACGCGCCTTTTTACAAAAACTGATCCTGCAGCTCACTCATGTTGTGCGTGTAACTACGTCTAAATGTTCATCACAGGTACCTCTGTCGGACACGAAGCCGCACTGTGGGAAGTTGTGCGCATATTGTTTCAATTGTGTGGTACCTATAAAGGTTTTCAGACGTCACATTGACTTCCAAAACCCATATAGGTACCACACAATTGAAATAAGCATAGCATTACAATTTACAACGCATAATTTATACACATTGTTTGCTTTGAATCAGAAGCTCTGCCTACTAGAAGCCTTTACCTTGTTCCTAAGACTGCAGGGCATTTTTTTTTTTGCAGGGCAACCTTTTGTATTTTTATTTTCAATGTAGATATCTATCTCCCTATTACATGGGACTAACATAGTGTGGGGGCTTGTGGCTAAATAACAATAGCTGCACGGGTCGATCGGCCAGGTTAAGCTACGCTCGCCGCGGTTGGTCCGTGGATGGGTGACCATCTTTACATACCCTCCGTGCCTCTGAAAGCACGTTAAGCCGTTGGTCCCGGCTGTCATTTTTGGATCTTTGACAGTCGTTACGGGTCGTCAGAAGCCCGAAAGTCTGACAACCAGTCTTACCAAGGGGTATCGTATTACCCAGTAACTGGGTTGTGGAGGTCAGATAGGCAGTCGCTCCATGTAAAATACTGGTATTCAGCTGCATCCGGTTAGACTGGAAGCCGACCCCAACATAGTTGGGAAAAGGCTAGGCAGATGATGATGACATGGGACTAACATAACTGGCGAAATGTGAGTGTATTATAAGTTCACCTCTGCCTTACTCTTCAGGGAAAAACAGGCGTGATGTTAAGTTGTCTGTGTGTTGTTTCTTGAGAAATGTGGTTAAGTATACTTTTTGAATAACAGAATAAGTTTTGTTGTTTGTTGCCTTATAAAATAGAGCCGTAACTCTGTCTACCCCATTGTGGAATACACGCGTAATGTTATGGTTAAACCTTAATATCACTAATACTTATAGGTTGACAATTTTCGGATATCATTGATCTCTTCCATTGTGGAGGAAAATACAAGCAATACACCTGTAAGTACAGCTTAGAAAAGAGGCTTTGCCTTACCCCTTTGGGTAATACTGGTGTGATGATATGTATTTCACGTCTATGCAAGGAATCATTAAATACCGAATTTTTGAAGTCTTGGTGGCGTATCGAGGATTAAAGCCTTAATAATATGTTATGTTTTTAGTTTAATGTTGTATTAGTTAGCAGTTATTTTATAAGATTTCCATCATTTACCGACCTAAGGGTACAGTCAGCGTCAATAATATCGGGACGAACAGACTGTTCAAAACGATCTAAACAAATATGAATATTAAATATTACTCAATGACACAAGGAATGTAATAGGATGAAGACAGTACAGGACAACTGTCATTCTGACAAGAACTTTATCGTAATGAGATAAAGTTAATTTTATTAGTTGTTGAGATTATTTTGAATAGTCTGTACTTACGCCTAGGTAGGCGTAAGTACCGCTTTGGGGAACACCGGTGTGATGGTTATGTATTCCACGTCAATGTGGGGAATAACTAAATACCTAACTTGTGAAAAGTCTAGGTGTCTTACACATATCTCTGCCCGTGCCCTTAGGCATTTACAGGCGTAATGATATATTAATTAGTTGGCTGTCATTGTGATTGATCTCGTTTATTGTGACAAAAAAATACAATGCAGTAGGTACCTACCTTGTAGCGACCTACTATAGAGGTGTACCTCTACCTACCCCTCCCTGCGAAGAATACTAGTGTGATGTTGTATAAGTAAAATGACCAGATGGCAAAAAATAACATAAAATTGCGAAATGTGGATGTTCCACACACTGCTGCCTACTCCTTCGTGGATAAAAGGCGTGATGTTTTGTTGTTTTATTTTCCATATTATGCGTCGGCTATTAATATGTTTTATCTTTTTATTGTGACGAAAAATATAAAACATACATCTATATTTTCGTTATATAAATGAAACTGAAAGATGTTTTTTTTTTCAGGAAACCCGTATACAGAATGAGTTTTTAACCAGTTCACAAATTTTAACCATGAATTCAGCATATCATTCTAGAAGACTCCCGTAACGTAGACATTTTTCGTCGGCTATACAAAAAAAAAATAAGCTGTTCCATACATTTTGACCGCGTAGGTATTGCACTTTTGTATGAAACAGCAGATTTTTTTTTGTTTAATCGACGAAAAAGTAAAATCGATGAAAAAAGGTGATTATTTGACAATAATTAAGGTAAGAGTTTATTTTCTAACGTTCTCAACCTTTACAAGCACTTGTATGGGTTTTATTCTCTCTTGTCATCTACCTAGCCTTTTCCCAACTATGTTGGTGTTGGCTACCAGTCTAACTGGATGCAGCTAAATACCAGTATTTCACATGGAGCGACTGCCTATCTGACCTTCACAGCCCATTTACTGGGTAATACCACAGTCTAAATAATATCATACAGTCGTGCAACGAAGACGTCTAGACAGGGCAATCGTGCGGGGCGTGAGCGGCGAGACGGAGGAAGGGCGCTCCCGAACTGCATACGCTACCGTGTTAGTAGTTCGGGAGATAACTTTCGGGGCTATCGTGTGTCAATTTATTTATTGTTTTAATTTATGTTTGTATTTTCATTTTCAAGTTTTTAATATTGTTCTAATTTAAATCTGTCAAAGCATATTACAGTATTCTGTTTATTACTCAAGCCTTTGCCTCATTTGAAACTGAAAAAAGTTTTGGTAGTGAAAAAAAAACACCTACCATTTTTTTGGCGGCCATATTGGATTTTCATTTTATTTTCCTAAAAAAATCTACTATTTTACTAATCAAGCCCTTTCATTTGATACAGGTATGAAACGATACGAGTAAATACAAGTACATACTCGATACTTTTCTCCAATACCAAGTAGGTATTTTTAGTAGGTATCGATACTTTGAAATGAAGTATCGACTAGGTATTGGTCAAAGTACTCATATCAGTATGCCAATGGCACTATTTCATTTTAACATTGATAAAAAGTTGCATTTTATAAAGTTTTTGAACGCATCCTCGTCTTTAGTTTTGTGTAGGGTCTGAAGATGAAACCACCAACGAAGATTTTGATTTTTGGTCACATCATAAACAACTCGCAGTTGGCCAAAAGCGGAGGCGTGCTTCCTCGAAAGCCGATGAAGTGTCAACTTATTTGGCTAATCCAGTCTGCGCTTTAAAAGCCAGCCCATTACAGGAATTGGAGGATTTAAAGCCCGTATTCCCAGGGTTAAATAAACAAGCACGCATATATTTGAACGTAGTAGGTACCTCTGTACCTTGCAAAAGCTGTTTTCCAAAACTGGCGCAAAAATCACTGCTTCCAGAAATCTCCTGACAGGCAAATATTTGGAAAAATGTATATTTTTGGGAAGCACTACAGCAATAGACTTTTTTTCTTAGATTCTTATAATTTTGTAATTATCAATAAAGAATACCAAAACTTGTTACGGTTTTGCTCTAAATTTTCCAAAAAAACGTTTGGATACGAGTAAGTATCAATACTTTTCAATTGATACCGAGTAAGTATCGATACTTGACGACCGCTACAATATCGAGTAAAAGTATCGATACCTTGAGGTATACCATTGATGGTATCGTTTCATCCCTAATTTGAAACCCATATTGAGGAAGTAAGTGATAAATTATGTAATCCGCCATTTTGCAGCGGCGGCCATCTTGGATTTACAATGATACCGAATATTTAAAATTATTCTGTCATCAATACTAATTGTGCATACCAAATTTCAGACCAATCCGTCAACAGGAAGGAGGTCAAATTTCAATTACTTGATTTGACCCAAACAAATAAATAAACAAACAGGGCAACCTAAATAAAAACGTTAGTTTTGATAATTATTGTTTACAGTAATAATGTTGATGACGTTGTTGATCTAAAATAAATAAGTAGATAAATATTGTTTTCGTGAGACAGCCCTAGCTGTTCCGACAATGCCTACACGTTGTCGGCATTTACCACGAGATCAAAGGCGTCGCCCTACTGTATATTTTTATCCTGTGGTAATACGTTACCCCTTGGTAAGACTGGTTGTCAAAGATCCACAAATGACAGCCGGGACCAACGCCTAAACGTGTTTTCCGAGGCACGGAGGGGTCTTGGTATGTAAAGTTGGTCACCCATCCACGAAGTAATCGCGTAAATCGTGGCGCTTCTTGTTCCCACTAAATTCCTGTTGGGTTGCTCAAGTTTCAGTTTTCTAGAAGTAAATTTTTCCGAATTCACGAAATCAGTCCCCCAGATTGCAGGAAAGCGAGAGAAATCATAAAATAAGTATGGGTCTGAAATTATTGCTCTAAAATTCATAAAATCGTTTACCACTAAATGACAACACTAAGTGTTCAATTTTATTCATTAATTCACTCTATAAGTTCGTACGAACAATAAATGATAACCAGAAGCAAATTACCTGGCAAAAATTTGTTACAAAAACAAGTTTTATGACCGTCATAAAACTCGAATATTTTCAAACTCACAGAAACGTTATGCCGCACTTGGACAACGTAGTAAACGCCGCACTAATACGGTCTGCCGCACTGGGTAGACTTTCTTCACCCGCGCTTGCACTTTCATAGCACCACACGAAATATTTTTTGAACGCGCAAGAGCGATTGCAGCATAGGGTAGTGAGCTGCTAATTATTCAACAATAAATGTGTATAGTGTAATTGCCTTCGGCCGTTCTATTTAAAATAAGTAAATAACTCATTCTCACGACAGATTTTATCGTGAAAGACTTTCCTTACTGCGTCTAATAGTATTATGTAAGTAGGTAGTTGCCTTGTACATAACTACGGTTAAAGGTCACGATTAACTACACACAAGACGAGGCAACAAGATGTTATATAGGTTATAACGTGATTTTTCGCGCACCGGAGCTTTAGCGCATTGCTTAGGAACCGAGAGTTGAAATTCGAACAGTGTGTGTTTTTTCGCCGCGCTGACAATTTTCAAAGTGCATTCCACCAGCTGCGCAGATTGTGGCGTGAGAGCAGTGGTGGCCCAGTGGTTAGTGTTCCCAATGCTGGAACACAGGCCTGCCCCCGGTGAGAGGGAGTGGGTCGTAATCCACCACGCGGGCCCAGTGCGGGTTGGTAGCTATCACATGTCTTCGAATTTGGGGTTCTATGACATGCCAGTTTCCTCACGATGTTTTCCTTCACCGTTTTGAGAGCAGTGGTGAAGAAATAATTTGCTCAAAGTAAAGCGCCTCCTGTCTGGTTCGAACCTACAACCTTATAACACGCAAGTCGGGGCCGTTATCACTGGGCTTTCTCCGCTCCGTGCTTGTGTAACATAAGGTTGTGTAGAGCCTAACTAGATTTGGTTACAGAAGACTTGCATTGTTGTATAATGAATGAATGTCCTACGTATGAACCTAAACTACGTCCGCACCCGACGGAGATCGCTGCGGGATTATTTCGCTCACCAGATCTTCAACGAATTGCTTTTTCACCAAAAGTTGAAAATCGAACACTGTTCTTTAGACACGCTGAGACTCACTCGGGCTGGACTCTGTTGGATTCCGAATGCTCGGTTCAACACAGAGAGTTGGAAATCCCTTGAACGAAAAAAAAACTAGCCACGGTTTTATTACGTCCGTGTTGACGACGACTTAATGCTAGCTATAGTTAAGTGTTTGATCGACAAAACAAATAAAAAAACATAAAAACCTTGATAATTATGATGTTTATTGATTACGCTGAGCTATAGGAGCACTTAAAAGAATATAAAGTCTACTGTATGCTAATAAGGTAAGTAAATTATTTAACTACCTAATGAGTCCGATATCAAATCGGTGCAGAAGTAAATTGATTTTATTTACGACTAATTACGATTCCGTACTTCAAATCCGTCGCACTCTTTGAAAAACAAGCAATGTACCCTGCGAGTTGTTCATTTTGACAGTTCAACAACATTAATTGCATTTTTTACGTTGTTAGAGCAAATATATTTTTCGAACATACGAAGCAATGGATTAGCAATAAAAAATTTAAATGATTCAGATTCTTATCAATAGTTTGTTACGCAATAGGGTACTCGTATTTTACTCAATACGAAAATAAATTGTATTGTTGAGATAGTTTAGGCAAAAATCAGTCTGCAAATGTTAGTTTTAGTTCATGAAATAACAAAATAAATTTTAAAATTCAATCTCAGATTTAATTTTTTTTATCGGGTTTTGAACACCATGAAATAGTAGCCACCATGTTATTACGTCATACCGGTGTATAAACTAATCAACTGAACAACTTAGTACCTATATTATTTTCGTAACCTAAGTAATTTTTATTGAAATAATATCTTACATTCAGGAATAGCAAACAACGCAACGATTAACATACAACATATCAGCGCATTTGTTTACACAGCTAACTGACGTCATACCCACAAAATGGCACCCACTTGACTGCGTCCAGCGTTTTAGTAAATTACGCGCGAAATATAAAATTTAAATGCATTTATAAGGCACTAATCGATTCAATAAAATGGTGTGTTTTTTAGTGGTTTATTAGCATTTTAGAATTTAATTAAGGCACTTTTCAAAAATGGGTGTAATACCATATTAGAGGTTGTACCGTAGGTACTTACCATAGATAGACGCACTGCTTAGCGCCGACAGAATCTAACAGTAAAACTGTTCGATTTACGACGAGGTGCACTGTGAGGTGTTGAATTCGCAATGCTCGGTCCAACACCAAGAGTAGAAAATCCAATGCGCAAAAAAATCCCGCTGTGATTTTATTAGGTCCGTGTAAATGTTGACGAAGAGATATTTTTTTCATATTGTGGTAGGTACATAGATTAACAAAAAAATACGTCAAACGCATACACAAAAAACAAGAACACAGATCAACAAAATGCTTAGCCACAAAAACCTAGCAATAAAAAAACCACTTTCTTAAAAACGAAAACACGGTAAATAAATGCATTTCGCGTTGCACTAAATTGTTACGTAAGAGTTATGTATTTTTGTTACCTTGTGCGTCGGCCGGTGCGCAAGCTTTCACTGTAGCGTGTCCGGGACTGAGCACAGTATACGAGCACCCCGCCAATTGCAACGGTGCAATGGGCGCAGTCACACCGAAGCGTAATTACTTACGTACTTACTTCATAAACTGCCTAGCCTTTTCCCAACTATGTTGGAGTCGGCTTCCAGTCTAACTGCGTATATTACAAGGAGCGACTGCCTACCTGACCTCTACAACCCACTTATTGCGTAACGCGATACCCTTTGGTAAGACTGGTTGTCAGACTTTCGGGCTTCTGACGATCCGTAGCTACTGTCAATGATCCACAAATTACAGCCTGGACGTGCTTTCCGAGGCACGGAGGGGTTTTGATATGTAAAGATGGTCACCCATCCACGCACCGGACCCGATGATTTATATAATGATCAATTTCCGAATGCCGCACGCAAATACCGACCTCTACGTAAGACCGTGTGAAGTAAGGACCTGGCCGGGCGGGCCGCTAGTAAAATTATAATGGTAGTCTCAAAACGACCCACACAATAACTTTTTTATTGTTGCAAGACTTCCGAGGACCACTTCACCACTGAGCCACCTTCCTATAATGTACCTAAACACTCCGTGACGGCTGACCTAAATTCCAAGAAGAACCTAGTTAATTATCGATGTCTTGTTCTATATACCGTAACATTTTAATACAACGGCACTCCACTTCATGTATCCAATGAACGATTTGAAAAATTATTTTTTAGTTCGAAATGGGTTTATTTCGAAATGGTCCCATTTACATTTCATATAAATCCGATGATGCGTTTCGGAGACAAACAACGAAACTTCAAAAAATGACAGCAAATCAACCGCAACTGCTGCTATCGCATAAATACCTTTGCATTGGTTTGACCCCAAGGATGATGAAACTCGGAATTGGTGTGAGGTAGGATAATTTTTTTTTTAAATTTAAACTTTTTCCAGAAAGAAAAAGACAACCGGCTTCCGAAAAAACAATACAAAGTGAAAATAAATTTAATTTCAGAAGGCGGTGACAAGAAATGAATAAAATACATAATTCAAAGTCACCGAATTCCGAAATTAAAGTTATTTTTATGCCGTTTTAGTGTTTTTTTTCCGGAAGTAGGATGTTTTTTTAAGTTCATCATCATCTGCCTAGCCTTTTCCCAACTATGTTGGGGTCGGCTTCCAGTCTAACCGGGTGCAGCTGAATACCAGTATTTTACATGGAGCGACTGCCTATATGACCTCCACAGCCCAGTTACTGGGTAATGCAATACCCCTTGGGTAAGACTGGTTGTCAGACTTTCGGGCCGTTTTCAAGTTATTCTTCGTTATTTTAATAGGTAATTTTTGTGGGATACATTGAGTGGACCACGTTTGTGAGGCGACGAAAATGTCACAGTGTATAACTTAAAGTAGTACAGTCGAGTCCAATGTGTTTAAACTTGTCATTCTGCAACAGTACCACATCTGGGCCATATTTCAAGATAAGAAGTCTGCTTTAAACTTGGCATGAAGTTTGTTGGGAATCGAACCCAACACACGACCTTGCGCGCGACCTACACGCGCAGGCGTCGTCGTGGCCGACGCGTCATCATCGGCACGCCGAGGCGCGGCGCGGTGGCAACATGACGCGGCCCAACGAGCACTTGCTTCCACAGACTCCACCGCGACGGACGAATCACTTCTCTAACCTCATCTTTATTGTTTGTCCGGGAAAGTTTAAATTGTAATAAGCGCGGCAATAAACTATTGCCTATATGATACAGTCCACTTTTATTTGCTCCCCCCGCTAACAAAATTGTTACAATCTTGTTTTGATATAATCTGCACATATTTACCTGTACAGAATATTGTATTTATTGCATGTAAAATAATTCACGATTTAAGGTGAACTTGGTGCAATGTGAAGTGTGGGTAGTGATGGCTCAAAGGTAACGGCTGCGATTTAAGTATGAGTTGTAGGTTCGAACCCTGACAGGCGCTTTAGTGTAAATTATTTCATCACCACTGCTGTCAAAACGATAAAGAAAAACATCGTAAGGAAACCTGCATGACCTAGAACCAAAATTTCCAAGATACGTGACCTCTTCCAACCCGCACTGGGCCCGTGTGGAGGATTACGGACCTCTCACAGCCTCTGCTGTGAGAGGTCCGTGGAGGAGGAGGTCCGGGGAGGAGGCCTTAGCTATTTAGTTAACAACTTGAGGAATTTACTATTATGTTAGTGACAGTGGTGCATGTTTGTCAAAGAACCGATGGCCGGTGGAGCAGTCAAGTCCTGGAGTGAAGACCGCATATCGTCAAGCGACCGAATGACTGATCGATCATTCGAATGGACCGAAGTCCTTTTTCATTCTATAGCCTAATTCCTGGGACTCTAAGGAGCCGAGCAAATACAACGAAAGTCAGAAAGAACTCTCAGCACGAAGTAATAGCGCAACATTGTGGGTCGGACGAATATGAACCTTCACGCTGATATAGCCTCGGGCACTGCTATAATCATCATCGTTTCAGCCGAAAGACGTCCACTGCTGGAGATAGGCTTCTCGCATCCATCCATTCGGATTCCTGCGGCCTTCACAAGGTAATCGGTCCATCTTTTGTGAGGCCTTCCAACGATTCGTCTTCCACCTTTCGGCCCCATCGGCTATCTGTTCTGCGAGCAATGTGCCCTGCCCACTGCCACTTAAGTTTGGAAATTCTTCTGACTATTTCGGTTGCCTTGGTTTTCCTGCGAATATCTTCATTCCTGATTCGATCACATAGGAAAACTCTGAGCATAGCCCTCTTCATTGCCCTTTGGTTGACTTTTAGCGTTCTGATAAAGCCCATTGTGAGCGACCACGTTTCAGTACCGTATGTCATCACTGGCAACACGCACTGGTCAAAGGGCACAGCTAGTTTGAAATAAATTATTTGACTTTGAAAAATATGAAAATAACGCTTTTACGCGCACTGGATCTTCAACGCACCGCATAGCGCCGAAAGTTTAAAATCGAACAGTGTGTTTTATCGACGCGCTGAGACTCATTCGCACTGCACTCTGTTGGATTCTAAATGCTCGGTTCAACGCCGAGAGTTGGAAATTTAGTGCGCAATAAAATCCCGCTGAGATGTTTTTCAGTGCTGCTATCCAAAACACAAATCGCTGACGTCACCCAAAAAGCAGCCAAACTTAAGGCTCGACACGTTTGCCTTATGTCAACCCAATCATAGGCCATATCTACCACCATTTGGATCCCAGAAAACGTCAGGTGACTTCGAGAAAATGATGTGAAGACGACATACAGGATTGGAAACATGCAGGATTGGAAAGGAGAAAACGAGGCATTTGCCTGCAATGAAACAAAATAGACTAAAAACAAAAAAATACAACGAACATCTTGGAAACACGTAACTATATTCACTTTCGTGTTACATGTCGGTGTAAACGCAGCCCAGTCCGGAAGACTGGGGCTGGTTGACTAACTTTTCACTTATTGGTTTATATTTCTATTATTTACTAATCGCCCAGTGGTTGAAATTCGTCCAAAATTAATTTCAAACTTTGAGTAGGTATGCATGTATTGCATCTATACTAATATTAAAGAAAGATTTGTATGTTTGAAACGAATAAACTCAAAAACTACTGGACCGATTTCAAAAATTCTATCACCATTAGAATGCTACAATATCCCTGAGTTTCTTAAGAAAATAAGGGAGCCCACCCGTGCGAAGCCGGGAGAGGCCGCTTCTTATTAAATAAAAATATTAGCTTTCTGCACTCCACCATACTCGTATATACTTTTCACTGTGGAAAATTTCATACTCCTCCGTCCGCGTAATTTTTGGAAGAAAAGGGTACAAAGTTTTTGCTATCTAGATTTACTTGTATAATAAAACTGACTTTATATAATAGTGAGATCATTAGCCTATTTAAACAAATATGGTAATTATTATGCGAAGTAATTCAATCCCAAACAATTTATTGCCATTGAACTATTTACAGGCATTTTTGATCGTTTTCATATTTTCCGATTACATTACACGAGCCTAGTTTTTTTTTTAAAATCACGCATTCGAGAAAAAATCTTGTATTGCTAGCTCCGCTATTCGAGAAATATCAATAAAGTTGTTATCGTGTTCCTTCCAATTGGTCGTATACCCTACAGCACTTTTGTCTGAGCAATTTTTTTGTATTTTCTCTGTTGGTGTCAGACTGAAAGTTCTTTATATTATTAATATACAACCGACAACCAGACATATTGTAATACTAATGTAGTAGTAGCGAACACAGTTCGGTGCAGAAGAAATATATCATAGTTGTATGGATGAAACTGATTAAAAGAATCTTAGAAAACTGTGATTTGTACAAACTTCTTCATAAACGACGAATACGACTCTCACTTGACTATCATTTCATCGATAATAATTTGTAATGTGTCAACACTATTTTAAGATGACAATTAAACGTCATTATATCGCTTATAAATAAACGCATTTTGGAAAACAATTTTATGAATTAAAACTATAATATAATTACAAGAATTTTTTTCTGAGCTATCGCAATTTCATAAATTAATTTGTTATTATTTTATTACATTTTTTTTACAGGCGCAGAATGAGCGAGTATTTGAAAATTTTGACACAAGTCCACCCTCGATGACGTCCCGCAGGACTCTCACAGAACACTGAGGACTCTGCACAAAGTACATTTTTGGACTCTGCACAGAGTACATTTTTATATAGGGGACTCTGACTACCCTATATAAAAATGTACTCTGTGACTCTGACGACGACATAGGTACCTATTGTTTTATTGCAGTTGCTATAAAACAATTATACCAACCTGTCCGACATATATGGCTTTAAGACAATCAGCTACTATCGGCTATGTGGCTATCTAAATGAACGTGCATGGCGGCGCTGCCTGCTGTGGATTTAATGTTTGTTCTCCTTTTCCCCACACATTTACATCCATGTCGTACTGTACCAAACGCCTTTGTTATGTGACCCGTTTCTAGTCTGGCTCATAGTCTACATAGAGCCCGGTCCGCCACCCGTTTTCTCGTTTATTTCTGAAACATCGTGTCTGGCGTTTAAGTACATATTTAACTTCAAGAAATGGCACAAGGACAAGGAATTGAGGCTGCTTTTCATTTAAATGAAGAGGACTTCGAGCTAGTAATTGATCCGAACATTAAATTTGTGGATAAATGGCGTCCAGTTTTGATGCAGGCTCTAGCCAATGCAAAAACTATTGACGAGTGGAGCAAAATTCGCGTGGAGATCAATTTCCGTGCATTTGTTGATGTCATGGAGGAAATACGTCGTTCTTCACCTGCCACCAAGAAAAGTGGCTAAATGTGAAAATTCAAGATGTCGCTTTTTATTTGGTGCATGAGTGTATAAACTACTCGTATGGGTGTCTTTAAAATAACTTTAATCGAAATATCTGATTTATTTAGGAAAAAGTGTTTGTTATTCAAGACTTTTTAATTAGAAAAGTTCAGATATTAACTTCAATAAAAACAGGCTTGCGGCATATCTCATTGATTACTAACTACTATTACCTACATTAAAATATACAGTGTTTTGGATTTTTGGAACATTTTTTTTATTTAGCTTATAGTATTTACTGGGTAAGTTTTTATCCAGTGCGCAAACTGTAACCATGAGTTCAGCATTATCAGGTTATAAAAATAAAAATCAGCTGTTTCATAGAAAAGTGCAATACCTACGCGGTCAAAATGTATGGAACAGCTGATTTTTTTTGTATAACTGGCGAAAAATTTCTGCGGTAGAGGGTCTAGAATGATACTCGTATGCTGAATTCATGGTTACAGTTTGCGCACTGGATAAAAACTTTTCCTGTATTGTCCTATTCCTTCAAGATTTTTTCTGTAGGTATGTATTTTTCACATCATTTCATTAATATTTTTCTTATAAAAGGGTTATTTTATGTTACTTTTAGTCGTTTTATTTTCTTGAACCCTCCCCGAAACTAAAACCTGGCTACGCCCGTGATTAGGTAGCTATAGGTAACTGATAATAGATGTAGCTCAAAGAAGCGAAAAACGAAAAAATATGCTAACAGCTCGACCGGAATTGAGACTGATGTTCAAAACACCAACGTGGGACAAGAAAAGGCGATGTAAGTGGATTTTATTATACCAGCATCTCCAGATGTCCATCGTAATCAGGCCTATGTGCAGAATGATTCGAAGCAACCAATCATCACCCAAGACGTTCTATTGATTTAATTGTTCAACTTTTCCAAACATACAATCAAAATCTGAGTGTGTGCAGACATATAGATTAATAGTATTAACGACGTAGATTATTTAATTTTTTTGACGTTTATCTTTTCTGTACAAGTTTCTAATTTCAATAGGTAATCACCTAATTTATTAAACAATTTCCTAAGTACCAATTTAGTTTCGATAATTCCGCCCCATACAAAATAATAGAAAAATGGCGTTAGGTATAGTTGCAGTCGCAACTAAAAAGATCATTTTTTTTACATAAGTTCGTGAAAGAGGCCGAAAGACGAGTCAACTTTTGTTCAGTTCCAACTTCCAATGAATGTTACCTACACAAAAGACGCTTTGAGTTAACTATGTGTTGGGAGTTATTATCCCGTTACCTTAACTAGAACTTATTAAATGCGGTAATAATGGAGATTTATAGAAGCTGATAATGTTTCTAAACAAAGTATTCATTGAACCAACACATTGCGATGTATTGATGTTTAGCCCCCATTATTAATTTAAAGTAAAAGTAAGAATTAATTTATATGGTGGCTCCAATTCTACGTAGGGCTAAGCTACCTTGCGGCTATTTAAATTTTCTCCGCGCTCACCCCGTAGACCCCCCGACCCCAGCCCTGCATTTCAATCAATAACATGTGACCTGCGCTTGTAAATTAGGGCGTTTACGGGAATCCTGACACAGCTTTAGGTCAACGATTCTATACTTTTTATATCTAATAAGAAAACCTAAGGAGCCAAAGGCAGTCATATAGATACACGGCGTTTATTTCTTAGTGCTTGTATGTCTCATCAGATTTTGAACATCACACAAATGTCATGTGACATTTGGCATGGATGGTTTTAAAGATTATATATTTTTGAAGTCCAAACGTCTTTTCGCTCAGAATAGGTAGGTACCTACTGGTAGTAAGTTCAGTATTTCTGACCGACAAAAAAATGAAAAATTTCAACCGCTAATAACTACGAGAGTTTTAGTGCTAGAGGAATTTTTGAGCATCCAAAAGATAGGTCATGCTTATAAAAAATAAGCAGTTCATAATTTGCCTATGACGTTAGGTACATTGCGTGTGCATAGTGCATACGCATGCGCATGCGCGCGACCCTCTATTTTTCACTATGAGTCGAAATTACAATTCTTGTAGCGGAAAAACGTGTTAAGATGGAACACTGATTCTAGTGTCGTTGTCAAGAGTTAACAAAACACTGCTAGGGCAAAGAAAGAATTAATATAAATATTGGCCGAAAAAGGTTTAAAAATTAATATGAAGTTGACAATGGTGCCGATTCTGTTGTCACAAAATTCTCTAAACTAGACTAAAAATCACCAAAATTTAGTTTATTCCTGTCAAACGACGATTTCCTATTCTGAAATTGACTAAAGTGACACGACTTAACTATATTTTAGTTTGACAGCATTAAGATTGCACTGAAATATTAGTTTAGTGAAAATGGTAATTTTGCTATTCTGTTGTTGTCAATTTCATTATTCTATTCAACCTAAAATCTTGGTTGTCTAACTAAATCTGACTATTTTTAATCGCGATTAAACAGGTGTGGAATAAAATTAGTTGTCAAGAACTAAAATTCACACCGACAACTCGACTTCTGGTGCAAAAATAGTACTGTATTTTATTTCTTTTCTTTTGCTTATATCTCGAAAACGGTGTGTCCTATCGCAAAAATAATGAAAATTTCGACCCCCTTTATAAAGCCCAAACACATGTGAAACTCAACATGTGGATAATAATTTTTCATATTTTCCATGAAAAAAGTGAGAATTCCAAATAAATCACGTCGAGCCTGCCGACCCCGGCGCGCTGCTGGCTCTAAAAAAAAAACACGGGGTAGGGCAAACAAGTACCACGTTGCGAAGCCAAAACATACCACGTGCGAGTCGTGATTGTCAAATTCGATTTTAGTTGTGTCAAAATAGTTTTTAAATTTAGAGATATTTTTTTGCAGAATAGCGTTTAGATTCTCATAGTAAAAAGTAAGGAATTTTAGTTATAGTTTAGTTAGTTTAGTTCGGTGTACAACAGAATCGGCACCAAAACCAAAATAACTCCATAAATCTTCTCTTAATCGGCCGTAAATATGTTCAGAAATGAAAAAAATCCCAATAAAAGAAAGCTTGCATCAAAAGGAATTCAATGAGCCTAAAAAACCTTTAACCTAGTGCCGAGCAAATACAAAACCTATGGCAGTGACTGAAACCGTAAGAAAATCTGTTGCAAATAGCAATATATTTCACTGATAGCGAGTGACACGATCGAGGGCGCGCTTACTGACAACTAGCGACCGTAGCGAGCCCATCCTCCACAGAAGTCAGCCGAGTGCAATTAAATACGGCAAGAGGGAGCGATCTCACAAAAAAACGGGAATGAAACGAGCACAGTTTAGGACTTAGCAGAGTGCCAGCGGAGTGATCCGAGCGCGCTTGCATATAATAAGAGCGAGCGAAGCGAGCCTCCACACAAGACCAGCGCATGAAGCAGACCCACTACCAAAATGAGCGAGCGTAGCGAGCTGAACTTACCTAAATAGAGCATGCAAGCTTTTAGCCTAAGTAGTGCAAGCTTTTACATATGAAGAGCGAGCGAAGCGAGCCCCTCTCAAGAGCAGCACGTGAAGCAAGCCCATTACCAAAACTAGCTAGCGGAGTGAGCTTAACTCCACCCACTCGTGGGGAGGCCCACGAGTGGGTGGAGTTAAGCTCACTCTTCTCAGGCTTACTCTACACGCTGGTGTTGACACAAGTTTCACTCGCGGTCTTGTGGTGAAGACTCTCTCGATTGTCCGGTTTGATAGCGACTCGTGGAGTAGATGGGTTCGCTTTGCTCGCTCTATTTTAGATAATTCTTGTGCGTTGCACTCACTTGTCTTGTTGGGGGTTCGCTTCGCTCGCTCATTGCTCGAATAAGTGATCTGCTCCGTCGTGTCATCTGTGGGCTTGTTTTGCTCGGACATCATGAAACTGTACTCGCTACACTGGGTTGAGTTTAGGAATCCCATCGTTAAGTTAGATTTAGTTTGATGTCAACATGACCTTTCATTTATAGTTGGCATAAGTAAGATTGGCCGGATTGTGCAAGGCAAAACTGACCATGGATTATTTAGGGAACTTCTCTTCTCTCACTTGGTTAGGTCAGATTACAATTGACCAAAAGGTTTCCCGAAATAAACGGCGCGGACTCGGACTGCGCCTATTTTTTTTTTCTGTAAGGCGCAATTATGGTAGCGTTTCAAAAACTTTATAAAGTGACTCTTCGTAACTTACCAACCGCACGAGTGGTCGAAATATTTATCCTCTGTAATGCATCGACATAATCAGCCTATAATGTTCAACTACTGGGAAACAGGCCTCCTCTCGGCGAGAGGGAGTGGGCCGTGATTCACCACGGGGGCCAAAACCCACCCGTGTTCCCTCAGTAGCCTGTGTGCCAGGGGCAGCGGTATCTCTTTCGAACAACAGGCATCCCTGGCAGGCATCAGCCCTTGCGAGCCCCATCAAGTTTGCTGACATCTCTTTGAGGTGCACGTGGAACACAACGCGCCGGCGACCTGGGCTTGGTCCTTACCGGACAGCGAGCTACCCAATACTCGCCGTCCACAAGCCCACACCTACGGTGGCCGGGAATCAGGGCGTCTCCTGCGGAGGCTAGGACCGTGAGGATGCATTTACTGCCTCTCCCTCACGTGCGCCGCCTCCCTCTTCGCGAGCATCACTGCTTCGCAGAAGGAGGTGATGGCTACCCATGCACTCTCGCTCCATACCATGACTTGGACTAGGGCCGGACGCGAGAGATTGCCGCCGCCGATCGCCTCCACGAGGACACGGCGGTGCTCCGCCCAAGCTGGGCAGGCCTTCACCGTATGCTCCACTGTATCCTCAGGGCGATGTTCGCAATGGAAACACCCGGGCGTTTCCTCCCGCCTTATTCGAAACAGGAACCCCCCGAAACAACCGTGTCCGGTGAGGACCTGCGTCAGGCGGAAGGCCGCCTCTCAAGCCACTCCTCAAAGAGGGGACTTACCGCCGCAATCGTGGCGTGCCCATACGTCTTTACGGTTTACAATGTTAATGCGACGAAGTGTCACTCAGATTTTTGAGAATAAATTATAAATCATAGCGCCTGGTCGAGGCACATTTTATAATATGTGTGCACCTGCCGTAGGTACCTACTCAATAAATCGACTGCGCGTCTGTGAAGCGTTATTCCACGTTCCCGCAGCCTGCTTTCTCACAGGCCAAACCGCGCCAAACCAGGCTGACAAGCCGTGGGAACATCCGATGCCGATGAGGTCTCCGGTGGCCAGTCGTCGCAGGGTGGCGCAGAGCGGGGGCGGGCGCCTGTCTTGGCCCGTACAGGCGCGTGTGTTTTAGCTTTAATTATCAAATGTTGACCACTGAATAAAACCGCAGCAGGCGCAATGTCAAGTGCCGAGGCACGAACTGCGATAGGCCACGACAGCTAGCAGTGCAATAACACCTGGCGCTACCTGTCAGTTAACGACCCGTGAAGCCGTGGCGTTATCACGATGAAGAAAGATCACGCTGTATAGGTGGATACTGACTCGCCGCACGGGTCAAAATGCACCTAATAAGTTACCAAGCGAGCATTCGTCCCGTCAGTCAGTACGGCAAAACATGCGAGCGAGCAACACTGATTTTAGCACACGGAGTAAAGACATGCTCGCTGCGAATGTTACATCACCCCCGGTAACGTCGGTAAAAAATTCATAACCAGGCAAAATCTATTAAATTGACAATATTTTATTAGTGATTTCTATTGTTTCTATGTACAGACGCCAGCACATCAAGCTACCCCGAACTGTCAAATTTTCCCAATTGAACATGAACCTTATGATTTTGTAATAAAGTTGAAACTCTATCAAATAAATTTGACAGATTGGGGTAGCTTGATGTGCTGGCCTCTGTACCTATCCTTTGTTGGAGATACCAATTACATATGTGAATATAATTTTAAACTTGTTTTAATTATGAAAATCCTTCTCTGTAATCAGATCACAATCGTAATCAAATCATATGTAGTCAGATCTACCAGTAATAACTACTACCCAAAAGTGACCGCAATTTTAGGGTTTTATTTCCTGATTTTCGCCACCCGACGGTTGATTAGCTGTAATTTTTTGAAGAGTTCCCATACCTGTCTTCGAAACGCATCATCAGATCTATATGAAAGGAGATATCCGCTTTTTGTATGGACGTTGGTTTTTTATTCCGAGAAAAATCTAACCACCATCAAACGTGGCTCAAATAAATAAGACAAAAATATGGAATTCAGAACTACTGAAATATTATTACTACACCTCCAACTAAGCGAAAAATCATAAAATAATAACTGATGTTATTTGCTGTTGGCAACCTAAAACCTCCGACACTCTGTGACAATGTCATATTTGACAGATGAATATATAATTTTTTTTTAAATTAGTTTTATGGCCTGGTTTCAGAGACCTTTTAGCCAAGTCTTTATTAAGAACGTATTCTAGTCATAACAAAGTTATTGTAAAGCGGTAGTAACTTTACAATAACCTATTAGGAGTTTTCGGGGGAACACGAAAAGTCCACGTTAGTCACTTTATTTTTATTTTCACCTTCACTACACTTGTGCACTCACACGTAACTAAATTGGATAACTCACTACCAAAATTATACAATTTAATTCGCTATTTCACAAAATTTAATGATAGGTAGTGAAAATTCATGCGACATGTTCTAACGCGATCCCGCCAAAAACTCCCCAGATGAATAATATATTCATCTGGGGCACAGACATTTAAACAGTAGCAGACCAAACATTATCCTTTTTTTGCTAAGCGACAAGTCTTATGTAGTCTCTCGTTCTGTCACCTGTTGTCACACTGACTCACACATAGACAAAATTTGACGCGTAGCTCGTCTATCCCGCGCCGCCATATTGATAAGCAACATGACGTTCTATGGTGGTTCTATTTTTCAACCGCGAAATATTACTTGAAATATTACTCGGTCGGGACTTATTACACAAAATAAAATGGTGAAATGCTGTGCGTACCAGTGTGACAGTGCTAGCTACCACAAAACACCTGGATTGACCTTTCATCGGTAAGTTTTTGTATTATGTTGTGTAGTCAGGGACGGATTTGGCGACAAAGACATAGTTCGAAAATACTGCAGAGTGCAGATTATCAGTGTAAACATGCATGCTATTTTAATAAATTATAGAATCACTCCGGCCCGGCGCGTTCCGCATGTGGTACGTTACAATAGAAAATCAATTGTGTCTCATTAGCCGGTTATGTTACCCTGTCTGTGTGATGGATAACATGAACGATGGTGGACATTAATAGGTATAGGCTACTCACATAACTTTGACATTTCATTCTGCAAGTAATAATTGAACGTACTAATATTTTTTCCAGGTTTCCAAAGGATGAAAGTTTACGGAATACATGGATTTAAAACTTGAAACTCCAGGATTGGTAACCTTCGATTGTACTTTTTTCGAAGCATTTTGAGAAACACTTGATAGATCCCAGTGCTTTTCGAACAACATTAGGTCCTGGAGCAATTCCTACTCTGTTGAATGAACTGTTTAAGCAGCGGCTGCTGCAGGTGCGCAAAACCGCAAGCAGTGCAAATATTTCAATCTTATTGGAACCTATATGTTCGAGCCGTTTGGGGTTGAAACTCTAGGGCCATGGGGTTCGAGTGCCCACTTAGTTTTCCGAGACATTCCCAAGCAGTTGGTCGACTCTTCACGTGACCAAAGGGCTGGCCTATTTTTCGGCCAAAGAATCAGCACTGCCATACAACGTGGCTTTTTTTCCAACCTTTTGGGCACTTATCCCATTAACCACGATGCGGACGTATTATTTTCTTTTAATATACTAGTAAATATTATTATTATTTCGTTTTGAAATTATGAAAATAAAGTTAAAAAAATAAATATATGAATAATAATTAAATTCATTCTTTTATTTCAAAATTCCTGATATATTCATAAGCTAGCTTTCAGGCATACCAACACCTTAACTCTAGGTCCTACAAAGCTGGGCATGCTGGTTAATGACTGCAGAGACAGTTCTTTTATCTGATACTGATGGCCGTCAACGGTCTGTGTAAATATACCGTTAAAAGGAGGTGAGTTGACTGCGGCCCATCGTCCTTTTAAAATATTACCTTATTCTCCTTTTACAATAACCACGGGAATAGCTGATGGCGATGGATTCGTTAAGACTTTAATGATAAGAAATCCACACTTCATATACCCAGAGAATATCGATTTTCACGGATTGTCAGTAAGATTATCAGTCGTTTCAATATCGTTCGATAATACCGGCAACCGGCCCTAGTTCGGCCCTGTATTGACAACACTCCCTATGTGTGCGTAATGGGTACGCAATTTTTAGCGAATGTTTGGTCTGCTACTGTTTATATGTCTGTGATCTGGGGAGTTTTTGGCCGGATCTATTATAATCTGTCACAGGCGTTAGAGATGTGCCAACTCAGGTTAAGACACGCCTAAAGTTAACTCGGATTGACATTCATGTGATTCGAGTTGAAATCGAATTACGGAACACGGATAACTGGATGAAATCGAATGAATTAAGGTTTTTTACCAATTTCGTCTCTGTTTCGCGATTACATTTTAAAAAATACATTCGTAAAAAACTTATATTGAGACAATTCTAATTATAATACAATAACAATGTATGTACTTACCAGAGAGAGAGAGTCCATTCCCTATTTTACATCACCCAAATCAGTGGTTTTTTTTGTCGCTTCAATAGTTGTTTTTTTTTTTTGATGCCAGTTTTGCCATTTACAAGTTAGTCAATGCCGTGTTCCGAAATGCAACAAAAGTGATAATATCGCGAACCCGACCAAATTGAATAGTCAAAAAATTTAAGAGCTATCAGATCATTAGTACTGATTTTTATTTTGGTCGGCTTCGCGATATTATCACTATTTGTCTAATACGGAATGCGCCCACAGTGAGGGACTTTTATTTTCATATATAGGGTTGCTGTTTGGTTGCTGCTGTCCAGAGATAAAATAACAGTGAACGGAATTTAGATTATACTTCATAACTTCATATAGGTAGTTTAAAATGAGTAAGGGGTAAGGGCCTCAGGGCTTTCTTAGAATTAATTTGTTTTCACTGACGTATTATATCCCTTTGCGGTGACCAGAGGGGTTTAAAATCTTAATTAGTTACAACATTATCAATAAAAATTCAGTTAGAGAATGAATCAACAATAAGAAAATCCGTTACGGTCGCGAATCATCTATTTTAATCAAGATTCAACCTGACAATAGCCTACAAGTTCCAAAAAACGTAAGAAATGTTGAATTTTGCGGGCTACATTACCGCATCTTCCTTTAAAAATCTTAAAGCCATAACTCAACGAGAAAATTGCTTGCAACAAAAATATGGAAAGACGTATCTTATTGTTTCATTTCTTCTTTTCAAAAATATTTTTTCCCCAATTTTATGGGAATTTAACTTAGATTATTTATTGTGGAATATGATAAATTGGCATTGGCAGCCCTGCTTCATCGATTAATTACTGCTCTAGTTCAAGTTGTCTTTGGATTATTTCATAGAGGAGATCAGGAGAGTAAATAAATATTCTAATCACCGCAGCGAGCGGACCGGCCGGTCCAGTTGTCGTATTTGTATTGTTGTTTTTATTTATTATTGATTACTTCTGGATATTCTACAATCAGATTGGAGAAGAGCAGCCGGGGGAGAATTGGTTTTTGGGGCCGACTCAGGTAAGATTTCGCTCTCAGGGGTTTGAATGGGGATGATTCCTTGATCTGTTATTCGTAGACGCCCCTATTATTTTAATGATCTAATTTAATCGTTCTTGAGAAAATACGAATTACATTTTTTAACTTTGTATTGTACTAAACTTTTGTGGACAAACAAAGATAAATTAAGAAATACATAAACAAAGTTTATATATAAACAAGTAATTAATAATAAACAAAGATGAGGTTGAAATATTAAATTCACATTTCCGGTCAACTCACAATAGGTCCTGGTTTGTGTCAGCAGACTTAAATGGCGCAAGATTCTACAATTAGTTACCTTGTAGAAAGCTGCATTACTTTTATGAAAAGTGCTCCTGATGAGGAACTCTTCCTTGCTAGATAACTGCTCATAATTAAAAAAAATATAAACGTAGCAAAAAGTACATAAAACAAAACAAAAACCTCTTTCTGGGAAGTGAATCCTCATCATTGACGGTTATTTTAGGGATGGAACTTTGTATGTTTTTTTTTTTAAATAATGATTTATTTATATCATCTACTGATCACAGATTAAATAACGTATAATACAAAAAATGTGCATTTACTGTTTTTTGTGCACAATTTTCAGTTGTTCTTCCTCGGACAAGTAATACCCCCCATAAACTTGGCAGAAAAAGTCTAACTTAGTCCACTTTTAGTCTCGTGATTACTTTAGATTTTCTTCTTCACACTCCATATCAGAACCTCCAATATGAAATTTCCAATAAAAAACTTCCAAAAAGTCTTGTAGAACTTGTAAGTTTTATATACAACTGTGGAATGTACATAAAAACCTTCTAAGATTTGTAAAATATTAATTTAATGAAACTATAATGTAAACTACTTTATATTGACATGCAAATCGGTTGAAAAAATCAAAATTTGAGCAACAATGCTGAAAAAAGTTGCATAGTTACTCGCATGGGGTCCTGGCTCAAGAGAGCAGTGATGAGTCCTGCACCTGCAGCAGTCGAATCAGTGCTTGCTTATATTGTTTGAGGTGCTTTGTGAAACAACTAGAAATGCCCAGACTTTTCAAGCACTACAAGGACCGTCTACTACCTATGCTATCTTTACTTTCCATGTGTAAAATATAAATATTTATGAAATATCTCACAATGACTAAAATCTTGTAAGAATAGTAAAGTTTTGTACTTTTGTACCGCTTTGATATTACATGTCAGCAACAAATGTTTAGTAATTGAGCTTTATTTAAGGTAAAATACTCATGGGGAAACTTGCTCATACAAAGTAAAGATGCCACAGTTGATCATATTTTTTGATCACAATAAAATGACTGGTGACCCCATGCAACTAATTAAGGGTGATTTATATTGCTACTAGCTGACCCGACAGACGTTGTCCTGTTCGTCCAAAAGTCATTCATACAAAATCACTACCCTACCTACGCTACCCTACACTACCCTACCTACCCTACACTACCCTACCCTACACTACCCTAACCTACCTACCTACCCTACCTACCTACCCTACCTACCCTACCTATCCTACCTACCCTACCTATCCTACCTACCCTACCTACCCTACCTACCCTACCTACCCTACCCACTCTACCTACCCTACCTACCCTACCTACCCTACCTACCCTACCTACCCTACCCTACCCTACCTACCCTACCTACCCTACCTACCCTACCTACCCTACCTACCCTACCTACCCTACCTACCCTACCTACCCTACCCTATCTACCCTATTATCCTATCCGTGAAAATTTTCGTTTTTCGACAGCCAACTTCCACTTTGATACTTTTTTTATTTCTGAAACAACTGAACGGGATAAAAAGTATCCTATGTCCTTCTCCTGGCTCTAAACTACCTCCCTGCCAATTTTCAGCTAAATCGGTTCAGCCGTTCTTGAGTTATAAGTGAAGTAACTAACACGACTTTCTTTTATATATATAGATTTACATGATTTAAAAACTTATGTAAAAGTATATAAAAAGGAAATAATCTAAAGGCATCAAAAAGTTCATCCTAATTGTTGTCAAAGTGCGCAAAAGGCTGGCAGCATTGCCACCTTGTATGGCAATTCTGATTCTTTGGTTAGCCCTGTGGTCACAAGAAGAGTCAACCAACCGCTTGGCAATGTCTCAGAAAATTGTGTGGGCGTTAAGGGTTAAACCCTGCGGACAGAAATAGGAGCCCTATTATTGTTGCTTGAATACTTTAGGCCTGCCATATGCCCTTGCTCACACTAGGTACCATTGTTAATTTTCGGCATGTATGGTGTTAGTGGTTTTCAAATATACACAAATGCTACTAAAATAAAATTTCGTTTTGTTCTTTCTGCATGTTCAAGTACAGTATTTCCAGAAGTAGAAGCTGTTACAATTATCAATATTTCTCAATAATTGGGCTAATTCCTTTTGTTTAGCTAGTATACATCTACCAGAAAAACAACACAAACTATTATCTCCCAGCAGGGTGCTGCTGCCTGCTATAGTTTTAGGATGCTGTTGGGGAACATCAAACATCTTTATGAATTGTACTTCATAGATCCAGTTTTTGTTGAACTTTAATTTAGGACGATAACATCACGCCCTTGTTTCGGATGAAAGGATGGGCAGAGGTCTATCTGTAGTACACCTACATTACTCGAGTTATGTTTATGACCCATGTAATAGGGTCGAGCCTATTGCCATCAACCGGGCACAAATCCAGACTGCTACTGAGAAATTCAAGTTAAAAACCCAATGACACTTTGTCCGACCTGGGTATCGAACCCAGAACCTCATGCTCAGCAGTAGCACTTGTCGACCACTAGACCACGACGCAATCCAAGTGCGAAAAAGATTAATTTTTTTGAAAAAAATATCTGCTAAAGAACTTAAATTATTATTGAATGTTGATGAAGTACTCGTATACACACATCAACATCAACTTACAATTATAGCCACTTAAATCATTTCTGCTAAATCTTTATAAAAAAAATAGTATATGTAGTCAGTAATGCACACTACTTAGAACAACTAACAACTTTTATGGATAATTAAGCAAAATCATTTGAATGCAAATATTTTATAGGCCACTTTAAAAAGTCTGAAGCTAGGTTCAAATTTGATGTTTCATATGGAGAAGAACCGGCGAGAAAGTCTGGTTACTCTTTTTTTAAACACATAATTGGCTGTTAGAAACTTTAAAAATAATAATACTCTTTTATTAAATAAGGTACTACATTAACAAAATAGAAAATAAGCTATAAATATAAAAGACTAAATTAAAAACCTAACTCTTCGGGGAATACAGGTATAATATTGTCCTGTAAACAAAAAAAGTAAATCACACATAAATATATTAAATAAATAAAATGAGTTTTATTTTGCAACTGTTAGGCGAAACACACACTGTCCCGTGCTACGCTGCAGGGTGCGTGGCGACGGAGCCACGCGTGCGGGAGCGCAGATCTGCATCATCATGCAGATTTCTCCGCACAAAAGCGCAGAGCTGCAGTATAGTCATGCGGTGGCCTTGAGGCCTCATTTCACAGCAGCTGGCGGTGGTGATAGTACATTGCAGAGCATTGTTTCACCACTAGCGTTCCGTATTGTTGACAAAAATGGTAGTTCTTAGCCTGTCATTTTCGTGATATCCAACTCGGAACGCAAATTATTGATCACACATGATGATTATTGACACAGCGCAATTTTTCCAATTCGGTAAGCGGCCTAGCTGTTCATAGGTGGTGGTATTGTGGTAACCAGTTGACATTAGATGCACTGCCTGCAATTATGAATGTTTTTTTTATTATTACAGTGTGCTCAACAAAATGCCCAAAGGCCACAGACACTACCCAAAACATCAGTATGGTGTGAGGCAGGCTGCGTGGGGCACTGATGAACAAGGTCAGTGTTCTGTTATTTTTGGTTTATTTGCCGGTCTGATTGGAGTGATGAAAATGATGTAAATATGGATCAGAAAATTAACCAATATTGTGGTGCCATTTACATGTTGTGTGCCTTGATTTTACTGCCCCTATTTGGATATTTAAACCCAAAGTTCAGTTCATAATTTTAGCCGAAAGACGTCCACTGCTGGACATAGGCTTCCCCCAAAAGTGGGGTTTTTCCATAATCGCCAAGCTTGGCAGGCGGGTTGGCGATCGCAGTATGGTGGTAAAATGCATAGAGAACGCTGCTGCCCATTCTCTAGTAAGTCCCTTAGTCGCCTTCTACGACACCCACGGGAAGAAATGGGATGGTGCTATTCTTTTACGTCCGGCACCACACGGAAAAGTTCAATTACAATTTAATAATGTTGTAGGTACACTACAAACATTAATTGTAAAAAAACGTGGTGACGGTTTTATTTTTTTGTTATCAGGGGCATATTGGTTATTTTTTTGGCGTTGGGGCCATCTGGGTACTCGATGAGGTAGAATTAGGGTATCGGAAGGGGCATATTTTATTGGTCTGCCAAGTACTTCCGACAGGGTGCACAATGGCAGACCCACATTTTTACATAATGAATCAATGGTAAACTGTTGCCAGCACTTTAATTCGGGTGTCTTATGACGTAATTTTCACTAAAATAATCGTCAATAAACATCGATTATTTCTATGGCCCGGCAAGATCAAGTCTGGCAGACCTGCACCCTAATTGCGTTACTCAAGATTAATCATAATCTGTTTCGTTTTGAAACGGATTGCTAAACCATTGCTTCACATGTTCTAAAAATTGATCTGCTCAATAACGCATTGAATATTGTTGAACTGTCAAAATGAAACCGATTATGATTAATCGTGAGTTACGCAATTAGGGTGCTGTTTTTTTACGTGTTTAAGTGTTGGTTAACGATCTAAAGCTGGGTTATTGGGGTACCGATGAGGTAGGTATTTTTGCAGCCGGCTCTCGGACTATGATGTTTGTTGGAAAAACCTATTTTCATCTCATCATTTATGCGTTACCATCTGAGGATCCCCTATATAAGCAACCCATGCAACGACCGGCACTATTACCCACAGAGGACCAGCAGCCGGACCAGCACCCGCAGCCCTCGGAAACTGGCTCCTCTTGGTATGATACCTGGCACCGGCACCGGACCGTAGACAGGACTACTGTTCAGACCCAAGACATATGGAAGGTGGGTTATCAGATTCTCAATCAAAATCAAACCATGAATCGAATACCTGATTCTAGACCCCTAGCGTAGAATTTTTGTAAAGGTTATCAAAAAAATCTGGTCTTTCATAGAAAAGAGCAATAGCTACGCGGTCAAAATCAATCGTAACAGCATGTTTTATAAGTTTTTGACGCTATTTTTCAACGCAGGGGGTTGAGAATCATGAACAGATGCCAGCACATCAAGCTACTTCAAACACTGTCATATTTTCCCAATTGAACATGAACCTTGTTCATTTGTGATAAAGGTTGAAATCTATCAAAGAAATTTGACAGATTGGAGTAGCTTGATGTGCTGGCGTCTGTACATGCCGAATCCGTGGTAACAGGTTGGCGTCGATGACGATACAGGGTGGCCCCTGTATAGGACAGTCGTGATTGCCGTGATGGACCAGTGGTTAACTCCTCGCCTCATGCACGAGGTTGGGGTCCGGGCCTATGTTTCTTATCAATTCATATGGACTATCTGAGTCTATCTTGGACATTACCGACAACTGTGAAGGAAAACACCGTGAACAAAACCTGGACTTACAGGTTAATATAAGCTGAAATCGCCAACCCGTCTTCAGCAAGCGTGGTGAACAGCGGTTGTGCCTTCTCAGATCAGAAGAGGGCTCCTCCTCCTGTCTGCAGGGGCGGATCTACTTAAAGGCTTTTTGGGCTGCAGCCCAGGGCCCCGTGGATACAGAGGGCCCCCAACCGAACTGGAAACAATAGACGATATTGTAAATAATAAAAATTATCTAGAATTAAAAAGTTTTTTACAAAATGGCAATTGGTTGAGTAATTAGGTAGCTAGGGCCCCTAAGCAGTAGCCCAGGGCCCCACAAATTCAAGATCCGCCCCTGCCTGTCTGTCCGACTTCCTTCCGACTTAATTACTTACGACTACCATACCTCGTACCTAAATATTGACTCAACATCGGGTGAGTCAACCACGGAACACCGTAAAAAACGAGATCGAATGCCCTTGACAGATCCAGGAAACACGCAAACGTAGGAGACTTCCTGGCTGTATTGAACGATCTGACTGAGGCACAAGATTGCACTCTCAGTCGACAGCCCAGGCCTAGAACCGAACTGGGCATCATCTCATTCGACGTATTCACCAAGCAGACTATCCAAACCTTTTGACAAAAAAAAAGTGTGGATTCACATAGATAGGAAACTTTTTCACATATATATATTACTTACCTCTTCCATGCTGCAAAGCAGTTGGCAAACGTAGCTCCTCCTTTTTTATTTTTAGTTGTAAACAAGATATCTCAGTGGCCAAAGAAATGGGCCTATAATTGGAAATATCAGTGGCATCCCCTGTTTTATTGTTCACAATAGGCACATTCATATTATACACTTACAACTGGCAACTTTTTCCCATGCGTGTAGGCTGAAAAAGGGAATGCCACCTGCTAAGATTCTTGTATTCTCCTTTTGCTTCGTCTAAGTACAAAGCACGCCGGTTGCGTGTATCACTACACCTGACTTTTCTGAAGCACGTCACCAATAAGTGACCTCAGTGTTGGTTTTGCTAGGGTACCTCTTCAGACGTATTAATGCGTAGTAATGTTAGTCGCCTTTCATGCATATCCATTTCCGATCAGTTCATTCATAAGACTAGCTGAGAAGTAAGCTAAAGCTAAGTAGTAGCTAACGTTAGGTGAACTTTACAAACTCGTTATGTTGTGAAGTTGGTAATGCCCGGTTTCTGAAGCTTCCAGGTAAACTTTCACTAGCTATTTATTCAATAAAGGTATGCAGACGTTCGAAACGTCGTTCGAACGTCGTTCGACGTTCGTTTGTTGACGTTCAAAAGTGCCTTATAAGTGCCTATTTGAAATAAATTCTTTGACTTTGACTTTTGCAGTAGTTATACGGCGGTTAACTGTCACTGAGTTTCTGAATACACAACAAACCATCCAATTAGAACCCGATAACCAGTTCCTTAGTTGCCGCTAGAGGGCTCTGTATTAGAGATCGAGTCTAAAATTGTTTTTTTTTATTATTTTAATTCGTCTTTACTAGTTAGTTTAATTTATTATAACATTTTTTTCGAGGGTAAATAATTGGTTTAATACTGTTTAAGTAAAAGAAAATGGTAATTCATCATTTCAGCCGAAAGACGTCCACTGCTGGACATAGGCGTCCCCCAAAAAGGGCGTTTTGCCATAATGGCCGCGCTTGGCAAGGGGGTTGGCGATCGCAGTATGGTGGTAAAATGCATAGAAAACGCTGCTGCACATTCTCTAGTAAGAGTAGTCACCTACGACACCCACGGGAAGAAATGTGGTGCTATTCTTTTACGTCCGGCACCACACGGAAAATGGTAATTAGTAATTTTTTAGTTTTGGGCGGATGTATTCGTATAAAATATGCATGCGTTGGCATATTTTATACGAATGTATGTTTATTTTTTTCTTAATAATGTAGCACTGTAATATAAACCCAAGAAAAGTGTTAGAAGTCAAAGTTTACTATGGTTTGTTGCTCAAAAATATGATTAAAATAGAACAATTTTCTGTTAACAGTTCATACATGCGTTATTGTCGCAGCCATAATATTGCGACGTCACTTACCACGACACTGCTTTGTTTACATCTCTGTTTTAGCCTCAAATTTTTGTGCTTTATTCAAGCAGAAATCGTACTTATTACCTTAGCTTGTTGAGAATTCAAGCATTTTTCTAAGAAAAGATAATCACGTGCCTTTTCGGTCACTTTCACCAGAAAAACACATAGCATAAGACATAGTAAAATAAGTAATTTATCATTTTTTTAAAATAAATATAGCAATTTGTTTCTTGAATTATATACAATGTATACTTATTTAAGGAAAGAGTTTTGAAATACCCGAAGCCCCCGTACCCTCGAACGACACAAGGGAGTAGAACCAGGATAGCCCCAGAAGTTCAATTTTTTTTACGTTTTTTGCAATTTGCAGGTCACTGTCAGGCTGTTTGTTGAAAAAAATATGATTCGCGACAGTAACAAGTATGTATTTACCGAATTATAATCATTAAACTCATCAATATAACCCACTAACAGCTAACTTAGACTAATACTAAATTACTAACACGCATGCGCAATTTAGATTCCTTACATTTAGTTTCCAATTACTTAGTACACGACACTGAAGTTGCGCCCGGTGTCCTGAAATCGACACGTAGAGGCGTTATTGAGCAGATCAATTTTTAGAACATGTGAAGCAATGGTTTAACAATCCGTTTCAAAACCAAACAGATTGTGATTAATCTTGAGTAACGCAATTAGGGTGCAGGTTTGCCAGACTTGATCTTGCCGGGCCAAAGATTATTTTAGTGAAAATTACGTCATACGAGGTGCATTCAATAAGTACCTAGCCTCATCGCCAGAGGGCGCTGTACTTTCAAAAGAGTTTTACCACAGTGTAGCACATTCTTTTTTAATTCTTTTTTCAAATTTTCATTCCAATCCCTTCATTTGTTTTAATTTGACAATTTATTAAAGAGGATAAAAATACAGGGTAGAACCTGTAATTTGACGTATTCCTTTCAGGACGTGATAGTGTGACCCATTTGCACGAATTAAGCACACCAAAAAGCCTAATACCGAATTTTTATGTCTTTTTGAAATTTTCCCAGAATTATTTGATTTATATTAATTATTATTAATTATTTATACATTTCTCTAAACACTAAATTTAATAACCTTTATTGTTATTCTATTGGGTGCTAAATTGGGTTATTCTATTGGGTCGTAAATGCTAGCATTGATCGAATTTGCAAAGTTGAGTTTTGGATAATAGGCAATTCGGTTACCAAAATGGTGGTGGCACTTCAGATGTCATAATTATACCTTAGACCTAGACATAGTGACAGTTTAGTAAAATGAGAGATATTTGTATAAACTTCGGCATTTGACACACTAGATCATAAGTTATTCCTTGAAAACATTACTCATACACCGTAATGAGTAATGTTTTCAAGGAGTAACTTACAATTAATAGCTTCTTGTTATTTTTTTTTTTATGTTGAAATTGGCAAAATACAAGAAAAGGCTACAAAAATGCATGCAAATCACCAATAGTTGAAATCAAAACGGAAGTCCCGCAGGGATCTATCTTGGGACCTATATTTTAAATTACCTGTTAATGATCATTAATACTATGAATTTAATTTTACCGGACGAATAGTATTTTTTTCTGACGACACAAATGCCATAGAAGCAGTAAATGACGCAGTAGCTGCTGGAGAAAGTTTTGAAGCACTCATCGTTTAATTTATTTAGCATTTAATTTATGTAGATTATTTTATATTTTCTGTATGTGAGAACGTTGTCGGCCTTGTAGACTGAAAATTTGCAGACTATTTTCAATTTAATTAAGTACCTGGTACTTGTGGAAAAGCCTACACTGTCCTCCCATACCTATTAACACTGTAATTTGAAACCGTTGTAAAAGCCAAATATTTTTAAAAGAGTAACCGTGGAGTTTCTTACCGGCTCTTCTTCATAGGAAACAACCAAATTGGAACCGCGAATCTAGTGTCTGACGTTTCATAAGTGCCCATGTATGTTTATGTGAAATAAAATATTTTGATTTGATTTGATTCACTGCAAGCCTTTCATGGGTGGCCCCCATGAATGAATCAATTACAAATACTATAAAAACCAAAATAATGTTATTTAGAATGACGGCCATTAACAGAGATGATACGGAGATTGTACTGAATGAAGACAAAATCGAGCTCGTGAATGATGTCTTAGGTATACAAATTGAAGAAATGTTAAAATATTAACCAGAACTAAAGGCAATAGATCATATCATCCGCATTTTACGCTTTGAGAGCCCTGAGAACTGAAATCACTGTAAACTAACTGAAAATTATATATTTGAGGTTAGTCGAGTCCAAAATTAGATAAAGCATAATTCACTGGCAAAACAGTTATGGTAATTATATTTAAAGACCGTTTGTACCGCATAAACGCACAATACACAACGGACAACAGTCCGCATCCCCCAAACAGAAAGTTGCCATCAGCATTTCGCAAAGTTAGGCATACTCACAGTTCCTAGCATTTATGACCTTGTACTTTTCATTAATATGGCTACATAATTATCTTAATTAATTTGAAACAATACAAGAATGAGAGGTAAGGGAAGGCACCCGTAGAAAAGACCTTAAAGTCATGATCGATCTGAAATGCTGTGAAAAACAGACCACGATACCAATCAGCAAAAATATTTAAGAGGTTGCCTCTAGATCCCAAAAAGCACGGTACACACTTAGTTCTTTTAAAACTAAACTAAAAAATAATCTTTAACACCTATGCACTTAATTCGTATGTGGCACTACTAATTTGCATCCATAGGTACGTTTTTTGATCCATTTATTTACATTTTCAGCAAATACTTTTAGGACAAAGCACACGATAAAGCGCGGCAGTACAACAATTAGAAGCTTAGCATCTGTAGGGCGTTACTCTGAGGCGCGATGTTCGTGGTAATTGGGAAACACGAATATTACCAAATCGCATACCTTCTCTGGTTTCACTGTATCTCATATTGGAAGAAACCGTGTTTAGAGCAGTTGTGGCCTAGTAGCCACTTACGGCACTTTATAATCACACTGAGAAGGCATGAGGTTCAATCACCACGCTATCTCAAAACGGGTTGGCGATTTCAGACTTATAAAAAAAAATTGAACCCTGGTCCACCGCGCATCGCATCGCCTGCCCGCGCTGTGTAGCTTCGTTTTCTCTTAGCGTTCTTTTCGTTTTTTTATATTTTTGCTCAGCTTCTTATGGTCTAACCTACCGCGAAAATGGACTGTCCAATGAAAAAATAATCTTTCAAATCTGTCAGAGATTAGCGCGTTCAAACAATGCAACGGACAAACTACAGCTTTATTACTAGTTACTAGTTAGTAATAAAGTTGTACTTTGTTCGTTGCTTTATATACTTATATCGGGTGTAAAAAGACAACGAAGCCGAAAGTCTCTTCTTTGGTCACATCTGTGAAACTTTAACAAATTTTGCGTGCGTTATATTGAGCAATATCTCAAACAGCAAAGTTTGACACAAATAAATAAGTCGTTTCCCAGGAATTACTTTTGTGCAATGTTACTTAGTTTGATGTACCTACAAAGCGTAGTTGACGGCTATGGTGATGTGTCTTTTTACACTCTGTATAGTCCGTGAAGGAAAATTTCAAATTTCGTGAGGAAATCGGCACGTCTTTAGACCAAATATTTCCAGGTGCCGCCGACAGAGGAGGACTGGCAGCGGGAAGAGAAGGTAGCCACGTTTGCGGGCGGGGTAAGTAACACAATGTTTACACCTATCAGAACTTATGCTGCAATCCTGATTTGCAATACATTTAAAAAAACAGTCGCATAAATGTTTAACAACAGGGGGACATAATCAGGGGGGGTCTATCAATGCGCTTCGGCAATCATCGTTTATTTTCTGACATAAGAATGCGCGATTATGACATCTAAATAGAGCTAGTTCAACCATAGAAGTAGTTACCTATTTTGTATTAACATGGCTGCCTAGTTGGCATCAACAGGAACGTTTTTTTGATCAATTTCTTAACATTTTTAAACCCCGGCGGAAAGAGAGTGATGTTATAAGTTAACCGTGTGTATCACGTTTAACTTATAACATCGCTCCTTTTCCGTGTGTTTGTCTCGCCATCGGACCTCCCAAACTGCTGAAACTGCTGTTGTAATTATTTTTTGTTTTAATCGAGTAGTATCAAGAATATCTGTTCAGTAGTTTGAAGATTATTAGCTCTATTCTAGTTGCTGAAAGGATGCATACCTCTGATCGAGTTGAAATTAGAAGAACATAGTAGCCTTGAACTGATGCTGCAGCTTCACCTAGAATTTGCTGTGTACGGTCAGCGTCAATAATATCGGGACCGTGATCGGGACGAACAGAATGTTCAAAATGATCTCAACAACTAAGAAAATTAAACTTTATCTCGGTCGCATAAAGTTCTTGACAGTATGGCAGTTTTCGTGTACTGTCTTCATTCTGAAACATTCCTTGTGTCATTGAGTTAATTTCTAATTTTCATAGTTGTTTACATCATTTAGAAGTCTGTTCGTCTCAATATTATTGACACTGACTGTACCCAACTAGTTCGCCATCCATCAAATCACGCCAGAGATGAGCGAGTTCAAACAAACTCTACAGCTGTATTATTAGAATAGATTAGTATAAATTCCGTGAATTGTAACTGTAACACCCAATACTTGATACAGCTGCCGCCGACGACGAGGAGCTCGCAGAAATGCGAGCCGCCTGTTTTCTTTCCGCGCCAGAAAGAAGCTGCAGCCGCGTATTCGACAGCGGTAAGTAACACACTATTTACACTTATCAGAATTTGAACAAACGCTAAGTTTGATTTTCAATACATTTTACAAAAATTAGTCGGTGACTTGGGATATGTATTTAATTATATGTCACCGCCTTCCGAACTTAGTTATTAGGGTTGGACAAAGCAAGTTTATTATTTTTTACTTTTCGGTTTTTCGGCGGTTTTATTTTTTTATTAAAAAGTTTTTATTTTATAATTTTTTGTGGCTATATTCTACTAATTACTACATGCTTAATTTTTGATTACTTTTTGTAATACACAACTTAGTATTAAAATCTGTGAGTAAACAATCAATCATCCCCTGTTTTCTTACCCTTAGGCTTAGAATTTTTCTTCGAAATTTATATGGGACCAACTTCGGGGTATACCCTTTCCAATAAAAAAGAATTCAAAATCGGAATACTCTAGAAAATGTTATGCGTGGTCATACACAAAAAAAGAATACGCGTCGAATTGAGTAACCTCCTCCGTTTTTTCGTCGGTTAAAAACTAATGCACAAATTTTTGAGGTTGTGTTGACAGAAGAATAGACAAAATGACAGATTGTAGAAATATTTCTACCGTCCTCAGCATGGCGATGTTAAAACTAAAGAGAAGAAATGTTTCTTTTCAGAAGCCTGTGATGTCAGGCATGACGACCAATTTTCGAAAAATACCAAAGAACGGACGTTTGGGTAGGCCGCATAAGTTACTCTAACTGCCAGATCATGATTACAACTAATTTGATAAAGGAAGAAACCAAAAAATCAAAATATCCACATAGTCTTCACATTACATTAAAATCAACACAACCCAGAGGATTTTATTCCATTCAATGACTATTTAATGGAAACAAATTACAAACGCATCCACCTTAACTGCATCACTAGCTACCTCCCCGTTGCTGTGGAAAGAATTGTCTTTATTAAACTGTCTTTGTCTTCATAGAAACGCTAGTCTACAGGTCGCTCCGTGATCGAGCAGCAGGCTTAGCACGAGCACAAATTTGTCGTCGGAAGAATAGACATGACTATTAAATAAATTATGTACAATAGGATATGATAGCTGTGTTTTTCTATTCATTATCACAGTTATGCGTTCTAAACGAATCATGATTTTGTAGATAATCGTATATACTTTGTGGCCGTCGAGTAGAAAGTTTTGTTGTCAGTGTGATTTTGACAGTTTGGGAAGAAATATTCTTCTGAAATAGTCTACACTTATAAAGACCTAGACAAATATAGTTAGAAACGAAAGACTAAATGACATATTGTAGAAGGATATCTACGGTGCGATAACAAAAATGTAGGAACGAAATGTCATACTTTGTATTGAAAGAGCACTGTCTATTCTTCGTAGAAATACATAAGCCCGCAGATGAGACGTCAAGTTAGATAGAAAGAACTTTGTCTATTCTTTGTGGAATAGAGATGGAATTAGCATGACCTGCTATGCCTGCACGGCCCTGTCGATGTAATTACAAAAGATTCTTGTCGTACTTTACCGGAAAAGGCTTTCGCTTCGACATTCATCGTCTATTTTCGGAAATACGTATTACATACGTATTACGGTCGCGAATCATATTTTTCAACACACTTGCTCATAAAATGGCTCTAATTTCACCGCAATTAGGCACATAATGACACCTATTATCAAACTGTGACTTTTTCATTACTATTATTCACTAGTGAGTTATAGCTTTTTTTTTTATTGGTTGAGTTGCTTTGTTCTTAAAAAGTTTCGATACAAAAAGGTCGTGCTCAATAGTACAAATAAATTAATGTACCTATTGCTTGCTCATTTCATGCAACTTCGTAATTAAATAGATAATTTCAACTTGTACGTTTTTAATAAATAAAACTTTCACTCAAAAATAACTTTTGTTTTTTTCTGTAATAAAGAAAACTTTGAATTCCCCATTTTGTAAGTGGCTAAAGGCCTATCCGCGAAAAGCAAAAAAAAAAGAAACGTCATTCTGTTAGGCCACGTTCCGAGTTACAATAATATCGATTTGACCGCGCTCACACACGACGTCCGATCGATTCGACGTCGAATCGTCATAGATGACGTCATGACATGCGCCATCTTGTCAAAAATGACAGTTGTGCTGTTTTGTTTTAAGTCACATCGAATCTTTAGTAAATTTAGATTTATTTGAAATAGTGCTACTATCTAAGAAGAAAAAATGAGTGGTGTATACAAGTTTAATATGGTGAATATATGTTTTAACGTTTAGTGAACACTTCTATCGCGATCACGAGCGTTCCGTATTGATGACAAAAATGACGGTTCTTAGCTGTCAGAATCGTGATATCTAACTCGGAACGCAAAATATCGATGTGAGCGCTCACAGCGTTATTTTTCTAATTCGGAATGCGGCCTTAGTATAAGGCCGATCGCCATTGTTAGATGCGCGCGCATTGGAAAACTGATTACTTTTTCCCGCTATTGGCAAATTATAGTTATTTATTCATTAAAATGACTACAAGTACTAGTTATGAAGAAAATTATTTATGTTGTAACACCGCCCGATATAAGATGTGAAGCCCTTAACGTTATGGAAAGTTTACTACCTAAAAACTCCAAGGACAAAATGATTTTTTTTAGAATTATTTTCTTCACAAGTGTGTTGAAAAACGTCGTATGATAGACGTGTCTATTGATGATTACCGTCCTCGGCTCTCTTAAAAACCTCGCCTGACGGCTCGGGTCTCAATGGCGCCTCAGCGGTAATCACCAACGTTATACACTTGTACCATAATGTACTATTATCATACAACCTGACACTGACTTAGGTCTAAGAGTACTGAAGTAGGTTTTAACCATGTCTTCAGTTATTTTGTATCTTGGTCGACGGTACACTGACAATAGTTTCTATGGCCTACTCGGTCCTTCTATCTAACAGAATTGGCTTGTGGCACTATAGAATATGGCGCTGTCAATGAATGTCTCTGGTTCGCTTGTAAGATAGCATTTGCACTACCATCAGGATGGGTGTAGTGGTAAATGCTACTGCTTTTGATTTGGGCCGTGGTTCTGGACGTGCTATGCGACTCCGAAATTATTACTGCGTCTAATTGTTGGCTTTCATTAAAGTTGGAGTATTTACAGCGGCAATCAGACGCAGACCCGCTGGCGGAACGGGGAGAAAACGAGACACCTGCAGGTTATCACGGATACTATCTGGATCAGTTCGGCTACCCGCAGACTTTAGAGTCGTGGTCCGACAGTTACGAGGTAAGTAAAAAAAAAAAAAAACTCATGGAAGTGAAATTTCTTTCATATGAGAATAAAGATATCTTTAACCCGAATTTACATTTACCAGAATCGGAACTAGCCACTTTGATTTTTCAATACAAATCACAAAACAATCAGACGAATGTTGAGCAACATACGCACTGTCAATGTCATTCGAGCGCTCGAATGACATTGATTCATGATTTACTTGATTGATGACTCACTTTACCAGAAAAGGTAAACGCTTCGGCAATCATAATTTATTTCTGAAATACGAATGCGCGATTATGAGATCTAATAAAATAGCGTTTACATCCATGAAAGTACTTACCTATTAGGAATAATTAGGAATTTGTAAAACTGCGCAAATAATAACTGCGAAAGAGTATCACGACTGCACTGTGATCATGGAAGAACATGCACGCGCGGGTACTTTGATAATCTGGTCACTATAAAAGTAGATCGACAAAATATTTTAATAGGCTAGTGACACCACCAACCGTGAATGTACTTTTTATAAACTGTCAAAACGCTGCTTTGTTAAAGATTATTGAAATCTAATACAATTTGAAAGAGTCAACAAAGTGGTCTTATGGGACCACCACTTTAATTATTTTTTTTCAACATGTATGCACCCTATGGGTTTTAATGAAACTTGACATGCTGTTTCAAAGTGGTAATTCAATTCAATCTGATAGAAATCATTTTTTTTTATTGCTTTTTTATTTAGGCTTGGCTCATGGAAATTTATATAAAATAAACTGTAAAGTGTACTATAAACACTGGAATTTGTTTCATTTTTCTAGCTTTAAAATCAACAGAGATATATCACTTTGAAAAAAAGTCGTCTCCGGACACTTTTTCTTAAATAGCTCCTCAATTAACTAAGATACAGAGCTAATATCTACTCAATGAACTACTATTAGCATCCTCTACAATATAACATAAGTTACAATATAGGTTCCTATCGGGGGCAGTTTGCCTATGGAAGTACGGCTACACCCTTTCGATAGGAATCCGGCCCGTCCTAGCACCAAAACTTTCAAGTCATGTAACACGCAGCCTTTGACACAGGGGACTCAGTACAACACACCGCAGCAAGTTTTGAGCTACTCTCAACCCCAAGAGCAGTATTCAGCCGCATATACCTATCTAGTAAGTAACACACTAGTTACACTTATCACAATTCGCGAGCGATCCCTGGGTTCTATTGTCACTACCGGAGTTCCGCATGGCTCAATTCTTGACCCCTTTTTTCTTTTCCTGTATATTAATGACTTACCTACCTGTATGGTGAGAATGAATCGGTTTAAGGGTAGGAGAATGTAGCTGATTAATGACCTACTTTATACTTTATCTTATAAAGAACAGTCCTGAAATAATATAATTTGCCGATGACACAACACTTTTAATTAAGCTTAAACGACCACAGACAGTTATTGACGATGTAAAAAAATACTCTCGCTTAAATAGTGGTAGTGACGATAATGTTGATAAGAACAGTTAATAGTTTATGAACGAACCCACAAATAAAATCAAACTGCTTTCTCATTATA
The DNA here is from genome assembly GCA_949987655.1 of Polymixis flavicincta. Lineage (NCBI taxonomy): Eukaryota > Metazoa > Arthropoda > Insecta > Lepidoptera > Noctuidae > Polymixis > Polymixis flavicincta. The sequence goes on along the minus strand of OX465171.1, from coordinate 3,263,954 downwards.
GTAACGCCTAAAAATACAATAGCGATTGCCATATTATCTTTGGTAGGTTACGACTTAGGGCTTGCCCTTTTTGGTTTGCACAGCTCATAAGCGACTTAACGTGATGTTAAATAGCCTAAATCCTGTCCTCAAGAAATGGGCTATCAAATAAAAAGTATCTATCAAACGCGTCAGCGATTTACCCGTTCAAACAAAACAACAAACAAACTACAGCGTTATAATTGTGAAGGAAAAATTCGATAGGAAGCCGGCACATCCTAGCACTAAAGAAGAACTTGACACAGGTGCCGGTATACCCACAGCAGCAGCTGGTCACGGACCCGAAATCCCAGGAGCAGTGTGCAGCCGCGTTTTCCCCCGTGGTAAGTAACACGCTGTTTACACTTATCAAAATTCGCGAGCGATCCCCGGGTTCTATCGTCACTACCGGAGTTCCGCAGGGCTCACTTCTTGGCTTTTTTATTTCCCGTATACAATTATTTTTAGTATATGCGAAACCTGTATGTAGTTTTTTCAGAATAAGTAACTGAATCGGTTCCAATAATTTTGACATCATGTTATATTTTTTCCCAAAGAAGTTTTGCAAGTGTGATGATTTTTTTTATCACTTGTTAATTACAATATAATCACCGTACGGTTAGGTACCTACTACAATTACTATCAATGAGCACAATACGACGCTGGAAGCGCGAGCCGTGAGGGGGCGCTGCGCGGTGACCAAGTTTGACTAGACGACTAGATAACAGAACAAGTTTATAACTTTGTGATTTTTCATGATGGTTTTGAAATTTTGTACATAAATTCTTTACATAAAAATACTAGACACATGTTTCAGGTTTCGCATATACTAAAACTAGGGTTGTATTTTAATAACCTACTACAAAGAACAGCCGTGAAAATGTGTTATTAGCAGACACAACACTTACTAACAGACAGTTGGTCCCACTTATTACCCATGTCTGCAACCTGTCTATCACGTCGGGTATTTTTACAAAGGTTTTTAAAAGGGCAGTGGTGCATCCAATTAATAAGTCGGGTGACAGAGACAGTGTCGGTAACTATAGACCCATATGTATATAAGAACCTGATTTATGTGAAAAAGTATATTATTTTTGCATTCTAAACTACGACATCATAGCATAAATACTAGATACACGAAGATTTACTTATTGTACCTATGACTTGGCTTCAAAAAAATCATTTAGGCATTCAATTATGAAGTTACCAAAAACAAAAAACCCTTTTCGGTCTGTGAAGGTTGGCCCGTAATCGATCAGCTATTTTTGTAATTTTTCGCGGAACAAAAATTTTTTTATGAATTTCCAAAATCCAAAACTACATGTCAACAGACGTGTGGTATCCTATCCTATTAATATTACATGTCAGTGTCAACTAAAGTTTTGAATTAACAACATCTGTTGGAATGATGTTTTTGTTCTTTTTCATAACATTCGTTTTCTATGCGCATTATCTAGCTCGCCCTAGCACTAAAGCTTTCAAGTCATGTAACACGCAGCACTTGATACAGGTGTACCCACAGCAGCAGCTGGTCATGGACCTAAAAACCCAGGAGCAGTATGCAGCCGCTTATTCCTCCGTGGTAAGTAACACACTATTTAAACTTATCAGAATTCGCGAGCGATCCCCGGGTTCTATTGTAACTATCGGAGTTCCGCAGGGTTCAATTCTTGGCTTTTTATATTTCCCGTATATATTAATGACCTACTTTGCCTTACAAAGAACAGCCGTGAAAAAGCGTTATTTGCAAACACACATTATAAAACAAAGGCAGGTAGACCGCGCGGAACACCGAGAGTGCGGCCCTCAAACCAAATACAAATTCAAAACTGAATACTAATTCAAAAGCTCGCTTCGAAAAAAAAGTGTCCCAAAGGATCAACTAACATGAATGCACATAGATGAACATGCACAATGGATTTGATGGATGCTGCTGAAAGTGCCAAGCTCTTAGCCAAATTCTGGGCTGACTGTATTTAGATTGCTATCGACACGCTAAGAAGAAGAATACACATTTCATTTCATTATTAACTACCGACTTCTGCCCGCGACTTCATCCGCGTGAGTTTTGTACAAACTTATAGAAATCATATCTTAACAACAGACAACAATTTACAGAAGTAAAGAGGTTAAATGTCACAACTAAAACAGAAGAAATATATGTTTCTGAATCTGGAATTGCTAAATTCGGCGTTCCTCAAGGGAGTATCGTGGGTCCCTTATTCTTCCTTGTTTATATAAATGACATGCCTTCGGTAACAAATCATGACATTACACTATTTGCTGGTGATAGCACTGTTTTATTCGTTAGTGATGATACAATTGGTCTAGAATCTGACATTAATTAGCATATGACCTTCCTCAAGAATTGCTATCAAATGAAAAAAAAACCTTTGAAATCCGCCAGAGGTTAGCGCGCTCAAACAAAATAACAAATAAACTTTTCAGCTTTATGAATACAGAGTAAGTATGTAATAATTTTAAATCCTGTGACGAAACTGACACGTCCTAGAACCAAATATTTCTAGTGAACACGTACTTGTTGCAGGTGGAAGGGCTGCAGGGCTTGCCGCCCCATAGACATCATCGTCAGGAGAATTTAGCCGTGGATGCGGGCGAGGTAAGTAACACACTATTTACAAACAACATAGCATACATACTACAAACGAAGATTTACTGATAGTGCTCACGACTTGGTTCCAAAAAAATTGTCATTCGCTTGTGCCAAAGTATATGTTCTTACAGCAAACTCCCAAGCCATGTTAAAGAACTGAGCCTCTATAATAATTTTAAATTCTGAGAGGAAACTGACACGTCCTAGAACCAAATATTTCTAGTGAACACGTACTTGTCGCAGGCGCAGGGGCTGCAGGGCTTGCCGCCCCGTAGACATCATCGTCAGGAGAATTTACCCGCGGATGCGAGCGAGGTAAGTAACACACTATTTACAAACAACATAGCATACATACTACAAACGAAGATTTACTAATACTGCTCACGACATGGCTCAAAAAAAATTGTCATTCGCCTGTGCCAAAGTATATGTTCTTACAAAAAACTCCCAAGCCATGTTAAAGAACTGAGCCTCTTTAATAATTTTAAATTCTGTGAGGAAACTGACACGTCCTAGAACCAAATATTTGTAGTGAACACGTACGCACGGCTACACATCAAGCTATACATTTCCAGTTTACGCTGATCTCGCATTATATAGTATTTCCGTACAGTGTGTACGTACTTGTCGCAGGTGCACGGGCTGCGGGGCTTGCCGCCCCGTAGACATCATCGTCAGGAGAATTTAGCCGTGGATGCGGGCGAGGTAAGTAACACACTATTTACAAACAACGTAGCATACATACTACAAACGAAGATTTACTGATACTGCTCACAGCTTGGCTCAAAAAAGATTGTCATTCACTTGTGCCAAAGTTTATGTTCGTACAACAAACTCCCAAACCATGTTAAAGAACTGAGCCTCTATAAATTTAAATCATTTAGGAAACTGAAAGTCTTGTCAGAAAGGATTCTATTTAGTTAAAAAATTACTTGGATGACAAGCTTCGGATTAATGAAGCTACTCCAATGTCCAAACTGTTACATAAACTAAATGGTTTTAGAATAATAATGTCAATTTAATTATTATTAATTGATCTAAGTACGTGCCTAACTTATGAAAAATATCATTATGATATTTTTGATGACATTTAAGGACAAAACCTAAATAACTTTATAACTGTTTGAAGGTTTTGAGTATTTTTATATGGCGCAAATGTCCTGCAAATCTGGTTGCGTTTTATGACGGATCGTTGAGCTCTCTAAAATACTGTTGAGCTACACGATGACTGATGCGTGCATGCCGCCGTCTGTTAGAACAAGTCAGCACTAAGTTGCAATGGTACTTTCTTCAAAAGGCCATTCCAGACATGGCGGTGCATTTGAAATTCTAATAATATAATGTTTGGCCTTTAAAAGAAACCATGGCCTGTGAGTTTGTTTCGTCATTTCGTTGCAGCGGTCAGTCAGCTGGAAAATACCGGCGCCATCTAGTTTTATGATAGTGGCCAACTAACTATTGGCGTGTAAGAGTGTCTGCTATGAATGCACATTTAATTTAATTAATAACTACTTCTCCCCGCTCAAACAAAACAACAAACAAACTCTTCAGATTTATTAATATGATAGGTTAATTTAAAGTCCGTGAGGAAACCGACATGTCCTAGAACCAAAAATTTCAAGTAATGTAACACGTTCGTGACGCAGGTGCAGTGGCCGCAGGGCTTACGGCAACGCAGACAATATCGCCAGGAGAATGTAGCCGCGGATGCGGGCGAGGTAAGTAACACACTATTTACAAATAACAAAGCATAAATACTAGAAACGAAGATTTACTGATAGTGCTCACGACTTGGCTCCAAAGAATAGGGTATTTTCCAATTTATTGAAAAGTATTCTAAATTGAAGATTGGAACGAAATATGTAACAGAAAAATAAAAGTAAATTGTTTTATATCCATTTTCTCAATTAAAAACAATTTAAATCAAATTTACTTTTCGTTGTTTTGAATTTATCGCCAAAACGCTCGTTACGATGACTTTTTATCACGTGATGTCAACTTTGTGTAAACCAAAGTAGTTAGTAAGAACAAGTGAATGTCGAGTTAATAATTAACAAGATTTTTTATGTATAGAAAGTGGAATTACTGGCGTACGGTGCCTCTGTGCACAATTGCTTCTAAAACTGCGCCAAACAAAGTATTTGTACCGGTTCCGTTTACACAAAGCTGGCGTCACGATGTCACGTGATAAAAGTCATCGCAAGAAGCGTTTTGGCGGTAAATTCAAAACAACGAAAACGAAATTTGTTTTTAATTGTGAAAATGGATTTAAGTAAATTTATTTTTATTTTTCTGTTAAATATATTGTCCCAATCTTCAAATTAAAATAGTTTTGTCTGAATAATTTAATAGTGTCATTTTAATTTATTTAACTTCGTGCCAAACTTATGAAAAAATATAATTATGATATTTTTGTTGACATTTAAAGAGAAAACCGACCGTGAATCCATGCACTATGCAGACTAGATTGAATACATAACTCTTAACTGTCTGGAGTATTTTTCATATGGCTACGCAAATGTCTTGCAGATCTGGTAGCGTTTTGTGACGGGTCGTTGAGCTCCCTAAAATGGATTGAGCTACACGATGACTGATGCATGCAAGCCGTCTGTTGGGTCAAGTCAGTTCTAAGTTGCAATGACTCTTTTTTTCGAAAGGCATGGCCTTGCATTGTTCGACTCACATGGAATTCTAATAATATAATGTTTGGCCTTTAAAAGAGACCACCTCTGAGTTTGTTCCGTCATTTCTTCTCAACGATCAGTCAGCGAGAAAGGCCGGCGCCATATAGTTAGTTTTATGATATTGGCCAACTAAATATTGGCATGTATGATATGATTTGATATGATTACACATTTCATTAATAACTACCAACTTCTGACCACGACTTCGTACGCGTTAGTTTTCGTCGTGCCGCTCGTCGCTCGTCGTCGCTTCCCATTGCCCATGGTTTCTTCGTTTTTACCAAGCTTTCTTTCTCATCTTTTTTTTTGCACAGGTTCTAAGTTTAACGTGATGTTCATTAGCGTACAACCTTCCTCAAGAATTGTGCTTAATACTAGAGTCCGACCGAAACATGTTTTTTTGCCGAAACCGATCCGTTTTTAACGTGATTAATACGTTAAATAAAATGCAGCGGGCAGTTAATTCCAGATGTATGATAATGAAACATCTAGCTGGCCTAATATTACAGGGTTCTACGTTTCACTTTTATCGAATTTAAATTTCAATATTGTCATAGTAACACTCGTTCTAAATTAAATTACCCTTAAAAGTGAAAATGTTACATTAATTAGAATTATTTACCATTATTCGGGGAAAAACACAAGCTTTACTTTTCTGAGCAAATTGATTCAGCGGCCGGCGGAGTCAGGCGAAAGACGCCATATTGCCAGTCGTGCCACTCGTGCACCGAACGCGACCCGAAAGTACGATGTTGTAAATTTCCGCGCGGCCGAAAGGTTCGGTTGTTTTTTAGCCGAAACCGAACCTTTGGCAGAAATACGATTTTTAGGCCGAAACCTAAATTTTGGTCGGGCACTAATTAATACAAAGTATCTAGATTAATTTAAAGTCTATGAGGAAACCGACACGTCCTAGAACCAAACATTTCAAGTGATGTAACACGTTCTTGACGCAGGTGCAGGGGCCGCAGGTCTCACCTCCCACCAGACAATCACGCCAGGAGAATGTAGCCGCGGATGCGGGCGAGGTACGTAACACACTATCTACAAAAAACATAGCATAAATACTACAAACGAAGATTTACATAGTGCTCACGATTTGGCTCCAAAAAAATGTCATTCATTAAAGTGCCCCGAAAAAAAAATCATTCATTATGTGCCTAAGTACGTTTTTATAACAAACTCCCAAGTCATGTTAAAGAACTGAGCCTCAAAAATTTTGAATCCTTTAAGAAACTGAAACTCTGTCAAAAAGGTTTCTATTAAGTAAAAAATTACTTGGATGACAAAAAGGCTCAGGATTAATTAAGCTACTCCAATGTCCAAACTACATACATTAACACCGTCTAGGGATATTTTGTTTAAACTTCTAAAACTCAAAAAGTCGTGCCCGGTTTTAAAATCTTTGGACGAAAGCTTATGTTGTAGGCCTTTTTGGATGATTCCAACAAGTTAGCAGCTAATTTCGCATTTATACCACCCTATATGCATCATGCAGCAGCACCATTTAACGAGAGAGAAAATGTTAAGGGCAGTAGGCATGCTCCAAGCCTATTGCCCTGGGGTTACTCAACGGAGTATTGTCGTGGAGATAGGAACAAAACAAAACGTGATATTAAGGTTATATAACACGTTATCGTGCTACTGATGAGGTAGCTAAAAGACACCATGCAGCACGCGTGGGACATGCTCCAACGAAGGACTTCGAAGAATTTTCCTGCAAACATTGCGACTGAAGAGCAACTTTATAGCATCTTAGCAGGACCTGGGACAATCTCGCGCAGCAAAACTTTAGTAACTTGGTTCAAATAATGTAAAACCGTTGCAGGACCGTTGTTAACGTCATGGGCGGTTTAACTGATAATTGATTTTTCGCATATTTGCAAAAAACTGAATAATTTCGCTTATTCTTTCACTTATTCTCGAAAAACATATTAACTGTTAGTTTATACCATTATTTCACTTTCGTCTTTATTAATATTTAAAGTTAATTGTGAAGTCTAGTCTGACAAATGAGCTTTATAACATTACACAAAGTCAAGTCTGTCCTGCATAAGGCATTATCACAAAATTGAAAATAGAAGATCGTAGTTTTTTTTTTTTTGTTTTTTTTTTTCACTTACATGTATTTAGACTTTTTTTTTGTTCTTTTTATTGGTTGGCATAACGTCGAACAAATGTGATTGGATCAATAGAAGGTAATAAGTGTTCACTTGTATTTGTATGTCGGATTTATGTAACAGTAAACTCTATTCCTGTAACAATATATCTAAATAAGTTAAATCTATAATACTATACAATAATAGGTAAGTAATTAACATAACTAAACATAAAATTAAATTATTTGCCATGTGTCAGTTACCTAAGTCAGTCAAAATACCAACAAAACATAGTAACTAAACTCAAGCAGAAATAAATAATAAAAACAAAACAATTAACGTAAACAAAACTCAACCATATAAAAGCTTCCAGGCATAAAGGGTGTGCCCGCTTACATATGCAATGCGGCATTATGTTCATTTAGATTTAACTTGAAGTAATAAATGTTAAGCAAGGACCTTCAAAGTAAAAAAATATATACAGATAATTAATAATAACAATGGCAAAACCATGGTCAGCAAGACGACCAGTCACCGGAAGCAGCACCCGTTCACGAGCATAACGCAAGGATCAGCCATTGCCCGCCTCGCCATATTTGAGGGAAGGAGGCAACCCGACCCGACGCTACCGCAAGCGGTGACATCTAAGGGAGCATGACGAACTTGCTGCTGGTTGCTCAGGAAACAATAATATGAATAATTTTCGAGGTCGCCAGCTAACCAAATTACAATACATCTCATTCAAAATATTTTAATGGGAAGATTATGTCAAAAATAAATTAAAATATCATTAATAAAAACAAATGATTTATGTCTAATAAATCCAATAAAATAAACAATTATATGAAGTAACTAATATAACCAGACAGTAGGTAAGTAAGCTAATTCTGGTGAAAGAACACAAACATTGTCTTGAGTTAATCACAGTGACCACCTATTCTTATCGTTTATGTAGTCGTTAATAGGATAGTATGCCTTAGAACAAAGTTTAGATTTTACTTTAGCTTTAAACGCATTAAAATGTAAATCTAGCAAAGAAGGGGGAAGCTTGTTGTAAAAGATTACCAAGCCCAATAAATGAGTTCCCGCATTGTCGTTGCAGGGGGCTCAGTAACCGTGGTCCCACACACGGTGAAGCCAAGAGGAACCCAAAGGTGGGGCCGCTCATCAGGGCTTTTGCCTCAAAGCCGACGACGTAGTGGCCAAAAAGTAGGTTGCGGTGAGGTGCACCGCAACTGAGGAGGGCCGCGATGTCGAATGGGAGGCATCGCGGCTGAGGGTTACGGGCTACGGCGGAGGAGGAGTGCCGGTACTTTTGAGTAGCGCTCTTCCCTTCCGTGGCCTGGACGGGTCTGCCACCGTTTGATGGCGGACGCGGTGGGGCCGCAGGGGAAGAGGAGTGCCGGTATAGCGTTGGCCGCTCTCCCTATCCCCTGCGGCCGAAAAGTGGTAGGCAGCGGATATAACTTTTTTGTTCATAAGTATACTAGCTTCCGCCCGCAGCTTCGCCCGCTTGGAAGTCGGAAATTATCCCGCGGGGACGTAGGTACTACCGGGATAAAAAGTATTCTATATGTTAATCTAGGTTATCATCTGTGTGTCAAATTTCATCCAAATCCGTTGAGCCGTTTTCGCGTGATTGAGTAACAAACATCCAATCATCTTCACAAACTTTCACATTTCGAATATCACGGACTACCCTTTTTTACTTTTAGGGGTAGATTTTCGAGAAACTCTGATACACGTTATTCTTTATTTTTGGTTTAAGGTATAAATACTGAGTTTGGAGTTAATCAGACCGCGCGTTAAAATTCTTCCATACAAACTTTGACAACCCCAATCCCCGTTTAGGGGGTAGTTTAGAAAAACAATAAATGGCCAACCTCATAATTTACTTGACTTAGTATTTGTGCCAAGTTTCAAGTTTATTAATTTAAGGAATAAGATTTTTCATACAAAAAAAATCCCTCCTTTTCACCCCCTTAAAGGTGGAATTTCCAAAAAACCCCTTCTTAGTGCTCCCCTACATTATAAAAGGAAGCCGTGTGCAAAATTTCACGTTCCTAGTCCTAGTAGTTTCGGCTGTGCGTTGATTGATCAGTCAGTCAGCTTCTCCTTTTATAGGTATATGTAGATATTTTGCTTAATATACAGGCTGTAAGAGTAAACACCGTTATCCTTGACACCAGTGTTTTGGTTTTGTTTATAGAACGTTAAATCAAAGAAAAAACCTTTTTTTTTAAAGAAAATCTGCTTTTTACACAAGTACATTTCACCCTACGCGCAAGGGCAACAAACTTGCGTCTCAATACTGGAGGGGGCGTGGATCGCGGGGCCCTCGCCGCGTGGCCCGAATCCGACGCACGGCCCCTGCACCCTAATTGCGTAACTTACGATTGATCATAATTGGTTTCGTCTTCACAGTTAAACAATATTCATTGCGTTATTTATGTTGTTGTGCACACACATTTTTCGAACATATGAAGCAATGGTTTAACAATCCGTTTCAAAACGATCCAGATTATGATGAATCGTGAGTTACGCAATTAGGGTGCTGGTCGGTCTGCTGTCAGTCTCGCTCGCGAGCGCAGGTAACGCCGCGTCGTAGCGTTGCTCATTTCTCGCGCGTAATTCTTTACTTTTTAGCTCGCTCTTTTATTTAGTATTTAAGTCAACTACCCATGGTTTAAGTGACAACGGTGTTTACCCTTACATCCTGTATAAGATGTTAGTGAAGATGAATTGCTATGGCACTGTGAGAATACCGATATCTCTAAAATAATCTCTTAGGGCACTTAGTTTTTAAATTGCTCGAACAGCTACAGTCTGTTGGGACAGGTCAGCTCAAAGCTGCAATGGCTCTATTTTCAAAAGGCCCATACAGACATGTAATTGTTAGACTCACATGAAATTCGAGTATCGTAATCTTTGGACTTAAATAAAATAAAAGAGAAAGTTTGTTCGACATTTCTTCCCAGGATTCGGTCAGCTAGGAAATGCAGGCGCCATCTAGTTTTCTAAATATTGACCAACTAAATATTGGCGTGTAAAAGTTTCCTAAAAGATCTACTTACACAAAATAACATTTCATTTCATTATTGACTGCCAGTTTCTACCCGCAACTTCACCCGTATCAGTTCTTTAGCATTTCCGATTTAGGCTGTGCATTTAAGTCAGTAGTTATTTTTAATGAATGAATGTTATTATCTTATAGTTGTTGGACTTCTTGCTCGACCTAGAACACATGAAAGAGCCAATGGATGAAGCCCTAGCAGAAGGTAAATATTCATTAATTTGTAGCTTATGTCTGCGGCTTCGGCTACCCGCTAAATTCAAATTTTCTTACATCGTTTGTAACTTGCAGCAGGCTTAGCATGACGCGTTCTATTTCAACTCTACTGTAGAATAGAAATCGCATGTCTACATTTCTCGGTTAAAAACTGGCAACTGTCCATTTTATAGAGGTATGCGGAACAGGGTGTAAAGTATTGTGTCTGGTGGGCAACTGCCCGACAATTGATGTCGGGATATTTTATCTATTCGAGTGTTGTGGTAATCTCTGATTGCGCGATGTAGAATTTCTAAGAATAGTTCGCCTGTGGCATTGTCGACAGCGCCACTTTTCTTTTTGCGTTTTTTCGATTTTGTTGCGAAGCATTTTTATTTGTAGTGCCGCTACAATTTTGACTACTCTTCCGAAGACAAAACGCTTGTCTACGGTTCTCGTGCTAAGCCTGTTGCTCAGTGTAAGGCTGTATGTCAAACAAATTATGATCGAAGACTGTAACTAGTATTTATTAACAAAATTAAAATCATTAATACAACTCTTTTTTTATTCATTTAATTCCATTGTATAATTTTGGCATGGTCATTCAATGGGATATCATTACTTATTTAATTCCGTTGAATGACTATTTCGTGAAAAAGTAATTTAATGGTATTAAATGAACTTGAAGGGTCAATCGTCGAACCCGACTCGATTGGTCAGCATTCCGGAAGTTACGCAATTTCTTCTCGTCCTACATACCGCAGTGTCGCAAGACGAAAAGTCTTTGACCAGTGCGTGTTGTCTGTGATAATATGGAACCGAAACGTGGTCGCTCACAATGGGCTTCATAAGCAGTGTTAAAGATTATTGCCTTTATTCCATTAAATATACTTATAAATTACATTTTTAAGTATTATTATAAAAATATAAAAACATTTAAAAATATAAAAAATAGTAGCCCACCGGTATCGGGAACAAGGTCCAAGCTACCGGCGGTCAGGGCTCCAGAGAGAGGAACCTCCTAACGATGCGAGCCGTGTCCAGGAGTACCGCTTTCTGGATCAAGCCCTTGACCCAGCTGCCCAACGAGAGCCTCCTCAGATGTTGGTCGAGGCTCTTGGCTATCAAGCCATTGGCTGAAACGACTATCGGTACAATGATCGCTGAGTCCACATCCCACATGTCGACAACCTCGCGAGCCAAGTCAAGATACTTGATTTGTTTATTAAAGATTATTATTATTTTGAAGTTTATTTTGTGTATTTTAACTATGGTGCCTTAGTTGCCTGATAATAAAATGATTATTATAATTATTAAAGTCACACTAAGGGCAATGGAGTGGCCTATGCTTGGAGTTACCCTACGCGATTGAATCAGAAATGAAGCGATCCGTAGGAGAAGCAAGATAACCGACATAGCCCGAAGAATTGCCAAACTTAAGTGGCAGTAGGCAAGGCACATTGCTCGCAGAACAGATGGCCGATGAGGCCAGAAGGTTCTGGAGTGGCGACCGCGTACCAGAAGACATAAAGTTGTAAGGCCTCCCACAAGGTGGACCGATGACCTTGTGAGGGCCGCAGGAATCCGCTGGATGCGGAAAGCACAGAACCGATCGAAGTGGTGGAGCTTGCGGGGCGTATGACCAGCAGTGGACGTCTTTCGGCTGAAATGATGAGCTTGAAGGGTTGTATTGATGATTTTAATTATATAATTATGTGAAGCCATAAATAACAGTTTCAGTCGCAAATTATATTTTAATCAATATACAACCTGGCACTGACTAACTTAGCGCATCCACCTTAAGGTTGGATTTTATCCCACGGGAATGGTATACCTTTAGTGCCGGACAATTTCTCTGCGCGCACACATTGTTCGCCCTGGAAACAAGAGCATCGGAAAATTAGGTATGTGTTGTATTGTCGATCATTAGAAAAATCCTATATGGTGTTATTTTTATAACGGACTAGCTGCAGAATAGAAAGTTTAAAAAAAAAAACAGATTTTGATGTATCGTCGAAGGACAAACTGTTAGGAGGCTGTAATTCCTAATGCACCTACCTCCTAAAATCAGAATATTTGCTGTAAACTTGACAGAATGTGGCGCACCAGCGGCGCTAAGACTAGTCCATTATAATGACTGTGTAAAGGCCTGCTCAGACGAGGGACTATCTGTGGGTTATTTAATTGTCCATCAATATAAATCCCTTATAAACTGTACCCAATAACACATACAAACTACTAAAAGTACCCCGTACAAAAGGCCCCCCGAATAACCGAGGACGCCGAGAGACCGGACTGGACCGGAAAAGTGCAGAAGATTCCCCAAAAAATATCCGAAATAAATCTCTCTTTTAACACGCTTTTTATTAGCTTCACCTGTATGTATGTTTGTAACCGACTTCTTTGGGCGCGATTTTGACCCACTTTAAACGGCCAGATTTCGTTCAAACTTTGTAGATTTATCGAGGACCGATGACAATACTCTAATTTGATAAAATTATTCCATTTATCAAGTTGCAAAATATGATTTTTGTTAATTTAAGTCGATAAGGTAAGAAACTCAATTTTATTTTTTTATAATTTTTCTCTATAGTCGATAAGACAGGACTTGATGTTAATTTTAATTTCCAATAATTATCTTTAGCCGATTTCTCTAATACTGACAAATTTTCGAATACTAAGGAGAATTTTAATTCTACAAAACAAATAATAGTTTAAAAAAACTAAAAAAATCACGCTTTTATTAATAAACCAAACTAAAAAGTAGTTTAAAACAACTAAAACACACGCTTTTTTTGTAGAAAACCAAAATAGAAAATAAATTTAAATTAAGAATAGTGTTAAAAATTACAATAAATATAAATTAAAAATACTGTGAATAAAAAAATAAAATAAAAAAGCGTGGGGTGCTTTTTAAGATATTATCAAAATGATAATCACTACTCATATCTGTCAATAAAATATTTATAACTATTGACACCATGCACCCCACGCTTTTTTTTAAAAAATTTAATCACACTATTATTAATTTATATTTATTGATATTTTTGAGTTCATCAAGCTGGAGTCGAGTGTGATTCATCTCCTATAACCTCTTACTGTGGCCAAGACACCTTTAGCCATCATCGATCCTATGAGTCTGTGGGATCGGCAGTGAGAAAACCATTTCCTGTGTACATTGCACGACGTACACAAACCCCTATTCCTCCCCAAATTCCGTCTGTTACCGTAGGTCTCCGTGTAACAGGCTTCCCTCTCGTCAACCGACGTAACTTACGAGTACGTTTGGTATGGTTTGTATGGTAGGTTAGGGCGTAGGGATAACTCGGGTGCTAGGTAAAGTCTATAAGGCTAGGTTGATAGTCAGTTGGATCTTAGATACTAGGCTCAATTGTTCTAAACGTAGCCACACTGTACGTAATTGGAATTACAGCCGTACTAAGCTGTGAGTCCCACTGCGTACACTATTCTTAATTTAAATTTATTAAAATTTATTTTCTATTTTTAGTTCGGTTTTCTATAAAAAGCGTGTTTTTTTAACTATTATTTTTTGTAAATTACAAAACAACGTAATCTCAGAATATTTGCTTCTATAGAGTCCGCTTCACAAAATTTCCGGGCAACAAATGATCACACACCGTGTCCGTCAACTCCGTGGCAAGCACTCGGCGGACATTTTTATGCGATTTAGGGGTTTTTATTATCTACTGAAAAAAGTCCGTCGTCTGCGCAGGTCTTAAGAGAAAACCGATTTCCCCGTATCAGATGTATTCGAAACGTGTCTTTGTTTGATGTTGTTGCCAGCCGGGTATCTGGACAAAGATCCGCTGTGGATGGTGACTTCGAGCGAGCTGGAATACGCCGTGCAGCGACACTTGTACTCGGTCGCAGTGCTGCGAAAATTAATAGCGCAGAGGGAGGCAGTGGTAAGCACTACACTCTCACACTCGCATAAATCCAAGATGGCAGACGTGAGAAGGAAATTCGTAAATAGAAATTAAACAAAATTTATAGTTTTTTAAACATTTTCGTAGCAACAAAAAATACTAAATCGTGTTATAAAATTGTCCACATGTCCATTTAGGATTCAAACATGTCCCAGACATAGTCTCGTTAGCATTTTTTTCTAAAACACATTAACCACATTAAGTGCATGTCAATTTTGATGATTTGACGTATTAAGCTCGTATCATAAAAGAAAATATTTTGAACGTATGTGTATAAAAACAAGATGGAGCGGGGTTCGTCACGTCACAAAAGCAGTTACCGAAAAATTCTGGATTTTTTGTCATTTTTTATGTTGATCAGAAAGCAAAATCAAAATATATTATCAGGTTTACGCTTTTGAATTTAAAATAGTAGTTTATGAACTCTTGCATAACTTTATCTACTCTCATCCTGGTTCTAAGTCTTCGAAAACTAAATGCTGTGTTAAAAGAAGATACAATTTTACATTGCGAACAAACTTTTGTAAGAGAACTTTTGCACAAACTGGGATATTCATTTAAAAAATGTAATAATTTAATTATTCACTTCTATTCTTCACTTACTAGGCATGGTACATCTATTTTCTATTTTATTAAGTACGATATCTCGAGATATCGATATAGTCATCACTGTATATAATCTCATGTGCGTTGCGAACACTAGCCAACTTGCCGCCTGATCAAGGCGCGGCCAACTAGTTCCGCACAGACAAAATCAAGTCATTTATTCAAACTAGGCTGGTGTCAGCACTTTTTGAACGTCAAAAATTACAAAAGACAGTCCCCCAAAAACGCCCGCCCTTCACCACTTCCTAGTGACTATAATTAATGTCTCAAACCTTCTAAGTTTTTTTTTTTTTTTATGAATAAGACAATTTAAATTTTACTTTATTAATCTGTAGTCTTTATTTACCCTCTCTCAAATCTGACATATTCTACTTCTTCTAAAAAAAGTTGACAGGCTACCTAGCCTGGTTTTAACTAGTCATTTTCCATAGTCCTGTCGCTATCTGTCCACCGGTCAAACTGATTAACTTAAAATATAATTGTGAACATGAATGAAATGAATGAATTGTGAAATGAAACTGTTTCGTCCGCAGAGCTCCCGGTCATGGCGTAATGCCAGCATGGTGTCCGGCTCGTCGAGCGTAGCCAGTGGTTCCTTCGTAGCCAGTGGTTCCGCTGTCGCCGCTAGTACCGGCGTAACCAGTGCTTCTGCCGTCGCCGGTGGTACCGGCGTAGCCAATGGTTCAGCCGTCGCTGGTGCTTCCGCCGGCGCTGGTGGTATCGGCGTAGCCAGTGGTTCCGCTGTGGCCTTTGGTACCGGTGTAGCCAGTGATTCTGCCGTCGCCGCTGGTACCGGCGTAGCCAGTGATTCTGCCGTTGCCGCTGGTACCGGCGTAGCCAGTGATTCTGCCGTCGCCGCTGGTACCGGCGTAGCCAGTGATTCTGCCGTTGCCGCTGGTACCGGCGTAGCTAGTGGTTCCGCCGTCGCCGATGGTACAACCGTCGCTGGTGCTTCCGCCGCTGCCGGGGATACCGGCGTAACAAGTGGTTCCGCCGTCACCGGTGGTCCCTGCGTAGCTAGTGGTTCCGCCGTCGCCTCTGGTACCGGCGTAGAAAGTGGTGTCACCGTCGCCGGGGGTACCGGCGTAGCCAGTGGTTCAGCCATCGCTGGTGCTTCAGCGGTCTCAGCCGTCGCCGGTGATACCGACGTAGCCAGAGGTTCCGCCGTCACCGGTGGTTCTGGCGTAGCCAGTGGTTCCGCCGTCGCAGGTGGTACCGGCGCGGCCAGTGGTTCAGCCTTAGGCCGTGGTTGGGCCGCACGCGGTGGTAGGCGCGGCGTCGGTCGCGGGTTATTAAGTACCTCACGCCCCGGTAGGAGGGGGCATGTAGGCAGGCGGTTCACACTCATGGACTTGCGGCTAATGTCTCCAAAATCGAAGACCGCGTAAAGTCTGGCCATCGAGAGTCGAGCTGTCGGTGCGACAGTATGTTATTTGAAGAACATTAAAAATATGCATGAACTAAACTTCCTTTAAAGGCTAAAAGAAACGATTTAAAAAAGACAGAAGAGAAATTAATAAGTTACACGTATTTGAAGTCATTATTTTGTCACGCAAAACGATCATTGTACAGACGCCAGCAGGTCAACCTACCCCAAACTGTCAATTTTTCCCAATTGAACATGAACCTTATGCTTGCGGCATAAAGTTGAAAATCTATCAAATAAATTTGACAGATTGGAGTAGCTTGATGTGCTGGCGTCTGTACTAAAGAAAGGCGCAGAGTTACTATGATGGCGTTCCAGTGTTGTTATCTCTGAGCATTGACTTTAAAACGCATACAAATTCGCCATTTGTTGTGATATTCCAACAATATAATTTTATTAAACAATAAAAATATTTTTTTTATGAATCATACGTTGGCGAAAAAACAATGCCCGTAATCGGTCAGCTGTTTTTGTAAATTTTCAGATTTTTTAACGAACTTTCAAAAACCACAACATAACAGTGGTTTGGTTGACTATCGGTTAGTGTTACAGTTTTGGACAACGTTGGAATGAACAAAAAAAAAGAATGTTTTGTATCATTCGTTTCGATATTTATTATTTATGGATTACGAAGACACTGAAAATCTAATGTCCCTTCATGTGTAATCCTATCTACCACACAAACACATACACTTTCCTCACTTACTCCTTCACTACTTCATCCACACACATTCCTCTACTTCAACACTCACATTAACACACATACCCACATTCATACTTCATATCTTCAAACTCACCAACAAACCCTGGCACTCTCTAATGGTACCTACTAAGATAAATTATACATAGCAGTGACACACAAATGTCCTAAGCTAAAATTTGATTATTCAATGGCTGAACACTATCCCCTGAGATACAGGTTTTCGCCTAGTTCAGGGGTTAGGGTCAATACTCTGTGCACCTTAATAATGATCACCACAAAAATGTTTTAATACTCCATGTACCTATTGTTAAAATTGTAACTTGAAATGGTGAGAAATAAACTATTTTTATTTATTTTATTTATTATTTATTTATTCAAAATCTGTATCAACAATAACTTAATAAATATAATAAAATAACATAAAGTCTGCCGCACTGCATTACAATAGATTACTTTTTAAATCACGCGCTTGTGTTAATAACTTAATTATGCAAAAAAAAAGACATACATTTTACAACTTTTATTTACCTATAGGTATGCATACCCAACATGTGGGTAAAGTATTGTCTGCTAATTTAATGTGACCCAGTATTGTAAGAACTGAAAAGATACATGCCCAATTTGAACCCATAACCTCGTACATGAGAGGCATCTGTCGTATCGACATAAAATCATGATAATCTGTAACTTATCGTACGGTCGATAAACATATTAACTGTTTATTATATTAAATATCAAATATGACTGCTAGTTTGTAGTAATTAATTATGAATCTAATCTTACATAAGTCTGTAGCACAGCGCTACATATCGAACTGACGTCATGCACAATCCTGTATCGTGCAACTAGGTACCATATACTGGGTGCAAGGGACGGTCCTCTGAAAACTGACTGGGTGCATTCAGATTCTTATTTTGAATCATGTTCTACCAGAAAACGAATCAAGATTTTTTTACTTTTAAATTGCTTTGTACGCAGTACTTACTCCCTTTATGGAAACTAGTGGCCGCCCAGAGAAAATTCGACCCTTTAAAAAAGAAATATTGCTTATGCATTATTATTAAAAAAAAAACAGTGGCATTCCAGGAGTGCCGACAGAAGTGAAAACTTGAATTCCGTGTGTATTTTTTTAATCGTCAATACAGTATTTCACATTGGGTCCTTGGGTCCTGATTGCTCTCGGTAAAAAATGATAAGTGAGCGATCGACTTCAGCCATTAAAGGTAATAGCACAAATTTTTACGATAAAAATACAAAGGGAAAGAAAGGGATAACAGAATTAGAATTTCCTAATGAAAGAAAGGGACAAGTCCAAAAGACATCAACGCACCACTCATCCGTGTGCTCGTTCACCCATATAAACACAGTATACATATAGCTCATGAAAAGCGTTCGGTGACGATGACGCGAGTTCCATGATTTTTGTACACTCAAAAAGTGCTCAACTCACTTCAAATATTTCCTTTCTGCACTACTTCTCCCTAAAAACTTTAACTGTGCCGAATTTCATATTCCTCCGTCCGCGTAATTTTCCTGAAAATGGGTACAAAGTTTTTGCTTCACTTAAATAGACAGAACGGCTAAAATCAAGAAACCAGCAATGGATATTGAAACACGTTCATCAGCTTCACGTTCTGCCTAGCTATAGAGTTAATCGACCACCAGTAACAGACGCTCCGATTTTTTAATTTTTGCCTCCCTGTCGGGCGGATCGTTCGCTACGTTCCTTTTTCCACGGAAACGTTACATATCGTGGTAATCAAACAAATCAGGATTATTTGATTCCCATAATGTTCCTGGAATAATGTTATGTACCGGTCATTCTAGTATGCACCCCATCACTTTGCAGAGGACTGTCCCATAAAACGTCCCGACGTCAACCGTCGTCGCGTCGGACAGTTGCCCACCAGACACAACACCCCTCTGGTCCCCTCCCCTCCTCCCTTTTCAAAGGAGGATAAATGAATTTTACACCTTTACACTCGCATCTATATAAGTTCTTAACATAATCAGGGGTTCACCCGATTAAAATAAAATAAAAAAGACATATTACTTCGCCATTAGGTATTACTAACCGACTGTTTTTAAATGTAAACTTTACCTAATGATCATATTGTATGGGGTTTTCCCCGTTTAGATTTTTTGGACCTATTGGTGATTTTACTCATTCTTAGATCGCCGTTAATATTGTTAGACTTAAAAATTAAGCGACTGTTTAAAACATTGCGAATGTTTAAAAAATACATGATTAATAAATCATCTCAGTAGTCATCACCATATTGTAATTATAATCTTTCACTGTTTCATATCACTCAAAAAATGTGATTAATCTTTCGGAAAAGTTTGGTATCTAATATCTCATAAAATAGGTTTTTAAGTGAATTCGAAAATTGTGATAATTTGAGCCATATTAATTTATTTCAATCAGACTAATGCTTATAAGCATTTTAATTGTGTGTTATTTATTATTACTTAATACATTTAGGTTAGGTTTTTAGATGTTTTTGTTTTCGAATTCCTTTATTCTTTAATCAAGCAATTCAATACGTGTATTTCTATGCTTTACGTTTTTTGCCCTTTAATAATGTGTTTACCCGCCCTTAGCATATAAAAGAACTTTTGTGAAACATAGGCTACTAATCATTTTTAATAATTATTTGGATTTAACTAATTACCTATGTTTCACGAATAAATTCTTCTTATTTTACGTAGCACATAATCAATTTTAATTAATGTAATCACACTTATTTCCATAATATGATTATGGGGGTTTACCTTAAAACCTACCTATTAGGATAGGTACTACATAAGTTTAAAATATTTAGTAAAGAGAAGATCTCGTATGAAATTACTCATAGAAATAGGTTGTAGATGCGATTTTGAAAATTGTGATCATCTTCAGGTTTTTGATGATTTTTATCAGAATAATAGTATTTGTAAGTTTAAAAAAAAACAGGATGGGTTGTGTGTAGACTTATTTTTTAATATGAGCTCACAAAATCCGACAAATATTAATGTTAGTGTGTTTTTAACTGTCTTAAAATAATATTTACTCGGTATTACAGGATTTAAATGTAACTTTAGTTAATTAAGATAACGGAATTACATTCCAATAGCACACACTTTGTTTGTTTATGTTTTATTTACCTATGATAAATAATAAAATATTCAATGGAATTACATGTTTTATTAGTGTATGCTTATACCTCTGGACTGGTGTTCCTTATGACATTACGTTAAGTAAGATATCGATCTTACTTAAAGTAATGCGTAACATAATGTTTATTATTAAGAGGGTTAGAATTTTATTCCGATGAATAACATTCTAACCCTCTTACTAAGAGAGTGCGATTGTTGCGACCCAGTGCTGGGCACGCCACGATTGCGGCGGTAAGTCCCTCTTTGAGAAGTGGATTGAGAGGCGCCACGGCTTCCTCAGCTTCTGCCTGACGCAGGTCCTCACCGGACACGGTTGTTTCGGGAGGTTCCTTTTTCGGAAAAGGCGGGAGGAGATGCCCGGGTGTTTCCACTGCGTAGATCGCCCTGAGGACACGGTGGAGTATACGGTGGTCTACCCGGTTTGGATGGAGCACCGCCGTGTCCTTGTGGAGTTGATAATCAGAGAGGCAATAATCTATGCACCCACACGGCCCTAAAGTTCGACTTTCAATTGCGACTTTTTCGCCTGCACGAAATGTAGCTGCAGCATTTTACTATATTTTGCTCGTTAAATTATTCAGGCGTATAAAAATTACATTAATGAAAAATTATTTTGTAAAGAAACTGTTGATTTTTGGAGGTACTAAATATTGGCTACATCAAAATGATTCGTTGTTTTGGAGTACAGGCATGGTATCGCCATTATAACGCATCATAATGGCGAGACCAGTGTTATCGTGAAATTCCGTTTATGCCGTGTGAGTTAAAAAAATTTCAGGACAGGTGCTAAATAATACGAATTGGGTAATAAATATACGTGGTAGAATCTTCTAATTACAAGAGTAAGTCTCGCCATTACGAAGTTTATTAAATACTCTATTACCTGCACACGTGGCGGCAATATTGGCAGCATCAGCGAACGGTACCTATTCGCGTTTCTGAATTTTGGGCCAAATCAAATTAAATAAATGTAGGTACATTTTTTCGTGTTATTTTTGCCCTCGACACGCTAAGAAGAACGCTAAAAAGAAAAGTTGTTGAACCGACAAAATGAAATTCATTCATAATTTGCGTGTGTTACGCAATCTCCCCGCTGTATCACAGAAAAGAAAAGTGAGCTAGCTGTACAGATGCCAGCACATCAAGCTACCCCAAACTGTCAAATTTTCCCAATTGAACATGAACCAGCTTATGTGATAAAGTTGAAAAGTTATCAAAGAAAATTTCAATCACAAAGCACACTTGAATCGGATAATGTCATTTCAGTACAGACGCCAGCAGGTCTATCTATCCTAAACTGTCAAATTTTCCCAATTTAACATAAACCTTATTCCTTTGTGCTAAAGTTGAAAAACTATCAAAGAAATTTGACAGATTGGGGTAGCTTGATGTGCTGGCCTCTGTACCATCAAACATAATAGACTCCCAATCAATGAACCAATACATTCGTAGACCACCGCCATCGCCAGTTCGAAAGGTTGAACAAATTGATAAACAAGTTGTCAAGATAGTAGCTAGAGCGCACCACGCTCTAAGAATCGTAGAAGAAACAGAATTCCGTAAACTCATTGAATAAGTTTCTCAATGCCCAGGCTACAAACTCCCTTCAAGGAAAATTTTATCTGAATATTTAATGTCAAGGGTTCACAATGAAGTAATGGACGATGTAAAAAAAAAGTACAAGCAGCACCAGTGTTGTCTCTCAGTACTGATGGTTGGACGTCTAGGAATGACGATAGCTATATAGCTATTGTAGCCCATTTTAAACTGCAATCAGCATTGCTTGGTTGTATCAATTATAATGAGCGACACACCAGCCAAAACTTGTGCAATTTCATGAAAAATGTTATGGCAGAGTGGAATATTTCACACAAAATTGCTGCTATCGTTAGCGTTATTGCAGCAAATATCTTATACCTATATCTGCTGTCAGACTTGGTGAATGGCGGTCTATCTCATGTTTCGTTGGTTAAGTTGGGAGGTATTTCCCCATTTCAATTTAATGCTGTTGCAACCAAAAATACACTTAGGAGATTTCAGTAAAACATGCGAATAACGCCTTTAAATTCAAACTAATAAAAAAGTGAATTTCTCGAAAAATGTCACTTAGGAGTCACTTCGCCGTCGATTTGTTGATTATTTGTAATACAAATTTTGATTACTAAAAGTTGACATTATCTTGTTTTGGTTTGACAGAACAGAATAATAAATAATTTTATGTAATTGTTGATTATTTTAGTAACTTATTAAAAATCGTTTAAAAACGAAACCTTTCATTCACCAACTAAACTAAGGAGTGTATTTATTTATTGCACTAATAAGCCTAGGTTTTATTTACAATAATGATATACTTTAAAACAATATTCATTCAGAGGTATTTTCTGTATAAAGTGTAAAAATTGTCGGTAAAAGTACAGCAATACATAAATTACTTATCGCGAGCCCGTGCAGGAGCTGTATCAAAACGAGCGAACGATCTGCCTTCTTCTGATTCGAGCTGGGAGCTGACGAACTAGTTCCTTTAGGAGCGGCAACCTAAAATGAGCAATCTCTGTCACGAACTATTATGCGCAAGTAACGTCGCGCGATAGAACAGTTACAGAGTGACTGATCGGCTGCGCGTCAAACTACTCTATTTAAGCTTTTAAGAGTAGTTTTTGTGGCTTCAGTATTAAGCGCTCTCACGGCCTCTGGTTCTTTTTGTATTCTGAGGGAAATAATATGCTTGTTCAGTATTTAGCTATAGACGCAGAAAGTGTAAATATTAGCATAGTATTTTAATTCAAAATTGAATGCTTAAAATACTCAAACCCAAGCACCTAACCAACAACTTCTTTGCGGCAAAACGACTTAGGGCCACGCAAAGAGTAAAGTAATTTATAAGGAGGCCACGTTCCGAGATACGATAATAATGATTTGAGCGCGCTCCCACCCGTTCCGAATTGGCGTGAGCGGTTGCGAAACGTCATAGATGACGTCGTGACATGCGCCATCTGCGTAAGAAGAAGAAATGTGTGGTATATACAAGTTTAATATGGTGAATATATGTTTTAACGTTGAGTGAACACTTTTATCGCGATCACGAGCGTTCCGTATTGTTGACAATGTTGACAAAAATGACGGTTATTAGCTGTTAGAATCGTAATATCTAACTCGGAACGCAAAATATCGATGTGAGCCACATATTTAGTAGACCAGTTTCGAGCGCCATCTATATTCGCCCCTAGGAAAAAACTCGAATGGCGGTAAATTTAAACGATTGCTTATTATCCCCAGGCTATTGAACTGATAATGATTTTTAGTAGGTCCATTCCCTTGTAAGAAAACTTAAATTTGAGTTTCTTACAAGAGAATGTACCTACCAAAAACCTACAGAGTGAATTTTACAAAATAAAACGATAGTGTGTAAATACGTAGTTTCTTATTTATTTTAACAGTTTCGTTACAATTTATGTTTACTGTGTTCATTGTTATTACATTCAAATACTTTAATTACAATCTGTTTGCAGGAGCCTCAGAGTATAGACTAAACCAGAAATTTGTTTACATAATTTACTTGTACGCACGGCTACACATCAAGCTATACATTTCCAGTATAAACTGATCTCGCATTGTATAGGATTTCCGTACAGTACGAGATCAGCGTAAACTGGAAATGCATAGCTTGATGTGTAGCCGTGTGTACTACAAGGTTAGACAAAAACAAATTTTCAAAATGTACTCTAACAGAAAATTAACAGTACCTAGGTTTTATTTATTTATATAAATAAAAGGTACACCAACGACTTATTCACTAGAAACATTAACATAATAAAATTAAATTTGCATTGAGTAGGTAATGGTGAAATCGTCACAGGCGTACACCGTACACAGCACTTCACAATACACAGATCAGTGGAAATAGTCACAAAGTTATTTAGTTATTTATGATACGTACAGTAAAAAAGTAGGTTTATTAAACATTTATCGAGTCCTGAAGATACATGGTAGATTAGATTTTACTAAGAATGTATTGTTTAACCTTAACAAAAACAATTTCAAAGACATCTCACGACATTGAGTTGCCACTGTGAATGATAAAAAAAAACTACTAAGTATAGTTTCGGTTTTTATTTATTTAGGATAAGATTACTATGAAATTAACTAATTTAGACTAACAAAAAATTAGCATTACTTCAAACGGTCATTCGCTTTTTTATTATCTAATAAATATTTGTATTTCCTTGGGAAATTTGCAGTCTAAAAACTACTATTTAGAAAGAAAAAAAAAACGAGACAAATACAATGCACCTGTGTTACAAGTTAAAAATAAAGAATTATGAAAGACCTAATTTTTTGGGTCCTTCAAAATAGTTTTAATGTTGGCAATGTCATAATTCTGCCCCGGGTACCTTGTCTACATTGGCCAATAGAGAGTTGATACCCCCTGATGTGAGCGCTCACAGCGCTATTTTTCTAATACGGAATGCGCCATAACACAGTCCGAGGACTCCGAGGATTACTATACATAGTATAGTACTCTATGGTCCGAGGTAACGGAGGAGTCAAAAGCCGCTAGGAGTAATAGTGTTCTGTGGTCAAAAGTACTCTTTGACGAGAGTAAATAAAACGGTAGGTCATTATATTATTATACTCTTTGCGGTAGGTAACATAGTCCGCGAAATTTTCTGTCGGTTCCTGTCCGGTCGTGCAAAGAATAGTTGTATTTTTTATAACAGCAAATTAAAGCTTTCAAGATGGCCAAAACTGGAAAAGAACGAGATATGTGCTGCCATGACTTTGGCCCCGACTCAGGGGGCAGACTTAAGGTAAGTTACTTCGTACGAAACGAACTTCGGCTATAGAAATCCTTTGTTGTATTGTCAAGTAATTGAAGGAATTACCGGTGCCCATTCCATTTACCATTATATTAGTAAGTATTAAGATGCTTAAAATATACTTGTATTCAAATAAATTCCGCGCTTGCTACTGCAATCACATTAAGTTGGATCACATTAAGTTATTGTTCAAATTATCGATCGATCGTCGGCCACCCTTCCGCTCCCACCCACCCCTTTACTCTGATGTTAAAACCCATTATTCATATCATTCCAGGGCATACAAGTGGTAAAACCTGTAGTATTTGGGAATATAGCCAGATACTTCGGGAAGAAGCGTGAAGAAGATGGCCACACTCATCAATGGACGGTGTATTTGAAGCCGTTCGCCAACGAGGACATGTCTGCGTATGTCAAGAAAGTCCACTTCAAGCTTCATGAGAGTTACTCCAACCCCAACAGGATTCTCACAAAGATGCCGTACGAGATCACCGAGACGGGCTGGGGCGAATTCGAGATTGTTATCAAGATATATTTCCTCGACCCTAATGAGAGACCTGTAAGTATTTGTTGGACATTTATAACATCACGCCTTGTTTCCCTGAAGTGTTGTGTACCTATAGTACACACTCATTTAGCTAGTTATGCTTAAGTCCTTTGTAATTGGGGACGACCCTATTACCATCAACCGGGCACAAAGCCATACTCCGGGCTGCTACTGAGAAAAGCCAGATAAAACGTTGCCCGACTTGGGTATCAAACCAAACACAACAATAACAAACACAACAGTAGAACATGCAACCACTAGTTAAACTTGAGGCAGTCAAGATAATTAATAATCTTGTGTTAGTGATAACAATTACATTAAAGAGATGTCAGCACCAATTAATGGGGTCTGCAAGGGCCGATGCCTGCCAAGGGTGCAGGTTGTTCGAAAGAGACACTGTGGCCCCTGGCACAAAAGCAAATGAGGGAAAGCGGGTGGGTTTACCCAGAGCAGGAGAAGTTATTTGATGATTTCCCACCCTCAAAGGAAAAAGCCTTAACTAATACAATCACTTAAAACTGATTATTTCCCTAATTGTTCTCATTCATACATTCACTATTTTAAACAACAAAATTTCAGGTGACGCTGTACCACATCCTGAAGCTATTCCAATCTCCATTGACTGTGGGTGGGGCGCCCCAAGTGGGTCGTACACTTGTCAGTGAATCATACGATGAGATCGTATTCCAAGAACCCACACAGCTGATGCAGCATCTGTTTAATAGTATCAAACCTATTACCAATGGACCCTGGATACACAACACAAATTGTAAGTTTATCCCTATTACTTATACATACATGTTGTGTTAGTTAATGAGTCTGTGAAACTTGAAATAAATTATTATTTTTATTGTATTTTTGTGTTAAAGGATTTTCTTTCTGAACGTTGTTGTGTTCAACCGGACCATTGTGCGTGGTTATTCCAACCAGCCTCCCCTCCCTCCAGAATTTGATCACATCTAAGATGTGGGTGCCTCGGTGAGGGTTTCAGTCCTAATCTGGGCGACGCCTGTGCATTCAAAGAGTTCATGTGCAATGGCATGCTCAGCATCCATGCAAGCCCTGCCTATGCAGGATTGTCCGTAATCCTTATTGTGTTGTAAAACATCGTGAGGAAACTGGCATGTGCTAGAACCAAAAAAAAAACAAAGACATGTTATGTGTGAGTTATTGTTAATGTTATCTTTCATGTAGCCAATGCAGTTTGTTTGCAGTGCGAGTTTAAATCAGCCATTGCAATTTAACAATCACACTGCATACAAATTTCTAATTAAATTGTAAAGTAAGTCATCCATGACTTAGTGACATAGTTAATAATCGGAAAGCAAAACAGGGCGACTATTAAGTTGCGACATTAACCACGTATTCTACATTATGTATTTTAAACACGTGTGTGTTTTACATTAAAATAATTAATAACAATATTAACATTCTGCCCGTTTAACCTTCTTTTGTTTTAGTATTTAACAACATTAGAGTTAATCTTGTGATTATTTGGTGGCAATACCATAAAGTTTGTGTTGAATTGCTGTTACCCCACGCGAGTAGTGCCTGGGTGGTTTATTTTATTTTATGCTATTTATTTTGTTTAATGTATTCAGTTGTCTATTTTTAGTAAAATTGCTAATAGGGTATTTTCCAATTTTTCAAAAACTATTCTAATTTGAAGATTGGAACGAGATATTTAACAGAAAAATAAAAATAAACTGATTGCTATGCATTTTCTCAATTAAACCAAATTTATTTTTCGTTGTTTTGAATTTACCGCCAAAACGCTTCTTACGATGACTTTTTATCACGTGACGTCAACTTTGTGTAAACTAAAGTAGTTAGTAAATAAATAAGTGAATGTCGAGTTTATAATTAACAAGATTTTTAATGGATATAAAGTGATATAACTGGTTTGCGGTGTCTCTGTGCACAAATACTTCTAAAACGGCGCCAAACTAAGTATTTGTATCGGTGCCGTATAAACAAAGTTGACGTCACATGTCACATGATAAAAAGTCATCGTAAGGAGCGTTTTGGCGGTAAATTCAAAACAACGAAAACTAAATTCGATTTTAATCGTTTTTAATTGAGAAAATGTGTATTAATAAATTTATTTTTATTTTTCTGTTAAATATATCGTCCCAATCTTCAAATTAAAATAGTTTTTATGAAATCGGAAAATACCCTATTTATAACAGACTGATAAGAACTTGTAATACCAACTGTACTGTTTAATGTGATAACCTAATCGCCACCCTATATTTAAGATGATCATTATGCTTTGGTAAATGTATTTATTCAATACAGCATAGCCAATTTGTATGTGGTTTAAATAGCAGAACCAATTTGTATGCAGTTTAAATAGCAGAGCCAATTTGTATGCAAATAAAACAGCCGAGCCTCTCATGCATTGCGATATTTTCCAAATTATTTCTTCCTTGTTGCAGTCGAGGAGAAGAAGGAGAAATCGCTGCAGAAGATAGTCACAGCCCAACCGAAGATACGCACAGAAATATGTGAGCTGAAGGAGAGGCTTCAGCTCGCTAAAGAAACCGTTGCCAAGTTTAAAGAAGAAATTGCCAAAATACAGAACAGCAGTGGCAGTAGCATCTTCACTGGTATTTAAGTTGAAATGGAAAGCTTTTCAGCACAACCTAATTATTTTTACATTGTAAGTTTCTATCCTGGATGGAGTCTCCTATCACAAGTCATTGCTGACAACATAATCTACTCAACTAAGTGTTTCCTAAGAAGAACTCGGGTTTCGTAAGACGTGACGTCACTATAGTCGTATTTCCCTAGGGAGAGTTGCTATACAAATAATTATGTTGTGTTTCCCTTCTACTTTTAAACCGTCTGCCTTCAAGCAAGAGTGTATCTTCTGGACACGCTTGTCCCATCATAGACATCAACCAACGCTTCAAGGTCAAGACCAGCCTATTCAGCAAAAAAAAACCCAACCCTTCAGATGACATTTATAGAAGACTCCATTCTCATATACCTTGAGGATCATGGCTCCTCATTTTCTAAATATGATTGCTTCTCCATTTGGCTTGTGCCACATTTCCAGGCATTACCACTTGTAAGACACATCCTGGAGTTAATCTCTGGGCTACGCTTACATTCTCTTTTTTTCCTATCACTATTATAGGGGTGTGTAACCGCCCTTAGTCTCTCTCAATAATCAAATATACGGTTTTTCTGCATTCAAATATGAATGTTAGATTGTAGTTATTTAATGTTTACGAATTTACTCAAGTATTCCTAAAATGTGGGGTATTCCCCGACTAAAAATTTGTATTGGTATTGTATTAACATAATTCGGCCACTTTTATGGCGATGGCAATATTGCGAAGGATAAAAAAAAATATGAATTTGTGTATCTCGATAAAAATGTAAACTTGTATCAAATAATAATATCTCATAGAAATAAGTAACATGTATCTACGAATTTAAAAACTGCTTGTCATCTCGGCGTTCGTTATATAATGAATCTGAATAACTTATATGTTTATAATTTGGTTGTAAAACATGTTTTTTTTTTTGCCTACTTTGTTAATAAGCACAACATTTTTCAGTCTGGTACGTCTACATTTAAAATATTGTTAATTTAAAACTTTCAGATCTCTCAGTATCTCATACATTTAGTTGTAGTTTGCAGCTTTATCTACACTTAGTTATATAAGTTAGAAATAGGAAGAACATTCCTAAAATTGGATACTCATAGGTGTAAGCTTTTGTGAAATTCAATAAAATATTAAATGGAATTTCGCGTTTTATTCGTGTATATATAAATCCAGCTCCTGAAATATAAACCTGGGATATTTTGTGTATTTTTAAAAGCTTTGATGAATTCAAATCTAGGTTTTACAAAAAAATCAGACCTCTGCGATGCTTTTTCAGCGAGATATCGGTGATAATGTGTTTTTCACCGTTATGGCGCGGCCCTGTTGTTATAGTCTTACAACAGGTTTTACAAAAAAATCAGACCTCTGCGATGCTTTTTCAGCGAGCTAACGGTGATAATGTGTTTTTCACCGTTATGGCGCGGCCCTGTTGTTATAGTCTTACAACAGGTTTTACAAAAAAATCAGACCTCTGCGATGCTTTTTCAGCGAGATATCGGTGATAATGTGTTTTTCACCGTTATGGCGCGGCCCTGTTGTTATAGTCTTACAACAGGTTTTACAAAAAAATCAGACCTCTGCGATGCTTTTTCAGCGAGCTAACGGTGATAATGTGTTTTTCATCGTTATGGCGCGGCCCTGTTGTTATAGTCTTACAGCTCCTAAAATATAAACCTACGATTTTTCTATTTCAATTTTTTTTACAAATTCAATCTATTATTTAATTTAGTTCTCTGTGGCCGCGCGGTTCCTCGCGTTTCAATGGCGCGGCCACGTTCAAACCCTTCTTTTTAACCTTAACTTTGACAAATTTATGGTTTTGGGAATCAACTTGCACAAATTTTTACAAAATGTTGGTAGAATTTCTAACGGACACTATCTGCATTATATTTTAGAAATAGCCATATTTGTTATGAAAAATTCACACTTCTTCTCCACAATAACCGAAAATAATAGATTCACAAAAAGGGACCCCATCGAGTTAAAAAACCAATTTTGTAACAGCACTCTCCACTATAGAAACAGTTATCTTATGTCCATAAAAGTTTACAACCATATTCCAAAACGAATACGAGAACTACCCATTACATTTCTTCAAAAAACAACTGAAAAATTGGCTTCTCCAAAATAATTTATATACATTAAAAGAGCGTTTGAATATAATTAAGTAGATAGTATTTATATATATATTTGATTTTTTATATTAATACGAAGGTTGTTATTGTTTTGTTTTATTTTATTTTGTATTGTATAAATGTGTCCTCATATACACAGCCTTATGTGTTTTGTATCGTGTACTAAAGTTAAAATAGTTTAAAAGTTAGGCTTTACACCCATGTGTACCTAATTACTAATAAATTGTAAGTATTCGAATGCCGCTTCTAGCGGCGGATGTGTCCTGCACCCTAATTGCGTAACTAACGATTGATCATAATTGGTTTCGTCTTCACAGTTAAACAATATTCATTGCGTTATTTATGTTGTCGAACAGACACATTTTTCGAACATATGAAGCAATGGTTTAACAATCCGTTTCAAAACGATACAGATTATGATGAATCGTGAGTTACGCAATTAGGGTGCTGAACTTATTTATACTTGTCCAACTTTGTACCTACCATATCCGACGAATAAATATCTTTATCTTATCTTTATCAGGTATGGGACATGTAGGCAATTGGAGTCAGTTGGCAATGGTGATCACCCATTATAACAAAAAACCGAACGCGAGCGGGCGATATCGAAAAATTTACTCGCCAGCCCACCACCAGTAGTGCTGCTACTGGACGACGGTTCACTGATTTTGCGCCACTCGTGGGAGAGTCAGATGTGAGAAGATTTTGATTCGTTGTGTTGTATTTTTTAACCGACTTCAAAAAGAAGGAGGTTATCAATTCGACATGTTTATATATATTTTTTTTATGTATGTTCGGGCATAACTCCGTCGTATATAGACGGATTTGCAAAATTCTTTTTTTGTTCGAAAGGGGTTTACTTCGAAATGGTCCCATTGAAATTTTATATAGATCTGATGATGCGTTTCGGAGACAGACAACGGAACTCTTCAAAAAATTACAGCAAATCAACCGCGAATATTGCTATCGCATAAATATGCATTGTTTTGACGCCGAGGATGATGAAATTTCGAATTGGTGTGAGGTAGGTAACTAAAAAGTGAAAAATAAAAACTTTTTTCAAAAAAATAACAACCGACTTCCAAAAAAACACTACAAAGTGCAAAATAACTTTAATTTCGGAAGGCGGTGACGAATAATTAAAATACACATCCAATGTCACCGACTTCCGAAATTAAAGTTATTTTGCACTTTGTAGTGTTTTTTTGGAAGTCGGTTGTTATTTTTTTGAAAAACGTTTTTATCATTATGGTAATCACATCAGATAACATTTTTTCAACAGAAAAAGCGCGTTGTATTTTTAAACCCGCTTTTGATATTATATGAATGAAACGAAAGCTATTTTTAACCGACTTCAAAAAAAGGAGGAGGTTATATGTTCCACCGAACGTAATTTCTTTTTATGTAGGTATGTTCCCCGATTTCTCCCACATTTGTGGACTGATTCTCAAAATTATCTATAGAATAAATCCGAAAGTCCCAGACTATTTAGTATTTGTTTCTACAGGAAAAGTTTTTATCCAGTGCGCAAATTGTAACCATGAATTCAGCATATCATTCTAGATGTAGCGCAGAAATTTTTCGCCGGATACACAAAAAAAAAAATCTGCTGTTCCATACATTTTGACTGCGTAGGTAGGTATTGCACTTTTCTATGAAACAGCAGATTTTTTTTCTACAACCGGCGAAAAATTTCTACGCTAGGGGTTCTAGAATGATAGATAATTATGCTGAATTCATGGTTACAATTTGCGCACTGGATAAAAACTTACCCTGTATATTTGTGATCCTTGTGATATGTAATCTATCAAAGCATTTAAGATTGGAATTTTGAACTCGGTTTGCCCTTATAACTTAAACTTTTTTTTCAATTTATTTTTCATTTCCTCCGATGTAGGCAATCCGAGTTGGGTGACCTCTATTGCCCACAGCCTAGCTAACTTCGAATTAACGACTTTTTGTTTGTTTGTAGATGCCGAAGGTTCGTCTAAGAAAGATGAGGCTGGCTAGTCTATGGAACACCAGGAAAAACCTGTAGAGCGCAACGATAATCATGGTTATTCAATGAGGAAAGCCACGGAAATCATTTACATTTAATTTGCCAGTATTCAAAAAACAAATACGAATAAAATAGACAAGGAACCTCGCCTCGGTCGTACTATTGTCTTTACGCGTGAGATTGAAGAAGAATTCGAGAACACAGTATAAAAATGGCTAACGTTTGCTACGGGTGCACTTCAAACCAGATAAAGACAGCGGCATTCAAATTGTTGAAGTTCTTCAATCGTAGTTCATGTTGCTACTGACTCTACTTCAGCATCAACTGCTGCTGAAGTCGTTGCCTCCATCTCAGCGCTGATAGCTTCTGTTTGGCTGGAATATCGTAGTCCTGTTCATTTGACTTCTGCCAGGACATCGAAGATGATGATATAGAAGACCCTGGTGTGCAGTGTCTTGTATGTGCCGAATTCAGGCGAGACAATGAAATGTCTCGGTGCACTTCTTGTGGGCTTTGGGACCCATGCAGATTGCACTGGATGGGACATACTCGCAATTATGTAGGTATGCGAAATGTGTTGACTACCATTGTCTTCACGCTGATCACCATTGCCAACCGATGTTGACAATGGTGATCAAACCTGTTTAAAAAAATATATAAATAGTTCCTAAAATAGTGAGCCAAAGTGATTAACCGTAGGTATGACAAAGTTTGTGATACGGTTGGAGCAATAAATAGTTGATTTATAGATTTGCTTTTACCTATTTCATTTCCCGCTTAAGTCCCAACCTCAACCAATCAAGCAATCTCTCCTACGAATGGTAATTCTTCCATTCAGGCAGGAACAGTTTCTTTTTTAAACGTAATATTAGATGTAGTCAGTAGAATAGATGTAGACTGGAAGCCGACCCCAACGTGATTGGGAAAAGGCTAGGCAGATTATGATGATGAATAGATGTACTCAGTGGCATAGAGCTGAGCTGGCCAAGCGGTAATGGCCGCAACTTACGATTTTTAGGTCCTAAGTTCGAACCCTGACAGGCGCTTTACTTTGTGTAAATTATTTCATGACCACTGCTCTCAAAACGGAAGGAAAACATCGTGAGGAAACCGGTATGTTCTAGAACAAAACATGCGAAAACATGTGACATCTACCAACACGGACTGGGCGCGCGTGGTGGATTACGGGGCCCATTCCTTCTCACCGAGAGGAGACCTATGTCCCAGCAGTGGGAACATTACAGGCTGATTCTGAGATGCACAGACGCCAACACATCAAGCTACCTCAACTGTCAATTTTTCCCAATTGAACATGAACCTTATGCTTATGGTATAAAGTTGAAAATCTATCAAAGGAATTTGACAGATTAGGGTAGCTTGCTTTGCTGGCGTCTGTAAGTCTAGTCCTAAAATCTTCGGTATTTAAATACAAAGAAAATCCAATTTTTTCAATTGGCTCTATCTCTGTTCTCTGGCGACGTTGGTACTTTTGTTGAAGCATGAAATAGAGTAATAACTATAAGCTATAATTTGAGACATAGGTACCTAGTACCTACCTATGTCAATTCTGTTGGACTAACGCCCATTTTGACCGTGATCCTTAACTATGCATTCTTCATGCTATCCCTCATTGCAAACAATACACAATCCAGTCACAAATGTTTTTGCTATGTAAATCTTAACACAGCCTGGGATATTCAAGTTCTATAAGAACCAATTTTTGATTTTGTTGCAGACTTTGATTTAGGATTTTCAATATTTTCGAGTCTACTACCTAGCAGTTGCCTCAAGCTTAATTTTTTACTGCAGTTTTATTCTTCAAATCGACGTTATTTGACCGCACGCGGTCTTCCTCGTTCATATCCAGTACAGTCTTACACGTTCGTATCCAGCGCAGTCTTACACGTTCGTATCCTGTGCAGTCTTACACGTTCGTATCCTGTGCAGTCTTACACGTTCGTATCCTGCGCAGTCTTACACGTTCGTTCATTTCCAATAGTATAGTATAGTGGCGTAACTAGGGTGGGGCAGCCAGGTCACGAGCCTTGGGCTCCTTTCGAAGGGGGGCGCGAAAAGTCGTCAATTATTAAATTTAAAAATATTAAAAAACACCATTTCATACTGTTATATCTAAGAAATCTGCAGTATGGGGATGAAAGCGTATTTCTGCCCATTTCTATTCAATTGCAGCATTGCAAGTTGTGAGCGATTTGTTATTAATTATAATCGGATTAATAATCTGCACGTCTTTTGACTTATAATCATAAATAGTTTAAATGGGTTTCCCCCACATAGTTTGTGTGAGATTTAATGATATGGTCCGTCAGTCAGGCGCACTAGCACTCGATGACTTTACACACTCGGTTATCTAGGCTCATTGAATAGATTTAGGTTTTAATACCAACGCTGAAGAACGTTGCACAGTCTTTAGATAGGTACTCGACTCGAATGACAATCGCTTCTCCAAAACACACCGCGATTAGGACATGGGATTGCGTTTGTTAAACCATAATCCGTTTACAATAGGTTCTTTGCCATCGACACGCTAAGAAGAAGAATAGGTTCATAAAACTAACAATGTCGATTCGCATTTTCTGTAGTAGCTATCTTATAAATGTGTTTGTTTTATTCTATTCATATTTATTGTTCGTGTGTGACGCGCTCGCGCCTCAGGCAGTACGCACGGCTACACATCAAGCTATACATTTCCAGTTTACGCTGATCTTGCACCGCACGGAAATCCCATACAATGCGAGATCAGCTTATACTGGTAATGTATAGCTTGATATGTAGCCGTGTGTACCTAAGTATAAGGACTAGTCTAGTAAAAAATAGAACGAAACAACACTGAGTTTCTACCTAACCCAGTTAACAGCATTTCTGTCTTGCTAGTTGATTTGAAAAACCCCCCAAATTAGTATCTAATGTATGATGCACACTTTTTTTTTTTTTTTTTTTTTTTTTTTGGGTGGGAAATCATCAAATGACTTCTCCTGCTGAGTAGAGCAGGAGGGCGTGTCAGACTTTTACTGACTAAAACCCACCCGTGTTCCCTCAGTAGCCCGTATGCCAGGGGCCGTGGTATCTCTTTCGAACAAACCCGCACCCCTGGCAGGCATCGGCCCTTGCGGACCCCACCAGTGGTTGCTGACATCTTTGACGGCGCGCGTGAGGAACACAACGCGCCATCCCGTCTACCACTTTTCGGCCGCAGAGGATAGGGAGAGCGGCTGACGCTATACCGACACTCCTCTTCCCCTGCGGCCCCACCGCGTCCGCCATCAAACGGTGGCGGCCCCGTCCAGGCCACGGAAGGGAAAAGCGCTGCTCAGAAGCACCGGCACTCCTCCTCTACCGCAGCCTGTAACCCTCAGCCGCGATGCCTCCCATTCGACATCGCGGCCCACCTCAGTTGCGGTGCACCTCACCGCAACCTACTTTTTGGCCGCTACGTCAATGGCTTGAAGGCAAAAGCCCTGACGAGCGGCCCCACCGTTGGGTTCCTCTTGGCTTCACCGTGGATGGGAGACCACGGTTACTAAGCCCCCCCGCAACGACAATGCGGGAACCCACTCGGGGTGGATGATGCACACTTAAGAGGCACACTACAAATCGAAGTGCTCAATTTTAGGAAAATTATGCAGCGCGTGGTAGCCGATCGCGGGTGTGTGTCTAGTGAAGTACGCCACGCACATATGCTATCCGCTATGCGTTGGACGCCCAGGAACAAACCAGCGCGGACTAAAAGCTAAATCCCGCGTGTCCCGAGTTTTATTACTGATTTACAGCGTTGCATTAAACAATTGCTTAAACATATTAGTTTTAGTTTTAAATAAACAATTTTTTATTTTCTAGGAAGCTGACTTAGTAACCTTAGTTATAAAATACTTTTTTTTTGAATTTCGATTAAACATATACAGATAGAAAATATAATTTCAGACGAAAAATTGTCATAAATTTTGTGTTTTACGGAATTATTTTTGGTGAATTACTGTATGAAACATAAAAAATTGATTTGAGCATTCCAAAGAACAAGGTATAGTCCTACCATGGGCATTTTTATAAATTACTAAACTATTTTACGTTCCATGTAATAAAGCGTCTAAAGATGCCCAAAAGTACAATTTTATGAAACATTATTTGCCGAAACAAGGATTTTACTGACATATGTAAACAAATTAAAATATTTGTTTAGAACACTCCCTAGACCAATACTGAATTTTTCTAGGACATATTTTTGTTTTGAATTTTTGGCTATATCTAAACCATAATCGCTCATCAAATTTCGAGTAAAACGTTCAAATTTAAGCAAAAATGTGATAGTGCCCTTAAATACTAGCTTTGAAATCCTAATAAAATGATCAATAGAATTATGATTGTAAATGTAGTAATGCAATAATGTTATGCATCTTATTTTGTGCGGACCCTAAGTTTTTTAGTAAAATTTTAAACTTAAACTTTATCTACGTTGCTGGATTTATATTTGTTTTTATTTTTATTGTAAATGATAAATTATTTTATTTCTGTAAGTAGGTTTGTACAAACACTTTTACACATCAATCATATTTTTTTTAAACTAGATGCGGTCGGCCTTTCCTATCTGACTACTCCTTCTTTCTCAACTCCGTGGACTACTCTGAGAAGGCTGAAACAAACTCAGAGGTCACAGTCTATTTTAAAGTCCAGAAATAATCTTGGTCAGATCATGTTAAGAACATGTGGATTGGTGTCTGAAATGGTCTTTTGCGGAAAGAACCACACAGATTGAGTGGACCTGTCCATTCAGTGCACGCATATAGTGTAGGGGAGTCCGGGAGAGTTTAGCAAGTGGGAGACAATAGCCACTGTTCATAGAATCGTTGTGGAACTAGATACTGGTGCCGATTCTGTTGTACACCGAACTAAACTAACTAAAATTCCTTACTTTTTACTATGAGAATCTAAACGCTATTCTGCAAAAAAATATCTCTAAATTTAAAAACTATTTTCGCGACTCGCACGTGGTATGTGTTGGCTTCGCAACGTGGTACGTGTTTGCCCTACCCCGTGTTTTTTTTTAGAGCCAGCAGCGCGCCGGGGTCGGCAGCCTCGACGTGATTTATATGGAATTTTCACTTTGTTCATGGAAAATATGAAAAATTATTATCCACATGTTGAGTTTTAGAGGTGTTTGGACTTTCATAAAGGGGGTCGAAATTTTCATTATTTTTGCGATAGGACACACCGTTTTCGAGATATAAGCAAAAGAAAAGAAAAAAATTCAGTACTATTTTTGCACCAGAAGTCGAGGTGTCGGTGTGAATTTTAGTTCTTGACAACTAATTTTATTCCGCACGTATTTAATCGCGATTAAAAATAGTCAGATTTAGTTAGACAACCAAAATTTTAGATTGAATACAATAATGAAATTGACAACAACAGTTTACAACAGAATAGCAAAATTACCATTTTCACTAAACTAATAATTCAGTGCAATCTTAGTGCTGTCAAACTAAAATATAGTTAAGTTGTGTCATTTTACTCAGTTTCAGAATAGGAAATCGTCGTTTGACAGGAATAAACTAAATTTTGGTGATTTTTAGTTTAGTTTAGAGAATTTTGTGACAACAGAATCGGCACCATTGTGACGTTGCCACACTTTTTAAGACTCCATAGGCGCTTCACACCTCGCTCACGCGACAACGGCGACGTTGCGATCGGTAGTTTGGTTTAGGAGTGGGATAAGTGACAACACATTTTCGTGCCAGATAAGTTTTTTTGTTTTTTTTTTTTCAATTTTCGATATCTGATTTCTGTTGCTTACTGTGAATAGATTCCAGCATATAATTTATATCCATCGTAAGTGTAATTATCCTAGTAACATTTACGGCAGACAGCTTTTACTAGTTTTTATAAAAATGTAATAACGGACAGCTGGGGGTGGGGTGGGAGACATCACTCTGGCATCGGGAGGAGACTTAACCCAAGGTAATCTCTCCCGTCGTTTCTCCCGCAATAATATTTTTTTTGCAGATAATCTGATAATGTTTTTCAAATAATAGGTCAAAAATAAAATAAATATAAACAACTAAAAACAAAAGCAATTTAGATCGTCAGTAATAGGAAATGCTTTGTGTGACGTTGATAAAGGAAAGTATTACATACAGATGTTGCTTTGGAATATGTAATTAATCGAAATACTTTACGAAATTATTTGAGACAGGTCCAAATTTACTAAAATATGTGAATTTTTTTAAATAATTAACTATACTATAGAAATGAGGAACAGGGTTAAAGTTCACTCATCCTCTATTGAAAAGGAGGATCCTCCGACCAGACGGGTATTGTGTCTGGTGGGTAACTGCTCGACAGTTTATGTCGGGATATTTTATCTATTCGAGTGTCGTGGTAAACTCTGACTGCGCGATGTAGGAATTCTTAATTTAGTTCGCCTGTGACACTGTGGCGCCACTTCTCTTTTTGCGATTTGTTGCGAAGTATTTATTTTGTAGTGCCGCTACAAAACAATATTTAATTACCATATTTTTATGATTAAATTTCCTTATATAATTATAATTTGTAATGATTATTTTGCCTATCTTCAAACCCGGGTAAAGCCTCCCCACTTGGGGGGTCAAATTTCCCACCCAGGCGGGAGATATTAGCCGAATGTCACTTTGGTAGAAATCGTTAATTACTCATAAACTACTAATGATG
Source organism: Polymixis flavicincta (assembly GCA_949987655.1). Classification (NCBI taxonomy): domain Eukaryota; kingdom Metazoa; phylum Arthropoda; class Insecta; order Lepidoptera; family Noctuidae; genus Polymixis; species Polymixis flavicincta. The sequence continues at coordinate 3,224,618 of OX465171.1, read as the reverse complement.
TATCAAACTTTCTTAAGAGCAAATATAGCTAAATAATGCAGCTTAAGATAAAATTTGTAGAAAATAGCGATTAGTTAGTATATAGGGTGACTGGTAATTAGTGACCGAAATTTAAACACATAATTGGGTTTGGTCCCATAGTAAAAGTTGTTCATAATGATGAGTACAATCATGTGTTTAAATGTCATTCACTAATCACCAGTCACCTTAAATAAAGATTTATGAGCATTTTAGTGGAAGGCGGGTATACTCTCCCGGACTCCCCCTACATATTTCATGCAAATAAATGATTTTTACAAATGTTGTAAAAGTAATTTTATCTACTCTCATTATTATCATAAAATTCGAATCATAAACTTCAAAACGAGTTTATATTGACATAATATGTACTTTATAAACACAAAACTGAAAGGGGATCGAACATTTTTGTAAGGAGTCAAGCCTCGTCCCGTTTCGCCATTTTGTTTTTTTTTTCAAAATGACATTTCGCGATAGTACCTTTTTAAACGGAAAGAAAAACAAAAGTGTCATGAGATATGTAGGTATATTGTCCTAAACTGTCACATTACCTAGATAATTAAAGTCAAAAAACTTAAAAAAAAACAACCGACTTACAAAAAAACACTAGAAAGTGAAAAATAACTTTAATTTCGGTAGTCGGTGACTTTTGATATGTATTTTATTAATTTCTGGTCACCGCCTTCCGAAATTATAGTTATGTTTCACTTTCTAGTGTTTTTTTGGAAGTCGGTTGTTTTTTTTTCTTAAGTTTTTGTTTATCACTTTTTAGTTATGGTACCTACCCCACACCAATTCGAAATTTCATCATCCTTGGGGTCAAAACAATGCATACAGGGTAGGTAAGTTTTTATCCAGTGCGCAAATTGTAACCATGAATTCAGCATATCATGCTAGAACCCTTAGCGCAGAAATTTTTCGCCGGATACACATAAAAAAAAATCTGCTGTTCCATACATTTTGACCGCGTAGGTATTGTACTTTTCTATGAAACAGCTGATTTTTTTTTGTACAACCGCCGAAAAATTTCTGCGCTAAGGGGTCTAGTATGATATGCTGAATTCATGGTTACAATTTGCGCACTGGATAAAAACTTTTCCTGTATTTATGCGATAGCAGCAATCGCGGTTAATTTGCTGTCTTTTTTCGAAGAGTTCCGTTGTCTGTCTCCGAAACGCATCATGAAATTTAAATGGGACCATTTCGGAATAAACTCCGTCCTAAAAAAAAATATTTGCAAATTGGTCTGTATATGACGGAGTTATGCCCGAACCTCCACCTAACTCCTAACCGTTAAAGAGTTGTACCTTCATTCATCAGCTCAGCGTCATGAAATGATGATGACCATACGCAAATGTCTCAATAGCTTTAGAAAACATATGAAAAACATTGTTAAAACCTACAAATTTTGAGGGATGCCCTCGATTTCCTTGGGATTCCATCATCAGATCCTGATTTGGTGCCAATGGGTTCACCTAAGGAGTATACTCTTTCAAATAAAAAAGTAATTTTGAGAATCGGTCCACAAATGAGGGAGAAATCGGGGAACATACCTACATAAAAAAGAAATTACGTTCGGTGGAACATATAACCTCCTCCTTTTTTTGAAGTCGGTTAAAAATAGCTTTCGTTTCATTCATATAAGATCAAAAGCGGGTTTAAACTACAACGCGCTTTTTCTGTTGAAAATGTTATCTGATGTGATTACCATAATGAAAAGTAATTTAAAATCAATGTTATCTGTATTCGATTTTTACCTCTTATAAAAGAAAGCTTAATTGATTCGAAGTGCTTGGTTAGAATGCATATCTTTTGTTATAGATTTGTCTCAGCCGGTCATATTATTACAAGTTTGAATACTATATACCTACACATAGAGTGGTAGGAGGAACTTTTTCATTGTTCAAGCAACAGGTTCAATATATGATAGTAGGTATTAAATAAACAGGTGTATACTATTCTATTATTAAGTAACATTTCGTTGACCTCCTCGAATATTTCCTCAAAGAAGGCAGCAGGGGGATGTTAAGCAAAACAATTTCTTTACCAATACGAACAAATCCAAGAATTTAATATCACTTATGTAGTTTTTAAAAATATGTCTTCATGTCAACAACCTTGAGGTAACAGATACCAAAGAATTAATCAAATTACTTGATGTTGTGATCGTGCTCGTCACCAGCTCATTGTAGCTTTATCAGGTAGGTAATTATTTTTTCAACACACTTGCTCATAAAATGGCTCTAATTTCACTACAGTTAGGCACATAATGACACCTATTATCAAACTGTGACTTTTTCATTACTATTATTCACTAGTGAGTTATAGAATTGGTTGAGTTGCTTTGTTCTTAGTGAGTTATAGGTTGTTTTTTGTTTGAGTTGCTTTGTTCTTAAAAACGATGATGATGGATGATGCTGGATGATGATGGATGATGCTGGATGATGATGGATGATGCTGGATGATGATGGATGATGATGATGGATGATGATGGATGATGATGAATGATGATGATGGATGATGATGGGTGATGATGGATGATGATAGATGATGATGGACGACGATGGATGATGATGGATGATGATGGGTGACGATGGATGATGATGGATGATGATGGATGACGATGGATGATGATGATGGATGGTGATGGATGATGCTGGATGATGATGGGTGATGATGGATGACGATGGATGATGATGGATGACGATGGATGATGATGGATGGTGATGATGGATGATGATAGATGATGATGGATGATGATGGATGATGATGGATGATGATGATGATGATGATGATTTAGTATTATTTTCTTCGCAAGTGTGTTGAAAAACGTCGTATGATACATAATGTACTATTAGGTGCTGCGTATACTAGAAGGTTGGGAGCCACTGCTCTGAGATCCAATAACCGGCTGGGCTAGACTGTAGGCATGCGAAACAGGAAGATATGAGTGATAGAGACCAGGACAAAGCAGAATTTTCACGAGTTAAAAGCGCAATTTACTGGATGGAAAAATATACGAAGTCCGGCGACGCGTTCTGTGGCACTGATAGGAGCCAAGGGCGTCGACCGTTATCCGCCACGCGGTCTAGTTTACAGTCTGAGGATTCACGCGTTCGAAAAGCACACCTTATTCCCGCAGATGAGAACATCTGTCGAGCTGTCAGCTACGACACCCACGGGAAGAATTGGGATGGTGCTATTCTTTTACGTCCGGCACCACACGGCAAAAAAGAAATATGTTAACGTAATATTCTCTGTTAGACTTTCAAAACTGTTCAGCGCCGAAAGTTGAAAATCCCAATCCACACTTTTATTTAGATTTCCATTAATAAGTTGACGCCTATTATCAAAAACAGGCATTTTCTATAAAATTTCCCGCACATGTGAAAATCTGAAAACAGCCTCACAACGCATCCACAAGTTTCATTAGTTCATGGCAGACGGCACGGGTTCCCCAAGCCGCCCTACCACCCGTCGGCCTAACAGTGCTGCCATCTGTAACAGCTAACTTCGCATCATCAGTCTTTACGCGAATGCAACTTGGTGCATACGTCTGCGTTACGGACGACGGGGGAACTTGGGTGCACTCAACGTAAGTTTTTTCAATCTATTTCTTACGTAATAGTTTTACCCGATTGGCCATGGAAGGCATGATTTTAGCATCGGCGACTGCAACGTGGCTGTGTCGCGTTTGGGCGTGGCAAGGGTGTGGCGCTTGATTTTACGCTTTCGGGTATGATTCTTTATTCGCGGTATTTAAATTTCGTTTTAAGCGAGCTCTAGTCATGGCTGGAGGGAATGCGATGAAAAATTAAGCATCGCGTTCTATCTCGTTCATATTAGCAATTATTATTATAATTGGTAATGTGAACGAGATAGACTTATCGGCTCGCCGATGCTAAAAGGATTTTGTCTGCGGTTTTTATACTGGATCAAATTTTAACCAGTGCGCAAACTATAATCAAGAAATCAGCATATCATTCTAGAGCCCCTAGCGTAGAAAATCAGCTGTTCCATACATTTTGACAGAAAAGTGCACTACCTACGCGGGTATTGCATTTTTTCTTCTATGAAACAGCTCACCGTTTTTTGTATAGCCGACGAAAAATGTCTACGCTACGGGGGTCTAGAATTATATATGCTGAAAGCGCACTGGTTAAAAATTTACCCTGTATTAGTAGTGACTATTATTTTTGTGTAAGTAGTCTAGATATTTTTAACTGTGTAAATGATTTTTCATCGTAAACGAATTAACAGGGAATTGTCAGCCTGTGTTTTCGTATTTACATAAACAATATTTCACCAATTTGAATTTAATTTAATAAATTGGTAATATGCTCACACGCAGCTTGGGAATATGCTTAGCAATTGATTTTCCTGACTGTAAGTTAATAAGCGAGGTAAACTGAATAGGGTGGCGTATTAGATGACCGAAAAATCAATACGCGACGCAGATGATATTTGATTTGTGCTACGCTTCTCTGAATCGAAGTAACAAGGGAACACTTCCAAGGCGCAATATTGCGATATATTTATGACTTCACAATACTATTTAACGGTGGAGTAGTTTTGAAAGGTTGTGCAGTTTGATAGAAGTTTACATTTTATTGCGCTATATTTGTTCATAACATAGCATAATCAGGCTATAATGTTCCCACTGCTGGGACACAGGCCATCTCTCTGTGAGAGGGAGCGAGCCGTAATCCCATCGCTGGCCCAGTGTGGGTTGGTAGATGTCACATGTCTTCGAATTTTTGGTTCTAGGATATGCCGGTTTTCTTCAGATTTTTTTCTTCACCGTTTTGAGAGTAGTGGTGATGAAAAGTATGTACGTGTGGTTTTTTACACAAAGTAAAGCGGTTGTCTGGGTCTGTCTGGGAACCTACGACCTATAACACTGAGACACCATAATACGCTCAGCTTTTTATCGTATAGTTATGCGTATTTGTACATTACAAGCCAGATTTTTTTTATGTATTGTCAAATGTATAAAAGAGAAGCCTTATTCAAAAATACTTCATAAAAACTTTTTAATAAAAAAATTGAACCGCCGAAAAACCGAAAAATAAAAAATAATAAACTAGCTTTGTCCAACCCCAATAACTAAGTTCGGAAGGCGGTGACATATAATCAAATACATATCCAAAGTCACCGACTTCCGAACTTATTTATTGGGGTTGGACAAAGCTAGTTTATTATTTTTTATTTTTCGGTTTTTCGGCGGTTCAATTTTTTTATTAAAAAGTTTTCATTTTATAATTTTTTGTGGCTATAATCTACTAATTACTACATGCTTAATTTTTGATTTAATACACGACTCAGTATTAAAATCTGTGAGTAAACCATCAATCATCCCCTGTTTTCTTACCCTTAGGGTTGGATTATATGGGACCAACTTCGAGGTATACCCTTTCCAATAAAAAAAGAATTATCAAAATCGGACTACTCTGGAAAAAGTTATGCGTGGTCATACATAAAAAAAAAAAAATATACGCGTCGAATTGAGTAACCTCCTCCGTTTTTTCTTCGGTTCGAAAATAAAATAGTGTCATATTAAAACACTCGTAAAATAAAGCACAATGTTTTATTTATTTAGCATGCAGGTCGGTGTACTCACACTGCACACAGCCACGACATACAGCCTGCTGTATATTGATTAAAAAATGATTCGCGACCGAAACAAATACGGCTCTAGAGTATTATAAATCAATACAACCCTCCATTTATAATTTTATTATTATTTATTTATTTATCGAAAACGAGAATATGCAAAAATATTTACTTAAAAACGATGCCCACAAAACCGTTTGTCTGTGGGAACGGAACAAATACTACGTACCTTATTACACATAAGGTTTATTAGCGAGGACACTTAATTTTCACTTTGCAGTTATTGCAGTTCACTTATTCATAATGCAGCTAACAATAACATCTCAAATGTATGGAAATAATAAAAATATAAAGCTACCCAATCACTCGTCCACTCTCCCCCAACAATCTGCAACCCACTTTCCTAAGAACATTGTTTACAAATTCCTGAAAAAGGACATTAAACAGTTGATTTAATTCCATTGAGTGACGTTTTCATGAAACATTGTACGAACTTTTGGACAGGACAACGTCGGGTCAGATAATAGGCAAAAACATTGCTAACTTTACCAAGAATTGGCTTCAGTTAAGGTTTTGTGTAAATTGGTTGCCGCGGGCGAACCCGCTGGCAAAAGCTAAGTGGTGATATTTCTATTGTGCACCAACTAACCAAAACTTAATTTACGCTGTTGCTATCTTTTCTTTTGTATGAAACAAGAAAGAGACGGAAATAAATAAGAGCTGCCAAAGGACATGGCCAAAAATTGTATGGGCTTGTTCCCCAGAATGTACAGATATAAAATCTATGTCACTTAATAGTACTGATCTTCTATAAACTAAATTATAAAGGTTAATAAAGTTGATTTTATTTTTACTGCTAAGGTATTTTACGTAGATTAATGTATATGTATCTGTATCAGGCGTTTAATTAATAATTAATAGTACTTTAGGTGAAGCCATGATGATATAACTAAGACGAGAGGGCTCAATTCCGCAATGTGTTTTCAAAGCCAAAAACAATGTTGAGATCAATTTGTATTTTCCTCGAATTGGTTGCAATTTCCTTTTATTATCAGAGCCGTAGACACAGCTATGAGGTAATAAGCGTGAAGGTAAAATAAGAACCTATTAGTCTAGGATTCGACCACGGCGCGATGTGAGAATATGGGGTAAATAATACCTCTCGTAAATGTTTTAGTAGGAGGTACAGAATGAAAGTATACCTAACTTCCCTTTAAAGTTAACCACTCTGTTAAAAGATCAGTCACATTACTGGGTTATTATGATATTACATGTTGCCTGATGCATTCTTTATTTGTGATACCAGTTAGCATTCGCTTGTAAAAGGTCCATTTTCCGTAAGTATGTATAATACAGTTTACAATAATTATTAGTGGAGCACGTGCATTGGTTACAATAAAATACATATTATGTAAACATATAAGCGAAAAATATGAACACAATTCGACCGAATGATCGAAAGCAAACCGGCGGCGCGGCGGCGCAAATGTTGATGAGGGTATTAACAAATTGCAAATATTGTGACAATTAACATTTGTCAGCGGTGCTGCCAGTAGAAAAGGGCTCTATCCGTAACTGCACCAACATAGATAAAATAAATCATAGCTTGTGTTACATGGATTATTTCACCAATGTAAGTGCTGCTTATTTAGAAGTTTATGCGGCAAATAATTAAGTAGAAAGCGAGTAAAATACTAAATCCTAATTTTAATTAAAATAGAATTACGAAGTTGATCTTAGCTTTTTCTGCACCTACCCCCGAAAACAAAATACTTTATGTTTTCATTAAAATTTACTACAATAGATTTGTACACCGTGGGGCTCGTTTTGTCCATCTCCTTTAGTTGAATTAAGATTTTGTTTCACGCAACTACAACTATACGAATTCTTCTTTTAAAATCCGCAAAATTAACGTCATTTAGTTCAACAGTTCTAAAGTGTCACTTGTCTGTTTCTTTCGCGGTCTGTCAGGTCATAATTTATTTTAGGCGGTGAACAAAACACCTTTTCATTTCTCATACCTACTCGGAAAGCAGTGTTTGTTTGATCCGAGGAGCGGGTGGAAGATGCTACTTCTCTCCTTTGGGCGGGAAAGACTCAGTAATTGCTTCCCTCTCTACGGTGGGAATAAATTTAAAAATAGAACTGGTTAGGCAGTCGGCGAAAAAATGCTGCGGTCTTGTGAGTGTTTAAACAGCCAGTGCGAATTAAAAAAAAAGTAAGCAGGTCCGTCCGCGGCAGTGACGTGGGTGTGTTCCAAAGTTAAAATTTGAAATAGACTGATTTGATTTTAATTTTGCGGGATACTAACTCTGTAAGCTGTATCGAAATCTCGGTTCATTTGGACTAATAACTTATTAAAAATGAGTTCAATTGATTCTGAAATGTTGACCCCAGATTCTGTTAAAAACGAGGCAAATACAGTTATCGAAAATCTTTTGCCAGAAATGTCAAAGGAAAGATACATAAATACATACAATGACTTTATGAAGTGGCGAGCAGATACGAAAATAAAATCATTTTCCCAAAGTGTATATATCTTAAATACTTCAATGGACTATCTGCCAAAATAAAGCCTTCTACGCTATGGAGCAGGTATTCAATGCTCAAGAGTACACTAAAAGTAAAACACAATACCGATTTGAAAAGATTCCATAATTTAACATAGTTTCTGAAAAGACAGGATCAGGGATTCAAGAGCAAAAACTCGAAGGTTTTCACCTCTTACGAAGTGGAAACATTTTTAAATGAAGCCCCTGACGAGATATATTTGGCAGTGAACTGTGAGTGACTTTACTCTGATATGTAATATAGGTTTGCATAAAAATGGCAATCATTTCAATCAAACACACTGACCAGATTGCGTAAATTGAGAGTACAGACGTTGGATAGGCGTGCATTTCTGGAGTAAAAGATCTCTGCTTGTTATTTTATCTACATAGGTAGATACATAAAAAATTAATAGTACCCAATGAAGAAATCATCTTTTTCACAGGTGGTATTGATAGTTTATCGGCACGGTTGGCGCAGTGGTTAAGCGATTGACTGCTGCGCTGCGTGTCGCGGGTTCGATTCCCGCACGGAACAAATATTTGTATGACCTACAATTAGTTGTTCCGGGTCTGGCCGTTTGTGTATGTGAGTTTAAATGTTTGTAAACGCACCCACAATACAGGAGAAATTCCTAGTATGGGGCAACGTTTTTTTTTAAAAAAAACTTGGTATAAGCGGCGCCTGCAGAAGCAGTGAACTCACAAATTTAACAATTAACGACTTTGAAAATCAAGGCCAGTTATTACTCGTAAAATTTACTAAAACAAAAACAAATATTGAGTGCACGTTTGTTGTACGAGAAGTTTACACAAATAGTAAAAAAAAATAAAAACGAATGACATAAAAACGGATCGCTTTTTTCTCAATTACCAAAAGGGAAAATGTTATAAATAATGTTTTTACCGATCACTTGGATCGGTAAAAATAAAATCTCAGGTATGCCGAAGCAAATAGCAACCATATTTGAATTTACCAAACTGTGAACAGTATATTGGGCATTGTTATAGAATAATCTCAGCGACACTGTTAGCCGATTCTGTGGCGAACTTGACAATGTTAAAAAGACATGCGAGGATGGAAATCCAACATAGTCGCGGAAGGCTACGTTGAGGATTCTGTCCAAAATAAAACTGAAATTTCAAACAAATTAACTGAGACTATAAATTTACGCCCCACTTCGCCTCAACCAACTACTTCAAGGGAGTGGATTCCACCGTCTAATAAATACTGGAGTCTCCTACTTTTACCTACAGAAATTCAGCACAGCCAAATTTGTCATAACATATCAAACAGTGCAACGTAAATATTCCAAACAAAAATGTAACTTTAAATTTCACAAATTGTTCTAACTTCTCAATTAATTTTAAATACTAGGTACTATTTGTACAGACACCAGCAGGTCAAGCTATCCCAAACTGTCAAATTTTCCCAATTGAACATGAACCATAATTCATTGTTATAAAGTTGAAAAACTTTCAAAGTAATTTGACAGATTGGGGCAGCTTGATGTGCTGGCCTCTGTACTACTCATGTTATTATTATCAATAAATATTTTAGAAAAACTACTATTTTTTACTTTCCTTAAATTGGAAATGAATAGAGAGCTCGGGCGTCTAAATACCTCGTATGGGAATTGATTTCTCTCGACCCTTGTATAACAATCTACTATTGTCTATTTAATACGTTGTACGTTTGTGTAAACCAAAGCATTTTTTTTATTAAGTGTTCTCGTGATTCATTTCGACTTTGTTTTTTGGAACGGCTGTAATGGACGAAATTGAAACAATTGGATTACATGGAAAACCAATTTACAGGGACAATATTGCCTCCGCTGTTATTTATGTGCATAGTCAAATTTGAAAGGTTTTAGGTACCTACAACTAGCTTTTGCCAGCGGCTTTGCGGCTTATTTGTTCAAAAATTATACTATTCAAATAAAATATTCAAACTACCAGTTTCTATTCTAGTGATTTAATTAAGTAATTAGGTACTCATTTGTTTGAAAAACCTTCGATTTTTCGAACAAAACAAACGGACCGTGGTAAAAGTTAAACAGAAAATTATTCTAGAAAATTGAAACTGAACTGGAAAATCAATTCCCGAGTGAACAGTTAGTAGGGTAAGTTCAAACAACAACTCGGGGCAACTAGGTGAGTTGTCGACAACGCTTGGGTCTCCTGCGTCCGGGTTGTGCGACTACAACGTGGTACTATTATCTGTTCTGGAATCGAAGTCACAGCATTCATTTTAAACTACCTCTGGGCAGCGTTCGGGAGGCTTCGCAATATCTTCTCGTCCCAAATACTGCAGTGTCTCAAGATGAAAGTCTTTGACCAGTGTGTGTTGCCAGTGATGACCTAAGGCACAGACACGTGGTTGCTCACAATTGGCCTTATCAGAGGGCTTAAAGTCACCCAAAGGGCAATGGAGAGGGCTATGCTTGGAGTTTCCCTACGTATCGAATAAGGACTGAAGAGACCCGCAGGAGAACCAAGGCAACCGACATAGCCCAAAGAATTGCCAAACAAATGTGGCAGTAGGCAGGGCACATTGCTCGCAGAACAGATGGCCGATGGGGCCGAAAGGTTCTGGAGTGGCGACCGCGTACCGGAAGACGTAGAGTGGGAAGGCCTCCCACATTGTGGACCGATGACCTTGTGAAGGCCGCGGGAATCCGCTGGATGTGGGAAGCACAAGACCGGACACAGATTTAGTCCGATATCATGTAAAAAGCATCGATATTTGAAAATAATTTAATCGTATGATAAATTATTTAAGGAAAATGTCGTGAGGAAAAGTTCTGAGTATGAGTGTCGATGGCTACAAGAATAGGGGAATCCCAAAGAAACGATGGATGGTATGTTTGAATGATGATATGGTTAGAAAGGGTGTGACTACGAGTGACGATTAATAGAGAAGTGTGGATGAAGAAGACATGTTGCGCCGACCACAAATAAATTGGGATAAGGGGGGGAGAATGATGACGACGAATAAATTATCTAATAATAATTTCACTAAGCAGTTCTGCGATCATTTCAGCACTCATAATTGAAGTGGTGAAGTGGTGATGCCATGATAAACTAAACTAAAAATCATTTATGACTTTGTCATTGTTCCCGTCATCGATATTTTTCTGTTGTCTTTGGGGGTGTGTCTATCCATAAAATACGTCACTTAAATTTTATGGTTTTTTTAACCCCCCCCCCCACACCTCGTCATCACAGGTGGTCACACTTGTGAAACCCCCTCCTCCTTGTGTGACGTTACTTATTTTTCAATTTTATATTTAGAAGTAATTATATAAAAATAAAAATAAAACTTTAATAAACTTAACATAGTCAAATATTTTAGATAGAAGCCTTATAAATATACCTAGATCTAATATGTAATATTTTTAAGTTTTGGTTTATATATAAATTTCGAGTTAAGTATTTTATATTTTAACATGTGACCTTACAAATTTTTTGACCCCCCTGTCCTTTGTCACACAATGTCACATTTCTTAGACCCCCGCCCAACCCCTTAACGTGTGACGTAATTTATGGATGGCCCCTTGTCATGCAGTCATTGATAGTGAAAAATCATCACTCAGCCTCTAGTAGGTAACTACATATTAGTTAAGTAAATAATAAAAGGAACAGAGTCTTGTGCTAATCCTATAATAGTCCATCTACAGGTTTAGCATGACCCTATCAATTTCTAATAAACCGTAGAAAAGAAATCGCTTATCTACATTTTTCGGTACAAAACTGTCAACTGTCTACACGGAAACGTCATTTTTGTCTACTCTTCCGTCGACAAAACGCTTCTCTACGGTTTTCGTGCTGAGCCTGCTGGCGCCAAATCCTTCACTATTGAATGTAATTTTTTTTGAAGAGCCTGTCGTGTATTTAAGAGCAAAGTTACACACAAAACGGAGAGTTGCAGATAAGAAATAAATTACACAAAATGCCAGGCGCTTGGCTTCATCGAAACTCGACCCACGAAACTGGTTAAATTAATATCGGCAAATTCTAAAGCTTAATTTGATAGCCTTGTTCGATATTGAAACCGAAATCTGTTTCCCGATAATAACAGTGTAGGGTATTATTAAGTGGGTGCACTCTGAAATAGCCAACGTCACAAATACATGGCGAAAATGTGGCTGTTTTGATTAATTAGATTAAACTATTGTAGGTAGGCAATGAAATATCGGTATGTGGTTAACTTAACTGTTTATTTAGTATGCATTGCATTAATGACAATATATTCGGTGTTGCTGTTTTAGGTTAAGATAATTTGTGTTACCCACATTATTATTATTTGTTGCAATAGGTTAAATAATTTAATCAAAACAACGACTGGACTGGCGATGAACTTGTCGAAGAAGGGATAATTAGTGGTTTTCGACATCAGTTTGTCGAAAACCACTAATTATCCCTACTCATATTATAAATGCGAAAATAACTCTGTCTGTCTGTATGTTACGTTTTTACACCTAAACCACTGAACCGATCGTCATGAAATTTGTCAGATATGGAGAAGAACATAGGCTAAGTTTTTACGCGATAACCGACACACACGCGGGCGGAGCCACGGGCAAAAGCTAGTAGGATCATATGTGAGGAATTGCAGTATGTCCATGCATACTTGGGCCAGTTCATCTCTTTCTAGGCCAGACAAGACAAAGAAGTCTTAAGACGAACCGAAAATGTTTGAAAAAGCTACTGGTCCATGAAAGGAATCCTTCCTCTGTCAGTTCAAGCGAAAAATTATTGACATTTGCATCATTCTCATTTTGATCTATGGGAATGATTGAATGAAGGGCAGTTAGCAAAAGTTAACATAGCAGATAGCAGGTGTGAGTGGAAACGCCGTGAGGAGATGCCCTAGGAGGACATATAGTGACTTTATTGGTGAGGTTCGTCTCAGCAATGGCATGATGCAGGTTTACAGTAACACTCAAATTTATTTATTTATTGAACACTTTATGCACACAAATGTACAGAGGCGGATTTATGCCATAGGCATTTTGTTATTTTTTTTTAAATTTCGAAATATTTGTCTACTAGTCATTTGTGACGTTACGAAATTCCAGAACGCACCACCTCAACTGCTATACGTAATAATTGCACACATAACTATAAGGATATTACATACCATTTCGAATATCATTTCCAGCCATATAATCAAATAACATCAGATGAGATAGTGATTGAATGGCCAGATACAATCAGTCAATGTGCTTAGCCTTTTCGCCTTTTCACAATTATGTTAGGGTCGGCTAATAGAACGGATTTCGAGGTTATGTCCGAAACATTTTGAAGATAGTGATTACGAGGATCATCATCATCATCTGCCTAGCCTTTTCCCAACTATGTTGGGGTCGGCTTCCAGTCTAACCGGATTCAGTGATTACGAGGATATATTATGTTATTTTTTCTGACACTTTCCATATCAAATCATCATCATTATATCAGCCGAAAGACGTCCACTGCTGGACATAAGCCTCTCCCAAAAGGGGGGTTTTACCATAATCGCTACGCTTGGCAGACGGGTTGGTGATAGCAGTAAAGTGGTAAAATACATAGAGAACGCTGCTGCCCATTCTCTAGTAAGTCCCTTAGTCGCCTTCTACGACACCCACGGGAAGAAATGGGATGGTGCTATTCTTTTACGTCCAGCACCACACGGTACATGTCAAATAATTCATTTAAATTTTGAAAATATTGACATCATCAAAAATAATGAAATAGTGAAATAAACACCAACTCATGAATGAACGCAAAATTGAAAGAATGTACGAAATGTCAAAATAAATGTAGGCCGTTTTTTTTTTGGGTGGGAAGTCATCAAATAACTTCTCCCGCTCTGGGTGGAGCAGGAGGGCGTGTAAGACTTTTACTGACTAAAACCCACCCGTGTTCCTTCAATAGCCCGTATGCCAGGGGCTGTGGTATCTCTTTCGAACAAACACGCACCCCTGGCAGGCATCGCCCCTTGCGGGCCCCATCATTTTTTGTGCTAACATCTCTTCGAGGCGCGCGTGGAACACAACGCGCCGTCGACTTGGGCTTGGTCCTTACCGGACAGCGAGCTACCCATTACTCGCCGTCCGCAAGCGCAAGCTCATGCCTACGGTGGCCGGAAATCGGCCTGGGATTCCCGACGCCCAGGGCGTCTCCGTATCCTGCGGCGGCTAGGGTCGCGAGGGCGCGTATGCTGCCTCTCCCTCACGTGCGCCGCCTCCCTCTCCGCGAGCACCACTGCTTCACTGAAGGAGGCTATATAATTAAGACCTGAAGCAAAAACTTTGTACCTACCCCTTTTTACGAAAATTACGCGGACGGTGGAGTGTGAAAAGCACTGTATGAAATTTAGTTCATATGGTGAAGTAAGGAGTGCAGATGGATAATCATTTTGATTAAATTTAAATGAATTATGGTCGAATTTCGACAATTAGGCGATAAATGTTAGCAATACCGAATTACCAACGAAGCCAATGAAATTTCATTTTTCACTTTTTAGCTATAGTACCCCACACCAATTCGAAATTTCATCATCCTTGGGGTCAAAACAATGCATATTTATGCTATAGCAGCAACCTCGGTTAATTTGCTGTCATTTTTCTAAGAGTTCCGTTGTCTGTCTCCGAAATGCATCATCCGATCTATTTGAAATTTAAATGGGACCATTTTGAAATGAACACCTTTCGAACAAAATTTTTTTTTGCAAATCGGTCTTTTGACGGCGTTATGCCCGAACCTCCACCTAACTCCTAACCGTTTTAGATTTGTACCTTCCTTCATCAGCTCAGCGTCATGGGATGATGATGACCATACGCAAATGTCTCAATAGCTTTAGAAAATAAATGAAAAACATTGTTAATACCTACAAAATTTGAGGGTTGCCGTCGATTTCCCTGGGATTCCATCATCAGATCCTGACTTGGTGCCAATGGGACCACCTCAGGAGTATACTCTTTCAAATAAAAAGAATTTTGAGAATCGTTCCTCAAATGGAGGAGAAATCGAGTAACATACATTAAAAAAAAATACATACAGTGGAACATTATAACTCCTCCTTTTTTGGAAGTCGATTTAAAAAATCAAGTTACGCGTAAAATGCGATGTCGCGCGTCGAAATCTGGCGGGAAATAGTCAATTAATGTTCTGATAGGTTGACAGCTTTCCAATAGCCATCGAGGACCATAATAGCCCAACCATAGCAGGTACGATAATTGGACAAAGGGCCTAACGAACTTACTCCATTTCAACAAAATCTGGCCGTGCAACGCCATTTTGCTGTCCATTTCAGTAAAGTAACTTGTTAAGTGTTGCCACTAGGTACTTACCACACGTCCCGATTTTGGCGGGACGTCTCGATTGTTAGCCTCGGACAGGCTCAGTCCCACTGTTTGGGCAAAGAGAAAACAAACAGAAGTAAAATACTCCTATTATATTCCACTGAGAACTTAACTGTCTTACCGTCAGGGTAAACGAAACAGTTATTGATATTGGTGCCGATTCTGTTGTCACAAAATTCTCCAAAGTAGACTAAAAATCACCAAAATTTTGTTTATTCCTGTCAAATGTCGATTTCCTATTCTGAAATTGACTAAAGTGACACAACCTAACTATATTTTAGTTTGACAGCACTTGATTTGATTGCACTGAGTTATTAATTTAGTGAAAATGGCAATTTTGCTATTCTGTTGTTGTTAATTAATTTCATTATTCTGTTCAACCTAAAATTTTGATTTTCTAACTAAATTTGAATATTTTTAATCGCGATTAAAAAGGTGTGGAATAAAATTTTCTGTCAAGAACTAAAATTCACACCAACACCTCGACTTCTGGTGCAAAAATAGTACTGTATCTTTTTTTCTTTTCTTTTGCTTATATCTCGAAAATGGTGTGTCCTATCGCAAAAATAATTTAAATTTCGACCCGATATTTGTTGAGTTTTAGAGGTCTTTGGGTATTATGAAGATAACACCCAAAGACCTCTAAAGCTCAACAGGTGGGTAAATATTTTTCATATTTTTATACCTCTAAAAAAATCACGGGGTAGGGCAAACAAGTACCACGTTGCAAAGCCAAAACGTATCACGTGCGAGTCGCGACTGTCAAATTCGGTTTTAGTTGTGTCAAAATTGTTTTTAAAAGAGATATTTTTTTGCAGAAATAGCTATAAGATTCTCATAGCCAAAAGTAGGGAATTTTAGTGATAGTTAGAAATAGAAATAGAAATAATATTTATTCGCATAAAACATGGTATATAAAGTTGTTTTAAGGTACATTATAGAGCATACATGTTTCGCTTATCATAGCATGCAAATATTGCTGGATACATTTAAAGATATCTCCCATCAGTAAATTCTTGAATGCTGTAAAAGTTATTCGTTTTTAACCATTCATACAGTTTTTTTTTTTTTCTGAAAGATTTAAAGTTTTTAAGTCCCTTGGAATTTTATTGTACACCCGAACACACATGGCTAAACAGCTTTTATTATTTTTTGCCAGTCTCGGTAAGTCACTTAATATAAGCCTGTGAGGATCACGCCGGTTTCGAGGATATACATAATCTGCCTTTTTAAATAGGTCTTTAGGCTTCTTAACAAACGTGCAAACTTCATAAATATAGACAGAGGGTAGCGGTAATAAACCAAGTTCTTTAAATATAGGCCTGCAAGATTCATCAGGTTGAACCCCATAAATTGCACGAATACACTTTTTTGGGCAAAAAATACCCTATTCCTATCGGTACTATTACCCCACATGATGAACTCATATCGTATTAAGGATTCGACATAAAAAAAAAAAAAAAAAAAAAAAAAAGGTTTATTTCAGAAACTTGTACAACTTTTACATTTAATCTTACACTGGGATCTCCTTTTAAGTAAAAGATATACCTGTGCTAGGAGATCCCGCTCTCCTATAACAAAATTATAAAAAAGTAAAAGTGGTGTACAAAAACAAAAAAATACTAGTAAAATTTAAACTAAACAAGACAAGATTTAAATTATACCTAAAACTAAATAAATGAGCAAGGAACCTAAACTTAGAGATACATTCTAAAATAGTGTGAAAGAGTGAGTGTGAAAGTGTGTGTGTGGGTGTGTGTGTTGGTGTGTGTGAGTGTGTGAGTCCGTATGTATCTTTTCAACTCATATTGACGATGCTTGCAGTAATAATTCAATGTCGTCATAAGTCTTGAGTTTTAGCCATTGAACTATTGCCTTTTTACAGTCTTTATTAGTCATAGGATAGATGTTAATTATTTTATTAAGATTATTATAAAGGACAGCGGACTTTGTATTGAATTGCCTTTTGGCGTATGCAGTTTTAACGAATTTCACTGGTGCTACTCTGTATTTTCGTCTTTTTTCCTGATGGTGAGGGTCATAGGGCAGGGCTTTATGTAATTTTAATACAGCATGTAGTATATATAGCTTCCTGACTGTGAGAATACCGCTAAGGGAGTATAGCTCATTGGTTGGGAATCTGTACGGTTTAGTAAACATGACCTTGATAATAGATCTCTGTGCTCTCTCTAGCTCAATAAACTTCGTTTTTGTCGCACCGCCCCACACGGGTATGCAGTAGGTAAGAATTGATTGAGCCAGAGAAACATAGATTTCAGTTAACATTTTTTTAGTTGTCACATGTCTTAGGTTCTTAAATATCCAGATAAGTTTTCTCATGCGGGCCATGACCATATCTGTATGTGTATGCCAAGATAACCGCTGATCAACGATTATACCAAGGTATTTGATATGAGTCACTTTTTCAATATTTTCACAGGAACAGTTTGTGCTAGATACATTATGACAAGTGTGGATTTTGAGAGATACGTTAGGTCCAGGTTGAGTGTTGTTGTAGATGGTAAATGTAACATATTTTGTTTTAGAGATGTTTAATGTAAGAAGATGTGAGTTCAGCCAGTCAGCAATTTTGGAAAGACCTTCTTCAGCAGATTTGTATACGGATTCCCATGTATCGCCAGAAAAAGCAATAGCCGTGTCATCTGCATATGAGAAAACGCGGCCGTTTTGTAGCATCATTTTGCAGAGATGATTTATGTATATTATGAATAGAGTCGGGCCCAATACGCTACCCTGAGGGACGCCGTAGGTCACACAAGACTCTTTGCTAATATAATCTCCTACCTTAACCTTTTGCCTACGGTCCCGCAGATAATCCATTAGTAATGCCAACGGGTTACCTCTTATGCCTATACCCTCCAGACTACGCACAAGAATGGGGACAGAAACGGTATCGAAAGCTTTTTTCAGATCAAGAAATACTGTTAGACATTTTTTTCCTGAATCTACTAGGGTAACAATATGAGTGGTTAGTGCTGTAACTGCGTCTTCTGTTGACAATTCTTGTCTGAAACCGTATTGTGCTTGTGAAATAATATTATATTTGTTAGTATAGCTGGTTAGTCTTATATTAATTAGCTTTTCAATAACTTTAGATATTGCAGGCAAGACTGAGATAGGTCTGTAGTTGTTAACGTCATCCCTGTCTCCACCCTTGTGCACAGGAGTAATTATGGCTTGCTTCAGAGCTGGTGGAAATTTTCCTTGGCTAAAACACAAGTTAGCAAGATGCGAGATTATGGGAACGACATAAGCATGGTAGGTAGTAATAGCAGTTTAAATTTTTGTTATATTTTCTACCTTTCTGAGTGCGTATACGAATTTATTTATTCTTTTAGATACATCATCTACTTGTGCTTTCCAATTGATGTCCTGGTCTATTATTACTCCAAGAAATTTTGTTTGTATAACCGCGTTAAGTTTTGGTACCTATGTCAAGTTTTAAATTGTATTTATTATTATTTGATTTGTTAAATTGTATGTACACGGATTTATCTAAATTAATTTTCAAGTTATTCATGTCAAGCCATTCATTTAGTTTGTCAATTGTATTGTTAATTTCTGCTTCATGGTTGTCAATTGTATTAGTCTTTTTATCGGACGTCACTATAATGGAAATATCGTCAGCGAATAGTATGCATTTATGATTTGTTATGTCTGTGATTGAATTTATATAGAGGAGGAACAATATTGGGCCTAATACACTTCCTTGTGGGACGCCATAATTGTTGCATTTATACTCGGATGAGTATGATGTCATGACATTATTTCTACCTAATTTTGCAATAATAACACGTTGTTGTCGGTTATTTAAGTATGACGAAATCCACTGAAGTGCATGTCCCCTTATCCCAATTGCCTCTAGCTTTCGTAGCAACAGGTCATGTGACACTAGGTCAAAAGCTTCAGACAAATCAATAAATACTCCTGTACTCAGATAGTTTTTATTAATATTGGATAGTATTGCTATTATCAGAGAGAAGGTGGCTAATGTAGTTGATTTGCTTTTTGAAAGCCATATTGATCTTTATTAATTATGTCAAACTTGTTACAGAAATTAACTATTCTTTTGTACATGCATTTTTCTAATATTTTTGACAGAATTGGTATCAAGGTTATTGGACGATAATTATTTGTACAATCTTTTTCTCCCTTCTTAAAATGTGGTTTAATAATGGACAGTTTTAAGGTATCTGGGAAAGTTCCAGAACAAAATGATAAATTAATTAAATGTGTAAGAATTACAACTATTTCATTAATGCTTAATTTAATAATTTTAGTATTAATTTCGTCGTAGCCCTCTGAATTAGTGTTGGATAGCGATAATATTTCTGTTCTCACCTCATTTTCCGACACCTGTCTAAGAAACATCGAATCATGAATTGAGTTTTTACTACGGCCAATTTGTGTCTTTGTATGTGTTGATTTATGTGCCAAATTGATGTAGTGATTATTGAAGGCAGATGCTATTTCGACGGGGTTTGTACGTATTGTGTTATCAATTTTAATGTTCTCTATGTTATCTTAGTTCATAGTTAGTAGTAGTAGTAGTATCATAGTTTAGTTCGGTTTACAACAGACTCGGCACCATTATTAGTAAGTTTAATTTTCTATTCCATTTATCATTATTGTAAACTTAATTTGAAACTCAAATAAATGGTTTCTTTTGGAAATGTGAAACAATTCACGATAGTAGACAAACAGAAGTTAAAAGGATAAAAACTATCACAGTTAAGTACCCTTAGCAAGATAACAAGTAAGTAATATGTACATAGTCGACCAACTTACATTTGCAATTGGAAATTGGAATTTATGTTAGAACATGTTTTACAGCCACATTGTTAAGTTTGTGTACTTGGGATAAAAATTCATCCCAAATACAGAACCCGTGCGTGGCAGCAATGTAGTATCGTCGAAATATTTCCGAATTTTTACTCAAAAGGTTTCAAAAACCCGGTTTACCCAAAACAAAATCTGGCAACGCTGTTTGTTTACACCGTTTGACCAATAGTCTCGATAAATGTTTACAGTTTGGCTGCAATTTTGCCAACTTCCGCCAGGAGGGAATTCCAATTGGAGGCAAAATTAGTTTACACTTCAGAGTTAGTGGATCTACAGAGACTGGAGAGCTTATATAGTAGCAATCAGGCTGGATGTGAGCAGCTGGATAACTACTAGTAACAAGTAAATTTATGTACATTAGTATCTATACCGGGTCAAATTAAATTAGCTAGCAATATTTTATCCACGTGTTGGGTACCGAAATAAAAATCTGAAACAAAAAAATTAAAAACCTTTTCATCGTTGGATAGCCGAAGGTCAATGGCCCGCAAGCAATCAGAATAAAAGAAAAGTCATGGCATCGCGACATGACTTAACTCAACACAACGACGCGACATCAGAGTTGAAAATCGAACAGTGTGCAATTTCAACGCGTTGGGATGCATTCTGTTCGATTTCGCAATCCAAAGAACATCAAACATCAACAGTCTCCGAAATAAATAGTTAAGGTACGTACCCCACACAAATTCGTTAACTACCTACTAGCTTTAAGAATAACAGTGACAGGGAGATATTATAACTTGTTATTTTATTTTTTATATAAATCTAATTTTAATTTTATTAAGTACCTAGCATAGCATAGTTTTAGTTTTTTAGTGTTTATTTTTATTGTGTTGTAGTTATGTTTGTGACATTCCTATGCGAGTCTAATAAATATGTTTTCTTACTTTTTTCTTTATCAAATGCGTATACTCAAAAACTCCCCAAGCAATGTTAATATTTATATGGGACCTACCCTGAAGCATTACCTTATCCATTAAAAATTCGAAATTATCCTCAATTGCTGGAGATATCACGTCACATACATAAAAAAAAAACAGTCGAATTGAAAACCGCTTCCTTTTTAAATCCGTTAAAAATGGCAATAAACTGAATCCGAAATCAGAATGCAGGTCCATGTTCCATTTGAACTGTTATTGATTTTTATTTCTGAATTGTTAGGTATTTTATTTTGTTTTAATTATGGACCCTTTAAATGTGCACGTCTTTTTACATCGTTCTCACATTGATAATTTCAACATAATGACGTTTACAAATTTTTCTAACAATATCATGATTGAAAAGAGTATCTATCCATGGAGTTTCTTGCCCATAGGTACCTACTACGCTATGTAGTAGGTAACTAATTTCATCTTTCCGCCCTTTGAAAATTCAAAAGTGCATAATACAAATAACAGTGCCAGCTAGTAGAAAACCTACTAAACTATTTGGCCCTGTAACCCGGAAATGCATAAAAAGATCAGTTTACACACGAGAGCCTTTAAAAGCTAGTATGGATGTAGGAAAGAAAGATCGTAGTCAACCCTGTTGTTTTAGAAAAGGCCAAGGTCAGGTCTATGGACTTTGATCTTTCTTGAAACCAAGGTCTGATGCTGGAGCTGGAAGGTAGCCATAGATACATAATACTTTAAGTGCTCAAAACAAATCTAATTCCAATAAGGCGGATCATCTAAGATGGCGGACTAGTTATTTTTTTCCGCACTACCACATTATGGGTATCAAATGAAAGGGCTTGCTGAGGAGAACACGAAAACTAAAACGTCACATTTTTAACCGACTTCAAAAAACGGAGGAGGTTATATGTTCCACCGAACGTATTTTTTTTAATGTATTCTCCCTCATTTTTAAACGAAGAATGTTTCCAATCCTATTATGCTTAGCTTGTACAGTACATAAAATGCAGGGAAGTACTGTTGACCATGCCGTTGTCTACTTAGCCTCAAAGCTCTTTGCTGCAGGTCAAGCATACGTGGCCTCATGTAGGTCAAATTGATAGAAGGTCTAATTATTGAAGAATTAGACTGTACAGAGCTCATGGCATCCGACGTTTCGCTTAACCTTTGCGGCTGCAATTTTATTTGACTTCAGCACAGTGGATACTCCTATTTTATCCACATTCACAACAGAAACCCTATTGCTATCCATAAGCACTAAAGATAACAGCTGGTATAGAATCACTATACATAGTTTGAGCTCAAAAAAAAAAAAAAAACCTAAGAATTTATACCAAATTGGTTTCATGTGTTTCTTAAATTCAAATCATAACAAACGTGTCACCGCACTACGTAGGTCAATAACTTTCAACGTTACTTGCCAATATCACGATAAATTTCTTCCGAGTGATGTATTTATTTCAATTTGAAAAATTCGGTTTCTGGTATCAATGTATTAAAAATTCTCATAACTTCCGAACATGTAGAGATAGGATTAAAAGAACTTTCCAATATCGTTTGATATCATCCAAAGAAGCCGTGCCCTTGGTATGTATATACCCTTTCCGTTGCACGTTGTACATAAAAATGAATTGCTGTTCGTTAGTCTCGCTAAAACTCGAGAACTGCTGTACCGATTTGGCTAATTTTGGTTTTTAAATATTTGTGGCAGTCCAGGGAAGGTTTAAACGGTGAGAAATTATGGAAAAATTGCTTGGAAAATCGAAGTAGCAACAATTTTATTTTCCCATAGAAACTGTCCCTACCTGTCAAACTACCTGAAAACGCTTTATGCCTTCAAAGTACCAGGTTGTCATAACTCGGTAGGAAGTAGGCTAGGTAGGGTAGGGATTTTGTATGAATGACTATTGGATGGACAGGACAACGTCTGTCGGGTCAGCTAGTATGAAATAAAAGTGAGATTATGAAAAAAACTTTTAAAATTGTATCCAAAACCTTTATACATATCAAAAATATACAAAATTTATCGAATATTTACACTTACCTGATTGTAAACTGATAATATTTGACTTGTACAGAAGAAATATTCTCATTAACGAAATTCTTACTTTTGCTTGCAAAAGAAACAAAGTGTACCTGTCCTTCACTCGGATCGAAAAGTCGTCACTGGCGGTCGCGCAATAAGTTCCTCTCCCGCGATAGCTTCTTTCCGCAATTTGATGCGTTAGCGTGCGGTGTATAAGTAGTTTCTGAGTTATTTCGATTGTCCAACTTACCCCTATGCTCAACTAGCCCCGCCCTACCCTACTAACTAGTCTTGCTTGAGATAGGTACTTATTAAAAGTAATTATATGAAAGAAAATGCGTCCTATAAAATATGCAAATTTCGCGATAAGCTTTTATATAATTTAATAAATTGTGTAAAACATGTACTAAATTGATTGGTTTGATTTAATTTTAAGTTTATTTTCTTCTTTTCAGGGCAATTATACAAAAGCTTGTTTAAAAAAAAACAATACCATTGATTGATTGATTTATAAATAAAATGCTTTACTTAATTAGTTAATCAGTTTTTTTTTATCTCCTAATGAGATATATCTGACGTTCATATTTCCCTGTGCCCTTTTTTTTTTTTTTTTTTTTTTTTTTTTTTGGGTGGGAAATCATCAAATAACTTCTCCCGCCCTGGGTGGAGCAGGAGGGCGTGTCAGACTTTTACTGACTAAAACCCACCCGTGTTCCTTCATTAGCCCGTATGCCAGGGGCTGTGGTATCTCTTTCAAACGAACCCGCACCCCTGACAGGCATCGGCCCTTGCGGGCCCCATCATTTTTGTGCTGACATCTCTTTGAGGCGCGCGTGGAACACAACGCGCCGTCGACTTGGGCTTGGTCCTTACCGGACAGCGAGCTACCCATTACTCGCCGTCCGCAAGCCCATGCCTACGGTGGCCGGAAATCGGCCTGGGATTCCCGACGCCCAGGGCGTCTCCGTATCCTGCGGCGGCTGGGGTCGCGAGGGCGCATATGCTGCCTCTCCCTCACGTGCGCCGCCTCCCTCTTCGCGAGCATCACTGCTTCGCTGAAGGAGGTGACGGCTCCCCATGCCCTCTCGCTCCGTACCATGGCCTGTACCAGGGCCGGACGCGAGAGATCGCCGCCGCCGATCGCCTCCACGAGGACACGGCGGTGCTCCGCCCAAGCAGGGCAGACCGCCACCGTGTGCTCCACCGTGTCCTCAGGGCGATCTTCGCAGTGGAAACACCCGGGCGTTTCCTCCCGCCCTATCCGAAACAGGAACCTCCCGAAACAACCGTGTCCGGTGAGGACCTGCGTCAGGCGGAAGGTGAGGACGCCATGCCGCCTCTCGAACCACTCCTCAAAGAGGGGACTTACCGCCGCAATCGTGGCGTGCCCATCCCTGTGCCCTTCAATTAACTATTAATGAAATTGCATAATCAGCTGCTGTAAAAGAACATTATTTTTAAAATATTCACGTGTGTTTGTGATTAATTTAATAAAGTGCTTTTGCGAACAGTAAATATGCGGTTGCCAATACAGAATATCTCAATGAAGCGTTTCCAATTTATATTTTAGTTGCGCATGTCAGAAATGAAATAACAGTCTCGTATAATCCAATTTGATTGATTCAGTCGTTAAAGCGTGAAAAGGTAACAGACAGACAGATAATAAATGTAGGTAAATAAATGTAAAATATTTTTTAGGGTTCCGTTATGAAAAAACAGAATCCTAATAGGATCACTCGTGTTTGTGTGTCCGTCTGTCACAGCCAGTTTGCTCCGAATCTACTGGACTGAACATGTTGAAAGTAGGTAGGTACACATATGATTTCAGTGACCCAAACACGAACGTGTAACGTAAATAAATCAGCACCCTAATTGCGTAACTCACGATTAATCATAATCTGTTTCGTTTTGAAACTGATTGATAAGACATTGCCACATATGTTCGAAAAATGTGTCTGCTCTACAACGTAAATAACGCAATGAATATTGTTTAATTGTCAAATTAGAACAGATTATGATTCATCGTGAATTAGCAGTTTTGAATATCTATCATAAATAAATCAGTCGTCACTATTGGGAGAAAAACGAGAAAATTAGTTCTTAGTTGTGATTTTTTATAGTTTTTTATTATGCCATTTTTTGTTTGTTCTGGCAACTTTATGTAGTTTTAAGTTTCTATAGCTTTTTAAATGGTCTAATGGTTGGTTTTGTTTAGTATAATTGTGGCTACTCCTTTTATATATTTAATAATGAGATCTCCTTCGCCGTCTTCAGTGTTTAGCTCTTCTTTTAATAATTTGTAAATACTGTATTTGTGCTGGGGTTTAGCCTGCGTAAATCTGAATGTTATCTTGTAGGGTTTTCTTATTTTTTAGAAGGTATTTCGGGACGTCTATGTTGTTGAAACAGACTTTTAATGGTCTGATTTTGTTTGGGATACATTTCCTCAGTCTGGTGGTGCAGTCTTCGTACAGATATGTAATGAATCCCGATGTTATCAAGTTGAGGCGAT
This sequence comes from Polymixis flavicincta, assembly GCA_949987655.1. Lineage (NCBI taxonomy): Eukaryota > Metazoa > Arthropoda > Insecta > Lepidoptera > Noctuidae > Polymixis > Polymixis flavicincta. The sequence goes on along the minus strand of OX465171.1, from coordinate 3,198,795 downwards.
AATGAGGCCATCATTATATAATTAATGAAGAATAGTTGTAGCCCAGTGGCCGAAATTCGACCATAATTCATTTAAATTTTTATCACCAATAATCAAAAATATCGTTTAGTCCACACTCGACTCCTCAACCCCCAATAAAATTAAATAATGTGTTCACTGGAACCCTGAATATCGTTTATTCACGACCCTGGTCGAGACTGTATTTATATATAATGTTCTAAGTAATTTATTACAATCTAACCTTATAGACTTATAAGCAATTAAAATCCAACTGAATAAGTATTTTACGTGGTAGATACTCGTACGTTAAAACTAAGAATAGTGTAATTTCCCACTTTTACACAATTAGCACTTTCTAAGTCTGATATAATAAAAACACTTTGTGCATGTGTTACATGTATAGCACACAACTGTTACTATTATACACTATTTAAACACTACACTAATTCAAATAGTTTAGTTCTCTTTAGCCTACGCACTATGTCCGTGTTGTCTAGCAGCTCAATTGCCTCGATGTTCACATGTCGGTCGGTGAAGTCTGTGTTTGTGGGCTTCAGTAAATTTTTGGATGATGGTGGTAACGCGTTCTATTGTAAGGTCACGGTGGAGGTCGTCATTTCTAATGTAGGTACCATGGTGCATTTACAGCAACCCTGAGTACTTTATTTTGGAATCGTTGCTTTGTTTTGAAAATAATAGGTAACCCTCCTTTTTGCTTCTCCGTAGTCTGATAAAAATAACTACGCCATTAAGCCTAACCTCAAGAGAGGGTTATTTAAGTCATTTAACCTGTCTGTTCCCTGCCGCATGCAGTCTTCTCAGCGGGTTCTGAAATGTCTTTGAGCTCTGAAGCTCTGAGGCTTTTAGGTTTGTAATTAGATGCTCTAGTCTCTCTGAAAGAAAAAATACTGAGTGCCTTTGTTAAGGAGTGGTTTTGTTGTGTTGGGAATTAATTATCAAGTTAGATCTACTTGCGGCTCTTGAAAAGCAACTGAGCCTCGTGCCATTGTTTATCAAGAGCCGCAAATCGCAAGTATAAGTCTACGCGTATACAGGGTAAGTTTTTATCCAGTGCGCAAACTGTAACCATGAATTCAGCATACCATTCTAGAACCCCTGCCGCAGAAATTTTTCGCCGGTTATCAAAAATAAAAATCAGGTGTTTCATAGAAAAATGCAATACCTGCGCGGTCAAAATGTATGGAACAGGTGATTTTTTTTTGTATAACCGGCGAAAAATTTCTGCGGTCTAGAATAATATGCTGAATTCATGGTTACAGTTTGCGCACTGGATAAAAACTTTTCCTGTATAAGGTGACTGGTAATTAGTGACCGACATTAAAACACATGATTGTACTCATCATTATGAACAACTTTTAACTAAGGGACCAAACCCAAAAACGCGAAAATTAATCATGTGTTCCCTACATTTTGACGAGTTATGCGAACATAAATGTAGGGAACAGCTGATTTTTTTTTCACGATTTCAGGTTTGTCCCATAGTAAAAGTTGTTCATAATTATGAGTACAATCATGTGTTTGAATGTCGGTGACTAATTACTAGTCACCCTATATACATATGTAGGTATATTTTATGTATGACTTAAAATAACTTTTTACTGATTAGTTCAATATTGAAAATTCTTTTTCATTGGAAAAGGTTTACTTTGAAATTGGTCCCATTTCAAATTGAAAATAAATTAACTCCCAGAGGAGTGGAATTAAAAAAAAAACCGACGAAAAAGCAAAATAGCAAAAAAATCTATGTCATAAAAATTATACCTACGTTTATAATAGTAACCGCAGTTTGATTTTGTCTACACTCTAGATTTTCCTATACTTAGAGCTGGACAAGCTATTTGTTTACAAAGTGTACTTTTAATATGTGTTTTAAATTTTCTTCAATTTAATTGCAACATAATCGCTACTTATATTATAAATGCGAAAGTAACTTTGTCTGCCTGTTACGTTTTCAAGCCTAGGAACCGCTGGACCGATTGTCATGAAATTTGGCCCAGATATAGCCTGATGGTATATGGAACATAGGCTACGCACTTACCGAAATCCACGCGGGCGGAGCCGCGGGCAAAATCGAGTATATTATATCTGAATTTATCAAAAAACTATAGGGTCATTTTGAGATTTTATACAGTGCGTCAAATAATAATATTAATTCATTCATGCGACACGGCTAATTAATGTATGGATACTGGTCGATTTATAATTACTGTGTTTCACTGTGTTTACCTACCGTTAATATTTGTATTATTTATGCGATTTTGAACCATATTATGGAGCTCAGTCGAGCCTTTTTGGCTATGGTGTACTGGTGCCGACATTTATGTATCGAAGTGAATATTGGGTATAGTGAAAGAAGCATGAAAGTAGAATAAATGCGGTGCAAATGCGTTCCTTGCGAATCTTGTGTGGTGTGACTATAAATGATAGACTGAGGAATGATGTGTTTAAAAGAAAATGTAACACAAATTAAAAAGAGTATTCTTAGATGGTTTGTTCTTGTTGAGAAATTGTTACTAACAGTTATTACTTATTAACGGTTACTTACTCCACTTTTCGTTGATGTTCTTCAAAAAGAACAGGTGTGTAGTACTCGCAGCCGGCGTGCGTGTATGAACCGAGGCAGTGGCGTTACTAGGGTGGGGCAGGCAGGTCCAGAGCCCTGGGCGCGCATCGAAGGGGAGCGCAAAAACTCGCCAAATATTACGTAAAAAAACCATCAATAAACCATTTTATACTGTTTGTTACCTACATCGAAGAAATCTAAAAATCGAAAGACCTACTTGAATATATTGTGCAGTACGAAGATGAAAGCGTATTTCCAAATCTACCTATTTCTCTTCAAATTCTCTTAAAATTGCAGCGAACGATTTTTTTGCAAGTTGAAATTAATACCTTCGTTTTTTGAAGGCTATAAAATTGGTCATAAAAGGTTATGCGACCTAGCTTTGCTCTGTGTAGACCGATAGGTAAGATAACACTGGTCTACAGTGGAAAAGTATTCGAAATAATTTTAACCAATTTCTACTTATCTACCCATGCTAAATACAAGTTGTTGAGTAAAAGTCATATAATAGTTAAAGTTTTTGAGATACTTGAAATTTTCCGAATTTAATGATTCTACCCTCAATGAACTTGGTAATTGTGACATAAGGTATTTTTTTTTTTTTTTTAAATAAAAACTTTATTGTACAAAGAGAAACACATAAGTACCTATAGTCATACACTAAACATGATTGTACAAGTGGTGGACAAAATCAGGTTGAACAACTGGCTGAACTAAGTAAAAAGATACTTGTATCTCAGAAGCCAAAGTTCCTCATAAACGTTGAATATGATAACTTACATGCAATCAGGTTATAGTGACTCAGTAATTACAGGTATCAGTATTGCGAAGGGTATTCATGAGGTGATCGCCAGAATATCTTCTGTATCATCGTAAGACAACTCCTGCACCCAATTAGTTAGCTTTGCTTTAAGCGCAAACATGGTCAACGTATAAATATCAATTAACCGATGTACCCTATTATATAGACGAGCGCTTAGGACTGGGTAATGGCGGCTAGCAAATGCGGAACGACATTGGACGGAGTCACAGACCGGACGTCCTCGACGTCTTAGGAGGATTTTTGAGTCGAGAGGTAGGATGGAGTGGCGGCGTAAGATTACACGCAAAATGAAGAGTTGTCGCACAGTGAGGACTTGGGTTTCAGAGTACAGCAGGGCGGTTGGATAATCTCTACGCTTAAAATGCATAACCTTTAGAATCACCCTTTGAGCACGTTCTACTTGAATTAGAAGATTCTAAATTGTGACATAAATATAAGTGTGACATAAATATATTTACTTAGTTGGCATCGAATGTTAAAAATATGGTATTTAGTGCTCTGTTCTGTATTATTAAGTGATATAAGTATTAAAAATGAAATAAATATTATATTTTGCAACAATATGTCTCGAAAATGTGTGAATAATCCCGACCATTTTTGTTACATTTGTGGTGAAGTGATATTTAGTAAGCAAAGGTCTATTCTTACTATTTTAACGAAAACATAAAACACCAGGATAAAAGCTGGGTTCCACATTTCTGTTGCAATCTGTGTGCTATAGGGTTTGAGAAATTGGCTGAGTGGCAAAAAGACATAATTTCGGTTTGCAGAGCGCTCTATAAATTTATGTTTGCATCATCATCATTCATCATTTCAACTGAAAGACGTCCACTGCTGGACTTTGGCCTCTCCCATGTTCCTCCACTTCGACCGGTTCTGCGCTTCTCGCATCCAGCAGATTCCTGTGACCTTCGCAAGGTCATCGGTCCATCTTGTGGGAGGCCTACTTCCAACGCTACGTCTTCCGATACGCAGTCACCACTCCAGAACCTTCCAGCCCCATCGGCCATCTGTTCTGCGAGCAATGTGCCAGACATAATCAAAAAAATCAAAATCAAAATATTTTATTTCATATAAGGTTTATATGAAATAAAAATATATTGATTTTGATTTTTTGGATGCGCATGGGCACTTATGAAACGTCAGAAGCTAGGTGCACGGTTCCAAATTGTTGTTTCCTATGGAGAAGAGCCGGCAAGAAACTCCACGGTTACTCTTTTAAAAATAATTGGCTTTAACAATATTTAATAATTCGTGGTCAGGTCATATGAAGACCATTTAGATTGGTATTAAAAATGGTATTTTGAGGAAAAGGAAAGTAACAGTATGAGTAGTGACAAAATGATCAAAACAATTTATTACTGTTACAATAATATAATCAATGTAGCCAATGAAAAGTTTATATGGTGCGAAGTTTTGTATTTTTTTGTATCTGTTTTGTACACCAAAGAAAACATATCCCGTTTTTCATACAAAAAAGAATTCAAGAATGTTGCGTACATGACCATGGATTGTTCTAAACGGGGTAAAGCTTACGATATGATTACAATAAATACGGTACTGAAAGCGAACTACTCCAAGATTACTACCTATTTCAAACGAAATGAAGAAGGATCTATTGGATTTGCTGTGCTTTATTCATGAGAGCGCTCATAAGTTTTGCAGAAGTCTGAGCTGCAAGAATGATGTTAAAGACACTCCTCCGGATAATGATGATGATTCTGATGAAGAGTAACTTCTTGTTCACCTAACTCCTAAGAGTTTTTAGTTTTTTTTATTTGTTTGTGGTAACTACCTAGGTTGGCTATAACGTTGGTCTACCTACTAGTCAGTATGTTTTTCAAAGGTTTTATTTTGATTTAAGTAGGTACCTACTTTTTGTTCTCTTTTTTTCATTTACTCAACTGCCCATCGTTTAAAGTGCAATTACTGCATATAGGATAATTTAATAATAATTTTATAAAGATTCCAATAAATGATTTATTGAGCGCCCCGTTTGTCTAGTGGTTGCAAGCGCTACTTCTAACCTCGTCCTGATTTCGACTCCTGAGTCGGGCAAAGTATTATTGGGTTTTCCATCAGGAATTTCGCAGCCCGCAGTGTAGATTTGTGTCCGGTTGATGGCAATAGGCTCGCCCCTGTTACATGGGACTTAGACATAATTGGCGAAATGTGAGCCTATAGTGTTTCCCTGTTTGGACACATGTATACTCTATGTGAGGGGAGAGGGCCGTAATCCACCACGCGGACCCAGTGTGGGTTGGTAGATGTCACATGTCTTCGAAACTTTTGGCTCTAAGACATGCCGGTTTCTTTACTATCTTTTTCGTCACTGTGGAGCTCTCAGTCGGTGGCTTTTTTTAATTTTTTTGGGTGGGAAATCATCAAATAACCTCTCTCGCTCTGAGTAGAGCAGGAGGGCGTGTCAGACTTTTACTGACTAAAACCCACCCGTGTTCCCTCAGTAGCCTGTATGCCAGGGGCGGCGGTATCTTTTTCGAACGAACCCGCACCCCTGGCAGTCAGTCAGTGGTGATGGAATTAAATACACAAATAAACTGTCTGCATGGATTCATGCTCACGATCTAAATACATACAACTCGTAAGTCGGGGCAGTTACCACTGCGTACTCTGTTATACCTATGTCCCTGTGCTTGCCCTTTGGGAGACACAGGCGTGGTGATATACAAAATCATTGATTCCATTCGACGGAATTTTGTGACAAAAGTTTTGAGTATGAATGTCGATCGCTATAAAAGTAGGGAGAGACCAAAGAAACGATGGATGGACTGTGTGAATGATGATATGGTTAGAAAGGGTGTGACTTCGGAGATGACGACTAATAGAGAAGTGTGGAAGGAACAGACATGTTGCGACGACCACAAGTAAAATTGGGATAAGGGTAGCAAATTATGGTGATAATATACATACTAAATATATAAACTACAAAAATTACGACTGCAGATTATTACAGCGAACAAGATCACAACAACAATTAGTAAAGTTCCTTCACGACGCTCTTAAATATAGGTTACGATTGCACGCGTTGTATTTGTACTGGGAATGCATTCCACAAATTATTACTTACTTATAATACATACCAAAGCATAAAATTATAAACTATGATAACATTTTGAAACATTCAACAGATTGAAAATATTGACAACTTGCTAATACTACCAATGTGTAATTACTATTGACTTGTGCCTTCAAGAAACGATATGTTAGTTTTACACTCACTTGGTCTTGTTACCCACAGCAATGTAGGAAAACAATATTTTTGCATCTACTACCTACTTACTAATTTACTAACGAGTGCCTACCGCTCTTCATTAGTTCGCGCATGTTAAAGTGACTAGTTTTTTTTTGAGAAGTAACATTGAGCGTCCTGAACAGAAAGGATTTGTCAAAAAAAGTTCTCTCGAAAAACATAACCCGTCCCCTGGCGCAGTCGGCTAAAAAGACTAATGGTGGATTTTTTATCAGAAAAAGAACTAAGTAATCATTAAAACCCTAAGGCGATAGGAAGGGGTGGCGGAGTGACGCACAGGGTGGCAGCTCGTGTCACACTGTCCGTTGGCAGTCGAACACTTTATAGACTCTGAAAATAAGGGCCGCAGCTTTATTTTTATACCATTAAGGTGTCTTATTTTTACTGATTTTAATAACAACAGAGTGCGTCATTGTAAGTATGAAGGAGTGTTTATGTGCTGGGACACGTGTATTTTATCGGGGTTAGCATCGTACAGGTTTGTCTTGAACTGTCATAATTATTCTTCCGAGGGCCTTTAATTTTTTGCGTTTAATTAAGAATCCGTAGTTACAAACATATACATAAACTCACGCTTTTCGGCAATGAGGTAAGCAGAAACTACAGAACGCTACCAGCTTCGAAGCAGGTAGCGTTCTGTTGTTTCTGCAGGACGTTACCTGCCTTTTGAAACACAAGAAAAGGCGTATGTAGGGATCATTCATAATATTTCCTCACTATCAGAATCTGAACTATTTGAATGATATCCCAAGCAGCACACATAGCTGTATAGCCACCGGACAACAGAATTTTTGAAAACTCATGGCTGTTATGCCGTTTGTACAAGGGCATTATATCCGGCTACACAGCTTCTATAATTCTAAATTTGGCCCCAAACTAACCAGCCCTGAGCATTGTAGTAGCTTGTTAATAGCATTCCAGAGCATTGTAAGAGCATTACATGGGCTGGACAATAGCTTAGACAGCTGTCAAGATGCCACTATCTAGCTCCTTTAATTCTCTTAGACAGCCCAAAGATGTTGTATGGCTTACTAACGGCGATTGCTGAATCTACAAAGAAATAGCAACAAAAGTCTATTTGGACAGCGCAACTGTTATGCCAAACTATAATCTGTAGGCAAATATAATTAATTTCCAATTTAAGGTAAGTAATTTTTCACGTTTATTTGCATCTCTATCGGTAAATTGTACTGCGGGTGCAATTTTACTGTTAATATATTAGGTGATATTATCAAATATTACACGCGCCATCGAAATAATACAGTTTTACTAAAATAAATATACAAAATAAATACGGTGTGGAATCATTTATGGATTTTTACAAAAAAAATACCATCTTATGAGCATTATCATCTATTTGTAGCTATGAAATAGTGTGTTTTACTTTAATAGCTCTGAAATATCATAAAAATTTAACAGTTTTTCATATTTAATCGTTTTGTTTACATTAAAATGGCGTCAATTTGTTATCCAGCTATAATTCTAACCAAATTCTCTACAACTTCACTTTGCCGTGCAATGGCCATATTTAATTCTATTAACCAGCTGAGAACTGGACGCTAGCTGCACAATGGTTTTCAGTTATTCTAACGAATGGTGAAAGCAGCGTCTTAGGGTTCTCTAATCTTGATAGAAAACCATTTCGGGCATTTTGTAATCAATTAATAATAGTGTACATATTTTTGTTATAGTGCCTGTAATAGATGCTTTGGCGCTTTAGAGCGTTTAACGTATTGGCACAAATACTAAATTCGCATACTTAATTATCTCTTACTTATGACGTAGTAGGTAAAGATGCTAATTAATTATTTTTGTTTTCAGAAAATAGAACTGTCGTTCAAAAAGAAAGAGGGAAAGAAAAATTATCATACCAAGTGCTTGGGAAAAGGATTGAGATGGCTTATTAAAAACGTCACTTCGAAATTGAATAAACTAGAATATTCAAAGCCTCATACAGATTGGAAAAAAAAATGCAATGCATAATGAAACGGTCATCCATTGCAACTTATAATAATGCATAAAAAGTATTAACTGAAATGTTGAACCATAGTAACACGTCTGGAGAAATAAATATATTAGACGAAATCGTTGACCACAACACATTTAGTACCTACATATTTAATAACGTTATCTCATGACGTTACTCAAAAGTGTTTTTTTTAATATTTGGTTCATTAGTTGGTTATTTAAACAGTATTCTGCTTAAATAACCAACTTCATACTCCACACCTATTTAATCGCCGATTAAATAGGTGTGGAATAAAATTAGTAGTCAAGAACTAAAATTCACACCGACACCTCGACTTCTGGTGCAAAAATAGTACTGTATTTTTTTTCTTTTCTTTTGCTTATATCTCGAAAATGGTGTGTCCTATCGCAAAAATAATGAAAATTTCGACCCCCTTTAGGATACCCCCAAACACCTCTAAAACTCAACATGTGGGTAATAATTTTTCATTTTTTCCATGAAAATTCCATATAAATCACGTCGAGGCTGCCGACCCCGGCGCGCTGCTGGCTCTAAAAAAAAACACGGGGTAGGGCAAACAAGTACCACGTTGCGAAGCCAAAACATACCACGTGCGAGTCGCGATTGTCAAATTCGATTTTAGTTGTGTCAAAATTGTTTTCAAATTTGGAGATATTTTTTTTTAGTTAAGATTCTCACAGTCAAAAGTAAGGAAATTGAGTTATAGTTTAATTAGTTTAGTTCGGTGTACAACAGAATTGGCACCAATGCCACTTACTTAAAAGTATAGTTAGCGGATTGATTAGTACATTGTGCCAGTATTCACCACCAGATTCGATTAATTTTATGGTAATTTTTCTACCTGTACCTATGTAGAATCGTTCTCGGATCTTTTTGTACAATATCTGGTACGAAAAGATCCGAGAACGATTCATTTCATTCATTCAAAAATCTTTAATTCACTATTATTAGTAATTCCATCAGTGCATCTTGAGCAATATTTCTGTTTATTGCCTATAAAATATAATATTATCTCCCTCATGTCTGGTTTGATTCAAAACTTTCACACCCCCACCACTTCTATTTACAATCATTGTTTTAGAAAGGTCACTGACCGTATCCTTAAATTGTACGGAACTATGATCATTGGTAACAAAATCTATGTGATTAATTCGCGTTACGGGGTTATGACAAAATTGACGTTATCATAGCACTACTCACCTAAGTCTACTCTTCAATAATTCTAGAGGCTGTGAAATAGCTAATATTTACACTATAAGCTTTGGAATTAAAGTGGAGTAATACTACACTAATTTACAGCTCATGCAGTCGTTAAATGCTTTTAGCCAGCTAGTGTCAAGCTCATTGAGGAAGCATTATAATAGAATTATTTTACACCATAAAAGAATACCAATGGCATAATTAAATTCTCTAATACAGTTCAAAGCTTAGAAAGGGTGTTACTTTATCTCGTTAGCCAGCTGTTTACAAGCGTCGGTCTTCTTGACCTACTAGTAGCATTATACGTAGCCAAACGCTGGACAGTGGTTCTTTCAAGTTCTACTAAAATGCATTTTGATGTTTTTTGTCCAATGTACAGCCATTAGTCAGCTGTGCTGTTTAACAGTGTAGAGATCACCCCCCATACAGCCCCAAGAATCGTCTTATCCATTAGTACAGCTACGTAAGAGCCATTGGCTGTTATATAGCTTGTTTATGGATGTAATCTTCGCTAATGTGCTGCTTGGGATTGCTATTGCTTCACATAATATATACTGAAATATTATAAACCTGAAGAGTTTGTTTGGTCGAACACGCTAATCTCAAGAACTACTGGTTCGATTTGAAATACTATTATAGATTTTGTTAGCATTAGTTAGAATAATGTGAGACCCTGACTCCAGAGCTAGGTAAAAATACCTGTATTTCAGGAGCCAGTGACTTCTTCCATTTAGGTTACAATTAAGCAGATTTAATGCAACAAACGGTGATATAATTATAATAAATAAATTAAATTCAATAAGTACAAAAAATAATGAGAATTAGGCAAGAAAATTAAACAATCACATTAAATCTAAAAACTAAATTAGAATAAAATCAGGAATAAGGCAAGATTCGATTTAAAATTGAATTGAAAACATACAGCACCCACACAGATGACAGCACTTTACTTTTTAGTAGTGACGAGGTGAGCACATTAGAGGCTGAGATTAATTCTACCTTGCTATCAGTTGTGACTTGGCTGCAAAATAATAATTTGATAATAAATCTTGACAAAACAGTATTAATGAAATTTCAACAAAGAGTAAATAACAATCTGGACTTAAATATTAAATACAAGGACAAAATGATTAATTAAACAAATGTAACTAAATTTCTTGGACTAAACATAGAAAACACTTTAAAATGGAATTCACATATTGACAAAGTATGCAGTAAGCTAAACCAGCATTTCTATGCTTTGCACATGTTAAATAAAACGGCCAATAGAGCAACAGTCTTAACTTGAGATATGGAATTATATTTTGGGGCAATGCCACGGGTAACGATATGGTATTTAAGTGTCAAAAAAAGTGCATAGGATCTATATATAATTTGCAAACAACAGACAGCTGCAAACCGTTTTTTTAAACATTCGAAAATATTAACTATGCCGATGTGCATATAAAAATAAATTGTAATTGAAAAATAATTTATTAATAATCATATTATAATTGATTAACGAATATTTTTGTACACCAATTTCATTGGTAGGACATAGAGCCTGACTAAAATGTTAACATAAGACCTATAATGTAATACCTGTGTTCACAAATAAAGATTGATTGATTGATTGATACATTTAAAATCATGATTAAAATTAAGTTAAACTTAGAGAAACACCTAAACCCCCACAAAGCCAGGATTAACAAACAAAACAAAATCATTTCATAGGGCTGCTGGTATGAGTGTGTATAAGTGCTTGAGTGAGTGTGTGTGCACTGAGAAAAATTTCCTCTGCCGCACTACGTAAAATAAGGACAAAAATCGACCACAATGACGTGTGTAACCCGCTCCATTACGCGTAAGTAGCCAGTCATACGTAGTCGGCATACTGACGCTCATCATGGAGCGGGTTACGTAATTTACTCGTGGTCGATTTTTGTACGTACGTACGTAGCCCGACATCCGGCTACGTAATACGTAGTGCGCAAGTCGCACTGAATACTCCTGAAACTACGATTGCAACACCCGTATACTATTGTTGCGAGCACAGTAGAACACGGTGAACCTTACGTGTGTACCATGGCGGCTTACGTACGATACTGTAGCGGGCACGTTAAATAATGATGAGCCATATCTGTGCACCGCGACGGCATACGTACGATACTGTGGCGGACACAGTAAAGCACGGTGAGCTGTACGTGTGTACCACGGCGGCATACGTACGATACTGTGACGGACACAGTAAAGCACGTTGAGCCGTACGTGTGTACCACGGCGGCATACGTACGATACTGTGACGGACACAGTAAAGCACGGTGAGCCATACGTGTGTACCACGGCGGCATACGTACGATACTGTGGCGGACACAGTAAAGCACGGTGAGCCATACGTGTGTACCACGGCGGCATACGTACGATACTGTGGCAGACACAGTAAAGCACGGTGAGCCGTACGTGTGTACCACGGCGGCATACGTACGATACTGTGGCAGACACGGTAAAGCACGGTGAGCCGTACGTGTGTACCACGGCGGCATACGAACGATACTGTGGCGGACACAGTAAAGCACGGTGAGCCGTACGTGTGTACCACGGCGGCATACGTACGATACTGTGGCGGACACAGTAAAGCACGGTGAGCCGTACGTGTGTACCACGGCGGCATACGTACGATACTGTGGCGGACACAGTAAAGCACGGTGAGCCATACGTGTGTACCACGGCGGCATACGTACGATACTGTGGCAGACACAGTAAAGCACGGTGAGCCGTACGTGTGTACCACGGCGGCATACGTACGATACTGTGGCAGGCACGGTAAAGCACGGTGAGCCGTACGTGTGTACCACGGCGGCATACGTACGATACTGTGGCGGACACAGTAAAGCACGGTGAGCCGTACGTGTGTACCACGGCGGCATACGTACGATACTGTGGCGGACACAGTAAAGCACGGTGAGCCGTACGTGTGTACCACGGCGGCATACGTACGATACTGTGGCGGATGCAGTAAATCATGGTGAGACATACGTGTACACCACGGCGGCATACTTACGATACTATAGCGGACACGGTGAATCATGGTGCGCCATACGTGTACACCATGGCGGCATACTTACGATACCATGGCGGACACGGTGAATCATGGTGCGCCATACGTGTACACCATGGCGGCATACTTACGATACTATGGCGGACACGGTGAATCATAGTGCGCCATACGTGTGCAGCGTGGCAGCATACGTAGGATACTGTGGCAGGCACAGTAAAGCATGATGTGTCAGACGTATTAACTGTCGTAGTAGAGGTAAGGTACCGTTGCCGGTACAGTAAGGCATGATGAACCGTGCGTATGTACCACGGCAGTGGACGTACGATACTGGTGCGGGACCAGTAAAGCACGGTGAACCATACTTATGTACCACGCTAGCGTACGTACGATACTGCTGCGGGTATAGTAAGGCATGGTGCACTATACTGTGTTACGTATGGCACACCATGCCTTACGATACTCGCACCTGTATTTTCCTTATGCTGGCGCATGGTACATACAAAGGTGTTCAGATACTTATTTTGAATATTAAACACTCAAATCAATGAAATTTTGTAGACATGATCGAGAAACTAATATCTAGGTCTGTGGTTTATTACATTTTCGTAAAAATGTATAGTTTAAATATTACAGGGAGTTTTGAATGAAAATATGAAAACCCCCTGCAATATTTAAACTATACATTTTTACGAAAATGTAATAAACCACAGACCTAGCTAGATATTAGTTTCTCGATCGTGTGTACAAAATTTCATTGACTTTGATTGGTTAATATATAATAATATCTGAACACCTTTGTATGTACGGCCAGCGTCATAAAAATATATACGTTAACAAGAGCTCAAAAATATCTACACGCCTCTATGTCACTGACAATAAGGTTGGTGTTTACATATTTTGACTCGATGGCTGTATATATTTATATATTAATGACGTTGACTGTAACCATGCCAGCATAAGGAAAATACAGGTACAAGTATCGTAAGGCATGATGTGCAATACGTAACACGTAGTGCAATAGTGCACCATGCCTTATACCCGTAGCAGTATCGCATGTACTCGGGCGTGTAGATGGACGGGTATGGTGAATGGTATGGTGCCATATTGTCCCGCACTAGTAATCATACCTTTTATTTTTCTTCTCAGCATATATATTCGTCCACTGCTGGACATTTATGCTTCTCCCATGGTTTTTCTATGTCATCCTCGATGCGGCGTATCTGGTCGAGGTCGGCCCTGCCATCTTAGGAATGGCGGTCTGCCTACGCTTCGACTTCCCGTTCATACCTCTACTATAACAGTTAATAAGTTTTATACACATTATGCTTTGTAGTATAAGTAGTACAACCTGCACTGGTCACATAGATATCTACTTATAAATAATGGTGCGGGTACGGTAAAGAATGATGTATCATTATAAAGCTGACCAGATGTTTTAAAACCCGCGTGCGGTATTTTTCAGATTTAATTTCTTTTACTGGCAATAGTTACGTATAAATATATCACAAAAGGTCGCGTCCTCATTGCAGGGTTTTTTTAAAACTCTGGTCAGGCTTTACCTACTGTTGTTGAATTTGTACGATATTAGTGCGGCTATTATTATTATTATGCAAAATAATTTTGTAGCAAACTTAACAGCTACACCGATATAGCACCAAATCGGACCTGTAAGTGAAAAGCATACACTAATTGGTAATTTAGATAAAATAATACTTCACGATACATATACATTTAGTGTAGGTACTACCTACACAGCAATGATACATCATTTTTTATTTTTTTAAACTTTTACAAGGTTATTAACAGAAGAAATTCTGAAGAAGTTCTGTTCTCAAACCCTGTACAAGTTTTATAACTTTACATGCTTAAAAGGAAATAGACATAAAAGATTCATATTATTTATTTTCAATCGTAAAATTGAGACATACAAAAAAACCACAAGCTTAATTAATCATACTATTCTAGAATTACATGGTAGTCAACTATGAACGAGGAATTTCACCGTCTGTCGGTTGTTGACAGGCGTCCACCATTGCAAGATTTAAGGCCTACTCAAATCTGACCGGTATCCCGTACCGGTGGCGATAACGATATCCCGATGGGTATGCGGTAACGCGATGTTCAAAGGTGTTCCGCAACTGCTGCCGGTAATGCCATACAAAATACCGGTCGGGATATCGGTCAGGTTTGAGTAGGCCTTTACAAAACGTAATACGGAAAGGACGAGAGGATTGGCGATTAGATATTTAATAAAATATAAGGGCGTCAGTAGATATCCTATCTTATATAGATTTCGTCTGAATGTTTTAGGGCAATTATAAATACTTAATTAGGTATAACAACAGACAGTCCATCATCAACATGAACAATGTCTCAGATCTCCGGTATTTGTAGCACGAGCCGGAAGCGGGTAAGTAAGAGCAACCTAGGATTCCCGACCAAAGAATCACTAGTACGAGCCAGTCCACACGGCGCGTTGCGTCTCCGTTGCGTCGACGCAGCGCTGCCGTTGCGTCATTTTACATTTTGCGTTGCGTCGACGCAACGCGCCGTGTGGACTGGCTCTAAGGGTACCTTGGCATCAATGGAGTCCGCGTGGTCGTCGCTGGAAACCAATGCATCTAGGCCTACGGTAAACTTAACTTAAAGCTCGTTCGCATACGAACGCTAATACATACGCATAAACCTAACTAGTTGCGGAACCTATGTCGCAAGGCCCGACTTTAAACTGATATAACCGGTATTCTACAAAAAAAAAAATACAAAACGTTTTGGTAGCGATCCGAGAGCCACCTTTTGGCAGTAGGGGCGGTGCACCCCTACCCCATGGCCTAGGTGAAGGTTAAACATCAGTACCGAGTTTCGATATTTTCTACTTTTACGAAATTTGACTGATTTTAAAAGCATAAATGACAATACGATGAAAGAATACAAACAACAAATGAAACTCAGCTGATGTTTAACCTGAAGTTAAGTTAAAGAAACAAATTGGTGGTGGGCCCGTATTCACGCTTTTGCAAAACGGTATATAATGTAAGGTATGGGTACGTAAAATGTGTAAACTGTATCACCTGCGGGCAACAGATCCGCACAGGTGGGTGTGTTTCTGAATTTTTGCACGTGTTGTATGTGTTATAGTCAAACCCCGAAGTCCCGGCGCTCCAAGGTTTGCCTAGTCAAACCTCAGGTTTGACAAGAAGGCTTAGTCAAAGTCCAAAACTCATAGCGTGTTTCGACCTTTGGCTAACGCATTTATGGCCAAACCTAGGAGAGACTAACTTGGAAAGTCAAACGCCGAAACGCAATTTGATCAAATCGCAATTACTCCGCTGCGAAATTTCTAACCTGCAGGACCACGTGACCTACAGGAGTAAGGCAGTTTTGAATCTAACATCGGAAATGAATGAAGTTTTTCATACATATTTAGGTTATATAACCCATTCTGTCCCTAATTTAAGTCTGACTAGTCAAACCCCGATTTGATCGTACTGAGTTTCGGCGTTTGACTACCCAAGTTGGTCTCTCCAAGGTTTGACCATAAATTCTTTTGTCAAAGGCCAAAACACGCTTTAGTTTTGGACTTTGACTAAGGCTTCTTGTCAAACCTGAGGTTTGACTAGGCAAACCTAGGAGCGCCGGGACTTCGGAGTTTGACTACATATGCATGTAAGTGTGTGATGAGAGAAAAATAAACGAAGAAGGTTGGTGCTAATATGATGGGAAGTCCTACCCCAAGGGTACGTACGTCGTATGTGATGTGTAATGGTCGTTGTTATTCTAAAGTCCATCGAACAGTGACATAAAGTTTTAAATCTGACATTATAGTAATTGTAGCCGGTACAGGCGAAACAAGGGTATTATAATTATGTAATAGGTAATCGTTGGTTCTCATCACTTGATACGCATAGTAATGCTGATTAAAATCTATACACTCTAATGAAACACACTCAAATGTAACTTCATCATTGTCAAGTAAATAAATATTTTTTATTTCACCAAACTTTGGTAAGCCTGAAGATTCTGAAATATCTAGAATGACAATTGACGACAGCTCAAATCGGACACCATACAGTTTCACCCATGATAATGAGTACCAACAATTATTTTCGATTATACCTCGAGAATGAAAGTTTTGTCTTACATTTTCAATTTGCGCTTCTGTCATATTTGCCTTTTTGCCATAAGAGATCGTCTTTACAGTTTCATTTTTAAGAAAAGTATCGTTTAAAATTAATTGATGTTTAATAGCTATTGTTTTACAAACATTTACTCTGTTGTGTGATGCTCTGGCCACAAATTTAGATATACGATGCTTGGCTTCAAACCTCATCGTCCAGATTTGGGTAAGTGGGCCAAATTTTTTTAACATTTCTGGATAATGTGTAAGAAAATGAAACTTTGGCTTTAAGTCTGTTTCAGCAAATTTTCGATAGAGCTCGTTTAATTCAGCTACTGAAAATTTTACTTGATCAATAGTATTTTCATGGATTCTATGACTCAAAAGTTTATCCAACAATTGTCTTAATTTGATGTATAAGAACCAAACTTCGTTTTCATCTGGGACATTATATCCGACAATCAGCCCAAAATATCGAACAAGGGTAAGCATTTCAGAAGCCGAACATTTTAACTTTAATGTTGAGCCTTCTTTTGCTACAGAATCGCACGGTGTCGATGTAGAATCAGGTCCATAATTAAAATACCGTATTCTTGATTTTAAATTGTCAAAAGAAATTAGCATCTGAGTACACACTAGATTCTGTATCACAAATGGCATCACATATCGACAAGCACCCTCGAGATAGTCATGTAAAACATCTACGGCGACGTTTTGAAATAAGTCAAACCCATCTAAAGCAAGCCACGAGCATTTTTCTTTAGGACCAGTCATATGAATGTCATTTAAATGTAAATCATTTTCATAATTGACATTGTTTCTCAACAACGTGTCATCTTCATAAAGCAGTGTTTTGATTTGTTCTTTATTAGCAGTACAAATTCTACATGGCCGATTTGCAGAAAAACTTTCATCAAAACCTAACATAGCATTCAATCCTAAATTATCTCCCGTCACAGCTGCAACATAAAACTTAATTTTGCCAGTATACACATCAGTTTCAACATGAATACCATTGTTCCTTAAATCATTAAGAACATCAAAAACTTTTTGAAAAATTATGTTGTTTCCAAAGCTTGTTCTGTCTGATGAGTGAAAAAGAGCCAATAATAAAATATTTTGCAAAAGCGACACGTAGTGAGGTGGAAGACATGGTACTGAGGCATAAATAGCTCCAAGTTTATGAATCCCAGCGTGGCTTCCTAAGGGATTGCCTATTTCAAAATCGTCAAAGTAGATATTAATGGTAAAATCATTGCATCATGCTCTACAGAATTTTCTGTCATTTTTTTCCATACTGAACCCTGAACAATATTCTCAATACCGAAAGAGTCATTTTGTACTGTGTCCAAATATTCAAGAGTATCCTTAATGAAATTTTTTGATGAAAAAATTAGTTTTAAATTTTCTTTTAACGGAATCACCTGCATTGTACAATTTACTTGTACTAATAACAAACCAGCCGCTGTTTTTTTAGACTCATTACGTTGACCTACAACCACTTCAAGGGGCTCAGAATAAGTTCCTATTTCATTAAAATATTTTAAACGTTTGTGTTCCGAATCTAAATTCTCAAACGCATCGCTGAACGCGCTAAATATTTTTTTTAAAGCATTTTTAACATGAACATTATCTTGGTCTGGTGGTACCATATCATTAAACTGTCGCTCTATAATGCATTGTGATTTAGAATGAAATAATTGAAGATTTTCTACAAGAACTTGTACGGCTTTACGCGGTATTATTGGGTTAGCATATAGAGTGGAAACGAGACTTGCAGCATGGTGACCAAGAGAGTTTTCGTCTCTTTGAGTTGGTAGAGATTCCATCGTATTTGCCGTTTCGTAAGTTTCTTTGCTTGACGTTGAAGGTAAATTTGAGATATTGGCTTCTGTATCAATCGGTTTGTTACTATTTGGATGAGGCAAGACTGACAATGATGACTGGTGCTCTCTAACTAAGTGCTTTTTGAAAGATGCAGAGGAAATATAATGACGATAACACCCTTGTTCACCACACCGAAATCCGGAAAATTCTACCGTTAATTTACAGAAAGTTCGCACATGAGTTATAAGTAAATTCGGAGACACACTGGCTTTTTTGCAATAGTAACAGGTAAACATTTTTAAAGTATTAACTCTAGATCAGTTAAAAGACTATTCACAGCCTGTGTGGGCCTGTCAAATTTAGTTTTAATATCGTAGAAACCCAATTGAATAAAAAGCCATATGTCTCCAGCTTCCTCCGGGTAACAAGCTCCTATCGATTGAAATATTTTAAATGCACAGTCTACTGCTGTTACTAATTTGTTGAAACTATACAATGTGTCATTTATTACCACATATGCTACTTTTACCTCAGTAACGGTAAGGCCAACAAAAATAACGTAGGGTTGAACTGTGCTGCCTAGCCTCTGCAGGTTCTCCTTTTTTTGAATGATCTTGTTGGTAACGTCGGCTTCAGAAGCAGCTTGCGATATATAGCCGTCGCATACTTCTGCTCTGGATGGCTTCCACGCTGGCTTTCCTTTTATTTTCCGTGCAGGTGAAATGTTGATGACATAAGCCAGCAACATCAAAGCAACATTGCTAGATGTCTCTGGTTCATCTTCTGTATTCAAAGAAAAAAAAAAAGTTTCGGTTAATTTTTAAGACTTAATTTTACTAAAATTAAAAAAAAAACACTATGGACGTCATTTTTTCAATACACTAACTGAGCGGCTCGGTGCTGAGGGGAGGGGGAAGTCACAAATCTGTGCGATTTCTAGAATGGGCGGGGCCTCTGAGACTCCACGTCATAGTTAAAGATTAATAATAAGAACTAATATTTGAGCAAAACTTCTTACCGTCAATCAGTGCAATTATATTTGCTATTTTTGTTCTCGTATCTTGGTCTCTAATTTTTCGTAATTTTAATGAAGCATATTTTATAATTTCTTCATTTTTGAGGGTGATAGAGGAAAATAATTTGTTTTCCTTTCCCGGATACAGACGACTGAAATCGTTCATTAACTGAAAAAAAGAATACAATAAATGTGCGCCACGTTATTTCCACTGGTGAGAAAGGTCCGGATGGCTACCACATAGGTTATTGGGTTGTTGAGCGAGAACTAGAATAGCTTGTCTCTTTTAGTGCATGCACAATATCTCGTTCTGCAATGTCGGCAGCGCGCGAGTGTTGCAAGTGACTAGAGTCTGTGCGAAAAGAGAAGAACCGTGGCAGATAAACGGGAACTAACATTACGAATTTTACATGGCAATCGAAATTCAGACACTTGTCTTATAACCCCTCGTTTTCACCAAAGTATAATACATGTATTTTACAAATTGAATGCAATGTTTTAGTTTTTCGCATGTATTAAATATGTTGTTCAAAACTTGTTATGAAACTATATTACATGATTGTATAAAACTTGTTGTAAGTATACAAAACTTGTATGAAACTTGTTAGTTGAAAACTTCTAGTCGCCTACATGTTTATGATCTCATATACAGAAATTGCAATAAAATAAACATTAATTGTCTAAACCACGTTTGTATTTTGTAGGTGAGAACGCTGTCAATGTATCAGAGGGCCTAGTGTGAGTTTCTTTTAACCATCTCGACTTTACGCATCGACCGCTTTTCTCCGATTGGCACTCGTTTGGTGAAGGGCCAATCAGAGAGCAAAACGCGATCGATGCGTAAAGTCGAGATAGTTAAAAGAAACTCACACTAGGGCCACAGACGAGTTAATACATGTCACAGACTTCATTGTAAACGCAAATGTGTTTTATACTTGTAAAAATACTTGCTGGCTACACAGTTGAACGAAATAATGTTTGAGACAGTTTTGACAAGTATTCTACAAGTTTTTTTTTTACATAATCCTTGTGGTTATTTATAGAAAAACCACAAGGATTATGTAAAAAATAAGCGGCTGCGGTTTATGCTTACCAAGGTATAGCCTTGTGATTGTTTTAAGGCTGGGAAATCCTTGAAGTAATCTGCTATATCACCTTTTCCACATTGGATGCGATTTAGGCGGTAATCTGCAGTTTCTGCCCACTTTTCTTCAACAGATTTCCATGGATCGACATTGTTTTTCAGCCATAGTAATGTTTCTTCATAGACAATACCTGTAATTTATATGTGTATGGTGGGATGAGTCAACAAGAGGAAGGGCATCATAGTACAGTCGCCCGTAGTACATTTAAATCACGAAAAAGGTGACTAGCGATTATTTGCTTACCACTTTCCAGAGATTCCAGGCTATAAATGTCATCATCTGTGATAGTTGGCGTGGATCTGAGCGATGATCTGGACGACTTCGAGGATGAACGGCTAGTTCCCGGCAACTGTCCACTTTCTCGCAACTTTCTCCTTCGAGCTATATAGCTCTCGTAGAGCTTTCCGCTAGCATTTTTTTTAGCTAATTTATTTGTAGCTGAAAAATATGCAGAATAATACACTACAACGCGTTCCTTGTGAAATATTTCCACAATTTCGGTAGCTAGTTTATAAAATTCTTCACTGGAAATTTTCTTCGCACAATTGTTTTCTAGTATGTGGTGTATTAGCAGCTGGCTCAATTTCCTTCAGGAACCCTCCGTCAGTAAGCCTCCTTTTCCCTCTTTGAGTATTGCTCTGCCGTCTAAACTTTCCTGTATGTAAAACACAAACACTATTGATACCAACTTTTTAAAGTTGTTGAACAAATTGATAAATTAATGAGTAAATGGTCCAGTTGGAGAACAGCCTTCGGAGCTCTATGAGTAGTAAATAAAACCAAAAAAAAAAAAAATAGAATTGTAAAAAAAAATTTTTTCGGTGACCGATTGTCCCTCCTTTTTTTGCTCTTATTTAATTGAGGATACCCATAGAAACAATTTAGGCTTGATACACTTTTTCGTAAAATGCATATTTTTCGAGTAATTTAACTTTGAAGATTTTTTTACTTTTTTTTAATAATTAAATATCTCGTGATAATAATTAAATAACTGTGAGTCGGGGACACATCATGCCCATGACATAAATTGATGGGGACAATGATCGAAAATCGATATAAGTTCTCAGTAAATATGCATTTAACGAAAAAAAAATTATAAGTTTAAACATGTTACTATATGTGCCCTAAATAAAAAAAAGCAAAAAAAAGTAATCGGTAAACGATATTTTTTTCAAAAAAAAAAAATTAAAAAGATTCTGAGTCTTTTTTCCCATAGGCCCCAAAGGCAACACTCCAACTGATTCCGACGAATTGAGAACGTCCTCCTTTTTAAAGTCGGTTAAATGCCGCGCAGTTACCAAGTTAAGCTAGCTAATGATAAATACTATTGAATACTAAATAGGTATATACTACTTAGTAATGCAGACCATACACGTCCAATTCGATCGTTCAATTGGCATGATACTGCTGATTGGATCCAATCTGCAGTTCGTCCATATACCTACACCACACACGATCAATTCTAACTGTCCAATCGGACAAATAAAGAAAAAGAAAAAAAACATAAAAATCGGTCTATAAATATCGAAGATATGCGCAAACAATGATAAAACAAATATATACAATCTAATTAAGAACCTCCTTGTTTTTTGAAGTCGGTTAAGAAAAATCATACGATCGATCGCCCACTGCCATACACGGTCCAATCGGCATGATCCAGCCAAAATAATTGAATTTTGATTGTTCCGCCAATTCGATCTGTCCTGCCTGCCGATCCACGGCCACATACGGTCAATTCGATTGGATCCAATCGGCAGTGTCATGCTATACGAGTTGTAATAATACGGGTTTTAATAATGTACCAAATAAATACTATACATACGGATGTACTTACATTTTTGCTGGTTAAACAATATACCTAAACTATGAATATTCTACTAGCACACTAACTTTGACTAGTGCCTTCTAAATACTCATACAATCTACTAAAGAAAATAACATTACATTTAATAGTTTCAATACCTGAAACAAAACAAAACGTAATCTAAGAATTATTACAAACTTAAATAGGTACCCGGTCCTATCTTAATGATGGGCATTTTCAATTTTATCTTAAGCAAGGTTTACACGAGGCCATCGCAAGCCAAGCCAGCGACGCTGGCGAGAATAAAGTGCCCGTCTATTTTTCAAGCCAGTGAGACTGGCAGCCAGCGATGGCCTTATGTAAACAATGCTTTTGGTCCATAACACAAACATAAAGTACCTACCAAATTAAGCTACAAAATAAAAATTTAAGTGAGCACCAAAAAAGGGTGGGGCAGCCTGTCAGTATTGTATTACAATCACTGTAAACTATACAAAAATGGACTTAGCAGGTTAACGAATTAGGCCGACGAAATACGTTTTGTTATCAAACTGAGTAATTTTATTATTATAAGTAACTCACAGTGTTATTAGCTGCAGCAGTACAATCTGTAGAGATTTTTGCATTATCACTGACATCAGTGTCCCGTACAGCGTTTTGAGTTGAGTCGTTTAGCCCAGCATTCCTAATTTCAAGGTTCTAGAAAAATAATTTAAAAGTATACGGCATCGGTCCAAGAGAAAAAATCGAAAACATTTTTATTAGCTAAATACAAGATGTACAATAAACAAGTAGGTACGTACATTGACACTGGTCGCTTTTTGATGTTGTAGTAGCCAATTTTTAAATTTTATTCTGGGGCCAATCTTTGGAATCATTTCTTTCAAATCTTCATCGTTTAACAGAATGGCAGTTTCAAGTGATGTTATAAGATTGTCTGAAAAATACAAATACAAACATGTACAAAACTTGTTATGTAGGTAAGTACCTACCTACTTATAATTGCCTACATGTTCAGTCGGAGAGTCAGGTTTTTGGGCGGTCTCTTGGTTTTCAACAAAAAAAAATAATCTTTTTAACAAAAAATTGAACCGACGAAAAAATAAAAAAAGGAAAAAATAAAAAATTAACGTTTTAGTCCAGCTAAGCTCCACATTAATTTCGAGTCGGCGCCAAAGTTTGTATGGCGCCACCTGTACACTGTTGAGGACCTCTTGGAACTGACTTCACTACAACATAACAGGGATCTGGAGTTGATCTAATAATGGAGACGCCATCATCAGATCCGTGTTATGTTGTGGTGTCATCACACATCATAAATGTTTGGTTAATTTCAACAGAATCGGTTCACAATTGAAAATTCAGTAGGAAAATTATCAATAAATTCCTTTTTTTCTACCCTTAGGGGCAGATATAATTTTTCATATTTAAATGGGACCGATTTTTAGATATACTCTTTCCAATAAAAAAAGAATTTTTGAAATCGGACCACTCAATAAAAATTTATGAGTGGTCATACATAAAAAAAATATACGTGTCGAATTGAGAACCTCCTCCTTTTTTTTTCGTCGGTTAAAAAATGCTGTCCGTTACCGATTAGTAAAGTTTACAACTTTATCCAACAAGCAATAATAAGGTTTTAAACTTGTTTGTAAGTAGTATTATATGTAAAAGGCTATCAGACAAGTTCAAACATGCCAACCAAAGATGAGAGTGAAAATAACTCAATGAGTGAAAACGAGGGGTTATGTTATGACGCAACATACTATTTCAAAGTGCGACAGATCTAAGAAAATTTATAATCTAAATAAAACAAAAAATCTTGACTAAATAAAACCGAGAAACTGGCTTACCTTGAAGGAATGGTATTATTTCAGATAAACCGGCGTTTAATATCTCTTCCATAAATTCCATGATGGCTACGCTACGACGCGTTTTAGCACAAAATCACTAATCATAATTCAGCCAGACTTCGTGTTGTTCGGTCTGTTTTTCTCAGGCGACTGCTGACTGCCGCGCCGTTGCCGCGAGGCGCCCCCGCCTCTGGCGCCGCCGGGGGCGGGGCGTCACGGGCTGATGCAACACATTACCTTATTTGGTAGCGTTTCGTGACCTTCGCGATGTTTCTTTATTTTTTTTTTCTTTACCCTTGCGGGAAGGCAAAGGAATCTAGCCCATGCAGCCTGATCTTATGTTATTGATTAACACATTTTGTAATCAAAGGCAAAATGCAAAGTCTTTTTTTTTATAATAGTTCTTCACTTTCTGGTAAATTCTAGTGTTCGATTCTATAATGTCCAATTTTTGGCTGATTCCCTGTTTTAGAGCCTCTGCGCAGTGCCTTGCGGGGGAGCGCGGTGCGTTTATTCTAACGTGCGGTCAGTGTAGCCAACCCTACAGTTTTAACTGTAGATCTACAGTTTTTTGTAAATTCTCTCAGTTTTTAGTTTATGCCTCGAAATCTAAAGTTTTTTATTTAAGATGATGGTGTCTCTGTTTTGTTTGCTACGTAGTCCGTATACTAAGTCAGCTTCAGTAAAAAAGAACAATGCCCACCTTCCATACATTTAAAAACCTGATAATGAAAGTATATGTATAGTTATATGATATAGTAGAAATACTTCATATAAGTTTATAAAATAATGTCTTATAGTCATTTTGGCGATTTAAACGCCACGAAGTCCAAAAAATATTAATGTTTCTTTTTAGGTTAGGATTTGGCGTTAGGTACCAAAAATAATGAAACAAACGTGCATGAACTAATTAATTAGGTACGCTCGATGTTTTGTCTAAAATAGGAGTATTTACCTAACTATGGTATAAAACATCCTTTTTACTTTGTTAATTCCTTGAAACTAACTGCCCCTAAGTCAACAATGCTAAGACTGCGCCGACCAGTGTTGCCATATGGAGGAGGCGTGAAATCTATATTTTCATTTTAAAAATCCGTATTACCAGTAAAATCTCACCATTTTTCATTGTTTTTTGGCAAAAAAACCTGTAACAGATCTTTAGGACGTTATAGGTACTGAATTTCAATGTTTAGTCGTGTTCATGTACATACTTAAAAATATTCGTCTTACCTCCGCGTCCAATAGATAAGTCACTCAATTTCTTTTTACATAATGCAAACGTGCAAAATCCTTCTTGCTACGTTTCAGCAAAACCTTGAAAGTAGATTCAGCCAACCAATCTAAGTTGAAGCGCTAAATTATGCCTGATTTTTTGCATTTCCAGCCATTGTTTTCAAACTACACTTAATGTCCTTTTCAATCAAAGACAATAGCTCTAAAGGTTTTGTCTTTGATACACGGTTTCGAACGCGACCTATGGCACGGTATTCCCCACATCTCATGTTTGTGTTACGGCTCTATTATGTTATATTTCCATGAAATGAAAATAATAGTTGCGACAGAGGACTAAAATGTGATTTATAATGAATACTACGAAAAAAACTTCGGAATATGCTCTGTACAGCATCTGGCTGAGGTTGAGTCCATCTGTACGTAAATCCGTATAAAAGTCCGTAAGCATGATTCATCCGTACTGGACTTCCAAAATCCGTACAAATATGGACAAATCCGTATATATGGCAACACTGGCGCCGACCGCCGATGCAAATCACAGAACTGTTAAATGTCAAAAAATCCATTTCACTTGCGCACACTCAATGAAACACTGAATGATTAATTTAATTCAATTATTGTGTTATTTTTATATAATTTAATTTATCCCATGACTAATAAAGAAATAGTTACTGATCAAATTAAACGTAAAATAAGTATTAAACTACGAAACGAAGTTAAATATGGTCAACCAGCAATGTTTAAAATGGAACGTTTAAAAAAAAAGAATGATTGGATGCGTTCAAAATATGTCAATACGATATGTCATGACGTAGAATTAGCTTAAATTAATGTTAAAAAATCTTTTTTTCCTGCGTTTCTTTTATCATTGTGATAAGCGTAATCAATATACAATTCAATAAGCTATATTTTAAGATTTATTTCATTTCTATACATAGTCAGGTCAAAAATAAGCATTCTTCTTTGCTACGTAGTCCGTACACTAAGTTAGCTTCAGTAAAACCTACTATTATCGGACTGGAATTAATTGTCAATCGATTTATTAGATGGCGTTAATGGTGGACATAGTGAGTAGATCGTTCGGTCGATGTCTGTTTTACCGACATTCCATTGTTTGCTTTTTTACTTAGGTACTCGGGAATCCCCGTGAATGCTTTGACTATCGAGTTATATGGTACCTTTATTGTCATGAGTTATTTTCAGGGCAAGCTTCCTCAAAAATCACTAGTCACTTTTTCTGAAGTGCTGTATTAGCTTAACAATACTAGTTTTTAGATAATACTAATGTTACTTGACGTAGAAAATAAATGTATCTTTGAGACTTTTAACATTTAATTTGATTAAAACTTTGATGATTACATGTTTTTTTTTTGTTTTTAATTCCTTCGCTATGATGTATTTTATTTACTACTATCACATTACTGTTGTTAGTTAAATTTTCGCACTTCTTTGTATTAAACTGTGACTGGAATGCACCCGCAACGGAAATTATGTAATTTTGCAACAAAACTCATTCATGACACGTCAGCATGGCAACCTAACATGTTTGTTTACTTTTTATTTTCATGAACTTCCCTAAAATACTATATTTTTCCCACTGTTTGAAAAAATACTATTATCCTTCAAATCAAATCAAATCTTTTTATTGTGGGCATAGGTTATACAGATGATCAAACAATAAAATTTATTGTTTGATCATCTCGGCAGGACATAGTGGAACTTAATTTAATTAAGTTCCACTATGTCCTGCCGAGTAGACATACAATAATTATGTATTACAGCAGGTATTCTGGAATAACTTACAAAACTACATACCAAATCAAACTACCATACAAATTATGTAACAACAAACTACTACAATTATGTTTAATACTTTTAATATCTAGTTATTTAAGAAATCGTGGATCAAAACAAAAGGTGGCAACTCTATGCACATGTTATCGTTATAAACTACAATATGAGTCACTATCTGTGTATACTTATTAGGTATTGCGTAAAAAGGGTACCCAAACGGTATTGGGTACACCGTACATCCCTTGACAGCCCTAGGCTAAGTTTTTTTCACGGCAGTGCGCGGCGCTTCCTAGATCTCCATGCGATACAAAAATATGTGCCGTAGATTCACCGCTGCAGCGAGAGGCTAACGGTGACTCTACCGCATGCGTTTATTTCACGGCAATGCGCGCACTTCTATGACACTATATTTCATAGATTAGGCGTTAGAAAAAGGCAAGGCAATGCGCGCAGGCTCTTAGATTTCGTAATTCCATTTGTCTGTCGGTTCCTTGTTTTAAATTTCGTTAATCGTGTTTCGAATGAAATTGTATAAGGTTAAAAATGCTTCTTTTATTAAGGCGAATACAATGTTAAGGGGAATAATGACACAAATTGTTATCAACACAAAAAATACTTATACAATTATTTTAATTTTCCGTTGTTAGACATTTCGTTCGCGAACAAAAACAAATATATCTTCGACACAACACTACGCCGCCGCGCGATCAAAAGCAAAATAATATCTAGAATTTGAAAATATTAAAAAAATCCATTATGGCAGGGCCAACTTTTTTGTTTTGGGCCGATTTCAATGAAACTCGGTTTTTGGTACTATTTTGACAAGGAAATAACAACGCAATGTTGAAAATATTAAAAATCCATTAAGGCGACCAACTTTTTTGTTTTTGGGCCGATTTCGATGAAACTCGGTTTTTTATACTATTTTGACTAGGAAATAACGCAATGTTGAAAATATTGAAAAATCCAATATGGCGGCCAACTTTTTTGTTTTTTGGTCGATTTCGATGAAAATCGGTTTTTGATACTATTTTGACAAGGTAATAACGCAATGTTGAAAATATTAAAAAATCCAATATGGCGGCCAACTTTTTTGTTTGTGGGCCGATTTCAATGAAACTCGGTTTTGGTACTATTTTGACAAGGAAATAACGCAGTGTTGAAAATATTAAAAAATCCAATATGGCGGCCAACTTTTTTGTTTTTGGGCCACAGTAATTTCATGATGCGACTGACGTCATAAAGATTCTATGTACCGAACACAGTCAGCAAATAACGGAGTTCGTAAAATGAGCCAGGATACGTAATAACTGATGATGTAGGCGGAGACATTATTAATTATCCAGTGTGCGTAAAATGTATCGGCATATCCCCTACCCTGCTCGTACATTATGTACGTAACCGGGACCATTACTTAATGAGACGGATTCAGTACAATGATTTGGCAACCAGTTACTGTTTTAAAGAGCCTGGATACTGAAATAAGGCGGCTGTATAACGTCGTACTTACGTATAGCGCATACATATTTTATGTTACGGGTTAAGTAAATTACGTATGCTGCTCTGTGCGGAATCAATAAACCGCATACGTAAATTTTAAGAGTGCGCTACAGTAATTTCATGATGCGGCTGACGTCATAAAGATTCTATGCACCGAACACAGTCAGTAAGTAAACGGAGTTCGTAAAATGAGCCAGGATACGTAATAACTGATGATGTAGGCGGAGACATTATTAATTATCCAGTGTGCGTAAAATGTATCGGCATATCCCCTACCCTGCTCGTACATTATGTACGTAACCGGGGCCATTACTTAATGCGACGGATTCAGTACAATGATTTGGCAACCAGTTACTGTTTTAAAGAGCCTGGATACTGAAATAAGGCGGCTGTACAACGTCGTACGTATAGCGCATACATATTTTATGTTACGGGTTAAGTAAATTACGTATGCTGCTCTGTGCGGAATCATTAAACCGCATACGTAAATGATAAGAGTGCGCCACAGTAATTTCATGATGCGGCGGACGTCATAAAGATTCTATGCACCGAACACAGTCAGTAAGTAAACGGAGTTCGTAAAATGAGCCAAGATACGTAAATGATTATGTAGGCGGAGACATTATTAATTATCTAGTGTGCGTAAAATGTATCGGCATATCCCCGACCCTGCTCGTACATTATGTACGTAACCGGGACCATTACTTAATGAGTCGGAGTCAGTACAATGATTTGGCAACCAGTTACTGTTGTAAAGAGCCTAGATACTGAAATAATGCGGCTGTATATCTTCGTTCGTATAGCGCATACATTTTTCCTGTTGCGGGTTAAGTAAATTACGTATGCTGCTCTGTTAATACATATGCGGCATCATTAAACCGCATACGTAAACGTTAATAATGCGGGCACAGTAATTTCATGATGCGGCTTACGTATTAAGGATGCGGCCTCATTACAAGTAACTTGTTTACATTGTCTTTACAGAGCATTATGCCGCATACTTACTTAACATGGTGTCGTTTCATTATAAGTATGGCTCTTATAATTTTCATGTCAAAAGCACATTATACGTATCTGGCTGCCAGTACATTACAAATTTGCCAATTTTAAGTAGCCCGTTTTTCTCAGTGTGTGTGTGTGTGTGTGTGTGTTGTGTGTGTGTTGTGTGTGTGTTGTGTGTGTGTTGTGTGTGTGTGTGTGTGTTTGTGTGTGTGAACTGTGAATACCAACGATATGTGTTCATATAAATTTTTATGTTGATTGCAGTAAATTTTCTGTTGCGCTGTAGTCCTGTGTCAGTAGCCAAATCTTTACCTTCTTTTTTGTGTCACGAATCGTAAGGGGATTTATATTCAGGATTTTGTTCAGCTGTCGCCTGGCGGACGCCGTGTGACAGCGTAAAGGTAGCCAAACGTTTGTTCTGGTGCGCTTCTTATTATATTCTGCGTTATAAGGTGTAATACTGTGCTGCTTGTTAATAATTTGCAGAATATATTATAATAATAATTCTGTCTTACAGTAAGTACTTGACACTTGTCGTATAAGACTGTGGTGGGAAATCTAAAGGGTCTGAAAGTCATAACTTTAAGAAGAGATCTTTAGGCCCTTTCCATGTGAATCATGAAGGTTTTGCATGCCCTACCCCACAGAGCAACACAATAATCATATGTCCTTCTGAGGCGTCCCCTTCCGGCGTTTTCACTTATATCTGTCTTGTAGATATCAGCATCCTTAGTTATGATTTTTAGTTTTTTTTTTTAGTTTGGGAAATCATCAAATAACTTCTCCCGCTCTGGGTAGAGCAGGAGGGCGTGTCAGACTTTTACTGACTAAAACCCTCCCGTGTTCCTTCAGTTGCCTGTGTGCCATGGGCCACGGCATTTCTTTCGAACAACCCGCACCCCAGGCAGGCATCGGCCCTTGCGGACCCCACCAGTTGATGCTGAAATCTCTTTGAGGCGCGCGTGGAACACAACGCGCCTTCGACCCGGGCTTGGTCCTTACCGGATAGCGAGCTACCCATTACTCGCCATCCGCTAGTTATTTAAATAAATAATGTAAACTATTTCCACTGCTGTCAAAACTGTGAAAGAAAACATCGCGAAGAAATCTGCATGTCCAAGAACCGAAAATTCGAAGACATGTGACATCTGCCAACCCGCACTGGGCAAGCGTGGTGGATTTCGGCTCACTTCTTCTCACAGAGTGAAGGCCTGTGTCCCAGCAGTGGGAATATTTATGCTGATTATGTAACGTTCCAGACACGTAATACACAGAAAATGAAATTTTATGAAAGTAATTAAATGAGCAAGAAGTCAAGTTGAAAAGGCCAAAGCAAGGCAAATTTCCCGATAAAGAAAAAGTTGCGTCTGTTTTTACTATAATAACTTTCATTTACTACACCTCCGTTGAGTAGGAGCTGTGCTTTATATTAATTAATGTTTCCAGGTAAGGCTACACTACATTATATTGCGCATTAAAGTAGCTTGTACGCGTGGGTAAACTTAATTGCATTTTGCGCTGCAAACTTGGATACTGGCTAACATCTTTTTAAAGAGAAAATATTTTATTAATCTTCTGTGTGAGTGTTCTTAAACTTGTTTCATCAAAATCGGTTCAGCTGTTTGAAGATTATCAGCTCTTTTCTGGTTGATGAAGGGATTTGAGCATGTTCCACGGGTCAAACCAAGTTGAAATTTGGTATTCTATTACTTCAATGATATTAGACAATCAAAGTAATCTTGAACTGATGCTGGAGCATCACCTGGAGTTTCCAGGAAATCCAAGTTAGTCACCAACAAACAGCAGAAGTATCGTCTTTGGGCTCATTGAAAAGGTCTCAATGGATAAACGGTGATCAGGACGAGGAATGAGGATAAATTAGTAAAAAACTTCACTGTGGGAAGTATACGCAACGCTGCGCAGATTTAAGCGAGACATTAAGTTTTAAAAGCGGGAAATAAAAGTTCCATTTAAAATTTTTAAAAACACCGACCCAAACAAAAACTCTAAAAAGTAAAAAAAAATAAAAAATTATTAGCCTTTTAAGTTGTAGGTAATATTTTGATCGAGGCATATGAGGAAAATGCCAAAGATAGCATTTTAATTTTTCAATTTTTTTCTTCTATATTGATGTTACGCTTTTACGCTAGAACGTCTTAACGGATTTAGATGAAATTTGGCAGACGTTTAGCCCATGGCTTGGATTGGGACATAGTAAATTTTCATCTCGAAATTCTTACGGGATCGAGACTTATGCAGGTAGAACCGCCCTGCGTAGCTAGTAATATTGTTAAGAGAAAAGAGAGTTTTCTGTGTTTGTCTGTTACGTTATAAAACCGCTGAATGGATGAAATTTGGCATAAGGATAGACCATGACCTGATGAAGCAGAAAGGCTACATCACATCCGGGTCGTAGACGAAGTCTCGTGCAACAGCTTCACATATTCAAATCTTAGATTAACTCACTGACTGAAAACACACAGCCTTAACCGCTGAGTCAAGACGCAAAAGACTGCACGAGTGCTCCGTAGGCATTCACTGAAAGTGAGCACTTTTATTTTTTTTAACTCCTTTAAAGATGGTCAATAAGGAATTAAAGTGTGTATGGAAATACGTAATTTTTGCCGGCTCTTACACGGCTTCATAAAATAAATTCTTTATTGGCATAAAAAGTGTGTACAAAGTGAAGCACTCATTTCTGCGCTAGGTAATATCACCTGTGTTACAGGAGTCAATGTCTTCTCGCAATTAGTAGGTTCTGGATTTTATGAAATATACTTACATCATTTGTACATACGAGTATATACTTTACAGTAAACAAAATTTATCATTAAACAGCAAAATAGTAGTTTTCGCATTCATTATACAAATTAAATAAAAATTATATGTGCAATAATAATAAATAATAGAATTATCAATAAATGATATATAAAAAGTTCATGCCGAAACAAGAAGTGTGTCTAAGATTGCTGTAGGAACGTCCGATAACTTTTGATTTATTCATCGCTAGAGTTATTGATTTCCTCGTCGGTATGGTCGCAAATGGGATGGTGCGTGTATAGGGTCCTAATATCAATGTTACCTACAGTTCAGTAAAGCATTCCGAACGACACTACAAAGACTTTACAAACGGTTTCACTCTGATTCTGACATATTCTAAAAAAAAAATATTCTTATTTACTTATTTCTTTAAAAAGCAACTGAAATTCAACTTTGCCACCCTCTGCCGGATAAAACAGAGTAATAAATTGAGAGGTACCTAATTAAATAATAGAGGGTAATTGCGTAATAAACCTATCAGTATGAAACGCTTTCATTTTGACAGTTCCACAACATTCATGGCGTTGTTTACGTTGCTAAGCAGACAATTTTTCCGAACATATGAAGGAATGGATTAGCAATAACTCTGAAAATGATTCAGATTCTGATTAATAGTGTGTTACACAATTTAGGTGCTGGATGTACCCAAAATTTCCTTACGTCTTTGAATTTTGTTTCTGGTGCGTTTGTAAATTAAGTAGGTGTTTCTACAGCTATCTTTGTATATCGACAGTCGTCGGATATCTACCTATGAGTTACCCTTTTGCACTTGGTGCAGACCGCTCTCAATCGACTTGGAACTATATGGAGTTGTTAATACTCTTTTAACTTAATGTAATTTGTTTAAAAATGGGAGGACAGCTCGTTTGTATGCGGAAATGTGATGGTTCCCGAGGGATATACAGAAAATAATTTTGCTGTACCTATACAGGGTAAGTTTTTATCCAGTGCGCAAATTGTAACCATGAATTCAGCATGTTTTTCCTGTATAAATGACACTTTTTTAACAGTTAACATCCTAAGGCATATCCATATTAGAATAAAAAAGTAGACGAGTTGTACAATTTCGTTGGCAATGGCTTACTGAACTGTGATCGCTGCTTTCAATGCGGTTTACATCCGGTACCGGCGCGGCGCCGGTGCGGCGTATGAGCGAAATTTATTCGGATGTCTGTGTTCTGGAGTAATGCTCAGGAACCCTTAGCAATCCGAATTCAGAGGTTGACAGTCGGTACGGGTAGTCAGAAGCCCGAAAGTCTGACAACCAGTCGTAAATGGATTATGGAGGTCAGATAGGCAGTCGCTCCATGTAAAATACTGGCATTCAATTGCATCCGGTTAGACTGGAAGCCGACCCCAACATAGTTAGGAAAAAGCAATACAGAATCAATTAGATTCCGCTACCCGAACATGTCAGGTATTCACGAATCGACCGTCGCAAGCTAGCTTAACCATTGATTGACCCGTACGGCTGTCCACGACCCAAGAGCTACGAGCCCCTCTAATTCGGCACAGCTGGGCAGCAAAATATTTGTGATTATGCTTAGTGAGCACGTCTGATGTACAAAATATCTACCATTTTTTATTTTTAGAAAAGGCTTTTTTTTTTCAAATCCAAGAAGCCGAGCCGATGACGCAACCTCGTTAGTTCGGTGTCAGCGTCAATCCGTTTCGGATTGACGCTGACTTTATTGTGTTTTTCTTTTTTAAAGCGTCATGGAAATTAACGTTGAATCCCAAAAATCAAACTAACAAATCCTTTGACTTTGACTAACTTTCAAAGAAATTCTCCTTATCCTGCGGAAGAATTAAAAAAAAAAAACATTTTATCAAATAATTCAAAACAACCGACATCCAAATTAAACACAACGAAGGGAAAAATAAGTTTAATTTCGGAAGTCATTACCTTATTGGATATTGTTGTATTAGTTTTGCCACAGAGTCAGTTGCTTTTTTTTTTCGTAAAAAAGTTTTTATTTTCACTAATTTGCATGTAACTTACTTGCCGTACTAACTGTTAGAGTTTTATGTCAAAACTCTTTGAAAGTGAAGCTATGCAACCTCCATGGAATCAATAGAATTCCTATTGACATCGTTTTTAAAAATTAAGAAAAACAATGGTGTCACCTTTTTTGATAGATAAATACTTATTTAATTCTTCTTGTAAAATGTCCTAAATATAATTAAACTTATAATTATTATGAAATTTATGCCTCTCTTTCTATAACTTTAACACTAACTAATTAACGTAGGTACTGACTTGCTATGTAAACAGCAGTGACAGGAAGTACATATTAGAACATCATTAAGATAAAATTGGATTACCTACTCATAAAATAAATATTATTGAAACAAACACAAAAACTACCCAAGCAATCGTTAGTAAATTTCAAAAGGATAAACGCAATAGTTCCACAATTGCCGAAGACATCGTGAAAATACATCCCACCAAAAAAAATTTCATGTAAAATGTTGCCAAGACGAGACCATATGTTTCGCACTGTCAAAAAGTTATTAGATCTCATGTAGAGCCAAGCTACTAACACACTCACTCTACAAGTCCTGAGTTCACAAACTCTACACCTTAGTCAAAATTGGACTTGGCCATTTCGCTACATTCACATGGGCGTAAGGTGAAAAATTTATCTAACGTTCATTACTTTTCTGTTACGAGTATATGAGTTCATTAGTTCTTGTAGTAACGAAACAGACCACTAGCGTCAAAATTGCGGAAGTCTCATACAAATTTCCATCCATTCCAAGTTTTAGATTAATTTTTGTTGTTTTTGTACTAATACTAATTTTACATACCAAATTTCAGCTTTCTAGGACTATAAGAATTTTGATGATCATCACTGAGTCAGTGACGAAATCAGGGTTTTTTAGATATCAATAAAACCTAAAGTATGTGAGCTATGCAACTAACACTTTAAATGTTTAATAAGTCTGCTATTGACAACATATCCCGAAGATTTCGTTTATCTCGTATAATATAAACCCAAGTTATAAGGGTTAAAAAAAACGACGCAGCGCTTCGAGAAAAGGTAGGTGTAGTCCTTGCGCTCCGCTTGGCTCGTCTTGGCGGGGGCACAAATTTCGGGAGAAATAATTTAAAAGCTCTTATTTCCGATCCTATTTATTAAGGGCCTTAGATGTTTTTCCAGCGCGTTAAAACCTTTTCAAACTGTTTTTCTGTAGCAGTAAATTGATTTTCTCATGTAGATTGATAAAGGCGTACAGTAATTTATCATAATTTTCAGTCGTTTTTATTTTATTTTACGCTTGTTAGCAAATATGTGAGATAAGTTTTCGCGTTTTAATTTATTGTCACTGAAATAATATGTATTAATATCATTTAGAAAGAAAGAAAAGAAAAAGTATTTAGGCTCTTTACTTTGTGTAAATTATCCCAAAATGGAAAAGGAAAACATCGTGAGGAAACCGGCGTGTCCTAGAACTAAAAATTTGAAGACATGTGACGTCTACCAACCCGCACTGGGCCTGCGTGGTCGATTACGGCCTACATCCTCTCACAGAAAGGAGGCCTGTATCCCAGCAGTGGGAACATTATAGGCTGATTATGCTAAATCAAAAGTTAACAATATTCTTAGAAATTATTCAGATTTTGATTGATAGTGTGTTGCGCAACTAGACTTCTGTACTAGGAAATCCTGAAGTGCTGTCATCTACAGTTCGGTTCGGTTATACAAAAAGAAACCACCTGTTCCATACATTTTGACCGCGTAGGTATATTGCACATTTCTATGAAACAGCTGGATGTGGGAAGCACAAGACCGGTCGAAGTGGAGGAGCCTGGGGGAGGCCTATGTCCAGCAGTGGACGTCTTTCGGCTGATATGATGATGATGATGATGATGATGATGAAACAGCAGAATTTTTCTGTATAACCGACGAAAATTTTCTGCGCTGGTGGGTCCTGAATGATATGCTGAATTCATGGTAACAGTTTGCACACTGGATAAAAACTTGTCCAACATTTATTTATAACACGTGAAGCAAAAACTTTGTATCCCTCACGCACTATCATGGTCCGACGTATGGCACGACTAAGTGCGGAAACTATACCAAATAACATAGAACTTTGTATCTTTGTTATATCACATGATCTGACCAAGATTATGTCAGGACTTTAAAAGAGACTGTGACCTTTGAGTTTGTTTCGGCCTTTCTTCTCAGAGTAGTCAGAAAGGAAACACCGACAACATCTAGTTTAGAAAATATATATTGACGTGTAAAAGTGTACAAACCTACTTACAGAATTAAAATCATTTATCACTTAGCTTTATGCTAGCCAGCGCCTGCCTGAATAGTTGCGGAAACGTCGAATAAATGTCCGATATCCGAAGAGACCAAATAAATTGAACTTCTAGCTAGGACGCAAATAAATTGATTTAGTTTCCTGATTCGTACACACGGCTACACATCGAGCTATACATTTCCGGTATAAGCTGATCTCGCATTGTATAAGATTTCCGTACAGTGTGAAATCAGCGGAAACTGGAAATGTATAGCTTGATGTGTAGCCGTGTGTCACTGTCATGCTGCGCAGCCAACTGTTTTAATTAAAACCCTATTTCGATCAAAAGGCTTTTTGAGTTCGGCTTGATGATCTCTCATTTTTCGATAGCTTTTATCGAAAAAGTGGCAGGCAAATGATTGAGTGTAGTTTTCAACATTTTCGTTGGTACAATGGCGTGTGCTAGCTGACAAAAAATCCAAATGTGGCTTATAGCCGAATTTGTGTGCTGGATTGGCAAGAAATAAAACCACTGGAGACTTCTTGCTTCTATATTTGGAGTAGTTTCATCTAGGTAGCTTCCCGCCGAAAGTGTTGAATGGCAAAAATGAAAAAAATCAAAAATTTCATAAAATTTTGCTAAGGATTCAGAATTGATTCGACCAATCACAAAAAAGCGTACTTTAAGCATTAACCAATCAGAGCGACGCACAATATTTCACAATTTGCTCAAGTACCTCGAAACTTTACCGTAACGAGGACATTCTTTAGTTTATTACTTTACAAGCCTCTCCGCTTGTAGCTAAGTAATAAAGGGCACCCGGGTCGACCGATCAGGTTAAGCTACGCTTGCCGCGGTTGGTCCGTGGATTGTTGACCAAATTTACATACAATACTCCGCGCCTCGAAAAGCCCGTTAAGCCGTCGGTCCTGGCTGTCATTAGTGGATCATTGACAGTAGTTATTTTTGAGGAAGGAAAGTCTTCAAATAACTTCTCCCGCTCTGGGTGTAGCGGAAGGGCAAGGGCGGACTTTTACTGACTAAAACCCACCCGTGTTCCTTCAGTTGTCTGTGTGCCAGGGGCCACGGCATCTCTTGACCCCACCAGTTGGTGCTGACATCTCTTTGACAGTGGTTACGGGTTGTCGGAAACCCGAAAGACTTACCGTGTGGTATCGTATTAAATCACCCAGTAACTCGATTGGGTTGTGGACGTCAGGGCCTAGAGACAAAATACATTTCTGTTAGCGTTCACGCCAAGCCCTACGCCAAAATTTATGGGAATGACATTACCTGCGGAAAATTTATGTCGTGTCCTTTCCGCAGGTAATATCATTCCCATACATTTTGGCGTAGCGTTTAGCGTGAACGCTAACAGAAACGTGTTTTGTCTAGGTCTGCTGATAGTCAGTCGCTCCATGTAAATACTGGTATTCAGCTGCTTCCGGTTAGAATGAAATTATATTAAAGTTAACCTATAACTGTACAAGCTAACTTCTCTATGCTTAGTGCACAAACTAATTAAAATGAAAATGTGGTGTAAAAGAGTGAGTAGGTCATGTGTTTTAAAGTATTTGTTTGCTCTGCAAACAAACTACAGACTTACAAAGACATGCTAATACCGAACTTATAGACAAAGCGTTAACCATACTACCTTCCATCAAACATATAGTTTACTAGCTGCGCCCCGCGGTTTCACCCGCGTAGGTTCGGATTCCGTGGGACATCAGGATAAGAAGTAACTGCTATAATGAACAGCTATGTACCTATCAAGTTTCATCGCAATCGGTTTCGTTTTTGCGTGAAGTAGTAACAAACACATTAAGTACATACTTACTAACTCAAACTTTCACGATTAGAGTAGGATTTGATTAATGTAGACACAGTAATAAAGTCTTTCACTGCTAATATTTCGTTTTTTTAAACATATTTAAAATAAAAAAAGAGAAAATAAAAATGGAAAATAAAACTAAATAAAATATAACCATTCCGCAGTCGGTTAAAAAATGCAGCTGACGTAGATTCTATTTTCATTTTACATAAGAGGGCAATCCACGCAATCTATATAAAAATTAAATTAAAAATTTAAAAAACCCCCGACCCTAACAAAAACTCTAAAAAGTAAAAGTAATAATATTTATAGGCCTTTTAAGACGAAGGTAATATTTTGATCAAGGAATTGTCAAGTCGGGGGACGGTCAATGAAAACGCCAAACAGAGACCTAGCATTTTCATTAGCCGTCCCCCGACTTGACAATTCCTTGCTTTTTAAACTTAATGTCTCGCTCGCTTAAATCTGCGCATCGTTGCGTATGTTTCCCACAGTGAAGTTTGTTACTAATTTATCCTCATTCCTCGTCCTGATCACTATTTATCTATAATCTATGCATTGAGACCTTTTCAATGAGCCCAAACACGACACTTTTGCTGTTTGTTGGTGAGTAACTTGGGCATCCTGGAAATTCCAGGTGTTGCTCCAGCATCATTTCAATGTTACTTTGTTCGTCTAATATCATTGAAGTAATAGAATACAAAATTTCGAGTTGATCAGACCCGTGGAAGATGCTCAAATCCCTTCATCAACCAGAAAAGAGCTGATAATCTTCAAACGGCTGAACCGATTTTGATGAAACATGTCTAAGAACACTCCCGACTAATACATCTTTCTAATAAAAAAAACAAAATCAAAATCGGTTCATCCGTTCGGGAGCTACGTTGCCTCAGACAGACACACACACACACACACACATACACACACACACAGACACGTCAAACTTATAACACCCCGTCGTTTTTGCGTCGGGGGTTAAAAATGGGGCCTCGCGAGTCTCTTAGAAATAAATTCATTGAAATTGATTATAACAACTCTGCCTTTTCTTTATATCCTTGAAAATATCTTGTATGTTCGCAAAAATTTAGGTCTTTTCAAAAAACGATGCGATTTCCAAAATCTGAATACACGTAGTAAAGACGAAATTGGGATTCCAAAATTTAGATTGACTAAAAATAGCAAGTCATTTCTAATAAACAGTATCCGCTTCTATATCAAGTTGCCAAAGTCAGTTACAAAACTTAGCGATGGAAAGTTTAAAACGCACATCAAACGTGTCCTTATCAAAAAAGCATATTATAAGATTAAAGACTACGTTGAAGACAGGGAAGTTTGGCATTAATTCCTTCTGCACATGTGGCTTCCCTGGTACCTCATTAACAGCATAACTATGTGAAAGTCTATTAACTGCTCTCAAATACAATGTTCTTTTTTATTTTACAATGCGACATAATATTCTCGTCATTATTTGACATTATACATCAATTTTAACATCGACTATTTTTAGTGATTGTCATGGAAATTATATCACTAAGCTTAAATAGGTTAATTTTATTTATGTATTTTATTTTACTTAATGTGAATGAGAGAACGTTGTAGGCCTTACAGACTGTAGATTTGTAGACGATTTTCTATCCTGTATTCGTCTAAGTACCTGGTACTAATTGACAGGCCTGCAGGCCTAGACAAAACACATTTCTGTTAGCGTTCACGCCAAACGCTACGCCAAAATATATGGGAATGACATTACCTGCGGAAATGAGACGACGTATTGTTTCCGCAGGTAATGTCATTCCCATACATTTTGGCGTAGCGTTTGGCGTGAACGCTAACAGAAATGTATTTTGTCTCTAGGTCCTGCACTGTCCTCCCATAAATTTTATCTGTGTATTTTGAAAACATTGTTAAAACCAATTATTTTTAAAAGAGTAACCGTGGAGTTTCTTGCTGGCTCTTCTCCATATGAAACAACAATTTGGAACCGTGCACCTAGCTTCTGACGTTTCATAAGTGCCCATGCCGGTTTATATGAAATAAAATATTTTGATTTTGATTTTGACTGAAGCCTCTTAAATGATATAGGCAAATCCTCTTAAATGATATCGGTATCATTGAAATACGCGGAATGTGTGCGAGCTGTTCGGCTGCGGGACCGGTGATGATGGTGGCTACAGTGACATTGTCTCGAAGTTCTTTGATTTAAACTCTTGTGCCATTACACAGGCTTGGAGGGTTTAAAAACATTACAGGGATTGCAACTTTTAGCTTTAGCACCTACGTGTGGCATGACACCGAAGCACTTCTGAAACCTTGACTCATACACAACTCATGCACACTCATGTATTCTCAGTCACACCTACAGACCACACGTTCACTTTATATACTCACACACATACAATATTTACACCCACTCATGCAAATATTTTGATTTAATTTAAGTTAATGTTTTTGTAATTTGTTTAGTTTTAGCATTTAAATTATACGTTTTGCTTTTTATATAACACGTTTTGCTATGGAAGAGCGGACTCTCCTAATACAGGCACTATCTGCCTACAAGGAGGATCCAATCAGAAATGTTGCATACACTCGTACCAATACTTGTTTTACCTATACCAATAAACTAACGTTTATCGGGCAAAGATCTACATTTTCTCATTAATTTTAAGACTTTGACAAAATTGTTGAGAGAATGTCGAATAAATATAATTCAGAATAGTAGTAATTTCTGACGTTTGTGGTTGTCAGCGATGCGTCGCGTATTTCGACGACTCTGTGTCCTATTGTTTTTGTTGTATTTATTTCTATAATTAGTTAGTTAGTCAATTTTGTAACTAGTGTAAATAGTTAGTTGTGTTATTAAAGTATATCCCTATATTTAAATATATTATAAGTAACATTTAGTAGGTAGAAACTAATATTCGGAAAAAACGTAAAGCGGTCGGTCCCGGTTGTCGTTCGTAGATCTTTGATAGTCGTTACGGGTCGTCAAAAGCCCGAAAGTCTGACAACCAGTCTTACTAAGGGGTATCGTGTTACCCAGTAACTGGGTTGTCGATAGGCAGTCGCTCCATGTAATTATACTGGTATTCAGCTGCATCCGGTTAGACTGGCCGGCCCCAACACATGTAGTTGGGAAAAGGCTAGGCTTTGGTGATGATGTAGAAACGAATATATCATTTAAATAACATTTTCTCCCTATGTGTGCAGCGATATCGGGAGCAGTGGTGGCTCAAAGGTAAGTCCCGATTAACGTGTTGCGAGTTCCAATCAAAGTTACCACTTTGTATAGGTAATGTGTTTCATCAAGGAAAGCATTCTTAGGATTCCGGCGTGTCCAGGAGGCAAACTCTCTGAGCAAGAAATCCGTAGTTTCGGTCAATGTTCGGGCTACTCCGTATCACCTTCGGACTTAAGATTACTTTGGGATTTGAACAAAGAATGAAGGTCAACATGACACTTACTCCTTGTGTGGGTTTGCCCGTCAGAAAAACTTAATGAATCGGGAGTAGAGTACATTCCGGAGTATCGATGTACTTTCGGACGGGTCTGTATCTTCGTTGACGGACTAAGAGGAACTAAAAATTCGAAGACAGATGACATCCAGCACGTCTCAGAGAGAGAAGGCCTGTGTCTCAGCAGTGGGAATGTTGTGAGTGTACTCGCACCCGCGCCCACACTCGCCTTTACTCTGAAAGAGGCCTTAAGAGCGTTTTTTTCTGAAAATGGGCAACGTCGCAAACAGCTGTCAAATATTTCACTGTTTTGATTAATTTGGCAATATTACTGAATGGAAATATGAAATATCGCTAACTAGTGACCTAACATAAATATGAATAATATTATTTGCAATTATAACACTGAATTTGATGTTGTAACCGTTTTGGGTGTAAAACGGTTACAACACTATGAAGTGTTTTGTTTTTGTACTGAATACGTTATTTTTCCAGCTTATAATAAAAAGATGGCCCGTCCTATTATCTTTATATGTATACATATTATACGTGAAGCACAAACATTGTACCCCTATTCTCGAAAATTGG
The DNA here is from genome assembly GCA_949987655.1 of Polymixis flavicincta. Classification (NCBI taxonomy): domain Eukaryota; kingdom Metazoa; phylum Arthropoda; class Insecta; order Lepidoptera; family Noctuidae; genus Polymixis; species Polymixis flavicincta. Next base: position 3,155,651 of record OX465171.1, on the reverse strand, counting down.
CACAGTTAAGGTTTATATGGAGAAGGAAAGCAGAAAGCTATTTCTTACTAATAGGTATTATGAACGCGAATATTTTGTATGTATGGATGTTTGTCACTCTTTCACGCAAAAACTACTGAATGGATTTGGATGAAATATGGCACACATATAGATTATACTAGATTAACAAACAGGATACTTTTTATCCCGGTAGTACTTTCGCGCGGGATAATTTCCGACATCCACGCGGGCGAAGTCGCAAACGAATTTCCACCACAGGGCAACAACTACTCCTGAAATCAATTTCTAGAGTTTTGAGATACTTTCATAATGTAGAAACTTTTGACGTTTGTTATTTGTTTTTGTTGAGAAGTATCATTCAAATAAGAATAGGTTTTTGCACGTAGGTTTTTCAGCCACGTTTGGGCCGAGGTTGGCAACCCGAGTAAATCCTCCCAATTAGGAATGCCGCATTGTAAGTATTATTAAAACTCATCAAACGTTGGTATTCCAAATTTCTATGGAAAAATAATTTTCCACTTGGAATATTCATGCCTATTAGCACAGAATACGGACACACACAGTGAAGGGAAAATATGTATTTTCTGTAAGGAGGATTTCGTAGAAATGTATTCTTGTTTCATATCAGTGATCTTTGAATACACATTTTTGTTTGTTAGGTCATTTATGAGTCGTAGGATACTGTTAGCGTACTTTCTATTGACATAATATCTGATATCTTTTTGCGTTTAGCTAGTTTTGTTATTCGCACTTGTTGATCGACCAGGTTAAGCTACGGTTGGCGCGGTTGGTCCGTGGATGGGTGACTATCTTTACATACCGAGTACTCTTCGTGCCTCGGTAAGCACGGTAAGCCGTTGAGCCCGGCTGTCTACAATATATCCACAGAAACACAGCTGTATATAATACAGCTGTGCTTCTGGGGAGTTTGTTGCGCTACTTCTTCCCAGCTTAAGCACTAGGATGTGGTGAAGGGTGGGCGTTTTGGGGGAATGTCTTATGTAATTTTGACGTTCGAAAAGTGCTGACTCTCATACCCATTTGAATAACTGACTTTTCATTTTGATTTGGCATTTTTGAATCTTTGATACCCGCTACGGGTAATCAGAAGCCAGAAAGTCTGACTAACGGTTTTACCAAGGAGTATCGTGTTACCCAGTAACTGGGTTGTGGAGGTCAGATAAGCAATTGCTCAATATAAAATACTGGTATCCAGCGGGAAGCCGACCCCAATATAGTTGAGAAAAGGCTAGGCAGATTCAGGCTCATTGAGTTCATTTTGCTACGCTATTGAAGTTTACCTACTGCGTAACTTTGCTGCAATTCAAACTTTATGAAGTTTTATACGCGGATCATAGAATTGATAGAGGAGTTATTTTAATGGATAGGGCGAACTACGTTATAATCTACGATTTGGAGTTATGTTATTTTAGATATTGTGCACAGTCTAAATAAACATGTAAGATCCTAAATAGAACTATTTCCAAATATATTTTTTTAATTGAAAGACGAAATTTTTCCTCTCACAAATAATTTAAGGGCCATGAAACGGAGACGAAATACCGACATCTCAACACTATTCTGAGACAAATCGATCCGTCTGAAAATTGCAAAAAATCGATTCATTTGAAGCCTACGTTACTCGTAGTATCGTTCCAGTCAAAAGAATTGGACAGTGACGTATAATAACTGTAAATCTCGTCGGATTCTTCTCTTACAACTTACAAATCCCGGCTGATTACGACCAGGATAAAGGACGAAAAAAGAGATAGGTAGTAGATGCCCTCTCTGTCTGGTATACACGCTCTATGTGAAGCGGGGGAGGGCGCGCGGGGCAGAGTTGCACCGCTCGACGTACCGTCCGTAGCTCGACTGAACTCGACTCCTACTACATTCGGTTCAGTCGTTCGTAAGCCACAGTAGGGGCACGTCGCGCCGCGAGTTAAATTTCATTCGATCGGCGTCACATGTAAGTGCGATGGACGTACTCCCGAGCGGTAACCTATTCCGGGAACTGCAGGACATCACTGACACCGGCTTCTTCGAGTTCAAGCTGTCTCTGGAAGACTACTGGCAACAGGTGAGTGCTGAGCGGTCTTAAGTCACCACAGTGCTATGCTAAGCGGGCGATCTGTTAAGGCTAAGCGCAATTGTTCAACACTTCGAGTTTTCGAGCAGGGTGACACCAATGAAATGGGTCTGCGCCTGCGTATTTAAGAAGCGGTCGATTTTCAATAGGCACAAGCCTGAAATCTCCGTTTTTGGTTTAAGGCTCCGCGATGAAAATCGTTTGAGTAGTTAACATTCTTTGAGCGCTTACGGCATCACTAAAAATAAATAAAACATGGTGTAGTTGTGGTGTCCCGGTGCGTGATCCGACGGAATAAAAGTTGTGAGTGAGTTTTGAAACAGTTCGTATAGTATAGTATAGTATAGTATGCTGCGAATGTATGGCTCCGGGAAGTTAACGCGAGATTCGTAATTCGAGATTGTTGTGGCCGATCAAGGGACGTTCACTCTCGATGGGCAATCGACGTAGTTCAGTTTCACTTTCCTCCTATTTTATTTATTTTATTCAACACTGCATTCCTCAACGGTTATTTATAGTTTGTTTACGTTAAAACTGCTTTTGTTTTATTTTGTTTTTGTGTTGTTATCTGTGCATTTTATCTGAGTTTTGTGTTTATGTTGCTGGCCGGTGGCTGTATGATGCAATGCCAATGTCTTTAAACTTTTTTTTGCAAATAATTTAATTTATCTATTTTGACGTTTATTTGTTTTTTAATAATATTTTGTGTTTTGAGGCAAGGATGACGGTTGCAAAAGTGAGTGAGCGCGGTTACGCCAGACAGTCGATTACATGTCTAGACGAAATTATTAGTCGACTATTTTAATAGTTTATTTTTCATTGCATCACGGGTTAGCGATAGCGTGTATGTATGGGCGCATTCCGTATTAGACAAATAGTGATAATATCACGAAGTCAACCAAAATAAAAATCAGTACTAATGATCTGATAGCTCTTAAATTTTTTGACTATTCGATTTGGTCGGGTTCGCGATATTATCACTTTTGTTGCATTACGGAACACGGCATAGAAGTCAGGTAACTGGATTGATAAAACCAAATTGGCTATCCACTTTTATTCCCTGTGAAGTCAAGTTACAATTTGTCTTTCTTTTAAAGTCACAGTACACAGGTTTATAGATAATACGGGAAACAGACATATTATGTCAATCTGTTCAACAATTAATGTGTCTGTCTGTACAAACACATTTTCCGGAATATATTCAGGTAAATTTAAAATCGTTGGTGTTAAACTTTTAAATCCTGTAATAATAAAACTATTCTCAACAAAACAATCATAATCTTTAATTACTTAAAAAATATTATACATTTGATACCTACCAACCCGTGAATATTGTGCCCGCGTGGTGGATCACGACAATGGAAACATTATTTTATTTAAGTACCTATTCGGGAAAACAAACAATTACACACTAAGAATTACAAAAAGATGGGGTAAGTACTAAAATGATACAAAATAATGTGAAATCAACCACGTTCTCCACAGATACACAATCAGACAAATTGGTAAATTTTAAAAATTATACTATGATTAAGATAATATGTCTTAGTTTTAACTATATAATTTTGTAGTTTTCTACAAAACCCGTTATGTAGATGAACCCGGTAGATAGGTACATGTATAGAAATATTTAAAAAAAGACAGGAGAAGTCGCTAGGGGATGTCTATGTCCGCGCGACATGCTCGAAGTGTGCATATCACAGGCAAATGACCGTCTCCGCGAACTAGTGGGCTTTCGACCGTGAGCGTGATAAATTGTAAGAATACCATGTTATCCAGTGGTTTCTTGTGAAAACCGAAGCCAAAACAAAAACTTTACTAATCATGGAATCACTTGCCATATGTAGAAAAACAACAAACCGATATTTCTTGTCTTCACTACTTTATTATTGTTATCAAATATCAAAGCGAATGTTTTATTTTTGTGGTAAATACATTATCCTAAGTGTGTCGCTAAGTGTTTGGACCATTACTGTAAAATTCACATAACGATACTTTATTTATGCGGACGAGTCTCGTGGTACAGCCGCTGCGTCTTTCGGCCAGTTAATGATGTGCTTGTGCATCCACTAACGTAGGCTATCGACAACAATGTCGATTACCCAACGAATAAATTGCTGTTATAGTTTATTCTTCAATTTATCAACCGTTTTAACCCAATTAGATTCACCTGAAAAGATTACAGCCTAAACTAACGTAACCCGATTGTTTTATGTTGATTTCTTTTTTTACCAAATTATTTTTTTTAGCTACTCTTTGCTTATTTATAATACAATACTTTCTAGACATATCGATACTTATTTATTTTATTTTAGGTACTCATTTATTCAAATTAGGCTGAGATCAGCACTTTTCGAATGTCAAAATTACATAAAACAGTCCTCCAAAACGCCCACCGTTCACCTCTTCCTAGTGCTTTAGCTGGGAAGAAGAACTTCCGGGAGTATCTCTTTCTTTCTTATATCTATGGGTACATCACACGTGAACAAAAATATATAAATCCTTTTTGAAAAAGCACATTTGAAGATGGAATACTAAAAAACTCTGTTTAAATAAACAGGCCGACATGAAGAGTTGCCTGCCACCGTATAATATTTAGTACAATATATTAAAAAAAACACTGAAAATATCCACTGTCTGCCTGTAGCGGCTTATGAGATACAGCCCGCTTACAGACAGACGGACGGACGAAGATTCAAGAGAAAAGATTCAAATTTTAAACAAAAACGGTCCGTGTATTATTTGAATCGACGCGAGATCTAAGATAGAAAATAATTAGACATCTGGTGCCGATAACGGAAGCTGACGGGCAGCATACAGGTGCATACACTTATCTTACCATCTGGAATAATGCTCTCGTCACCTTTAACGATGCTAGGGCAGAGGGCGAGAGGGAGGGAGGAGAGATTATTTTAGTAGACGTTTGGTTGTCCAGAACCGAGGGGCTTGTCGCTACGTAATAACAGCCACATTGCGCGATCGGTCAGGTTACGCTACGTTTGACATACCAAGACCCCTCCGTGTCTACGAAAGCACGTTAAGCCGTTGGTCCCGACTGATCTTTGACAGTCGTTACCGAGTCGTCAGCAGCACCACTCTTACCAAAGGGTATCGGGTAGGTACCTGAAATCCACAACTACCCAGTTACTGGGTAACGCCCAGTAACTGGGTTGTGGATTTCAGGTAGACAGTCACTGCATGTGTACTGGTACACAGCTACATCTGGTTAGACTGGAAGCCGACCCCAACATAGTTGGGAAAAGGCTAGGCAGATAGTGATTTAGTCCAGCGTACGAGTATAATATAGGTAACTGTGAAAGTCTGAGAACAGGATAGGCAGACGCGCCATGTAAAATATCTACTAGTATTCAGCTGCATCAGACTGGAAGCTGACTCTAATATACCTAGTTGAGGAAAGGCTAGGCAGCTCGACAACGGGAGAAAATCGCTACTAATATTATGAATGAGAAAGTAACTCTGTCTGTCTGTGTGGTACGCTTTCACGGTTAAACCACTGAACCGGTCGTCATGAAATTTAGCAGAAATATAGCCTGGGATATGGAGAAGGACATGGGCTACCTTTTTACGCGATAACCGATCGCCACGCGGGCGGAGCAGTGGGCAAAAGCTAGTTTTTTTATAAAACTTGCTAAGTGTATGTACGCATACTTACTACTGGTCGTGGCTGTACACTCACGTGTCGCCTCTTGACGACTGTTCAAATGCACGGAATGCACTCAAGTGTCACTGCATAATGTTTAATAATTCATCACGCAACGAAATAGGGCGAAAACTGATAGGAATGACAGCATAATTATTTCTTTGAATTATTTAATACCTGATATCTGTGAATTATCTTTACAGTGCTGTTGTTCAGGTTATCGCTTTCACGTTTATATGGCAACATTGTAAGTGAATATTAATATTAAGTATAGCCCCGCAAGTCTCCCGTTGGAACAATATCACGCCTTGTTTCCCCGATTGGGCAGAGGTGTAGGTACCTATAGTACACGCACATTTCGCCAGTTATGTGTATAGGGGGCGATAATATTGCCATCAAATGGGCAAATATCGAGGCAGCTAATGTGAAATTCCGAGTAGAAAAAACCTCCCTCCCTCCCTCGATTTACCGGTCACATTTATTCTAGTCAATTTGCTAGGACATCAAGCAATCAACGTTTGTCGCGACACGTTTGTTGAGGAATTTGATTGCTTGAGCGATCAAATTCCTCAACAAACGTGTTAATCAAGTAACTGAAAAACTCAAAGCATTTATTTCAAATAAACCAATTATGCGCACATTTGAATAGTCAAGGCATCAGTCAGAAAAATGAAGCTAGTTGCCCATTTCAAAGCGTAGTAGGTACATAAGGAGAAGAACGGGCAAGAAACTCCATGGACAATCTTTAAATCAAAATATTGTTACGAAAAATTGGTTACATCATTCATGTTGAAGTTATATTACACGTGAGAACGATGCTAAAAGACGTGCACATTAAGGATGCCGGAAAAAAGAACAAAAATAAAACACAATTCAGAAATTAAAATAAGCCGTGGCAGCTAAGAGATGACCAGTCCCTATTTACGGCGGTTGATCACAAACGTGACGTATGGATCTTTATCATTCGGCTTAACAATTTTTAAGGTATTACCTGCTGCTTTCGTGTCTAAACGAGGTGAATATGTGCATCATAAATAGGTTAACGAATAATCCAGCCAGCCAGAATGAAAACAATATTGAATGCTGGCGCAGTCCGAGGGGGGTGAGCATAACGTAAACCTGTTTTTTGTGCAATAAAGTCTAATTTAATCTTTTTCTCTTCTTGCGAATATATATGCTTCTTCCCCCCAAGACTTTGGTTGCGACCGCGCTTGATTGAATGTCCACCAGTTTGCCAAACATGCAAAATTTTCATCACAATTCGACGCACATTCAACATTTCTAACAAAAATAAACTACCTATTCAATAATTATAAACGCCAATATTGATATGAAACGCTGATTAATATGAGCTGCGGGATAGTTGTGACTTTAATTTTGACAGTTCAACGACATGCCTACAGACATACATAAACTCACGCATTGTTTCCCATGGTGGTAGGCAGAAACTACAGAACGCCACCTGCAACGATCCTCACATACTCCTTTTGCCTCGTGTATGTTCTTACGTCTGTTCACATACGCAAATTGGGCCTCAAGTCTACTATTACAATAGTGTCAGAATGGTCTATCATTGATTTCACAATTGTTGATTTTGACAAGTTTGGTAATCTACTAACTAATATAATGGCGTCATTAAGATTTTCCAGTGGTCAGCCACTGACACTCCATTGAAAGACATGGCATTTATTGGTAATCTCGTACATAATTACAAATGAATGACTGACTTAGGTGTAAATCACTTCACACTTCACTCACGTATATACCTAGAACATTTACAAATTTTACTAAAGGCAAAAATTCTAATTTTGGTTAATGTAACACTTAAGCGAGCTATAAGATATCCAAAATTAATTAGTAGCACAAGCAATTATACATATTTGCTTTGTTGGCATTTAATTGTTAAAATGTTATAATATTTTGGAAATTACTATCTTATACTGCCAAACTGTTTCTGTAAAATATTACTAAGTTTTTGGAGAAAAATTGCCGCAACACTGCCGGTAGGCTCACAATCCTTTCATATCCTAAGGGGAAGGGCACGTCTCCCCTACCATTACAGCGCCCCCGGTCTACTCCTTGATATGCAATGGCCTCTGTAGCATCACGAAACATGAGGCTCCAGGGGCCAGTGCAAATCTTGGGGTTCATTTGATTAATCGAGTCTGGTCACCACGCTGGGATCGATGCATTTCATTTTCATTTTTCATTTCATCGATTCATTAATGAAATACGTGGTTAGTGGGAAGTGGTATTTTTCATCAGTGTTAAAACGATTGAAGTGTTGGTTGGGAAACCACATACATGTGAGAATAAATTCATTTTTCTATTCGAAACATTATAATTTACCAATTTATTTGCTTTAAAGCGAAATGCAAAGGTTTTTGTATAATCACGGTCCACGATCGATCAAGAGCTACGCTTGCCGCGGTTGGTCCGCGAATGGGTGACCCCTTTAAGGCCCTTTACAAGTTTACATACCAACACCCCTCTGTGCCTCGAAAAGTACCCCACGCCGTTCGTCGTTACGGGTCGTCAGAAGTTCGGACTACGATACCAAGACTGGTTGTCAGACTTTCGGAAGTCTGACAACCAGTCTTGGTATCGTATTACCCAGTAACTGGATGGATGTTTAGTATTTTACATGGAGCGACTGCCTATCAGCTGCATCCGACTAGACTGGAAGCCGACCCCAACATAGTTGGGAAAAGGCTAGGCAGATTATATTTAAAATATAGGATAGGATACGTTTTATCCCAGTATTACTTTTCCGTTGAAAATTTCCGACTACAACGCAGGCGAAACCGCGAGCAAAAGCTCTCCAGTAATAAAATTGGCTTAATTAATGGAAGTCGAGTGGCGTACTTCAAATTCACAGCTCACCGACAGCGATCAAATATTTGAAATAATTTCGCGTGTAAATAAATGGTGGGAATTAACAATACCCCAACTATTTGCTTAATTAACACCGGTTAATAGAGAAATGATTCAATGGTTTTAATATGCAAAAAAAAAAAACACGCGTTGAACCGAAATATTATCTCGAAGAGAATTAATTGACGGATCGCTAATTCCCTACTAAGATTTTAAATGCGAAAGTAACTCTGTCCGTCTGTTACGCTTTCACGCCTAAACCGCTGAACCGATCGTCATGAAACTTGACAGAGATATAGTTTGGGATATGGTGAACGACATAGCCTACTTTTATATGCGATAACCGACATCCACACGGGCGGAGCCGCGGGCAAAAGCTAGTAATATATATTAAAGCTTTACGAAACAAATAACCTTGTGTCTATTTTATATCACGCTAGAACATTTTAAAGATGAGTAAAAATGTCTGAAAATACGCTAAGCGAAAACGAAGTCATATCGTGGGCGACTTTATGCTAAAGAAGAAACCAGAAATTTCAAGCGAAGGAAGCCGCAGCCAGAAGCCGGTTTTAAATTGACGCAGCTTAGAGCAGCCATTTGAATTATATAATCTTAAGTAACAGGGCTTAGTTCTAGACTGACAGAGAACAGCGGGTATTCAACATTCAATCATTAGGGGCCATCAATAAATTACGTCACACGTTAAGGAGGGGGAGGGGGTTAACGAAATGTGAAATTGTGTGACAAGGGACAGGGGGGCAAAAGCTTTGTGACGTCACATGTTAAAATCACCATCATCTAAACTATTTCATTCTGTGTTAATTTTATGAAAGATGGACGGACCAGCAGTGGACGTCTTTCGGCTGAAATGATGATGATGATGATGAGGGGGTTTCACAAGTGTGACCACATGTGACAAGGATGAGAGGGGGTCAAAAACCATAAAAGTGTGACGTAATTTATAGATGGCCTCTGAATAGAGCTTTGATACGACTTACGAGTAGATCTGTTGAGAAGTACAATGCAAGCTGATGCTGATAAATGTAACAAAATCTCGGCGAGATTTTTGCACGCACTTAATTTTCAACACTCGGTGTTGAATCGAGCATTAAAACTCCATCTAAGTGTATTTCAACGCGTCGAAAACCCAATCCGTCTTATTACAAAACGCGATCTTACTTTAGTTCTAGCCTAAAACGCTCAGTCAGTTTTGGCAATATCAAATTTTCTCCTTTTTGGGTAAAGTTCTTAATACAAAATTGATAATTTCGTACTGGACTAAGTTGTCAGTTTTGTAAAAGGTATTTCGATTTCAGTTAGGTTCTTATTTCAAAAACAGACTCAGTGGTTTAAACCATACCTAAACAAAAACCTTGTTCTGTAATAAGGGTGGTATAGGTTTAGTTTGAAATACATACGCAAACATACATAAACTCACGCCTTCTTCCTATGGGGGTAAGCAGAAACTACAGAACGCTATCTGCGATTGATCCTTACATATTACTTTTGCGTTCATACTCTTCTGTTTATGTATGCACACCGACCTCGGTTGCAACTATATTTTTTTTTTGTTTTTACAAAACAATATATTTTTTTGGCTTTTACAGAAGTACTACGCACCTGACCTTGAGAGTAGGTACATCACCAATATTTCGTGCTAAGCCTGCTGTGTTAAAGCTGCTCATTCCGGGTCGCTTATAAAGAAAGTATAGTATATCTACAACTTCATTTTACCTATTTATAACTTAGCTTTTGCTGGCGGCTTCATTCGCGTGGAAGTCTGAAATTATCTCACGGAAACGGTGATAACTGGGTTAAAAAGTATAAGTTAAGAGCGTTCATCCCGTGCGGGCTTGCAACGTTGCATTTACAGTGGTTATTCGTGATTATTTCATGAAATGTAAATCAAAGTACCTATTTTTTTTTTCAGCCAAGCACTAGATCGTTGTTTTTATATTTTTTTACATTAACTCTTAAAAAAAATAAAAAAAATGTAATAAGTACTGCAAACAGAAAATGGGTAATTGACGGTATGTCGGATTTTAAAAGTAAATACCAAATTAATTGTAAAAATAATAGCAAATAAACTTATAAATACCAACGATCTAGTGCTTGGCTGAAAAAAATTGTACCTACTTTGGTTTGAACTTAACAAGATATTATACACGAAAAACCACTTGAAATGCGATGTTGCCAGCCCGCGCCGGAATAACGCTCTTTATCTAGGTTTCAAAATTGGAGGTTGTAGGTTCAAACACAGTCAGGCGCTTTACTTTGTTCAAATTATTTCATCATCACTGCTCTCAAAACGGTGAACGAAAACATCGTGACGAAATCGGCACGTCCTAGAACTAAAAATTCGCAGACACGTGACATCTACCAACCCACTGGGTCCGCGTGGTGGATTACGGCCGCTCCCACTCACCGAGAGAAGGCATGAGTCCCAGCTGTAGGAATGTACCTATGTATGTAGACACGTTAAAGCAGGTTGAACCAACTGTTTCAATCCACAAACGGGTCGACTTCGAACCGTGTTTACCGACACTTACAGGGCCGGAAACACTGCGTAAACATAGTTATTTTAAAACCCAGTTTATAGGTAAATAGTTATTGTTTAAACTGAGAGTTCGTTGTGGTCTTCACGGTCCATTACGGCCAGTGGGTCGGCAGAGTCCAAGGTCAAGATTATGTTATTTATTAAGGACAAACATATGTATGTATGGCTTTACTCAGTATTATAAACACACGCTTTTGCTAGCGGTTTCGCCCGCGTGTATGATGAAAATTATACCACGTCAACATACTAACGGCATAAAATTCCAGGTTTATAAACTATCTGTGTGCCAAATTTCATCCAAATCACTTTACCCATTTCCGCATGATTGAGTAAGAAACATCCAAACATGCAAATCACATTTATAATATTATATAGGGTAATTGTTTACAAAAACAATGAATGCAGATCGAAAAGTTGCATTCAAACCGATCTTTATACATATCAGAAAAACTGAAAACGTGTAGATATACGTTTTATACATAAAACGTATATAAAAGATAAAGTTAGTGCAGGTGGCATACGACCACGGCTTTATTTTATTTTTTAGATCATGATTTTCTGTCCTCTGGGGAGTTTTACACTCTCGACAACGGACTCATTTGTCAAAATGTGATAAGTAGTTTAGAAGTAAAAAGGGAACAGTTGAACATACATACCTTTTTTTTACTTCGCCATAGTCCGGGTAAAACTGAGCATTTTACGTTGCCCCCATTGGGCAGCGCCCTTAATCGAAGATAAATCAAATTATCTCCCACCGCGGGTTTAAATTTAAACTAACCAAGTCAAGCACACCAATTTAACAGCCAGTAGACTAAGAGAATACGTTTAAAAGCGCCATTTTGTGTGCAAGCCACACGGAATTTTAAGCGAGAATTTGAGCTATCAATGGCATTTCAATTCATTGCTTTGTGTACATGGATGGGCAGAATTCCATGTACACAAATGCAATGAATGGACCATGCTGGGCGCTCTGGATCATCAATCTTCTGTATCAATGCACTTCACCGCAGCTGAAGCAAACAAGCGAGCGTTTCATTAAAATATAACGGATTATTCAGAAAATGGTGGACTCTTTATAATTTTGCAGGGAAACGTTTACAAAACATAAAACATGATCAGCCTATAATGTTCCCACTGCTGGGACACGGGCCTCCCCTCTGTGAGAGGGAATGGGCGGGATGGCAGATGTCACATGGCTTGGAATTTTTGGTTCTGAGACATGTCGGTTTCCACACGATGTTTTCATACGACGTTTTTCGTTTGAGAACATATACTTCCACATAATAGACATAACGGACAGTCCCCTATGTAGGGCTTGTATGGTGGCTGAGGAAACCGTTTAGCACTCTCTCTCTCGCTGCTCTTTGAATCACAGAACAGCAAAAACAGTCACATCACAAAACAGAAGTTGCAAGTAGGCGGGGCCCGCGTACCCCGAAGTTTGCGGAGTTCGGCATAAGTCTGCTTCCGCGCACGTACCACGCACATCTGAGGGGCAATTCTGCTAATTTTAAGAACGTTCACAGTCTGATCTCAGTGTCAATCTGTCAAAAATTCCTCGAGTTTCCATACATTTCTGACACATTTTTGAAATTCGATTGTCGCTGAGATGACACTGCGAACGTTTTTAATTACGAGAATTGGCCTCCAGTCTTGTTATAATTGCCACTGTGACAACAATTTGAAATAAAAAAGTTTTTATTTTTCACCTTTTAGTTATTTTACCTGCCCCATAACTACTCGTATACCACTACTTGCTATGCAAATAACAGTTACAGGAAGCAGCAGAATATTATCAAGATACATAAAGTGGATTAACAACGTATTGTCGAGGCAAACGCAAAAACTACCGAAGAAAAGTTAATAAAAATTGTACCTATAGGAAAAATTTTATCCATTAAAAAAAACGAAATCAATGAAACATATGTACATACAAAAAATACATACCTACAGACGAATTGAGAACCTTCTCCTTTTTGAAGTCGGTTAATTTAAAAAAAAACAGATTGTGCTTTTTTAGAATGTTTGGGTTCACTGGTTCCGATACTAATGAAGCGATCATACAGGATAAGTTTTTATCCAGTGCGCAAATTTTAACCATGAATTCAGCATATCATTCTAGAACCCCTAGCGCAGAAATTTTTCGCTGGATATACAAAAAATAAACAGCTGTTCCATACATTTTGACCGCGTAGGTATTGCACTTTTCTATGAAACAGCTGATTTTTTTTTTGTATAACCGGCTTATAATTTCTGTGCTAGGGGTTCCAGAATGATATGCTGAATTCATGGTTACTATTTGCGCACTGGATAAAAACTTACCCTGTATATGCGACTTCTACTGTTTTTTTTCTGTTCTGTGCTTTGCATGCACAGGCGTTATCTAAACTAGGACAGAACCCTCGGGACACCCAAATCTTATAAAGATGTTGTTAACAGACCAGGAGATATAATGAACTTCTTAAGGGAGATGAGCTGGTAGGAATATGGCCCCCGCAAAATGGTCCACTTGAAGGACTAAGTGCAGAGACCAAACCCTCGAACGGAACGCTAAAAAACACAGACTGACAACTGAACAAAAATGCGTTAAAGCATAGTTACATAGGTTTTTTTATCTTCTTTTTTCGTAGGTCTTCGTTTGAAAACGGATTCCGATCAAGCAATACAAATGCCGCGCAAACTTTCACGAAAACATTCTGCAAGTCTGTGGAATTCCTGCGTTGAATGAGGGACATTTGATTTTAGTTATAATTTTAAATTTTTTCAGTTTTCTAGTAGGTATACTAATTTCGGTGTTCGGTGGTTTTAGTGGAGACTTGCTCTTACAAGAAAGATTAACTAACTAAATACAAGTACCTATTTTACATGGAGCGACCCGAGCGACTGCCTATCTGACCTCTACAACCCAGTTCACGGTACCCCTGGTAAGACTGGTTGTCAAACTTCGGCAGCTAAAAAATATTACTACTTACTACCCCCTTTATCGATTGTTACGAAACGAAAAAGAGTAAGTTCTAATACTCAAACATGGCTACTGAAAAATCACAAAAAAATATGATACTACAAGAAAATATTCTATGAGGTTTTTTAGTTCATGACGTTATGTCCCCTAGCCATATTAATTTAATGGGACGTCACATACCCCATATCCAGCGGCCAATCAAGACCCTTCCAACGATACCTCATTTGTCAAATTATTATAAGCAGTTCACAAGTTATGAGGCAACAGATGAACACACATACATACATACAAACCGGTCAAAATCATAGCACTGGTTTTTGCTTTGCCGGATGAAAAGGGAAACAAGAAAGACAGGCCAACGATTACAAATAAAAACAAATAAGTGATGCTGTCGCCTATTATTCTTGGCTGACCATCCCTTTGACCTCAGTCACCGCACTAAAGGTAATGGCTATCGATTAAACTCCGCTTACTGACGCCAGTGAGGCAGTGATGGGAAAATAGCTATAAATTGACGGTAGATAAATATTGTTACACTATGTTGGATTTCAGCCGGGATATTGGCGCTACTTTTTTAAATTTTCTTTTCTAACCGACTTGAATATCGGTTCTCAATTCGTTTTGTGCGTCTTTTTGCTTGTTTTATGTTCCGCGTTGTGGCAATTTTGGGTCGAGTACGACAAGTTTTTTTTTTTCTAATAGTTGTGGTATGCGTATGCCTCAGAGGTGCTATGTAAATTTTATCGACATAAATTGGGTAGCTTTTGCGTTAGGTTCGATAATACGTATTTAATCCAATTTGTGTATCTATCTTGTTGATGCTCTAATACTTCCTGTCACTGTTGTTTACATAGCCAGTAGTGGTATACGAATTGGTGTGGGGTAGGTACCATAGCTAAACAGTCAGAAAAGTGACTTTATTTTCGAAAGTCGGGAGCAAAAACAGGTCCAATGACTTCCGAAATAAATGTTATTTTTCACTTTGTTGTGTTTTGTTTCTAACTCGGTTGTTTATTTTAAAATTAATTAGCTATCATAATTTAAACTGTTGCACGGGAATTTATCGGCGACCATATTTGCTTTTTTTTTTTGTGGAGACGGCTCTGTGTCTCAGTAGTGTTCCAAAGTTTACTACAACTAATTTATTGCTAGAAATGTTAATTTTGATAGAAATTTCCTTCATCGTATGTCACGTGGGCGTAGGGGACTGCTATTTTCGTCCACATCACTAATTAGCCTTAGCACGCCCTATTTAACACACCTACAAACCGTTGACCCCGATTTCGAACTACACTCCCGAATACACTTTGCACTCCGACCCTTCTGTTCTTTTTTGAACCATTAAAAAATAACTGTTAGTGTAACCGTTACTACGTGCCTACAGACCGATTTTAATTAAAGCTAATTTGGTACAATTAGTAATAGTCAGTATGTACGGTGGATTTTACAAGCGTTGACTTTTACGTCATTTTGGACTGGGATGTTCAGATATAGAATGCATTAGACTGATATTTCTGAACATCACATAATTATTTCTGATCAATTTCTTTCTAACCTATCAATATCTCTAGTTCTCAACTAGCTGTGTGTTCTCTGGCGTGGCTTTTTTTTTGATGTTGGGAAACCATCAAATAACTTTTCCCGCTATGGGTGAGCGGGAGCGTGTCAGATTGTTACTGACTAAAACCCGCCACAGGGGCCACGGTATATTTTTCGATCAACCCGCAGGCCTGGCAGGCTGGCTATAAGGGAATTCGACGCGCAAATTGGAACCACGAAAACAGCACCTGATTCTAGACCCCCTAGCATAGATATTTTATGTCGGTTATCAAAAATAAAGCAGCAATTTCATGGAAAAGTGCGATATCTACGCGGTCTAAATGTGTGGAACAGCATTTTTTTATATAACTAGGGAAATATTTTCAACGGCTTCAGAATCATATAGGTACTAAAATCCATGCTAACAGGCTTCGAGTCGATGTTTCTGCCAGCCTGTACAATTTATCTATGCAAAAAAAAAAAAATGCTGGACATAAGCCTCCCTCAAAAGGGGGGTTTTGCCATAATCGCCACGCTTGGCAGGCGGGTTGGGATCGCAGTATGGTGGTAAAATGCAGTCCCTTAGTCGCTTTCTACGACACCCACGGGAAGAAAAATGGGATGGTGCTATTCTTTTACGTCCGACACCGCACGGAACAAAAAGAAAAACCAATATTTCAAATGCAATTTATAAGTGTTTAAATGAAACAAAGAATAATATTTATAATAAATTTAAATCACGCTTTCCGGTTTCTCACTTGAGTCATAAGCGGATTTAAAATTAAAATGGCCAGCCGGAGAGACATTGCATTTTTTAAACTACAAGCAGTTCATTTATTCATTTAACAGATTGGATTACACTTCCAAAAGAAAGAAAGAAAATGAATTTAATGAAGTTGAAAACATTCTATCTTATCAAAAACAGAAGTTGTTTTATTGATGATTTACATGATTATATTTCTGTAAGCAGATACGTGTTTTTTTTGGAGGTGGGAACTCATCAAATAACTTCTCCCGCTCTGGGTGGAGCAGGAGGGCGTGTCAGACTTTTACTGACTAAAACCCACCCGTGTTCCCTCAGTTGCCTGTGTGCCAGGGGCCACGGTATCTCTTTTGAACAACCCGCACCCGTGGCAGAGAACATACGTGTTACGGTCGAAAATCATACTTTTTCAACATACAGCCTGACATTCACCTGCAGATTTTAATTTTGTTGGTTACCTTAGTGCATGCCCCATTCATTTATTAACGTTTTGCTTTTCCCTTATTTTAACTAGCTTTTGCCAGCGATTTCGCCCGCGTGGAGGTCGAAAATCATCCCACGAGAACGAACTACCGGGATAAAAAGTATCCTACATGTTAATCCAGATTAGGTATAAACTAAATTTTGTGAGCCATTCTGCGTGATTATGTAACAAACATAATTTTAGTAGGATGAAGCACTCAAACATAATTTTTGTGTCAGTCTTTTTAGAATTCATTTTTTCAGTGTGAATGGTCCAAACTGAAAATAAAACGTGTGCCAAATCTCATTCAAATCCGTCCAGCCGTTTTTGCGTAAAAGAGTAACAAACATCCATCCATTCTCACAAACTTTCCCATATTAATTTTCCCATTTAATATTAATAGGATAGGAATTTAGCGTCCCATGAATATCTTCTTTACAATTAACAAGATTAACCTTTCTGTCCCTACTCTAAGGTAAAATAAACGATCAACATAACAAGTTAACAGTTTACAACACGAGATCGCCTGTTGGTATGTTTATAAACACGACCGTGCACCACATTCCGTGGTGGAATGGAGGAAAACATCGGGCCTGTTTGTGAACGGTTCCGACCGAAAGACCATTTTGTAAATGGTGAATATACTCGTAGAGAGAGCATTTTTCAGCAGAGGAATATTCCGAGATAACACAAAAGGTATAAAAAAATGCATTTGATTTTTAAAAGAGTACACTTTTAATCGGTCCGCCCGCCCCGGGACTTGGATGTTGAGATTTTAACTTTACATACGGATGCTAGAGTAAAGTTTGTTCTATTTCTCTGCAAAAATTGTTGCATTTGTGGTGTGTTCAAAAAATAAATGCTGTTCCATACTTGGCTTGGCTTGGCTGAAACACCATTTTTTTACACGCTTTTATTAGCTTGGTATGTACCTATGTAACTGAATCTTTGCACACTAATCAAGGACCGTTGACAATTCAATAATTACATAACATTGCGCCATTATGCAAGACACAAAAAAAAAAATTGTTAGCTGAACTAAAAAAGTAGAAAACAATTTAAAAAAGAAAAGAAAATAAGAATGGAGTCATTAATAATTAATTAATCACTATCCTTTTGCGTGTTTTTTTATTTTATTTATTATTTATTTTAAAATAACCGTCGCAAGATATCGAAGTCATTGATCATCATTACTCTTCGATAGATACTATACACGTGGGTAAAGTATTGCCAGTTAATTTAACTAGACCCTAAATATTTAGAGGGCGCTTCTAACTCTTAATTCACATAATTGTCCACTGTGCTGTGATATTCTGCCTACTCATTCAAAAATCAAGTCATTTATTCAAACTAGGCTGAGAGTCAGCACTTTATG
The DNA here is from genome assembly GCA_949987655.1 of Polymixis flavicincta. NCBI lineage: Eukaryota > Metazoa > Arthropoda > Insecta > Lepidoptera > Noctuidae > Polymixis > Polymixis flavicincta. Next base: position 3,137,368 of record OX465171.1, on the reverse strand, counting down.
AAAATCAAAATTGCAACAGACAGTCCCCCAAAACGCCCGCCCTTCACCACTTCCTAGTGCTTTAGCTGGGAAGAAGTGGCGTAACAAACTGTCCAACAGCACAACTGACTGTTTAGTTAGAAGAACTTGATTCTTCATTGGTGTTGTGAGTTTGTGACCAGTTGGGGCAGTTGCTATTGAGTAGCCTTGTGGACGACATGCCTTATTGTGCACACAACTCGGGTTTCGCCCTAGAAACAAATCAGACAGAACGAAACTTGCACATAATGTAGTTTCAGAATTCCTTACAAATGAGACAACTCCTGGCTCGAAGTTATTCCCACAATAGGTTTATCAAACAATAGGCACTCCTAAGCGCGGAAAAGTTTTAACTGCTCTGGATATGAAATGGTATTTTAATTAAATGTTGTTTTTTTCTGTGAGTAGATCGTTTGAGACGATTTTGTACGTGAATAAACAATTTCGGTTTTTAATAAAAACAAGCTGTTTTTTTAGGTATCGTTATCTATAATTTATTTGGCATTGCCAAATAATACACAGAAGCAAGGTGTTTTCTTAATATTAATTACACTTATTATTGTATTGTTAGTACCTCTTATGTAGTTACCTATGGCTCATAATTAACTTCATTACTATTGTAAAGTTTGATCCGCAACTTTTCAAAGTTTTATTCATCCCTGGTTTAAACCATCGAGCTTGTTTAGGAAAGAAGAATCTAAGAGCAATCCAAATACAGTTCTTTTTACAAAACTCACAGCTTAGTACGGTGCTACCGTTGGCAGACGGGTTGGCGATCGCAGTATTGTGGTAAAATGCATAGATAACGCTGCTGCCCATTCTCTGGTAAGACCCTTTTACGAAACTCACGGGAAGAAATGAATTTAACCCGAGTCGAAATAAAGTTAGAAATGCAAAAACTGGGTCTTTGTTTTAGGTTAGAATTAAAGTTAGATTGCGTTTTGTAATAAGACGGAATAATACGTAGTTTACGCAAATAGTCACTGGATAAACTTTATTATATAAGTACGCTGACGTGCTTTTGGCTATTATACCGCGTATCGAGAACTGTCAGTGTCAATATTCCACAACAATATTAATACAAACAGCCGGCTCTGACCGCGTTCGAGTTCATTGGTCATGAAATCCGCACTTCGTTGTATTCGTTATTGGTTTTCAGTTTAAATGTAGCCAGACTTCGAGCAATATATCATTGACGTATTTTTTATTTTCACGAACAATAATTAAATTCCAAAAAAAAAACGTGCGTGTGCTTTTATCTGCGAATGATTTTGTTGAAAATGCAAACAAAAATACCTGATATTTTTGTAGATTTTGATCACCCACGTCAGTTTTCCCAAAGACTTTGGGGTCGTTCAGAACACAACACAATTTCAACAACATAAGAATAATTTTCTTGACTGTCAACAGTTATGCTTGCAATTATTATATAATATTACATTGTAAACTGAAAACTGACTGTCTTTGCACAGTCTCATCGCCCAAAGTCTATTTTCCCAAAGACTTTGGGATCATTTACAAAATCCATGTTACGCCAATAGGAGAAAATCCTGATTATAAAACTTCTTTAAAGAATCGCCCTAAATAAAACAATTCTAAATTCGAATCAAGCATAAACTATGTCAACGCTTACCCTAGCAGGAGACAGCGGCAAATGCTTACCTGTAGATAAAAATATAATGTTAACACAAAAGGGTAATATTAATACAAGAAACAATTTTTATAAAAAAACAAAAACCTCTGCAAAGCGAAGACCTAAAATACCTGAGTTTCGGTTTCGGAGGAATGTGCCTTAATAAATAGTTTTTAATACACAAACCATTTTCTAAATTATGACATTAATGTTGCTTCACACATTAAAATATTTTCAGGTGATTTTCATTTTAGATCATTCTCGTTTAATCCAAGTTCATTGGTGACCGTGTAATGTTATACATATTTTTTTTGAATCGCACGTAATGAAAAAAGTGGATCGGACTCAGACTGTTCTCAAAATTAGAGTGAACACACGGCTTATTAGTCCGTTCGCACGGATTTACTCACCCAAATCTGGCGAATGTACACTTTAAAATAATGTATTACTTTCTACAGGCGACTCGCATGAAGTAATTTAATGTGTGCGAATTGACAACTACAGAAATATGTATTAGATGGTTTGCACGTTTTTGCATTTGCCCATAGTTTGCATGCACTTGGACTAGAGCTTTTTTCATAATTTTATTGCATAAAATTCAAAACATGCACATTGCATAGTACGTAGAGTGTTCGATTCGCCGACAAAAAAATTAACTTGTAGTTTGAGTTTGACCCACACTAACACGTGCAGAACTGCTAAATCCTATTAAGAGCGTTCATCCCAACGGGGTAGAAACGGCAACGGCGCGTTTATAGCGGTTTTCGTGATTATTTCGTTAAATACAAACAAAAGTAAACATTTTTTTTTCACCCAAGCTCTAGATCGTCGGCATTTACAAGTTATTATGTGATTTTTTAATTTTTTTTTTTGTTATTTGCTTATAAAAATCGACATACCGTCAGTTATTTTCCATTTGCGTTACTTAGTACGATTAAATATTTTGATTAAAGAGTAAATGTTAAAAGAATAAATAAATACCAACGATCCAGTGCTTGGCTGAAAAAAATATATAGCAGTTTTGTTCGTATTTAATGAAATAATCACGAAAATGTAATAAATGCGTTGTTGCCAGCCTGCAAAATTGATATTGTTTCGGCTTCTAACAATTCGCAATCAGAACTTTTGCTGGCTGCTAAGTCGACGTAACAAAATCGCGGTGCGTTATTGTGCACTGGATTTTCGACTCTCGGCATTGAACCGAAAATTGAGAATCCAACAAGAGTTAGCGCGGCTTAGTTACGTCTGGAAACGTGGGCTAAAACAGTAAAATTTAAAAGGTGTAATAAATTACTATTGATTACAAAAATCCAACCTCTAAAATAGTTTAATAGGAATAAAACTACTGTTTCTTGTGTGACAAATAATTTTTGACAATTTTGTAAGTTGATGTTAGACTTTCGCATAAAGTTTTAAATTTGTATTTTCTGAATTTTTATCTTCTACACTCCACTCAACTCAAAGCATATATCTATAAACTAATAATGAAACTGAAGAGTTTGTTTGACCGCGCTAATCTCTGAAACGATCAGCCGGATATGAAAAAAAAAATGCATTTCACAGCCCAATTCTTGGTTAAATTTTTATCCTGTATGATGGGCTATACAACATTATTTTAAGTACATATAAATGCGAAACCTGATTAAAGTTTTTTCAGAATAAGTAACTGAATCGATTCCAGTAATTTTTACACCATGTTATACATATTTCTTCCCAAAAAAGTGTTTCAAGTGTGATGGAAATAGTTATCGCTAGTTAAAAACAATAAAATCGCCGTACGGTTAGGTACCTACCTACTGCCTAATTATTATCAATGAGCACAATACGACCCTGGACACGCGGCGTCGGCGGCGCGGCTGCGCCCCGTGGTGACCATGTTTATGTAGACAACCAGGTAACATAACAAGCTTATAACTTTGTGATTTTTCGTGATAAGGTTTTAAAATTTTGTACATAGATTCTTTACATAAAATACTAGACACGCGTTACGGGTTTCGCATATACTAAAACTACAGTTGTATGCTTACGGTGTTGTAATTCTGCATAAACTATGGTTCAAAGCCGAAATTCCTGCTTACGTAAAACCTACCTGAATTTGAAACGAAACTTCGCAAAAGGTTTTTGAACTCGCCTTTTTTCATCTGTCTAATATGATTTTAACTGAGTTCAAGATTACGCTTTTCTTATCCCGGCTGGTAAATGTCATTTTTGTGGCTTCCTTAAAGAATTTTGAAGTTGTACGTTACTTGATCATTGTTTCAGTAGGGTTTCAGTAAGGGCAATGCCTCTGGCTATCCCTCGGAGTTATGTATTAAGTATGGTCAGTTAGTTATGGCTAAGACTCTCATGTACATTCTTTTGTATTTACTGAATGTGACAATTTTGTAGGCCTTGTGCACACTAGATTTGTAGACCATTTTCACTGTCCTCCCATACCTATGTGAACCTGTAACCACTGTGTGTTGGAACCATTGTAAAAGCAGCTTATTTTTAAAAGAGTAACCGTGGAATTTCTTGCCGGCTCTTCTCCATAGGAACGACCTATAGGCACCGTGCACCTAGCTTCTGAAGTTTCGTAAGTGCCCATGCAGTTTTATGTGAAATAAATCATTTTGATTTGATAGAAATTGCCTTACTATCGTCAGTTCTACTCAAAAAAGGTTTTAAAAACCTTTGATAGTAATTTTGAATCGTCAAGTCACGGTGGGACTTGTGGCTAAGTAATTTCACCCGTACGGGTCAATCGCTTGCCGAACTTTGTCCGTGGATTGGTGACTATGTTTACATACCAAGTCCATACAGTGTCTCGGAAAGCACGTTAAGCTGTTGACCCTGGTTGTCATTCATCAGATCTTCGACAGTCGGTATTGATTGTCAGAAGCTCGGAAGTCTAACCAACGGGTATTGTATTATCCAGTCAGTCGCTCCATGTATAATGCTAGTATTCAGCTGCATCTAGTTCCACTGGGAGCTTGCCCAAAAATAGTTGCCCAGGCTAGGAGATGATGAGATAGATAGCTACCCGTGTAACTTACTTATGTTCGTGAAACTGTAGGGAGCGGCAGTTAACATTAAAACTATCGAGGTACTTAGGTAGATTGTGGTTGAATCAATAATGTTCTATGTAAAGGTACAAGGCGGTAGTCGCTTTATTACGGGGCCATGTCATGTACAATCCGTCAGTTTGATAGATTTTCAACTTTATTACTTAAGCGGAACCTAGTCGCGGGCTCGAACTCACTGATGGGCCTGGCTAAAAATCACGCTGTCTCACCAGGCTTCGTATCCGACAGAGGTAGTACCCGCGATGAGCTTAGACGCTCTGTCTACACGCACAACGTTATTGAGTGAGCTGCAGGATCAGTTATAGTAAAACAGGCGCTTAAAAATTAAGAAAAGTCCTTTGGAAGATAGGGTTTTCTGAAAAAAAAAAAAACACTCCATAAATCAATGATCAATTACGTTTATTGAACTTTGCGATAATTGAGCTTTGTCGATATCGACTTAGTTTTGGAAATTTTACACTTCTTTTATTACTTAAACACGCCCAAAGTTAGGTAAAATTAGCAACAAAAACGAATCTTTGTTATCTCCTTACTTTTTATTGGTTGGTTTTTTTTTTACAGAAAAACGCAAGTTCTGAAAGTAGTTGTTCATAATAGATTTCAGTGATATTTAATTTCGGTAATTTTTTCAAGAATTATGTACATATTTTACCATATTGACCGCCGACTGAGTCAAAGAAAATTTATTCTTAAATATAGGCAGTAAGACTCAATTTTAAATGCATATAGTGACGCAAATGTCAACACTATTATCTTTAGCCATTGTATTTTGCTTTTAACTAGAGACTAATTGGTGTATGAGGTCTTGCGTTAATAATGGTAGGTACATGTTGTATACATACGTAGCATATACATAATCATCCTATAACGTTCATGTTTCGTTTTGAGAGCAGTGTACGGCTCTTGGTTGAATTCAGAGTTAGTCGACTACGAAACACGAACCAATGTGTTTAGTAGTCGACTAAAAAATACGTTCGTAAAAACCACGAATTTACAGTTTTCATAAACACAGCGCAAGTTTCACGTTCCCTGGCGCTTGGAACTAAAAATAGAATCCAAATAAACCATCAGTTGATTGGTCTAGACAAAAATGTAAATACAGAAGTTTGTACACGATAATGTTGAATAAAAAATAATTTTCGTCGATGTCCTTTAAATGGATCAGTTGGGCTATTCTGCAAAAATCTCACCGGGGCAATGTGAGCTGTATATCCCTTCTCCGCAGAATCGGCCTTCATTTGCGTTGTACTCGCGTCCGGGTTTGCTTGTTTTACCAGATGAACGAATCAAAACGAGTACGTTGAAATTGTACCACGTGGCGTTCTGTAGTCTCTCTCCGCCACGGCGAAAAAAGTCTGTGAATTAGTGTCCCCACAGTGAAATTGCGTGTTTATCAAATGATGACACTACGATTTGTCGAGTTGTAGCTTTTTCAGAATGCTGACTCTCAAAGAATGACAGTTGTCTTTTGGTTTGCAGTCAATTTTCTTAGCAATTAATGTCGGCTTATAAGTGGAATCGACCGTATTTACTCGCCCATATACTATATATTATTTCCTGACCAGACGATTCGCACGAACTTAATTTATTTGTGGGCGAATCGACAAATGCAAAAATATGTATTAATTTTATTGGCACTTGTTCAATTTTATACATGGACTTGCAGTGTACTTTTCTAATATTATTTTTGGCGTAACATTCAAAAGGTGCCTATTGCGTAATAGGTATTTCTGGAATTGTCGATTCGCCCACAGATAAATTGACTTTGTGCGAATGACCTCCAAAAAATAATATATAATTGAAAAGTATCGAATTTCCCTTACGAGGGCTTTTATAAATCGAAGTGCTCAATTTTAGAAAAATTTAACGGTGCGTGGTAGCCGATCTCGCCTGTGTGTCTAGTGAAGTACGCTACGCAAACATGCTAGCCAATGCGTCGGACACCCAGGAACAAACCGGCGCAGACTAAAGCTAAATCCCGCGCGTCCCGAGATTTATTACTGATTCATAGCATTCAACAATTGTTTAAAATATTATTTTAGTTCTAAATAGACTGTTTGTTTTTTCAAGCAAGTTGACTAAGTAACTTTAGTTGTTAAACATACATAGATTTAAAAAAAGAACACGAAAAATTATCATAAATTCTGTTTTACGGATTTCGTTTTTTTGTGTTACTGTACGAAACTTAAAAAAAAAATTGAGCATTCTAAAATACAAGGCACTGTAATACCATGGTCATTTTTATAAATTAATAAACTGATATATATGTTCCATGTAATAAAGCATCTAGAGATGTCCGAAAGCAAAATTTTATGAAACATCATTTGCCGAGACAAGGTTTTAATTTATGTAAACAAATTGAAATATTTTTTAGAACACTCCCTAGACCAATAATGAATTTTTTAGGACATCTTTTTGTATTTTATTTTTGTCTATCTAAACCAACATCACACATCAAATCTCGAGTCAAACGTTCAAATTTAAGAACAAATGTGCAGGCGCCCTTACATAACTTAATGTTTAGTATCTACCCAGCGTAGGTAGTACATAGTAGGAATGTTGTAGAGGTACAAGTTCCCAACTGAAGGGCTAAAGGGCGCGTGAAGGTAGGAGCCGATCGATATTTGGTTGATTTTATTTGTGCCAAACATTGGGGTCGAGCAAATATAGGTACCCAATTTTATTACTTGAAATAACAATGGCGTATGTGTGCTTTACCTTAGCGTTGAACTATGGAAGGTGGGGTCGCCAATGGGCGCTTGAATGAGCAACTCGAAAAAATATTCGAAAGGTGTGTTAGCTAGGAAAGCTGCTGGCAAGATTGCCAGCAGCTTCGCCCGCATGGAGGTCGGAAATTGTCTCGCGGGAACTTACTACCAGGTTAAAAAGTACCTGTATCTAATACAGATAATAAACTATCTGTGTGCAAACATCCAAATCCGTTCAGTAGTTTTTGCGGGAAAAGTAACAGATTGCCAAAACGATACAAACTTTCATAATTATAATATAACATAGAAAGATTTTATGTTACAAAAAAAAAAAACAAGATATTTCAAACAAATAATTTCTTACAAACAAACAATTTTTCCCCCTTTATAATAAACTAGTGGTCACCCACAGCGGTCGAAATCCGACCGTAATTCATTTAAATTTTAGTCAATAATAAAAAAAATATCAGAAGGCCAATTCTCGTAATTAAAAACGTTTAAAATCTCGTTGCAGTGTCATCTCGGTGACAGCGAAATGTCAAAAACTTGTCAAAAATTTATGGAAACTCGAGGTATTTTTGACAGATTGAGACAGATCAGACTGTGAACGTTTCTTAAAATTACGAGAATCACCGCTCAGTTAATCAGCTTTCTGTTCTCCTTCTCCATATAAACTGGTGACAAATTTAATTCCCCTCCGTCCTCGTAATTTTCGTAAAAAGGGGTTCAATGTTTCTACCTCACGAGATAGATGAAAGGTATTTTGCGACGTTCTATCCTGAAGATAACAACGACGGTTTTCAAACGCTTTGTGGTTACAGCGAATTCCTGAAATCCTATTCCTGCCTTTGTACTCCTAGTAAAATATATAAATTCACTAGCTTTTGCCCCCGGCTTCGCCCGCGTGGGTCTTGGTTATCGCATAAAAAATTTGCCTATGGCCTTCTTCATATCCCAGGCTATGTCTCTGCCAAATTTCATGACAATCGGTTCAGCGATTTAGGCATGAAAGCGTAACACACAGACATACAGAGTTACTTTCGCATTTATAATATTAGTAGGGATTTATTTGACAGATAATAAAATCCTAGTAAGGCGAAATACCATTTGGAATTGCCATTTCTCGGTTCCACTGGATCTGAGGAGCTCGTGCCTAAATAATAAGACCGAAGGATTACGTTTTCTGCGGTCAGTTTGTGGATGGGTGACCATCCATAACAAATGGAGACTCATCCGTGCCTCTGGGGGTCCTGGCTGTTATTTGCAAATGATTTATTTCTGTGAGTAAGTTTGTACTAAAACTTTTACACGTTAATAAAAATAAAAAAACTAGTTGAGGTCGACGTTTCCTAATTGACTACTCTGAGAAGAAAGGCCGAAACAAACTCTGAGGTCACAGTCTCTTTTAAAGTCCAGACATTATCTTAGTCAGATCATGTGAAAATCATGTAGATTGGTGTCTGAAATGGTCATGCTGGTACATCTTTAACAGTCTTTAAGGGTCATCAGAATCTCGAAAGTCTGACAACCAGTCTTACCAAGGGTTATCATTACCTAGTTAGGTTGTGGACATCAGACAGACTCCGCTGCTATTCAGCTAATTTGTTTTGTTGTGTTTAATTCAATCTGTCCTGGGACATTCAGCAATAGATGATACAGTATAGGTTCAAGCACCGCTTAGTAGTGTGTTGAAGATCCACTTCGTCAAAAATCCCACCGTCGTCGTATTATTTCTTCCGTCCGAACTTGAACTGGACTTAAGTATAGCAAGAACCTTGCCAGTCTTTTGCCTACAAGCATAAGCATATTCAGCCTATACTGTTCCCACAGCTGGGACACAGGCCAGAGACCCAGCCGTCGGTAATCCACCACGCGAGTCCAGTGCGAGTTGGTAGATGTCACATGTCTTCTAATATTTGCTTCTAAGAAATGCCGGTTTCCTCACATTGTTTTCCTTCACCGTTTTTAGAGCAGTGCTGCAGATGTAATTAAATACACAAAGTAAAGCATTAGGAAAAAAACAATCATTTCTAAAAAGTCACTCAGACAAGAAAATAATATACTTAATACGGTTAACAAAAAGGGAACTCCGAGGCGCCCTGAGGTCTGGGAGGACGGGAGGACCAAACTTAATGTGAACGTCCTTCAAAAAGGTCAAGGGCATAGTACAACCGACGCGGCACGTGTAACACCCTGCGTATGAATGGGAATATAGACAACGGAATGGAACTAGACAGACGTAGCACGTGGCGCTCTATGGCTTCTGCGTACCCCAAAGGCTAACAGTATATTACGTATATTGAAGTTAATTATTCAGTAAATTGATGTTGTATGTACATTTGCGTTATGACAGCTATTTGATACAACTGTCAAAGTTTAACAGTAGTGATTGAACTGTGATTTTATTGGCATCACACACAAATTCAATGTATTATTCAGATAAGTAGGGACGCGTTTCCGCTGGTGAAGGGCGAGCGTTTTGGGGGTTGTTTTATTAATTATGACGTTCAAAAAGTGCTGATTCTCCATCTTCTTTGAATAAATTACTTTTGAATGCAGCATTTGATTTTATACCACTATCGCATTTTTTGTTGTTTATTAAAAAAAATCAAAGTGCAAAACCTACGCGGCCATAATATACAAGATAAAAGTTTAACCAGTGCGCAAACTGTCACCATGAATTCAGCATTCTAGACCCGGTAGCGTAGAAATTTTACGTCGGTGACACAAACTCAAAAAATCTGTTGTTTCATAGAAATAGGCACTTTTCTATGAAACAGCAAATTTTTGTTTCGGTCAAAATGTATGGAACAGCTGATTTTATTTTTGCGCACTGGTTAGAATTTTATCCTGTACTTATTAACCAACAATTTTCAACAGGTTCTGAATCCATGGCTTCAGTTTGCGCAACGTGGTATGGGACCACGTTGCGCATCTGTATAACATAAGTAAATGTTTACAAACCATCAAATCAGCTAATACCTACTAAATTAAATGTCCAACAGTACAAAAAAAAAAAAAAACATTTAATTAATATTCCCAAAAAAATTTATTAAACCTAACACCGCAAAAATGTGTCGTTCGTTACATACCAAGACCCCTCCGTCCACGACTGTCATTTGTGTATCGTGTACATTTGTCTTTATTTTCGGCATTTGCATGCGTAATTAGGACCGCGTGACTAAGTAATAGGCGCACGGGTCGATCCATCAGGATTAATTATAATAAGCTACGTGGCGATCTTTACATACCGAGACCTCTGGTGCCTCGGAAAGCACATTAAGGGGAACCTAGTCGCTGGCTCAAACTCACTGGTGAGCCTGGCTAAAAAACACGCTGTCTCACCAGGCGTCGCGTCCGACAGAGGTAGTATCAGTGATTAGCAGTTAGATGCTAGTCTACACGCACAACGTTATTGAGTGAGATGCAGGATCATCTATAGTAAAACAGGCGCGTAAAAATTAAGAAAATTCCTTCGGATGATTTTATGAAATAACCACGGCATAAATAAATGACCAATAAAGTTTATTGAACTTATCGATAATTGAACTTTGTCGGTACCGACTTGGTTTTGGAGATTTTATATTTCTTTTATTACTTAAACACGCCCAAAGTTAGGTTAAATTAGCAAGAAAAACTAATCTTTGTTGGCTCATAACTTTTTAATGGTTTTTTATTTTAGTATTCTATTTCCGTACCGACAATATTAATAAGAGACAAAACCATACCATGTTTAAGTTTTTATGTACAGACGCCAGCACATCAAGCTACTCCAATCTGCCAAATGTATTTGATAGATTTTCAACTTATACCGTAAGCATAAGGTTCATGTTCAATTGGGAAAATTTGACAGTTTCGGGTAGGTTGACCTGCTGGCGTCTGTACATTGTCAAACAGTGGCAGGGACCGGCCGGATACTCGTTGAAAGGGTTTTTGAAGGGGTTTTTTTAAGCGCTTAAAAAATAAACCCTTTGATAGATGTTACACCCTCGAATGGGTGCAATGTAACCCCTTCCGAACAAGTTAACCTTTCAATACCCTGTAACACTGTAACAGGGTAAGCCATTCGATTCCAACACATTGTATCCACTCTTTGTAATCGACATTAGTTTGAAAATTGTATATCCACGACAGCACGTGACATCTTTCTGCCCGGCGGCGCCATGGTTGCATGTACCGAGCGACTTGTAAACATGGAATACGAATTATTCCCTATATGATTTTACAGTTCAATTTTGTTTGTCGCACATACTAAACATTGTAATAGGTACTTATTTCTTTTTCGTGTCTATACTTGTTTACATTCTCATCATTCGTCATTTAATTCGAAACTCGGACGAAACTACTTAGCTGTGTTTTTAAGTGTGTGTGGTATTACTGCCTATTATATTTCTTATTATAATATGTAGTTACTTTTTCTGTGGAAATGCCACAGCCGAGTCGAGATGCTGGACACCGTATCGTATATAGCCCAGTCAAATTAGCCCGAAAAATAGTATAAATTCCCAAGAAGCATATTTTTTGCATGAACGTTAGGGATACCATTATATTGAAACTGTGAAAGTCGTCCCCATCGTTCCTGTGTGCAATTTTTTTTATACAAGGTCATAGTTCGCAAAAATGTTTTTTTTTTTGCGAAACGTTTAGTTTTATGATAAAATTAGCTCACTCACAAAAAATGTAGATCATGTAATTATCTAAGTACATACATAAATTATCCTTACACTTTATACCCTAAGATTCAACGTTTCTGAGAAAAAGCGATTCTAAAATATACTCTCTGTCCGTCAGAACACCCCCGACAGAAACCAAACCAGTTCCGATCAGATTAGATCCGGCCCCTCTCTTGCTTGCCATGTGCTGAATGAGAAGGTCTGCAATAATTCTCTCGAAGAGTTTTGTCCACCTCATCCAGCAACACAATGGGCCGGTAAGCGGATGGAGAGTCCGCAGGACGCCCTTCTTTTTTTTTGCAGGACCAGCTTTCCAGTCTTTCACTAGCGTGGCAACTGGCCCCTCTCCAGACATGCACTCAAGAGTCCTACTTAGCGGGGCCAGAGAGCCTTGATGGCCAGAACCCATGCACGGCCAAGAATTCCGTCTGGTCCTGGAGTGTTTTTGGCCTTAAGCCTTTGTACTGCCGCTCTCAGTTCTACCTGGGTCACTTCAAGCGCGTCGTCATCCTCGTTTTCCGTGTTGGGCACTATAGTAGGCGGAACCATATTAGGTGGTGTGTGCTCCCCTTGAGAGGGGAATAAAGGGCTCACCACTCTCTCTAGCAGCGCTGAAGGCTATGGGACAGTGCGGCCACTTTGTACACTTCACACCATTCCGCCTCTCTTACTAGCGCTTCTGGTGTTCGTCGGCGCATTCGTCGGTGCCCAGTGTACGGGCGCCACGCCGCTACGTATGCGATGTGCAACTGCGCAATACCTTGTGACGTGCAATACACCTGGTGCCTGGCAGATGGAGACTGAACGCGGAGCAACACAGCATCACAGATTTGGGTTATGGCTTCCCGGAACCATTCTGTGTCGTTGATATCGATAGACCTGACTGGTGAGTCCAACCAGGCATGCACCATTGAGGCCACCAGATGAGCTTCCTGGTTCAGTCGCTTGACCACCCATCGCCAGTCATCCTCAACCCGGGCCGGGGCCGCTTGGACCGGGCAACTCGAAGTCTGGGCGGAAACATCAAACTGGATGTATCTGTGGTCCGACAACGTCTCCACCTCCTACAATACACGCCAGTCCTAAACAGAGCGTGCCACAGCAGGACTAGCAAACGATAAGTCCACTATAGACCCACCACTGCTGCACACATGTCTGATTGGATCCCCGGTTTAGGAGCAGTAGGCCTGACTCCATCGCCCACTCTTCTATAACACACCCCGTGCATCCGTTGCTGGGGAACTCCAAGTTGTGAACTCTGCGTTGAAGTACCCCATGACAAGGACGGGGTGAGGACGGCTTCGACTGACGACTGGGTTCGATTCCGAAATAAAATCTCAAAGTCAGCGAGAGGTCGGTTGGGTGAGAAATAAATGTCCACGACCATATTTTCGACTAAGGCTGCTACAAAGCCCCGTCCCGACTGAAGGTCTCAAGGGACAGAGTGTCAGCAGCCAGCCTCAAGATAAGTGTCACCAAGCCATCAATGTCACCCATCCTGTCATCCTTCGGAGGAACAAAGTATGTTTCGGCGGCGATGGCAACGTTGATCAACCACTTCGCCTTGCCTGGAGCAAAAGGTCTTGAGCCCTGGTGCAACGATTGATATTGGCTTGGAGAAGACGAAGGTCTGGCAATTACTCGGTAACTACCGCCTCCCCGTCAGCCCTTTCCTGGGCGTTATTGCCGGCGGGCGTTGAGCGAGCTGACTTAGAGGGCCCCATGTTACAATTTGAGTCAGCTTTTTTATCCCTCGTGCCTTGCTGCCCGTCTGGTGGTCAGCCGGCCTGATCAATGGCGCTTAAAAAAACGCGTCAAGTACACTACCTCATAGGTGGCGTGGAAATGTGTGCATATTATGGGGAATACAACTTAGGTAGAATCGATTTTTCTCAGAAATGGTGAATCTTAGGGGATAAAGTGTTCCGGCTAGTCCCGAGATACCGTCCGAATTCCGGTGAGGCAGCGACCCACTTTTCCGGATTGCCACTATGAGATCTGGAGACAAAAAGTCCTGGTGCATGTGTGGGAGCGGCGCGAGGAGGCAAAACGCCGGGGCGTAACTCCGCTGCCGCAAGAAATTTCGGCACAACGGACAGCTCCGGTGGGATCTCATGGCGTCATGGAAAGTGCGATTGTCGCAACCCAGTGCTGGGCACGGAGGGAAAGACGGGCCTCGGCGTCCTCACCTTCCGCTCACCGGACACGGCTGTTTCGTGAGGTTCTTGTTCTGGTTAAGTCAGAAGGAAACACCCGGGTGTCACCATTGTGTGGATCACCTGGAGGGAACGATGGAGGTCTGCCCTGCTCGGGCGAAGCACTGCCGTGTCCTCGCGGAAGCGATCGGTGGAAGCTATCGGCGGCGACGATTTCTCGCGTCCGGCTCTGGTCCAGGCCATGGTACGGAGGAAAGTGCATGGGAAGCCGTCACATTCTTTAGCGAAGCAGTAATGCTCGCGAAGAAGGAGGCGGAGAGCGTGAGAGAGAGGCAATCCTTGTGCTCTCGCGCCCTTAGCCGCCACAGGAGACGAAATGGGCGTCGGGACTCCGTAGCGGACTTCCGGCCACCGTAGATGCGGGCTTGCGCAGTGCGAGCAATGGATAGTTCGCCGTCTGGTACGGACCAGGGTGCTTAATCTGGAATATAATTCCGATAGATCGACGTTGGTCAAACGTCAGTTGGTTGAGTTAAACGTCAGGGATTGGCTGGACTCACTGAGTCTAGCCAATCCCTGACGTTTGACTGACAATTCCAATGTCGATCTATCGGAATTATATTCGAGAGTAAGCACCCAGGCCCGAGTCGACGGTGCGTTGTGTTCCACGTGCACCTCAAAGAGTTGTCAACAATAATGAAAGGGGTCCGCTAGGGCCAATGCCTGCCAGGGTCGCGGATTTGTTCGAAAGAGTTACCGTGGCCCTGGCACAGGCAACTGAAGGAACACGGGTGGATTTTAGTCAGTAAAAGTCTGACACGCCTTCCTGCTCCGTCCAGAGCGGGAGAAGTAATTGATAATTTCCCATCCAAGGTAAATTTTTATAGATACATAATTGCATGATCTACAATTTTTATCTGACCTATTTTTATCATAAAACTAACCGTTTCCCAAAAAAAAATCCAAAAAACCCATTTTAGCGAACTTTGACCTTGAATGGAAACAAATTGCACATTTATGGGATCGATAGAGACTTTTCATTATAATGGTATCCCTAATGTTTATGTAAAAATTCAGCGTCTTATGAATTTATGCAAGGGTGAATGTCTATTTTGACCGGACTATCGCTTATCTATCGTCACTTGTTGTCAAATTCGTAATAACTAAATAAAAATAGTAAGTAAGACAATGAGGCGCCACACCGCCGCGCCGCCACGCGCCGCTCGGGTACAAGTTTAAACATGCAGCTCAAGTTGATTAGGTAATTCAGGGTAACACGAATAAAAGCTTTTCGTGAAGGTAACCCCTTCAAAGGCTTAAGACATTGAAGGGGTTAACCCCTTCACGTGGTTACCATAATAAAGGTGTTAACCATTTCGCTGGGTTTCGCGCATGTAACTCGAACAAAAGGTAACACTGCGATATGAATTACCCCATGTACGGGTTACCCTGTCAAAAGGCTTAACTCTTAAGCGGGGTTGTCCGGTCCCTGAACAGTGGAGTAAAACCCTCCCGAAGTTTGTATTTGTTTCACCTTAAGCTGTTGATCCCGACTGTGATTCGTGACTCTTTGACAGACATTGCAGGTCGTCCGTAGCCCGAAACTCTCACCAAGGTATCGAGTTACACAGTAACTGGGTTGTGGAGTTCAGATAGGCAGTCGCTCCATTAAAATACTGGTATTCAGCTGCATCCGGTTATACTGGAAGCCGACTTCAACATAGTTGGGAAAAGGCTAGGCAGATTATGAATGTGCTACGAAATTAGGGTGCAAGAGAAAAGAAAAACAAATATCACGATTCGCCAAATGTTGAATGATCTAATAATAAAGAGAAACGGCTCGTCACCGCAATCAGCTGATTACTACATCCAGTTATCAGTAGGTGTGATAACAGCTGATAACGCGGCGAATATTTTTCATGATAAGTGTTTGTGCTCGAAATGCATGTTGGTACGCAGACTGTTATCAAACCGTGTTATATCAATAATAACAATAAACTGAGTTAACAGACCGGTGACAGTTGTGTGTAGTACTACATATGCATGTAAAAACATACGAAGGATTATTATTTTGACCGGTATTTTGTCATCTGTTCCCTCATAAGTTCTAAACTGCGTATCATAATTTAACAAATGAAGTATTGTTGGAAGCGTCTTGATCGTCCGCTGGGCCATTTAACGATTCTTTACTCGTAACCACGTCAGTCACACACAAAATCTGCTAATATAATATCGACAATTTGTCTTGGAACATACAGAATATGATATTTCGATTCCTTACCGTTATATTGGTTTAAAAAAAAACGATATTGACGTAGTTTGAACGTAGTAAGATTCCGCGGGGAATCATTATAACCATACAGAATTGGGGCCATGATTAAAGGCTTGGTGACGTCATATTATATTGAATATTGTTGCTGCACGACTTAAAGCGAACAACTAAAATATTCGTTGATACTGGTGTTTGGTACTTTAAAGAACGTGATTTTTCAGTAGCCGGGTTTTATTTTTTAAATTTTTTTTTTTTTTTTTACGAAAAGTAAGATACCGTTCGTTATGCCCCACCCATTTCAAAATGGCGGAGGTTGTGTTTTATACAAAAAGAAAAATCTGCCTGCCCTTGCCTTTTCCCAACGATATTACCAATTATGTCCTTTTGAACGAGGCGTGATACTGTTTGTTTGTTTCAACAAGTGGATGTCCAGCCCACTTGACACAATAACCTAATTAGTAGGTAAAATCATTAAATTGAAAACGCAGGTGAAGGCTCAGTGAGAAATATGTAGATGCGCCAGCCAACACCACCGGCCGATCCAGTACCTATATGCATCAACAGCCTATATGCTGGGACACAGGTCATACAGGCCTCCTCTCTGTGAGAGCTGCGATTGGTAGATGTCACATATCTTGAAATTTTAGGTTCTAAGAAGTTTCCTCACGATGTTTTCCCTTACGGTTTTGAGAGCAGTGGCGATGAATGAAATATAATAACAAAGTGCCTGCTTGGGTTCGCAATCAAGACTGTCAGCTCGTAAGTTGGGGCCGAAGCAGAATACGAGTTTAATTGGCCCCAAAAAAAAAAAAGAACTGTCATTTTCATAGTTGTTCAAATGCGAATTTAACATTACGAAAGGAATCCACACAATCCACAGACTTTAGTACCTATAACGTAGGTACTAAAGCATGTGGACTGCGTTCACTAGTATTTTTGGCTCTTCATCTATGTATTAAAAAGGTGTAAGAAGCGTTAAAATATTCCACTATTCCGAACTAATAAATCAATCTTTCCTGTTTATTGTTTTAATAGTAGTTAAATAGATTTTCCTATCGCCCGCTTTGCGGTAAACGGATATATTATTGCGTTAAAACAATGGAATCAGCTTAATACTATTGGTAACCCACACACACACGCGCTGGGCAAAATTGCTGGTTTCACTCAGTGTACTCAATTATTTGTATCCATAAATTATGAAGAATTATATTTCTATAAGTAAATTTGTACAATCCCTAACACATGTCAATCATATTTAAAAAATGGATGAGGTTGGTGTTTCCTATCTGACTACTCTGAGAAGAGAGGCCGAAGCAAACTCAGAGGTCACAGTCTCTTTTAAAGTCCAGACATAGTCTTTGTCAGATCAAGTAGCTTGGTTTCTGAAATGGTCTTTTGAGTAAAGAAGCACACAGTTTGAGCTGACCAGTCAGTGAACGCATAACGTCGTAACGTCAGTATTCGTGCAGCTCAACTCAAAACGCATAAGCTACTCAAACTGCCAAACCATAAGAATAAAAACATATGATTTGAACAAACCCAATACATATTAATATCGTTAATTACAATAATTATTCTGTCAATAAAAAGATGAACGTAGACGCGAGTGGTCAGTTAACAATAAATAACAAATGACCTTAGACTATATTAATAATAGATGATTCACCGTTTGATTATGCTGAATATAATAATATCATTATAATAAAACACCAGACAGTAAGCGCATGTGCTAGCGATCAGGAAATGCCCTTGTTTGTGTACGGTCGCCAAAAAGATAAGTGGTCGTCGGCTATTGTTGAAGTTTACTGAGAAAACGATTGATGTTTTCGAATGAAATTTAATTTAATAAATGAACTGTTTCTAAAACTTTTCTGCTTAAAAAATCAACCGACTTCGACAAAGTGGATTCTCCTTAAGAAGCGATAAATTGGAACCGTGCATCTAGCTTCTGACGTTTCATAAGTGCTCATGCAGGTTTATGTGAAATACAATATTTTGATTTTGATTAAATACGTATTATCGAAGCTAACGCAAAAACTATTCAACGAATTGATATCCTCCTCCTTTTTGAAGTCGGTTAATTAATTAGGCAACATTTCATTTGAAAACATGCATCAGTATCTTACTAAACTTCACCGATATCCGACGACCCTAGTTACATATCTGATTTGGTGACTGTACATAGATGTTTGTGAGTCAGACTGTGCGCATATATACTTTATTTGTTTAAGTATTAGAGATGTTTACATAGCATTGTATGTTATATCGTTACCGGCAAACTCGTCAAGATATTATACAATCCCTATTTCTAAATAGTAAAGGAATTATTCCCAATTTGAGCACCATTTGTGCACCAATCAATATTTCAACGTGGTGCTCTAAGGAGGCCATGACTAAAAGCTACCGCACCGTAGGTACCAAAAGGGAATAAAGTCGAATTTTATTTTTGGTTACCCTTTGAGCACCACGTTGCTCAATGCGTAGGTGCTCAAACGAGAATACTTCAAGTTTTGTCTCTGTTTTCGTCTGTCTGTTTCTCCGCTTACTTCTAAACCACGCAACCGATGTTGATACAGTTTTCACTATCATTTAGAGAAGTTTATTTAGGTACCTATATCTGTAATACATGTATATTAAAGCAGAGAAAATCCGAGCATTTCAAATGCTTCTAAGTAATGATGTCGGAAAATACATCTTTTAACACGTGGGGAATATGGATCAGTGATCAACATACGCACGGGTCGATCGATCAGGTAAAGCTACGCTTGACGCGGCTTGTCCGTGGATGGGTGGCTATCTTTACATACCAAGACCACGTTAAACCTTTGGTCCCGGCTGTCATTTGAGTATCTTTGAAAGACGTTACGGGTCGTCAGAAGCCCGAAAATCTGACAACCAGTCTTACCAAGGCGTATCGTATTACCCAGTTACTGGGTTGTGTTACTGGGTTGTGTACATCTGTATCCGGTTAGACTAGAAGCCGACCCAACATAGTTGGGAAAAGGCTAGGTAGATGATGAGTGAAATCAAATGTCCCCTTGAGTCGTTTCATTTGAACCGTTCGTTTTTGCGAGAATATTAATACAGGAAAGTGTATCCATGTAATTTACCTGTTACCGAAATTGTATTTTTAAACATAAACCGGTGTATTCAAAAACGATGATTAAAGTTAAGAGATGTTTAAACGTCAAAAAATTATGGTTAATCAGTCGCTAATCATTACTTAACTTTAAGCAGCGTTTATAAATAAGGGGGAAATTGAACAGAAACTAGCACATGAAGTTACTCCAATCTGTCAAATTTCTTTGAAAGTAATATTTGTCAGTTGTATGACATAGCATAGATAAACACGGCAAATTGGCGTAGTGCCTCAGTTTGAAAACCACTAATTTCCTTCGTGGTACTTATGAAACGCTAATTTATGTCCCCAGTAGTCATAAGAAGATAATGAGTTTTAACAAACTAATTAATGTGATTAAATTGAAAACAACTTGATGGTGGGCAAATGTAGATAGAATTTTGGGTTTGTCCATATTATTCTCTAAAATGAGTACCTAGATTTGTCATTATCATTAGAACAGTACATAACAAGGCTATTTTTATTGTACAAGTACCTAAGCCCACGGAAGTATGGGCACGCCACGATTGCGGCGGTAAGTCCCCTCTTTGAGGAGTGGTTTGAGAGGCGGCATGGCGTCCTCACCGTCCGCCTGACGCAGGTCCTCACCGGACACGGTTGTTTCGGGAGGTTCCTGTTTCGGATAGGGCGGGAGGAAACGCCCGGGTGTTTCCACTGCGAAGATCGCCCTGAGGACACGGTGGAGCACACGGTGGCGGTCTGCCCTGCTTGGGCGGAGCACCGCCGTGTCCTCGTGGAGGCGATCGGCGGCGGCGATCTCTCGCGTCCGGCCCTGGTACAGGCCATGGTACGGAGCGAGAGGGCATGGGGAGCCGTCACCTCCTTCAGCGAAGCAGTGATGCTCGCGAAGAGGGAGGCGGCGCACGTGAGGGAGAGACAGCATATGCGCCCTCGCGACCCTAGCCGCCGCAGGATACGGAGACGCCCTGGGGCGTCGGGAATCCCAGGCCGATTTCCGGCCACCGTAGGCATGGGCTTGCGGACGGCGAGTAATGGGTAGCTCGCTGTCCGGTAAGGACCAAGCCCAAGTCGACGGCGCGTTGTGTTCCACGCGCGCCTCAAAGAGATGTCAGCACAAAAAATGATGGGGCCCGCGAGGGCCGATGCCTGCCAGGGGTGCGGGTTTGTTCGAAAGAGACACCACAGCCCCTGGCTTAAGGGCTACTGAAGGAACACGGGTGGGTTTTAGTCAGTAAAAGTCTGACACGCCCTCCTGCTCCACCCAGAGCGGGAGAAGTTATTTGATGATTTCCCACCCAAAAAAAAAAAAAATCCCACGGAAGTAAACATATCGCTACGGGATTTTGACGTGCACTACATTTTCAACTTTTGGTGTTAAACCGAGGATTTAAAATCCAATAGAGTGCGTCGAAAAACACACCGTTCGATTTTCAACCCTCGGAGTTAAGCAGTGCGTTGAACATCGAAATGAAAAAATCCCGTCGCGATATAATTACCTCCACGTGAACGACATCTTAGTGAAACTAATATTAGTACTAGTGGTCTCCGAGCGGTTGAAATTCAACCAAAATTCATTTAAGACTTAATGACGTTTTCTGATGGATTATTTAAAAAGAAATGGCTTTCTGCACTCCTTCTCCATATACAGGATAAGTTTTTAACCAGTGCGCAAACTCTAACCATGAATGAAACCATGAAAAATCAGCTGTTCTGTACATTTAGACCGCGTAGGTATTGCATTTTTCTATGATACAGCGGATTTTTTTTTTGTATAACCAACGAAAAATGTCTGCGCTGGGGGTCTAGAATGATATGCTGAATTCGTGGTTACAATTTTCGCACCGGTTAAAAACTTATTCTGTACACTTTATCTGTGGCAAATTTTACATACTCCTCCGTCCGCGTATTTTTTTGTAAAAAGGTGTAAAAAAAATTGCTTTACGTGTTAATATATACTTAGTAAGCACCTAAAACCCTCACTAAAGTTACACACCATTCTCCATTTATGATTTTGTATAAAATACAAAATACCAATGCGTGCACTTGATGTCAACGTAAATGAACAAATCAATAAGTATGAAGTATGATTAAGTCGATCGACAGTGGCGCCGTGATTACGAGACTTCATTGGAGAGAAAAACTTTATCTCCCTATTCCAATATTGAAATAATTAAAAACCCCCACTCACTAACGTTCGGATACACAACATTAAAATAAAGCCTCCTATTCAATCAATTATTTCCACTATCTGTCGGTATACATTGATTGAGCGAGTACACTTTAACAGGGGACTGTCACTCAGTGGACGCGATAGGTCATAATATAGCCTTGAAACTTCTTTGTAGACTAAGTAATAAGGTTGAGAAAACAACCAACAATGTGATCTTTCTTTGCTATTCTATCGGACGTTCAATCCATCTGAATTGCTTTTTTCCTTGGATTTGGCTTCCAGTCTAAACGGATGCAGCTGAATACGTATTTTATATGAAGAAACTGTCTAACTGACCTCCACAACTGGGTAATACGGTGACCCTTGGTAACACTGGTTGTCTGGCTACCCGTAACGACAGTCAAAGATCTACGAAAGACAGCCAGGACCAACGGCCAATGGCTAAACGTGCTTTCCAAGGCTCGGTGGTGTATCGATTTATGTAACGAATGGTCATCTTGCTACGACCCAACGCGACAAGAATAGATTAACCTTCCATCGACCCCTGCAAGTGATATTATTTAGCCATTAGCAAGAGTTTAATGTTGTATTATAGGTTCTAAACACGATAGCGGTTGATTTGCTGTGATTTTTTTAAGAGTTCCGTTATCTGTCTCCGAAACGTATCACAGATGAAAATGAAATTTAAGTGGGACCATTCTGGAATAAACCCCTTTTGAACTTAAAATTTGCACTCTTGCTTGCAGGCAGAATACAATTACAGGTTATAAGATATCACCTTCACCAACAATGTTTTTCTGGTAAATAAACATTTGATTTGATCATTAAAATAATTTTGCAAATCCGTCTATGACGGAATTATGCCCGAAAGTAAAAAAAAAGCATGTCGAATTGATAACCACTTTCTTTTTTATGGCGGTTGAAAATCATGTGAAACATAAGATATATGTACGAAAAACATCGCAAATTACAACCGAATTGGGCCGCAGCGCAGCCTATTTCAACACATCTTTAGTGGCTTCTACATCGCCACATGCGAATTGGGCCTCAAGTCTGCTATTACAATAGTGTTAGAATGGTCTATTATTGATTTCATAATTGTTGATTTTGACAAGTTTGGTAATCTACTAATATAATGGCGTCATTATGACTTTCCAATGTCAAAACATTTTGTCAGTTCCTAAAATAATATTTTTTTAAATAATTGGTATGTAAAAAATTATTTAAGTAGGTAAGTAAATGAAATCTGGCATGAATATTAATGTTCTTTAGTAGTATTTTTTCGAAAATCATTTCTACTAACGGGTTTTATAATAATGGCAATACGACAGTGCCATTATAACACAATTCTATTACGAGACCATTGGCCGACCAATGATCGACCATTATGAATTTGGCAGATACGAACTTTTAGCAAAATGACAATGGGACACAACAAGCTAAACATGATCGTGTTGGAATGACGAATTTATAAAAACAGCAGACTTAGAGCCCTGGGCATGAAACTGACGTTGCACAAAAATCCTGCATCGCGCAAACAGAGATTATCGCGCAATTAGCATGTATACAGCGTCTCGACATCTACGGTCGGGCTATCAGTACAACACCCGTTAGGTCGAGTGCTCGGAGCATCCTCCCGTTTCAATGGAGGTTGGTGAACTTTACACCCTGTTCCTCATACCTCTATACATCAAAGTGCAGTGTGGACTGCCTACGGTGACAAAACAAAAAAAAAAAAAACATTTATTTCACACAGGCTAAAAGTCACACAATATACAGCTGAATAAAAAACAAAAAAAAGAATGAACTGATTACGCCAAAAAAACTCTGTTCAGCAAAAATGCCAGACAACTAGTGTCTGATGAAGATGCTGGTAATAAGAGTTTAAAAATAACTGTAGAAAATCAAATAAAATTGCCCTGAGACTTTAATGTGAGACACCGACGAACTTAAAAATCAGTCTGTGGATCTTGGCAAATGAATCAATCAGAGTGCACGTCATGAAGATCGCAAGACGACGGAGCTTGCGCCGAGTGTGGATCTACAGTGGGGGATGCCCCTCGTGATCCTGTTATCCCATTGCACCTCGCAAAGCAGTAATTCTGCAAGATTCCCTCGTGATCAAATTACTCCAGGGGATATTAGGGCCTCTGCCCTAATCTG
The DNA here is from genome assembly GCA_949987655.1 of Polymixis flavicincta. Lineage (NCBI taxonomy): Eukaryota > Metazoa > Arthropoda > Insecta > Lepidoptera > Noctuidae > Polymixis > Polymixis flavicincta. The sequence goes on along the minus strand of OX465171.1, from coordinate 3,113,410 downwards.
GAACTGGTGTGGTAGTTGGGGACAATCAAAATTGCACCAGAGTATGTTATTTATGAAGTTGAATTTTGTGATTCTTCTACGTATCTGCTATCTACCTAGCCTTTTCCCAACTATATTGTGGTCGGGTACCAGTCTAACCGGATGAAGCTGAATATCAGTATTTTACATGTACCGTTTGCTTATCTGACCTCAGCAACAGTTTACTTCGTAATGCGATACCCCTTGGTAAGACTAGTTGTCACACTTTCGAGTTTCTGACGACCCGTAACGACTGTCAAATATCTAGGAATTACAGCCGGGACTAACGGTTCAACGTGTTTTTCGAGGCACGGATGGCTCTTCATCATTTAGTACTTATATTATCCCTTCAAGAACAATATTCTTCATAGTTTGTTATTTTAAGCTTATTCACGAGGCAGCAACAATTCGTACTGCAGACGAGTAAAATGTATTGTTCTGTTTGTGTACTATAATTTTCTTTGAAGTCCTTTGCGCCATCATTATTCTTTCAATGTTCACTGCGAAGTTCTTTTTATCTTTTGTGTATCTTCAGGCTTTGTACCTAGTAACTTTTAATAAACGTCTACTTAATAGAGCTGCAGGCAATTTTTACAGGTAGTGCGTCGACGACATCAAACGGCTTAGGTAAAGTCAGGGAGTTTACTTTTTTAATAAATCGATTCACAACTTAGTCGTTTATTCAAATCACAAATGTCATTTTTTGACAGTTGTATGAAATTGTTAAATATCACACGGTAAATTGTCAATTTGATAAACAATTAATTCTGTTGACTATCTGCGTAGGTACATTATGCATTGTAAAATGTATTTTTTACATGTGTGTCATAGTGGTGTTGTAATGTCCCATAATAGGTTTATTACGCCTCTTAATTTAACTGTCTACGTTAGCGGTATAATTTGATAGTTAGTTATTGGGTTTTTCTCAGTAACAACCCGGAGAATGGATTTGTGCCCTTTTGATGGTTTAGGCTGATAGGCTCGCCTTATTACATGCGACTTAAACATAACTAACAGAACTATAGGTTCACCTCTGTTCAACCTTTCGGGGAAATAAGGTGTGATGTTATGTTATGTAATTATTGCCATATCTGCCTGCCTAGCCTTTTCCTATGTTGGGGTCGGCTTTCAGTCTAACCGGATGCAACTGAATACTAGTATTTTACATATAGCGACTGCCTATCTGAACTCCATAACCCAGTTACTGGGTAATACGATACTGAAAAAGAAAGAAAATAGAAGCCCGAAAGTCTGACAACCAGCCTTACCAAGGGGTAAGACTGGTTGTCAGATTTTCGGGTTTTTGCCAACCCGTGCTTTTAGAAGCACGGAGGGGTCTTGTTATGTTATTATGGTCACCACGGACCATCTGTGGCAAACTTAACTTAATCCGATCGATCGCAACTTGAGCCAGATGAAACGAAACTAACTTTAACTAGTTTTAATATAAAGTCAAAGTCAAAACATTTATTTCAAACAGGCACATAAAAGGCACTTTTGAACGTCAACGTTTACATTAATAAAGAATTGATTCGACTTGCACCTTCCAAAAGGTAGTTTGTACACTATTTGCTTGCCATTGTTCTCAACATAGTAGTTATCCAAGTGTATCTGGATTTTGGACACGTCAGTTTTATCAATTCTATTTTATTTACGGCTGAACGGGATTCTGTGTGCGATATAAACCCGTAGATTTATTCATAAAGCGATGTAGCGGACATATAGGGCCATATTCATAAACGATGATTAAAGTTAAATGATGTTTAAACGCCAAAAATGTATGGTTAAACAGACGCTAATCATTACTTAACTTTAACTAAAGTTTATGAATAAGGGGGATAAACTATAAGTACTCCTGATGCAGGATGAGTTTCCGTGGCTTACATAGCGAACTAAATTCTGCTACGTCGTTCTATAAAGTTAGGCTAAACTTACAGCTAAAACCTAAGTTCAGCCGACTGCTACAGCCACTGAGAACCGCAAGCAAATATCTTAATGGGGAACTACAGTTTTAAGCCGTTTGGGATCGAATCGCTCGGGTCATGGGACCCGAAGACACGTCTCCTTTTCAAGGAATATTTTTGCCTACTGGTCGACTCTTTATGTGTGCAATAATCTGGTGGCGACGCGGGAACGTCGTTAAAAGATGCCCCAGTCTTAGACAAATATCACCCGGCTCCCACTCCGGTACGGCTCGCAATTCTTAACTATCCTAGGGGCACGTTTCCCCTACTATTACAGCGCACCCCGGCCTACTAGTTGTCACTATACCGGACTACTCCTTGATATGCAATGGTCTCTGTAGCACCATAAAACATGGCTTCAGGGGCCAGTGCAAATCTCGGGATTCATTCGATTAATCGAGTCACCACGCTGAGGCAAATTTCATTCATTCATTCGACTGGTCGAATCTACGTGGCCAGAGGTTGCCATTCAACGTGGCAATGCTGCTAGTCTTCTGGGCACGTTTCCGAATGAGAGCGATGCGGACGAGTACTTCGACGTCTAAGGGCGTATTTCACCAAAGAAATTGTACGTGTTCAGCATGTCTCAAACGTGTTGAAGAGCTGTCAGTGTAAAAATTTGACATTGACAGCTCTAAAACCGGTTTATTAGCGTTGATCGCGTTTAGTTTCATTGGCGAAATCCATACATAGTGTTCTTTAGTGTATTTATGACTGATTGTATTGAACTAGGTAGAGAAAACTATATCTGCAAATGAATAGAACACATATCAATTGATTAAGAGTTGTGTTGTTCTCGTGTCATTGCACTTAGGGAATACGAACACAGAGACAGACAAACAACAGACGAAGGTACCTACCTACACTTAGCGTAATACACATTATTATCTAACAAAACGATTAAAATAAAATAGAAATAACACTGGAGAGCAGTCGTTACCCAGAAACCAGTTACTCAGTGGTTTGCATCCATTGCTTTAAAAATACGTCATGTCCTAGAAGCAAAAATTTGAAGACATGTGACATCTATCAACCCGCACTGGGCCTGCGTGTTGGATTACGGCCCACTCTCTCTCACCGAGAGAGGTCTGTGTCCCAGCAGTGGAACATTATATGCATATCTATTATCTACTTGGGAAGTAGACACTGTTGACTACCGAATTAATCTGTAATTTGAGAGGACATGGCGTTATCTGCTCTCTTGTTGGCAGGAACGTAATAATATTTGTATAATACGCAGTGAGTTGTTCAACTATTAGGTATTTGAAGCTGAGATTACTGTTTCCAGCACATAATTTTTAAATATTAGCATGATTGCTAAAATAAAAAAATATTTGCGGACTTCTTTTAGTACCAGGTAACCTCTTTGTATGCAGCTCTGTGATTGCTTCATTGCAAAAAAAAGCCACACTGATACAAAGAAGGAACAATCGAAAAACAAAACGATTTAAGATTCTATAATAAACTTACAGAGAGACTATCGGAGGACATTTCTTAGAATACAGTGATCGCCATCTAGAAAAATATCGCATAATTACAAATGACTCCTTGTCAATTTAAAACATCATGTGCTAAGCCTTTTTCCACCTAAGTTGGAGTTGGCTTCCAGTCAAACCGAATGCAGTTGAAAACCAGCATTTCACATGGAGCGACTGCCTCTCTGACCTCCACAACCCAGTTCAGCTTTTGTCCATAGAAAACAACGATTTTGTATGAGAAGCGTACGCATGCGTTCAGCCGCGGAAAGCTGAACGGACTCTTATAGAATCGTTGTTTTCCATGGACAAAAGCTGGACAGAGCTGAATAAGTGGTTCTTTATACGATACGCCTTTGCAAGACTGGTTGTAAAATTTTCGGATTTCTGACGATTCGTAACGACAGTCAAAGATTCACGAATGACAGCCGGGAGCCAGGATCTACTGCTTAGCATGCTTTCTGAGCCACGGAGGGGTCTTTGTCTCTCGGTATGCAGGTAAAGATGGATCAACCACGACAAGCGTAGCTTAACCTGATCGATCGACTCGTGTGCTGTTATTTCTTATCCACAAGCCCGTCTATAAACAAACGGGTATGATTCAGTAAGGCTGATTCACCGTCCGAACATGTCGACTATAAACATTGTCCTGTGCCAAGGTCAAATAAAGGATAAAAATTTGTTTGTGATGCGAGTCCGAATGTATTTGTATTGGTAATTGCTTATTAAGATTGCCAAATGGTCTATGATATAATTATCAATTATTATTATTAATTATTACTGTTCATCGCTGTGAAACACTTTTCAATTTATTTCTACAATCATCATCTGCCTAGCCTTTTCCCAACTATGTTGGGGTCGGCTTCCAGTCTAACCGGATGCAGCTGAATACCAGTATTTTACATGGAGCGACTGCCTATCTGACCTCCACAACCCAGTTACTGGGTAATACAATACCCCTTGGTAAAACTGGTTATCAGACTTTCGGGCATCTGACGACCCGTAACGACTGTCAAAGATACACAAACGACAGCCGGGACCAACGGCTTAACATGCTTTCCGAGGCACGGAGGGGTTAAAGATGGTCACCCATCCACGGACCAACCGCGGCAAGCGTAGCTTAACCTGGTCGATCGACCCGTGCAGCCATTATTGTTTAGCCACAAGCCCCTCAATCTATTTGTATAATTAATTTTATTATTCTTCTCATTCCCAAAACTTTCGATCTCAGTCAGCGTTTGTATTTCCAAGTCCAGTTCAAGCCAGCCTCTGCAAACCAGGCTGTCTGTATTATAATGATGTTTGTTAAGGGGTTTATGGCCCGTAATTATTCCTATTATTCTAAGGTTATTTCTACTCAGGCTCAGTTAATCGCGGGTATACAATTGGTAAAGCCAATTTTGACTGTCTACAGCGACAGGCTATAGCGACAGCCGCGTGGAGACATTCTATAGGTATAGGTACGACCTCCGTCGCATAAACTGCAAATTCGTGTGAAGCCGGGCCGGGTTGCTGGTTTAATTCAAACTTATCCTCGGCGCGCGCATCACAAGTTTTAAGTAGTTTTTCATGCTTTTCATTACTTTATGAATGTACCGTGATGAAAAAGTCTTACTGATAAAAATATTCCCCAGCCAATTGGACGGCAGACTGAATAAGTTCAGTAGGGCAATTTATTTAAATACACAGGAAAGTTGGATGAGAAACCAACGCTGCAGGCAACACTTCCTTGAATGACGTCACTACGGTTTGTGACACATGTTTGTCATAAAAACATCATATTCTGGTATTGGACCCAGTGGAGGTTGCTCTACCACCGATCACCGTAGAACGTAGATGATAAGGAGTTAATCAAAACAATCACGAATACGCGACCGTCGCGTTTCGTCACTCATTTGTCCCAAAAACCGGAACCGCACGTCCCCCAAAAGCGATCATCACGCAAGACCGAGGTCGCGTCGCGATCGTGTGTGTAAACACCCACGGGAACACACTACTACCGGGATAAAAAGCATCCTGTGTTAATTCAGGGTATAAACTATATGTGTGCCAAATTTCAGTTGTTTTTGCGTGATTAAGTAACAAACAACTAAACATGTAACCATACAAACTTTCACATTTTTTTTTTTTAAATAAACGTTGCCCCACACTAGGAATTTCTCCTAAGTCTACCGGGATAAAAAGTATTCCACTCATCAATACAGGTTATAAAGTATCTGTGTGGCAAATATCATCTAAATCCGTTCAGCCGTTCATGCGTGGTCGAGTAACGAGCATCCAAACATAAGATGACGAACAAATACGACTTCATCAATGGCACTCGTACGTCACATATGTACTTAAAAAAAGGGCGCAAAGATCGCTTCGACCAATCAAAAGTATTACGCAAAAAGCTCAAAGAAATGCAAGCAGACAATTCAATAAAAAATAAAACCCACGAGCGATAAACTAGACCAATTTATTAATAACCTAGTTTTGCGTCTTCCTGTTATTCCCCTTCGCTCGCTGAGTTTACTCGGAATTAAAATGCAATGTCAAAGTCAAGGGCACTCACTACACAAAGCATTCAGGCACCAGATTGTTTGTAATTCCTGAAATATCATGCTATAAGCTGCTTTCACTAGACCGTAATACTATTATTTTATTCAACGTTGAGTTTCATTAGAACTCCTCCCAGAACTTTCGTAGAATTATATTTGAAAGTGACAAAATAGTGGCGTCGAGTTATGGGACTCTCTTTCGCTGATTCTTTCTATATTCAATTCACACCGTCTTTTATTACTCATGAGAACTAAGTCGATGTTGTCACGACACATTTTCTGGCGTATTAGTCGTCTTGCAATCGCACCTTAAAATTTCCAAGTTATTCAGAAAGGTGAAGCTAGTTGCCCATTCCAAAACGTGTCCGTTTGAATGGCGCCGCCACGGCGAGAATTCAATTTTTTTTTGTAAAAGTTTATTCCCGAAATCATAATTTTGTCAAAGTTATAAGGGTTTGAACATGGCCGCGCTATATTGAAACGCGGAGAACTGCGCGGCCACGGAGATCTTTAAAACTAAGCGATGCAGATACCTGAAATTTAGGTAAATGATAGATTGAATTAGTAAAAAAAAAAAAAATATTAAGGAAATTTTTTGGACCTGTAAGACCATGGCTGCACCATTGAAACGGTAAAAAACACGATATTGCCAATATCTGGTTAAAAAAGCATCGCAGACGTCTGAACCTTTTGTAAAACCCAGATGATTTGAATTTGTCAAAATTAGTATAAGGCCGCAACAAAAATCCTAGGTCTTATATTTCAGGAGCTGTAAGACTAAAACCACACGGCCGCGCTATTGAAACGGTGAAAAACACTTTATCGCCGATATCTCGCTGAAAAGACATCGCAGAGGTCTGAAGTTTTTTATAAAACCTACATAAGAATTTGTCAAAACTTTAAAAAAGAAATAAAAAAAATCCTAGCTTTATAATATATTTCAGGAGCTGTAAGTACGAGAACAGTATTACGATAAAACAAGTCGTGAATGTCTATCGAAGAAAGTAAGGAGCATTAGCGAGATTATTTTTGTAAACAACAACTATTATTATGTAGAACTACAGATAATAGGTAAAAAATAAACGTTTTATAAAGCTTTAAAATACGTTTTGAATTTTTCTTTAGGGTCACCATGGCGCATATAATTTCTAACACAAATAGAAAGTTTTCTGTAAACAATATTTACAGAAAACTTTCTATTTGTGTTAGAAATTATATCCCAAAGATGCTAAATTAAATTAAAAGGAAACGATAAGATATAAAAACATGAGATGTTTATTTCGATAAAATAACGTAAGTCACAGATTATGATTTTAAAGAAATAAACAAGAATTTTTAATACAATAGGTGGACATTTTCTGTAAACAAAAAGCCATGCCATTATCGAAACATTTAAAACGTATTACGATACCGTACTACTACAGCTCCTAAAATGTAAAGCTAGGATCTTTTTGTGTATTTTTAAAAGTTTTGACAAATTCAAATGCGGGTTTTACAAAAATCTTCAGACCTCTGCGATGCTTTTTCAGCGAGATAGCGGCGATAATGTGTTTTTCACCATTTCAATGGTGCGGCCATGTGGTTTTAGTCTTACAGCTCCTGAAATATATTATAAACCTAGGATTTTTTTCTATATTTTTACATTTTATTTACAAATTCATTCTGTAATTTACCTAAATTTCAGGTCTCTGCAACGCTTAGTTTTAAAGATATCCGTGGCCGCGCGGTTCTCCGCGTTTCAATGGCGCGGCCACGTTCAAACCCTTATAAATTTTTAACAATACTTTGGCAAATTTATTAATGGTTTTGGGAATAAACTTTTACAAAATCTTGGTAGAATTCTTTTTTGAAATATCGCCATGGTCGCGCCATTGAAACGGACACTTCCAAAACATAGCTCTGTATCGACAAGAACGGGCAAGAAACTCCAAGGACACTCTTAAACCATGATATTACAAAATTCAGCGACATTAATCTTGTTCCTTCTATATGTGAGGACAACAAATATGTCAATACATACATACATACATAAAGTCATGCCTTTTCCCATGGGGGTAGGCAGAAACTACAGAATGCCTACCTACATACTACAATCCTAACATACTCCCTTTGCCTCATTTGCGATCACACACCTGGTCATACACGCACGCTGGTTGCGAGTACTACGCACCTGGCGTTCCTGAAGAACATCACCAATAAGGCCCACTATATGTGGGCGTTTCCACTCACATCTTCCTTGAAAATACCTTTTGTTAGCCGCCCTACATTCCTCTCAACATGACGGAACCTTTTAAGCATACTCTTTTAAATTTTTGTCACTACATCTTGTTTTATAACCCGCATTTGATGCCTTATCGCCTCATTCCTCAGCTGCAGCACAATTTTTCGTGATAAATAATTTGCTATTGTATTAGAGGTGTTTATCCAATAGGGTCCCATGTCGTAGTACATAATTAATTTCCATTTGGGGTCAAAATAAAGCGTCTGGTTGATTGGAATTTGTTTGAGGCCGTCTAAACCGCGTCTAAAAAATCAGCATGAAAATACTCAGTAGAACAGTTACTAGTTTCGATTTTTGATCTCAGTTTTCTATTCCTTTCGGGTTGTTGGTTTTACTTCTGGTTTTTATGTTGTTGCGTCATTCTGGTAAAATTCATAGTCACAATTTCAAATTTAAGATTAAAAATAAGCCCTGAAAGGAGATGGCCAGTCTCAACCGACGGCGCCCGTTCACGAGCATGGCTGGACGGTTCGCCCGTTCTAATATTAAGGCCACCTCGGACGGTCTAACGAGAGATGTAGCGACTCGTGTATTTGCGGTCGTCACGCCACATACAATAGATGAATGAATGCTTAGCATGCGACTGTTGCACGTTACAGAACCGTGACCCGCTTTCCTTAATTTTTCAGTCTATCTCAGACTGATATTCGGATTGTAAAACAGTGACGAGTTTCTGTTGTATTTTATTACGATTCTGGTTTTGTAAGTATCCCATTACTTTATCCACATCATCATCATCATTTGCCTAGCCATTTTCCTAATTTACAAAATACTTTTATATCCTACTACGATGCCCTTGTGAGGGCCGATCGAGGTGGCGGAGCTTGGAGGAGACCTATGTCCAGCAGTGGACGTCTTTCGGCTGAAATGATGATGATGATGATGGTCCTACTATCCTACTAATATTATAAATGTGAAAGTAAGCACGTTTAGATGTTTGGATGTTTGTTACTCAATCACGCAAAAACTATTGAACGGATTTGGATGAATTGTGCAATACAGCAGGCTTAGCATGATGCTTTCTATTTCTACTCTACCGTAGAATAGAAATCGCTTGTCTACATTTGTCGGTTAAAAAACTGTCCATTGTCTGCACGGAAACATCAGTTTTGTCTACTCTTCAGACGACAAAACGCTTGTCTACGGTTCTTGTGCTAAGCCTGCAGACAGTTTATAGCCTGAATGAACACAGGATACTTTTTATCCCGGTGGTAAGTTCCCGGGGGATAATTTCCAATCACTATGCGAGCGAAGCCGCTGGCCTAAGCTAGTTAAATTATGGTGCTGTTATTTTCATTTCAGGTTTTCTTTATTTAAATAGTTTTGCAATACTTTAATAGGAATTTAGCTATTTTCTCTTTCTCGTTTAATTTCGTTTTTTTTATTTTATGGATTGCTTGCGTAACCCCATTGCGTTGGAAATACTTGTAACTTCGAATCAGCGGACGGTATACTTTAAGTCCTAGGGTGAGTAATACCTAGATATCTATAATAAGTTCTCTTTGGGAAGGTACATAAGCGGTCATAAAAATATGTTCAAGAATTATTTAAATACACATTAGTCATTGGTGTGTATGTTGGCATTTTGCAGCGCACTGACTCATACCTACGTACCTGCGAGGGTTTGCCATATTGGCTTAGTAATCGACTCGCACGAATCGATTATTACAATATTTTCTATGGGCGATTCGCACGTAGTATTATTTGTGGACGAATAGACAATTCCAGAAATATGTTTTAGGCAATTGCTACGTTTAGAATAAAAAGTTACAGAAATAACGAAAAGTTACGGAAAAAGTAAGTACTCTTATTCTTCTTAGCGTAGCATGGCAAAAAAAACAGACATCTTTGCCCCAAAATTCAGCTGTGCGAAGTCCGCTCACTGACGCTGTCATGAGATCGTCAAATGCACAAGTAATATGGCATACGGCGTAAGATGGTTAATGTAATGAAAGTACTGACGCCAGCACATCAAGCTACTCCAATCTGTCAAATTTCTTTGATGATTTTCATCTTTATGACGTAAGAATAAGGTTCATATTCAATTGGGAAAATTTGAAAGTTTGGCGTAGCTTGATGTGCTGGCGTCTGTACATTAACTTTATTACTTAAAAATACAAAACGTATGAACATTAAATAAATGATACACGTTAGCTAAGAGGTGGCAATAGATTTCACTGCTTTCCAGTTTTGTTTCCTAAATAATTAAAGACTTATCATAAGCAGAACCTGCTAGCGCGAAGTCTCTTTTAGGACAGAACACATATACATGTGTTCTGTGCGCGAAGTACTTAGTTCATAAAAAAATCAACGAAACTGCCTGCGTGGTTAGCAATCAAAGAGCCGCGGTCGGGGCTTTGATGGCCGACCTAGCTAACGGGCAGCTAAACCTAATCGGACGTCGGACGTCCGATCAATTGTTACTTGTATTTATTATGTATCTTCTTGTTTACAGGTAAGCATCAATCACAACTACCATTCTTACCTCGTGGGGTAAGCGTAGATGTAGAGCATGCATGAGTTGAATTTAAGGTGTAAGTATGCTGGACGCTGAGCAGATCATCCAGGTTTTTGACTGATGAAACAAATATGGGTGTTGATAGAATTGCATGGTTTACGGCAGACCTCAACATTTTTGGAACAATGTAGGTTTGTCCTGCAGTGAGTGAAGAAAAATAGTGGCCGACCGAGAATGGATTTTCAGCTGAAAAGTAAAACGCAAAAGAAGCTTCGGCTTTAGTCTTATAAAAAAATATTAAATTTCCGCAGTACACTGAAATGTTTGTTTTTAACACCTAGGATGAGAAAGTGCAAATAAATAGGCTTTAAAAGAAATCAAACACGATAATTCCGTCACCTAAATTGCCGAACTATAAGAAGGCCGAATAACTTTTGATTTTTGGCTTGTCTAAGTTTCGGCTAGTTATGGTTTTTATTTTATTTTGTTTATGGCAGAAAACGAAAATAAAGCCGAAACATTATAATTGGGCCAAAAATGGCCGCAACTACTGTCAAAAATCCGCGTCAAAAATCAAAAAAGTGACAGCCGGTACCAACGGCTTGACGTGCTTTCCAAGGCGGGGTGGGTGCTATGTAAAGTTGACCAAACGCAACACGATCGATTGACCCGTGCGAGCCTTGTGGCTAAGTAAGAACAGTCGCAAGGGTACCCCTTGGCTAAAAGAAGATTAGTACCTACAGTAAAAAAAACGATAGTTTGCAAGAACAATCATAATTGCAATACGTAGAATTATTTGATTTAGATTCTGAATTGATTCGTTGTTTGATTATATAAATTGGGCGAAGGACGGCGAGTTCTATGTTTGAATGTAGTTACTCGTAGAAATGATTTTTTGCTTGCTATAGAATTATATATTATTATTAGGGATTCAACTACAGAGCCAGGAGACGCCTCGACAAGCGCTGCGACACTGTATCGGATTAAACAAATTGTATAAATTTTTCGGCGCTATGAATTTTATTAGCACATCTCTAGACATTACCGGAGCGGCCATTCCAAGCGCTGTGGATTCAGCCTTCTTTAAAAAATGTTGAGGTAGGTATTTTAAACCAACGTGATTTTTCTTTGTTGAATTGCCTATGCGGTTTTATTTAAGACTGGGGTTCCTGATACGAAATCAAGGACTCGTTATATTAGCTCTGAAATTCGTTTATGTTTGGACGTAGTGTTTGTTACAAAGAAAGAGTGAACAAACATTATTTTTACTAAAACTATTTAAAAAAAAAACATAAAACGATGTTATTAATGCCAAAAGAGCCTCAGCTCAGCATAATGGCAGCTGACAATAGGTGTTCACAGCCAAAAACCAAAAGTTTGATGTCATCATGACCTCTGCGGTAACCGCTATCCGAATCTAAAGAGATTAGAGTTTTTCCAACAAAAAGCTACTGCAATAACGATTAATTTATTTAAAAAACGCATTTTATGAACTTACGTAGGTATTCACATTCAATAAAAACGCGAGAATATCGGTCACCTTTAAACTCTAATCGGTAAGGCGTCGAGAATGACACCTACCAAGAAGTATGCAATGCAACCCGATCATAGTAATTACTTAAGCCAATACAGCCATACTGGCTGGAACGATTTTACGTGACATCCAACCTATTTTCGATCTTATCATCTTCCAGACATGGTTAAAGTTTGCCTGCGTCTAGTTTGACAGGTAATCGTCAGTATAAGAATGCATTTTAAAAAGTTGGCATAGTGTTGTGCTGACCTTGTCGATTCGTCATGCAGTTTTGATAGTAAGAACGGAATATGACTAACGAATGACCATGAAACACTTGTCTTGTTTTAAGCTACGTCTGTCTGTTAAAAATGCAATAAACATTGTTATTTTTAGTTACATACTTCTGAATGTGTAATTACGAATTGGTATCTGTTTTTAGGTACCAAACTAAAAAACCTTTTTAAAATAAGATAGGTACCAAGATATTATAAAGAAAATAAAATGAAGTCTTTGATAACATCATTATTACGGCTAATCTGTAATATACGATTACGAAAAGAAGTTTTTTTTTTAATTCATAAATTGGACTCTCATTCGATCCTACTCACGTTCACTATACATTCTTACTACTTCAAAATGTATAAAAGAAAAATCTAAATTCTCTTCACGTTCCTGCCAATCTTAAAGATAGCGCTCGATGTATTTATTCTATGTTTACATTTACATAGGCGCGCTGAGATACGCGTGGGATCGCGCCGGCACGAGGATATCCCGTTCCATCCAACTTCCTATATCTCAGAGCGTCTGTATTTCTCACAAATCTCATCGTCACTTCAACTATTCTAGATGTTGTAGGTATTATTGTATACTCAAATAAAAATCATCGATTTCAGGTGATATGACGCAGCACAATAAACGCAAACAATAAATAGATTTATTGGCACAACACGAACTCAATATCAAGAATATTCTAAAACACTATAGTGCCCTGCATCCAGGTATCCAGAAAACAGAAGATGCTTCACATTTCTTCCTCTGCCATAGTCTATTGTTTTGGAACATGAGTCTCTGTGGATTTTGAAGGTGTATTGTGGGAAGAGTTCGCTGACGCAGTGCAGTTCCACATGTCCAGCGTACTCTCCGTCAGTCGACATCAACCTCCTATAGTCATGCGCAGTATACATATGGAACCCGTAAGATCGGTCCCCGATGATAAAGTCCCTATAACGATGCCAATGTTCCACTATTCTCTCTACTACACGGAGACGAATTTCTCGATGCCGGTCTTGGGTTCCGTAGATGCTGAAGGAGACAGAACGGAACAAACAGTTGCCGTCCCCCCAAATAGGTATGACTCTTCGAGCCATTCTCTTTCTTCTGCGTCGTTTAGGCGAATTTCTTCTCGACTTCCTCCGGTCGATCCTGCGGTGTCGGTACCGACTCATTGGTGATGTTGCACATCACTAGTTGCGGATGACAAGTATGGCGGATGCAAATACTGTTTCCGAAACCGGCTTTTTTGATGCCTTCGTGAATAACGTTAACACAGGGAATAAATGAGATAATACTATTGTAAAGCTATTTTTTTGAAATTAGAAAAATTACTTTTAAAATTTCGCGGCCATATTGAAATCAAAACGCGTATTATAAATAATTTTGACAGATTTCCTATTTATTTTATTTCTACGATGACGTTGTTTACGGACAGTCTTCCGCCATAATTCATTATGACAGATATGACCATAATATCCGTCATAGTTTAAAAATGTCAACGGAAATCGCGCCAACTCTATGGACGAAGGAGGAAAATGTCACTACAAATTAAATTGAGGCAAGTTTATAAAAGTATTTTGAATTAATTCATTTCCTGTTAAACAGACAGGAATTACCAATATTACCTGTAACTATTATTTGTTAGAACTGAACAATATATTTTATGTGCATTAAATTACTTAACGAAACGTATCTCTTCCTAGATTCCTCATCCATTTTATCATAGTGTTTCATTGTGTTGCAAAATTCGGTCGTATCATTAGTTAGTAAGTAAAAGCATTAACATACTAACAATAGGAACGGTTTTTATTTTGACAAATAAACAACATTCAATGCGTTATTTACGATGTTGAGCACACAAATTTTTTGAACAAATGAAGCAATGGATTATCAACATTCTTCCAAATGTATTCAGATGTGTCGTGTCTCGGTAAGCACGTTATGACCTTGGTCCTGGCTATCATTTGTGCATCTTTTACAAACGTTACGGGTTGTCAGAAGCACGAAAGTCTGATAACCAGTCTTACCAAGGGTATATAGGCTGTCGCTTCATGTACAGTTCAGGTATTTATTTATTCGGGTTAGTCTGGAAGCTGACTCCATCATTGTTGGGTAAAGGCTACGCATTTTCATATTGATCGCGCTCCCGAGGCAGATGAGTGACCGTTGTTCGTCGTTTTCAAAAGGACAGTGCCTCGCCTCTAACGTTTTGCCTTTAGTAGCTTGTTATGCCACCCAAGGGAGAAAATGGGTTGCTTATTCCACTTCCCATCAGTTACATAGCAAGTTTCATGTTCCAAGCGGTCTGAAATGACTGCCGGCTGACCCGTATAACCCCAAGGGATTGTTACCTCATCCATTCAGTATAATCCCCTTACGACAACTTCGGCATGACTCGGCAATGTTCGGTGTTTCAAAACGTGTTATGAAACCAAAATGGAATCCGATCCTACTATCCTACTTCCTACAAATTATTTATCTATATTATCTATACTAATATTATAAAGAGGAAAGATTTGATTGTTTGTTTGCATTGAATAGGCTCCGAAACTACTGAACCGATTTGAAGAATTCTTTCACTGTTGGGAAGCTACACTATCCCCGGGTGACACGGGCTATATTTTATCCCCGTATTCCCACGGGAACGGGAACTATGCGGGTGAAACCGCGGAGCGCAGCTAGTTCCGAATATTAATTAAATTACTAACTAACTATACAAATAAATACAAAAACAAAAGGATACATAAGCGTCGAAGTATTGGTACGCATCGCTGTCATCAGGAAACGTGCCCAGAAGACTGGCAGCATTGCCACGTTGAATGGCAATGCTAATTCTTTGGCCGAAGAATGACCCAGCCCTCTGGTCATGTGAAGTGTCGACCAGCCGGCGAGAAATTTCCACGTGCACTCGGGCCCTACTATAATAATATTGGGCACGCCACGATTGCGGCGGTAAGTCCCCTCTTTGAGGAGTGGTTTGAGAGGCGGCATGGCGTCCTCACCTTCCGCCTGACGCAGGTCCTCACCGGACACGGTTGTTTCGGGAGGTTCCTGTTTCGGATAGGGCGGGAGGAAACGCCCGGGTGTTTCCACTGCGAAGATCGCCCTGAGGACACGGTGGAGCACACGGTGGCGGTCTGCCCTGCTTGGGCGGAGCACCGCCGTGTCCTCGTGGAGGCGATCGGCGGCGGCGATCTCTCGCGTCCGGCCCTGGTCCAGGCCATGGTACGGAGCGAGAGGGCATGGGGAGCCGTCACCTCCTTCAGCGAAGCAGTGATGCTCGCGAAGAGGGAGGCGGCGCACGTGAGGGAGAGGCAGCATATGCGCCCTCGCGACCCTAACCGCCGCAGGAGACGCCCTGGGCGTCGGGAATCCCAGGCCGATTTCCGGCCACCGTAGGCATGGGCTTGCGGACGGCGAGTAATGGGTAGCTCGCTGTCCGGTAAGGACCAAGCCCAAGTCGACGGCGCGTTGTGTTCCACGCGCGCCTCAAAGAGATGTCAGCACAAAAAGTGATGGGACCCGCAAGGGTCGATGCCTGCCAGGGGTGCGGGTTTGTTCGAAAGAGACACCACAGCCCCTGGCTTAAGGGCTACTGAAGGAACACGGGTGGGTTTTAGTCAGTAAAAGTCTGACACGCCCTCCTGCTCCACCCAGAGCGGGAGAAGTTATTTGATGATTTCCCACCCAAAAAAAAAAAAAAAATACTATAATAATATGATAAATGTAAATGTTTGTGTGTTAGGATATTGAGATATTTGAATACTTTGAATGTTTGTTACTCAATCGCACAAAAGCCAGCCGAACGGATTTTTATTAAATTTGGCACACAGATACTTTATATTTATCCTAGATTAACAAACAGGATAATTTTTATCCCGGTAGGACGAATCCACGATCTCCACGCGAGCGAATCTGCTGGCAAAAGCGGGTATTTAAATTAGTGGTATTGATATCATTGACGCAAGATATGAAAAACAAAGGCTGTGTCGTTGTATTGATGTAGAGTCGTTATATTTGAGAACTTGGCTCGATTCTCAGAACAGAATTAATAAATTATTTTCTCTCATAGCCAAGTCACGTAGGTATACGAGTATATCAAAAAGATTGACCTTCAAATGTGAATTTGCATACATAACATACATAAGCAGCCTATAATGTTCACACTGCTGGAACACAGATACCCGCTCTTCGAGAGACAGTGTTCTGTAATACAGCACGCGGGCCAGGTGCGGGTTGGTAGATATCACATGTCTTCGAATTTTTGGTTCTAGGACATGCCGGTTTCCTCACGGTATTTTCTTTCACCATTTTGAGAGCAGTGGTGATGAAATTTATCGAACCAACGTCTTACAGCTCGTAAGTCGCCACTACTGAATTTACATCGGAATAACTTAATAAAAATCATATAACAATCTTACTAACCTTTCATTACGCATCAGGACTATCCTGGGCCTGAATTCACTATGAAATCTGCTAATATCGTATTAATAATGTCAACAAATTGTCTTGGAACATACAGAATATGACATTTAGATTCCATTATCATTACACGGGTTTCAAAAAAAAAAAAAAAAAATACGCGTTCGCTTGAGAACCTCCTCCGTTTTTTCGTCGGTTAAAAACACGATATTGACTTAGTTTGAATTTGAACGAAATAAGATTCCGCGGGGAATCATTATAACCACATGGCGCGACTGCCTATCTTACCTGCACAACTCATTTTCTGGGTAGCACGATACCCCTTGGTAAGACTGGTTGTCAGGTTTTCAGGTTTTTAACGACCTGTAAAGACTCAAGGATCCACGAATTACACCCGGGATTAACGGCTTAACGTGCTTTCCGAGGCACGGAGGATTCTCGATATGTAAAGATGGCCACCCATCCACAGACCAACCCCGGCAAGCGTAGCTTAACCGGCTGTTATTACTTATTAAATAAAGGACCATACTATTTTAATGGACTGGCGTCCATTGTACGCGCAGGCTTCTATTATTTAATGGGATATTACGCCATAATATTGCGCCATAAGTATATTCTAAACCATTCGAAGCAGACGGTCGTGTGAATGAACTTTGTCGTTCAATGTCATTCGCGAAACTGGTCGATACGGATTGACAATGACCTACCAAATTGTGATAGTGTCTTCGGCCGACTTCGGTTTCGTTCGGATCCCACGAATGCAAGTTTGAAGTGAGTAATTTTTTAACGTTCGTGCCGCGTGCTCGGGGAGGCTCGGGCAGCCGAGCTCACCCGAATTAAAGTTTACATATTTATTTCGTTCGTGTCAGTGTAAATTAAAGTAGGTGTGTGGGTGTACATGTATTAGAGTTTATAGCGTAATGCGTGAACGAACGTGATAGTAAATTGATTACGACATAAAGCCGAGGAAATATTGATTTTGGGACGAGAAGGTTGAATCTCATAGCCTATTTATTAGTTGCTTCGCACGGATTAACTCGCACAAATTGGGCGAATCGACACTTTTAAATAATATAAGTACTATTTTCTAAAAGTGGCTTCTTTTTGCGTGGGAAATCATCAAGTAACTTCTCCCGCTCTGGGTGGAGCAGGAGGGCGTGTCAGACTTTAACTGACTAAAACCCACCCGTGTTCCTCAGTAGCCTGTATGCCAGGGGCGGCGGTATCTCTTTCGAACAAACCCGCGCCCCTGGCAGGCATCGGCCCTTGCGGGCCCATCGGTTTGTGCTGACATCTCTTTGAGGCGCGCGTGGAACACAACGCGCCGTCGACTTGGGCTTGGTCCTTACCGGACAGTGAGCTACCCATTACTCGCCGTCCGCAAGCCCACGTCTACGGTGGCCGGAAATCAGCCTGGTATTCCCGACGCCCAGGGCGTCTCCTGCGGCGGTTAGGGCCGTGAGGGTGCATATACTGCCTCTCCCTCACGTGCGCCGCGTCCCTCTTCGCAAACATTACTGCTTCGCTGAAGGAGGTGACGACGCCTACTCATGCACTCTCGCCCCGTACCATGGCCTGGACCAGGGACGGACGCGAGAGATCGCCGCCGCCGATCGCCTCCACAAGGATACGGTGGTGTTCCGCCCAAGCCGGACAGACCTCCACCGTTTGCTCCACCGTGTCCTCAGGGCGATCTTCGCAGTGGAAACACCCGGGCGTTTCCTCCCGCCTTATTCGAAACAGGAACCTCCCGAAACAACCGTGTCCGGTGACGACCGGCGGCGTCAGGCCACAAAATAAAGAGAGTACAGAAGGCAATCACATGTATGTACTTCGATTTTCATACCTACGCTCGGCGGTCGCGCTAGGGTTGTCAACTTTGGCTAATGCACAAAAAAACTATCGTGGTAGTGGCACTCGTATTTAGGTCTTTGCCATGATAACAATTAATCTCAACTCTAATAGTTATGATCGGCGGCGGGTGGCCCGGCCGGCTCGCCGAGCAGTTCTGTCTTAACTATTTATAATGAGGAAGATGAGGATATTTTTTAGTTTATAAGTACTACAATAAATACCTCATATACATTGTAAAAATACTACAAGGCCACAAAGTCATTTTCGCTTACCCACAACTAACTAGGTATTCTGTGTTACGTTAAAACGAACTATCGAAACACGAGCAAATACCTAGGTACTCACCTCTCTGGTCAACTCAACAACTGGTAGCTTAAAAAAGACAATTCACAGTTTAATGTTGAATTTAAACAACCGTCCACTGAACAGTTATAGTAAGTTTTTTTGTTGCTCCGTTTTTGAATTTTACTGACGCGTGTCTCAGGGTATGGCACACTCGCGCTCGCACTGGTCTCAACCGGTCCGAGATATCGTGTCCGTGAGCGGTGTCTATGTGTGCGTTGCTCGAGCGCACTTTGTATGTAGATTGCCTTCTGTACTCTCTGTATTTTGTGGTCAGGCGGAAGGTGAGGACGCCATGCTGCCTCTCAAGCCACTCCTCAAAGAGGGGACTTACCGCCGCAATCGTGGCGTGCTTCTAATAGCAGCTTGCACGAAGGTAATTTATTTCCGAACGTGCAACAAATGTGTAAAATTCAAAACGTGCCAATTGTGTTATATGTATTTATGTAGTTGTGGATTCGCCAGGTGTTCTCAAGTGTCACGTCAAGCCTGTCAAAAATTAAAGTAAAATTAAGACGACTACAAGACCTAATGTGGCCTTGAAAAACGCACGCACACATTTACATAATCGACGTGTATGCCATCTAACGACGACGGCCATAACAAGTATCACACAAAACAAATACGAAGTTTAGCACTAGCGGTAAAGGGAGATTACGTTGCCGCGCCATCTATTGGAACACTCGGGAGTATTCTAATAAAAGGCGCGGCAACGGCGCGCAAGTAGTGCTTATGCCTAAGGTATAAAAGTCATAACCGGTTGAATGGACTGTAAAAATGCTTGTGTACTTACTCGTAAATGTTTTATTTCAAATGGAATATAGATACCTAACATTCATACATAATTATAATTCCTTTTTAAACAAAATCAATAAATTAAAGTCTTACACATTGGAAATAACTTCTGTGCTGATATTATCAACTTTCTTGCTCCTATAAAAAACAATTACATTTTCAATGTTTTTTCTAGTTATATATAAAAGTATTTAATAAATATATCTAAATTCTTTCGTTCTTTATATAAAAAAGAAAAAAATATATCGAAATGTCCTGGGATTCGAAGGCGAGCACTCTTCATTGCAAGCCTAGACTTATACCTAATACGCTACTGTAACAGCTAAACACAATGTTGAAAAAACGGATGGTATGCGAACTGTCTGTACAATCAGTTCGTAAAGATTACATTTCCAAATTCTTTATATACCTAACATTCATACATAATTATAATTCCTATTTATTAAAAACAAAATCAATAAATTAAAGTCTTACACATTGGAAATAACTTCTGTTGATATTTTCAACTTTCTTGCTCTTATAAAAAATTATTAAATTTTCAATGTTTTTCTCGTTATCTATAAAAGTATTTAATAAATATATCTAAATATAGTAGTACTTTAGATTAAAATAAAAATAAAAAGTTGTATCGATATGTCCTGGGGTTTGAACCCGAGCACTCTTCAATGCTAGTCTTGACTTCAACCTAACACGCTACTGTAACAGTTAAGGGCCATGTTGAAAAAACTGATGGTATGCGAACTGGCTGTGCAGTACATTTCCAAATTCTTGATAAAAAATTTGTAATCATAAAATGCTCTCACCTTTTAATATTGTTCATATTATGTTCGGCATTTGATTTATATGAACGTTTTTTACTTCTCGTAACGGGTTTAACTTTATTTTCCATATTTACAAATGATAATGATTAAAAACTAAGTACAAGGTTTTTTACGCTATTGAACTAAAAGTATTTTATAATTACAAGAATGAAGAATTTTTAAGGAAAGAATATAAGAATCAAATAATTTACAAAATAGCCTACGAAAACAGTAAACAATCTCAACGGAAATAATGCGGCGAAAAGCGCGACACGCCCTACTAACATCAGGCATCGGCCGGCACTGTCGGTACACGGGCGTTTACGCACACATGTATACGTATTATGTTCGAAAATAGGAAAATGCGATTTACGAAAAATCTATTAATCGGACTAAAAAATTGAAACACTATTATGCTAGTATTTTGCTTGTAGAATAATCTGACAAAAAATCAGAATGATTGCAATATTATTAGTATGGTTTTTAATCGTTAAAAGAAATTTTTAGAGGTAACTTCGTGATTTTTTTCTATCGTATGAAATTAGTTGTATTATGTTTTCAACACACTATCTAACTAGCATATATCCTGAAGATTATCATATATTTTTCTGATTTTGTTTACTGCAGTGGATCATAATCTTTTAGGCATTACAAAACCTGCGTTTAGCTCATCTAAGCCCCTTAAATAAACTTTTGTGCTTCAAAACTGCCTTTTATGTGCCAAAAAGGCAACACTTTCGAGTTTCGGTACGCATTTATGCAAACCAGTTGTCGCCCAGTGGTCGAAATTCGACCATAATTCATTTACAACTTAATGTATTTCTAATGCATTATTATAGTTTTCTCTATGTACAGACGCCAGCACATCAAGCTACCCCAATCTGTCAAATTTCTTTTATAGATTTTCAACTATAAAACATAAGATTAAGGTTCATTTTCAATTGGGAAAATTTTACAGTTTGGGGTAGCTTGATGTGCTGGCGTCTGTACTTTAACTGTGGCAAATTTCATAATCTCCGGCCGCGTAATTTTCGTAAAAAGGGCAACAAAGTTTTTGCTTCAAGTATTAATATACAGATAAGGGAGTCCTGCTTCGATTGCACAATCTGCGACAGTGTCAATGCAGTTGACTACTATCTGAAACATTTATAACTCCACGCCTTGTTTCCCCGAAGGGTTGGGCTGAAGTGAACCTATAGAACCTACATCCACATTTCGCACGTTACTTTCAACTCTTGGTGTCTACGCCCAGAGTTTTCGTAACGTACGAACGCGCGTACGTGCTGGGTTCTAACACAGCTTTGAGAATCCAATAGATTGCAGCGCGAGTGAGTCTCAGTCTCATCGCGTCGAAAAAAGGGTTCGATATTCAAATTCGCGCAACTTGTTTTTGTGTAGCTAATCGGGCCGATTTCCCCCGATCAAAACCGAGCCTATATTTCGCCAACGATCCACGAAAAAAAAAACTCGTAAAGCGCGCCTAGGTAACAAATTACTACAGATAAACACGCTATACCAAAAATAATGATGAGTCGTCCCCAAACCGGTACGAATCTCCCATCTCTCTCTGCCTCATTCGATAAGAAAGGGAAGGAGCACATCGAATCCTACGCTTTCAAGTAAACGATGAGGTAATGTCTGGTAATATTTACAATTCGCTCCCAGATGGTTTGTGGTGGTCTTTGTAGTGTTTATAAAGTAGGGTAAGTAGAATTCTAGGTCGATTGTGACAGGAATGGTTGAAGGAAAATTCGTTTTGAAATGCTAATAAGGAGGCGGATTGGTTCTCAGGGATGTCTAGACAGTTGACGCAGTTTATCATCGTTGGGTGACTACACAGCATCTACGAGTATCTAGGCTCCTGTTATTAGATCTTACTTAATTTCTTATCGACCAGTGTTGACTTCCGAGTCATAAGGTCGTACAGAGCCCAGACTGGCGCTTTACCTTGTGTAAATTATAAAATTTCATCACCACTGCTCTCAAAACGGTGAAGAAAAATAGCTTGAGAGAACCGGCATGTCCTAGAACTACAAATTCGAAGACATGTGACATCTACCAACCCGCGTTGTGCCTGCGTGGTAGATTACGGCTCAATTCCTCTCAAAGAGATGAGGTCTGTATCTCAGCAGAGGGAACATTCTAGGCTGATTTGTAGTTTCTTGTTCATTGATTAATAAGAGAGGTCTTAAGCACCATTTTCCGATAGAAAAAGATATTTGGCGGCAGAATTTTCAGCATAGAATCTTGCAGAAATGCCAAAACTATCTTATGGTTAGAATGTTAGCATCACAGTAATCCACGCGACCACAGTCTGAACAAAACCGGCCAGGTGCGTGTCGGACCACGCGCAATGAAAGGTTCCGCCATAGTTGGGATGATTATATATCCGAAGAACAAACTTAACATTGAGGTTAAAAAACGTGCTCTGCCATACTACAAATTGATGTAAGTTGGTCGAAAATTACTCATTAACTGTAAAGCCCTACTTAGATGTGATTATTTTCCTTTTAACTTCGTTATTCATACTACTACCGTGATTTTTTCCCCATTTACAAAAACAACCATTCAGCTGGCAGGGTGAGGGGTGAACCTCACTTTAACGATAGTTAGTATAATTATTATATTTTATACTACGTATATTAATATTTCACAAACGGATACCTTAATCGATTTTGTTTCACAAACCCGCAATATTTTTGTAGACGTGAAAAATAAAACATCCCCTTACGTGTAGAGGACCTCCTCTACGCGTAAAGTGTATGTTTTATTTTACTTTTTCATAAAGGTATCCATGACAAATTACAGCTTTCTAGTACTAAGAGTCTCTGAGCTAAGCTACGGACGGACAAACATAGCGAAACTATAGGGGTTCCTTGTAGACTAGGGAACCCTAAAAATCAATAGTGTTAGTCCATATCAGATATCTTCACGTGTACAACTCGCGATGACCACACAATCATTCTAAAGGCATTCCATACGGCATGAGTCAGCGCTGCTAAATATTTATGTATTTCGTCCGTTGGCATTTCTTGATAAAAAATCTTTGAATCGTGTTGGAAAAAATAACAGCTTATTACCATCCGTTGAGGTTTAAACTCAAATAAATATTCACGTTTGTTTTCCTTAAAATGGTCAGCAGAGCTGTAATGTTTGTATACGTTCTAAACGATATTCTACGTGCAGGGCCTGAATTCACTATGATTGCTTACTCGTAACCATGTCAATCACACACGAATTCTGCTAATGTCTTATTAATTATGTCGACAAATTGTCTTGGAACATACAGAATATGATATTTCGATTCCTTACCGTTATATGTATTGGTTTAAAAAAAAAAAACTATATTGACGTAGTTTGAAAGTAGTAAGATTCCGCGGGGAATCATTATAACGACACAGAATTGGGGCCTTGGTCTTCACATGGCGCGAGCCCGTTGCCTGATATGGGACGAAGTTGGGTTGTAGCTAAGTATTGACAGCCGTTAAGCTACGCTTGCTACGGTTGGTCCGTGGATGGGGTCTTTACATACCAAAGCACGTTAAGCCGTTGCTCCCGGCTATCATTCGTGGATTTTAGACTGTCATTACGGATCGTCAGAAGCCCGAAAGTGTGACAAACCAGTCGTACCAAGCGGTATCGATTACCCAGTAACTGGGTAGTGGAGGTCACACAGGCAGTGGCTCCATATAAAATACTGGTAATCAGCTGCATCCGGTTAGACAGGCAACTAGCAACCGATCCCAATATAGTTGGGAAATGGCTAATATGACCTAATAATTTCTCGTTCGAGAATTATCAATTTCGGGAACAAATTGCCTTCAATTAATTACTTTTGTAGGTCAGCTTCGTATTTCCAATATAAATTGTCTCGCTTTAGTCATTTTTCCGACAAAAATCAATATTTTAGTCTTCCAAAATTTTAGCTCCCAATCTAGTTCGAATGTAGCCTCAGCGTGTGGAGTAGAGTTCACAATCGCCTACTTACTATCCACCTGATTCGACGTTCAATCGACGTAATCAAATCACGGCGGAATTTTATCGCGCACTGCATTTTCAACTCTCTGTTTTGAACTGAGCGTTGAGAATCCAACAGAGTGCAGCACGAGTGAGTCTCAGCACGTTGAATAAACAATTGTTCGATTCTTTTTTTGTTCGAAAGGGGTTTATTCTGAAATGGTCCCAATTAAATTACATATACCTAGATCTGATGATGCGTTACGGAGATAACGGAACTATTCAAAAAATGACAGCAAAATCAACCGATTGCAGCTATAGCATAAATATGCTTTGTTTTGACCCCAAGGAAATTTCGAATTGGCGTGAGGTAGGTAGGTACTATAACTCAATAGTGTTTTATTTTTAACTTTGAAGTGTTTTTCCGGGAGTCGGTTGTTTTTTTTTTTGGAAAATGTTTTTATCAATGCTCGGCAAGGTAGTGCATTGAAAATTCAGTGCGTGAAAAAATCCCGCTTAGCACGAGAACAGTAGACAAGCGTTTTATTGTCGGAAGAGTCGACAAAATTTATGTTTACGTATAGACAGTTGACAATTTTTCACCGAGAAATGTGGACAAGCAATTTCTGTTCTACAGTAGGGATTGGCTAGACTCAGTGAGTCCAGCCAATCCCTGACGTTTAACTGATAATTCCAATGTCGATCTATCGGAATTATATTCCAGAGTAAGCACCCTGACCTGGTTTTAATTAGTGATGAGACGAATAAGAATAATCGGCCGAATGTTTAGTTAAAAGTTTACCAAACCGAATGTTCGGCAGGATTTTGGCGAGGTTTTATCGTGCATTTCATAAATCCAATTCATTCATGTGTGTCCCTTCCGTCGCAGAAGCTACCACCCCCGGACGGCCCGGACTGTAATTGCATCACCTAATCTAGTTAGATAAGCATCTTGCCCTTATGTTAGCGATAATTCGTTTTTGGTTATGTTAATAGGGCCCACTTGTACTTATAATACGGTATTTTCCGATTTGATAAAAACTATTTTAATTTGAAGATTGGGACGATATATTCGCACCTCCGATAAAATAGGGTTACAACTCGAAAAACCTGGATTTTCAGAAAAGCGAAAATAAACTCACGGATTTGTTAATCAGTCTTTATTCTTACATTATTGTTATTATGTGATAAAAATTATACATATTTGAAACGCTTACAAAAAATATGTTTTAATGGCATACGCTGTTTTTCAATTTTCCTGAAAAACAACCTGAAAATTTCCAATTGTAACAGTATTTTAGGTAACTATTCGAACTTCTTCAAGCAAAAATACAATATGTCAAATGTAACAATTCTTAATATAATAAAAATCAGGCAGTTATTTAATCTTTTTTTAACTTTATAAGTATTCATACAGCTGTAGACTTAGAAACAAAATCAACTTTAACAAAAACATTCAAAATTTCTGATAAAAAAACAATTCTAATCATCACAATTTAAATTATTCACTTTACAATACAAGTTTAGGTAGTCTTTAATTAAGCTACGCTTAAATAATATTTGTTTACTGTTCTCCCTATTGAAATAATGTTAAAATACTACCTACGTAGGAACTATAATCATCACTATAAAAATCAAAATCATAGATAAAGTCTAAGTTTCAGTGTTTTCATAATTAGAGTGTTTTTTTTTAAGTGTATGTAATTAAATATTAAATTAAAATTGGTTGTTAAAAGGCGCATACAACCATGGTATATGATTAATATTAATCAAACTCATCAAATCAACTTTCTTCCTCTCGCCTATTGAGAGCTGTCTGACGTAAGCAAGTTTTAGTCCAGGCAGACCCTCAGGGTGTTTTCACCAAATTTAAGATGTGATGTCTGAGATGTTTGCCTCTCTTGTCCTCTTCAACGGAACCTGCAGACCTCTTCTTGACTACAGTCTGTATTACTCTGTAATTGATGTCTATTGTATCTATGAAGAATGTCTTGCAGATTGGGATTTGACATCCCATTTTAGTCAAGTAAAATACATTATTTAATTGTCTGCCTTTTTGAGTAGTCTTCTATCTATATTTTCGTTTTATTGGCGCCATATACCTGCTGAAAAAATCTCTTTGGCGGTTAATATCTCCCAAATAATATCTCCCAGAATCTTCAAAAATAGCGTCGTTCGCTACACGGTGGCTTAATTTTTCTAGCATCCTACTGCACCTTTGTTTTTAGTGTTACGTAAGCAGATTCTAAGGATTTTACATTTATTTTGTAACCATTCCGTCGGTTCAGCTACACGTTTTCTGCTTCGTTTTTTGTGTCCGGTATTGGCGTGTCATCTGGGTTTGAGTTCAACGTTGGAAGTAAATCAACAGTTGGCCCAGAAGATATAGCTGCGGATGTAGCTTCAAAGTTAGCTTGGTTACCGATGTTCAATCCGTCAGTTCAATCGTCAGACAATTAAATGGAACAACGTTGCTCAATTTCAAAATCGGGGTCTTTCACCGAATCATCTGTACTGTCCTCTTTTGAAGGTGAACTGGAAGAGTCTGAGGAAGATGTACTTTCTGTATCTGAAGAAGAATCGGTTAAGTCGTCAATTATAGGGTTGCGATTTTGCTGGGAGCTGTGGTCTCTAACTTCGAGGTATTCCACTAAGGGCACTGATTTGAATGGCACTTCCTCGAACGGCACCTGAGCACTTCCACTAACGGCACTGAAACAAAATTTCGTAACGTGCCGTTCAGTGGAACAGTTTATTCATAGTTATTTTAGTGTCCGAACGGCACCTGTATACAACTTGTAGTGATGGGACGATGGGACATATGTATTCTTTGTTCAGGATATTACTAACATATTGATACGGTGAAGTTCGTGTCGAACCACGCACAGTCAATGGCTCCGTTTTCATGCGTTAAGAGCGCGGTTATATATTTACGTATGCATTTGTTTAACGTTGGATTTAAATCACATAAATGATGCCTGGGTAAATAAGGAAGACAACTGTCGAAATGGCGCTGATAGCTAGTTCCCGAAACTAGTTAACGATACGAGTACTCTGCCCTCGTAGTAGCAAATGCAGTAATCGACATTTTTTCGATTTCTCGTTTTTTTCAAAAATGGAACCTAGACGCTTTCAGCTACACGTAGATATTTTTTTTGTCTTTATTTTGGTACCGGAACATGGTGAAACAACAAGGAAAAATGCAGTATTTCCTGTGAAATTATCTGATATTGTTAGTATGAATGCAGCAATGATCATAAACCAGATTAAAATGCAGTAATCACGTTTTTAGTACCAAGTTAGAATGCAGTATTCGTCTAAAAACTAGTAAGAAACGCAGTACTCGCATTTTGGCTGCATTTTAATTTCCCTCGCCGCAGTTTGGCATGAAGCTACTTCAGGCAGGAAACAAGAAGACATCATCAGCGCTTATAAAGCGTGTTTTCTCAGCAAACGTGACTATTCCGATATAGTTGTGTGGACAGATAATTGTTCAAGTCAGAACAAGAACTGGGCTTTTTGTACATTTCTTGTGCAGATTGTTAACAGTTCTGAAATATTTGCTGAAAACATTACTATCAAATATTTTAGAACCTGGACATACTTTTATGTCAGCTGACAATTTTCACCACCAAGTCGAAAACCAACTACAAAAAGCAGGAAAGGTATACACCTTTCAAAATCATACGATTTTTCTGATTTCATTTTTCATTTTCATCATTCATCTCAACATAAGACTTAAAAAGAGATCGGATCCTATCGACGATTGTCGCAACCCCTTGTGTCGCTAAGTCGGCCGCCGCCTGGTACGACCTCCCTTGCGGCAGGACCAGCGTGTCGTCAGCGTAGCAAACTACACTGACGCCGCTAGGGAGGTCGGCGCGCAGCACCCAGTCGTCCCCGATGTCCCACAGATGCGGCCCCAGGACCGATCCCTGTGGGACACCGCACGACATCTCTCGCCGTTTCCACTCTCCGAGGTGACCGGGGAAAGTCAGTGACTTTGGATACGTATTTTGAGACTATACTCCTTTCGAACAAAAAGATTAGCAAATAATTTTGCAAATCCGTCTATATATGACGGAGTTATGCCCGAACATACATAAAAAAGAAGATTTTTCCTTCATTCATCAGCTCAGCGTCATGAGATGATGATGGTCATGCGCAAATGTCTCAATAGCTTTAGAAAATATATGAAAATCATTGTTAATACTTATAGCATTTGAGGGTTGCCCTCTATTTCCCTGAGATTCCATCATCCGATCCTGACTTGGTGCCAATGGGACAGGAGCTCAGGAGTAATCTCTTTCAAGTTTTGCGATGGAAATACATAAAAACAAATAATACATACAGTCGAACATAGAACTCTCGTCCTTTTTGAAGTCGGTAAAAAATTATATCCCATCACTAAAAAATATTTAACGTAGGTGCCATTCGGACACTGAAATAACTATGAATAAACTGTTCCACTGAATGGCACGTTACGAAATTTTGTTTCAGTGCCGTTAGTGGAAGTGCTCAGGTGCCGTTCGAGGAAGTGCCGTTCAAATCAGTGCCCTTAGTGGAATACCTCCTAACTTCGATTGAACTTAGAAAACAAAATAAAAACCAAATAGCTTAGCTATTAACTTTTAGAATAAAAAAAATAACCTGATAAAACAGGTAAGTAGGTATAGTAGGCATCTTACCTTGCAAGTTTGTTCCCCCAATCTTTGATGATCATCGGCGGGTATTTTATTTTTGTCCCAAATGGTAAACGCAGAATTGCGTCATTACGTTTCATTTTGACCCCAGAATCATAAATCATATTCCAAGCAAATAAACCGAAAATACCTAAACTTTGTTATAATACAAGATTACAAGTCGAAATATTCAGACAACACAAACATTTTTCGTCAAATACTGTTACAACGTGAAGAGTAACACTGTATTATAATATTACCTATCTAAAATACTGATACAATACAAAATATATCACTTTATTATAGAAATATTGAACTAGTTTAATTTACTCCTTAAATAATAAACTGTAATAATTGGTTTTGTAACTTTTTATTGGACAAATTGATGTAAGCAACAAGATTTTACCTGTCTGAAACACTGTTATGTTTTAAATTGTAACACTACTTGTCTCAACAAACGCACGTCAACTTTTCATAAAACTAAATGTAACACTGATTGAGATAATTCTGGAGTCAAAATGCTTTAATCATGTAGCGTTACAACTCCATCTAGCAGCGAGTTTTAGAGTTACAGATGTAACAATTTTGGAGAAGATAGTTAATACAATTTTAAGCATTTCTGTATCGTTAACTCAAAATTCGACCTTTTCGAGTTGTAACCCTATTTTATCGGAGGTGCGATTTTTAACAGAAAAATAAAAATAAATTTATTAATACACATTTTCTCAATTAAAAACGATTAAAATCTCATTTATTTTTCGTTGTTTTGAATTTACCGCCAAAGCGCTCTTTACGATGACTTTTCATCACGTGACATGTGACGTCAACTTTGTATAAACGGCACCGGTACAAATACTTAGTTTGGCGCCGTTTTAGAAGTATTTGTGCACAGAGGCACTACACACCAGTAATATCACTTTCTATCCATTAAAAATCTTGTTAATTAATTATAAACTCGACATTCACTTATTTACTTACTAACTACTTTAGTTTACACAAAGTTGACGTCACGTGATAAAAAGTCATCGTAAGAAGCGTTTTGGCGGTAAATTCAAAACAACGAAAAATAAATAGTTTTTAACTGAGAAAATGGATAGAAATCAATTTATTTTTATTTTTCTGTTATATTTCGAATCTTCAAATTAGAATAGTTTTTGAAAAATTGGAAAATACCCTATTATGCTACTTCTTATATGCGTAAAGACTAATACAATATTATTCGATAGAATATTCAGCCTTTTTGCTGAATTATCGGCCGAATACGAATGTTCGGACAACCAATCGAATATCGAACATTTTTTATTAAAAGTTTGTTCGATAGAATGTTCGGAATTTTCGCCGAATGATCGGCCGAATACGAATGTTCGGTAAACCGGCCGAATATTCCGAATGCCGAACATAAAACGAATATTCGGCTCATCTTTAGTATTAATTTTTAGGCTAATTGAAATGGTTTTTAAACTTGCGCAACGATCCTACCATCAGTAGGCTCGTGGATTCAACGCTTGATAAAATGCTAAATGAAATTATTTTGAAACTGCTGTAATAGTGTTCATGAAATTAGTTTTTTGTGAAAAACAAGTCTTTTTCCTGTGACTATGTCTAAAACATTACGTCACAGGCAAGTAAATTAATTTCTAGGTACCAAAAGAGTAGTAGGTAGCAAGTAGTAACCAGGGTCGCCGATATTGTTGAAATTAAGCAAGAAACCCATGGATGTTTTCGAATGAAATTTAATTTGATAATTGAAGTGTTTGTTTTCTTTTAATTAGCATGACATGACGCCTTGTTTTCCCGAAGGTTGGACAGCGGTGTACCTGTAGTACAGCTACATTTCGCCAGTTATATTTAAGACCCATGTAATAGGGAGCGAGCCTATTGCCAACAACCGGGCACATATCTAGACTCTGCGCTGCTACTGAGAAATTCCAGATAGAAAAACCGAATTGACCGATTTGGGAATCAAATCCGGACCTCATTCTCAGCAGTAAGTAGTGCTTGCGATCACTAGACCAAAGAGGCAGTTAAATTACATTTTATTCGAAAACATCCTTCGCTCGGTTTCTTACTAGATTTCAACAATATCCGGCGATCCTGGATACTTACTTCTTTTGGTGACCGTCATCGTCACCGAACACTTTCCATGAGCTATATGTATACTGTGTATATATGGGTGAACGAGCACACGGATGAGTCGCGCCTTGATGTCTTTTGGAAAAGTCCCTTTCTTTCATTAGGAAATTGTAATTAGTTTATTCCTTCCCTTCCTTTCCCTTTGTATTTTTATCGTAAAAATCTGTGCTGTTACCTTTAATGGCTGAAGTCGATCGCTCACTTATCATTTTTTACCGAGAGCAATCAGGACCCAAGGACCCAATGTGAAATCCTGTATTGATGATTTAAAAATACACACGGAATTGTAAAGTTTTCACTTTTGTCGGCACTCCCGGAGTGCCACTGTTTTTTTTTTAATACCACTCCAGGCCACTCACAAAACTGCAGTGTTCTAAATCAAAAATCCCAAAAAATGTATAAAAACTCTATAAAATCCCGTCAAGTTCTGCCGACCCCAAATCCAACCGCTCGCGAGTATCGTCAAAGTGAAAGTATACCCAAATAGTGGCGTATCAACCGTCATCCTCACATTTGTTCGAAGGTCATTCGCATTGCGTAATGTTAACGCCGGCGTGCGTTGTTATCTAGAGTGTGTGTCATGACACAGTGTCTCTGTGTCCTTCTGGGGCACAGTAGTGTCGCTCTTTGTGCGGTCTGTTGCTCCCGAACTGTTATTGGGCTAGAGAAGTCTCATGTTAACTCCATCTTTAGGCTAAGTGGACCGCCTGTGTTTTTAATTCAGTTTATCCACTTTCGTAACGTGTGATTCGAATTATGAACTTCGAAACGAGTTTAAATTGACATACCTACTTTATAAACACAACACCGAAATTTAAAAATAGAATCATATTAAAACACTTTTTCTATAATATTGTTTTTTTTTTTACTGAAACGATACAGGACAAATCCAAGAAGTTAATATCACCAAGGAGATCCCATCATTTTATTTTGTAAAGTAAAGCTTAGTTGGGGCGCACCATTTTTATAGCAATTTAAAATTATTTCTTACTCTTTTAACTTTGATCTTATAATTAGATAGATATTAAAACACTCGTTTGATATCTACTATTTAAAACCTAGACCACGGGGCGGTTTTTAGGGTTCCGTACCCGAAGGGTAACCAATGGGACCCTATAAGCGTCCCATGTTCTTCCGTCCGTCTGTGTCAGCGGGCTGTTTCCTATGATTCGTAATTTCTGTTGCCGATATAATAACACATAATAATAAAAATAAAATAAAGTTAAAAATTAAAGGGTCTCCATACAACAAACGTTTTTTGCCTTGTGTTAAACACTCGTGTTTTAACTACTATTTCTAACTAGTTTTTGCCAGCGGCTTCGCCCGCATGCAGGTTGGTTTATTATACATTCATATAAACCTTCCTCTTGAATCACTCTGTCTATTGATGAAAACCACATTAAAATCCGTCGCGTAGTTTTAAATATCTAAGCGTACAGACACGAAAAGCGGACTTTGTTTTATATTATGTAAAAAATATATAAAATGATTATACGATTTCTTTATTCGGACAACAAAGATCCATAATGTTAGTAAAACCTTAAAGCTAGTTACTAGTACATTATTATTATTATAGAGTTTGCAAATTTAAAGCCAAAGACTTTGCACAGAAGATGACCAAGAAAGGTACAAAGTCACGTATCCATTCGTGGCCATTCTCTCCACAAAATGCCTCAAAGTGGGAGAATACAAACTCCGATACGGTTTTCAGAATACTGTTGCTACTGGCCCGTGTTCTAGTTACTAATGATGCAACTTTTTTCGAATGATCGCATGAAAGCCGTCAGTTCGATTCTGTGCAAACATTTCCGACACACTACAGAAACGGGGCAGTCTCAAGAGCATTCTGAAAATATAATTATATTGGACACGCAAGACATCTACCGACCTTTTGGTCTAGCTGGTCCATAGACCCCCCGTGTACAGACCTCAGACAGAGATATTGTAAGATAACCATATTCAAGGCATATGCCGTGAATATGGTTATCTTAACCTGGTCGGTACAGCGGGAGAATCTACGTGCCACCATATTACCTCGGATCGCTAGTGCCCTGCGCTCCCTCTCAATATCTACATTATCTCAGTTAGTATCAAGATGGTATCAAACTCACAATTTCAAAGCTGGATCTTTTGCCCTTTGGCATAGGAACTAAACCGCTTCTAATCTGAAGCCTTTCGATTAACGGTTTTTACCAACCACAACTTCTTCAAGAGAATTCACAGCTAACTGTGAGGTTTCTGAGCGTTTGCAATCTCTCAACCGCCGAAAAATATCCTGAGGACGCTTTTTTATGTGGGAAATCTTCAAATAATTTCTCCCGCTCTGGGTGGAGCGGAAGGGTGTGTCAGACTTTTACTGACTAAAACCCACCCGTGTTCCTTCAGTTGCGCAGAGATCAAATGAACGGGCATTTAATCTTGCTAGAGCTCAAATTGATTCCTAATCGTCCCATTCATTTATTGGCTCAATAATCTCAGAAGCTGGCCAGACAGCCTTGAAATGAATTAACTTGTATACGTACTTGTTCTTTTTCTGTTTATGTTTTTATTTGAGTCATGTTTATCGCAAACAATTGTGGGTAAGGGCCGCAAGGGTCGATTGATCAGGTTAAGCTACGCTTGCCGCTGTTGGTCCGTGGATGGGTGACCATCTTTACATATGAAGACCCCTCCGTGCATCGAAAAGCACGTTAAGCCGTTGGTCCCGGCTGTCATTCGTGGATCTTTGACCAAGGGGTATCGTATTATCCAGTTACTGGTTGTGGAGATCAGATAGGCAGTCACTCCAAGTAAATTACTGGTAGATATTCAGCTGCATCCGGTGAGACTGGAAGCCGACCTAAACATGGTTAGGAAACGGCTAAGCAGATGATGAATTGCAATGTTTTCTCCACCATTATCTAGTAGCTACCAGGTATTTGGATAGAAATAGATGGTAACCGTCTCGCGCCCTCTAGGGGAAATAATGTCTTATGTCACCTACTCTAACTAAACAAAACATTGTAGCAGTAGTAAGCGATCATAAACAGAAACAGTACAGCGCTCTACGCGTCCAATACAACAACGCGTTCAGGGTGCTCTTCCGGCTGCCTCGTTTCTGCAGCGCATCAGGGACAAAATAAATTTCTGTTAGCGTTCACGCCAAAAGTTACGCCAAAATGAATGGGAATGATGACATTTCCTGCGCAAACTCGCAAAGGTTACGTCGCGTCCTTTCCGCAGGTAATGTCATTCCAATACATTTCAGCGTGGCGATTGGCGTGAACGCTAACATAAATTTATTTTGTCTAGGCGTGCAGGGATGTTTGCCGCGGCGCGTGTGGATTGTTTCCACACAATCATGCGCAAGCGGTGCACATCCCTGATAGGGCGGGTGCGGGCCAGCCCCAACAGTATCTTGAACGCTTTTGCTGAACGTTTTGACTGTCAGTAAGTGAACCACTGCTGCATGATTCACGTACTGACTAATGTTAAGATATTGTTTTAATTTTGTTTCTATAATAACGTATAATTTTCAATTTTAAATGTAATTTTGTAATCTATTTTAATTGTATGATCCAATGTTGATTGAAATAAATAAACAATAATAATAATAAACTTTAGTGTAAAGTTCGCAGTTTTCAGATGATAATACTTTTTAAAGCGTGATTTTTAGTTGTCGGTTTTAGTTTTTGAACTGATTTTTTTGACGTTTACTATAGAGGTTCATACCTGGCACGGTTATAACTGTAACCTAGCATAATCTGCCTATGATGTCTTGGGACACTCTTTGAGAGTGGGCCGTAATCCACCACGCGGCCTAGTGCGGGTTGGTAAATGTCACAGGTCTTCGAATTTTTGTTTTTAACAAACGCCGGTTTCCTCACGATGTTTTCCTTCAAATTATTTACAGTAAAGCCCAGCCGTTTGAACCCACGACCTACAATCTATAAGTCGGAGCCGGTACTACCTGGCCACCTCTACCTAACGGTTACCCTAAGAATGGTCGAAAAAAAAATCGTTTGAAGGGAACGTGTAACTAACGAAAGCTCAGCGCGATACCGTGTGTACCGTGTTTCAGGCAAATAAAGACATTCATTCATTCAATAACGACCCTAATGACACCGCAGGCGAAGCTTTCCAGGGTAATCTAGGGTAACTAGGCAGATAACCTGTCATACAAACCCCCTCCCGCCCCGCCCCTCCGGTATGGGCTGACCGACTGACGAACCCTGTGAAAATTTGCGGTCGCTGTAACGAACGGGTTCATTGACTTATGGTTTCAGCGTTTATATTTCATAGTTAGACTGAGTGGACTGCCTCGTTGGCCTAGTGGTCGGAACCGCTACTACTGAAGTGGGGTGTCAGTGCCCAGTTAGTGCAAAGTTATATGTATACAACGTGTAACGGAAAGGGTATATACATACCAAGGGCACTGCTTCTTTGGATGATATCAAACGATATTGGAAGGGTTTTTTAATCCTATCTCTACATGTTCAGAAGTTACGAGAATTTTTAATACATTGATACCAGAAACCAAACTTTTCAAATTAAAATATACACATCACTCGGAAGAGGTTTATCATGATATTGGTAAGTGACGTGGTTATTGACCTACGTAGTGCGTTGACATGTTTGTTATGATTTGAATTTAAGAAACATATGCAACCGAAAATTTGGTATCAATTCTTAGAGTATTTTATTTTGAGCTGAAACTACATATGTATAGTGATTCTATACCAACTATTATCTTTAATGCTTAAGGATAGCAATAGGGTTTCTATTACATCCTGTATATTGGGTTTTATTTTTCCATCTGGAATTTCTTAGTAGCCACCCGGTTGATTGAAATAGGCTCGCCCTATATCACAAAACATAACTGGCGAAATGTATGTAAATACTTAAAAGTGCACCTCTGCCCATCCCCTCAGGGTAATAAGGGGTGATGTTATTGTGTTTTGTAGCTTGAGTATCATCTAACGAAAGTTAAGTATTTTTTATATGACACCATGTTCATAGGAAGATATTCAATTTGAATCCCTTCGTTCATAGATAAACTTTTTACATCAAATGCTAACTTATGTATGTGCATAACCATAATCGCTTTGTAATGTGGGCACAAGCCTCCTCTCTGGGAGAGGGAGAGGGCCGTAATCCACCACGCGGGTCCAGTGCGGTTGGACAAAATTACCCTTTGCAAAATTTGGATCTAGCTTAAATGCAAAACGTACCTACTTAGATAGGATTTAATATTGTACAATTTCAAATAAGTTGTTTCGTAAATACGCCGTTATTTTTTAGTAATATGTAAAATTTAATAAAAATGGTTACTGTTCTGAGTAGATAGACATTTACCATTGCGGCATTTTCTGTAGATCTTTTAAAAATATGCAAATCCGTAGTAAATTATTTTGATCTATGTTGTAATGTTTAGCCAGCGTTACCAGTGTAGACGATTTTCAATTCTGTATTTTCATTCCTCAAAGTACCTGGTACTTATTGACAGCCCTGCACTGTCCTCCCATACCTATTATCACTGTAATTTGAAAACATTGTTAAAGCCAATAATTTTAAAAGAGTAACCGTGGAGTTTCTTGCCGGCTCTTCTCCATAGGAAGCGACAATTTGGAACCGTGCACCTAGCTTCTGATGTTTCATAAGTGCCCTTGCAGGTTTATGTGAAATAAAATATTTAGATTTTTTGAAGCGCCTTTTTTACGACATCATTACAAACCGAAATTTTCTGGGTATGTCTACTATAATATGCATGTGTTATATTAAGTTTCCGGAAGAAATTCTCTAAACGATAGTGAAAACTGAATGAAAATCCGTTGCGTGGTTAATAAGAAATAAGCGGAGAAACAGACAGAAGAAAACAGCGACTTTACTTTAAACTATTTAGAAATTTTAGCCGACGAACAATTTCTGCGATAGATAGATTAGGAACATGTAGTGAATTGATAGTAACAATTTCTGTGTCCTCCATCAACATAATAATTTCAGCGGAAAGACGTTCACTGCTAGACATAGGCCTCCTCCAAGCCCTGCCACTTCGACCGGTTCCGTGCTATAGCATCCAGCGGATTTCTGCGGCCTTCACCAGGTCATCGGTCCATCTTCTGGGAGGTCTTCCAACAACGCTACGTGTTCCAGTACGCGGTCGCCACTCCAGAACCTTCCGGCCCCGTCGGCCATCTATCTGTTCTACGAGCAATGTGCCCTGCCCACTGCCACTTAAATTTGGCAATTCTTCGGGCTATGTCGGTTACCTTGCTTCTCCTACGGATCTCTTCATTTCTGATTCGATCGCGTAGGGTAACTCCGAGCATATAGCCCTCTCCATTCCCCTTTGGGTTACTTTTAGCCTTCTTATGAGGCCCATTGTGAGCGACCTCATTTCAGAGTCTTATGCCATCACTGGAAAAACGCACTGGTCAAAGACTTTCGTCTTGAGTCACTGCGGTATGCGGGATTAGAAGATATTGCGTAGCTTCCTGAACGCTGGCCAGCCGAGTCAGTAGCGTGGCCTTGCCATCCCGTAATTACCGTGGAGCGTCGATTATACGAACGTCGATCAACCGAACGACCGGTTATCCGAACTACTACTCGCGCTTGCTTACCTCGCTACCTCCTCCTGCGCTTCAGTACAAGCGCACTTGTTTCGACTTCTTAGTAGTTTGTACGGACGCCAGCACATCTAGCTATTCCAAACTGTCAAATTTTCCCAACTTGTAATAAAATTGAAAATCTATCAAAGGAATTTGACAGATTGGGGTAGCTTGCTAGTACAGCAAGCTACCCCAATCTGTCAAATGCCAGTAGGCCTCTGTACTCGTATGCCACTTCCAAGTAGCCGCTAGTAGATTACTAAAGTGTCTTTTTTTAAATAGATTGTTTTAAGTGTTAATTGTACCTAATATTTAAATTGTTTATTGCAAGATTGTCTGCACTTTTTTGTTTTTATTTGTCATATATACTCAAAAGTTATAAAACTGAAGAATTTGTTTGGTTGAAAGCGCTAATCTCAGGAACTACTGGTTCGAATTGAAAAATAATTTTAATGTTTGATAGCCCATTTATCGAGGAAGGCTATATGTATATAACATCACGCTAGATGATTCCAAACTTTTGCTCGCGATTGTAGTTGAAGATATAAATATATTTTTCATTCACCGGTACATAAATATGTAGGTGTGGGTGAATCAATAAAATTCAGTTATCCGTAAATGTACCCCAATTAGTTCGGATAATTAACGGTCCACTGTATTTGCGTTATTTTTTGCGTTGGTTGCGGCTCGTCTTGCTCTCTTTTAATGGAAACGGACACTACATGATTGTAGCAAGAGGAGATGCAACTATTGACTTTTATTGCCATTTTGATTTTTTGTTATAAAAGTAAACATTCATGGTATTCGAAATACGTTGTTACTAGGATCATGAAAGGTCGGAAAGCAGAAAAATATTAAAAAAAAAAAAAAAACATTTTATTCGGATTCTAGTAATCAGCGAAAACTGTGTGCGCTGCATGTTAAGTTTACATGTGCGAGTATAAGCTATATACATATACAACCTTAGTCTAAGTATATGCGAAACCCGAACCACGTGTCTAGTATTTTATGTAAAGAATCTTCATTTTCAAAATTGTATAATAAAAAATCACAAAATTATGAGCTTGTGATGTTACCGAGTTGTCTATACAGGAACATGGTCACCACGCGGCACCCTGCGTCGCCCGCGAGTCCAGCGTCGTATTGTGCCCATTCATAATATTTTGGCAGTAGGTCCAACCTTACCATACCGCGATTGTATAGTTATTAACTGGTGATAATATTATCCATCACACTTGCAAAACAATTTGGGAAAAAATATAACATGGTGTAAAAAATATTGGAATCGATTCTGTTACTTATTCTGAACAAACTATTTGCATGGTTTCGCATATACTAAAAATAATATTGTAGGTGACACATATTTACACGTATGACACATTAAATCATGTCATAAAAGACACTTAACAAAGCCGAGAGTCACTTGTAGGTATACCTCGTCAATATTTTTGTTTTTTGTACTTACAATACCTGGGAAACTTCTGGTTACGGAGATATTGAAGGTCAAAATTCCAACTTTTACTGACATTTTCTTACGAAAACAAGTTTCTTCTGATAAAGCACAACTTTACATACCCGCTTGACCCCTGTACAGGTACAAGCACCCATAAGCACAATGTTTTGCGCACTACCGCAAACAACAGATATTGACACAAAGAATAAAAGTCGTTTCCCATCAATTATTGTCTTGCAAAGTTACTTATTTTTCTGTACAGTTGAGCTATGTGATGTGTCTTTTTACGCGTTGTAGTAGTAGTTTGATCAGAATCGTTGAGTGAATCGATTTGTCTTTTTTTAATACAGATAGGTGTTTGACCCCGAAAATAATTATAACTATCTTCGTAAATTGCAGTCATAGTTCCGCTGTACAGTCAAAACAAACCAAATAGGACGAAGTATCTACTACGCTAGACACTTATTTCATGTGAAACTGTTTGCGTGCGTAGATTTGTAATGTGACCACGATTTTGTCCTACAATTAGTATTACCTATTAAATAAATAAATAATATTTTATTCATTGTAAAGGTGCTTCGTTAAGTGCGTTACTCCCGGGACATATTGTATACAGTGACTAACTTTTTCTTCAAAATACCATTTCAAACACCAATCCACATGGTCCTCACATGATCTGACCAAGATTATAAATAAATAAAATTTTCTTTATTCGGACAACAAAGATTCATAATGTTAGTAAAATCTTATAGCTAGTGTTAGTAGTACATTATTATTACAGAGTTTACAAAAAAGACTTTGCACAAAAGATGACCAAGAAAGGTACAAAAGTCACTTGTTCGTGGCCACAAGATGCCTCAAAATGGGAGAATAAAAACTCTCCGATACTGTTTTCAGAATGCTGTTGCTACTGGCCCGTGTTTTTGGTGTCTGAAATGTTCTTTTTAGAAAGATGACTGACAATATCATTGGCACCTGCACACATTGCGCCCTATTTATGCGGACGTTTTTGAGACGCTGATTGTGTATACATATCAATGGTTAAAGTGTTTGTACAAACCTGTTAACAGAAATAAATCATTTATAATGTACACTACCTGCGATCAACGACCACCAACAAAAAAAGACAATTTTTTTGTTTAGTTATCTATACCCATTTCAACTTCGGAGTTTCGCTAGATAATTTAAATTGAGCCTGTATAGTAAATTGATATAACCCAATTCGTAGGTATATAGCCGTGTTCACGACACGTGTAACGCTCAAAGCTATTCAAGGGAGATATCGGTAATTTTCCAGACAATATTACTGCGAATACTGACGTTCTACCTCAAACCTACGATCTATGTGTTCCTGGTAAACCGACATAACTCGATGCTCTGATTGCCAAACAGTTGTGAGCTAATTAATTGATCTACTCGTGCTTGCTTCCTTAGGTATAACAGCGATAGATCAGGGCCTCAAATCTGCTATTACAATAGTGTCAGAATGGTCTATCATTGATTTCATAATTGTTGGTTTTGACAAGGACACTCCATTGAAAGAAATGGCATTTATTGGTAATCTCGTACTTAATGACAAATGAATGGCAATACGAAAATGCTATATAACACAATTCTATTACGAGACCAGTGACCGAACACTGATCGACCATTATGAATTTAGCAGATTA
This sequence comes from Polymixis flavicincta, assembly GCA_949987655.1. Lineage (NCBI taxonomy): Eukaryota > Metazoa > Arthropoda > Insecta > Lepidoptera > Noctuidae > Polymixis > Polymixis flavicincta. The sequence goes on along the minus strand of OX465171.1, from coordinate 3,072,190 downwards.
CGCAGTTTTAGCAAAATGACAATGGGATCGTATTGGAATGACGAATTTATAAAATAGCAGACTTAGGCCCCAGGTTACGAGCAGAAAATATTTTGAGAAACCTTTGCCATAATTTCAGACCTAAAAATTAACTTTAGATAAATATGCATCCGAATATCCGATCTCTGATCATCATCCTCATCATCAGCCCTTACAATCGTCGCCTTTTTGCATAGTGCGGTTTCACTTTATGTTGTGCAATGATATCTAGTTTAATGAATAATTTTCGTACAGTTAGGACGCCCAGTTCTGAGTAAAGTAGGGTGTCGGATAAGTGTACTTTCTGCGAAAAATAACTTGAAGTAGCATGCGTTGGGCTCTTTCCACAAACAACATGGTGGTTTTTGAGGTTCCTCTTCATACATTCAAGCCGTGCTAAATAGATTTTCATTATTAGCTTAATGTCACATGCATTTCTAATAGATTTAAAAATATAAATTAACTTTCTTGCGCGATTACTTGCCTTCATGACATGTTCTTTCCAGTTTAAGTTTTGGTCTACTGTCACACCAAGATATCTTATGGAGCTGGTTCTGGTGATTGGGTTACAATGACCAGTTTGCATAAACATAAATTGTTACCCTTGTTATTTCTTGTTTCATAGAACCTCGTCCTCGCACACAAAAGGTTCAATGGATATTGCTGGAAAAGTCTAAATACTTCTTCAAACATGCGCGACGTGACACTTGTAGAATAATTTCCATGAAGTTTTCATAGATATTGTTCTACGAGTGTCGCCACTCGACCTTCGTGTGATTGTGTCGCGCTAGTCTGCACGAGCCTTACCTCGTGAACTTTTACGGAACAAAAAATCAAGCCTTGGTTGTCCCTTTTGAGGATTAAATGACTATCTGTACACAATAAATCACGACGATCCGTTGCTGCCTCAAAGGATTTAACCAAGCCAACGGACAAGCCCGATAAACTGTTCATACATTCTTCAAAACAGGTTTCGAAACAATATTTAATTCACCATGTTCGCCTGGTACCTGAAAGGCTTTCAGGTCTTACTGAAAGAGCCTTTTTTTACATACCTTCTCAGAATTTCGAAATTAACACAGTTCCCTCTAAGAGCTTTACTGTGTGTGAGGTAGGTTCGATGTTTTGTTTCTGAATCACGCTGCATTGGCTGAACGGATTTAGATGCTATTTGATGTACAGCTAGACTTTACCCTGGATTAAATATTGGTAAAGTAAGCAATAACAAGAGCAGTGCCGGGACTTACGAGGTCGTAGGTGGGAACCCAGACAGGCGCTTTATGTAAATGATTTCATCATCCACATTCTAACCCGCACTGGGCCTGCGTCTCTCTTCGTGAAGTCTGTGTCCTAGCACTGGGAACATTAAAGGTTGATTATGCAGGCAGACATTGGCTGGTTTTGCTAGGGATGGGGCGAATATTCGTTCCATGTTCGGTATTCGGCATATTCGGCAGGTTTACCGCAAATTCGTACTAGGCCGATTATTCGGCATATTGTTCCCAGTGCTGGGAGCACTGGGAATATTATACGCTGATTATGCAGGCAGACATGTCAAAAATATATAACAATAGACATACTCGTATAGGTACTAAAACAATACATTGTAACGGTAGTAAGCAATCATATTTTCAATCGGATTTTAATTTTTAAACGTACTTTTTTACTGGGGGAACCAACATCTATTAATGTTTTATTTATTAATTACTTTAGGAATTTAGGATGTAAGTGAAACCGCGGGCAGAGTTGGCCCCATACTATTGAATGCAAGGCTGCCTTTAGTTTCCCTTTGTTTTGGTTTGGTCCAACTGTATTAGTTCATTGTTATTCCTAATTAGTCGATAGTAATTAGTACCTAGCGCCATTGATGTGTGTACGTACTCGTAACTGGTGTTGGTGAATTATCGACAATTACCTTCACCTTGCATTGTTGGCTAATTGGTCTTCTCGTGTTACTTAGTTAGGTAATAAACAATCTCATTTAACATACCTGTACATAATTATGTCAGTTCTTGTATTACAGAAGCTAGATTATGTAAAACCTAGTGGTGGGCCGAATACGAGTTTTGCCGAATACTTACGAACATAGAAGTATACAAAAGAGGAGAAGTGGCAAGGGGGTAGGGCTCTGTCCGCGAGACATGCTGAAACTATTCATATCAAAGAAAAAAGGGCCGTCACCACGAACTAGTGCGCTTTCGACCGTGAGCGTGATTTAGTCAGTAAAAGTCTGACACGCCCTCCTGCTCCACCCAGAGCGGGAGAAGTTATTTGATGATTTCCCACCCAAAAAAAAAAAAAAAAAAAGCGTGATAAATTATAAGAATACCGTGTTGTCCAATGGTTTCATGTGAAAACCGAAGCCAAAACAAAAACTTTACAAATCATGGAAATACTTACCATATATTATGTAATTAATTACAATTATTTTACTAAATTTGTCATTAAAATTATGAAAAACAACAAACCGTAAAATATTTTTTGTCTTTACTACGTTTTTTTTTTAGTTTTCAAATATCACAATAGTGCCAAAGAGTAGGGTAGCCAGATGTAGGTTTCTGCGTGCTTGACATTCTCATCAAATTACCCTTATTTAAAAATGGAGTGATGTGGGATCTGTGTGGGACATTGTAGCAGTAATTTTGCACAAGCATTCTGCACCCGCTGGATCAGTTTTGTTGGAGAGTTGGTCAGTACATGGAGCGACAGCCTAACTGACTTGCTTCCGACGAATCGTAACGACTGTCAAAGACATACGAATTATTACCGGGACCAACGCCTTAGCGGTTTTTCCGAGGCACGCCCCCCGAGGCAGACCCCTCGTCTTGTTATGATGGTCACCCATCCAAGTACCAACCGTGGCGATCGTAGCTTGACCTAATCCATCGGCCCATGAAGCAAGTCAAAAGTAACGCTAATAATACACATAACATAACATATATAACATCACGCTTTGTTTCCCCGAAGGGTTTGGCAGAGGTGTACCATGTAAAGGGGGCGAGCCTATCGCCATCAACCGGCCACCGAGCTGCTACTGAGAAATTCCGGATAGAAAAACGTAATAACAGTTTGCCCGACCTGGGAATCGAATCTATGACCTCATGCACTTTCGCACTACACCGACGAGGTAGTCCTAACGCTAATAATATCCTGCCTCAGCAAATAATGTTCCCACTGCTGGGACACAGGCATCCTCTCGGTGAGAGGAATAAGGCCTCAATCAACCACGCGGGCCCAGTGCGGGTTGGTAGATGTCACGTCTCCGATTTTTTGGCCATGTTGTTTTTTTTGGCCAAGTTCTAGGCCATGCTGGTTTCCAAACGACGTTTCCCTTCACCGTTTTGAGAGCAGTGGTGATGAAAAAATTAAAACGCCTGTTTGAGTTCGAACCTACGACCTACGAGCAGGTCGCGGCCGTTGTTTTCCTCAACGATGTATTAATAGTACGCAGAATTAAAATAGTTTGTCAAAGTATAGATAGTACCATGTGTTGGAGGACACCGTGTTATAAATAGCCTGTAACTCGTAAGCTGCAGCGGGAGCTGCGGGGCGGGGGGCGCTCGTCTGCCGTACAATATCCATTAATGAAATGTTGAATGGACGCCACAGAGCCACTGCTGGCAGAGAGTTCATAGCGAAAATATTTTTTACGTTTTTTGCTATTTGCAGGTAAGTTCCAGGTTGTAGGTTCATTATAATATCTGCTGTTTTAACTAGAAAGGAGTTAATCGTCACTTGGTCCCCCCAGCAACAGCTGGTGGGTTTTAATGAGATACCGTCGTCCCTGGCACTCAGACAACTGAGGGAACACGGGTGGGTTATAGTCAGTAATAGTATGACACGCCCTCCTGCTCCACCCAGAGCGGGAGAAGTTATTTGATGATTTCCCACCCTAAAAAAGACCTCACTTGGTCAATTTTTACTTTTTAATAGAATCTAAGACAGTTCACAATTCTCTATCTTTCTATCTAACAAAAATTTTTACAATTCAATAGTTCCCAAGATATGAAAGTTTGTAGGCCGTTAACTGGAAATAATTCTTTAAGATAAACAAAAAGGCCTTCCAACTCTACATCTTTCAATACGCAGTCGCCACTCAAGAAACTTCCTGGCCCATCGGCCACCTGTTCTGCGAGCGATGTGCTCTTGCCCACTGCCACTTAAGTTTGGCAATTCTTCGCGCTATGTCAGTTACTTTGGTTCTCCTACGGATCTCTTCATTTCTGATTCGATCGCGTAGGGAAACTCGAAGTATAGCCCTCTCCATTGCCTTTTGGGTGAAGCCTTCTTATGAAGCCTTTTGAACCCATTGTGAGCAACCACGTTTCTGTACCATATGTCATCACTGGCAACACGCACTGGTCCAAGAAAATTTTATATTATTTAAAAGTGACAATTCACCCGCTCCAGGCGAGTAAATTCATGCGAATCGACTAATAAACCGTTCGAAACATATCGTACATAAACTTTACCTCGGTTTCAATTAAAATGTTCGTTTGCATCCGACATGTTGGATTGCGTACCGACTTCATATAAGCACAAGTTGGTATTAGTTTGGTCTATATTTTGATGACTTTTTGCGCAAAAGCTTTTAACAAAAGGTGACATGGTAATTGGATTATGGTTTTCAGTTACGCAAACTGGTTTTCGTAACTTGTTTGTCAGTTCAACTTTGTGTATTACGAATGCTTTTGTAGTTAAAACAAAGGGTTTGGGATTTATTTTCTGTGCTAAGAGACACTGTATACCGTATAGGTACAATTCATGGATAGTATACAATTTATTTTACAAAAACGTAGTTAACATCACAGTATGACCAAATCATCGTAGGTAATCTACATGAGTCTGGCAAGTATAGAAAAACACTCAACACAAGAACATTAATTAAACTAAAACATAAATAATAACCAGTAGTACGAATAGGTAGTGCCTATTTGCCTAAACTTCGAAGAACAGAGACAAGAAACGGAGACTTCCTTAGGACTACATTTTTTTTCCCGGGATTCGGGAAAAATCTTCAGTAAGTTGAAAATAAGCTTTATTTAATATGTGTTAAAGCTTTATTAAACTAAACTTGCAACTACCAAATTTTCAGGATTTTCACGTAAAATCCCAAAATAAATAATCTAACTTTAATTCATGATTTGATACAACGGTTAGATGAATCGTAAATATAATTCGAATACTTACATGAATTAAAGTTAGATTATTTATTTCGGGATTTTACTTGAAAATCCCGAAAATTTGGTAATTGCAAGTTTAGTTAAAAATAGCTTTTACACATCTTATACAGGATAAGTTTTATCCAGTGCGCAAATTTTAACAAACTGAAGATTTTTCCCAAATCCCGGAAAAAAAAATTTAGTCCTAAGGAAGTCTCCGTTTCTTGTCTCTGTTCTTCGAAGTTTAGGCAAATAACATTTATAAAATAAATAAAAGTAGCCTATGTTACTCCTTATTACATCAACTATCTGACAGTGAAAGTCCCGTCAAAATCAGTCCAGCCGTTTCAGAGATTAGCCGGAACAAACAGACAGACAGACATTGTAATTTTTTATTTTTTTATAACTTAATTTAGTAAAAAAAAAATACAAACAGACACTCCAATTTTATTTATCTGTATAGATTAAATAAAGTAATCATATAATAACGAGATAAACAAATCTGAAAGTTCATTCAATTCAAAATTTCTACTTTGTGAGGTGTTCCAAATGAGTGTTTGTTTAAAAATACAAGGTCATAAACAAATGTCATTTATTCTATCTCGTCAGCCTGACATAGGTACTATTATTGTCATGACAACGATCACATCTTAATTTAGTCACTGACCGGGAGCATTTGCGTGTAATGTAATAATATATCAATTCAGATTCCAGTAAGTATTTCAACAGTGAAATGAACCGGGCGAGCATATTGTAGCAAATTGTATCATTGCCTACAATGACCTGTAGGCAGGCAATGATACAATTTGTAACATCGCAACAGTGACTGTGAGATTGCGGAAAACTGAGCATTATACCTGAAATGTTACGTACGAACGAATATTCAGTTCGACCCGTTGCAGTTTAGCAATACTCTTTGATATATTTTGAAGCAAAATATTTACTTACTTTTAGTAAATAAATTGTTTACGATGTTTTGTACCTATACGGTGGAATAAATGGAACAAAGGTTCTTGGTGTTGCCAATAAAATAATTCCTTTTCTGTACACATATTTTTAGTTGGGATAGACCGAATATTCGTTTTCAGGTTTACCGAATATTCGTATTCGGTTTTATTCGTCAATAACTCATTCGATATCGTTTCTAACATTGGCTGTAAAAAATATCAAACACAAACATTGGGATTTGAAACAGATATCTCTAAAAAAAAGTTCTAAAATATATTAAAAATCACGTAAAAGTCCTTTTCCAAAGCTTTGCGTGGATGGCTACTAAAATAAACAATAGGAACATTTTAAATGCATTATGCTTCAAAAAAGGGTCCAATAGCCGATTCACGCGAATTTACTATGACACTTTCAAATAGTTATTGTATTATTTTGTACAGGCCACTCGCACGAAGTTAATTTATTTATGGGCGAATCGACAACTCGTTAACTTGGCACGTTTTGAATTTTACGGAATTTATTGTATTTACTTGCAGTGACTTTTTCTCATAACACTATCGCATTTTGTTTTATTTATTGTTTTTTTTTTTCTTGATAATACCTGTGAAGTCATATTGAAAACAATCTTGATATGGGTATTTATTAAAACTAATGGTCGCCCTGCGGTTGAAATTCGACCAAAATTCATTTAAAATTTAATGTTTTCCTAAAGCATCATAAAAATATGTATTAGCTTTCTGCAATCCTCCAAATTCCGTCGGCGTACGAGTGTGAAATTTGGAACAGTTAAAGGTATACCTTTTAAAAGGTTTACAAAGTTCTTGCTTTATTATACGTAATAATTGAAAGATATAAATTTTTAAAATATGTTGTGAGTAGCTAAGTATCAATTTAAAAAAAATTGTCTGATTACGTTTTTACTTAGCTACTGCAAACTTTTGGAATGTATATACCATTTATTTTCCTAAATCAGAGAGAGGTGTACTCTAGACCACTTCGTGTGAAGCCACAGGGCATTCTATAAAAAAACAAAAAAATGTTTCAAACCGGGGTTTAAACCAAAAAGACGTTTTAAAACCAAACGTTTAAAATTCGTTTTGATTCGTTTTCGTTTTAATCTATAGACACACTGCCAACCGTACATTGTTCGCGGGCGCGTGCTCGGGTGCAGTTTGAGTGGGAACCCCCTTCCCTCACAGATTGCCCCACAAACATTCGGATATCCACGTGGCACGTTGAATTAATGAACCCTTTCATCGAGGAGCTTGTGTTGGCAGAGAGCAAATTGCACGCTCTTGATTGTGGTGTGATGTTTTGCACTTAATCGAATAACTTCTATTTTCATCTTCTAGTTTATAGTATAAATAATATAAAGTTAAGTCGCTGTTTTCGTGTGCCTGTTTCTCCGGTTACATAATCAGCCTATAATGTTCCCACTGCTGGGACACAGGCCTCTTCTCTGTGAGAGGGAGTGGGATATAATCCACCACGCGGACTCAGTGCGTTTTTTCACCGTTTTGAGAGCATCTCTACGATGAAGTAATTTATAAAAAGTAAGGCGCCTGTCCTCCTAAGAACTACGACCTATAAAGTCCAAAGTCGCGGCGAATTCCGCTGGGAGAAAAAAGGAAACATCAGTGGTACTGCTCTCTTTCTTTTTTTCTACGCTTACTTCTTCTTAACCACGCAACGGATTTTAATACGGTTTTCACTATCATTTAGAGAATTTCTGCTGTAAAGTTTATATGTTTATTTACCTGCATATTATAGTTTAGAAAATCCAGGACTTTCAAAAAATAAAAATATTGTTGTAAATAACATGTTTTTGGGCGCTTAAATTGCTAACACTGACTAAACCTTACGAGATAGACCAAAAAAGTACTACGGAATGGTAAATCTTGCAAGGGTTTACAGAAAAGTCCAGGATGATAAATGTCTATCTCCTAAGGTAACCATTTTTACCTTTAACATCAGCAATTTTAGACAATACTATATTAAACCTTATCCAATTAAGTGGGTAGGTATAATAGATACGTTGTGCATTTAATGTAGATCATAATCAGTGATCGAAATCGGGCGCCTAGGTACCTAAACTTCTTCCCACGAAAGAATAATGTGGACTTTCCTTTCTGAATAAATAAGTAACCCCGGGTTCCCAAGATTGAACAATTAAAAAAAAAACTGTAACAAACTTAATGAAATTATGACAATGGTTATTTTTATTTAGTATCTTTGTTTTATTCAAAACAAATGGAATATTAATAAAAAAGTTTAATGTGCACAATCTGATTAAGTCATTGAGGGAATAATATACTAACGGTTTTTTTTTTTGAGGGCGGGCAATCATAAAATAACTTCCCCCGCTCTGGGTGGAGCAGGAGGGCCCACCCGTTTTCACTCAGTAACCTGTGTGCCAGGGGCGGCAGTATCTCTTTAGAACAACCCGCACCCCTGGCAGATGAGTACATCTGCCAGGGGTGCGGGTTGTTCTAAAGAGTAAACCGTTAGTAAACGGTCAAGTAGTGAAAATTAATTTGTCTATCTAACAGATTAGTTGTCGAATCGATAAATTTATTGTACTGAAGACTAAAAAATATTAATATTTCGATGTTTGCATCGATATAAGAAAGAAGTTCTATGGATGTTTGTTACTCAATTACGCAAAAACGGCCGCACGAATTTGGATAAAATTTGGGACTATTGGGAAATTGCTAGCGGCTTCGAACGCGTGGTAGTGGAAATTTATCCCATGAGAACATATTACCGGGATAAAAAAAGTACCCTATGTGATAATCCAGGTTACAAACTATCTGTGTGCCAAATTTCATGCAAATCCGTTTAGCCGTTTTTGCGTGATTGTGTAACAAACATCTAAACATACAAACTTTTACATTTATAATATTAGTAGGATACTCGTAATTTATGAAGTCCGAAACAAGCTTGATGACGTGACCTACCTAACCAGATAAAGAAGAAATTTCTTAATAGGATTTCTCACTTCTCCATAGGAAGGGACAAATTGGAACCGTGTATAGCTACTGACGTTTCGTAAGTGCCCATGCAGTTATAAGTGAAATAAAATATTTTGATTTTTTTGATTTCTTGAATGGTTCAGCAAGAAAAATTAAAATAATGGCTTCAAATAATGTCGGTCGTACAAAAATTGAATTCTATTGTCTAATTGAACAAGATGGCGGCTGCGCGCATAATTAACGTCCACTTAGGGACGATAGGTCAAATTAGAACTTCGACGGATACTAGGCGTAACGAGACAATACGGCTGTGCAATTTTAAAACCTAGCAACTGACATTTCTAAAAAATCGGCATATTTGGACTTGCTAGAAACTAGCAAGTCCAAATATGCCGATTTTTTTAGAAATGTCAGTTGTTATATGCAAAAGCACCTATTTTTTTGAGAAATATCAGTTGCGGTTGCTAGGTTTTAAAATTGTACAGCCGAATATATTTGAATGTAATTATTGCAGGCAAGACAAAGATATGTATATGTACCTAATATTATTTATAACTAGCTCGTAGGTTGTGCCTAAGTAATAAGAGTCGCACGGGTCAATCGATCAGGCTTGCCGCGATCGATTTGTTGATGGGTGATGACCATCTTAACATACCGAGACCCCTCCGTGCCTAAGCCATTGGTCCTGGTTGCCATTCAAGCATCTTTGACAGTCTTTACGGGTCGTCATAAGTCCGAAAGTCTGACACCCAGTCTGAATTAAGGGTAACCCAGTAACTGGGTTGTGGAGGTCAAATAGGCAGTCGCTCCACGTAAAACACTGATATTCAGCTGCATTCGGTTAGACTGGAAGCTGGCCTAAAAATATGAGGCAAGGCTAGGCTTGATGGCTCCCAATCTTTTTCTCGGAAAACATTTTCCACTGTAAAGATTTACATATCCTACCGCAATCCATTTATGATTAAGAGCCATTTTCTTTTCCTGGAATTTCTCTGTGCTGATCAAGAATAGGGTCTAGGGTATTACACCCATTTTTTTAAAGTGTCCTAATTATATTCCAAAGTGCTAATAAACCACAAAATAAACAACATTTTTATTTAATCGATTCGTTTCGTAAAATGCATTTAAATTTTACATTTTCAAATTGCGCGCGTAATTTGACGAAAACGTTTGACGCAGTGGACGCCATATTGTTCCGTGGGTATGACGTCAGTTTGCTGTGTAGACAAATGTGCTGATATTTTATGTGACAATAGTTTATAATTTAGAAAAAATTGATATTATTCCACTTATCGTTGGTTTGCTGTTCCTGAATGCAAAATATTATTTAAATAAAAATTGCTTACGAAAATAATAAAAGTACAAAATTGTTCAATTGACACGCCATATGACATAATAACATGGCGGCTACTATTTTATGGTGTTCAAAAACAGATTTAAAAAATCTGAAATCTTTGAATTGAATTTTTAAAAAATATTTTGTTATTTCATTTTTTAGCGTATAGAGTACGAGTAAAATGAACTATTGTGACTTTGTTTGTTTTCCATATTGCAGCTTGCAAAATGCATAAAAATGTATTGATATATCAGCTAGCACACGCCAATATACCAAAAAAAAAAAAAACACAACCACAACAACACCACCCCTAAACAAATAAAGAGGAAAAAAAAAACAACACCACAACTGATGCTGCATTTTTTTTTTAAGTTCTCTTTTTTATGTGTTTGTTGCTGTTGTGTTGTGTGTGTCGAACAAATGTTTTCTATTCTTTTATTCTATTCTATTCTAAACTATATTTACTCGTAATCAGATTTCAATTACCTACTCATGCAGAAATTAGACGTTACACACTCACAAGTCCAATGTCTTATATTTTAACAATTCAACAACATTCATTGCATTATTTACGTTGTCGAGCAGAAGATTTTTTTAAACTTGTTTAGCAATGGATTATGAATTTTGTTTAGTTGGAAAGTCACGCAAGTATATGTAACTGGATAAATACCAATTGATTTAATTCCTTTTAAAGGCATTTTTTAAGGTTAATTGAATTACATCTAATTTTTATTGAAAATGTGGTCGACGGAGCAGCATAACTATTCACAACCATTCGATACGCTTCCATACCGAATCGAACATCAATCAACATTATCGAAGGCGCCCCTCTAAACACCGTTCACAAATCCAGAAATCGTCATCATGTCATGTTCCGTCGTCATGTTGTCAGTATCAATTAAATAGACAACCGCAGCTCTTCCAACAGCTGTTTGCTGTTGGGGGCAAGGAAAATCTAGTTATCGAAATAATCTTGTCATATTCGAAACGATAGCCTGTCGAATGGTTGAGAACAGGCGCCTGTTCTCAACCAATAAAAAAAAAAAACATTCGACAGGCTATCGTTTGAGTCGCTAAATTTTTATTCTAATATTTTCAATTGTTTACATTCATCATCATCATCTGCCTAGCCTTTTCCCAACTATGTTGGGGTCGGCTTCCAGTCTGACCGGATGGAGCTGAATACCAGTATTCAGTCGTTACATGGAGCGACTGCCTATCTGACCTCCACAACCCAGTTACTGGGTAATACTCGTACGATACCCCTTGATAAGACTGGTTGTCAGACTTTCGGGCTTCTGACGACCCGTAAAGACTGTCAAAGATCCACAAATGACAGCCGGGACCAATGGCTTAACGTGCTTTCCGAAGAACGGAGGGGTCAGAATTTTGAATTGTTTACATTGTTCTCACATAATAAAATTTTGTAATAACATGATTTAAGAGATTGTCCTCGGAGTTTCTTGGCCGTTCTTCTCCATAGAGATCTAGCTACGTATTGGAATGGGCAGCTAGCTTCAACTTTCTGATTTGCCGACTCTTTGATAGTTCAGGAGTAAATGGTTTAATTAAAATCAATGTTTGACATTATAGTGACCTTATCGGTGATGTTCTACAGAAAGGGCAGGTGCTCAGTACTCGTAATAGGCGTGTGGGGGCAATTCTCGTAATTTTAAGAACGTTCACAGTCTGATCTCATTCGCAATGTGTCAAAAATAACTCGAGTTTCCATACATTTTCGTCAAGTTTTTGATACTTGATTGTCGCCGAGATGAGACTGCGACTAGATTTTGAACGATTTTTATTACGAGAATTGGTATTTTGATGTATCAACGTAAACAAGGCAAAATGAGTATGTAAGGATCGTATCAGGGCCTGAATTCACTACGATTCCTTACTCGTACGTACCCACGTCAAACACACACGTAATCTGCTAATATCGTATTAATAATATCGACAAATTGTCTTGGAACGAATATGACATTTCGATTCCTTACGCTTCTTACATTGGTTTCTAAAAAACACGATAATGACGTAGATTGAACGAAGTAAGATTCCGCGGGGAATCATTATAACCATACAGAATTCGGCCGCTGGTGGCGTTCTGTAGTTTCTGCTTACCTACCATGCGATAAAGTAGTCAGTTTGTTTTAGTATTCATGTAAATGTGAAGATGTGTTAAGTTTAAATACTAAAAGTGGTAGGTGAGCATAAGATATCAGTCTCACGCACACGAATGTGCACTTAATCAAATTCAATTGACAGGTCTAGTTGCCTTTTCACATCCAATTCTACTCAATTATGCTAGCATAGATCATTCAATTGACACAACTAGAATTTGTTAAGGACTCAAAAGCGATGTGCTTTCTATTATGCAACCGAGGTGGCTTATTAGTCTATTCGCACGATTTTACTCGCCCGAACTGCAGTATCAATATTTTTGAATAATATCGCGACTCGCAAGAAATAGATTTATTTGTGAGCGAATCAACAACTTCAACTAAATACGTAAAAAATCATTTTCCACATCCTCATTCAACATCTAATTGTAGGTGTATTCGCTAAGTCTAGTCGACATATTGATAATGTAATCTTAGGCACCGACTCCAGGTCATAGACAGCTGACACGACATGTGTGGCGCGGCACAAAGAACCATCGACGAGATAAGCGATTGGATATCGTCTCCGTCCAACGTGTTCACGTTCCCTGATTTACTGGCCTATTATCTCTGCACTGATCGAAGATAGGGTTTTTTTTTTGGGAATGGGAAATCATCAATAACTTCCTCCCGCTCTGGGTGGAGCGGGAGAGCGTGTCAGACTTTTACTGGCTAAAACCCACCCGTGTTCATTCAGTTGCCTATGTGCCATCTCTTTCGTACAACCCGCACCTTGGCAGGCATCGGCCCTTGCGGACCCCACCAGTTGGTGCTGACATCCCTTTGAGGCGCACGTGGAACACAACGCGCCGTCGACCCGGGCTTGGTCCTTACCGGACGGCGAGATGCCCATTACTCGCCGTCCGCAAACCCGCGCCTACGGTGGCCGGGAATCGGCCTGGGATTCCTGACGCCCAGGGCGTCTCCTGCGGCGACGTTAGGGCGCAAATACTGCGTCTCCCTCAAGTGTGCCGCCTCCCTCTTTGCGAGCATTACTGCCTCGCAGAAGGAAGCGACGGCTATCCATGCACTCTCGCTCCATACAATGGCCTGGACCAGGACGGGGCGCAAGAGATTGCCGCCGCCGATCCCCTCCCGAGGACCGGCGTCAGGCAGATGGTGAGGACGCCGTGGCGCCTCTCAATCCACTCATCAAAAGGAGACTTACCGCTGCAATTGTGGCGTGCCCATCACAGGGTTGCGACAATCGCAATCGAAGATAGGCTTTGTAGATGACAGAATAGCTTGATCCCTTTCAGCTACAAGGTAAATCAGATGCTATAACAAGCGGATTGAGTTTAATTTTCAGTAATGGAGGCTCGTGCAGCTGTGAGATTTCTGCTATATCATTATTGTCCCCTTAACCCAATTTATTTATGGTCGGCGCAAAACGTCTTTTTCTGCACTTCTCTATTAGTCGTCATCCCCATAGTTGTGACTATGGAGATGACGAATTGACGACCCTTTCTGACCATATCATCATTCACACAGTCCATCCATCATTTCTTTGGTTTTCCCCTACCCCCTACAGCCATCGACATTTATACTCAAAACTTTCCTCACGTTATTTCTGCCAATAATATAAATAAATTGTAATATAACTTTCTTTAGCCTTCCGCAGTCAACAAGGAACTCTTACACTTTAGCCATGTTCGTCCGTCCGTCTGTCTGTAGCTTTGCTCAGAGACAATTAATAGGTAGAACGCTGTAATTTGTAATTTTTTGTAAAAAGTCGCAAAAAAGTTGTCGTTGCATAGGTCTTTCAAAAAAATTGTGGGTTGATCTAAACAATTTTGGAAAAGGTATCCGTTTGTAAAATATTAAGTTTTAAAGTGCCCTGGCAGCTACGAGTAAATGGTTATTCCGGTTACGTAAAAAAAATCACGCCGTGAAAAAAATAATATGAATGCCGCTAAGGCTTCACAAGTTAACGAGTAATAGTCGACGGTGACTGGAACCATCACAGGACACTGCCCGCTAAACAAACACTTCTACACAATAGGCATAACGGACAGCCCCAGCATGCAGGGCCTGCATGGAGGCTGAGGAAACCGTCGCGCATGTGCTTTTCGAATGCACAGGCGTAGTCCAGATTAGAACAGAAACCCTCGGGGCACCCAAATGTTACACGGATATTCTCAACAGACCAGGAGTTTTAGCCAACTTCTGGAGGGAGGTGGGCTGGCTGGAATAATACCAAAAGGCCGCCATGGCTCACGCACATTCAACCAACTTACATAATTATGCAGTTAGAATGTATGGTAGATAATTTTTAACAACATGTCAAGTTTGTTCTTGGGATAAATGCATCCAACTACGGAACCTTTCATTGTACGTGGTCTGACTTGGCCGGTTTTTTAATACTGTCATCACAAAAGCGGAAAACAAATACTTTTGTCCAGCTTCTTCGCTGTACTGTCCTAGAAGGAAGAAGGAAGCAAGAAAAAGAATCGTTTAATTGGATACAGTTCGTGAAACACAGAACACAGTAACAAAGAAAATTTAAAATAAAGACGACATTGTGTGCGTCTCGGCTGCGCCAAAGAGGTCCATTTCTGAATTAAGGGTACACTAGTCGCGGGCTCGAACTCACTGGTGGGCCTGGCTAAAAAGCACGCTGTCTCACCAGGCTTCGAGTCCGACAGAGTTAGTATCAGTGATGGGCAGTTAGACGCTAGTCTACACGCACAACATTATTGAGTGAGCTGCAGGATCAATTATAGTAACACAGGCGCGTAAAAAATTAAGAAAAGTCCTTCGGAAGATCGGGTTTTCTGAAAAAACCACTGCATAAATCAATGACCAATTAAGTTTATTGAACTTTTCGATAATTGAGCTTTGTCGGTACCGATTTAGTTTTGGAGATTTTACACTTCTTTTATTACTTAAAAATGTCCAAAGTTACGTTAAATTATCAAGAAAAACGAATCTTTGTTGGCTCATAACTTTTTAATGGCTTTTTATTTTAGTATTCTGTTTCCGTACAGACAATATTAATAACAGGACAAAACCATATCATGTCTAATTGTTGATGTACATAGTCAAACAGTGGATTAAAACCCTCCCGAAGTTTGTATGGAAAAAAAGTGGACAAGTGTCACCTTAATGCTAGAAACGAGTCGTATCGTATCCAGAAATGGTTAACAAAGTAACAATAGTCATAATTCTACGAGATATCTTTATAAAGATTCTCTTGTTGTTTTAATATTTTCCTTTGGCAGAACCATGAGCTTCAATCTAAAAACTTCTTGAACAAAAGACCACTTTCATTTTTTTTAATGATATCGGTTGACCCGTGCTACATTTCTACCATATTCCCAATTTCCAATACTTTAAAAAAATATGTTTGAAGTTCAAAACATAAAAATTGGTATTTTTTTCGGGTTCCATTTAAGGTTTGCATGGTCCTAAAAAAAAAAAAAAACCAAAAAATTTGAAAATAATACTTAAAGCTTCAAAATGCTTTTTAAACGTCTCATCACGACCATTTTTCACTAAAAACAGACTCCTTCTCTATACGAGGAGAGGACTTCGCGCTGCAGTGGTACACAATAAAAGGCTATTATCATGCTAAATGAATATCGTTCAGAAAAACGGAAGGAAAAATAAGGTAAAAAATTTATAGTGATCGGCACTATAATTTTTTTACCAATTTTTCCATCGTAATATTAACGAAAATTTCACAAAATTTTATCAACTGTTTACGGAACTTTGGAAAACGATATTACTTCGCCTTAAGTGAGTTATAGTCAAAGAGCTGCTGTTGCAGACGTTAAAGGGTGGGTACCCTTTAACGGCTTGGCTTTGTAATTGAGTGGAAGCCGGCGAGTACGCACGCCTAAGTTAAAGATGTCAACTAAAAGCTCCGTGATGTGATTTTCTAGTTAATGGAGAACGGGTAACGTACTCTGCCACGTCCTTATTTGTTTAGTGTTGTTGAAAAAATGGTCTAATTTAATTAATAATAAAACCCATCGAATATCGGGTATCGACATCGAAATTAATAAAGCAAATTAAAAAAAAATACATCATTTTATGGGCAAAGTCAAAGCATTTATTTCAATTAGGCACTTAAAAGGCACTTTTGAACGTCAACATTTACATTAAAATAGGATTGATTTTAGTCGCCCATTTCAAAACGTAGTTTCGTGTGGAGAAGAACGGGCAAGACACTCCACTGTTAATCTTTTAAAATGTTTTTAGTACAATTTAACATAGTACATTCATTATATAATTATGAGTGAAAACGATGCACCCAGAATAAAATTAAAATACCAAAATAGGTAAAAAGAATGCAATTGAAGCAATTCAGATAATTTTATGATAGAAACATGGTGCTCACATATTTACAAACATAGAGTAAGTATACGATTTTCCTAGAATATTAACAAGTAATAAGTCAGTGTGTGAGTTAAAGTAATCACTGAGTGTAAATATAATTATTTATACAATTCAATTAGCAACCAGTTTGATTTTGTCCTATGGAGCAGGACCAGCATGTTTCCAAGCATTCTTATCTTGGATATAATCCGCGAATTCAATGCCCGTAATCGATCAGCTGTTTTTGTAATAACACAGATGAAAAATAATAAATAAAACTATTTCCAAAAAAAAAGCTACATAGGTACTTCCGGAAATAAACACAAAGTGAAAAATAACCTACTTCTTTTTGAAGTCGGTTAAAATGAACAATATTAAGACTACACAAAAAAAAAAAAAAAACCCATAGGTGTCATCGTAATTTTCAGCAGTTACATCGCTTTTTATTCGCACTACGTCGACTAGGGACCTATATCGTGGAAAGCGCTGCAGCGCTGATTTTCAGCAGTATGTCGTTTTGGTGATTGGCATATCCTACTAGGGTCCATATTTTAGCAGACAGTGTGACGGGGCGATGAACTTTTGACCGGGCTTGTGTCAGTCATAATCATAAATGAAAATAAATAAGTAACAAATTGGTATAGCACGAATAGTAGCAAACCCCGGTATATTTTTACATACTAAACAGTGATGATTCACTTAAGGCGGATAAGACGTTAAGGTAGCACGACAAATACGGGCAAAAAAACGTAAGATGTGAAATTTAATTATTTTTTTGCAATTTGCATGTCAGTTTTTTTTTGGGTGGGAAATCATCAAATAACTTCTCCCGCTCTGGGTGGAGCAGGAGGGCGTGTCAGACTTTTACTGACTAAAACCCACCCGTGTTCCTTCATTAGCCCGTATGCCAGGGGCTGTGGTATCTCTTTCAAACGAACCCGCACCCCTGACAGGCATCGGCCCTTGCGGGCCCCATCATTTTTGTGCTGACATCTCTTTGAGGCGCGCGTGGAACACAACGCGCCGTCGACTTGGGCTTGGTCCTTACCGGTCAGTTTCAGGATGTATGTCGATCTAAATAATATTCGCGGCTGTAAAAAATGTTTTTATTGATAGAATTATAATTATAATAATACTTACCCAACTGAATAACTACATATTTAAAAAAATCATGACATTTGATGACAATTCTGACTAAGCAGTTGTACAAGGTGAATTTTTAGTCACCGTTAAAAAATTTCAGGGTAATCACCCTGAAAAAAACATGGGTCAGAATATATAAAAAAATTGAAGCACCCATGCAAAATCAATAGTCAGCTGATGGATATTGTATGAGACGTCCGATTTTTGGAACGAAGTTCCTTATCGCGCGTTGCGAAAGGGGGTTAGACGGAAATTAAGACCAAAAGTTGTAACGACACTTTATTAAGACTTTATTAAGATTTTCCTTTTGACCCCACCATCGGCTTTAAGACCGGTCGAAGTGCCTCCACTTCGACCGGTCTTAGACTAGCCTAGGGGAGGCCTGCGTCGAGCAGTGGGTGTCTTTCAGCTGAGACGAAGATGATGATGATTATCGGCTTTAAAACCCTGAAAACGCGAAGTTCCTTATCGCGCGTTGCGAAAGGGGGCTAGACGGAAACAATTAACACCTCTCAATTTCTTTTTTTTTCATATTTCGTCCCATGTTCCTTGGAGAAAGTTGTTCAATTTCGCGGGTACTATCACCCTGAAAAATTTAAACGGTGACTAAAAATTCACCTTGTGTACCTGCTTAGTTAGAATTGTACATGCTTCTCACCAATAAATTGTTACACACGCAAATTGCGATCGCGTTTTTTTTTTTTTTTTTGTTTTTCTTGTGATTTTTGTACGTTTTCTTTATTATTTCTATTAAATTCCGTACATTTAAACTGATACTTGTTCTACTATGCTACTGCTATCAAAATGATAATGTATAATAATAATAAATTATGCTTAATTATTTTAAACGATCCCGATAATTGTCGGTAAGATACAGCATACATCTTAGTCACCGCAAAGATCAGAACAGAGCGGGTCAAGCACACGGCATGAATGTCAAACGTCGGCGTCATCTAAAGTGCATGCGTAATAATACCTAATCTCGGGAGCAAAGATCAGCGGTTCATAATAGTGAGTAGTGTAATCACCCTTTATTGTTTCCCATTGCCGGGACACGGGACTCCTCTCTGTGAGAGGACGGGAGCCCAGTCAGATTTAATTTAATTAGTAGTCGCCCAGTGGACGAAATTGGACCCTATGTAATTAAAATTTTAAGTTTGAAGCAATAATATTAAAATAAAATAAAGTCTTTGCACTCATTCTCCATTTAGGTAAACTTTAACTGTGCCAAATTTCGTACTCCTCCGTTCGCGTGATTCTCGGTCGAATAGACGAGACCGGTTCGACCCAATATTTTACTAGCCGTATTTCGTGAACATGTACACAAAATCAATGCTTTACTAGAAATGTCCATAAAGGGAGCTGGTTTGGAATTTCAGATATTACAGCCGGTCCTTGCAAGCTAGAATATGGAAATAATTTTCGAGGCTATTTTGCCCATTCAAATATTCTCACCGTTCAAAGGATTTTGCTCGCCTCTGTCGTCATTAAATAACAACACGCCTTCTTTTCTCGAAGGGTTGGGCAGCGGTGTACAGTATACATACATAATCAGCCTATAATGTTCCCATTGCTGGGACACAAGCCTTTTCTCTGTGAGAGGGATTGGGCCGTAATCTACCACGCGCGCCTAATGCGTATTGGTAGATGTCACATGTTTTCGAATTATTCAGTCTAGGACATGCCGGTTTCCTTACGACGTTTTCCTTCACGGTTTTGGGAGCAGTGGTAATGAAATAATTTACGGAAAGTAAAGTGCCTGTCTGGGTTCGAACCCACGACCTTACAACTCGTAAGTCGCGGTCGTTACCATTGCCCTCCCACTATTGCCCTCAACCGTACACAATTCCAGACTCCGGACTATTACTGTATAATTCTAGACCAAAAAACCCAGTAACACTTTATCAGACCTGGGAATCCAACCCTCATGCTCAGTAGTAGCGCTTTCGGCCAATAAACCAACGAGGCTGTTTTTTTTTTTTTGGGTGGGAAATCGTCAAATAACTTCTCCAGCTCTGGGTGGAGCGGTAGGGCGTGTCAGACTTTTACTGAATAAAACCCACTAGTTCCCTCAGTTGCCTGTGTACCAAGGGCCACGGTATCTATTTCGAACAACCCGCACCCCTGACAGAACGAGGCTTTTGTTATCATATTGACCGTAATTAATGTTGTTGTGCGTCGCATTACATAAAATCGGACGTGGTGAGCTTGGATCATTTTATTGTTTGAATATGACGTATTAAGCTTAATAATATGCTTACCGAAAGCAATTAAGGTAAAGTGCTGGTAAACACAGCGAAACTAAAATTTTCTCACGTGTTTTACCCGACTGCGCCAGGAGGGTTATATCTCCCCCGATTGGGTTCCCGCATTGTTGTTGCGGGGGGGCTCAGTAACCGTGGTCCCACACACGGTGAAACCAAGAGGAACCCAAAGGTGGGGCCGCTCGTCAGGGCTTTTGTTGTTGCTTCTGTCTCAAAGCCGACGACGTAGCGGCCATAAAGTAGATTGCAGTGAGGTGCACCGCAACTGAGGAGGGCCACGATGTCCAATGGGAGGCATCGCGGCTGAGGGTTACGGGCTGCGGCGGAGGAGGAGTGCCGGTACTTTTGAGTAGCGCTCTTCCCTTCCGTGGCCTGGACGGGGCCGCCACCGTTTGATGGCGGACGCGGTGGGGCCGCAGGGGAAGAGCCGAGTATGGCGTGCCGGTATAGCGTTGGCCGCTCTCCCTATACCCTGCGGCCGAAAAGTGGTAGGCGGCGGGGCCACTGTGTTGACCCGTCGCAGGGTGACCGAGGGGTCCGCAACGGCCGATGCCTGCCAGGGGTGCGGGTTTTTCGAAAGAAATACCACCGCCCCTGGCACACGGGCAACTGAGGGAACACGGGTGGGTTTTAGTCATTAAAAGTCTGACACGCCCTCCTGCTCTACCCAGCAGGAGAAGTCATTTGATGATGTCCCAATCAACAAAAAAAAAGGAGGGTTATATTTTTTTTTGCAATTCGAAGGTCAGTCAGGTTGTCTGTTGATTAAAATAAGATTTGCAACCGTAACAAATAAGGCTTTATAGAGTAAATCATTAAAACTCTCTGTACCGAAAAAGTTATGAATATTTTATTGGTTTAATCAACTACATGATATTATGTTACAAGCCCCAAGCCATTACGGTCAAGTTTATTTTTAAACTAGCTTTTGCCAGCGACATATTAATCCCTCGGGAACTTACCACTGGGATATAAAAATCCTATGTGTTAATCCAGGTTATAAACTATCTGTGTACCAAATTTCATCGAAATCCGTTCGGCTGTTTTTGCGTGATTGAGTAACAAACGTCCAAAAGGACGTGAAGTGACAAATCTAATGATTTATAAATGATCCAAAGACACCGACTTCCAAAATTTAAGTAATTTTTCACTTTTTAGTGTTTTTTCGGAAGTGATAGTTTTTTTTTTTTTTTTTTGAAAATGTTCTTATTCTGACATTACGACCTTAAGGTTTATTTTTATAAGTTTAACTGTATTATAGGAAGAAATAGTGTAGTTATTTAGAATATGTACTAGATGATCTCAGTGTGCAAGAGGTTAGCACTCAGGCAGGGTTCTCACCGGGATTTCTACCACTGGGATTTTTTTCTAAGGTCTAAAAAATGGGTTAAAAATCCAATAGTGTGTTTTATTTATGGATTCTCAATAGTCGGCTCAGCACTGAAAGTTTGAAAATCCGAAAAGTAAAAACCATATCGCGATATTTTACGGACGCGTGGTGGGTTTATTTTACCAAAATGAAGTCCCTATCTCTCCGTTCGCTGCGACAGTCGCGTCAAAGTATTTTTTATTCGCCCCTATTCCAGGAGCTCGCCTTTTCTAAATAATAACATGATGATTGACCCCAAGATTTGCTCTCAATTTCGTGGGGGACCAATTAGCGGAGCTGGGAGCGAGTTAGTGACAATCTTGGCAGGTCGCGACCTCTCCAGTGAGTCAGATACGAGCGCACACCGACTCAAGGAAAGTTCTTGAATAATAAGTGGCTTTGTTCGTGCATTAAATCTTAAGAACGACGCTGAGAGATAACACTGTTATTTAATCATACGAATGTTTCTTATCGTGTCGATTTTGGTAAGTAAGGGAATAGGGACTTCATTTAGGTAAATATGTAAATGATTTCGTTAAATGTCAAAATTCTTGATCAGTAAACCTACACCTAACCTTAGTCTGATAAAAACTATCCCTAGACTTATTTATTGCACAATGCACAGTGACTGCGTGGTCATTACAATGGGGTAGACTTTCTTCGAACTTACTTCTGCCAGCGGTTTCACCTGCGTGAAGGTGGTCAATTTTTCTCACAGGAATGTATTACCGGAATATTTATTTTTATGTACATATCTATTTTATTTTATTTTTAACCGACGAAAAAACGGAGGAGTTAACCGACGAAAAAACGGAGGAGGTTACTCAATTCGACGCGTTTTTTTTTTATTTTTATGTATGACCACGCATAACTTTTCCCAGAGTAGTCCGATTTTGATAATTCTTTTTTATTGGAAAGGGTATACCCCGAAGTTGGTCCCATATAAATTTTGAAGAAAAATTCCAACCCTAAGGGTAAGAAAACAGGGGATGATTGATTGTTTACTCACAGATTTTAATACTAAGTTGTGTATTACAACAAGTAATCAAAAATTAAGCATGTAGTAATTAGTAGATTATAGCCACAAAAAATTTAAAAATAAAGTCGTTTAATAATAAAAAAAAATAAACCGAGCCCTGACCGCCGGTAGCTTGGACCTTGTTCCCGATACCGGTGGGCTACTATTTTTTTATATTTTTAAATGTTTTTATATTTTTATAATAATATTTAAAAATGTAATTTATAAGTATATTTAATGGAATAAAGGCAATAATAAAAAAAATTACCGCCGAAAATCCGAAAAGTAAAAAATTATAAACTTGCTTTGTCCAACCCCAATAACTAAGTTCGGAAGTCGGTGACTTTGGATATGTATTTAACTATATGTCACCGCCTTCCGAACTTAGTTATTAGGGTTGGACAAAGCAAGTTTATTATTTTTTACTTTTCGGATTTTCGGCGGTAAAATTTTTTTGTTAAAAAGTTTTTTATCAGAACATCTTAACATCCAAGCACACAAACATACGTCCTCATCATCATAATTTCAGCCGAAAGACATCCAGTGCTGGACATAGGTCTCCCCTAAAAGAGGGGTTTTGCCATAATCGCCACGCTTGGCAGGCGGGTTAGCATTCGCAGTATGGTGGTAAAATGCATAAAGTACGCTGCTGCCGGGCATTCCCTAATAAATCCCTTAGTCGCCTTCTACGACACCCATGGGAAGAAATGGAATGGTGCTATTCTTTACGTGCGGCACCACACGGAACACAAAGATACAAACTTTCATATTTATAATATTATAAGGACAGTAGGATTGTCGCAACTGTATCCTGAGAGCTGTGACAGAGAGCTGTTCTTACTCTGTGCGGAGGATGGTGACGTAGGAAACATGCTGTCTTGTCTGGTCGACCTCTGCATGGAATGTGGATTATTTTAACTACCTATTTTAATCCGGAGCAGGTCTGTATTTTTTCTATGTATTACCGCGTTATTGCGGCAATTGTGGGTCGATTTCGAGAATTCAATGGGTCCACCCTCGAAGCTTACCCTATCCATTAAAAAAAAGATTTGCTGGAGATATCGCGGCACATACATAAAAAAACAAACAGACGAATTAATTACCTTCTTTCTCCTTTTTGAAATCGGTTAAAAATACTGATCCAAAGATTCCGACTTCTGAAATTAAACTAATTTTTCAATTTGTAGTGTTTGTTTTAACAAAAATAATGGTATTAATCAGTGCTACCAGCACTAGAATATTAGTTGTTTTTGTAATACTAACACAACATGGACCACTGTTGTCAGAAATAAATGTTTTTTTTTTTTTTTTGTAAACAAAATCTTGGGCTAACGTCTTATTGCCAATTTACCACATTAACCGACAAATTGAGCATCTAATTAACCTCATAACTTCACACACCTGTCAAAAACAGTGCCGCTATTAATAGACGGTACCACAAGGTCTCAATGCCAACATAATCAGTTCCCGACAAACGGTCAAATGTAAGGTCACAACCTCTGATAATGATGCTGTTACATAACAATACATCACCGTTATCTTTAAACCTGTAGATGACTTAACAGAGGTCGATACCTATGTTTTGTTTCTGTTGGAATTTTAACGAGAATAATTATGGTTGCATGAGCGTAAGCCGGCACCGGTGTCTTAAAAGTTGTGTGGATATCAGAAGGCCAATTCCACTAATTAAAAACGTTCGCAGTGTCATCTCGGCGACAATCGAATTTAAAATTTTTACAAAAATGTATAGGATTTTTTGACAGATTGACACTGAGATCAGACTGTGAACGTTCTTAAAATTACCAGAATTGCCCTTCAGTTGTCATGGTATGTGATGCTGAGTAATAAAGAACATGTCGTGACGAAATTTTGAGTAAAAACAGTGGCAGTCCGGGAGTGCCGACAGAAGTGAAACTTTAATAATTACGTGTGTATTTTTTGAATCGTCAGATTAAACAACGTTCAACGTGCTTTCAACGTTGTTCGTTCATACGTTCGGGTTGTCAGTGGTGTCGGTAACAATGTCGCGAGTTGTTTTTCCCATCTCAAAAAATTCCCAACGCGCCTAAATAAGTTTTCACTTCAAAAACCATTGTTTCGCTACCGACTTCTGAAATTAAAGTATGTATTTTTCACTTTATAGTGTCTTTTTTTGGAGGTCCTATGTTTTGTTTTTAAATACAGTAACTTTTTATTTTTCACTTTTTAATTGTGGAGCCTACCACAAAAGTACGTCACTCACTTGCTAAGTAAATTAAGTTGTTATAACACCATCAACATACACTAAGTGGAAAAAATACATATTTTTGAAGCTATCTATCTCGAAAACCACTAATCAGAGCTTGGCCAAATTGATATTGGGCCGATCGATATGTATACTATACCCTTTCAAACCAAAGAAGAATTTTTCAAATCGACTAATAAATGACGGAGTTCTGAAATAAAAAGCATTAAAAAAAAACAATGCAACTGTATTGAGAGACTCCTCCTTCATTAAAAAAAAGTAGGGGATAGCCGAAGTAACTGGATGGTCTGTGTGAAAGATGATATGGCTAGAAAACGTGGTGATTACGGAGTGACGACTAACAGAGGAGCATGGGAGAGAAAGGCTTGTTGGGACGACCCTGAATAAATTGAGATAGGGGCAAGACAATGATCACAAAAAGCCTTAAATAAGCAATAAAGGCAACTCTGTCACTAATTAAATAAGGTTCTTATTACTAAGATCTTGTCGACTTTTAAAGGTAACAAAATGTTAAGTCGTCATCATCATTATCATATCAGCCGAAAGACGTCCACTGCTGGACATAAGCCTCCCCCAAAAGGGTTTGCCATAATCGCCACGCTTGGCAGGCGGGTTGGCGATCGCAGTATGGTGGTAAAATGCATAGAGAACGCTGTTGCCCATTCTCTAGTAAGTCCCTTAGTCGCCTTCTACGACACCCACTGGAAGAAATGGGATGGTGCTATTCTTTTACTTCCGGCACTACACAGAACAACATTAAGTAGTATGATTTAAATATCTAGGAAATATCACGTGCACATAAACTACATTATGCGAAAAGCCCAACTGTGTTGCTTATGCAACAATGTGTTATGCTCGTTTTCTATTATAAGTTAATAAATACTTATTGTAATCTTTTCATTTCTACATCAATGAAAAGATAAGTAGGACACAGGGTTGAACCATTGAAAAAAAATATCTCGATGCTTCTAAACGCTGTATTATTATGGTTGTACGCGACTATCGTAGTACTATAATCTGCTCAGATAATGACAAAACGTATAGATAATACGATAATAAACAAATAAGATATCGGTATAATGATTCAAAGCAAATACAACGTACGAAGTTCTAGTCAAACAATTTGAAGGTTCTATTCATAAAATGAACGTCATTTGATTAGGAAATCGATGAGTCTAGCTCCTAGACTGATGCCAAATGAAACTGTTGAATCGGTACAGTAGTTACATTTGTGACTTCATGTTATAGCTCATCATCATTTCAGCCGAAAAACGTTCACTGCTGGACATAAGTCTCCCCCTAGAGAGGTAAAATGCATAGAGAACGCTGCTGCCTATTCTCTAGTAAATCCCTTAGTCGCCTTCTACGACACCAACGGGAAGAAATGGGATGGTGGTATTCTTTTACGTCGGGCACCACACGGAACATTCATGTTATAGCTATGTGAACATAATGCAGCCAGGGCCCGATCTAAGGGGGGGCAAGCCGGGCAAATGCCCAGAGCGGCAAAAATGAGCGGCGGCAAAATGTATACATACAAACATAACTACTCTCATGAATTTTTGTATACTTGTTCAGAAGCCGTAGTAGACTAACGTATATGAATATTATATAGTTAAAAGAATATCACATAATTGTAGTCATACCATCTTTGGTAGAAGCTCATGACTTTTAGGGTGTTAGTGCAAAGGGCGGCGAATATTATTTTTGCCCGGAGCGGCTAAATAGCTAGATCGGGCCCTGAATGCAGCATTGCTTAAGTAAGCGGGCACGCCCTATATGCCTGGAGGCTTTTATTTGGTAATAAGTCCTGTTTACGTTTATGTCTTTATTTTTATTAGCTTTGGCCAGCGGTTGTGCCTACGTGGAGGTCGGTGTGTTAGGTAGATATACATATAAACCTTCCTCTTGAATTACTCTGTCTATTGATGAAAACCCCATTTAAATCCGTTGCGTAGTTTAAAAGATTTAAGCGTACGTACCTACAGACAAAAACGAGTTTGTTTTAGACATATCGTATCCTACTATATAAATATAATGTTATAAATGTGAAAGTTTGTATGTTTAGATGTGTATTACTCAATCACGCAAAAACGGCTGAACGGATTTGTATGAAATTTTGCACACAGGTAGATTGTAACCTGAATTAACACATAGGATATAACGTTGTACGTTACCGTGGGATAATTTTTGACCGCCACGCGGGCAAAGCTGTCAAACGCTAGTGGCAAATAATTTAATTTAATGTTTTGTGTTTCATCGAGTCAATTACTTGTTTACTATTGTATAGAATCACGTTCTTCTTACTAAACATACAGCTGTGTTGCTAGAGAGTTGGTGGCGACACTTCTTTTCCCAGCTTAAGCACTAGGAAGTGGTGGGCGGGCGTTTTGAAAATTATTTAGGATAGTCCCCGTCACAGTCTTAGGCGATTTACGTTCAAAAAGTGCTGACTCTCAGCGTAGTTGGAATAAATGTCTTTTGATTTTGAGACAGTAAATATGCACAGAGATAATTGCAGATCACTTTGGTAGTTAGGTAGGTCCAATTTCAACACATAGGTCAATGAGCGAATCCGACTAGGCTAGACAGCGTTCGGGAAGCACCGCAATATCTTCTCGTCCCAAATACCGCAGTGTCTCAAGACGAAAGTCTTTGACCAGTGCGTGTTGCCAGTGATTACGTACGGCACAGAAACGTGGTTGCAAACAATGGGCTTTATTAGAAGGCTTAAAGCAGCCCAAATGGCAATGGCTTTGAGTTTCTTTACGTCATCGAAATGAAAAGATCCGCAGCAGAACCAAGACAATCGACATAGTCCGAATGGGACTCGTCTGCTCCGTTCGCCATCGGTCCTTCGACAGACACGGCCAGCCACACTTACCGACATAGCTTGCTTATTCTGCAAGCTATGTCGGTAACTCCGACATAGCTAGCAGAGTCACAGAGTCACGTTACGTGAGAGATTGGGTGTTATGTAAAGAGAGACACTGATTAAGTGGCCTCCTCTAAAGAGTCGTCTACCATTCTCCATGTTGCAGTTAAATAAAATTAGCACTCACCAAAAAAATCTTGTACATTGAGGGTTGCCGGAATGTCGGTGACACAGACGTTGGCTTTGACACCATAACTGATGATGATAGCAGGACCACGCGCTAACGCCGCTTGTCGCGTGCCCTCGTTTGCTTGTAATCGCTGTATATTAGTATAATGTTTCTAATGGTCTCATTGCGTTCTTTCGGTATGAGCGGCTTTCTTTCGAGATCCGATCGGAACCGACGCCAAGCTTCGCGGATCGACCTCACGAACTGACGCAAGCCGCGTTGTGGAGCTTGATCGTCCGACATTTTGATTTTAGATTCACAAGACGGGTCCTATAGTTTCTGAGTCCAAAGTCTGTGGACAAAGATAAGTTTTTATTAATTATATGGAATAAAGGTCGCTGGAGGAAAGAATGAATGTAGAATAATTATGCTGCACAAAAATAAGATGGAAGGGACCTTCCTGGTCTGTCTATCGCTAACGCAAGCATGAATGAAAGTCTTGTGGTTTCATAAGACGATGCAGATGTTTTTTTTTTTACCTTTTCAGTGTAACGGCCAAAGTTTAGATAAAATTCTGGCACAGAAGCTAACTTTCAGTCGTCTTTATTAAATTTCCTTCTCAAAAATGTTTTATTTTATTTTTATTACATACTAACCTAAATAACCACCACAAGAACAATGTGTGCTCAAAATATCAGGAGGAAAATTTGCTATAACGCCATAGTCACGTACGAGCGTTTGTATGAGAGTTATGCCGGTCGGACGGTCTTAAGGTGAATCTAGTCGACATTTTTTCCATACAAACTTTTGGAGTGTATTACTCCACTTTTAGACGAAGTACATCAAAAATTAAACATGGAATGGTTTTGTTTCATAATTAAAAAGTTATGAGCCAACAAAGATTTTTACACGCCTGTTTTGCTATGTTATGATCCTGCATTTGTGCGTGTAGACTAGCGTCCTGCTTACATCGCAAGTCCCGCACTGAAGCTAGCCGTTACCATAAAACGTTTATTTATCATAACCATAATCATTTATTTGTAATAAGTATTGATATGGTACAACACATTAGTTCAAAACAGATTATTTAGCATTATTTAAAAATTCGTTTATAGAATAAAAACATTTTTGCACTAGCCATAATTTTAGCCTAATAAAAAATAAGTTATTAGATAACTCTTTGAAATTCTTCGGTATTTTGTTATAGAAAGTCCACAGATATGGTAACGGTTCTTTTTATATAGAGAAGTCTTTGGTGCCCTAGGCAGAACTAATGTATTTGGATCTCTTACTTTTCGAGGGCAGCGGTCTTGAGCCTTTTCAAACAGGTCAAAGTGCTGACAAATTTAGCATATTCTAAAATATACATACTGGGTAATGTAAGGACTTTTAATTTTTTTTAAACAATGGTTTACAAGATTCCCATGGTGGGATGCCACAAATGGCTCGAACGCATTTTTTGGCACCGTAAAAGCTTTATCTACGTCTGTTGAGTTACCCCATAGTATGAGGCCGTTTTGTAGCGTCGATGCATCGCAGCCGTGGTATGCAGTCAATATCGTACTCTGCGACGTCTTTCGCATTGTCTAGAGAGCATACACGAATTTTTTTCAATTTGTTGCACACCTTTTCTACGTGTGGCTTCCAGGAGAAGTAGCCGTCCAATGCAACTCCCAGAAAAGTACTTTCGTCTGCCTCTAATAGAAGTTTTCCATTATAATTAATGTTTAGTCTTTCTCGGTTACGACCTTAAGTGCTAAATTGTACAATTTTTGTTTTGTTTATATTTACAAGCAAATTATTTGATCTTAACCAAGAAATTGTTGATTCATTTGTATTGTTAATGTATATTCTGTGATTATCCATCAGGCAAGCATGGACTTCAATGTGTACAATATTCTTCCCCGAACTTTAGTGCAGAAAGTACAGAGACCACCCCAATCTGTCAAATTTCTTTGATTGAGTTTCAACTTTGTCATAAAAGTATAAGGTTCATGTTCAATTGGGAAAAAAAATCAGTTTGGGAAAGCTTGATGTGCTGTAGGTACCTACCCAAAATAATAAAGATTTAAAGGGTTTTTAATTATTCAATAAAAAATCAAAATATTTTCATTCACGTAAACCTACATGCCAAAACGCTCCTTACGGTGACTTTTTATCACGTGACCACACGTGACGTCAACTTTGTGTACACTAAAGTAGTTAGTAAGTAAACAAGTGAATGTCGAGTTTATAATTTACAAGATTTTTAATAGACAGAAAGTGTCAGTGATATTACTGGTGTGCGGTGCCTCTGTGCACAAATACTTCTAAAACTGTGCCAAATTAAGGATTTGTACTTGTTCCGTTTACACAAAGTTGACGTCACGATGTCACCTGATAAATGTCATCGTAAGGAGCGTTTTGGCGGTAACTTCAAAACAACGAAAAATAAATTTGAATATTTTCATTCACGTAAACCTACATGCCAAAACGCTCCTTACGGTGACTTTTTATCACGTGACCACACGTGACGTCAACTTTGTGTACACTAAAGTAGTTAGTAAGTAAACAAGTGAATGTCGAGTTTATAATTTACAAGATTTTTAATAGACAGAAAGTGTCAGTGATATTACTGGTGTGCGGTGCCTCTGTGCACAAATACTTCTAAAACTGTGCCAAATTAAGGATTTGTACTTGTTCCGTTTACACAAAGTTGACGTCACGATGTCACCTGATAAATGTCATCGTAAGGAGCGTTTTGGCGGTAACTTCAAAACAACGAAAAATAAATTTGATTTTTATTGTTTTTAATTGAGAAACTGTATTTAAATAAATTTATTTTGATTTTTCTGTTAAATATATATCGTCCCAATCTTCAAATTAAAACAGTTTTTATCAAATTGGAAAATACCCTATTGGTCTTTTCTTTGGAGAAGAACCGGCAACGGTACCTCCACGGTTACTCTTTCAAAAATAATTGGCTTTTACAATGTTTTCAAATTACGGTGTTTGGGAGGACAGTGTGAGCTTGTCAACAAGTATCAGGTACTTAATAAAATAGAAAATGGTCTACAAATCTACCGCCCACAAGGCCTAAAAATACCTACACATATTATTCCGCAACTAAGCACACATACCTATAAACATATGAAACAGCCAACCAAGCACCCGATGGCGTCCTAAATTTTAGATCAACCCTATTAAAGTCTGAATAGACTCTAAAGTGCTACAGAAATAGATATTTAGTGCCACTAAAAACAACATGTGACGCTGCGGCACTTGAATTGAGACGTCAAAAGTGCCAATAAAATCGCATTAGCGATGAAATGTCGTATTGTACATTCTGATCGTGTTTTCTGGTGCTTTTATCGGTATATTTTGGGTATCATTAATATCCCTTCTTTTTGGAAGAAGTAAATAACATATTGAGACTATTCTGGGGCAACATTAATTACGTGAGGTAATTTTGGCGATTTTTCGACCCCCACCCCCGCTCTGGTGACATGTCGTGAGATTTGGCTCGACCCTCCCCCCTCCTTATAATCTCCGTGAAATATTTCAAAATGCGTATTTTTATTGTAAAAACGTTAATCTGTGCTTATTTGCGTTGGATTTGTGCATTGCGTTTGGCTGGCGCGGCTGGCCGGTGCGGTGGCTATATAACAATCGAGAAGCTACTGTACTACTTTGTGGCGTTCGCATAACCGCGATAAATATTATTTTGTAGGATTAAGCCATATTAGCGGATAAACATGTGACACAAAATTGAGGGGAACGGAATTATTCGACTTATTATTAGTCGATTCGCACGATTTTACTCTCCCGAATCCATCGAATCGCAACAGTGGTAGCCAAGTGGTAACAGCGACGAATTACGAGTTGTAGGTCGTAGGTTCGAACCCAGACAGGCACTTTACTTTGTTTACATTATTTCATCACTGCTGCTCTCAAAACGGTGAATGTTGTTGGAACCACCCCGATGCAGGTGGTTTTTATCTTTATTTAAAATATAAATAAGGTTTTATATCGTCTGTGATAATTTTACTATAACGCTGGATACACACACTCGTCTACTCACTATATAATCTGGTAACACAAAAATAAAAAGTTGAAAGTGACGTTTCTCTCTAGTTTTATAGTGTTTTTTCTTATTTTTGTGCGTTTCTGATGTTAAGTGGATAAGTATTCATTTAAAAGTAGTTATTACATCGTTTTAGATAATATTTGCATCAAATAGCATCATAAAAACGTATATTTTCACGAAACATGAAACGAACACTGGTTACAAAGGTTTGTTTAAACCTTTGTAAACAGTGTTCATTGTTATGAGAATTATGATTGTTTTGAGTGATTCACAGTGAATTAAGTGTATCCTAGTGTATAAAATGGTATGTAAATAACGTATTTTCTTATTAGAAAAAAAATCTAACTAGATTGCAACCGCAATTTAATTTTATAAACCCTTTGAATGTTCGAGTTCACAAAACGGGCGTTGACTTCCGCGCGATGTGAAGTTTGAGTTTAAATATTATGAAAATGTTGAGTAGGATTCCCAAAAAATACTGCTGTACGTTCATTAGTCTATTCAATAAGTAAACTCCAAAATTTCGAGGAAATTGAGACAGTAGTCCTATGAGAAATCGACATAACACGGGAACAAAGACACGTTCAGCCATTGTCTCTTATTTCCATTGTTTATAATAAACTACAACGTAATTTAAGAATGGCTCACTATATTTATGTTTTGGTTTGCTCATTCACAAACCCATAAAACTTATCATTAAAGGGCCAGAGGCAATAAAAACGAGTGGACCTTTTTTGTGCGCAAAGTCGTAAACATGTCAACTGTCAGATATCGGCGCGGGGCTTGAGAAGAGTGCGCAAGCAAGAATCAAAGGGCGGACGTAACCGGCTGATTATGCTGAATCGACTTTTAAATAATACACGATACATTTTTAACCAGTGCGCAAACTGTAACCATGAATTCAGCATATCATTTTAGACCCCCCAACGTAGAAATTTTTCGTCGGTTATACAAAAAAAAATCAGCTGTTTCATAGAAAAGTGCAATACCTACGCGGTCAAAATGTTACGCGGGGTCGTGGGCGTCGCGTGGTGACCATCTTCGTGTAGACAACTAGGTAACATAACAAGCTCATAACTTTGTGATTTTTCATGATACGGTTTTGAAATTTTGTACAGACCCCAGCACATCAAGCTACCGTAATCTTCCAA
This sequence comes from Polymixis flavicincta, assembly GCA_949987655.1. Classification (NCBI taxonomy): domain Eukaryota; kingdom Metazoa; phylum Arthropoda; class Insecta; order Lepidoptera; family Noctuidae; genus Polymixis; species Polymixis flavicincta. Next base: position 3,038,975 of record OX465171.1, on the reverse strand, counting down.
ATTTATTTTATCGATTACCAAATTTATTACATATGCACAAGGATAATGTTCAATTGGGGAAAATTTGACAGTTTGGGGTAGCTTGATCTGTACATCGATTCTTTAAATAAGAATACTAGACACGCGTTTCGGGTTTCGCATATACTAAAACTAGGGTTGTATATTGAAAATTTGATTTGTAGTAATTAAGCTTAGTCACAAACACAACCTATACCCAGCGCACTAACAAGACGCTCCCAACTGTATTTTATCTGTCAAATTATGTTGTGTGGTTGTAGAACGTTCATCTGACCCCTCTTAAGTTCTAACATATGAGAGGTCAGATGAACGTACATACAAACCCACATACATACATATCGGTAAAAGAAAACCCTCCTTTTGGTTCGCCGTATTTGGGTAAAAATTGGTCATAAGCGGATGAACGAAGTTGAAACCACAATATTTTCCACCTTCTGTAAACTTCTGTCATACGAACTAGGTATGGACCGAATATTGGATTTATGATCGGTATTCGGCATATTCCTCAGGTTTACCGAAAATTCGTATTCGGCATATCGAACTACTACCAATTATGTACAGAGGCTTATGTTCCGTAAGCTTTCCACAATCAATCAACACACGTGCGTCCAACAAGGATATTAATGGTCCCGCCCAGGGTTTAGGCACTCCGTTATTAATGGGCACGTGCAATCCGATATAGATACCTGGCACGTGTCGGATATATCGTTGGTTTTGATATATTCTGTAACTAGACACTGACAGATGTAGATTGATAGGATTGCGACTATATTGAATTTTGTATCAGTATCCATTATCCTAGGAATTCGCACCTATTGTAGCCCAGCCAGCCCAGTGTTATCGGCTCAACTACGAGTTGTAGATCGTGAGAGAGACCGACAGGCACAGGTTTATGTAGTTTTAATTTCATTACCACTGCTCTCAAAACGGTGAAGGAAAACATCGTGAGGAAACCGGCATGTCCTAGAACCAAAACATCGAAGACATGTGACCTCCACCAACCGCTATATCATCGGCTGATTATGATTAGGTATAAACTGGGGCTTCAAATTCAAATTCGAATTTATTTATTTTGGGACAACGAGATCCACAAAGGTTAGTTTACAAAAAAGAAAAAACTTAGTAAAACTATTGTTAGTACCTACTTAAATAAAATTACAAGGACAGCACTCAGTTCACACACAGTTCACACAGATTCCCCTGCGCTGAGACACCCCGCCACGTCATGATAAACAATAGGGAGATGCCTCCCTAAAAGATCATCTTCAGGCATGAAAGTACAGGCTACGAAATTAATGGAAAATCTGTCCGACTATCTTCCTAGCTTTTTCCTCAACTATGTTCGGGTCGACTTTCAACCTAACCGGAGTCAGTTATTTTGTTATGGCCAGAATTCTATCTTTTCTTCTTTCGTTTTATTTGATGGAGTCACAAACAAGCAGACTCCTGGGACAAAGAGTAACGTTGAAATGCCATTCATATTCCATTTCCAACGTCCCAGCTAGCCAATATAAAGTTTATTCATCAAAAAGTTCGTTCCAGACTTTACAAGCCATTATTGCATTATCTTGAAACCCGGAAAAAGCTTTCAAACTCTTCAGGATACCGAGTTTATATACATTTGGATCTTGAATGGTTCTTTCGGGTCGTCAGAAGCCCGAAAGTCTGTCAACCAGTCATACCAAGTGGTATCGTATTACCCAGTAACTGGGTTGTGGAGGTCAGGTAGGCAGTCGCTCCATGTAAAATATTGGTATTCAGCTGCATCCGGTTTGACTGGAAGCCGACCCCAACATAATTGAGAAAAGGCTATGCAGATGATGACACACATACTTTTATTTAAGTGAGTTAAAATGTCTGTTTGTAGTGTCAAAATAACAGCTTTTGCAAACTTAACTTTAACAGCTTTTTTACTAAATGTATGTGAGTATAATATACGGTACCGACCTTTATTTAAATGTTTGTCTGTCTGTCTTTTCTGTTTGTTCCGGGCAATCTCCGAAAAGGCTGGACGAATTTTGACGGTAGTTTCACTGGCAGATAGGCATTGGCGTTCAGTTCATAAAGACTACCCTACTTAAATCAGATAAAATATTCAAAACTAATATTATTTTATCAAAAAACAAAAAAATCTTTATTCATAAATTAGCTCCACTTGTCGAGCGTCGGTCGTATCATTAGTATCATCGTTGCAATACCTGTTCGTTCGTACAATGTGACGCAACTTCGGATTGTTGCCATGCACTCCCGCCGCTGAGTGCATTGGGAGAGACACAAACTATTCGCGTTTTAATGTTTATATGTGTGGTCTCGTGGTCATGCAGATTTATTGGGTGTGCGTTCCTATACATACTTGGCACACAATGTAACGAATAACGCACGCAACCGTACAGGGTAGTCAGTGGCTTTTGACACGACGAATTACAAAACTTTCGGAAGTTTTGTCTTCCGAACAAAGTTGGTAATGCGACTATTTTTAAAGTAGCATTGTTTCATTTTATTGTCGCAACATCATCATTATTCCGACGCCATTCTTTGTTTTGATTTATTTGTTTTGGTTGTGAGCTAGGATAGCATGTATTTAAGATTTTAACGTTGATAATAGTGTGCGAAATAGATAATGCTCACTATGAAAGTTGTTCAGGTGGTGCTTATATAGAGAAAATAAAATATGATGCGTTTTCAAAACGATCCAAAAAAGCATATTATAAAATAAAAGACTACGTTGAAGACAAGGAAGTTTGGCATTAATTCCTTCTGCACATGTGGCTTCCCTGGTACCTCATTAACAGCATAACTATGTGAAAGTCTATTAACTGCTCTCAATGTTCTTTTTTATTCTTTTTATTTTTACAATGCTGACATATTCTCGTCATTATTTGACATTATACATCAATTTTAATATCAACTATTTTTTAGTGATTGTCATGTTAATCATGTCACTATGTTTAATTAGGTTCATTTTATTTATGTAGATTATTTTACATATTGTGAATGGGAGAACGTTGTAGGCCTTACAGACTGTAGTTTTGTAGACGATTTTCTATTCTGTATTCGTCTAAGTACCTGGTACTTATTGACAGGCCTGCACTGTCCTCCCATACATTCTATCTCTGAAAACATTGTTAAAGCCAATCATTTTTAAAAGAGTAACCGTGGAGTTTCTTGCCGGCTCTTCTCCATAGGAAACAACATTTTGGAACCGTGCACCTAGCTTCTGACGTTTCATAAGTGCCCATGCAGGTTTATATGAAATAAAAATATTTTGATTGATTGATTGATTGATCTTTCGGTGAAAAATACAGAGATCGTGAAAAGTAGTTGTACACCAGAACAAACTAGAGGTAAAGTAAATTGTAAATTCGACGAAAACTTGTTTTTTTAAAGCAAAGTAGTATTCAAAAGTGCCTTTTAAGTGCCTATTTGAAATAAATGCTTTGACTTTGACTTTGACTATTATTTAGAAAATATCGTTGACCCCAGCATTACTTTATGTGATCTTATCATTTGAGTCGTAACTTCTAAAATCATCACTTTAAAGTTTATTATTTCACAAACGAATCCCTTAATGGAAAAATTGTTGGAACAAACCCGGAATATTTTGGAAACACCTATCCAACGACACCCAACACCTATCTGACCTCTACAATCCAGTTACCTACTGGGTAACACCGACACCCCTTGGCAAGACTGGTTGTCAGACTTTCGGGCTTCTGACGACCTTTACTTTACTTTACCTCTAGTTTGTTCTGGTGTACACCTGTGTAAAAACTCTGTGCGCGCCACTGCAGATAGCAGCAGGCTTAGCACGAGCACCGATTTGTCGACGGAAGAATAGACATGAATATTAACTAAATGATGTACAATAGGAAAAGAAAGCTATGTTTTTCTATTAATTATCACAGTTATGCGTTCTTAACGAATTATGATTTTGTAGATAATCGTGTATACTTTGTAGCCGTCGAGTAGAAAGTTTGATGTCAGTGTGATTTTGACAGTTTGGGAAGAAATATTCGACAGATTGTAGAAGGATATCTACGGTGCGATTTCAAAAATGTAGAAGCAAAATTTGTATTGAAAAAGCACTGTCTATTCTTCGTAGAAATAGAAAACGTCTTGTTAAGCCTGCTGAAGCTAAAACGAGTAACATAGGCCACTTTCAGTCCCCGTTAGTACGTTCACATGGGATAATTTCGACCTCCACGCGGTCAAAAGCCGCTGGTAAAAGCTAATTGTGCCCACAGAGTGCTTGAACATGCATATGAACGACCCTCGAAGGAAATAGCGGGAAGCCAGCGAGCTCTACGCTTCCTAACGTGAAGTATTGAACGGATGCAGTGAGCTGTGAATACGGCTGCGATTGTGACATTTTTCTTATATGTATGTATGTATGTGGGAATGTATACAATACAGAATCGACGCAAGTCCTGAAAGTACCTTGTTCATACTAATTCAATATCAGTCATTTTTAACACACCTAGGTATTTTTCCAAAAAAATATGTAGGTATTTCGACGTACCTACGATTTCACGCTGATTGAGCCAGTGAAAATTCAGTCTTATTTAATGGCAGTGAGACTCAATTTTAAATGCGTAATGTAATGCTAGACCGCAATACCTCACACACCCCAATTGGAGTTAGTATTGCGTTAAAAGCATAATACAATGACGAAAACTTGTTTTTTTAAAGCAAAGTAGTATTCAAAAGTGCCTTTTAAGTGCCTATTTGAAATAAATGCTTTGACTTTGACTATTATTTAGAAAATATCGTTGACCCCAGTATTACTTTATGTGATCTTATCATTTGAGTCGTAACTTATAAGTAGGTACCCACGAACCAAACACGGCAAGCATAGCTTAACCAAAGGTGCAATTCTCGTAATTTTAAGAACGTTCATAGTCGTCTGAGGAGCAATTTCTGATAATTTTAAGAACGTTCACAGTCTGATCTCAGTGTCAATCTGTCAAAAATTCCTATACAATTTTGTCAAATTTTTGAAATTCGTTCGTCGCCGAGATGACACTGCGAACGTTTTTAATTACGAGAATTGGCCTTCTGATCTGCGTCAATCTGTCAAAAATAGCTAAAAGCATGCTTCTTTGCATTATCAGCCTATAATGTGCCCACTGCTGGCACACAGGTCTCTCTGTGGGAGGGAAGTAGGAAATAATCCACCACGCGGGCCCAGTACTGAGGGGCGAAAATGTACTTCTTTACCGCGCGTAGCTATAATAACCTTTCGTACAAAGTTTTTTTTTTTTGTAATCGCCTATGTGGAGAACTCTGCAACAGTCATAAGATTATCATCGAAATTATTATGAAAAGTTACTTATCTATTCTATGAAAACAAGCCATTGTTATGTTACAGAAACAATCTTATAATATTGTACTAATAAGGAAAAATCTGTAAATAACTTTGTTAGCGAATGACGTCAAACATCCAATTACCAAGGAACATAGGTAGGTAATATTATACTGTATCATCCTCCAGGGAACCGTAAATCCGGTTTATGTGAACCGTATATTCTTGTAACCGCTCATAAAAGTACCTAAACACAACAATTTCTTTATCAAATAAATATAATGAAACAATGTCGCCTTTCCTGTAGGTGTGTGACGTAAAAGTATCACGGCGGGAATTTAACGCGCAGTGCATTTTCAACCCTCTGTGTGGAACCAAGCATTGAGAATTCAACAGAGAGCATCTGAGCACGTCGAAAAAACACACTATTCGATTTTCATCTCTCGGCGCTAAGCAGTCCGTTGAAAATTCATCGCGCGAAAAATCCCACGCGATTTTTGTACGTTAGTGTCAACGTCGACCAATCCAGGGCCACAACTCTGTATGGTTATAATGATTCCCCGCGGAATCTTACTACGTTCAAACTACGTCAAACGCCGTGTATTTTTTACTAACCAATGTAAAAAAAACGGGAAGGAATCGAAATGTCATATTCTGTATTCTGTTGAACACGAGAATTTGTCGATATTATTACTAAAATATTGACGTGGTTACGAGTATGGAATCGTTAAGTGGTCATGGTGAATTTAGGCCCTGCACGATGGAGTTTCATACGGTTTTCACCATCATTTTGAAAATGCATTCAGCAGGCTTAACACGAGAACCGCAAACAAGCTTTTTGTCGTCGTATGAGCAGACAAAAGTGACGTTTCCGTATAGACAGTTGACAGTTTTTCATCGAGAAATGTAGACGAGCTTTTTGTCGTCGTATAAGTAGACAAAAGTGATGTTTCCGTATAGACAGTTGACAGTTTTTCACCGAGAAATATGTATAGACAAGCGATTTTTATTCTACAGTAGAGTAGAAATATAGGAAGCGTCATGCTAAGCCTCCTGGAAGGCTTATGTCTTTATCAGATTAATATTTCACCCAGAAATAGCACAGCAATCTCGATGTTTTGTCAAGTACCTACTAAAAACAGTGCCAATGAGAGGCAAGTCGCAAGTAATCCATAGAAATAAAAAGAGAAGTCCTGACTGACTGACTTATCAACGCCCAGCCCAAACCATTGGACCTAGAAAGCTGAAATTTTACACAGAGTTTCCCTTTATAATGTAGACAAGGAATAAGGAAGGATTTTACGAAATTCAACCCATAAGGGAGTTAAATAAGGGATGAAAGTTCAGCGCGGGCGAAGCCGCTGGCAAAAGCTAGTATAATTATAATTACCTTCTTTCCACGGCTTGGCGGCGTGAAATTTTTAGTTCCCCGACCTACTCCGCACATCGCCTCCCTGCTTAATTAGGTACTTCGTTTTCGCTTAGCGTTGTTCTTTAGTTTTTTTTCTTTTTGGTCGACTCACAAGAGTGATATTAAATATCCTATAGCCTTCCTTAATAATTGAGCTATCACATATAATATGGATTTTTGAAATCCGACTTGTATTTGAAGAGATTAGTGCGTTCGAACAAACTCCTCAGCTTTATTATTAGTATGTATAGTATAGGTATAGATAAAAAAAATGCAATAGATAAAAAAAAAATATAAAGCCTGCTGTCATTCGTGGATCATGACAGTCATTACGGGTCGTCAAAAGCCCGAAAGTCAGACAACCAATCTTACCAAGGAGTGTTACCCACAAACTGGGTTGTGGAGGTCAGATAGGCAGTCGCTCCACGTGTTAAATACTGGTATTCGCTGTATTCAGTTAGATTAGAATACGACCTAACATAGGAAAAAGCTGAGCAGAAGATGACATTGCAATCTGGCTTCTGAAATACAGGTATTTTACCCTAGCTCCAGTGGAGCCAGGGTCTCACATTTTTCTGTAACCTGTTTTTTGGCAATAATTAAATTTATTTTTATTAATCAATTAAGCATGTATGCAAACACACATAATTAGCTTAAAATATCCCCAAGTAAATCATTAAAATATCCCCCAGTAAATCATTAAAATATCCCCCAGTAAATCAGTAAAACATCCCCAAGTAAATCATTAAAATATCCCCCAGTAAATCAGTAAAATATCCCCAAGTAAATCAGTAAAATATCCCCAAGTAAATCAGTAAAATCGACCCAAAACTTGATAAATATCTTTCAAAAGACAAGTCCAGCAGGCTTAGCACGAGGACCGTAGAGAAGCGTTTTATCGACGGAAGAGTAGACAAAAATGACGTTTCCGTGTAGACAAATTGTCAGTTTTGTACCGAAAAATGTAGACAAGCGATTTCTATTCTACGGTAGAGTAGAAAAAGGAAGCGTCATGCTAAGCCTGCTGCAAATATTCGCACACACACACACACACACACGAGTACGCTCAAAGGACCGCGTACTCTAGACCATAGACGCATAGTTGAGCCGGCTAGAAACTATCGCTTTTGAGCGCTCATCAACATTCCACATACTTTGGTGGCATTTGATTCACTCGCCTTCGTGGGGAGGCTCAATGCTGCCTAGACAGACATGCCACTGGTTGCAGGGAATGTAGTAGAATTTACATTCATAGTCAAATCAAATTAGGTAGCAAACCACAAAATAATAAAATAAAAACGATGTGGTGTTTTTTAGGGGGTCAACGACTGCAGATGTTGAGTATGAGGGGAAATAATCCGTTTTAAAAACCGTGTGTAAAAAAAGGATTTTTAAACGAATTCTTAAAGTAGTCACTTGATAATAAACCATTGTGTAGCTGAATACCCAGCGACTGCTTAGTGCCCTCCAAAGGCAGGGAGGGTCTCAATATTTAACGGTCAAATGAACCTACTAACCGAAGGCTCCGCCTGCCGCGCTTGGTCCGTAGATTGGTGACCACCAATACGCACCAAGAGCCCACTGTGCCTCGGAAAGTACAATGCCGTTTGTCAGAAGGCCGAAAGTCTGACAACCAGTCTTACCAAGGGGTTTTACCCAGTAACTTGGTCGTGGAGGTCAGATAGGCAGTCGCTTCATGTAGAATACTGGTAAAAGTAAACAAATAAGCTGCATCTGGTTAGACTGGAAGCCGACCCCAACATAGTTGGGAAAAGGCTAGGCAGATGATGCTATATCGAACAGCTGAAGTAAGTATAAAAATCCGCCCGTAACCAACTTAGGACCACACTTGGGAACAGCTTAACGCGCTTTCCGAGGCACGGCGGCGTCTTGGTATGTTAAGCTGGTTACCCATCCACGGACCAATCGCGACAATCGAACCGTGCGCAGCCAGAAGCCTCTCGTATAGATAAGTAACTACCTAGAATAAAATGTTAGATAAACCCTGCGTCTAACATAAAAAATATTCTCACAAGACACCGAAACCCCTCTCTCATTCAATATTATTTTTACACGAGTGAAACAAACAAGATGAACACACAGTCATAACTGTTATACAATTGATAACGCACTCTTATCAGAGATAACAGTATCGGTCTGACGTCACGGTCGGAGCGCGGCTCTTGAGTCGAGTGCGAAAGCGTTGCGACACACATCGCCCGCGGGCGAACTTGCGTGATAAGAAAAGTAGAACCTCGGTTGCACTGACGTGTAAATTATCATGGCGGGATTTGTTGTCCCTGGCTTGGCTTTCAAACACATTCTACTCTCAAAATCGAAACCCAACACCTAGAGTACCTAGACCATACTTAGGTAGGTACTTCATTATCATCATCATCATCGTATCAGCCGAAAGACGTCCACTGCTGGACATAAGCCTCCCCCAGGCTCCTCCACTTCGACCGGTCTTGTGCTTCCCACTTCATTATATTTTTACCTAATTAGACAAGTAAAGGAAAATACATCATTCAATGGTCGATTGTAAGTAAATAGGTATATATTCACCAAAGAGCATCGCGTGCCCAACAAATTAACATTTACTCACAAAGAAAAACATTATTTTCTCTCTCAAATAAAAATGACTAACATACACTACACTGAAAATTGCCTTCAATTTATTGGCTCCCTGATAATTATACACCGAATCGGATATACATAAACAAAAGCTCCGTCCAAAAAATCCGTTGCCGATTACCTTAATTTACTATGCTTCCGCTGTCCGTATGAATTAATTGATATTAATTTCGGAGCTTAGTTTGACTGAAAGGTTTATTGCTTCTAAGTTTCATTTAGGGTCCGTTGAATTTTTAATAAAAAAAAAAAACGCTATTTTTGCTTCACTTAGGGGTGGGGGGTTATTTTCAATTTTAAATGCGACCAACTTCAATACATATTTTTACCCTTTCCAATCAATAAAAAAATTGTCAAATCGGACTACTCAGTAAAAAGATATGCTTTGGTCAGCTGTGGACATACATAAAACATACTCTCCTTCTGCTGCAGTCGGGTAAAAACTACACGCGTTGACTTGAGAACTCTCCAGTTTTTCGTCACTTAAAAATAAATGCAGTTCGAATCATCATCCTTAATTAAAATCACAAATCAAAATATTTTATTTCACATATTTAAACCTACATGGGCGCTAAAGAAACGTCAGTAGCTAGGAGCACGGTACCAATTAGTCATTACTAGCGTTGCCGGATATAAATTTTCCGAAGCATGCCCGTCGTATTCTTCGCGAAGCATTCGTAAGTATTAAGTAATATTCGGAATTATTCTCCGAGAGAATAGAATAGGTACAATGACTATATCAAATTACTATGCGTTCATTCATAAAAATGAGTATAATACGATTTGAAAACTTCCGAATATTTCTTTCATCTACTTAGATACACATGTACCGTGGCCGGCAAGAAATTCCACTCACGGTTACTCTTTTAAATATAATTATCATTTACAATGTTTGCAAATTACTGTGTTAATAGGTATGGAAGCACAGTATCAATAAGTAGCAGGTACTTAATAAAATAGAAAATTATCTACAAATCTACACTACAACTGTAATCCACAATACATACACATTTGCTTACTCATTCTGCCTTAGGAGGCATAGTTTAGGTTCAACGCAATTGCCTCGTCAATGGATAGTAAACAGTCGGGCGGGAACCCGGGAGCGCCGGATTTCTGCCGCGTCCGTCCCGTCACACAGTTTCCGTTAGTGTGTGAACTGCCGGGTATTTAGGTAACACACTAACAGTAGCAATGGCTTTCAATTTGATAGTTCAACAACAATCCTTTCGTTAGTTACCCTAATGAGAAGACAAATGTATCGAACTTAAGAAGCAATGAATCACAATCATCATAAACTGTCATTCGTGAATCTTTGTCAGTCGTAAGTGACGGCGAGTAATGGGTAGCTCGCTGTCCGGTAAGGACCAAGCCCAGGTCGACGGCGCGTTGTTTTCCACGCGCGTCTTAAAGAGATGTTAGCACAAAGTGATGGGTCCACAAGGGCCGATGCCGCCGCCCCTGGCACACAGGCTACTGAGGGAACACGGATGAGTTTTAGTCAGTAAAAGTCTAACACGCCTTCCTGTTCCACCCAGAGCGGGAGAAGTCATATGATGATTTCTCACCCAAAAAAAAAAACGGGTCTGCAGCAGCCCGAAAGTCTGACAACTAGTCTTACCAAGAAGTATCGTTTTGTGCAGGTTTGATAGGCAGTTGCTCCATGTAAAATGCTGGTACTCAGCTGCATCCAGTTTGATTGCAACCTGACCCCAACATTTTATTTGGGAAAGTATTAGATAGATGATAAATAAAGCAACATCCTTCAAAGTTTCCTATTGTCTTGTTTGTGAATACCGTTAATTGTCACTGATTACTTGTTTCGTTAGTAAAAAACTGATTCATTTGCTATGTGGAAATTGTGCTCCTCGACACTTTTCTCGTTTTAGAAAACCAGCGTCAGACGACATTAATTCGAAAATGAACCTTTTTGGTGCACACTATTTGTAACATTATTTTCACTATTTTTACTATCGTGTTTCGTGAACTGTGTCCAAATGAACGGTATTATATTATCTTAATATATAAAAAAAATATGAGAAAAAAACCACTCGTTAACAAAAAATATTTTCTTTTGTTTCAGGTAAACTGAGTTTTGAAATAATAATCTCTTCTGGTAATTGTAGGGGTTGGTAAATATACTTCAGCTGGAACCATGAGCGATAGTTCAGAGCTTTGGGACGCTTCAAAGGAAAGTGATACGTCAATAATTTGGGGGTGCTCGAAACGCAAGAAAAAATATAAACAACGGGACCAGTGTAAACGGGATTTGTCGGAAAACAGCAACAGTTCTGAATATCGGGACAGCTGTGAAATTTGGGATGCCCATGGGTATGTATTCGAACGTCAGGAGCGACGCGGAAAACAGCAAGAACGGAAAAAAATTAATAAATCCCAACGTCAGCAACGATTCGAAAAAAGGCTTGAACAGAAACAACAGCAGCAACCAAAACAACAGCAAACAACTGAACGTCAGAAGCGATCCGAGAAAAAGCTTGAATCGAAACAACTACAGCAAGCAAAACAACAACAAACGACTGAACGTGAGAAGCGATCTGAAAAAAAGGTTGAACCAAAAATACCGCAGCAAGGACAACAACGGCAAGCAACTGAACGTCAGAAACGGTTCGAAACAAGGCTTGCACCAAAACAACTGCCGCAACCAAAACAAAGGCAAACAACTGAACGTCAAAAGCGATACAAAAAAATGCTTGAACCGAAACAAATGCAGCAAGCAAAACAACAGCAAATAACTGAACGTCAGAAGCGATACGAAAAAAGACAACTCATTGTAAACTGTGAAATATTGGATGAACAGAAAACACCGGATACACCTGAAGCAATGGATGAACCGATTAATGTACTGCATCCAACAATTGAACCGGAAAAGGTTGATGATTCATCCGGTTCATCTATAACTAAAGAAAAATATATCATAGACATTGATAAATATAAACCTCCTGGCAACTGCTTGATTCTAGGTTCAAAAGGATGTAAAAAGGTAAGTTTTTTTTTTACGTTTTTACGATCATGTTGATCGTCACTCCTGTAAGTATTTTTTTTTCGAATTTGATTTATTATTAAATATATACTTTTTATCATCTCTCTTATACTATACTAATATTCTAAAGAGTTAAAATTTGTTTGTTTGTTTGTCCGTATGTAGGAAGTAATTGCCTGGTGGCCAAGTGGTAACGGCCGCGACTTACGAGTTGTAGGTCGTGAGTTCGAACCCAGCCAGGCGCTTTACTTTTTTCAAATTATTTCATCACCACTGCTCTCAAAACGGTGAAGGAAAACATCGTGAGGAAACCGACATGTCTTAGAACCAAAAATTCGAAGACATGTGACATCTACCAACCCCCACTGGGCCCGCGTGGTGGATTACGGCCCAATCCCTCTCACTGAGAGGAGGCCTGTGTCACAGCAGTGGGAACATTTATAGGCTGATGATGATGATGATGATGATGATGTAGGAAGTAATCTCTCCAGAGATTACTTCCTACTGTCAGTCGAATTTAAAAAAGTCTTTTAGCATTTGGTAGTCCAGTTCTTGAATAAGGTTATAGGTTATTTAACATCAGGTTACAACACATAGGCTTACTCGCGAGAGGTCTAAGGAAAGGCTAAGCCTATGGCGAGATGGTGCCTATCAAATCAAACCCATTCGTTCGCCCTGTTGAAAATCTCGCACCTGGACACGAGTTGCTTTGGCTGCACTGGAAGTCTTTAATTAGACTCCGGACTCAGGTAGGCCGAAGTAAAGAGAACCTGCTAAAGTGAGGAGATTCACAGATGACTCTGCCTTGGAGTGTAAATGTGGTGCTGTCCCACACACAATTGGGCATCTAATATCTTGTCCAGCGTGTCCTGTTGTCTACTCGCTGCAGGAGTAGATGGATGCTGCTGAAAATGCCAAGCTCGTAGCCAAATTCAGGGCTGACTGTATTTAGATTGCTATCGACACGGTAAGAAGAAGAACACTTAGGAGCTGAGCAAAAAGAAAAAAAGACAGAAAGGACGCTTAGGTGCGCGCGTGGGTGATGGGATGCGGCGCGATGGGTCGGGGAACGGGTTTCACGTGGAAGAAGTCGCGAACAGAATACAGGATTTATTAAAAAATAAGTTCTTAATTACAAAAGTAACCCTTAATTATTATTATACAACTAATCACTTACACTACTAAATTAAATGTACAAAACAAAAGAACACTTAGGCATCGTTATAGTCCTCCGCATGATGCCATAAGGATGCGTGCCGAGTGGACTGGCAGTAAAGTGTGACATAAATGCAAAGACCTCATACACCCCAATTAGAGTATTCTCCTTTTTTAGCTTGTCGATGGCAAAAATAACGCGAAAAATATGTATGTAATGTATAGTTTTCTAAATTAGTTTGGCCCAAAATTTAGCAACGCGAATATCGCTCGCTGGCGCAGCTATCAGATCCTCACGTGTGCAGGTGACGGGAAATACGGTGCAAGATGGGAGGTGAGCCATTGTCTGTGGTGAGACGCCGCATGTATTTGTGGAGGTTGTCCTTGTTGCGACCTACTTGGGTACGAAGTCTGGTTAAGGTTTTCCAAGTAGGCCACGGTGACATGTGCCCGGATGGGAGGCTCGTTAAAAGCAGAATACAATGACCAAACATATTTTTTAAAGCTAACTGGTTATTAAGTAAATTGTGTTGACCCTAGGCATTACTTTATGCATTTAAAATTGAGTCTCATTGCATTGAGATAAGATGGAATTTTCTTTGGCTCGATCAGAGGCATGGCAAAAAACATAATACAAAAATGACCATAGCAAAAGTTGCTTAAATTGATTTCGTAGTCAATTAGGAACAAACTTCTTTCAGGTCTTGCGTTTATTCTGTTCCTTGTATTTACTCCCATTACACAAGTTAGCGACCTATAAAAAAGACCCGTATAAATCCTCCCAGTTTAATAAACCGTGCAACCACGCTCACCTCACATGCTCTAACAGGCGTGCAGTCGCTTGCCTTACATTATATCAACTCTCTGTTTTCAATAACCAACGACAGTTAACTGCAAGTTTAACAACGGATATAAATCGAATCGAAATGGTTTTTCAGACATATAATGTAAAACAGTAACCATGTTATACTCTGAGGAAATTGTCGTGTTGCTTACGTTTTCTTTATGTGAGTTCCAGTTGTGTACTGTATAATTTTTTCAGTGTTATTTTTTCGTATTGCCCAGTGCGGCCTGCACCGGGCTTCTGGCGCTAATAAGTGTGACGGATCTGGCTAGAATGAGATCTCCTGGTATCTCCTTCGTGTTATTAAAACAAGTACACATTTTTTAATGTACACGGTACAGAAAACATGAAGCGTTGTTGTGATTATTAAAAAAACTGATGACTGTAAAGTATTTTTACACCACGCTAAGGGTTTATTTTGTTCTTTTTAGAGATTACTTGGATATTTGTTTTATCTATATTATTATTCCTTTATCCATTTTACTTCTTATTAAATACATTTTTAAATATTTTTATAAAACAAAAATTTAAAAAACATTTAAAAATATATAAAATAGGGATCCGCCGATATTGGGAGCAGGGTCCAAGCTACCGGTGGTTTGGGCTCCAGAGACAGGAACCTCCTCACGATGCGAGCCGTATCGAGGAGTACTGCCTTCTGAATCAGGCCTTTGATCCAGCCGCCTAACGAGAGCCTCGAGAGATGTTGTTCGAGGCTTTCGGCCATCAGTCCGAATTATCTATATAATTATTATATTAATACAAGCTAAAACTTCGTACGCTTTTTTTTATATACGCGTAGGAGTAGCATGAAATTTGACACAGTTAAAGTTTTTATGGGGAAGGAGTGCAGATAGCTTATATTTTTGTATATTTTATTATTTTGAGTTACGAGTATCGTCGAATTTCCACCACTGGGCGACCACTAGTAAATATTAATTGCATAACTGAAGGTTAAGCTATAACGATGCAGCAAACGGGATCAAACGAACGCAATTATCTAGCAAATCCCTCGGTGCGCCCTTAAAGGATGGATATTAGAGCTACAGTCAACAGGGTTGAAATTATCATCATTTCATCAGAAATGTTGGGTCATGGGGTATCCTATTTTCCAGTAACTGGATTGTGGAGGTCAGATAGGCAGTCGCTCCATTTAAAATACTGGTATTCAACTGCACCCAGTTAGACTGGAAGCCGACCACAACATAATTGGAATGAAGTAAGGGCGACTTTAAATTAAAATATATGTCATCCAAATGTTATTGCCTCCCAATCAATTCTATTTTGAGGTTTCCAACGGTGTTACAAGTTATTACGATAAATCATAACAAGTCGAAGCCTTAAAGCGGTTTTTAAAAGAAGTTATTAGTCTAGAAAAATAAAGGGTTATTTATGAAATAAAGGCAAGTCTGATTCGGTAATGACGCAATATTTAGGCAATCCAGAAGTATATAAATATACTAAGTGACCCGACAAACGTCGACCTGCCCAAAATTTCAAACAAAATCTATAAAAAAAACTACTTTTTGTTTTTCCGAATTCAATAATTTTCTGAGGAACTTAAAAAAGAATAGTCTCGGAAAAACTATATTACGAATATTTTAAAACAAAAAATTGCATCAAATGATGTTAACCAACGAACAGCTATTAAATTTTATTTATAAACGTAGATAGATTTATAAAGATTAAGTATCGTAGAGTATTTTCTGTCATAGCTTGAGTCTTGTCGAGCCACACCGATATTGCTAATCTAAAAGTTGTATTATTTTCGATACAGATACAATTAGCGGCGCTGCAAAAACTCGTACGGCGGATTCGGTCTACTTCCAAATTCTACCTCATAAAATGCAAGACACACGTTACAATGCAGATAACTATGGGGAACCAGAGGACATCGAAGTATCGAGCAATGACACTGTCCTCTTCGATACATTCGTTAGCGTTCTAATAGAAGTGTCCACTGAACAACTGAGGAACGTAAGATCTAACGTTATGAATAATTATGATCTATATCGTGCTGACATTGCAGACGTCAAAAAAGCTTTCAGTAACATCGAAGAAAAATACACAGAGATAGTTAATACTAAACTTAAGGCCATGCTTGATGGGAAACCAATCAATGTTACGGATCACTTCATGATAGATTTCATGGATGTCTCAAATTATATACTAGAAAAGGTGCTCAGGTACCATATAAAGAATGTGAAGGGAAAATTGATGATGCAAACGACAGGGTTGCAACAGACGTTGAAAGAGAAAATAATGAGACAGCAAACGAAAATTTCTGCCAATTTTATAGAAAACAACATCTGCGATACTCTACAGATTTGTAGGGACAGATATTACTATAGTGACTATTTAATTGATTGGTGTCGAACACTAATGAACGTAGCGCCGCGAGATTTGAAGCGATTCTTTGTGCCGGTAACCGAGGTTTTGGAAAACCACAAGTTTTTTATAACCTCAAACATAAAATTTCGACAAACTATAAAATACATAATCAATGCTGACCCCATGGTTAAGAGGGATACTCTCGACTTCATAGACGAGATTTTGACGAATCCTGACAAAATTTTAAAATTGGCTCCTTATCCTTTGAAACCAAGTGTGAGGCTTCTCCGGGAATTATTCAGTGTGATTGATGGAGTGTACGATGTCAGTGACCATAACATAGAATATTTGGAAAACATTACTGAAATGTTAAGGGATTGGGCGGAAGGGAAAAATTTCGATATTCATAAGGTATTAAATGCAATAGTAGAAAACATGAAAGTGAATTTAAAAATTTGGCCTTTAGATATCCAAAATAAAGTTTTTAACGTCTGGTCTGAAATCATAGTGTTGTAAATAAATATTTTAGTAGGTTTGAGTGATGAGTTACATAGTTTTAATTGCAATCTAAATTGTTTTTGCACTCGTTTTCCGATAATATGTAGTTTAGAGAAAGATTGCGAGTAAAAAGTTTTTAAAAAAGCAACCAAAGAATTGCGATTTTGTGAGGATTTATATGTTTCACCTTTTTCTTGATTACGAGAAAGACGAAAATGGCCATCCACGCAGCCATCTTCATCACATAAGAGGACCTTAAACCTAAAAATTAGAAATCAGCGTCAGGTGGTGCATACTGTGTTGCCATCTGACATTATGCTGAGCTGAGGCCCTTTTGGCATTATGATTGTTGAGGTCATTGTTTTCTGTTTTCTTTTCTTTTTAAATAATTTAAGGTTTTTATTACTGATATAATATAATGCTAATAAACGCATTTTTTATTCTTGTTTCTTTCTTTCTAACATAGATAACTAGGTTTAAATTAACTAGTTAACTATTCAATCTACCTCGTTTTCAAGCAATATACCGACACATGTGTCATCTGTTACCGCTAGATAGCTTGCGTCATCCGACTGCTGGGCAATGGCGTTTCTCCATTACTGCTACCTCTTTCGATCAAGGGATAAAGTGAACCACTGTTCTTGTGTTTTCTCCAGCTCGTCCCACGATCTTCTACGGGGTCTGCGCGATGCCTTCTGGCTGTGTCGGGGCTCCACGTAGTGGATAATATGTCATATCACACGCAAACAGCCTAAAATGTTCCCACTGCTGGAACACAGACCTCCTCTCTGTGTTTGGTGCGTGTGTGGGATGTGTCATCTGGTGTGGCAAATTTCCTCTCGGCAACCCATGTCTTTTCAAGGCAAACCGTGCCAGGTGAAGGTAAAAACCCAAACACAGCTTTGGTATAAAGTTTCGTAAGAAACGCTGACATTTTATACCTAACCATAATTAAATGAATCACATACGGTGTCTTGGATCGTTGTGAAATGCTGTGAATCATCTCGACATCTGGTACTGTTTGTCACTCTTGTCCTCGTAAAAAGGTATGCAGGGCGGATTTACAATATACAATTTCGAACCCAAGTCACAAAACTTTAAAAAAATATTCGCGTTGCAAAAAGCTCAAAAGCAGATTTCCAATTTAACTAAATTAAAGGTCATTTATTCAAACTATGCTTAGAGTCAGCAGTTTTTGAACATCAAAATTACATTAGACAGTCCCCCCAAAAACGCCCGGCCTCCACCAATTCCTAGTGCTTTAGCTGAAAAAGTGATGTAACAAAATCCGCAGCAGCACCGCTGTGTGTAAAGTTATCGCAAATCGAAAATAAAAATAAAAAGAAACATTTAAAAGTGAAGAGTCGCTCGGTTCGGGCGAGTAAAATTGTGTCAATATACTAACAAGCCCGTATCCAGGAACTCTCACACAACGTTTCGGCGCTTGGCAAAAACACACGTGCAAGTATTCTCCACACGTTTAATAAAAGCATTTCCCTATAATATTGGAAAACAATAGATGTTCTCACAGTCGTCTCAGTGTTATAACAACGCTTCCTAGAAGTTACTACATTATCGTAGTTACCTGTAAGTTAAACAACGCATTATGTTGTTTCACAAGCATTAGTAAGTTATGCCTCTTCATTGTTATTGTGAGCTCCACCAGTACGCGTTGAAGTTGATAACAAAACACCTCCATTTTGATAACATGATTATAAGCAAGAGTTGGAAACGAGGAAAGTTTAGGAAACTGTGGTAGGGTTAATAGGTATACTATCTATGCTTGGGGACAGCTGAACACGTTTTCTGCAGCTATTCTCCCTTGTCAACCGATACGCCGACATGTGACAATGTATTTTCTTTCTTTTTCTATTTACCTACTCCCTTCTGTTTCGTATCATTCGTCATACAACTCATTCATCTTTTCTTAAGTTGTAGGTACTTGGAGTTTATTGGGTAAATACAAGGTTTCGGGACCTCTATCTAGGATGATTGAACCAAATGGGTACGCATATACGAAAGAATCAAAACACACTTCTGCTTGGTAAAACTTGGGTAACTTGAATTCCTTATGCCTATACATATGTCTTTTATAAAAATATCTCACCTCTTGCCACACTCAATCGGTGACCGCAGAATAT
Source organism: Polymixis flavicincta (assembly GCA_949987655.1). Lineage (NCBI taxonomy): Eukaryota > Metazoa > Arthropoda > Insecta > Lepidoptera > Noctuidae > Polymixis > Polymixis flavicincta. Next base: position 3,019,646 of record OX465171.1, on the reverse strand, counting down.
CCTTTATTATAGTGTCATAAAGGGTCACTTTTGAGCAAAAGGCATTCTGATATCCACGTTGTATTGGCAATTGCATCGCCGGCTTTAATCCAGTCTTCCGCAGCCTACTGCATCGCCTTTAGCATAGCATAATCAGCCTATAACTATCCCACTGATAGGAACACAGGCCTTTTTTCTAGGAGAATGCGGGTAAGATGTCACATGTCTTCGAATTGATGGTTCTAGGACATGCCGATTTCCTCACGATGTTTTCCTTCGCTCGCTTTTTTGAGAGCAGTGGACATAAAATTAAATACACAAAGTAAAGTGAGTGCCTGAGTTCGAACTCACGACTCGTAAGTCGAGACTGATACCACTGGGCCACCAATACTCTAGTGTGGCTCGTTTCTTATCTGATCCGCATCTTTCGCCCCAAGTTTGTGAGTTCAAACCCTGCAAGTACCAATGTAACTTTCTCAAAGTTAGGCCACAGGACTGTGTGTACTTTCTAAGTTGATTTATTTTCTTATACATCACTGACTGACATTAAAAGGAAACATCGCAAGGAAACTCTGGACTTCGGTTTGAAATCACCAAGAGCGTGGTGATTAAGTTCATTCCATTTCTGAAGGAGAAGTGGCCTTAGCCCGATACCTATCGCCTTAGACCGATACCCGTTGCCTTAGCCTGATACCCGTCGCCTTATCCCGATACTCATCGCCTTAGTTCGATACTCATCGCCTTAGCCCAATCAAAAATATTTTCTTACACTTCTGCTTCATTATGCAAACTCCCAAACACTCGCCTTCCTGACGTACCGATAAACGTCGTCATTGAAATCTAAAATAGACACTATGCAAACAAAGCTATAGCTAGCCCTTTGACTGCCCAAAGAATTCCAACTTTACACTCTTCAAATACAGTTCAAATTCGCTAGTTACATCATCGGCAGTCAAATCACGTTCGTAGCATACAATCGCTGCGATATGCATGTAGGTACCTGTGTGGAATTCGTTCCATACGTCCATTGTATGTTAGGATTCAGGGAACTCGAAACCTTAAGTAATTGTTGTGATTAATATGATTATGATCGTTGGATGTCATTACCCTTACGTTCAAGTTGTGATGATGTTAAAGGCGCACCGAACTTCTGGCGCTAAATAAAGCGCCAAGGCTCGGTGTGTAAAGATGGTCACCTTTCCACGGACCAAAGTTGGCTATCGTAGTTTAACCTGGGCCTGAATTCACTTTTACCACTAAACGATTCCTTACTCGTGACCACGTCAATCACACACGAATTCTGCTAATATTGTATTAATAATATCGACAAATTGGCTTGAAACATACAGAATATAATATGACATTTCGATTACTTACTGTTACATTCGTTTCTAAAAAAAACTATACTGACGTAGTTTGAACGTAGTAAGATTCCGCGGGGAATTATTATAGCGATACTGAATTGGGGCCCTATCGATGACATCGTGTGGCTATTATTACTTAGCCAATTAGGTCATAAAGGTCTGGCGGAATTGTGTACTTGTGCATGATTGGGTGCCCACCGGGACCGTCTCAAGATTAATAGATACACAAAGAAACCTTAGTCTTCTTCTAAGTAGAATCGTTTTGAACGTCACTTTACATACTATTATATTGTTAGCTATCAACTCGCAGAGCAGTTCTATATTTAGCGGTGGACGTCGAAATTCGGTATTGTTGTTATTGTTGCATACACGACCACAGCGGATGGACTGGCTATTGAGTTTAAATTGCATTGTTGAACTAAATAGGTGAAGACGCTTCCAGTAGGTACACTGCTAAGGATCTATTACCGATATGTAAGGACTATCTTTTCCCAGCGGGTTCGACATCACGCAGAGTTCAAAAATTATCTCACGGTGACTCGTCACCGAGATAAAATTATCCTTTGTGCATTCTGGTTATAAACTATTTGTGTACCTATCATCCATATCCGTTCAGTAGGTTTTGCGTGAAAGGGTAATGGTGCGGCTACACCTACGAGGAATGCCGTTGATTATCGCGATGTTGGACGTTAACCGTAGGTGTAGCCACAACTTATCGCGCATAATTTTACGACGGCATTCACATTGCTATTTGACGTTACAAAACGTGAGAATTATTGTGATAAAGCGGCCACATTAACGTTTGTCATTGTCCACCGTGAGCATATTAGCAGATTCTTTACCACGTTGTTTATCGCGATGTTGGGCATTGACGTTGACCGTAGTGTGGCCGCAGCATAACAATACATCCATCCATTCACACGAAAATTTACATTTTTAATATTAGTTAGTAGTTCAGTCATATCTGAGTGGTTCTTTCCTCAAAATACCAGTTTAGGCACTAATTTACATAAGTAGTCCTCACATGATCTGATTAAGATTATGTCTGGACTTTAAAAGAGACTGTGACCTCTGGGTTTTTTTCTATATTTGTTCTCAGGGGTCACATAGGAAGTGTCAATTCCATAGAAATATAACTTACAAGCTTTTACCAGCGGCTTGGCCCGCACGGAGTTCGGAAATTATCACACGGGAACTATCGGGATCAAAAGTATCTTATTTTATTCATTTAACCATTTATGTACACACTATATAGGGTGACAGGCAATTAGTGACCGACATTTGAACACATGATTGTACTCATCATTATGAACAACTTTTACTATGGGACCCAACCCGAAATCGCGAAAAAAAGTGTAGGACATAAGTGAACATAAGTGTAGGGAACAGCTGATTTTTTTTCGCGATTTCAGGTTTGGTCCCATAGTAAAAGTTGTTCATAATGATGAGTACAATCATGTGTTTAAATGTCGGGTACTAATTACCAGTCACCCTATATAAACAGACAAGAAGATTAGAACAGAAAATAGGTACAGAGGTGATGCTTATTTCTAAACAAATCTCTTCCAGCATACTTGCGATAGGAGAAAACATAAAGAGATGTAGACAACGTGTGTAAGGGTAAAAGGGAAAATAAACAACATTAAAACCAAAACCAATAATTCACTAAATTAATTAAACAAATAATAATATACTAACATACATACTTGGATCATACATCCTACTTACATACACCTAAAATAAATATCACTAAAATATTAATACTAATGATGTAAATTAGCAAACATTCTCTGTAGGATTGGAAACTCAAAGATGAGAAATGAATGTTTATTTAATATATTAATAAAATAAATAATAATAAAAATCTTTATTGCAGACCACATGATCCATAAAAAAAACAATTATAAAAACAGTACATTAAAAGATTAAAATTTAGAAAAAAAAATACATTTTAAAAAGCATACACACACACAAACTGATGCCTTTCTTTTCTAGCACCTATTTAGGCACAAACATTTTAAGCTGCTTATTATCACGCTCCTGCATGGCAAAACGCCTGCTTCCTATGGGGATAGGCAGAAACCACAGAATGGCATGTGTTATGATTCTGACAGATACCTACTCCTGTTGCTAACTAAATTGTATCCAAAAAAACAACGTAAAAAAGAAAAGTTGCCATTCATGTTTTTTGTTTAAATAACGAACATCTGTTGCTGATTTAAAAAAAAAACTATTCAAATCTTGTTCCGACTTAAAGTTATTATGGTTATTGAATAATAAACCTTAATAATAATATAATCAAACCGTTTTTGCATTCAAACTTGCCTCGTGACATTCCTTTATGCCGCGGTTACGTCAGCGAACGTTTACCGGTAAGGCAGGTTACACACTATCGATTAAACGCTATTTGGCACGACAATCGCCTATCGTTATGGGCGATTATCGAGATCGTATTGTGAATTGCGAGCGGGGATGGTTTGGTTTGCCAACATTAAAATTGATTGTTTGCTAAGATAAATGTAACATCACGCTTTTAAGATGCGAAGGGTTAGGCAGAGGTGCAGGGTGTAGTACATCCGCATTTCGGCTGTTTACTATTAATGGCAGAGGAAGTTTTAAGATTCGCCCAATCGAAGAAAAACTCTGAAGCGTGCCTGAGGGGGTATGGCCATGTAATGAGAAGGTTTAAGGAACATATGACTAAGCAATATGAATCCAGGTCCTAAGAAGTGAGGTAGACCCCTTCTCACTTTGGTGTCTGATGTCAACAACGACCTGAAGCAAGCCGAAGTGAATGACTCGACGACCCAGAACCGAAAAATCTGGCGAAGAATGACGAGGAAAACCGACCCCAATTGAAATGCGATAAAGCTAGGCAAAGAAGGAGAGACTATTCATAGCACGACATCGTGAAGAAACCGTCATGTCCAACAACAAAAAAATCGAAGAAGTGACATCTACCGAACCGTACTGGGCCCGCGTGGTGGATAGTGGCTAGAAGTGACCTCTCACACAGGAGGCCGGTGTCCCAGCAGTGGGAACAATATAGGCTGGTAATGACTTTTAACGGTTTTTTTGCCAGGACTATCACTGGCAGATAGTTGATGTAGGAGGTGTGTATGAGGAATAAGTTAGGCTTTCTAGACTCAAGACTTACAATCAAATCTTACCTCTTTAAATATTAGTATAGAAAACTATACTAATATTATAAAGAGGTAAGATTTGATTGTTAGTTTGTTTGTTTGCATTGAAAAGGCTCCGAAACGACTGAACCGATTTGAAAAATTATTTCACTCTTGGGAAGCTACACTATCCCCGGGTGACAAGGGCTATATTTTATCCCTGTATTCTCACGAGAACGGGCATTACGCGGGTGAATATAATCTATCTATCTATATAAATAAAAAGAAAAGTCCTGACTGACTGACTCATTAACGCCCAGCCCAAACCGTTGGACCTAGAAAGCTGAAATTTTGCACAGAGATTCCCTTTATAATGTAGACAAGGAATAAGGAAGGATTTCGAAATTCAACCCCTAAGGGAGTTAAATAGGGGATGAAAGTTCCGCGCGGGCGAAGCAAAAGCTATTATGTATTTTTAACCGACTTCAAAAAGAAGGAGGTTATCAATTCGACATGTTTATATTTTTTTTTTTATGTATGTTCGGGCATAACTCCGTCGCATATAGACGGATTTGCAAAATTCTTTTTTTGTTCGAAAGGGGTTTACTCCGAAATGGTCCCATTGAAATTTCATATAGATCTGATGATGCGTTTCGGAGACAGACAACGGAACTCTTCAAAAAATTACAGCAAATCAACCGCGAATGTTGCTGTCGCATAAATATGCATTGTTTTGACGCCAAGGATGATGAATTTTCGAATAGGTGTGGGGTAGGTAACTAGAAAGTAAAAATAAAAACTTTTTTCAAAAAATAAACAACCGACTTCCAAAAAAACACCACAAAGTTCAAAATAACTTTAATTTCGGAAGGCGGTGACAAATAATTAAATTAAAATACCCATCCAAGGTCACCGACTTCCGAAATTAAAGTTATTTTGAATTTGGAGTGTTTTTTTGGAATTCGGTTGTTTTTTTTTGAAAAAAGTTTTATAAAAATAATTACTAAAGTGACAAATTTCTAAACACAACACACTGAACACACACACTCACAGACATGTAAGTATGCCACTACATTTTTTAAATGTTTTTATTCTCCTAATTTATTATTACGGACACACACTTTCCTGTGTTTATTATTCTAGGGTATGGTATATGGTACCTACTCGTGGGTTGCAGTTGAAAATCAGCGGTAGGTGGTACATCTTGTGTTGTCATCTGACATAATACTGGGCTGAGACCCTTTTGGCATTATTATCCTTGTTTTATGTTATTTTTTTGTGCTTCAATGCCAATAAATTTCTTTAAAGCTTAAATTCCTTAGACTTTTTCTTTTTATTATTCCTTTTCATTGAATTTTTAACATCTTGGTACTTAAGGGAAATAACCTGTCACAATTATACCAGTGTCTATTTAGTTTAGGTGATTTACTTTAGTTTTTATTTTTTGGCAATATTCGGCAGTGTGTTTGTGTGTGTTCCACAGTACTTTTATACCAGACCAGCTCTATACGTGAAGACATGTAATTGGCTGTCAGATTATCATACTGTTATTTAATAATATTGTATTTAGCTGTAAGTCTTCCAAAGTCTTTAAATAAATAAATAGATTTTTCTTTCTTCCTTATGGTTTTTCGACATCCACGCGAACGAAGTCGTGGGCACGGCTGGCTACGTAATATAATACGAGTATGACGTAATAAGTGAGCCGTACACGAGTCTTTAATTAATTAATTAAAAGGTCCCTTAGGCACAGGTTACGGTTAATCGATATTGTAGCAACAGCCTTATAATGTTAGCGATATAAAATATTTGTAGTTGTATTCAAATGACTGTCTAAACTATAGGAATTTAGTAAAACATTGTAGTGGCTGAAATACGTTGTTGCTGTAGGTAGAATAGCCTAAGCAGCCTTTAATGTTCCCAAAACTGGGACACAGATTTCCTGTCTTCGAGAGGCAGTGGGCTGTAATCTAAATCCACGCGGTCCCTTATACGGGTTGGTAGATATCATATGTCTTCGTATTTTTGGTTCTAAGATCCACGAATAGTGTTGGTGCCGAAAGGTGGCTTAGCACGAGAACCGTAGACATGCGTTTTGTCGTCGGAAGAGTAGACAAAAGTGACGTTTCCATATAGACAGTTGACAATTTTTCACCGAGAAATGTAGATAAGCGATTTCTATTCCACAGTAGAGTAGAATTAGAAAGTGTCATGTTAAGACTGCTGGTATTTTGATAATACTTAGATAGTCATAATTCAAAATACAAATTATTTTAGTTTACTTAAACCTACATGGGCACGAAACGTCAGTAGTTGCACGGTTCCAATAGATCGTTTCCAGAGACAATAAACTCTACGGTTACTCTTTTGCCCGCGGCTCCGCCCGCGTTGAAGTTGGCTATTGCGTAAAAAAGTAGCCTATGTCCTTCACCATATCCGGCTATATCTCTGCCAAATTTCATCACGACCAGTTCAGCGGTTTAGGCGTGAAACCGTAACAAACAGACAGACAGAGTTTACTTTCGCATTTTATTAGTAGGGATAAATGATATCATGATTATCTGCTTAGCTTTTAACTCAGCATCCAGTCTTACAGGATGCAGCTGATTACCAGTATTTTACATGGAGCCACTGCCTGTCTGACCTCCTCAACCCAGTTACTGGGTAATTCGACACACCTCGGTAAGACTGGTTGTTGGAGTTTCGGGCTTCTTTCCACTTGTAACAACTGACAAAGAATTATAATATTAATGATAGGAGAGTTATATTAATTTAGATATAAGTCGCAGACTTTCTGACCTTGAGCGAAACCCGCGATTTGCAAACATTGTTCACACTATGACTAAGAAACATTAAATGCTAATGGATTCATATCCAAATATTCATCATCATCATCATTTCAGCCGAAAGACGCACTGCTGGACTCGTGATAGGCCTCCCGCAGGCTTCTCCACTTTGACCGATCTTGTGCTTCCCACATCCAGCGGATTTCCGCGGCCTTCACAAGGTCATCGGTCCACCTTTGTAAGAGGCCTTCGCACTTTACGTCTTCCGGTACGCGGTCACCACTCCAAAACCTTTCGGCCCCATCGGCCATCTGTTCTGCGAGCAATGTGCTCTGCCCACTGCCACTTAAGTTTGGCAATTCTTCAGGCTATGTCGGTTACCTTGGTTCTCCTGCGGATAAACTCCGAGCATAGCCCTCTCCAGTGCCCATTGCCCTTTAAGCCTTCTGAAAAGGCCCATTGTGAGCGAACACGTTTCTGTGCAATAGGTCACCACTGGCAACACACACTGCAAAGATTTTCGTCTTGAGACACTGCGGTATTTGGAACGAGAAGATATTATGAATACTTATAAGGAAGAAATAATATATCATGGTGTTCTCTATGGGTACGCTTTATGATCAAAATACGGGTTTGAATCCATACATGACATATACTTTATTATCTTCCTCTTTGTTTCTTTCTTAACCCACCACGCGTGCTCAGTGCGGTTTGGTAACTATTGGGGCATAATCAGCCTATAAGTAGACTAGAAGGAAGGCAGAATTTTTCCGCGTACTTGATCTCAACGCACTGGGGCTCGTGGCTAAGTAATAACATCCGCCCGGTCGATCCATCCGGTTAAGCTACGCTTACCGGGGTTGGTTTGTAGATGGGTGACCTTCTTTATATACCGAGACTTTTCCATGCCTTGGAAAGCACGTTAAGCCGTTGGTCCCGGCTGTCATTCGTGGATCTTTGACAGTCGTTACGGGTCGTCAGAAGCCGAAAGACTGACAACCAGTCTTACCAAGGGGTATCGTGTTACCCAGTTACTGGATTGTGGAGGTCAGATATGCAGTCGCTCCAAGTTGAATATTCATATTCAGCAGCATCTGGATAGACTGGAAGCCGACCTCAACATAGTTGGGGAAAGGCTAGGTAGATTGGATCTCAACGCACTGTTTAGCCACTGTTTAGCGCCGAGATTTGAAAATCGAACACTGTTTTTTCGACGCGCTGAGATACACTCTGTTAGATTCTCAACGCTCGGTTCAAAACAGAGAGTTGAAAATCTATTGCGTGTTGAAATCCCACCGTGATATTCATCCGTCTGTGCGAACATGGACCAAGCAAGAGTGGTCATCGGTTTTTATGAGATGTCCGTAAATCCGTATCACACGGGAAAACTCGAAACGGTGCGAAACCATGCTCGAATGGACATGCATCTCTACTGACTCGAGAAGCGTGACGGCACAGTTTGTTTGTATGAACAGAACAGCCATCGATACATTCTACTGAAGACGGCGCGGTAGAGGGGCGCAATTACCCAGTCGCGGTGTTCGACCCGCGCGTTATTCTCCGATACATGCGACTACCGTGTGGTGCCGGACGTAAAGAATAGCATCATCCCATCTCTTCCCGTGGGTGTCGTAGGAGGCGACTAAGGGACTTACTAGAGAATGGACAGCAGCGTTCTCTATGCATTTTACCACCATACTGCGATCTCCAACCCGCTTGCCAGCCTGGCGATTATGGCAAGCTCCTCCCAAATTGGGCGAGGCCTATGTCCAACAGTGAACGTCTTCCGGCTGAAATGATGATGATGATGATGATGATTGTGACGACATCTATCGTGACGTCACGCACCATTCATGAGCCGCTGATACATACATAAACTGACACCTGTTTCGCATATGGATCGGCAGAAACTACAGAACGCAACCTACTACGATCCAAACATACCTACTCCTTTTGCCTCGTTTATGTTCAATCATCCGAGGCTCTAGTGTGAATTTCATTTTTAACCAACTCGATCAAACGCACCGAGCGCGTTCGGCGCTCCGATTGACCCTGTTTAAAAAAAAATGTAATTCACTAAGCTGACGTTGTACAAATGCAATAAAAACAGCTACAACACAATATTTTTGATTGACATCTAGATGTGAATCTTGCATGCATATTTTATGTAAAACACTTACTTAAAAAAAATACCTATGAAATTACGCAAATTTGATTTTTGAAGCACGAATCGAAGCGCCGAACGCGCTCGGTGCGTTAGATCGCGAGGGCTAAAAGAAACTCACACTAGGCTAACTGGTCATACGCCGGTTGAGAGTACTATGCACCCAACCTTTCTTAAGAACATCACCAGTAAGGTCACATTTATATCCCAGATGAGAGTCGAAGCACTGCGAGGGGACCCTTGGACCTAGGGCGTCCCCTCGCAGTGCTCCGACTCTCATCTGCTTTGTTGTCAGCCGCCCTTCATTCAACTTCTCAACACGACCAAACAAACTACTGAATAATACTAAACAGCTAATCGTATTATCAACTGCACACACATGGTGACAATATTACTTTGACAGCGTTTGCATTTCAAAGCAGAACCATCGATCCATGTCGCTGTTATCATTTAGCCACGAGCGCCATGAATGCATGGTAATTCTTAACAGCTTTTTTTTTTACTGATTTCTGAGTAAGGGTATATATTGTTTGCAATATTTAGTCAGAGAAAATACGAATATAAAAGATAAAAAACTCTTAGGTCATCATAATCATCCTATAATGATCCCACTGCTGGGACACAGGCCTCCTCTCATTGCGAAGCAGTGGGCCGTAATCCACCACGCGGGCCAAGTACGGGTTGGTGAATGTCACATGTCTCCAAATTTTTGTTTCTACGACATGCCTGTTTCGTCGCGTTGTTTCGTTCACCGTTTTGAGAGCAATAGTGAGTGAGTAGGGATTCAATTGTTTACACTAAGTAAAGGGCATGTCTGGGTGAACCTACGACGTACTCGTAGTCTCGTACTCCTCGTAAGTCGTGGGCCGTTACCATTCTACCACCACAGATCTAAGCGTTTTAGGTTCAAAGATCGAAATCTTGTGTATTAATGTGTTAATTACAAGTGCGTTGTTACCTACTATAAAGATGAAGTATTACATATGAAACCGTGTCCCCTTTGGGAATGACAAACCAGCATTCTTCGGTCCATCGTTCATTTTCATTCGTTTTTGTAGTTCAAATTGTGACGTAAGTTGACTGTACATTATCCGCGCCATATGCAAATCTCCGTGATGACTCAATGTAGGTTTTAAGTCCACGGTCGTTGCAATTTTGTATTTTTTTTTACACATTCCTTTATAACATATTTTTATATGGCAACTCTTGAGTCAAATGTCACTTACTTGTGCAAATGTCACTTGCAAGCCACGTCTTAGTGTTAACTTTATGATGTTTTTGTGGTTGTCTGACGTTGAAAGTTGGGACATATTGTATTCTGGATGTCTTACGAGTATTTATCAAAACTCAGTTTGTTTATAATGAGTACATTTAAGGATAACAGCAGGTTCTGTAGTGTCTGTGTCTGTGTCCCATGGGACAGGAGGCGTGAGTTTATTTATCTATGTAGGTTCATCGAAAAACATCTGTTCCAAAAACAACACAATGAAGAGAAAAATAACTTTAATTTCGGAAGCCAGTTGTTTTTTTTTTGGGTACTAAAGTTTTTAATATTTATTTAATTAATACAAAAAACAGACACACAAATGACAGAGGCGAACTTATTTACTTTTTGCGAATGTGATCGCGAACTTTAACTTTGAAGGACACAGTTGCAGTTTTAATTATTTCACTTTTTGGCTGTGGTATATACCTGGTGGTACCTACCCCACATAAATTCGTATACCACTACTTTTAAAGTAAATAACAGTGACAGGAAGATATTATAACATATACTAAGTTGAAAAATACATATTATTGAAGCTAACTGAAAAATCACTCATCAGAACTTGACTAAATTTATATGGGAATTGGGACCACTCTGTAAGTATTTAAAATACTTTCCAAATAGGCGGATAAATTACGAAAAATAAAAAGACTAAAACCACAAAAAAAAATACCATCGGGTTGGCCATCCTCCTTTGTATTCGGCAAAAAACTAAACTTAGATTACATTCTATGATTGGTCTATTTCTAGTTTCACTGTTCTAATTGGTCGTTTCCTATGGAGAAACCGAAACCACTGTTGTAGAAATATATTTTTATTGAAACGTTATTTCTAAATATAACAGTAAACAAAAATCCACTATCCATCCTCACGATTCAGTTACTGGAATATCCATTCAACAAAATCCCAATGCAAAACTAGCCAAATGAAATTCCCACTAGGTACGTTTTAATAAAAGCTGAATGGACCTTTTGTTCTAACCTGCCAATCAGTTATAACCCCGTGAATGAACTGTTGCAACTCGATAGCATCGAGCAGACTCACTGACGCAGTGCTTCAAAGCAGCGGGCTTAGCATGACGCTTTGTATTTCTACGAAGAATAGACAGTGCTTTTTCAATACAAAGTGATATTTCGTTCCTACATTTTTGTTATCGCACCGTAGATATCCTTCTACAATCTGTCATTTAGTCTTTCGTTTCTTACGATATTTCTCTAGGTCCTTTTATATGTAGACTAACTATTTCAGAAGAGTATTTCTTCCCAAACTGTCAAATTCACACTGACAACAAAACTTTCTACTCGACGGCCACAAAGTATATACGATTATCTACAAAATCATGATTCGTTTAGAACGCATAACTGTGATAATGAATGGAAAAACATAGGTATCTTATCCTATTGTACATAATTTATTTAATAGTGTTGTCTATTCTTCCGTCGACAAGTCGGTGCTCGTGCTAAGCCTGCAGGTAAAACTTTTTAAAAAAAATAACATCCGACTTCCACAAAAACACTACAAAGTGCAAAATAACTCCGTAACTTTGGATGTGTATTTTAATTCTTTGTCACCGCCTTCCGAAATTAAGTTATTTTGCACTTAGTAGTGTTTTTTTGGAAGTCGGTTGTATTTTTTTTTTAAAAAGTTTTTATTTTTCACTTTTTAGTTACCTACCGAAATTATCGAAATTTCATCATCCTTGGGGTCAAAACAATGCATATTTACGTAATAGCAGCATTCGCGGTGGATTTGCTGTAATTTTTTGAAGAGTTCCGTTGTGTCTCCGAAACGCATCATTAGATCTATATGAAATGTTCATGGGACCATTTCGAAATAAACCCCTTTCGAACAAAAAAATATTTTTTGGAAATCCGTATAAATACGACGGAGTTATGCCCGAACATACGAATACATAAAAAACAAAACAGAACATAATAAAAATATAAACATGTCGAATTGATAACCTCCTTCTTTTTGAAGTCGGTTAAAAATTCATTCATTTCGTTCATTCACTTAGATGTCAGTTAAGTGACCATTTCTATGGAGTATGGATCACCGAAGCTGTTCTATCTATCATAACTCAGCAACTGTTACAATTACGGGCCATAACACCCTTAACAAACACCTTTTTAACATAGGCGCCACAGACAGCCCGCTTTGCAGGGGCTGCCTTGACGCCGAGGAATCAGCCGCCCACGTCATCCTGGAATACGAGGCCGTGGCTTCTCAACGTGAAGAAATCCTCGGAACAGTGAGGTCGCTCCGCGAAGCCTGTGAAGCTCCCAGGAAGCTTCTGTGCTTTTGGGCGGAGCTAGGCTGGCTCTGCTAGCCAGTATCCCCACGCACAACGGACCGAATGGGAGTCTACGTGCGGAAAAGGGAGTCCCATCATCATCATCATCATCAACTCAGCAACTGTTGAGCTGTGATTGATTGGAACAGGATACTTTTCACGCGTACTACTTTTCATTATATTGTATTATCTATTCATTAATTTTTAAGTTTGTGTACCTACTAAGATTGTTTATGTTTATTTTCGTAATAGCTACTGGCTATTTTATGGAAGCTTTATATTTTGTACACATGTATGTATAATAAAGCTAGAGAGTTTGTTTGAACGCGCTATTGTCTGAAACTACCAATCGAATTTGAAAAAATCTTTGTGCATCTGACAAACTAGTTCTAAAGGAATGCTATAGCTTATTTAACATCACGGCTTTCTAAGGGTCGTTTAGAAAGCAGACCAAAAAAGAAACAATCAGAAAGAACGTTGAGGGAAAACCTGAATAAAAACGCGACGATGTGAATGCGACGACGCCGAGTCAGTCGAAAAAATCTAAAAAAAACTAATAATCTATACTAATACTAAAATAATTAAGAGGAAAGATTTGATTGTTTGTTTGTTTGTTTGCATTGAATAGGCTCCGAAACTACGGAACCGATTTGAAAAATTATTTCACTGTTGGAAAGATACACTATCCCCGGGTGACATAGGCTATATTTTATCCCCGTATTCCCACGGGAACGAGAACTACGCGGGTGAAACCACGGGGCGCTGCTAGTGCTAAATAAAGGCAAAAGTAGTACTAAACAAGCCTTATGAGCGTTCATCCCACGCGGGCTGGCAACGGCGCATTTATAGCTGATTTTCGTAACTATTTAATTAAATACAAACATAAGTTATATTTTTTTCGCCCCTGCACTAGAACGTTGGTATTTACTAGTTTTGTATGCTATTTTTGTAGAGTTATTTTGGTATTTACTTATAAAAATCGACATACTGTCAATTATTTTCTATTTGCTTAACTTAGTACGATTAAATGTTTTTAGTAAAGTGTGAATGTGAAAAATAATTATTAAGAAATAGTGCTAGGCTGAAAACAAAAAATACTTAGTACTTTTGTTTTTGTGTTTAATGAAATAATCACGACAAACTATTATAAATGCGTTGTTGCCAGCTCGCGTGGAATTAACGCTCTTAATCAACCCTCAACTGGGCACGATCTCATTCCTGTATTAGATACAAAAAGCGTTCAAACCACGGTTCAAACTGAGAACAACAAAACATTATCTGAATGAACCAATTAGAACACCAGTTGAGCGTCGTACTTCACATAACGTCGGTTGCATGCCATTCATTCGTACGTGACGTGATCAGTTATGAATGAAATTCCTTGCGCTTTCTGATTGACAATGACCTGTTGGCTGTCGACCCTGTGACTTAATTATTAGTTGGAGGGAATGGACGCAGTTCACTGGTTCAGGATTTTATGGCATTTCTGTGCAACAAAATAAAATATTGTTTCAAGAAATTCTTTGATTTTCAAAATAAATATATCTATCACCTTAATTTAGGCTTCTCAGCTAAAGCACTAGTAAGTGATTAAGGGTGGTTGTTTTGGGGGCTGTCTTATGTAATTTTGACGTTGAAAATGTGTGTGTGTGTGTGTGTGTGATGTCATGACTTATGATTTTGATTTATAAATCACAATAATTTTACACATAAATTAGTTTTTGCTTTGCCTCTATTTATATTCAAAGACCTATGAAGGTAAAAAACCTTATGCAAATGAAGTTAAAGTTTTTTTTTAAATGATTTTAATGAGTAGGTAAATACATATTTTTTACAGTCAAGAATCATATTTTGTTCAACACACAGCCAGACAAAGCCGAGCCAACATTGAAAGGCACAACGTTCGCAATTTCCCTCCTACCTCATAATCTGTCATAACCGGCGCTGCCCAGCATTGCCCCACACTGCCCAGTATTGCTATCCGATGAATGGGCATGAGCAATATTGCTTTTTATTTGCCTTTCGTGGAACTCGTCCGGCCTGCTGACCGACAAACATTGGTTGTGGGCAATGTACAATATAATATGACGTGTTGAAGGACGGATTGTGCCACGTTATTGTAGCAATGTGTATTCGGATGGAATAATGTAGAATTGTGGGGGAACATCTGTGGATAGATGCTATGGTGGGTTTGATGTAACCACTAGCTTTTGCCGAACATTTTCCCAGGTGAACATATTACCGGGATAAAAAGTATCCTATGTGTTAATTCAGGTCATAAACTATCTGTGTGCCAAATTTCATCCACATCCGTTTAGCCGTTTTTGCGTGAAAGAGTAACAAACATCCATATCCACATCTATACATACAAACTTTCAAAGCATGTTATTAATTGTCAATTAATATTACACTCCAATGCACCAATCGGTAACATTTCTGTAAATATAAAAATAAACTTGGAGCTCGTTGATGTTTACAGAACACGGATAGGTTATATTATTTAAGCAAATATTTTCCGATATTTTCAGTATTCCATAATTTACCTTCTATAAAAATACTAGCAGCGCTCCGCGGTTTCACCCGCGTAGTTCCCGTTCCTGTGGGAATACGGGGTTCAAATATAACCTATGTCACCCGGGGATAGTGTAGGTTCCCAACAGTGAAATATTTTTTCAAATCGGTTCAGTAGATTCGGAGCCTATTCAATGCAAACAAAAAATCAAATCATTCCTCTGTATAATATTAGTATAGATTCCGAGTATTTCCACAGGTAATTCAATCTACGATTCTCTTTGAGGCTGTGCAGTGTGTACGTATTTCACTTAAGAGGCCGTATACGGAATATTGCCGATAACAACACACAACATAAAAGATCGTTTCACTTATTATCTAATGAATGATGTGCTCCTATTTTATTTTTGTCGAGAATGATAATGCGAAATGTAGGTTCTTTTAAAAGAGTATTTAACTGCCAATTCGTTTTGCATTTTATTTTTAGGATCGGATGGATTTTGAACTGAAGTTAATTTTGTAGTTTTAATTTGATAATCCCACAGGGCTCGATTCTTGGCCCTTTCTTGTTTCTTATTTATATTAATGACTTGCCTTACCTCATAAAAGATCATCATGATATAGTGTTGTTTGCGGATGACACTTCACTTTTGTTTAAACTTAAACGTCAGCAACTTGTTAATGACGATGTAAATAGCGCAATCTCAAAAGTAGTTCACTGGTTCAATGTTAATAATTTACTTCTTAATGAAAAAAAGACCAAATGCATTAAGTTTACGCTACCTCACGTTAAGCAGGTGAAAACTAATGTGTTGATAAAGGGCGAAGAATTGAATCCTGAAGATAGCACTGTATTCTTGGGCTTAACTTTGGATGCCAAGCTTCAGTGGGGCCCACATATAGCCAAATTATCGAAAAAGCTAAGCTCTGCAGCATACGCTGTTAGAAAAATTCGTAATTTAACTGATATAGAGACAGCCCGCTTAGTGTACTTTAGTTATTTTCATAGTGTAATGTCGTATGGTATTCTATTGTGGGGAAATGCCGCCGACATTCAGACTATTTTTGTCTTGCAGAAAAGAGCTGTTCGATCAATTTATAAATTAAGTCCGAGACACTCTCTCAGAGAGAAATTTAAGGAGATTAATGTAATGACTGTGCCTTCACAGTATATTTATGAAAATCTTTTATATGCCCATAAAAATATTAAATTGTTTAAAAAATACAGTGATATCCATAGTATAAATACTAGGAACAAACACAAATTTGTTGTACCATCAACAAGGCTCAAGAAAATAGGTGGGTCATTCAGATGTCAATGTATACGCTTTTATAATAAACTTCCAAGCCATGTTCAAGATCTAAGTCTCAATAAATTTAAATCATTCATTAAACGTAAGTTGTGCCTGAAAGCCTTTTATACTGTTAAAGATTATATTGAGGACAAAAAAGCTTGGGATTAACCTGCTCCAATTTTGTATACTGAATCTAGTTTTTATTTTTGTTTTGCTCTTTGACATTCTATTATTATTATATACACTTTGACATTTGATTATTATTATATACACTTTGACATGAATATTTACTTTGTGAAGTATAATATTATTATTGCTTTAATTATTGTGAATGTGAGGACTATGTGGTATTTTTGTTTTTGTGTTTCATCTCTTTCTCAGTTCATTTTTAAAGTTAATCTGGCAGTTTGAGTACTTTATGCGGCTTACCCAAATGTCCTTTCTTTGGTATTGTTCGTCAAATCATTGAGCTCCTCAAGTTCTGAGTTGAGCCGTATGATTACTGATACATGCGTGCACTGAATGGACAGGTCCACTCAACCTGTGTGGTTCTTTCCTCAAAAGACCATTTCAGACACCAATCCACATGGTCTTCACATGATCTGACCAAGATTATGTCTGGACTTTAAAAGAGACTGCGACCTCTGAGTTTGTTTCGGCCTTTCTTCTCAGAGTAGTCAGATAGGAAACGCCGACCTCATCTAGTTTAAAAAAATATGATTGACGTGTAAAAGTGTTTGTACAAACCTACTTACAGAAATAAATCATTTATCATTTATCATTTATCAGATACACGAGAGTAATGAGTAGCTGAAGTCAAAAGTGATTCGTTGCTCCTTTTCTCTAAAATTTGACTAAGTTAAATAGATGGGCAGGAACTATAGTATGTGGATGAGTACGTCTAATTGGGCCAGTTCATTTCTTTCGAAAACAGGCAAGAAAACGAAATCGATCGTCGCATCGAAAACGCTTAGAAAAGCTACAGTTCCATGAAGACGCTAATGAAGGGCGACCTACCGATTTTCCTGAAGCGAAAACTTATCGATATAATAATAATAAATCATTTAATTCAGGCAAAAAATACCCATAACATAAATACCTAGACTAACATACATAATTATAAAAAAAACACGTATTAGTAGCCTTGCCTAGTCTTGTGAAACTTGTCTGTGGAAGCGACGGAACACCACTTCCTGCGGCCAAAAATCCTCTTCCATGACGATGGGCAGATAACTATTCGTTACGCGGACCACGAACGCCTTAAAGTTGACGTTGCAGCGTTAATCCAGTAACTGCACCCTTGGCGTGTATCTTGTCTTCTGGCGCACGTACTCCACGATATCCACCGCTTTAGTGGTTTAGTGCAGCACGAGATGTGTCCTGCCCATCCTAACCTACGGTGTTCAAACCTGGTCGCTCATCGATTCGCAAAAGTTCCGCCTTGGAGTTTGCCAAAGGGCAATGGAGCGCAGCATTTTAGGCGTTAAACGAACCGACCAAATACGAACACTACGCTGCGCTCCAAAACGGGAATTCCAAGACGTAGTCAAAAAGGCTGCCAGGCTAAAATGGGACTGGGCGGGTCACGCCAGCCGAATGCACAGTGACCGCTGGGTTTACCCACGGAGACTATTAAGTCTCCATACAGTGTATGCCCGAGGTGGACGGCGCCGCTGAGACCGGCCCAAGAAAAGGTGGCGTGACGACCTAGACGCGTATTGCAAGGGCCGTGTCGAGGATGCCCTAGAAAAGGATGCCTAGAAGGATTTGGGGAGGCCTTTGCTCAGCAGTGGCACAGTCTAGGCTACTTGAAAAAAAAAAATGTAAAATGAAATTGTATAGATAGAAAGACTTCCACTACAATGCATTGTAATTTTTTATACCGCGTAGACGTCAAAATGATTCGTAAATGTGAGATATTCTAAAACTCACAGCAAAATCTACAAAACAGTCGCCGATTTGTACATTAAAACTTGAAAGATTATAGTATCATAACTATAAAATCACGTGGATCAGCGTAATCGACTTAAAGTCGTATACGGCCTCTTAACTGGTTATGTTTGACCTGAAAATGTCAATATTTACTGTATGCATAATTTTACACGTAGCACATGAAAAGGCCATAATTAAACGAACATTCACGCAGTTTAAGAGAGCGTATTTATAGAAGGGTAAGTCATCATCACGTAAATTATAAATGAATTTATTTCTGTAAGTAGGTTTGTACAAACACTTTTCAATAATATAATTAAAACTAGATGAGGTAGGCGTTTCCTATCTGAATACTCTGACAAGAAAGGCCGAAACAAACGAAGTCAGTCTCAGTTCAGATTGGTGTCTGCAATGGTCTTTTGAGGATAGCACCACACAGATTGAGTGGACCTGTGCGGTCAGTGTACGCATTTATCAGTAATCATGCAGCTTAACTAAGAACTTACGGAGCTCAACGATTATACGAGGACTCGGGTTGTGGAGGTCAGATACGCAGTCGCTCCATATAAAATACTGGTGTTATTAGCTGCATCCGATTAGACTGGAAGCAGACCCAACGTAGTTTATAAAAGGCTAGGCAAATGAAATGACACACTCAATAGAAATACGAGTGGAATTCTGTCAAAGCCAAGGAATTACGCGCCTTTGACTCGTAAGACATCGTTGTAATCCGACTTGTGCCTAGGTTTTCGTCATAGCTACCAGAAACAGACATCGGACGGAAATTCAATCGTGCAAAACGGATTTACACAAGCACAGAGTACGTTTACTTTGTAGCAATTACGCACAGAAATGTCCAGAGGCGGAGTTAATAAGGCAAGTTAAGTACGTGAAGGAGAATCAAGTCGCGGGCTCGAACTCACTGATGGGCCTGGCTAAAAAGCACGTTGTCTCACCAGGCATCATGTCCAACAGAGGTAGTATCAGCGAAGAGCAGTTAGACGCTAGTCTACACGCAAAACGTTATTGAGTGAGATGCAGGATCATTTATAGTAAAACAGGCGCATAAAAAAATAAGAAAAGTCCTTCGCAAGATCGGGTTTTCTGAAAAAACCACTATAAATCAATGACCAATAAAGTTAATTGAAGTTTTGAGCGATATTTGAGCTTTGTCGGTATTTACTTATTTTTGGAGATTTTACATTTCATTTATTACTTAAACAGAACTTATGTCAAATTAGCAACAAAAACGAATCTTTGTTGGCTCATAACTTTTTAATGGTTTTTTATTTTAGTATTCTGTTTCCTTACAGACAATAATAATAATGAGACAACCTTACATACCTTTTTAAATTTTGATGTGCATTGGTGATCAGTTACTACACTCCCGAAGTTTGTATGGAAAAAATGTCGACTAGAAACTCGCACGCACAGACACACTCGATAGGTAAAACCCGCCAAGTGCGAGTCGGACTCGCACACGAACCGTACCGTATCACAAGGTCGAAAAAAACACGTTTCTTGTATCACTTTAATTTTTACTTTGGTGATGATATTTTTTTTTTACCGGCAACACAAACACAGATAGTTTTCAAAAAGCATATTTTTTTCTTTTGTCTATACACACACCACCTGAACAACTTTCACATTGAATGTTATCTATTTTTCACACTGGTATCAACATTAAAATCTTAGGTAAGTAAATGCTATCATAGCTCACAATCAAAACAAATAAATCAAAACCAGCAATGGCATCGGAATATAAAATAAATGTACAAATATTTAATGGTTGTATATGTAGCGAAAGTTCAATGAAAAATGCTACTTATTAAAATAATCGCATAACTAACTTTGTTCGGAGAACTTCGGTAAGTTTCGTAATTCGTTGCGGAGTAAAAAAGTGCCGATTTAGACAAATCCTTAAATTATTCGGGTAAAACAAGTACAACAATAAACAAAAAAATAAAAAAATACCTTTACTTATGTAATTATTTCAAACATAAAAGCACATTTTTAATCAATAGTTTGTATTTATTGCGAATGAGATAAATTATTTAAAATATCAGTCAAGGATTATATTACATAAAATAATAAAGATTTCTCTAAAATTTTAAAGGAACAGAGATCTTTCCAGAGTTATTATCTTATTGATCACTCTCTTGAGTCTTTTGAAGTTTATTATTATTTTTATCAAAACTAGTTATTCTCTAGATGACCGATCAGAATAGCAATTAGACATACAAATGCTAGACTTTCTTAAAATGGGCCAATTTTTTACATTCTCTGCATTCAATCCTTTTTTCTCCAGGGGCAGAGTTAGAATAGGCATCAGAACATATGATACAGTACCATTCTTGTTCGTCATCAGAACTGTCGTCGTCTTGAAAAACTCTTCTCTTAACGGGGTTCCTAGTAGGTTTTTTTGTTTGTTTACCTTTTCCCTTCCCTTTTCCCTTAACCTTCTTTGTAGTTTCACTCTCTTTCTTCTTCTTTTTATTAGCCTGTTCTTCGGCCAAAGCATTTTTCTCTGAAGTGTCCGTAAGAACAGCTGTCTTTCTTTTACGTCCTTTATTATGTCCAATTAATCGGAAAGGTACTTTAGGCAGTGGTCTCATTAGCTCTGGTGAGGAAATTGCTGTATTTTTATCTCCTGTGTTGTTATCAGCTGATTCAGGAAGCTGGAAGCTGCAGCAAGGGATAGGCTCCTGAAAACACTGACGTCTCTCTTGTTCTTGATTATCTGGTGGTTCAATTGTACAGTTGACGCTTCCCAGTCGCTTTGCCCAGGAACATACTGTAGTATTGGTGAACTAGTCTCAATCTAGTTTGCTGCCCACATAATTTGACTCATTAAGATATCCAGGAGTCTTTT
This sequence comes from Polymixis flavicincta, assembly GCA_949987655.1. NCBI lineage: Eukaryota > Metazoa > Arthropoda > Insecta > Lepidoptera > Noctuidae > Polymixis > Polymixis flavicincta. The sequence goes on along the minus strand of OX465171.1, from coordinate 2,998,061 downwards.
CTCGATTGTTTGAAGGGACAGGCAAGTTGTCTGTACCTTATGAGGGTCGATTCTCTGACATCGGGCGATCAGTGACAAAAGACAGTGCATAATCTTTGTCTGTAAATACGTTTGAATACGTTTGTCAACCAATACTTGCCAGCCTCACCATTTGTATGCCAAGATGGTGGGAAGTTATGTACATTAATCTTCATGGCATACTGGTACGCAAGTTGGCGTACTTCTTCCGGTAGAAGACCGAAGTAAATAGAATCGCTTTTTAAGATGTACTTCAGCAGTAGTGCCTCTTATTCCTCATTAAACACTAGTCTGGGTTTGTATACAACCGCAGGAGTAAGTCCACTTTTTATTTTTTTGATATAGCGTAGTGTTGTGTGACAAATTTCTAATTCACGTGCAACAGTTTTTGAGTCTATCCTTGATAACTGCATCAGCAGCCCTTTGTCAAATATCCTGAGATGTAGTTCCCCTTTGAGTTTTTGCTTGTATGTCCTCATTCTGACAAAGACAACAAATGCAGTATAAAGTATCATATCGAAAAGTATTTTCTTTCTTTCATAAATGTTCGCGTAAACATAAATAATACTGAAACAATAAAAGTTGCCACATGAACGGCACATTTTACCCTGGTTATACCTATATTTTGTCTCACATATAAAAAACACTCTGGTCTTAGCATTAAAGTTACACTGCTATGCTGCGAAACTAGGATAAATAACAAATACGAGTATTTTACTAAAACTCTCAAATTAAAAGCACGAAAAATGCTACCTTGTGACCAAAAAGTATCGAAACGAAAATATTTACTTACGTGGCGCTGGAGGACCCTCACATGCACTGCCACTCGGACCGCGTCGCTGACGAATCTAAAATAGCAGCCGCGTGTGCCCGACTGTTAGGCATTACGCGACACAATGCGATCGTATATAAATCTCTTTCTGTTTTCGAGATATTCGCGTCGGCACAATTTACCCTCGGTAATTTCAGCCCCGCTCTCCCCTACCCTGTACGATTGTGTGCCTTATTTCTTACATTGTGTGCCACGTATGTATATAATGGCACACCCAATAAATCTGCATGACCACGACAGTACACATATAAACATTAAGACGCGAATAGTTTGTGCCTCTCCCGAGGCACTCAGCGGTGCTAGTGCATCGCAATGCGAAGTTGCGTCAAATAGTACGAACGAGCAGGTATTGCATCGATGATACTAATGATACGACCGACGCTCGACAGGTGGAGCTGATTTATTAATAAAGATTTGTTTGTTTATTCATAAAATAATACTAGTTTATTCAGCTCCGGTGAGACTAAAGCCGACCCCAAAATATTTGAAAAAGGCTCATCTGTCATACGCTACGCTTACCGATACGCGGCCTCCACTCCAGGACTCGTCTGCTCCACCGGACATCGGTCCTTTGAGAAAAATGGCCAGGCCACTGCCAACAGCTTGCTAACACTGTAAGCTAAAAATGCTTTTAAAATTAGTTCGATATCTGGAGGCAATAGTTTTCGATTCTAACTTGTGTTTGAAGTTTTCCAAACGGCTTTTGAGTTTAAATACAAAAGCTGTTAACTCTGCTTACATATCTAGGTTTTTTTGCCTACTTATTAGAAAATAGAACGATACAATTATGGGGTTTTTTTTGTGGGAAATCATCAAATGACTTCTCCCGCTGAGTAGAGCAGGAGGGCGTGTCAGACTTTTACTGACTAAAACCCACCCGTGTTCCCTCAGTTGCCCGTGTGCCAATGGCGGCGGTAACTCTTTCGAACAACCCGCTCCCCTGGCAGGCATCGGCCCTTGCGGACCCCACCAGTGGTTGCTGACATCTCTGACGGCGCGCGTGGATCACAACGCGCCGTCTCGCCTACCACTTTTCGGCCGCAGGGGATTGGGAGAGCGGCCAACGCTATACCGACACTCCTCTTCCCCTGCGGTCCCACCGCATCCGCCATCAAACCGTGGCGGCCCCGTCCAGGCCACGGAAGGGAAGAGCGCTGCTCAGAAGCACCGGCACTCCTCCTCTGCCGCAGCCTGTAACCCTCATCCGCGATGCCTCCCATTCGACATCGCGGCCAACCTCAGTTGCGGTGCACCAAAAATAGTAGGTTGCGACTTTTTGGCCGCTACGTCATTGGCTTGAAGGTAAAAGCCCTGACGAGCGGCCCCACTTTTGGTTTCCTCTTGGCTTCACCGTGGGTGGCAGACCACGGTTACTGAGCCTCCCCACAATGACAATGCGGGAACCCACTCGGGGGGGATACGAATATCGGTTGATACTCGTATTATATTTTGAGATAGACATAAGAGAAGAGATTAGAGATAAATATAAGAGAATATAGAGATAGAGAAAATGTTTAGAGATTAGAGATTAAAAAAAAAAGGTAATTTGGGATAATCCGGTTTTAGTCTATTTTTCTTTTTTAAATATTTTCTTTCAATATTTTGTGTTCTTTATTTAAGTACTGATTGGTGACGAATGGTTCTTGTGTAAATAAAGTTCTGTTTATGAACACAGTTTCAATTATTTCGGTCACTCCCCATACACAGATTTGATAAGAAATGTTAACATTATTAAAATCTTTTGAAATACTGAATGTAGAAGAAGTATGATTACGCTAATATTGAGTAGAAATTTCTACTAAATATTGGCGTAATTAAACTGCGACTTGATCAACTAGTTTAGTAGCTACCTACATTTCTTTCCTATAGACCGTCCGGATTGAGAAGCCACATAAAATGTGTTGTATTACCGAAATTATGAAGCTTTTGCATTTCATTTTTATACTACAAATTGAAACTAACTTACTACTAAATTATACTAAAAATCTGTTTTCATCGCTTAATTAGTTTCCGAGAAACCACGCGGGGATGGCTATAGATTTTTTCAGATAAATCAAAGCATTGTAGCTATGTCAAATACAGTCGTACAAAACCATTTTTTTTTTGTATATATTACGCATAAACACTACTAACTCCTACCAAATTTTCTGAAATATCCATCGGCTAGTTTTCGAGTTCGAAGGTGGCTCCTCAATCCAGACCGTCACAGAATTGAGGAGACACCTAAAAGTCCTGTAACTTATCGGGCCTACAAAATTGGGTCATTTATTACTAGTGGTAGTAAGTACCCGCGTTTAAATATGAGATATGGCTCCTCAAGTCAATCCATAAGAAAACTACTATAAATATGAAAACTTGTGAGTATGGATATGGATGGACGTTTGTTACTCTTTCACGCTAAAACGGCTGAACGGATTTGGATAAAATTTGGAACACAGTTAGTTTATAACATGGATACATGGTTATACGTTCCCGTGGGAAAAATTTCGGTTTCCACACGGGCGGAGCCGCTGGCAAAAGCTAGTAATATAATATTTTCTTTAGTGCTAAATCTTACGTGTTTCTAGAATTTTCGATTCGCCCTCTAGTAAATAAACTTCGTGCGAGTCACCTTTTTAAGATAAGTTTTGAACTAGTGCGCAAACTGTAATCATGAATTCAGCATATCATTCTAGACACCCAGCGTAGAAATATTTCTTCAGATATACGAAAAAAAAAACAGCTGTTCCATACATTTTGACCACGTAGGTATTGCACTTTTCTATGAACCAGCTGATTTTTTTGTACAACCGCCGAAAAAGTTCTGCGCTGGGGCTCTAGAATGATATGCTGAATTTATGGTTTGAGTTTGCGCACTGGTTAAAAACTTATCCTGTAGAAAATGCGAATAGACTAATACGACAAAAATATAGATTTGAAATCATTTCACGATTCAATGTATCAACAAATTAACACTTTGCTCATTTGAACGCTTGCCAAATGACGTTGATCTTGCTGGATCATTAATAGAAATAAGTACAAATCATTTTCTAGTAGTTTTTTCCGTTGATATGTATGTAAATAGAAGTGAATCGAGAGGCGTCGTTGGGAAATCTAGAGTTCACATAATGTACATACATAACATCACGCTGGTAGTCCCCGAAGGCTTAGGTAGATATGCACCTGTACTAGTACACAGGAAAAAATTATAGGCTAATTAAGACACCCACAATTCATTCGGTAGTTATGGCTAAGTCCCATTTAATACTGGGCGACTAATTTAGAGATTTAAAACGGTGAAGGAAAACATCGTGAGGAAACCGGCATGTCCTAAAACCAAAAATTTGAAGACTTGTGACATCTACCAACCCGCACTCGGCCCGCGTGGTGGATTACGGCCCACACCCTCTTACCGAGAGGAGGCCTGTGTCCCAACAGTGGGAACATTATAGGCTGATGATGATGATGACTAATTTAGACAGCTATTAAGTATAAAATCCAATAAAAACTCCATAATACTTTGCCAGACCCGGTAATCGAACCCAGGACCTTATACTCAACTGTAGTGTTTGCAACCACTAGACCAACGAGGCAAACGAAACTTAAAAAAAACTGAGTTCAAAAATTAAAACACAACTAGTGAAATATAACGCAGTAAAAAGCATGAAATAAAAATCAAAAATTACAAAATCAAAAAACCCGACTGCCTAAAAGTGAACATTAATTAAAAAAGATGGAAACCAGAAACGTTTTAAGGATGACTATTAGACTGAATACTATAAGCAGGCATCTTCTTAAAAACAATAAAGACCTTTATTGTCTCCGACTGCATGAGATTGGTTTTTAGGCAGTCGGGTTTTTTGATTTTGTTTTATTTTTATTAAGTTTTTAGTTAATATAACTTTTTTTGACGTTAATGGCGCCTATTTATGAAACCCTTTATTTTGATACCCACTCAATAAGTTTTCAGAAAAAAAAAAATTGAAGACAAGTTTCAATTTTGATACACTCAGTCAGTGTCACTCTCATAACTAAGCCGAATCTAACGGCACGGCTCAAGTTGAAATTGATTAAGCCGTTTAGGCTACAGAGCGTGCCAAAGCAATATACATACATAAGGTCGAAACACATAACCCTTCTTCTTACGCAGTCGGGTAAAAATATTCTCATCTGACAGCTGTATTTTGTGCCTAAAGCTTATGATCGCTTAAGTACTACTGTTAGAATGCATCGTTTGGGTATACGAGTACGACCACGGCTTTCAAATGAGATTATTTTCCTGTCTGAAATCGCCAACCAGTCAACCAGTATTCATCACCACAAGCGTGGTGATCAGTACTCGTGCTCGTGCGTTTTTTCTGTGTAAGAAGGGTTCTTTGCCCAGCTGTGGGACAGTAACAGACTGGTGTTATTGACCTCTTGAATGCAAAACCTCCGTTTACCTAAACACGCTAAATGTCGACTTAATCTGAAGGACTTTTTGTTCTTTGGGTAGGCCTTCGGAACAGCGAAGGGTTTCTCAATACATGGTCGAATGCAATATCCTGGCAATATTTACCAACGTGTTGGGTATCGAAATCAAAATCTAAAAGAATATGAAAAAAAAAAAAAAAAAAAAAAAACAATATATTTCGTCTTTCGACGGGCGCAGGTCAACGCCCGGTTGATCAGCTGTTTTTGTAATATTTCGTGGAACGAAATCTTTACGAATTTCCAAAAGCAATACATAACATTCGTTTAGTTCACAAAAAAAAAAAAAATGTACATAATGTCAGTGCTATTTAAAGTTTTGAACAAAGTCGGAACGATGAAATTTTATTTTTTATTTTAATAGTTTTCGATGTCGATAACTAACACGTGGGTAAAGTATTGCCAGCTAATTTAATTTGGCATTGTATATACAGCCGTTAAAACCTAACTAAAGATTCTAAGTGATATAATGCTTTGTAACCTATTAATTAAAGCCTAAAATCGCAGAGCTGCTAACAATCCGAGCCTCATGATACGTTTGTGATTTATGTATAATTAATATGACGAGTGATTTCCTCGACACACATGCGTTCCTGGTACTTGGGTCTGTGCTCCATTATTTAGCGCGAATTAATTAGTCTGCTAATCAAGCTGTGCCAATGAACAACAGCCTCGTTAGCAATTGGCATCGACTGTTACACAAAACAATTTTAGCTTCCAACAAATATGTCAATCATTCTGCCCTGAAACTAAAATTGAAGAATTGAAGATTCTGCCCTTTCCCAATAATACAACATTTAACAAAATTAACGTAAGATCTCATACATCCCAATTAGAGTATTGAGTTAACAGCATAACACGACGACGATAACTTTATTTTGTAAGCTAACTATTATTGAGAAAATTGTGTTGTCCCAAGCAATTACTTTATGCATTTAAAATTGGGTCTTATTAAAGAAAGATTTGATTTCCTTTGTCGTAATTGGAAAAATACTTTTATTAAAAGTAACTGAAATCGATTCCGTAGTCAATTATGAACGAACTACTTCTTGCGTATAAGTGTTCTGTTACACCTTGTATATTGGCTTTTTTTTTTGTTTTTTCAAATAGCTTGTCCCGCTCTGGGTGGAGCTCTGGGAGGGTGTGTCAGACTTTTACTGACTAAAACACGGTATCTCTTTCGAACAACCCGCACCCCTGGCAGGCATCGGCCCTTGTGGACCCCACCAGTTGGTGCTGAGATCTGTGTGAGGCGCGCGTGGAACACAACGCGCCGTCGACCCGGGCTTCGTCCTTACCGGACTGCGAGCTACCCATTACTCGCCATCCGCAAGCCCGCGCCTGCGGTGGCCGGTTAACGACACCCAGGGCGTCCCCTGCGGCGACTAGAGCCGTGAGAGTGCATATACTGCCTCTCACTCACGTGCGCCGCCTGCTTCTTCGCGAGCATTAGGTACTGCTTCGCGGTGATGGCTTCCCATGCACTCTCGCTCCGTACCATGGCCTGGACCAGGGCCGAACGCGAGAGATCGCCGCCGCCGATCGCCTCCACAAGGACACGGCGGTGCTCCACCCAAGCCGGGCTGACCTCCACCGTGTCCTCAGTCCACCTGTAACAGTAGTTACCAGTGTAACACCCGGTCATTTTCTCCCGCCTTATCCGAAACTTGAACCTCCCGAAACAACCGTGTCCAGTGAGGACCTGTGGAAGGTAAGGACGCCGTGGCGCCTCTCAATCCACTCCTCAAAGAGAGGACTTAGCGTGGCAATTGTGGCAGCTGAATACCAATATTGTACATGACGCGACTGCCTATCTGACCTCCAAACCCCAGTTAATGGGTAAAACGAAACCCCCTTTTTTTTTTTTTTTTTTTTTTTTTTTTTTTTTTGGACTTGGCATCTCGCAGTTGACCTTGAGAGGCCGTGACTGCTCAACCGGACTTTCCTGTGAAGGTTTTCAGGAATCTAAAAGCCTCCAGCCAGGGCGTAAACCTACTTAAACCTAAAACGACTGCGCACTGAGGGCACCCCCTGTGGGGTACGAACCTCGGCTCAGGGAGTCGCTGGCGGGGGGGGGGGGCAGCTAGTGCTATCAGGGACAGGCTGGATCAAGTTGTTTTCATGATTATTAGACGGGGAATTTAAAGCTACTGGCTCAGCTGCGGCGCGGGCTGGCGCATCAACGAGCAAGGGACGTTCGGGGGTCTGATCGCTACTCGGGAGTCTTCGCGGGGCGCGAGGACCTTGGCGGCGAGGTCGGTAGGACGGTCGTCGTTTGTGTTTGTGTACTGTACTGGTGGCCCTATTCTTTTCTTGGAGAACAGTGATGGGGTCGTCTGGGTCTGAGAGGACATGTTTCGGCCTGCGAATACTACTGATTCTACTGGGGACATAACTAGCGGCCTTCACAATCAAGGGATTGCGATGTATCTCGGCTTTATCGAAGAAACGCTTCGAGTTGCGTTTCATAAATTAAGCAATAGTGGGCATTTTCAGATCGAGATGGAGGATCTCGTTCCGAACGTACCAAGGGGGAGCCTGTGGCTTGGCGGAGGAAACGGTTTTGGAGGGTCTGCATCCTATGGATGTGTCGGGGGTGCGTGTGTGCAAAGACTGCACATGCATACGTCATGATGGGCCTTATGCACGCCGTGTAAATACGCAATTTGCACTTGAGTGACAATTTGCTACGTGCGTTCAGAACAGAGTGCAACCTTCCGAGAGCGAAGGCGGCGCGTGAGCGCGCCTTCCTGATATGCTCAGAGAAGGAGAGGTGCTGATCTAGAATTACTCCAAGGTATTTGGCTTGCTTTTCCCCAGGGATCGGCTTGCCGAATATGGAGATGGGCGGGAGGGGGTCTTGGCGGCGCTGCGGTCTCTTAAAGAGAACCGCCTGGCTCTTGTCCGGATTTAAAACGATACCCCTTGGTAAGACTGGTATTTCAACTTTTGGTCTTCTGCCGACCCGTAACGGCAGTCAAGGAACCATGAATGACAGTTGGAACCAACGGCGTAACGTTCTTTACAAGGCGCGTAGGAGTCTTGGTATGTAAAGATGGTCACCTATCCACGGAAGAATCCCAGCTAGCGTAACTTAAACTGATGGATCGACTCGGGCGGCTGTTATAACTTTGCCACGAGCCCCTCTCATATATCTCTCAGTAGAAAAATGTCACCGAAAGAAACTGCGGAAAAAATTAAGCCACATTACGAATCTGTTTTTGTCATGTTTGACAATTGAATTCAATTCGAAAGTTTCGTGGACTGACCACGGACTAAACTATCCGTTCCTGTGATCCGTTCCGAAAAATGGCAAAAACGTCAGTCGGATTCGTTAGCGCAGACCTAGCGCGGCGCATGCGAACGCTATCCAATTATTAAAAAAATCCACGCCTATGAATTCATGACCCAATTTAAACTATGTAAATTGAATTCGAGTTTCCGTCAGACTGTTTCAAATAGCCGATCATTTAAATGTTTGTGTTTGTATACTCGTAGGTAAACGTACACATTTGCTTTATTTTTAACCGACTTTAAAAAAAGGAGGAGACCGAACGTATTTTATTTTTCTGTAGTTCCCCGATTTCTCCCCCATTTGTGGACCGATTCTCAAAATTCTTTTTATTTGAAAGAGTATACTCCTGAGGTGGTCCCATTGGCACCAAGTCAGGATCTGATGATGGAATCCCAGGGAAATCGAGGGCAAATTTTGGAGGTATTCATATTCATTTCTAAAGCTATTGAGACATTTCCGTATGGTCATCATCATCTCATGACGCTGAGCTGATGAATGAAGGTACAACTCTTTAACGGTTAGGAGTTAGGTGGAGGTTCGGGCATAACTCTGTCATATATAAATCGATGTGCAAAATTCTTTTTTTGTTCCAAAGGGGTTTATTTCGAAATGGTTCTATTTAAATTTCATATAGATCGGATGATGCGTTTCGGAGACAGACAACGGAACTCTTCGAAAAATGACAGCAAATTAACCGAGATTGCTGCTATAGCATAAATATGCATTGTTTTGACCCCAAGGATGATAAAATTTCGAATTGGTGTGGGGCAGGTACTGTAACTAAAAAGTGAAAAATAAAAACTTTGAAAAAAGTCTTTTTTATATTAAAGGCCCGTGTATTGTAAAGGCTCAGGCGCGCTGCGATAGCTCGACGACGACGCGACTCTTGTAGAACAATTTCTACGAAAACTTCATTGAAATTGTTGTAGAAAAGTCGCGCCTGTCAGAAGAAGCCTTAAATTGGATTTTTGTAATTTTTTTTTGTGTTCTGTATATATTCATCGTTAGACGTCAAAAAGAACACAGGTTAGAAATATGAGTACTTAAGAAATAAAATAAAAACTACCGCTAAATGCAAAAATAAACAAAAAATTACCTATTAGTTTATCTAAAAGCTCATGAGATTTACTATTTTTATCGGCGCCAAACATACTATCAACGCTGTAGATCAACCAAGCTGGCATTATTTAACTTGACGCCATTTTTACTTTGCAGTTTATTTTTTGTAATTTAAATTTTGTGTCAAAAACAAAAAATGGTTTTGGCATACCTATATTTTTGTACACTTGAGCGATTTTGCTTTTCAATTTTGAATGTGAACCTCGTTTAAGGAAACCCTTGCCAAAAAAAATATTTTTTCTTCCAAAATAGGACTACCTACCCAGTAAAAACTTATGCGCTTTGACTTGAAAACATCCTCCAATTTTTTTCTTCGGTCAAAATGATTCCTTATTTCACTGCTTCAATTCAACATTCAAACGTATACATTGAATAACCGACATACGCTTTGGAACTCCTTTCAAAAGGTTTATACACTATATTACAGGTTTCCCCTTATTAGCCATCAACCCCAGCATAACATTGACCTATTTTCCGCTCCTCTGAATTTTAAACCCCTCGTTGTCCGCATTGCGATCAATACAGTACAAAAATAAAGTATAACCTACATTATACAGAACGACTATTATGAATTTTAATGACTACGTTTGAATCCGGAATCTGATGCTTTTTATTTTTTATCTCTATTTTTCTGTTTTAATAATATAATGGAACTATTTCATTTTTGTATTCAGAACAGTAAAATGACATTTGAATCGATATTATAGAAACACAAAATTCAACATCAATTTTGCAACTCTAATGGCCGCCTTCCACTAAAAAAGGGTAATGAGCGGAAACTGAGCTGATGATCTGAGCGGACCGTAGTAAAAATAGTTGTACACTTCCACTAAGAAAGAGTTTCAAATTTTGTCTTCCTTTGCTCAACTCTGCGACCACTTTTGTAACTCTTTGTACTCTTTTGATCCGATTAGTCTGCTCATTCACAGTGGAAGCACTTCTATGAAAAAAGCCGTTGCGAGTTAAACGGAGTCCGTACGGAGCCCGCTCCACTCGCAGGGGAAGGCGGGCATTATTCAGCTTTCAAATAAGTGACTGACCGAAGCTTCGTTATAATTTTCAGCCAAAAAGTCGTGATTCATGATTCATTTCAGGCATATTTTCGTTTTCTGCAATAAACCAGCCGAAGCGTCTTTCAGACTACTTCTTAAAGCTCGACAATATTAGAGGCCCTAGTGTGAGTTTCTTTTAACCATCTCGAGTTTACGCAAAGCCCGCGTTTGGCGCTCCGATTGGCCAAATTAATTAAATGAACTCACACTAGGGCCACAGGTGACGTTCGGCTAACTTCGGGGTGAATCGAATCCGCTCGTGGGTTCACTCAGCTGACTTAAACGGACGCGAGTTTGTTTTGAAGTTGTAAAGCGAGGTTATGTTGTATTTTTTCTTAACACGCATACAGCGGAAATATTGATATTTTTAATGTATAAATCTTTTTCTTTTTCAGCCGAAAATAAGACTAAAGCCGAAGATCAAAATCATTCTCAGTCGGTCTCTAGTTTAAATATTTGGCTACAGAGATAAAATATTACTTAATTACTAAATTCCCATGGAATAGAACGGTGTGTTGTGATTCATCACTGGAGTTCTATCGGTTCGTTGATTGGTACGTTTGTTGTTGAATACTGCTGAACGCAGTAGCATTCAGCAGTATTCAAAACACAACTCAACACAACACAGAACCCAGCAGGGCGAATTAAGGCCCATTGAAATATAGTTAAAGTGTTGGTACATTGAGTAGTTTCAATAGGGTTTAGTGAATTTTTTTAACAGTTTTGTTACACCCACAGCCAGTTGTAGAAACGAAAGCCGTCATTAAATACTAATCTTCCATTATCTTGTTGCAGAAAGCAACTTTAGACTCGATTTTGACGGTGATGTCCTTTAATTTATGAAGGAGTAAAAAAATGAAGATAACATTGAAGTGTTCTACATTATTATGTTCTAATCCAAAAAGGTTTATAGTAGCTGAATGTAATTATTGTAAGATAAAATACAAGGTTTGGCAATAATCCTTTCTGCACTTGTGGCTTCCCTGGTAACTCATTAACAGCATAATTCCATGTAAATTTCTAAAAATTGCTTCCAAATTACACTATTTATTTTAGTTTTGTACACACTTCTTCGACATAATCTTGGGGCGGGCCCCATCGGTTTGTGCTGACATATCTTTGAGGCGCGCGTGGAACACAACGCGCCGTCTTCCGACGTTTCATGTAGATTTATGTGAATTAAAATATTTTGACTTTTATTTTGATATTTAAAGTCATTTGAAGGTTTTTTTAAAGCAGTAGTTCAAAAAAAAAATTTATATTTATAATTATATATATAATTTATAAAATATATATATTTCCTTAAAGGAGCTCAGTAGTGCCTCAGCTTTTGCAAACTGTTGATCCAAAAATTCTCATTCGTTCTTTCATAGGAACTGCTAAAGAAACTAGTGAGCACAAGGGAAAATTATGACGTCACATGCATTCGTCAATTACCAAAACGGATAATGTTTTTGACTTACTATCTCGTGAGGTTTATCAGTCACATTTTTTCCAAATGGGTTCAGTAATTACTGAGTTTTAAGAATGTTAACGTGTATAAGGATTATTTTATCAGTGTTGAGACTGGGTGCAACATATCTAACGTTGTAAGTAAGTAATTGTGTACTTCACTAAAGGTGCGCTTACACGGGCAATTTTTTGAGCAATTATTGCTCGGCAACACTAATGGATCAATCTGGATCAATTAAGTGGAGCAATCTGGAGCAACAACAATAAATTGCGGAGATGTTTCGGGAATATTGCTTCTGATTGCTCCATATATTTCATGGGTTGCCGAATACTTGTATCCGATCGGTTTGGAATTTTTTAATCAATTTTCTTTCTATCTCGTTTGTAGGTACGTATAACTACGTCTCGTCATAGCGAGAGGAACAGGCTGGCGCGCAGCGGCGGCGGCGAGGAGGGCCGTATTGCTTAGGTTTCTAAGTTGCTCCATATTGCATGATATTGTGTGGCCGTATCTCTGGCAACAGGTTGCTACATGTTGCATTGCCCTAAATTGGTGGATGTAGTCGTGACGTCATAGTTGACCAGAATTGGCCAGAACTATTTATTTGGGGTCGAATCGACAGCTACAGAAATATGTACTAGGCAATTGAAAAGTTTTCTGTTCTGTATTTTCATTCCTCTAAGTACCTGGTACTTATTGACAGGCCTATACTGTCCTCCCATACCTATTATCACTGTAATTTGAAAACATTGTAAACGCCAATTATTTTAAAGTGTTCATGTAGTTTTTTGCCAGCTCTATTCCATAGGAAACGACAAATTGGAACCGTGCACCTAGCTTTTGACGTTTCATAAGTGGCATGCAGGTTTATGTGAAATGTATTTTTTTTCTTTTTCATTTTTAGAGTACTTTATGGTACTTTGAGTTCTGCTTAGGGCACTTTAGGGTTAGGGATCATAATGTAAAAACTATTGCGGCGATCGAAATCAATGAATGTAATAATTTAGAGTTGTGGCGAATTCAGAAGATAATGTTTTGGATTCGAGCCAACTCAATCTCGACCGGGAAAATGTGATAGGGTGTGGGGAGATGTAACTACATATCTATATTATTCATATGGTGGCTTCCGCCCGCGGCTCTGCCTTCATGGTATACTTATCGATAAAATGTCCTTCCCATTTTCAACAAAACTTCGTAAAAATAGGTCCATCCGCTTAACAGATTAGCCGAAACAAGCAAACAGACAAAAAAATAAAAAACTTATTGTTGTACTTATGATCCACGAATGACAGCCTGGACCAAATTGCTTAACGTGGTTTCCGAGGCACGAAGGATTCCGCGGACCAACCGCTGCAAGCGTAGTTTAACATGATCCAATCGCCGCCGCCGGTTGTTATTTACCCACAAGCTGTGTACACACTTAATGAAAATCAGCGGAAATTATTTCCTTTCCATCTGCTCCAATTTTCCCCTTTAATACATTTCTTCAGAGCACCAATACGGAAATGAGTTTTCTGAAAAAAGTCTTCGGTACTCGGAACGGATATTTGCAAATAGAAAATTATTTCGACGAATTTTCACCACACCCTTTATACGCCGTTATATTGTTTTAATACTTTAAAAAGGTCGGTATTATGAACAACTTGTACAATGGGATCATCGCTGAAATCATGAAATAAATAAAAACGAGCTGATCCATACATTTATGTTCGCATAGCTCGACACAATGTATAGATATTATTTTTTTGTTGGGTGGGGTTATCGTCAAATAACTTCTCCCGCTGTGGGTGGAGCAGGAGGGCGTGTCAGACTTTTACTGTCTAAAACCCACCCGTGTTCCCTCAGTAGCCCGTATGGCAGGGGCTGCGGTATCTCTGTCGTACAAACTCGCACCCCTGGCAGGCATCGGCCCTTGCGGGCCCCGTCACTTTGTGCTGACATCTCTTTGAGGCGCGCGTGGAACACAACGCGCCGTCGAGTTGGGCTTGGTCCTTACCGGACAGCGAGCTACCCATTACTCGCCGTCCGCAAGCTCATGCCTACGGTGGCCGGAAATCGGCCTGGGATTCCCGACGCCCAGGGCGTCTCCGTCTCCTGCGGCGGCTAGGGTCGTGAGGATGGATGGGACCATTTTTATTTCACGATTTCGGGATCGAAATGTAACGGTGTATATGTACTTAATGTTCAACAATGGACGCAAATGTTTTCACATCGCGTTTTATTTTTTCCACTCTGGCCTGTGTCGTTCGTGGCATGCTACCCTGTCCTGTGTCCGTCCTATGTTACGTAGTCCATTCTAAAAATCCAAATAAATTGTTTGTTTGTAATGTCGAAATAACAGCTTTTTACTGAATGAATTTGAAAGTACATATATACCTAAATAACATAATCAGCCTATTATGTTCCAACTGCTGGGACATAGGCCTCCTCTCTGTGAGAGGGAGGGGCCATAATCGACCACGCGGGGCCAGCGCGGGTTGGTGGATGTCACATGTCTTCGAGTTTTTCCGTTCGAATAATCCGTTTTGAGAGCAATGATGATCAAATTATTTACGAATTGGTTCGAACTCTCGCCCTACAACTCGTAAGTCGCGGCCATTAGCACTGGGTCAGTTTTGCTCACAGTACGTACGGTACTTAAAACAAAATAATACGTAATTTTTAAATGTTTGCTTGTCTGTCTGTATGCCTGTTTGACAACAGCATAATCTCTGTATTTCGCGAAGGGTTAAACGGAGTTGTAAAAAGTTTGGGAAATTCTTGTTAACCACCACTATCAACAGGCATGACCAATTCTATTTCACGCGCGCTTCAAAGAGATGTCAGTACCATCTGGTGGGGTCCGCAAGGGCCGATGCCTGCCAGGGGTGCAGTTTGTTCGAAAGAGATACCGTGGCTCCTGGCACACAGGCAACTGAAGGAACACGGGTGCGTTTTAGTCAGTAAAAGTCTGACACGCCCTCCTGCTCCACCCAGAGCGGGAGAAGTTATTTGATGATTTCTCAACTGCAAAAAAAAAAACAATTCTATCTCTATTCTACCAAGAATGGACATAGTTATTTCTTGAACTTGACATCCCGTCTGCCCGAGTACGAGGCGACCGGTAGATTCGCGTTTCTATGAAGACAAACACACTAACTAAAGCAACGGGGCGGTATCTAACTAGTAGATGTATGTGCTAAGATTTTTTCGCCAAGCACTCATTCAATGGGATTAAATGAACTTGGAAGGTGTGTTGTTAATATTATGTTTATTTAAAAATGTTTCTACTTCCAAGTGTCAAAGGTAGAGAAGAAATGGCCGTCACGCTTGACATGGGAGACTTTTGTCGGCTGAAGAATAGAAACATTATTTTCGTCTACTTTATCATTGCCATGCAGAAATCTTTCTACAATCTGTAATTCTTTCGGCGACAAAACCCGTTGCTATATTGACGATTGTCCACGACTTAAAACTCATAAGCCTCCACTGTTCACGAGTCAAGTATAAACACCACATTTCGAGGCTCGAGGTACATGGACATACCTGGTTGTTCTAAACCGTGTAATAGGCCAAAAGAGGCGATCCGCTTCACGTATCACCACCAGAGCCGTGACAAAACCCCATTGTGAGCCACCAGACCGGGGATGACGTCATGCCCATTTGCAGCCCACATTGTTTGAGCGCATACCGGAGGCGTATAGCCGTAATATCACCACAATTATCACTAGTACTGAGGTACTGAAGTAGTGAAGTACCGTAGCCCTTTGTCTAGAGTAGGGCCATCAAAGGTAATTAAGCAAGCCTCGTGAATGTGAGGAGGATGCAGTCGCTTTTCAAAATGTGTTGTGACAGGAAGTGTGCTTTTCATAGAATAGAAAAGAATAGACTTTTTATTGTGTTTATTTTCGTCACCTTTCTGAAGAACATCACCGATATGGTCACTATTATGTCCTCCTAGGGCGTCCTCTCCTGGCGATTCCACTCACCGTTAGCCACCCTTCATTCATCCTCTGAACATGACCAAACCGTCTAAGCACACTCGTTCCAATTTTTGTCACTAAGTACAATTTAGGGCATTTCCAATGCTAACCAAATAAATTATAGTATTATGCCTAACTGGGTTGTGGAGGTCAGATAGGCAGTCGCTCCATGTAAAATACTGGTATTCAGCTGCATCCGGTTAGACTGGAAGCCCCAACGTGATTGGGAAAAGGCTAGGCAGATGATGATATTGCCTATAATTATAGTAAAATACAAAAAGTTTTTATCATCAAGCGCAAAATGATACTGGCCACATAGTCTTGCTGAACATTCATTTTAATTTCGTCATTCTTCTTGGAATTAATCGGAAGTCACAAATGATCGTTGAATTCTGATTTTTGTATTAGGAAGATTTTCCTCGTAGGCATAGTTTATTAGAGTATTGTAATAATATCAGTCTGAAGAGCAATTACCAAGTCATGTGTGTCTCTTGTGTCTCAAACCTTGGGCCTCAAACTACAACCTCGTTAGTAATTGGTCACTTTCTCCACTCCGTGAACGATGTGCTATTTTCTATCATTCTTCCTAAACCTTTTCTATCTTTACAACATTACGAAGCCGAGGGGCAGACTGAAGAGCCGTAACAGCTTTCTCGAGTCTACCATCCCACTGTATGACGGTAGCTCTAGTAAACTGCGGTTTCTGCAAACAGCCCCCTCTAGCTGACTATGTTCAGCCTGCAGAAAGGCTGCCAACGGGCTACCAACCTCCATGGCTCACCAATCAATCTCTTAATCGACTAAGAAGCCAGGTGGGCCGGAGCCGGCACAACTTGGTCAGGTGTGGGGACTCCGATGAGCCCCAGTACTGTACAGCCACATCACAAACTATGCCCCACTTCTTGACGTGTCCTCTGTGCACTTAACACCTGCACCATGGAAGACCTTTGCGAGGCCAACGATAACTATGTCGCAATGGCTTAGAGCTGGTCGAAGCTTATTGAAACCCAACAATTGGAATCATCGCCACGACGAAGAAGAGACAAATTTCGGAACGGGTTAATAAAAACCACGAAAATGACACGAAAAACGAGGCTTCCGAAATTAAAGTAGTTTTTCACTTGGTAGTATTTTTTTCGATAGTCAATTGTTTTTATTTGTAAAAGCTTTAATTTTTTACGTTTTAGTTATGGTACTGTGGGATATTTTTGTATGGTCACTAAATTTCCACTAGATTGGGATTCGAACCCGAACTAATATATTATTAGCAAGATGAGCGTAAAGTGCGGCGGAAGGATGAAATAATGAAGTGAGAACAGATGAAGAATATTATTAAGCGATATGAGGATAACGCTTGAATTAAATTACACGGAAAAAAACCAAGCATATTTATATGATTAAACAATAGTTTGTTATTTTTCCGCCTGGTTCCGCCACAGTACCTACCTACCCCACACCAATTCGTATACCACTTCTTGCTATGTAAACAACAGGGACAGGAAGCAGCAGAACGTCATCAAGATACCCAATTTGATTAAATACGCACCTATTATCGAAGGTAACGCAAAAACTGTCCAAGCAAAGTTTATACAATTTGTATTGGACCACTCCTGAGCGAACAACCTACCCATCCAATAATTTAAAAAAAACGATCCAAAAATGCCGGAGATATCCATATTGATTTGATATAGATATTGTGGAACATACCTATGTTCCAACATAGGTATATTCATCAAAATCTCCGGCATTTGTATGTAGGTACATACAAAAAAGAAACAAACAGACGAATTTTAAACCACCCCCTTTTTGAATTTGGCTAAAAATGGAGTTCATTAAACACCCTAAGCAAGGAAAAATAAACCGATCATTAAGAAAGAGGTCATCTATTCCAAGCAGAATCTATTGTTTCCACTCAGAGTCTCAGAGCCATCAGCCAGCCCTAAGCGTGCTACTCATATTTATGTACCTTTAAATACACGCGTGTCTACTATGCGTATCTACGTGTTTGCCGTGATGAGTAACCAGTGAGTCACTGATAGCTTGTGTAAACAAAGTAATGATTTGTTTTGTTTGTTTATGCCTAATGCGCGCAGTCTATCTATGAGGACGAAGTATAGTGTATACTATGTTTCTGTGCGAGTTTCTAAGTCGACGTAACAAAATCGGTGTTCGTTTCAATGGCGCGGCCAAAGCAAAATTTAAAAAAAAAAGATCTAGCCGATACCTCGCTGAAAAAGCATCGCAGACGTCTGAAATTGTTTGTGAAACCCAGATTTGAATTTGTGAAAATTCATAAAAAAAAATACAACAAAATATCCTAGGTCTATATTTCAGGAGCTATGAGACTAAAGTACGACTTTTTCTCGTATGGCGCTGATACTTGGACGCTGAAAGCTGCTGACCGAAAACGCGTTGACGCTTTTGAGATGTGGTGCTGGATGAAGATGCTGCGTATCCCCTGGACAGCATATCGGACAAACGTCGCCATACTGCGAGAGCTCAAAATCTCCACACGACTGTCATCCGAGTGCCTGCGCAGAGTCTTGGAATACTTCGATCACATTGCGAGGAAAGACGATGGCAACCTGGAAAAGTTAATCGTGACCGACAAGGTAGACGGGAAAATACCTCGTAGACGCAGCCCAATACGATGGTCCGACCAGATCCGCACGGCCCTTGACTCCACAGTCCACAGCGGCCTTCACACAGCCAGTGACAGAGAGAGATGGAAAAAGATCATCCGAGAAAAGGTGATACTGAAGGGAGGTCACGACCCTCAGCATTGAGGAATACGACGTAAGGAGGATGAGACTAAAACCCCATGGCTGCGCTTTTTCAGCGACATATCGGCGACATCGTGTTTTTTACCTTATCAACGGCGCGGCCATGGGGTTATAGTCTTACAGCTCCTAAAATATAAACCTAGGAATTTTTTTTGAATTTTTTATTTTACAGATTCAATCTATCATTTACCTCAGGTCTCTGCAACGCTTATTTTTAAAAATCTCCGAGGCCGCGCGGTTCTCCGCGTTTAAATGTCGCGGCCACGTTCAAAACGCAGTAAAAAATTTAAACCATAACTCACAAAATTATGGTTTTGGGAATCAACTTTTACATTTTTTTACAAAATCCTGGTATTAAGATTATTTTTAAATATTGCTTTGGCCGCACCATTGAAACGGACACCAATATCGCGCACTTGATTTTCAACGCACTGCTTTGAGCTGAGAGTTGATAATCGAACAGTGTGTTTTTTCGACGCGATGAGATGCACTCTTTTGGATTGTCAATGCTCGGTTCAACACTGAGGGTATAAAATACAGTGCGCGTAAAAATCCCGCTGTGATATTATTACGTCCTAGTGTACATCGACCGTTAGGTAGATATCCATAGAGGAATTGCTTTTGTGCCTTGTTGATGACATTGTATTATTTTTTGTTTCAGGTAATAATCTTGCAGGGTCATACTGATTATCAAACATAGCAGGTATGTAGTTAGACTTTTAGGTTTTTTTTTTTCTTGAGGGTGGTAAATCATCAAATAACTTCACCTACTCTGGACGGAGCGGGAGGGCGTGTCAGACTTTTACTGACTAAAACCCGCCCGTGTTCCTTCAGTTGCCTGTGTGCCTGGGGCGACGGTATCTCTTTCGAACCACCTGCACCCCTGCCAGGAGGCATACAGGGTGACATGACATCAACGCGCAAACTGGAACCATGAATTCAGCACAAATCGGTCATAATGTATGAAACGGCTAATTTTTATGGTTCCGATAATCCTAATGCATAACGAAACCCTTATAGGATCACTCGTGTAGCTGTCTGGATGACTCTCTGTACGTCTCTCACAGCCAAGTTGCTCAGAATCTACTAGACTGATAAAGTTGACATTTGGTACACGTATGAATTTATGTGATCCAAAGACTCGTGTAACTAATATATTTACTATATGAATTTTGAATATTGGGGTCACTCTTGGGGGCAAAGACAATTGCAAACTGTACACGGATTGACAGACACGTTACACCGTGTCACATTTCAAATGGTCTTGTTGTGAGGGTCTTAATGAAATGTTTTGTAAACAACATAACAGGAACTGGGTTGTGGAGGTCAGATAGGCAGTCACTCTCTGTAAAATACCGGTACTCAGCTGCATCCGATTAGACTGGAAGCCGATTAAAGGCTAGGCAGATAACGAATATCGAAACTGGTATTGCCAATAATAACATCGTAAATATCCAATCAATTTCGCTTGAACTACCGGCTTACTATTTTCGGGGTAGATCAGGCATACTGTCGGTGTACCCGTAATTCGCACGTTATACACACCATGTACGGCTCCAGATTATTCGACCGAGCTATAATTCTATTGTTAGTATTTTCACACGTTTGACCACAACTGAATATTCAGCGTTATCATTTATTTAATTTTGAGCTCATCCAATTTGTTAGTAATTTAATGCATAATTTAAACACAGGGTTTTAGTTCAATTTTGTAGGTACCTACATGTCTCATCATCATCATCGTCATCATTTCAGCCGAAAGACGTCCATTGCTGGACATAGGCCTCCCACAGGCTCCTCCACTTCGACCGATTCTGTGCTTTCCACATCCAGCGGATTCCTGCGGCCTTCACAAGGTCATCGGTCCATCTTGTGGGAGATCTTCCCACTCTAGGTCTTCCGGTACGCGGTCGCCAATCCAGAACCATTCGGCCCCATCGGCCTTCTGTTCTGGGAGCAATACACTACCCTGGGTGACATAGACTATATTTTATCCCCGTATTCCCACGGGCACGGGAACTACGCGGGTGAAACCGCGGTGCGCTGCTAGTATACAATAATTTAATTCTAACTCTAACAAATGGTAAGCGATCGTAAGCTTTAGGGCGAACTGGCATACGACCTTGGGTTTCAGATGAGAATATTGTCGTGTTACATACTTTTTATTAAAAACTTTTATTTATTATTAATAGTTGAAAACTTTTTAAACTTCACTTGTATGTCCCCGAACTTTGCAATCTATATTTCACCAACTTCCACTGAAACTATCGGGCTGTTTGTCGCACACGTTTGGTTCTCGTGATAATGTACGATAAAAGCTTTATGATTTTTGTAATAATTTAAACTATTATTTAGAGCGTGATTTTTATGTAGTCGGGCTTTCGTTTTTGAACGTATTTTTGCAAATGTGAGAATAGATAAAATAAACCAAACAGCAACATGGTTACTGACTGCCTAGGATCACAATAATCATAAATCTTTATTTATGTCGACATCATAGACGCACAGGTTCATAGAACACACCATCTTATAGAGAAAGGTGTCTGAGATAGGAGGATCATGCATAAGTTACAGATCACACGGCTCTTTTCAGTTAGAGTTTTAAGTACGTTTAAAATTGCATTTAAGTGATAAGTACACACGCAAAGGCTTGTGTCCAGCAGTGGACGTTTTCCGGCTGATATGATGACACGCAAAGCCTACTTATTTAAAAGAAAAATTGAAAAAATTAAATTGCTTTCGTACTCATAAAACTGGGAAAAATTGCAAATGATATTGACTAATATCTATTTTGCATAGCATAATTATAATGTTACAGCCTTACAGCAATAAATGAAGAAATTCTACGGAATTCTGTGAAGTCACAACAAGAACCACCTATGTATGTTAATACAATTTTATAGTGTGAATGATTTTGAATTAATGGTATCTTTTTATAATATGGTTTTTATAAAGTAATTCTAATTTAATGGTGTTTCTAATTAAATGTCTTACATAATAACCGCATAACTAAAGGCTCAGTAATAAAAAAATAAACTGACATTAATGATTTACCATTCTATTTAAAGGGTATCTGTGACGTTGTACTGTTTGCTGATGATACTTCTCTTATCTTTAAAGTAGACAGGAATAGACAAGATTTTGACGACGTAAACAGTGCACTCTCAATGGTTACGGATTGGTTTACCACGAATAATTTAGTTCTCAATGCTAAGAAAACTAAATGTATAAAGTTCGCTTTGCCGAATGTAAAAAATCTGGGACCCAACATCGTCTTAGAAAATGAGGTGCTTGAAACTGTAGACTCGGCAGTTTTTCTGGGCATAACAGTAGATGCCAAACTTCAGTGGGGATCACACATATCAAGCCTAGCGGGAAGGCTCAGTTCGGCTGCCTACGCCGTCAGGAAAGTAAGACAATACACTGACGTTGATACAGCTCGGTTAGTCTATTTTAGTTATTTTCATAGCGTTATGTCCTACGGCATTCTGCTGTGGGGCAAAGCCGCTGACATTCAAAATATTTTTGTTCTGCAAAAACGAGTTGTACGTGCAATTTACCAATTAGGTTCTAGAGTTTCTCTGAGAGATTTTTTCAAAGATATTGGTATTCTCACGGTGGCATCACAATTCATCTTCGCTAACATCTTATATATTAGGCAAAATATACACTTATACACTAAAAACAGTGATATTCATAATATAATATTAATACCAGAAATAAGGACAAACTACGTGGTCCCTTTCACCGGCTTCATAAAGTTCATAACTCATTCGTTGGGCTCGGTATCACCTTTTATAACAAGCTTCCCTCTTCTTTGCTAGATTTACATTTTAATGCGTTTAAAGCTAAAGTAAAATCAAATCTTTGTTCGCAGGCATACTATTCAATCAACGACTACTTAAACGTTAAGAATTGTTGGTCGCTGTGATTAACTCAAGACAACGTTTGTGTTCTTTCACCAGAATTAGCTTACCTACTGACAGGTTATATGAGTTACTCCATAGCATTGTTTATTTTATTTGACTGTATAAACCATTTTTATTTTTAATATTGAAATTTCCATTTTTTTTTTTGATGAAATTTAATTACTTATACCTATTACTGTATAGAATCAAGTTCTTCCAACTTATCAGACAGCTGTGCTGCTGGGGAGTTTGTTGCGCCACTTCTTCCCAGCTAAAGCACTAGGAAGTGTCGAAGGGTGGGCGTTTTTGGGGGACTGTCTTATGTAATTTTGACGTTCGAAAAGTGCTGACTCTCAGCCTAGTTTGAATAAATGACTTTTGATTTTGATTTTGATTTTGAATAACGATGCAGCATATCATCATCATCTGCCTAGCCTTTTCCCAACTATGTTGGGGTCGGCTTCCAGTCTAACCGGATGCAGCTGAATACCAGTATTTTACATGGAGCGACTGCCTATCTGACCTCCACAACCCAGTTACTAGGTAATACGATACCCCTTGTTAAGACTGGTTGTCAGACTTTCGGGCTTCTGACAATCCGTAACGACTGTCAAAGATCCACAAATGATAGCCGGGACCAACGGCTTAACGTGCTTTCCGAGGCACGGAGGGGTCTTGGTATGTAAAGATGGTCACCCATCCACGGACCAACCGCGGCAAGCATAGCTTAACCTGACCGATCGATCCGTGCAGCTATTGTTATTTAGCCACAAGCCCCTCTCATATCAAACGAACGCAATTACTTCGCAACTCCCTCGGTGCTCTCCTAGGGCGCAAGACAAGTTACAAGTCATCCTTTGAGGTTTCTATTTTAGAAAAACTCGTGAGTAACATAAATAGAGATGGGTGATGCATTATGGGATCAAACTCGTGGATCAAACGAACGCAATTAATTCGCAAGTCTTTCTGTGCGCTTTTACTTCGCCGTGTGCGAACCTCTAGCTTAAGTTTGAAGACGAGTTTTAAGACTTCCTTTGAGGTTTCTATTTTTGAAACAAGTATTCGAAATTGAGTTCGGTTTTCTTTTCATGTAAGCTTTAGGTCTCTGAAATGGGATCGAGAATGGGACAGGTGCGATACGGATTAAAGTGTACGGATACGTTTGATGTTCTACTTCTACTTTGTGGAGCATTTGAAATAGTATAAAGAGTTTTAATGAGTTAGACAGACTTCTTAGACGTTCAAATAAGAATCTTGTCTGTTTCAGATGTTCTTTCCAATATTTTTTTAATTAACTCGCAAATGTTTGATTGATTCTGTCTAGTTAAGAATCTTCACGCACAGACTAAGCTAACATGGCTCGTAAATATATTTTTACAACCAACTTCAAAAAGAAAAATAACGTCAATTTCAGAAGTCGTTGTTTTCTAAAACTGCTTCGTAAAAATTTAAAATTGTTTGTGAAACTACTCACAGAAATACAATCATTTATGTTTCCTTTATCCTTCACATGACCTTCCATATCTACGATATCTACAACAGCGCTCCTTCTCGTCAATCCAAGCGATATACAAAATGATTCATAGCGACGATTTCATTGAGTACAATCAGATCTCGGAAGCGCTGACTCACAGCTGATTGGAAATCTATTTGTGTAGCGAGATAAGCCGTTACGAGAGAATTTTGCTCATTAGTCGAGGTTTCAATAATTATCTTGTTAGTGACGCTACACATATATGACATGACTGTATTTAAACCGCGTTCAGTTAAAAGGGGACAAGGCTTAAAAATACCAATATACGTTTAGTAATCAATGTACCCACTGACCTTTCACTGTGCACTGACGATCCAGAAGCACTTGTAGAATCTGTGGACAAACAAAGTAGGTAATGAACACCACAATTTTAGTATTAAGAAGACAGGTATAAACAATTAGGGTTCAATTATAGCATAATCACATAATCAGCCTATAATGTTCCCACTGCTGGGACACAGGCCGCCTCTCTGTGAGAGGGAGTGGGCTATATCTCACTCCTGTCCTGGGTTAGGACATGAGACTTTTTTATCCCGGTGGTACGATCCCGTGGTATACTTTCCGACCACCATGCGGCAAAATTAGCTAGCAGCAGCTACTGTTGGGACAAAGGCTTTCTTTCGTTGAAAGGGAGTAGATCTAATCTACCATTTTGGTTCTAGGACATGCCGATTTCCTCACGAGGTTATCCTTCACCATGTTGAGAGAGCAGCAGGGTTAGAACGAGGACGGCAAAATATGTATTTTAGAGGGCAAAAAAATATGTCGAATATGTTATGTACAAATTTTTAATAATTTGAATCATATAACGTTCCAATTAACGCTGGCACGGTCAGTCCATAAAATCGGACACAGATAAAAAAAGGCTATGAGAATTAACATTATCGCAGGATACATTTTAATCTGCTTAGCAACAAGACTGCTTCGATAGGTACGGATAAATGGCGATAGGAGGGAGAATGTCGGCGCTTCGTCGGGTATTGGCTTAAAGTGGAACGTCTAGCAAGGGTTTGTTTTATTTTATTGGATTTTAATGAAAACTTTTGCAGGCATCGACTTCGTTACGGTCACATTTTAAATTCATATACCTACATTTTTTTATTGCATTTCATAAAGTACACAGGATAAGTTTTTATCCAGTGCGCAAACTGTAACCAAGTATTCAGCATAAGACAGCGCGGAAATTTTTCGTCGATTATATAAAAAAAAACAGCTGTTTCCTAGAAAAGTGCACAACCTATGCGGTCAAAATGTATGGAACAGCTGATTTTATTTTTGCTTAACCGACGCAATTTTTTTGCCCTGGGGCGTCTAGGATTAGGTATATGATGAATTCATGGTTACAGTTTGCGTGCTGGATAAAAACTTATCCTGTATAGATGACTGACTTTTGCTTTGATTTTTATTCTTTTTGTTCGGCTACTAAGAGTACCTGCTTACCAATAGTCTTCCACAAAAATTGGGCTAACAAATGCAAAAATATTTTTTCAAATACGACTGGTTGTTCCATAGATTACCGCGTTCAAACAAACTTGCAGCTTGTTATTATTATAAAGATTATTATAGCATTTATAAACAAAATGACTGATATCAATTTAATTTATTTTATCAAACCATTAATTTAAAGTTTTCTGTCCGTATGTTTCTGTATGCACACAAAAATAGTCGACATTACAAAATTCAATTTCAAAGGGACAAATGCATACTAAAATTGCTAATT
The DNA here is from genome assembly GCA_949987655.1 of Polymixis flavicincta. Classification (NCBI taxonomy): domain Eukaryota; kingdom Metazoa; phylum Arthropoda; class Insecta; order Lepidoptera; family Noctuidae; genus Polymixis; species Polymixis flavicincta. Next base: position 2,971,936 of record OX465171.1, on the reverse strand, counting down.
GCTTGCAAATGCATACCCTCAGGGAATGTGCTCTGAATCTGTGAGATTACCATAACAATCATCGCCATCATCGAATCTGGGGCACGCTATTGCTCCATCATGGAACATTCTGACAAAGCAATAGTGGCATTCTATCCTTTGTAACGTTGGTAGTCTGTGCAAATTCAATTAGGTCGCGACTTAGGCTATCAGATTCCTTTGCTATAGATGATAAATCCTAGCAAAAGATTTTAAGCATCACTCGTTTAAACAAAAACGTTTATTTTTGCTGCTAAAGTATGTTTCTTTTCATGCCCTACCAAAACTTACAAATAAAAATTGTTTAAAAACACGCTTTAATAGAAAACCAAGCTTATAAAACAGTCATTTATTAATCACTGTTTCCTTATTTGAATATTTTAGAAATTATTTACTTTTTTTTCATTTTTAAACTATTATTTATTTTCTATCTTTTTATTTCGGCTAGCTATAGAAGCCTATTTTTTAGGTTATTTAAACAATTTGTTTTTGGTTTGTCATCAAGAGGTTCTTGTATTGTCATCAATCCTTGAAAAGTGTGCAAAATTCCAAATCAATCTGATGTCTTGCAGTGGGCGAAATTCGAGTACCAAGATTCCGTTACACACATATTATGTACGACATATGAATGTATTAGCTGGATATGTATCGAGCTAATAAAAGCGTGTAACCTCTCTGTACTAGTCCAATGCCTACTTCAGGAAGCATATCCGGTACGGCTCGCAGTCCTTGCTTTATCTTCCATACCATTACAGCGCCCCCCGGTCTACTTCTTCATATGCAATGATCTCTATAGCACCATAAAACATGAAACTTCGAGGGCTAGTGCAAATCATGGAGTACATTCGATTAGTCGAGTCTGGTCAAACCATGCTGGGGACGGTGCATGCAATTCCAAAGGGTAGACTGGGGGAGAATACATGTTACGTATGTATGTACCATCCTAAAAAAACTAAAATTATAAATGCAAAAGCAACTTTGTTTGTTACGCTTTTATGCTAAAATGGCTGAACAGATTTTAATGAAATTTGCCACACAGGTAGACTATGACCTGAGTAAGGGCATAATGCTACTTTTCATCCTGTGTCGCAGATGAAGTCGCGGGCAACAGCTAGTTTTACATAAAAGTAAACGTTTAAATAAATGTGATAGTAAACTACCAAGTTTATGTAAATTAGCAGGATACTTTCCCCCTTATTCGTAAACGTTGCTTAAAGTTAAATAGTGATTAGCGTCTACAAGCAGTTGTCTGAAGTTTTTGTGAGACTAACGACTGCCAATTCATGTTTATATATAGGGATTAATAAGTATTGTAAAATAAATACGTCATCCAATAATGCACACTCAATTACAGGTTACCACAGCTTACACATTAGGAGCCATCCATAAATTACGTCACAAATTTTTTATGCTTATTTGACCCACCGCCTCCGTCCTTGTCACTTGTAAAACCCCTCCTCCTTGTGTGATCTCAAACATTTTCCAATTTTGTATTTAGAAGTACATAATTAAATGAAAACAGCAGTTTTTTTTTTAAATAAAATCAACTTAAAGTAAAATAATTTAGACAATAGTCATTTTAACATGTGACGTCACAAAGCTTTTGATCCCGCTGGCCCTTGCTACACAATGACAGATTTCGTTGACCCCTCCCACCCCCCCAACGTTTCACGCAATTTATGGATTGCCCCTTATCGAATACACAAATGCTCTAATACATAATAAAATAGTAAAATTAAGAATCCTACATAAAAATAAAAATGTTTGTTACTCAATCACGCTTAATGATCTAAGCAGTTGTAATTTCGCTAACAGATAGTTTATATGCCTTATTGACATATTGACACGCTCTCCTGCTCCACCCAGAGCGGGAGAAGTTATTTGAGAATTTCCCACAGTTATCGATGTTACCCCAGCAAAAAAAAAAAACAAACCGCTTTCGTGAGCCTTTACAAAATCAAATGTAATTTATTCAAATTAGGCTGAGAATCAGCACTTTTCGAACGTCAAAATACATAAGACAGTCCCCCAAACGCCCACCCTTCACCACTTCCTAGTGTTTTAGCTGGAAAGAAAAAGTGGCGCGACAAACTCTCCAGCAGCACAGCTGCGTTTAGTCGGATGGACTTGATTCTATAAATACATTGGTGCCGATTCTGTTGTCACAAAATTCTCTAAACTAGACTAAAAATCACCAAAATTTAGTTTATTCCTGTCAAACGACGATTTCCTATTCTGAAATTGACTAAAATGACACAACTTAACTATATTTTAGTTTGACAGCACTAAGATTGCACTGAATTATTAGTTTAGTGAAAATGGTAATTTTGCTATTCTGTTGTTGTCAATTTCATTATTGTATTCAACCTAAAATTTTGGTTGTCTAACTAAATCTGACTATTTTTAATCGCGATTAAATAGGTGTGGAATAAAATTAGTTGTCAAGAACTAAAATTCACACCGACACCTCGACTTCTGGTGCAAAAATACTGATTTTTTTTCTTTTCTTTTGCTTATATCTCGAAAACGGTGTGTCCTATCGCAAAAATAATGAAAATTTTGACCCCCTTTATAATACCCCAATCACCTCTAAAACTCAACATGTGGATAATATTTTTTGATATTTTCCATGAAAAAAGTGAAAATTCCATATAAATCACGTCGAGGCTGCCGACCCCGGCGCGCTGCTGGCTCTAAAAAAAACACGGGGTAGGGCAAACAAGTACCACGTTGCGAAGCCAACACATACCACGTGCGAGTCGCGATTGTCAAATTCGATTTTAGTTGTGTCAAAATAGTTTTTGAGAGATATTTTTTTGCAGAATAGCGTTTAGATTCTCATAGTAAAAAGTAAGGAATTTTAGTTATAGTTTAGTTCGGTGTACAACAGAATCGGCACCATTGTCGTGTCTACATTTTCCTAACAAATAAAATGATAAAAATAGAGTAGACAATTCAATTTAATAAGAGAGAAAAACAAAATAATGAAGTTAATAAAAAGAGGTACCTCCCTAGAAAATACGCACTCAAGGAAGAGGTGAGGAAAGTACAAAACATAAAACTTGACAATGGCGATGTCTGTAGTTCTGGTGTCAAATAGTACGTTCCACTTAACTTGATAATGGCGTTAGGTCAGGTATGCGGTTTAGGTTTCCAATAGTGCCATCCACTTAGTCCATTATATTTGAGATGCCACTCTAGGAGGCGGTCCGCCTTTTCAAGGTCATTGTCAGAGAACTTCGCTAGCAACCGTTGTCTTTGGCTGCCTTGGTAATCGCGTAACATTGATGCAATTATGCAAACGACGTGTTCTTCATGTTGAAATAATATATTTTTCTTTAATCCGACACTCTCAATCCCATCTGCTCAGCCCCCGAATTCTTTGCAGCCCCTATTAAGGTAATATGAGTACATTATAATTCGTTGCTTCATTCTTCATATATGATTATAACAACGTAGTTTCCTTTACTTACTAGGTAACTTCGCACATTTTTTAAAGATTTTAATTTTAAAACGATTGAGTGACGTAGTTCCGTTACGCCTGTGCCTCTGTGTTGTCACTGACGTCTAGCTCATTCCTTTTTCGTGCGCGGTAACTATCGCACGCGTCCCTCAAGCAACATTCCAAAAAGGAGCGCGCAATCAAGAATTGAGCACTATGCTAGAAAAATTCGCAAATTGGAAGAAAAAGAAAAACATCGACGAAGAATTAGACCGTTACTATTATCTTCATCAGATGACGAAGGTAAGCAACAATGCATTAATTAGTGAGTGTTCTAAAAGTGATTAGTGAAACTTATTAACAGTTTTGTTTATGCTCTGGGATTGACTGCGAGTCAATAACTTTGACATTTTTACAAAACGAAATGAAAGATAATGTATACCTAACATTGCATCGGGGTTGACTGCGAGTCTTCAACGATGACAAACAAGCACATAAATACGTACAATCTAAAGTAGATGTACCGTTAACGTGCTAAATTTCATTTCACAACTTTATTTTCCACTACCCTCAAATGGTTTTCTTCACAACCTCAAATTGCAAATCGTAATTACAGGTAACGAAGAGTCCGTCGAGGCCCTGGGTAATGATTATGAAACCATTATGGAACCAAGATCCGTTCTACCCGATGTTTCGCAAGCAGTGGAACTGGAACCAGGTAATAACCCCGACCAACACGATGGTCAGGCGGCACCCTGTTTTCAAGAGGAAACCTGTCCTAGCTTAGAACCTGAACTAGATCCTGATCTGCTGTCAGCTCTCGGCGAATCCACGTCAGACTCACCTGAATATGGTGACAATATTCACGGTAATTTATCACAATTGTGGCTTCCTTTGCTGAGGAAGGGGATGCCTAGAGAAAGTAAAGCTGTGCTTCTGAAAGAGTACCTTGTGCCAGACAATTGTCGGTTTATTCAAGCTCCAAAACTGAACGCAGAAATCTCAGCGGCGGTACCAGACATGGTGCGTAATCGTGACAAGACACTTACAGTATCTCAACAGCAACTAGGTACAGGTATCACTGCCATCAACAGAGGCATGGATCTGCTGCTAAAGAGCGATAACAAGGTGCAAGCTATGAAACATTTGAGCAATGGTTGCCGCCTACTATGTGACTCACATTACTTGGCAACGCAGACTCGAGTGAAGTTAATCACTCCTAGTTTGGACAAGGCTTTCTTAAATATAATAAACGAGTCTGAAAGGGACGAATCACTGTTTGGCTCGTCCTTATCAGAGAAAATTAAAGCTGCCAAAGCCATTGAAAAACAAGGTCTTTCCATAAAGAAGACTGCGAAGGTGACCAAACCGCCTCAACAGCCTAACACACGCCCGGCTTACCAGGGAAACTGGAACCCGCCTCCACGATACCCGGCGAACAGGGGGGGGCGGGGTGCATACAGGAGGCCGGCGACAGCAGGGAATCGCCGCCCATACACGCCGTCAACTCAAACACAACGCCCTGTGACGCAGGACAAGCCGCGGGCACCTGCTCAGAGTCACCGTTAACACAGGTACATGCGGGTAGACTTACCCACTTTTACGATCGATGGTTAAAAATAACTAACAACAATGTTGTTCTTGATTGGTTGAAAAATGGATATCCAATACCTTTTCTTATGCCTGTAAGTCAATCAATAATCCCTAAAAATAACCTATCATATAATGAAAAATCAGACATGATGAAAGCGATTAATCACCTAAAATCATTAGGGGCCATCTCAGAGTGCGATGTAACTAAAGATCAATTTGTATCTAAAATATTTCTGACTAGAAAACCTAACGGTGATAACCGTTTCATATTAAATTTGAAATCCCTGAATAAATTAATAAATAACGAACATTTTAAAATGGAGGATTACCGAACAGCATGCAAACTGATACCACGCAACGGATACTTAGCCACTATCGACTTGAAAGATGCGTATTTCCTCTTAGCCATTAGGCATGATGACCGTAAATATTTAAAATTTCGATTCAAGCCCAATAATTCGCAAAAAACTAAAACTTTCAGTTTTAATTGCATGCCGTTCGGTTTATCCGTAGCCCCACGGGTATTTACTAAGTTAATGAAAGAAATTATAACATACCTCAGACATCGCGGTTTCCAGTCAGTATGTTATTTAGACGATATTTTATGTATAGGAGATACTTATGAAAAGTGTCTTAATAATGTAAACGAAACTTTGAAACTACTCGAGTTTTTAGGTTTCGTTGTCAATTACGACAAAAGCATGCTAAAACCTCGACAATCCTGCAAGTATTTGGGATTTTGCTATGATACCAGAAGCCTCAATATAGAATTGCCAGCCGAAAAGCGACGTAACATTGCCGAGTTGGTTACTAAATTTACAAAACTACATTCATGTTCAATTCGCGAATTAGCTCGTTTTATAGGTATATTAGTCGCGGCTTGCCCGGCCGTAAAGTACTCTTGGTTATACACAAAGATTTTAGAGCGACAAAAATACCTTGCGCTACTGAAACATGATAATAATTATGAAGTAAAAATTAACTTACCTAATATTGTATTAGAAGATTTGTACTGGTGGCTGTCTAATATCGATACAACTCGCAATTTTATGCGCCCGCCTAATTTCGAAATCGAAATCTATACAGATGCGTCAAGGTCAGGTTGGGGTTCTGTTTGCAAAAACGCTCAAGTACATGGTAAATGGAAGTTGTCGGAAAAGGCATGCCATATCAACTACTTAGAGCTAATGGCGGCCTTTTTAGGATTAAAGTCATTTACCGGCGATGTAACCAACTGTGCAATATTACTTCGCATGGACAATACGACTGCAATCAGTTACGTGAATCGTATGGGGGGTATTCAATATCCCCACTTAAACGACCTGGCCAGGTCCCTTTGGAAATGGTGTGAGCAGCGTGACCTTTGGGTATATGCGTCATACGTAAATACGAAAGAAAACCGTGCTGATGCCGCGTCCAGAATAGTAAACCCGGATACGGAATGGTCCCTGTCCAATGATGCCTTCCAGGATATTATAAAATATTTTGGTCAACCGGACATAGACTTATTCGCGTCGCGCGATAATGCCAAGTGTACCAAATTCGTCTCATGGAGACAAGACCCCGACGCAGTATCAGTCGATGCATTTACACTAGATTGGAATACCTATTACTTTTATGCTTTCCCACCTTTTTCTCTAATATTAAAATGCCTTAGAAAAATCATCGATGATAATGCATGCGGCATACTAGTATATCCTAACTGGCCATCACAACCTTGGTTCCCATTGTTACAAAACCTTATAGTTTCCGAAATAGTTTATTTAAATCCCAATAAATACCTTTTGCAATCTCATTTCAGAGAATTCCACCCCTTGCACAAGAACCTTACCCTGGGTGTCGCGAGGCTCTCCGGCAAGCTTACAGCCGACGGGGTGCCTGTGCAGACTCAACTACGCTGATGCTGTCATCCTTTTCTAACAGTACTATTCAGCAATATAATACCTCACTTAAGCTTTGGTGGCAATATTGTACAGCAAACAATATTAATGTATTTTTCCCTCCGAAATCTTCTATACTTTCATTCTTAACGTTACAATTTAATAGCGGGTGTTCGTATGGCAGCTTAAATTCTCATCGGTCTGCTTTATCAGCCCTCATAGGCAATAATATCGGTTCGGACGAATCCATTAAGCGTCTCCTTAAAGGCGCGTATAAACTAAGACCTTTAAGACCAAAATATTCCACCACTTGGAATCCCCAACTGGTTTTAAATTTTATTTCAACTTGGTTCCCTAACAAAGACCTACCTCTAGAGAAAATCACAAAAAAAACTTGCGATTCTTTTAGCAATCTGCACAGCTCACAGGGTACAAACTCTTTCATTAATTAAACTCGAGAACATATGTTTCTCGGATAGCGGAATAAAAATTGTAATAACGGATATCATCAAGACGTCCGCACCTGGTAGGGACCAGCCAGTCTTGTTCTTGCCATACTTCAGGGAAAATACTTCCATTTGCCCAGCTACAGTTCTCTCAGATTATATTTCTATAACTAAAAATATAAGACCTGAGAGTACATGCAATCTGTTGTTGACGTACAAACGGCCACACAAAGCTGCTACCACGCAAACCATCAGTAGATGGATCAAACACATGCTGTCAGAGAGTGGCGTCGATATCAACATATTTAGCGCACATAGCACAAGACATGCGGCCACGTCAGCCGCGAGCTTGGCCGGAGTTAACATAGAAACTATTCGCAAAACCGCAGGGTGGACTAGTTCATCAAATTCATTCGCCCGTTTTTATAATAGGTCTATTATAAACGAAGGCGAGTTTGCCAGGTCTGTCTGCCTACCATCAGAAAACTAATCGTGATTAACCAAATGTTATTATTATAATACAGTTCAGAAATGCTTTTGTTTAAGTTAAGTAACATTAAGATCTCCATTAAGTTAATTTCAGTTAATAGGAAATTGGTAAAAATACCTATACAATTATGAATCTGTACACAAGACTGATTAATTGATAAATAAAACGATAATGATTCACAAATCTTTTTGTTTAATTCTCTCTCCTCTCGAAACTTTCTGGCTCTTAACATCTACGTTGTTATAATCATATATGAAGAATGAAGCAACGAATTATAATATATGATCAAACGAACTTACAAGTGAAGTTCGATCTTTATTATGATGAGTTGCTTCATTCGAAGATATGATCTCCCTCCCTCCCTAACACAAGGATATTCCCAGATACAGAGAAAGTTTCGAATCATAAGTACCATTACTAGACTCCAAAAAATGAGCTAGACGTCAGTGACAACACAGAGGCACAGGCGTAACGGAACTACGTCACTCAATCGTTTTAAAATTAAAATCTTTAAAAAATGTGCGAAGTTACCTAGTAAGTAAAGGAAACTACGTTGTTATAATCATATCTTCGAATGAAGCAACTCATCATAATAAAGATCGAACTTCACTTGTAAGTTCGTTTGATCATATATAATTACCTCAACGGCAGATCCCCAATTATTCCTAGCTTCAGCTTGTCACATCGACGAATCGTTTAAGACCGATTCGCAGAGTACTAACACAGGAAACAAAGTGCGAAATATAATAAAATAATAATGTAAGAAAGTCGTAAAAGGATACTAAAACATGAAGATGATGTGGATGAATGAAAAAGAAAAGGAAGCGTAAGTACAGTATCAGTAATAAACAGATAATATAACATAAAAACTGTAAACTGTCTATACGGAAACGTCATTTTTGCGTACTCTTTCGACGACAAAACGCTCGTCTAGGGTTCTCATGCTAAGCCTGCAATCTAGTCTATTGTACTCATTGGCGCGAAGTTTCTATGGCGCCCCTGTGTTGTGACGTCACATACTAGTAGTGTTGTGTCTCTCTAGCATCGACTTTATGGCATATGTCCATGATTTGAAAAATGAAATATAAAATCCAGTCAAATATTAGATTGCTCAACACAATTTCAAGCATCGCGAGATGCAAAAAAGCTCTGCATGACCACTTTGCAGATTCATAATTACAGCACTTGTAGCGAGGAATTGCAGTATTTTATTTTATAGCTTCAGCGTTGAATTATGAAAAGATTGCTCTAGTAAGAATATAGTTTGATCATAAGTAGCTCGAATGCTCTCGTATTAACTTAAAGCTCGTCATAGGTGGCAGCACAGGCGAACGTCTACAAATCGTCTTTGCTATGATTAATTTTCTGTCGAAAACGAATTAAACGAAAACTAGATAAAAAATAAGTAGGCGCATATTGAGTCCTCACCGTTTGTTTTCGTGAAAACCTTGTACTAGATGTTTTTACTTAGGGTTTAGTGACAAATGTTCCTATGGTTCCCGATACAGGTGTAGCCATTATATTAGCCCGATACTAGATTTAGTAGGCTCATTGTATTCCTTATGAAGCTTTCACCGGTTATAATTTTTTTCAGTTTTGAGCAGATACGCAACCAATATTAGACGACATCTTAAACTATTTTGCTATTTGCAACAAATTTTCGTAGGATTTTTGGCACTTCCGCAGACCGTACTGTATTTGCTTTTGCTTGGTACTAGATTTTTTATGCTCATTTCATTTGAGCTTTCTTCGATTGGGACTTTTTTCATTCCTAAGCATATTTACGGCCAGTATTAGTACCTATTGGATCTGTCAGTCATAGTGGCTTTTATGCTTTTTTTATTTTGTGTATGGCATCTCGCAGTTGACCTTGAGAGGCCGTGACTGCTCAACCGGACTTTGCTGTGAAGGCATTTTTAGTAAAACTAAAAGCCTTCAGCCAGGACATAAAAACCTACTTAAACTAAAGCAAATGCACGCTGTGGGCACCCCCTGTGGGTTACGGACCTCGACTCAGTGCGTCACTGGCGGCGGGGGGGGGGGGGCAGCAAGTGGGGACAGGCTGGATTAAAATATTTTCATTATTATTAACAATCGGGGAATTTAACTCTACTGGCTCAGCTGCGGCGCGGGCTGGCACATCAACGAGCAAGGGACGGTCGGGGGTCTCATCGTTAACTCGTGGTCTTCGCAGGGCGCGAGGTCCTCGGCGGCGAGGTTGGAAGGACGGTTTTTTGTGTTTGTGTATTGTACTGGTGGCCCTATTCTTTTCTTGGAGAACAGTAATTCGGTCATCTGGGTCGGAAAGGACATGTCTCGGCCGGCGGATTCTACTGATTCTACTGGGGACATAACTAGCGGCCTTCACAATCAAGGGATTGCGATGTTTCTCGGCTTTATCGAAGAAACGCTTCGAGTTGCGTTTCAGAAATTTAGCTATCGTAGGCATTTTCAGATCCAGATGGAGAATCTCGTTCCGAACGAACCATGGGGAGCCTGTGGCTTGGCGAAGGAATCGATTTTGGAGGGTCTGCATCCTATGGATGAATCGAGGTTTGGCTTTTATGCAAAACAAAATCATCCTTTAAAGTTCCTACTGCTGGGACACAAACCTCCTCTCTATGAGAGGGAGTGGCCGTATCTACCACGCGAGCCCAGTATGGGTTGGTAGAGTCATACGAAGTCTTCGAATTTTTGGTTCTACGACATGCCGGTTTTCTTTCGATGTTTTTCTTCTCCGTTTTGGGAGCAGTGGAGAAATGAAATACACAAAGTAAGGCGTCGATCAACTTGTCCTGCTCTTTGTAAGCTATATTATTGTTACACCCTAAACTAAAACATCTTCTTAACGATATGCCAATGCAATGCCTTTTTTTTTAGATTGAATCTCAGACTATTCACTGCTTTGTAAAGAAACAAAATCGTTTATATCAAAACATGAATCACGCATAATCCTACTGTAAGGGACTACTAGAGGGGTGAGCAGATCTATACCGTCGAACGTTCGTATATAACCACGAGGGAGAAGGGATATGGACATGGGCTGTTTATGATGTTCTTTCCTGTTACTGTTGACTAGCATCATCCCACAGCTGGGCAAACGCCTCTACCCATGACTTCCAACTCTTTCGATCCAGTGCTAAAGTGGACCACTGGTTGTATGTTTGCACCAGCTCTTCCCGCTATCTTCTACGGGGTCTGCCGCCACGCCTTCTGGCTGTTCATGGGTTCCACGTAGTGGTTCTTTTGGCCCAGCTCACCAAGTATGTTTTTCAGATGTTTTTATTGTTTTAAAGTTACACAGTAGAAGAGATAATCGGATTATTTCTATGAGTAAAGTCGGCAATCGTCAGTACAATATTCAGGATAAATTTTGAACCAGTGCGTGAACTGTAACCATGAATTCAGCATATTTTTATAACCCACCCTAAAGACTTCACCATTCACACTCACAAACAGAACATACTGTCACACATACACACACACACCCTCACACACACGCACTCACCCCCACACATAAACATACACAAACGCACACATACAAATTATTCAAATGTCAAATAAAATGTAAAACCATATCATCTGTAATTTCGAATTCTGCAATTATGATTATTTATTTATATACTCTTTATTGTACACCAGAAAATACATGACAAAAATAAAACATTAAACACTAAAAACATACAATGGGCGGCCTTATCGCTTTCTGCGATCTCTTCCAGGCAACCTTGGAATGGACAGTGATTGCGTGGACATAAAAATGGGGTTGATTTTGGTGCAAAAAATAGATACATAGATATATTCATATATACTGTATAATAGATACTTAAATACATACATACTAACTATTTAAGCAAAGAAGATAATTGACGACTACAGATTAAAACAGCTACAACAAAATCACAACAACAAGTAATGCTCCTTCACGAGTCTCTTGAACACAGGTAAAGATTGCGCGCGTTTTATTTGAACTGGCAATGCATTCCACAAACGAGCGGCCTGAACAGAAAAGGATTTGTCGAAGAAAGTTGTGGAATGCATTGGCATTTTAAGCTTTAAGTTGTCTGATGACCTCAACAATTTTGTGTGGGAATCGCAAAGATACTGGAAACGTTTTTTAAGATAGAGAGGGGTGTAAGGGGAAAAGAGCACATTATATAAAAGGGAAAGAATATGGGCATTCCGGCGAAGGCGAATTGGTAACCACTTGAGCTTCACACGAAATTCGGAAACATGGTCATATTTGCGCAAACCGAATATGAACCTTATACAGACATTTTGAAGCCGCTCAAGCTTATCGAGTTGGTCTTGGGTAACGTCAAGATAGCTGGCATCAGCATAATCAAGGATGGGTAATAGAAGTGATTGTGCAAGCGCAATCTTGGTGGCAGTCGGCAGAAAATTACGCAGTCTTTTCAAAGATGCAGCGGATGCAAATAGCTTGCGGCTAACTTCCTGTAGCTGGGCAGTCCAAGAGAAGTTCTTGTCAATGAAGATTCCCAAGTTTTTTACTTTTTCGCTGAAGGGGATAATAGAGTTGTCAAAGGAAACTTGGGGAAGAGTCGTCCAGTCAATTCTTGAGACCGTCCTAGAACTGCCAACCACAACAACCTGCGTCTTAATGGGATTGACCATAAGTCCATACCTCTTGCTCCAGTCGCATATCCGGGCTAGATCGCGATTAATCACCAATATAGCCTCGGACAGATTTCCGAGAGGAGCTCGAGAGTAGATTTGTAAATCATCTGCATAAAGATGGTAGGAAGAAATTAGTTCGTTGGAGATAGAGTTAATAAAAACTGCGAAAAGTAAAGGAGAAAGAACGCCACCCTGTGGCACACCAGCAGAAGTATTACACCAGGAAGACAAAGTCTCTCCGATGCAAATACGTTGCCGACGTCCGAACAGGTAACTACGAAACCAGTCAATTACCGATGGAGATATATTAAGAGAGCATAGAATACCAAGCAATACATCGAAATCAACAGTATTAAAAGCATTGCTGAAATCCAGCAAAGCTAAGACCGTTAGATTACCATTTTCCATGGCTGACCTTATATCATCCGTAATATTCACAAGCGCTGTGGTGGTGCTATGACCAGGACGGAAACCAGACTGGAAAGGGTTGAGGAGATTATTTTTGGAGAGGAAAATGCTTAATTGATCGTGGATTAACCGCTCAAGGACTTTGGATAGAAAAGGTAAGACGGATATTGGACGATATTCAGAAAAGGATGAAGGATTAGACTTTTTAGGTAATGGAATTATTTGAGCATCTTTCCATGAACATGGAAAAACACCACTAGATGCAGAAAAATTGAGGATATGACAAATGACGGGAAGGATTTCATCCAGCACAGGGACTAACATATTACGGCTGATACAGTCACTTCCTACCGCATTGGAAGTAATTGATAGTATGCTCTTCTTAACATCACATGCGGAGAATTGACCAAAAACAAATGGAGAAAAACTGGGAGTCGGAAGAGAAGAAAGATTATGCAGTGTATTCAATTTTATTGTCCTATCAAAATCGGACGAAGCAGTAAAATGATTGTTCATTGAATCTATGTCTAAATCTTTTGTGATAGTCTCTTGTCGGGATTTACCGACCCCCAATGACTTAAGAAATTTCCAAACTTTGGATGTGTCCCCATTTTGGACAGAAGTATGGATGTGATGGCGATTGGCATTCCTACACACCTTATTGCAGTGAGTGCGGATTGAGACATAATTTTCCCTGTTAGTATCATTAGGCCTACGCTTAAACTTAGACTTTGCCGTTACTTTTTTGTGCATTATTGTTTTAATCTCATCTGTGAGCCACGGCGCCGGCAAATGTCTAACCTTAACTGCTCGAACAGGTGCATGATGGTCATAGAGCTCCATAACTTTAGCCGCAAAAATGTTGACTTGCACATCGACAGATGTAGCGGCAAATAGAGCAGACCAATCTATATTGCTGGCATCCCTGCAGAGATCGTCAACATTCATACCTCCAAAATTACGCTGCATGAGAATCTTCGGTTTTGCCTTAGGTGGGCGAATTTTGTATGATAGAAAGATCAGGTCATGATATGAAAAGGCATCGGCTGAGCATTGGCCATGCTTAGCGACGCGATCAAGAGAAGAAACGAAAATCAAGTCAAGAAGCGAAGGAGTACAGTTAGGAAAATGATGAGTGGCACTCAGCGGTAAAATGGAAAGGTTGCTGGAGGCCGAAATATTAGTCAAAGAAGAAGAGCGGTGGTCTTTTTTCAGAAGACAAGTATTAAAGTCACCCATGATTATACTATGACTGTAAAAAGGGATCAGCATTTCTAGTAGGTTTTCAAAAGATGAAAAGAAATTAACGCGTAAAGAGGGACAGTAGTAGACTCCAAGAAGTAGTTTGATTGTATGTTAACTTTAGAACACTTGTTCTGGATGCAATTATTTTTTGTAACTAAAATATGTATGGGCTGTATATACCACTGCCCTTAATACAAGTTATTATATAACTTAGTAAGGGTGCTGGTTGCAACACCTACCTGTCTGTTAACTAGCATAAGTCAAGTGTACCAAAAAAAAAATGTTCTATACCCCCAGAAGCCCCCCAGCGCAGAAAATTGTCATCGGTTATATAAAAAAGTATCAGCTGTTCCATACATTATGACCGCGTAGGTATTGCACTTTTCTATGAAACAGCAGATTCTTCTTTTTGTATAGCCGACGAAAAATTTCTGCGCTGGGTTAAAAATTTCTGCGTTGTCTAGAATGATATACTGAATTCATGGTTTGCACACTGTATTGCACACTGGTTAAAAATGTATCCTGTATGTATTATAATATTTACCAGTTGCACGATGTTGTGTAGTTTAGTACTAAAGACTTTAGGGATGCCGGCAATGGTGCTAGTTTTATGGTGGAACTTCATTCAGTAATGACTTTAAATGTTTAAGGCGCTGCCCAAACGTTGTACAACGTAGGACGCTCAGATTTTTGTCGCTCAGTTAAGCGTATTGGTATCTACACATTAAAAGCCAGAAAAAATAAGAGTGTATTGTCAAATGTTACAAGAAAAGACTTATTTCAATAAAAAGTAGTACTTATCATGATAGAACAGAGTTAAAAAAAAAAATACGTCGCAAAAATCACAAAGTTTTGAGCGTGAACTATCGTATTTTATGTAAAGATGATAAAGGAAATTAAATAAACTAAAGCAAAACCTAAAAAATATTCTACTGAGCCGTGCATTTATTTTTAATCAAACGCATCGCTGCGCTGTTGAGAACCTCATTTGTTGCCGCGAAGCTCTTTGACGTACAAATTAGCTTACCGCACCTTAAACACCTACATTGGGCACACAAGAATGCTTTGTACTACGGTAGGAGAAATACCGAAATAATTAACAGTTTTTACTTTTAGTAGAACGTTATGTAGAACTGCTTATGTACTGGGAAAGAGTTGCACTGTTCTTGAAATTTGGTCGAAGGCCTACACTGAGGGTTTTTAAGGCAACTGTAATTGCAGGCCGATCATTGTCATCTAACGAAGTCCATTGTAAAACTTATTTGTTTATTTATTAAGGTACAACAACAGAGGGGCTCGTGGCTAAGTAAAAACAGCCGCAAGGGCTATCCATCAGGTTAAGCTACGCTTGCTACAGTTGGTCCGTGAACGGGTGACCATTTTTACAAGACAGAAATACTAGACAAACCGTCAGTGCCGGCTGTCATTCGTTGATATTCGACAGCCGTTACGGGTCGTCTGAAGCCCGAAAGTCTGACAACCAGTCTTACCAAAGGTTATCGTGTTACCCAGTAACTGGGTTGCGGAGTTCAGATATGCAGTCGCTCCATGTAAAATACTAGTATTCAGCTGCATCCAGTTAGACTGGAAGCTGACACCAACATAGTTGGGAAAAGGCTAGGTAGATGATGAAGCAATTTATGTGAAAGCGTTTGTTATTTCTAACTCGTAAATTGCCCTCATCAAAAGATAACTGGGGTTGGAAATTTCAACCCCTATTATGTCGTAGAAGAACTCTCCTTTAAGGATTATATTCCACAGTATGCTAACACTCCAATTAGGGTTATTAGTCGATTAGCAGGAGTTTACTCGCACATAACGGGTGAATCGATACTTTTAAATAGGATATAATTTTCTTTATGCGATTTGATGTTAATTTGTTTCTGCGTGAATTGACAACTCCTGAAATACGCATTAGGCAACGTACTCTTAGCAATTTTACTCACAACACTTCTGTGCTTTAGTGTACTTTTTTCGTAACTTTATTATACCAGTAGCTTAATAGGTATTAATGAAGATGTCAATTCGCCCACAAATAAATAAACTTCGTGCAAATCGCCTACAGAAACATCATCTGTTAAGCCTTTTCCCAACTATGTTGAGGTCGGCTTCCAGTCTAACTGGATGCAGCTGAATACCAGTAGGTATTTTAAATGGGGCTACTGCCTATCTGACTCCCTTTGGTAAGACTGTTTGTGAGACTTTCGGACTTCCGACCACCCGTAACGACTGTCAAAGATCTAGGAATACCAACCGGGACCAACAGCTCAACGTGTTTTACGAGACACGGAGGGGTTTTGGTATGTAAAGGATGGTCACCCATCCACGGACCAACAGCGGCAAGCGTAGCTTAACCTGATCAATCGACCCGTACGGCTGTAATTAGGTACTTATGCACAAGCTACTCTCCGAGGGCAGTGGTGGCCCATTTGTAACGGCCGCGACTTACGAGATGCAGGTCGTAGGTTCGAACCCAGACAGGCGGTTTATTTAAATGATTTTATCACTACTGCTCTCACCGTTTTGAGAGAAGGAAAACATCGTGAGGGAACCGGAATGTCCTACCGACTTCTGCCAACCCGCTCTGGGCCCGCGTGGTGGATTATGGCCCGCTCCCTCTCTCAGAGAGGTCTCTGTCCCAGCAGTGGGAGCACTATAGGGTGATTATGCTGAGCTCTTCTATTTAACATATTATTTAAAATTTCCCAGTCTCCTGTTAACCTGAAGCCATTTGAAAATCGCTATCTTTTTAGTATTTTTCTTACAAACATATTTACCTAAGAATATTTCCAGCGTAGGAACATGTTCTGGCTCGTGTAAGGTAGAATTATTATGTAAGGTTTTCCGTCGCGGCAAATATGATAAGGGAAAATGGCTGCGACGCGACACGAGAGGTGCTTAATTATCTCACTACGATGCATCAAAGTTACTTTGTCAGTAAGGCAATTTGCCTTTAAAAATAACGAAAAGCAAGTTTTCTGCTGCGTTTTCACGCTAAAATGGCTTGACGGATTCTGATGCAATTTGACACGTTAATTAACCATGACCTGAATAAGGACATAGCCGACTTTTCAACCTGGGTCGCAGATGAAGTTGCGGGCAGCAGCTAGTTATTTATAAATGACTAGCAGCGCTCCGCGGTGTGACCCGCGTAGTTCCCGTTCCGGTGGGAATACCCCCGTATTCCCACCGGAACGGGAACTACGCGGGGTAAAATATATGTCTGCCTATGTCTCCCGGGGATAGTGTAGCTTCCCAACCGTGAAAGAATTTTTCAAATCGGTTCAGTAGTTTCGGAGCCTATTCAATGCAAAAAAAAACAAACAATCAAATCTTTCCTCTTGATAATATTAGTATAGACTAGCTTTTGCCAGCGGTTTCGTCCACGTGCAGGTCAGAAATCATCCCACGGGAACGTACTACCAGGATATTAAGTTAATAATTCTATTTACTGGCAGCAACTGGATGAGAGTTGCCGAGAATCGAGCTGAATGGCGTGCAATTGGAGAGGCCTATGTCCAGCAGTGGACTGCTGTAGGCTGATGATGAATTATATTTGATAATCCGGCTTATGAACTATCTGTGTGCCAAATTTCGTCCGAATCCGTTCAGCCGTTGTTGCGTGATGGAGTAACAAACATCCAAACATGTAGGATAAATTATTTTATTTCTGTGATAATAACAAGGTTTGTACTAACACTTTTACACGTCAACCCTATTTTAGTGAGCTTAACGACCCGCGAGAACCCACAAGACGCTACCAGCAGGCCTAGACAAAACACATTTCAATGAATTTTGTCTCTAGGCCTAGATCTCCAGGGCCCCAATTCTGTATCGTTATTATGATTCCCCGCGGAATCCTACTACGTTCAAACTACGTCAATATCGTTATTTTTAAGAAACCAATGTAACGATAAGGAATCGAAATATCATATTCTGTATGCTCCAAGACAATTTGTCGATATTATTAATACGATATTAGCAGAATTCGTGTGTGATTGACGTGGTTACGAGTCAGGAATAGTTAAGAGGTCATGTCATAGTGAAATCAGGCTCAGGACATTTTCGTAATACTCCAAACCGCCAAACAGTTATAAAGTCATGCATTCAATCTAGCCTGCATGATATGGTACTCATATTTACAGTTAGTTTAAATGTCATCAAAAATATCATCATGATAATTTTCATAAGTGATGTCACGTATTTGTCATATAAATAAATTTAAAAATTACAATATAATTCGCTTAGCTACTATCATATTATAATCAGCACCACTAATTGCGTAACTCATGATTAATCATAATCAGTTTCGTTTTGAAACGGATTTTTGAAACCATTGCTTCACATGTTCGAAAAATGTGTCTGCTCAATAACGTAAATAACGCAATGAATATTGTTGAACTGTCAAAATGAAACCGATTATGATTAATCGCGAGTTACGCAATTAGGGTGCAGATCTTTCTAGTAATAAAGAAAAAGTAACATCTCCCAATTTTTACATATCAACTATACGTTATTTGGGACGTGGCAATGATTTCATTGAAGCTAGATGGATTTGTCCTTACGTTTCCAGATATTTGTACTTCGATCCGACATACAGACTATGTACTTAGTGCTTATGTACTAAGCTAGCGGTGTCGTTCATTCATAAGGAACGGACATGTTGTAAAAACAAAACATCTCGGCGCCGCGTATTCGACATATTCGTCGATTCGCATGAATTCATTTTCCCGAAACGGGCGAATCTACACCTTTAATTAAAGAATATTTTATTTTCTCCAGGCGATTTTATGAAGTTATTTTTATTCATTTGTGTGCGAATGGACAACTCCAGCAATACGTATACGCAATTGGCGCGTTATGAATTTTATTCAATAAAGTAATAACATTAGTTTGATTAGTAAGAAAAAAAAAATGTTAGCTACTGTTTTAATTATTAATTAAATTTTAAATATATTAATTTTATAAGAGTTAACTTCGTGCGAATAGCCTCCAGAAATTAATACATCATTTAAAGTGTCTATCCCCGCGTTTCGCTGCGCATTCAGATAAAAATGGAAACCATTTTGTTTACGTGACTTTGGTCAGTAACTCGTATGGCCGGTTAAGATATTATAAGTATTTTTGTTATTGGTATTATTACCATTTGCGCTGTACCTGGAAGCCGAATTAGTGCCCAGGACTGGGTTGAGGACAGATAGGCAGTCGCTCCATGTAAAATACTGTTATTCACCTGTATCTGATTTGGAAGGCGTACCCTGTGAATAGCACCATCCCACGTCTTCCCGTGGGTGACGTAAAAAGCGGCTAAGAGACTTACTAGAGAATGCGCAGCCGCATTCTCTATGCATTTTACCACCATACTGCGTTCACCATAACGCCTGCCAAGTGTGGCGATTGTAGCAAACCTCCCCAAACTGGGGGAGGTTTATTTCCAGAAGTGGATGTCTTTCGGCTGAAATTATGATGATAATTATTTGGCAGGATGCCGAAAAGCCTATGATGACTTCATCCAATTCGAAACAGCAGACACAAAGAAATCCATTTGATGAAATCAATCAGGAAACAAAACTTTGTATCGATATTCGAATGCCTACACAATAAATAACATAAAATACTCCAACAAGCCATTGTATTCGAAAAGTATCGGTTTTCCTCAATTTCCCATCTCGCTCTAGCTCTTGCAAATGTAAATCTCTGTTCTTGTCTCGTCAAGTACCGTTTGAGAACTTTAATTGATGTTCAGGGGTCATTCGTTTACACTAGCTTTTTCCCGTTGCTTTGCCTGCGTGAATCTGGGAACGTTGTGCTAAAAAGTGTAATAAGCAACAACAAGGTCAAAATCTATTAAAAAGCATTTTTTTTTTTTTGGTGGCCGGCTTAACTTTTCTACGCTTTTCTAAACTCATAAATGTGCTGAATATTGATCGTAACAGTTTGCGCGTCGGTGTCCCTGACGTTTATTTTAACTGAAACCGAATTCTGCCTACCCTTATCTTAGATTGGGCGTAATAAAATGAGCTGGGTAAACAACAAAACCGGAAAACGACGTAATTTTTCATGCGATCAACACTTTTGACATTCACACAAATACTTTCGGAATTCTTCGACAAAGTTCGGCAAAACTTCGTAATCATCAAAAACGAAAAGAACGAAGAACAAACAAAGGAGTGTTTGCTTTGCGGTTGGAACGCCTTGGAAACTTAGTAAAAATTCTTCGAAATTTCGGAACAATATTGGATCATGGAGCTTCCTGACGATGAATGAATACCAGTATTCTACACTGCAAAATCAAATCAAATGCATTTACTTCAAATAGGCCCATAAAAGGCACTTTTGAACGTCAACATTTACATTAAAATAGAATTGATTCTGGTTGTACCTCCCAAACGGTAGTTTCACTTTGTTCCCATTAGTAAGATCGGCATAGTGAATCTTTACTACTTCTCTAGTCCTCGTAAAACATGATTCAAGATTTTAAAAGCGCTCACTCGGGCTGTGAATATGGCCAGCGCTTTGCCAATAAGACCATTCCACCCGACGACGTCGCAGACAGATGTCATCGTTTAAATTGCTAATGCTGGCAAACTCGATGAACTGTAAAAAATTTTGGACGTGCAAGCAGAAATAGACCCTAAAGAATCTTTTAGTTCCAAGAGTTTCAATCGGAGCGGAAATGTACTTACGTACATTTCCGCTCCGATTGAAAGACTGAGATTGTAAATCACACAGCGGTAGTGTATCTAAGAACATTCGAAGAGATCAAAAATTCGAATGACTCGTTGGTTTAGTGGTCGTATGCGCTAAGCATGAGGTCCTGGAATCTATTTCCAGGTCGGGCAAACTGTTATTGGCTGTGTCTATCTGGGATTTCCCAGTAGCAACCTGGAGTCTGAGTTTGTGCCCGGTTGATGGCAATAGGCTCGTCCCATATTACATCGGACTTTGTGTTGGTGTAGTACAGAGGCCAATCCTTCAGGAAAACAAGGCATGATGTTTACAAGTGGAGCACTAAACATTAGAAAGCCAATTCTTGTAATTAAAAACGTTCAAAATCTAGTCGCAGTGTCAGCTCGGCGACAATCAAACGTCAAAAACGTGTCAAAAATATATGAAAACTCGACGTATTTTTGATAGATTGAGACTGAGATCAGTAGGCCAATTCTACTAATTAAAAACGTTCGCAGTGTCATATCGGCGACAATCGAATTTCAAAAATTTGACAAAAATGTATAGGATTTTTTGACAGATTGACACTGAGATCAGACTGTGAACGTTCTTAAAATTAGTAGAATTGCCCCTCAGACTGTGAACATTCATAAAATTACGAGATATTCCCCTTTGATACTCTAATTCCGTATTAACTGTTGCATGGATATGCAACTTATATCTAAAATATAGTGGCAGCAGTATTTGGATTGCCTGTGGTATATACAAATAGTAACATTGTTAAATCCGAAAATCCTAAGAGCTTTGAATCTAGAATGTTATTTTCGTACAACATACAGACAGGTAAATGCCATTTGAATATAGCTTTGAACATCTTTTCCCAACTATGTTGGGGTCGACTGCCTGTCTGACCTCCAAAACCAAGTTACTGGTTACTACATTACCTCTTGGTAAGACTGGTTGTCAGACTTTCGGGTTCCAGACGACCTGTAACGACTGTCAAATATCCACGAATGATAGTTTGTAGCAACAGCTTTATATACTTTCCGACGCACAAAGTGGTCTCAGTATGAAAAGATGGTCACCGATGCACGACCCACCCGCGGCGAGTGTAGCTTAACAGCCACAAGCCTCTCTTCATCATCATTTCAGCCGAAAGACGTCAACTGCTGGACATAGGCCTCCCCCAGGCTCCTCTACTTCCACCGGTCTTATGGTTCCCACGTCCAGCGGATTCTCGCGGCTTTCGCAAGCCTCTCTTCTACACGAAATCTCTATATACACGTTACTGTAAGTACAACAGGTGTTACAGAGAGCCTTCGCCCAGAGCAAAAACGTGTGAAGCTTGCGCAGAAACAGCGAAAAAGTAGGTAAAGAAAAGAATGTGAATAGCCACGAGAACAGAAGAAAAATCTTTTACCCCGCTCCAGTTTTTATTCCGGGATTATCCGGGGATTACAAACAATAGCGGATAAATGGATCCCGGGAGAGTGGGAATGCAGAAAGGAATTCAAAGGAGTCGCTGATTGGGTCATTTGCTTTCCTCAATTATTCGTTATTCAACGGAATCGTTCCATTGGTTTGTTATTGTTTGAAATAATTTAAGAGTAATTTTATTGTGTTGTCGCGATTTGCTTGTTTTATATTCCAATTAACGAGATTTTATTCTACTTTGTCCAACTGCAGAAGTCTGTAAGTAAATAAAGATAGAAGTAACAAAGAAAAATATACTGTCGCAAGAACTTGGACATAGATAATGATTAATTTCTGTAAGTAGGTTTGTAAAAACACTTTTAAACGTCAATCGTATTTTAAAAACTAGATGAGGTGGGGGGAAGCGCCCACCTCTGACTACTCTGAGAAGAAAGGCCGAAACAAACTCAGAGGTCACAGTCTCTTTTAAACACTAGACATATATTATATAATCTTGGTCAGTTCATGTGAAGACTATGTATATTGGGGTCTGGAATTGTCTTTTGAGGAAAGAACCACACACTGATTGAGTGGACCTGTGCAGTCAGTGTACGCATTTATCAGTTATTAGGTAATTTTTTTACTAGTACTTGGCGTCGTTTTATAGTCGTTTTATATTTACAGGGACTGAATCAGATACCCAAACTACGCCAGATATACCACCCACTTTTTCTTAATTTCTATCGATAAAGTGGGTAGACATTAAGCATTATACCTACCCACTTATTCATAAATATTCTGAAAGAAAACCACACTATGACCGTTCTTCTTTTCAAAAATTAATAACGTAGGTACAAAAATAATGTGTTTTGCTGACATATTATTTTTGTGTACGAGTGGAGCTCTGTGCGTTTAACTTCTAAATAAAATATTTTGGTTTTGACCAAAAATTGATAAGCAAATAACTCTTATTTAAAAAAAAAACATTACTTAGTGATAGATAACTTTAATTTCGGGAGTCGGTGGTCAAATTAACACTGTAATTAAGTAGTTATATCGGCACACTAAAAATAGTGAGGTGGAAAAAAAAACTCAGCTTAAACTATACGTGTACGTATAGGGCCTGAATCGCGGCTTGAGCCGATCAGAAGAAGATTAAACTGAAAAGAGACGGTTAAACAAACCCACATGTGTAATCTGTTATTTGTAAACACAAGACCGCTGAGAACGTAGTCGCGGTTTGAGCACGATTGACGTAACGAACCGAAACAGAATGGGTCGGCATTGATACGATCAAGAATTGAAAGGAAGCAGGGAATTTAAAATTGAGGAGAAACTGCATGACTTCTGGCCGAGGCACATTGTACTCTAGTTTATTTTAATTGGGTAATTTGCCTGACACGTGTAGGTAGATCAAAAGACACGTGTCTGGGTTGACAAGTCGGTGCCAAAGTGCAGTATGTTTATTGGGATAAGTGGTCGATGAAAATACTTCTTAGGACCTTGACAACGTAGGTACATGTTTCTACAATGACTTCCAATAGGACTGACGTATACTATCAAATTCATTAATCTACTTACTTGATTAATTTCTGGACACTACCGTGGACAAAAGGCCGTCGCTTGGTCCGCGTATACCTACTAGAATGTCCCACGGGTACATGTTGAACATTATATCTTTTCCGTTCTAACCTTAACATTTTGCTCGTTTCAACGTACCTTCTATCCTTTTCTCTAATAATTAATACGTATTTTGCCGTAGACGGAGTTAGTTTTCGTTTACTACATTGTTAGAAGTTAGTGCCCTCGTGTTGCCTTTCGTGAGTGAGCTCACGAATGACAACACGAGGGCACTAACTTCTGGTGTAGGTTCACCGCTCTATATTTTAAAATAAACACACTTTCGTGGCACACCATACTAAAGCTGTGCACCTATTTAATTTTTGAGTGTGTGAAAAATAAAAAGTACTGCAATTAATTTATTTTATTTTTATTTAATTGTAAAGCACTATTATCAAACTACACAAAAAACATAACTTATGAAATCTCAAAGATGTTTACGGGTCGTTAAACAGATGATACAATGTATGTGTACCATTAGCACGCGAAACCCGAAACCACACGAGCAAGCGGCCGCCCCGCGCCTCCCGGACGTTAAACAATCAAGCGGGCATGGGACTGACATACAGTCCTATACATTTCTGAAATTTCAGTATTGATTTTGCTGATAGAATTTCACTTTGTGCAGCTTCTTCTGAAAAGTAATGAATTTTCTTCGGCTAAAAAGAATTTATTTCTAATCATTCATCAAAAATCATATTTCCGTAGTGTAATGGTGGTGGTAACGGCAGACTTACGAGTTGAAGGTCGTAGTTTCGAACCCAGGCAGGCGCTTTGCTGTGTGTAAATTATTTCTACCAATTACCAATTACTGACAAAAAAAAAACAATTTAAGACATCAATCTACGTGGTCTTCATGATAAGAACAAAACTATGTCTGGACTTTAAAAAAGACTGTAGCCTCTCGGTTTGATTCGGCCTTTCTTCACAATCGTAATGATTTAGGTATATGCAATAAGTATTGTTACAGTGTTGATCTTACAGTAGGTAATTGAGTTCCTAATACAGAGACATAATCAGAGTAGCCAGATAGGACGCGCTTACCTCATCTAGTTTCACCAATATGTTTGACATGTAAAAGTGTTGGTACAAATCTACTCACAGAAATAAAATCAATGTGACATCTACTAACACGTACTGGGCCCGCGGAATGCCTGTGTCCCAGCAGTGGGAACGTTATTTATAGGCTGATTCCTGATACACAGTAATGGAATACCTACTCGATCGATATCTAATAACAGAAAATCTTCAGCCACCGAAAAATATTCTACGGCTGCGCTGTTAAAAATACGAGTTACATATGGTCCAGTTGATCGCGTACGATTGGCCCCGTTCCGGCCGTACTGGTGCAATAAACTCTAACCCAGTCAGTGCCGACGTATACGTATTTTTAGATCTGAAAGCCAGCCGTGTCCGTGTACGGAATCCAGAGGGTCTTATCCTCTTATGCATCAATTACGAAAATTTTCAGAGTACTGAAAAAGTTATTTTACTGTTAAAAACTAAATTGCTATAAGTTTTAATGCACCATGTGAAAGATCATTTCAATTATGATCTAATTAATGAGTTAGTTTTTCAATTTATTATTTGATTTCTAATTATCGACCTCCTATTGTACACACCTTTACACTGGGTTGAAACGCCTTTATGGTCAAAATTACTGTTTTATGCAGTTTTGTTCAGTTTTTTTTTTTCTATTGATCGACTTATCAATTCCTAATCACATCACACAGACGAAGAACCATAGGAACGACGGGATTTATTTGGCTTTACATTTAAAAGCGAAGTCATCACAAGTAGACTTGCAAAAATTCAATTCCAACAAAAACTGTTTACATAATTTGAACGTAATTCACCGTTTCGGACAGAAAAACACTAAAACAATTGTAGTTTTTGCGAGTTGTCTGTCGCAGAGGAAGTCCTCTACTTTATAATTAACCTTCAGAGGACAATTGAAGAGCGGAAAGTGTAATGTGTCATGTCACAAATTAGTTTATGGATCGTCTGGTCGTCATTTCATTGTACCTCCAATTCGTCTGCCAATTATACTAGTTTACTCTATTAGCGAACCTCCTGCCCTGCCTTTATTTTATTGTATAAGTTAAATCTATACATATACCGGATGACATTTTTTAGCGTCTGGACAATAATATGACGTGTCGTGTAAGTAGAATAGAACTCATATACGCTGACCTTTCCCTAGTACCAATGATTTAATAAAAGTTCGGAATATCCTTAAAATACATGAAAAAGAAAACATCCTACGACACGCGCGTAAAACTAATAATAGCCAAAATACTAATAGTAAACGAGCGTCAGCTGCGATCACCCATGAATGAAGAATGATGAAGTGTATATCTTTGCAACTGATCCCTACGCATACATTTGCGCGTGTACCTACACACGTCACCGTGCTGTGTGGAGTTGTAGTAGGCAAATAATTTGATATACTGTGTGACGCGTGTCTTGAAACCGGTATTAATACGTGAAGCAGAAGCTTTGTACCCCTTTTTACACGCGGACGGAGGTGTATGAAATTTAGCACAGTTAAATTTTATATGGAGCAGAAGTGGATAAAGCTATTTTAGAATAGTGTTCATTAACTAATTTATATTTATTTCAGGCACATTACCCGTGATTTTGTTAGTATTACTTAAACGATATTAGTATAATTACATAAGGAACACTATATCTATTATGCCATCTTCTGAACACACCTGGCAACAATACATTCACTGCGCACAGGTGGCCCATCAGATGGCCTTCAGTTTTGTTAGCAACAATGCTCAGGAGACTTGTCGCTGTCTCGCATACGACGCAGTAATGAAGCGGATCTTTTACGCATGATCGCAAAAAGTCATCTGTACGCGCTGCTGCGAACATCCCTGACGCGCTACAGAAACGTGGCAGCGACAGCAGTATCCTAAAAGCATTGTTGTATTGCACATGCAAGGCACTGAAGTATTTTTGCGTGTATCTAAGCCAAAGACTAATAAAAAGCCTGCCAATATACCCTAAACAGCATTACCTTAACATTACTGTCGCATTTTACAAATCTGCGGGCCAGCATGCTGCACCGTACGGTCAATGCCCTGCGCTCTCTATCCATATCACAGTTATCAGTGCCATTTAAAACTTAAAGAATGATTATGGTCGAATTTCGATCACTAGGCGATCACTAGTACATATAGACCTTTGAAAATAAATTGTTTAGAAAATGTTGAAAACCTGAGTGGTCTGATCCACTCAAATCGGTGTGATTGTGGAGACAATCGATTGGTGGACTTGGAGACGCAATGGATTGGTGCCTGAAATGATATTTTGAGGAGTCAAAATATCATTTCAGGCACCAATCCATTGCGTCTAGGACATGGACTTTAAAAGAGACTTTGACTCTTGAGTTTTCTTTGCCATTTTTGTTACGGGGGTAGTCAGGTAGGAAATGTCGACCCCACACAGCTTATATTTTGTCATAGCTTGAAAATTGTCCCACGGAAGCGTACTACCGGGATATAAAGTATCCTATGTGTTCATCCAAGTTAGATATAAACTATCTGTGTGCCAAATTTCATTCAAATCTGTTCAGCCATTTTTACGTGATTGAGTAACAAACGTGCAAATAATCAAAAGATGCGAACTTTCACATTAGGGTAATAATAGGTAATACATTTTATTTTTACCAAAGGAATAATAAACTCACGAAAAAATTATACTAGCACAAATGTCCTACGAATCTAAAAAGATTAGATTCCCAAATAGTATCTCAGTGCACAATAATACATTCAGGTTATTACGAAACCGATTCACTCTGACGGGGGTACTAGTTTAGTTATAAACTGTATTAGCTACGGTGGGACAGTTTTCGCCGTACTCAGTTAACATTATTTTACTAAGGCGATTTGAGAGAAAATAGTTATGACGCATAAAAGTGATCCGGATATCCTATGTATAGAATATATTTCATTTCATTCCCATTGCCTTTTCTTACTGATTCGTTTTAAAAACTCCATCTTATAACAATCATACAGTACACGCAATATCTTCGCTCACCTTTGACAGACATTGTATTGAAACAGGCGTCTCATAGAACAACAGATGTTCTCACCTGGAAAATTTTCATAGAGGACAATCGATGTGCAACAAATATGTTTTGAAGCTAGAAGGAATTCTTATTGATTTTCTAATACTTGTCTAAGAGTTTTATAGCTATATTTCGACCCTGAATTGCTCCTGATACAAGCTGAAGGAAACTACTGTGCCCGACTAGGTTCATCTATACATACAGGGTTTGGCGTAACTAGTGGTCCACCGTTAAGGATTCGATATACCAGATAATTTACAATAGCATATTACAATTTGAACCGTATCCAAAGATTCCGAAAATATTTAGTTTTGTTTTTTTATTTCCGAACTTTTCTACCTTTTGTAACCAATGATAAATGAAAAAAAATACTTAACGGTGGACCACTATTTACGCCACACCTGTATACATAAAAGCGGAAGGTCACTCAGTCATTCATACATTTTATTCAGACACAGATTAAATACGAAATCTCAAAAGTTACTGGACATACGTAGATGAAATTTGGCACAAAGGTAGACTATGAGTAGGAGACGTCAGATAAAAAATGATTTTAGGAAACTCCCCTGTAAAGGGTAGTATAGGGTATAGTATAGGGGGTGGAAGTTTGTATGAAAGTCCGTCAGTTAAGAAGTTAGGATGTTCAAAATTTTTGGTTAGATTGACGATTGAAAATTTATTTATTAGTTTTTCAGCGTTTTTGTTAATTCCATCCACCAAGGGCTGAAAAGGGGGATGAAGGTGTGTATGGAAAGTCCTTTATCTTCAAAGTAAAAATAATTCAGCTGAACGGATTGGGATCAAAAGCCCCTTGAGAGCATTTCTAAAATCCGCGCGGGCGACGCTGTGGATAAAAGCTAGAAGCTAGAAGGTAAAAGATATATCCACTTGGATTTACATTGTGGAATGCAATGCATTGCACAACATCACGCATTGTTTAGGTACCTACCCAAAAACCATGAATTCGGGATTTATGCACGGTTAATGATAATAGGCTCGGCCCTATTATATGGGACTTAAACAGAACTGGCATAACCGCCTCTTTTTTTGAAGTCGGTTAAAAATGTGTGTTTCCTATAGGTACACCTCTGCACAAACCCTTCAACGAAACAAGGCGTAATGTTATATCATGTGTAGGTATGCTTCAGAGCGTTCATCCCACACGGACTTGCAGCAACGCATTTATAGTTAGTAGTTTTTCGTGATTATTATTTAATTAAATACAAACTAAAGTACTTACAATTTTTTCTCAGCCAAGCATTAGACCGTTGGTATTCATAATTATTTTTAACATTTACCTTTTATTCAAACATTTAATCGTACTAACTAATGCAAATAGGAAATAATTGACGGTATGTCGATTTTTATAAGTAAATACCAAAATAACTGTAAATAATTAGCATAAAAACTTGTAAATATTAGGTCTTTACCTATGAAATTGCCGTTCTGCAGTACTGGCCATTTCAAATCAAAATAATTTTTGTTTGGCTAAGAATTCTAATTTCAAATTAATTTTATTTAAAAAACATGGATTTTTTTTTCTAAAAGTAGTCATTTCTTTATTTACACTTTTTTTTTCTTTGTTACATTTTCATCGCATTTCAATCTTTTTCGTCATCATGGATACGTTAAAAATTCGAGTAATTATGGAATATGAGTACCGTCGTGGCAGCAACGCGGCACAAGCGGCACGCAACATCAACGACGTTTACGGAGCTAACACTACAAACCAACGCACCACCTGTTATTGGTTTGCTCGCTTCCGTTCTGGAAATTTCGACCTGAAAAATGAACCTCGCGGTCGTCCGAAGACTTTGGTCGACAATGACGAATTAAAGGCGATTGTGGAAGCTGATGATACACAATCTACGGCTGAATTAGCAGCAGCTTTCGACGTTAGCGTCAAAACAATATTGGTCCATTTGCGTCAAATTGGCAAGGTAAAAAAGCTTGACAAATGGGTGCCCCACGAACTCAATGATCGCCAGCGCGAAGTACGCGTCGAGACGTGCCTTGCACTGCTCAACAGACACACAAATGAAGGAATTTTGAACCGCATTGTTACCTGCGATGAAAAATGGATTCTGTTTGATAACCGTAAGCGCTCAGCAAGTTGGTTGGATCCTGGTTCAGCACCTAAACAATGCCCTAAACGAAAACTTACCCCTAGAAAAGTGATGGTCACTGTTTGGTGGTCTAGCGCCGGTGTGATTCATCACAGCTTCTTACCAAACGGGGTGAGCATTACTGCAGATGTGTACTGTGAAGAACTGAACACAATGATGGAGAAGCTGGCGCATCTCCAACCAGCATTGGTCAATCGCTCGTCTCCGCTGCTCCTGCACGACAACGCGCGACCTCATACTGCACAGCAGACGGTCTCCAAGTTGCAAGAACTGGGGTTGGAAGCTCTCCGTCATCCGCCCTACTCACCAGACCTTGCGCCTACAGACTACTACTTTTTCCAGAATTTGGATAACTTCTTGGCGGGAAAAAAATTTAATACCCGAGAGGCAGTACAAAATGCCTTTGAAGAATTTGTTGCCTCCCGTCCAGCTGATTTCTTTAAGAAGGGCATCAATAAACTGCCACTGCGATGGCAAAGATG
Organism: Polymixis flavicincta; assembly: GCA_949987655.1. Classification (NCBI taxonomy): domain Eukaryota; kingdom Metazoa; phylum Arthropoda; class Insecta; order Lepidoptera; family Noctuidae; genus Polymixis; species Polymixis flavicincta. The sequence continues at coordinate 2,941,385 of OX465171.1, read as the reverse complement.
CATTGATTGCATGGGTGATTACTTCGATTAATACAAATAAAAAAATCATGAAAAAAATTCGTTTAAATTTTTTCATACAAAACGGCAATTTCATAGGTAAAGACCTATTACTAACGATCTAGTGCATGACTGTAAAAAATATTTATTTTTGTTTGTATTTAATGAAGTAATCACGAAAAACCGCTATAAATGCGCCGTGGCCAGCCTTCGTGGAATAAACGCTCTTAAACCATTTGAAAACAAACCATTTTTTTTGCATATAAAACCTTTGGCATCCTTCCAAAATTATCTAATGTTTATTCTCTCACACATATGTATAGTCAATGTAAACTAGAAGAGCGGAACCATCTAATACAAGCAAATATTTGCTTAAAAGGTGACTCCAAACATAACAACGTACATCATTTACATGAGTTTAGGATTTTTTTTAAATGATTATTACTAGCTTTTGCCAGCGGTTTCGCCCGCATTATACATACCTTTCTCTTGAATCACTCTATATATTGTTGACCGCATTAAAATTCGTTACGTAGTTTTAAAGAACTAAGAGTACAGACACGAAAAGTGACTTTGTTTTACACAATGTAAAGATTTAGCCACATCAAAATCTAACCAAAGAAACTCCCAGGTTACAATTTAACCACCCACTGTTGCAGTTTCCTTATCGTGAGAAAGATCGTCACTAACCTATTTCTCGACGGCTCTTGGACTAGCTGCGATTATACAAAGTGACTTTCGTATAGTACAGGAGCTTGCTGTGTTTTGCCACAGAGAAAAACAGGGGAAATATATTTTCTCTGTCCTCTTTCTTGAGATGCGATTAAGCGAAAGAAAACTTGGTTGAGCTTGTTTCTACTTAGACTTGTAAGAAATTTAATACTTAGCCATACTTATCTTAGAGCTGATCTTTCAATAGTTCGTAGTAAATCTAACAGTTTGACATATTTTCTACCCAAACGCTGTCAAACTGCAATATTTATTCCTCAGTTTCCTAAGTCATTTTTCAATAGTCAGATGATTTTCTGACTATTGCAAAATCAACCCTAACTATAGGAAAATCATCATCTGCCTAGCCTTTTCACAACAACGTTGAGGTCAGCCTCCAGTGTAACCGGATGCACCTGAATACCAACCAATAAACAACCAACCAACAAATAAAATTCAAATGTCCGTTTATAAAATAATAGTTTTTTTTTTACAAATCGGTTATGAATGTATATTATATACGATACTTACATATGACAAAAAACTATATTGAATTGTTGTCTGTCCGTGTGTTTGGTCCGGGTAATCTCCGAAACTGCTGGACCGATTAAGACGGGACTTTCACTGGCTGGTCTGGCTGATGTTGAAAGGAGTAACATAGGTAGCACTTTCCCGTGGGATAATTCCGACTTCTACATTTTTATATGGCATAAGTAGGCTTCAAGTCACATTTTATAACATACATATTGAAAGCCAGACCATGCTTCAATCACAATCCGCTGCCCAAAAAAAGTAGGGTAAAAGTCTAGTTGCCACACTTTTTGAAATCACTATATGTATATTTCTCAGAATGAAAAAGCCAAACACTTTTATTGTAAAACTGGCAGATACTTTGGTTTTTAATATACAATTTAATGATTTTTTTTAAACATAATAATTAATATTTACAGAATATTAGCGATTTTTGCTGACCTCTATATTTTGGGACATCAATCCCATATAGGAAGTAGTTGCCTAATCTACATGTATAAATTACTTTTAGGATTGATGCCCCGCCGAAGAACAGGACATCTATCCCGCAAAAACTTTGATCGCATTTTGCATTCCAATGAGACATGCGACACCGTCAATTTAGTGGTAGTCGGAGAGTCTTTCGATAGATTAATAAAATAGCATGTGATTCATTAGATGAATTACAATCGGGGCAACTATACCCCTTGGGCAATGATCCTGGTTTTATATACCCTATAAAAAATCAATTTTGCACCGACTGCAAACTAATAAAGAACCTTTGAAACGTAACTGCAGTGTTGTAAATATCTTGCCTACGACCTAGACTAATGGGTAAACTTTGTTTCTAATATCACAACTTGCAAACTACTTGTTCAGTTTCCAACACTGCCTTCAAGAACAATGCCTAGGAGAAACAGAGGCTGTACAAAGTATGATTAATTAAGAACTCCAACGACTAGAAAACTGTACTTAAAAATCTAGTTATGAAAGTAGTTTTTCTTTGAAGATAAATTACCTGTAGAAGTGATTCACATCAAAATCCGCCTGAGTTATGTTCGCACCACTGGGACACAGACCTCCTCTCTGCGAGAGAGAGTGGGCCACCAGTCGAGCCCAGTGGGGGTTGGTGGATGTCACATGTACATACATACAAAAACTCACGATTTTTTCCCATTAGGGTAGGCAGATAAAACAGAACGCCACGCCACCTGCAATGGTCCTCACATACTCCTTTTGCCTCGTTTACATTCATTCGTTTGATCATACTCGCACGCCGGTTTCTCTCGTTTTGAAGGTGGACGGGTTAAATGCAAGAAGAGAACACAGACGCAGGCAGAGAGTTCTATACTTTGGTTGTGCGGATAATAAATTTGGAGGAGTAGCGTTGAGTACGACTGGTCGGGATCAGGTTGTGGAGCTCCAGCGCACACTCTCCGAACATGCGCCTCTATTACGTCCTCTAGAGCGTCCCGGCGTTTCCACTCACATATGCCTTGTAAATACATTTTTAACCGTCCTTCATTCACCCTCTCAACTTGACCAAACCTTCAAGCATACTCTTTCAAGTTTTATAACTACATCTTTTAAACCGCACCGTTGTCTAATCAAATCATTCCTCGGCTTATCACGCATTTCCATAGCATTTATTCTACTTTCATGCTTCTTTTATTGTATGCGTAGGCTTCAAGCACACCATTGTCCGATGTCAAATGTTTTCGAATTTTTTGGTCCTAGAACATGTCGGTTTCCTCACTATGTTTTCCTTCATCGTTTTAAAAGCAGTGGTGAGGAAATAATATGCACAAAGTAATGCGTCGGGTTCCAACTCACGACTTGCAACTTGTAAGTCGGGGTCGATCTGGGCCGCCACTACCTGTAGAAGAGATTACTAAGGACTAAGTCGCCCAAACATTGTTACTGACATTGATAGACATTAAGCACAGTGAATACTCGCCGCAAATATTGCTCTTATTGTTTAAGAAAACGTCCAGAGGAGGGGCTTGTGGCTAAGTGTTAGCAGCGGCTTGGGTCGACAGATCAGGTTGAGATACGCTTGCCACGGTTGGTCCGTGAATAGGTTATCATTTTTATTAACATACCAAGACCCCTCGCTGTTGGGCCCACGTGTCATTCATGGATCTTTGACAGTCTGACAACCAGTCTTACTAAGGGAAACTGGGTTGTGGAGGTCAGATAGGCTCTATGTAAATACTTGTATTCTGTTGCATCCGGTTAGATTGCAAGCCGGCCTCAACATAGTTTGCGAAAGGCAAGGCAGAGAAAAAAAAAACAGCTTTTGTAGAAAATCCTTGCCTGTCACTTGGTTGGTAAGGTAGTCTATCCACACTTTAACAATTGTTTTTCTAATACTGCAGGTACATCATCATCATTCATCATTTCAGCCAAAAGACGTCCACTGCTGGACATAGGCCTCCTCCAAGCTCCGCTACTTCGACCGTTAGGTACTGGTAGGTAGAATTATAATACCAGTTAAATATCTTCTCAATGCAGAGTAAAGGGTCTCTGACTTCCCATTCAGAGAAAGAATAAGCATTTATCACCACGCTTACTCCAGGTAGATTGACGAGTTCAGACTTAATTAAGTAATATGAAACCGATGTCCATCGCGGCAGGATTTTATCGATTTCCAACTTTCGGTGTTGATCCTAGCATTGAGTATTCAAATGACTGTAGCGCGAGTGATTCTCAGCGCATCAAAGACACAGTGTTCGATTTTCTAGCGCGGAAAATTCTCGGCGCTTTCTTAACGTGTGCACAGGTTTTTGTCGATGTTTTTCTTCAGGAATTCAAGATATACTTGGGAAGTGCATAAATGTATTGATAAAATACAGTGAAACAATTCTTTTTGTTTACAGCAAGATAAAAATACAGTTCGTCGAGTACAGTTTTGCACCTCGCTCGCAGGATCTTTCCATAACATTTCATACCTCCTGTCGCTATAGTCACGTCTCCTTTAAGTTCTTTATAGCTTGCCACGGCACGTCTCGTGAATGGAGCCGTGACCAGACTCGTTGCCGAGGTTTCAAAGGTTTATGAACGAGAGCTGTGTTTGCGAGTATTTAACATGCAAAAAAGAAACACTGGAAAATGAAAAGTAACAAGTCGTTTTCGCTGCTTTTAAGGCTCACCGATGACCTTGTGAAGGTCGCAAGAATCCGCTGGATGCGGGAAGCACAGAACCGGTCGAAGTTGAGGAGCTTGGGGAGGCCTACGTCCAGCAGTGGACGTCTTTCGGCTGAAATGATGATGATGTCGCTGTTTTTGTATTTGCATTTTTTTCTACCAACCCGCACTGCGTCCGCGTCATGGATTAAGGCCCACTCCTTCTCATAGAGAGGAGACTTGTGTCCCAGTAGTGGGAACATTATAGGCTGATTATGCGTTATACATTTTGAAAACACAGGTATCTTGTAGTTCGTTTCTAGGTTTCTTTGTAATAAAAAAGATACGAGAACAAATTCAGTAAGGGCGTCTGAAAATCGGCTCTGCACACACTTTATTTAAACTTTGGCCGATCATAATGTACCTACTCATACATAAAAGTAAAGGAAATCGCACATGTGGTTCAAGTCATGAGATTCTAAATGGCAATTTTTTTACAAAAATTGTCAAGCTCTTTTTTAAACACGTATATCCCTGGATCAAGTTTTGTGAAATCTCTGCGCGTCAATTTTCCTTCGATGTTATTGCGTTCTCACTCGCTGGCATTATGTTGTATGCAAGATTTCCAATAATGCTCGCGTTGACGATACACGGACCGGGAAGGCAGCTCTTAATATCCCTGGACCACTGACAACAACATTATTCCCTTGCTCTTGTCGCAATGTATTTGGGGTCGGCGCATCAATTGTCATTTGTTTCTTTATTTCTCCATTAGTTTAGTCGTCATTGAGCCAGTCACCGCTTTTCATCTTTTAGACAGTCCACCCATCGTTTCTTTCATCTTATGCTCTCTCAAAATCTGATAACAAATGGGTTTATTATTTACTCGCTTCTGCCCGTGACTCCGTCTGCGTGAAATTTCTTGTTCCCCTGACTCATCCCGGCACAACGCATCGCTTGCCCAGACTCTTACTTCGTTTTCACTCAGCGATCTTTCTGACTTTGTTTCGTTTTGCTCGGCTTTTAAGGTTCGCAGCGTATTGTTAAATAGCTTATAAACCTTTCTTAAGGATTCGACTATCAAATGCTCAAATAATTTTGAAATCAGACCTGCATTTCTAGAGATTAGCGCGTTCAAACAAACATACAAATATACAAACCAACTCTCCAGCTTTATTTTAAAGTTTTAGTTAGAATGTTGTGTACATAGATAATCGCTGTCTCAAGTTAACTGACGTTGAAACGTGTTATAAAATATGACAGACGTTAATCAATACCAAACAGCAAGTAACTTGTATAAATAAACCAAACTAGACGTCTATTGTTTTCATTTGTATTTTTTTGGTTGTTTATAAATGTTGACGTTAACAACAAAGCGCCTCGGATTTCAGCAGGGTCCTGGAATAGTTTCGTCTACAATAATAGTAAATATCAGTGTGGGTACTAATTCGAAAATAACTCGTCGTTCTACTAGGTGTCGTGGCAACCTCACCTTATGGGGATATAAGGATAATAGACCCATTATTTTGCAAACTTACACTGGAGGTTTAGGTTTAATAATATACTCCGGTGTCAAACATTACATGAGTTTATGGACGACATTCTACATCTTATTACGAAACCATAAACAAAGTTTTTCTTTAGCTATGGTTTTTAACCAACAAGCCTGTTTTTGAAATTAAAAATATAACATAAATCGAAATACTGTCCTTTTTACAAACTAACAACTTAGTCCGGTGCTAAGTTATCGTTTTAGAATTAAGAACTTTACTCAAATCGAAATAAAATTGGAAATACGATAATTGGCTTAGAGATTAAGGCTAGAACCGAAGTTAGATCGCGTTTTGTAATAAGACGGAGTATGCCTAAACTATTATACTGTTTAATCATAATATGAGGTAATCTCCAGAAGTCTAGAAGTCAAAACCTACTTGGCCTTTTCCAAACTGTCTCGGGGTCGGCTTCCAGTCTAACCAAATGCAAATGAATACCAGTATTTTACATTGAGTGACGGCCTATCTGACCGCCACCGAATTACTGGGTAATACTATACCCTTTAGTAAGAATGTTTATCAAGACTTTCAGGCTTCTGATGACCCGTAACGACTGTCAAAGATCCACAAATGACAGCCGAGACCAACGGGCTTAACATGATCTCTGAGACACTGAGGTATCTAAAGATGGTCACCCATCCACGGAACCGTGGCAAGCGAGACCTAATGTATTAATTTCTAGTTCCCAATAATTATTATGAGTAGGTAAGTAACATAAATTTCTTCCAGCACTGAATAATAAAATTTTGTCTTACTCTTTACGTACGTAGTCGATACAAGTACGTGTTCTTCAAAACTAGGGCAGATCGTTGCCTGAGACGTGACCAATCATTTCCTTGCTATTTTATCGCCCCACATCGCAACAAGAAGCGGGTTAATGAACCTTTTCTACGTCAAACGTTATAAAATACAATATAAAATGAAACATTTTCCTTGTTTCCGGAGTAGGGCAAAAAAAAACAATTGAAGGCGTTTAGTTCCGATCAAGCTGCTTCATCTCTTTTCGTGTTTGTACGCTTAGATGTTTTAAACTACGCAACGGATTTTAATGCGGTTTTCATCAATAGATAGAGTAATTCAAAAGTAAGGTTTATAATTATATCTGGCTGGCTTGGCTCGACTTGGCGGGTGCACAGCCGCACTGCCCGGCAGTGCACTCGCCAAGACGAGCCAAGCGGAGCGCAAGGGCACTACCTACCTTTTCTCGAAGCGCTGCGTCGTTTTTATGAACCATTTATAACTTGGGTTTATATTATATCAGATAAACAAAATTCTCAGGATATGTTGTCAATAGCGGACTTATTAAACATATAGTTTAAAAATTTCAATTGCATAGCTCTTATACTTTAGATTTTATGGATATCTAAAAACCCTGATTTCGTCACTGACTCACTGATGATCATCAAAACTTTTAGAGTACTTCCTAATGTCCTAGAAAGCTGAAATTTGGTATGTTAACTAGTATTAGTACACAAGCAACTTACAAAATGAAGTGAAATGCCACCAAAAACATTTTCATGCAAAATGTTTCCAAGACGAGAACATCGTCGGTTTAATTTTTGGTTAAAAAGTTTTTTTGCGTGATCGAGTAACAGACATCCAAGTGGCCATACATACAAACTTTCACATTTATAATATCATTAGGATAACGATACCTATTAGGATTAGGATTTAAAATATTAGTAGCATAAGCCCAGAAGCCTAGTAGTAGTTTTTTGTAATGCTCTCAACATTAGGTTATCAAAAACAAAACAATTTTCATCGCCGCTCAATGCATCGTCGGCCTTGACGCGTCGTTGCTAAGTGGGTGAAGATTAGTAGTTAGGGTGCCTATAGACTGCCCGACTAATCGCAGCGACAGGCGATGACTTAAAAATGTTTACTTGATTGCTTTGAAGATATGAAATTATCGCTTACAATATGTATTAAGGTACGCACAATCTCAAGCATAGCTAAGAGATGAAAAATCTTTTCAGTGGCTCTTGAGGGTTGAGAATGTTCCTCAATGTTGTAGGTCGTAGGTTCGAGCCCAGAATAGCGCTTAGCTTTGTGTAAATTATTTCGTCACCACCGCTCTCAAAACGGTGAAGGAAAACATCCGAGGAAATGTACAGAACCAAAATTCGAACACATGTCGACGGTCCCTACGTACAGTAGGATCCAAAAGCGGAGTACCAATCTCAAAAAGTAATAGATTGACACTACGGTTTAACTTACGACCTTCTTATATTAAGTAATTTCTATACTGTAGACACACACACTCTCATACGTCTACAAATGATTGTATTCCATAAATTCAACCGTTAAAGTAAATGACGTGATAGCTTAGTGGTTCCTGAACTTGGATTAGCGCCATCGTGCGCAACGAGTCTCGGGTTCGAATCCCACGCGCGATTTGCTAGCCTTTTTATTGTTTTAAAAATCGCTTTAGACTATAGTTTCTTGTTCTATTCGTCTTGTTCACTAAACTCGTAAAACTTTATCAATATACCCACAGAAACCTAAAGAAATTTAAATGATAGTTAACTTACGACTCATTCGACGTGACCTATAGAACGGTGTTGGTTGTTATTGTGTGCTAGTGACGTGTGTTTAATCTATTAGCGGTCTTCTAGTTCATTTTAAAATGTAAGCAAATTGAATAATAGAAATGAAAGCGAATATTATTGCGCTGCATAAAAGCGGACTTAAATATCACAAATAACTGATGAAACCGGCCTGAGTGTGAGTATTATGATTTAATTATTTTATTAAGCACTTATTTAAAGTATAACTGCTGATCCTTGTAGTAATTTTTAAACGTTTTATAAATATCATAACGTCTAAATAGAAGAAAAATATAAAATTTCAAAGTAAATTTATTTCCTAGATTAAATATTTATGTGAAATTTATATTTCAAATAATTTTGTTTCTAAATAGTAATACATATTAGTATGTATTTTGTTTAGTAGCCTAACAGTACCCCTTTTTTGTTTTAGTGAAATACTGTGAGTCAGTGGATGAAAAGATATGAGGAAGGGGGTAGCCTTGCCGGTCGAAAGCAAAGTGGAAGACCCCAGCTTATAAAAGAAAGCGACAGCACAAGTGGTTTCAAAAAGACAAGACATTTTGCCAAATTATTCATAGTGCGCTGTGCACTCGACGCAGAAGGAAAACCAGCTCAAAAAACATAAACATTAACATTAAGATATAAATTAGAAATATTTATTATTATTGACTTTTATTGATTTTAGTAATATCCACATAATATTGTGTCATATCCGTAATATGGATTATTTCGAGGTTTAGTTTCAATCTTCTTTTCGTAATGAAAATGATTACTTAAGCTATAACTTCGATAAGTCCTATTAAATACAATTTGTTAACTTTGAGGTTTGAGAGAACTAACTCACTCGCAGTAGATTTATTCCAATAGTAGTACTACTGAGTCATTTAATTGTATTGTGACAACTTGTCTGCATTTGTTATTTTTACGTGGGTAGATTTGCGTAGAAAAATGTGATTTCTTTAGAGTACCGCACATTGTAGTAATTACAGCACAATATTATTTAAAGATACAATAGCCTGATTATCATGGTTCACCAATTAGCTACTTTACTTCAATAATTGTTCTTTATGAGAAAATAAACTGTTAACAAGAAGTTATTAGTAGTTATTTTTATACCTACTTCATAAAATTATAACGAATAAACATTTTGTAATCACATAATCTTCTTAATCCTTTGTTTAAATAATAATTTAAGTAATTTAAAAAAAACATTCTCGTATAACGAATAATAAAAGAACTGATGAAATTGTTGAAAAGAAAAATAAAAGTCTCTTCGGGAGATTTGAACCCAGACTTTTGTGTTTCTTAATCAATGACAATACGCTGCAAGCTACCGAGACTTGATATAAGAACGTGAATTTTAGCGATCGTATGAACCGACCAAGGTCATACGTAGTTACTACGTAACACAGTACAGACAGAGACAGAGTACTCTGTGCGACGGTATGTTTTTTGTATCTTTCGACGACAGTGGTGTGTGAGTACCTACTGTGGTGTGCGGTCCGGTTACATCACTTATACACACAGCTGTAGGTACGGCCTGGACCGCGAGTCATAGCAATATAACCCTTAGCATGAGAATGGACTCTTGACCGCGACCGTACAATCCCCTAAGTAGTAGATACGTGATTCGCATGTTATTTTTTCGTGACCTTCAAGCCAGCCAATACTATCGTTTAGTTCAAAAATAAGTGTAAGATGGCAAAATGCACTTCAAATCCATCTTGACATTACATTAACTAGAACATGATACAGACGTGTTTGAAACTTTGAAGCGATCTCCTGTAAAATTTGTCATTTGTAGTTAGGGGATTATACGTCGATGTGACATCTACCAAACCCGCACTGAGCTCGCGTGGTTGATTAGGTACGTCCCATTCCCACTCACCGAGAGGCGGCCTGTATCCCGACAGTGGGAAAATTATAGGCTGATCATGCTAATGGGGTTAAATAGGTGACAATTTGATTGCGCACGCGACTCTCAGTATGAACCAAACATTGAGAATACAACAGAGCATCGCACCGCGTCGAATAAGTGCTCTGTTAGATTTGCAACTCTTGACGCTAAGCAATGTGTTGAAAATACAGTACGCGAAAACATCCCACTGAGATAATTATTACGAGTAGTTGAATGGAAAACCTGACGGACACAGCGTGTTTTATTATAAAATTGACATCTAAAAAGTTAATCCTGTTGAAGGCTGACCTTATTATGCACATAAATTAGGGCATCGACAAAAAACGATGAATCGCTGCGACAGATGTTAGAGCAGACGTTTTTTGTCGTCAAATGCAGCGTCGACCTTGAGTTGTAAGTGGGTGGCGATGAGCTGAGGCGCCGACAGACTCGCCTTAAGTGGTTCCACAACATGGTAAACACTTAAACTGTGTTGGAATGTTAATGACAGGCTTTTTTGCTGTCTGATGAAGTGTCTGGTTGGAGAAATTTGTTAGAACAAGGCTATAAATTATAAATGATTTTATTTCTGTAAGTACTAAGTAGGTTTTAAAAACACTTTTATAAGTACGTCATTTATATTTTTTAAACCAGATGAGTTCGGTTTCCTATCTGACTACTCTGAGAAGGAAGGCCGAAACAAACTCAGGGGTCACAGTTTTTTTTTGAGTCCAGACATAATCTTGGTGGTCCAACGCATTTTGAATGTGGGCTACTATTCATCTAGTAAGAAAACCTTCACTGTTACTTTTTAGGAGGTTTTTATGCTAACAACTTACTTGTCAATATGTTTAGATAAACTTAAGTTATTAAAAGTGTTTTTTTTTTACATAATTGACTTTTAGTTGCTAAATAATAACAGCCACACGGGTCGATCGATCAGGTTAAGCTACGCTTGTCGCGGTTGATCCGTTGATGGGTGACCAATTGACGATCTTTACTTAACAAGACTCCTCCATGCCTTGGGAATCATTGGATTGTGATTGTGGATCTTTGACAGTCGTTACGGGTCGTCAGAAGCTCGAAAGTCTGTCATCCAGTCCATACCAGGGAGTATCTTGTTACCCAGTAACTGCGTTGTGGAGGTCAGATAGACAGTCGCTCCATGTAACATACTAGAATTCAGCTGCATCCTGTCAGACTGTAAGCCGACCTCAACTTAGTTGGGAACAGGCTAGGCAGATTGATACAAAGCTTTTACAAATATGTTTGTAAGTAATTTGAGCTCGCTTTCCGACGCAATAGATGCTGCTGTATATTTGTATTAGTAGCTAGCTGCTGCCCGCGACTTCGTTCGCGTGGAAGTCGTAAGTCACCACAATTCACTGAAACTTAAAAAAAAAACAACCTACTTTCAGAAAAACACAACAAAGTGAAAAATAACTTTAACATCTAAAATCACTTCCGAGTGACTTTGGATGTGTTTTAATTTTTTGTCACCGCCTTCCGAAATTAAAGTTATTATTCAGTTTGTAGTGTTTTTCCGGAAGTCAGTTGTTTTTTTTTTTAAATTATATGTTTCACCTTTTAGTTATAGTAACTAACCCATTCGAAATTTCATCATCCTTGGGGTCAAAACAATGCATATTTATGCGATAGCAGCAATCGTGGTTGATATGCTGTCATTTTTTGAAGAGTTCCGTTGTCTGTCTCCGAAACGCATCATCAGATCTATATGAAATTTTACTGGGACCATTTCGGAATAAACTCCTTACGAACAAAAAAAAGATTTTGCAAATCCGTCGTTTAAAAATAACAGCCACAGTGTATAAAACTTTCCTGTATACTACGTTTCTATTTTTGGTTACAGTATCTACAGTTATCCGTGTGAGAAGCAGCTTGTCTTGAGGTCGACACACACCCAATGATTTTATAGCCATTGTTTTAGTAATATTTATGATAGTTCTTTTCCCATCAGATATCATGATAGGCCATCTTTCAAAACATAGTTTTTTCATAAATAAATGAACGCCCCTTTTTTCACAGCTTAAGCATAATCAGCTTATAATATTCCCACTGCTGGACTACGATCTACCACGTGGGCCCAGTGCGAGTTGGTAGATTCACGATGATTCTAGGACGTCACGATGTTTTCCTTTACCGATTTCAGGGCAGTGGTGATGAAATTATTTACACAAACTAAATCGCCTGCTTGGGTCCGTTCCCATAATTTATAACTCGTAACTCGTGCTATGATCGTTTACATACTCGTGATATAATTTTGCTACCATCTTTTTTTTGCTTTTTTATGTGTTGACGTTTTGTTAGTACTTAATTCATTGGAATAAACTGTTGTACTCTGAATTCTCGGTTCAACCGAGAGTTGAAAATGCAGTGCGCGATAAAAATCCCGCCGCGGTTTGTTCGGCCCAGTCTGTATGCTCCGTTAACAGCGCGTGTGAATGGCTCAAATATTTTCGTCCTGTCTCACTGAATGGTGAGTGTGACCCTTGATTAAGGGCTGTCACAACACTCACAAAATAATTTTAAAATGACTTGTACGATAAAATTTTACATAATTATTTAATCGGCATCATGCTGAGATAAGAGCCGTGACTTGTACTGGACTTTCTGTTCTTTTTACTTTTTTGAAATTATTTTGTTTTTAATATTTTTATGATTGTGTCTAGTTTAGTATGTGGTCGTCCTAAGCGAGTCACAATCACAATTCCTAACTACGTTTTACTTTCGTTAGTTTTTATAATTTGCCTTGTTTATAACTGAATAATTAGGCAAAATTTGCTGTCAAACATTTTATAACATGTGTTTTTTTTATTTAATTGTAAATTGTAGGCCGGATTAAAGACACACTAAATGAGCTAAAAAAATATTCCTAAATACGACTGTTCCTATAGTTATCTTGTAAATTAAATTATTCAAAAGAATGTTGAATAAATAAAATGCCGGTTTTCCATTCATAGACAATTATGTAAATCAGCAACATATCGTACTTAAATAAATTAAAATTAGCACTTGAGTACGACAAAACAATAATTGTTAAGTATAAATAATTTCATTATTTTGGTGGCAGAATAAAATCGAAATAAGTGACTATTTTGAATAATCTTATTAAATAAATATTAATTTAGTTCTTCGTTTATTTTATCGGCAGAATAAAACGTCAATAAATAACCTTATAAACAAAATAATTTATTTTAATCTTCGTCCTGTGCCTACGGGGTGATTGCGTAACACACTAACAGTAGGAACGGCTTTCATTTTGACAGTTCAACAGCATACATTGCGTTATTTACTTTGTTGGCCAGACAATATGAAACAATGGATTACCTATATCCTTCAAAATTATTTAGATTGTGTGTTATGCAATTAGTGTGTTACTTCGCAAATTTTAAGACTTGGCAAAATATCTAGATTTTTTTATTGTATTGTATGTTAGTTAAATAGTCATCATCATCATCACCATTTTAGCCGAAAGACGTCCACTGCTGGACATAGGCCTCCCCTAAGCTCTGCCACTTCGACCGGTTATGAGCTTCCCGCATCCAGCGGAATCCTGCGGTCCTCACAAGGTCATCGGTCCCCCTTGTGGGAGGCCTTCCGAACTTTACGTATTCCGGTACGCGGTCGCCACTCCATAACTTTTATTATCCATAACTTAATAATAAATTACTAGGTAAGCTATGGCAGTTACCTTCATTCTCCTGCGGATCTCTTCATTCCTGATTCGATCACGCAGTGAAACTCCAAGCATAGCCTTCTCCATCTCTCCCGAAGAATTGCCAAACTTAAGTGGCAGTGGGCAGGATACATTGCTTGTAGAACAGATGGCTGATGGAGCCGAAAAGTTCTCGAGAGGCCGAAACAAACTCAGAGGTCACAGTCTCTTTTAAAGTCCAGACATAATCTTGGTCAGATCATGTGAAGAACACGTAGATTGGTGTCTGAAATGGTCTCTTGAGGAAAGAACCACAGATTGAGTGGACCTGTCCATTCAGTGCACGCATGTATCAGTAATCATACGGCTCAACTCAGAACTTTAGGAGCTCAACGATTTGACGAACAATACCAAAGAAAGGACATTTGGGTAGGCCGGAGAAAGAGATGAAACACAAAAAAAAATACCACATAGTCCTCACAACAAAAATAATAATAATATTATAACAAAAATAATATTATACTTCTCAAAGTAAATATTCATGTCAAAATGTATTTAATAATAATCAAATGTCAAAGTGTATATAATTATAATCAAATGTCAAATAGCAAACCGAAAATAAAAAACAACATTCAGTAAGTATACAAAATTGGAGCAGGTCAATCCCAAGCTTTTTTGTCCTCAATATAATCTTTAACTGTATAACGGGCTTTCAGGCACAACTTACGTTTAATGAATGATTTAAATTTATTGAGACTTAGATTTTGAACATGGCTTGGAATTTTATTATAAAAGCGTATACATTGACATCTGAATGACCCACCCATTTTCTTGAGCCTTGTTGATGGTACGACAAATTTGTGGTTGTACACATGAATCTTCCGGAATAAATCTATAACTATAAATTATTCATGAAATAAGTAAAAATGTGGTTAAAAATAAAAATCGCACTCTAAAAAGCATGTAAATAAAAACATAGCCAGCAAACGATCGACACGCTTCGTAAGATACCTTATTTGTCAAATTATGATAAATTGTTTATGAGTTACGTTGTTAAGCATACCGGTCAAAATCATAACACTCATTTTTGCTTAACTGTAGTCTGCTAAAGTGTTTTCTAGAAATAAGTAAAACTATAACGTTTGACATCCCTATCGGGTGTACGCCGCAATATTGCATTAGTCACTGACAGAAATACACTATAACAACGCGTCTTTATGTTTGAGTATATTTTATTTTGTTTCTCTGTTTATTTTATATACTGGGAATATTAAGTATCGCTCCTAAGGGTCTCTTTCTATGCAAAGGGGTAATTGTGTAACAGACTAACAGTAATTCATTGCGTTATTTACGTTGTTGAGCAGATTTCTTCGAACATATTTAGCAGTGGATTAGCATTATCCTCCTCTCCTCTCCTGACTATAAAACCCACCCGTGTTCCCTCAGTAGCTTGTATGCCAGGGGCTGCGATATCTCTTTCGAACAAACCCGCAACCCTGGCAGGAAATAAAAAAAAAATGTGTTTGAAGTCCATAATTTCCAACTAATTAAAACTGCACCCTAATTGCGTAACTCACGATTAATCATAATCGGTTTCATTTTGACAGTTCAACAATATTCATTGCGTTATATTTACGTTGTTGAGCAGACACATTTCTCGATCATATGAAGCAATTAACAATCCATTTCAAAACGAAACAGATTATGATGAGTCGTGAGTTACGCAATTAGGGTGCTGATTGAAATGACTAACCTTGAGCTTAGCGTCAAATCCACCGAAGCCCGAGACCACAGAAGTTTGCCACATGAATTTATTACCTGCAGCTGAACTGCCCATCGATAGTTAAAATGCCAGTTCCTTTTAACCGACGTCAAAAAGGAGGAAGTGTTTTTTATGTAAGTACATGTTTCTCGATATCTCCTGCAATTGTAGATCGATTTCAAAAAATATATTTTCTTCGTGGATATTCTATCAGGGATGGTCCAATATAAATTTTATTGACTTTGCTTGGAATGGGAAGTTTTTGCGTTAGCCTCAATAATTAGTTTTTTAAATCCACGTTGTGTATCATGATGATATTGATATACTACTACTTTCTGCACTGTTGTTTAGATGGTAATAGTCGAATACGAATTGGTGTGGAGTAAGTACTATAACTAAAAAGTGTAAAATAACAACGTTTTCCACATAAAAAAGAACAACCGCCTTCCGAAAAAATCTCTACGAATTGAAAAATAACTTAATTTCGGAAGTCGGTGATAAAAACTAAAATATACAGAATACAAAAATTATTATTTCATCATAAAAAATGTGTGAGACAAATTGAGACATCCCCAGTAAGTTACAGAAGTACCTACTTGTGTCGGAGCTGTCTCTCTTCCTATGAGTGACGGTTTAAAAGAAAATTAAAAGTAATCATGAAAAGACACTTCCGAAATTCGGTAAATTTTTTTTTTTGTTCACAAGTAAATTCAGTCTTTTGAGATCTAGTCTACCGCCTCATGCCTTTTGCCCATTGGGGAAACAGAAACTACAAAACCCCCACCTGATGCGATCCTTACACACTCTTTTGGCCTCGTTCATACATCTGGTCAAACACGCATTAAAATTAAAAAGATGATCTAGCATAGTAAATTATAAAAGTAGTGTTAATTGAACACACCAAGCTATTAATTATTAAGTAAACAAACGGAGTGGTTTAGAAGTATCTATGGCACGGGCTATTTATACTCACTGTTTAACATGTGTGTGAGTCATCAACCAGATAAAATCTTCAATGGAAGTGTGGTTAGTATGTGACGTCATAACTCAAACACCAAGTACAAACACATGGACTTATTGTAAAGGTCTAGGGGTGCGGGTTGTTCGAAAGAGATACCGTCGCCCCTGGTACAGCGGCTACTGAGGGAACACGGGTGGGTTTTAGTCTGTAAAAGTCTGAAACGCCCTCCTGCTCCACCCAAAGTGGAAGAAATTATTTGGTGATTTTCCAACCTCAAAAAAAAGGTCTTATCGTCATCATACGGGTCACAGGCTCCCTCTGTTCGAGAGGGAGTGGGCTGTAATTCACCACAAGGGCCAAGTGCGGGTTGGTAGATCACCAATTCACCATGTCTTCGAATTTTTGTTTCTAGGACATGCCGGTTTCCTCACGATATTTTACTTCACCGTTTTGAGAGCAGTGGTGATGAAATTATTTACAAAAAGTAAAGTGCCTGTCTCAGTTCGAACCTACGACCTACAACTCGTAAGTCGCAGCCGTTACCTCTGGGCTTTCACTGCTCAGGATCAGCTTCTTCTTTTTCTTTTCGTGTCGATGGTACTCGTACGCACGGTTACACATCAAGCTATACATTTCCAGTTTAGGCTGATCTCGCACCGTACGGACATGCTATAATTTGCGAGATCAGCTTATACTGGAAATGCATAGCTTGATGTGTAGCCGTGTGTACACTATTTTTAAAATATATTATTAGAGTCCAGTAGGCGGCCATGTTGATTGCGGCATCAGTGGCATTATTGTGATCATCCAAGGTGTAGGTGAACGGGCACTTAGGGCAGTCCAGCAATTGAAGCATGGTCTGATCAGAAGCACCGCACTCACATTGGGTGTTGGTTGAGTCAGTAATCCCTCAGTTTGACAAATTGTTTCTGCAGCGGCCTACTTGGGTACGCAATCTATTGAGAGCCTTCCATATAGGCCACTACAGATCACGCCCGGGAAAAATGTTCGTTCCTGGGCTTTAACGAAGTGGTGGATGCTTCTCTTCCCACAGTTTGCTCCTCACAACGGATCACAATGGATCTGCTAGGATGAGACTTATTCCAGTTATAATAGTTTGGATAAATTCACCCCTAGTTTAGTTAGTTCAATCAGATGACTGTTGCGCATTAATTCCCCTCGTGTTACCGGAGTAGTCGGACGGCTTATACGGCTAATTGGCTACATGCAAGCTGTTATAATGGCTTTAACTCGTAATGCTGTTAAACAGTTCGCTGGGCTACAAATTGGTTGGTGTGTGTGTGTTGTGAGTGTGAACTGTGAGTTAGTTACGGCGTGTCTTCTCTGAGTAGAGATGGCCGACCTCATCTAGTTTTCAAAATATGCAAACCTACTTACTGAAATAAAATCATTTAGCGAATTTGTGAAAAATGCGGTTCAATTCCATGGTCAGGTATAGTCGGAGAAATTAAATGTTACGCAAATTTTCAACTAACTTTTGTTGACTGATAATTTAAGTTAGTAGAAATTGCGTCTTTGTCGGCGGTTTTAGTCAACTAGTATTTAATACTCTTGTGTGATACTATTATTTTAAATACTTTACAACATAACATCACGCCTTGTTTCCCCAAAGGGTTGAGCAGAGGTGTAGACCCTTCTTATAGTACAACCACATTACTCCAGCTATGTTGAAGTCCCATGGAATAGGGGGCGAGCCTTTTGCCAATTTGCCTGACCTGGGAATCAAACCTAAAACCTCGTGCTCAGGCTCCTAGTGGTAGACCTTATTTTTTCATTTAAATTTTAATCAAAAATATTAGCTTTCTGCGCTCCTTCTTCATTACAATTTTATTAACTGTGCCAAATTTATTAACTGTGCCACATGTATTAACTGTGCCACATGTATTAACTGTGCTAAATTTATTAACTGTGCCAAATTTATTAACTGTGCCAAATTTCATACTCCTCCATCCGCGTAATTTTCGCAAAAAGGTGTACAAAGTTTTTGATTCACATATGAATATACAGGATACATTTTTCACCAGTGCGCAAACCGTCACCATGAATTTAGCATATCATTCTAGACCCCCAGCGCAGAAATTTTTCGTTGGTTAATATTATAAAGTTACACAAAAAAATATCAGCTATTCCATACATTTTGACCGCGTAGGTATTGCGCTTTTCTATGAAACAGCTGATTTTTTTTATATATTCGACGAATTATTTCTTCGCTAGAGGGGTCTAGAATGATATGTCGAATTCATGGTTACGTTTGCGCACTGGTTAAAAATTTACCCTGGGTAGATAAATAATGTAATTCTCGAATAGAGGTACTGTTTGATCGCCTACAAGGTTAAGTAACGAACGCAATGCTTGAAAACGCATCTGCGTTTATAAAGACAACAGCTCCTCTGTTCACCCTCCACACATAACAGGCGTGAGCCACTTATAACCTCAAACAACATCTGTACTAAACACTGCTTATTCCAACAACGAACAGTTAAATTATCGCCAATTACCGCACCATAACAAAATGGTTTCTAAACTCATGACCTCCTTCCACGAAATCGGTTAAACGGTAGTGAAATTGATTTTCAGTGATTTGTTAGAAAAATGGCAGAGTACGTGTCGGACCAGGCATAATGAAGGGTTCCCTAGTAATTCATTTAAAGAATAAACTTAATATTGTGGTTAAAAAACATACATTCAAACTGCAAATGTGAGTTGGTCGAATATTACTCGTAAATTGGAAAGCATACTTGGCTAATATAGGTTTCCTTTTAACTTCGTTAAATACTTATACTTACTTCAGCCGCGAATTTTACACTTATCCAATAACAACCATTTAGATGGCAGATGCCGGTCGGGGGCACGTGTCTCTTACAAAAATGAGCACTTTAAAGCTGTACTATAAATGTATTATGTATACTATTTCACAAACGGACCCCTTTATTTTATTTTTTTTGGGTGGGAAATCGTCAAATAACTTCTCCCGCTCTGGGTGAAGCAGAAGGGCGTGTCAGACTTTTACTGACTAAAACCCACCCGTGTTCCCTTAGTAGCCCGTATGCCAGGGGCTGTGGTATCTCTTTCGAACAAACCCGCACCCCTGGCAGAAACGGATCCCTTAAACGAAACATTGTTTTCACAATCCTTAATAACTTTTAAATACATATCCAACGACACCTCCCACCACCGGGTAGGAGAGAAAAAAATACTCACTTTACGTGTAGTGTAGGAGGGTGTTATGGTACTCTAAAAAATATTTCAAGATTTTCTGTTACCACTTTATCGCAATGACTAATAGGTATATCCATGCTAAATTACAGTTTTCTATAATAGTAGCAAGTCTCTGAGCTAAACTGCGGACAGACGGACGCACATGGCGAAACTATAACGTTTCCTTGTCCGACTACGGAACCCTAAAAACGACTAGTTTTTGTCCACTACATTATTGTTCGTAGCACAATGGAGTCTTTTGTCCGAACGATGACCACAGTGCGTCGAATTTGTATAGATGTGGAAAAATAATTAGAGCATTATTTTGTTTTATTGTTTTTTTTTTTTACTTTGGCTACCGTTATTTGAGTTACGGTACCGTGAACAAAATAATGTTGTGATTAACTCGGTATGTTAATGTTAGACAGTTTATGTAAAACAATATGTGTATGTTATTTTGTGTGAGCGAAAACGAGCACTTGTATATAAATTGTGGCAACGTTCCCACGAACGTAAAAATATCGTGGCGAGATTTTATCGCGCACTGGATCTTCAACGCACGGCTAAGCACAGAGAGTTCAAAATCGAACAGTAAAAGACTCTCCGAAAAATCCAACGAGAGGCACTCTGTTGGATTTTCAATGCTCGGTTCAACACCGAGAGTAGAAAATCGAAAGCGCGAAATAATCCTGCCGCAATTTTGTTACGTCCATGTGAATAATATGCATAGCACAATGATGCGATGAAACTGAAACACTTTTATAGGTAATTTCGTAACACATCATCACATACCTTCACACTCACAGATACACACTCTTATACACCGCACGCACACACTCACACGCTACTCACACATACTCGTAACGTAGCCCGCCGTAACGACGTAAACACGCACTCCTTCCTACACCTAGTGCACATTGCAGATTGTTTGAGCTCTATTTTATCATGATACTATGTATTTTATTTTTAGGAAACATTTTTAAGTCTTTTCTTTGAACATATTTTGACAATACACTCAATTTTAATCTGGCTTGTAAAATGTACCAATACGCCTAACTCTGCGACAAAGTGAGCATTTACGGTGTCCTAAGTTTGGGCAGCGCCTCATAATGGTTTTCCATTATATTCCTAAGGTTTATATTCCTCAAAGAAACTTGTCGTTATGATTAATAAGCGTTTTCTTTCCCTTATGATTGATGAGCTCCTAACCAACGGTGTCCCTTTCTTAAGAAAATAGAGACGATAGTCGTGAAATGACAAATATATTTTTTATTCTGGATACATTTGACAAAAACTCGTCATCGGCCTAGCCTTTTCCCAACTATGTTAAGGTTAGGTTCCAGTCCAACAATTAATTAATAATTTTTCGCTTCACTTGCTAAAGTGTAAATAGAATTGACAAAAACCCGTTATCCCGGTGGGAAAATTTTCAACAGCCACGGGCGAAGTGGAGCTTCTGGCAAAAGCTACTAGGTTCTATTGTTGTGCTAGAATAACTTGTGTTCCATGTTGCCTATTCAAAAGTCATTTATTCAAACTAGGCTGAGCACTTTTTTGACGTCAAAATTACATAAGACAGTCCCTCAAAACGCCCGCCCTTCACCACTTCCTAGTGCTTTAGCTGGGAAGAAGAAGTGGCGCAACAAACTCCCCATCAGCACAGCTGTCTGTTAAGTTAGAAGAACTTGATTCTTGGTGACATTTATACAGATTCCTATTGTAGAAAACCGGAAATAATATCCAACCAAGAAAACTGCAAGATTTTCTCACAGTAAATATATTTATTTATATACGCTTTATTGTACACCAGAAAAAGCATGACAAAATAAAACATTAAACACTAAAAAGAACATACAATGGGCGGCCTTATCGCTTTCTGCGATCTCTTCCAGGCAACCTTGAATATACATCGGCAACCCGCCTGCCAAGCGGGGCGATTATGGCAAATCACCCCCAAAAAATGACAAGCAGCCCTGGGGAGGAGCCTGTGGTAGGCATATGTCCAGCAGTGAACGTCTTTCGGCTGAAATGATGATGATGAAATTTACATGGAATATTTGATTCTCCTGGTGCATTTTCCTACCCAGTCGTGCTATAAGTGTAATTTCATTGGCCTCGTTCAAAGCTTCCAAGTTGACTTACGATACAAGTATGTAAAGATGGCGCCTACGTTCGCCTTTCAGGCAAATAGCTGGAATAAAACGCAAAGGAATATCGCGGAGAACGTCTATAGGAAAATGTGTATTTGAAATTGAAAATATTGCTTCCCAACTTGATACGCTGCTGCGGGGTTTTCAACTTCACGAAGATTTTATATTATTGCTTGTTGAATTGTTGTTTTCTGGTGAACGATAGTTTCATTAGATTTATTAAGGATCGTTTGTTAGTGCCTACTGTAGGGCAGTGGTACCGGAGTGGTAACTGACCCGATTTACGAGTTTGTAGGTCGTAAGTTCAACCCAGGCAAGCGTTATTCTTTGTGCAATTAATTTCATCACCACTGCTCTCAAAACAGTGCAGGAAAACATCGCGAGGAAATTGGCATGTCTTAGAACTAAAAATTCGAAGATTTGTGACATCTACCAACCCGCATTGGGCGCGCGTACTAGTTTATATAGGCCTCTCCCTTTCGAAGAGATGCCTGTGTCCCAGGTGTGGGAGAATTATAGGTTGATCTGATTCTTTTTCTCGTGCTTAAAACCGCGGCTGATCTATCTAGTCGTGATGCTGTTATATTTTCAACAAAATTCCGATTGATTGAATAGCTCAACTTTAGTTTCACTGTTTGACCTCTAAAATAAGTAAACCGAACAAACCTTGACCTCGGAAATTACTTATTCGGAAAATTCTTCCAATTTTTTGAAATTATTTTCGCAATTACAACGGACGCTTCTCACAAGGCAACTATTCGCAATTGCATAGATATTAGAGCATAGTTTTTTTCACTAATCGGGGAATGAACTGACTGCCTTGAGACTAATCGCTAGTCGATTAAACTAGGTCATCTAGACATTGCTGAGTTGACGACAAAGACTATAATAGTTGGTGGAAAATACAGGTTATGATTATGACGTTAAACGACGTTTGACGTTAATTACGTTAGCTATCAGATTTAATTTTATTCAAAATAAAATAAAAAACAAAATAAACATATTTTATTTCATATAAACCTGCATGGGCACTTATGAAACGTCAGAAGCCGTGCACCTACGGTTCCAATTTGTGGCTGCCTATGGAAAAGAGCTGGCAACAAACTACACTAACTCCACTTTCAAAGTGTACCTAACCTAAAAAATAATTGGTTTTTACAATGTTTTCAAATAACAGTGATAATATGTACGGGAGGACAGTGCATTCGATTACATGGCTGTTTATTAATGTAAGAGGTACCGACGCCAGCACGTAGACTAACCGATCGATCGACCTGGCTGTTGATACTAACAAAAATAAATAATATGTTTTATTTTAAGCGAATCACCGGAATATTTCAGTCCACACAAATATTTGTACATAAATTTACATTTTGTGGCAATTATGCTTCTAACCGTAACACTAACACAGTACATAACATTAGCACACTGCAACAATTCTCATAACATTTAAAGCCGATTAATTACGTTTCTCTGGAGCGTGGAAACATACTAGAAACTGAGAAAGGCGGTTGTGAAAGCCACTCATGTGCAGAGGAAAGATGTCTGTGTGTAGTGTTGAGCTCTAAGCAAACGGGATACTGGTTTAGAAATTATTGTGACTAGATTGTTTTTTATTCGCGCACACTGTGCAGTTTGTGGAACTGTATCGTGTGTAGTTATTCGACATTCACAGCCGTTCATTGTATAATCACGGCGCCAGCGTGCTCCGGAAAATTAATGTGCGCGAGTAGAAGTTCACACGGTCCCGTCCGTAATAAAATCGCGACGGGAAATTTTGGCACTCAGAATTTTAAAATCTCGGTGTAAAACCGAGCATAGAGAATTCAATTTTGGAAGCACGCGGGCGCCATGATTTTTCAATGAACAGAGAACCGCGTGTTACGGGAATTTAAGGAACATGAATGAATTTTATTAAAACAACTAAAAAAAAAGAATAAAATACTTCGTTTTTGACATTGGATAGAATTGATGTCACTCCACACGTAAAATACTGATATTCAGTTGCATTCGTTTAGACTGGAAGCCGATCCCAATAATAGTTACTTTTAATAGGCAGCCGTAGACGTGACGTGTTGTAAACTATCTGTGTGCCGAATTTCAACAAAATCCGTTCAGCCGTTTTTACGTGTTTGAGTTACGAACATACAAACATCTAAACATACAAACTATCACATTTATAATATTAGTAGGAAGTAAGATTACTAAACACTGCAGCCATTTAATATCAAAGCGACACAAAAGTAGAAAACTCGACTATTTGTACAAGATTATTAGTAATTGAGAGATATTTCATTCATATTCATATTTTACTCATGGTAAAAGCTGCTCATGGAAAATAAAGATGCCATAATTGCCGATAGTCATAAATTACCTTTACATGCAGTGTTCTTAACATACTCGTTAAACTAATTGTATCGTATAGGTTCTCGTAAATGATACAAACTACATAGTTACCGTACTTTGATATATTAGAGATGGTTAACTAGTGACGCTGTGTATCATGTTCTTATGTTATCACGAACAAGGTGAGATAGTTAATGAGCTGCGATATAACTAGAGAGGGGCCGAAAAGTTCTGGAGTGGCGACCGCGTACCGGAAGACGTAAAGTTGGAAGGCCTCCCACAAGGTGGACAGATGACCTTGTGAGGGCCGCGGGAGTCCGCTGGATGCGAGAAGTACAGAACCGGTCGAAGTGGTGGAGCTTGGTGGAGGCCTATGTCCAGCAGTGGACGTCTTTCGGCTGAAATTATGATGATGATGATGATAACTAGAGAGCAGGGCCTGAATTCACTATGACCACTTAAAGATTCCTTACTTCGTAACCAGTCAGTTCCTTAGATCACACACGAATTCTGCGAATATCGTATTAATACGACAAATTCTCTTGCAACATACAGAATATGACATTTCGATTCCTTAACGTTACATTGGTTTCTACAATACACGATATTGACGTAGTTTGAACGTGGTAAGATTCCGCGGGGAATCATTATAACCACACAGAATTGGGTCCCAGTAGTGGCCCAGTGGTAACAGTCGTGTCCTGCGAGTTGTAGGCAGACAGACGCTTTGCTTGTACCGTGTGGTGCCGGACGTAAAGAATAGCACCATCCCATCTCCTCCCGTGGGTGTCGTAGGAGGCGACTAAGGGACTTACTAGAGAATGGGCAGCAGCGTTCTCTATGCATTTTACCACCATACTGCGATCGCTAAACCGCCTGCCAAGCGTGACGATTATGGCAAGCCGCCCCAAATTGGGGAGGCCTATGTCCAGCAGTGGGCGTTTTCCGGCTGAAATGATGATGAGACGCTTTGCTTTGTGTAAATTATATCATCACCACTTCTATCAAAACATCGTGAGGAAACTGGCATGTCCTAGAACCAAAAACTCAAAGTCATGCCCACGTAGCGGATTAAGGCCCACCAGGCGAAGACATGTGACTTCTACCAACCCGCACTGGGCCTGCGTGGTATATAACAACCCACTCCCCCTCACAGAGGCATCACAGTACAATAATGTCATCGGTTGGACCATGAGACCGGGGAATCAAGTCGCGGGCTCGAACTCACTGGTGGGCCTGGCTAAAAATCACGCTGTCTCACCAGGGCCTCTAGTCTGCTATTTTTATAAATTCGACTTTACAACACGATCCCATTGTCATTTTGCTAAAAGTTCGTAATCAGGGGCCTAAGT
Source organism: Polymixis flavicincta (assembly GCA_949987655.1). NCBI lineage: Eukaryota > Metazoa > Arthropoda > Insecta > Lepidoptera > Noctuidae > Polymixis > Polymixis flavicincta. The sequence continues at coordinate 2,915,579 of OX465171.1, read as the reverse complement.
CTACTAATTTATAAACGTCACAATGGTCTCTCAATGGTAAGTTTTTGACAGATTTGCCATACAAAAACTGTCAAAAACACACCATTGAGAGACCATTGTAACGTTTATAAATTAGTAGACTTAGGCCCCTGCTAAATTCATAATGGTCGATCAGTGGTCGGTCAGTGGTCTTGTAATAGAATTGTGTTATAATGGCATTGTCGTAATGCGTATAACGTATTATAAAACCCGTTAGTAGAAATGATTTTCGAAAAAAATACTACTAAATTTGAACATTTCCAGATTTCATTTAAATGTATATATTTTTACATATTATTTTAGGAACTGTCAAAATTTTAGCAGATTACCCCCTAAGTCAGTCATTCATTTGTCATTATGTACGAGATTACCAATAAATGCCATTTCTTTCAATGGAGTGTCAGTGGCTGACCATTGGAAAGTCATAATGACGCCATCGCCATTATATTAGCAGATTACCAAACTTGTCAAAATCAACAATTATGGAATAAATGATAGACCGTTCTGACACGATTGTAATAGCAGACTTGAGGCCCAGGCATCGTGTCCGACAGAGGTAGTATCAGTGATGAGCGGTTAGAAGCCAGTCTACACGCACAACGTTATTGAGTGAGATTCGGGTCTACGCGGAGGCACGGAAGTAAAAATATCACCGTGGGATTTCATCGCACACAAGATTTGCAATTTTCGTTGTTTAAACACCAACAACACGCAAACACACACATACAACATAACAAACAAACAACAAATAAGTACAAAAACAAATTCCACGAAGTTTTCATAGAAATTGTTCCATGAGTGTCGCGTTGCGCCTGTTTGACGCAGTCTTAAGGCTGTGTTTAACAGGCATCTTAATTTCGTAACACACTATCAATCAGAATCTTAATCATATGAAGGATATTGTTTATTAATCCATTGCTTCAGATGTCCGGAAAATACGTCTGCTCAACAATGCAAATAACGCATTGAATGTTGTAGAACTGTCATTTCTACTGTTAGTGTGGTACCTACGTAATTAAGTACCTCGAGGGTGCATCCCGGAACGTCAAAAAAACACTGTTCGATTTTCGAATCCCGCTGCTATATTTTTACAGCCGTGCCTACGTGGTCCTATGACGTAGAAAATAAACTGTGTTGCGAGCGAACATGGACTAATTTTCAATTTCTTCACAATCACAATTACTTACCCATAACATAATGCTTTTAATAATATTCAGAACAGATCAAGTCATCATCTACCTAGCCTTTTCCCAACTATGTTGGGGTCGGCTTCCAGTATAACCGGTTGCAGCTGAATACCAGGATTTTACAAGGAGCGACTGCCTATCCGACCTCCATAACCCAGTTACTGGGTAACACGATACCCCTTGGTAAGACTGGTTGTCAGACTTAACGTAACAACTGTCAAAGATCCACAAACGACAGCCACCTAACTTTTCAGGTAATGTCATTCCCATACATTTTGGCGTAGCGTTTGGCGTGAACGCTAACAGAAATGTGTTTTGTCTAGGCCTGCTGATCACGAAAACTGTATAAATTCCTATTTGAACAGGCATTTTGCGGTGTGCCTAGTAATTAAGTACGTTCAGCTTTCGACGTGCACGGAAATGGTAACTAATAAATACATACGTATCTACAAAGCTGCTTCAAATTTCACCGAACTTGATGGAATGCACAATTCCCGTGATAAATAAACACAATTACGGGCGCACCGAGGAATTTGAGGAATAATTGCGTTCGTTTGATCTATTGCTGCATTGTGTCATAATTTATTTATGTTACCTTCAGTTATGAAATTAATATGTAAGATATTTGAGGATTCACTCTATAAAACGTACAATTTAGAAATTCGATTATTTGTAGTCTCTTTGATAGAAAAAAACCAAAGTAATCTCTAAAAACAAAGTAAACCTACCTACGTCATAAATATTTCACTGAAAGACATCAGTTTTTTTAATAATAACACTACATGTTTCAATTTTCAAAATTTATATTTTTTTTATTATTACGAAGGAAATACCTAAACCGCGCACGAATAGCTCATTCTAGCCAGAGCCGCCACTCTTCAAATGTCAAATCATATGCATTGTGACTGTGAGATTATTTGATTAATTAAAAACTGAAAAACACGCTTTAATGGAAAACCAAACTAAAAAGTAGTAAATAACTTCAAAAAAATCGAAATAAGAATAATTTTAAATTTAATGTAAAAGAGCCTGGGGTGCATTTTGAGGTATTTTTTATAATCAACTAGCTGACCTGACAGACGTTGTCCTGTCCGTCCAATAGTCATTCATACAGAATCTACCCTACCTACCCTACCTACCTACCTACCTACCTAACTACCTACCTACCCTACCTACCCTACCTACCCTACCAAAACTGTGGAAATCGGTTCGTGCGTTCTGGAGTTATAGCGTCAGAAAGGAAAACCCGACTTATTTTTATATAGTAAAATTAACATCAACTACCGCACGGTTTCTACTTACCTAATTAAAGTCTTTTTAAGCGTTTTAAACTATTATTCACACTAGCTTTTGCCAGCGGCTTCGCCCGCGCGGAACATTCATCCTATTTAACTCCCTTAGGGGTTGAATTTCAAAAAATCCTTCCTTATTCCTTGTCCACATTATAAAGGGAACCTCTGTGCAAAATTTCAGCTTTCTAGGTCCAAGGGTTTGGGCTAGGCGTTGATGAGTCAGTCAGTCAGTCAGTCAGGACTTTTCTTTTTATTTATATAGATTTTCTATTTTTAGTTCGGTAACTACAAAAACGTAAATTTTTTACAGTTTGTTTTGGATGGGTCAGGATACATTAATGTAATTATTCAATTGTCATCGGTCGTTGATAAGTATGCAAAGTTTCAATTTAGGGAGATAGAGTCCGTTCAGCTTTACACGGCTGAACGGATGCGTACGCATCTCATACAAAATCGTTGTTTTCTGTGGACAAAAGCTGAACAGAGCTGAATAAGTGTGAGTAGTCTCTTAATCCGACGTTTTGAAGGGGGTGAAAACTACGTTCAAAGGTTGCGTTACATACTTACACACATACCAAGCCAATAAAAACGTGTTAATTAAAATAAAACAAAATGGCGAAGCTGAAAGCTTTTAATTCACTCAATCGTCGCTATTTTCTCGGGAGTTTAAAACCAATTATTACACATGAATTGCAATACGATATTATGAAATACATTTTCAAATTATTAAAAGTTTAAAAGTGTAACTGCAATTGCGTAATTATTTTAAGTGTTTCTTTTTTAATGTTTATGTTGTTTTTAAGGTTATTTTGTTTGCATTTGTTTTTTTTATTATTATTTATCACTTGTACCTACTAATGCTCGGTTTCTATAAACAGAAACGAATCGTTTTTCTTACCAATGTGCAATGGTAGCATTTTTTATTAGCAAACAAAGCATATCAATAGTTCCTTAAACAACTTTTACCAATGATACTAGCTACTGCCAGGGCCCACGGTATCTCTTTCGAACAAACCGAACCCCTGGCAGGCATCGGCCATTGCGGGCCCTGTCGGTTAGTGATGACATCTCTTTGAGGCGCGCGTGGAACACAACGCGCCGTCGACCCGGGCTTGGTCCTTACCGGACAGCAAGTTACCCATTACTCGCCGTCTGCAAGCCCACGCCTTCGGTGGCTGGGAATCAGCCTGGGATTCCCGACGCCTAGGGTGTCTCCTGCAGAGGCTAGGGCCGTGACTATAGCTATTTCCATGTGGGAGGGTCTGCTATGCAATTACTTCATTATTGGTAAAGATACAAGAGTCTTAATTTTAACCAAAACTGTCCGTAAATTATAGGAATTGGCCAATTTTAAATTATAGGACGACACCGCTTATAATTTGCCACAAATACTAGTCATTTCCAAAGCATTGCCACCCCAAACCACATTTGTATAACAATGGTGCACACACAGATTACAGATTTTCCGACGATTCCACCACACGTATTTTAAGCATGCGTACCGCAGCCACGAAATTTTCGCGTGAACGATAAACAATGAACGAATGAATAAACGATTAAACATTTACGATAAATGACATTATTTTATAGCACAGTTTCTGTATATACAAACCCTAAGTAAAACAGTATAATGTTTAGACAATGGGGTCACCAGAATAAATTTAGTTTGATCGACTTAAGCCATTATAGGTGACAGCACAGATTTTTACGATAAAATACAAAGCGAAAGAAAGGGATAAAATAATTTGAATTTCCTAATGAAAGAAGGGAACTTTTCCAAGACATCAACGTGCGACTCATTGTGCTCGTCGTTTTTGAGTTAGCTTCAATAGTATTTTCTTCACTTTGTGTACCTATGTTGATAATGTTATAATTACTTACTGTCATTTTTATTTACTTAGCAAGTGAAGCTATACGAATTTGTGTGTGGTAGGTATCTACCGTACCATTTTTTTTTTAAATAAGATGTTTATTTTAGAAAGAAGGGTTTAAAAAAATATTGTTAATCATAATGTGTATATTTCTGGTAAGCGTTAGGAATAGCATTTTAAAACAGGTTCCTAGGAAGGTCACATTATAATTAAAATGTACAAAAGGCGTAAAACATAGGTAGGTAAGTACTTATTAAATGTTTTGTTTTTATCTTTTTTCGTTAAAAACGTAACTAGACTATAGTTTTAAAGAAAGTTGATTACATTTTCTAAAAAGCGTCTTGTACTTGAAAACTCTATGTATAGTTAAGAAGAAAATGGAATTTTAAAAGTGTGGTACTAAGTTTAGAAGGCCAGTGTAGTATTTCTGTTAGCCACAAAGGAACACACGACTAAACATGGAATCAGTTCCCGTCAATTACTGCAGCCGGCGATTTGGTCTGACACTGACACCTTAGCTGTTGGTACTTTTAGTGCAATGTACCGTAATACGTAGGTACGAGCTGCCTTAATATTATGTATGAATTTTAATTTATATGTATTTTGTTCTGTTATTGTTAATACTAATTAACTGTTTATTTATTTTACTTCCAAAGTACTAGTTTAACATTGGTGACTTCAGGTTATAAATATAGCATAATGCAACTTTTATTTATTTGCTTATTTTAGTTTTCCAACAGACGTTGTACAATTATATATAGAACAAGGACAAATACAAGAAACTCACGTCTTTTTATTAAATCAAATTTCAACTGCGTGTATAGGGAATTCAAATTAGTGTATTTAGAATTTCGTGAATTAAAAAAGAAGTCATTAGTTACAAAATAAAAATTTCCTTGAAAACAAAACAACCACGCCTTAACCACTTTTTGAAAGTTCCTGTAATTCAAAAACCAATTTATAAGGTGCATAAATGCACCCACAATACTTCAAAAGCAACAAAAAAAGACAGCGACAAAAAACTAACTATGCAAATAAAACGAATACCAGAAAGTCTGCAGCCATTTACCGGACACGGTTCCACGCTAAGATTATGAAAATAAACATCACTAAGATGCTGCTGAGACGGAAATGTTGTTAAAGCGATGAAATACAGGAGAGTAAAATAACATAATAGAGATTTAGTTTGGTTCCTTGAATACTTTTAAGAGTAGTACCCAATGGTTTATATTTTATTAATCAAATTAGAATAGCGTGTAGTGTGTATGTGTATTAGTGTGTGTGGGTGAAAATTCTCTTCTTAGTACTAAGAATTGCCTTAATATCCCATATTTATAAAACAATTCATCATATGCGTAGCTTTTTCCCAAATATTTTGGGGTTGGTTTCTAGTCCAACCGGATGAAGCTGAATACCAGTATTTTACATGAAGTGACTGCCTATTTGATGTCGAATGGGAGGCATCGCGGCTGAGGGTTACGGGCTGCGGTAGAGGAGGAGTGCCGGTGCTTCTGAGCAGCGCTCTTCCCTTCCGTGGCCTGGACGGGGCCGCCACCGTTTGATGGCGGACGCGGTGGGGCCGCAGGGGAAGAGGAATGTCGGTATAGCGTCGGCCGCTCTCCCTATCCCCTGCGGCCGAAAAGTGTTAGACGGGACGGCGCGTTGTGTTCCACACGCGCGCCGTCAAAGATGTCAGCAACCACTGGTGGGGTCCGCAAGGGCCGATGCCTGCCAGGGGTGCGGGTTTGTTCGAAAGAGATATCACAGCCCCTGGCATACGGGCTACTGAGGGAACAGGGGTGGGTTTTAGTCAGTAAAAGTCTGACACGCCCTCCTGCTCTACTCAGCAGGAGAAGTCATTTGATGATTTCCCACGCAAAAAAAAAACGGTTAGGTACCTACTGCCTAATATTATCAATATTCACAATCCGACGCAGGACGCGCGGGCGCCGCGTGGGTCCTATGTAGGGTTACCAGATCGAAAATTACCAAATCCGGGACAATTCTAGGATAACGGTGTCTGGTCGTGGCCATAGTGAAAAGTATCTTGTTAATTTTTATTTTCAAAGGATTAATATTTGGTTTGAAAAGGAAAATGCCATTTATTTGCAAATACATACTTTTATTAGATAGGTATCTATGTACTTAGTAGGTAATTAACGCCAGTTGTAATTTTAAGTTGCAGGTTAGGCTTAAAACTTTGGTAATAAATCTACACGTTAAATATAAATAAATTTGAGCATTTAGCTTATCAATAAATTTAAACTTTGGAAGAAAATGAAAACTAAGTATATTATAAATTAAATCGTAGTAAACTGAAAAAAATTACAATATCTTTCTCTTTTAAATCTCTTATCGGCTGTACGAGTGAAGGAGCCAGACAGCGGACGGGTGATAAGAGAGGGGGCGCCCGCTTTCACAGACAGGCCAGCCGTGTCATTCGTTGTTAGTTTATTTTCTTCAAAACTAGTAGGTTTTCGGAATCCGGGACAATAAGGTCTAATTACTGGACACGGGACAAGACGTAAAATTCCGGGACAATCCCGGATTTCCCGGCCATCTGGCAAGCCTAGTCCTATGGTGACCATGTTTGTGTAGACAACTAGGTACCATAACAAGGTTTTATAACATTGTGATTTTTCATTATACAGCTTTAAAATTTTGTACGTAGATTCATTACATAAGAATACTAGACGCGTGTTTCGGGTTTCGCATATACTAAAAATATGGTTGTATGGTAGTTCTACATAAACCGTTAATGGAATATGTGTGGCATATACATTACAAGTAATTTATAGTCGTCGGATGTACGTCAATTAGACGTGATGCATTCGAGAGTTGATAACGCATGCACTGTGAGAAATCTAATAATAATTGCAATGTAGTTATTATGACTCAAGCTAAATAATATTCTAGAATTCTTACATAGCACCTATAAAACAAAATCGCTTTTCGTGTCTGTACGCTCAGATGTTTTAAACTACGCAACGGATTATATATAATGTTCACAGGCCTCACAGGCCTCCTCTCCGTGAGAGGGAGTGGGCCGTAATCCACGACCCGGGCTCAGTGCGGGTTGGTAGATGTCACATGTCTTCGAATTTTTGTTTCGAGGTCATGCCGGTTTCTTCACGATGTTTTCCTTCATCGTTTTGAGAGCAGTGGTGATGAAATAATTTGCAGTTTACACAAAGTAAATCAGCCCGGAATGGAAAATTGGGAAATCAGCTCTTTGACATGGTAATTTGAAACTACGATCTTCGCGGCTTATAAGAACAAAAGGGACCACTGCTGATGACGTTGCTTTTGTATTAATAAAATAAAAATTAAAATGTTTGTTCGTTTGTATGTTTGAACTCAGGAACTGCTGGTCGGATTTAATAAATCATTTTTGCTTTTGATAGCCGAATTTTTGAGGTAGGGTACCATCATGCTACGACTCTTCAGAGCCGAGCAAATAAAAAAAAAAAAACAGAAAGAACGCCAAGCGAAAATGAAGTGATACCGCGAGAAGCTAGTAAATAAAAGACCTTTTAAAAAAAAAAATAAGAAACGTGTTATTCTTCACTTTCTTTCAGTAAAAACGATATTGACACGTAATTGTAAACAATTATTGTTGTCAATGTACGATTCCCATAAGAATGGAGAGTTTTCTCACGATTGTCCGATTGAGCTGTCGGAACACACGGGAACGTTACATTACACATAATGTAATGTTCCCGTTTGTTCCGACAGCTAGAAAAACTACGAGAGGCTTTGTTTAGACTTTCACGAGACTGCACCAGTCTAACAAATAGGGAAATTAATGGTACAGGGTGGCTAATTCGAAAGTCATCATCATCATTTCAGCCGAAACATGTCCACTACTGGACATATGCCTCCCCCAAGCACCACCTCTTCGACTGGTTCTGCGCATCTCGCATCCAGCGGATTCCTGCGGTCTTCACCAGGTCGTCGGTCCATTTTTTGTGAGACCCTCCAACACTACGTCTTCCGATACGTAGTCGCCACTCCATAACCTTTTGGCCCATTCGGCCATCTGTTCTGCGAGCAATGTAGTCTTGTGTAGTTCGTGAACGATGAACGAATAGGAACCGTTTCTTTGCACTGTACTAAAATAAACGTTTCCGAATGCTGACTTGTAACCGGTCTATTAGTTCTAATAGCTCCTGGTACATTTACAAAGGGCCATACCGTATCACCGAACGAGAATGACAGCGACTGATTTGACGGATATGATTTCAGTGAGACTTTTTTGCTCTGTGATCTATGGAATGGTACTGACTGAGAGCGAAGACCGAATAGAACTAATAGAATGAACTAGTTCACTGACAGAAAAGAACTAGTACGGAGCGATCTCAAAAATTACCGAGCAGGCACAAGACTAGAGCAATGTGCCCTGCCCACTCACTGCCACTTAAGTTTGCCAATTCTTCGGGCTATGTCGGTAACCTTGGTTCTCCTGTTGATCTCTTTATTTCTCATTGAGTTACGCAGGGAAACTCCAAACATAGCCCTCTCCATTGCCCTTTGAGTGACTTTAAGCCTTCTTATGAGGCCCATACCATATTTCATCAAAATCAGTCTAGCCGATTTGAAAATTAGCTGGAACAAACAGACAGACAAAATGTTTAAGAATTGTTTTAAGTACCGTATATGTTTTCATATGCCTTTAGTAAAAAGCTGTTATTCTGACATTACAACTCTTCTCTCTTCTTAGTCGTAACACTCTTGTCAGAGTGGTCGTGGTTGCGTAGACGAGGTACACGGAGAGATGTTCGGTGGGTCGTTGACTTCCCCGAGGATTGCCCTTTCAGCGATGTGCTTCCATATCTGTCGGTTGGAGACGTTGCGAGTACACTGGACCATGGTAGATTCAGTAGCTTTCTTGATCAGGTCAGACCAGCGAGTTGGTGAACGGCCGCGTGATCTCTTGCCCTCCACCGGGCCCTGAACCACCAGTCTCTCCATGGAATTTTCGCTTCTAGTGATGTGACCAAAGAACTTCAATATTCGGAGTTGTACAGTAGACATTACAACAGACACTTCCAATTCACGGGCCGATTGATCAGGTTAAGCTATGCTTGCCGCGGTTGGTCCATACATGGGTGACCATCTTTACATACCAAGCCTCGGAAAGCACGTTAAGCCGTTGATCCCGGCTGTCATTCGTGGATCTTTGACAGTCGTTACGGGTCGTCAGAAACCCGAAAGTCTGACAACCAGTCTTACCAAAGGATATCGTGTTATCCAGTTACTGGGTTGTGGAGGTCAGATAGGCAGTCGCTCCATGTAAAATACTGGTAATCAGCTGCATCCGGTTAGACTGGTAGCCAACACAACATAGTTGGGAAAAGGCTAGGCAGATGATGAGATGATGACAATGTTTCCAAAATACAGTGATAAAATGTACGGAAGGACAGTGCATTCGAGTTACATGGCTGTTTATTAATGTAAAGGGTAATTAATGTTAAGGTTTGTAAAAATAGTTTTACACGTCAATCATATTTTAATAACTAGTTGAGGTCGACGTTTCCTAGCTAACTACTCTGAGAAGAAAGACTGAAACAAACTCACGAGGTTGTGATCTCTTTTGAAGTCCAAACATACTCTTGGTCAGACCGTGTTAAGACCATGTAAATGTCTGGAATGGCCATTTGAGGAAAGAAGCACACAGATTGAGTGGGCATCAACATACATAGATAGAATAAAACAATAGAAAAATTTAAAAGCAAATAAAACTTGATTACTTTTTCACAACTTCGATACTACAACGAAATATCTATCGAAAAACTCTTCAATTTAAAACAATCGCCTATCAAACACGAATCCAACAAAAAATCGAAGCACAATGAATGATTAAATCATTCAAATCGCATTTTTATTCAACAATACTACTATGGGCTAATCCCACCATCTTCTTTTAAACCCTTTTCCGCATTGCCAGGCGATCTTGAACCTTAAGTCTCAAGGTTAAGGTTTCAGATTATATTGTAATAGGCAAATATACTTTGGTACTTAAGTTTACCGTTAGGTGGAGCTAGTACTCACTAACCTTGACGGAGGTCAGTGAACCTCTGTCTAAGCCACAGGGCACCGTATGACTGCGTTCCTAAGGACTTTAAATGCACTATTAGATTATTACATTCATCGGAGGAGCTTGTGTGTGGCTATGCTATGACAGCCGTACAGAACGATCGATTGGGTTAAGCTACGCTTGCCGCGGTTGGTCCGTGGATGGGTGACCATCTTTACATATCAAGATTCTTCCGTGCATCATTATGTTCGAAATGAAAGCACGTTAAGCCCTTAGTCCCGAACTCACGACTATCATTTGTGGAAACTCTACCAGTCTTACCAAGAGGTATCGTATTGCCCAGTTACTGGGTTGTGGACGTCATGTAGGCAGTCGCTCCATGTAAATGCTGGTACTTAGCTGCATTAGGTTGGCCAGGAAGCTGACCCAACATTGGTTACGATATAGGTACATAATATATAAACTACAGACTTACCCAAAAATCTTACAACTGTTCTTTTAATGAATCACCGTCACCAATTTTGGTCTGATGAAGTTAAATGGAAATCATTCACAAAACCCACTTAATTTATAAAAAAGCTGGGCTTCAACCAACCCCGCAAAACCTCTTACTTGTAAGCCAATAAAAAATCAGGCGCGCTAGAAAACAGTTGAACATCTTCGAATTGTTAGACCGAAGTAACTATCTTAACTTGCAAGCGTAATATTTTGCTAGAGCGGACACATATGTCCTTGTCATATTAAATTGCAGATAGCTCTCGTAAAATAATAGCCTCATTAAATTACGGTTCGCTATAAAATACTTACTTGGATCATAATAAATTCTAGGGAATGGAGAAAAATATTCAGTTATTATTTCTGAACTCACTGGTGTGCCTGGCTAAAAACCACGCTGTCTCACCAGGCATCGTGTCTGACAGAGGCAGAATCAGTGATAAGCAGTTAGACGCTAGTCTACACGCACAACATTATTGAGTGAGCTGCACGAAATTCATAGTAAAACAGGCGCGTTAAAAATTAAGAAAAGTCCTTCGGAAGATCGGGTTTTCTGAAAAAACCACTGCATAAATCAATGACCAATTAAGTTTATTGAACTTTTCGATAATTGAGCTTTGTCGGTACCGACTTAGTTTTGGAGATTTGACACTTCTTTTGTTACTTAAACATGTCCAAAGTTACGTTAAATTAAGAAGTTAAAGTAAGAAACACGAATCTTTGTTGGCTCATAACTTTTTAATGGCTTTTTATTTTAGTATTCTGTTTCCACACCGACAATATTATTATTGAGACGAAACCATACCATGTTTAAGTTTTGATGTAAAAAAACTGTGGACATTTTTCAACTTAAGTACTAATAATAAACTGAAGAGTTTGTTTATGCTACCAATCTAAATGGTCTTCGCATGATCTGACCAAGATTATGTCTGGACTTTAAAAGAGACTGTGGCCTCTGAGTTTGTTTAGGCCTTTCTTCTCAGAGTAGTCAGAGAGGAAACCTCATCAATTTTTTATTAAAAATATGTGTACCGGACGGGCGTGATCGCTTGGACACGAAGGGTGTGTAGGGAGGGTGTATTCCTATCCAGGTTTTATCCCGGTGTGTATGTAGGTCTCCCAGTCCACGCGGCGCTGACGTCCTGCACCTATAGGTTCCAGATATCTTCAGGGGCGGCTACTATCTTCCGTTCTTCACGACGTTACCAACGTTTTGACGACTGACAGAGAAACAGGTTCCAGACTTTCGTCTAGGAAGGGGTTGTTTTTGAGACACCTCTGTGAAGGGGTACTTTACCTGATTAAATAACACACATTTTGATTTAATCTTCAGGAAGCAATTTAGAACTTTTACTTGTACTACATGTTAATTAATTTAAGTTTAAAATAACAAAATTATCTTGCCGATGACTACGAATTGGTTTAAATTTACATTTTCTGAGGTGCCTCGAAACTTTACCGTAACGAGGGCCGCAAATTGCTTCCTGTTTTAACTTTTATTTATTCAAATTTTGTCTATCGATATAATGGAATATAGCATACAAAACATTATTAAATTACTGTACATATGGCATGTTATATATCCCTGTATTCCCCCTGAAATTTCCCATCTCCTGAGATATCTGTACGGACTATATCTTCCCGCACTGAAAGATTATTTCAAGAAAACCCGAAAAATTATGAAAAATGTTACCAATAAATATTTTATAAGTTGATTTTCTCGAAAACTACTGAACTTATTTCAATTCTGGTTACAGATACCTCAGGGTGGTTTACAGACCCAAAACAATCTAATATTAAGAAAGTTACACATTTGATTTTCAGGGCGTGACGCGCCCTGAAAGATGGCTAGCTAAACTCAAAACTTAAAAATTACTTAGCTAAAGCAACACGACTTTCAGAGCTCAATTAAGTGGGTTTATCTTAATTTTACGTTAAGGGAAGTTACGCCCAGGGCTAGGTCTCGGTTCTAGGTTACCTGGACGCACTTGAGACTATAAATTACGGCTATACAGCCCACTTAAATGAGGTCCGAAAGGGTGGTACTTACGGTTTTCTTATAGTAGGCACTTATCACCACTGTTTATTGGTTTAACTATCACTTATCTTTATGATTTTAAATTAATGTCAAAAAACAAACTATTAAGCTATATAGTGACGCATCGTCGCGAACATTAATTAAGAAAACACATAAATCTCAACGAGAAATGTTCCCGTATTTTGAGCGCTCGGAGCGCTACTTGTACCTACGTGCGAAGTTACCTTAGGGCTTTTACTATCACTTTAAACACTACGAATTTGAATTAATGTCAAAAACCAAACTAAATAATGTAGTGACGCGCCGTCGCGAACATCTCTCCCGCCGTGCAGTGCAGTGACGACTCGTAGCGATGTTGGTGCGGCGCTGCATCACCCCGGTGAGCGACGGCTGGCGTCGCGGCGCTCGCCACCGCGACGCCGTTGCCACGCCACTCGCCGCGGTGACGCTCGCCGCCAAGGCGTTCGCCACCAAGGTGCTCGCCACCTCGGCTTACGCCGCCAAGGCACTCGCCACCACGGTTTACGCCGCCAAGGCGCTCGGCCTCTCGGCGCACGCCGTTTCGGCGCTCGTCGCCAAGGCGCTGGATGCCTCGGCGTTCGCCGCCAAGGCGCTGGATGCCTCGGCGTTCGCCACCAAGGCGCTGGATGCCTCGGCGTTCGCCGCCAAGGCGCTGGATGCCTCGGCGTTCGCCACCAAGGCGCTGGATGCCTCGGCGTTCGCCGCCAAGGCGCTGTATGCCTCGACTTTCGCCGCCAAGGCGCTGTATGCCTCGACTTTCGCCGCCAAGGCGCTGTATGCCTCGGCGTTAGCCGCCAAGGCGCCGTATGCCTCGACTTTCGCCGCCAAGGCGCTGTATGCCTCGGTGTTCGCCGCCAAGGCGATGGATGCCTCGGCGTTCGCCACCAAGGCGCTGGATGCCTCGGCGTTCGCCGCCAAGGCGCTGTATGCCTCGACTTTCGCCGCCAAGGCGCTGTATGCCTCGACTTTCGCCGCCAAGGCGCTGTATGCCTCGGCGTTCGCCGCCAAGGCGCTGTATGCCTCGACTTTCGCCGCCAAGGCGCTGTATGCCTCGGCGTTCGCCGCCAAGGCGCTCGCCACCACCGCTGTTCAGGTAGTGGGACGAGCTTCTTCACCGGACGCTTTAAGGTGCCGCCGATAGTGCGCACGTCAGCGGTCCGGACTTCTCTGTCGACCCCGGGGAACAGGGCAACTATACAGCCTCGCGACCATGTGTTGCGAGGCAGCTGGCGTTCTGCGATGAGCATGGGGTCGCCCACCTGCAGATCGGGCCCGCGGGTGTGCGGCTCCCGCCGGTTTTGAACTTCCGGCAGGTACTCCCCCCTGACCCTGCGATGGAACATTTCGGCGAGTATCTGGGATCGTCGCCAGTGCTTCTTGCTGTCGACGTCTCGCTCGGTAAATGTGAACGGCCTCTGGTGATGTGCCAGGCGCGTTCTCGGATGGTCGCCGGTCGCAGGCACGGTTGTTTGTGCCTTGCGAATACGACACTGTGGACGTCGTGACAGCACCTTCTTCGCTGTTGGTCGCATCTTCACGACCCTATAATGCTGTCGTACCTCGTTGATAGTGAGTTCTGTCCCACTATGCTGCAGGCTACGGTGTGTCCGGTCTATATGTAACTGGGTAATGTGATGGTCGCCGTTTAGTATCGGCGGACGCTTCACCTGGTCTGCTACTTGATCGGTAGCGGCTATACGGCTCCTCAGCCGTCCCCCTGGTGGGATTTTGTTGTCATGCACTTCGTTCGCTATAGGATTCGACATCGGTACTTGCATTTGGAGGTCCACTATGGTTTCGAAGTCCACAGAGGGGGGCGGGGTTACGATTCTATTACTATTGTCCCCCTCGGCGGCGTTGGCCCTCTCTCCTAGCTCAGGCTCGGGTGCCTCTTGAAGCCAGGAGCGCGCGTACAAATTGTTTAATTTTCTATTATCCATATTGCCGTCGGAATCTTCTTCCTCGGCTCTATGAAGTGCTAACTCGGTTTCTTCTATTCCCTTCTGTATGATGGGGTCTATTTGTCCTGTGTATCTATCTCGAAGAGCCGGTTTACTATCGAGCTTCTTCTCTATTGGGACGAGCCTCTTAAGAGCCGTCCCGTAACTATCGGGCATTCCTATGCTTTGAGATTTCGTGGGGTAGTTCGGTGTCCACTGTTCTGTTTTCCTGCCGGCTAGCGACGCTATAGCGGACGTCAGCTCCGTTAGGAATGTGCGGAGTGAGTATTCCCCTTTGACTTCTATTCCCCTTTGTGGGAATCGGTTCACTTCATTCGCAGTAGGATTCGACAACGTTTCTTGCTTTTCGAGGTCCACTATAGTTTCGAAGTCCACAGGGGGGGGCGGTTGCACAAGGCCTATATTACGATTGTCCCCCTCGGCGGCGTTGGCCCTCTCTCCTAGCTCAGGCTCAGGCGCTTCTTCAAGCCAGGAGCGCACGTACTCGTTGTTTGAGTTTCTATCATCCATATAGCCGTCGGAATCTTCTTCCTCGGCTCTCTGAAGTGCTAATTGAGCAAGTTCCAACCTAATTTTCAATAGATCTTCACGTGCTCTTGAAATTTTCTTACGTGACCGCGTCGTTCTATTCGTAGTCGACTGCGGCCTGCTATGTTCGATACGGGCGTCACCCCGGGTAGTCATCGGTAAGGTTCGGCTGTACTTTCTATCTGTTGTCTTTTCTGTTCTGTCTGCAGGCTTCAATATTCTATCTGAATACTGCAGTGTTCTATTTGAATGCTTCAATGTTCTATCGGAATGCTTCAGTGTTCTGACTGAAGTACCTTCCTTTGCTGTAGAGGGCTGTTCCGCTTCTTCAGACCGCGTCCGTCTTGGCAAATCTTCACTAGCCCGTGGCGCAAGGGGGGGCTGCTGTACTGGTTCGGCTCCTTCAGTGGTGGATGGTGAACGCGGCGGTTGCTCATGAGTGATGGCCGTAATACCGCGTCCTCTGCTCACCTCCACTGTCCAGGCTTCAGGGGCCTTGCCTTGCGATCTTGTCACCGGCATGTTGATTCGATATGCGGTTCTTGAATACGAATCTTGAAAACGGAGCTCTTATCCGGATCTTCTATCCGGATATCCCAACTGGATCTGCACCGGATCTTCCAAACGAATCTTCAAAACGGAACTCCAATCCGGATCTTGAAAAAGAAACTCTTATCCGGGTCTTCTATCCGGATATCTCAACTGGATCTGCACCGGATCTTCCAAACGAATCTTCAAAACGGAACTTCAATCCGGATCTTGAAAAAGAAACTCTTATCCGGGTCTTCTATCCGGATATCTCAACTGGATCTGCACCGGATCTTCCAAACGAATCTTCAAAACGGAACTCCAATCCGGATCTTGAAAAAGAAACTCTTATCCGGGTCTTCTATCCGGATATCTTAACTGGATCTGCACCGGATCTTCCAAACGAATCTTCAAAATGGAAATCCAATCCGTATCTTGAAAAAGAAACTCTTATCCGGGTCTTCTATCCGGATATCTCAACTGGATCTGCACCGGATCTTCCAAACGAATCTTCAAAACGGAAATCCAATCCGGATCTTGAAAAAGAAATTCTTATCCGGGTCTTCTATCCGGATATCCAATCCGGATCTCCAACTGATCTTCCAATCGAATCTTCAAACGGATCTCCAGTACGGAACTCCAATACGGATCTTCTATACGGATCTTCAAAACCTTCAAAACGGATCTTCAAAACGGAACTCCAATCCGGATCTTGAAACCGGATCTTCAAACGGAACTCCAATCTCAAATCTTCTAAGTTCAAAGATAATCCTTCAGGAATAAGGCTTCAGGTTTCCGATAATTCTTCATGAATAATCCTTCAGGACACGGGAATAAGTCTTCAGGAATAAGGCTTCAGGCTTCTGATAACTCTTGAACGGGTCCACATGTGTTCCTCCTGAAGAAATCCGGCTCGCAAGGACCAGCAGATCCGGACGGGCGTGATCGCTTGGACACGAAGGGTGTGTAGGGAGGGTGTATTCCTATCCAGGTTTTATCCCGGTGTGTATGTAGGTCTCCCAGTCCACGCGGCGCTGACGTCCTGCACCTATAGGTTCCAGATATCTTCAGGGGCGGCTACTATCTTCCGTTCTTCACGACGTTACCAACGTTTTGACGACTGACAGAGAAACAGGTTCCAGACTTTCGTCTAGGAAGGGGTTGTTTTTGAGACACCTCTGTGAAGGGGTACTTTACCTGATTAAATAACACACATTTTGATTTAATCTTCAGGAAGCAATTTAGAACTTTTACTTGTACTACATGTTAATTAATTTAAGTTTAAAATAACAAAATTATCTTGCCGATGACTACGAATTGGTTTAAATTTACATTTTCTGAGGTGCCTCGAAACTTTACCGTAACGAGGGCCGCAAATTGCTTCCTGTTTTAACTTTTATTTATTCAAATTTTGTCTATCGATATAATGGAATATAGCATACAAAACATTATTAAATTACTGTACATATGGCATGTTATATATCCCTGTATTCCCCCTGAAATTTCCCATCTCCTGAGATATCTGTACGGACTATATCTTCCCGCACTGAAAGATTATTTCAAGAAAACCCGAAAAATTATGAAAAATGTTACCAATAAATATTTTATAAGTTGATTTTCTCGAAAACTACTGAACTTATTTCAATTCTGGTTACAGATACCTCAGGGTGGTTTACAGACCCAAAACAATCTAATATTAAGAAAGTTACACATTTGATTTTCAGGGCGTGACGCGCCCTGAAAGATGGCTAGCTAAACTCAAAACTTAAAAATTACTTAGCTAAAGCAACACGACTTTCAGAGCTCAATTAAGTGGGTTTATCTTAATTTTACGTTAAGGGAAGTTACGCCCAGGGCTAGGTCTCGGTTCTAGGTTACCTGGACGCACTTGAGACTATAAATTACGGCTATACAGCCCACTTAAATGAGGTCCGAAAGGGTGGTACTTACGGTTTTCTTATAGTAGGCACTTATCACCACTGTTTATTGGTTTAACTATCACTTATCTTTATGATTTTAAATTAATGTCAAAAAACAAACTATTAAGCTATATAGTGACGCATCGTCGCGAACATTAATTAAGAAAACACATAAATCTCAACGAGAAATGTTCCCGTATTTTGAGCGCTCGGAGCGCTACTTGTACCTACGTGCGAAGTTACCTTAGGGCTTTTACTATCACTTTAAACACTACGAATTTGAATTAATGTCAAAAACCAAACTAAATAATGTAGTGACGCGCCGTCGCGAACAATATGTTTATTTAGTAAAAGAGTTGTACGCACGGCTACACATCAAGCTATAGTGCTATACATTTCCAGTTTACGCTGATCTCGCACTGTACGGAAATTCTATACAATGCGAGATCAGTTTATATTGGAAATGCAAACCTTCTTACAGAAACGAAATAATTTATGTTTGTTTGGTTAAATGCGGCAATCTCTTGACCTACCAGTCTGATTTCCCCCCCGAGTGGGTTCCCGCATTGTCGTTGCGGGGGGGCTTAGTAACCGTGGTCTCCCATCCACGGTGAAGCCAAGAGGAACCCAACGGTGGGGCCGCTCGTCAGGGCTTTTGCCTTCAAGCCATTGACGTAGCGGCCAAAAAGTAGGTTGCGGTGAGGTGCACCGCAACTGAGATGGGCCGCGATGTCGAATGGGAGGCATCGCGGCTGAGGGTTACAGGCTGCGGTAGAGGAGGAGTGCCGGTGCTTCTGAGCAGCGCTCTTCCCTTCCGTGGCCTGGACGGGGCCGCCACCGTTTGATGGCGGACGCGGTGGGGCCGCAGGGGAAGAGGAGTGTCGGTATAGCGTCAGCCGCTCTCCCTATCCCCTGCGGCCGAAAAGTGTTAGACGGGACGGCGCGTTGTGTTCCTCACGCGCGCCGTCAAAGATGTCAGCAACCACTGGTGGGGTCCGCAAGGGCCGATGCCTGCCAGGGGTGCGGGTTTGTTCGAAAGAGATACCACGGCCCCTGGCATACGGGCTACTGAGGGAACACGGGTGGGTTTTAGTCAGTAAAAGTCTGACACGCCCTCCTGCTCTACTCAGCAGGAGAAGTCATTTGATGATTTCCCACCCAAAAAAAAAAAGAAAAAAAAAAAAAAAAAAAAAAAACCAGTCTGATTTGAAAAATTATTGAATGACTGTTTTATGAAAAGAAAAAAAAACAGTGGCACGCGGGGAGTGCCGACAGAAGTGAAAACTCATACGAATTAATTGTAAATACTTAGGTATACATATAAAGAGGTGTCGGTAACGGTAACGGTAACAGTGTCGCAAGTTCCATTGATTTTCCAATCTCAAAAAATACTAATTGTAAATACTTTTT
The DNA here is from genome assembly GCA_949987655.1 of Polymixis flavicincta. NCBI lineage: Eukaryota > Metazoa > Arthropoda > Insecta > Lepidoptera > Noctuidae > Polymixis > Polymixis flavicincta. The sequence goes on along the minus strand of OX465171.1, from coordinate 2,896,274 downwards.
TTTGGATGGGAAATCATCAAATAACGTCTGATAAACAGAGATGTCGGTATCGGCAACGATAACAGTGTTGCGAGTTCAATTGTTTTTTCCCATCTAAAAACATACTACGTGTAATTGTAAATACTTTGTATACAGAGGTTTCGGTAAAGGTAACGGTAACAGTGTCGCGAGTTCAATTGTTTTTTCCCATGTCAAAAAATGCCCATTGCACCTAAAGAAGTTTTCACTTAAAAAAAACAATGAAATTAACATAGAGCGTTGTATTGATGATTTTAATTAGTATAATTCTGTCAGCCATATTTAGCCGAGCCATATTTGTTACAGTCACAAATCATAATTTAATCAACATATACAATCTGACACTGACATGAAAAACCAGCACTCATTTATTAAAACCACGCTGAGAGCCAGTAATTTTTGAACGTCATAATTAAATAAGACAGTCCCTCAAAACGCCCGCCTTTCACCACTTCCTAATGCCTTAAGCTGGGAAGAAGAAGTGACGCAACAAACTCGCCAGCAGCACAGCTGTCTGTTCAGTTGATTGAAGAACTTGATTCTTTACAATAGTAAACTTAACAAACATTACGCGACACAAAACATTAGCACGAAGTCTAATTTAACCAATGCAATGTGGACAAAAGTAGACGTCGTTCTTTTGTTTCGGTCACATTCATACATTTTGTTGGACACGTGTGCCGGCCGCGAGTACTACGCTCTTGACCTTTTTGTTGGACTTAAACGGGGAACCAATGGGATCGGTGAATGTCCTTGTGGGGCGACCCCTCTTTTTACTGACGTACTGATCAATCGTCTTTCATTCATTCTAAACACTTCTCCTGACTATTATAATAGGAGCCGCATGGATCGATCGATCGTTAAGTTACGCTTGCCGCGGTTACTTCGTGGATGGGTGAACATAAGTATCGAGATACCTCCGTGCCTTGATAATACTGCTAAGACGTTGGTCTCGACAGTTATTTGTTCATCTTTGACAGTCTTTACGGGTCTCAATCCCGAAAATCTGCAACTAGTCGAACTAACGAAGCGTTATCGGATTACCCAGAAACTGGGTTGTGGAGGTCAGATAGGCAGTCGCTCCATGTAAAATACTGATATTTAGCTTAATTGGGTTATACTGAAAGCCGACCTCAACATAGTTCGGAAAAGGCTAGGCAAATTGTTAGATTGACATGTCATGTGTATTTTAGGTAGTAATCATTTAGCAGGCATAGTATGTGGCCTAATTTCAATTCGTTGATAGTACTGGCAAGAATATAAATCAGTAATTATTCTTCTGCGCTCTTCTCAATTTATTTGGTGTGCGACGCAACATGTCTTCTTCTTCCACACTTCTCTATTAATTCGTTAATCACTCCCTTTCTAGCCATATCATCATATTGTTACAAGCTTGGGGTTCGTGACAATTAAAAACTGCCAATAAAAATTACCAAAAATGACACTTTAATTGAACACACTAATTACAAAACACAATTGCACTACTGATCATTCTAAGTCGCACTTGAAGATCGCTTTCGAAGTTTTTCGCATGTATCGCTTATCCAATACCTACTGCCTGGGTTGCGATCCATTCCGGCCTTTTATAGGGCCCTCGGATAGTTCCAGAGTCGTCTACTGTAGAAGCATCTAGAATGTTCGAGTACCTACATACCGGCCGCGACTGAACGGATGTCGATAGTTCTTTAAAGTTCTAGCATCGAAATTTCTTGACTATTAATTCTGCTACTCGATACTAGATGGCGCTAGTGGCAACTAATGTTATGATTAATTGTGGGGCGCAACAATATCATTCACACAGGCCATCCATCGTTTCTTTGGTCTCCCCTACTCTATAGCAATCGAAGCCCTTAACCCAATTCATTTGGGTCGGCACAAAATGTCTATTTCTTCTACACTTCTCTATTAGTCATCGTCCTCTATCTAATCATATTATCTTTCCCACAGTCCATCCATCGTATTTTCTGCCTTCTCTTTTTCCATTTACATTCATACTCAAAAAAATCCACTTACATTGGCAAATCCACGTTATCTCTGCAATTATATTGGAAACTAAACCGACAAGAGTCAGTTATTTAGAGCGAGAATAGCTCATCCTCGATGTGAATAATCTAGTTTCCACAGAAAATTGTATAGAATGCAACGTAAAAGAGCAGCGAATTTCTCTTTCATAAAATTATGAAAGGAATTTTCTTCATCATTTTGCACCTAGTTTCTAGAAATGCAATTAATTTTTATGCCTGTAGGGTCTCTCAACACACTTTCAAAGGTTTTATAAGCTGAATCATAAATGTCAAGTAGAATGGCGAATGGTCACTTCGTCAATTTATTTCTTTTTATTAGTACCCTTTGTATTCATCCAGGACATAAACTATTTGTTTCCCGAATTTCATCCAAATCCGTACGGCCAATTTTGCGTGATTGAGTAATAAACATCCACACATAGAAACTTGCACAGTTATAATTTTAGTAGAACTTGGTTAAAAAGAACTTTAAGTACATCAAAAATAAAATTATGTTTACCAGACGAATTCGCGGTATTCCCATCCGACTACTTTGAGAAGATCGATAAAACTGACAGATCAAAATCAAAAGTCATTTATTCAAATAAGGCTGCGAGTTAGTACTTTTCGAACGTCAAAATTACATAAGACAGCTCCCAAAACGCCCTCCCTTCACCACTTCGCTGGGAAGAAGTGGCGCAATAAACTCCCCAGCAGTACAGCCGTCTATTTAGTTAGACAGACTTGATTCTGTACATACGTAGGCATTTCATTAACATCACGTTACACAGAACATTTATTAAATAATATGTCATAATGATCTCAGCTAGCCATGCCAATATATAAACAAAGTCTTTTAAAGTGCAGACATATCTCGTTCAAGTCAAATGAGGACCACGCAGATTATTGTCTTTTGCGGAAAGAACCACACAGATTTAAGTGAACACGTTTATTACGTGCACGCAATTGTCAGTAAAGAATCTAACCACATTCATCTTTTCCAGACATGCTACGAGATGGAGAGGTACCTCCGGGAGGAGCCGCGCAAGCGTCGCGAACCCCCGCAGGAGGAGGAGTGGGCACGATCATCGCCCGTCCCCTCGACGCCATCACCGCCGGCCTCGATCCCATCATCGAATACTTCCACCGCGACATTTTACATCACCGCAGTGAAGTGCGAGCCTGCGAGCGATTCGGAATATGAGCCCACCCTCGCTGAAGTGTCTAGCCGTACGTGTCTCCCACCTCTTATGTGTCAGCCACTGTATGCTGTAAAACTCTTACATGACAGCTCACTACACCATAGTTTCCACGGTGAGATGTTTACTGAATGGACCGGTAGAAACTTAAACTTGTTCCGCCTTATTACAAAACAAGGCTTTTATTCAGAGGTTTCAACCACCAAGCCAGTTTTTGATTTTGCAAGAGGTTTTTGTAAGACGTTTAGAATATCACATATTTACAAATCGTTTAGACGTCTACACGTTAAAAAACAATGTACATATTGTTGTGAAAATCATCTATGCAATGGTTGAAATATGTTTTACCACATTTGTATTACTAATATAGTTTTTTACTATTTCTTTTAATAGTAAAAATCTATTTTGAAATTTTATTTCATTAGTAAAATTTTATTGGTACTGGACAAAGACTACTGCTTTTAATTTCGGCTACTCAGAACTTTAGTTCATAAAATTAGAAAAACAGAAATAAACTTCAGTTAAAAATAAATCCGTAAATCAAAAGTAAAGGAAAGATTTGATTGTTTGTTTGTATTGAATAGGCTCCGAAACTACTGAAACGATTAGAAAAATTATTTCACTGTTGGGAAACTATATACACTATCCCCGGGTGACATAGTAGTAAATAATCTTTTAACACAACCTGAATCTCGCAGCAAAATATTCATAGTAAAATATTACATAATAATTTAAACGTTCTTTCATGTTGTGCATTAAAACTTTAGGAAATACAGAATTTTAACTGTAAAAGTCGGCCTGTAAAATCAAATAAATCAGCGAACTCGGCAAGAAATGCAATCCGTTTTACAAAACTTTTGTATTAAGAACTCTACTCAGATCGAAATTATGTTAGAAATGCAAAAACTGGCTTATAGATCGCGTTTTGTAAAAAGACGGATAATGTTTATATTTGCTCACTCAATTGTTTTTCTTTTCTTATTTCCATTACACGCATCATCCCATATCATCATGCTACATGCCATCTTGGAATCAAGCAGATGTATAGTTATGGAAGCCCGGAAAATTCAAATATTCTTCCGTTTTCGATAATTTACCAGGTTGTATGTTGATTAAAATATGATTCGCGACAATCTATATAAATAAAAAGAAAAGTCCTGACTGAGTGACTCATCAACGCCCAGCCCAAACCCTTGGACATAGAAAGCTGAAATTTTGCACAGAGGTTCCCTTTTTAATGAAGACAAGGAATAAGGAAGAATTTTTCGTAATTCAACCCCTAAGGAAGTTAAATAGGGGATGAAAGTTACGCGCGGGCGAAGCCGCTGGCAAAAGCTAGTAACTAAAATGACTTTACTAACGATTATTTTCTGAAATATTAGGTCTTTACCTATGAAATTGCCGTTCTGCAGTACTGGCCATTTCAAATCAAAATAATTTTTGTTTGGCTAAGAATTCTAATTTCAAATTAATTTTATTTTAAAAACATGGATTTTTTTTTCTAAAAGTAGTCATTTCTTTATTGATTAGTGTTACATTTTCATCGCATTTCAATCTTTTTCGTCATCATGGATACGTTAAAAATTCGAGTAATTATGGAATATGAGTACCGTCGTGGCAGCAACGCGGCACAAGCGGCACGCAACATCAACGACGTTTACGGAGCTAACACTACAAACCAACGCACCACCTGTTATTGGTTTGCTCGCTTCCGTTCTGGAAATTTCGACCTGAAAAATGAACCTCGCGGTCGTCCGAAGACTTTGGTCGACAATGACGAATTAAAGGCGATTGTGGAAGCTGATGATACACAATCTACGGCTGAATTAGCAGCAGCTTTCGACGTTAGCGTCAAAACAATATTGGTCCATTTGCGTCAAATTGGCAAGGTAAAAAAGCTTGACAAATGGGTGCCCCACGAACTCAATGATCGCCAGCGCGAAGTACGCGTCGAGACGTGCCTTGCACTGCTCAACAGACACACAAATGAAGGAATTTTGAACCGCATTGTTACCTGCGATGAAAAATGGATTCTGTTTGATAACCGTAAGCGCTCAGCAAGTTGGTTGGATCCTGGTTCAGCACCTAAACAATGCCCTAAACGAAAACTTACCCCTAGAAAAGTGATGGTCACTGTTTGGTGGTCTAGCGCCGGTGTGATTCATCACAGCTTCTTACCAAACGGGGTGAGCATTACTGCAGATGTGTACTGTGAAGAACTGAACACAATGATGGAGAAGCTGGCGCATCTCCAACCAGCATTGGTCAATCGCTCGTCTCCGCTGCTCCTGCACGACAACGCGCGACCTCATACTGCACAGCAGACGGTCTCCAAGTTGCAAGAACTGGGGTTGGAAGCTCTCCGTCATCCGCCCTACTCACCAGACCTTGCGCCTACAGACTACTACTTTTTCCAGAATTTGGATAACTTCTTGGCGGGAAAAAAATTTAATACCCGAGAGGCAGTACAAAATGCCTTTGAAGAATTTGTTGCCTCCCGTCCAGCTGATTTCTTTAAGAAGGGCATCAATAAACTGCCACTGCGATGGCAAAGATGCATTGATTGCATGGGTGATTACTTCGATTAATACAAATAAAAAATTCATGAAAAAAATTCGTTTAAATTTTTTCATACAAAACGGCAATTTCATAGATAAAGACCTATTATTAATTCAATGGGATTAAATTAGCTTACAAAGTTGTATTCAGTTTTTAGTGATTATATCTATTATGTAAATACATATGTGTTACGATCGCGAAACATATTTCGTTCAACTATACAGCTTGATTCTGACTTGCAAATTGCAAAAATTTCTTAATCATTGGAATTTCGCAGGTTACTCTGGCGCTTCCACCTTAAAATCCACCTTAAATGATATTGATGAATAGATTATATATAATTAAAATCCGCCGGGCCTTGTATTATCTGGAAACGGCCGCGACTTACGTGTTGCAGCTCGTAGGTTCGAACCCTGGCAGGCGCTCGCCACTGCTCTGCCCAACCCATCAAGGAAACAAGGCGTGATGCTATGTATTTTTTGTGGCCTCTCATTAATTACGTTTGCACCAACTGTTTCAGAGGATAATATTCCGAGCCCTGTGCCAATGCAGCACCTGATCCCGCGCAAGGCTCCAGTGGTCCGCCACCATGCGCACCCGCATGCCTCGGACCCGCGCAGGCGCGTCCATCGCTGTGAGTTCCCAGCTTGCGACAAGGTGTACACGAAGAGCTCGCATCTCAAGGCGCACAAGAGGACTCATACTGGTCAGTATCATGGCTTCCTTACCTGCGAATGTGCGAGACGCTCCAGCATGGCAAGGTATTCACGACGTGATAAGCCATCGATATCTATACAAATCAGAGGTCACCGAGTGGTCGGAATTCGAGCATAATTCGATAACAAAATATATTAGCTTTCTGCACTCCTCAATCTAAACTCTTAACTGTGTCAAATTTCATTCTCCTTCGTCCGCGTAATTTTCGTAAAAAGGGGTACAAATACAAAGTTTACGCTACACATAAGTGGTCACCCAGCAGTCGAAAATTGACCTTATTTCATTAAAAATTTAATGTATATCCAATGCATAATAATATAAAAATATTAGCATTCTGCACTCCTTCTTCATACAAACGTTCACTGTGCCAAATTTCATACTCCTCCATCCGCGTAATTTTCGTAAAAAAGGTGTTCAAAGTTTTTGCTTATCGTTTTAATATATAGATATAAGTTAGATATATATACAACATGTAACATAATTAACGCAACACCTCATACACTCGAATTACAGTATTGAGATAGAAGCATAATACAATTACCAAAAAAGCTTTTAAAGCTCACTGTTATTAAGAAAATCGTGTTGACCCTAGTATGACTGTTTGCATTTAAAATTGTGTCATATTGCCCCATTATAATATTGTATTTTTTTTTGTTTGGTGGTAATACATAATGTTTGAACAAACATACCCATAATTACAGTCAATGAAATCGAATCAGTAGTTTTAAGGCTTGCGTTTATTCTGAAACACCTTGTATACGCTCACGTGCTCACGTGGCTTCGCCCGCGTGGTGATCGTTTTTTTTTTATTCTGTTTATCAGAATGTATGTTACAGCATCACGTAAAAAAATCCTGAATGGATTTTGTTCATTTTTATAACAAGTGGTCGCCCAGGAACTAGATCATAATTTATTTAAAACTAAATATATTTCGAATACATTATTATATTAAAACATGTATTCGTTTTCTGCACACTTTCTTCATATAAAGTTTAACTGTGCCCCGTCCGCGTAATTTTCGTAAAAAAGGGTAGGTAGGTACAAAGATTTTGCTTCACGTATTATTAAAACAAGCAAAATCTATCTATCATATGTTTAGATTTCTAACAATAATAGAAGCCTAAGAGCCCGACTCCATTGTACGTGCAGCCTCGTTGCTGCAACCAGATACCGTCGTGTTGGAAACATGTTCGCACAAGAACAGCATACAATTCTGCAGGTACACACGGCTACACATCAAGCTATACATTTCCAGTATAAGCTGATCTCGCATTGTATAGGATTTCCGTACAGTGCGAGATCAGCGTAGACTGGAAATGTATAGCTTGATGTGTAGCCGTGCGTACTTGTAGCTACAGCAATATTGCGCATATTCGTTTCACCATGGGTGGTTCTTAGGGTGTCCAAAGAAATGACTGTCATAAACTAACATGTATGTAAAATATTATTATAGGTTTTTAGGTCGAAACCAGGCCGCTTTGCATTTATGTAAATAATTTCTTCACCACTGCTCTCAAAACGGTGGCGGCAAAAATCGTGTGGAAACCGGCATGTCCTAGAATATACCAACCCGCACTGGGCCCGCGTGGAAGATCCCACTCCCTCTCACAGAAAGAAAGCATGTGTCCCAGCAGTGGGCACATTATAGGCTGATTACGCTATGCCTACTGCCTTTTTCCTGTAAGTCTAATTTACTTGCAGGTAGCTTGAGTTTTCATTAGTTTGAGTTGTCGCAATATTTCGGTTATTTATAAATAACCGAAATATTGCGACAACTCAAACTCATGAGCTCCCATCCTTCGTATTACATAACCAAATTCAGGCCACAGTCTGGCACGGTTCGCACGTAGGTACATATACAGTATCCGAGTATCCGACAATCCTTTAATCCTCTCAGCGGTTCCCGGATCGATATGTACCGCAATCGTCTTATACCTGCGGAAAACGGTTGACCGACAAACGTTCTTCTTGCAATGTATAAAGGATTATGCTTTTTTGTGTTTTGCTACCGTAATATTTTCGATATATATGTAGATTAAATTGTTGGAAAGACTTTTATAAAAAGGACGTATTTATATGAACCTTTACTAGTTTTTGCCAGCGCCTCCGTCCGCGTGGATGTCGGTTATCGCGTAAAAAAGTAGCCTATGTCCTTATCCATATTCCAGGTTATATCTCTGACAAATTTCATGACTATCGGTTCAGCGGTTTAGGCGCGAAAGCGTGACAGACTTTTTTTTGGAAATGGCATCTCGAAGTTGAACTTGAGAGGCCGTAACTTCTTAACCGGACTTTCAACGTGACAGACAGAGTTACTTTCGCATTTATAATATTAACAGGGAAGTAGGGATTTGAGAGGGGAGGGTGGAGGGAAAGTTTAGGAAATTCATAGTTCCTTTTTTATAAATTAAAAAAAAAAATGACATTTTTTTAAATGATTTCTTGGTTTATTGGCGGAGAGGGATTGGAAAGGGCCGCAAAGTATCACCAACAATAGAAAGGATGTGGCGCTCGGAGGCCGCTGCCGCGCGAGGGAATTTAGTTATAAGAAAAAATATACGATGCGCGTCCATTGAGGTAATATTTACTAACGTAGGTACTGCGCGTCAACGTTTTAATTACAAAATCGAAACTCATTACTAAAACTCTCTAAAATAACAACACCTGTCAAAATTACGTCAAAAGCAATAAAGTTGTACTAATTGAGGTTATTTTATCAAAGTTTTATAAAGAACAATGGGCAAAATGTCCCTACCCTTGTAGCACTCCCGTCTATGTATCAAATGAAAGTACGTGAAAAGTGTATCATTTTATTGTATTACAGCAAATCTGTAAAACATGGGGGAAAAAAGTTATTGAGATTTAGAAATCAAAATAAAAATTCTACATAATATTTACTAAAACTCATATATATCTTCAATTTAATTTAATTATGTATGCGCTTATTGCGTCGATGTTTCATATTTTACAATAAACAACGCGCGGCGCGAAGTATGAGTAGGTGACAGACAGAATCCGAGGCGAACAAAAGCGCGTGTGCAGGAACAAAGGCATTTTATTACCTAACGCTTTGTGGCTCACCCGAATTCCTGTTACGCACGCAGACAGGCACATTGACATTGACCGACAAGGATGCACCTAAATAAAAAAACCAAACAGATATAATAGATGTAATACTCGTCTATGAGACGGTGTTCTTTTAACATTACACACCACTCAGTGCAGTCACAAAATAAAGAGAGTAAAGAGAGTACAGAAGGCAATCACATGTATGTACTTCGATTTTCATACCTACGCTCGGCGGTCGAGCTAGGGTTGTCAACTTTGGCTTACGCACAAAAAACTATCGTGGTAGTGGCACTCGTATTTAGGTCTTTGCCATGATGGCTCGCCGAGCAGTTCTATCTTAACTATATATAATGAGGAAGTTGAGCGTATTTTTTAGCTTATAAGTACTACAATAAATACCTAATATAAATTGTAGAAATAATAGAAGGCCACAAAGTCATTTTCGCTTACCCACAACTAACTAGGTATTCTGTGTTACGTTAAAACAAACCATCGAACTCACCTCTCTGGTCAACTCAACAACAGGTAGCTTAAAAAAAGACATTTCACAGTTTAATGTTGAATTTAAACAACCGTCCACTGAACAGTTATAGTAACTTTTTTGGTTGCTCCGTTTTTGCATTTCACAGACGCGTGTCTCAGGGAATGGCACTCGCGCTCGCACTGGTCCCAACCGGTCCGAGATATCGTGTCCGTGAACGGTGTCTATGTGTGCGTTACTCGAGCGCACTATGTATGTAGATTGCCTTCTGTACTCTCTGTATTTTGTGGTGCAGTTCTTGTGCTTATGCGTCGTTCACGTTTCTGCATTTTTATTATTTTGACATCGCTTCTCTCACTAACTTCAGCTAGTCAACGGATTTTTGCCTGGGACAATATTATTGTACAAAGCCGAAATACAATATAGTAGGTATATTTAGTTCACATTCGTTTATTTATTTATCCCCAGACATAATTAGAATACAGGAAGTAAAAAAGTAAAATAATTTTACGCAAAATACAATATTCTCGCATTCTCCCATTCATTCACTCATTCATTCGTTCACATTTGTTATCTTTATAACAATGTACATGTTTCCATCCAAAACTTAAGATGCTACAAGGGTAGGGACGGGGTTCATACAAAAACGCCCATTGTTCTTTTATATCAAAAAGTATTTATTTCCTTAACCCGAAACTTCGTGTGAAATTAAGATAAGTACGTTGCACAAACAAGAGAAAATTAAGAGTCTACTACAAGTCATACATAAAGATGAGTCGAATTATTACTCAAGTGCGCCAGAATATTTCGCCGGCATTGATTTATTCGCCGGTTATGTTTTTGAGTGTATGTATGTGGATTTCTTTGTCGCGCTCTGTAGCCTAAACGGCCTAATTGATTTTACCATGAGAGGCGTCGTAAGTTTCGTCTCAATTGTGAAAGTGACACTGGGTATTTTAAAACAAAGAAACTTGGCCAATTTTTGGCGACATAATATGTATAGATATTATCTAATTAATAGGTCGATCGATCAGGTTTAGCTAGGTGCCTACGCGTGACGCTGTTGGTCCGTGGATGGGTAACCATCTTTACATACCAAGACCCCTCCGTGTTAGGCCGTTTGTCCGGCTGTCATTTGTGGATCTTTGACAGTTGTTACGGTTCGTCAGAAACCCGAAAGTATGACAACCCAGTAACTGGGTTGTAAAATACTGGTAATAACCTGCATCCGGTTAGACTACAAACTGACCCCAACATTGTTGGGAAAAGGCTAAGCAGATGATGATGATGTATTTTTTTTTTCTGAAAACCTATTGAGTAGGGTATCAAAATGAAGGGTTTCATCATCATCAGCCTATAATGTTCCCACTGCTGGGACACAGGCCTCCTCTCGGTGAGAGGGATTGGGCCGTAATCCACCTCGCGGGCCCAGTGCGGGTTGGTAGATGTCACATGTCTTCGAATTTTTTGGTTCTAGGACATGCCGGTTTCCTCACGATGTTTTCCTTCACCGTTTTGAGAGCAGTGGTGATGAAATAATTTACACAAAGTAAAGCGCCTGTCTGGGTTCGAACTTACGACCTACAACTCGTAAGTCGCGGCCGTTACCACTTGGCCACCACTGCTCTGGGTTTCGTAAAGGGTTTCATAAATAGGTCTTATTTAATTTTTGGTAACTTTATGAAGAAGCCTCCGACTGCATGAGATTACATATCTATTATAACTAAGTATTCAGTTTAATAGTCAACCTCTTAAAACAAAAGTTTATTAATTCCATCTTTTATAAAGTTCACTTTTTACGCAGTCGGTTTTTTGATTATTTAAATTATATTTTATTTATATCTAGAACTGAATTAGAAAGAACTACACAAAGGAATTTTGTAACATTTAGGAGTTAAAATTCGCGGGCTTTTAGGAATATTAGGAATTTTAGGTCCAAAATATAATCATGTAAATCAGAGTCTCATGCACGACGCTATCGCGGCAGGCCGACACGAAGATTGCAGGACGAACTTGATTGTCCTACTGCCGGACTGCCAGCACTAAAAAAATAAAGAATTGTGTGGAAAAGGGTTTTGCCTTGCAGTGAGAAAATAAAGGCTGGTTAGATTATATTAGAAGTCAGTGGTGTCATTTTATTATTTAAATAAATGAGAGAACCTCATAATATTCAGAAGCCGGTTATTCTTTAAATTTCGAGGTCAGAATATGAACGCAAATAGCACTTTCAGTACGTTTCAATAACTACAAAACATTCCCACAGTCTGACGGAATCAGACGAAATACATCGTCAACACATTTCACGATCATTAAAGATCTAAAGAAGCATCAGATCATCGGATGACTCATAACATCCGAGTCATTCCAACAGTTTCCTTTAATCGTAAGATTCTAGTTTTAAACCTTTTGAACAATGCTTATAACTTCCCGGGAAGTTAAATACAAACTAGGACACGTGAATGTTATTGTTTCTAAGCGCAATGCACTAGCAAATGTATTTCTATCGGTGCCTAAGCAATGTTAATAATAACGCCATCTAGTCGAATTTTAGAGAAACCATCATGTCAGTATGCAACTTGCACTTAGAATTAGCGCACTGCTGCTAATCACTGTCCGGGAAATAAAAGTGTACGTGATGTGTTGCCTAAGCTGGATTGCGAATAACGTCATCTACATGGTTTTTAGAGAAACAAGTGAAACCGCGCTCTGTTCATTTTGCACTAAACATTTCGCACAGCGATTCTTGCTAGATGGCGTCAATATCGAATACACCACCCGAGTCGAAACGTACCCAAAATTCCAACAGAGACGGATGACAAGCACCACCTAGCGAATATACCGAACTAAAGAGTATCAAGGCTTGGCGTTTCATATTTCTGCAACTCGAGATGGCGCTGTCGTCAATTATATTTTATGTTGTCAGTTTTTAACTAAATTACAACAGAAACAGAAGAGGGGACACTACCTATCGTATAAACACAGAACTAAAGGGTTTGCGTTTCGTAACTATTTGAATATAGATGACGTTTTCATCAATTACATTTCAGGTAGTCAATTTCAATACAAACAAAAGCATAGCGTTTATTACAGCATGATGAATATTTAAATTTCGTTTCTAAGAACGTACTCGTATCCAAATAAATTATTAAGTTGGTACTTAGTTCTAGAAATGGGGTATAGTAGGTTCTACAAGTTGATGGTATGGTGATATGTGTACAATGAAAAAGGTTGTTTGATTTCCCATAATTCCCACGCTTGCGCGCTGCAGTGAGGTCCAAATCACATCAGTCCAATGCAGAGCTGTTTCAATATGTAGGTCACGTTCAAAAAGTGCTGACACCAGCCTAGTTTGAATAAATGACTTTTGATTTTGATTTTTTTGATTTTGATATGATTGAAAAAGTATTGCGTCATATAAGTAAGAACATATTATTGCCCGTCCGTTTAAGGTCTCTCAAACCATACTTCAGTTAGTTTCTACTTTCTTAATTTCTATTAATTAAAACAAGTGGTGCAATTTTTTATATAATAGACCACACTTGTACATTCAAGATTAAAAAAAATATTAAGGAGGCGCAGTTCGTTTCCGCGGCGTTTATTTTCGTGAAAACGTTTGGTCACAACTGTAACCTGACCTAACCTAGTTAGAAAAGTTCCCATAACAATCCCTAGTCAGTTTTGCCAGGCACAATCACGCCACGCTTGCTCACTGCCACATAAATGACGTCACATTGAAATCAAACTAATCTGACTTAGTTTTGGAATTTTCTAACTGGATTTAGATAAGTAGGCTCATTGCGTTCCTTAAGAAGTAATCTTTCACCGATTCTGATGTTTGTCAGTTCTGAACGGATTTACAGCCAATATTAGACGACATCTTACACTATTTTGCTACTTGCAACAGATTTTCTTACGGTTTCAGTCACTGCCGTAGCTATTGTAGTTTCGCGGCACTAGAATTCTTAGACTTATTGCATTGCTTTTGATAATGGCTTCTTTCGATTGGGTTTTTTTTTCATTTCTGAGCATATTTGCGGTCGATATGTGACGATATAAGAAGTTATTTTGCTATTGTCAACTTCATATTTTCTTGCCAATATTTTTGTTGTTTCTCTCTATGTCCTAGCTGTGCTTTGTCAACTCTTGACAACGACACCAGAATCGATGTTCTAACTAAAGACGTTATTGACTTACTGCGATATTCGAATTGGAATTGAAAAATAAAAGACCGCGCGCATGCGCTTGCAAACGCACTGTGACGTCATTGGCAAATTATACCCCTTTATTTATTTTTATAAATATGACCTACTTAAGTGTCTTTTGAATGCTCATATCACTAAAACTCTTGTAAGTAATTATTGGCGTTTCAAATCTTACATGTTTTTGTGACTCAGAAATGTTCTTGCCATAATCACCACGCTTGGCAGGCGGGTTGGTGATCGCAGTATGGTGGTAAAACCATTAATTACCCCGTGCGAAAAAACGTTTCACGTCCAAACCGCAATCCAAACAAATAGCATATTTAAAATTCAGTTTGGTGTGATCTATTTTACGTAGTATAAAACAAAGTCGCTTTTCGTGTCTATACGCTTAGAACTCTTAAACTATGAAACGGATTTCAGTAACAGAGGTTCAGAGGTTTCAGTTTCAGTAGGCAGAGTGATTCAAGAGGAAGGTTTATATGTACAATACACCGACCACACGCGGGAGACCCGCTGGCAAAAGCAAGCATCAATGCAAGTTTTTTGAGATGAATGTCTGCTCCTGCATATGACCAATCTCGCAAGGGTGTGTCCAATCCATTAGGAGCGAAAAAGCTACATGCCTAAATCTGCCTACTGAACGGTTTCAGATTGTTACGAACTATATAGGTATTACTAGCAGCGCTCCGCGGTTTCACCCGCTTAGTTCCCATTCCCGTGGGAATACGAGGATAAAATACAGCCGACATAGGCTGGCATAACCGGGGATAGTGTAGCTTCCCAACAGTGAAAGAATTTTTTAAATCGTATCACTAGTTTCGGAGCCTATTCAATGCAAACAAACTATTAGAACAAACACGGTGGGTATTCGGTGCAGACAAACTTTATTTCTGTTTGACATGTCGTTCATTACAAGCGTTATAGTTTACATACTATAGCCTAGATGTCGCTAGTAGACACATTTTGATACAACTCAATAATTACAACACAAACAATCAAATCTTTTATCTTTATTAATTATATATTATTACCAGAATTTATACATAATTACGTGAAACAAAAACTTTGTACCCCTTTTTACGCAAATTTCGAGGACGGAGGACTATGAAATTTGGCACAGTTAAAGCTTATATTTGAAATAATAATGCATTAGAAACACATTATATTAATTAATAGATGACGCACAAACTTTATACCTCTTTTTACGAAAATTTCACGGAAGGAGGAGCATGTTTGGCACAGTTAAAGTTCATATGGCTCCGTGTGGTGCCGGACGTAAAGAATAGCACCATCCCATCTCTTCCCGTGGGTGTCGTAAGAGGCGACTAAGCGACTTACTGGAGAATGGGCGGCAGCGTTCTCTATGGATTTTACCACCATGCTGCGATCGTCAACCCAGCCTACCAAGCGTGGCGATTATGGCAAAACCCCCAAATTCGGGGAGCCCTATGTCCAACAGTGGATGTCTTTCGGCTTAAATGATGATGAATGACGAAAGCTCATATGGAGGTGGAGTAGAGAAAGCTAAAGTTTTTAATGAATTATGAACGAATTTCGGTCACGGACCGACCTCTAGTAAATATTAATACACAAATATAAATATATTGATTAGAAACCTTTGTACCTATAAACAACAGCTAAATTATCTCTCATTCTATTAAAAAATCACTGTGAAATGTTCGGTGAAGTGCGCTTGAAGTGAACTGTCAATATCATTAGATGGAATGACAGCTTACTTCACCTTTTTTCGGTGTGATTTTTACAGAATAAGACTACAGATAAGTTGTTTTCTCTATGTAACTAACGCGTGAATGTAATCAATTCCAGGCGAAAAGCCGTACAAGTGCTCCTGGGAGGGCTGCGAATGGCGCTTCGCGCGCTCAGATGAACTGACGCGCCACTACCGCAAGCACACTGGCGCGAAGCCTTTCCGTTGCCGCCACTGCGAGCGCTGCTTCTCGCGCTCCGACCACCTTGCGCTGCATGCCAAGAGACACGCGTAGCCCGCGGCCCCAGCCGCGGCCTCCACCACCCGCGCGACGCACCGTAAACGCAAATAAATCGCGCGCGCTCTTTTTTATTTACACTTATATTTAGTGATTCCGTTTATGGGTTGTTCTGAGTTGTGAACGGGGAATTGATTGTGATGAGGGCGCGCTGCTCCATACAGCGTCAAGCCAAAGAATGCCGCTACATCGTAGCCGAGTCAACACTCATTACACCTAATGCTTTAAAGTTTATGTTTTTAAGTTTAACGAGTTTTTTTATTCGGGAAAAATCTCTTGATGTTTCGGCAATTATCGTTACGGTTCTTTGTTGCTAAGATTTCGATTTATAGCCGTTGTGTATTATGTAATTTTGTGAGCTTTTTGTATTTTTGTGCTGTCGCCTAGCGATGGTGCGTGTGTGCCATGAGTGGGGGGCGAGACCCCCACATGCATTTCAATCGCGGTCATATTATTTATTGGGGAGTTCGGCTAATGATCCCACCGACGCCGAGCACTACCTTTATTATTTAGGCTTAGTGCGTCGCGTTACCTGATGTTATGTCGCAGTTGCGGACCAGTCGGGGTATCCCATACTGTGACACCATCCCTGTCCGTACTGACGGGGTGTAGCCACACCCGCACCAGGTACAGTGTGCATACCATCGACTGGTCCGCGGCCTCGGCGCAGATTCGTGTTTATTTTGTAAAATTGTATTTTATTCAGTAGTTTTAAGCTTCCTCTTTACTCTTTCATTCCGATATTTTGCGGTTAACTGACCTTTATTTCGTTAGTATTAAGGAATATTATTATTATCTACACTATTTAGTTTATGGCGTGCTTTTACACACATAGCGTGAGAATTAATGTTAGAGGAAGGGAGGGTAACATCTTTAGTACATTTTTTTTTGTATTTTTGTAATGTGTGTTGCGCTAAGTGTGTAGAGACCTTGATTCTTAGGCGGGCGACGACAGCCATCAATGTCGACTTACGCGTGTTCAGTCTTGATCTCAGTAATATACAAGAACAGCACTATTTTTAACTCGCCATTGATTACTCCCGACGTCGCCTGTCTGGATACAGTTGCTACTATTTATGAGAAATAATATCCGAAGACCGGTACTCCGATTTGTCACCGGCCTGCATCCCAATTATATAACACACAGCAAAAAATTGTGTGCTACGTACGCAGTCAAGATAATAACGTAACGCCACTTACTTTCGTATCGATAACAGATTAGTTTGAACAAGTTATATTTTTTAATGATAAGGTAAACGCAATTATTGTATTATTCTAATCTCATGTACTCGTAAAACATCACAATTACGTTAAGTTACCATAAGCACTTGCTTACCGCTATGCACGATACTACCCTGCATCTGTATCTCTGCAGACTCACTTATGAAAAACTCTGCAGGTTGGGATACAAACAACTCTGCAGAACGACTTACGCAAGTTGTGGCAGTTACGGAACACCTTAAAAACAGTTATGATAGTCTAGTTAACTTTGTGGCTAGATAATAAGAATTTACAACGACTGTAAACAATAATAATTGCCCTTTAGAGAATTTAAAGTATCGTCAAGTCGCCATTTTGACTCACATACCTCCCGGGGCCAATAATTTAGTCTACCCTTTGATTATTTCTGCAAAACATAGCTCAATGTGCTTTGTACCTCTACAATGTTGTCACACGCACTTAAAACGATTTTGTATGCAAAAATACAATAATATTTAGTATAAGATATTACAATGCAATTTTGACTGAAAATGGGAAATTATTTTACAAACATTGACTGAGAAAGAATGTAACGATGGATCTGTTATTTTATGTTTCGATTGACTAATTGGTAAAATTAATGAATTTTAGGAAGTGAAAGGTAATTTATCACGCTTATAAGTAATTGCGAACAAAGATAGTCTAGCATATATGATGCGTCATATTTTTTGTTAATTTTAAATTTGTAATATGGCAATGGTTTGTTGAGTGCGTGTGACATCACTGCAGATTTAGCACAAGAAGAGTTTTATGTTATTTTGTCCCTTATATACCTTCACTTTATTATATTTATACATTTAAATTATAGAACGTTAAACAATTAAGTTAACACAACATAAAATTTTATATTTATAATTCTATGTTATTTGCGCATTTTTGGCGTATTCGACGATTTTATTACGCAAATCTCAGTTTGAAAAGCGTTTTATAATTTTCGCATTGTTTGTCGACTGTCAAAATGGTTTTTATTAATTAAATTAGTGTTTTGTTTTGACAGTAGACAATAACCGAATTACGTGTTCAATAGCGTTAATAACACAATAATGTAAATTTAAATCAATTTATGAATACAATGGAATGTTACTTTATTTTTTGATGCCCGCACAATACAAGACAAAAATCTTTTTGTAAGATACTCGTATACCTAGAGTTGTCTTTTTTGGAATAAACAACTTTTACACATTATTGTAAAACGAAGATTTACTTCTGAGTTGCATGCTTCTGAGGCAGAATATTTATTGACATTTCTATTTTACTTACTGACTCAATTTTATCACTGTGAAAAATTAATAGCGAAGTTATCGCAGAAATCAGAAATAAAATAATTTTCAACACACTTGCTCATAAAATGGCTCTAATTTCACTACAGTTAGGCACATAATGACACCTATTATCAAACTGTGACTTTTTCATTACTATTATTCACTAGTGAGTTATAGAATTGGTTGAGATGCTTTGTTCTTAGTGAGTTATAGGTTGTTTTTTGTTTGAGTTGCTTTGTTCTTAAAAACGATGATGATGATGATGATGGATGATGCTGGGTGATGAGGGATGATGATGGATGATGCTGGATGATGATGGATGATGATGATGGATGATGCTGGGTGATGAGGGATGATGATGGATGATGCTGGATGATGATGGATGATGATGATGGATGATGATGATGGATGATGATGGATGATGATGGATGACGATGGGTGACGATGGATGATGATGGATGATGATGATGGATGATGATGGATGACGATGGATGATGATGGATGATGGTGATAGATGATGATGGATGATGATGATGATGCTGGATGATGATGGGTGATGATGAGTGATGATGGATGATGATGGATGATGATGGATGACGATGGATGATGATGGATGATGATGGATGACGATGGATGATGATGGATGATGATGATGGATGATGATGGATGATGATGATGGATGATGATGGGAGACGATGGATGATGATGGATGATGGTGATAGATGATGATGGATGATGATGATGATGCTGGATGATGATGATTAGTGATGATGGATGACGATGGATGATGATGATGGATGATGATGGATGACGATGGATGATGATGGATGATGATGATGATGACGATTTAGTATTATTTTCTTCGCAAGTGTGTTGAAAAACGTCGTATGATACACGTGTGTATTGATGATTATCGTCCTCGGCTCTCTTAAGACCCTCGCCTGACGGCTCGGGTCTCAATGGCGCCTCAGCGATAATCACCAACGTTACACACTTGTACCATAAAGTACTATTACACTTTAAAAATGCTCGGTAAAACCAAATTCACTTTCTAAGAAAGTTGATATCCATAGAAATTTGCGACGTCAAATGTTTTTATAAATTGCTATTGGGTTCACGTAATTAAACTGCATGGGCATATACAGGGGGTTATATACGCGTGTATAGCTCACGCTTTCTTTCTCTGGGGTGTAACCGTATATATGTACAGGTTGATGCAGAATAGTACGTTGCTTTTAAGCATCTTTTAAAAGCGTGAGATCGTTTTAGGAGCTTGGACCTGTATAAGCCCTAGCCTAGCTTAATCATCCAGCTAGGAAGACAGTGTTCTTAGACACATGTTAAGGGTTAGGCTATATACGTAAATTCAAGTGTTAGCTGTACGAATTTAGCTTATAGAATCATACATAACCACTAATATAATCAATTCATTCTGCATTTCTATTCTAGATCGATGTATAAGTGTAACAACCGTGAAATCATAGACGTAAGAAACAAAAAATTAAAAAAAAAATAATGTGATTCATAAACTTTAATAATAACATAATAGAAAATAAATGTTTTGTGTATGGTATGAATACCGCTTACTGAAATGGTCTATGTGAACTAGGGTTAAAATGCACGACGGCTGGATAATATATAGATATATATGTAGTGTTGTGGAATACCCACATTATTAATTATGTAATTTATTACCCGCTGTGACTAAATTGTCACTATTTATATTTCTCCAAGTACTAATAATAATTGGTACGGGAGTTTAATTTTTGAATCAATTTTCATTAAAATTAAACTAGCCTTTAACCACCAGCGGATAGGCCTTGCAACGAAACCTTCACAAAAAGGTATGCAACCTTGTAAAGGTAATACACCAAAGATTCGAAAATTTTGCTCCAAATTTCTTAGAGCGGGTATAAAAAGAACGATATGAATATTATTCCATATGAATGTCAAACTATGTCATAATTATGTATTAGAAAACGTAATATATAAACGGAATATACATGTATCTTAAAATAATATATAAACTTACAATGTACTATTATAATATTATAAAAAATTTCGTCATTCAAGATACTAGGCTGTGTTAAACTCAAATCTTTGTATACATTTTCGACTCCACCGACTCGGGAACGATTTACATAATTAAAAAAAAAATAGTATTTAAGATTCATCAGTTAAGTCTAATGATTTAAGGCCGATTTATAATGATTTAATAGTTGTCTCATTAATTAACAGAAATTATGTGCAATATATTAACTTTACATAAATGCCACAATTCATGTTCCAAAATTGGTCAAAAATCCGATTTAAAAAATATTTTATTTGAGAATGTCTGTCTTGTCATTAAATATGTCTGCTTTTGGTCATTGAGTAAATGAAAACGCAATAACACTTATTTTGGTTTGAGGTAGCCTAATTAATTAACAAAACAATGAAGGCATCAATCAAGCTGCCTAACATATTATCACTGTATTTTGAAAACATTGTCATCGTCTGTCTTGTCATTAAATATGTCTGCTTTTGGTCATTGAGTAAATGAAAACGCGATAACATTTATTTTGGTTTGAGGTAGCCTAATTAATTAACAAAACAATGAAGGCATCAATCAAGCTGCCTAACATATTATCACTGTATTTTGAAAACATTGTCATCGTCTGTCTTGTCATTAAATATGTCTGCTTTTGGTCATTGAGTAAATGAAAACGCGATAACACTTATTTTGGTTTGAGGTAGCCTAATTAATTAACAAAACAATGAAGGCATCAATCAAGCTGCCTAACATATTATCACTGTATTTTGAAAACATTGTCATCATCTCGTCATATGCCTAGCCTTTTCCCAACTATGTTGGGGTCGGCTTCCAGTCTAACCGGATGCAGCTGAATACCAGTATTTTACATGGAGCCACTGCCTATCTCACCTCCACAACTGAGTTACTGGGTAATACCCCCTTAGACTGGTAATTAATTAGCAAAACAATGAAGGAAAGTACAAACAAGAACGCACAATTTTATGCTTATTTACGAAAATGCATTTATGTAAAGATAATTTGAAGCCATTTTCTGTATATTTCACAAATACGCGCGGTTATTTTGTTCTATGCCAGCCATTATGTTTACAGACAGTCCTAGTTTTACTTTTTTTGTCCAACAGTGACTTAAATATAAGTGACCAAATGTAGATGAACAACTCTGCTTAACCCTTCGGGGATAGAAGGCGTGATGTTATGTCGTTTGGTAAATCAACCAATTTCTTTCGATTTATTCAAGTGATATTTCTGTTTAGATTTTTCAAGATATTTCTGCATGTTGGAACATATTTATTTGATTTGCTAACTGTTATATTTTGATAAATACATTGATTTTTATGTACCAATTTTAAAAACTTCATTTATTTAATTACCTAATGTATGCAATCCTTTTGGATATTAGTGAATTTTTATAAAAACCGTTTTAAAAAACCCGACCATCGGTAATGTAGGACAATTATTGCAAATTCTTATTTAATTTTCATTTACCTATTCCATAACGCTATGAGTTACTTTGCGGATGTATCATCTGTATTGCCTTTATTTTGTGAAATTATTCCTAAGTTAAACATTACTGCATAAGTACATTCCATTGGGTTCCCGATTCGGTTGGATATTTGAATATCATATTGTAAGGATACACATATTTGGAATTTGTAACTGGCTGTTGGATACGTAATATTGTTTAAATGATCACATTTTAAAATGTAACAATTTTATTTAGAATTAAATGCAAAGTGTAGTCCCCTTTAAATTTCACAATTTAACACACGATTTGTGATTCAAGCCAAACCATAATTCTTCTCGTAAGCTTTTTCAACCACAAAATAAAATATCACCAATTTTTTTTGATAATACTAGATTTTTTTAGTATTCAAAATAATTCTACCCTATTTATATAAGTCATTAATACTATTTTTAAACTCCATGATGGTTGTTTGTATTTAAATAGGTATCATAAACCTAAATTGTTAGGTTATATAAAGGTTGTACTAGAGAATAACATTCAAAATTAAGCTAAATAACTATAAACAACAATTTAGGAAACATTTAAATGGGTTGTAAAAGCTTATGAAATGCACAAGAAGATGATTTTTTCACTTACAAACAAAAATCAACTACAAATCAGCTGGTTCTTACCCTAAACTAAGGAATACATTCATTAATCCACAGTCGGTTAAAACAATTATTATTCTGAAGACTTTCGTCATTGATCATTGCGGTGAGATCACTGTAATAACGTCATTAATTTGCCAAATTGCGTCACTGATTTGATGTTCTGACAACAGTCTGAAAAAGCTGCGCATGTTTTTGTTTAACCTTCTGATTATCCAGAATTAATATTTGTGATATTGGGATATTCCCGGCCAGAAATATGATTGTGGGCTCAAACTATGTTTTAAACAATAACCTGAATTGTTAAGCAAAGATACATTACATATTGTTACCTTTGTAGCTTATAAATTTTAGCTTTAAAAGAGAATTTTAGAACAAATTGTTCCTTGGTTGAATTTGGCAAAAGATGTTTTGACTGAGTATTGGTCAGATAACACAAATGTGAGTAAGACTTGACAAGCTAGACTTAGTTAAGACTGGATCTGTGTTATCAGACCTAATGTTCTTATCATTGTTCTGCAGAACGATGACAATCTTTAGTATTATTCAAAATAATAATTGATTAAATTTTTTGTCAAAATACCTATCAAACGAATGAATTATTTGCAAGCTTTGGAGCGCGTTTTAATTATGTATAATTATTACTATTATGTCTTTTATGTAAGTTGTTATTATTAAGTGTAAATTACAAATTCTAAAATAATTGTTATTGACGTGAAAACGCCTTTTCATAGGTCATATTTATAACAAATTTAAACATAATATAATTTGCCTATAATGTCACACTGCGTGTACATGCGCATGCGCGCGACCCTCTATTTATCACTATGAGTCGAAATTCCAATTCGTGTAGCGCAAAAATGTGTTTAGTTAGAAAATTGATTCTAGTATCCTTGTCAAGAGTTGTTAAAGCACTGCTAAGGCAAAGAGAGAATTTACAAAGGTATTGACCGAAGTAGGGTTAAAAATTAAAATGAAGTTGACAATAGCAAAATAACGCCATATTATCATCTCATATCGGCCGTAAATATGCTCAGAAATTAAAAAAATCCCATTAGAAGAAAGCTAGCATCAAAAGGAATGCAATGAGCCTAAAAAATCTAGTACTGACCAAATACAATACCTACGGCAGTGACTGAAACCGTCAGAAAATCTGTTGCAAATAGCAAGATATTTCAAGATGTCGTCTATTATTGGGTTTAAATCTGCTCAAATCTTAAAAAAAAAAAACAAACCTCGTAATCGGTGGAAGCTTACTTCATGAGGAATACAATGAGCCTACTTAATCTAGTATCGATCAGATACAATGGCTGCAGCAGTATCGGGAACCATAGGAACATAGGTTTCAAAACCCATATTTCGGTACATGTCGGCTGTAAATCTTTCATAATTGTAAAACAAAACGACAATCAGAGAAAGTTTACGTCTCATAAATAACACAATAACAGGGTGCTTACTCTAGAATATAATTCCGATAGATCGACATTGGTCAAACGTCAGTTGGTTGAGTTAAACGTCAGGGATTGGCTGGACTCACTGAGTCGAGCCAATCCCTGACGTTTGACTAACAATTCCAATGACGATCTATCGGAATTATATTCGAGAGTAAGCACCCAGGTCAGAGTACAGTTGTGACCAAACGTTTTTACGAAACTACGGCGCGGACTCGGACTGCGCCTACTTATTTGTATTTTTTTAATCAAATTGCTTGTATTATGAACTGGATAGTCACCTTTGATTTTGACTGAATGAATCGATGAAGTAAATTTTGAAAAGCTTTATTATACCTACTATATTTGTTAACTTCTCGTTTAGTACTGTAGAGGCATTTATATCTCCAATGAGCCGTTACATGTATATAAACACTTAATATAATTACTAATCGTAAACATGTACAATACAAATAATAATAATAATAATTGTTTTTGTAAACGATTAATTATTATTATTGTTTGTTTCCTATCCGATGTATGTACGGTAGGCCCCTATTACATTGGGGCAGATAGCATACACATTTTATATTATTAAATTTTCTTATATGTGGAATGAAATCTGTTTTATTTATTGTAAATCTTCCAGAGCACGTAATGGCGCATATAGTACATTTGTTTTGGTAAAAAAACGCTAGGAGACGTAAATTCCAATGAATTTCGTATCAACAAGGTACTGTGTTTGGAGCGCTAATAGAGAAACCAACCGTATTGCCTTCAGAGATAAAAACGCTACAACTTACACTGGTTGAGGTGGAGAAGAGCTTAGTGACACAGCACAAAATTGTTCCGTAGGTATTCGTTCACTAACAGTTCTTTGTCCTCACTGTGCGAAATACCACCACAACATTGCCAAACCCGGGCGATCCTTCTAATGGACTGACCTTCAAACTATCGATTTTGATGCACTTGGGTTATTTTACGATTTAAAGTATCCTGTTAAACACAGCGTCATTTTACCGCACCTTTAATGATATCCCCCTGTCCTATGTGTCTCAACCACCAAAAATATCCAAATATCGTGACCAAAACGACAATCTAAAGATTACAGGCCTTACAGAGAGCAAAACCAAACGCACACTAGACAACTTGTTACATTACTCTGAAGTAGGGGGCTGAATTGACTATTCGATGACTTGAAGTTCCTGCATGTGAATGGCTCTGACATTGCCTAGATAGGTTCTAGGTTAGTGGACGCACATCGACATCGATAAGTTAATGCTGGATGGTTGTGAAAGTTTAACAGGAAGCTCTCGAGCGTCCTAACCTTATCGAGTATTTAGTTTTTGTTTATCATTAGTTCTAATGACGATAACCATCAGCTAATTCCTGTGAAATGAGATATTACCTTAATAAAACTGTGGAATTTTATAAGGCTCTAATTTATATGATTAAAAAGATCTTCCTGAAAGTTATAAATTAGTAACTTGAGAAATGTAGTTTGTAAAAGAAGTAGAATTACATTGATGAAAAAACATCGTTAAAATTATTTCGTTAGGACTTTTGTTCGTCGACGTTCAAACGGACAGGGAAAATATGGCGGTTGTTTTCTATCGCTTATTGCAAATATTATGTTATTTAAACGTGACGATTCGAACGATTCGGGCGAGTGAATTCGTGCGAATTAACTTCTAAGCCAAATTCTTCCGTAACATCTTATCTCGCTAAACAAATAGATACCATTTTTACGTCCACATGGACGTGAAACTACCGCGGCGAGATTCTGGACATTGGATTTTCAACTCTCCGTATTGTACCGAGCATTCAGAATCCATCAGAGTGCATCAAAAAAACACATTGTTGGATTTTCAACGCTCGGCGCTAAGCAATGTTAAAGCTAAACTTCCGCGAAATTATTAAACGTCAACTAAGCCTTGTTCAGGATTAGCGCTCGACGTAATCCTTAAGGCAGCGAATTACTGGGCTTCTACTTAAGAAGAAAGAAAGAAAATACATTTATTTAGCACATACTACATATACACACAATATACAAGCAAAGAAATAAAGTATAAAACGGTAGTAGAATTATATTTGCTGGGAACCACGTGCAATGGCAGAACCAATGAGGTGTAAGTATCGAAATAACTGATATACTGATTAATTATTGAACGATAAAAGAAAATAAAACTGAAGTCTTCCGAACTTCAACATGAATTGAAAAATTCTTGGTAGTTATTTTTTGTTGTGAGCATAATGTTATAAGATATTGTTTATAAATTAATGTATAATTTTGAATTTAAAATGTAATTATGTAATTTTAATAATTTATTGATAATTTTTAATCTAGTTTAATTGCATTATCCAATTGAAATAAATAATAATAATGAAATCATGCTCTTAAGGGCCAGAAGCAGAAGCAATGCTTAATCTCTATAAAAATAAAAATAAACTTTTTTATATTTTTAAGAAAAGCTGGAAAGACTGTGGCCTTTCCTATATTCTGACGCGACGATATTATCGTAGACGTATCTTTCTACGTGCATTATAAAACTATACGTGAACGTAATAAAACGTGTAAAGGTATCGATAACGAAAACGAAACGATAAGAAAAAAAAAAACATTCGATGGGCTAAGGTATGCCCGTAATTGAATAGCTGTTTTTGTAATTTTTCGTGGAACATAGATATTTTTTACGAATTTCTAAAAACCAAACCATAACAGCCGTTTGTTTGTTAGAAATTTTAGAAATATTGTTAATTTCCTGCATTATTTGTATAAGTATATTTTACTTTAAGACGTCACATATTCATATTTTCTCTTCTTGTTCTCACACACTATTGCCTACTTTCATTTCTCCTTTCGCAGGTCTGCTAGAAGAAATTTCTTAAGGTGACACTTGTCCACATTTTTTCCATACAAACTTCGGGAGGGTTTTACTCCACTGTTTGACTATGTACATCAAAAATTAAACATGGTATGGTTTTGTCTCGTTATTATTATTGTCTGTACGGAAACAGAATAATAAAATAAAAAGCTATTAAAAAGTTATGAGCCAACAAAGATTAGTTTTTCTTGCTAATTTAACCTAACTTTGAGCGTGTTTAAGTAATAAAAAGAGTGTAAAATCTCGAAAACCAAGACGGTACCGACAAAGTTCAATTAACAATAAGTTCAATAAAATTTATTGGTCATTGATTTATGTAGTGGTTTTTTCATAAAACCCGATCTTATGAAGGACATTTCGTAATATTTTCGCGATTTTTTTGCCAAAAATGCTCCTGCATCTCACTCAATAACGTTGTGCGTGTAGACTAGCGTCTAACTGCTCACCACTGATACTATCTCTGTCGGATACGAAGCCTGGTGAGACAGCGTGATTTTTAGCCGGGCCCACCAGTGAGTTCGAGGCCGCGCAAAGTGTCCCCTTAAGGAATAAGCAGTACCTTTGTACTCAATTGCTTGATTATGCCATATCTCCTTTGTATTTTACTGTGTGTACATAAATAATAAAATGAATAAATTTTAAATGACGTGTGTCATTTACATTGTAGAATGTACATACATGTCAGAGACGTTTTAAATTTTGTTTGCTGTTTATTTTTTAAGTTCGTTAGTTTTCGATATCGTTAGGTTAGGTAACCCAGCAAGTGGTTAAAGAATTGACGGCTAATTTAATTTGACACGTGTATTTCCAAACCTGTTACTTCCCTATGTCATCGTCATGCCTTAACGTAAACGTGTACGTCTAAGGTAATACCGTCACGTTAGGAATTCGCATGCCTAAATCGTCACCCGGCCATAGAAACAAAAAGAAAATCTGAAAAAGGCCGACAAAAAAAGTTTACACAACTTACTACTATGTGTACAAACACTCTAGGTCAACCAACAACTTCATTCTCAAATAAAGTGGGACGAAGTCGTTAATCATGAGGGTGCAATAAAACCAGAGGCACGCACGAGTGAGCAACCATCGTACAACTACCCCTTAACTCTCCATTCACTGTTGTTTTATCAAAGTGAACTTTATCAACACACCAATAAGGTTCTCGTTACAAGTATTATAACTGTGAGCGGTCGATATGAAAACAGTTCCGCTAGTGGGCGCCACTCCAGATACGCGCCATTTTCTTCTCAACGCGATCACGATATGCTTTGGAATATTTCCGACTAATTTTGATAAAACTGATTTGTTCTATATTAGTAGAGGATAGTATCAGTAAAATGTTAGTATTAAACTTAATATTATATGTATTACTTACCAAGGAACTAAAATTGAGATGGTAGATGATTTTGTCGAGTTTTAAAGTGAAATCGACTAAGTTAAAGGATGATAGAGCTTTCAATTATCAATAGATTACATCCCTGAAAGTGACAGTAATAAAAGGGTGGACAAAGCTTCCTATACTCAAGCTTTCACTAAGACCATTTTAACTATTCAGTTAAATATTGAACTAAATCTAGAAAAGTGAGGAAAATCTTAATAAGAATAATTTTAGGTTGAATAAAATCTGTGCAAGCTAACGTTATGATTATACCGAAGGTGAATATAGAAGGTTTTTGTTTCATAACATTGGGCGTCGCTGTAGGGCGATCTTTGGGACCTTCTGTGATGAATCGACGTTATTGATGATTTGGAATAGTGGAATATTCATTGAAAAATGTACGTATATTTCTTTTTGTACCGTTTCACAATACTGATTAGGGAACATTTGCATTCTTGTCAATCTTATGCATACTTGGCCACGTCGTGGTATCTTTACCTTGATTTATAATGATACTATATACTATGTATGTGACTCATAGCTAAATAAATAACTAGAATAATTAGCTTCCGTCTTCACACACGTAAATATCGTAAAACGTCGAGTACTATTGTGTTTTTTATATCATGAAATTGAAACACAAATGTACAATTTTCCAAAATTTATGTTTACAAAAATATCGCGTTTACTTTCGAGGAAAATAAGTAATGTTCTGACTGTTTTCTACTCTGATGTCTTTCTGTTTGGTTAGCATTTTCACTCACTGAAATACACCTTTCAAACAAAATTCAAATAGCTTTTAGTGCCGTTGTCGTAGGCGAATTGTTTGCTACGAGCACGTAGCAAGCGTAGCAATGCTACGCCGTAGCTACGGCGCCGTAGGCATTTAACTCATAGTGCTTTAACATTCTATTACATTTTTAATTCCATAAAGTTGCACTTTTATAATACTTTATCATCATTAATTTCAGGTAACAAAGACCCATTACATTAATACCATAAAGACTACACAATTATTTGACATTTAAACCCACTATTTTAATAACTGCACTTGGGAGCTCGGTTTTCACTTATTATACAAACACTCGATAGTCTTGAGGTGGATAAAATCAACAAAAACCCGCGTTTTTGGACGACCTACCTACAAAGTTGTGTGTAGTAGGTAACAGCACAATTATGGAAGAAAGGTCAGTCCCTGTTACGGAAAAAGAACAAGAGAAAAATTTACAAGCTGGTTCTGAGGAATGCCAGACGAAGGAACACACAGAAATATGTGAAATGTCTCCATCTGAGGTGGCAACGAGCTCAAGATCTGAGGCGGGTCCTTCGTCACCCGAAACCCTCACAAGCAACATGGAGTGGCCGAAAAAACTGCACCGGATATGTCCACTGCAAGACAGTCCGCCAAGGAAAAAATCAAAATGGTCACTCAAGAGGCTTCCAACTCCGCCGCGTCCAGTCCGACCTCGCTTGCCAGCGATTTCGGGAAGCCCGAAAGATCCACGAATTGATTATTTCTAAATGATCGCATAGATTCTTTTGTTTTGTATAACAACAGCCGTGGATTTCTTATGATTTTATATAAATTCATATGAAGCTATAAAACCGGGATGAGGCCAGCACAGGAACGTGGCGATTGGCACAAGAAAGGAGGTTTGATGATGTGATGAATGATGATGATGAAGAAGCTATAAAAATTACAGGAAAATAATGCCACGTGCTCTTCGCGCGTCACAGAATCTTGCTAAGATTCTGTGGCTCATCATAAAAACCAGGTTGTGATAGTTTTGAACTGGCAGATATTTCAGGACCAAACAGGGCTTGTCAAATGATGAGGGACCAGAGGGAAGATCTTTAACCTCCGCCTCATCGTGTTGTATTCAACACTCCAAAATTCGTGCCAAAGAAAGCACATAAAGCCGTTGGCCTCATCCATTACTGGTCGTCAAAAGCCCGAGAGTCTGACAGTCAGTCTTGCCAAGGGGTACCCACTAACTGACTTGTGGAAGCCACACATAAAGTTGTTTCATATAAACTGGTAATATTCAGCTGTATCCGGTTAGACTGGAAGCTGACCCTAACATAGTTGGGAAAAACCTCGGCAGATGATGATGATTTCACACTCCCAAAATTGTGTGCTTTGTATTAAGTAATCCTACTTATACAGAAGGCAAATGGGAGACATTACGGGAGGTGCTTGCTAAGAGAGGCGCGCCTTCCCATCTCCCAATTCAATACCAAACATTAACATGGTTAATGAATTTGAAGTCACCAACCGGTCGTCTGGCCTGTTGGACACTGGAACGAAGAAGTATATACTCTTCAAGAAGAAATATACTCCAGGGGTATTAATATATAACACCACTATATATTTATGATGAAGAAACCAATCTATATTATGAAGAAAATGAATTACCACTTTTTCATATCACATTGACGATCTGACGGAAATATTTGAAAACCTTAGAGATTATTAACCTAAAAGCTAACAGAGACAAGAGATAATTCGTTAGTTCTGAGAAAAAGTATCTGGGATGTCTGTTCCAGAAATAATAAACACAGACCCGGTTTTTTTTGGTTACCGTATTTTTTTATTATAGCTGTACCACTTACAATCTTAACTATAAAGGAAATTCGCGGTGGACTAATGAACGACAAAAGGCGTTTGATAAACTGAAAACTGACTGAAAAAAGCAGGTTGTGATACTCGTTTTACGTTTTAGCTTAAGTTTAATGGAAGAGGGAAAAAAGAGCCAGTTCAGTATGCAAGCAGACTTCTTACACCTGCGCACTATATCTGCAAAAGAAGCCTTCAATAAAATGAGGGCTGTTTCAAGAATCCATGGTTATATTGAAGGTACAGATTATATTCATTACAATTTATCCAACCAGTAAAATGGTACTTAAATGCATGTGAATACACCAACCAGTCGCCCTGACGGGCACTGCAAAACTGTAACTTCAAGAAGAAAATTAGTTTTAAAGTATACTGAAACAAAAAGATTGTGATAATCATTACACAATACAAACCAATATCTATGTACAATCAAAACCGCTGCAAGCCAAAATGCAATGTAAGCAGCTTCAAGTTAATGGAAAGGGTGTAAAGACTACTAAGTAGAGTATGCAAGCAGACCTTTTACATCTGCAGAATGCTATAATTGATAATGATAATACAATTATCTCCGTAACTGAAAGAGAAGCTTCCATAAATTAGGGGCTGTGACAAGAATTCTGATCACCAACCATTAAATGGTACTTAAATGAATTTGGAAACACCTAGCAAGACAATGACACAACAAGAAGATATCACTATTATTTAAAAAATATAAAAGTGCATGCTAATCTAAAAACACTATGTACTCAAGATGAAGAAAGCAATCATTATGTATGTAGAAATGTAATTAACAAAACAGTGTGGAGCAAGAACTTAAGATGATGATCCCAAGCAGATAGTAAATAAATGCATTTGTATAGGAAGATCAAACAGATAGTTATATAGAACGTTCTGGCTGTCATATGTGGATGTTTGACACTCGTTACGGGACGTCGGTAGCCCGAAAATCTGACCTCCAGTCAAGAGGTGGAGTAAGATAGGCAAACGCTCAATTTCAAATATTGGTACTCAGCTGCCACTTAACACACTAGAAACCAACCCCAATATGGTTGGTAAAAGGCAAAACAGATGGTGATGATGATTACAGACCATAAAGATTGAAGAAAAAGGAGACAAAATAAAAAAACATAAGAAGAAAAATCATATGAAGGAGTTAATATTTTAAAACGAAAGATAAGTTATGACCTTGTTTAGAATGTCAGAAATATAAACCAACTAGTAAAAAACCAGAAGGTTTAGAAATAGATACAAACATACGTAACATCACGCCTTATTTCCTGGAAAGATTTGGCAGAGAAGTACTTGAACATTTCGCCACTTATATTTCAGTCCCATGTGTAATAGAGGGCGTGCCTATTGGCATCAAGCGGGCACAAATCCAGCTTCGAGGCTGGTACTGAGAAATTCCTGATAGAAACACCCAATAAGACTGCATGACCTGTACATCGAGCCTAGGACCTCATACTCGGCAGTAGCGTTTGTGACCACTACACGAACCAGGCAGTCAGGCAGAAAATAGATTAGGCAAAACAAATTAAGTATTATCTATTGATCTGTTCAATCCTTTACCGAAAGCAACGAATGGAGATCAACTTAAAAGCTGTAGTAATATGCTCTCAATAAGTAAACGTAACGTTTCCCTTCTCGTCCTTAACCCTGCATAAGCGTCTTCCTTCCCTAGCGTATAAAGAAACAGAAAAAAATCTGACTAGGGTAAGCTAAAAAATTAACTTGTGTACACACACACACATACATACACATCGAGAGCTGTTAAGCAGCTGAGTAACGTTTTGTCTTATTGTAACTTTGTCTTTACAGCCTCATATGCTCATCATTGAAATGAAATAAAACTGTATTATAGTGTAACTGTACTACTTCTGTAAGTTACTGGGCTTGCCTCAGTGTATGTATTACCACAATTTTTAATATTCAATAAATCTTTTTCGATTATGTATTTTTGGACATAATTAAATGGATGTGAAGTGTTGGCGATCCTGCTTGACTTTCTGTGAAAATGTCACCGTGAAAACATGGGTGAAGTGAGCTTAAAGTCAGCTGTCATTGTATGTGACGCTGGTACACTATTGACAGCTCACTTCGATGTCATTTCACCTTAATTTTCACGGTGAGATTTTTATCAATAGGTAGAAGTTATGTTAGAAGTGAAGCTCCAGCTGAAACCAGTGGAATAATTCAAAATTAAATATTTGTCCGCTATGGTTTTCAAGAAGGCACAGAGAAATATGGGTGATAATGGATTTCAAAATATAGAGCGACGCGTGGGTAAATGATAAAAGCGTCGCTCTATATTTTAAACAAAGGCAGATACTCGTAGACCGCGCGGAACACCAAGAGTGAGGCCAAAAAACCAAATACTAAAGCGTCGCATTTTATGTAGCATACAATGCGACGCTTTAGTTTTTGTTTTTTTTAGATTATAAAACAAAAGCAGTTAAATCGCGCGGAACACCCAAGAGTCAAAAAAACAAATACTAAAGCCTCGCATTATATACAATGCGACGCTTTAGTATTTGGTTTTCTGGCTACACTCTTGGTGTTCGCGCGGTCTATCTGCCTTTATTCTATAATCTGAGGGCCATCTGTTCTGCGAGCAATATGCCCCATCCACTTCTTAGGAACTCTTCTGAACGAGTATAACATGTCAAATTACTGGAATTTCACCGTCCTAACTGACTTTTGTATTTGAATTAAGTAGTCTCTAAAATCCGACAGATACACACGAATACATCGTCACCACTTGTTTTCCCAAAGGGTTAAACATAGGTGTACCTATAGTACAGACGCCAGCAAATCAAGCTACCCCCAGTCTGTCAAATTTCTTTGATAGATTTTCAACTTTATAACATAAGCTTAAGGTTCATGTTCAATAAGGAAAGTTTGACAGTTTGGGGTAGCTTGATGTACGGCCGTCTGTACACCCACATTTCGCCAGTTATAATTGAGGGCGACCCTGACTCCGGATGTTACTAAGAAATGCCAGATAGAGACCCCAATCCTGGGAATCAAAAACAGAACAGCTCAGCAGTAGCGCATACGCATATCATGAAGCATCATCTACTGCAGTAGATGACGCTTCATGATATGATCGAAAAATGTGTCTGCTCAACATTGTAAATATCGCAATGAATGTGTTTGAACTGTCATAACATACCGTCGAACAGTCATTCCATTCGTTTCTGTGTGTAGCAGTGACTGAAGCCGTCAGCGGCCAACGGTCAATTTAAGTTTTTTTTTATAAGTTAGTTAAATGGCGCTCTTTTCATAATGTTAAAAGTAATTTTTATTCTGATTATCGGGTAACCGTAATAAAATTATAGAAATGCAATATTACACAGTGTAATCTAGTTTTCTTCATGTCAGTAAGTAGGTATAGCTCGGTACGTCATTTGTGCAGACTTTGGTGGCATCCTGTATTGTTAAATAAATTGTTTCTCGACGTCAATTTGCTGTGTTATAAATAGTCATTTCATTCAACTTACACAAAATGGCGTCAGGTCACTGGAACGATGTCCGATTCTCGCAGTCTCCTCAAAAATAATAGGGAAGATTTATTACAGCTACTCCCACCTAGTATGTATATAAGTAACTAAATTATTACAGATATAGATTCGGTCACATATGCCTAATATTAAATAATATGCATGGATCTTTACAGTTGTTACGGGTCGTCAGAAGCACGAAAGTCTAACAAGTCTTACCAAGGGGAATCGAATTACCTACTAAATGGGTTGTGGAGGTCAGACAGGGAGTCGCCCTATGGAAAACACTAGTATTCAGCTGCATCCGGTTAGACTGGAAGCCGACCCCAACATAGTTGCGAAAAGGCTAGGCAGATGATGATTAAATCCTTACTAATATTATAAACGCGAAAGTTTTGATTTATGGATGAATGTATGGATGTTTGTTACTCTTCCACGCAAAAACGGCTGATATAAAAGGGAACTACATGGGAAAGGAACTTATAACTTAAAGGAAATCGATATTTCCTTCTCGTACGGCTACGGCCTATGTCCCAGCAGTGGGAACATTCTTGTCTGATAATGCTAACATGTTTAAATATTTTTATGCCTAGTCTATGGCGAATAAATGTGTCATCATAATTATAATATGTTTATTTATTTTCTCTCACAACGGTTTTGTAGGACAACAGTTGTTGTTGTGGTGTCTATGTATGTTTAGGAAAAACCTGTGTTACAGGTTACCAGGCCTCACTTAGTGGCTTCATACATATTAACAGGCAGGTAACATGTATTTCTACTGAAAAACGAAAACAAAAAAAGAAATAAATTAAAAAAAAGTAGCAACAAAATATATTCTAAAATCTCTCATTCGCACTGTTCCAATTGGTCGTTTTCTATAAATGAAAATACTTAATTGGCTTTTCCAAATTACAGTTTTATAGGAAGACAATAAAGTTCTATTAAAAAGTATCACGTAATTAACAAAATAGGAAATCAACATATCAACAAATCAATATTTATCATTTCAACTAAAAGACGTCCACTGCTGGACATAGGGGCCCCTAAAAAGGGAGGGTTTACCATAATTGCCACGCTTGGCAGGCGGGTTGCCGATCGCAGTATGGTGGTAAAATACATAGAAAACGCTGCTGCCCATTCTCTAGTAAGTCCCTTAGTCGCCTTCTACGACACCCACGGAAATAATGGGGATGGTGCTATTCTTTACACCCGGCACCAATCAATATTCAAAATTGATTTATTTTACTATCAATATTGTCAACAAATCTACAATCCACAAGGCGTAACACGTTCTCACGTTCACAAAATATAAAATAATATATTTAAGTAATCTATGTAAATAAAAAGAAAAGTCCTGACTGACTGACTGACTCATCAACGCCCAGCCCAAACCCTTGGACCTAGAAAGCTGAAATTTTGCACAGAGGTTCCCTTTATAATGTAGACAAGGAATAAGCATTTTTCGAAGTTCAACCCCTAAGAGAGTTAAATAGGAGATGAAAGTTCCGCGCGGGCTATTAAGTTTTTCGAAAAGGAGACCAGCCATATGTGACCCGAAATCCAAATTCTTTTGAACAAGTATTCCCTTCTATGACAACAAACCTCTGCGAGTGTTCGTATAACTATTGTCCGCATAATAACTAAATATCAAAGCCATATTTTTCTACTATCGGTAATCGGTAGAATTATATATTTTATTAAAATGTTTTAAACTAGGTTTTTAAACTTTAAAAGCACCTGATGGATTGGTCAAGTAAAAGAAGACTTCCCAACCTGGATAACACATGTTTTCTTTGTCCGGGGTTTTAACTTTGGATTTTGGACCCAACATTGTATGACGTGACAGGTCTCTTTTGTTGTAGTTCTTTTCCAGGTATTCATTTTAAATGAATTAATATAAAAAATCAATGTTTATGGTTTTTTTTTCAGGTCATCAAACTGTGCAGCCAAGCTGTGGATTCCAAGTAGACTTGCGCAATGTGTTGAGCATATAATTATGGATAGTTTAGAAACTATCCATAATTATATGCTCAACACATTATCACCATGAATGAATATGTCAGTCCAGAAGATGTGATCTTATATTTTCGTTAAATACTGATTTATTTAAATATAAAAAAAAAATGTTATTTTGTTTAATTTTTTTGTTTCTATTTATTTTTCAAGTGATAAATGTGGGGCACCACTGCTCAAGCCTTCGGAGAAACACGGCGTCATGTAATATTATTTAATTTCAATTGTCCACCCCGCACTGGGTATGGATAATGTTTTAAGAGACATTGAATAAAACCTTGATTTCTAAATATGGGTTTTATTTTAGTGTCACAAACGGCACTGAAATTGAGTTAATATTGATAAGCTCAAACTCGGTGTGTTTAGTACCTAGCTGGCCAAAATATTCCAGTATATATCCAGATTTTAATGATACCCTAATCTTTAATCTGCAATGAATCACCTATAAGACGATTTTAATTAACCCTAACTCGATTGTTAAACTAGAAGTTTAAAAATTACATAATCCTGCTCCATCACCAGTTCACCTGGATAGGTCCATAATTAATGTATTGTCATTGAGTTACATACAATTATGAATATTGTAGGAAAATTATTATAAAAATTTAAAAATGTCCCTAAATAAAAACGTAAAGCAATATTTTGGTGTTAGGCATTGATTTCGAATAAAAGAATATATATTTAAAAAACAAAAAAATTAAATTATGTCTCATTCGTGTCGGGTCTTGGTCACAAATGACCGTTCTTCTTTACTTGTTGATATTTTTTTGACTGATTTATGGAAATATATAAAAATACAAAATTTATTTATTGCCAGCCAAGAACGTACACCAAGTTGTAGATTTCTCTGGCTCCTGCCCTAGTTATATAAAATATGACTTATTGAAATATATTTTTACGTACTAAGGAAAATAACGCATGCTGTTATCTGTATTTTCCATTCGTCACGGTTTGATACAACTATTTTCACTAGGTAGTAAATTAAATGACTAATTAACTAAGTATATGCTGAAATATATAAAACAAAAAGACTCTTGGGGGTCGGAGTCCTCATCTACGTCGCTGTAATCCACGCCACGTGCCACGTGCTCAGTGCCTCAAGTCTGATATTACAATAGTGTTAGAATGGTCTATCATTGATTTCATAATTGTTTGTTTTTGACAAGTTTGGTAATCTAATTCCAATGGTCATCCACTGACACGCCATTGAAAGAAATGACATTTATTGGTAATCTCGTACATACGCCAGCACATCAAGCTACCCCAAAACTGTCAAATTTTCCCAATTGAACATGAACCTTATCCTTAAGCAATAAAGATGAAAATCTATCAAAGAAATTTGACAGATTGGGGTAGCCTATGTCCAGCAGTAGACGTCGGCTAAAATAATGATGATAATGATGACGTTGATGACGATCGAACATTGGAAAAGCGAGGATAGTACCACAAATGCTAATGTCATAAATTTATATCGTCCATAACATTGTTTCCAGTGTTTTAATTCTGGACACACTCCATCAGAATATGAAAAACATCACCAACCACACACACCAAACACCACAACACACAGGACAATACATAATGCAACTTAGAACAAGCCCTCGCTCTCTATACTTACAATAATAAACTAGTAACTTGTCGTTTGACAGTAACACGGATCTAAGATTTTCTCTGTATTTTGAACATGTATGAGTTTTTAAAATGAACTGTTCCTAAAAGCTGCCGTCAATTAGAAAAATTCCAGTGAAAGAGCTCGTCCGGAAAATGAATACCAACTAGGTACTTTGTAAACCCGTGTTGTAAACTGTCGCATTTCTACAAAAGCGAACCATCTGACATGTGAATTCTGTAAGCAATCGGTCGAAGACGACGACGCTACAAAAATAGACACATTCCGTCAAACAAAATATTTGTCCAATCGCTGATGGATGATCAGTATTGCAATTAGTCAACTCTTAATCCAATCAGCGGACATCAGTCCTTTCCACTCTACTCAACACACAATATATGTGCGCTTCGGTGACATACAATTGTGTCTGCGTCTAATTTCACGTAGTTAAACAACGCAATTCATCAATTGCTCTGGCGTTTGAAAATGATCTTGTCAAATTTTTTGCGTTGCGACGAACTGTAAATGTCAAGGTTTTTCTTGCATTCCTACGAAGTGAAAGTTTTCATGTTTTCTTTCATAGATCAACAAAGAGATGATACAATTTCTAATTAAATAATTGCTTTTCAAATTTTTGCAGGAATTTAAATTTCTTTGCAGCAACTTCACTAAAAGTCCAAAACAAGAAACAAATGGACGTCATGTTGTTTGTGGCGTGCAGTTTTTGTAGTTATATTCTAATTAGAATTACGCGACTATGCTACGCTTCACGCGATCTAAACATATATAATATGAAGCTATCAGTTGGGACACATTCACACTTGGTATTGTGTTATTACAAACAACGTTAAAGATAACATTGAACCTCCTTTGTAGGATCAAATCAAACTTGAGTTTGCATTTCGAAGAGTTTTCTCTTTTTTAAAAAGCTAATGCGTTAGTAAATTCGTGCTGGATAGAGGAGGGACTGCATCAGCATCAGCTCCTTTCTGGGTTCAAACCTATAACTTGTAAGTCGTACCTACCCGTTACTACTGGACAATCACAGATAGCAATTGACACGTTCAAAATAATGATCACTTTAAAGAATCAACCACCCGTTTCGAGATTTCCATGGTTCAAGATTTAGTGGTGGTGATTGTTGCACAAATGCGTTGATCAAAAGATGTAGTTGTTGAATAGAAATAATCATCATTGATATATTGAATAGCAAATGTGTTCA
This sequence comes from Polymixis flavicincta, assembly GCA_949987655.1. Taxonomy (NCBI): domain Eukaryota; kingdom Metazoa; phylum Arthropoda; class Insecta; order Lepidoptera; family Noctuidae; genus Polymixis; species Polymixis flavicincta. The sequence goes on along the minus strand of OX465171.1, from coordinate 2,856,697 downwards.
TAATCCTACCAGTGTCGAGGATTTATTCCAAAGAGGTACCGTGGCCCCGGCGCAGGCAACTGAAGGAACACGGGTTGGTTTTAGTCAATAAAAATCTGACACGCCCTCCCGTTCCGCCCAGAGCGGGAGAAGTCATATGATGGTTTCCAGCTCAAAAAAAAGGGTGCTCAATAGCGAGTCTTTGATTTGAGCTAACAAATTCAATGTTTTGTGGTATTAAAATAAACGACAAGCTATATCAATTAAAATGTATTACTATATTAACAATTTCATAACAATTCTCTCAAATAATTTAATAGTTATATACTTAGCAATTATCGAATGGAGACACCGGTGTTTACTTTGTCCAGAAAGACGGGTATTGCGAAGAATTGCTTGCAAGTGTTCTTCTCTTTTTTCTTGTCTTCTGGGAGGAAATTCCAAATGATCAGGTCTTCGTCCACAGTCGCCGTCGCTGTGGGAAAGAATGACTTATACATACTCGTATACATAGTTTATTGTTTTATGTGTTTCGGGTGACAATCGAGCATGTGACACATTTGATTGTGAATGGTTACCGCCGAATAAAGACACCAGTCTCCCTCACAGAGAGGAGGGCTGTATCCCAGCATTGAGAATATTATAGGCTAATTAGGCTTATGCTAAGGACTTAAGCAATACCAGATGTAACGCAGGTCCAAATCTTAAACGTCTTATGTTGCGCACAGCTTAGCGCTAGAAAGACTAAAGTGTTGTGAAACCTACTTCATCACCATCATAATTATTTCAGGCCGGAATCACCTACTCCTCGATATAGGCCTCCCCTTTTTTCTGCAATAGGTACGTTTCGGTTCATTGCGTCCCTCATCCAGGAGTTTCCCAAAACTGACCTTCTGGCTTCCCAGGAGTAGGTACCTATGTACTGAGTTGTAGTAAAGCATAATCTGCCTAAAATGTTCCCACTGCTGGGACAAAGGCCTCCTCTCTGTGAGGGTTAGTTGTAGTATTATATGAGAATTATTATCCCCTAACCAACAGCTCTATTGAAATGGACTCAATCACGTTTTGACAAATGAATGGTTTCCTTTAACCAAAACCACACAAAAACCAGTTAACCTGGGTAATTGCTATGATAGAAAAAAAAGAATTTTGAGAATCGGTCCACAAATGAGGGAGAAGTCGGGGAACATACATAAAAAAGAATACGTTCGGTGGAACATATAACCTCCTCCTTTTTTTGAAGTCGGTTAAAAATTCAGAAGTGGATTGAAAAAATAAGTCTCAATACTAGTCACTGATTATGGTTTTCATTCCCTAATACTAGTAAGCCTTTATAGACTTTTACACACAAGTATTACAACGTTACCTAGTTTGGTTTCGTCCGGACTGAAAACCATGGACCGCACTCGATCGAGGCCTGGCCGGCCCTGGCCCCACTGGTCCACCACGGTGTTCGGGTTGCTCATCACCACCAGTTGTGAGCATGTCTTTGGAGACGTTGACTCCCTGTCTGTTCAAAAACACAGTAAAACATTACTTTTTGTCCCCCAGATGTGACTACGTCTCTGTTACCACACCTCCCTACATACTCGTAATATTATAAATGCGAAAGTAACTCTGTCTGTCTGTCACGCTTTTACGCCTAAACCGCTGAACCGACTGTCATGAAATTAGACAGAGATATAGCCTGAGATATGGAGAAGGACATAGGCTACTTTTTTTAGCGATAACAAACATCTACGCGGGCGGAGCCGCGGGTAAAACCTAGTACATTTATATTTTTACGTATTTATCGTGATTTAAAAACTGAAATACGAATTACTTGTAGTAATCTACATAAAAGTATTAGCTCTTTCGCTAATTCATAAATAATGTGCACGTGTTCTCCGGCCCGGAAACAGTTTTTTTTGTTTTTTTTTGGAATGGCGTCTCGAAGTTGGCCTTGAGAGGGCATGACTTCTTAACCGGACTTTCCTGTGAAGCCATTTTTAGTGAAACTAAAAGCCTCCAGCCAGGGCATAAAACCAACTTAACTAAAGCAACTGCACGCTGAGGGCACCCACTGTGGGGTACGTGGGGTACAGACCTCGGCTAAGGGCGTCACTCGCGGGGGGGGACAGTAAGTGGGGACAGGCTGGATCAAAATATTTTCATTATTATTATCATTCGGGGAATTTAACTCTACTGGCTCAGCTGCGGCGCGGGCTGGCACATCAACGAGCAAGGGACGGACGGGGGTCTCATCGTTAACTCGTGGTCTTCGCGGGGCGCGAGGCCCTCGGCGGCGAGGTCGGAATGACGGTTTTGTGTTTTTGTGTGCTGTGATGGTGGGCCTACTGCTTTCTTGGAGGAGAGTAATGCGGTCATCTTTAAGAAGAGAGATCTAAGAGAACATGTCTCGGCTGGCGAATTCTACTGATCCTACTGGGGTCATAATTGATGGCGGCCTTCACAATCAACAAACAGTGGTAGGTGCAATACATTAGAGGAATAAATATAAGTGCATAAAACTATTTAAACTAAAACTATAATATATATACCTAACTATATATCAGTTGCCTGTGTGCCAGGGGCCACGGTATCACTTTTGAACAACCCGCTCCCCTGGCAGGCATGGGCCCTTACGAATCCCACCAGTTGGTGATGAGCCTGCTCCTATGTTACTTGAGGGTTCGGTGCAAAATGTTTTTTACTTCCGGTTCACCTTGTAAAACTTAGAAAATATTAAACAGTAGCTATGCCATTTTTCCCACTAATTATACTCGCTGTTCACGTAGGAAAATAAAAATAATAAGTGAAACTTTTTTCGAGTAAGGCAGACGCTTGTCACTCAGCTCTCACATATAAGCCTTTTGGTCCATTTCTTTAGCAACATTTTAAAACTTGATTGGCTCATTACTAGTAAAACTTTAATTAGAATTAAACAGAGCCGTATAACAATTTACTCCAGATCACTGTCTACAGACAATGAGACAAATACAGTCGCATGCCCCTCTCGTGTTCCCTTAATTGTTTAAACGTCACTTTCAAGTGGAGTCTCCGCTAAAAGGTGAGTTGAACAGGGATGATGAGGTCGTCGTGTCAGCGGTGCCTGACCGTGTTACAGCAAAACAAGTTGCTCTAATAATAAAGGGCATGACTCGAGGGAAGTCACCCGGACACGACGGCCTTAGCATCGAACATTTCCAGCATGCGGGGCCACACCTCTCGAGGCTACTAGGACTGTTATTTACTCTCTGTGTTAGGCATTCCTACCTGCCAAGTGAACTGATGAAGACGGTGGTAGTGCCTATAATTAGAAATAAGACTGGAGATAATTCCGATAAGTGCAACTACCGCCCGATATCATTAGCCACAACCACTTCTAAGGTGCTAGATGGCCTGCTTGAGAGACGGCTTAAAAAACACCTAAATTTAAACGATGCACAGTTCGGTTTCAGGCCGGGACTTTCAACAGAATGTGCGGTTATGTCTCTCAAGCAGACCGTCAGGTATTACACAGATAGGAACACACCTGTGTATGCAGCCTTTCTTGATCTCTCCAGGGCGTTTGACCTGGTTAGGTATGATATTCTCTGGTGTAAACTCAAGGGTACAGGGGTGTCGGGTGAGTTAGTTAATATTTTTAAATATTGGTATGACCACCAAACTAACCAGGTCAAATGGCTCGGCGAACTTTCTGACGAGTACTGGTTGGAGTGTGGAGCGAGTCAGGGGTGTTAACATCTCCTTCTCTCTTCAACTTGTACGTGAACGAGCTGATTATTGGGCTGAGCAACGTCGGAGTAGGATGCTCGATCGATGGTCACTGTATCAACAGTATCAGTTACGCAGACGATATGGTGTTACTCAGCCCATTAATAGCCGCGCTCAGAAAGTTGATAGGCGTGTGTGAGGAATATGCGAGGGTACATGGTCTCCTGTACAATGTACAGAAAAGCGAGCTTATGATATTTCAAGCCAGGGGTCGTAAACTGGGGGATGTGGCACCTGTGCTGCTTAACGCTGTCGCTCTTCGAAGAGTGAGAGAGTTTAAATACCTCGGCCATGTGGTTACTGAGGATTTAAAAGACGATGGGGACATCGAAAGGGAGAGGAGAGCGATGGCGGTCCGCTGTAACATGTTGGCACGCAGATTTGCAAGGTGTAGTTTAGAGGTAAAGATTTCACTCTTTAAAGCATTTTGCCAAACTCGCTACACCTGCAATCTGTGGGTCAACTATACGCAGCGGGCCATCAACACTCTCCGAATCCAATATAATAACACGTTCAGGGTGCTGGTGGGGCTCCCACGCTGCTGTAGTGCGTCTGCAATGTTTGCGCACGCGCGCACAAGTGGGAGCGCCAACACCATCCTGAACATGCTCAGCCACAAGCTGGACAGCCCCCTTCTGGGGCACTGGGTTCAAGCACAAGTGCGTGTGCCCGGGGCCCCAGAGGGTGGCAAATACTTAAATTAAATTGTTATTATAAATACTAACATAGTTTTAAGTCTTTCTACTAACAATACGTATGGGCCAAATATGCCTGAATTAATTGATTAATTTATTTATTTGGATCTCCAACAGAGGCTACACAATTACATGCAAGTTTACATTAAGCAGAGACAAATACAGTGTGCGCTTTCAATTATAGGAGAACACATCATTTACTTGTAATCTAGGTACATTATGTTTGACAATTCAAAAAAAGATAAAAATATAACAAAAAAAAAGAAAACAATATACGAAAATCATACTTAAAGGAAACAAAGTTAATGACATAAGAAATCAATAATAAAAATAATGTAAATGAACAGTTAGAAAAAACAATATCAATATAAGACAACACATAAAACTAACAAAATATTACGACTTAGATACTATGACTCTAATGTGTTTTTTAAACTTTGGTAGTTTGCATGTAATATCCAGTTATCCAGTTCGTTACGCTTTGATAATTCGTTATACTGCCTACAGAGCCTTGGCAAAACGGCGAAGTGTCCGAGGTTTGTCTTAGATCCCGGCACATAAAAAAGGTTGTAGTTACATTTACGCGGCAATCGAGATGGTGCACTTATCTGCAGCCTTCCAAGAAGCTCGCTGCAGTCAACAACCCATTGAATAGTTTGTGAAGAAATGTGAGATCTAGAACTCTTCTTCTATCTTCCAACGAGGACATTTTATAATGTTGTAATCTAAGATCGTAGCTCCTAATTTTCTTTGCCAGGCGGTCTTTATAGCAAAGATGGTATAAAAAACGTCTTTGAACACTTTCCAGACGTTTAACGTAAATATCGTAGTGAGGATTCCATACCGTGCTGTTGTATTCAAGCAGCGGGCGAACCAATGTGTTGAATAATTTAATTCTAGTCGAGGCTTTAAAGAATTCTTTGCTATTGCGCAAGATAAATCCAAGGACCTTGAACTCTTTTGAGGTAATGTTTAATATATGCCTATCAAATTTCAGTTTCTTTTCGAATACAATTCCCAGGTCACGAACTTCTTCTACTTCATGTAGGGTTTGCTGATGCAATGTGTATTTGTTGGTTTGCGCTGTTTTATTACGAGAGAATTGCATACAGTGGCATTTAGAAACATTGAGCGACATTTTGTTTACGTTACACCAATCCACCATTCTATCGAGATCAGCCTGTAAAAGTGCCGAATCTAAGTTGTTCACTATTGGTTTCATAATTTTAACGTCATCTGCAAACAGGTAGAAACTTGAGTGCTTGAAACATGATGTAATGTCGTTAATGAAAATGTTAAAGAGAATAGGGCCCAGGTGTGAGCCTTGCGGTACTCCCGAAGTTGCTGGGAAGGTATCAGAGTGGTGACCATCAATTATGACTTTAGAATTCCTGCCAACAAGGTAAGAATGGAACCAATTAAATAATGACCCTCCTATTCCCAATTGGTTTAGTTTTTTCAGTAGTATATTATGGTCAACCTTGTCAAATGCCTTACTGAAGTCTGTGTATATCGTATCTACGGGTATTCTCTTATCAAGGGATTATGATATGACTGTGACATAGCACATAAGGTTAGTAGAGGTTGACCTTGATTTGATAAAACCATGTTGATGGATAGTTATGCATTGTTTAACATGTGCATTTAGGCGTCTAGTTACTAGCTTTTCAAGTATTTTTCCGAATATATTTAAGATAGAGATGGGCCTATAGTTAGATACTTGATGCTTTTCTCCAGATTTGAAAATAGGAACTACTAAAGCTTCCTTCCACCTTTCAGGAAACACGCCGTCTGCCAGTGACTTGTTGAAAATAATTTTAAGAGGTCTAGTTAGTTCTTTTGCACATCTTTTTATAAATATGGGTGGGATACCGTCACTGCCGGCATCTTTACGCTCATCCAAAGCTTTTAACGATTGGCATATTTCCCCAGCGCCAAATTCTAGTTTACAGAATCCGGACGAGGCAGGACCGCTATCAACATGATCTGACTCATTAACAGAAGACGAGGTATTGTAGACTTGTGCAAAGTTCTCCGCAAACAAGTTACAAATTTCGTGTCCACTCGATGCTGTCCTGTTCTTGTGACACATTTCTGCTGGGTAAGTACTCTTATTTTTCTTTTTAATAAATGTCCAAAACATTTTTGTATCCTTTGAAAGTGCTTCTTCCATTCTAACTACATAGTTTTTGTAACAGACATCCATTAGCCTACTACATCTTGCACGCAGTGTCTCAAATGACACGATGTCTAGTGGATTTTTGTACTTTTTAAATTTTATGCGATATTTATTTTTTTCTTTTAGTAGGCGTGTAAGATCTCGAGAGTACCACTGTGGATATTTATTACCCAATATTTTTTTCATCGGTACATTTTGTTTGATGACGTCGTGAAGCACCTTGTAAAATAAATCGATCATTTTGTCAGTTGTAGGGTGACCTTCTGCCAGGGGTGCGGGTTTGTTTGAAAGAGACACCACAGCCCCTGGCTTAAGGGCTACTGAAGGAACACGGGTGGGTTTTAGTCAGTAAAAGTCTGACACGCCCTCCTGCTCCACCCAGAGCGGGAGAAGTTATTTGATGATTTCCCACCAAAAAAAAAAAAAAAAAGGGTGACCTTCAAGTTTCTTCTCCCAGTCTACAGCATTTAGTGCTATCTTAATTTTATCGTAATCAGCTTTAAAGAAGTCTGGTTTTATTGTTGGTTTAGCTTTGAGATGGTTCGATTTAACGGTTACGGATATGGAAAACTCAAATGATGGATGCAAGGGATCTTCTGAAATCAATTGCCATGTGCAGCGGCTAAGGTTATGTAACGTAGGTAGTATTACAAAGGGCTATATCCAATGTCTTAGATTTAGCATTTGGTATGTAATTAAACTGTTCTAAGGCATTTAAGGAAACAAAATCTAGGAAACCTTTAATCACCTCGCTATTATTGCAGGTATATATATGGTTGTGCATGACCTGTGTTTTGGTCATCAATTTTCCAGATTATGTTACTAAGATTAAAGTCCCCTAAGATAAGAGTGTGATCATCGTGGTCAAGAGCACCCTGAGCAGAATCGCAAAATGCTTTCATGATATCGGAGGTCACAGGCGGAGGTAAGTAAACGCCACAGATACGGAATTTATGAGCTTTGGTGCCACACAGGGCGATCTCAATATTGATCCACAAATCCTCACATGAACTCTCCAGATGTGGCAGTCGACACGACTTAAACTTTCTGGAAACTGCTATTAGGACGCCACCACCATCCCTACGCGCACTATATCGACTGGATTCGCGATCTCGTCTGTAAATATCATATCTGTCATCAAATAATTCAGCATCGTAAACGCCACCGTTCAGCCAAGTCTCCGTAAGCACTATCACGTCATAATCTTGTAAGGACACATTATGGTAAAATATATTAAGTTTCGTTTTAAGGCCGCGTACATTCTGATACTAAATCCGAAGTGAACTATTGAATGAAGCTAATTAAAATAAAAAACGTTCAAAGATTTGCTTAATATTAATCCTAACTTAATTTTACGTTAGAGACTTAACTTGTTCTTGGTTTGTGATAACAATGCGTTCAGATTGTTCATTCTTCTTCATGAATATTCTTCCGTTTCGTACCCAAACAAACTTATACCGAAGTGCTTTGCCACGAAGTCGGCTCGCCGCGTGTAATGCCTTATTTTCTGCTGACAAATGTTCCACCACGTATATCGGAACTTGGTTTTCAGTGGCGATACCAAGGTGACTCGTATTCAGCTTATTATTAGAGTTGCTCTTGTTGTAGTTGATAGTACCAGCGAGGAATGTATCTCGCAGGCGTGGGCTATTGAACTTAACAAGAATTAAAAATATTTTCATTTATTTATTAATTTGTCCGATAAAAATATTCTAAAAACACCTTTTTTCAAGATCTCATCTTACCGTCGCTAACATCACGCTCCTGCGATCTCAGCCTTATATTTGTAGGTATGTGACGTTTGACATGCATTTGACATTTAATGTCGTGACGTGACATACAGACGACGATTGTAAGCACGCTCGCTGACATTTTTGTCGACAAATAATCGTATAAACGTCTTTTAGAAATGTGTCGTACAGATATTTGACTTTTATTAAGATCAACGATTATGTCATTTACTCAAATAGTATATACTCGTATCTTAATTAATCTGAAAACATCTGAACGCAAAAATATGCAATGAACGGTAAAATAAACCCGTGTCGATCTAGCTTTGAAAATATTAATTAAATTAAGTTTTATAATTTCTCCACTACTATTATATGTTATTCGAGCACAGAATGTGCTGAAATGCGTGCAACCGTTTTGATTAATGTTCGTCTTGTTTATTATGCAGCCTCTATCTTGCAGAAGGAAATTTTGGCAATATGTTGTCATAATACTATGAGGAATTTAGCCCGTAATTTAATTCACCCCCTAGGAGAAGTACTCAGTCTGCCTAAGTACCCAAAGACACAGTATTCTACTGGGTCACGTGGATGATTACAAACATCTACAAAAACTTTACACATTGATAATTTTAGGATTAAATAATTACGTTATGTTTCGACTTGCTTGTACAAACATAACTTAATCATTTAATCCTAAAATTATCAAGCACCTAATACCTACACCCTTAAGTAGGATATTACTCTTAAATTGCTGATCTGCACTGAGCAATCAAGGTGATCTGTATATGTATATGACTTATCAGTACGAGAAGAAGCCTTTACCCTCGAAAGGGACCGGCGTGGACACCAACCTTTATTCCACAGGCTGAGCACCAGCTCGCCCGTCCTCCTGCTAAACAGCATCGCGTCGAGGCTGTGGTGGTATCTGCTGATGGTTCGCTTCCGAACTTTGCAACTGGGTGCGTCCCACAGCGCCACACGAGCGTTGCAGTTGGACGTTACCGCGCCGATGCCGAGTAAGGCGCTGCGCCACGGGTGCCAGGTTAGAGCCTGAAAATGGGCTTTTTTTAGGACTTTGTACCACCCTTAGATGGGTTTCTGTTATCGTTGTAGTTTATACATGAGTAGTCAGACGTTTGTATCAAAATATTACCTACCTACAACTTACATTCAAGTTAAAGGGCCAATAGGTTTGTGTGGGGATTTAAAATGTTTAATTAAACTTTTGTAGGAGGATTTTCTTTGAATAATATATTATTTATGTACTAAATATAAGTTTCACTCCTGTGTGTTCCAACCGTCAAGCAAAACCGATTCTCAGCCTCTTGCAGCAATGTAGCTGACAGCAGTGTACAAAATATCACTCTGGAAAGATCTTTGACAAACAGATTGTACTGCAGAAAGACTAAGCAATATTTCATGTTTTTGAATATTCTGCAGTAACTTATAGTAATGGGTAGTGGTAACCTTTATTTTCCACTAACGATAAGAATTCACGTAGGGGAAGGTTGCTATGAATGGACCACTTAACTTTACGACCTCATATCCCAAAAAGTATAAGTGTTAAAATGAAAGCAGTTTATTATTTTTGCTTCACAGGACCTTTATTTATAATCATCAAACGCACACACAATTCGGGCTAACACTTTTTGATATAAACGAAGAAAACTAAATCTTGGGCTGTTGCCTTCTTTGGACCATGGGCACCTTCATTGAGCCACCAAGTTGCCATCAATGGACTTCGAGAAATTTGTTCTATAGGTCCAATCGAGGCAACAAATTATAATTATCAATATTAGTAAATTATGAATTAAAAACGCAATTAAAATGAAATCTAAGTGATGCCTATGTAGTGCAATGAGGGCATAGGTACTTTCTGACGTGTTTTTTTTAACACAACCACAATCAACATGGTCCCAGGTCTTCATATTTTAGACAGATTTTGCAAAATATTTTTTCTATATTCTCATTAGCGTGTTGACGGTTGAGGTTCTTTTGTGGACAGTTTTGGCTTTTTGCTTTGGAACCTTTGCGTTCTCATCAAGGGTAGTTTTGTACGGCAACGAAGTTAATTCTATGCTGCTTTGTGTTTTCCGACGCCTTTTCGGTAATTCTTTTGTATCGGCGACATTCTGGAATTTTAATCTTATAATGATTTTTCTATGGTTTTTTCCAAAATTAGTGAAATACTCGGAACTTATTATATCCCATAATTATGACCGAAAAACTACAGTAAAAAGTTGCTATGATTGGACTGGTCCAACGATGGAACACTTTTGAGGTCCATTGATGGCAACAAGGTACTGGTTCAGAAAAACTAAACTAAAATTTAAATGGTCATGATTACACAAAATTGAATAACACTCATAGAATCTCAAATAAACTGTCCAATATTGCATAACAGTTACTGCAAATATAAAAACAATGATACTTACGTCAAATTGTCCCGAGTGAAATTATTAGATTTTGACCGCCGCAAACACAACCACATGCGTCACTTTTCGCCACGTGACGCAGTGTCACTGAGGTAAGAGGAGGGTGTAACTGAGTCGCCATGGACTTGCTTCGACTAGTTTGGGTGTTGCTAGCTTGCACAGTTTTGGAAATACCTTGGTGGTCCAATGAAAGAACTGGTCCAATGATCGCAACCTTCCCCTAAGTCCTCTACACAATGATTAAAAAATAAAAACATTATCACTTCACGCTTTTGCGCAAGACAACTACATATTCAACTTTCTGAATTCCCTAGGCAAAAATCAAAAAAAGAAAACTTAGGTGTTAATTCCATTTTACCTTTACAGTCCAGTTCGACTTGACACAGGAGAACAGCCGGAGGCTGGGCCAGGTTAAGACCCAGACATTATTATCGTTGACAGTACACGCCGTAACGTACCGCGTGTCAGGAGACACCCGGACGATAAGGATTGCGCTGCGCTTGGGCTGATGCCAGCTTATCGGCTTCGCGGTACGGGTAAAAGTGCTCAGCATTCCATGGGAACAGCCTCTGAAAAACAATCTTTGGTTTAGTAAGCATCATAATTTTTTTAATGTATTTAAATGACGACACAGCCAATAGAACCATTACTAATTTGCTGTAACAATAAAATAAGAAACATCATCGCATTAGAAATTAATTAATCCTGACTGCCGAGGATTAATTTTTGACGCTACGACACGAGTTATCCTTGTAAGAATTTTTTTATTACTCTGTAACATGTCGCTCCGAAAACTAAGGAGTACTTGCGTTACACATTAGTGTAAGATAGTGTCTTTAATTTTGACAGTTCAATAGCATTCTATGCGTTATTTGTGTTGTTGAGCAAATAATTTTTTCAAACTTATGAAGCAATGAACATCCTTCAAATTTATTCAGATTCTGATTGATAGTATAATAACGCAATTAGAATGTTGGTGAAAAGTGCATTCCAATAAATATAAAATTTATAGCCAGCGTCAATAATATCGGGTCGAACAGCCTGTTCAAAATGATCTAAAACAAGACCAACTATGAAAAATAAATATTAAGTCAATGACAGGAATGATTCAGAATGAGAATAGTACCTATATCACAACAGTCATTATGACAAGAACTTTATCCAATTGAGATAAACATTTATTTTTAGTTGTTGAGATCATTTTGAACAGTCTGTTCGTCCCGATATTTTTGGCGTTGACTGTAACTAGCCAAACCTGAAAATAAACTATTATAATAAGATTAGTATTCATAACTGGCATTACGTTATAAAAGAGTTTCCAGTGGGGCTCCAGTCCATGGCTGTGATGGAACATTTCTCGGTATTGACCGTGTCCTTGCATCTGCAGCTGGTCTTGTCGATGCACTTGCTCTGCGCGTCATCGTGCACTTCCACCTTTTTGACGTCGGTTCCCACCTGTGGAGCAACTCCGTAAGTGATAGTTTTTGAGTATGAATGGACGGATAAATGTTTGTTACTCTTTTACGCAAAACGGATTTCGGACCGAAGACGGCACACAGATACGTTATAACCCGGATTAACCCATAAGGTACCTTTTATCCCGGTAGTACGTTCCCACGGCATAGTTTGTGGGATGTTCGTCTAAGGGCGCGTACCTACTATGTATCTAGTAACGATTAATTTGTCGTTGAACGACTGTCGTATCTAGCTGTTCCCATTAGATCGTGACGACATTTTTATACGGGCGTGAGGAGAGAAGACAACACATGTAAAAGATAGATAGTTTCAATTACAACACGTGATTTGTCGCCGTCACGGTAAGTCGTGACGTTATTTTTATCGTTCTACTACCGTCGTGCAATCCGTTCCCACTAACTTGACAATCAGCCGTCTCTGCAAAAAAAGTCGTGGACGACAGTTACTTGTATCGTCCTATAGGTGAATACCACCATTTAAATACACAAATACAAGACAAGACCGGTCGAAATGGAGGTGCCTGGGGAGGCCTATGTCCAGCAGTACGTCTTTCGGCTGAAATGATGATGATGATGAAATACACAAACCAAGACGTTTCAAATGACACGATAATCTGTCGTCACGACGTAGTGGGAACGGGGCCTCAGCTGAAGTGTTGTGATAACGAAATCCACAATCCTTTGATAATTCAAAATAATTGTTGATAGGTATAAATGTCTATGTCGTTAGGCTAGGCAGATGTGGATGATGAGGTATAAATGTCTAGTTAATGCTGCATATACTCAGAACTAAAAAGTTCACAAGAAGTAACCTAGGAGTCAATTAGCGTGATGAATGCTGGCTCGATAGATAGACAGACTACTTAGAAAATCGATGTACCATTAGATTAACTTTTTCAGGAAACAGCATGGTTCTGACGAAATGTTTAGTATATTTTTCGTTACAAGAACCTTTAAACAACATAATTTAACATCACGCCGATCACGAAGGTTTGGGCAGAGGTGTACACACGGCTACAAATCAAGCTATATAGTTCTAGTATAAGCTGATCTCGCATTGTATAGGATTTCCGTACAATGCCAGATCAGCGTAGACTGGAAATGTATCGTCGGATGTGTATCCGTGTGTACCTATAGTACACCCCTATTTACGCCAGATATGTTGAATTCCTATGTAATAGAGCGCGAACCTTTTGCCATCAACCGGGAACAACTTCAAACTCCGGGCCGATATTGAGAAATTCTAGATAGAATATTCTAAAAACACTTCTCCCGAACTGGGAATCGAACCCAGGTCTTCGTGCTCCGCAGTAGGGCTTGCAACCACTATTCGAAGAAGCCAGTCTTGTCAATCTCCTTTAATATTAGCTTTTGTCCTATTTGTAATTTTTACACAAATGTATATTATCTTTATTAATATAATCATTTATGCAATGAAGAAGCTGCACAGGCCCCTTAAAAAAAACTTTGGTCTATCCTCTACCGGTAAATGATGAAATACTAACAATCAGCAGGTTCCCTTGAGGGTCGTACTTGCAGCAATGTATCTCATATTCCGTGGACCCCTGGCTGATGTGGCTCTGTGAACTCCAGGACCACTTGTGGTAGTTCCTGCCAAGTGCCGCCACCAGGATGTTGTCGTTCGACCAGTCGAGCAACTCAGGAACTGCAAATAGTAATGCAAGAAGTAATGAAGTAAGAGGTACGTTGATGACATTACGATGTTTGGGCTAATTTCGTATTGTTAGAAGAAAGATCATAAGTTGAAAATTGACCCTGTTTTGTGTGTTGAAATTGACTGTTGCAAATAAAGCACCACTCTACAGAAATCAGGAAATCACTTAGAATATAGAGAGCAGTGGTGGCCCAGGGGGGGCCCTGCTTACGTATCGTAAGTCATGGGTTTTAAACCAGGCAGGCACATTACTTTGTGTAAGTTATTACATCACCACTGCTCTCAAAACGGTGAAGGTAAACATCGTGAGGAAACTGGCACGTCCTAGGAAAAAAGACATGTGACATCTACCAACCCGCACTGGGCCCGCGTAATGATCTCGGCCACTCCTCTCACCATAAGGAGACCTGTGTCCCAGTAGTGGGAACATTATAGGCTGATTATGATATTAAAATCTCAAACAAGGTGAAAACAAAAATATTAATTTCCAAGCGGAAAAGCAATTTGGATTAGAATAAGGGACTGGCGAACGAATGGTCTCCAGTTCGGTCCCATACATTGAACTATTGCGTAACCACAAGTGGCAAAAGGCATACTCGTACTACTGGAAACGGAAAATGTCATTATCATGATTGTGACATGATAATAATTAATATCATGTCACATTCAAAATTCACACACAAACCCAATCTCACTCACACTATTTAATACTCACACTTACATTCCACATTTAAATTTGTCAAATAGATTTTAAGATACTACCTAGTTAATTAGATTTTTGTTTGCTAAAAACCAAAAAAAGAATTTATTCATCTTAAATTAATTATTTTATTTTGCCTTGTGTGATCTCACGCTTATAGCAAGGTATATATACTTTAACTAGTGTTTAGTTTTAATTAATTTTAGTTTAGTTTTTTCTTTAGTTTATGTTTTCCTTTTATGTAATACTACTATGTACTATGAAAATGTCGCAAGATACAGGCAATAGCCTAGTTTGGGGGTCACCGCCCACTCTTTTTGTACAATATTATTACATAGGTGTAAATAAATTTGAAGATTTGAAATAATACTACTCAAAACGTATCCCTATGTATTTTACTGCGTGTGCGTAAAAAAATTTCGTGTTAATAAAGGAAATAAATACATCCCTCCCTGTAATTAAACATAGAATGAAGTTATTACAAAACTATTTCAGTTTAACATGATTACATCATTTTCAGGTATTTGACTTAGGAGGTGAAAGTCTTAATTAAATTAAAACCTTTTTTTATCCTTTTGGTCCAACCCTGAAAAACAGTTGCTGCCAATTGATGCAAGGATTTCATGAGAAATACTGCAATATACTCGCAATCCTTTCCTATCCGAAGGACAAATCTACCTGACCATTACCGCGCCCCCCGGTCTACTTCTTGATATACAATGGCCTCTGTAACACCATGAAGCATGAGGCTCCAGGGGCTAGTGCAAATCTTCGAGTTCATTCGATTAATCTTGTCTGGTCAAGTCACGCTGGGAACGGTGCATTTCATTCATTCATGAGAAATACTGAAATATACATAATGCTGCCTCCAAAATGTATAAGTCGCCATAGGTGTAGTATGTCACTTTAACGAAAAGAAAAGTTAAAGGTTACTTTTTCTTTCGTGTAAAAATAAACCAGATTGTTTTACCAAAATAAATACATTCGATATTACATACATGCAGCGTAGCTATAAGTGGGCAAATCCAGTATGCTGTCAGCTGAAGACAGATAGCTCTTCTGCCTGGGAATACAAGGCCACAGCTGCACAGTATCTTCACCTCGTGACTGAGTTGGTCCAGACATCATCGGCTCCCAGCCGAAAGCATCTTCTAGTTGACTAGCATATCTCTTTTGTTGTAGGTAATTTTTGCACTGTTTTAAAAACACAAAAATAATTACATAAATATCTAAGAAAGGGATTAAGATAACATAACATCCTTTGACGCCTTGTTTCCCCTTGGGTGGGCAGAGGTGTATCTACCTACAGGATAAGTTTTTAACCAGGTCGCAAACTGTAACCATGAATTCAGCATATCATTCTAGAGCCCCAGCGCAGATTTTTTTCGGCGATAATCAAAAATAAAAACTGCTATTTCATAGTAAAATGCAGTACCTACGCGGTCAAAATGTATGGAACAGCTCATATTTTTTTATTAGACACAAATAAACTGAAACTCAAAGTATTTATTTCAATTAAATCATGTATGGGCTTGTTAGGAGTCGGTCAGTCAAAAAGATGAAGCAAGTTGCCCATTCTAAAGCGTAGTAGGTTGCTATGGATAAGAACCGGGAAGAAACTCCATGTACACTCTTTGGTAGTTTTAGAGTTTAGGCAAAAGTCCGCTTTCGCAATCGAACTGATTGATTTCGATACGTTTGTGTAGTAAGCTAGTTTAAGGCTACCCTCTCAAAAAATGGTTGAAATCAGCATGCAGATGAAACCACTTTTCGTAGGCATTTACAAAAAAATAATATTTGAAAAGAATTGTTAATAATCTACATATTATGATACGTCATTTGGTTTAGGCATAACTTTTCTATGGGTATCAAATAATAAGAAAAAAAATGAAACCATTTTACTCCTCTATTTTTTAACTAAAAAGTAAAAAAAAAAATGTCTACTGCTTTGCAATACAAAGGAAAATGATTTGATTTTGTTACTTTTTACAAATATGCATTATTTTTGTTATAATAAATTAAAAATGCGACCGATTAAAGACTGCATGGCTACATAACCCCGCACTCGCCCACAAATTTAGTGCACCCAAATGCTGAAGGTCCTTGGCGTGGATAAAAGCCTTAAGTGCGATGTCTAAGCTAGTCGAATGTCGTCAGATATTCATGGGTCCTGAACCAATTTTTTTTTATCAAGTCTGTATCAGCCATCCCAGACATATTTTTACCTGGAATCAGTTCTGAACGTCCATGCTCTATGGAAAAAATCTGATTTAGGATTCAAAATTAGGACCATGTACGTACGATGTACTTTACATCCACTGGACCAGTAAGGTGATAATTGTTTCCGTTCCATTTGCCTCAGAGAACGTCACGGGTTCTTATCAAAATAACGCTGCATTAAATTTGCGTTTGTTTAATACGATAAATATATTAAACGAGTGTTTGTTAGTCATGTCATGTTGTGTTGGTATGGAAGTATATATTGGATGTACAAATGTTCCTATCAATTATAATTATGTTAATGTAAGTATCATGCGTATTCGCAGTCAGTCACTTACGAGCTCTTCTTATTATTCTTGATATTTTTGTGCAAAGTACACATCAATTTAAGGCTATATTTGCAGGAAAATACTGAATTTACAGCTCTCTAAGTGTTAACATTTATAATGCACTACCAATAAATTGCTTGCTAGGTTTTGCCGCGTGGATGTCGAAAGCTATCCCTTGGGACTGTCACTGTGCAATGCAGGATTTGCATTTTTATAGCAATGGTGTAAAAAATAGGGCGTTAAATTGCATTTTTTCTGGAATTTTGATTCGATACTAAACTTTTGAGAGCAGTGGTGACCCAGTGGTAACGGCCGCGACTTACGAGTAGTAAGGTCGTGCGTTCGAACCCAGCCAGGCGCATTACTTTGTGTAAATAATTTCATCACCACTGCTCTCAAACGGTGAAGGAAAACATCGTGAGGAAACCGGCATGTCCTAGAACAAAAACATCGAAAGACATGTGACATCTACCAACCCGCACTGGGCCCGCGTGGTGGATTACGGCCCGCTCCCTCTCATGGAGAGGAGGCCTGTGTCAGCAGCAGTGGGAACATAATAGGCTGAGTATGTATATATGTGCTAAACTTTTTAATTGGTATTCCGTAAATTAATTAAAAAATTGCACCTGTGCAGGGATTTCATGCCTATCCAGGGGCATAGGATAGCATAACCTAAATATAAAAAGGTACTAGGACATCCTCACAAAACACGTTTTTTCATTGTTGACCAACTTCAAAAAGGAGGAGGGCCTCAAATCGTCTGTATTTCGTTTTTTTTTTTTTTTAACTCAAATAGATACAAAAAAATCGGTGGCAAAAAACAAACGAAAAACAAGACCTTCCTTTAAAGTAATTTTTCACTTTGTATTGTTTTTTTTTTTGGAATATTTTTGTAAAAAGGCCTTTTAAACACGCTCGTATTCAAGTAAACGTTCGTATTCGCCAAATACGAAAACATTCTTGAAAAATGATTTCCAGTATTTTGTGAGCAATTTGTACCTATGACATGTGGCAGTACTCACCCAAACGTCAACGCCGCTATTCTCCCTGGCACCCCATTTCATCTTCCTGCACAACTCCGGAAACTGCTCCCGTGGTGCTATGAACCTATCCACCCGGGGTCGCTGCCCATTAAACTGTAAACAAAAAGTTTTTATACCAAACTCCACGAGAGCGCTACTGCGAAACATAACTAGTTTTCTAGTAACATTACTCGAAATACTCAGAATTGTTGTAAAACATACGTGGAATGGATAGTGCTCTTTCCACGGACGATCGCCCGTTTTCTGGGGATGTGCGCAGTGGCTAAGCGAGCTTCACAGAAAATGACCACTGATTGCGCAACATTGTTAAAACAAGGTACGTTACTCCATTATTATTTATCAATTTCTATGTTTTGTTGGTAAACGATTAGGTCAAGTGAGAAGCTGTGAGAATTTTGATTCACAAGACCCCAATATAAACTATGGCACATTTTTTTCTACAGTATGCAAAGAATTCAATAAAGCATGTCCTGTAAAAAAAGTTACGATAGCTACTAAACCAAAATTTAGCGAATGGGCCACTGCTGGCATTAGAAAAAGCAGAGATATTTTATATAATTTGTATCACGAAAAATCATTGACTTCTGATCAGGCCCTTCATAATTATGTAAGAAACTATTCTAAGATATTCAAAAGAGTCTCTGCTCACGCTAAATCTAAATTAATAAGTAACAAAATTAGTATCTCTAAAAATAAAATAAAAGCTGTGTGGCAGGTAATTAACAAAGAAACTAGAAACACAAAACAGCGAGATCAGAATGAGTTAGCTCTAAAAATTGATAATGAAACCATTTCAGATAAGTTACAAGTTGCTGAGACTCTAGAAAATTTCTTTACCAACATCCCAATAGAAGTTACGAAATCTCTCCCCTCATCATCTGTATTAGCTGAATTTCTTCTTAAAGAAAACTTCAGCAAGGACATTCCAAGTTTTGAATTCAAACCCATCTCTATTGCCACAATTAAAACAGCATTTAAAAGTTTTAACATAAAAAACACTGAAGACTTATGGGGGATTTCCGTTAAAGTTCTCGAAAATATCATTGACACAATTGCCCCTGTCCTAACAGGCATATTTAATCAATGTTTAGACAGCGGTACGTTTCCTGACTTAATGAAACATAGTAAAGTAGTACCAATTTTCAAATCGGGTAGTAAGAGTGATCCCTCTAATTATAGACCTATATCTGTGCTTCCAGCATTGAGCAAAATTTATGAAAAAATCATGCTGGACCAGATGTTATCACACTTTAACTCGAATGGGATTTTACATAGTCGACAGTTTGGTTTCACGAAAGGTAGGTCGACGACTGACGCAGGAGTAAAACTCATCAGTCACATTTTGGAATCCTGGGAGAATTCCCAGGACGCCATTGGCATTTTCTGGTGACCTCTCAAAAGCGTTTGACTGCGTTGACCACAATACACTGATCTGTAAATAGAAACACAAAACAGCGAGATCAGAATGAGTTAGCTCTAAAAATTGATAATGAAACCATTTCAGATAAGTTACAAGTTGCTGAGACTCTAGAAAATTTCTTTACCAACATCCCAATAGAAGTTAGGAAATCTCTCCCCTCATCATCTGTATTAGCTGAATTTCTTCTTAAAGAAAACTTCAGCAAGGACATTCCAAGTTTTGAATTCAAACCCATCTCTATTGCCACAATTAAAACAGCATTTAAAAGTTTTAACATAAAAAACACTGAAGACTTATGGGGGATTTCCGTTAAAGTTCTCGAAAATATCATTGACACAATTGCCCCTGTCCTAACAGGCATATTTAATCAATGTTTAGACAGCGGTACGTTTCCTGACTTAATGAAACATAGTAAAGTAGTACCAATTTTCAAATCGGGTAGTAAGAGTGATCCCTCTAATTATAGACCTATATCTGTGCTTCCAGCATTGAGCAAAATTTATGAAAAAATCATGCTGGACCAGATGTTATCACACTTTAACTCGAATGGGATTTTACATAGTCGACAGTTTGGTTTCACGAAAGGTAGGTCGACGACTGACGCAGGAGTAAAACTCATCAGTCACATTTTGGAATCCTGGGAGAATTCCCAGGACGCCATTGGCATTTTCTGTGACCTCTCAAAAGCGTTTGACTGCGTTGACCACAATACACTGATCTGTAAATTACACCACTGCGGAATTCGTGGACAAGCTGCTGATCTTGTACTTTCCTATTTATCAAACAGGCAGCAAAAAGTAAACGTTAATGGGGCGACGTCCTCGGGGTCTCTAGTTAAGATGGGCGTGCCTCAAGGTTCAATTCTTGGCCCTTTTTTATTTCTAGTTTATATTAATGACCTTCCTTACCTGATGGCTAAATTCTCGGATATAATTTTATTCGCTGATGACACTTCTCTTATTTTTAGAATAGATAGGAAAGATACGGATGTCTTACATGTCAATGATAGTCTAGCTGTTCTTTCGAAATGGTTTGCTGCTAATAATCTTTTACTCAATGCGAACAAAACTAATTGTCTTAAGTTCTCGTTACCAAATGTACCCCAAGTAGGTCTAAACTTAAAACTTGATGGCAAGAAACTGGATGCTATTTCGGAAACTGTATTTTTGGGAATTACTTTAGATTCAAAATTGCAATGGGGTGCTCACATTAGAGCTCTTTCAAGTAGATTAAGCTCAGCTGCTTACGCAGTAAGAAAAATAAGGCAGTTGACTGATGTAGCCACAGCTAGGTTAGTTTACTTTGCTTATTTTCACAGTATTATGTCTTATGGCGTTCTGCTGTGGGGATCGGCAGCTGACGTAGATTTAATTTTCATTTTACAAAAGAGGGCAATCCGCGCAATCTAAAAAAGGGGCCTCGCGAGTCTCTTAGAAACAAATTCAGCGAAATTGATATATTAACTCTGCCTTCTCTTTACATCCTAGAAAATATCTTATATATTCGCAAAAACTTAGGCCTTTTCAAAAAACGATGCGATTTCCATAATCTGAATACACGTAGTAAAGATGAAATTGTGATTCCAAAATTTAGACTGACTAAAACTAGCAAGTCATTTCTAATAAACAGTATCCGCTTCTATAACAAGTTCCCAAAGTTGGTTACAGAACTTAGCGATGGAAAGTTTAAAACGCACATCAAACGGGTCCTTATCAAAAAAGTATATTATAAGATAAAAGACTACGTTGAAGACAGGGAAGTTTGGCATTAATTCCTTCTGCACATGTGGCTTCCCTGGTACCTCATTAGCAGCATAACTATGTGAAAGTCTATTAACTGCTCTCAAATACAAAGTTCTTTTTTATTCTTTTTAACCGACTTCAAAAAGAAGGAGGTTATCAATTCGACATGTTTATATTTTTTTTTTTTTTTTTTTTTCGAAATTAAAGTTATTTTGCACTTTGTAGTGTTTTTTTGGAAGTCGGTTGTTATTTTTTTGAAAAAAGATTTTTTATTTTTACAATGCTGACATATTCTCGTCATTAATTGACATTATACATCAATTTTATTTAGGTTCATTTTATTTATGTAGATTATTTTACATATTGTGAATGAGAGAACGTTGTTGGCCTTACTGGCTGTAGATTTGTAGACGATTTTCTATTCTGTATTCGTCTAAGTACCTGGTACTTATTGACAGGCCTGCGCTGTCCTCCCATACATTAAATCTCTGTAATTTAAAAATATTGTTAAAGCCAATTATTTTTAAAAGAGTAACCGTGGAGTTTCTTGCCGGCTCTTCTCCATAGGAAACAACAATTTGGAACCGTGCACCTAGCTTCTGACGTTTCATAAGTGCCCATGCAGGTTTATATGAAATAAAAATATTTTGATTTTGATTTTGATTTTTGAATCTAGTGGTTCCGAATAGTATTTAAAGAAAAAAGACCAAACGGTGTCTTTTGGAAAAAAAGTCATCAAAATACAAAAATATTTTAGCAGTAAGGTAAATGATAAATAAGCAATTGCAGCCAATACAAATAACAAATAGCATTTAATGAAGTTTTTAATTTTGGATTTTTAATGAGATGTGATATGACACTCGCTTAATTCATAAATGCATTACATTCAGAATAACTACACATACCCGGTTGAATGCCGTAATTACAAAAACAATTGAAAATTCATTGTGTCTCATGCCGTAATTACAAAAACAATTGAAAAATCATTGTGTCCCGCTTGGATCCACATTACATACATACAAAGTGTTAAATGAATTCTTCTAAAACCTGAATTCGTTTGCCACCTTAACAATGATGGCAAACGAATGCAGGGTTGTTGGGATTTTGAATAAATTATTATTAATATAATTATTCCAAAATCATTTAATTTATTCCTGCACAAAATTATAACTGGTCAATGTTTTGGTAGTCAAACTTCGGAAAGGTCCACCAATGACAATTAAGTAGCTGTCACCAAAGTTTCAACTATATGGGATTGGGCTGGGAGTTGATGAATATATTAGTGAGTGAATTGTAACTTTTTTTTATGTATGGATTCAATACATATGAAAATTGTACATTGTGCTTACCTATACCTTGTTGGTTTGGTAGTAACAATCACATATTTTGTTTTTGTCAGGCAGACTCTATCCCCCTTATTACAAAACGAGGTTTTTCTTTAGGTTAGGGTTAAGCCATCGAGCCTGTTTTTGAAATAAGAACCTAACTGACATCGAAATACAGCTCCTTTTACAAAACTGACAAGTTAGTCCAGTGCTAAATTGTCAGTTTTGGAAAAGGAGCTGTAATTCTATTTCAGTTCTAAGTTCTTATTTCAAAATCAGGCTCGATGGTTTAAACCATACCTAAAGAAAAACCTTGTTTTGTAATAAGGGGGTTCGAGTCTGATAATAATAGAAAAGCATTTGTGTTAATTATTTGACACTTGAAGGTATTAACTTATGAAAGCAGCCTTTCTGACATATAATTATGTCAGATTATAAATAGCAAATATTTTAAGACATTTTAACAGGCGACGGTGACTCGGAAACCAAATCTGGAAACTTCGAGTTATCTGAAGATATACCACACGGCTGTCCCGTATGTGTCGCCGGGCGTAAAAGAATAGCACCATCCCATTTTTTCCAGTGGGTGTCGTAGAAGGCGACTAAGGGACTTACTAGAGAATGGGCGTTCATTATGCATTTTGCCACCATACTGCGATCGCCAACCCGCCTGCCAAGCGTGGCGATTATGGGAAAAACCCCCATCCTGTGGGAGGCCTATGTCCAGCAGTGGACGTCTTTCGGCTGAAATGATGATGATGATGATGATACCACACGGCTGTTTTTTGTGGTGTGACGCATAATTGATCCCAACTTGTTATTTCTTTTGTTCTTTTAATAAGTCTAGACTGACTCCAAACCTACCGCACTACCCAGTTACTGGTTATCACGATTTTAAGAGGCAGTGAAAAATTTCTCGAGTTATTCACAGCTGAATTTTCTTAGTTTTCCGCAAAAAAAGCAATTTAGGTACCTACTACTGCAAGTAGCAAGAAAACTTTGTTTTGCCAACAGCTGCTGTCAAACTAACATACAGTTACTATACAACACACAATTAAACCGGACCGGATAACGATGTGATTGGCTGAATGAAATAATAATAATCGATAATAACTTGACAGCCTGTTATGATTACTTACATACTTCCTGTTAGCTTTTGTGTTGACTATCCTTTCAGAAATCCGTTGTATTTAGTTGAATTAACCAATTTAGTTGAATTAACCAATTTAGTTGAATTAACCAATTTAGTTGAATTAACCAATTTAGTTGAATTAACCAATTTAGTTGAATTAACCAATTCATTCAGTCTTGGCACATGAACATTGAAATGAGAATGATTCGATACATTAATTGAAAGTTGAATGGTGTAATGGCTAAGTACCAGCCACACGGTTCGATCGATCAGGTCAAGCGACACTTGCTGCCGTTGGACCGTGGATGGGTTACCATCTTTACATACCAAGACAGGTGAATCCAATAACGTCTATTCCTATTACGTCTTTTCCAGATCAAGTACAGGCACACAATTTCTATGTCTTTACTTTTCGAGCTCAGAACAACAACTGCAACAGCTCGACAAATTGCCGCTTTACGACCAGTCGTGGTCGTGGCCGCAAACTTGCCCGCAGCCCAACCGTAGCTTCTACGACCACGGTTGCGCCGGCTAGTGCGCGAGGTGCCTAACTGTCCTATCTCCGTATTGTCAGTTGTTCAGGAAAAGCGTTTTGCGGTGTTACGACATTTCTAAGATAAAATTATAATCTATCGGCATTCAGAATATTTAATTATATTGATTCGTAAAGATTATTTATAGTACTTTATTTTTACGATATAGCTTCTTATATTTATTTTCAATATTAGTATTTATTTTTAATTACGAAAACAGATAGGACACTTTGTGAAAACATTATTTCAAATCAGCCAAAAAATGAGATAGGATCGTTAGTCATGCGAGCGACGAATTAACAGTTCAACACCATACAATGCATTATTTACGTTGTTGACCAGACACATTTTTCGAACATATTAGGCAATGGATTAGCAATTTCCTTCGGAATTATTCTGATGCTAATTAATAGTGACTTACGCAATTACTTAGCTAACCTAACCACGTTTTTAGTAATGTAATAAAATGTTATTTATTCCCATTATTTTATTTGTAATCATCTGAGTTTGGGGACTTTTAACATAAAAAACAATGATATTGTTTGTCTTATGTTCAAATCTGGTTTATCGTTCTTGATGAAAAATAACGGATACGCGGTCGCAGTTTTTTACCTGGTCCTTTAATTTATTAGCTTCTTGCACATTAAGACTCTTTAGACAAGCAAAGTGCGGCGTCTCCTTTGATCAAAACTACAAGACAGCAGAAGCTGTTACACCATAAAATGCCTGTAGTTGCATTATTGCATTTAACACCCAGCTGCAGCTGTTTCGACGTTTAATTAGACACTTAACTATGCAATATTTTTGACTTTGTAAAGAGGTTAGTTTTTAAAAGTCAGTGTATTGCATAGGTACCACCTTTTAGAAAGTAACATAGGATTGCCCCACGAGGATCTCTAAGGCCGTTTGAATCAACACTTTTTCACACAGTGTTGCTAATGCCAATCATTTTGTCGCAATCATTCGTAATAGGGCTTAGTTTTTACAACAGGATGCACCATTAATGTTTTTTTTTTTTTTTTCATTTATAAGCATATCTGTTTTTTATGAAAATATTTATCATTTAATAATACTCTGTGATGGTGCAAAAGACGAGTTTGGTGGAAAAAAAACTGCTTCCATTATGAATAGTTATGAATTTTTATAATTTACGTAAAGAGGTAGGTAGCATTACTTAAAAAATGTGTTAATTAGAAGTTCGTATGGTATGTGAACAGAATTTTAAGTATACCTACCGAGATGGGAGTTCGTTATTCTTGAATTAACAAGCAAAAAGTATTAAAGACGTAAAAATCTAAGTCCTCGATACCAAGGTCCCAGCATAGGTAAACTAAAATGTTTGAATGAAGTAGGTACCTGGTAAATAACATTAAATGGATATTATTTCAAATATGAAAACATTTAAATATGTTTTTGGCAGAAAATGTCTGTTCAAAATAACGAATTACCTACGGGGCAATTTCTTCAGTTATCTAGATAAAAAATTACCCGATCAAATTCAAATCCATTCACCCGGTTATGCATCGGTTTAACAAACATCTTCACATACTGTAATAATTTACAAAATAATAAATTATTAGAAAACGTAAATTCTCAAGGATTAACTTATCTGAAAATCTGTCATTTTGTAAATTGAAGTAGTTATTGCAAACAACGAATTTAATGGTACTTTTTAACTTTGAACATAGGTTTGAGTAAATATTGTCAAAAAGTATGTATCTACTTACAGTTTTCGTACCAAAAGTTACTCTGTTCATCTTTAACACAATTTTCAAACAATATTTGCTTTACACTTTTTTTTTACAATAAATTACTATTTCCCAAGATTGGTGACGTTGAAGTTTTACTCTCGTGCTAACTGCGACAAGTTTTTTTTTTTTAGTTGTACCCACAATTTCCGTATTCTCTGATTTAGAATAAAGTTGACCAAGTTATTAATTTATTCAGCCAAGTGGAAAAATGTAAAAAATTGTTCAGTTCAAAAACTACTTATCATCTTTATTGAAAATAATTAAAATTGTTTGTGTATTTATGTAAAAAATAACATAAATAAATAAAACTCGGTCTTGAATTCGTACGTAGATAAATAAGACTTTTTACCTTCAACCATCTTTTTTCAAAGTCCACACTGACAACAGGCTGGTTGATGTTTCGTATGTACATGGAGCCAGAACCTTTAAAAATAGAATAGAATAGAAGTTCGTATTCTCTCATTCCCTTTTCAACGTCAAGGGCTTATTACACTTTGCTGAATTTAGTCATCTAACTAGTCATCTAAATTCAGAAGCAACATTAAAAGCTATGGATGCTAGCTTGCTGATTGCGATTACACTTGACTAAATTCAGTAACGACTGAATTCAGATCACTAAATTCAGCCAAGTGTAATAAGCGCTAGTGATAACCTGTCCCTGAATCAGAACCTCTATCTACAATCTTGATTTGAATCTTAGTGTGTGGTATGTCTTTGAATCTTAGTGTGTGGTATGTCTTTGAATCTTAGTGTGTGGTATGTCTTTGAATCTTAGTGTGTGGTATGTCTTTGAATGTGTGTGGTATGTCTTTGAATCTCAATGCGTGGTTTGTCTTTGAATCTTAGTGTGTGGTATGTCTTTGAATCTTAGTGTGTGGTATGTCTTTGAATGTGTGTGGTATGTCTTTGAATCTCAATGCGTGGTTTGTCTTTGAATCTTAGTGTGTGGTTTGTCTTTTCTTGTTCGCTTACTGTCATTTCATAGGTACTTATTTTAATTTGGACAGTAAACTAAAATTACAGCATCCATATATCCATATAGTGGATGATGTCAGGTGTAAGATACCCCTACTTCCCTATCCATATCCCAGGCTATATCTCTGGCAAATTTCATGACGATCGGATCGGACATAAGCTACTTTTTACGCGATAACCGACATATACGCAGGCGGAGCCGCTGGCAAAAGCTAGTAGGATTTATATGAACTGTAGACCTACACTTACTAGCCGTTGCAGAAATTTAGTTGGAATGCCTATAGTATTGTACCTATTGAACATTTTTTGTTTTTAAATGTAAATTAACGCCATCATACCATAGATATTTTCTCTAGTGCGTATGTCATCCTTGCAATAATAAACTGGTAATTGAGCATCGAATTGATGGGAAGGGACTAGTTTGTTTTGTTTCTTCACTGTTCCAAAAAACGGTGAAGGAAATCATCGTGAGCAAACCGGCATGTCCTAGAAACAAAAAATCTAAGACACATGATATCTACCAATATTGGGCCCGCGTGGTAGATTATAGCCCAATCACTCTCACAGAGAGGAGGCCTGTGTCCCAGTAGTGGGAATGTTATAGGCTAATTATGTTAGTATGTTATGTTATCGAGTTGTTTACTTATCAAACGAGTCTGAATTGGAAGCGAATAAGAATGATTAATCACTAGGTTTTGGCAGCGGCTTCGTACGCCCCGAGGTCGAAAATTATCCCACGAGGATGTGCTTCTGGGTTAAAAAGTTTTCTAAGTGTTAATCAAGGTTGTAAATTATCCGTGTACCAATATTCATTACGCTCGGCAACACAATATTTAAATTGGCATAAAAAAAATGTCTGTTCAAGAATCGAAAATGAACTCCACGGTTAGCGGTCGCGCTAGCCAGCTACGAGTATATCACTAGACCATCGCGTCAGTGATCACATTTTTTTAGTAAATAAAACTATTTATGGAAAAGTTGTACATACATATGTATGATGTAATATCTATTACCATTGCCCGTTATTATGTTTCTTCATCGCATTCATAACATGGCTTCTCTTCGATATTCTATTGTTCTTGGTAATAATGATAAGTACCTATATCAGTTTTCGAGACACGAGCTGTACTGCAGTCCCTCCAACGGTGCCAGATCGACTGCTATCGGTACATCAAGGTGTTGAAGTGTCTGTACGAAAACGTCACCAAGTGTTGGGTTCGAACTCACTACATACTTATAAAACTCGTAAGTCGCGGTCATTACCACCGTTACCACACGCATACAACTGCTATCACTGTGCTCGGCTGGTGAGAAGATGGCTACCTAAATACATACCAATGTCTTTTGATGCCAAGACAGAATTGGAAATGATAAATATCGACATTTCCCTACACAACCAGCGTCATGTTGAACTGAATAAATGACTCCAAACTCAGATTCCCAATACTCTCTCATGCTTGTGACAATCGCAAAGATTTTATGTCTGAGACAGGGGCAATATATATGGACATTTATTAAACTATAAACTACGGCGTTTAAGGTGCCACACGCCTATTTTACTTTTACTGCTGCACATAAATTGTCATGGGACCGCCTCACCTGACGAAGGATCGCGCCGTACAAACAATAATCGAATTTAGCCTTTTTGAAATATGGCTGAATATAAGATGGTTTAGGCAGCAAACCGTGTTTGAAAACGCAAAGCTTCTGCAATGAAAAAAAATTGTGTGTCTGCCATAAAAGAAAAGTACGTTGCTATTAATTCGTGGGACAATACAAATTGTCAATTTGCATTTAAACTTAGATTTTTAATTAGCTGGAATAAAATGACAACTGCTGTCGACCGTTTTTGCTCAACATGACAGTTGCTGCCATATATATATACTATACTGCCATCCTTTAACTAGACAGGCGTTAAGCCCTAATAGTTATTTCCGAGAAAATGGCAAAAAACGCGCGAATAGTTATTTCTTAAAAACTGTTATAAGTACTCGTACTTTCGTTACTGATTGTAGGACACGTCAATTTACATTTCTTTCTGTTTATCCTAAAAAATCGGCCTACAAACTCTCATTTCTTCGGAACTATTTGAATTGTAGAAATGTTTGTTATACCTACAGAAAGATGTGCGAATTGTGAAGTAAAAATTGACCACGTGAGGGTTATCTCTTTTCTTGTTAAAGGACGGTACAATAATCAGAGTAGTAGGAATTACAGCGAAATTATTGTATTATTTAGATTCCATCATCATTTCCTTAAAAAATTCACTAATTAGTTTTCATTCGTTTTCGAATACTAATTCCGTGTTTGTCATAAGTTTATCTGTAAGTTTGGTTGTTGTTGGTCGCCACATCTAGCGGGCGGTCTCTCTATCACCAAGGCCGTCTTAATGGCATCAAGACGAGCCGTGATCATAGTAAGTAAACTGAAATTGCTAGAAAACAGCCATAGGTAGGTAGACCATAGCAGTTTTATTTCCATTGCTAGCTTTTGACAACGGATTCACCTGTGTGGATGTGGAGAATTATCCAACGGGAACGTACTACCGGTATAAAAAGCATCATCATCATCATCATCATCATCATCATCTCAGCCGAAAGACGTCCACTGCTGGACATAAGCCCCCCAGGCTCCTCCACTTTGACCTGTCATGTGCTTCCCAATTCCCGCGGCCTTCACAAAATAAAAAGCATCCCATGTGTAAATGCAGATTATAAATTATCTGTTTACGCCTGCACGTTACTTGTGAAGATGTTCAGTGTTTGTGTTTGTGACGCATTTTGCTATTGTAAAGGTGCTAGGCGCCGTATGGATTTTATTATACAAATACCTTCATAAATTATATCTCCAGTCACAATTTTTCATCATTGTCGCGCACTTGTAGGTACGCTCCTCACATATTAATGTAAAACATAGTTAAATCAAATTAAAACCAACACACCTCGATACGGGAGTTTCATTGAAGTCCACTGAAGCCCCAACATCTGGCGACCGTGACAGGACCTGCAACTTTGGCGAAAAACAAGTTCGATCACTGCGACTACGCGCTGTCGGTATAGCCATTGCGCCGCAGCTACTATTCATCGGAATCAAGCATCATACCTGGGTTCACTGGAGGTGCACCAGCCACTGCAGCCACCGCCGGTTAGCGATCAGCATTCAGCATCGCACCGCAGCCTCGGCCAATGCAGCTAAGTGCCCATTTTTCCTGGTGAATTCCCTGTTACCAACCTCCCCTTACCTTTTATACCCTTAACCTCAATACATTGATCCAATACCTATTTACAATAGCTTCTATGCGTGCATTGGTGTCCCTAGTTATTGCAGTGTCTAACAATAACATCAATACACCATATGCAGTTCAGTACCTAAAGTTAATTCACATTATCTATTGGTAAACGTTTTTACGAATATTATAATGGACTGCTTTCATTACATATTATTGTAGTTTACGAGATAGTCGTTTTTCCTAACAGGCTTGTAACTGTTAGCATATATTTTACTCTCATCGCTGATCATTCTAGGCCGATATCTCCGTGTATCGCAACTTCGGGCCGCCTGCCGTGTCACCGTGTGATCGGAGCGGAGCCCTACCCACTGCTGCGCCGGACCGGCCTCAGGTGACGTTAGGCGAGGAGAGTGAGCTAAGTTTTTAGTTTTTTTTCTCTCTATCATACCAAGTTTGTGTGTGTACCTATATTTCCATAATCAAACCTACTAGAAATCAATTTGTTTAATCCGATTTTAACATTTACAATATTGGCACATTTTGAGTTCGCAAAGGGTTAAACATTATGGAGGTGAATGTAGCAAAAACAATCCTCAACAATTACAGGATCTTTTAGTGAAACGTAGTTCCCATAAAAGGTCAAATTCCTAAATTTAGAAACTATTTATCAAATGCTACCTCTAAAGAAACGCTTACTCCAATTGAGTCAGTTGAGTTAACATTAAAACTAAGCAAATTTGAGTCTATCTATAGTCGTTTTGATGACTTGCAAATCAGATAGAAGTATTAAACTCTAATAATTTACCTAATGTGAATGATGAACGTGATACTATCCAACAATTATTTATATCTAACATTGCAATTGCTCAAAGTATTACACAAAAACATAACTTGAACCGTAATAGTGAAAGTAATTGTAAGGATTTGAATTCAAGTCAGTTAACCACAGGTCCATGTAATCATGATCATCATGTTATAGGTTTCAAATTACCTCAAATTCAAGTTGCGAAGTTCGACGGGTCTTGCTTTCGTTAGCTTGAGTTTCGTGACACATTCCTATCTATAGTACACAATAACGACCGTTCCCATTCATAAATTTCATTATCTTATTTCGTACTTGACTGGCGATACAGCGCGCATTATTGCTAACTTAGAGGTATCCAGCGCCAATAACGCGTGTGCTTGGAAATTATAATGTGACAGATATGACAATGTACGCCAATTAATAACTCATCATATAAATTCATTATTATATATAAAACCAATCACAAGCGAGTCTGATAAATCATTACGATTCCTTGTGGATCATGTTAACAAGAGAGTGGTATCTTCCCGGAGAAGCTCAAAACCTCAATAGTTACTCCACTATATAAAAAGCAAGATAAGTGTCTGATGAAAAATTATAGGCCTATTGCTTTAATACCTATTTTTGCAAAAAAAATTGAAAAGGTCGTATATAAAGCTCTCTATACTTATCTGGAGAAATCAAACATTCTAGTTAATGAACAGAAAGGATTTCGGAAGAACAGGACAATAAACATGGCTATCCATGATCTGATACGCCCTATCTTATCAAATATGGATGAAAGAAATGCCGTATGCGCGATATATATGGACCTTACAAAGGCATTCGACTATGTAGATTTTAAGATACTATTAAATAAATTAGAAAACTACGGTATACGAGGCAACATTTTAAAGCTTTTTGAAAGTTACTTACACAACAGAAAACAGATTTTAGAAATAACACGAATTTGCCCACGCACTGGAAACGAAAGAAGATACAGATCGAGTAGTAAGATCATTAAATACGGAGTCCCACAGGGCAGTGTGTTAGGACCCCCACTATTCTTGACTTATATAAATGATCTGCCCAAAGAAATAAAGCATCCGATGGTACTATTTGCTGACGACAGCACGGTAGTAGTAAAATGTGACGATCCAAGTACATACGAAGCAGAGATAAATTTGACATTAAACAAAATAATTACGTGGCTAAATAACAATAATCTTGTGATAAATCTAGAAAAGACTAAAATAATGCACTTCTATCAAAGAATTCCCAATATTAACATTGACATTCATTATCTGGGGACTAAAATAGAATCCACAACTATGACTAGATTCCTTGGTGTTGTTATTGATAGTAACTTGTCCTGGAAACCGCAAACGGACGACATCTGTAAAAAAGTTAATACATTTGCATATGCCCTATATAAACTAGCTAAAATTGTAAGTCTAGAAGCACTTTTAATGGCTTACCATGGCTATGTTGCATCGACACTAAGATATGGTATAATATACTGGGGCAATTCAGTTAATAAAGAGTATGTTTTCAAAGCTCAAAAAAGATGCTTAAGAGCTATGTGTGGCTTACAAAGTACTGACAGCTGTCAACCGCTATTTAAAAGCCTCAAAATATTGACGTTGCCTTCTCTTTATATTTATGAAGTAAATGTATTTGTTAAAACAAACTTCAGCCTTTATGAAATAGCGTTTAATAATAGATAGACTTTAGATAATAGCAAATATAGGAAATTACGTGACAAAAATAATTTAGAGCTTAAAGTACCATATGCAGGTACGGCTTTAATGAGGAAAAGCTTTTTTTGTATGGCCCAAAGAATATTTAATAAGTTGCCCTGGTCAATAAAAAGTCAAAATTTAGCAAATTTCAAGCGGAAACTATGTACTTTATTATTACAGAAATGTTACTATTGTCTCAATGACTATTTTGATGACAGTTCTTTGTCATGATAATATTTGTATACTCATAACGTGACTTTTTTATGCATGACGACTCTAATAATTCAGCGGACAGTGTCAACTTTGAACATTTTTCATTTCAGTAGCTTGTTGACATTACTATTAATTATTTAATATTGACATTACCTGACATTTCTTATTGCATTTTTATTACATTCGTTTTAAATAAATTTGACATTGATACTACTGAATTATTATACTGTAATTTATTTACTTAATTGGCAAAAGCCTATCATAATTGTATAATTGTACGCCAAATGGCAAAACATAGAGAAACTGTAATTGACTATTGTACCATCTTACACACTGTTGTAACCTATGTTTACAAATAAAGACTATTGATTGATTGATTGAACAAAAACTTACGTGCTTTAACTAGTCTCGGTCTTGATTCACGTGACTGGGATATTTTACTCATTCATATAATGAGCCCCAAGCTAAAACCAAATAGGAAGAGTACCGGGGCACGTTGGGTGCCAATATCCCTAATTTGCAACATTTTTTCAAGTTTCTTATTGATCGCGCGGATGTACTTGAATCAATAAATAGTAGTCATTCATATTCTAAACCTAAGATCCAGACAACGTCAAAGCCCAAAGATTCTAGCAATAAAATAAAATCTCATAAATCATACATTTCTAATAATGAAAATAGTAATTATCATCGTTAGGAGGTTCCTCTCTCTGGAGCCCTGACCGCCGGTAGCTTGGACCTTGTTCCCGATACAGGTGGGCTACTATTTTTTATATTTTTAAATGTTTTTATATTTTTATAATAATTTTTAAAAATGTAATTTATATGTATATTAACGGAATAAAGGAAAAAAAAATACTTCTGATATTTTTGCATCGTGTTACGTTTGTAATGGTAATCATCGCCTTTATGATTGTCACACTTTTTAAAATATCGTAAAAAGTCAAGTAGTGTTGTGGTTTTTTTTATCATGGAATTGAAACACAAATGTACAATTTTCCATGATTTATGTGTACAAAAAAATCGCATTTACTTTCGAGGAAAATAAGTAATGTTCTGACTGTTTTCTACTCTGATGTCTTTCTGTTTGGTTAGCATTTTCACTCACTGAAATACAACTTTCAAACAAAGTTCAAAAATCTTTTCGTGTCGTTGTCGTAGGTGAATTATTTGCTACGAGCTAATAGCAAGCGTAGCGCTGCTACGTCGTAGCTACGGCGGCGTAGGCATTTAACTCATAATGCTTAAACATTCTATTACATTTTTATACTTTATCATCATTAATTTCAGGTAACAAAGACCCATTACATAAATACCATAAAGACTACACATGCCGGAGCGGTGGGGTCCGGTTAGGCAGAGGCTTAACCTTGAAGGATCCCGCCGATCCGAGTGTCGAGGCGGACCAGCGATCCGAGGCGTTGGCCACGGAGGAGCGGCTCTCGGGTGGGACCAGCAGCAGGGCCCTCTCGGAGACGTCTGAGGACGAGCCAGATGCTGCTGGCGGCTCCAACGAGGAGCGAATGGCCAGGCTCGCGGAGGTTGTGGCTGCTGCAGTCAAGGGGGTGGCCTTGAAGAGGATTCAGGCCTCTAAAGGCAAGGCCATCACAGCAGCCATAGCCTCCATTATGGCGGCAGCGGAGGACCTGCACACTGGACCTCCGACGGACAACATGTCCGAAATGCGGGCGGAGGTCGCCCGCTTGGCAGCCGCCATGGAGCTTCTCCGAAAGGAAAATGAGGAGCTCCGAGCGGACCTGGCCGTGCTCCGAGGAGCTGGCCCGAGGGTGGAGCCTCAGAAGGGGGCGCGGCATGGTCCCGGGGGTGGATCCGTGCCTGAGAAGGAAGACCGGGTGCTGACTCTGGTGCGGCAGGAGCTGGCTGCCTTCCAGAGTCGGTTTTCCGCCCTGGAGGCCATAGTCCTTCGCCCCCCACTGGCGGCGAGCCAGCCGGCCTCGGGCCAGCCAAAGCAAACGCAGAAGGCGGCCACGTATGCCACCGCCACGACTGCCACGGCCAAGTCGGCACCGCAGTCGGGTCGGACCCCGGCGAAACCGGTGCCGCCCAAGGCCAAGCCCAAGAAGGGTGGGGTGGCTGCTCAGGCGGCTTCGCCCCCAGCGGTGGTGCCAGGACGGTCAGCCCCGCCTCCCCCATCTCCCGCGGCTGACGCCGAATGGGAAGTAGCCGGGGAGAAAAAGAAGGCGGGCAAGGCAGCGAGGGCGGCCAAAAGGAAAGAGAGGCGGCAGCGGCGCAAAAAGCGTAGTGCCGCGGCTAGGTTACGCGCCCCGAAGTCCGCAGCTGTAGTGATCACACTACAGCCGGAAGCGGAATTGAAGGGCGTGTCCTACCGCGACGTGCTTTCAAAAGCTAGGGCGGCGGTGAACCTCGCGGAGCTGGGGTCACCAATGGCATGCGGATGAGGGTCACTGCGACCGGAGCCCGCATGCTGGAGATCCCCGGCGCGGCCAGTGGCCCGACCGCTGAC
Source organism: Polymixis flavicincta (assembly GCA_949987655.1). NCBI lineage: Eukaryota > Metazoa > Arthropoda > Insecta > Lepidoptera > Noctuidae > Polymixis > Polymixis flavicincta. Next base: position 2,821,147 of record OX465171.1, on the reverse strand, counting down.
GCCCTGGCCGAAAGGCTTAGGGCGTCCCTAGACGCGGACGAGGTCCGAGTGTCCAGGCCCACCAAGTGCGCTGACATGCGCATCTTGGGCCTGGACGACTCCGTGACGGAGGGCGAGGTGGTGGCCGCCGTAGTCAGGACGGGAGAATGCTCTGCCGAGCAGGTGAAGGCAGGCACCATCCGTCCTGACAACACGGGCATGCGAACCGTCACGGTGAGCTGCCCCGTGTCGGCGGCCCGAAAAATCACTGAGGAGGGCCGTAGGCTTCTGGTGGGTTGGGTATCCGCGCAGGTAAAACTGCTGGAACCCAGACCTCTGAGGTGCTTCCGCTGCCAGGTGGGTCACCACGTGGGAGTGCAATGCACCTCGGAGGTGGACCGCAGCAGTCACTGCTTCCGCTGCGGTCAGCCCGGTCACAAGGCCGGCTCGTGCGTCGCACCCAAGCCGCACTGTTACTTATGTGCGGCAGCTGGAAAGCCGGCCGAACACCGGGCTGGGAGCAAAGCCTGCGCTCCACCCGCCGAAGCCAGGGGCCGAGGCAAGGCCAAGCCCTCCGCCACCGCCGTCACCGCCGCAACCGCCGCCACTTCCGCCGCCGCTGCCGCGTCCACCGCCGTCGTCGCTGCCGTTGGCACCGTGGCAGGGCCTTCACAGGGGGCCCCGGGGGAGGCTAATATGGAGTGTCAGTGACGGCTCCATTACGCCTCCTCCAGGCGAATATCAACCACTGCGCCGCCGCTCAGGATCTGTTGATCCAGAGCATGGCGCAGTGGTCGATTAACATCGCCGTGGTCGCTGAGCCGTACTTTGTCCCGCCCAGGGAAGACTGGGTGGAGGACCTGAGCGGCTCAGTGACCCTCATTTCGTCGGCCGCCGCCGGTACCCCGACCCTCGAGAGTGTCAAGAGGGGACGGGGTTGCGTGGCAGCACGGTTCGGGGAGATAGTCGTGGTAGGGGTGTACTTCTCCCCGAGCCGAACTCTCGCCGAGTTCCACAACTCCCTTGCGGAGTTGAGAGACGTCGTCGTCGGGTTTCGTTCCCTCCCCGTGCTAGTCCTCGGGGACTTCAATGCCAAGAGCTTGGCTTGGGGTTCCCGGTTGACGAATGTGCGGGGCAGGATGGTGGAGGACTGGGCTCTGGAAGCAGACCTGGTCGTCCTAAACCGGGGTTCTGTCGCCACGTGTGTGCGGATGCGGGGTGAGTCGGTGGTGGACATTTCGTTCGCCAGCCCCGCTCTGTCGCCACGTGTCATCGACTGGCGCGTCATGGAGGGGGTGGAGACGTATTCCGACCACCGGTACATCCGGTTTGACGTCTCCGCCCAGGCCTCGAGCGCGCCGGTCCGACAGGCCCCGTGTGGTCCGCGGTGGGCGTTGAAGCAGCTGGACCGGGAGCTTCTCCTGGAAGCCTCGATCGTGCAGGCCTGGGTGTCATCACCGGACAGGCCTGCCGACATAAACGACGAGGCCGAGTGGTTCCGGGAGACCATGTCCGACGTATGTGACGTGGCAATGCCCCGGGTCCAGCCAGGTCGTGCTTCACGCCAGGTGTACTGGTGGTCGCCGCAGTTGACAGCACTGCGCGAGGCGTGTGTTGCTGCGCGACACCTTTACTCCAGGCACCGCAGGCTCCGTATCCGCCCTCCGGATACGGTAGCCATTGAGGCGGAGCTGTACGAGGGGTACAGAGTGGCGAAGACCGCCCTCCGAGATGAGATCCTGCGGGCCAGAGTAGTGGCCCGCGAGGAGTCGCTGGAGACTCTGAACAGAGACCCGTGGGGACGCCCCTACAAAACGGTGCGGGATAAAATCCGCCCGTGGGCCCCCCCGCTGACGCAGAGTCTCCGGCCTCATCTCGTGCAGGACGTGGTGAGCGCTCTGTTCCCCTCACGAGGGGAGCACGCTCCCCCGCCTATGGCTCCGCCTCCTGCGGTGCCCGATGCGGACCACACCGACGACGACTACGACTCTCCAGAGGTGACCGAGGTAGACCTGAGAGTGGCGGTACGTAGGCTGAGTGCCAAGAATACCGCCCCAGGACCCGACGGCTTGCCCGGCAAAGCCTGGGTCCTGGCCTTGCAGGCTCTCGGGCCTCGACTAAGAGGGCTCCTAAGCGCATGCTTGGAGGAGGGCCAGTTCCCACTTCGCTGGAAGACGGGGAAACTGGTCCTCATTAAGAAGCCGGGGCGCCCAGCGGACTCTCCGTCCGCTTACCGGCCCATTGTGCTGCTCGACGAGGTGGGCAAGCTCTTTGAGAGAGTAATTGCAGACCGCCTCGTCGGGCGGTTGGTGCGGGTGGGGCCGGATTTGGCGGAGAGCCAGTTTGGTTTCCGCAAGGGGCGCTCCACGGTGGATGCCATCATGCGCGTGCGAGCCCTCACGACGGGGGATGCTGTGGCCCGGGGTGGGGTCGTCTTGGCGGTGTCATTAGACATCGCCAATGCCTTCAACACCCTGCCCTGGAGTTGCATAAGGGAGGCACTCCGTTATCACCGGATGCCGACCTACCTCTGTCGTGTGGTCGAGGCCTATTTGACGGACAGGGCCGTCATCTACCCCGGTCACCTCGGAGAGTGGAACCGGCGAGAGATGTCGTGCGGTGTCCCACAGGGATCGGTCCTGGGACCGCATCTGTGGGACATCGGATACGACTGGGTGCTGCGCGCCGACCTCCCTAGCGGCGTCAGTGTAGTTTGCTACGCTGACGACACGCTGGTCCTGGCGCAGGGGAGGTCGTACCAGGCGGCGGCCGACTTAGCGACACACGGGGTTGCGACAATCGTGGATAGGATCCGGCAACTGGGACTCGAGGTGGCATTGCACAAGTCCGAGGCCATGTGGTTTCATGGTCCTCGGAATGCGCCACCGACGGGTTCCCAGATAACGGTGGGAGGGGTTCACATCGGCGTCGAGTCGACGATGAAGTACCTAGGACTCGTCCTCGACAGCCGGTGGAACTTCGCGGAACATTTCCGCCGTTTGGCTCCCAGACTGGAGCGGGCCGGGGCTGCGTTGAAGCGGCTCTTGCCCAATCTAGGGGGGCCAAACGCCTCCTGCCGGAGGCTCTACGCGGGGATCGTGCGGTCCATGGCCCTATACGGGGCGCCGGTGTGGGCGCCTACATTGAGGCGCCAACCAGCTCGCCGGTTGAGGGCGTCCCATAGGGTCATGGCGATCAGAATGATCCGGGGATATCGCACGATCTCCGGCGAGGCGGCGGGCCTCCTTGCCGGATTACCGCCATGGGATCTGGAGGCAAAGGTCCTCGCGCAAATCTGGGAGTGGCGCGAGGAGGCCAAACGCCGGGGCGTAACTCCGCTGCCGCAGGAAATCGCGGCACAGCGGACAGAGCTCCGGCGGGATCTCATGGTGACATGGAGAGAGCGATTGTCGCAACCCAGTGCTGGGCACGCCACGATTGCGGCGGTAAGTCCCCTCTTTGAGGAGTGGTTTGAGAGGCGGCATGGCGTCCTCACCTTCCGCCTGACGCAGGTCCTCACCGGACACGGTTGTTTCGGGAGGTTCCTGTTTCGGATAGGGCGGGAGGAAACGCCCGGGTGTTTCCACTGCGAAGATCGCCCTGAGGACACGGTGGAGCACACGGTGGCGGTCTGCCCTGCTTGGGCGGAGCACCGCCGTGTCCTCGTGGAGGCGATCGGCGGCGGCGATCTCTCGCGTCCGGCCCTGGTCCAGGCCATGGTACGGAGCGAGAGGGCATGGGGAGCCGTCACCTCCTTCAGCGAAGCAGTGATGCTCGCGAAGAGGGAGGCGGCGCACGTGAGGGAGAGGCAGCATATGCGCCCTCGCGACCCCAGCCGCCGCAGGATACGGAGACGCCCTGGGCGTCGGGAATCCCAGGCCGATTTCCGGCCACCGTAGGCATGGGCTTGCGGACGGCGAGTAATGGGTAGCTCGCTGTCCGGTAAGGACCAAGCCCAAGTCGACGGCGCGTTGTGTTCCACGCGCGCCTCAAAGAGATGTCAGCACAAATAGTGATGGGACCCGCAAGGGTCGATGCCTGCCAGGGGTGCGGGTTTGTTCGAAAGAGACACCACAGCCCCTGGCTTAAGGGCTACTGAAGGAACACGGGTGGGTTTTAGTCAGTAAAAGTCTGACACGCCCTCCTGCTCCACCCAGAGCGGGAGAAGTTATTTGATGATTTCCCACCCAAAAAAAAAAAAAAAAAAAAAAAAAAGACTACACATTTATTTGATATTTAAACCCACTATTTTAATAACTGCACTTGGGAGCTCGGTTATCATACAAACTCTCCATAGTCTTGAGGCGGTTAAAATCAACAAAAAACGCTTTTGGACGGCCTACCCACAATGTTGTATGTAGTAGGTAACAGCACAATAATGGAAGAAAGGTCAGTCCCTGTCACGCAAAAACAACAAGAGAAAAATTTACAAGCTGGTTCTGAGGAATGCCAGACGAAGGAACACACAGAAATATGTGAAAAGTCTCCATCTGAGGTGGCAACGAGCTCAAGATCTGAGGCGGGTCCTTCATCACCCGAAACCCTCACAAGCAATATGGAGTGGCCGAAAAGACTGCACTGGATATGTCCACTGCCAGACAGTCCGCCAAAGAAAAAATCAAAATGGTCACTCAAGAGGCTTCCAACTCCGCCGCATCCTGTCCGACCTCGCTTGCCAGCGATTTCAGGATGCCCGAAAGATCCACGAATTGCCGACGACGATACGACGGCTCGGGTCACAATGGCGCCTCAGCGGTAATCACCAACATTACACACTTGTACTATAATGTACTATTATCCAGCTGCATCCAGTACAACAAGCTGGAACAAGTATTTGTATGACCTACAAGTAGTTGTTCCGGGTCTGGCTGTTTGTTTATGTGAGTTTAAGTGTTTGTAAAAGCACCCACGATACAGGAGAAATTCCTAGTGTGGGGCAACGTGGTTTTTTTGAAAGAAAGAAAGAGTTAGTCTGGAACCCGGCAAAACCTTAATGAGCCATGTTTTACACGAAATAAATATATCATGTTGTAATCTACTAAAGCCCAATTGCCCATTATGTAACGTTATGTTAGGTTAGTTATGAAACGTTAAAAGCTAGTTGCAGGGTTCCAATTAGTAGTTTCCTATGGAGATAAAAAAAAGTTTTTTCCAAATTACAGTGTCTAAAGGTTGATATGACAGTAATCGACATAGCCCGAAGAATTGCCAAACTTAAGTGGCAGTGGGCAGCGCACATTGCTCGCAGAACAGATTGCCGATGGGGCCGAAAGGTTCTGCAGTGTCGACCGCGTACTGGAAGACGTAAAGTTGGAAGGCCTCCCACAAGGTGGACCGATGATCTTGTGAAGGCCGCAGGAGTCCGCTGGATGCGGGAAGCACAGAACCGCTATGTCCAACAGTGGACGTCTTTCGGCTGAAATGATGATGACAATATAGGTAGGTACTTACAGTTATTAAAAAGTATCAGATAATTACCAAAAAGGAAATAGTCAACAAATCTACAGTCTAAAAGGCCTACAACGTTCTCACATTCATAAAATATAAAATAATCTATTTAAGTAATCATCCATAATCGGCCAATAATGTTCCCACTGCTGGGACACAGGCCTCCGCTCAGTGAGTGGGAGTGGGCCATAATCTACCACGCGGGCCCAGTGCGGGTTGATGAATGTCACGTGTCCACGGATTTTTGGTTCCAGGACATGCTGTATAGTAAGAGACAAATAAAAAAGTATTTAAGTAAGAGATAAATAAAATCAAATATAGGTATTATTTTAATTATTTTACTTATCTCTAAATTTCTATTTATAACTAAATGACATGATTGCCATTACAAATGTAACACATCTGCATTAATATCCTGTCCACAAAAGCCACTAACAAAGAGTTGACATTAGACCTGTAGGTAAACAATGTAAAATATGTCAAAGAAGTGTGTAAACAATCAAAATTAAAAAGGAAACATTATGATTCGGGAGCAGTTAATAGACATTTACTTATTGACGCCTTTAATGAGGTACACACGGATACACATCAAGCTATACATCTCCAGTATAAGCTGATCTTGCATTGTATAGTATTTCCGTACAGTGCGAGATCAGTGTAAACTGGAAATGTGTAGCGTGATGTGAAGCCGTGTGTACCAGGGAAGCCACGTGTCCAGTTCCTTAATTATTAAAAGTGTTTACTAACATTGAAATTGAGTAGTCATCAAATTTACCTATTTAGTACCCACTCAACAATTTACAATTTTGGTACCTAAACGAGTATATAAATCAATACTCCTGTTAGAAATAAACCCTGAACTGAATAGTGCTGTCTCACTCTGGCGCCCCCAACAGACGATCAACGTACAGTCGGCTTGAAAATTAACCCTAATTAGCTGGCATTTTAGCGAAAGAAGATGTTCAACTTGTTTTTTATTTGTAACTAGCTGACCCGACAGACGTTGTCCTGTCATAACTATAAATATTGAATTTTGAACAACTTTCTTAATTTTTTCTTTCATAAGAACCTTCTCCTGACAATAACAAACACAATAAAAAAAAAGAATTAGCGAAATTGGTCCAGCCGTTCACGTGTGATGCCGCGACCAAGCGAAATAGGGATTCATTTTTGTATTATAGAAATATAGATTAAAAAAGAAACTATTGCCTATCATATTGGATATTAAGATTTTCAAAAAGGAGATCAGCCATATTTGACACGAAAAACAAACCTCTGCGAGTGTTCCTATAACTATTGTCCGCATACTAACTAAATATCAAAGCCGAGATGGCTTTGATATTTAGTATCCATCATCATTTCTATTTTCGATAATCGGTAGCTATATATTTTATTGATATGTATAAAACTACATTTTTAAACTTTAAAAAGCACCTGAAGGATTGGTTAAGTAAAAGAAGACCTTCCCAACCTGGGCAACCCATTTTATTTTGTCCTGGTTTTTACTTTGGGCATTTGGGCCCAACTTTGTATGACATGACAGGTCTCTTTTGGTCTAGTTATTTTCTAGGTGTTCATTTTAAATAAATTAATATTTAAAAACAACGTTAATGTTTTTTTTTTTCAGGCAGTCAAACTGTGCAGTCAAGTTGTGGATTCCAAGCCTAAAACTATCCATAATTGTATGCTAAATACAATATCAACATGAACGTGAAGTCCAGTAGTTATTATCTTATCAATCATTGACCCACCGGATCCAAACTCACAAACAATAATACTGATATTTTAACTTAACTTTTAACAAAATTATCAAAACAGTTCTAAAAACAAATCAAAATTGGTCCCAAATTGCTCTGAAATGAAAAGTGAAGTGATATTTATTGTCTCGACAGTACCTTACATTAGGATCGATCAGCGCAGTCGCGGAGCCTTGTTCGCCGGCCGGCAGTTCCTGCAAGCGTTTGTCTGTTACCTGTAGGTAGCCGCTAGCACCAGTTTATTTTTTCCTGAAACGGTTACGGAGTATTTTCCGTCAAAAATGTTGGACGAAGACCAGAAGGAAATGTTGAGAACCGAAATTGAAAAAGTGCGGCTGAATGCTAGCGATAAGGAGTGTTTGGAAAATTATTCAGTTGAGCGCCTCGTGGGTGAGTTTATCGTTAAACAATAATAGTATATATTTTTATTTTACTGGCTTATTGTGGGTCTGTGGGTATAACCTAAGTAGCTCAGCCGCATCCTTCGGGAAAAAGAATTGTGATGTTATGTGTATTTTTATATTCACCACGTTACTAATTATACTTATTAATAAATATTTAATATTTTCGTTAAATACTGATTTATTTAAATTTATAATTACATTTTTTTTGCAAAATGTTACACTATCTATCCAGCTTCTTAATGATAGTCAAATCTTTAATCTGCAATTAATCACCGAAAAGACGATTTTAATGAACCCTAACTCGATTGTTAAACTAGAAGTTTAAAAATCACATATTCCTGCTCCATCACCAGTTCACCTGGATAATTCCATAATTATTGTATCGTCATTGAGTTACATACAATTATGAATTTTGTAGGAAAATAATTATTAAATTAAAAAAATATGTCCTTAAATGAAAACGTAAAGCAATATTTTGGAGTTAGGCATTGATATCGAATATAAAAAAAAAATACAAAAAAAAAATCGATAGGTCTCATTAGTATCGGGTCTGTGTAAATGTGGGTGTACTAAGGGAAATAACGCATGAAGTTATCTGTATTTTTCATTCATCACGGTTTGATACAACTAATTATTTTCACTAGGTACTAAATTAAATGAGTAATTATCTAAGTATACTAAAAAATATAAAAACAAAAGTCGGAGTCCTCATCTACGTTGCCGCAATCCACGCCACGTGCCACATGCTCAGAACACTGTCCGCATGGTCACGTTGAATGGCAATGTGTAATTCTTTAATTTAGTATTGTATTGTTTTTATCGCATATTTGCATCACCTTAAATGATTAATGATTTTATTTCTGTAAGGAGGTTTGTACAAACACTTTCACACATCAATCATATTTTAAAACTAGATGTTGTCGGTATTTCCTATCTGAGTACGCTGAGAAGAAAGGCCGAAACAAACCCAGAGGTCGCAGTCTCTTTTAAAATCCACATAAAACCTTGGTCAGATCATGTGAACACTATGTGGACTTATGTCTGAAATGGTCTTTTGAGGAAAGAACCAAAAATATTGAGTGGTCCATGTCCAATCAGTGCACGCATTTATCAGTAATCATTCAGCTCAACTCAGAATTTGAGGAGCAGAACGATTTTACGAACAATACCAAAGAAAGTAGATTAATATATAATCCCTGAGGCATTAAGTCCTCCTTTGTACATTTTATATTATAATACATACGTACATACATAACAGTCTTATTTTCCCGAAGGGTCGGGCAGTCGTGTACCCACAGTACACCCACACGTCGAATTATGGTGCGGGGCGAGCCTATTGCCAAAATAAATCTTCGTAAAAAAAGCATATCAAATATTGTACTTATATAAATGGAAAAGTTGTTAAAAAAAAACAATGTAGTTCTGCCGCATTTCACCCCGACTCGATTGGTTGAACCTTTCTGTAATGAATCAATAATTTACCAAAGTGCTATCGATGAAGATAATAAGCGTTGCATTGTCTTTATATCATAGTGTTTCAGTTCGACTTTGTATCAAATGCAGAGAGCATAGAAAACGTGACATTTCAATCAGCGTTAACGATTCTGTAGAGCAAACAAAACGCCTGCGTCAAGACAATGTTTTTGTTCGGAAAGCCGATGTCTCGTTGCAGGTCGTTTTTATTTTTCTTGACCTGTAGATCGTCAGGTCTGGCATGATTGCTTTTTAGTCCCGATTGAAGTGGATCGACAATTCAAATAATAGATTCTTTAAAAATTGTGAATGAGAGAACGTTGTAGGCCTTACAGACTGGATTTGTAGACGATTTTCTATTCTGTATTTTCATTCCTCTAAGTACCTGGTAATTACTGACAGGCCTGCACTGCCCTCCCATACCTATTAACACTGTAATTTGAAAACATTGGAAAAGCCAATTATTTTTAAAAGAGTACCTAACTGTGGAGTTTCTTACCGGCTCTTCTCCATAGGAAGCGACAATTTGGAACCGTGCACATAGCTTCTGACGTTTCATAAGTACCCATGCAGGTTTAGGTGAAATAAAATATTTTGATTTTGAATATAATATATTTGAATAATATATTTTCTGTGGGCCATCTACACTAAGTTAATTTTTCTGTGGGCGGATCGACTACTCCTGAAATACGTGTTAGAACCGTTGGCACGTTTTAAATGCTAAGCAATATTGTTAAGAAAACATCTTATCATCAATAGACTCATCCTTAAATTCAAATATTTTCATTAAATAAAAAGTACAAATATTAAATGAACACAAATATCCTGATTATAATTTATATTTAATTAGTAATAATTACAACAAAAGATCAGTATTAATAAATAATTTAAAAATATTTAATCTAATTTGGGGTATGGTATTAAAATTTGTGTAAAACGCACACTATGCAGCCAAGCATAATAAAAGTTGGAGATTACAAAAGTACTTTGATCAACGCTAGTCCACAAGGGCGTTCATAGTAATTTATCGCCGTTCAAAAATAATGTTGGAGCTCCTGAAGATTTAAAAAACTATCTTTTCACCTCACAACGTCGGAAATATTCTGTTTGTTATTCGAAATCAGCGTGCCAAAGTGCATTTTACCCGCTAGAGTGTAAAGAGTTTTTGAAATACGACCCTTTCTATTCAATAATTTTCCATACAGTATTATATTTATTTCATGTCAAATCAAATCAAATCAAAAATCATTCAAACTAGGCTGAGAGTCAGCACTTTTTGAAGGTCAAAATTTCATAAGACAGTCCCCCAAAAACGCCCGCCCTTCACCACTTCCTAGTGCTTTAGCTGGGAAAGAGAAGTGGCGCAAAAAACTCCCCAACCCCAGTCAGTGCCCCAACCACATTTTTAGAATAATCACACTGGCCGAGACGACTGCATGAAAAAAAAAGAAACTTCTATTCAACCTGCTTGCTTGCAGTGCAAGTTGTACATAAGGCAGAATTGAGTTATCTTCGCGCGAAAAGTACAACAACATTCAAGTAACATTCTAAAGGCGTGAAAACATTTTCGAAGGCGACAATGCAATGCTATCATACTTCATTGAACTATGCCAATTTTATATATATTTTAGGCTGTTTTTCTTGCACCTAGCATTTTCCTTGCTGTAGTGAGGTGAAAAATTGTGTGTTGCGCTCGGCAGCAAAGGTATTCTGCGTCTCGTACCTTTGAAAGCCTCGCTACGCTCAAGATTCTATAAATATTTGAACCACTCGTTTCGCTCATGGTTCAATCCTAGAATCGCCCGCTTGCTCAAGTTTCCCTACAAGTACTCGTGCCAAACAACAACTTGGCAGCCTTGCATAACAAATAACTATTGCATTGTATAAATTCAATCCGTTCTGCTCATTAGTATTGGTTGGGGGACAGTCCTTTGTAATTTTGACGTTCAAAAAGTCCAAATTGCAAAACTAGTTTGAATAAACGACTTCGATTCGATTTTGATTGAACACATCATATAACATCACGCCTATATAGTATATCCACATTTCGCCAGTTATGGTTTAAGTCCCATTTAATAGGGGCGAGCCTATTGCCATCAACCGAGCACGAATCCAGACTCAGGGGTACCAAAGAGAAATTCTAGATAGAAAAACCTAATAACACTCAGCCCGACACGGGAATTTAACCCAGGCTCTCGTGGTCCTAATAAGGCAATCCATTTGATTGAACGATTACTTTGTAATAAATGAAAAATGTTTTGATTTCCCGTGGGGTTGGGAGACGACTGAGGGACTTACCAGTGAACGGGCATAGTAGCATTCTCTATAAATTTTACCACCATACTGCAATCACCAACCCGCCTGCCAAGTGTGGCGATTATGGCAACCCCCCAATTGGAAGAGGCTAAGTCCAACAGTGGATGTCGGTTGAAATGATTATGATCATGATCATCACATGTTATTAAAAGCTAACTTCTAAGCTTATTTATTTTTGTTTATTTAGGGCAGATTTTTAAACTGTCAGATAACTTTTATCTGAGAAATACATTTTGTGGATTGACAACTTCTGTATAGAAAATATGACAAACTGTCAGATTTATTCTTCAGATAAAAGTTATCTGACTATTGAAAAATCAAGCCTTAATCTATCTACACAACTCGTTGATCTCCCGGGGCATTGGCGATTTTTTCTATTTTCATCGTGCATTTTTCATGTTACCTACCTGATACGTTGCTGCACTACGTTTCTTTTGTCTAGAGTTCAAGAGCATTCGTGCGAATAACATGTGTGGGCGTATTTAGTGACAGTTGATATGTGGGAAGGACGTGGGTGTATGATGCAGCCTGATGCAGCGCTTATTCTGTGCTAAAAATAAAGATGAAACTTTCGTTATCTATTAAATGTTTGAGATTCTCTTTTAGATTTCTATGTTTGCTTTTGTCTGCTATAAGAACGCTATTCTAGTAATATTTTTTAAATTGCTACTATTTCAGACAGTGTATTAAAAGAGACTGTTACTCAGTAAGATAATGGTTTACTTTCGATAAATTGAGTTCATGTTGTTCACAATATTCCCTGCTTTCTGAAACATAATTTTAACGTTATTGCCATTCAACGTGGCAATGCTGCCATTCTTCTGGGCACGTTTCCTGATGACAGCGATGCGGACGAATAATTCTAAGTGTCCTTTTGTTTTTATTTGTTTGTTAGCTTATTCTGGTCAGGAGGTTTTCCGTTTCTTTATACGCTAGGGATCTCACACATTCAGTTATTGGTTTTTTACAATCGTTATAGGGATATAATTCTAATTTACTGTTATTATTATACATGTACGCGGATTTTGAAAGCACCATTGAAGGTAATAGTGAAAAGGTACTTTAAATGAGTGTTTTGTTTTTTTCAGAAAATTACATTGAACTGAGTCGGCAAGTGATTAAGGAGATGGAGAACCGTACAGATCCAATGTTCTTACAGGTGCTGCGCTATGCTCAACTGCATCTAACTCGCGAAGGTACGTTACATCAGTCTTTAAAGTGCATGATACAGTAACGACCAATTCCAATAAATTTCTTGCTTCCTTTAAAAATGCACACGTGACAGTGACAACCAAAGCTGACGATGGGCAAGTGACTATGGACTCCATTCCCAATTTATTTTGAGCCAACAGATTTATTTTTTGTCTTATATTTTCCGTTACTGGAGTCAGGCATCAGTTCTGCGAGCAATGTGCCCTGCCCAATGTCACTTGAGTTTGGCAATTCTTCGGGCTATGTCGGTTTTCTTGGTTCTCCTGCGAATCTCTTCATTCCTGAGTTTATCGCGTAGAAACGCCAAGCAGTTTAGCCCTCTCCATTGCCCTTTGGGTGACTTTTAGCCCATTGGCATAAGGACCATTGTGAGCGACCACGTTTCATTACCATAGGTCATCACTGGCAACACGCGGTTCTTAATAAACTTCAGCTACCTATATCCGTCGACTATTTTATTTCATAGACTTTTTGCATGAAAAACGAATTATTTTTTTATTACCAACTTGGAATAAAACGCACAGTATGCCCTGAACTACAATATTAGGTATATACTCCTGCATCACATAAATGTTTTCTGTACACATGCATGCCTGCATTTCAATGTTTACTATACTCGTATCAACTAATGTATTTTTACGCAACTACGTTATTTTTCTTGGTGTAGTTACATTTAAATCGCCAATGTCTACGAAAATGCTACGGCAATGGTTGAGCAAAGGGTAGATCATGTGTGTATCAATTTTAAAGAACCTACGCCAAGCATGCTTCACGAGTGGGCGAAGCAAGCTTTCGGTAAAAGAAGGTCGACCCCCAAAATAAATGTAACTAAGTTTAAGGTATTTCTTTAGTTTATTAAATTCCCTTTATTATCGTTACTTAAAAAATAATAATTTTGAGAATTATGCTACAAAATATATTAGGTCTTTACCTATGAAATTGCCGTTCTGCAGTACTGGCCATTTCAAATCAAAATAATTTTTGTTTGGCTAAGAATTCTAATTTCAAATTAATTTTATTTTAAAAACATGGATTTTTTTTTCTAAAAGTAGTCATTTCTTTATTGATTAGTGTTACATTTTCATCGCATTTCAATCTTTTTCGTCATCATGGATACGTTAAAAATTCGAGTAATTATGGAATATGAGTACCGTCGTGGCAGCAACGCGGCACAAGCGGCACGCAACATCAACGACGTTTACGGAGCTAACACTACAAACCAACGCACCACCTGTTATTGGTTTGCTCGCTTCCGTTCTGGAAATTTCGACCTGAAAAATGAACCTCGCGGTCGTCCGAAGACTTTGGTCGACAATGACGAATTAAAGGCGATTGTGGAAGCTGATGATACACAATCTACGGCTGAATTAGCAGCAGCTTTCGACGTTAGCGTCAAAACAATATTGGTCCATTTGCGTCAAATTGGCAAGGTAAAAAAGCTTGACAAATGGGTGCCCCACGAACTCAATGATCGCCAGCGCGAAGTACGCGTCGAGACGTGCCTTGCACTGCTCAACAGACACACAAATGAAGGAATTTTGAACCGCATTGTTACCTGCGATGAAAAATGGATTCTGTTTGATAACCGTTAGCGCTCAGCAAGTTGGTTGGATCCTGGTTCAGCATCTAAACAATGCCCTAAACGAAAACTTACCCCTAGAAAAGTGATGGTCACTGTTTGGTGGTCTAGCGCCGGTGTGATTCATCGCAGCTTCTTACCAAACGGGGTGAGCATTACTGCAGATGTGTACTGTGAAGAACTGAACACAATGATGGAGAAGCTGGCGCATCTCCAACCAGCATTGGTCAATCGCTCGTCTCCGCTGCTCCTGCACGACAACGCGCGACCTCATACTGCACAGCAGACGGTCTCCAAGTTGCAAGAACTGGGGTTGGAAGCTCTCCGTCATCCGCCCTACTCACCAGACCTTGCGCCTACAGACTACTACTTTTTCCAGAATTTGGATAACTTCTTGGCGGGAAAAAAATTTAATACCCGAGAGGCAGTACAAAATGCCTTTGAAGAATTTGTTGCCTCCCGTCCAGCTGATTTCTTTAAGAAGGGCATCAATAAACTGCCACTGCGATGGCAAAGATGCATTGATTGCATGGGTGATTACTTCGATTAATACAAATAAAAAATTCATTAAAAAAATTCGTTTAAATTTTTTCATACAAAACGGCAATTTCATAGGTAAAGACCTATTATTTAAGGGCTCTGTTTTACGATTGTTTTTTTTTATGAAATATTTTCTTTGAACATTTGACAATACACACGATCATTTTTCTGGCTTGATAAATGTACCAATACGCCGAACTATACGACAAAAACTGTCATAAGTTTGAGAGAAGACGTCCTGGGCAAATTAAATTCAGTCTCATTTGTTATAAAGATATTATCTATCGTTGAAGCTCAAGCATTACCCTAGCGATAAACGTATGATGGCAATTGACCACTTTTATCATTTCTAGAAATTGTAACAGCGCTCAATGACGACGGGACTCCGCTAACGTGACCATATCGTAGTACTTATAAAGCGATTTTATAATTTCTACAGATTATAAATCGCTTAAAAAACTACGAGAAAGCGCCAGCGTAACGCTTTACCGGTGACTACTATACCATCAAATTAGCGTGACGGAAATATCGTAGACGTCCACGTACCAAATAAAATGTATGCAAATAGGTACCAGCACGTTGACAGAAAATTTATACATTATTTCATAAATTTTTCTACACATGGACGATGACGTCAAAATTAAAAAAATTGTGACGACATCGTGTTCATCCGCCGCGTCCTGGCAACGTCGCATTTCGAGTGGTTTTTCGTGATTATCTTAGTAGGTTTAAATAAAAGTATTATTTTTGTTTCAGCCAAGCACTAGGTCGTTGGTATATAACAATAAGTTTGTATGTAATTTTTAAACAATTATTTTGGTTATTGTCATCAATTATTTTCTATGTGATGTTTTTATATATGAGTAAATATTATAAATAATTATAAATAACAACGATCACTTGCTTGGCTGAAAAAAAATAAGGGCTTTTGTTTATATTTAATGAAATAATCGCGAAAAACACTATAAATGCAATGTGGTCAGCCCGCGCGGGATGAACGCTCATAAGACAATGCACATTTTACTAAAATCACACTGTAGATTTTCAGGCGGCACTTGTGAACTTAAAAGTACCGCCATCTCCTACACCGAGGCAGAAGTCCTTAGCGCGTCATTACTTTGCAGAGTTTTTGTCGATTCAAATTGAAATATATGCTGCGTGTAACAAAATCGCTATGAAACAGTGCATACGTGAGTATACCTAAACTATTATAATATATTTTATATAGAAATAAACCCACCAACTTAAAAAAAAACACTACGAATAATATCATAATTTGTACTCTTTTTTTTTCAAGTATATTCTGAACAACAAATAACATACTACTACACTACATTACATTATTAAACTTATGTACATGTAATGTAATGTGTTTGTTCAAAAATTTTTGTAGTGTGGTGACACTTCATGACACTTGCTAAGATGAGTCTATTGACTTTATGACACTTGCTTCTATGGACAGATCTTGAATTATATGCATGACTAGTTATAAAATATGTGTATTTCAGAAATCAGTACTCTTTCCCTGCTGTGGACGACACTTAGCTGTAGCACTGTAAATAATCATAATAGATGTAGGCAAATGCCTAGTTTGTGGGTCACCGCCCACTCTTCTTGTGCAACATGATTATTTATTAGTAATAATAATAATAAATACATTTGAAACATTATTTCTGAATTTCAGCTGTGGACAGGATTGCACACCTCGTGGTCCTTCAAGACCCCGAGACATAGAGGTTGTTCGCGTACTTTCAAAATACATGTAGGTATGTATCAAAAAAACACTAACAGGGTTATAACTTTTACCTTTAGGTATAGTAAAAGTCACTAAAAGGGGCTATCGTGTTTACTTTTATAGCAAAAATACACTAAAAAGGGTTATCGTATTTACTGTCATAGTAATAATCACTAAAAGGGGTTATCGTGTTTATTTTTATAGCAAATAATCAAAAACCCCCTGTTTTTGATCATTTGCTATCGTATTAAAAACACACTCATCCAGAGTATGTAGTCAGTAAAACAGATTGTGGTTCAAGTCCCTAGTAACTAGAATTGTAATTTATTTAAAATTATAATTTAATAATTTAATTTCTCCTCACAAATATTTTTGTGGATAGAAAGTGCTTATTCTTAAAAACAGGCTTAACTTTTGTCAAACACTGGTGCGTTATAGAATAGCTGTGGTACAGGTCTCCGTACATATGAATAAGGATTAAATAAAAAAATAAAAAATGGTATACCTACCGTATTTTATGTTCCAATCAGAACTGACATTCTTTGGCATTCGTGTGGAATAGCTATAAAACAGCAAAATTTTATGTGTCCAACCATCGCATCAGCGTAGCCTGTTCGAAACTATGTTGGGGTCGGCTTCCAGCCAGCCGTATGCAGCTAGGACCAGTATTTTACATGGAACTACTGCCATCAGCTGGGTTGTTGGAGGTTAGATAGTAACTACTGGGTAACACGATAACACTAGGTAAGACTGGTTGTCAGACTTTAGAGCGTTACCCGTAACATTTGTCAAAGATAAATTAATGACAGCCGACACCAACTGCTGCACACTGCTTTCTGAGGCAGTGACGAGACTCATTAAGTAATGATAAGATCAGTCATCCACGAAGCGACCGCAGCAAGCTGAGCCAAAATTTTGATCGACCCGTACAGCTGATATCATTTAGTAACCCCTTGTTGTGTGTCCGTCTGCTAAAAACACATACGTAGAGGTATGGAGAAAACCGAGAATTGAAACCTCTTCGTCTGTGGCTACACAACGGTAATGAACAGTATTTACAAGTTAACTGTTCTACAATAAAAAACATGCATTTATTTACTTTCCAGTGTGCAGTTAATCGCCTGGCATCGTACGTATCTCATCAGGAATAGCTACATCCAAGTTACGTCTCCACCTTTACAGCACCGCCGCCATCTTGTTTTTAAATGCATTTCCACCATAATTGCACAATTCATCACATCATTTACCAGAGCTGTCTGTTAATGTCACTCGTGTGCCAAAACATAGCAGCATACAATTTGTCATCGCTGCCATTTTCTATTTGACAACCACTGACCTCAACAATACTACGCGGCGATAGCTTGCCGCCATTATGTCATTATATTTGACAGTTTCAAACGAGAGCTAGAAGTAAACCTACGCTCATAATACGCAACATCCGAGGGCTTTGAAGGAAATTTGTTATACGTTCATACGATTGGAAAATGCATCATCCCAATTCCACAAAAAGGACAATGAATTGTCAACATATAACAGTTTAATTTCAGGAGATCATTATTAACAAACGATGTTATTGTGTCGTGAGTAATAATGTTAGGTTTCAAACCGGTGGAGTTTCAAAGTTTCATGGGTCGTAAGCTCACATTTCTTCTTTTTTCTCTAGGAAAACACTCAGAATCCATTTCTGTTAAGCGGTAACCTGATGTTTTTTTTTTTTTCTGCTAAAGTTACTTACTCAGCGTATCGATTTTACTCAGCAGTATTAAATGATGTTATTTTTGAAATTATTAATTTAGCTTGATTTTTTTAAGTAAACTGTTTTTTTTAAGCTCGAAATTAAGAATGTCAATTATATATAGGCAAACGCAAAGTCTGTAAAGATTTGGTGAGAATAAAACAGAGTAAATTTTGTCATTCAACTGTTCAACGCAGAATGTCCCACAATATCCAAAAATATCAATCTTGTGTCAGTTTGTTGTTTTTTCCAAAAGTTACTTACTCAAGTATCAATAATCATAGGTATTGATTTTACTCAGCAGTATTAAATTAGGTTATTTTTTTATTGATTCCTTTAGCTTGTTTGCAATTTCTAAGGTAGAAATTAAGAATGGAATACATCTAAAGGCGAACGCAGTCTGTAAAGATTTGGTGAGAATTGAACAGAGTAATTTTGTCATTCAACTGTTCAACGCAGAATGTCCACAATATCGGTCATCGGAAAGAAACTGTTTGTTAGCGTTCTTACTTTGTTAGAAAAAGGTAGTTTTTAAACGTATCTACACTAATATATTGTAGAACACTTTTCGATTTAATATTTTTAGACCCCACCTTCGTTCTAGAGTGTGGGCCCTATAGGTACATTCTCAACTACGAATCTCGATTCAGATCTTAATATTTACGAAATCCAATTTCAATGGGATTCAACCAATGACTATCACTGAGAATTGCATTAGAGACAAAATGTACCAACGATATAATTAAGAAAAAAATAAAATCATTAGAATTAGTAAAATAATAATTAGGTAAATATAAAAATAAAGACTGTTAGTTAACGAACACGGTGAAAAATACCCAGACAGTTATGAATGTAAGGAAAACTCTATAAAGAGAGGGAAGTGATAGACCAAAGCAGTCGGACTGATCAGCGCTAACTAGATGATAATGACTGTTCTAAACAGATGTTTACCAACAAACTTTGCCAAGCATTGTCGTAGCAGTGAAACTGTTTACCTACTTACCCGTTGTTTGCTTCAAGGCCTGGGCAGACGAGGGACTATCCACGGGGTTCTTTTGTGTCCATAAAATATGCCTAGATCGCCTTTAAACTGTAACGCACAAAGGTCTAAAAGTACCCCAAATATTCCGAAAGAGACCGTACTGGACAAAAGTACAGGAGGGATCCGCGAACAATGTATTTTCACATTCATTCATCGATCCTAAATACAGGGATGGACTCAGTATTCTCTTTTAAAACGTCTTCTCTTTTTCTTAAGCTTAAAACGTAAATGATCGTACACCGTGCGTAAGTCCGTGGCAAGTTCTCTGCTGACATTTTTTTCCGATTCCAGGATATTTTTTCTCCACGGAATCAAGTCCCTCATCTGCGCAAGCCATTAATTATAGTGACAGCACAATCATTAAGTAAAATAACTTTTGAGAACGGCGTCTACGACGATATTTGTAATTTATCTAATTGTAACGTATTGATTATACCTAATAATATTCTGACCCCAAAGACAAGTTTGGGGTTTGCAGTATTAAAGTTTTTTATCGCTTTTTTGTACCGGTGAATATTGTAGTATTAATGTAAGTTAACTAAAAAAATATCTCTAGACTGTAACCTTTTATATTTCTGATACGAATAGTCTCTAAGAATCCAATTGTGTAATCGTATACAACGTTTATTTTTTCTTTCTCAATAAATTTTAATGTACCACGTGAACGACTTTGTTGTTTCTTTTGTAGGTAGATCCTTTTCCTTAGACTTGGGTGACTGTGGTGGACTTTTTCCTGCTGGAAAGTTTGTTGTGTCGCTTCTTCCCAGCTGAAGCACTAGGAGTATAGGGCGGGCATTTTGGGGGACTGTCTTATGTAATTTTGACGTTTGAAAAGTGCTGACTCTCAGCCTATTTTGAATAAATGGTTTTTGATTTTGATAATATTATTTACACACTAGCTTCTGCCCGCGACTTCGTTCGTGTCGAAGTCGTAAGACACCGCAATATAATCGTACTACAATAACAGCTATATTTTTATAAAACTTCCCTATATTACGTTTGTAGTTTTCTTTTCAGCAGCCAAAATATTGAGGCTCAGGACTGGTGAAGCATTCGTGTAAGAAGCAGCTATTCCTGAGGTCCACACCTGCAGTCTGCCCCTGTGATTTGTTGATAGTCATCGCGAAGCATACGCTCACAGGGAACTGCACGCGCTTAAACTGGAAGATATAGTTATGGGGATTTAGTGGTATACGTAAAACCAAAACGCCACACACTGTTATAATTTCCGCCTCGATGACGTTTCCGCAAAACATGACTTTAAGTTGGATTTGGTTACAAAGCTTCGGCGGAGTAAAGTTACACTCACGCACATTTCACACTAATTTAAAATCATATTAATATTATACTTACCAATGTTCACAATCATCATTAGCCTAGAGCAGTCCACTGCTGGACTTGAGCCTCTCCAATAGCATGACATTTAGCTCGATTCTAGGCAACACTTATTAAGCTGCAACCAGTCACCCTGCAAAGATCATCGCTCCACCTAGCCTGAGGGCATCCTCCCTTACGTTTGCCGAATCGCGGTCTCCACTTAAGAACACATCTACTTGGTAACGGTCATCGGTTCTACGGCTAATATGACCAGCCCATTACCACGGCAGCTTCCTTCACAAATATCATAAGTAGGTAAATAGTAATGATGGCAATGTAATGGGATGATATGAATGGTCGAATATACATTGACCATCCAATACACATGTATGAGAACACACAACATGTTACCATATTTCAGTACAAGATTCCCTGAAAATTTTCGGCGGTGATCTAAAAACAATTGCTATTCCAAAAATTTTGACTGCGTAAGTATTGCAATTGTATAAAACAACTAATTTTTCTTTTGGGAACCGCCGAAAAATATCTAAGTCGCGAATAATTTGTGGTTACAGTTTGCGTGTGATGTCACTTGCCACCCTGTATAGACAGGATGTTTAACGAAACGCATTCGAAAGTAGGCTTCTCGAAGTGGGCCGTAATCCATCACGCGGGCCGAGTGCGGTTTGGTAGATGTTACATGTCCGCCTGTCTGGATTTGAACCTGTTGTATAATATACGTCATCTACAACGTGGTGGCAGCGGTGTTGAGTAATTCTTTGAAATTAACACCCAATAATCCCAGTTTTTGTTGAAAAAGACGGTTAAACTAATAGTTAATATCACAAACAATAAAATAAAACAATGGAACACGCACAGTCTCCTGCGGAATTGTGTCTGGACGGTGAGCCGGCTAGTCGGGCCGAAGCGTGGCAAAAATGGCTGAAGGAATTCCACGTCTTTCTTTAATTCGTCTGGGGTCCACAAAGAAACAACTGATGTCAAAGCAAGTTTATTGGTGAATTTGCTTGGAATGGAGGGGTACGACGTGTACACGACTTTCAAATTCACGAAAGACGAAAACAAAGAATGCTTCAATACGCTCGTACTAAAATCCATCGAATATTTTGGAACCCAACAGAACACTACAATGGCTCGATTCAAGTTTTTCACAAGACATCAGGAAGAAGGCGATTCTATGAACGACAGAACCAAAGCCTACAACTCGTAAGTCGCAACCGTTACGACCGCGCCACCACTGCTCTTAAGCACTGTACTTTGTTTAAATTATTTTATCAGTGTTGCTCTCAAGACGGTGACGAAATCCTGCGGAAACCAGCATGTCCTAGAACTAAATATTCGAAGACATATGACATTCACCAACCGGCACTGGGCCCGCGTGGTGTACGTATTATGAGTTTATGACCTATTTCTCTCACTGAGGAGGAGGCCTGTGTCCTAGCAGTGGGCATAATGAAGGATTTTTATGACTGCCAATCTGACCTCTTCTACCACAGATTCTTCAACCTAGTTTTTGGCTAAGTCACTGCACACAGCCAAATGTAGCATGCGGCCTATTCAGCTGCATCAAGGCTAAGCTCGCAGCGTAGCACGACGCCGTCACTTCGTATGCAATCAGCATTTCAGACGAAAGATTGCTGGACATAGGCCTCCCCCAATTTGGGAGGGTTTGCCATAATCGCCATGTTTGGCAGGCGGGTTGGCGATCAAATCGTGTGCAAAAGTTTTTAATAAATTTCGTTTTATAAAATATGTATTAGTTTATAGTTATTGTTTTTATATTATTTATTGTGTTTTATAGGCCTTAGTTGCCTGAAATAAAGGACAAATAATAATAATAATACATCATCTCTCGAGGCTCTCGTTAGGCGGCTGGATCAAAGGCCTGATTCAGAAGGCAGTACTCCTCGATACGGCTCGCATCGTGAGGAGGTTCCTGTCTCTGGAGCCCTAACCACCGGTAGCTTGGACCCTGCTCCCAATATCGGCGGATCCCTATTTTTATATATTTTTAAATGTCTTTTAAATTTTTGTTTTTTTATATATATTTAAAAATGTATTTTATAAGAAGTAAAATGAATAAAGGACATAATAATAATAAGCTCGATGTTCATGTCCGTCTCGAAAGTTAGCATCGAATCAAAAATGTATTTGTCTACCTTAAGATGCGGTGCTATCCCACAAACAATGGACACTTAAAATATCGTGTTCAGCGTGTTCTGTGGCCATAGTGCGAGTTTATTTTAAACTTTTCGATCTAACGCATCGACCGCGTTCGGCGCTCCAATTGGTCCTTCACCAATCCAGGGCCTCTGTTGTCTCACGCTACAAGAGTTGGTAGACGCTACTGACAGTGCCAAGCTCGTAGCCCTCTGTGCTGAATGTATATAGATTGCTAACAAGATAGTGGCAACCACTTTTTATCTGATTTGTGGGTTTAGCAAACTTTTGTCTGATAAAAGAGCAGACCTTAGGAGTTTCAATAAAAACAATAAATCATACAATTGAGTCTATCGTAGTGTACTGCTGGATGAAGACCACCTCGAAGCTGCACCTCAGCTACTCAACCATTCGTTAAACATGAATGGGTACGAGCTACCTGAACACGTTGATCAAAACTATCATAGTAAAATCGTGGCGAGATTTTTTCTTGCAAGGGATTTTCAACGCACTTTTCAGCGCTGAGAGTTCAAAATCGAACAGTGAAACACACGATTTTCGACGTGCTCAGGTGCAATCTGTTGAATTCCCAATGCTCGGTTCAGCACCGAGAGTTGAAAATCCAAACTCCAATCCAATCTCTTTCTCAGTTCGTTATTAATGTTAATCTGGCAGTTTGAGTACTTTATGCGCCCTACCCAAATGTCCTTTCTTTGATATTGTTCGTCAAATCGTTGAGCTCCTCAAGTTCGGAGTTGAGCCGTATGATTACTGATACATGCGTGCACTGAATGGACAGGTCCACTCAATCTGTGTGGTCCTTTCCTCAAAAGACCATTTCAGACACCAATCCACATGGTCTTCACATGATCTGACCAAGATTATGTTTGGACTTTAAAAGAGACTGTGACCTCTGAGTTTGTTTCAGCCTTTGACGTGTAAAAGTGTTTGTACAAACCTGCTTACAAAAATAAAATCATTTATCATTTATCAATGCTCGAAAAAATCGAGCTGCGATTTAATTACATCCACTTACATATATTATGTTTCTATTGTGTGGGGGTAACCACTCTGGTTTGTAATTTGTCAACGTAAACATCACATTTTAATACGTATACATTCTAAAGATGAGCAAGAATCTTTAGGGGAGAAGAACACTCATATGATTAGAACAGAAAAGCAAGAGATAGTAGCTAGTTTTTCGAAGGATACGGCTAAATACCAAGTTTTATTAGCTACAGCTTTGGTATTGGTGAAGGCGTTTCCAAAAACGAGTTCGCGGTTAGGTACGTCGACTAAAAAGGATGAACAAAGAAAACAATAATTAACATTCACATTCAGATTTATATATTCAGAAAGAGTCACATTCAGATTTGTTTACTCAGAAGGAATCATATTTATATTTATTTACTCAGAAAGGTTCACATTTAGATTTATTTATTCAGAAATATTCACACTTACATATAATTATTCAAAAAGATCCTCATTCAGAGTTATATGCTTGTTATAATTTTAAACAATCGTGACTGGTGGTCTTAACAATACTAATTCTAGAAGTATCGTAGCATAAATACAATTTAAATTCTTATAGACAAACAGAACAATTTTGATTCTAATACACGGACAGACAGACATTCTATAAACGCGGCACTGTATGATGGATTCTAACGTTTACTTTTCGCAACTACATATATTGGAGTGGGCTACTAGTCTTACCAAATGCAATTCAATACTGCCTATCTGACGTCCACAATCGATCTGGGTTACACATTACTTGGGCAAATACATGGGCTACATTTTTTATCATTTGTAAGCTATCACGGGCGCCATCATACAATACCGCGGATATAGTATTGACAACAACCATTAATTAATTATTGGAATAAACAAATTAATAACATGTACATATTAGGCCAAAAATGCAGTTAAGTCTAAAATACGTATCATTTCAATTGAGTGATTAAAATAGTTTTGAATCAAGTGGTTTTAAAACGTACCTAACTATATTTAAAACTAATCAAAGACTCGTTTTCTATTAAAAAAAAAACTTTTTCTTCGTTGATAACATTACGTGCGAGGCCTGTTTTTCTCAAACTAACTTTATAGAATTTCACAATTGTAATTGGCATACAGTAGTTGCAATTATGAAATTCTGTCTAGTAATCGATGTGTTTTTAAGCTTGTTTTTTTTTGTGTATATACCTAATACTATTTTCTAAAATGATAGTTATATTTTTAATTCCATTTTAATTCCATCAGATATTTGAAGAATCTCAAGCCAAATAGGCATACAGTTTTACATATTTTTTATTAAACCAAAATTTGAATATTTGGTCCGAGTTCTAAAACGAATACGCACCTAAATATTCATTTGTTATTAATCTTTATAAAAATTACATACATATTTTTGATATTTATGGTTATTAAATTCTTTGTTTATTTTTTGATATCTTAATACATTATAATAGCTAAACATATAAATGTATACATTACCCAGCGATTATACTTATAGATTCAAACTGTATAGTGAAGATTCTACATTTCTAATAAGGTATGTAAAATATAAAAAAGACCTCTTGAGGTTTACTTCTTCGGCATGTAATTACCCTAAGACGATCGCCACATTCATCGATACGCTCGTGAACACAGAGTACATTTTTATACTCGTGAAGGCGCAAGATAAGTCACAATACTAATTTATCATTAATCTTTATGGCTTATACAAGATCCTCATCATACGGATTTTTTAAATTCGGTAATTGTGCGCTTATTTGCATGTCATTTGACAAAATTTTAAATTATACACTTTAAAATAAATTCATGGATTGGATTACTTATATTTAAGATACATTTTTTTTTATGGCGTGATGGTTTTGAAGTTTGGTTGATCCTGGTGGATGGTGGGCGTTGTTCTGTTGCTTCAGCTCACTGAAATAAAATAAATTCTCCATTAAACTCATTAACTTACAAGAACACAATAATTATAGCGTAGGTACGGTCACCCAAAGAGATACTCGTAAGTGACCAGTGTTGGCAGAGTCAAAGATTTTTTCTTTATTTATTGGGAATAACAAACAGTTACACATTAAACTCTTTGTTACAAACGTTGCTTAAAGTTAAGTATTGATTAGCAATTGTTTAACTATACATTTTTTACATTTAGGTAAACATCGATGAATTTTAAGTAGCGTTTAATAAGAGACTTAATCTTATGAACTAGAATAAGTACAGAATATAAATGTGCAACTCACACCGGTATGTGGATACCGGTGTGAGTTGCACATTTATATTATGTTACTGTAACTCACATTTTTTTTTTTAAAGAGCTGAACGAGTAAAAAATAACAAGCGACAACTGTTTTATTATATTAACATTCTTGCAACTTTTTAATAATTCATTAATTAGTTAATAGTTTATAAATTATTACTGATACAACGAAGTGGTGGAAGTTTACTAAGAAACCGATGAATGTTTTCGAATGAAATTTAATATGATAAATGAACTGTTTGATTTTAATTAATTTAATTTAAATTAATTCGGTATCAACCAACCAACAACCATAGCTGGTTTAGAGGAATATAGAAGAAAGCCCAATTTTTGTGGTGCCTCTATCTTATCTGTGGCAATGTGGCATACGTATGCACAATAAAATTGATGCAACAAATTCCTTGTATCGCCCTAACATTGTTTGGAGTGACCGAACTGTAACCATGAATTCAGCACATTATTTTAGACCCCATTGCTTATAACCTTTTCGTTTTCTATTTAAAAAGGTCTGTTCCATATAAAAGTGCAATACCTACGCGGTCGAATTATATGGAAATGTGTTTTTTTAAATAACCAAACTAAAATTTCAACGCAGTGGTGTTCAGGATCATGTACTGAATATGTCTTAACATACATGTCCTACTTTTGCTTCGTTCACGTACATACATAGGTACATCAGCACACGAAATTCGCAACACACTGTCCATCACAACCTGACTAATTTTTAATGATATTTGCCAAACCACTGCTTCACATTACGTTCGAAAGATGGGTCTGGTCAACAACGTTAAGAAATGAATATATTACAAAAGCCGTTCCTACTGTTAGTCCCTTAAGCAATTACCGTTCTGGTGATACACGTGCACAGGTTACGAGTACTACACATCTGATCCTTTTGTAGAATATCAATTATAAGGTCACTTTGTGTCCTTCTAGGACCCGTTCTGGCGTCACCCTTAACATCTGCTTTGAACCTAAATACTTTTTATTAGTCACCCTTCTTTTGTCATCTCATAATGGTAAAACCATCTTAAGTTGGAAGCGGCAGAGTAGCCTGTGAAATTCGAATCTCGTTGAAAGAGTTTTTATGAATAAGTAACTGCCGCGACTTACTAGTAACCAGTTGTAGGTCGTAGGGTCGAACCCAAACGGGCGCTTTAATTAGTGTAAATTATTTCATCACCAATGCTCTCAAAACAGTGAAGGACAACATCTTGAGGAAGCCAGCATGTCATAGAACGAAATATTCGAAGACATGTGACATCTACCAACTAACACTGGGTCCGCGTGGTGGATTACGGCCCACTCCCTCTCACGGAGACGAGTCTTGTGCCCTAGCAGTGGGAACATTCTAGGCTGATGTTACATATGATTAAATTAACTTATGTGGTTGTTTGTAATAATGATTTTAATTCTGTAAATACCTACGTGTTGTTACCGTGAATCATATTAAAATCAACAAAACTCCTGACACTGCCTGCAAAGTACAAAAAAATTTTGCACATTTTAATTTTGCTGGCTTGACTGGCACTTCCATCTTATGCATACTCCTTTCATTTATTTATTAATAACTCTTATATTAACAGTTTGCACTACACATACAAGTAATTGGTCAATACAAGTTATCACACATACAATCACAGAAAAATAGAACAACGTTAAATTACTTATAAAACTAGACAAAAATTTAAGAGATAAACGATTGAATAAAATTAGTCAAAATAAGGTAAAAGTAGATAACATTAGGTACAATTAGATAACATTAGGTACAATTAGATAACATTAGGTACAATTAGATAACATTAGATAAAATTCAATAAAATTAGACAGGACTGGGATAAAATTAGGATACAAAATCATTAATTATTAACAAGATGAAATTGAGATACAAATATAAACATTTACTCCATAGAGATTGTACTGGGAGTAGCAATGGACTCCAGGTATCGAGTAGCCGTGTTCAGGAATCTCAGCTCAGTACTCGCGAAAACATCTAAAGATTCGTCGTATAACAAAATGTTGTTAATGTTTATTTATTTATTCATTTACACATACAATTATTTTTACAGGCAGGACCCAATGTAATAAAAGTAGTCATACAGACAAGTAAAATATACAGAAAAGTAGACACCCAGAGACGCCACTCAAAACCTGATCACACACACCTACACCGGTCCATGACTGACCAGTCCCAAGTAACGGCTCCGAGTGCCGGCCCAAGTTACATGGAGGACAACACACTAACTGTCACTCTCTGGAATTCCGCCAATGAGCAGGAAAAAATGTCCAACCGCTGAGAGATGATATTAATTATCTTAACAGCCCGACACACGGGTGCAAACTTTAATAGGTTTGTACGGGCTACTGGAGTTTTAAACAGACTCTCCCTCGGCCCCAACCGTAGCCTACTGTTTGGAACGAGTAATCCCAACGATCCCAAGATTTGCGGGTTGTTTAGCATCCCGCGAAACACCATAAAGACATACTTTACTAGAGCAAGATTGCGTCTTACTTCCAACTTATAGTACCAAACCATCCCGATTACAAAGAGAGTTGGGTACATAAGCGGGTAAAACGGGTAGACGCCAAATTGTCTCATGTATAGGTACCGTGCAAACTTGTTCTGCATCTTTTCCACCATCTGAGAATATTTAGTTTCATGAGGATTCCAGATGATGGCACTAGTTTCCAAGTTGCTTCGCACCAATGCGTTATACAGTGATTTCACTGCTGCCATGTTAGTGAAGTCCCGCGTTTCTCGCATTACAAACCCAAGATTTTGGAAGGCCTTTTTACACACCTGCACGATATGAGATCGAAAAGATAAATCCTCCGAAAAGGTGACCCCAAGATCTCGCACCGACCCCACCCGCGGTATGACCTGACCGCCCATGGTATATTCGTGACGTCTGGGTATCACGGCCCGCGTGAAGGACATTACATTACACTTCGTCACATTGAAGTGTAACTTGTTCTTTACACTCCACGCTACCACCCGATCGATGTCACGCTGAAGCTTTTCACAGTGCGACTCGTTGGTTATCCGCATGAACAACTTCAGATCGTCAGCGAATAATAGGCAGCCAGCATCTTCTATGACCTCAGGGAGATCATTGACCATGATAATGAATTCCAAGGGTCCTAAATTCGTCCCCTGGCTTACCCCCGTAAGAGTGCAATACGCTTCAGAGTTGTAGCCTGCGTATTCCACCATTTGCTTGCGGTTGCCCAAGTAGCTGACAAAGAACATTAAAAGGGCTGGGGTAAAACCAGCCCTCGCAATGTGCAATGTGGGTGAGGGCTTGGTACAATGGACTAGTCTTAAGGGTTATGGTACTGGTTTGCGGTATTGAGAAAAGGGGACGTTGGCGAGGGCGAAGCGTGTGTCTAATAGGTGGTGGGATGCTAAAGGGGATGTACTGTAGCAACGAGGAATTGTAGTGGGCACCACGAATCAAGCGGATGAAATACTTTACCAGACCAAGATTTCTCCTAACTTCTAAACTTTGGTACCCCACCATACCCAGCACAAATGGTGTTGGATACATGTACGGGTAATAACCATAAAGTTTTAAGTAAAGGTAGCGGACAAAACACTTTCGATAACCAGTGTGTACAATTTTTCGTGGGGGTTCCAGATTTCACTGTTAGTCTCTAACAAGCTACGGATGAATGAGTTGTAGAGTATGGTTATTGCTTGACGATTAGTAAAAATCTTGGCCTGACGCAAGACAAAACCGAAGTTTTTTCGGGATTTGTTGCATGTCTGTATTATGTGCTGGTTAAATGTTAAGTGTGGATCAAAGTGAGAACCCAGATCACGTACAGTTAAAGCGCGTTTCAGGGGTTCATTGTTCATTGTGTATAGGTTGTGTGGCTTTTGTGTAGGTCATGACAGTGCACTTATCAATGTTTAGGTCGAGATTGTTAATATAGTGCTCCAAGTGTGAATGTTGTCGATGTCGAGTTCAAGTGTGGCCGTATCGCTAGGGTTAGCTACTGGAAGAGCAACTTTGACATCATCAGCATACATTAATTGCTTGACATTACTGTTATAATTTATTTGTTCAAATTTAATTTAATTGACTATTTATGTATGTTTTCAGTGACAATGTAATTTAATAAGAAAACTGATTATGAATAATATTTGTCTTATATAAAATAAATGTGATAATGTTTCCTAATACCTATATTTGCACACCTCATATTATGGTTATAATACAGTGTACCCTATGAACATTTACAACATCCTCTGAACCTGTAATATGCAAATAAATGATTTGATTTGATTAAAACTGTGGAGTGTTTTACATATGTGGGAAGATCGTTAACCACTATTAGAAAAAACAGGGGCCCGAGGTTAGTGCCCTGCCCTATGCCCGAAGTGACCAAGTAGTGCTCAGATTTGGCATTTTTGTATGATACAAATGGCTTGCGGTCGCGCAGATAGTTTGCGAAGAATTTTAGTGACATTTCAGAGAAACCTGCCAATGCCAGTTTAACAAGAAGTATGTCGTTGTCAACACGGTCAAAAGCCTTCTGGAAGTCAAAATAGGCCACATCGATCTGCTTTCTGCCATTCATATTTTTGGCTAAGAATGTGGTATCATCATTCATCATTTCAATCATTGCTAACTTAACAAATAAGTTGTACGTACCTGTCATTTGAAGGATTTATACCTTCCATTTGCAACAGTTGAGGGGTTGGACGAGGACCGAGAGATCGGCGATTTGATAGGGGGCTGGAAATTAAAAGAAAATTAACTGATAATTTAATAAAATAGAGGAGTGTCTTGAAAAAAAAAATGTTTGGAAATAATAAAATGATGTCCTTTTGCTGGAAAATAATTCCTTTTATTTGAACGTTTATAGGGAATACTTCTGATTGAAAACTTTAGGCGATTCGGACGAAATTATTTGTGGGCGACAACTCTAGGAATACGTATAAGGCAATTGGCTTGTTTTGAATTTTATGTAATAAAGTAGTTACTTATCTAACAAGAAAGATACAAATTACTTCTTAACAATATTGCATAACATTAAAAACTTGCCAGTTGCCTATTACGTATTTCTGAAGTTGTCGATTCATCAGCAAATAAATGAATTTCGTGCGAATCGCCTACAGATAAAATATTATTCAAGTGTGTCGATTTGCTGATTAAATTCATGCGAATCGAATAATAATCCTAAAAATTACTTTATAATTTACGTAAGTATTTGTACTTACATAAGGCGTCACGACTCTCCGCAAGCTGGCGCTCCTCTGTAATAACAGATTACGTTATCATTATCTTATTACAGGATACACAAGTAAAAGTCAACTAGCAACATTATTCAGCCCGGAATAACCCACTGCTTGCTCCCCATTCTTGTGCGAGTATTTACATAATCAGCCTCTAATATTCCCACTGCTGGGATACAAGAATTTTTGGTTCTAGGTAGATCATGCCGGATTCCTCACAAAGTTTTCTATCACCGCTTTGAGAGCAGTGGTGATTAAATAATTTACACAAATTAAAGTCTGGGTTCGAACCTACGACCTACAAGTCATAAGTAGCAGCCGTTACCACTGGACCACCACTACATCTTCACGAATGTAGCTTCTTCTAGATGAATGCAGGTAATTACAGCAGTCAAAATTTAAATACATAAAGTCAAAGAATTGGAAACCAGGCAGGCGCTTTACTTTGTTCATCACCACTGCTCTCAAAACGGTGAAGGAAAACATCGTGAGGAATCCGGTATTCCTAGAACCGAAAAATCGAAGACTCCTAAAAACCCACACTGGGTCGAGTGGTAGATTACAGGCAAATTCCACTTCCAGACGGGGTCCTGTGTCCCAGAAGTGGGATCATTATAGACTGATTGTAATTTATTTAAATGCAATGCATGTAATCTTATTTCTGTATAACGAAGTAAACACGACCTTGGCATAATGTTACAATGCAAAAATCAAAATATAACATGGGTGCACAAATTTCTAACGATGCTGCAAAAAGGTAGCATACTAGTTTTCCCAATTCGAATTTAACCATAATTATTAAACGTAGCTAAGCAGAAAGAAAGGACTCAATTCACATTTTGGCCAAAATTAAGTTAAGTATGCCATCGTACTCGAGGGTCGAATGTATCATTTAGTGAAATTCCTGTTTTTAAAATGTACACGGAAACTAGTTTTTCTCGGTACCCCGACTCAACCCACAATAAGAGCACATAAAACTTCAAACGCACATAACTCAAAAGTGAAATTATGTGGATTGAGTCCTTGCCGTTTAACAACATCCAATTTAAAGTATTTAGATAAATTATTCACAGAAATATACACTCTCAGAATTTTTTGATAAAACTATGTATACCCTATACCTACCTGAGATACAAGTCTATTCCTAGTTCAGGTAGAATCCAATCATTTTTAACCAATCCAAGTTTAAGGCCCTACTATGTAAACGTCAGATTTAAGTAAATCAATTATGTCAATAAACAAAATCTGCTAAGCCTTTAACCATATTGGTGTTGATTTCCAGTCTAACCAATACCCCCGCCCCCCTGGGTAATACGGTGCCCCTTGGTAAGAATGATGGTCAGAATTTCGGGCTGTCGACTATCCGTAACCACTGTCAAAGATCCATGAATGACAGCCGGGAACAACGACTTAACGTGTTCTCCGAGGCACGAAGAGGATCTTGGTATGCAAAGATGGTCACCCATCCACGTATCACCAGCAGCAACCGTAACTTTACCTGGTCGATCGACCCGTGTGGCTATTATTTCTTAGTTGTGGCCGTACTTATAGAAAATTAATGATTTCAACAATTAATTTAATGTATTACCTACCTTCAGTAGTTAAATCCTGGGGTTTTTGGTCCATGACCAGTGCAATAACGTTATCCACATCTTGCAGCACCTCGTTACGAAGTGACTCGTCCTTTTCTGAAAGTAAATGAATGGCAACATCAAAACAACGCGTGAAAAAGCAAAATAGTTTAAGACGTTGTCTGTAAATCTTTCGTCAATGGCTGTAAATCTACTCAGAACTAAAAAACACCATCATCGGTGAAAACTTAGTTCATAAGGAATACAATGAACCTACTGAATCTGGTATTGGGCAAATGAAATGGCTACGACAGAGGAACATTTGTTACAAAAGCCTATGTAACATATTTTGCCTCATACATAAACTTGTAAAATCATCACAAAATCGGGCGCATTCCAAATTCAACCATTCAAAAATAAAATAATAAGTATACACAAGTAGATAACTACTTGAAGGGAAATATTCGTAGGTATCGAATAATAGGTACTTCGTTGATTCGCAGATTTGGGGTTAACATTGATATCCTTTTACCCATTTTGTTATTTTGATTTTGAATAGTTATCCGTTGCCCGCAATGATCAGAATCTAGTAAATTAAATTGCCTCAGTTGTCATAATAAAAACATATCTAAAAAAAGACCGTTACAATTCCTGATAATAACTTAACAGTGCTGCCACAGTGGATACTATAATTCGGTATTAAATTAATACACCTTTTCTAAACTAAATCAATGAAATCACGACACTATACCACACTATTATTATTTGTTGGTAATACGGGTAATGTGAACAAAGGAAAATTACTCCAATATTATGAGATCATGGTGCAACCTTAGTTTAAGAAAAATTGTCACGTTCACATTCCCTTACAGCCAAAATTTTCCACTTTGAGTCTGAAATTAATTGAAATTACATAATTTGACATAAAATATGACAATTAAATCCTCCATTTAATTGACACCAACAAATATGTTGGTTTATATTTCCCAAAAGGTCGTTTTTTTTATGAAAAGGTATAATCTTTCAAAGTATTACAAAAGACAGATAGCTGTGTCCCTATCACATGACTTTTCAAAGAATGCCAATAATTTGGCTAAACAAATTGCTTCTATTGAGCAATTCCAAGACATTTTAAATAATTCAGCCAATAATTTGGTACTTATTGATAATAATTTAAATTAGAAAGTAAGACAATAGAGGCAACCTCTAGCAATAATGTACAGAAATGCAATCATAAAATTCATAAATAGTATTAACCCGCACCCTAATTGCGTAACTTACGATTGATCATAATTGGTTTCGTCTTCACAGTTAAACAATATTCATTGCGTTATTTATGTTGTCGAACAGACACATTTTTCGAACATATGAAGCAATGGTTTAACAATCCGTTTCAAAACGATACAGATTATGATGAATCGTGAGTTACGCAATTAGGGTGCTGATGCATCAAAATGTTTAAGGAATTATGAACAAAGATTTAGAAGTAGAGTTATATTCATCATCATCATCGTTTCAGCCGAAAGACGTCCACTGCTGGACATAGGCGTCCCCCAAAAGGTAGTAGGTAAGGTTTTCCCATAATCGCCACGCTTGGCAGGCGGGTTTGCGATCGCAGTATGGTGGTAAAATGCATAGAGAACCCTGCTGCCCATTCTCTAGTAAGTCCCTTAGTCGCCGTCTACGACACCCACGGGAAGAAAATATGGGATGGTGCTATTCTTTCACGTCCGGCAACACACGGAACATGTTATTTATTAACTGTACTGTATTGTAGTTCATGTTTTAATTTTAATAATCACCAGATTTGTAGTTTGTTCCAAAGAGTAATATGTTTGTTTAGCAGCTTCTGACTCATTAATTTTAGTAAGTAACTAGCTAAAATTTCAAGAATGTAAGGATATTGTGGCCTGTATAGAATTGTAGCAGTTTATTGTATTAAGTGGATACACCCTTTTAGGATTGTGTGAACGCTTTGAATAGGTAATGTATGAAATGTTCCACAAGATTTGTAACTCAAACAAGTCTACTTGCGGTAATTTCAATGTTAAATTTATTAGATAACTTGTTGGGTTCTTATAGTAAAACTAGCTTTTACCAGCGGCTTCGCCAGCGCGGAACTTTCATCCCCTATTGAACTCCCTTAGGAGTTGAATGCCGAAAAATCCTTCCTAATTCCTTGTCTACATTATAAAGAGAACCTCTGTGCAAAATTTCAGCTTTCTAGGTCCAAGGGTTTGGGCTGGGCGTTGATGAGTCAGTCAGTCAGTCAGGACTTTTCTTTTTATTTATATAGGAAAGTAAAATAAACAGTTTATTTCAGTCCTTCTATCTTGTAAACCTATTTATAGACCCCATAAGAATAACCCCTACTAGTGCCACATGCCTAGATATTAATACAGATGTTATACCGAGCCACAAAAATAAATGTATGACATTGAAATCACAAAAAAATTGTCGATATTAAAATTGATGTATAACGTCATTAATAATGACGAGAATGTCAGACATAGTAAAATATAAAAACTTTTTCCAAAAAAAAAAAATCTCTGGATATGTAGATATTTAAATTTTTTGTCGCCGCCTTCCGAAATTAAAGTATTTTTCACTTTGTAGTGTTTTTCCGGAAGTCTTGTTTTTTTTTTGGAAAACGTTTTCATTTTTCTCTTTTTAGTTATGTACCTACCCACACCAGTTCGAAATTTCATCATCCTTGGGGTCAAAACAATGCATATATGTATATGCGAAGGCAGCAAATTTTTTTTTAGCTTTTAGTACATTATCTACCTACATCATTATTTTCACAAAACCGCATTAACTTAAAAATAAAACACTTATATTTTTAGAGTCATTTAAAAATATTAATTTTCAATGTACCCTTGTTTACAGTCGTTGATTGTATTGAATAACTCTGAATATATGAATTGTAAGACATTTAACCAGCATTTTTAATTTTTTTCGTAAACCGAAAACGAGTTAAAACGGATATTTCGTCCGAAAATTGCAGAAAAGTAAAACATTTGGCAACTTTTTTTGGTTATGTAAATAGGTTTTTTTTTATTACCCTTTGTTTTGGGTAAGTTGTTTCTTAACGCTGGCCTAAACATCAAATGCCCCAGTAAATTATATAAACTTAAAAAAAATGAATACCTACTTTCAATAAATAAATTTGAAAACAATGCAATACACTTACCCAGAGCCAGTTTCAATTGCAGCCACTTGCCAACCTGAGTTGACACATCGCGCGTGCGCTTTCCCGCCTTATTGAGCTTCCTTGCACTCTTCTGTTTACCAGAAGCCGGCCCCGACATACTTAAATTTCGAATACTTTGTAACCGGGTAGAAAAAAAAACACAGTAAGCGCGAGCAACTACTGGCCGCTTGCAATCGTCTGGAGGGACTGCCGACCGGCGAATCAAACGTAGGTCGATAGGGATGTAAGTACAATCACGCTCAGTATCACTCTCACCTGAGTAGGCCTGTGCCTCAGCAGTGGGGACGTTACAGGCTGGTTATGCTACGCTTATAATCATATTAGTCACACCTTTCATTTCATTTTCTAATCGTGGTTCATGAAGAAAAATATCGTGAGGACGGATAGTTTATTTAAGTCTGTAATCGCCAATCCACCTTGGTATTATTTAATTCTTGTTTGCTTATTTAATGCTTGCTACTGGCTTGCCTTTGAGTCTAAGCAAGCTTACCTACTTACTCTGGTTTTCTTTTAAGTTCTGACGTTTAATAGTGTATTTTAATTGACTTCAAAAAAAGCTGTCCTTTTT
Organism: Polymixis flavicincta; assembly: GCA_949987655.1. Lineage (NCBI taxonomy): Eukaryota > Metazoa > Arthropoda > Insecta > Lepidoptera > Noctuidae > Polymixis > Polymixis flavicincta. The sequence goes on along the minus strand of OX465171.1, from coordinate 2,784,566 downwards.
AGTTTGCTAAAAAGTATTTTCTTTCTGTTTCAGATGCAGGATTTTAATAAAACAATAATAAATATTGAAATGCCCCAAAAAGTATAAAATAAACTTTTCCTATATACTTATAACGTCATTACACAATTTGTATGATAAAACTTGTCGCAAGATTTAAATACTCGTATTTACTTAGTATTTTAAAATTTTCGACTATTTTACGACTTTCGGTAAAATAAATTTCGTGATTTTTATTAATAGACATTATAATTCTTAGGTATTATGAAATTCGGACTTTTGAAAATCGGAACATCGAAATTCGAAATAAAATATTTCGGAGTATTTGGGTGTTCCCGTTACATACATATATTACAAATTAAATAAAAGCTTGTAAAAATTATTTAAACGAGAACTGATTTCAGTTTTCACATTGACTGTACTTCTTCAAATGTGTGGGGAGCACGAGCGAGATGGCGCTATATGAACATTCGTCACTAGGGGTTGGACCTGGATTCAATAACCTTTGTTGACCCCTTCAAAACACACGTTCCCGCCATTATTCAAAAGATGAATACTTGCTAAATTCGAATGAGACTTGCGTAAAAAGAGTGCTATTCTAAGGTTTTAATATCAAGGCCACGACGACACGTACTTGACGATTACATCTGGCTACATACTCGTAACATTTGCATTGAGTTATGGTGAGGTTTGTACCTACAAACACTTTTACAAGTCACTCATATTTTAAAAACTACATGAGGTTTCCGGATAAAGAAAGGTCGAGAGTCACAGTCTCTTTTAAATTCCAGACATAATCTTGGTCAGGGGCTTGTGGCTAAGCCTAATAACAGCTGCATGGATCATTCAATCAGGTTAAGCTATGCTTGCTGCGGTTGGTCCGTGAATTGGTGACCATTTTTACATACCCCTCCATCCCTTGGTCCAAATAATCTTACTAAGGAGTATTGTATTACCCAGTAACATGATGGTAGGATCAGATAGGAGACATGGAGTGACTGCCTATCTGATCTCCACAACCCAGTAACTGGGTAACACGATACCCCTTGGTAAGACTGGTTGTCAAATTTTCGGGCTTCTGTCGACCCGTAACGACTGTCAAAGATCCACAAATGACAGCCGGAACCAACGGCATGTCGTGCTTTCCGAGGCTTGGAGGGGTCACCCATCCAGGGACCAACCACAGCAAGCGTAGCTGAACCTGATTGTCGAACAGTGCGGCTATCACTACTTAGCCCCTCCTATCATATAATTAATGTACCTATATGTCGTTTCTTTTTACCTATTGTGGTACGGTAATTTTATTCTAGGTGCATCGTTTTCATTTTCACTTTTAATAAATGTATTTAAAATATTGTAAAACATTTTAAAAGAGTGACGGTGGAGTTCTTGCCCATTCTTCTCTTTTGGAAGTGGCCATGTAGACTAGCGTCTAACTGCTCACCACTGATACTATCTCTGTCGGATACGAAGCCTGGTGAGACAACGTGATTTTTAGCCAGGCCCACCAGTAAGTTCGAGCCCGCGCAAAGTGTCCCCTTAAGCTTCCAAATCACGGAGTTCCAAATGCTGGCTCGTCAAATAATTGTTTGCTGCATCACACGCAATCAAATAGTCAGTTACTTCATCAGTTGTACCTACAAACAACTGATGAAGTGACTGACTATTTGATTTTGTTACTAAAAATTAGTGCGTTAAATTCTAAATGGTTTTTGCAGTTCAGATATTTTGATACTTTGTAATCTCGCAATATAGATTATAAACTGATGATGTTCACAATATTACGTACGATAAACATAATATCCATACCAAGTTATAGCTTTCTAGTACTGTCTCTGAGCTAAGCTGCAGGCAGACGGACGTGGCGAAAGTAGGTATATGGGTTCCTTGTTGACTATGGAACCCTACAAAAGGGGGGTAAAAGAGACGGTTAAGTCCGGGTGGAGTGATCTGACATTACAATGAGGTCTATACTAACTAGGGGCTGCATGCATGTAGTTTGTGTAACCCAACATTTTACAAACTATAAAGTATTGTTTTTATGTATTGAGTTTCCTTGTTATGTAATATTTGTATGTCTGCCCTACTGACTACCTTACTGTCGGATTATATTACCTATGTTCGAAAAGAATAAAATAACACGCTTCATGCGTGTGATTTTGTGATTGCTAAGGTATTATTTCCGACCGAAGATTGAGCTTTTAAAACGACCAAAATATTATAAACTTCGATTTATTATCAACAATTACCTCATATATTCTAATGACATGATATCAAATTACATTAAATCAAAACATTCTATCAATCACAATAAAATATTATAAACATCAATTTGTTATCAACAATTACCTCATATATTCTAATCACAGGATATCAATTTTCTTTAATTTAAAAAGAAACAGAGGGCCTGGATCAAGTGGAAGAAGTATGGAAATATATCGGATTACGAAGTATTCAAAACACTTAGCGCCAGTTTTGGGGAAATGTGCGGAAAATGCTTTTCTAAGTATATGAACTCGGTAGAAGATAGCCTGCACTCAAATGTCAAACACTTCTGGACATATGTCTCAAACCGAAAAGATAAACCGTGCATCCCAGCAAAAGTTCACTACAAAGACACTCAATCCAGTGAACCAGAAGTAATCTGCGATATGTTTTCGAATTTCTTCCACTCCGTTTATGAACCTGCGTCGCCACTCTTGTCACAGTGGCAACCGCCCGCGGAAACTTCCTCAAGTTGTGATATTATCTCTAGCTTATGCTTTGACGAAAACAAGATCATAAAAGAACTCAAGTCTCTGGATCCTTCCAAAGGTCCAGGACCTGATGGCATACCTGCTTATTTTCTATGCTACACTGCTACCTACATCTGCAAACCGTTAGTCATCATTTATAATAAGTGCGTCACTGAAGGAGTATTTCCAAAAGAGTGGAAGCGCGCAAACATCACACCCGTACACAAGGGAGGGTCGAAGGGTTATGTGGAGAACTACCGTCCAATCTCGATCCTCTCCACTTTGTCAAAGGTTTTTGAGAAACTCGTCCATAACGAAATATATCCATCCTTACATAATCTCATTATACAACAGCAACACGGCTTCGTTCAACAGCGGTCTACTACCACTAACCTCCTGTCTTTCTTCAGCTTCTTGTTTGATAGTTTTGACAAGGGCCTGCAAGTAGACGCTGTCTATACAGATTTTTGCAAGGCCTTTGACAAGGTGGACCATGAGCTGCTGCTTAATAAAATTGCCTTTAACGGAATTCGTGGCAATTTGCTACGGTGGTTTGCTTCGTATATTTCGAACCGCTGTCAAAGGGTAGTAATCAATGGTTACAGATCAAGTGTTATCGAAGTCACATCTGGTGTCCCACAAGGCTCCATCCTCGGGCCACTCTTATTTAACATATTTATTAATGACATAGGTGACTGTTTCCGCAACACTGAATTTTTATTATACGCCGATGATCTGAAGGTCTACAAGTCCATCAAAACTGTCGATGATTGCATTTTAGTCCAGCAAGACCTTGATAGACTTACAGACTACTGCCACAGTAACAAATTAAAACTAAGTTTACCGAAGTGCAGCTACCTTACCTTTAGTAAAAATAAGCATATTATTAATTTCGCCTATACCCTTTGTCACGTGCCTCTATCTCAACTGAATTTAATTCGCGACCTCGGCGTTATATTTGACTCTAAACTGTGCCTAGACTCACACATTAACAAAATTGTCAGCAAGGCTTTCCAGCTATTTGGTTTTATCATGCGATCCACCCTTGACTTCAAGAGAACCTCGTCATATTTATGCTTATATAAAGCGCTTGTTCGTTCACAGCTAGAATATGCAGTGTCAGTATGGAATCCTTTCTACAAAATATACTCTGAAATGGTTGAAAAAGTACAATACAAATTCTTGCGTGCTATGCACTACAGATGCCACAAATCCTACTTATCATACTCTCAATTACTCAGCAAGTACAAGCTCCTCCCCCTTAGCTCTAGAAGGAATTACCTCGAAGCCACAGTATTATATAAAATTGTTAGAAACAAGTTTAACTGTACAAATCTGACCAGTATGATTTGCTATGCCGTACCTCGAACCATTAACAGGCGGCAGGTACGCGCAGGTACTCTTTTCGCTTTGAACACTTGCCGAACTAACTCAGGCCTGCGCTCACCTATCCGCCGTATGGTTGACACATACAACAGTACCTTTGTTAACATAGATATCTTTAATTGCACAATAAGTACATTTAAAAGCCTCATTCGCCATTCCCTATTAGATATCACATCAAGTGCTCCTTAATATAGTAATATTGTATATTTTAGTTATATTTTTGCTTTAACTTTGAACAAATTATTCTACTTTATTTTTATATACTTCTTATTTAATTTCTTTCTTAATAGTCTTTTTATCATTTAACTTTTATTTAAGTATTTGCCACACGTACTGCTATTAATGTTCCTAGCGATTAGCTCTTTTTTTTTTCTTAAACTACTATGCCTACTTGTGGACAGCGTTGTGGGTTACTTTATAACCAAATTGCTTTTTTGTTAAACTAGTTGTAAGTCCATATAATGTAACTGTTTGCTGTTCCTCTCAATAAAAAATAAAAATAAAATAAAATAAAAATATCAAATTACATTAAATCAAAATATTCTATAAATCACAATTCAATATTATAAACATCAATTTATTATCAACAATTACCTCATATATTCTAATAACAGGATATCAAATTACATTAAATCAAAACATTCTATCAATCACAATAAAATATTATAAACATCAATTTATTATCAACAATTACCTCATTATATTCTAATCACAGTATATCAAATTACATTAAATCAAAACATTCTATCAATCACAATAAAATATTATAAACAGCAATTTATTATCAACTATTACCTCATATATTCTAATCACAGGATATCAAATTACATTAAATCAAAATATTCTATTAATCACAATTCAATATTATAAACATCGATTATTATCAATAATTATCTCTTAGATTCTAATCACAGGATATCAAATCACATTAAATCAAAATATTCTATCAATCACAATAAAATATTACAAACATCGATTATTATATCTTATATAACTAACAGAACACAAAAGGTGGTTGCTAATGGCTTTGAATCTGGCTATTTTTGGGTCACCTCCGGTGTACCACAAGGTTGCATTTTAGGCCCTTTATTATTTATTTTAAACATTAATGACATAAAAGACTGTTTTCAAAATTCTAAATTTCTTCTCTACGCGGACTATTAAAGGTCTAAAAAATTATTTCTGATTTAGATCGGTTCTCTAGCTACTGCTCTTCCAATAAGCTTTATCTTAGTCTTCCAAATTGTTATGTTATAAGATTTTCGAAAATGAAAAATAATACTGAATTCGTCTATCGTCTTGCCAATACGCCACTTAGTAAAGTAAGTTTTCAACCGCGATCTTGGTGTTCTGCTAGATTTCAAAGCTCCATTTGGATGCTCATATAGAAAAAAATGTTAACAAAGCTTGCCAAATGTTTGGTTTTGTCATGAGATCTTCCAGGGATTTTCGTCGACCTTCCACCTTTTTGCACTCATACAAATCAATAATTAGGCCACAGTTAGAGTTTGCAGTACCTATTTGGAATCCTTTTTACGTAAAATATAGTGAAAAACTAGAACTTGTACAACGTAAATACCTTCGTGCTACGAATTTCAGATGTTATAGGAGAAAAATGTCATATCACTTACTTCTTAAAAAGTATGATTCGACCTTAAAGTCTAGACGAAAATTTCTGGAAGTTATCACTCCGTTCAATGTATCCGTTTTTTAAAGATATTGGTATTCTCACAGTGGCATCACAATTCATATTAGCTAACATCGTATTTATTAGGCAACATATTATTATACACTTGTACACTAAAAACAGTGATATTCACACCATTAACACTAGAAATAAGGACAAACTACGTGCTCCCTTTCACCGGCTTCATAAGGTGCATAACTCATTTGTTGGGCTTGGTATAACCTTTTATAACAAGCTTCCCACTTCTTTGCTAGATTTGCCTTTTGATGCGTTTAAAGCTCAAGTAAAATCAATCCTTTGTTTAAAGGCTTACTATTCCATTAAGGACTATTTAAATGACAAGAATAGTTGGTCGCTGTGATTAACACAAGACAATGTCTGTTCTTTCTCCAGAATTAGCGTACCTAGTGACAGGTTATATGGGTTCATATAATTATTTAGTTAAATACTTTTTTTTTTCTCTTCTCAATTTTATTGACCAAGTGTTTTTTTTTGTTTTGTTTTGTTTTATTTTTTTTATTTTTACTATCTATCTATTATGTCATTCGTTATTGACATGATCTAACAACAATCCAGCATTGCATATGTAAGCTTTAGAGCCCTTTATACCAGGAGACTTTTATTTTTGGTATATGCGTTATTGTTTATTACCTTGCATATGTATGTATAGAATCAAGTCCATCCGACTAAACAGACAGCTGTGCTGCTGGGGAGTTTGTTGCGCCACTTCTTCTTCCCAGCTAAAGCACTAGGAAGTGTCGAAGGGTGGGCGTTTTTGGGGGACTGTCTTATGTATTTTGACGTTCGAAAAGTGCTGATTCTCAGCCTAATTTGAATAAATGACTTTTTTTTTTTTGAATGAGTGCCGCAATAATTTTGATTGTCTGGACTTAGTTAGGAGTCTGTGTTACCTGGTTCCTCGAACAGTTCATGTGCGTGAGGTAAGCACTTGACGTCTATTTGCTACTAGCCTCTGTAAATCCAACGCTGGCTCGCGTTCACCACTTCATCGTTTGGTGAAGACATATAGCAATGAGTTTAATTCAATCGACATTCTTTTTCTTAGTAAAAATGTATTTAAGAAGCAAATCCAAGCAACCCCAAAGAATCTGCAAAGTCATTTAAAATACCGCAATATTTAATCATGAACGCACATAAATTTAATTTTTCCTTTGTTTTCTTTTATATTTTATAAAATAAAACAAAGGAAAAATTAAATTTATGTGCGTTCATGATTAAATATTGCGATATGAGAAAATCCAGATATGAGTTCTATGACAATGACTGTTGTAGGTATAGGTATTGTATCTGTGTTAGCAGCTAGTTTTTAAATACTTTAATTGTAATCTGTGAAGAACGTAGTGGGTAGCATAATTGTTTAAAACTTAATATTTAAGATAATTTTATGTCCATCTCTTATTGTGGTACTGTTTGTTTTTCCTTAAATAAATATATTATTATCAACAATTACCTCATATATTCTAATCACAGGATATCAAATCACATTAAATCAAAACATTCTATCAATCACAATAAAATAATATAAACATCGATTTATTATCAACAATTACCTCATATAAATACTTATTCTAATCACAGGATATCAAATTACATTAAGTCAAAATATTCTATTAATCACAATTAAATATTATAAACTTCGTTTATTATCAACAATTACCTCATATAAGTACGAGTTTTAATTGTCACAGGTTAACAAATTACATTAAATCAAAATATTATATCAATCACAATAGGTAAATCATAGAAAGTTATCATGGAAAAACGTCAAATACAAAAAGCATTAGCAACAATCAAGCGACATTTAAATATACAGATTAGAAGTCAAGCAACAATTAGTTTTCATGTCTTTATTACGAATATACAGTCAATACAGTGTCATACTTTGGCTACCTGCAGAATTATTATCATTTGCTAAGTCAGATTAAAAATATGGTAATTCAGCTTAATTTACCTTAATTTAACATACTCATTTGTTTAAAAAACACCAGGTTTTTATCACTCTCTCGTAAATTGCACGAGTTTTAGAAATATCAATAAATTAAAATGTCAGTATTAAAGAAAATTACAATGTTCTGTTTCTTCATGTTCAGTTCATCGGCGACATAACAAGCTCATTGATACAAAATATGTCTAAAAATTAAACTATTTCTAAATTAAAACTAACAAACAAACCAGGGTGCTTACTCTCGAATATAATTCCGATAGATCGACATTGGAATTATCAGTTAAACGTCAGGGATTGGCTGGACTCACTGAGTCTAGAGTAAGCACCCAGGTACCTAAAACAAACCTTATATCAAATTCAGTCCTTTATCATAGAACGCTTATAAAACATCGTCAGTACATAATGCATCACATGACTTACATACTGTTGACACAAGCACACAAAATACTTGCATATTATGCATAATTACATATAAGCCTAGGATCTGGGTGGTATTTTAGCCAGTTCACGGATAGCTTCGCCCCTTAGCTGGTATAGGCTAGATACTTTGGATAACGACATGTCCAAATATTTAGAGTACACTGCCTTATACAAATTGGAGTTGTGTACATTGATGACAATTTTGGCCAGTTTCCTGATGACATGGCTTATTTGCTCATATGTGTATCCTGAGTAGTATGAGAGAGTGGGTGTCCATACGTCATCGAGCCTCTTGCTCGAGAGCAAGTACAGGGAGAGGCAGATGGCGGCGGCAGCCAGCTCTGATGGCCGGTAGTGGGTCATTGAGTAATCAACGAGGCAAAGATCTACGAAGTATTTGGCTAGGTGGTGGTTCTTTAATGTCCCATGTGCAGCTTTAAAAAACCTGAAAAAATATAGTTGTTGGCAGCATCTTTTCTGGCAAACCATTCTGAGAAATGTATACACTATTTATTTAGGTACAAGATATGTGCCCGCTGTGATTGACCATCAGCAAATTTACAAATATGCCATACAATATTTTAGCGCTGCCATGGCGTACGGTGTTTTTATTATTATTATTTAAGCCTTTTATTTCCCACAAAATACAATAGTACAATAATATCTTAAAAACTAGAAATAATTCATTTACAATCTTTTAAACATGCATAAATTGTAACAGTATTAAACAATAAATAAAATAGTTTTTAAATAAATTGATTGATTTCATAATACGAGTACATTAAATTAAATAAATTTCATTTCTTAATTCACGTTATTGGTGGGTGCCAATTTAAGGGCAAAGGCCTCCTCCATCTTATGCCATTCTTCTCTATCTTGGGCTAATCTAGTCCAGGTGGGGCCGGTCACGGCCATAATATCGTCGCACCACCGGCGCTTGGGTCTACCACGGGTACGTGGTGCATCGCGAGGGTACCAATGGAGAACTCTCTCACTCCAGCGTCCATCTGTGGCTCTGGCCACGTGTCCTGCCCATCGCCATTTCAACTTGCAAGCTAGTTCTACAGCATCTATTATTTTAGTGCATAGTCGTATGTCTTTGCTTCTTTTACGGTCTCGGAGTTTAATTCCTAGCATACTTCTCTCCATTGCTCGTTGGAAGGCTTGAAGTTTGTTCGTAACTGCCTTTGTTAGTGTCCAACTTTGACAACCGTAGAGTAGTGTAGGTAATATGATGGTGTCCATAGCTTTCTTTTTCAAGCGAATCGGGATGCGGGATTTAAAAACTTCCTTCAACGACCAATATCTTCTCCATGCACTGTTTATTCTGCGATCTACTTCATTTTCTGTCGGTCTGTTAAATGAAATGCTTTGCCCAAGATAAACACAGTTGTCTACGTATGCGATTGGCGTATCTTGTATTATCATAGGTACTCTTGAGCTGTTGGTTAATAGGCATGTTTTGTCAGCGTTCATGTGAAGACCACATTTTTGGCTCTCCTCATCTAGACACTTCAGCATGTACTCAAGATCTGCATGTGTTTCGCTTATCAAAATAATATCATCTGCGAAACGGAGGTGGTTGAGAAATTCGCCGTTTATTTTGATACCTATATCGCGCCAGTTTAACTGTCTGAAAACATGCTCTAAGACTGCGTTGAATAGATTAGGTGAGATAGGATCACCTTGTCTGACTCCTTTTTGGATCTTAAATGGCTCTCCCTTTTTCTCCAGTTTAATAATGGCTCTGCTGTTTCTGTAAATTTCTTTCAAAATTTTTATGTAGTTTGTGTGGACGCCTTGTTCACAAAGCGAGCGCCATAGAGTTTCATGGGAGATAGAGTCAAACGCCTTGGAGTAGTCTACAAAAGCTAAGTAGAGCTCTTTATTGTGTTCATTGTACTTCTCTATAATCTGTGTTATGGTGAAAATGTGGTCATTTGTAGAGAAGCCCGATCTGAATCCTGCTTGTTCTCTAGGTTGGTTTTCGTCTAAAGTCTTTGAGATTCTTTTTAATATTAGGCTTGTAAATAGTTTATAAAGTGTCTGAAGCATACTCAGTGGTCTGTAGTTGTCCATTTTGCCTGGATCGCCCTTTTTGTAAAGTAAGGTTATAATCGCAGTGTTCCAGTCAGCTGGTATAGACTCTTGTTTTAAAATTTCGTTAAATATTGTGGTTAAAATAGGTGTTATTGGCTCTCTGATGGCTTTTAATATGTCATTCGTTATGCGATCTTCTCCAGGGCTTTTCTTTGTTTTCAGTTGTTCGATGGAGTGGCTAATTTCGCACTCCAGAAATTCTGGTACACTGTCGGAATCGAGTGACTCCACATCTCGAATTGTGTCTTCGTGAGAGGCAGGATGCTCATACAATCTGGTATAAAATTCTGTTGCAACGTTTAATATATGATTTCTGTCTGTCACTTGGTGTCTGTATTTTGTAAGTTGTGTAATCCATTTTTTGCTGGAATCTAGTCTTTTGTACGCTCTTTTGACTGATGCAAATTTCTCTAATTCAAATTCAATAATATTATATCTACGTTCTATTGCTTTCTTTTGTATTTGCTTTCTAATTAATTTGTATAATGCCGATAAATGTTTTTTTTCTATGCTAGTTTTGTTTTTCTTTTCTTTTAACAGAGTTCTCTCTTTTATTAGTCTTGCTAGCCTTTCTTCAATTACAGGTTCATTACACTTTTTGTTGTTTTGTAGTTTATTCTTACTGTTTCTAATTTTTGTAACTAAGGTAGAGTAACTGTGCTGTATATTTGTGAACACCATCAGCAAATTTACAAATATGCCATACAATATTTTAGCGCTGCCATGGCGTACGGTGTTAATACCAGTGAAATACGATAGTTCTGGCACGTTAAACAGAGAGGAAGGAAGAAACGTGCGCATGTCGGAGCGGGCGTCTTACGACTAGTGTAGTGCGCGCGGCGCTCGGCCGAAATTACGTTAACCCTGCGGCAGCGCACCATACCACGTAAAATCCGCGAATGCGTGTGATACCCCCTATTTTTAACCACTGGATGGACCATCACTGAAAAAAGACTAGTGCAAAATTTCTAGTATCTAATAGGGTAAACCAGATGTTTCGTACATTCGCAATGCTGGAGACTCAAGTAACATACACATTGTCCATGTTTCTACAAAATCCATGGCTATGCAATGTGACAATTTGCTGGTTGTTTGCACCCCATTGCAGGTAAAAACAACCAGCAAATGACAAATAACAAGTCCAAGAATTAGACGATAGAACATTTGAAACATCCTTCAGTACATACCTTCTTAAAAAGCTGAGTGGAGTAGGTCTAGCTATGCTGAAGCCTAGTTTGAACAGGATGTCCTTCTCGCACTGCAACACATCGGCTTTGGAGTAGGCCTTGGCAGTCGCATTCACGAAGTCTTGGACGCTGGGAGCGTAGACCTCTTCGTACTTGCTTGCAATTAACATCGCCGTCACGCCGACAAGCTTCAGCCGATTCCGTCGAACGTTCGGCACCGCCTGATAGGAGAGAATTGGTTTATTTTAAATTGTCGAAGTGTCAAAAATAAGTTACAAATTCGCTAAAGACACGCGGCAGCGTGTCAAGCCAAGTTCAGGCCAACTGGCGTGCAACACCGTGTGTAATATTACACAAACCATTTGGAGCCGCTTTTGACCCCTCATAACTCAAAACTATTTTACATAAACATGTCAAATTTGGCTCATATCGGAGGCGGCCGTGGAGTAGCGGGGTGGGGAGTGGTGCGATAAAAACTGTCTAGTAATAATTTTTGTACAAAAAAAAGTAATGATATCCCATCAAAAACATAAATGTAAAAGAGAGCCGAGTTCAATATTATGATATATGCCTTGGTTGTGGACTTCAACGACAAAAGAAGTGAGATCTAAACGGGTTCAACGTAGCATCCACCTCGTCAGTCCTAGTCCTCGCCTCACCACATGTAGTGAATGCCGGAAATCGACTAAACAGAACTGTGACACCACCCATCATGTCTTTGTTACTGCAGACGTCTTGTCCTGGCCTGCCCCGTTTTGCTACCAAAAAACAGTCACATCACCCGGGCCTAGTGCGGGATGGTAGCTGTCACATGTGTTTGAAGTTTATGTTCTAGAACATGCTTGTTTCCTCACGTTGTTTTCCTTCATCGTATTCAGAGCAGTGGTGAAAAAATAATGTAGCTAAAGTAAAGCACCAGTGTAGCGGACGACACGGGCGCGTCCAGCACCACTCCCACTATTGTTGACGTGCGCTCCCTACTAGATAAAGTAAAGCACCAGTGTAGCGGACGACACGGGCGCGTCCAGCACTACTCCCACTATTGTTGACGTGAGCTCCCTACTAGATAAAGTAAAGCACCAGTGTAGCGGACGACACGGGCGCGTCCAGCACTACTCCCACTATTGTTGACGTGAGCTCCCTACTAGATAAAGTAAAGCACCAGTGTAGCGGACGACACGGGCGCGTCCAGCACTACTCCCACTATTGTTGACGTGCGCTCCCTACTAGATAAAGTAAAGCACCAGTGTAGCGGACGACACGGGCGCGTCCAGCACTACTCCCACTATTGTTGACGTGCGCTCCCTACTAGATAAAGTAAAGCACCAGTGTAGCGGACGACACGGGCGCGTCCAGCACTACTCCCACTATTGTTGACGTGCGCTCCCTACTAGATAAAGTAAAGCACCAGTGTAGCGGACGACACGGGCGCGTCCAGCACTACTCCCACTATTGTTGACGTGCGCTCCCTACTATCTGAGTCGAGTGACTCCGCTGGCAGTACACGTCACCACGCAGCTCTGAATGCGGTAGTTGAATGTAGTACCTGTGTTGTGTGGTACAATCCATAAGGGTCTCGGGGAGAGACGGATAGCGATGAGGACGCTATGTTGAAATAAAATGGAGATTTCTTGATATCTTTTCCGCAGATTTTGGCTTCTTCTTAGTTTTTGCCTCTTCGGGGGCTGTGTTGCGAATATCCAAGTGGCGTTTTTTTGTTTGTGGATGGCATATTGTATGTCAACCTAGGAGGTTGTCGGTTGCATGACCGGACTTGCCTGTGGCTTTCTCTATATATTAAGGCCTCCAGCCAGGGCTGGGTCGGAATTATATAATTAATAATTAGTGACGAAATGAAGGCTACAGGCTCAGCAGAACGGGAAGTCCGAGCAAGGGTGGGAGGTTGGGACGTCGCAGCGGGCCTTGGATTGAAGGATGGCGTTCCGTGTTTACGTATTTTGAGCGTACTGGTGGACTTGCTACTGTCCTGGAGAAGGGTTGTAGTGTCGTCGGGAATGGTTAGGGTATGTCATGGTCAGCGAATCCATTGGTTTGGCGCCCGTGTGGCGGTCGGCTGCCGCAATTAGGAGAACCCTAATACTTTAAAGAAAATACGTAATAAAAATACGTATAAAATAAACACCAAAAACTGTAGTTTGTACCTTTAAACCAATATTTAAATTACTTCGAAACCAGTGGTCTGATTAACTTGATTCCAACATCCGTTTTATAAATAACTCTACTATTTTAAATTGAAATCATACCTAAACATATTTGCTTAAACAAAAAAACACATTTTGAAGTTACATAATAATACGACTATACTTGCATTTTAAACATACTGTTACGCGGCACGATTGATGTTTGGTTACCACTAGCGCCATCTCTTATCGAATAGCGGAATTAACGGTCAAGATCTTTCTAGAAAGTTCGATGCTAGAACTTTCTGGAACTATCGACATGTGTTCGGTCAGGGCCGATATGTGCTCGAACATTCTAGATGCTTCTACGGTAGAAGGTTCTGGAACTATCCGAGGGCCCTATACATATAAGCGGGAACGGAGCACGTCCCGGGGTAGTTCATTGGAAGCGATACATGCGAGAACATCGAAAGCGATCTTCAAGTGCGACTTAAGAGTGATCAATAGTGTAATTGTGTGGTGTAATTAGTGTGTTTAATTAAAGTGTTATTTTTGGTAATTCATATCGGCAGTTTTTAATTGTCACGAACCTCAAGCTCGTAACAACTGGTGTCAGAAGCAAGGATTAAAATCATGCCGATTTTACCTAAAGACGACACGGAGGGTATCCGTACCCGGAGTCAACGCCAGCAGGAGACGGACCAGAGGCGATTTGGTGGAGCAATGCCACAGACGTCGGAGGGTCAGCTACCAACCACGGAGGCCGGCCCGTCCACAGCTGCTCCAGCATCACCAGCACCAGATTTTGTTGCTCTGATGATGATGTTGCAGGAGCAGGCCCACTGACAGGAGGAACAGGCCCGCCGATTGGAAGAACAGCTCAAACGGGATAAAGAGGAGCAGGCCCGCCGACAGGAGGAGCAGGTGCACCGACAGGAAGAGCAGATGCTCCTCATAAAGGACCTTCACGCAACCTTCGGGAAAGACATGAAGGAGGTGAAGGAGAAGGTTGCCCAGCATGACAACCGCTTGTCAGAAGCTGAAACTCAGATCAGCAAGTTTAGTGACGTCATTGCTGATGTGAAGCAAGAGTTGAGTAACCTCAAACTTGGGGATGGAATCGCAGCTCCCGTAGCTACAACACCTTCGCTACGTGGATTCAAAGTGCCGCCGTACGACGGGACTTCTTCCTCGTCGGCCTACAAAATTCAGTTTGCGGCTGTCATGAAGGCGAACGGGTGGAATAAAAGTCAGGCCATGACTGCCCTCACCCGAGGCCTGCGCGACCAGGCTTTAAATGTGCTGGAAGCTCTCGGTAAGGAAGTGACTTACGAGTAGCTCCTCGAGGCATTGGAGGCTAGATATGGCGACGCTCACCTGGAACACGTGTTTCGTGCGCAGCTCAAGGATCGTGTGCAACGCAGTAACGAAAACCTGCAGCAGTGGGCCCTGAAGTGGAGAAGCTGGTTCGAAAAGCATACCAGTCTGTACCTGCGCTTATTGATGGGAACCTGGTGCAGGCATTCATCGACGGCATCCGGGACCTTGAAGTTAGAGCTGCTGTGAGACTCGGTCACCACGGGACGCTTAAGGACGCCTTGGCCCATGCACTGGAGGTGGAAGCTGTGCGGCAGGATCATCGTTCCCATCGTGTCAGGGAGGTTGTAGCGGCTACAGTTCGCGATCGTAAAGGATACAGCCCTAGGTGCTACGGCTGTGGGGAAAGGGGCCACCTTCGATCCAGTTGCCCTAAGCGAACTGCAGAAAGGGAAGATGGCCGGTCTCCAGAGGGTAGCGCGGCTAACAGCACTACTCAGCAGCAGCAGGGAAACGAGTAATAGCCTGGACTGCGGGGCGGGTGCTGGCTGATGTTCAAAGAGCCCCAAGGATTTCGATCACACAAACCCATGACGGGAACACCTTAATCATCAAGGGCGAGGTCAACGGAATACCTTGTAAGCTGACCATAGATACTGGAGCCTCTCGTACGGTCGTGAGTTCCCAAGTTATGAGTCGGCTCCTTGGGGACTCCGCATACAACCGAGAACGCATTAATTTGGTGACAGCCACCGGTCAGCGCATACCCGTCCGTGGAGAGAAGGAGATGGAGTTGAAGCTAGGCAACAGGAGCTACCTGCATAATGTCATCGTGGCTGATATAATGGACGATTGCGTCCTGGGTCTTGACTTTATGAGGAAGAATTTTTGCGAGATTGACGTCAAGCAAGGAGTTATGAAATGTGGACGAGAGGAACTTTTTATGGAAGGGGCGTTACCAGGGAATGTGTACAGCCTTAAGGAAATTGTTCTTCCTCCGAGATCAGAAACGATTGTGCCGGTTAGTCTTCCTCGGAATCCTGGGCAAACTCTTCGTTGTGTACTCGTGGAAAGGGTAGACAATAACCTTCCATGGAAAGTGGCACGAACTTTGGTCAGAGCTACTGACATCTCAGCGGTACGTGTGCTGAACCTTCGTGATCAGGAACAGACTATTGAAAAAGGCACACTGATTGGTACTTGCGAGGAAGTGGATTGGTTGCGTCAATGCCAATATCTATCGACTGGGACCCCCAGCAAGGATGCACAAACGAGAGTGGCCACACTTTTAGGAGAGTGTCGCAGCGCTCTGTCTCAAAATGAAATGGCCAAGGCGAAGAAGATGCTACTGAAGTACGCCGAAGTTTTCTCTCTAAACGATAGTGACATTGGGAAGACTGGCTTAGTTCAACACAAAATAAATACAGGAGAAGAGTTGCCTATCCGTCAGCGGCCAAGGAGATTGCCGGTAGCACGTGAGAAGGAAGTAGAAACCATGATTGAGGGAATGGTGAAGGATGGTGTTATTGAACCTTCATCTAGTCCATGGTGTTCACCTGTAGTGCTGGTAAGGAAGAAGGACGGCAGCATGCGGTTTTGTGTTGACTATCGTCGTCTGAATGACGTTACGAAGAAGGACAGCTACCCTTTGCCAAGAATTGATGACACGTTGGACATGCTTAATGGAGTAAAGTGGTTTAGCACGCTGGACCTGAAAAGTGGCTACTGGCAAGTTGAAATTGACCCCAAGGACAAGGAGAAAACAGCATTCTCGACAGGAAAGGGTCTGTGGCAATTTAAAGTTATGCCGTTTGGATTGTGCAACGCTCCGGCAACGTTTGAAAGGTTGATGGAACTTGTACTTACTAAGTTGATTGGCGATGCCTGTCTGGTCTACTTGGATGACATCATCATCGTAGGCCGTACGTTTGAAGAACATCTTCAAAACCTGGAACGCGTGCTCATGAAAATCCAGAGTGCCAACCTCAAGTTGAGTCCGAAGAAATGTTCACTATTCAAACGGCAAGTTAGCTTTTTGGGATATGTAGTGTCGTGTCGGAAGAATCCGCACGGATCCAGAAAAAATCGCCGTTGTCAAGGATTGGCCAGTTCCAAAAGACAAGACGCAGGTCAGAGCGTTTTTGGGGTTGTGCTCTTACTATCGGCGATTTGTTAAGAACTTTGCAGATATAGCCAAACCCCTGCATAAGCTAACCGAGGAAAAGCGACATTTCTGCTGGGATGAAAGTTGTGATATCGCATTCCAGGAGTTAAAGGACCGACTATGCAAAACACCTATTTTGGGGTACCCTGATGCAGGCAAGGAATTTATAGTTGACACAGACGCAAGTGACATAGGACTTGGTGGTGTGTTGTCTCAACGGAATGGCGATCAAGAAGTTGTGATAGCGTACTTCAGCAAGTCGTTGTCAAAGCCGGAGAGGAACTATTGTGTCACGAGACGGGAATTGCTTGCTATGGTAAAGTCATTGCAGCATTTTAGCAAATATCTTCTGGGGCGGAAATTCCACTTACGAACCGACCATGCTGCACTGAAATGGCTATTGCAGTTCAAAAATCCAGAAGGACAAGTTGCGAGATGGATTAGCAACTGCAGGAATACGACTTTGTGGTCGAACATCGCAGCGGGAAATCTCATGGCAACGCAGATGCATTGTCAAGAAGACCTTGTCCTGAAGACTGCAAGCATTGTACTAGGCAAGAGAGTAAGGAAGTGGTACCTGTGAGGATGCTCAGGACGGACCTCAGCAACGAGTGGAAGGAAAGCCTACAACGTGCACAGCAGGAAGATTCGGACATCAGGCCGATTCTGGAGTGGATGAAGGCCAGAGCTCCTAAGCCCAAGTGGAACGACGTCTCAGCCATGAGTTCGATCACAAAGAGCTATTGGGCCCAATGGGACAGCTTGGTGATTAAGGATGGAGCCCTGTGCCGTAAATGCGAAAATGCTCGGGGAAACAGCTGTCATTTGCAAATGGTAGTCCCTAAAGCTCAAGTACCGGATGTTCTCCAGCTTTACCATAATGGTTGTTCAGGAGGTCACCTAGGAGTAAAACGGACTCTACTGAAGATAAGAGAACGGTTTTACTGGGTCCACTGTCGGGACGATGTCGAGGACTGGTGTCGCAAATGTACAAGTTGTGCAGCTGTAAAGGGACCTCAGACGCGTAGCAGAGGTGCATTGAAATTGTACAATGTTGGTGCTCCATGGGAGAGGATAACCCTTGACGTTGCGGGGCCGTTTCCGGAAAGTGAAAGTGGTAACAAGTAATTCATGGTTGTGATGGATTACTTCACTAAGTGGCCGGCAGTCTTCGCCATTCCAAATCAAGAAGCTTCGACAGTTGCAGATAAATTAGTTCATGAAGTCTTCTGTCGTTTTGGAGTACCTTTAGAGATTCACAGTGATCAAGGAAGGAATTTTGAGTCCCAAATATTCCAGGAAACTTGTCGAGTTATGGGTACTCATAAAACAAGAACAACTTCTTACCACCCACAATCGGACGGAATGGTGGAACGATTTAATCAGACATTAGAGAGGTACCTAGCAAAAGTTGTGGAAAATCGGCAAAGAGATTGGGACAAGCATATACAACCGTTTTTGTTGTCATATCGAAGCGCTGTTCATGAAAGCACATCGGTGACACCAGCTTTCGCAAACTTTGGAAGGGAATTACGGCTGCCTGCAGACCTGATCACCGGAATACCACCTGATGCCCCCCGCAGTATAACCGATTATGCGAATGACTTGCGGAACAAGATGAATGACATTTATGAGCACGTCAGACAATCAGGCCAGCAAATGTCTGAAAAGATGAAAACCTGTTATGACCGCAAAATGAACAATAAGGGTTTTGACGAAGGTTCACTAGTGTGGTTACACAATCCAGTCCGCAGAAAAGGGAAATCTCCTAAGCTTCAAGCTAACTGGGACGGACCATACCGGATTGTGACAAAGATAAATGACGTTACCTACCGGATACAGAAAGGTGCAAGAAGTACTCCTAAGATAGTCCATGTGGATCGACTAGCGCGTTATTATGGGGCCGATAATGCTCGGGACGAGCGTTTCTTAGGAGGGGGCTATGTTGCGCGGCACGATTGATGTTTGGTTACCACTAGCGCCATCTCTTATCGAATAGCGGAATTAATGGTCAAGATCTTTCTAGAAAGTTCGATGCTAGAACTTTCTGGAACTATCGACATGTGTTCGGTCAGGGCCGATATGTACTCGAACATTCTAGATGCTTCTACGGTAGAAGGTTCTGGAACTATCCGAGGGCCCTATATAAGCGGGAACGGAGCACTTCCCGGGGTAGTTCATTGGAAGCGATACATGCGAGAACATCGAAAGCGATCTTCAAGTGCGACTTAAGAGTGATCAATAGTGTAATTGTGTGGTGTAATTATTGTGTTTAATTAAAGTGTTATTTTTGGTAATTCATATCGGCAGTTTTTAATTGTCACGAACCCCAAGCTCGTAACAATACCTTATAAACTTAGTTTAATCAATTTTATTAGATTTTAAAATGAAAACGAATTGCCTATCTAAGCTACGTGTAGATAGACTAATTTAGAAGCATAAACATCTAATTAAGCAAAATATCCTTAAATTCTAATTGGTCTCTTAGAAAATTATTTTGACTCACGACTCGATATTCATAGGGAACCTCCCGCTACTTGTAAAAAAATACCAATACTTGGGAATCGAACTAACAACTTCGCAAAGGAATCATTCAAACGCTCGCTTAGGTATTTTTCTTTGTCGAAAGTTAGCTAAATAACCGTTCTACTACTCTGTCATGATTCACTCTGCTTAGCTCTGGAAAGGTTCAGCGCGATGTTAATCATACTTGAAACTATCTGCTTTGTTCCCTAGTAGCCCAGTGAAGTAATGGAATAATTCGACTGTTGTCATACCTACACTGGTATTTGTACGTAAATGTATGGCAAGATTATTTGCGATTTCCGATATTTGTAATACACAAACATCTGTGGTCCCATCGAGTTTATTGATATAAGAAACAGGATCAATTTATTAGCATTATATTTTTTTTGTGAGAATTGTCATTTTCTTGCCGACTGTAATTTTTTTTTAAATTTGAATGCGAATTCAAACAATCTCCTATGGTCGTTTTCATGTAGTGACAACGTTGAATTACCTAACCTTATTGACCCATTCAACCTGTGTATGTTGTGATTTCTATCACTGCTGCTTAGGTGCTTAATGGAAAAGCGTGAAGATAATCATTTAAAACGATAAATCTAAAACTCTCTATAAATTTTCTAACCTTTTCCCGCGTCTTTTAACAATTTACGGTAAACTATAGAAGTATACGAATAAATTACAATACTGCTAATCCCTCATAGCAAAAAGCGTGAAAATTTATATCCTACGGTCAGCGCAGACATATTGGGAAGATCTATGCAAAATTTAAACAAAATCTATTCAGTAGTTTTCGCGTGATGCTGAAACATACATTCAGACAAACAGACACAAAGACAAAAATTCTAAGAAGTATATTTTCGGCATTAATCAATCGTTCCCAGATCTCGCAAAAATACAAAAAAATAATGTACCTATATTCAATGTACAGTTTCGACTTTGCTACGATTTTATTATATGTATATAAAGATTAAGGCTAATACTATGATGAGTTCAAAACAGAAAACCAAACTAAAAACTATTTAAAAACTTAAATTCTATGCTTATTTTACGAAATATTTATAATTGTACTATTTAATTCAGAAAACAATTAAAACATGAAGTTTAGGATTTAATTTGCAAAAAATAACGCACGTAGGCATAAGTAGTCCACTCGCCGCAAGAGTCATCGAGACACTGACGTCACGAGAATTTTCAGATTTTATTTTAAAATGTTAAAGAATAGAATAGAATAGAATACTTTTATTTCGGACATAAAATATCCATATAGTGTTAGTAACATAAAAACTTATTGCCTAGTGTTAGTAAAAATCAGCCTCCGCACAAACTGCTGTACAATCGGAGAGCCGAAGCTCTCGGCTACAGTTTTCAGGATGCTGTTTTGACTACCCCTCACTCTCCTCAGTAGCGACACAGTTTTTTTGCGTATAATTGCATGGAAGCCGTCGGTACGCGCTTGCGCAAACATTTCCGACGCGCTACAGTAACGAGGCAGCCTCAACAACATCCTGAAAGCATTGTTATATTGGACGCGCAGGGCATCCAGCGATCTCTTCGTACAATTGACCCATAGATTGCCCGTGTACAAACTTTGGCAATAAGCCTTGAAAAGTGTAATTTTTACTTGGTCTGTACACCGCGCAAATCTACGGGACAACATATTACTCCGGACCGCTAGAGCCCTGCGCTCCCTCTCAATGTCCATATCGTCCCTGAGTTCAGCGACAAGACAATGCCCCAGGTATTTAAAACTTGACACCCTTTTCATGGGTGACCCGTTAATTAGTAACTCGGGTCCTTCTCTACGGCGTTTGCCACTGACCTCAAAGACCATGTATTTACATTTATTCACATTATATTTTAAACCATGTGCAGCAGCGTAGGTCTCACACGTTTTAAGCATTTCTCTGATTGCTCCCGCCGACGGACCCAGCAGCACCATGTCATCTGCATAGTTGATGTTGTTAATTCTAACCCCATCAACACTGCATCCGACACGCATGCTGCTGAGTGCGCCTATCAGGTCATCCACGTAGAGGTTGAAGAGCCTGGGAGACGTCAGACCACCCTGTGTGTTAAAAGCAAGTGGAAAAAAAAACAACATTTGTGTTGTTTTTTTTTTTTTTTTTTTGGTAATTACCTCGATAAGTATTTTTTGGTATACAATTCATGCTTACTATTCAGCCGTAACAGAGACAATTTACAATTTAGGTTCAAAAAGGACCTATTTACTACAATTTTTCCTAAAATTTGAGAAAGTTTATCAAAATTTTAATCAATACAATGCATTTTTAATGACTAAGTATAACATATATTTTTTATATGGAAATCGCACAGAAGGATTCCTCAACAAACTTCTTTAAACATGCGGTATTTTTAATCAAAATAATTTTAATCATTGAATGAAATCAAAATTACGAGTACCAGGGCCCTATAGCGAAGCCTTGCAATCATTCTTTATACATATATAGGTATTTATATTTCATTCTTATTTTCAATCTTTTTTTACCAGACTGCGGGATTTAGTTATATTTTCCATTTTTATTTCCTCCATTTAAAAAATCCATTCAAAAGTAATTGAAATATTCGCTGTGAAAGATTTTATTACTGTATCTCCATTAATCAAATCCTACTTTAATTGTGAAAGTTTGTATTAGTAAGGATGCACATACTAGTTAGTGTAGTAAGAGTAGTTGTTAGTGTTGTTACTTCTTCACACAAAAACGAATTTACCGATTAGGTACGATGAAACTTGATAGGTACATACGAGTAGCTGTTACCTATAGCAGTTACTTTTTATCCTGATATTCCCAAGGAATCGAAACCCATGCGGGTGAAACCGCGGGGCGCAGCTAGTCTATACTATAATCATCTATGTACTATTAATAAAGAGGAAAGATTTGATTGTGTGTTTGTTTGTTTGCATTGCATAGGCTCCGAAAATACTGAACAGATTTGAAAAAAAATTACACCGTTGGGAAGCTAAACTATCCCCGGGTGTCATAGGCTATATTTTATCCCCGTATTCCCACGGGAACGGGAACTACGTAGGTGAAACCGCGGAGCGCTGCTAGTACTACATATATTTACCTGTAAGTATCGGTCAATGATTCCAACAGACAGTTGGAATGTCTCCAGCGTCAATTCGAATTCCATCTGCAACTCCACAAGCCAATTAATAAGAATAGCCCTCGACACTCCAGTAACTATAGTCTGAAAGGAAAAATATATTTTATTTATATTCAATTCATTGAAACACGATAATATTATACCTCCTAATATTATAAATGCAAAAGTGACTCTTTCTGTTACGCTTTCACGCCTAAACCGCTGAAACGATCGTCATGTTTGGCCTGAGTTATGGAGAAGGACATAAGCTACTTTTTACGCGGCAACCGACATCCACGCGGGCGGAGCCGTAGGCAAAAGCTAGTTCATAAACAAAAACTAAATACAGCTTTCCTAAGGTTTGCAATCCAGCCACAAAAAAAGTACATACTTTAAAAAAGATTGAATCTATACAAACCATTTTCCTTAAATGGTCCGTTTCAATAGGATACTTCTCTTCTAACTGCGTCAAATGTTTGTAAATATGTTTAATGTAGGTGAGGGGCAGCGGGCTATTATTATTTCCTGTGTCAATATCTTCAATGTCGGCGGGCAATGGAGGAGTCTCATTCAGGTTATAACTCAATAAACCCGCAAATGTTACATCCTTTTCCCTGTGAGCCCCTATAGATTTCGCGGCCTAAAAACAGGAAATTCAAATTTTTCAGCGCAAATTTCTCAATAACCTTAAGATATCTGTGTTTTTTTTAATGGACGGTAAACATCATCTATTTATCTAGTAAGTCTACGAATTTACATTTTGACAACTACTCAACAAAAATGACGAAACATCAAAATACGTTATTACGTAAGCATGAAAAACCTGGTGTAGGTTTTTCAATTGCTTTTTTAGCTTACTGGTAGCAAATAACAATCTGGAAAAATATAGTATATTAGTAAGGAGACGTTATCTTTTTTATTTATTTATTTTACTAGTACTTTAAAAAAAATGGAATCTACGCTGAAAAAACTCAATAAAACCATGTGCAAAACCAGCGTGTACACGTAAGAATTTATCGAAAATAACAATAAGCCTACTTATAACATTTTAAAAATTGAAGTGTTTATCTACCAAAATCAATTTTTAGATTTTATTTTTGACAACCTATTTAATTCTAATAAAATATCTAAATAATACCTTATAAACCGCTTCCGCTGCGTGCGCTGCGTAAACGGTTAATGTTTCGCAAAAATCACGTATCACAGAATTTTTCCCCTTTAAAAGTTCTAAAAAAAGTCCGCGACAGCATTCTATCTTTTATGGTTGGCTCACTATAACCTTTTTTAAGCTAACCAAATTTGTTCTAAAATAATGCATCATTTGTGAAGGTGTTTTTATAAACATGATATTAATCCATATTCAAATAAATACATTATTCATCACAAGTATTTAAGAGTCCCTAACAATTTCGGCGCGTTACTAGATTAGGTAAATGTCGGAGCGCAGTGTGTCTGTGTTCGTTCGAACTATCGCTGACAATCGTAGTGTGCGTTGAAGCGGGAAGAAATAATCTTGATCCGTAACCGATATTATCAGCACTATAGTTTTTACTTACTAGATTCCGTAATACTGGATGGATGTTATTGTGATTATGACGTGTTATGTTTAAGTATCCTATAAAAATATATTTAGGTACCTAGTACGGCATTCACTCATACTATAAAGTGTGACCAGCGCATAAGGTGTTTACCTCATGCGTTAGTCACACTTGATAGTTACAGGAGTAGGTGCGATATAACACGTGTATCCAGTTTTAATTACACGTGTTATATTGTACCTACTCCTGTATTATTGACTTACGACAAAACGCCAGGGAGGTGTAAAGATAACGGAGAGTCCTGCGTACCTTTATTTTCTCCGCTGTATGACCGCAGACTACAAATGAGAGTATAGAAGACCGAGCCTACTTTTCGTATAATAGAGCTAAAAAAATAATTTGAACACAAGGTGGAATTAATGAGCAGGACATGGAGGAAAAGTACATTCAGATTGAAGACATATAGCAAATTTTACTCAATCGGCACAATCTTTTGTTTTTCTTTTTTAGCCCATCTTAAACTAATTTAAAATATTGTTTCCCTATAATTGTGTTTAATTTCAGGAGTAGCAAGTCGTGAAAATAAATACAAGATACTTTTTAGTCGTTTTTTAATTAAAACAGGTATACCTGTTTTACGATAATTTTATCGTTTTAGAGTTTAGTACGAGGTGTTTTGAAAATCCATAGAACGTGCTTGTCTGGAATCGACAATTTTGGGTAGTAGTAGTTTCGGTGTCACTTTTAGTATCCTGTCTACTCTCAGAGGTTGATCCGGTCCAGTCTACACGGCAAACAAATATAGTGTTTTTTTGTGATATGCTACTGGCCCTGTATTTGAAAGAACCAGTCGTGTTTGGTGTTTACTGTAATTATTTCGTCCTGTACACTCCAAAACTTGATATTTTTCGCTCTTATGGCGCCGTCGGCATTCATTCCAAAAGCAGATAAAGGGCACTTTATTTCTATAATACCTTCATGAAATAAAAACATCTGGTACACCGCAGATGCCTTACTGCGCCACACAAAGCATTTGTACCGGTGCCGTTTACACAAAGTTGACATTACGTGTGGTCACGTGATAAAAAGTAATCGTAAGGAGCGTTTTAGCTGTAAATTCAAAACAACGAAAACTAAATTTGGTTTAAAATGTTTTAATTGAGTAAATGGATTTAAATCTGTTGCATATTTCGTCCCAATCTTCAATTAAAAATAATTTTAATAAATTGAAAAATACCCTATCCTGGGGGTACCCAGAATCCTATTGCTAGACCCACATAGCAAAGACACAGTACTGTACCAATTTACTAGTAACTGTATATGTTTGAAATATACATACTTCCGTGGTATTTTTATTTCTTGTAAGTGGCCATGTTTCTGAACTCCTTGGTGACTTGTTCTCCTTTTCATCCCTATACAATATAAAAATACTATGCATTCATTTATTACCGTGTGGTACCGGACGTAACGAAAGAACTTCCCGTAGGTGTTACGACACCTACGGGAAGTTCTTTCTTTACGTCGGACTAGAGGAGGCGACTAAGGGGACTAGGGGCCTAGTGCATACCGTTGTAGCACCTTGGGTCTCCCGCACGGTGGCGGGTAAACCACCAACAATAGCATTACCAAGGAGGGTTGGTGTCAGGCTGGCGGCCAACTGTTAAACTTTGCCAAAACCCAAAGCAACAATCAGTGAAAATGAAATGATGCGCGATAGAGCTAGGGCGTACCCCACAGGTGACGCGCAGGGGCAGCACCCGGGTACTGTGGGAAATGGGCAAGGTTTGTCTCACCAGAACGGGCGGGTGCGACGTAAGACGCAAGCTTGAAGTGCGAGAGAAGTTCGATTGCGGTGTGCGAGCTGGAATGTAGGTACGATGACTGGAAGAGGAAGGGAACTAGCAGATGTTTTAAAAAGGCAAAGACTGAACATAGCATGTCTGTAAGAGACGAAATGGAAGGGCGCGAAGGCTAGAGAGATAGGAGAAGGATATAAGTTTTATTACTGTGGAAGCGATGGCAAGCGAAATGGTGTGGGTATAGTCTTAGATAGTCAGTTGAAAGAATGTGTGGTGGATGTTAAAAGAGTGAGTGATAAGAGTAGGGGGAGACCAAAGAAACGATGGATGGACTGTGTGGGAAGTGTGCAAGAAAAAGACATGTTGCGCCGACTCCAAATAAATTGAGATAAGGGCGCGAGAATGAATGATGATTAATTTATTACAAGTATTCAGTGTGTTTGCACGTTAATTAATAGTCGAAAAATATCTTGTTTCCCCCTTTCTCCTACTGATAATGAGCCTGGTGTATCCTGGTTGTTAGTGGAACTGAAAATAATTAATAATACATTTATTATAAAATTAGTAAAACTTAGGAAACTTTCGTGATTTATGTAACTATAATTATGACTAGGTAAATCTCGTGTCCTTTTTGCTCATCGATGATGTTCCAGGTAATAATTGAGTTTTAGTGGATTTCTGCCTATTTAATTATCTACAAATATAGTTAACACAATTTTAGATAATATAGAAAAACATAACAGTAAATTAAAACTATTTTCTTAAGGCTCCGTGCACTAAATTAACTGATTTTGGTCAATTTTGATCACTTGTTGTGAGTTAGGGAAACGAAATTTAGACATTTTATTTTGTTATTATAATAGTGGAGTTCTAATTCTTGCATGTGGTGGAAAGGGATTTTTCAAATAACTTATAGAATAGTGGAAAATCACCAATATTCACAGCCCCTTTTCCGAAAAAGTGACGAGCGAGTGATGTTTGGCTTCGTGTTACAAACAACTACAAAGAATTCTGGACATAAAAAAAATATAAATAACATCATTGAATGGTCTACTTGCAGATAGTGGAACCACTTTTTTGACTTTTATACGAAATATAGCAGAAAATAAATATTGAAATAACGTAATTTTTTGGAAACTGCTAGACAAATAAGTATTTTTTTCTATTACTTTAAATCACTTTATTGGAATTTTAAAAATTACGTATTAATCTTAAGTTAACCATTGAATATAATCTAAATTTTATTTTTATAATAAACAACAACTTCATTTCGTAAATAAAAGTCAAAGTGAACTATATAATCGACCGCGCAAAATCGATCCCGTCAGAAACGACCGGGCCTTCCCAACGTGAGGACGTATCGCTTTGCATCGCAGGAGTCACGTGGGCTCCTGCGATTCTACGTAAAAATATTCCAGAAATTGTGTACGCCGACTACCACATTTTGATCCGGTAAGTATTAATTTTTATTTTAAGTACTTGCAAAATTGTAATGTTATACCGGTGTGCGTATGTTCGTAATTGTTCTCATCCTAAACATTGCGTTTAAAAAAAGTGTAAAGACATTGCGGAACAGTTGAAATCTCTGAGATCTAACAAAGACTACCTACGACCTACGTGACACAACATGGCAAAACTCTAGAAAAAGGAAAATTCAAAAATTGCTGAGTGAAATGTAAAAACATAGCAAATAATGCGAAGCAAATAAATAGTTGTCAATGATGATTTGGTACAAGGCTAAAACAGAATTGTCAGCTTAGCCAATAAAAGAATTGGTATGCAAAAAGGTGCCAAGTTATGTGGAGCTTAAAGAAAGTCAAAAGTTTGATAGTTCCTTGTTTTAATTTATAAAATTTTGTGTACAATAGCAGTACGAAAACGAACTTAAGGGGACACTTTGCGCGGGCTCGAACTTACTGGTGGGCCTGGCTAAAAATCACGTTGTCTCACCAGGCTTCGTATCCGACAGAGATAGTAGGTATCAGTGGTGAGCAGTTAGACGCTAGTCTACATGCACAACGTTATTGAGTGAGATGCAGGAGCATTTTTGGCAAAAAAATCGCGAAAAAATTAAGAAAAGTCCTTCAGAAGGTCGGGTTTTATGAAAAAACCACTACTTAAATCAATGACGAATAAACTTTATTGAATTTATCGTTAATTGAACTTTGTCGGTACCGTCTTGGTTTTCGAGATTTTACACT
This sequence comes from Polymixis flavicincta, assembly GCA_949987655.1. NCBI lineage: Eukaryota > Metazoa > Arthropoda > Insecta > Lepidoptera > Noctuidae > Polymixis > Polymixis flavicincta. The sequence goes on along the minus strand of OX465171.1, from coordinate 2,756,297 downwards.
CCTTTTAATACTTAAACACGCTCAAAGTTAGGTTAAATTAGCAAGAAAAACGAATCTTTGTTGGCTCATAACTTTTTAATGGCTTTTTATTTTAGTATTCTGTTTCCGTACAGACAATAATAATAACGAGACAAAACCATACCATGTTTTATTTTTGATGTACATAGTCAAACAGTGGAGTAAAACCCTCCCGAAGTTTGTATGGAAAAAATGTGGACAAGTGTCACCTTAATGCCTGAGGCGTTCCCTGCCAATAACTTTTTTGCCGACAAAGCCGAGAATGCTAAAAGATGTGACTCGTAACTCGCGCCCTTCCGCAGCTGTCTACAGGGTTACTGGTAATTCGACGTATATCCGGCAGGGGCTGATAAGGGGGCCAAAATGCAACAAATTGAACCCCCCATATGTATGGCCGAAATTCAACAGTTTTCGAGATATCAGAATTTTAAGGGTTTTTCGATATTTACCCAAAATTTGACATTTAATTCCAAATAAAATAAAAACAACATATTTGAATGGGTACCATTAAAAATGATGTTGTAGCTGGCACTTCAATTAAGCTATGGACATAATTAAAACTACTTAATTTAACAAAATAATGAAAATAATGAGCGATATAAGAATAATATCTTACCAATATTTTCATTTTACGCTTCAAAAATGTTGTCTCGTCACAAAAATTTCTATGACATAAATCGTACAAATAACTAACACAACTTGCTTATCCTGTAAACTTTCCAGAAAGGTATAAAAGTCAATTTTAAAATACATAATTCGTGGCATGGCATGTGTTTGAACCGGCGCGGCGCGGGGAGAGAAATTATCTGTGTTTTTAGTTTATGATCCTCGCTAAAACAACCGATTTTCCTGGCGAAATTCTTCGCGATGGGGCGGGGTGTGAGGGCGGGGGAGTACACGGCGTCTGCTGCGCTCGCGATAGGCAAATTTGGTTTATCACCCTCTTAAGGCCTTGGTAATTTTGAATGTACTCGTCGTATTGTCGTTATGAGCGATAATAGTTCTTACTGCAATCCGATACGGGTTAAAATAATAAATGAGCAAGTAATGTCGTGAAAATGCAAATAAAATCGTATAAAATTATATATTAACTAATTGATAATAAATAATCCATCACCGGATGCAGTTTGGCATCCAGAATTTTATGATATTTTTTTAATTATAATAATAATTGTTATTGAAGGGATAAACTGGTTTTAAAGATAATTAAGAGGTGACTTTGATGATTTTTTTGATGCATTAAAGTATGTTTAATTATGTTTTGAGTTCTGTATGCAAAAACGACTTGAAAATATCGTGTATTTTTTTGTTTTCAAAATTATTTACGGTTAAAGAGATACACTGGTTCAAAAGACCACAATTTTGAGCGTTTTCAAGAAAACCTACTTTAAATGCGGAGTAGCTGAAATTTTACTACTTAGCATGTAGACGAATATACTTGCTATGGGTGACGATAAACTCGGGAAAAGCTGGGCTTCGTTTACGGTAATTATGAACATAGTCATCTTCTAGAAGTAATAACCTAATGACGTTACGGCAAAGCCTAGTGGCCCAGAAAAAAGACTAATAGCACTATATTATGACCCGAAACACAGGGTTAAATAAATCTAGATCGGGCGGGTCTCTACCTAAAATTCGAATTCCGAAACATTATCACTTGCACTTGTAATACAAATATTTTAGAAATTGTTTATTTTTAGGCACTATAATTATTGTATGGGAAATGTATTACTACAGGCTAAATATACTCTTTTTGTATACGTTCTTACTAAATACATAAAATAATAGGTAATAATCATCAGCTTCATCGTCATACTATTTTTGTATGTACTTGTAAGTGTCCACGTAAACGTTCAAAAGCTTTTTTTTTTAACAGCTACTAATATACCTACCCGTAATAATAAAAACATAAAGTGATATGTTCGAAAATAAGTTTAAAAGTACAGAGGCCAGCACATCAAGCTACCCCAATCTGTCAAATTTCTTTGATAGTTTTTCAACTTTATCACAAATGAATAAGGTTTAAGTTCAATTTGGAAAATTTGTCAGTTTGGGATAGCTTGACTTGCTGGCGACTGTACTTCCTCAACTTCCTGCAATTATTCAATTGGTGCGTCAATCTTAACTGTGCAACCAAAAGAAGAAAGAACTGTCACTGTCAAGGACAGCAGGCTGTTACTAGTGATGGGTCATTGACGGTTTTCCCGTTAACGTAACGTCAACATTGATTTACATTCGTCAACTAGTTAAATTCGTCAACGAGTTAACGGGCAACTAATGTCGACTTACAACGTAAACCGTTTATTCATTGAACCATTTTTATTCAACGCTGCGACGTTCTTTGACCTTGCGCGCAACTTGTCACAAACTGTGAGTAAAAAATTAAAGAAACCGAACTTAGGCATCGTAAACGCGTAAACAAAGAACAGCGACGCGCGCCATTCTACCAATATATTGGTATACTTTTCTTAAACGAAATATTTCAAAAATCAAGTCTTTCATGCGTTACTTAGGCCACGTTCCGAGATACGATGCGACACGTCATAGATGACGTCATGACATGCGCCATCTTGCGATAACGCCGACCATGCGTTATACTAATATCACCGTGAGCGCTGTCAAAAGGTGATTTTTTGTTTTGAGTCGCATCGAATCTTTAGCCAACTAAGATTTATTTGAAATAGTGCTTCTATCTAAGAAATGTGTGGTGTATACAAGTTTAATATGGTGAATATATGTTTTAACGATGAGTGAACAGTTCTATCGCGATCACGAGCGCTCCGTATTGTTGATATTTTTAGCTGTCAGAATCGGGATATATAACTCGAAACGCAAAATATCGCTGTGAGCGCTATTTTTTTAATACGGAATGCGGCCTTAGAGTTCAAATTCTATGACATGACCGTCGCTCGCAATGTATGATGTCATTTTCAACGGAAGTTTTTTAATTTGCTCAATTCGTTGCGTTTGCGTTCTCGAATTTAGTTGAATAATAAACGAGTCAAATTGATAAACGTCGTTGACGAATTTAACTAGGTGATTCGTTAATTAACGTTAATACGTTGTCAGGAGATCAACGTTTGTCGTTGATTCAATTCAACGCCCCATCGCTAGCTGTCACTGATGCTCCTGCGCTTTTCGTGCCGGTCGTTTTCGTGTTCTTTTTGCTATTTTATTATTTATAATTGACTTTTACGGACTGATATTCGCTTTCCTTTGTGTGACTTGTGCGTGCCTAAAAGATTCTGATCTAGCTCTTCTACGTGACTGTGTTTTGACATAAGACAACCTAAAAAAGTTTAAATTGGAATAACTTTTTTGTTGGAAGCCCTCAGGACAAAATTCTTTTATAAAATTACTCAGGGACTGACGCTTAACATTTAAAGATATCTACCATTGTTCTTTAAATTAAGAATGCTGAAATTATTATCTTTATTTTCATCAGTGACATGTAAAACATTGTCCCATTAATGGTAATGAAAACATGGGATATCATTATCAAGCAAAACGCTATAATTTTAACAAGTACAAATTTTGTGTGATTTTGATTCATCAGCAGTCCTTATTAGGAAGTACCTACTTCAAGACTGTAGCTGTGAAATATCATGTGGTGTTAAATAAAAACCATATTTTTGGTAGGTAACATACCAGAGGGGCAATTCTGCTAATTTTAAGAACGTTCACAGTCTGATCTCAGTGTCAATCTGTCAAAAAATTCCTCGAGTTTCCATACATTTCTGACAAATTTTTGAAATTCGATTGTCGCTGAGATGACACTGCGAACGTTTTTAATTAGTAGAATTGGCCTTCAGGAGGCTTAGCGTGACGCTTTCTATTTCTACTCTGCCGTAGAATAGAAATCACTTGTCTACATTTCTCGGTACAAAACTGTCAATAGTCTACACGGAAACATAATTTTTGTCTACTCTTCCCTCAACAAAATGCTTCTCTACGGTCCTCGTGCTAAGCCTGCAGGTTGTGATAATTAATACAACCTAAAAAATATGGCCCCATTTTGCTGCGAATGCTAACGTGATGAGCATAAGGAATTATCATCAAACACCACCTCATGTTCATTTTAACAAGAGTTCGTTCCAAGTTTGCTGGGTTGGCTGATGGACATGAAACTTCTTTTTTTGTAGCAATTACATAATTAAACTACCAATCAGTTCTTATGCGCTTATTACACTTGACTGAATTTAGGCATCTAAATTCAGTCATTACTGAATTTAGTCAAGTGTAATCGCAATTAGCAAGTTAGCATCCTAAATTCAGAAGCAAGGATGGTTTCTGACTGACTGAATCATTTCAAAAATCAAAATCAAAATCAAAAGTCATTTATTCAAACTAGGCTGAGAGTCAGCACTTTTCGAACGTCAAAAAAAAATAAAACATAAGACAGTCCCCCCAAAACGCCCACCCTTCGACACTTCCTAGTGCTTTAGCTGGGAAGAAGAAGTGGCGCAACAAACTCCCCAGCAGCACAGCTGTCTGTTCAGTTAGAAGAACTTGATACTGTACAATACAATAGTAAAAAATAAAATGATTTAAAGAGTCTAATAAAATAAACAATTAAGTATATTAATGTAATTCATACAACCTGTCAGTAGGTAAGCTAATTCTGGTGAAAGAACACAAACATTGTCTTGAGTTAATCACAGCGACCAACTATTCTTATCGTTTAAGTAGTCGTTAATAGAATAGTATGCCTTAGAACAAAGGTTGGATTTTACTTTGGCTTTAAACGCACTAAAATGTAAATCTAACAAAGAAGAGGGAAGCTTGTTATAAAAGGTTATACCAAGCCCAACAAATGAGTTATGAACCTTATGAAGCCGGTGAAAGGGAGCACGTAGTTTATCCTTATTTCTAGTATTAATATTATGAATATCACTGTTTTTAGTGTATAAGTGTCATATTTTGCCTAATATATAAGATGTTAGCGAATATGAATTTAGAAGCCTAATTAGAAACGCATTTAGGAAGGTGTAATCGCATTTAGTACTGACTTTACTCTTCAGTCGCTACGTAACTGTCCGTGCGTGAGGATTTGAGGACGTACACTTTTGTTTTGTATTACTGATGCAAAACTGAGGAAAAAATGCTAAAAACTATTGTTTTTTATTTTGATAAAAATTGTGAGCTTTTCAGAACAAAAATCATGCGCCTTAAATTTTTTCGAAAATTCAACCGAGTGGGATAAAAAAGGCTTGGTGGATTAAATTGATACTCTGTAGGGTTTTTTTTTTGGGTAGATTGATATGTAAAAGGCGTACTTAACATTAGTGGTTTCCTCATTATTTTTGATTGGGCACCTGATTTTTCAAAAAATTAGATAGGTACGAAAAGCCTTTTTTTTGTTGCCTTTTCAAATTCATGTAATGAGTAATTAAGAATTTTGTGTTGAAAAATCATTTCCTTATCATTGTAGATTTATTCACATTTTTGACCTCAAACTTCCTGTGCGATCATTGGTTGCCGAGAAAAATAGTTTTTTTTTTGTCAGTAGTTTTCGAACGATTACTGGATTTGTTTTGACGAGAAACAATTTGGAATCCAATCGCTTTTTTAAATTTGCTGTACCTATGACCATTTTTCTTCAAGATACAGCCTATTGAAATCGACCAAAAAATTGTTTTTTTTTTCTTTCCTTAATTTTTGTGAGAAGTATATTTTAATTGAGTCAACGGCCAGGGCTACGCAAAGGCCAATTTTTTGGTGTCTTGACAATTTGGAGCCATTCTCGTATGTACCTACACGGCACGTCCAACTCCGTCGCGCTTTAAACTGGTAACTGATTCAGTAACTAAATTTAGGACAGTGTAATCAGAAGCTTCTAATTTGCTTTTAAGTTGCTTCTGAATTTAGATGCCTAAATTCAGCCAAGTGTAATAAGCGCTTTATTCCTAAAGGCATTCAAGAAATTGTTTTGTGAACTTTTCTATCATCCACATACCTATCCATAGTTGATGATTTTATTTAACCTGCATGGCAACAATAGGTGAAAAAAGGAAGTTGGGTAACAAGTATTATATACAAATAAAAACTTACCCTTTTAGAACAAGTGGCTTTATTAGAAGCAAGTTCAGCTGTACTCTCCGCTCGGCGCAGTGGAGGCCTAGATGACGTCTGCGGAGGGGCTGCTTTAGCTGCCAATCCAGTGTCCACCTTTGACTGAACATGACTGTAATTACTGCAATAAAAAAAAATTGTACTTCTACCCACATCTTAAAAAAAAATCAAGTTTAATTGTGTATAGAACATGGCACAGTAGATTTGATGGCATAGTATTATCCTTTTGTGCCCATTTTAGGAAACGTTAAGGTCAGTGGGTCATCTTAAGGGAGGATAACAAAGAAAATATACCAGCTGATTAACAAAATCAATTATTGATTGTCACACCCACTTTCACACTTCTTACTTTTTCACAGCAGCCCGAGGTTTTTTCACTTTCTTCTCAAACTCCGCAATAACAACAGCGACTTTGCCAGCGATTTCATGCCGCGGTTGAACATTAGCGGTGATATCCTGCAAAGCGCCTCGAACGGTTAAACCTTGCGTCTTGGTAGGAGTCGCCACGTTAGCTTCACCTTCAATAGCATTGATATTTTCCTGGTCCTGTATCTGCGCCTAAAATGTAAAGACGTCCGTATTATAAGTACGTTCAAACATTAGAATCAGAGTGTAAGTTTCGATCAAACACATCGAGCGTGTTCGGCGCTCCGATAGTCAGTCACCAATCCAGGGGCAATCGGAGCTCCAAACGCGCTCGATGCGTGATGAGATGGTTAAATGAAATTCGCACTAAGGCCTCTGAACGAAAATTTCCTACCGTTCGGTGTCTCCTCTTCTGTCTATCCATTACGACGTATTTCGTTGTATTACCCGTACGCAATATAGAATCATGGGCAGAAACTTGTATCTGCGTAAAGTACCTAGATAGATTACATCCAGCTGTACCTACAGACCGATTAAGAATTTAATTTTCTTCGTTTTTGTCAAAGACTACAACATTATACACGGGAAAGTTTTAGTCTTGTGCACGACTTCGTTTGCGACCGACTACCTCACCTCACAGAACATAATTATATAGACACGCGGCAGCGCACTGTGGATCGAAAATCGCCTCTAGAAGACTTAGGGATTTCAATTTGCAAGTGCCGGATTTTTTGCCGGTTATCGCTTCTATTAGTTATTACTTTATTCAAAAAGAGTTAATTCTGCACAAAAACGAAAGAAATATATTTTTTTTACGAAAAATTTGTATGAAGCTAGTATGAAAAAGTTAATTATCTCGTAAACAGCCAGGAAAACCGTAATATCCTCACAGGTGGTTATAGTACTAATTATTTATGATTTTTTGACATATGTCATATAACGGTTATAGCTGCTGATTTTTTTTTAAAAAATCGTCTAAATATTTTTATTTATTTTTACATATGAAACGGTTCCTTTTAGTGACTAAATTAAGATCATTGTTAATTATGAAGAATTTTACTGACCCAAATATTAAGAATATATAAAACGATATAAATATAAAAATATATTATTAATTTTCCTTATCTTTGTCGTTGTCGGACTCCAATTCTGAGTCAGAATCCAGATTGGATATATCTAAAAACTCGAACTCCTGAAACTGAATTAAGTCTAGAGTTTCAGCAAAAAAGCTCGGCTTTCTCTTGGCATCTAACTTAGGCCTTTGTGCACTTAGGAAAGGATCCGAAGAAACAACAAGCATATTTAAGATATCTTGATTAGACTCTTGCCTGCTTCTTTTGCGCGAATGATGTTCCCGGAACCTCCTAAAATCTTTGTTTCGAGACTCTGAGGCTTCTTCCGAGAGAGTCCCGGCACAATATCATTTTTCTCGATTATGTCAGCCCCGTGTATTAATAATTTATGTACGGTTGACGACATGTACAGTCACGAGCACTAATATGTATACGCTTACCAACTTTTAAAACTGATTTTCTCCTCTTGTACTGATTGTAATTTTATGTTTTATGAAAATAAATATTTAGGAACCCACACTAAAATGAAATACCTAGGTTATCTCAAAGTTGCAATCCATATTTAGGAGAAAATCGCTTTTGAATTTGGCAATGTGTGTACATATTAATGCTCGTGACTGTAGTACCAGTCGTACAATTCCACGTACTTTTCTGCTGTTTTGCGGGCAAAATCTTTAAATCTTATTACGTCGATCTTCTCGCCAGATGTTATCGCTTGCAAAATCACAGCAAATCTTTTAATAAGATCTTCGTCCAACCCGGTAATAGCTGCAGTTTTATTGGGAAACTCGAAAAACTTTCTTGCGGTATTCCCGTCATTGGTAGTTCCCGAGCCTTGTTTCACAATATCAATCAACAGATTGAGCTGATCTTTGAATTTAATTTGAATACATTGTTTTCTGTTCTGCAACATTTCTTTGTCCTCATTACTTCTCGCTGCCCACCGTTTGAAGTCGAGCCTGTACGCAATATGTAACAGACATTCCATACAATTTATGCGTGCGTGTAGGGATGACAAGCCAAATTTGTATATGACAGCACACACAGTCTTTGATGTTACAACATCTAAGCGGTTCATTTCCGTAGGTTTTGCTAAGCACAGGTAGCACGATGCATTTGATCTGGCCTCAGAAAGGTACGTGCAGACTTTGGCGTCGATCATTGTCATCATTAGTTGATGAGTCACCATGTTATTATTACTGCACTCTGTAGGGATAAGGGCCTCAATTTCATCATCCATTTGTCTTTTGAGACCAATGACAACTGCTTCGCTCTCCTTTACAAAAGTAAACTGAACTGGACGACAATACAAAGTTGAGCATGGTTTTGGGTTCGTCCATACAGTATTATCTCCATCTGTCAGTTTTAGTGGCACCAAGGAGGTCATGAAAATGCTTGCATCATCTTGCTCACCCTCCATTTTCTGCTTGTATCGGCTTTGGTTGGAACCACCATCAAATCCCCACTTGGATATCAGCTTTAGCGGCTTATTTTGCACATCGGCATAGTCAGAAAGACTTTGAAGGATCCTCGTCACCGTGATGTCAAGTAAAGCTTGAAGTGCAATCCTAGCCGAGGAATCCGTAACTGACACTGATTGCTTCGGAGGGTAGCAATCAAGCTTAGTTTGTTGCACTTTATAGTAGGATGGATAAATATCCTTAGCACCTTCCCGAACGGCAGCCTCTCGTAAAGTATATTGCCACTTTGACAGTTTTAGTGAAAGAAACAATCCAAGCGCTTTCTCCGGTGTAAATTTGACTGTTTTCACTGGTTTCTTAAGCGTTTCTTTAATTTTTACGGCTGATTCAGGATTATTCATCATGTATTCGATCACAGATGCGATATCCTCATGCCCTTCTTCTTTTAAACGCGCTGCAGCTCCATATGCCAATTCACTGGAGTTTTCGCCTGTATGATCATCAGATCTTCTCTTTTTCTGTTTACTTTCCAAATCTTCGAATGGTTTTCGGCACCTTTTTGTCATTGTTCCAACGGAAGATGATGACGGCGGTTCTTGAGAGTCTGATCGTGCTCTTGGTATCTCATCAACAGTTGGTTCTTGATTAACTAAAGTTTGCACACAACTTGGCCAATCAATATTTGCCTGCAGCCAATTTCCGTACAGTCTTCTGAAGTGATCAAGGAATCGGTTGGATTTCTGCCACCTCTGTAAAGCAGCTCGCGTGAATTTCCGACAAAATTCTTTGAGAGTTACTCGATCTTCGGCAGAAAGGCAATCGCCAATGCGGGATACATTTGCACCAAACAATACTTCATGATTAAATGAAGTACTCTCACTTTTTAGAAGAACAAACAAGTCTAAATTGGTGATTAAACTTTCCATTTTAAGATGTTATAGTCGCAGAGCAAAAATTTGGTGTTAGCAGTTACACAGTTGTGAACAATCTAAATTATAAAGCAAAATGTTAGCGGTTTTATTGCAAAACATCGATAATTAGTTAACTACCCTCATTAGAGTTTTAAAAGATGTGCTTATGAAAATTTATAATCGTCAAAAACATTTCTGAGAACTTAACACTACTAATCAACAAATTAGCTTACTTATCAGAAATCATTAACGATAATTTAATCACCTATTCAGACTTATTAGAAGACTAAATCATTGTAATTACTTAATCACTTATTTTCAGACTCACTAGAAGACTAAACCATTTGTTATTTGGTATTTTGGTTGTATGTAAAGTTTTAAAACTCATTTTGTATTGATAAATATCTAGCTCAAACATAGTTGTCTAAGTGTGGATGTACTATAAACCTCTGACTACTCCTTCGGGAATATAGGGGTGATGCTATTTTATGTTACGTGTTGTTAAAAGTCTGTGTTCTTCAACTTAAACACTAAAAGGAACCGTTGCATATGTAAAAATATTTAAAAATATTTTGACGATTAAAAAAAAAATCAGCAGCTATAACCGTTATGTGACATATGTCAAAAAATCATAAATAATTAGTACTATAACCACCTGTGAGGATATTACGGTTTTCCTGGCTGTTTACGAGATAATTAACTTTTTCATACTTAGCTTCATACAAATTTTTCGTAAAAAAATTCCAATTGGGCAATTTTAGGCCTATTTCTATCTTACCGGCATTTAGTAAAATATTTGAAAAATTAATACTCAAGCAGTTGCTAAGACATTTTAATTTAAATAGCCTCCTTCATGAGGAACAATATGGCTTTACAAAGGGTCGTTCGACTACAGATGCGGGTGTTGCTTTGTTGAAACACATATTTAACGCATGGGAGAACTCGCAAAATGCTATTGGAGTTTTCTGTGATCTCTCCAAAACCTTTGATTGCGTGCACCATGAAACGCTTTTCATGATCATCCTGAGCGGGCCTATGAAGCATCATCAGCTCCCGACTGGTAAATATATTAATTAAATATTAACACTTGATTTTTATCCCTGATTACTGGAACACATAATAATTGAAAACTTAATTTCAGATTCCAGCGAATGCTCGAGCATGTAATGCCGGTTGGCAAAGGGCCCATAATAATATTCAACGAGTGATAGAACCAACAAGAGTGGCCCAAGAGACAACAAGTGACAATGTACAAAGTAGGTCTAGCTCTGTAGCTGAACCTGTAAGTACAGTCGCCAGCACATCAAGTTACCCCACTTTGACCTTGAACGCTTTAGAAGCAACAACTACGAGAATCGTGTGAAAGAGATATATAGCTTTTTGTCCGTTCTTACTCGTAATGTTTCGTGCTGCAGTGCGTACGTGAGAGTGTGTGCATACGCTCGTCGTGGTGTAGAATGAGATACTTTGCGATAAGAAATAGCGTAGCAAGTTGAATACTTGAATAGAATCCAAATAATAGCGTGGTAATAAAAAGAAGCGGCCCGTGGACGGCGCATTGCCTAAACTACTTAAGAAAGCTTAGATATAATCGTTTTTATATTTAATTTCTTCATTTTTACTTAATTGTTGGAAATAGCTGTAAGTATTAAGTAGGTGTTACCTACTCATATATTTAAACAGGTAGGTAGCGAAATTTCACGCTCTCGGAGAATAATATTAAGTAGACAGGTAGGTAATCTGATGTGAGAAAAACAGTTTTTTTTATTATTTCACGCAGTTTTTAATTACTTTTTCCGAGTTTTATTACCTACTTTCTGGTGGGCTGGCGGTCACCTGTTTTCGTGCGTTCCTTGCTCTTCAATTCTAAGTATTTTTACGAAGTTCAATGCAAAAACCCATGACACAATCGGCTTGAAATTTCGAAAACAATATAGATACCCATCACAAACGTGGACGAAGTTTTAATTAATTATACCTACAAAACGACTTTTGTCAGTCCGCCTTGTTTGAGATTAACGTTTGACACGATCTTATTCCCAAAGATATAAGGTTGGAGGTTAGTAACGGAATTACCTATACCTACCGAAGTTTGCTTTTACATGAAAGTTCAAACTTATTACGCAAGAAATAAGATACGATTTCTAGGGAAATAAAATTCGAATCTATAATTATTATCGTTACTTCATTACATTCAAAATATTTTGTCAATGAGAATATGAGTTCCTTTGTTTGTTACGCATCATCATGAAGGACATGGGTTCCCATACGAGGTTCATTTGCGGCTACACCCAAATTGTCATAAGAATACCTATTCCTATGAGAACTCGGATGAAGCCGCATAAAATACAAAAGTGAGTGTTTATTTGTTACCTACGCTTTCAGTTTTTACGCAGTGGCGTAGCTAGCCCTTATGGGGCTTGCTATAACGCCCCATATAAAAATGTCTTGGCGGGGTCTTTTGCAAAAAGGACGGTGACGTTTTTTTAAGTAAATAAATAAACCGTCGGCGTCCTGTATAATAGATTCAGTGGTAGCTAAGCCCCTATATTCAGTGGTAGATAAACCCCCCTGCTTCTGGCGCTTTAACTACACAACCGATCATCATGGAATTTTGCCTACCTACCTGCCATCATAATAGGCCTTTAATGTTCCCACTGCTGGGACACAGGCCTTCTCTCGGTGAGAGGGAACCTACCTATCAGGAAAAGGACAAAGGATACGTCCTTACGGTAACGCGTGTGAAACCGCGGGAAAAGTTTAAAAATAAAATGCGGAATAAAAATCGTAACCTTTTTATTTTGAAACATTAATTTTTGAAAACTTCAAAACAAATCCTACACCTACTCTAAATTAAAATATACTTACAACAAAATGTATAAAATCAAACTATACAAATAGACAATAGATTAAAAACAAGTTGTTAATATATTTTTTACAAGTTTATATTTTTATTGATTTTTGTAACAGATTACTTATACAGTCTACCAATGACTACCTAGTAATATTAAATGCTGCCGCGAAACAAATGTAAAATTTCCATCCATTCAATTGTGTATTGTCAATTTTGTATTGTCCATTTGAAATAAGATTAGATATTTAAACAAACCTTTTTTACAATCGGTTCAACCGATTGTGACTTCTATTCAGTAGGAATAAGGATGGCTTTAAAGCAAAAAAGTGGTTACAACACCAACTGTTTACTGCAGATACCATTTATCATGCTTACAAGTCGTACAACGCAATAGAGGTCAAAATCAGTTGAACGGACTGTAAAAAAAGGTTTAATTAACTGTCTAATGTTATTTCAAACGGAGGATAGATTAGTATAATTTGACTAGGCTGGTGCCCGGGAACATTCCCAGTTAGTGAGAACACACATAAGCTAAAGATTTTGTCTTTTTTGAACTTTTTAGATTAGGTTTCTTCTCGCATGTTTCATAATAAAATAATAAAAGATAGAAATTAAACGCATATCTTTTACACCCACAATGTGTTACTGAGAATTTTCGACAGTTTATTGATGTAGTTGGTGAGTTAAACTGATAGCTAAAAACCATCCTTATAACTGTGCAGGTGTGATACTAATTTTGAGAAATGTTATTTACTTATCCTTTGTGCATCATTTATGGCCATAACTAACCGGTCGGCGTAACAAAAGAAGCAAACATAATAGGCAACTCCAGAAATGTAAACTTCTATTGTTACGCCTGCCGCTCATCACATTAAAGATAGCGCGAAATGAGCACTTTTACATGTCACTTCTACTTACTTACTAAATCTTACCAGTAACTAAGTATGTTATTATATTTTTACTTTTATTTTAATTCTATGTGGTTTCACCGACACGTTCCCATTCCCAGCAATTAGGAATATCCCCGGGCACTGGAAAGATTCTTTTGGGAACATTTTCGGGAACGGCACATTACTACTCACACTATTCCTTCTCTTACAAACTTACACTCTACATAAACATGTATTTTATTTGCTATACTAATATTATAAAGAGGAAAGATTTGATTGTTTGTTTGCATTGAATAGGCTCCAAAACTACTGCACCGATTTGAAAAATTCTTTCACTGTTGGGAAGCTACACTATCCCCGGGTGACATAGGCTATATTTTATCCCCGTATTCCTACGGGAAAGGGAACTACGCGGGTGAAACCGCGGAGCGCTGCTAGTTTTAAATAAATATGCATCTGAATACTTATGCAATCCTAATACTTTAAAAGTCGCTTTCATACTAAACACCTGAACTAGAAAGCTTCATAAATTCCAGGTGTTCCTGGAATCCCGGGATATTTTTTACAAAAATAATAATCTAAAAATTAACTTTAGGTAAATTAAATATGCATCCGATTATCCGATTTCTAATTATGACACAACATCAACGAACGACGTGACTGGCGTCTTTCCCAAATCGAGCAATGAAAGAAAGAATCAGTGTTTGAGAAACAATGCTTAGAAATACCTTAATTCTTTTATTTTGATAAATAAAATAATTACAAAATGAAAATACTACATAAGGATTATAAAACTATGCTACTATTTATTGTGAAAGTTTGTGGGAATGGATAGATATTGTTTGTTACTTTTTCACGCTAACGGAAAAACGGATTTCAGTGAAACTTGGCACTTAAATTGACCATGACCTGTATGAACACATAGGATTGGTTCCTACGGAAACTCAGGTGATTAAAGTGCATTATTTACTAGTGCCCTAGAATCGGAGTTCGTCATCTAAAGCTAAGGCTACGACATTATACACCGTGCACTCAGTGTGTGCTTCCTAATGCGCCTAGGTCATTAAAATCTTGGCAGGTCGGCGGCATTTCTTTCCAACGTTCTTCAGGCGCCTTTTGACGGTGTCTATTGAAATCTAAAACAAATAAATATTGTCAATTTCAATACATACTTACATAAAATTCTTTATTATGAAAAATGGTACGGGACGGGCCAACTTGACTAAATGAGTTTGTGACGGTTAAAATTATTATTCTTCAAAATATAAACATAGACAGATAAATGATCTGCCGTATTGCGTGCTTCCACCTTTGTTGGGGCGCGTTGTAGACAACTAAACATTTATTATCTAATAGTAATAATTTTTACTGAGTCTGGTCCGCCGCCGCCGGCGCGCGTAAAACCGGTTTGAGTGCGCGCCGAGCGCCCTTACAACATGTCTATTAGGTAATTTAGGTAGTAGGTATTACCTATTTTAATCAACGTTGTTATTCACTTCTCAAGAAAACCATGTATTATGTAAATAATGAATAAGTTAATGTGATAAGTGTGATTACAAGCTAAGGTATGCATGGACTCACGCTGTACGCTCGTGTGCTCAAAAAATGATCGGCAGTTCGGCACCGACCATAGTCGCATCGTCTGCCGCCGTCGTGGTTCTCGCCTAGAGTTGGCGGTGGTGGGCTTCTAGGGTTCCGCTTTCTTGCCACCGCCGCCCGAAGCCAGAAGTAAAAAGTTTTCTTTTTCTGGAACGAAACAAATAGCTATAGTTTATTTGCACATACACACACAGGCAAACATGTATTAAAACTTAAATATAATTCCCTACAAAATATAATCTGCCTAGCCTTTTCCCAACTATGTTAGAGTCGGCTTCCAGTTTAACCGGATGCATCTGAATACCAGTATTTTACATGGAGCGACTGCCTATCTTACCTCTACAACCCAGTTACTGGGTAATACAATACCCTTGATAAGACAGACAGAAGAAGCCTGAATGTCTGACATGGTTGTCAGACATTCAGGCTTCCACCGAACTTTAACGACTGTCAAAGATCCACAAATAACAGCCGGGACCAACGGCTTAACGTGCTTTCCGAGGTACGGAAGGGTCTTGGTATATGAAGATGGTCACCCATCCATGGACCAACCGCTCAAGCGTAGCTTAACCTGATCGATCGACCCGTGTGGCTGTTATTACCTAGCCACAAGCCCCTACAATAATAGGTAGCTAACTTATAATCATTAAATTATTTACACACAAACATCGCTACCTTTACATTACATTTACAATCTGATTTCGTGGTAGGTAACTAGATTCTTACTAAACTTGGGCTCGCGAACACGCTTGACCCAGCAATGTTTCAACGGACTAAAAGAAAGTGCGTAATTGCGTAGGTAAGTATTTAAAATCCAATCACTAGCTACTTACTGGATTAACTTTTGTTTAGAATATTTCACGACTTAATGGAATCAAAAACAATAGTTCATTGTGAATTTAAGCTTTCACGGGGGGGGGGGGGGAGTGCTGCAGCTAGCAGCTACACTCTACTTGGAACAGTGCTCACCATTAAAAACTTACATTATCAGAAACTCTTAAGAAAGAACACAAAGACGATACCTACGTAATTAACCCTTCTGTTAACTTATTTCGAATATTCTATAGAAAAACACATAAGACACATATTTTTTTTATTAGCCTTTGTTTATTTTGATAAAAATAAACAATAAATATATAAAATATTACTCACCGTTATGCCCGTCTGCCGACACTGTCACCAGGCATCCACTCAATCGAAGCGCTATGATTAGCGATGTGCCGTTCCCGGGAATGTTCCCAAAGTGGGAATGTTCCCATAAGAATCTTTCCAGTGCCCGGGAATATTCCCAATTGCTGGGAACGTGTCAGTGAAACCACATAGAATTATAATAAAAGTAAAAATATAATAACATATAAAGTTACTGGTAAGATTTAGTAAGTAAGTAGATTTGACATGTAATGAGTACTCATTTAGTAACTTGTCATTCATTGTATTAATTTTAGAAAGAGGTAAATAAAAATTTCGAATGTAGGAGACTAGGAGGTTTAGAGATTCATCATCATCATCATCGTCATTTCAGCCGAAAGACGTACACTGCTGGACATAGGCGTCCCACAAGCTTTGCCACTTCGACCGGTTCTGTGCTTCCCGCATCCAGCGGACTCCTGCGGCCCTCACAAGGTCATCGGTCCACCGTGTGGGAGGCCTTCCAACTTTACGTCTTCCGGTACGCGGTCGCCACTCCAGAACTTTTCAGCCCCATCGGCCATCTGTTCTGCGAGCAATGTGCCCTGCCCACTGCTACTTAAGTTTGGCAATTCTTCGGAATATGTCGGTTACCTTGGTTCTCCTGCGGATCTCTTCATTCTTGATTCGATCACGCAGGGAAACTCCAAGCATAGCCCTCTCCATCGCCCTTTGGGTTACTTTAAGCCTTTTATGAGGCCCATTGTGAGCGACCACGTTTCGGTTTCATATGTCATCACTGGCAACACGCACTGGTCAAAGACTTTCGTGTTGAGACATTGCGGTATGTGGGACGAGAAGATATTGCGAAGCTTCCCGAACACTGCCCAGCCGAGTCGAATTCGACGATTGACCTCTTTCTCGAAGTTGGACCTACCTAACTGGACAGTTTTTCCTAGGTAAACGTACTCGTCCACAACTTTCAGTGCAGCTCCTCCGACCGTTACGAGAGTGGGTGTTACATGGGTATTGGATATGACCTTTGTCTTGTCCATGTTCATCCTCCATGGTCTCAGCCATGACAACTATATCATCGGCAAACCGAAGGTGAGTGATGTACTCGCCATTGATGTTGATGCCAGCCCCTTTTCAGTCCACAACCTTGAAGACATCCTCCAGTGCAGCGGTGTAGAGTTTCGGAGAGATAACGTCTCCCTGTCTTACACCTCGCTGCAGAAGGATAGGTATTGAGGTCCGGTCCTGGAGTCGGACTGACATGGTGGCGTTTTCGTACAGACACTTCAACACCGCCATGTACTATATGATAATTGGCTCCCAAATATTGGAATGTGCAGCAATTGGGCAATTTTAGAAACGTTTAAACGTCCGCCAATCAGGGCAATGATACTTTCTTTCTAACACTGCATGGCGCGTCGTAGTTATAGTTATGTATAGGGTTTAGCTTGACGTGCTGGCGACTGTACATTCAGTTCAGAAATTGATATGGACGTAGTTCAAAATGAGAAAGGATATGTTGAACTAGAAGATTACAGTCGAACCCTGGATTCATCGAACCATTGTTTTGTTCCAGATTGTACAAATTCGGAACAGCTAAGAGTTCCCATGTATTTTAAAAAACAAATACTAATGGACGATAAATTATATGTCTCACCTAATGCCCGAGTATGTGAAGAACATGCAACTATATAATTGGGAACTGTTGAATGAATACCAGTTCACAAGATTTATAAGGAAAAAAAAATCAATAAACATTATAGATTTTGAAAATGTTGAAAATATGAACAACCATATCTGTCGTTATTAGACTGGCTTGACTGTGTTGAACTTTTTAGCATGTATTACAAACCAATTATCAACTGTGGGTAAAAAACCCAAAACAGCTTTAGGATTATACCTAATGAAAATAAGAACTGGGGAGCCAACGGGACGAATTGCATCATTAATGAGCATGAATAAATCTGTGACATGCAGTTATATCAAAAGGGCACATAACTGCATCAAAGAATTTTATGTACCAATACATTTAGGTAGGTATAAACCATATTCCTTGAGCAAGCCTATCCAGTAGAATTTCATTTTCTTCCACTACAGCATTACAGACAATATATATTATCTTTCTTTCTTCTAGATTAGTTTTCTTAAATTCCCTTTTGCTATAAATCTATAGTTTTATTTTTCAGCCAACTAGGTCCCTGCACCCACAATTCAAGCTTTGCATACTCGGAAGGGTTTATTCCTCGCGAAGCACAATCTGCAGGATTTTCCTTAGACTGGACGTGCGACCATTGATGGTTGTCCATGAAGGCGAGTATTTCAGAAACTGTTTCCGACAAATGTTTTCCATCGACTTGGGTGGCTACTCAATCAAGCGAGTACCACTGAAGAGTCAGTCCAAGCACGTATATTTTCTTTTGCAATTTCTACGGTGTCTGAAACTTCACAAAGAAGTTTTGTGAGGAGCACAGCACCACATAACTCTAATCGGTGCTCTAACGGGTGGCGGCGACACTGCATAATAATTTGACGTAAATCTAATTTCAATCTTGGGCCAACTATTAAATCATAATTTCTCAGGAACGTAACTCACTCTGAATATTGCCCCGAGAACGATGGCAAGAAAATCTTTGGTAGGTACCTAGCTGTACGTTGGGTATTTTTGTTATTACTAGGTACTTAAGGAGATTTAATATTTTAACTCAGACTTGTATGTCAAATATGCATCTTCTGTTTGATCGTAGATTATTATGTCTGATGTAAAATAAACATATATTTTTTGACGTCTTCGTCAGTAGCCTTTTCTACAATGCGCCTGTGAGTTTCTACAAACCACTCCACAGTGTACGTTACCCTAGCAAGAAAGTGTCTCCTAGAGTTATATGAGTAGAACGTATAATGTGTGCCTTATCTGCTGTAAATGTGCCCCCACATAAAAAATGTGTGCCCCCTGTCGTTTTGGAGAAAAACGGAAAAAACGATTCTTGCTGGGGTAACGTTTTTTTAGCAGGAAAAATCTAAACGAATGATCGGAGAGAGAAAACTGTGCATGGCCAGAGAGCTTATATGTGTGCCAAAATGTGCCCCCAAAAATAAAATCTGTGCCCCTTCAGGTTTTCGAGATATTGCATTTCCTGCTGGAGTAACGTTTTGATGAATCGTATATCTCTAAAACCATTGCATGTGCCCCTGTAGAATAAACATACACGAGTAGCTCTTAATGTGTGCCCCTTAGTGCCCCAATTAGATTTAAGAAAATATTTATAGTTTTCGAGATATCGCGGTTTTATGAAAACCCGAAAAAACATCGCAGGGCTTAAATGAGACAAGGCACAAGTTCGCTGAAAACTGTATTCGGTCCTTCTTGACGCTATTAATAACCATACAAAGTTTCAAAACTGTTCATGCATGCGTTTTTGAATAATCTTGCTAAAAGTCAAAACGATGGTGTCATAACTTTGACGGCAAAATACAAGGAACCGGCTCAATCCCAGATGTGTAGGTGTGAACCAAAATCGTGTGCCTTTAGTCAAAAATATATGGTGAAAATATTCAGCTTGGAATGTTTCGCATTAGGTTAATATAAAAAAAAAAAACAAAATATGTAAACAACGGCTGGTTATCCGACCAAATTCCAATGACTACTAAAAAGCGACTGATTCATACATATCGATGACCTTCTTTATTGGACGTATTATACCTAAGCTGTTGTCCGTACAGTCGCGTTGAAAAGTTTTAGGGGCTAATTAAAAATATATATTAAATGCACCTTGTGACTATATGAAATGAACCAGCTTGTTGATGTAGAAATTACTATTTTTATTCCCTTAATTTTAATTCTTAAAGTAAGTATTGCATCAAATCACAGATTAAATTTCCTCCCTATAAATATTATAAATTATTTGCACGTTGTGTAGTCGTTATTATTTAAAACACAGATCAGTTTTTCATCTAAGTTTAACATATAATTAGTAAATTCAGCAATCAATTCAAGCATCACAAAAAATCAATTATAATCATCAAAATCATCAATACTACGCTCTAAGTTCATAAAGCTGTAGGGATGACTTTTTCTGTTTTTTTTCCTACGCCTTTATGAACTTGGAGGGTTGTATTGGTGATTTTGATGCTTATAATTTTGTAACTACATACTTTTTAGTAGTCATTCAAATTTGGTCGGATAACCACCCGTTGCTTACATATTTTGGTTTTTTGTTAATATTAACTTAATGCGAAACATTCCAAGCTGAATATTTTCACCATATATTTTTGACTAAAGGCACACGATTTTGGTTCACACCTACACATCTGGGAATGAGCCGGTTCCTTGTATTTTGCCGTCAAAGTTAAGACATCATCGTTTTGACTTTTAGCAAGATTACTCAAAATCGCATGCATGAACAGTTTTGAAACTTTGTACGGTTATTAATAGCGTCAGGAAGGACCGAATACAGTTTTCAGCGAACTTGTGCCTTGTCTCATTTAGGCGCTGTGATGTTTTTTCAGGTTTTCATAAAACCGCGATAACTGGAAAACTATAAATATTTTCTTAAATCTAATTGGGGCACTAAGGGGCAGACATTAAGAGCTACTTGTGTATGTTTATTCTACAGGGGCACATGCAATGGTTTTAGAGATATACGATTCATCAAAACGTTACTCCAGCAGGAAATGCAATATCTCGAAAACCTGAAGGGGCACAGATTTTATTTTTGGGGGCACATTTTGGCACACATATAAGCTCTCTGGCCATGTACAATTTTTCTCTCTCCGATCATTCGTTTAGAATTTTCCTGCTAGAAAAACGTTACCCCAGCAAGAATCGTTTTTTCCGTTTTTCTCCAAAACGACAGGGGGCACACATTTTGTTATGTGGGGGCACATTTGCAGCAGATTAGGCACACATTATACGTTCTACTCATATAACTCTAGGAGACACTTTCTTGCTAGGGTAACGTACACTTGCAATAGCCGACAGTAATATTTTATCTAGCATTTCATCTGTGAAATACTGGCTCCAGATTTAATGCGGAGAAGACGAGGGATTGAGTGTCTCTATAAGGTGTTCCTCTCTTTTTGGCAGTAGATATGTTATGTTGCTATGTTCGTGTACGATAAGACGCCACCGTCTTAATGATGACCAGCGAAAGCGATTCTTACCGCAATAGTTTATCTTCCTGGACCTCAATCAATCAACTCAGCCTATCGCAGTCCACTGCTGGACATAGGCCTCTCCCAGGTTGCGCCATAACACTCTAGAAAGCAAAACTCCTTTTTCTGGACCTGTTAGTTCGCAATAGGGTATTTTCCAATTTGATAAACACTAATTTAATTTGAAGATTGGGACGATATATTTAACAGAAAATTAAAATTATTTATATCCATTTTCTCCATTAAAAACGATTAAAATCAAATTTTTTTTCGTTGTTTTGCATTTACCGCTAAAACGCTCCTTACGATGACTTTTTATCACGTGACATCATGACGTCAGCTTTGTGTAAACAGCACCAGTACAAATACTTATTTTGGCGCAATTTTAGAAGTATTTGTGCACAGAAGCACCGCACACCAGTGGTTTCACTTTCTATCCATAAAAAATCTTGTTAATTATAAACACGACACTCACTTGTTTACTTACTAACTACTTTAGTTTACACAAAGTTGACGTCATGTGATAAAAAGTGATCGTAAGGAGCGTTTTGGCGGTAAATTCAAAACAACGAAAAATAAATTTGGTTTAAATCGTTTTTAATGGAGAAAATGGTTATAAATCAATTAACTTTTATTACATATTTCGTCCCAATCTTCAAATTAGAACAGTTTTTAATAAATTGGAAAATACCCTATTGGTACAATGGGGCTTCGCCGTCTGACGATAATGAAATGAGGAAAAACCGGAGGCGTAATTTATAGCAGATTGTCTTCCACTAAAGCCAACTCTTCTTCGCCAACAATTTCAGAATCCAATCCTCGAACTTCCTCCAACACAAAATCATCTCCTATATCAACCTCCCCATCAATACATATAGTCTCTATTTGGTTATCCTCTTCATCGGATGGTTTTACCAGCAGACAACACGCAATAATTATTCTGATGGGAAACGCCGGCCTCATCTAGTTTTAAAAAAAAAATTATTGACGTGTAAAAGTGTTTGTACAAACCTACTTACAGAAATAAAATCATTTATCAATTATATTATTAAACGTCATTTTTCACTAAAGCAATAAAACAAATTCAATATTAAAAGTTACGTAACTACCTACCATCGCGCGGTCTCTCAGACCAATGAAAAAAGTTACATACACACTGTTGAGTTTGCACACGCGGTAGGTACTCGTTACGGGAAAGGGCACGTCACAATCAAACGCCGGTTAGAGACACACTGTTTATTCATTCAATATGGCGGGGGCGCAACAGGCGCGTCGCTTGGCCAAGGTATTATCAACATACAGCCTATGCCCAACACAACATCTCCCCACCCTAGTTAACAAACCCCATAAGAATATTAAGACACAATAATAAAATAATATACAATCAACCTCCATGCAATCAACAATAGTAATACCACTAAATATAAAAATACAATTACAAATAGGGTGCATAATCAACCCTTGGTACGTTGCGTAGGAGCCTGTGTGGACACCTAGAAATCGGTGTCCCCTGACTGTTTTCCCCAACCCCTTCTTCCCCCGTTTGAGGTTGAGGCTCGTACACCCCAGCTGTCAAGTCATCGTCCTCTATGCTACAAGAATGAGGATCCCTTACATTTTTTACCATTTGGTTTTCGTGTTTTCGTTCGTTGGTAGAAGTGACACTGTCTTTAATAAGGTATAACACCGACCCTAATCTTTTTATGACAATACCCATACACCATTGATATTTGTTTTTATTTACGTATTTTTTATATAAAATTTCGTCTCCCGGCTTAAACACTTGTCGGTTGTTCCCTCCGCTAAACTTAATCTGCGAGCACTGTTTTCGTTTAACATTATTTACCAGTGATGTGAGCGGAGGCGGCGGTGGCGTCGGGTTAAGAATGTCTAACCGTGTTCTGAGCTTACGCCCGAACACTAGCTCAGCCGGTGAGAAACCTGTGATAGAGTGAACGGAGTTCCTGTAATCGAATAAATATTTTAAAAGCTTTAACTTACAGTCTCTTTTACTGTGTGATGATAAAATACTTGATTTTATTCCTTTCTTTACGATTTTTACAAAACTTTCCGCTTGACCGTTACTAGCTGGATTATACGCTGGTGATGTTAAATGGTTTATACCGTTTAGTGAGCAAAAATTTTTGAACTCAAAAGACGTAAACGCTGTACCATTATCGCTAACGATTGTATGCGGTAACCCGTATTTGGACATGAAATCATAAAGTTTCTCGGTTACTGTCGCGGATGAGGTCGAGTTACTGACGTCATAAACTTCCACCCACTTAGTGTGTGCATCTACAACTACCAAAAACACAAGGTTGTTATTGATAGGCCCGAGAAAGTCTATGTGCAGTCGATGGAACGGCGTTGGTGGGTATTTCCATGGAGCGAGAGGCGCTCGTGGCGGAGAGGGCCGCAGCTTTTTACAAATATCACACGAATTGATCATTATCTCCACGGCCTCATCTATACCCGGGTACCAAAAGCGTGATCTGACTTCTGATTTAGTTTTAACAATCCCTAAATGTGAGTTATGCAATTCTTTTAAAACCTTATTACGTAATACTTCCGGTAGTACAACTTTATGTCCTCTCATTAAACATCCGTTCTCGTAGGATAATTGGGTTTTACACAAATAATAAGGTTTTAAACGTAAATCTACAGTTTTCTTAGGCCAACCATTAAGGACTAAATTAACTACTTTTTTTAAAGTAGTATCGTTATCAGTTGCATCGCGTAACTCATCTAAGCTCACTGGCAAGCTACCCTCTACAACAAAGTGGACATATGACGCGCGGTCGATCAGCGCAGCGGCTGCGGCCGCGTGAGCGCCGTCGTCCCCCTCTGCGCCCGCTTGCGGTTTTTCATAGTGTAAACTGGCCCGTGACAAAAAGTCCGCGTTGTTATCGGCACTTCGTACGTATTCAATTGTATAATTGTATGCGGATAAAAACATTGCGTATCTTTGTAACCTATTGGCCGATACTTCTGGAATGCCCTTATGTGGCCCGAAAATTGATATTAGAGGCTTGTGATCTGTGCGTAAGATAAAAGAGTCTGATCTTCCATACAGGTACTGATGAAACCGCCGTACCCCAAATATGATGGCTGTTGCTTCTTTTTGAATTTGTGAGTACCGTTTCTCAGCTGAGTTAAGGGTGCGGGATGCAAACGATATTGGTCGTTCAACTCTATCATTCCCAATCTGTGATAACACAGCACCTAGACCGTATGGAGAAGCGTCAACGGTTAAAATTATTTTTGCACTGGCATCAAAATGTGTTAATACTTGATCAGATGTTAACCTTTCTTTTATTTCAATAAAAGCGTTATTGTGTACTGCTGTCCATTCCCACTTTATCCCTTTTTTTAGCAAATCATACAAGGGGCACAAGATACTAGATGCTCTTGGTACAAAATTCCTATAATAATTAACAAGCCCTAAAAAAGATTGTAACCTGTGAATGTCTGTGGGAACTGGAGCCTCCATAATAGCTTTAACCTTTGATGGATCCTTTTTTAATCCGTCCTTGTTAATCACATATCCTAAATAACTAATTTCATCTTTGAAGAATTCACATTTTTCTTCCTGTAAAATTAACCCTGCATCTTGGAGTCTTTGTAGGACTACATGAAGCTTCTCCATATGCAACTCTGGAGTCTTTTCGGTTATTAACACATCGTCCAGCAAACATAATACCCCGTCTAACCCTGCCAGCACCTGTTCCATTGCCCTTTGAAATATAGAGGGTGCACTAGAAAGACCAAAGACCAGTCGAGTATATTTGAATAAGCCTCGGTGAGTATTTATACATGTTAAATTTTGTGACTCTTCATCTAATAAAAACTGATTATATGCCATAGATAAATCTATCTTAGAGAATTGCTGACCACCATGTAACTTAGAAAATAACTCATGTACGGTCGGCAATGGATATTGCTCAATAACAAGCTGTTTATTAATCGTGACCGAATAGTCAGCGCACAGTCTAACTGAACCGTTACGTTTTAGCACTGGTACCACTGGTGATGCATACTCAGAATGCTGTACTGGTTTTAAAACTCCCAAGTCCACCAAGCGCTGTATTTCTTTGTCAACTTTATCGCGTAAAGCAAATGCAATCGGGCATGCCTTAAAAAATATCGGTTTCGAATCCTTTTTTAATTCTAACTTTACACAATACTTTGTAAATTTACCTAATTTGTCAGAAAAAACATCGGGAAAACGGTTTTGTAATTGTTGAACGATACTATTTTGATTATTTACGAAATGACAACTAGTAAGCTTGAGTTGAAACTTAGAAATAAAATCTCTACCTAAAAGCGGCGGGCCTCCGTTACGTATGACGTACATGTTGAGCGTGTGTGTGTGCTGCAGGTATGTAACGGGCAGCCGCATGTAGCCTATACATTCCATGACGTCACCCGTGTAACTATAAAACGTTTGCTCCGCAGCTAGTAACGGTATCTTACAAAAATTTTGATTGTACGTTTTTTCCGATACCTACCACTGACACAGCAGATCCACTATCTAACTGAAATTTAAACCTAAACCCATTTATTGCAATCACTTCTGTCATAGGTTCTCCTCGGGCTGATCCGATATTAAATAATGACTTACCATCGTCGCCCTCGCTCACCTCACTGGCCTCTTGAGCCGTCACAAAATGCACTTTGTTTTTACACATCCTACGTAAATGACCCTTCGAGTTGCACTTTTGACATTTATAGTTTTTGAACCGGCACTGGGATGACTTGTGGCTTTTACCACCACACACTGAACGCTTATTCTCATCTGACAAGCTAGCCGTTTTGCTAGCCTCCTGTTCTTTGTCTATCTTGTATAGCTCAGTCTGTTGTGATGTAGAGGAGCCCCGAGTTGTGAGGACGGCGGCAGCGCCTGCGCGCGCGCAGCGCACGCTCTCTGCTAACTCCACCGCTTTCGCCAACGTCAAGGACTCCACGTCCCGTGCAAACAGTTTTTCGCGCTCCGGACCCGCTAGCATACCCATCACGAACTTATCCCGAAGAGCTTCTTCTACGTTGCTGAAGTCGCAGTGCACTGTAAGCCCCCGAAGTCTTGCCGCCCATTGCGTGTGCGTTTCGCCGGGCTGCTGCACCGCTGCATAAAAATTATAACGCTCACCGAAACCGCAACGCTTGGGTACGAAATGGTTATCCAGTAAACGAATTATTTCGGCGTAGGCCACATTTTGAATGTCGTTTGGCGCGGATAAATCTGCGGCAAGTTTGAAGGTGGCGTCGTTGAGTGCGCTCAACAAAATGGCGCGCCTTTTTGTTCCTTTCTCGTCGGTTGTCGCGTCGATATCGTTAGCGATGAACCATTGCGTGATGCGGCCTTTGTACGTCCGCCAGTCGTGAACATTATGGTCGAACGTTGCTAATATTCCGTAAGTCGCGTTCATCCTCGTCGCCACTGTTGAGTTTGCACACGCGGTAGGTACTCGTTACGGGAAAGGGCACGTCACAATCAAACGCCGGTTAGAGACACACTGTTTATTCATTCAATATGGCGGGGGCGCAACAGGCGCGTCGCTTGGCCAAGGTATTATCAACATACAGCCTATGCCCAACACAACACACACTAAATGTCAACGCGCGACATTGTGGGTAGCGGGTAGAAGGTACATAAACGCTCAAAATGTAAAGATGCGCACTAAGTTATTCACCAAAATAATTTAGTTGGTGTCTGTGAGACCGCGGGTAGGTAGTTAAGGGTAACATACCATCTTCTACGTTTGCGCGGTTTGCTTTCGGTAGGTAGGTAATTCGGTAGTCGTTCGTATTGTGTTTATGTTTTCGTTTATACGTTTATATTTTATGGTGTCGCAGCCCCATGCGAGTGCTCCACTTATCTGTGTAATACGAAATCGTTTAATAGACGTTTATATTTTATAGTATCGTAGTAGCCCCATGCGATACTTTATTCTTTATAAAATAGTTGCAAACTATAGATTTTCTCAGATTATAAAAAAACTGCTCTCCTAGTTTTATACTATTCATGTTAAATGCCTGGCACAGATATATATATATACGCAATAATTTATATAAAATACCTTAGCCGTAGGGAAAAGTTCAACTTTTATAAACCCTCATATTTTTTGTCCACTTCTGCTGAGCAACATGCACCTTTTTTTTATATAGAAGATTAGTAGTAGGTATTCAATGATATAGATTTGATATCTGTACATTCTGGGGTACAAGCCCATACTATTTTTGTGTTTTTGTAGGCTTAAATGCTTTTCAATTAAGTAGTAACATTGGTAAACAGTATTGATATGACGAAGACGATGACATTTAAGATAATTTGAACTACAAATCTGTTCGATTATACAACATGTAACATACTTAGGTTTGTATGAGCAAAAAACTTAAAAAAAAAACAACCGACTTCCAAAAAACACTAGAAAGCGAAAAATAACTTTAATTCGGAAGTCGGTGACTTTGGATATGTATTTTAATAATTTCTTGTCACCGCCTTCCGAAATTAAAGTTATTTTTCGCTTTCTAGTGTTTTTTGGAAGACGGTTTTTTTTTTTCACTTTTTAGTTATAGTACCTACCCCACACCAATTCGAAATTTCATCATCCTTGGGGTCAAAACAATGCATATTATGCTATAGCAGCAATCTCGGTTAATTTGCTGTCATTTTTCGAAGAGTTCATCATCCGATCTATATAAAATTTCAATGGGACCATTTCGAAATAAACCCCTTTCGAACAAAAAAAGAATTTTGCAAATCTCCTAACCTAACTAACTCCTAACCGTTAAAGAGTTGTACCTTCCTTCATCAGCTCAGCGTCATGAGATGATGATGATCACATGCAAATGTCTCAATAGCTTTAGAAAATATTTGAAAAACATTGTTAATACCTGTTAAGTTTGAGGGTTGCCCTCGATTTCCCTGGGATTCCATCATCAGATCCTGACTTGGTGCCAATGGGACCACCTCAGGAGTATACTCTTTCAAATAAAAAAAGAATTTTGAGAATCGTTCCACAAATGGGGGAGAAATCGGGGAACATACATAAAAAAAAAAAATCGTTCGGTAGAACATATAACCTCCTCCTTTTTTAGAAGTTGGTTAAAAATTGTTTCGGTCTTCGTATTATGGTTTCGACTCAATACTCTGAGTATTGAGTCGAAAGCATAATACGAAGACCGAAACAATTTCTTTTAAAGCAACCTTTACCAATAAGGAAAACGTGTTGAATCTAGCATTACTTTATGCCTTTAAACATTGAGCCGCATTGCCTTAATGTAAGATTTAATTTTCTTTGGCTCAATCGACGTAGATATGGCAAAATACATTATGTTACTGTAATCGTTTCAATAGTCGATTATGAACAAAGTGCATTCAGGACTTGAATTCTGTTACACCTTGTATAAAATATTGTTTTGCCATTAGGCAGTAGACTAACTTATTTTGATTGCGAGTTAAAAAGAAATCCTTTCATATTGCAGATTATTTTAATGAATGTTTTATTAAATATATTAATGTGCTATGCCGATTATTGTTGAACTGTAATACCTATCTTAAAAATCTCTCATGTTATAATAATGTTGCATGCCTATTTTATGGTAGATTGTACAAGGATCACCCATATTATAACTGTCATCTTATTTACTGTACCTGAAATCTATGCAAATAAATTTTTACTTTACTTTACGGGTAGGTTTTAGTCAGTAAAAGTCACGCCCTCCTGCTCCACCCAGAGCGGGAAATGTTATTTGATGATATGCCAACGTCAAAAAAAAGAACCCTCGAACCCTAGTTCAATAACTTTCGATTCGATTTTAATAATAATAATAATTCTGTGAATACATACGTGTTATGGTCGCGAAATATAATTTAACACAACACGACACTGACCTGCAAAAGGGAAAAAACGTAAGAAAAATTGAACTTCGCGGGTTAGGTATCTTAGAGCATCTACCTTAAGTTACATAGGTACGTTAAGAAAGTAAGTACAAATAAATGTTGGGTCTGTTAGACTAGCTAATTAGCGCGTCTGTCTCCAGAGACAGTAGTCCAATGTAATATAGATTGTATATACAGGAAAAGTTTTTATCCAGTGCGCAAATTTTAACCATGAATTCAGCATATATAGATACTAGCTGACCCGACACTACCCTACCTACACTACACTACCCTACCTACCCTACATTACCCTACCTACCCTACACTACCCTACCTATCCCACAATACCTACCTACCGTACCTACCTACCCTACCTACCGTACCTGCCTACCCTACCCTATCTACCCTATTATCCTATCCGTGAAAATTTTCGTTTTTCGACAGCCAACTTTTATACTTTTTTTTAGTTTTGAAAGAACTGAACGGGATAAAAAATAAGCTCTAAGCTACCTCCCCACCAATTTTCAGCCAAATCGGTTCAGCCGTTCTTGAGTTATAAATAGTGTAACTAACACGACTTTCTTTTATATTATATATATAGATACCTGTACATATTATTATTTTAAGTCCAGTAGTTTTTAATTTATGAAAATTTATTTGAAAGTAGACTTTCCATATTAATCATCAATATTTAATGTACAAAGTAACTATGTATTTGCGATACACAGTTATTGTGTTGTTTGACCAAAAATGCATAATTAAATATGTAAACTATATACCGAAAGTCGTAGTTCGTTTCTCTACGTTACTTAAGAGGCTTTATACAGAATTTCGCTGATTTTCGGTGACTTACTTGATTATCAGTTAAAATTTGATATTTTTATAAGTTTTAATACAGAATATGAAATCTGGTTTCAATTTTGATCAAAATAAATTAGCTACTTTTTATTTTTACTATTTAATTTTGATTAAACCACCTCGCGGCCTCTTAAGTTAGATACTACAATAAATACATATAAATTTTGGGTCCCAAGACGCGCTTCTTCTGCAGACCATAGTCCAAAGTTTTACCTAATTGGATTGCATCCTTAACACATTCTAATTCCAAACATCGACAATAAATAATAAATTACTTATTATGAAAATTAGTTACACATATTTCTAAATATGCCATAAAGCAGCTCCGCTTTAAGTGTTTCTTGTGCATATAGTGTAGTCATTTTCCGAAGTACTCCCAGCCTGTAACAATAAAATGAGGAAACTTTAATTATGACATTAAATAAAAATAAAAAATGGTGAAATAAATATTTTTCCCATTCTTGGCCTTCTTGCTCCCTTTTGAGTGTTTTGCGATACCCACTCCCAATTAGGCAAATAAACAAATAAGTAAGTTCTAATGACTTCTTGCTAATAAGACTTCGATGTAGTCGTTTAAATATTTATAAAAATTAAATATATTAATCAACTAAATAATCTGAATGTTAATAATAGTAAAAAAATGTGATAATTATAAGATAAGCATTGTGAAGAAAAATGAAAACAATTTTATATTTTGAATAGAAATGTATAATGAATATAGTAAGATGATTGCATGCAGTATTTTTGTATTTTTAATTCATACAGCAAGAAATAAAAGGTTATTTTATATATTTTTTTTTTGCGATACCGGGATTTCTGTTCTTTGTGGACAAAAGTCCCTCGTCTACGCTGGCCTTAAGTCAATAAATAAATAATAAATATTTATTTATTTATTGACTTAAGGCCAGAATCGACATGCAGTTATTTATAAGCCGGGAAACACGGCGCGAAGGGATTGTGTTTTATTTTTGTCGAGTTTCATAAGAGGGGTAAGAAAGGGTAGCGGGGGTGAAATTTGTTGTAATTCTTGGTTTATATGCCGGACTAAAAGTTTCTGCTGGCGGGCAGGGATTGTGTTTTGTTTTCGTCGTATATAAATAGAGGAGCAGGCAACGAGGCGCGGGTAAACCTTGATTTTTTTCTGGCATACTACGCCCCCTTTAGGTTATGATAGCGAAGATAATGATTAGCGTATGATTAACCATACATTTTCCGCAGGATACGGAGACGCCCTGGGCGTCGGGAATCCCAGGCCGATTTCCGGCCACCGTAGGGCATGAGCTTGCGGACGGCGAGTAATGGGTAGCTCGCTATCCGGTAAGGACCAAGCCCAAGTCGACGGCGCGTTGTGTTCCACGCGCGCCTCAAAGAGATGTCAGGACAAAAATGATGGGGCCTGCAAGGGCCGACGCCTGTCAGGGGTGCGGGTTCGTTTAAAAGAGATACCACAGCCCCTGGCATACGGGCTAATGAAGGAACACGGGTGGGTTTTAGTCAGTAAAAGTCTGACACGCCCTCCTGCTCCACCCAGAGCGGGAGAAGTTATTTGACGAATTCCCACGCAAAAAAAAAAAAAAAAACCATACATTTTTGAAGTTTGAACATTTCTTAACTATAAGGAACTTTTATAAACAAGGGGGATTAACTGCGAGAATTTATGTCGGATTACGTATATGGCAAGCACAAACTATACCACCATGTATAGTTTGTGCTTGGCATATACGTAATCCTGATGACACTACAACGAAATGCGAGAGATCTGAAGGCCGATTCTTGTAATTAAAATGTTCAAATGTCGGATACTTATCAAAAATGTTTGGAAATTCGAGGTAATTTTGATAGATTGAGACTGAAATCAGACTGTGAACGTTCTTGAAATTACAAGATTGCCCATCTGAAGTTGATCTGATGATGGAGGCGGAAGACAGTCGAGAGAGCACCTCACCGGCTTATAGCAGCTCAATCGTGCTTGGCCTGATTTCATTCATCTTGTGATTCTCGTAAATAATGATGACTGGTTAATGAAATAAGCCCAGCACGATTTACCTAGCTAATGCTTATGAGGAAACTAGCCGCCGCACAGAGGAGTATTAGTCCTCAAAATCCGGTCAAAATTATTTCTTGCTATTTTTTTAATGGAGATGATTTAAAATGCCGACTTTAATGCTATGTCGTTTGAATAACGTAATAATCTTAGAAAAAAAAAAAACTACATATGAAATACGTAAGTTTTATTTAAAAACACAGTTTAAAACAAACATGACACAAGGTTTACGCACAATAAAATCATAAAAATACCTAACTCAGTCAGTACAACTTTCCACACCCACTTCTTGGATATTTTCAGGACCCACTTCTACAAATAATTCCATAGTTTCTGGTAAGAAACACCGGCTGCTCCTCAGCTTTTGTCTTTTTCGCCCACAGCTCATAAATGGATCTGAAGTCAGCAGGAGCCTATTCAAGACATATTTATTACATAGTTCTCTCGAGAATTTTCTCGTAAAATCGAGTCTGTAGGAACGAAAATGTTTATTTCTGGCTTCAGCAGCCTCTTCTGATAGTTGTCCGATAGGTAGAAGGGCATGTTTAATTATAGCAGGACCATGTACGAGTATTTTATGTAATGTAGGTGTCATGGGATGCCAATCATATAATTTGACATACAATTCCGCAGTCTCATTTGCGTGATTCGCAAACTTGCTTTCATTGATTTCATGACCAGAAGAAATGGCTTCTAATATTACTCTCAGCTTCTGTTTGAGACTTATGTCGATGCCTGTAATTTCAGCAGTTGTTTCAGGATCGCTGAAAAACCTTCTGGATGTATTTCCCGAGTTTGAGTTTCAAAAACCGGCTTTAGGAACGTCTACAATGAGTCCTGTTTTTTCCTTGAAGTCTTTTTGTATTCTTTCTTTTGTTTGTTTCACAATGTTTTTCTCATTTAGACTCCCAGCTTGCCACTTTTTCAAAGGCAGTTTATAGGCAATATGTAGAAGAGTCTCAAGTAATCTAATTCTCGCATGTAAAATTGAAATTCCGAATCTTAGTGCTTCGGGGTTTTCTGTCTTAGTTGCTTTAAAATCGTTAAAATCTTTTGATGTTTTTCCACATATTGTATAACATCGCATGGTAGAAGTTGTATTTGTAGCGGCATTGCACACCTTTGCATCTACCATAGTCGGAACCAAGGTATGCAAAACATTCATCTGTACACCATTCGAATTAGGTATCTCTGTCTTTCTCAATTGTTCTACTTGGTCCTTTATATACTTTATTTCATCTCTTGTGATATCGGCAGTTTCATGTAGGAATCGTATCCGAATTGGACGACAGAATCATGGTGACGAAGGTGTTGGGTTCTGCCACAAAAATTTCTTATGGTTTTCTATATTAGACTGTAATCTTATGGGAACCAACGAACTTTGGAATATATTTGCATCATCAGCTCCTGAATCATCTTGGAAGTTTTGCTGAAATCGAGTCTGTTGACTACCATCGCAACCCCATTTTGTTATAAGTTCCATATTAAGTAATTCTTCTGGAGTACAAGTTTCAAGTACATCCTCCAGATATTTGCATAATCTTGAAACTGTGTGATTTAATAAGTCTTGGAGGTGAACTTCGGCGCAAGTTTCTGTTACACGCATAGACTCTTCCCTCGGATAGCAATGCTTTTTTGCCTCTTTAATAAGCGAATAACACGGATAGATATTTTTGTTAGATTCGTGCAGTATCTCATACTGTCTCTTGGTCAAATCACACTCAATAAAAAGGGACAAAGCTTCTGAAGCTGAATGTTTCTTTGCAGACACTTTTTGAACGTCACACAGCATTTTTTTAATTTTTTTTGCTCTTGTAGGAGTGGCAGTGACCTCGTTTATTAATTTCGATGCTTCGATGTTTCCTGACTTTCGTTGACTAACACTGGCAGCGTATGTTAATTCTTGGACAGGCACTTGTTCTCGAAGTTCTTTTGTTTTTCGCCTCTTGCTGCGATCAGTTAATTCTTGGAATGACTTGCTTGGTCGCCCTTGTTTTGATGTAGACATTGTTGACCAGCTATGCATTGTTATGGAACTGTCTAGCCAGTTTTTATTTTGACTGAGAAAATGTGCTTCGGTATTGTTGGCTAAGCTCCATCTTTGCTTTAAATCGGATTTAAAATGTCTCAGATCATCCCTTATTATTCGAAACTCATTTTCTGGGCATTTCGTAATCTCCTTAACTTTTTGTTCCATGTCCAATAATTTTTGATCTAATTTTCTTTTAGTGCTGTCTCTAAAAAGCGTGTATAATGTTCGTTTAGACATTCGGATGTCACATGGAGCCGAACCTAAAATGAAAAAACAAACGCCTAAGTCAATGTGCAAAATAACAAAAAAAAAATACATTCAAAATATAAACGGTCTTTAAAAAAAATGGTGGCAAGATGGGTGACATATTTGTCTTTAGGTATCATAACAAATGTCTATAATTAGCTATAAAAAAAAAGTTTTTGCCCGACCATGCCCGGAACTATTACAAAAACACCTTTTTTCTGAACAGTTTAGTCAAAAATATCAATATTTTAGCATAAGTCATTACGAAACTAAATTTAAAAAAGGTACAATCATATTTTAGTATCATAATTAAGTACATACCCTGTGCTTCGGTACCCATTGAAAATGTTCACAAATATCTCCACAAACTACTCAAAACACAAACTGCAAAGTTGTTATAAAATACGGCGTATCGAAAACAAAGACGTGCTTATTCAACATCGGCTAGGGTTTGACTACCTGCACCCACAGCGGGCGCCCTTCCAAGCCGTGTTTGGAACCGGTTGATACTAGTTCGATTAGTGACGTGTGCAAGCAATGCAAATTGAGTGTCAATTGTTAATAGTAGATTTTACAACAAGTGCACAAAACAAACTATTTTTATCCGAGACTTTTAGCAGCCCGAGCCGAAGGCGAGGGCTGATAGTAATGTCGAGGATAAAAATGGTTTTGTGGACGAGTTATAAACTCTGCTTTTCACTTCGATTGCGAGGAAATAAAACAGTAGTATAACATAACATTTCTTTAATTAAAATTCAAAGTAAAATTAGAACAGTTTTGAATACTGAAGGAAATTGTTTTTCCCGGCATATTAACGGTATTTTTCTGAATTTGTGAAGACGACATATTGTGAGACGATGGCATATTATGAGAAGATGGCTCTGACGACAACAAGGAATCTCTGGATGTAGAAGGGACGGGCTCGCTTGGGATTAAATTAATGGCTTCTGTTATACGGTCGGTAATCTTGCTTTTGTTCTGTACGGATTCTTCAATGTATCCCTCAGCAACCTGATCAGACTTCCACCCGCCATGTCTTTTCAGCATTGTTAAGTTTGCTCCCGAATCTGCTAGAAGGGTGGCTGAGGTCCGGCGGAAGCAATGACCCGTGTAATTTTCGGAATTTTCTAATTTTAGAAAATTTGCGATCTGTTTGGGAAAGGCTGCAAATTTATTGCGTCCTATAACTTGCTTAGTGCACTTCCCATTTTGATAATTGAGGAAAAATTTATTAGTCGACACGTTTTGAGGACGTAGAGCTTGGTAATTTTTAACTATTTTTAGGTAATCTCCTTTGACAACAAATGTTCGCTCCCGTTTGTTTTTTGTGTCGGGTAAGTTTATTGCTTGCAAAAGCGTGTCCGTCTTTACGTCATTTACGGTAATGTTCGCAAGTTCAATGCCCCGGCACGCACCACTTATACCAAATACAAGTGCCACCTAAAACAAAATTAATAACTTTTATACACTTTAGAACAAAAGAGCAATAGGTATATGAGCAATAAAATATGAAAGGAATGTGTATTACGTACTTTTGTGGCCAAATATGTTTCATCTGGAGCGGTATTTAAGAAGGTTTCCACTTGATTAGCTGAAAGGACCTTGCTTTTCTTGCTTTTGTGCCCACTTGAAAGCCTCTTCAACAAAGATGTAAGCTTCGAATAATTTTGTATATTAACATTGTCCTTCATTTGTAATGTTGCTTTCAGCATGGAATATATACTCCACAGTGTAGACGGCTGAAGTTTTTTGGATAATTCATCAAAATAACTCAAAAGAACACTTTCCGAGAACGTAGTTACTAGTTTTTCTTTTCCCCAATTTACAAAATTATCGTAAACTTTGAGATATTTTTCCCGAGACTTTGGCGGTAATATCTGTTGCACAACTCTCTGTGCATTTATTTCCATAAGCGTATTAGGAGAGACTGTTAAATCCTCTTCTTCACTGGACATTTTTAACAATTTTAGCAAATTGAAGAAATTGATAAATGCACGAAAAAAGAACAAGAGCTGTTTCCCGCCGCTTTATTTTTTTTTAAATCTTACGACATTGATATTAGGCTGCAGACCTATACAGCATTTAACATTAAATTAATTTTGTAATAATAATTTTCTTAAATCAACTAACCTACCGTACTTGAATTAAAATTTTAATATCTATTATATCTTAAAAAACACATAAGGCAAATAAATTAAAGTAAATATTATATAATAACAAATTCTATCTATGAACTTCTTATTGCATTTGGCTGTATGGCTCATTTTCTTTGCCTTAATATAATACATTTATGAGTAGATACGTTAATGCCCTTGTGCACAAAATTCGATTTTGTGCAGCCTATACCCTGCACAAAGAAGCACTTTCAGAGCATGAGAAGTGAAAAATATTTTTTTGTGTCTTTTAACCGATGTTTGAGGTCGAACACTCCTGTGTGCGCCGCCGCGCGCCGGCTCGAACTCACTGGTGGGCGTGGCTAAAAAGCACGCTGTCTCAAACGCACCGGGCCCGGGAGAAACATGATATAGTGAGATGCACGATAATTCATAGTAAAATGGGAGTATAAAAAATTAAGAAAGGTCCTTTGGAAGGTCGAGTATTATGAAATAACCACTGCATAAATCAATTACCTACCAACAAAGTTATTTGAATTTTACGATATTTGTGATTTGTCGATACCGATCTTGTTTTGGAGATATTACGTCTTTAATTACTTATACACGCCAAAAGTTTCGGTTATATTAGCAAGAAAAACGAACCTTTGTTGCCTCATACTTATGCATAACTTTTTAATGGATTTTAATTTTAATTTTCTGTTTCCGCACATACAATATTTTGTATGACAGAATATTACGATGTATGATGTATGATTGATGATGATTTAATGTATGATGTAAATTGTCAAACAGTGGTAATACACTCCCGAAATTTGTATGGAAGAAATATGGACTCGTTTCCTCTTAAGGTCTCGCTTTAGACCTATCTAAGTTAAGCATCAATGGTTGTATCTGAATATTTTATTTTAATCATCACCTCATGGCGTTTTAATCCATTTAGAAGAGCTTTTGCTGTTGCTGTGCTTAAGCGTCTTCTGACTTTGGTTTCCTCTTGGTGCTTGCACCATCATCGCTGTCACCACCATCGGAAGATCCCTCTTCGTCCACTCCACTTGATTCTGCCTCTTTTTCGATTTGCCTTTTATTTTTAGCTTTATCTTTCTCTTCTCTAGCTTTTGATCGTTTGCTTGATGCAGCATCTAGGACAAATAAAATATTGTCAATTAAACAATTTTATTCAGCGTAACGGGTGATCAGTGGATAACGTATATGGTAAAGTCTCCGGGGTAGCCGGCGGAAATCAAATTGTCTTACGTTTATTGCCATTTGCAGGAACAAAATAATATTCGCGAACGTAAAAAATATGATTCGGTATAATCATCAATACAACCATCCAAGTTCATTTAATTCCATTGAATTAAATTTTCATGATAATTTGAATTTCACGGCCTATCCTGGAGCTTCCAGCGTAACTTGTTGCAGCATAATCTTGTCCCATGATTTTATATCCGAGGATATGGAAAAGCGTGCGCAAGTTGACGCACGCACTTCTCATGGAAAAGCTATTAAGGGCCGGAATACACGGGGATTTGTATCGTTGGTTCTCCTCTTATATTGATAATAGAACGCAGGCTGTGGTGCTTCAGGGATACACATCTGTACGGTATTCTGTCACCTCAGGAGTTCCTCAGGGTTCTATTCTAGGTTCCCTAATATTTACTCTCTTTATTGCTGACGTGAAGCATTGTTTTGAGGCTTGCTATTTTCTACTTTATGCTGACGATATGAAAATTCATAAAACTATCCGAAACATATCGCATACGCACCTGTTGCAAGCTGATTTGAATAGATTTGAAGAATATTGTAGATGTAACAGGCTAGAATTGAATGTTTCAAAATGTTTTCACATGACTTTTACGCGCCAGAACTCGATAATTGATTCCACATACAAACTGTACAATATCAATATAGGCAAAGTCTTATTAGGGATCTTGGTGATAAACAAGACAGCAAGCTACTCTTTGATCAGATGGCATAGTAAATAAAGCGTCGAGAGCACTTGGTTTCATAATGAGGACCTCGGCATGTTTCCGATCACTAAAACCGATCAAAGTCTTGTATTGTTCGTTCGTACGCAGCCACCTTGTGTATGCGTCACAAGTCTGGAACCCTCAGTACGGGGTCTACAAGTCTCGTATTGAGGGCATACAGAGAAAATGTCTTAAGTACCAACCTAGATTCCAGGGCGAGTCAAGTACCTATCTGTCGATTACACTCACCGATGTAAAAGGTATCATTTTCTACCGCTTGAACGTAGACGTCATATAAATGATATACCTATGTTATTTGGTTAATATCGCAAATGGTTCAATTGACTGTCCTGAACTTGTTTCAAAATTAATGATACGCACTAATCAGATGGGGTTGCGGCAGCGACCACTTTTACATGTACCATAAGCAAACACTAATTATAGGCGTAATGCATACCTACCAGTTGCAGTTTTAACGAAATTAGTTGTGAGGAAGGCATTGACCTTTTCTGCACCAATGCAAGCACAGTATGGAAGCTCTTAGCAAAGCCATTTTTTGTACAAGAGGCAC
Source organism: Polymixis flavicincta (assembly GCA_949987655.1). Classification (NCBI taxonomy): domain Eukaryota; kingdom Metazoa; phylum Arthropoda; class Insecta; order Lepidoptera; family Noctuidae; genus Polymixis; species Polymixis flavicincta. Next base: position 2,717,076 of record OX465171.1, on the reverse strand, counting down.
CTGCCTGCACTTGAACAGTTTGTTTTCTGAATTGGCTTCAAATTTGAAAACAAACGATTGAAAGGAACTTTGAGGAAATAACTAAGGAGCTTAGAAACAATATATTTGCTTATAAGTACATATTATGCTGACACAATGTAACTTAGACTATGTGGGAGTCATTTTGTATTTATCTGTGGGGGCTTGTAATTAACAATTTAGTTATATGTTATTGTTATTAAAGTGTTATTAGTCTGTAAGCCTTCCAAAAATAAGTAAATATAATTGTTTGACTTGTTTTTTTCTTGTTTATTGTTCAATTTTACCATATGTTTAATAACTCTGTGACCGTTCAATTGGACATTTTACTTTACTTACACTTCTCCCCCTGGCTTTTTCACAATTTCGTTCCTGGCTTCGCCAGAGATAGACCGAACTATATACATAATAACAAATGGTTATGGCCAACAGACCGCAGACAGTCAAAATTGGCTTTACCGATTGTATACCTGTGATTAACCAAAAGACTTCCGCCTGAGTAGGAATAACCTTATCATAATCATAGGAACAATTACGAGCAATAACGGGGGTTAACAAACATGATTACAGACAGCCCGCTTTGCAGGTGCTGCCTTGAAGCCGAATTAGCCGCCCACGTCATCCTGGAATGCGAGGGCGTGGCTTCTCAATGTGAAGAAATCCTCGGAACAGGGAGGTCGCTCCGCGAAGCCTGTGAAGCTACCAGGAAGCTTCTTTGCTTTTGGGCGGAGCTAGGCTGGCTTGTTAGCTAGAACCCCTACGCTCAACGAACCGATTTGACTCTAAGTGCGGAATAGGGAGTCTCTATCATCATCATCATCATAATCCATACGAAACTACCTCTTGAAAGGGGCGACTAGAATGTTTTTTTTTTGCCGTTTGGACGAAACGCTCGGGTCGTGAGACCCGAGTGCACGTCTCCTCTTTAACGAAATTTCTCGCCGGGTGGTCGAAACTCACGTGACCAGAGGGCTGGGTCATTCTTCGGCCAAAGAATTTGCATTGCCATTCAACGTGGCAATGCTGCCAGTCTTCTGGGCACGTTTCCTGATGACAGCGATGCGGACGAATACTTCGACGCCTAAGTGTCCTTTTGTATAGTTAGTTAGTAATTTAATATAAATGTTGACGTTGAAAAGTGCCTTGGATGTGCCTAATTTAAATACATAATTATGCTAGACCATAACGGTAGGTAATCTTTTTTTTGTTTACTGCTTGTAACAACAAACTAAAATAAAGTGAAGTTGTACAGAGCCGAACGGTACCGAACAGGTACTTTCAGATAAACCAGAAAAGGTATACGCATCGGGAATCTTCGTAATTTCGTAATCTAATAATCACCGAAGAGACAATGCTTCAAAGCTTTTTTTCTCCGATCTGTAGTCATCAGGGGGTATCAACTCTCTATTGGCCAATGTAGACAAGGTACCCGGGGCAGAAATATGACATTGCCAACATTAAAAACATTGTGAAAGACCCAAAAAATTAGGTCTTTCATAATACTTTATTTTTAAGTTGTAACACAGGTGCATTGTGTTTGTCTCGTTTTTTTTTTCTTTCTAAATAGTAGTTTTTAGACTGCAAATTTCCCAGTGAAATATAAATATTAATTAGATAGTAAAAAAGCGAATGACTGTTTGAAGTAATGCAAATTTTAAATTTAAATTTTGTTAGTCTAAATTAGGTAATTTCATAGTAATATTATCCTAAATTTATAAAAACCGAAAATATACTTAGTAGTTTTTTTGATCATTCTCAGTGGCAACTCAATGTCATGAGATGTCTTTGAAACTGTTTTTGTTATGGTTTTATTACATTCTTAGTAAAGTAAAATCTAATCTACCATGTATCTTCAGGACTCGTTATATGTATAATAAACCCACTTTATTACTGTACACATCGTAAATAACTTTGTGACTATTTCCAATGATCTGTGTATTGTGAAGTGCTGTGTACACCTGTGACGAATTCACCATTACGTACCTACTCAATGCAAATGTAATTTTATTATGTTAATTATTCTAGTGAATAAGTCGTTAGTGTACCTTGTATTTATGTAAATAAACAAAACCTACAGTTAATTTTATGTTTGAGTACATTTTGAAAATTGGTTTTTGTCCAACCTTATTGTTTGATTTAAGTAAATGTAGTTAAAACAAACTTCTGGTTTAGTATGAGGCTACTGCAAACAGATAGTAATTAAAGTATTTGAATGCAATAACATGAACACGGTAATAACAAATTGTAATGAAACTGTTGAAATAAATAAGAAACTACTTATCTATTTACACACTATAGTTTTATTTTGTAAAATTCACTCTGTAGGTTTTTGGTAGGTACATTCTCTTGTAAGAAACTCAAATATGAGTTTCCTTACAAGGGAATGGACCTACCAAAAACCATGTTCAGTTCAATAGCCTGGGGATGCTAAGCAATCGTTTAAATTTACCGCCATACGAGTTCTTTTTCCTTGGGGCGAATATAGATGGCGCTCAAAACCTAGGTCTACTAAATATTGTATGGAGTTGGCATTCTTCTCCGTTAGGAGTATATGACATGTGTTCTGTGGTAGTCATGCACATTTATTTGTATTCATTGTGCGTTTGTTTACCCAATTTAAAATATCAGCACCAATCGATTAAAACGTTTTCTCAGGTATCTCCTCTTGGTTTTGTTTTTTTTCGATACCTTTACAAAGTGCCTTGCTGAAAAATATTACTATCATCAATATCGTATTTAACATTGATTAAGAATTTTCCTAAATTATAATATTCACCAGCTTACGGAGTGAGGATTCCGGCGACTGGGCCCGCAATTGCCTAGCACCGCGGCCCCAGTCAGCAGTCCCCGGAACCATTTAATTTTAAAAATTTCTTCCGGTGACTGTAATAAAATAATAAAATCTATTTTTAAGGCAAAAATAGTACAGTGAAATGAAAAAGTGTTTAAAGTAATAATTAAAGAAAATAACTCTTTGATTCGAAAAAAAACATTTATCTACATAAATCTATATTAATAAAACAAAGTCGGGTTATTTACACTATTTATAACTCAAGAAAAAAAAAACGGAACGAAACTTTCAAGAGAAAAAAAAGAGGATGGTTCATTTTCTCATACATTTTGTGACACAACTAGAAAACGCGTTATGCCTTCGAAGTACCAGATTGTCATAACTTGCTAAGAACTTTATTATTATTACTTTGAGCATTTTTTCGTTTGACTGACTTGTTTTTGGTTTGAACAAAAGACGTTTTTATTCATTCACGAGTGGTTCCGGAAAAAAAACAAATTCAAATGGATCTGGCGACTAGGACCGCGGTTCGAATTAATTGTGGACAACCCAGTCGCCGGAAACCTTTACGGAGCCACGCTAAGCATAACATATTGCTCTCTTAAATGGCCGCAGTATCGAGAGCTGCAGGTGTGGTGGGCACAAGCCAGCAAAATAACGATGCGGGCTGGCAACGTCGCATTTATATTGGTTTTCCGTGATTATTTTTTCAGCCATGCACTTGATCATTGGTATTTATAAGTTAATAGGCTAGTTTTGTTGCTGTAATTTTTTTATTTACGACATACTTACCTTCAATTATTTTCTGTTTGCATTAATTATTACGATTAAATGTTTTTATTTAAGACTAAAAATGAATAATCACAATAATAATTAATAGAAAATAATTGACGGACTGTCGATTTTCATAAGTAAATACCTAAATATAGGTAAAAAATAGCATACAAACTTATAAATACAAACGCTCTAGTGTGTGGTAAAAAAAATATTTTGTTTATTTAAACCTAATAAGATAATCACGAAAAACTACTTGAAATGCGATGTTGCAAGCCCACGCCAGATGAACGCTCTTAATTCAAATGAGTAGTTAGGGTATTGGTAGGGTTTACAGAACAACACAACAACATTATTGTTAGGCAGTAAACAAGACCCCTATCGCAGAGAGAATGCCAGTGCCCTAGCAGTGGGAACATTTTAAACTGATTAGGCTATGCTAAACAAGCACGGTTGTGTCAGAAACTACCTATATCAACTCCTTAGGAGCCTTTTTAGAATAAGAAATCATCAAATAACTTCTCCCGCTCTGGACGGAGCGGGAGGGCGTGTCAGACTTTTACTGACTAAAACCCACCAATGTTCCTTCAGTTGCCCGTGCCAAGGTCAAGGTAACTGTTTCGAGCAAATCCGCGACCCTGGCTTAGAAGTCTAGCACACGTATTCGCTGTGCAACAGCCAGAGGGATTTCGCTTTTTGATTCATATGCAAATATTGTATACCTATCAATAACATAATTATTAGGTACAGAGGCCAGCACATCGAGCTACCCCAAACTGTCAATTTTTTCCAATTGAACATGAACCTTACGCTTATGATTTAAAGTTGAAAATCTATCAAAGAAATGTGACAGATTGCGGTAGCTTGATGTGCTGGCGTCTGTACTACATTGCCCCACAATTCGAAAAATAGAATCGCTCCGAATACTTGGGCCAAGGTGTACCTATAGAACACCCACAATTCACCAGTTATGTTTATACCCCATGTAATAGAGGACGACCCTATGTCATCAACCAGGTACACCAATGAGAAGTGCCAGACCTGGGAATCGTACCAACGACCGCATGCTCAGCAGTAGCAAAACAATAGTATTATTCGCATTCGTTTAATATTAATACAGTAATAGTTAGTTAAGCAGCGAGCAGTGGTGGGCCAGTGGTATCGGCCACGAATTACGAGTTGTAGGTCGTGCGTTCGAACCCAGCCAGGCGCATTATTTTGTATAAATCATTTCATCACCACAGCTCTCAAACGGTGAAGGAAAACATCGTGAGAAAACTAACTTGTCCTAGCCGCACCGGGCCCGCGTGGTGGATTACGGCCCACTCCCTCCCACAGAGAGGAGGCCTGTGTCCCAGAAGTGGGAACGTTATAGGCTGAGTATTTAGCTAGTTAAGACGTACCTTTATCTTTGCGCTGACGCTTGTGTGTCTTGCGGCGGCGCCCTTCATCCTCCCTCTCATGTTCCTCAGGTTCTTCTGCTGTATCTTGTTTAGCAGTACGTTTTGTTTCTTCCTCTTTGGCCTCTGCTTGTTTATCGTCGTTGTTCTGTTGTGTCTCAACTTCTGGTTCCGCTAACTGTTCCTCTACACATTTCTCTTCTGGTTGCTCTTTGGGACGATGTTCCGGTTGCTCATGGGGTTGTTCTCCGTTTTGCTCTTCTGGTGGTTGTTCCGGTTGCCGTTCGCTTTGTGCTCCAGGTTGCACATCTCCTGGCTCTACCCGTACGTTACCCAAAGGGTAGAGGATCCTTTCTAGAAAGAAAGAAAACAAAAAACGTGTATTAGCTGAAAACATAACGCAGAAAACAAAAAAAAAACACGAAAAAGAACAATATCGGGGAAAATATGCGGCACATCCACGAAAAACGGCCATCCCCTCAGCTTAATGCTACGACCCTATACTAAAGAAAGGTCCAGCGCTGGTATTCAGCTATGGCTGGCGTTGTCGTAATGACGTCAAATGTCATTTATTCAAATTAGGCTGTGAATCACCCTTTTTCGAACGTCAAAATTGCATAATAAAGTCCCCAAAACGCCCTCCCTTTACCACTTCCTAGTGCTTTAGATGTGAACAAGAAGTGGAGCAACATACTCCCCAGCAGCACAGGTGTCTGTTTAGTTAGAAGAACATGATTCTATACAATAGTAGGTTGGCGAAAATGCGCCGACCCCAAATTAATCGGGATGAGGGCAGGAGACTGTCGATTATTTATTTGGGAAACTAAACAGTTACAGATTACAATATTATATAAAAAATTCGCTACTGAGTGAGTAAATGTGTAACCCACGACATTTTCCACATAGGTATTATAAAAAACTAATATAAAAATTAATGCGATGTGACAGTGTTAGTGATAAAATTAAACAGGCATGCAAATAAAAAGGAAAAAAAAAAGAAATTACATTAAAAAACAGTCTAAAAGTTAAATATTAGGAAGCAATATCCAAAATTGTTTCCCGAACAAGACTCTTAAATTTAGCAGTTGGTAAAGAAAATATGTTAACATTTTAATGGTGAAGGTGAAGGTGATTGGTAGGTGATGATGAGTAAGTAGGAAGGCAAAATAACTAACATAACGAGACACAGAACATTAAAATATTTGCCATAAAGTCAGCCAGCCATTCCAATATACCAACAAATAACATGAAACTACTCTCAAACAAAACTAAAATAAAAATCTAAACAAAGCATAATGCCAAAACAAAAGCCTCCAGGCATTAGCGGCGTAACAGTTTTTATAGGTTCACATAGCTGTTACGACTCGAGTTACAACTGGAGGCCACAAAATCAAATCAAATCAAAATATTTTTATTTCATATAAACCTGCATGGGCACTTATGAAACGTCAGAAGCTAGGTGCACGGTTCCAAATTGTTGTTTCCTACGGAGAAGAGCCGGCAAGAAACTCCACGGTTACTCTTTTAAAAATAATTGGCTTTAACAATATTTTCAAATTACAGAGATAAAATGTATGGGAGGACAGCGCAGGCCTGTCAATAAGTACCAGGTACTTAGACGAATACAGAATACAAAATCGTCTACAAATCTAAAGCAACTAACTGGGACCAACGATGTAAAACAAACAGGTCGGTAATTAATAATAATAACAACAACATTACGACAACAACCGGTACAGCATACGATGTGATGAAAAATAAATAAACCGGACATTATACGATTTGATAAAAAATAAATAAAATAAACCGGACAACATTGTACGATATGATAAAAAATAAAGGAGAAACAATTTAAACGAACAATTCGTTTTAAATGTTTATACATACGTTCTTCAGCGGCTGGAGGCAGCGGTGGTGGTGGACCCAGCTGTAGTCCACCTTCTTCTTCTGCTTCAAATTCGATATCGAAAACCACCATTGTTTGCAACAAATCTGCATTCGTCATTTTAAATAAAATATAGCTATATTTTTACGGTTTAAACTTTGATGTTTATAAAGACACGATCTATGACCGACCAGTAGCTTCTGCCTGAACAGACTGCCGGGCCGCAGGGACGCCGGTCGATATCGAAGCACGTACATTCGTGCAGATATGCTTAAAATACACTTAGTATTTTTGCTATATGATTGAAGAGAAGAGCTATGCGAGAAGCACAGAACCAGTAGAAATGGCGGTGCTTGGGGGAGGCCTATGTCCAGCAGTGGACGTCTTTCGGCTAAAATGATGATGATTGACAAACTGGCGTTTGATCAGTATCTCACCTTGTTAACGATGTTCAAAAAAAGGAGGAGGTTCTCAATTCGATTGTTGTTTTAACGTTTGTTACATTAGATCTTCGTCATTTATAAACCTACTACCTGTTTCCCGCGGCTTTACCTGTGCGGATGTCGGAAGCGAATCCACGGGAACTTACTACTGGGATAGAAAGTGTCCTATGTGTTAATCCAGGTTATAATTTATCTGTGTGCCAAATTTCATGGTAATCCGTTCAGTGATTGAGTAACAAAAATCCAAATATCTAAACATGCACACTTTCACGTTTACGATAATAGTAGGATTTGAAAAATTCTTCGTTTGTTTGAAAGGGTATAACTTTTCAAGTGGTCCCATCTATACAGGATAAGTTTTTATCCAGTGCGCAAACTGTAACCATGAATTCAGAAAAAATTTTGCTCTGGGGGCTCTAGAATGATATGCTGAATTCATGGTTACAGTATGCGCACTGGATAAAAACTTATCCTGTATACCTAAATAAAAAGAAAAGTACTGACTGACTGACTCATCAACGCCCAGCCCAAACCCTTGTACCTAGAAAGCTGAAATTTCGCACAGAGGTTCCTTTCATAATATAAACAAGGAATACGAAGGATTTTTCGAAATTCAACCCCTAAGGAAAATAAATAGAGGATAAAAGTTCCGCGCGGGTGAAGCCGCTGGCAAAAGCTAGTCCTATTTAAATTAGTTCAAGTTCTGATGACTAGTTTTTGAGTTAACTTCAATAATGCGAATAAGATTATAAAAAAAAAAAAAACAACTGACTTCCGAATAAGAACAACAAAGTGAAAAATAACTTTAACTCCTGAAGTCGTGTTACGCAATCAGTCCGCAGGTTCTAAGGATAAAGTATAAATAAATCAACATCCCACAAAACTTTCCCTACTTGCTTAACCTACTTTAAAATTCTTTTAAAGAACTTTATTTTTCTGTCTTCAAAAACAAGGAAAAATGTTTTAAAAACAAACTTTATCTTTTATTAAATATTGTATTTTCAAAATACTTTTCAACTTGACTGTCCAAGTGATCTGGGGCGACAGAAAGAGACAGCGCTATAACAGAGCTTTCGAAACAGAATTTATGCGTTCAATGAAAACTGATGAATTCGCCGAAAGGGTAAGCAGAACTCATCCTGAGTTCAGTCTCTAGCACCCTAATTGCGTAACTAACGATTCATCATAATCTGTTTGGTTTTGAAACGGATTGTTAAACCATTTCGTCAAAGGTTCGAAAATGTGTCTGCTCAACAACGTAAATAACGCAATGAATAGGTATTGTTAAACTGTCAAAATGAAACCGATTATGATTAATCGTGAGTTACGCAATTAGGGTGCAGGTCGAGCTTGCCCAGCAGTCTGCTTCACGACCTTTAGACCAAAGAGGCATATCTATACTTTAGAAAATTTTAACACAATTATTTTAGGTTTTCGATAGTTTTAACCAGAGAGGTAATTGCGTAACTCACTATCAGTATCGCTTTAATTTTGACAGCTCAACAACTTTCATTGCATTATTCACATTGTCAACAATGTAAATAATAACCAGACAATTTTTTCGAACATCTTTTAAGTGTAAATTTCGCTCATACCTGTCGGTAAAGGAGGATCCTCCGACCAGACGGGTATTGTGTCTGGTGGACAACTGCCCGACAGTTGATGTCGGGATTTTTGTATACGTTCGAGTGTCGTGGTAAACTCTGATTGCGCGATGTAGAATTTCTCAAATAGTTCGCCTGTGGCATTGTAGATGGCGCCACTTTTCTTTTTGCGTTTTTTCAATATTTGTTGCGAAGCATTTTTTATTTGTAGTGCCGCTACAGCATGTTTCTTCTTGACCTCTCCAAAGCTTTTGACTTTATTTCATATGATGTGCTCTGGATGAAGTAGAGGAATTCGGGTGTACCGGTGGAGGTGCTCAATCATCATCATCATCATCATTTCAGCCGAAAGACGTCCACTGCTGGACATAAGCCTCCCCCAAGCTCCGCCACTTCGACCGGTTCTGTGCTTATCGCATCCAGCGGCCCTCACAAGGTCATCTGTCCACCTTGTGGGAGGCCTTCCAACTTTATGATAAGCCCCAGGAGATTTACCGCCTGTGAACCTCTTCAAAACGCAACTTATTATACTAGCCGTAAAATTTACAGACGACTACTCCTCATTATAGGGCTCAGACCGAATAAATGTCTCTGAAGGGTCAGCGGGGAGCGCACCTTAAAATGTTCCCATAACATATTCGCAATATGGACTGGTTCGCTTTTTCCATTCACACTCACAGGCCAGGCTTAACTTCATGCTTTGCAGTAGCTTTCCAAAAATTAGAGAAGGCCTTCGCCGATTTGTGTTGAGCCAGGATGTCTATCTTTAGCTGCTTTTGATTATTCTCGTACCACTGCAAGCGATTTTTGAATATTTTTCGAGACTCGACCATTTCGTCATAAATAATGCCTGAAGTGGGCCGATTGCATGCTATCCATGTTTCGAACCTAAGCCTGGCCACTCTATGAGCTTCACGGGCATCTTATGTCATGCTTCCCACTAGACCCAACAGCGGCGCTACTCAGGGTTTCCACAATATTGTTATACAACCTAACCAAAACAATTTTGTGGTCATCCAAACAGCATGACCCACGACTTCATTCCGTGAATTCGGTGGGAAAATCAATGGCTCGAAAAACATTGTAAAATAGTTCATCGTAAGTGTACCGTATGTTGCGGGTATGATATTTGTATGGTGGTGGGTAGATTGATAACTTGTCCAATAAAGCAGTGTGTCGCTAACCCTCGCCTTTCATTGACGCTGCAGTAAGTATTATCCGTGTTTCATCTCTTCCACCCCTTATAACCAAGTCATGCCAGTCACTATAGTTATATTACAACTAACAATGATCCGACAAGTAAACATCTTCTACAATACTTACCCCGACTACAGTTTGCCAGCCGACAATGATACGACACAGTGGTCCAACCATCGCTTGCAGCCATGAGCCTCGCTAACAAACGTGTACCTAAGTATTACTCTGTGTAGGTACATAACTTTTCAAAGTCGGCACAGATCCAGGTTTGATCCGAACAAAAGTTTATTATTTCTTTACAAAATAATTCGTGAGGGTGAGCATTAAAATCACCTAAAATGAACAAGGTTTCAATATTCTCACTTACACTTATGGCTTCCAAAACCTCCGTCGTAATAGGGTATTTTCCAGTTTAATAAAAACTATTCTAATTTGAAGATTGGGACGAAATATGTAACAGAAAAATAAAATAAAACTGATTTATATCCATTTTATCAATAAAAACGATTTAAACCAAATTTATTTTTCGTTGTTTTGAATTTACCGCCAAAACGCTTCCTATGATGACTTTTTACCACGTGACGTCAACTTTGTGTAAACTAAAGTAGTAAGTAAGTAAATAAGCGAATGTCGAGTTAATAATTATCAAGATTTTTAATGGATAGAAAGTGAAATTACTGGTGTGCGATGCCTTGTGCACAAACACTTCTAAAACTGCGCCAAACTAATTATTTGTACAGGTGCCGTTCTCACAAAGCTGACGTCACGATGTCACGTGATAAAAAGGCATCGTGAGGAGCGTTTTGGCGGTAAATTCAAAACAACGAAAACTAAATTTGCTTTTAATCGTTTTTCATTGAGAAAATGGATAGCAATAACTTTATTTTAATTTTTATGTTATTTATTTCGTCTCAATCTTCAAATTAAAATAGTTTTTATCAAATTGGAAAATACCCTATTGGTAGGTTATCCGAAGCGTCGTCGATCGGCATATACCATAGAAATATAAAAAGCAGTAGGTATATCTATGGCATATACACAGAAAAAACAATAATGGAGCGGCCGTCAACATCAGCACGTATAGCTGTCAGTCGATTTGCAATTAGAAAGTAAAAAAAACTTATTCTTAACTAAGTACGAAACAGATTTCATTTTCCATTAGTGTAAAGTAATATAGACATTTAGAGGAAACCAGCATGTTCTAGAACCAAAAATTCGAAGATATGTGACATCTACCAATCCGCACTGGGCCCGCGTGGTGGATTACGGCCCCTTCCCTCTCATAGAGAGGAGACCTGTGTCCCAGCAGTTGGAAGGTTATAGGCTGATTATGATGAATATCACGTTGGGGTAGGTACAGCAATAGTTAAATAGCTAAAAAGACTCAACAATTTAATATGCTCCCAGGCTTAAAAATTTAATATATCATAATAAATCTACTTACATAATTAGGTCACATTAGGTATACGGTATACCCAATGTGACCTATGTAGATTTGCAACAAAAATTTGTTCGTATTGGTATCGAAGCAAGTTGGTCGGAAATGCTAGTGAATGAATAGAAGGTCAATCAAATGAAAGATCTGACTTACTTAAGCGGTACCCCGAAGCCACACTATAGAGCTATTTCAACATGTACGTTTGCCCCACTCGGCCCCCCAACGTGAAATAGCGAATTAAATTGTATAATTTTGGTAGTGAATTATTCACTTTAGTTACGTGTGAGTGCACAAGTGTAGTGTGTGAGTTCAAGTGAAAATATGTGACTAACGTGGACTTTTCGTGTTCCCCCCAAAAACTCCTAATAGGTTGTTGTAATGTAACTACCGCTTTACAATAACTTTGACTTGACTGACTATGACTTTTTTGTAAAATTAAGCTGGCATGTCAATCTGGTTCCGATCACGGAGGTTCCGATACATTGAATTTAATGCCTCTGGAAAACATGCAAGGATAATTGGTATGGCATTTACATATTTTGTAAGGTGGAAATCCAATGGGGAGAGAAGGTAATTTTGAAGACCCTTTTGACAGTGTGTGGCGCCTAATTACATCTAACATTACTAATAGTAGGTAGGCACTATAACCCCGTATAATAATACTAAATGAACTGTACTTTCCCCTCACGAAATGCTAGTAATAGCTAGGTCCAATGGTTACAGGAATACGAAAGCACTATTTAATTTGCGGTTGCATCGATCATATGTTGAAATTCCCAACGTATGGCATATAACGGCTAGGGATCTTGCTTATTACCTTAAATGGTAGAATGCCGGTAATTACGGAAACAACTATAATGCCATTGTGTCTCGCGTGGATCTGCGTTCGGCATACAAAGGGTTAATGTGTATAACATTTATTCCCATTCGGTTAGTGTGACCTGCAGCAGTTGTCATTGTGAAGGTGGGAAGTACGTCAATTTTTTAAGGCTATAATGAGCAATGAGGGAAAAAAAGCCATTGTTGTGAGCCTATACAAACTTACAATATTTGGTCTATAATGTTTCCGTTGCTGGGACACAGGGTTTCTCTCTGTAGCCCGGGGGCACAGTGTGGTTCGGCAGATGTCAAATGTCTTCGAATTTTTATTTCTAGAATATGGGCGTTCGAACTTACGCAGTACAACTTGTAGGTCGGGGCCGATTGCACTGCGCCACCTCTGATTGCACTGTGCCACCTCTGTTTACACTGTGCCAGCTCTGATTACACTGCGCCACCTCTGATTATACTGTGCCACCTCTGATTGCACTGCGACCTCAACTCGTAAGTCGCGGCCGTTACCACTGAGCTACCACTCACTGCTCTCACAATCTGATTACTAACCATTTCAGTCACGGTTATCATTTTATTTTACCTGCGACACTGTGATCTGCAGTGGCCTATATGGAAATGTATGTCTAAGTGGAGGATTTCTAATTCATCCAACACCCAGTGCGAGTGCGGTGCTTCTGATCAGACCATGCCTCACTTGCTGGAGTGACCTAAGTGCTCGGTCACCTGCACGTTGGATGATCTCAATAATGCCACTGATGCCGCAATAAACATGGCCACCTACTGGGCTGTAACTACATTTAAGAAAAAAAAGTGTACAGTATGTACCATCGAAATAAAAGAAGAAAAAGATCTGTGACATTTAAAAGTACTTTATTTCTAAGTGGAGTTACTTACAAAGAAGCTATTTGGGCTCGCATTAATAAAAGATGTAAATAAAAGATACTTTAAACGATAATTATTTAATTCAAATATCAATCTGTTCATCCGCTGGATGCGGGAAGCACAGAACCGGTCAAAGTGGCGCAGCTTGGGGGAGGTCTATGTCCAATAATGGACGTCTTTCGGCTGAAATGATGATGATGGTGATCAATCTGTTCCACCAAATCGATGTTCTTTATAAATTCATTCTTCTATGTAACATAGATTAGCCTTTACTATTAATAAATGATTTTATTTCTGTAAGTAGGTTTGTACAAACACCTTTACACATCAATCATATTTTTTTTGAACTAAATGAGGTCGGCGTTTCCTACCTGACTACTCTGAGAAGAAAGGCCGGAACAAACTCAGAGGTCACAGTCTCTTTTAAACTCCAGACATAATCTTGGTCAGATAATGTGAAGACCATGTGGATTGGTGTCCGCGATGGTCTTTTGAGGAAAAAACCACACAGATTGAGTGGACCTGTCCATTCAGAGATTGATTACAAATAATCTATACAGTACGTAGTCTCAATTTTGTTTTCGTAAACAAAAGCGAGGGGTCCTGAGGGGTACTTACGTAATACACTATCAGTAGGAAACGATTTCATTTCCGACAGTACCACAACCACAACATTCATGGTGTTGTTTACGTTGCTAAGCAGACAATATCTTCGAACATACGAAAGAATGGATTAGCAATACCTTCAAAATTATTGAGATTCTGTTTGTACGCAATTAGGGTGTACCTAAGCTAAAAATCGTTTTATCAATTTAGCATTTCACACTTTGTTAAAAGTTTGTTGAGTGGAAGTGGGCAATGAGCTACCACGCGGGCCCATCGCGGGTTGGTCGCCCCTGTGCTCGAAATTCGACCAATATTAATTTAAAACTTAATGCATTTCCAATGCATTATCTCGTAATAACATAAGCCTTCTGCACTCCTCCATTTAGACATTAACTGTAACAAATTTCATAGTCCTCCGTCCTCGTTATTTTTGTAAAAAGGAGTACAAAGTTATTGTTTCACGTAGATTTTCTCATTTCAATTTGAGTCCGTATAATTTAGTTTTAAGGTAACGACACTTGGAGGTACTCGTAAATACCCATTGTTTGCTAATTTTACCATTTGATGACGAAATACAGACTCTGTGACGTTAATGGATGCTACATTTTGTGTTGCAGTTTCATGTTCTGAGATGTTCGTATGAATTACTTTATTTATCCATTGTATGAAAGGACTGACTGGTGTGAACACACCAAAAGTCACATTACTCACAAATACAAAGGCACAAACGCCGATAATCTTCCCATCATACAACGCAGGGCCACCAGAATCACCAAAGCAAAGACGCTTGCGACTCTCGGGAAGTTTCGGAATGATACATAGCACGTATTTTAACGAGTTTTTTAAGTCCTGATCACATTCGGTGACTTTAGAATAACCGGACCACATCAACCTCATGGTATGATTTTGCGGCATGTTGGTTCTGCTGCCACTCACAGCTGTCACAGGGAGACCTGCCATTGTCGTGTAGTCCATAGCTGACAGCATAACATAGCTCCTTACATTCACTTGACGCACTAATAGCAAGCTTATATCGTAATCCAGGGAGAAAGATCTTGAGTTATATACTGGATGCATGATAGCTTTCAATATTTTAGAGAACATTTTTGTTATTAAAGGGGAGACTTTAAAATTGTCGTACCAAACGTACAGTTCTTCTTCAAGTCTCCTTTCGAGGCAGTGTGCTGCGGTAAGTACCCACCGCTCATTTAGCAAGGAGCCAGTACAGAATCCAAATATATCATCTGTAGTGTTATCGTCTTTGAAGATCTCTAGCAATGCCACTACATATGTGTACTCGCCTTCTTTGACGTCTTCCAGACCATAGTCGTTGGGCTTAGTGTCGAATACTAACTCTGCGTTTCCGACGATTGTATTTGTGACAATTTGACAAAATAATATTGTGAACATAGTGTGTATGAACGTATAGGTACTTTTAAAATATACAACTTATAAAGCAACTATGTCGAAACAAATGCTGGCTATAAACGAGTAAGGACCTAATAAAACTCGTAAAGAAATTGCTTAACACTTTCGTAAGAGATTTTATAGATTCTTTAGTACTAATACTGACTGCCTCGCGAGCAGTGACGCAGTGATTTTGTGCCTTTTTGTGTTTGAAATCCTTCCTTCTTGTGTCCTTCTATAGCTATTTCCCCAAAGCATTATGCTGTATCTTAACCCAGATTCTACCAGCGCGTAACATATACCCTTTTTGCTTTAGATCCAACATATCTCTAAGGCTCCTGAGTGCATAGCATGCTGATGAAATTGAAGAGTCAGAGCAGCTAGCTCCCGTTTCCAATTTAAATGCACATCTATGTTAATCCCAAAAAAAATGACTTTGTCCACTAAATCAATCTTGTCTCCTTTGATTTGTACATCTAAATTGTCATTATGGCGAGTTGTAGTCTTAAATAAAATGATGTTTGTTTTACTTGTGTTTAGCAAAATTTATTTATTTATTTTATTTGGCTGTAAACCAATCACAGATTTTCGCCTGATTTTCGTCGGTGAAGAGGACTTTAGACGAACTACTAATTACGTTGACCTAACAATTACTATAGGTACTTGAAACGCTTTTAAGGTTATTTGGCTGTAAACCAATCGCAGATTTTTGCCTGATTTTCGTCGGTGAAGAGAACTTTAGACGAACTACCAATTATGTTGATCTAACAATTACTATACTTGGTCAAATAGTCTTTTATCAGGCGGAAACAAGGTGCGCGCCTTCAGCGGTTGGGTCATGCCGGTCTTGATGTACTCTTTCGGCATACTCAAATGGACTCAAACGGAACTTGACGCCCTGGATAAGAAGGTCCGTACATTGCTGACGGCACAACGGATGCATCACCCACGGTCATCAGTGATGAGACTGTACATGCCGCGGAAGTGTGGGGGCCGAGGCTTTTTGAATGCTAAAACCCTCCACAACCGCGAGATTTGCAGTCTCAGGGAATATTTCCTTAACACTGACGTGGGGATGCATCAAGATGTGGTCGCAGTGGACAAGAGCCTCACCCCACTTTCCTTGGCGAAAGAGAACTAGCGCAAACCTGCAGTACTGGATACTAACGATCGTAAGGAAGTATGGCAATGCAAAGAGCTACACGGACGCTTTTTCCGGGCTCTTCATGGGCCTGATATAGACTTTTTGGCGACTGTATCCTGGCTGCGTTTCGGCGACCTCTTCGGGGAAACCGAAGGTTTTGTTTGTGCGATTATGGATGAAGTTATCATGACGAATAACTATCAGAAATACATTGTCAAGAATGGTACGGTTGACATCTGTCGGGCATGCCACCGTCCCGGTGAATCAATCCGACATATCGTTTCCGGTTGTTCTCGTCTTGCTAACGGCGAGTATTTGCACAGACACAATCTAGTAGCTAGGATTATCCACCAGCAACTTGCTTTGCAGTACAACCTTGTGGAGTCTGAAGTACCATACTACAGGTATGTGCCCGACCCAGTTCTCGAGAATGGTCACGCCACATTGTATTGGGATCGATCTATCATCACTGACAGGACTATTGTAGCCAATAAGCCTGACATTGTGGTGATAGATCGCCGAGAGCGTTGTGCAATGATTGTTGATATCGCTGTCCCTCATGACGAGAATCTCATGAAAGCTGAGCAAGATAAGAAAATTAAGTATCTTGACTTAGCTCACGAGGTTGTCGACATGTGGGACGTGGACTCAGCAATCATTGTACCGATAATCATTATAGTAAACGGCCTAATAGCGAAGAGCCTCGACCAACATCTCAGGAGGCTCTCATTGAGCGGCTGGATCAAGGGCTTGATTCAGAAAGCAGTACTCCTAGACACGGCACGCATAGTCAGGAGATTCCTTTCTCTAGAGCCCTGACCACCGGCATCTTGGACCCTGCTCCTGATGCCGATTGGCCACTATTTTTTATATTTTTAAATGTTTTTATTTTATTTTTGTAAAAATATTTTAAAATATACCTAATATGTACAAAAGAAAATAAACGAACTATACTTGAAACGGTTTTAAAGGTAACAACAAACAGCCTGATGTATCTAGATATGAGTAGGTACCTACTCATAATTATGCAGTTTTTTTTTGTCTTATGATTTTAAAATGTTCTGGAAAAAAGAGGATCTATCAATAATCATGGCAAATGTTTTTGTAAATCTAAGACTGATGATTAGCGAATTTGTGGATGTTATTAATACAGATAATGTGAACTACTTTCTTAACTCGGAACCAGACGGTGAGTCATCCCCTCTTGCTCGATTGAACGTTATAGATCACTCGAATGACAACAGAGAGAGTAACAGATTTTTTCGTAACTAACTAGGTACTTATATGCAATGCACCAAAACATAGCAGGATTGATTTCAAAACCAGACTCTCTGTCAGTCTGTTTGTAGGAATTATCAGAAAAAGGCATAGAAATCGTCATTTTATGCATAACGGAACATTTTATGATGCAGGGATATGAGGATCAATTATGCCTAGATAATTATTGTTTGGCAGCATGTTTCAGTAGAAAGGAGAGTAGGAGAAGTGGTTCATGTATAGGTACTCTGAAAGAACGGACATACATGGAGAGAACTGACCAAAATTGCTGAAATATCTTCTGTTGGTATATTCGAATGCTGCGCCCGTAGAGCTTATTAGCCGCAACACCGTTTTTATTTGTATTTATAGGGTTCCAAGTCCTAACAGCAAGAATTTGTCCCAATTTTTAGAAAAATTAATAACACTGGTGCAAACTTTGACTAAAAAATTTCAAATTATTGTCATAGCGGGAGATATTAACAGTGATATCTTGAAAAGAAACAATAATATAATTGAATTTGAAAATCTGCTACTAAATTTTAACTTAAAACTAGCACTAACTAAATGAACCTACACGATTAATGTTTTAGGTGGGTACTCATCAAATAACTTCTCCCGCTCTGGGTGGAGCAGGAGGGCGTGTCAGACTTTTACTGACTAAAACCCACCCGTGTTCTCTCAGTAGCCTGTATGTCAGGGGCTGCGGTATCTCTTTCGAACAAACCCGCACCCCTGGCAGGCATCGGCCTTTGCTGGCCCTATCACATTGTGCTGACATCTCTTTGAGGCGCGCGTGGAACACAACGCGCCGTCGACCTGGGTTTGGTCCTTACCGGACAGCGACCTACCCATTACTCGCCGTCCGCAAACCCACGCCTACGGTGGCCGGAAATCAGCCTGGGATTCCCGACGCCCAGGGCGTCTCCTGTGGTGGCTAGGGCCATGAGGGCGCATAGACTGCCTCTCCCTCACGTGCGCCGCCTCCCTCTTCGCGAGCATTACTGCTTCGCTGAAGGAGGTGACGGCTACCCATGCACTCCGTACCATGGTCTGGACCAGGGCCGGACGCGAGAGATCGCCGCCGCCGATCGCCTCCACGAGGACACGGCGGTGCTCCGCCCAAGCCCGGCAGACCTCCACTGTATGCTCCATCGCGAATAATTTACTTCAGCATTTGCTCTGTATAAACTGGCAGCAGTAATTGTATAGATGCTTTGCTCACCGCATACTACGGCTTGGTGGAGTCTGTTCTAAGATCATCATCATCATCATCAGCCTATAATGTTCCCACTGTTGGGACACAGGCCTCCTCTCGGTGAGAGGGAGTGGGCCGTAATCGACCACGCGGGCACAGTGCGGGTTGGTAGATGTCACATGTCTTCGAATTTTTGGTTCTAGGACATGCCGCTTTCCTCACGATGTTTTCCTTCACCGTTTTGAGAGCAGTGGCGATTAAATAATTTACACAAAGTAAAGCGCCTGGCTGGGTTCGAACTCACGACCTACAACTCGTCGGCCGGTACTCGGCCACCACTGCTCGCATTCTAAGATACGGCATTATATTTTGAGGTAACTCGACGGACCGTGAATATATATTTAAAACTCAGCAGCGTTGCATTAGGTCGATGTTCAAACTTGAAACCACTCAGTTGCAAACCTTATTTCAAAAAATATAAATTCTTGACATTACCTTCCCTATAAATATTAGAATATGCAATGTTCCTAAGGTCAAACCCACTCCTCTTTTCTCGCACGGCAGATCGATTTCCTCGTAATAGACGTAACAACAGCCAAGTTTGCCTACATCAATATAGGACGTCACTTATGCGAAAAAGTGTCTTTTGCATGGCTCCAAAAATTTATAATAAACTACCTAAAAGCTGGAAGCAGTTAATTGATGTACAGTTTAAAAAGAAAGTTATTTTTTTTCTAGCAGATAAAGCTTATTATAACCTGAATGAGTTTCTAAATGAGAGATTATGATTATGTTTCACCAATTTATTATGTTCAATCATTATTTTTTGATATTTTTTTATTATTATGATTTTTTTTAAATAGTTTGACTAGGAGTGACAGTACAATTTTATTATTGGAGTACCTAATATTTGCATGCCATTGTTTAAGGCAAACGTGATGATCTGTTTTATGTTTACTATTAACATCTCTTGCATGCTGACAATTTGTGTTGAATGTCTTGTACTCATGTTTGGGCAAATAAATGAATATCTTATCAGAGATTTTGTAGGCTTTTATTTACATTTTTGGTCAATTCTTTTAAGTCGTTCGCCCCAATTATAATATTTGTATAATCTGTAAAGACAACAAGTTTTACATCAGGCTGAACATAATGCATAAAGTTAAGCAAGTCATTTGTAAATAAAATAAATAGTATTGGTCCTAAAGTGGAGCCTTGGGGCACACCACATTTTATATTTGCAATTTTAGACGTGTGTTCGACTTCATGATTACTTTCATCGATGCTTTTAATTTCTACAACAGCATAGTTACATTAATTATTAGATACCTATGGACGATGCCCAGTCGTCTATTTGGCGTTATCATTGGCTATCCCCTAACGTAACAATGTTTTGATCAAAATATTTGGTACCTACAACTTCTTATCTATATCTATACATATAATAAATCTGTAAAGGAACTTTTTCTGTACATTTAAAATATTTCGAAAATAATTGCTTGGGGTGGTAAGGGATAATCAACAGATGACATTTTAACCCTTATCAAAATTTTTGTCTGTAGCTCGGTTTTTCAGTTTCTATGTTGAATAGATCAAGTATCACGTCAAAAGAACGAAACTAATATGGTTATCTTTCATACTCAAATATTGTTTATAACTCAGAGTTTATATTAGTCTTTGTTTCATCGCAATCGCTTCGGTCAACCTATCTAAATAATTTAAAGTGTTCAAGAAGAATTTATTTACGTAATGTTGAAACACTTAGCGACATCTATTGGCGTGAAACGGTACTAACGAATACTTAATATTAACACGTCATTCTCATCTATGTTACTTACTGTGTCTGTGTTATTTCAAAAAGTAATGATACTGATTACTAAAATCGCTTTCCGTTGGTGGTTGATTCCCACGAATCAAAAAAGCTAAAAAAAATTCAAATAAAAAGTTGTGATAATATTAACTGACGTGGTGTTCTGAGTCATATACCTAGAATGCAATGTTAGATAAATATTTATTAGTTTTATCAATCAAATTAATACAAATAGAGGGGAAGAAATCTCATTTTTAATTGTGATAAAAGTCTTAGTAGCGCCATCTAGCATAATATAGCAAAATTAGAGCGGCTAGAGGAACATCTCCATAGAAATTCTTAATCTCTAGCGTCAGTAACGCCATCTAGGTTTGAATAGCAAACATGCAAAGACAACAACTTGATTTCGCGCGAAATTTGATAATGTTAAATTTAAATGCGTGTTTACAGCATTACTCGATTCAAATAATGGGAGTTTTGGGAGTAAAGAGTTGTAAATACTTATGTGCTAATTTTCGTGATGTTAGTTTTCGAGGTGGGGAGGGGTTCAAGCGAGGTCGGATGGTGAAAGTCAGGAAAAAAAATCCAAAATTGCGACCATAACTACTGGTGGATTTGAGTAAATAGATAGGTTTTCACACGGGCAACTGTAGTTATGTCGATGCTCTTCCGAGCAACATCGCTTACAGAGAAGCATTTTCTTAGTTAAAACAAGTTTAAAAATGTATTTATTTATCCATTTGGCATCTCCAACAAAGGATACATTACCTACACAGGAACAATAGAAATCACAATAGTAAAATATTGTCAATTTTAAAGTCGCTTCTTTAAATATAATTATTTATTGGTCTACAAATAAATGTGTGGCTGAACAAAAGAAACACTGAAACATTTTTGATTACAATTTACAATAAAAAGGTATCGCAACTGAGAGTCGCGGAGGATCGCTCTGTTACGTCCATTATCCTCGGGATCGGGCTCTCTCTCTTCCTGCTGCCTGCGTCAGCAGCGGGGAGAGAGGTGGGGGCGCGCGCGGTATGGCACTACGTAGCAACAACATCGTACTTACTATGTTCATAGAAAACCCGTGCTATACAATTAAATAGTTTTTTTTGCCTGGTTTGGTTTTTTTTTCAACAGCGCTTTTAATGTGGATAATGACCGACGTTACGGGGCGCAGGTAATGGTAACATTCGCAGCGAGCATGTCTTTACGCCGTGTGCTAAAATCAGTGTTGCTCGCTCGCATGTTTTGCCGTAGGTACTACTGACTGCACGAATACTTGCTTGGTAACATATTAGGTGCATTTTGACCCGTGACGCCGGTCAGTATCCACCTTTACAGCGTGATCTTTCTTCATCGTGATAACGCCGTGGTCCCACGGGCCGTTAACTGACAGGTGGCGTCAGGTGTTACTGCACTGCTACCTGTCGAGGCCTATCGCAGTCCGTGCAGAGCATTCCCACTGCTGTGGTTTTATTCAGTGGTCAACGTTTGATAAACAAAGCTAAAAGACACGCGCCTGTACGGGCCGAGATAGGCGCCCGCCCCCGCGTGGAATAATGCAGACGCGCAGTCGATTTATTGAGTAAGTACAGTAAAAGCTCCTTATTCGTGCTTCCTTCATTCGCGTTTTCACGATTCGAGGATTAAAAAAATGCGACCCAATTCCTATATCCGCGGCTAAAGATTTATTTATTTGCGGGTCTAATCGGTACATCGGTACATACATATTAACAAATAACAAAAAGGATTCCATTAGGTATCCAACCCAATATCCTTTGTAAACGCGTCGTCAGATGGACTATAAAAAAGTGAAATAGACCTTATTACAACTTCGCCTAAAGTACATTGTCAAATGATATCGCCGCTGTATTGGTTCGGCCTTTGACATCTACAATAGCCGCCTTCGCCGCGGTCGGTGTTTTTAACCGACTTCAAAAAGAAGGAGGTTATCAATTCGACATGTTTATATTTTTAATGTATGTTCAGGCATAACTCCGTCGTATATAGACGGATTTGCAAAATTCTTTTTTTTTTCGAAAGGGGTTTACTCCGAAATGGTCCCATTGAAATTTCATATAGACAGGGCCCAATCTAGCTATTTAGCCGCTCCGGGCAAAAATAACATTCGCCGCCCTTTGCACTAACACCATCAAAGATGGTATGACCATAATTATGTGATATTCTTTAACTATATAATATTCACATACGTTAGTCTATTATGGCTTCTGAACAAGTATACAAAAATTCATGTGAGTAGGTATGTTTGTAAGTATACATTTTGCCGCCGCTCATTTTTGCCGCTCTGAGCATTTGCCCGGCTTGCCCCCCCTTAGATTGGGCCCTGCATATTATAGATCTGATGATGCGTTTCGGAAACAGACAACGGAACTCTTCAAAAAATTACAGCAAATCAACCGCGAATGTTGCTATCACATAAATAAGTATGCATTGTTTTGACCCAAAGGATGATGAAATTTCGAATTGGTGTACTTATGGTAGGTAACAAAAAAGTGAAAAATAAAAACTTTTTTCAAAAAAATAACAACCGACTTCCAAAAAACACTACAAAGTGCAAAATAACTTTAATTTCGGAAGGCGGTACAATTTTTTTTTTGAAAAAAGGTTTTTGAGAATGTAAACAAACATAATGAAACCAACCTCATCACCATAAAGTATATTTATATATCATCATCATCATCATTTCAGCTGAAAGACGTCCACTGCTGGACATAGGCCTCCCCCACATTTATAAATGCTGCGACTTAATAGACATTCCATCCTTTGGTACGAGCCGCTTTGCGTGTTTTACCTATTGTTTCATCTTTCCATTTATTGCAAAATGTTGAAATTTTTTTTTTACTTAAAAACGATTTTCGACGCGAAAAAATCTGTTTAACGCATAGAAATGCTTGATCGTTTACGCCTTGGAGAGTCGCTTGCATCCATATCACGCTCATACAATTAATCAATATGGTCAAAAACTTCAATTAAATTGTTTTTTTTTGTCACTTAGGAACGTATCCCCTATAATCCCATATAAATTACCATTCCATACGGTTTCTGTATTCGCGGTAGGTATTTTACGGAACGTATACCTCGCGAATAAAGAGCTTTTACTGTACCTACGGCAGGTGCACATTTATTATAAAATGAGCCTCGACCAGGCGCTTTGATCTATATTTATTCTCAAAAATCTGAGTGAGACTTCGTCGCAATATCATTATAACCCCTAAAGACGCCTGCAGGCCTAGACAAAACACCTTTCTGTTAACGTTCACGCTAAACTCTACGCCAGAATATATGGGAATGACATTACCGTGTCCTTTCCGCAGGTAATGTCATTCCCATACACTTTGGCGTACCGTTTAGCGTGAACGCCAAGAGTAATGTGTTTTGTCTCTAGGCTCTGGACTGCATTCGGAAGCTGTGGTAGATTCCTACCAGGACAGATCGGAAGATCGGAAGAGTGGTACCTACACCGTCAAAGCGACACATTATTGTTTTCCGACATGCACGCGAACGAAGTCGCGGGCACAGCTAGTTAAACATAAAAGGCCAATAAATGTATATTTTTTACTTTTTGGAGGTTTTTTTTGCGTCGGCGAAAACTTTTATTTCCTGCTTTTTAAACTTGATATAGTAAAAACACGCTGTATATGCGAAACACAGTAAAGTTTGTTACTAATTTATCCTCATTCCTGGTCCTGATCACCATATATCTATAACCTACGCATTGAGACCTTTCAATGAGCCCAAACACGATACTTCTGCTGTTTGCTGGTGAGTAACAATGGTATCCTGGAAAGGGAAATTACAGGTGATGCTCCAGCATCAGTTCAAGGTTACTTTGTTCGTCTAATATCATTGTAGTAATAGAATACCAAATTTCGATCGATCAGACACGTGGAAGATGCTTAAATCCCTTCATCAACCAGAAAAAAGCTGATAAGTTTCAAACAGCAGAACCGGTTTTGATGAAACATGTCTAAGAACCACCGCTAGAAAACATAATTTTAAATAAAAGAAACCGCACCCAAATCGTTTCACCCGTTTATGAGTTACGGTGCCACAGACAGACAGACAGACAGGCACAAATAGCGTTCAAACTTATAACACTCCTCTTGTTGCATCGGGGGGGTAGTCAAATAAAAACAATAAATGTATTAAAAAATACAAGTTTCTTATGCTATTTTTTATAGGTTCAGTCTTGTGACTTTGGCGTAGATACACTAAATTATCTAGTCTTAGAGCCTACGGCTAAAACAATATTTACAATCTACTGGCCACTTACATCTGAAACATATTGGGTTACGTCTACCTTTACGCACATACCATCGAATTGTCTGGCTTTTAGCTACCCCAGTATCCATTCCAACTTTAAAACACAGTATTTTTTTTATGATAAGTTAATGTTTGTTGCCTCTGGAATGCATAACTTGATATATCCAATCAATATAGGGGCTTATAGGTGTAAAACCGGTCTGTGATATAACATCGCTTTTAATCCCGAAGGAGCAGATTCCAATGGTTTTATCATCGTGTATCAAGGGGCCGCCGGAGTCCACGTGCCAAGGTCTTTGCAATCTGCGGGAACACTTTGGGGTGATACATATTATATATTTCGACTTGCTTCTCATTTCCTCGCTACACTTGATGACAGCTCCTTCTCCGACCTGCATCTGTCTAAAGCTATCTCCTGTCGATGTTCCTTGTTTTTCAGTCCATCCACAACCGACATACGTCACTGCTAGTCCTATCATGGCGGTGTAGTCAACAGATGATAATCGAGCAAAACTTTTCACGTTAACTTTTAACGAATGGAAGAGACTGATGTCGTTGTTCACCAACCAGTCGTCTCTGTCTATGACGCGGAACGAGGGATGTATAAAGGTTTCCAGAACTTCTGCAACCAAATTTGATTTGGTGGGTGACTCGGTGAAGTTCGCAAACCAGGCATAGTAAGGTATGCCGAGAGATGCGCAGTGAGCGGCTGTGAGTCCCCAGTACTCAGTAATCATGGATCCAGTGCATACTCTTAACATGTTATAATCAAAATCGATCAATGAAATGACATACGAATATTCATCCGGTCGCATGTCTCGCCCACCCAGAATTCTTAGCCGCGTATCTTTTAACTGTGCCGCGGGGAACACATAACGTTTGCCATGTGAGTTCACAATGATTGTGATTGAGCAAAATATACGGAAGAGTGTGCACATGTTGGCTTTTGAGAGGTTTGAATACACACATGAAATAAATCATTGTTATTGATATGAAACATAAAATTGCATTTTGTAATTTTATGTCGTTCGTAATCAAATATTATATCGCAGTTATAAAAACAATTCGAGTTTTCTAAAGCAAAAGAAAACAGTGTTTTCCTGTGATTTTATTTTTACTCTCTTAATGAAATTTTAATCTTTTCTGTGGCAGTATCTACCTAATGTGAAATGTTATTATATTTGTAATATGGGTTCTAGCCTGAAATAAATGAATTGTTTTTTTTTTTATTAGCGTTAATTAGGGGGAGGCCTATGTCCAGCAGTGGACGTCTTTCGGCTGAAATGATGATAATGATGATTAGCGTTAAAATCATCGTCATCATCATCATCACCTAGCCTTTTCC
Source organism: Polymixis flavicincta (assembly GCA_949987655.1). Classification (NCBI taxonomy): domain Eukaryota; kingdom Metazoa; phylum Arthropoda; class Insecta; order Lepidoptera; family Noctuidae; genus Polymixis; species Polymixis flavicincta. The sequence continues at coordinate 2,690,756 of OX465171.1, read as the reverse complement.
CAACTATGCTGATGTCGGCTTCCAGTCTAACCGGATGCAGCTGAATATCAGTATTTTACATGGAGTGACGGCCTTTCTGAGCTCCACAACCTTGTTACTGGGTAACACGATACCTCTTGGTAAGACTGATTGTCAGACTTTCGGGCTTCTGACGACCCGTGGCGGCTGTCAAAATAACCATATTTACCTACAGACTGAAACCTTGCTTTACAATGACACCTGTTGAAACGTTTCAAAAGATGGTATTTCCTCAAGCTATTCTCTTATCTACGAATAAAAACTAAAAAAAAAAACAACTGTCTTCCGGAAAACACTAGGTACAAAGTGGAAAATGACTTCAATTTCGGAAGGCGGTGACAAAAAACTTAAATACCTACATATCCAAAGTCACCTACTTCCGAAAGTTATTTTTCACTTTGTAGTGTTTTTCCGGAAGTCGGTTGTTTTTTCTTTGGAGAGTTTTTTACTTTTTAGTTAGAGTAGGTATCTACCCCACACAAATTCGAAATTTCATCATCCTTGGGGTCAAAACAATACATATTTATGCGATAGCAGCAATCGCGGTTGATTTGCTGTAATTTTTTGCAGAGTTCCGTTGTGTCACCAAAACGAATCATCAGATCTTTATGAAATTTAAATGGAACCATTTTGAAATAAACCCCTATAAATAAAAAAATAATAATTTTGCAAATCCGTCTTTATATGACGGAGTTATGCCCGAACATACCTACCTACATTAAAAAAAAATAGGTAACATGTCGAATTGGTAGGCCTTCTTTTTGAAGACGTTAAAAACAACCTATTTGGATGTAATGGATTCCACTTAAAAGGTAGGTAATATAATATGCTGAAAGGAACATTTTAAGTCAAACAATCTCACGATACATTATCTTCAAGCAACTCGTAACGGTTTCGGCAACGCACGCCAAGATAATATGTAGGTAGCTCTCAATGGGCAGCATTTTTTCCGCCTTTACTTATCGTATGGCCAAATCACACAATAGTACATTATTATACAAGTCAAGTGTGCTATATTGGTCATAAATAGGTGTGTAATGAATATAATGATCAATGCATACACATTTTATTTCATAATGACGTTTTTCATAACATTGGTTGGTCGCGGCTGTGTTCTATCGATTGATCAGTCTGTATGGCGAAGCAAGGAGGAGGGTTATGATTTTGACCGGTATGTGTGGAATGTATGTTCATCAGTTTCCTCGTAAATTCTAAATTGCTTATCATGCTGAAACGAATGAAGTATCGTTGGAAGCGTCTTGATCTGCTGGTTATAGGCTATGTGACGTCACATTAAATTGAATATGGCGCTATAAAGACTATAGAAGACATAATATACTATCGAAAAAAAGTACCACGGCTTTCACATAACAATAATTTCTTGTTTTGACTTTATATAGCGTGTCTTTTCAGTCTTAGTTTTTCATGTAGGTATTTCCTCACACCATCGTGACTTTTGGCATAGGTGCGGGCATGCCAAAAGTCACGATGGTGTGAGGAAATGGTGTGAGGTGTGAGGAATTCTTCGCATTTGTAGGTACAAATGCGAAAAGTATGGTACGACGAATGGTGCAGCCGGTGGCCATAGCTCCTGAAAATATAGAACGAACCTTATCGAGCATATTTTTCCCTGCGAGCAACTGTTACTTTGAGTGATGTTTAGACAATTAGTATCTATATTTTGAATACATTCTTATTTTCTTTAGGAATAGGTTACTTTCAAGACACCTAAAGCCCTGTACCTACATTAGCAACAAGATCAAATCTACAGGAAGTAAAAACAAAATAATTTGGAAAGTTATAAAAACGAAACTAACATGGTACATGACACGAAACACTAATTATGCGTTGGAGACTTCACGTGGTGCCATGAGCTCAAACATAAAAGTCTATAGCTCAAGAATTTATCTACCTACTTCGTCCTTCTCTCCCTCGAGAGGAGTGGGCTGTACCTAATCTATCACGCGGGCCCAGTGCGAGTTGGTAAGTAGATGTCACAATATGTCTTCGAATTTTTGGTTCTAGAACCCTTCCTAGAACCTTCACCGTTTTAAAAGCAGTGGTGATGAAATATTTAGGTAGGTACACTAAGTAAAGTGCCAGCGAACCACCGACCTGCAACTCGTAAATCGGCACCGTTTGCCACTGGGCCACGAAGGCTCTATCTCTTTTCATATAATTATATAAATCATATTATAAATCTAGTTAGTACTTTAAACATACACCCCCTTATTACAGAACAAGGTTTTTCTTTAGGTATGGTTTAAACCATCGAGCCTGTTTTTGAAATAAGAACTTAGAACTGAAATAGAATTACAGCTCCTTTTCCAAAACTGACAAGTTAGTCCAGTGATAAATTGTCAGTTTTGTAAAAGGAGCTGTATTTCGATTTCAGTTAGGTACGTATTTCAAAAACAGGCTCGAAGGTTTAAACCATACCTAAAGAAAAACCTTGTTTTGTAATAAGGGGGACTTAGTCTATATAGGGTGACTGGCAATTAGTGACCGACATTTAAACACATGATTGTAGGTAACCTACTCATCATTATGAACAACTTTTACTATGGGACCAAACCCGAAATCGCAAAAAAAAAATCTGCTGTTCCCTACATTTTGATAAGTTATGCGAACATAAATGTAGGGAACAGCAGATTTTTTTTTCGCGATTTCTGGTTTGGTCCCATAGTAAAAGTTGTTCATAATGATAGGTAGAATCATGTGTTTAAATGTCAGTCACTAATTACCAGTCACCCTATTTAGATAAAAATAAATCGCCGAAATGTATGTACGCGCATAAATTCCGAACGACTGCACCAAATTGGATGATTCTTTTTTTTATGTATTCCTTATTGTCAGGACAAGGTTTGTATAGCTAATGCCAATTAAATATTCATAGCTAAGACAGGACAAGGTCTGTCGGGTCAGCCAGTAGATAGTACAAATCAGTTGCGAAAAGGACACACTATTAGTATCTCACATTTAAACGAACCATCATCGATCTGTTCTATTATCGGACATCCGCAGAGAGGTGGCATTCAATGGTATTGATTAGTGATGTGCCGTTCCCGGGAATGTTCCCAAAGTGGGAATGTTCCCAAAAGAATCTTTCCAGTGCCCGGGAATATTCCCAATTGCTGGGAACGTGTCGGTGAAACCACATAGAATTATAATAAAAGTAAAAATATATTATCATACAAAGTTACTAGTAAGATTTAGTAAGTAAGTAGATTTGACATGTAATGAGTACTCATTTAGTAACTTGTCGTTCATTGTATTAATTTTAGAAAGAGGTAAATAAAAATTTCGAATGTAGGAGACTAGGAGGTTTAGAGATTCATCATCATCATCATCGTCATTTCAGCCGAAAGACGTACACTGCTGGACATAGGCCTCCCGCAAGCTCCGCCAATTCTGTGCTTCCCGCATCCAGCGGACTCCTGCGGCCCTCACAAGGTCATCGGTCCACCTTGTGGGAGGCCTTCCAACTTTACGTCTTCCAGTACGCGGTCGCCACTCCAGAACTTTTCAGCCCCATCGGCCATCTGTTCTGCGAGTAATGTGCCCTGCCCACTGCCACTTAAGTTTGGCAATTCTTCGGGCTATGTCGGTTACCTTGGTTCTCCTGCGGATCTCTTCATTCCTGATTCGACATTCCAAGCATAGCCCTCTCCATCGCCCTTTAGGTGACTTTAAGCCTTTTATGAGGCCAATTGTGAGCGACCACGTTTCGGTTTCATATGTCATCACTGGCAACACGCACTGGTCAAAGACTTTCGTGTTGAGACATTGCGGTATGTGGGACGAGAAGATATTGCGAAACTTCCCGAACGCTGCCCAGCCGAGTCGGATTCGACGGTTGACCTCTACCTAACTGGACAGTTTGTCCTAGGTAAACGTACTCGTCCACAACTTTCAATGCAGCTCCTCTGACCGTTACGAGAGTGGGTGTTACATGGGCATTGGAAATGACCTTTGTTCTGTCCATGTTCACCCTCCATGGTCTCAGCCATGACAATTATATCATCGGCAAACCGAAGGTGAGTGATGTACTCGCCATTGATGTTGATGCCAGCCCCTTTTCAGTCCAGAACCTTGAAGACATCCTCCAGTGCAGCGGTGAAGAGTTTCGGAGAGATAACGTCTCCCTGTCTTACACCTCGCTGCAGAAGGATAGGTTTCGAGGTCTAGTCCTGGAGTCGGACTGACATGGTGGCGTTTTCGTACAGACACTTCAACACCGCCATGTACCGATAGTCGATCTGGTACCGTTGGAGGGACTGCAGTACAGCCCACGTCGCGATCGAATCAAAGGCTTTTTAGTAGTCAACAAACTCTAAACAGAGAGGCAGATTATACTCTTCGGTCTTCTGTATAACCTGCCGCAGCGTATGTGTGTGGTCTACTGTGCTAATGCCTTTACGGAACCCGGCTTGTTCGGGAGGCTGGAAGTCGTCAAACCTGCGAGCTAGACGGTTTGTGATGACTTCGGAGAACAGCTTGTAGACATGGCATAGAAGTGAGATGGGCCTATAATTCTTATGAAGGGCATTGTCACCCTTCTTAAAGAAAAGTACCACCACACCTCGGTTCCATGCCTGTGGCGTTTTGCCCTCGAGTATGACGGAATCAAACAACTTCTGGAGGGCCTTAAGAACGGGGTTCCCGCCGGCCTTTAGGAGTTCAGCTGTGATTCTGTCATCACCCGGCGCCTTGTTGTTTTTAAAGCTGCTTCTCGTACAAGCTGACGTCCGGGATGTCTTCAGTATACTGTCGGGTCAATCTAGCTCTTGGGTCGTTTGCCAGATTCATAACGGGGTTCCTTGTTGACTTGCTCAATCTCTCTCAACAGCTCAGGCTTGGTGGATACGATCCTGCCTTCATCGGTCTTCAGTTTCGTAAGCTGACTCTGCCCAATAGACAGATCCCTAGCAAAGACCTTGGAGCCTTTATTCCGTTCTATTGCGTCTTTAATACATTCTCTAAAGCGGCGGAGGTCGCTTTTCAAAGACTTAGAGATCTGTCTGTTAAACTGCCGGTACTCAAGCGCATCGTCTGAAGACTGCAGGACCATCTCGCGCCTCTCCTTCATGAGCTGCAAAGTAGGATCAGAGAGCCTCTTATTTTTATTGATACGATGGGCCTTGAAAAACTTAGACCCGACCGTATGGACAGTTTCCACGAACCCATCGTTACCCGCAACTCGTCGTTCAAGATTGTGTACAGAGGCCAGTACATCAAGCTACCCCAATCTGTCAAATTTCTTTGATAGGTTTTCAACTTTATTCCGAACGGATAAGGTTTATGTTCAATTGGGAAAATTTGACAGTTTGGGATAGCTTGACCTGCTGGCGACTGTATAATATTTTGAAACGTTATTTAAATAGACTGGTAGAATACATTATCCTTTTCTTTTTTTTGTGTTTTATCTTGCAATCAGTTTTTAAAAACTATGAGCAGATGAGTTGTAGGAAGGTCTGGCAGGGAAGAGTTATTCCTCATCAGGAGCAAATTGCTCCAAGTTATCCAACTGTAGGATGTTGCGTCTTTTAAGTCTGCTGACACAAGCTGGTATTGTGAGCGGCCAATTTGTTGGGATGTCTCTACAGTCTGGATTGTTTGTTACGCCGACCCGCACCCTAATTGCGTAACTCACGATTGAACATAATTGGTTTCGTCTTCACTGTTAAACAATATTCATTGCGTTATTTATGTTGTCGAACGGACACATTTTTCGAACATATGAAGCAATGGTTTAACAATCCGTTTCAAAACGATACAGATTATGATGAATCGTGAGTTACGCAATTAGGGTGCTGGTTAGTTGGAGCCATAAATCATGCACAAAGGATAAGTAAATAACATTTCTCAAAATTAGCATCACACCTGCACAGCTAAAAGGATAGTTTTTTTGTTGTCAGTTTAACTCTCCAACTACATCAATTAACTGCCGAAAATTCTCAGTAACTCACTGTGGGTGTAAAAGATATGCATTTAATTTCTATCTTTTATTATTTTAAACATGCGTTAAGAAACCTAATCTAAAAATTAAAAAAAGAAAAAATCTTTAACTTTTGAGTTAGTGTTCCCACTAACTGGGAATGTTCCCGGGCACATGGGAACATTCCCGGGAACATTCCCGTTGGGAAGTTACTGGGAACGGGAATGTTCCCACGGCACATCACTAGTATTGATGGACCTAACTATGATATATACGCCTGTTAAAATATACAGGTACGAATATTAAAGCTTGGTATTGACCAATGACGTTGCACGGCCCCCCACTCGCACCGACGGAGTACGTGTTGCAAGCTCCACCCGCTACGACGTAATTAATTGTATTGATTTATGACCGCTGGCCGGCAACCCTGCGTCATAGCAATGTCACTTTAAACTACGACGCAATCTCATAATTTTGAATGATAATAATCTAAATAATAATTCAATAACGTGTGTTTATAGTATTTCTGGCAGTTCTAGACTTCTAGTGGTATACAATTATCCTGAGACAATTATTATGACAGTCTTTCTAAGCAGAGGTGGCCCAGTGGTTCTCCGGGGCCGCTTACAACATTTCGCAAGTTATGCTTAAGTCTCATGTAATAGGGGGCGAGCCTGTTACCATCAACCGGGCACAAATCCAGACTCCAGATAGAAAAACCCAGTAAGATTTTGCCCGACCTGGCAATCAAACCCAGGACCTCAGGCTCATCGGTAGCGCTTATGGTCACTAAACTACTAGAGGCAGTCGGTAGGTTTTTTCTGACTAGTGGTCGAAATTATACCATAATTTATTTAATATTCGACCATAATGATTTTTAATCAACAATAATCGAAAATATTATCTGTCTCCGCTCCTTCTAAATAAAAACTTTAACTATGCCCCTGAAGGTTGAAACCGTCTTCTCAAATGCGCACTGTATCACTAATCACCTGTCTATTCGCAAATAGTATCAACATTTATTGAAAAAATAAAACTAGGACTATAATATAGACTGGTATCTAATGGTGTTTACCATTACCATTATAGTCCCACTGCAGAGGAGGCCTCTTTCAAGCATTCATTTACCACGCTTCATCTATGCCGATTATACCGATTAGCTGCATCCGGTTAGACTGGAAGCCGACCCCAACATAGTTGGGAAAAGGCTAGGCAGATGTCTATGCCGATTAGCGATTTGCAACTTGTACTTTATTGTAAGTCCAGGTTACCACACGATGTTTACCTTCACTGTCTGTCACACCATTTATTGCTAAATTATTCATTAATATAGAAAAAAAAAATGGTGCAAAAATTGCAATTTGAAACATAGATACACACATCCTAAGTACATATGTCAATGGATCAGCTCTTAGACACCCAAATTGTCAATTAGGTCCGCTCTTGGCCAGATTGACAATTCGAGTGAGCGGTAACGCGGTCCTGGAAAGTCATTCAGCGGCGGAGTGTGTAAGTAGTCATGATAATTAACGCCATCTATCGGATGTCGACGATAACTACAGCTATACTCAGCACGGACGGTGGCGCCAACGTGCATACAACGAAACAACTGGGGAACGTGCGTAACGTCAAACCACAGTACGTACAGTCACCAGTACATCAAGCTACCCCGATCTGTCAAATTTATTTGATAGATTTTCAAGTTTATATTAGCTTAGGTTCATGTTCAATTGGGAACATTTGACAGTTTGGGATGGCTTTATGTGCTGGCGTCTGTACATTGAATATACTGAGATAATGAGTTTTTAATTGCATTGTTTTTATTCTAATTTCGATGGCTAGAAGAATAACAGAAGACCAAAGAAAGGAGGAGGGACTGTGTGAATGACGATATGGTTAGAAAAGGGATGACTACCGAGATGACGACAAACAAAGAAATACAGACGCCAACACCAGCTCCAGCGCCAGTTTGGGGTAGCTTGATGTGCTGGCGTCCGTACCTATGGAATAAAAATCCGACCCCACATAAATTGGTAGGTATAAGGGCAGGAGAATGATGTTGATGAATTACTTTTTAGTTGCAGCGCCATCTCTTGTTAATTTAAATAGTTACAAAACTTTACAATATACCTATATGCTGTTTTCGTTGTTTAAATGTGTTTTTGTTGCTTGAACCATTTTAATTACCATAAAATAAATAAGTTATTTAGTGGGAATCAGATATAAAATATATTAAACATGGTATAATGAAAACGGCTTAATATATTTTAAAGAAAACAATAGCATAATTTTTGTCATTTATTATTTATTTTCTTACAACATTGGCAAGCCAGATCCTGCACTGTGACATTTACTTCTTAGTGTCTTCTAATTCATTTGAAATTTAATTAAACACCAAATACAAGAAAATCTGCATAAAAATCTTTCATTTCTGCTAGTGTTATAACGTTATTAGGGTATTTTCCAACTTATTAAAAACTATTCTAATTTGAAGATTGGGACGAAATATGTAACAGAAAAATAAAAGTAAATTGATTGATATCCATTTCCTTAATTAAAAACGGTGTAAATCAAACTTTTTTCTGATTGTTTTGAATTTACCGCCAAAACGCTCCTTACGATGACTTTATCACGTGACGTCAACTTTGTGTAAACTAAAGTAAGTAGTTAGTAAGTTAACAAGTGAATGTCGAGTTTAAATATAGGATTTTTAATGGATAGACAGTGATATTACTGATGTGCAGTGCCTCTGTGCACAAATACTTCTAAAACTGCGCTAAACTAAGTATTTGTACCGGATTCACTTGACACCATAGACTAATGTTTACAAAATGTAACGGAAATGGTATATACAAACCAAGGGCACTGCTTAGACACTTTTGACAGGTGCCCGGACCTGACGTCTCAGTGCTGCCACCTAGTGAGCGTCATTTCAGAAAACCCTCATTGCGAAAAATCGGAAGAAAATTTGATTTTCGTGGGTTACCTTAGCGTTTCCTCCTTAGACTAATTAAATTTCAGTTTGTGATGGCGCACATCAGAACGATTGCTATCTTTTCACAAATTCCATTCATTTTTTTTGGGACTTGGCTTTTTCCTTTTGTGAGAAAAAAAATCTTCAGCTGTAGCTTTGGCTTCTTCAGGTGATATTTATTTTTCTGAAAAGTTCAAGTGTCATTATAGTATAACATTCATGGAATCATGGCCTTAATTAATGTTAAATTGATTTCAGATATTAAATACTAATAAAGTACACAGTACACAAGTTAAACCTATTAAAAAAAAACTATATTAAAACTAGCTTTTGCCCGCGGCTTCGCCCGCGTGGATGTCGGAAATATTCTGAAGGGGACGAACTACCGGAATAAACAGTATCCTATGTCCTAACTCAGGTCATGGCCTTTCATGCGTGAGAAAATTAATTCCGGATAATAGGGTATTTTCCTATTCGATAAAACCTATTTTAATTTGAAGATTGGGACGATATATTTAACAGAAAAATCAAAAATAAATTATTTAAATCCATTTTCTCCATTAAAAACGATTAAAATCAAAGTTTTCCTTGTTTTGAATTTACCGCCAAAACGCTCCATACGGTGACTTTTTATCACGTGACATCGTGACGTCAGCTTTGTGTAAACAGCACCAGTACAAATACTTAGTTTGGCGCAGTTTTAGAAGTATTTGTGCACAGAGGCACCGCACACCAGTGATTTCACTTTCTATCCATAAAAAATCTTGTTAATTATAAACACGACACTCACTTATTTACTTACTAACTACTTTAGTTTACACAAAGTTGACGCCACGTGATAAAAAAGTCATCGCAAGGAGCGTTTTGGCGGTAAATTCAAAACAACGAAAAATAAATTTGGTTTAAATCGTTTTTAATTGAGAAAATGGTTATAAATCAATTTACTTTATTTTTCTGTTACATATTTCGTCCCAATCTTCACATTAGAATAGTTTTTAATAAATTCGAAAATACCCTATTTAAAATTTGCCCGCGACCTCATCTGCATGGAATTAACAATTGATAGAGTCTAAATGTGTGTAATATAGATGATGTGTAAACTTTGTTTACTCGATACTCTTGAGCAACAATATCCGAATCCTTTCAGCTGTCGTTTAAAGGGACTTAAAATCAAAATATTTTATTTCATATAAACCTGCATGGGCACTTATGAAACGTCAGAAGCTAGGTGCACGGTTTCAAATTGTCGCTTCCTATGGAGAAGAGCCGGCAAGAAATCCACGGTAACTCTTTTAAAAATAATTGGTTTTAGCAATGTTTTTAAATTACAGTGATAATAGGTATGGGCGGACAGTGCAGGCCTGTCAATAAGTACCAGGTGCTTAGAAGAATGAAAATACAGAATAGAAAATCGTCTACAAATCTTGTTTGTAAGGCCTAAAACGGTCTCTCATTCACAATATGTAAAAGAATCAACATAAATAAAATGAACCTATTTAAATCAAGTGACATGATTTCCATGACAATGTATATAATCAAAAAGAAAAGCCCTGACTGACTGACTCATCAACGCCCAGCCCAAACCCTTGGACCTAGAAAGCTGAAAAATTTTGTTCTCTTTATAATGTAGACAAGGAATAAGGAAGGATTTTTCGAAATTCAACCCCTAAGGATATGAAAGACTACACGGGCGACGCCACTGGCTAGCTAGTCACTAATAAATAATCGATATTAAAATTGATGTATAATGTCAAATAATGACGAGAATATGTCAGACATTGTAAAAAATAAAAAAGAAGAAGAAAGAGTAATTTGGGAGCAGTTAATAGACTTTCACATAGTTATGCTGTTAATGAGGTACCAGGGAAGCCACATGTGCAGAAGGAATTAATGCCAAACTTCCTTGTCTTCAACGTAGTCTTTTATCTTATAACTAGCTGTGCCCGCGACTTCGTTCGCGTGCATGTCGGAAAACAATAATGTGTCGCTTAGACGGTGTAGGTACCTACACCGTCTAGTAGTAGCAGTAGTAGTCAGTAGCTATAATACTATATACACACACACTCTCATACGTTTACGAATGAATGTATTTCCTAAATTCAACCGTTAAAGCAAATGGCATGATAGCTGAGCGGTTACCGCACTTGATTATCGCGTTTGAGCGCAGCGAGTCGCGGTTTCGAATCCCACTCGTTGCGTGATAGTCTTTTTATTGTTTTAAAAATCACTTTTGAGTATAGTTTCTTGTTCTGTTCTTCTTATTCACTAAACTCGTAAAACTTTATCATTATACCCACAGAAACCTTAATAAATTTAAATGATTTACGACTCATTCACCGCGACTTATAGAACGGTGTTGGTTGATATTGTGTGCTAGTGACGTGTGTTTCATCTATTAGCGTTCTTCTAATTCATTTTAAAATGTAAGCAAATTTAAATATAGAAATGGAAGCGAATATTATTGCGCTGCATAAAAGTGGACTTAATACCTATATCACAAATACCTATGTGATGAAACCGGACTGAGTGTGAGTATTATGATTTAAATATAAATATTAAACATTTATTTAATTAAAGTATAACTGCTGATTCTTGTAGTTATTTTTAAACGTTTTATAAATATCACAATGTCTAAATAGAATAAAAATATAAAATTTCAATGTAAATTTATTTCCTAGATTATAGAACGATGAAAATAACAATAAACTTAATATCTATGTGAAATTGCCCTTTTAAATAATTTTGTTTCTAAATAGTAGGTAATACATAAAGTGTGTATTTTGCTTAGTAGCCTAACAGTACCCCTTTTTTGTTTTAGTGAAATACTGTGAGTCGGTGGGTGAAAAGATATGAGGAAGGCGGGTAGCCTTGCCCGTGGAAAGCAAAGTGGAAGACCCCAGCTCCTATAACAAGCACACGTTCAGCGAATATGAAACAAGTGGTTTCAAAACGACAAGACATTTTGCCGAATTATTCGACACATCTTTACGAATCGTGCGCCGTGCACTCCACGCAGAAGTTTCGCATCAACCAGCTCGAGAATCAGCTCAAAAAACATAGTTAACGGAAAAAAACATTAACATTAAGTTATAAATTACAAATATTTATTTATTTTAGTAATATTCAAATAATATTTTGTCTTATCCGTAATCTGGATTATTTTGAGGTTTAGTTTCAATCTTCTTTTCGGAATGAAAATGAACACTTAAGCTATAACCTCTTTAAGTCCTATTAAATACGATTTGTTAACTTTGAGGTTTGAGTTAGAACGAACTCACTCGCAGTAGAATAAAAGTAGTACTACTGAGTCATTTAATTGTATTGTGACAACTTGTCTGCATTTGTTACTTTTACGTGGGTAGATTTTTGTAGAATATTGTGATTTATTTAGAGTACCGACACACAGTAGTAATCAGCACAATATTATTATATTACTAAGATACAATAGCCTGATTATCATAGTTCACCAACTAGCTTATTTACTTCAATAAATTGTTCTTTATGAGAAAATAAACTGTTTTAACAAGAAGTTATTATTTGTTATTTTTATACATTCTTCATGGAGTTATAACGAATAAACATTTTGTAATCATTTATTATTGGTAAACCTTTATATAAATAACAATACGAGTAATAATAAAAAAATGTTACATTATTATTCTGGTATATTAATAAATCGAATAATAAAAGAACAGATGAAGATGATTGTTGAAAAGAAAAATTAAAGCTTCATCGCGAGATTTGAACCCAGACCTATGAGTTTCTTAATCCAAGACGATACGCTGCACGCTACCGGAACTCAAATTATAAAAGTAAATTTTAGCAATGGTATGAACCGACCAAGGTCATGTCTGTCGTCGCCGACGGTATGTATAAAATACAGAAACTAACGCCAGTGTGTGAGTGGAGCGGTGAGTTTTGTGTTAATACATCACTTATACACACAGCTGTAGGTACGGCCTGGACCGCTACTTCATAGCAATATAACCCTTAGTATGCGACTGCATTAGTGAATCTTGATAGTACCACTCCTCCGATCTTCCGATCTATCCTGGTAGGAACCCACCACAGCTTTTGAATGCAGTCCAGAGCCTAGAGACAAAACACATTTCTGTTAGCGTTCACGCCAAACGCTACGCCAAAATGTATGGGAATGACATTACCTGCGGAAAGGACACGACGTAACCTGTCCGCAGGTAATGTCATTCCCATATATTCTGGCGTAGCGTTTGGCGTGAACGTTAACAGAAATGTGTTTTGTCTAGGCCTGCAGGCGTCTTTAGGGTTTATAATGATATTGCGACGAAGTCTCACTCAGATTTTTAAGAATAAATATAAATCAAAGCGCCTGGTCGAGGCTCATTTTATAATAAACTAGCTGTCCCGACAGACGTTGTCCTGTCCATCCAAAAGTCATTCATACAAAATCCATACCCTACCTACCCTAAACTATCCTACCCTACCTACTCTACCTACGCTACCCTACCCTACCTACTCTACCTACGCTACCCTACCCTACCTACTCTACCTACGCTACCCTACCCTACCTACCCTACACTATCCTACCTTACCTACCCTACTTACGATACGTCCCACACCCGTGCGTGAGCTATTACACCCAGCGACAAGACTTCCAAAATCCGTCACCAGTACCCGGAAATATGACGAAGAACAAGCGACCCAATCAACACCAGCATCGCAGCACAATATTTTCACCGACGGCAGCAAACGACGGCACCGTTGGAGCGGCCTTCATCTGCTACGACCCGGGAGGAAAGGCAACCACGAAAAAATTTAAACTCCACAACGTCTGCACAGTCTTCCAGGCTGAATTGTTGGCCATCCTGGAAGCTTGCAAATGGGCACACACAAGGAAACAAACCAGTACCATCATCTTCTCAGACTCCCAGTCGGCCATACAGGCAATCGCAGACCGGAGCAACACACACCCACTGGTCACAAAAATCCACAAAATTATCCATAATCACACACAGATCCATAACCACCACGGATACAACACCGAGAATAAAAATCAAGTGGGTGAAAGGGCACAGCGGCATTGCAGGAAACGAAGCTGTGGATGCTGCTGCGAAAATGGCCACTCGGCTACACAAAGCGCCTGACTATAGTGCATACCCGATGTCATACGTCAAACACGAACTCAGGAAAACCAACCTGGCCAAGTGGCAAGCCAGGTATACATCAAGTGAGCAGGGGCAACACACTAAAATCATATTCCCGACATTGTTACAAATCCATAAATTCCGAAAAAAATTACAACAAAACTTCTTCATAACCCAAATTCTTACAGGGCACGGATTCCATAAACAATATCTACACCGATTCAAAATAACCGATGATGACAACTGTCCCTGCCACGACAACACTACACAAACACTTGACCACCTCCTCAGGGATTGCCCCAGATTCGCCATGGATCGCATGCAATATGAGGCAATCTCTGAGCGATTTGGTATCACAGCGTATGACATTGGGATGCTGACGGAAAACAAGGATGTCTTTGACGCCTACGTCAAATATGTGACCAAAATTATGAGCAATCATAAAAACTTTAATGGCACATGATTAAAATATTATATATATATATTTCTTTGAATAAACATTTATCACTATTATATACGATCATAAATAACTTATGCGAAAAAACCATAACAAAAAGACAGTGTCTGTATCAAATCGCAGACACTGTCGAAACCAAATCACAAACATAAAATAATACAAAACCAAAAAACCAAAGTGAATCAACAAACATGGGGAAAAAAAAAAAACCTACCCTACACTACCCTACTCTACACTATCCTACCTACGCTACCCTACCTAATACCGGGATAATATCCTATGTCCGTCTCCTGGTTCTAAGCTACCTCCCCACCAATTTTCAGCCAAATCGGTTCAGCCGTTCTTGAGTTATAAATAGTGTAACTAACACGACTTTCTTTTATATATATAGACATGCTTTTTTGATAAGGACACGTTTGATGTGAGTTTTAAACTTTTCAGGCCATATTCATAAACGATGATTAAAGTTAAATGATGTTTAAACGTTAAAAATGTATGGTTAAACTGACGCTAATCACTATTTAACTTTAAGAAACGTTTATGAATAAGGGGGTTCATTGCTAAGTTCTGTAACCGACTTTGGCAACTTGTCATAGAAGCGGATACTGTTTATTAGAAATGACTTGCTAGTTTTAGTTAATCGATATTTTGGAATCATAATTTCATCTTTACTACTTACACTTAATCAGCTTAAACAACGATTTTGTATGAGATGCATGTGCATCCGTTTAGCTGCGGAAAGTTGAACAGATTCTATACAAAATCGTTGTTTTGCTATGGATAAAAGTTGAACAGAGCTGAATAAGTGTGAGTAGTTTCTTACGTGATTGAGTTGCTAGGGGTTTCGTCTGTGTAGATGTTGGGAATTGCTTTTTGTGAACTTAATATCAAAAAGTATCTTATTAAACTGGGTTAGAAACCATTTGTGTGCCAAGTTT
This sequence comes from Polymixis flavicincta, assembly GCA_949987655.1. NCBI lineage: Eukaryota > Metazoa > Arthropoda > Insecta > Lepidoptera > Noctuidae > Polymixis > Polymixis flavicincta. Next base: position 2,675,308 of record OX465171.1, on the reverse strand, counting down.
CGTCCAAATATGTTTAGTAGTTTTTAGAGTGTAATAAATGTAAGTATTTAAAAAAAATTGGGTTGGAAGGGATATTCAATTATTAACTAAATTGAATGTATTTATACGAATTTAATTTTAATTAGTGGTTTCGTCAAGGAAGATATTGGAAATTATTCTTTGGGAATTTTTACCGGGATAAAAAGTATGCTATGTTTTATTTTAGGATACAAACTATTTGCGTATTCTTCTTCTTAGCGTGTCGATGGCAAAGATAAAACTAAGGAATGTACTTAATGTGTACAGTTTTTAAATTTGTTTGGCCCAAAATTCAGCAACGCGAATACCGTTCGCTGATGCAGCCATTAGGTCCTCACGTGTGCAGGTAATAGGGCATGCGGTGCAAGATTTGCGTATTAAATTTTATTCAAATTCGTTGAGGTGTTTTTGTGTGATTGAGTAACAAACATTTAAATCTAAATTTACAGATTTATATTATTAGTAGTTTTGTTAATAGGGATGGTAGGTAGGTATTATTTTGGCTTGTTAGAATATTTTGTGTGTCAAACATATGTATTGAAAATAAATTCAATAGTTAGCGAAATATGGCTTGATTGAATGTTGTTAAATATTATTTTTAATGTGAATTTAATTTTTTCTAGTGGTTTTGTTTGTGTAGATATCAGATATTATTTTTCGGGAGACTATTCTTGGGACAGAAAGTATTTTATGTGTTAATGTAGGTTATAAATTATTTGTCCCGAATTGCTGTCGAGTCCACCATGAAGTATCTAGGATTGGTGCTCGACAGCCGGTGGGACTTCGGACCCCACTTCCAGCGGCTGGCGCCCAAGTTGTTGGGCGCGGCTGGGGCGCTGTCAACGCTGCTTCCCAATCTGGGGGGCCCGAGCGCCGCCTGTAGGCGGCTCTACGTGGGGATCGTGCGATCGATGGCCCTGTATGGGGCCCCGATCTGGGCGGCTGACCTGACGGCCGGCAGCATCGCTGTGCTGCGGAAACCGCAGCGAGCTATGGCCGTCAGAGTGACATTGACTGCACAATTTTTAACGATTGATTGCTACACTACGTATCACGAGTTCAAATCCCGCACGAAATAAATATTAGTATGACCTACAAGTAATTGTTCCAGATCTAACTGTCTGTGTATGTGAATTTATATGTTTGTAAACGCACGCAAAATACAAAAAAAAAAAATCCTAATACAAAGCAACATAAAAAAATTAATAAGTGTCATCAAAAAATATCGCACAATCTCCTACAAGACGGTTTGTGTACTAACCGGAGCCCCACCCTGAAACCTCGAAACGAGAACCGTCACTTGATTGTACTGAGATAACGCGAACGCAAAATAGTGAATTAACTAATGGATTAATTTTTATTCATAAAAATCTTCATATTTTTATTCTAGCACATGCCAATTTCCTCACAATCATTTCCTACTCAGTTTTGAAACCAGTAATCATGAAATTATATACACAAAGTATAGCGCCTGTCTGGATTCGGACGCACAACCTACACATTAGGTACCACAACCATTACTACTGAACCACCACTACTCTTAATCTTCTAACGCAATAAATTTCTCGTTTTTGACAATTCTATGACACACATTTTTAAATTGTATAATTATTCTAAACGTAAAAACAAAAACTGAAACCTCATTTACTACTACTTGAAATATTGAATCACCTGACAGGTATAGAGCCATTTTGAATCTGCTACTTATAACTTTAATTTTCTTCCTGCAATCTCTTTATTTCTGGTTTCTAAAGTTTAATCTCCGAAAATTCTTGGAAAATAAATATTATAAATTAACAGATTTCTTATTAACTTCATCATCATCATCATCATCAGCCTATAATGTTCCCACTGCTGGGACACAGGCCTCATCTCGGTGAGAGGGAGTGGGCCGTAATCCACCACGCGGGCCCAGTGCGGGTCTTATTAACTTATTAAACAACAATATTAAAACATACAATGTAATATCATATTAACACAAGACCTAATGCATCCCAAATTAGAGTATTGATTTAAAAACTTAATATAATGAACATTTTTAGGGTTCCGTACCTCTAAAGGAAAAAACGGAACCCTTATAAGATCACTTTGTTGTCCGTCCGTCCGTCTGTCAAGACCGTTTTTCTCAGGAACGCGTGGAGGTATCAAACTGAAATTTCTATATGATACTTAGTTCTACTGTCCCTGGAAGCTGTAGAAAAATCAACCTTCTAAGTCAACGCAATCAAAAGATACAGCCATTTAGGCCGCAAAATTCCGCAAATTTTCGAAACTCGCACGGGAATCAAAATCTACAGGGTACTTCCCGTGAACTTAGAATCTTGAAATTTTGTACGAAGTCACGTCTTATAGTACAGATATAGGAAAAATTACGAAAACCGTAAATTTTTCGTTTCGTCATATAAAAAAAAATATATATTTTTGACAATTTTGAACTTTTACTTATATACCCACAGGTTTGTACGGAACCCTCGGTGCGCGAGTCCAACTCGCACTTGACCGGTTTTTTTATAACGAAAATTGTGTTGAGCCTAGCATTATTTTATACATTTACAATTGAGTCTTATTACCTTGACATAAGATTTAATTTTCTTTGGTTCAATCGGCGATAGGTAACTAAATAAAATATACCCATATTGAAAGTAACTGAAATCGATTTAATAATCAATCATGAACAAACTACTTTCAAGACTTGTTTTTATTCTGTTACACCTTGTATAAAACAAAACAATTACACATTTATACGGTATAATTGGAAACTTTTTTGTTTATGTTTCGCCACACTAGGAATTTCTTCTTGTATCGTGGGTGCATTTACAAACATAGAAACTCACAAACACCCAGACCCGGAACAATTAATTACTTGCAGATCATAAAAATATTTTTCCGTGTAAAAATCGAAAACCCGCGACACGCTGCGCAGCAGTCAATCGCTCAGCCATTACGCCAACCGTGTCGTCAAAACAAAATTAATATCTTAGTAAAGCACAGCGAAATAACAATTTTAAGTCATAAAAACACACAGCGTAACAACCCTCAAGTTTCTATATATTACACTACTACAACATTTAATTCTTTACGAATAATCTAAAGAATACTTCAAAAAGAATTCATTGTTACGACTTGGATTCGAACCATCGCATCACCGAACGTCGTCATACTTATAAGTTGGGATAGCCATATGAATTGCCAAAACGGGTAGACCGATTTTAATGAAATTTTGTATGGAGATATTTTGTATCTTGAAGGACATGAACTACTTTTTATCGGCATACCAGGCGAGCGAAGCCGCGGGGGTAAGTTAGTAGTAACATTGACACATACCTCCAGAAGCCACTTGTAGCACCGCGGGTATCTGTCACAGCAACAGCAGTTGAAGGATGGACTACAGGATGGTGACGGCTTTGATTAGTAATATCTCTCATTGCAGTTCTTTTCCGGGATCCTGGAATATACGTTTTGCCATAAAATAACATGACGCCGTGTCTCTCCGAAGGATTGAGCAGAGGTGTACAACTATAATATACGCGCATTTCGTTAATCTAATACCTTTAAAAGAGCAATTAAGAAAGAGAAAAAAAACGTTTATTTGAGTAAAAAAAAAACTGAGCAAAGCTAGATCATCCAGATATTTATGTTTAAGTCCCATGTAACAGGGTGTGACCCTATTGCCATCCACCCAATGCTTGAAAAATTAACATAAATTAATTTTTATATAGGTACAGAGTAAATTTTTAACCAGTGCGCAAAATGTAACCATTAATTATTCAGCATATCATTCTAGAGCCACTAGCGTAAAAAAATCGTCGGTTTAACAAAATAAAAAACTCTGCTGTTTCATAGAAAAGTGCAATACCTACGCAGTCAAAATGTATGGAACAGCTGACTTTTTTTTATAACGTACGCAAAATTTCTACGCTAGCGGTTCTAGAATGATATGCTGAATTCAGGGATACAATTTGCGCACTGGTTAAAATTTTATCCTGTACATAAATATTTACTTTGTAAAGTATTATATTCGTTTTATTACTTTGAATGTGAAGACAATGTGGGTCGTCTTTTTTTTCTCGGTTATCGTAAGCATGGTCTGGCAGTTTGAGTAATTTATTCGGAGTACCCAAATGTCCTTTCTTTAGTACAGTTCGTCGAATCGTTGAGCTCCATAAATTTTGAGTTAACCTGCAGAATTACTGATAAATGCGTGCACGGATTGGATAGATCCACTCAATTTGTGTAGTTCTTTCCTCACGAGACCATTTCAGACTTCGATCTACATGGTCTTCACATGATCTGACCAAGATTATGTCTGGACTTTAAGAGAACGTGACCTCTCGAGTTTGTATCGGCCTCTTTTTACTACTTTTTATCGACATACCTCGCAAGCGAAGCCGCGGGTGGAAGCTAGTAGTAACATTGCACATACCTGCAGAACTCATTGTCTGTTACAGTTGTCTCGTAACACGCACATCATCACTTGTAACACCGCGGGTGTGTGTCACAGCAACAGCAGTTGAAGGGTGGTGGCAGCTTTGATTAGTAATATCCCTCTTGCTTTTCATTTCCAGGATTCTGGAACATTCGATGTCATTCGAATTTATAATCATCATCGTCATTCGGATGCAGATGAATACCAGTATTTTACACGGAGCGACTGCCTATCTGACCTCCACAACTCAGTTACTGGGTAACACAATACACTTTGGTAAGACTGGTTGTCATACTTTTGGGCTTCTGTCGACCCGTAACGATTGTCATAGGTCCACAAATGACAGCCGGTACCAACGGCTTAACGTGCTTTCCGAGGTACGCAGGGGTCTTGGTATGTAAAGACGGTCACCCATCCTTAGACAAACTGCGTCAAGCGTAGCTTAACCTGATCAATCGATCCGTAAATTGGAATTGTCTGTTATAATGTGAAAATAACAGCTTTTTACTAAAGGCATATGTAAACAGTGGTGTAGTGAGCGCAGTGGTGGCCCAGTGGTAACGGCCGCGACTTACGTGTTATAGGTCGTGCGTTCGGACCCAGCCAGGCGTATTACTTTGTGTAAATAATTTCATCACCACTGCTCTCAAAACGGTGAAGGAAAACATCGTGAGGAAACCGGCATGTCCTAGAACCAAAAATTCGAAGACATGTGACATCTACCAACCCGCACTGGGCCCGCGTGGTGGATTACGGCCCGCTCCCTCTCACGGAGAGGAGGCCTGTGTCCCAGCAGTGGGAACGTTTATAGGCTGAGTATGTATGTATGTATATGAAAACATATACAGTACTTACTTAAAACAATTCTTAAACATGTTGTCTGTTTGTTCCAGCTAATGTTCAAATCGGATAGACTAATTTTCATGAAATATCGTATGGGCCTCGTAAGAAGGCTTAAAGTCACCCAAAGCGCAATGAAGAGTGCTATGTTTGGAGTTTACCTGCGTTAACCCATCAGGAATGAAGAGATCCGCAGGAAAACCAAAGTAACCAACATATCCCGAAGAATTGCCAAACTTAAGTGGCAGTGGGCAGGGCACATTACTCGCAGAACAGATGGCCGATGGGGCCGAAAGGTTCTTGAGTGGCGACCGCGTACCGGAAGACGTTAAGTTGGAAGGCCTCCCACAAGGTGGACCGATGATCTTGTGAGGGCCGCAGGAGTCCGCTGGATGCGGGAAGCACAGAACCGGTCGAAGTAGCGGAGCTTGGGGGAGGCCTATGTCCTGCAGTGGACGTCTTTCGGCTGAAATGATGATGATGATGATGGTATAGGGATACTTTCAGCCCTGGTAAAGGACATAGGCTACTTCTATCGATTAACCACCGCGGGCGGAAGCTAGTAGTAACATTGCACATACCTGCAGAAGTCATTGTCTGTAGTGTTACTGTTGTCTCGTCACACGCACATCGTCACTTGTAACACCGAAGGTAACTGTCACTGCAACAGCAGTTGAAGGGTGGACTACAGGATGGTGACAGCATTTCGTTTCCGGGATCCTGGAATAGCAGATATACCATAAATCCTACTAATTATTATAAATGTGAAAGTTTGTGAAGATATTTACAATTTGGATGTTTGTTACTCAAGCACTCAAAAACGGCTGAACGGATTTGTATGAAATTTGGCACACAGATATTTTATAACCTGGATAAACGCATAGGACATTTTTCATCCCGGTAGTATGTTCCCGTGGTATAATTTTTAACCACCACGCGGGCGAAGCCGTGGGCAACAGCTAGTAAATAATAAAATACCTAAAACATTAATTGACCTCCTCGGCGGTCTAGTGGCCGCAAGTGTTAATGGTGAGCATAAGGTGTTGGGTTCGATTCCCGGGTCAGGTAAAGTGTTATTGGGTTTTTCTATCATCATATATTTTTGCTGGTAGATGGCAATAGGCTCGCCTACATTACATGGGACTTAAATATGTCGTGAAAAACGATATCGTTTAATTAAATAGTTGCACATTTGATTATTATAGTACCAAGGAATTGGTTAACACGGTGACGTCAGTTGTTATTGTATTGGCGGCACGCAGACAGAGTCGTGTTGGAGAGTGAGGTTGGTGCCTTGGTGCAGAGTTCACTTTGAATTGGGACACCAACCGGGTCACACGTCCAAAACGAAACTCGGTTTACACATTTAATACTGTGGATTTTAAAATAATTATTAGTGATTATTAAACTGATATTGTTATTCAACTATTGCATTAGAGTAATAACTCTATTACCTACGCAATGAACCCTGTATCACCTAATCAAGATTATGACGACGCTATCGCTCAGCCATCGCTGGCGCCGTCAAATATTACTGTCGTAATGTGACTGCACTACAGCTCTGCCCAACTTTTCGGGCAAACCGGGCGTGATGTTAGTATAAATATAGAGTCATAAAGTTAGTATCGAATTACTTACAAACTATGTTATTTACAATACCAGTAAGTTCCTACTAGCAGGTACATGTAACTGGGTTACAAAGTCAATGATAGGGCGAATCTAGTTTGTTGTCAATGACAACCTGCATTATTGTATGACAGGATGGTAATCAGAATATTTTTTAAGGTTATTTATTACTAATACATTCTTACGTATGTTCAAAAAATTGTCTGCTTATCAACAACAGGAATTTTATGGAACTGTCAAAATGGAAGCGATTCAGTTGATACGCATTCTGTGCGACAGGGATGCGGCACGCTTGCGTTTGGTCCATAGATAAAACACTAACCCCTTTATTTATAAATATTATTTAAACATCGTCGTTTTTAAATAAACACCTAAATGATAGATGGGCCATTAGGGTTTTTGTTTTGTAAAACCTGAGTTCCCCAGAAAAACAGATGGCGCTGTATGTGCCAGACATCTAAGGTCTCCCCTAAGCACTTCCCACTTCAACACTGGTTGTATTTTTTTTTGGGGGGGTTCGCCATAATCGCCACACTTCGCTGGCGGGTTGGCGATCGCAGTACTTATGGCGGTAAAATGCATAAAGCACGTTGTTGACCATTCTTTGGTTAGTCCCTTAGTCGCTTTTTACGACACCCACTGGAAGAGATGGGATGGTACTATTCTTTACGTCCGGCACCACAAGGAACAGCCCAGCAGTAGGCAGATTAGATAACAGAATCAGAATAATACATAAGTACATAACTGAGAGCAGTGGCGGCCCAGTGGTACCGGCCCCAGCTTTCGAGTTATAGGCCGGGGGCCCGAATCCAGGCAGGCGCTTAACTTTGTGTTAATAATTCATCATCATCTATCACTCTCAAAACGGTGAAAGAAAACATCGTGAAGAAACCACCATGTCCTACATAAAACCGAAAAATTCAGAAGATATGTGATATTTACCAACCTGCACTGGGCCCGCGCGTGATGGACTACGTCCCACTCTCTCTCACAGAGAGGAGGCCTATTGTTCCAGTAGTGGAAACATTATTGGCTGATTGTCATAATGAACAAAAATAAACAACAATCATATAAAACTTATCTCTCCATAATTCAGAAGCTGGCTTACATACTTGTTCATTGAAATGACTAATTAAAAAATTCGTTTTAGAATAAACCCTACCTCATGAAGGCCACAGGAATCCGCTGGATGCAAGAAGCACAGAACTGGTTGAAGTGGTGGAGCTTGGGTGAGGGCTATGTCCAGCGGGGAACTTCTGTAGGCTGAAATAATGATGATGACGATGATTAGAATAAAAATAGTAAAAAAGAAACTAGTGATATAGTTCAAGATTCGCTCATTGGCAAAAAGGGTGTCATAACTAAAAATATGCAATTTTGAATTAAGTATACAGGACAAGTTTTTATCCAGTGCGCAAATTTTAACCATGAATTCAGCATATCATTCTAGAACCCCTAGTGCAGAAATTTTTCGCCGGTTATACAAAAAAAAAAACCCGCTGAATTCATGGTTAAAATTTGAGCACTGGATAAAAACTTTTCCTGTGTGGGTGAGTGCAGCAAATATTTATTGTTTTTGCTACAAAAACTACATTAAGCTAACCCCAAAAATTTTGTGAGCTAGAGAGAGGTTTTCACCTTATTCTCTCTGCACACTTACTGCTGCATAAAAAAATTAATTCATATCCAAAAATTGTTCTTTTAGAATTATATATCAAGCTTCTTGCAAACTATATAAATAAAACGACAAGTCCTGACTGACTGGCTGACTCATCAACGCCCAGCCCAAACCCTTGGACCTAGAAAGCTGAAATTTTGCACAGAGGTTCCCTATACAATGTAGACAAGGAATAAGGAAGGATTTTTCGAAATTCAACCCCTAAGGGAGTTAAATAGGGGATGAAAGTTCGACGCGGGCGAAGCCGCTGGCAAAAGCTAGTATATTATAAGATGTTAGTGTGAGACTGTGCGGGAGTAACAACCACAGGGGTCGATAGGTGGTCCATGGATGGGTGACTATCTTTACATACTAAGACTCCTCCGTGCTTCAGAAAGCACGTTAAGCTGTTGGTCCCGGCTCTCATCTGTGGATCTAGGACAGTTGTTACGGGTTGTTAGAAGCCCAAAAAAACAGTCTCACCAAGGAATATCATATTACCCAGGCACTGGGTTGTGGAGGCTAAATAGGCAGTTGCTTCATGTTAAAAACTGGTATTCAGCTACATCCCGTTAGACTAGAAGGTAACCAGTCAGCTCATTACAAAGTCTGGCAATAGCTGGCGAGTTGGCGTCTCTACCATCAAAGACTTTGATGAAATCTGTGCAGCACAAGCAACTGAAATGGGAAAACATACTGTACTATTTATGAGACACATGAAACACGTGTTTGTGGCACTGAAATATGAGCAAGGAGATTGTAATTAATAAAGCATCATTTGAGTATTTTTGTGTAGATTATAAACATGGTGTAAATTTTTTGGGATGATCAGACTTTCTTGAACTGTCACGTTACTTAAACATAGTTGTGTAAAGGCTAGGAATATTGATTGATTCAGTGTGGGACTGCAAGTAATAGCACTAGTGCAACCTTTTTAATCTTCAGATAGAATAATCAAAACTAATCAGTAACTGACCTGGCACATAGTTGGAACATCATTAGCACTAAGCAGCTTACTCCGAGTTCAATTTATTATTTTCGAAGTGGCAGTCACACTCTTTATCATACATATTGGATGTCCAGATGAAAAATGTCTCCTCCAATGCTATATCCAAGTCCTGATCAATCTGCATCATTTTCAGGATCTGGGATTGTTGAAGAGCTCATACAATATTTTGTATTATAACAATAATACAAAATATTGTACGAGCTAATATTATGATTTTTCTTTTGATTTTTATTTTTCAATAGAACAAAAAAAAAAAAAATCAAATGTACCTAACAAGGAAATTTTTTTTTTTTTGTTCTAGTGGAATATTTTATCTCAATTTTAGTACAAAAAAGAAAACAGAAAAGATAAACGAATAGGCGAAACTGAATTAATTGATGGTTACACTTGCTTGTAGTTTGGACATTTCTTTAAATTAAATTATTATTTCAGAATCAAATATAACAACAATAGACTGGGCGTGCTGGATTACGGCCCACTGCCTCTCAACGAAAGCAGGCCTGTGTCCCAACAGTGCGAACATTAGAGGCTATTATTGCATAATGCTAATACTTAAGTTACTTACGTGACTTTCCACGATCCACAATAGATTTTGTGAGCCATTATAAAATAATTCTGAAAATGAAGAGTCCAGTAAACAATGCCACAACTTTATAGAAATAAGTCGTCGTTATCCGAAGACTAAAGCAAAAACGTTATGATCCACTCAAAGTATAAAGTACTCTGTGAATCCACTGAAATCTTCTCTAAATGACTGAAATACAGCGGAAAACATAAAGCACAACAAAACTTTAAAAAACGAAACAAAACAAAAATAGTTCAGTTTTGACAAATGCATGATTTTGCGTTTCGTTCTACTAATCATCAGTTTACTTTTTATTTGCTTGAACTCTTACTTTTACTAAAAATACCGAAAATATTATTTTATTAATGGATTATCAACAAAAAAAAGCTGTCAGATAATCTAAAAAGGAAAGGCATTATGCACAAAAATGGTTATGGACCGCAAAAATTTACATACACACAGTTGCCATTACTAAATTTTAAATGTGTGATTCCACGTTTTGGAAACAGTGATGGGTAACTCATCAATTTTATGTGAGGATGAGGGAGCCCCTCAATTTGCTTCATGAGGTCCTCACGAGGGACCCCTCATTTGAGGTGAGGAATCGTACGACGGCGTATTCGCCTCACGACTCGCGAGCCCGAGCCGAACTCAAACGAAGCTTCAAGTGAGCGAGGCGGGCGGGTGCAACGACGACTCACGAGTACTCACGAGTCACGACTCTCCGATTATCCGATTATTCACGTCCTCACTCTCTCACACACATCATTTTCTTTCGCTTATAAATAGACCGCCAAAATAAACGAATCACTGACCCTTTATTACCAATCTAATGCTAATGCTTTTAGAGTTCATAATAATTAATCGTAGCTGAAATAATTTAAATAATGTTTACTGTGCGGTGTGCCACGGTGTTGTCCAAACTTTAAGATCACACCTCACCTCACTCATTCCCAATTCTCCATACAATTTTTGAGTCGGTTCATTCGCTCACTGAGCTCACTCAATTACTCAATCCTCATTCGCGAGTCACGAACTCGCTTGCCTCGATTTCCTATTGTCAATAATGTCAATGTCAATTTTCAAATGAGGGGTGATGAGGAATGAGGTGGTTCAATATTGAAATTCGAGTACCTAACTCTTTCAATTTGCGAACACGAGTACCTCAAATGAGGGGCCTCATGAGTGAGGGACGCATCACTATTTGGAAAGGAGTTCGGGTATTTTGGTCCTTATGACCAATGGACTTCGACAATCGTAGACGGCTACACACACAGAACATATTATATACTCCTAACGGAGGCTACACATCAAGCCTACTGTTTAAATGTCTGTGCATCAAGCTAATATTTTCCAGTTTACGCTAATCTCGCACTGTACGGAAATCCTATAGGTACAGTCGCCAGCAGGTCAAGCTATCCCAAACTGTCAAATTTTCCTAATTGAACATAAACCTTATACCTTTGCTATAAAGTTGAAAAACTATCAAAGAAATTTGACTTGAATCTGGACAACAATGCGAGATCAGCTTATACTGGAAATGTATAGCTTGATGTGTAGCCGTGTGTACAGTAGCCCTCACTAATGGTGCCCCAATCTCAAAAAGCAATAGATTGACACTTCGCTTTAACTTACGACCTTCTTATAATAAGCAATTTCTATAGGCTATAATACTATATACACACACACTCTCATACGTTTACGAATGAATGTATTTCCCAAATTCAACCGTTAAAGCAAATGGCATTATAGCTGAGCGGTTACTGCACTTGATTACCGCGTTTGAGCGCAGCGAGTCGCGGTTTCGAATCCCACTCGCTGTGTGATAGTCTTTTTTTGTTTTAAAAATCACTTTTGAGTATAGTTTCTTGTTCTGTTCTTCTTATTCACTAAACTCGTAAAACTTTATCAGTATACCCACAGAAACCTAAATAAATTTAAATGATTTACGACTCATTCACCGCGACTTATAGAACGGTGTTGGTTGATAATTGTGTGCTAGTGACGTGTGTTTCATCTATTAGCGTCCTTCTAATTAATTTTAAAATGTAAGCAAATTTAAATATAGAAATGAAAGCGAATATTATTGCGCTGCATAAAAGTGGACTTAATACCTATATCACAAATACCTATGTGATGAAACCGGACTGAGTGTGAGTATTATGATTTAAATATATATTAAACATTTATTTAATTAAAGTATAACTGCTGATCCTTGTAGTTATTTTTAAACGTTTTATAAATATCACAATGTCTAAATAGAATAAAAATATAAAATTTCAATGTAAATTTATTTCCTAGATTATAGAACGATGAAAATAACAATAAACTTAATATCTATGTGAAATTGCCCTTTTAAATAATTTTGTTTCTAAATAGTAGGTAATACATAAAGTGTGTATTTTGCTTAGTAGCCTAACAGTACCCCTTTTTTGTTTTAGTGAAATACTGTGAGTCGGTGGGTGAAAAGATATGAGGAAGGCGGTAGCCTTGCCCGTGGAAAGCAAAGTGGAAGACCCCAGCTCCTATAACAGGCACACGTTCAGCGAATATGAAACAAGTGGTTTCAAAACGACAAGACATTTTGCCGAATTATTCGACACATCTTTACGAACCGTGCGCCGTGCACTCCACGCAGAAGGTTCATGGCAAACAAGGCATCATGGAAAACCAGCTCGAGAATCAGCTTAAAAAACATAGTTAACGGAAAAAATATTAACATTAAGTTATAAATTACAAATATTTATTTATTTTAGTAATATTCAAATAATATTTTGTCTTATCCGTAATCTGGATTATTTTGAGGTTTAGTTTCAATCTTCTTTTCGGAATGAAAATGAACACTTAAGCTATAACCTCTTTAAGTCCTATTAAATACGATTTGTTAACTTTGAGGTTTGAGTTAAAACGAACTCACTCGCAGTAGAATAAAAGTAGTACTACTGAGTCATTTAATTGTATTGTGACAACTTGTCTGCATTTGTTACTTTTACGTGGGTAGATTTTTGTAGAATATTGTGATTTATTTAGAGTACCGACACACAGTAGTAATCAGCACAATATTATTATATTACTAAGATACAATAGCCTGATTATCATAGTTCACCAACTAGCTTATTTACTTCAATAAATTGTTCTTTATGAGAAAATAAACTGTTTTAACAAGAAGTTATTATTAGTTATTTTTATACATTCTTCATGAAGTTATAACGAATAAACATTTTGTAATCATTTATTATTGTTAAACCTTTATTTAAATAACAATACGAGTAATAAAACAAATTTGTTACATTATTATTCTGGTATATTAATAAATCGAATAATAAAAGAACAGATGAAGATGATTGTTGAAAAGAAAAATTAAAGCTTCATCGCGAGATTTGAACCCAGACCTATGAGTTTCTTAATCCAAGACGATACGCTGCACGCTACCGGAACTCAAATTATAAAAGTAAATTTTAGCAATGGTATGAACCGACCAAGGTCATGTCTGTCGTCGCCGACGGTATGTATAAAATACAAAGATTAACGCCAGTGTGTGAGTAGAGCGGTGAGTTTTGTGTTAATACATCACTTATACACACAGCTGTAGGTACGGCCTGGACCGCCACTTCATAGCAATATAGCCCTTAGTATGCGACTGCATTAGTGAATCTTGATAGTACATCGATGAATAGGTCTTTTCAAGAGGAAAAGAAGTTATCGTTGGGTATGCAAAAAAACAGTAAAATACCTACGTATTGTGTAGTGATTAGTAAGTTATTTTTTTATAAAAATATTTTTAAAGGACGTATGTACAGACGCCAGCACATCGAGCTACTCTCCAATCTGTCAAATTTATTTGATAGATTTTCAACTTTATACCGTAAGCATAACTTTGACAGTTTGGGCTAGCTTGACCTGCTGCCGACTGTACAGCCGCCAGCAGGTCAACCTACCCCAAACTGTCAAATTTTCCCAATTGAACATAAACCTTATTCCTTTGTGATACAGTTGAAAAACTATCAAAGAAATTTGACAGATTGGGGTAGCTTGATGTGCTGGCCTCTGTAACTAACCTACCAAGTTTTTTATATTAATTATAATTTAGGTAAAAAGACATTCATATAGATTTAGCCTTACAAGTTGTTATTATTACCAAGCAAGTATAAACCAGCACCCTAATTGCGTAACTCACGATTGATCATAATTGGTTTCGTCTTCACAGTTAAACAATATTCATTGCGTTATTTATGTTGTCGAACAGACACATTTTTCGAACATATGAAGCAATGGTTTAACAATCCGTTTCAAAACGATACAGATTATGATGAATCGTGAGTTACGCAATTAGGGTGCTGGGACTTGAAAACGAAATAAATTTTGTTCCGTTACCCTTAATGTTCTCATATAACGTTTCAAAATTTGTAGCGATACTAAGATCTAAAAATATAAATAACGTTACAAAAAAAAACGTTATAGAAAATCATTTTCGTGGAACAAAATTATTAGTAACGTTATAGGTATCAGTAACATTATGCTTATCCGCTTGTAATAACGTTACAGGTGAAACGTTACAGTTTAATTACTAACGTTATTCTTAAGAACTTTTCCCGCTGACCATCGCTCCGTCGCCCGCGCGCCCCGCCCCTGGCACAAGCCACTGCCGTATCGTTCGAGAGTGCATATTTTTTCCGACAGTGTTGTTTGTTGTAATTGTGAATGATTAGTTGTGATGATCTGCCTACTTTTATATTCATGTGATTGTGTCAAATTTAACTTTTTCTTTTTATGTATACATCTCATCGGCGCGTAACCTATCATTTTAATTATTTAATAATGAATACATTGTTAATTTTGTCTCATTGATCCTATGGTCTGTGGATATTTAAAAGTTTTACCCCGTTTACATTCAGCCCATTTCCACGGCAACTAGCAAGGAACAGGTCGCTTCTCATTTATTACTAGGTACTCGGCAATACTCGGCCATTCTATTAGCACTCGTTATCGGCCGAATAAGTGGGTTTGACTATCGAGGTACTCGTTACTTACGGGCGTTTAGTTGGGGTAAAAATATTATACATTATTAAATTATTTTATTTCTGTAAGTAGGTTTGTGCAAACACTTTTACAAGTCAGTCATATTTTTTTTTAAACTAGATGAAGTCTCCTATCTGACTACTCTGAGAAGAAAGGCCGAAACAAACTCAGAGGTCACAGTCTCTTTTAAAGTCCAGACATAATCTTGGTCAGATCATGTAGATTGGTGTCTGAAATGGTCTATTGAGAAAAGAACCACACAGATCGAGTGGACCTGTCCAATCAGTGCACGCATTTATCAGAAATCATGCAGCTCAACTCAGAACTTGAGGACTCAACGATTTGATGAACAATACCAACGAAAGGACATTTGGGTAGGCCGCATAAAGTACTCAAACTGCCAGATTAACAATAAAAACGAACTGAGAAAGAGATGAAACACAAAAACAAAACAATTCCTATACAATCTTGGAATTAAAGTAAAAGTAAAGTATAAGTATATAATAGCTGTAAATTGAGCAATATGCAGCAATTCCAAGATTGTACAGAAATTGCCAAGAATTCGCAATTTAGTGGCTCGTGTAAGCCAACTGTTAGAGCACCGTAAGTCAATACGGTAAGAAATTCTTCTTTCTTCAGAACTTGAAGAGCTCAACGATTTGACGAACAATACCAAAGAAAGCCATCCGCACGATGAGGCCTACCCTCCGACCTACGCAGCTCCAAACTGCTCTAGGATCCGAAAAGTTCCAACTGGAACTTAATCGAGTCGCCCTGCTGGAAACCTCAGGCACTGTTGACGAAAAAGCCGACGAGGTGATCAAAGCACTACGTGACATCTCCCGCAGACTTTTCTCGCCGCAGTGAAAAATTAAGGTGTTCAAACTTTCCTCGGAGACTCTTGGACTTATGAGGGAAAGCCGAGAATTGCCATCCACGCAGCCGTCTTCGTCAGAAAAGAGGGCCTTAAACCTCAAAATACGAAAGCTGACGTGACGCGACCTTCAGTGCTCCAACACCCACGACATTAAGGTCGCGATTGAGCAAAACCGAGGGTCGAAAGTGTTCGCTTAGTAATTACGGAGGTCCCATCTGACGCAACTAAGAACTGCGGATGGCAGAATCGTGACTTCAAAGTCCGAGATACTCGAGGAAGTTGAGGATTTTTACGGGTACACACGCGGACGGCAAAACCAGCGGAACATAGTGCAGGTGACCACCGAGCCGAAATAACGCGCCACTACACGGAGGAAATCCCAGATATCGACCAGTGCGAGGTTAGGACGGCTCTCGAGCTGCTTAAGAACAACTAGGCACCGGGTGATGACGGAATAACGACAGAGCTCCTTAGCTAGCGAGTCTCTTCAACTCCGTCATCCAAGAGGGTACAACACCCGAGGTGTGGAGCAGAGGTGCGGTGATTCTGTTCTTCAAAAAAGGTGACAAAACCTTGCTGAAGAACTATAGACCCATCTCACTTCCGAGCTACGTTTACAAGTTGTTCTCAAGGGTCGTCACGAATAGTCTCGCCAGAAAACTTGACGAGTTCCAGCCGCCAGAACGAGCCGGTTTTCAAAAAGACTTCAGTACCGTAGACTACATCCATACTGTTCGGAAAATTGTAGACTGAAGAGTACAACCAACCGCTGTGTATGGCTCGTGGACAGCGAGAAATCCTTCGACTCCATCGAAATATGGGCAGTTCTGGCCTCTCTGCAACGATGTCAAATTGACTTGCGCCATATCGAGGTGTTGAGATGTTTGTATGACGCTGCCACGATGACTGTCCAGATCCAGGATAAGGAAACAATTCCCATCCAACCGCTCAGAGGGGTGCGACAGGAGGATGTAATATCTCAGACACTAGTCACCAACGCGTTGGAGGACATCTTTAAGACGTTGGACTGGACTAGACAGGGTATCACTATTAACGGCAAATACATCTCACACCTTCGGTTTGCCGATGACATCGTCATAATGGCAGAGACACTGGAACAGTTAGACCAGATGCTGCACAGCCTAAGTGGAGCTTCTCGGCGGGTTGGCCTCGGCATGAATTTGGACAAGACGAAAGTCAATTCTCACGTCTTGCCGAGTCCGAGAAGCGACCCTTCAATGTGGATTCACATTGAAGGGTCGCTTCTCGAAGTTGTGAAGGAGTATGTTTACCTAGGGCAAGACATCCAGCTCGGTAGACACAACTTTGAGAAAGAAGCCGACAGATCCAGTTGGATTGGGCAGCGTTTGGGAAACTACGTCAAGTCTTTTCGTCGCCTATTCCGCAATGCTTGAAGACTAATGTCTTCAACCAGTGCATCCTGCCCGTGATGACATACGGTGCCGAAACGTGGACACTGACAGCTGGGCTGATCCACAAATGTAAGGCCGCTCAGTGCGCTATGGAGCGGGCTATGCTCGGAGTTTCTTTGAAGGATAAAATCAGGAATGAATTTATCCGGAAAAGTACCCGAATACCGACATAGCTTGTAGAGTGATCAAGCTGAGGTGGCAGTTGGCTGGCCATGTTTGTCGAAGGACCGATGGATGGTGGAGCAGACGATTTCTGGAATGGAGACCGCGTATCGGCAAACGTAGTGTGGGACGCCCCCCAGCTAGATGGACCGATGACCTTAAAAGGTGGCTGGGATATACTGGATGCGGAAGGCGGAAGACTGAGTGTTGTGGTGCAGTCTGGGAGAGGCCTATGTCCAACAGTGGACCGCGATAGGCTGAGTTAATTGACCAAAGAGAGGACATTTGGGTAGGCCGCATAAAGTACTCAAACTGCCAGATTAACATTAAAAACTAACTGAGAAAGAGATGAAACACAAAAACAAAACAATTTCTATACAATCTTGGAATTGCTGTAAATTAGGCACCCAGATGCGATAGACAGCAATACCAAGATTGTACAAAAATTGCCAAGAATTTGCAATTTAGTGGGTCGTGTAAGACAATTATTAGAGCACCGTAAGTCAATTCGGTTAGAATTTCTTCTTTGCTGTTCTTCAAATCTGCTGTGAGTAAACGACTTTGTACTGTATATTAAAAAGAAAAGTATCTATAAGGTTTTGAACAAATAAATTTGTCACAAACGTGTTTATGCGAGACAAAACAAACGACATGAAAATTTACCTCATTTTGAAATGCGGAAGATTCTATATTATAATGATACCTGTATGTTACTTATATTATATTTGTTGTGTAATTATTATACTATCAACAATTTTTTTTTTGTCAGCTCTTAACGTCTCACTGCTGGGCAAAGGCCTCCTACGCCCATTGATCGTCGATTATTATTATACGATATTGGCCGAGATAGTACATAGTTTTAGTATTTATTAATTAGTTTATGACATTAAATTTAAGCAATACTATTAGATTTTACTATTATTGAAATTCATAATTTATTACTTTTCTGTTATGTTAATATTAATGTACAAAATATTTTAGACACAATGCGAATTGTTATATGAATAAATAAATTAATAGATAGAGATACTCATCAACATATTCAACCTCCCCACCCACCACGGTGATCCTTAGATGCACGCTATTCGTCATCAACTTGGTCTTTTACATGTTCATTTGAAGTCCTACCTCTAGGCTTGCCGTGCTAAGATCTTCTAGCATCTGAGTCAACTCGGAAACGGAAGATGGTAAAACGGAGATTGGATAATCTCCTATGTGCAACCATAATGCCTAATAAATGCCCCTCTCTGCCCAGCTTGCTGCCAGCTTTCTGAAGATTTCTTCTAGTACGGCCGTGAATAATTTCGGAGACAGCGTACATATTTTTCATTTCGTCGTATTAACTTGAACGTGCACAGACCAATGACAATGACTGCGTGAATAATACGGGAGCCGAGTAGGCCGTCCGACGACCAGGCGAGTGCCTACTGTCGCGCGTGTTTTTATGAAGATATTATGTTGTAGGTATGATAATTTAGTGAGTTTCTTAAATTATAGGGCACACACACTAAAATGTAATTAACAGGCTTAAGGTGATTTATCGAGGTAGGCACTGCAATGCACGCCACTGCTCAAAAAGAACTCGTAAAATTATAACCTGACCTCATTAGATTTATCGCCTTATATTTCGTCATAAAATCTCCAAATCAATGATCTTTTGCGCCGTAATGGTAACTCCGTGCATGTGATATGACAAACAAAACAAATGCCAAGTACTTGATGTGCGCGGGGAACGGCGGCGGTTTGTGAGGGGCGACGTCAAGGTAATATTTCCCATTTCCAAAAGGGGCTGAATGTAAATTATTACCGTGGCGAGAGGTACCGCTTGCTCGCCGGCCGCACGTTGCGACTTGCGAGCAAGTTTAAACCTGTTTTCGCGTCCAATACCTGCGTCAACTAAACCGCAGAGGACATGTATTTGGAAAACACTTACGACAAGCCTTTTGTAATTGTAAACATCACTTTACTGTCGCAGACGATAAAACATCTTTCATCGATCAATAATATTAATAGCAATATAAAATTGTACCTAAGAGTTTTATCAAAACCTGGAACATCACATTTTTCGAGTGTTTGTCGTCGCTTAGTGAAAAATATCTGTAGACAATGTTCTTCTTACGGCCCATGATTTAAGAGAAATTGTCAAAACTCAAACTATACGAATTAAAATCAGATACGAGTTAAGTAATGTAAATAAACACGGCGAAATGATACGTTGCCATACTGCGCTCGGAAAATTGTAGAAGGGATGCGTTGCGTTTGCATCGCCAGCTCGCCGCACCGCACGTAGCCCAAGGTCATGAAGCTTGCAACGTCGCGTATCGAAATGAATAACGTTATTATATCGTTATACTAATAACGATATCTTGATAGTATCGTTATTGAACAATGTAAGATTTCGTTCCGTTTGTCAGTATCGTTATTTCCAAGGAGTGAATTTTGTTACGATACTAGTGGAACGGTACAAATTATCGGTACTGGAACTACGCGTAACGTTATTTTGAGAAACGTTTCAAGTCCCTGGTATAAACAATAGCCTAATTCTGTGAATAGGTGGGAGGTCGGTCACGGGATCCGCAAAACACAGGTATCCCCCCTCCAACCCCCGCCCGCTACCTGGCAGCGATCGGCGCACGCGCCCGCCGCCGCCGCCATTTTAGTCGTATAAGTGTGTGACTAGTGTGACTACGTATTATTTGTCTCTCATTCCGTTTACAACAATTTACCTCTGCGTTCTTTTGAACTCTGTTTTCTGCATCTTACGTTGAACCTGGCTTGAACCATTACTACCTCAGATCATTTTTATGATCTGTGATTACTACCGAAGTGCTTTACGATTGGACTATTTATTTAACATAATGGAATCCTTCCGTTCATGTGTAATGTGCCGAAGAGGACTACATCGAGGTAGATATCAAGAACGTATTTTATCTGAAAATCTGCCGAGAACGCGTCCAGAATTAGCAGCATTCATACAAGAAAATGCCGTTTTGGAGGTTAGTATATGGCTAGTATTGAATTTCTTAAGCTCAGATTATAAAACAAAGACAGATAGACCGCGCGGAACACCAAGAGTGAAGCGTAAAAACCAAATAGGTACCTACTAAAGCGTCGCACGGTCGCATGGTATATAATGCGAGGTTTTAGTATTTGTTGTTTTGACTCTTGGGTGTTCCGCGCGATCTATCTGCCTTTGTTGTATAATCTAAACAAAAAAAATAAAAACCAAAAGCGTCGCACTGTATGTTACATAAAATGCGACGCTTTAGTATTTGGTTTTTTGGCCTCACTCTAGGTGTTCCGCGCGGTCTATCTGCCTTTGTTTTATAATCTGAGTTCTTAAGGGGGCGTCCATAAATTACGTGAGATGTTAAGGGGGGGAGGGGGTCGAGTCAAATCTCATCTAATCTTACGTTGGAGAGAGGGGGGTCTCAGCAAATATCACGCACGTTTTTTGTTTTTTTCTGATTGATACAAAAAAAAAAAACTATTTTAGTCCATTTAATCCAGATTGTACATGCTTAAGATTTAATCTTAAGCGTAATCGTAATACGATTAAGATCATTCACTAATTCGTTCGAAAGAAAATATTATAATTTCATTCATACTTCGACGTTATACATCTGACTGTCAAACCACCATATTTGTTTTATACCGAATAGCTCAATTTAATCTGAATTTACGGCATACGGATTAGACGTCTGTTGTCTGCTTTTCAATGCCAAAAAGATTTCAGTTAAGTCTGCTAATCCATTTTTCTTGAACTATACACATGGTCAATAAGAAGGTACCGATAGTTACTTGTAAACAGGTAAGTAAAAGCCCTTTCGTCAGTGTTTCTCTCTTATTGAGAACTAGCTTTTGCCAGCGGCTCCGCCCGCGTGAACATCGGTTATCGCGTAAAAAGTAGCCTATGTCCTTCTCCCTATCCCAGGCTATATCTCTGCCAAATTTCATAACGATCGGTTCAGCGGTTGAGGCGTGAAAGCGTGACAGACAGACAGACTTACTTTCGCATTTATAATACCTATTAGTAGGGATGTAGGTAGTTACGTATGCAAAGTATTATCTCATAGGTAACTACTTATTTTCTATTTTGTCATATCTAGTCATTAGTTTTATTTGTATATAAAAACACTAGCTTCCGCCCGTGGCTTCGCCCGCGTGGAAGTCGGAAATTATCCCGTGGGAACGTACTAACGGGATAAAAAGTATCCAACGTGGTTTCGAGTTAATCACAGAGCGCGTTAAAATTCTTCCATACAAACTTTGAGACCCCTCAATCCCCATTTAGGGGGTAGTTTATAAAAACAATAAATTACCAACTTTATAATTTACTTATATAAGTATTTGTGCCAAGTTTCAAGTTTATTAACTCAAGGAATAAGATTTTTAATACAAACAAAATCCCCCCTTTGCACCCCCTTAAAGGTCGAATTTCCAAAAACCCCTTCTTAGTGCTCCTCTACATTATAAAAGGAAGCCGTGTGCAAAATTTCACGTTCCTAGTCCTAGTAGTTTCGGCTGTGCGTTGATTGATCAGTCAGTCAGTTTCTCCTTTTATATATATAGATAGATACGTAGATAGGGCTGGAACAGCCTACGCAGCATCGCCACGAGAGTGAGGCAGACGTAATCTAACTACGCTGTGAGTAAGAGAGAGAGAGAGATATGCCGCTCTCACTCGCATTGAATTGTATTCTACCTGCTATTCTCACCGACCCCTTCCTAGACCTTTGATTGACTTTGGGATACCTTGCTCAGTTTCTTACCAAATCGGAAGGTTACACTTTTTGTAAAACTTCAAGCCCTGCTAAAAGTCAAATATTGTGTTTATAAGTTTTTATAAGTTTTTAAGGGTGTAATCTTACAGTTTTAAACCCTTCAAAACGGTTTCTAATTTTTAAACCCATTTGAAAGAGAACACACTGACGAAATGGCAAACCTTAACTTATCTGTTCTAACCTGTAAACCAGCTGGTTTACAGGATAGCGAAGCATCCTCTTCTGAGTCAGGGTCAGGGTACCATTATTTATGTGTCAATGCTCAGTTTAGCCAAAAGAGTTGCATTAAAAAGGATTTTATAAGTGATTTTTCGATGAAGCGCTTTCCCTAAACGCTCTAGCTAGATAGGTAGGTCGATCCCCACAATCGAAAGTTTACTTCCCTTGAATACCTACTTATTATAATACTACCTATTTGTTTCAGGTTGTGTTCGATGGCACACGGAAGGTGTGCCATCGTTGCTGGCAAAGAGCCGGAAATGCAACTCGGCCTCAACCTGAACTGCCGCCACAACAGCAACCGCAACAAAATGATGTGCTCCACGTACCGGACTACAAGAGAGCGCCAAACACAGCAACTCATTGTGTCTTTCGAGGCTGTCATAGTACAACTCGCCATCGAATCCCGGAAGTTGTAAAAGTTCATGTTTTATTGGAACATAAACTGTATATTCCCGAGGGCGCTAGAGTATGTCACGAACACCTGCACGGGAATAATTGGGACGATTTACCTGATAATTGTAACACCTCTCATGACTTTACGGCCGCGCATTTTAGTAATGTTTGTGATATACTTAGGAATGCTTTAAAAAATTGACATTGATTGAAATTTGATGAATTGCAAGGTATAAACGAGGAAGAAATACATCTTTGGACTGGACTAACCCATGAGCAGTTCAATACCATGCTATCACAGACGCCTTCATCAAGTCACAGGTGTGCAGATCCCAGAACGACTTTGGGTATTCTTCTCAATAAACTACGAACAGGCGAACCCGACGAGAGACTTGCAACGTTGTTTTATATATCGCGAAGAAAACTGGAACGCATTTTGGCCATCGCTCGAGAGTGTCTCAGCAACGAATATGTGATAAATCATTTCGGATTTCAGCATTTAAACAGAAACGACATTTTGAATAGAAACCTCAGGATCCCAAAACATCGTTTCGGAAATGAGGCAAACACAAAAGCTATAATTATTTGTGATGGAAGGTATATTTACATCCATAAAAGCAGCAACTTCCTTTTACAAAGGCTATCTTATAGCTTACACAAATACCAAAACCTTTTAAAGCCATTTCTGATTGTGACATCGGATGGTTACGTAATTGATGTGATAGGACCATATGCAGCTCCAGAAACAGTAGGTACCTAAAATAATGAGCGAAATCATGAATAACGATCAACACCTATTTCACACATTACTGCAGCCTGATAGACCGCGGCTTCCGCGATAGTTTGAGTCACATCGAAGGTTGTGGATATGTCCATCACGGTCCACCGACGAAAAACCGAGAAGATACACAGCTCACCACCGTGCAAGCAAACGATTCAAGACTAGTGACAATATGTCGTTGGGTATTGGAAGTGGTAAATGGGCTATTTAAGGTCGAATCCAAACTGTTCAGACAAAATATTTTATAAATGCACAGCTTCATATGTTATGTGACCTAAAAAATGCAGCTACCATAACAAACCACTTCCACATCCCAATCACGGACAGTCAACATGCAGGTTTTATTGAATGAATAACACACAAAATGCACACACTACGTAGAAGCTAAACGACTAAATCACAGAAGAGCTGATTTCCAAAGAATGGAAGCCAATGATGTCGAAGGATTTCCTCGATGTCATATTACTGTCCTTGGGAACTTATCAGCTCAAACTTGCAAAATCGTATAGCAGCGAGCAGTTACATAATGGACTCTATACTATCGAAACATATAGGGAATACTGTACCTTAGATGACATACAAGAATATGGCTTACAAGAAAATACGTGGCTTTTGCGAGCCCGCATTCAGTCTCGACACTCTCGACATGAGGATAATGCAGCCACTTTTCCTCTTTTCATGTCGTCAATCCTTGCCAGATCCTTGCTCTTGACATTCCTTCTGGTTTCCGACAAATAATATTATGCTCTGTGTTTCCGACTAGTTAACTTCTTATTCCTTTTCATAAAGCGATGAAACTAGTCCTGACCAGCCATTCCTATTTTTCTGTTAAAATTGTGTTTATGTTTTGACGTTCCACAAATTCAAATGTAGGTAAGTATAACGAACCGCCTTGGTGTGATTCCGAAGCCACGACTGGCTAAGTGCAGTAAACGGTCTAATAGCATCTTTTCAGCAATTTTATCTAAAGCTGGCTATCCACCTAGTGTCTTAATGACATCTCTAGAGAAAGAGACTCTTCTTTGTAAACTCGTGTATGGTAAGTAATTCGTAAATATCAGCAGCCCGACGTAAGTTAACTCTTTGGCCCGTAGGTACTTTGTTTGTGGCTTCTATAAATTTTTCTTGGGACCATTCTCCTGCAAATGTCTTTCTTTTGTATGTACAAAAATCCTCAACTATATAAAAAAAAAGTGTGGCACTCGGAGACTGCCGCGGTAAAGCTATTGCATAGCATTTTTATCAACTTATGTAATTATAATTGAGTGAGTGTTTTTGAAGTGAAAGTGCATATTTCAAGCATGAATACGTATGTAAAGTTTATCAACTATCTATTTATGTATTAGTTATAAGCAGTTTAATATATTTACGCATATATTTTACGGACAAAATTCCACAAGGTGAAAAAATGGCCGCCATATAAAATCATAAAATATTTGCGGTGACTTTTCGTGTGCGTATTTTGTATGAAATGGCTAAAATACTGCTAAAAACGGTAAGAAAATTTCATAAACTATCCATAAATATACGATGTTGTGTATGAAAATTCAGATAGAGCAGTCAAAATTGCAATTTTAACGTGTCATTCCTCCGTTGCTATGCAACAGTCCGACCTGTTGCTACGGTCGGAGTGGGGGGTGTTAGGTTATTTTCGTTACGGAATTTCTGGATTCGGTCTCCACGCTCAAGGCCCGCGATAGAAGCTATGAAATAGCTTAAAATAAACATTTTATAAAAGTGATCCAATTCGCCCCCGATGATGGCGCGATCCGAATCACCCTGTATTGAAAGATTTTTGAAATAAATATTTTACACAATAACATATATTATTGTGCTTAAAAACTAAAATGTTTTCTGGAATATACCCCTTCCTCATTAATATAAGCTGTATAATTCAAAGTTTTAACACAAATCCTTGGAATAATACAAGGAAACGGTAAGTACTTACCTTACATGAGCGTCAAAATTGTAACGCATACAAACATTCGACTTGCTGGCGAGCAGTGCTGACACTGATGTACTAGATGTGTATGTAGTAGGTACTAGTCAAAACAAAACACTACCTATGGCGGGAGGTGCGGGATGAAAGGGGCTCGTATGATACGCCAGTCGCTTGCATTCCGTGTCAACGCTTTATTCAAAATATTAACGAATTTCTCATTTTGATCCGATTCGCCCACTGATCCAATTCGCCTCGGTCTACCTCTACTTTTCATCTTCTACGAGAAAATAAATATATCTTCTTTTAATTAGTGTCTTTTACGTAATTAATGAATAAGTTTGAAAAAAAAAATTTACATGAATGTTAAAAAGGACTGAATGTAAATTACAAATTTATATTTTCAACGTGTGCCACACGCTTTTATTATTGTTTCAGGAGTTAATGCACTATATTTTTTAGAACTCAACGTAGAACTCATTTTTTGCAAAATACAATAAAGTCCGTACCGATTACAAGAACAGGGAAGTGAATCGCGTGCTTTTGTTTTTTTTAGTTACCTCGCCTCCCCGCACCGTACAACTAATACTTACAGCCAGTAATTTACTAAATTTGCGTTCGAATTCAACGAACGATTCATGTTCTAAATTCAAATCTCATTACTGCCCGCTAAAAAGTCTAGTGGAGAAAAGAGCTACTTTGCTCCCGCTTATAGAGGAACAAAATTACACTTTTCGAATAGAAGCTATGAAAAAGTATTTATCACACCACCTGCTCGACGATGTCAAATTATAGGTCATGCAAACCTAACCTAAAGTAAGTAGGTAGGTAATTTAAGACCTGCAGCCTAATTGCGTAACTCAGGATTAATCATAATGCGTTTCAATTTGACAGTTCAACAATATTCATTGCGTTATTTAAGTCGTTGAGCAGAAACATTTTTCGAACAATTTGGAACATAAAGTAGAAGTCGCTTACGAGCATTTACGATCGGTAGTTAGGTAGATAGGTAGTACCTACATACTAATTCCATGCATTCACCATAAGATCTGCACTAAAAAATAAATTGTTCGAAAATCGAACTGGCCACCACGAGTACCTAGAATATAAATAAAAGAAAAATAGAACACAAATTTAAAAGAGGCGCGAATACTGAAAACTGCTTTGCTCTATGATATTGTTAAATGATGAATGATTTCATTTCTCAGGTAGGTTTGTATGTACATACAAACACGTTTACACGTCAATCATATTTTTGTAAACTAGATGAGGTCGGCGTTTCCTATCTGACTATTCTGAGAAGAAAGGCCGAAACAAACTCAGAGGTCACAGTCTCTTTTAAAGTCCAGACATAATCTTGGTCAGACCATGTGGATTGGTGTCTGAAATGGTTTTTTGAGGAAAGAACCACACAGATTGAGTGGACCTGTCCATTCAGTGCACGCATTTATCAGTAATCATAACAGCTCAACTCAGAACTTGAGGAGCTCAACGATTTGACGAAAAATAGGTACCAAAGAAAGGACATTTGGGTAGGCCGCATAAAGTACTCAAATTGCCAGAATATAATTATAAACTGAGAAAGAGATGAAACACAAAAACAAAAAAATACCACATAGTCCTCACATTCACAAATATTAATACAATAGGTAATAATTATTATATTTCTCAAAGTAAATATTCATGTCAAAGTGTATAAAATAATAATCAAATGTCCAAGAGTAAGTATAGGTTAGCAAAAACAAAAAAAACAACATTCAGTACCTATGCAAAATTTGAGCAGATCCATCCCAAGCTTTTTTGTCCACAATATAATCTTTAACGTTATAAAAGGCTTTCAGGCAAAACTTACGTTTAATGAATGATTTCAATTTATTGAGACTTAGATCTTGAACATGGCTGGGAAGTTTATTATAAAAGCGTATACCTACATTGACGTCTGAATGACCCACCTATTTTCTTTAGCCTTGTTGATGGTACAACAAAAAGAAGATGGCCAAAAATAGTATGGGCTTGTACCCCAGAATGTATGTACAGATATAAAATAGAATTTAATTTAACTGCAATAAATTTATGTGTGTACTCGGTGGGGTACATTTTGTCCATCTCTTTTGTGTTTGTTCCTAGTATTTATACTATGGATATCTATCACTGTTTTTTTGTTTGTTGTACAACAAATTACTCAACTACAAATTCTCACAAAAATGTCGAGTGACGATAGTCATTTGACTCTGGAGTACATTAAATCCGAAGCCATTGGCATTGCCAACAATCTAGTCCCAGAAAAGTCCAGGGAATCGTACATGAAAGACTACAACTATTTTTACAAATGGAAAATTACAAATGGCGTCAAGTTCTCTTCTCACTTTTACTCTACTTCCAGCATTTATCATATTAAAAGAAGCCAAGTAGCTTAAGGTGCATCTATTCGATGCTCAGGTCACAATAAGCATCAAAAATAATAAACAAATTAATACATAAACCAAATTACTGGCATTTTTAAAAAGGAAATCAGAAAGACATCGTCCTAAGAAATCAAAAGTTTTCACAGATCAAAATGTGGAAACGTTTCTAAATGAAGCCCCTGACCACAGCTTTCTTGGCACAAAAGTAAGTAGGTATCTACCTATTGATTCAATTTTTAGTAACCATAATAGCTACATGGTACCCGCTCATGAATCGATTGTTTGTGTGCGATCTACTGATGTGATATTTCGACTCTATGTGATATAATAATTATTAAATAGGTCTACTTACTGTAATTGTAATTTTAATAAGTACTTTGATTCTAGTAATATTGTTTCTTATTGTCTCCTAGATGGTGTGAAAAGTATTCTCCTCGGGGATAAAGGAGCCTTCGTCTTGGGCGACATTGAATCCCACGCTGCACTCAGGATTCTTCTAAACCCTAAAGTCTCTCTAAGTGATATATACCAGATTATAAAACTCCTGTGAACATTACGAGTCTTTTTCCACTTTAGTGGCCTTACTTTGTTAGTAACGCGAAACCATTACCTATAAAAAAAAAACGGAATTTTCGAAACTGGACGTGATGTTATGAATATTTCATGAAATATTTTGCTTAGTATGCGTTTGTTGGGCGTATTTATAATTGTAAGCAGTTCAAAATGTTGCGGGAATGCTATATGGGAGGATGTTGGGGTCATCCTGAAAACTATAGCTGAAGATGTAGGTGCCCCTGTGTTGAGGCATTTCGGTCGTCTGATGATCTTTTAGAGAGGCATCTCCTCCTATTGGTTATCATGACGTGGCGGGGTGTCTCAGCGTAGGGGAATCTGTGTGTAGAACTTTATTTCAGTAGGTACTAACAATAGTTTTTCTAAGTTTTTTCTTTTTTGTAAACTAACCTTTGGATCTCGTTGTCCCAAAATAAATAAATTTGAAATTTGTTACAAAGTTCGTTTAAGTAGTTATTATCCTCATCATTTGTTTACTAGGCCTTCAAATACTTTCAAATTCATTTAATTAGCTTACACAAGGTTCTCAAATATACAAAGTGGTAATACATGGTATGTAACTTTCACTAACAGAAAACTTACATATATAGATTAAGCAATGGGTCTCAAAATAGACACAGCCTGTATCTTGGTGGCCCAAACACAACACATTGATAATAATTCTGCTAGCGCAAGATTGTTACAAATTCAGAAGGTCCTTACGATTTTTAAAAATTTACAATATTGTGAGAACGAAGAAAATAAATGGCATAGATACAAGACAGAGCGGACAGCGGTTTTTTAGGCCTGCCCGAGCTGTTCACATTACCTAAATGATAGACATCAAACCACTGTACAAAATAAGTCCCCGACTGCAGAACCCGGCAGTCACCACGGTAAAGCCAATTCTATCTTGCGGGCCTGAACAGTTCTAAGAGTAATCAAGGCAAGAACATCCATAAATCCTAAAAGGAAAAACTAAATTTTTCAATACAGGATAGTGCAAAATTAAACTTGTGCAAAAGTACTGAGAGCCGAGTACCTTCACCTGTTTGGGGTACCGATAAATCATAGTTTAGAAACTAATGAGTGCTTTGTCATTAACTTTAGTTTTATGGGTAGACCCTCTAGTCTGTTGGGAATACAAACCTGTGATCGAAATTGCAAATGTGGCTTAATATAACAGCTAAGAAGAAAAAGCTACTTGTTGGAACTGCATATCGGCCCCCTTGGTTAGATTTAGATATCTACCTAGACGCGGTCACGGACAGCATCTGTGCATTGGCTCCGTATGATAATATTATTCTTTTAGGCGATCTCAATGTTAATATGCTTGACGCAAATAGTTCTAAGACAAAAAAACTTAGGGAATTCCTCGAGTACTGCAAAATGGAGCAAATTGTACACATGCCTACGCATTTCATAGGAGACAGTGCTACTCTGATCGATGTGATATGTACGGACGCACGGTATCGGGACATTGTTGTGGACCACATAGAGGAGCTAGGTCATCACTCCTTTGTATCATGCGAAATCGTTTTTAAAAAAGAGAAACCATTACATAAAAAGATAACATATCGTCCGTTGAGGGGCATATCAGCTGACGATTTCCGGGGAGATTTGGAAGCGATCCCGTGGGACTCCATCTGTGAATTACAGGACGTAAATGACATGGTGAATTCCTTCAATTCACATGTCATTACGCTTTTTGATGCCCACGCACCTATAAAGACAAGAATTTTCAAAAAGCAACCAACACCTTGGATAACGGAAATTATTAAATTAATGTTTAAGTTAAGAAACGATGCCCGCTATCGATATCGTCAAACCAAACTGGAAGCACACAAACATTATTATTTAGACCTTAAGCACCAAGCAATAGTTGGTTTATTCAATGAGAAAAAAGCGTTTTTTACCAAATATATAAATGACAATATTAACAACTCAAAATCATTATGGCACAATATAAAAAAGCATGTGCTTCCAGTGTGTAAGGATGACGATGTGCTCTTAGAGAAATTTAACGACCCAGACGGGATTAATTCAGCGTTCCTTGACGTCCCGGGCGACTCTAATGTGAACACCTCCCAACAATCCTTCTTTGAATCAAACCGGCATGGGACCGCTGAATTCACCATGACGCCAACAGACCCGAAGACAGTTTTAAATATTTAAAAAAATATATCAACAAATGCACAAGGGATTGACGGAATATCGATGGAAATGTTAAGTCTTACACTGCCGCAATCATTAACTACTATAACTGAGATAGTAAATAGATCCATTACCTCGAATGTGTTTCCTGATCTGTGGCGTAATGCAATTGTGCGGCCCATTCCCAAAAATAATAACCCACAAAGTTACAAAGATCTGCGGCCAATAAGTATATTGCCATGTTTGTCTAAGGTTTTGGAGAAGGTGGTGTTTCTGCAGGTTTCTGGTTTTCTCGAAGCGCATGGTGTTTTACCTGATCTGCAGTCGGGTTTCAGAAAGGGACGCGGAACAACAACTGCCTTAGCAGACGTCTTGGGCAATATCCTAGAAACGCGGGACCGTGGTGAGGGATCTATACTGGTACTACTCGACTATTCGCGGGCGTTTGACTCAATCAATGTTTCTCTATTGTTATCCAAACTGTCGTATTACGGTTTCGATAGCCGAGCAATAGGTTGGTTTAAGAGTTACCTAACAGGCAGGTCGCAGCGGGTTGAGATACGCATGCAAGATGGTTCTACGGTAAGATCTTCCCCGCAATTAATAACAAGGGGTGTTCCTCAGGGATCGCTGCTTGGCCCCCTCCTCTATATACTGTACAGCGCCGACATAACCAAATGCATCAAGAACTGCAAATTTCATATATATGCGGATGACACTCAATTGTATGTCTCCTTTAACGCCAGTAACACAGCATCCGCCGTACGTACCCTAAATGAGGAACTTGACAGAATTGCTTCGTGGTCTATGGCCAACTCACTAGTACTGAACCCTCAAAAATCTAAATTTATGGTCATGGGGAGCAGAAATCAAATAAAAACAATTCTTTCTGCGAAACCAGATGTAAAAATCATGGGCGAAAGTATTGCAAGAGTAGAAGTTGCGCGGAACCTGGGCCTAATCATCGATCCGGAACTTCGTTTTGAGGCGCACATTAATGATGTAGTCAAAAGTTGCTTTTATAGATTAAAGGTTCTGTACAGAGTGAGGGACTTCCTTAGCGTCGCTATGAGGAAGAGATTAGTAGATAGTCTAGTACTATCTAAACTTAATTATTGTGACTGTGTATACGGGCCCTGTCTCCTTTCCCGTACAGAACGTCTAATACAGCGTGTACAAAATGCGTGCGCTCGTTATTGCTTTGGCATACCCCGGAGGCATCATATCACGCCGTATTTAAATGAACACAATGTACTGAAAATGGCTGCACGACGGAAACTACATCTAGCCGTTCTAATGTTCGGTATCATAAAAACACACAAACCGGACTACTTATTTAAAAAAATTCGCTGGAGGCACGAGCACTACAGCTACTCTGCTCGTTCAACGTCCAAACCGATCTCGATGCCTCGGCATAAGACCACAGCCTTCAGAGGATCTTTCAAGTATGCCGCCTCTCGCTGCTGGAACGATTTACCACCTCCCATAAGATTCCTGCAAACAAAACAACATTTTAAACTACACCTAAAAAGAAGCCTACTAGAAAAACAAAAGTATGACCAGCAAATATTTTATAAATAAATTATACTCACATTAGGTTTATCATCTATGGGCTAGGTACATCAATATCCAAGCGGCTCGAGGCGGCATGCATCGGCATCGTGTTTGGGTTTGATGATGCCCGATGTCGTAATGGTCAATGCGTTGGTTGCGTTGGGTTGCGTATGTCGTCGCGGTGAAAGTGACGTAGGTGTAGGCACTTATATCGTAGTCTAAGATCGAAATACATCAATAAAACTAAACAACTGTTTCCATCAAGCGTCGACTGAAACGCACGTACTAGCCGCGCATCCACACTGCACTAGTCACACGTGATCACGCAGGACTCGGGTACCGCTCCGCCGAGCCGGCGGCGGCGGCGCCGCGGGCCTGGTGACTCATTAGAATCACAGTTCGTCATCACGCTCATAGGCGCAGTAAAGAAATGCACCTAAAGTATTTTATTGTGAGCGCGCGCGCAGGCGACGCGACGGGAAGGTTTGAGTGGGAGCGAGACAAAACGCGGTACAGTTTTGTGTAGGTACTAACTTATTATGATTTTGGGTAGCTACGCATTTAATTACTTTATTTATAGCATTTTATATCATTGGTTGTAGGGTAATATTAAATATGTACTGTTTATTAAAGATAATTTTTTTAATTTGTTACTTGTTTTTGTATAAATTGTAAAAAACCTGGCTTGATTTTCGTACGTTGTTTTCGGGTGACCACTGAAAATCAGCGCTGTGCTGTGGATCCCATAGTACAGCATAATGCTGAGTGGAAGCCTTCTTGTCACAGTCACGGCGTGCAGCTGCCGACTATTTGTGTTCTTTATGCCTTACTATGTATACTTATCTGTGTGTTGTTATCATGTTTTTTTCTTTATTTTTAATGTTGTCATCTTTTATATGCACGTGTTTCTGTGACAAATAAAACTATTTTTCTTTCTTTTTTCTTTCTTTTAAATTTGCATTGCATTGAGCAGGTACTTATACTTTGTAGGTACGTGTCACCGTGCTTTTAAAACCATTTCAGGCACCAATCTAAGTAGATTGGTGACAAAGTCTTGTATAGATCATGTATGGACTTAAAAAGACAGTGACCTCTGCTTTTGTTTTGCCCTTTCTTCTCAGATTGACGTGTAAAAGTGTTAAAGAAATTAAATCATTTATCTTTCGTTTTAGAAACGTCACTCATTAATTCTTGGAGTACAAATCCTCTTTTCTCGTATCGACGAACTATCCAAAAATAACTCTTTTTAATCAGCCTATAATGTTCTTATAAAAAAGCGTAAGCGAGGGTAGGTAGGTTAAACCAGCATTTATGTAATGCCGGATGTTCTTAGTTTAATCTCGGCCGAATGCGGACACACCACCCGGCGCCCAAACACAGCTATATCCGGTACGGAATACATAGTTTCCCGATGCCGTATCAAATAGGACATTTCGCTTATTGCCACAAACAACAGAATTTAAGCGGACTTAATACAGGTTGCAAATGCGTCGTGGATAGACATAATGCCTGTAACAATGATGACCTATAAAGAAAGTATTTGAAGAGCCACCAACATTTGGATACTTGAGTTCCTCCGGTGCCAAACTTACCTGGGCAGCGTGAGGAACATTGGCCTGTTGTGTCTCCAACGAGCGTTCCATTTCCAACCATCTGCTGTCTCGGATCAAGGACGTATGTCCTGATCCAAAAGAATCAGATGAAAATGTAAACAAAATGGATCTGATAGCGTATCGTGGATGCCAATTTGTAGTACCATTTACAAAACGCATTGATTTGATTGAGGGCCTTGTGGCTAAGTTATAACAGCGTAAGTCCGTAAGGGTGGTTACTCCGTGGATCTGTATAAATTTTCGTCGATTATTTTTCAAATACAAATTACTAATCGTGTCCAAACAACAATAGAGTATTTTACAATGTATTAAAAACTATTTTAATTTAAAGATTGGGACGAAATATGTAACAGAAAAATAAAAATAAATTGATTTATATCCATTTTCTCAATTAAAAAAGGTTTTCATCAAACATATTTTTTGTTGTTCTGAATTTACCGTAAAACGCTTTTTTATCACGTGACTACATGTGACATAAACTTTGTGCAAACTAAAGTACCTATTTGTAAACAAGTGAATGTCGAGTTTATTATTAACAAGATTTTTAATAGATAGAAAGTGGTATTACTGGTGTGTGGTGTCTCTGTGCATAAATACTTCTAAAACTGCGCCACACTAAGTATTTTTACCGGTGCCGTTTACACAAATCTGACGTCACGTGTAGTCACGTGATTAAAAATACTTCGTAAGGAGCGTTTTGGCGGTAAATTAAAAAAAAAACAACGAAAAATAAATTTGATTTTAATCGTGAAAATGGTTATAAAAAGTAGTGCGATATAAAGTTGAAACTTTGTTTTGTTAACTAGCATAAGTCAAGTGTAAGATGATACTATTTATGTTGTATGGAGAAATTTATAAATTGCATTAAGAATCTCACTTTTTCGGACATATATACAACTAGTGACGTCAATGAGGCATACGACCGTTTTCATGACCTATTCAAATGTTTTTACGATCTTTGCTTTCCCTATGAAATAATAACAAAATCAATTACTAAGAAAGCAAAATGGATCACGAACGGGATAAGGAAATGTAGCAAAAAGAAACGGCATTTGCTATGGCAATATAGAACAAATCCTTCCCCAAAGAATAAACAATCGTTTAAGACATATTCTGCAAGGTTTAAAAGAGTTATAACATTAACACAAGCATCGCGAAATAACTACTTCATTAAGACGTCCAAAAATAAATCTAAAGCGGCATGGACTGTAATTAATAATTGTAAGACCTGCTTCCCTAAAGAACCAATAGTACAAATACAAACAGGGACACAGAAAATCACGAACCCGTTAAATATAGCTCAGGCTTTTAACAGGTTTTATATTAATCAAGTTACCGAACCAAAAAATAAAACTATACCAGAAATTAACGTACGCTTAAATACTTCGAACTCTTTATTTATGGAGCCAACCATACCTCAAGACATAAATAATCATATTTCCTCACTTCGAAATACAAATAGTGTTGGCTATGACGGAGTATGCACTAAAGTTATCAAAGAAGTATCTCATTACATAGCTCCGCATCTCAGTCACATAATTAACATGAGTATTTCCAGCGGAATCTTCCCTGACAAATTAAAAACGTCAATAATTGTACCGTTACACAAAAAAAATGATAGACAAACTATGTCAAATTACAGGCCTATTGCGTTGATACCCGTCTTTTCAAAAATATTTGAGAAAGTCATTTATAAGTCGTTGTACAACTACCTTGAAAAATCAAACATATTAGTAAATGAACAAAAGGGATTTCGTAAGCAGAAGACAATCAATATGGCTATACATGACCTGCTTCTCCCTATTTTGTCAAGTATAGATAACAGAAATCCTGTTTGTGCTATATATATGGATCTAACTAAGGCTTTTGATTATGTGGATTATCCGATACTAATACATAAACTTGAAAAATATGGCATCCGAGGAAATATACTTGACCTCATTACTTAACGAACAGAAA
Source organism: Polymixis flavicincta (assembly GCA_949987655.1). Classification (NCBI taxonomy): domain Eukaryota; kingdom Metazoa; phylum Arthropoda; class Insecta; order Lepidoptera; family Noctuidae; genus Polymixis; species Polymixis flavicincta. Next base: position 2,639,320 of record OX465171.1, on the reverse strand, counting down.
GCAATTTGTAGAAATCACACAAGTATCCTCAAATACTAGTTACGAGAAAAAATATCGTTCCGAAAGGGAGATTATTAAATACGGCGTTCCTCAGGGTAGCGTGCTGGGACCCCCCCTTTTTTTGCTCTACATAAATGACCTTCCGAGACAAATAAAACACCCCATGGTACTCTTCGCCGATGATAGCACCGTAATTATTAAGTGTGATGATCCGAGTACTTATGAAAATGAAATAAATATGACATTAAATAGAATTATAACATGGTTTGACAAGAATAATCTAATTATAAACTTAGAAAAGACTAAAATTATACATTTTTATCAAAGAATTCCAAATACAATCCTTGACATTAGCTATTTAGGGACAAAAATAGAATCAACTACTGCTACTAAATTCCTTGGTATTAATATCGACAATAATTTGTCTTGGAGACCCCAGACAGACGAAATATGTAAAAAACTTAATAAATTTGCCTATGCACTCTATAAACTATCAAAAATAGTGAGCCTAGAATCCGTACTGACAGCCTATCACGGCTACGTTGCATCAACACTCAGATATGGCATAATATACTGGGGCAATTCAGTTGATAGAGAACTCGTATTTAGAGCCCAAAAAAGATGTGTCAGAGCTATGTGTGGCCTTAAAAGCACAGACAGTTGTCAACCATACTTTATACGTCTGAAAATTCTTACCTTGCCATCGCTGTACATATACGAAACAAATACGTTCGTCAAATCTAATATTTCATCCTACAAAATAGCTACTAAAAGTAACTACAGAAAATTACGCGACAAAAATAAGTCAGAACTCGAAGTGACTTATGGAAAAACTGCACTAATGAATAAAAGTACCTTCTGTATGGCCAAAAAAGTATTTAACAAACTACCTGAAAAAATAAAAACGTTAAATCTGGAAAATTTCAAAAAAGTATTGTTAAGAATGTTGATAAATAAATGTTATTACTCACTACAAGAATATTTGGACGATAATTCTATGATTTCTGCCTCAAAAAATTGTACATCACCTCACATATTTTGACGATTTAGAATTTTATTTGACATTACCACTAATAAGGCATGTAACTAAATTTATTTGACATTTATTGATATTGACTATATTTTCTTCATTTTGTATTCATGTGCCTATTAATTTTGTTTTTATTTCTAATTTTGACATAATTTTATATAATTCTACCATTATATGAATCTGAAACGTTGAATTGGTGTTAAAAGTGAAATTTTCGACAATGTTAATTAAATATTATATTTGTACGCTTCTGGGCAAAACATAGAGGATCTATTCATCTGTAACATCTCGCACACTATTGTAATTTGACCTATGTTTACAAATAAAGCATTCTGATTCTGATTCTGATTCTGATTCTGTTAACATTGATAATTTCATAAAATGGAAAAATTAAATAGGTATCCAATAATGCAAGCATTTGTTCCAGTACAATTCCAAAATTATTTTTAAAATGTATTAAAGTATTTTTTAAAATAATACGGTACGTTCTCAGATTTACCTAAAATGGAATTCTTTAACGGGACGGAAATGCCTCGAGGCGGGACGAGAGGAAATGACATGCAATTTAAAAATACAAAGGTACAATTTGGAACTGCCTGTTAACCGAGACTGAACATGCACGGGAAATGGGACATTATGAAAATAACATTAAATTACTGCACTTTTCATAGTTTGAGATACAGGATTTAATTTATTTTAGTAGCACTTTTTAGAAAGAGTAGCCATTCTCTCTAAAAATAGCTATAGGTACTTTTTCAATTTATTTTTTATTTGCTTGGCTCTGCATACGAGCCTACAAACAAAATTACCTCTTTATAATATTTTTGTACATAATTTTTTACTTCATGTATTCCAAATAGTAGGTAAGCATATTTGAAAGAATTTAAAACAAATCCTTGATTTTATTACGTACCCTTTGGGGTGTATATTTTAAAATCAAAATATTTTGTTTCACACTAGCTGTCCTGTTTTAACTATGCATATGAAAGTTAATTTGTTATAATGTTCTCATGTAAGTGACGATTGTCTTAATGAGAATAAAGTTCTTTAAACCGAATGGGGTTGTTAGTTCTAAAGTTACGCGCAACTTTCTAATTTTTTTTTTGAACCTTTTCCTGGCCTTAACAAACAACAAAAAATAAACAATTAGCAAAATTGTATTGGTCTAGTCGTTCACGTGACACGCCAGGAGAACGGTTGGACTAAATTTGCTAATTCTCGGCATCCCGTGACCAAGGGAAACAGGGATTCATTTTTATACAGGGTTATCGGAAAAACAAAAACAAAAAAAAAAAAAACAGCAGTTCCCTACATTTTGATGAGTCATTCGAACATAATGTAAGGAACACCTGATTTTTTATCGTGATTTCAGGTTTGGTCCCAGGGTAAAAGTTGTTCATAATGATGAGTACAATGACCTCTTAAGAGGTTGTTGGTGTTTTTCCAATAACCTAGTAAATATAGATAACATGGGTACTCATGAAACGTCAAAAGCTTGGTGCACAGTGCGAATCTGTCTTTTCCTATGAAAAGAGCCGGCAGCCGTAGAAGTGGATCGATCAGGATAAGCTAAGCTTGTCGCAGTTGATCCGTAGATAGGTCACCATCTTTTTAATATACCCTTTCTTTACCTCAGATATTACGATAAACCATTGATCCCGGCTATCAATCGTAGATCTTTGACAGTCGTTACAGGTCGTCAGAGGCCAGAAAGTCTGACAGTCAGTCTTACCATGGGGTTTCGTATTACCCAGTAACTGGGTTGTGGAAGTCAGAAAGGCAGTCAATCTATTTAAAATTATGGTAGTCAGCTGCTACATATTTACGTATTATAATTTAAAGTCACTTTTCGTTTGTCCGTGACCGCGTTGTTCTTCAAACTACACTACGGATGTTGCGGTATTCAACACTATTATAGAATTTATTCCCGAAGGTTTATATGTAAAATAAACTCAGCTACAATGACAAAATCTTCATGTTCTTAGCTTCTTCTTGGTAATATAGGCCAGTTTCCTCAAAGTCTATCGCAAATCATTATGGCGGTATAGCTTATGTAAATACAAATGTAGTTTAAATATCGGGCCGTGCCAAATAAGTTGGTGTACTGTTAAATCTGTGCCAGTATCGTGCCCCTCTCAAGTTTAGTAGCGTCATGAACTACGAACTAACGGTTATAAACAGAGATCGGATATCCGGATGCATATTATAAAGTTGAGATGTTGGCTGATATGGAACGCACATTTGTATCGAAAATGTGGGATGTTGGCCCACAGGTTTGCACGTTGTACGGCCCAGGTTAAGGTGACGCTTTTTAAAGCGTATTGCCAATCCTTTTACTCGTGCAGCCTGTGGGTGAACTTTACGCAAAGGGCATATATTGGCCTGCGCATACAATATAACAACACGTTCCGGATGTTGATGGGGTTGCCGCGTTTCTGTAGCGCGTCCGGCATGTTTGCGAACGCAGGTGTTGATAGTTTTTCGGCCATCATGCGCAAGAGATGCGCTTCTCTGCTACGCCGTGTTCGCGGCAGCCCCAATACCATCCTTAGAACGTTGGCTGATAGGTGGGACTCGCCGATCTTGGGGCGGTGGATACGACTTCACGCAGTCAAGTAGACAGTCCCCAGGATCTGCGTGCCTCGCGCAGCTTCTTCCTTAGTGTGTGTGAATTAATGTTACTAACACTAGTTTGTAAGTCTACATTGTTACTAACAAAATGGAAGTGATTATGAAAATAAAAAGTTTATTTATTTATTTATTTTATTTAAAAAAATATTGTTTTAACTAATACACACCACTCCTTCTCTTACAGACCTACACTCTATATACACATATTTGAATCACAGTTTATTTTAAATAAATAATATGCATCTGAATAGTTATGCAATCCTAATAATTTAGAAGTCGCTTCCATACTATACAGTTCTGTTCAGCCATCCTGTGACGCTGGTTGACCGGTGAGACTCTCCTATGTTGGCTCGATGGATACGGATGCACGCAGTCGTATAGTGCTTTATCACCATCATTCGGGGAGTCACTTTTTGTGTTAAACAAACTTGAATTTGGCATTCAACTTAAAACATTTACTTTTTACCACTCCTCAAGTCTTGATCTGAACTAAAACTCGCCAAATGCGAGTCCATCCAATATGTTTTGTCGAACCCCTTTTACCGGTCACTTCATATTGAAAGCTTGCTAACTGGACCCTGAAATCTGGAGCTAGGCTTCTTGGCTGTATGCCATTCCATAATGCACGATTAAATTCTTTCACATTTTTAAACTTTAAAGCTTTCGCTTAAAATAAGTTACACCTAAACTTAGTAGGTTCTCACAAAGTAACGTTCGTACTTTACCTCTATGCATCTATACAGATAAATAAAATTGGAGTGTCTGTTTTTAATATTAAAATAACCGCTTTTTACTAAATGCATATGACACGGTACATGTACCAAAATAATTTATTTTTACAATTTTTGTCTGTCTGTTTGTTCTGACTAATCTCTGAAACGGCTAGACCGATTTTGACGGGACTTTCACTGGCAGAAGCTGATGTATTAAGGAGTAATGAAGGCTACTTTTATATTGGAAATTTAATTTATTTTTATTAATATACAGATATGTATATAATAAAAAAATAACTGTTCCCCTATACCATTTATAGGTTTATAAAGGCACCTTTCCACGACCATTTTCCGAATTTTGGCCATGTTTGTACTTGATTCGATATCAAATGACGTTAAATTGCCCGCAGTTATTGCCGTCATTACTGTAACTTTATCGTTTAATGCGATCGTCATCATTTTACCCTCCAGAAAAAAAAACAGTGGTATAATTTAAAATTTTAATCGCTGCATGAGCACAGCTCATTTTTCTATAATGTACATTTAGTTTCGTACCTGTGAAATCGTTTAATTAAAAAAATCAAAATCACCCATTACTAGCTTTACAAAGGCGTCGTGACATTGACTGGAAATAAATTTGCAAGGAATATACCCCCGCTCCAGTTTCAAAAGAAGAATTCTTTGCAAAGTGGGCTTTATGAATTGTCCATTCTTGGTCCATATTTTGGGTCAGCAGCCGATCGTTTTCAAATCCAAATCCTTTATTTGTACGATTGAAATGGAACATGGGGAAGAAGGGAGATATCATGTCTACATTATTAAAATATTTCCCGTGAAAATGTTTCAACATTTTAGATATTTTAGTAAAATGTGTCTGTCACTAAAAAAAAAGTACATTATTATTTATAAAACTTTTGCGCAAGTACAGTCAGCGATAATAATATTTTCAACACACTTGCTCATAAAATGGCTCTAATTTCACTACAGTTAGGCACATAATGACACCTATTATCAAACTGTGACTTTTTCATTACTATTATTCACTAGTGAGTTATAGAATTGGTTGAGTTGCTTTGTTCTTAGTGAGTTATAGGTTGCTTTTTGTTTGAGTTGCTTTGTTCTTAAAAACGATGATGATGGATGATGCTGGGTGATGATGGATGATGATGGATGATGCTGGATGATGATGGATGATGATGATGGATGATGATGGATGACGATGGATGATGATGAATTATGATGGATGATGATGATGGATGCTGATGGATGACGATGGATGTTGATGGATGATGATGATGGATGACGATGGATGATGATGATGGATGATGATGGATGACGATGGATGATGATGGATGATGATGGATGATGATGATGGATGATGATGGATGATGATGATGATGATGATGGATGATGCTGGATGATGATGGGTGATGATGAATGATGATGGATGACGATGGATGATGATGGATGACGATGGATGATGATGGATGATGATGATGGATGATGATGGATGACGATGGATGACGATGGATGATGATGGATGATGATGATGGATGATGATTTAGTATTATTTTCTTCGCAAGTGTGTTGAAAAACGTCGTATGATACACGTGTGTATTGATGATTATCGTCCTCGGCTCTCTTAAGACCCTCGCCTGACGGCTCGGGTCTCAATGGCGCCTCAGCGATAATCACCAACGTTACACACTTGTACCATAATGTACTATTATGAACTGAGTGGAGTTTTAATAAAAGCGACTATTTCAGGAAGTTGTGATTAATATTTAACTTGCAGAATGTTTCAAATGATTCCATCTTCATCTGCCTAGCCTTTTCCTTCCAGTCTAACCGGATGCAGCTGAATACCAGTATTTTACATGGAGCGACTGCCTATCTGACCTCCACAACCCAGTTACTGGGTAATACGATACCCCTTGGTAAGACTAGTAATTGTCAGAAATTCTGACTTCTGACGACTTTCGGGTGATACCAATCAAATAATATTTTGTAAGAAGCATTTGTGGTGTGAATATGAATGATAACTGAGGAATGAGGTGATGAGGTAACGGTGCGGTTTCAAAGAAGATGTAGTGATAAAAAATGAAAAGAGTATGCTTAGATAGTTTGGTCACGTTGAGAGAATCAATGGACAGCTAACAAAAGATATTGTGCATAAACAACGTGTAACGGAAAGGGTATATACATACTAGGGAATGCAATCTCGTTCTCGCGAGATCTCGGCCTTTTTTAGCGAGATAGATCTCGGATGGAAAAAGGGCGAGATCTCGCGAGTTTAACGAGATTGCAACTCAGCATAAAAACGTCTTCTTCGAAGCATGGACTGACACGGACGGAGTTGCGATCTGTCGGTTTCGTTCGGTGGGTGGCGGCAGGTGGCGGCCTGAGGTAGCGGTCGCGGTAAAGGAGAGAGTTTTTTTTTTATAGAGGGAGTTTTTCTACATAGAATTTCACTAAAAAAACTATAGACAGATCGTCATACAATGTTTGATGCATAAAAGTCTATTGAAAAAATTCGTGAAAATAAATAAATGTTTAACTTATAATTTTTATGATTTTTTTCCTAATTTATTTAAATATTGTAATTATTTGCAAAAAAAAAAACTGCCTATCTCGCGAGATCTCGAAATTGGCGAGATCTCGCAGTATTGTTATTCGTAAAGTCGCGGGATCTCGCTTGAGCCCCAATCTCGCGAGATTTACATTCCCTAATACATACCAAGGGCACGGCTTCTTTGGATGATATCAATCGATATTGGAAGGGTTTTTTAAGCCTATTTCTACATATTCGGAAGTTATGAGAATTTTTAATACATTGATACACATCACTCGGAAGAGATTTATCGTGATGTTGGCAAGTAACGTGGAAAGTTATTGACCTACGTAGTGCGGTTATTTTTTGTGCTTTAGTATAGCAATAGGGTTTCTGTTACACACTGTATAGGGCACATGTGAGTAGAAACACTGGAAGGGGACGCCCTAGGAGGACGTATTGTGTTATAATTGGCGATCATATCTTTAGAAAAGTCAAGTGCGTATTACCCGCCACCGGCTTGCGTGTTTGACCAAATTTGTGAACGTAAACGAAGCGAAAGCTAACGAGGTATGATGTAAGGATCGTAGTGCTATAGTTCCTGCCTGCTCCGTGGGAAGAAGGCGTAATGTCTGTACTAGGGTGGTCCAAAAAACTTTTTTTATTGTTTTTTATTTGGCCACCCCGTGAATTTGTTACATGTATTCATAGTAATAACATAGTAAAATTTCACCGAGATAGTTCAAGTAGAAAGGGGTGCTCAATCGAGTGTTGTATTTGATTTTTTTGTGTAAAATGACTAATTTTTACTTTTTGTTACGGGACCGTTTCGTGTGTTAAACTAGTAAATATATATTAAAAGAAACTATTAAAGAGTTTTATAGACGAATTTAAACAATTTTGATACTTGTTTAATAGACTGTGAACTGAATCAGTGTAATAAAATGTGTTCATCTTGTCGAAAAAAAGACGACATTTTTCTACTTGGTGTTCGACATGTTGAGCCATTGATGAGGCTTAACTAACTCGATACTTTTCGCCAAGTTTTACTCCGTTATCACCACATATTAAATGAATTCAAAAATGTGAAAGATTCCACGCATGTACTTCAACATTCAAGAACTTATAGAGTATGGAGCAAATCTAGTATTCCAACCAGACGACAAAATGCTGCATTTAAAAACTGATTAAATTTCATAAGACCTGGCTGCTTTTGAAGAAAAATATAGGAAGAAATTCTGAAGCTCAAAGAAAAAGACAATATTTGTTCACAAAAGAACTAGACAAACTTTTTGATATTGCCCACGTTCTCTAAAACGGCTCTATCTAGACAGAATCAAGTTCGTGATGATTACGAAGAGCTAATAAAGCTAACCATGATTGTTTTAAACAAACCACCTGCAAAGATACATTGGCGTGCTCCATTTTTTGTCAGATGAACTAGTTGCATTTGCCTTGTTTTCTGACAAGCTGTCTGATAGTGAGAAACAGACCATTGTTATAAAAAATATTCTGATGGCGGTAATCGTTCAGTACGAGGTGATTCGGCTAACCTTGCCTCAGTGGATGCTTTTGCAATACAAAGAACTTTGAAAACGCTCTCAGTTCTTGATATCAAAGACTCTTTCTTGCAATTACCTCCTGAGACTTGGAATAACAATGTTGATTACCTTCAAGGTAAAAGCTGCGTCAAAAATTTGCGTGTTTTTTTATGATACAGCGGAGAGAGGTGTTAGATTATTTGAAGATTAAAACACGATACTCACTAAGAATGAGGAAAAAAAGCAATTATTACTTCACATCGTTGAACAAAAGAGAAAAATCGTTTCTACTGAAGCATCCAAAAAGGAGTTAACAAACATAGTTTTGAACGATTGCGACTAATATTATGTTAATTATTGCTTTGTTATTAAATTTTGGTCACATTTAACTACTTTGTACACTTATTTGATTAAAATACTTGTAATATTAATAGACTTTAATTACATGTTTTACTTAAAATCTCGAACTTTTTGTCAGAAACTTCTAATTCGATGAGCACCCCCTTCTATATAAGATAGGGGGCTGAAATTTTTCACACATAATAGGCATGGTAGGTGTAACAAATCCAGGGGGTGGCGACACCTATAATTGTTTTTTTTTTTTTTGCCGTATAGGTTTGGACCACCCTAGTCTGTACATTATACTGTACACTTATTAATAAAATTATTATTTCCTTTATTTATTTTCAGTCCTTATTACTACATTTTTAAATATTTTTATAAAAGAAACTTATAAAAAACATTTAAAAAAAATATTGTTAAATATATTATTATTTGTGAGTGAAAACGTACTGTCTGCTAACATTTTACGCAAACGTTTATCGTTGAAATAATTCCCTCTGACGAGGGTCTGATCAGCAATTATTTCACCTTTCTTCATAAACTACAGCGGTTATTTATTAATAGCTCTGTTGTCACCAGGAACATGTTAACAGGTTTTCACATTTTATGTTCTGTTGTCTAGCTTTATAAAACAGCCAGCGTCAAAAATATCGGTACGAACAGACTTTTCAAAATAATCTCAAAAACAAAAAAAAAAAAAACGTAATCTCAATTGGTAAAGTCTTTGTCAGAATGTCAGCTAGTTGTCCTAGCTGTACTGTCTGCGTTCTGAAACATTCCTTATGTCATATGTTTAATTTTCATAGTTGTTTAGCACATTTTGAACAGTCTGTTCGTCTCGATATTATTGACGCTGACGTCAAAGTCAAAGTCAAAGCATTTATTTCAGTAAGGCATTTAAAAGGCACTTTTGAACGTCAAAATTTACACAAAATGTAGTTTCGTATGGAGAAGAATGGGCAAGAAACTCCATTGTTACTTTTTTTTAATGTTTTAAGTACAATATTTTAACATAGTACATTCATTATATAATGGTGTAAAAACGATGCACCCAGAACATCGATCACTAATAAAGAACTTTAAAAAAACTGTATAAAGTTCTTTACTAGTGATCGATGACCCAGAAATAATAAAATTACCATACCAAAATAGAAAAAAGAATGCAATTACATAAATTAATTTTATGATAGATACAATCATGGTGTTCACATATTTACAAACATTGAAAAGTATACGATTTTTCTAGAATATTAACAAGTAATAAGTCAGTGTGTAAGTTAAAGTAATCACTGAGTGTAAATCAATGTCATTAATATAATCTATATATATAAAAGAAAGTCGTGTTAGTTACTTCACTTATAACTCAAGAACGGCTGAACCGATTTAGCTGAAAATTGGCAGGGAGGTAGTTTAGAGCCAGGAGAAGGACATAGGATACTTTTTATCCCGTTCAGTTGTTTCAGAAATAAAAAAAGTATCAAAGTGGAAGTTGGCTGTCGAAAAACGAAAATTTTCACGGATAGGATAATAGGGTAGATAGGGTAGGGTAGGTAGGGTAGGTAGGGTAGGTAGGGTAGGTAGGGTAGGTAGGGTAGGTAGGGTAGGTAGGGTAGGGTAGGTAGGGTAGGTAGGGTAGGTAGGGTAGGTAGGGTAGGTAGGGTAGGTAGGGTAGGTAGGGTAGGTAGGGTAGGTAGGGTAGGTAGGGTAGGTAGGGTAGGTAGGGTAGGTAGGGTAGGTAGGGTAGGGTAGGGTAGGGTAGGGTAGGTAGGGTAGGGTAGGGTAGGTAGGGTAGGTAGGGTAGGTAGGGTAGGGTAGGGTAGGTAGGGTAGGTAGGGTAGGTAGGGTAGGTAGGGTAGGTAGAGTAGGTAGGGTAGGTAGGGTAGGTAGGGTAGGTAGGGTAGGTAGGATAGGTAGGGTAGGTAGGGTAGGTAGGATAGGTAGGGTAGGTAGGGTAGGTAGGGTAGGTAGGTAGGGTAGGTAGGTAGGTAGGTAGGGTAGGGTAGGGTAGTGTAGGGTAGGTAGGGTAGTGTAGGGTAGCGTAGGTAGGGTAGTGATTTTGTATGAATGACTTTTGGACGAACAGGACAACGTCTGTCGGGTCAGCTAGTTATTTATACAATGCAATTAGCAACCAGTTTGCATTTGTTTAGACTCTAGATTGTCCTATGGAGCAGGACCAGCATGTTTCCAAGCATTCTTATCTTGGGTGTAATTCTCTAATTTGTAATAGGCTTGTTTACAAAGTTTACTTTTAATATGAGTTGAGACTGTACTAAAAGTTTTTTTTAAAATTCAAAGTGAAAATGTGGGAAAGGTATCCACGAGAAGTAACACAGACTCGCATTCCCCCAGAGCGATAGAGAACAGTCTTTAATGCAAATAGGCTTTACTAAAGTGCTCTCGTAGACAAGTAATAACTCATATTTTTTTCTGAACATTTTAGATAAATAGCAACACTTCTCCCTTTATATAATTTAGCAGCTCCGTTAGGATAAGTTCACATTTGCTCGATCTTAAGACTTTTGTCTTTTCCTTTTGTCCGAGTTTGTTCCGCGATTGACGTCTGACAATGGTTGTGTGAGCGGTCGGTTGTTTATTTGTACACTAACTACTTACTTGGTTTGTGGCTTAATATTAAAAGCCACATGGATTGATAGAAGGTTGAGCTATACCTAGTTGCCGAGGTTGGTTCCGGGATGGGTGACCATGCATTGTATACGGCCATGCCGTGGCGAGCCCGTGCGGAGAGCACGGGCTCGGAATTGGCCTCGGAATTGGACGTTAAGGCGGAGATTTCTTGAAAACGCTCAAAAAGTTGGTTTTTTAAACCAGTGTATCTCTTTAACCGTAAATAATTTTGAAAAAAAAAAAAAAAGATATTTTCAAGTCTTTTTTGCAGTGATGGAATTCAAAACTTAATTAAACATAAAGAGGTGACTTTGATGATTTTTTTGATGCATAAATGCATCAAAAAATTAATTATCTTTAAAACCAGTTTATCCCTTCAATAACAATTATTATTAGGTATTACAAATATACCACAAAATTCCAAATGCCAAACTGCATCCAGTGATGGATTATTTATTATAAAATAGTTAATATCTAATTTTATACGATTTTATTTGCATTTTTACGACAATGCATTTATTATTCAAATTTATTACGACAGATTTTAACCCGTATCGGATTGCAGTAAGAACTATTATCGCTCATAACGACAATACGGCGAGTACATTCAAAATTACCATCATTAGAGGACCATTGACAATCGTTACGAGTCGCCATAAGCGCAAAACTCTGAGAACCAATCTCACAACCGATGCCCAGTTACTGGTTGACAAACATTCTGCGTGGCAGTCCTTAGGGAAGGTACCAGTCAGAAAGTACCTTTATAAAGATTTTACAAAAGCAGCTTTATTCATTCACAAGGTTTTTTTAAAATGTTTTTAGAGATTTTTTAAAATGACACTAACTACTAAAACAATTTTGATATTATAAAGTGTTTAGGTTTTCCGTCTGACATCAAACCGGCTACGAATGAGATTAATTTATTTTGAAAAATACATAGGTAAATAAAACAAATAGAGAAATATTAAGCATTTCACCCTTTTCAACCCCAAGTCAAAGCCATTACTAAAAAAATATTGAAAGAGGTAAAATTCAGGCAGAACTCAGAACAGCACGTGTATCGGGCACTGGGACGGAACAATTCAATAAGTGACTCCACCACGCATTTTTCTATTCCGGTCACGTACAGAATAAAAAGACAGTTTTTTTCAAGTTTCTCAATATTTGTGAACATTCTCATAAAATGTTCGTTATACTTACGTTATTAACATACATAGTTTGCCAACACTTTTTATGTCCGATGCTATTCATTGATAGTTCAACATGAAAACGAGTTATTACGAAGTAGTCGTTGCGGTATAACCTTTAGGTACATGAAGCCACGGGCAGAGAATAGTCGACCCTTTCCCCACTGTGACTATCGTAAAAAGAGAATGAGATGCAGCATTTTTGTCAGTGAATTTAGGATTATAATTATCACCAACAATCCGTCTGCTAAACTTAATTGGTTACTAGGGGCACCAATGTTCTCGGTATGATACAAGAGTTGACCGTAATTAATTGGTCAAGCAGCCATTTAACCACTTCAGCCCCATAAATGGCGATAATTAAATGAAGACCTTGGCAGTCAGTCTAACCGCCACTGAGTGGGGAATACTGTATCATAATAATGTTATAATGACATGGGCTATTATTATACTCGTTTATTGTTTGTGGTACTGTCATAAGGAGGGTAAAAGGCAAACCTAGGCTATTGTATATCGGCCTCTAAGGAACATATTGGTGTATTACTTTAAAGTAGCTCTGACATCAATGCCATGGTTTGAATTTGGCTCACTGCCGGATGTTAACGACCCTTAGATCACTGTCAATTTAAAGATAATATTTGCTTATAGAAAATTACACAGGCTGAAACTGATAAAAATACCTGTTTTTATAAACTGTGTGAGCAAACATCAGAAACGAAATACCTAAATGGCTAAACTTTTCCACAAATTTTAATCTAAGTTTTGTGACCACCAATCAAAATCTCAAACGTTTCTTAACTAACACAACAAGAAGCAATTCTTGATCTAAAACCATATGAAAACATCAACTGTTAGGACATTAAAACAGAGAATTCACCTAGATAAAACAAACAAACAATATCGCTCTCTGTATGTGCTCGAGAATCAAATAAACAATTTAGAAGTACGTGCTACGACGCTACGACGCTACGACGCTACGACGCTACGGCAGCGGCGTAGCTTTGACTCGGTCACTTTTATCGGTGTATTAGAAGTGTTTTAAAAAACCAACGAAAACGCTTCAGAATCGACTGCGGTTTTACTTCTGAGTAACTAAAAATTTATAAAATGGAAGCGATGTTGGAATTATAGGTAATAACTGCAAGAAACAAGCGCAGAAATTTGTTATTATCCAAATATTGGAAACTTAAATTACTTTGATTTGTAATTCATCGTCACTATCGCAGTTACGAATACTGAAAACTTTCACTGCGTAACTTGCAGGTGCTACATCAGCAAAAAAATATTGCTAGAACCAAAATCAACAAAATTTAAGAAAAAAATCATTCAACGTAAAGGAGATTCGTATGAAAACGTTTGAATAGTGAAGCAAATATCAAAGTTAACGTGACAATTTCTGGTACTTAACGTACACGTGGAAGGACCTCCTTATGCCTAATTAGTTTTCAAGTGCTATTAAAGGTTTGAACAAACGTCCGAGAAAATTAGCAGCTTTGAAATTCAATTCAAATAGATACCGTGTTTGAGTGTGCTAAAACCCGTGGCTAAAACAGCAATTTATACAATTACGACGGTGGTCGTAATTGTATAGATTAATCACGTGCTTTCATATCTTTGGAAGAGGAAAAATCAATTCTGTGGCAAATTATCTATATTTAACAAAAAAAAAAAAAAAAAAATGTCCGCTTCGTAAGTACTGTATCATTTTTTACTTCTATTCCCAATAATATAAAACTTCACTATAGTCCATTCACAGTGATTTTACCCCTCACAGCAGTGACAACACAAACCCAAAAGCAACCTTATTGTAACGAGTACAAAAATCACTTTGATTTCAACAGTAACGCAAAATCAGATCGAATGGACTGTAAGTTTGAAGTTATCTGTAACATAGAAAAAAAGACCTTATTGTTTTATGACGTGCAAGTAACAATAAATTTAAGGATGCTAAAGGAAATATGAAGTCGACTATACAATAGGTGTTTGGTGGCTGTAGTTCCTTACTCCGTTTCCAAGGCTCATATGAAACTGCTAGAGAACACCGCTCACCCCCAGGGGAGACGTCGCGACTATCTCACACACAGAAATAACACATGAATCCTTCAGTTTCGGTATTTTTGCAACACATTTGTTACAGGTCGCGCGTCGCCAATCTCTGGGGAGCTAATTACGTAAATTCATTGCTGCAAATCTTTCCCTGGATTAGGGTTGGCAGACTAGGGATATCAGTAAAGATCGGACAATTTGGACATTTCTCCCCGAAAATTTTGTGTCTATCTATTCTGTAGGGTCACTTTGCAACGACGTTTATTTCGGATTCCTATCGACTGAAACCTCAACGTTGTCTGCCATTAGTTGAAATTATTTTAACCAGAGCCCCGTCAAGAAAGCTAACTAAAGTGAGAAGAGGGATGATAATCTTTACCCATGTTAATCTTCTTTATAAAAATCCTAAATTCATTCACTGACAGACAACGCACTGCCTTATCCACTGTGTCCAGTAACCTTAAATGTTGCACAAGAGTTCCTTTCATAACAAAGGTAAGGACTAACTTTTGTTGGTATAATGACGTGTGACATAAGGCAATTAGTTTAATTTTATGTTTTCGGGTTAAAGATATGAAATGAATTTCACTTACATGAGATATTTACGTACTTTAACCCTTAATTTGATTTTGTTCACTGTGGTAAACATTCATTTAAAAAAAATGTAGAGCGATTTTTCTATGCGTATTTGTCAGTTTTATTTTAGTTATAGTAAGTTTAAAGTATTTATAACGGTATAAAAATAATTCTACTAGTGGCAGCATCGTTCATCTGTCATTATCGACACAAGTTGTCAGGAAGGTGCGGGGTCTCGATTCTTCGCAAGGTAAGAGTTTTTATTTTACATGTTTTACATAGCTAAACTAACTTTTTTGTGGTTTTTATTTACTAAACAAAGTTTATGCTTTGGCTTGGAATCGGTTTTACGAAATGTTTTGTGTTATTGGTAACTCTTTTTTGCAGGCAAACTTGTTTGTTCATCACAGTGAACACTGCCAAATACTCGAACAAGTATTGTCAATTTGATATGTTCATTGTGGTGAACATTGCCAAATTAGGTATAACGTTTATTTACAAATAATGTGCTTTTATGTGGTAGGCTTCTACTAGGCTTATTTGTTTTTTCTGCTTGCTAATAGAATAAAATACAAGACTGCACGCATAGAATACTAGCACTTGTTCATGTTGAGCATGCACCATCCGACACTAGTGATAAATCCGAAAATAACAGTGACACCGAATTGTCGCCACCTTCTCCAAGCCCTGTTTCGTCTTTTGCGCTTTCCATTAACTCTTGTTTAGAACGCTTAGTCATCAATAGTGGTTCCGAACCTGAACATACTCAAAATAATGATGAACAACCGTTAGAACCATTCGATGTATATCACTCCAAAGCATTCGATTTGGAGCACAAATAGTTATAGCTTTGACTAAGACTATGCAAAAGAAACCAGCAACTATATTTTGTCATAATTTCTTCTCATTTGCAGAGCCTTTTTTACCTATTGAATCAAAACTATGGTGTCTTTGGTCTTGGTGCGATATGTAGCAACACGATTAGAGGAGCTGAAAAGTTTTACCGGATGAATAGTCAGTGAAAAAATAACTAAGGGGTGCGTATCCTCAAGTTGTTTGTGATGCAAACAAATATGTTATTGTACGCTGGTATGTTACTCATATAAGCTCATTTGTTGGATCTGAAGCAGTAATAAAAATAAAAGGTATTGTAAATAGTAGAAACAAAAAATAGAAGTTGATTGTCCACATATTGTTCGCGAGTACGATAAACATATGGGGGTGTAGACGTGGCTGATATGTTGATATCATTATATAAAGTTCTGTTTAAAACTAGAATGTCGTAGGTATATAGGAATATTCAGTCGATTACCTACTAGACATATTTATAAATAATGCTTGGCTATTCTATAAACGTAACTGCTAGAACGAAAATCAAAGTTATTGAAAGTTTTTTGATGAGAGATTTACCAAAGAAAAACAGATCTATGCCTACGAAAAAATTGCGGGAATGTAAAACTATAATTCAAAGATCAACCAGAACTACAAGCCCCATCAGATTCGATAGTATAGGAAATTATCCCAGCACAAAACAAGACATGGGGTAAGTTTTGGCAAAAAAAATACTACTGTATATTGTATTAAATGCAATATGAGACTACAATATGAGACTTTGCTTTGTTACAGGACTTCCGGGAAAAAATCCTGGTAACTGATTATTACATTTCCAAAATAAATAATTTGATTTAATATATACACACTGTTTTTATTTTACCTGTTTAAATGACACTCATTTGACAATGTTTACCACAGTGAACATTGCAAATGACTTGTTGTTCTCAACATATTTCGCAATGTTCACTGTGATGAACATTGATTTCCTGAAAACCTGTAAATAAAATATTTTTTTGTCAATTTTTTCCAAGTTGTATTTAACCCTAGGACTTCAGAAATACATCTTATTTCATCAAATAAAACAATTTGGATCTCTGCCAAATTAAGGGTTTGTTGGTGTAACGCACAGTTTTGATAAGGAGAAAAAAGAAATATAAAATACAGAAATTAGTAAAAAGTGTAAGGTAATCGCTAATAGGTTGAACATAGCTAAAATGTAAACACACGGAACGCACGCAACTAGATGTGGTATGCAATGTACTAAGGTGCGCTCGCTTTATTTTTATTTAACACATGTAATTTTAAGTGTTTCTTAAATATTGACATTGTTTTTGCATTTTTGATGTTATTTCGTAGTTTGTTATACAATTCAGCACCTTCGTACTGTTGAAGCATAATCGTACTGGCTGCACTACAATGTTCGGTGTTCGTTTTCTATAGTGTTATTTTTATATTTAGAATTAACTGTATCTTTGACTGTGCTTGTCACTCAATAAAAAATATCACAACAAATAGGTTATGGGCCCAGAATTATGGGAAAAAGTGATATTTTTTCAGTATTTTTTCGCAAATAATAATTATAATAGACTAAATATTTGTGCGTTATGTCGGTAGGTGATGTTAATAATGCCGTACCTTCAGGCTCAGGTGCATCGTTAACGGCGATAAAACCCCTACAGGGTAAAGATGGCTATGCATCATGGAAATTCAAGATGCGCATGTATCTCCTGCACGAGGATTTGTGGTCGTCAGTAGTAGGGTATTCCAACGACGACAATTCACATTTAGCCCAAAGAAAGATAAAAGACCTCAAAGCGATGACGAAGATGTGTCTCACGCTAGAAGGAGGAGCGATTACCCACGTAAGAGCATGCAACAGCTAAAGAAGTATGGACTGCTTTAGCAAATGCCTACGAAGATAAAGGTATGGGTAGAAAATTAGCATTAGAAAGAAGATTATACAGGTTCCAACTATCAGATTTTGGATCTATTGAGGAATACATAAATGCTGTCATAAGCACTGCCCAAGACTTGGCCGACATTGGAAGAAACATTGATGATACATCAATAGGAGCTATTTTATTAGGAGGCTTAACAGCAGAGTTCGACCCTCTTGTCATGGCTCTAGAAAACTCCAATGTTGAAGTGTCATCAGAACTAGTCAAATCTAAGCTACTAAATGAAAGCGCGAAGCGTAGTTCGAAGGAGTTAGTTTTAGCAACAAATATGACAATGATGAATCCTCAAGTAAAAAGTATTATTTGTTTTCATTGCAAAGAGCCAGGGGCCTAAGTCTACTAATTTATAAACGTTACAATGGTCTCTCAATGGTGTGTTTTTGACAGTTTTTGTATGGCAAATCTGTCAAAAACTTACCATTGAGAGACCATTGTGACGTTTATAAATTAGTAGACTTAGGCCCCTGGACATAAGCGTCCTGATTGCCCACTTATGAAGAAAAGGAAACAGGAAAGGTATAAAAAGAATAAGAATGCTACCAGAGAGACTACTCATATTTCTGCCTTGGGTGTTGGAGGAAATTTAAGTCCATTGGACTGGTATGTTGATTCCGGAGCCTCCACACATATGACCTGTTCCAAAGATTGGCTTAGCAATTTTAGTCCTACGTCTGAGAGCAAGCACATAACTCTGGCCAATAACAGGGAGATAAATTCAGCTGGCGTCGGTGAAGTACTGCTCGCAAAGGACAAAAAATATAAGTTGACTGGTATCAAAGACGTTCTTTATGTTCCTGAATTAAGTACTAATTTAATTTCTGTAAATAAGGCTGTTGAAAAGGGTATTACTGTTGTTTTTGATAAGAAAGGTTGTTCTATGTACAAGCACGATGATGTTAAAGTACTAGGTCAAATAGTAGGACATGCTACGTGTAACGTTGGTGGTTTGTACAGACTAGACCATGTGCCAATTTTTCCGGAACGCGCTATGGTTACTGAGGCGAATACTACTTCAAATCTATGGCATCGGAGACTTGGTCATCTGTGTCGCGTTGCTTTAGAACACCTGCGTCAAGGAAAAGCTGAAGGTATTCAATATTCTTCTTTAGACAAAAACCCTTGTGTAGCCTGTATTGAAGGGAAACAAATTAGAAAGCCCTTTAAAAAGATTGAATGTATGAAAAGTACCAGAATTTTAGAACTTATACATTCAGATGTTTGTGGACCTTTTGACGTAACTTCTTTAGAGGCAAATCGGTATATACTTATTTTTGTAGACGATTTTTGTAGAATGATTTTTTCTTATTTTATACGCACTAAGGCGGATGTTAAGAAAAAGTTTTTAGAATTTCAAGCTCTTGTTGAGAGAGAAACCTCTCATCAGATTGGAAATCTGCGTACAGACAATGGGGGTGAGTACGTTAATGGTGAATTCGAAGCTTACCTGGCTTCTAAGGGAATTAAACATCAGACTACCGTCCCATACTGTCCAGAATCTAATGGAGTAGCTGAAAGAACGAATCGGTCCATAGTAGAGAAGGCTCGGTGTATGTTGCAGGAAAGTGGCTTACCAAAAACCTTCTGGGAAGAGGCAACTCGTCTCGGGGCGGTTGGATTGCCCCAACGCTGATATATACGTACATCCGCGGTGGGGTAATCAGACTGCCAGGCACTTCTTCTCCTGCAACCGAGCGGGTGGGCAGGTTGCGGATAGCCCAACTCCGGGGGCGAGGTCGATCATAATGGCTGAACTTGCACCCGGAGCATCTTGTAAAGATCCCGGACAAGAGAAGTTCCCGACGGCCAAAATCCCAGGCTTAGGGTAACCTATGCACCTCTTCCTATGTACCAAACACCCCAATAAGCCCACACCTACCTATCCAGACCATCCCGCCTACTCCGAAACCCTTGGGCCAAATCCCAGACCTAAGGTGACCCCAAAAGAAACCCGTCCCTTCCCACCAAAACACCTCCCTCCTGTCCTTACATCCTGTCGGTCCTAGAGGAGGGGTAACCTCGCTTCCAAAAAAGCCCACCCCCCAATTAAAACAAAGAAAATGCAGAAGGCAAAAGAACCTACCCAGGTGGGTCCCGGCCAAGCCGGGGAATCCCACACCGCTACGGCGGTCAGCCCCCATCGTATTCTGGGGGGGGCAACCGACTGCACACCTTTGCCGCGCTCTTTAGCGCAGCCGGCTGCTGATACAGCGCCCAACACTCAGGCAGCGAATAACGCGCCACTAAACCCAACTCTGGCCGCGACCAACGCGCCCTCAAACCCGACTCCGGCCGCAACCCAAGCGCCACAACCCACGACCCGGTGTATGCCACCCACGAGCCTCTGGCAACAGAGTATTGTGCGGAATAGCATCACCAACCCAGACAACGACCAAGACCGACACAGACGAAGAGGGACGGGGAAGGAAGACGAGCCTGGCAGCTCAAACACTTTCCCGGTTGATGAAGTACGCCTGCTGAACAAGCGCGGAAAAATCCCTGCCCGGGAAAGAAGAGTTGGCGACCGAAAGCGTCATACCCGCGGAGGCAGTAGCAAACGCGAGGCGCAATCGGCCGCCGAAAAGGCAGAGGCAGCGGCAGTACGCGACCAGCCGTTAGTCCGCGAGGGGGAAACCCAGCGCGAAAACCGGCCGGACGCGGAACCACGCAACCGTCCGTTAGTCCGCGAGGGGGAAACCCAGCGCGAAAAGCGGCCGGATGCGGAGCCACGCGACCAGCCGTTAGTCCGCGGAGGGGCAACCCAGCGCGAAACGCGGCCGGACGCGGTGCCGCGCGACCGACCGTTAGTCCGCGAGGGGGAAACCCAGCGCGAAACGCGGCCGGACGCGTCAAAGTCTGCCGGGACCGCCAACCGACCCCAAAACTCCGACAACACCATCGACCGACCTCGACCAAAACAGAACAGAGGTAGGCGGTATAGACCAGCACACGCACAGGCGCCGGCAACTGACACCATGCCGGGCACCTCCAAGCCGCAGCCTGGACCAAGTGGTACAGGGCCGACGAAGAGGGAGCGCCCCGACGACACGGCTTCGCCGAGTACGCTACAGGGGCACGCCAAACGTGTGAGGGTTCACTCCGCTCAGGGGGAGCAGAGAACCTATGCGCGAGCCACGAAGGATATTCCTGCGAGGCTGGCCGTAGCAATCTGCTTCCCTCCACCCTCTCGTGACCTGACCAGGGAAGAGGCTGAGCACGTTAAGACCGACCTAGAAGCCCGACTTATGGACACAGACCCGACGACACCACTCCCGGCCTTCCGTGGATACCCACGGGTAGCGGAAGGCACCGTGCAGATGTGGTGTGAGGACGACTATGCCCTGACCTGGCTAACCCAAAACGTGCCCCTTATCAAACTCACAGACACTGACCTTGCACTGACAGTAGTCAAACAGTCCGACGTGCCCACCCGTGTCCGAGCCTCGCTTTTTGTCCCCCGTTACAAGGGCGACATAGCCAGGCTCCAAAGTGTTCTGATCCGTCAGAACACTTGGTACGACATCGCGAGGTGGTCACTGTACAGGGCGACTACCGTCGGTGGCGACAACTACGGGACATACTTGACCCTAGGTGTGCCACCGGAGGAAGCCGAAAGGGTCCTAGCCCGGGAGCGACGGATATCGTACCTCTTGGGGTCGATATACGTGCGCTTCTGGCCCACGACCCTACCCTGTGACACTAAGACTGACTGCACAGACGAAAAGACCGCACCGACAATGACAAAGACGAATGACACCGACATCGCCCAGCTCGAGGAGGTCATGGCCCGAGCAGCGATGGACGACGATGACGACGCCATACCACCCTCATCGCCTGGCTGGAACGAGCAATTGCTTGCCTCGTCGCCGGGCGACGCACACGAAGACCAGCTCAGAGTGGAGGCGGCGGAGAGGCTATCCGATGGATCCATCTCCGACTAACTCCACCTCACCGCCGTCACCGCCCATAAATATCATCCAAACTAACCTCCAACACAGCCAGACTGCCACGGCTAGCTTACGCAGGGCCTTGGAGGTTAAGCCCCGAACCATCGCACTGATCCAAGAGCCGTGGATCAGGAACAACAGAATCTGCGGCCTCGGTAATATCGGAGGTAAGCTAATCCTAGACACGCAGGGTGCAGAAAAACCACGTACCTGCGTCTACATTCCCAAAGAAATCCCGACCACGACACTTACTCAATTCTGTTCCAGAGACCTAACAGCTGTCAGGCTCCAGACCGCATGTGACGTTCCAGATGTTGTACTGGCCTCGGTGTACATGCCAGGCGAGGAGGCGAATTGCCCGCCAAAAGAGATGGCCGATCTGGTACAACACTGTGAGCGCGCCAAGCTGGAACTGATCATCTGCACCGACTCCAACGCCCACCACCCGCTCTGGGGCAGTGACTCAGCGAACTCCAGAGGAGAGGTACTATCCACCTATTTATTCTCTACTAACCTTAACATTGTTAACCGAGGTTCTGAACCCACTTGGGTCACAGTCCGAGGACAGACAATCATCGACCTAACTCTCGCTACAGAAACCGCGACAAACCTCATCGCTAATTGGCACGTATCGGACGAGCCTTCCAGCTCAGATCATAGAAGAATCCGATTTACACTAGCTACCCACATAAAGGAACCAGAGCCGAAACGTAACCCACGTCGCACTAAGGTGCCCGAGTACAAAAGGCTTCTGGCGGCCCTACTAGAGAGACACCTATCACAAGTAACTGTAAAGGACACTGCACAACTGGAATACACCGTGACAAAACTATCAGAGTACCTAATTGAAGCATACCACGCATGCTGCAAACTGAGGGCGCCAGCAAACAGCGTGAGAAACCCATGGTGGAACGCTGAACTAGGTAAACTCAGAGATACACTCAGGCAACAATTCAATAGAGCCAAAAACACTAGGCTCCCGGACGACTGGGAGCAATACAAAGAAACCCAATACTTATACAAAAAGCGAATTAGGACTGCCAGAAGAGCGGCATGGCGGAAATTCTGCGAATCCATAGAAACCCACAATGAAGCCGCAAGGGTACGAAAAATCCTATCGACTGATCAGGATCGAAGCCTCGGCGCGCTGAAGAAACCCGATAACTCTTACACACTAACCGACCATGAAACCAGTAAAGTCCTTCTCGAGACTCACTTCCCAGGCTGCAACCTCCTAGAGAACAGAACATGGGAGGCTGAGCCAGAACGGACACCTACAGACCAAGACTGGTCCAGAGCCCACAGCATAGTAACAGAAGACAGGATAAGTGGGCTATAAACACCTTTCAGCCCTACAAGTCCCCAGGACTAGACGGAATTTTCCCAGCCCTACTGCAGTGGGGGGTTGACCACTTAACACCATGCTTGGTGAAGATCTACCGTACCTGCATAGCACTCAGTTACATACCCCTGGCGTGGCGCGAAGTGAAAGTCATTTTCATACCCAAACCGGGAAAAACAGACTATACAGAACCCAAGGCCTACAGGCCCATAAGCCTCACATCCTTCCTACTGAAAACCCTTGAGAGACTCTGTGATAGGCATATCCGAGACGGACCTCTCCGAGTAAAACCACTCCATAAACAACAGCACGCCTATTCCACTGGCAGATCAACAGAATCCGCGCTCCATAGCGTAGTATCCAAAATTGAATGCGCAGTGGACCATAAATGCTCAGCACTGGCAGCTTTCATTGACATCGAGGGCGCCTTTGACAAGACTATGTTCAATAGCATTAGCATGGCCCTCGACAGACACAACATAGACACGACCCTGAGTGGGTGGATCACCAACATGCTCAAATTGAGAGCGGTGCAAGTCACCGTAAACGACACTACAAGGGCAGTAGTGGCGAAGGGCTGTCCACAAGGGGGCGTCCTCTCGCCGCTTCTATGGAACCTGGTCGTAGACAGCCTCATCAAATCACTGAATGACAAAGGTTACTTCACCGTAGGCTATGCCGATGATCTAACCATAATAATAAACGGCACCCATGAAAATACCCTATGTAACCTTATGCGCCAAGCCTTTAAAATAGTCGAGGACTGGTGCCACAAACACCAACTATCAGTAAATCCTACAAAAACCGAACTGATCCTCTTTACAAAAAAGAGGAAACTCGCGGAACTGGAACTTCCGCGTCTGTTTGGCTCTACTCTAAGCCTAGCAACTGAAACCAAATACCTGGGCATCTTTTTGGACAAACAGCTGAATTGGGCAAAACACACCAACTACATCACCACAAAAGCCAGCATATCCCTGTGGCAGTGCAAGCGAATGCTTGGCAGGAACTGGGGCATAAGCCCCAGAGTCACCCACTGGCTGTACACCACGGTTATTCGACCAATTATTACATACGGCTCAATAGTCTGGTGGCCCAGAACGGACTTAGGCACAGCACAAAAGGACCTTGAAAAACTGCAGCGGTGCGCCTGTGTGGCAATCACCAGCTGCATGAGGACTACGCCCACCGCTGCCCTACAGGCAATGCTGGGGCTGCCTCCTCTACACCTCATCGTGCGGGAGGAGGCAGCACTGGCTGCCTTGAGGCTCGACATAGCAGGAAACCTAAGCAAAGACTCCAGAGTCAAGCACACACGCATTAAGGAAGATGCGATCAAACGACAACCGATGATGGCATCACCCTGTGACAAAACCCCGAAATTGCACTACTTTCAGAGACACTACAACGTAGTACTCACAGGAGAACAGAACGACTACTCAGGCCCGGATGAGCTTAGAGTCTACACTGACGGATCAAAGACCGACTCTGGAACCGGAGTCGGAGTTTTCTCACAAGACCTTAACATAAACATATCCAGCCCGCTGGGAATGTTCAACACCGTATACCAAGCGGAATGTGTGGGCATTATACAAGCGGCGTATGCCATAGAAGCCAGGAGGGTCACGGATGCACACATACGTATACTCTCCGATAGTGCTTCAGTTCTTCAATCCCTACGGAAAAAATACATCACATCGAGCTTAGCACTAGAATGTCACAATGTACTAGAAAGAATAACGGTTGCCAACCGCAACACTGTGACACTGCAATGGATAAAAGGACACAGTGGGTCACTGGGCAACGACGCCGCAGACGAACTAGCCAGAAGGGCATCCAGCGTGTCAGTCTATGGTCCCGAGCCCATTGTGCCCATACCCTTCAACCAACTACGCAGGTGGCTCCAGGAATACACCCACAAACAAGCCGAGAGCTGGTGGACCCTGACACCAGGCTGCAGGCAGTCTAGGGAAGCAATGCCATCCCTGGATAGCAGGCTGACCAGACGTCTGTTACGCCTGGACAGAATAGACCTGCGTCTGGTGACTGGAACCATCACAGGACACTGCTCGCTGAACAAACACTTCCACACAATAGGCATAACGGACAGCCCCTTGTGCAGGGCCTGCATGGAGGCTGAGGAAACCGTTGCGCACGTGCTTTTCGTATGCACAGGCGTAGCACAGATTAGAACAGAAACCCTCGGGGAACCCAAATGTTACACAGATATTCTGAACAAACCAGGAGTCATAGCCAACTTCTGGAGGGAGGTGGGCTGGCTGGAATAATACCAAAAGGCCGCCATGGCTCACGCACAATGGTCCACTTAAAGGACTAAGTGCGGAAACCAAACCCCATAACATAGAACATAGAACATAGAGGCAACTCGTACTGCTACTTATCTTAAAAATAGATGTCCCCATAGAGCTTTAAATAATCGTACCCCGTATGAGCTATGTTCTAGAAAGTTCTAGCATCGGAATTTCTAGAAATATTTGTCTCTATTAATTCTGCTACTCGATACTAGATGGCGCTAGTGGTAACCGCGCTACAGTAGTTACTACTATGGCAGGAAGGAGGGAAAAGGGTCATTCATGTCTTAAAAATATAAATACTCAGAAAAGCCCTGTAACCCAGACAGAGCATTTATTTTTAGCCTTACAAAAGGGAACCCTTTTATAATTATGCTCGGTTATTCTTAGACGTGAGGCAACCATACCTGTGATAGATTTTAGAGGCTCGTTTTGTCACGCATTTGCAGTATTGTGACAGTCTTTGAAATGTGTATGCTACTTTAATTAGTCTTTATGTTATTAGTCTCCAACTAAACACTCTGATACTTCCTCTGAGCATTCATTAACTTGTGTTGTCAAATTGAAGTTTCTTATTTAGGTATATTAGTAACAGGTAAAATATAATAGATACTGATTTTGATGTCCGTTTGTTCGCTTCTCTAATAAATTTTTTTCTCGTTTGCATTAACCACTCAGAATCTTTAGAATTCGACTGACAGTTAACTCTTTTGAACGTCAAAATTACATAAGATCAAGACCATAATTATTATCTTCTCTTAATTGTTATTTTGTTACCACTTAATATCACTTTACAAGCAGATAGATATCTGTCTGATAGTCTACAGCTCGGCTTAAGTGCAATTATTTCGACGCCTAATGCTATTACGACAAACCTTTTTAGGTCTAGCTAAGGAACCGACGTCACTCAGTTAAGTTAAATGAGCTGGGTAATGGCTGCGGAACTGAACTTTAATCTTCGTTGCTTCATATTGTTTCAAATCAAATCAAAATTAACTGAAACAAAACCACTGAAAGTGTAGCAAAATCACGTCGCCCTTGACTATACTCTCCAAACGTGACCTCCAAACTCGTGCTCATTACACAGGTTCAGATTAACATCGTACAATAAAGCCCACTGTGACTGTTCCTAAATTGACCCCAGGCCGATAAAATTTTCGTTTTTCCTAACAATGTTAATATTAGTTCTTGGGTCGGTTCCCCCTAAGGGGGAAGGACCGCACTCCTCCCCGTACGGCCCTGTAGAGCTCGTCACCGGACTGGTCGCTCTCCCACCGATTTACTTTATATGAATTCCAAATAGCTTTAAATTATACTTAAGAATTCATACATGGAAACACATTGGATGTGGTTTCAGAAAGCTAAGTAGCAAAGAGATTCTAAGTACCTACTTGTATTATTGTATAAGTGGATGAATAACCCATACGCTAACGTAACAGGTATTTGGTCGATCGTTACTCACACGATATCTCACATCAACACTCGAAGTACTCAGGGCAACACTTCCATAAAGTGACGCAAGCTGCTTTTCAGCTACTTCACGTCGTCATGCTCTTTCGAGACATGGTCCCTAGCAGTTCTTTCGAACTGATAAACGTGACGAAGCGGCTGTCCCTGCCGCAACCGTGCGACCGTCCTTGTCTAGCAACGGAGCGGCTAGTTCTTGCGGCATACGTCGTTATCATGCTCTTATGGAGACATGGTCCCTATCAGTCCTTGGACTGAATGTGTGATAGATGTAGCCCCCCAAACCCCTGGAAGGTTTCCCGTTGCACAACAAGCATATCTGCTAGACACGTGTTCATGTCGATCCGACCGAATAGTCGATCTGAGATCAAGAATATAATAGTCGCGGATGACTAAATAATAGAGTTGTAAATCTAGATTCAAGAATTAGTACTAATTAGATAAGTATAGAGAATCAAAACCTAAGAATTATTATTTAGATAGAGTTGTGGATCAACTCTCATGAAAGTCTATAGACAGCCCCAAAGAGCCCACCCGTCACCACTTCCTAGTGTTTGAGCTGGGGAGAAGAAGTGGCGCAACAAACTCCCCAGCAACATGTATCTGTCTTATTAGTTATAATAACTTTAATAACACTCTCAACCTAAGATAACTGCATATTATTATAATAGGCTCACTCAGTCATACCAACAACCATACACATAATTCTCGTCCCTCACAGGTGAAGGCTAATATAAATGCTCATTAATAGCTCCACTGCGATATCACCAATCTGTTATGTAGAAATGATCATTAATAGATCCACTGCGATATCACCAATCTGTTATGTAGAAATGATCATTAATAGATCCACTGCGATATCACCAATCTGTTATGTATAATTCACAATATACAGTCAACCTGCGAGAACCATAAAACCAGGTCTCAGTTATTACAATGCGCACACTATTACTAAAGATTGAAGTTGGCGCTTACCAGGTAATTCCTTGGAGTGAATTAGAATACAAATCACTTACAAATACTGCGTATATTACCAGTTACTCCCTGCACCATCCCTCACAGCTCACAACACTATTTTATCTCGCTGAGTATATCTCGCCTAACTTAACTAGTCTGGACTCTCAACTCCGTCCGTCATCTTTCGCCGTCCAAAACCAACTCGTTCATAAACTCGCTTGTTGGGATTCACGCGCCTTGCATGCTGCTTACTCTCATTCTAGACTAAGCCTAGTCTAAACCTGTACATTTATCAAGTACTTAACGATTTATACAACACTCTCACTGAGACATAGTCTCCACCTCCAACCTAGCCTCTATCGACCGTCTCCTACCGTGCTCCCAAACTAACTGTCTCGACTTAAAACATCTTTTCCCCATCCTAAAACCACCACGCCTGGGTTGAGCGTCACTTTCTCAGAATCGTTTCATCGCTGGGTTTTTTGTCTAATTTCTCAATTCTTTTCAAGGGTCCGTTTGGGCCCAAGTTATGGTAACCAGATGAGGCTAATTTGTCCGTTGTTCTTGGAATTTGTAAGAATATTGCATCTTTAAGTGACGTAATATATTGCTTTTGACCAATAACTGGCATAAGTGCCCTTACAATATAAATGAAATGGGTTTCTAAGGAGTTCAATATTGTTTTAGGATTTTAAAGAACTAAGATACTTCGTTATTTATTAGGGCCCCGTGTCGAGCTGTCAGATCATAAACTTGAGACTTAATGTGTTTTCTAAGAGGTCTGGAACCGTGTGACAATTTTAAAATTAAATATAATGTTTTGCTATTTAATATATGACAGACAGTCACACCACTAATACAATTCTATTAAATCAGCTCACCTAATTACTTGGCACCGCGTCCAGCGACCGTCCCTATTTCTATTACGAAGAGGCTCAATCATTTCTCTGAAATAAATGAACGAGTTTCTTTCTTGGCCCACTTTCATGATACAAAAAAAAAAAATTAATGGGAGCTCGCAGACCACTTCAAAGGCTCCGAGGAATAATTACGCATAGTAACAGTTGATCGAGGTGTGATTAATATGAGGGAAGGTGAAAGGGTTCATTCAATTCAACCTTGGCGATCGATAGATTGTGAATTAATTTGTATTGTCTGAATGCTGATCACAGTATACTAAAACAGACGTTATTGCAAAGTCAGGGAAATTAATTGTTGTGACTACCAACTTTAACTGTCCGTAGGAATATTCAAACCACAACTGTCATCCTCGGACAGTTGTTTCTTTCCTCGAAAATCCTTTACCCGTACCTATATTTAACTTTTATAACGCCACATAAAAATATTCTAGGTCAGCTCACTAAACGCTGCCCACTCGGCCATACATAACTACTCAACTTTGCCCGCTCCGCCCAACGTTTGACGCACACTTAACCCTAACATAAGCGCGCCAGCAAATCCTTTTTCAGAATCCGATCTAATCAGTTTTCAAATGTCATTAGTTCATAGCCCTGATGTCGGTAGGTATTTATATATAAACAAATAAAAAGAAAAGTCCTGACTGACTGACTGACTCATCAACGCCCAGCCCAAACCCTTGGACCTAGAAAGCTGAAATTTTGCACAGGAGTTCCCTTTATAATGTAAACAATTAATAAGGAAGAATTTTTCGAAATTCAACCCCTGAGGAAGTTAAATAGGGGATGAAAGTTCCGCGCGGACAAAGCCACTGGCAAAAGCTAGTAAGTAATATATTGACGGCAAACAAGGCTCACATACAAAACCCAGCCTTTTACGTTTCGGAATAGTTTCTATTCGACCGCTAACACTCTATCTTCTGGAATTTGGTAGTCAGCAAAAGGAAGGTTCTTCGGGAGGGTTTGTAGTAGTGTTATGTTAGCACTTCAGTGGTGTGACGATTTTCTACTTTTTTTTTTTTTTGGTTTATATCAAATACCAAAACCTCCATGTATAACTGTCGCTAGTTTTGGGAACAATATCGTTTATCAGTTAATTACCAACAATACCTTACCACCCCTTGTAGGACAGTTAGTACGCATTACATGTTAACAATTACAACGCCTTTTAATGTATGTTTTAAAACTAAATGTGCAGTAATGCTGCGTAATATAACATTAGTAGATTCGTCTACGTATTGCTGCAGAACGTTGCTTTAACAATCGAACCGAACAACCGAAACTAGCCGCCACAACCCACAAGAACCATGCAACTAATATCGCAGTATTTATCTGTAACTAGCTATTGTCCGCATCATCGTTCGTTTTACAGGAATTTAAAGTACTTTATGTACATAAGCAGGTTCTAAACAGTGTTAAATTTTATCCGAATCTGTTCAGTCGCTTTTGCGCCATTCCGGAACATACATCTAGAATTCCAGGCAAATTGTAAAAAGTCTAAAATTACATATTCGGCATCAGACTCGTTCTTATAAATCGTAGCATACCTATTTTTACTTTTTTCGTCATGGTACAGTTTTGACTTCGTTACTATTTTATTAACCGACTTCATTAAATGTACCGAATTAGCAGATTTTAGCATTAAGCCCCAGAAGTGTTCTGTGTTTTTGTTCCAAATAAATTATAATAAAATAAGTGATCATACAGATTTGATGTTTGATGCACTAAGTGGCCGCCTAGAATGTACTCCATGTTTGTGACTTGTTGTTTTAAATTAGCTAACATGTCTTCATTTTAGTAGTGGTAACAGTTAAGCTAGTTAGCCTCATCGAGTCCATAAAATGAAATATATAAACAAACTTCCTAATTATGGGAATACTAAAATCAAGTCATATGATAAAACTTAATGAGTATTATATACGATTATGCTGTGATTTTGAAGTACTTTGTTCATGTCCTCATAATTTAAGTTTATTTGGGACATAGACTTTTCGACTGCTTGATTTCATGATTTTGAGCTTTAAGCGCTGCCACATCAGAAATCTGCATCTTTAAGGCAATGCCCGCTGTAGACAGGTCAGGCTCGGACTGTGTATAAAGAATAGCCTGAGTGGTCGCGGGACTCGTAGTCGGCGGAGTGCGTGACGTGCGAGGCATTTTGGAGCAGGGTCATCGGTATTTACGCGTAGCAGAAGTTGTGGCTCGTAGGCGTTGGCCGTAGCTGCGCGTAGCCGTACGGGTGACGTCAGCGCTTCGCCGTAGCCGAAAGGATCGAACGCGCGTAGCAAGTGTACAGAGATTTCGCCGCCACGTCGGGGCTGTGGCTGTTGGCTCGCTGTTAGGGGGCCACGCCACGCCGCTCGCGCTGCCGCAGGGTTGAATCCAACTTAGGCAGAGAAGAATCCTAGGAGTCTTCAAATAATACAGGTATTGACACAAATATCTTCATTTCACTCCAAAACGGCTCAATGGGCGAAGTTTACTCGTAAGCCTCTTGCAAGATTAAAAAGGAATCGCAAATTATACTAAACAGCCAATCACAATTATTATCAATCAAGTTAGAATAACAGAAAGTAAGCCGCTTTGCACACGTCCTTACTCAGGCGCTCCTCCTCGGAAATGATTTGGTTTCAGTAAAGAATATTTTAGTAGAGGTGTCAGTCAGGACAATTAAAAATATTTCTTTTTTTTGTTGGTGGTGGTACTGAATTCGTTTTTGGGTAACGTCTCTAAGTGGGAAAATTATGACTACATTGTTGTATTGGGTTTCCAACCTGTAAAAACAATTACATGTGTTTAATAGTAAATAAATAAATAAGAGCCATATTTTAACTGTGAGTTATATGGGCAGAATGTGGACTGCTACTGGAGGAATTCCAGATAGAAGAACAATAACACTTTGCCTGACCTGGAATCTAACCCAGGATCTCAAGCTCAGCAGTCGCTTTCGACCACTAGACCAACAAGGTAGACAAATTCCGTGAAAGTAATTCAGTTATCTATGTTATCAGTTTTTCGTACACACGGCTACACATCTAGCCATCTATCAATGCGAGATCAGCTTATATTGTAAACGTTTAGCTTGATGTGTAGCCGTGTGTAGCTACGTCCTTACCTCTCCTTTGTAATTATCTTTTAAAATACACAAGGACTATTAAAAAATTAAGTGAAAAGGGTAGCAGCTGTAATAGATCACTCCCTAATCCAGTTAAAGAAACGAATTTCGTACAAAAGACAATCTCCAAGAGTATTTTAATTACTTTTAAAGCTCCCTTCTTAAACCTGTTTCGTGTATTCTGTACGAGACCAACACCATAATTGCGTAACTCACGATTCATCATAATCGGTTTCAATTTGACAGTTCAACAGTAGTCATTGCGTTATTTACTTTGTTGAACAGACATATTTTTCGAACATATGAAGCAATGGTTTAACAATCCGTTTCAAAACGAAACAGAATCGTGAGTTACGCAATTAGGGTGCTGGATTACTTGGTTTCTGTCACGCTCGAACCTTTTCGCTCACGTTTAGGATTGTATTTGCTCTGACCTGTGTTGACATGTAGAGGTAAGCTGGCGACCTGTAGAGCATTTAATGTTGCTCCCAGTAAATCATGTTAGTTATTCTGGAAAGGTGATAAAGGGGTGACGTTCTTAGCCTTGGGAGATTAAGGTGCGAAACACGCTGCTGTGACGTACGTGTGTGTAAGATTTATTGCTGTTACAGCTTTTAGTTAAATTGGATGATGCGCCAAAAATCTTTTAAATAGGATTATCTTAGACGCCGAGTTCTAGTGCCTTGTAGATTTCGTAGATATTGGTGATGCGTGATTTCTAGGATTTTCAAGAACCGTAATGACGGTTGAAGATTTTAGGACAGTGCCATCACTGTCCTAAAATCTCTGAAGTAAAAGTTCTGAAGTAGTCGTTTTTGTTATTTCAACCCATGTATTAAGAGAAGCTAACGTTTCAAGTAAGTATATATCCATTATATACTTACTTGAAACGTTAGCTTCTCTTAATACATGGGTTGAAATAACAAAAACGACTACTTCAGAACTTTTACTCAATTCAAAAACTCAACAATTAATCTTAGAAGACAAAAATTTAAAACAGTTGCTGCCTTCGCCACGGCAGTTTGTACCCTCGTCGCTCAAATCTGAACGAACGAAGCTGTGCCCATAACTGTAGCAAGCAATCTCCATTCTATCTCTTTTGATAACTCGCTTGATGATATTGGACAAACACAATGTACACAGTGTTTCTACATTGTTAAATTTTCGCTCAGATTACCTAAGGCCCTAGTCACACACACACACACATTACTTGCTGTGAAAAACTACGGTGTATTCGCAGTGTGTAAGCACGGTCGGTAATATTGAATGGACCACTATGGAACCATTGACAGATGTTTTTTTTAAGGCACGGTTTACGTGCCGCCTTTAGTCACGGTTGTCAGTGTTGTATTGAAGCTTGTAAGTCGACACTTCTTTTTATTTGCGGCGTGGTTCATACGCCGTACCGTAAAGGAACCATGCCGTGTAAAAACGGCTTACATTGTAAAGTTTTAATATTTTAACTATTAGGAAAGCTAGATTTATACTATTTTTACTCCCTCCTTCTTTCAAGTAAATTTCTGAAAAGTTTTAAAGGGTTTTTTTTACGAATGGGACGTAGTTTCAACGATAAAAGTAGTGACTTTTCTTGAATATAAATTCTTTTTTCAGGCTGCAAACAAATGTTACTCTGTTTCTGGTCTTGCTTGCAGCGTTACTAAACTTTTTCTGATATCGTGTGCGACTTACGAGATCGTAGGTTCAAACCTAAACAGGTAAATTATTTCAACACCACTGCTTTCAAAAATGTGAAAGAAAACATCGTGAGGAAACCGACATATTATATCCTATAACCAAAAATATCCGTTACCCCGCACTGGGCCCGTGTGGTGGATTACGGCCCACTCTCTCTTGACAAGAGGAGGCCTGTACGCCAGCAGTAGGAAAATTACGGGCTCATTATTGTTAAGGAGCCTATAATAACAAATCTTGTATTCTTTACAGCAAGGATGAGAAAGCCGTGCGAGCGCCGCTTGGTGGCCTGCCTGCTCCTGGCCATCATAGCCGTGGTGGCCGCCGCCTCCTACGACCGGGAGCGACTGGAGATAGCCAAGCAAATCTTGGAAGAAGTGCCTCTTACTGACGGGTGAGTATTTATGAGATAAAGTAGTCTTTGACTGGTTAGTTCACTACTTAGAGAATGCAGAACATCACAATAATCTCTATGTCGGACATCATGTCTGTGTGACTGGTCTATACATATAGTCTAGACATATTTTGCATCAAAATCAATCAATCTGTTTAGCCTTCTCGCAACTATGTTGATGTCGGCTTCCAGTCTAACCGGATGCAGCAGAACATCAGTAGTTTACATGAAGCGACTGCCTCTCTGACCTCCACAACTACTACAACAACCTCCGACCTGTCAAAGATCCACGACTGACGGCCGGCACCAACGGCTAAACGTGCTTTGCGAGGCACAGAGGGGTCTTAGTATGTAAAGATAGTAACCCATCCACGGACAAACTGGGGCAAGCGCAGCTTAACCTGATCGACTGAATCGTGTGGTTATGATAACTAAGCCACAAGTCCCTTGTGCAAATGCAGTGCAATTTTGCCTTTCAATGCAATATAATTGAAGCAACAAATCACTTGCATAGTCGAAACAGTAATTAGATAGTGCAACTTTTATTATTGCTATTCATTTGAAGTCCGACCTCTAACCTTTCGGTGCTAAGATTTTCTAGCATCTGAGTAAGCTCGGAGACTGAAGACGAAAAAAGGACAATGTCGTCGGGAAAACGGAGATTGGATAATCTCCTATGTCCAACCATAATGCCCCTTTTTACCCAGCCTGCTGCCAGCTTTTTGAAGACTTCTTCCAGTACGAAGATATCACAAGAAGATATGACATATTTAAAATTATAATCGCTCGCAACGAAACGGGCGGTCGTCTGGCATGCCCCGTTGTTGACCACGTAGCGGTGAAACATTATACTATAGCTATGTAACCTCCATCATATACATTAGACACTCGTTTGAAGCCGGGGCAGGTCGTTGTTATCTATAAGTTATTTATTATGTTTAGAATAGTAATGGAAATAAATGCATAATAAAACCAAAAAAAAAAAAACAATACTACATCCGCGACAGCTCACACATTTACCAATAATACATTACGAGTTCTGAACTAAAACTAATACATTAAAACATGTCTGTTTTCACATGGCGTGGCGCCACAAACCACATTAAGAATAATTACGTAAAAGCTTGACTTAGTTTGGAGAGGGACGAGATTGTGAGTGGATTCTCCTTATGTTAGTTACGGCGTGTTGTAAGAATGATTAAATGCATTGGCTTAATCACATTAGCGCACATAATACGCTAGGTGAAAACTCGCTCAGAAATTTCGTAGAAATGGGGTAAATAATGGATTTGCGCTTAATTTATATTCTCTATGGTGTCAAGGCTAGGGACATTAACAGTCAATGGACAATCTTATAAAACTTTTTCTACCTGGATACGGGGCTTTTAGCTACTTTGTATGTGTCTATTTTAAGTATCTGTTTTATACTATTTTTTGCATTTTTGTAATTTGCGTTTTGTTTGTGCAGAATAAACAATTTTTCTTTCTTTATAATTTAAGAATTATCTACGTGTATCCACTATATTCATACATATAATAATGTTTTTGTCTCAGTAGCAGCCCGAGTTTGGATTTGTGCCTGGTTGATGACTATAGGCTCGCTCAATATTACATGGGACTTAAACATTACTGGCGAAATGTGGGTGGAGGCACTATAGCCTATGCATACCCTTCGGGTGATACAGGCGTGATGTACGTACCCCCATGAGAAGCTGGAAGTTTATGTATGTATGAATGTACCGTAAAACGGGGTGAGTAGAGATGCAGGGGTGAATCGAGACGAAACTTTAAAGTGGATTTTTCCGTTGAAATTATGATCGTTTTCTGCCAACAAAGGAATTTAATTGTTAATTATAAAACAGTAAACATATTAGAATCCTTTTTGATCACAAACTATATAATTTCAACATTAAAATCCATTGTAAAGTTTAATCTCGATTCACCCCTGTATTCACCCCATTTTACCGGAATAGTTTGTGTAACCTACTCGAGTTACATATTTTTTTTATAATAGAATCTTAATAATACATTTAATATGACAGCATAATATAGACAACCTAACATTCACTTGCACGATAACATAAATTTGTCGCGCGATATTTTTAAGTCTCAAGCTACATTCGCTTTGAAATACGAACAATCTTGCTAAACTTTGGGAATCATACAATTTATAATCTTTACTTAACCTAAACCCAAGTTTGAACAAAGTTTCGAAGTTAACTTAATACCCTACTAGGAAGTTTGAGCCAGATAAAAACAGGGGTGGCTTTCATATTACGTGATAAGTTACCTAAAGGCAATAAAGTTGTGAGAAATGGTGAACCCTAAAGTCTTCATCATATTAAGTTCATATTCCAGTAAGATGATCAATTTGTTCTTGATACCTAATAAAGCATTAAATTAAAATATTCGTCACATCACTATCAATATATCACTATCAATGATGGAAAAGTGCCCAAAAGACTGGCAACATTGCTACGTTGCATGGCGATGCTGATTCTTTGGCCAAAGAATAGTCCAGCCCTCTTGTCACATGAAGAGTCAACCGGTTGGCGACGTCTCGGAAAACCAAGTGGGCACTTGGACCCCATAGCACCAGTGTTTCAACCCCAAACAGCTCGAATATATAACTCCCAATAAGATTGAAATATTTTCGCCGCATGAGGTCTTCCTTACCTGCAGCAGCTATTACCCCAGCACACCCTGTCTTACTAGGAAGATGAGATGGCGCCTAACTTCCAGGACATTAGGGTCCTTCCATCTGGTCTCTTCCCATCGTCGCATGCCAAGCTGTTGGGTTCTAATATAACTTAAATATAATGCAGACGTGTCGATGTTTTGTTAAGTTGTAACAATAGTGCGAGGGACAAGTCGCTGGTATGGGCTATAAATAGGTATAAAGTTGTTAAAACAGATTCTATTTAATTTTTGTAACTAATCTACTACGTCTTCCTGT
Source organism: Polymixis flavicincta (assembly GCA_949987655.1). Taxonomy (NCBI): domain Eukaryota; kingdom Metazoa; phylum Arthropoda; class Insecta; order Lepidoptera; family Noctuidae; genus Polymixis; species Polymixis flavicincta. The sequence continues at coordinate 2,602,187 of OX465171.1, read as the reverse complement.
AAGGAAGCGACAACGATAAAGGATAATTTCCACCAAACAGCTCGTATTGTATCGGATAGGTACGGATTTTACAATCTTTAAACGATATTATATCGTGTACTCAGTATTTAATGTTTATATTACCAAGTCGCGCACAGCAGCTTGCCCGCGGACGTCTTCCACGACAGGCGAACGTAGCCAAAAGCATGCTGCGACGCGCGATTGGCTCCGTTCGCCTGTCGTCGTATCCGATCAGATTCTTTTAGCTGTCGTCGCGTCCGATCGGATCCTTTCAGCTGTCTGCACGCACTACAGACAATACTCAATCATGGATTTGGAAGAAAAAATATGAATAATTTCTTCTTTTTCTAATGCAATAGCCAATAATACTACGTCAACTTCAACCATTTTCAAAAATTAGAATACGTCAACACGGTAGGTTTGAAATAGAGATGCGCAAAACGTGTCAGTAAAAAGAGATGAATGAAGTATATCGTTTCGCTCAACGAAGTAGTCCACTCGTTTACTTCAGTACTTCATTTAGTTCAGCAAATCAGCACCCTAATTGCGTAACTCACGATTGATCCTAATTGGTTTCGTCTTCACAGTTAAACAATATTCATTGCGTTATTTATGTTGTCGAACAGACACATTTTTCGAACATATGAAGCAATGGTTTAACAATCCGTTTCAAAACGATACAGATTATGATGAATCGTGAGTTACGCAATTAGGGTGCAGAACGAGTCAAATCAGAATAAGATGACGACTGTGATTGACAAGTTACGACAAATGATGTACTTCACTAGTTCAGTTTTATACGTATGTCAATTTTCCTTCATACTTTATACAGGCTTGAGCCTGTATAAAGTAGCCAAGACTGTCAACCTAGAAAATTAGAAATATGAATTTAAACAAAACTATTTTTATTAAGTAAGTATGTAGTATGTCTTGTTTTTTTTTACTGATACCTACGCACAGTTTGTGCAAGCGAAAAGTAAGACTGAACACAGTGTTAGGAAGTCATTCAAATGTGACTACTGAATGAATGATAAGTTTATTTTGTGATATGAAGTAGTTCATTTCCTTCAATCTTTCGCGAACTACCCATGTCTAGAATGAAACTATTTGACTAGGCGCAGAAACGGATACGTTCGCGTACCTACGGAGACGATCATATGCGTCAACATCCTGCCGGACGCGATCGGCTGTCGCCACATCCGTTTGTATCCTTTCCGATTATAAGCGAGCCGATTGTTGGAAATCATCCTTAACAGGCAGGATATTCTCACAAATAAATCAAACCGAACGCGATCCAGCATGGAACAACCTTAAAGCGATATGATTAATCACAGTATTATCGCTTCAAAAAGCAATATATCGTATTCCTTGCATGGAATGGCGATATTTTTCCGTATTTTGTATGGCTTTCCATGTTTTCTATGAAAATAAATGTGTCAGTGCTGAATGCTGGTTTAGTGATTTAATAAAATATTTCAAAAAACGAATTGTAAAATTGTACAGATTGTCTAGGCACTGTAGATCAAAATGTCCATATACTTGTATCATTTAGCGGATTCAGATATCATAATTATTTAAAATCCCTTCATTTTAAATTGCTTCTTCTCTATAAAGTTGTTGTCGCGTTACTCGGGTAGATATGCCTATGTTGTGTATGTGTTAATATAACAATTGCCACAATCAAATAAACACAGCCAAGACAAGTGATATATCTGTCGGGTTTAACTAATTATATTGATCAACGCATGCCTATACATAGTGGATTTTCTGTGATATTTACAAAGTTAATTACAGATTTAATTTGAAACTTGATTTAGGTCGTTGCCCGTGCGTGAGTTGACTGATGTATTGCATGCATGGATCTCTTGACAAGTCTCTTGTGGGGACATCGTCATCATTCTTCGTCGTATCGATGATTCCAATGTAGCTCAAACAAGCTTTGATCAGAATTCTGCCACGTCGACAGCATCTCATTGTAGTACCCCTACCTGACCAGGTTGTACCGGCAGCGACCCACCTGGCTTCTTAGTCGATTAAAAGATTTCCAGGTGGGCCATGGCAGTTGGTGGCCCGCTGGAAGCTTTTCTGCTGGCTCAGCCGGATCGTCATCATTAAACTTTCTTATATGATACGACTGGATGGCGTCTACTGCTGGCGAATTAATTCCACTGAAGGCCCTGGTAATTTTGAATGTACTCGTTGTATTGTCATTATGAGCGATAATAGTTCTTACTGCAATCCGATACGGTTTAAAATCTGTTGTAATAAATTCGAATAATAAATGAGCAAGCATTGTCGTAAAAATGCAAATAAAATCGTATAAAATTAGATATTAAATATTTGACAATAAATAATCCATCACTGGATGCAGTTTGGCATTTGGAATTTATGGTATATTTTTAATTATAATAATAATTGTTATTGAAGAGATAAACTGGTTTTAAAGATAATTAAGAGGTGACTTTGATGATTTTTTGATGTATTAAAGTATGTTTAATTATGTTTTGAGTTATATCACTACTAGACCAGGGTTGATAATTTTTGAAATCAAAAAATAAAAATAGTAGGATGAAACCCATTGGAAAAGGAGGAGAATATTGTAAAAATGAAAGGAAAAATAATTTACGAGCGATCTCAGATCGGGAAGGGGAAGGGGGTGAGTTTTTAAGGGTAAAAAACGGTTTATCTCGATTTCCGGCAAAACTAAAAGTCCTATGGAAAAAGTCAAACAACAAAGTTGTAGGTTATAAAAAGATCTAAAACTTTTGAATTCACATTTTTTTACACACTCAAAACCAAGTTCTTGTTTTTTATTTTTATCTTTTACAAAAAAAAAATGTTTATTTCACGAAATTTGGTGAAAACTTACCTTTTTATGTCCCAAATACGCTGTAATTTATTCGATTTTAAATATTTATTTTTTCACCTTATTTTGAATTAATATCGAAAAAGCACCCTAATTTTCAATCGAAAATTCACCCGTCAAAATATCAGCTTTTTTCAAAAAGTTGGTATGCTTTCTGTTCGTTGAAATCTCTACTTTCCGGTGGTGAAAAAAATTATATTTATTACCATAGTAAATCTCAGAAAATGAAAAAATCGAAAAAACTTCAATTCGATTTTTTATTTTATTAATAAGTACAATTTTGAGCTATTTATTAAAATGTACACTTTAATTACTCGAAAAACTTAAGATTACATATTACATTGATAAACGAAAAAATTGCAAATCGAAATATACTACAATAATTAATAAACAAATAAGTTAATAAAATTAATATTTTATAAGACATCTACAATATTTTGAGAAAGTTGTAGAATCTTATATAAATTGTATGCGTATATGCCTATTTATTACTATTTTAAGATAACTTATATACCTGAGTGACCTACGAAAAATTTTAGCCCATCAAAAGGTATTTCATAGAGAAGTGGGGAAGGGGCTAAGCTGGTCCGGGCCTTACTACTGACCTGCTATTTCGTAGCGGCTGCAAAAACCGTTAGCCTAGCCAGTATTCGAGATACAGAGCGGTGTACCTACAGAGGCCAGCACATCAAGCTACCCCAATCTGTCAAATTTCTTTGATCGTTTTTCAACTTTATTACAAAGGAATAAGGTTTATGTTCCATTGAGAAAATTTTACAGTTTGGGATAGCTTGACCTGCTGGCGACTGTACAACATCGTTTATAAAAATACACGTGCAGGCTGAGTTTCTTTAAGCGAATTGTGACTTTACTAAAAAAAAAAACTCTTGGAATCTGCATAGCAAGGTAAATCTTTATTTTAATCTGTATCAATCAACTCAAACGTAAAAATAGTAATATTTTCTTTAAAAAATAGTATGCTTAACGTAACATAACCTAAAAAATTAAAATTGAATTATATTTTAGTACAGGATTAAAAAATTATAATCTCCTTAATTTTGCACAAACAAATTTAGTTATACTCATGATAAAATTGTAAAGGCATTAATAATTCGATTTTGTCTTTTCAGATTATCAGTATGGATGAACCTTTTTTATAATCTGCAATAAGGCAGATGATAAGCAAGTGAAAAACAAAAATTAAAAAATAATATTTAAAAAAAAATAGCTCAAAATTGTACATAATAATAAATTAAAATTGAATTTTCATCGAAAAAAACTTCAATTTGATTTTTTATTTATTACTATAAATAAAAAATCGAATTGAAGCTTTTTAGATTTTTTTCATTTTCTGAGAAGATTTACTATGGTAATAAATATATATTTTTCACCACCGGAAAGTAGAGATTTCAACGAACAGAAAGCATACCAACTTTTTGAAAAAAGCTGATATTTTGACGGGTGAATTTTCGATTGAAAATTAGGGTGCTTTTTCGATATTAATTCAAAATAAGGTGAAAAAATAAATATTTCAAATCAAATAAATTATAGCGTATTTGGGACATAAAAAGGTAAGTTTCACCAAATTTCGTGAAAATAACATTTTTTTTTTGTAAAAGATAAAAATAAAAAGTCCAAAAACTTGGTTTTTTGAATTTTTCATATAGATTTTGAGGTTATGTGAAAAAAGTGTGAATACAAAAGTTTTAGATCTTTTTATTACTTACAACTATGCCATTTGACTTTTTTCCATAGGACTTTTAGTTTTGCCGGAAATCGAGATAAACCGTTTTTACCCTTAAAAACTCACCCCCTTCCCCTTCCCGACCTCAAATCGCCCGTAAATTATTTTTCCTTTCATTTTTATAATATTCCAATGGGTTTCATTCTACTCTATTGTTTTTCACTTTTTATTATTTTTAAAGGCTTCTTTCTACCCTGGTCTACGAGTATATATGCAAAAAAGACTTCAAAATATCATAGATTTCTTTGCTTTCAAAATTATTTACGGTTAAAGAGATACACTGGTTTAAAAAATCAACTTTTTGAACGTTTTAAGAAATCTCCGCCTTAATAAAGGATACTTACATATAACTTGGTGGTCTCAGACCACGTTCGAACGGACATAAAATTTTCGCGGCAAGATTTGCGACAAGAAGAGCATTGACAATCCAACAGAGTGATCCCAGCGCGTCGAAAAAACACACTGATTGCATTTTCAAATCTCGGCGCTTAGCAGTGTGTATAAAACCCAGTCCAAAAAAAAGAAACCTGGTATAAGCCCACCTTTTAAATTGGTTAGACGGCCTCGGTAAGTGTAGATGATATCTCAAATTCCATTAATTCTCTAGACTCCAAAGAAAGAAAATTATTGTTTTCTTTCAAGACAAAACTCCCCATACTGTATTACATAGTGAATGTGATCAGTTCTCACTACATGAATATTTTATTGTTTTATCGAAAGACCTGAATGCCAGGGAAAATATACCAATGATTAAATTGAATTTGCCCACGGATAGTAGCTTTCACTTATTTATCCATAAGGCTCGGATATAATTTTAAATCAAAGTATTGTTTGCTCTGCATAATAATTTGTTTTGTTCAAATATTGTAAGAACATTCCCCTTTGATACAAATAAGCAAAAATTATATTTTAATTTCAGAAACACGTACAATATTTTGAACCATAATTGCCGTGGAATTAAAAGTTTAGTAGCGAAAATTTGTGGAATCACGGAATCCTTTTAACTAATTACGAAAAAGGTCGTCATGGAATTAGTAGCTTGGTCATTTATTTACACAGTAGGTTTAATATTTCTTTTTTACAGCTTTTTGCTGTATGTTTGACCATGTCATATTAACCAACACAGCCTATTGCAGTCCTCTGCTGGACATAGGCCTATCCAAGGCTATGCCACAACTGTCCTTCGCCTGCCGCTGGCTAACAATGTGCCCTGCCCACGAACTGGGCCCAACTAAAATAAAATGATTATTTAGAATTTATAAGAAAATAATGAGATTCTTATTGTTGCGATTAGAGCTGCAAAACACCAACCCAGTATAAGAAATGAATTAAAAGAGTTTCCATTTTTTTACGAAACAGTGTAAACTGTCAAACTCGATTGAAGGTGACTCGTCATATCTCTAGCACGAATTGACACTAAATAATATTCATGTCCATTACGACCAGACAACCCTGTACCTAGCCAACACCATCGCAACGATTCCGTGACTAATAGTGTGCAAGTCTGCACAAAGCTTTTTAGAATATTTTACCTTTTTGATACCTTTTGTCTATGTTTTTATATTTTTTCTGATTGACAAATATACTTTTGTTTTACGACTACTATGAACCAGCGCCTATATTATTTTAGTAGTTAATATTTGGTCCAATCTTCGGAAAAAATATGGTGAAAACACGTTCTAAAGGTGCACAAGTGGACGCGCTGTGTGCAGGAGACGGCACCCAAGTTGCGGTGAGGGAGACTGCCTCGCCCGCGCAGCAGATCGCGGGCCTGCCCCCTCACGCCGCGGCGCCTTCCTGCCCGGCCAGCGCCGCCACATCGGGCTCTTCCGCCACCATCAAGGCACGTCAGCTGGCGGCACAGGCGCAGCACGCGCGCCGCCTGGCTGATTTGGAGCACCAAGCACTAGAGCGAGAGCGACAAGCCGAGCACGCGCGCCACCTGGCCGACTTGGAGCACCAAGCTCTCGAGCGAGAGCGACGGGTCGCAGATCTCCATTTACAAGCTGAGCTTGCCGCCATAGAAGCGGACGCCAGCCAGCACGGCAGCCACAGCATGCGTAGCCGTGCTAGTATTAAAGAATGGGTAAAAAATGTAATACCTAATCCCGATGAGCGAGATTTCTTAAGAGCCAACCCACCTTTCAGGTACGACGATACAGCCCAGTGTGTGACACCGGGCATGAGAGCTTCGCACGGCCAAGACGCTGTGGCGACCGCCCTCAACCAAGGTCGTGATGAAGACGGAGGAGTGACGCGCTTAATCAACTCGCTCGGAATATTAATAAATAAAGCTAACAAGCAAACTGCTACAAAGACAGACCTGCCTACGTTCGACGGCAAGTCCTATTTAGATTGGCTAGCTTTAAAACGTGCGTATAAAAATACAGCCGAAACTTCTTCGGCAACCGATAATTTAGCGAGGCTGTCGTGCGCCCTGCGCGGAGCGGCGCGCGACTCAGTTGCGGGCCTGCTTGCAGCGGCGCACACCCCCGGTGTGGTGCTAGCTGCGCTCGACGCGCGCTACGGCCGCCCCGAGCTCGTCGTGATGCATGAAGTGTCTGTGATACGTGCGCTCCCTAAGGTAAGCTACGATAGTAAAGATCTCGTCAATTTTGCCGGCCGTGTACGAAACTGTGTGGAAGTAATCCGCCTGTTAAATCAGCCGGACCACTTACGCTCGCCCGAGCTGTTTCAGGCTCTGTGGAGCAAGCTGCCACCGATATTGCGTCCCCGGTGGTTGGACTACGCTTATTTGTGCGACGGCAGCTTGTCTAAAGTTGAAATGTTTGCCGATTTCCTCTCCCGTGAAGCTGATTTGCAATGTAGGTTCGGTGGTGCTACTGACTGCTCGTTGCCTACTGATAATAGATGCTTCAGGGATAAGGTGAACGTTGTAGCTGAAATACATAACGTTTCCACAACAAATAATATTTGTCCGTTGTGTGAAAAAAAACATGAGTTGAAGTTTTGTGATAGGTTTGTCAAAATGACAATAAGTGATCGTTGGCAATTTATTAAGAAAAATAAAATATGTCATAGATGTCTAAAGAAAGGTTGGCACAAAAATAAAACTTCTTGTACTAAAAGAGTATGTACCGTGGAAGGTTGTGACATGCGCCACCATGCTTTGTTACACGGGTCGAAATATGAGCGTGCAGTCACCGCGCACGTCGACGTGGAACACGACGCTGAACCTGAGCCATCGACATCCTGCGCAGCCACGCCAGCGACGTGCAGTGCGCCCGCGGCCTGTAAGGAGACCGGCGCACTATTGTATGACGATTCGGATCACGAAGTCTTGGCTCATGCATCCTCCTTGTCAGCAATGGAACCTTCTGTTCGGCCGTTGTTGAAAATAGTTCGCGTGATCGTGTCGGGGCCTTCTAGCAGTGTTGATACGTACGCTTTGCTGGACGATGGTTCCACAGGCACCTTTATAGATTCTAAGCTGGCTGCTCAAATTGGTTGCAAGGGCCAAGAAAAACGTATTCATTTAGACTGCGTAGGTGGTCTAGGAATGGACGTAAATATTCAGTACGTCGATTTCACTATAAAAGGTCGTCATTCAAATGAAATTCACCACGTTAAGCGAGCCAGGTCGATGAGCGGTTTGGGTGCTGCTCGACAGTCTGCGCATCTTGAGAGCGTGCGTAAGTATCCATACCTTGCAGACATTGCTAATGAATTTTGTTATGAAGAAGTTAAGCCCATGCTGATTATAGGCATCGACAACTGGCACTTATCTCTCGCTAAAGCTACGCGCAAAGGGTCCAAGACACAACCCGTGGCTATTTTAACTGCTTTAGGCTGGGTTTTGTATGGTTTCGGTTGCAGCAAGACTAAACGGGCCGACGTTGTAAACCATGCCACGGTTAGCGAATCTGATTTAGCGAACGATCGGTTGATTCTGGAAGGTCTTATTAGGGAGCAGTACAAAATTGATTCAATCGGTATCTCTAAAAAGGAAGCTCGTAGTGCCGACGACGAACGCGCCTTGCAAGTTCTCGAGCGCACCGCGCGCCGTGTACCCGGTGGCCGCTTTGAAGTAGGCTTGTTGTGGAAGGCTGATAAACTGGATTTTCCCGACAGTTACAAGTTAGCCATGTCTAGGTTCCTTAGTTTAGAAAAAAAAATGATGAAAGATCCTGACTATGCTCAACGCTACCGTCAGAATATCCATGATATGATATCAAAGGGATATGTTGAACCGTGTTCAGCTCCTCCTACCTTGGGGTCTCCGTTGTGGTACCTCCCTCACTTTGGCGTAATAAACGTAAATAAGCCTAACAAGTTGAGAACGGTCCACGACGCGGCCGCCAAGTCCCACGGCGTGTCATTAAATTCAATGCTTTTAACTGGTCCAGACCTTTTGCAACCCCTGCTAGGTATTCTGATGCGGTTTCGTGAAGGTAAAGTCGCTCTGACAGCAGACATTCGTGAAATGTTCCCTCAAATTAAAATAATTGAGAAAGATAGGGATGCCCAAAGATTTCTGTGGCGCGACAACCCGAATGAGCCTATACGTACATACCGCATGTCATCCATGATTTTTGGCGCTGCGTCCAGTCCCTTTACTGCAATCCATATCAAAAACAAAAATGCATTAGAGTGGCAGGATACATACCCCAAAGCAGCTCGAGTAATTATATGCGATCATTACATGGATGACTGCATCACTAGTTTAGACAACGTTCATGAAGCGGCCAAATTGGCTGCGGACATTTATAAGGTACATTCTAATGCTGGCTTTGAGATGCGTGGCTGGACGTCAAACGATCTCATGGCACTCTCGTTGCTACCCGAAGAATCCTTGCTAGACGCGCCTGTTGTGAAAGACGTAGATTTAGGTCACCTGGCTACCCATGTGCGCACGCTTGGCCTTATCTGGCAACCCGCCCGTGACGTGATTGGTTTTAACACGGGAACCCATAAGGGTGCGTTGCCACATAAGCTCACCAAGCGAGAGGTATTAGCTCACGTCATGCGAGTCTATGATCCTCTTGGAATCATTGCGCCAATAGTTGTTCGAGGCCGCATCATGTTTCAAGATGCTTGGCGTAAGGGTTTGGAATGGGATGAGAGGCTCTCTCAAGGTGATAGCACTGCATGGATGTCGTGGTTTCAGGATTTATCCTCGGTGTCTCGTTTACGAATTCCTCGTTGCTATAACCTGAATAATCTCGAGCTAGCGGGCTGCGAACTTCATGTGTTTTCGGACGCCAGTGAATCTGCCTTTGCCGCTGTCGCTTATTGGCGGTTTCTGTACACCAACGGTGACGTTAGACTCTCTCTTATCTGCAGTAAGGCTCGCGTATCACCCCTTAAGCCTGTTTCAATTCCCCGTTTAGAGCTCCAAGGTGCTCTGATTGCTGCACGTCTTGCTATGACTATATGCGAAGCCCATCGACTCAAACCGAAGAGACGCGTTTTCTGGTGTGACTCAATGACGACCTTAGGTTGGCTTCGCAGCGATGCGCGTACTCTTAAACCATTCGTGTCTCATAGAGTAGGTGAGATACTGGAGCTCACAGACGTCGGTGAGTGGCGTTGGATTCCGAGTGATTTAAACGTGGCAGATGATGCAACTCGGGTCAAACGATTTGAGTTAACTCCTGAATCTCGATGGATTTCAGGTCCTCCCTTCTTGCTCTCCTCGGACTGGCCCACAGAACCCGTGATCGATGTCAGTGGACTAGGCCGCGAAGAATTCAAACAACATGTTCACCTCATCACTGATACTGACCTGCCCGCACCAATCTCCGCGGATCCGCTGCGTTTCAGCTCATGGTTGAGAATGGTGCGAGCAACAGCCAAAGCACATCACTTCATCTCTTTACTGCGTATGCGTAGTCTGCAAAGACGAGGCGTTGACGCCAATTTAACTCGTCTGGAAGGAAGTATATGTACATTTATTTCCTCTTGCACATCCTCTCCTAATATCCTTAATAACCACAATATATCAGCAAGAATAACAGCAAACGATTTGAGTCTGGCCGAAACCCACATCTTACGTCAGTCTCAGCTCGATTCCTTTAAAGAAGATATTTTACGGATTAAGAACCAACTGCCGTTGCCTCGTAATAGCCGCCTGTTCAAGCTGTCGCCATTCATAAATAATGATAATGAACTGCGAATGTCAAGCCGCATTGTTGCTGCCCCAGCCGTTACAGATGACGTTAAGCGTCCGCTCATTTTATACGGAAAACACCCAGCAGTTCGTCTTTTGATCCAGAGATATCATCAGAAGGCCGCACATTCACACCTAGACATGGTAATGAACGAGCTTCATCAACGTTACTGGATTATTGGTCTCAGAAACGCTGTTCGTATCGTAGCCCGTACCTGTCAGCTTTGCAAATTGCGCCGTGCTAAACCGTTTCAACCTCCTATGGGAAATCTGCCAGAAGCTCGCCTAGCTCATCATCAAAGGGCCTTCTCATTTACCGGTCTCGATTATTTTGGGCCAGTTAACGTTACTGTTGGCCGAAGAAAGGAGAAGCGCTACGTTGCCCTATTTACATGCTTGGTCGTCCGTGCCGTACATCTGGACGTGGTGCACAGCTTATCAACTGACTCGGCGATCATGTGCTTACGCCGCTTCGTATCGCTCCGAGGAACCCCATTGGAAATTTGGTCCGACAACGGCACTGCTTTTGTTGGGGCCAGCCGAGAACTGCGGGAGTTGTACGGTGATGCCGTAGAAGATTACGCTACCAGTGAGTTTATAAACTGGCGTTTCATTCCCCCCTCGGCGCCATTTATGGGTGGAGTTTGGGAGCGCCTTATCCGAAGTGTCAAGGGAGCGCTGAAAGTGTCACTCCGAGAGCAGACTCCCTCTGATGAGGTACTTAGAACCCTGCTGGCCGAAGCTGAAGCATTGGTAAATTCGCGGCCACTAACGATTACTTCACTGGACGCGAATGCTGAAGAAGCACTAACGCCAGCTCATTTTCTGCTAAACGGATCACCAGGGCGTCCCATCCCTGCTACGCTTCAAGAGTCGGATCTCTCGAGCAGAAGTCATTGGCGGAGAGCCCTCAGACTAGCTGATCATTTCTGGCAGCGGTGGGTTCGAGAATACCTGCCTTCGTTGTCACCCAGAAGGGGTGGAGGCATCGCGCCCTCAATTGCGGAAGGAGATGTGGTCATAATATGTGACTCAAATTTGCCACGAGGTTCATGGCCCAGAGGACGGGTTACGAGGTTGTTTCCCGGCAGAGATGGAGTGGTGCGGGTGGCCGATGTTGCCACTATGGCAGGCACCTTCAGGAGGCCCCTCCAAAAGCTAATTAAGCAGCCCATTGCATAAAAAAGGGGAGAATGTGCAAGTCTGCACAAAGCTTTTTAGAATATTTTACCTTTTTGATACCTTTTGTCTATGTTTTTATATTTTTTCTGATTGACAAATATACTTTTGTTTTACGACTACTATGAACCAGCGCCTATATTATTTTAGTAGTTAATAAATAGTATTGTTTGAATTATGCAAGTTTTCCGAAATTGCGGAGGAACACGCTTTGTGTTACCCTTCGTAAATAGTTTTTTGAGACCTCATTTTCCTTAATAAGAACTTAGACTGAACCCGATCTGAACCTGAGTTTGCATACTCACTCTTTTTTAGCAAGAATCCCTGCAGGGCTGGTAAGGTCGCCAGGATGGACCCTCCTGCCCACGTCACGTTTTGTATGTTAGACATTGCATCATCTTGACGTCTTTAGCAGATGGGTTAGCTCATTCGTTTTTTGATGGGTTAGCCCAATTTTTAAGGCTTACTGCCAAAGTCTGTACACGAGTCATCTATGGGTCAATTACACCAAAAGATCGCTAGATGTCCTGCGCGTCCAATATAATAATGGTTTCAGGATGTTGTTGAGACTTCCTCGCTATTGCAGCGCGTCGGAGATGTTTGCACAAGCTCGTACCGACGGTTTTCACGCGATTGTGCGGAAAAAAACCGCTTCGCTACTAAGTCGAGTGAGAGGCAGTCGCAACCTCATCCTGAGAACTGTAGCGGAGAGTTTCGGTTCTCCAATTGTAAAGCAGTTTGTGCAGAGGGTGATTGGTACTAACACTAGATAATAAGTTGTTTTCATAATATGTTACTAACACTCAATGGATTTCTTTTCCGAAATAAAAATAAATATTATTATTATATTATATTATTAGTCACTCGGTCCACAAGACCTGACGTCATGCTGGATCCCCCGGAAAACACAATGTTGCTATAGAATGGAAACCGTGAAAGGAACAACTCTGTACGAAAATGGCTGATATTTTGCTATGAAAGCTATATCAATGTTGTGATAAAGACGTGGAAATAGCCGACAGCTATTGCAACAAAAATATCTCCGCTCAGCGACTTTTGGTCGCATGCGAAACCGCCATTTTTTAGTCCAAAAAGGCTTGTGGTCGCATTCCCGACCGCGCCGTTCAGGCGGTTTTTAGCCTTATTTCTGAATATAAATAAAGTTCTATATCGTCTGCGACAATTTTACTGTAATGCTAGTTACACACACAGTTGGTTGAACTAAATCTCTATGGAAAATATAATCTGGTAACACGAAAAAAAAAGTTGAAAGTGACGTTTCGAACTCGTTGGTCATCGGTACTTTTTCGTGGTATGCTCTCTAGTTTTATAGTGTTTTTTCTTATTATTTGTGTGTTTTCGACGATAAGTGGATAAATATTCATTTAGAAGTAGTTATTACATCGTTTTAGGTAATATTTGTATCAAATAGCATCATAAAAACTTATATTTCGACGAAATATGAAACGTAAACAAACCTTTGTGAACAATGTGCAGTGATATGAGAATTGTGTTTATTTTGAGTGATTCATGGTGAATTATGTGGATCCTGGTGTATAAAATGGTATGTAAACAATGTATTTTCTTATTAGAATAAGAATCTCATTCTATTTAATGAGACAATTTGTTATATAAACCCTTTGAATGTTCGAGTGCACAACACGGGCGTTGACCTCCGCGCGATATGAAGTTTGAGTTTAAATATTACGAAAATGTTGAGTAGGATTCCCAAAAAAATACTGCTGTTCGATTATTAGTCTATTCAATAAGTAACATCCAAAATTTCGAGCAAATTGAGACAGCAGTTCTATGACAAATCAACAACAAACGGGAACAAAGACATGCTCAGTCATTGTCTCTAATTTCCATTGTTTATAATAAACTACAACGTATTTTAGAACGACTCACAATGTTTATGTTATGGCTTGCCTATTCAGGAAGCCATAAAACTTATCTCTAAGTAGCTGGAGGCAACAAAAAATCGACACGGACGTTTTTTTTGCTCGCCGAACGAAAAAATCTCAAGTGTCAAATGACGTCCGTCCTTTAGGGTACGGACGCCACTTTTCCGTCCGGGCGTAAGTGGGGTTTGAAAGGTTAATACTGTGTAACTGTATCAGCCTGCTTCCCAAGAGCGACTAAGTGTACATAATCAGAATAATTATAATGTTCCCACTGCTGGGACAGAGGTGTCCTCTCTGGGAGAGGGAGTGGGCCGTCATCCACAAGCCCAGTGCGAGTCACAGATGTCACATGTTATCGAATTGTTGGTTCTAGGACTTGTAGATTTCCTTACAATATTTTCCTTCAACGTTTTGAGACTAGTGGTGCCTACCTGGATTCGAACGTACAAAACGGGGCTGTTACCACTAGGGCGTCAACCTTTGAGGATTTTCATTTTAAACATTGAAGTTATTTGCCTTTAATCAAGGTCACACAAATCAATGCTGCGGCAAATCACATAAATGATGTTCCTACACTTCAACCCCTCAAATTCTGGTTTGAACAAGACCTCGGAGCAGAGGAGCCGTTCGTACCCCAGAAGTATGTGCTGCCCATCGAGTAGGTTGCAGCTAGCCTTGCTCTCGTCGAACCCGGCAGTTTCTGCCAGCTCCATTTCATGATCTTGGGATAAATTATAGTATATTACTATATTGCTCTCCGCCCATGCATTGTTCGCCCTGGAACCAAGAGCATCGGAAAATTACGTGTTGTATTGTCGATCATAACTAAATTCCTATGTGAAGTTATTTTTAAAGTGGACCAGCTGCAGAATACACATATTGGAAAAAAAGTATACGATTTTGAGGTTATATTCGAACCACGAATACTATGGTTTTTCATAATTTCGTGACTCCAAGTGATTTTTAAGAAACTGTAAAACAATAGGTATCCTAACGCATTTCGCTATTTTCAGTACCTACCTAGATAACTAGGTATGACGTTTTTGTTCTAAAACCGAAGTAAATGTAAGTGCAACGTATAAATGCATAGAATTTAGTTAACATATCTACCTACTTACCTGCTTTCTTAGCATTGGTTCTGGCATGAGATAAAAGTTTGTGTTTATTCAGAAAACGAAAATTGTGAGAGACTCACAAATGACATCAGCCAAGTGACCATTTAGTGACGTCAAAAATAGAGGTGCCAAATATACGACAGCATTATTGTGGAGCCCATTATCTAGTTTAACGTCACGTAATGTTACCTAATGCTTATTTCCAATTCTTATAGCTAGCGATCCAATCGCACCGATTCTTAGAAACGCATATTAATTATAAATAACTGCACTCAACAAATCCCACTTCTTTTAAGGAAAAATTCTTACTTATCATATTATTATTTTCAGGTAGCTGAAGGCTACTCTCGTTATTCTTTTATCTTCAAACCTTATTACTTACTACCACAAAGTTGAATGGTACATAACAAGATACGTTCTACAAGAATATTTTTCTTTAGTGTATTGTATGTTTATGACTGTCACAAAGGCTCGGAAGCGGGTACCGAGCGAGTATACAGCGAATTTGAGTTGCAGCGAAAGTTCCACACAAAGAAAAGTTATACAATGCATGCAAAACTTTTCTATCATAGAATTGAATCGCTGCGCTGCCGCCACGGTGCTCCTGAGTGTTCACTTCAAGTTGCAATTGTGTGGCTATCTTTATTTGAAATACCAACGTAATAAACTTAAATGTCTTCATCCGATGTTTGTTAAAAGTATTTTTATACGAGTATTTTGTGATCTGACTTTTAATTAAATATCTCGGGCACGACCTAACAAGACTCTAGGTGCACCTTTTCTGATGAGGTAGAATCGTCTTCTAATTAATATTTCAACAAGTGTAGTAGTTATATGGTTGCAGTCTCATCTCTAAAATGTTATGCATTTGTTTGACAAAAGGTACAATGTTCTAGCTGTTTGTGTACCTACATCGTAAGTATTATGTAGAATTCAACCCGTCGTCGCCATCCAATCTGTATGAAACTAGTTCCGAATTCTATTCCACTTAACCGGTGGACAAGTTCAATATATTCTGGATTTCCTTCCAACGCGGTGGAACTAACTCACCGTGTTATTAGCTAGCTGCAACTTTACAACGAGTTTGTTTCATACGATATTTCTGTTGTCTGGCGAATTTAGAACATTATTCAGGTAATGCAAATTTTAAAAGCAATTGTTGGATTTATGTGGAGCGACTGCCTATCTGATCTCCATAACCCACTTACTGGGTAACAAGATACGCCGTGGGAAGAATGGTTGTCAGACTTGGGCTTTTGGCTACTCGTAACGACTGTCTAAAATCTGCGACATGAAAAATACCTGAACTTGCTTCCCAAGGCATAGAGGAGTCTCATTATGTAAGGGATGGTCACTCATCCATGAACCAACCCTGGTGATATTTAGCTAGCTTCATTCTCTCATTTGTTAATGACAATTAATTTAGACGTTATGAGGGAACAGATGAACATACATACATAAATACCTACTTACATTCATACATGCTTACCTATCAAAATCATAACTCTCGTTTTTGCTTCTACAACGGAGATGTTAGAGATTTAGGCAGGTATGGGAAAGACTTGCTGCGCCCCATTGGGATGTGGGGTTCTACTGCTTAAGCACGCTATCCGTAGTCTCGGGTGAAGTTACAGGCGTTTCCTACTCCGTATCACCTACGGACTTATGATCAACTTGGGGCCTAAACTAAGAATGAATGACAACACGGCTTGACAGTTGTCCCTACTGCGGATAAGTTTTACCACGTTAATTTAATTTACGTGTTAAATCCGAAGTTTCGAACTAGTTTCGGATGGGCCCGTATTTTAGTTGATGGACTTAGAGAGTAGTCTCCCTGGACCTAGTCAGGATATATGTATGTTAATGAGAGTCACGTGGTTACTGTAGTAGGTAACATGGCTTTTTGGGACGGTTCTCCTGAAAACCAGGCCTTGAGAGTCAGCATCTAGAAATATTCCTAACATATCTTTTAAAGACAATTGATTAATTTCCCTTAAATCAAAGGAATGTTTTTGACACTTAATGCAAGTCGAGGCCTCCGAGATTTTGAATGCGATAGTATTTCTATTTCGATAGCCACAAAGTAAGGCTGTTTTCTACTTAAGCCGCTAATACCAAGAGAGTGAGATCCTTAGGAAAATTGCAATAATCTATCTATACATATTATAAAATTGTAGCGAAGTCAAAAATGTACGTTGAATAATTTTTTTTTAGTAATTTTTACGAGGTGTGGGAACGATTCTAATATATGCCATCCCCAAAAGAAAAACACAACTTGATCAGTCGCAACACAGCCCCCTAAGAGGCAACAACTAAGAAGAAGCCAAAATCTACGGACGAGACTCAAACAAGAAATCTGCAAGGTTCGAACCCAGACTTGCGCTTAACGTTGTTTTAATTATATCATCACCACTGCTCTCAAAATTGTGATAGAAAACATGAGTGAAAACCGGCATGTCCTGGAATGAAAAATTAGCAGACATGTGACATCTACTAACCCGCATTGGACTTGCGTGGTGGATTACAAGGCCACTCTCTCTCGAAGAGAGGAGACCTGTATCCCAGCAGTAAGATCATTATAGGCTGATTATGTATCTGTATTCTCTGAAAGAGCCGAGAGCAAAAATACTGTTTACTTACAAACCTAGTTACCATTTACCGGGAATTATCCCGAATAACCTTCTACTGATAATCCTATTACAAGAAAACCGCACAAAACAATAACAGCTTTTTTTTTTTTTTTTTTTTTTTTTTTTGGGTGGGAAATCATCAAATAACTTCTCCCGCTCTGGGTGGAGCAGGAGGGCGTGTCAGACTTTTACTGACTAAAACCCACCCGTGTTCCTTCAGTAGCCCTTAAGCCAGGGGCTGTGGTGTCTCTTTCGAACAAACCCGCACCCCTGGCAGGCATCGACCCTTGCGGGTCCCATCACTGTTTGTGATGACATCTCTTTGAGGCGCGCGTGGAACACAACGCGCCATCGACTTGGGCTTGGTCCTTACCGGACAGCGAGCTACCCATTACTCGCCGTCCGCAAGCCCATGCCTACGGTGGCCGGAAATCGGCCTGGGATTCCCGACGCCCAGGGCGTCTCCGTATCCTGCGGCGGCTGGGGTCGCGAGGGCGCATATGCTGCCTCTCCCTCACGTGCGCCGCCTCCCTCTTCGCGAGCATCACTGCTTCGCTGAAGGAGGTGACGGCTCCCCATGCCCTCTCGCTCCGTACCATGGCCTGGACCAGGGCCGGACGCGAGAGATCGCCGCCGCCGATCGCCTCCACGAGGACACGGCGGTGCTCCGCCCAAGCAGGGCAGACCGCCACCGTGTGCTCCACCGTGTCCTCAGGGCGATCTTCGCAGTGGAAACACCCGGGCGTTTCCTCCCGCCCTATCCGAAACAGGAACCTCCCGAAACAACCGTGTCCGGTAACAATTACAGCTTTGAAATAAATTTCCACAACATTTGCTAATTAACTGCGATTACTGCTATTACCAGTGAGGATTTAATAATCAACAAGGTAAACTCTTTCAAATCAGCCACACGTTAAAGCACGTGCTTACTATTATAATAATGATTTCCAAAGGCGATCCTTAGCTAACATAAAATACAGAAAGATAATAAAACAAAAGAAATCTTTCACAAATGACAAAAAAACCATAAATGTTAACTGTTTCAAAGAAAACCGTTTTTGTTTTAAACGATACTCCGAGTCGTCGTATTGTTACGACGACTCGTATCGACCAAACTAATTTGTAACTTTAAAACCAACTTGAGGCGGATAAAGCCGGATTTGTCGTGTTCCGTTCATAATTTATACCATTTTGTGTTTTTCTTTGCATAATTTCTTTTACTTTTGTTTGTTTGCATCGTATTATTGGATGCGCATTGTTCGTAATTGAGTTTAGCTACTGTCTTTTTTTTAGAAAAACTGCTAATGTGGACACAATAAAATCTTAATCCTTTTTAGAATGTTTATCTATCTATCTATATAAATAAAAAGAGAAGTCCTGACCGACTGACTGACTCATCAACGCCCAGCCCAAACCCTTGGACCTAGAAAGCTGAAATTTTGCACAGAGGTTCCCTTTATAGTGTAGACAAGGATTAAGGAAGGATTTTTCGAAATTCAACCCCTAAGGGAGTTAAATAGGGGATGAAAGTTCCGCGCGGGCGAAGCCGCTGGCAAAAGCTAGTATTACATAATTACAACATATTTAACATAGGTACTAATACACCTTACATTATTATATTTCCAGAAGACTTTTTCTTTATATTTTACCAGAAACATACCGATATCTACTACCACACTTGAGATCAAGCATGTGCGGTGGAATTTACGGTAGGTGCAATATCATTCACTTTAAGTCCAGGTGAGGTCAAAAGTAAGCTAAAATAACTTTAAACCCGTATTATGAGAAATCAAGCGTTTGAAAAATACACTTTGATCACTGTACAGGTGGTTATTCCAAACACAAAAACGGAGAGGTTGTCAATTTTATGAATATATTTTGTATGTAATTTTATGGGTACACTTAAATTTTTTTTCCAAACATATTCGATTTCTATGATAAATTAATACGAACATTCCATTTGTTTTATTTCATTATTTTTCCATTTATTTTGTTTAAATTTTACCATTTATACTTAAATGCAGCACAAGCACATTTTTTTTGTCATCTACTTCGCTGTTCACTGAACTTTGTCCTATTTATTAAATTATCCAATTACGAAACTTTACCTCAGAACGAGTTACGGTAAATTATACGATTAACCGGTTTGCCTACCACAAGTTTTTTGCGATATGATTTATGGAATATGTCACTGTTGTAATATTACATTGTGGAAGGTGTGAAAAATCATTCATCAATCATTTTTTCCGTACAAACTTTGGGAGGGTATTACTCCAGTGTCCGACGATGTACAAAAAGTGACATGGCATGGTTTTGTCTCACTATTAATATTGCCTGTGTGGAAACAGTATACTAAAATAAAAAGCCATTAAAAAGGTAGGAGTCTACAAAGATTCGTTTTTATTGCTAATTTAACCTTACTTTGCGTGCGTGGTTAAGTAATAAAATAGTTGAAAATGTTCAAAACCAAGGCGGTACCAACAAAGCTCAAATATCTGAAAATTCATTTTCATTTTCTTTATTGGTTATTGATTTATGCAGTGGTTTATTCATAAAACCCGATCATCTGAAGGACTTTTTTTTTTTACGCACCTGTTTTACTGTAAAAGATTCTGCATCTCACTTAATAACGTCACTGATACTAACTCTGTCAGACACGATGCCTGGTGAGATAGCGTGCTTTTAGCCAGGCTCACCAGTGAGTTCGAGCCCGCGACTAGATTCTCCTTAAGCCAACAAAATTGAACTACATAATATATTACTAACTAATATAAAATACAATAACTACATAAGATAAGTAATTAGAACACTTCCTCAGCACTAGCTGCTTTGCCAACCGTACCCTAAAAATCGATTATAAATATAAAACTTCTCTTACTTAGTCCTAAGTTTCCCTTCAACATAATACAATAGAAAAGTTGCCAAGTATTTGCCTGACAACAGAAGCTAGGAATAACAGCTTATTTAAGCTACATTTAAAAGACATGATATTCATGATGTTCATGTATGTACGTCGTGTGAATGCAATTAATAACGAAAAAAAAAAAAACGCTATTTGCTTGCGTACACAACCTGTTTTCTAGAGTTTTGTATGCTGCGTCCACGATTTGATAGGTTTGCAAACAAACAAACATAGGTAACAAATATTCACGACTTCTGAAGGCAGATGTAGGATATCTGCCCGCAATCGTGTGTAAAATTTAAAGACAAATGTATTTACGAGATTTTTTTTCAGATATCCTGGAAGCCCACAGCGCAAGACCTCGTGAGATCGTCTCACTCATCGGTATCGAGGGAGGCCACTCCATCGTCAACTCGTTGGGAGTGCTCCGGTCCTACTACCAGCTCGGCGTCCGCTACATGACCCTCACCCACACCTGCATCACACCATGGTAAGTACAACTGAGCGAAATATCATCACAGCATCAGCCAAATCTTGGAGCAGTCAAACTGAAGAAGACAAAAAGTTTCAACTTTCATATCGACACAAAGTTATTTCTAAACTTGTTCCTCGCCCACTTTGTTTAAGCAGTACAAAAGATTTGAGATCTTAAATATATTTTCGTGTTTCCACAAAAAGCGTCTGATAAATTTTATGTCCAGTCGCTGACTCCAGTTTGTATGTAGGTGCCATGGTGCAGATTGCAAACGCAACTAAAACTGCAATTAAGTAATTGTGCCCGAAATGGCGTATCGGAAAACGCCGTTTCCGTTTCTTATGGAGTTCGCAATTTAGTGCAATTTGTCTTAAATAAAGAACTATTTGTGAAACTCAATGAAACACCGTATTTGGCTACCACCGTATTTCCGTTGGGCACGCCACGATTGCGGCGGTAAGTCCCCTCTTTGAGGAGTGGTTTGAGAGGCGGCATGGCGTCCTCACCTTCCGCCTGACGCAGGTCCTCACCGGACATGGTTGTTTCGGGAGGTTCCTGTTTCGGATAGGGCGGGAGGAAACGCCCGGGTGTTTCCACTGCGAAGATCGTCCTGAGGACACGGTGGAGCACACGGTGGCGGTCTGCCCGGCTTGGGTGGAGCACCGCCGTGTCCTCGTGGAGGCGATCGGCGGCGGCGATCTCATGAGAGGGCATGGGGGGCCGTCACCTCCTTCAGCGAAGCAGTGATGCTCGCGAAGAGGGAGGCGGCGCACGTGAGGGAGAGGCAGCATATGCGCCCTCGCGACCCTAGCCGCCGCAGGATACGGAGACGCCCTGGGCGTCGGGAATCCCAGGCCGATTTCCGGCCACCGTAGGCATGGGCTTGCGGACGGCGAGTAATGGGTAGCTCGCTGTCCGGTAAGGACCAAGCCCAAGTCGACGGCGCGTTGTGTTCCACACGCGCCTCAAAGAGATGTCAGCACAAAAAATGATGGGGCCCGCAAGGGCCGATGCCTGTCAGGGGTGCGGGTTCGTTCGAAAGAGGTACCACAGCCCCTGGCATACGGGCTAATGAAGGAACACGGGTGGGTTTTAGTCAGTAAAAGTCTGACACGCCCTCCTGCTCCACCCAGAGCGGGAGAAGTTATTTGATGATTTACCACCCAGAAAAAAAAAAAAAAAAAAAAAAACCGTATTTCCGTATTTTCGCAAATAATTTGGTTTTTTTATTGTTATTTGCCTCGTGTGCGATGAAATAAGAAAGTCGAAATGTAATAAATATTCCCTTTAACATTGTATGAAAGATGGATCCAAGAGATTATAAGTCTTAATCAATACGCGTATTTCAAGTTTGTAGTTCATTAATTTCATTCGTATTTATTGCAAGATACAAATTGTTCTAGAGTAAGAGAGAGGAAGATCAAAACTTAGATTCAGAACTTTTACTTTACAACGTAAGAACAAGGTCATAAGTTATCGTAAAATTATCCATTAGGAGCAAGTAAATATTGCTGTTGGCAGTTCACTTACTGTAAATTGATGAATATTTAATAAGGCCTACGAATATTGTATTTAATGCAGGACTGCAAAATGTTTCGAATCCCAAGCCGAGGACATAATTAGGTAACAGGGTGGAAATAATATGCCATAACTATTCAACGGAATATTTGCCACACTATACCACAAGTATCGCTAAATGCGTAATTTGTTTGAGTGAGCGCAACTGTTACCGTAGACTGTTAACTACTTTATGAAATTGGCGTCACAAGAACATTCAGTGCGATGTTACAAGTTAAAGGTGATTGTTGCGCGAGTAAGGACGCGCTAGTTCACGGCATTCGGAATAACAATAATATAATAATATGTGAACGAAGAAATTACTGCCTAAAATTATGTCCCTTATTATTAAAACAGAAACAGATGGCTATGGAATAATAGCTGTTGGGGCCAACTATGTAATGGAAAATAGAAATACTGTAGCGAAAAAAGATTTCCTTAGTTGAACATTTTTGTTAAACTGGAGGTATTGACACTGATCTAAAAGCAACAACATTTGAAACTTACATTGTACTAATTTAAATAGGAAACATCCAGTAGATCACCACAAAACTGTAACTAAAGGTGTACTGGAGGTACTATAGAAGCCTAAACAGACTAAGGTCACCCATAGAACAGTTAGTGTACGGACGACAGACTAAATGTATAGAAAGCCCACGGTTCACACGGCGCTAAACAGAGCAATATTTTACAGCATTATTATGCGAATATTGTCAGTGTTAGTCGATTGAAATTATACGTATTCTTATAGTACTGTCTTGGTGGGAAATCATCAAATAACTTCATCCGCTCTGGGCGGAGCGGGAGGGCGTGTCAGTCTTTTACTGACTAAAACCGACCCGTGTTCCCTCTGTAGCCTGTGTGCCAGGGGCTACGGTATCTCTTTCGAAAAACCCGCACCCCTGGCAGCCATCCGCCCCAGCGTACCGCACCAGTTGGTGCTGACATCTCTTTGAGGCGCGCGTCTTGTGTTTTATTCCTTTGACAGTGAACTCTACAAGACCTACCTCGTGCCTACCTCGTGCGTGGCGTACCTGAACATCACCAATGGCAATATGTAGAAAGAAGGATAATATTAATTATGGTGCAATACTGAATGATTCATAGGTGAAATTATAATATAAAACAAAATTGGCATTTAGTTACTATAAAAACAAAAGTTATTTACACATTTGGGTAAAATGATAGAGAAATATTGCTAAATAGACATAATTGCATTATGCGACCATTACACTCGTCCTACTAAGGATTAAACACTGATTAAATTGGTGTTATTTCATTTGGCTGAATTTGCATGAAAAGAAAGATTCCATTTATTCGCGCGCATGCTATATTTAGATGGGTGTCCGTTCAATTGAACTTAACTTTATTTATTTACATCATAAAAGTACAGACATATAATTGAAGAATACAACATTTTGAGTTTAGTTGTTAGTGTTTTCCGTTTCGTTGGCTGAATATTATGAATGTCTAGTATTGTTACAAATCGAATATTAATGAAGGCAGGAGTTTCAATCAATGAAATTACTAGTTAATTATTCTCTACAAATGAGTTTTATTTCTCAAAAACTCTAAATTGGTGACCCTACTGAAGACCTCAAATACATCATGACGTCATCGAGTTTATGATAATCCGTGCCTCTGCGGTTGAGGATTTCAGATAAAGCTTGCTTCCACCTTCAGCTCAGATATCACTTACCACCAGATACTTAAGATTAAACTCAAGACCTTCACCGTTAGGGTGAAAAAAGAAAATAACGAAGGCCTAATGAAACTAGAGTTATTTTATAAAATTTCTTATACTCACCCTTGACCGCTATCTCCTCAAGCCGCAGGCAAGGAAGGACAACAGAGCAATCCGAAATATCTTTGAAATTGCTATCACACTCGTCTTGAAAAGCAACCAACCCAGAAGATGGTTTTTTTTTTTTTTTTTTTTTTTTTTTTTTTTGGGTGGGAAATCATCAAATAACTTCTCCCGCTCTGGGTGGAGCAGGAGGGCGTGTCAGACTTTTACTGACTAAAACCCACCCGTGTTCCTTCAGTAGCCCTTAAGCCAGGGGCTGTGGTGTCTCTTTCGAACAAACCCGCACCCCTGGCAGGCATCGACCCTTGCGGGTCCCATCACTTTTTGTGCTGACATCTCTTTGAGGCGCGCGTGGAACACAACGCGCCGTCGACTTGGGCTTGGTCCTTACCGGACAGCGAGCTACCCATTACTCGCCGTCCGCAAGCCCATGCCTACGGTGGCCGGAAATCGGCCTGGGATTCCCGACGCCCAGGGCGTCTCCGTATCCTGCGGCGGCTGGGGTCGCGAGGGCGCATATGCTGCCTCTCCCTCACGTGCGCCGCCTCCCTCTTCGCGAGCATTACTGCTTCGCTGAAGGAGGTGACGGCTCCCCATGCCCTCTCGCTCCGTACCATGGCTTGGACCAGGGCCGGACGCGAGAGATCGCCGCCGCCGATCGCCTCCACGAGGACACGGCGGTGCTCCGCCCAAGCAGGGCAGACCGCCACCGTGTGCTCCACCGTGTCCTCAGGGCGATCTTCGCAGTGGAAACACCCGGGCGTTTCCTCCCGCCCTATCCGAAACAGGAACCTCCCGAAACAACCGTGTCCGGTGAGGACCTGCGTCAGGCGGAAGGTGAGGACGCCATGCCGCCTCTCAAACCACTCCTCAAAGAGGGGACTTACCGCCGCAATCGTGGCGTGCCCAACCCAGAAGATGGTCGGTCTGTTCTGAAAATCTCACGTACAGACTGGGAATTAATTGGAATTGGGCTTTATAAGTCTTGGCTCAGAAAATAGTAAGGTCAAAAGCCTAGACGAGACGATTATAATTAAAAAACTTTTTTTTAATGATAGAGCAATCATATTAATTATAAAAAGTCCGTAAAGCTATATACAGTAGGATATTTAATGAGCCCCTTTAAATTTTCTAAGATAAGCATGTAAAAGCGTTCTTTCTCATCAGTATTTTAATAATGGCGTCACAAGAAGAAAAGAATGCGACCCTTAAATGTGGATTATAAAACATCCTAACACCGTAATATTCCACAAAGACAGGCGTTTACCACGTCTCATTTCCTTCACAAAACTGGGTGAATGGTAAATTGAAGTAAATTCAATTTTTCTTCAACCAACAACGCAAAGTTAAAATTTTTTTTAAAAAGAATCCCTTGAAACTTAACAAAGTAAATATCTAGATTTAAGAGAGATGCGGCGGCTGGCTCAGCTGCTTGTTTCTAAGATTGGATGAAAAGATCGCGGGGATAAAAGTTTGTTAATATTTAACGTTGAAGAGTTTGTCAGATTTTCCTGCCGATATGAAGCTCTGAAAACACTTTTATTCCGTTTTAAACGTATTTTGTATCAGTATCAATTTTGTGTTAGCTTTCAAGTTTTAAATTGTTTCTGTTAACATACAACGTCCATGCTTCAACATAAACGTGATTATATTGACATCGATTGTACTTTAACGTCGGAAGAGACTGCCGCCTCTCCATCTGATCCTCTAATCGTTTCTTACGGCACATATGGGAAAAGATAGCGAAAATACTGGGCCCTATACTTAGTATAAATAAAAGCAGGCTTATATGTATGTTATTGGGTTGGTGTGCCATTGTCAGCCATGGCAGCCGTTGGTTGTTTATGTTAAGATCTTGTGAGAAAACTCAAACTCCAGACACAGAGTCGGTATTTGATCCATCAGGGTAGACTCTTAGAGCTTCCGGGCCTGAGTGATCGTTCTGTTCTTCTGTGAATCCTACGTTGTAGTGTTTTTGAAAGTAGTGCAGTTTCGGGGTTTTATCGCAGGGTGATGCCATAATTGGTTGTCGTTTGATCGCATCTTCCTTAATGCGCGTGTGCTTGACACTAGAATCTTTGCCTAGGGTTCCTGCTATCTAGTCACCACAGTTAGTGGGTCAATTATCACATACGACTTAATAGCGTTATGTGATAATTGGTCGATTAACTGTGATATAGCCAGTAGGTTACTCTGGGGCTAAACTCCCAGTTACTGCCAAGCATTCATTTGCGCTGCCACAGGGATTTTTATTTTTTATGCTGGCTTTTGTAGTGATGCAGTTGGTATGTTTTGCCCATTTCAGCTGTTTGTCCAAAAATATGCCCAGGTAAATTTAGCTTCAGTTGATAGGCTTTGGGTAGAGCCAAACAGACGTCGAAGTTGTAGTTCCACGAGTTTCCTCTTTTCTGTGAAGAGGATCAGTTCGAATTTTGTGGGATTCATTGATAGTTGGTGTTTTTTGCACCAGTCTTCGACTAATTTCAAGACTTGGCGCATGAGATTGCATATTTTCATGGGTGCAATTTATTATTTTGGTCAGATCAACGGCGTAGCCTACGGTGAAGTAACCTTGTCATTGAGTGTTTTAATGCGGCCTGTCTACGACCAGGTCCCATAGAAGCAGCGGGAGGACGCCCTATTGCGGGCAGCCCTTCGCTGCCACTGCCCTTGTAGTGTTGTTCACGGTGACTTGTACAGCTCCCAATTTGAGCATATTGGTGATCCACCCACTCGGGTCGTGCCTTTGTTGTCTGTCGAGGGACAAGCGAATTCTATTGAACATGGTCTTGTCAAAGGCGCCCTCGATGTTGATAAAAGCATCCAGAGCTGAGCATTTGTGGTCTACTGTGTATTCAATTTTGGATACCACACTATGGAGTGCGGATTCTGTTGACCTGCCTGTGGAATATGCGTGCTGTTGTTTGTGAAGTGATTCTACCCGGAGTGGTCCGTCTCGGATATGTCTATAATATAGACCTCTAGGCCTATAGGCTTATGGGCCTATAGGCCTTGGGTTGTGTATAGTCAGGTTGCAGTTTGCGCTCCTGACATGGCACGACAAAAGTTGCACTGTCTCGAAACAAAAGTTAGAAATTAAAGAGGTCCCACCACACAAGAAACGTTTTTTTTCACATGTGTTCTTAAATATTGTACGGTGGTACGGAACCCTTTGTGTGCGAGTCCAACTCACACTTGGCCGGTTTTTACTAGCCTTTTCCCATTTATGTCGGGGCCGGCTTTCAGTGTAACCGGATTCAGTAGAATAGTAACGAGTATTCTGAATGGACCTCCATAACCCAGTTAATGGGTAAAGGTATTGCTTGTCCGACTTTCAGGCTTAAATTCGATCGTTTTTTATCGACTACGGTAGCGGGGCCGGCGTTAAAATGGATAACATTGTGGCGGCCATCTACAATGCCACATACGAAAAACTAAAAATCAACAAACTTGAGAAACGCAAAAAGTCATGTGGTGCCATCTACAATGCCATATGCGAACTACACATGACGTCGCACCGTAACTACATCGCGCAATCAGAGTTTACCGCCTGACCCGCATATATACAACAACCCGACATCAATCGTCAGTTGCCCACCAGACACTACACCCGCCTGGTCGGAGGACCCTCCTTTACCAATAGAGTATGACTGAACTTTACATTATGTTCCTCATACCTTTAGAACATCACCAAGTCTCTTTGCTAAAAGGGTCAGAAAAATCTCATCGAATAAATGTGTAGTCATCAATCTGTTTACCAAGATCTGAGATGATTATTTTTTACACGAAACATGAAACCTATCTTCAGCATGATGCACTTCGTGATTCGATTCGTTTCGTGGTGTTAAAATGGACAACCAACAACAATTGATGCCTCTCCTAATCCGTTCAAAACGCGAAATATTAGTTCATTGACCAATAAGTCAATCACGTAAGCTCGGCTTTTGTATTTGGCAGACCTTGCCCCAATATTCCCCTCTAGCGACACGTCAAAATCACATTCATTTCAATTCTCTATACATCGCACATTTGGTTGATCGTGACGCGGTTGCTATAACTAGATTGTTCTCTATGTGGGCAATCAAAGCGATCAGCTCCCGGCGAAATAGTTTACGATGTCATAGATTGAATTCTCTGGGTTAGTTTCAGGCTTTGCGTCCACATATTCAAGCACTGAATATCGCTCGGTAGCACCGATACACGAAGTCAAATTAATTTGAAAAGCCAGTTTATGTTTCAAATGAAAGCGTTGGTTGGCCTCGGCTTGATCACACGAAGCGACGGGATAGCGCGCGTGATTGGATTTTGTGATTCGAATCGAAAGTAAGTGAATAGGAATGTCAGTACATTCCTATTCACTTACTTTAGTAGTAGGCTTCACACGAAGTAATCCTTCTTAAGTCAGGCTCGATAATCATTCATTTGATTGTCTTTATCTTTGTTCCATAACATTACATCAAACTGTTTCGGGTTTCGTGTGTTGCTGGACGTAAAGAATAGCTCAGCACCATCCCATTTCTTCCCGTGGGTGTCGTAGAAGGCGACTTAGGGACTTACTAGAGAATGGGCAGCAGCGTTCTCTATGCATTTTACCACCATACTGCGATCGCCAACCCGCCTGCCAAGCGTGGCGATTATGGCAACCTGCCCCATTTTTTTTCTTTTGGTGGAGGCCTATGTCCAGCAGAAAGAAATAAATAAAGAAAGAAATACATTTTATTTGCTTGAACATGGTGTGTTTACAAAAATAAAATAATACATGCGTCTATCGGGTGAAATGATAATGATGATGATGACATCAAACTGTAGCTACGTTCAAGTACCCTATGTGTTTTGTGGCTACAGATTGATGCAATATTTTGGAACAAATATAGTAGACAATTAAATGAATTAGGTGTATAAATCTTTTTGTACCTGACCCTACCTATCTTGGGCACGCCACGATTGCGGCGGTAAGTCCCCTCTTTGAGGAGTGGTTTGAGAGGCGACATGGCGTCCTCACCTTCCGCCTGACGCAGGTCCTCACCTTCCGCCTGACGCAGGTCCTCACCGGACACTGTTGTTTCGGGAGGTTCCTGTTTCGGATAGGGCGGGAGGAAACGCGCTGGTGTTTCCACTGCGAAGATCGCCCTGAGGACACGGTGGCGGTCTGCCCTGCTTGGGCGGAGCACCGCCGTGTCCTCGTGGAGGCGATCGGCGGCGGCGATCTCTCGCGTCCGGCCCTGGTCCAGGCCATGGTACGGAGCGAGAGGGAATGGGTAGCCGTCACCTCCTTCAGCGAAGCAGTGATGCTCGCGAAGAGGGAGGCGGCGCACGTGAGGGAGAGGCAGTATATGCGCCCTCGCGACCCTAGCCGCCGCAGGATACGGAGACGCCCTGGGCGTCGGGAATCCCAGGCCGATTTCCGGCCACCGTAGGTATGGGCTTGCGGACGGCGAGTAATGGGTAGCTCGCTGTCCGGTAAGGACCAAGCCCAAGTTGACGGCGCGTTGTGTTCCACGCGCGCCTCAAAGAGATGTCAGCACAAAAAATGATGGGGCCCGCAAGGGCCGATGCCTGACAGGGGTGCGGGTTGGTTCGAAAGAGATACCACAGCCCCTGGCATACGGGCTACTAAAGGGACACGGGTGGATTTTAGTCAATAAAAGTCTGACACGCCCTCCTGCTCCACCTAGAGCGGGAGAAGTTATTTGATGACTTCCCACCCAAAAAAAAAAACCCTACCTATCTCACTGCCAATCACGAACTTCGTAATTTGCTGATTGCGGGCTGTAGATACCAAGTCATCATCTGCCTAGCCTTTTCTCAACTATGTCAGGGTCGGCTACCAGTTTAACCTGATGCAGCCGAATACCAGTATTTTACTTGCAGGGACTGCCTGTCTGAACTCTACAACCCAGTTT
Source organism: Polymixis flavicincta (assembly GCA_949987655.1). Lineage (NCBI taxonomy): Eukaryota > Metazoa > Arthropoda > Insecta > Lepidoptera > Noctuidae > Polymixis > Polymixis flavicincta. Next base: position 2,571,975 of record OX465171.1, on the reverse strand, counting down.
TACTGGTTGACATGATACCCATTGGTAAGACTGGTTTTCAGATTTTCGGGCTTCTTACCACCCGTATCGATTGTCAAAGATCCACAAATGACAGCCGGGACCAACCGGGACCGATAATAACTGCACGGTGGAATCGTTAAAACTTTTCAACGATTATTATGAAAAAAATCTGCTGTTCCATACATTTTACCGTGTATCTATTGCACTTTCCTAGATAACATCAGTTTAAAAAAATAATTACCAACGATAATTTTCAACGAAGAGAGGTTCAGAATTATGTACTTACTGCATCCATAGTTACAGATTGCGCGTCGATGTCCCTACCATCCTTTATCATCATCATCATCAGCCTATAATGCTCCCACTGCTGGGACACAGGCCTCCTCTCTGTGAGAGGGATTGGGCCGTAATCCACCAAGCGGGCCCAGTGCGGGTTGGCCATCCTGTATAGTAAAGGTTTATACTATAGGTATCTAAAACCACATCGCTTGGATATTTTACAAAATGGACATTATGAAAGTAGTTGTTGTTAATACACTTGGAAATCTTTCTAGGAATGTAAAGTACAAAAAGTCTGTATTATTTTAAAAGGCAGTCCATTGGATAAGGTTTTGGCTGTATTTTAAAACAGCCTCTTCTTCAATGCTCAATTACTTAATTAGGACGTCTATAATATAATGTTACTGCGCTAACGAGGTGGAAGCACAGCGTTGATCAAACACAAATTCTGAAACATTATCACATTACGAATAAATGAACCGATAATTTTCAATTATTAGAATGACGTCGACGTCGTCTAACCTTCTTGTCAATTAGCTAATACTGAAGATATTAACACTGTATGTAATCAATGTTGCAAGTGTTGTTTCGTGAGTTCGAGGTGACGATTACTTTTCTTTTATATATTATACTTAACCCTCCCACTCAATGAAATGTTACAAATTGACTAAAAGTTATTCTGTTAGGAAGACTGGTGCTGTATACGTTTGCTTAGTGTTCTGGGAAATTTAAAATATTAAAGATTTAATTTAAAAAGACAACAAGTTTAGTTACATGTGTGTGATATTCATTAGCCACACATCTCTCACATCCCTCTCGCAGAGAGGAGGGCTGAGTAACAACAGTGGGACCATTCTAGGCTGATTTTGTGTTAGCTAATCATGATTCAGTAGTACATACTATACCCTCTATTTATCCGGCTTTATAATAATTTAATGGAAAGCAAAGGGATAGTAGATTGACAGACAGTATAGTCTATCGAGTCTAATTGGAGGCTGCACAATATAGAAAAACAAAACACTGTTATCCACACAATAATTTCGTTTGACTATTTTCCTTAGCTCGTGCATGCACGCACGGACATAGCATTCCTCTATGCTTAGTGAAACAGTGAACCAGAGAAGCCTGACCATTGATAACACTAATGTTTTATAACATAAAGAAAATAAAACAGAAGTTCAACTGAAGACATTACTCGCTCCATAACAACCTCCAGAAACAATACATTTTGACAAAAGAAAAGATGACTCGCTTGCAGTTGCGAGCAGTCCTGATTAGTTCTGAGTACGCGACTGTGATTTTGTTTTGTTTGAAATTGGATATTGCCACTATTTATGGAAGTATGAGCTTGTTATCGTGGTCCTTTTGTACTTCAGTATCTTGTGAGACGGACGACTGCCAAAGAAAGCGTTGCGAATGAACAATGGCGTACGTTTTTTTTTTGTACATAATTATACGTAACATGTATTTTTTTTTTGGACCCACATGTTTTTCTTGTTACGTCATTTATTCCTTCCTTTCAGGGCAGACTCTTCGAACGAAGCGCCCGTGGTCAATGATTTGACGGATTTTGGAGAGGTAAGCGAATTTTAACCTTATTGTTTGTGTTTTAACCTTTTAAGACTTACGCGAGTGTCTGTTTACAAGGCCACTGTTAATATGGAAGGATGAAAATGTCGAAAATGTTTGTTTTGTAAGGAATGTTGGAATTATGCCTGGAGTAGGCTGGGTAAAATGCGTGATAGGCCTTCAAAGAATACTTTCAGACTATCTAAATTAAAGAATATTTACTAATTGCTTATTAAAGTCCTATTTTCCGACATCATGTCATAACATTGAGGCCCGCGACTTTCTCACGACTGCGTGAACGTCATCTTCTCCGTTGCAGTAAAAATGCCGGACGCTCTACACCGCCACGGCAGAACCAGTATACATTTGAATACATAATTTTATTGAACACACAACCAGGGATTCAGATTGATTTCCCACAGGCTTATTTGGCTCGAGCCTGGGGCGCAGGAATCGAGGGGGCACTGAGCTTGCACTTGTAAGTGCCATTTATTTACTGAATAAAACTTGATAATTTGAAAATACGCGCGTAAAATGCTTAACACTTCAAGTGCCCTTATAACCAGTTTCTGAATTGAGAATTTGAATTTGAGAACGTCCTGATCTGTACTTAAGTAAAACTCAAACATTTTTTCGTTTCTGAATTAAGTATTTTTAAACTCTAATCAAAATTTGAGTATTTTAACCTCATTTACTCAAATTTGACAGAAAGCATGCTTGAAAAACAGTGATGTATGTACAGTAGCCCTCACTAATGGTGCCCCAATCTCAAAAAGCAATAGATTGACACTTCGCTTTAACTTACGACCTTCTTATAATAAGCAATTTCTATAGGCTATAATACTATATACACACACACTCATACGTTTACGAATGAATGTATTTCCTAAATTCAACTGTTAAAGCAAATGGCATGGTAGCTGAGCGGTTACTGCACTTGATTATCGCGTTTGAGCGCAGCGAGTCGCGGTTTCGAATCCCACTCGCTGTGTGATAGTCTTTTTATTGTTTTAAAAATCACTTTTGAGTATAGTTTCTTGTTCTGTTCTTTTTATTCACTAAACTCGTAAAACTTTATCATTATACCCACAGAAACCTAAATAAATTTAAATGATTTACGACTCATTCACCGCGACTTACAGAACGGTGTTGGTTGATATTGTGTGCTAGTGACGTGTGTTTCATCTATTAGCGTCCTTCTAATTCATTTTAAAATGTAAGCAAATTTAAATATAGAAATGAAAGCGAATATTATTGCGCTGCGTAAAAGTGGACTTAATACCTATATCACAAATACCTATGTGATGAAACCGGACTGAGTGTGAGTATTATGATTTAAATATAAATATTAAACATTTATTTAATTAAAGTATAACTGCTGATCCTTGTAGTTATTTTTAAACGTTTTATAAATATCACAATGTCTAAATAGATTAAAAATATAAAATTTCAATGTAAATTTATTTCCTAGATTATAGAACGATGAAAATAACAATAAACTTAATATCTATGTGAAATTGCCCTTTTAAATAATTTTGTTTCTAAATAGTAGGTAATACATAAAGTGTGTATTTTGCTTAGTAGCCTAACAGTACCCCTTTTTTGTTTTAGTGAAATACTGTGAGTCGGTGGGTGAAAAGATATGAGGAAGGCGGTAGCCTTGCCCGTGGAAAGCAAAGTGGAAGACCCCAGCTCCTATAATAGGCACACGTTCAGCGAATATGAAACAAGTGGTTTCAAAACGACAAGACATTTTGCCGAATTATTCGACACATCTTTACGAACCGTGCGCCGTGCACTCCACGCAGAAGGTTCGCATCAACCAGCTCGAGAATCAGCTCAAAAAACATAGTTAACGGAAAAAACATTAACATTAAGTTATAAATTACAAATATTTATTTATTTTAGTAATATTCAAATAATATTTTGTCTTATCCGTAATCTGGATTATTTTGAGGTTTAGTTTCAATCTTCTTTTCGGAATGAAAATGAACACTTAAGCTATAACCTCTTTAAGTCCTATTAAATACGATTTGTTAACTTTGAGGTTTGAGTTAGAACGAACTCACTCGCAGTAGAATAAAAGTAGTACTACTGAGTCATTTAATTGTATTGTGACAACTTGTCTGCATTTGTTACTTTTACGTGGGTAGATTTTTGTAGAATATTGTGATTTATTTAGAGTACCGACACACAGTAGTAATCAGCACAATATTATTATATTACTAAGATACAATAGCCTGATTATCGTAGTTCACCCAGGGCTCGGATAACGGTATATTTTTCGAAACGTTATCGTCTTAAATACCTAAGAAACGATTTGTTTCGTTTACGTTCGAACAGAACGTTATAAATAACGTTTTCAGAGAACAATTACAATTTCAATTGTTTTTGGTTAATAAACGTTTTAAACCGTTTTTTTTTATATTTGGTATCGATAGGTATTAAACTACGTACGACGCACAGTTTACGATTTGACAAAACTAGGTGGACAAAAATCGGAAATGCAAGTAAACGATAATAAATGACTGTAACTTATTGGTAGAGAGGGTAATAATAAAATTAAAACCAAAAGTGTTTTATTATCTATAACAATATTTATTTACTTTTTAGTAAAAAAATTAAATCTTTGTGTTTCTTGTATGTGTTTTTTTGTGGCAGTTTCCTTAATAAAGTTATATATGGGTCAGATGATATCAATAAATACTTGATTAAATCGTAATTCGTTCTGTGACGCGAAGTTTTTAATGTGTGGCCCAATCGCACGTTTCTGATCTCTTTATTCTTGGCTTCTGAAGCCTCCTCAGACATTTGGCCTAGAGGTATGATTGAATGTCTCATAGTGTCTGCGCCATGTACTAAGATCTTGTGTACAGTCACTGGCATGTTATACCAATGGTAAAAATTTAAATATATGTCGCGAGTTTGTTTACAGTATGCTTGAAACTTGTCTGGATCAATTTCGTAGCCAGAAGCGATGACTGCAAGAATAGTCCCCAAACGTTCGATGAGGTTCTCATCTAGACCTGTGATACGCGCTGTTTCAGAACTATTGTAAAAGAAAGCCCGTGCAGTATTTCCATCGTTACTTGTACCGAATCCAGGTTTGACTTTGTCAATAATTAGACCTATTTCCTTAAACTTCTTCTGAATTTCTTCCTTTCGTTTCTTTTTCATTTCCTGCATTTGAGGTCCTCTTGCTTGCCATGCTCTAAATTCCATGCGATAAGAAATATTTAAAAGGCACTCCATGGTGCGAATATATGCATGAAGACTTGATATTCCAAATTCATACATGTTTCGATCAGGTTGTCTCTGTTTTGTATTTAAATTCATTTCAGCTGAAGTTGCTTTGCAAATAAAGCATCTTTGCGTAGAACTATTCTCAGACAAGACATTTCATACTTTGCCGTCTATCATAGAGAGGATCATATGATGACTAACAAATATATTAGAGTCATTTATCTTCAGATGTGTTGGAATTAAGTCTTTTATCTGTTTTTTTATGTATTCACATTCCTTTTTAATTAACTGGTTCGTTTCTTTCTGGTAGATAAATCTTATTATTCTACAAAATCTTGGAGAAGATGGACGAGGATTTTCCCAATGGTCACTATCTGCCACAAGTCTCAAGGGGACCAACGATATAATAAACATGTATTCATCGGTGCTCTCTACATTTGCAAAACGTTGTTTATACAAACTATGTCCTGAAGAACCGTCACATCCCCACTTATACATCATAGTATAATTTTGCTCCTTTGTCGAACTCAACAATACTTCCCCGAGAACATTCTTACATATTCTTGTAGACGTGTGATCTAAAAGAGCTTGAAGCTGAACCTCTGCCCATGTACGAGTATCACTCAATGAAATGAGTTCCACGGGAGGATAGCAATATTTTTTGGCTCGTGCTAATTGATCATAGCAAGGATATAACTGGTATCCCCTCTCCTTAGCTTCCTGTTGTAAACTCTTATACGTATGAACCGTTAAATTATTCGAAATGAACATAGCTAACGCTTCTTCAGCAGTATAAGGCTGTTGCTTTTTCTCAGAAAACACACTGCTTCCACTTACAGAATGAATACGTCTTCGAGCTTGCTTAAACGTAGTTGCACGTCTTGGTGATGCCATTGATACTTCTTGTATTAAATCAGCAGCGTCACGTTTGCCACTCGATCTAATGCTCAATTATGTAGTATAAGACAACTGTCCTTTGCTATATTCTCGTAACAAATTTTGGAATTTACGCGTTTTTATCTTTTTCGAACTGTCTTCAAAACTTTTTTGCGGTCTGCCACGAACGGAACTTAATTGTGATGGCACTGTAATCATGTTTAAAACCAAATCTTCACTGAGCCAGCCCTCATAAGAATGTAAAAACAAATCCAGCTTTCTTTGTTTACGCTCCCATTTTTCACGAATTTTTTCACTTTCATTTTTCATTAAAGCACGCAACAGCCTTTCTGCTTCTTGACTTAGGACCGGATCACCAAATTTAGTCTTCACGAAGTTAATAATTTGCGTTAAACGCCACTTAGCGGGTATTGAACGCCAAAAATCAAATAAAGACTTTCGCTTGATGCGGGCCCCTACAAAAAAAAAAAAAAAGTAGATTAGCGCAAAAAAACGCAGAATTTAATGATTTACCCAAGAAAATAGGATAAATAAGGAATCTGTTAAGACTATAACCATGATCTTGCCGCATATTGCAACATACTTTATGCTTAAGAATACTTTTGAATATGGGAAAAGTATGTAATTAAAACTGTGATTTTTAAAAGCCTGACATTATTATCTAAATTAAGCAATACATGATAAAATTATAACTTAATAGAAAGATTATTACCTCCGATTGAAGATTCCATCATTAAAAATTTTCGATACCACACAAAACACTCAGAAACATGCAAACACGATGACGTTACCGGTCGCACTGAGCGCGCACTCGACTACCTGCGATCGGAAGGGTAACTTTGGCTATTGTTATCGAAAGGGTCGCGCCGTGTTCAGAAATGATTGCTTTGTGTTATGTGTTGCCAGTGTTATTCAAGATTAAGAAACAAGTGATAAAATGTATTTATTTAGAAATTTTACTCTTATGTTTTTGTCCACCTAGAATATTAGATCGTAATTTTCGTAAACTGTGCGTCGTCTTGCGGAATAAACCGGTTTTTGCCCTGCGGAAATAACGTTCTCATTTCGTTTTCGTTCAGAACAAAATGATATACAAAGAACTGTTCAAAACGTTTTAAAAACGTTATTTTAAATAACGTTTCCGAGCCCTGAGTTCACCAACTAGCTTATTTACTTCAATAAATTGTTCTTTATGAGAAAATAAACTGTTTTAACAAGAAGTTATTATTAGTTATTTTTATACATTCTTCATGAAGTTATAACGAATAAACATTTTGTAATCATTTATTATTGGTAAACCTTTATTTAAATAACAATATGAGTAATAATAAAAAAAATGTTACATTATTATTCTGGTATATTAATAAATCGAATTATAAAAGAACAGATGAAGATGATTGTTGAAAAGAAAAATTAAAGCTTCATCGCGAGATTTGAACCCAGACCTATGAGTTTCTTAATCCAAGACGATACGCTGCACGCTACCGGAACTCAAATTACACAAGTAAATTTTAGCAATGGCATGAACCGACCAAGGTCATGTCTGTCGTCGCCGACGGTATGTATAAAATACAAAGAGTAACGCCAGTGTGTGAGTGTAGCGGTGAGTTTTGTGTTAATACATCACTTATACACACAGCTAGGTACGGCCTGTACCGCCACTTCATAGCAATATAGCCCTTAGTATGCGACTGCATTAGTGAATCTTGATAGTACCTATTTTCGACGGGCTGGGATGCACGTTGTTTGATTATTTCAACTCTGGGCGTTGGTGTAGTGTGTACAAGATCCAATGCGCGAAAAAAATATCTTTTAATTCGTTTAGTTTTTAGTTGGATCGTTGTTATAACTTTGTTGTTCCAGAAATTCGTTCCGGGTTTCAATGGGCAGGAAAACAGGAAAAGAATTAAAACCGTACGATTTGCATAAGTTTTATAACAATATGTAACTATCACTAAAATTTATAAGGTTTAAATATATTATGAATTCCCAAATTCAAGCTGACGAGACGATAAGTTAATTCACGATGAAAAGTGCTCTGCAACAAAACTACTGAACAAGTACTCACCATGTAACTTACTGCAAACCGTCTTGCAAGCCACAGAGGAATTAGTGAGGCCGGAATATCAGTCATTCTTTAATTATGGGATAAATAGATAGACAATTGAATAAGCAAAGCATAAAATAAACAATTTATGTGATCATTCTCTACCAATTCCGGACATATAATTAAAGGCAATCAGATAAAAAGACGGTCATTTATTAAACAATTTAGGGCTATCATAACAACGATAAATAAGTAGCAACGACACACATCAAGCTCTTAATAATACCAACTGTCTGCTCAACAAACAAGTTAACAACGCCAGTTCCTCGTAAAACACCCAGCCATCCACCCACCCATCCTACCGCTTAAGGCTGTTATTTTAGAGGAGCCTTTAGAAATTGAAACATAATCACTGTTCTATCAGCTCGCTTGTCATTAACATGTTATTAAATTGTCTCAGACACATCTCCGAAGTTAAATGGATGGTCCTTCAGCCACTTTTTTAACCGACGAAAAATCGGAGGAGGTTACTCAATTTGACGCGTATATTTCTTTTTTTTTATGTATGACCACGCATAACTTTTTCCAGAGTAGTCTGATTTTGATAATTCTTTTTTTATTGAAATGGGTATAATACCCCGAAATTGGTCCCATATAAATTTCGAAGAAAAATTCCAACCCTAAGGGTAAGAAAACAGGGGATGATTGATTGTTTACTCACAGATTTTAATACTGAGTTGTGTATTACTAAAAGTAATCAAAAATTAAGCATGTAGTAATTAGTAGATTACAGCCACAAAAAATAATAAAATAAAAACTTAAAAAAAAAAATCGCCGAAAAACCGAAAAGTAAAAAATAATAAACTTGCTTTGTCCAACCCCAATAACTAAGTTCGGAAGGCGGTGACTTTGGATATGTATTTAATTATAGGATATGTGTTTAGTTTTGATCCCTCGTCTCAAGCCCACGCTGTGAGCTCATGCCATTTTGTGTGTGGTTCGTGTAAGGTCAGTATTACATCGATGATTTAGGCAGTCGTTCGTGTAATCAGAACGGAACCCTTTTGTTTCGTTATGCTGTTACTTAACTAGGGTTGGCGAACATCATCTATGTACGAATCGGTGCCATTTGTTTTCTAAAGAATTTTCATTGCGTAGGTTTTGTTTTTAAATTATAGAATACAATATTAATGAAACAATCAAAGATACAAAATCTTCTGTCAGTTCAGGAAGATGAATGTGTTGGCCAGACAGTAGTAGTGATGAATGGCATCAATTTAGTTGATGATGATGATCTCTATAAGAAGCTTTATTAATATCAAGTTAGGAGAGTTTGTGCCATGTTCGAAGCTAGTCAGAGTATCTCAATATTATTGTTTGTTTCACGAAATTATAGCTAGCTAGTGAAATGATTAGATACTAAGATAAGATTATCATTTATTTGCTTAAACATGAGCACCTACAATACATACAACACAATTTATGCAAGAGATGTAATCTTCTTTCAGTACTCCGTGGATGTAATAGAGAACGGTCATGATATTAATAGTCCAAGGATGAACATGATAACATCCCAAAATAATCTTCAACATGTACCACATACATACGTACCTATTGTTAAAGGAGGAACTTACTTTTAATAGCTTTCTGGATCAAAATCAAAACAATTCGTTCATTTGAATAAATACAAACAATTTAAATATAAACAATTAGGTAGCCGGTGTGACAGTCGGACTGCATAAAGACTAAATTAAATTATCATTTAGAATAGTCTGCACAACTGTTACTGTTCTCCGGAACATTTCATAACATTTTAGCTACAAATTCTGTAGAGCTCAAGATGCGACTTTTGATGCCTACTTGCTGGGAATTGTTTTCACTTAGTTGTTCGAGACAGACTATCCAGTACATTCATGTTTAAATTTTTGGCGATAAAATATTGTATATTTTTTTTTTTTAAACAATCATAATACGTAGGTGATACAAGCATGTTAGGGTGACTGGTAATTAGTTACCGATATTTAAACACATGATTGTACTCATCATATCAAACAACTTTCCCAACTCTCCCAGGATATATTTTACCGCTATCAAATTGTAGTAAAATTCAAGAACATTTTTGCGTACGCATCACTTTGAAATTACTAAGAAAAATGTTGGGAGATCACATAAAAGATGGTCATCCACTGAAAAATCGCGGTGAGCGTAGCGTAATCTAATCGATCGATCCTTGTAGCTGTTATTATTAAACCACAAGCCCTAGCCGCCTGCTCTGAGAAGAAATACTGAATAAAATTTTTAAGTCTATCGGTCTTATTCATAAAATTTATCGAATATCTAAACAATTGCTTAAAGTCTGGTTTTCAATACGAAACCGGACTTTAGCAACTGTTTAGGTGGTCGAAAACTTTTTATGAATAAGACTGTAAATATACAATTTCGTTGTAATCATTTGATCAATATGTGCACGATAAGCCGTGCTATATGTGTGTGCATTTATCACATCGGTCAAAACTTTCCACAGTGGGACATTGGCTTGTGATGATAATATTATACATACATATTTACACGCAACTGCGTAGTCACTTATATTTATTCAGAAGAAGTAGGTATAATGAAGCCTTCTCGAATAAATAAACTAACTAAACTCTATGCGGTTAATGTAAAGGCAGGAAAGTAATAACACTCTGGAGCGATATCCCCACAATGCTTTTAATAATACCCGAGAGTTCAGTCCTAAGTACACAACGCGAGGTTAGTTTAAAAAGTCAAATATTAATATTGAAACAGCTGGAAAGAGAAGCGCCGAAGGAAAACTTACTTTAAGATTTTCACACAGAATTTGAAGTTGCGCGTTCTGTATATAAAACTTTAAATAATTGCGCTCTCTGTAAATCTGTACCGGCCCTGCATTCGATCTGTTAGATTTGATACTGTAGATAAAGTCGACCATGAATGTACAAAAATATTAATGAAACATCGACCCCACTCAAACCTATGACTGTACAAATACATAACGATGATTTAGAAAGCAATTAAAATGTGATTGGAACGAGGTTTTAAAATGGCTGCCGAGTATTTAGGCGGAAAAGCGGATGGATCCATCAAATGGTGCGATGCTGTGTAAAATACGGACGTTATTCCGGAATGAGGATATAAATTTCTAAACGTGTATTTTGTGTTGCTTTTTGGAAGCTCCGAGTAAACACACAGTTTATATGGTAAAATAAAATCAATATTCGCAACCTGTAAACGAAAAGTTCTACACTCGTTAATGATTTCTATGGTATCCTATCACATGAATGTCTAATGTGTATCAATAATATTTGGGAAAATTTATGATTGACGAAGCGAATTGGGACCACGATCGTAAGATAACACAGTCGTCCTATTCTGTAAAAATCTTACCGAAAAACTTAGATGAAGTGAATTAAAAAGTGAGATGTTATTTCACCTGATGCTAGGGATTGGGGGACACTTCACTTCACGGTGAGATTTATACAGAATAGAACGGCTGGTCTGCAACCTATCTATCCTTGTCTACAGAAAGTGGTGCGTGAGATGAACCGGTTGGGCAGTGGCCCTTTCACACGTTGGAGAGAACACCACCGGAGCCGCCATCTGCATCTCCCGGGTGCCTGTAGTCTTCACCCACTCCTCAGTCTACAGCCTCTGCAACCACAAGCGGAATGTACCTGACGACATCATTCACTCACTGGTTTGTGACTTTTAACAGATTTAAATACGAGTATATACGAGTATATGTTATGGAAGCATAATATAGTTAGCCGAATGGATCCCCCATTCCGCTAAAGACCCATAGTGAGATTGCGGTGCACCTGAAGGTCTACTCGTTAAATACAAAGCCCGTAGTTTTGTCAGAAGTTACGGACGATGCCTACTCACATAATGACACAAGTTTGGGTTCCCACGTAACAAGGAATGAAATAAGATTAGACAGCTGTCCGTACTTCTCGGGTACAGGGTTCGAACTACTTCCAAACGAGATAATGAGAGTAGCGTCCCTTTGTTAGAGTGTTCAAATAAATATAAAAATATCGCCGTGTGGATTGCTTCATACAGTTTCTATAGGATTTGATATCACAGCGTGACTGTCACCGCGATATACTCTCGCCCGTGTAGATGGCGCCTAAACTTTTACTGGCATCTGATTAACGATAAACAGAAACTGATGTATATGTTTGTTTGCAGAAAGAAAATGGTGGTATTATCATGTTGAACTTGTTCTCCGACTTTGTGAAATGTGCTCCCAATGCTACCATCTCTGACGTTGCTGGTAAGTGGTTGTGCTCAGATAGCATTGAATACTTCACTATTGGTGTATTTATTAAAAAACAGCTGCACCCGCGGTTTCATCCGTATCGTCTCTATCTCGTTGGAGTATTAGGCTGAAAAGTAGTTTTATGTCCTGCTAAGCCATATAGCATAAATAGCATTGGGAAGTTTAATTATAGACCACAGGTGCATGTCGGTAACAGACTAAGTACGAGTACACCAACCAATTATGAGCACTGAGCACTGAGCAGTGATACTGCTCATAAGGCTCAGTGCCTTATCAAGAGACCTCTATGTAAGATGTGATATACTCGTATGAGGATGAGTTTTAAGGTTATGTTTGATCATCATTCAACAAACCCATTTGGTAAGTTAACTCAGATGTTAATAAATTCTTGTTTAATTATGGATTTCTCTATTTACAGCATGTTTGGCAGAACGTTGAACATACGAAAATGGTGGATAGGTGGGGTTATCTGCTACTTACTCAGCCCTAATTTATTTGGCCCTGGCCCCTGGATATTTTTTTATATATTTTTTTTGCTTTCTTCTAGTTTCACCACTTTCTTAACTTTAAAGTGTAATTTTTATTAAAAATGGGTAAAACAGGCAATAAAAAAAATCTTTAATGTTGCAGATTCTTATAAAATTATTGCTTTATTCAGATGTTAGCTAGAAAAAAAGTTATGAGTCCTCAAACTCACAGAAAGATGTAAAAAATACTCAGGTATATCTTAATTTCAACTTGCATTTTTTTTTAAACTAGGGAGCCAGGGCCAAATAAATTAGGGGTAAGTAGCAGATGACCCCACCTACGACCATTTTCGTATGTTCAACGTTCTGCCAAACACCCGGTATTTTTTTTATAAAACATTTTCAGAGTAATTTAAGCATCCCGACACTACTCAAATAGTAACTTGTTACAAACTCAAATCACCAATGATTAACCAGAATGTAACATCACTGGTTATCCGACGCTGGTTCGTACACGACGCGACTTACTAATGTGTTATTTTTACTAGCTTGTGATTGGTTGCTTTGTGAATAGCACGCTTCTGGACTAACTTTCTCGTCTTAAGTAAACAAATTCTCGTAAAAATCACTTAAAGATGTGCCAGGACGCAATATGTTTCCGCCATACGCTGATAATGTTACTGTTGTTATTTCATGTTGTTTGCGTTGCATTCACAGGCACGTTCTCAAAGAATGAACATAACGGATCGGCTTTATAGCCGAGGCAACTTTAGCATCACGTTCAAATGAATGTAATTTTCAATTATTCAACCCATTCAACCGAATGACGTCCACTGCTGGTACATAGGCCTCCCCAAAGAATCGCCACTTCGACCGGTTCTATGCTACCCGTATCCAGTGTATTTCCGAAAGGAGTGGGAGGCTTTCCAACGGTATGTCGTTCGGTACTTTGATAACGACCAATTCAATGAAGGGCCACCTGTTCTCTGACATGTTTCGAGTAGGTATCAACGAAAATTACGATCTTAACCAAAATTGCCAATCACTGTTTTAAACGTTTCTACCCAATTCCAGAAATTTCTTTATTAACAGCTCTCTAGTGACATAAGGCATGAGTTTCCAACAAACGTGAACTGTTGAGATGTTTCATTTCGATTCCAAAAATATTGACTCGGACTGTCGCAATTTGATGGACCCTCACGACGTGTTAGTTGCGACATCGATATTTAAAAAAACTTTTTGTTTACTTACTGTTCAAGTAAGTAGGTACGAGTACTATAGGAACTAAAAATGTTTTCTTATGCAATTCTTGTTCAGGATACTGCATGCATTTTAATTATATCTAAAAATCTGGACTGTTATTGAAAGCTGTGACATGAATGGATCGCTACGAAAATGGATATTAGTCACTTGTAAGCAACGATTAACAAGGTAACACGTACGTGTATCGTCACATAGTTGACAAAGTTGTTAGATAGTACGTGAACGTCTTCATGATCACATCTGGATCGACGCTACTTCCCCAAGCTAGTTTAAATCAGCTCATACTCGTATACTCCAGATGCAACTATAATCCCATGTTGACAGACGATGTACTAATAACATTAGCATGACCCCATTGGACTAAATTATTATAAGGATTAACACGCAGTCATTAAATATTTTGAATGGATAGCTGTACAATGTGGCGTTTTAAGCCGCCAGGCCGTTTTATTGTGTCAAGTAAATTAATGTGAATATAAAAGTGCCCACCCGGGAGACTTATCAGACTAATGGTTTTTATAACAGCTAGATATACCATAACTGGCTGATTAACGATATTTTGCTGTTCACCACTCTCTAACCATTGGTTAAGTACTGTAATCGGATGGTTAACTTAAGCAACGTGGCCAACTCAGTTTGACCGTAGGTTTATGCTTTCTAATTTGAAATTTTGGATTGTGAATCGCTTTTAGTTACAAAACAAAAATGCAAGACTCTTTGAGTTACTTATATCTTTGAAGAGGATAATGTGTTAGATGATTTTGAAGATATATAATTTTGCACACTCCCCGTATATTCCAAACACGGCGCAATAATTTCGAGGAATATGACGAGAAAGCATTTGGTACAAGATTTCGTGCATACAAACGTAGTGAGTGCTGTGAAATTACTTGATTGAAAATAATTTTGAATAACCAAGCCCGTTTGCAGTGAGTGCCGAATGTATTATATTTGTCAGTCAGATGCTTCCGACCCATTTTTTTCGGCATTTGTCATAGCGTCTTTAAAAAACAATGTTAAACCATACGATCATTAGGTCGTTTTCGAGTCGTCGAGTCGAGTTATGTTGTAGTTTGTGAACTCGGGTCTTAGTTCACTGCGAATACACGTCTACGTCTGTTTAAATGATTATGTACATATTGTCGATCAAACTGTTTGAAACATGTCATTAAACATAATTATAATTCAGTGGACGGCATTCTCATCCTTTAAACCTTTAGAAAAAAAAAATGCAGTTCGAAAATGATACAAAAAAAATATTTTCTAGATAAACACACCAATTAGTATTATTAGTAAGACGAAAATCAACAAATCTGTACATGTAGAAGTAAATTCTAAAAATATATCAGTATAACCATCAGATTTGTGAATAATCTTTAGAAGTTTGAACACTATACGTACATAAATCATTGTTTGTATACAAAAGTATAATGTTTACAAATAGGTATATATATATAGAAGGCGGGGGCTGTATACAGTCCCCGCTTGCTCGATATGTAGGGAAATCTCTTATGATTTATTAAGCTGGCCGCGTCTACTGATACCGGAACTTACTACACCATAAATATATTAAGTTGCTTGTATAGAAAGAGTGGCTAGTCTGTTTGTTATTGTCAAGGAAATCATGTCACTATGTTTAATTAGGTTCTTTTTAACCCCCGACGCAAAAACGACGGGGTGTTATAAGTTTGACGTGTCTGTGTGTGTGTGTGTGTGTGTGTGTGTCTGTCTGAGGCAACGTAGCTCCCGAACGGATGAACCGATTTTGATTTAGTTTTTTTTGTTTGAAAGGTGTATTAGTCGGGAGTGTTCTTAGACATGTTTCATCAAAATCGGTTTAGCCGTTTGAAGATTATCAGCTCTTTTCTGGTTGAAAAACGGATTTTAGCCTCTGATCAACTCCAAATTTGGGATTCTATTACTTCAATGATATTAGACGAATAAAATAACCTTGAACTGATGCTGGAGCAACACCTGGAATTTCCAGGAAACCAAAGTTATTCACCAACAAACAGCAGAAGTATCGTGTTTGGGCTCATTGAAAAGGTCTCAATGAATAGATTATAGATAAATGGTGATTTAAGGGAGACATTAAGTTTAAAAAGCAAGAAATAAAAAATAAATTAAAATTTTAAAAAACCCCCGACCTAAACAAAAACTCAAAAAAGTAAAAAATAATATTTATAGGCTTTTTAATTTTAACGTAATATTTTGATCAGGGCATTGTCAAGTCGGGGGACGGTCAATGAAAACGCCAAACAGAGGCCTAGCCGTCCCCCGACTTGACAATGCCCTGATCAAAATATTACGTTAAAATTAAAAGGCCTATAAATATTATTTTTTACTTTTTTGAGTTTTTGTTTAGGTCGGGGGTTTTTAAAATTTTTATTTTTATTTTTATTATTAATGTAGATTATTTTACATATTATTATTGTGAACGAGAGAACGTTGTAGGCCTTACAGACTGTAGATTTGTAAACGATTTTCTCTGTATTCGTCTTAGTACCTGGTACTTATTGACAGGCCTGCACTGTCCTCCCAAACATTTTATTTTTGTAATTTGAAAACATTGGTAAAGCCAATTATTTTTAAAAGAGTAACCGTGGAGTTTCTTGCCGGCTCTTCTCCATAGGAAACAACAATTTGGAATCGTGCACCTAGCTTCTGACGTTTCATAACTGCCCATGCTGCACCCTAATTGCGTAACTCACGATTGATCATAATTGGTTTCGTCTTCACAGTTAAACAATATTCATTGCGTTATTTATGTTGTCGAACAGACACATTTTTCGAACATACGAAGCAATGGTTTAACAATCCCTTTCAAAACGATACAGATTATGATGAATCGTGAGTTACGCAATTAGGGTGCAGGTTTATATGAAATAAAAATATTTTGATTTGATTGATTTGATTTGATTTGTTATTCGTAATCTTGAAGTTGTTAGGATTTTGCTAATAATGTGGTGAAAGCTAACTTTGTACTGTTACTTGGGATGACGCGTCAGTTCTCTTTTTACAAATAATACATTCATTAAACAAAAGTTATATGGCCTACTACACAAACCTTTCTAAGTTTTTATAATTTATCAGCTTATCGCCTAATTTAAAAACCATAAAAAGGCTTTATGTGGCATGTTTTCACTTTGTTTCATATTTTACAATACATAACTCGATACCTACCTCTATCTAGACATGATCTAGATACTTTAAATCTGTTTCCCAACAAAAATCTAAGTATACCCTAATGTCACGGAACAAAGTTAACGTAAGTAAATCCACGGTATTATCTTGCGGGTGATGTTAACGCTGCATCTGATTTATTAGCATCCCTATCGGACCGAGACGGAATACAAACTTCCAACAGCTTTGCTAGTTTTGGATCAGCGGCCATCGAACGTACTTGATATTCATAATAATATTACGAGTTCGGAAGCATACTCGTAGTATCTAGATCGGAAGTTTAAAAATTAGCTGATGAATGGCATATAAAATCTCCAGCAATAACTGTGGATTCTTAAATTTATGGTTCATTTAAACGGAGCTAATAATTTACTTGTTAAATGCAGTTTTAAGTTGAAGCAAGAAAATTAAAGTCGTGGCGGCTAAACAGCGTGGATTGCGGAACTTTTAACACAGCTTTCACTTATTGTATTCATAAGTCATTTATTTCATAACAAAATACATTGTGTTGAAAATTACATTAATGAGAGATAAAATATAAAAACATTGAGCACATTCATATTTGAAATTTATTATTTAAATTTATTAACGCATTACATTTTAAATATGAATCACCAACAAATCATTGATCAAAATGAAATTTAAAATTCATTATCAAGTGTAAAAATAAAACTTACGTAACAAAATGATTCACATTTAATTTAATTGTGGCTGTCGTTTATCATCATTACGTTTATTATATCATTAAAATATGTATGTGTTTTTGTTTAAACCTGCTTACTCCTACTGATAGGAAAAACTTCACTTCCAGATTTTGTTTGCCAAAGGGTCAGGAACCAAATCAGATTGCCACGCCAGTGTTAGGCCTGCTTCGTTGACGACACCCGTCATATGATTCTTTTAAATTAAAATCCTCCATCCTCGTCCTAAGAAAGCAAAGCGAGCATATCACTGCAGTTACTGGTGAAAGGCTTGCATAGCCCGGCCTCAGCCAAGCTATACCTACAGCCAACACATACCAATGCTCCCCCCGAGTGGCTTCACGCATTGTCGTTGGGGGGGGCTCAGTAAACGTGGTTTCCCAGCCACGGTAAAGCGAAGAGGAACCCAAAGGTGGAGCCATTCGTCAGGGCTTTTGTCTTCAAGCCGATGACGTAGCGGCCAAAAAGTATGTGGGTGAGGCGCACCGCAACTGAGGTGGGCCGCGATGTCGAATGTGAGCATCGCGGCTGAGGGTTACGGGCTGCGGCAGAGGAGGACTGCCGGTGCTTCCGAGCAGCGCTCTTCCCTTCCATGGTCTGGACGGGGCCGCCACCGTTTGATGGCGAACGCGGTGGGGCCGCAGGGGAAGAGGAGTATCGGTATTAAGCCGGCGTTGGCCGCTCTCCTTATCCCCTGCAACCGAAAAGTGGTAGGCGGAACGGCGCATGTGTTCCACGCGCGCCGTTGGAGATGTCAGCAACTACTGGTGGGGTCCGCAAGGGCCAATGCCTGCCAGGGGTGCGGGTCTCGGGACAAGTTTCACTCTTGTGGCAAAGAGTCGCTCGTTTGTTTAGTTTCAAAGCTGACTTGTGGAGTTGGTGGGCTCGCTTCGCTCGCTCGATTTTAGAATATGCTTGTGTGTTACAGTCGTTTGTCTTGTGGAGGGCTCATTTAACTTGCACATTGCTCGAATTAGTGCTCTGCTCAGTCGTGGGCTCGCTTTGCTCTCACGTCACGAAACTGTGCTCGCTGCAATGGGCTAATCTCCTATCGTTAAGTCAGATTAGTTTGATGTCAATATGTCCATTCATTAATAGTTGGCATAGAACAAGATTGGCCGGAGTTTTCTGGCAACACTGACCATGGATTATGATAGGAACTCTTCTCACTTGGTTAGATCAGATTACAGTTACGATTACAGCAACGTTTTTTCGAAATAAACGGCGCAGACTCAGACTGCGCCTACTTAAATTTTTAACTAAGAAAAGCTACACTTTTCAATTACCTTCTGTATATGATATCATTTCTAACATTCAGCAAGTGTTATTGTCGCTGTTATAATTTAGCTTTGCAGTATTTACTGTAGGGACAAGTCAACCAAGCTTACAATTTCAATTTGCACCTAGCTTCTGACGTTTCATAAGTGCCCATGCAGGTTTATGTGACATAAAATATTTTGATTTGATTTGATCTCCAAACTGTGTTGACGTCAAGTTACGTGTTCCACAGCTGCCATACCAATAGTTTTTATACTAATATTATCAATAGGAAAGATTTGATTGTTTATTTGTTTGTTTGCATTGAATAGGCTCCGAAACTACTGAACCGATTTGAAAAATTATTTCACTGTTGGGATGCTACACTGTCCCTGGGTAACATAGGTTATGTTTTATCCCCGTATTCCCACGGAAACGGGGATAAAACTACGCGGGTGCAACCGCGGAGCGTTACTAGTATTATAGTTTCATCCAGCAGAATATTCACTCAAGACTGATGGTAACGTGTGAATATTATGTACGGCTCCCAATTTACTGCGGCGAGACCTCACTACATACAATAAGTACATGTTTGCTCAATGTTCTCTACACAGATCCAGTTTATCACAATGTTGCCACAAACAAAACTTGCTTACATGCAACAAATCATGTTTATTTGCGCAGGTCCGTGACTAGATGCGCACGAACGGCGTTGAGCCCGAGGAGCACCCCGACTCGCCCAACAACAACGGGAATTGCACCAGCAACGCATTCTACACCGAATATGTGTAGGTTGTCACTAACTCGTAACACAGGACTGCTGATTTATACTATTTATATTTGTTAGGGCGTGTATCCCATCTCTTTCCGTGGGTGTCGTAGGAGGCAACACACACAAAGTAAAGCGTCTATCTGGGTTCGATCCTACGACCTACAACTCGTAAGTCAGGGCTGCTACCACTAGGTCATCACTGCTCTCGTTGATTAAAAGATTATTCTTATTGAATGTATGCAACAGCACCATCCCATTTCTTCCCGTGGGTGTCGTAGGAAGCGACTAAGGGACTTACTAGAGAATGGGCAGCAGCGTTCTCTATGCATTTTACCACCATACTGCGATCGCCAACACGCCTGCCAAGCGTGGCGATTATGGCAAAACCCCCCTTTTGGGTGAGGCTTATGTCCAGCAGTGGACGTATTTCGGCTGAAATGATGAGGGCGTGTATTTAGTGGTACGTCAATAAACGGACTTCGAAATACAGGACAAACGACCTCATTCTAAATTAATAAATGAAACTGCTTATTTCAGCTCTTTCAGTCATCAACTTGATCATTCATATAAATAGATTTGTAAACTGTTTAGTAACATCTAAGTAAGAAGCAGTGAAATCAATATCTTTTAAGTGGTATTATTTGAAATGAGCAAAGACAAGAAACAAAACGAACTGTATCAATTGTTGAGACTATTGTGAGTAATATCAATAGCACCATGACTGAGTCAACATACGTATTTTCGTTGCTATTCTGTAGAGATCTACGATACCTCCCAATATACCACAACGAGGACGAAAGCGACACCTTTAACGACTTGATACAATACTAGTTCTACACTTACAATGTCCCTACATTTGTTTATCTCATTTGAACATAAATATTTATTTAATCGGTAGTTCTAATGACGAAAATCAGTTTAATCTATGTAACAACTGCCACTGAAATTCTAATTTGAACTATCATAGAAAGCGCGACCCAGTTCAAACGACACACGAATTCTGAATCTATATTCTAATCTAATTCTGAAGCTCATACTGAATCTACTAGAATTCTCGACATGGGAGTTCAAATCATATCATTTCACATTTTACGTCAACTACTTGCATACAGTCTACCACGAGCCACGAGCTCCAGTGCTCAAGAGCACATCAAACTAATAATGTGCTCCAAAATGATCGAACAATAAACGCAGACAACTTGAAGTGGTCACATACTCCAAAATTCAGTTTACAATTAACAAAAACTCATTGAAAATTTTGTAATCCCGATACTAGTATTCATTACAATTATGTTGTGTCCCATTCGATTGCACACGACAACTATGTATATGGTAACTCGAGCAGCGAGTGAAATTGGCGAGTTTCGTTTTCACATCCCGTTTGGTGTGTCACTGTAAATATTTGATCGTTCGTTCAAATTGATTGACAAAAAAAATTGTTTGGTGAAAAAAGAGTGAAAAAATAATTTTCGTCAAAATATAGAAATATTAAATACATATGGGCAGTCGCGTCCAGCGATACCGTCAACGGAATGGAATCAAACTGTCAGATGACCCAGTCATCCAACAGTTTGATTCCATTTGATGCGTGTTTAACATGATAAATGTCTGGGTACCAATAAACGATGGTCCACACTTGTTTAGTTAAAATCTACTTCCAATGAATCGATGCTTTACAGGATTAATTTTGTGCTGCTAGTGCTTTTCAATTAGCGGATTAAACATTAGTATTCTAATGCATATTAAATTCATTAATACCAATAGGATTTTGAAACCGCAATTTATGAACTTAAATTAATGGTTGTTTATCAAAACTATTTGTTAGCTTATCATCGAAAATAATTTCGTATATTTTAACAAAATAATAACTGTGTACGATAATTAGGGTTGCAATATATTCATGTTATTTTTTTTTTTTTTGTAATTCAATTTCATTCAAAACCGAACAAAATTATGAAAATCCGAAAAAGTGTGGCGGGTTTTTAACCGATGATGTAACTACGTCTATATGTGTCTGTTTAATAATTATTCAAGATAGCCTCTGTCATATTTCATGAGCGTGAGTATGGAAATGGAATATCAGCCACTATTAGCAGGCAATACTGACTTTCTCATTAATAGTTAATGAGTAGTTCAACCAATGACCGACCTCGACAATGCAATTTCAATATATGTTATCCATATAAATGACGCGCACTACAAGCTCCTGAAAGTTATAATGAACAAGAGAGCACCAGCTCACGCAGTTTATAGTTCATTGATTCATCAGAGCTGAGTCCTGGACTCAGAACAAGATTTTAGTAAAGAAAATTAACTGCAAGCGGTAAGACTAACTGTTTGCATTCAACCGGGTTTCAAATATATATTTTTCAAATGTTAGTCTACATTTTAATGTTTTCTCTGAACTGAACGGTTCACTGTTTGGTATTCATTTGTTTTTTAATTCTGTTCAATATGAATACAGGCTTCGGTCTATTTTAAGTATGGCCTCAGTTATTCCTGCACTAGATACGTTTCAGTAAGCTGCCGGTACAGTTTCCAGTTTTAGTAGATTCAATCATTAATCATAGCTATCGGTAAGCGAGAGGCAATGTCGTACGTGGTCGTACTGAACTAGTTGCAATTCATTATGTTCAACGATTTATTTAATTAATTTTGGCGTAATTTATGTGCAACATTATGGCAGATTTGGGTATTTCCAACCCATGTTGGTTAATCCGAGCAAGAGTATCGTCTTTGGGGGTACACTACATAAAAACGAAAACCTTTATTCCGTCAGTCACAAATACGAATTTCAAAATACCGATTTTCATAATTCCTAATGGTTTTAAATTCCGAATATAACAACTCCGACTTATCATTTCACGACGTTTCATAAGTGCCCATGCAGGTTTATATGAAATAAAAATATTTTGATTTGATTGATTAATTACTCCTATTTTTATAATTCCTAAATTTCAATATTCCTAACATTTATAATTCTCAAAATAGCGAGTTTCAATAGATCGAATAACAAAAAGTCCGACTTAGTGATAATTCGAAACATCAAAAATACGAATTCCGATTATTAAAATACCGATTAATACAATTCCGAAATAAAAACGCATTGTAAAACTGAATAGCAAGACAAATAAACACTTAATTGCTTGTCAGAGAGAAGTATAATATTATGTTTAGTATGAGGAGCATACAGCATGCAAGCAAGCATGCAAGCAGACATGCAAGCAGGCATGCAGCATGCAAGCAGGCATGCAACAAACAGCAAGCATTGTTTCCGTCACGGCACCGGCGCTGCAGGTTTTGGGCGGCCCCACCCCTTCGCGCCTACGCGGGCTTAAATTACACTCTAAGGTAGAGCAGACAAGACTGCGTGAAGTCGGTTTTACAGCAATTCGTTTCTGTCACGAAATTGTGTAGCACATGTTGACTTTTAGTTCCGAAGCGATCAACTGCTTCACCGCACTGACAGCGATGCGGAGCCACGGAAGTAGCTCGCAGGCGTAGACTTGTAGCGAGCCGGAAGGTAGAGTCACCCAGCATAGTACATAAGTTAGGTGACGGTAGTGCCTGAACCCAAAGACCCGACTCCCATTCTCCCACAGCCAGCAGGCGGGCACGCTCAGCATTATTGGTGGACGTATTAATGAGATAATTCTGTACCAACCTGCAGAGCGGCTCATCCCACTGTCTCTGGGAAGATGGGTTCACGGGCTGACCCGTATTCGGACAAGCCATCTTTCAGGCGTTCATGGCATCGGTCAAACACGGCATCTCAGACTCAACCTGGGAAGGGGCATTTTTGTGGTTAACTTTTTGGTGCTGTAGACCGAGGACAGGAACGCCGTAAGCTTACACTAGAAATTTTGGGGAGGCCGAGTCCACAAAAACGGATGGGTAGTGCGGTCGTCCAGTGCCACGTTTAAAATGGATGTTAAAGTGAAAAATAACAGACTGGCCATGCGACATAAATAATTATTTTAGCATTTATAATCTGTATATATATATAAATGAATCCCTATTTCCCTTGGTCACGCAATTACTGTGCTCCATCCATCTGCAAGTTCTGCCTTGACGAAAACCAATATCTCCGAGATATCCAACTACCGTGAAACATGCACCATCGCACGTTGTATTATGCACGCTCCGACAGTGTGAACGTATCCGATATTGGAGCAGCTGTTGGTCTGTGAATACTGGATGCCCCAGCGATGCTGCACAGAATAATGTTTATAAATAATAATTGTACGGGAATGTGTGGGTAGTTCATAATTTGTTATTGGTATAACCTAACGTAACCTGACCCTGCTTAGCGGGTTCAAGAGCTAGTCCGTTAACAGTTATAATACTTTACCTCTGCTTTTCGTCGCGGTCAAATTCAAAGTGATCTTTACTGTCGATTTGTCATGGTTGGTCTTGGATGGACTGACACTGACACGTCTGTCAACACCAAAATCAAAATATTTTACTTTATATAAACCTGCGTGGTCACTTATGAAACGTCAGAAGCTAGGTGCACGGTTCCAAATTGTTGTTTCCTGTGGAGAAGAGCCGGCAAGAAACTCCACGGTTACTCTTTTAAAATTATTGACTTTAACAATTTTTCAGAGATAAAATGTATGGGAGGACAGTGCAGTCCTATCAATAAGTACCAGGTACTTAGACGAATACAGAATAGATAATCGTCTACAAATCTACAGTCTGTAAGGCCTACAACGTTCTCTCATTCACAATATGATAATGGAAATCGCATCGTTTTTTGAAAAGGCCTAAATTTTTGCGTACATACAAGATATTTTCTAGGATATAAAGAGAAGAGTTAATATATCAATTTCGCTGAATTTGTTTCTAAGTGACTCGCGAGGCCCCATTTTATAGATTGTTGGGTTGCTGCTGTCAGAAGTAAAATAACTGTGAACGGACGTGTATGATGACATAGCAGGCGCAGAGGAGAGAAATGGCTGTATTAGACAGAAGCTTCAAATTAAAAAACGAATTCTAGCATTAGTTCAAGCTTAATTTTAGCTTTGGTTCTAGTTTTGCTCCAAGCTTGATTTTAGCCGTGATCAAAGTTGAAAAATTATTAAAATGTGTCAAATTTTTTAATGTTCGAACATTACTCTAAGCACTAAAACTCGTAGTTTGAAATCTTACCTATATGTTTTTGTCGGTCAGAAAATATTGAACTTGCCACCATTACTCCTAGCGAAAAGACGTTTTCACGTCAAAACATGAGCCAATTTCACACTGAATTTATAATAATGAACCTACCACGCGTTCCGTCGTATCAGTCACATATCCACTAGTATATGTTATACTAATGGAAGTAATCCCTAAGTAAGTGGAAAATCTTTCAGCGGAACATTGAATAACAGAATTAAGTTCATACCTTTTTCCATCGAGGAAAGGAAGTTCGGAAAAAGTAACATAGTTCGGCCAAGTTCAAACGGTCGTAAAAATACCTCGGCGGGAATTTATCTCGCACTGAGAAAAGAATAAATATTTCGTATCGAAAAGTCGTACAAAATGATTTCCACGCCGAAATAGCGAAAAGAAAAAAAAAAAAACCGGCAGAAATATCTGCGCGCAAGTCTTGCGTGTACCATTTGAAACGAGCGAGCTTAGAAAAGAGAGACCTTGTCTAAACACCCCCTAAACCTCGCGGTTCTGTGGCGAGCGGGGTTTCGAGTATTTCTAAAGAATTGGCGGCTTACACACGTGTGGAATTAACCTGCGCACAAGTAGTAGAATCAATCAACGTGGTTGTTTTGCTGGGCAATCGCTGGGATAACCTACTGCGCATGCGTTCTCATTAGAGATGTTAGACTCGATGTTTTTGTGCGTGAAACTTCAGCTATCGAATTTTCGGGCGTCTTGAACATTGGGTTGGGACGCCCCGTCGCGTCGTCGCGACGTGTATTTTTTGTTATAAGCATTTATATTTGTTTCTGTATTTTGTTATAGAAAATTATTCTGTTATATTTATTAATACGTAGATCAGTTATGCAAATATCATTATTATATTTATCCAGCAAAACTCCACAGCATGAGTTTCATAAAAGTACATAATATTGATTTACGTTAGTTAAATTCATGATAACAAGTAAATTAGACGCAAATATATTTATCGATATTTCACACGGTCAAGTTAGTCGACAGTCACCTCACTCAAACCGTGAGATTCCCGCCGAAATCAGCCTTATGAAACTGTTGACAGTACCCGCGCGCAACCGGTGTGCGATAGACGTCCTCATGCCACAGGCGACGAATAACCCTCGCGATCAAGGTACGTCACTGAAAACTCCTTTTTTGAAAACCTTTTTTTTTTATCAACCTTAAACCTCTTTAAATATTTCAAACATTATGACAGCGTTAAATATGATTTTTAATTCTATTCGAAATTTGGGTGAACGTCTTAGGTCGGGAGTTAGGTATGTGACAGCGAAATTGTTTTAAAATAGAGGAATTTTTCGGGTGTTCTAAGCGGATTTTTCGGATATCTAGCGTATTGTTTGTGTGTGGGTTGAATATAATGTGTGAGTGCAATGAAAACTTTTACAAACTTGTAAGGCGTGATTTTTTCAAGTTTTATTATCAGAATTTTTATCTGGGTTAAACTGTGATTTTACCCCATAGCCTTGGTACTAATGACCAATTTATGCGGGAGGATACACTAAAGTGACGGGGGTGTACTAATTTCAGATGGCCTTCGAATTCACATTAAATGGAATTAATTACAGTCCTAACGGTGCTTTGTTTGTAAATAGACCTGCCAATGTTGTACGTACTATGTACCTATTTAGTGTGTTATACATTATCTTCTTCTCGAGATGATGGAACGCACGATCCCCGCATAGAGCCTCCGGCAGGAGGCTTTTGGCCCCCCTAGATTGGGCAAGAGCCGCTTCAACGCAGCCCCGGCCCGCTCCAGTCTGGGAGCCAAACGGCGGAAATGCTCCGCGAAGTTCCACCGGCTGTCGAGGACGAGTCCCAAGTACTTCATCGTCGACTCGACGCCGATGTGAACCCCTCCCACCGTTATCTGGGAACCCGTCGGTGGTGCATTCCGAGGACCATGAAACCACATGGCCTCGGACTTGTGCAAAGCCACCTCGAGTCCCAGTTGCCGGATCCTATCGACGATTGTCGCAACCCCGTGTGTTGCTAAGTCAGTCGCCGCCTGGTACGACCTCCCTTGCGCCAGGACTAGCGTGTCGTCAGCGTAACAAACTACACTGACGCCGCCAGGGAGGTCGGCCCGCAGCACCCAGTCGTATCTGATGTCCCACAGATGCGGCCCCAGGACCGATCCCTGTGGGACACCGCACGACATCTCTCGCCGGTTCCACTCTCCAAGGTGACCGGGGTAGATGACGGCCCTGTCCGTCAAATAGGCCTCGACCACACGACAGAGGTAGGTCATCCGGTGATACCGGAGTGCCTCCCTGATGCAACTCCAGGGCAGGGTGTTGAAGGCATTGGCGAAATGAGGGGCTTGTGGCTAAGTAACAATAGCGGCATGGGTCGATGGATCAGCCGCTTGCCGCGGTTGGTCCGTGGATGGGTGACCATCTTTACATACCAAGACCTCTCCATGCCTCGGAAAGCACCTTAAACCGTTAGTCCCGGCTGTCATTTGTGAATCTTTGACAGTCGTTACGGGTCGGCAGAAGCCCGAAAGTCTAACAACCAGTCTTACCAAGGGGTGTCGTATTACCCAGTAACTGGGTTGTGGAGGTCAGATAGGCATTCGTCCCATGTAAAATACTGGCAATCAGGTGCATCCGGTTAGACTGGAAGTCTACTCCAAAGTCGGCTTATGTGCGAACATACGACTTGCAATCCGTAAGTCAGAATTATGGTTACCTAGTTAGTCATCATATTTGTCGAGAATGTTACATTTTTTGTGTAATAGGATGCAGACAGATACGAGAATTTTACAGGGCTCGACTGCCTATCTGACCACCACAACCCAGTTACTGGGTATTTTGCTGCCCCTTAGGAAAAGTAGTTCTCAGACTTTCGGGCTTCTGATAACCCGTAACGGCTGTTAAATATCCACGAATGACAGCCAAGACCAAAGGTTTGTCATGCTATCCGAGGTACGGAGGGTTCTTGGTATGTCAATATGGCACCACATCCGCGCTCACCTAGTTTTCTCATTAAAATAACGTTATTCTGATCAAAAACATTTCAAAATAGTTCCTCTGTGTAATGTACCCTCATTCCAACGCTTTGGCAACATTCATGAGCTTCGTTTGTAATTTCGCACATGATAGCGTCGAATTCATAGCCGCTGCAGTACGAGTATGTGCCACGCTTTCACTGGCTACCGCGAATTCCCTGATAAATCTCTGTAATGACATGCAAAACACATTCGTGATCACAGTTCATTGTTATAGCTAGCTAGATAGATACGTGATCCTTTCCGAACGAGTAGTCTATTTTAGGGACTACCATTGAACTGATTGTACAGAAAAGCTTAATGGCATCGATGCTTTATTTTTGAAAAGTGGACAGCCTACTTCATGTTTTTAAAACATCATGATTCATTAGCCTAGGCTAGGTTTTTATCAACTATGTTTGGGTTAGCTTCCAGTCTAACCGGATGCAGCTGAATACCAGTATTTATATATTTGACATCGAGCAACAACCTATCGGAGTCCCACAACCCAGTTTCTGGGTAACACGATATCCCCTGGTAAGAGTGGCTGTCAAATTTTCAGCGGGCTGAGTACTCGTAGCGACTGTCAAAAACATTTCATATATGACAGCCGGGACCAACAATGCAAGCGTTGCTTGAAGATCGACCGTTTAGCCACGAACCCATGATTTTTAAACGTTGACATAATTAATAGAGTTACTTATATTGACACTAGTAATCTGGACACATCTATAAAAATTGTCTGAGTTCAGATCTATTTAAAACGACAAAAATGGCACCTTGTATATTCTGTTTAACCTGTTTTTCATTTCTAAGCGCACTCATCTGCTAAGGGTTGTCCACACAACACTTACTAACGACATAATAAAGTTTTATTTAGGATATTAAACCCTAGTTTCGTCGTAAAACCTTGCCTGTTTACCTGACGAAGCCCTAAAGTCATATTTTACAAAGTAACATGAAGCTAGAGGCATTTATTGAAATTCGATGTGCAACTTGTAACGTACGAGATTGCCATCAATGATTTTGCACGAACACGCTACAACAACGAATTATTCCACCGAGCGCCTCACTGGTGGGGCCAAATGGAATGCCTTAGATTTTGCAGTGGAATCTGCCGCACTAATTCGGTTTGGTGGGATAGATTCCACTATTCTAAAATCATGTGGGATTCTGTCCTACTAGGGTTGGCACCTAACAATAAAATCACATAATATTTTTTTTGCAAATTTGTATTTCATGTTTGTTTCTCGAAGGAAACAGGTTGTAAGTCACAAATTCATCACACGATTTGTCACAAATAAAAAATTATCATCATTTTCCTCCAAACCTTATCTCAATTTATTGGGGGTGCAACATGTCTTTTTCCTCCACACTCTCGCTCTATTAGTAGTCATCTCCGTAGTACACACACACACAACCTCTCTAACTATATCATAATTCACAGTCCATCCATCGTTTCTTTGGTACTCTTATAGCCATTGACATTCACAAGCAAACATTTTCCTCGCAACATTTTCCTCATTCCTCGGTATCACAACCGTTACAAATAAAATATTACTGACTAAACTTTTAAAATCACAATTGTTCGATTTGTACTGGGTTATTTAAAGCTTTTCATACTAAGGTTTTTTTTTTTTTTTTTTTTTGGGTGGGAAATCATCAAATAACTTCTCCTGCTCTGGGTGGAGCAGGAGGGCGTGTCAGACTTTTACTGACTAAAACCCACCCGTGTTCCTTCAGTAGCCCTTAAGCCAGGGGCTGTGGTGTCTCTTTCGAACAAACCCGCACCCCTGGCAGGCATCGGCCCTTGCGGGCCCCATCATTTTTTGTGCTGACATCTCTTTGAGGCGCGCGTGGAACACAACGCGCCGTCGACTTGGGCTTGGTCCTTACCGGACAGCGAGCTACCCATTACTCGCCGTCCGCAAGCCCATGCCTACGGTGGCCGGAAATCGGCCTGGGATTCCCGACGCCCAGGGCGTCTCCGTATCCTGCGGCGGCTGGGGTCGCGAGGGCGCATATGCTGCCTCTCCCTCACGTGCGCCGCCTCCCTCTTCGCGAGCATCACTGCTTCGCTGAAGGAGGTGACGGCTCCCCATGCCCTCTCGCTCCGTACCATGGCCTGGACCAGGGCCGGACGCGAGAGATCGCCGCCGCCGATCGCCTCCACGAGGACACGGCGGTGCTCCGCCCAAGCAGGGCAGACCGCCACCGTGTGCTCCACCGTGTCCTCAGGGCGATCTTCGCAGTGGAAACACCCGGGCGTTTCCTCCCGCCCTATCCGAAACAGGAACCTCCCGAAACAACCGTGTCCGGTGAGGACCTGCGTCAGGCGGAAGGTGAGGACGCCATGCCGCCTCTCAAACCACTCCTCAAAGAGGGGACTTACCGCCGCAATCGTGGCGTGCCCATTTCATACTAAGCTCAAAATCACAAACTGAGTACGTTTCGTCCCCGTAAATATTAGAAAACGAAATGCTATTTATTGTAACTAATTATGTATTCAAAATCACATATTAATTAGTGAGCAGTGGTGACTCAGTGGTAACAGCCGCGACTTACGAGATGTAAGGTTCGATGTAGGTTCGAACCTAGACAGGCGCATTACTTTGTGTAAATTAGTTTACAAAAAATCTTGGCCATTTGTGTGAAATGTATCTACAAATCAACACTTTCTGTCATTCTTTGACAGTTGTATGAAATGATTATAACTTGGGAAATTTAATTTGGTACATACCACAACTAAAAATTGACTTAAAACAAACACTATTGCAATTAAATGAAAGGAAATTTAAAACTCATATTAAAAGTACACTTTGTAAACAAGCTTATTATAAATTAGAGGATTATAACCAAAATAAGAATGCTTGGAAACATGCTGGTCCTGATCCACAGGACAATTTAGAGTCTAGACAAAATCAAACTGGTTGCTAATTGAATTAAATAATTAATTATATTAATGACATTGATTTACACTCACACACTGACTTATTTCTTGATAATATTCTAGGAAAATCGTATACTTACTCTTAAAATGTTTGTAAATATGTTAGCACCATGTATCTATCATAGAATTAATTTAGCTTTTATTGTTTCAGTTGCATTTTGTTACCTTTTTTGGTATAGCAATTTTATTCTGGGTGCATCGTTTTCACAAATAATTATAAAATGAATGTACTATGATAAATTGTATGTAATACATTTTAAAAGAGTAACGGTGGAGTTTCTTGCCCGTTCTTCTCCATACGAAACTCATTGAAATGGAATGGGCGACTAGAATCAATTCCGTTTTAATGTAAATGTTGACGTTCAAAAGTGCCTTTAAGTGCCTAACTGAAATAAATGCTTTGACTTTGACTTTACACTAGGTAATAAGATATAAATGTCTTTAATTTCGGAAGCCGGTGGCAAAAAACGAAAACGCAAAAACAAAGACACCAACTTCCGAAATTAAAGTTATTTTACACTTTGTACTTATTTAATACTGATAGCACAAACTAGTAGACAATACAAACCCGCCTGACTTATTACTTCTTCTCAAACTGCTCAGCAATAATGACACAGACTACGTAACGTTCCCCCTTTCACAGCAGTCAGAGTTAAAAGCAACAACAAACACTCAATTCAGTTATAGTGGAAACAAATGACGAACAAATATTGTTTGAGCAAACAACAGTCAGCTAATACAGAGTTTGAACTATGATAAATTGTTTAAAGACACTGTAGTAAACGGGGAGTTTAAAAATTAATCTCATGTGTGCCTTAACGATCCGGGGCTACCGGCGCGGCGTATGGTAATTCAGGGCTTTACTACAGGTGCGACTGCAAGTGAGTGAGTTTTGATGGGCAATTCTCGTACTTCTAACAGAAATTGAAAAGTTGCGCCAAATCGAAATAGGAATTTCAGTAGGTGTTACATAAACATTATAAATTGTCATTTCCCAATTATAAATACTTGAAAAAGTCATTAAATTCTCGTCTTAAATAGCGCAAACCAAGTTATGGCGTTCAAGTAGATGCGAATTACCTATCGGCGTTCCAGTAAAGTAAAAGGTTTAAGAAGTTTTTTGCTTAGTATTGATTGATATCTTCAATCGAATTTTAGTCTGGGACTGTCTGGGCACGCTACGATTGCAGCGGTAAGTCCCCTCTTTGAGGAGTGGATTGAGAGGCGCCAGTGTCCTCACCGGACACGGTTGTTTCGGGAGGTTCCTGTTTCGGATAAAGCGGGAGGAAAGGCCCGGGTGTTTCCTCTGATTAGATCGCCCTGAGGACATGGTGGAGCATACGGTGGAGGTCTTCCCGGCTTGGGCGGAATACCGCTGTGTCCTTGGGGAAGCTATTGGCAGATCGGCGATCTCTCGCATCTGGCTCTGGTCCAGACCATGGTACGGAGCGAGAGTGCATGGGTAGTCGTCACCTCCTTCTGCCAAGCAATAACGCTCGCAAAGAGGGAGACGGTGCACGTGAGGGAAAGGCAGTATATGCGCCCTCACGGCCCTAGTCGCCCCCGGAAACGCCTTGGGCGTCGGGAATCCCAGGCTGATTCCCGGCCAACGTGGCCCAGCCACGGGCTTGCGGACAGCGAGTAATGGGTAGCCCGCTGTCCGGTAAAGACCAAGCCCGGGTCGACAGCGCGTTGCGTTCCAGGCGCGCCCCAAACAGATGTCAGTGCCAACTGGTGGAGTCCGCAAGGGCCGATGTCTGCCAGAGGTGCGGGTTGTTTGAAGGAGATACCGAAGCCCCTGGCACACAGGCAACTGAAAGAACACGGGTGGGTTTTAGTCAGTAAAATTCTGAAACCCGCTTCGCACTTCGAATAACTTCTCCCGCCCCGCCCAGAGCGGTAGAAGTTATTCGAAGATTTCATGTCCTGAAAAAAAAAAGCCTGGGACTTTCAAGTGACTGTTTGATACAGAAATAGAACCAAATCGAACGCTTGGTAGGGGTAACCTAATCCCTAATTACCTAGCTAAACAACTCCATTGTAAGAAATATTTGCTCTCGTTGGTGTAGTATTTACGTATCTATACACTGACAAAACTTAACTATATTTTAGTTTGACAGCACTAAGATTGCACTGAATTATTAGTTTAGTGAAAACGGTCATTTTGCTATTCTGTTGTTGTCAATTTCATTGTTCTATTCAACCTAAAATTTTGGTTGTCTAACTAAATCTGACTATTTTTAATCGCGATTAAATAGGTGTGGAATAAAATTAGTTGTCAAGAACTAAAATTCACACCGACACCTCGACTTCTGGTGCAAAAATAGTACTGTATTTTTTTTCTTTTCTTTTGCTTATATCTCGAAAACGGTGTGTCCTATCGCAAAAATAATTAAAATTTCGACCCCCTTTATAAAACCCCAAACACCTCTTAAACTCAACATGTGGATAGTAATTTTTCATATATTCCATGAAAAAAGTGAAAATTCCATATAAATCACGTCGAGGCTGCCGACCCCGGCGCGCTGCTGGCTCTAAAAAAAAACACGGGGTAGGGCAAACAAGTACCACGTTGCGAAGCCAAAACATACCACGTGCTAGTCGCGATTGTCAAATTCGATTTTAGTTGTGTCAAAATAGTTTTTAAAGGAGACTGAAACGATTACATACAATCTTGGGCCTGGATGTAAAAAGATGAAAGTGGTTTCTATTAGTAGCACAAATATTTACAATCATTCACTGAAAATTCTGTGGATTTTGTCAATCTGAGAACAGCGATATAAGAGATTATGTAAAAGTGAGGTTATTTTACAATCTTAACCTAACAGCTGATTCCTGAAGTGCAAAATATGTTCTTTTGCACTAATAGTTAATTACATTTAGTAGAAAATGTTTGAAAAATCGTAGGAATGAACGTCAATGACTTCAAGTCATAGGCTGTATGGAGGGTATGGAGTTATGGAAAGGATGTCGAAAATAAAATGAAAAAATAATTTATTATAGTGTTTTATTCGTCTTCTATTATAATTAAAATGTCGTCTAGGAATTGTGCAGGTGGTGCTATATGATCTTGGTACCTAGCCCAGCAAAGGTACCATATAATGCACATTATATGAGCGCAGCAGCCTACAGTTCGTCTCCCTACAATGCAGTTACAGTAATGCATTACTATAGCCTCCCTTCCTCTACGAGAGCCGTCGACTAAAATATAAATAAAATATGTTTTTCGACTTATATGTCGGGATTGTATGCGACCCCTAAGTAACCAGGAGGTATTGGCAGCCGACAGCCCTCGAAGAAGGCTACTGCTGACCTCCCTGCACACTTCTATAATAAAGCCATCATTTCCTCTTACATGCTCACTGTAGTAGGAACGTGCCTGCTTGATTTGGTATGTACCTAAAGAAATCAATATTAGTTCACTATCGGAGAGCTGTGGGAAATCGTTAAGGTTATCATTATGTACTGTGATAGTTTCAAAATTAGCTCGACGCCTATTATAATTATTTCCAATAATAAAATCAGCTAATTCATTTTCTACATTCATATACCTATCTATTTCTTGTATTATTTCCACAGCATCTACACGATCAACTATAGGAGGATGAAACTTATTTAAAAGGGCAGCAGCCACCTCAAAATCTTTCATAAAACTTTTACTGGCTACATTGAAATAATTTTGCCGCAATAATTTAAAATCACGTTTGAATCTGCCGTTGACAATTTCAACCACCCAACGGCAAATGGTGACTGCTCTTGATTTATTTGCCTCACTAGTTGATAGCTGTGTTTCACCCTCCTCCAACGAAGCAGGCACGTGTGTCCTATATCCACATTGGTGCAACAAAGGTAATGAGTCACGAAAGCCCCTATCTAGTATAAATGCATCACCCTGACGGAAATATTCCCTTAAAGGTCTTCCATTTTCAAATTCTTTTTTCATAATGTCAGCATCGGAAGTTGTGGCTGGGTATGGGCCCAAAACATCAAGAATATGCCCATCCGTACAAACAATTAAAAATGGTTTTACTAGATTTCTGTATTTGTGCATGCTATATGTTTTTTTTTGATACAGATAATTTGAACTTTTTTCCACATAACAATATGTTCCATCAAAAATAGCTATTGGTCTGTCAACTCCCTCAAAGCTTCCAAACAATGAATTAGGTATAGTAAGATTTCTTTCTACTATTTGTTGTCTGTTTATGTGGTTTAAACCTAGATTCATAGGTACAAAATACTCTGTGAGCAATTCTCTTACTTGATGTAACCACTTTTCAAGTGTTGGCCTAGACACTTTTAATAAAGTCGCCAACCTTTCATTGGAGTCCCCAGTTCTGAGTTTCATAAAGTAAGCGGCCAGAGCTAAAGTTGCATTTGATATTGTCAGCAACTGAGGAACTTCAGCAAACATTTGATTGAACTGTGCTTT
The DNA here is from genome assembly GCA_949987655.1 of Polymixis flavicincta. NCBI lineage: Eukaryota > Metazoa > Arthropoda > Insecta > Lepidoptera > Noctuidae > Polymixis > Polymixis flavicincta. The sequence goes on along the minus strand of OX465171.1, from coordinate 2,536,451 downwards.
ATTTAATCCAGTCCATATATGCACTACATGATCCTCCATGTTATTTACGTTTTCAAAACAAAGTAGTCCAGTATCTATGACTTCTTTTAAGGACATCATGTCCTGAATATGTTTAGCAGTAAAAGATTGAACGTAATTGGATCTCAAACTGTCTAGAAAATCCCATGCTTCAATAACCAAATGTTGATCACAGAGACGGTTATTTTCGGGTATGTAATATTTATATTGATGAAGCAACATTTTCCTAGTCGAAAGTGGAACTCTGTATCTTTCTGTTCTCTGGCATCCTTCTATGAAGCACCTACGTTCAGTTTCAATTGCCCTCATGTATTCTGGCAAAACAATAGTAGGTTCCAGTTGGTTGCTTCTAATGCCTTCATTCGGAGACATAGTAGGAAGGTCTTGTGCCTGTGGTTGTACATCTTGAGGATTGTCTTGTTGGGATGAAGTTGATGGACGTGAGACCATATGGACAGCAGCTCTGTCTGCAGCCACCCAACAAGTATGGCATATTTCACTTGCTGCTTGTATCTGCAACAAACATGTAACATAAGCAAGATAATCGTTATTGAGATAATAATGAAATTGTAGCTAATCACATATCATGAATGAATTATATACGTTGTTAGATTTTGGCTAAGAATGTTAAGATACTGTTTTTGTTCTTCTACATTTTCAATCCACAAAACTATTATAAATAAATAACAGATACAAATCGAGAAAACAAAAGGTATGGCTTGTGGAAAAATGTTTTCACTTGACGTGAATTAGATTTACTTTGATTGAGTTGCAGTATACAAAGTAACAGACACATACAATGTTATGGAACAGCAACCTAATTGTGTAACATACGAATAATCATAAGCGGTTTCATTTTGACAGTTCAACAATATTCATTGCATTATATTCGTTGTTTAGACACATTTTTGGAACATATGAACCCATGGCAATCTTTTTCTAAACGAAACAGATTATGATTCATCGTGAGTTACGCAAGTAGGGTGCCGGTCTAAGTATTTAAAATAGACATCTTTTTAACTTGCAGCAAACCACATTGTAATCTGAAATAACTTACAGTTCGAGGTATAATCCACTCTTGTATAACATTATAAATTCTTGATTCACGGGTTGTGTTGCTATGAAGTAGGTGATGGGTTCGCGATGCAAGAGAGCGTCCGCAGCGAAGACAAACATTACGGTGGCCTAGTGGTCTTCTTTGGTCATTGACATGTGGACTTTGAGCCAAGTCCCAGCAGGCTTGACAAACATAGTCACTACTGTTTACCTAAAAATGGAACGTTTTTAATCATCAGCTACATAAACAATACCTAATTAACTATTGTGTTTTAGGGTAAATATTGTTTGATAAATAAATCATTCTTTGCCATAAATGGGTCAGTGGGTCGTCTTAGGGGCCTTATGCCATATGCCTTCTAATTATATGTATTATAAACCTGCCAGGATGGTAGCTGGTTAGATGAGGTTAATTTACTTACAGACTGAGGTGCAAGCCATTGCCGAATCACTGACAGGATTGTTTCATCATGTAAGGGTCGTCGGCCCAGTGTATTGCAGTGACCAGTTGTTATCCCACAATTAACACAGCGATCCATAGTTTGAATAATATCCAAATTATCCAATCCACAAGCCGGCGGCAGAATCCAAATAACAATTCCTAGTCAAACGTGTGAGTGATCTTCGGTGTCCAGTGTGAAAGCAAGGGTCGAACAAGGTAGGCAGGGTCGGAATCCGTAAAATACAAAGCAGTGGTCGTGAAAAATGAACAATAATCGGGAAAGCACTCAAAACGCATCGGAAAACACAAAACGAGTGAGCAAACATGAGCAGTCGGCAACTGTCTAGTGTCAATGTCAGTTAGCTGTCATGCCAGTGACAGACTAAAAATAGAAGACTGATTTTAATCGATACAACATCGATAATCAATAATATTGATTTTTCAGTAATTAATAGATATTTTATTGATTAATTATATGCACTATATTACATAAAAGTATATATAGTGCATTTAAAATTGCTTTGAGTTAGTTATTTAGTGCAAAGGTTTTATTTTCGTAACTGTGTTATCGATTCCTCAATCGTTTATCTCACGAAAACTATCTTTTCATATTTCTCCGCTTCCAGATTGAGAATTGAGGTGATTTTTCATATTATAACATAAAAAAATATGACTAATTTTTTAGATCATATCTCAACTTGTTACATTTGGGCCCACCGTTTTCCATCTCCTTTAGAGATATTTTTTTGCAGAATAGCGTTTAGATTCTCATAGTAAAAAGTAAGGAATTTTAGTTATAGTTTAGTTAGTTTAGTTCGGTGTACAACAGAATCGGCACCACTGAATTGCTTTAAGATATTAGATAGCTAAAAACAATCCTTAATGCAGAAGGTATCTATCTACTTAGTAGATGGCTGTTTGCACAATCCTCCTATAATGTTCCCACTGCTGGGACACAGGCGTCTTCTCTTTGAGAGGGAGTAGGCTAAGATCTACCCCTTGGGCCCAGTGCGGATTGGTAGATGTAACATATCTTTGGGTGTAGGACGTGCCGGTTTTCTCATAATGTTCTTCACCGTTTTGAGAGCACTGGTGATGAAATAATTTAGATGAAGTTAAAGCGCCTGTCTGAGTTCGGGGCCCTTACCACTGCTCTTGATGACTGGTTAACGCATAAATCGAAAATGTATGGGGAACATTGAATGTGTATGGGACTGAGATAAGCTACCGAAACTCTCATGACAATCCTCTTATACTCGTATATCGTTGTAGCAAACAAAATGATTTGGAAGCATTGGTTTTCATGTTGTTGCTCAGGATGTTTTAACAGAAAACGATATCATGTGTTTTGTCCAACCAGCAATTTGAACAAACAAATAAGTTGCATGACAGCAATATTTGTTATGGTCAGTCAATGTTAGTCCTGCAACACAAAATCTAATTCAATATCTGATTTGAAACCCTTTATCAAAACGTTGGTCCTAAACTCCGGTTCGTAAATGTAAATACAATCGGGCCCTGGCGTTATTTATTCATTTCCGATTGTTTTCATTCGCTTTCCCTTTTCTATGTCAATAAATATTTTGCGGATCCCTACTAAATTCGCTGAAATTGCGGACACGATCTCCGGAAAGCGGTTGACGCTTCGTTTCAATTGTTGGAAATAGCTGTCTTATTTTTCGGACGTTACAATGAAGGCTTTTAATGTATTTTTTTTATCAGAGTATTCCAGATAATTATAAAATGTGTATATAATGCTTTAGCTGTCCTAAATCTACTAGATCACAGTTGACTGACAACGACTAGTTAATACACCTATTGATTGCCTCATAGCTTCGGTTTAATAGACCGATGAACGTGATCGATTTAGGTACTCTCCCGCCGGACTACTAATCTGTACGATCAGTGTCGGATAGCCGTGATTGCAAATGGTCCTGCACGACAACTACGAAGTTTTCTTTAAGAAGAGAAACTTATGGGCAGGAAAATTGTTTTTGCGCGGTTTATAGTATACGATTTGTTTCAATCCGCTTTATGTAAACCCACAGAAATAAGTAAGTTCGTGTCTTGAAATCCTCAGCGATCAATACGGTATTACTCGTAGTTACACAAATAATTTATTAAAAAAAAAAAAAAAACAAAGAGGCCCTGAATAAGTGTACCTGGAAGGATTTGGGGGAGGTCTTTGTTCAGCAGTGGGACAGTGTAGGCTAATTGAAAAAAAAAAAACATTTAAGAACTTCGGGATAAAACTAGTCTGAGTATTAGTGGTCATGTAACAGTGTGTAGGTAACTACCGAATTTTACGCACTTTACTTAAATAATAGGTCTCAAACATCTAAAACAAAAATTAAGTAAATAAGTCCCCGCCTGCAGAACCCTGCAGTCACCACACCACAATAAAGCCCATTCTATCGTGTGGATCTGAACAGTTCTAAAACTAATCAAAGCCAGACCATAAATCCAGAAAGAACAAAACTAAAATGTTCAATACAAGATAGTGCAAAAGTACTGAGAACCGAGTACCGTCACCTGTTTGGGGTAATGATAAATCATAGTTTTGAAAATAGAGAGTGCTTTTTAATAGGTCTTTACCTATGAAATTGCCGTTTTGTATGAAAAAATTTAAACGAATTTTTTTCATGAATTTTTTATTTGTATTAATCGAAGTAATCACCCATGCAATCAATGCATCTTTGCCATCGCAGTGGCAGTTTATTGATGCCCTTCTTAAAGAAATCAGCTGGACGGGAGGCAACAAATTCTTCAAAGGCATTTTGTACTGCCTCTCGGGTATTAAATTTTTTTCCCGCCAAGAAGTTATCCAAATTCTGGAAAAAGTAGTAGTCTGTAGGCGCAAGGTCTGGTGAGTAGGGCGGATGACGGAGAGCTTCCAACCCCAGTTCTTGCAACTTGGAGACCGTCTGCTGTGCAGTATGAGGTCGCGCGTTGTCGTGCAGGAGCAGCGGAGACGAGCGATTGACCAATGCTGGTTGGAGATGCGCCAGCTTCTCCATCATTGTGTTCAGTTCTTCACAGTACACATCTGCAGTAATGCTCACCCCGTTTGGTAAGAAGCTGTGATGAATCACACCGGCGCTAGACCACCAAACAGTGACCATCACTTTTCTAGGGGTAAGTTTTCGTTTAGGGCATTGTTTAGGTGCTGAACCAGGATCCAACCAACTTGCTGAGCGCTTACGGTTATCAAACAGAATCCATTTTTCATCGCAGGTAACAATGCGGTTCAAAATTCCTTCATTTGTGTGTCTGTTGAGCAGTGCAAGGCACGTCTCGACGCGTACTTCGCGCTGGCGATCATTGAGTTCGTGGGGCACCCATTTGTCAAGCTTTTTTACCTTGCCAATTTGACGCAAATGGACCAATATTGTTTTGACGCTAACGTCGAAAGCTGCTGCTAATTCAGCCGTAGATTGTGTATCATCAGCTTCCACAATCGCCTTTAATTCGTCATTGTCGACCAAAGTCTTCGGACGACCGCGAGGTTCATTTTTCAGGTCGAAATTTCCAGAACGGAAGCGAGCAAACCAATAACAGGTGGTGCGTTGGTTTGTAGTGTTAGCTCCGTAAACGTCGTTGATGTTGCGTGCCGCTTGTGCCGCGTTGCTGCCACGACGGTACTCATATTCCATAATTACTCGAATTTTTAACGTATCCATGATGACGAAAAAGATTGAAATGCGATGAAAATGTAACACTAATCAATAAAGAAATGACTACTTTTAGAAAAAAAAAATCATGTTTTTAAAATAAAATTAATTTGAAATTAGAATTCTTAGCCAAACAAAAATTATTTTGATTTGAAATGGCCAGTACTGCAGAACGGCAATTTCATAGGTAAAGACCTAATATTAACTTTAGTTCTTTGGATAGACCTTCTGTTGGGAGTCCACTTCTGTGATCAACATTTGCATTGCATTGGGCAGGTAAATAAACTTTGTACGTGTCACCGTACTTTAAAAACCATTTCAGGCACAAATCTAATTAGATTGGTGACAAAGTCTTGACCAGGTCATGTCTAGACTTTAAAACAGACTGGACTTTAAATCTCTGATTTCTTTTTCACCTTTCTTCTCAGATTGTCGTGTAAAAGTGTTTGTTCGAACGTCATACCTACTTTAATTAATCTGTAATAATATGTATTATAAATAGGAAAGATTAGTACGTTTGTAACGAATAAACTCAAAAACTAGTGGACCGATTTCAAAAATGCTTTCACCATTCGAATGCCTATCCCTGAGTAACAAAGGCTATATTTATTACTAGAAAAAATAGGGGTCCGACCCGTGTGAAGCTGGAACGGACCGGTAGTCATTTATCGTTTGTCTTCGAAACGTTACTCATTAATAGGTAGTTCAAATCGTCTTGTCTCATTTTGACGAACTGTTCAAAAATAACTCGTCATAATAGGCCTAGAATGTTCTTATAAAAAAATTAAATGATGGTAGGTAGGTTAACACAGCCTGTATGTTGTAATCCCTGATATTTATAGTTTAATCTCGGCCACGAATGCGGACCCACCAATACAGCTACTTACATACGGTCCGTGAGTGTTTCCTGATACCGTATTAAAAATTTCGCTCATTGCCACTACCAACAGAATTTAAGGGGGCTTAATACAGTTAAAATATGGTTATGTGTCGTGGATTCAAATAATGGCTGATAGAGGATCCTCCTTCAGTTAGGACACTTGAGTTCCTCTGGTGCCAACCTTACCTGGGAAACGTGAGGAAGATCGGCCTATTGTATAGCCAATAAGCGTTCCAACCATTTGCTCTCTCGGATCAAGAACGTATGGCCTGATCCAAAAGAATCAGATGAAAATGTAAACATATAGATCAGAAAACCTACATGTCAATTAGTAGTTCCACTTATAAATTGAGAGTTTTGATTTGATAGATATAGACAAGACAGCGCCTAGATTAAGAAAAAAAACTAAAGTTGGGTACAGACGCCAGCACATCAAGCTACCCTAGTCTGTCTTTCTTTGATAGATTTTCAACTTTAATGTATAAGCTTAAGGTTCATGTTCAATTGCGAAAATTTGACAGTTTGGGGTAGCTTGATGTGCTGGCGTCTGTACCTACTGAAAGAGATTTTCTCACATCAAAGGTTACTTGATTAGTTACGGAGACAAAACTTTGTTCGAAATCAGGACTTTAAAACGGATACCTACATTATATAATGTCTGTACAATAATGTCTTGTAGGGTCTCATTATTTTCTGATATATGTATTATTAACACGACAGCCGTAATATAAATTCAAAAACGAATTCTGTAATACATTCAAACACAATTCCATTTATTTTTTTACGATGTTACTGATCCATTGCATGTAACGCAGTTAACAACGCTAAGAGGCCTGTGGCTAAGTAATAACAGCCGCAACGGTCGATCTATCAGGTTAATTTACGAATACTGCGGTTGGTCCGCTGACGGTTTTTTTTTTGAGGGTGGGACATCATCAAATAACTTCTCCCGCTCTGGGTGGAACAGGAGGGCGTGTCAGACTTTTACTGACTAAAATCCACCCGAATTCCCGCACCCTTGGCAGACATCGGCCCTTGCGGACCCCATCAGTTGGTGCTGACATTTCTTTGAGCGTATTTCCGTCCGTAGATTAACCATCCAGTAGGTTGACCATCTTTACATGCCAAGACTTCTCCGTGCCTCGGAAAGCACTACAAACCATTGGTCCCAGCTGTCATTCGTAGAGCTTTGTCTATCGTTACGGGTCGTCAGATATTCGAAAGTCTGACCACCAGTCTAACCGAGGGGTATAATATTACCCAGTAACTGGGTTATGGAGAAAAGATAGGCAGTTGCTCTTTATATATTTGTATAATACTGGAACTGAGCTGCATCCGGTTAAACCGGAGGCTGTAAATAAAGTTGGGTAAAGGCTAACCAGATGATCACCAACGTAAATAACGCAATGAATATTTTTGAACAATTAAAATAAATGATATTGCCATTGTAAGTTTACTATACAATAACCAGCTGACTAGCGTCTTAGCCAGTAATAAATCCTCAACAGAAACAATAACCCTTTGATCGTTATATGTTAATTTCATAAAATTAAAACACATAAAACGCTCAAAAAGGTTTTATTTCCCTATATAACCAGCAACCAATTAAAACAACATCGAGCGAGTTACAACGTGAAATTAATTCGCAAATTGACTTAGAGACCCTTCTCAAAGTGAACCCTGTGGCTTCAGGATGTTATTTTAATCATTTTAATGGAATCTTTGTTTTTTTGAATCCTAAGCCAATAGTGGAACGAAATAAATATAATTTTCCTTCTGACTAAGCGCAATGATGTGGCTTTGTTCACATTAGCGAGTATGATAATGGTTCGTGTTGACACGTCTAGTGATTCGGTATGCTTTTATTTTAAAAGAAACAGTGCAGTGAACATAATCTTACAATCAAGATCGCAACAACGTACAGACGCCAGCACATCAAGCTACTCCAATCTGTCAAATTTATTTGATCGATTTTCAACTTTATACCTACCGTAAGTATAAGGTTCGTGTTCAATTGGGAAAATTTGACAGGTGGGGTAGGTTGACCTGCTGGCGTCTGTACGTTAAGAGATAGGGCAAAATGTAACAATCATTATAATCCATAATTTGCGAAAACTTGCTCACAAACAGCTATTCTATAAATTCTCGGAAATAAAAGTTAAAGGTTTACAAAAGTAAAAAATCCCTGGCTGCTTGGAGGATCCTGCTACTGAAAAAGACGTAAAGTTTTATTTACTAGAGAAAATGTTTCGTCTTTAAAAACTATGTCAGTACTATGTGTTAGCATTGCTTAACATAAGTTTTTTGTAACTTATTTTAACAGGTCATTGTTATAGATAAAGCTATGCTTGCCGCGGCTGTTCCGTCAATGGTTGTCTTTTCGATAACTTGAATCAAATCATATTTTTTTCATGTAAATCATAACGTCAAACTGCTCGCCGTGCCAGTCGGTTGTCAAAGAAATCTGCAAAAACTTATCATTTATTTTACCCCTGCTAACTTCCTATAACGAACCTCACGACTCATTTAGCCTGTTGCGAAGGTCCGCGCCGCAGAACGCGTGGTACATGCAGAAACTTAGCGCATAGTTTGTGTAGATGGAAAACAACGATAGTTTGGAAGTCTTGTGGCCGATTTCTATAGAGAATTAGTTTTCAAAGACTTGCCAAATTTAAGAGTGTAGTACAGAGCATCAGACTGAATATTGTTCTACGTGGACCTAACATAGTTATCGTGAAAAAATAAATAATGCCAGCAGATTTTTTTAGCGTCTGGACAACAATATGACGTGTTGTGTAAGTAGAATAGAACTCATATACGGCAATCTTTTCCTGGTACCATTGTTTTCATAGAAGTTCTGAATATCCTTAAAATGAATGAAAAAGAATACATCCTACGACACTCGCTTACAACGAATAATAGTCAAACTAGGTAATACTAAACGGGCGTAAGCTGCGATCGCCCATGAATAGAAGATGATGGAAGTGTGAGCGAGACGCTAGCATTAATTTCGCTCTACATCTTTGCGGCTGATCCCTAAACACTCACGCACACATTTGTGCGTGTTGCAAGCAAGCTGGGTGCCGTACAACATTACCGATGCTCAGAAGCAAGCCCGGGTGGAATGGTGCCGTGATATGGTAAACAAATTTGAAGCCTGCTTGTGTTGGCGTGTTTACGACATCGTTACAGGTGATGAGTCTTGGATTTATCAATACGATCCAGAAACTAAGCGCCAGTCGACGGTTTGGGTTTTTCAAAACGAATCAACGCCTACCAAAGTGAAGATCTAGAAGTTCTAAGTTAGGTAGTTCTAAGTTTTGATCGCCAGCTTTTTCTATTTGACTGGCTATTTGTCGATTCCTTTACGGAACCAAAGAAGCATCAACGGTGAGTGGTATACTACCAAACGCTCGGCAGAAATTTTCGTTGTTGTGAGCAACAAGCGACCATACACAGGGTTCCGCCGGCTACTGTTCCACCACGACAACGCGCCTTCGCACACCACGCTCAAAACGAGGGACTTCTTGGACAGCATGCCGGTCAAACTCCTGGGTCACCCTTCTTACAGCCCTGACCTAGCACCGGCTTCTTTTTATTCTCGAAAATAAAAAAACTGCTCAAAGGGACACAATTTTCGTCGCCGGAAGATGCGCTGTCCGAGTTGGAGCAGGCTGTAAACGAGGTGTCTGCGGCGGACTGAAAAAAGTGGTTCGAAAACTGGTTCAGACGCATGAAACTTTGCATAGAGGCTAGTGGAGAGTACTTTGAATAGATTTACCTATTGAACATAATGTTTTATTTTTGCAAAACTTTCTGAGTGTCCCACGCGGAAGTGGTAAAGGACATCTTTACCACTTCCTAGTGATATGCCTGCCAGGGGTGCGGGTTGTTCGAAAGAGATACCGCCGCCTCTGGCACACAGGCTACTGATGGAACACGGGTGGGTTTTAGTCAGTAAAGGTCTGATACGCCCTCCTGCTCCACCCAGAGCGGGAGAAGTTATATGATGATTCCCTACCCAAAAAAAAGACCCACTTCCTAGTGATTAAGCAGATAAGAAGAAGTGGCACAACAAACGCCTTAGCAACATAGTCTTTGCTAATGAGTTTTCCTATATGATAATCCAGCAAAATACGTACCTACATAAACTTGTTGTAAATTCATAATAACCTGATACCTCGAATCTCAAAGCGGGAAGCAAATGCTGCAAAAATCTGAAGCAAAAATGTGTTTCTGACAATAATAGCAAACAAGATTGTTATTACATTACCAAATAAAACCAAACTTAGAAAACAGAGCTAAAAAGTTAGTTTCATCTTCACATCTAGTGGCCACTTTAGTGAAGTTCCTGTAGTTTCGTAAATATAATTAATTTAAAGATAAATTACCACAAAAACAAAAGGACACTTAGGCGTCGAAGTATTCGCCCGCATCGCTGTCATCAGGAAACGTGCCCAGAAGACTGGCAGCATTCCCACGTTGAATGGCAATGCTAATTCTTTGGCCAAAGAACGACCCAGCCCTCTGGTCACGTGAATTGTCGACCAGCCGGCGAGAAATTTCCTTAAAGAGGAGACGAGCCCTCGGGCCCCATGAACCGAGCGTTTCTACCCCAAACGGCTCAAATCTGTAGTTACCCATAAGGTTGCAGTATTTACGCCGCTTGAGGGTCTCAGCACTCTCAGCAACCGCAGCAATGGCGCCTGCACAGCCCACCGGTCTCTAACCAGATCACTGAAATCCGAAAACATTAATTCTTGAGGTAGATCTGACTGAACTAGGCATAAAAATGACTTCCATGTATTAAATACATAGAACGTGCGCATTTCACCCCTATGCTTTGACTTACATAGATCATAATTAGAAACTAAGCAATATTAGCACTTACCAAATTTGACTTGTAGGATCACAAAATATTTGCGTACTACATTAAAGTATTGGATCTAGAAAGAATAACTGAGCACGGGTTCATCTAAAGTGAAAACCAAATATTTATCGTTGTAAATAAGAGCATAATTATGATTTCCTGGCAAAACATTTAATAATTTCAACTTATGTCTGAAATGTATCTCAAATATTTTTAGAAAATTGTTCAAACGCGATATTGAAAGTCGTAAATTTATTTTATTTTACGTTAGACGAAATCGCATGTGGGTTTAAAATTTAGTCATAAAACGGAAATAAATAAAACATATTTTTTTATAGAAATCCTTAGAATTCACGTTAGTGCCAATCGCCATAGAGTTTTGTACCGAAAGATTTTATTATTCCATCAATCGCTACAACAATCATGTTTCAATCTCTGTCAATATTTTCCTTTTTTACGTTCATCGTCACTGGAAGTACGGGAAGTATCAATAATGAAGTGAGCAGAAATGCAATAAACACAGATAAAAAGTCGAATGAAGTAATGTGGCACAGCCACGACGTGGCGGCTGGAGCCTATCCCTTCATCGTGAGGCTGGCGTTCATTGAAGAGCTGGTGGTGATGCGGCACTGCACTGGATCACTGATACATCCAACTTGGGTCCTCTCAGCTTCACACTGTTTCTACGACTTACTCGACAGGAAATTCTACGTCTGGTACGGAAACTTCACTGTGTCGCCATTAGTATCGAAATTATTTTCTGCAGTATTAAAGATATACATACATCCAGATTTTCTTAACACTAAGTTTACTGCCCGCGCGTTCTTCTTCGGGGATAACGACATAAGCCTATTGGAAGTTACGAAAGTTATCTTGCCGAACTATGGAAGGTTGTCGACTATTGACCATTCGAAGATGTATGGTCTTACTGTGAAGTACATTGGAGGCGCCGCAAGGAACTTTGGACTTGCTTCAAATAACGTAGGAGGGCTCAGGAAGAAAACTGGTGGACTTAGGAAGAACAAGCTTGTGGGACAGCAGTTCAAACCGCTGCATATCGCTGAAGGCATCGTCATCAACTGTGGTATGGAACTGACGATGTGGTCCAGATATGTGTTATGTATTGCTCCTAAGTGTCCAGACAAACCGCATCAGCCACTGCACGGTGACTTAGGCGGACCATTCATTTACGATGGTAAAATTGTTGGTGTGATGTCCTTAAGTTTCCAACTAGACAAAACGTTTTTATCTTCGAATGGATTAACACCTGTGAGTCCTTATTTAGATTGGATTAGTCACGTTACACGACTGGGGAAGAGAAAACTGAACTTAATTAACCCTTCAAGAAAGGCTTGAGAATTGTGAAGAAAAAGTTAGCACGTGTAATAATACAAATTACTAATAACAGTTAAGAGTAGGTTTAGGTCGTTAGGGTTCTTGACAGTTTAAACTGTTTGCACGTTCGTGTTGTCCTCGCAGTGATGTTTTATTGCACACTGTATTTCAACTGATTTTTGGCTTAGTGAGAGTTCAACTGTTTTTTTTTGCTTATTGAGAGTTGAAAATCCAACCGAGTGTTTTTGAAAAGCAATTTAGTCTGCAAGATATTACTCTCAACCATTTAGCCAAAATCATTACATTTTTATGACTTGCGAAACTCAATTTACAAACAGTGAAAGTACTGAGACTATTTCACGATAATTTCTTATAGATTTCTAACTTCTGCTTGTTCAAACTGTTCACCGCAATGAGGTCCATAGTAACATTAGTTGGAAAAAGTTGCTATTTGAAAGCTTTTTCGGGCTGGTTGAAGGAGTCAGGTCTTTTGGTATCCAGCTTCTGGCTATCATGGGGCCCGTACAGTTTATCTACGTTTTATTTAATACTAGCTTTTGAAAGCGACTTCGCTCGCGTGGAGGTCAAAAATTATCCCACAGAAACGTACTACCGAGATAAAAAGTAGCCAATGTGTTAATCCAAATTATAGACTATCTGTGTGCCAAATTTGATACAAATCCGTTCAGCCAACATCCAAACATTTACGAGTGAATGTCCAAACATATAAACTATCTCATTTATAATATTAGTAGGATTATAATTTACTAGCATTTGCCAGCAGCTTCGCCCGCGCAGAACTTTCATCCCCTATTTAACTTCCTTAGGGGTTGAATTTCAACTTTCAGCTTTCTAGGTCCAAGGGTTTGGGCTGGGCGTTGATGAGTCAGTCAGTCAGGACTTTTCTTTTTATTTATATAGATAATATAATATAGAAGTAGGATAACAACAACAACATCACCACCAGTGCTATAAGATCTATCAATGTGCCTTCAAATGAACACAATACGCGCGAACCTATGGTTTTACACAATGTATCGTCCCGTTTATACGTTTTTTGTGCGAATTTGTCAATGTGTTCTCCCCAATGACCGAATGAGCTATATTCTCAAGCGATACGCGTCTTGCGACAGTGGCTGTGGACAAGCGCTACCACATATCCGCGTCTTGCCCAGCGAGGGACGCAAACAGGAGTCGCGCGCGCAAAACCTGAACGCCTGTGTTGCCGTCCTTTAACTAGACCTGCGTTAAGCCCTAAAAGTTGTTTCCGGGAAATTGGCAAAATACGCGCGATTATTTCTTAAAAACTGTGATAATAACTTTACTGATTGTAGGACACATGAAATGATATTTCTTTCTGTTTATCCTAAAGAATCCTTTCCAGTTAACGGCCTATAAACTCTCATAATTCGCACACCTAGATCTATACTGAGACAACTCAAAAAAGGTGATTTTCAGGAGACGAAAAAAACGTATATTTGCATTTTTTGTTAGGGATGCTATACATTTTAATTTGATTCTAGGTAATAAATAGCTTGTAAAATGTCACAGTATACAAGCTGGGGCTGAAATTCAATAGGTCAATTTACTATCAATTTATTACATGTTGATCCATCAAAACAAAGTCAAATCAAAATAGTAACTAAATATTTACGTACCATATCAAACAAAACTGGAACAAGTCAAAATGTCCATAAGTAATGTGGCAGAACAATTCACCATCACCGTAACGACTCTAATTAAGTCACGTATACGTGTCATCAAAACTGTAACAATTTGAAATGTCCGCGTTTTCGTTCTTGTTATTACATGCACTCCTTATGGCAAGTGAAGATCAACTCACAATAGACTTGTTTAGGTGGGAGCAGGTGGCAGACGTTGATTCAACAAAAGAAAGTTAACGCTACCTAGCGATTAATTTTATGAGCTTTTATTGAACCTGTCACGTTGGATAGTTGCGTATGAGCACCGAGCATTCGAATTCAGGCATAACTCAAAATTAACGATTTTTGAGTTGTCTCAGTATAGATCTAGGTGTGTGATATATTGGGAACTACTTGAATCGTAAAAATTTTTTTTAGACAGAAAGATAGAGAATTGTGAACTCTCTTCGATTCTATAAAAAGTAAAAATTGACTAAGTGAGGGTTAACTCCTTGTAGTTAAAGGACGGCTGTGTTAGTTTCTTTATTTAGACTGGAAGAGTAACTGGATTTGCTTTGTTGGATTCTCAATGCTTGACTCAACTACGAGAGTGAAAAAATCCACTGCGCAATAAATCCCTCCGGGATTATTTTCACATAGGCTAACTATAATATTTATCTTTTTGTCGTAAAGCTGTTAATTAGAACAAACAAGCAATAATTGAAGAAGTTTTTATCGTTGCTTTGTTATCTTATTTTACTTTTGAATCTAGGCTTCGCTATTCTATGCATGACCTCTTAGACATGTAAGTGGTTATATAAATGTCGAAATATAAAAACATCAAAAGTGGCTATTGGCTCAGTATTATAAGTTTCAAGGTTAAGCAACGCTTACCGAGGTCAGTCCGGGGATAGGTTATCATCCATCCAATGCCCCTCCGTTGGTCCTGTCTGTCATTTGTAGGTACATCTTTGACAATCGTTACCAGTAGTCAGCCAACCTGTCTTACTATCAGATGAGGGCTCGTGGCCAAGTAACAACAGGGCACACGGGTCACTCGACCAGGTCAAGCTACGTGGATCGATCTGTTCGTGGATGGGTGACTATCTTTACACACCAAGACCCCTTTTCCCTTTTTTTATGGGTCGTCAGAAGCCCAAAAGCCTGACAACCAGTCTTAACAAGGGGTTTCGTATTACCCAGTAACTGGGTTATGAAAGTCAGATAGGCAGTGACTCCATGTAAAATATTATTATTCAGCTTGCAGCTGTATCTGATCAGACTGATAGCCCACCCAAACATAGTTGGGATATGGCTAAGCAGATGATGAAATCATCAAAGAAATTAAAAACAACATAATTAAATCGATATAAGTTCCTACACGATGTTGAAATGGTTTCACTAAATAACAAAACATCACTTCTGTAATCGCCGAAGGGTAAGTCAGAATAATTACAGACTAATGATAACAATAATGACTTTATGTACTAACTTACTCACTGACATCCATTAACCATTGCCACCATATCGTTTTATAACGTTAATAAACGTCTGGGAGTGCTGATTTCATTTATTTTTTCATTCTTGATAAGGCACATTCCACTAGCCTACTAAAATTACTTTTGGCTAGGGTTTATTTGAATAGAATCAAACCGTACACGTGTGGATTAAGATCCAGTAGCATTGTACCTCACGAGTTAGCTCGAATCGGTATGGGTTGCGCACTATCATCGCTTACAATGGAAAGAAACAAGCTAAATCAAGCAATGGATACTGAAGAACACTCCCGACTAATTCACCTTTCAAACAATTTTTTTTTAAATCATAAGTCAACATCGGTTCATCCGTTCGGGAGCTATGTTGCCTCAGACAGACACACACAAACACGTCAAACTTATAACACCCCGTCGTTTTTGCGTCGGGGGTTTAAAATCTTAAGGTGAACCTAGTCCACATTTTTCCCATACAAACTTCGGTAGTGTATTACCACTGTTTGATAATGTACATCAAAAATTGAACATGGTGTGGTTTTGTCTTATTATTAATACTGTCTGTGCGGAAACAGAATACTAAAATAAAACTATTAAAAAGTTAGGAGCCAACAAATATTGGTTTTTCTTGCTAATTTAACCTAACTTTGGGCGTGTTTAAGTAATAAAAGAAGAGTAAAATCTCCAAAACTAAGTCAGTATCGACAAAGCTCATTTATCGAAAAGTTCAATAAACTTTATTGGTCATTGATTTATGCAGTGGTTTATTCAGAAAACCCGATCTTCCGATGGATTTTTCTCGATTTTTTACGCGCCTATTGTACTATAACTGATCCTGCAGCTCACTCAATAATGTTGTGCGTGTAGCTGCGTCTAACTGTTCATCACGGGTACTACCTCTATCGGACACGAAGCCTAGTGAGACAGCGTGATTTTTAGCCAGGCCCATCAGTGAGTTCGAGCCCGCGACTAGGTTCCCCTTAAGGTGAATGCGCAGCTGTGCTAACCAAATCTTTTAAATAAAAATAAAATATTGGCAAACATGTCCAATATTTTATTTGGTGTTGTAATCGTGCATGCATTTTACACATGTTTAAGCATGCTGGTTTTGTGGGTGTTTTATACGGATATCTTATCTTATCTTAACTTCTGTTCCTGACAATTCACCTGTCAACCCAAACCAAACAGTTTCTGAAACGATACAATGGAACAATAGTGGTTTGCACGTCGCAAACACAACACCACATTGGCTTTTGTTTTACCTGCTGTTACAATACCGTTCATAGTATGTGAATTAATGGTTCATCTCTTAGCATAATATATCAATCTTCACGAAAACTAAAGGTCAGGTAATCACTCCTTCTAACCGTACCACTTCAGCGCTGTAACCACCCGTCACCACCTCGAAAAATTCCACCCGCTTGTCGCCAACGTGCCGTCGGCAAGAGCACTGCTCGCTGCTAGCACGCGACTGATGACGTAGCTTGCTGTCCACGAACCGCTTACTAGTTGCTAGCTCACTGTACACGCACCAACCGGTAGTTTTCAGCTTACACACATTGTTTTGCGAACTTTAGTGAGTGTGAGAATTTTCGCTGCGAGTGCACCACGCGGTCTGCGTAGCGTATGACGGCTATCTGTATTGCCATGATAGAATTTACTTTAATTCGGTTGATTTAAAATCGGCCGGCCCGTTTACTTCCACTACCACTTCTTATTGAAACCTTACTAACTGGACCCTGAAATCTGGAGCTAGGCTTCTTGGGTGTATGTCAAGCCATAATCCACAAATAAATTCCTTTATATTTTTAAACTTTGTAGCCTCTCGCTTTAATTAAGAGCGCCCTAAGTTATACCTCATCTTTGTAGTAGTTTCTGCAAAAAAACTGGACTTCATACTTTTAAGGAAAAAATAGATAATGATTTGAAATATTTTCAGATTACAGCTGTAGCTCAGTAGGTAAGTGGTGCTGGAGCTCTTGAGGTTACGATTGAGTCATCTTAGTAGATCAAATACTGATTACCGTTCAAATAGTGGCTGGTCATGGAATCAAACGTCTAATTTATATGCTAATGAAATCTGACCACATTACCAATGAATCAGTCTACTTAGCCTATCGCTGACCACAGCCTAACATTAACACAGTATAACAGCGATAGCCTTGTTCATTTAATGTAAACTCAGGTACGTGTTTATATAAGACAATATTAAGCAAATTAGAGAATAACTTTTTTTTATAACATCAAATAATATTTTGGAATGTTCAAACGACGAACTTCAAAAAAAAAACCTTATCTCCATGGTGACATGAAATTAAACCAGGTTTCAACGATATCGTTGAAACCTTATGAAAAGCCATAATTTTCGCAATTAATATCTATTACACAATTTAATATCTGGTTTAATTTCATGTCACCATGGAGATAAGGTTTTTTTTGAAGTTCGTCCATGTTTGTGCCCGATTCGACATCAAATGACGTTTACCCGCAGTTACTGACGTCGCCGGCGTTACTGTAACAATATCGTTTAATGCGATCCTCATCATTAGACCCTCCAGGGAAATAAAAACAGTGCTTAAATTTAAAATTTCAAACGCTGCATGAGCACATCTCATTTTTCCATAATGGATGGACACTTAAAAATAAGTTTCGTGTCAGTAAAATCTTTTAACAAAAAAGACAAAATCACCCATTTAAAGCTTTACAAAGGCGTCGCGACACTGGCGCAGCTGGCCCAGCAAATATTTGCTGGAATATCCCGCTCCAGTTTTAAAAGAAGAATTCTTTGCAAAGTGGGCTTTATGGATTGTTCATTCTGGGTCCATATTTTAGATCAGCAACCGATCGTTCCCAAATTCAAATCCTTTGTTTTGACGATTGGAGCAGTCAAACTAAAATTGGAAACTAGAATTGGAGTCAAAATGTTGGTTTTTCTTTTTTTGTTGAACCACCGATATGCCTTCCAAGTGTAACTGAGCAATATACACAGGGCCGTCCGTTACATTTGTTAGTTATACATAATGTAGCGTTTCCGTATCAAAGATAGGTTGGTGTTTAAAATCAGTTTACAAAGACAAAATAGTCAATAATCATCACAGGTAGATATAATACAGAACAAAAACCAATTCCAGGAACTTTTTAATTTTTTATCAAGCGGGCGGCGGTCAGTTCGAAAGATGAAGCTAGTTGCTCATTCCAAAGCGTAGTTGGTAACTAAGGATTTAAGAGATGAATGGACAAGAACCTTCACGGACACTCGTTCAATGAATCATATCTAATAATGTTAAAAAGATTGATTACATTATGGATCGTGGACCTGTAGCACAACCACATTTCGCTAGTTATGGTTAAGTGCCATGTAAAAGGAGGCAAGGCTATTCAACAACCAGGCACTAATTCAGACTGGAGGCTGTAACGGAGCGATTCCTTTATGACTATTCTGTCTTTTGAAAAAATACTAAAAACTTTGCAAGGCCTGGGAATCGAACACAGAACCTCATGCTCAGTAGATCGCCCTGAGGACACGGAGAGCCATAAGGTGGAGGTCGGTCCTGCTTGGGCGGAGCACCGCAGTGTTCTCGTGGAGGCGATTGGTGGCCGCGATCTCTCGCGTCCGGCCCTGGTCCAGGCCATGTACGGAGCGAGAGTGCATGGGTAGGCATCACCTCCTTCTGCGAAGCAGTAATGCTCGCGAAGAGGGAGGCGGCGCACGTGAGAGAGAGGCAATCTATGCGCCTTCACGGCACTACCCTCCGCAGGAAACGCCCTAGGCATCAGGAATTCCAGGCTGATTCCCAGCCACTGTAGGCGCGGGTTTGCGGACGGACCAAGACCGGGTCGGCGACGCATTGTGTGCCACGCGCGCCTCAAAGAGATGTCAGCACCTTCTGGGGTCCGCAAGGACCGATGCCTACCAGGGGTGCGAGTTGTTCGAAAGAGAAACCGTGGCCCCTAGCACACAGGCAACCGAGGGAACACGGGTGGGTTTTAGTCAGTAAAGGTCTGACACGCCCTCCTACTTCACCCAGAGCGGGAGAAGTTATAATTATGATGATTTCCTACAGTAAAATAAAAAAAAACAAATAACCTCATGCTCAGCAGTCTGTACCACTACACAATCCAGTTAATAAACTTTGCAATTTTAATCCCAGTATCATATGCAATCATGCACGTTCTAGTACGTATTTATTTCGGTAAGGTAAGGAGCCATCAAAATGACGCTCTTATTTTAAATGCCATTAAAACATCATGCCGTTTAGTGGAAAACTGGTGTCTACATTATTAAAATATTTCCCGTGAAAATGTTTAACTTAGCTTCAACATTTTAGACGAAACATTTCAGATATTTTAGTAAACTGTGTCTGTCACTAAAATATTTCAGTGAAGTACATTGTTATTTATGAAACATTTGCGCGAGTACTGAGCAATATTAATATTTATGAAATGAGTGGAGTTTTATTAAAAAGCAACTATTTCAGGTAGATGTGATTAATATTTAACTTGCATAATGTTTCGGGTGATACCAATCAAATGATATTTTGTAAGAAGCATTTGTGGTGTGACTATGCATGATAGGTTGAGGAATGAGGTGATGAGGCAACGGTGCGGTTTCAAAGAAGATGTTGCTACAAAAAATGGAAAGAATATGATTGTATAGTTTGGTCAGAAGATGAATGAAGGACAAATAACAAAAGGTATTTGCAAGCCAGGTGTAAGTGGAAACGCTGGGAATTATGCAATTATTGTAGTAACTATTATGGAGGACGGAGGGAAAAGGGTCATTTTTTTAATATAAATACACTGAAAAGGCCCTGTAACCCAGACAGAGCACTTATTTTTAGCCTTACAAAAGGAAACCATTTTGTAAATATACTCTGTTATTCTTAGACATGTGGCAACCCTATCTGAGGTAGATTTTAATGGCTCGTTTTGTCTCGTATTTGCAGTACTGTGGCAAAGTCTGTGAAATGTGGCGCCACTTTACTTAGTCTGAATGTTATTTCAGTCTCCAACCAAACATTTTGATGCTTCCCCAACTCGTGTTGTTATTTTCAGGTTCTTTTACTTACTATTTAGTTTACTTTAATATTAGGTCTTTACCTATGAAATTGCCGTTCTGCAGTACTGGCCATTTCAAATCAAAATAATTTTTGTTTGGCTAAGAATTCTAATTTCAAATTAATTTTATTTTAAAAACATGGATTTTTTTTTCTAAAAGTAGTCATTTCTTTATTGATTAGTGTTACATTTTCATCGCATTTCAATCTTTTTCGTCATCATGGATACGTTAAAAATTCGAGTAATTATGGAATATGAGTACCGTCGTGGCAGCAACGCGGCACAAGCGGCACGCAACATCAACGACGTTTACGGAGCTAACACTACAAACCAACGCACCACCTGTTATTGGTTTGCTCGCTTCCGTTCTGGAAATTTCGACCTGTAAAATGAACCTCGCGGTCGTCCGAAGACTTTGGTCGACAATGACGAATTAAAGGCGATTGTGGAAGCTGATGATACACAATCTACGGCTGAATTAGCAGCAGCTTTCGACGTTAGCGTCAAAACAATATTGGTCCATTTGCGTCAAATTGGCAAGGTAAAAAAGCTTGACAAATGGGTGCCCCACGAACTCAATGATCGCCAGCGCGAAGTACGCGTCGAGACGTGCCTTGCACTGCTCAACAGACACACAAATGAAGGAATTTTGAACCGCATTGTTACCTGCGATGAAAAATGGATTCTGTTTGATAACCGTAAGCGCTCAGCAAGTTGGTTGGATCCTGGTTCAGCACCTAAACAATGCCCTAAACGAAAACTTACCCCTAGAAAAGTGATGGTCACTGTTTGGTGGTCTAGCGCCGGTGTGATTCATCACAGCTTCTTACCAAACGGGGTGAGCATTACTGCAGATGTGTACTGTGAAGAACTGAACACAATGATGGAGAAGCTGGCGCATCTCCAACCAGCATTGGTCAATCGCTCGTCTCCGCTGCTCCTGCACGACAACGCGCGACCTCATACTGCACAGCAGACGGTCTCCAAGTTGCAAGAACTGGGGTTGGAAGCTCTCCGTCATCCGCCCTACTCACCAGACCTTGCGCCTACAGACTACTACTTTTTCCAGAATTTGGATAACTTCTTGGCGGGAAAAAAATTTAATACCCGAGAGGCAGTACAAAATGCCTTTGAAGAATTTGTTGCCTCCCGTCCAGCTGATTTCTTTAAGAAGGGCATCAATAAACTGCCACTGCGATGGCAAAGATGCATTGATTGCATGGGTGATTACTTCGATTAATACAAATAAAAAATTCATGAAAAAAATTCGTTTAAATTTTTTCATACAAAACGGCAATTTCATAGGTAAAGACCTATTATTAGGTAAAATATACGTTTAATGGGTATTTAATAATTTCCTTCTAAATCTTTCGGATTGTAATTTTACAATTACAACGTGTTTAATGCCATTATGGTAAATTTTGGCTGTTAGTCGCGTTGGCTTTAAAGTTATTCTTTTTTTTTTGTTGTTGTATATTTTCTGGTGTACACTAAAGTATACATATATAAATACTCAACCAAAAGCCTCCTCATGTGGAAATCACTAAAAGAATATGAACTAAAAGCATCCTATTTTCCAATACCGCATCTCCATTTAAAACATAAAGGAATTTTTTTGAAGTGAATTTCGTCCCAGTTTCGTCACAGCATCTAGACCACAGAGAGTTCTGAATAGATCAACATTAGATCACTACTAGACTAGACAGGGTGCAGATTAGAGGACTTACAGATTGGAGAAACTAAAACCACATTTTTTAGATATTCAAACACATGTATAATCAGCCAATAATTTTTTCACCGCTGGGAATCAAGCCTCTCTGTGAGAGGGAGTGGGCCGTAATCCACGACACGGCCCAATGTGGGTTGGCAGTTATCACATGTCTTCGAACTTTTGGTCTTGGGATAAACTGGTTACGTCATGATGTTTTCTGTCACCATTTTTGAGAGCAATAGTGATGTAACAAATAACACGAAGTGCCTGGATTCGAACCCACGACCTACAAAGGCGGGCCCATCTATCCGACATACATCGGCGCGATTAAAAATTTTCTTACCATTAATTAAGATAATAGAAATAATGCTACAGAACTAATAAACACCCTGTTAATAATGTTTACGTATTAAAGGGTAGAAAATACATGTAGCATTAAATTACATCAGTCATTCCATCACTTTAACAGGGTGTTTCAAACTACGTCATGCTTTTTAGTGAATATTTTTTATTTTTATTATTCATAAAAGTTCATTTTTAGGGTTCCGTACCTCTAAAGGAAAAAACGGAACCCTTATAAGATCACTTTGTTGTCCGTCCGTCCGTCCGTCCGTCCGTCCGTCCGTCCGTCCGTCCGTCCGTCTGTCAAGACCGTTTTTCTCAGGAACGCGTGGAGGTATCAAACTGAAATTTCTATATGATACTTAGTTCTACTGTCCCTGGTAGCTGTAGAAAAATCAACCTTCTAAGTCAACGCAATCAAAAGATACAGCCATTTAGGCCGCAAAATTCCGCAAATTTTCGAAACTCGCACGGGAATCAAAACCTACAGGGTACTTCCCGTGAACTTAGAATCTTGAAATTTTGTACGAAGTCACGTCTTATAGTACAGATATAGGAAAAATTACGAAAACCGAAATTTTTTAGTTTCGTCATATAAAAAAAAATATTTTTGACAATTTTGAACTTTTACTTATATACCCACAGGTTTGTACGGAACCCTCGGTGCGCGAGTCCAACTCGCACTTGACCGGTTTTTTTTTATTTCTAGATTATATTAATGACCTTTCTCACCTGACAAAAGATACGGATGTCTTACATGTCAACGATAGTCTAGCTGTTCTTTCGAAATGGTTTGCTGCTAATAATCTTTTACTCAATCCGAACAAAACTAATTGTCTTAAGTTCTCGTTACCAAATGTACCCCAAGTAGGTCTTAATTTAAAACTTGATGGCAAGAAACTAGATGCTATTTCGGAAACTGTATTTTTGGGAATTACTTTAGATTCAAAATTGCAATGGGGTGCTCCCATTAGAGCTCTTTCAGGTAGATTAAGCTCGGCTGCTTATGGAGTAAGAAAAATAAGGCGGTTGACTGATGTAGCCACAGCTAGGTTAGTTTACTTTGCTTATTTTCACAGTATTATGTCTTATGGCGTTCTTCTGTCCCCAAAGCAGAACGCCTTATGACATAAAAAAGTAGCAATTTTTTCTGTTGTGGGGATCGGCAGCTCACGTAGATTCAATTTTCATTTTACAAAAGAGGGCAATTTGCGCAATCTATAAAATGGGGCCTCGCGAGTCTCCTATAAACAAATTCAGCGAAATTGATATTCTAACTCTGCCGTCTCTTTATATCCTAGAAAATATCTTATACCCTCGGTGCGCGAGTCCAACTCGCACTTGACCGGTTTTTATTTTTATTTAAATGTATTGTAGTCATTGGATACATGAAGTGGGCTGCCGCTGTAAGACAACTAAAATGTCACGGTGTATAAATCACGAACTACCCTACCGCATCCCCCAAATGGCATTTCATGAAAACGATCATACTTTGCCGCCATGGTAGGATATTTCCTTTTGTTAAGTCTACCAGACATAGGGTGACTGGTAATACGATATTTCAACACATCTTCCGATTTGCCATAAACGCAAAGTAATGGACATGTGCATTCTCCCTATCCTTACCTACGGCGCTCAAACCTGGTCTTTGACAGTTCAGCAGAGAACCAAGCTCGAGGTTTGCCAGCGAGCGATGGAACGCAGTATCCTCGGAGTTCGACTTACCGACCGGATACGGAACACGATACTGCTTTCTAAAACACAAATCGCAGACGTCACCCAAAAAGCAGCCAAGTTTAAGTGGGACTGGGCGGGACACGTCTGCCGCATGTCGGATGCATTGTGGGCTAAGACCACCACAGCATGGGTCCCTGAAAACGTCCAACGGCATCGCGGAAGACCCCAGGCGTAGATGGCGGGATGAAGTTGACGCTTATATGAGGGATTGGTCCATATTGGCCCAGGATCGAGTTGAGTGGAAAAACAAAAGGGAGGTCTTTGCGCTGCAGTGGGACGATAAAGGCTGATTATTATTATTATTTTATTTCAACACGTGATTGTACTCATCATGACAAACAACTTTTCCAAAGAAACGATTTTTTATTTTATTTAACTAGCGCGTGTCCCCAATCACACGGTAATAAAATTGGGGTAAACAAGGTAGATAAATAAAATAAAAAATTGTTTCTTTGGGAAAGAAAAAAGAAAATTTTGGGCATAAAATTCTGGGGTCCGGGCGACCGAGAGGCCATAGCTATGTAACAAAGGCCTGTTAGACGCATGTTAATAAATGACACACCAACCGAAGATGTTCCCTGTTTGCACTATGTCCTGGGAGATACGGTCCATCGGGTCGCTAATGCACAACAGCTCGCCACATTCTGCCCTGCAAGTTTCAGAATCTCTTTTGGTCTGGCTCGTCACCCTAGACCTAATTTCGGTAAATAAACTCAACCAACACAGACCAACAGTCCAGGAGACCCATCACACCGTAACGTACGGATACAGCGCGGCAGTGTTGATTGACATTATTATCAAGAAAGCTAATAGTACAATTAAAACCTTTTGTGACGTTTGAGTTACAAGACATCTCAGTCGACGCCTAATGTCTTAAATGTCATGAGAACCGTGAAATATAACACTAAAAAGCTACCGTCACCGTTTCAAATAGACCAGGAAAGCGATTGTCCTGAATTTATTACTTTAGCGGTAAATTCGTTTCCAAGTAATTTACCTCAAAGTGGAAGAGTGTGAAAACAATTGCAATTAAATTAAATCGCGTGAAAGCCGCAGCTTGAGTTTAATGTACTTTCTAACCGCCTCATTGATTTAGTGGCACATTTGGAAGCACGTTACTTCAGCGAGTTTGTCTCGATTTCATCTACCTCTCACTCCCACGTTCCAGTATTCGCTAAACTTCATAACATGGGTATAGACAGTCAACCGGTATTGAATCATATTTAAAAAGCAATCAAAAAAGGATCCCGGTATGCTTCCGTCCTAGGCAGGACGGAGGCATACCGGGATCCTTTAGCTCAGTGTACATAATACACCTTAAGTGGGCCTCCACTTAAGGTGTCCAGCTAACCAGGTGACCAGCTGTCTGTACCAATTTCAAGATTAAAATCAGTCCTACCAAAGGTTTATTATCGTTGTTTTGTCAACATAATTTTATCTGCTAATTAGCGGCTACGTTCGAGTCGGTTTGTGAGATTAGTGGTCCTTTTTCTTCGGAAAATTCAGTCGTGATTTTCAGGTATAAGATTTTTACAGTATCGTAAATTGGTTACAGCTAAGAAAACTGAAAGTCATAGAATACTGTAATGAGAACAAAAATATATATTACAAAATCCAAAAAACCCGACTGCCTAAAAAGTTAACATATAAAAAAGTTGGAAACAAAAAAATTGTTTTAAAAAGATGACTATTAGACTGAATACTATGAGCAATCTCATGCAGTCGGAGGAATCTTCTTAGATGTATGAATAAAGACCTTTATTGTCTTCGACTTTTTTATATACCCAGTATCACTCTCACAATTAAGACGAATCTAACGGCACCTCTCAAGCTGAAATCGATCAAGTTGTTTAGGCTACAGAGCGTGCCAAACAAATGTACATACATACACTCGAAAAACATTACCCTCCTTCTGGCGCAGTCGTGTAAAAATTACTGTGATTTCAACAGTGACGAAAAATTTGACTTAAAAAAGTGTGAGCGGAACTGTCAAAGAATGTCAGTTGTGATTTGAACATAGTTTAAACAATTTAATTTAGTACAAGTTTGCTTAACAGTTAGATTTCCAGACTATTCAATAGTTAACTATCCTACTACCTCTTAATATTCAATGTGAGAAATGAGAGAGCAATGCATGCTTGCATTGCTCTCTGGCTATTTATTACAATAACCCTAATTCAGTAACACACTATCATTCGCTTACTTCACTATCGTTCACTATCGTTAGGCAGGTGAAAACTAATGTGTTGATAAAGGGCGAAGAATTGAACTCTGAAGATAGCACTGTATTCTTGGGCTTAACTTTGGATGCCAAACTTCAATGAGGCCCACAAATAGCTAAATTGCTCTGCAGCATACGCTCTGATTTAACATAGTCAATAGTTTGGTTTGACGAAAGGTAGTTCGACGACAGACGCAGGAGTAAAACTCATCAGTCACATTTTGGAGTCCTGGGAGTATTCGCAGGACGCGACTAGCATTTTTTGTGACCTCTCAAAACCGTTTCACTGCGTTGACCACAATACACTGATCTGTAAATTACACCACTACGGAATTCGTGGACAAGCCGCTGATCTTGTACTTTCCTATTTATCAAACAGGCAGCAAAAAGTAAACCTGTGGCGACGTTCTCGGGGTCTCTAGTTAAGATGGGCGTGCCTCAAGGTTCAATTTTTGGCCCTTTTTATTTCTGGTTTATGTTAATGACCTTCCTTACTTGATGGCAAACTTTTCGGATATAATTTTATTCGCTGATGACACTTCTCTTATTTTTAGAATAGATAGAAACGTTAAGGATGTCTTACATGTCAACGATAGTCTAGCTGTTCTTTCGAAATGGTTTGCGGCTAATAATCTTTTACTCAATGCGAACAAAACTATATCTCTTAAGTTCTCGTTACCAAACGTACCCCAAGTAGGTCTTAATTTGAAACTTTATGGCAAGAAACTAGATGCTATTTCGGAAACTGTATTTTTGGGAATTACTTTAGATTCAAAATTGAAATAGGGTGCTCACATTAGCGCTCTTTCAAGTAGATCAAGTACAGCTGCTTACGCAGTAAGAAAAATAAGGCAGTTGACTGATGTAGCCACAGCTAGGTTAGTTTACTTTGCTTATTTTCACAGTATTATGTCTTATGGCTTTCTGCTGTGGGGATCGGCAGCAGACGTAGATTCAATTTTCATTTTGCAAAAGAGGGCATTCCGCGCAATCTATAAAATGGGGCCTCGCGAGACTCTTAGAAACAAATTCAGCGAAATTGACTTTGACATGAATATTTACTTTGAGAAGTATAATATTATT
This sequence comes from Polymixis flavicincta, assembly GCA_949987655.1. Classification (NCBI taxonomy): domain Eukaryota; kingdom Metazoa; phylum Arthropoda; class Insecta; order Lepidoptera; family Noctuidae; genus Polymixis; species Polymixis flavicincta. The sequence continues at coordinate 2,508,894 of OX465171.1, read as the reverse complement.
ATTGTTTTAATAATTGTAAATGTGAGGACTATGTGGGTCATGTTTTGTATTTTTGTTTTTGTGTTTCATCTCTTTCTCAGTTAGTTTTAATGATAATCTGGCAGTTTGAGTACTTTATGCGGCCTACGCAAATGTCCTTTCTTTGGTATTGTTCGTTGAGCTCCTCAAGTCCTGACTTGAGCTGTATGAGTACTGATAAATGCGTACACTGAATGGACAGGTCCACTCAATCTGTGTGGTTCTTTCCTCAAAAGACCATTTCAGATACCAATCCACATGGCATTCACATGATCTGACCAAGATTATGTCTGGACTTTAAAAGAGACTGACCTCTGAGTTTGTCTCGGCCTTTCTTCTCAGAGTAGTCAGATAGGAAACGCAGAACTCTTGGTTAAAAAAATTATAATAGACGTGTAAAACTGTTTGTTGTACAAACCTAATTACAGATATAAAAACATTTATCATTTATTATTCAGAATCTTACTCATTTTGTAGGAATTGCTAATCCATTGCTTTATATGTTCGAACAATGTGTCTGCACAAAAACGTAACGCAATGAATTTTGTTGAACTGTCAAACGAAAGTCGTTACTGCTGTTGATGTGTAATACAATTACCGCGCAGGATGTACATTGTACATTTATATACCGATATTTCCACGGAATTGAAACCTAAGCAGAGGGCGTTGCTAATATTTTATAATCCCTCTTAATGCCATTTTTTTACTGTCGAGGCCGTGGTAAAGCTGTTTTATGCTAGTGTTTGGTTGTCTGCCTCTCCGGCACGACTGTCGATGTATTCGGGTGGAAGCATTGACAGGCGGTACGTGATGTTCGAGGCATCGAGCGTGTCGGTGCGTAAACTACTGCCGCTTATTAAACAGCGCCATTGTTTTGATACACTATTGGATAAATGATGTGTTTTTGAAAGAAAAAATGCAAGATGTCTACTAGTATAAATGATTACTACCTTCCGCCCGCGGCTTCGCCCGCGTAGAAGTCGGAATGTATCCCGCGGAAACGTACTAACGGGACAAAAAGTATCCTATGTGTTAATCTAGGTTATAATCTATCTGTGTGCCAAATTTCATACAAATTCGTTGAGCCGTTTTTGCGTGAAAGAGTAATAAACATGCAAACATTCGCGTTTTTTTTTAGTAAGGAAGTAAGGATTATTTAAATAATGTTGATGTTTAGTGCTTACGTGAGAGCCATGGTGGCCCAGTAGAAACGGCGCGACTTACGAGTTGTAGGTGAACGGTGACGGTTTGAACCCACACAGGCGCTTTACTTTATGTAAACTGTATACTACTTTATACTATTTAAAATATCGTGAGGAAACGAAAACGCATGTCCTAGAACCAAAAATTCGAAGAGATGTGACATCTACCAACCCGCACTGGGCCCGTGGCTGGATTACGGCCCACTCCCTCTCACCGAGGGAGGCCTGTGTCCCAGCACTGGGAATGGGAACATTGTAGGTTGATAACGTATGTTATGTATGTTCGAGGTTTTAATAATTTCAGCGTGATTTATCATAATTGAACTCATTGAAGTCAACTCTTTAAAAAGTAGTAATTCACAAAAAGAGAATGTAAAATTTCATCTTCTGAATGAAGGTTAGCTTAGCAGGCAATAATAAATGATTATTAGTCACTCTACAAATGTCGGGATTGTTTATTTTATAGCAGTCTTTTATTTTCATTTTCGTTGTGCAAGTAAAGCGGTGAAAATTATGTAGCGTCATTTAAAAATGTTATTTTTCATTCATTCATTTTACGTTTCTGTTACTACAGGGAATTCTTGTAATTCGTTAATTTGTTATTCAAAAGTTCCTTTTAATCAAGTTTCAAGCCCGTTATATCAAAATAAGTGTGTCCTTAAGTAAAAGCAAGCGGCACACAGCTAAATAGTCGGTATGTTGAGGAAAAGATACAAAAAGATAAGAACTAACCCAACTCACGTGCTCACCTAATTAATAAGGACTTGTCTTTTGTTGCAGCTCTTAAAAAGAAAACGAAGTCTCTCAGCTTCTTATTCGGAGATAAATACCTTGTACTGAAACTGAAATTTCCGGTCTTATTTATAAACGCCTCTTAACTTTTAATCAATCGCTAATCAACTGATTTGCAAAATTCTTATTTATAAGCACTATTTAGCGTTAAGAGGTCGCCAAGCAATTGATTTGTAGCTGTCAAAATTAAACACCCCACCGGTGCCCTGATTAAAGCTTGCTAAGTGGCAAAATGGCGGATTTTATTTGAATCAGCTGATCGATTCAATAGGATTATTGTATGCTTCAAGGTTATTTTGTTCCTAACATCGAATTGTGCCTTAGTAAATGTAGATTTCAACAATTTTTTTTAAGGGATTTCAGAACGACACTGAAGAATTAAATAATATTGAAACGCCGCGCGCGCCGGCGGTTAGAAGAAGAAGGAAGACCTACAAGGCTGGTTTAAATCCGCTACGAGAATACATATTTTTCATTCTAAGTACACGTGATGATAGGATTTATATGGAAAGCTCAATCGGGATGAAGCTCAGTAGGTTTGAAGAGACTGAGTTCGTGCGGAAGCTCATCGGAGATACTGCAGACGTGTTAAGTAGATTGTCTTGTACTACTCTGCAGAGCGGCTCATCCCATCGTCTCTGATGGGAAAATGGATTGTCGGGTAGATCAGAGTTCGGGCAAGCGAATTTCCAGGCATCCAAAGCTTCGGTGAAGCACGGCACGTTAAAATTAATCAGTGTGGAGGCTAGGATTTTCCTGATTAATTTCTCAATGTCGATGCCGTGGACTGAGGATATGAAAGCCGGTAAACTAATACTAGAAATTTTGCGGACGCCGAGGCCTCCCATACGAATGAGAAGAGTAGCTTGTGCCCAAGCTCGGTCGTCCATGTTTTTAGTCGACTATTTTGATTATAACCTGTGCTGGACGCATAATTTCACCTCTAAATAGTTTCGCTACTAATCAACTGCTAACTAGCGTTTATAAATAAAGAAAAGTTAACCATTGATTAAGAGCAACGGAGCAGCAAAGTAAACAGCTAAACAATTTGTTAGCTAAACAGTGGCTAATCGGTAATTAGCAAGATTTTTATAAATAAGGCTGTTCATCGTCACTTAGTTAAGTACTTTCTGATTTATTCAGATTTTTGGAAAATATTTCTAGGTGTATTTCGTTAAACAACTCAAAAGTGCCAATGTTACCAAGGGCGCATTTCACCAATAAAACTGAGGCAACTTGAGGCATGATATCTAGATACATTGGTCGACATCGCCGGACGTTACAAGCAGCACATCTAAACCAAGTTCAGAGCTGTCGGTGTCAACATTCCACAACAATGATTCCACTGACAGCTATTGATTGCGGCTCCATTGGTGCAATTCACCCTCAATTAAGAGCTTATTTGTAAGGTCAAAGGGAAACGCATTTCTAGTCTAATAAATAGTTGATTTTGGTTTATTGTCTGCTCTGGGTACACTGGTAAATAACTAACCAACATTAAGTAAATGTGTTATACGTTACTGCCGTACTATAGGACAGGGCGCTTTCAGAAAGGTTGATACACCATTATTGGTATTTGATGAGGCAAATATCTGATGTGAGGCTTAAACTTTTTATCACGGTAGCACGATCCCATGGGATAATTTCCGACACCCACGCAACGCGCAGGCACGGCAAGTGATAAGTATTAATAAATCCGAGGTAAAGATGCCCCTAACTTTGGTTCAACCAGACATTTAAGAGATTTGACTTAACTCACTCCAGAGTTATTAATAATATCTGCGATCAACGAAAGAAAAAAGTATATCAACAAAAAATAAACAATTTCTGTAAATCCAACCACTGAAAGTCTAGCAAAATCACGTCACCCTTGAAAATATTCTCCAAACGTGACGTCCAAACTTGTGCTCTTTACACAGGTTTACTTTACTATCGTCCAATAAAGTCCACTAATCCAATTCTATTAAATCAGAAGGCCAATTCTACTAATTAAAAAACGGTCACATTCAAGTCGCAGTGACATCGCAGTGCCGCAAAAGTTCCAAAATGCCACAAACGGTATTCTGGTGCATCAAAAAAAGTGAGGTTGACTGTAATGACACTGCGACTAGACTGGAATTAATAAATGTACTAAAACGGTATTCCGCTCAAGTTAAGACTTGAGATCGTCTTGATATCGAAAATAAATTGGTATTCCGGTCGTTTTAAGAACGTCAAAACTGACGTAAGCATGAGATTGAAAGTTGACTGAACTGACACCATAAATTATAGCTTCTGCAGTTTCATATTTATCGTGTTATTTCAATTTTATCCTTGAAATCATATTGTAACCGAAGATTCATGAAGGAAAAACTTATTCAGGAACACTGTGGTAAATAATTATGTGTTTGTGTTGTGAAATAATACAAAAAAAGTGAGTTTGGCCTTTGGGAATAATTTTCATTCCTCGCACAACATGCAGACGACGAATCGGCGCCAAAACAACGTAAAGAGCACAGGAGCAGCTGTTCTCAGCATTGCGGGCCACGGCGCGGCGTCTCACTTAAAACGCATTTTCCAAAAGCGACAGTACGTGTTTGCAAAAAGTTACAAACTAAACAAGCCGTACGAATTGAAGCCGCTTATGCCACAGGAACTAAAAACAGGATCTAGGAAAATATGAACAAGGTGTTGCAGCCAAGGTAGGTCTACTAAGTACCTACACATTATTTTATTAAAATATTATCGATTGTCATTCAACAAGGCAGCTATATTCTATCATACGTCATCACCGTATCTACTTAGTTTCGGTCCTGCGTTATCCGCCTGTAGCTCCGTCCAAACTTTCGTAGTTGGTCATAAGTCAGATTCCCAACTTTTGCCCAGCTCAGATCCCCAGAATTTGTTTGTAGATTTACTATAATATGGTACCTACCTAAAATTATGTCTCCTTTTTAGATTCCATACATTAAGATGATCTACGTGTAACACATTTTTGCTTCATAAGACCAAGAGGAGTAACGATATCCACCTGAAGTCCCGACAGAATTGTGGTGACGACAGTCAATTCCAATGGAGACACCCAAGTATAGGAGGTGCTATGGACAACAAAACAAGTATGACATAACCGGGAAGAGATTAAGTGCAGTAAGTGCCTAACCAACGGCTGAATGTGCATTCTTAGGGACGGGGTTGTCACACTAATACATTACCTGTTGACAAATACACATCCAGGACACTCAATAATGAACCACAGTGTGGCTAATTGTCATTCATTTGACATACTCAGAGGTAATGAAAAAGTCATAATTAAAATACAATTTTAACCAGGATACTATACTATTATTAATAATAATTGTTGGTAATACGGGTAATGTGAACAAAGGAGAATTAGTCCATTATTATAGATCATTGTGCTACCTTAGTTTAACAAAAATTGTCATGATCACATTGCCTTACAGCCAAAGTACACCACAGAAAGAAAATAACTTTAAGTTTAAAATTAATATGAAATTGCCCAATTTGACTTATATGAATGATACATTCCATTTAATTGACACTAACAAAATGTTGATAGTCATTTATATTTGACAAAATGTAGATTTTTTATGTAAAGGTACTATCTTGTCCCTATCATAGTATCTTACATTTCTTTTACAACCAAGAATTTGGCTAAACAAGTTGCTTCTATTGGGCAATGCCCTGACATTTTAAATAATTCAGCCAACAATTTGTTACTTATTGATAAGAAAATAGAGGCAACCTCTAGCAATAATGTGCAGAATTGCAAACTATTAACCCGGTGCATAAAAATGTTCAAGGAATTATTAACTAAGATTTAGAAGTACCTAACATTATTTATCAGTTTTAACAGAGTTGTATTTTGTAGTTCATGTTCAATTTGAATAATCACCAGGTTTGTATAGCAGAGTATTTACTCTGCCACCATAACACACATGTACCCATAGCATTTGCTATAGGTACATGGTGGCTCATTCATTTTAGTAAGTACCTAACCAGCTAAAACTTAAAGAATATGAGGATTATTTGTGCCTTTCTGTTGGGTCAATAGTTAAAATAGCCTGCATAGAATTGGAGCAGTTTATTGTATTAAGTGTGTACAGACCACCTTCAGGATTGTACATATTAATTGCTTTGAAAAGGTAATGGATGTAGTGTTACATAAGATTTGTAAATCAAACTAGTCAATTAAACCTTGCAGTGATTTCAATGTTAAATTAATTAGATAACTAAGGTTCTTGTAGTAAAAAAATAAGTCTATTTCAGTCCTACAATCTTGTAAACCTATTTATGTATACATGAATAACCCCTACTAGTGCCAGTAGTACCTAGCTAGATACCTAATATTTATACACATGTTAATGTTGTACCAATTCACAAATAAATTATTAATTTATTAGAATCTGATTGTTATGGGCAACAGATTAGGTAGGTACTATTCAAAACCAAAATGGGTAAAAAGGAAAATTGCTACCCCAAATCTACAGTTTGCATAGAAGCTTGTAAAGTTAAACTCATTAATACTTTACCAGTTTTGTCTATGAATGCTGATTCCAATCATTTAAACTTCTTTTGAATTAAGATTAGACATTTAAACAAACCTTTTGACATTGGAGCACCTACTTTAGTATTGTATCGACTGTGGGGAGTTTCCAGACTTTGAATAATAGTAGCTAGGTACCTAATTTAATACCTTTGTGTGATATAGTAGGTGTAACAGAATTGACGCAACACCTCAAAGTAGTTTTTCCTAACTGAAAACGGAATCGATTTCCGAAACTTTAAACCTATAAAAAAAAGAAGTGTTTTGCCATAACTACCGCCAATTGTACCAAAGAAAATTCAATCTTATTTCAAGGCAATAAGACTAAATTTTAAATGCATAATGCTAACAACAGCACGTTTTTCTTGAGGTCTTGTGTTCATTCTGTATGAGCGAAAATCACGGTCACTATATCTGGTAAAAAAAAAATTCTCAGCACCCTAATAGGCACATCATAGTGTTACTCGTTTTGTAAAGTGTAGGTTACCTATGTACGTATTTAATGTTTGTATTATTAATTAGTTAGGTAGTTGACAACTAATAAAAAAGATATTACTTCTGTTGTGCTAATTATTTTTTCTGCAATCACACGACTTCTGTTAACCCTTCTTCTCAACCCGTCGAAGTGGCGACGCCCGTCGGAGGCCTATCACGGCCTATGTATGGTCAACAGTGGACGCCATCGACTCCAGTTTTATAGGGCTGACTGACTGATTAATAGTCGGTAAGCACTTCGTCTGCAGCTATCACGGCACGCTTGCTCTTTCACTAAGCTCGTGAGTGGTGGTCACAGCTCCAAACTTACTACATCATACCTAAATATACACGAGACCATACAACAGAGAATGTAGACGTATCACGTATGGATTTTTATAAATGTGCTTTCATTCTATAGGGTAGGTACCCAACTACTTAGGTAGGTAGGTACCTAGGTATTCAATGCAGTTTTGACTTCGCTACGATTTTATTAGACGTAGGTACGTCTAATAAAATCGTAGCGAAGTCAAAACTGCATTGAATACCTAGGTACTTGAAAAAAGTAAGTAAGTAGGTACCTACCTACCTAATTGCTACGAAGTGTGACAACGATCCCGATAGGTAGGTAGCTATTAGGTAGGTATGGTTTGGTTTATTGTATTTGTGTTCGTTTGCCTCTTTTGTTTCAATGTATGCGGAAGCTTCTGCAGGTTAGGTAGGTATAAATACTACAGAATATGTACGAATTTTCCAAAACACAAGGCAATAAGAGTCTACTGCTGAGTAGGTATAGGTACCTAAGGAAGATAATCACGCTAGTTGCTATAACTTCTTAGCAAGTGCGTGCCTCTTGCATTTTGCACGAGTTTTGTTGTTTCATATAGTTCAGTAGTTAAATTAGATTATGGAACCTCATCATCATCATTTCAGCCGAAAGACGTCCACTGTTGGACATAGGCCTCCCCTAATTTGGGGGGGTTTGCCATATTCGCCACGCTTGGCAGGCGAGTTGGCGATCGCAGTATGCTGGTAAAATGCATAGAGAACGCTGCTGCCATCTCTAGTAAGTAAGTCCTTTTGTCGCCTCTTACGATACCCACGGGAAGAGATGGGCTGGTTCTTTACGTCCTCGCTAGGTACCTACGCCAAGTCTTTTTTCGAAAGTAAAAAATACATCACAACTTGAAGACTAGGTAAATACCATAGGTAAGCAAGCTGGAGAAGCCATCGATTTCATCGGCGGAAGTTCAGCTCAGCCGTCCGGGCTTAGGTATACGGAATATAGGTACCTACCAATCGTTTGGCCTTCCCTAGAACTAGTAAAAACGCAGAAAGAAATGAAAAACATAGGCACTTTTATTTAATTTGTTACATTCGTAATGACTACACCTAGTAGGTACAAATTATTATTATAGGTAGGTAATACAGCGTTCAGCTCGTGCTGAATAGTTGGGAGGCATAGGTAGGCACTTCTGCAAAGTATTGTAGGTACAATTCGCTATAAAGTTCATCTAACTTCAGGGTATCGAAGAATAGGTATGTCTTTGATGCTAACAGCAAACAAGGTATAGGTGCGGTACCTACGGAATTTGTAGGTATATCATAGCGGCACTATATAATGTAGGTTGGTATCTGTATGATTTTCCCTGCAACTTTCACTCAACGTTCATCAAATGAATTCACCTTGAATCCTATGCTCGGGTTCTGTTCCGAAATACTATGATATCCCCTCGCATTAATACTAGTTAAGTAGGTAATAAGCACCATATTCGAGAAAATCACTTTCTTCCTGTGATCATGCAATAAATTGTTACAGTCATTTCATCCATATATCAATTATTTTAGAAATAAAACTCTTTAATTATTTAGTTAAAGTTTAACATTCAACAAAATGACGCGTCTGTGCCGCGCATGCGCGTCGCGGTTACCAATACGTTCCATTTTTATTTTCCATGTGATGTGATTATTATTAAATATTTTAATGATTTTGTATTCTCAAAGATTTAAAATAACAAACGGGCTATGAAAATACAATTAGTATATACTAAACCAAGCAAACTAATAAATACAATAAAAATAAAATTAAATAAGGTTGGTAAAAATTAAAGTATCACAGTATCGTAGGCGTACATTGAACCAACATGAAAATTATGTTTATTTTCGTAATTGAAAACAAAGGTGACGTCATGAGACCCTCATGCGACTATGCTGCGATGACACTGCGACCGGACTGTGAACAAACCGAATTTTAAGGTGAGCAGAATACCGTTTTTTGATCTAGTCGCAATGTCATCGCAGTCCAGTGTCATGTTAATCGCATGGCACGTTATTTAGTAGAATTGGCCTTCAGCTCACCTAATTACTTGGCACCGCGTCCAGCGACCGTTCTCCTTTCTATTACGAAGAGGCTAAATCCTTTCTCTGATATACGTGAACGAGTTTATTTCTTGGCCCACTTTCATGATACAAACAAGAATTCTAAATGTGAGCTCGGAGACTACTTCAAAGGCTCCGGGAAATAATAACGCCTAGTAACAGTTGATCGAAGGGACATTAATATACCTTCCTTGGAAGGTAGAAGGGTTCATTCAATGTAACTTTGGCGATCGACAGATTGTGTAAGTATTTCTTCGTATTGTCTGAATGCTGATCACAGTATACTAAAACACGCCTGTGTTTTAGTATACTGTGATTTATTGCAAAGTCAGGGAAATTGTTGTTTTTACCGCCAACTTTAATTGTCCGAAGGAATATTCAAATCACAACTGTCATTCTTTGGCATTTGTTTCGTTCCTCGCCGAAAAGCCCCGTGCCGCCATATAACTGTATCATCAAAGTGTGCTCATAAAAATATTCTAGGTCAGCTCACTAAACGCTGCCCACTCGGCCATACACAACTACCCAACTTTGCCCGCTCCGCCCACCATTTGACGCGCACTTAACCCTAAAATAAGCGCGCCAGCCAGTCCCTTTTCAGAATACGATCTAAATAGTTTCCAAACGCCATTAATTCATAGCCTGGTATAGGTAGGTCGTTACATAAGTAATATATTGACGGCTAACAATGATCCCATACAAAACCCAGTCATTACTGTTTCGAGATAGTTTCTATTCGAACAATAACACTATATCTTAGGGAATTCGGAGGTCAGCATTCAGAAGGTTATTCGGGAGGGTTTGTAGAAGTGGTGTGTTGGCACTTTTAGTGGTGTGACGACTTTTTTCTTGTATATTTCGTTTCTTAAATAAACGTACTACCTTATTATTTAACTGTCGATAGTTTGGGAGCAATATCGCTTACCAATTTATTACCAATACCTTAGCACCCCTTGTAGAATGGTTAATATGCATTACGTGTATAATAACAACACTTACCCCCTTATTGGGTACCACATTGGCATTTTCGTTGTGAACAGACGTGTCGATCATTTACTAAAATTAATAAATAATAACTTGCTGAATCGTGACCTAGTTTTACCAAATAGCCGGTAGTGAAGCAAACTGTGTCGTACGTAATTATAATATGTTAGGTATGTGTAAAGCGTATCTGTGAAAATGTGTATAAGTTATTAACCAGTAAATAACTTGGCAATTTCAATGGCAACCAGCCCCTTCAGCCGCGGTGGCAGATGTGCTCGGAGCCCACCTCCTACACCCGTGCCCGTACCAGCACCTGCACCTGCACCCGAGCCCGCACCCACACCTCGCCCTCAACCGCCCAGCCAAAGAGACGATGACGCATTGGAAGTAATAGCAACATCGGAAATCCAGAACTGGATGTCGTCTATTGAGCAGTGCCTGACTGAAGTGTGCTCTATTACATCAGATGGGAAATTAAACATGGAGCAAAAGCTACGGATTAGTGCCCTATGCCGAAAAGTTAGTCACGGCACATCGCAGATGGCCGTCCAGTACCAGTCTCTTAAACTGAGAGCCGTCCGGGCCCACTCCACCGTCCAAACACTCGAAGACCAAATTGATCTGTCGCAGCAACTGAAAGACCTGAAGCTGAAAATCGGAGCTTCAAACAAACCAATTACGGGAACTTCCTTTGCTGACATGGTTAAAAAAGGTGACAACAATTATATACATCCGATAAATTTAAGCTCAGTGGCCATATATCCTAACGACAAACTGAAGTCAAGTGAGGAAACAAAAACACTAGTCCAAAAAATTATATGCCCTGAACAAATGAAACTGCAGATAAGAGGACTACGTAAAACGAAAAATGGCGGTGTGATTATCAGCACGGAAACAAAGGACGACATTGAGAAGGTGAAAAAATCTATGAAGTTGTCAAATTCAGGCCTTACAGTAGACGAGCCCCCAAAAAGGAAGCCCAGAGTAGTTGTTATCGGAGTCCCCTCATCCATGCAAGAGAATGAAGTTTTTACTTGTTTGTTCCACCAGAATCTAGCTGAAAACCTTCAAGATTGCAGCCTCGAGACCTTTTTGACCTCCATTAAGTTAAGCCATAAGTCAGGTAAGAAGGACGCTGAAACCTGTAATTATATCATTGAAGTTTCTGCAGACATACGTAAAGCCCTAATTTCTAAAGACAGAGTGTTTGTAAATTGGTCATCATGCCCTGTGAGAGACTTTACTCTAGTCACTCGCTGTTATAAGTGCCAGCAGTATGGACATGCGGCCAAATCATGTCGGGAGACCACCAATACCTGTGGTCATTGTGGTGATCAGGGTCACTCAATTAAAGATTGCACAAAGAAGGCTGAGGAACCAAAATGCGCTACTTGCTTGAAATTCAAAAAGCCGAGCAATCACAAGACAAGTGCTGTTGACTGTCCAGCGAAAATAATGGCTGAAAAGAGGTACATAAATTCTATTAATTATGGAGGCGCCTAAGAGCGCCGTTAATTACGTTTTTTTGGCGCTTGTTATTGTTTTTATAGTTATAATTATGATGAATAACTTAATTGATGATATAGATAATTTCTCTGTTTCTGAATCCCATGCTTGTGACGTTGAACACTGTAAAAAATATCTCTCCTCCTACACTAGTCCACTAACCATACTAACTCAAAACATTCGCAGTATTTTTAAGAATTTTGATAATTTAAGCATTTTTTTACAACGTCTAGACATAAACTGTGACGTTATTGTTTTGACAGAATGTTGGCTATCCAAACAATATAACATACCACTAATTCCAGGATATAATATGTACAAAACTAGCATAAACCACAATCAGAACGATGGGGTGATAGTTTACGCTAAAAATCATCTAAATGTGTCTATCGAGGAGCCGAATATGCACGACTGTAGCAGATTGTTAGTAAAAATTGGATCAGAATTCGCAATACTTGCCCTTTATCGTCCTCCCTCTTTTAGAAATATAAACAATTTTACTGACTCTCTAAACGACACGTTGCAGAACCTGTCATCTTTCAAAAATACTATATTAATTGGAGATATTAACATCAATATTCTTCCAGAAAATGCTGACGCATCCGCTGAGGAATATCTCAACCTATGCGCCTTCCATGCTTTGCTTCCAACTCACACGCTTCCTACACATAAAAGTGGTTCCTGCTTGGACCATATAATGCTCAAATCGAATTTTCCTGCACTAACCCTTGTAATTAATTCAACAATTACCGACCACAGTGCTAACCTACTTATTTTAAATTGTAAATTACCTAAAGTAGTCACTCGCACAATTTCCAGTTTAAACGTACATACACTTGAAGAAGACTTACGCAATATCGACTTCGACCCAGTCTACGATTCCGCTGATCCGCAGTTTTGTATATTGTACCTAATAAAAAAAGTGCAACATGCAATTCACAAGAACACTATTGAATCTCGACTAAAAAACAAAAACTACAACATAAAACCATGGATCACGACAGGACTAATTCGCTGCATGAAAAATAGAGATAAACTGCATATGAAAGCGAAATCTAATCCAGATAATTTAATTTTGCAACTGTCGTATAAACGATATCGTAACTTTTGTAATGATCTCCTTAGAAAAGTAAAAAGTAACTACGATAAAATTGCACTTGAAAAGGCTGGTACAAATAGCAAAAAAATCTGGAATTATATTAAAAATGTATCGTATATCACAAAACAAAATCAATCATCCTCAAGCTTATTACAATCACACTCATCACAGTTAACGTCTGCGAACATTGCAAACAATTTCTTTGTGAATGTTGGAAAATGTTTGGCTGAAAAAGTTCAGGGCCACTCACAACATCTAACAAGTACTCCATTATCGTGTAGCACTATATTATCATCCTTTGTGTTGCTCGACACTGACGAGTCTGAGGTAGAAACGATAATTATGAGTTTGAAAGACGACTGTGCAGTTGGCTGGGATAACATCTCAAATAAAATTGTTAAAAAGTTAAGGCACATTTTGGTACCGCCACTAACAAATATTTTCCAAAAATGTTTATCTACGGGTCTTTTTCCCGAATGCCTAAAAAAAGCTGTTGTTGTCCCAGTTTATAAGTCGGGCAGCAAAGATCAAGTAACAAATTATAGACCGATTTCCTTACTGCCTTCAATGTCTAAAATATTAGAAAAAATTATTAATAAAAGGCTTCACAAATACTTGGAGGATAAATTAATTTTATCGAAGCGGCAGTTTGGATTTAGGCCTAAAATGTCAACAGACGATGCCGTCCACCATCTGACTGACTTTTTAGCAAAAGAACTTGATAATGGTAACCACACAGTCGGAATCTTCTTGGACCTCGCCAAAGCTTTTGACACGGTTTCTATTCCTATTCTGTTGCACAAGCTTGAAGCCATAGGTATCAGAGGCAACCAGCTGAAACTATTTAAGAGCTATCTAGAAGACCGTACCCAATGTGTAAGGATTGGTAATATCGTCAGCGATGATAAAAAGAACACGTCCTACGGTATTCCCCAAGGAAGTATTCTAGGGCCTACGCTATTTTTAATTTACATAAACGATCTTTGTAATCTAAATCTTGATCACGGCCAAATTGTCTCTTATGCTGACGATACTGCTCTTCTATTTTCCGCTGACTCAGAAAACAATGTCTTCAAGTTTGCGCAACACGGATTCAATGTTGTTAACAAATGGCTTCAAAATAATTCACTAACACTAAATGCAGACAAGACAAATTGCATTAAGTTTTCAATGCGCAAGCAAACTTTAACTGGCACTAGCTCGACATTATATGCTCATTATTGCGCTATTCCTACAGATAACCAATGTGGTTGTCCTAAAATTAAAATGGCAAAAACAACTAAATACCTTGGTATTATAATGGATGAAACACTTTCGTTCAAACAACATATAGAAGCTTTAAATAGTAGAATTCGCAAGTTGATATTTGTTTTTAAGAAAATACGCTATATTGCTGATCCAAAAATTGTTAGACAAGTCTACTTTGCTCTATGTCAATCGATATTAACTTACGGTATTACCACGTGGGGTGGTGCGGGTAAAACACTATTACTAACCACCGAAAGAGCTCAGAGGGCTATTCTCAAAGTGTCTACTTCCCGCCCTTTCCTTTTTCCTACTAACCTACTATACAAATCTTGTGAAGTTTTAACAGTTCGACAACTTTTTATAGTAGGCATTGTGTTAAAACAACACACAGCTCTACCTTACAGTACAGAATATACTAATAAAAGACGTAAAGATATCGTCTGTCCACAAAATATAACTAAACATGCTTTTATATCCAAATTTTACCTGTACCTCGGTCCTCTCCTCTATAATAGACTAAACTCGAAAGCAAACATTTATTCCCTGAACTACACAACATGTAAGAGAACTCTCAATGATGCACTCCAAAGCATGTCTTACGAAGAAACAGAGAATTTACTAACTGTGTTAAAGTAATTTTAAGTGAATATTTACGTTAAGTATTTGTAAAATTTAGAAACTAAGCTACTCTTCATTTATAAAAGTATTTGTCTATTTTCAACTTGTGATTATTTATTAAATTTGTAACACTATTTTAGCTCTTTTTGCCTGAAATACAGGATTACCTAGTTCAGGCACGTAATTCTTAGAAATAATATTTATTACATTTAAGCAAAACTGTACATAGTTTTAAGCCTTTTATTTTTTGAATAAATATATTATTATTATTATTATATTATTACAAAACAAGGTTTTTCTTTAGGTATGGTTTAAACCATCGAGCCTGTTTTTGAAATAAGAACTTAGAACTGAAATAGAATTACAGCTCCTTTTTCAAAACTGACAATTTAGCACTGGACTAGTGGGTTAGTGGGTTAAGGTTTAAAACGAAATATGCAGTAACGCTGAAAATCTTCAATGTATGTACTGCTGCATGCTAAAGCAAAAGATTGTATCTACTTATTGCGATAGAACATTGCGTTAAGTTCAATTGAACCAATCAACCAAAACTAGTATCCACGGCTTGTGGCGACTAGTTTCTACGACTAGTTCACTACAAGAACCATGCAACCCAAATCACAGTATTTATCTGTTACTAGCTTTTGTCCTCATCTTAGTTTTGACTACGTAACAATTTTACTAACCGAAGCAATAGATTCCAAATGTTTCGAAATCGATACATATAAAATGCTTTGTCCTGAATGACTGACTGACGGATCAACGCATAGCCGAAACCGCTGATCGTAGAGACCAGAAACTTGGAGGGTGTGTTCTTTGTATGAGGTACGCATCCGATGAGAACGGATTTTCCGAAATTCTACCCCTAAGGGGGTCTAAAACGGAGGCAAAGTTTGTATGGGACAACGTGATTCCTTGGTCCAATCATAATTTACTTAAAATTTTCCATAAACATTCTTTAACAGAATTGATGGAAGACGTGTTTCGTATTTTATTGAAACTCATCGCTTACCGGGATAAAAAAGGGGTAGAAAGTTATTTTGTGTATAATAATAGATTTAAATCAATACTTAAAAAATGCTTTGTCCTGAATGACTGACTGACGGATCAACGCACAGCCTAAACCGCTGATCGTAGAGATCTGAAACTTAGAGGATGTGTTCTTTGTATGACATAGGCATCCGATAAGAAAGGATTTTCCGAAATTCTACCCCTTTTTTTAGGGGAGCAAAACGGGGGCAAACTTTTTTATGCCTTCGGAGTACATACACCTGACATAGTTGTGTCAGCTAGAAAGCGCTTACATTTTAACATAATAATTTATATGTTATAACAAAATTAATAGGTAAACCAATTAAATATCCTAATATGTAGAACCCTTTTCGACTTCTTTCGAAAAAGCTAGTATTAGAAAAAAATCTGGCGTGATTGCCTTTACTTGCCGAGTGTAAGCGGATTAGAGCATCAAGCTCCGGAAGTGTTCTGTCACACAGACTTGATGTTTGTTGTACTAAGTGGCTGCCTAGGGTGCACTCCACATTGGTAACTTGTTGTATCAGATTAGTTTATACCACTTCATGTCAGTATTGTAAGCGTAAAGCTATGCAGTGGTCAATACATTAAATGTTAACAATATACTTCGTTGAAAACCTAATATATAATTCTTACTAGTTATTATTGATACTCTAAGACGCTAAGTTAATAGTGGCAAAATCTGGGTGTTCTATTTCACCTCTGCAAACCCTCAGAATTTATTTCGTTAGTTTGCATTGTGAGTTTGACATATTTTTAATAGCAGGAAAAACCTCTTAAACCGAATGGAAATCAAAAATACAGAATGGGAAAACAAAGTCCACGACGCTTTTGTAGAATGATTGCGTATTGATGGCCCCAGTCGTGCCATTTTGATACTGCGCAGCGACAATTGAGCCATAAGGTCCACACTTTCCATGAAATGTGGGAAAAAGTTGCCTGTTCAGCTGCCACCACAAAATTTTACGATCAGCTGCAAGTTTACATAAATATTTTTGAACACTGGATAGTTTGGCCAAAAATCTATGGTAAATCTCCAGTAACTGTCGTTGTATGTGGTTGTAACTTAATAGTTAAGGTTGGGACGGTCCGGTCGCGTCGTGTGGTTATCGGGAGCTACTCGCGGGATAGTTTTCACTCACCGAGGCCACATTGGTTGGTGTTTGTCGCGCATCGGTAGTTTTTTTGGGTAGTAGGCCGATTTGTGACCGTTCCGTATGGGACTCGTAATTTGTACAACTGAATTATATTGTTGGTCGGCCAGCAAAGTTAACTTCTATGTGCACCTAACTTTAAACCGTCCAACAGTTTAAAATTCAGGCTACCGTATGACTTTCTGAAATGTACGCTCGTTGTTAAAGCGTACCTACAATATGGAAAAAAGCTTGGGTAGAAAATAAATGTTACTTTTTATAGTCAAAACAGAACTCGCCGAAATCCGCCCAGCCGGATATGATGACTAAACAAAATGAGGTAATTTCCTCCCATCCAATTAGCCGAAATGGATCTTTATTTAAACCTTTTAAGCTCAGAAGCTTGAAGTTAATAATCCAAAAAAATCATTCAACTTGTATTCGTAAGCGCTTACTATGGAAATGCGGTGGCAAAGGAAGCACGTTTGCAGGAGTAATTTCTTTGTGGTTTGTGTTTGTGAGTTCTTTACTTAGTATCACTTTTGAGAATTGTATATATGTATATGTTTAAAGCGCCTGCCTGGGTTTAGACCCACGACCTTCAACTCGTAATCGGTTACCCCTTGTCCAATACTGCTCGTCGGAAAATAGATATTAAATAAATACATAGAAATCTTGAAGCAGAACTATACCGAGTGTTTTTTGAATTTGCGAGCAATGAGTGACCAATACCCTGGGATGAGCAGGTTTTTTAAATTTCAGTTATAAGCTATTGCCGGCGATTTCACCTGCGATCCAGGGTGAAAAGTATTAGATGTCCTTCTTCAGCTACCAGATTACCTACCTATCTTTCAAATTTCATAACAATCCGTTAAGCTTTTTTTGTGTGATTCGTTAAAAAAAACACGTAACAAACATCCAAACTTACACATGAATAAAGTTGTTCGAGTAGAATTAGTTCATGTTCATTTGATTTGTGTGTTATTCCCATAGGAACGAACTAACGTCGACACTGTCAGATAATTAGGCTTAGCACTAACAATGAGCGTGGCACGCAAAAGCCTTCAATAGTGAAATCCTCGCGTGAAGTTCGCCAATTAGGTTCTATACAATTTCTCATTGTCCAAAAAGTTGGTAAGGTGCGGCATTTATCTACGTAGGTAGGTACTCATGATCCGCCCGTTCCTACGACTTGAGAAAACTTCGTAATTTTCAATGTAAGTTTAATACTATAGAATTATACACAAAAACGTTCCGGAATAAACTCTGATATCATTTTCAGCCTATAATGTTCGCACTGCTGGGACACAGGCCTTCACTCTTGGAGAGGGAGCAGGCCGTAATCCACCACGCGAGCCCAGTGCTGGTTGAAAGATGTTACATGTCTTCGAATTTGTGGTCCTAGTACATGCCGGTTTCCTCACGTTGCATGTATAAACTCTATGAATCAGTTGCACAGTTAATAAGAACAACGCCATCACACGAAAAGCGACTTTAAAATTGAAAACATACATAGATTAGACAAAAATTAATAAATAAAGGTTGATTTCAACTGTTGAAAATTATTGGAATGTAATCATTTACAAAAGGAAGTTGTTTACAACTCAGCAACATTTTGACAGTTAAAATTTGATTTTAGCCGAATAGTTAATTAAATTATGCTCCCCCAGAGAGCTGTGTAATGAAGTACTAACGATACTTAGTCGCAGCTCGTCACAGCCCACTGCTCTCGCCTCCCAACGTAGCTCAAAAGCGCTATTAACGCAGTCACAATAAATCTGTAACGATGGGCCGCCTGATACACCGTAGTGTAATGTTAATTGACTGTGCAATCAACATAGTTGGGAAAAGGCTTGGCATATGATGATGAGAAGTGCATTTTGCATAGCGAATGGGACAGTTTACTGCTACTATTTCAGTGTTTTCCAACTAGATAAGGATTTTTTTATAAAATCAAATCAAATCAAAATGTGGCTTTTTTATTACTCCATTGGGAAGCCCGAGAATAGATTCAATTCCCGGGATTGCTACCAACAGTCCGATTAAGGAACCGACGAATACATTGAATTATTTCTACTATGGTCATTTTAGTTCTGCTAAACGTTTTTACGATTCGTAGTTTAACTAACCCAGACGGTTAATGCTATCGTCTCATCTCCTGATTACTTAAGGTACTAGCAAACTTTTACAACTAGCATTACTGACAACATTGCTTCTAGACAAGATAACACATAACAAAACGCCTTGTTTAACACATAACATAACGCCTTGTTTCCTTGTTAACCCTTGTTGCAACGAAGTAGACAAATTCCATTCATAATATTCAGCGATACAATAAATAAAATTAAGCAGTTTTTGGTATACCTACCGGTATTCCCAAAAATTGCTAAATTATACATATAGCTTGCCTAACCTATGCTCTGCCTCGTAAATATCTTTGTTCCTAATATATACAAGGGTCATAAAAAAAATAAAGTGAAAAGGGTCTCAGCTGTATTAGGTCATTCCCTAATCCAGCGAGAGACACGAATTTCGTACAAAAAGGAGCATTTTAATTACTTTAAAGCTCCCTTGTTAAACGTGTATTATGTATTTTGTACATGACCGGGATTACCTGGTTTCCGTCAAAATATAAGCTCCATCCTTTTCGCTCACGTATAGAATTATATTTGTATCTCTTTTGCTCTGACCTGTTTTTGACATGTAGAGATAAGCTGGAGACCTGCGGAGTATTTTGATGTTGTACCCAGTAAATTGTATTAGTTATTCCGAAATGGTAATGGGTGACATTCTTAGCCCTCCCCGGGATTAAGGTGCGAAGGATGCCGCTGTGGGTAATGCTGTGACGTACGTATGTGTGAGATTTATTGCTGTTACAGACGCATCTAGTTAAATTGGATGCCGCGCCAACGTTCATGGAAATAAGATTATCTTAAACGCAAATAGAGTGCTTCTAATGTTAGTCGCTGTAGCTTTCGTAGATATTTGCCGTAAGTGCTTTCTAGAATTTTCAAGTACCGTTATGACGGTTGAAGATTTAGGGAAAGAGATGGAAATAATGTTATCTTTTCTTATCAAACGGGGTAACAAAACAAACACGAATAACTTTTCAATAGTGTTACTCAATCCATAAAACTGTCTCACTTCGACTTGCTCTAAAATCAACTTTGCCTCAGTCTGTATTGATAACAAAATACTTAGTTATCTAAAAAGACATTTTAAAACAGTAGGCACCTACTCCACGGCAGCTTGTAACCGCGTCGCTTACACCTGAACTAAAAAAGTTGTACCTCTATCTGTAGCAAGCAATCTCCATTCAATCCACTTTTACAACTCGCTAGATTATATTGGACGAACACAATGTACACAGTGTTTCTACATTGAAAAATCTTCGCACAGATTACCTAAGACTACACACGCTTTTCTTTCCGTGAAAAACTACGGTTTATTTGCAGTGTGTAGATCGTCAGTGTTGTATGAATCACTAAGGAAGCTTGTTAAGAGCTAAAGGTTTTGTACAAAAAGACCTTACGGTTATTTTCGTAACAATTTGTAAAGCTAGATTTCAGGTACTTTCAATGGTTCAGTTTCCAATATTTACGTAATCTCCTTAATATTTTAGATGTTTTTTTTTTACGAATGAGACCTATTGTCGACGGTCAAAAAGTAGCTTTTCCTGAACATGGATTATTTTTTCAGGCTAAAAGCAAACTTTACTTTTGGTCTTGCTTGCGGCATTTATAAACTTTTTCTGTTGCCGTGAGTACCGACCGCGACTTAAGAGATTTTAGATTTAATCCAAAGAGTATCCCTTAGTGTAAATAATATCATCACCATTAATACAAAACGGTGAAGGAAATCATCATTAGGATACCGGCATAACCTAGGACCAAAAATTCCAAGATATGTGACATCCGCTGACCTGCACTGGGCCCGCGTGGTAAATTATGGCCTACTCCCTTCCACCGAGAAAAGGCCTGAATCCCAGCAGTGGGAAGATTATAGGCCGAATATCCTTGTGTAACTTATAATAATAAATCTTTTATCCTTTGCAGCAATGATGATTAGCCCGTGCGAGCGCCGTTCGGTAGCCTGCCTGCTCCTGGCCATCATAGCCGTGGTGGCCGCCGCCTCCTACGACCGGGAGCGACTGGATATCGCCAAGCAAATTCTGGAGGAGGTGCCACTTACTGACGGGTAAGTCATGATGAATGTCTTAAACTGGATAGTTTAGAACTACGGAATTTGGGATATCACACTAATCTCCATGTCTCACATCATGTCTGTGAAATGAAATGAAATGTTGATTTATGTAAATAGAGCTTTTACACGTCAATGTTATGTTGGTCAGTATTTTAAAGTAGATGGCGCTGGCATTTTTAGTTTTTAGCTGACTGATGCTTGAGATAAAATGCCGAAACAAACTCAGAGGTCTTGGTCTCTTTTGTGTTAAGTCCAAACATTATATTTTAGGGATATGAGGAACAGGGTGTAAAGTTCGCTCATCCTCTATTGAAAAGGAGGATCCTCCGACCAGACGGGTATTTTGTCTGGTCCGGGCAACTGCCCAACATTTGATGTCGGGATTTTGTATATGTTCGAGTGTCGTGGAAAACTCTGATTGCCCAATGCAGAATTGCTCATTTAGTTCGCCTGTGGCATTGTAGATGGCGCCACTTTTCTTTTGTGTTTCTCGATATTTGTTGCGAAACATTTTTATTGGTAGTGCCGCTACAATATTATTAGAATTATGCAAGACCAAGTCTGGAAGGGCTTTTTGAAGAAACAGCTATTTCAGCTTTGAGCTGACCTGTCCCAACAGACGGTCTGTGGTGGCAGGGACAGTCACAAGAGACGGTTTGTCTGTGGTCTAAATATGAACATAAATTACTTTGATCAACTTTGCTTCTGTAGTTTTTGAGTAAGCTTCGGTGATACGTTTTTACTACTAGCTTCTGCCCGCGACTTTGTTCGCGTGGAAGTCGTAAGACACGCAATTTACTAAAATGACATCCACATTTAAAAAAACTTACTTGTATGTAAGTATCCTATGTTTGTTTTGGTAAAAGTACCAAGTACAGTTGTATACAGGGTTATTGGAAAAACACTAACAACCTCACCAACAACCAACCAACCTCAGGATAAGCTGCTTCTCACACGGCTAACTGTACTGTAACCAAAAGTACAGACATAATATACAGGAAAGTTTTATAAAATGTAGCTGTCATCAGCAGCCTTATAATGTTCCCACTGCTGGGACACAGGCCTCCTCTCGGTGAGAGGGATTGGGCCGTAATCCACCACGCGGGCCCAGTGCGGGTTGGTAGATGACACATGTCTTCGAATGTTTGGTTCTAGGACATGCCGGTTTCCTCACGATGTTTTTCCTTCACCGTTTTGAGAGCAGTGGTGATGAAATTATTTACAAAAAGTAAAGCGCCTGTCTGGGTTCGAACTCACGACCTACAACTCGTAAGTCTTGGCCGTTAGCCAACTCGTAATTTTAGTAAATTCTGTGAATTACGACTTCTAGCAGACGCTAGTTAACAATAAAACGATACGTAATTATGAAGATTCACTTTTTTTCTTTTACATTCGTTTCAAGTATGGTGGATATGGCTAGGGTTATTTATATAATTATGATTCTGGCATTGGGTCCCAACAACTGGCCCCAGTTGCAGTTCTGATGGTCTTACGCCCAGCTTTCTTGCAAATTTTCCCATCATTCTTTAGCACACAGATAATTTATAAGCTGGATTTACACATTACGTACGTTGAATACCTGGAGTACGTCCCCATTTTTTTTTCAAACATCCACGCGGGTGTTGCCTATGTCAAAATGGATATGAAGTAGGTACATGAACTACAGAAAAGCACGAATAAAAATTAAAAACAAAAAGAGAACTTAAAAAAGCTAACGTAAAGTGGCAGAATGCTGGCTTTTATTCGCTACAGCCCTTTCAGTTATTTTACCGTCTGATAGCAACAACCCAACAGCAACCTTATTGTCACAAGAATAAAGATCACTCTGATATTGACATACTTGTTAGTTGGCAGCAACCCAAAAATCAACCTTATTCTTACGTGCACAAAGGTCAATGTGAAAGGACTGACTGATAGCGGGTTATAAACCCATATAAGTAGAACACACCTGCGATAGTACAGTCAACCTCGTAATATTGCTTAACCACGTTTGACAACATCGTAACATCATAAAATAGCCATCAATAGCCTGATGTTCCCACTGCTGGTACGCAGGCTCTCTGTGAGAGTGCGCTTGATAATTTGTATAGTAAAAATGAACGGTTGAACGGCTCATAGGTACCTACACAACACACAAGACGACCCGACAATTTAGTAAAGCACTCGAAATATCCACAACCCTGTATCGCGTCAGACATTGAAATGCGATATCCGTTAATTGTGCGTGATCAGTCACGATCCCTCTCACCAAGAGGAGGCCTGTGTCCTAGCAGTGGAAACATTATAGGCCGATGATGATCAGTCACGAAGTGAATATCGCGTCTCCGACATCAATGCGGGTATCGCTGACGTTCACTTGTAAGTGTCCCTTTGTTGTTACTAGTTGCTTGATCGACGCGTATCTGCATATTTCACTAAAATTTAGTACTACTATATAATTTTGTATTTCAAAAAAAAAACAAGGATTCATATTATAAAAGTGATCGTTGGCTTAGATTTTAATGTTTTACTCCAGAAAGTTTTCGTCACTAATAGATACTGTCTTCAGTGACTGCTGCGTCTCCACTGTTTTATTATAATTCACGTTCAGTGATACAGATCAGTTACATCAGTTTGTTATATTGACGGCATGGAGGACAAATTGACGGCGATGTAGTCACCTGCATCTGTCGTCGATTCTCCCCGTCATACAAAATAACTTTAGCTGAAACTCATATTCCTTGACGGAAAACAAAAAAAATAGCGAGCCGTTTACCAACTATGTTAGGGTCGGCTTCCAGCCTTACCGGATGTAGCCAAACATCAGTATTTTACAGAGAGCGACTGCCTATGTGGCCTCCACAACCCAGTTAC
This sequence comes from Polymixis flavicincta, assembly GCA_949987655.1. NCBI lineage: Eukaryota > Metazoa > Arthropoda > Insecta > Lepidoptera > Noctuidae > Polymixis > Polymixis flavicincta. The sequence continues at coordinate 2,484,810 of OX465171.1, read as the reverse complement.
TGTGACACACGAGACGCCTTAGTAAGAATCAAATGGGGCCTTTTGAGCCACCCATAACGTCTGTCAAAGATCCACGAAAAACAGCCAGGACCGCCAACCGTGCTTTCTGAGGTATGTAGGGGTCTCAAGAGATAATCGATGGTCACTCATTCGACCGCGACAAGCGTAGCTTACTTTTCGATCGACCTCCCGGAACCCTAGGCTTTATAGATGTAAGTGACTAGCCCCACCCTGTTTGGAAGGAAGATACTGTGTTTTTAATTTTAACAATCGCCTCCTTCAGCTCCACGAGTGATTCTAAAGACAATTTATTTCATACCACTACAACTTTTTCTCTGCCTCCAGACACAACGACCTTCCGTGGAACATCAGGAAATTCCTGCGCAACGAGATCAACGAGTTCGAACTGAACACCGACCTGACGATGGTGAAACCCTGGTCTATCTCCAAGTACTCGCACACGGACCTGCCGAGGCTGAAGACGGGAATGGTGGGGGCACAGGTACGTCTGGTTAGCTTGGAACCATTACACCCTTGAACCACTGAACCGATAGTTATGAAATTTGACAGACAGGTAGCCTGAGACCTGGAGAACAGGCTACTTTACAACATGGATATTTGTAAGAACCATTAGTTGCTCAGACCGTCCACGAATTACCTTTGACTTAATAATAACTGCTGTCTGATTTCTTTACATATATTTTATACCCGTGAAGTAAAGTAATGCTTCATGTTTTATTGACAAATACTTGCTGGTCCATATGGTTGCGTATTTGAGTGCATTTACACTTCTAAAACATTTCTTGAGAAATATTCAAGTTAAGTTCGTTCTACAGAATTTGTTCCTCCTATTTACGTATCTATATAATATTTGTAAACTTACAACATTGCCAACTGGACAAAGCAGCGGCTACAGACTAGTTTTCTGAACCACATAGTTTTCCAAAAGTAGGTATAGTCGACCGCACATCAGTGGTTGTCACGTTACGAATTCTATTGAAACTTCGCACTACGCTAGACCAGCTAAAGGTCACACCTCTGTCGTGCAGATTTATGTACCTACTGCTATAAATCAACGGAATTAGATAAACACAAAGAATGTGCCAATATCGGTTTGTCTCTAATAAAATTACCCTTTCAAATTATATGGGCATAATAAATTGTACCCAATAACTCTCTGGTAGGCAGCAAAAATATTTATTGCTGGCATAAATTCAAATTAGACCCGAGTTTGCGATTGTGGATAGAAAAACTGATCGGTGGAAAGGAGGGTTTTACCCTCCTGTAAACTTACACAATTAATAAAACCTATATAAATATATAAGTATAGTATGTGCCTTTCATTCATAGAATATTAATAATAATCTTTGTTATGGAGCCTTTGTTTTTGAACCTTAGAGCCTATGAACTGGTATCTTTAAACTGGTGTGGAAATTAATGAAAAATTAAAACTTGCTTTTATAAAAATTTCTTTTCAAATCTGTATTTTCTAAATTTAATGTTCTTAATAATTATGTTATTGTTTTGATGTGAATGCTGTGTATTTATATCTTTAATTAATATTCTCTTTTAATTATTTATAGGTATATGTACTGGCGTTGGTGTAGGTACCATATAAATGAATAAATCACCGTTTAAAAAGCTACTCAAATAGTACTAACGATAGAGTTAAAATGGCTGATGTACGTATATCCTACTAAAGTGCAGCTACGCCTTATATTGACCCAAGCACAGTACGATCTCGAAACGATTTTCCTTTCACGCAATATTTCACCACAACGGGTGCGCTCGTCTCACGGATTGGTAGCACGAAATATATTATCTGAGAGTTCCAATGTGGTATGCTGTCTTTGATACAAACAAAAGTGGCTAGGAGATTGTGTTGAGGAACGATAGTTTCTTTACTTTGTACTAAAATTGAGGTCACAATCGCCCTCTCTGTGCAATCATGGATGCTTTACTAGTTATTTGTTAACTTACAAGCCGTGTACTTTAAATTTTCCCATCGGCAAAAATGATGAACTTCTATTCAAACTCATAAGACCCATCCCCTTTCGTTATACCGATGCGGTACACTTACCCAAAACTTCATGTTTATAAACACAGTCCGTTGGATGTCAATGAATGAATGAATTTATGAAATTCATTAAATAAATAGCACTGATACGCGTGGGACTACCGGGGGTCAGCACGAATAGTCTTTAATACTAAAAAGGTTTAACAATATTCAAAATCCAGAATGTAACGCAATCCGCTTTCTTTTGTTACCGCACACACGTGTATTTTGATCCGCAGCAATCTATCTCTTGAAGGCAGTGACAAACTACGCTGGAAGGTAGATTTGTTACTACAAGCGGTGACAAAAAAGGTGCTTCGAAGTTCAATGGAGTACCAGGTTGACTAGTACATCTGGGAAATAAAATAAAATAAAAAGTATACCACACAATCTCCATCCCTTGCCCCACATTAATAACGTCGGACTACCCTCAGACAAATTTTTAGCGAGGTCACTGGCATTATCGTAATATACCAGTGAAAAATTGTAGGTCATTGAACCCATGCCCCCTTATTACAGAACAAGGTTTTTCTTTAGGTATGGTTTAAACCTTCGAGCCTGTTTTTTAAATAAGAACCTACCTGAAATCGAAATACAGCTCCTTTTACAAAACTGACAAGTTAGTCCAGTGCTAAATTGTCAGTTTTGTAAAAGGAGCCGTAATTCTATTTCAGTTCTAAGTTCTTATTTCAAAAAACAGGCTCGGTGGTTTAAAACATACCTAAAGAAAAACCTTGTTTTGTAATAAGGGGTTTAGGGTCTGGACTGGCGATAAAACGCAACTATTTGTAAGACTCGTAAACTTTTCCTTGAGAGTTCTTATCATGAAGGGAACCGAAGTCTTTTATTAATGAATGTTTAGGAATATTTTTATAAGAACTAGCTACTTTAAATTTTGCTATTTGTGGAATGAAATGTAGTATTGTCTTGTTTATTGCACATATTTTAACGACGTAATAAAAGAAAATGTTCGATTCGAAGTGCAAAATATGAGTATATTTTTCATGAAATTATTTAACACTAAGAAATGACGACGACGCCATAATATATTACGAGTGGGTGTATGTTTGAAGCAAATCATGATTACCAATACCATCATCTATTTTTATCGTACGTAAGTTTAAGAAGCATATTGTCCATTTATAAATCATAATTCAATCTTTTGACATGGGTTCACCACATGGGGTAATTTAATTTTGAGAACTGACGGGTTGAAGTGCAGGCGATCGAAAATAAGCGGTCGGCTAGCGAGAGAGATCTTCGTTTTCAGAAACACGTTTTTGTTATAGCCTGAAAAATTTCAAGTATAGGTATAATTAATAACTTTATATTTCTTTTCTTTTTGTTAATGAACAAAAACTATCAAATACAAATTCATTTATTTGCCAGAATATAGGTTCATAACTGTGGCAGTGTATAATCTTATAACTATAATGGCCCCTTTACATTCTACCATTACACATGGTGTGCAAATAATTATTTAGTTGTATAAATTCTTCTAATAAAAAAAAAAACAGATAACAACGACAAATAAAATTACATGCATTAGGATTTTTATCCTACAAATTAATTAATCGATGTCAAAGTTATACCTACGAGTGTGTCAGATAAAAAGATAAATATAATCTCGATTATAATTTATTTAGAGCAGCTCGTGGCTAAATAATTATAGCCACACGGGTCGATTGAAAGTTAAGACAGGCTTGATGCGGTCGGGTCGTTCATCCATAACATATTATCGAGACGCCATCGTGTCTCGGAAAGTACGTTAAGCAGTCGGTCTCGGGTCTCGGCTGTCCTTGTAGATCTTTGCAAATCGTTATGGGTCTTGAAAGTACCGTAAGTTTGAATACTACTCTTACCGAGGGGTATCGTATTACAAAGTAACTGGTTTTTGGAGGTCATATAGGCAGTCGCTTCATGTGAAATACTGGTATCCAGTTGCATCTGGTTAGACTGGCAACGACACCAAAATAGTAGAGAAAAGGCTAGACATACCTATCTATTAATATTTAATTCTCTCTTTCTGAACACCGAGAGAGGCACACAGTATTGTGAATTCGACGTTTTGTGTATACTAGTAAGGTTCAAATGAAGCAATCAAACCATATACGTCTACAGCTGGTAATATATGTAAAAAAAACACACGAACCCAACCAAATCATTGTTAAGAAACCATAGCGTGATGTAGATTTTGCGACAACGACAACTATCGAGCTGGCTAACAAACTTTTTTTAAATAAACACTAATTGTTACTGTTTCTTCATGAACAAATTAATGATAATGATTTTGGCACAAGTTGCTAACATCGCTATAGCAACAATTTACTAAAATAACAACCACAATTTATAAAACTGTATATTACGTTTGTAGTTTTGGTTACAGTACAGTAGTCCGTGTGAGAAGCACCTTGTCCTGACGTCAACACCCGCCCAACGGTCTTATGGCGATTGGCCTTAAATTTTATAGAGAATGCTGTGGTTGTTCGCTGCAGCTTGATCATTTTTGAACGTTAAAATGGCCCGTTCACACACCCAAGCAATAGAAGTACATCAGACGAATCTGGCCTTTTAAAGTGGGAACTAGTCTACCAAGAGGCTCTGTTAGGTTCACTTACAAATGTTCTCCCCTGGTAGAGTGTCTTCACTTATTTCATCACCACTGCTCTCAAAACGGTGAAGGAAAACGTCGTGAGGAAACCGGCATGTCCTAGAACTAAAAATTCGAAGACATGTGACGTCTACCAGCCCGCACTGGGCCCGCGTGGTGGATTATGGCCCAATCCCTTTCACCGAGAGGAGGCCTGTGTCCCAGCAGTGGGAACATTATAGGCTGATGATGATGATGATGATGATGATGATGATGATGATTCATCTAGTCTCATTTCTCTTTTCTCTTCATTTTTTCTGGCAAGATTCTTTGCGATTGCTGACATTTGTAATATTCAAACCTCTGTGGGCTCTTAGAGTTTTTTTATAGCGAATCCATGTGTGGTCTGAGCATGAAATCTCATTGGACACATGCCAGTCCTGTAAGGAGTTGGAAATGCCTATGGTTGCTATGGTTAAATCGATTATTGTTTGCGATCTCGCGTTTATGAAGGTAGGTTCAGAGCCCTTTTTGAGTAAATCGACTACCCCTCTATTAGTAATGTATACTCATTACTATTAAAGTGCAATCTTAGTCTTAACTAATATTACACTCGTAAATGTGAAAATTTGCATGTTTGGATACTAAGATGTTTGTTAGTTAATCACGCAGCATCGGCTTCACTGATTTGAATGACATTTGGCACACGTATAGATTATAACCTGGATTAACATATAGGATACTTTTAATCCCAGCAGTACGTTCCCAGGAGACAATTATCGTCCTCCACGCAGGCGAAGCTGCTGGCAAAAGCTAGTTTAAATTAAGATGCAATTTCATGATGACAAGTGAATAACAAGTAAAGTTGGTTTATTTGAATGATATAAAACTTAACACAAACCTTACACTTCAAACTTGGCCTTCACAACTTTCTCACCGTATTCTTCGTACTGTTTCTTAAGAACCCAGAGCTTCGGAGCGTCCAGCATCCCCGAAAACACTGCGCCCCCCATCCATGCCACCGCATACGTTTCCACCGTTTTTACGACATTCACAGGTCGGTGAATTATTCGCTCAACTTCTTGAGCTAACCGTTTGTTGAACCCAGGCATGGTCAGCAAACCTCCGTGAGTGACGATAGCATCGTACATTTCAGAATGAAGTCCTTCATCAACTTTTAATACCGCAGTCACTACAGCGTCATGTATGGGCAATTTATTTGACTTCTCTCCTAATACCAGCTCTGGTTGGAAGTACATCTCACCGACCACGAACGCTTCTTCACTCACATCTATAACTTCCCCATTTGGCAGCTTGTACTCCTTCTTGTATTCCTGTTTTGATACTGCGCAGTTTTCAGTGACGTACGCTAAATCCCAGATATCGTTGATAACTAAATCGGCATCATGTTCATCACCAAGGTCAATATTTCGTTTCTCCAGACATTTTTTTATATACTGCTTTATTTCGCCTCCAGCGACATTGGTTAGCATATTAGCATAGCTGATGGAGCCTCCTTCGTAGATTGGGTTTATTTCTGTGGTGTCTTCTCCCAGGTCTACAGAGAGTCCTGTCGTACACCCTGATCCGAACAGAGCTAAGAAACTTTGTGGTTTCACGCACAATGCGGGAGCGTTCAGAGTTTCAAAGAAAACCTCGCAGCATTTTACTCTAGAATGCAAACAAATCGTCATTTTAGGTTGATATTAGTGTCGTTTTGAAGTTTCTACTTACCCCCATGAGAAACAGGCATGATATTTTTGAAAGTACATAAAAATTACTAAAGAGCAGTGTTAACCCAGTGTTAACGGCTGTGACTTACAAGTTGAAGGTCGTAGTTTTGAACCCAGACAGGCGCCTCATCATAATTTATTTCACCCGAAAGACGTCCACTGCTGGACATAGCTCCCCCAAGCTCCTCTGTTTCGACCGGTACTGTACTTCGGGATGCGGGCATCCAGCGGATTTCATACAGGCTTCACTTCGTGTAATTTATTTCATCACCACCGCTCTCGAAACGGTGAAGAAAAACATTGTGAAGAAACTGGCATGTCTTAGAACCATAAATTCGAAGACATGTGACATCCACCATCCTGCACTGGGCATGATGGATTACGACCCACTGTTTCTCATCGAGAGCATGACCTGTATCCCAGCAGTGGAAATGTTTTGATGTGATTATACAAAACAAAGTATTGTCGTTTTACAAATTATTATTGCGTAAAGATCATGAATCTATATATGTGTATATTATATATATCTTCTAAATATATAAAAATGAATCGACGAAATGTATGCACGCGCATAACTTCCGAACGACTGCACCAAATTGGATGATTCTTTTTCTTATGTATTCCTTATTGTCAGGACAAGGTTTGTATAGCTAATGCCAATTCAATATTCATAGCTAAGGCAGGACAAAGTTTGTCGGGTCAGCTAGTGAAAAAAAAAAAAAACGTACACGTATGTATGATTTTACAGAATTATATTTTTTTTAATCATTAATACAACTCTTTAATTATATTTAAAACGTCTAATAGTCTAAAATAAAAAAACTGTTTTCTCTATAAATTCATGTTATAATGCATAGTTTAAATAGGTACCAGAACAAACATTTATTTAGCATTAGCTTCTGCCCGCAACTTCGTCTGCGTCAAATTTCTTGCTCCCCGACCCACCCGTCGCATCGAATCGCCTGGCCGTTCGAGTACTTCGTATTCGTGACTTTTATTTTAATTTTGCTCGTCTCCTAAGGGCAGGGCGTGATGTTATATGTGCTTATAGCCTTTCTCGATAGATGGGCTATCCAGCTCTAAAATATATTTTCAATTCGAACCAGTAGTTCCTGAGATTAGCGCGTTCAAGCAAACAAATAAACTCTTTAGCTTTATAATATTATTATAGTATATATAGAATAAAAGGCACACAATACAAAAAATAAATTGTAAAGTGCGATGTAAGAAACTAGCAAGAAATGGCACCCAATTCTTTCTAGTTTCTTCTTCAGCAAAATTGTGGTCTGGCATTTCTACTGGCCGATCACTTTTCAACTGGACATGGCTGAATATTAAATGGACTACTGTTTTTGGTATTGCTTCTTATGTACCCACACCTTCCTGGCCTCCACTATTTCTGCAAACACGGCGTCACGTAACTACGCCAGCACATACATTTCCGAATTATCTTTAACCTTCACGGGTCTGTGACTAAATTGTCTCAATTTCTCGAGATAGCCACTTATCCAACCCTTGCATGGTTGCCATTCCTTCATGAGTCACAATGGCATCATACATTTCGGGCTGTAGACCAGGATCACATTTCAATACTGCAGTCACAACAGGAATTGTATCCGTCTTCTTCCCCATCACTAGTTCGGGTTGGAAGTACATGTCACCAGCCATGTGGATCTCCTCACTAACTACTATCTATCTCTTCACCGCGCTTGGCAGCTTGTACTTTGTCAGATATTCCTCTTTTGATACAGCGTCGTCTTTGGTGACGTAAAGATAGTTTTTCCTCAAGTCTGCAGTGACATCAACCGCGTGGTTGCCGCAGTCCACACCTCGCTTGCGGAAGCTATCTTTCCTTTAATCAAATAGGTTATCCCCAGCTATTTTGGTGACCATTTTAGCGTAGCTGATGGAGCCCCTTCGTAGATTAGGTTGATTTCCGTGATGTGATTGCCCAGGTCTACAGAAAGGTCGATGGTGAACCCTGATCCGAAAAGAGCTAACACACTTTGTGGTTTCACGCACAATGCAGAAGCGTTAAGAGTCTCGAAGAAAATTTCGCAGTATTTCGCTCTGAAATGAAACAATTATATTTTTGAACTATACATATATTCATATAAATCTACTTAGTAGAGTATCAGTTGCAGTATAGGTAAAGCGCCAACTCCACGAGCGAGAGATTTGCGGCAGTAGCCTCGCCATGGCATCAAAGTCTCATGATGATATTGCCGTGTGAAGAATGTTTTATGCAGTTTCTATTGAATTTGATGCCACGACGTATAATCACGCCGTAAGACTCTCACTAAAAAGTAGATGGCGTCTAAGCGTATTATAATGTAGTAGTATTTATGTCATACACACAATATTTTTAAGTCACAAAGGACAATAGACATATTATTACCAGCAATGTTTCCTTTCTTTCTTGGAGACCATTAATTAATCTTTAAAAAGTAGCGTCAAAATAAATTAAAATAGCAAACAAAAATATAATACTTAGTTACATAGTATAGTCCAAACTGAGTTGCTACAGTTCATTCAGGTTGAATATTGGGCTGTAACATCTAGTTAAATCCGGAATTGTAAGCAGTAGAGCAAAGGCATAATAACAAACAAAAAAAAAAACAAAAAGAATTGTCTTGTAAAAACTATGTACCCCAATTAGAGTATTGGGCTAAAAGCATAATACTATGATTTTTCTTAACTTTAATTAGCAAGTTAAGTTTTCAGTGCCTAAATGTGAATAATGGTAATATTTTGTACAAAGAATTCATTTCATTAGTGCAAACAGAGTTCAATATTTTTTAAAGTAGAAAGCTAAAACTATTTGCCCTAAGTTCAATGTTGTCGTAGTGTAGTCCTGGCGCCGTATTATAGAAATGCCATAATGATTCCAATACGTATAATGGTTGGTGCTATCAGTCACGTAATAGCTCGCACTGAATCATGGTGACTTTAAAACGTCATAATAAGGCACCTGCTTCCCCGCAGATGGCAAAAAAAGAACTGTTATACATTATTGCTATTAATTACACTACCAAAATTAGTACACAAAATTGAAAACACAAATTATCATCGTCATCTATAAATAAAACTTTCTCCAAACATTTTATATAAAAGTTGTTATAAAAACTTACTTGTCCTCCATGGTGGTGGCAGGGGCACAGGATAGGAGCACCGCTCGGTCTTCAGGAGCTGCCTTCAGCTCTCTATAGAATATATGGTGCCACACCCTCTCCATGTCATCCCAGTGAGTGATTTTTCCTCCTTTGACAGGGTAATTCAAATCAAGCTCATCAATACGCGCGACGGCTTCATCCCCAATATAAACCTCGTAAGGAGTCTTCCCGTACGTCCCTTGAAGGTACTTTGGCCGTCCAACTGCAGTCCTGAAGATAGACACCGGGTGGTTGTCGTTGGCAAAACCAGCTTTGATGTTGTAGCTACCGTTGTCTATCACCACCACGGGTTTTGTAAAAGGGTCACTCATTTTTATCACAGCGGTAGTATGAAATACTATATTTTAAATGATGGTCTGTGGAAATACTACAAAATACGTTGACTTGACACTACGTGTGTATTATTGTAGTCTTTGCACTACGTTTTGACGTAATACATACAACGAATTGACATTTAACCTTGGCAAATGAAAAAAAAAAAATGGATATTTGTCCTCGTTCCAGGCCGCCAGGTACATTTTACATGACATTACGATAAAGACAACCACAGATAGACTCGAGCACGGTAACATAACTTTATGACGCGATATTTTTTAAGTCTCAAACCACAATCTCTAACTCTTAGTAATCTGGAGAGGAATGTTTCTTGAAATCTTATTAGCTTAACCTTAATCTGAGTTCAAAGTTTCGAAGTTAATTTAATACCTTACTTGGAAGTTTGACAAGCCAGATAAAAACTTGGGTGCCTTTCATATTACGCTTTCAAGTTACATTGAGCCAATAAACGGGTATTATAAAGTTATCGGAAAATGTGGAGTCAGATTGTCCAGACAGTCTTCATCATAATTAAGTTCATATTCCAGCAAGATGATCGATTTGTTTTTGATTCCTAGATCGGGCTTGTATGTAACAATAAATATATTGGAACATAAGAGCTAGATACTGAATGCAGCTAATGACGTCATCGTATTAAATTAGTTGACGTTACCAACTTTATACATTTTAGAATTAGACTCGTGTTTCGTGTCTGTCTGTAGGTATGATTTCGTTGTGCTTCTAAACTACGTAACGGATGTTGATACGCATTTACGAAATTTATTCGGAGACGTGTATGTGTATAACATAAATTAAACTAAAAATAACATATGTATAATACAAAAATCTCGATGTTTTGTCAAAGTTTAAAAACGCTGATACGGGCTGTAAGTAAGTCTAAAGTAGTTAAAACAGATTATATTTTTATAACAAATCTACAATGTTTTCCTGTAAGGAAGCAACAAATAAAACAGGCATAATAATTTTCACATCACAAATACATGAAACCGAAAGTGGTCTAGTATGCAACAACCTTAAAGCGAAATGATTAATCACAGCCATTTATTATCGCTTCAAATAGCAATATATCCACAGACCATAATATTATCGTATTCCTTGCACGGAATGGCAATGTTTTTTCTGTATTTTGTATGGATTTTTGTGAACATAAATGTGTCAATGCTAAATTATGACGTAAAGCCGGTATTGTGTTGGGCACGCCACGATTGCGGCGGTAAGTCCCCTCTTTGCGTGTCCTCGTGGAGGCGATCAGCGGCGGCGATCTCTCGCGTCCAGCCCTGGTCCAGGCCATGGTACGGAGCGAGAGGGAATGGGTAGCCGTCACCTCCTTCAGTGAAGCAGTGATGCTCGCGAAGAGGGAGACGGCGCACGTGAGGGAGAGGCAGTCTATGCGCCCTCGTGACCCTAGCCGCCGCAGGATACGGAGACGCCCTGGGCGTCGGGAATCCCAGGCCGATTTCCGGCCACCGTAGGCATGAGCTTGCGGACGGCGAGTAATGGGTAGCTCGCTGTCCGGTAAGGACCAAGCCCAAATCGACGGCGCGTTGTTATCGACGGCGCGTTGTTTTCCACGCGCGCCTCAAAGAGATGTCAGCACAAAAAAGATGGGGCCCGCAAGGGCTGATGCCTGCCAGGGGTGCGGGTTTGTTCGAAAGAGATACCACAGCCCCTGGCATACGGGCTACTGAGGGAACACGGGTGGGTTTTAGTCAGTAAAAGCCTGACACGCCCTCCTGCTCCACCCAGAGCGGGAGAAGCTATTTGATGATTTCAATATAATATCCAATTGTAAAATTGCACAAACTGGAATGGCACTAAATCAAAATGGATTTTTGTCTTTATTCCATTAAACGGATTGAGATTTTTCAGTTATTTAAAATCCTATCGTTTAAAACAACATAGGCCTATCCAAGTAACGCCACGACACCTCAATAATGCCACCCTCAAATAAATACAGCCAAGGCAAGTGCAATGAAAAATAAAATTCAAAATACTGATTCTTTAGACTTAACGCCAACTAAACGCCGTAAAGAACACTGTAAAAAAGACCATTTAATTTTAAATTCGCAAATGCAATTAATTAATAATAAAATGTCATTGGGCTATTTTTTGGGAAAAATGCATTAAAATAAACCCTACTGATTTTTTTTAAATTACTTGACTGTACTGATCATCACTTGGTGCATGGGACCTTATGTAGTCCGCGTGCTTCACCCAGGTGGAGAACCTAGGTGAAGCACGTGTCCAGACCCCCCATCATCAGAACTCATCATGCAGGGCGTGGAAATAAGGCGGTGAATAAAACTGAATGCCTCCGAAAATCAACTGTTATAATTATAATACTAGTATGTTAGTTTAGGTTAGTAGCATGGACTCAAAGCTTTGTTTTTAAATTTAATTTTGTTTGCTAAACATGATCTTCACCATAAATTGCTGCTGCAGATAGGATAGTCTCCTTACGAGGGAACTCCTCAACAGCTATTGTATAGCATTAGCATGAAAGTTTGAATACGCGTTTAAAAAGCATTTTAATGAAAATGTATCATTAATACCTACATCGTTCTTATTTCTCGCTACTAGTCGGTCTGTCTTTAAATTAAATAAATACTAAAAAAATGGGTATCATCATCTCTCTAGCCTTTTCCCAACTAGCTTGGGGTCGGCTTCCAGTCTAACCAGATGCGGCTGAATACGCGTGTTTTACATGGAGCGACTCTTTTAGACCTCCACAACCCAGTTATTGGGCAACACGATACTATTGGATAGACTGAAGGTCAGACTTTCTGGCGTCCTGTAACGACTGTCAAAGATCTACGAATGACAATCGAAACTGGAGTCAAAAAACTTTGTTAGATTCAGAATGTACAACACCATTAAAAGAAACAATAAATTATAAAAAAATCTAAAATTATAAAAACAAAATTATTAGAGTAAGTTATTTGTGAAGTATTCTATTATACTGAATAATAAAACGATTTAACAGATGTTTTGTTAAATTTGTCTTCACCTATTGTGACAACCCTACCAAAATAAGTGAAAATTTTGCACGTTCTTAAGAAGCTTTGTCTCTGTTCCGTTTAGTTACTCATGTGGTCTAGGGAAACGCTCAGTACCAACACACATGTTTGTTTCGGATGCACATGTTTAATTCATTTGTCACTCGCCAGTTTATAAGTTAAGTTTTTAAAAGTTATTTTAAATTCTTTTTTCAATTCATAATTATTTTTTCGTTCGGATACCCACACCTACCTAAACGATGTCGGATCGTCAATGTTTCACATCTGGGTCACCAGTGATGCGACATATATTTTAATTTGACATATAGGTATAACATTTTGGACCATAATTGCCATGGAATTCAAAGTTTCGTAGCGAAATTTCGTGGAATTACGGAGTTCTTTTATTGTATTACGAAAAAGATCGTCATGAAATTCATTGGTGGTTAATAAAATTTCAGAATACACAGAAGGTTTAATACTTCAGTTTTACAGCTTTTCGGTGGTCAAACATACAGATGTTTGACCATGTCAGTTCAATCAAATCAGCCTACTGCAGTCCTTTGTACATATCCCTTCCAAGGCTGTGCTACAACACTCTGTCCTTCACCTGCCGCGTGCAGTCTGTCCTGGCTAACAATGTGCCCTCCAACTGGGCCCAACTATAATAAAATAATTATTAGGTATTCATTGGAACATGCGTCGCGAGTCACTCAGAAAAATATTCAACGAAATTGATATTGCGGTAGATTTACTTAAGTTTGTTTAGAGATGAACGATTGCTCGTCAGCTAGTCTTCATCTTGTGTCCATAAGTTCATGAGAATCTTTCATTCTGTCACAGTTCTGGTCAGCATTCGTGCCGTGTGCAACACAGAACAAAGATGCCGTGCAGCTGACCCTGGAACAGATCGACGTCATCAAACGCCTCGTGGACATGTACCCGCAGCACCTGCAGTTCGCCACCTCAGTTACAGGTATTCCATCATCGGCCTAGTCTTTTTCAACTACGTTGGGGTCGACTACCAATCTACACAGGTGCAACTAGATTGTAGGCGATCGACATCGACCGAAATAAATATGCCAATACTCGTGTTTAAAACTCATCTCAACGAAAAGCATTGTCAAACCTTATCACATGACCCTATAAATCAATCACATAAAATATTATGTCAGGTAACCTTATAAAATCAAAAAAATATTACTACGGTACAATGAAGTTATCTTCAATAGTATCTTAATAATGGTGTTAGTACACGGAGCAAATACTTGCTCCGTGAAAAAAATCTACTGGTCTGTTTTATGAAAAGCTTCTTGAACCCACTATTGATCTCACATGCCTGGTGATGCATCTATTCCAGCTTGTTTACAAAACATTCCTTTTCCAACCAGCTATAATTGTGCGAGTGGTGGGTCTTATTTTTCCAGTGATTGATAAAAACAGACTTGTCAAGTGTCAACCTTTATAACGCCTAATTTCTGTGGTCTTAATAAGTTTCATAATATGTCTGACTGGGCATACGTTCTCATTAGGATGTTGTTTCGAGAACCATCCAGATTGTCAACTGTCTGCATTATCCGTCTTTGAGCCAAATCTTGGCTACAATGTTACCTCATGTCTGTCATTATTCACAAGGTTGTCTCTGGACAACTCTAACAGTGTCAAATCATGGATTCTTCGATCTGAAGCTAGTAATAAGATTACTGCCGTTCTTTGAGATGTCGAACAAAGTGTCTGGCATTGAAGTATTTTTAAGCCATTTGAATAGTAACTCGGTATCCTAGACATTTATTTTTCTTTCTGGCCGATTAACCGAAGAAAGAGATTTGTTGAACAACAAAATCCTAGATATTGCTTCATCTGCTGCTGTATATGTTTATATCGCGGATTTATGTAGGAATATAGTTCTTGTCCTCGATGCACAACTTGGCCAAAAATCGAGCAACATCATTGCTTTGCGGGCTATTAGGATTGATGTTGTTTTGCACAAACGATGCCTTATAGAAGCTTTGTAAGTTAAAAACGTATTGCTTCTCCAGCTCTTGTTTAGGAGTTCTCTTTCTTTAGGAGACCAGTGAGCCACCTTATTTGCCCACAATTTTCCGTGCTAGAAGTTCCAACTTCTGAACGTGAGGAGGGCTCCTGCATGTCGTAAAGTCTATCTGGTTGTTGTGTAGCTCCCATATTGGTACTAGGTCCGATAGGGCTTGCGCCTTAAGATCTGCTAGCCAGAACCACTGTGTCCGATGTGGCGCTATCACGACGTAAGTCCTGTTTGCTGTGTTGAGGCGGCGCAGCACTCTTGGAATTAGATTCTGCTGTGGGAATACCCAAGCCAGCTCGAAGTTCCATGGTCGACTAAATGCGTTGTAAGATATTGCTGACCCATCTCTGGAGTCCCATGTTACATAAGATTTGACGACCGCGCTCTGTCGTCAATTAAGTCGTTTATTACAGCTGTCATTTCTGGAGAAACTCTTGTGCTGAACTTTTTCAATTCTGGTGTTAAATGTTAAACAGGTGGTCTTACCTTGAAAGGCAGGGCCCGCAATAACTATGTTAATTATAAGTTGTAATTGGATGGTGGTTTATGCACCCTGGAAAGCTTGTCAGCGTTGTACATGGTCAATTTTGTTTTGTGTTCTGATCAGAGATCTTCTTTTTCTTGAGGTATTTTCTATGAAAATTATAACGGTTTTTTGAAGTCTGAGTGCTATCTTGCGTTTTGTGTCCCCTCTTCTCATTTCTGCCTACAGGGATACGGTTACTCTTCCATCTTTAATATAATCTGGTTTGTTTAAACATGATCGAGTGCCACCTAAAGAGTTAATGACCGGCTGCAAAGCTTATCGGCTCAACAAACATTTACCACTTAGGGGAATCCCTCTCAGGGTAACTTTTTAATTAGGATTATTACCTTCCTTAATTATCATTGAGATTAGGAGAGACTAATCTCAATAGATTCTTCCCTCCGACCACAAATAATCTGTATGATGATCTCTGAACATATATGAAGAGGGGAACCAGGTACCAGTAAGCAAATACTTTTTTCAAAAAGAGATTTAGGCTCTAACTCTTTTGGATTAACTGCGGCCCAGTTTAATAAATCCTGCAATCCCTGTTTTAACAATTCCTGTTGTTCTAATTCTGCGTACTGTGCTTAGTTCACCTAAAGTAAAGTTATCAGAGTTGCATGGGTTAATAAGAAATTCTGATTGTTCGTATTTCTTACAGGGGCCGGGAAGGGTTAGGAATTCTGTACTTCGATTATGATGAATGAATGGTAAAGCCTGTTGCAAATACCCGAAAATTTGACCTACTTGGCTTATCAGACCTTCAATACGAGGGTCTGAGGTAGAAGTATGGTTGTACTTACGACGTTTGTTTTGGCGGCGGCAAAGCATAGCCCTCCCTCTTTTCCGAAAATGAGGAAAAATTGCAGTTATCTGAGGAAATCGGCTGGAGCGGGCATTGAGAAGTCTGTTCTTCATCCGAAGCAACAACCGCCGAACTACCAGGTTCAGCATCGCCCTTGTCCTTACCGTCAATATTCTTGTTAGCATTATTCAACGATTGAGTGCTCAGGCTCACTAATAGATTATTACAACACAATCACTAGTTTGTACTTGAAAAATGTTATTTAGTACTTTAGTAAGCACCATGAGAAAATTGTACATGTTTTCTCAGCAGCAGGTAGCATGCAGAGCAGTGGTGGCCCAGTGGTAATGGCCGTGACTTACGGGTCAGTCATAGGTTCGAACTTAAACTGGCGCTTTATTTTGTGTAAAAATATTCCATCATCAATTTATAATTTATATTCTTTTTAGATATCCTGGAAGCCCACAGCGCACGTCCTCGTAAGATCGCCTCACTCATCGGCATCGAGGGAGGCCACTCCATCGCCAACTCGTTGGGAGTGCTCCGGTCCTACTACCAGCTCGGCGTCCGCTACATGACCCTCACTCACACCTGCAACACACCATGGTAAGTGCACAGCATTAGTTAAAACTTGGAGTATTCAAATTGAAGAAGACAAAAATGTTTCAATAACATCTAAATAAAGTTATTTCTAAACTTTATTCCCCGCCCGTTTTGTCTAAGCAGTACAAAAGATTTGTGATCATTAATATCGTTTCGTCTTTCCACAAAAAGTTTCTGATAAATTATTCATGTACAGTCACCGACTCCAGTTTGTATGTACCATGCCGCAGATTGCAAAGTACGCAACTAAAACTGCAATTAATTTTCACGAAATGGCGTATCGGAAATCGCCATTTAAATTTCTACTGTAAACATTTCAATGCAATTCTGTTAGGTCGTAATTCAGTACAATTTGTCGTTAACAAAGAACTGTTTGTGAAACTTATTAGTGGCTACGATGTTTCCGGACTTGTTCTGATGTGAATTTATTTTGCTAACAAAATAATGGCTTAAGTTTTGGCACTTTCGTTTTCAAATTAAAATAATTCGTAGCATCGTTTTCTGTATTTTCGCAAATAATTCGTTCTATTTATTGATGTTTTAAGAATGTCAAAGTGTAATAAATATTCGCTTTAATATGGTTTGAAAGACAGATCCAAGCGATTATAGGTTTCAATCAATACGCGGATTTCAAGTTGGTTGGTCCGTCAGTTTTATTCATATTTATTTCAAGATACAAAATTTTCTAGAGTAACAGAGCGGAAGATAAAACTAAGATTCAGAACTTTTACTTTACAAAGTAAGATTAAGGTCAAAACTTTTCGTAACGTAAGAAGACGCCACAAAGAGGGAGCAGTCCACATCGCAACCTTAGTCGTCAAAGTCTGCGGAGATAATAATTTAAAAGTTGTGTAGGAATTGTAACTTGTTATTTCAAAAAAAAAAAAAACATTTAATAATTACGTACACCAAAGAAATAATTAAACCCAATTATACAAACATATTGAATGATCAACACGTTAATACTCGTCATGTTTCAATTAGCAAACTCATTAATGTTTTTAGAGTACGCGTTTTGTTATATAAAGTGGAGATACAACAGAACACAGTTATTACACTAACTTTAATATTATACATAATAGGCTAAATATAATTATTTCAAGAGGGATCGTTGCTAAATAATAACAACTGCACGGGTTCACCGTAGGTTAAACTACACTTGTTGCGGTCAATTTGTGGATGGATGACCATTTGTTAAATGTCGAGCCCTTCCGAGCCTCGGAAAATACGTTTAACCGTGGTCCAGGCTCCCCCCGAGTGGGTTCCCGCATTGTCGTTGCGGGGGGGCAGTAACCGTGGATTCCAGCCACGGTGAAGCCAAGAGGAACCCAAAGGTGGGGCCGCTCGTCAGGGCTTTTGCCTTCAAGCCATTGACGTAGAGGCAAAAAGTAGGTTGCGGTAAGGTGCACCGCAACTGAGGTGGGCCGCGATGTCGAATGGGAGGCATCGCGGCTGAGGGTTACGGGCTGCGGTAGAGGAGGAGTGCCGGTGCTTCTGAGCAGCGCTCATCCCTTCCGTGGCCTGGACAGGGCCGCCACCGTTTGATGGAGGACGCGGTGGGGCCGCAGGGGAAGAGGAGTGTCGGTATAGCGTCAGCCGCTGTCCCTATCCCCTGCGGCCGAAAAGTGGTAGACGGGACGGCGCGTTGTGTTCCACACGCGCGCCGTCAAACATGTCAGCAACCACTGGTGGGGTCCGCAATGGCCGATGCCTGCCAGGGGTGCGGGATTGTTCGAAAGAGACACAGCCCCTGGCATACGGGCTACTGAGGGAACACGGGTGGGTTTTATTCAGTAAAAGTCTGACACGCCCTCCTGTTCTACTCAGCAGGAGAAGTCATTCGATGATTTCCCACCCAAAAAAAAAAAAACAACCGTGGTCCGGGCTCAAATTTGTAGATCTTTGACAGTCGTTATGGGTCGTCAGAAGCTTGAGAGTCTGCCAACCACTCCTACTTAGGGGTTTAGTGTTTTCCAGTAACTGGGTTGTGGAGGTCAAAAAAGCAATAGTCGGCGTAAAATACTAGTTTCAGTTTCATTTGGTTAGACAAATGCCAACCCTAAAAATTGTTGGGAAAAGGCTAGGCAGATGCTGATGAATAGTCGATAGATTTGCATAAAAGCTCAGATGTATGAAATAGTGCCTATACCTTAATGATCATAACATTAACGTTCTTAACAATGCAAAAACACACTCATTTTATAAGACAACGTTACTCAACGTTAATTTGCAATTCACCTCGATCTAACAAAAACTTGTTTAACTAAAACTGATCTCCAGGTAGTGAGTACAAACAGTTGGGAGCGTGTCTTGTATTTATAGATATGGCTAAGGCATTCGACACTGTGTCTCGGCCGATAATCTTGCAGAAGCTTTCGCTAGTGGAAATACGACGTCTGGCTCTGAACTGGTTTCACTTGTACCTATCAAACCGTCAGCAAAGAATAAAATCTAAAGGCGATCAATAAGCGAGTATACTGATATCTCCTTTGGTGTTCCATAAGGAAGCGTGCTCGGGCTAAGTCTCTTCTTGGCCTTCCACTTATCTCTGCAACCTTCGAGTAGAGAATGTAAACATTTTCACGTTCGCGGATGACACGGTTATTATATTCCATAGCAATAACTGGGCTGGGGTTATTGATTCTACTCAGGGAGGCCTGACGAAGGTGATGAAACGGCTGCCGCAAACCTTCTTGCGCTGAATGCCAGTAAAAAAAAAATACATTGCATTTAAAACATCGAAGTGCCCAGAGCCCAAAAACCAATCCGGATCAAGCTCCACTCCTGCAAGCACCCTAACAGCGGTTCTTCTAAATATGTCGATATTGGATAAGTTGACCATATAAAATACTTCAGTGTCTTGATTGACCATCACTTATCCTGGATCAACCAAATATATGTTGTGACTTCTAGGGCCCGTAAACTGATGTTCATATTCAAAAAATGCGGAACATAGCTGACTACAATACCCTCAGAAGTATGTAATTTGCTTTATGTCAATCTATTCCGATATGTCTATGATATGGAAAGACCGTTTTTTTTTTGGCACAAATGCCTGTAAACTATCGGCCATAGTAAGCAGGAGCCAGGTCAGACTGGGGCGATAAAAAAATAAGGACTAATTATTATATTTGTTAAAACAGTAGGCCAATGCCAAAACAAACGCACAACGCTTGGCTCGGCATCGATAGTTAACGATCGAAAGTACGATAATATTAGGGCATTTAGGTGTCCCATAGTGAAAACTGGCATACATAAAAGAAAAGTTCACGTTCACACGGACGTATTAGTATCGCGGTAGAATTGGGTCGCGCACTGGATCTTCAATGCACTGTTTAGCACCGAAATTTGAAAATCGTACAGTTTGTTTTTTCTTCACTCAGTTGGATTTCTTGGATGTGTGAATACTCGATTGAACACATACATTTACATCCGAGGTTTTAATCGGCAATGTTTGAGCCATTCATACCTGCCATACGACTCATGAGAACGATAGTAGTGCCTGTGGTGAAGAACAAAACTGGGGATTCAGCCAATAAGACGAACTACAGGAATATCTCTCTTGCTACGGTTATAACAATGGTGTTTGACGGTTTGCTTGATATACGGTTGAATAAACACGTGTCATTGCATGATATGTCAGTTACCTTGGTTCTCCTGCGGATCTCTTCATTCCTGATTCGATTCCAGCTTGGGACGGCCTAAGTCCAGCAGTGGACGTCTTTCGGCTGAAATGATGATGATGATGATTGCATGAAAATCAAATTGGATTTAGACCCAAACTATCTACAGATAGTGCAATACCGTGTCTCAAGCATACCGTCAGATACTATACGGATCGTAAAACACCAGTGTATGCGTGTTTCCTCGACCTGTCCAAGGCCTTTGACCTGGTATAGAATGATGTGTTGTGGCAAGTACTTGAGGGCATTAACATACCACATGAACTTGTTAACATCTTCAAGTAATGGTACGAACACCAAGTTAACAATTTCAGATGGGCGGGCACATTATTGGAGTCTTACCGTCTTGAATGTGAGGTGAGACGTGGTGGGTTAACTTCACCCACACTTTTCAATCTCTACGTGAATGCACTCACTGTCGTGTTCAGTAGTGGTATGTTGGTTGCCATGTTGATGATGTATGTGTAAACAACCTGAGCCTTACTGATGACATGGTGGTGCTGAGCGCGTCGGTTTGTGGAATACGCCAGCTATCAAAAATCTGTGAGGTGTACGCGGGCTGCCATGGTCTTATGTATAATTTCGCGAAAAGCCAATACATGGTATTTCAGGGCGTCGCCAAATGCCCACAAAAAGTACCCCTATTCGCTTGAATGGTGTGACGTTAGAGAGGGTGAATGAATTTAAATACTTGGGGCACTGGGTTACAGCCGATCTGAAAGACCACGTGTCGACTTTCAGCGGGAGCGGAAGGCACTATCTAAGATAGCAAATATGATAGCCCGTTGGTTTGCACGTTGTTCAAATCAGGTGATAATCACACTTTTAAAAGTTTTTGTACATCCCTATATACGTGCAGCCTATGGGCATCTTACTCACAAGCTGCTTACAGTGCCCTTCGTGTTTGAACACGAAGGGTACAACAACGCGTTCAGGGCAGTGTTGGGGCTGCCTCGCTTCTGGAGCGCCTCGAGCATGTTCGCGGAAGCGCGCACCGACTGTTTTCACGCCACCATGCGCAAGCGGTGCACGTCCTTATAAGTGCGCAGGGTGCGGGCCAGCTGCAACACTGTCCTGGAAATAATTGCTGGGAAATTTAACTACCCTCTTATACACCAATCCTGTGGCAGAAATGTGTAGCCCTTAATTTTTAATAATTACTAATCAGTTTATTTCAGATAAAAATCAATCCATACAAATGACAAACTAAGAAACGGAGAAATAAATTATTATAAATAATGTTATTAAATTATTATAAAACATTGATAATGACTTGATGGATTGTTTTGTTTATTGTGAAATTTTATGATGTTTTTTGTTAGTTTCATTTTAATTATGTGATCTTTTATTTTTGACATTTAATTGAAATTCGAATTCTGTGACATGTTATTTTAATTCAATTCTGTGACTTTTGACTTCAAATTTATCTTAATGACATTTTATTCTTTTCTGTAGCAGCATTGTGAAATTTAATTTAATTAAATTTGAATTTGTATGGGTCTTGCCTTAAATAAATTATTTTTGAATTTATTCTCATAAAAAAAACAGATTTCAGTAGGCATCTATACCTCGCTCCATACAAAGCTGCAGAAAGGTATAGTTTCGCAATTCCCCTCGCCTTCTATATAAATGAAACAAAATGGCGGATTTAGCGCTGCTCATTTGCAATACCCCTGCATTGAACGTAATGATGCCAGTGACTAGCACTTTTTGTTCACCATTCTCCTTTCCATGAGAGCGGGCTCCGTGAATCGTTGTTGTTTTAAATTTGCCTTTTCATTCTCCGCAACGACGAAAAAGATGCTCAAGGAAAAGTCAAAATTAAAAAACAATGGAGCGTTGTTGGCAATTCATGGATACGTAACTAATCCGCCCGGATACAATCTTACCGTATAGTAATAATTCGTGCTGAGTTGACGACTATTCGAGAAATGTGAAATGAAAAGACAAGTTGTGTCGACCCCAAATAAATTGGGATTGGGGAAAATGGTATACACCATTGTGCATTAAGGTTACACTAGTCGGCTTAACTTTGTTGATGTCGAATATGCATGCGTTAAGTTTATTTATTAATTTAACTCTTTAGTTTTATGTAATTGAGGATTAAGTTTTAATTTATATCAAACCTTTGGGCATTAAATAAATATGCTAAATATTCTAGATGTATCTATCCAAAATAAAGTTATTCAAAAAAGGTCGTGCTCAATAGTACAAATAAATTAATATACCTATTGCTTGCTCATTTCATGCAACTTCGTAATTAAATAGATAATTTCAACTTGTGCGTTTTTAATAAATAAAACTTTCACTCAAATATAAATTTTGTTTTTTTTTCTGTAATAAAGAATACTTTGAATTCTCCATTTTGTACGTGGCTAAAGCCCTATCCGCGAAAAGCAAAAAAAAAAGAAACGTCATTCTTTTAGGCCACGTTCCGAGTTACAATAATATCTATTTGACCGCGCTCACACACGACGTCCCGCGAATCGTCATAGATGACGTCATGACATGCGCCATCTTGTCAAAAATGACAGTTGTGCTGTTTTGTTTTAAGTCACATCGAATCTTTAGTTAATTTAGATTTATTTGAAATAGTGCTACTATCTAAGAAGAAAAAATGTGTGGTGTATACAAGTTTAATATGGTGAATATATGTTTTAACGTTGAGTGAACACTTTTATCGCGATCACGAGCGTTCCGTATTGATGACAAAAATTACGGTTCTTAGCTGTCAGAATCGTGATATCTAACTCGGAACGCAAAATATCGATGTGAGCGCTCACAGCGTTATTTTTCTAATTCGGAATGCGGCCTTAGTATAAGGCCGATCGCCATTGTTAGATGTGCGCGCATTGGAAAACTGGTTAAGACTACAAGTACTAGTTATTTATGAAGAAAATTATTTATGTTGTAACACTGCCCGATATAAGATGTGAAGCCCTTAACGTTATGGAAAGTTTACTACCTAAAAACTCCAAGGATAAAATGATTTTTTTATTATTTTCTTCACAAGTGTGTTGAAAAACGTCGTATGATACACGTGTCTATTGATGATTCCCGTCCTCGGCTCTCTTAAGACCCTCGCCTGCGGTAATCACCAACGTTATACACTTGTACCATAATGTACTATTAAATCATTGTTTGTATGATCTATCCCTGCACATTAATAATTTTGCCATTTTGTTACTCCAAGAGTTATTTATTTACGCCAAAAGATGCATTAAAATTAGTGTGGAAGTTTCGACGTTCATAACTTTCAAAACAATAAAAAAAAATCTGTTCCATACGGGATTATGACGGGACAAGTAAATTTTATTTTTTTATTGTACACCGTCTTACAGTGAGGTTCACTCAATAAAGATTCCCGGAGACTGGCGCGTCACGAAAAATTTATAAGTATATGAAAAAGTTCATGAAAATTGACTTCATGAAGGCGTGTCGCGCCTAATTGCGAAAGCCTAAAGACGTTTATTTGAACTAGTGAAAACGTATTTTATTTTTGTTTTAAATATTGGATTTCTGAACAGATAATTAATAATAATAAAATCTTTATTGACACAGAAAAATACTTTAAACTTATCTTAAACTAAACAAATATTCTTAAATTAATCAGTATTACAATATTAAATCAGCTAAATTAAAAAGCTGTGTGTTTACATTTCCAAATGAATCATAACGTCTAAACTAGAACGAGGCTGTATCTTAGACGAAAGTGGTAATAAAATAGACATGACATATTTAAAAATTATCACTACAACAAAAAATTAAATATAACTTAAACTACTTAGGTACTTATAATGAAAAATATCCTCCACCGAGATCGCTCAGTTACGCAAGGGGCAGCCATAGCTCGTAGGCACCACAACCATCTCCAGTTAACGTCGTCGGCTTGACAGTCCGATTGGCACAAGATTAATCGTCTGTTTCCCGGAGAAACTAACTCACTGAGCTCTGACTGTGATTAATTTTACTTATCAGCGAAGGGAATGGTGGAACCGACTTTTGATTGCTTTTTCTCTGATTAAAATTAATTGTTCCTGTAATAATGATGGGCCAAGTATGAAACCTGTGCGTAAACCCAACAGAACTGCAATTATTGCCATTTGTTAGGACGCAATGCCAGAAATTTAATTATATACATAGCCCTAGCCATATCCACAAGGTTTACTTAAAAAACTTATTTAAAAATTATTTAAAACACGAAACTTAATGCTAATTATTAAGTTTCGTGTTTTATTGTTGATAAAACAATACAACGATACGTAATTATTAACAGAGATATAGTAAAATTAAAACATTTGTTATTTGCATAATTTTGAAACCGATTATAATCATAATCGGTTTCAATTTCACAGTTCAACAATATTCATTGCGTTATTTACGTTGCTAAGCAGACACATTTTTCGAACATATGAAGCAATGGTTTAACAATCTGTTTCAAAAGGAAACAGATTGTGAGAAATAGTGAGTTACGCAATTAGGATGCTGACTTTAGAATTAAGTGTTATTCATAAACGCATTTTAGCCTAAAAACGTTCTACGACTCTATTATAAAGTTGTAGAAGCCAAAACCCTACACGAACAGTGTTTTAAGGAAAAGTGGCCGACTCTCTAAAGCAGCTGATTGATTACAAAGAAAATGACATTTGACGTACAAATATTGTGTGTCACCAAATGTAATTTTCAAGCATCAGTTGACATTTACCTACAATTTAAAATTAATTTTCAAATTTATATTAAATAACAATGACGTCACAGCGTCAGAAGTGTCGAAACTGTAGTCAATGAAATAGTTGCCAGTACGTAATAAGTATGGTCACAATTATTCGGTATGTAGGCAGACATTCTCGTTTGACGATTCGATGTGTTGGTTAATATGTTGGATGACTTTAGTAAACTGGCAAAATTTGAATAAAAAGCTTATCGATGGTTTAAAACATTCATTACTTAACTGCTCGATAACCCTATAAAACCTTTGATAAATATTTGAATTCATAAACGTTACATAAACGTTCTGTAACTAATATGTCGTTTACATAATAGTTACAGAACGTTTACATATTAGTTACATAACGTTTTATTTTGACGTAAACGAAGAAAGTAAATGAATAAATAGTAATAATTTATTTTCTTGTTCCAAAAGTGGTATTACACATAATTTTTCAAACAGTTATTGATAAAGCAACAACTATGCAATACAATACGGTACTAAATATTAGTGAAAAAGACCACCTGTATCCTGACTATCACAGGAGACAGGGCCTTCCGTATAAAATGAATCAGCTTAATGGCAATTAGGTAAGCTATAATGTTAATGTTGATCGTTAAAGGTTATTTATCATTAAAATGGTATATTCTTATCAGAATAAATTATTTTTTGCTTTTTAGTTCGTTTTATTAACAAGTAATAATAAAACCTTGCTTAAAAAAGTTTTTCTTTATTTTTTTATTTTTTTTATGGATTACGGCGTTAGCATGGCTGCGATCACCAAGTCAAGCTTGAAGAATCTGACAAACCTCATCGAACGAAGGTCAGCCCAGATCTTGGTCAACGGATTGATGATCATAAATCCGTTTATCAATATTTGGGCTAATATTACTTCCTCGCAACATGAAACCTATCTTCAACATGACATGATAGAATGGACCAACACCAACAATGGATACCTTGGTTAATCCGTTCGACGCAAAATATTAATTAACCCATGAAGTCAATCAAGAGCGCTCGGCTTCTGTCAGACCCTGCATCAATTTTCCGCTCCAGCGATACGAAATCACATTCATTTCAATTCGACATGCATCGCACTTTTGATTGGTCGTGACGCGTTTTCTATAACTAGATTGTGCTGTATGTGGATGATCAAACCGATCAGCTTCCTGCAAATTAATTTACGATGGATAGATTGGATTCTGTGGATTCGTTTTAGGCTTTGCGTCTGGATATTCAAGTATAGCGGTAGCAGCGGCCGCGTCAAATTCAATGGGAAAACCAGTTTATGGTGCAAACGAAAACGTCGGTTAACCTCGGCAAAACACGGATAGGTACAGTATTTTAGAAACAAATACTGGTAGACAATCAAATTAATTCTTGTAGGTACAGGATACACAACTTGATGAGGCTGCTCGACCCGTCCAACTGTCGATTACGAACTTTTTCTGAGTTCGCACAAACGAAATCCGTATTTTGCTAATTGCCGGTTGCAGGTTCCAACTGTCACAACTTTAAGTTAGGATTTACCTGCAAAAATGAAAAACAAAGTGGCTGAGACGTCGCGCGTCGCGTCGATGCAAAAACAGAAAATACCATGAATTCAGAACATGGTTATAAACCAGTTGTTTTAAGGAATAGTGCAGTATCTATGCGGTTAGATTGTATGGAACATAAGAATTTTTTCATATAACTGAAAAATTTCAACAAAAAACATCACGTGTTCATTTTACGCGTGATATTCCTGCCACCCTGTAAATTTTAGGTTTATAATTTGGGTACCTAAAACCATATCGCTTGGATCTCTTATAAAATCGATGTAATAATAGTACATTATGGTACAAGTGTGTAACGTTGGTGATTATCGCTGAGGCGCCATTGAGACCCGACCCGTCAGGCGAGGGTCTTAAGAGAGCCGAGGACGATAATCATCAATACACACGTGTATCATACGACGTTTTTCAACACACTTGCGAAGAAAATAATGCTAAATCATCATCATCATCATCATCCATCATCATCATCATCCATCATCATCCATCGTCATCCATCGTCATCCATCATCATCCATCATCATCCATCATCATCATCCATCGTCATCCATCATCATCCATCGTCATCCATCATCATTCATCATCACCCATCATCATCCAGCATCATCCATCATCATCATCATCATCATCCATCATCATCCATCGCCATCCATCATCATCCATCATCATCATCCATCATCATCCATCGCCATCCATCATCATCCATCATCATCCATCGTCATCCATCATCATCTATCATCATCCATCATCACTCATCATCACCCATCATCATCCAGCATCATCCATCATCATTATTCATCATCATCCATCGTCATCCATCATCATCCATCATCATCCAGCATCATCCATCATCATCCATCATCACCCAGCATCATCCATCATCATCATCATCATCGTTTTTAAGAACAAAGCAACTCAAACAAAAAACAACCTATAACTCACTAAGAACAAAGCAACTCAACCAATTCTATAACTCACTAGTGAATAATAGTAATGAAAAAGTCACAGTTTGATAATAGGTGTCATTATGTGCCTAACTGTAGTGAAATTAGAGCCATTTTATGAGCAAGTGTGTTGAAAAAGTAGTTTTGTTAATACACTTTCAATTTTTTTTTTTTGGAATTTAAAATACAAAAAAAAATCTATGTTATTTGAAAAACAAGCAAGGCTGTAGTTAAAAAAAAACCATTCCTCAATGCTCAATTACATAAGTAGGTCGTCCAAAATACATATAATGATTTTGTGGTAACGAGGTGGAAGCACAGCGTTGAACAAACACAAATTCTCAAACATTATCACATCACGAGTAAATGATCCGATAATTTTCAATTAATAGAATTACGTTGTCTACCCTTCTTGGCAATGAGCTGGCGCTAAGGGTATTAACACCGTATGTAATCAATGTTGCAAGCATTGTGTCGTGAATCGCAAGTGCCAATTACAGCCGAGTGCGCCTTCTCTTTTGTACATTGCCACACAATAAAGTTCAGTTTTACTAATTAATAAATTATTCTGTAAGGACAAGACAAGACAAGATATTTATTTGTAGAAACATGAGTATACATACAAGGCATGCAGGTTTTTCATAAACAAAAAAGATCCGTCATGTTCGGTCTTTGTGGCATACAAATTTATAAAGGTAAGAAAAGTAATTCATGACCATTTAAACAGAGCAATAGTACATTATGGTACAAGTGTGTAACGTTGGTGATTATCGCTGAGGCGCCATTGAGACCCGAGCCGTCAGGCGAGGGTCTTAAGAGAGCCGAGGACGATAATCATCAATACACACGTGTATCATACGACGTTTTTCAACACACTTGCGAAGAAAATAATACTAAATCATCATCATCATCATCATCCATCATCATCATCCATCATCATCCATCATCATCAATCATCATCCATCATCATCCATCATCATCCATCATCATCCATCGTCATCCATCATCATCCATCATCATCCATCGTCATCCATCATCATCTATCATCATCCATCATCACTCATCATCACCCATCATCATCCAGCATCATCATCCATCATCATCCATCGTCATCCATCATCATCCATCGTCATCCATCATCATCTATCATCATCCATCATCACTCATCATCACCCATCATCATCCAGCATCATCCATCATCATCATTCATCATCATCCATCGTCATCCATCATCATCCATCATCATCATCCATCATCATCCAGCATCATCCATCATCATCCAGCATCATCCATCATCATCATCATCATCGTTTTTAAGAACAAAGCAACTCAAACAAAAAACAACCTATAACTCACTAAGAACAAAGCAACTCAACCAATTCTATAACTCACTAGTGAATACTAGTAATGAAAAAGTCACAGTTTGATAATAGGTGTCATTATGTGCCTAACTGTAGTGAAATTAGAGCCATTTTATGAGCAAGTGTGTTGAAAAAATAATTATTACATTTTTACACAAGAAGGGAAGACCGGTACTTGTTTTATTTTTGCTTAAGTGTTCTGGGAAATTGTCAATTTTGAATATTAAAATTAAGAAGAGAATGGTTTAAATGGCATGTAACATTCATCAGCCATTACCTCTCACATAACGGAGGCCTGCATCACAACAGTGGAAAAAATCTTGACTGATTTTGTGTAAGCTCACCATGGTTCAGTAATATTATACCCTCATTATGACCGGTTTTATAATAATTAAATGAACGGTAAAGAGTAAACAGCAGAGTCTACTAAGCACGCACGCCGTTAAAGTTAATTGGGGGTAGCACAATACAGAGAAACAAAACACTGTTATTCACACATTTTTTTTTAAAATCGTTTTATTGAGCTCGTGCATGCGCGCGCGGTCATAGCATTCCTCTATTCTTAGCGGAACAACTATTTTGAGAAGCCTAACCATAAGAATAATGCATTGAAACATAAATAAAATATAACAGAAGTTCAACAGAAGACAATGCTCGAAAACAATCTTTTGGACATAAGACGTTGTGACAAAAGAAAAGATGGCTCGCTTGCAGTTGTCTGCAGTCTCAACTAGTTCCGAGTAGTTTCGAGTACCTACGCACTTTGATTTCGTTTTGACGTATATTGCCTCTATTTATTTATGCATGGGCTTGTTAAAGTAGTCCTCTACACGTCAATATCTTTTGAAACGGACGACTGCCAAAGAAAGCGTTGCGAATGGACAAAGGCGAACGTATCTGTTTTGTACATGTACAGTGGTTACACATCAAGCTCTACATTTCCAGTTTACGCTGATCTCGCACTGTAAGGAAATCCGAGAATAGCGAGAGTTAAGAAATGCGAGATCAGCACATACTGGTAATGTATAGCTTGATGTGTAGCCGTGTATACATAACATGTATCTTTTTGTTATACATTTATTTTCTTTTTGCGTCATTTACTCCTTCCTTTCAGGGCCGACTCATCGAACGAAGCACCCGTGGCCAATGGACTCACCGATTTTGGAGAGGTAAGCGAATTTAAAACTTATTGTTTGCGTCGTAAGAGCTACGCGAATGTCTGATTGCAAGGCCACTGTTAATATGAGAGGAAGCAAATGTCGATTTGTTTTGTAAGGAATGTTTGCATTATAATTGGAGTAGGTTGGGTAGAATAGATGCGTGGTAGCTCTGTGGGGTTATTGATCAGGACGGCCCTAGCAGCCATACTTCTTCATTAACCTTCAAAGTATACTTTCAGACCACACTGATATCGAAATTAAAGAATATTTATGAATAGACATCATTTCTTAATAAACAGACTGTAAGTCCTATTTTCTGATATCGTGTCATAGCTTTAGTGGTACGACAACATAATATAACGATATAGATAACGAACTTATGATAACTCAAAACGACAATGATCAAAATAATGTAGAATTGACTTTAAAACCATGATCATTAAAAGAACATAAAGTAAAATCTCCACTAAGCTTTGCTTTGTTTTCAATATAACTTAGTTAATTAACCGATGCAAATTAACCGAGTTAACATAAGCTAACAAGAAAAACAATCAATATCTTACTTAAGTTGCGAGAGGCGCGTTTATATTATTCGAGAGGCTAATTCAAATGGCTTCCATTTCTAACATCTGAAACTATGTAGTTAAAACTAATTAGTCGATTTCTATTTCCATTACCACTGTCGCCTACTGTGGCCGCTGTGGACTGTTCAATCGATTTTAGAATGAATTGTTCACGTGGTTGGATATTTTGGCTTGAATTTAATTTTTAGTTGGGTTATAATTTTTGCAAATTTTAATAATGAAAACCGCTAGAATTGCATAACTTTTAATAACAATATGTGACTGTCATAACGAGTTTGTTACAGAGCACACTGCAGTGTGGGTACACATGCCTGTGTCCCTATAAAATCTTAATGATTTCATATCAGCAGCGCAATTCTAGTAATTTTAAGAACGTTCACAGTGTGATCTTAGTCACAATCTGTCAAAAATACCTCTCGTTTTCATGCATTTTTGAAAAGTTTTTGACATTTTAATTGTTGCCTAGATGAGACTGGACTACATTTTAACTACGAGAATTGACCTTCAATTTCAAACTTATAAAATGCCACCAGATTGAAGCTGACGTGACGTTTGGTAAGTCATATAAGATGAATAGTGTTCTGTAGCAAAACTATTGAACAAGCACTCACCAAGTAACTCACTGCGAACCGTTTTGCAAAGGAATTAGTTATTTATTTATATACGCTTTATTGTACACCAGAAAAAGCATGACAAAATAAAACATTAAACACTAAAAAAACATACAATGGGCGGCCTTATCGCTTTCTGCGATCTCTTCCAGGCAACATTGAATGGATAGTGATTGCGTGGACATCAAAATGGGGTTATTATTGGTGCAACAAATTATAAATACAAGTTACTATATAATAGATACCTACAAAAATATATTCATAAATATGCTGTATAATAGATACATAAATACACACATATAAACTGTATAAGCATAGAAAATAAATGACGACTACAGATTATAACAGCAACCCACAACAACAAGTAATGCTCCTTCACGAGTCTCTTGAACACCGGTAACGATTGCGCGCATTTTATTTGAACTGGAAATGCATTCCACAAACAAGCGGCCTGAACAGAAAAGGATTTGTCAAAGAAATTTGTGGAATGCATTGGCATTTTAAGTTGTCTGATGACCTCAACAATTTTGTGTGGGAGTCGCAAAGATACTGGAAACGTTTTTAAGATAGAGAGGGGTGTAAGTGGAAAAGAGCACATTATATAAAAAGGAAAGAAAATGGGCATTCCGGCGAAGGCGAATTGGTAACCACTTGAGCTTCACACGATATTCGGAAACATGGTCATATTTGCGCAAACCAAATATGAACCTTATACAGACATTTTGAAGCCGCTCAAGTTTATCGAGTTGGTCTTGGGTAACGTCAAGATAGCAGGCGTCAGCATAAACAAGGATGGGTAAAAGAAGAGATTGTGCAAGCGCAATCTTGGTGGCAGTCGGCAGAAAATTACGCAGTCTTTTCAAAGATGCAGCGGATGCAAATAGCTTGCGGCTAACTTCCTGTAGCTGGGCAGTCGAAGAGAAGTTCTTGTCTATGAAGATTCCCAAGTTTTTGACTTTTTCGCTAAAAGGGATAATAGAGCTGTCCAAAAAAACTTGGGGAATAGTCGTCCAGTCAATTCTTGAGACCGTCCTAGAACTGCCAACCACAACAACCTGCGTCTTAATTGGGTTGACCATAAGTCCGTACCTCTTGCTCCAGTCACATATCCGGGCTAGATCGCGATTAATCACCAATATAGCCTCGGACAGACTTCCAAGAGGAGCTCGAGAGTAGATTTGCAAATCATCTGCATAAAGATGGTAGGAAGAAATTAATTCGTCGGAGATAGAGTTTATAAAAACTGCGAAAAGTACAGGAGAAAGAACGCCACCCTGTGGCACACCGGCAGAAGTATTACACCAGGAAGACAAAGTCTTTCCAATGCAAATACGTTGCCGACGACCGAACAGGTAACTACGAAACCAATCAATTACTGATAGAGATATATTAAGAGAGCATAGATCATAGAATCCTACCGCATTAGAAGTAATTGATAGTACGCTCTTCTTAACATCGCATGCGGAGAATTGACCAAAAACAAATGGAGAAAAACTGGGAGTCGGAAGAGATGAAAGTTTATGCAGTGTATTCAATTTTATTGTCCTATCAAAATCGGACGAAGCAGTAAAATGATTATTCATTGTATCTATGTCTAAATCTTTTGGGATAGCCTCTTGTCGGGATTTACCGACTCCCAATGATCTAAGAAATTTCCAAACTTTGGATGCATCCCCATTTTGGACAGAAGTATGAATGTGATGGCGATTAGCATTCCTACACACCTTATTGCAGTGAGTGCGAATTGAGACATAATTTTCCCTGTTAGTATCATTAGGCCTACGCTTAAATATATACTTTGCCGTCACTTTTTTGTGTATTATTGTTTTAATCTCATCTGTGAGCCACGGCGCCGGCAAATGTCTAACCTTAACTGCTCGAAAGGGTGCATGATGGTCATAAAGCTCTATAGGTTTAGCCGCAAAAATTTTGACTTGCTCATCGACAGATGTAGAGGCAAACAGAGCAGACCAATCAATATTGTTGGAATCCTTGCAAAGGTCGTCAACCTTGATACCACCAAAATTACGTTGCATGAGAATCTCCGGTTTTGCCTTAGGTGGGCGAATTTTGTATGATAGAAAGATCAGGTCATGATATGAAAAGGCATCGGCTGAGCATTGGCCATGCTTAGCGACACGATCAAGAAAAGAAACGAAAATCAAGTCAAGAAGCGAAGGAGTACAGTTAGGAAAATGATGAGTGGCACTCAGCGGTAGAATAGAAAGGTTGCTGGAAGCCGAAATATTAGTCAAAGAAGAAGAGCGATGGTCTTTTTTCAGAAGACAAGTATTAAAGTCACCCATGATTATACTATGACTGTAAGAAGGGATCAGCGTTTCTAATAGATTTTCAAAATATGAAAAGAAATTAACGCGTAAAGAGGGACAGTAGTAGACACCAAGAAGCAGTTTTGAATGGTGTAGCCGAAATATAATAATCATTATTTTATTCGGCATATGTGGTGACTCCGCACTTCCACTTAACATATCACAGAGTATGAAATTAAAAAAGAACAATAAAATAAAAGAAAACACAAAATTCAAAAAGGACCGCACTTGTGTGATTTATGCGGGTGGGTTTTGGATGTGTCAGTGTGTGTGTGAGACTGTGCAATAGAGTGAGTATGTGTGTGCGTGAGTGTGTGTAATAATGCGTGTGTGGGTGAGTGTTTATTATGTTGTGACTGTACATAATATATGAGGTAAATTCGTTAACCTGCATATTCATACATATCATTCGGTTCCCTACAAAATGTTTGTACTGGATGGTGCTGATCCACGCATCATGTTCTTGAACGGGCGCTGCCGTTTGAGACTGGGCATCTCCTAATTTCCACGGCTTATTTTTAATCTTGTATTTAGAATTGTTTTTCTTTTTTTACATTGTTCTCACTTAAAGAAGTAACAAGAATAATGTTCCCAAGATTTTGTAATATACAACTTGTTTTAAAAGAGTGTCCGTGGAGTTTCTTGCCCGTTCTTCTCCATTGAGATCTACGTCTTGGAATGGGCACGTAGCTTCAACTTTCCAACTGATCGACTTTTTGACAGTTTAAGACCCGAGTTCACCAACGCATGGTTAATTTTAAAACAGCCGGTTAAGCCATAACCGACTGATTAACAATATTTTGCTGTTCACCAAGCACTAACCATCGGTTAAGTACTGTAATCGGATGGTTAACTTAAACGACGTGGCCAACTCAGTTTAACCGTTGGTTTATGATACTGTACTCTTTGGTTTATGCTTTCTGATTTGAAGTTTTGCATTGTGAATCACTTTTAGTTAGAAATTCAAGACGCTTTGAGTTACTTATTCTTTGAAGAAGATAATGTGTTAGATGATTGTGAAGATAATATATAATTTTGCACACTCCCCGTGTATTCCAACACGTCACAATAATTTCGAGGAATATGACGAAAAGCTTTTGGTACGAGATTTCGTACATACAAACGTAGAGAGTGCTCTGGAATTACTTGATTTAATTGAAAAGAAGTTTGAATAGCCAAGAACGTTTGCAGTGAGTGCCGAAAGCATTAAATTTGTCAGCCAGATGCTTCCGACCCCATTTTTTTCGGCATTTGTAGTAGCGTCTTTAAAAAATAAAAATGTTAAACCATTCGATCATTCGGTCATTTTCGACTCAGTCATTCAAAAACGTTCGGTTATTTAACCGTTGGGTAGAATTGAACAGTGAACTCGCAAAAAACGCTGGTTGTTAAAACACATGTTTAATACTAACAAGACGGTTACGTAATCAGTGGTTATGTTGTAGTTGGTGAACTCGGGTCTAAAAGTTCCTGTAAATGGTTTAATTGAAATAAATGCTTTGAGATAAAGTTTGTACTGACTGTTTGACCTGTCAATTAAGTAAGTGTCCTGTACCTGTAAATTTTTGTACAACAGCCGTCAGAAATGGGGGCTGGTATACTAGTGGATCTTAATTTGAAATTCGATTGGAGGTTGAGTGTACGAATGAAGTGTACGAATGGTGAAGCATATTTAGTTGGCCTTGGAGGCGTTTAGTATGAGGAGGTTACGATTGAGCCAGTCTGCAATCTTTTATAGGCTGGTTTCGGCTGACCTTTTAACTTTTTCCCAGCACTTATCAGCAAAGATTATGGCAGTATCGTCCACATAAGAGAAAATGCGACCCATCAAAACTCATATTACACAGGTTATTAATGTCAATAAGGAACAATGCCAGACCAAGTACACTCCCCTGCCCGTCGCCGTACGAAATTGTTTCTTCTGAACTAGTGAACTCCTCTATTTTTACTGTTTGTTTGTGATTATTCAGGTAGGATTTCAATAGCTCAAGAGAAGATCACCTTATGCCAATGCGATAGAGCCTGTGCAGAAGTATGGGGACAGACACTGTGTTGAAGGCTTTTCGAGGTCAAGGAAAACTTCCGGACATTTGTTACCCTTATCCACATTTTCAACTATAGTACTTACTACAGTAGACCTTCCTTGTCTGAACCCAAACTGAAGAGACAGAATGTTATATTTAGAAAGGTATTTAACTAAGCGTGAGTTTAAGAATCTTTCTAGGATTTTCGAGATAGAAGGCAGAACTGAAATTGGCCTGTAGTTTGACCGGTCTAAGCTGTCTCGATACTTGTAGGTACACTAGCATTATTAGCGCTACTTTCAAGACATCCGGGAAAAGACTCTGCTCAAAGCAAAGGTATGTCAAATAAGATTAGGACAATTTGATCGTGCGCAGCTTTAAGGAATTTAACTGGAATTTTATTCCAGCCAGAAGCGCTGTCAAGTTTTAAGCCCATTAGTATAGCATGAACTTCGCAAGGGTCTGTATCGAGTAGAGGAAAAGACGAAGACGATGTATGGGATGAGTTAAGATCGTTATTATTTACTGTAGAAGACAGAGGTGGTGTGATATTATCCGTAAGAAGCTTTCCTATGTTAGAAAGATTCAACTATCTTTGTTTATACTCGTAGAGTGGTATTGAATAATTCCAAGAGATCCAAGTTATTTGTTTTTTAGGTTTTCGTTGTGTAATGTTGAATTTAGGAAGATGAATGTAATCGTGAGACAGAAGTAGTAATTAACGCCAATAATTAAGTTGACAGTTAATCAGATATTAATTCACTTTAATTTTGAATTCATAAAAATTTATATGTACACATTGAGCGAAATCTCTTGATTAGAAGTTTTGGAATAATACTAAATAATTTTAATACAACACGTAACAATGCGTATGCTGGTATCGACATATTAAATGAATCTGTCACAAATAATACAAGCAAACCTTTTCAAAATGCTGGCGGTTAACGTAACATCATTGTAAAATAATATGGCCGATCTGTTCTGTAAAAATCTCATCGTGAAACTTAGGTGATTGAATTTGAAGTGAGCTGTCATTCCACCTAATGTTAGGGATTGACAATATTGATAGTTTACTTCAACCTCACTTCACCGCTGAGATTTATAGAGGATAGATCGGCTTGTGTGCAATCTTAGGTAAGTCCTTGTCTACAGAAAGTGGTGCGTGAGATGAACCGCCTGGGCATGATCGTGGACCTTTCCCACGTTGGAGAGAATACCACTAGAGCCGCCATCCGCATCTCCCGCGCACCCGTGGTCTTCACCCACTCCTCGGTCTACAGCCTCTGCAACCACAAGCGGAATGTACCTGATGACATTATTCACTCATTGGTTTGTGACTCTTGACAGATTTTTACATGCTATGAAAGCGTAATTTAGCTAGTTAGTAGAATGGTTTCTCAATACGCTAAAGAGACATGATGACAATGCAGTGCTCCTAGAGGTCCATTCCCAAGTTACGAAGTCCGTGGTTTCAGCGTAAGTTACGGACGATGCCTAGTCCGTATCATCCATGGATACAAGATAAGTTTGGGTTCTTTATCTAAAAATCAATGATACCAAGATTTGAGTTTTCCCTTTTCTCAATGTATTGGGAAAAGGTAAAAGCATCTGGTGCAGGAACCACTACCTACGATTGTGCGCACTACATACTTCAGAATGGGACAGAGAGTAAGCTCCAAACCATGTCCTATTTGTTTGCATTTAAAGAGTTCAAACTGAACCGTTGTTTAGCCAGCAAAAGGTCGCAGTGTTAATGCGACCTTTTGCAACAGCGGATGAGCTGTTTCACAAAAAGCTGCTGCACCACCTTCGCAGATCGTGGCAATAGTCTCGCCATGTCATCAAACTCTCAAGGATATCGCCACATGGAGATTGAGACTTCATTAAGTTTCTATAGAATTTGATGTCGCGGCGGCGGCTTGACTATCGATGCGATACTGTCGCCAGTGTAGATGGCGCCTTAAGTTTTAAACTTGCAACTGGGTTTACTGGTTAACGATAACGTATTAGACAGTGATGTTTGTTTATTTGCAGAAAGAAAATGGCGGTATTATCATGGTGAACTTCTTCCCCGACTTCGTGAAATGTGCTCCCAATGCTACCATTTCTGACGTCGCTGGTAAGTAGTTGGGCTCAGGTAGCATTTAATTGTGTTGTTGGTGTACTTATTACAACCCAGCTGCACCCCGCGGTTTCTAATTTATTTATTTACAAATGACAAAATTCTATAAAGCAATTCCTTTTTTTCACCCGCATCGTTTCGAACCCGTAAGAGTATCAGAACAAGAAGTAGTGCTGTCCTAATCCAGGTTATGGTCTACCCAAGTGCCAAATTTCATCTAAATCAGATCAGCCAGGTAAGCGTGAAAGCATGACAAACCAGCATACCAATAAAAACTTTTTTCAAAAAAATAACAACCGACTTCAAAAAAAAAAACACTACAAAGTGCAAAATAACTTTAATTTCGGAAGTTGGTGACTTTGGATGTGTATTTTAATTCTTTGTCACCGCCTAAATTAAAGTTATTTTGCACTTTGTAGTGTTTTTTTTGGAAGTCGGTTGTTATTTTTTTGAAAAAAGTTTTTATTTTTCACTTTTTAGCTACCTACCCCACACCAATTCGAAGTTTCATCACCCTTGGGGTCAAAGTAATGCGATAGCAGCATTCGCGGTTGATTTGCTGTAATTTTTTGGAGAGTTCCGTTGTCTGTCTCCGAAACGCATCATCAGATCTATATGAAATTTTAATGGGACCATTTCGGAATAAACCCCTTTCGAACAAAAAAAGATTTTTGCAAATCCGTCTATATACGACGGAGTTATGCCCGAACATACATTTAAAAAAAAACATGTCGAATTGATAACCTCCTTCTTTTTGAAGTCGGTTAAAAATATGATATTTACACTTTATAAGATTAGATAAATAAAATAACTACCATTGATACGAAAATAAGAAAAACATAAAAATAACAAACAATATTATAAATGCGAAAGTAACCCTGTCTGGCTGTCAGCTAATTTTCCACTACTTCACGGCTTTTGGGGTCCTCGCTTAGGATTTTACAACACATTTTTTTTAGGACAATTTTAACCCAGAATCACGATCCCGTGGGATAATTTCTGACCTTCACACTGATACAAGTAATTATACTGACTTTTATCGTAGGTATGCAAACTTTTTAGTCAAACTTATTTCTATCAATGCAATCGCATTGGACCGATGGAACCATCATTAGACATAAAAGGGCTTATGTAATTGTTTGAACTGATACAACTACGGTAACTCCAAAACTACCCTCTAAACCAGCCAATCCACATTCAAATAACACAGAAAATTAACGCATAGGCGTACAATTTACATAATCATCGCATTTAAACCGCAACACGCTAATTACATGGTGAAATACAGTTACCTCGGAATTGCCCGTTAAACCCACAGGTGGGAAAAGGTTCCCACTTACTTGATCCAACCAAGTTGTTACACCTGTATTCAGTTGTAAGTACTCTTCCTTTTAACATTTAGATCAAAAATGAGCACTTCGAAAATAACACATTTTTTAGATAAACACACCAATTGTAAGCTAGTATTTTAGGTAAGATGAAAACCAACCAAACAACGTCCACTTGTAGAAATAAATTCCAAAAAGATATCAGTATAAGTGCCATCAGATCTGTGAGTGATCTCCAGAAATTTGGGCTTAACACGTGGATACATCATTTTTCGTATATACATGGATAATGAACAAAAGTATCCAGCCCGCGCCGCGCTTGTACGATATGTCGCGAAATCGCTTATGATTTATTTTGCCAGCCGCGTCTACTTACTACACCATTAATATCTTAAGATGCTTCAATAGAAAGAGTGGCTAGTCTGTTTATTGTCCCTAATCTTGAACCTTAACAGGTTATGCTTTCCTGCCGGAGGCTCTACGCGGGAATCGTGCGGTCCATGGCCCTATACGGGGCGCCGGTGTGGGCGCCTACATTGAGGCGCCAACCAGCTCGCCGGTTGAGGGCGTCCCATAGGGTCATGGCGATCAGGATGATCCGGGGATATCGCACGATCTCCGGCGAGGCGGCGGGCCTCCTTGCCGGATTACCGCCATGGGATCTGGAGGCAAAGGTCCTCGCGCAAATATGGGAGTGGCGCGAGGAGGCCAAACGCCGGGGCGTAACTCCGTTGCCGCAGGAAATCGCGGCACAGCGGACAGAGCTCCGGCGGGATCTCATGGTGACATGGAGAGAGCGATTGTCGCAACCCAGTGCTGGGCACGCCACGATTGCGGCGGTAAGTCCCCTCTTTGAGGAGTGGTTTGAGAGGCGGCATGGCGTCCTCACCTTCCGCCTGACGCAGGTCCTCACCGGACACGGTTGTTTCGGGAGGTTCCTGTTTCGGATAGGGCGGGAGGAAACGCCCGGGTGTTTCCACTGCGAAGATCGCCCTGAGGACACGGTGGAGCACACGGTGGCGGTCTGCCCAGCTTGGGTGGAGCACCGCCGTGTCCTCGTGGAGGCGATCGGCGGCGGCGATCTCTCGCGTCCGGCCCTGGTCCAGGCCATGGTACGGAGCGAGAGGGCATGGGGAGCCGTCACCTCCTTCAGCGAAGCAGTGATGCTCGCGAAGAGGGAGGCGGCGCACGTGAGGGAGAGGCAGCATATGCGCCCTCGCGACCCTAGCCGCCGCAGGATACGGAGACGCCCTGGGCGTCGGGAATCCCAGGCCGATTTCCGGCCACCGTAGGCATGAGCTTGCGGACGGCGAGTAATGGGTAGCTCGCTGTCCGGTAAGGACCAAGCCCAAGTCGACGGCGCGTTGTGTTCCACGCGCGCCTCAAAGAGATGTCAGCACAAAAATGATGGGGCCCGCAAGGGTTGATGCCTGTCAGGGGTGCGGGTTCGTTTGAATAAGATACCACAGCCCCTGGCATACGGGCTAATGAAGGAACACGGGTGGGTTTTAGTCAGTAAAAGTCTGACACGCCCTCCTCCTCCACCCAGAGCGGGAGAAGTTATTTGATGATTTCCCACACAAAAAAAAAAAAAATACTTTGTACCTACTGCTCATTCAGATGCCTCAATTGTCACTTTACCAATGACGTTCTTCATACAAAGTTATATGGCCTACAACACATTTTATCACCTAATTTTATCTTCATAAAAAACTTTTTAATAAAAAAATTAAACCGCCGAAAAACCGAAAAGTAAAAAATAATAAACTAGCTTTGTCCAACCCCAATAACTAAGTTCGGAAGTCGGTGACATATAATTAAATACATATCCAAAGTCACCGACTTCCGAACTTAGTTATTGGGGTTGGACAAAGCTAGTTTATTATTTTTTACTTTTCGGTTTTTCGGCGGTTAAATTTTTTTATTAAAAAGGTTTTATTTTATAATTTTTTGTGGCTATAATCTACTAATTACTACATGCTTAATTTTTGATTTAATACACAACTCAGTATTAAAATCTGTGAGTAAACAATCAATCATCCCCTGTTTTCTTACCCTTAGGGTTGGAATTTTTCTTCGAAATTTATATGGGACCAATTTCGAGGTATACCCTTTCCAATAAAAAAAGAATTATCAAAATCGGACTACTCTGGAAAAAGTTATGCGTGGTCATACATAACAAAAAAAAAAAAAAAAAAAAAAAAATACGCGTCGAATTGAGTAACCTCCTCCGTTTTTTCGTCGGTTCAAAAAGCACCATAAAATCGATGAATTAGACACCTCTATCGAAGAACTTTAATTTGATTTTTACCATTCAAAAACGAAGTATATCTAACTTAATGTCAGGAAAGAAAATGAGCGAAAGCAAAGCCACAGTATTAGATAGTTTGTGATGTTTATGCAGCGGCTGATTTATTAGCATCACCCCTTTCGGACCGACACGGAATACAAACTTCCGACATCTTTGCAAGTTTAGGATCAGTGGCCAACGTACAATAATATGAGTTTTATTCCGATCGGAAGTTGGAAAATGAGTTGATTAATAGAAAATAAAAACCCCAACAACAGCTATACGTAAGTAATTGTTCAGTTAAGCTGAGCAATTAATTTGCTTGTTGAATGCAACTATAAAAATGCAGCAATAATTATTAAAATGTAAACGGTGCATGGATCGTGGAACTTTTAATATTGCTTTTACTCATTGTGTTCATACGGGAACAAAACTGTGCTTGCGAAAGCTCCTTCTATATTCATTGCTAGTATTAATTTTATTTTTTGCCCTACTTCTAATTAAAAGTCTCCCCTACAAATTGTCTTGTCTCAGCGTTTTTATCTTAGGGTTTATAGATTAGTAA
This sequence comes from Polymixis flavicincta, assembly GCA_949987655.1. Classification (NCBI taxonomy): domain Eukaryota; kingdom Metazoa; phylum Arthropoda; class Insecta; order Lepidoptera; family Noctuidae; genus Polymixis; species Polymixis flavicincta. The sequence goes on along the minus strand of OX465171.1, from coordinate 2,442,682 downwards.
TAACAGCCGCACCGATCGATCTAACAGGTTAAGCTACGTTTGACGTGGATTGGTGACCATCTTAACATACCAAGACCCTACCGTTCCTCGGAAAGCAAGTTAAGTCGTTAGTACCGGCTGTCATTCGTGGATCTTTGACAGTCGTTACGGCTCGTCAGAAACTCAAAAGACTGACACCGGTCCAGTCTTAAAAATAACTGATATTTAGCTGCATCTGGTTGGAATGGTAGCCTACCCTAATATAGTTTTATTCATTCATTGTCTTTAAGCAATGTATGTATATAATTCCTGTTAATAGACAATCAACGTCATCACTGTTTGACGTCCACGTTGACGTTTGGCCTGCCTGCCCGTTGGTCTATTTCCGACCAAGGAAATTATTGCGAAACAGTTTTGTCAACTTTTCAGCATCAGGCTTCGCGCATGCGTGTTTATGAAGCCTTATCGCGTCCTTTTAGTTATAAAAACAGTCGTGAAAGCAACGGCCATCATTCTGTGTTATTCGTCTGGCAGTCTGAAAGCTTCTTGTAATCTTCAAGTCAATTTAAGCCATCAAGTCAATTTACACCAATAATTTAATTCACAAGTCTCATCGTAGTGTTGAGTCGACTGCTGAAAATCCTGTATATATAATTATTGTTCATGTGTCAGAAGCTAGAGGTTTTAGCACCTATGGTTGACGACACTACTCAAGCTCGGCCCATCTTCATCCACAACTTTGTATCTCTTCAAAAATCCTAAGAACAGACAGTTATTTTCAGTTTTTTTCTAAGCTGAAAATGTGTGTTACTTTGCGTTGCATTTGCCATTTTAATAGAAAGCTATTCTTTTAGTTTAACATTTCTGATTCGGTTTTCCTCCAAGACTTCAAATAAAATAATTTCAGCTGCAAAGAATGTCAACTGAAAGTTCGTTTTGCATTGTCTGTACTCCAATTAAAACTGTTTGCTTGTTCGCAGAGCACTTCCACTACATCAAACGTATGATTGGCGCTGACTACGTCGGCATCGGCGGAGACTTCGACGGTGTGAACAGGTGAACTAACTTATTAAGAAGAGAGTTTTATTAATTGTCACGATCTATTAAGATTGCAAATCCATCTTCTTCTTTTGTCTGCCCTTTTTTTGGATGGGAAATCATCAAATGACTTATGCTGCTCTGGGTAGAAGGAGAGGGCGTGTCAGACTTTTACCGACTAAAACCCACTCGTGTCGCATCACTTGCCTGTGCTGAGGCCACGGTAACTCTTTCCAACAAATCCGCGACCCCGATAGGCATTGGCCCTGGTGGACCACTTCAATTTTGCTTTTTTGTGGAACATAATGCGCCGTCACGTCGACCCGGGCCGAGTCCTTACCGGACGGCGAGCTATACATTGCTCGCCGTCCGAAAGCCCGCGCCCACGGTGACCGGTAGTCCGCTATGGACTCCCGGCACCCAGGACGTCTCCTGCGAGGGCTAGAGCGTAAAAAAAAGTAAATAAACTCAAGCCTTCTTCCCATGGGGGGTAGTCAGAAACTACAGAACGCCATCTGCTATGATCCTTACACCCTCCTTGTGCCTCGTTTATGTTTATACACCTGATCACACACGCACGCCGGCGCAGTAAAAATTATAGTGCATAAGTACAAGCACAAATGCAGTCTCTGTTAGTTCTTCTGCTCTCATAATCTGTTCAGACAGCACTGCGACACACCTGGAGGTATTAATCGCGACGGGGAAATCAAATATGAAAATAACCTCGAAATTCAATTTCTAGGGTTCCTCGTGGTTTGGAAGACGTGTCCAAATATCCGGAACTATTTGCTGAGCTGCTTCGTTCTGGCCAGTGGAATGTGCAGGAGCTCAAGAATCTCGCCGGGCTTAACATGCTGCGCGTAATGCGCCAAGTTGAGAAGGTGGGCTTTACGGTTACATATTTTATGTAAAGCTTTTGAGCAAAATACAATATTCCGCAAATGAAAGCAGTACAATATTGTTAACAAACTCGTATAATGTCCTATTTCTTTTCCAACCATACTTGAGATTACAATATTCATATATAGCCCAAATCTCAAGTACTGATCGGCTTCACATTTTTAAATGCTGAATGTTGGATAAATATTATGATATGAACAATAAGTAATAGCGAATATTGGATTGTGTGTAGTGGCGACAATGCAGTGTTTTTTTTATAGTGTTGGTAAATTATTAGGTTTGGTCGGAATACATGTAGGGTTTGTTTTTTGAGGGTGGAAAATCATCAAATAACTTTTCCTGGGTGGGAAAAGTTATTTGATGATTTGATGATTCTTTTTCTGGATGGAGCAGGAGGGCATGATGTCACCTATTTTCCTTCAGTTGCCTGTGTGCCAGGGGCCTCGGTATCTCTTTCGAACAACCCGCAACTGGCAGGCATCGGCTCTTGTAGACCCCACGAGTTGATGCTGACATCTCTTTAAGGAGCGCGTGGAACACAACGCGCCTATGACCTGGGCTTGATCCTTACCGGACAGCGAACTACCTATTACTCGCCATCCGCTCTTACGGTGGCCGGGAATCAGCCTAAGATTTCCGACACCCAGGGCGACTCCTGCGGCGACAAAGGCCGTAAGGGCGCATATACTGCCTCTCCCTCACTTACGCCGCCTCCCTCTTCGCGAGAATTACTGCTTCGCAGAAAGATGTGGCAACTACCCATGCTCTCTCGCCCCAAACCATGGCCTGGACCAGGGTCGGACGCGAGAGGGCGCCGCCGCCGATCGCCTCGACAAGGACACGGCGGTGCTCCGCCTGGGTAGAATTCTACCGTATTCTCCACCGTGTCTTCAGGGCGATCTTCGCAGTGGAAACACCCGGGCTTTACTCCCGCTTTATGCGTTTGGGGCCATGAACTGCATGGCCCCTGCTTTTAGCTTCCAGTCGGAGTCGTTTGGACTCCCTAGATGGGGCAGGAGCCGCTTCAAGGCAGCCCCAGCCCGCTCCATCTTGAGAAGGTTTTTTTTTTTTGGTTGGGAAATCATCAAATAACTTCTCCCGCTCTGGGTGGAGCAGGAGGGTGTGTCAGACTTTTACTGACTAAAACCCACCCGTGTTCCTTCAGTAGCCCGTATGCCAGGGGCTGTGGTGTCTCTTTCGAACAAACCCGCACCCCTGGCAGGCATCGGCCCTTGCAGGCCCCATCATTTTTTGTGCTGACATCTCTTTAAAGGCGCGCTTGGAACACAACGCGCCGTCGACTTGGGCTTGGTCCTTACCGGACAGCGAGCTACCCATTAGTCGCCGTCCGCAAGCCCATGCCTACGGTGGCCGGAAATCGGCCTGAGATTCGCGACGCCCAGGGCGTCTCCGTATCCTGCGGCGGCTGGGGTCGCGAGGGCGCATATGCTGCCTCTCCCTCACGTGCACCGCCTCCCTCTTCGCGAGCATCACTGCTTCGCTGAAGGAGGTGACGGCTACCCATGCACTCTCGCTCCGTACCATGGCCTGGACCAGGGCCGGACGCGAGAGATTGCCGCCGCCGATCGCCTCCACATGGACACGGCGGTGCTCCGCCCAAGCAGGGCAGACCGCCACCGTGTGCTCCACCGTGTCCTCAGGGCGATCTTCGCAGTATCTTGAGGAGGGTCAGGTGCCGACACCGCTTACGAACTAAATAGATAAAACGCACAAAATTGATACCGAACAATTAAAATATTAACTCCGAATGACTTATTAATTAACAAAGTTTGGAAAAGTCTAAGCGTAGATACCTACTACAAAAAAGTTGTGTTTATATAGAGAACACTGAATAATTATGAAGGAACCAATAACAAACTTTTTTTTTATATTAATTTTTCCTAAGATTCGTTAAACTAAAACTCAAAGTATTTATCTATATTATAATATAGAATATCTATACTAATATAATAAAGAGGAAATATTTGATTGTTTGTTTGCATTGAATAGGCTCTGAAACTACTAAACCGATTTTATAAATTCTTTCACTGTTGGGAACTTTCACTATTCCCGGGTGACCGTTCCCGTATTCTCACGGGAACGGGAACTACGCGGGTGAAACCGCGGAGCGATGCTAGTTTCAAATAAACCAATTACAGGCACTTTCAACGTTAGACTTACGAAAACTAGATCTCCAAGTTCTTACTGTATTTGCTAGCTTTACTAACACTAAGCAAGTAGCTTAAGTGTTACTTGTCGCTGCAATCATTCAACTTTGAAGAATTCACTGATGATTTTAAGCAAAATAACAACCAAGCTTACCTACAATTTCAATCTTCAAACTGTGTTGACGGCAAGTGACGTGTTTAATAGCAGCCATGTCAGTTACAAATTAAATCCAGCAGAACTTTCACTGGAACGCGACAGTATCGGGTGACAAAATATTTACACGTTCGGTCACATAGATCTGTTTTATCATAATGTTGAAGCATTCAAGACTTTAGTTGCTTCACTCCGTCTTCAAGCCGCACTGTTAACGAGGCATAAATCATGTTTATTTGCGCAGGTCCGTGATGAGATGCGCACGAACGGCGTTGAGCCCGAGGAGCACCCCGACTCGCCCAATGACAACGGAAATTGCACCAGCAACGCGTTCTACACCGAATACGTGTAGGTTGCCACTAACTCTTAACACGCGACTGCTGATTTTAAAATGGTTTCTATTTGTTAGGATGTGTATTTGAGTGGAACAGTGACACGTCAATCAAACGGGACTGACTTCGAACTAAAAGACAAATGACGAGGTATTCTAAATTAAAATGTAAAGTGTTAATTTCAACTCATTCGGTCATCAACTTGACCAATCATTAAATCGAGGTGCAAACTGTTTAATAACATCTAAGTAAAAAGCAAACAAATCAATATCTTTAAATTGAAATTATTTGAAATGAGGAAAGATAAGGAACAACACCTACTGTATCAGTTGTTGAGACTGTCGTGAGTAACATCAACAGCACCATGACTGACTCAACATACGTGTTTTCGTCGCCTTCCTGTAGCGATCCACGATACCTCCCAATATACCATCACGAGGACGAAAACGACACCTTCAACAACTGGATACAATACTTGTTCTACATTTACAACGTCCCAATATATGTGTTGAATATATACATAATATATTCGTTTTGATACTGAAAATCAGTTAAATCGATGTGACAACTACCACTGAAATCCTATTTTAAACTATCATAATCAGCATATATACATAATATATTCGTTTTGATACTGAAAATCAGTTAAATCGATGTGACAACTGCCACTGAAATCCTATTTTAAACTATCATAATCAGCATATATACATAATATATTCGTTTTGATACTGAAAATCAGTTAAATCGATGTGACAACTGCCACTGAAATCCTATTTTAAACTATCATAATCAGCGAATACCTATTCAAACGCCAAACTTATTCAATAAATGAAACTGTATCTAATTAGTATTCGCGACGCAGGAGTTGAAATCATATGCATATTATTAGTAATACACATTTTACCACGAGCCACAAGTCACGACCTTCAGAGCTCAGGAGATCGGTTTGTCAAGTCAGACTAATTACGTGCTCTAAAGTGCTCGATCAATATACATAAACTGTTGAATTAACCCAGCCAATATAAAGTGGCCACATACTCTAAAATTCTGTTTACACAATTAACAAAAATGCATAGAAAATATATCCCGGGATCACGTTCGGTAAACCTGATACTAGTAGGTATTAACTACAATTATGTTGTCTCCTATTCAGTTTGACAAAACAATTCTTCGTTATGGAAAGTCGAGCAGCGAGTATTTGGCGGTTCTCTCGTTTTTACGTCCCGTTTGGTGTGTCACTGTGAATACTGGTATTTTAAAAGCCGAAAATTATTTTATATTTATGGTCGAAATATAGAAATATTTATTGAATGGTCATTCGCGACCAGCGATACAGTCAGCGGATTGTGACTTCAATCCGACAATTTGATTCCAATTGATGCGTGTTTTACATAATAAGTCCGTGTACCAATAAGCGACGCTCCACGCTTGTTCAGTTGTTCACTTCCATTGTATCGATATTTTGCATGATAAATTTTATTATTTATTTATTTTGCTTATTGAGTACAATAGGATTTCGAACTCACGATTCAACACTATCTAATTAATAAAATAATGCTTTTCAAAACTATTCCATAGCTTATCATCCGAAATAGATTGGCATATCTGAACGAAGTTTCACTTTGTATAATTATTAAGCTGCCTTAATTCACGCCGAATTAATCTATTGTCATTACAATTCATGCATGAACCAATACTGCAGTAACCGAACAACTGTGGAATGTCTTTTACCAATGACGTAATAATGTCTACAAGTGTGTGTTTAGTTATTATTCAAGATAGCTGCTGTCATATTTCATAAGCGTTGGGATTTGGTATGGAAAAGAAATATCGGCCTCAATTAGCAGGCATTTTGTCATTTTTATTATCTCAATGAGAAGTACAACCAATGACCGATCTCGACAAAACAATTTCAAAATTAATACGATCTGTAACGTACTTTAGTGTGGAATATTATGGGAGATTTTAATACTTCTAGCCCATGTAGGTTAGGACTGACAAACATTTAACTGTTTAATGGATGCAGCACTTTGAGGTCACCATGATTTCAATCAGCCACCGATTGTCTGCGCTGCATTATCAAATAACTTGTCTCGAACAACTATTTCAGTTTTAATTGAAGCGAATGATCAAGTTTACAGCTAAGGATGCAACTTTGTCTTCGGCGACAAGTTACAAATAAGATCGCGCGGGTTTAATAAGCTCGCCAGACATCTTTGTTACATTCGTGAACTTCTAGAGAAATTATTATACCTGTCATTATTCAACAACCTAGTGGATATGGCGAGTTTGACAACACATGTGATATATGACGGTAGTTTTTATGTCGTAACTGTTAGATATTATCAAGATATGTAATAAATGTTGTACCTGCATAATAGGTGCCTAATTGTGAACTCTGCACTTCTTTCTTCACAAACGAGTAGATTGTGTTCACATATCAGTAACTCCTTACAACTCCACTTTTGCTGATAATACGACTTCTGTCTGTCTTTCGTTCTCACTCTCTTTTTCCGAGGTTGCATTATCATGAGGGTATTAGATAGAGAACACAAAATTGGAATTAAATGGAAGGCTCTAGCGAGAGAGAAAGTATAACTAAATGGGTGAATAGAGAATTGAGGAACTGAGTAATTTAAAAGAAATATATTTAGGAACTGTTAGAATACAGAATTTAAAACATTGTTTGAAAATTTTACGATATTTAGATTCCTATGATGTAAAATTACACATAAGGAATTGAAAGCTGCAAATGAAAACATATGGATTGGAGTTTCCTCAAGTTTTTTGACGTCGTATGTTTTCACCAGGGGTTCGTTTAACTTCACTGTTTGTTATTAATTAATTAATTGTGTGTATATATTAGACTATTATTGTTCTAAGTTAACATCTATTTACATGTAATGTATGTGAAAATATTATGTTGTTTTGTTACCTTATTTCTAGGTACCTACTTAAATCGGACTAGAATAAACGAGGCTTTAACTGAAGCGAGTAATGAGCGAAGTGAGCGTAAGGCAACCACCGTATGTGTTGTGATGAGACCATCAACCTCTGTGTTGACTTCGTTCATCACTTCGCTTACAAGTTTGCAAGCATTAAATGTGAGCGAAGCTGAGCTGAGCTAGGAATGAGAGCAACAAAGCCTCGAGTCGCTGGACAGAACCGGAGCACCCACCTGTCCAGTACTGTCCGACTATGTAGGTAAGCTAAAAACTAGTCTATAATGTATCGTAAGGTCTTAACTTGTAATGGACATAGTTGTGCCAAAATGACCTAAACTTTTTATAACTTCTTAAACAGTTTGATATTAAAACTATTATTTACAATTATGTTTTTATAATTTTGTACTAAGAGGCTTTCAATGCCTCGAGGAGGGAGAAATGAATATATATGAAATCCTTAATGTATGTTTAAATTTAACTTTAATATTTTATGTGAAAGAACGACTATTTCATACAAAATGTGACTGAACGATTTTTGAATCTATACTTAACTATAAACTAAGGATTTTCTTCTAAGTTCTGGCTGTTATTTTGTGGTAATTTTGTCTTTATTAGGTACAAACATTTTACTTCTGTCAAGCGCACTGTCGGTTTTAAAATGTTTATTTACTGATGTTGTACTGTTGTACGTAATGTTGATGATATTACAGGAAACTTAGTAAGTAATGTTATGACAACGTATCGTTTCACTAAACCGGCAGTGACCGCAATGTGACGCGAGTGAGGCATCGTGACCACAACGACAGCCCCACAGTGCGGTCACTCTTGTGAAAACGAGTTTTTGTATATTTTTATTCTGCGAAAGTGTATTGTGCTTTAAATTGGTTTATTTTAAGATCATAGCATGTTTAAACTTTTGCTTGTTGCCGTAACAATCTGACGAATTCCTTCTAAATTATTATTGATATACTAACTTTAATGTCACCAAAATGTACGATTTTTACGGCTTTACTGGTTAAGCATCTTATTTAATGTCCATTACCCTAAATGATGAGCTTGAAACCTAATTTCCGACGTGTGCGCTTGTGCAGAGCTGTTTGGCGCGTGCTGCGTATAACTCATGATAACGTTATCGCTGACCCTCACTTCTATGTAACATCGTCCCTTCGAAAGGTTGTTTTACTTTGAGGGACTGTCTCTCCTCTTACTGTCTTTCCCGTCTACCAAAGCACTAGACAACTGTTTACTGTACTATTTATAAATTGAATATACTTGGTTACCAATAAAGACGTTTTCTGTATTGTACAAATGTTTTTATTTCAACTACACCTTTCAAATTGTGGTAAAAATACAAGACATTTTTAAGTAAACAACTAGGGAATCCCTTTGTTTTTATTAAAAATGTACTAGATATATACGAATGTATTTGGTTATTTGTGGGACTGGCATGTGTTTAAGAGATTCACTTCAAAAGGATCGCCCGAGGATAGTAAAACAGTAATGAAAAATAGGCAGTTAACATACAAACAACAAGCTCTTTGTCCGTCAATGAACACACAAAGGTTATCCATTCGCAACAATAGATTAAAAAAAAACCGGTCAAGTGCGAGTTGGACTCGCGCACCGAGGGTTCCGTACAAACCTGTGGGTATATACGTAAAAGTTCAAAATTGTCAAAAATATTTTTTTTTTATATGACGAAACTAAAAATTTACGGTTTTCGTAATTTTTCCTATATCTGTACTATAAGACGTGACTTCGTACAAAATTTCAAGATTCTAAGTTCACGGGAAGTACCCTGTAGGTTTTGATTCCCGTGCGAGTTTCGAAAATTTGCGGAATTTTGCGGCCTAAATGGCTGTATCTTTTGATTGCGTTGACTTAGAAGGTTGATTTTTCTACAGCTTCCAGGGACAGTAGAACTAAGTATCATATAGAAATTTCAGTTTGATACCTCCACGCGTTCCTGAGAAAAACGGTCTTGACAGACGGACGGACGGACGGACGGACGGACGGACAACAAAGTGATCTTATAAGGGTTCCGTTTTTTCCTTTAGAGGTACGGAACCCTAAAAAACTCTTTTCTACGAGTGTATCTGGTACAAAATGACATAATCATGACCACTAACACGTGTACGTGACAACAGCCTGACATTTATTTACTAAATTGAACAGCGCCATTTCACGCTCTAATTAATTTATACATTTTACAAACGAAATGCATTTCACTGGGATAACGTTTGCCGCGTTTGAAACCAAAGTCGACACAAAATGTTTTGCTGAATCTGAACACTGAATTATAACTAATCTGATAAACAAGTACCTACCTAGATGTACAGTACGATTAAGAGCAATTGCAGATCTTTAAAAAAACTTTTACTAATCCATCTGAAGAAAAAATAATTATGATGCGCTGTAGGTGTTTGGTTAAAAAATACGTCATGTGATCCAGTTAAAAGCACAAAACTTAACGTACTGTTGTAAAATTCTCAATTTTTTTACAACAACAACAACAAAGATCTGGCCGCATGATTTCGACTGTGTTTAGCCACTGTTTGTGCACAAAGCGCCACCGAAGATAAGCCTGTGTGGAAAAATAAATGACTCCAAGCCACAACCACACACAGGCACTGGCCATGTTGTCATTTGAAGAGGTTAAATGTTAAAATAATTGCCGAACAACTAGTACCAGCTAGTAGTGTTGCTGCTGCTAGTATGCGCAAATGTCTCATGGCATAATAAAATAAGCTTAGGAGACATTATCGCTTTGCCACTGGGGTGGCAACCACTTTATGATGCCCCTGGTATTGCAGTTGTAAACAGATGGCGGTGAATACTCACCAAAAAGTGAATACTTACCAAAGGTATACGTTTGTTTTCCATTACTTACGCAAAAAAATCGTTGTATGTGAGTAATTTACCCGTTTATTTCGTTTATACTTTGTATAATTATTTCGTCACCACTGCTTTCAAAACGGTGAAAGAAACATAGTAATCGGGATGTTCTGAAACCAAAACTTCGAAGCCATGTGACTTAACACGCACTGTGCCCGCGCGGTGAAGTGTGCTCCACTCACTCTCAAAGAGAAGAGGCCTGTGTCCCAGCAGTGGGAACATTATAGGCTGCTTAAAGTTTACAAAGTAAACAGTCGCTAATAATTAACTACATTTATTAATAAAACCTTTTGAAAGTTTGAAACGACACTTACTCGATTCCAAAAATTATCATATTTTACGAGCTAACATATAGTGACGAATTTATCGACAGTTCATATTTACATGCGTGATATCATGCCGTGATGCCAAGCGGCAACAATACATTTACAGTTGCTGAAATGGAGAAAGCTGAATTTAGTTACCAGCAGGTACCCCAGCCGCCGCAGGATACGGAGACGCCCTGGGCGTCGGGAATCCCAGGCCGATTTCCGGCCACCGTAGGCATGGGCTTGCGGACGGCGAGTAATGGGTAGCTCGCTGTCCGGTAAGGACCAAGCCCAAGTCGACGGCGCGTTGTGTTCCACGCGCGCCTCAAAGAGATGTCAGCACAAAAAATGATGGCACCCGCAAGGGTCGATGCCTGCCAGGCAAAGACTACAATAATATGCTGCCAGGGGTGCGGGTTTGTTCGAAAGAGACACCACAGCCCCTGGCTTAAGGGCTACTGAAGGAACACGGGTGGGTTTTAGTCAGTAAAAGTCTGACACGCCCTCCTGCTCCACCCAGAGCGGGAGAAGTTATTTGATGATTTCCCAGACAAAAAAAAAAAAAAAAAAAAAAAGGCTTAGCATAACGCTTTCTATTTCTACGAAGAATAGACAGTGCTTTTTCAAAACAAAGTGAAATTTCGTTTCTCCATGTTTGACATAGCACTGTTGATATCTTTCTACAATCTGTCATTTTGTCTTTCGTTTCTAACGATCTTTGTCCAGGTCCTTATAAATGCAGACTATTTCAGAAGAATATTTCTTCCCAAACTGTCAAAACCACACTGACAACAACTTTCTACTCGACGGCCACAAAGTATATACGATTATTCACAAAATCATGTTTCGTTTAGAACGCATAACTGAGATAAAAACATAGCTATCTTCACATCACATACACACACACATCATTATCATTTAGTTAATAATCATGTCTATTCTTCCGTCGACAAATCAGTGCTTGTGCTAGCCTGCAATAATAAATGTGTCAATACACTGTCCAAAGCAAGTTCTTATTCTATTCTCAAAGTAATTATATTACCTATTCGTAAAGTATTTAACAAATGACTAATTAGCATCAGACTAAGGGACTACTCACACTTATTCAGCTCTGTTCAGTTTTTGTCAATAGAAACAACGATTTTGTATGAGATGCGTACGCATCCGTTCAGACGCGGAAAGTTGAACGGACTGTATATGAAATCGTTGTTTTCTGTAGAAAAAAGCTGAACAGGGCTGAATAAGTGTGAGTAGTCCCTAAGTAGTTGGGTTTATAAAAGTATTGCATTCCTATACTTAATGGGTTTTAATTCAATAACTGGCTGTGGTTGAAACCTGATCTAAAGAAAAACCTTGATTGGAAAAACCTTGAAAAGGAGATTTTTTACGTTTGTTAACTTTCAAATAGTAATGGTAACACTTAAACAACATCTAAACCGAGGAAAACATCTATATCGGGTAAAATATCAAGAACGAGTAAAAAGTTTCATCAACATTGCAAAGCAGTCCATAACTCAACAGGAAATATAAAAACATTTATCATAATATCATAGTTACGCCTTTATTAACATTAAATCGCCATAAATTTAGCGCTTACCTACCTAAAAGCAACCTCTATGAGTTGACCATAAAGTTGCAGTTCCCATGGAAATTCCGTTCAGGAGTAGTTGTAGGGCAGAATAATTGGGGACGCCACAATTGCGGCGGTAAGTCCCCTCTTTGAGGAGTGGATTGAGAGGCAACACGGCCACCTCACCTTCCGCCTTACGTAAATCCTCAACAAACACGGTTGTTTCGGATGCGGATGAGGCGGGAGGAAACGCCCGGGTGTTACCACTGCGTAGATCGCCTGGAGGACACGGTGTGTGCCTACAGTGGAGGTCTGCCCGGCTTAGGCGGAGTACCGCCGTGTCCTCATGGAGGCGATCGACGGCGCCGACCCCTCGCGACCGGCCCTGGTCCAAACCATGGTACGGAGCGAGAGTGAATGGGTGGCGCACGTGAGGGAAGGCAGTATATGCACTCTCACGGCCCTAGTCACCGCAGGAGACGCTCTGGGCATCGTGAATCCCAGGCTGGTTCCCGACCACCGTAGGCGCGGAGTTACGGGTGGCTAGTAATGTTTCGGCGCCTTGTGTTTCACGCGCGCCTCAAGGAGATGTCAGCACCAACTGGTGGAGTCCACAAAGGCCGATGCTTGCCAGGGGTGCGGGTTGTTCGAAAGAGATACCGTGGCCCCTACAACTGAAGGAACACAGGTGGGATTTAGTCAGTAAAAGTCTGACACTCCTCCCGCTCCGCCTAGAGCGGGAGAAGTTATTTGATGATTTGCCATACTCAAAAAAAAAGGGGCAGAAAAAGAATAATAGTTTCTTTATTCGTTATAGGCCGTATAAACTGTAATGAAAGGCCGTCATTTCGTTTCAGAAGTTAGTTCGGGAAAAGGGACATGAAGAAGTTATTAAAACTTCCTTATTGTTGTTACTTTAACAGTCGTAACTGTGATATTTTATGTGTGTTAAATTGTGTTCGGCATATAGCATTCTTACTATCCCAACGGAGTAGGGAAACTCTTTGTTCGTGCAACTATAAAGATGTCATCGTTATTTTAGAGACAGTTGACTTCGTTTTTATGAGAAAAGCGAGCACACTGGCAATAGTAGGTAATACCAGCCTGTTACTGTCCCATAGCACCTGCCAGGGGTGCGGGTTTGTTCGAAAGAGATACCACAGCCCCTGGCATACGGGCTACTGATCCACGGGTGGGTTTTAGTCAGTAAAAGTCTGACACGCCCTCCTGCTCCACCCAGAGCGGGAGAAGTTATTTGATGATTTATCAACCAAAAAAAAAACTGTCCCATAGAAGAGTATAAAATACCTTTTCTCATTTAGAGAAAGTATTTGCATTGATCTCCACGCTTGTTCAAGGAGGATTGGCGATTTCAATCTTAATTACTGCCCCTGAATTCAATATGTGTCTTCTTTAATATTTGTGCATGTTAGTTTAAAACTATCTACAGTGAAATCTGGTTAAGTGGGACCTGGATAAGTGAGAAACCTCTATTATTGAGAACTACAATGAGGTCCCGGCACTTTTTCATCGAATTACCTCTGTTAATGGGACTTTTCGAACTTGGTTAAATGAGATTTGATTTCTAGGATTTTTTTCGATGTTTACCTCTATAATTGGGACTCTGGAGCTCAATTCCCTTATAAGTGAGACAATTTATCAGGTTGGGACAGGTTACGACACGATTGTTTATAAACATTTGAATTTCTTTCACAAAATTTCCACCTTTATAAATGGAATAACGGTACATTTCGACCTCTATAAGCGGGCCCTCTGTAAATGAGACAACTAAATTTTAAACCTGTCTAATTGGAAAACTGGATAAATGAAAACCTCTTTAAATGGTACAAAATCCTTGGTCCCTTGAGATCCCAATTAACCAGGTTTCACTGTAGTACATTCACGAGCTATGGAGAGCTCGGCAATAATGTCTGGTGTCATGATTAATCCATCAATGTCCGTCATCAAGGTGTCGGAAAATGAATTAATGTGCTGAATGCATGCCCACTGCGTGTCGATGTCCTTTAAAACCTGTATAACAGACATAATACTCGTAGAAGTCTTAGCTTTTTCTCATAAAAATAAATGTTATAAAGTGGCTAATTGGACAAAACTACACTGATTCAGAACCGCTTGGCTTGGTGGTGGTTATAGTATAACTTTCCCCAGAGGGCTGGGGAAAGTTATACTATAATAATTAATATGGAAATGTGCGACTTTCCTTAAGTCACTCACACGCATACACACATGCACACAAACATACACACGCACCTTCCAAGCAAGCAAGAAGAATGTTGTTTGCTACATAATTATTTTTGTATGCTATCTTTATTTTTGCTTACTATCGTTTTTGTTTTCCATATTTATAAAAATGTATATTATCTACAACTAGGTTTAAATACAGATAAAATTTCTTTCCAAAATTTTGGAACGAATTCAGGGCGAGATAATAGTCTCAACACAAAGTTATGCTATTCTCGTGTAATGCCGCGGTCCGAACCAATATGTCAAGCTCAGCTTAGAAATGAGCTGCAGCCGACACTGACAAAGAAGTGTAATGAGTTCACACGAGGTGGAGGTTGGCTTGTAAGTCAGCGGAGCGGAACAAATACCTACACTTGCCAACTGAGCAAAATGAGTAGAACAAGGCGGAGCGTGGCGCGGCGGCGGGATTCCATATTCAAGATTTTAAAATTGTTTCTATTATTTTTGATTGTTTTCATACTTCGATTAACAAGTACATATTTTCAGGAAATTTCAACGTTTTCAGTTGATACGCAAAAATCAATATTGTAAAATATCCTATTAAAATATTGGATAAGGGCAGCAGATAGCTTAACTAAGGATGTGATAATGGACTCGTCTGAAATTAAAGTTTCTCTTTGAAGTGTTTTTTTTTTTAATTCAGCTATTTCTTGTCCCTGTTATGGTCGGTGTCTTTTAAACTTGATGCATTTTTATTTTTGCCACCTACTTCCGAATTAAAAATTTTCATTTTGTTGTTTTTTTGTGAGTCAGTTATTTTTTTTTTAAATTTTTAGCTGTTCCTGGACCTACCCCACAAAGATTCGTTTACTACTACTTGCTTGGTAAGTAAAAATTACAAGAAGTTATTAATACATCATATACGTTTTATTGAAGCTAATTCAATAAAACGTATATGATGTTATGGGTTATGTTATGTTATGTTATGTTTGATATAGGTTTTTGAAAAAAAAAAAGGATTTTAAAAGTTTCAGAAATCTCCTTTTTTAAATATATTATAAACTATATAAAATTGCTAAAACTTAGAAAAATGTCAAGTGACTACGAATATGCCACGATTGGTCGCCATTTTTGACACGTGACAATGATAAAGGAATTTGTCGATAACACAGTGTGAAATGAGAATCTCCTCCTTTGTTAAGGCGGTTAAAAAGAAAAGTCACCATTTTCGTGGCCCATACTTTTACAGCATATTTATACAGCACGGAACGAATTACGCCAAAGAAAAATATCTACACTTTTGTCCACGAATCTATTGATCTAGTTTTATAGCTACTTTGTCTGTAGGATATCTATTTATACTAGAGACAGGAAACTACTTAAGATTGCCAAGTATGTGCTTGAAGTATTTCGTCGTCTGCCTAAGATAGTAGCATCATCATCATTTTAGCGAAAAGACGTCCACTGCTGGACATAGGGGGTGGCCTATGGCCAGCAGTCCGCCATTTCGACCGGTTTTATACTTCTCGTATCCAGCGGTTTCCTGTGGCCTTCACCATTGCTAGTCTGTATTGGCTCTTTGAGGAGGTTAAAGGGAGAAAAATACTTTTTTTTCCTACAGATCCTAACCGCCATGAACATTTTCAACTTTCTAGATTTTTGACAGAGGTTTGAGTGTCGTAGTCTCCTGCCTGACACAATGTGAAACTCGACCTGCCTTTGGGCTCAAGGTCCAAACTAAGATAGAGACAGTTTTAATGACTTCTTAATTAGAACTAGCTAAATTGCTGTAAAGTTAACAACTATTTAAATGTACAGGTAGGTCGAAGTAATGAACGAAGGATTTCACAACTTGGTCACTAAAAAAACTTTCTTTAGTAAGATCGCGAACTTGTAATGAAATTTTTTTCGAACAAGTTTCTCTCTCCGTCTGCTAGGGGCGATAATATCGTGATCACCCCTACCAGCTATTGGGAGACATCATCATCATTTCAGCCGAAAGACGTCCACTGCTGGACATAGGCCTTCCCCGATTTGCTATTGGGAGCGGCGCAAGGAAACAAAACGCCCCAGTGCGTAACTTCGCTGCCGCGAGAAATCGCGGCACACCAGACAGAGCTCCGGCGGGATCTCATGGCGATATGGAGAATGTGACTGTCTGTGTGTGTGTTACACGTCAAAAAAAAAAGTGGCCTTGTGACAGTTGACTGCAAGATGGCGTCGTGGATGGCTGGTCACGTCCCTTTAGGTCCATTTCTCGCTATTTTACTACGAAACTCATATGAAACTGTAACTTTTTCGGAATTAATAGTTTTAGCAGTATTTTAGCCATTTCATACAACATAAGCGAAAAAAGTCACCGCATATATTTTATGATTTTATATGGCCGCCATTTTTTCACCTCGTGGAATTTTTTCCGTAAAATATATGCGTAAATATATTAAACTGCTTATAACTAATACATAAATAGAAAGTTGATTAAATTTACATATGTATTTATGCTTGAAATATGCACTTTCACAATAATGCACAATAAATAAAACGAATAGCTCGGGTCCGTGCCGTATCGCGATGAATACCGCGAAAATTTGTACTGTGACGTTGGCATCAGTCAAGGAAACATAGCTAGCCTTGTCTATCCAGCAGGCCTAGACAAAACACATTTCTGTTAACGTTCACGCCAAATGCTACGCCAAAATGTATGGGAATGACATTATCTGCGGAAAGGACACGACGTAACCTGTCCGCAGGTAATGTCATTCCCATACATTTTGGCGTAGCGTTTGGCGTGAACGCTAACAGAAATGTATTTTGTCTCTAGGCCCTGATCATGTTAATACAAGAACGAAAAAGATAGGTTGCTTAGTTTCATAGAGAAACGTAAAAAAGCGCTCCCACCGGCTCCCACAGATTATATACCACGGCCACGGCACAAGACGATGAACTGCGAGGTTTTTTCTGTCGTGGACCGACAAATGCCATTACACCGGGTAGTGGGCACGCCACGATTGCGGCAGTAAGTCCGATTGCCCCACATTGCATCCACACCTTCCGTCTGACGCAGGTCTTCACCGGACACGGTTGTGTCGAGAGGTTCCTGTTTCGGATAAGGCGGGAGGAAACGTCCGGGTGCTTCCACTGCGTAGATCGCCCTGAGGACATAGCGGTACGGTGGAGGTCTGCCCGGCTTAGGCGGAGCACCACCATGTCCTTGTGGAGGCAATCAGTAGCGGCGATCTCTCGCGTCCAGCCCTGGTCCAGGCCATGGTATGGAGCGAGAGTGCATGGGTAGCCGTCACCTCCTTCAGCGAAGCAGTAATGCTCGCGAAGAGGGAAGCAGTGCACTTGAGGGAGAAGCAGTATGTGCCCTCACGGCGCTAGTTGCCGCAGGAGACGCCCTGGGTATCGTGAATCCCAGGCTGATTCCTGGCCACTGTAGCGTGGGCTTGCGGACGGCGAGTAATGGGTAGCTCGCTGTCCGGTAAGGACCAAGCCCGTTGTGTTCCACGCGCGCTTCATAGAGATGTCAGCACCAACTGGTGGGGTCCGCAAAGGCCGATGCCTGCCTGCGGGTTGTTCGAAGGAGAAACCGTGGCCTGGCACACATGCAACTGAAGGAACACGGGTGGGTTTTCGTCAGTAAAAGTCTGACACGCCCTCCCGCTCCACCCAGAACGGGACAAGTTATTAGACGATTATACCACACACAAAACAAAAAGAAAGCCCTACAAGCTATCGAATAAAATTAAACAGAAGGCGCGTTTCCGTTTTATATTCAAACTTATTTTAATAAGGTCACGTTGGTAGGTATGTAGTAGGTGGTCCACCTATGTTGGTGTGCATCTGCAATACTTTGTTGTTTGTGGCTGACGTCCACATACGTATTGGTACCAATCGCTGCATTGTCCAAACATACCTGTTTGCCGTCTCGTATATTTACGCTGTGTCGCTACGCTCGCATTGCACAGGCATAGCTGCAAAGTTACCTACCCAAACCTAAATACATCAACATATCCTCCATCATCATCAGCGTAGCCCTTTTTCAATTATGTTGGGGTCGGCTTCCAGTCAAATCAGTAAAGCTAAAATACAAGTATTTTACATAGAGCGACTACCTATCTGAACTCCACAACCCTGTTACTGGGTAGTAAGATACCCCTTGGTAAAACCGGTTAGCAGACTTTCGGGCTTCTGACGACCGGTAAAGACTGTCAAAGATCCACGAATGACGGCCGGGACGTGGTTTCCGAGGCACGCAATAGCTAGTTATTCATCCAACGAAATGCGCGCCATTCCTACAGGGCCACCACTGATCTTCAGGGGCAGGTCTGCATTGTTTTCTAAATTTTTTAACTAAACTTATCAAACTTGGTCAAATTTGAAACGAACACAAATACAATCTCCTTCCGGACATAATCGGCCATCAGTCCCGACCGTGGTCCCGGACTATGGAACATAGGCACTAAAAAGCTAGGCTATCCCGATCTGCGCCGGACAGCTGATGGAAACTGATTGCATTCGACCAATCTCTGCTTCATTCATTCACTGCGCAGACATCAATTACTATTATCGACTTCGAATTTTGAAAAAACAAACCGTAGTTTAGGTTTTAGCTTCGAATAGATGCGGGTTTTACAACTATGGGGAAATTCCCGTATTTTCAAACTGTTGTAATATTGGTCTCAAATTGTTTTACTGTATTGTTTAAGTTTTGACATTGGCTGTCGCCGAGATGATATAATGATGATGTAGTTCGTTCATACTTATTCCATGTAGCGTCTAGATTTTCAAAGTTTTTTATTACGAGGATTAAAGATAAAGATAATTTTGCTCTGCTCTTGATGCCGGTGGGCCACAATTTTTTATATTTTTTAATGTTTTTTTTATGATTTTTGTAAAAATATTTAAAAATATGCTAAATAAGTTTAAAAGAAAATAAATGATAAAGATAATTTTATTTGTTTGTATTTGTTTTTTTTTATTGTATTTTATTTGTGGTTTTTTTGTGGTTGATTGCCCTTCAGTTAGCTGTTAGGGGAATAAAAAATTACGGCATTAATTAATTACTATTGTTTAACGTGAGCAATGGTGGCCCAGAGGTTAACGGCCGCGACTTACAAGCTGTAGGTCGTGGGTTCAAACCTAAGCAGGCACTTTACTTTGTGTAAATTACTTCATCACCACTGCTATGAAAACGGTGAAGCGAAACATAGTGAGAAAATCGGTTTGTCTTAGAAACAAAAATTTTAAGACATGTGACATCCACCAAACCGGACAAGGTCCGCGTGGTGGATTATGGTCCACTTCCTCTCACAGAAAGAGGAGGCATGTCTCCCAGCTGTGGGAACATTATAGGCTGAAAATGATTTTGCTATTATATGTTGGAAATGGAGATAGGACTAGTTAATAATATTATGATACCTAGATGAAAGTCTTTGAACTGTGTGCTTGTAATAGATTCGTATTGCAGTCCATTTACACTTCTTTACCTCTGGTTGTAATACCAGAAGTAAAAAAGTGTAAACTAAGCTATCTTCTGTCTTGTTCTGATTGGCTGTACACAAAATAAAATTTTGTCTCGGTGTAATCTTAGTTAGTCATTTTAGTATAAGCTCGAAAATGAACATTCATTGCCGTTTCGAGGGCCCGTGCCAAAGTTTTTAATCCGTCAAAACAAGTTTCAAGTTCTACTTTTATTCGAGCAAATATCAGCAGTAGGGACAACTGTTAAATCGTGTTGTCATTCATTATCGCTCGGGTCCGAAACTAAACATATGTTTGTAAGTCATACGGATTAGGAAACGCCTGTAACTTCAGCTGAAACTACGAAATACGTGCTTAGGGTGTAAACCCCTGGGAAGTATTGATGTACAGACGTTAAGTACATCTTTGTAGAGGCGTGCACAGGTTATTACAAGCCGGGAGGGAAGAAAAAGGGGTTAAACAAAGACGCACATGACAGGAAGGCATTTCTTCAGAGTTAAATGTAAGGCTTAGATTTGTATAAACACCACCAGGAGATGCAGAGAAGGATGCGTACTTGTGGGGCTATTTACTAAGGAATAGTAGCCACACGGGTCGGTCGATCACGCCGCGGTTAGTCTGTGGATAGGCGACCAGTCAAAATCAAAATCAAAAGTCATTTATTCAAACTAGGCTGAGAGTCAGCACTTTTCGAACGTCAAAATTACATAAGACAGTCCCCCAAAAACGCCCACCCTTCGACACTTCCTAGTGCTTTAGCTGGGAAGAAGAAGTGGCGCAACAAACTCCCCAGTAGCACAGCTGTCTGATAAGTTCGAAGAACTTGATTCTATACAGTAATAGGTATAAGTAATTAAATTTCATCAAAAAATGGAAATTTCAATATTAAAAAAAAAAATGGTTTATACAGTCAAATAAAATAAACAATGCTATGGAGTAACTCATATAACCTGTCAGTAGGTAAGCTAATTCTGGTGAAAGAACACAAACGTTGTCTTGAGTTAATCACAGCGACCTACCACCAACGACTACTTAAACGATAATTCTTATCGTTTAAGTAGTCGTTGATTGAATAGTATGCCTTCGAACAAAGATTTGATTTTACTTTAGCTTTAAACGCATTAGAATGTAAAAGCTACCAAAGAAGAGGGAAGCTTGTTATAAAAGGTGATACTGAGCCCAACGAATGAGTTATGAACTTTATGAAGCCGGTGAAAGGGACCACGTAGTTTGTCCTTATTTCTGGTATTAATATTATGAAGATCACTGTTTTTAGTGTATAAGTGTACCTATATTTCATTTTGCATCCACAAAACCAGTGCGTGAAAATATGCGCGTGTGAACGTCGACTTGCGAACATACGTATGTACATAGTATTATGTTAGCTAATGACCGAATCCTAATGCTTCAAAACATAATACCAGTTAAGTACCGCGTGGCCCCTATACGGGCCATTACAATAGAAAATAAATTGTGTCACATTAGCCGGACTATCCTTTGATCCTGGCTGTCATTTATGGACCTTTGCCATTCGTAACAGGTCGTCAGAAGCCTGAAAATCTGACAACCAGTCTTACCAAGGGGTATCGTATTACCAAGTACCTTGGTTGTCGAGTATTATATATAGGTATTCAGCTGCATCCGGTTAGACTGGAAGCCGACCCCAACATAGTTGGGAAAAGACTAGGCAGATGTGGAAAACTTTTACGTTAGCTTTCTGATATCACGGACATTGGATTTATGATTCTAGTAGAACATACATACATATTTACATACAGCGACTGCCTATCAGACCTCCACAACCCAGTTACTGGGTAACAAGATAACAGCGATAACAGCGTGGGCCCGACGCGTGTACCAACGAACAAGATGGTATTATATTAGGTGTTGAAATAGCATGTATGACTAGGTTGACGCGTCATCGCAAAGACAACGTATCTCGTTTTACTCTTCTTTTCCAAAATAGAAATATGCTTTTTCATAGTAAATGCACATATAACCTCTACGTGCGCCATTCTAAATAACAATGGATCGCGCTTGAGCCACGTGCTGGAAGCAAGCGGTCGCCTCGTTTTGTGTATTGCGGTTTTGTAACCAAGCTCGCCTCGAATGATACATTACAAACAAACGTTGCAAGCCAGTTTTCGCCTTCACAATCATATTTACGAATCGTGACCAACTAATTAGAGCGGCAGACAACATCATGAATCCGACTAAAATAAAAACAAAACATCATCATGACGGTTGTGTATGTGAACACCACATTCTGTCACATACTACATAAAATAACATTCAATATTTTATTTACCATGTGCCATCTTAATCGTAAGAACAGGACTACACCTTCGATTCACCTATAACGTCAGAATTGGCGCAGTGCTCAATAATTCAATGCGGGTCCTCCGGACTAACCAGAAACGAACTATAAAAACTTTATAGCCGATAAAATCCTATCCAATTTCTCTTGTAACACCGTCAATATGGAATCACTTGGCGTATAGCGTTGTTAAAGGATTTCTTAGTTTCTTGAAGCCTCTGCCTACTTTACCTACAGCATCTACTGAGCTACTGAGATGAGAAGCTTCCTCTGAGCAGTTTTACCCAAATACTCCGAAATATTTTATTCCGAATTTCGATGTTCCGATTTTCAAAAGTCCGAATTTCATAATACCTAAGAATTATAATGTCTATTATTAAAAATCACGAAATTTATTTTACCGAAAGTCGTAAATGCGATTTGTTAGTTTTACGATTTTCATACGTTCGAAGAAACAAATAATCGAAGGGTTCTCGGTCCGAAAAACGACATTCCGATTTTCAATACTTCGAATAAACTAAAAGTCAACATATTGTGCTACAAAATTTAGTGACAGAAACGAATCGCTGCAAAACCAACTTCACGCAGTCTTAACTGTCCTACCCTAGAGTGTAATTTGAGCTCGCCTAGGCGCTAAGGGGTGGGGCGGCCCGCAAGCTGAGGGCAGGTGAGAGTTAAAACCATATGCGACGATAAGCTCGCGTGGGGCCGCCCAAACCCCGCAGCGCCGGAGCCTTGACAGAAACAATGCTTGCTGCATGTTGCATGCCTGCTTGCTTGCTGCTTGCGTGCTTGCTTGCTGCTTGCCTGCTTGCTTGCTGCTTGCCTGCTTGCATGATTCTTTCCGACGAGCAATTATGTGTTTATTTTTCTTTCTATTCAGTTATACAGGGAGTTTTTATTTCGGAATTGTATTAATCGGTATTTTAACAATCGAAATTCGTATTTTTGATGTTTCGAATTATCATCAGCAGCGGTGGCCCAGTGGTAAAGGCCGCGACTTACGAGTTGTAGGTCGTGCGTTCAAACCCAGCCAGGCGCATTACTTTGTGTAAATAATTTCATCACCATTGCTCTCAAACGGTGAAGGAAAACATCGTGAGGAAACCGGCATGTCCTAGAACCAAAAATTCGAAGACATATGACATCTACCAACCCGCACTGGGCCCGCGTGGTAGATTACGGCCCACTCCCTCTCATGGAGAGGAGGCCTGTGTCCCAGCAGTGGGAACATTATAGGCTGATTATGCTATGCATGAATTATCATTAAGTCGGACTTTTTGTTATTTGATCCATTGAAACTCGGTATTTTGAGAATAGTAATTATAAGCGTTAGGAATATTGAAATTTAGGAATTATAAAAATAGGAGTAATGAAAGGTCGGAGTTGTTATTTTCGGAATTTTGAACCATTCGGAATTATGAAAATCGGTATTTTGAAATTCGTTGTTGTTACTGACGGAATAAAGTTTTCCGTATTTATGTAGTACCCTTCCACGCTAAGGCGGCTGAACAGATTTGCATAAAATTTGGTACACAGATAGATCATGACCTAGGTAAAGACAAAGAATACGTTTCATCCTGGATTGCAGACGGAGTCGCGGGCAACAGCTGGTAATTTATATAGAGGAAAAAATTGTAAGTTAACCAGTCGGATATGAAAAAAACTTCAAACATCAAGTACTGCACTTTTTAGTAGGTAATTGACGAAAGGATTATTCTTCTAACTGAACAGACAGCTGTGTTGCTAGGGAGTTTATTGCGCCACTTCTTCTTCTCAGTTAAAGCACTAGGAAGTGGTGGAGGGCGGGAGTTTTGGGAGACTGTCTTACGAAACTTTGACATTCAAAAAGTGGTGATTCTCAGCGTAGTTTGAGTAAATGACTTCTGATTTGATTAAATGCTCGCCATTTCTTTATGATTACTGCCTCAAGATATTCGGAAACTCAAACTCAAAGCATTTATTGCCAATAAACCAATTACAGGCACTTTTTAATATTCAAAGACTCGGAAAGATTAAGCTAGTAAGACATTTATGTAAGATTTAGTGTAAGACATTTTCTGAGTCCTAATTTAGTGGGCCAGAACAAGAATGTCTCACAAAAGCAGTAAAGTAAAATTAAGTTAGAACCGATAACTAGGATTAAACTGAATAAATTCCTATCGACGTCGTCTGAAGCTTCTGCCAAGCGAGTGACCGTCCAATTTTATGTGTTTGTACGCTGTAATCTTAGGAATGGCGGAAATTTGGACACCTTACTTGTCCCGTTAGCGATAAACAAATAGTAAATAGTTAAGTAGTAGTAGTTAATAGCTTAGTTAATCATCCCCCGTCAGGGGGATTACGAAGGTGTGGCTAACCACCACCCAATTTAGGTGAATGCAGTAAGGTAGCCTGCGAAATTTAGGTGAATGCGATAAGGTAGCTCAAGTTTAGGTGAATGCGGTAAGGTAGCCCGAGAAATTTAGGTGAATGCGGTAAGGTAGCTCAAGTTTAGGTGAATGCGGTAAGGTAGCCCGAGAAATTTAGATGAATGCGGTAAGGTAGCCCGAGAAATTCCAATTAAAAAAAAAAAATATTTTGCGAGCATTCGATCAGTAGTGGCCCATTGGTAGCCCTGATTAACATGTAGGTCGTGAGTTCAATCCCAGGCAGGTCACCACATTGAGTGATTTATTTCATCTCCACTGCTCTCAAAACGTGAAGAAAAACACCTTGTTGCAATCGTCATGTAATAGAATTAAAAAATCAAAGATTCGTGACATCTACCAACACGCACTGAGCCCGCGTGGTAGATTACAGCCCACTCCCACTCACAAAGAGAAGCCTTATGTCCCAGCAGTGAACATTGAAGGCTGATTATGCTTATGCTACTTATATTTTTTTTTTGTGTGGGAAATCATGAAATGACTTCTCCCGCTCTGGGTGGAGCGGGAGGGCGTGTCAGACTTTTACTGACTATAATCTACCCGTGTTTCTTCAGTTGACTGTGCCAGGACCACGATAACTCTTTCGAACGAATCCGCGACCCTGGCAGGCATCGACCCTAGCGAACCTCTTCCATTACTGCTTACATCTCATTGAGATGCGCGTGGATCACAACGCGCCGTCGACCCGGGCCCAGACCTTACCGAACGGCGAGCTACCCATCGCTCGCCATCCGCAAGCTCGCGCCTACAGTGGCCGGGAGTCCACTATGAACTCCTGACGCCCAGGGCGGGCGTCTCCTGCGGCGGCAAGGGGCGCAAGGGCGCAAAGATTGCCTCTCCCTCACGCTCTCTGCCTCTTCCTTCGCGTGCATTAATGCTTCGCAGAATGAGGTGACGGCTTTCCATGAACTCGCGCTCCGTACCATGGCTTGGACCAGAGCCGGACGCGAGGGATCGCCGCCGCTGCAGTCTTCTCCGCGAGGACACGCGGTGCTCTGCCCAGGCAGAGCAGACCTGATATGCTCCACCGTAATCTCAACTTGCTACTTACACTTGATTGTACTCATCATAGCAAACAACTTTCCCAAAGAAATAATTTTCAACAGTTTTGTCGACGGAACAGTAGACAAAAATGACGTTCCGTGTAGACAGTACGACGGCAGCTAAGTACAAAGACTCAACCGCACTTTTTAACGAAATTCACTCTTTTACATAATTTGACTCAGATTTTTTTTTGTTTTGTCATAGAATTTTTCAGCTACTGGGTTGTGGAGGTCTGATAAGTAGTTGCTCCTGGAAATTACGGTTCAACTGCATCCGGGTAGACTTGAAGTCGACCCCAACATGATAGAGAAAAGGCTAGGCAGAGGGTGAGTAGTTTTAATCTTGTTTTTGTAATCAAAATTATCTTTTCGCTATCTATAAGAGAGCCTCTCTTTCGGGCACAACCTACAATGGCCTACTCGGAAAACCTTAAACAAACTTCGTATCGAAGTAGACCGCAGCAAGGACAACCCCCACAAATGGGGGTTCGTGAACGACTCAGACCGGTATGCATACGGAGTCTCTCCACAGACATTGGTTGCGTCCTATTTTGCACCGCATTCCATGTCAACTGCACAAGTGGGGACCTAGTGGCTGCGTCAGCGAACGGTATTCGCGGTTTTTATTATTTATAAAAAATTGGGGCAAAACTTATTTAGAAAACTGTACGTAACATTTGCACACATTTTTCGTATTTAAATTGATTTGAAAATCCCGGTTCAAAACTCTATTAATTATTTGTGACTTAAGGCTTCTTCAAACAGGTGCGACGCGACACTTGTAGAACAATTTCCATAAAGTTTTCATAGAAATTGTTCAACGAGTGTCGACGTGACCGTCGCGTCCCGCTAGTCTGCACAAGCCTTTATGCTCGTATCCTATTAACAAAAACGGATCGTTTTGCTTACCAATGGTAGCATGTTTTATTTCCAAACTGGGCAAATAAATAGTTTCGTAAGCTAATTTTAACTATGACAGGTACTTCCAAATAGGGGGATCTACTATGTGATTCACATAGATTCATTTTAGAAGCAAAGACCCCTATAAACTTCACATAATGTGAAGGTATTCGGGTCTTTGCTTCAGCAATGTGTGATATGTTCACATTATGTTATGTGTGTGTATGTGTCTTTACCTATAATTAATTATAGGTAAAGATACAAGAATCTTCATTTGAACCCTACCACTCTCCGTAAATTATAGGAATCTGCTATTAGTCGTCGCTTCGAAACATTGTCCAACTGAACTGTTTTTTAATCCAAAATACATTCATATAAAATGAAAACTCTTTCGTTAAATCTGTCTACATGAATGCCCGACAGCCTTTTATGCTTTGAGTAACCAATCTACTGACTGCTTATATTTTAACTTTTCTCAAGTCAAAGCATAAAAATATACATACGGCGTACAAGCGATGTTCAATTATTCGAAATTGAATGTAAATACTTCGTTCCGCACGATTTCCTTTTTATTCCGGAAGGCATGATGCAACTTTAATTGGATAAATATGTAATGTGGTACGGTCGTAAATATATTTGTGAGCGTGGCTTTTCCATGTAGAAGCTATTGAAAAAATATTTAGGTACGTTATATTAGTACAACTCAAAAGGTTGTGTGTAGGAGCGAAATATAACCGTCTAGGAAAATGTGAAGAACTAATAAGGTGGAAGACCTAATAAGGTGGTGAGACGCTTATGTTAGGGTCGCCCCTAGTTAAATGATAGAGGGAGCCTATTTCCATGAACAGGGCATAAATCCAGACTCTAAAACCCAATAACACTGTGCGACCTGGGAATCGAGCCTAGGACCTCATGCTCATCAGTAACGCTTGCGACCACTACACCAACGAGGCAAAATGTGTCAATTAGACGATTCTATACTTGCTACACAGGACATACAAAAAATAAAACATGAAAGTGTGCTAATTCAGAGTCCCCGGGACATGGACGGGCAATCTGTAACCGGGAAGATTTCGTCGCTTTTCGAAAAAAGATCTGTTGTTTCATAGAAAAGTGTAGTATCGACACGATAAAATGAAATAGCAAATTTTTGTAATAATAGCCGACAAAAAATTTCAACGACCCTGCGTTGAAATTCAAGAATCATGTACTGAATTTGTAGTAAGTGGTAGTCCCTGAGCTAAATATTTTCATCTAAGCCCTTCATAAATTTTCATCAGGCAGCTCTACGGCCAAGTTTCTTCTTAAACACTCCAACATAACGTTGCCAACTTTGATACTAACTTTATTATATTCGTAAGCTGAATTTCACATTCAGGCTCCAGTTTTAAGTTAATTAACTGTTGGTAACTTGCTTTAAAATTATTTATTAATTTCAACTAGTTTCCTGGAAGCAATAAAATTGTAAGCGTATTTTGAAATAACAACATAACATCACGCCTGTATTCCTCGGGGTAAGGCAGAGGTGTATAAGACACCCTCATTTCGACAACTATATTCCATCATCATAATCAGCTTGTAACATTCCCACTGCTGGGACACGAGCTTGCTCTTCCTGAGAGGTACTGGGCTTATAATCCACCACGCAAACCCTGGTGGCTGATACATTTCTTCCAATTGTTGGTTCCTGGTTGCGGTTTCCTCACGATGTTTCCCTGTACAGTTTTGACCTCAGTGGATTTAATAATTTACACAAAGACAAGTGCGTACTTGGGTTCGAACGCACGACCATGAGTCGCGGCTGCTATGTGCCAATGGGCCACCAGTGCTCCTGTTGAGTATCAAGCTCCATGTGTGCTGTGGGTGCTCTTGACTTTGTAAATAAAGTACTTGATATTGATAATAATGACAAGATATACTTTACTCGGGGCTAAGTAAAGTGGGTATCTATAAGCGACTAGAGTTACAGAATGTCAAACTATACTATCAAAATATTGTTCTTTACGACAGCAACCACAAGTATCCATCTCATTCGTTAACAGCTACATCCATCAGGATTCTGCTGTAAGGGAGAGCTACTAGTAAGTAAGTAGCCATCACTACGGATTATAATTTGTATAATTTGACTGTAATATTCATACGCGGAAGCAAGATTGTGTGCGCTATTTGGAAATTTGCCAAGATGAATACAAAACAAATTAAGATTGTGGGAAATAGTTACTATCTAAGTTATAAGACAATGGTGGAGAGAATTACAGAATCAACTACCACAGCTAAATAGGAGTATTTTACATGGATCATTACATGGATCAACTGCCTATCTGACCTCCACGACCCAGTTACTGGGTAACACGTAACCCTTTGGTTGTAGGACTGGCTTTCAAAGTGTTGAGCTTCTGTCTACCCTTAACGACTGTCAAAGATCTACGAATGCTAGCAGGCTGAGCGTGCTTGCCAAGGCGTGGCGGCCTTCATGCTCAAAGATAGTCACCGATCGACCAACAAACTGTGGGAAACGTAGCTTAACCTGATCGAGGGATCTGTGTGACTCTTATTACTTAGCCACAAGCCCCTTGATTAACTATTGTGTAATTTTTTATCTAGTTCTAAGCAAATAATTTGCCTCTTGCCTTCGAGAGTTATGGGTATCGCCAGCGACTGAAATGGACCACATATTAACATTATAACATACATTATTCGTTATAATTTATCTACAAATAAGGCATCTATTATAAATATCCTACAAACCGGTAAAATATAGGTACTGATAACCACGACCGAACGTTAACCATTATTTTGCCTTAGAATTTGACTATACATAGTTATCCTTAGTTCCAATAACATCGGAAACCAAACAACTACTTCCTCCGTGCACATAGAACTACAGTAGCCTTGTGTGTACTTAGGATTGTTTGCTCACGCTGTGTACTTAACTAATCACTTGCGTCAAGTCAGGTGTGAACAGACCTAGCTCGGAGTGGTTTGTTCTGGATAAGGTAAGTAGATAATCAATAGAAACAGCACCCGAATTGATTAATACACTTTCAATTACAAGCGATATCACTTTAATGGATATTGCTAAGCCATTATGCTTGGATACATATATGTTTAAGCAATGACAGACATTTGTTTCGAACATAATATTATGTTCGAAAAAAAAATCTGTTCATCATCATCATCAGCCTACAGCAGTCCACTGCTGTCCACTGCTGGACATAAACCTCTCCAATTGCACGCCATTCAGCTCGATTTTCGGCAAATCTCACACAGCTTCTACCACTGTTCAACAACGGTAAACGTTATTGAATTGCTAAAGTGAAAGCCATAGCTACTGGTGTTTTACGAAATACCCGCTGATCTCGATAGATGCCTGCTGGCTTGATTCGTGTGTCACAGCAATTATACACCGTGACATTTTAGTAGTCTTACAACGGCAGCCCACTTCATGTATCCAATGACTACTCATTATTTGTATATTTTTTTTTTGGAACATATGCGTACTTATAAAAATGTAAATGTGATTCACTAAGACGTATGATGTAGTTTGAAACACCCTGTTATGGAGATGGAATGTAATAGTAAGTAGGTAGATATCTTGTACCGTTTGATTCGTAAACATTATTTACAGGGAGGGTGTTTCATAATTCAAAAGCATTATTTATTTTTCTTTGTACCTATTACATTTATTAAATGTAACAATGTTTTAATCGCGCCTAGGGGTATTTTATGTCGGACACATTGAGTGGACCACCTTTGTAAGACGACTAAAATGTCACGTGACAATTTAGTCACATACAACAACCTATAGGTTGTATGTGATGGGTAGTTGTATGTGTAAGCATGTGTTTGAGACACTTTCCTGAAGCACTACTAAGCGCCCGCTTGCACCAGAAATCACTAAACTTTTGGTTTTCTAGGAAATGCTTTCGTCATATTATAAAGACCGTCATGAAAATCTATGTAATTTACACCAGTATTTGACAAAGCCAAACCCCGGTGTCCAAAGATTTAAATCGCTAGTTTAATATTCAACACGCAAAAAAGTGAAAAAAGGTGAGCTCATATGTGAGCTAAAGGTTAAAATAACGTTTCCACGAGAACGTTTCAGTCAAGCCACTGCATCATTGTATCAGAAGTGTCAAAACGAAACAGAAACCCACAAATTTTTGACGAAAATCTTTTTTCAAAAAAAAAAACAACCGACTTCCAAAAAGGAAGGAAGTCGGTGACCTTGGATGGGTATTTTAATTTAATTATTTGTCACCGCCTTCCGAAATTAAAGTTATTTTGCACTTTGTAGTGTTTTTTTGGAAGTCAGTTGTTTTTTTTTTTGAAAAAAGTTTTTATTTTTCACTTTTTAGTTACCTACCCCACACCTATTCGAAAATTCATCATCCTTGGCGTCAAAACAATGCATATTTATGCGATAGCAACATTCGCGGTTGATTTGCTGTAATTTTTTGAAGAGTTCCGTTGTCTGTCTCCGAAACGCATCATCAGATCTATATGAAATTTCAATGGGACCATTTCGGAGTAAACCCCTTTCGAACAAAAAAAGAATTTTGCAAATCCGTTTATATGCGACGGAGTTATGCCCGAACATACATAAAAAAAAAAAATATAAACATGTCGAATTGATAACCTCCTTCTTTTTGAAGTCGGTTAAAAACGAGAATTTAACGGTTTTTCTTTGTCTGTGTCATTAAATTTTAAGTAATTTCCTAAGTGTCGCGTATGTACAACTGATAAGCGCTGATGTCTGAAATACAGATATTTCTTATCTAGTCATAGAGTGTATCACCATACTAATAAATAGTTTTATATTTTTGACAACAAAAAAAAAGTTAGTGTTAGCCGTTACTGCGGCCAATATTTATGTGTGGCCACCGCTCTTCTAGAAAACTGTAGTTTAAAGTTCAACGGTTTTAAAATATCGTTCTGTTACTGTCAATCCTTTGAAGGTGATATTTAATGATGTTGATGTAATGGGAAAACTACTCGTTTGTACACGTTCGGCACTAATTTGAGACAGGGTATCCACCCATTTGTGGCAGGCTTTATAAAGCACAAAAGACATTTCCTAACAAATTCCTCAGGCAGCAGGAATCTTAGACGACAATGCATAACGCTCACTTTTCGCACACATAGCCCACGAACAATTCTCCATTTTCAGTGTCGCGTGAATACCACGTCAAAGAGAATTTAGGTCGTGAATGTCTTAATACTAACATGACATCATGCCAATGTTCCCGGAAGAGGGTAACAGAGATGTATGGATAATGTATATACCCAAAAGCTAGCTATGTTTTAGGAACTGTAAGTACGGTATTTAAAAAGTAGGGACCGATAACCATGTCAAGGCAGTAGGAATCCGCTGGATACGGGAAGCACAGTATTGGGCGAAGTGGCGGAGCTAAGGGGGAGGCCTATATCCAGCAGTGGACGTTTTTCAGCTGAAATTATGATGATAAGAGAGCGAGCCTATTGCCATCAACCAGGAATAAATCCAGACTCTGGACTATAACGAAGAAACTCCTTATGGTAAAACCCATTAACATTTTGCCCGATCTGGGATTAAACCCAAGGCCCTAAAGCCAGCAGTTGCATTTGCGACCACTAGAACAACGACTAACGACAGCGCCTATACAAGTGACAACCCCCTTCAAACCGTTTCGTATTTCTACAACGACTTTCAACGGGATTGACTTCAGTTTTTCGGTAGCTTATAAACAAGTCCCATACTTAGATCTATGATAGGGTCTCATTTATTTTGACTTTTTCATCATCGCTATTGCTGATATATCATTATGTTTAGGCTCTGACATCTACTCTACACCAAAATCGCCACCACTATGCTCAAAATTTGGACCAAGCCCCTAGAATCAAAGCCAGAGAGGACGACACAAAATGTTATCCACATCTTTCATTATGTGGTCGTAAACACATCTGGAGACGCACAGAGCGAGAGAGCAAATAAGGATAAAATATACAGAGAATCTTCTCTACCATCCAAATTATGGAGCAGACCTTTTTAAATTGAAATGGGTATTCTTAGAAATGGATGGCTATTAGCTTGTTGTTATGTGATTTCAAAACAAAAGTCGATTGCAATCAACAAATTAATATTCAATAATAAATTGCCTAATTTCACATACCATGCCCCTCGCTATTCCTATCCAATAAAAGCAAGCGTGATTGCACGATGAATACTTCAATACCTGTGAAGGCATACACCTAACAGCCTCCTTGCAAAGATATTAGAGGCTGCATATTTTATTATTTTCCTTCATCATTTTCATAACAGTGAGCACGCTGCCAGCTGAGCTCGCAACAGTGAACAGTCTGCAACGTCAGATGTAAGAAAATATATGGAACTAATTCTAAGAATAGCATTAACTTCTTATACTGAAATGGATCGTGAGGAAATCTGGACTCACAGGTCCATTTAATTCGAAGACATTTATGGCATCCCGCCCGCACTGGGACCGCCTGGTGGTTTCCTGCCCAGACCAGTATGCTTACATAATTAGGCGTTATAGGCTTCCTCTCAGTAAGAGGAAGTGGGCCGTAATCCACCACACGGGCCCAATGCGGGTTGGTAGATATCACATGTCTTCAAATTTTTGGTTTTAAGACAAATGCCGGTTTTCCCACGCTGTTTTCTTTCACCGTTTTGAGAGCAGTGGTAATTTAATAATTTACAGAGAGTAAAACCAGACAGGTGTCTGGGTTCGAACCTGCGACCAACAACTTGTAAGTCGGTTTAAAAATCGTCGGCCTAATTCGTTAACCTGCTAAGTCCATTTTTTGGCTAAATTTACTTTTTATACCAGTTTAAAAGTTCAATCTAATATCTACCGTATCGTTTAAGGAATAAGTGCGATATTAGCCAAAAAAGGTGACAAATGCTATGCCCGAAAAACTGCTTTCTGAACAACAGTCAATCTCCACAACGAAAACCTGCTAAATCCTGTTGGGACCTCAGTTTTGTACTTTTTCAGACTGATTTCTAAATATTGTTAATTTTAGAATTTTGGAAAATTATTTCTGTTTTATTATTATATTTAATTTTCTTTTTCGATATATTCAACTGTAGGTTGATAAAATATCTGGAAGATAACAAACTACTTTCAGATAATCAATTTGGATTTAGGCCCAAAAGATCAACTGGCCAGGCAGTACACAAATTAACTGATTATATTGCTACTAATCTAGATAATGGTATGCACACAATTGGTATCTTTCTAGACCTCGCCAAGGCCTTCGACACTATTTCTTGTACTTTACTTTTGCACAAGCTTGAAACACTAGGGATAAGAGGAGCACAACTTCTACTATTTGCTGATTATCTCAGCGAGCGTTATCAAAGTGTAAAAATAGGTCAGTATACAAGTTCTGAACTTAAAAATAGTGCTTTTGGCATTCCACAAGGCAGCATTTTGGGGCCCACATTATTTTTGGTCTATATAAATGAACTGTGCAGCCTGCCACTTCAAAATGGTGTCATAATGTCTTATGCTGATGACACCGCTCTACTGTTCTCAGCTAAATCAAGAGCTGAGGTCTATGAACACGCTCAAAACGGTTTTAACATAGTGTCCGATTGGCTCCATAATAACATCCTAACATTAAATGCAGATAAAACAAAATACATTTTATTTGCAATGAGAAACACTAACATACCGCTAAATAATCTAAACATTTACGCACATAATTGTAGCACTTACGCTGACACTGCATGTTCTTGCACTACTTTAGCTAAAGCTGACCATTTGAAATATCTAGGTGTCACTATTGACACGAATCTAAATTTCCGTAAACATATCGATTTACTATGTGCTAGAGTGCGCAAATTAATATATGTTTTTAAGAATTTACGGAGCATAGCCGACTATAAATTAATTAAACAGGTTTATTTGGCTTTGTGTCAACCCATTCTTAGCTATTGCATAACTTCATGGGGTGGTGCAGCAAAAACAATTTTACTCCCTCTAGAGCGTGCTCAAAGAGCAATTCTAAAGGTTGCTACCTTTCGCCCTTTTAGATTTCCTACGCACCAGCTCTACATTGCATGTAATGTACTAACAGTTCGGCAATTATTCATTCTAAGCATCGTACTTCACCAGCACACTGCACTTCCTTTTGACCCAGTACCTTCCGACAAGAGAAGGAAGGATTTAGTTTGCATAAAGCCTCAAACTAGACATGCGTTTGCTTATCGATTTTATGTGTATTTAGGTCCTTTTCTGTATAATAGACTTAACAAATTAATGAGCATATATCGTTTGAGCTATAAAAAATGT
This sequence comes from Polymixis flavicincta, assembly GCA_949987655.1. Taxonomy (NCBI): domain Eukaryota; kingdom Metazoa; phylum Arthropoda; class Insecta; order Lepidoptera; family Noctuidae; genus Polymixis; species Polymixis flavicincta. Next base: position 2,407,712 of record OX465171.1, on the reverse strand, counting down.
AGTGCTGTGTTATCAGAATACTTAGCGTTACTAAATTACGCAGACACAGAAAAACTTCTGGAAATTATGTCATGACAATAATTAATTATTCCCTCGTAAGTATTTAAATATTTTGTAGTATTTACAGTGGCTTAGTTATAGGTATTAATGTTTAATTACCAATATGCTTTATCTCATAGTTGCTAATAGATTATTTTTATATAAACTTAATTTTAAATGATATTGACCCAATTTAATTGAAATGTAAAGTGATGGCCCGAAACACAGGTTTCTATAAACCTAGATCGGGTGAGTCGCAACCTAACTTTCTAATTCCGGAACATTATCACTTGCACTTGTAAAATATATATTTTAGAAATAGTTTATTTTTAGGCACTATAATTGTATGGTAATTTACTTCTGTTGGCTAAATGTACTGTTTTTGTATACGTTTTTATTAAATAAATAAATAAAAAAAAAATAAAAACAAATTCACCTGCAAGCCTAATACATTTTTCAGATCTTTCAATAAGCTTATGCATATCATCAAAAAACAAAAAAAAAATCCTTCAAATACTCTAAAACTGCGTCCTTCACTTGAAAATTTCTTGCCACGAAGTAATTTTTTCATGTTTGAGAACAGATAATATTCGCAGGGGGCCAGATCTGGACTATATGGGTAGTTAATTATTTCGAAGCCAGACTTGTGTAGGGCAGCCAGGGCAACACGGCTCTTGTGAGCAGGCGCATTGTCGTGCGAGAGCAAGATGCCTTTTGTCAATTTTTCTCTTTGATAGCTTCCCTCAAACGCTCCAAAATTGACGCACAGTATTCTCCGGTTATATTAAACCGTTGTCCTTATAATCTATCAGCAGGATTCCTTCAGTATCCCAGAACAGTCGCCATGAGTTTTCCGGCCGACTGCGACACCTTGAACTTCTTAGGCGGTGGTGTGCCTTTTTTATACCACTGCATAGTCTTGTTTAGATTCAGTTTCATAATGATGAACCCAAGTTTCATCTCCAGTCACAATTCGGCTCAAGGTACCCTCTTGGTCTTCGTTACAGAGGTCCAAAAATGCACGTGCACTCTCAACGCGCTGTTGCTTTTGCGGCGGTGTGAGCATTCTCGGCACCCATCTTGCACTGACCTTAGTCATACCGAGATGGTTATGAAGAATTTGTAAAAATGGTTTTATCGGATATTTCAACCATTTCTGCAAGCTGTTCCATTTCTGCTAACCTAACTTCTTAAGACGAGCGTCTTCCAATATTATTTTTCGACTTTAGCGATGATCGTCTTCAAGTGATTCTCGTCCTTGCTTGAATAGACGATGCCACTTGTAAATCATGGTTTTACAAGGGCAAGAGTCTCCATAAACGGAGAACATCTCTTTCGTAATGGTTTGGACGTTTTTCCTTGCTGGGTAAGGAAGTTTGTAACGGCGCGTTGCTAGATTTTTTCCATTGTGAATGCTGCCTTCCCAATTAAGTTGCTTGGTTGATGGTAGTTCATCGTAATAACACTCGGTATTTATACTGATAGTGAATCACTCAACTCGTTGACGTACTAATGAGACCCCTCTTCAACCCCACCATTCCGCGAGCTTAAAAACGCACCCTCGTTGTAAAACAATATTAAATGGCTGTCATTAATCATTATAAAAAAATACTTAGGAGTATCCTGTCAATATGTGTTGGTTTTGTAGTATTACGTGTTGTACAACACGTAATACTACAAAACCAACACATAATAACGTATATTAAAACCATTACAGATTGTTTATGAAAAGAGTATCTCTTAGATATTTTAACCCTGTTTCCTATTAAAGAAGACTGATTGTTAAATTTTTATTAATAATTTTTTTGATTAGGTACTGATTGAATTCGTTTTACTGCACAATTCATTAATCTATACACCATACTCAATTTTTATTTTATTTAGAAAACTGCCAAGTCCTCAAGCAAATTGAAACTTAACCTCGACAAACTGCTGAATAATTGCTTTTCTAAATTTTATAAAATGTGTATAAGTTATGCTGCTACATTTATTGTTAAAACATCAAGAAAAATTATAGAAACCAACGGGATTTTCAGAATTTTGATTGATAAATTAATAGAGATATAATTCAGACTTTTCTTTGTCCTGTAAACTATGTCAAAATGAACTTAGCAGGTTAACGAATTAGGCCGACGAAATCTTACCTTTACCTTGTCCTGCGGTAAAAGGTAAAGGTTACACAAGTTAAAAGTTACAGGTTTTATCAATTCCCAACCACATATAACGACGCAAATTGGCTGAAACATTGCCAAACAGAAAATTAAACGATGTGCACTAATCCTGAAAGTTTGTTAAAATACAGTTTAATTTGAACAAACTCGTTCAAACATTAAACTCGTTGCGAATGCTGTTCCAGTTATAATTGCCAGTTTTATAACTGTTTGTTGGTCGTAGTTTGTTGTGTCCGACTGTTTTAGCAAATACGTGGTAACTCTTGACGGCATTTTGTTGGTTCTAGGCAGTCATTAGAACATCTGTATTTAAAGTGGTCTTCGAACTAATTTTTTTTTTTTTCTTCTGAAGTTTTAATTTTTGTGTTTTGCATCAAAATGACATTAAGACCATTCGAGACATCCTTTATATACCTACTTTATTTCCTTAAGGCCATGTTAACTTAAAATAGTGTCGTTATGGGCGATAATAGTTCTTATTGCAATCTGATACGGGTTAAAATTTATTGTAATAAATTCGAATAATGAATCATCATCATCAGCCTATAATGTTCCCACTGCTGGGACACAGGCCTCCTCTCTGTGAGAGGGATTGGGCCATAATCCACCTCGCGGGCCCAGTGCAGGTTGGTAGATGTCACATGTCTTCGAATTTTTAGTTCTAGGACATGCCGGTTTCCTCACGATGTTTTCCTTCACCGTTTTGAGAGCAGTGGTGGTGAAATAATTTACACAAAGTAAAGCGCCTGTCTGGGTTCGAACTCACGACCTCTCGTAAGTCGCGGCCGTTACCACTTGGCCACCACTGCCCCTGCCCCGAATAATGAATGAGCAAGCGAATGTCGTAAAAATACAAATAAATAAATTCGTATAAAATTAGATATTAATTATTTAATAATAAATAATCCATCACTGGATGCAGTTTGGCATTTGAAATTTTATGATATATTTTTAATTATAATTGTTATTGAAGGGATAAACTGCTTTTAAAGATAATGAAGAAGGTGACTTTGTTGATTTTTTTGATGCATTAAAGTATGTTTAACTATGTTTTAAGTTCTATCGCTGTATATTTATTTTTTTGGCTTCTAAAGAAATCTCCGCCATAGATTCAAAACGGACGGATTATGTCTAGTAATTCACAAAATCTCGTAGCCTTGAAATTACAATTAGGAGTCCTATCCCTGTAGCATTGTATCATCAATTGAATGGAGCTATCGTGGGTACTGCTATATCCTACGATGAACTCAAGATGTTTATTCTACAGTCCATCACAATGTTACCCAAATATTCCACCACCACTCAAATCTAATATCATCATGACAGAAGCACTAAGGCAAAGTTAAAAGCTTTTGTAACTCGATTAAATTATATGAGTCGGCAATCACAACTTTGTACCAACTTTAAACGATGTTTTGACTTCAGTTGGGTACTATTGGAATTAGAGTATTTTGTTTCTGCTGGGAGGTAATAAAATAATGTCCACTATTTTGAGCTTATTGTTAATAAAAAAAAAAGTAAATAGTATTTATATTCTGCTTATAATATTTTGCTTATAATATAATACTTTAAGCAGGACTTGGAGCAGAAGAAAAAAATGTGTCATTTAAATTAAAAATTAAAATAAGTTATTTCAGGCAAAACCCATATTATAAATTTAAATTAAATTAAACTAAATTTCACAGTGCTGCCACAGAAAAGAATAAATGTCACTAAGAGAATAAAAAAAAAAGTGACAGTTTAGGAATAAAATAATTTGTGTCACAAAATTGGAATTTCAATTAAATGTCAAATTGAACGGTCACATGGTAAAATTGCACAATAAACAAAACAATCAAGTCAAACAAGTCATTGGTGCCGATTCTGTTGTACACCGAACTAAACTAACTAAACTATAACTAAAATTCCTTACTTTTTACTATGAGAATCTAAACGCTATTCTGCAAAAAAATATCTCTAAATTTAAAAACTATTTTGACACAACTAAAATCGACTTTGACAATCGCGACTCGCACGTGGTATGTTTTGGCTTCGCAACGTGGTACTTGTTTGCCCTACCCCGTGTTTTTTTTAAAGCCAGCAGCGTGCCGGGATCGGCATCCTCGACGTGATTTATATGGAATTTTCATGGAAAATATGAAAAATTATTATCCACATGTTGAGTTTTGGAGGTGTTTGGGGTATTATAAAGGGGTTCGAAATTTTCATTATTTTTGCGATAGGACACACCGTTTTCGAGATATAAGCAAAATAAAAGAAAAAAAAATACAGTACTATTTTTGCACCAGAAGTCGAGGTGTCGGTGTGAATTTTAGTTCTTGACAACTAATTTTATTCAACACCTATTTAATCTCGATTAAAAATAGTCAGATTTAGTTAGACAACCAAAATTTTAGGTTGAATACAATAATGAAATTGACAACAACAGAATAGCAAAATTACCATTTTCACTAAACTAATAATTCTGTGGTCTAACGCGTCCTCATAATAATCCTTTTAGTTTCATTCCAGTCGAACCGGGAGAGATCAGAAAAATCATCCTCTCCATCAAATCGAAAGCGGTAGGATGTGACAATATCACCCGTGGTATGATTATAACTATTCTGGATCATCTGCTACCCTCGATTACCCACATTATAAATTTTTCCTTATACACCGGAGTATTCCCTTCCCTGTGGCGCAAAGCCTATGTTTGCCCACTACCAAAGGTTTCTAATCCCTCTCTTCCTTCCGACTTCCGTCCAATTTCTATACTACCCTTCTTATCCAAAGTGCTTGAGGCCTGTGTCCACAAACAATTTTCCAACTTTGTTCATCTTAACTCACTCATTAGTCCCCTTCAATCTGGGTTTAGGCCTGGGCATAGCACTGTTTCCGCTCTCCTTAAAGTGACTGGCGATATGAGGGCAGGAATGGAAGACACCAAAGTTACTGCTCTAGTATTGGTTGATTTCTCGAATACCTTTAATACCGTCAGTCACGACATTCTATTAGTCATTCTGTCACATGTTATGGTCTCTCCCGAAGCACTGGAATGGTTCTCCTCTTACCTTCAGGAACGTCAGCAGTCCGTTCATGTTGGAGATTCTTCTTCTTGCTGGTGTGATTTGGAAACTGGCGTTCCTCAAGGCGGTATACTTTCTCCTCTTCTGTTTTCTATCTTTATTAATCTCATAACTTCCGAACTTCAGTGTGCGTATCATCTGTATGCAGATGACTTGCAGTTGTACTTTCAAGGGAAGGTTGATGAATTACCTGACGCTATCGACAAATTAAATAGGGACTTGAGAGCCATAAAAACCTGGGCTGATAGATTTGGTGTAGCTGTAAACCCTACGAAGCGTCAGGCGATCATCATTGGCAGTCCCCATAGTATTAGCAAGGTGAGTGGTACAATCTTGCCACCAGTGCTTTTCAATGGTACGATCGTTCCTTTTGGCACTGACGTGAAGGACCTAGGCCTGCATATTGATAGTTCCCTGAAATGGCATACTCAAGTCGCTAGGGTAAGCCAGAAGGTTACTGGAACGTTGCGGGCTCTATACCGATTGAAAAATTTACTACCATCGAGTACGAAGACAATGCTTGTGCAGTCCTTAATTTTCCCCATTATCGACTATGGTGATGTGTGCTACTATGACCTGAATGCAGATCTCCTCGATAAACTTGACCGTCTTCTCAATAACTGCATTCGATTCGTTTTCAACCTGCGTAAATACGATCATGTATCTGCGCATCTAAAAATTCATGTAAAAATTCACGAAAAATCTTTTACCATAATCCAAACATACGCACCCACATCTACTTCTGAAGAAAATGAAATCGATAACTTTTACGAAACTTTAAGAAAAGCAATTGAGAAAAGCACAGCCAATATAATACTCCTGGGCGACTTAAATGCCAAAATTGGATCACCAAAAGAGGGAGAAAGTCGTGCCATGGGGAAATATAGTTACGGAAAAAGAAACAAAAGAGGTGAAAGGTTCATACACTTTTGTCTTCAACACAACCTTAAAATAGCAAACACAATGTTTAATAAATCACCTAAGTTAAGATGGACGTGGATGTCACCTAACGGCACGGTGAAGAATGAAATAGATTACATCGCAACGAATAAACCACAATTTATCGAAGATTTCAGCGTTCTTAGTAACTTTAAACACCCAAGCGATCACCGTATCATCAGAATAAAATTAAACACAGCCAGCAACAAGAAAAAACGCTCCAACTTCCAAACTAAACCCAACAAAAATATTAATTTCAAGAAATACACAGAAGAACTAGCCAAGTACGAAGAACACGAAACGAAATCTGTTCAAGAGTATTACGACAACATCGAGAGAAGTATACTGATAAGCTCCACTTGCGCTATCCTACCCCAGGAAAGAACACGCAAACAAACAATTATAAACGACGAAATCATTCAACTTAAATGTGAAAAACATAGCCTGAGAAATAAGGAAAATAAAACCAACCAAGAAAAAAAACATCTAAGCAAACTCTACAGAGTGATACATAGAAAGATAAAAAATAACACCAAAAAATATAGACAAGAAGTCCTACAGAACTACCTGGAAAAAACTGGCGCTGTCAAAAAAGCATATAAATATCTAACGAAAACCAAAACACTTATGAATCAGCTACAGGACAAATCTGGCCACCTTATAACAAACAGAAAAGATCTAATAAAAGTAGCTACAAATTTCTACAAAAATCTATATAAAAAAGGCAGCGATCCCACAGAAGAAGCACAAACTAATCCTGTAAATACAGACAACGTACCAGCATTCTGTACGTGGGAAACTGAACACTCAATCGACAGACTCAAGTGTGAAAAAAGTCCAGGCCCAGATGGCATAACAAATGAAATGATAATACTTGGAAGAAATAATCTAACTAAACCACTAACATCACTTTTCAATTTAATACTAGATCAAAAGAAAATACCCAGACAATGGACATGCTCAAACATCGTACTTTTGTTTAAAAAAGGAGACCCGAAACAAATATCAAACTACAGACCCATTAGTCTCATGTCAAATCTCTACAAAATATTCTCGGCAACTCTACTAAGAAGATTGAAAAAACCAATGGATGAAAATCAACCAGTAGAGCAAGCAGGATTTGTGAGTGGTTTCTCTACCATAGACCACATACACTCCCTGAAAATGGTTTTGGAAAAATACAACGAGTACGACAAAGCTCTATACCTGTGCTTCATCGACTACAGCAAAGCGTTCGACTCAATTTCTCACAGCTCTATATGGCAAGCTCTATCAATGCAAGGAATCAACAAAGAGTACATTGATCTAATAAAGGTAATTTACAAAAATAGTAACTCTAGGGTTATGCTCGAAAAACCAGGAAATAGTTTTAAAATCGAAAGAGGAGTAAAACAAGGTGACCCACTCTCCCCTAAACTATTCATAGCGGTGTTAGAGCAAATATTCAGAGCGATGAACTGGGAAAACAAGGGCCTAAACCTACACGGAAAATACTTGTCTCACTTAAGATTCGCTGACGATATCGTGCTGATGTCAGAAGACCCATATGAAATGCAGTCTATGTTAGAGTCGCTATTTGAAGAGAGCAAAAAAGTGGGCTTAGAAGTTAACCAAACCAAAACAAAACTTATGACAAACAGACACAAAGAACCAATAATAATTTCATCTACCAACCTAGAATACGTTGAAGAGTACATCTACCTAGGACACCTAATTACTTTTAAGAACTGCACAGAAAAGGAAATAGAAAGAAGAATCAAATCTACCTGGAATAAATATTGGACTCTAAAAGAAATATTCAAGAGCAAGATGCCAACCAAAATAAAAACAAAAACCATGGAAACATGCCTACTTCCCACACTCACTTATGCCTGTCAAACATGGCCCCTGACGAGACGAAACATAGAAAAAATCAAAGTGTGCCAAAGAGGAATAGAAAGGAGCTACATGAACCACAGGCTTAAAGACAAAGTAAAAAACACTACAATTAGAAGTAAAACTAAGGCAAAGGACGTGGCCATAAAGGTACTGGGATTGAAATGGAAATGGGCTGGACATTTCCAAAGAGTGCCAGATGAAAGATGGACGAAAATCACCACCAACTGGTACCCACTGAACAAAAAGCGCAGACAAGGTCGACCACAAATGAGATGGAGTGACGATATTACAAAAATAGTAGGTAAAATCTGGAGTAGAGTAGCTCGAGACAGAATAGCATGGAAACGAATGGAGGAGGCTTTCACCGCTATTGCTAGCGGTCCTTGTACATAATATTTACAATAATGGAACAATAAACATACAACAAAAACATATTATTACTAACATTAAACGAGTCTTTGTAACAATAATCATTAGTTAAGTCAAAAAAAAAATTGTAGAAGGAAAATAAAGCTATTTTATTTTATTTATTTATTTTATCTGCGCATCGGTCTCTTCTTAAGTGGTTGCCCATACGCCAGCGCAGAGAGCAAAGGGCGCTGACCACCTTGTTCTCATTTCTTGATTCTCCCTCTTCCCCTATTTATCTAGCGCCCCACTTTCAGTACATTTGCGCAAACCACAATAAAAATCTACGCTCATCGCATAATCGTCTTCTTCAATGTCCCACTCACCGCACAGACTTCATTCACTCTTCTTTCTTCGTCCAGTCCATCGCTCTGTGGAATGCGCTCCCCCAAGAAATCAGGATGGCAACCAACCGGTTGACTTTCAAAGTTAAAGTTCGCGAACACATTCGCAAAAAGTTGGCAGTATCTTTACAACGGTAATGTTCTCTCATTGTTTGTCTCATTTGTTTTAGTAAATTCGTTTATTTATGTATATTTATTTGTGCTTAGATTTATATATAGTTAGGTATATATATATATCATATTTTTAGTTTAAATAGTTTTATGCACTTATTATTCCTCTAATTTATTGCACCTACCACTGTTTGTCTCTGCATCACCCAAAGGTCGACTGGTAGAAAATGCCTATGGCATTAAGTCCGCCTCTGTACATGTACGTGTGCTTAAAGTATTAAATAAATAAATAAATAAATTCAGTGCAATCTTAGTGCTGTCAAACTAAAATATAGTTAAGTTGTGTCACTTTAGTCAATTTCAGAATAGGAAATCGTCGTTTGACAGGAATAAACTAAATTTTGGTGATTTTTAGTCTAGTTTAGAGAATTTTGTGACAACAGAATCGGCACCATTATCAATGTAGATTAGTATGGTGTACCTGTGGTTTAACTGTGTTTTAGTATTTTCAACGCACGTGCACCATCTTTGATCTTACGTTTTTTTTTACCAACAACAAATGATATAAGATTGCCTTGTTGGTATCGTGGTCGCAAGTGCTACTGATGAGCTGGAGGTCCTAGGCTTGATTCCTGGGCAAACGAAGTGTTATTGGCTTTTATATCCTGCGCAGCAGCCTGGATTTGTGCCCAGTTGATGGTAATACACTCGCCCCTATTGTAAGGGACTTTATCATAACTGGTGAAATGAGGGTGTGCTATATGTGCAACTTTTCTTGTAGTCATGGAAGATTTGGTCATTTAGCTATAGCGAGAAGATTACCGTACAAATAAATTGTATTCAAAGCAATTTTTTTTTCACGAATTTTCATTTTCATGAAATTTCGTGAAATAGCGAATTAAATTGTATAATTTTGGTAGTGAAGTATTCAATTTAGTTACGTATGAGTGCACAAGTGTAGTGAAGGTGAAAATAAGTGACCAACGTGGACTTTCCGTGTTCCCCCCAAAAACTCCTAATACGTTGTTGTAAAGTTACTACCGCTTTACAATAACTTTGACTTGACTGACTATGACTTTTTTGTAACTTCGTACCTGATATCGGTCCATTTACTTGATTGAAAAGTAAAATTACTTGACACTGGCTAAATTCACAAACCGTGCGAAGCCAAAACGCAAAAAAAAAGGTACGTTCCAATTTCAAAATTTCCATTCACATTGTTTGCGACACACAAACAATACGCTGGATATCAGAAAAATCCACAATACGGAAAATTTCTCCATTGGAAACAAATTTCGTTATCACTTATCTCCCGGCCTAAGACATTCGCCCGAATTACGAATACAATAAGAAATCGTGTTTTTTTTAACGCGGTAATAATGGTTGGAAAATTAAAAGAGTTTAAAAACGAAGTTTTTAGTGACGTACCTTGATCGCGAGGGATATTCGTCGCCTGTGGCATCAGGACGTCTCAAATAATACGGAATTCCTAATACGGACTGAAAAAGTGATATGAGTTTATGAATTAAGTACTAATAGTACGAAATACATAGACTCTCAGATTATAAAACACATGGCAGGCAGATGGACCGCGCGGAACACCAAGAGTGAGGCCAAAAAACCAAAAACTAAAGCGTCGCAATGTATGTAACATACAAAGCCACGCTTCGTGGCGTAGTACTCGCGTATTGGATCAGTATTGGGTTTTTTGGCTTCATTATTGGTATTCCGCGCGGTCTATCTGCCTTTGTTTTATAATCTGAGCATAGAATCATATCACTGAATATAGGTCTATTAGGTACGAATACGCTGGCATTACTACATTCAGTATAAATTTATTCATAGTTTTAGATCTGCTGAGCCCGTCTGTGGCAGGTCTTTGAAAGTTAATTAATATTTGTGAGTATTACGCGGAGGATCACGGATGTGATGTAACATGGACAAAAGTCAGTTGCTCATCTTTAAGGCGGCTAATAAGAGCGATGAGAGCTACCCAACTGTCACATTTAATGAGAGTGTCTTGAACCGTGTTCTTCAGTTTAAAAATCTGGGGCATATTGTAGCGGAGGATTTGAGGGACAATCTTGATGTATACCGGAAGCGAAGAGCATAAGCAGTTAGATGTAATATGTTGATTCGAAGGTTCTCACGCTGCTTGGGGCAGGTACAATAACACTTTTTTAGGCATATTGTCACGTTTTCTACTCGTGCAATCTTTGGAACAGCTTCAATCAAAAAGCTGTAAATGGTCTTCGTGTGCAGTACAGTAATGCATTCAGGATGCTGTTGGGGCTGCTATGCTTTTGTAGTGCCTCGGGTATATTCGCGGAAGCGCAAACTGACGGCTGCCTCAACCTGCCCTCAACAACTCAGTTACTATTCTAAGGCTTTTAATTATAGTGAATTATGAAAACTCGGATGTACGAGTATTACTGACCTACTATCTTGTACAACGGACGTGGATAATTTTCATGCAAACCAGTGAGATGCAACAGACCCCTTACAGTTCCGTTCAATTCCTTTGAGAGCAAAGAGGGTGCCGACAAGTAAATATATTAATGATCAAATTGGACGTTTCAACAAGTAATCTGATTGTACGAAGCCTCTTAGAGATATAGCCTTTTAAATAGAGTGCTTTTGTTTCCCAGCTATATACCTAATTAGATACTCTTTGTGTTCTCAATATAAGCTCGAGCTAATCGAAAGTAGCTCATTTAGCGGTAAAAAGAGCACAAGCGTCGACACGCGTCTTCATAAGGTACGCTTACACGAGCCACTAAAATTGCTCAATCGTGGTCAATTCTCGTCAACGATGGCATCATGTAGCAACCTGTTGCCAGAGATACGGCCACACAATATCATGAAATATGGAGCAACATATAAAACTAGGCAATACGCAAACCGCCGCCACCTCCGCCGCCGGCGCCGCGGTCGCGCCGCCAGTCGTAAAAACAATACGAGAAAATTGACTTGATGGATTGTAAGGGAAACCCCCCTGTTTGAATGTCTGATCTTATTTCAAATGGAGTATAATATAGTATAGTTATGTTAGTTGTTAGTTTAGTTATGGCCAGTCTGGCGTGCGCGCGCGGTGTGTTGTTATTGTCGTCGCTCGAGCGCGGTCGGGGCGTCTCGCTCGCGCTGGGTTGCTTGTCTCACTCCGGCGGCGGCCGAGGCGTTTTTTATTATTTTATTTTTTTGTTGTGTGCATGCGTTGTTCATGCCAACCTGGTGGGCAAGATGACCTAAGTTAGCCCATCATTAGATATTTAGTGTGTACCCTTTCCCTTTTTCTTATTGTTTCCACGTGTAAGTATATTGTATTTTAAAGTAAAAAATCACAGTGTATCCACGAGAATACTGCCGACAAACTGTACAGCAGTTTGGCAGAAGTTTCATGTATTTTTTTGTATGTAACATTTCGTGAATAAAATTTAAATAAAAAAAATGACTAAACCGATTGGATATTTGGCTACTCATATTGGCGTTATTGTTAGAAGCAATATTCCCGAAACCATTTCCGCATTTTATTGTTTTTGCTCCAGATTGCACCACTTAATTAATCCAGATTGATCCATTAGTGTTGCCGAGCAATAATTGCTCAAAAAATTGCCCGTGTAAGAGCACCATTACAGTGACTGCGTTCTGCGTTGAAAACAAATAAGAAGTTCTATACTATCCTATTTTTATTAAAAAAAAATTGTTTTGAGTATGCCACAAGTCACAGCAATGCGACTTTTGGAGCGACGGTTGAAAACAGGGAGTCAGGTCTCCGGCCGCACTTGAGCATAGATTTTTACATTTATTATGTCAATTTCTGTTTCGTTATCGAGTTTTTAAATTTTGTTTTTTTGATTTTAAACTATCGAAATGGATAGGTATATTTGATGAAGTAGATCATTACCTACAATAATTTATTCAACGTAGATTAAAATAGACTTATATTTTAATCTTTGTTGAATAAATTATTGCAAACTTTAGCGTTCCCTTCAGAAATTTGAGAGACAAACAGGACGTGTTTAATTGAGAAAATTTCAAAAAAAGATACGGGTTGTCACAAGATGTGGTGCAAGATTTAATTCTATCTACGATATCCCAGATAGAGCGGTGGTGGCCAAGTGGTAACGGCCGCGACTTACGAGTTGTAGGTCGTGAGTTCGAACCCAGCCAGGCGCTTTACTTTGTGTAAATTATTTCATCACCACTGATCTCAAAACGGTGAAGGAAAACATCGTGAGGAAACCGGCATGTCCTAGAACCAAAAATTCGAAGACATGTGACATCTACCAACCCGCACTGGGCCCGCGTGGTGGATTACGGCCCAATCCCTCTTACCAAGAGGAGGCCTGTGTCCCAGTAGTGGGAACATTATAGGCTGATGATGATGATGGCGATATCCCACGATTTAAGAAAACCAGACAACCGTGGGAATCCAATAGCCCCATATTTGCAAATTCTTGTGTGTTTACGATTTTATGCGACGGCTTCATTTCAGGTGTTTTATTTTACCTTCACATAAATATGAATCATACAAACAATAAAAATCATTAATTGATTTATTTTAGTAGCGGCATTGCACTTTTCTATGAAACAACAGATTTTATTTTGAAAACCGACGATAAATAAATTAAAGGAGAAAAACAATACAGTATAATAAATATTTAACCTAAGCAGTAAAATTTAAACAAAAATATTATGTCTATGATTTGCACGCCGAAATTACGAAATTAAAACAAAAAATCGTAATAAAAATCTGCGGCGCAAAACTTGCGTGTACCTTACAACGAGCGAGCCCAGATAATACAGACCGCTCTTACTTGTACCGCCATTTGTGTCTAAATACTCCTTTAGCGTCGCGGTTCTGTGGCGAGTAGGGTTAACCTAGTTCTCAAAGAATTGGCGGCTTACGCACGTGTACAATTAGTCTACGCACAAGTTGTAGAATCAATTAACGTGTTTATTTTGCTGGGCAATCGCTGGGGAAACCTACCGCGCATGCGAATTCTTGTAGAGATGTTAGACTTTAGTTTTCGCTATCCAATTTTCGGGGAGTCTTGAAGGTTGGGTGGGACGCCGGCCGCGCCGCGTCGCGACTCGTATTTGTGGACATAAATCTTCTTGTTTTTTGATGTGGATTTGGTTTCAAAATTGACACTATCTAATTAATTCTAATAATACTTAGATTAGTTACTAATGCAAATTAAAATATCTTAATTATTCAGCAAAACCCTGACTGCAAAAGCATGACTGACACAAAAGTATATGATGATGATTTACATTAATTTAATTCATGTTAACAATTAAATTCGACGGAGGTATATTTATCGATAGTTCACTCGGTCTAGTAAAATGATAGTCGCCTGACTCATTTCGCGAGATTCCCGTTGAAATCAGTCGGTAGAAGGAAGCGGTTGACTTGACAGTATCCGCGCGCTACCGGTGTGCGGTACACGTCCTGATGCCACAGGCGACGAATCAAAAAATCAAAATCAAAATCAAAAGTCATTTATTCAAACTAGGCTGAGAGTCAGCACTTTTCGAACGTCAAAATTACATAAGACAGTCCCCCAAAAACGCCCACCCTAAAAAAAAAAAAAAAAAAAAAAAAAAATATCCCTCGCGATCAAGGTACGTCATTAAAAACTTGCTTTTTAAACTCTTTTAATTTTCCAATCCTTATTAAAGTACTCTCCACTAGCCTCTACACAAATTTTCATGCGCCTGAACCAGTTTTCGAAACACTTTTTCCAGTTCGCCGTAGACACCTCGTTTACAGCCTGCTCGAACGCTGACAGCGCAACTTCCGGCGACGAAAATTGTATCCTTTTGAACCACTTTTTTACAGTCCCCCAAAAAGGGCTCAGGGTCAGGGCTGTAAGGAGGGTGACCCAGGAGTTTGACCGGCGTGCTGTCCAGGAAGTCCCTCGTTTTGAGCGCGGTGAGCCAAGCGCGTTGTCGTGATGGAGCAGTAGCCCGCGGAGCCCTGTGTTTGGTCACTTGTTGCTCACAACAGAGAACTTCTGCCAAGCATTTGGTAGTATACTATACAGCATTGATGCTTCTTTGGTTCCGTAAAGGAATTGACACCAAGTAGCCAGTCAAATTGAAAAGCTCGCGATCTTCCCCCAGCTTCTAAATCACTTCGGAAGTGTCGAAGGGTGGGCGTTTTTTGGGAGACTTATGTATTTTGACGTTCGAAAAGTGCTGATTTTCAGCCTAATTTGAATAAATGACTTTTGATTTAATTTGTAAATAAATGTAAAAGAAAAATACAAAAAGGAAATAGACAAACATGCAACGAGAGTATCGTCCTCAATAAACATTTTACCGTTTATGTAGTGGCACATTTCGAAGCGTCATCTATATACAAAATTGCGTGTGCGTCGTAAAATTGATGTAAGAAATTACAAAATGGCCAAATTATGTAATGTGTTTATGCAATAGTTGTGTACCAGTGCCGTAGGTCAGTGTTTTAAGTGTTTATGAGTGAATGTGATAGATGAGATGGACCCAATGAAAAGACAAAACAGAACCTTGGAATCTGGAGGGTGACCCAATATGCCAAACACTATTTAAAGAGCTCCAAAAGCTCCAAAAACAGGAATTCGCCATTGACGCGTAAGAGATCCGAGTTTGCGGGCCGCCGTATGGCAAACTGCGGCCAAGAGGCGAAGCCCTGGTTCCATTCGTCACGCTACCTGACGGGGGCTTCGCGACTTCCAACAACAAAAACAGGAAGGAAATGATGATGATGAGAAAGGACTGATTTATTATTATTAATCAAAACGGTTATGTTGCTGAGCCAAATGGAGGCACGTTATGAAGAAAATGTTTGGTACTTCCGCATCGCGGCTACAAATAAAGTTATATAATAGCGATGCAGTTGATGTTTGTTGAATCGAACAAAATTGAAAGTAATTTTTAATGTTTAAATATGAAACATAAAATATTTAATGATATCTTTTTAAAATTCGAAAACATGTGACATCTACCAACCCGCACTGGGCCCGCGTGGTGGATTACGCCCCAATCCCTCTCACTGAGAGGAGGCCTGTGTCCCAGCAGTGGGAACATTATAGGCTGATGATGATCATGATAATGATGATCTATTTTACAATCGTTTTGACATGATACTACTTTATTTTTATGAAATACTTTTAATTATGTTTTTTCTTTTAACATTTGAAAATATACTAAATTTATATAATTATGTACAGACGCCAGCACATCAAGCTACTCCAATCTGTCAAATTTATTTGATAGATTTAAAACTTTATACCGTAAGCTTAAGGTTCATGTTCAATTGGGAAAATTTGACAGTTTGGGGTAGGTTGATCTGCTGGCGTCTGAACCAATGCACTTAACTTTGAGATAAAAAATGAGCACTTTATGGTGTCCTACGTTTTGGCCGCATTTTAAGAGTATATACCTACCAGGATTAAAGCATGCTCTATCCATCTATCTCCATATAACTTAGCCATGAGCCTCTTTAACGAAGCGATGATCACTGTGTATCACTAATGGATATCTCCTATCCGCACGCCTGTTCGTGGTAACTACCTGCGACACGGAACCAGTCACAATGGCAATGTCAAGTTTAGCCACAGTACAACTTTATCAAGTCGAGTGGAATGTTGATAGTGTATGCCAAATGTACCTACGTTAAAGGGGTGAAAATTAGGGTTCTGTTTGGCAAATCATTTCGTTCCGGTTCGTTTGAGGTACGGTTTAATTAACTAATAGATTATGTCATCCATCCTGTTTATTTGAAAGTTAGCTTCTATTTAGAGGTGATGTAACAGCCGACCTTCACGTAAGTTCACGGTGAGATTTTGCAGAATAGCGCTACAGGCTCTAAATTCTACGTAGGTGACTGATTTAAGAAAACAAATCTGACTTAAAGATTCATCTTGTAAAGTATTAAAGTAGCTCGTTACAGGTTACCTACTTGCGTCGCTGCAATAGGTAGATAATCTAATCTAATACTGACTTGCAGAGCATAAAAGCGTAGAGGGTTATTTATTGATATTGCAGGCGTAATGCAACTGGAGTGCTACAAGAAACTTTTGGCAACTGAATAACATTGACGAGGAGCCGTTGTCGGTGAACAAAAAATAAAATGGTGACAGTATTAACGACTTTGACCCCATTGAAATTAGTTAGTGGTAAAAAGTTGACAGCAAAATATAAAGCTTCAATTTTGTCCCACCAGTGTAACAACTTGAGGTATAGAATGGAATAATCCCTACATGTTCGCGACCCACTGCAAAGGAGTATAACCCTTATAACAAGTCCTGCTGGTGTACTCTAGTGAATCAATAAACACAGTGCGAATAATTAAGAAACAAACACTAATTTCCTGCGTTCTCTGAATGCTGTTTGCGTATACACTACACTTGACTCGAACCGGAAAGTGAAATTGTGTTTCGGCTCACTTTTCCTGTTGATTCAATTTGTTGTGGCTCCTAAGAAAACGTAACGCTTCACAGAGTTTTCCGATAATTCTTATGAATATTGGATATTTGATCTCGATAAATTGTTCTGGTGAAGAAAAAGGGTATGTAAAGAAAAAAAAAAGTATTTTGATAGTATGTTCATGGGCCGAGTCGTAAAGCCTGATAGGACTTTCCATCGACAAAAATGACATTCTTATTAATTCACCCCTACTTATGTATAAAGGTTTAGAGTTTTTCCTATGAAAGTTCAATGGTGAACTAGTGAAGTTGCATAGGTTTTTGAAAATAAAACCCCTTTAGAGGATGAGTTTTAGAAAATCCTTTCGTAGCGTAAGCATTTTGCACATGAGTTCTTCCTTTCCATTACGAAGGCAACTTTTTTATGGAAAAGAAGAACTCATGTGCAAATGTCATGTTATATTATGTAGTTTTACTCGCTCAACAGAAAGATGGGTAACCGCACTTTGAAGAAAGACGGTGCTGCTGCTTGATTGCCAGGAAACTAAAAGGTTAGCTTAGAATGTAATACAACTATACTTAAAATACTTTATGTGCAATTTATTACAACTGAATGGATTTAATATGTGTGAAAAGTTATTTTAGTAACAGGACAAAGGATTTATCAGATATTATCATCTTTTGTGGATGAGAAATACGCCATGAAATGACAAGGTCCATTAAAACCGTCTATGTGACAGTTATTTAAAATTCAACTGCTAGTAGTTTTTTGACTTACTAGGAATTGTTGTCAAAAGTGTTGAAGAAATTACCAGGTCGACTGTAGTGTGTAGCTGAGTCCCTAATCATCATCAGCCTATATTGTTCCCACTACTGGGACACAGGCCTCCTCTCGGTGAGAGGGATTGGGCCGTAATCCACCACGCGGGCGCAGTGCGGATTGGTAGATGTCACATGTCTTCGAATTTTTGGTTCTAGGACATGCCGGTTTCCTCAAGACGTTTTCCTTCACCGTTTTGAGAGCAGTGGTAATGTAATAATTTACACAAAGTAAAGTTCCTGTCTGGGTTCGAACTCACGACCTCGTAAGTCGCGGCCGTTACCACTGGGCCACCACTGCCTCCTCCTGAGTCCCTAATGAAGAGTAAAAATAAGGTTTCGTCCTTCATTCAGTTTTTAAAAACTCTAAAATATTATCTCCTAGCGATGACCCGATGACCTCGAGATAGTATAACGGCAGCGCTTGCCAGACTGGAATTTCTGGCTGTCATTCGTGAATGACAATCGTTACAGGTCGTTGGAAGAAGCTCGAAAGTCTGACCATCATAGTATTACCTAAAGGGTATCGTATTACTCAGAATCTGGGTTGTGGAGGTCAGATAAGCAGTCACTCCATGAAAAAATAGTACTATTCGGAGATATCATACCGACTGGAATCTTAACTGGCGTGCGCTACGTAAGTCAATGGAATTAAATACGTTTCTGTGGCATATTTTTCGTCGATATGTACGCGGGTGAAGCAGAGGAATAAAAAAATATATTGGCCTTTCAAATATCCAAAAGAGTATCCTTGAATGGTTCCATCTTCTTTTTCAGGTCAAAAAAGCAAAGTAAGCAGGACTATGGTCGATTGGCTAAGTTTCCTATAGTAGGTGCCCTAGTGTTAAGACCGGTCGTAAATAATACATAGCCGAGCATTTGCGAATAAAGGGTGGTCACAGTCCGCGCTGTTTTTAATTCATATGTTTCAGCTCTCAGTGCAAACTGTGGTATGTTAGTGGTGTGTACTTGGGTTCGTTGAAGCCCAAAGTTTTTTATGATGTATATAGCAACATTGCACTGAACAAGGTCTTATTACTGATTATTTAATAGTATATTAATTTACCGTGTTATCCGGTAACTGGGTTATTTAGGTCAGATAGACAGTCGCTAATTACTGGGTAATACGATACCCCTTGCTAAGACAGGTTTTCAGACTTTCAGGCTTCTGACGAGCCGTAACGACTAAAATATACACGAATGACAGCCGGTACCAACTCATGTGATTTCCGAGGGTCGAGGGTCTTCGTAAGTAAAGATGTTACCCAATTCTCGCTCACCTAGTTAGTATTCTCATTCATTTGACGTAATTCCGATCGAAAACATTTCTAAATAGTTCCTCTTTCTAATGTACCCTCATTCCTACGCTTTGGCAATATTCCTGAGCTTCATTCGTAGTTTTGTACATAATAGCGTTTTTTTTTTTTTTTTTTTTTTTTTTTTTTTTTTTTTTTTTTTTTTTTTTTTTTTTTTACATAATAGCGTTGAATTCATAGCCGCTGCAGTATGAAGGAACGCTGTCATTGCTAACGCGAATTCCCAGATCAATCTCTGTGATGAACTGATGATATGCAAACGCAATCGTGATCACTGTCATTGTTGTAGCTAGCTTGGTACCTGATCCTTACCGATAGAGTGGTACTGTTTTAGGGACTACCATTGAACTGATTCTAACGAAAAGTTTGATGGAATCGATGGATTATTTTGGAAATCGGGCAGGGCTATATCATGACATTTATACTTTATCATTCATTAGCCTAGGCTAGGTTTATATGAACTGTGTTGGGGTTGGCTTCCAGTCTAACCGGATGCAGCTGAATACCAGTATTTTGTATATTTCTATTCTGAATAACTCGATATCCCCTGGTAAGAGTGGGTGTCAGAAGTACTCATAGCGACTGTCAATTACGGTCGTGACCAACAAATTCAAGGTTGAACTAAACATGCCAATCGAAAACCGACCTTACGCTTATATAGAGCAACAGCAGATTTTCAACGTTAGGTAACTGGACATTAATCAACATAGTGATAAGGTGGGCATGAATCTTACGTCAGATGTAAGATTCATTTAGAGTTTAATTTGGCGTGATGATAAAGTTGTGAGCATAAAACCACAACAGTAATGTTGCAAGTATAAAACAAGTGGTTGTTATGACTACACTCGTCGTGATCAAGTACTGGTAGCCACGCTGACACACCGATGTGCGTTACTTCACACTCCGTTGACTGTAGTTCACAGATCGCTGATATTTTCACGAGTCTAGTTGCTTACGCGTCGAAGGGAAAGTTAATGGGGACGCGCCAGGGTAGCTCGCGAAAATAAAATTCATGCTGGACTTGATTCGCATCAGCAACACTATCAGCACAAAGGAAAATCATCGTGATTGCAGCACAAATAGTAAAACTCGGGTGCTAACGGTGTAACTGCTAGCATTCTCTGTGACGTGGTTGACGTCACAAACACAATCACTGTCCATAAATTTACAGTATAAGTTGACCTTGTATTAAATAGGTTTGCCGTACAATGAGAGGTCAGCTTTTACTGGAAGTTCTAGCTTGTCGTGTGTTTACTACTGAAGTTGGGCCGTCCACGATTTGTGACGTAATGTCAAACATGGACACTATCACAGTTTGTGTAGACCGAGAGTACGAAACTGTTTGGACAGCTGTGATATTTGACGGTTTGAGGCATTTAGTACTGTACAGATTTTACAAGGCGCAACGAAGTTAGGAAAGAGACATGCGATAATACTATCACATATATGTACATGTGGGAGAGTAAATTACCATATACTTGTAGACAATACACAAAACAAACCTGCCTTTTAACTTCTTTTCAAGCTGCTCAGCAATAATGACACAGACACACAATACATGACGTTCCCTTTCACAGCCGTCAGAGTGAAAAGCAACAACAAACATTGAATTCAGTTGTAGCGGATTCAAATGACGAACAAATATTGTTTGAGCAAACAACCGTCAGCTAATACAGAGTCTAAACACGCTGTAGTAAACAGGGAGTTCAAAAATTAATTTCATGTGTGCCTTAACGAACTGTGGCTAGCAGCGTATGGTAATTTAAGGCCTTACTATAGGCGTGACTGCAAGTGAGTGAGATTTGAAGGACAATTCTCTTACTTACAAAGTATCAATTTGAATACTTGCGCCCACCCTAAATAGGAAGTTCACTAGTTACATAATCATTGTAAATTGTCATTTTCCAAAAATTCTGGACAGTAATCGTTTAATAACTGTCGCCTTAGATAGTGCAAACTAAGTTATGGCGTTCAAGTAACGAAAAATCGACATTCGATTAAAAGACAAAAAGGTTTAAAAATAAACATTCTTGCTCGAAATTGATTGATATCTGGAATCGGAACTGTTAAGAATTCGTTCTAGAACCAAATCAAACGCTTGGTAGGGGTAACCTAATGGCTAATTACTGAGCTAAACGACTCCATTGTTTGAAATATTTCCCCTCGCTTATGCCGTACGTACGTTTCTATACATCGCATCGGTGTTTGAGTTATCAAGTCACTGATAAATATTTATATGCTTTCTGGAAGTGCTGGAAGTGAAGGAATTCGTCATGATAAAACAATTGAGGATCAGTCTATCAAAAACCAATCGTAACTGCAGTGGGTACCTATCTACTTGGCAGATGGCTGGTTGCATGATAAGCCGGTAATGTTCCCTCTTCTGGGCATAGGCCATCTGCAGCTTGAGTGGGCTATTAAAAACCACGCGGGCCCAGCGCTGAATGGTAGATGTTACATGTCTTTGATTCTAGGGAGTTTTCCTCTCGATGATTTCTTTCACCGTTTTGAGAGCATTTGTAAAATAATGTACACAAACTAAAAAGCCTGCCTGAGTTTGAACTCGCGGCAAATTATGCTTCAGTACTAGATACAACTGACCTAAACTTACAACTAGAACAAGGTTGACTGATGAGGACCCGTCAATATCGCTATTGATTGCCTCGAAACGTATTTGTCGATCATTGAACGTGATCGCCCTTCTGGACTACAATGTTGAATTTGCAAAATGTTGAATTCGCAAAATGTTGAATTCGCGAAATGTTGAATCCCAAAATGTTGAATTTGTAAAAAGTTGAATATCCCATCCGCACCACAATGTTGAATTTGCATAACGTTGAATTCCAAAATGTTGAAGTTGTAAAACGTTATTTTATCGAGATTAACAACAGTACAATAGTAGTCCTAAAGGTGTATTTTATTTATTAACATACTAAATTAAGAACAAAAACTTTTTACTTTAAAAAAATACTCCACTTGTAATCATTAACTAAAACAATAAAAATTCTTCACTTGTTTCCGTACAGACAATATTAATAAGACAAAACCATACCATGTTTAAGTGGAGTAATACACTCCAGAAGTTTGTGTGGGAAAAATGTGGACTAGATTCATCTTAATATGATTTTATATTACTTTAAAACGAGAGTTAAAAATATAACAATGTATACCTACTACATAATTTTACCAGGTGGTAGGTTCCTGTACAGGGCCGTCTATGTGGGTACCACCGCAGTGCCAGATATTCTCCGTGAAGTAGAAGTGTGGTCAATAGAATATTTGCCAAAAGACGACCACTGCTCAACATAGGCCTCCCCCAAATATCTCCACCGCGACCGATACTGTGGCTGTCGCATCCACAGGACTCAACATTTTGGGACTCAACATTTTGGGATTCAGCATTTTGGGATTCAACATTTTGGGATTCAACATTTTGGGATTCAACATTTTGGGAATCAACATTTTGGGATTCAACATTTTGTAAATTCAACATTGTAGTCCAGAAGGGTGATCGCGATACTCTCCCTTCAGAATGCTTGCTCATACCAACACTAACAAGGTGTTGCGCTTAAGGTGGAAGCGCCAGGGTACCCGCGATTTTCTTTTTACCTTTTGTAACTTGCAGGCACACTTTATGTTGAATGAAATACGATTCGCGATCGTAACACGTATGTACAGAATGTTAATATAAGAAAAAACCCATCTGCCTAAAAAATTAACTATAAGTAGGTAATTTAAAAAAATGGAAACAAGAAACTTTTTTTAAAGGATGACTATTAGATTGAATACTAAATGCAATCTCATGCAGTCGGAGGCATATTCTTAAATTTAACAATAAAGCCATGATACACTCTTAATTTAATTAATGAATAATCATGTAGTTTATGTTGTAACGTTGACTATTTTGTTGCTTTTTTTTATTATTTTACCATTTTTCATTCCAAATTACATGTTAGCATACAAGGTGCATTAATTTTTGCAAGCTATTTATGAAACCCTTTATTTTGATACCCCATTCATTAGGTTTTGAGAATGAAAAAAACATTCGAAAACACAATGTGCCGCCAAAAATCGGGCAATTTTTATTTTTCAATTTTGGTATACCCCGTGTCACTCTCACAATTAAGACGAATCTAATGGCACCTCTCAAGCTGAAATCGATCAAACAGTTTAGGTTACAGAGCGTGCCAAAAAAATATATTTACATACATACATACACTCGCAAACATATTTTTTTTTTATCAATACAACTCCTTAAGTTCAATTGACCCATTACCAGTTATTAACTCAAATTGCTAATCAGGCCAAGAGCATTCTTTGATCTTGAAAGAACAAAACTAAAACGTTGAAAACAGGATAGTGCAAAATAAAACCTGCGCAAAAGTACCGAGAGCCGAGTACCTTTTCGTGGTACTGATAAATTATAGTTTTGAAACTAGTGCGTGCTTTGTTATGTGGGTAGACCCTCTGTTGGGAGTACACACCTGTGATCACTTACCTACATTAGGGTTACCCTTGTTTCATCAAAAAGTGGCAAATTATCATTTCCCAAACATTTTTAATTTGCCATATTATTACTTTGGATTTGTACTGAAATAAAGATATTCTATTCTATTACTTAGCACATAATGGATCACTGCTGACTAAGGAGATAAATAATTTCATTTAATTTAAATAAACTCTTTAAAAATAATTGTAACGCAAACCTAATTGTGCATGGGCACGCCACGATTGCGGCGGTAAGTCCCCTCTTTGAGGAGTGGTTTGAGAGGCGGCATGGCGTCCTCACCTTCCGCCTGACCGGACACGGTTGTTTCGGGAGGTTCCTGTTTCGGATAGGGCGGGAGGAAACGCCCGGGTGTTTCCACTGCGAAGATCGCCCTGAGGACACGGTGGAGCACACGGTGGCGGTCTGCTTGGGCGGAGCACCGCCGTGTCCTCGTGGAGGCGATCGGCGGCGGCGATCTCTCGCGTCCGGCCCTGGTCCAGGCCATGGTACGGAGCGAGAGGGCATGGGGAGCCGTCACCTCCTTCAGCGAAGCAGTGATGCTCGCGAAGAGGGAGGCGGCGCACGTGAGGGAGAGGCAGCATATGCGCCCTCGCGACCCCAGCCGCCGCAGGATACGGAGACGCCCTGGGCGTCGGGAATCCCAGGCCGATTTCCGGCCACGGTAGGCATGGGCTTGCGGACGGCGAGTAATGGGTAGCTCGCTATCCGGTAAGGACCAAGCCCAAGTCGACGGCGCGTTGTGTTCCACGCGCGCCTCAAAGAGATGTCAGCACAAAAAATGATGGGGCCCGCAAGGGCCGATGTCTGCCAGGGGTGCGGGTTTGTTCGAAAGAGACACCACAGCCCCTGGCTTAAGGGCTACTGAAGGAACACGGGTGGGTTTTAGTCAGTAAAAGTCTGACACGCCCTCCTACTCCACCCAGAGCGGGAGAAGTTATTTGATGATTTCCCACCCAAAAAACAAAAAAAAAAAAAACCTAATTGTGCAAGTGAACGTTTGAACAATAACTTGCCTACCAACTAGTACTTTTACCAATTTTAATGAAGTCAAATGTTTATATCCAACTGAAATATTTTACGTATTTTACGAAATTTTTTATGTTTTTTTTTATATTTTACATATTTTACGCAAAATAAAATAAGCTAAATATTTAGTACAGCCAGTTTTCAATTTACCATTTCTATTTAGTCAACGACGACGTTTTATTACAAGGTACTTTTTCCACTTGGGACAAGTTTTAAACAGGAAATAATAATATTAATATTAAGAGACTGGTAGCCGTTTCTGGTTTTACATTCAAAAATATGTTACTGGCATTGTGTGGTCACAGCTCTAACCTAACCTAACCTGTTTCATAACAAATTATTTGACTAAATGTTTATTTCCTAAAGATTGTTTGCTGTAATAAATCATTTGATTAAATACCAAATACATTAATGGTATTATCCTCGATAATATTCTGCCAAGTAAAAATTGATCAAATGAAAATGTGTGTGCTAAAATCATTCCAAATATTGCATTGGTATAAAAAGGTTGCTAAAATTTGTTTGGATAGTGAAATTTTCTCAAAATAGTTTTTGTAAAACTGCAGGATCCCCTCACATTGAGTACTTATACTTTTTACGTTGAACCGTGTTCAAAAGACCATTTCAGACCCCACCCTATGCAGATTGGTGACATTTTCTTGGTCAGATCAAGTAGTTTTTTAAACATGTTTGATGTCTAAAATGAATTGTACAAAGCTTTATACAAATCATTTTAGACGTCAAACATACGACAGATGATTTCATTTCTGTGACTAGGTACTTACAGAAATGAAATCATCTATCGTTTGTCTTCGAAACGTAGGTAACTTGTTAATTCTTGGAGTTCTAGTCCTCTTTTCTCGTATCGACGCAAATTGTTCAAAAATAACTCATCACAATTAACCTATAGTGTTCTTTAAAAAAATTGTAAACGAGGAAAGGTAGATAAACACAGCCTGGATGTAATCCCGGATGTACCTAGTTTAATCTCGGCCACGAATGCGGACACACCACCCGGCGCCCAAACATATAGCTATATCCGGTCCGTAATAGTTTCCCGATGCCGCATCCAACAGAACACTTTCGCTGACAGCCTCTTCCAACAGAATCTAAGCGGGCTTAATGTTGGTTTTGGATTGTGAACACATATACGAGCTGTAATAATGATGACTTTAAATAAAGCATTTTAAGAGCATTCTCCAGTCAGGACACTTGAGTTCCTCTGGTGCCAAACGATCATAATGCTACGTAACATAGAATTGATTTGAGCGCCCTGTCGCACAAATACAATGGAACTGAATTGAATGAACATCTGGATTACCTATTCTACAAGTCAGGTCAATCGGAAAGCAATATCTCTTTAGGAAGAATAGAGGGATTGCATTTACTTAAGAATTCTGTCTCCCATTGTTCACATATTGTTTTGGGAAAACAATGTATTGTAACATCTTTTATTTTAATGAATAACGTAAATTTTCTTGGTTTAGAACTATTTAAGTAAGTTTTCATATTATTTATTATTGCACTGGGGCATAGGCTTCTCTTTTTCCATTCCACTTCTTTATATTTTGTGGACTAATATTGTCTGTAGGTGTCAAGCCCTTCCTGCTAACTTCTGCGTGTGCCTCGATGTCACCAAACGTTTTCTGAGATCCAAATGGTGGCAGATTTAGCCTATGACTCGTTTGACATGTGGCAAACGTGTCCGGCACTGTCCCACTTAATCTTGACTTCTTTTTGTGGGACTGCAGCGATTTCTGTTTTGGACCGCAGCACTGTGTTCCTGACACGGTCCGTTAATCTGACACTCAGAATGCTGAGCGCCATACTACAAAAGTAATTAGGTAATATTGCAAAACTCCACAATACTAAGCATAGGGAATACGAAAAGCTCAGTTGCACCTTCACATATTTATACCGTTGAAGTGTAATGTTTACAGGATTTTATATTTACTCTCATGGCCGTGTTTTCTTTCTGATCTGTCGGATGTAATATGCTGCTGACACGTTACGGCTGAAATCCATAGAGTTCTCCAGAATCCAATAATTGAATAGGTACCTTCTGCATCGCGATAGTTGAGGCACTCACACTTTTAGGCGTCTATAAGTTATTAACTATTATGGAAAGAAAACTTGACCCTACTAAGCAACCATTCAATGTCCTATGTGTAATTTAATTTGAATGCCTTTTAAATATTGTATACCTTATGAAATGATTTAAGGAGCTTTTTCTAGTATTTACTGTGTTAATATTTACTGTCCTAAATGTTTATGGTATCTTTTAAATTAGCTTTAGTTTGCAGCGGAGCAGTGGTGGCCGAGCACTTTACTTTCCGTAATTCATTCCAACACCACAGTGACTGCTCTCAGAACGGTGATGAATATCATCGTGAGGAAAGACATGTCCTAAAACCAAAAATTCTAAGACATGTCTAATCTAAGAACCCGCACTGGGCCCGCGTGGTGAATTATGGCCGTTTCTTTCTCACAGAGTGACGGCCTATGTCCCACATTATAGTCTGATTATTAGTTTGTATCTCGACAAGAAACACATTTCTTAAATTTCCAATTTCTTTCTCACGTTTGAAAGCATACGTTTTATTTGTTCCAAGTGAGTCACACTAATCAAGTGTTTGCGCATACATCAGAACCAGTGGTGTGTGCAGTAAGTTTACTTTCAGATATTTCAGACACACTGCATTCAGTCTACAAACATTTATTTTTACTAAAATTATCTTACTGACGGATGCGGTCACGTTTAGTAGGGATATTGATCCAAAGAATAGCGTTTTAGGTGTCTCAAAAACGTCCTAAGCTTTAAACCCGTCATCGATTAATAGACTACAGGCTAAGACACTACCTACTTCAATAAATAAATAAAAATTAAGTTATGTACTGTCCATACAAGGAATGAGATTGTATGCCAGGTTACCATCACGATCTCACATCATCGATTCGAAGGTTACTCGATTAGGTACGCGGACAAAACTTTGTCTGAACTCAGGACTTTTAAACAGGTACCTACATTATATATCAGTGAATAATGAGACCGTACAAGACAGTCGTAATATGCATTTCAAAATTGACCTACACCGTAATTGCGTAATTCATTTTCAATCATAATCCGGAGGATATTGCTAATCCATTGCTTCTAAGGTTTGAAAAATTCGCCTACTTACCAATATTACTAACGCGAACGAGCTTGTAGCTAAATGATAACAGCCACAAAGCTCGATCGATCAGTTAAGCTGGCCCGGTTGTCATTCATGGATCGTTGTCATTCGTTTTGTTACGAGTCGTTAGATGCCCGAAAGTCTGACAACCAGTCCTACCAAGAAGTATCGTATTACCTTGTTACTGAGTTGTGGAGGTCAAATAGGTAGTCAATCCATGTAAATTGTAAAAGAAACCTAACAAAATACCCAATAACAATTCATTGGCCATTGGCTTTCAGACCACAGTTTCAAAACGGCAGTGAAAATAAAAATAAAGTAGTTCGAGGACAAGTACGGACATAAAAGCCATTTCTGTTGAACCCTTTGCGAAAGAATGGACATCAGATAAAAGATCCGGCACAAATCCCTGACTCCCTGAAGGATCCTGCTGCTCAGAATGACATTAAGTTTTATTTACTAGAGAATGTGTTTCGTCGTTGTAAGCTACGTTAGTATTGAATATTGGCACGACATCTTTTCACATATTTTTTCCAGAACTCCATACTTATTTTAGAGCTTGTGACTAGTTAATTAATAGTCACACGGGTTGGTAAATCAGGTTAAGTTACGCGGTTGATTTGTCGATGAGCCACTATCGTTATAGTAATAACAAAAAAACCGTACTCGTTAAGACATTTGTCCCGACTCTCATTCGTGAATATTTGACAGTCATTACAGGTCATCAGAAGCCCGATCAGTCTTACCAAAAGGGTATCGTATTACCCGGTGACTAGGTTGTGGGGGTTAGATAGGCAGTCACTACATGTGAAATACTGGTACAACTGCATCTAGTTAGACTGGAAGGCGACCCCAACATAGTTGGGAAAAGACTAGGCAGATTTCAGATTGAACTATCTAATTATTGAAAAGATACTTACGGCTCGTTGTAATACTTCTAAATTATTTTTCATTTTTGAAGTGAAAACTTCTTTAGGCGCGTTGAGCACTTTTTGGGTGAACAAAAATCATGGAACTCGCGACATCGTAACCGAACGCTTTCCATGAGCTATGTGTATACTGTGTAATTTTGGGTGAACGAGCACACGGATGAGTTGCGCGTTGCTTTTGGAAAAGCCACTTTCTTTCGTTAGAAAATTCTAATTCTTTCCCCCTTTCATCCCTTTCTTTCCTTTTGTATTTTGATCGCAAAAATCTGTGTTGTTACCTTTAATGGCTGAAGTCGATTGCTCGTTTATCATTTTTTACCGAGAGCAATCAGGACCCAAGGACCCAATGTGAAATCCTGTATTGACGATTAAAAAGTAGGTACACACGTTGTTCAACTTTTCACTTCTGTCGGCACTACGGCCACTGTTTTTTTTAGTTCATCTGTTGTGCTTATCTGATGTCTTATACGATTATAACACTCATGATGGCGAATCGTAGTATTTGCTTTCTTTTTGAGCACTAAGTTTTTAATTCGCTACTTAAAACAATCTATTTATTTTCGATGATATGCGCTGTGCACTATCATCGAAAACTATGGAAAGAAACGGGCTAACTAAAGCAATGGATACTGAATAATTGAGAAACCCAACATGGTAAAGTATTGTTCGATAAAAAGAAAGTGATATGTTTGGGTTCGAAGGTTGACTGTCCCTGGGTAGTATAGCCGCGTCACACGGAATTTTTATTCACTGCTTTTTTGTTAACATTACACAGAATGTCGAAAATAGATAGAATATTCCAGCCAATTACATTGCAGAGTTAACGTTACACATTAACAATACTAGAAAGAAACATGAATCCAACCTTGACTTGTCCTTACAATACTTATTTACACTCAAACAGGATGCAGCGTAATGCCAGTATTTTACATGGAACGACTGCCTACATCTATCTATACGTATACCATAAATTAAAGTTCCTTTTCATCAGATCTTGACCGCGTTGTTCCCCAAACTACGCAA
The DNA here is from genome assembly GCA_949987655.1 of Polymixis flavicincta. Lineage (NCBI taxonomy): Eukaryota > Metazoa > Arthropoda > Insecta > Lepidoptera > Noctuidae > Polymixis > Polymixis flavicincta. The sequence continues at coordinate 2,377,547 of OX465171.1, read as the reverse complement.
TGGATTTTGATGCGGTTTTTAACACCATTTTACTCAGGAAGGTTTAAAAATAAATTGAGATACAATGACCAAATCTTCATGTTTTATTCACTAGTTGGTAATATAGACCAGATTCCTCACAATGCCTACCTCATAGTTATGGTATTAGCTTATACTATACACGTAATAAAATCGTAGTGGAGTCAAAACTAAAGAATTTTTTTATAGTGCGCACATAGTATGATGGGAAGTTTTTATTGTGACTGTTATTTTAGTAAATTGTGGTGTCTAACGATTTCAACGCGATCGAAGTCGCGAGCAGAAGCTAGTGTATATGTCACCGTAACATTGTACATCGTCTGTTTATAAATCTATCTAGGGAGATTACAAAGTATCGAAACATTGTGAACTGCAAAAACCATTTACAATTTAACGCACTATTTTTCGATGGTTTATAATCTGTCCGTGGCAAACTGACAAATTGTGAACTGGTATCAAAGTTGCAGACGGATAGTACCTTGTGCTATTACTAAATAACCAAGTAACTGCCACTAACTTGGAAGTAGCACTCGCCGACCCCTGCCGCGGCACTGCTCCCTTCGCTCGCTCGGCTCCTGCGCGATTGGTTGCAGTTCTAACCTAACCTATTCGGTCGGGGGGTGCCATTGTAAGCAGTATGGTGCAATTTACAATTTATTGGCATGGCAATAAATATTTGGAACGGGCCGATATTAATATCGGCCCGTTCCAAATAGGTTAATGTACTGTTAAATCTGTGCCCATATCGTGCCCCTCTCAAGTTTCGTAGCCTCATGAACTTCGAACTAACGGTTACAAAGCAGAGATCTGAGGGGCAATTCTGGTAATTTTAAGAACGTTCACAGTCTGATCTCAGTGTCAATCTGTCAAAAATTCCTATACATTTTTGTCAATTTTTTGAAATTCGATTGTCGCTGAGATGACACTGCGAACGTTTTTAATTACGAGAATTGGCCTTCTGATATCTAGATGGTATCAATTCAGTTTATTGTTTACTCAACAAAAATAAGGTGATTGCGCAGCTGAACCCGACAAATAGACATCTTCTTTTTTTTGCATATTGCAATGTCACGTAGTATGTTGATAAAAATACGATTCACGATTGTAGGAATTATATATTTACTGAATCATAATCGATTCCATATCCACGCCTTAAGGGTACACAAGTCGCGGGCTCGAACTCACTGGTGGGCCTGGCTATAAAGCACGCTGTCTCACCAGGCTTCGAGTCCAACAGAGGTAGTATCAGTGATGAGCAGTTAGACGATAGTCTACACGCACAACATTATTGAGTGAGCTGCAGGATCAGTTACAGTAAAACAGGCGCGTAAAAAATTCAGAAAAGTCCTTCGGAAGATCGGGTTTTCTGAAAAAAACACTGCATAAATCAATGACCGATTACCTAAGTTTATATAACTTTTCGATAATTGAACTTTGTAGGTACCGTCTTAGTTTTGGAGATTTTACACTTCTTTTATTACTTAAACATGTCCAAAGTTACGTTAAATTATCAAGAAAAACGAATCTTTATTAGCTCATATATATTAGTATTCTGTTTCCGTACCGACAATATTAATAATGAGGCAAAACCATACCATGTTTAAGTGTTGATGTACATTGTCAAACAGTGGAGTAAAACCCTCACGAAGTTTGTATGGAAAAAATGTGGACTTGTTTCACCTTAAGTCACCACCAAAACTCGCCAGTGCAGAAACTCCAGCCAATATTTTTTGTCGGATCCCGTTTACCGGCCACTTCTTATTGAAACCTTGCTAACTGGATCCTGAAATCTGGAGCCAGCCTTCTTGGCTGTATGCCACGCCATAATACATTATAAAATTCCTTTATATTTTTAAACTTTTTTGCCTCTCGCTTTAATTAAGAACGCCATAAGTTACTCCTACACTTTGTTGATTCTTGCAAAGAAACTGAACTTTATCCTTTTAAGATAAAAGTTAAATTAAACATTTAAAAAACCCCCGACACAAACAAAAACTCTAAAAAGTAAAACAATAATATTTATTGGCATTTTACGTTGCAGGTAATATTTTGATCAAGGGATGGCTAATGAAAATACTAGGCCTCTTCTGTTTGGCGTTATCGTTGACCGTCCCCCGACTTGACAATGCTTTGATCAAAAAATTACCTACGACTTAAAAGACCAATGTTTATTTATTTTTTACTTTTAATAGTTTTTGTCGAGATTTTTTTTTTTTTTTTTTTTATTTTTTTTTTCCTGCTTTTTAAACTTAATGTCTCGATCTGCGCAGCGTTGTGTATGTTTCCCACAGTGAAGTTTGTTACTAATTTATCCTAAATCCTTGTCCTTATCACCATGTATTCATATCCAATTCATTGAAACCTTTTCAATGAGCCCAAACACGATACTTCTGCTGTTTGTTGGTGAGTAACTTGGGGATTCTGGAAATTCTAGGTGTTGCCCCAGCATCAGTTCAAGGTTACTTTGTTTCGTCTAATATCATTGAAGTAATAGAATACCAAATTTCGACTTGATCAGACCCGTGGAATATGCTCAAATACCTTCATAAACCAGAAAAGAGCTGATAATCTTCAAATGGCTGAACCTATTTTGATGAAACATATCTAAGAACACTCCCGACTAATTAAACTTTCAAACAAAAAAAAAACAAGATCGATTCATCCGCATACACACCCACACACACACAAACACACAGACACACAAGTCAAACTTATAACACCCCGTCGTTTTTACGCCGGGAGTTGAAAACATAAAAACAGTGAATGTGTTTCAGATTACAGCTGCAGCGAAGTAGTTAAGTTGTTCTGGAATACTCTTGAGATTAGGTTTGAATCATCGTAGTAGATCAATTAATGATCAGCGTTCAAATGTTGGCTAATGTCACTGTCACAGCATTAAACGCCTTATTTATATGCTACTGAAATCTGACCACATTACCAATGAATCAGTTACTTAGCTTATCGCTATATGACAACGACAGTCTTGTTCATTTTGTTTAAGCTAGTCAAAATATTCAACAAATTATTGGACCTCAGTTTTTTTGTTTAAATTACCAACAAGCAATTTATTTGGAATGTTAAAATAAAACATTGTATCCATATGGTATCGAATACCATTAATAATATAGAAACCTTGTCGAAATTCATAATTTTCTGAATTAATATAAATAACACAATTTAATGTCTGGTTTATTTCTAATCACCATGGATATAAAACGACATTTTTAGAATATCTGCCATGTTTGTGCTTGATTCGACATAAAAGGACGTTAAAATCCCGCAGTTATTCCCGTAATTACTGAAATATTATCGTTTAATGCGATCCTCATCATTATACCCTCCAGTAAAATAAAAAAAGTGCTTTAATGTAAAATTTAAAACGCTGCATGAGCAAAGCACATTTTTCTATAATGTACACTTGAAAACTACGTTTCGTGCCCGTAAAATCTTTTATTAAAAAAATCAAAATCACCCATTACTAGCTTTACAAACGCGATGTGACACTGGTTGGAAATAAAAATACCTGGACTATCCCCACTCCAGTTTTAAAATAATAATTCTTAGCAAAGCGGGATTTATGAATTCTTCGTTCTCATGTTTTGGGTCAGCATTCGATCGTTTTCAAATTAAAAACCTTTGTTTGTACGATTGGGGCATTCTTCCTAAAATGGAACTGAAATAGAACACGAGGAAGGAAGGAGTAAAAATAAAAATAAGCAGGCGCAGTTCGAGTCCGCGCCGTTTGTTTTCATGAGAACGTTCGGTTACAGCGGTAACGTGACGTAACCTAGTGAGAGAAGTTTCCATAAAAATCCAAAGTAATATATGCTAGGCACAATAATGCCAAGCTTGCTCGATGCCGACTACAAATAAAAGGTCACATTGACATCAAACAAATTTGACTTAACGATGGGATTCTCTAACTTAGCTCAGCGAGCACAGTTTTGAGACGAGCGAGCGAAGCAAGCCCATAGATCATCACCGTCACCATCGCCATCAAACGGTGGCGGCCCCGTCCAGGCCACGGAAGGGAAGAGCGCTGCTCAGAAGCACCGGCACTCCTCCTCTCCCGCAGCCCGTAACCCTCAGCCGCGATGCCTCCCATTCGACATCGCGGCCCACCTTAGTTGCGGTGCACCTCACCGCAACCTACTTTTTGGCCGCTACGTCAATGGCTTGAAGGCAAAAGCCCTGACGAGCGGCCCCACCTTTGGGTTCCTCTTGGCTTCACCGTGGCTGGAATCCACGGTTACTGAGCCCCCCCGCAACGACAATGCGGGAACCCACACGGGGGGGAACCTACTCCACGTCAGCTTTCAATACAGATAAGCGAGCGGAGCGAGCCTTCTCCACAAGAGCGATAGGAAGAAGACCTCTCCAGACCATTATGCGTATTGAGCCTTCCTACGCCACGAGTGCCAGTTTATTAGGTGGCCTTCACTATTTTCTAAAGTGTGGTGTGAGTAAGCTCGCTAAACACGGTTTTCTTTTAATAGGGGCTCGCTTTGCTCGCTCAACGGATGTGAAAGCGTACTCCGCCCACTCTTGGGGATTCGCGTTCAATTTTTGCTGAGAGCAAAAATTGACACACATACATGTGACCGTGCGCGTACCACAGTGTTAAAATACTTACGAATCAAAATAACCCCATCCAGCCGGATGCATCGCAATCACCTAGTTGTTGCGTAATGCTGACGGCTATCAGCGAATATAATATTAACACTTAACAGAAACTGAACATATGTTGTACAAGTACCTTTGTTTTTGTTGCACAAAAATAGCGTGAAGAGCTGCAGGAAAACCTACAGGATACCTATGGGATGGTCAAACCGGCTAGGGATTAGACTAATTTTGCTCAAAAAATAAATTAGTAAAACAGCATTCCAACGTTATCAATCCCAAATCAGGCCCATTAAAAAAAGAGGGAAAACAAAATATAAGAACCCCCCAGAAAAAGTCAGTAATCAGAACAGCACGTGTACCTACTGGGCAGGCTACTGAAAGGCTGAACAATTCAAAAAGTGACTTCCACGTACTTCCCTATTCCGGTCACGTATAAGCACCGGCAAAAATATCGTTTTTTCTCAGGTTATGCCGGCAAAATTATTTAATATTTGTGAATTTGCGAACTTTCTCATTAAAATAATGTTATTTTTATTTGGATATTGACATTCATAAAATTTCATCATTTTTGAGAGCCCCGTTGGTAATATAAATCCCGATGCTATTCACTGATAGTTCAAACGGTAAAAAAGAGATGAAGAAAATGTTTGTACCAATGTGAGTTACCCATAACACTGCCAATATTAATCATTGTTGCATCCAGGGCGTAATAATAGTAAGAAAATAGTAGTATAAGTTCAGAGCCCAATCTTAGAATAAACTAGCTTTTGCCCGCGACTTCGTCCGTGTAGAAGTCGTAAGACACCATAATGATACATTTTATAAAACTTTCCTGTATAGTTTCTACTTTAGTAGTTATAGTAACAGTACAGTTGTCCATGTGAGAAGCAGCTTGTACTAAGGTTACCAACCGCAGCCTTCAGTGTCTGCCCCTATGATTGGTTGATAGTCATCGCGAAGCATACGCTGCCAGGCTGTTGCATGCGTTTAAACTGAAAGGCTTAATTGTGGGGAATTAGTTGTATACGCGGTATAAACACTGTCTCGCGAACGCCACAACCTGTTAGAATTTCCACTACATGAGGATTCACTGCAAAGACACGACTTTAATTATCCAGTTGCCTTCAATTTGCTAGAATACTGTGGATAATAGCTGCAGCTTGATAATTTTTGTGCGATAAAGTGCCCCTTCACACCCAAGAACTATTTTGGTATGTATTCTACTGATGTCCTGCTAACCAAATACATTGGATCTTCTTAAGAAGAAACTACTGTACCAAAAGCCTCAGGGGATCCATCCGAACGCTCGCCTCTGGTAGAGTAACTTCACCAACTTTTATAAGAACATTGGAGTATTCTTGAGCACGTATTTATCCGCTAAGTTGAACACGGATGTTGATGAACAAGGGCAGTCTTTAAACTTGTCACCATAGAGTCGAACTTTTCAACAAACTATTTAACTCGTCAGTCTTAGTTCCTTGCGTCACCACAGGAAGTTTTTGCCGGAAATCGCCACTAAAGAGAAATAACACCACCAATCACGTTTTGGTTCCTGCGGATGTCCTGCTGAGTTTTGTTGCAGTTTCCACTACTTTATTATTTGCCCGAGTGCAGTCCTCTCAATCCTCGAGGATAAAAACACAATCCCTAGGCACGCGCCTGTTGCCACTAGTGCGCGTGACACCCCAAAAACAGGTGTTTCGTTGCTCTTTAAATCGATAGGAATCATATACATGGCGTGAGCTGTTTTGCCACCAAGAAACAATGTGATATACTGGTGGTATGATCAGCCTATAATGTTCCCACTGCTAGGACATAGGCCTCCCGGGAGGGAGTGAGCGGTTATTCACCATGCGGGCCCAGTACGGTTTGTAAGATGTCACATGTTTTCGAATTTTTGGTTCAAGGACATGCCGTTTCCCTCACGTTGCTTTCTTCATCGTTTTGAAAGCAATGGTGATGAAATAATTAACTAAAAGTAAAGAAATTTTGTAGCGGACGACAAGGGCGCGTCCAGCACCCACATTCATCTGTGACAATCTCCCATTATTGGTGCCGTGCGGTCCTTCGGCTCCCTACTATCTGAGTCGATCGACTGCGCTGGCGGCACACATCACCACGCACAGAATGCGGATGTGTTGTGGTACAATCCACAAATAAATCGGGGAGAGACGGGTAGCGAAGAGGCGGCAATGTTGAAATAAAATTCAGATTTCTTACTTGAGTCTTGTTTGCAGATTTCAGTTTCTTTCTGGTTGTTGCATCTTAAGTGGGCATGGACCTCGGCCTAGGGCGTCGCTGGGGGGGGATAGCAGAGTCCACCAAGTGACGACATATGGCACGACTTTTATCCGGGCGTACTTTACAGATGTTCGCATTTTATGAGCCCATTTTTACTTGTTATTTTCACTGAACCAAAACCTTTTTCTGAACCTTTATTTTAATATAATTTTATGCTTGATCCTTAATCATTTTAACAAATAACCTTCCTTATGTCGTCTTAACTGTATAAATAACCACATACCTACATTAAATCTGATTATTAATTACGATTGCGGATCGCATCAAGATTGACGATTCTTATGGGTGCTAGAGAAATTTATAATACCACAGTAAAATAGCAGAACCCATAGAGAACGGAATCTTAGCGGCAGCAGCGACTTGAGACGCCAAAATAATATTCGGGGCTGTGTAATTATATAGCGATTATTCGTCAGTCTCATGAATTGTCCAAGTTGTGACGGGCCAGCGCTTCCTATGACCAAACGGTGACGCCCACTGACACAATTGCTTTGTATGGACAGCAGGAGCTATCAAGACGGCTCCGTGCTCTGTGGTAGAACCACTTTATTTGCGAAGTAAATCGTGGTTTGCATTGGACCACGTCAGCAGAGCAAGCATCGGTATTAAAGACTGCAGTAATTTACAGTCGCCGCGCGGCACGAGGCTATTGATACATGGAATTAATATTCCATGTATCAATTGGTCACTCCTGCAATTCCATTGGCACATCTGTGTTCATGGCAATTAAAGGGTTCCGATGAAGGTCATATTTCAAAGAGATTTGAAGTTAAATGATTTTGAAGATTGAATTCGGTGTTTCGTTATTTTTAACCAACTTCAAAAAGAAGGAGGTTATCAATTCGTTATGTTTTTTTTATTTGTTTTTTTTAATGTATGTTCGGGCATAACTCCGCGGATTTGCAAAATTGTTTTTTGATCTGATGAGAGATTTCGGAGACAGACAACGGAACTCTTCAAAAAATTACAGCAAATCAACCGCGAATGTTGCTATCGCATAAATATGCATTGTTTTGACCCCGAGGATGATGAAATTTCGAATTAGTGTGGAGTAGGTAACTAAAAACTGAAAAAAAAAAACATAAAAATTACAACCGACTTCCAAAAACAACACTACAAAGCTCAAAATAACTTTAATTTCGGAAGTCGGTGACTTTGGATGTGTATTTTAATTATGCCTTCCGAAATTAAAGTTATTTTGAGCTTTGTGGTGTTGTTTTTGGAAGTCGGTTGTAATTTTTATGTTTTTTTTGTAGTGTTGTTTTTGGAAGTGGGTTGTTATTTTTTTGAAAAAAGTTTTTTTTATAAAACTATAGTCGTTGTTTACACATTTATCAGACACGAAAAAAAAAAACGATGCTTATATATTGTAAAGAAAGCTTCCCAGCATGTAGGCTATAGGACAGAAGATAAAAAGAGATTTAGACAAAACCAAAGACACAATACTTTTATTTACATTGAATAAACAACATGAATACTTCTAAATAGGGGGTGACGTCACGGACGGTTTGCGGTGCACATCAGCTGTTCGTGTCAGCACTCATAAAAAATAAAACACCTATCAGTTCACAGTATAATTCGTGTTTACGTTAGCACTATAGTGTTCCTTACGCGTGTGGTTGTTTTCAAAGCATTTTAACTGCAGTTCGGTAGAGTAATAAGCGCATTAAAATATCTTCAATTTAACCAACTATTTTGACGTTGAGGTCATACGGTTACATTGTGCCACCGATACCCCCAAAAAGTGCAACTTTTTTACATTTTTTGACAACAGTAAACAACACTACCACAGATTGTTTAAAGCGAATCAATAATTCGTTGAGCAGCAGGCGCCATCTATCGTCTAAAGGAGCCGTGAGAAAACCGTGCGACATCTATTTACTCCTAGCCGTACTATGGTGAAGTGTGCAGCCTGCGGTAGGTTTCTTTCTGCGAAGGGGGGCGCTGCGTGTGGCAACTCGACTTGCTTTAACAGGTATCACCTCGCTTGCTTGCTGTTGCCCGATACTTCGCAGATAAGCAGTGGCTGGCTGTGCCCTGAGTGCAGGAAGAAGCTGCCAAGGGGAGACAACAGCGCCACACCCGTCAAGGACCTGGGTAGTGGTCCTGCTGTTACCCCAGTAGCAACGTCGACAGCAGCAGCAGCCCCCGTTAAGTTGGCGTCGGGATCCGCAGCGGACTCTGTTGCAGCAGCGGCAGCACCAGGCTTAGGCACCATGATCAGGTCGCCAGACGCGGCGACTCAGGCTCGGGGCACTTTGACCAAGCCCCCTGTTGCCGAGGCCAAGGTGCTTTCTCGGGCTGGTAGCGAGCAGGGTGCTGATCCCTCGCCAGATACACAGCTGACCCTCCGTGAGGAGATAAGGCTCTTCCGTTGCGAGCTGCGGGAGGTTCGAGATGAAATGCGAGAATTTCGCCGTGAGATGGCCGGCCTGCATTCGTCGTTGGGAGTCTGTACCGAGCGGGTTGACAGCCTGGAAGCCAGGATTGAGGCATTAGAAAGTCGGCAAAGTGATGCAGTGCCAGACTGCAAAGTAAGCCAGCTCGAACGCGTGGTATCTAAGTTGCAGCTTGACCTCAATGACCGCGAGCAGGATCTACTGGGCTCCGACCTTGAGATCGCCAACATCCCGGAGACTCCTGGTGAGAATGTGTTGCACACCGTCGGGCTGGTGGCAGCAAAACTTGGGGTGACTCTCGACGAACGGGACATAGTGTTCGCGCAACGAGTGGGCCTGCGAGCCGAGCGAGAGCCACACACGGGCTCTGCTGGCAGCGCGAGTCCGACCGGCGGAGCGGGCCCGGGGGGAGCAGCGGCGGCGACAGCGCGCGGGCGGCGCATCGTGGTGCGCCTGACGCGGCGCGCGCTGCGCGATGACCTGCTGCAGAGCGCGCGCGTGCGGCGTGGAGCTACCACTGCGGACCTTGGTCTCCCTGTGCCCCCGCGTCGCTTCTTTGTCAACGAGAGGCTCACCAAAGCAAACAGACAATTGTTTTACCGAGTGCGTGAAGCTGGCAGCCGTCTCGGCTGGAGGTACACGTGGACGAAGTTCGGTCGCATTCTAGCTAAGCAGGGCGACGGCAAGTCTACCCACTGCATCCGCTCTGAGGAGGACTTTGGGCGTGTTTTTGGCTGCGACATGCCTACTGAAAGGGAAGTCTAATTGCAAGCATCCTAGTATAGTCAACGTTAATCTAAAATGTAACCTTTTCATATTTGTTTGGTTTGTAATCAAGTGTGTAAGTTTATCTTGTGCGAGGCCGGCAATGTTCCTGTTTCAGTATCCGTTGGTTTCTCTCGGTGGCCCAGCTGCTCGACCGGAAACTATTTATGTATATTTTATAAGTATCTCACTTCCGCTAACTACTTTCACGCCTTCAATATTTCTTATGGTATTTTTATTATATTTACGTTCTCTATATATCGTAACAAAGTTGTTGTCAGCCAAGTGGCTGACTATGTACATTTCTACAATATTTACAACACCTGACTTTATATATTTGCGAATTACACGTAACATTAGGTATCTCAGTATATTTACACTTCATATTTTTATGCCAAATTCAACACTATATAATATTTTCGATGCTATCTACTATTTAAAACATTTTGCTATTATATACACTACTATTTACAGAGAACAGGACAAGACATCTTAAAGTTGGATTATTCAATGCAGGGTCGCTCGGTTCACGCCATGAGGAGTTTCTTGTCGCTATGGAGAGTCTATCGGTAGACATCATGGCAATAAATGAGACCTGGCTCAGGCAGGGAGAGGAGGGTCGCGCGCCGACAGTGCCGGGCTACCGGCTGCGGCACGTGCCGCGCGCGCGCACCGTGCGCGGCGGGCGCGGGGGCGGCGTGGGCTTCTACGTGCGCCGCGGGGTGCGCGTGCGCGCCGTGCCGCACCCGCCGGCGCCGCAGGTCGAGCAGATGTGGCTCAGGCTAAACATCAACTCAAATTCAGTAATCATTGGCACTGCTTACAGGCCGCCATGGCTTGATGTGAATGTCTTCCTGGATGCGATAACTGACTCTCTTTCTTCTTTTGCAAACGCGGACAAAATTATCTTGCTTGGTGACTTTAATATTAATGTATTAAATCAAACTGACAACAAATATAAACTACTGAACAATTTTATACAATGCTGCAAACTTAGACAAATTGTTACTGAGCCAACCCATTTCACGGATCATAGTGAAACTCTAATTGATGTTGTGTGCACTGATGCCCGTGTGTGTGGGGTATCTGTATCACACATACCAGAGCTCGGTCACCACGCAATTATATCAGTCGAATTAAATTTCAAATTGGAGAAGCCTCCTCCACATTGGGTTACCTATAGACCACTTAAGGACATCCTTCCCGAATTTTTTAATGATGACTTAAACAAAATGGACTGGGAACACATTGAAAATATGGAAGATGTAAACTCCATGGTTGCATTGTTAAATCAATACATGCTAACACTGTTTGACTTGCATGCTCCCCTCAAAAAAGTTCTAATTAGAGAGAAATCTTATCCCTGGATCACAGACACTGTCAGGGAAATGATGAGGCTGCGTGATAAGTGCCATTTGAAGTCAAAATCGTCAAAATCCGAAATTCACATAAAATCCTACAAAGAGTTGAAATACCTTGTTAGAGCTGCTTTTGAAAGTGAGAAGTGCGCATATTTTAAAACATGTATTGATAATAATATTAAACAACCTAAGAAGTTATGGAGTCATATAAAATCAACTGTAGCCACCTCTAAAAAACCAGAGCATAGTCTGCCACATTTTTGTAACAACCCAGAGTCAATCAATCAACACTTTTTGGATGTACCGGGCAGTGGTAGGGTCACTGCAGCGGATTTGACCTATTTTGAGCACCATAGACATGGTAACGGTCATTTCCGGATTGAGCCTGTCCAGCAGGACGAGGTGCTGAGGATCTTGCGCAGTCTTAAGTCCAATGCGCAGGGCTCTGACCAAATTTCTCTGGAGATGCTGATGTTAACACTTCCTCGGACACTTGCAGTGATCACAGCTATCATCAACAGATCCATAGTCTCCTCTTCTTTCCCTGATCTGTGGAAAATGGCAATAGTTAGGCCGATTCCTAAGGTACCTAACCCCACTAGTGTGAAAGACCTCCGGCCAATAAGCCTACTCCCATGTCTATCCAAGATTCTGGAGAGGGTTGTCTGTGACCAACTCAGGGCATATCTTGAACACAATAATATTTTGCCACTGGCTCAATCTGGATTTCGCAGGGCCCATAGCACAGCGACAGCTCTCCTGGATGTAGTCGGTAACATACTTGAAGCCAGAGACCAGGGTAAGGGAACCCTGCTTGTCCTACTGGACTTTTCGCGTGCTTTTGACTCGATTAATATTTCACTACTTCTCTCCAAGCTGTCCTACTATGGGTGTGATGTTGAAACCGTTAAATGGTTTGGAAGTTACCTCAGTAATCGGTCACAGTTTGTCCAGATGACAAGTGACAATGGAGATACCATGTCCTCTAGTCCGAAATATGTGGACAGGGGCGTACCTCAAGGATCAATTCTGGGTCCTCTTCTTTTCATCCTTTACAGTGCTGATATTATAAGCTGTCTGATCAACACCAAGTTCCACCTTTACGCTGACGATCTGCAGTTGTACCTCCCTTTCCGCTCCCAGGACATAGCTGAAACTGTAAACAAAGTAAATGATGATTTGGAAAGGATCTCGGCTTGGTCCAGAAGAAACTCCTTGGTCCTAAATCCATGTAAGTCCAAGTATATTGTGATGGGATCTAGGGATTTCCTGAATAAAATGCTTGCTTGCAACCTGGACCTCAAGATTGATGGTTGTGGTGTAGAAAGGGTTTTGGAAGCCCGTAATCTTGGGGTTGTATTTGACGGGCAATTGCATTTTGAAACCCACATACTGGAGGCCGTACGCAACTGCTTCTACCGACTGAAGCTCTTATATCGCATCCGTCCCTACATAAGTGTGGATATGCGTGTTATGCTGTGTGAGTCACTAGTTTTATCCAAGCTGAATTACGCTGACACTGTGTATGGAGCGTGTATTCTTGGTAGAAGCGACAAATTGATTCAGCGGGTGCAGAATGCTTGTGCAAGATTCTGCTATAATGTCCCACCACGAACCCACATCACTCCTTTTTTAAATAAAGGTAATTTGATGAGAATGTCAGCGCGCAGAAAGCTTCACTTGGCTACCCTACTCTTTGGCACTATTCTCACAAAGAAACCAGACTATTTATATAAGAAACTGTCTTGGTCACGTGACGTAAACAAGATCAAAACTAGAGCATCTTCTTACCTCATGCTAGCCTCATCGCACAGAACTGCTGCCTTCCGTGGTAGTTTCAAATTTGCTGCCTCCCGTTGTTGGAATGACTTGCCACCTCCTTTTCGTGCTATAAAGACAATTGGTACTTTCAGAATAAAATTTAAACAACACCTTCTACAGCTTCAAAAAGATTCCAAACTTTGAACTTACCCCTGGCAGCGATTGTTCTCTGAACAGACCTATTAGTTAGAATTTGTTTTTCTTGATACTTATAAGATTTAATATACTTATTCTTGAATGTTCTTGTTCACTCCACGCTTTTATTGATGGCACCTTTAGTCAAATGTTTTTACCGCTGGTCTTTTGTATACGTCTGTTATTTGTCTTTTGTAAAAATCATAATTTAGTAGCATTCTCAGTCACTAGTTTACTTGTATTTTTCCAATTAATCAATGCCGTTAACTCACTACCACACCACTTATATTGTATACTTACTACACTACTGCACTGTTCCTTAAACAGCCGTAAAACCGTAACGTTTTTTTGTAATTATTTTCGTGTTTGTCGGCGCCTGCGACCCTTTGCTTGTCACAGGAATGCCACAGAGTGTCTCAGGCACATATGGCATCGACAAATAATGAGGTCACGCTTCGCGCTGACGGTATTTTGTTTTATTCGCTAACATATTTAGATTTTATGTAACTTTAATACTGATTATTTATTTATATAAACTGTAACTGCCCGTGACATCACATCGCTCGGGCCCTATCAGAATACCAGCGCTGCGACACTTTTTAAATGTCGCAGCATTATGCTGAGGTAGGAGCCTTTTGGCCTCGTGCAGGACTTTCTGTTTTATTTTTAATTATTTATTTTTTACTTCCAAGAAATTTGTTCCTTTTTATATATTTTTTTTTTGTATTCAAGTGTGTTAATTTTACGATGTGATCTTCCTGTGCGAGTCACAATAAATACTTTTTCTTTCTTTCTTTCTAAATAAATGAATTATCACTAGATACATGCTTGGACTAATGGAACGGTAGTGTTATTTCACTCTTCTTCTGATAATATGAGTTTCTGAAATACAAATGTTATTATTGTTATTGGTCTCAAAACTTTATAATCATGAAAACTAGTACCTGTTTGGTTGTATTGCGTCGGTTTTGAAAAAGGTATTAACAATTGTGTAAGGAGAAGAAAACAAGCGTTTTCCGAAGCTCTTACAACAACGAATTCAAGTAAACATAAACAATTTGCACGCTTGCTTCAGGCAGAATACAATGACGTTAAGGGTGTAAGATCTTCTCTTGTTAACTATGTATTTTCTTGCAAATAAACATTTTGAATTTGAATTTAAGCATTAACTGAGCAATCTAACTTCGCAGTTTTTATTTTATCTAATGATATTTTGATTAGATTTTCAGTTCAACTGTAGAGCTATGCCTACATACATACATTTTAACTGAACAATTCAACTGTTCAGTTAAAACTGATCAGTTAAAACGGACGATGTGTAGCACGCTTAACACGCACAGATACTTTCACTCGAACTTCCAACAAAGATACATAACCAACCATTCCGAAGTCGGATAACAAGCAAGGAAATACGTGTATAGTTTAGAGAAACGTGCTTTTGTTCGGTAGAAAATCAACGCCGGGCGAAAGAAGTAAGTGTGTAGATTTATCGTCACGCGGTCGCGGTGTTTTCAGCGTTTGTCTTTTAGGGTATGTTCTGAGTGATGAGCGGGTGCGGCAATAGGTTTAGTGGGTATTTACGGTGTGCCCACACCACAGAGCACGAAATTGCGGTGCCTGCAGCGTCTAGAGATGTCAGTGCTAGTAAAAATCGTGGCACCGATAGCATGTTTTAGTGCTCAACTTCTGTCACGGATCGCCATTCAAAGTCGTCAGCTTCTTTACGTCGTTTATGTCCTTATGTATTTATATACTGAATTCTTAAAGCTTTTTTATCAGACTAATTGAAATCCTAATAGCCCCGTTTGCTATCGTAACTTGCACCACACACCACCCTCACAGATTCGTCTCTAGCAACAAAATAAATTATTCTTTTTCCTGAAATTGGTTCTTTTGGCATATTACAGTTTGCATGTTACAATACAAGAGTTTCTTCCTTAGTGAGAGAAGGATTTATTTATTTTTATTTAACATTCAGCGGATGATAGCAGTTGTATGACGAATGTAGTTTTTTACTTGTCCTGTGTTATTTATGAACTTTGCCCTCTTGTAAAAGGGACTTTTGTTAAAAATTTATTCTGTTTTTAGTCACGAGGTTGCTTCAATTATTGCCGATAAGGGTACATAACGTATTATTTGATCACTGTGCTGGTAACAACACTACATAATGTATAAAAATCTTGAGATATCTCTCATATTATCACTTTTAAAAAAATGCGTGCCTTGTCCCAATTATGTTGCGATCGGCTTCCATTCTACCCGGATTCAGCTGAATACCAGTATTTTACATGGAGCGACTGCCTATCTGACCTCCTCAACACAGTTACTGGGTAATACGAAACCCTTTGGTAAGACTGGTTTGCCAGAATTTCTGGTTCCTGATTCTCCTGAAATCTTTGTCTAATAACAAGATTTAACAAAACTGAATAGCCAATACATCCCTAGCCCATTATTCCCAACCCCACGCCTATCTTCTTTAATACAATATTTTATATCACTTGAACATTGCAGCCAATTTTACTGGCGCCCTTTGCTAAACTCCCTCCAATATAAATCTTTATATCGTTCAATACGATGCTTTATTATTGCGCAGTCTGTGTCCGGGTACTATCTGGGCAAGATTAGAATTCACCAAATCTATCTAACTGTCACTCACAGCAGGGACCTATCTCAATCTAGTGGAGGGAATGAAAATTCCATGGCATTTAACTTTTAAAGGCTGTTTTATTTTAGTGTGATTTTATACGCTTTTCTTCTTTGGGCTGATTTTACAATAATATTAGCTTTATCTATAGGATGAATATTCCGGTTTGATATAAATATTCTTGTTTGTATCTAAAATATGGCAAACTGCCATATTTACTATTCTGCTAAGATCATTCAGAATATTGAAATATCTATCCTTGGTATGTCAATTTAAAGATATATAATAATTATTTAAGCCGTCGCATGTCTAATTAGCAGACACAATAGAAATTCTATTGTTATCAATACACATGGTGTACACTTGACATGCGATGCACCTAGCTTCTGACGTTTCATAAGTAAGTTTCGTTTCGTAAGTAAGTAAGTAAGAAAATATGAGACTAGTTCACCATGAAAAAAAAAAACGTAATAAAACTGGGTGAGCAAACAACAAAGCCTCAACAATTTTATGATCACCAACCAAAATCTTAAACGTTTTTTAATCAGCAGTAGCTTCTTGAACGAAATACTATAAAAAAACACATTAACTGTATAACAACACAGACAAGTCACCTAGATAAAACAAACAAACAATATCGCTTCTTGGATGTGCTTGAGATTCAAATAAACAACTTTGGAGCTACGTGCTACGAGCTACGTGCTACGACGCTACGGCGTAGGTTTGACTCGGACGCTTTTATCGGCACATGGGAAGTGTAGGTAAAATATAAAAAGCTCAAGAATTCACTGTGGTAAACCAGAGTATCTAGGAATATATAAAAGGGAAGGGATGTTATGACTATAGGTATTTTAAATTTATATAAGAATATAGTCTTAATACAAGCTCATTTATTTGCATCATTCAACCAGAGATGATTTGTATTCATTCTCACATTCACTAAATCGATAACTTTGCTTAATCACTAATGGGTAAATATAAGTAAATAATTTAGGTACATCAACCACAATTTGCACGTAACGAAGACAGCCGTCCCCCCCGAGTGGGTTCCCGCATTGTCGTTGCGGGGGGGCTCAGTAACCGTGGATGCCGGCCACGGTGAAGCCAAGAGGAACCCAAAGGTGGGGCCGCTCGTCAGGGCTTTTGCCTCAAAGCCGACGACGTAGCGGCCAAAAGGTAGGTTGCGGTGAGGTGCACCGCAACTGAGGTGGGCCGCGATGTCGAATGGGAGGCATCGCGGCTGAGGGTTACGGGCTGCGGTAGAGGAGGAGTGCCGGTGCTTCTGAGCAGCGCTCTTCCCTTCCGTGGCCTGGACGGGGCCGCCACCGTTTGATGGCGGACGCGGTGGGGCCGCAGGGGAAGAGGAGTGTCGGTATAGCGTCAGCCGCTCTCCCTATCCCCTGCGGCCGAAAAGTGGTAGACGGGACGGCGCGTTGTGTTCCACACGCACGCCGTCAAAGATGTCAGCAACCACCGGTGGGGTCCGCAAGGGCCGATGCCTGCCAGGGGTGCGGGTTTGTTCGAAAGAGATACCACGGCCCCTGGCATACGGGCTACTGAGGGAACACGGGTGGGTTTTAGTCAGTAAAAGTCTGACACGCCCTCCTGCTCTACTCAGCAGGAGAAGTCATTTGATGATTTCCCACCCAAAAAAAAAAAAAAAACGAAGACAGCCGTAAATATCTATCAGTAAGTACCTTATCTTAGTGATTCACATGCAATGTTTATACATATAATTTAATCATTAGAGGACCGGTTCTAGTCAATCTACACGGGTTGCTTTTGATTTTTTTTAAGGGTTTATGAGCTAAGTTACTTAGGTATTTAATATGTAGTTGTAATGGTATTTTTCTATTTTTGCTTGTAGTTTTTCAGGTTTATTGCGGTTTTAATAGACTTTGGTATTGAATTCATTATGGTGGGAATTAATAAGAATTTCCAAACTGAGGTACTGTTTATTTGTTTTGGGTGATACTTCTTGTGATTATTTTATGTGATTGCTTAGGTATTGATAATAAATTACTCAACCAAGAGGGCCATTTTGGTTCTAGTCTGTACTGGCAAAATTTTACAATATTGAAATAGTTCAGTAAAGTAACGCTTTCTTAATTAGTGTTATATTTTTCTGGGTACGATTAGTTTTAGTAGTCTTACTTGCAGATTGGTTTTTTTCTAGTAAATGTCTGAAATGTTTACCCGTAGCTCTTAAGTCCGTATGCAACAATTGATTTGGCTAAAGCATAGGTTCCCATCGGGGGCAGTACCGCCCCTAGTGGACGCTGGAGCTTTTCGTAGGGGCAGTATTGAATCCAAAGGCGAACCTACCTTATTAAAAATTGAATATAATAAAGTATTTTGAAAACACATCTAGTTTTATGAAAAACCATTTTATCTAGCCGTCTAAGATGGTCCATCTTATTATTACGGCGTCAATAAACATTAAAACATTTTTTAAATAAGCATGAAGTGAAAAAAAAAAACGAACTCGGGTTCAATTTACGCAATCAAGCATGTAATATCTTTCAAATCCAGTTAAACAGCCGACAATCTCCGAGGTTGACCTGCAAAATGTAGTTAAAAAAAAAAAAAAAAAACGTTACATTATACAAATTGACTATACCATAGTTTCCAGTGTGTAGCTCACACCATTTCTAAGGCAAACATGAAACTGCCACAGAATACTGCTCACTCCCCAAGGGAGACGTACTGACTATTTCACACACATAAATAACAGATGAATCCTTCAGTTACGGCATTTTTTCAACGCATTTGTTACAGGTCGCCCGTCGCCAACCTCTGGGGAGCTAATTACGTAAATTCATTGCTGCCCATCTTTCCCTTGATTAGGGTTGGCAGACCAGGGATATTAGTATAGATCGGACAATTCGTACATTTGTGCCCGACAATTTGGTGGTCATTTTTATTCTGTAGGGTCACTTTGAAACGAGGTTTACTTCGGATTCCTATCGACTGAAACTTCAACGTTGTCTGTCCATTTAGCATAATTGGTCACAGGATCTCCTAGTTGGAAGTCAGAGTTAATTCTATTCAGTATATTCTTTATTCAGTATAATTTATGCGACCTAGTTTTCAGGCATTATCCAAGGTTTTTGTATGAATAAATATTTTTTATTATTATTATATTTATTTGAACCAGAGCACAGTCTAGAAAGCAAACTAAAGTGAAAAGAGGGATGATAAATCTATAAACATATTGAATCTGATTAGTAATAATCTTAAATTTTATTCACTGACAGATAATGCATAGCCTGAACTACTGTGTCTAGAAACCCGACTTTGCGCAAGAGCTCCTTTCATAAAGAAAGTGAGCACTAACGAGGGACTTGAGAATATTCCACACGTAAAAGGAGTAAATAGGGGATGAACGAAATTTGTATGGAACTTCGTAATTTTTGCCGGTGGGAATTCTCACCGGGCAAACTGCTTGTATTTGAGGATACATTTCTAATAATCACAACATAACTGAAGTTGTTTGTTGTTCATCTTATCTCATGAAACTGAGCTACAGTTACTGTAGTTACTATTATGAAAAGCAGGTGTAGTATTCCCATAAAAAGATGAGCTTAACTACCTCCAAAAAAGGTTCATTCCCTTAAAATATTATAACTATTACACGGAAAAGGCTCAGTAACTCAGACAGACCATTTATTTTGAGCCTTACAAACGGGAACCTTTTCATAAATATGCTCGGTTATTCTTAACCCTACCTGAGATAGATTTTAGGCTCGTTTTACCCTGTATTTTCAGGATAGTGACAAAGTCATCAAAGGTCCAAGAATGACACCCAAAGCCAACGGCTTAATGTGCTTTTTGAGGCACGGACGGGTCTCGGTGTGTAAAGATGGTCAAACATCCACGGTGCGGCGGCCCAAGTGAAACTTAACGTAATTGATCAACCAGTGCGGTTATTATTACTTAGCCACAAGCCCCACGCCGCTCCTACTGCTAAGGTCAAAAACCCAAAGACACTTTACTCAACCCGGGAATAGAACCCAGAAATGCATGTGCAGCAGTAGCACTTACGTCCACTGGAGCAAGAGACCCCTGAAAATAATCCTACTAATATTATAAACGTGAAAGTTTGTATGTATGGATATATGGATGTTTGTTACTCGTTCACGCAAAAACCACTGAATGGATTTGGATGAAATTTTGGTACACAGATAGATTATAACCTAGTCAAATCAAAACAATTCTAAATATTTTTATGTCACATAAACCTGCATGGGCAATTATGAAACTAGATTTAAACATAGGATTCTTTTTATCCCGGTTACGTTCCCGCGGGATAATTTCCGAATTCCATGCGACCGAAGCCGCGGGCGGAAACTAGTCCTACTAATATTATAACTGTGAAAGTTTGTATGTTTGTTATTAAATCACGCAAAAATGGCTGAACGGATTTTTATGAAGTTTGGCACACAGGTTAACCTGGATTAACACATAGGATATTTTTTCATCCCAGTTGTACGTTCCCGTGGGTTAATTTCCGACTTCCACGCGGGCGAAGCCGCTGCCAAAAGCTAGTGACTTCTTATTATCAATATCACTTAGCAAACAGATTCTATCAGCAGGTTTAACATGACGCTTTCTATTTCTACGAAGAATAGACACAGCTCTTTCCATACAAAGTGACATTTCGTGTCTCCATTTTTGACAACGCACCGTAGGTAGACATGATACGGAGACGTCCTGGGCGTCGGGAATCCCAGGCCGATTTCCGGCCACCCGTAGGCATGAGCTTGCGGACGGCGAGTAATGGGTAGCTCGCTGTCCGGTAAGGACCAAGCCCAAGTCGACGGCGCGTTGTGTTCCACACGCGCCTCAAAGAGATGTCAGCACAAAGTGACGGGGCCCGCAAAGGCCGATGCCTGCCAGGGGTGCTGGTTTGTTCGACAGAGATACCGCAGCGCCTGGGCGACACGGGTGGGTTTTCGTTAGTACAAGTCTGACACGCCCTCCTGCTCCGCCCAGAGCGGGAGAAGTTATTTGATGATTTCTCAACCAAAAAAAAAAGCCATAGGTAGACATCCTTTTACAAACTATCAATTTGTCTTTCGTTTCTAACGATCTTTGTCTAGGCCCTTTTAGATGTAGACTATTTCAGAAGAAGTTTTCTTCTCAAACTATCAAAATCACACTGACAACAAACTTTCTACTCAACGGCCACAAAGTAAATATATAAGATTATTTATAAAATCATGATTCGTTTACAACGCATAACTGTGATAATTAATAAAAGAGATAGCTATCTCCCTATTGTACATCATTTAGTTAATAGTCATGTCTATTCTTCCATCGACAAATCGGTGCTCTTGCTAAGCCTGCTGATAGTCTATAGCTCGGCTTAAGTGCAATTATATCGACGCCTAATGCTATTACGACGAACCTTGTTAGATCTAGCTAAGATACCGACGTCACTCGGCTACGTTAAATGAGCTAGTTAATGGCTGCTGAGTTGAACGTTAATCTTCCTTGCTTCATATTGTTTGATGTTACTGTATCGTTCAGTAAATTGAATCGTAAAACATCCAGTTCATCTGAGAAATCTTTTACAGTGCAAATAAAAAAAACTATGTAGGGATTCAAATTTGACGTATTCTACTATCATAAACGAATATTAGCCATTATAACAAACACATCGAAGGTAATCTCCAAGAGAGATAAATTAAATTCTAGTTAGTTACAATGGAATTATAATTTTTCCTCCATTTTCGTGACGTAAGTAATTATTAATTAATCCCGTTTTCCCCAGCTTCTGTCTGCATACTTTTACCCCAGAGTACTCTATTTTTACGAGCATTTTTAAATAGGTACATGCTGTATGAAGAAAACATTAGCTTTAACCAATTTCATATTGAATTGTAATAATAAACCTACCACGCGTTCCATCGTATCTTAAGACCCGTCCGTCACATATCCTACCGGTGTGTGTTTGTACCACTAGAAGTAATCCCCAAGTAAGTGGAAAATCTTTCAGCGGAAAATAGAATAACAGAATTAGGTTCATACATTTTTCCATGAAGGAAAGGAAGTTGAGAAAGAGTAACATAGTAACACGTTCACACCAATATTAAGCACGGTGGGTTCTCATCGTACACTAGATTTATCTCAGTGTTGATCCGGGTATTCAGAATCCAACAGAGTGAATACCAGTGTATTGAAAAAACACACTGATCGATTTTCAACTCTCGGCGCTATGCAGTGAGTTGAAAAATAATTTAGGTGCAAAGTAAAAAAAAAAAATCTGTAACTCTATATCGAAAAACCGTACAATATGAAACGAAAAAAAAAAGTACCGCAAAACTTGCGTGTACCATTTACAACAAGTGAGCCCAGATAAGAGCGACCGCTCTTACTTGAACCGTCATTTTGTCAACACACTCCCTTAGCTTCGCGGTTCTGTGGCGAGCGGGGTGTCGGGTAGTTCTCAAAGAATTGGCGGCTTACGCACGTGTAGAATTAACCAGCGCACAAGTTGAATCAATCAACGTGGTTATTTTGCTTGGCAATCGCTGGGGAAACCTACTGCGCATGCGTTCTCAAGTAGAAATTAAAACTCTATGTTATTGTGTGTGAAACTTCGGCTATCAAATTTCAGGCATTTTGAAGACTGGATTACGCCGTCGCGACGCATTTTTTGTGGATACGTTTTATTAATTATTTTAAATTTTTGTGGATTTGGTACCAAAAATTACACAATTATAAGTATTAATTGTAATAATACGTGGATTAGTTATGTTATGAATGCAAACAAAAATATTAATTGACTCAGCAAAACCCAACAGAATGACTCACACAACGATGATTTGCATTAATTAAATTCACGATAACAAATAAATTACACGCAGATATACTTATCGATAGTTCACACGGTCAAGTTAGTCGATAGTCGCCTCACTCACACCGTGAGATTCCCGCCGAAACCAGCCAGTAGAAGCGCTTGACAGTATCCGCGCGCAACCGGTGTGCGATAGACGTCCTGATGCCACAGGCCACGAATATCCCTCACGATCAAGGTACGTCACTAAAAACTTCGTTTAAAAAAAAACCCAACATAAACCTCTTTAAACATTCGTATTCGTAATTCGAGCGAATACAATAAAAAGTTCTGGTGTTCTAAGTAGATTTTTCGGATATCTAGCGTATTGTTTGTGTGTTGGACGAGTGTTTTTTTAAGTGTGAGAGCAATGGAAACCCTTCGCAAAGTTTTTATGCCTGATTTTTTCAAGTTTTACTTAAAGAGTTGAAAAGCTAATTTTGAATAAAATTGCGGGATACTGTGTTAAATTGTTATTTTAATCGTGGTGTTTTTGAAAAAAGTTCCTGGAACATATTCAATAGACTAAAGTCACACTTGATGGGGATGTACATTTTTCAGGTTTTTTCAGACGGCCTTCTAATTCTCATTAAGATGAATTAATTACGGTCTTAGCGATGCTTTGTTTGTAAATAGATAACACAATGTTATACTTTCCGAACTACATTAATAGTGTTTACATTATTCCTTTACTTCCTTTACTATAATTATACTTTATCTCCTTTATTGTAAAATGTATTTTTCTATATCCTTTGATATATTTACTGTATATGTGAAATTTCTTAGTAAAATAAGTTAACTTATAATCCAAGTCCATTCCTATATTGTGCAAGAAAGAATTATATTCTATTCTACAATAAATCCTACCTGTTACGTAGGTACCTACTCAACTTGACACTCTCCTTAAGTTTTGTCTGAAGTAGTCAGTGACAATCTTAACTAACGATCCTCAAATGACGTAGTACCATGCGCTCCGGAAAGTTCTATAATGCTAGGAAACCAAAAGGTTAGTCTAGAAATTTATAGAACTATTAATAAAATACTTTATGTGCCAATGTATCACAAATGAATCGATTTAATTCATGTGAGAGGTTATTCTAGTGCAGATACTAGTCTTCCACAAAGTATTAATCTACTATTATACTAGCTATTGCCAGTGGTTTCGCCCACGTAGAACTTTCATCCCCTTTTTAACTTCCTTAGGGGTTGAATTTCGCAGAAATCTTCCTTATTCCTTGTCTACATTATAAAAGGTACCTCTGTGCAAAATATGAGCTCTCTAGGTCTAAGGATTTGGGCTGGGCGTTGATGAGACAGTCAGTTAGTCAGGACTTTTCTTTTTATTTATATATGAATAGATATGATCTTTTGTGGAAAAGAAATACATATAAAACGACAAGGTTATTAAAAAGGCTAAATTAACACTCAGATAAGTTCAACCATAATGCAGCTTCCACTTACTGTGAATTGTTGTCAAAAATGGTGAAACAATCACTAGATAACCTATAAGTAACTAAGACCTAATGAGGAGCAAAAATAAAGCTTCAATCAGTCATTATAAATCCTAAAATATTCTCTTCTAAAGACGGGCCCAATGACCTCGAAAATAATGACAGCGCCTGCCAGAAGGTGACCGCAGTATATCTTTTGAAAGGACACCACCGCTGCCCGTACTCATAAAATAATCCTCTAGTCGCCTTTGTCATCGACGTGAATAAAGCGAGGCCTGTTTTTGCTGAAACTGATACCCTAGTCTGCTCAATTTTAATAAGTGACATAACACCGAAATGCTCCTGTGAACATTACGAGCCTTTTTAAAAGTCACTTAAGGGGTCTCATTTTGTATAAAACATGAAACCTTTTTGTAAAAAAAAAAAACAGAATTTTCTAAACTGGATGTGATGTTATGAATATTTCATGAAATACTTTGCTTAGTATGCGTTTGTTGGGCGTATTTATAATTGTACGCAGTTCAAAATGCTGCGGGAATGCTTTATGGGAGGATGTTGGCGTAACAAAGTTCGTTCGAGGAGGTATTATCATTATTCTTTGTTTACTATGTACCAGGCATTCAGATACTCAAAGAGAGGTTCGAGTGTCACGTCCAGAGAAAACACATATAAATGTTTATATTATTCGCTGTCTCTGGGTGATTAGCAAATTCAATTACAAGTAGCAATACATGTGGGTCACGTTTGCGTGGACGAGATCAGCTGCTAGAAGATGCAATAGATGTAGTAAACTACGCCTTTACGGATAAATGTTTGTTTAGCCTACAAATCACAATTGTGATTTGTAGGCTAAACAAACACATGGCTTTTTTGTTCTGGACTGATTAGTCCAGAACAAAAAAGCTGTGTTAGACCGCACGTGTCGATTTTCTAGGTTAACCTAGAAAAACACAGCTTTTTGTTCACACCGCTTACCGAAGTTGGTATATGGATGAGTAAACATCCCTAACAAAACGAGACACCGCGCACCGTCACGCGTCATGCCTATAAAAACACGTTAGGCCAGTTCACCTAAACGCCTTCACTATCCGTAACTTACGGTTCGCGTGTCAAAGGGGGCACACGTGTGAACCGCGTTTAGTCGGCTCTTCCTGGTAATAATGTGTGCATTGCTTATTAGGGGCGGACAAAGCAACTCCGCTGTGTTTTAACGAAGCGTATAACTGTGATAGAACATCAAATAATATACACTGAGAATAAAAGGCTGTACTGCACTGTATTCTTACTACATGCATACATTCACGCCTTCTTCCTATTGGGGTATGTAGAAACTAAAGAACAGTACTTGCTACGATCCTCATATACTCATTTTGCTTCTTTTACGTTCATACATCTGAATTCAAACACTCGATTAAAAATAGTTCAAAATTGGATCTGGGACACTTGCGCGAAAGACATTTGCGCGAAAAGACATTTCCGCGCATGGACTTTTGCGCGAACGGACTATTGCGCGAAGGGACACTTGCGCGACAAGACATTTCCGTGAACGGACGTTTGCGCGACTGGACTTTTGCGCGACTGTACCTTTGCGCGAACGGACATATGCGCGAAAGACACTTGCGCGAACGACAGTTGCGCGAAGGATACATGCGCGAAGCCGCTTGCGCGAAAGACGCTTGCGCGAATCCACATGCGCGAACGGACAGTTGCGCGAAAAAGTTGCGGAAAGGAAATTTCTTCATAATCTAAATTCATAATCAAATTTTCGAATTTTCCATCCTGAAAACGACACCCATGATGGAAAATTCGAAAATTTTCTCGGCCGCCATCTTGGATTTTCATTTTGACCCCACCATTGGCTTTAGATGCCCCAAATACCCTGAAAACGACACCCATGATGGAAAATTCGAAAATTTTCTCGGCCGCCATCTTTGATTTTCATTTTGACCGCACCATCGGCTTTAGATGCCCCAAATACCCTAAAAACGACACCCATGATGGAAAATTCGAAAATTTTCTCGGCCGCCATCTTGGATTTTCATTTTGACCGCACCATCAGCTTTAGATGCCCCAAATACCCTGAAAACGACACCCATGATGGAAAATTCGAAAATATAGGTACCTTAGGTAGGTACCTACAAGTATGAAGAAGGAATTTAAAAAAATGTGCCGTAAAAGGCTACGATGAATACTATTTAAGTCTAATTGGACTGTTTATTTCCAGTCTGCCACACCCCTGCCCAACCCTTTGATAGAATACAGGCGTGATGTTATGAAGAAATTTCATTTCCGCAACTTTTTCGCGCAACTGTCCGTTCGCGCATGTGGATTCGCGCAAGTGTCTTTCACGCAAGCGGCTTCGCGCATGTTTCCTTCGCGCAACTGTCGTTCGCGCAAGTGTCTTTCGCGCATATGTCCGTTCGCGCAAAGGTACAGTCGCGCAAAAGTCCAGTCGCGCAAACGTCCGTTCGCGGAAATGTCTTGTCGCGCAAGTGTCCCTTCGCGCAAAAGTCCGTTCGCGCAAAAGTCCATGCGCGGAAATGTCTTTTCGCGCATGTGGGTTCGCGCAAGTGTCTTTCGCGCAAATGTCTTTCGCGCAAGTGTCCTGATACCTTCAAAATTTTGTGAAAAATTTATGGAAACTTGATGGTGGATTTTTGACAAATTATTTCAGGTGATACCAATCAAATGGTAATTTGGAAGTAGCATGGGTGGTGTGACTGTGAATGATAGGCTGCGGGATGACGTGATCTGCAACGGTGTGGTTTCAGAGAATAGGTAGCGACAAGAAAAAAAGAGTTACTATGCTTAAGATGCTTGTTAGTAGCGCCAGGAGACATGTTATAATGCATGGGCTATTCTTGTTCCCCCTTATTAAAAAACTTGATTCTTGTGTAGATCAGATTTAAGCCACCAAGCTAGTTTTTGAATAAATAACGCAGTATGTATAGAAATTCAGTTTTTCACAAAGGAGGTTTATGATTGTGACCGGATATATGGCGCCCTTTAGAGTACATAGAGTGGTGATATTTCCATCTCCAGCTCCTGCTGCCACCACGGCGTCTCCGTGCTCTGTGGTAGAACCACTTTATTCGCGAAGTAAATCGTGGTACATTGGACCACGTTCGCAGAGCAGGCGTCGGTATAACAGATTGCAGTAATATACAGTAGCCGCGCGGCGCGAGGCTATTGATAAATGTGGAGTATTAGACCACTTCTGCGATTCCATTGGTACTCTTGTATTTATGGCCGATAAGTGGTTCCGATGAAGATCACATATCAACGAGATTTTAGTTAAATGATTTTGAAAATTGAATTCGGTGTTATAATTCTGTATTCTAAGTTCACATAATTATATAAACAGACAAGAAGAACATACAAATATGGACTAACGTGATGCTTATATTTTTAGAGAAATCTCTTCCAACTTACCTGCGATTTATGGAGAATAAAACAAACGTTTCAAAAGAAAATTTCTTCCTTCCCGAAGCATAACCTTTAGTCTCATGAGACCTCATCCAACAGACTGTCCAGTTTTATTTACATTTATGCGAACACCCATAGAAACTTGTTCTCGAAGTTTCAACAAAGATACACAACCAACATTCGAAGTCGCTTAACAGACCATGAAATGCGTGTTTAGTTTAGAGAAACGTGCTTTTGTTCGGTAGGAAATCGACGCTGGGCGAAAGAAGTAAGTGTGTAGATTTATCACCGCGCGGCCGCGGCGTTTCCAGCGTTTGTCATTCAGGAGATGTTCTGAGTGACGAGCGGACGCGGGGGCGGGGCAAGTGGGTACTTGCGGTGTGCTCACACCACAGGGCACGTAGTCGCGGCGCTGGCAGCGGCCAAAGGTGGCAGTGCTGATAAGACGTAACGTAAAAGTAATCTGAGTGTTCAACTTCTGTCACAGACTGCAATTTCAAGCCGTCAGTTTTTATAGGTCATTTATGTCATTGTGTGAGTAAATAGTTTACCTTTTACTAAAACTCCGAAACTACCTACATCCCCCTGCTTTCCTCAATAGACCATTTCAGTCATCAATCTACATAGTCTTCACTTGCTCTGCCCAAGATTATGTCTGGTGTTTAACACCGACCGTAACCTCTGAATTTGTTTCGTCTTTGCTTCTCAGATAAGGACGTGAAAATATGTTTGCACAAACCTACTAACAGAAATAAAATCATTTATCGTTTAACTGTTGGAGGTAACATGAGTGATGTTATATTACGTGTAATGTTATGTCGTCTAAATTCACAATCCGGAGAAACTGACCATTCAGTCACCTAAAAATGCGTTGTTACTAAAGCTGCTAATCTTTTAAAAATCTTCATAACCTGCTGTTCTCATGAGTAAGTCATACTCAAAACTCTGTGAATATGTATAAAGACCGAATTCTTAAAGCGTTTTAATTAGACTAATTTCAGTCCTAATTGCCCCGCTTCCTCTCGTAACTTGCACCGCACACCGCCTTCACAGATTCGTCTCCAGCGAAAAAATAAATTATTCTTTTCTCTTGAAATTACTTCTCTCGGCGTATTACAGTTTGTATGTTATAATACAAAAGTTTCTCCCTTTGTGAGAGAAAGATTTATTTATTTTTATTAAACATTCAGCGGAGGATAACAGTTGTATGACGAATGTAATTTGTTACTTCCTCTGTTATACATTCATGTGTGTGTTTTTATGTGACACTACGCTTTGAGGACAATGTATTGTAAATATTTAGACATGGCATTGATTCAAATAAATCATAGATTTTAATTGTATCTTGGTTTTATATTTGATTTTAATTTTATTCGGATTCTTAATTGATGTTTTTGATATGATTTTATGTGATTTATATATTGGCTTAATGTCGATTTAAACATAGAATTTGGTCGACAACATAATTATTATTTATCCTTTAATTCAGGCAACTGAAGCCCATACAACACAATATATATATATATGTATAAAACAATAACCATAAACTATGTAATACATATTTCATAAAACAATCTTAAAAACTACTACACACGATGTGACGGCGTCGTGTCACGGTGAAACGCCGATGCAGCACACCTTTCGGCCAAAACTTTCCTTAAGGAAGGTCACCAAAAGGTGCGTCGGAACGCGCACCACAAAGGACTTGACGTTGGTGTTATGGCGCGCCTCCAACTTCTCCACCCTCAAGGTCCAGTCAGTAATCATCTAATTTTAAGCAGGCGCCCAATATCGATCGACGATTACGTAATGCATGATGTGCTTACCTAAGAAATTGATCTCTATAGTCAGAAGATATAGAAGTCTATAGACATAATGGACGTATCTCATATCTTTGTAACGGTGTATTCAATCGTTGGTGAGCCAAATTAATAAATTAAATTAAATGTAAAAAAAATTACTAAGCTAGTTATACGTCACCCAAGTCGTCTGTATATTTCTGTGCTTGAAGTATTAAATAAATATAACATTGCCACAATGTATAAAAAGTTTGCGATATCTTGCTTGAATTTGTAAACATGTACCTTAAAAAAAAAACCAGTAAAAAAGCAATCTGCCTAGTCTTTACCAAAGTATGTTGGGGGCGGGTTCCAGTCTAACCGGATGCAGGTGAATACCAGTATTTTGCGTGGAAACACTGCTTATCTGATCTTTACAACCATCATCATCTGCCTAGCCTTTCCCCAACTCTGTAAGGGTCGGCTTCCAGCTGGATGCAGCTGATGCACCGGTTACTGATCTGAATAACCAGTTACTGGGAAATACGATAGATTTGGTAAGACTTGTCAAACTTTCGGGCTTCTAATTCTCCTGAAATCTTTTTCCGATAAAAAGGTAAATAAAAACCTGAATAGCGAAAACATTTCTTAGCCATTTCTTCCTAACACAATATCCACCTAGTTTTATACAATATTTTATATCACTTAAAGATTGAAGCATATTTTACAATTCAGGCGTGTCGAGTTATCGACAGAAGAGATAGCTCCCTCCAATTACATCACTTTGTACCCTATAATATGCTGATTTATGTCCGCTATCCGGACAATGTGGCGCAGACTGTTGAGTCTGTGTCTGGATCTCCGTTCGGGTTCCCTCCGGATAGGATTAAAATTCAGCGAGCCTATCTAACTGTCACTCACAGCAGGGTCCTATCTCAATTTAGTGGAGGGAATGAAAATTGCAAGGACTTTATCTTTAATATGTAGTTTGATTTTAGTGTGATTCTATACGGTTTTCTTCTCCACGATTGCGGCGGTAAGTCCCCTCTTTGAGAAGTGGTTTGAGAGGCGGCATGGCGTCCTCACCTTCCGCCTGACGCAGGTCCTCACCGGACACGGTTGTTTCGGGAGGTTCCTGTTTCGGATAGGGCGGGAGGAAACGCCCGGGTGTTTCCACTGCGAAGATCGCCTTGAGGACACGGTGGAGCACACGGTGGCGGTCTGCCCAGCTTGGGTGGAGCACCGCCGTGTCCTCGTGGAGGCGATCGGCGGCGGCGATCTCTCGCGTCCGGCCCTGGTCCAAGCCATGGTACGGAGCGAGAGGGCATGGGGAGCCGTCACCTCCTTCAGCGAAGCAGTAATGCTCGCGAAGAGGGAGGCGGCGCACGTGAGGTAGAGGCAGCATATGCGCC
This sequence comes from Polymixis flavicincta, assembly GCA_949987655.1. Taxonomy (NCBI): domain Eukaryota; kingdom Metazoa; phylum Arthropoda; class Insecta; order Lepidoptera; family Noctuidae; genus Polymixis; species Polymixis flavicincta. Next base: position 2,346,572 of record OX465171.1, on the reverse strand, counting down.
CTCGCGACCCCAGCCGCCGCAGGATAAGGAGACGCCCTGGGCGTCGGGAATCCCAGGCCGATTTCCGGCCACCGTAGGCATGGGCTTACGGACGGCGAGTAATGGGTAGCTCGCTGTCCGGTAAGGACCAAGCCCAAGTCGACGGCGCGTTGTGTTCCACGCGCGCCTCAAAGAGATGTCAGCACAAAAAGTGATGGGACCCGCAAGGGTCGATGCCTGCCAGGGGTGCGGGTTTGTTTGAAAGAGACACCACAGCCCCTGGCTTAAGGGCTACTGAAGGAACACGGGTGGGTTTTAGTCAGTAAAAGTCTGACACGCCCTCCTGCTCCACCCAGAGCGGGAGAAGTTATTTGATGATTTCCCAGACAAAAAAAAAAAAAAAAAGGGTTGATTTTTCAATAGTGAGATAACTTTATCTGAGGGAAGAGTATTGTGTAACTATCTTTTTTATTTTTCTACTAAAAATAATAAGCATAACATAGAAATATCGACTCTTCAAGTATGTCAATAACAAGATAACAATTATTTAAAGAAAATTAAACAGGCTGACAATTAGAGATACCATCGGGAAACCATTAAAAATATATTTTTCTATAAACTGTGTGATCAAACAACAAAACGGGAGAATACATTAATTTTTCACAAGCACTGATAATTATTTGCATTTTATGATCACCAATCAAAACCTGGGACGTTTTTTAATCGACACTTGCTTCTTGATATACAAACACATTTACTGTGTAAGAAACAATTTACCTAGATAAAACATACAAACAATATCACTCTGTATATGTGCTCGAGATTCAAATAAACAATTTGGGAGCTACGTGCTACGAGCTACGACGCTACGGCGTAGCTTTGACTCAGACGCTTTTATCGGCACACGGGGAGTGTATGTTAAATATTAAAATGCTTCAGAATCAACCATTAAGTACTTCAGAGTACTAAGGGTATCTATATGAAATAGAAGAGACGTGGTGATTATAGGTGATAGTTGCAAGGTACAGGTGGTTTTTATCAAAAAATTGTAAAAGTAAAGTTTGGCTTGTATGCCATCATTTTTTTTTAGGAGATTGGTAAATCATCAAATGACTTCTCCCTCTCCGCTCCAGAAATTAAGGAATAGGGTGATGTTGTTTCTAGTTGTGTTTGTAAAGAAATTACAAAAACAACTAGAAATCAGAATCAGTTTTGAGAATTCATAGATAGTATCTCCATGTGGTGCCGAACGTAAAGAATAGCATCCCATTTCTTCCCTTGGGTGTCGTAGACGGCGACTAAGGGACTTACCAGAGAATGGGCAGCAGCGTTCTCTATACATTTTACCACCATACTGCGATCGCCAACCCGCCTGCCAAGCGTGGCGATCATGACAAATCCCCCAAAAAAAAAATGGCAAGCACCAAAGATTTGGAGGAGGCCTATGTCAAGCAGTGGACGTCCCTCGGCTGAAATTATGATAGAGCAAAGAAATCAGTAAAAATCAAAATTTTGTAAACCAGAAATGACCTACATGAGACAGTCCAGAACCAGATTAAGTAAGTAATCCTACCCTTAGGTTACTTTTCTTGAAAATAAATAAAAAGGAAACATATAACTATGTAAAACTAGATAATCAGCCTACAATGTTCCCACTGCTGGGACCCAGGCGTCTTCTCTTCGAGTGGGAATAGACTATAATCTACCACGCAAGCCCAGTGCGATTGGCAGTCGTCTTCGAAAGGACAATATCCAGAATCGCTCTGTGCAATAAAAGTATCGGACATAAACTATAATTAACTACCGATTTCATTAAATTAGTTGCAAATACTTTTCTAACACGAGCTAGCTGCATGCCAAAATGAAAATGTATTATAAGCGACTCGTATAATTAATCGGCGCCATATTTGCCAAACGCAATGTCGTGTCGAAGAAGATTAGGGATGACCAATCGATTGTCATCGTTACGTTTTTTGTACTGTTGCACATTTTTTAATCTGAGTCATATTTTGAAATTATTTCGATTAGAGCGGAAATAGAAACTACAACAAAAAAATTCAATTACTAATCCATTATTTTAATTTACTAAAAGTATGTAATTGTAATTTTTGTGAATGAAAAACTCTTTCCAACTTCCTCCAGTCACTTTAGCCTATAAGAGGGGTCAACCTAGGAATAAGAGATAAGCTGAATTTTTGTTTATTTCTTTATTCTGGCGTTCTAAAAGTGTCTCAAAAGACTCAATAACATAATTTTCGTGTCTGCGTCGTAAGTTATTTAAGGTCAAAGGTAAAAAAACTCTGTTTTTCGCAACAATCTCAGTTTCTTTTGCTCCAATGATATTAACATTTTTTCTCCAATGATTTAACAGAATTTATTCATGCGATTATCTTTTTTTGAGATAGAGGTTGGTGAACGTGACTGCAAGTTCAATAATGGTTAGGGCATGATTTAGAAACCCAGGAATGGGGTTGGGTGCTACAAAATGAATTCTTGGAGCCAATGAAAACAATATTACCACCAGTTCCCGATGAATTACTTAATACTATATTTTGTAATTATTGTAACAATGGATGTGGTACACGGTGCAGGTGTAGAAAATCATGATCGCAACTCACTTTAGCTTGTCCACTGTAATGGGCAAGCTTATCTGAATGCTATTTATTGCAAAGTGTTTTTGAGGAGGTGCAATGCACTCTGCATTTGACCCTGAAATTCTGTAAGGTCCGGAAACCACAATTTACAAATAAAATGTTATTATATTCATGAACTACGTTCTTGTTTGTGCAACACTCAATATAGATCTCACACAAAACAATGTTTACATTCATCACTTCTGCAGCACGGTGTGACTGCTAGCCGTCGTTGCTCTTAATGTATTACTCGAGAAATTGAAGAAAAGTGTCGTACTTTATGACACTAAACTACCAAGTTATGGATGTTGGTTCTGCGGCCTCGCCCTGTTATTGTAGCCATGACAAACTAAGGTCATTCTTTTACGTTAGTAAAGCAAGTAAAAGTATAAATTGTTTATTTTAGGATTCAAAATTACATTTAGAGGTATCGTTGGTCCTAAGCTAGACACAACTTGTATCTTGGACTAGGTGTCCAAGATACAAGTTGTGCCTAGCTTTTGATAAATTACAAGTAAAATTGGCTACAGTTAAGCTAGTTAGCCTCTTCGAGGCTCATCATCTGCTTAACCTTTTCCCAACTATGTTGGGGTTGGCTTCCAGTCTAACCGGTTGTCTTTGGGGATTAATGTGCGAAGGTCGTCGCTGTGGCCAATGCTGTGACGTAGATACGTGTGTGTAAGATTTATTGCTGTTACAGCCGCATCTAGTTAAATTGGATGCCACGGATCTTGGAAATACGATCATCTTAAAAGCAAATAGAGTGCTTCTAATGTTAGTCGTTGTAGTTTTCCTAGATATTCGCGATCAGTTCTTTCTAGAATTTTAAAGTCGGTAGCGTAATGGCGAATGAAGATAAAGGGAAAGAGATGGAAATACATTTACTTGGAATACTCGCTTTTCTTAGCACACGGGATAATATAACAAACACGACAATTTTTCAGCACTTCTAATAAATCTAAAAAACGGTCGTATGCCGCAGTCTCCGTGGAAAACAAAACACCGAGTTATCTATAAAGACAAAATTTAAAAACAGATGTTGCCTTCTCCACGACTGGTTGTACCCGCGTCGCTAAGACCGGAACAAAGTAAGATATGCCCATAACTGTAGCAAGCAATATCTATTATATCCATTTTTATAACTCACTAGATTACATTGGATGAACACAATGGACATAACGTTTCTATGTTGTAAAATCTTCGCTAAGACTAAAACCACGGTTTATTCGCAGTGTGTAGTGAAGGCACGGTCGTCAATGTTGTATGAATCATTACGGAAGCCTGTTGACAGACGTGTTGTCTATAGAGCGCTTTCTACGATGTATCGTACAGAAACCGTGTCGTGTACAAATTGCCATACAGTTTCCTTTCTAAAGCTTTATTATTAATTTCTTTTCATTTTTATTGTTTCATTTTATTTTTTATACTTATTTAGTATATTTTTAAATATTTTTACAAAAATCATTAAAAAAACATTTAAAAATATAAAAATAGTGGCCCATCGCCATCAGGAGCAGGGTCCAAGATGCCGGTGGTCAGGGCTCTAGAGAAAGGAACCTCCTGACTATGCGTGCCGTGTCTAGGAGTACTGCTTTCTGAATCAAGCCCTTGATCCAGCTGTGCAATGAGAGCTTCCTGAGATGTTGGTCGAGGCTCTTCGCTACTAGGCCATTTACTGTAATGATTATCGGTACAATGATTGCTGAGTCCACGTCCCACATGTCGACAACCTCGTGAGCTAAGTCAAGATATTTGATTTTCTTATCTTGCTCAGCTTTCACGTGATTCTCGTCATGGGGGACAGCAATATCAACAATCATTGCACGACGCTCTCGTCGATCTATCACCACAATAACAGGCTTATTGGCTAATTGTAGCTAATTGGTCACTGACAGGACTATTGAGTCCTGTCAGTGATGATAGATCGATCCCAATACAATGTGGCGTGACCATTTTCGAGAACTGGGTCGGGCACATACCTGTGTAGCGGCACAACAAATAAAAAATGCTTCGCAACAAAATCGAAAAACACAAAAAGAAAAGTGGCGCCATCTACAATGCCACAGGCGAACTAAATGAGCAATTCTGCATCGCGCAATCAGAGTTTTCGACGACACTCGAACATATACAAAAATCCCGACATCAACTGTCGGGCAGTTGCCCGGACCAGACACAATACCCGTCTGGTCGGAGGATCCTTCTTTACCATCATAAGTATGAGTGAACTTTACACCCTGTTCCTCATACCCCTAAACCTGTAGTATGGTACTTCAGACTCCACAAGGTTGTACTGCAAAGCAAGTTGCTGGTGGATAATCCTAGCTACTAGATTGTGTCTGTGCAAATACTCGCCGTTAGCAAGACGAGAACAACCGGAAACGATATGTCGGATTGATTCACCGGGACGGTGGCATGCCCGACAGATGTCAACCGTACCATCCTTGACAATGTATTTCCGGTAGTTGTTCGTCATGATAACTTCATCCATAATCGCACAGACAAAACCTTCGGTTTCTCCGAAGAGTTCTCCGAAACGTAGCCAGGATACAGACGCCAAAAAGTCTACATCAGGCCCATGAAGAGCCCGGAAAAAGCGTCCGTGAAGCTCTTTGCTTTGCCATACTTCCTTACAATCATTAGTATCCAGTACTGCAGGTTTGCACCAGTTTTCTTTCGCCAAGGAGAGCTCGATGCATCCCCACGTCAGTGTGAAGGAAATATTCCCTGAGACTGCAAATCTCGCGGTTGTGGAGGGTCTTAGCATTTGAAAAGCCTCGACCCCCACACTTTCGCGGGATGTACAGTCTCATCACTGATGAACGTGGGTGATGCATCCGATATGCCGTCAGCAATGTACGGACCTTCCTGTCCAGGGCGTCTAGTTCCGTTTGAGTCCATTTGAGTATGCCGAAAGAATACATCAAAACCGGCACGACCCAACCGTTGAAGGCACGCACCTTGTTTCCGCCTGATAAAAGACTATTTGCCACTTTATTTAGGCGGCCAAAGAAGCGCTCACTCAACGATTGTTTCATGTTGTCAGCATTGATGCCTAATGCTTCCGACATACCCAAATACTTGTAGGTTTCGGTTGAGGAGAGGGATCTAAGGTGTATAGAATCCGTAAGTTGGGTTCCCACGGATTCTATAATTCCTCCTCGCTTTACATGCATGACTGCACATTTGCCCACACCAAATTCCATCCTGATGGCGCTACTGAAGGTTTCTGTTACCTTCAGTAGCTCCATCAGTTGCAAATTGCTGGGGGCAAAGAGTTTTAGGTCATCCATGTAAAGGAGGTGTGATATCACCTGACCACCTCTTCTCAACTGATAGCCCAGACTTGAATCCTCTAGCAGTGTGCTTAGAGGATTCAAGGCTAAGCAAAACCAAAGCGGACTCAAACTATCGCCCTGATCATTTAATTTATTATTAGTTTCCACTATTTTTATTAGTTGATCCACTAATTTTTTAGTAAATCACTGAATAGTTTTCAATGTTTTTTTATTCTACGAATGGAACCTTTTCTCGACGACCAAAGCATTCGCTCTTCTTGAATATAATATTATTTTGCGACACAAAATTTTTTTTGGACAATTTCTGGTCTTGCTTGCAGCATTACTAACCTTTTCTGTTGCCGTGAGTGACGATCACGACGTACCAGAGCGTAGTTATGAAATCAGACAGGCTGGCTCCTTAGTGGAATGTTATAATGTTATTTGATCACCACTGCTTTCAAAACTGTGAAGGAATACATCGTGAGGAAACCAGCATGACCTAGACCCAAAAACAACCGCCAACCCGCACTGAGATCGCGTGGTGTATTACGGCTCAGTCCCTGTTACTGAAAGACAGCAGTGGAAACTTAATAGGCAGATTACGCTTATGCCAATAATAACAAATCTTTTATCCTTCACAGCTAGGATGACAAACCCGTGCGAGCGCCGCTTGGTGGCCTGCCTCCTCCTGGCCATCATAGCCGTGGTGGCCGCCGCCTCCTACGACCGGGAGCGACTGGAGATAGCCAAGCAAATCCTGGAGGAGGTGCCTCTTACTGACGGGTAACTGTTGATTAGATAATGTAGTCTTTGACTGGTTGCGATAAAACTGTTTTATTGTAATTCACGTTCAGTTACACATCAGTGATATGAGTTTGTTATACTGATGGCGATGTAATCATCTACATATGTTGAAGAGGTGATTCTACCCGTCATACTAAATAACTTTCGCTATGAAACTAAATTTCATTGACGAATCAACAAAAAAATGCTAGAGTTTTACCTAACGATGTTTGGGTCGGCTTCAAGTTGAACCTAATCGAGCGCCTGCCTATCAAGCCTTTACAAACTAGTTACCGGGGCACATGATACCCCTTGGTAAGAATGAATTATCAGACTTTTTAGCTTCGGGCTACCCGTAACGACTGTCAAAGATCTGCTCATGATAGCTGGGATTGATGGCTTAACGTGCTTTTGGAGGCACGGAGGGGTCACAATATATCATTGATGGTTACCCTTCGACCGACCTCTCCCACTCCTGGGATTCAAGTGACTAAATCCCCACCCTGTATGGAAGGAAGATGCTCTTAACTAATTTTAACAATCGCCTCCTTCATTTCCACGAGTGATTCTAAAGAAGAGAAAAAGAGAAGAGAAGAAAGACATTTTATTTCTTATCACTACAACCATATCTCTGCCCCCAGACACAACGACCTTCCGTGGAACATCAGGAAGTTCCTGCGCAACCAGATCAACGAGTTCGAGCTGAACACTGACCTGACGATGGTGGAACCCTGGTCCATCTCTAAGTACTCGCACACGGACCTGCCTAGGCTAAAGACGGGAATGGTGGGGGCACAGGTACGTCTTGTCATCATACCTAAATATATTTTAGAAGTGACAATAAATCTGTCTGTTTCTTACCATTACATGCTTGAACCACTGAACCTGAATAATAATTTATATACCTACGTGAAGTTAAGTAATCCTTTATGTCTTGCTGGTGGATATCTTAGAAACAATCATAATTACACGATTGAAACCACACTTGCAAAATATGCACAAAAACAAATGTTGTTCGCGACGATGCGTCACTACATAGTGACATTAACTTAAATTCATAGTGATAACAGTGATAGATAAACCAATAGACAGTGGTGAATAAGTGCCTAGTATAGAAAACCGCAAGTACCACCCTTACAAACCTCATTTAAGTGGGCTGTATAGCCGTAATTTATAGTTTCAAGTGCGTCCAGGTAATCTAGTACCCAGACCTAGCCCTGGGCGTAACTTTCATTAATGTAAACCTAAGATAAACCCACTCAATTGAGTTTTGTAAGTCGTGTTGCTTGTGGCGCAAATCTGTTGTTTTTACGCAATCATCACTTGAAACTGACACTTCACGTTATAAAATAATGTCATTATAGAAGTGAAAAACCTAATTACCTAGTGAAAATGTACTGTTGTATTTCTGGATGCTCGAACACTTCAAAGAAAATCTATTACTTTCCCACGGATAGTACTCACTTCCTTGGTTACGTAATAAACGACTAAAGTGGATGTGTAATTATGAGTTTCAAAACATTTAGAAATTATTTAATAATGTTATTTGTAAAAATAGATAAGTTTTGTATGTAGTATTCCTATTTAACACAAACAAATACGTAAGTAAACATAACTTCAAATAATTTTAGTTAGTTTTCGATATAGCTCTATCTGGAGAATTTATAAAGTAAATTGCACAGCACCTTAATTGCGTAACTCACGATTCATCATAATCTGTATCGTTTTGAAACGGATTGTTAAACCATTGCTTCATATGTTCGAAAAATGTGTCTGTTCGACAACATAAATAACGCAATGAATATTGTTTAACTGTGAAGACGAAACCAATTATGATCAATCGTGAGTTACGCAATTAGGGTGCAGGTGTGCTTACATTTTTCAGATAGACCTGCCTAATATTTGCAACTTGCTCTTATATTATTTCTATTGCAATCAAGCCAAAAAGAAGGCGACATGAACATAATTTATAATTTAGACAAAATATTTACGTGAAGTATGAGTTTAGAAAATACTTTATAGTTATTTACACATCATAAACTTCAGAAATCGTCGTTTGAGCTGCAATTTGCCAGTATTTACTGCATTTTCATGATTCCTATCTGTTTCTTCTACATCTAAGACTTGAAGAATTTTAGGCCTTTTGACATATTCTGACCAAACTGACGATCATTATTAGATAATTGGCCGGAACCCATACTCTATAACTTGAATAATTGAAAACGATTTAAATAAATGTTAACATTGACGGCAACACGATGACAGATCTGGAAAGTTTTCTTTTTTGACCACACCGTGGCTCGCGTGTCAATTTGTGCTGCCAACTATAAAACTCCTATGTACAAGAATTTGCATTTTTTGTATTTCTTCAAATACGGCATATCATGCATCGTCAGGCTATAACGGAGACAGAGGGAGTGGGCCGTTATTCACCACACGAGTCCTGTGAAGGTTGGTAGGTCACATGTCTTCGATTTTTGGTTCTAAGACATGCCGGATTTCTCACGATGTTTTCCTTTACTGTTTTGAGAGCAGTGGTGTTGGAAAAATTAACACGAAATTAAAGCGCCTGTCTGGGTTATTGTCATAGTATCGTATAGTTTATATTTCGAGGCCCTTAATTGACGGGATACTATGTAGATCAAACTAAAACAAAATAAAGCTAGTTTAACTAACAACTCTGGCTTTAAAGCTAAATGATGGAATTGTAACTTACAACTTTATTCTTGATTATGTGAACATGAGGGTCAGGGGCAAAATCTGTCGTGACGCAATTTAATGCGATTTAATGCAATATGACCGACGCAGACGGTCTACAAAAATCGGTTTTATAAAAAAATGCTAGCCGAAAATACATCTGCGGTCTCTCTCCCACTAGACACAGTATAACATTCTACTGCATAACCACAAGTTGTTGATATATTATTACCACGCTTCACCTTGACAGGAAATCAGCAGAGCTTGTGCAACGACATCCAATTTCCTGTTGCGACAGTACCCACTACATACTAGACGTATACATCGGAATGAAACGCTAATGATATGTCCCCTATAAGTGACAAGCGGGAAATGGAAGACTTACAGAGACGTTTGTTCAACTAATGAACGTGTCATGTCATATTATATTATTATTACTAGCTTATATACGCGGCTTCACCCGCGCGGAGAAAATTATCCCAAGGAAGCGTACTTCTACATTTAGTAGATATTTTAAGAGGAATAAATCCATAGTTTTTTTTTTTTTCATTTGGCTATATTGGTATACGCAGCATACGCCAGTGCAGCTCCAAGCGAGTAAAATTAATAACCGATTTTAAAAAGGAGGAGGTTCTTAATACGACTCTTTTTTGTTGTTGTATGTAACGTTACGGGATAGTTCTGGCAATATCTTTGACAATATGTATTGTTTTCCATTAGTGTGTATTGATGATGTTGTAGTAGTAACTTCCTGTCTTTGTTATTTGTCACTCCCTATATCATGAGACTTGTACATCACTGACGAAATGTGCAACTCTACACGGTTCGGACAAAATAGGCGTGATGTTAAGTTATATTTAAAACATAATTCTATCTTTTTATCATTTTCGAACGATTCATAGACACAGAACAAATATTAAAAATTAATTAAGGGTTTAACGCATCAAGTAATTTTTGCAAGCAATCCAAAGACTATGACAACATTTGAGCATAGGTACTGCTTAAAAACTTTGCTTGGACCAATCCATATTACATTTGGACGCGAAAATAAGCAATCACATTACTTGCTGAATCATAACTTTTTATAAGGCACTAGCTTTTGCCCGCGTTTCCGCCCGTGTGGATGTACTTTATCGCATAAGAAGTAGCTTATGTCTTTCTCCATATACCAGGCTATATCTGTGTCAAATTTCATGACGATCGGTTCAGCGGTTTAGGCGAGAAAGCGTAACAGACAGACATAGTTACTTTCGAATTCATAAAAATAGTAGAAAAGGGTTAAAAACTGTTATTTTCTTATAAAGATAAAATTTCAAATGCAAAAACCAAAATATGTTGACCCCATATCTTTGCGATCTTTGATAATTGAGCGAGCAGAATTCCGAGAGATTTCGACATTATTCCACAAATTACTACTGTTAAGAAGAGCTGACTTTTAAATGGAGGTACATAGCAGTCACTTTGATGGCGTACTTTTTCCTAGATGGTACTGGCAACAGAGATGTTCGTTAAAATTCTACGCGACAGCAATTCAATGCAAATTGAGGCTTAAACTGTGCTAATTACAATCAGTTGCAACGAAATGTAAACCTCGAATGGCAGAACTCTGTTGGGCACATGTGTTGCTTCAAGAATATTTCAATCACGCGCGGCGAGCAGGTCAATGGTGCATACGGTACAACGGGGGCACTACAAATAAAAATGCTTCGCAACAAATATCGAAAAACACAAAAAGAAAAGTGGCGCCATCTACAATGCCACAGGCGATCTAACTGAGCAATTCTACATCTCGCAATCAGAGTTTACCACGCCACTCAGATAGGTACAAAAATCCCGACATCAACAAGGCAGTTGCCCGGACCAGACACAATACCCGTCTGGTCGGAGGATCCTCCTTTACCAACCTAGGTATGAGTGAACTTTACACCCTGTTCCTCATACCCCTAAATTGGTGACCCCGAGAACGAACGTCAGCGCAGCCTTCGTGCAATACTTCGGCGTGACGTCATCTTCATCAAATCAAGACCACTTCCTCAAGCTTTCGAGCGGCGAGTCACACAGCCAGCAAGCACCCACGGCTTCAACGGGTATCCTGACCACCTGCATGCAGCGAACCGCATGCCTGGTCATCACCCACAGCCTCATCAGCAACCATGGCCCAGCACACTGCACTTTCGGCCGGTCGAGAGCTCAATCTCCCGGTCGACGCCAGCAGTCAGCCTCAACCTCTCAACCCAGCGCTGTACCAGATCCGACTCACTGGAGCATAACGCAGCGCAACCCCGACTCACTGGGGAATCGTCACAGACAGTTCCGACTCACCGCAAACTATGTGACACCCGGTTACGACCCACTGGAACCACAACTGGCACTGGCAAGCATCATAACATGCACTGACTCAGCCCACTATCGACTGTTCCTCATACCCCTAAAGGTAGTCGTATTTAAAACTAAATAAGTGTCTCGTAAATAAGAATCACAACACAAAGTTGCTACTGTTTGTCATGATCACACTCAATAGTCTGTATATTCACCTTTTGCCAATCGTGACGAAATGAAAATCTTAATCACATCGTTTACCAAATCGTGAATATTCTTCTATTGAAAATCCAACAATAGTCGCAATCTGGAGAAAAGTATGAATCCAACCGAGTCCTTTCCGACCTAGAAACCGATGCTAGAAACCATTCTGATAATAAAGTACTACGATGTGTCGAAATTGTGAGAAAATACTTACCTACTGCGATTATCCGACGAAGAAGACCAGTAAATCTTTCTTAACTTGATTTCTTACCCACGAAAGAGCAAATTCTTAAAAATATCAAATGCTAGAATAGAATAATTCCAGCTAGTATTTAATAAATAAAAATAGTCATTTAACCCACAGTAGACGACCGCGACGGTAGGTAATTGGATGCCACTAACACTACATAATCGTCGCGGTCATCTAAAATCGCAAAACTATTTGAGTTTAGTGAATCCTTTTCAGATATTTTAGTATTTTCAAGAAGTTACCTTCCAGGGGAAGGTGAAAGTTTGTGTTTTTAGGTTTTCAACCTAAAAAAAAATGTAACTAATTTTGAAAACCAAGAACATTTTCCATATTTATGCAAATATTCACTCGATTTTCAACAACCTACATATTTTTTGGCTGAAATTACAGGTTGAAAGGGTAAACACCTTTGTCACTTAAACCATGGGTAGTTTCGTCGGGCCTCCTTGCCGGATTACCGCCATGAGATATGGAGGCAAATGTCCTTGCGCACACTTGGGAGTGGCGCGAGGAGACCATACGCCGGGGCGTAACTCAGCGGCCTCGAGAAATCGCGGCACGGCGGACAGAGCTCCGGCGGGATCTCATGGCGAGGTGGAGAGTGCGATTGTCGCAACGCAGTGCTGGGCACGCCACGATTGCGGTAGTAAGTCCCCTCTTTGAGGAGTGGCTTGAGAGGCGGCATCGCGTCCTTCCGCCTGACGCAGATCCTCACCGGACACGGTTGTTTCAGGAGGTTCCTGTTTCGAATAAGGCGGGAGGAAACGCCCGGGTGTTTCCATTGCGAAGATCGCACTGAGGACACGGTGGAGCATACGGTGGAGTACACAACATTGTGTATGTAGGACCTACCCAGGGACAATGTCTTTAAGGAATTTTGATACGAACATAAAGTCCTTAGTTTATGTACAGAAATTCCTTTCAGACGACGTAGACAAGAAGTAGTTACTACGGTACTAACCCAGCTTGGAACAAGCGACGTGACGGTACGTGCGCTTACAAAATTACCCCACAGCAGACAGTTTTTCGTGTTGGGACAGATCTCGGCAGTACTTTTATATATTCTATCTCGGGATGAAAAATTCAACCGGTCACGACGTAGTCTGTCTTCGGTTGAAACAATAAACTCGTGTATATCGGTCATGGGTGTTGTTCGAGATTTAAATGTTTTATCTAAGTATTATGTTATAGTACTCATGACAATGAAAAACGCTTACTTAGAAACCAACACTGAAATCGTAAAAATAAAACCAGCCTCTTTATGCATTTATGTTCGCATAGCTGGACAAAATGTAGGGAACAGCTTATTTTTTCTTTATATTTTGGTGTCCACTCCATATTAAAAATGTATGTTTTAATGAGTACCACACCCCCTTAAAGTATATCCCTCGTTTAACATAACACACTGTATATTTGTCGAATACTAGCTTATGCCAGCAGTTTCGCCTGCGTTGATGACGAAAATTATCCCATGGGAATGTACTACCGGGATGGAAAGTATCCTATCTGTTAATCCAGATTATAAACAATCTGTTGGCCAAACATCCAAACATACAAACTTTCACATTTATAATATTAATAGGATTAATATCCTTTCCTCTCGCTCCGTGTAAAAGTGTTAGTCATTAGTTTGTGTGTAAATTCGTATTAAAGTTTTAAAACATTCTCTAAGAGCTGTACAAATAACATTATTTTGGAACGGATATGTCTTACTAGCCGAAAGACGTCCACTGCTGGACATAGGCCTCCCCCAGGCTCCTTCACCTCGACCGATCTTGTGCTTCCCACATCCAGAGGATAGCCGCGGCCTTCACAAGGTCATCGATCCACCATGTGGGAGGCCTTCCCACTCTACGTCTTCCGGTACGCGGCCGCCACTCCAGGACCTTTCGGCCTCATCGGCCATCTGTTCAGCGTGAACGTGAAGTGCGAGCAATGTGCCCTGCCCACTGCCACTTAAGTTTGGAAATTCTTCGGGCTATGTCGGTTGCCTTGGTTCTCCTGCGGATCTCATTATTTCTGATTAGATCGCGTAGGGAAACTCCGAGCATAGTCCTCTCCATTGCCCTTTGGGTGACTTTAAGCCTTATGATAAGGCCCATTGTGAGCGACCACGTCTCTGTACCAGTCATTACTGGCAACAAACACTGATCAAAGACTTTCGTCTTGAGAGACTGTAGTATTTGGGACGAGAAGATATTGCGAAGGGAAAAGCTAGCCTCTCTCTGCCTGCAGTTGATAGCTACTTAATATCTTTTAAAAACATAAACACATCATACTTTCTCCGAGCATACTATTCAAGATATGAAAAAAACTTACTTGTCCTCATGGTGGTGGCACGGGCATAAGATAGGAGCACTGCTCGGTCTTCAGGAGCTGCCTGCAGCTCTCTATATAATATATGGTGCCACACCCTCTCCATGTCATCCCAGTGAGTGATTTTCCCTCTCTTGACAGAGTAATTCAAGTCCAGCTCAACCATACGCGCGACGGCTTCGTCCGCAATATGAACCTCGTAAGGAAAGGATTCGCTGCAGAACTGCAGTTTCACGGCCAAAGTAGGTACTTTGGCCGTGAAACTGCAGTTCTAAAGATAGACACTGGGTGATTGTCGTTGATGAGCCAAGATTTGATGTTGTAGCTACCGTTGTCTATCACCACTACGGGTTTTGAAAAAGGGTCACAATTTTTTTATTACAACGGTAGTATGAAATACTATATTTTAAACGTAGGTCTTAGGAAATACTACAAAATGCGCTATTGACCTATTGATCAAAGAGTATAATAATAATAGAGCTATTGACCAAGGACCATAGATACCACAAGCGGCTAAAATTGACGCTACGTTTTGACGAAATAGATACAACGACGTTTGACCTTGTCATATTAAATTAAAAATAATTGATGATTTTCCTCATTCCGGGCTGCCAGGTACATTTTATATAACAATCTGATAAAGAAAACCATACACAGGCGTTATCATAACTTTATCACACGATATTTTTAAGTCTCAAACCACTTTCACTAACTCCTAGTAATCTGAAGAGAAACGGTTCTTGAAATCATAAAATTTATAATCTTACCTTAACCTGAACCCAATTTTAAACAAAGTTTCAAAGTCAAGTTAAAACCTTACTTGAAAGTTTGTCAAGCCAGATTAAAACAGGGGCGGGCTTCATATCACGTGCTAAAGGTGAATTGAGGCATTATAATGGTATTATTAAGTTATGGGAAATTATATTCAGCAACAAAAGTTTTATTTAGCATTTGCAACCTAACGTCTTGTTTGTAAGTAGGCAACGAGTAAATAGAACAGCTTCTATTATTTCATCGTCTTTACTATTCCAACAGAATTTGATCAGAGTCGCTAGTAGATATGTGGTGGTACTTAAGTAAGTCTAAATTTCTAAAACAGTTTATATTCTTACACTTACACTTTTATGT
This sequence comes from Polymixis flavicincta, assembly GCA_949987655.1. Taxonomy (NCBI): domain Eukaryota; kingdom Metazoa; phylum Arthropoda; class Insecta; order Lepidoptera; family Noctuidae; genus Polymixis; species Polymixis flavicincta. Next base: position 2,330,985 of record OX465171.1, on the reverse strand, counting down.
CCAATCTGCAGTCTTCCTGTGAAGAAGAAACGAATATATCAGGCAAGATTTTCTCACAAATAATTCAAACCGAACGTGATCCGATCACAGGTCAGTATGCAACAACCTTAAAGCGGTATGATAAATCACAGCAATTTTTTATCGCTTGTCATAGCAATATATCGTGTTCCTTGTACGGAATGGCGATATTATTTCCGTCATTTTTGTGAAAATAAATGTGTCAATGCTAACAAAATTATAACGTTTATCTGGTTTTGTGTTTACATTCAATAAAAAAAAAATGTCAATTGTAAAATCGCACAAATTGTTTAGGCACTAAGGTCAAAAAGGAAGTGTCAGTCTAGTTCAGGATTTTTATTCTTTAAAATCATCATCAGCCTATAACGTTCCCATTGCTGGGACACAGGCTTCCTCTCTGTGAGAGGGGTTGGTATAAAAAGTCATCGTAAGGAGCGTTTTGGCGGTAAATTCAAAACAACGAAAAATAAATTTGGTTTAAATCGTTTTTAATTGAGAAAAGGGATAAAAATCAATTTACTTTTATTTTTCTGTTACATATTTCGTCCCAATCTTCAAATTAGAATAGTTTTTAATAAATTCTAAAATACCCTATTAAAGATGTAAACAGTTCTTCCTTTCAATTTAGCTAGTTGGCAATTTCATTTACTTTGTGTTTGGTCCAACCTTTACCTCATTTACAAATAATGCCAACATTTTTCATTCCGTCGTCTTAAATTTATCCTTTTAATGTCAAAGTAAAAGGAAAAGCAAAATATTAAACATATTTTAAAAGCACATGTCGTTGCTTCAGTAGAGCAAAAACATACTAATGTAGCTACAATGAGAACCTGTATCAAATATTATCAACCATCGGATCTAAGATACAATATCCTATCTCCAAGAATCAGATCAATTTTGTTGCAAGAGTACCTACACGTGAAAAAGAGAACACGAAACCCATAATAGTCTGCTTTTGTAATCGCTATGTGAAGGAAGACTTCATAGCAGCAGCCAGAAATGCGTCTAAATCTTCTGCAATAACTACTGGGCTCTTAGGACTAGCCGGCAACCATAAGATTTACGTTAATGACCACCTAACTATACAGAATAAGGCACTTCTATCCAAAACTAAAAAAGCCGCAGCTTTTTTTTTTTTTTTGGGTGGGAAATCATCAAATGACTTCTCCTGCTGAGTAGAGCAGGAGGGCGTGTCAGACTTTTACTGACTAAAACCCACCCGTGTTCCCTCAGTAGCCCGTATGCCAGGGGCCGTGGTATCTCTTTCGAACAAACCCGCACCCCTGGCAGGCATCGGCCCTTGCGGACCCCTCCAGTGGTTGCTGACATCTATGACGGCGCGCGTGAGGAACACAACAACAACGCGCCGTCCCGTCTACCACTTTTCGGCCGCAGAGGATAGGGAGAGCGGCTGACGCTATACCGACACTCCTCTTCCCCTACGGCCCCACCGCGTCCGCCATCAAACGGTGGCGGCCCCGTCCAGGCCACGGAAGGGAAGAGCGCTGCTCAGAAGCACCGGCACTCCTCCTCTACCGCAGCCTGTAACCCTCAGCCGCGATGCCTCCCATTCGACATCGCGGCCCACCTCAGTTGCGGTGCACCTCACCGCAACCTACTTTTTGGCCGCTACGTCAATGGCTTGAAGGCAAAAGCCCTGACGAGCGGCCCCACCGTTGGGTTCCTCTTGGCTTCACCGTGGATGGGAGACCACGGTTACTAAGCCCCCCCGCAACGACAATGCGGGAACCCACTCGGGGGGGAAAAAGCCGCAGCTGAGATGGATTTTCGTTACGTGTGGATCAAGCACGCCAAGATACACATCAAGAAAACCGATACCTCCCCTACCATAGTTATAAAAACAGAGAAGGATCTCTCAAAAGTGAAATAGTGATACTAACTATCATAATAAGTAACATCTCATTTGAAGTGATTCTAAAGTTTGAGAACCGCAAGGTAAAATGTTTCAATAATACTCGCGGATTCCGAGAAATGCCTAACTCGTGCACGTGTTCAACGCACCTGCATTTTTTTTTAGAATATTATTTTTATTTTATTATTTGTTTCTGTTTTGCTAAATGCGATTTTATTGTGTTCTTATTAATATTTAATATCTATTGTGCTTTACTACTGCTTGTTACTAAATGGTACTGGTCAACTTTAGGTAAATTTCTTGTTGGTTTTGCAGTTTGTTTTCATATTGCTAGCTGTTTAAAGTTGAATGTTCTATGCGCGTTACTGACACCTGTGACTTACTGTGGCTACTTGTGGCTATTGTTATTTACAATTTTTGCAAGGTTTTGGAAGGCTATCGATTGGGCATTGTTGTGTTTGCTAGATTCTGATACGGGTTTGATAAGACATAATTATTCAACTTGCTACTATTGTTATTTTACTAACATAGATATTAGTGAAGGACTTATCAATGGCTCCGCTTAATATTTACTACCAAAACGTACGTGGACTTCGTACAAAAACGAACACCCTATTTCGAAATGTGTGTCTTAAATCTTACGATGTTGTAGTTTTTACAGAAACTTGGTTAGTGGATGATATATTATTTTCAGCAGTGAGTTGTTCGATTCGAGGTATGTGGTATGGAGACGCGACCGCGACTACAGCCGCACCTCGCAAACTCGAGGAGGCGGTGTGTTGATTGCCGTGCGGAAAGATTTGACTGTTGTTGAGAGATGTAACTGGCGAAGTTCCGCGGAAGATATCTGGGTAACTATTACTTTAAAGAAGTCTAGACCTCAGGTTACATACAACATACATATCTGTGCCCTTTATCTTTGTAAAGAACATACGGGTAATTCCTATACTGTTCAGCTCCAGAATTTTGCAAATAATTTAAATAATTTGATTTTGACCAACCCATTAGATAAATTTATTGTCTTAGGTGACTTTAACTTTGGTAACGAAATAGAATGGTGTCATACAAATGACAGTGCTGAGTTAATACCACAAAACTATTCGAACCGCTACCTCATTGACTTCTTCGATACTATAAATATGTGTAGCTTATCCCAGTTTAATAATGTGCGGAATACAAATGACAGACTTATAGACCTTGCGTTTTCTAATGGGTCCCTGGGTATACACGAATGTCTTGACCCATTAGCAGTACCTATTGATATGCATCACAAACCCTTTACTATTCAAGCTGATTTTGTTCAATTACACTCACTATCAGAAAAAACCAACACTAAATATCAGTTTCATAAAGGAGACTATACTGCTATCATGTCTGCTCTTGATGACGTTAACTGGGACGAGTTGCTAAGTGCGGAGCCACTAGACAATGCCGTTAGTTATTTTTATAACAAGCTTTATGAAATCAGAGATCTGTATATACCAAAACAGTCGGTAAAAAGTTCCTCACACCCTTCCTGGTATACCCCTGCGTTAATTAAGATCCTTAAAGAAAAATATAAATATCACCGGAAGTTTAAAACATATGGAAATTTATCTGATTACCAAACCTTTTCTTTATTGCGTCATAGAGCTGCAGAAGTAGATAAATCTTGTTACCGCACGTACATGGATAAAGTAGAGTCATCGATTATTCAAAATCCAAAATTCTTTTGGTCCTATATTAAAAGCAAGAGAAGTAATAGTAACTTCCCTAATGTGCTGAAGTACCAAGATATAAGCGCAGATACTGGAGAAGAAATCAGTAACTTGTTCGCTACATACTTTCAGTCAACATTTCAAGAACCAGACATAGACCACCAAGATCAAATCACAGCGTCATCTACGAACACAGCGAGCATCTGTTCCATAGAGGTATGCCACGAAAAAGTACTTAAGTTACTTCAAAAGCTCGATCTCTCCAAATCAGGTGGCCCGGATTTAATACCGCCTATATTTATTGTCAACAGTGCGAAAAGCCTAGCCAAACCTATCTGTATAATGTTCAAGCGATCTTTAACAGAAGGCATTGTTCCCAAAATTTGGAAATCTGCATTCGTTACGCCAATCTTTAAAAAAGGTGATAAGTCACTCGTAAATAACTATCGCCCTATTTCGAAGCTATGCCTATTCTCCAAAGTACTCGAGCGCGTTGTTCACTCTGCAGTTTATTCCGCCTTAGAATGTGACTTTGGTGATGAGCAGCATGGTTTTCTTCGTAAGCGATCCACTACTACCAATCTTATTCTTTGCAACGAATTTATCTCTGAAGGTATGGAGCAACGTGCTCAGGTTGATGTAATTTACACAGATTACAGTAAATGTTTTGATCGCATTGACCACAGAGTACTTTTACGTAAACTGTCTTCAGCTGGAATTCACGGCGACCTATATCGATGGTTTTCCTCTTACATTGAAAACAGATCTCAAGCAGTAGTATTACAGGGCTTTACCTCCGGTTGGAATCTTATACCATCGGGAGTTCCTCAGGGATCAATTTTAGGGCCTCTTTTGTTCAATTTATTTATATCAGATACTAGCTTTTGCCAGCGGCTTCGCCCGCGCGGAACTTTCATCCCCTATTTAACTCCCTTAGGGGTCGAATTTCGAAAAATCCTTCCTTATTCCTTGCCTACATTATAAAGGGAATCTCTGTGCCAAATTTCAGCTTTCTAGGTCTAAGGGTTTGGGCTGGGCGTTGATGAGTCAGTCAGTCAGTCAGTCAGGACCTTTCTTTTTATTTATATAGATAAAGAAATGTTTTATTAACTCGTACATTCTACTTTATGCCGATGACATGAAAATTCTGAAAACGGTACGTAGTTCATCTGACACATCACTACTCCAAGAGGATCTTAATAGGTTTGTAAATTACTGTGCACTAAACAAACTCCAACTAAATGTATCGAAATGCTTTCACATAACTTATACACTGCAAAAGAAGACAATTGGTTCAGGGTACGTATTGAATAACCAAACGATCACCAAGGTGACCAGTATTAGGGACTTGGGCGTTACCCAGGACGAAAAACTCGTATTCGAAATGCAAATTGACGAAATCGTTAAGAAAGCTTCCAAGTCCCTGGGTCTCATCATAAGGTCAACTACTTGCTTTAGCTCTCTAAAACCAATAAAAATACTGTACTGTTCATATGTACGCAGCCAGCTAGAATATGCATCTCAAGTATGGAACCCACAGTATGATGTGTATAAGTCCCGAATAGAAAATATACAGAAAAAGTTTTTAAGATACCTAGATTATAAGACGAGGCAATACTCAATGGATTACACTCATCGTTGCAAAAGATACCATTTCCTACCGCTGGAAAACAGACGCCATGTTAATGATATTACTTTCTTATTAAATATCGCCAATAGCTCCATCGATTGTTCCCAACTCCTCTCAAAATTATCACTCCGAACACATCACGTAGGTTTTATACAGCGGCCACTTCTCCACGTTCCATTCGCGTCAACAAACTACCGACGGAATGCCTACTTCTCACGTACCGCAACTAGTTTCAATAATCTTCCCTCTCACTTAGATGTTGATTTATTTAGAACCAGTCCAAGCACATTTAGACAAGCTATAAATAAGGAATACTTTGGAAAAGACAATAATACCAATACTCCTAGTTAAAGCACATGAAATTGCACTTTGTAAAAAAATTTTTTAATAGTTTATAAGTATACATTATGTGAATTTGATTTTTTTTTTTAATATTTAGAAAGAATAATTTGTTATGTTTATTTGTTGTGAGAAGATTTTATTTTATTTTTGACTGATCTTTTTTTTCTTTTAACTTTAGGTACATAGTTTTTAATTTGTGGAAGCTTGTAAATGGCAACTGTAAGCGCTAAATTTTTTTTTTGAAGTAGATATTAGACTGGAAGCTTTCTGAAGAATAAATAAATAAATACAACAATAATTTTATTTGTAGCGCACCCGCTGTCAGGTGCTCCCCGCCTCGCAGATCGATGTGTTGCTACGCTACAGTACATTACTAACTTAATATTTTCATAAGAAAAATATTCTCATTATTAAAATCATGTCTTTGAAACCAACTAAGAATATTTTCATGTGTGTTATGTGGTAAAATGCCTAAAATACTCAAACAAAGCAGTGTCAAAATATTTACAAAAACAATTAATGTGCCTAGCCTTTTCCTTTCTATGCTGGAGTTGGCTTCCAGTCTCACCGGAACACTATTCGTAGGCATTGAATCAAAATTTACTATCAAACTTTGCCGAAAAATACAAAAACAAAAAGACACTAGTACGTCGAAGTACTCGTCCGCAGCGCTGACACGAGGAAAAGTGAAAAAATAAAATTTACAAAAATATTCCGGTATCCTACATAGCCTTTTATCAATTTGTATCTGTCAATCACTATCAATATAATGGAACAGAGAATAAAAATAGAACGATATGAATGAAAAATCGATCGCAAAATTGTTTACGTGTAGGATATGAAAGACTAGCGGCTGCGAACATTATTATTAAATAGTACAAACAAATTATTGTAGGCATCAACAATGCGTGAAAACACTGCTTGTTGAATGGAATAAAATACACTGACCCCAGTTTGGTTTAACCAGACTTGATCAATCGAATGAACCCCTAGATTTACACTGGTCTCTAAAGCCTAATGTTTCATGGTGCTACAGACACCATTGCATTCCAAGGAATAGACAGGAGGGTATCATCATGGTAGGAAAGACCTGCCCATATGATAGGGAAGGATTACGAGCCTTACAGGATATGCATCCTAGAGTAGGCATTGAAAAAACTGTTTGTGAAAGGATATCTATTTTTGTTATTTCACTTCAAATTCAAGCATAATTATGAAACGTGAATGTTCTGAATTTTTCACTGGATTTATTGAGATTATTTAATTATATTTTGTGTTTTCGGTTAGGGTTATATTCTTACAAATTATAAAAACGATTTTATTTCATGTTGATTATGATTTTCGCGGTGTGCAGCTCTAACATTTTTCTAGGAACCCATTATCTAGTTTATGGTAACGTTAATTATTGTCTAATGCATATTTACAATTCTCTTTGCTAGCGATCCAATCGTGTCGGTTCTTAGAAACGTAGCTTTATATTATTACGCTAAACAAATCCCAGTTCTTAACAGACAGATCCGTGTAAATTATTATTTGTTTAGAGAGAGATTATTCTCGTAATTTTTACATTGATCTCTAAACCATATTACTTACAATTACAAAGTTGATAGGCAGATAACAAGATAACATCATTCTCCTGCCCTTATCACAATTTATTTGTGGTCGGCGCAATATGTATTTTTCTTCACACTTCTGTATTAGTCGTCATCTCCGTAGTCAAACCCTTTCTAACCATTTAATCATTGACACAGTCCATCCATCGTTTCTTTGGTCTCCCCCTACTCTTATAGCCATCAACATTCATACTCAAAACTTTCGTCACGACATTTTCCTCATTCGTCCATATCACATGCCCGTACCATGACAACCGATTTCGACACAACTTTTCAGTTATCGGTGCCACGTCAGACTTCCTTTTATGTATCCATTTCTTATTCTATCCATTCGTGTAACCCCCACACATCCCTCTTAACATTCTCATCTCAACTGCATGCAATTGGGTTTCATTCATCTCTTTTGTGGCCCAACATTCTGACCCCTACAAGACAGCAGGGCTAACCATGGCTTTATATATCTTCCCCTTAAGTTTAAGGGGAATGTAGTAGTCGAAAATTGTTCCCGTGACTAGCCGCCATTTCATCCATCACTTTGCACGAGTGAACCGAGTTACCGAAAGTCGAAGCAGACTGGGAAAAACGCGCTATCAGGCGCTATGGTTCGCTGGAAATCGCAGAAATTATATTCAGTTTTGGTTCCGCTGATCTTCCCAACATTCTCCAGCTTCTGTTGTCACTTCTCCAATAAGCTATGGATCTCGATTACATTTTCACCGACAAGAACAATGTCATCGGCAATCAGTATGCACCAGGCTGCCTCTTCCTGTATTTCGGACGTCAGAGCGTCCATGACCAACAGGAAGAGTAAGAACTTAAGGCTGATCCCTGGTGCAAGCCTACAGCCACATTGAACTTGTCTGTATTGCCAGAAGCCGACCGAGCGTAGGTACGTGACTGACTGTACATAGCACGAATTAACTCTACTTACGTCCCGGGCAACTATTTCTCTTTCAAGGCCCACCACAACACATTCCGAGGTACCCTCTCATACGCTTTCTCCAGATCAATGAACACCATGTGAAAGTCCTTGTGTGTACGTCTGTACTTCTCGCACAATTTTCGGAGTGCAAAAGTGGCGTCCATTGTTCTTCGACCTGGCATAAACCAAACTAAAAAATTATGTTTCCACAAAATTAGTTTTCTTTACTTTTTAATCCCCGACGCAAAAACGACGGGTAGTTATAAGTTTAACGTGTCTGTGTGTGTCTGTCTGAGGCAACGTAGCTCCAGAACAAACTTGTTTTTTTTGTTTGAAAGGTGAATTAGTCGGGAGTGTTCTTAGACATGTTCGGTGTCGGGGGACGATCAATGAAATTGCCAAACAGAGACAGATTTTTTAGCTTTTTAGAGTTTTTGTTTGGGTCGAGGGTTAATAAATTATTAATTTAATTTTCATTTTATTTGCATCACCGTCAGAAATGCTCAAAGGCAACAAGCGGATACCGAGCGAATAAGCTAAGTCAAATTGCACTTTTCTATCATATAATTTCATCGCTGCTGCCACGGTGCTCCTGAGTGTTCACTTCAAGTTGCAATTGTATTGATATTTGTACGTTTATGTGAAGTACCAACGTATTTAACTTAAACGTCTTCATCCGAAATTTGTTAGAAACGTGATTAACAATTTTTGTAATCTTACTTTGAATTAAATCTCTCAGGCACGACCTAACAAGACTCTAGGTACACCTTTTCTAACAAAGTAGAATTGTCTTCTAATTAATATCTCAACAAGTGTGGTAGTTATACGAATGCAGTCTAAATTCTAAACATGCAATTGTTTGACAAAAAGTACAAAGTTCTAGTTTGAAACTAAGGTCTCTAACTACATTGACGTAAATATTATTTAGAATTCAACCCGTCATCCCATCTGTATGAAACTATTTCGGAATTCTATTCAATTTCACCGGTGTTCGGACAACTTCAATATTTTCTGGATTTTTAGCCAACGCGGTGGAACTAAATCACCGTGTTATTAGCTAGCTGCAACTTTATACCGAGTTTGTTTCATATATGATGTTTGTGTTGTCTGGAGAATCTATATTCTTCAGCACCCTAAATGCGTAACTCACGATTCATCAGAATCTGTATCGTTTTGAAACGGATTGTTAAACCATTGCTTCATATGTTCGAAAAATGTGTCTGTTCGACAACTTAGATGAACGCAATGAATATTGTTTAACTGTGAAGACGAAAGCAATTATGATCAATCGTGAGTTACGCAATTAGGGTGCTGGTTTCATATCACAAATTTTAAAAGCAATTAGTTCCTTCTATGTTGTTCCATTAAAAGTTCTATTTTACACAAAATGTATGAACGAAACTAATTTTGAATATAGTCGGAGGTAATTTCCAGGATGTGGACCGGATTTATTATTTTAACTGCTCATGGCATGTCAGTTTTTTTATTGCTTACATTTTAGGATCCAATCTCCTTCTTTGTAGGTATTAAATAGCTTCAACTTAAGTTGGAGATCAATCTGCCTAACTTTGTACATACTTCGTTGAAGTCGGCTTCCAGTCTTACCAGATGCAGCCGGCTACTAGTAATTTACATGGAGCGACACCCATCTGACATAATATTATTAGTTTGGGGCCTGACCTAAGAATGATTGACACCACGATTTGACATTTGTCCCTACTCCGGATGTGCTTTAACTCGTCCAAAAGCCGCCCCCTGTGGGTTCCCGCATTGTCGTTGCGGGGGGGCTCAGTAGCCGTGGTCTCCCAGCCTCGGTGAAGCGAAGAGGAACCCCAAGGTAGGGCCGCTCGTCAGGGCTTTCGCCTCAAAGCCGACGACGTAGCGGCCAAAAAAAAGTAGGTTGCGGTGAGGTGCACCGCAACTGAGGTGGGCCGCGATGCCTCCCATTCGACAAAGTACCGGCACTCCTCCGAAGTGCCGGTACTTTTCGCGCTCTTCCCTTCCGTGGCCGGGACGGGACTGCCACCGTTTGATGGCGTGGATAGATGAGAGTCACCTGGCTACTGTAGGTAACAAGGCTATAGGGGCCGGTTCACCTGCAAACTCAGCCTTTAGGTTTTGAGAGCCAGCACCCAGAACTACTCCTTACAAATATCTTAAAGACATTTTATTAATTTCACTTAAATTTAAGGATTTTCTTAAAACTTATGCAACTCGAGACCTCCGAGATTTCGAATGCTACTGAATAGTATTTTTATTTCGGTAGTTACAAAGTAGATATAGGTTGGTTATAAAATACTACTGTTTCAAGTAGCAAACAAAATATATTTACACTTTACTACATTTACAACACACATATTTTTGACAGATTGAGACAGACATCGGACTCTTATGAACGTTCTTAAAATTACGAGAATTGTTCTTCAGATGTTTCTCCTTGTAACATCAGCTATATGCCAGTGACCTGTCAAAACCGATCCAGCCGTTTCAAACATGAGACAGACAGAATAAATTAAAAGTAAAAGTAAAAAGCTGTTATTTTGACGTTACAAATAGACAGTTCAATTTATTTGTGTAGTTACGAAAGTCACTCTGCTTGACTGTAACCTGTATAGCCTGGTTTTTTAGTATGAAAATAAACGCGTTTTTTGTAAAAAAAAAAATGTGAATAGTTCGAAAGAGATACCGCGGCCCCTGGCATACATGCAAGTGACTGAGGGAACTCGGGTGGGTTTTAGTCAGTAAAAGTCTGACACGCCCTCCTGCTCCACCCAGAGCGGGAGAAAAAATTAATGATTTCCTACCCTCAAAAACAAAAAAACCGGTCAAGTGCGAGTTGGACTCGCGCACCGAGGGTTCCGTACAAACCTGTGGGTATATAAGTAAAAGTTCAAAATTGTCAAAAATATTTTTTTTTATATGACGAAACTAAAAATTTTCGGTTTTCGTAATTTTTCCTATATCTGTACTATAAGACGTGACTTCGTACAAAATTTCAAGATTCTAAGTTCACGGGAAGTACCCTGTAGGTTTTGATTCCCGTGCGAGTTTCGAAAATTTGCGGAATTTTGCGGCCTAAATGGCTGTATCTTTTGATTGCGTTGACTTAGAAGGTTGATTTTTCTACAGCTTCCAGGGACAGTAGAACTAAGTATCATATAGAAATTTCAGTTTGATACCTCCACGCGTTCCTGAGAAAAACGGTCTTGACAGACGGACGGACGGACGGACGGACGGACGGACGGACGGACGGACGGACGGACAACAAAGTGATCTTATAAGGGTTCCGTTTTTTCCTTTAGAGGTACGGAACCCTAAAAAAATACAATACATCAAATCAAATTAAATTTGAGTCAAAGTCGATTATGTCAGAAGCCGGCAAGTCTGCCGTCTCGATACTAAACTCAATTTAGCACTTTCCTATATCTAGATAGACATTTTATTGAACGCCAAAATTGTTCGTTTACCTTTGACACTAGATTAAGTTAGAACATATTGGTCTTTTAAAAATAACTATATTGGGTAAATAAAAAGAACTCTATCTATATAAATAAAAAGAAAAGTCCTGACCGAATGACTGACTGACTCATCAACGCCCAGCCCAAACTCTTGACCTAGAAAGCTGAAATTTGGCACAGAGGTTCCCTTTTTAATGTAGACACGGAATAAGGAAGGATTTTTCGAAATTCAACACCTAAGGGAGTTAAATAGGGGATGAAAGTTCCGCGCGGGCGAAGCCGCTGGCAAAAGCTAGTATTGGATAAAAATAGAACGACATTTCAAAAGGAGATTATAATATATTATTTCTGTCATACTTTGTTTTAAATACTATGCGGGCTACTGCTGAGGTCTAAATTCCCAGGTCGGGCAGTGTTATTGGTTCCTTATTTGGAATTTCCCAATAGCAGCCCAGAGTCTGGTATTGTGCCCAGTTGATGATGCCGCGCTCCTCATAAAAAAAGGACTAAAACGAAATTGGCAAAATTTGGATTTATTGTACAATTCTACCTCAAAAAGTTCACGAATGGAAAGAAAATTTATCTGCGTTGTTGTAAGCGAACTACTGTGCTTTTGACTTGGAAAAAAATTGTGATTGTGCAATGGGTAAAGTCGCGCGTGGGTCACCATTATGAGGTAAATCCCGCGCGGAATGGAGACGCGACTGCGCACTTCGTTTGTTTTATTGATTAGGAAACGATCCTCATTATTAGTTAGGCAGGAACAAATTTCCTCTCACATCCCGCGATAGATTCACCTTAGTTTTTGGCCAGAGATTAACAATCCAATCGTTCGTCAGTCTTCATCTTGTCTCCATTAACTCATGAGCATTTTTCATTCCACCACAGTTCTGGTCAGCATTCGTGCCGTGTGCCACACAGAACAAAGACGCCGTGCAGCTGACCCTGGAACAGATCGACGTCATCAAACGCCTCGTGGAAAAATACCCGCAGCACCTGCAGTTCGCCACCTCAGTTACAGGTATGTTATCATCGGACTAGCATTTTCCCAAATACGTGAGACACTCAGATACGTGGGAAACGCGGTTGCCTTAGAAGGGCCTTCATCCACGAATCCATTTGAAGTCTATTGTACGATTCGTCTGGTTTCAAGCGACACTTGAAATCGTAAAAAATCATAGCTCGAAAATGTTCCTTGTAGATCTATTTTTAATGAGACACGAAAATTTTAAGTAGCTTGTGGAGGGAAATTTTGAATTGGGACGTACCTATGTTAACTTAAAAATAATCATATTTTCAAAATAGATCTTACCAGGCCAGTCTCTCAGACATAAAAACTTTTTTTCGCAATACTTTCTGAGGGCCTGGTATTTGTGGGTAGGTGGTCTGCTACCAATCTAACTAGTCGCAGCTGCATACCAGTTTTTACACGAAGTATCTGCTGAATGGAATTCAGCTTTAGAAAGTAAGCGCACAACACTATTACAGCTTTGAAATTAAATTCCACAATATTTGCGAATTAATTTTGATTACTAACTACTGCATTTACCAGTGCGGGTTTACTAATAAAAAATTTAAACTCTTTCACATCCGCATCACGTAAAAGCACGTGCTAACTCAAGTATAATTTCCAAAAGCGATCCTCAGCTAACATAAAATAAAGAACGAAAACAAAACAAAAGACATCTTTCAGAAATTAGAAAAAATTACATAAATGTTAACTGGATCATAGAAAACAGTTTTTGTTTTAACAATACCTCGAGTCGTAGTATATACGACGTCTCGTATCGAATAAACTAATTTGTAACTTTAAAACCGACTCGACGCGGTTATAGCCGGATTTGTCGTGTCCCGTTCTTGTAATTTATACGGTTTACTGTTTTTCTTTGTAAATTTTCTTTCACATTTGACTTATTTGCATCGTAAAATTATATGAGTTTTTCAGAAATTATAACAATTACAAACAATAATTGTCATACTTTCTGAAAAACTCATTACTTATATTTTTTGACTAGCTAATCCTTATTCCCTTTTTATTTTATTTTTGTAGTTTTTGTTCATTAATATTCCAAGAAATGCATTTCCACACGAAGTTCAAAGGAAATTATACGTAACATGTTGTATGCATTTGAAGTACCTATTCAGTATTCTGTAAAAGAGTTTTAAAAAAAATGCATCATGAGGAAATCTGAATTTATAGTTGAAATACGGCACCACATGGAACCTCCTTTCAACATAGTAAACACAATAGAAAACTTGCCAAGTATTTGCCAGACAATAGAAGCTATCTTAAGCAAACGGTTTTGAAATATTCATACCACTCAAAAGCGTTGACATTCATTCATTTAGCGCTTCCTGCTTCAGGCGTCAACCACTTGCGTCGTTTGAATGCAAAATGTTTCAATGACAAAATGTTGATATTATTATCTTTTTTCTCTAAAAAAAACAGTTTGTGTTGTGTTTGTTTGTGTTGTCACAAGCTGTATTTTTAGAGTTTTGTGTGCAGTTTCCACGTTTTGATTGAGTTTATTAGCAAAGAAACATAGGCGATATTTGTTACAAAATATTCACAAGTTATGAAGACACATGTAGGTATATAAATACGAAATCGTATACTTTTCAAATATTAAAACAGATATGTTTAGGAATAATCTATTTTTACACAGATATCCTGGAGGCCCACAGCGCACGTCCACGTAAGATCGCCTCACTCATCGGCATCGAGGGAGGCCACTCCATCGCCAACTCGTTGGGAGTGCTCCGGTCCTACTACCAGCTCGGCGTCCGCTACATGACCCTCACCCACACCTGCAACACTCCATGGTAAGTGCAACTGAGTGACACATCATCACAGCATCAGCTAAATCTTGGAGCATTCAAACTGAAGAAGTAAAAAATATTTCAAAATTCATATCGACATATTTCTAAGCTTTATCCCCCCCCCCCCCCCCGCTTTGTTTAAGCAGTACTAAAAAATTGTGTTCATAAATATCTTTCGTGTTTCCACAAAAAAATGTCTCATAAATAATTCATTTACAGTCACCGACTCCAGTTTATATTTACTACGCCTCAGATTGATTGAGAATTCGCAACTAAAACTGCTCCTAATTGTGCCCGAAAGCCGCGTGTCGGATAACGCCGTTTTAATTTATTTTGTGAACTCATCAATGCAACTTCGTTTGCTCGCAATTTAGTGCAATTTGTCACAAATAAAGAACTATTTGTGAAACTAAATAGTGGCTACTTATCTTTAGGAACTTGTTTTGATGTGAGTTTATATTGCAAACAAAGTAACGGCCTAAGCTTTGCCAATTACGTTATCAAACTAAATTAATTCTTAGCATCGTTTTCCGTATTTTTTTAAATTATTTATCGATGTTTTATTGTTGTTTGCTTCGTGTGCGAAGAAATAAGAAAGTCGAGGTGTAATAAATATTCCCATTAACATTATTTGAAAGAAGGATCCAAGCGATTATAAGTCTCTTTCAATACACGGATTTGAAATTTGTTATTTCGTCATTTTTGTTTGTACATTTCAAGCTACAAAAGTTCTGGAGTGAGAAAGAGGAAGAACTAAGATTCAGAATTTGGCTAACGACATTTATGGCGACTATGAAAAGAGGAGCATGGTCTTATGTAGAAAGCGTAGTAATTAAAAATTAATTAAAACCAAGCCAAAAGTTTTGTGTTTAGAAGCCAAAGACAAAATTAATCAATAGGGTGGAACACAAATTTAACAAATTCTATTTATACATTGAAAAATCTCTGTTTTATTATTATGCCAGCGTACAAATTAAACACCAAATAACTATATAATAGAATATTAGCCTCACAAAACCACAAGCACCGCTAAACCACGTAATTTATTCGAGTGAGCGAACTGTAAGGAATTGGCGTCACAAGAACATTCAGTGAGATGTTATTGTTAGTAGTTCAAATTGATTGTTGCGCGATTGAGGGGGCACGAGTTCACGCCATTCGGAATAAAATATAACAATATGTGAACGAAGAGACTTCTTCCTAAGTTATGTTCCTATTACGATAAAAAAACGAACAGCAGTCTACTGAATACTATCTGTTTATAACAGCTATGTAATGGAAAATAGAAATACAGTATTGTCTGTACAAGGAAGTGCTTGTTGCTTAATGGCTGTTTTTTGGTGGGATCGCGTTGAAACATGTCGCATGAATTTTCATTATCATTAAATTTTGTGAAATAGCGAATTAAATTGTATAATTTTGGTAGTGAGTTATCCAATTTAGTTACGTGTTAGTGCACAAGTGTAGTGAAGGTGAAAATAAGTGACTAACGTGGACTTTTCGTGTTCCCCCAAAAACTCCTAATAGGTTATTGTAAAGTTACTACCGCTTTACAATAACTTTGTTATGACTAGAATACGTTCTTAATAAAGACTTGGCTAAAAGGTCTCTGAAACCAGGCCATAAAACTAATAAAAAAAACATAGCTTAATGGCTACGAACATCTACGAAGCGTAGCTACGTGACTACGCCTGACTGGCTTGCATCAGAAACTAAGAAAACACTCTAATAATTACTGTAGCGAAACAAGATTCCCTTAAGGTGCGCTTACACGAGCAACTAAAATTGCTCCATACGACTATATCTAGTAATTTAGGGCAATGGCCACATGTAGCATCCTGTTGCCAGAGATACGGCCACACAATATGAAGCAACTTAAAAAAAATCCAATGAGCCTTCCACGCCGCCCCCGCCGCCGGCCGGTTCCTCCCACAAAAACGAGACGTACTTATACGTACAAACGAGATAGAAAGAAAATTGACAAAAAAATAAATCCAAACTAATTGGATATTCGGCAACTCATGAATTATATGGAACAATCAGAAGCAATATTGCCGAAACATATCCGCAAACTATTTTTGTTGCACCAGATTGCTCCACTTAATTGATCCAAATTGATCCATTAGTATTGCCGAGCAATAATTGCTTAAAAATTTGCTCTAACTCCGCCTGGCTGGCTACCACTATCTTATCTAAGTCTGTAGCCATAAAAACAATGTTAGCAGCACTTTTGAGTTTAGACACTCAGAGGTTTAGAGTTTTTGAGAAATGAAACTCAATTGTACAGAATAATTTTATTCATTGAAACTCCTGCCTATATATATTATTACATATTTTGGGTCATACAATTTAGAGCTATGCAATGGCATTCCAAATATTCAGCCAACTAAGCGAAACACACTAGTACTATACTCAAAACGTAACGTTCTACAAATGAACAGGCTCACTGCTCGCACGCAATGTTGTAGTGACCTACATAGAAGCACACGAGTGACCGCGCACTGAATGCACTGATGTGTATTGTGTAAATTTTTGTAGACCACGAGGTCTTGACATTTACGAGTGCGTGCGCCACCAGCATCAGAGAGTGCCGACGACATGCCTGCCTCAATAGCAAAACGTACTGACTGGGGTGCTTCGCCGCCACTGTCGGTAATACTTAGTGTGTTTACGAGGGCGCTACAGTTGGGCGCCATTTATTAGGGAGATCTCGAGAGATGTAAAGTCCTTATAATTCAAAGACACTAACAGTTACAAACACTAATAATACGACAACGACACAAAGTGGTAGAACCTTAAGCGCACGATCACAGCCAGTCAGCCCCCAGCTTATGTATAAGTCTCGCGAGTGTTTGAGTGCCCCTTTCATTTGAAGAACGTTACATTTTAAATTAAGTTCTACTTTACATGACTACTGAGCACTCATGGTTGAATAGTAAAAATTGCAAGATAGCTACCTGTTTACTTACAATTTTTTTTTGGAACGGCATGTGGCTAAGTAATAATAGCCACACAGGCCAGTTAAGCTAAGCTTGCAGTAGTTGGTCCGTGGATGGGACCACCTTCACATAAGAAGACCTCTTCTTGCAGCAATCACGTTAAGCCGTTGGTCTTGGCTGTCATTCGTGGATCTCTGACAATCGTTATGGAGCGTCAGTAACCCGAAAATCGAATAAATTAGTCTTACCAATGGTTTCAATATTACCCAGTGACTGGGTTGTGAAGACTGGACCCCAGCACAGTTGCGAAAAGGCTACGCTGATTGAAACTTATTTGTTACTTTGACTGTACTCCATAAAATGGTTTATTCATCATCATTATCATCCTAATTTCAGCCGAAAGACGTCCACTGCTGGACATAGGCCTCCCGCATGCTCCACTTCGACCGGTATTGTGCTTCCCAATGGTTTATTGCCAACTTTAAATTAAGTAATCTTCATTTTCAATTTTATGTAACAGATTTAAGAAAAAAGTTCACTGCAAGTTTTTCATGCAATAAATTGCATAAAACTGAGAACGTGCTTAATTTGTTTAGCTGTCGATTCGCCCCCAAATAAATTAACTTCTAGCGAGACGCCAATAGTATATAGTAGATTATTTAAATGTGTCGGTTTGCGAATCAGGCTAGTAAATTCGTGCAAATCGACTCATAATAAGTCACCCAACTACGACAAAACGTCAGCTAATAAAAAGGTATAAACAACACATCGAAACAAAATAACATCAGTTTTCGTATCCAGAGTCACACGTCTGTACGATTTATGCCTTTATTACATGACATTTAGTGTATGGGATTATATAGTGTATGGGTCTTAAACTCCTAAAATATAAACCTAGGATTTTTTTCTATATTTTTTACAGGTTTTTTACAAATTCTATCCATTATTTGCCTAAATTTCAGGTCTCTGCAAAACTTAGTTTTAATGGCACGACCTCGTTCAAACTCTTAGAACTCTTCAACAATAACTTTGACAAATTTATGGTTTTGGAAATAAACTTTTACAAATTTTTACAAAATCTTGCAAACGAAAAGCCGCGTCATTGAAACGCACACCTATACTAGTATCTAGTAATATCTTGAGGCTCTGGAAAATGTATAGCTATATTGTTGTACGTCTATTAGACAATTATTTTTAAATTGATTTAGTAAACGGATAAAAAATCTAATAAATTTTAAATAAATTAAAAAGTTGGTAGGTACATGAACACGGCTTATGGCTCGGAAACAATGATTTTAGAATTTAAATAAAACATGGGATTGTAAAATAAATCAAAATATAATATTACAATACTTTACGACTTACGGCGCATATCGAATACATTCTGAAACAATTCTTTAATCGTGTACTTACAATGCTCAAGCTAGTCCTAGCATTTTGTTTACCATATTATTTTAGTGCGATCTTCAAACAAATTACTGCCTCTAGACAACATACTGTGGTCAGAGATAATCAGTTCAATCGTACCAATGTAAGAGTCATCCATGGACGAGATATCGAGAACGGCAAGTATCCATATACTGTCGTATTGTTTGTATTCCTTAAAACTTGTAAATATGGTTTCTGTAGAGTTTGCACGGCATCCATGATAACGGAGAGCTGGGTGATCACTGCCGCACATTGCGTTCTGAATGGTCTGCAACATACGTCTTGCAGACTCTATGCTTGGTACGGTAACTATACCGTACTGCCATCGGAATCCAAATTATTTTCTTTAGTATTAGAAATATTCGTACATCCAGGCTTCCGCTACATAAACATAGATTTATTGAATGCGTTCGTAATAGACAACGATATAGCTTTGTTACGTGTGCATCCCATCAGTCTGCGGAGTTACGGACGACTATCTTCGGTAGACCACACGACATTGATAGGGCTCCCAGTGACGTACGTGGGGGCTGGCGACACTGATAAGCTGGGGGACGACGACACGCGCGTGCTTCAGCAGGGGGAAGGGACCGTCATCGCATGTGATGGGGAATTTAGGGACATGACCAGATATTTGATTTGCATTTCGCCCAAGTGTACGAACAGACTTGGCAGCCCAAACAGCGGGGACTCCGGGGGGCCCTTGTTGTACAACGGACTCATTATCGGCATGCTGTCTTATGGAGAACACTCCGAAACGCTTGTGAATAATGGCTATACACCCGTTAGCCCCTACATTGACTGGATTTATGAAGTGATTCGTCCGAAAAAATAATGTTCAGATATTATTTATATAAAGCAAATGAATGGCATAATAAAGAGCATGGATAAAACCAGTTGCGTACTTCTAGAAGTAAAAAAAAAACTGGTTGCGATATAATGTCGATGCACTGAACCGTTTTCAATGAACACTCAACCAAGTGTCCGCACCCTGTTAATTCCAGCCGTGGTGACGGTGTTGGACTAATTTATTGGTAACAAATTACGAACCTTAAGTTGTTGTTTTAATTTAAGTTCGTCTCTATTTAAGTGTACCTAAACTAAACTTTCTTTGATTCTAAAGGGAATCTTCATCGTAGATTTATAAAATCGAAATTATTATTATTATAAATTAAGAGATATTTAGGCACACAATCTGAGCCACTTAATATTATAGCTTAGAGACCGCATTGTAGAAGTCAGTAGCGTTTCCACTCTGACAGTCATTTAGAAAGTAGTTAGCTGTGGTGTGCTTATATGGTACATTTAGATTATCATACGGGGTGAAACAGGTTGATTTTTATACTTTTAATGAAACGGTACGGAAAAATGCAGCCGTCTTTTTAAAATTACTGTATAGTATAGTATAGTAATATTTATTGTATAGTAGTAGGTACTAGTTTGTCGGCTATTTGTAGTGTAAAGATTCCTTGTACTTCCTGACTAAGTATGCCAATGGAAGACATTGATGAAAGTAGTGGATCAGATACTTTTGAAACAAGCAACTTAAACTAACTTAAAGTGACTGCTATAGCGGATGTAACTAAACGTCTCCCTGAACGCATTAGTAGAGGCAAGTTGCCATCAAGATATTTACCATAATGTGTTTTCGAACGCACTTTCGCCTCGCGCCGACCTATAGTAGCGTAGCCGGCGCGAATACCGGCCACTGATTGGCTTATGTTATGTTGGTAGAAATGAGTTTGGTTGGACGATATATGATAAGTATGGCGGCATTGGAATTCTAACTCTTGTGTCGTAATGATGTCATTAGTTGTATTCATTTTACAATTTTATTAAAGTTTATGCCAATAAAAAACCCTTTACTATAAACTGACTCACCCCGACTACATCTTGTCACCCAATGTGTCTTTCAGTGGTTTTTTTATGTGGATCAAACTTTCTCGTTAGTTTTGCAAAAAGTTCCTCAAGTGAAAACTATACGTAGGTACATACTTGTGTTTTGCAAAATGCCGCGGATTCGCAGGGAATTAAATTTGGAAAAATCTGAGCGATCCAACAATATAACTATGACACAAGACGTCCTTGCGACCTTGTTAACATCTATAAACCAGTCGCAAGCAGAATTTTTCAATCAAGTCCTTCACGAATTCCGTTCGTCGACGCCACGAACATCGGCTGATGGTGATGGTGGGATCGAAATGCTCGTCCAAGTTCAGCGGTAATCCTGAGGAATCCGTGGAAAACTTTATCGATGCCATCGAAGTCATGCCTAAACATAAGCGACGCGAACGCTCTCTTAGGTATGTCGATGCTGCTCACTTCTTCAGCAGGAACATGGTGGCAGGGCGTCAAGAGCACTACGAAGACATGGGATAAAGCTATAACTAGACTCCAAAGTGCATATGGTGATCGTCGCCCGCCTTTATGCCAATAACAAAATGACTCACCCAGACTACACTGCCTCATTTGTGTAGTGGTCGCAACCGCTATTGCTGAGCTTAAGAACCTGGGTTAGATTTCCAGGCCGTACAAAGTGTTATTGGGGTTTCTTATCTGGTATTCCTAAGTATCTGCCCGGAGTTTTTATTTGTGCCCGGTTGATGGTAATAGGCTCGTCCCCTTTTACATGGGACTAAATCTAGTGAAATGTGGGTATTCTGTAGGTACACCTCTGTCCAACCCCTCGGGGAAACAAAGCGTGATGTTATAGCGAAATTATATTGAAATTGAAATTTATTTATTTGCCAGAATATAGGTACTTATATGGTAAAATGGTAGAATATTTTTTGTCTCACTATGTTCAACTTATCAGTCGCGCAAATATTTCTAGTAGGTACATGCATAATAATATCATGAAACTACGTCAATGTCATCTCATTAGTCATACACATCATAATTATAAAAAAATTTACACTCTTGCTTCGTTCATCTGAATATTAATTAGGTTACCTTACAAAATATATTAAATTTGTTTAAATATATTCGATTATTTCTAACAGCTAAGACAGTTCATCAATTTATTGATAAGATTTATAAATAATATCAGTAATTTTAATAAGTGCTCGTATACTACTTAAAAGTATATCAATCGCTAAAATCTCATTACGTAACAACTTTAATTTTCTTGCGAGCATTATCAGCACTGTATCTCTATGTTACTACAGTTGTATAGAGGATGTACGGCATGAAGTCTACTTCGGTGGCCGTAATGGTCATAACCGTGTACTGCCGCTAGGGAGATACTTACATTGCGAGTTAAAAACTGTGTGAACATTCGCTCAGCCTGCGCGGGATCAGTATAACAACAAATCTTTTGGATATGTTACCATTATATTTCCGAGAAAGGAAATGAATTAATGAATTACTATAGATTGATTTTTATAGCGTACCTACCTAATTACTTATTTGGTTTTTTTTATATTCATTTGTACATCATATTATATGGGTATAGGAAGGCAAATAGGCAATCGCTTCATGTAAAATACTGGCATTCAGCTATATCTGATCGGACTGGAAGCTGACCTTCAACATAATTATGATGGATTGCCTTAATCAAGCGATGAGGTAGGCAGAGGGGCGTCATTTGTTAAGTTACATCCGCAGACCAACGAGGCTGGAGACAATTTTGATTTTATAATCATACAACAATTCCGTAACCCTTCTTAACAGCTTAAAAGTTCTCTAATTCTCTCCGGGGAAAATAATCTTAAGACATAATCAACAAGCACATTAATTCCCAAACACGCACCATAACCAATTTAAAACATATGTCCATGAAATACAGAGGCACTAAGATTAAACCACTTTCCTTGAAAACAAATGTAATTAGTGAATGAAAAGCTGAACAAATCTCCGGACTCCTTATCCGGCGTTTGTTAATTACGTTAAATCTTTGCTAAGCATCGGTGTCAGTGTCTGCGTTCCGTCTACGACGTGACGGGCTAAGCAACAAATGTCACGGTGTTGCTGTGAAGCGGACACACATAGGAGTAGAGCGCCTCAGCTGGGGCGTAAGTAACAAAACCGACAACTGAAAGTCGACAAACCGAAAATTCGTCAATTTTACAAGTTTCATCATAGTATTTATTATTTTATTAATTAGCATTTGTCGTGAATATATGAGACTTTTGGGATCCATTGAAAATTTGTTGCATTGACAGATATATTCAATAGGCCGTTGGTCAGAAAAATTGAAAGTGTCATGTATACTGTTGAAATTAAATGGGAACGAGCGGATTTAAAAGTCACAAAAAACAACCTCCAAAATATTCTACGTTCATCGTCTCTCCAGTGTTTAAAAAGTTTCACAAAATGAGAGAAACAGAAGTCAATCTTGCTCCGGATCATCCATATCCTTAAAAATACCCTCATGATTGTTTGTTAAGAAGTATAGAAAACGAATTTGGAACATTTTAAATCATCATAGACCTCAATCCATCGCTTTACATAAGGCGTGGTTGAGGTCAAGAACAGACCCCATTCAGAAGAAAATAATGATCATGAATTTTAATGAAGTTCTTTCTTACGATTCTGAATAGATTATAGATTTATATTAAAATTTGTGACATTTTTATATCAATATGATTAATATATGAACCAGAAGGCCAATTCTCGTAATTAAAAACGTTCGCAGTGTCATCTCGGCGACAATCTAATTTCAAAAATTTGACAAAAATGTATTGGAATTTTTGACAGATTGAAACTGAGATCAGACTGTGAACGTTCTTAAAATTACCAGAATTGCCCCTCAGATCGTCTCCAGTGCAACCAAAATAATGTAAAACTATGATTAGGGGGCCTGGTGACCTGACATACAGGTTTTGTAAAAAAACTTAGTTTAGGCACCAGTCTTCCACAAATTAATTATGAAATTGTCTCTGTAGACTATTAATCATTAACTTTGTAATTTGTGGTAAGAAAAAAAAAACATTACATGCGTGAAGTCACAGACAGTTAGCAGAAAATTATAAAGTGCCTCTCGATCCGCGACATCGCGTCACCAAGTCGCACCCCAATGTAGATATAAGGTCAAGACTTAATCTGTACAAACGACGTGGCATTTGTAACGTCACCCGCACCAACAAACAGAATAAACATAAAATGTGCTGTTCGACTAACATTAGTCTCCGGTAAAGGACACAGACGTTACGAGACACTTGTGGTACATAGGAGTGGGTGAGTTGGGACACGACGATTTAGTGATAGTGATAAGTTGAGTGACGAAATTGCTTTTTGGAGAAATTGTCGCTTGTGCTGGGTTGATCTTGGGTGTTGTTACTTACGCTTATTTTAATATTATAATTTACCTTGTAATCGGTGGCAAATTTTCAATTATAAACAACATCATGCCTGTTTTCATTTGAAGGTAAGGCAGTGGTGTACTTATCTACCAACCCCACATTTCGCCAGTTACAATTAATCACATGTATGTGGTGGGCCTATTAGGTCACAAGTTCAGATTCCGCGCTGCTACTGCAAATCCCTTCATAGAAAAACTCAGTAACACTTAGCCCGATAGGGGAAATCAAACCCAGGACCTCATACTCATGTTTTATGTACTTCTTCAGCCTTTATCCACTCGATGGAAAAACGGACTGGCCGTTTCATGTTTCTCCTCACGAAATCGCGTATACCGTACACCACCGTAAATATGTTTTTAAAACGTGTTGTAATGTTTTTATCACTTTTTAAATAACTCTCACTACTATGATTAAAACGTACTTTTTAAAATTAAATATTAACTAAAAACTTGTAAAGGTCTCCTAACACAATGAGCTCCTCTTCATTTTCTAAGATAAGAACATGAAAGCGTTCTTTCTCATCAGTCTAAATAATTACGTCGCAAGAAGAAAAGAACGCAACCCTTAAAACTCGATTGCAAAAAGTCCTAATCCCGTAATATTCCACAAAGACAGGCGTCTATCACGATGCGTCTCATTTCCTTCACAAAATGCGGGCGAATGGGAAATTGAAGTACCTAAACTCAATTGTACTTCAACAAAAAAAAATGCACAATTAAAACTGAAAATTGAGAAAAAAGTCCCTTGAAACTTAACAAAGTAAATATCAAGATTTAAGAAAGATGCCGGCGGCGGCGGCCGCGGGATCACCTGCTTGTTTCCAAGATTGGATGAAAAGATCGCATTCGTTGAATATCTTGTCAGATGTCGGTGCAGTTATCAAGCTCTGAAATCACAATTATTCCGTTTTCGAAATATTTTATACAAATAAGTATCCATATTGTGTTAGCTTTCAAGGTTTAAATTGTTTCACGTAACATACTACTTGCGTGCTTCATCGCAAACGTGAACATCGATAGTTAAATAAAAGTCGAGCCGGCTCTCCATCTGATCCCCTAATTGCTTTTTACGGCATACATGGGAAAAGAAAGCGACGCCCCAAGACCACGAGACAAACTCCCTTTCATTAATATATACTGGGCTCTCGACTAAGTATTAATAAAAGCAGGCTTATCTCGCTATCCAGCTGTTTCATTTTTACCAATCGAAGAAAACCTTTTACTTGAGGAAAAGTTGTGCTGATATTTTAGGTTTCTTTGTCGCCTTTTGAATCTATATTGAAACGATTAAACTGAAAAATACATAACCTTTTGACCGCAACGTCCATAAAATAAAAAGTGCCCTCGGCTCTAAGCAGCTTTATTTACGTCTTCCTGCCATGTAGTCGTGACCGTGGCGTGCTGGGCACATTTTGGTTTGTCATCTTTATATGACTGTGGCGGTTAAAAGGATAATAGAATCAAAATAAGTGGATATACGAGCGTGTTCAATGACAATCAATGACAATACGGTTATTGTATATTGTACCGGCTCCATGCAATTCACTATTCTTAGAGAATTATCTCGGTCCCGTATGTGTCGCCGGGCGTACAAGAATAGCACCATCCCATTTCTTCCAGTGGGTGTCGTAGAAGGCGACTAAGGGACTTACTAGAGAATGGGCAGCAGCGTTCTCTATGCATTTTACTACCATACTGCGATCGCCAACCCGCCTGCCAAGCGTGGCGATTATGGCAAAACCCCCCTACTGGGGAGGCCTATGTCCAGCAGTGGACGTTTTTCGGCTGAAATGATGATAATGAAAGAATTATCCACTTACCCGCTCCTCCGTCTGACAATTTGTAAAAACACGGACTCGTGTTGTGGCCTGCCGTGCCCTGCCCTGTGGTGGGATATTTCCAATTTTTTTCAACTGTTGTTCCATTTTCCAACAGTTCGTGAAAGCCGAAAAACGTTTTCTACCTTTTTTTACCAAATGTCAGGAGTGGAGTGATGTTTTTCGAGTCTGAATCCTAGCCTGTCTCTTATCTGGTTTAATAATTTTGAACCTTTTATACGTACATTCATAAAGTAAGTCCTTTGGCTGTATGAATAATCAATAGAAAACCTAACCTATCTAAGGCCAGGTACCTAACTAACAGTTTTCTGCCCGCATAATCTAAATTAATATGTCTAGTCTTTTCCTACCTGTGTCTGCGTCATCTTCCAGTCTAACCGGATGCAGTTGAAAACAAGTATTTTACATGGAGCGACCGCCTATCTGATCTCTACAGCCCAGTAGTTGGGTAACACAATAGTGGTAAGACTAGTTGTCATACTTTCGGGCTTCTGACTACCCGTAACGACTGTCAAAGATCTGACGAATGTCAGTCGGGACTAACGAACGGCTTAACGTACTTTCTTAGGCGCAAAGTGGTATCGAATTTTTTATAGTAGATAGTCACTCTTTCTAACACCGTTCGCGGCCAGCGTGCCTTAACCGTCTATCGTTGGGCACGCCACGATTGCGGGGTAAGTCCCCTCTTTGAGGAGTGGCTTGAGAGGCGGCACGGCGTCCTCACCTTCCGTCTGACGCAGGTCCTCACCGGACACGGCTGTTTCGGGAGGTTCCTGTTTCAGATAAGGCGGGAGGAAACGCTTTCCAATGCGAAGATCGCCCTGAGGACACGGTGAAGCATATGGTGGAGGTCTGCCCGGCTTGGACGGAGAACCACCGTGTCCTCAGAGAGGCGATCGGCGGCGGCAATCTCTTTCGTTCGGCCCTGGTCTAGGCCATGGTACGGACCGCGAGTGCATGGGTAGCCGTCACCTCCTTCTGCGAAGCAGTAATGCTCGCGAAGAGGGAGGTGGCGCACGTAAGTGAGAGGCAGTATATGCGCTCTCACGGCCTTAGTCGCTGCAGGAGACACCCTGGGCGTCGGGAATCCCAGGCTGATTCCCGGACACCGTGACCTTGAGGATGGCGAGTAATGGGTAGCTCGCTGTCCGGTAAGGACCAAGCCCAGGTCGACGAAGCGTTGTTTTCCATGTCAGCACAAATTGATGGGGCCCGCGAGGGTCGATGCCTGCCAGGGGTGTGGGTTGTTCGAAAGAGATACCGCCACATACACACACATAAAAGTCTGACACGCCCTTCTGCTCCACCCAGAGCGGGAGAAGTTATTTGATGATTTCCAACCCAAAAAAAAACCGTCTATCGTTCCTCGGATATAAATAATTTTTAGTCATTCAATTTTTATTCATTTCTCTCTGATCTTATTTAAGTTGAATATTTATATACATATAATAAATTGAACCAATCCGACAACCTTGTTGCAAACATGTAACATGTACTTATAGTTTTCCGTTATTGTTCTACACACGACATATCACCGTTTGTCTGTTCTGCGCGTTGATTGATGAGTTACAAGCTTCACGTACAGATGGCACAACACAATGAGAGAGACACACTGAACATGGGTCATTTGTTGGGAACACGTCGTCCTCAATCTGATGACAGACGTGCTGTTAACTGTATGTAGGGAATAAAATAAAATATACAGACGCTCTGGTTCTAGATTACACTATGATATGTCGTAAGTAAAATGCTTGTTAGTTGCACTACATACTAACCAATGCTGAGATAGTCATTTCACTCTATCATTTATATACATTTTCCCGGACAACCGCCGAGTTCCACACATTCTATTTTATTGTTATAAATTATTATTCATTCCGTTTCCTCCTTTATATTCTTAAACATATAAATACAATACGTATTTTCCTCACCGACTCCCCTCCTTTCCCTTTTAACAAATGAGGTGTTATTCCATTCATACGAAAAAGGTACAGAATTACAATATTACTTTTGTGCGGTCCTCGCATACGGTGTAGAAAAACGACGCGCGACGGATTGAACAAAATATATTTCCATGTTTTCTGAGTTTGGTATGGATACTTCGTGCATTGAATTTTGGGAGAATACTCAACCTGTTTTCAGTTAAATTTTCATATTCTTGATCAAAGTGTAGGTTCGTTAGTTTCCAATCGATTCATGAGACTCAGACGACTTCAGGTTTAGGAGCTCCTTTCAATTTCAAATTATCTAATACAGATGTCATAGATTTTGGCCCGTCTACGAAAATTAATATTGAATTTAATACGACGCGCTCTCAATATTACCATTCATACCAAGCTTAGCCGCTAGGAAATCTTTAAGGGAGATCGCAATATTTATACTAGAAGCTACATTCGAGTTTAAGCAATTCTAGATTGTCATTGGTCCAAAATAAGCTTTCAAATAATTTACAGGTTGGATAATTTATGCAAACTGAAATTATTTAAACAGTGACAGAGATGCGCAAACTTTAACTACGAATTCACCACGTGATTCCAGATAAATGGCGTAGAATATTTCGTCGTCTATCATAAAAAACCGCTGCATCATTTCATTTGTTTTTTTAATAGCAAGGGTTTTCAGAATCTTTTACTGTATCCATGGTAATAGGTTGCGCGTTGATACCCTGTCATTCTGTATTATAAGTCACAATCATCATGTATCTCCAAGAAACTTCTTTAGATCATGTCCGATTTATTGATTTTTAATAAGTTTTATTTTATTTTATTTTATTTTATTTTATTTGGGAAAACAAACAATCGTACATTGTAAATTACATCTAGATACAAACTATGCTATAAATAAATGTACAATCCACTACGTTTCCACATGTTAATATCTTAAATACGTTTCAGTTTTGCTAAAACTAGTTACAATCAATATACCAATAAATAACAATACTACTTACAATGGAATAGTAATCATAAAACCAAATCGAAAAAAAAAAAGTTAAAACTTACTTAATACTACAAATCAACAATTAACAATTTTGAGCAAGACACTGAATAATAAGTTTTTTAAAGTTATGTTTAGTTAGGGCAAAAACATCGACATCGTTAAAATTATTATTGTAAGCTTGAACCAATCTCTGCAGCGGCGCTCTCTCTCCCGCATTTGTACGACAGGGAGTTGTAGCAAACAGTGGATAAGAGCGCGCCTCACGTCTCATTACTGTTCTAGGTACAATATAATATATTTTATTTATCAAATCTGAGCAATCGAACCTATTATGTACAAGTCCATGGAGCATCATTCCTTGCAGCAGTAAGCGTCTAGAGCGTAATGTTAGTAGTTCAAACTTATTTAAGGCGTCTTTATACGATAGATGTACGGTGCGGCATTTGTATTGCAATGTACTGAGGAACTTACGCTGAACTCTTTCGATTGCAGTCTCATATTTAATGTAATAAGGATCCCAGATCATACAAGCATATTCTACCTGTGGGCGGACTAAAGAATTAAATAAATATAGATATGTGGCTGGTCGTTTAAAGTCAGACGTGATTCTCATAACAAAGTTATACATTTGAAATGCTTTAGCAGTAATTTTATCTATATGTAAATTTAAGTGAAGTTTGCAATCAAGAAGAACGCCCAAGTCACAAATACAGGTTTCCTTAAATAAAGTCTTATTACAGAGTGAATAATCGTATGCTATTACATTTTTATTTTTAGTAAAATTTATGTATTTACACTTAGGGATGCTTAATTTTAATTTATTTTTATTACAAAAATCAGATAATCTATTCAAGTCATCCTGCAGAAGGCTGCTATCAACAGTGTTTTTTATTATTCTAAATACCTTAAGATCATCAGCGTACAATAAGAAATTACTGTTTTGAAAACAATTACAAATATCGTTTATATAAATAATAAACATCAATGGACCCAGAATAGATCCCTGGGGAACCCCTGAGGTTGCTTGAAACGAGTCTGATTTGTACCCATTGCTCACTACAGTTAGGTTACGGTTACTGATATATGAACAAAACCAACGCAGTAAGTTACCTCTGATGCCATTATAGGCTATTTTCTTTAATAGAATTGAATGGTCCACTCTATCAAATGCCTTTTTAAAATCAGTATAAACAGCGTCGGTCTGATAACCTGCGTCCATGTTATTGAACAAGTGATCCGTAAAGATCATTAAATTAGTAACTGTAGACTTCTTTTTGACGAAACCGTGTTGCTCAGGTATAATATTGTGTCGCAGAAATGGATAGATGGCTTGATGAACGAGTTTTTCAAATAGTTTTGCAAGAGTACAAAGAATCGATATAGGTCTATAATTCTCTATGTTTTGTCTAGACCCACTTTTATGCACTGGTATTATATTTGCTTTCTTCCACACAGACGGAAAAGTACCACTTTGAATACACTTGTTAAATAACATGGAAAGAGGCATACAAATTGTTTCAGCTGTCTTATTTAGAAAATAGGGCGGTATGCCATCAGGTCCCGGTCCCTTGTTCATATCTAACGATTTAAGCTGTCTGCAAACTTCGTGGACAGTAAAATCCAGAGTACAAAGAGAGCTGTTATTGGCATTGCTTAAATCAGAACCCGAAGGTGGGCACCATCCGGGAGAGGTTTTCTCTACAATGTTAATAAAACTTTAAACCTAAGCAATTAAACCGGTCATAATGTCCCAGAATACCAATGAATTGGACCTTAGAATATATTTCCCAAATTCATGCAATCTAAGTAGAAGTAATGTGTATCTACAGAGGGAGGGTAGTTTCTAATTAACACAGTAATTTACTAGTTAACGTCTTGGATTTGCTAAGCAACCATGAGCCAGCGTTTAAGGCGATTCGCACACTACACCGCATCACGCAACGTAGCGCGGGAGTGCGTGTTCTTACGTTGTTTGCAAGTATCTGTGATTGTATAGAAAACCCGCGTAGTGCAATACACAGAAAACGGATTCACGCGCAGTGTTGCAGATCACGCGCCTACATGCAGAGCAACACGTAACCCGCGCGTGGGTGCGAGGCAAGACGCAAAGTGTGGCACAGCGGCACACCGAGTTCTGCAGTATCGTACGTGATTTTGGCGGGATACTATTTCGAAATGGATCTCGATATCGATCGATTTAAATTCGAAATCGAAAGTCGTGAAGCAATTTGATTTAATTATACAAAAACCAAACAGATAATATAACTGCAGCATTCTGAATGAGTTCTAAATGAATAACCATTTTTAGCATAAAACGCAATGCTCTGCAATGTACTATCACCACTTCAAGGCCACGCATGACTATACTGCAGCTCCGCGCGTTTGTGTGGAGAAATCTGCATGATGATACAGATCTGCACTCCCGCACCCGCACGCGTGGCTCCGTCGCCATGCACCCCGCACCGTAGCGCAGGGCAGTGTGTGTTTCGCCTAAGGCGCTACCCAAACATAATAAGGCGTATTGGGGGGTACATATTACAAGCCAGAAAAAAACTGGAGTGTATTGTCAAATCTTCAAAAAAAAGACTCATTCAAAAATGTAACGTGATAAAAAAAGCGTAAGCCAGATCGAAAAAAAAAATTGAGTAGCATTATTTCCAAAATATTGATTCTAGGTAAATTGTCATATATTTTGAAGTGAATCAACGTAAGAAATCCGTACCCTCGTAAACACAGAATAAAGTCATTCCAAGTTTAAACCCATGAAAATAATATGGTTATTCCTTTGTTATTCCTGGGGCTTATTTTATGAACGCGACAATGGCAGGTGACAGGCGACGTGTGACAATCCGTCAATTTGATTTTTTTTTGTTTATTAAAGATCATCACTGACTATTTGTCAAAGTCGAAAATCTACAAATATGTCGACTTGTCGTAACAATTTGACATATTTCTGTAAAACTTGTCAAATTTGTTTTATTAAACATTAAATTGTCATGACAAGTGAACATATTTGTCGAATTGAAAGACATTTCCGACAGGCGCCTTTCTCAATATCAAGGTAATTCGGCAGTTACATTAGTACGAATAGGATAAAAAACTAATAAAAACAACAGACTTCAGGAAAAACTCTCTATAGTGAAAAATAACTACAATTTCGGAAATCGGGGACTTTGGATGTGTATTTATAAACTTTACTGTAACCAATACAAAACTTTCAACTGTTAAGAATTGGTCTACGACGTAACAAAGTTATAGAAATTTCTGGGTCAAGGTCCTTTCATCCGAGCAAGTCCCCAGGGTATTTGGTGTTGTGATATTTTTTATTGAGTGACAAGCACAGTCAAAGATACAGTTTTCTAAATATAAAAAATAACATTATAGAAAACGAACACCGAATATTGTAGTGCAGCCAGTACGATTATGCTTCAACATTTGGGTAATAAGGATACTGCCACGCTTATCATTTCTATAAGACATGGAACTTTAAAAGGTTAAATTGAAACTTCAAAGCAATAT
Organism: Polymixis flavicincta; assembly: GCA_949987655.1. Taxonomy (NCBI): domain Eukaryota; kingdom Metazoa; phylum Arthropoda; class Insecta; order Lepidoptera; family Noctuidae; genus Polymixis; species Polymixis flavicincta. The sequence continues at coordinate 2,298,649 of OX465171.1, read as the reverse complement.
TACGAGTCCCGTATTTGAGAAATAAGTAATATTTAAGCGTAATTTTAGTTTTTCGTACTGACCCGCATTCTTTGTCCGCGAGTGTTTTTGTTTAGATTTTCATCAGATACTTTGCAACATTACTATAGGTACAAATAACTGCACGTGCAACCGTAGTAGCGGGGCCGAGGGGGCAGAGGGGGGCACAGTTTACGAGCCACTACAACGTAGATAAGAGATAGTTTTCAGATGTACACGATTGCGCCGTACAACAGTTTGTTAGTACGTGTGCCAGTTTCTGAGATCGTTTTTGACAATAGCTGTTCAGCTCATATCTGCAGCTAGAATTGAGACGAGAGTGCAGAGATTAGCGATGTATAATGTCTTCGAGCTCCGTTTATTGTTCTCTGTAAACACTCCTCTTCGAAGAGTATCAACTATAGTTGAACAAACGTTTGGGCAGTTAAAATACTTACCTAGCACATGGCCAGCTAACTAATATATTCGCAACGAAGGACTCCCAACATGAGACTTGACACACCAAACATTTATTGTGTTTTTCACCGCGCTTTTAAATAACTACCTACTAATGCTACTACCACATAGCATGGAGCATTCCGTGCTATTTCTATTGTCATTATAAGGACCATTTTGTCTATGCTAAGAAAGACAAACATTCTCTTTCCCGATATTCCCAAACGGCTGCTGTGTACAATGTCCTGCGCTCCTGTCATGACATCACATAAATTGCATTGTCTCGAAATAAACTCCGCGACCATTCTCTTTCGATACGAAAGGTGAGAAAATTTTGTTTCTGTCTGAAATATTATGTAACGTGATATTTTGTTACCATTTTCTCTTCTTGCATTTCAAATACAATGAGCAAAGTAAATGCAAGCTTGATCGGCTTGAATATACCGATTAGAAGATGGTGGAGTTATTGCTATATTTTAATAAAACGTTTAATTTTTCTGGACGCTGTATTTTGAAACACTGCTTACTAACTACCTACTACCAAATAATTTTGTTAATTTTTTACAAGTTTCATGACTCTACAGTTGTTGTGTTTTCTGAAGTCTTGTGGTAACTTCAATCTTTTGAAAACACAGCAAACGGAAATTAAATCAGTTTAAGTGTCTACTCTTTAAGACAATCAAAGAAAATACCTTCCCGTCCGAAAGTAATTCGAAACTATAAAGCGAATCCTACACCCAATTAATTGACTTTTTCCTATGTTTGTAGGTGATACGGATTAGGAATCGCAGTAAATTCGGCCGAAACTACGGATTACGAGTAGACGGCTAGCACAGCCTGGTCATTACGAATCTATCGGTGATCAAACTACAATTCTAGATAAACATTTTATCTTCGTTACCTAACTTTCATGCCCGTCTCGGATTACGAGTGCTGTCTGGTCCAAATATCTGTGAGTTCAATACAAGAATCACTCCGTGCCGAGATTAGGATCAAATGGCTAACTTAATAAACCACCGCAATAATGTTACTGACTGGTGGTTTCTTGCGTTTATTTTTTACGGTTCCTTACCCAAAGGGTGCCAACGAATCCCTATTAGTCCAAGATCCCAGAGCTTGCTGACATAACTTATTTTCACAAAGATTAAACCTTAGGTTCTGAGTAGTGGCCTCATGTACTTTTCATACCTGCGTGTTTGTGGAGTTCGCTCAGTGACACCTGGGCAGGTATCAGGTGAGAAAGGTAACTAAAAATAAGTGTTACTTTACATATTTTCACATGGCTGATTTTTACAGTGCGAGATCCCAGAGCTTCCTGACATAACTTATTTTCACAAAGATGAAACTTTAGGTTCTGAGCAGTGGCCTCATGTACATAAAATACCTGCGTTTTTGTGGAGTTCGCTCAGTGACACCTGGGCAGCTACCAGGTGAGAAAGTTGCCTAAAATTAAGTGTTACTTTACTTATTTTCACATGGCTGATTTTTATATATGTCGGTGCAGGAGACCGATCAGGGTGAGGATCTTCCCCAGAGAACATGATGTGTGGGCGATGTGTTGGTTAGCGAGGAAAACAAAGTTTTAGAAATCACACTGCTAATTTATTAAGGTAGGTAAGTAGGTGCACTGAACACAACGAGTCGTATGACAGTTTCTAGACTAGTGTTGTCCGCGCGGCTGCCAGCAGTGAAGTGAGTCGTCCCCTCCCTGCGATCGGACATCTTGAGTAAGGCCCGCGCAAACTTTAATCTAGACTCCGTCGAAGCGTTGACGTCACAGCGCTTCCGCCTCGTTGTTAATTCAGCTCCCGTACTAATGACTTCTCCGACACGGCCATCCTACGGGGCACGCGTCCCTGTGTGTTACTCTGAAACAATATTCATCACACAGTATCACATAGTTCGGTCACTCCTGATCTTAACCGTAAAATCTGTTTGTGGACGTCTGATTTATCAGGATTCAAATAAAGTCGAAATTTGACAGAACTCTTTGTTTAATTTAAACTATACTAGGGTACCTTATTACTAACAATCAATGTCAAATTAGAAGAAAATAATCAGGAAATTCAAAGTACAACTGACTACACATTTATCGCGCATCTCGCAAAAGACAATCAAACCAAATAAATCAACAAACTTAAGCTGTGCATGTGATCTCTGGCTACGCATAGCCCAGTAACCTCCAGTTACTCATCTCTCCTGTATGCGAACCCCCACGGGAGCGCCGAGTCTCTCCTGGACTCTATGGTTTCACCGAAACCCGACCTCCGCCAGAGTTGACTGCTTACCGCGTACCCACGGACTACTAAAGTAGTAGACGCCGATTTCTATTGAGCTACGGCTACACGACAACCTCTGGTACGGTCCCATCATCATGCAAACTTAAATACTCTCATCATTGTTACAACTAGGTACTACTTTGCCCAACCTCAGTTTCGTCAGTTATACTTGGATTTTCTGGCATTTTTCGCAACCTATCATGTGCGTATTTGTATGTACGGCTAGAATTAAGTGCTTTTAAATTATAGCGATCCCCGTCAAGAACCTCTATGACTTCAAACGGTCCTTTAAATTTTGGATCTAACTTTGTTTGATTACGCTCCTCGTTCATAATCAAAACAAAGTCTCCTACCGAAAATTTATTGAGCTTTGCCCTTGTCTGGTCGAATCTACGTTTTTCATAGGATGCTGCCTTCTCTATATTGCACAACGCATCATCTCTTACGGTATTTAAGTCAACGTCGTGTTCTACATCATCGGCTGTCATCAACGATAGTGGCCGCGCAACTTTGCCAATTAACAACTCTAACGGACTAGCTTTTGTCGTTCGGTTAACCGTACAGTTTATCGCCAGTTGAACTTCACCTAGCGCATCCTGCCACGAACGGTCTTTTGTCTCTATAGTTGTTAACATCGACTTTAACACAGACATTACACGCTCTACCTGTCCATTCGCTCGTGAAGATCCCGTCGCGATCAAGTGTAAATTAATGTTACTAGAATCGCAGAACTCTTTAAATTCCTTACTAGCGAAACAACGTCCTTGATCTGCGATTATTCGAGTTGGAGTACCAAATAACGCTACGCCATTTTTAACAGCCCTAATACTACTTTTAGAATCGATATTAACGGTGTGAAACAATAAGACGTATTTAGTGAACGCATCGATAAGGACGAAAACGTATTCTTTCCGATCGCTCTTGCCGCTTAATTTTCCCGTCGCATCAACGTGTATAGTATGCCAAGGCGTGCCTACTTTAGGTATTGGATGTAATTGAGCTTGTACTTTACCCGAGTGTGATTTCGCTACCTTGCACGTAACACAACTGTCAATAAACTTCTTAACGTAACGGGGCATTCCCTCGAACCAATAGACGTCACAAAGCTTTTCTAAGGTTTTATCATAGCCGAGATGAATGAGTGACTCATGAACATTGCTCACTACCGACCATCTAATCGCTCTAGGGAGTATTGGTAAACACTTAGTACGGCCGTTACGCTGAATTTTTCGATTGAGAATACCTTTACGAATCTCGTACGTTTTTGCTAAATCGTCATTTAACTGTCCATTATTTATATCAGAAACAAGCTTAGAGATTTCAGGATCGCGTTTTTGTTCAGCGAGTAGCCAATTACCGGAGAGTTCGGTCAAGTTAACAATTTTATTTAGCTCTTTCTTGGGCTTAGAGTCTGCATTAACTTTAGGATTAAGAAATGGGGGGTGATTTCGCGACAAGAAATCTGCGTGTGCCATATCTTTGCCTTTATTATAAAGGACATCAAAATCAAAGCATTGTAAATAGGCCCACCACCTGTGGACTCGCGGTGTCAAGTCAATCTTTTTACGAGATGATTTTAGTGAGTTACAATCGGTCACAACTGTGAATTTTCTACCGTGTAAATATTGCCGAAATTGTTTGATTGCATTAACAACCGCTAAGGTCTCAAGTTCGTAACTATGATAACGCGACTCTGCAGGTGTGGTCCTCTTACTAAAATACGCTACTACTCTACGTTTACCTTCTACGATTTGGAATAAAATAGCACGAATAACGGGTCAATACAGAAACGATCGCCGATTTATGTTCAAGGGACACGTCAGTATCAATAACGGCAAAATGATTTATCGAGGGCTGGTCCTTAGCTTTTAAAGATGGGACGGTACTCACTGAATCAACCGAGGGTAATTGTAAATTACAATTGTTTACATCGTGGACTTTGGAAATTTTAAAGTGTGTCGCGGTCATGCTAACATTGAAACCTTGCAATAGTATTTCACGGCCTAACATAATATCACTCCTCAAATAGACATCGGGCAAAACATGCAATAAAATCTCGATTAAACTATTATCGATTTCAACAATACAAGTAATCTGAACAGTGCTGAGTACACTTGACTGGCTAATGCCCTTTAAGGTAACTACATTTTGCTCACGCTTACCACTAAATTTACATGATACACTTTCTTTAATAAGTGAACACTCAGCTCCAGAATCGAAATGAAATGTGAATAACTGACCTTGATGATTTAAAATTCCTGCCGGGGGATCAACGACGCACACGTCGACCCGCCGCTCGCTGCGTGTTGCCTCGGTACCGCCGCCACCTCCATTAGGGCACCGGGTGGAAATGTGTCCTTGTTTTCCACATTTGAAGCAGACGATGGAGCTGGTAGTAGTGGCTTGCTGCTGAGGCTTGCCGTTGGTTCTTGAGGCTTGAACATTTTGTGTTTTTGTTGGTTTTCCTTTTGCTTCTTGCCTATGAAAACAATCCGCCAGTCTATGTCCCATTTTTCCACAGTGGAAACATTTGATCGATGATGTTTGAGATGTCTTCATGCGTTTGGTTTCAAATGTTTTCTGATCCGGTACTGCACTTGACTTGCGCTTCAGGTAAGTAAAAGCTTGCAATTCTTGTTGTAGTCGCTGGCGATTGTTTAATTCTGATGTAAAAGCCATTCTTTGCAATCTTGAATCGAACTGGGAAATGTGTGCGACGGTTGTTGCCACGACAATCTGTTCGTTGGTGAGATTCTTCCAGCGATTGAATAACAGTGACATGACACGACTGCCGTATGCAGCTAAAGTTTCACCTTCTTTGGGTTTGTCGCCACTTAACTTTATCAGGGTTCCCGCAGGTGTTTCCGTGCTCACAAATCTCGCAGCAAACAGTTCTTTGAAGTCCGCCCATGTCATACCGGGGTAGGACACTGAGGATAACCATGCTGATGCTGATCCTTTGAGAGCCTTGCTAATGGTGATGATCAGCTGACCTCCTTCCATTGGGTTATCGGTGAAACACAGGTCTGAAGTAGCACACCATGAACGTGCATCTGCGTCGGTCTTGTCCGGGTCAAATTCGGGTAGGTTCACAATCTGGGTAGAACGTTGCGGCTTGCTTAACGCTTCAATCAAGGCCTTCATATTCGAATTTTGCGCTTCAAATAATAACCGCCAGTTTTCAACGCTCCCGCCATTTTCTTCACAGCGTGGTGTGATCTCAGTGCGATGTTCGTTTGTCTGCTCGTATCCCACTTCTGATGTCGGTGCAGGAGACCGATCAGGGTGAGGATCTTCCCCAGAGAACATGATGTGTGGGCGATGTGTTGGTTAGCGAGGAAAACAAAGTTTTAGAAATCACACTGCTAATTTATTAAGGTAGGTAAGTAGGTACACTGAACACAACGAGTCGTATGACAGTTTCTAGACTAGTGTTGTCCGCGCGGCTGCCAGCAGTGAAGTGAGTCGTCCCCTCCCTGCGATCGGACATCTTGAGTAAGGCCCGCGCAAACTTTAATCTAGACTCCGTCGAAGCGTTGACGTCACAGCGCTTCCGCCTCGTTGTTAATTCAGCTCCCGTACTAATGACTTCTCCGACATATATATATTGTAGAATATTACTCTGAAGTAATATCAAAAGTATCAGACGCTTTCCATGGGCCGGCACTGTTGTCAGACGCTTTAAAGCTGTACAAAAAATATTATATGGACCATTTGGACAGCCGAGCAGGTACTCAACTCGTGCTGCCGCTCATTCCACAGGACGACGATCACGCGGTATTATTATTGTTCTATTGTTTGTAAGAGTTTTTTTTTTCTTCTTTTTGCAGAGGTACAGTTATTTAAAGCGTTTTAGAGCGAGTGCGACATCCATGGTAACTCGGTTCCCCTTTTTAAACTCATAATGTTTAAAAAAAAAGCTGCTATTCCATACATTTTCACCGCGTAGGTATTGCACTTTTCTATGAAACAGCAGATTTTTGTAAATTCTATGAAAAATTCTGCGCTGGGGGGTTTAGAATGATATGCTGAATTCATGGTTACAGATTGCGCACTGGGTAAAAACTTATCCTTTATTATCTAAAACGATGTAATAACTACTTATAAATGAATATTTATACATAGCGCATACACATACATATACACAATAGACTGAAACAGATTGTTAGTTAAAGAAGGCGAACCGATTTTGATATTACTTCAGAGTAATATTCTACAATACATATATAAAAATCAGCCATGTGAAAAAAAGTAAAGTAACACTTAATTTTAGGCAACTTTCTCACCTGGTAGCTGCCCAGGTGTCACTGAGCGAACTCCACAAACACACAGGTATTATAAGTACATGAGGCCACTACTCAGAACCTAAGGTTTCATCTTTGTGAAAATAAGTTATGTCAGAAAGCTCTGGGATCTCGCACTATATTATGAAGCCACCGCTGTCGGTTTGTCTACCAGTTGCAGTGGACTGGACTGTATCTCATGAACCATTATTGGTAAACAGTTGACATTTTGCACAATGTGTAATTCTATTGCTGCTATTGTTATGTTATTTGTGTTATAAAAGAAACGTGTTTAAAAACTGTTTAATAAAAAATAATTTACAAAATAAAAAACCCGACTGCCCAAAAAGTGAACTTTGGTTAAAAGTGATGGAAACAAGAAACTTGTTTTAAAAGGATGACTATTACACTGAATACCTACTATAAACAGTCTCATGCAGTCGGAGGCATCTTCTTAAATTTAACAATAATTACCTTTATTGCCTCCGACTGCATGAGATGGCTAATAGTATAAGTTTCTTGTTTCCACCTCACATGAAACCAATCTTCAGCATAACTTAGTACAATAGACAACCAATAATAATGGATGCCTTTCCTAATCCATTCGAAACACCAAATATGAATTAATTGATTAACAATGGGCATAAGAACACTGGGCGGGTATCGCCCTCAGGACAAACTGCTTCTCACACGGACAGTAGTCCGTTTTACTACTAAAACTAGAAACGTAGTACCTATACAGTAAAGTTTTATAAATTTTTACTGTCATTTTAGTAAAATGTGGTGACTTGCAACTTCCACGCGAACGAAGTCGCTCGGCTTCTGTATTTGTCAGATCTTGCAACAAGCGATACTTCAAAATCAAACATTTATTTCAACTCGATGTACATGGCACGTAAGGTTTTTTGTGAGGCGGTTGCTATAACTAGATTATCCTCTATGTGGACGATCAAAGCGATCAGCTGCCGGCGAATTAATTACGATCGTACAAATTGGATTCTCTGGGTGCAGTGAATATCGCTCCGTAGCAGCGACAAACATAGTCAAATTCATTTGAAAGGCAAGTTTAAGTTGTCAATAAAACGGTGAGCTTTGGCTTCATCCTATGACGGTAAAGCACGAGTGATAGGATTTTGTGGAAGGTAATGGAACAGGAATGTGCTGAGGCTTTATACAAAGTTATCCTCCTTAAGTCAACCTCGATAAGGATTCATTTGATTGTCTTTATCTTTGTTCCATAATGTTCTATCTATGTGTACATTCAAGTACCCTATGTGTCACATAATGTTTTGTGGCTACACATTGATGCAATGTTTTGGAACGAAGATTGTAGACGGTTAAATTAATTCTCGTAGGTGTATAAATCTTTTTGTAACTGTTTCGTATTTTGCTAATAGCCGGCTGATGGTGCCAAGTCATCATCTGCCTCGCCTTTTTCCAACTATGTTGAAGTCGGCTTCCAGTCTTACCGGTTGCAATATTTTACATAGACCGACTGCCTATCTGACCTCCACAACCCAGTTATTGGGTAATATGACCCCCTTGGTAAAAGTGGTTGCCAGATTTTCGGGCTTCTGACTACCCGTTATGACTGTCAAAGATCCACGGAATAACCGATGGAAGCGTAGCTTAATTCAATCGATCGACTCGTGCAACTGGTATTACTTAGCCACAGTCTGTGTCACTCCGGGCGTGATCTGCAGTGGCATATGAGAGCTCTCAACCGATTGCTTACCCAAGTAGGCCGCTGCAGACACAATTTGTCAAACTGGAGGATTATTGACTCATCCAACACCCAGTGCGAGTGCGGTGCTTCTGATTAGACCTGCTCCACTTGCTGGAGTGCCCTAAGTGCTCGTTCATCTGCACGTTGGATGATCTCAATAAAGCCACTGATGCCGCAATAAACGTTGCACTTACCTACTGGGCTCTAATAATATAAATAAAAAAGTGTACGAGTACCATCGACACGAAAAGAAGAAGAAGTATGTCTCGCTTAGTATAAATTTCGATCTCTATTCCACAATATTATATAAATGTTCAGTCGCAATAAAATATGAAATAATTTTTGTGGCAAGACACTGATGCAATATTTTGGGACAAACATTGCAGACAATTAAATTAATTCTTGTAGAATAGAATAGGATTTTATTTTGCAAATATGGGTAGTACACAATAGTTGTTAAATACATTAAAGGTCAGCCATATTTTACCATTCGGCATGCAAACATTTACATTATTTGTGTAAGTTGTACTTAAATTTTGAAACCACAGCAATAAAAAATCGTTACAATTATCATAATCAGTAGAATTATCATTACAATTACAATCATCATTACAATTATCATCACAATTATTATTACCATAATCATTACAAATATCATCTATCACTACAATTATCATTTTAATCAAAATTACCATTCATTATATGAATTATTCAACTAATACATTTTTCACTGTTAGAAACTCAGTTACCCTGTAGTACGTTTTATCTATCAAAAATTTACGTAGTCTACTCTTAAACAGTACTGTATTCAAATCTTTCCAATCACTTGATACTGACTGTACCCGTCCAACTGTAGATTCCGAACTTCTACTGAGTTCGCTGAAACGAAATCCCTATTTCGCTAATTGCAAGCGACAGGTTCCAACTGTCACAATAAAACTTTAACTTATATAAGCTGTAACAGAATGAGCGCAAGTCGTGCAAGTAGTTTGTTCATAATTGACTACTGAAACGATTTCAATGACTTTTAATTTGGACATATTTTTCATAAATTATGCATTTGGCCGTACTGACTGCCGATTGAGCCAAAATTAAATCTTATTTTAAGGCAATAAGACTCAACTTTAAACGCATAAAGTAATGCTAAGGTTATCGCTATTTTCTAAATAATAATTGATAGCTTTAACAAAATACGTTTTGGTAATTGTATTGTGCTTTTAACTCAATACTCTATGAGCACTGGCGTTAAGTTTCATGTTACATTTTACCTGCCATAATGATACACAGGGTGGCAGGACGTCGACGCGCAAACTGTTACCATAAATTCAGAACATGGTAGTAAACACCCTAGCGTACACATAAATCTAAAATAAAAATAAATGTACATTTCAACACAGGCAGGTTCATAATTATACTTTATCCATGTGAGGCCGTGACGGCGCATCACCACCCTCTATAGTATAGGTTCATAAGAGTATTATTAGTACAGAAAACCATATCGCTTGGATCTTTCATGAATTCGATAAAATAAAAGTAGATGTTGCTATATTAGCTGCACGGGTCGATCGATCAGGTTAAGCTACGCTTGCCGCGGTAGGTCCATGGATGGGTGACCATCTTTACATACCAAGACCCCTCCGTGCCTCGGAAAGTACGTTACACCGTTGGTCCCGGCTGTCATTGTGGATCTTTGACAGTCGTTACGGGTCGTCCGAATACCGAAAGTCTGACAACTAGTCTTATCAAGGGATATCGTATTACCCAGTAACTGGGTTGTGGAGGTCAGATAGGCAGTCGCTCCATGTAACATACTGGTATTCAGCTGCATCCGGTTAGACTGGAAACCGACACCAACATAGTTGGGAAATGGCTAGGCAGATGATGAAAAGTAGATGTTGCTAATTTACTTGGAATTCTTACTAGGAATGAAAAGTACAAAAAATCAGTGTTACTTTGAAAAAGCAAAAGTCCAATGGATAAGATTTTGGCTGTAGTTCAACAAACCCATTTCTCAATGGCCTATTACATAGATAGGTCGTCCAAAATGTAATGTTTCTGCGTTCACATGGCGGCAGTAACTACAGTGTTTAACAAACACAATTTCTCACACATTATCTCATCACTACTAAACGAACCAATAATTTTCAATTAATACAATTACGTCGTCTACCGTTCTTGTCAATTAGCTAACGCTGAAGATATTAACACTGTGTGTAATCAATGTTGCAAGCATTGTGTCGTGAATCCGAAGTGCCGATTACATCCGAACGCGTCTTTTGTTTTGATCATAAATATTTAATGCTGCCAATAAAGTTCAGTGTTTCATCAAATTGATTAACAAATTATTCTGTTCAGAAGTTTAATCCCTATAACCGAGAATTTTATGACATGTGACACTCATCAGCCATTGTCACTCACAGAGAGGAGGCGTGAGTCCCAACAGGGGCAACATTTTTGGCTGATTTTGTAAAAACTCAGGTTCAGTAGTATTGTACCCTCCTTTCGACCAGTTTTATAATAATTAAATGTACGGTAAAGATAATCCCACACAGTCTAAAGATCACGCATGCTATTTAACTTAATTGGGAGCAGCACAATCCGAAAAGCAAAATACTGTTAAACACATAATAATTTCGCTTGACCATTTTCCTTAGCTCGTGCATGCACGCGCGGACATAGCATTCCTCTATTCTTAGCGGAACAGCCAACTTCTTTCAGAAGCCTAGCCATTAGACTAAAGCTTTATAACATAAGAAAATAAAACAGAAGTTCAACAGAAGACAATGCTCGATAACAACCTGCCGGACACTGTATTGTGTCCGGGAGGTTGTTATGATAAAAGAAAAATGTTTTCCAAAAAAAATAACAACCGGTTTCCGAAAAAAACACTAGAAAGTGAAAAAAATTACTTCGGAAGTCGGTGTCTTTAGATATGTATTTTAGTTTTATGCCACCGACTTACAACATTAAAGTAATTTTTCACTTGGTATAGTGTTTTTTCGGAAGTCGGTTGTGTTAATTTTTTGTAAGATGTTTTTATTTTCATTTTTTAGTTATAATACTTATCCCACACCAATTTGTATACCACTACTTGCTATGTAAACAACAGTGACAGAAACCAACAGCATATCGAGGCACATAAAGTGGATTAAAAACGTATTATTGAGGCTAACGCAAAACTTCCGAAACAAAGTTAATAAAATTGATCTAGGACCACCCCATAAGTATACCCACCCTATCTATTAAGAAAAATACTTTTCGAAATCCACCCGCAATTGACAGAGAAATCGGTGAACATACATAGAACAAAAAAAATCATATAGCCGAACATAGAACCTCCTCCTTTTTTGAAGCCGTTTAAAAATATTAGTCGACTGGTCCTGACTAGTTCCAAGTACGCGACTGTGATTTCGTTTGTATGAATATTGCCATTATATAAGTTTGCATGAGCTCGTCATCGTGGTCCTTCTGCACTTCAGTATCTTTTGAAACAGATGATTGCCAAAGAAAGCATTGCGAAAGAACAGTGGCGAATTTTTTTTTTTTTTCGTACATATACATGATAACATATATCTTTTTGTTGTACATTGTTTTCCTTTTTGCGTCATTTATTTCCTTCCTTTCAGGGCCGACTCATCAAACGAAGCACCCGTGGCCAATGGACTTACCGAATTTGGAGAGGTAAGCGAATTTTAACCTTATTGTTTGTTTTGTAAGAGCCACGCGAGTGTCCGTTTGCAAGGCGACTGGTAATATGGAAGGATGAAAATTTCGATTTGTTTAGTAAGGAATGTTGGAATGATGTCTTGAGTAGGTTGGGTAGAACAAATGCGTGGTAGCTTTGTGAGCGTATTGATCGAGGTAGCCCTAGCAACCATACTGCTTCATAAAGGATACTTTCAGTCCACACTTATGTCGAAATTATAATTTATTAATAGACAGTCAGTTGCTTATAAAGTAAGTCATATTATCTGTCATCGCGCCATAACTTTGAGGCCCGCTATTTCGTCATGACTGCGTAAACGCAATCATCTACTCTGCTTGCGGTAAACATGCCAGACGCACTAGACCGCCACGGCAGAACCAGTACCTATACATCTGAATGCTTTATCATATTGAAAGAAGAATTAACTTTATTAAACTTGATCATTAAAGAAACATAAAGTTAAGCCTCAACTAAGCTTTAATTTATCCTCAATTTAACCAAGTTAATTCACCAATGCAAATCAACCAAGTTAACTTTAGGAGAAAAGCAACTAAGAGTACCCAAGTACTTCCACCTAAACTAATATTATAAAGAGGAAAGATTTGATTGCTTGTTTGTTTGCATTGAATAGGCTCCGAAACGACTGAACCGATTTTAAATAAGTTGCTAGAGGCTCGGTTACGAGCTTATTCGAATGGCTTCTATTTCTAACAGCTGAAACTAGTTCAAACCAATCAATTGATTTCCATTTTCATTACCATTGTCCCTCATTGCGGCCGCTGGGGACTGTTCAATCGATTTTAAAACGAAATGATCACCTGGTTGGATATTTTGGGTCGAATTGAATTTTCCGTTAGGTTAGTTTTTCATTGGAGTTATTTGTTTGAAAAGTTTATTTGTTGTTGGTAAAATTCTTTCCTAGTTTCAGTTCCCCGGAACTTAATTAAAACCTTAGGATTTGTATAACTTTTAATAACAATATGTGATTGTCATAGAGTGATAGTCACATCGTGGCTACATATGGCTGTATCCCTTGTTAAGAAGAGGTTTGCAAGCGTTACTCAGACTGGCTGGTATGGGAGATGACGGATGTTTGAATATGTTGTTAGGAACATTATGTCATCTCTACTATAATATTTATTGTGTTTTGTACCGGTTTGTACCTATTGTTGTTTTGGTGTAAATAAAACTATATACACCTACCAGGCTCTCTATTGTGTTTGTTTTGGTTTTCTTAATGGAAACCCACCAGGTTATGGGCCCAGACACGTAGTAGAGAGTAGATAATATGGAAAAGAAAAATTCTGTAAACACAACTACGGACGGCGGACTAGAGAGATCGCAGCCGGTACGAGATACAGGTATGAGTTTAATGTCGATAGAGAAACTTGATGGAAACTCGAATTATAGTACATGGAAGTTTATGGTAGAGTTGTACTTAATCCATGATGATCTGTGGGAGTATACTCAGAAGACACCAGAGAGTGCAGATGTATTTGGCTTAAAGAGAGACCAAAAAGCGAGAGCCAGGATATGTATGATGATACAACCGCATTGCCTGATTCACGTGAGACTTGCGAAAACGGCAAAGGAGGCATGGGAGTCTTTGAGGTCAGCTTTTGAGGATAAAGGACTACAGAACCGATGCAGACTTTTATCAAAGCTAGTAAGCCTAAAACTTGAACAGTTCACATCTATGAGAGAATATGTGACTGCGCTAATGTCAGTAGCACAGCAGCTGAGGGATATCGGAAAAGAAGTTGACGATGAGATGTTAGCGGCGCTGATGTTGCAAGGACTATCGGAGGAGTATAATCCGATGAGATTGGCGTTGGAGAACACTAATATTGAGTTGACAACAGACTATATTAAAACTAAACTGTTGCAATTGGACCAAGGCACGTCTTGTGAAAGTTCCAGTAATTCGACGAGAGCTGCACTTACAGCAAAGATGAAGAATCAGAATCAGAAAAAGTTTGTTCAGAGGAATAAAGACAAAGAAAAGAAAATAAGATGTTTCATTTGCGATGGATCGCATAAAGCTCGTGACTGTCCGGATAATCCAAATCGGAAGGCGAAGGCGGTTAATATGGTAACTGCAACACCGACTGAGACGGCGACGGAGACAGCAACGGCGACGGCGATAGCGCTTGATACAAGAAGTCAAGAGAAGCAAGCAGATGATGCATGGGTTATTGATTCAGGAGCGTCGATACATATGAGTAGCAGAAAAGACTGGATGAGTAAATTTGCGGAGGCAAGTCGTAAGGTTGAAGTGTTTTGTGCAAATGGAGGTAAGATGTATGGAAAGGGATATGGTAATGTAACAGATGAGCATCTGAACATTGAGAATGTGTTGTACGTACCAGGCCTGACATCGAACCTACTAAGTGTTAGTAGTATTGTTAAAAAAGGTAATGTCGTTGTTTTTACCAACAGAGGTTGTGAGATATTCAAAGAGTGTGAGTATACGTCGCGAGGACAACCATGTGTGACAGGTTTATTTGATAAGGGTGTGTATAAAATTAAATCTCCTTCTCAGCAGGTCTGTGCAATAGCGACTACAGCATCAATGGAGCTATGGCATAAGAGAATGGCACACTTGGGTATACGGAATTTGACACTATTGAGAGATAAAATGGCAACTGGGGTAAAATTTGAACATAACGACAAATTAGACTGTGTAGCTTGTCTATTGGGAAAACAAACGCGGCAACCGTTTGAGAAAAATAAAGCCACGCGAGCCAAAAGTTTATTGGAATTGGTACATTCGGACATCAGTGGACCAATGAGTGAGAATTCTTTTGGAGGTTTTAGATATTATATTACTTTTATAGATGATTTTTCGCGTAAAACTTTCGTATTCTTTATAAAGCAAAAGAGTGAAGCTTTTGAGAAGATGAAGGAGTTCAAGAGTTTTGCTGAGACACAAACAGGTAAGAAACTGAAGGTTTTAAGAACCGACAATGGGCGCGAATATTGCAATAAAAGGTTTAATGAGTTCTTGAGAGAACACGGTATTAAACACCAGCTTACGATTGCTTACACACCTCAACAAAATGGTGTAGCGGAGAGAGCCAATCGTACCATAGGGGAAAAAGCACGAACAATGCTTCAAGACGCAGGTCTTCCCGTTCGATTCTGGGCTGAAGCTGTAAATACAGCAGTGTTTTTGAAAAACAGGAGTCCCACTATCGCAGTGAAAAACAAGACACCCGAGGAGTTTTGGAGTAACCATAAAATAGATTTGTCTAATCTTCGTGTGTTTGGTTGCAGAGCCTTTATGCATATTCCAGATGAAAAGAGAACCAAATGGGATGCGAGGAGTAAAGAGCTAGTATTTGTAGGATACTGTGAAGAATCGAAAGGTTACAGATTAGTCAACCCTATAAATGGAGAGCTGCATAGAGCGAGAGATGTGGTATTTTTCGAAAACCAGATGAACCATAAACTGGCTAAGACTGAAGAGGAAAGAAACACTACAACAATTCGTCTAAATAATGATGAAGAGAGACAAGTTGTTCATCAAGAAGAGACTGACTTTCAACGTGATAGAGATCACACAGATGATGTTAGAGATGCTGAATTCATAGAAGAGGAAGATGAACAGTGGACATCATTTGAAGACAGACCGGAGGAAGAGCAACCTGTTGAAACAATACCTGTAGTAGAAGAGAGAAGATACCCACTCAGGAACAGAAAGCCTGTAGAGTTTAAAGATCATATTACCTATGAGACGATAATGGAAGAAAGAGATCCACTAACAGTTGAAGAGGCACTGTCGAGAAAAGATGCAAAACAGTGGAAAGTTGCTATCCAGGAGGAGCTGGATGCATTAAAGAAAAATCAAACCTGGGTGTTGGTAGAGCCAAACCAAGCAAGCAACATTATTGATTCGAAATGGTTGTTCCGAATCAAAAAGGAGGCGGGAAATAAGACTCGGTATAAAGCTCGTTTGGTTGCAAGAGGCTTTAGACAAAGAAAAGGTATTGATTATGATGAGACGTTTTCCCCTGTTGTGCGTCATAGCTCATTGAGGCTGTTAATAGCACTAGCAGCGCAGATGAATCTACAAATAAATCACATGGACGTGAAGACAGCGTTTCTTAATGGGAATTTAAACGAAGAGGTTTACATGCGTCAACCACCATTTTTCAAAGAGAAAGGCAAGGAAGATCATGTATGTTTATTGAAGAGATCTCTCTATGGACTGAAACAGGCGCCACGTTCATGGAATTCTAAACTTCATTTAGAACTAGAGAGTCTGAATTTCCACCGTTGCAAGAATGAACCATGTGTCTACACCAGGCGAATCGAGAATGATACGATAATACTTGCAATTTATGTTGATGATATCCTAATTTTTTATAACAATGCAAGAGAAATGCACAAGGTCAAGAAAGAACTTATGTCCAAATTCGAGATGAAAGATTTAGGAAAAGCTGAATTATTTTTAGGGATGCGGCTAAAGCAAGAGAATGGCCACATAAAGGTTGACCAAGAAGAGTATTTAGAGAAGCTTCTACACAGGTTTGGCATGGAGGACTGCAAGACAGTTGCCACACCTGCAGTACCTGGTCAACATTTTAAGAAGCCAGAGGGCTCACACACAACGAATGATAAAATACCTTACAGAGAGTTGATAGGATCACTGATGTACTTGGCTGTGTGTACGCGACCAGACATAGCTCATGCTGTGAATATTATGAGTCAGTTCTGCAACTGCTATGAAGAAATTCATTGGAGTGCTGCCAAGAGGATTCTAAGGTACCTCAAAGGTACTAAGAACATGGGACTCGTGTACTCAAATGATGCCTGTAGTACAGAGATACAAGGTTTCTCTGATGCTGATCATGGAGGGAATATAATAGATAGAAAGTCTTATTCCGGAAATGTTTTCACATTGGCAGGAGGAGCAGTGTCATGGCAGAGTGCTAAGCAGAGAAGCATAGCCATATCAACAGCAGAGGCAGAATATGTCAGCTTATCGGAAGCTGCTAAAGATGCCATATTTTTGAGAAGGTTCTTGGGGGAACTGCTGGATACCCAAGAAAAGGCTATCACAGTTTACACGGATAGTCAGTCAGCAATGGCTATAGCACAAAACCCAGTGCACCATCAGCAGACTAAGCATATCGATTTACGATATCACTTTGTTAGAGAGGCCTTAGAGAAGGAAATTATTAAATTGAAATATCTCGCAACAAATGTGATGGTTGCTGACATTATGACAAAAACTGTGCCTAAGAGTAAGCATGAGTTTTGTCGTAAGGAGATGGGTGTGCAAGAGTGAGTCAGAGGGAAACGCTTGAGGAGGAGTGTTAAGAAGAGGTTTGCAAGCGTTACTCAGACTGGCTGGTATGGGAGATGACGGATGTTTGAATATGTTGTTAGGAACATTATGTCATCTCTACTATAATATTTATTGTGTTTTGTACCGGTTTGTACCTATTGTTGTTTTGGTGTAAATAAAACTATATACACCTACCAGGCTCTCTATTGTGTTTGTTTTGGTTTTCTTAATGGAAACCCACCATCCCTGTCAAATCATAATGTTTTCATGACAGTTTCTAACTCATAAAATCCCACCTAATTCCTTATGACGCGAAGTTTGGTTAGTAATTCAACATGAATAAATAGTGTTCTGCAACAAAACTATTGAACAAACACTCACCAAATAACTAACTGCAACCCATCTTGCAAGCCGCAAAGGAATTAGTCAAGCCGGAATATCAGAGTCATTCTTTTAATGTAGGGTAAATAGATAGAACAATTAAATCCAAAGCATAGCATAAATTAGACAATTTATAAGAACATTCACTAACTATTCCAGACACATAAATAAAGGAAATCACATAAAAATACGGTCATTCTTAATCATTCAAACAGAGCCGTCATAACAACGATAAATAAGAAGCAGCAAAATTGCGCTCTGAATAAACCAACTGTCTACTCAATAAACAAGATAACAATGCCACTTCAAATCGAATAATATTCGCGACCACTCCAAATTTCCTCATAAAGTCGTGCTTCCTATCGGTTAGGGCCACCATTTTCTAGGAATCTTCAGAAATTGTAATATAATCAATGGCCCATCGACTCGCTTCTCGTTAGCATGATATTAAATTGTCTTGGAGACATCTCCGAAGTTGAATGGATAGTCCTTTAGCCACTTTTGATTCTTCTTCTCAAGTGCACGCTGTGAGCTCTCGCAATGGTTTGTGTGGTTCGTGTAAACTTGGCATTACATAGATGATTGAGATGGTCGTTTATGTAATTATAACGAAATCCTCTTGTTTCTTATTGCTGTTACTGTACTAGGGTTGGCAAGTGTGAGCTCCGTAAGTCATGGCGCCATTTTGCCCCAAAATTTTCATTGAGCAGGTTTTGTTACATTCTACATTCTATAATGGAATAAGTACCTGTTAAAAATGTTATTTTATAAAAAAATATTTCATGAGAACTAACTACGATAAATTGCCCAGATTTAGATGATATTAATCAAATATACGAAAGCGTTTGCCAGCCCTATGTTAGAATTTTGGAAGATGAATGTATTGGCTAGACAGTAGCCGTGATGAATGACATCAATTTAGTTGATAGTTAATTGATGATCTCCCTCCGTACCTACAAGTACAACTACGAAGCTATATTAATATCAAGTTTAGAGAGTTTACGGCGTATCCGCAGCTAGTTAGAGTGACTAAATAAATACTGTTTAATCCCGAAATTATGGCCAGTGAATAGATTAGAATCTAATCTATTCACTGGCCATAATTTCGGGATTAAAAAAATCTAATCATTCGATCATCATTTATTTGTTCAAACATGAGTAAAATACATACAACTCAAATACAAGAGATGTAATTGGAAACGGTCATGTCAATAATAGTCGAATGATGAACGTGATAACATCCCAAAGGAATCCTCAACATGTACCAAATATATACCTACCTGTCGTGGGCGCATAGACTGCCTCTCCCTCACGTGCGCCGCCTCCCTCTTCGTGAGCATTACTGCTTTGCTGAAGGAGGTGACGGCTACCCTGCACTCTCGCTCTGTACCATGGCCTGGACCAGGGCCGGACGCGAGAGATCGCCCCCGCCGATCGCCTCCACGAGGACACGGCGGTGCTCCACCCAAGCTAGGATATCGGTGTGACAGTCATACTGCATAAATACCAAATAAATAAGACTATTCTAAATTATCATTTAGAATAGTCTGCACAACTGTGCTCCGGAACATTACATAACGTTGTATTTACAAATTGTGCAGAGCTTAAGATGCGACTTTTGATGCGTGCTTGCTGGAAATTGTTTTTGCTGTCTTGCACATTCGTTTAATTTAATTAACTTCAGGAAACCTGGACTTTAGTTAATAAAAATCTAGAAATGCCAACTCGTTTTGAGCAAGTATGGTGATCAATGTTCGTGCCTTCTCTGTACGGGAAGAGTCCTTTGCCATGCATTGAGACAACAAAAGTCTGGATTATTTTATTTTGTATGCGCATAATTAGCCGCTCGTGGCTTAGTAATAACACTGTCCTCATCGATCGATCGGAGGGGCAATTCTCGTAATTTTAAGAACGTTCACAGTCTGATCTCAGTCTCAATCTGTCAAAAATACCACAATCTTCCATACGTTTTTGACAAGTTTTTGACATTTCATTGTCGCCGAGATGAGACTGCGACTAGATTTTGAACGTTTTTATATAGTAGAATTGGCCTTCATGTCAAACTACGCTTGTCACGGTTGTTTTTTTTTTGCTGGGAAATCATCAAATAGCTTGTCCTGCTCTGGGTGGAGCAGAAGGGCGTGTCAGACTTTTACTGACTAAAACCCACCCGTGTTCCGTCAGTAGCCTTTGTGCCAGGAGCGGCGGTATTTCTTCCGAACAACCCACACCCCTGGCACGGTTGGTCCGTGGTTGAGTGACTACCATTACATACCAAACCTTTTCGTGCGTTGGAATGCCCGGAAAGCATGGTCCGAAGCCCGAAAGTCTGACAACCAGTCAAACCAACGGGTATCACGCTACTCAGTAACTGAGCTTGAAGGCAAAACAGGCAGTCGCTCCTTGTAAAATACTGGTAATCACCTGCATTCGGTTTGACTGGAAGCTGACTCCAACATAGAGTTGGGAAATGGCTAACCAGATGATGATGAATAAATCTAAATTTCTTGCAGCAGCTGCAGTACAATAAATTGAGACTGTCTAGGAGCAACAAAGGCCGCAAATTGTTAAATGAATATTGAAAGTCGCGGGAAATTAAAGTGAAAATAAGGAAATCGCCCATATCGCCATAGCAACTACTCTCTCTTACAGAATTTAATTTACCGCTTTCAAACTGTAATACTAAGATTTTCTTTATTTTTATTAACATGAAAGCATGCTCTACCTATGATGAGTGTATTTGCATAGATTGCAGGTGCAGTTAATAAGATGACAGATAAAACAATCTACCTTTTATTAGGCATGTAACATTATTATAACATAAGAGATTTTTTAAGATAGGTATTACATTTCAACAATAAGTGGCATGGTACATTCATTTATTTAATAAAACATGAATTAAAATATCTGCAATACGATACGAATAAAATTAATAAATCAAAACAATGTCACAATTATTACACTATGTGAAAAAAATACATTAAATTATTCAGTATATAAGTCAGTATCATTATGGAAGTCAATCACAGAATAATAGCGTGAATCATGATGAATAATGAAACGCCATCATCATCCTTTCCATCAAAGTCAAGGTCAAAGCATTTATTTCAAATAAGTACATAAAAGGTTCTTTTGAACAACAGCATTTACATTAAAAGTAATGTATTATGACCTCTTAAGAGGTTGTTGGTGTTTTTCCAATAACCCTGTATAGCCCTGTATACCCTGTATAGGTAGGTGCTTTCTATGTTTCTACTTAAAGATTTCTTATTCAATGTAGGTAATACGCAGATTACGTATTTAATTTATTTTTCATTAATCACAAGAAAACACATTCACACACATTTATGTTCCAACATTTTTTTACATATTTACACGCAACTGCGTAATCAGTCATATTTATTCAGAGGAAGTAATGTGAAGCCTTCTCGAATAAATAAACAAACTTTACCAAAGTCGATGCGTTCAAAAATGCAAAAGCAGGAAATAATAACATTCTGTAGCGATGTCCCCACAATGATTTAAATAATACCCCAGCGTTCAGTCCTAAGTACACAACGCGAGGTTAGTATTAAAAGTCAAACATAATATTGAAACAGCTGGAAACAGAAGCGCCGAAGGCAAACTAGCTTTTAAACTTTCATTCAGCACTTGAAGTAGTACGTTCTGATAAGAAAACTTAAATAATTGCACTGTCGTACAGGCCCTGCCGGAAAATTTAAAATGTTTTCCGAAGGAAAATTAGTTTCGTATAATTTCTTAATGTAGAGAAATCTAGCGTGAACAAACAAAAATATTAATGAAACATTGTTCTCACTTACACCATTGACCACACAAATATATTTTAGAAAACAATTTAAATTTATGATTAGAACGGGCTTTTTAAATGGCCGCCAAAAATAAAAGCGAAAGGATCCATCGAAAGGTGCAGTGCTGTGTTGAATACGGACGTCAACGCAGTATGAGGATTTATATTTTTAAACCTGTATTTTGTATCGCTGTTTGACAACTCCGAGTAAACACCCAGTTTATATGGTAAAAATGTATATTTAAAACATGTAAGTGAAATTTCTACTGTCGTTTATGATTTCTATAATATGCTATCACATGAAAGTCTAGTCTGTATCAATAATATTAGGAAAATTTTATGAATAGAGAAGCGAATTGGGGTAAATGCTAGCGGCAAACCTAATATTATCGTAACATAATACAGCCGATCTATTCTGTAAAAGTCTCACCGTGAAACTTAGGTGAAGTGAATTTGTAGTGAGTTGTCATTCCACCTGATGCTATGGTTTAACACTATTGACAGTTCACTTGAAGTTCACTTCACGGGTGAGATTTATACTGAATAGATCGGCTGATCTGCAATCTAGCTATCCTTGTCTACAGAAAGTGGTGCGTGAGATGAACCGCCTGGGCATGATCGTGGACCTTTCCCACGTTGGAGAGAACACCACCAGAGCCGCCATCCGCATCTCCCGGGCGCCCGTGGTCTTCACCCACTCCTCGGTCTACAGCCTCTGCAACCACAAGCGGAATGTACCTGATGACATTATTCACTCATTGGTTTGTGACTCTTGACAGATTTTTATATGTTATGAAGGATCTAGCTAGCGGAATGTATCCCCATTCCGCTAGTGACACAAAGCGCAGATGCGGTACTCTTGGAGATCTACTCACTAAGTACGAAGTCCGTAGTTTCGGTAAAAGTTACGGACGATGCCTACTCTGTATCACCTACGGACACAAGATAATTTTGGGACCCGACCTAAGAACAAATGATACCCAGATTTGACAGTACCTAATTGTGCCACACCTAAAGTATGAGAAAAAAAATACTAAATTGTAAGTTTAAAACAGTGGGCGCGATCTCTACGGGCGAGTGTGTTTTGTTTTAAACCTGCAATTTGGTTAACTGCTTAACGATAACGTAATAGAAACTGATGTTAATGTTTGTTTGCAGAAAGAAAATGGCGGTATTATCATGGTGAACTTCTTCCCCGACTTCGTAAAATGCGCTCCCAATGCTACCATCTCTGACGTCGCTGGTAAGTAGCTGGGCTCAGGTAGCAATTGACAATTGTGCTGTTAGTGGTTTTATTATAAAACAGCTGCCCTCCACGTAACACCCGCATGGTCTCGATCCCGTTAGAGTATCGGGATGAAAAGTCATATAATATGTCCTGCCAAACCTGCTTTATACATATGAACAATGGTAAGCTAATTATAAACCACAGGTGCATGTCAGTAACAGACTTAGTACACCGACCAATTATGTTAATGTTAAACACCGAGCATTATCAAGAGATATCTATGTCATCATCTGCCTAGTCTTTTCCAAACTATGTTGGAGTCGGCTTCCAGTCTAACCGGATGCAGCTGAATACCAGTATTTCACATGGAGCGACTGCCTATTTGACCTCCACAACCCAGTTAATAGGTAATACGATACTCCTTGGTAAGACTGGTTGTCAGACTTTCGGGCTTCTGACGACCCGTAACGATCCACAAATTACAGCCGAGACCAACGACTTAACGTGCTTTCCGAGGCACGGAATATGTCTATGTACGATATGACATAAGAGGTTCAATTTTAAGGTTATATTTCGTCACCATTCAAGAAATCCGATTCGATCAATCTTGGTTAACTCAGATGTAAATCAATCATTGCTTAGTAATAGATTTCTACGTAATTTATTTGAATTGCATTTGTTTGAATTTTTACAGCAATTTAGGCGTACCAATGCTACTCAAAAGTAAAGTGTTACAAACTGAAATCACCAGTTTAAACCACCAGGACTATTGCATCTGGTGTATCAGATATTGACAGACTGTGTACCTAAACATAATTAAGTCCCATCTCTATCTCGGTATTTGAATTTTCTATCCCTACAAAAACTGCAGTATATCCTAATGTAGCCCTACTTACTTTAAAGTCAAACTCTGTTAACGTAAGCAAAGCTACGATATTAACTAGCGTGAGATGTTTATGCTGTGATTGTTGCGCTATCGGACGGCGGCGAGCGACGGAATACAAACTTCCGACATTTTTGCAAGTTCTGGATCAGCGGCCAACAATAATATTACGAGTTTATCCCGTTCGGAAGTTGGAAAATGAGCAAATTAATGGAAAATAAAAACTCCAGCAAAAACGTTAAATTATTTATGGTTCATTTAAATGGAGCTATTAATTGGCCTGTTGAATGCAATTAAAAGTTCAAGCAAAAATTACTAAAGTTGTGGCGTCTAAACAGTGTTAGATTCGCTGAACTTTTAATATTGTTTTGACTTATTGTATTCATCGGGGAACATAAGTACTCGATAAAGCTCCTTGTTTATTTTTCATTTCACCTATGTATGTTGCCCTACTGCTCGGCAAAAGTCACCCACTTACTTTTTCAAATTATGTTTTGGTTTTTTGGGCCAATGAATGGGTCAGGAAAAAGTCCAAGTCAACACAAGTAATAGGCAGTCGCTCCATATTAAAATACTGATATTCAGCTACATCTAATTAGCCTAGAAGCTGACCCCAACATCCACATAAATAAAAATAAAATTCCTGACTGACTGACTGACTGACTCATCAACGCCCAGCCCAAACCCTTGGACCTAGAAAGCTGAAATTTTGCACAGAAGTTCCCTTTATAATGTAGACAAGGAATAAGGCAGGATTTTTTTAAATTTAGCCCCTAAGGAAGTGAAATAAGGGATGAAAGTTCCGCGCAGGCGAAGCCGCTGGTAAAAGCTAGTAGTAGAGAAAAGGTGAGGCAAATTGATTGTCTTCAAGAGTGACCTATCAACATATTTCAGATGATGGAGTAGTTGGTTTCGCAAACATTTTCAGGCAGGTTATTTTTACACATTCTTCTTGGTAAACAATCAACGTCATTACTGCTTGGCTTCCAAATTACACCATAACTGACACGAGGAGATCAAACGTGTCTACCTGCCCGGTGATCTATATCCGATCAAGAAAAATGTTGCGAAATGCTTTTGTCAACTTTTCGACATCAAGCCTCGCGCATGCGCATTTATGAAGCCTTATCGCATTGTTTTACGTATAAAAACAATCGTGGGTGCAACAGCCATCATTTTATATTGGTTTTCTGGCAGTCGCTAAAGCTACTTGTAATCTCCAAGTCAATAGAAACCATCAAGTTACTAAAAACCAACAAATTCACAAATCTCATCGCAGTGTTGAGTCTTTGCAGTTGACTGCTGGGAATCCTATAAGTATCATTCATCTGACAGAGCTGAGAGTTTTAGTAACTTCAGTTGACGACTCGTCTCAGCTTCTTCCACAACTTCGTATCTCTTCAAAAATCATAACAACAAACAGTTTTTTTTTTTTATATAATTTAAAAACTTGAAATGTGTATTGAAACATTTGCCGTCTTAATAGCAAGCTCTTATTTTAGTCCAACACTTCTGATTCTCTTTTCCTCCATAATTTCTATTAAAATCATTTCAGCTGCAAACAATGTAAAATAAAAGTTGATTTTGCACATTTGTTTTCTAATTGAAACTATTTGCTTGTCCGCAGAGCACTTCCACTACATCAAGCGTATGATTGGAGCTGACTACATTGGCATCGGTGGAGACTTCGACGGTGTGAACAGGTGAACTTACCTTATTGATTAATTCTACTTTACTCTCACTTGTTTTTTAAAACGGAAGTCTAGTTCTCCCTTAGAATCTTTTTTCTTGTCAATATCTTTTAATTGTGCTAGGATACTTCCATCTTCATCTTCTTTCTTTTCCCATGTTACTTGGAGTCGGTGTTTAATTATTCCTTCTTCCATTCTCTCCTGTTATCGTTTTATCATTACATGTGTCATATACCTGACTAGATTTACTTTGGTCTTCCCCCGTCGATCCATCGACATCTATATTCATTACTCTTTTAGTCACATGACTATATTTTATCCCTGCAGGCTTAGCACGAGCACCGATTTGTCGACGGAAGAATAGACATGACTATTAAATAAATGATGTACAATAAGATAAGATAGCTATGTTTTTCTATTCATTATCACAGTTATGCGTTCTAAACGAATGATGATTTTGTAGATAATCCTAAATACTTTGTGGCCGTCGAGTAGAAAGTTTTGTTGTCAGTGTGATTTTGACAGTTTGGGAAGAAATATTCTTCTGAAATAGTCTACATTTATAAGGACCTAGACAAATATCGTTAGAAACGAAAGACTAAATGACAGATTGTAGAAGGATATCTACGGTGCGAAAACAAAAATGTAGGAACGAAATGTCACTCTGTATTGAAAAAGCACTGTCTATTCTTCGTAGAAATACAAAGCGTCATGCTAAGCCCGCTGCTAATTATGAAAAACTACCAATATGTTTTTTCTAATGCTAAACATAAAGTTTTCCAACGATATACAACCCTAGTTTTAGTATATGCGAAACATGTGTCTAGTATTTTTATGTAATGAATATTCTATGTACAAAATTTCAAAACTGTAACATGAAAAAGTTATAAGCTTGTTATGTTACCTAGTTGTCGACACAAACATGGTCACCACGCGTTCCCAGCGCCGTTCGCGCGTCCAGCGTCATATTGTGCTCATTGATAATAATTAGGCAGTAGGTACCTAACCATACGGTGATTGTATTGTAATTAACTGGTGGTACCATTTTCCATCACACTTGGAAAACTTTTTTGGGAATAAATATAACATGGAGTAAAAATTCTTGGAATCGATTCAGTTACTTATTCTGAACAAACTAAATTCAGGTTTAGCATATACCTACTAAAAATAATGTTGTTTATTGAAGCCATTTCTATAACGAAAGAAAATATTTATAACGTATCAGAATATAACAGAGCTATCCTATGCTGGATTAAAACCACTTCCATCTCATGCTACTTAATTTGAAGCTCGCGTCCTCTCATCCATGGCTACCAGGCATTCTGCGAAGATTGTCGTTTCACCTAGAAAGTGGGTGTCTTATCTGATTTCACTTTACCATTGTTAGGGTAACATATTTACATAATACATCCCGATCGAATTTCAACCACGACTGCCAATCTCAACAGACACTAGCCAATACACCAGAGATATTATAGTGCACAAATACGAGCAAACACTGGTGCAGTTTCTGTTTGTTTCTTTGCTCTCATATTCTGATGAGATGGCAATGCGACACGGCTCGGTAGACATCAGGCAAAAGGAGGCGGTCAAAAATGATAATTAACTCAAAATTCAACTTCTAGGGTTCCTCGTGGTTTGGAGGACGTGTCCAGATATCCGGAACTGTTTGCTGAACTGCTTCGTTCTGGCCAGTGGAATGTGCAGGAGCTCAAGAACCTCGCTGGGCTTAACATGCTGCGCGTAATGCGTCAAGTTGAGAAGGTGGGTCTTCACAGTGTCTTGTGTCTTATGCTTTTTGTCTTATTTAGCAAAATATACATCACATGACAGCAGTAAAATATTGGTAACTACTATGTCCTATTTCTTTTCAAAATTCACCGATCCATGCTTGAGATTTCAGACATTGATAGCCCAAATCTCAAGTATTAAACGGTTTCATATTATCAAAATACTGTATCTTGGATAAATAATATGATAAGGAGAATAAGTAATAGGGGATAACGGAAAGTCTCGCAACATGATATAAGTGAACAAAAGGGAACTAAAGTGCCAACAATCCCTGAGGACACGGTGGAGCACACGCACACGGTGGCGGTCTGCCCTGCTTGGGCGGAGCACCGCCGTGTCCTCGTGGAGGCGATCGGCGGCGGCGATCTCTCGCGTCCGGCCCTGGTCCAAGCCATGGTACGGAGCGAGAGGGCATGGGGAGCCGTCACCTCCTTCAGCGAAGCAGTAATGCTCGCGAAGAGGGAGGCGGCGCACGTGAGGGAGGCAGCATATGCGCCCTCGCGACCCCAGCCGCCGCAGTATACGGAGACGCCCTGGGCGTCGGGAATCCCAGGCCGATTTCCGGCCACCTTATGCATGGGCTTGCGGACGGCGAGTAATGGGTAGCTCGCTGTCCGGTAAGGACCAAGCCCAAGTCGACGGCGCGTTGTGTTCCACGCGCGCCTCAAAGAGATGTCAGCACAAAAAGTGATGGGACCCGCAAGGGTCGATGCCTGCCAGGGGTGCGGGTTTGTTCGAAAGAGACACCACAGCCCCTGGCTTAAGGGCTACTGAAGGAACACGGGTGGGTTTTAGTCAGTAAAAGTCTGACACGCCCTCCTGCTCCACCCAGAGCGGGAGAAGTTATTTGAGGATTTCCCACCCAAAAAAAAAAAAAAAAAAAAGTGCCAACAATGGAGCGAAAACTATTATAGTGTTCGTAAATAAGAGTTTGGTCGTATTATATAGGAGCAGGCGCCGCTAGCGAACTAAATGGATTAGACGCACAGAATTGAAGGCGAGTAATTGAAATATGAACTTTGAATTAATAGTTATTTATCAGAGTTTGAAAAAGACCTTTGATAGAGAACACTGATTAATTAAAAAGGCACGATCAGCAAAAAGGAAAAAATATAGAAACCTATTTCATAAGATTTTTTAAACTAAGGAAAGCTAGCCTTTTCAATTGCCTACTGTACATGATAGCATTTCTAACATTCAGCAAATGTTAATTGTCTCTGTAATCAATCAGCTTTTCAAAGATTTCACTGATGATTATTAAGAAAATAATAACCAACCTTACAATTCAGAGCTTCAAACTGTGTTGACGTCAAGTTACGTACTGTACAGCTGCCATGTCAATAGTTTCAAACCTCATCTAACAGGATATTCACTCAAGACTAATGGTAACGTGTGAATATTATATACAGCTCCGAATTTACTGCGTCGACACCTCAGTACATACAATAGCTACATGTCTGTATAATGTTCTCTACACAGATCCGGTTTATCACAATGTTGCAGCACAAGACTTAGGCAAACTAAGTTGCTTCTCTCCTACCTCAAGCCGCACTGCTTACATGGAACAATAGTTATTTGTTATGCAAGGCTGCAAAGTTGTTTTTTGGCTGGAGTACTTGTATTAAAAGCCGAGCAAGCGAAACATTCTATTACTTGACGCAGTATAACTTTGCTGCCGAGCGAAACACACAATTTTTCACCTCACTACAGCAAGGAAAATGCTAGGTGCAATGAAAACAGTTTATACAATATATATTAAATTAGTGTAGTTCCATGAAGTATGATAGCATTGCATTGTAGTCTTCGAAAACGTTTTCACGCCTTTAGAATGTCTCCATGCATTGAATAAATTGTACGCTATGATGTACTTTTCGCACGATGTTTCCGGAAAATAACGACATTGTAGCACCAACTCTGCAAATGTTAAATGTATATTTTCTTCGCTGCTGGACTCGCTCAAATTTTATGATTTCTTACGATTTTATCAAAAATAAACCAAAATTATCGAAAGCGAATTGAAAGGAAACGAAGATTTTAAGTTTCTTTTTTTTTTCATACTGCATGAGAGCGTTCTGCTGGCTAGTTTTCTAAAAATTGGGTTAGCACACTGACATGAAATAAGTATTAATGAATTTTCAGTGGACTGGCTGTATAGAAAATTATTGAATGGAAAGGTTCGAATTTCAAAAACTCTTTCCACGCTAGCGACGTTCTTTTCGAGGGTGGGAAATCAACAAATAACTTCTCCCGCTCTGGGTGGAGCAGCAGGGCGTTGCAGACTTTTACTGACTAGAACCCACCCGTGTTCTCTCAGTAGCCTGTGTGCCAGGGGCCACGGTATCTCTTTCGAACAACCCACACCCCGACGCTAGCGGGTAAAATGCGCTTCTGCCCACAGATTTCGAATGACAAACATAATCTTTTGGAGGTTGTGAGGTGAAAATCATGTTTATTTGCGCAGGTCCGGGATGAGATGCGCACGAACGGCGTCCAGCCCGAGGAGCACCCTGACTCGCCCAACGACAACGGAAATTGCACCAGCAACGCGTTCTATTCCGAATACGTGTAGGTTGCCACTACCTCGTAACGCGACTGCTGATTTGAAAATTGTTTCTATTCTGTATTTGAGTGGAACAGTGACACGTCAATCAAATGGGACTCACTTCGAAATATAGGGCAAATGACGACGTATTCTAAATTCAAAATCAAAATGACGCGGGCGTTGAAATCATAAACATAACACCAACATATTTTACGTTGACTACTATATTCATTAAATAGTCAGACACGAGTTACGAGCCTCAGTGCTCAGGAGAACGATTCGTCACATCAAACTAATTACGTGCTATAAAAGGCTCGATCAATGCATCTAAACTTTTGAATGAACGCCGCCAATATGAAGTGGCTAACATCCTCTAAAATTTTGTTTGCTCAATTAACAAAAACATATTGAAAATATATCTCGGGATCACCTTTGGTAAACCCAAAACTAGTATTTATTACAATAATGTTGTCTCCCATTTGATTGGACAACGCAACTCCTCGACATCTATATGGAAACTCGAGCAGTGAGGGCAATTACCGAGTCCCTCGTTTTCACATTTGGTGTGTCACTGTATTTCTTTTTTATTACTAAATGGGCCTCCTCTTGACCTCGATCACGCCTGATGGAAAGTGATTGAATCATGTTTGGTCGGAATATAGAAAGGTTTATTGAATGGGCAGTCGCGACCAGCGATACAGTCAGCGTACCGTGACTTCAAACCGACAGTCTGATTCCAATTGATGCGTGTTTAACATGATAAATATCTGTGTACCAATAAGCGACGCTCCACATTTGTTCAGTGGTTCGCTTCCATTGAATCGATATTTTACATGCTTCATTTTTGTGCTGCCGATCCTATCAACAGGATTTCGAACTCTCGATTAACGAATACTATCTAATGAGGATATTCTGAATTGACGCTCACTAGGTGGCAGCACTGAGACGTCAGGTCCGGGCACCTGTCAAAAGTGGCAAAGCGCCTACGGACTGAATGGTGAACGAAAGAATGAAATGAATGACATAAAATATTTTAATTTCGTTGTCGAACTGGCAGACCTCTTGTCAAAGTGGCGCCAACTGGTGGCTTGAATATTCATGAAAACCCTCATTAATAAAATATTGCTCATCAAAACTATTTCATAGCTTATCATCGAAATAATTTGGCACCTAATTTGCCATTTTTGTAGAAAGTTTTTACTTTGTATATAATTAAGACTGTTTAAAATCTCTTCAAATAAATCTAATGTATAATTCATGCATGAACCAATACTGCAGTAACCGAACAAGTGTGGAATGTCTTTAACCAATGACGTTATTACGTCTTTATGTGTCTGTTTAGCTATCATTCAAGAAAGCTACTGTCATATTTCATAAGCGGTGGGATTTGATATAGAAATGGAATATCAGTCTCAATTAGCAGGCATATGACAGCCAATGATTGATCTCGACAATGCAATCTATATCTATCTATACATTTAACAAAATACATATGAAAAATAACCGACTTTCGGAAAAATTACGTTAATTTCGGAAGGCGGTGACAATGAATTAAAATTCATATGTTCAAAATTAATTAATATAATAATTACATTATTAATCACAATGTACCTAATTATAATTATTATATTATTACATTTATAATTACATAAATAGTTACAATACATCTCTTTCTAAAAATAAAACATTTCCAAAGTCACCAATTTCCGAAATTTAAGTTATTTTTTACTTTTTTGTGTTTTTCCGGAAGTCTGTTGTTTTTCTTGTAGAAAAAGTTTTTATTTTTCACGTTTTAGCTAATAGTACCTACCTTTTAATTGAAGCAAATTACAAAGTTATAAAGTTAAGAACGCAACTTTGTCGTCGGCGACAAGTTCCAAATAAGTTGGCGCGGGTTTATCAGGCTCGCCAGAGGGCATCTTTGTTACATTAGTGAACTGTGGCTCCCGCCGTATCCACCAGGATGTTGCCGTATTCAACATCCTTGTGGATACGGCGGGTTTGAGACATCGACAACACTTGTGATAAAATATGACAGTAGCTTGTATGTCGTAACTGTTAGATATAATCATGATATATGTAATAAATGTTGTACCTGCATAGTAGGTCTATAATTGTGTACTTTGTAACACTTCTGTCTTCACAACCGAGTAGATTGCGTTTACATATCGACGACGAAATACCAATACCTTTTTTTCGATTTTTAGTTTTTAATGCCAATCGACGTAAAATGCTATTTCGCGTGTACCTACTGGCAAAACCTCCTAACACGAGATTTTACTATTTATTCGATCAAACACTAATATAAATACCTTCTAAATTATGAGACGTTAATTAAAATTGATACCACTGGGACATTTAATAAAATAAAAAAATGAGACGTTTTTTTCGTCTCCCGTAAAGTAGAATTGTTTTAGATAGAAGATTTTGGTAGTTCGACGTCGTCGATATCACTCCTACAACTACAATATTACTGATAATACGACTTCTGTCTGTCTTTCGTTCTCACTCTCTTTCCCGAGGTTGCATTATCATGAGGGTATTAGATAGAGAACTCAAAATTGGAATTAATTGGAAAGCTCTAGCGAGAGAGAAAGTAAAATTAACTAATTAAATAGAGAAAATATACTATTATGATTTAAAAAAATGTTTTAGGGACGTACAGAATCAATTCGTTGAAAAGGTCGTAATTTATAAATTAATTTGAAAATTTTACAATATTTGGATTCCAATTGTTTGATTTCAAATTATGGAAGGAATTGAATGCTAGTTGTGTGTAAATGGAAATATAGTATTGGCGTTTTGTCACGTCTTTTGACGCCGTATGTTTTCACCAGGGATTCGTTCAACTTCACTGCTTGTTAGTAACTTTTATGTGTATCTGTTGTACTATTATTAATCTAAGTTTACACCTATTTACATGTATTGAATGTAAACATTTTATGTCGTTTTGTTACTTTATTTATACTTTAATCGGATTAGAGTAAACGAGGCTTTAACTGAAGCGAATAACGAGCGAAGTGAGCGTGAGGAAACACTCCAAGTGTTGTGATGAGACCATCTGCCGCGATGTTGACTTACAAGTTTGCAAGCATTAAATGCGAGCGGACCTGAGCTGAGCTAGAAATGAGAGCAACAAAGCTCCGAGTCGCCGGACAGTACCGGAGCAGTGCCCGTCTGGTTCTGTCCGACTATGTAAGCTAAAAGCTGGTATACAATGTAGCGTAAGGTCTAAACCTGTGATGGATGGACATCGTTGTGCCAAAATACCTAAACTTTTTATAACTTCTTATACAGTTTGATATTAAAACTGTAACTTACAATTGTTTTTTTATAATTTTGTACTTATTAAAAGGCTGTCAACGATTCGAGGAGGGATAAATGAAAATGTATGAAACCCATAATTTCAGTTTTGCCATACAGACAAAAATACCATCTACAGCTGTCAAAATGAAATGCTGTGAATTTCATAATGTATATTTTAATATACTTATGATGTGAAAGAACGTCTATTTCTTATGAATTGT
The DNA here is from genome assembly GCA_949987655.1 of Polymixis flavicincta. NCBI lineage: Eukaryota > Metazoa > Arthropoda > Insecta > Lepidoptera > Noctuidae > Polymixis > Polymixis flavicincta. The sequence goes on along the minus strand of OX465171.1, from coordinate 2,265,058 downwards.
GACTGAATGATTTTTGAGCCTATATATACTCAACTACATAATATATAAACTAAGGATTTTCTTCTAAAATCAAGCTGTTATTTTGTGGTTCTTTAATCTGTTTTACGTACAACCATCTTACTACAGTCAAGCGATTTATAAACGAAAGTTTGTTAAGCTCTAAAGAGATTCACTTTAAGATTGAAGTATTATAACTTTTGCTTGCCATGTCTTGACAATATGACGATTACATTATAAATTACTTGTGAGACAACTTAAATGTCACCAAAATGTATACATTGTTAAGACTGAGTGGATAGGCATCTTATTTACATAACAATTAATTACACTAAATGATGAGCTTGAAACCGAATTTCCGCTGTGTGCGCTTGTGGCAAGTTGTTAGGCGCGTTGTTGCGTATAGCTCATGATAACGTTATCACTGATACTCAATTCTATGTAACTTTATTCTCGTATCCTTCGGATGGTCAGTCACTCCCCACATTGTCTTCCCTGTCTAGCAAAGCACCAGACAGCTGTATACTAGACTATTTATGTATTTAACAAACTTGGTAAGCAATAAACACTTAAAATGTTGTAATTTACAATTTTTATTTTTATTACCCCTTCCAAATTGTGGTAAAAAAACAATGCATTTTTATTTTCACAACTCAGGGAATTTGTTTGTTTTGACTCAAACGTACTATATAAATACGAACGTTTTTGGTAAAGTATGAGACTGGCGTGTGTTTAATAGATACACATCAAAAGTATCGCTAAAGATAGCAAAACAGTAATAAAAATAGCAGGTAGCTCACAAACAACAAGCCCTTTACCCAACCGCGAACAACAAAAAAGATATCTGTTTGCAATTCAGATTAAAAAACTCTTTCAAGAGTGAATCTAGTTCACGGGGTAGAGGGTATCACGACCACAGACACGTGGTGACTACTGCCTGACATTTATTCACCAAATTGAACACCGCGTTAAAGTAATTTCACGCTTAAATTTAATGATAAATACATTTCACTGAATCAAACCTGTTAACGTATGCCGCGTTTAAAATTGAACTTACCACATTTTTTTTATGGATCGAAAAAATTGGCCTATAAGAAAATTTGTAAAAAGCCTAAGGCTTTAAAAAATTTAGGTAACTACAGGTACCTACCATTTAGCTAAGAGGAACTGCCTATATTTAAAAAACCCGTATCACTTACTGAAGAAAAATAATTTTGAATTGTTAAAATCCCAATACATAACGTTCTGTGCTAACAATTCACAACTTTCAAACAAAAGGACGCGTTCGCATAATTTTGACTGAGTTCAGCCACTGTTTGTACACAAAGGGCCACAAAATCCCTGTGAAGAAAAATAAATGGACCCAAGCCACAACCACACTCACACAGTCACTGGCCATTTTGTAATTTGAAGAGGATCAATGTTTCAATATTTATTTATTTATTTAAACATTTATGTACACACTTATATAAACATAGAAGAAGAAAAGAACAGAAAAGATATCTGCTTCAAAATTGAGTTGCAAGAATCCACCTGGACAAACATACATACATTGCAAGTTAATATAAAGCTTGTAAAATAGGTACAGAGGTGATGCTTATTTCTAAAGAAATCTCTTTCAGGATAGCTGCTATAGGAGAGAACATAAAAAGATGTAGACAGCGTGTGTAAGGGTAAAAGAGAAAATTAAACACAAATTATCTTATATATAAAAGTGAAACCCTATTTCCCTTGGTCATCATACGTGAACGACTGGACCATTTTTGCTAATTATTTTTTTGTTATGTTTGTTATTGTCAGGAGAGGGTTCTCATGAAAAAAAGTTGCGAATTCAAAGTTCATAGTTAAGGCAGGACAACGTCTGTCGGGTCAGCTAGTAATAAAAAATCACTTAATAAAATTAAACAAATAATATGAGAATATACATACATATATATAAATAATTGGCGAATAACTAGTGCCAGCTACTGCTAGTGTGCACTAATGTCTCATGTCTCTGTTATAACAGACACATGAGACATTATCGCTTTGCCTCTGGGGTGGCTACCCAACTGTGATACCTCTGGTATTGCATTCATTAATGGGGTCCAACTAAACGCACGGCGCCATCGTGGCAGACCGAGACGAAGATAGCGGGACGAGATTGACTCTTACCGAAAGGACTAGCCATAGCAAAAGAAAGAATTGAGTGGATAAGGGAGAGCGAGGGATTTGGCCCGACAGTAGGCAAATACTGACAATTTAGATACATTAAATAGATTTATACACGTTGCATAAAGTTATGATACTTTTAATCGTCTAAAGTGTACGGTTTACAGTCGCTGATAATTACTTAACTTACAGCAACATTTATTATGCCTATTACACGTAACATACTACGCCTATGCATATGCCTGACTAAGTTACGGCATAATAACGTGGGATAACAGTACAGATGCACCAACGCTGTTTACATTACAAAAGAAATTTGTCCGTATCTTAGTAAAAATATAACATATAGATAACTACAAACCCCATTTTATAAACCTAACACCGCGACATTTACAATAAACGAGAAGACATACAAACAAAATACACACTACGATACAAAACACAACTATGCTTACCAACATCCCGCCTAAAAATACATTCAACAAGCCCTCTGGTTATGTCAATAAAAATATAATAAGTTACCCGAATAAATTGAAAAAGAAAAAAAACTCTATTCACTAACAAAAAAAAAATCTGTTGATAAGTAAATGTTATTAAAGTGTACCCGGATATTTAAATGATAAATCCCCAAAACTAATTTAGAATACCCAAAAAATTATTTATATTTTTATTGTGAATAAGTTCTGTTAGATTATAAGATACACAGGTCCTCATCACATACCTTCCTCCCTACCTTTTGCTGTGCCCGACAGGGTCCACGATTCGGTCATAAAGCGAATATTTACCACCTAAGCATACATTGTGGAATGCAATAAAGTATTGAGTATTTATAAAACCCTTAATTTGTAAAACTCTTACTCGATACCAATAATTATGATCATATTTCACGCGCAAACAAACTGACAAATTTATCGACTCTTCATATTGGAGTGCATGTTTCATTTAATTATTTATAGCATGCCGTGTTGTCGGAAGCAATTTGTTTCCATATTGCTGATTGAAATCCTGAACGTTGATTGAAGTAACCAGTAATAAATGTGTGAAATATACAACTTTAATTACACAGCGTGATTACATTCGCTGGACTAGTTGATTTTCATTTGCATGGTTTAACAAGGTTATATTGCAGGTACTACTCACCAAAGGCACATTCACAACACGTCGCTACAATATCCAAAGCAAATGTTCATTCTCAATCTCAATTTACTTACCCAAACAGAACTAACTACTACGCACCGAAAAACGGTGGCATGTGAAAGATATCAACCATCAATATTAACCGTTTGATTGTACAAATGCACGCTGAATAGGATCTCCAAGGAGACTGCAGGACTTCATTTATATTGCAAAATCGCTATGAAAACTTGGTTATATTTAGGAAACTTTGACTATCTGATATCCATTTTAGCCACACATCACTCAGCACTAAAATAGCCGCCACGAACGGTTATATTGAAATGAACGTCTGACTCAGCTTAGGCACGTAAACAACCAAGCTACCTCTAACTGACTGGCTATTTTCCCCACGACATAAGCTATTCCCGTACAACTCGTGCCGATACGAGAGAGCCCCGCCGCCACGATCGGTAGTTTCCATCCATTACCAAATTAGGACTGATTGCTTGACTGAATCCTGTCATTATTGAAAGATTGATAGCCACTTTTAGAAAAAAAAAACTAAAATGTTTTACTAAATACATCTTTAAGTTATCCCTTAATACCACAGTACGCATTCGCAAATTCGAAAAATACATGTCCGCCGCCGTGACGTCATAGTGACGCGAAATCACTCGTCACATTGTCTTGTCTCGTAAGTGTGTGTGTGTAATCAGATGACTCAGCACTTTAACGAGGGGTTGAAGATACGACCCTAATTATTTATCTTTTGGCATCGTTTCATGGCATTTTTTTGGTGCTTGTCATGTTGGGGGGGTTTGTCATAATCCCACGCTTGGCAATCGGGTAGGCGATCGGAGTATGGGTTTAAAAATGTATAAAGAACGCTGCTGCTCATTTTCTAGTAGTTCCCTTAGCCACCTCCTACCACACCCACGGGAAGAAAGTTGGAAGGCCTCCCACAAGGTGGACCAATGACCTTGTGAGGGCCCCAGGAGGGGAGGAAACGCCCGGGTGTTTCCACTGCAAAGATCGCCCTGAGGACACGGTGGAGCACACGGTGGCGGTCTGCCCGGCTTGGGTGGAGCACCGCCGTGTCCTCGTGGAGGCGATCGGCGGCGGCGATCTCTCGCGTCCGGCCCTGGTCCAGACCATGGTACGGAGCGAGAGTGCATGGGTAGCCGTCACCTCCTTCAGTGAAGCAGTGATGCTCGCGAAGAGGGACGCGTCGCTCGTGAGGGAGAGGCAGCATATGCGCCCTCGCGACCCTAGCCGCTGTAGGATACGGAGACGCCCTGGGCGTCGGGAATCCCAGGCCGATTTCCGGCCACCAAAGGCATGAGCTTGCGGACGGCGAGAAATGGGTAGCTCGCTGTCCGGTAAGGACCAAGCCCAAGTCGACGGCGCGTTGTGTTCCACGCGCGCCTCAAAGAGATGTCAGCACTAAAATGATGGGGCCCGCAAGGGCCGATGCCTACCAGGGGTGCGGGTTTGTTCGAAAGAGATACCACAGCCCCTGGCCTACGGGCTACTGAAGGAACACGGGTGGATTTTAGTCAGTAAAAGTCTGACACGCCATCCTGCTCCACTCAGAGCGGGAGAAGTTATTTGATGATTTCCAACCCAAAAATAAAAAAAGGGTCCCCAGGAGTCCGATGGATGCGGGAAGCACAGAACCGGTCTAAATGGCGGAGCTTGGGGGAGGCCTAAGTACAACAGTGAACGTCGTACGAAGTGGTAGAATATTGGAGTCCGCTTCCAGACTAAGCGGGTGCAGCTGAATACCGTTACTCACATAGGTCTACGTGAAGTGCGTCTTAGAAATCTTGGCAGATTTAGATCTATATATAGCCGTATAAATTGAACACCATTCAGCATGATACTATAATAGTATTTCGGGATTTTTATATTAATAACGCAAAGGATGCTATAGCAAAAACAATTCTTAAACGTAGGCAGAGAAGCGTAACGACGGGGGCTAGCAGCGACGGAGCTCGTAGCAAGCTACGCCGTAGCACGTCAGTACGTACGGCGATTTTTACTTGCGCCAAGATTATTATGTTTTGTAATTTGTTCCTCGTTGGAAGTAAGTGCATACCATACCATACCATATTTAGCTACTTGCTTGCTATTCTATTATTTATTTGTAATGCTGTTCAAAATAAATAGTTTCGTAAAATAACACCATGAAACATCTATCAATATTCAGTGTAAAAGAGGAAAAATATTTATTAATGAAAAAAAGGAATGAACTTAAACAAAATATCATTACTTCAAACCACTTTAGACCAAGAAACAAAGTTACTTTATTATATCAAAGCCTTCCGTAAGTATCCGCAAGCTTTGAATTTGAAGTTGTGGAGGAACTGCGTGAGGCAACTCGCTCGAAACTTGAACACACGAAGTTAACTAGTACATCAGCGGGGAGCGCAGTTATTGTGGCGTTCACAAGATATACTGCCTCATACCTAAATATCTCGTTAATATGAGGAAAAGTACTTTATCATTGGTAAATGTCGATACTAGTATACTTAATTTAGTAAAGCAAACTGTAACCGTAATACCTTCAGCACATGAGTTTACACCCCGAGGGTAGACATTTCACGTCGATTATTATCCAAATAAACACCTGCTGTTTCATAGAAAAGTGCTACACGCGGTTAAAATTTAACAGCTAGTTGGTTTTTTAAATACACGACGAAAAATTTCAACGCTAGGTCTAGAATCATGTACTGAATTCATTGTAACAGTGTTGTCCGTAACACCCTGTATAGGAATGTTCCTTTACACAATTCGCTACCGCAAGATGGTATATAAAGCATTTGAAACACAGCTTCATGCATAGACAATGTATTTACCAATTACAAAATAAAGGACTCATCCTTAATTAGTGGCGTCAGGTCAGACCATACTGGTCAGCTTGTATCGTTTGACTTAGATAAAAAGTTACATCTAGATAAAACCATTGAATTGAGACCTCTGACCAAAAATAAACTGAAATCTTTTAATAATAATGTTCTTAGCAATCTATCAACAGCGAGTTTTGATTCACAAGACCCCAATATAAACTATGGCACATTTTTTTCTACAGTATGCAAAGAATTCAATAAAGCATGTCCTGTAAAAAAAGTTACAATAACTACTAAACCAAAATTTAGCGAATGGGCCACTACTGGCATTAGAAAAAGCAGAGATATCTTATATAATTTGTATCACGAAAAATCATTGACTTCTGATCAGGCCCTTCATAATTATGTAAGAAAATATTCTAAAATATTCAAAAGAGTCTGCGCTCACGCTAAATCTAAATTAATAAGTAACAAAATTAGTATCTCTAAAAATAAAATAAAAGCTGTGTGGCAGGTAATTAACAAAGAAACTGGAAACACAAAACAGCGAGATCAGAATGAGTTAGCTCTAAAAATTGATAATGAAATCATTTCAGATAAGTTACAAGTTGCTGAGACTCTAGAAAATTTCTTTACCAACATCCCAATAGAAGTTACGAAATCTCTCCCCTCATCATCTGTATTAGCTGAATCTCTTCTTAAAGAAAACTTCAGCAAGGACATTCCAAGTTTTGAATTCAAACCCATTTCTATTGCCACAATTAAAACAGCATTTAAAAGTCTTAACATAAAAAACACTGAAGACTTATGGGGGATTTCCGTTAAGGTTCTCGAAAATATCATTGACACAATTGCCCCTGTCCTAACAGGCATATTTAATCAATGTTTAGACAACGGTACGTTTCCTGACTTAATGAAACATAGTAAAGTAGTACCAATTTTCAAATCAGGTAGTAAGAGTGATCCCTCTAATTATAGACCTATATCTGTGCTTCCAGCATTGAGCAAAATTTATGAAAAAATCATGCTAGACCAGATGTTGTCACATTTTAACTCAAATGGTATTTTACATAGTCGACAGTTTGGTTTCACGAAAGGTCGGTCGACGACTGACGCAGGAGTAAAACTCATCAGTCACATTTTGGAATCCTGGGAGAATTCCCAGGACGCGATTGGCATTTTCTGTGACCTCTCAAAAGCGTTTGACTGCGTTGACCACAATACACTTATCTGTAAATTACACCACTATGGAATTCGTGGACAGGCTGCTAATCTTGTACTTTCCTACTTATCAAACAGGCAGCAAAAAGTAAACGTTAATGGGGCGACGTCCTCGGGGTCTCTAGTTAAGATGGGCGTGCCTCAAGGTTCAATTCTTGGCCCTTTTTTATTTCTAGTTTATATTAATGACCTTCCTTACCTGATGGCTAACTTCTCGGATATAATTTTATTCGCTGATGACACTTCTCTTATTTTTAGAATAGATAGAAAAGATACAGATGTCTTACATGTCAATGATAGTCTAGCTGTTCTTTCGAAATGGTTTGCCGCTAATAATCTTTTACTCAATGCGAACAAAACTAAATGTCTTAAGTTCTCGTTACCAAATGTACCCCAAGTAGGTCTAAACTTAAAACTTGATGGGAAGAAACTAGATGCTATTTCGGAAACTGTATTTTTGGGAATTACTTTAGATTCAAAATTGCAATGGGGTGCTCACATTAGAGCTCTTTCAAGTAGATTAAGCTCAGCTGCTTACGCAGTAAGAAAGATAAGGCAGTTGACGGATGTAGTCACAGCTAGGTTAGTTTACTTTGCTTATTTTCACAGTATTATGTCTTATGGCGTTCTGTTGTGGGGATCGGCAGCTGACGTAGATTCAATTTTCATTTTACAAAAGAGGGCAATCCGCGCAATCTATAAAATGGGGCCTCGCGAGTCTCTTAGAAACAAATTCAGCGAAATTGATATTCTAACTCTGCCGTCTCTTTATATCCTAGAAAATATCTTGTACGTTCGCAAAAACTTAGGCCTTTTCAAAAAACGATGTGATTTCCATAATCTGAATACACGTAGTAAAGATGAAATTGTGATTCCAAAATTTAGATTGACTAAAACTAGCAAGTCATTTCTAATAAACAGTATCCGCTTCTATAACAAGTTGCCAAAGTCAGTTACAGAACTTAGCGATGGAAAGTTTAAAACGCACATCAAACATATCCTTATCAAAAAAGCATATTATAAGATAAAAGACTACGTTGAAGACAGGGAAGTTTGGCATTAATTCCTTCTGCACATGTGGCTTCCCTGGTACCTCATTAACAGCATATCTATGTGAAAGTCTATTAACTGCTCTCAATGTTCTTTTTATTTTTACAATGCTGACATATTCTCGTCATTATTTGACATTATACATCAATTTTAATATCAACTATTTTTTAGTGATTGTCATGTTAATCATGTCACTATGTTTAATTAGGTTCATTTTATTTATGTAGATTATTTTACATATTGTGAATGGGAGAACGTTGTAGGCCTTACAGACTGTAGATTTGTAGACGATTTTCTATTCTGGATTCGTCTAAGTACCTGGTACTTATTTACAGGCCTGCACTGTCCTCCCATACATTTTTTTACCTGAAAACATTGTTAAAGCCAATCATTTTTAAAAGAGTAACCGTGGAGTTTCTTGCCGGCTCTTCTCCATAGGAAACAACATTTTGGAACCGTGCACCTAGCTTCTGACGTTTCATAAGTGCCCATGCAGGTTTATATGAAATAAAAATATTTTGATTTGATTTGATTTGATTTGAAATATACAAAAAGCCTTATCTTAAACAGTAAGCGGTGCAGCGGTCAGCGTATGTCGGCTAAGTAAGTAAGTTCTCTGCAATCTCAACAGCTGGCGGGGACCTTTGTTAGAGAGTATTCAAATAGATCTTCTAGAGTAATCACAGAATGTTATATTCAGTACCGACGAAGGCCTGTGTCCAGCAGTGGACTGCTGTAGGCTAATGATGATTGAATTACAGTACATTTTTTTTATAGGTAGGGTCAGCAAAAAAGTGCCACTTCAGCCGTCTAACATAATAGTCATCGTATAATGTTCCCACTGCCTAGACAAAGACGTCCTCCCGGTCAGAGGGCCGTAATCCACCACAAAGGCCCAGGGCGGGCTGGTAGATGTCACATGATTTCGAATTTTCGGGTATAAGATTTGCCGATTTCCGAACTGTTTTCTTCAACGTTTGGCAGTGGTGTTGAAATAATTTATACAAAGTAAAGGGCCTGTCTGGGTTGAAACCCAAGACCTACAACTCGTAAGTCGCCGCTGTTCCCACTGGGCCACAGCTCTATAAATGTCAATTTATGAAAACATATTTTATGAAAATCGGAAAAGAAGTTTAAAGAAATATATTATTAACCCTTGGGTAACTCTAAACCCTTAAAAGTACAAATCTACTTTTAAGCATTTCGTGTTATCCTATATTGAACTTTGAGTCTGTGTCATTTAGATGATACTCGTATGTAAAAAAATTGTGTTATGTCGTATTTTATCCGAATATGGCGAGGCAAAAAGGAGGGTTATTATTTTTATCGGTAAGTCGGGAGCAGATGAACAAACATACCCACATACAACCATACAGGGTAAGTTTTTATCCAGTGCGCAAATTGTAACCATGAATTAAGCATATCATTCTAGAACCCCTAGCGTAGAAATTTATCGCCGGTTGTTCAAAAAAAAATCAGCTGTTTCATAGAAAAGTGCAATACCTACGCGGTCAAAATGTATGGAACAGCAGATTTTTTTTTTAATTTCCGGCGAAAAATTTCTGCTCTAGGGGGTCTAGAATGATATGCTGAATTCATGGTTACAATTTGCGCAGTGGATAAAAATTTTTCCTTTATGTAGGTATGTATGTGGGTATGTTTGTTCATCTGCTCCCCATAACTTCTATTGTTGAAAGCTCTGTTGCATACGACCACGCTTTTCAGGAAAATTTTATTGTTTTACATTTTGTAGACAGCAATGTTTTTGTTGACACAAAAACATGAAGGTATACTTACATACATCAACAAGAATTTGATTGTCTACAATTTGTGTTCCATAATACCAACACAACTAATGTCTTGCTACAATTAAGTACCCAATATGCAGTATGTTTTGTGGCTAAACATAGCCAGAATTTTGCTGAAATAAGATCCTAGATTTCATCATCAACTGCCGAGCCTTTTCCCAACTGTGTTGAGCAAGCTGAGTACCAGTATTTTACTTGAAGCGACTACCTATATGACCTCCACTAGCCCCTGCGAAGATCGCCCTGAGGACACGGTGGAGCACACGGTGGCGGTCTGCCCGGCTTGGGCGGGGCACCGCCGAGTCCTCGTGGAGGCGATCGGCGGCGGCGATCTCTCGCGTCCGGCCCTGGTCTAGGCCATGGTACAGAGCGAGAGTGCATGGGTGCATGGTAGGCAGTATTTTCGCCCTCACGGCCCTAACCGCCGCAGGAGACGCCCTGGGCGGGAATCCCAGGCTAATTTCCGGCCACCGTAGGCATGAGCTTGCGGACGGCGAGTAATAGGTAGCTCGCTGTCCGGTAAGGACCAAGCCCAAGTCGACGGCGCGTTTTGTTCCATGCGCGCCTCAAAGAGATGTCAGATCAAACCGATGGGGCCCGTAAGGCCCAATGTCTGCTAGGGGTGCAGGTTTGTTCGAAAGAGATACCGCAGCCCCTGGCATACAGGCTACTGAGGGAACACGAGTGGGTTTTAGTCAGTAAAAGTCTGACACGCCCTCCTGCTCCACCCAGAGCGGGAGAAGATATTTGATGATTCCCCACTCAAAAAAAAAACCCTCCACAAGCCAGTTTCTGGGTAACATGACAACCCTTGGTAAGACTGGTTGCCAGACTTTCGGGATTCTAACGATCCGTAACGACTGTTAAAGATACACAAATGACAGCCGAGACCAATGGTTTCACGTGCTTTCCTTTTCACGGAGGGGTCTTGGGTCACCCATCCACGGCCCAACCCCGGCAAGCATAACTTAACCTGATCGATTGACCCGTGTGGCTGTTATTACTAAGCCGTAATACCACCTAAGATCCTAGATAATTAAATTTATTCTTGTCGAAACCTTTTTGAGGTTGCCGAAACCAATCAAGAATTGGAAAAGGCTTCAAAATAAGTTTGTTTTAGAGTTAGGTCAAAAGTTGATCGATGATCTTATTAAGGTGACCATCGACAAATAAATATACATAAAACACCATTAATCGTATCAAGTTTGTATGGGTCCGACTCACATGATGAAAGATCCATTTAACGTCAGACGCTATTCATCTGGCCACAGTGCGGCGCCGAAGCGTCTGTGTAGGAACAAGTGGCCAGCTGTGGATTACACACCTCTACACAGTAGTGTACAACTGCATACACAGTGAAAACGAGAATATTGGCAGTAGTGAATGGACGAGTAATTCTATGATTTGAGCCTACTTTTTCTAAAAGCTCATGCAGTTTTGTAAACTATAAATGGCCTGTGATAATTCATGCTGCAGCGATCCACCGCGGTATTCTCCAGCAATATGAAAGCCAATGGCCATAGGACCACTAACCAGGTAACGACCTCAGCTTCTCAAACACGGACAATTGTACTGTAACCAAAACTACAAACGTATTCAATCTAGATGTAATTTTAGTAAATTGTTTGTGTCTTACGACTTCCACGCAAGCAAAGTCGCGGACAGAAGCTACTGCAGAAACAAAGACTGAAATACTAACTGTATGTGTACAAGTAATCATTTGCGACGCAAATAAAATGGTTACACGCTTCCGCTACAAAACATGTTTGCTAAATACATACCCCCTTATAAGTGAAGAACGTAAAACAATAATATTTTTACCAAATTTACATAACGGTAGGTAAGGTAATCGCCATACTTACTTTCACGTAATGAATGTAGCCCGCAACGCTTCACGCCCGAACGACTGAAACATTGATATGAGTACGTCATACGTAGACACATATCACTGAATAAAGACTTATTAGATACGAATACACTGGCATTGTTACGTTCAGTAAATATTTATGGTTTTAGGTGGATCTAACGCATATTGTAGGACTTGTTATAGGTCAAAACACTGAAAAAGACTGCTGGCTGGGGTCGTTTACTGTCGGATAATCTTGACACCATGATTCAGAAATTGCAAAACAATGCACAACGCCATCTAGGTAGGATCGCTACACAATACAGATCAAGCATAGAAATATTTTAATGTGCATTATCAAGCAGAAAAGCAGAAATCAATCTTACTTACCTCACTGAGAATTCAAGCAGTTTGCAAAAAATATATTTATTCAAATGACTTATGATGTCACTTCCGGCTTTTTCAAAGAAGACGGTTTTCGAATTTGCGTAGCCATTCGCCAAAAGACATTGTAAAATAACAAAAAAAGTAACGCTTATGTAAACAAAACTTGTTTCTTGACTCGCATTCAATGTAAATTGTATATCAAAAGTAATTAAAAAAACTTTTAATTACTTTTGCTTCCACTGCTACCTGTGCAGTCTTATAAACTTCACCTTTATAAAAACAGCTATGGTTCTGTGTAAAATTTAAATAAATAAAAAGAAAAGTCCTGATTGACTGACTGACTAACTCATCAACGCTCAGCCCAAACCCTTGGACCTAGAAAGCTGAAATTTTGCACAGGAATCCCTTTATAATTTAGACAAGGAATAATGCAGGATTTTTCGAAATTCAATCCCTAAGGAAGGTAAATAGGGGATGAAAGTTCCGCGCAGGAGAAGCCGCTGGCAATACCTAGTCATAGAATTAACTAATTAAACTTTGAATATATTCCAAACTCTTGTTTTACTCAAAAAATATAGGTCCGTTCACGGTTATTTAACCTCTGTCAGCAGCAACCCAACCAGAATTTATGATTGTTGCAATAAGTATCTACTACTACGATACTATTTTTTTGAGCGCAACTGTTCTTTCAGAAACTGTACCGATACATCGAAATTTCTTTTAAACAATTTATATCGATATCGATATTTCCAAAAAAATATTTCGATACCTATTTTTATTTCTGACATCCCTAGCAAAAATTATGTCCACAGATAAATGGAACCGTTTTTTTAGATTTTAGTATCTGAGCCATCTTTTTTAATTTCACGTTCTACATTTGCGCGTCCACCATAGCCGAACTACAAAGAACGAGTCAAAAAAACAGTAATAGTAGTTATCTCGTCATCTAAAGTCAATAAGAATCTACTTAATAATATTACATTCATAGTTCCATTGAAGTGCAGTCGGCTCTCAGTCTATAACTTCAACATACAAAATTAAAATTATTTTGAGCTCAAGTTAAAATGACTTTTAATAGAATGCCGGCTAAGTGCAAACTTGGTTGCAATAAGTAGCGCATGGAACGGCAACGTCGCCGCTCCTTACGTCCTCCGAAGCAATAATTTGATCTTTTTGGAGCGGAAAATGTTTTTTTATTATTTTGTGAAAACTACAATGACTAGAGACTTGGAAATGTTGTTGCCTGCGGCAGCTGTTATGCCTTATTTTTTTAGCTATAAGTTATTATGATATCTTCTTTTGTTAGGAAAATACACTAGCTTACACACACGTTTTTATCGTAGTTTCAACACTATTTAAGTATCCCCCCCGAGTGGGTTCCCGCATTTTCGTTGCGGGGGGGCTCAGTAACCGTGGATTCCAGCCACGGTGAAGCTAAGAGGAACCCAAAGGTGGGGCCGCTCGTCAGGGCTTTTGCCTTCAAGCCATTGACGTAGCGGCCAAAAAGTAAGTTGCGGTGAGGTGCACCACAACTGAGGAGGGCCGAGATGTCGAATGGGCTGTATACGGAGCAGAATATTTAGAGCATTGTAAGCCATTATTTAAGGCACTAAAAATTCTTCCACTTCCTTGCCTTTACATTTTTGAAATTTGTATATTTATAAAAAGGTATTCGCACATGTTCCCAGTGTATGAACACATTTCTAAAAGACTCAATAGCAAAAGCCCAAATAAATTACTTGCACCTAGTCAGAGACTGCATTTGTATAGCAGAAACTCTAATTGCATGGCAATCAAAATTTTTAACAATTTACCTTCACACATCAGAGTGCTGCCTACTAATAAATTCAAGAGAATTATATTTGCTTTGCTTTTAGACAACTGTTTTTATTCAGTTCAAGAATTTTTTAATTATAAATTTTGACATTAAATTTGATTAGTATGTACTTAGTGTGTGAATGGACTTTTTAATCTTAAGGCATTTGACATTTCATTCATTTTTTATTTTTGTTTTAATTTATGTAACTTGACATTGTATAAAATAAATAATTAAGTACCCATTTTACATTAACTAATTAACTTTCATCTATTTCAATGGGGACATTAATAATTGTACTATAATATTTCTACACCGGCAACGGTAGTATATGTGAAAGTGTTAAATAATTTTAAGATCTTAATGTACCGTATACTCAGAAATAAATAAAATAAATTTTTATTTAACTAAGACTGAAACTTATTTCAAAATAAAATATGTACAGATACATAAAAAAGAAAATATTCACAAGGCATAAAATAAATAAATAAATCGCGGCTGAGGGTTACGGGCTGCGGTAGAGGATGAGGGCCGGTGGTTCTGAGCAGCGCTCTTCCCTTCCGTGGCCTGGGCGGGGCCGCCACCGTTTGATGGCGGACGCGGTGGGGCCGCAGGGGAAGAGGAGTGTCGGTATAGCGTCAGCCGCTCTCCCCATCCCCTGCGGCCGAAAAGTGGTAGACGGGACGGCGCGTTGTGTTCCACACGCGAGCCGTCTAAGATGTCAGCAACCACTGGGGGGGTCCGCAAGGGCCGATGCCTGCCAGGGGTGCGGGTTTGTTCGAAAGAGATACCACAGCCCCTGGCATACGGGCTACTGAGGGAACACGGGTGGATTTTGGTCAGTAAAAGTCTGACACGCCCTCCTGCTTTACTCAGCAGGAGAAGTCATTTGATGATTTCCCATCCAAAAAAAAAAAAAAACACTATTTAAGTATTATCGTTCAGTTCTTTCCTTCCTTGTGCAGCTATTATGCCTTAATTTTCTGACTATAGTCCAAAACTCTAACCTCACCAGTTTGCCTGTATTTAGTGTTACCTCACTAAATACAGGCAAACTGGTGAGGTGGGTGGGTGACTGGGGTGACGTCACTCCAGCTGACACACACTAAACCACTCATATTAGCGAAGGTTTTGTGGCCGCTAAATTAACACTGGGAAAATTGATTGCAGCTATTATGCCCTAAATATTGACATATGTAGAATTATTCTATCTCATAGGAGGAAGCTGGAGTTATGCACAGACCCCGCAGTGTATTTTCAAGATAAAGTATTTGAGAAACAATATAATTAACCAAAGCGAGATTATGTAGTACTTCATACTTTATCATCTGCCTTGCCTTTTGCCAACCATGTTGGGGTTGACATCCAGTCAGACTGGATGCAGCAGAACACCAGTATTTACTTGAAATGATTGCGCATCTAACATCGACAACCCAGTTACTGGGTAACATAAGACCGCTTGGTGAGATTGATTGTCAGACTTTTGGGCTTCTGAATACCCGTAATGAATGTCAAAGATCTATATTAATGACAGCCGGGACTAACGGCTTAACATGTTTTCCGTGGCACGGACGGGTAATGATACGTAATGGATGGTAATTCATCCACGAACCGACCGCGGCAAGCGTTGGTTAAATCGACCGGTGCGTCTGCTATTTATTTATTTATTCCTATTAATATAACTACAAGCCTATTGTAACATAAACAACAAACTAAAGTAACAGCCACATTTTTATAAAACTCCGTCGGCTCTCATCGTTCTCACTTAAACTCATTTTCGCTTAGTGACTTTTTTTCATTTTGCGCGTCTCGACGGCTCTTAGCCGTGACATTTACCGTGTTATCTTTCTCAATAAATAGGATATCAAATACAAAAATAAGTTTTAAGGTGGTTCAAGAAATAAGCGAACAAAGTAACTCCTTTGCTTTATTATTTAAGGCAGAGAGATTCGTGAAGTTCAGTTATCATAGGCAACCGGACAGAACCTTTACAGGACACACTTTCTTTACAATGTGAAAACTTGGAAAAATCTCAAAAATATTGGAAATCAATATCGCGTCGAACTGACGTAACGAACTCATCCAATTACGTGCGTTTTCCTTTCAAAAACTTTGAAACGAAAAGATTGCGCCTAAAAGTTTATTTCATGGCGGTGAATTGACCGATAACTTGGTAAATAAAAGACGAAGACGAAGATAACTTGGTAAAAGTTATGTTAAAGAAAAGCCTAAAATAATTAATAACAGTTTTAAAAACAAGAAGACTGTGTATTTTATTGGTATTAAGGTTTTAATAAGTAGGTTATGTAAGTGTTTTTAATTGAAAAGGGTCGTTAGAATCCTGAAAGTAAAAAAAGCAGTCTTACCGAGGGGTATCGTATTACCCAGTAACTGGGTAGTGGCAGTCAGATGGGCTGTTGCTCCATGCAAAAAACTACTGGTGTTCAGCTCAATAAGACACGCGGCTGGCTGGAAGCCATACCCTGACGCAGTTGGTAAAAGACGAGGCAGATTATATTATTTTTGAACAGAAAATAGTTTATAGCTGCTCTGTTTTCCAGTTTCAGTGATGTCACGTTGGTATGTAGCAGGTGGTCCACATATGTAGGTGTGCATCTGCAATACTTTGTTGTTTGTGGGACACGTCCGCCTACATTTCCGTACGAGTCGGTGCATTGTGCCCAATGGCCCGTATCTACACATCACACTCCGGTTACCGGTCAGCCGATTCCAGATACCCGGTGGCGAATGTATGAGTGAAGCGAGTAGGTACCTAGCTTGAGTCGATACGAGGGAAATCTGTCGAACACATGTGGCATCTTATTTAGCCAGCTGGACCGTGTGAAAAGGCGTGTAATATACGTAATTTGACTGACAAAATATAAGCATACCGAAATTCCTGCCAGGGGTGCGGGTTTGTTTGAAAGAGATACCACAGCTCCTGGCATACGGGCTACTGAAGTAACACGGGTGGGTTTTAGTCAGTAGAAGTCTGACACGCCCTCCTGCTCCACCCAGAGCGGGAGAAGTTATTTGATGATTTCCCACCCAAAAAAAAGCATACCGAAATTCCGTCGCCTATGTTCTATGTTATTGGGTTTGGTGTCCGCACTTAGTCCTTTAAGTGGACCATTGTGTCCGTGGTTATTCCAACCAGCCCTCCTCCCTCCAGAAGTTAGCTACCGTCATATATATTCCGTCGCCTAATTCACGCTAGGTGTCGCTACGCTTACATTGCACGAGCAAAGTTGGAAAATCACATGCGTATTTTACCTTTCTAGCATAAATGCAGCAATCTAAACTCCGACATCATTTTTCTGGCCTTTTCCTGACTATATTGGGATCTGCTTTAAGTCTAATTGGACGCAGCTGATTACTGATTTTGGCCTCGTGCAGGACTTTCTGTTCAATCAATCAATAGTCAATTACAGTTTCTCTATGTTTTGCCATTTGGCGTACAAATATACAATTATGATAGGCTTTTGCCAATTAAGTAAATAGATTACAGTATAATAATTCAGTAGTATCAATGTCAAATTTATTTAAAACGAATGTAATAAAAATGCAATAAGAAATGTCAGGTAATGTCAATATTAAATAATTAATAGTAATGTCAACAAGCTACTGAAATGAAAAATGTTCAAAGTTGACACTGTCCGCTGAATTATTAGAGTCGTCATGCATAAAAAGTCACGTTATGAGTATACAAATATTATCATGTCAAAGAACTGTCATCAAAATAGTCATTGAGACAATAGTAACATTTCTGTAATAATAAAGTACATAGTTTCCGCTTGAAATTTGCTAAATTTTGACTTTTTATTGACCAGGGCAACTTATTAAATATTCTTTGGGCCATACAAAAAAAGCTTTTCCTCATTAAAGCCGTACCTGCATATGGTACTTTAAGCTCTAAATTATTTTTGTCACGTAATTTCCTAAATTTGCTTTTAAACGCTATTTCATAAAGGCTGAAGTTTGTTTTAACAAATACATTTACTTCATAAATATAAAGAGAAGGCAACGTCAATATTTTGAGGCTTTTAAATAGCGGTTGACAGCTGTCAGTACTTTGTAAGCCACACACATAGCTCTTAAGCATCTTTTTTGAGCTTTGAAAACATACTCTTTATTAACTGAATTGCCCCAGTATATTATACCATATCTTAGTGTCGATGCAACATAGCCATAGTAAGCCATTAAAAGTGCTTCTAGACTTACAATTTTAGCTAGTTTATATAGCGAACGTTCACAGTCTGATCTCAGTGTCAATCTGTCAAAAATTCCTCGAGTTTCCATACATTTCTGACACATTTTTGAAATTCGATTGTCGCTGAGATGACACTGCGAACGTTTTTAATTACGAGAATTGGCCTTCTGACTGTGAACGTTCTTAAAATTACCAGAATTGCCCCTCAGTTATACGCACACATGTGCGCCATATTTTTGTTAAGAATTGTCAAACTAAATTAAACCTGCTTCTGCCATCCTGACTACCGCTGATAATAATTGCGAATTAATGCTGTGATTTTTCATTTCTTTAACAGAGAACGGAAGACGAATCACCGTAATTAAAAACGTTGAAAAGCTAGTCGCTACATGGAATAAGTACGTGAGTAGTAGGTCTCAACGTCTCGATATCATCTCAGCGACAAATAATAAAAAAACTTTTGGACCGATCTAAAAAATACGTGAATTGCTCTTCTGCAAGTTTTAAGAACCCGCAGTAACTTACTGAAACCCTGGTTATTATTTAAATTTAAAATTAATATTGGTGTCACAGCGCGTGAATGATTGAAGCAGAGATTAGTCGAAAGCAATCAGTTTCCATCGACTGTCAGGCGCCATCCCTGCAACTGGGCGGATATTCCGATAGCTGTCTAGTGCAGGGATGGCTAGCCAATCGCATACGATTAAATAATTTGGGTACGACAGCATTAGCAGAACCTAGATACTTAAGTCACAGTAACAAACATAGAAACCCGAGCGTGATATTTTCATCTACATTTGCCTGGGAGTCGTTATTTTCAGAAACGTTTGTGAAACGATTTCAGTAAAATATGAACCTGATGTAAATTTTTTGGCCTGTAGTTTGCAAGTTCAGACGAAGTTGCACTAATTTGTTTTATCATTACCCCGGCCGCACCCAATAGAAAATCAATTGTGTCTCATTAGCCGGACTTGACAGATTAAATGAATTGGTGAGATGTTGATTATTATTAAATGTATAGGGTGACAGGAACATCGTCGCCCAACTTTTTACCATGGATAAGTTCAGAAAACTGAACTGGAATAAGTCATTCAAAATATGCTTCTGAACCCGCTGTGTCGTAATTTTTCATCGGTTTCTGGGACAAAGACATGTCCCAGTATTCACTAAGGCAAGATTGTTTGTTATATTCACATAACATAAAGTTTATTTTGTAGAAAAAATGGAACGAATATGTCATCACTTCTGAATAAATAAGCGAAATGTCTACGGACATATCAGGTATATCACAGACGACCTGGTTTGGTCTCAACTCTCAACTGAACCAGAAATGCTCTTAGGATTCTAACCTCCTTAGCTCATCGAAACTCGCGAGCCATTATATCAATTCAAATTCTATTTCCAGACAGATACAGACTAGATTGCTTGGAACTCAGTAATAATAGCTGCACAGGTCAAATGATCAGGTTAAGTTACGTTTGATCCGTGGATGCATGGCCATCCCCTCCGTGCCTCGGAAAATATGTTATACAGTTGACACACGACATCTTGATAGTCATTATGGATATTCAAGACTCGAAAGTTTGAACCACTCTTACAAAGGTTGTAGAAGACAGACATGCGACTGGCCCAAGTAATATATTGGTAATAAAGAAAGAAAGAAAAAGTATTTATTGGGACTAAAATAGAATCCACAACTATGACTAGATTCCTTGGTGTTGTTATTGATAGTAACTTGTCCTGGAAACCACAAACGGACGACATCTGTAAAAAACGATCAGAAAGTAAACGTTAATGGGGCGACGTCCTCGGGGTCTCTAGTTAAGATGGGCGTGCCTCAAGGTTCAATTCTTGGCCCTTTTTTATTTCTAGTTTATATTAATGACCTTCCTTACCTGATGGCTAACTTCTCGGATATAATTTTATTCGCTGATGACACTTCTCTTATTTTTAGAATAGATAGAAAAGATACAGATGTCTTACATGTCAATGATAGTCTAGCTGTTCTTTCGAAATGGTTTGCCGCTAATAATCTTTTACTCAATGCGAACAAAACTAAATGTCTTAAGTTCTCGTTACCAAATGTACCCCAAGTAGGTCTAAACTTAAAACTTGATGGGAAGAAACTAGATGCTATTTCGGAAACTGTATTTTTGGGAATTACTTTAGATTCAAAATTGCAATGGGGTGCTCACATTAGAGCTCTTTCAAGTAGATTAAGCTCAGCTGCTTACGCAGTAAGAAAGATAAGGCAGTTGACGGATGTAGCCACAGCTAGGTTAGTTTACTTTGCTTATTTTCACAGTATTATGTCTTATGGCGTTCTGTTGTGGGGATCGGCAGCTGACGTAGATTCAATTTTCATTTTACAAAAGAGGGCAATCCGCGCAATCTATAAAATGGGGCCTCGCGAGTCTCTTAGAAACAAATTCAGCGAAATTGATATTCTAACTCTGCCGTCTCTTTATATCCTAGAAAATATCTTGTACGTTCGCAAAAACTTAGGCCTTTTCAAAAAACGATGTGATTTCCATAATCTGAATACACGCAGTAAAGATGAAATTGTGATTCCAAAATTTAGATTGACTAAAACTAGCAAGTCATTTCTAATAAACAGTATCCGCTTCTATAACAAGTTGCCAAAGTCAGTTACAGAACTTAGCGATGGAAAGTTTAAAACGCACATCAAACGTATCCTTATCAAAAAAGCATATTATAAGATAAAAGACTACGTTGAAGACAGGGAAGTTTGGCATTAATTCCTTCTGCACATGTGGCTTCTCTGGTACCTCATTAACAGCATATCTATGTGAAAGTCTATTAACTGCTCTCAATGTTCTTTTTATTTTTACAATGCTGACATATTCTCGTCATTATTTGACATTATACATCAATTTTAATATCAACTATTTTTTAGTGATTGTCATGTTAATCATGTCACTATGTTTAATTAGGTTCATTTTATTTATGTAGATTATTTTACATATTGTGAATGGGAGAACGTTGTAGGCCTTACAGACTGTAGATTTGTAGACGATTTTCTATTCTGGATTCGTCTAAGTACCTGGTACTTATTTACAGGCCTGCACTGTCCTCCCATACATTTTTTATCTGAAAACATTGTTAAAGCCAATCATTTTTAAAAGAGTAACCGTGGAGTTTCTTGCCGGCTCTTCTCCATAGGAAACAACATTTTGGAACCGTGCACCTAGCTTCTGACGTTTCATAAGTGCCCATGCAGGTTTATATGAAATAAAAATATTTTGATTTGATTTGATTTGATTGTTCTTAAAATTAGCAGAATTGCCCCTCTGATCTCTGTGCCAATCTGTCAAAAATTCCTATGCATTTCTGTCAAATTTTTGAAATTCGATTGTCGCCGAGATGACACTGCGAATGTTTTTAATTACGAGAATTGGCCTTCAAATGGCGGATCTTTGCACCAATCTGAGCTGTCAGCTGTCAAACATTTTCACTGACCACGGATTAAAAAACCGTTGGAAGGTTTAAAGCGGCCAACTATTAAATATAAGCATATAGGACAATTTACTAAAATTGTTCAATATATTGTTTTAGGGACGCATCGGCAAGTACGTAGATACACTACTTTATTCAAAATACAACCGAATGTGTGCCCCGTCATTACTGCCGCGCTAATTAGAAACACAGTAAGGAAGGATTTTGATGACAAAACGCCTTTTCGCTCGGTAGTAAGTTCAATATTTCTGACCGACAATAACATGTAAGATTTCAACCACTATTAACTACGAGAGTTTTAGTAGGTACTCGAGTAAAAGTTGAGCATTCAGAAGATAGCTCATATTTATAAAAAAAAATAAGCATGATATACTTTGCCTATGACGTCACACTGACGTCATGTAAAGTAAAGTATGTGTCGCCGGGCGTAAAAGAATAGCACCATCCCATTTCTTCCCGTGGGTGTCATAAAAGGCGACTAAGGGACTTACCAGAGAATGGGCAGCAGCGTTCTTTATGCATTTTACCACCATACTGCGATCGCCAACCCGCCTGCCAAGCGTGGCGATTATGGCAAAACCCCCCATCCTGGGGGAGGCCTATGTCCAGCAGTGGACGTCTTTTGGCTGAAATTATGATGATGATGATGATGACGTCACACAGCGTGTGCATGCGCATGCGCGCGGCTATCTATTTTACTATGAGTCGAAATTCCAATTCGTGAAGCGCATAAACGTCTTTAGTTAGAAAATGGATTCCGGTATCATCAGTGTCAAGAGTTGGTAAAGCACTGCTAGGGCAAAGACAGAATTATCAGAACTATTGGCCGACTAGCTTTTGCCCGCGGCTTTTTAGAATTTGACAATCAATTCGGGTTGTTTGGCCGTTGCAGTCATGGGCTCAGAACGGAACATTATTCTAGGACGCTCCTATACACAATGTTGTATATCCTTCTATTTAGCGCGGTTATGTATACATTCTGGGCATTGGACACACGCGAATATGGAATGTTTGCCCTTGCGCAGTATTAAATGTAATAACAAAACGTTAGTTTTATTGGAAACTGAAATCTTTTAAATTGAAATGGTAGGTCAGTGGCTAATAGTGGGGGTTTATTGGGGTTCGAGGTATCTTCTTTAATAAATCGGCAAATACCGATTCCATCTTAAATTTGGACATTTAACCAATAATTTGGAATTTACAAAACAGAGAAACTGTACTCGTGACGCGTTCTGGGTTGCAAAAAAAATATGTATGAGAAGATGTCACACGTCTTCGAATTTTGGCTTTAGAACATGGCGGTTTCCTCACAATGCTTTTATTTACCGTTTTGAGAGCAGTGTTGATGAAATAATTTACAGAAACTAAAGCATTATGGATTCGAACCTACGTACTCGTAAGTCTCGGCCGCTACCACTGAGCTAGTACTCCTCACATTTTTTGGCAGAAAGAAGATTATTTTAATTAAAAACCGTTGCACTAAATGTTTTTTTCTTTGAGCAATTCAAAAGAGATATGTTCGGTTGACACAGTGTTACAATAATAATAACACTGTGTCAACCGAACGTCACGTTTTCCAATTTTTTCATAGTTGCATAATTTTATCAGTGAAAGTAATTTTACCCCAGTTTTACTATATCTGATATGCACCTGTTGCAAGCTGATTTGAATAGATTTGAAGAATACTGTAGATGTAACAGGCTTGAATTGAATGCTTCAAAATGTTTTCACATGATTTTCATGCGCCAGTAATCGATCATTGATTCCACATACAAACTGCACTATATCAATAATAGGCAAAGTCAATAGTATTAGGGATCTTGGGGTTATACACAGCAAGGTCCTCTTCGATCAGCATATTGACAGCACAGTTAATAAAGCGTCGAGAGCAGTTGGTTTCATAATGAGGACCTCGGCATGTTTCCGATCATTAAAACCGATCAGTCTTGTTTTGTTCGTTCGTACACAGCCGCCTTGAGTATGCGTTACAAGTCTGGAACCCTCAGTACGGGATCTACTAGTCTCGTATTGAGGGCATACAGATTTTTTTTTTAAGTACCTGGATAACAGGGTGAAACAAGTATCTGTTGATTACACCGTAGACGTCATAAAAATTATATAATTATGTCACTTGATTCATATCGTAAATGGTTCAAATGTGTGTTCTGAACTTGTTTCAAAATTAACGATAAGCTCTAATCAGTTGGGGCTGCGACAGCAACCACTTCTACATGTACCTTATGCAAACACTCATCAGGTATAGGCGTAATGCATACCTTCATAGAGCCTGTCGCAGTCTTTACGAAATTTGTTGTGAAGAAGGCATTGACGTTTTCTGTACTATTGTTAGCACACTAAGAAAGCCATTTTTTGTACAAGAGGCACTTGCCTTCACTTGCACCATTTATTATCCGAATCGGCTTAACATTGATTGTTTTTGAGGGAGTAATCTTTTTGTATCCGTGGGGGTTGTAATTAGCAATTTAGTTTTATATTGTTGTTATTAAAATATTATTAGACTGTAAGCCTTTCGAAAATAAAGACAATTAAATAAAATAAAAATAAAAACAAAACAAATTGGGTACATAATTATTACAACACATTATTTGACTGTCTACAATTTTTGATCCATAATACCAACGTACTATGAAACACAAATTATAGACCATCAATAAATTCTTGTAAATCGTCCTACAATTTTTGGAGTCAACAAAATGCAACTAAACACTGCTTTTTTACATAATCGTCTACAACGACACAAACTGGTTCGATAATCTACTTTTTAGCATTTCGTGCACAAGCTATGGGTTATTATTCCTTAAATTTTACTTCTTTTCAAAAGTAACATTTAGACAACCGAAGTGTAATGTTTTTGGGTGACCTTTTGAAATATTGTACCGATATTCTCTCACTATAATCATCAGCCGACAGCAGCGACTACTGCTCATCACAGGTATCTCCAATTGCACCTCCCCTCGGTAATAAATATTTCGTTTCTCTAGACGATAGTTATTTGAATGTTCTCGCAAGTTTGAATGTTTATAGAACTACAAGAAACGTGTACCTACTGTCTCCGCCAACTGTTGAGATTGCAGAAAACTCAGTTACTTAGTTGTCATACGTTCACCGCTGTACTGGGTAAGACTTTGCTGTGCTGTAAGCTCTTTGCTGTGACAGATTCTGGGACGGGAAATTATCTGTTTGTCTTATGAAATTTTTCGTCGGTTATCAATCTTCACCCTAATTTTATAAATCAGAATCTTCTTCTATTAATCAGAATCTCAATTATTTAGAAGGTTATTGCTAATCCATTCTTACGTAAAGTATCAATTAATGTAAGGGACATTTTGGCAAAAATGAGTTATTTATATCGTTGGATTCAGAATTTCCCGCTCTATCGATTGGCATTATTACAATTTATCTATCGTTAAAAAAAAATCCCTTACAGTACAAATTTTTGAACTGCGTAAAACGATTTCTGACAGAAAAAATGATTTAACAGTCAAAAATGTTTCTTCTTTTCAGAAAAATAAAGTAAGCCATCGTATTCAATAATGTACACATACATACCTTAAACCTCAAATCAGTCAATTTAAATAACATGTTCCTTACTTTAAGTTTAGTTTAGTTAGTTTTTTAAGAATTATTCCCTTACATTATTATCTCTAAAAACTTTGTTTATTTTAATGCTGCTTACTGTAATACGCCTATTACGTAACAAGTAGAAATCAAATTCGTATTTGCTGACCCATAATTTCAAAATGCTTTTTTTTTATACGGCCATGCCAGCAAAATCAAACGTTTGGACATTTTTAATAAACACACACGGGTGGATAATGTAAATTGTGTAAACAGATTGTTAAAACGAAATGAAATACCTACATAATACCAATTTAAAAAAAACTCAGACGGCATCACAAAGGCACCGTGGCACACTTTGTAATATATCTATATGTAGATTATGTTAAAGTAAATAATTTGGAATGCATACTTACTGTGCTTTTAATTATATTTTATAAAATTACGATACGATTTTACTCGATCTTGGAAGATCGATTCAATACCATACGAATAAGATCGTGAATTGATTCACGAGGTTACGATCCATTACGATCCAAAAGATCGATTCAAAGCAAAAAATTGGGCATCCCTAGTATAATACCAAAAAGATTTCATGGTGAATATTTGAACCTTCCGAATAAATCACCAGATGAAACTGACGACGATGAAGATGTGATGACAGCTAATGATGATGACTAGAAATACCAAATAGAAAAAGTTGTTCCAAATATATCAATTTCACCTTTTTTTTTTTAATAAATATATTAATTACAACCTAATATTATAAGTAATGAAATAATTAATATAATAATTGCTTAATTTACTACCTAATAGTTATCATCAATGTCTGCCCATTTCCAAGTAGGTAATTAGTATTGTAATCGGCCACAACAATATGTATATTTAATAAATTTAATTCATTCATCTTTCACACAATTTATGCACCTCTTATTCAATCTTTTTCCCTTATATTCGTCATTTCAACTTTCTCTGCCATGACACTAATCATCTTTCACACAATTCATATTCCATTTTTTCATCGGTCTTTTATCCAGTACATTCATTCAATTACTTAAAAATTATGATTGTTGCTTAAGTCTGAGAAAACATTTTATTTTATTCAGTTGGTGGTTATAATAATAAAGCTTAAATTAAACATAATTATTAAAAGTACCGAGTTTGTAAGACTGTTAATTATAAGAGATCATAGAGTCAATGTAACATTTAATACCTTTAAACGAGCAAATCTTGTATATATGTAAAAAGGATAAGTTTTTAACCAGTGCGCAATCTAAATATAATCTGAATCTCGGAAACGGCTCCAACGATTTTCATGAAATTTAGTATGCAGAGGGTTTCGGGGGCGATAAATCGATCTAAGTTCGGTTATCCAGATAATAATTAGTAAAAGTACAGAGTTTATAAGACTGTAAATTAGAACACTTTTAGAACTTTTAAATCGAATACGAAGTTTTATAGACTGTTTAGTGTGTTGAGTTTATAATAATTACGCAGAAATTAGTACGCAGAAGTTAGTATAATTAGTCGAAAATAATAATAATTTATTAACATTTTTTTTTATTTTTGCATCCCTAAATTTCATTTAAATCTATGATAGCTAAGCTGTAAAACCTGAAACTAACGTTTAGATTTGCTTTCAATGAATAATATTGGTTCATATCTACCAACATTCATCATGCAAAGAACTCATTTCCATGGTGTTAAATTACAATCAATTTTAGTAGATATTCCATAAAGTTACATCAAATTGCAACACTGTAAAAGTCCTTTACAACAGAATTACATATAATTTTCTACTTCTCTTGCTGCTTACACTATGCTCGACGGTTTACTCATAAAATATTAGTAACTTAAGGCACAACTAAACGTCTTTTTTTTAACGTAAGGGACATGCTATATTTTAAACCACTGGGCATTCCTAATTCTTTCGTTTATACTATGAAAGAAGAGAAAATTCTAATAAACTTTGCTCTAGACACAATTTATATCGGAGCAGATACTAAAAAGTTATAGAAAGATAAAAAAATAAAAAAAAGTTTTTTGCTTTTCCTGAAAAACCGTGGTTTGTCCCTTACATTAATTGATACTTCTGGTACCGTATGTCGAAAAAAAATGTGTGCTTAGCGACGTAAACAACGTCATGAATGTTGTGGAACTGGCAAAAAGAAAGCGACTCCTTCTGATAGTGTATTACACAAGTACCCCTCTGTTCTATACATTCTAACTGTGTTGGTGTTGCAGTTTTATATACAACAGTTGATTGTTACCGGGATACCAATAATATACACATACATTAACTCACGCCTTCTTCGTATGGTGGAAGGGAGAAACTACAAAACGCTACTTGCTACGATCCTTGTCCTTGCATGCCTCGTTTACATTCATTTGGTCATACACGTACGCCGGTCGCGAGTACGTTGCACACCTGATCTTTCTGAAGTTACCGAAAAGGTCACCAAATGTCCTAATTCCATCTCTTACCGTGGGTGTCGTAGGAGGCGACTAAGGGACTTACTAGAGAATAGGCAGCAGCGTTTTCTATGCACTTTACCACCATACTGCGATCGCCAACCCGCCTGCCAAGCGTGGCGATTATGGCAAGCCCCCCCAAATTAGGAGAGACCTATGTCCAGCAGTGGACGTCTGCCGGCTGAAATGATGATGATGATGATGATGTCCTAATTGGGCGTCCCTTCCCGGCGTTACCACTCATATCTGCCTTGTACCTAAATACCTTTTGTAATTTGCCATTCAATTCCTCTACTAACATGACCAAACAATTATCTCTTTATCTGGATTAAAGGAGCATATTTCCTAACACAGGTGGTCTACCAGTGTGACAAGTTTAATCGAAATTCAAGAAATAAGTAAGAGTAAGTATATATTATGAACTATAACTGCAGTCCCCGGTAATGGACTAGTTAACTTCGTGTATTCAAGTTTCGAGCGAGTTGCCTCACGCAACTTCAAATAGAATAGCAACCAAGTAATTAAATAAGTCAATTACTGCTCTATAAGTACTAATTATCTCGTAAGCACTTACTTTCAATGACGACATACAAGTTAGAAAACATAATATTATCTTTGCGCCGAAGCACGTAGGTACTTGCTACGGCGTAGCTCGCTACGAGCTCCGTCGCTACGACTTTTTCCAATGTATGGTATGGTTGGTCCGTGGATGGCTAACCATCGTTACGTAACTACCAAAACCTCTCTAGTTCTCGGAGAGCACGGTAAGCCGTTGGTCCCGGCTGTCTTTCGTGGATCTTTGACAATCGTTACGGGTAGTTAGAAGCCAAAAAGTCTGACACCCAATCTTACTAAGGAGTATCTATCGCATAGGCAGTAACTGGTTGTGGAGGTCAGATAGGCAGTCACTTAAGTTCTGAGTTGAACTGCACGATTTGTGACAAATACGTGCTGGATGGGTCTACTCAATCTGTGTGGTTCTTTCCTCAAAATACCATTTCAGACTTCGATCGACATGGTCTTCACATGATGTGACAAAGACTATGTCTGAACTTTAAAATAAACTGTGAACTCTCGATTTTGTTTCGGCCTTTCTTCTCAGAACAGTCAGATAAGAAATGCGCACCTCATCTATTTAAAAAAATATGATAGACGTGTAAAAGTGTTTGTGCAAACCTACTCACAGAAATAAAATAATTTATCATTTCTCCCTCAATGTAGAAAACCTGTATCCTTCTGCATCTAGATAGACTGGATGCTGACCTCAACGTATTTGGGAAATAGCTAGACAGAATTAATGATAATTGAATATATCCCATGAAATACGTTGAACATATACGTATATATTCTTGGGATAAATCCATCCCAACTACTGAACCCTGCATTGTACGTAGTCTGACACACACTTGGCCGGTTTTTTTTTTTGGTGAATCAGAAACGGCATGACTTCAACTCGTAAAAGTACAAACTGTGTTTTTGGCCACTAGCAGTTTCCGAGGAGAGTACTATTGGAGAGTATCGTGTAAAATTTTAACGTCTCTGCCTTATTTATTGAAATAGCCCGAAATGATGACAAGAAATAAACCATTAAGGTCGTATCTTGAACTCCTCGTAATGGCGCTGACTCATCTGATTACACACTTACATACAAGACAAGACAATGTGACGAGTGTACTCGTATATCAATGTGTGCATCACAACGACGTCATGGCGGCCATGTTTTCTTCGAATTTGCAAATCTAATAAGCGAGAAGATAAGACGTATTTAGTCAATATTTTAGAACATTTTGTAACAGTCGCTATCAATCTTCCTATAATGACAGGATTCAGTCAAGCAATCAGTCCTAATTTGGTAATGGATTGAAACCACCAATCGTGGCGGCGCGGGGCGCTGTCGTATCGGCACGTACTGTACGAGAATAGCTTCTACTTTGGGAAAAATAGCTAGTCCTCACACCATCATAATTATTACTCGAGGAGGCTATTTTAATGTTGACTGAGGTGTGGCTAAAATGCATATCAGATGCCTAAACTTCCTTTACTATGTAACCAAGCTTTCACAGTGATTTTGCAGTGTAAATGCAGTCCACTTATCTCCATGGAGAGCTGTCAATTTATACGATTGATTACCGCGACCACCGCCTCTCAACGCGATGAAAGCGTGATAATATTACTCGTATATTCCCATTGTCCCCGTAATCTGTGTCCCCGTCACGGGGACAACGGGACTTCAAAAATGTCCTTACCGTTGTCCCCGTTATATACGTACGGACAACGTATAGTTAAGATTTCACGTATCGTTGACCACTTTAAATTTTATTTCTTTTTTAAACGCGAGTAGCGGCAATCCTAGAACTAAAATGAAAGGTATTTTGTATATTATAGATTTAAAATTAAAATATAGAAACAAATAAGAAATGTTAACATGTTTCTAAGGACATTTTTTTAGAAATTGGTATCGTGCATGAAGTACCAGGTTTTTATAACTTTGTAGGAGCTCACCTAACATAGGTAGGGTTGTCAGCTAGAAAACGCTTTATGCCTTCGAAGTACCAGGCTGTCATAACTTGTTGGGAGCTAACCAAACATAGGAGTAATCATATTAAAAACTAGCTGTCCCGACAGACGTTGTCCTGTCCGTCCAAAAGTCATTCATACAAAATCTATATAAAGCGTTTTCTAGCTGACATACCTTTGTTATGTGTGCTCTTACCGAGTTGTGACAACCTGGTACTGGTACGTCGAAGGCATCAAGAGTTTTCTAGCAGACAAACCTGTTAGGTGTAGGTACTCTTACCAAGTTATGACAAAATGGTACTTCGAAAGCATACAGATTTTTCTAGCTAACACACCTATGTTAGGTGAGCTCCTACCGTGTCATGATAACCTGGTACTTCGAAGGCATAAAGCGTTTTCTAGCTGACATACCTATGTTAGGTATACTCTTACCTAGTTATGACAACCTGATACTTCGAACTGCGATGTAAATAATATTTTAGGTAATTTATTTACACCTTGGGTTACATTATTGGAGTTTTAGTAAGGAGCACTATTTTTTTTTAAATATAATATAGCCTATGTCACACGGGGATAGTGTAGCTTTCCAACAGTGAAAGAATTTTTAAAATCGGTTCAGTAGTTTCGGAGCCTATTCAATGCAAACATACAAACAATCAAATCTTTCCTCTTTATAATATTAGGTTAGATTACAATCCATTAACGGGGACAACGGGAAGTAATTTTAATTATTTTATTAAATTCCCTTTGTCCCCTTTAACGGGGACATGGCCTACGGGGACAACGGGAATAAACCATATTACTCAGCTCAATATTATTTCATTTTAATATTGCATAGCAGCGTGTATTTTGTAAAATCATACGAAGAATATTGATGGTTGAAACCACCGATCACATGCCACCGTTTTTCCGTGCGAAGTAGCGTCTTGATTGGTGAATAAATCTAGAATTAGAATAGAAAAGGCACTTGCTTTGGACAGTGTATAATTACAGTTTAAATTGATTACTGGTTACTTAACTCAGCTTTCTCGATTTCAATCAGCAAAATGTAAATATATTGTTGCCACTTATGGCATCACGGCTTGACATCACACGCATTTAAATATGAACCGTCGATAAATTCGTCACTATGTTGGCTCGTAAAATATGATCATTATTTTAGAATCTAGTAAGAGTCGTTTCAAACTTTCAAAAGGTTTTATTAATAAACGTTCCTAAAGTTAATTATTAGCGACTGTTTACGTTGTTAACTTTAATCGGCCTATAATATTCCCACTGCTGGGACACAGGCCTCTTCTCTGTGAGAGTGAGTGGAGCGTACTCCACCGCGCAGGCACAGTGTGTGTTGAAAGAAGTCACATGGCTTCGAACTTTTGGTTCTAAAACATTCCGGTTACTATGATTCTTTCACCGTTTTGAGAGCAGTGGTGACGAAATAATTATGCAAGATATAAACGAAATGAACGGGTAAATTACTCACATACAACGACTTTTGTTTGCGTAATTAATGGAAAACAAACCTACGCACTTTTTGGTAAGTATTCACCACCATCTGTTGACAACTGGAATACCAGGGGCATCATAAAGTGGTTGCCACTCCAGAGGCAATGCGATAATGTCTCAAATGTTTATTATAACATGCAAATGAGACATTTGCGCACACTAGCAGCAGCAACACTACTAGCTGGTACTAGTTGTTCGGCAATTATTTTAACATTTATCCTCTTCAAATTAAAATGGCCGGTGCGTGTGTGAGTGTGGTTGCGGCTTGGGGCCATTTATTTTTCCACACAGGCTTATCTTCGGTGCCGCTTTGTGTACAAACAGTGGCTGAACCCCGTCGAAATCGTGCGGCCAGGCTTAAACGTTGTTGTTAGAAAATAGTGAATTTTACAACAGAACGTTATGTTTTGTGTTTTTACCTGAATCACATGACGTATATTTTATTCAAACACCTACAGCGCACCATAATTATTTTTTCTTCAGTAGGTGGATTAGTAAAAGATAATTTTAAAGATCTGCAATTGCTCTTAATTGAATTGTACATCTATGTAGGCAGTTGTTTATGAACATCAGGTTAGTTACAATTCATTGTTTAGATTTCAACTTTGATTTCAAACGCGGAAAAACGTTAACAGGGTTATCCCAGTGAAATGGATGAAATGAAATTAATTAGAGCGTGAAATGACTCTGTTCAATTTAATAAATGTCAGGCAGTTATCACGAATACGTGTAAGTGGTCGTGATGATGTCCTTTTGTACACTCGTAGAAGATGGTTTTTTTTTTATCTGTTGTTGCGAACATTATCCTTTGTGTGTTCGCTGTCGGACAAAGAGCTTGTTGTTTGTATGGTAGCTGCTTATTTTTCATTACTGTTTTACTATCCTTGGGCGATCCATATAAATTTATCTCTGAAACACACGCCAGTCCCACAATTGACAAAATACATTCTTATTTGGTCAAATTGTGTATTTATCTAGTAAGTTTTAGTAAAAAAATAGGAATTCCCTAGGTGTTTACTTAAAAATATCTTGCTTTTTCCACACTTTGAAAAAGGGAAATTGAAATAAAAACAGTAATCACAGTAAACTTTTTATTAGTTACCAAGAATATTCATATTTGTAAATAGTACAGTAAACAGTTGTCTGGCGCTTTGCTAGACGGGAAAGACAGTGAGAGGAGTGACAGTCCCTCCGAAGAAATACAACCTTTCGAAGGGACGATGTTACATAGAAGTGAGAATCAGTGATAACGTTATCATGAGCGATACGCAGCACGCGACACAAAACTCGGCACAAGCGCACACGTCGGAAATAAGGTTCCAAGCTCATCATTTAGAATAATGGACAGTAAATAAGATGCTTAAATACTAAAGCCGCAAAAAATATAAATATTGGTGACATTAAAGTTAGTATATCAATAATAATTTAGAAGGTATTCTTCAGATTGTTACGGCAACAAGCAAAAGTTTAAGAACACAATGATCTTATAATAAACCTATTTAGACCTTAATCAACTTACATAGAATGATTTTTTGAATACCCAAAATAAATGCAGAATGAAAAAAAAAAAACTCGTTTTCACAAGAGTGACCGCACTGTGGGGCTGTCGTTGCGGTCACGATGCCTCACTCGCGTCACATTGCGGTCACTGCCGGTTTAGTGAAACAATACGTTGTCATAACATTACTTACTAAGTTTCCTGCCTAATATCATCAACACTGCGTACAACAGTACAACTGCAGTAAAATAAGCATTTTTAAACCAACAGTGCGCTCGACGTAAGTTACATATTTGTACGTAAAAAAGACAAAAGAACCAGAAAATAACAGCCAGATTGTAGACGAAAATTCTTAGTTTACAGTTAAGTATAGATTCAAAAATCGTTCAGTCACAATTTATAAGAAATAGTCGTTTTTTCACATCATATATTAAAGTTATTTTTAAATATACATTAAGAAATTCACAGCGTTTCATATTTTACAATGGATGGTATTATTGTCTGTGTGACAAAACTGAAATTACCTACGAGTTTTATACATTTTCGTTTCTACCTCCTCGAGGCATTGAAAGTCTTGTAATAAATATAACATTTTTAAAAGTAATTGTAAGTAACAGTTTTAATACCAAACTGTATACGAAGTCATAAAAAGTTTAGGTCATTTTGGCACAACGATGTCCATCACAAGTTTAGACCTTACGCTACATTGTATACTAGCTTTGAGTATACATAGTCGAACAGTACCGGACAGGCGGGTGCTCCGGCTCTGTCCGGTGACTCGAGGCTTTATTGCGCTCATTCTTAGCTCAGCTCAGCTCGGCTCGCATTTAATGCTTGCAAACTAGAAAACGAAGTGATGGATGAAGTCAATTTAGTGGTAGACGGTCTAATTAAAACACTGCCGGTTGTTGCCTCTTGGTCACTTCGTTCATTACTCGCTTAAGATAAAGCCTCCTTTACTCTAATCCAATTTAGGTATAAAATTAAGTAACAAAACGACATAATATTTTCACATACTATACATGTAAACTGATGTTAACGTATATTAATACCACAAAAGTTACTAACAAGCAGTGAAGTTAAACGAACCCGTGGTGAAGATATACGGCGTAAAAAAACATGACGAAATGCCAATCCGTATGTTTCCATTAACATACAATTAATTAGTTTTAAATTCCTTACATAAAGTAATTTAACACAACGACAACAGAAATCCTAATAAAAACATATTAAATAACGTCTTTTTCACAACATTTATTCTCTACCTACGTCTCTCAATCGAACTTTATATATTTTACTTAAATTGCAATAGTAAATTATTATTAATTTGTAATTTTTTCACTATTTACCCAATTAATTTTACATTCTGTCGCTCTAGAGCCTTCCATTTAGTTACAATTTTCAGTTCTCTATCTAACACCCTCCTGATAATGCAACCTTGGAAACAAAAGAGTAAGAGTGAAGGAGAGGCACAAGTCATTATCAGTAAGAGAGGAGTTGAAAGGAGTGAGTGATATGTGAACACAATCTACTCGGTTGTGAAGAAGGAAGAAGTGCACAGTTCACAATTATACACCTACTATGCAGCTACAACATTTATCACATATATCTTGATTATCTAAGAGTTGCCACATTCAAACTACCGTCATATATCACAAGTGCTGTCGATATTTCAAACCTGCCATATCCACAAGGATGTTGAATAAAGACAGGTATCTTGGTTTCTGCGCTCTCCTAGAATAACTATGTATGTTCAGTATGTATGCCTTACATGGTGGCATGTTGGTAGCCACAGTTCACGGATGTAATAAGGATGTCCTCCCGCCAGTTTATTAAAACCTCCCGAACTTACTTGGCAGCGACTGAATTGCTAATTTTGTCGTCGAAGACAACATTTTAATTTTATCATTTGTTTCAATTACAAAAATTCAATTTTGTACAAAACAAGTTACTTCATATTGCAGCGAAAACAATTGATGGCTGATTGATATCATGGTGACCACAAAGTTCTGCATCTATTTACAGTGCAGTTAAATGGCTATCATTGATTTTAGAACAATTAGAACAAATCACAACAGATCCAGACACGATACTCTCGCTCGGATTAACTTTACTAATAGAAATGTTCAATCCTAACCAAAATGGATTGCAAATACCCAAATCTGTCTAAACGTTGCACATAAAGTTCGCAAAGTTTAATTAAATAAATCTTTGAACAAAATTAATTGCAACTAGTTTAATATCAAATTACCTCTCGGACACCGATCGCTATGATTTGGAATAATTTATTTAATCCACTGAAATTGGAAACTGTGCCGACAGCTTACTGAAACAGATCTGGTGCAGGCGTTACAGAGGCCACACTTAAAAATAAACCGAAGCCTGTATTCATATTAAACAGTCTTAATATGCAAATGAATATCAAATATTAAACCAGTATTGATACAGAAAAACCGACCAAGTGCGAGTCGGACTCGCGCACTGAAGGTTCCGTACAAACCTGTAGGTATCTAAGTACAATTTTTTTATTATATGATGTAACTAAAAATTTATGATTTTCGCAATTTTTCTTTTGTCGAAAATTTGAGACATAAACGGCTATATCTTTTGATTGCGTTGGTTTAGAAGTTTGATTTTTTCACAGCTCTAAGGGACGGTAGACCTGAGTATTTGAATGACTTTTAGCTTGATACCTCCACGCGTTCCTGAGAAAAAGGGTCTTGACAATCAGGCAGACGGACAACAAAGTGATCCTAAAAGGGTTCTGTTTTTCCTTTTGAGGTACGGAACCCTAAAACAAACCGTTCAATTCAGAGAACATTATTAAAATGTTCAGTATTGAAAAGTGGTTTAACTTTAAGTGTTAATCCGCTCTCTGCAGATTCAAATAAAAAATATACCCGGTTGAATGCAGGCAGTTATTCCCACTTGCATTTAATTCGCTTAATTGAGATCTTGTTCTGAGTTCAAAACTCAGCTCCGATGAGATTATGAACTTGAAACTGTGAGCTGGAGCACTCTTATTCAAAACTTTCAGTAGCTCGCAGTGCGCGTCTTTTAAAATTGGCATAATGACAAAGTCATGCCATTGCCTGCCATGAAAAATACCAACGCTTAAGAAATATGACAGTAGCTATCTTGAATAATAACTTAACAGACACATAAAGGTGTAATTACGTTATCGGTTAAAAACCCGCCACACTTTTTCGGTTTTCCATTATTTTGTTCGGTTTTGAATGAAATTGAATTACAAAAACGTGAATATTGCAAACCTAATTTTCATAAATAGTTAAAAAATAACTTTTTTATAAAAATAAGGTGTGTATGAAACGGCTACGATGATAAGCTAACAAATAGTTTTGATAAACAACAATTAATTAATAACAATGGATGGATTGGTTTCAAGGAGTTAAATATGCGTTACAATAATTAAAACCGATAGAATTAACAGCACATAATTTAATACTGCAAAGAATAAATTCTAAGAGAATGATCAACCGAACAAGTGTGGAGTGCTGTTTATTGGTACACAGACATTTATCGTATTAAACATGCATCAATTGGAATCAAACTGTCGGATCAAACTGACTGACGCTATCGCTGGACGCCACTGCCCATTTAATATACATTTCTATTTTCTGACCAAACATTATTATCTCGTCCTTTCCAATTTGAACGCACGTCCAATTACTTACAGTGACACACCAAACGGGACGTAAAAACAAGACTCAATTTCACACGCTGCTCGAGTTTTCATATAGTTGTCGTGGATTTGAGTTGTTCAATCGAATGGGAAACAACATAATTGTAGTCTAGTATCGGGTTTATTAAACATGATCCCGGGATACTTGTTCTATATGTTTTTGTTAATCGTGCAAACAGAATTTTAGATCATATGGCTACTTCACATTGGCTGGGCTAATATAATAGTTTAGGTGCATTGATCGAGCCTTTTAGAGCACGTAATTAGTTTGATGTGACGAACCGTACTCCTGAGCACTGAGGCTCGTGGGTTGTGGAGGACTGTATAGTGCAGATAGTAATCGATGTAAAACGTGTTAATGATATGCATATGATTTGTGAGCCATTCAATTAATTTAGCGTTTCTATTGGCCCTGATTATGATAATTTAAAATATAATATCAGAAGTCGTCACATAGATTTTTGTGTTGTAGAACTACCAATGCGGGGCGACTAAGCGCAGAAATATATAGATCCAAATGAAACCCACACTTATCGGGTCGTTGTAACTGTAGAACAAGTATTGTATGAAGTCGTAAATGGTGCCGCTTTCGTCCTCGTGATGGCATACGGGGAGTTGTCGTGGGTAGCTACAGAATAGCGACGAAAACACATATGTTGAGTCAGTCATGGTGCTATTGATGATACACACTTTAGTCTTACGATTGATATGGTTAGTATTGTTCTTTGTCTTTGCTCAATTCATATAACACGATTTTAATGGCGCTGTATTTGATGGCTCTGTATTTGGATATAACTCCCGACACGATAGTTTTTACCCCATTTCAATACCTAATTAATCAATTTGATGATTCAAAGAGTTGAAATTAA
This sequence comes from Polymixis flavicincta, assembly GCA_949987655.1. NCBI lineage: Eukaryota > Metazoa > Arthropoda > Insecta > Lepidoptera > Noctuidae > Polymixis > Polymixis flavicincta. The sequence goes on along the minus strand of OX465171.1, from coordinate 2,226,989 downwards.
TAGTATAACTCAAGACTTCAATTATTAATTTAAAATATCTTGACGAGTGTCCTATATTTCCAAGCCAGTCCCTTTAGATTGGTGTGTCACTGGGCCGCTCAAATACACACCGTACCAAATAGAAATAAAGTTAAAATCAGCAGCCGCGTGTTACGAGGTAGTGCAACCTACACGTATTCGGTGTAGAACGCGTTGCTGGTGCAATTTCCGTTGTCATTGGGCGAGTCGCGGTGCTCCTCGGGCTCAACGCCGTTCGTGCGCATCTCATCACGGACCTGCGCAAATAAACATGATTTATGCCTCGTTGGCAGTCTTGTTTGCTGCAACATTGTGATAAACCCGATAAAGCGAGCAAATTGTGAGCTCGAGCACACGTGCCGTCGGGGATGGTATATTATACTTGAGATTTGGACCACGAATGTATGCAATCTCAAGTATAAAAGAAATAGAATGAAATAAGATCTATGTTACCAGTGTTATACCTGTATTCTATTTTGCTCAAACAATAAAGAGTGTAAGGAACAAAAAGCAGTGAAGACCTACCTTCTCAACTTGGCGCATTACGCGCAGCATGTTAAGCCCAGCGAGATTCTTGAGCTCCTGCACATTCCACTGGCCAGAACGAAGCAGCTCAGCAAACAGTTCCGGATATCTGGACACGTCCTCCAAACCACGAGGAACCCTAGAAGTTGAATTTTGAAGTTATTTCCATACATGACCGCCCCTTTGCGCCTGATGTCTCCCCGGGCGTGTCGCATTGCCGTTTCATTACATTATAAAAGCAAAGGAACTAACAGAGACTACACCAGTGTTTACACACACATGTGCACTATTATAATATATCTGGTGTATTTGGCTAGTTTCCGTTGAGATTGGCAGCCGTGGTTGAAATTCGATCGGGAGGATCTAATATGTAAATAGGTATATCACCCTAAAAATGGTAATGAGAAGTCAGATAGGACACCCACAGGGTAGGTGAAGCCACAATCTTCGCAGAATGGCTGGTAGCGCATGGATGAGAGGACACGAGTATCAAATTAAGTGGCATGATATAGAAGAGGCTTTAGTCCAGCATAGGACGGCTCTGCTATATTCTGACACGTTACAAATGAATATTTGTCGCGTTATAGAAATGGCTTGATTATATATCGTTGGAAAGTTTCTGTTTAGTATTATTAAAAGCTATTGGGAAGTTTCTTGTAAAGAGGAGGGATGAAACATAGTCATGAATAACGGGCGGCGGCGAGACCCAAGAATACCTAGTATTTTTTGAATGTATCAGAGATGGCATGTATGTAATGATAACGCGACAGAAAACAGGGGAGAATGGAAGTAGGAATAATTAAACACCGACTTCAAGTAACATGGAAAAAGGGCAAACAGAAGATGAAGATGGAAGCTTCCTAGCACAATTAATAGATATTGACATAAAAAAGACTCTGAGGGAGAACTAAACTTTCGTTATAAAATACAAGAGAGAGTAAAGTTGAGGTATTCAATAAGATAAGTTCACCTGTTCACACCGTCAAAGTCTCCACCGATTCCGACGTAGTCAGCGCCAATCATACGCTTAATGTAGTGGAAGTGCTCTGTGAACAAGCAAACAGTTTCAATTGGAAAATAAATACGTAAAAACAACTTTCAGTTTACATTGTTCGCAGGTGAAATAATTTTCTTTGAAGTATTGTAGGAAAACAGAAGAATAAGTGTTGAACTAAAATAAGAGCTTGCTATTAAAATGGAAATTGTATACAACACACATTCCAAGCTTTTAAATAAATACGTTTCTAAAAATATTTGTCTGTTGTTATTATTTTTGAAGAGACGAAAATGGTACGAGCTTGAGTAGTGTCGTCAACCGTCTTCACTAAAAACCTCAAGTTCTGTAAAATGAACAATACATACAGGACCCTCAGCAGTCGACTGCACAGAACCAACACTGTTATGAGACTTGTGAATTGTTGGTTTATATTGACCTGATGGCGTATATTGATATGGACATTACAAATAGCGTCAGCGACTGCCGGATGACCAATATAAAATGATGGCTGTTGCGTTCACGACTGTTTTTTATACGTAATACGAGATAATAAGGCTTCATAAACGCGCATGCGCGAATCTTGATTTCGAAAATTTGACTCAAGCATTACGTAAAATTATCCTTGATCGAAAATAGATCACCGGGCAGGTAGGCACGTTTGTTTCCCTCGTGAGAAGAGTGGGTAAAATGTACTCTCTGAGACTATGAAAAAGTTTTTAGAACCAACTACTAATTCGTTACGCAAAATAATAACAGCCATATGGGGTCGATCGATCAGGATGAGCTACATTTTCCGCGGTTGAACCGTGGATGGGTGACCGTCTTTACATACTAAAACCCCTCTGTGCTTCGGAAATCACGTTAAGCTGTTGATCCCAGCTGTCATTCAGGGATCTCTGACAGTAGTTATCGTCGTCAGAAACCCGAAACTCAGACAACCAGTCTTACCGGGGATTATTGTTTTACCCAGTAACTGAGCTGTGCAGTTAAAAAATACTGGTTCTAAACGCATCCGGTTAGGCTGAAAGCCGAGCCCAACATATTTGGGAACAGGGTAAGCAGATCGATTGATTGGTCGTCGTCACCGAAGCAGGCATAAGAAATGCTGGTATGACGACTTGGATTCGTTCCTAGCCCATTAGCCGAAAAAAGCAAAACACAATTTAGGAAAATATGCGGGCGACTATTTACTGAGAAGTAGCGCCACATTTGTTTTTTTGCCGTTAGAGTTGGGCAAAGACCTCCCTACTCTCTTTCCACCTCTCTCTGTCCAAAGCTGACAAGGACCAATCTTTATGAAAGGAGTTCAGCTCATTCCGCCATCTCCGTCTGTGCCTGCCGCGATGTCGTTTGCCATTAAGCGGGACCCGCTAGATCGTAAGTTTGGCCCATTGATAGTGTAACATACGGCAGATCATCATCATCATCATCATTTCAGCCAAAAGACGTCCACTGATGGACACAAGCCTCCTCCAAAAGGGGGGTTATGCCATAATCGCCACGCTGGGCAGGCGGGTTGGCGATCGCAGTATGGTAGTAAAATGCATAGAGAACGCTGCTGCCCATTCTCTAGTAAGTCCCTTAGTCGCCTCCTACGACACCCACGCGAAGAAATGGGATGGTGCTATTCTTTACGTCCGGTACCACACGGTACGGCAGATGTGCCAGCCCAATTCCATTTAAGCGTGGCAGGCATGCAAAAATAAACAAGGAGTTTTATCAAACACTTACGTTCCCCGATGAATGCAATTAGTAAAAGCAATATTAAAAGGATTCGAACACTGTTTAGACGCCTCGACTATAATAATTGCTTCAACTAAATTGCATTCAACAGGCATATTAAAAACTCCATTTAAATGAACCATTACTAATCCAAAAAAATTGCTGGGGTTTTAGTTTATCATTAACTAACCAATTTTCTAACTTTCAATGGAGATTTCTCGTAATATTATTATGAATATAAGCAAGTCCGATTTCCGCCGATTCAGAACTTGCAAAGACGTCGGAAGTTTGTATTCCACCTCGATCCGATAGGGACGATGCTAATAAATCAGTCGCAGAATAAACATCACACTCTAGCTAATACCGTGGCTTTGCTTACATTAATTTCGTTTCTTGACATTAGGTTGTACGACTTTCTTTTCGGGAAAGAAAATGTATGTGCCTAGATAGGATTATCTAATTGTGTTTTGTGAAATATGAAACCAATGAAAGTTGTCATATAAAACCTTCCATTTTCCATGCATATACATAACATCACGCCTTGTTTACCCGAAGGGTTGAGCTAAGGTATAAGGTATAGAACATCGACATTCCGCCATTTATTTATGTAAGCCCCGTGTATAGGGGACGAGGCCTATTGCCATCACCCGGACACATATCCAAACTCCGGACTGCTATTGAAGATTTCCAGATAGAAAAACCCAATTACGCTTTGCCCGATCTGTGAACCCAGCAAGCTTGTTCAGCACGCACAGTAAGCACTGGTAACCACTAGACGAACGAGGCAATCGATTTAGTTTGGTCATTTATTAGGGTAAAATTATGTGATAAATTGGACAAACTCTATATGATTATTAAAAATCTTTGAAAAGCAGGTAAGGTGGCCTACATGGCTTAGAATGGTACTTGGTTTAAAGAATGTTATTTGTAAAGAGACAAATGACTTTGCACTGCTCTCCTAAAGAAAAATTCAACGAATTTGATATATTAACTCTGCCTTCTCTTTATATCCTAGAACACATCTTGTATGTTCGCAAAAACTTAGGTTTTTTCAAAAAAAGATGCGATTATGAAATTGTGATTAGAAAATTTAGATTAACTAAAACTAGCAAGTCATTTCTAATAAACAGTTCTATAACAAGTTGCCAAAGTCGGTTAGGTACAGAACTTAGCGACGGAAAGTTTAAAAACTCACATCAAACGTGTCCTTATCAAAAAAGCATATTATAAGATAAAAGACTACGTTGAAGACAGGGAAGTTTGGCATTAATTCTTTCTGCACATGTGGCTTCTGGTACATTAACAGCATAACTATTTGAATGTCTATTAGCTGCTCCCAAATTTCTATGTAAGTTTTAGATGTTTTTTTTACAATGTCTGACATATTCGCGTCATTATTTGACATTAAACATAAATTCTAATATCGACTTTTATTCGTTTTTGTCATGGAAATCATGCCACTTGATTTAAATAGGTAAAAAACACATACAAAAACATATAGTGAATGAGAGAACGTTGTGGGCCTTACAAACTGTAGATTTGTAGACGATTTTCAAATCGTTTAAAATCGTCTACAAATCTACAGACGATTCAATAGTCAATGCAGGGCTGTCAATAAGTACCAGACTTATTGACAGCCCTGCACTGACCTCCCATACCTAGTATCACTCTTATTTGAAAACATTGTTAAAGCCAATTATTTTTAAAACAGTAACCGTGGAGTTTCTTGCCGGCTCTTCTCCATAGGAAGCAACAATTTGGAATCGTGCACCTAGCTTCTGACCTTCCATAAGTGCCTATGCAGATTTATGTGAAATAATTTTGTTTTTTATTTTTTTAATATTTTGATTTGGATGGGTGATGGCAAAAATATACCCAGTCAAACGCTTTTTTTTCTAAAACTGTGTATATTACGTTCACTTGGTTACATAATAAAGCTCAAACTTCTAGAGATTACTCCAGATCTGATGGCACTTATACTGATATCATTTAGGAATTTACTTTAACAAGTGGACGTTGATTTGTTGGTTTTATCTTACCTAAAGTACTTGTAGATTTTTTTATATTTTTGTATCATTTTCGAAGTGCTCATTTTTATCTAAAGGTAAAAAAAGAATGAGAATGTCGTCCACTGAATAATAATTACCTTTTTAAGCATGCTTCAACCAGTTTAATCATGAATATATAATCATTTAAACCGACGTGTATTGACAGTGAATAAACACATTGTACAGCTATGCTTTCAATCAATTGAATGACCGCGTGTTAATCCTTGTAATAATTAACACCAATGGGATCATGCTAATGTAATCGGTACAGTCTGTCAATATGTGAATAGATGTATCTGGATTATTTTATCTGTTTCTGACGAGCTAGTAGCGTCGTTTCGGATGTGGTTATAAAGAAGTTCACGTACTATCTAACAAGTTTTACAACTACATATGTGACTATACGAGGTACGTTGCTTACAAGTGACTAACATCCATGTTCGAAGTCATCAATTCATGATACAGCTTCATATTGAAAAATAATCAGAGTCCAGATTTATAGAAATAATTGAAATGAACATTATCCCGAACATGAATCGCATGAGAAAACATTTTCAGTTCTTACCTACCAACTCGAAGTATAAGAAAACAAACAAATTGCTTATATCGATGTCGCAACTAACAGGTCGTGAGGTTCCGTCAAATTGCGACAGTCCAAGTGAATATTTTTAGAATAGAAATGAATTCTCTCAAACTTCACGTTTGTTGGAAGCTCGTGTCTTGAGCCTTGTGTCAGGGCTGTTAATGAATAATTTTCTGGATATCAGAATTTATTTAATAATTTTATTAATAAATTTTTAATATTTAATAAATTTTTTTTTTTTTTTTTTTTTTTTAATATTTAGTAAATTTAGCCTTAGTTTTAGTAAATTTACTGTATCATTTAAATGATACAGTAAATTTACTAAAACTAAGGCTAAATAATTCACTAAAACTAATACTAAATAATAATTCAATAAAACTAATACTAAACAATAATTCAATAAAACTAATACTAAATAATGATTCGCCACAACTAATAAGAAGAAACGAAAAGTATGTTTGCGGTGATAGTGTACGTATGTCAGTGTGATGATTGTTAGTGTGTCTGTGAAGAGAGTGTGTGTGATGAGTGTATGTATGATGTGAGTATGTGGATGAGATGTGTGGGTGATAATAAGAACTTTAACACAATATTAGAAGAAACCTTTAAAACAATATTTGGCAAATCTTGTTCAGGTCATCTATAAAGTTCCCACTGCTGGGACAGGCCTACTCTCTGTGAGAAATAGCAGGTTGTGATTAACCACGCGGGCCCCGGTCGGGTTTGTGGATGGTACATGTCTTTGGTTTTTGGCAATGCGAGTTTCCTCATTATCTTTTTCCTACACCATTTTGAGAGCAGTGGTGATGGAATAATTTGTACAAAGAGAAGCGCCGCGCGCCAGTCAGAGTTCGAACCTGCGACATACAATTCATAAGTCGCGGCCGTTTCCACTGGGCCACCACCGCTCGATACTCATAAGACGGGTCCGCCACTGGTATCAGTATGTTATTAGTACAAACATAAATTTTACTAATTAAAACGATTTATCCATCTATAAATAACATACCCAGATAAATATTAATCTGTTTGCATTGACTTATGTAGTTATACCAAAACTTGTGCAGTATTGGTTTTGCGGCATTGTTCAAGTTTAGCCCAAGTTCGACCGGGGCTTACGGGTAGCATCTAATATAGTATCCGCTAAACTTGTTCCTATCTATGAGTAGGTGCTGATTTTCAATATCGATTTTCAATTTCATAATATTGGGCCGGGAAAATGGTATGATGTAGGTTGCGCGTGACCAAAGCTGAATATTATGATATTATGTCTTGCTCCTCAAACTATGTTGAGCATTTAACCAAGATACTTGACACAGGATGAGTAAAATTACCAAGTTGGGGATGTTATAATCTGCCGAAAGATTAGTTTCAAGAAGATGGCAAATAATGTCATTCCCTGAGCTACCAACAGAGCTATCCAATTTACGCTATTCTGTAGGTCAAGCCATAGTGTTCGTCGCAGTCAACAGTTTTAACACTTCATAAATTGTCAGAGACAAAATCTAAATTTTCCAAAATATAATATTTTTCTCAAAGATTTGCATTTCTAGGTTTATTTTCGGCTGATTTATTTATTGCAAAAATACTTCCAATCACATTCAGATTGTGTGGATTTCATAGTAAATTCCTAATCGAATGCTTCATAATGATCAAAATAATCCGTCTGTTGTCGTTGAATTGTCACAATGAATTGCATTCACTAATGCCGAGTATGTCACGCAATAACGTCTTTGTTACTGTTATCTATAACATAAACTTAATTGTCCTAAAAGTCTAAACCCAATGAAAATTCGATAACTTAATCTTAGGCTGTGCAAATAAGCACGCACTAATGACAACAGTAACTTCTTATATTCCGCTGTTAAGTAATAGTTAGTAGGATCCTGGATCTAAAATACTGGGAATCTATGCCCAACTTCCGAGGTACGTTGGTTTCCCCATGTAATAACCTACTGTGGTTTATATGCAATTAATGTAAAAGTAATGTAAGTAAATTTTCTGTGTTATTTGCATTTGGATTGGCTAGTTTAGAGGGTAGTTTTGTTGTTACTGTAGTTATATCAATTTAATCCCTAACATGATTTTATTTAAAAGCAGTCCTTTTATAAAATGCTACCTGAGCCCAGCTACTTACCAGCGACGTCAGAGATGGTAGCATTGGGAGCGCATTTCACGAAGTCGGGGAAGAAGTTCACCATGATAATACCGCCATTTTCTTTCTGCAGAAAAAAATTAATATCAGTTTCTGTTACGTTATCATTAATCACTACACCAAATTGCAAGTTTAAAACATTAGGCGCCAACTACACATTTTCATCACTTTGAACACTGTAATAATGGGACATTGGTGCCGATTCTATTGTACTCTAACTTTTGGCTATGAGAATCTTAACGCTATTCTGCAAAAAAAATATCTCTAAATTTAAAAACAATTTTGACACAACTAAAATCGAATTTGACAATCGCGACTCGCACGTGGTATGTTTTGGCTTCGCAACGTGGTACTTGTTAGCCCTACCTCCTGATATTTTTTTAGAGCCAGCGGCGCACGGTGGTACCGAAACTACGGACTTCGTACTTAGCGGGTAGGCCTCCAAGACTTGCTCTTTCATAACAATTATAAAAATCTGCCAAAAGTCACAAACCAGTGAGTGAAGGATGTCGTCAGGTACATTCCGCTTGTGGTTGCAGAGGCTGTAGACCGAGGAGTGGGTGAAGACCACGGGCGCCCGGGAGATGCGGATGGCGGCTCTGGTGGTGTTCTCTCCAACGTGGGAAAGGTCCACTATCATGCCCAGGCGGTTCATCTCACGCACCACTTTCTGTAGACAAGGATAGGTAGGTTGCAGACCAGCCGATCTGTATTAATCCCACCCGTGAAGTGAGGTTGAAGTGAACTGTCAATACCTAGCATCAGCATTGCTATTCTGTAACCATCCTCACCGCGTAAAGTGAGCGTGAGGTGAGCTGTCCGTCTCATTCAACTTGCCAGTTTATTCTGCAAAAAATCACCGTGAAAATTATGTGAAATGAGCTGATATTAATATCTATCCATAATATCTGGTGAAATTGCAACACACTTCAAGCTCACTTCACTCAAGTTTTCACGGTGAGATTTTTACGGAATAGCTTCCTGATGCTTGGCCAATCCCTAGCATCAGTGGGATGACACTGACAGCTCATTTCAAATTCACATCACCTAAATTTCACGATGAGCTTTTCACGGAATAGATAGGTTGTATTATTTTACAATGGTATTACGCCAGCCACCAGCATTTTAAAAGCACTGTCTTGCATTATTTGTAACTGGTTCCTTTTCATCGTGTAGGATGTATGTATTTTTACATCTTGTTTAATGATTATTTTAGTATTATTCCAAAACCTCAAATTAAGAGATTCTGCTTAATGTGACCATTTTGATTTTTACGAATTCTAAACTAAAGTAAATTGGCGGATGTAACTGGCAATTAGCTAATCTATCTATACTTCTGAAAGTCTGCAAGATTATACTGACGCCAACACAATATTGGGACTTGGGATCGCGTCAACAAAACACAAGCAAAAATGAAAAAGATCCTAAATCATGGCACGTTTCTTACATTCATAAAATTACAGGCGCGCCTTATGTGTGAACGATATACACGATATGATACTAAATCTACAAATTGTTAGTCTCGCATCGGATTGGATATTAAGATGTTGATGTTGATTTCGACGCGACACTTAGCCCGTGTATAGTGTAAAAAAAAAAAGTTTAATGCATTTTTTTTTTCAAATCTTCACCGATCCTTCATAATCCGAGGAGAATACAAAAATATTGTAGAGAAATAACTTGACCTGCGTCCTGCTGATACGAAGACCAAACGGTTTTTCATCCGTTATCAAAATGGCAAGTGCTTCAAACAAGATAGGGGAAAAAATTAAATTTCTAACATGCCACAAGAAATCGCTACTTATTTGAAGTTACCAGATATCAAACTGTATACAGGACATTGTTTTCTTCGTACTTCTGCTACCCTTTTGGCAGATTCTGGAGCGGACTTAAGCTGTTCTCAAGCGACATGAAGGACGCAAGTCGAGTGCTGCAGCACTCGACATCCATGCTACAGCAGAGGGGTATATAGAAGATTCCATTGAGAACAAGGTGAAAACGCATCGTGGAAAACGTTAAATTGTAACCTTCGTTAATCCATCCATGCCACTGTCGCCGCGCCTATCCATCCAAATATCGAGATTCACCGTCATATTTACCTAAAAATGAGTCAGATTCGGACATTATTTCAAACACGCCGAATATAAAATCTACAACAATTTCTATTCCTAATAAAACTGTAACAATTAATTTTCATAATTGCGAAAATTTCTCAAATGAAAATATAAGTTTTTAGTTGTTTTATTATTAGATACTATTTAATTTCAATTTAGTTGTTACTCTATATTTTATTAAATAATAATATTACAATAAAATATGAGGGGCCTTTTATTTTCTCATTGAGGGTGATGAAAATTAGAGTGTAAATGTGAACATATTTTTGGCTCGGGGCGACGTACTTGTAATCCCTTGCTATGTTCAGGGTAATAATACTCTAGAATCCCTCACTTCGCTCTGGATTCAAAAAAGCGCCTTTGTCGTAAAATATTATTTTGGTCTCTTATGATACAATCTACTATTATACTCTTCAATACTTTCGCATCGATGAATATCAATTAGATGAATGAACAAAATTGTAATAACTTGTTTAATAACGTTCCAATCCTCAACATCTGCCTAGACTTTTCCCAACGATATTGGGGTCACCTTCCAGTCTAACCGGACGCAGCTGAATACCAGTATTTTACATGGAGCGACTGACTATGTGACATTTACAACCCAGCTACTGGGTAATACGAGACCCCTTGGTAAGAATGCTTGTCAGACTTTCGGGCTTTTGACGACTCGTAATGACATACTTAAATGAAAATTTAAATTAGAGAATAATGAATATTGTGGGTCTATGTTTACAGTTATGTCATCGGTGTAAGTGTTACGGTAACAACAGACTAAAAAGTTGCATCATTTTTACATATACAACAGTAGGTCCAATGCACAACAGACATTACAATTTTATTTCACAATTATAGCACTTTTTTGACATAGTAGCAAGGGTTACTTTCGTAGTACTGATGTGCGATACTAAGGTATAAGCCAGTCGCACATCACTCCACATTGTCACTAGCTGTAAAGTGCTCCGTGATTTATCTCGTGAGGACGGAAACATACATAGATCTAGGTAGATTTACCTAAGCCTCATAACCCTTTTTAGTAACATAAAAATGAGTAGAGATTTAACAATAAATAATATGGACCCAGTTCGCTAAGTTATCTTTCATTAAATTGCCCTAATTCTTACTATTGATGCAAAATGATATCATGTGATAGGAAACCATTGAAATCATAACCGAGAGTAGAACTTTTCGTTAACAAGTTGTAGGTATTTATAAACTGTGTTTATCCCCGGGGCTTTCTAAATATGAATCGTCATTCCGGTATAACGTCCGTAAATCACACAGCGCACCTTTCGATAGAACCTTCCACTTAAATATCCGGCGGCCATTCTAAATTGTGCTCTAAATCATCGTTATGTATTTGTACGGTCAATGGTGTAAGCTAGCTACGTTACTTATTATTTTTATTCATTCACGCTCGACTTGCTCCACAGTAAGAAATTAAATTTAATAATATTTTTTTTTCGGAAAACGTTTTAAATTTTCCGGGAGCGAATACATGTCCTATACAGATGTACAGAGTGCACAAGTATATAAAGTTTTCTATTCAGGACGTGCAACTTCATGTATTATATGAAAATTTTAAAGTAAGTTTTCATTCGCCGCTTCTGTTTCCAGCTGTTTCAATGTACCCTTTATGGAGCCATGTTGGACTTCTGCAACACACCATTCCAGTAATGTAAAATTATATCAAAACCCTGTAGATCGACTTTCCTCGGTGTTGTATACGTCAATAACAAAACAATCAAAGGATTTAGGAACAAATCGGCTTACTAGATGGTGACACTTCTAAAAGGTTAGCATTCATATGATGAACGTGTACAAACCGGTGTAGCTCACTTTGAAAGTGATTTATTGGTGAAATAGTGATATTTGGCTAATTAAACTGATATGAGTAAAAGGTAAGTTGATGGATTTCAATAATCAATATATCTATTTTTCTGCAGAGTGATGTATTTTTTTTAATTTTTGTTTGGTATTCTTGTGTTGCATGAATGCAAATATTGCGCGTTTGTGATAGATTTTTTTCTCGTGTATTTGAATGTTGGTTATTTCTTTTTCAGGATCAAAATGAGTCGTAATTTGCGTGCTTATACCACTCCAGAGCTGGAAAATATATTAGGAGAATGGGAAGACAGTGAAGATGGACTAGATTTGAGTGATTATTTAGAATTACCTACCTATTTTGAAAAAAAAGGGAAATCAATTTAAACGCACAAAATATAAAAAGAAACTGTATTAAACTCTAGCTATCATAATATTATGTTCGTTGTTTGTTACAACTGAACTTATGACACGATTTCAGAAAATAGGACTTTGGTACTTGTCTTATTTTCTGACATCGTGTTTTATGATAACGTGTTCGATTCTATGATGGTCTGAAAGTATCCTTTGGAAGGTAATGAAGCAGTATGGCTGCTTGGGCTACTTCTATCAATAACCTCACAGGGCTACCTTGCATCTTTGCTACTCAACCAACTCCAGACATTATTCCAACGTTCTATACGAAACAAATAGACATTTTCAACCTTTTATGATAACAGTGGCCTTGCAATCAGTTATTCGCGTAGCTCTTACAACACAAACAATAATGTTGAAATTCGCTTACCTCTCCAAATTCGGTCAGTCCATTGGCCACGGGTGCTTCGTTCGATGAGTCGGCCCTGAAAGGAAGGAATAAATGACGCAAAAAGGAAAACAATTGTACAACAAAGATATTCATGTTATTTACATGTAAAAAAGATACGTTCGCCATTATTAATTCGCAACGCTTTCTTTGGCAGTCGTCCGTCTCACAAGATACTGACGTTTAGCAGGACTACTATAACATACCGGACGGTACCGGACGTAAAGAATAGCACCATCCCATTTCACCCCGTAGGTGTCGTAGAAGGTGACTAAGGGACTTACCAGAAAATGGGCAGCAGCGTTCTCTATGTATTTTACTACCATACTGCGATCGCCAACCCGCCTGCCAAGCGTGGCGATTATGGCAAACTCCCCCTTTTGGGGGCGGCCTGTGTCCAGCAGTGGATGTCTTTCGGTTGAAATGATCAAACAAAACTATACTCGGAACTAGTCGGGCGGGACTGCTGACAGTTGCAAGCGAGCCATATTTTCTTTTGTCACAATGTATTGTGTCCGGTGGGTTGTTATCGAGCATTGTCTTCCGTTTTATTTTCTTTATATTTTCCACTTCTCAAAGTAGTTGGCGGTTCCGCTAAGAATAGAGGAATGCTATGTCCGCGCGTGCATGCACGAACTCAGGAAAATGATCAAGGGAAATTATTATTGTTTGAAGTTTTTAAAGTGGAAACTTCTTTAGGCGCGTTGAGAACTTTTTGGGTGAACAAAAATCATGGAACTTGCGTCATCGTCACCGAACGCTTTCCATAAGCTATATTTATACTGTGTATATCTGGATGAACGAGCACACGCATGAGTCTTTTGGAAAAGTCCCTTTCTTTCATTAGGAAATTCTAATTCTTTTATCCCTTTCTTTCCTTCATGAACGATATGGATTAGTTACCTATAATATGAACCTAAACTATAAACGGTGGCAGACACATCGACGCGTAAACTGTAGGTAACCGTTACCATCAGCACATGATTAAGAACTTCCCTGCGTTGATAATTTTCGTCGGTTATAAAAAAATCAATTATAATTTATTCCTGTTATCATTCATAACGGCAAGTAAAATATAAGTTAATGTTTTGTTGCGAAAGTTGAAACCTGCAACCGGAAATTAGCAAAATACGAATTTCGTTTGTGTGAACTCAGTAGAAGTTCGTAATATCGAGTTGGACGGGTACAGTCAGCCTCATTAAGATGTATACATCTATTAATTTAATTGTGTAAATTGTGTGATGAAATAGAGACAGAAATTTAAACTAAGTGAGAGAGATTGTGGCTAATTAATAACTCAGGTGGATCGATTAGGTTAAGCTACGCTTGCCGCAGTTGATACATGGATGGGTGCCTATGTTTTCGTGCCTCGGATCGCACGTTTAACCATTGATCCCGGCGGTCAATCGACAGATAGACAGTCCTCCTAAAATACTGGTATTCGACTACATTTGGTTAGACTGGTAGCCGACCCTAGCATAGGTAAGGCAAATCTAGGCCTGAAATCTAGGATGACTTGGTATCTACAGCCCGCAATTAACAAAATACGAAGTCCGTGATTTACAGCGAGGCAGGTAGGGTTTTTTTTTGGGTGGAAAATCATTAAATAACTTCTCCCGCTCTGGGTGGAACAGGAGGGCGTGTCAGACTTTTACTGACTAAAACCGAACCGTGTTCCCTCAGTAGCCCGTATGCCAGGGGCTGTGGTATCTCTTTCGAACAAACCCGCACCCCTGGCCTTGCGGGCCCCATCATTTTGTGCTGACATCTCTTAAAGGCGCGCGTGGAACACAACGCGCCGTTCACTTGGGCTTGGTCCTTACCGGACAGCGAGCTACCCATTGCTCGCTGTCCGCAAGCCCATGCCTACGGTGGCCGGAAATCGGCCTGGGATTCCCGACGCCCAGGGCGTCTCCGTATCCTAGACAGGTAGGGTCAGCTACAAAAATATGTATACACCTACAACAATTCATTTAATTGTCTGTAATCTTTGTTTCAAAATATTGCATCAATGTCTAGCCACAAAACATATGACGCATAGGGTACTTTGATATAGCTACACATTGATATAATAGGAACAGATATAAAGACAATCAAATTAATTCTCATCGAGGCTGACTTAAGGATCACTTCGTGTGAAGTCTCAATATTCAGTATTAAAATCGACGGTAATGGAATAGGAATCACGAAATTCAAAACCACGCGCGTTCCCGTCGTTGAATCAAGCCAGGCCTAAATAAACGATGGTTTTATTGGCAACATAAACTGGCCTTTCAAATGAATTTGTCATCGTTTGTCATTACTACCGAACGATTTTCACTGCTTGTATACCTGGACGCAAGGCCTGAACCAGGGTGTCTCATTGGATTCTCTCAACATAGTAAATTGATTCGTACTGATCCCATACACATTCCCACATAGAGGACAATCTGCAACAACCCCGTCACGACCAATCAAACGTCCGATGTATGTCGAAATGAAACTATTGTGATTTTGACCTGTCTTTGGAGGGGAGTATAGGTGCAAGGTTTGGCTCATACAGAAGGCAAGCGTACATGAGTGACTTCACCAGAGTGGAGGTCAGAACTTATCCCACGAGAACGTACTGCCGAGGTAAAAGTATCCTATATGTTAATCTACGCTATAAACTATCACTGTACCAAATTTCATCTAAATCCGTTCGGCCGTTTTTGCCTAATTGAGTGAAAAACATCCAAACATCTAAATATCCAAACATACAAACTTTCATATTTATAATTATAGCAGGATCCTTAGTAGGCGTGTAAGATTCATTCATATTTGGCGTTTCGAACGGATTAGGAAAGCTCATGTCTTGCTAAAAATAGGTTTCATGCTGCGAGAAAATTATAATTGGTTGAAAACTTGGTAAACGGATTGATGATTACATTTATTCGATGAGTTGACTTGGTAATGTTAGCCATTTTAACGCCATAGTCCATAAAACCTGCCAAAAAGGTCCGAAATTCTGACAACTAGTCTTACCAAGGGGTATCATGAGTTATCCCGTCACTGGGTTGTGGAGGTCAGATAGATAATCGCTCCATTTAAAAGACTGGTACGTATTCTGCTGAATACGGTAAGACTGAAAGCCCCCAACCGAATTGGGAAAAGGCTAGGCAAATGATAAGTCCATAAAAAACGGCCATGTTTGAGTTGGACTCCCACACAAAAGGTTCCGTACCACCGTACTATATTTGGTTGAATGTTGTTTTATCTTCAAACCAAATATTACATGAAACATTTTCTGGGAAACGAAATTCTATGAAATTTCTGTCTGCGAAACAAGGGGACACCACTACACATATTTAACACTACATACTTTTAAAAAAACACGTTTCTTGTGTGGTGGGACCCCTTTAATTTCTAACTTTTGTAGCTAAAGAGAATAGTTGTGCAGTTTGTTTTGAGACAATGCAACTTATGTCTCGCCATGATAGGAGCGCAGGTAGTTACTCGTAAGTACATGTGTACTACTCCTCGGGGTGTTACTTAATAAGCCGTTATTATGTTGTTATTATTATGTAATTGATACTTATGGTATAATTGACATCGACACCCCAGGTGCGGCCACACGGACAATGGACAGGACACGTAAGCTGAGGATTTTCTGTTAAAAGAAAAAAAAAGCCAACAAACGGAAGAGCCTATTGGACATGAACTTCATGAAAATTTTTTTTTTTTTTTTTGTTGCTTTGTTCTTGTTTATATTTTAGTGATCGATTGTATAGTATAGTAAATAAATATAATATATTTAAGATTTTGTAATAAGCATATTAATATTAATCTGAGTTATATTTATTTATTAAAAAGAAACAATAACTTAAAGGACTTACTCACACTAGACTTGTTTCTCTTTTATTTTATATTACTAACTGAAATACCTAAGCCTAACGAGAAATATAATAACGAAATTTTAATCTAATTCAAAAAATAAGTAATTATTTTTTTCGAGGAAGAATATTTCTATCTGAAATTCATGACGTTCATGGAGCGTCTCACTTAATAAATCTAAAACGTGTCGTATAGCGGGAGTGCTCGGGTGGCGGACTGAGAATTAATTGCTACTACAGTGTACGAGGGACAAGATTGCCTCGGATATCTAATAGAAATATTGGTATGACAAGGAAGTGGTGAACAGATTTAGAATGAAAACTGCTCAGATTAAAAGATAATGGAGTGGCGCTGTGGTCTTATTAGGACGAGAAATGAGCTGTTAAAATAATAATTGAGTACCAAACACCTAAAATAATTGAATTAATTAAAAGCCATGTACTGTTAGACCAATAAATTGTTTGAGAGACTGACTTACTACATCAGTTACCCGTCTATTAGACATTTCATTTCAATCTGATAGGAAATGCTGACCATCAGATTCATCTATTTTTTTTAATAATTGATTGTCGTGTTAAAATGTTTGTACACACGGCTACACATCAAGCTTTACTTTTCTGATCTGAGAGCTGATCTCGCATTGTATATAATTTCCGTACAGTGCGAGAGCAGTGTAAACTGGGAATTTATTGTATTGCTTGATGTGTAGCCGTGCGTACAAACGTGCTTACAGAAATGAAGTTACTTATCATACGACTGACAGATGGCAAATTATTTCATCACCACTGTTCTTAAACCAGTTATGGAAAATATTGTGAGGAAACCAAAATTCGACGACATATTTTGACATCTAACAACACGCACTAAGCCGCGTGAAGGATTACGACCTCTCACAGAGAGCATGCCTGTATCCCAGCAGTGCAAACATCATAGACTGATTGTGCTGACACTTGTGATTTCAATATACCACAGAGAGTCGGGGATGCCTCGGCGGCCGCTGCTAAACGCGGCATTGTTCGCTGTTTCCGCACTAACCAACTGTGTCGTGATTTCTAGGCAGACATGACACAAATGGTGTTTAGAAACTGACGACTTTATAAAAAAAAGAACAAAGAATGCCACATATTAATACAGGTACCTAGTTCAAATGATGCAAACAAGATAATAGGTACATGTACAATGTAGTAGGTACCTAATTAAATGACTACCGGCACGTCACTCGGCCATACGCCTTTTAAATGCCCTTTAAATTATACGCCTTTTTTGACAGCACTCTGTCCGACCGATAGCTTTAAATGCACTGGTTGCATGGAAAAATGTGTGTACCATGGTGTGGTTTAGTGGTCTAACGTATTGTAGAAATTATTAATTGTTTTAAAAACAATTGGTTTTAAACATTCGTTATTGGTTCTCTTCGCGGCAAGAGAGCTTTGCGAAAGAGGTATACATTTTTGTAGAATTTAGCACCTGCGTGGTTTAGCACTAACTTCTCGATTGGTTATTTGGTTAATCTGGTATTATACTAGAATGGTTATGGTTTGGGTATTGGTTCACGATCACTGACTTAATGATACGAAATTAAATGGTTTTAAAGGGTATATTGACAATACAATTTATCCTAATATTAAATGGTAAATTTAAGCTAAATTAGCACTAAAATGTTTTGATTTCGTTTGGCTTGAGTTACGCGATTGGTAGTCACACACGAACTGACTGGTAATAGTTTCGATTCTTACATGCATTTATGGAAATGCATCCAGGCAAAAGTGCTTAGCTGTGTGGTCGCAAATATTGTACCGATTAATTATTTTTATTTTATTTAGACCAATGAGAATGTTTAAATCATTCAACTTGACTGTATCTAGCTTCTAGTATAAATATTGCGATCACCTATTTCGATTTCCTCGCGCCAAAGCTCGAGACGAATTGTAATATTGAGAGCTCGTCGTACTAATTTCAGAAACATGTCTAAACGAGCTGTCTACATTGGATAGTTTGAAATTGAAAGGAGCTCCCAATTCTTAACTTTTAAAAACTGAATTTTAACAAGTTATTGACTGGCTTCCGATTGGAAACTAACTAACTTTCAGTAGGATCGAGAATATGAAAATGAATCTGGAAATGTGCTGAATTTTAACAAGTTATTGACTGGCTTCCGATTGGAAACTAACTAACTTTCAGTAGGATCGAGAATATGAAAATGAATCTGGAAATGTGCTGAATTTTAACAAGTTATTGACTGGCTTCCGATTGGAAACTAACTAACTTTCAGTAGGATCGAGAATATGAAAATGAATCTGGAAATGTGCTGAATTTTAACAAGTTATTGACTGGCTTCCGATTGGAAACTAACTAACTTTCAGTAGGATCGAGAATATGAAAATGAATCTGGAAATGTGCTGAATTTTAACAAGTTATTGACTGGCTTCCGATTGGAAACTAACTAACTTTCAGTAGGATCGAGAATATGAAAATGAATCTGGAAATGTGCTGAATTTTAACAAGTTATTGACTGGCTTCCGATTGGAAACTAACTAACTTTCAGTAGGATCGAGAATATGAAAATGAATCTGGAAATGTGCTGAATTTTAACAAGTTATTGACTGGCTTCCGATTGGAAACTAACTAACTTTCAGTAGGATCGAGAATATGAAAATGAATCTGGAAATGTGCTGAATTTTAACAAGTTATTGACTGGCTTCCGATTGGAAACTAACTAACTTTCAGTAGGATCGAGAATATGAAAATGAATCTGGAAATGTGCTGAATATTCTCCCAAAATTCAATGCAACAAGTATCTGTACCAGGCGCTCAGAAGACATGGGACTACCTATATTTTTTTCAATCCGTCGTCGTCTTTGTATACCGTACGCGAACGCCACACAAAAGTAATATTGTAATATCGTACCTTTTTCGTATGAATGGAATAACACCTCGTTTGTAAAAAAGGCAAAGGAGGGGGAGTCGGTGGGGAAAATACGTATCGTAACTTATGTTATGTTACGGTAAGGGTGATTATTTGACAGTTATAATTTTCGTGTAAAAGTCGAGGTAAAAGTACAAAATTAATCGTAATCATCGGTGATCATTAATTATGTAACCTAACATTATCAACTAAAACCTTCTGATTTTCGATGTTTGGTGAAACTGAATCAGCCCGATTGCGAGATAAGCCAGCTTTTATTAATACTTATTCGAGAGCCCCGTTTTATATTGATGAAAGCTAGTTTGTCTCGTGTCTGGTGGAAATTACAAAATATTCAACGTAAATATTAAAAAATCTTATCCCCGCGATCTTTTCATCCAATCTTAGAAACAAGCAGCTGAGCCCGCCGACGCCGACACCAGCTTCTCTCTTAAATCTAGATATTTACTTTGTTAAGTTTCAAGGAATATTTTTTTCAATTTTCAGTTTTAATTGTGCGTTTTTTTCTTTTGTTGAAGAACAATTGAGTTTACTTCAATTTCCACCCCGCTTTGTGAAAGAAATGAGAAACAACGTGGTAAACGCTTGTCTTCGTCGAATAATACAGGATTAGGAGTTTTTGTAATCGACTTTTAAGGGCCGCGTTCTTTTCTTCTTGTGACGTAATTATTTAAAGACCGATGAGCAAGGACGCTTTAATGTTCTTATTTTAGAATATGAAAAGGGGCTCATTTAATTAGATCTTTACTTTGTTCATAACAAAGCGCGCAAATGAAATATCAACAGTTTGTTGATATTTATATCAACAAACTGTTGATATTTCATTTGAAAAAGTATGTTTTAATCATAACCGTGACAGATAGACAGGGTAAATTTTTATCCAGTGCGCAAATTGTAACCATGAATTCAGCATATCATTTTAGAGCCCCTAGTGCAGAAATTTTTCGCCGGTTGTACGAAAAAAAAATCTGCTGTTTCATAGACAAGTGCAATACCTACGCGGTCAAAATGTATGGAATAGCTGTTTTTTTTTTGTGTATCCGGCGAAAAACTTCTGCGGTAGGGGGATATCAAAAATGATACAACACGTTTCAACATATTCATAACAACGAACGCAATATGATTCTCATGAAAATACGTGATTTTGTTCGTAATCACGAAAACATAGCTTTATGATTTAAAGGCTGAGGGAAACTTGAACCAGACCGGTTTCACGTTGACAGAACCATAGGTTTTACTCAGAGACACTCACCCCGAGAATGGCGTGCAATGGAGGAACTTACACTCAGCATCGAGTGGATAAATGCAGAAGAAGTACGTGAAAACATGAGTATGGAGTTATGGACCCAGGACGAGTTTGATTTCCCTGTCAGACTAAAGTGTTACTGAGTTTTCTATCAAGGGTTTTGCAGTAGCAGCCTAGTCTCTGAATTTGTAACTGAATAGGCTCGCCCCATTTTGTCACATTTATGTGGTAGAATAAGGTGGTTTAATAAATCAAAATCAAAAGTCATTTATTCAAACTAGGCTGAGAGTCAGCACTTTTCGAACGTCAAAATTACATAAGACAGTCCCCCAAAAACGCCCACCCTTCGACACTTCCTAGTGCTTTCGCTGGGAAGAAGAAGTGGCGCAACAAACTCCCCAGCAGCACTCGTTCGTAGATACACCACTGCTGAAAACAGGCATGATGTTATGTGTTTATTTGAAAGTTCGCAACCGCTCGATCCCAAGGCAAATTATAATTTAAAAGTGTAGGTAACAACACCCAAGAGCCCAAGCGACAATATCTCCAAAATGCAATTGTGACTACAATTGCTTTTCGACTCGACTTATCACTAAAGCGTCATGTCCCAACTCACCTACTCGTATGTACCGCAAATGTTACTGACTTACCGTGTCCGTCCTTTACCGGAGACTAATGTTAGTCTATTAAGCAACACATTAGATGTTAGAATTCAAAGTATTTAGTGCGGGTGACATTACAAATTAATGCCACGTCGTTTGTACAGACTAAGTCTTTGTGTTATATCTACCCTCACTATACATATTTTCTGCTAGCTGTGCCTGCTGCGTCTTCATGTATAATTTTACAAATCAACGGAAACTTGAATTAAAATATATTCAGAATCGTGGGAAAATACTAAATTCAAATTGAAGATCAATTATTTTTTTGTTTTCAGAACGGGTCAGTTCTTGACCCCAGTCAGGATATTTTTAAGGATAATTATTAATTTTATTTATTTATTTGAAAGGTACACCAACGATCTATTCACTTTTTATTTAATAAAAATTACATAATTATGCATTGAGTTAAGGTGAATTTGTCACTAACAAACGTACATAAAAAATAGAATCAAACGACAAAACATAGTTAAAAACAAAATCATAAGCGAAATTAGAATAAAAAAATCAAAATTAAAATTATTACATCTGCCTAGCCTTTTCCCAACTATGCTGGGGTCGGCTTCCACTAACCGGTTGCAGTGAAATACCAGCATTTTACATGGGGCGACTGCCTTAAAGTGGCAAGCATATGTGGCAAAATAACAAAAAATGAAATAAAATAAAATAAAAAAAAGTTGGTAATGGATGATCCGGGGCAAGATTGACTTCCATTTTATTTATATTTTGGAAGTTGTCTTTTGTAACTGTTAAAAGCGCTCATTCCCAGTTTAATTTCCATAGAATACATGACACGTCTCATTTTTCCAAACCTGATATTACTGACAATACGAAATATTTATCTAATAATTTCAAAATTGACAAATTTCAAAACATATTAAGGTGTTAAATAAAACACAAAAAACTATGAAAAACATGTCCAATTTTTGGATTGTCGGGTTAAATTAAATAGGGCGGTACTGCCGGCTCCCCTCGCTTGCACTTAGCCCGTCACGTCGCAGATGGATTGCGGACACAAACACCGATGCTTAGAAAAGATTTAACGTAATTAACAGACGTTGGATAAGGAGTCCGGAGATTTGTTCAGCTTTATATCAACTTATAACGCTTGAGTTCAAGGAAAGTGATTTAATGTAAGTGCTTCTGTGCTTTCGTGTCCAGACGTTTTAAATTGATGGTGGTGCGTGTTTAGGAATTAAAGTGCTTGTAGTTTATGTCTGAAGATTGTTTTATTCGGAGGGGGAGAATAAGAGAACTTTTAAGCCGTTAAAAAAGGGTTACGGAAAAATTTATAAATTTTATATTATTATGTAGAATACGAATTCATTCCTGCCTCATTGGCTTGCGGATGGAACTCTGCTTCTGGTACAAATGCAATCAAATTGATTAATACTTTAAATTAAATTAAATTTGAAATAGATATGTTATAATTAAATTATTATTCTCGTTTATTTTCTTTGATACGTAATATTTTTTTTTTAATTAATCCAACAAAAACATTTATAAATATAAGAAATAGTGGCCCATCGGCATCAGGAGCAGGGTCCATGATGTCGGTGGTCAAGGCTCTAGAGAAAGGAACCTCCTGACTATGCGTGCCGTGTCCAGGAGTACTGCTTTCTGAATCAATCCCCTGATCCAGCCGCGCATTGAGAGCCTCCTTAGGTGTTGGTCGAGGCTCTTCGCTATTAGGTCATTTACTGTAACGATTATCGGTACAATGATTGCTGAGTCCACGTCCCACATGTCTACAACTTCGTGAGCTAAGTCAAGATACTTGATTTTCTTATCTTGCTCAGCTTTCACGAGATTCTCGTCATGAGGGACAGCGATATTGTGACTGTCTGTTATCTATTTAATAGCAAAACATTATA
This sequence comes from Polymixis flavicincta, assembly GCA_949987655.1. NCBI lineage: Eukaryota > Metazoa > Arthropoda > Insecta > Lepidoptera > Noctuidae > Polymixis > Polymixis flavicincta. The sequence goes on along the minus strand of OX465171.1, from coordinate 2,203,644 downwards.
TTTAATTTTAAAATTGTCACACGGTTCCGGGCCTCTTAGAAAACACATTAAGTGTGAACTTTATGATCAGACAGCTCGACAGGGGGGGGCCCTAATAAATAACGAAGTATCTTAGTTCTTTAAAATCCTAAAACAATATTGAACTCCTTAGAAACCCATTTCATTTATATTGTATGCGCACTTATGCCAGTTATCGGTCAAAAGCAATATATTACGTCATTTAAAGATGCAATATTCTTACAAATTCCAAGAACAACGGACAAGTTAGCCACATCTGGTTACCATCAAACCCAAACGAACCCTTAGAAACAATAATTGAGAAATTGGACAAAGAAACGATTCTGAGAGAGTGACGCGCAACCCAGGCGTGGTGGTTCTAGGATGGGGAAAGGATGTTTTTAAGTCGGGACAGTTAGTTTGGGAGCACGGTAGGAGACGGTCGATAGAGCTAGGCTTGGAGACTATGTTTCAGTGAGAGTGTTGTATAATTCGTTAAGTACTTGACAAATGTACCAGGTTAGACTAGGCTATATTAGTCTAGAATGAGCGTAAGTAGCGTGCAAGGCGCGTGAATCCCAGAAAGCGAGTTTGTGAACGAGTTGGTTTTGGACGGCGAAAGATGACGGACGGAGTTGAGAGTCCAGACTAGTAAAGTTAGGCGAGATATACTCAGCGAGATAAAATAGTGTTGCGAGCTGTGAGGGATGGTGCAGGGAGTAACTGGTAATAGACGCAGTATTTGTAAGTGATTTGTATTCTAATTCACTCCAAGGAATTACCTGGTAAGCGACAACTTCAATCTTTAGTAATAGTGTGTGCATTGTAATAACTGAGACCTGGTTTTATGGTTCTCGCAGGTTGACTGTATATTGTGAATTATACATAATAGATTGGTGATATCGCAGTGGAGCTATAAATGATCATTTGTACATAACAGATTGGTGATATCGCAGTGGAGCTATTAATGATCATTCCTTTCAGTATGGCGTAACTACTTTTATGTGTTAACTGACTTTATAATTAATATTAACTACTCTTGTATTGCGTGTCTACTTCCTATTCCGTACCTCGGCAGATATTTGTCACTTACAGTTGGTTTTAGGGAAACGGGGAAGGCCTCCCGCCAAACTTGACTTTGAGCGTAAAGCTCTGACTTTGACGACTGTTGACTTGACTCATCACATTGGGAAGGCAGAACCGTAAATAACTCCTTTCGAGTAAACTAGGCTATAAAGTCGAGCTATTATTGCATTATAAACCGACCAAACGTTAGTGATGATTTCTGTTTCCAAAAAGGTCTCGCCACAAAACATGTTGCGTGAGGATTGTGGCTTGCAGGTCTCTGGGAGAGGGGTTAGACATCACACACGTTCACTAAAATATATTGGTAGCCGTTCTAAGAACGCTAGGGACCGTGTCTCGTTAAAACTCTACACCCGGCAGATTGTACGCCTATTTCTAAATCGTCACTATTTAGCGAGACACGAAATCTGGATGCACTGCATCCTCTAAATGGGGAAGATTAAGGAGATCTGAAGTGACGATATTCCACTTCGGCACGCACCAATTACGATCGCAATGAGTTCTGCTAGAGACTGAGTCTACGGTGCGCTTGTGCGAGTCTTGTGGTATCTTAGAAAGGGGATAGGCAGTCACAAGGGTGACGTTCACATGAGTACGTGTTTAAAACTACTCAAAACTTGTCTTCCTCAATAACAGTTGAACTTCGCAGTACGCTGTCTTAGGATTGAGTAAGACATTTAATTGCTGCTTAGGGAGCGTGTTCTATTAGAATCGTATAGTGTCCTCAGAGGTTCTATGCGTTAGGTCTAACAGAGCACGTACAATGAGGCAAACGTTGTAAAACGGTTCCCCGTCTCACTAAAGTGGGTAAATAATAAACAGATAAATTAACGTAGCTATAAATAATGAATTTAAGCGCAAGCGCAACGATCCCTTCACCCCTCCACATAATTAAGACTTTATTGCAGATATTAGACTTCACCTGTGAGGGAGGAGAATTATGTGTGTTTGTTGGTATGACTGAGTGAGCAATATGTAGTTATCTTAGGTTGAGAGTATTATTAAAGTTCTTATAACTAACTAGACAGATACGTGTTGCTGGGGAGTTTGTTGCGCCACTTCTTCTCCCCAGCTTAAACACTAGGAAGTGGTGACGGGTGGGCTCTTTGGGGCTGTCTATAGACTTTTATGAGAGTTGATCCACAACTCTATCTAAATAATTATTCTTAGGTTTTGATTCTCCATCCTTATCTACTTAGTACTAAAAATTGAATCTAGATTTCTAACTCTATTATTTATTCATCTCAGCTTTGCGTCACTTTATGGAAGTGTTGACTGAGAATCTCTCTGCTACTTTTAGCTTTCTGAAAACTCATCCAATGTGTTTTCATATATGAATTCTTAAGTATAATTTAAAGCTATTTGGAATTCATATAAAGTAAACCGGTGGGAGAGCGACCAGTCCGGTGACGAGCTCTACAGAGCCGTACGGGGAGGAGTGCGGTCCTTCCCCCTTAGGGGGAACCGACCCAAGAACTAATATTAACATAATTAGGAAAAACGAAAATTTTATCAGCCTGGGGTCATTTAGGAACAGTCACAATATCAACAATCATTGCACGACGATCTCGGCGATCTTTCACCACAATATCAGGCTTATTGGCTACAATAGTCCTGTCAGTGATGATAGATCGATCCGAGTACAATGTGGTGTGACCATTCTCGAGAACTGGGTCGGGCACATACCTGTAATATGGTACTTCAGACTGCACAAGGTTGTACTGCAAAGCAAGTTGCTGGTGGATAATCCTAGCTACTAGATTGTGTCTGTGCAAATACTCGCTGTTAGCAAGACGAGAACAACCGGAAACGATATGTCGGATTGATTCACCGGGACGGTGGCATGCCCGACAGATGTCAACCGTACCATCTTTGACAATGCATTTCCGATAGTTGTTCGTCATGCTAACTTCATCCCTAAACGCACAAACAAAACCTTCGGTTTCCCCGAAGAGGTCGCCAAAACGCAGCCAGAATTCAGACGCCAAAAAGTCTACATCAGGCTCATGAAGAGCCCGAAAAAAGCGTGCGTGAAGCTCTTTAACTTGCCATACTTCCTTACGACCACTAGTATCCAGTACTGCAGGTTTCCGCCAGTTCTCTTTCGCCAAGGAGAGTGGGGTGGGGCTCTTGTCCACTGCGACCCACGTCAGTGTGAAGGAAATATTCCCTGAGACTGCAAATCTCGCGGTTGTGGAGGGTTTTAGTATTTAAAGAGCCTCGACCCCCACACTTCCGTAGGATGTACAGTCTCATCAGTGATGACCGTGGGTGATGCATTCGATATGCCGTCAGCAATGTACCTTCCTATCCAGTGCTTCAAGTTCCGTTTGAGTCCATTTGAGTATGCCGAAAGAATACATCATGACCCAACCGTTGAAGTCACGCACCTTGTTTCCGCCTGATAAAAGACTATTTGACACTTTATTCAGACGGGCAAAGAAGCGCTCCTTCAACTATTGTTTCATGTCGACAGCATTGATGCCTAATACTTCCGACATACCTAAATACTTGTAGGTTTCGGTTGAGGAGAGTGATCTAATGTGTATAGAATCCGTAGGTTGGGATCCCACGGATTCTATAATCCCTCCTCGCTTTACATACATGACTGCACATTTGTCCATACCAAATTCCATCCTGATGGCGCTACTGAATGTTTCTGTTACCTTCTGTAGCTCCATCAGTTGCAAATTGTTGGGAGCAAAGAGTTTCAAATCATCCATGTAAAAGGAGGTGTAATATCACCTGACCACCTCTTCTCAACCGATAGCCCAGACATGAATCCTCCAGCAGTGTGCACAAAGGATTCAAGGCTAAGCAAAACCAAAGCCGACTCAAACTATCGCACTGAAATATTCCACGCTCAATCCTAATCAGTTCATCGGTCCCCCGGATCTGTCGACATCATGGATACAGAAGGACCGCCTTCATTGCCTCATACACGACATCAAGAAGGTGCGTAGAGTTGTGCCTATTTTGTATAACTCCAGCACCCTCATGAGCCATGTATGTGGCACCGAGTCATAGGCCTTCCTATAATCTATCCAACATGCCCACAGATCCTTCCGAGATCTACGAACCTGTTGGCTTATGGCCATGTCTATAAGGCGCAGCTCCTTAGTACTGCGAGACCCATTCTTACATCCATTCCGATACACCGACATAATAGCGTTGCTTTCAATATGGTTTGAAATTTTTGCTATAAGAATGGATGTAAGAACTTTATAGACCGTCGGTAAACATGTAATAGGTCTATAATTTTTAAGTTCCACAGTACTACCTGATTTATGGAGCAGGTGGATAATACCTCTCGTAAAGAACAGTGGTAGCGACCCAGTCTCTAAAGATGACTGGAATTGTGTAGCTAAGCAGGCGTGTGACCTTTGTAGCCATTTTATCCAGAAATTGTGCAGTTCGTCCGGTCCTGGAGATTTCAAGTTAGGCAGCGGACGAACTGCATGGGCCACATCCAGAGGACTGATGGTGATTGCCTCCATGTCTAGTATTCACCTAATCACCTTCAATGTGACTGACGGGCACCGACCAAATGCTTATTATTATTATACAGATTGATTATTAGAGGGTATTCTTAGTTTTTGAAGCACGCAAGTCATGGGCATAGTCGTAGCTACCCTTCGTGAACGTTCGCAGCCATTACTCTTCAAGCACTTCCTTGTACAGACAATACTGTATTTCTATTTTAGTTGGTCTAAGCAGATACTATTCGATAGCCTTCTGTTTCTCTCTTAATCGTAACAGGAACATCATTTAGGAAGCAATCTCTTCGTTCACATATTATTCCGAATGGCGTGGACTCGCGCGTCCTCACTCGCGCCACAATTACGTTTAACTTTTAATAACATCGCACTGAATGTTCTTGTGACGCCAATTTCTGAAAGTTGTTAACAGTCTACAGTTTAACGGCTTGCTTGAGTTGCGCTCATTCGAACAAATGACGCGTTTAGCGATACTTGTAGTTTTATGCAGAAAATATTTCCGTTATATAGTTTTTTGCTGTTTTATTTATACGATGGCTTTGCTATATAATAGAGGTTTCTCAATGCATAAATAATCATCATCATCATTTCAGCCGAAAGACGTCCACTACTGGACATAGGCCTAAATAATGCATAAATAGAACGAATAAAATGAGTAATCAATTTGTTTTCCACCCTACTACCTAATTTAGTAAAGTTTGCTTGATTTTAATAAGCTTGTTAATGTATACGCATTCCCCATGAGATTTTGCTCCTATTTTTATCGTCGCTATCTGTCAGTAGCCCACCACAGGGCGATATGTACAGTCTTCGTAGGCCGTAGCTAATATCCATCAATTTAAAAGTATATTACAGTACGAGTACGTAAACTGACGAAAACAATATTTAATTGCTCACAATGCTTAATGTCACGAAAAGTTTTGACCATGCTCTTACTTTGTGACGTAAGAGTTTTGAATCTAAATTTTGTCTTCCTCTCTCACTTTAGAACATTTTATAGCTTGAAATAAACACAAACAAAACTGACGAAATAACAAACTTGAAATCGGCGTATTGATTTAGACCTAATCCTCGTCGTATTATACTTAATCGCTTGGATCGTCTTTTCAAACAATATTTGACTTTTTTGATTTCATAGCGCACGAGGCAAACAACAATGAAAAATCTATAATTAAAACGAATTATTTGCTAAAATACGGAAAACAGTGTTGCGATAAAATTTAGTTTGAAAACGTACAGGTCAAAACTTGGGACACTATTTTGACTAAAATTTACTCAAATTAGAACAAGTCCCGAAACATCAATGACAGTCATTAGTTTCACAAATATACGAGCAAACAGCATTGCATAGAAATGTTTACAGTAGCAAATGAAACGGCAGCGGCGCTTTCCGATACGCCTTTTCGAGCACAATTAATTGGAGTTTTAGTTGCGAACTTTGCAATGGTACATACAAACTCGTGTCGGCGACTATACATGAATAATTTATGGGACACTTTTTGTGGAAACACGAAAAGTTATTTATGATCACAACTCTTTTGTACTGCAAAAAAGTTTAGAAATAACTTTATGTCGATTTAATGAAACAGGTTTGTCTTCTTCAATTTGAATGCTCCAAGATTTAACTAATGCTGTTCACTTACCATGGAGTGTTGCAGGTGTGAGTGAGGGTCATGTAGCGGACGCCGAGCTGGTAGTAGGACCGGAGGACTCCCAACGAGTTGGCGATGGAGTGGCCTCCCTCGATGCCGATGAGTGAGGCGATCTTACGAGGTCGTGCGCTGTGGGCCTCCAGGATATCTAAAAGGAATGATTCTTCCTACATTCATTTGTTTTAAAATTGTACACACGGTTTCGGACGGGAATACCCTACGTGTGTCTTCAAAATTACTCGCAACTATTGTTTAGTTACCTATATTTATTTGTTTGCAAAACCTAATCAAAACGTGGACACGGCTCACATAACTCTGGAAAACATAAGCAAGGAGAGCAGTGGTAATTAAATATTTTACACAGGATAAAGTACCTGTTTGAGTTCGAACCTATGACCCGTAAGTCACGACCGTTACCACTGGGCCACCACTGAGAACATAGATGCTGAAACAAAAGTCATCTCCAGTTGCCCACTTTCTGAGAATACAAGAGTAAGACTTTTATGTCACAAATATGCTTCGAATGTTTTTCAAAAATATAATAATAACATTTGCCGTACAACTATTTGTGCGCTTCACAACATGGGCTGGTTACGAAGGATTTTATTATTTTACCGTTCTGTTCACTTCTTGTTATACGCTTTGTTTTGCAACTATTGTAAGAATGTGTATATTATGTGCCTAGTTTATTATGTTTGTGTCTTGTTCTTACCCACCTTTTAATACGAGTAAGAGTTACTTCAATAAGTGCATAATTATTGCGACTTTTTAATTGTGACCGTGTGTTACAGTCAGCAAAATTATATATTGTGTGTATCACACTACGCCAACTTGTCGTCTTAGATTATTTAGAATCATTTGTTTAGCCTTTTCCGAATTATGTTGGGGTAAGCTTTAATATTTAAAACGGGTATTGGCCTACTCATTTCCTTCGATTTTGATTGCCTACAATCTAGTTACAGATATTCCTTCTGAATTCACACTAAACCCACAGTACCTTCAACATCCAGATAAGTATAGGCAGTAGGATAATTACATTATAAGTGGTACAGTGGCCCATAAGGGGAGTGTACGAGGGCACATTCACCGACTCAGTGCCCCAAGTCAACCTCATCTGGTCGTGGTGCACCTTGCTGAATAACAAAGGAGGCTCTGACAACCGACAAATGGCGGGATAACCATTTTTAATACTTCGCAGCTAATTGGCGCAAATTAGCGACGGGCAGCAGCATCACTAGTGCGAAAAACTGTGATCTGCGATCGCCAACCCGCATGCCAAGCACAGCGTGGCGAGTATGCGCAAAACCTTCAGTGGCAAGCCAAATCCAACCACGGCCCCCAGTTCCCAGCCGCCTTGCTATTCCTGATTGTGGAGTGACGATCTTCGCAAGGTAACTGGTAGCAACTGGATGAGAGTTGCTGAAAATCGAGCGATATTGCGTGCAATTGGAGAGGCCTATGTCCAGCAGTGGACAGCTATAGGCTGATGATGATGGTGATAAGTGGTAAATACATGTAATTGTTCCATCTAATCTAACCATAAAGGTGGTTAGATTCGTCCGCACCAACAGCTTGCATGTAAAGACATGCAAGCTCTTAGTGCAGACTGTTTTCAAAGATTTTTTACAGCCGTCAGAGTCGTCACAAGCCCGTAAGTTTGACAACCAGTATTAACAAGGGGTATCGTGTTATCCATTTACTTGTTTGTAGAGGTTGACTAAGCAGTCGCAGCTTTTAAAATTCTGGTATGCAGCTGTGACTGGTTAGATTGGTATCCGACACCAACATTAAAGCCCAGGCCGACGATGACACATACCTGTAACTGAGGTGGCGAACTGCAGGTGCTGCGGATACTTGTCCACGAGGCGTTTGATGACGTCGATCTGTTCCAGGGTCAGCTGCACGGCGTCTTTGTTCTGTGTGGCACACGGAACGAATGCTGACCAGAACTGTGGAGGAAGAAAACATTGTCATGAGCTAGTGTAGACAATATGAAGTCTGATGACCGATCGTTAATGTGTGGCCTAATTAAGATAGTTCTAGCGCGAGATACGAGACTCACTTCCCTCAGTATGGTTGTCCAATCCTCGTGCGACTTTACCCAATGCACAAATGTTTTTTTTTTTTGTTCAGGTCAAACACAAAGTAGTCCTCTGTATTAGCGACCCAGACTAATTTTCCCTCGTTTGGTGAGAATTTTGAGTCAGAGTTTCACAGTAAATCCACATTTCACCGATTTCTGTAATAGGGGCTCGCACCATCACCGGACACAATATCATACTCAGGGACGCTACTGAAAAAAAAAACCAATAACACTTTGCCCAATCTGGGAGTTTAGGAACTCATGCTTAGCAGGTAAAAAAATATAGGTAATAGAAATATGATCATCTCCTTTTATAATGTCGTTCTATTTGTATTCTTAATACAGTTATTTATGATAAGAACAAGATGTTCTAACTTCCTAAAACAGTGACAAAGGCCAAATAATCATTAGTTTCTTATTTTGGTATTAGCGGTTCAAGAAGAACACTTCCTTACTATGGAACTATCGAAATAAATAAAAAAAACTATCCAGTTGCATTCGAAATCTCGCAAGTCTAGACTTGCATAAGTTTCAAAAATATTCCTTTAATTTAAGAGAAATTAATCAAATGTATCTAAAAGATATGTTAGGAGTAGTTCTAGATGCTGGCTCTAAGAACCTGAAGGCTTGGTTTGCAGGTCCCAGACCCATGTTACCTACTACAGCAGCCAGATGACTCTCATCATCATCTTTCTACCCAGGGGACCTACTCTATAAGTCCGGTAATAAAAATACGGGCCCGTCCGAAAGTGGTTCGAAACTTCGGAGTAAACAATACACCCGATTAATTAAGGCTTTCAGACCGGCAAAAACATGTCCGGAATGTGGACAGTAGTCAAATCGTGGTGTCTTTAATTTTTAGCTCGAGCCCCAACCTAATCTTATGTGGGTGATACGGAGAAGGAAATACCCATAACTTCGGCCAAAACTACGGATCTCGGTGCTAAGAGACTAGACTTCTCGTCTGTTCGTAAGATATTTTTCGTTCATACCGACGTAAATAGAACAGTGGTGCCCCAGTGGTAACGGCCGTGACTTACGAGTTGGAGGTCTTAGGTTCGAACCCAGACAGATGCTTTACTTTGTGTAAATTATTTAATCAACACAGCTCTCAAAACGGTGAAGAAAAAACAGCGTGAGAAAACCAGCATGTCCTAGAACCAACAAAATCGAAGACATGGGTATGTCATCTACCAAACCGCACTGGCCCCGAGTAGTGGATTACGCCCCACACCCCCTTCCTTTCCTCATCGGCTATAGACAAAACAAGTTTGGGACATACCTACATTTTGCACAAAGATATAACTTCCATTAAAGCTCGTTGCGAGATTTTCCAAACAACACATACCATAGAAATGGGAGCAGTGTAAAGTTGCAGCTACTTAGCAACGAGTAAGTTCTCACGCAGTGGATGGAAATCCACAAAATATTGAAGTAGTCCGAACACCGGTCAAGTTGAATAGAACTCGGAACTAGTTTCATACAGATCGGACGACGGTGAGGGGGTGGGTTCTACATAATATTAACTTCTATGTACTACACTTTGTCTAAAAATTCATAAAACTTGTGAGATGAGACTGCAACCACTCTTGATAAAATATTAGATAATTATGTGACGCTTCTACTGTGTTTGAAACCGTGCAACTCTTAGGGTATGTCTGAAATATTTAGTTTAAAGTCAGATTGCAAAGTTCGTATTAATAAATAAAAGATTGAGATGAAGATTAAACACGATAGTACTTCAAATAAACTTACATAGTCATACAATCGCAACTTGAAGTGAGCACTTAGGAAAACTGTGGCGGCAGCGGTTCAATTACTAAATTAAAAAAAGTGTTGCATGCATGGCATTAACTTTTCTTGGTGTGGAACTTTCACTGCTTATCAACGTCGCGGTATATTCGCTGGGCAGCCACTTCCGAGCATAATGCAAATACAAAAAGTAGAGAAAAATATTGTTGTAGAACGGATCTTATTCCTTACATGTCGACTTTGCGGTAAAATGTATTAAGAAAAATTAAATGATATACGGATTTTTCTCTCAAGGTTTATTCAGCGTAGTGCTATAAGTATGCGTTTCTAAGAATTGGATGCGAAGGGATTGCTTTCGCTAGCAATAAAAAAAAAAATACGCATTAGTAAATATGACGTACCGATAAACTAGATAGGTTAGGATAGGTTTCAAGAAAATGTTAAGTCTGTACAGCGCAGTCTCCCCACAGTCTGCACATCCAATCAGTAGCACTATAAAACATGAGGGCTTCAGGGATTAAAATACTCAAAAAGAGCATAGTGCGAAAGAACAGTGACAGGTTTGGTTTCTGTGAAAAATTTGCTGTGCGCGCTCTGTGGGCTGAAACAAGATAACGTTTCGACGACAGTACGCGGCGGCACGACTATTCCCCAAATCTATGTCTGGCCCGGGTAGGGGCTTACAAACCGGAATCAGGATTACGTCAGAACTTGAAACTTCGCGCCGTTAAATGCGTAGTTTATGAAAGACAAGTGGTATTTATTAACCGAATATAGCAAGATTTACGTAACCTCGCTTTAACTCATGAATTGAAATTCGCTAGAGTTAGAACTAGAGTGCTACAAGGACGTTTTGGCACCTGAATGATATTGACAGGGTGTTATTGGTAAACATTTGTGAAATTTTCACATAAATGTTATTGACAAAACAAGCTGGCGGCATTAGTTTCCATTTTGTTCAAGCTCCAAATAAATCTTGTAGAGTTGTTTAGAGCGGCTAAATTGGTCTTAACGTAAAAACCTAAGCGATGCTTGCTACGTTTGGCTCGTAGATGCGTGACCATACAAATCGATAGTTCGAGACCCCTCCGTTAGTCCTGGCTATCATTTGTAGATCGTCGTTACGGATAGATATAAGCTCAAAAATCTAACAACCAGTCTTACCAAGGGTTACTATGCTACCCAGGAACTAGATTGTGGAGGTCATAGACAGTCCCTCCATGTGAGATATTGATATTCTGGCCAGATTGATTGGTCTTAAAGGAAACAATATAGATTTTGACGATTTGTGACGTGCAAGTGACATACAAACTTACGGTAGTGTGGCAATGTCCCCAGATAGGTGTGTTAGTTAGAAGACGCTTCACGCCTTCAAAGTACCTGGTTTCATTTCCAACCAATTGAACTACCTAATAATTAAAATATCCTTGAAACAACGCATTTTCCAAACAGACACGTTAGTGTGCCACCATTCGGGTTGATCACATTTTGTTACAAGTTTCTGTAATAAGCACAGCTAAAGCCTTGATTTGCATAGGAACTGTCGTTGCTTAGAATGTTAACGAACATCTCTGTTGCCAGTACCATCTAGGACAAAGTACAACATAATAATAACTAAAACCATTTAAAAGTTAGGTATTCTTAACAATAGTAATTTGTGGAATAATGTCGAAAACTCACGGAACTCTTCTGGCTTCATTATCGAAGACGGCAAAGATAAGGGGCGGCACATTTTTATGGGTGGTTTCTGCATTTGACATTTTATTTTTATAAGAATAATTCAGTTTTTAATGCCTTATAAAAAGTTATGATTCAGCAAGTAATGTGCCCTAATTGCTTATTTCGCGTTCAAATGTAATATGGATTGGTCCAAGCAAAGTTTTAAGTGGAATGCTCAAATGTTGTCATAGTCTTGCTTATGTTGCAGTCAAAACTCTTAACCAGTCAAAAGTACTATTCACTAGCAAAATCAGTCAAAAGTACTTTTGACTGAACAGGTTGGTCAAAAGTGGTTTTGACTGAAAATTATTTAGTTGTAAGAAAATTAATGAACTTAATGAAAATAAACTCATCTTTTGCACTTTCAATCGTAAATTTATTTTACTGCATCATTCAAAATTGTGCAAGAAAGACGATATTGCATGGCAGTCCAAAAATTGCAAATTTATGCTAGCTAGTTCTTTAAAAAGAATTGCCTGAAAATTCGTAAATATAGGAGCCTTCCGTTCCCTTCATGATAAGAACTTTCAAGGAAAAGTTTACGGGTTTCACAAATAGTTGCGTTTTATCACCAGCCCAGACCCCAAGAGTTCAATGACCAACTATTTTTCACCGTATATTATGATAATGCCAGTGACCTCGCTACAAATTGTCTGAGGGTAGTCCGACGTTATTAATGTGGGGCAAGAATTGATTATGTGGTATACTTTGTGTTAAAGCACAATAAGTATTAAAGATGCGTGGGTTTTTTCTGTGGATTAAAGTGTACCTGTGCCATGTCATTTATATTTCTAGGAACGGTAATGACAGGCTAGTGAAACAAGATGCGGAAATAAATTACAGATTACACTGAATTTGATGTTGTAGCCATTTTAGGTGTAAAAAGGGCATTTGGTAAGATTTCAAGTTCTCTTTTTACATCTAAAACTAAATATTCGGTATTAACATGTTAATTATTGTATTTCATAATCAATATTTTAGGTCACTATTTAGCGATATTTCATATTTCCATACAGTAATATTGCCAAATTAATCAAAACAGTGAAATATTTGACAGCTATTTGCGACGTTGCCCATTTTATACCACAGAATAAACGCTCTTAAAATGTAAAATAAGTAGAAAGGGAACGTGACGATGAAGGAAAAGTGTAAGATGTTAGCTAAGAAGACGGAAAATAAAATTACATTATTTAAAAAGCAATGAACAGTTTTATTGAAGTAAAGTAGAGCTTATCCCTCATGTATGAGTGTGTACGGTAACAAAATAAAACTTTTTTTTTAAATAAAAAATTAACTTTTATTTCCTGCTGTTTAACCTTAATATCTCGCTTCAGGTGACACTTGTCTACATTTCTTCCATACAAACTTCGGGAGGGTTTTCCTCCACTGTTTGACTACGTACATCAAAAATTAAACATGGTATGGTTTTGTCTCGTTATTATTATTGTCTGTACGGAAACAGAATACTAAAATAAAGAGCCATTAAAAAGTTATGAGCCAATAAAGATTCGTTTTTCTTGCTCATTTAACCTAACTTTGAGCGTGTTTAAGTAATAAAAGGAATGTAAAATCTCGAAAACCAAGACGGTACCGACAAAGTTCAATTAACAATAAATTCAATAAACTTTATTGGTCATTGATTTATGCAGTGGTTTTTTCATAAAACCCGATCTTCCGAAGGACTTTTCTTAAATTTTTCGCAATTTTTTTGCCAAAAATGCTCCTGCATCTCACTCAATAACGTTGTGCGTGTAGACTAGCGTCTAACTGCTCACCATTGATACTATGTCTGTCGGATACGAAGCCTGGTGAGACAGCGTGATTTTTAGCCAGGCCCACCAGTGAGTTCGAGCCCGCGCAAAGTGTCCCCTTAAATCTGCGCAGTGTTGCGGATGTTTCCCACAGTGAAGTTTGTTACTAATTTATCCTAAATCCTCGTCCTGGTCACCATGTATCCATAACCTATTCATTGAGACCTTTTCAATGAACCCAAAAACGTCAGTTCAAGGTTATTTTGTTCGTCTCATATCATTGAAGTAATAGAATACCAAATTTCGACTTGAACAGACCCGTAGAAGATGCTCAAATCCCTTTATTTACTACAATAGAGCTGATAATCTTCAAACGGCTGAACCGATTTTGATGAAACATGTCTAAGAACACTCCTGACTAAATCAACTTCCAAACAGAAAAAAAAACAAAATCAAAATCGGTTCACCCGTTCGGAAGCTATGTTGCCTCAGACACACAAACAGACACGTCTAACTTATAACATCCCGTCGTTTTTGCGTCGGGGGTTAATAAGGAAGCGGAAGCGTTACTTTCTGGATTTTGATTATCTATCGTTCCAGCCTTAAAGTAATGAATGAGACACAAATAACGAACCAGTGGTGCCGGCCCCAGTTGTCGTGCGCGAATCTAATCAATCTACTTCATCATTTCAGCCGAAAGACGTCCACTACTGGACATACGTCTCCCCAGGCTCCACCACTTCGACCAGTCTTGTATCTTATCAATCTACTTAATTAAACTGAAATTCATTCATTCACCAAAATACAACAAACAGCCTCAACCATTGGGTCTATGGACACGCCACGATTGCGGCGGTAAGGCCCCTCTTTGAGGAGTGGCTTGAGAGGCGGCAGGGCTTCCTCACCTTCCGCTTGACGCAGGTCCTCACCGGACACGGTTGTTTCGGGAGGTTCCTGTTTCGGATAAGGCGAGAGGAAACGCCCGGATGTTTCCACTGCGAAGATCGCCCTGAGGACACGGTGGAGCACACGGTGACGGTCTGCCCGGCTTGAGCGGAGCACCGCCGTGTCCTCGTGGAGGCGATCAGCGGCGGCGATCTCTCGCGTCCGGCACTGGTCCAGGCTATGGTACGGAGCGAGAGTGCATGGGTAGCCGTCACCTCCTTCAGCGAAGCAGTAATGCTCGAGAAGAGGGAGGCGGCGCACATGAGGGAGAGGCAGTATATGCGCCCTCACAGCCCTAACCGCCGCAGGAGACGCCTTGGGCGTCGGGAATCCCAGGCTGATTTCTGGCCACCGTAGGCGTGGGCTTGCGGACGGCGAGTAATGGGTAGCTCGCTGTCCAGTAAGGACCAAGCCAAGAAGGATGAAGTTTGCACAACAGGTCCTCATCGATATAACGAAAGGGCATTGGGGATGAAAGTTTTGATAGAAGTTCAATGATTTTTGCCTATGAGGAAATTTCAAGCACACGGCTTTGTAAGTTAATAAATAACTAGTAAAGCATCCATTATTTCACGGAGGGCGATAGTGACCTCTCAATTTTGGTAAACAGTAAGTAATCTACCGCTTCTCACCACAGTCCTTGAGCCACTTTTCTAGAAACTAGAGCTTACCACATTGGAACTCCCAGCGAATATCTTTCGAAGTACCAATCGGTGAGACGTGCGCTCCTGTAGTGGTGAAAAATTATGTGAAATAGAAATCGTTTAGCGATGTACGGTGCTTCGCTTGTATCACTATACTGTGTAGCTGTATTTTGAGCGTATATCCGTACAGCGGCCATTTTGAATCGATCGCAACTATTATAGTACTCATTTGAATAGTGTTCCAAACGTCGGTTTATTGAAGTACATACTCACAAAGAATTAATAGAGAATATTAAATATAGACATTATACAGCATTCATCATTAAAAACAATTAATAAATTTATCTAAGAAAATAAAATTTTGAAAATACGGATTTGAAAAGAAACTTGTTTATAAGCAAGTTGTAAATATGAGTCTTTTATTTTTTACGAACTTCCTTGAGCCCATGATCAAGACGTTTGAGTTCAAAGCCAGTCGGACCAATCCGAGCTTATAGGCTCTAAAGGCCCAAAACCAATGGCTCCATAGCAAAGATTATAATAAATATTCAATGAAAGAAAGGCGTGTACTTATGTACAATAGGTTGGTATTATTAATTATGTGGGTTTAAATGGAGGGTAAGAACTCCTCCTTCCGCCGATCAGTGTTTTTACACCCACAGTCGCAAACTGGGGTCTAATTTGAATTTATGTCAGCAATAAATATATTAGCTGACTACGGGAGAATTATTGGGTACGATTTCTTATGCCCGTACAATTTTAAAGGGTTACTTATGTTTAGAGATAGACCGATGTTGGCACAATCTTTTCTTGTGCTAATCTGATTCTGTTGATTTGTAAACGCAGTCTAAATACAAAACGATTGTGACCAGGAATTAGTTCCCAGATCAAACAATGACAGCCAAGTTAATGTCTAGTTAGTTCGCGAAAATTACATGCACGAGGTCAAACTACAAAGGAACTTATTTCTAAGATTTAGGGTACGTACCGATGGCGGTTGCCGGTTATAATTATTTAGATCAGTGCGTACCAATATACGACAAAGTTTACGTTATGACATGTTGAGAGTGTTGCGTGAACCAAAGTTGTTAAAAGGAAAGTTCCTTATAACGTGTGTTTGCCAGATTATATTTTTTATTTATTTATTGTTTACAATGATATACGTAGCGTATTGCAGTGCGAGATGCCTGTGATGAAATTTGACACTGAAACGTGGTCGCTCACAATGGGCCTCATTAGAATGCTAAAATTAACTCAAATTGCAAAGGAGTGTGCTTGGAGTTTTCCTACGTGATATACGTTTCTTGCCCGTTCTTCTCCATACGATACCTACTACATTTTGGAAGGGGCGACTAGAATCAATTCTATTTTAATGTAAATGTTGACGTTCAAAAGTGCCTTTTAAGTGCCAAATTGAAATAAATGCTTTGACTTTGATCGAATCAGAAATGAAGACATCCAAATCCACCGCTTATTTTTGTTTTTGAAAAATTTGTTTCGTTCCGCCACCAAGTTCATAATATGTATTAGGGGTTATTTAATCGACCATAACCAGACCAACATCACTCTAATTCTTGGAAGTATCGTAAAAGGTGATTAAGATCACAGAGGATGCGTAACTACTGGGCCGCTATAACAACAAACTGTCAATAGTAACCCGGCTGCGAAAGTCAAGATTATGACGATGATATATAATAATACACGCTTGGCCAATTTGAGGAACTATTTAATACCTCATGGTTGATTTATAAATGCTCCATTTTAGTCTAACATCAAAATATTTGAGCAGCAATCGGTATCTGTCAGATATGTTGCTCTATGTGCTGCGAGCGAGAAATACCCTCGGAACGAATTGCGACTTAAATATCACTGGACCAACTGATTTTTTTATTTTAGAGCTTAATATTTTGATGTTTGTTTAAAAGTCAGTTTTTTAGAATAAATGAACATAGAACCTGCGTGGTACTTGCATAACACACTAAACAATATAAACAAAAAACTTCTGTTAAATTTTTCAATCGGTCTATTTATGACGGAGTTATGAAAATATATGAAAAACATTTAACAATGTTTAAAAAAATTGTATACCTATAAAATTTGATTCCATCATCAGATCCTGATTTGGTGCGAATAGGACCACCTCAGTAGTATACTCTTTCAAATAAAAAAAGAATTTTGAGAATCAGTCCACAAATGGGGGAGAAATCGGTAAATATACATTTTTTAAAAATACATTCAGTCGAACATTATAACCGCCTCTAGAACACCCCCTCCTTTTTTGAAGTCGGTTAAAAACGGATTATTTTGGTGTAGCATTTTTTTTCCAAACTGGGCAAATAAATAGTTTCGTAAGCTAATTTTACCTGTGACAACTACTTCAATATTGGACAAAGCTTCTTTCTACAAAGCTGTGAGATATTTGCTTCATTTTCGTTAATTAAATACAAGAGTCTTAATTTTAACCTACAATTGTCCGTAAATTGTAGAATAGAATTTTATTTTCTCAGAAAGCAGGAATTTACAATAAGGTAGTTACAGTAATATTAAACAATCCTTGTACATTCTACCGTTTTGGCATGGAAACATTGATGCAGTTTATCATCAAACATACAAACGAATTTTTTACCAATACACAACACAACGATTTTTTTACGAATACAAAACCAAAAATTTGTCAGCTACAAAATCCGATATAGTAACATTTATTTAATATAATACAGTTTGTATTTCTATTTAAATGTTACTACTCTCTGTTTATTTTTCCATTACAGTAGGAATGGCTTAAATTATGATTTTCTCAACATTCACTGCGTTGCATTTACGTTGTTGAACAAAGACATTTTTGGAACATAATTATAAAGCAAGCAATCATTATCTTTCAAAATGATCCAAATTTTAATTGATAGTACCTATTTTATGCAATTATGGTGCAGAACCGTAGCAAGAGCATCCTGTTCTTGATTTCTTAACGTTCTGTTATTGGCAGACAAACGGAAGAACGCTCTGCCCCTGTTTAAATGAATTTTAATATTAATTATTGTGTAGAATCAAGTTCTTCTTACTGAACAGACAGCTGTGCTGCTGGGGAGTTTGTTATGCCACTTCTTCTTTCAAGCTAAAGCCTAAGGAAGTAGTAAAGGGCGGTTGTTTTGGGGGAATGTCAAATTTAAAATTAATCAATTATTTTTAATTTCCTCAGACTAATTTCAATAAATAGCATTTTTTTGTTGTGCAGGTTTTGCCAGACCTTCACATTATGACTATTTCCGAGATATTTTTTATTACGATTACTTTACTTCGCTGGTATAACTTTTGTTGTATGTAAAGAAACGATGACTAGAGTTATTATTAAGTCAAAGGTAATTCGTAGACTAGTTGAGCAATAGTAATGGTTCAGACCATTATTAGCCTGTTCTCCAGGTGCCAGGTTACCTGTCTGTCAAATTTCATAACGACCAGTTCAGTGGATCAAGCGTGTAAAGGTTACAAGCAGACAGATCTATTTTTACATGTATAATTTATGTAAGATTACAAGACGTACCTGTGCCCCAACCATGCCCGTCTTTAGCCTAGGCAGGTCCGTGTGTGAGTACTTAGAGATGGACCAGGGTTCCACCATCGTCAGATCAGTGTTCAGCTCGAACTCGTTGATCTGGTTGCGCAGGAACTTTCTGATGTTCCACGGAAGGTCGTTGTGTCTGGGAGCAAAGAAAACGTTATAGTGATAAGAAATAAATGTGTCTTAAGAATCACTCGTGGAAATGAAGGAGGCGATTGTTAAAACTAAATAAAAAGCTTCTTCCATCCATACAGGGTAGGTATTAAATTACTTGCATCCGTCAAAGTTCCGTGTGGTGCGGGACGCAAAAAAATAGCACCATCCCATTTCTTCCCGTGGGTGTCATAGAAGGCGACTTACTAGAGAACGGGCAGCAGCGTTTTCTATGCATTTTACCACCATACTGCGATCGCTAACCCGCCTGCCAAGCGTGGCGATTATGGCAAAACTCCGTTTTGGGGAAGGCCTATGTCCAGTAGTGGACGTATTTCGGCTGAAATGATGATGATGACCCATCAAAGGGTCCGAGAGGTCGATTGAAGGTTAAGTTAGGTTTTTCGTGGTCGGAGGTGTGAGCATCCATTATACAATATAGAGATTTCGTGCCTCAAAAACCACGTCAACCCATTGGTCTACTAAACTGAACTAACCAGTGAAAGACTACTACGTCATCTCATCAAGACTTACCCGTCAGTAAGTGGCACCTCCTCCAGGATTTGCTTGGCGATCTCTAGTCGCTCCCGGTCGTAGGAGGCGGCGGCTACCACGGCTATGATGGCCAAGAGCAGGCAGGCCACCGAGCGGCGCTCACACCGGTTTGTCATCCTTGCTGCGAAGAATAAAAGATTTATTATTATAAGCTGCATTAGGATATTCAGCCTATAATCTTCCCACTGCTGAGATTCAGGCCTTTTCTCGGTGCGAGGGATTAGGCCGTAATTTACCACGCGGGCCCAGTGCAGGCGGATGACACATATCTTGGAATTTTTGGTTCTAGATTATGCCGGTTTCCTGACGATGATTTCCATCACCGTTTTACGAGTAGTGATGCTGAAATAATTTACATTGAGTAAGGCCTGTCTGGGATTCTACGACCTCATAAGTCGCGGTCATTACACACGGCAACAGAAAAAGTTTAGTAATTCCGCATGCAAGTCCATAACATTGAGTAAAATTTGCTTTCAGCCTGAAAAAAGAATTTATATTCATGAAAATCGACTATTATGACCGTTGAAAATGGGTCCCATTCTTAAAGAACATCTAAAACTATCTAGGAATTTACTTAAAAATTGGAAGTTCAACCAGCAAACCTAGCTTTCCTTTTAGTTGAAATAATGAACTTCGCAATGTAACCTTTAGGCCCTTTGTACACGGTACGGCGTATGAACCGCGCCGCAGAAAAAGTGTCCATTAACAAGCTTCCATGGTGATTCGTACAACATTGCCGACCATGCTTACACACTGCGAATACACTTTAGTTTTTCACAGCAAGAAATATATGTGTGTGTGTGTGTGAACAAGGACCTTATGTAATCTGAGAGAAGATTTTACAGTGTCGGAACACTGTGTACATTGTGTTTGTCCAATATCATCTAGCGAGTTATAAAATTGGATAGAATGGAGATTGCTTGCTACAGTTATGGGCACAGCTTCCTTAGTTCAGGTCTTAGCAATGTGGGTACAAGCTGCCGTGGAGAAGGCAACAACTGTTTTAAAATTTTATCTTTTTAGACAACTACTAAGGTGTATTGTTTTCAACGGAGACTATGGCAAAGTTGATTATAGCGGAAGCCGATGTATGTCAGTTTTTTCTATTGAGTACTCGTAGAAGTTCTGAAAACTTAGTCGTGTTTGTTATGTCAAACCATGTGCTATAAAAGCTAACATTCCAAGTAAATATATCCATCGTGTCCGTACATTTTCAACCACTATAACGGAATTTGTAAATCTTAGAAAGCACCTTGCGCGAATATCTACAAAACTTGCAACGACTAATATTAGAAGCACTCTATTTGCGTCTAAGATAATCCTATTTCCAAGAACGTTAGCACGGCATCTAATTTAACCAGATGCGGCTGTAACAGTAATAAATCTTACACACAATATATGTCACAGCATTACCCACAGCGGTGTCCTTCGCACCTTAATCCCCCAAGGCTAAGAATGTCGCCCTTTAATCAACATTCAACATCAAAACACTCCACAGGTAGTCAGCTTACCTCTCCATGTCAAAAACAGATTAGAGCAAAAGAGATATAAATACAATTCTGTGTGTGAGCGAAAAGGTTGGAGCATATATACGCTCCAACATTTTCGCTCACGTACATAATCGTCAAAATATTATAACGGAAACCAGGTAATCCCGGTCTTGTACAAAATAAACAATGCAGGTTTAACAAGGGAGCTTTAAAAGTAATTAAAATACTCTTGGAGATTATCTTTTTATACGGAATTGGCGTCTCTCGCTGGATTAGGGAATGATCTAGTACAGCTGAGACCCTTTTTATTACTTTAATTTTATAATGGCCCTTGTGTAATTATTTTAGGAACAAAGATATTTACGACGGAGAGGGCAGGTTAGGTAAGCTATATAATTGAGCAGTTTTTGTATGTAGGTAGGAATGCCAAAAATTGCTGAATGTTTATCTCTGATCATCATCATCAGAGGAGATATTTCACTGAAAACAAGATACATTATAACATCACCATTCAATTTCTCAGCATTTTGTGTTAAACTACTTATATTATAAAACACACCATTTTTCATTTATTTCTCGACCGTCTCCAGCAAACGTTGGTTTGAAAAAGTGTATTCAAATGTATGTTAAACACACCCACAAATACCGACTGAAAAAAGTTGATGCAAATAGAATATGATTCGATTCGGAGCGTTGGTTCGACATCACATTCCATATGCTCAAACCGTCCCACAGAAGCTCACTCGACACTGGGATAACTTTTCGCTTACCTAAGTATTTTCAACGAACGGTTCACGACTTTGTTAGAACATATTCATGTACACACGATTTTATTTAATACTAGCAGCGCTCCTTGGTTTCACCCGCGTAGTTCCCATTCCCGTGGGAATACGGGGATAAAATATAGCCTATGTCACTCGGGGATAGTGTAGCTTCCCAACAGTGAAATAATTTTTCAAATCGGTTCTGTAGTTTTGGAGAGAATTTTTCAAATCGGTTCTGTAGTTTTGGAGCCTATTCAATGCAAACAAACAAACAATCAAATCTTTCCTCTTTATTATTAGTATAGATAGAAAAATACGTTTCATTCTACAAATATGCCGCACCTTACCAAAGCTAAGAACAATAAGAAATTCTCTAGAACCATATCCGCGAACTCCACGCGAGGATTTCAGTATTGAAGGCCTTTGAGTGCCACGCTCATTGTTAGTGCTAAGCCTGATTATATCTGGCAGTGTCGATGTTAGTTCGTTCTGACGGAAGTAACACTTGTGTGTTATGCCGCTCATAAATATTTCATTTAATTTCTGGATTAGTTTAATTTTACTTGATTTTTGAAATTAAATTAAACATCTATATATGTAAGTAGATCTTATAAAACACTTTTACGTGTCAATATTATGTTGCTCAATACTTTTGTAAGAACCTAGATGGCGCCGACATTTCCTAGCTGACTGTTCCCTGAGAGGAAGAGCCGAAACGATCTCAGAGGTCATGATCTCTTATAAAGTCCAAACATTATATTATTTGAATTTTATGTGAGTCTAACAATTCAGGCCATGTATAGAAGGGCCTTTGAAGAAAGAACCATAGCAGCTTAGATCTGACCTGTCACTACCGATGACATGTATATATCATTCACCGTCTAGCTCAAACCTATTTTAGGGAGCTCAACGACCCGTCACAAGACACTACCAGATCTGCAGGACATTTTCGTAGACCATTTACAAAATACTCAAAACCACCAGACGAGTTTTATAGTCATTTGTTCAATTTAGCCTGCATAGTACTCACATTCACAGTCAGTTTTCTCTTAAAATGTCATGAAAAATAAAAAACATTCTTTATTACCGTTATTCAGTTGCATCGTTACAACTAAGGGAAAGAGTGTTTTCGATGAACACTGGCACCCAATGTAAGATTTAACTTGTGTTTAGGGTGCCAGCGTCCTCGCCTAACATTGAACATATATCAGTAGTTGTAAGACAAGCACAATATATTAATATTAAGAAAACTATTTACTAATAAATGCAACTATGATATGGTCTATCAAAGTACTTAAGTATGGGGAATGTGTATGTAATTGAGAAGGAGCTAAATATGGTGAAAACTTGTGAATATGTTAGTCTGTAGTGTGTATAAATGATTACAAAGATATTACCTTATTAACTGCATTAGGTTAAGCGATTGATATGCGTAGTAAATCTTCAGTCTTAACATAATCCAATGTCAAAAGCCACTTTGTGACCTGGGTCTTACATCCATTTAGGCACAAGGGAGCAATGTTGCACAGTTTATTTATAAAATGTCACGTAAATCAATACTAGTATTCTAATACACTTCTCCCTCTTGAAAAAGTCTACTCCCTCTTGAAAACGGGAAGCCTGAACATTAAAGAAAATAGAAACATGATAGGCTAATTCTATTTTTAAAAGTGTGTTTATTTTATCTCTTATTTTCTAGAAAAATTGCTCCAATGAACGATCACTTGCTTAATCTAGACTGACTTTTAGATAATTTTTGGCCTACCTATTATTATTTTTACTCAATTCTTAGCTGTATTTAGATACTATCTATAATCTATAACACATTACTAACTTCTACGACCACCTATCAAACAACAACACCATACACCTATTCCTTTATCACCGCATTTCCATAGTAAGTGCTTACGAATAATTTTGTAATATTATCTTCAAGCTTTTGAGCGTAAAAGGTTAAAACAAAAGATCCATTTCGGCTAATTGGATTGGAGGAAATTATGTCATTTTGTTTAGTCATCATACCCGGCTGCGCCGGTTGTGTCGAGTTTTGTTTTGACTATAATAAAAGGTAACATTTATTTGTGACTCAAGCTTTTTTCCATCATATATGTACGCTGTTACAAAGAACCTACATTTCAGGAAGATACAAAGTAGCCCAGAGTATAAAGTACTGGAGGCTATAAAGTTAGACGCACATTTATAAAGTTAAGCATAAGCATATAAAGTTAACTACGTTGTCCGACCAACAGCTTAAAGAGAATCTAGTCGGGGGTCGAACACAAATTTGTTGTACCATCAACAAGGCTCAAGAAAATAGGTGGGTCATTCAGATGTCAATGTATACGCTTTGATAATAAACTTCCAAGCCATGTTCAAGATCTAAGTCTCAATAAATTTAAATCATTCATTAAACGTAAGTTGTGACTGAAAGCCTTTTATACCGTTAAATATTATATTGAGGACAAAAAAGTTTGGGATTGACCTGCTCCAATTTTGTATACTGAATGTTTTTTTATATATTTTTGTTTTGCTCTTTGACATTCGATTATTTTTATATACACTTGACATTTGATTATTATTATATACACTTTGACATGAATATTTACTTTGAGAAGTATAATATTATTTTTGCTTTAATTATTGTTAATATGAGGACAATGTGGTATTTTTGTTTTTGTGTTTCATTTCTTTCTGTTCATTTTTAAAGTTAATAGTCAGATAGGAAACGCCGACCTCATCTAGTTTAAAAAAATATGATTAACGTGTAAAAGTGTTTATACAAACATACTTACAGAAATGAAATCATTTATCATTTATCACTGGTGGGCCTGGCTAAAAAGCACGCTGTCTCATCAGGCATCGTGTCCGACAGAGGTATTATCTGTGATGAGCAGTTACACGCTATTCTACACGCACAACGTTACTGAGTGTCGCGTACGCTTAATGTCTTACTATAAATGATCCTGCATCTCAGGATCATTTTTAGTAAGACATTAAGCGTAAAAAATTAAAACGTCCTTCGGAAGATCGGATTTTATGAAAAAACCACTGCATAAATCAATGACCAATAAAGTTTATTGAACTTTTCGGTAATGGAGCTTTGTCGGTATTGATTTGGTTTTGGATATTTTATATTTCTTTTATTATTTAAACACGCCCAAAGCTAGGTTAAATTAGTAAGAAAAATGAATCATTGTTGGATCCTAACTTTTTAATGGCTTTTTATTTTAGTTTTCTGTTTCCATACAGGCAATATTAATAAATGAGACAAAATCATATCATGTTTAATTTTTGATTTAAATTGTCGAACAGTGGAGTAATACACTCCCGAAGTATATATGGAAAAAAAGTGGACTAGATTCACCTTAATTGTCCCGTGTGGAACGCTAACGAATCAGCCTACTACCCGACCGGCTAACAAAACGAGCGATGTGCGACAAATACCAACATCTGTGGCCGCGGTGCGTGAAAACTATTTCTCGAGTTATTCCCGAAAACCACACGACGCGAATGAACCATCCATCCCAATCGTAACTTGTAAGTTGCAACCACACACAACGACTAATTAATTACGGAAGCTTTACCATAGCTTTTGGCCAAACCATCCTTTGTTCAGGCATATTTATGTAAACTTAGAGCCGTTCGTAAAATTTTAGGAGGCAGCTAAAATAAACAATCTTTTCCCACATTTTATAGAAAAGTGTATACCTTATGATGACTCAATTGTCGCTGCAGTATAGATACGGCACGAGTAGGGCCAATATAGATACGTTGTCATTTCATAGAAGTGTCGTGGACTTTGTTTGTTAATTGTGCATGCCTTTGTGATTTCAATTTGGGATAAAAACATTTTCCCTACTGTTAAAAATATTTTAATCCCCACGCTGTCTTTTTGAAGATTGACAGTGGTGAAATCAAGAGTATCAATTATATCAAGTTAAAATTACAAATAACATTGTAACTGAAGCATTCACCATTATTTTTAACATTAAATCTATTGACCGCTGTATAGCTACACGCTTCTAATAGTAACATGAAGAGCTATTGTAAACTTGGAGTGCACTCCAGGCGGCCACTTAGTACGTCACACATCAAATCTATATGACCGCTACACAGAACACTTCTGGGGGTTAATACTCTCCGATATTTCATACACTCGGCAAGCAAATGCAACCTTGCCAGATTTACATCAACTATTACAAAATATTTTGAATCATTAGGTACAATAACGAAATCGAAACCACACATTAAATATTTTTGAAAATAGTAATTGATACTAGTTTGTGAGTCTGATGCCAAAAATATAGTTTTAATATTTTAGACCGTTTATCTGGATGTATGTTTTGGATAGGCGCAAAATCAACAGAAATTATTCGGATGAAATTTCACACACAGATTGTTAAAACCTAGATTATCACAGAATGCACGTTTAATTCCGGTAAAATACCGACATCCACGTGGACGAAATCGCGGGTTAAGCTAGTAACAGATAAATACTGTGTTTTCGGTTTCATTGTTCTTGTGGCTTTGTGCGACCAGTTTCGGTTGTTTGGTTAAATTGAACTTAAGGCAATGTTCTGTCACAATACAAGTAAACATACTCTTTTGCTTTAGCATGTCGTATTACAGTAGAATGAACTTTATTAGCGTTACTGCACATTTAGTTTTAAATCACACATTAGAGGGTGTTGTTGTTTTTCATGTAATGCGTGTTAACCATCCTACAAGGGGAGGTAAGGTATTGGTAATAAACAGGTAAACGACATTGCTCCCAAAATTATCGACAGATATACGTTGAGGTTACGTTTTGTTAAAACCCTAAAAAAACATAAAAGAATAAAATCGTCACACCACTGAAAGTGCTAACACAACACTTCTACAAATCCTCCCGAATAACCTTCCTTTGCTGACCTCCAAATTCCCAAAGATATAGTGCTATTGTTCGAATAGAAACTATCCCGAAACAGTAATGGCTGGGTTTTGTATGCGATCATTGTTTGCCGTCAATATATTACTTATGTTACGACCTACCGATACCAGGCTATGAATTCATGGCGTTTGGAAACTGTTTAGATCGTATTCTGAAAAGGGATTTGCTAGCGCGCTTATTTTGGGACTAAGTGCGCGTCAAATAGTGGGCAGAGCGAGCAAACTTGGGTACTTGTGTAGGGCCGAGTGGGCAATGTTTAGTGAGCTGACCTAGAATATTTTTATGAGCTCGCTTTGATAATAAAGTTTTATGGCGGCACGGGCAAAGGATTTTCAGTCAGGAAAGAAACATCTATAAAAGAATGAAAGTTGTGATTTGAATATTGCTACGGATAAAATTTAAGTTGGTATTCACAACAATCAATTTCCCTGACTTTGCAATAGCCTCTGTGTTTTAGTTTAATATTGTCAGCATTCAGACAAAACGAATTAATCAATAATCTATCGTTCGCCAAGGCTGAATTGAATGAACCCTTTCACCTTCCTTTATATTTACCACACCTCGATCAACTGTTACTAGGCGTAATTATTCCCCGGAGCCTTTGAAGTGGTCTGCGACCTCCCATTTAGAATTCTTGTTTGTATCATGAAAGTGGGCCAAGAAAGTAACGCGTTAATATATTTCAGAGAAAGGATTGAGCCTCTTCGTAATAGAAATAGGGACGGTCACTGGACGCGATGCCAAGTAATTAGGTGAGCTGATTTAATAGAATTGTATTAGTGGGCTTTATTGGACGATGTTAATCTGAACCTGTGTGATGAGCACGAGTTTGGAGGTCACGTTTGGAGGGTATTGTCAAGGGCAACGTGATTTTGCTCTACTTTCAGTGGTTGGATTAACAGAAATGTTTTCTATTTTTATTTATTTAAATACTTTTTAATTCATTAAACGCAGATGGACTGGAGTGACTTATGTCAAATCTTTTAAAATGTATGGTTGAACCGAAGTTAGTAGTTTCTTCACCTTGGACTTTCTTATACTGATCGCTTGCCGTGCCCGCGCCTTTACCGGCGTGGATGTCGGAAATTATTCCACGTGATCGTGCTACCAGAATAAAAAGTTAAAGCGTATGTCACTCCTTACAATATCAGCTATTTGCCATATGAAATATGGTGTATCAACCCTTCCGAAAACGCCCTTCGTTTAGTAACGCAGTGACGTATGATACATTTTCTTTATGTTCGTCAGGTTTGTTGGATCGCCAAGGCGCGTTATTTGAGTTCGAAGATTAAAAGCGGTAGTAATTAAAACGACTTGGAATATTATTAATAGTGAAACGGGACGGTCTAGTAACCGAAATACTGACTTCAGCCTGTCTATTAATGACAAGAAAATAACATCAGAATCACAAGTAGCCGCGGCTTTTGAAAATTTATTTTCAGATGTTCCCGTTTCAACTACAAGATCTCTAAACTCATCACCATCTATTGCTGAGTCTTTACTTAAGGAAAATGTTAATGTTTGCGATTCCGAATTTCTTTTGAGCATTTTAGCTGTAGATATAATTAAAACCTTTCACACTTTAAATGTAAAAAAGACTGCAGATCTGTGGGGTAATTCTGTAGAAGTCGCTAAGTTTATTATTGACATTGTAGCACCGACTTTAGCTCTTATATTTAATAATTGTATCAACTGTGGGGAGTTTCCTGGGGCCCAAGTCTGCTATTTTTATAAATTAGTAATTCCAACTAGATCCCATTGTCATTTTGCTAAAAGTTCGAAATCTGCTAAATTCATAATGGTCGATCATTGGTCGGTCAATGATCTCGTAATAGAATTATGTTATAATGACATTGTCGCATTGCCATTATTATAAAACCCGTTAGTAGAAATGATTTTCGAAAAACGACTACTAAATTTGAAAATTTGTTAATGCCAAATTTCATTTATAGGTATATACTTTTACACATTATTTATTAGTGTTATAAGCAATCTGAAGTAGTAGGAAGTTCGTAAATAGCAACAAACTCACATCTCAATAATATTTTATCTGTTTAGCTGTCAAAGTCAAATGTGATATTACTGCTTATTGACGTTTATCTGTTTTTATTTCTAGCGGCCGGTGTTTTGATAGGTATTTATTTTCATTTGAGTGTTTTAATTAGATTTTTGTTCAAAACAAAAGAGTTTGTGTGGAACTGTCAAAATTTTAGCAGATTACCGCCTAAGCCAGTCATTCTTTTGTCATAATGTATGAGGTTACCAATAAATGCCATTTCTTTCAATGGAGTGGCCATTGGAAAGTCATAATGACGCCATTATATTAGTAGATTACCAAACTCGTCAAAACCAACAATTATGAAATCAATGATAGACCATTCTGACACTATTGTAATAGCAGACTTGAGGCCCTGACTGACTGAAAATAATACCTCAATACTCAATACGTTTATGGCATTCCACAATGTGAACTTAGGTGGTAGGTACATAAAGACATACATGTTCGTTTTGGAGCATTGTGGGCCCTGTCGGGCATAACAACATAAAAATTAGGAAGAGGGCTATTACAGATATTTGTTAACAATTTTAATATTAATCTACTCTTTCGATTTGTGTAGGTAGGTAGGCTGATAACTAATTGTGTACGTATAATTTTTACGACTCATATATTGGATTTATACATTATATGAGTCTTATATATTATATAATATTTATTTAAATTATACGTATATTGTTATTATCATTGGTAATTATAAATAAATTATTACTGCGTTTTTTTTTGGCATTATTGTTTATTTATTAAATTTATCATTTAAATATTACCTTTGTTTAAATAAGGTAGTACATCAGACCCCTCTATCTACCTTTAGTAAATATTTTGAGAAATTAAGTTTAGACCAATTGCAAAGGTTTTACAAGGGGTCGTTCAACTACTGATACCGGTGTTGAACTCTTAGGGCATATTTATAATGCATGCGAAAATAAATACTATGCCTTGGGCATCTTTTGTAATTTATCTAAAGCATTCGATTACGTGCTTCATGAAACTTTAATCAGGAAACTCCGCCACTACGGGATCCAGAACACCGCTCTAGATCTTCTTCTTACATACTTGTGTAATAGGATTCAGTGTGTTGATGTAAATGGAAAAAGATCTACCGGATCCATGGTATCAATGGGTCCCACCGGGGCTCAATTCTTGGTCCTTTCTTGTTTCTTGTTTATAATAGGTCTTTACCTATGAAATTGCCGTTTTGTATGAAAAAATTTAAACGAATTTTTTTCATGAATTTTTTATTTGTATTAATCGAAGTAATCACCCATGCAATCAATGCATCTTTGCCATCGCAGTGGCAGTTTATTGATGCCCTTCTTAAAGAAATCATCTGGACGGGAGGCAACAAATTCTTCAAAGGCATTTTGTACTGCCTCTCGGGTATTAAATTTTTTTCCCGCCAAGAAGTTATCCAAATTCTGGAAAAAGTAGTAGTCTGTAGGCGCAAGGTCTGGTGAGTAGGGCGGATGACGGAGAGCTTCCAACCCCAGTTCTTGCAACTTGGAGACCGTCTGCTGTGCAGTATGAGGTCGCGCGTTGTCGTGCAGGAGCAGCGGAGACGAGCGATTGACCAATGCTGGTTGGAGATGCGCCAGCTTCTCCATCATTGTGTTCAGTTCTTCACAGTACACATCTGCAGTAATGCTCACCCCGTTTGGTAAGAAGCTGTGATGAATCACACCGGCGCTAGACCACCAAACAGTGACCATCACTTTTCTAGGGGTAAGTTTTCGTTTAGGGCATTGTTTAGGTGCTGAACCAGGATCCAACCAACTTGCTGAGCGCTTACGGTTATCAAACAGAATCCATTTTTCATCGCAGGTAACAATGCGGTTCAAAATTCCTTCATTTGTGTGTCTGTTGAGCAGTGCAAGGCACGTCTCGACGCGTACTTCGCGCTGGCGATCATTGAGTTCGTGGGGCACCCATTTGTCAAGCTTTTTTACCTTGCCAATTTGACGCAAATGGACCAATATTGTTTTGACGCTAACGTCGAAAGCTGCTGCTAATTCAGCCGTAGATTGTGTATCATCAGCTTCCACAATCGCCTTTAATTCGTCATTGTCGACCAAAGTCTTCGGACGACCGCGAGGTTCATTTTTCAGGTCGAAATTTCCAGAACGGAAGCGAGCAAACCAATAACAGGTGGTGCGTTGGTTTGTAGTGTTAGCTCCGTAAACGTCGTTGATGTTGCGTGCCGCTTGTGCCGCGTTGCTGCCACGACGGTACTCATATTCCATAATTACTCGAATTTTTAACGTATCCATGATGACGAAAAAGATTGAAATGCGATGAAAATGTAACACTAATCAATAAAGAAATGACTACTTTTAGAAAAAAAAATCCATGTTTTTAAAATAAAATTAATTTGAAATTAGAATTCTTAGCCAAACAAAAATTATTTTGATTTGAAATGGCCAGTACTGCAGAACGGCAATTTCATAGGTAAAGACCTAATATTAATGACTTGCCTTACCTCATAAAGGATAATCATGATATAGTGTTGTTTGCGGATGACACTTCACTTTTGTTTAAACTTAAACGTCAGCAGCTGGTAAATGACGATGTAAATTGCGCAATCTCAAAAGTAGTTCAGTGGTTCAATGTTAATAATTTTCTTCTTAATGAAAAAAAAACCAAATGCATTAAGTTTATGCTACCTCACGTTAGGCAGGTGAAAACTAATGTGTTGATAAAAGAGCGAAGAATAGAATCCTGAAGATAGCACTGTATTCTTGGGCTTAACTTTTAATGCCAAGCTTCAGGGGGCCCACATATAGATAAAGCTCTTCAGCATACGCCATCGGAAAAAATCGTAATTTAACTGATATAGAGACAGCCCGTTTAGTGTACTTCAGCTATTTTCATATTGTAATGTCGTATGGTATTCTGTTGTGGGGAAATGCCGCCGGCATTCAGACTATCTTTGACTTGCAGAAAAGAGCTGTTCGATCAATTTATAAATTAAGTCCGAGAGTGTCTCGGACTTAATTTATAAATTGAAAGAAATTCAAGGAGATTAATGTAATGACTCAGTGCCTTCACGGTATATTTATGAAAATCTTTTATATGCCCATAAAATTTTTAAACTGTTTAAAATACAGTGAAATTCATAATATAAATACTAAAAGAAAACACAAATTTGTTGTAAAGACGCCAGCACATCAAGCTACCCCAATTAAATTTCTTTGATAGATTTTCATATTTATTACGTAAGCTTAAGATTCATGTTCAATTGGGAAAATTTGACAGTTTGGGGTAGCTTGATGTGCTGTACCATCAACAAGGCTCAAGAAAACAGGTAGGCATTCAGATGTCAATGTGTGTACGCCTTCATAATAAACTTCAAAGCCATGTTCAACATTAAGTCTCAATAAATTTAGATCATTCATTAAACGTAAGTTGTGCCTGAAGCCTTTTATACCGTTAAAGATTATATTGAGGATTAAAATGCTTGGGTTGCTCTGCTCCAATTTTTGCATACTGAATATTCTTTTTTTGTTTTGCAAACTTATACTCTTTGACATTTGATAATTATAATATACACTTTGACATGAATATTTACTTTGAGAAGTATAATATTATTATTGTTTTAACTATTGTGAATGTGAAGGCTATGTGGGTCATGTTTTTGTGTTTCATTTCTTTCTCAGTTAGTTTTTTAATGTTAATCTGGCAGTTTGAGTACTTTATGCGGCCTACCCAAATGTCCTTTCTTTGGTATTATTCGTCAAATCCTTGAGCTCCTCAAGTCCTGATTTGAGTTGCATGATTACATTGATTACTGATAAATGCGTGCAGTGATTGGACAGGTCCACTCGATTTGTGTGGTTCTTTCCTCAAAAGACCATTTCAGACACCAATCCACATGGTCTTTACATGATATGACCAAGATTATGTCTGGACTTTAAAAGAGACTGTGACCGCTGATATTACTTCGGCCTTTCTTCTCAGAGTAGTCAGATAGGAAACGCCTACCACATCTAGTTTAAAAAAAATATGATTGACGTGTAAAAGTGTTTGTACAAACCTACTTACAGAAATAAAATCATTTATCATAATTACGTACCCGGAGCAGACATTGTATCAAAATTACCTATTTATTAGACTAGGAATACATTTCCCTTTGACCTAAGTAAACAAACTCTTAATTGAGGGTGAATTGCACCAATGAAGCCGCAATCAATAGCTGTCATTGGAATCATTGTTGTGGAATATTGACACCGACAGCTCTTGAACATCGTTAAGATGTCCTGGTCGTGTTCAGTTTTATTGGTGAAATGCGCCCTTGGAAACATTGGCGCTTTTGATTTGTTTAAAGCATTACACCTAGAAATATTTTCCAAAAATCTACATCAGAAATTACTTAACTAAGTGACGATGTAATGTTTCCGTAAAAGGTACTTACCTCCAGCTAAGAAGCCGAGAGACTTCGTTTTCCTTTTAAGAGCTGCAACAAAAGAAAGGCCTCATTAATTGGGTGACCACGTGAGTTGGGTTGGTTCCTATCTTTTTGTATCTTTTCCTCAACAGACTGACTATTTAGCTATGTGCCCTGGTTGCTTTTACTTAAGGAGACACTTAATTGCGTGATACAGGCGTAAAAACTTGATTAAAAGGAACCTTCAAGTAATCAACCAATTACAAGCATTACCTGTACGAACAGAAACGTAAAATGAATGAATGAAAAATAACATTTATAAATAACGCTTCATAATTCTTAACTTGCAGAGTGAAAATTAAAACAAAAGACTACCATAAAATAAACAAATTCGACATTTGTAGAGTGGCCAGTGATAATTTAATGGATTCCTGCAAACCTTCATACAAAATATATAAATTACTACTTTAAACAATTTCCATGAATGTTATGATAAATTACGTTGAAATCATTCAAACCTCGAATATTATTTAAAAATTGTTTCATTTTTCATAACGCGGTTTCAAGTTTAATAAAACCTGGATCGTTATATTATAGAACTGCGAAGTTTAGCTGTGCTTGCCGGAGTCTATCTTTTAATGGGTGCCCGTTGTTAATTCATAGCGTCCCTTCCGTGCATAATTATAGGAAAGTAAACATGATTAGTCGAAAGTGTGACAGCTGGCCCTACTTTAGAATATTAATATGTATTCATCTCAGCCTACTGCAGTCCACACTGCTTGCCCTATGGCAGGCCTATGCCTGCCCTAGGCTTGGCCATAATACCCTGTCCTTCGCCTTCCGCAACCAGTCTGTCACTGCCACTTTATAAGGTGGTCGGTCCATCTAGCTCGGGGGCGTCCCACACTGTGCCTGCCGGAAAAGAGTCTCCACGCTAGGTCTCGTCTGCTCTACTGGCTATCGGCAAGCTGCAGCGAACAACCGCAGTATTCTCTAGAAAATTGAAGGGCAATGGCCATAAGACCTTCGGGCGGGTGTCAACCTCAAAACTACAAACGTAGTTAACAGGAAAGTTTTATAACTTGTGACTATCATTTTAGTAAATAGTGGTGACTTACGACATTCACGCAAACAAACTCCCGGCAGAAGGTAGTATTTAATCATTTTGCCAACGAAACTTGAGAAAAACCTATTTTTTATTCTGTGCTCATACGTGACCGGAATAGGTTAGTACGTGGAGTCGCTTATTGAATTGTTCATTCTTTCAGTGACCCGATAAACGTGCTGTTCTGATTTCTAACTTCTCCCGTGGGTTGGGGTTATTATATTTTATTTTACATTTTTTAATATTACTATTAGTATTAGTTATGACTTGGAGTTGAAAAGGTTGAAATGCTTGATCTTTTCCTATTTGTTTTACTTATGTATTTTTCGAAATAAATTAGTCTCATGTCTAGCCGGTTTGATGATCCCATATTTTAAAGTCAGACGGAATACCTAAACACTAATAATGTATCTGTAACAACACTTAAAATACTTGTTAATGAATAAAGCTACTTTTGTAAAATCTTTATATTGGAACAAATTTCTCCTTGGTTCTTTCCCTCAGGAGTGCCACGCTCTGCGCACACAATGAAGCATGGGGCGACTGCCTATCTGAGCACCAGAACTCAGTTACTGGGCAGCGGTTGTGAGATTGGTTCTCAGAGATTTTCGCTTATGACGACCCGTAACGACTGTCAAAGGTCCACTAATGACAGCCGAGATCAAAAGCTTAACTTGCTTTCCGAAGCACGGAGAGGTCTCCGTATGTAATGGATCTCCCTCGCCCTCGGCAAGCGTAGTTTAACTTTCAATCGACCCATGTGGCTGTAAATATTTGGCCACGAACCACGTTTGTAATTAAAAAGTAATTATATAAATTAAAAACCGACCGCTCACACCACTGTTGTCAGATGTCAATAGCAGAACAAACTCGGAGAAAATGGATGAAATCATAGGATCGAGCAAAGCAAAACTTAACGTTAGAGTGCTGCGACTTTACCAAACGGGAAAAGTGTTGATATTTATCTCGAATATTCAGTTTAGAAATCCTTTTTGTATAAAAGACTGTCCACTATCGCTCTGGGGAATGCGAGTCTGTGTTACTTCTCATGGATTCCTTTCAAACATTTTCACATCGTATTTTCAAAACTTTGTTACTGTAAAACAGAAAATAAAATGTATAAAGCTGTTAACATGGTGACAACAAACCGCTGTAATTAATGAAGAAAGGTGAAATAATTGCTGATCGGACCCTCGTCAGAGGGAGTAATTTCAACGATACACTTCTGCGTTAAATATTAGCAGACAGGACGTTGACACTCACAAATAATGATATTTTAAACACCTATTGTTAGTGTACGTCTTCTACCCATGGAGGTAGGCAGATACTACAGAACGCCACCCACTGCGATCCTTAGATACTTATTTTGCCTCATTACGTTCTGGTCATATTCACAAGCAGTTGCGAGTATTACGCACCTGACCTTTCTAAATAAATTCATCAATAATGTCGCTTTATGTCCTCTTATGGCGTCCTCCTTTATTCATCCTCTCAACATCACCATACCATCTCTGCATACTTTTTTAATTTTTTCTCGCCACATCTTCATTGAAACCGCATTGCCTCATCACATTCTAGCTGTCTAGCTGACGTATGGCAAAACATTTAATTGTTTGTGTTTAGTAATGTTAATTATAAATTTTGTTTTGTTTTGGTTTGGTTAACTTCTAAGCCCACTTTTTTGCTCTCTTCAAATAGCGACTCTAACATAGACTGCATTTCATATGGGTCTTCTGACATCAGCACGATATCGTCAGCGAATCTTAAGTGAGACAAGTATTTTCCGTGTAGGTTTAGGCCCTTGTTTTCCCAGTTCATCGCTCTGAATATTTGCTCTAACACCGCTATGAATAGTTTAGGGGAGAGTGGGTCACCTTGTTTTACTCCTCTTTCGATTTTAAAACTATTTCCTGGTTTTTCGAGCATAACCCTAGAGTTACTATTTTTGTAAATTACCTTTATTAGATCAATGTACTCTTTGTTGATTCCTTGCATTGATAGAGCTTGCCATATAGAGCTGTGAGAAATTGAGTCGAACGCTTTGCGGTAGTCGATGAAGCACAGATATAGAGCTTTGTCATACTCCTTGTATTTTTCCAAAACCATTTTCAGGGAGTGTATGTGGTCTATGGTAGAGAAACCACTCACAAATCCTGCTTGCTCTACTGGTTGATTTTCATCCATTGGTTTTTTCAATCTTCTTAGTAGAGTTGCCGAGAATAGTTTGTAGAGATTTGACATAAGACTAATGGGTCTGTAGTTTGATATTTGTTTCGGGTCTCCTTTTTTAAACAAAAGTATGATGTTTGAGCATGTCCATTGCCTGGGTATTTTCTTTTGATCTAGTATTAAATTGAAAAGTGATGTTAGTGGTTTAGTTAGATTATTTCTTCCAAGTATTATCATTTCATTTGTTATGCCATCTGGGCCTGGACTTTTTTCGCACTTGAGTTTGTCGATTGAGTGTTCAGTTTCCCACGTACAGAATTCTGGTACGTTGTCTGTATTTACAGGATTAGTTTGTGCTTCTTCTGTGGGATCGCTGCCTTTTTTATATAGATTTTTGTAGAAATTTGTAGCTACTTTTATTAGATCTTTTCTGTTTGTTATAAGGTGGCCAGATTTGTCCTGTGACTGATTCATAAGTGTTTTGGTTTTTGTTAGATATTTATATGCTTTTTTGACAGCGCCAGTTTTTTCCAGGTAGTTCTGTAGGACTTCTTGTCTATATTTTTTGGTGTTATTTTTTATCTTTCTATGTATCTCTCTGTAGAGTTTGCTTAGCTGTTTTTTTTCTTGTTTGGTTTTATTTTCCTTATTTCTCAGGCTATGTTTTTCATATTTAAGTTTAATGATTTCGTCGTTTATAATTGTTTGTTTGCGTGTTCTTTCCTGGGGTAGGATAGCGCAAGTGGAGCTTTTCAGTATACTTCTCTCGATGTTGTCGTAATACTCTTGAACAGATTTCGTCTCGTGTTCTTCGTACTTGGCTAGTTCTTCTGTGTATTTCTTGAAATTAATATTTTTGTTGGGTTTAGTTTGGAAGTTGGAGCGTTTTTCCTTGTTGCTGGCTGTGTTTAATTTTATTCTGATGATACGGTGATCGCTTGGGTGTTTAAAGTTACTAAGAACGCTGAAATCTTCGATAATTTGTGGTTTATTCGTTGCGATGTAATCTATTTCATTCTTCACCGTGCCGTTAGGTGACATCCACGTCCATCTTAACTTAGGTGATTTATTAAACATTGTGTTTGCTATTTTAAGGTTGTGTTGAAGACAAAAGTGTATGAACCTTTCACCTCTTTTGTTTCTTTTTCCGTAACTATATTTCCCCATGGCACGACTTTCTCCCTCTTTTGGTGATCCAATTTTGGCATTTAAGTCGCCCAGGAGTATTATATTGGTTGTGCTTTTCTCGATTGCTTTTCTTAAAGTTTCGTAAAAGTTATCCATTTCATTTTCTTCAGAAGTAGATGTGGGTGCGTATGTTTGGATTATGGTAAAAGATTTTTCGTGAATCTTAACATGAATCAGTGCTACTCTTTCTGATAAGCCTATAAAATCCTGTACTTCTATGTGTTTTTGATTTTTTACCATGAATCCTACTCCATTTCTTCCCTTGCTTTCACCCATTAAGTAGAGTCGGTACTCGTTCCTGTCTTCCACGATGTACCCTTGTTTGCGGCTTTCACAAATGCCTAGAATGTCCCATTTTATCGTTGATAGCGCATATTCTAGCTCAGCTATTCTGGTTTCATTTGCCAAGGATCTGACGTTGAAAGAAGCAATGTAGATTTTATTTTCGTTTTTTGGAGGGTTTTGGTCTACTGACCCCGCGGTGACCAACCGTATTGGGGTAGGTAAGTGTTCTTTTTGATTACATAACTTTTTTGATTTTTGGGCCGTTGTGAAGGGAGGCTTTATTAGTTGCTATTCGGCGTCGCTCTCGTCAACCGAAGTAGTAGAAATTGATCTTATTTTCTGTTGATCGCTTTGTTTCTGAACGAATTTCAAAATCGATCTTTGATTTTCATTTTGCGTTTTGTTCTTCTTGGCAGCCTGATATTTGGGTGAATGTTTTTTACCCGGTTTATGTGAATTTTCTGCTATTTGGGTAGGTGGTGAGATATCCAGCTCTCGTTTCTTTGAACTTAGAATGTTCTTAGGTATTTTAGGTGGGGAATTGAATCAATCTATTGTTGTATTGAATCAAGTTCTTCTAACTTAACAGATAGCTGTGCTGCTGGGGAGTTTGTTGCGCCACTTCTTCTTCCCTGCTAAAGCACTAGAAGTGGTGAAGGGCGGGCATTTTGGGGGACTGTCTTATGTAATTTTTAACGTTCAAAAAGTGCTGACTCTCAGCTTAGTTTGAATAAAAGACTTTTGATTTTGATTTAGATTTTTGACATTATTCCTCAGCCTATCACACCACACAAGTTTCTTACAAAATATCATTTGATTGATATCACCAAACATTCTACAAAATTATAGGATATTTGGTGATACAAAATAAAACAAAAAATATTCAATCACATCTATCTGAAATACTCACTTTTGAATAAAACTCCACTCAGTTCATAAATATTAATGTGACTGTAGTCGCGCATTTCATACATAATAACGTAAATGACGACACTCCACGGATCTTTTAAGTGTCCATTATAGAAAAATGAGCTCGACTCATGCAGCGTTTTAAATTAACGCACTGTTTTCTGTTTGCTGAAGGGCATAATAATGAGGATCGCATTAATCGATAATGTTACAGTAATGACAAAACCTGCGGCAATAACTGCGGGCAATTTAACGTCATTTGACGTTGAATCGTGCACAAAAATGGCCGAACTTCGGAAAATGTTCCTGGTACGGTACCTTCATAAATATTATTATTGTAATCATATTAATATCTACCTGCCTTTACGTTTGTTTAACCTCCATAGTGATACAGTTATTAACTTGTTTAAGAGCTATTAATTGCAAAAATTGTGGCTTTTGGTAATGATTCAATGATATAAACGGTAACAAACGATAAAACGTTTGAACATTCCTTATAAATTATTTATTTGATGTTATTCTAATAAAAAATAAGGTCCTCTAATTTGTTGTATATTTTGACTACTACTCGTACGTTTCTAAGTTTAAATAAAATTAACAACATTATACGGTGTTAATGTTAGGCTGTGGTCAGCGATAGGCTAAGTAGACTGATTAATTGGTAATATTGTCAGATGTCATTAGCATATAAATTACGCGTTTAAGCGACAACAGCCATTATTTGAACGGTAATCAGTATCTGATCTGCTAAGATGACTCAAATGTAACCTCAAGAGTACTC
This sequence comes from Polymixis flavicincta, assembly GCA_949987655.1. Taxonomy (NCBI): domain Eukaryota; kingdom Metazoa; phylum Arthropoda; class Insecta; order Lepidoptera; family Noctuidae; genus Polymixis; species Polymixis flavicincta. The sequence goes on along the minus strand of OX465171.1, from coordinate 2,164,193 downwards.
CAGAACCACTCAAATACTTTACTGCAGCTGTAATCTGAAACGCATTCAAAGAACCTTTTAATGTTTTCTAAAAAGGAAAAATTCCAGTTTCTTTGCGAGAACCTACAAAGTTGAGGTGTAACTTAGGGCGCTCTTAATAAAAGCGAGGGGCTACCGAGTTTAAAAATATAAAAGAGGAGGAGAGGGTATTTAGGCGTGGCATACAGCCAAGAAGCCTACCTCCGGAGTTCAGAGCACAGTTAGCAAGGTTTCAATAAGAAGTGGTGGGAAAAAGGGATCCGGGTGGGGTTAAATATTGTAAAAATATATTATATAAATTATATAATATACAACAGTCGTGAATCGTCTTTTTCGGGAGCCAAGAACTATGAGACTCACGGCATGGTAATGAAATTGATAATTATTATTTAGTAAATAATATATCATTACAACAGTCGTGAATCGTATATATGTATATCAACGTACGACGTGACGTAAAACAGAATTTGCACAAATCTTGTTTTGATTTTTCCAAAAGATGATTTGTATTTGGCGGGTTTTTTTTTTGGGTGGGAAATCATCAAATGACTTCTCCTGCTGAGTAGAGCAGGAGGGCGTGTCAGACTTTTACTGACTAAAACCCACCCGTGTTCCCTCAGTAGCCCGTATGCCAGGGGCCGTGGTATCTCTTTCGAACAAACCCGCACCCCTGGCAGGCATCGGCCCTTGCGGACCCCACCAGTGGTTGCTGACATCTATGACGGCGCGCGTGAGGAACACAACGCGCCGTCCCGTCTACCACTTTTCGGCCGCAGAGGATAGGGAGAGCGGCTGACGCTATACCGACACTCCTCTTCCCCTGCGGCCCCACCGCGTCCGCCATCAAACGGTGGCGGCCCCGTCCAGGCCACGGAAGGGAAGAGCGCTGCTCAGAAGCACCGGCACTCCTACTCTACCGCAGCCTGTAACCCTCAGCCGCGATGCCTCCCATTCGACATCGCGGCCCACCTCAGTTGCGGTGCTCCTCACCGCAACCCACCTTTTGGCCGCCACGTCAATGGCCCGAAGGCAAAAGCCCTGACGAGCGGCCCCACCGTTGGGTTCCTCTTGGCTTCACCGTGGATGGGAGACCACGGTTACTAAGCCCCCCCGCAACGACAATGCGGGAACCCACTCGGGGGGGGGGGGGGTATTTGGCGGGATTTTTTTTTTTTTTTTGGGTGGGAAATCATCAAATAACTTCTCCCGCTCTGGGTGGAGCAGGAGGGCGTGTCAGACTTTTACTGACTAAAACCCACCCGTGTTCCTTCAGTAGCCCTTAAGCCAGGGGCTGTGGTGTCTCTTTCGAACAAACCCGCACCCCTGGCAGGCATCGACCCTTGCGGGTCCCATCACTTTTTGTGCTGACATCTCTTTGAGGCGCGCGTGTAACACAACGCGCCGTCGACTTGGGCTTGGTCCTTGCCGGACAGCGAGCTATCCATTACTCGCCGTCCGCAAGCCCATGCCTACGGTGGCCGGAAATCGGCCTGGGATTCCCGACGCCCAGGGCGTCTCCGTATCCTGCGGCGGCTGGGGTCGCGAGGGCGCATATGCTGCCTCTCCCTCACGTGCGCCGCCTCCCTCTTCGCGAGCATCACTGCTTCGCTGAAGGAGGTGACGGCTCCCCATGCCCTCTCGCTCCGTACCATGGCCCGGACCAGGGCCGGACGCGAGAGATCGCCGCCGCCGATCGCCTCCACGAGGACACGGCGGTGCTCCGCCCAAGCAGGGCAGACCGCCACCGTGTGCTCCACCGTGTCCTCAGGGCGATCTTCGCAGTGGAAACACCCGGGCGTTTCCTCCCGCCCTATCCGAAACAGGAACCTCCCGAAACAACCGTGTCCGGTGAGGACCTGCGTCAGGCGGAAGGTGAGGACGCCATGCCGCCTCTCAAACCACTCCTCAAAGAGGGGACTTACCGCCGCAATCGTGGCGTGCCCAGCACTGGGTTGCGACAATCGCTCTCTCCATGTCACCATGAGATCCCGCCGGAGCTCTGTCCGCTGTGCCGCGATTTCCTGCGGCAGCGGACTTACGCCCCGGCGTTTGGCCTCCTCGCGCCACTCCCATATTTGCGCGAGGACCTTTGCCTCCAGATCCCATGGCGGTAATCCGGCAAGGAGGCCCGCCGCCTCGCCGGAGATCGTGCGATATCCTCGGATCATCCTGATCGCCATGACCCTATGGGACGCCCTCAGCTTGCGAGCTGGTTGGCGCCTCAATGTCGGCGCCCACACCGGCGCCCCGTATAGGGCCATGGACCGCACGATCCCCGCGTAGAGCCTCCGGCAGGAGGCGTCTGGCCCCCCTAGATTGGGCAGGAGCCGCTTCAGCGCAGCCCCGGTCCGCTCCAGTCTGGGAGCCAAACGGCGGAAATGCTCCGCGAAGTTCCACCGGCTGTCAAGGACGAGTCCCAAGTACTTCATCGTCGACTCGACGCCGATGTGAACCCCTCCCACCGTTATCTGGGAACCCGTCGGTGGCGCATTCCGAGGACCATGAAACCACATGGCCTCGGACTTGTGCAATGCCACCTCGAGTCCCAGTTGCCGGATCCTATCGACGATTGTCGCAACCCCTTGTGTCGCTAAGTCGGCCGCCGCCTGGTACGACCTCCCTTGCGCCAGGACCAGCGTGTCGTCAGCGTAGCAAACTACACTGACGCCGCTAGGGAGGTCGGCGCGCAGCACCCAGTCGTACCCGATGTCCCACAGATGCGGCCCCAGGACCGATCCCTGTGGGACACCGCACGACATCTCTCGCCGGTTCCACTCTCCGAGGTGACCGGGGTAGATGACGGCCCTGTCCGTCAAATAGGCCTCGACCACACGACAGAGGTAGGTCGGCATCCGGTGATACCGGAGTGCCTCCCTTATGCAACTCCAGGGCAGGGTGTTGAAGGCATTGGCGATGTCTAATGACACCGCCAAGACAACCCCACCCCGGGCCACAGCATCCTCCGTCGTGAGGGCTCGCACGCGCATGATGGCGTCCACCGTGGAGCGCCCCCTGCGGAAACCAAACTGGCTCTCCGCCAAATCCGGCCCCATCCGCACCAGCCGCCCGACGAGGCGGTCTGCAATTACTCTCTCAAAGAGCTTGCCCACCTCGTCGGGGTATTTGGCGGGTTCAGCTGCACATTTTGTCGAGTAGATAATAAACTAAACTTAAATTATCTTAAGCTTTTTAACCGTTATTTCGAAGTTCATGACGCTACTAAACTTGAGAGGGGCACATTACTGGCACAGATTTAACAATACACCAACCTACTTGGCACGGGCCGATATTCAAGCTACATTTGTATAAACATTATAAGCTAACGCCATTTTGATATGCGGTTGACTTGGTGAGGAAACTTGTCTTTATGACCAACTAGCGACTTTTTAGCTAATTTATCTAATTGATTACATCTAAGTTTAATTTTAACGTTTTACATTTATAAAACTTTCGGAGTATAATATTTTCTGATGGTGTTGAATACGGCATCAAAATCCATTGCGTAGTTTGAAGAACAACGCCACCATGGAAAAACAAAAGTGACTTCAATATAAAATACGTATGCAGTTGCTCCATGTAAAATACTAGCATTCAGATGCATCATGTTAGAGAGAAAGCCAACCCCAATATGTAGTTGGGTAAAGGCTAGGTCGATTGATTGGTGAGTCCAACTTTCCAGTATTGTTCACTTGTAATATCGCCCCTTGCAATGCTGGAATACTCTATTTTCGACATTCTGTGTAATGTAAACGAAAACAAACTCATTAAAAATTCTATACCTTCGAACCCAAACATATCACTTTATTTTTATTGGACAAAACTTTACCGAGTTGGGATACTTCATTATTCAGTATCCGTTACTTTAGTCAGCCCGTTTCTTTTCGTTGTTTTCGATGATAGTGCACAGCGCATGTCGATTCGAGCATTCAGTCGTAAGCTTTAATGTGCTATTGGAACTTTGGCTTTATGTACAGTCGCCAGCAGGTCAAGCTATCCCAAACTGTCAAATTGTCCCAATTGAACATAAACCTTATTTGTTTGTAATAAAGTTGAAAAACTATCAAAGAAATTTGACAGATTGGGGTAGCTTGATGTACTGGCCTCTGTACGGTTTGAATCTTTAGAAATAAAGTCTGGCCTAAAGTAATTTTGGTAGGCTAGTGGAACGTGCCGTATCAAGAATGACAAAAGGAATGAAGCCCGCACTCCCAGACGTTTAAGGACGTTATATAACTATTAGCAATGCTGAATAGAATAAGTGTGAGTAATTTAATATATAAAGTCATCAGTATTAATTCTAACTAACCCTTCGGGGATTGGGCACGCCACGATTGCGGCGGTAAGTCCGCTCTTTGAGGAGTGGCTTGAGAGACGGCATGGCGTCCTCACCTTCCGCCTGACGCAGGTCCTCACCGGACACGGTTGTTTCGGGAGGTTCCTGTTTCGCATAAGGCGGGAGGAAACGCCTGGGTGTTTCCATTGCGAAGATCGCCCTGAGGACACGGTGGAGCATACGGTGGAGGTCTGCCCGGCTTGGCGGAGCACCGCCGAGTCCTCATGGAGGCGATCGGCGGCGGCAACCTCTCGCGTCCGGACCTGGTCCAGGCCAAGGTACGGAGCGAGAGTGCATGGGTAGCCGTCACCTTCTTCAGCGAAGCAGTGATGTTCGCGAAGAGGGAGGCGGCGCACGTGAGGGAGAGGCAGTATATGCGCCCTTACGACCTAAGTCGCGCAGGAGACGCCCTGGGCGTCGGGAATCCCAGGCTGATTTCCCGCCACCGTAGGCGTGGGGTTGCGGACGGCGAGTAATGGGTAGCTCGCTGTCCGGTAAAGACCAAGCCCAGGTCGACGGCACGTTTTGTTCCGCGCGCGCCTCAAAGAGATTTCAGCACAAACCGATGAGGCCCGCAAGGGCCGATGCCTGCCAGGGGAGCGGGTTTGTTCGAAAGAGATACCGCCGCCCCTGGCATACTGGCTACTGAGGGAACACGGGTGGGTTTTAGTCAGTAAAAGTCTGACACGCCCTCCTGCTCCACCCAGAGCGGGAGAAGTTATTTGATGATTTCTCAACCAAAAAAAACCCTTCGGGAATTACAGAAGTGATTTTATGTTGTGTTTCCCATAGTGAAATTTGTTTATTAATCCTCTTTCCTCGTTACTACCCCATCATTAGACCCTGATCACCATATCTATAATCTATTCATTGAGACCTTTTTAGTGAGCCCAAACAAGATACTTCTGCTGTTTGTTGGTAACGAACTTGGTTTATGTATCCTGGAAATACCAGGTGATGCTCCAGTATCACTTCTAGGTTGTTTTGTTCGTCTAATATCATTGAAGTAATAGAATACTAAATTACGATTCGATCAGACCCGTAGAAGATGCTCAAATCCCTTCATCAATCTGAAAAGAGCTGGTGATCTTCAAAAGGCTGAACAAATTTGATCAAATATATCTAAGAATCACCGCTAGAAAACCTACTGTTAAACAAAAAAAAATCGCACCCAAATCGATTCACCCGTTTAAGCGCTACAGTGCCACAGACAGACACAGACAAAGCGGTCAAACTTATAACACCCCAAAAAAAAATACTGTCTACATTTTGCTTTTTATGCCCCGATGCAAAAGAAGAGCCTTTTGCGTCGGGGGTTAAAAAGCAAAATGTAGATAGTATTTTTTATGGTGGAAAATCATCAAATGGAGGGCGTGTTAGTTTTTTACTGGTTAAAACCCACTCGTGTTCCTTCAGTTGCCTGTGTGCCAGGAGCCACGATATCTCTTTCGAACAACCCGCACACCTGACAGGCATCGGCCCTTGCGGACCCATCAGTTGTTGCTGACATATGTATAAGGCGCGCGTGGAACACGACGCGCCGTCGACCCGGGCTTGGTCCTTATGGGACGGCGAGCTACCGCTTAATCGCCGTCCGTAATCCCGCGCCTACGGTGGCTGTGAATCGGCCTGGGATTCTCGTCGCCCAAGGTGTCTTCTACAGCGATAAGGGCCCTAAGGGCGCATAGACTGCCTCTCCCTTACGTGCGCCGCCGCCCTCTTCGCGAGCTTTACTGCTTCGCAGAAGGAGGTGACGGCTTCCCATGCACTCTCGCTCCATATTATGGCCTAGACCAGGGCCGGACGCGAGAGATCGCCGGAACCGTGTCCGGTGAGGACCTGCGTCAGGCGGTAGATTAGGATGCAGTGGCACCTCTCAATCCACTCCTCAAAGAGGGGATTTACCACCGCAATTGTGGCGTGCTCAATGTTGACAGAGATTGAAACATGATTGTTGTAGCAATTGATGAAATGAAAAAAGCTGTCGATACAAAATCCTATTGCGATTGGCACCAACGTGAATTATAAGAGTTTTTATTCACATTTATGTTTTATTTATTTCTGTTTATGACTCAATTTTGTACCCACTTGCGATTTCTTCTAACATAATATTGAATATTTTCATATTACGTTAGACGAAATCGTAAGTGGGGTTTTGGCTTTCAATATCGCTTTTCGCTAATTTCGCTTTTCAACAATATCTAATTTCGCTTTTCAACAATATCTAATTTCGCTTTTCAACAATATCTATACTAATATTATAAAGCTGAAGAGTTTGTTTGTTTGTTTGCTTGAACGCGCTAATCTCAGGTCTGATTTGAAAAAATATTTCAGTGTTACATAGCCCATTTATCGAGGAAGGCTATAGGATATATAACATCACGCTAGGGCCCTGAGGAGCCGACCAAAAAGAAAAAAGTCACGAAAACGAAGTACTCGCACGGCCAGGCGATTCAATGCGACGTGCGGGAGGGGGGAGCAAGAAATTTGACGTGGACGAAGTTGCGGGCAGAAGCTAGTTCTTATAATATTAGAGAAACATTTGAGACATTGGTTTAAGTTATTCAATGTTATTCCAGGACGTCATATTATGTTCTTGTGTATAACGAGATGTAGGTATTTGGTCTTCACTTTAGATGAAACCGTGCTCGGTAATTTTTTCTAGATCCTTTAATGAAGTAGTAAGCAAATATTAGGTCTTTACCTATGAAATTGCCGTTCTGCAGTACTGGCCATTTCAAATCAAAATAATTTTTGTTTGGCTAAGAATTCTAATTTCAAATTAATTTTATTTTAAAAACATGGATTTTTTTTTCTAAAAGTAGTCATTTCTTTATTGATTAGTGTTACATTTTCATCGCATTTCAATCTTTTTCGTCATCATGGATACGTTAAAAATTCGAGTAATTATGGAATATGAGTACCGTCGTGGCAGCAACGCGGCACAAGCGGCACGCAACATCAACGACGTTTACGGAGCTAACACTACAAACCAACGCACCACCTGTTATTGGTTTGCTCGCTTCCGTTCTGGAAATTTCGACCTGAAAAATGAACCTCGCGGTCGTCCGAAGACTTTGGTCGACAATGACGAATTAAAGGCGATTGTGGAAGCTGATGATACACAATCTACGGCTGAATTAGCAGCAGCTTTCGACGTTAGCGTCAAAACAATATTGGTCCATTTGCGTCAAATTGGCAAGGTAAAAAAGCTTGACAAATGGGTGCCCCACGAACTCAATGATCGCCAGCGCGAAGTACGCGTCGAGACGTGCCTTGCACTGCTCAACAGACACACAAATGAAGGAATTTTGAACCGCATTGTTACCTGCGATGAAAAATGGATTCTGTTTGATAACCGTAAGCGCTCAGCCAGTTGGTTGGATCCTGGTTCAGCACCTAAACAATGCCCTAAACGAAAACTTACCCCTAGAAAAGTGATGGTCACTGTTTGGTGGTCTAGCGCCGGTGTGATTCATCACAGCTTCTTACCAAACGGGGTGAGCATTACTGCAGATGTGTACTGTGAAGAACTGAACACAATGATGGAGAAGCTGGCGCATCTCCAACCAGCATTGGTCAATCGCTCGTCTCCGCTGCTCCTGCACGACAACGCGCGACCTCATACTGCACAGCAGACGGTCTCCAAGTTGCAAGAACTGGTGTTGGAAGCTCTCCGTCATCCGCCCTACTCACCAGACCTTGCGCCTACAGACTACTACTTTTTCCAGAATTTGGATAACTTCTTGGCGGGAAAAAAATTTAATACCCGAGAGGCAGTACAAAATGCCTTTGAAGAATTTGTTGCCTCCCGTCCAGCTGATTTCTTTAAGAAGGGCATCAATAAACTGCCACTGCGATGGCAAAGATGCATTGATTGCATGGGTGATTACTTCGATTAATACAAATAAAAAATTCATGAAAAAAAATCGTTTAAATTTTTTCATACAAAACGGCAATTTCATAGGTAAAGACCTATTATTTTGTGACGCTACAAGTCAAAGGAGACGGATACGCTTTTCTACAATCTTGGGCCTGGATGTAAAAATATGAAATTGTTGTCAACTGATGGCTACTATATTATCAAACCTTCACTGAAAATTTTGCGGATTTTGTCTATCTGAGAGCTGAGTTAAAAGAAATGTAGTAAAAGTGGAACAATATTTACTTACACCTGATTTTTGAAGTGCGACTGTCATTTGTTATGAAAATAGCATGTTAATTTTTCATTTTATTCGTGTCCTTAATTTTTGGATTTCTCATCTTCTAGATTGTAAATTGGGCTGATTTTTCACATGTTGAAATAGAAAAATATAATCCTTTTTTTAAACCATCGTATTACAATCAGCCCCAGAAATTCTCGTTTCCTTTGATAAGTGCTAATATAACTTTATTTATAATTTTGAAGTGAATACTTCTTTAGGCGCGTTGAGCACTTTTTGGATGAACAAAAATCATGGAACTCCCGTCATCGACACCGAACAGTTTCCATTAGCTATATGTATATTGTGCATGTCTGTGATATTGTGTATACTTATATGTGTACTTTTTGGGTGAACAAAAAGCGTGAAACTCGCGCTATCGTCACCGCACGCTTCCCATAAGCTATATGTATACTGTGTATGTATGTATGTACAAGTTACTTAGTTTTCACTTCTATCGGCAGTCCCCAAAGACTGCCCCGCATGCATTTTTGATCTGTCGAAGGCAAAGCATTGGGGTGAAACTCACATAGTAGCTGAGTTTAGCCAGATGTACCTAAAGAAGTGTCTTCGGATATAAGTGATCTGGTTAGAGACCACATATTTACGAAACCACTGGAACTTCACCAAAGCGGCCAATAGATGTGAAGATGAAACTAACTTTTTAGCTCTGTTTTCTAAGTTTGGTTTTATTTTACTATTCTTGTTGTTGTTGTTGTTGTGATTGTTTTTAGTAATGTAATAACCATCTTGTTTGTTATTATTGTCAGAAACACCTTTTTTGCAGCATTGGCTGCCCGCTTTGAGATTCGAGGTACGAGGATGGTATGAATTTACAACGAGTTTAATATGTATAATATTTGTGGATTTTAACATAGAAAGACTCATTAGCAAAGACATGATTATGTTGCTAAGGCGTTTGTTGTGCCACTTCTTCTTCCCAGCTTAATCACTAGGAAATGGTGAAGGGCATAATAATATGTTTTGGAGGACTTTTTTATGTAATTTCACCCCCCAAAAATGTGCTGATTCTCAACCAATTAATAAAAGAGTAACCGTGGAGTTTCTTGCCGGCTCTTCTCCATAGGAAGCGACAATTTGGAACCGTGCACCTAGCTTCTGACGTTTCATAAGTGCCCATGCAGGTTTATAAGGAATAAAAATATAATGATTTGATTTGAATAAAATTACTTTTGATAATGATTATATTATAAGTTACAAAATTAAAAGTAGCACCGACCTTACATTAGGATGTAAGTATGGAAATAGTTTTTCTTGTTAATCTTAATTTGTTTTAAGGCTTCCTTAAACATGTGAAAGTCTGCAACAAATATTTTCCAAGTATTTTGTATAGACCACTGATATGCGCGCCAGTATTCGTAGAAATGTAGAATACCTACACGGCCAAAATGTATTGAACAGCATTAAAAAAAAAAAACAACGCAGGCACTCGGAATCATGTGCTGTATCCATGGTAACAGGTTGCGGGTCGATGTGCAAGGATATTCACGTGCAGCCTTTTATTACTACGGATTCAGCCTGTATCGAATGGATCAGTAATATCCAGGGTTCGTTTTCAAAGACTTTATAGGTATTTCTCTACTGACCCTTATAAAACTTCAACACATTTTCAGCCTAAATGTATGGAACGGTAGATTTTTTTTTTCACGATGTCTTAAATTCGTCTCATGTAGAACAATGTTCAGTCTGATTGTCTGTACTACTCTCTTAAATTCGGTAAGTCTTTGAAAAATAATCCTATTTAGAAATCGGCCACAAGACTTCTAAGCTACTGTTGTTTTCCAGCTGCACAAACTATGGGCTAAGTAACTGCATGTACCCCGCGTTCTGCGGCGCAATGCTTCACAACGGGCTAAATGAGCCGTGAGGGTCGATAGAGGAAGTTTGCAGGGCTAAAATAAATGATAAAATGTGGGAGATTCCCGTGATGAACGACCAGCGCGCATTTTCACGTTACGCGAAAAGAGTATAGCTCCCCGATTTTATATCTTGGAAACTTTTCCCTAATGTGATTTCATTGAAGTTATCGAAAAGACTTCAGTTGTGAATCAAAAACTAATCGCTTGAATTCAATTATGTGCCAGAAAAAGAAAGTGAATACTACGATTCTCCATCGTGCGTGTTATAATCTTAAAAATCTTCGGTTATGCACACCAGCGGGCTTAGCATGACGCTTTGTATTTCTACGAAGAATAGACAGTGCTTTTTCAATACAAAGTGTCATTTCGTTTCTACATTTTTGTTATAGCACCGTAGATATCCTCTCCCCTCCCCCCGAGTAGGTTTCCCGCACTGTCGTTGCGGGGGGGGCTCAGTAACCGTGGTCTTCCACCCACGGTGAAGCGAAGAGGAACCCAAAGGTGGGGCCGGTCGTCAGGGCTTTTGCCTTCAAGCCGATGACGTAGCGGCCAAAAAGTAGGTTGCGGTGAGGTGCACCGCAACTGAGGTAGCCCGCGATGTCGAATGGGAGGCATCGCAGCTGAGGGTTACGGGCTGCGGCAGAGGAGGAGTGCCGGTGCTTCTGAGCAGCGCTCTTCCCTTCCGTGGCCTGGACGGGGCCGCCACCGTTTGATGGCGGACGCGGTGGGGCCGCAGGGGAAGAGGAGTGTCGGTATAGCATTGGCCGCTCTCCCTATCCCCTGCAGCCATAAAGTGGTAGGCGGCGGGGCCACTGTGCTGACCCGTCGCAGGGTGACCGAGGGGTCCGTAAGGGCCGATGCCTGCCAGGGGTGCGGGTTGTTCGAAAGAGAAACCGTCGCCCCTGGCACACGTGCAACTCAGGGAACACAGGTGGGTTTTAGTCAGTAAAAGTCTGACACGCCCTCCTACTCTCTACCCAGAGCGGGAGAAGTCATTTGATGATTTCCCAACCAAAAACAAAAAAAAAAACCGTAGCTAAATGTCCTTCCACAATCTGTCATTTAGTCTTTCGTTTCTAACGATATTTGTCTAAATCCTTATAGCAAATGTAGACTATTTCAGAAGAATATTACCTACTTCCAAAACTGTCAAAATCACACTGACAACAAAACTTTATATTCGACGGCTACAAAGTATATACATTTTAAAACTTTCCGGTAGCATATTAAATATGTTAGCTAGTCTGGAGTATGGGCTTTACCCAGATAACTTTTAAGTTTGTGATTGGTAGTATTTATCTATTCTTGTTCCATCGGTTATAGTCTTCATTTACCTCTATATTAGATTTGAAGAGGTGCCTATTTTTTCTAAAGAATATACAAATTTGCAGTATATATATTGCAGGTAGTGATAGAATTTGTTGCTTAATAAAGTGTGGCCAGCAACTGTCTCGTTGACCTATGTTTATTGGTATTCTGATGATTTTCTTTTGCTGACGGCAATAAAAACATTTGAGTCCGTGTCCACATTTTCAGCGAATTTAGTAGAGATCCGCAAAATGTTTATTGACTGAACAAAACGGAAAAAGAATGAAAACAATCCGAATTGAATAAATAACGCTAGGGCCGGATTTTATTTACATTTGCCAACCGGAGTTTAGAATCAACGTTTTGGTAAAGGGTTTCAAACTGGATATTGTGTCGGATTTTGTGTGGGAGGTTTTTCATATACTGATCCTCAATTGTTTTATTATGAGGAATGGTTTCACTTCCAAGTATAAATATTAAACAGTAATTTGGTAAGTCAAAAAGCGAGGCGATGTATATTTTTGTATATGATCCGTACGTAAGGTACAAGCAAGAGGAAATATTTCAAACAATGGAGTCGTTTAGCGCAGTAATTAGCCATTAGGTTACCCATAGAAATATAACGTTACCTCTACCAAGCGTTATGATTTGGTTCTGTTTCTAGAACAAATCCATCCTTGACAGTCCCAGGCAGTCGTTCGTTGGTTCGAAAAATGATTGAAGAAATCAATCAATTTTGAGCAAAAGTCTATAAGTTTCTATAAAAAATATATCAACAATAGTAGCCCACCGGTATCGAGAACAGAGCCCCAGTTACCGGTGGTCAGAGCACCTCAAAGAAGAACGTTCTAACGATACGCGCCATGTCCAGAGATACAATAATGTGTATAAAACCTACTATTGTGTGTACTTACTAGGTGTATTGAAACTATTAGAAGCAAAAGACCCTACGAGGGTGATATTATAAACGTGGTATTCAAGCCATTATATTTGTGTGTATTTGATGAGGTCCAATTGACCGACATAAACGTGTACTGCTCTCTGGATGAAGCCCTTGATCCAGTCGCCATAGAAAGGCCTTCACGGGTATTGACTATCGGCACAATGACTTAAATAAAATATTTTTTATTGGATTATGGGTTTTGGTGACAAAAGTGAACTGGTTATCTAGGACTACATAATTCTTATTATTAAAATAGAAACTGGTAGATGTTAACGCTTCAAAAAGACGAAATCTAACAAAATAATAAACGTTGCAACGATACTTGATGTAAAAAGGTGGTACTTATTTAAAACTGCAACAGAAAAATATTTTTTATTTTACTTTATCATAAATATACTTTTCAACCAACCCGCACTGGGCCCGCGTGGTGGATTACGGCCCAATCCCTCTCACGGAGAGGAGGCCTGTGTCCCAGCAGTGGGAACGTTATAGGCTGAGTATGTATGTATGTATGTATACTTTTCAAAGCAACCCAATAACCCAATTCAATTACGTTAAATAAAAAATATTCGAAACCTGCTTAGAAATAGGTCCCAGACTGAAGTAAAACTCCCGCATTGAAGCAGATTTTAGCTCTGACCGCAGTTGACTGAAGTAAGAAAATCATGTAAAATCATAGATAGTTACATTTTGTGACTTACCGTAAGACACTCAGTTTTTTTCGCACGGTTGCATATTGGTAGTTGGTACATTATTATTACAAGCCACATTTTTTTTTATCGTGATTAAATACCAGGTAAACAGAGCTCTAAAATATTTAAGATCGGTAAAGGGTCATAAACCGAAATTTCAGTTATTATTATTATTAGGTCTTTACCTATGAAATTGCCGTTCTGCAGTACTGGCCATTTCAAATCAAAATAATTTTTGTTTGGCTAAGAATTCTAATTTCAAATTAATTTTATTTTAAAAACATGGATTTTATTTTCTAAAAGTAGTCATTTCTTTATTGATTAGTGTTACATTTTCATCGCATTTCAATCTTTTTCGTCATCATGGATACGTTAAAAATTCGAGTAATTATGGAATATGAGTACCGTCGTGGCAGCAACGCGGCACAAGCAGCACGCAACATCAACGACGTTTACGGAGCTAACACTACAAACCAACGCACCACCTGTTATTGGTTTGCTCGCTTCCGTTCTGGAAATTTCGACCTGAAAAATGAACCTCGCGGTCGTCCGAAGACTTTGGTCGACAATGACGAATTAAAGGCGATTGTGGAAGCTGATGATACACAATCTACGGCTGAATTAGCAGCAGCTTTCGACGTTAGCGTCAAAACAATATTGGTCCATTTGCGTCAAATTGGCAAGGTAAAAAAGCTTGACAAATGGGTGCCCCACGAACTCAATGATCGCCAGCGCGAAGTACGCGTCGAGACGTGCCTTGCACTGCTCAACAGACACACAAATGAAGGAATTTTGAACCGCATTGTTACCTGCGATGAAAAATGGATTCTGTTTGATAACCGTAAGCGCTCAGCAAGTTGGTTGGATCCTGGTTCAGCACCTAAACAATGCCCTAAACGAAAACTTACCCCTAGAAAAGTGATGGTCACTGTTTGGTGGTCTAGCGCCGGTGTGATTCATCACAGCTTCTTACCAAACGGGGTGAGCATTACTGCAGATGTGTACTGTGAAGAACTGAACACAATGATGGAGAAGCTGGCGCATCTCCAACCAGCATTGGTCAATCGCTCGTCTCCGCTGCTCCTTCACGACAACGCGCGACCTCATACTGCACAGCAGACGGTCTCCAAGTTGCAAGAACTGGGGTTGGAAGCTCTCCGTCATCCGCCCTACTCACCAGACCTTGCGCCTACAGACTACTACTTTTTCCAGAATTTGGATAACTTCTTGGCGGGAAAAAAATGTAATACCCGAGAGGCAGTACAAAATGCCTTTGAAGAATTTGTTGCCTCCCGTCCAGCTGAATTCTTTAAGAAGGGCATCAATAAACTGCCACTGCGATGGCAAAGATGCATTGATTGCATGGGTGATTACTTCGATTAATACAAATAAAAAATTCATGAAAAAAATTCGTTTAAATTTTTTCATACAAAACGGCAATTTCATAGGTGAAGACCTATTATTAGTTAGTTATGCAGTGATATTTTTGGAAGTCTGTAGCTTTTTGTTTGTAAATCAGGCATAACCTGCCTAGTAAAAATAATTTTCGGAGATATCGCGTAATACGTCAATTGAGAACCTCGGCTATCCGTTTAATGGGGATACAGACAGTCGAGTCAATATTAATTATTCTGCCAAGGGTGCGTTATTCGAAAGACGTACCGTGGCCCCTAGCACACAGGCAACTGAAGGAGCACGGGTGGGTTTTAGTCAGTTAAAGTCAAACATAAAGCCCTTCTGCTCCACCCAGAATCGGAGAAGTTATTTGATGATTTCCAACGACCACAAAAAAAATCAGTAAACACACACGTGTTACGGTATCGAACGTACGGCCTGACACGACCGCTTAACTTTCCCTTCGTTCTTAAATATTACCGAACTGTGAACTACGAGAGAAAGATTAATCAAGATTTTTTTTGATCTGGACTAATTATAATTTTTCCATGGACTTATAGGCTAATCAAATATTTATCCCTACTACTTTTACTACTTTACTACATCTATTGCATCTTCTAGCAGCTGCTCACGTCCACGCAAACGTGACCCACATGTATTGCTACTTGTAATTGAATTCCGCCAATCACCCAGAGACAGCGAAGAAAAGTCACATCTATATGTGTTTTCTCTGGACGTGACACTTGAACCTCTCTCTGAGTATCTGAATGCCTGGTACCTAGTTAACAAAATATGAAGATAATAAATCCTCGGGCGAACTTTGTAACCCGACATCCTCTCATAAAACATTCCCGCAGCATTTTGGGCCGCATACAGTTATACCAAACGCATACTTAGCAAAGTATTTCATGAAATATTCATGACATCTGCTGTCAAAATACAAACACATACTTTTTCCATCAACTGAACAATTCATGAAGATAAAATTATTATCCAATCTTCATAAGAATTTATCGAACATATCTGTGAAGCGTTACGTTTTCTTAGGACCCACAACAATCAACAGGAAAACCGGAAATACAATTTCCCTTTCCGGTTCGGGTCAAGTGTAGTGTATAGGCAAACAGGATGGCCACCCGCTACCAGGCATTCATAGAACGCAGGAAATTAGTCTTTGTTTCTTTATTATTCGCATCGTGTTTATTGGATCACTAAAGTACACCAGCAGGACCTGATATATCTAATCGCAATATTCCTTCACAGTGTCAAGAGTATTACTCCACTCTGCACCACCAAGTTGTACCACTGGTTCGACAAAGTGGAACCTTCAAAAGTTTGCTGTCTTCTTTATCTCGTTTACACATTTAGGTGCGAAGGCGGTGACAAAGAATTAAAATACACATCCAAAGTCACCAACTTCCGAAATTAAAGTTATTTTGCGCTTTGTAGTGTTTTTTTGGAAGTCGGTTGTTATTTTTTTGAAAAAAGTTTTTTTAACGTATATATTGAAAACATGACGGACAAACGAAGGCGAAATACTTTACAATATTGATAAAAAAATAAATCTTTCGCTCATGTCATCTTCAGTTTACAATATCAATCTAATGTTATTGTAATGAATTACAGTTTATATTTGCCAGACACCATTCATCATCATCATCATCATCATCTGCCTAGCCTTTTCCCAACTATGTTGGGGTCGGCTTCTAGTCTAACCGGATGCAGCTGAATACCATTATCCTAGCAATATCCCCGACTGTGGGGATTGAGAACCAGTCTATAAAGATGTAGCTGAATACCAACCTTTTTCATGGTAACTTTCATTTTTCATCAAATGTTCACTCGATTTATGGTACAAAAAAAAAACGCATTTTTAAGAATCTAAGGAAATCCGACTAAAACCATCATAAAGGCATCATTTGTCATCCTCCAACGTAAAGAACTCAGATTTTCTGTTTTTGCATTAAATTTGAATAAAGGAACATTAATGGCATTGAGTTATGGCGATCCTGGAATTCGAAATTGTGTTAAAATATGTTTTATTTTATATTCTGCTCTTCATATAATCTCGTATCGGCACAAACAAATTATAGTTATTAACAATTGAGATGATTCTAATCGTTGAGTATTGTCTGAATATTATCTGAGGACATTTTAAGTTGCGATGATAATATTGATAGTTTGTAAACTGTTATCTTTCATCGGTAGGTACATTAAAAACTTCATTACCCTGTTTGTCAACACATAACTCCATCCCTTAAACGCCTCAAAACCTCATTTAAGGCTTGTATACACGCCAAAGACCTTCAGCATTTGGGCGCACTAAATTTGTGGGCGAGTGCGGGGTGATGTAGCCGTGCAGTCTTTAATCGGTCGCATTTTTAATTTATTATAACAAAAATAATGCATATTTGTAAAAAGTAACAAAACCAAATCATTTTCCTTTGTATTGCAAAGCAGTAGACATTTTTTAAACTCTTTTGTTAAAAAATGAAGGAGTAAAATGGTTTCATCTCAACGATTTGGAGGTGATTTTGTGTTTTTTTTTAAACACCTTTCAAACAAAAAGAAAACAAAATCAAAATCTGTTCATCCGTTCGGGAGCTACGTTGCCTCAGACAGACACACACACACACACACACAAACACACACACGCGCGCGGGCGCAGACATAAACACACACTTACACGCCAAACTTATAACACCCCGTCGTATTTGCGTCGGGGGTTAAAAAATTAATTAGTACTCTCCATTTTGTTATTTGTTTTCAAACGAAAAATAACTAACAGCAGTGCGTTGAAACAAAACAAAAAAAAATGTATTAAAACGTCGATTTTCAATCCTCAATGAATGCAAAATTCTCGGAAAATCTACACAATGGCCCAGAAATGTAACTAAATAGGATCCTGTCGGTAGCATTTTGCTATTTTTTAATATACGTCTGTCGATGCGCCCCGGTTTTGGGTTCCGTGGAGGAAAAAAGAACCTTTTCAATTACAACATGTCCTTTCGAGCAAGGGACCATGTTTCAGTTCGCCGTCCGGTTTTATGTCCAAAAAGTACGGTTTTCATACTTATCGTTGCATAACGTGGTAATATTTTTCCCCTGAAGTAACACAGACAGTGTTACTTGTCAAAATCATCTGCCTAGCTGTTTCACAACCATTATGGGGTCAGCTTTCAGTCTGCAATGTAACTGACTACTATTACTTAACATGGAGCGACAGCCTATCTGACCTGCACAACAACCCAATCATTGAGTAACATGAAACCGTTTGGTCAAAAAAAATCAAAATATTTTTATTTCATATAAACCTGCATGGGCACTTATGAAACGTCAGAAGCTAGGTGCACGATTCCAAAATTTTGTTTCCTATGGAGAAGAGCCGGCAAGAAACTCCACGGTTACTCTTTTAAAATGATTGGCTTTAACAATGTTTTCAGAGATAAAATGTATGAGAGGTAAGACTGGTTATCAGCCTTTTGGGCTTGTGACTACCCGTAACGATTTTAAAAATCTACAAATGACAGCCGAGACCAACGAGTTATCATGCTTTCCGAGGCATGGAGGGGTCTTGGTATGTAAGGATGGTCTGACCCGGTCCACGAGCCAACCGCGACAACCGTTGCTCAGTCTGATCGATCGATCCATGCGGCTGAGAGTACTTAGCCACTAGCCCCCACATTATCATTAATGCCTACGTAAAAAAATAACCACTAAGAGGGCTAAAGTATACGAAGGTTAAAAGTTCCATACAAACTCAACAACTGATATTTTTAGGATAAACGTGTATTAGAATCATTCAGTTGGTTGTGGACACAGCCCAATTACTATGTCAACAAGCCTGGGTGGGTATTTATCCAACCGAGCTATTGATTCGTACTTCACCAAAGTGAAATGACCAACAATTGGTCATTTCTCTTTCACCTATTATTATTGAACATTCAATTATGGTCATGGTAGATTGTGCAATGCTGAAAGCCTACTGAACCGATTTAATAGGCAGTTTTTCACTGCTAGTGAGCTGTTCAATTTGCAGAGCTAATATAACATAAATAGGATTTTGATACATAGCCATAATTTACTCGGTACGGAACCCAATTACATAGTGAGGTGCAGGCTCGTGCAACGTATGATGTCGGGATGCGTTTGTTCGTGTTTTATACCCGAAGCTGTTAATACGAGTACCATGTTTATTACAGTGTTTTTTGCTTATTACAATACGATCTCGGTGCGAGCGGAACATTAGTCTGCATGCAGGTATTCACTTTCTAGATTTAATTAAGAATCGGGGATTCTGTGCCCGACACCGAGGGCAGACCAGTGAAGTGAGTGCAAGTTCAGTTTGAAAATTCATTTCGACTGTGGAAATATCAAACGTCGTAATGTATATTCGTTAGGTTAGGTTAGGTTAGTCAACTATCTCAGGAGTAGGCAGTGACCTGTCGCTGCCGGCCGTTGTCGACTCGATGGTCGACAGCGAGGAGTCCTGGGACGCGGTGGTGTCCTTCTGCGATACAGTCATTTCGCAGAAGGAGGCTGCGGAGAGGGAGCGGGAGATTGCTTCTGCTAACCCGATCCGCAGCAGACGCACCGGGCGTCGGCGGAGGGCGGACAACGCCCTCTTCCAGCCCCCCTGAATGGGTCCAGGGGCGACGGACTGGGGAATCCGTCGCCCCCTACTTCTTAGGACCCGAGATGGCGGCGCGTAGTGTTCCACGCGCGCCTCTCTTTGATGTGGGGGGGAGTTTAACACCTCACTCCCCCCCTATCGCGAGGTGGCCCGCATAGGCGGGCCGGCACTAGTCGGGGATCGCGGAAGACTCAATAGTTCCCGTGATCCCCGGTGTACGTGAGAGACGGAACACCGGGGTGGTTTTAGTCAGTAAGAGTCTGACAGACCCCTCCGCCCTCTCCGGGGCGGAGGACATCCATGAGGATTTCCCCCCGTAATAAAAAAAAAAAAAAAAAAAGGTTAGTCAACTATCAAGTAGTACGAGTACTTCAGAGGCGGGCTGAAACTGAAAGTGTTTCAATAAGATGTTTTGTTAGTTTAACTATTATTTCTGGAGCGCAATATGAAGCTTCCAGGAGTTAAGCAACGTTTACCAAGGTCGCTCCGTAGTTGGGTGACCATCCCCTAATTATAAGCTGTTCATTCCGGCTGTCATTCGTAAATCTTCGACGGTCATTACGGGTCGTCAGAAGCCTGAAAGTCTGACAACCAGTCTTACCTAGTACCTAACTGTGTTGTGGATATCAGCAGTCGTACTCGTCTCTGTATACCCTTTTGTGGAATGCAAGTGTGATCATACGTACGCTTATCTTACTTTTAACTTTGGTATTGTTTCAGTGTGAACCAAAGCTTGCTGGTACATTCATTTCGTTTCAGATTAAATGCAGACATTCATTCTAATTTAAAACGACGGCAGCTACATATATGTATATGACTATGAATTTTCGTTATTGCTTTACCGGGATTTTGACAAGAGTTTAAACTAAAGTTCGCTGCAGAGCTGAAACAATAATTAGTCGTTTAAGAACCTCCTTCTTTTTGAAGTCGGTTAATAAAACAGTATAACACGCAGCGCTAGAACGCTTCTAAGGTGTAGTTTTCTCGTGACCAAAAGGTAGGAATTTTCATGGCGCTTATGCGTTTTATTGAACATTCTGCAACAACTTGTCGCTCATATAGACTAAACTGCTGACTGACTGCAGAACAGAAGTGACATAGCTTTATACCTAACAAGCTTCATTCGCACTTTTTTACAATTTATTATTAATTGAATGAACCTTAGTAAAGTAATACAAACATTTTTTTTATTTTTATTTATACAATCAAATACGGTTACAATTAGTTAAAAACATATCAAATTGGAATAGGTAGAGAAATTTAAAATTCGCTTGGAACACGAAGCTTTTGTGTATTGTTTATAATAATATGTTGGTTATGGTACCTACAGCAGACTTCTTCAGGAAACGCCTTCCCGGTTTTGTGGTATATTTATCCCCTTCGCGAAAATGCAACGAACATACATACGTATGATTTGATGGTAACCAGCACCCTAATTGCGTAACTCACGATTAATCATAATCTGTTTCGTTTTGAAACATATTGTTAAACCATTGCTTCATATATTCGAAAAACGTGTCTGCCCAACAACGTAAATAACGCAGAGAATATTGTTGAACTGTCAAATTGAAATAGATTATGATTAATCGTAATTTACGCAATTAGGGTGCAGGTCTCTTCACTGTGGTTGTTTTAGCCAAATATTATCCATTTTTCCCTATCTTGTTATTCTTTTGGGGGACTGTCTTATTTAATTTTGACGTTCAAAAAGTGCTGACTCTCAGCCTGGTTTGAATAAATGACTTTTGATTTTGATTATTTTGATTTTGATAGGATTTCCGTACAATGCGAGATCAGCCGAAACTGGAAATGTATAGCTTGATATGTAGCCGTGTGTACATACGTACTTAGTGATTTGTTAAGAGCGTTATTAGTTCATCGTAATGAAAATTAGAAGGCTGTCTGAAAAGTCCTGAAAAAAGTGCATCCCCGTCATGAGACACTTTATCCAATTATTTATCCTTTAGTAAAAAGTATTCAAAAAGACCAAGGTTTTGGGTTAAAATCGCAATTTTACATAGTATCCCGCTTTTTAATCAAAAAATTGCTATAATTCTGATTAAGAAACTGGAAAAGATCCCGCATAAAAAGTTTTTGTTGCACTCACTCACACTTATAAGCAATACGCTAGATATCCGATAAATCCGCTTAAAACACCCGGAAAATTCCTCTATTGTAAACAATTTCACTGTCACTTATCTTTCGACCACCTTCGCCCGAATTATGAATACAATAAAAAATCGTATTTTTTAACACGGTAGTAATGTTTGGAATATATAAAGTTGTTTCACGTTGTTTTTTAAACGGAAATGTTAAAAAAATACAATTTTATCAGTGACGTACCTTGATCACGACGGATATTATTCGTGGCCTGTGGCATCAGGACGTCTATCGCACACCGGTTGCGCGCGGATACTGTCAACTGCTTCTACTGGCTGGTTTCGGCGGGAATCTCACGGTGTGAGTGAGGCGACTATCGGCGAACTTGACCGTGTGAACTATCGATAAGTATCTGCGTGTAATTTACTTGTTATCATGAATGCAATTAATGTAGGTATATCATAATTATGCACTTTTGTGTCAGTCATATTGATGCTGTTGGGTTTTGCTGAATAAATACAATAATTTTAAATGCATTAGTAACTAATCTACACTTTATAACAACAAATATAACAGTTAATTTTTCTAAAACCGAACAAAGAAATAAATGAAAAGGATTAAAAAATATAACCACAAAATACGCGTCGCGACGAGGCGTCCTACCCAATCTTCAAGACGCCCGAAAATTCGATAGGCGAAGTATCACGCACAAAAACATTGAGTCTACTAACATCTCTACTGGACAACGCATGCGCGGTAAGCTATCCCAGCGATGGCCCAGCAAAACAACCACGTTGATTGGTTCTACAACTTTTGCGCAGGTTAACTCTACATGTGCGTAAGCCGCCAATTCTCTGAGAACTACCCGACACCCTGCTCGCCAAAGAACCTCAAGGGGTCGTTATGTTGTGCCAATGACTGGTCAACTGGAGGGTAGGATCTAATCTAGATTCTTCCACGACAAAGGCTCATACTTGCTTCACTTATGCTCCGTTCCCAATTCAGTATTTACGCACAATAATTACGGTATTGTTGTAATTTACAATATTGTGTTGAAATCATTTAAATAATAGAAATATTGTAACTAGTGATATACAGAATAGTCGGGAAAGCCGACTAGTGGGCCATATCTGCAGTCGGTGACCAGTCGCCGAATGGTCGGCTAAAACCACAGACTATAGTCTGCCTATTTTTTACTCGTATTTAAAATGCTTAAATTTTTAAAAAACAGTGATTGAAATGAAATTGAAATCTTAAAGTTATAATTTTTTATTATAGAATCAGTTTTACAGTTTACTTTCAGTGCTATCAGGAAATTAGGATAGGAATAGGAACCCTTAATTTGGTCCATTAATTAATTGGAGTTAGATCTAGAAATTAAATACCAAAAGTTAAGTTAATTAATACTTCTTACAAAAAAGAAGAAACTCTATAACAAACAATTGGCAATAAATACGAGTAGGTTTGCCATTTTGAACATAGCCGATGTCACCCGAATTCAATCGAAATCAATGATCAGCTTGGCCGGGAATCACAGCAACGGGAAAAATCAAAAAGAAAGCAAATAGTTTAATCGTTACAAATCAAACAACGAGGGGCTTGTGTTTAAGCATTATCAGAAAATATCCATTAATACAAAATTAGCTTCAGAATTAACCTTCCCAGGTTTTCTTTTAGGTATATCTTGAGTATAACCGACATACACTCAGCTACAATTACTGCTTACCCCTTAAAAGCGCGCAACGATACACTTTCCCAGACCATTCTCAGAAATTGTACTTGACGTGTGGAATAAGAGCCAAGAAACAGTGATACAAGAACATTGTGCTGTTGTCGGTTCTATATGGTTTAAGTGGACCTACAAATACTCACGTAAAATATGACCTTATTTGACTGAATTTGAGGTCATTGGATTCTTATGTAGATTGAATATACAACAAGCGTATTGCGAAGTGGTCAAAACAAACCCAGTCCGTGTAAGGGTTCCGTAATTGGTAAGAATATTGCTTTGTACAGACAAAAGCACATCAAGCTACCCCAAAGTGTCAAATTTTTCCAATTGAACATGAACCTTACTTTTATGTGATAAAGTTGAAAATCTATCAAAGAAATTTGACAGATTGGGGTAGCTTAATGTGCTGGCGTATGTACAGTCGCCAGCAGGTCAAGCTATCCCAAACTGTCAAATTATCCCAATTGAACATAAACCTTATTCCTTTGTTATAAAGTTGACTAACTATCAAAGAAATTTGACAGATTGAGGTAGCTTGATGTGCTGGCCTCTGTACATTGCATGCACAGAATTTATTTTATAGACCGCAAGAATAAGACAACGCCAAACAGTTTGTCTGACTTGTCATGTGACAAGAGGGCTGGCCTGTGTTTGGGTCAGAGAACTAACATTGCCATCTAACGTGGCAATGCTGCCAGCCTTTTGGGTACTTGTCAAATTGACAGCGATACGGACGATTCTTTTTATTCATCCCCTGTTTTCTAAATATTTGTACATACTATATTGTTTTGCTTGTAAATTCTGGATGGACATGACGTAATTTTAAAGGTTCCGCTGTTGCCATTTGCCTACAGAAACCTAAACATTAACTTGACGTGGTTTTTTAAGGTTCTGCCGATTTAGCTGTTTGAAGATACTAAAAATTTTCCCAGTAGTTACCTTATATTTCTTGCTTCTAATATCCTGGTGTATGCTATCAAAATTCATCTAGCTACTCAAACGATTATTAAGGGTGGTAATGGAAGGGGTTTAGCCTAACTCTGTGACGAGATGAAAGTACGTTGCGAAATTGTCTTGTGTAAATTTCATTAATCATTTCTGAAATTCTGTTATTCAATTATTAACAACCAGCTTTTGCCAGCGGTTTTGCCCGCGTGGATATTGTCAATTATTTCAGGGGAACGGATACCTGGGTAAAAAGTATGTTATGAGTTAATCCAGCTTATAATCTGTGTACCATTTTTCATCCAAATCCATTCAGCTATTTTTGCTTGATTGAGTTATAGATATCGTTCTATCTAGACATGTAAAGAATTAAAATCAAAATTAAATTCAACATCAATATCAAAAGAAGAATTAATAATAAAATTAACATCAACATAAAAATAAGAATTAAAATCAAAATTTAAATTAAAATACATTAAAATTACCCGCTGAATAAAGGATCTCCGGAGATCCTTTATTCCTATCTGCTACAGTCTTCAGAATTCCTAACCTCGCGGGGGCAGCGCACGTGAGAGAGAGACAGTATACTCGTATGTGCCCTCACGACCCTAGCTGCCGCAGGAGACGCCCTGGGCGTCGGGAATCCCAGACTGATTCCCGGTCACCGTAGGCGCGGGCTTACGGACGGCGAGTAATGGGTAGCTCGCTGTCCGGTAAGGACCAAGCCCGGGTCGACGGTGCGTTGTGTTCCACGCGCGCCGCAAAGAGATGTGAGCACAAACCGATGGGGCCCACAAGGGCCGATGCCTGCCAGGGGTGCGGGTTTGTTCGAAAGAGAGGTTAAAGTTTAGTATCGTTTGGCAGGAGGGGGGGAGTGGGAGTGGGTGAGGGAGATGGGGGGCTGTCCCCCCATCTCTTTGGTACCACTCCCATGAAAAGGTAACTCACCATCTCCGAGAAAAATGATTTTCTGTAACCTAACCTCAAAACACTTAAAAGTTGCCTAAAAAGCGTAGTCGGGTCAAGGGTCTAAAAAATAAAATAACCCTAACCTAACCTCGCTCTTGCATCCTAAGTATCCCTGGTAACAGTTGTAGCTGCCTTTTATACACATACAATAAGTAGGAGTAGAACACATTCACGAAACTCTAGAAGAAACGGAATTACGGAATGATCGAAATCGGATGACAGCGACATTATTTTGACACAGATGGGCGTATTTTTTAAATTTCCGTTCCGTTTTACGAATTTTGCACGATATTTTACACAACAGACATTATGTTGTGTCAGATTTGGTTGTCAATCACCCATTTTAACGTTCCGTTTTCGCTTTTATTCGATTTGAGGTTAGAAACTTACTTTGTAATCTTCTCGAAAAATATGCATTACCTTTTGATAAGAGTGGTAGCGTTATAATCGGGGGCCCAAGCCCTACCAGTTTTAACCATTTTTACCCCCCAACTCGTGCCAAACGATACTAGACTCAAGCCGAAAGAGATACCGCCGCCCCTGGCATACAGGCTACTGAGGGAACACGGGTGGGTTTTAGTCAGTAAAAGTCTGGCACACCCTCCTGCTCCACCCAGAGTGGGAGAAGTTATAAGAAGATTTCCCAAATTCAAAAAAAAGTAGCAGCGCCTACTCACGGTTTCCACAATATTGTTTTATACAACCTATCCAAAACAATTTAATATAAGCTAAGTGCTCACGGCCTCTTTAAGGAAATCTCAAAGAGGCTGGTTGACACTTCCCGTGACCCAAGGGCTGGTTTCTACCTTGGCCAGCGGCTAAGCATTGCCATACAACGTGGTAATGCTGCCAGTCTCTTGGGAACATTACCAGTCGACAGCGATGAGGACGAATTTTTTGACGCAATTTTTTAATTTGTGGTAAGGATTATTTAAGTTAGTATTTCATTGTTTTTTTTTTATTTATTAGTTGTGTAAGTGATTTTTAAACATCAATTAATTATATTTAGTATTTTTTACATCTTTCTGTAAGTTTGAGGACTCGTAACTTTTTTTTCTAGCTAACATCTGAATAAAGTAATATAAGCTAATACTATAATAGCAGCCACATTTGTATACAACCCCCTCGGCACCCATCACCTTCACTGCCATTATAATTGGTGATTATTTTGTTTTTGTCCAGCTGTTAGGAGTCCTAGCATGATGTTTAATAGCTCATTAGCCTCTGCCAAGAATATGGCTATCAATATCAAATGCAAAAATCTTGTTTGACACTGACTGACTGGTTGTTCCAGAGATTAGCGCGTTCAAACAAAAAAGTATTATTGTACTTGATAGATTCGTGAAAGTCGGTTGCCATAGACAACCCGACTGTATTTAGTGTTTTATCTATGAACCCGACAGAACCTCTACAGTACTTACACTGAAAACATGGAAAAATCTCGAAAATATTGGAAATCAATATCGCAACGAAACGTCTTATCGAACTCATCCAATTACGAGTTACGAAAAGGCACGTGCCTTTTCCTTTTAAAAACTTTGAGACGAAAAGGTAGCGCCTAAAAGTTTCTTTCAAGGCGGATAATTTTCCATTTTTCTTAACAATGACGACAGAATCTTTCCAAGTTATCTTAAAGAAAAGCCGATAAAGATAAGAATAAATACTTTAAAAACAAAAATACTGTGTATTTTAGTCCGAAGGTTTAATAACGATTTCTAGAATGAAAATGTGTGAGGCGATTTCATAATCATGTAGATGGGGAAGCGCCAAGGTAGCCTAAATTCAAACTTTCCCACGTTTGTTGCCATATCCAGGCAAACAATCGATGGGCCGGATGTCCGATGGGCCGCTGTGGCCGATTGGAGCTCAACTTTCATAAGCTATTTAAAAAATAACTTTGTGATACAGCGATTCTAAAAACGTCAAGTAATAGTCTTTAACTAGGAAGGATATGTTCCCTCCTCGATTTAGTTTTAAAGTCTTCTCGTCAGGAAAATGTATACCTCCACACAAAAGGTGCATCGGTAATTTGACGGATGGGGCTGCGAATAAGCCTTTTTCTTCCTGTATTTCTCTCTTCTATATTCTCTAAAGAATTTCCAGAACAAATTCAATTACACATATATTGAATTTTGTATTAGGAGATACTGTGAAGCTGTTCTTCAAAGTCTCTTATTGAATAGTTTCCTGAATTACGTGGCTGTATTTCTTCGCAAATCTTACCAAGATAGAAAGAAAGAACAAGATTAGTTCACCTTTAAAAAAAAGAAAACATGATAACAACGCAGAACAAACTAAACAAAACCCTAATTGCGTAACTCACGATTCATCATAATCTGTTTCGTTTTGAAAAAGATTGCGATTAAACCATTGCTTCATTTTTTTTTTTTTTTTTTTTTTGGGTGGGAAATCATCAAATAACTTCTCCCGCTCTGGGTGGAGCAGGAGGGCGTGTCAGACTTTTACTGACTAAAACCCACCCGTGTTCCTTCAGTAGCCCTTAAGCCAGGGGCTGTGGTGTCTCTTTCGAACAAACCCGCACCCCTGGCAGGCATCGGCCCTTGCGGGCCCCATCATTTTTTTGTGCTGACATCTCTTTGAGGCGCGCGTGGAACACAACGCGCCGTCGACTTGGGCTTGGTCCCTACCGGACAGCGAGCTACCCATTACTCGCCGTCCGCAAGCCCATGCCTACGGTGGCCGGAAATCGGCCTGGGATTCCCGACGCCCAGGGCGTCTCCGTATCCTGCGGCGGCTGGGGTCGCGAGGGCGCACATGCTGCCTCGCCCTCACGTGCGCCGCCTCCCTCTTCGCGAGCATCACTGCTTCGCTGAAGGAGGTGACGGCTCCCCATGCCCTCTCGCTCCGTACCATGGCCTGTACCAGGGCCGGACGCGAGAGATCGCCGCCGCCGATCGCCTCCACGAGGACACGGCGGTGCTCCGCCCAAGCAGGGCAGACCGCCACCGTGTGCTCCACCGTGTCCTCAGGGCGATCTTCGCAGTGGAAACACCCGGGCGTTTCCTCCCGCCCTATCCGAAACAGGAACCTCCCGAAACAACCGTGTCCGGTGAGGACCTGCGTCAGGCGGAAGGTGAGGACGCCATGCCGCCTCTCGAACCACTCCTCAAAGAGGGGACTTACCGCCGCAATCGTGGCGTGCCCAAACCATTGCTTCATATGTTCGAAAAATGTGTCTGTTCAACAACTTAAATAACGCAATGAATACTGTTGAACTGTCAAATTGAAACCGATTATGATTAATCGTGAGTTATGCCATTAGGGTGCTGGATGGAAAAACTAAAAGGCTTTAACTATTGTAGAAAAACGTTGGTCGTCTAAAGATACTGCTTTTAAGAACATTTTTGTCTCATTCTCAAACTTGGATTTGGCTCCATGTGTAATGTTTATAATTACTTTGGCCAAAATACAGCAAAATTCAAAATCTAAGCCTTAATGAAAGCGAAAATAAAAGTGATATCATTGCGCGAATACGAAACAGTGTTCACAGCCAAAATCTTTTTAAGAAAATGTCTAGTTAGTACTTCAATCTCGAAGTAACTGCAAACCTCGGGTTAAGATATATTAGAAGCGTATCATATGGTATTGATCATTTGAAGGATTTCGCTAATCCAATGCAAAACACTTGTTTGAAAAATTTATTTGCTCATTAAATAATTTACGCAATAAATGTTTTTTTTTTTATATTTTTCCGAGAACTACTCGTTTGAAACACATAAAAGGTTTTTTTAAAAGTACATATTCAGGAACTGAAAAGCCTTGACAGCGCTCAGGTACATTTTGTAAAGAACATCATCATTATTTGGCTTAATTTGAGTGTTCATGATTTAAATAAGTTCTCCGTTCATGAATGCTCCAATCATCAGTGAACATACTCAGTAACTTGGATATAGGTGAAGTAGTACCACGAGTTTCTTCGTGTTCACGTTTGTTTTAAGAAAACCATGCAAACATATTAACAATGTCATAAACTTGCTTTCATATAAAATCATTCGGAAGGTCGACGTGAGATACATAATACCCCCCACATCGATCTATCTTGTAATAAAATCTCTAACGTATCGGCGAATCTTATGAATACTAAGTCGATTGTGTCCCACCGTTATTATGTATACAGATTCTATAGACTTGTTGACGCTGCGAGCTGCGTCTCCCTTACGGGAAAAAGAATGCGCCATTTTAATTAAGGAAAACCAACTCATGCCTAAAACTGATTTTTGAACGTAAAATTATACGCATATGTTGCTTGTTGAGTTTATTTTATTGTAACGGTACTTTACCATCCCAGGCTGATTTCCGGCCACCGTAGGCGTGGGCTTGCGGACGGCGAGTAATGGGTAGCTCGCTGTCCGGTAAGGACCAAGCCCAAGTCGACGGCGCGTTGTGTTCCACGCGCACCTCAGTGATGGGGCCCGCAAGGGCCGATGCCTGCCAGGGGTGCGGGTTTGTTCGAAAGAGATACCGCAGCCCCTGGCATTTAGGCTACTGAGGGAACACGGGTGGGTTTTAGTCAGTAAAAGTCTGACACGCCTTCCTGCTCCACCCAGAGCGGGGGAAGTTATTTGATGATTTCCAAACCAAAACAAAAAAACGGTGCTTTACCATGCAGTGAGAAAATCAATTGAAGACTACGCATTAATCGTCTGTGTAACAAAAGTTTTACGAACACCCCGGAAAATTGAGACCGTTCATCTTTGACCCAACAAACAGGTGACATCCTATATCCGTTACCTGTCATAAAGCAATGTCTACACAACCAAGCAAAAGGAAAACCAGAACACGGATATTCCACTAAGATCAGTTGTTGTGTAGGAATAGCCCGGAAATGTTAAAAGAAACTACACTTCGTACCTCCGGGAATGGAGTAAACCAATCCATCAATTGGCTCTTAAACAAATCCAACTGTTGCCGTCGAAAAACTTTACAAAATAAACTTTTTTGATGACCTCGCAATATTTTCGAGTGAGAATAATTATATTTGAAAAAGTCCAAGTTCTGAAAGAGTGGAATGTTGAGGAACTGTGAGAGTTGGTAATAAATTTCGTGTCTTCTCGTGTGGGGGCCGACTTTAGATTGTATCTTGCGTCTGTGCGGTGATAGGTTAGGCGGCCGTGTAGGTGATCAGGTTTTGATTGTGGAATCGCTTGTTTTCATTTGAGCTTTTTGGCTTTGCTACAGCACAGCAGTTTATTTTATAACGTTTATATTTTTGACAAATGTGATGGGTTTTGGAATTTCCGTTTTCCAAAATGAAATCTAATTTTAGTTCTAGCATCAACGTTTGATCAAACTTAAAAAAAACGACTTTTCTATACCTACATAGTAGGTTCTTAATTCAAAAATTGGCTTAGTGGTTTGAACCAGCAGGCTTACGCGATAACTAAAATGTAGGAACGAAATGTGACTTTGTATTGGAAAAGCACTGTCTATTCTTCGTAGAAATGCAAAACGTCATGCTAAGCCCGCTGATCGAAATAAAAATCTTTTGTTTTGTAATAAGGGAGGTAAAGTTTGCTTACGTTTATTTACTTTCAAATTGCAATAATAATACCTAAACAAAATTTTTATCGTATCTCCCAATAGGGCAAGTTATCAAGCACAAGCAAAGCAGTCCATAACTCAACAAAGAATATAAAAACGTTTATCATAATATCATAGTTACGCCCTAGTATAAATCGCCACAAATACAGCGCTTACCTACCTAAAAGCTACTCTCTGTTTTGAGCATAAAGTGGAAATTCGCTTAACCACTCCGTTCAAGAGTAGTTGTAGGGCAGAAAAGTAGTTTCTCTATTCGTAATAGGCCGTAACTGTAATAAAGTCTTCGTTTTGTCACAGAAGTTAATTCGGCGAAATGGACATGAAGTAGTTAAAACTTCCCAGTAGTAGTTACTTTAAAAGTCGTAACTGTGATATTTTATGTGTAAGTAGTTCAGAATAAAGCTTTCTTGCTTTTCTAACGGAGTTGGGAAAGTCTTTTTTTGTGCAGCCATAAAATGTCATCGTTATTTTAAAGACAGCGGGCTAAATTTTTTATGTGAAAAGCAAGCAAAATGGCAATAATAATTTAATAATTAATAATATACCCAGCAATATTTCACCAGCTTTACTTGCCTTCCTGTCTACCCTGCTTAAAGTTATGGCGTAATTATAATACATATTATGTATGTCGATGGCAGCTGTATAAGGCCTGCAATAATTAGTCGCTACCCGGCCCCCGCCCTTACGTAAGCGAACCTTGTTTACAAGGGTGTGTCGTGAAAATTGTGATATGTTTTAGCTTCTCGGATTGTGGCCGGTTTTATGCATAGGTGGCGTTGGGAATGTATTCTGAGAGTGTCTGTGGTTTTTCGGGGTTCCCTAGCCAAATAGCAAAAACGGTACCCATATAGTTTCGTCATGTGCGTCTGTTCGTCTGTCTTTCTGTCAGTCCGTTTCTCCGTCCGGATGCAACACAGCAATTTTACTTGTAGACTATTTGCCCTACATCAATGATACTCGGAAATAAGGTGCTTTTTGCGCTTGGTTAAACGATGGTATAATTAACTTACATTTAATTACGAAAAAAGGAAGTCAGGGTAATTAAGTAATCCCACACCAACTCCGTCACTGAATACCTTATATTTTGATTACAACATGAGCTAATCTGAAATATTTTACATCGATGCAAAAAAAAACAGAATATATTTTGACGGCGGCGGCGGCGGCGGCGGCGGCGGTACGTATTTAGTTCAATTTCTGTCGCGTTGTTTAGTATGTAAGAGCTGGGCTATTCTACATTTTTACTGACGGGTTGACGATAGAATACTACTACTAAATGTCGTTAGATAGTATAGCCTTATTTCTTGCCTGTTCTTCTCCATACGCAACTAAATTTTAAGGGGGCTCCTACAAGTCCGTTCACAGTTATTTTACCGCTGACAGCAGAGCAGCAACACAGCAATATTATTGTAAGGAAGACAAAGATCAGTGCTATAAAATCAGAGATAAAATATGTGTGAACTGACTGATGGAATCAATTCTATATTCATATAAATTATGCCGTTCAAAACTGCCTTTTATTGGCCTACTCTCAGGGCTTGTGGCTAACTAATAACAGCCACACGTGTCGATCGATCGGTTAAGCTGCGCTTGCTGCGGCTGTATAATGACTGTAAAAACTTGAATTAATAATATAGCCATAGTATTTAGGTAAATCCTTTGTAACTTTCATGTAATGTGAACAATGTGTCAAGAATCGCACTTTAGCTATTGTTGATAGTTGTACTTGTGTAGATGTTTTCTTTCGCTACTTTATAGTTAACCTAGGTTTATAAATGCCGCGTAACTCTGTTATTGGCTTAAGAGATAATTGTCATCATCTCACTATCACTGAGCAGTGTAAGCAAACTGTTAGATGCTAGTAACTTTGACGAAATTGTTTTGAGCTGTTCATTGATATTGAGGTGAACATTCACATTCATATTCATGTAAATTAATTATAAGCTGTTGAGTTTCCAAATAAATAAATTGAGTACTCTTATAGTATAATATCGACGGCACAGCGTGCCCTAGAGGCAGCAGTGACCGAAAGATCGTAAGGGTACCCGGCCTGAACCGTAGCCGACCCCGGCCTTGATAATTGATGGAGCTAGCTGGCTTCTGGAATATTAACAACTGCCTGACCCGTGCCCACTTCGTTGGGCGGTAAATATTTTTATCAATAGATTACGACACGGTCGCGGTTCCATACCTATGTCATATATTATCTCTTTAACCATTCGTCCAAATTATATGCAGTAAAAGGGAAAAGTCTTCCTCTCTTCGATATTATGACCAGTAAACATGACCAAACGATTTAAATTATTTTTTATATGAAAACTACTTTTTGTAACTTAAATATAAAAGTTAGATACACAGGATAAGTTTTTATCCGGTGCGCAAACTGTAACCATGAAAACAGCATATCAATCTAGTACAGTTACTAGAGTGTCTAAGATATAGTAACTGTAACCATGAATTCAGCATTTCATTCTAGAATGATAATATGCTGAATTCATTCGTTTCCCTGATTACTATCGCCCTTGTAGCGTCACTGTCAGTTGTGAACGCTGTAAATAGTAGTGTAAACATAAAATGAAATCACAAACTCACAGATTTTTATTATTAGTAGATAATATGTACCTAAATAACAAGCGCGTGAGTCATTGACCGCTGGCGGCGACATTGGTTAAAGAATTTTCAAAATCCGTTCAGTGGATCCAGATATTACCTACCCCCTACAACTTCACAAACTCACAATTCACAAACTTTACTGTTTTCTATTTTGATATTCGTTTTCAAACGACAAAACGACAATATTTTGAAGCTGTGCGTTCAAGCAAAACAAAAAAGCGGTAAAAATTCTCGATAAAAAAAACTTATTTGCTATTAATTAATAGCCATTTTCGACAGTCAATTATTGGAAAAGTCTCGAAAAATCTACACAATGCCCCAGAAATAGAGCTAAAAACGAGCTTGTCGGTAACATTTTGCGCATTCCGTATTGGTAAAATCGATATTTTGTGTTCCGAGTTAGATACCACGATTCTGACAGCTAATAACCGTCATTTTTGTCAACAATACGGAACGCTCGTGATCGCGATAAAGGTGTTCACTCAATGTTAAAACATATATTCACCATATTAAACTTGTATACACCTCACATTTCTTCTTCTTAGATAGAAGCACTATTTCAATTAAATCGAAGTTAGCTAAAGATACGATGCGAATCAAAACAAAACAGCCCAACTGTCATTTTTGACAGCGTTCACGGTGATATTAGAATAAAGCATGGTCGGCGTTATCGCAAGATAGCGCAAGTCATGACGTCATCTATGACGTTTCGCGGGACATCTTTGTCGCGCTCACGCCTATTGGGAACGGGTGTGAGCGCGCTCAAATCGATATTATCGTATCTCGGAACGTGGCCAGAGTGAGCTCTTTATTTTGTTTCTGGAATAGCGACCGTCGATGCGCCCCGGTTTGGGGTTCCGTAGAAAAAACAAAGAAGCTTTTAATTACAACATGTCCTTTCGAGCGAAGGACATTGTTTCAGTTCGGCGTCCATTTTATGTCTGAAAAGGACTGATTTTATATTCTAATGTGGTAATGTATTTTTCCTAAAGTAACACTGTCTCAGATCAAAAAACAATCTGCCTAACCTTTTCCCAACTATTTTGGGTCGGCTTCCAGTCTAACTGGTATGCAGCTCAATACTAGTATTTTACATGGAGCGACTGCCTATCTGACCTCCACAACCCGGTAACTGAGAAACATGCAACCCTTTGGTAAGTCTGGTTGACTTTTGGGCTTCTGAATACCCGTAACGTCTGTCAAAAATTTGCGAATGGGCAGGCAATGACTGCTGCGCTTGCGCAAGCGTAGCTCAACCTGATCGATCGAACCGGGCGACAGTTATTGATTAGCCACTAGCCTCTCCATTACAATTAATGCCTTTATACTGCGTACAAAAATAACCACTTACAGAGTCAAAGTTTACGAGGGTGAAAAATTCCATGCAAACTCAACAACCGATAGTTTTAGGTTAGAGAATTTAGAATCATTCAGTTAGTAGTGGACACAGCCCAATTACAATGTTAATAAGCCTCGGTGGGTATTTACCCAACCGAGCTATTCATTCGTTCTTGACCAAAGTGAAATGACCAATTATACCTTTTATTATTGGCCGTTAAATTATGGATGATTGTGCAGTGCTGTAAGCCTACTGAACCGATTTAATGAGCAGCTTGTCACTGGTAGTGAGCTGGTCAACTTGCATTTATCTATTTAGATAAAAATAAAAGTCGACTAACTGCCTCATCAACGCCCAGCCCAAACCCTTGGACCTAGAAGCTGAAATTTGGCACAGATGTGAGGAGAGAGCCCTCTATAATGTAGACAAGGAATAAGGAAGGATTTTTCGAATTTCGAAAAAACACGGTCATTGATCGATAGAGATAAAGTTTTGTTAGGAACCGATTGATGTTGTCAAATAATAGTTATTTTAAATGATATAAATTTAATTTGTTATTTTTATGATATGGTGTTTATTTCAACTCACATAATGACTTATTACTGGTCAAAAATTACGGAAAATCCTATAGTACTACTTCCATGTATTTATCAAATAATTAATTTATCCGTTTTTGCTTCATTTTTAATCATTTGTATTTAGGTCATACTGTAAGATATTTGAAGAGAGTTTATAGAGTTTCTTACCCTTTCATCTCACCTTTTGTACCTAAGGGAGAACTAGATTGTTTTTATGTCAACGTTGACGTTTAAAATTACCTTTTAGGTGACTACATATTTGAAAATACATAATTTGACTTTGAATTAAAGTAGGTATTTTGACACAAGCAAGCAAGTTTTTTGCTACTGAGACTCAGTACAGGAAATACTTACAGTAAAATATATCCCATGACGCTTGAAATTACTGTAGATTTCTATAAGTGAAAGAGTTTTCGGAATTGAATTTCATTAACTATTTTTATTTTTTATTCATTAACTACTGGTTGAAATTGAATGAAATTTGAAATATACTGTGTTTATACAATGCCTGCTTGGTTACTGAAAATTCAGGCTTCTAGTTTTATCCACAACGAAGTTATAGTGGGGTCGAAAATGGAAATGAACTGATTCGAGAAAAGGATGGTACGGCCGGCCGTGCCGCTTTTTTGCTCGACTTGGCGGGGGCAATGCCGTGCCCCCAGATAGAACATAGTCTGGTGACTAATGAAAGGTGGATATAGGAATTCAATTTTTAAATTAATTATGCGATGTCGTTGTGTTACAAAACTAACAAAAGTGAAAAATTATATGAGTTACCGGAGTAAGCAGAATGCTGATGCTTCAAATTATGTTCATTTTTACTGTCACTATACCTAGCAATCGAAGTGAATCGTCTGAGCACAATATGAATCAAAGTCTAGGTATAATAAATACATTACTGGAACGATCTAAAGATATTGGATTTCGGCTCTCGGCACATTTCACTCGCCTACCGAATTATGGAAAAATGAATTGATACGAGCAGATGAACGTTCATACCAGCTTGAGTGACGGTAAGAAGAGTTGATAAGAGGGGGATGAACACAAAATTGCCAAACAATATCCAAAAAAGGTAATCTTACTGGCTCAGTGTGCTTGTGACCACCATCAACACACCCTCGCCGAAACACTATTAAGTGTTATAACCGCGTTTGTTTTAGAGTTTTAAACGAGCAATATTATATAGTCACGTGATTATATAAAGTGGGTAATTACAAGTGTATCTACCGTTCCTAATAAATATGAAAATGGCAACCAGCAAAAATTGTTTATATGACATAAATAATAATTCCACACATCATGTAGTAATTAATCATCTCTAAAGGAATTTAATGGATAACATTATATACGTAGTTCGGAAAGTACAACATTGTGATCTCTACTTAAACGCAAAGCTTCGTTAAAACCGTAATTAACTCCTCTTAATTAGAATCAGAAGGCCGTCCGAAAACACCTGAAAAATGAACACCCCCCATCAAGTGTCACTTTAGCCTATTATTTATATGCCCGCATTTTTTTATTCAAAAACACAAATTAAGAGAGTACAGTACAAGCACAATTTAATCCAAAATGAGCTATTCAATTCGAAAAGTAAAAATTGAAAAAGCCACACGATTACGAAGAGTTGCACTCTTACCTAAGAAAATATTCAACCATCACAATCACGCTATCACTTATGTCCCGGCCTAAGACGTTCGCCCGAATTACGATTACAATTAAAAATCGTACCTTTTTTTCGCGATAATAAGAAATGGAATATTTAATGAGGATTCATATTTACTCAAAAACAATGTTTATGAAAAACGAAGTTTTCAGTGACGTACCTTGATCGCGAGGGATATTCGTCGCCTGTGGCATCAGGACGTCTATCGCACACCGGTTGCGCGCGGGTACTGTCAGTGTTAACTGCTTCTACTGGATGGTTTCGGCGGGAATCTCACGGTATGAGTGAGGCATCGACTAACTTGATCGTGTGAACTATCGATAAGTATATTATCTGCGTGTAATTTACTTGTTTTCATGAATTTAAATAATGTAAACCATCATTATGTATCTACTTACAGTCATGCTGTTGGGGTTTGTTGAACCAATATAGGTAATAATTTTATTTGCATTAGTAACTAATCTACGTGATATTTCTACAAATATATAACATTGAAATTTTCTAAACATTTGAGTTTAGTAAATTTCCAGAAAAAAAAATACCAGCAAGTAAACGTCGCGACGGTGTCCTACCCAATCTTCAAGACGCCCGAAAATTCGATAGCCAAAGTTTTACGCACAAGGACATCGAGTCTAACATCACTACTGGAGAACGCATGCGCGGTACGTTTCCCCAGCGATTGCCCAGCAAAAACCACGTTGATTGATTCTAAAACTTTTCCGCAGGTTAATTGTACACTTGCATAATCTGCCAACTCTTTGAGAACTACTCAGGGAAAACTGGGGACAGCAATGGGTATAATGATACAAAATCACGGAGTAGGTATATATAGGTATGTAGTCCCTGAACAAAATAAGTTAAAATGTGTTTTTTGTTTAATTTTGTTGGATTATAATCGTACCGGCAGATGAACTTTACTTCAACTAAAGATTTGAGATGGCAGCAGCTGCCATCTCATATCTTTAGTTTGTTAAAGGTTTTAATTACATTTTCAACACAATTGCTCATAAAATGGCTTCAATGTCACCGCAATTAGGCACATAATGACGCCTTTAACCAAACTGTGACTTTTTATTACTATTATTCACAAGTGAGTTATAGGTTTTTTTTATTGATTGAGTTGCTTGGTTCTTTAAAAAGTTTTGATTCAAAAAAGATCGTGTTCAATAGTACAAATAAATTAATGTACCTATTGCTTGCTCATTTCATGCAACTTCGTATTTAAATACCTAGATAATGTCAACTTGTACGTTTTTAATAAATAAAACTTTAACTGAAATATAACTTTTGTTTCTCTGTAATAAAGAAAACTTTGAATTCCCCATTTTGTACGTGGCTAAAACGCTATCCGCGAAGAGCCAAAAAAAGAAAACTCATTCTTTTAATCTATGGCCGATCGCCATTGTTAGATGTGCGCGCATAGGAAAACTGATTAATTTTTCCCACGAGTTGTGATTTTTTTTCGCAAAAAAATCACAACTCGTTTTCACTATTGAAATTATAGTTATTTATTAATTGAAATGTCTACAAGTACTAGTTATGAAGAAAATGATTTATGTTGTACACCGCCCGATATAAGATGTGAAGCCCTTAATTATGGAAAGTTTACTACCTAAACTCCAAGGACAAAATGATTTTTAGTATTAATTTCTTCACAAGCATGTTGAAAAACGTCGTATGATATACGTGTGTATTGATGATTCCCGTCCTCGGCTCTCTTAAGGTGAAACAAGTTCAATTTTTTTCCATACAAACTTCGGGAGGGTTTTACTCCACTGTTTGACAGTGTATATCAAAACTTAAACATGGTATGGTTTTGTCTCATTATTAGTATTTTCGGTACGGACTCAGAATACTAAAATAAAAAGCTATTAAAAAGTTATGATCCAACAAAGATTCGTTTTTCTTGCTAATTTAACATAACTTTGGGCGTATTTAAGTAATAAAAGAAGTAAAAAATCTCGAAAACCAAGTCGGTACCGACAAAGTTCAATTATCGGTAAGTTCGATAAACTTTATTGGTCATTGATTTATGCTGTGGTTTTTTCATAAAACTCGATCTTCCGAACGACTTTTCTAAATTTTTTGGCGAATGTTTTGTTATAAATGCTCCTGCATCTCACTCAATAACGTTGTGCGTGTAGATTAGCGTATAACTGCTCATCACTGATACCATCTCTGTCGGATACGAAGCCAGGTGAGACAGCGCGATTTTTAGCCAGGCCTACCAGTGAGTTCGAGCCCGCGAAAAGTCTCCCCTTAAGACCCTCGCCTGACGGCTCGGGTCTCAATGGCGCCTCAGCGGTGATCACCAACATTACACACTAGTACTGTAGGACTGCAGGTCGAGGTATCCCAAACTGTCAAATTTTCCCAATTGAACATAAACCTTATTCCTTAGTCATAAAGTAGAAAAACTATCAAAGAAATTTGAGAGATTGTTCAAAACGGTTTAGTAGTTTCGGAGCCTATTCAATGCAAACAATCAAATATTTCCTCTTTATAATAATAGGTCTTTACCTATGAAATTGCCGTTTTGTATGAAAAAATTTAAACGAATTTTTTTCATGAATTTTTTATTTGTATTAATCGAAGTAATCACCCATGCAATCAATGCATCTTTGCCATCGCAGTGGCAGTTTATTGATGCCCTTCTTAAAGAAATCAGCTGGACGGGAGGCAACAAATTCTTCAAAGGCATTTTGTACTGCCTCTCGGGTATTAAAATTTTTTCCCGCCAAGAAGTTATCCAAATTCTGGAAAAAGTAGTAGTCTGTAGGCGCAAGGTCTGGTGAGTAGGGCGGATGACGGAGAGCTTCCAACCCCAGTTCTTGCAACTTGGAGACCGTCTGCTGTGCAGTATGAGGTCGCGCGTTGTCGTGCAGGAGCAGCGGAGACGAGCGATTGACCAATGCTGGTTGGAGATGCGCCAGCTTCTCCATCATTGTGTTCAGTTCTTCACAGTACACATCTGCAGTAATGCTCACCCCGTTTGGTAAGAAGCTGTGATGAATCACACCGGCGCTAGACCACCAAACAGTGACCATCACTTTTCTAGGGGTAAGTTTTCGTTTAGGGCATTGTTTAGGTGCTGAACCAGGATCCAACCAACTTGCTGAGCGCTTACGGTTATCAAACAGAATCCATTTTTCATCGCAGGTAACAATGCGGTTCAAAATTCCTTCATTTGTGTGTCTGTTGAGCAGTGCAAGGCACGTCTCGACGCGTACTTCGCGCTGGCGATCATTGAGTTCGTGGGGCACCCATTTGTCAAGCTTTTTTACCTTGCCAATTTGACGCAAATGGACCAATATTGTTTTGACGCTAACGTCGAAAGCTGCTGCTAATTCAGCCGTAGATTGTGTATCATCAGCTTCCACAATCGCCTTTAATTCGTCATTGTCGACCAAAGTCTTCGGACGACCGCGAGGTTCATTTTTCAGGTCGAAATTTCCAGAACGGAAGCGAGCAAACCAATAACAGGTGGTGCGTTGGTTTGTAGTGTTAGCTCCGTAAACGTCGTTGATGTTGCGTGCCGCTTGTGCCGCGTTGCTGCCACGACGGTACTCATATTCCATAATTACTCGAATTTTTAACGTATCCATGATGACGAAAAAGATTGAAATGCGAT
Organism: Polymixis flavicincta; assembly: GCA_949987655.1. Taxonomy (NCBI): domain Eukaryota; kingdom Metazoa; phylum Arthropoda; class Insecta; order Lepidoptera; family Noctuidae; genus Polymixis; species Polymixis flavicincta. Next base: position 2,123,657 of record OX465171.1, on the reverse strand, counting down.
GAAAATGTAACACTAATCAATAAAGAAATGACTACTTTTAGAAAAAAAAATCCATGTTTTTAAAATAAAATTAATTTGAAATTAGAATTCTTAGCCAAACAAAAATTATTTTGATTTGAAATGGCCAGTACTGCAGAACGGCAATTTCATAGGTAAAGACCTAATATTAGTAGATAAACTGGTAACGCTTTCACCGTCGGTGTTTTGCGATATTTTGTTTATTTTTGTGATCTTTCTGTGTTATTTTGCTCTAGCCAGTAATCCAAATGGGTAATATTGCAAAATTCTCGTCAATGGGTCGTCTTAGCTCTACCATACTATGTTAAATCTTTACTTAAGGGGAACCTAGTCGCGGGCTCAAACTCACTGATGGGCCTGCGTAAAAAACCCTGTCTCACCAGGGCCTCAAGTCTGCTATTACAATAGTGTCAGAATGCCCTATCATTGATTTCATAATTGTGGATTTTGACAAGTTTGGTAATCTACTAATATAATGGCGTCATTATACTTTCCAATGGTCAGCCACTGACACTTCATTAAAAGAAATGGCATTTATTGGTAATCTCGTACATAATGACAAAAGAATGACTGACTTACGCGATAATCTGCTAAAATGTTGACAGTTCCACACAAACTGTTTTGTTTCTAATTAAAACACTCAAATGTAAATAAATATCTATAAAAACACCAGCCGCTAGAAATAAAAACAGAAAAACGTGAATAAACAGTGATATCACATTTGACTTTAACAGCAAAACAGATAAAATATTATTGAGTTGTGAGTTTTTTGCTATTTACGAAGTTCCTACTACTTCAGATTGCTTAAAACACTAATAAATAATATGTAAAAGGATATTTAAATGTTTGGCATTAATAAATGTTCAAAAGTAGTAGTTACTCGAAAATCATTTCTATTAACGGGTTTAATAATAATGGCAATACGACTATGCCATTTTAACACAATTCTATTACGAGACCATTGACCGACCACTGATCGACCATTATGAATATAATGGTCGATCAGCAGATTACGAACTTTTAGCAAAATGATAATGGGATCGTGTTGGAATGACGAATTTATAAAAATAGTAGACTAGGGCCCCAGGCTTCGTGTCCGACTGAGGTAGTACTCGTGATGAGCAATTAGACGCTAGTCTACACGCACAACATTATTGAGGGAGAAGCAGGATCAGGAAGAGTAAAACAGGCGCGTAAAAAATTAAGAAAAGTCTGCGGAAGATCGGGTTTTCTGAAAAAAACACTGCATAAATCAAATACCAATAAAGTTTATTGAACTTTTCGATCATTGAGCTTTTTGGGTACTGACTTAGTTTTGGAGATTTCACACTTCTTTTATTACTTAAACACGCCCAAAGTTAAGTTAAATTAGCAAGAAAAACGAATTTTTATTGGCTCCTAACTTTTTAATGGTTTTAATTCTGTTTCCGTACAGACAATAATGATAATAAGACAATAAAAAACAAAACCATACTATGTTTCATTTTTGATGAGTAATACTCTCCCGAAGTTTGTATGGGAAAAATGTGGACTAAGTTCACCTTAAGTTCTGTCATAGGATAATTGCTTAGTTTCATAGTAAGTAATAAGTAGTAATAGTAAGTAATAAAAACATGATTCGCTAAATTGTATTTCATTGATCAATCCTTGAAATGAAAATTTAAATACGTAATAAGTAATAAAATAAAAATTCCCTCTATGCATACCAAATCTAGTCCTATGCAAAGGTAGTTCTAACTATGAATATCAGATGGCGCTAGTTTCTTCACGAACGCAAATGACTCGTTCCGCGGAACATGATTTGTTTATTTTAGTATAGTATGGAGTACTCTGTGGAACTACCCGACACCCCGCTTGCCACTGAATCGGAAGGCTAAGGGAGTGTTTAGACAACAATGACGGTTCAAGTAGTCGCTCTTATCTGGGCTCACTTGTTTCAAATGGCACACGCAAGATTTGCGCGCGGATTCTTCTTGCGTTATTTTTTTCCTTTCTTAATTTAGGCGTGCAAACAATTTAGTACCTTTTTTCGATAAGACAGAGTTGCAGATTTTTTTTTTAGTTTTGCGCCTCACTATTTTGTATTAAAAGTTTATATATTAATTTATGTCTCTATTCGAGAGGGAGTGGGCTGCAATCTACCACTTTAACCCAGTGCGTGTTGGTAGATGTTATTAGTCTTCGAATATTTGCAAGGTCAAAGAGTTACCTCCGACATGCGGCCGACTGTACTGCACTGGGTTGCGACAATCTTACTTTCCATGTCGCCATGAGATCCCGCCGGAGCTCTGTCCGTTGTGCCCCGATTTCCCGCGACAGCGGAGTTACGCCCTCGCCTCTGCCTCGCCTCGCCCTGGCCTCCTCGCGCCACTCCCAATCATGCGCGAGCACCTTTGCCTCCAGATCCCATGGCGAACTTAAACGGGTTAATGTCTGTTTGAACTAAATTGAGAAATTATACATCGCGCAGTCAGAGTTTACCACGACACTCGAACATATACAAAATCCCGACATCAACTGTCGGGCAGTTGCCCACTAGACACAATACCCGTCTGGTCGGAGGATCCTCATTTTCAATAGAGGATGAGCGAACTTACACCCTGTTCCTCATACCTCTATACAAGTGAGAATAATAAGTTTCCATAAATAAAGATATATATCTGTCCATAACAAAGCGCTCCAGGTTTAATTTTTCCGTTTTAGAATAATACGTTTTGAGTCATGTCATAGTATAGTGTAAAAAGTCATTTTGTAACCGTAATTTTGCAATTACTTGGAGTGAGTTGTAGAATTTTGAGCATCGAACCTTTTCTCATATCATATCTCAAACTTAACAAATCATATTTAATATGACTTATAGAGGTTATAGCTTCAGTATTCATTTTCATTACCAAATTTGGCCAAATTGTCTTGTCGGTATAAAACCACTTGTTTCACATTCGCCGACCATGTGCCGTCGCTGCGTCTCTTTTACGACCAGCAGGCTTAGCACGAGCACCGATTTGTCGAGGGAAGAATAGACATAACTATTAACTAAATCATGTAGAATAGGAGAATATATCTATGTTTTTCTATTAACTATCACAGTTATGCGTTCTAAACGAATCATGATTTTGTAGATGATGGTAAATACTTTGTGGCCGTCGAGTAGAAAGTTTGTTACCAGCGTGATTTTGACAGTTTCGGAAGAAATATTCTTCTGAAATTGTTTACATTTATAAGGACCTCGACAAAAATCGTTAGAAACGAAAGACAAAATGACAGATTGCGATGCTATTAAATGGATCTACGGTGCGATGTCAAAAATGGAGAAACTAAATGTAACTTTGTATTGAAAAAGCACTGTCTATTTTTCGAAGAAATTGGAAGCGTCATGCTAAGCCTGCTGGGGTCTTCCACTTTTCTTTGTATTTGTCTTTTTACCAATATGCATTACAATTTAGAAACAAAATGATTGATAATAGAAATTTCACATAAATATTAAGTATAATGTTATTTTCCTCGTTCAGTAATCTAGGAAATAAATCTACTTTGAAATTTTAATTTTTTCTTCTATTTAGACCTTAAGATATTTATAAAAGGTTTCAAAACCAACTACTAGAAGGATCAGCAGTTATACTTTAATTAGATAAATGTTTACTAAAATAATTAAATCACAATACTCACACTCATCAGATATTTGTGATATATCAAATCATATTTTACGATTTTCAATTCTATATTTTTTGCTTGCATTTAAAATGAACTATAACACCGCTAATAGATTAAACACACGTCGCTATCACACAATAACAATAGTGAATGAGTCGTAAGTTATCTGCACCTTAATATTATTTAAATGTTTATTTAGGTGTATGTGTGTATAATCATAAAATTTAATGAGTTTAGTGAACAAGACGAACAAACAAGAAACTATATTCAATAGCTTGATTATTTCAGTGATTTTTAAAACATTAAAAAAACTATCACCGCGCATGAGATTCGCACCCGCGACTCGATACGCATCAACGCGCTAACCCAAATACGCCGCTAAGATACCATGCTACATACCCTACTGGTTTTTATGAAATACTTAATCATTTGTAAACGTATGCGAGTGTTTCTATAGTATAGAAATTAGTTATTTTAAGAAGGTTGTAAGTTAAACCGAAGTGTCAATTTATTGCTTTTTGAAATTGCTACTCCACTTTTGACCGCTACCTATACTGTGTGCGCTTAATTATTATCTACAGCTAGGTTACATAAGGGCGGTGAACCCTAAATCAGATTTAGTTCTGTATCTTGGGGTTGAGGGGTACGATTTATGGACTGGAAAGTAGTGGGATGAGGTGATTTCACAATCATCTTTCAGGAGGAAGTGCCGGGATAGCCCACGGAATTCAGATTTTCTTAGGTTTTTTTGGTATTAGCAGGTCAATGTCAGGCATTCCCACAAATTGACAGCAGCTCATGATAATATTTATTAGCATGCTCAGTGTGTTGGCGCGCACACGCGCCCCAGCCGCGCACTCGCGGCACGCGGGAGGAGAGGGGTAGCTGATCCCGCCACGGCGTCTCACTCGCGCGCCAGCGCCGCCGCGGCCGGCCGGCCGGCGCCGCTGGCACTTCAACCGCAGCAGCCCCTAACATCGGGTGTTGGCAATTTTTACGTGCGATAAACATTATAGTCGCGTCGCGGTCCAGATAATATTGTAACCTTATTCTATTTGAGTTCTATCATTAAATATAGAAGCAGTAAAATCAAAAGAATAGTATTAATTATCTCCGCACACTATCCTCAAGCACATTACAACCGGGACGAGGTCACAGCCCCAACACAGTGAGTTGGAGCAATGCAAGGTCATGAACTTTTCCAATTCAAGTTTGTCTTATGAATAACACTCAAACATAAAGGCATTTTTTTTTCGGTGGGAAGTCATCGAATAACTTCTCCCGCGGTGGAGCGGGAGAGCGTGTCAGACTTTTACTGACTAAAACCCACCCGTGTTCCTTCAGTTGCCTGTGTGCCAGGGACCACGGTATCCCTTTCGAACAACCCGCAGCGCTGATAGGCATCGGCCCTTGCAGACCCCACCAGTTAGCGCTGACATCTCTTTGAGGCATGGCATTAACTTACTATCTTTCATTACGCATAGAAATCATTCGCAAGGTCAACGTGAGATACATATTGCGCACCCCCGTCAATCTATCTCGTAATAAAATCTCCGACGTATCGCCGAATCATATGAATACTGAGTCGATTGTGTGTGCCACAGTTATTATGTATACAGATTCTGTAGACTTGTTGACGCTGCGGGCTGTGGCTCCCAAACTTACGGGGAAGGGAATGCGTCAATTAGAATAAGGAAAAGCATCTCATGCCAAAAATATCTATGATTTTTTAATATTATTTTTCAGAAGCCGACCGCATCCGTAAACCGCAGCGTCCAAGCTGCCAAATCGCTATGACAAACCGCAACGACACGGGAGAGAGAAAAAACCCGACTACTGAAAAATCACCCTCTAAAAAGTATGAAACAGGTTTTTTTTTTTTAAAGTCGAGGTCGTATTCCACTTTGTCCTGGAGCTTATGATCACTTACTACTGGTAGAATGTATTGATTTGGCTACGCCTTACCATGTTGTGATAAAATCATTTGAAGATAGTTTATAAGTCGTCAATGAAGCAAAAGCTTAGGTACTCCTCAGAAAATTGAGACCATTTGTCGTTCACCCGACACACAGGTGACATCCAAGCAACCGAGTCTTCTGATTCCTATTCGCAAAATATTCTATCTCATTCACAATCGTACAATTTTAAATGCACGCACACAAATGCACCCTTTCACACACACCCACACGCTTAAATAATATATTATGTATGTCCGGTCTTCATTAATTTTCTTATTTCTTTATTTTTTAACTGTACCCAGAATTTAAGTAAACTTCATCACATACTCTTATTGTTTTTGTTGATGAGAAAAATTATTAAATATTTTTTTTTCCTACACATTACACACAACCAAAAAAGAACAAAACCAGAACACTATGATTAGATGTGACAAAAACTTTTTCCAAAAAAAAAAACAACCGACTTCCAAAAAACACTAGAAAGTGAAAAATAACTTTAATTTTGGAAATCGGTGACTTTGGACATGTATTTTATTAATTTCTTGTCACCGCCTTCCGAAATTAAAGTTATTTTTCACTTTCTTGTGTTTTTTGGAAGTCGTTTGTTTTTTTTTTGGAAAAAGGTTTTTATTTTTCACCTAGGTATTAGTTATAGTACCCACTCCACACCAATTCATCATCCTTGGAGTCAAAACAATGCAAATTTATGCGATAGCAGCAATCGCGGTTGATTTGCTGTCATTTTTTGAAGAGTTCCGTTGGCTTTCTCCGAAACGCATCATCAGATCTACATGAAATTTAAATGGGTGGTCCCATTTCGAAATAAAACCCTTTCTAAAAAAAAAAGAATTTAACAAATCGGTCTAAATATGACGGAGTTATGCCCGAATCTTCACCTAACTCCTAAGTTAAAGAGTCGTACCTTCCATCATCAACTCAGCGTCATGAGATAATGATGACTATACGCAAATGTCTCAATAGCATTAGAAAACATAGGAAAAACTTTGTTAATACCTATAAGATTTGAGGGTCGCCTTCGATTTCCCTGGGATTCCATCATAAGATCCTGACTTGGTGCCAATGGGACCACCTCAGGAGTAAATTCTTTCAAATAAAAAAAGAATTTTGAGAATCGGTCCACAAATGGGGAGAAATCGAGGAACATACATAAAAAACTTTTTTCAAAAAAATAACAACCGACTTCCAAAGAAACACTACAAAGTGCAAAATAACTTTAATTTGGGAAGTCGGTGACTTTGGATGTGTATTTTAATTATTTGTCACCGCCTTCCGAAATTGAAGTTATTTTGCACTTTGTAGTGTTTCTTTGGAAGTCGGTTGTTATTATTTTGAAAAAAGTTTTTATTTTTCACTTTTTAGTTATCTACCCCACACCAATTCGAAATTTCATCATTCTTGGGGTCAAAATAATACACGTTTTTGCGATAGCAACATTCGCGGTTGATTTGCTGTAATTTTTTGAAGAGTTCCGTTGTCTGTCTCCGAAACGCATCATCAGATCTATATGAAATTTCAATGGGACCATTTCGGAGTAAACCCTTTTCGAACAAAAAAAGAATTTTGCAAATCCGTCTATATACGACGGAGTTATGCCCGAACATACATAAAAAAAATATATATATAAACATGACGAATTGATAACCTCCTTCTTTTTGAAGTCGGTTAAAAAAAAATACGTTCGGTGGAACATATAATATAACCTCCTCCTTTTTTGGAAGTCGATTAAAAAGGATAGGACTAGCCTGAATATTTTAAAACAAAACTACACCTCGTACCTCCGGGAAAGGAGTTAACCAATCCATCAATTCGCAAACAAATCCAACTGTTGGCGTCGAAATAAATACTTCGAAAGAGGAACTTTTTTGTGGAGTTCGCAATATTTTAGAGTGAGAATGTTTGAAAAAGTCCAAGTTCTGAAGTGAGTGGAATGTTGAGAAACTGCGGGCGTTGGTAATAAATTTCATGTGTTCCTGTGTGGTCTACCATTTCATCTTGTGTCTGTGCGGTGAGGGGGCTAGGCGGCCGTATAGGTGATCTAGTTTTGAGACGATGGTTTTCAGTAGAGCTTTCAGGCTTTGTTACAGCACAGAAGTTCCGTTTAGCGTTTATATTTTTGTATAATAGTGGTGGATTTTCGCCTAGCGAGCGGCCCCGGACGAGGCGCGGCGCCGCTCGCTAGGCGGTTCGCATGGCAATCGTGATCCTTTTGAGTCTACTTTCATAACGATTTTCTCGGGAGGTTTGTTGCAGTGGTGTCCCGTTGCCTTCTGCACCAAATATTTTAGGGGTTATTTATAACCCAAGGCCCCTGTAGCCTCTTCTGACGTCTGGTCAGGAATGTGGTTATACCGCCACTGTTCGGTCGCCATTGCCTCGTCTGTTATTTAGCAGGGGGACGACGGAATAGGAATACCGCCGCGGATAATGTGTTGTCCGCGCATGCAGATGAGGTTGACGGTTGGGGCCGGAAAGATGGTTTGTCTGTTCTCCCCCATTTCCCCCCACACATATACATACATCGAAATACGTCTAAGTCAGTTCTCCAACTGAAAATGTGATGAAACTATTTATTGGCGATTTTGGGACTTTATTATACTTTGAGACCTTGCTTCATGCCAAACATGAATTTAGGTCAACGAGAAGTACCCTGTAAGTTCTGATTTACTTGCGAGTGATCAAAACAAACGATATAAATGGCCATAACTTGGATTGCGATGGCTTAGAAGCTAGATATTTGTGAGCTCTGATGAATCGTAAACCTACCTTCGTATCTTATTTTTAAATTCAACATGATACCTCCACAGGTTCTTGATAGAAAGGCTCGACATACGGAGAGACGGGCGGACAACGAAGTGATCCTATACGAGTTCCGTTGTTTCCTTTTGAGGTATAGAACCCTAGAAATAGATAAAAATATCGAATAAATCCAGCCTATCCACCGAAAAAAACGTGATTTCAAAAAGCTATTTAGCGTGGCTAACATCAATGTGCAGTTAATATGTCAGTGCATGGCCAGCCACGCTCCATCGGACACACGCAGGTTGAGTGCATACTCGGACAGTACTCAGACAGGTGCATGGTCGGAACAAAGGCTCAGTAATACCTTTTGTTCACTACGCGATAAATGTGCTATGACTCGTTACGCCTGGATTGGCGCCATCGCTGGATATCTCGTGATTTGGGTGCCAGATTGTCGAAAATGTTGTTGGTTTACTGTTTTTCTTAAAGATATGAACGTAGGGGCTTGTGGCTAAGTAATACTAGCCAGTGATGTCGGTGTGTTTCGTAGATAGCATGTGGCGTTGAAGATGGCCGCCACAAAAGAACCATTGTTTATGAGAAAAGTCACTTTCCTCCCTTGTTAGACACTATCGTTTAAGTAACACCACTAGCTTGAATAGACAACAACCCCGTGTGCTTACTAAAGCAATGCATTGTATCCTCTTTATTTTTTAGCACAACTTATGGCTTAAGTTAGCAGCGTTTTACTTAATATCCCTGGCTGGTTGCGAAATTTTTCCTTGATTTCAAAAAGTGGGAAACTCTTTTGATTAGCGTGAATACTAGTTTATTGTTACTCCACTGAAAAACAAAGTGGTTTCTTACAGATTATGATTTCCTGCACCAATAAATGTTGAAATGTTATTTAAGTAAGTTGATCTTCTAAGACACGTCAATATTATGCTGACCGATATTTTTAAACTAGATGAGTGACTTCATATGTCAAATGCTTGTTCCAAATATCGAAATCTCCGAAAGAAACGAAATGTTGATAAAGAACCTAACTCATAGATGAACATGAAATGGAAAGAATGAACGAAATATCAAATTTATTGTAGGCATTAGGTTTGCTCGGCCTTCCGCAATTTAATTATATTCTTATTAATTTAGCAAGGAAGTTTCTCTTTAGTAACAAACCACCGCATGTTCACTTTAAAGGAAGCTGATATTTAGAAACTATTATAACCCTGTGCATTATTTACCAAAGTTGCATCTAAAAGCTCATCTCATGCCTCGCTCCACACCTCACTCAAGGATGCCATCCGGGGCAATTTATGTAAATGTACCTCCCCGCTAAGCAATATCAGAGATGGACCCTTTACTTACAACTGTAAGTAAATGATCTATCTCTGAAATTATACGAGTCGCAACTGTGACTGTTGGTTCAAAGATCCAAGACTAGCTCGCATAAGTTCACTGCTGCGAAACGGCCTCCATGTTTGATTTATTCAACGAAGGACTTTGGCGACATACACGACAACGAAGAACATAATCAACCTATAATGATCCCACTACTTTACCAGAGAGGACATGCCGGTTTCCTCACGATGTTATCCTTCACCGTTTTTAGAGCAGTGGTGGTGTGGTGACATATAAAAGTTTTAGTGCTTTCTGAGTTAGAACCTACGATGTAAAACACGTAAATCGCGGTCGTAACCTATGGCCCACTTTTGCCCTCACAATAGTCTACCACTGCACATCACGGAATCACTTCATCCAATGGTTATTTTGCGACCACAATCAGACCGGGTGGCTATAAAGTATGGTATACGATAGTTAAAATAAAGAAGATTTTTTTTCCTATCCTTTAGTAAAGTACAGCAGTATAATTAGCCTATAACGTTCTCACTCCTGGGGCATAGCCCCCCTCACTCTCTGTGAGAAACCTCTACAGTTTTAGATTTAATAGTCATAAGATTCGCTCATTACCTTACTTATTACGGTCATCAAAAGCTTACTTAAAATACTGAGCATTTCCAATTCTTGTAGGAAGTATGCACAGTAACCTACCAGACATGTCCCTTCTTCAACCTCACTCATTGGCATCTACATCCGAAATTCAGACCTCTACGATACGGTTTTTATTTTAAAACTTTAGAGAGGGAACGCCGGAGGTCATCGCTTTGATACTCGTCGCAGGATAAATATGAATATACCCATGTGAGTTACATTAATTCTTCTTTTGTGAGAAAATTTTATATTCCCATGAGCTAAGTTATAAATAATTAAAGCGACTGCAAGGAAAGTGATATAATAGAATATATCTTTCTTTTTCGTGTACATAACATCACACCTGTAATCCCCGGGTTATGCAGAGTAGTAGTAACCACAAAATCAAAATCAAAATCAAAATATTTTTATTTCATATAAACCTGCATGGGCACTTATGAAACGTCAGAAGCTAGGTGCACGGTTCCAAATTGTTGTTTCCTATGGAGAAGAGCCGGCAAGAAACTCCACGGTTACTCTTTTAAAAATAATTTGCTTTAACAATATTTTCAAATTACAGAGATTAAATGTATGGGAGGACAGCGCAGGCCTATCAATAAGTACCAGGTACTTAGACGAATACAGAATAGAAAATCGTCTACAAATCTACAGTCAGTTAGGGCTACAACGTTCTCTCATTCACAATATGTAAAATAATCTACATAAATAAAATGAACCTAAATAAAATTGATGTATAATGTCAATTAATGACGAGAATATGTCAGCATTGTAAAAATAAAAAGAATTAAAAAGAACTTTGTATTTGAGAGCAGTTAATAGACTTTCACATAGTTATGCTGTTAATGAGGTACCAGGGAAGCCACATGTGCAGAAGGAATTAATGCCAAACTTCCCTGTCTTCAACGTAGTCTTTTATCTTATAATATGCTTTTTTGATAAGGACACGTTTGATGTGCGTTTTAAACTTTCCATCGCTAAGTTCTGTAACCGACTTTGGCAACTTGTTATAGAAGCGGATACTGTTTATTAGAAATGACTTGCTAGTTTTAGTCAATCTAAATTTTGAATCACAATTTCATCTTTACTACGTGTATTCAGATTATGGAAATCGCATCGTTTTTTGAAAAGGCCTAAGTTTTTGCGAACATACAAGATATTTTCTAGGATGTAAAGAGAAGGCAGAGTTAATATATCAATTTCGCTGAATTTGTTTCTAAGAGACTCGCGAGGCCCCATTTTATAGATTGCGCGGATTGCCCTCTTTTGTAAAATGAAAATTGAATCTACGTCAGCTGCCGATCCCCACAGCAGAACGCCATAAGACATAATACTGTGAAAATAAGCAAAGTAAACTAACCTAGCTGTGGCTACATCAGTCAACTGCCTTATTTTTCTTACTGCGTAAGCAGCTGAGCTTAATCTACTTGAAAGAGCTCTAATGTGAGCACCCCATTGCAATTTTGAATCTAAAGTAATTCCCAAAAATACAGTTTCCGAAATAGCATCCAGTTTCTTGCCATCAAGTTTTAAGTTTAGACCTACTTGGGGTACATTTGGTAACGAGAACTTAAGATATTTAGTTTTGTTCGCATTGAGTAAAAGATTATTAGCAGCAAACCATTTCGAAAGAACAGCTAGACTATCATTGACATGTAAGACATCCGTATCTTTCCTATCTATACTAAAAATAAGAGAAGTGTCATCAGCGAATAAAATTATATCCGAGAATTTAGCCATCAGGTAAGGAAGGTCATTAATATAAACTAGAAATAAAAAAGGGCCAAGAATTGAACCTTGAGGCACGCCCATCTTAACTAGAGACCCCGAGGACGTCGCCCCATTAACGTTTACTTTTTGCTGCCTGTTTGATAAATAGGAAAGTACAAGATCAGCAGCTTGTCCACGAATTCCGTAGTGGTGTAATTTACAGATCAGTGTATTGTGGTCAACGCAGTCAAACGCTTTTGAGAGGTCACAGAAAATGCCAATGGCGTCCTGGGAATTCTCCCAGGATTCCAAAATGTGACTGATGAGTTTTACTCCTGCGTCAGTCGTCGACCTACCTTTCGTGAAACCAAACTGTCGACTATGTAAAATCCCATTCGAGTTAAAGTGTGATAACATCTGGTCCAGCATGATTTTTTCATAAATTTTGCTCAATGCTGGAAGCACAGATATAGGTCTATAATTAGAGGGATCACTCTTACTACCCGATAATACTACCCCACATATCGCTAGTCATATAAACAGGATTAAATTGAATTAGCTAGCGAAACTGCACGTGACGGGTATACCCGTCACGTGCAGTTTCGCTAGCTAATTATACATTTGAACCAACGAAGTCAAATAAATTAATCTAAAATAGGTACGGAGACACATTGCGTATTCATCCTGTTCCAACTTCTATTTTCGCCGGAAACCTAAAATAAACTTGAGAACTATTATCTGGCTGAAGGAGGGTATTAATCAGAAGAGGGACCTACTTATCTGATCGTACGTTTGACCCGGTGAGAGATGTAGGACCTTTGAACCTTACACTGCAAAAGGTGCTTAAAAGTCACGGCAGGATTTTGCTAAGAGGACGAATAAAACTGGTCCAGTAATTAAAAAAAGTAATGCGGAAATAATTGGACTTTGATAAGGGTCCATCTGATTACAACACCCACTTGCCCGTGACCTCGTCCGCGTGAAGTTTCTTGTTTTAATATAAATTGTGTGCCACTCGGCAATACTGTAGTGTCAGTAATTTCGGAAATTACTCCTTATAACATCAGCCATCTGCATTAATTATGAGTACCATACATACTTTTAGGAGCATAAAAAGAAATCGATATTTCAAACAGACACACACACAATCAATTCGATTCATTTGTATAGAATAGAATAGAAAACATTTATTCGACACAGACACAACACAACAGCAACAGTCACATTAGAAAAAGAGAACGTTAAACATAACAAAAAAAAACATTCAGTATCAGTTGTGCTGAGCGTGTCCATACCGAAAGGGTTACCAACTCAGCATTTGCTGGGCGTGAGACACCCAGCGCTGGTTTTCAGTTGGCACCCCGCAGCGACACACGGACGTAGGTAAAACAAATAAAATTAAATTATTGGTAACGGAAAATAGATACATACTTGAATATTAGTAATAATAAATGTTTAAGAATACGTAAATAAATAATGCATAAGATTTTTTATGTGCTACTCAGTTCAGAGATTTTTTTTTAAATACCCACGAAGCTACAATATAAAATAGCGCCTGTCGCTTGACGCGAGGACGCATCATCGAGCAGCCGCAAAAAAGCCAGCGAAGAAAATGTGCTTACCATAAAATATTAATATGTGCAAGTAAATTATTGTTTCTAAGGCCTACTCCTTACCACCAGACAAATTTATATTGCAACGGAAACGAGAATATACGACCGAAACCTAGTGGTTCTTGGAGATATACCGCATTACATCCAGCTTTAAAATAAGGTCAGTTTCTGTGATATGTAAATCATTAAGATTATTAAATAAAATGAGAGGCAACTACTTAAACTAACGATTGATTTACTTAAATTGATGATTGATTGAATATAAATTATTAGATTAATTATAATTGTGTACAAATAATTATTCGATTAAATAAAGGATTTATCAATATTAATGCCATTAAATTCAATTTGTGAATTCATAATACTAGCTTACTATACTAGCATATACTAGCTTTTGCCACCGGATTCGCCCGCGCGTAGCTTTGATCCCCTATTTAACTCCCTTATGGGTTGAATTTCGAAAAATCCTTGCTTATTCCTTGTCTACATTATAAAGGGAACCTCTGTGCAAAATTTGATTTGGGCTGGGCGTTGATGAGTCAGTCAGGACTTTTCTTTTTATTTACTGTCAAACGGGGTGAATAGAGACTGCAGGGGTGAATCGAAACGAAACCGTAAAAATGGATTTTGACTGTAGACACATTAGAGTCTTTTTTGGCTACAGACGATCATAATTTCAGCAGTAAAATCAACTTTAAAGTTTCGTCTCGATTCACCCCTGCAGTCTCTATTCACCCCGTTTTACGGTATATAGATTACAAAGATGAATGGATAGTAATAGTACATCGGTGTCTCTTGGGTAAATGGTAATAGCCGCACGAGTTGATGGAAGGTTAAGTTACGCTTGCCGCAGCCGGTTTGTAGATGGGTGACCATGTATTTCATATCTCGGAAAGCACGATAAGCCATTGGTCCCGAGTGTCTTTGACAGTCATTACGGGTAGTCCCTAAAAGTCCGAAAACAAGTCTTACCAAGGCGTATTGTGTTACCATGTGCAATCAGTCCATGTAACATACTGGTATGCTACTACATCCGTTTAGAGTACAGTTGTATGTTGTGAGTTCGAACTCAGGTACCTACGCACTTTACTTCTCGTTTTTAATTTCATCACCACTGCTCACAAAACGGTGAAGGAAAATATCGCAAGGAAACCGGCATGTCCTAAACCTAAAAATACAAAGACATTTACATCCTTCACCCACACAGATACCACGTAGACACTATTTAACGGCCCACACTCTCTCACCGAGAGGAGGCCTGTGTGCCGGCAGTGGGAACTTCATAGGGTGATTAATACCTACCTATTATAGTTAGGTATCTGTATCCCACTCCATAATTTGCTACCGATAGGCATCTTCGCAGTCCCCTTGCCTCCAATCTAAATAAAACAAAATGGCTGATTTGAGCGCAGCAATGGCCGCTTGGCTCATTTGCAATACCTCTGCAGTGAACATAACGACGCCGTGACCAGCACTTTTTGTTCTGGTTTCTCCTTTCCTCGAGTGCGCCCACTAAATCATTGTTATTTGAAATTTGCTTTTTCATTCTCCGTAACGAAGAGAAAGATGCTGAAGGAAAAGCTAAAATTAAACAAAACTAGGTACGTAATCTCCCGTATGTGTCGCCGGGCGTAAAAAAATAGCACCATCCCATTTCTTCCAGTGGGTGTCGTAGAAGGCGACTAAGGGACTCACTAGAGAATGGGCAGCAGCGTTCTCTATGCATTTTACCACCATACTGCGATCGCCAACCCGCCTGCCAAGCGTGGCGATTATGGCAAAACCCCCCATCCTGGGGGAGGCCTATGTCCAGTAGTGGACGTCTTTCGGCTGAAATAATGATGATGATGATGATGATGATGATGACGTACGTAATACGTTCGGATAAAAATCGTCGTCAGATACAAATACTTCTTACTCATCCTTTGAAGCACGATTGTTCATAACGTAAGTTTTTGAACTATGAAAAACGTATTTTATAATTATTACCTGACTACGGCGAAGCAAAAAGGAGGGTTATGATTTTGACCGGTGTGTTGGTCTGTTCCTTCATCACTTTTAAACTACTTATCATAATTTGGTCATTGAGGTATCATAGAAAGCATCTTGATCGTCTGCTGGTTTGGTTAGGTGGCATACAGATGAGAATATGGGATTTTCATTTTCACACTTTATACAACGGGATTTTTCAATACTTGGCTTTTAGTTTTCGGACTTAGTTTATGGTTCTAAATATTGGATTTCTCAAACAGATTACTTATTAATGAAAAATACCTCCACCGAGATCGCTCAGTTACGCAAGGCGCAGCCATAGCTCGTAGGCACCACACAACAGTCTCCAGTTACCGTCGACTTGACAATCCGACTGTCACAAGATTAATCGTCTGCTACCCGTCGGAAATAACTCACTGAGCTCTGACTGTGATTAATTTTACTTATCAGTTAGGGCAATGGTGGAACTGAATTTTGATTACTAAAAAGTAATCTGATGAAAATTAAGTAATAGTTCCTACAATTTGCTATGTTCACTCATTTGATAATATACGGAAGTAAGAAACTGACCGATCATCTTTCTTCTTAGCCTTTTTCCTAGTATCTTGGGGTCAGATTCCAGTCTAACGGGATGCATCTCAATATCAGTTTTTTACATGGATCGACTGCCTAGACTAAAATAGCATCTGTAATTTCATCATCATCATCATCATTCCAGCCGAAAGACGTCCACTGCTGGACATAGGCCTCCCCCAGGCTCCTCCACTTCGACCAGTCTTGTGCTTCCCACATCCAGCGGATACCCGCGGCCTTCACAAGGTCATCGGTCCACCTTGTGGGATCTGTAATTTAATTTAGTTAAACTACACTTAGTAAATTTGTACTTATAAAAAAAGACTATCGATCTATAACGTGGGCTGGGCCAGATTCCACCAGGCGGTCCTAGTGCGGGCGGGATGTCATAAATGTCTTCGATTAAATGAACTTCTAATTCTAAGTCCAGGTTTCATCAGGCTTCATTTTAGTATAAGATGTTTATCCTATTCTTGGAATTTGTCAAATACATTTTCTAACGTCTAACGTTCCAGATTGTACACTGTTGCGAGCTCAGCTGGCAACGTGCACACTGTAATGAAAATGATGAAGGAATATAATGAAATATGCAACCTCTCATATCTTTGCGCGAAGGCAGTAAGGTGTATGCTTTCGAAGGTAGTAAAGTATTCATCGTGCAATCAAGCTTGCTTTTAGTGGATAGGAATAGCGGGATTTGGTCTTAAAGCACGGGTATGTGAAATTAGCCATTTCATTATTGTGTATTTCTAAGAATAGCTAACTTTGAAACTGTGGCGCACAGGCATCTATATGCTTAAAAAAAGACGCCACCTACTGTATAATATACAACGTGTAATAATGATATGAAACATTATTGCTTTTCTTGTTAATTTTTTTTAATGCCTGCTCCATAATTTGTGTGTTAGAGAAGATCGTCAGTATTTTTTTTCTTATTTGCTGTCTCGCTCTATGCAACTCCAAATGTGTTTCCGACCACATGTTGTGGTTTGATTCAAGGGGCTTGGTCCAAGTGTTAAGCATAGGAGTGGCGATTTTGGTGTGCCTATAGTAGATGTCAGGGCCTACGAAGGATATGTCAGCCATAGCGATGATGAAAAAGTCATAATAAATGAGACCCTATCATAGATCTAAGTATGGGACTTGTTTATAAGCTACCGAAAAACTGAAGTCAATCCCGTTGAAAATCGTTGTAGAAATACGAAACGGTTTGAAGGGGGTTGTCACTTGCACAGGCGCTGTCGTTAGTCGTTGTTCTAGTGGTCGCAAATGCAACTGCTGGCTTTAGGGCCTTGGGTTTAATCCCAGATCGGGCAAAGTGTTAATGAGTTTTACCATAAGGAGTTTCTTAGTTATAGTCCAGAGTCTGGATTTGTTATTGGATTTTTACGTAAAATCCCCAAATAAATAATCTAACTTTAATTCATAATTTGATATAACGGTTAGTTGGATCGTAAATATAATTCGAATACATGAATTAAAGTAAGATTATTTATTTTATTTTTTCGTCTTGAGACACTGCGGTATGTGGGACGAGAAGATATTGCGAAACTTCTCGAACGCTGCCCAGCCGAGTCGGATTCGACGATTGACCTCTTTCTCGAAGTTGGACCTACCTAACTGGACAGTTTGTCCTAGGTAAACGTACTCGTCCACAACTTCGAGTGCAGCGCCTCCGACAGTTACGAGAGTGGGTATTACACGGGCATTGGACATCACCTTTGTCTTGAACACAACAGATGGCGCTGCTGTCAAGTAAACATTGTGCTCCGTATAAATTAATAATAAAAAAATGTTCTAAGTGATAATTTGTTTTATAGTATAGTGTTAAACTAATCTAGATAGTGTTAGTGTCAACTGACATTGTTATCTCAACCGAACTCTCAAAGATAACATTGTTACAAGGATTTAAAGTGTTGAACTCGACCGAAAGTGTTTAAATCAAGATTGCCGCTAACAACAATGGAAAGCTTTGATATGGACAATATTAC
Source organism: Polymixis flavicincta (assembly GCA_949987655.1). NCBI lineage: Eukaryota > Metazoa > Arthropoda > Insecta > Lepidoptera > Noctuidae > Polymixis > Polymixis flavicincta. The sequence continues at coordinate 2,105,402 of OX465171.1, read as the reverse complement.
TGTACGAAAACCCGCAAAGGCCAGTTCAATGGATAATATTTTCAACGATAACTTAAGCAGAAATTCGACTTTAATGGACACTACAATGATGAGTTTGCCTAACACTTCAATTAATGATAGTGACGATATTGTGAGATATAAAGACAAAATTGGGAGATTGACTCTGGAATTAGAAAGCGCCCATCTGGAGATTGAGAGCTTAAACAGTGAAAATTTTCGTTTAAAAATGGACATAGGCCAATATCAAAAAGTTATTGAAACATATAAGAAGGTAACCATTGTAGAAACGAAAAGTTTTTCACCTAAATTTGCAAGAAAAATAAAAAGTTTAAAAACAAGCTGCTTCTCTACACCTTCAAAGTTGACTATTAATCCTAAAATAACACAGCAACATGACGATGTCGTAATACAGACCCCAAGCGATGTTGGAGATATATCTTTCAATACAGCAGGATCAATCTGTAGTCCTGAGGGAAGACAACACGAAAAGTCGCCACCAAAGAACAGCGGTCAAAATCCTAGCACATGTACAAAACTGAGTGACCACGACTCTCGGTATGAAAAGTCTTCATTATTGCTAAAAACTCACAACAAGCAAGACGACCAGTATAAACAAAACAAAATATGCATTTTGACTACGAATACACAGAACAGCACCCTAATTGCGTAACTTACGATTGATCATAATTGGTTTCGTCTTCACAGTTAAACAATATTCATTACGTTATTTATGTTGTCGAACAGACACATTTTTCGAACATATGAAGCAATGGTTTAACAATCCGTTTCAAAACGATACAGATTATGATGAATCGTGAGTTACGCAATTAGGGTGCAGGACGACGTGTATAGCAGAAGACACGATTGAGAGGCAATTTGATTTTTGTCACTATCTGTCGACAGGAGGAGCCACAAATAATCTCTTGGAAGGTTTGAACTCTAAACTTGAGGATTACACGAAGAGTGATTTTTGTGTGATTTTTATTGGTGAACAGGACTTTAAAATTAGTAATAACTACTTTAAACTAATATTAGACATAAGGAACACACTCAGTGCCATAACACATACTAACATTATTATCTGTTTGCCAACATATAAATATAACATTAATTCAAATATGTATAATTGGCGAGTTAGGAGCTTTAAACAACTTTTGTATGAAGATAACAGGAAACATAATTATGCATATGTGTTGGATTCAAATGCAAACATTGAGTATAACTACAACACATTCTTTGGGCACTCTGGTCAACTAAATAATTATGGGCTCCGAATTGTTTTTGTTAGTCTTCTGAATTTAATTAGGAACATTCAAGATTTTAACACTCAGTATGTAAGGAGTCACTTGGTTACATTAACGACCCACGAACCCACACATGTGATAGAAACAGAAAAACAGTTTTTTCGTTAGTGAAAGTATTTATGTGATGCATCAAAATATCGCAGGCCTTCTAAATAAGACAGATGCTTTAACTGTTTGCCTACAGGAACTAGAAGAAAAGAACATTAACATTGACGCGTTGTGTATTACAGAGCATTTTATGATGTCAGGTTACGAAGGTCACTTAAAAGTACCCAATTATTGTTTGGCATCAGTGTTTTCTAGAAAAAATAGTAAGCGTGGTGGTGCTTGTATTTTAATTAGAAATGAGCATCAATGGAGAGAGCTCCCGCAGATAGCTAATTTGTCAATAACTGGTGTAGTTGAGTGCTGCGGTGTAGAGCTCATACAATATAATATGGTTATTTTGTGTGTATACAGAGTACCAAAACTTATTAATATAAATGTATTCTATGAGGTCTTAGAAAAATTATTACGAATCATATGTAAAAAAAAAAATACGCATATTGTAATGACGGGTGACTTTAATATTGACATTATGAAGAAAAACAATATTGTATTAGAATTTGAATGTCTGTTACTAAATTTCAATCTAAAATTAGCTTTAAAACAACCAACCAGGATACATAGCCAAACGTGCATAGACAATATCGCACATAACTTTAAAGCCAAATGTAAAACTGAAGTAACTGAATTTGCACTTTCGGACCACACGGCCCAAATAATAAAGTGCCCGGTAAAAAAGACTGCCATTTTAAAATATTGGCGCATAAAAAGACGTGATTTTAATACAGAGAATATGACTAAATTCAAAAATTGTTTAGAACAAGTGACTTTTTCAGAAATTTATGAAACGGATAATTCTAATGACGCATTTGACTTATTTATTGACACGTTTAAACTTTTTTATGACCTATGTTTTCCATTTAAATGGACAACTATACGAGTGATAAGGAAACCGAAATGGATATCACGCGGCATAAAATTATGCAGCAAAAAGAAACGGCAATTGCTGTGGCGTTATAGACTAAAACCAAATGTAAAAAATAAGGCAAGCTTCTTAAACTACAAAAAACGATTTAAAAAAATTATGAAACTTACTAGACGTGCCCAAAACAACTATTCTATTAAAACCTCTACCAATAAGTCAAAAACTACCTGGAATATTATAAACAAATCAAAACCATGTTTCCCTAAGGAATCCATTAGGCAGATCAATTTAGATAATAAAGTAATAAATGACCCCCAAGAAATAGCGAACGCATTTAACGACTTCTTCATAGACAAAATTCAACCCATTCCATGTTCAAGAAATAATTTAGGCAATATCACAAAACGTCCAGATTCAATTTTTGTTGCCCCCAGTATACCTATAGACATTAAAAATATTATAATATCATTAAAATCAACAAATAGTACAGGATATGACGGAATTTCTACAAAGGTAATCAAATATGTTTCCGACTGTATTTGCAAACACTTGAGCTATCTCATAAATCTGTGTATTTGTTCAGGTGTATATCCAGATTCCTTAAAAGTGTCTATAGTAAAGCCCTTATTTAAAAAAAACAATACTGAAGACATGGGCAACTATAGACCAATTGCACTTATTCCGATAATATCAAAAAAATTTGAGAAGTATATTTATAAAGAATTGTACTCATACCTAGCAAAGAAACACATTTTAATCGATGAGCAAAAGGGATTTAGGAAAAACAGGACAACCAATATGGCAATTTATGACTTCTTGCATAAGGTAATGATAAATATGGACGTCAGAATTCCAGTATGTGCTATTTACTGTGATATGACCCAAGCTTTTGACTATGTCAACCATAACGTTCTACTTCAGAAACTAGAGGCATATGGCATAAGAGGAAATATACTTAACCTTATAGAGTCTTACCTTATTAACAGAAAACAGTACACAGAAATAACAAAAATAAATATAAAGACAAAAAAAGAGGAATCTTACATATCTGACGAACGAACGCCTATTTACGGTGTCCCACAAGGGAGCGTGCTTGGATCATTATTATTCATCCTATATATCAATGACCTGCCTGATGCTATTAACTACCCCATGACCCTATTTGCAGATGACAGCACAGTAACTATGACATGTAATAATAAGGACATTTATGAATATGACATTAATAGAACTTTGACGACAATAATATCATGGTTAGATAGGAATAATCTAAAAATTAATTTAGATAAGACGACGATAATGCATTTTAGTCAACGGGTAAATGCTGGTATTAACATTGAAGCCATGTACAATGGCACAGTAATAAATAAAGTCGACAATACAAAATTTCTTGGTGTAATGATAGACGCAAAATTGAATTGGAAAGCACATATAGAATATACAAGCAAAAAACTGAGCACATCCGCGTATGTCTTGTACAAACTGTCCTCAGAACTTAACTCAGCTGCTTTGGTGACGGCCTATCATGGATTGGTGGCATCAATTCTGCGCTATGGTATCATATTTTGGGGTAACTCTACAGACAAGGAAATAGCTTTTAAAGCCCAAAAGAAGTGTATTCGGGCTATGTTTAAGTTACAAACGACAGAAAGCTGCAGACCATTGTTTAAAAAATACAATTTATTAACTTTGCCATCAATATATATTTTTGAAGTTGCAACGTTTGTAAAATGTAACCCACATCTCTTTCCAAAGCTCTCTGACACTTTTCCGCGCAACAGACGTGACAATAGCCAAATTTGCTTGCACTCAGCAAAAACTGCCCTCATGGGGAAAAGCTTTTTCTGTATGGCCCCGAAAATATACAACAAAATACCACAGTCTTATAGGGCTATGACAACAAATGAATTTAAAAACAAGATTCGAAGTATGTTAACAGACAAATGCTATTACAATATTAATAACTTTTTGACTGATACCTTTTGACATTTATTTGAATTTTATATTATTGTTTCTACCTTATTATTATTCTCATAGAATGTAATAATGAATTATAGTGAACCAGTGTTTAGTCTTTTAAATTAATTATTTGTATGTTATAAAAAATTGTACGCCTCGTCAGGCAAAACATGTACGGACTTTTTACCTATATTTAAGATCTTGCATGCTCGATTTATATGTAAACGCATGTTTGACAAATAAATTATCTTTATCTTTATCTTATCTTTATCTTGTCCATGTTCATTTTAAGACCCACTATTTCGGAAGCTCTACTGAGGTCATCGAGCATTGCACTGAGGTCCTCCATGGTCTCAGCCATGACAACTATATCATCGGCAAACCGAAGGTGAGTGATGTACTCGCCATTGATGTTGATGCCAGCCCCTTTCCAGTCCAGAACCTTGAAGACATCCTCCAGTGCTGCTGTGAAGAGTTTCGGAGAGATAACGTCACCCTGTCTTACACCTCGCTGTAGAAGGATAGGTTTCGAGGTCTGGTCCTGGAGTCGGACTGACATAGTGGCGTTTTCGTACAGACACTTCAACACCTCGATGTACCGATAGTCGATCTGGCACCGTCGGAGGGACTGCAGTACAGCCCATGTCTCGATCGAATCAAAGGCTTTTTCGTAGTTCACAAACGCTAAACAGAGAGGCAGATTATACTCTTCGATCTTCTGTATAACCTGCCGCAGCGTATGTATGTGGTCTACTGTGCTAAAGCCTTTACGGAATCCGGCTTGTTCGGCAGGCTGGAAGTCGTCAAACCTGCGCGCTAGACGGTTCGTGATGACTCTGGAGAACAGCTTGTAGACATGGCTCAGAAGTGAGATGGGCCTATAATTCTTAAGAAGGGCATTGTCACCCTTCGTAAAGAAAAGTACCACCACACCTCTGTTCCATGCCTGTGGCGTTTTGCCCTCGAGTATCACGGAATCAAACAGCTTCTGGAGGGCCTTAAGAACGGGTTTCCCGCCGGCCTTTAGGAGTTCAGCCGTGATTCAGTCATCACCCGGCGCCTTGTTGTTTTTAAGCTGCTTCAGAGCCATCCTAATCTCGTACAAGCTGACGTCCGGGATGTCTTCAGTATAGTGTCGGGTCAATCTAGCTCTTGGGTCGTTTGCCAGATTCGTAACAGGGTTTCTTGTCGACGTGTATGACTGTCCATAGAAGCTCTCTACCTCTCTCAACAGCTCAGGCTTGGTGGATACGATCCTGCCTTCATCGGTCTTCAGTTTCGTAAGCTGACTCTGCCCAATAGACAGATCTCTAGCAAAGACCTTGGAGTCTTTATTCCGCTCTATTGCGTCTTTAATACATTCTGTATTAAAGCGGCGGAGGTCACTTTTCAAGGATTTAGAGATTGTCTATTAAGCTGCCGGTACTCGAGCGCAGCGTCTGAAGACTGCAGGACCATCTCGCGCCTCTGCTCCACGAGCTGCAAAGTAGGATCAGAGAGCTTCTTTTTGCAATTAGTACGACGAGTCTTGAAGAACTTAGATCCGACCGTATGGACAGTTTCCACGAACCCATCGTTATAATTGTCCACTGAACTCCCTAGGCACTCAAAACGATTGTAGAGTCCGAGCTGAAAGCTCTCGGGCTTTTGGACTTGGATCGGTGCTGGAAGGAGCGTAGACTTCATCAGCCGAGATCTTTCCAGCTTGATATTGAGATTCAATGTGCCTCTTACCAAACGGTGATCACTACCAGTTTTCACCGCGGTGATCACAGAGACATCATTGAATACTTGCCTCTTCGTCGACATAATGAAGTCAATCTCATTTTTGGTTGCACCGTCAGGACTCTGCCAGGTCCACTTCCTGTGCTCACGTTTTTTGAAGAAGGAGTTCATCATAAAGAGGCCTTCCTTCTCCATAAAACTAGCCAGTAGGTGACCCCGGTGGTTCCTACGTCCAACTCCAAATTGCCCCACTCGCAACTCATCAACACTTCGTTTGCCCAGTTTCGCGTTGAAGTCCCCCATGACAACGGTGAAGTGAGTTTTGAAACCATAATAGAAATAGAGCAAATTACCGGATTTGAGGATTATCGAGTCCTCCCCCTCTCGTCGGACTTCAGATAACCCTACTATATCCCATTGTAACTTGCTCAATTCTTCCTCGAGTTCGACGATCTTCTCGTCGGTCCGGAGTATACGCGTGTTGTATGTTGCCAGGTCCAGTTTTCGATGATTTTGGTAGCTGGATCTCTTCCGGGGATTCTTCGCACCCCTTGCCTCACCGTGGCTTTGACCGCTACCGTAGCCAAGGGTAGGTGGGCCGCCGGGCACTAGGCGCCATTTATTTATGGTCCTTGTCATTTTTCGGGGGGGGGGGGGGGGTTGCCATAATCGCCACGCTTGGCATGCGGGTTGGCGATCGCAGTATGGTGGTAAAATGCATAGAGAACGCTGCTGCCCACACTCTAGTAAATCCCTTAGTCACTTCCAGTGGGTGTCGTACACCCACTGGAAGAAATGGGATGGTGCTATTCTTTTACGCCCGGACACCACACGGGACCGGGGAGGAAAGTACAGCCAAACACTTTGTAAACAAACTTTGCATCTGAATATTTTGCATATACTATGTTAACTTTAACATCTACCTACAAGTTTTTACAAAAATCAAGTTTACCAAAGTATGTTTTGGTTTACCTACCTTAATTTAACCACTGTTGCACCTTCTTGGCTTTATTAATAACGAACATTCTTGTTGCTAATTCATTAATTATGTTGTCACAAGTCTGCTAATTTAAGTATTTTCACAGAGAAAGAGGAAATCTATTCCACCGTAATACAGTTTATACTAGTACGGGGAACAGAGTGAATCAGTTCTGTGCTAACAACCATATTATGTACTCACAGATACATGCTCCTCCTCAAATCACTTTTTCTCTGACGATGTTTCGCCGTCTCTGTCTATCCTTGGCCAAGTGAAGCGCATCATGAAATTTCGTTCCGATAGAAGAGTTTATCTGGTCGGACCATCGCACATACATCACAGATACATACCCAACTAAAATGTTACCTACGTGTACTGCCTATTTCTTACTAATTGGTTAAGTACCTTACACTTGTTATATTGATTTGGCAAATAAAGATGTTTTTTTTTTTAGTTCGTTTGTCTATGGGTGACTATCTTTAAATGAAGACCCCTCCGCCCCTTGGCAAGCGCGCTCAGCCTGTTGGCATTAGTAGACTTTTGACAGTCGTTAAGGGTAGACAGATGCCCAAAACTGACAGCCAGTCTTATAACCAAAGGGTTTCGTGTTACCCAGTAACTGGGTCGTGGAGGTAAGAGAGGCAGTTGCTCCATCTAAAATACTCCTATTCAGCTGTGTTAGACTGGAAGCCGACTGCGTCATAGTTGGGAAAAGGCTCGGAACGATATTGATTGATTTTGATTCTATCTCTCCGCCATTGTCTTATAACTTGGGCATGAGCTTGGGCAGTTAACTACAATCTTATTTTTTTTTTGTGTTCCTCTTGGCAAATTTCCAAATAGCGCACACAATCTTGCTTCCGCGTATGAATATTACATAAATTATAATCCGTGGTGCTGGCTACTTACTTACTGGTAGCTCTCCCTTACAGCAGCATCCTGATGGATGTAGCTGTTTACTTATGAGATGGATACTTGTGGTTGCTGTCGTACAGAACAGATTATAATATCTTTGATAGTATATGTAGTTTGACATTATGTAACTCTAGTCGCTTATAGATAGATACCCACTTTACTTAGGGCGTTGCTGCATAGCAACAATGCCAAGACCACGCACATCTGGTGCTTGTGGTTGGTCTTGACCCAACAGAAGCCGTGGTGGCCCAGGTAACAGCCGCAACTTGTGAGTTGTAGGCCGTGTGTTCGAACCCAAGCAGGTACTTGTCTTTGAGTAAATAATTTCATGCACTGCGGTCATGGTAAAGGAAAACATCGTAAGGAAACTGAAAATTGGAAGACATGTGACATCCACCAGGGTCCGCGTGGTGGACTATGGCCCACTACGAGTCACACGAAGAGCAGGCCTGTGTCGGGAACGTTATAAGCTGATTATGATGATGAAACATAGTTGGCGAAATGAGGGTGTAAGGTGTAAAGGTGTACACCTTTGCCTTACCCTCCGAGGAATACAGGCGTGATGTTATTTTGTTGTTTCAAAATATGCTCACAATTACTTTCAGAAAACTAGTTGCAATTAATACACAATTTAGAAGCAAGTTACCAACAGTTAATTAACTTAAAACTGGAGCTTGAACGCGAAATTCAGCTTACGAATATATTAAAGTTAGTATTAAACTTGGCAACGTTGTGTTGGAGCGTTTAAGAAGAAACTTGGCCGTAGAGTAGCCTGATGAAAACTTATGAAGGGCTTAGATGAAAATATTTAGCTCGGGGATAAATAACCTTTTTCTTGGAAGGCAGCCGTCAATAATAATAAATTGAGCTGTTGATTTGTTGAGCTTTACAAGCTACATTATACAGGGTAGCAGGTCTACTCGCAGCCTGTTACTATGAACTCAGTACATGATTCTTGAATTTCAAAGCAGGGAACGTTGAAATGTTTCGTCGGTTATTATTAAAAAAAAATGCTATTCCATTTGATCGTGTCGGTATTGCACTTTTCGATGAAACAACAGATATTTTTTCGATAAGTGACGATAAATTTTCCGGGTACAGATATCCCGTCAATGTCCCTGTCACCCTAAATTAGCACACTTTCATGTTTCATTTTTTGTATGCCCCGTGTAGCAAGTATGGAATCGTCTAATTGACACATTCTGCCTCGTTGGTGTAGTGGTCGCAAGCGTTACCGATGAGCATGAGGTCCTAGGCTCGATTCTCAGGTCGCACAGATTTATTGAGTTTTTAGAGACTGGATTTATGCCCTGTTCATGGAAATAGGCTCCCCCATCATTTAATTGGGGGCGACCCTAACATAAGCGTCGCGCCACCTTATTAGGTATTCCACCTTATTAGTTCATCACAGTTTCCTAGACGGTTATATTTCGCTCCTACACACAATCTTTTCAGTTGTTTTCAATAGCTTCTACGCGGAAAAGCCACGCTCAAGTTGCCTCTATGCCACAAAAAAATATATTTACGACCATATCACATTACATATTTTATCCAATTAAAGTCACATCATGCCTTCCGGAATAAAAAGGAAATCGGGCGGAACGGAGTGTTTACATTCAATTTCGAATAATTGAACATCGTTTGCGCACCACCGTATGTTTGTTTTTATGCTTTGACTTGAGAAAAGTTAAAATAAAAGCAGTCAGTAGATTGGTTACTCAAAGCATAAAATGCTGTCGGGCATTCATGTAGACAGATTTAATGAACGTGTTTTCATTTTATATGAATGCATTTTAGATTAAAAAACAGTTCAGTTTGACAATGTTTCGAAGCGTTGACTAATAGCAGATTCCCATAATTTACGGAGAGTGGTAGGTTAAAGTTAAGACTCTTGTATCTTTACCTATAATGAAGCAAAGAGCCATTACCTTTACATCATGTGAAGGTATTAGGGTCTTTGCTTCTAAAACGAATCTATGTGAATCACTATTTGGAAGTAAATACCTGTCACAGTTAAAATTAGCTTACGACACTATTTATTTTCCTAGTTTGGAAATAAAACATGCTACCATTGGCAAGCAAATCTGATTCGCTTTTGTTAATAGGAACAGAGCATAAAGGCTCGTGCAGACTAGCGCGACGCGACGTTCACGTCGACACTCGTTGAACAATTTATATGAAAACTTAATGGAAATTGTTGTACAAGTGTCGCGTCAGTCACAAATTATTAACTGACTATTGGACCGGGATTTCCACTTTAACTTGAACACGAAAATATGTATGCAAATGTTACGTATAGCTTTCTAAATTAGATCCCCAACATTTTTATAAATAATAAATACCGCGAATACCGTGCAGGTGACATGGCATGTGGTACAAGATGGGACGCAACCATTGTCTGTGGAGAGACTTCGTATACACACCAGAGGTCTGAGTCGTTCACGAACCCCCGATCCCCATTTATGGGGGTTGTCCTTGTTGCGACCTACTTGGGTACGAAGTCTGTTTAAGGTTTTCCAAGTAGGCCATGGTAAGTAGTGTGAATTAATTCGTGCGAGTCGACCAGCCACAACTAGCCAAGCATTTTTTTATTTTTTAGTTTACGAAGCGCGTTATCCCAATAACCCCAGCAGTTCTCTCGTTTCTAACGAACTTTGTCAAGATCGTTTTTACGTACCTAGACTCAGAAGAAAATTTTCTATCCCAAACTGTCAAAATCACACTGAAATCTTACAGTTGTCTAATGGCCGATTCCTGTAATTTACGGAGCGTTATTGGTTAAAATTAAGACTTGTATCTTTATCAATAATGAACCAAAGACCTTATGTGGTATTTGCATAGTAAATGGAAGTACTACCACAGGTAAAATTAGTTTACCAATCTTTTTATATGCCCAGTTTGATTCATCAAGATTTTATAAAACTTTCCTACATACTGTGTTTGTATTTTTGCTTACAGTACTTACAGTTCTCCGTGTGAGAAGTTGCTTGTCCTAAAAGCGATACCTGGTTAGCAGTCTTATGGCCATTGCTGTATGAGATGAGCAAAGTAGATGAATACTAGTGTTTAAATGGAGCGGTTGACTATCTGACCTCCACAAATAGTACCTATTAGCTATTGCTAATAGGTACTACTAGTATAGTATAGTAGTATTACCGACTAACTGGGTATTCCCAGTTACTGGGTAATACTATACTCGTTGTTACCTAATACTGGTTGTCAAAGTTTTGGTCTTCTGACTGCCTGTAACGACTGTGCTTAACGAGGCACAAAGAAGTGTCGAAACAGGAAAAGTTTTTATCCAGTGCGCAAATTGTAACCATGAATTCAGCACATCATTCTAGAACCCCTAGCGCAGAAAGTTTTCGCCGGACTTTCAAGGTTTTGGCTCACAGGTAGCAAGAAGGGTTTGCACGTTTGCATCTTGTAAAATAATATTTTTTGAGCGACTCATATAATGGAAGTGGAGGTAAGAAGGATATTTTTAAGCACATGAATACGACTAAACATCGAAATTCAGTACCTGCAACGTCTCAAAGATCTGTCACAGGTTTTTTGCCAATGAGAAAGGGTGAGATTTAATTGGCAATACGGATTTTATACGGATTTTTTTAATGAAAATACAGATTTCAAGCCTCCTTCATATGGCACCACTGGAATGCATTGAGGTAGAATGAATCATTTTACGACTCACGTGTAATTTCCTTATTAATTTGGTCCGATTTCCGTTTCAGAAAATATTTCAGTCTGTGCTTTATACCTCATTGAACAAAGAATACGAAATACAGAGACAACCAATAAATTAATTTGGTCTGACTTGCGTTAGGTACAGGAACCAAATGAAAACAATAATGTTATCAACGAGCGACTGGGCTTCTAGTAAGATGCTTACGACTCGTTTTTAACCGACGGAAAAACGGAGGAGGTTCTCAAGTCGACGCGTATATTAGTTTTTTTTTATGTATTACCAAGCATAAGTTTTTTCAGAGTAGTCCCATTATGATAGTTCTTTTTTTATTGGAAAGGGTATACCACGGAGTTGGCCCCATATTAATTTTGAAAAAAAAAACCAACCCTGAGGGTAGGAAAACAGGGTTTGATTGATTGTTCACTCATTGATTTTTAAGTCTGGGTTGTGTATTACAAAAAGTAATCAAAAATTAAGGATGTAGTAATTATTAGATTATAGCCACAAAAAATAATTAAATAAAACCCTTGTAACAAAAAATTAAACCGCCGAAAAAACTGAAAAGTAAAAAAAATATAAAATGATAATAAACCTTTTTTGTTTAACCTTAATAACGAAGTTCGGTGACTTTCGATATGTATTTTTATAAGAACGGTTTAGACTTACGCCTGGACTCCCCCTGTGTAGGGCCTGCATGGAGGCTGAGGAAACTGTTGCGCATGTGAAGCGCATGTGCTTTTCGAATGCATAGGCATAGCCCAGATTAAAACAGGAACCCTCGGGGCACCCAAATCTTACACGGATGTACTCAACAGACCAGAAGAAATAGCTAACTTCTGGTGGGAGGTGGGCTGGCTGGAATAATGTGAGCAGGAAATTACTTCAACGAACTCTTCAATATAAGGTTTAAATTCGATCAGTCCCTTGTCCTGATCACGTGCCAAAGGTCGTGGTAAGCTTCCTTTGAACTAGATACGAGTACACAAGTAAAAGAGTTGATTTTTTTTACTGTTTTGTGAACAGATATTTAATAGCTAGTCTATATAGAGCTTGTTGACGTACGTGACGTCTCCTAGATGGCGTTGTGAAACTACAGTCTCTGGTAATTAGTGAGTCGCTAATGCTGCCATCTGTTAAAAAAATGGAGTAAGAAAAATTGCTAGCTCAATAGCCAGACTTACGGTGGTGTCATTTCTTTTTATGGGATTGGGTATCTGTACGTAGTATTATATTATCTGTGCCATGGCCTACTTTAAACCTTATACAGACTGCGAACCCAAGTAAGTCGCAGCAAGGACAACCTCCACAAGTGGGTGTTCATGGAAGGCTCAGACCTACGGTGTGTATGCGGCGTCCCTCAACATGGCTCACCTCCCACCTGGCAGTGCATGCTCTGTCACCTGTACACGTGAGGACCGGTTGCGTCAGCTAACGGCATTCGCGTTGCTGAATCCTGGGCTAACCTAATTTAGAAAACTATACTATACATATACCTACTTATATTTTTTCGTGTTACACGCTAAGAAGAAGAACATATTTTTTACAATATTATACAAAAAACCCTATGGAATGCAATAAATGACTATGAATAAAAAGGTACATTTAATTAAAAAATTACAGTCTAAGCCACCACATGCCGCTCCTTATTCTGAGGTAGTCCGGCATCGTCTCCGAGGGCCCGACCACGGCCACCGCCGGGCACCGGTCGTACAGGTGCCGATCTGCCAGCGCCCGCAGCCCCGCCACGCTCAACCCCTTCAGACCCTTGTTGATCATTTCCAGAGACTGCCTCCCACAATTGTACAGAACCTGAGTAAAATTCAAAGCATTTATTTCAAAAAGACACATAAAAGGCACTTTTGAACGTCAACATATTCAGCCTATAATGTTCCACTCTGTTATCCACCACGCGGGCCCAGTGTGGGTTGGTAGATGTCACATATCTTGAACGTTTTTATTCTAGGACATGCCGGTTTCCTCATGATGTTTTCCTTCAGAGCAGTGGTGATGAAATATTTTACTCAGAGTACAGTGCCTATCTGGGTTCGAACCTACGACCTACAAACTCGTAAGTCGTGACCACTGGACCACTACTGCTCGTGACTTTTGAACATCAACATTTACATTAGAATAAAGTTGATTCTAGTCACCCCTTCCAAAAGGTAGTTTCGTATGGAGAAGAATGGTCAATAAACTCCACTGTTACTCTTTTAAAATGTTTTACCTGCTTCGCCAAATCCTGCGCAGACCACACCACGCTGCCGTACTGTCGCGCCAAGTTCAGTCGAGCGAGGTTGCTGCCCCTCTCAATATCCGTAACTGACAACACGGTACACAGTTCCATCCATTGATCCTGAAGCCTGGTCACGATTTCGTCTAGCTTCCACTTGTCTGCGATGAAGTACACGCCCCACAGCCCGACGTCGCGGTACGCTATGTAGAAGGGCTCGTACCGCTCACACAGTTTGTCCATAGCTGCCCAGCGCGCCACGGGCGGCGCCTGCGACAAGTCGCGCCCCTGGCTGCGGTCCCACGAGCCCATGATGTAGTTCAGCACCAGCATCTTGTAGTAGTCAGGGCTGGTGAAACCCGGAGCTTCGAATGCGATCGCTGCGTAACAGAACGGCATGGAATCGTCGCGGTACAAGACTTGAGAGCCAGTAAATCGGTTGGGCCCCAGCTCTGGCTCACCCATCGGTACCGATGCTATAGACCCCAAATGCTGTACAGCAGCACAAAGCAACTCCCTGTGCTGTACTCTCCCTGCAGTTGCTAAGCACATTCTATAAGGCACGTAGTTCTCGCTCATGAAGGTTGATGCTGTGTCAGCATCGAATCGCCATAAATTTTCGGAAGGACCGATAACGCGTTGGGCTAGCGGTGTGCCCTGGAAAGCTGTTGCGTTGAGGTTATCGAAAAGCACTTGTTTCGGATCAGCATCAGTATCGAATAGCTCCTGGCAGATGTTTTCCCGCTCCAGTTTTATCTGCTGGTCGTTGATGTCTAGTTCAGTGACAATCTTGGACACTATCTCCACCGCAGCGATCGCTTTCTCTGAGGGTACCAATACTGAAAACACTTGATCCTCTTTCGAAGTTTGCACTGTCAACTTCCCGCCGATATTGACTAAAAGTTGTTCCATTTTTTCCTTCTTTAACGTTCTGCATCCTCTGAAAGCCATGTGTTCTATGAAGTACGTCAGCCCGTTGGTCCAGGAGGTCTCATACCGTGGCCCCGCGGCTACCGCCAGCGAGACACAGGTGAGGGGCGTGTTCATCACTTGCGTGGCGACATTCACTTCGTTGGGCAGTGTCGTCACCTGCGTACTGCTGGTATTGACATGCCTGACACAAATCCTGGTGAGTCTGATGGGAATAGATTTTAATCCCGTTTTAAACATTGTTGTAAAATAAAATTAGGTTATGTAAAACTTCATGTCAGTTCATTTTTTTTTTTGTGAGAAGGATTCATGAAATGTAGCTGTGAAATGATCTTTCTGGGCGTGGCCAAAATTGAAACTATAAAACGACGGCATCTTGTTTATAAGGTTCAGTACTCAACTGTAGCACACGGAACCCTATTACTAGCCTCCACGAGCCGTATGTCTGCCAGCGGGCTGTATCTCAAAAACCAAAATGGTATTATTATTATATTGTATGCTATACAGCATTTTTTATTCACAAGTGCTCAAAATCATCAAAATCAAAATCAAAATATTTTTATTTCATATAAACCTACATGGGCACTTATGAAACGTCAGAAGCTAGGTGCACGGTTCCAAATTGTTGTTTCCTATGGAGAAGAGCCGGCAAGAAACTCCACGGTTACTCTTTTAAAAATAATTGGCTTTAACAATATTTTCAAATTACAGAGATTAAATGTATGGGAGGACAGCGCAGGCCTGTCAATAAGTACCAGGTACTTAGACGAATACAGAATAGAAAATCGTCTACAAATCTACAGTCAGTAAGGCCTACAACGTTCTCTCATTCACAATATGTAAAATAATCTACATAAATAAAATGAACCTAAATAAAATTGATGTATAATGTCAATTAATGACGAGATTATGTCAGCATTGTAAAAATAAAAAGAATAAAAAAGAACATTGTATTTGAGAACAGTTAATAGACTTTCACATAGTTATGCTGTTAATGAGGTACCAGGGAAGCCACATGTGCAGAAGGAATTAATGCCAAACTTCCCTGTCTTCAACGTAGTCTTTTATCTTATAATATGCTTTTTTGATAAGGACACGTTTGATGTGCGTTTTAAACTTTCCATCGCTAAGTTCTGCTCATTTCTATTGCCGCTGTGAAACAAAAATAAAGTTAAAGGATGTCCCCATACAAGAAACGTGTTTTTCCATTGTTTTTTGTAGCGACTGTGTCTCAAAATTTCTCTCAATTTTTTACAGAGTGCGGTTTTCTATTGCCGCTATAATAACAAGTATACTTAAGGAGCCTATGGAGTGGGCCATAATCCACTATGCGGGCCCAGTGCTGATTGTTAGATGTCAGATATCTTCAAATGTTTGGCTCTTGGACATGCCGGTTTCCTTACGACATTGTTTCACCGTTTTGAGAACAGTGGCGATGAAACCAATTTATACAAAGTAAAGCGCCTGTAGGTTTCAAACTTCCAATCTACAACCCGTTATCCGCGGGCTGTATCTCATGAACATACAGTAGACGTATATAGTTGAAGTTTTCACACATTATGTATTTATATGGCCGCAATAACAAAAAGTAATAAAATAAAATAAAGTAAATGAAGAAGGGGTCTCCATACAAGAAACGTTTTCTTTCGGCTTTTGCCTTGTGGTATGGAACCCTTCCTGTGCGAGTCCGACTCGCACTTAGCCGGCAATTCAAACTCAAAGCATTTATTTCAAATAAACCAATTACAGGCACTTTTGAATTGTCAAGGTCGGTGAGTTAGAAAGATGAAGCTAGTTGCCCATTCCAAAGCGTAGGTACCTATGGAGAAGAACGGGCAAGAAACTCCATGGAATTATTACATAAAATATGACAACAAATGAATCAAACAGCGCCAGAAGATCTAGCAGTGTCACAAGTCCGTTCACACTTATTTACCCCTGATTTTGCGTCTCTGTCAAAATCAAATGGTCTTTGTTGTCGTTACAATAAGGTTGCTGTTGGGTTGCTGATGTACAGGTAATATACCTACTTTGAACGGAGGGTTAGTAGTTGGAATTAAAATACATTGTGCATGGAATCAGTAAGTACCTACTTTATAATGTAGAACATTACTTGAAGGCATTTAGGGAAGGGCGGACGTTTTTATGCATGTTTTTATGGGACTGTCTTATGTTATTTTGGCGTTCGAAAATTGCTGATTCTCAGCCTAATTTGATGACTTACATTTAGTTTTGATTTACTTATGTATTCTAACGTAGTAGTAGTAGCATAGTAATACAGCCGCAGGGGTCGATCACACGGGTGGCCCGCGTGACAGTCTTTACTTAAACCAAGACCCCTCGGTGCCTCGGAAAGCACGTTAAGTCTTTTCCCCAACTATGTTGAGGTCGGCTCCCAAGCTTACTGGATGCAGCTGAATACCAGTATTTTTCATGGACCGACTGCATATGTGACCTCCACGGTTACTGGGTGATACGATACCTCTTGATAAGACTGATCGTCAGACTTTCGGGATTGTAAAAAACCCACGAATGACAGCCGAGACCGGCCGGGACGGCCATAGTCTATTCGCGTTAAGAAAATAGTGACTCATCGTTGCATCGTTGTCACTCAGCTTAGCCACGCACAGTGTTCGAAATGATTAAATTACGAGCTACTGATTTTTCATATGAAATTACTTTAAATGTAGGTAGGTACATATTTATGGACTTATATGTTACTAAATGTTGTATATAGTGTCTACATACACTCATTAGTCTATAAATAAAAAGTATTTTCTAGCGAAGACATTTTTAAATAAGCGGCCTTAAAAAAGGCCTTTGTCTACTCGCCGTTTGCCTCATCATCGAATGAGTGCGTCCCTTTAAGCGTTTCAGGAGCTTTCAATAATTGTAATACTCCTGGCGCCGATGTACCCAATTTTCTCTTAGGCAATGGTCATCCGAAGTGATCTAGGTGACAACAGTTACTGCCTTTATAACGGTGGCCATATTGCGCTTACGATTTTTTGTGAAACTCGTTTGAGTGGCACAGACAAGCTCCTCCGGAGAGTGACCAGCCACCAACATCTTCGTCCGCTTTTTCTTTGCTAATGCATTTAAACCAACAAAATCCATACTTTGAGCTACAGCAAATAGAGCAGGTGTACATTCAGGTTATCCGTATCTTGATTTTTTACTGAGCAAAGCTCTTCTTGCAGCCAGTCGTTGCATTTTAAAACAAACTTCTCTTTGTTCCTGATAGCACTCCATTTCTTGGTTAGCACCGCAAAAACCATCTTTATTTTAGTTTGAATAACTTTTACTGGAAGCCCTGGAATCTCTGTAGAGCTATAGTTCATTATCCGAGCAAAAAAAGATCCCTTATTTGCTTAATTGACCAGTTGGTGACGACATAAAAGGTCGAAAAGGTGAAGGCGTGTTATTCCTAGAGATTAATACCTAAAGTGGCTCGTAATATAAGAATTTCGAACACTGTGCCACGCCCCTTGACCAATAAGATCAGATTAGACCAGCTGAAGTTAGACGTGGGTCGTAACGTCTTTCGGGCGTATCGGGGGTATCATCATTTCAGCCGAAAGACGTCCACTGCTGGACATCGGCCTCCCCCAGGATGGGAGGTTTTGCCATAATCGCCACGCTTGGCAGGCGGGTTGGCGATCGCAGTATGGTGGTAAAATGCATAGAGAACGCTCTGCTGCCTATTCTCTAGTACCTAAGTCCCTTAGTCGCCTTCTACGACACCCACTGGAAGAAATGGGATGGTGCTATTCTTTACGCCCGGCGACACATACGGGATATGGATATGAGTAACTAGTTTCAAAACCTATTATTTTTGTAACTAGTTACTTTTGCATACAGTAGGGTGTTGGTTGGTTTTGAGTTTGTATTATGTTATGATTATGAAAATATTACAGGTTAAACGTATTATAATATTAGTTTTACCTGTGTGTTATGTTACCTATAATTATGTATATTGTATCAGTTTAAAATTCCGAAGGGACTCTACTCTCGTTGTTCGACTTCTACGTAACGTACTTGAAATAATTTTAATAATAATCTGCTGAACCAAACGCTTACGCGTACGCGCCGCGCCGTTCGTTGTGTGAGTGTCATATCAACTGTGAACTACGTTCGTAAAATAATCGTTACATTTTTATCCACGAAACCAGTTACACGATTAGCAGCCTCGTAAGCAGTTTCTGAAACCGATTAGGTACGTTAAATAACGCACACTTCTAAGTTGAAGTAAGCCCTTCAGACATACACTATAATTTACTATGATCTAATTGGTCAAGGGACGTGGCTAAGCTGAGTGACAACGATGAGTTACTATTTTCTTAACGCGAATAGACCATAGCGTGTTTAGTGTCCTGCCTGGGTTGGATAGAACTCACGACCTACAATGCGTAAGTAGGATTCGATACCGCTGGGCCATCACTGCTCTTTATCATTTGCTCATGATAAATTGAGATTGTTTATATTGATTTAACAATGTTACCAAGCCGAGGCGAAGACATTACTGAAATATGACTCAAAGCAGACTATTCCCGTGAATGAAGAGTTTGGCAAAAGTTGTCTCTATCCACTCCTTATCTGGCATCGTGTAGTAATACATATCATCACGCCTTGTTTCCCCGAGGGTTGGGCAGAGGTGTACCAATAGAACACACCCACATTTTACCAGTTATGTTTTACACCCATGTAATAGGGTTCGAGCCTATTGCCATCAACCGGGCACGAATCCAGACTCTCGGCTACTACTGAGAAATTACAGATAGAAAACACAATAACACTTTGCCTGACCTGGGAATCGAACCCAGGAGTAGCGCTCGCACAGCAGTAGCCCTCGACCACTAGACCAATAATCAGTTGAGGAACTAGTTTTCTACTGAACGCCATCCATGGCATTGCATAAGAGGTTTTTTATTCAATTTATGTTAACACATTACATAGACGTGCATAAAATTTTTACGAGTCGCGGTACCTACTGGTAACTGCGCAATGGCAACTTAGCTACAAAACATTAAAAGAGAATTTATACAAATTGTGCGACGTCTACGTGGATATTATGACTGTACGTACCTTGATGATGATAGCGGCGGTGCTGACTCACCAGCTCCAAGCCAAGGAATCCCTACGCACCGATGACGCCACCGGGAAGTACCCGTACGTAGTCGCTCTCATTAAAGATTACCGCCGCTGCACCGGGACGCTGATCTCACCCAACTGGGTGGTGACCGCTGCGCATTGCATCGCTACCGCCACACACATACAGTATGGCAACATGTCGATACCATTCAACGAGACGGAGACCCATCGCAAGGTCATGCTTATGGAACGACCACCAGCGTCTAAGATCTTGGAGCCCGACCTCGGCTTGATCTTCGTCAATTCGGTACCCATGAATGAGTACGGGCAGTTGTCGGCGGTAGACTACAAGGCGATGGCAGGCCGCGTCATCGAGTACGGCGGCTTCGGACTCACCAAAACAGATTCCACAAAGGAAAACGAAGGGGCAGTACAAGAGGATCAGGTGCGCCCGCTGCAGCTAAGAGAAGGGGTCGTGAGTTTGTGTAATGAGGACGAGAAGTCGGCTTTTGCTCCGTATTTGTGTGTAGCGCCGAAATGCTCTGAGAGGCAGCAGCACACGCCCCCGGGAGAGCCCGGCAGCCCGCTGTTCCACGACGGCAAGCTGGCGGGCGTGCACGTCGGGGCCACACTCAGCTCCATACGCACCTACACGCCAATCAGCCCTTATCTATCGTGGATACAACGAGTGATGAATAAAGGAGAATTCATTTCTAGGTCACACGTCTCCAAAACTTACATCCCGTCAGAATACGAGTATCGTAGATTTCAGGACCTTACTCGATATCTTGATAGCCTGAAAGCCCGACTAGCTAATTATAGAGAAGAGGTGATGTCGCCTTTGATACAAGAAAAATATCAAAAACGTGACGCCGAGGGTCCTCGAAGGAGGTAGACAATGAACAATGCACCTGTGGCTCGCTTGCGAAGAGGGCAAGCGTCGGCGTAGATCGAGGACGGCAGAGCTTCGAGATAATTAATACAGATTTCTGTAAATAATATAGTGGAGTAGTCAACTTAGCGATGCAGCCATTTTTTGTATTGATAAGGTGGCGCAGAAATAAAGACCTAGTGGAAACATGCTCTCCTTTTTGCTAATAACAGTTATAACATCGCGAGTTAGGTATCTTTTTAAAATTAGACAGCCATAGAGCGTTGCAATTCATGAGAACGCGTTATTCTGTCCCCTGGCCACCAGATCTTCCCGCAAAGTTACCTTTTAAAATACAGGATTCCATTTAATAACAAAGACGATGGAGGCCATAAATACCCTATGGACCATAAAGAACTAGTACATCTAATGCTGGATGTAGGTAAGTGCATGTTCGCACGATTATAAAAATACTGCGGCGGGATTTTTCGCGCACTGGATCTTAAACGCACTGCTTATCACCGAGAGTTCAAAATCGAAGAGTGGCTTTTTTAGACGCGTTGGGATGTACTTTTTTGGATACTAAATGCTAGGTACAACACCGAGAACTCAAAATCCAGTTCGCGATAAAATCCCGGCACGATATTGCAACGTCCGCGACTACGTGGTCTAACAAAAATGGCTCTGAAACGTGCAAATGTTACTCAATTCTGGCGGCAAAATTAAATTACTTTTTCGATATAACCAGAATAAAAAAGCTAGTATAAAAAACTATTCTTTATGTTTTAAATACTAGCTTTTTTATTCTGGTTACGTACAAATAAACACTATTATTATAATATCTTCTAAAAAAAAAAATGTTTTGAACTAAGGAAATTACGAAGTTCAGCGTCATCCGGTTCGATTCAAAGCTGCCACAGCCCACAACATAGTTGCTGTAAGGTGCATCCCTAACATAAGTAATTTCAATGCAAATGTAAAATGTCAATGTACATATTGCAGAATGTCAAATTAATGTTAATTGCATAAAAAAAACAAAACAAAACCCCCCATCCTCGGGGAGGTTTATGTCCAGCAGTGGACGTTTTTCGGCTGAAATGATGATGATGATGCATAAAATGTCAGTGAATGCATAACGGGATGAATCTAAATAAAAATGCAAGTTATCCGACTCAAACCACGCCTAATTGAACACTAAAATATAATATACCTACATAAAATGCATAGAATAATGCAATGTGTCAGTGTCAATGCACTACCAAATGTAGGTCGCGTCCAAAGGGCAAATACGCGAGCCTACAAAGACAAAATCGAATCGTTTTGTTAATCAAAGGTAGTATATTTTATTGCCAAACTTTGCTTATAAATAGATTCCTAAGCCAATTTTACCTGTGATAACTACTTCCATACAGGGTCTAATATGCAAAGCTATATATGAGGCTTTACAATTGGTACCTATCTAAAGATACAGGAGTCTTAATTTTAGCCAATAACGGTCCGTAATTTATAGGAATCGGCCATTAAACAATAAGATTATACATGTAGCAAAAGCTCTGTCCGGCTCGTTTGGATGCTGTTAGGTACAGAGGCCAGCACATCAAGCTACCCCAATCTGTCAAATTTCTTTGATAGTTTTACAACTTTATTCCAAACGAATAAGGTTCGTGTTCAATTGTGAAAATTTTACAGTTTGGATAGGTTGACCTGCTGGCGTCCTGTACCGTCTGTCCGTACCTGTCGTCTGGGCGCCAAAAGTTGAAAATCCAACAGTGTCTTTTTTCGAGGCTACGATAATTGTGACAATCGTGAAATCCCGCCGTGATATTTTTTAAATCCGTACCTATGTGGCCTTACGTATCCGGCAGCCGGATCATGTGAAAACTTCGTTCGTTTCACCTTATTTTTTAAATCTATAAACTTTCCGCTTCCGCTTGACTCACTATGGTCTTATTATGACAGTGACACGTCCTCCACACCAAAAATGTACTCTGTGCTCCACACCACAGAGTACATTTTGTATAGCTCCATACGTCATCTTAAAACAGCTTGCCATTGTATATGTAATCTTTGTAATATACCACACGTCTCGTTGACATTGTACGTTTTTGCATTATTATTATTGTTCCCATTCATTATTCAAGGATGCTCAGAGCAACAGGCCTTCTGAAAAGACAATTTAAACCTTTAAAGTTGTATACCAGACACCTTGGTACAGCAAAAGATTTTGATAACTACCTCCGCAACCTGCCGGACACTCGGTACTCCAAGCTGTACAACGGCGTGACGGTCGCCACGGAGGGGAAAGAGTGCGTAACCGCGTGTGTCGGACTCTTCATCGACGGCGGCTCCAGGTACGAGTCCAGCATAGAGAATGGAGTGGCTCATTTCTTCGAGCATATAGCTTTCAAAGGAACCAACGGTCGAGACAGAAGACAGCTCGAGAAAGAGATGGCGGGTCTCGGTGCCAAGTTCAAGTGCTGTGTGAGTCGCGAGCTGGTCGTCTACTACGTGGAGTGCTTGTCTGCGGACGTCGCGGTCGCCACTGACATACTCGTCGACTGCGTGTTCAACAACTCTATGGAAACTAACGTTATCGAGTCTCAGAAAAGAGTCGTCTATGCGGAAATGCTAGCACACGACAAAGACCCCGGCGCAGTTGTGGCCGACTACTTGCATGCCAGTGCGTTCCAGGGCACTCCCCTCGCGCAGACCGTGATGGGCCCTTCTGCGAATCTGTACAATTTCAAGGCTATTAACATCTGCAGGTACCTTTCCAAGTGCTTCGACCCGTGCCGCACGGTGCTGGCTGCGGCCGGCGACATCACACACGAACAGATTATGTCGCTCGCCAGCTGCCACTTGAGCAAGCTGGACCCGCTCAAGTGCTTAGACATAGAAGCCTATAGGTACACGGGCTCAGAAGTCAACTATCGTGATGACTCTATGCCCACCGCGCACGTCATGGTCGCCGTGGAGGGGCCGTGCTTCACCGACGACGATAAGGTCGTGATGGAGGTGGCGAGGTTCGTGCTGGGCGGATGGGACCGCTCGCAGCCCGGTGGGGAGATGCACCCAGTGCGGGTAGCTCGCGAAGCCTCCTGCTGCGGCTTGTGCGACTCCTACCATGCATTCAACATTTCCTACAAAGACTGCGGACTTTTTGGTGTGCATTTTGTGAGCGGAGTAATGAATCTAGACGACATGATGATGTTGATACAAGACGAGTTCATGTACTTGTGCCTCTGCGTCACGGATTCGGAGGTTGAGAGGGCCAAGAATTTTCTGAAGACGAAGATTTTGACGGAAATGGACACTCTGTTGGGCACATGTATGGATTTGGGGAGGTGGACGCTGTACCATGGCTGCCGCCCGTCACTGCGGACGCAGCTGAGCGGCTTGGAGCGCATCACGGCGGCGCACGTCCGCGCCACGTGCTACCGTTATCTGTACAACAAATGCCCCGTGGTCTCCGCCATCGGCCCCACCGAGGGTCTGATGGAGTACCCCAGATCCAGGGCGTCCATGTGGTGGATAAGAACTTGAGCTTTAATTTTAAATATTTAATTAAATTATTTTGAAAAATGAACTTGACACAATCATGGGAAGAACTGCAAATGGGGGGGCATTTTTTGCGGGGACGGTTTTTATTATTTTAGAAATTATATTATTTCTGCCACGTATTTCTTCTAGCTACTAGCTGTAGCCAGGTGTTTCACTTATCGTTGGGATACTACTTCGTGGACGGTCACCAAAAGAGATCAGTTACCAGGGTCGTCGGATATGGTTGAACTGTAGTAGCACGGTAGACGCAGTGGTTAAGCGATTTATTGCTGCACTGCGTGTCGCGGCTTCGATTCTCGCACGGAACAAATATTTGTATGACCTACAACTGTTCTACAGCTGTTCCGGGTCTGGCTGTTTGTGTATGTGAGTTTAAATGTTTGTAAACGCACCCACAATATAGAAGAAATTCCTAGTGTGGGTGCAACATATATAAGGTGTTAAAAAGTGTACTGCAAGAAAAGTAAGGACTTGTTTAAAATTATAAATTTATTTATTCATTTAAAAAAGCACAGCCATATCACATACATTGAAATTATGCTAGAAATAGTCTTAATAAATAAGGAAATAATGTATATGACAATTACGGCGTACATAGCATTGATAGAATATCTTGCTGCCTTGAAAAACTAAACTAACCAATAATTATACTAAATTAAAATCTAAAATTAACTACAGTAAAACCTTAGAGCATTTATCCTAGCTCTAAGAGTAAAACAGACCAGCTTAAATAAACACCCAAAACCGACAAAAAAAAGTTAAGAAATACAAATAATAAGGCAACACTGATACGTCACACACGTCATTTTTTTTTCCATTTTCCTATTTTCTGTTTAAATTAATTCCTGTGAACCCAAAGTATTAAAAAACCACAGCAAAACGCTCAGAATAAATCAAAATAAATCTTCACAATAAAACAAAACATCAATAAAATAAAAAACGTAAAGAAAATATATTACACCCGAAAATGACGGCTGTCAAATGCAGCCTCGTATAATGAAAAACTTATGGAAAATGAAAAATAAGCTATGTGGACAAGATCAGCTGCTCGACGTGCACAACTACTATCCCCGGACTCGTCGCTCGGCTCCGCCTCGCCGCCGCCGGAACCCAGCCCCATCGAGAGTGCTGTGACACCGGCCGTGGCAGTTGCGTCGAGCTCGAGCGACGAATATTTTTCCCCGCCGACTTCGCCAACACCTGTACGTAGGCATGGGGAGAGACCGGCCACCGAAGAGCTTGGGACTTAGAGGCCATCCGGCCCCGAGCCGGGTCCCCGCTACCGGTGGTTGTGTGCAGCGCATGAGATGGACTCAGTCTATGAACGAGAACGTCATGCGCGCATATTACGGGTCTACAGAGGGGGGAACTAACCTCACTGCGTACCGCGAAAGTATACTGTCTCTGTTCCAGGTACCAACCGTCAACGTCTCGGCCCAACGACTGTCGGATCAGGTGCGGGTCATCCAACGCAATCACAGGTTGGACGATACCGCACTTGATAGGCTGCGCTCAGAAGTGCTGAGCAACCATATCGTCTCGTCTCCGATACAAACCGCGGCACATGCGTCAAGTATTGATGCAATCTCGCCGCGGTCTAATCATGTTGAAGAGGATGATAGGGTTGTCACAGTAAGTAGCCAGTGCAACGCCCGACTGAGGAGCGCACTGGATGATGCGATTCGCGAGTTTCGGTCCACCCCAACCGAACTTAGACCCCGACTACCACGGTTACCTATGCACAAGAAAAATAGGGCGCTGGTAAGTGCCTTGGACTCGCAGCTAAAAAGTTTTTTCGAGAACAGCGCGAATCTCGTTGATACACACTCGATCCTGTATTGCGCGGCTGTTGCGGCATGTCGTTTAGCTAACGTCAAGTTCCCAAACTGTGACGGAGCTACTCGACCGAAACCAGCCGCACCAGCCTGGCAGTGCAGGATCGAGCGTCGTATCGATGGGGCCAGGGTACTTATTGGCAAACTATACTGCTTCAGGGAGGGCAATACATGTCCACGAGTGATGCGCTTTGTGAAACGGGCTTTCTCGGGGACTGGAATCAGTCCTCCAGAATACATGTCTCGTGTCACAGAGCGCATCGACTTCCTGAAGCAGAAAGTCTGTGCATGGGCAAGCCGTATTCGGCGGTATAAGCGGCGGATTGACCGGTACACGCAGAATCGCATGTTCCAGAGCGATGAGAGGTGGGTATATAGAGCTTGGGAGCGACCCGAACAAAATGTGACAGACGTGTGCCGCCCGGATGATGCCGCTACAAGTGCCTTTTGGCGGAACATTTGGTCGGTGCCCGTCTGTCACGTTGAGGCAGACTGGATGCAGGATGTCGAGCAATTGTGTGAACCAATACTAGAAATGGAACCGGTGTCCATTACATCAATAGACGTAGCCCAGTCCGTCCGTTACCGAATTGGAAATCACCGGGACCGGACGGGCTGCATAATTTTTGGCTAAAATGGCTAACTAGTTCACACAATCACCTGACATCTCAAGTCCAGTCATCCTTAGAGTCTGGGTCGCTACCACAGTTTCAAACAACAGGCGTTACCCACCTGCTCCATAAATCAGGTAGTCCCGCGGAACCCAAGAATTATAGACCGATCACATGTTTGTCGACGGTTTATAAACTTCTTACATCCATTTTGAGAGCGAAAATTAATACGCACATTGAGAAAAACTCGATTATGTCTTCCTCTCAATATGGATGTAGGAACGGGTCCCGCGGTACTAAGGAGCTACTCCTAATCGACATGGCCATAAACCAACAGGTTCGTCGATTGCGCAAGGATCTGTCGACATGCTGGATAGACTACAAGAAGGCCTACGACTCAGTGCCACATGCATGGCTCATGAAAGTGCTGGAGTTGTACAAGATTGATGCAACTCTACGTACCTTCCTTGAGTCGTGCATGGGGCAATGGAGGACAGTCCTTCGCTATCCGGGGTATCCACAGATCCAGAGGAATGATGAGCCTGTATGGATCAAACGGGGAATATTCCAGGGCGACAGCTTGAGTCCACTTTGGTTTTGCTTAGCCCTGAATCCTCTAAGCACACTGCTGGAGGATTTAGGTCTAGGCTATCGGCTGAGGAGAGGTAGTGAGGTTATATCTCACCTCCTATACATGGATGACCTTAAACTCTTTGCCCCCAACAAATTGCAACTGATGGAGCTACTGAAAGTAACTGAAACTTTTAATAGCGCCATCAGAATGGAATTTGGTGTGGACAAATGTGCAGTCATGCATGTAAAGAGAGGTGAGATTATGGAATCCGAGGGAGTTCAACTCTCGGATTCCATAAACCTCAGATCCCTCTCTTCATCCGAAAGCTATAAGTATTTGGGTATGTCGGAAGCGTTAGGCATCAACACTGCTGACATGAAGCAATCGTTGACGGAGCGCTTCTTTGGTCGCCTGAAGAAGGTATTAATCAGTCTTCTTTCGGGCGGAAACAAGTTGCGCGCCTTCAACGGTTGGTCATGCCAGTTTTGATGTACTATTTCGGCATACTCAAATGGACTCAGACTGAACTCGACGCCTTAGATCGACGGGTCCGTACATTGCTGACTGCAAACCGGATGCATCACCCACGATCATCGGTGATGAGACTGTACATCCCGCGGAACCCTCCACAACGGTGGAGGTGTGCAGTCTCAGGGAATATTTTATAAAAGCCGAAGTGGGTATGCACCGTGATATGGTCGCGGTGGACAAGGGTCTCACCCCACTGTCCATGGCTAAAGAGAACCGGCGCAAACCTGTAATACTAACTACCGATGATCGCAAGGAAATATGGCGAAGCAAGGAGCTTCACGGGCGCTTTTATCGGGCTCTTCATAAGCCCAGTGTTGATTTCTTAGCGTCCGTATCCTGGCTACGTTTTGGTTACCTTTTTAGGGAAACTGAAGATTTCGTCTGTGCAATTATGGATGAGGTTATCTTGACGAATAACTACCGGAGACATGTTATGAAAGACGGGACGGTGGACGTGTGTCGGGCATGTCACCGTCCGGGTGAGTCCATCAGACATATTATCTCTGGTTGTTCTCGTCTGGCTAACGGCGAATACTTGCACAGGCATAACCAAGTAGCCAGGATTATTCATCAGCAACTTGCTTTGCAATATAAACTTGTGGAATTCTGAGGTACCGTATTACAAGTATGTGCCCGACCCAGTTCTTGAAAATGACCATGTCGCGTTGTACTGGGACCGATCTATCATTACTGACAGGACTATTGTAGCCAATAAGCCTGATATAGTGGTGATAGATCGGTTAGCGCGCCGCACAATTATAGTCGATGTTACCATTCCACATGACGGGAACCTCGTGAAAGCTGAGAAAGAGAAACAAATTAAATATCTTGACTTAGCTCACGAGGTTATTGACGTGTGGAATGTGGACTCGGCTTGTGCCGATAGTAGTATCAGCCAATGGACTGATGGCCGAAAGCCTCGATCAACATCTCTCGAGGCTCTCGTTAGGCGGTTGGATCAAAGGCCTGATTCAGAAGGCTCCTCAATACGGCTCGCATCGTGAGGAGGTTCCTGTCTCTGGAGCCCTAACCACCGGTAGCCTGGACCCTGCTCTTGTTACAGGCGGAACACAATTTTTATATTTTTAAATGTTTTTTATAAGTTTCTTTTATAAAAATATTTAAAAATGTAAGGACTGAAAATAAATAAACGAGATAATAATTATAAAAATTAAAACCAAAAAGAAAAATATTGTCGAAAAAAGGTTTCAAAATAACAACCCGTTTCCGAGATATGCAATATTTTCACTTCGAACAAAATTATTGAATATTTATGCACTGTACACCGCACGCGCGTCGGCAGCTGCGGCTAGGACACCGCTGCCGCCCCGGCGCAGCGCACAGTGTTCGAAATGATTAAATTACGAGCCACTTTGATGTTTCATATGAAATTTTTACTTTAAATGTGGGTAGGTACATATTTATGGACTTATATGTTAGTAAATGTTGTATATAGTGTGTGTGTGTGTGTCTACATACACATAATAGTCTATAAATAAAATGTATTTTCTAGCGAAGATATTTTTTAAATAAGCGGCCCTAAAAAAGGCCTTTGTCTACTCGCTGTTTGCCTCATCATCGAATGAGTGCGTCCCTTTAAGCGTTTCAGGAGCTTTCAATAATTGTAATACTCCTGGCGCCAATGTACCCGATTTTCTCTTAGGCAATGGTCATCAGCAGTGATCTAGGTGACGTTGTCACCTAGATCACTGCGGTGCAGTTACTGCCTTTATAACGGTGGCCATATTGCGCTTACGATTTTTTGTGAAACTCGTTTGAGTGGCACAGACAAGCTCCTCCGGAGAATGACCAGCCGCGAACATCTTCGTCCGCTTTTTCTTTGCTAATGCATTCAATCCAACAAAATCCATCCTTTGAGCTACAGCAAATAGAGCAGGTGTACATTCAGGTTATCCGGTATCTTGATTTTTTACTAAGCAAAGCTCTTCTTGCAGCCAGTCGTTGCATGTCTCGTTGCATGTTCTTTGTTCCTGATAGCACTCCATTTTTTGGTTAGCACCGCAAAAACCATCTTTATTTTAGTTTGAATAACTTTTACTGGAAGCCCTGGAATCTCTGTAGAGCTATAGTTCACTATCCGAGCAAAAAAAGATCCCTTATTCGCTTAATTGACCAGTTGATGACGACATAAAAGGTCGAAAAGGTGAAGGCGTGTTATTCCTAGAGTAACACCTGGTGAACGAAAAACTTACATCACTTAAAAGTCGAGGCGAGTTGAATATCGAGACTAGATTCTTTCGAAAGCTAGACAAATACTCAAGTTTCACAAAAAAAAACATGGACGGCTGGAATTGGCTGGGAAAAAGATGGAGTCTATTTAACGCTTGAACTTTTTGCAAATTCGGTAATTTTTTATATCCATGTTTTATTTATTTTCTCATAATACGAATTTATATAAGATTAACAAACTAATCTATATCTTACCTGTGGATGTGCAACCCATGATAAACCAAAAAAAAATACAAAAACCTCAAACACAGTTATATGAACAGAGCGTAAACACATGCGATGATTAGCGGCTAACAAAAGCGACTGGCCGGTATTGTTATCGTGTGGGATTACTGCAGTGCTGAACGGTGAACACTTCCTGGAATCTTCAAATTTGGCATGGGAACGAGCTGTACGACTAATAATGTAACCTAATCACTTGTAAATTTAAATTTAGATTGTCATGATTTGATACCTAAAGTGGCTCGTACTATAAGAATTTCGAACACTGTGCGGCGCACGCGTGGAACGTTCACCCCTGCGACACGACACGCGACGGCGCAAATTCGAAAACATCTGATTCTAATTTTCCCATCACATCGGTACAATTGCGGCCCAAGACGCAAGCGCAGCCCTGCGTAAAGTGCACAAAACATATTTTAATAAATTGTTTTATTTATGTGAAAATATAAAAATGCTCAATATTTCTTTATGTGTTCGTTTTTCGATGTCGAGTAAGTGGACGAAATTCTTGCAGTTAATTTTTAACACCTTATATTAAAAAAAAACAATTATTAGAAAACAAACAGTTAAGTTATCAAATTCATGGCCTAAGCTCTCCTCCGAAAGCTGAGTATCAACCTACTTGCTGAAGACTCAAACTACAAGGTTACACCCACCGGTACACCGAACAGCTAAGTATTATGATTAAAATTCGTAATTCATGACAGTGCATCATTGATAAACAACGCAGTCGGGTAAAAAACCCAAGATGCACAGTCTCAAACAAAAGTAACACTTAACACACAACTGTCAACAATTATACGTCAGCTATGATAAAACACATTTTTTTGCAAATTCAATCTTACAGGCATAGCTTAAAGTAGTTTTTACAAAGCAATGTGTTAAAAAGACTGTCTGACGATACCATTTGAAACCTGGGTACATTTTTTGAGACGCTGATTGTGTATCTTGGGTTTTTTGTAAGTATATCA
Source organism: Polymixis flavicincta (assembly GCA_949987655.1). Taxonomy (NCBI): domain Eukaryota; kingdom Metazoa; phylum Arthropoda; class Insecta; order Lepidoptera; family Noctuidae; genus Polymixis; species Polymixis flavicincta. Next base: position 2,074,185 of record OX465171.1, on the reverse strand, counting down.
ATGCAGTGCATTGAGATGTTGTGATGTGCTGTTAGTTTACATCCATACTAATATTATAATTTATATAGGGCCTTGTCTTCTCGTCTTGCACGGGTCGATCGATCAGTTCAAGCTACTCTTGCCGCGGTTGGCCAGTGACATACCAAAATCCCTCCGTGCCTCGGAAAGCACGTTAAGTCGGCTGTCATTCGTGGATTTTTGACAGTCCAGTAACTGGGTTGCAGAGGTCAGACAGGCAGCCGCTCCATGTAAAATACTGATATTCAGCTGCATCCAGTTAGACTGGAAGTCGACCCCAACATAGTTGGGAAAAGGCTAGGCAGATGATGATGACACACATTCCATATTCCGGTTGTCTCCAGCTGGTTTTATACAAGCTGTAGGTAATATAATCATTTTTCGGTACTCTCCTTTGGGTACAGCAACAGAGGTGCTCAATGCTGACGTCAGTGGTCGGGAAGTAGGAACTATCTTCCGGGCGAAAGATGTTACAAAAGCCATAAGACTTATCTCTAGAGGTAAGTCTCCGGGTCATGATGGGCTCAGCATTGAGCACCTACAGCACGCCGGAAAACACATTGCTAGGGTCCTGGCTATGTTTTACTCGCTGTTTGTGAGCCATTCCTACCTACCAGCCGATTTTATGAAAACAGTGGTAGTGCCTGTAGTGAAGAATAAAACTGGTGACCTTACCTACTGATAAGAGTAACTACAGGCCTATTTCTCTTGCCACTTTTATTGCTTGATGATGCGTATCAGCTCGAATGCGGAGTCAGGCAGGGTGGCTTAACATCCCCTTCCCTGTTTAATTTGTATATAAATAGTCTGATCGTGGCGCTCAGCAGCCAGCGTGTCAAGTAATAATCTAAGTTATGCTGACGACATGGTGCTGATGAGCGCTTCGGTCTGCGGCTTGAGGAAGCTGGTACAGATATGCGAGGAATATGCTTGTGGTCACGGTTTGTTGTATAATGCAAAGAAGAGCCAGTGTATGATCTTTGAGACCGCCAGTGCAAGATGTCCGAGTGACATACTTTTCCATAACTACCGCCGATCTAACCAACTTGAAAGAAACATTAGGGATTAATGCTCCTCCGTATTCTACGGTTGCGCGGTGGTGTGCTGAGTTTCGGTCGCTTCTCGAAGTTGTGAAGGAGTATGTTTACCTAGGACAACTCATCCAGCTCGGTAGGCACAATTTTGAGAAGGAAGCCGACAGGAGGATCCGGTTGGGTTGGGCAGCGTTTGGGAAACTACGTCACGTTTTTTCGTCGCCTATTCCGCAATGCTTGAAGACTTCAACTTCAACCAGTGCGTCCTGCCCGTGATGACATACGGCGCCGAAACGTGGACACTGACAGTTGGGCTGGTCCACAAATTTAAGGTCGCTCAGCGCGCTATAGAGCGGGCTATGCTCGGAGTTTCTTTGAAGGATAAAATCAGGAATAAAATTATCCGGAAAAGAACCGGAGTTACCGACATAGCTTGTAGAGTGAGCAAGCTGAAGTGGCAGTGGGCTGGCCATGTTTGTCGAAGGACCGATGGACGGTGGAGCAGACGAGTCCTGGAGTGAAGACCGCGTCTCGGCAAACGTAGTGTGGGATGCCCCCCAGCTAGATGGACCGACGACCTTAACCTTTTGACCGCCACAGTCGTGTATAGACGACAGGACAAAAAGTGCCCAGCACGCCACAGTCGCAACTACATGACAGACTTAAACGTAAATAAAGCTTATTAAACAACATTTTTTTATTTATTTCTTTTGCTAATTATGTTCCTTGACTCATTCATAATTATATTAATTGACCTCCTTTCTTTATATTTTATCTATCTATATTTACATAAAATGACAAAAACTTAAACCAATTCTAAAGTTCCAAAAACATAGTTCCCTCTACGCCACAGTCTCCATAGGACGACAAATAGTGATGTAGCTAACAGGCAACATAACAAGAATATCGACCTGAACTGTAACCTACGTTACAGTTAATTTCTTTAAGTTATTCTGCAAAATTTAAATACAAACGTTGATATTGAAGTTTTATAATTGAGAAATCATGAAAGTTTTTTAAACCGAGCTATTTTTCTACTCATCAAATGTTGGTGTCAGTTGATTATCGATAAATCATAATGACCATAATGCCCATCCTCATCGCGCTGTCAAATTGTTAATGCCTGAAACGCCACTGTCGTCTATACGTGTCAATCCCCTGACGTCAAACGCGGAAAGTTTTTAAATAGAGGTGCACCTTATTATTAAATTGTAATTATAACGATGGGTGAAAGTAATATGAGTACTGAGGACCTAATAAATACATTACAAGATAAAAGCTCACACAAACTAAAAACAAACAACCTCTCACTTCAAACTTAAACTAGGTACTACTCCGTTGCGTCGTGGGTATAAATACCAAACCATAAAAATAAAAGCTCTATTATTATTTCGATATTATTAATAAATAACGCTTGCACACCTCTAGTGCAGAGGCAAGCAAATTTAAAAAATCCGTGCCGGCCACGCCACAGTCGTCATAGGACGACAGAAAAGTACTTCATGATTGAACATAGTGCTGTGATGGTATTGACTTGATTTTATCGATTGATGTTTTTAATTGTGGATTTAAATGATAAAGGGTGCCGAAATTTTAACACATATCATTATAGAAGGACACAGCGGGACAAAATAAAACTCCTGTATATTTTAATTGAGGTATTTTAAAGTTTATTAAAAACAATTTGAGAGGTGTCAAGGGACACCCAGATGGAACGAAGTTCCTTTCGATTAATTAGTGAAGGAATTTTGTTATTATTTTTTATTATTTAAAATGTACAAAAAAGCTGTATACACTCAACAAAAATAATCATCGCGACAATGTTCGACTTCAATGCGAATTAGAAAGACGAAACGAAAATAACTGGCATGCTTTCTATGAGAGAGAGAGAGAGACAGACAGAGAAACACGCGCAAGCCGCACGGCTTACAACTATAGCAAAAAGTGTCGTTACAACTTTTGGTCTTAATTTTTTCCGTCTAGTCTAGCCCCCTTTCGCAACGCGCGATAAGGAACTTCGTTCCAAAAAATCGTTAAAAAATGAATAGTCAGTTTTTATCGATATCATTCGGAACTCACTACGGTTTTGTAGGTATCTAAGGTTCAATTTTTAGCTTGGCGCTGAGGGCACGTCGTGGTTTTTTTGACGTGGCGGTCAAAAGGTTAAACAGGTGGCTGGGACAGACTGGATGCGGAAGGCGGAGGATAGAGTATTGTGGCGCAGCCTGGGAGAGGCCTATGTCCAGCAGTGACTGCGATAGGCTGAGTTGATTGATTGATTGGGCTGAGTTGAAGAGAGAAAGAGTATATATAGTTAACGTTTAGAGGAACAGTGTTAGGTGTGTTGTTTTTGTAAATAGGTACTTATAATTGTTTATACCTATTTGCATTTAAAATGTCGGGACGTACTAAGAGTAATTTGAAAAAGATGATTCTAGCGAGAAAGCTGTCTGTAACGTGTGCAAGGAGAAAGTATCATACAAATCGACCACGGTAAATTTAAAAAGCTATTTAAAACGGAAACATATTGCAATTTTTTCATCAGTTTTTTCGACGTCTCGATCATCAAGTTTCATATTTGAATCAAAATTAGCATTATATTAGGTCAGTAGATGTAGCTCAGACACTAGTTCAACTCGTTGAACGTCGCGGCGTTGAATAAAACCGTTCAATAAATTAACATTTAACGGTTTACTTTGTAAGTTGACATTAATGCACGTTAACTCGTTGACGAATTTAACTAGTTGATCAACTAGTTAACGAACGTAAATCAACGTTGACGTTTCGTTAACGGAAACACCTTCAACGACCCATCGCTAGTTTTTTTAAACCCAACTTGACATTACTTTATGCATTTCAAATTGAGTCTTATATTTTTGAAATAAAATTGATTTTGTTTCGCCTCTATCGCCGGTAGGTATGACAGTTTTTTTTTTAACACCCATCATAATTAAAGTTCATGAAATCGCTTCAGTAGTCAATTATAAGCACACTACTTTCAGGACTTGCGTTGATTCTGTTACAACTTATAAATGATGCTTTGTCAGTTAGTCTACAACCACATCGGTCGGCCTATGCAAACATGGATCTGTCCGAACGGGACTAAAAACGGCGAAAAGGACACCGACGCGAAAAAAAACATTGCTTTTCCATACATTTTGACCGCGTTTGTATAGGCAAGTCGGAAACAGCAGATTTTGTATAATACCAGACGATTTCAAGGCATGTCTGAAATCATGCACTCAATTCATGACAATCTGTTGTGCGTCGATGTCTGCCAGCCTGTACAGAACAACGCTGGCGTCTGCAAACGAACAAGTATCATAACATCACGCCTCATTACACCAAGGGTTGGTAAGAGTGGTACTATAGTACATACACCCATATTTCGCTAGTTATGTTTAAGTGCCACGTTATAGGGGGCGAGCCTATTGCCATCAACCGGGCACAAATCCAGACTCCGGGCTACTACTGAGAAATTCCAGACAGAAAAACCGCATAACACCTTTCTCGACCTGAGAATCGAACCCAGGTACACTTGCGACCAACGAGGCAGTCAAGAAGAAAACTAGTTGAAATCTGAACGAGTCTTCAAAAGGTAAAAAACAGACTTAAAAATATAAATGAAACCAATATTCATACAAAATTATAATTTATTATCTTAGTAAAGCTAAAATATAAAAATAAAAAAGGTATTTGAGTATAAACAGAGCACAATAATAGGTCTCGCTGACATTACCAAACTTACATATCAATGTACTTGCTCCTTGCTAAATGAAATACAAAACGCCCAAAAACTTTTTATTTCTGCAAAATGATACAAGTTTCAGACAAGTCTGTGTATTATGATAAATTTACTGATTTAGAATTTACCATGGTGGGTCCACAATACAACTAAATCTAATAAGACAAGTTTTTGGGCAAACAAGCAGGGAGCCAACACTATCCCATTACTAAGTGAAAATACCAATATCAATGTCGACACATTTTACTCCACCCTTAAAAAAGATTTTTTTACACGAAATTTCGCTTACAAAAGAGTATATTGAAACCAATAGCTATCATAAGCAGCCTATAAAGTTCCCACTGCTGTGACACAGGCCTCCTCTCTTCGAGGGTCGCGGGTTGGTAGATGTCACATGTCTTAGAATTTTGGTTCTAGGACATGCCAGTTTCCTCCTCACGATGTTTTCTTTCACCGTTTTGAGAGCATTTACAAACCAATTGCTATTCGAGCTTAGATAGCCATTATTTGGACACGATATTTTTTAAATTAATTCACGTTACAAATACATATTATTTCAAAATCGACATTGATAGAAGTACAATCATTGGGCTGAGAATTTTACTTAATTCATATAAATAAATATAATCACAACTTAGAGAGCTCAAGAGAATTCATCGAATCAAATCAAAATCATCTTCGTTGTACAAAAGATTTCCATAAGAGTGGGTAGCAATGCTTTTGAGTGACGACTTATATTCTCTTCGATCAACAACTGTAATAGATTAAGGATTTCGCTTCATTCAAAATCAAAATATTTTATTTCACATAAAACCTACATGGGTACTTATGAAACGTCATAAGCTAGGTTCCAATTTGTCGCTTCCTATGGAGAAGAGCCGGCAAGAAACTCCATGGTTACTCTCTTTTAAAAATAATTGACTTCTACAATGTTTTCAAATTACAGTGTTAATAGGTTTGGAGGACAGTGTAGCCTTTCAACAAGTACCGGGTACTTAATAAAATTGAAAATGGTCTATAAGTTTATTATCGTTTGGAATATAATTTACTATTTCGATTAAAAGGCATCGTTATTTATGGAAACATAAAACAATTTCTTAGCAATAAGTTTTGGCAGTGGACAGGGCACATTGCTCGCAGAATAGATGGCCAATGGGGCCGAAAGGTTCTGGAGTGGCGACCGCGTACCGGAAGACGTAGAGTGGGAAGGCCTCCCACAAGGTGGACCGATGACCTAGTGAAGGCCACGGGAATCCGCTGGATGTGGGAAGCACAAGACCGGTCGAAATGGAGGAGCCTGGGGGAGGCCTATGTCCAGCAGTGGACGTCTTTCGGCTGAAATGATGATGATGATGAAGTTTCAAAAAATGTATGGTGTAAAATAGGACCACGATATTCGCTCATCGGAAATCTAGCACCTATTGTTGATCGAAGACTATTCAAATTTTGAATGCAAAAGTTCTAAATGAACAATCGACAAAAGTTATACTGAAGAGTTACATACATATTATTAATTTGTAGTAATACAGTGTCGTTTTAAATTAGCTAGCCAAATCTGCAGATGTGATGGATATCGATTTCTAAAAATGATTAATTTACTGTTTTTTATTTTTCTAGGGTCGTCGACCGCAGTAGTTGGATACTTGAAATATTTTTTTTTTTCTAAATGTGTTTTGCTGTGTAAACCCCACAGACTAGATGGGTCATGAAGTCAGTGTACACTGTTTTTTTTAAATAAGTAAATCTGTTTTTATTTTAAATGGACCCATGGCATCTACGGCGTTTAGCTAGCCAATTTAAAATAACCCTGTATTGTCGTCGTCACACTACAATATTCGAGATATTCATCGGTCCAGAAACATTAACTTTAACAAACAGAAAAATATAAATCAAACTCGTATTTTTTTTTTTACGAACACAAGTTAAGCCTTACTGAGTAGTAAGGCTTAACTTGTGTGGAGTGGAGTGGTTTCAGTGGAGTCACTGAAATGACTAATTCTAGGTTTTTCAACTACAAACTTTATAAGTGATTACATTTCAGCACTATTAATTCGACATCGTTACAGTATGCTACCGTGTTATGTATAAAGAGTATATGATATACATATATATATGTCGTTCGTAAATTCGATACGTATACGTCATAAATTCGATAAGACTTACGATGATATAAATATACGTTTTAAAAGTATTGAGCAATTTTGTTCAATTTATGTAGAAGAAAATGAAAAATCAAGTTTTTAATATGTTAGATTATCATAAAATTCTACTTCTGCAATGCAGCTACCAATTTAGGAATGATACTGACGCAACTAAATATCAAAATATTTCGTTTCGAAATAATTTTGATAAGGGTCTTAGCACACCGCCGCCGCGAAAATAATTATAGAAAACCGCTTAAAGAATTCCGCTGACAAACATTACTACAACATGTTGCGGTTCCACTAGCAGAACATCATGAATATCAGTCGCTTTCGACTTAGAAAATCCTACTAATATTATAAACGTGTGTATGGATGTATGTGTGGGTGTTTGTTACTCTTTCACGCAAAAATAGCTGAAAGGATTTCAATGAAATTTGGCACACAGGTAGTTTGTAACCTGGAATAACACATACACACATACTTTTTATCCCGGTACTACATTCCCGTGGTATAGTTTTCGACCTCCTCGCGGGCAAAGCCGCTGGCAAAAGCTAGTATAGATGTACTTCGGACCTGTTAGGTGGCCACAGTTACGTGCCAAACAAACGCGGCACCACAACAAAATGGTGGACTGACCGCAAAAGTGTAACTGGCCTCCGAGCAGATCGGCGAAACCTCGCGGGAAGGAGATAGAATCATAATTGAATCTAAGCGTTAGAACACCCGTTCTAATTAAGAGAAACGAAACTAGGCAGTTACGGTTGTTTCGCTCCTATTGGTTTCGCGGCAGAGATGTGATACCCGCATTATAAATATATTGAGACAAGGATAAGTTTTCGAGAATTTTACGTCATACGAGTACAGTCAAACCTTCTAATAGCAGCCTTAATCCGAGATTCGATCTCTATAGGACGAAAACATCCCTATCACTGCACTTCATGATCCAGTACATCTCTGCACAGACATAAAAGTCAGACTTCTGTCACAATCACTGCTGCCCTCAAAAACCATCAAAACTGGTGCCTTAAAGGTGATGTGCTTAGGAAGCGCGCGAAATTTCTTACGTTTTTGCAACTTGCAGGCATATAAAATATGATTCGGGCCCGTAACAAACAAGGCTTTACGGAATTGGAATAAGCAATACAATTCCTTAAGTGAGAATTGGCCTCAAATGGCATGATTTCATGAAATAGGGACTTAGAGAGATGTAATGAAGATTTTTTTTTTGTTTTGTCTTTGACATGTATGTTTTTAGAATTATTTTATTTTATTTAAAATTAAATGTGTGTAAATTCAATAATAAATAATATATGATTTATATGTCCATGGACTGATAAAATAAAACATCTATGTACTCCATTACCCATTTTTGCAAACTAATAAATGATTTGATTGATAATTCTTTAAATAAACATTTGTTACGGCCGTGATTCATATTTCAGTCAACAACAACCTGACACTGACCTGCAAATTGCAAAAATAAAAAACGTAGGAAAATTTCAATTTGGCGGGCTGACCTAGAGCTTCCACCTATATAATGCAGAGACGCTTCATCACATGAATACTTTTAGATCCTAGTCTCAAAGAATACTGGCCAATTTTTGGACAATTTATTGTCAAAATACACTAATATCATAAATATTCAATTCCGAAATATACACATATTGATACATAAATAGTAAGAAAATCGTTTATAATATTTGTATAAGAAATATATTATAAATACTAGAGGAATGTAAAAGTCATGTCTTACATAGAGACAGTATACAAGTCGATAGTAGACTTAAAAAGTATCTACAACACTAGGGATATCTTTCTATTGGTTATTTTGCTTCGTTAAAAAATACTTAATTATAAATGTTAAGACGGACAGATCGATATTAATACGATTGATTAGTTGCCTAAAACGTGTTGTATGGCTGAGTAATCGTTGTGAACGAACTACTTTTAGATTTTAGTCAATTCTGAATTCCAAGTCCAACCTTCTTTTAACACAATAAATTTATCAATTTATAGAAAAAGCTTATCGAAAAACCTCTCGAAAATATATATCTCTTATGGTCGGGTATATATGAAAAACCCTTTTTTCCCCTGGAAATCGATAGCAAACTTGAAATTAAAAATTGACTATAAACTATCCTAAGAACTAGTGTTTTGTCATGGATACATAGATCTGTACTTTTAAAATGAATATTTGAGCACAAAGTAGAAATCTTACAATATGGATTAGATACGTTAACATAGACAGCAATCGTCAAATCTAAGATATGACTTAATTGATATATGTACGACACTCGCGACTTACATCTATAAACTGTAGAATGTAGATTATTATTTGATTTTTTATTTCTGAGTCCGCCTCGCTGCGTATACATCACAAACGATTTTGTATCTGAAGCCGTCTCGCCGCTTAAACGTCATAAACGGTTTTAATTCCGAGACCGCATCGCTGCGTATACATCACAAACGATTTTGTATCTGAGTCTGCCCCGCCGCATATACATCACAAACGATTTTAAATGTGTCCATCACATTATTTCGACTTAATTGTAGAAGTAAGCTACACAATGTTAAGGCTTTTATTCAATTAGGTTATCACATTAAATTACAGCGGTTATTAAATGTAAGGTCTGTTAAAATAATAAAATTAAAATTGTTAATTGTATTTAAAAAAATCCATTTTACATAAAATTTGAAACTGAATTCTTAATAAATAGCGTAAAAATGGGCATGAAAAAATGGCCCTTGGTGATGGTATCAACACTTTTTTATGGTATTGTTAACAAATAACCGCAAAAAAAAATAGTTTGAATGTTTTTAGACACTAAAACGAAAAAGAAGGTCCTAGGCATTGATACACAAAAAACCCAAGATACACAATCAGCGTCTCAAAAACGTCCGCAAAAGAAGGGCGCAATGTGCGGTGTCAAATAGTATCGTCGTTCAGGCAGTCTTTTTGGACATTGCTTTGTAAAAACCACTTTAAGTAATGCGTGTAAGGTTCAATGAATTTGCAAAAAATGTGTTTTATCGTAACTATAACCACTGATGTATAAATAAGGGACAGTTTTCAGTGTTACTTTTGTTCGAGACTGTGCTTCTTTCTTAATTATTTATTTTAATTGGATATGTTTAAAATATGCAAGGTGGAATACATGGTTTCAAATTAATGTGATAACCTAATCGCCAACCTGTATACTCGTCAATAAAGTAGCCGTCACACGACTATAGGAGCATTAAATACGGAAAAATAAAAATTCACATGCGACATTTACACAGAAAAATTTACTTCGCAGCACTTCTTTGAGGCTTCCTCAAATCTGACTTGATAACATACTTAAGACAGTACATCTATTTGGCAACACATTATACTGAGTATTAAATAGATTATGAGTAAAAATATATTCTGAGCGCTTTCATTGAGTAATAGAAAAACCTTGAGCGGGCTCGGTAGACTACGTTCCAGAGGCATTGGCGAACTGTTCAGTACCCTAACTGCGTAACATACTCTTTCAATCACCACGGCCTCGCTTGCCGCGGTCGGTCAGTGGGTGGGTGACCAACTTTAAATACCAAGATCACGCTTTTCATTAGGCGTGATCGAGGTCTAAAGCAGGCCCTTTTAGTAAAAAAAAACGTCCGTGCCTCGGACAGATTTATTCGTGGATATTTGACAGTCGTTGCGGGTCGTAAAAAGCCCGAAAGTCTGACAGCCAGGCTTACTAAAAGGGTATCGTATTACCCAGTAACTGGGTTGTGGAGGGCAGATAGGCAGTCGCTCCATGTAAAATACGAGTCTTGAACTGTATCCGGTTAGACTGGAAGCCGGCCTCGACATAGTTGAGAAAAGGCTAGGTTGATTGAATTACTTTCAATAACAATCTGAATCACTTTGAAGGATACTGCTAGTCCATTGCATGATATTTTCGAGAAAATCGAGTGCTCAACCATGTAAATAATGCAATGGATGTTGTTGAGCTGTCAGAATGAAAGCCATTGCTACCGTTTGTAAGTGTGTCACGCAATTACTCCGCTGGTCTACTGTGTGTCCCTAAATATGGATGAAAAATATCAATTTTTGAATCATTCCGCCAAAGATGTAAACATCTGCGGAACATGTCGACTCTGAGTCAAAACAATGTCGCCAATGCCTTTGCAACAGGACGTCTTCAATTAATGGTGACGTTGTGCTTGTAAGCATGTCGCTACCGACACAGACCAAACACACTCGAAATTATATACTACGGTGTAAATAGCATTGGTATAAAAATAATTTGGTAAAAAACACATAATTATACAATTATATCAATATAAATGCTAAAAATCTACAAGAGCTATCTTTACTATGGAATGTCCTTAACTTATACCTCTTAATAATCTCTTTTATAAACGCTAGGTTACTTATTTATTATAAATATAATATTATTATTATCATAAAGTTAGCAAAAAAAAGATTCATTTTTTTTTTATAAAAAAAGATTATGCATATTTAAAAACTAGTGGAATGTTAAGAGATTTCGTTCAATACCATATAGTGTTAGTGACATTACCCCTTATAATTAATGGTTAGATACCCAAACCTTTGTAAAAAAAATACACCGATTATTGGACGTACTTGTTTTTTTTATACATTTTCTTTTTAATGTGGAGCGGAGTGCGCGCTCGTACAAAATATACATAGAATGTGGCGCGCTTCGTCCGCCTAAGCCAATGTTCCAACGGACGGAGAACAATCGCGGCGGAATTTATTCGCGCACTGGATTTTCAACGGACTGCTTAATGCCGAGAGTTGAAAATTGTGTTTTTTCAACGCATTGAGACTCGCTCTGTCGGATTCTCAATGCTCAGTTCAACACTGAGAATTGAAAATTCAGTACGCGGAAAAATCCCGCCGCGATTGTACTACGTCCGCGTGAACGTCGACTGAACGTCTCCCGAGTCCAAGGTTGACCTCGACACAATAAGAGAGCTAATGACTACATTTCGACTTCGATACGATGGGACGATTCTTAAAACGTTAAAGCTATACACGCTTTAAAGCCTGACCAGAAAAACATTAACACGAGTAACCAAACACAAGTTACAAAAAAAAAATCGACATTTCATTAACAACCCGTGCGATATTTTCCGGTCACAATTTTACGAAAATTTAATACCTTATAATCATATAATTGGAATGTGATTTGCCGCCGACCAGAGGCTCCACGAGCCGCCACGCGGGCTCTCGTTCTGAACAAGATTAGATCCACGTCATAGTGTTAACATAATCAGTCCTTCATGTAAATTGCTTTTTAAGATAGTTTTGTTTGCCAACTTCGAATATACAATTTTTTTTTTATATATAAAACTAGCAGGTTTTATCGAACCGTGCGACAGCAAAGACAATGTGGGATGTTGTACGAGGTCGAATAGCCGAACGGGTCAATCGATCTGGTTAAGTAATACTTACCGCTGTTGGTCCGTTGATGGGTGACCATCGTTAAATACCCTCCGTGCCTCGGAAAGCACGTTAAACCGTTGATCCCAATCGTTACGGGTCGTCAGGGGTATCGTGGTTCCTAGTAATTGGGTTGTAGAGGTCAGATAGACAATCGCTTTATGTAAAAAAAAATTTACTCAGTTACTTCCGGACAAACTGGAAGCCGACCACAACATAGTTGGGAGAAGGCTAGGCAGATGACGGTAGACGAAAATGCATGCTAATGCCTGGAGGAATTTTAAAACACGAGGTGTCTATCGTCTACGTTGGTGCGAAGGTAGGTTGTCCATGTAATATGACAAATGGGTTAAGAGATCCCAGCGTGGTTTGACCAGACTCGATTAATCGAATGAGCCCCAAAATTTGCACTAACCCTTGAAGCCTCATGTTTCATGGTGAGACCATTGCATATCAAGCAGTAGATCGGGGGCGCCGTTTAAATTTTTGAAAGTCTACCTAATAAAAAAATATAAAAGCCGAAAAGTAAAAAAGAAATGGTGACTACTAATCTTGCTGGCTTGTCGCTGCAGACGTTGTTTTGTTCACATGTGTGAATCTTATCCAAGTTATATAAACATCAAAGGTACAATAGTGTATTTTCCAATTTATTAAAAACTATTTTAATTTGAACATTGGGACGAAATATGTAATAGAAAAATAAATTGATTTATATCCATTTTCTCAATTAAAAACGATTAAATCAAATTTATCTTTCAATGTTTTGAATTTACCGTCAAAACGCTCCTCACGATGACTTTTTATAGCGTGATCACTCGTAACGTCAACTTTCAACGTCAACCAGCCCCCCCTCCCCACTTAAAAAACCAGTCGAGGTGGCCGTGCTTGGGGGAGGCCTATGTCCAGCAGTAATTGGCCAGTCTTTCGGCTGAAATGAAGATGATGAAGCGAATTGGAGGAAAATACACTACAAGATGCAGAACAGATGGCCGATGAGGCCGAGAGGTATTGGAGTGACGACCGCATACAAGAAGGCAAAGCATTGAAACACTGGTGAAGAAGACCGCTGATACGCGAAGTACCGAACCGGTTCAAGAGGTGGAGCTTGAGGAAGATCTATGCCCAGTAGTGGACACATTTCAGCTGAACTGATGAGTTGATAGGAGGGACAAGTCCAAGGGATGAAAACTCCTCTGAAGAAGGATACGGAGCATGGTGAACTGACGAAACAAACTGGTATGTTGTAGACAGAAGACAACAGAAGACAGGATAAAAGTATGCGGGACTGGAGAAGAACCTTTGCCGAGACGGTTGGCATTGCTGCTGGACAGTTTGTAACGCCACTTCTTCCCAGCTGAAGTACTAGGAAGTGGTGAAGGGCGGGCGGGTTTTGTAGACAGCCTTGTGTAATTTTGAAATTGGATAAGTGTTGATATTCAGACTAATTTTAATTATATTTAATGACTTTTTATTTGATTTGTATTGATAACAGGTGCCCAACATTTCCAGTGGCAAGATTTATTATAGAATCAAAAGAAAACGTTTTTTATACCGGTGGTGAAGGGCGAGCGTTTTAGGCAACTGTCTTATGTAGTTTTGACGTTCAAGTGCTGATTCTAAACCTAATTTAAATTCATGACTTTTAATTTTAATTTGATATCGATAGTAATGAAACGTTGTATGTATTTTGATTGTATTTGGTATTGAATGACATTCGTATATATTTAATATTTGTGTGTGTATTATTTATAGTTTTATTTTGTTTAAATGATTGAGTATGTGTGTTTTTATACCGGTTTAAATTTAATTTATTGTAATGGACTTGTTATTCTAATTGGCGTGTTTGGTAGTGTGCGTTAATTCCGGGGCATGTCGTATATTTTTGAACTATTTCTAATGATTTGTGTAAATGATAAATGATTTTATTTCTGTAAGTAGGTTTGTAAAAACACTTTTACACGTCAATTATATTTTGTTGTGAACTAGATGAGGTTGGCGTTTCCTATCTGTCTGAGAAGAAAGGCCGAAACAAACTCAGGATCTGTAGAATTCTGAATCTAGGTTTAATCAGAAATGTAAATCAGTGCCTTTGACAATAGGTTCGTCCGCGTAACTTTTCCAGTGGAATAATAAACAGAATAAAAAATAAATTAAATTAAATGCCTTTATCAAAATATTACCTTCATCTTAAAAGGCCTATAAATATTATTATTTTTACCTTTTAGAGTTTTTGTTAGAGTCGGGGGTTTTTTAAATTTTTAATTAAATTTTTATTTCCTGCTTTTTTAAACTTAATGCCTCGCTTTAATCTGCGCAGTGTTGCGTATTTTTTCCACAGTGAAGTTTGTTACTAATTTATCCTCATTCCTCGTCCTGATCACCATTTATCTATAATCTATACATTGAGACCTTTTCAATAAGCCCAAACACGATACTTTTCCTGTTTGTTGGTGAGTAACTTGGGTATCCTGGAAATTCCACGTTGCTCCGGCATCAGTTCAAGGTTACTTTGTTCGTCTAATATATTTGAAGTAATAGAATACCAAATTTCGAGTTGATCAGAGCCGTGGAAGATGCTCAAATCCCTTCATCAACTAGAAAAGAGCTGATAATCTTCAAACGGCTGAACCGATTTTGATGAAACATGTTTAAGAACACTCCCGACTAATACACCTTTCAAACAAAAAAAAAACTAAATCAAAATCGGTTCATCCGTTCGGGAGCTACGTTGCCTCAGACAGACATACACACACACACACACAGACACGTCAAACTTATAACACCCGTCGTTTTTGCGTCGGGGTTTAAAAATCGCTCATAAGATTTTGAGGTGGGTCTGATCCCGTCAAAGAAATCCCGAAATAAGTTTTTAATACCCTAGGCCTTATTAAAGCCATGTCTTTGCTGTCACGCAGTATCAGATGAAAAACATCAACGGATACAGTGATAAAGTATCCTGAGTCACAAAATGAACGAGAGCGGTTCGATTTCAATGAACGGAAGTGGAAAGCATATCTTACACTTAAAACAGTCGCTTGAAAAATAATTGAGGTATAATTTTTTTATAATCTTAACACACCTATAAACAACCCTTGTATAGTAAAAAAAAATGTATACATCGCTTAAACTATGTTGTACGTATAAAAAAATTTGTTCACGTCTACGGGAATCTTAATAAAGAACTTAAAAAAATTTAACTTAATGTCTAAGTAAAGCATACATAGATGATTAATATACGATAACGTATTTTGTACTGTAAGGTAATGCTTTAAGTTGATACGTCACCCGTGCGGGGAGTATCCAGATGTAAAGAAACATTTTCTTTATTGATTTTTTTGTTTGTACACTTTGACGCGGAATGGCAACGTTTGTTTGTTTATTAATCTAATCGGTTTCCGTCTAGCTGCCTAAAATAACTTGTACTTGGTCTATTTTTATTATGAAAAAATACATCTATGACCCATTCTTTTACTTGGGGATCCCTTTTAAAAAACTATTTATGAGCATTTTTTTTTAACAATAAATGAACAATTTGTATGCAATAAATGAACAATGTTTATGCAATAAAAGAACATTTTTTTTTTTGCAATAAAAGAATGGACGATAGAATACAAGTTACGTTGATTAATCTCGTTTTAATAAAAGCGCAGGATGTGATTAAGTTAACTCGATACAAATTTCCTAACCTAGGTTACATGTAGATCCGATTTCCATAATAGCAGAATTGCAGAATCTAATAAATCCTTCCAAAAAATCCTTAAGTAATACTTATTAGTTAAAAGAGTATAGAATATAGTGTAGAAGATATTATATAAGAAGAATGGCATCAAATGCAGTCTTAAATCTAAGCAAAATTGCATAGTAAATGAGATAACAGACGAATTGCAGACTCTGCCCACATAGTACATGCAAGTTATAAGATTATATTATCATCCTGCGCTTTTGAAATACTAAATAATATGCAAGTTGTAATTGTTTCAGTCTTTGGAATTTGTGTATTGGAATGTTTAATATATTATTATTAAAAGTGTATAAACTAAGACAAGAGTTCGATCATTTCGAAAGGTTCCCTGATTACCACGTATAATATTCATAAGAATGTTGCTTTTCACAACTCTAATACGTCGATACGAAAATTATAAACATCAAAAGCTTGCACACAGCCGCCCGTTACTAGCTAACAGGGACTGGACTTCAGCCTACATTAGGCCACGTCTACAAAAGCACTTCAAAGATTACGCGACACTTCATTTCGAGGCGGAGTTAATACTAACGATAAGTAAAAATGCAGAGTATACAACTCATTGATTACTCGTAAAACCTTGAGTTACAAAAAATGCGTTCACAATACGTCCGTTTGACAAAAAAATTACGCCAAATATATAAACGTAAGTGGACACATATACCTCTCAGTGTCCGTTTGAATTCATGGCCATGCAACCTTGAAGAGGAGGTTGTCGGCCCAGTATGCTTGTCGTGTGAAGATGGAGTATAGTCGTTCGGGAGCCACGTAGTCGTCGGAGTAAGGAGGCCAGGAAGGTGGACATCATGCGGAGTCAGCCTCGGTCTTCGGAATGACCGCCTCGACGGCGAAGTTCTCCGGCTCGGCCGCGATCGGAAAGCTGTTCGCATCGGGCGACGATTTCGCCTCGGGAGTCGATGCTGGGAAGCTGAAATGTTTGTCGTTGTCATGAATTTCAGGCGGCATGCTTATAGTTGTAAATAAACCATTTTAAATCAATCATCTACCTCGTCTTTTCCCAACTGTGATGGGGTCGGCTTACAGTCTAACTGGATGCAGCTGAATAAAAGTATTTTACATGGAGCGACTGCCTACCTGAACTCCACAACCCAGTAACTGGGAAAGAGAATTGGAAAGACTGGTTATCAGAGTTTCTGCTTTCTGACGACCCGTAAAGACAGTCAAAGTTCCACAAATAACAGCCGGGTTCCGATAAAATTTGTGAAAAATAAAAATCTTTCAGACGTAGACTGTTTTTTTTTTTTGTTATTATACTAAAGAAACATACAATGTATGTGCAACGGACCCGCGAGATACCTGTATGTGCAAAATATTTCGAGGAAAAATTGTTACTTATAGCGCCACAATCCGCTACGAGCGATTGTATGAGAATTATGACGGGTTGCGTCATCAGGCTCTAATGTCCCGACTGCTGAGAAACAAGCCTCCTCTCGGTAAGAGGAAGAGGGCCGTAATCTGCCACGCTGACCGAGTGCGGGTTGGTAATGTCAATATCTTCGATTTTTTAGCTCTACGACACGGCGGTTTCCTGACGATGTTTTCCTTCACCGTGGTGATTAAATAATTTACACAAAGTAAAGCGCTTGCCTGGGTTTGAACACACGACCTACAACTCGTAATTCGCGGTCGTTACCACTGGGCCACCACTGCTCTCGCTGACGGGTTGGCTGCTGTCAATTGAAACAAATGGTTTTAGTTAATACTTACACTTGCCTCATGGCCTCGCCTTGTCCGATCTGCGCGAGGAACGCTTTATTCGATTCCGGAGTCGAGCTGGGCGAGAAGCTGTGAACAAATGTTTGAACCAATTAAACTGTGTCTTACATTATTACCCGAATTACATTATTACGTTTTGGAATGGGCAACTAGCAACGTCCTGACTCACTGACCGACTTTTTTACAGTTGAAAAGTGCCTGTAAACGGTTTAATTGAAATAAATACTTTCCGTCTTACTGCAGAACGCGATCTAACTTTAGTTGTAGCCTAAAATTCTGAGCCAGTTTTTGTATTTCTAACTTTACTTTGATTTGGGTAAAGTTTTAAATACAAAAATGACAACTTAGCACTGGATTAAGTTGTCAGTTTTGTGTAAAGAACTGCATTTCTATACATCTATGTTCTATCTACATACGTTCTATGTTATGGGTTTGGTTTCCGCACTTAGTCTTTCAACTGGACCATAGTGCGTGAGCCAATGCTGGGTGCTGCGTGGGTTTGTGCTTTTGTGAACATATTGGGTTCTTAATTCAAAAACTGGCTTGTGGGATTAAATCAGATCATTTTATTTTTTGCTTATTTGGCCTGCTCTTGACCTTAATCACGAAGACTGAACTTGAACTAGATGAGGTCTATGATGGAACGAGCGGGTCCAGAAGATGCCTGTTCACTCTTGCTTTGAAGGCAGATGGGTTAAATGTGAAAGGGAACACAGACGCTGGCAGAGTTCCACACTTTGGCTGTGCGCATAATGAATGTAAAGGACGACTAGTCGGGTTATCAACCAAGTGCGGATGATACCCTGCAGTACGTCTGGTAGTCCGGGACTAAAATATAACGATAAAAATTCATGTTTTGTAATAAGGGGTTTGAATAATTATAATGATGTGTTTTATTTAGATCTGTAGCTTATTATTATTTGTTCCGTTCCCCGACTGAAGTGGGAAATGCAAGACGATGATGTTCCTATGATTCTTATTTATTTTTTAATCGACTCGAAAAATAAATAAAGAAGATGAAGAAGGCGAAGTTTATTTATTTATATGTATGACGGTTTAATTAAGCAAGACGTATTGAAATGATACGAAGTTTGTTTTTTTGTAAATAGGATATCAGAATCACTATTTAGCGTCATATTATAAAAAATAAAATAAGCTAGATGGAGTCGACCTTTTCTATCGGACTACCCACAAACAAAAATGTTCGATTGTTATGTAAATGACCAAAAGAACTTTCGTTTCTAATTCTTAATGAGCGAGAGTGATGCTGTGATTGGTCACCAGGCCAATCACAGCATCAGTGTCATGTCTCAGCGTTATGTCGTCACTCAGAAGTGCAGGTTATGGAGACTTTGGACACTCCAACAGATGGAGCATGGTTTGGTCAGGAGTATTAGCTCTGGGTTTTGGTGGCAAGTATAATCTAGTGCAAGTCATAATAGGATGGCAGATGCTCCTGGGGTTATACGAAGTTGGGTGGTGGTGGGTGCATTTATCCCACAACTGTCTTCATAGCTTGAGAGGTTAGTTAACCACAGAACCAATACAGCGATGAAAGTTCTTCCGCTTTTGAATCTACCTGGGGGTTTTTTAATGTTCGTTGAGAGCAGTCGGGAATCGGAATCGATAACCACTTATTGATAGCGACACTCGATGAATTTAGTATTGAGTAGTTGATGAATTAAAAAATGAAATATGTCTTATGTATAAAACACTCGAGAGCAATGAATTAGGGTCACATAAAGATACCTAGTAGAAGGCGACTAAGGGACTTACTAGAGAATGGGCAGCGGCGTTCTCTATGCGTTTTACCACCATACTGCGATCGCCAACCCGCCTGCCAAGAGTGGCGATTATAGCAAAACCCCCCTTTTGAGGGAGGCCTATGTCCAGCAGTGGACGTTTTTCGGCTGAAATGATGATGATAATGATGAAAGATACCTGAAAACTAGGAAACTAAGAATGCTAGCTTAATTAAAAAATTGTGTTTAATAGGCAGTTTTTGACGTTCGAAAAGTGCTGATTCTCAGCCTAATTCGAATAAATGACTTTCGATTTTTTTTTGATTTTGAGTCAAATATTCCTGAAATGGAAGTAATAAAATGTATGTGTCACAAAAATAATTAATCTCATCTCATACCAAAAATTGAAAATAAACTTTTTTTTCTACCACGTACTTGGTATTACCCCCATGTGCTGTAATCACTGCGGTAATGCGGCTTGGTATGCTGTAGACCAAGTTTATTATACGATGTTGGGGAATATTCTCCCATACCTCCACGAGTGCAACTTTGAACTTACAGTAACTTAGAAGTTTTATTACTTTTATTTAAAGTACATTTAATTGTCTATTGCTTTTTACAGCCAGGGCCTGAATTCACAATTACTACTTATCAATTCCTTACTCGTAACCACGTCAATCAAACATAAAATCTGCTAATATCGTATTAATAATATCGATAAATTGTCTTGGAACATACAGAAAATGACATTTCGATTCCTTACCGTTACATTGGTTACCTACTAAAAAATATGGAAATGTTGCCGATTCTGTTGTACGCCGAACTAAACTAAGTAAACGATCACCAAAATTCCTTACTTTATTTGATATAAATCAATTTACTTTTATTTTTCTGTTACTTATTTCGTCCCAATCTTCAATTTAGAATACATTTCAATAAATTGGAAAATTTGTGTACTGAACCTTTAAAGTAACGGGAATCTCAGTTTCTGAGGTCGGTGAAACAGAACGTCATTAATTTCGTCTTGGATGTGTTAAGTGTCAAAACATACGATCGAAGCCAGCAGGCTTAGCACGAGCACCGATTTGTCGACGGAAGAATAGACATGACTATTATATAAATTATGTACAAGACGATAAGTTAGCTATGTTTTTCTATTCATTATCACAGTTACACGTCCTAAACGAATCATGATTTTGTGGATAATCGTATATACTTTGTGGCCGTCGAGTAGAAAGTTTAGTTGTCAGTGTGATTTTGACAGTTTGGAAAGAAATATTCTTCTGAAATAGTCTACATTTATAAGGACCTAGACAAATATCGTTAGAAACGAAAGACTAAACGACAGATTGTAGAAGGATATCTACGGTGCGATAACAGAAATGTAGGAACGAAATGTCACTTTGTATTGAAAAAGCACTGTCTATTCTTCGTAGAAATACAAAGCGTCATGCTAAGCCCGCAGTTAAAAGCAGAATTAAGACCATTTTGTGCAATTATTTGCAGTTCGGACCACGAGTTAGCGAAAAAGGTAAGAGCTGTATCATCAGCAAGACACAATATTTGCATTTTTGATTACAAGATTGCAAAAGTCATTTAAAAAGACGAGAAACAGGGTAGGACCAAGTATACCACCCTGCGGCACACCGCAGCAAATCGAGAAATCGTTGCTAAAATATTCACCAATTTTTACTTTTTGTATTCGATAGCTTTTAAAAAGATCCAGTTGCAGTCCTCTGACGCCTGCTTTCTTAGTTTTATCAAAAGGATAGAAATGGTTCATCACCACTACTTATGTAACTTGAACAATGGATGAAATCGTCTAGTAATTAAATTATGTATGCTGCCACTGGGCAGTGGCGCACGATTGGCGCGGTGGTTTGGATGTTTGTAATCCCCAGATTTTATGGTTTTAGCGCCGACACCACCGTCATCAAAATGGCTATTATCGCATTTACCGACTGGATTATATAAACGTAAATTAAAAAGCTCATATCATATTTAGCTCAAGAGCTAAATAAAAAAAAGGCGCGAGAAGCGGCCGGATGCGGAGCCACGTGACCAGCCGTTAGTCCGCGAAGGGGCAACCCAGCGCGAAACGCGGCCGGACGCGATAAAGTCTGCCGGGGCCGCCAGTCGACCCCAGACCTCCGACACCCTCGACCGACCTCGACCTAGACAGAACAGAAGTAGGCGGTATAGACCAGCAAACGGCAACTGACATCATGCCGGGCACCTCCAAGCCGCAGCCTGCAACAAGTGGTACAGGGCCGGATGAAGGAAAGCCCTGACGCTCCAGGGGCACGTCAAACATATGAGGGTCCACTCCGCTAAGGAGGAGCAGAGAACCTACACGCGAACCACGAAGAATATTCCTGCGAGGCTGGCCGTAGCAATCTATTTCCCTCCCCCCTCTGAAGACCTGATCAAGGAAGAGGCAGAGCACGTAAAGACTGACCTGGAAGCCCAACTGATGGACACAAATTCGACGGCACCACACCGGCCTTCTGCGGATACCAACGGGTAGCGGAAGGCACCGTGCAGATGTGGTTCAAGGACGACTACGCTCTGACCTAATAAAACTCACAGACACCGATCTCGCACTGACAGTACTCAAACAGTCCGACGTGCCCACGCATGTCCGAGCCTCGCTTTTTGTCCCCCGTTACAAGGGTGACATAGCCCGGCTCCAAAGTATTCTGATCCGTCAGAATATTTGGTACGACATGGCCAGGTGGTCACTGTACAGAGCGGCTACCGTCAGTGGCGACAGATACGCGACATTTGACCGTATACTGCATAGGTTTAGGTAGTTAAATAAAGGTAAACAAATCGTAAAAGGGTAGTTAATTTTACAAGGGATGATTTTACTGCGTGTCTTGATTAACTCGAAAATAGGTTTAAATAACCTATAAGTCAAATAATAAAAGAGAGCAGTGGTGGCCAAGTGGTGACAGCCGCACGAGTTGTAGGTCGTGAGTTCAAACCCCGACAGGCGTTTAAATTATTTCATTGTGTAAATTATTTCATTGTGTAAATTATTTCATCACCACTGCTCTCAAAACGGTGAAGGAAACCTTCGTGAGGAAACAGGCATGTCCTAGAACTAAAAATTCGAAGACATGTGACATCTACCAACCCGCACTGGGCCCGCGTGGTGGATTACGGCCCAATCCCTCTCACCGAGAGGAGGCCTGTGTCCCAGTAGTGGGAACATTATAGGCTGATGATGATGATGATGAAGTCAAATAATTTAAAAGAAACAAGACTAAAAAAATAACCGCTTTGAGGGTGAAAAGGGGGCAATAGTTCGTTTGAAGAGTTTTCTGTGGAGAAGTAAAACATTTACACGTATACCTGAGCCATATTATTACAAACCTGAAACTTGCTGAGGTAGTTTTGTGTGGAGGATAGTGATCACATCACTTTATATTGTTGACGTCAGAAGATAAATATTTATCCTACTACTATAGTAAATGTGAAAGTTTGTGAAGATGTTTGGATGTTTGTTACTCAATCACACAAAAATGACTGAACGTATTTGGATGAAATTTGGCACACAGATAAATTATAACCTAGATTTACACATAGTATACTTTTTATCCCGGTGATACATTCGCGCGGGATAATTTCCGACTTTCACGTGGGCGAAGCCGCGGGCGGTAGCTAGTTATTACATACGGCTCAATAGTTTGGTGGAACAGACCTGAGCACAGCCCAAAAAGGCCTCGAAAAGCTTCAACGGTACGCTTGTGTAGCAATCACTATATAGCTGCATGAGGACTACACCAACCGCCACCCTACAAGCAATGCTGGGGCTTCCTCCTCTACAGCTCATCGTACGGGTAGAAGCGGCCCTGGCTGCTTTCAGGCTCAACATAGCAGGAACCCTAGGCAAAAACTCTAGAGTCAAGCAAACACGCATTTAGGAAGATGCGACTAAACGACACCCAATGATGGCATCACCCTGCGATAAAACACCGATACAACACTACGAGGTGCATTCAATAAGTACCTAGCCTCATCGCCAGAGGGCGCTGTAGTTTCAAAAGAGTTTTACCACAGTGTAGCACATTCTTTTTTAATTCTTTTTTCAAATTTTCATTCCAATCCCTTCATTTGTTTTAATTTGACAACTTATGGAAGCGAACGTGTCGATCGGTTTTACAAAAATGGAAAAAGGAGCAATATCGTTCGGTGATTCGATTCCTATTTTTGGAAGGGAAAACGCGCATCGAAATCAAAGAGCGCTTGGATGCTGTGTACGGTGACTCTTCTCCATCGATGGCCACCGTCAAGAATTGGTTCAACGAGTTTGCACGTGGCCGTACGTCGGTTTTTGATGAACCACGTCCAGGTGGACCGAAAACAGCTGCGACGGAGGAAAACATTAAAAAAATCCATGATCTCGTATTGGCAGATCGCCGATTGAAGGTTCGGGAGCTAGCTGAGACTGTAGGCATTTCAGAAGGAACAGTGCATCATATTCTTCACGAGGAACTCGGCATGAGAAAGCTGTCGGCGCGACGGGTGCCGCGTTTACTCACACCAGAAAACAAGCGCAACCGTGAGACCACATCGGAGACGTGTTTGGCGCTGTTTAAGCGGAATCCAGCGGAGTTTTTGCGTCGTTTTGTGACCGTCGATGAAAACTGGATCCACTGGTACACACCAGAGACCAAGGAGTAATCAAAACAATGGATCCAGACCGAGGAACGTGCTCCAAAGAAGGCGAAAACTGTAAAATCGGCCGGAAAAGTTATGGCCACCGTTTTCTGGGATTCACAAGGTGTGATCTACATCGATTACCTCGAGAAGGGTAAAACAATTACAGGGCTTTACTATGCCGATTTATTGGGCCGATTCGACGCCGAATTAAAGAAAAAACGACCCCGTCTGGCGAAGAAAAATGTGCTGTTTCACCACGACAACGCACCGGTTCACACGTCTGCCGTTGCCATGGCCAAATTGGTCGAATTACGCTACGAATTGCTGCCCCATCCACCGTATTCTCCAGATTTGGCCCCTTGTGACTTCTTTCTGTTTCCTAATCTGAAAAAATCACTCGCCGGGAATAGATATGGATCGAATGAGGAGGTCATCGCCGCCACGGAGGCCTATTTTGCAGAGTTTGACAAAAACTATTTTTCGGACGAGTTAAAAAAGTTGGAGCATCGCTGGGCTAAGTGTATCGAACTAAAAGGAGACTATGTTGAAAAATAAATTGCCACTTTTCCAAAATTTTCGTTTACTTTTTGTAGGCTAAGTATTTATTGAATGACCCTCGTACTTCCAAAAACACTACAACGTAGTACTCACAGAAGAACAGAACGATCGCTCAGGCCCGAAAGAGCGAAGAGTCTACACTGATGGATCAAAGACCGACTCCGGAACCGGAGTCAGAGTTTTCTCACGAGATCTTAACATAAACATATTCAGCCCGCTGGCAATGTTCAAAACCGTCTACCAGGCGGTATTTGTGCGCATTATACAAGCGGCATACGCAGAAGCCAGGAGTGTCACGGACATCACATACGTATAATCTCCGACAGTGCTTCAGTTCTCCAATGCCTAGGGAAAAAATACATAACGTCCAGTTTAACACTAGAATGTCACAATGGCAGACAGAAAGGATCTGCAGCTGGTGACTGATACCATCACGGGACACTGCCTGCTAAACAAATACTTCTACACAATTGGCATAACGAACAGCCCCCTGTGCAGGGCTTGCATGGAAGCTGAGGAAACTGTTGCGCATGTGCATATCGATTGCACAGGCGTAGCCCAGATTAGAAAAGAAACCATCGGGGCACCACAATCTTACACGGATGTTCTCAACAGACCAAGAGTTATAGTCAACTTCTGGAGGGAGGTGGGCTGACTGGAATAACAACTGACGGCCGCCATAGCTCACCCACAATGGGCCCCGTTGAAGGAATAAGTGCGGAAACCAAACCCAATAACATAGATATCTTTTATTATCTTCTCTCCTTATTACGCACATTCTTATGATTTGATGGGTAGGATTAAATATATGCACATGATCAATTTAGGGTGTCGTACGTCGTGATTCCTGGGTCCTTTGGGACCCGTTACCGAGTAGTTGTAGTTGTAGTCTTAACTATGGCGGCTTAAGTATTTGTTAATTATTATTGAATATGTTTCTAATCATCGAGCACTTAATCAATAAAATTAATTTCGCAAGTTGATTAGGCATTCTATAGACAACAGTGAAAAGACAAATTGAAAATAGATAGATATTAGAATATTCCTTTGAAAATATTTTATTTTCCTTAAGATCATCATTACAAAAAATGAATTCTCTAGTAATGGCATCGCGCTGCCAACTGTTGGATCAATTATGCAATTAGCGGCATTCGTCAGATCGTTAGATGACTAATCGCGCTTATTCAGTGCTTTTACCAGATCTTTATAGGACAAATATATCTTGTAGAACCACCTAATAAGATAATTATAAAATGGAATTGCACTTTACCGGACTGTTAGGCGTAATGGTCCTATAAACCGCGCCCAAATGGGGCTTTATAAACGTTTGTAGGATTTCAATAGGACAAAGAAATACATGCTCCTAGAATAATTACATGACCAAATTTTGCTACTTGGGATGGCAGGCTCTGCGTGCACATAACGTTCCAGAGTGCTACACACGCCTCATCATGGACAAGTACAACAATGTCCAAACTCATGTCAAAAGTCCAGCAGGCGTTACAGAAAGCTTCAATGTCAGGGTGGGTTTCCATCAGGGCAGTGCTCTAAGCCATCTATTGTTTAATATTGTGATGAACTACCTAACTGCAAAGATACAGAAACCTACTTAGACCAACACTCTTGTACGGTAGCGAAGTCTGGGCATCAAAAAAGACTCACGAACAAAAGCTCCATACAACCGAAATGCGTATGCTGCGATGGGCGGGTGGACTAACACTGAAAGACTATGTCCGTAACGAATTTATAAAAGGTAGCTTTAGAGTTGTAAATACAATTTCGGAAGCCAGGCTCAGATGGTACGGTCACGTAACACGAAGACCAGAGGACCACGTCATGCGAAAATGCCTTTCCATGGTTGAAAGAAAGAGAGGGAGAGGAAGACCCCAAACCATATGGCTGACGAATGTCCAAAGGGATATGAAAGGGTTAGGCCTAACAAACCAATATGCCTACCAGAGAGATAGATGGCGCCGAATGATAAGGAAAGCCGACCCCGAGTAACGTGACAAGGCGAGGACAAAGAAGAAGAAGTTTACCAATAGAACTTCTAGGTAAAACAGTTAATAACAATAAACGACTTTGGAAAAATAAAAACACTATAACTTACTCTAGCAAATCTAAAAACGATAATGGGGAACTGTTGAACTTAAAATCGTCCCCGATCGACTCAGTTAACTTTATAAACGATTTTTTTATAAACATTGGGGAACTGCTAGCTCGGAATATACAATTAAACGCAAACCTATACTTCGACAGGTAGGTTGTCTAATCAGCCCAATTCTTTTGTACTGTATGAGACGGACTTCAGTGAAGATATAGGAATCTTAGCTGGTCTAAAAACTTCAAGCGCTGCGCTGGGACAACTTAACGACTGGTTTTCTAAAGTACATATGTAGGTAAGCTGTTCCGATTACAACGCATCTTGCTAATTTATTCTCTGAACCGCTTAAACAATCAATTTTAACACCTGTAAATAATGGTGGAAACAGAGATGATGTCAATAATTATAGACCCATATCCGTTTTACCCGCTATTTCAAAAATAATAGAGACAGACTAGACATCAGACTACTTAAATATTTAAATGAATTTGACCTACTATCACACTCTCAGTATGGATTCCGACAAGGTCAATCTACTGAGGATGCTGAACTGCTCTAACAACTCAAGTAGTTTACAGCCTTGACAATGGAAATAAATTTATTACAATATTCCTAGATCTGAAAAAAGCTTTTGCCACCGTCTCTGTTCCGATCCTGGTGAACAAATTAGAACTAGAATTCGGAATAAAAGGTATCTCACTGGTGCTCCTTCATAACTATCTTTCTGATTGAAAACGGAGAGTAAGAGTTGGTGACTGTATAAGCGAAGACGCACAAGTATCATACGGCTAGAGATGGGTCGTCGACGTATTTGGCGTCGACGCAACTAGACCGTCCATTTTCGTTCATCGACTAGTCGATCAACTAGTCGAATTCGTCGACTAGTTTACGCGTTAACTTAATAAACTTTGCGACGTCGTCTACGGCAGTCGACGATGCCGACGCGGACGGCGTGAACGCAGGCGGTAGACGTCTCATCTCTCGCGGACTGTACCTATTCATTTGAACTTCCCTTCATACTTTTCCAGGCTTAGAACCATAAGAGGAGAGTAATATATCGGGTGCTTAGGACTGGCTGAATACTGAATAGAGTTAATTATAAAGTCGTATTCACTATACCTGTGTCCCAGCAGTGGGAACATTATAGGCTGATGATGATGATGGTGATGATGATGATGATGATGCACTATTCTGGCTTAGTTAGAAGATCAATTGATTTTATGTACATTAATTATTATTTTGTTAAATATTTACAAATTCAAAAATCAAAACAACATGAAAACACACAGTTTGTTTAAACAAATACAAACCGGCTGGTCTCGCATCGCCCGACCAGTCCATCGCCTTCCTCTTCGCACACGCGAAACTACTATATCTGCATACTTTCCTTCCCATGACAATAATAAAATAATAAATATTCGACCCGTACAATTAACAACTCCCTTTTATTAGATTTAAAGTTCAAATTTGTTTGCACGATTATTTTATTTCCAAGGGCGCACGGACGAATGAATCGATTACGTTCTCGTCTACGTTTCAGTTACGCCGTCAGAGGCGTCTACGGATTCGACTAGTCCATTGATTAACGGTGAACCGTCGCATCGTCGACTCGTTCACAAATTGTCGCGTTCCGTGTTTCGGCGTCTAGCGTCTACGGATTCGACTAGTCCATCGATTAACGGTGAACCGTCGACTCGTTCACTGTACGTCGACGGTCGAATTAACTAGTTCGTTCATTCAACGCCCATCGCTACATACGGCGTGCCTCAAGGAAGCGTACTAGGTCCAACAATATTTTTGACCTTTATCAATGACCTCTGTATTGAGCATCAAAAATGACAAAATGTTCGCTTATGGCCGATGATACAGCTGTTGTATGTTATGGGAAGTCCTGGAAAGAGGTCAAAGTCTATGCTGAGTTGGGTACGACTGTAAGAGCCAAATGGTAAAAAACAATTTACTTACACTGAACACCTTAAAAACCAACTCATATGTTTTTGAGGTGTTCAGTGTAAGTAAATTATTTTTTTATTCAAAAAATTTAAATAAAAAATTCATTATTGCGACAATATAAACAATCTAAATTGCAAATGTCCAACAATAGATCAAGTAACTTATACGAAATACTTAGGAGTGGTTGTTGACTATCCTGGTACTTACATCTTGAACAAGTTACACATGCAGAGTCAGAAAGCTAAAAAGTCGCTAGTCGTCCCTAAAACTTTATATACTCCTCACAGTTTACCAAGAAATCTTCTGAATGAAATATATATTGCTCTGGTTCAGTCAGTTTTGACGTACTGCATCCCTGTTTGGGGAGGGGCTAATAAATCAAAATTCATAGATGTGGAGCGTGCACAACGTGCTTTAATAACAATTTTGTATTTTAAGAAATTGAGATTTCACACAGGTGAATTTTATCATAGGATAAATAAGGAAATATTCATATTTACAAAACAATACTATGACTACAAAAAATCTTAAATTAATTGGATAAAACTTTTAAACTATGATGAAACAGAAGCACTGTTAACACATGTATCATGAATTCATGACGCATGGTTTCTGTCCACTCGAACTGTTGCATGCAATGGATTGAGACAGTTTGATTGTTGTAGGGATAGTGGAAGTGAGGTGGCACGTCCTCACTTCGCATCGCTTGTTGACACACATATTTTCTCACACACAAACATGCTCACACACTCTCGCAAATACACACACATCTCACACACTCACACAAATAGTGTTTTTTTTTTAATTTTTATTATTGTTATCCAATAATATCCGGTATGGAAGAGCGGAGTCTCCCAACACAGGCATTACTTGAATAAAGGGAGGCTCCAATCACTAATCTGTTTTGCTAATTTATGTTTGGAAAAATAAATATTTTTTGACTTTGATTTGATTTGATCTTGTTTTGAATAAGGTCACTATATGTCCTCCTAGGGCGTCCCCTCCCGGCGTTTCCACTTACATATATCTCGTAAATACCTTTTGTTAGCCGCCCTTCATTCGTCGTCTCAACATGACCAAACCATTTAAGCATGCTCTTATCATTTTTGTCAGTACAGCTTCTTTTATATAGAACATCGTCCGTTCTCGTCCATAGAAATCTACGTTTTGGAATGGGCAACTAGCTCAACTTTCTGACTCACTAACCGACTTTATGTAAATTCAAAAGTGGCTGTAAATTAATGGTTTAATGAGTTGTATGAAATTTACTGAAAAATAAATATGTACTAGCTTTTGCCAGCAGCTTCACCCGAGTTAACCAATTTAAACAAATCATACACCTAAACCTTCCTCATATCCCCCCCGAGTGGGTTCCCGCATTCGTTGCGGGGGGGCTCAGTAGCCGTGGCTACCACGCTCCGTATCAGAAGGACAGTCTTGTAAAATGCCCGTGTGGGATAAATGACGTTAAAGTAAAACGACCTACTAGTAAAAGGTCTGAAATTTAAAATAGTCATACTAGTATAACGCCTGAAATGTATAAATAAAACGGCATGATGGGAAAAAGGGCTGGTACACTGACGCAGAAAATAAACCGAAGTTAATAACTAAATTATTTAAATTTTAAGTAATTAAAAAATAAACATATAAAAACCGTTTTTCATAGGTATACAACTAAAATGCGTTATTTTATCGTATTATATTTGTCATATTCATGAGGAAGGTTTAGGTGTATGATTTGTTTATTTTTGTATGTTTTGTTACACACAGTGATTCCACTGTGTCTATTGGTGAAAATCGCATGGAACTCCATTCAGTACTTTTGAGTTTTTCGCAACAGACAGACAGGCGCGGCGAGGCACTTTGTTTTATAATATGTAATATGATGTTTATATTTATAAACCAAAATGAGTTCCGATACAACCTATCAAAGACATTTCTACATTTATACCTATGTGGTTTTTACGAAAATCACGAAGACGGAGGAGTATGACATTTGGCACAGGTAAAGTTTATATGGAGGTGTGCAGAAAGCTAGTATTTTAAAATAAAAATGCACTAATACATTAATTTTTAAAAGAATTATGGTCGAATTTCGATCACTGGCGACCACTGTTAACTCAACTTCGTGCAACTTATTGCATTGAAGACTTCATCAGGCGTTTTTGTGACGGTGAAGTCTTCTTACATATATTTGCGTATAATTATTCTTGTTATCGGAATACAACTCATTCTACAGCTTGCCAATCTTTAAATCTCATTTCTCCTGCCTACTCACACATCTCAACAATGAATCTAAAAACCGTACCGTTTACAAAAATCTATAAATTAAATACGTGAAACAAAAACTTTGTAACAATTTTTACGAAAATAACGTGGACGCAGGAGTATGAAATTTGGCACAGTTATAGTTTATATGGAGAAGGAGTGCAGAAAGCTAATATTTTTAAATAAAAATATAATAAGTTTTAAAGAAATTTGATCACTGGGCGACCACTAATACTATTAATTCAACTTCGTGCAACTTATTGCATTGAAGTTTTGATGAGGCGTTTTTACATTTGTCTTTTCTTTATTCTTCGGAATACATTATACATTTCATTTTTCCTGCCTGAGGGCCTATTCATGTATTACGTAAGCACTACATTGGGGTTATCTTTGCTTTGCTCATTTTTGATGACATGGGAGATGGGGGCGTCTGGATGGTGATTACGTCAGCAGTATTGATTTTTTTACTTTTTTGGATTTTCTACAAAATTAAGTCGATTTTGGTTTGAACACTTTCAACCTTACTTTTTTATGAATGGCTCGAAAAAAAAAACGATGACGTGATTCCAAAGTCACGCAAAAGTGAGCAGACCCACAACACTGAGCAGTAAATATCCAAAGTCATCGAAGACTTAGAGTCATGGATTCGTATGTCATGGACTGAAGACTTAATAATTTGAATTAATGTACCAAAATTTTAAAAGAAGTTTGTTTTGGTTCGTAAATATATAAAGAGTACCATATCAAGAAAATTTGCTTAAATAAAAATTATATGCGTTAAAGTCCTCTATTCCAAGCCTATTCCTTATTTCTAAACTTAAAACTGCTGCTCATGGATCAATAAATAAACCAGAACATATTGAAAAATGCATGTACCACTGTTTACGTGAGCATGGGAGGCGGGGAGGGGGTAAGAGCTTTGCTTACTTTTGCAGACGAGATTTTTTGCAATTATTAACGCCCCCTGTGTTAATAATTGCAAAAAATCTGCTTACGTAATACTTGAATGGCCCTGATAGGGCAGACAAATTTCAAAAATTAAATAAAAAAACGGCACCATTTACAAAAACTAATATAATTTATGCACCTGGTTTATATTGACCGTAATGTTTTCATTCCATTTAGTTATGCACATTTAATTATGTAGGTATTCGCGTATTCGTCACGGCGTATTAGTCAGTGCGTTGCTCATGCTGTCGCTATTCACTGCAGATTGCAGAGCTGCACGGCTATTTAAGACAATGCAACGTTTATTGAAAACATTCGTCACACTGTATAGTTTAAAGCAATATTATTCGCTTGTATAATTTAGTTCCACAATTAGCAAACTATGGCATTATCTGCCTAGCCTTTTCCTAACAATGTTGGGGTCTGCTTCCAGTCTAACCAGATGCAGCTGAAAACCAGTATTTTACATGGAGCGACTGCCTATCTGCCACCACAACCCAGTTATCTACTGGGTAATACGATACCCCTTGGTAAGACTGGTTGTCAGACTTTCGGCCTTCTGACGACCCGTGACGACTGCCAAGATCCACAAATGACAGCCGGGACCAACGGCTTAACGTGATTTCCGAGGCACGGAGGAGTCTTGGTATGTTAAGATGGTCACCCATCCGTGGACCAAACGCGGCAAGTGTAGCTTAACCGAATCGCAAAGTTATAAATTCACTTTCACTCCATCACACTTGCAAAACTTTTTTGGGAAAAAATATAATATGGTGTAAAAATTATTGGAATCGGTTCAGTTACTTATTCTGAACAAACTATATTCATATTTCGCAAATACTAAAAATAATGTCGCATAGAAATCTTAATCCATTGAAAACAGTTCTAATGCAATAGATAAACTCCAGCCTTGTTCCCATAATACCTGCTACGATCCTTACATGCTCCACCAAACAAACATATATTCACATAGTCAGGATAATCATTTGCTAGGCAACTAAAGTTGTCCATTTATTCAAAATACAATTTAAATTAATTGTATGAAATGGCTACTTTAAAATGACGTAGAGCTTCAATTTGCATAATCAGCATTATACTGTTCCCACTGCTAGGACACAGGCCTCGTCTCAGAGAGAGGGAGTGGTGGAGTGGGCCCAGTGCGGGTTGGTACATGTCACACGTCTTCGATTTTTTTGTTCTAGAACATGCCGGTTTCGTCACCAATTTATTTTCCCTGAGTGTGTAGAATCGTCGTAACATAAGAATCATAATAATGATGTAAGCGCACAGCACAGCAGTAAAACTTATTATTAAACACGCACCACCCGCCGAGCGCAGCGTTGCGTGCGCAGCGGCCATTTTGTGCGAAGGCACAGCAGTTATTTTCGCAGAGCGGACATTTTCGCACAGTGGTCATTTTCGCACAGAGGTCATTTTCGCACAGAGGTCATTTCGTAAGTAGTATTAATGCTCCCGAGAGACGCGACGTGACGGTGCGAAGCGATTCTTGTAGAACAATTTCCATGAATATTTTACTGAAATTGTTCTACTACAGCGGCGTGTAAAGTTGACGTATGGACTGGCGATTTCTGCTTAATCTTATATTAGTTGTTACATTGTGTTGAGTTTGAGAGTGCCATTGTTAAGTCAGTTAAGTTTGACGTGATGATGATTCCTTTCATCAGTTGGGATAGAGCAAGCTTGGCTTGATAGTGACTGACGAAGGATTGTTTAGGGAACTCCCCTCACTAGGTTAGGTCTGGTTACAGAATGTTTGTGACCAATTGTTTTCACGAAAGCTATCGGGGCGGATTCGAACAGAGCCTTCATTTTTTGTGGATGGTTTCCAGTCTAACCGGATACCAGTATTTTATGTGGATCGACTGCCTGTAATACGATATCCCCTTGTAAGAGTGTTTATTATATTTTCGAGTTTCTGACGATCCGTTACGAATGTCAAAGATTCACGAAAGACAGTTGGGACCAACGGCTTAACGTGCTTTTCGAGACATGGAGGGGTATTGGTATTTAAAGATTGTTACCCATCCACGGACCAATGGCGGCAAGCGGAGCTTAACCGGATCAATCGACCCGTACGGGATTTATTACTACAAGCCGCTCAACAAGTACCAGGTATTTAATCAAATTAGTTAGTTCAGCAGGAGCGCCATGGCACTGATCCACAGTATTGCTTTCTTCGCACCGCCCCGGTGGTCTGTCTCCGCCAGGTGAGACCTCCGACTTCCCGGAAGAGGCCCGGCAGGAGACTACCAGCGACAGTGGTTTAGATGTTTGGAAGTTTGTTAGTCAATCACGCAGCTGTACGGATTTGGACGATATTTGGCACACAGATTGATTATAACTTGTTTTAACACAGGATATTTATAACTTGTATTAACACATAGGATATTTATAACCTGTATTAACACATCACAAAAAAAATCGTCGCCCTATCGTCGAAATGAAACCTGTATTTCTAATGCATCCTAACTCATACTATAAAATATGCAAAAATAACTTTGTTACCTTTTCACGCCTAATGAAATTTTGCATTTCCGTTGGCAAGTGTAAAGATACGAACACAGGGTACCTTTCATCCCAAAAAGTACTGTTTCTGAGCAAAACAACAATAACGTTCTTATGATAATAGATGGCGCCACGTGTCTTTCTAATCATAATTGAAGTACATTATTACAAGCAGAGTACACCCCTAATTGATCGTAAAATTGTAAAACTAATATTTTATATGAAAATTGCTAATTATTACATAAAATATTAGCTTTTCTGCTTTCCCTCTCTATGTAAACTTTAACTGTACCTAATTCCACAATGCTCCAACCGCATTATTTTCGCAAGTTTTTGCTTCACGTATTAATGAATTTATGGATTCTATTGTATCCTACAAAACTTACCTCATACCCGTACAGTAAGTATCCTATCTCATACATAATTTCATACCCACTACTAAATTATGATTTAGTAACAAACTTACAATAGTGTTTTTACAATGGGTCCCAATACCGATGAACTACCACTAACCCGACTGCACTAACAAAAGAAGGGTAATGTTTTTTCTTATTGATACAAACAAATAACATTGAAGTGTCTGTTTCTGATGTACAAATAACAGCTTTTTAATATGAAAGTATCAATATGGTACTTACAAACACATTGTTAGAACATTTATCTGCCTGTTTGTTTCTGGTGTTCTCAAAAACGACTCGACCAATTTTGAAGAGAATTCGAAATTTTATCATCCTTGGGGTCAACGCAATGCATATTTATGCGATAGCAGCAATCGCAGTTGATTTGCTGTAATTTTTTGAAGAGTTCCGTTATCTGTCTCCGTAAGTCATCATCTGAACTACATGAAATTTATATGGGACCATTTCGGGACCCTTTCGAACGAAAAAAGAATTTTGCAAATCCGTCTGTACAGCGTGATTCTTTATAATGTGCACATATCGAAATGAGGGAATCTATGCTTGATTTTATCGCCAGAAAAAATATTTAAAAAATCTAAATATTTTTTAAACTATAAATAAATCGTTCGCTACATTGACCCCAGTGTAAACAACACGTTGTAACTTTTAAACTAAAACTAAATGATCTACCGTGATGAAACAAACTTTATAATGATTGGAAGTAGTTAGGCGTCCTCATAAAATATAAATTGTAGAAAAAAACTACCCTCAATTGAAAATAAACGTGTTTTTAGCATAAACCTGTTTTTTTATTTTTCATATTTTTTTACAGTAATCGTTTAATTTCTCAATAAGAAGTTTTGTTTACACAGGTCACAGTAGCGAACATTTTGTTTTTAAATTCCATAAAAAATATTTAAAAAAATCTATTTATTCAGGTCATAAAATTAAGCATAGAATCCTTAATTTTAATATGTGCATATTATAAAGAATCACACTGTATATGACGGAGTTATGCCTGAACATCTAAATGGCAACTATTCCATATACAACAAAAGAAGAATCACGTAAATCGGATCATACATCTCAGCGTAATCGGTGTACATTCATTTAAAAAAGTACCAATCGAATTGAGAACCTCCTCCTTTTGGAAGTCAGTTAAACGGTTTAATGAAAATAAATGCTTTGAGTTTGAGAATTCTTTTCTTAAATGCACACGAACGAGGTCGCGGGGTTTATTTGTTTTCTCGTATACCTTCAACTGTGTGAATATTAAAATAGCATAGTTTGTTGCCAAAAAGGACCAGCTTCATCTTTCTAACTCACCGACTTTCACATTTCAAATGTGCCTGAAATTGGTTTATTTGAAATAAATGCTTTGAGTTTGATTTTGGAGTCTAATGTGTATTAGAGTGATGATTAACGATTGAGTGCCCCTGATGGCAACAAACTTTATTGTTTCAATGTTAAAATCCATGTTATAGTTTTGTCCAATTTGTAGGTAATCGATTTTCATATATAAAAATATTAGTATAGTAATTGTTCTAACATCTGAGTACTTACTTATCCACATCCTTGTAGTCGCCGCTGCTCATGGACGAGTCGGAGCGCCACTTGCCTCCCACCATGTTCTGCACACTGAAACAGTTACAACAACATATTATATTACACTGTGATTTGAAAACCATTGTAAAAGCCAATATTACATAAATATACATGACATCACGCTTTGTATCCCCGAAGGGGTGGGCAGAGATGTACCTATCAGCTTCTTAGTCCGCTAATTTACTCGACCTGGGAATCGAACCCAGGACCCCATGTACCGCAGGAGCGCTTGCAACCACCAGACAACTTGGTAGTTCAAGATCAAATGAGGTTTTTCTTGAATATTCAACCCACCAGTTGGCGCCATTTTGACAAGAGGTGTTCCAGTTCGACAATGAACTTAAAATATTTGATATCATTCGTTTCATTCATTCGGTCACAATTCAGTCCATAGGCACTTTGACACTTTTGACAGATGCCCGGACCTGACGTCTCAGTGCTGCCACCTAGTGAACGTCATTTCAGAAAACCCTCATTGATGCAATTCAAAGAAATTGAAAAAACGTTTATGAGTGTATGCTAGACATATTACACACAACATCACATCACACACACATCTGACATCTGCAATTTTTGTTAATTTGTGTTCTCTAAATAAAACTATTTCAATTGGATTTGAATTTGTTAAGCCTTTGATCTTGGCTGTAATTCTTAGACATTTGGCAGTTGAGAGCGACGTTTACGCCTTTTTTACATTGTTCTCACATATAATTATAAATTCGACTTTCATTATGTACTTAATTATTTTTGTAACAGTATACTTTTAAATATCCATAGAGTTTCTTGCACGTTCAGCTCCATAGGTACTTACTACAATTTGTAATGGGTAATGCTTCATATAAAATACCATTCAGCTGCATCCGGTTAAATTGGAAGCTGACCCCAACATGGTTGGGAAAAGAAACAAACTCAGAGGTCACAGTCTCTTTTAAACTTCCGACATATTCTTGGACAGATCATGTGAAGACCATGTAGATTGGTGTCAGAAATTGTCGTTTGAAGAATGAACCACACAGATTGAGGAGACCTGTCCAGTCCCAAAAACTAGTAAAATTTTGAAAGTGGTCTACAAGTAAAATTAATGTTTGGGAACCTCTGTTCTAGATGAAGTTAGCCGGAAGTGTACTCAAAAGGCATGTGAATGAATATATTTTCTTAGCACACTGCTTGAATTCTGACCAAGGTAAGTTAGTAACTGCTTAAATAATGGACAAAAAATAATTTGATTTACATGATTTGGGGCTAAAACAGAGACGTAAGCAAAGCAGTATCGTGGTAAGTGACGGTACAATATGGCCACGCAAATAATGGACATTTGAACTGTAGGAAAAACATATTTTGTTTTAATAATATTTTTGAGCAACTAACCATAGCAACATTTGGCTTTTATTTTAATACTTTTCTTAGAAACTCCCCTGCAGCGTGTGTCTGTTCGCGATAAACTTAAAAACAATTTTCATGTGGTTTCACCAATAGACAGAGTGATTCATGAGGAAGGTTTAGGTGTATAATTTGTCAAGTTTTAGTGATAGGATAACGCGGGCGGAGCCGGTAGCAAAAGTTGGTGGCTTTATAATATTGTGCTTCATTGAATAAGAGAAAAAAAAAAACTAAATGCACATTCCCTATTACGTAAGAATTAAACGAGAAGTTTTTTTTTATTTTTTTATTTAGTCAAATAGTTGTGGAACAGTAATGTTAGTACTTACACGTGCTTCATCTGCTCTCCCTGTGAGCTGAGCTGCGCGAGGTAGGCAGCCTGCTTGCGGTGATGGTACATGTGCACGCGCAGGCAGCTCGGGTTGCGCATGCGCTTCTGACATATGTCGCACTGCAGCGTGCCCTCGCGCGTGTCGTGCTTGTCGCGGATGTGTACCTTCAGGTTGTAGCGATTGGCGAAGAACCGGTGGCAGGAGGGGCACTTCACGCCGCCCGTCTTGCAGTTCCATCCTGCTGGGGGGATGGGAGTTAGATCGGGTCGGGAAAAAAATCGCAGTGGGATTTATTTGCGCACTGGATTTCAAACTCACTGCTTAGCGCTGAGAGTTGGAAATCGAATTATGCTAACAAGGAGCATTTACGACTACTTGCCAAGCGAGGTTTATGAAACTGTTCCACATTTTAATTTATACTGCTAGAAGCTTTCAGCTAGCATGATAGCGAATACGGGGATAATCATATATTAATACGTAAAGCAAAAACGTTGTTTCCCTTTTTACGAAAATTGTGCGGATTATGAAATTTGGCACTGTAAAAGTTTATATGGAGAAGGAATGCAGGAAGCAAACATTTTTATGTAATAATGCATTAGTTCTAACTTGAAATTTAAATGAATTATGGTCAAATTCCACAAACGGGTGACCACATAAAAAAGTCACCCCCCGTATTTTAAATATTTCTTGCTTTCCATCTGGCACACTCTTATAAAAAGCTTGAAATTAGAATGATTAAAGAACCTGTAATCTACCAACTAGCTACGAGTATCTCATCATAGCGACTAGAAATTGGACATTATGACGGAGAAAGGGTTTTTGTAAATTCGAAGTTTGAGAAGATAAAAAAGGAGGGATTTGTTTTTATGACAAATCATATTCCATGAGTTAATAAACTTATAACTTGACACGAATACTTATCTAAATAAATCATAAAATTTATATATTTTATTTTAAATTAAGTGTTCCTAAAAGAAGTGCTAAGGAGTGTTAAAATTTGCAGTGGAAATACGAAATACTACTAGGAAATACTAATGGAAATACTACTCGGACCAAGTCATGGTCGAAGTGTTATAAGATATAATACTTGTTATCGCAGCACGTAAGTTGAACCAAAATTGCGGATTTTATTTCATCTTACCTTCCGCGATATGTAATTTATTTACAAACTTCAGTACACGTTACATCAATGACTATGCTAGAAGATGCCCGCATTGCGCATTCTTTTGTGCGAGGTGCGAGGCAACGAGTGCACGCGCTCCTATTTCGGTTGTG
This sequence comes from Polymixis flavicincta, assembly GCA_949987655.1. Classification (NCBI taxonomy): domain Eukaryota; kingdom Metazoa; phylum Arthropoda; class Insecta; order Lepidoptera; family Noctuidae; genus Polymixis; species Polymixis flavicincta. Next base: position 2,034,571 of record OX465171.1, on the reverse strand, counting down.
TTTTTTTATTTGGGTTCAACTTACGTGTCGCGATCAATACTATTTGTTTTCCCTCATAAAATAAAAATACAAATAAAGTACAGCATAAAGCAGGTGTGACTTACCAGACTCCCTGGCAGACTCGGGCAGCACAAGCACGCTGTGGAACAGCTCGTTGTCGAAGTCAATCAGCGGCTCGCTGCAAGCAACGCGCAGATAAGTACGGAAGCGATGCTCGCATGGAAGCGATACCCGAAGGCTATTATATTACACGATTTCTCGCTCAGTGCGGGTTGGTATATGCCATATGTCTTCGATTTTTTTATTCTAGGACATGCCGGATTCCTCATGATGTTTTGCTTCACCGTTTTGAGAGCAGGGTGATGTAATAATTTAAAAATACGGTGTCTGTCTGGTTTCGAACCTACAATTCTTAAGTTGCGGACGTTACCACAAGGTCACCACTGCTCCTCAAGTTTAAAGAGTGGCAACGACACCAACGCACAACCTGATACATGGATTCTCTACACGTGATACTGAACTCCCTGCATTGAAATTTATTGTCAGCTATTAACCAAAAAATTAGCTGTTGCATGTATTTCGACCCCGTAGTTATTGCCGGATTCTATGAAACAAGTTTTTTTTTTTTATAACCGACGAAAATTTTCTACGCTAGGGGGTCCATAATCAGTTTGCACGTCGATGTCGCTACTAACCAGTATATTTTTTTATGTCTCTGTGCGTGCTATTTTATATGACATGTTTCAGAACCATAGCATACTACCTACTACCACCTATTTAAAGTCACACCTCACCTCGGGATGGAATGCGGGGATGGCAATCCCTCCGTCATAAACACTGGCAACCAAAAGGTTTATCGTGACACACTACTTGTGGTCAGAGGCTCTAGTGTGAGTTTATTTTAACCATCTCGACTTATCGCATCGACCGCGTTGGGCGTTCCGATTGGCCCTTCACCAATCCATGGCCAATTGGAGCAAGATGGTTTACAAAAAAAACACACTAGGGCGACAGAGCTGCCTATATCGAAACCTACTAACAGATTTGTATCTTGGTAACGTCTTAATGGCGATTCCTCTTTGTGCATACGTCGGCAAAGCCAGATTTACAGAAGCAAGCAAATATAAGGGCTAAAAGCTGGTCCATACACAGTTATTGTACCTCTGACTGCAGCAACCCAACAGAAATCTTATTACAAAAACAATAAAGATCATTATAAAAAGGCTGAAAGTAACCGAAAGGGCAATGGAGAGAGCTATGCTTGGACTTTCCCTACGTGATCCAATCAGAAATGATGAGATCCGTAGGAGAACCAAGGTAACCGACACAAACCGAAGAATTGCCAAACTTAAGTGGCAGTGGGCAGGGCACATTGCTCGCAGAACAAATGGTCGATGGGGCCGAAAGGTTCTTGAGTGGCGACCGCGTACTGGAAGACGTAGCGTTAGATGGCCTCCCACAAAGTGGGGCAATGATCTGGTGAATGCCGGAAGAACAGAACCGATCGAAGTGGCGGTGCTTGGAGGACATCTATGTCCAGCAGTGGATTTTTTTTCGGGTGAAATAATGTTGACGAAAGATCACTGTAATTTTGAAAGATTTGTCAGTTGCAGCAACCCAACAACAACCTTACTGTCGCAAGATTAAAGATCAATATGATATTAACAGTGATGCAAAATCAACGGTAAAATAGCCGTAAATGGACTTTTGTATTCAAATAAATGACGCATTTATTTACAACGGTATAAAAATAAAACATTTAAAATTACTGCAGAAGCGGCTCCACTATACAGGGGTCTACTCTTTCAGTCCGTCAGCGTAGATACGGGCTCGTCCAAGAGCAGTTCGTTACTTCTGAATGAACGCTAGTCCCGATTAATTAACTTTTCGGACAGGGAAAAACATAAGGAGTAGGGCCAAATGTCAAATCGTGTTGTCATTCATTCGTTATTGGGGCCTCGATGTAATCCTATCCCCGAAGGCATTGATATACAAAAAACACCCAAGATACATCGCATAAATAGGGCTCAATGTGCGCAGGTGTCAACAGTATCGTCAGTCAACTTTCAGTCGGTATTTTTGGACATTGCTATGTAATAATAGAATTTGCAAAAAAAATGTGTTTTATCATAACTATAACCACTGACGTATAATAAGGGACAGTTAGAGTGTTACTTTTGTTCGAGACTGTGCAGCTTGGGTTTTTTGTATATCGAATGTCCAAGGGTGATAGAGTGAGAAAAGCCCGTACCTTCGGCCGAAACTTAGGATTTCGGGCTTAGAGAGTAGACCTCCAAATTAAATTAGCTAGCGAAACTCCGCACATGTGATGGGTATCGATATCTAAAACACGATAATACAAAAAATACATTAATTTGATGAAATACTTTTTGGGGTCATGGGGTCAATAACCGCTGGTTCCCGGTCCGTATATCTTCAACGCGAGCACGGTTGAAAAGCTTGTTGTTTCATCCAACGCAGCGCAAGCGAGTGAGAACGCAATAACATCGGTCGAAATTTGGCGCGCGCGAAATTTGAAAGTCAAAGCTTTTATTTCAAATAAGCGCCAAAAAGGCACTTTTGACGTCAATATTTACATTAAAATATAAAAGATTCTAGTCGCGCCTTCAAAAACGTAGTTTCGTATGGAGAAGAATACTTATCCCAGGAAATGCGTGTTTCTGAAAAGACCTTATAAGTCAGAAACTTGTAAGGTCTAAAAATATGTTCGTTAATTAAAATCTCCATTACATAATAGAGTATTACACCCATTTTTGAAAAGTGTCTTAATTAGATTTTGGAGTTCATAAAAATGCATTTAAATTTTACATTTTAAAATTTCGAGCGTAATTTAACGAAAGCGCTGAACGCAGTGGATGCCATATTGCTCGTGGGTATGACGTCAGTTTGCTTTATAAAGAAATACGCTGATGTTTTATAAGATAATTGTACCTATATAATTGGAAAAACTAGTTATTTTTCTACCTATCGTTAGCAACTGTGTACCTATTTTTTATTTACGAAAATAATAAAAGTACAAAGTTGCTCAGTTGACATGCCGTATGACGTTATAACATGGCGACTACATTTTGCCTAAGCTTTCTCAATAATATTTTTTTAGAATTTTTCTCATACTTATAGAGTAAAATAGGTATCCTATTATGCGAGATTTCTATGAGATGTTTTCTTAATTTTTCAAAGTAATTAGTTTGTTATGAACGGCCAAAGTTCAGATATTTAAAAATTGTGAAAAAAGGTTGATTTTCAAAGTTTTACTGAATTTGTTTTTTAAGTAAGTTACAAAGCCAGTTAAAAACCACAATACCGTGTAGCCACGTGCTCAAAATAACTGAAGGGATTTTTATAACACCACAATCACGTACGAGCGTTTGTATGAGAATTATGACGGATTAGCCTAGTTATTAGATTAGGTTAGGTTAGGTACAAAAACAGTCGTTGGCCCAAAAAAAAATTATCAATCCTTTTTTAATATACCCATCACGTTTCACTAGCTAATTTAAATTAGCCCCATACTTTTGTAAAGGGTAAGCTAACGACATGGGTCAAAATATCGGGCTCTCTGTAAGGGTACGTACCCGTCGTAAGCATAGTCGGTGTTCTCAGGGTGCGTAGGGCTGTCCTTGATGGGACGCGGTTTCTTCTTGACGTTGTGGCTGTTCTTGGTCGGCGTGTTTTTAAGCAATCTGTCGGGAAATGACCGACACATTCATTTATTAATTAATTTACAAAATCTCCCTAACAACCAGCATTACTGCAGGCAGCACGAGAACCGTAGACAAGCGTTTTGTCGTCTGAAGAATAGACAAAAATGACGTTTCCGTATAGACTGTTGACAGTTTTTCACCGAAAAAACGTAGACAAGCGATTTCTATTCTACGGTAGAGTAGAAATAGAAAGCGTCATGCTAAGCCTACAGGTGTATGTTCCCAATGTGACAATGTGGCCAATTTACATATATATACTTACCTTTTATTTATAAATTAAATCAATTTTGACATGAAGGTTGTTAACGGTACGAATTGCCCAGGTCACTGGTGTTGTAGCGAGTAGGTTGGTCTTTGCTGTCGGCACGGCCAGCTGTGGCAGACGCTGTCGCCTCCACACATAGCGGTCCGGTACGCAGACTCACGAAAACTCATGTCTGAATGTACTGTATTTTGATGAGACAAGTATCTAAACCCCAAAGTGTACGCATAAAACCGGTCAAGTGCGTTTCGGACCAAGCACAATGAAAGGTTCCATAGTAGGGATGAATAAATTCAAAGAACAAACTTAGTTGAGTTGGTCGACTGTTCCTCGTAAACTTCTAAAGCCTATGTAGCATAACAGTATAATCAGCCTATAATTTTCCCATTGCTGGGACACAGACCTCCTCACTGTGAGATGGAGTGGGCCATAATCAACCACGTGTGCCTAGTGCGGGTTGGTGGATGTCACATGTTTTCGAATTTTTGGTTCTAGGTCATGCCAGTTTCCTCACGATGGTATTCTTCACAGTTATGAGAGCAGTGGTAAACAAATAATTTATAAAAAGTAAAGCGCCTGTCTGGGTTCGAAAATAAGACCTACAACTCGTAAGTCGCGGCCGTTACCACAGGTCCACCACAGCTCCTAAATACGTATGCAATACATCGATCACTAATAAAGAACTAGATACACAATCAGCGGCAAAAAATGTCCTCACCAAATGAGCACCCACTTGAACATTTGGGTGCGCTTTTGATTTAGTAGCATTCGAACGCTCCGACGGTAAACATGTCTCAGTGCTCGTTTAAAAAATATTAAAATCACACATCTAGGACGCTAAAAAAGTATGGCGTTTGATATTTTCGGTAAGTATTAATATTATCATTATATAATTATTATCACTGTATTGTAAATGCTGATATTTTGTCAAGAAATCATCGTAAAAACATTTTTTTAAGTAAATCGTTTTAAACAGCAGGCGTTATAAAGCATCTCAATTCTAAAGACTCATACTAAACGTATTAACCATGCTATAGCATGCCCACTTGAATTATTCGGGTTATGTGCGTTGATTCTGTTCCATTTGTTGGAGACGCTATTGTTTTTTAAATTTTATTATTAAAGAATTATTGTTTTTTTTTTTGTTTAATGAGAGTACTTGGCTGTTTCTGTCAATATTATAGTAACATTTTATGGATTTCATTTTAACTATGTTCATGTAATTAAATTAAAGATGAAAGTTTTTTTTAGCTTTCCTCAAGATCCAATGAGGTGTGGAGAATGGATATCAGTTATAGCACGTCAAAGATCCGAAGAATTCTTCAATCCGACCCAAAGAAGCGTTGTATGTTCGAAGCTTTTTTAGAGAGTGATATTTCATATTTCTATTCTAATAAATTAAACGCATGAGTGACAGACAAGAACTAACTTTATTTTTTACAGACATACAGTTTTGCATACTCTTTGGTATATGGCGCTACTATCTTGTAATGAGATATTGTCGATACAAAATAGACACAAAATAACACCCCCACTTATCGCAATATTCACTAAACAATTTAACACAAAATTATTCTATGCAAACTATGCCAAGAAGCAACATAAATTTATAATGTTTTGCTGAACATAAACTTTTAGTTAAAATGTCAGCCGGCATATCAGCTGTTGGCAAATACAGTACTTTAACAATTTTATCTTTTACTACATCACGACAAAAATGATATTTGATATCAATATGCTTTGTACGTCTGTGAAAGACTGGGTTTGCACACAGCTTCTGTGCGCCCTGGTTATCATTGAATAGGCTGATTGTGTACATCTTATTGGTTATTTCATATTGCAATCCCTTTAGATATATTGCTTCTCTACATGCCTCAGATAGACCAATATACTCTGATTCAGTGCTAGAGAGGGCTACACATTTCTGTTTTCTGCATTCCCATGAAATTACACCATCAGATAACAAAAAACACATTCCAGTATATGATCTCCTATCTACAGAATCAGAGCCCCAATCAGTATCTACATAGCCTGTTATTTCTGAATTACCTTCTTTACAATATTTTATTCCATAACACTTAGTTCGTTTTAGATATTTTAATACTCTCTTTGCATATTCCCAATGCTCCTTTGTGTGGCAATTATTAAATTGACTTAAAAAACTTATAGAGTAACTAATATCTGGCCTAGTTAAGACTGAAAGGTACATCAAACTACCAATTAGTTGTTGATAGGGTACATGACTATTTACACCTACTTGACCTTTATTTATATTTAGTTTGACCTCCATTGGAGTATCAACAGTCTTACAATCACTTAAATGAAATTTGCTCAAAAGTTGATCAATATAGGTTTCCTGACTCAAAGTTACATATCCTTCATCTTTATTGAAGGTTACATTCATTCCAAGACATAGTTTAACTTCACCTAGGTCCTTAATGCTAAACTTATTAGATAAAATCTGTTTCAAGTTCTTAGTTTCAAGTTTATCATTGGAAAATATAAAGAAATCATCGACATAGACTGTTACAATGGTCTTACATTTGTTAATATCCTTTATATACATACATGGCTCTATCTTTGACCTTTTGTAACCATTACTGATCAAACAATTATCAACCTTTTTATTCCAAGCTCTAGAGGCCTGCTTAAGTCCATAAATGGCCTTTTTAAGTTTCAATACTTTACAAACTGAACTACTACTATTATAAAAATCTGGCATTTTCATATAAATGGTTTCCTCTAAATCACCATTCAAGAACGCAGTCTTTACATCTAAATGGTTAACATCTAAACCTAACTTTACAGACAATGCAAATAATAATCTAAGAGTTGTGTGTCTCACTACAGGCGAAAATGTTTCTGTGTAGTCTATACCATGTTTTTGGGTGAACCCCTTTGCGACTAGACGAGCACGGTAACGCACATTGTTTTCACTATCGTACTTTTTTCGCAAAACCCACTTGCACTGCACTATAGTACCATCAATTGGTACATCTACCAGTTCCCATGCACTATTTTTCTCGAACGACTGTAACTCATCCTGCACTGCCGCTAACCACTGTACTTTCTCAGGACCTTCCAAGGCTTCTTGCAACGATATCTCACCCGTGAACATGTTGTCATCTTCCATGCAAGCACTTGCAAATCCATATCTGTCTGGCTTCTGCCTACGCCGAGGACCACTTGTTATGTTGACATTGTTGAGTATATTGGAGTCTTCACTGTCTGTTGTACCAGACTCAGAGCTATCTAATGTATCATTTTCACAAGGTACATACAGTTCACTGCTGTCATCTGTGTTCAAGCTCTCTGATTGTTCAAGTGAATCTTCCTGAGGTGTCAAATCTTCTTCCCCCACTGGAACCATATTCACCTCATCTGAACAATTTTCCTGTACCTCCACAACATTCTCTGTCTCTATTTTCTCCAATACTATAACATCTCGACTGGTAGTGATGACATTAGACTTCGGGTTGTAAATCCTGTACCCTTTGACTTCATTGGAATAGCCGACAAGGATACATTTTTCAGACTTTCTGTCCCACTTTAATCTCTTTTGTTTCGGCACATGTACCATGATTGTACTACCGAAAACACGTAAATGACTTACATCAGGCTTTCTGCCCGTCCATATCTCGAAAGGAGTTTTATAATTTAATGATGTGGTCACTGTCCTGTTCTGTAAGTACACTGCAGTGTGTGCCGCCTCTGCCCAAAACCTTTTCTCGAGACCTGCATCGAACAGTAGACACTTGGCTTTCTCAACAATAGTCCGATTGTATCGTTCTGAGAGACCATTCTGTTCAGGTGTATATGGGTTCGTTTTGTGATGTACTATCCCATGCGACATCAAAAAATCGTCAAACTTGCTGTTGCAGAATTCTGTCCCATTGTCACTTCTCAAGATCTTTATGCTGCGATTAAGTTGATTCTCAACCTCCGCTCTATACTGTTGAAAGCATTTCAATGCCTCATCTTTCGTTTTCAAAAAATAAATATATGTCATACGACTAAAATCATCTATAAACAGCATAAAGTATCTGGAGCCACCTATAGATCGGTTTTCCATCGGTCCACAGAGATCGGTATGCACAATATGTAGCAACTCAGTACTTCTGCTACCTTCTTTGGGAAAAGGTAAGCGGCTCTGCTTGCCCTCACAGCATGCGACACATGATGACTTTGATACATCAGTCTTATTATCAAGTATCAATCCCTGTACAGCATCTTGCATTTTGTTCAAATACTGGCTGTTGACATGACCTAGACGCCGATGCCAAACTTCACTGGACACCATCACTGCAGCTGATGAACAATATTCAGGCATGTTTAGTTTGTACACCCCATTCAACAGACTCGCTGTAGCTACCAGTACTCCTGCTTGGTTGAAAATCAGACAACCATCATTGTTAAATGAAACTTTGTTTCCTTTTGAAATTAGTTGACTAACAGATATCAGATTTGTAGTCAACTTCGGCACGCATAATACACCTTCTACTGTAATATCGTATTCACAGGCGCGCGTCTTTGTCGTAATCTGCACATCTCCAGTACATAATACAGGTACTTTATCTTTGTTTGCCACGACAATTTCCTTGATCATAAGATCCCGCGACACATTTGACAACCATTCTTCGTTCGCGGTAAGATGAACACTCGCCCCGGAGTCAATATACCAATCGCTTTTGCAAAATTCACCATTTAGGAACACGGCGCTAAACGCATTACTGCTTGTACGTTCATTTTTATTTTTGTTCGAAAATGTACACTGGTTGCGGTAATGCCCTGTTTGTTTACATTTGTAGCATGTTATGACTTTTGGTTTTGACTTTGACATCTGGGCGTTGTCTTTGGTGGCATTGTTACTAACATTCCGGTTCTTCTTGAAACTCGCAAACGCGCCATTGGAATTGGTAGCACTATTGTCGCCGCCGTTTCCGCTTTCTTCCATGTCCAACAACTTGGTTTTAATGGCGTCTGCTGTCAATGGTATGCCGCAATGCTCAATCGCCATTATCATAGGGGAATATTTTTCTGTTAATCCCGCTAACAAAAGCGATGCGACCCACTCATCATTAATATTAAAACCTGTACCACTCAATTTTTGGCTTGTTTCGATGATTTGTGTCACGTACGAAGTCATTGAAACGCTATTTTCGAGTCGTATGGAAATCAAACTCCTCAGTAAACTGATTCTCCTTGTAAATCCTGAGTCGTCAAATAGGTTCTTCAATTTCTTCCACAGCTCATGGGTCGTTTGTACACTTTTTATGTGCACATACAGCGACGAATCTATTGTCAGAATCAGCTTGGCTCTGGTTTTCGCGTCACCTGCTGCTCCTATTTCTGCTGGTACTGTCTCCGACTTGATACAATCAGACATTCCTTCCAGAACTAGGAAATTCTCAGCCGCGAAAGCCCACTCGCTGTAGTTCTCACGCCCTTTCAATTTAGGCACACTGACAAGGTAGTTCGTCGTCATTTTCACAGTCACAGCGTTAATCACAGTTTATCTCAATCTGCAAAATCTATTTCCACTAGGAATGTCCAAGAAAAATGCGAGAAAAAACTATAAAATCTGGGCCCATAACCTCTAATAAATTAAACGCATGAGTGACAGACAAGAACTAACTTTATTTTTTACAGACATACAGTTTTGCATACTCTTTGGTATATGGCGCTACTATCTTGTAATGAGATATTGTCGATACAAAATAGACACAAAATAACATCTATACACTTTTGCCAAATTAATCAAAACAGGTTAATATTTAACAGTTATTTTTGTATTTTTGGCGTTGCCTGTAAGTTTATTCTTAGTTTAATAATTATATCAAAATATGTATACCAAAAAGGAAGATAAATAAATGACTATGATTACTATTTATTCGTTTCATTAATAAATAAATGTGGTGCCCTATCCAAAAACATTTACATTCAAGTAAACTATAATCATTACACATACACACCATAGAATAGAATAACATTTATGTACACATTTTTTAAAATACATTATCCACGAAATTAAAAAAGGCCATTTATTATTGCAGTACAAACAAAAAATATTGGACAGTTCGACTCCACTCATTCCTTGTCCTAGCGGAGAGCCTGGATCGTAAAACTTTATTGCTGTTTATTAGCACTTTTTAATTCAAACTTTAAGACATGCGTGTAAGGTTGATTTTTTTAAATGTACGTTGACCAGTGAGTACCGGTCGTAAAAATTTATTGCTTTTTGCACATAGCTTTGTGAAATAAACCATAAGCATTGCGTTTAAAGTTGAATTTACATTACTGTATATTTATTTCAACTAGCATTACCTAAACACAATTTGGTGACAGTTTTAAGCGAACTTTTGCTTGGGATTGTGTATCTAGTTCTTTATTAGTGATCAATGATGCAATACAATAAATTTATTTAATCAGACACTTTGTAACGTTTATAGTGACTGAAGGAATAATATGACATTTTTAATAATTTAATGAATTCTGAAATTAAATACTTGCACACCACATGTAATGGTAGAATGTAAATGGGCCACATTAATAATAACAATATACTACTCTGTACACCTACATTTTGGCAAATAAGTGTTACTTACTTTCTTACTTATGTAGAAAAGTGTCAAAAAGTGGTTTTAAAGTCATCATCGGCCTAACCTTTTCCCAACTATATTGCCTTCCAGTCTAACCGGATGCAGCTGAATACCAGTATTTTACATGCAGCGACTGCCTCTCTGACCTCCACAACCCAGCACTGGGTAAGACGATACCCCTTAGTAAGACTGGTGCATCATGGCTGTTATTACTTAGCCACAACAAGCCCCTCGTGGTTTTTAAGTACCCATGCACACAAAAACCGGAGACTTGCGGCGTGTTGGAACCTGACAGCCAAGGGAATAGGAGGATTAGTCGGGAACTTATTTAACTCACGCATGTACGGTATTGGTTTTGTCGACCGCATAGACATAGATCATTGTGAATTTCGTGGTATTTCTCGAAAAAGCTATGAAAATCCTTATGACCAATGTAATTTTTTTTCATCGCTGGGTTCCATGTATATTGCCGCTCCATAAAAATACTGGTGTTTAGCTGCATCCGACGGACCCCAGTTGGCAAAAGGCTAAATTGATCGACATTGTTGGTTTATTGGTATGGCTACCTGACATATGGCAAATTATTTAATTTAATGTTCCGTGTCAATCACTTGGCATATCCACTATTATATCGAGTTTTTCAAACTGAACAGACAGCTCTGCTACTGGATAGTTTGTTGCGCTACTTCTTCCCAGCTTAGCAGTAGGAAGAGGTGAGAGGCGGGCGTGCCGGGGTACCTACTGTCTTTAAATGTAATTTTGATGTTCGAAAAAACTGACTCTCAACCTCAAAATCAAAAATCAAAATATTTTTATTTCATATAAACCTGCATGGGCACTTATGAAACGTCAGAAGCTAGGTGCACGGTTCCAAAATATTGTTTCCTATGGAGAAGAGCCGGCAAGAAACTCCACGGTTACTCTTTTAAAAATGATTGGCTTTAACAATGCCTAGTTTGAATACCTAAATGTTTTTTTCTTTTTTATGTTAATCATTTTGCATACCTAATTTTGTATACAGGAAGAAGTTTTTTATCCAGGGCGCAAATTTAACCATGAATTCAGCATATCATTCTAGACCCACTACCGCAGAAATTTTACGCCGGTTGTACAAAAAAGGTAGTGGGTCTAGAATGATATGCTGAATTCATGGTTAAAATTTGCGCACTGGATAAAAACTTATCCTGTAGAATTAAGTTTATCGAAACCGACAGCTGTGCTGCTGGGGAGTTTGTTCCGCCACCTTTTCCCAGCAAAGGCGCTCGGAAGTGGTGAAGGGCGGGCGTTTAGGAGGACTGTTTTACGTAACTTTGACGTTCGAAAAGTGCTGATTGTCAGCCTATTCATCTAGGTGGTCTATACGTGAAGCAAACATTTTGTACCCCTTTTTACGACGAAAATTACGCGGACAAAGGAGTATGAAATTCAGCACAGTTAAAGTTTATATGGACAAGGAGTGCAAAAAGCTAATATTTTTCGACGAATTTCGAATACTAGACGACCACTAGTTGAATAAAATAATGGCTTCTGATTTCTCTCTTACCTCTTGAGTGGGCTCCTAGCGGCCTCTTCCTTGATGGTGATTGCATCGACGGGCTCGGGGGGCGGCTCCGAAGACGTGGTGTCCTCCACCGCCGGCGTCCACTCGTTGGCCGGCTCGGCCTCTTGCTGGGGCGGCATCGGATTCGGCACCTCGTCCGGCATGGCTGTGGGGGACTCGCTTCGCTGTGAACAGCGGAAATTATTATGAAAATCTAGTGATTTTTTGATCTTCACTTTCAATCACTACCCAACCTGATTGTTTCGAGAGCAGTGGTGATAAAATTAAATACACAAAGTGAATTGCCTGCCTGGGTTCGAACCTACGACCCACAACTCCTAAGTCGCGGCCGATACCACTGACCCACAACTGCTCTTTCAATTTCTTAACTATAATCTAATTGTAAACAATCAGTGTTTCATTTCAATTCAAATAAGGCCCCTATTGAAAAACCCTATACAATGTGTTTTTTTTTTTTATATCTCTATCTCTAGGGATATATTGTATAGGTAAAACTTAAAAAAAAAAGACAACCGACTTCCGGAAAAACAGTACAAAGTGAAAAATAACTTTAATTTCGGAAGTCACTGACTTTGGATATGTCTTCCACATTAATAATCGTGCATTACATTGTCGAATAATTTTGTGTGAAAATGAATTTAAATAAAAAAGATAATTGAAAAATAGTTCGTATGCCAGTTAATTCTTTGACGGTCTCATTCATACCCTAGCGTTATGTGATATAAAAAAACACGTTGTATAAGGAACTCCCAAAGAAACTGCCAAATTTCATCAACCCATAAGACGTTTATATTTAATTTACATGACGATAAAATCAACGAGTAGGTTTCCGTTTATTCAGATTTTTCTTTATTAATTTTAATTCTAGTTTGGCACTTAATCAATTAGTCCCAAATTTTTGTGCTTATTTAAAGAAATCTTAATTTATAACTTGAACTCATCAGGATATTTCTGAAATTCTTTTTAGCTAGCTTAGTTATGGGCTCAGGTCGCAACTTTTTTTTTTATGAGTCACGATATGCTGATCGTCTGGCCATCCATCCAAATCCTCTGGCTGTTAAACTGCTAGACAACAGGGAATCTGTCAATCGACTTAAGTTATATAAAGAGAGAGAGAGAGTGGCAATGGCCCCGTACCTGAAACGCCAACTATATTCAAGCAACCAAACTGACCAATGAAAGTTACCGAAAGAAGAAAAAAAATCCTACAACATAAACAGGTACTAACTTCCCGTCCGCCGGTAAGACCCTTGACCTGCAGCAGCTCAGCTGTGTGGAGGAAGCCTGATAGCTCCTGACGACGCACGTGCACCTCTCCGCGGTACATAAACTGCAGCAGCTGGCGCAGTTCTTGGTGTGCGACGTCCTTTAAGATCACTATGGGATGTTCACACGGGTTCATCTGTGAACATAGAGTGTTGGGTTCAATCATGGTTGTATCTATATATTAATACGTGAACCAAAACTTTGTACCCCTTTTTACAAAAATTATGCGGACGGAGGAGTATGAAATTTGGCACAGTTAAAGTTTATATGGAGAAAGAGTACAAAGCTAACATTTTTGATTATTGCAGATTAAAATTAAAATTAATTATGGTCTAATTTCGACCACTGGGCAGTTATAGTGTTACGAATTGCCTTTAATCACCTCATGGTACTTTCATACAAATACCTACACATACTTTCATATATTCCAGTTTCATTCCATTTTAATTTATCGACACGAAAAGGACAACATCCCATTTTAATTTGCTTGATTGCTAAACTCACATCCTACCACGCACACTAACATCATATTCCTTCACCATCATCAAAGTTTCCCCAGAAAGCCGTCCAATGCTAGACATATTCCTCCCCTAAGTTCCGTTTCTTCGACCGGATATTAAACTTCAAATATTTCTTAATCTATATTTCGGTATATAAGAATAAATTGCTTTCCGTTCTCGCTAAAGCTCAAAATGACGTTTTAATAGGTGGTTTGAAAACAAAATACGAAAAACTCAAAAGAAGCGCTGAAACATCCGAACTATCTAAATTTTGTATCAACAGGATAGGGTCATCTAGCCTCAAATATTTTTAAGTTTTATGAAAACAATGCAAAGACAAGAAGAGAGAACGAGAACTTCTAGTTGAAGAGAGTACCCATGATCACACAACAGATTATGCATTTCTTACTGTACACAAAATATAAACAAACTTCCGATATGTAAAGCAACAAGACGGGTGGTCTTGTTGTTAGACCACTCAAATGAATGATGTTGGGTAACAAGGTCGTATTCATGACAGCCGCAACAAGCAATGATAATATGATTGCAGCAAGATGGATTGGCCTATGTGAATGGCACGACCAGAGAGGGACGACGCCATTTATGTGTTACAGCAGCACGCGTAGCATCAAAGAAACGGGTTTTGTCGACGGAACAATAGACAAAATGACAGATTGTAGAAAGATTGCCACCGTCTTAAGCACGGCGATGTTAAAAATACAGGGTTAGCATAAGAACCGTAGACAAGCGTTTTGTCGTCGGAAGAGTAGACGAAATTGACGTTTACGCATAGACAGTTGACAGATTTTCACCGAAATATGTCGGCAAGCAATTTCTATTCTACACGAGAGTAGAAATAGAAAGCTTCATGCTAAGCCTGATGAAAAGAAGTGTTTCTATTCTTCAGTCGACAAAAGCCTATGATGAGCAAGACAACCAATTTTCTCTACTTTTGACTCTTATGGGTAGAAACATTTTATTAATTTACTAAAACACAGAATTACAATCATTAGAATCATCTATACAACCCTAAGTTCATTTAATCCCACTGAAACTGTTAAAATAAAAAATATTTTTTTATTTTAACAGTTAATTAATTTCGACGGAAACATTCGTTAATTCCAAATATATGTATAACTAGCTTCCGCCCGCGCTTTGCCCGCGTGGAACTCGGAAATTATCCCGCGGGAACGTACTACCGGGATAAAAAGTATCCTGTGTATTAATCTAGGTTATAATCTATCTGTGTGCCAAATTTCATCCAAATCCATTCAGCCGTTTTTGCGTGATTGAGTAACAAACAATCATCTTCACAAATGGACGGGCTACCCTTTTTACCCCTTTAGGGGTAGATTTTCGAGAAACCCTAATACACATTATTCTTTATTTTTGGTTTAACGTATAAATACTGAGTTTGGAGTTAATCAGACCGCGCGTCAAAATTCTTCCATACAAACTTTGACATCCACCAATCCCCCTTCAGGGGGTAGTTTAGAAAAACAATAAATGACCAACCTTATAATTTACTTAACTAAGTATTAGTGCCAAGTTTCAAGTTTATTAACTCAAGGAATAAGATATTTTATACAAAAGAAATCCCCACTTTTTACCCACTTAAAGGTCCAATTTCCAAAAACCCCTTCTTAGTGCTCCCCTACATTATAAAAGGAACCCGTGTGCAAAATTTCACGTTCCTAGTAACTAGTAGTTTCGGCTGTGCGTTGATTGATCAGTCAGTCAGTTTCTCCTTTTAATGTATAGAAGATATTTATATACTAGCTTCCGCCCGCGGCTTTGCCCGCGTGAAAGTCGGAAATTATCGAACGAGAGATCGCTGCCGCCGATCGCCTCCACGAGGACACGGAGGTGCACGCACATGCCGGGGCAGACCTCCGCTGTATGCTCCACCGTGTCCTCAGGGCGATCTTTGCAATGGAAACACCCGGGCGTTTCCTCCCACCTTATGCTAAACAGGAAGCTCCCGAAACAGCCGTGTCCGGTGAGGTCCTGCGTCAGGCGGAAGACGAGGACACCATGCCACCTCTCAAGCCACTCCTCAAAGATGGGACTTACCGCCGCAATCGTTGCGTGCCCAATATTTAATATGGCTCAGGTGTAAGTGTAGGTACATTATTTACTTCTCCACAGAAAACTCTTCAAACAAACTATATTCCCCTTTTCACCCTCAAAACGTTTTTTTTTTTTTCAAAGTCTTTTGTTTCTTTTACATTGTTTGACTTATAGGTTATTTATACCAATTTTCGAGTTAACCAAGACACGCAGGAAAATCATCCTTTGTAAAATTAACTACCCTTTTTTACCCCTTTAGGGGCAGGTTTTCGAAAACCCTGATACACGTTATTCTTTATTTTTGGTTTTATACATAAATACTGAATTTCGAGTTCAGTCCGCGCGTTAAAATGCTTACATACAAACTTTGACACCCCCCAATCCCCCTTTATTATGGGGGATTTTAGAAAAACGATAAACAACCAACTTTATAATTTACTTAGATAAGTATTTGTGCCAAGTTTCAAGTTTATTAACTCAAGGAATAAGATTTTTTATACAAACAAAATCCCCCTTTTTCACCCCCTTAAAGGTCGAATTTCCAAAAACCCCTTCTTAGTGCTCCCCTACATTATAAAAGGAAGCCGTGTGCAAAATTTCACATTCCTAGTCCTAGTAGTTTCGGCTATGCGTTGATTGATCACTCAGTCAGTTTCTCCTTAGAAGATATATATATAGATAGATAGATTTAATAATAATATAAATAAATATTGATTTACATGGTGTCTACATCCTTTGGGTATTCTTCACTAGCAGATAACAAACAGGTCTTCAATCCAATGCTATGTGGTTAGTACGAACATAATAGAGCTATTTGCTTTAAAACAAAATAGTTATTATGAGATGACAACCACATAGCATTGTAGCACAGTGGTTGCTGGAGTTCTGAAGACTTCTATGAATTGACAGTTAATAGATTCCTCCATTACAAAAGGTATGAGTTTCTTTGATTAATTAATTAAATATGGCAAAATATTAGGTGCTTCTTCAATCCAATGCTATTTGGTTTTCATCACATAATAACTGTTTTTTAAATTTATTATTATACCTTTATTTAGATAAAGACAATACTGAAAATTCATAAATATCTTCTATGTAAGGGACATCATTGTTTGAAAATGCCTCTTTAGTAAACATGGTCAAAACTGCAATTGATTATGTAGATAGCTAAGAACAGTTTAAGTGTTTGATCTATACAATAAACAACTATTGTATTAGCCTTTATAATAGCAGATATGTATAGTTTTTATTTGTTTAAGTTCCAACATAGAGATATGGAACAAAGGTCGTTGTAACAATAATAGAAGTGATTCATTAAATTTCTTCATATTAAATACATGTTTAAAGCAAAATTCGTATCCTTCAGGTATCAGATGATATTGGGTGCAGTATTTAAGAGTTATTTTTTCAGTATCATGCTCACATTGTCATGTCATCTGTACATTTCTATTCCCATGGAGGTATAATGCATAATTATGTTCTTTTTATAGGCTCAGATGTAGTGGAGGTTTTTGTTTTAATGCCCAACATCACTAACTCTAAGCAACTTTTATGAATGCCTAGAACGAAATGTTAGTAAAAATGTATGAAGATTTCTATGGATGCTTTATCCAATCTAGCAGTATCCTTACAATAGAACTTAAGTTACTAATTCCCAATATCTTTTATAACTATGCTACACTTCAATTAATGTCTGATAATAAATGTTAGTGAAAATGGACAAAGCCTGCATTTCTTTTCATAGTTATATCTAAATCATTGACGCATAGAATAGAGTCTTTGTATTATGAACAAAAGATATCTATAGTGTCAACCTATGTAAGAAAACCACAAGTATTAGCCACATGTTATGCTGCATTTGTTAAAATCCTGTATCTGTGTACATTTTGTATTTCAATATAAATAAAGCTATCATTTCAATAAATTAACCAAAAAGCTTACCCAATTCAATGAGGAACAGGGCCAAAATCAAAGTAGGTTGTATCACAAACGAGATAAATTTCAGACTGCTCTCAAAAGGGCATTACAAATTGGCAAGTAATAATAATAGCAGACGTCCTCCCCCTTATCTAACAGAGGTGAGGTGAGGTGTGCAGGGAAAGGTACAGATCAACCCTCCTGTCTGTCTGCCTCCCTATGTGAGGGGTGGATCGCACAATGCAGAAACATAACTAGTTATCTATAGACAAAAATCCATACATTACCTGTCACACTGGACACAGAGCAAACTTAGCATAATGTTTGTATACAACCTTTCATCAGTGATTCTTTGTTTGTGTCTCATGGGGGTAGGTACAAATAATGAGAAATGTTATTTTTCTTGATAATTAGCTTGAATAGCGTAAAAATATATTGAATATCTAACTCGATTATAGTTTTGTTCTAAGAATTTCAGTAGGCATAATGATGAAAAATTATGCGAAATTAATGAATCATACCTTGAAAAGTTCCTTGAAGTAAGGGCTGCACACGGAGAGGATCAACTTGTGAGCGTGCACGTACTGGCCACCGGCTGCTAGGGTCACGTCTACCAGGTCTTCGCCCTCCAGCAACGCATGAAACGATTGTGACAAATTCGAATGGAAATCGTTCCATCGAAGCGAGAACTGTTCGGGAATAGCCATCCCGCCGACAAACCCCGACAATCACGAGAAAAAAACACTAGACGCCCTCCTAACACTACCTGTACCACTTTCAGAATAGCAACGCGTCCCAACAGTGATACATAACTGAAAACTCAAACGCGAATTATTGCCCACGTATACGAATCGGGTAGAAACGTTCTATTTCTTAAACATTATTTACAACGCATCACTACGACGGTACCCGTCTCCGCGATTATTTATAATACACAAACAATATTGACTGACATGGCAATACAATGGAAAAATAATCAAAATGTCGCTTGGTTTGGTTTGCTACGCGGATTCTTCACAATGCACCGTTCATTGTCCGTGTCCGACAAACAACATGAACATTATGTCAGAAGTGATGAAAAAAACTGAAAATGAGCATTAATTATGATATTTTTATTATTTGAGAAATAATTATTTATGACATTTTTAGCAATATTTTCATAATAATAATTTTTATTTAGCAAATTATTTTAAAAAAAATGTCGTACTAGAAGTGTACCATAGACCTTTTTTAAATTGCATGTACTATAGACTACATATAGTTATTTGGCTTTATTTTCTATCTGTAGACTGTCGATGTGGGGATGTGGATGTGGGCGGTATGGGGACAGAGTGGGGATGATATGTAGTAGTCGTGGTATGTCATCATACTTAGAGCATTTAACCTATCATCATATCATCATGTATCAAGGTTGTGCCGCGTGTGGTTTTGATACATTTTTGTTATATTTTAATGTTTAAGATCATGTTCATAAATTATCTCGTTTTGAGAACAAACTTAATAGGCACGTTTAAAAATTTGAAAAAAAGATGCATGACTAAACAGAAAAGAGGCAAAGTTTATAAAAAGCATTAATCTGTACAGCAGGTCACTCGAAACGGGCATTCGCTGAGCGAGACTTCGTTGTGGTTCACCAAAGAGCGTAGTAGTAATAATTTATCTGAGATTAAAGGTAGTTCGATATAGCCTATTTATCGCAAACACCCTGCCTGATTTTAGAAGGTACAGACGCCAGCACATCAAGCCACCCCAAACCAACTCAATGCCCCAAACTGTCAAATTTTCCCAATTGAACATGAGCCTTAAAATTTTGTCATAAAGTTGAAAATCTTTTGAACCCCAAGATACAGACTAACTGTCTAGTTTGGGGTTCACTGACAAATAATGTAATGTAACTATCTGTAGGTAATATTTAAATATTAAATTTTCTCAAATATTTATATTTCTGTCTATCAAAGAAATTTGACAGATGGGGTAGCTTGATGTGCTGGCATCTGTACACTCTCTTAGCAGCGCCACTGATGTGTGCCACGATGCTAAAAGCCTAAATGTCCAAACCGAAACCATTGATGACTCATGACGTCATTATCATCGTTCGGATTTCGCTCACCCCGCTCACCTTCAGCAATATCTGTGCGTGTATGTCATAAATAATGCCTTGAACATTTACCGAAATACAATTCGTGAGGCGTGAATGGATACATACAATTTTACTAATTTATTTCTGGACTAGCATCTGCCTGTGGCTTCGCCCGTGAGGATTTTAGAAATTATATCACGAGAACGCTGAGCGCCAGTTCTCATAATTTTGAGAACGTGCACAGTCTCGTCTCAATCTATCATGTCATTTTTGACCTCGAACCTCCAAACATAGCTTAGTAGCCTTTGTCCTTCCTCAGAATGCCAACTATTTCCTTGCCTTGTATCGAAATCCGTACTGTGGCTGAGGCGTAAAAGTTAGATACCTATATGTTTATTGGACTTGCTTCAACCCGCAGCTTTGCCCGTGTGGATGTGAGAAATTATCCCATGGGAACGTGGTACTGGGATAAAAAAAGTAGCGTATGTCCATCCCCAGGATGCTATCTATCTCTTTGCCTAGTTTTATCGAAATCCATTGTGTAAATTTATTTTCTTTTTGTAAAACCCTAATTAACTTCTAAAATAAAACTAACCTAAGTTGTGTCAAAATCGGTCCAGCTGATTCGGAGATTAGCCGGAAACACTTTAATTTTATGTTTGTTTGATTTCAAAATTCGATGAAAAGTTCCAAAATAAAACTTTTCCAACCCTACGTCAAGTTTGTAAATGCCTACGTCTGACAAATGTCAACTTCAAAGTCGTATTCAAAGTCAACTCGTTGACATTGACAGTCGTTGAACTGTCATTAGTTGATATTATGCAGTGCCAGGCAAAGGCATGCGGTGTAATCAAGCTTCTATTTCTTTTATTTACGTGTAATGAAAGGATCATTGATTCGACCATGAAAGTGCAATGAGCGTGAACGAACACCCATAATATGTAAAAGTTCGTGACCGACCGCCAGGTTTCACGACGCGTTCACTAATCGATCATGTTAGTTTAGCTCGCTGTTAGTATAATTACATACGTGGTTGCGCGATGTCGGCTCTGAGCGCGCAGGAGCGAGCGGAAGCGGCGGATCGCGCGCAAATGCTGATGAAGATCCTGAGCGCATCGGTCTACGCGCTGGCCTCGTTTATGATTACCGTGGTAAACAAGACTGTGTTGACAACATACGCCTTCCCTTCATACCAAGTGCTGGGTCTGGGGCAAATGGTGGCTACAATCACGGTGCTGTGGGCCGGCCGTTTCTTCCGGGTGGTGCAGTTCCCGCCATTATCATCAGACATTCTGAAACGAATCTGGCCGCTGCCAGTAATCTACTTAGGAAATATGGCAACAGGACTCGGTGGTACCAAAGAGCTCAGCCTTCCGATGTTCACAGCTCTGCGGCGCTTCAGTATCCTCATGACGATGTTGGGCGAGAGGTTCGTGTTGGGCGTGAAGGCCTCCTGGTCAGTACAGACCAGTGTTTACGCTATGGTCGGAGGCGCTATGCTCGCCGCTGCCGATGACGTCACATTCTCGTGGACTGGCTACACCCTGGTGCTGCTCAATGATGTATTCACTGCTTCCAATGGAGTGTACATGAAAAAGAAGCTGGATGCGAAAGATCTCGGTAAATATGGTCTGATGTATTATAATGCTTTGTTTATGATTATCCCAGCAACAGTGATTGCGTGGAGTACCGGAGATTTACACAGCTCTGCTGCATATGAGAACTGGGATGACTCATTGTTCCTTGCGCAGTTCCTGATGTCATGTGTGATGGGATTTATTCTGTCCTACAGTGTAATGCTTTGCACACAATACAACAGTGCACTTACTACCACAATTATCGGGTGTCTGAAGAATATCCTGGTTACATATTTGGGAATGGTTATTGGTGGTGACTATGTATTCTCGTTGCTGAACTTTGTGGGACTCAACATCAGTGTGCTGGCTAGCCTGTTGTATACATATGTGACATTCAAGCGCAAGCCCACTCCCGCTTACACCCGGCTTGAGGCACCTAAAGTAGACACGGTATAGCAGTTCCAGAAGAGAAGACCGACTCAATGCTTTACGTATTCCGTATAGTATTGAAGGTGGTGCCAAAGATGACTTTAACAGTGAGTCGTAAAATGTAAATACATTTTATCTCAAACCTATGAAACAATTTGTTGGGATTTTCTTGTTTGTAATCATAATGCTTAAATTATTTTTGTGAATCAGCAGCATTTTTTTTAGTTTTAGTATTAGGGTCAGTTTGAAACAGCATCAATATTTTTTATTGTCTTTTTTATTATTTAATGCTGTGTATCGGAATATTATATGAATGTTGTACATTCATGAAATAAGCATTTGTGGTATCTTGAGTTGAATCTCTTATGTAACACTTCACAAATGCAATACCTAAAATAATCAAGTTATACATATGTCAATAATTGTTGCAGAAATTATAACAAACAAACAAACATTTATGTTATTATAGCTGCATATGTTTATTAAAAACAGAAACATTAATAAGTGTATTATGCACCAAGTAAAAAAAACTTAAAAAAGATTAACTTAGGGTAAAAAACGATATCTACCATTGCAAATACTGGCAACGTTGTTAAGTTTTACAGCTACGTATAATAGCTTATTCAAAGAGAACTGATTGCATTAAAGTTTACCTGAGGAATTTGTCTGAAAAAATATTTTAAGCTGTAATACATGATTGTGTCGTCACTAAATCTACAATTATTATTAAAATCCATTTGGTAGTTCAGAGATTAGTACGTATATTTCTAACAAAATTATATTTCAGACTTCACTTGAACCAATTCATAAATTGCTATAATATTGTATATCTGTCTTGAACTTTTAAAAGTTTACAAGTTTTTTCACTATTGCCATTATTTATAACATCACAAAAACGACTAAAATTTAAAGTAACACTGCTGTTTGCATTCAAACAACAAAGCTTTTAGGCACCAAAAACCTGGAGACAAGATGCTAGTAGTCAAAATCCCCATTGAAATCAATCCAATATCAACAATACGCGTTGATGTCGACACACAATCTGTTACTATGGATTCAATACATGATTCTGAATCCCCAGAGCGTTGATAAATTTATGCTATCAAAAATGTTTTGCCCGCGTAGATATTGCACTTTTCTATGAAACAGCAGATTTTTTTTCTGATAAGTGAAGAAGATTTTTTACGTTACGGGGTCTAGAATCGTGTGCTGAATACATAGTTTCAGTGTGCGCGTCGATGTCCCTGCCAACCTGTACTTCTGTCTCGCTCCAACTTCATCTTTTCATCGCATTTCCGAATACAAAAGAGCTTTCCTCCCTTTTTTAAATTAAGTTAAAAGAGTATTAACAACTCTATAAACTTCCAAGTTGATTCAGAGCGTCTGGTCTGCACCAAGTGCAAAGGCAAATAGAAATCCGACGACTGACGGAACACGAAGTTTGCCGAGGAACGTTAAGAAAATAGTTGTATTGTACGTCTCTGAGTTAAACTACATTTTGAAGTGAAAAACACAAGTGACAATATAAAAATAATATACAATAAATCTCTCAATAATAAATGAAGCTAGTAGTTAATAAGTTATTTTCATAAATATGAGATTTTCCATACATATTAAAACAAAATAATCACTCGCTTGAATCTGTTTCGGTATTATTCTAATGGAAATAAGGGTTCAGGCAGACATTCAACTTAAAAAATCCATTCTGTACAACTTGTACATGTTGGATTTTTGAGCGAAAAATCGAACCATCTATACATTGGTATGTTGTACAGGAAGGATTTTTGAAACGGTGCTGTGAGACCTTAATCGTTGTAGCTATTGGAAATCTTTTTTAGGAGACTTTCATTAATTCATTACTCATTTGTCTTCGAGATTAATTGCTAACTGCAATCACAGATTCTCCCCATAATTCACCCTGCTTAAATAGGGACTTAATGAGCATAATCAGTCTATAGGTTCCCACTGCTGGCACACGTCCTCCTCTCGGTGGTGTGTGTCATAATCCGCCACGCGGGCCCGGTCGTAGTTCGTAGATATCATCGAACGTTTGGTTCTAGGACATGCCGGTTTCCTCACGATATTTTCCTTCAACGTTTTGAGAGCAGTGGTGATGAAATTATTTACACAAAGCAAAAACCTACAACTCGGTAAGACAGGACCATTACCACTGGGCCATCACAGTTCTCAACTTAAACGCTTATTCGAATTAATTCATTTTGTACATTTACTTAAAAGCCTTGAAATTATAGTGAGATACGAGATATTTGTGTTATCATAAACTATGTTTAACCAAGTTTCTTTCACATAATTATATTTTTGTTGAAATAAGGCTTGAGATACTGACTCATGAGCAATATTATACTACATAGATAGAACATTATTTAATTAATACTTTTTGCACTCATCATTTTAAGTAGCGTATAAAGATCGAATATAATTATTATTGCACACATGCATATCTATAGCTTGACCGATACCGCTGTACCGCGCCTTAGGTATGCGCGGCGAGGCGAGGGACGGGACGGACGAATGAGCGGCTTGCACTGACGAATCAGCGGCCTGCACTGCTCCCCCGTCTCGCTACGCACATACCTAAGGCGCGGTACAGCGGTATTGGTCAAACTAATAATAATTTTTATACACACATCTTACACGGTAAATATATAGATGTTATATTATGTTAGATTTTGTAGAAACCTAAACATATACAACATGTAACATAATTAACGCAAGACCTCATATACCCCAATGACCACAACATATTTATTTAAAAGCTAACAGTGGCCCTAGTGTGAGTTTCTGTTAACCATCTCGAACAAACGCATCGACCGCGTTCGGCGCTCGGATTGGTCCTTCACCAATCCAGGGCTAATCGGAGCGCCAAACGCGCACGATGCATTTGATCGATTCGAGATGGTTAAATGTGTTATTATTAAGAAAATCCTGTTGCATTGCTTTATGCATTTAAAATGAAGTCTTCATCATCATCATTTCAGCCGAAAGACGTCCACTACTGGACATAGGCCTCCCCTAAGCTCATGTGGTGTGGGGGGGGGGGGGGGGGGGGTTGCCGTTGCGGGTTGGCGACCGCAGTTTGGTCTTAAAAATGTATAGAGAACGCTGCAGCCCATTCTCTAGTAAGTCCCTTAGCCGCCTTCTACGACACCCACGGGAAGAAATGGTGCTATTCTTTTAGTCCGGCACCACACAGTACCAAAGTACCAAATGGAGTCTTACAGTCTTAAAATAAAACCTAGCCTAAACCCAAGTATATTAGAAGTTAATGTACTTTTCCCCCAGATATTTTAAACAGACATAACTTTTTATAAGTTAAGCTGTTGGTCCCGGCTGTCATTCGTGGATCTTTGACAGTCGTTACGTGACGTCAGAAGCCCGAAAATCTGACAACCAGTCTTACCAAGGGGTATCGAATTACCCAGTAACGGTGTTGTGAAGGTCAGATAGCCAGTCGCTCCATATAAGGTACTGGTATTCAGTTGCATCCGGTTTGACTGGAAGCCGATCCCGTCATAGTTGGGAAAGGCTACATAGATGACAACGTCATCATTTCAGCCGGAAGACGTCCACTGCTGAACATAGGCCTCCCCCAATCTCTGCCACTACGACCAGTTCTGTACTTCCCGCATTCAGCGGATTCCTGCGGACGCAGGTGATGATGATGATAAAAAGTAACAGAAATCGGTTCAATAAAATTAACAAACTACTTTCAGGACTTGCTTTTACTATGTTACACCTTGTATAAAATAATTACTTAAAATAGTAAGTATTAAATGGTATGAGATTGTTGGTAAAAGTTAATTTTTCCTGTTTTATAACGTTCATTTTCATGCAGTTTTAACGAGTTGCGAGCGATAAGATAACACACGGAGAGAGCAATCATACTAAATTGTATTTTATGATACATATACTAGTTGTTTCATTAACTTTTTTTTTTTTTAAACTTGCGTCTACGTTAAAGTGCTGTAAAACGACCATCCATCTACAAATAGCGAAAGGTCACCCATTCATTCACTCACTGATTAAACACGAAATCACTGGACCTACAAAATTGTGCTCAGAAGTAGATTATGAGTAGGAGACGCCAGCTAAGAAAGGATTTTAGGAAACTCCTACCGTAAAGGTGTAAAATAGGGGGTAGAAGATTGTGTGTTTTTTTTATTCCTTAGGCCATGCAATGCTATTTTTGAGACATATTTAATTACTTTGCACCTACATCAAAACCTGTAAGGTTTGACCTTTGACCTAGAATGTCCTAGAATCATGATAGGATACTTTTCATCCCGCCGGTGCCGCGAGAGCAGCTAGTTATATACTCAACACTGAAATTAATTACTATTAATTAAGTAATGCCTCGTTGATGTAGCGGTCGCAAGCGCTACTGCTGAGCATGAGCACCTAGGTTAGATTCCCAGGTCGGGTAAAGTGGTACCTATTGGGTTTTTCTTTATGGAAAATCTCTGGAGTGTGGATTTGTGCCCAGTTAATGGCAGTAAGCTGGAGACACAGGCTTCCTCTTGGGGAGAGGCCGCCACTGCTCTAAACACTAAAGCGCTGAAAAACTATAATTTCGCATACACCAACTATCAAACTATCAAAACCACACTGACAACCAACTTCCTACTGGACGGCCACAAAGTAAAATGTATACGATTATCTACAAAATCACGATTCGTTTAGAACGCATAACTGTAATAATTAATAGAAGAACATAGCTATCTTCTCTTAATGTACCTACATCATTTAGTTAATAGTCATGTCTATTCTTCCGTCGACAAATCGGTGCTCGTGCTAAGCCTGCTGGGTTCGAACTATATAAAAAATAAAGTGTAGGTACTCGTACCTACCATCGACAAGAAAAGTAGAATATATGTCCATTTATACCATGGGCAATAACTATTTTCCTTTAAAAGAACTAGTGGTCGCCCAGTAGTGGAAATTCAACCAAAAATCATTTAAAAAATATACTAACATTATGACTGCCGACGTCGTTGTTGTAGTGGTCGCAAGCGATGCTGCTGAGTGTGAGGTCCTAGGTTCGATTCCCGGTCGGGCAAAGTGTTATTGGGCTATTCTTTTTGGAATTTCTCAGTAAACAGACCAGAGCCTGAATTTGTGCCCGGTTGATGGCAATAGGCTCTGCCAGGGATGCGAGTTGTTCGAATGAGATACCGTGGCACACAGGCAACTGGAGGAACACGGGTTGGTTTTAGTTAGTAGAAGTCTGACACGCCCTCCTGCACCACCCAGAGCGGGAGAAGTGATTTGAAGTGTCTAACTGCTCATCACGGGTACTACCTCTGTCATGGACACGAAGCCTGGTGAGACAGCGTCAATTTTAGCCAGGCCCATCAGTGAGTTGGAGTCCGCGACTAGGTTCCCCTTACACAAACACAAACAAAACAGGAACAAAATAAATAGGTACAGTATTCCCCAAGTTGCATTGTATTCAATACAACTTAAGGAACATTATACCTATTGTGCCATCTTCTGGACATACCAACAATACATGCACTGCGCACAGGTGCCACAACTATACAACACTAGCATTTCGCCCTCGCAGTGGTCGGAAATTATCCCACGGGAATGTACTACCGGGTTACGTTAATCCAGGTTATAAACTATTTGTGTGCCAAATTTCATCTCAATCCGCCGTTTTACTGGAACTGTGACGGACGGCGCATCGCAAACGCGAAGCAATGACTGTCATGTGCAAGCAGCTAGTGACAATTACATCACAGGCTCAAAATACTGCGCTAAAGACACAGTCGCGTTAGGAAACTTACGCGAAAAAGGCTTCACGCCTTCGCCAAAGTTCTCAGCCGACCCTTGCTGGTGCGGCATCGATTGTTGAGACACAAGCGGAAGGCCCAGCTGCTAAAACCAATACAGTGGATGAGGCCGACTTTACTCTGGTTGAGGGCAAAAGGGGTCGTTCGCGACGCAATCGCAACAAACGAGGTACCGCCCCTGCAATTGTGTTCCTGTATATTTCTGTGGTTGGACCCACAGACGTCGAAAGATAAGCTCCTCCAATACAGCATCAGGAGGAGCTAAGGTCAATTCGGTGCCGAGGAACGGAAGTTGCTGATGCTGTCGCGGTTGAAGTCAACCAGGACTATAAATTTTAAGTCCTACTTCCTACAGGTTCCCCGCGACGCAAAAGGCGGTCTTCGTACCTAAACGTGCACCAAAAAAGCCAAATTGCTTCTGATTCCG
Source organism: Polymixis flavicincta (assembly GCA_949987655.1). NCBI lineage: Eukaryota > Metazoa > Arthropoda > Insecta > Lepidoptera > Noctuidae > Polymixis > Polymixis flavicincta. The sequence continues at coordinate 2,006,345 of OX465171.1, read as the reverse complement.
TACCAAACATAAAAAAATCTGAGCCTGATAATTTGTTATTACGACAGACGAGTATAAGGTTTGTTATTATTATGTTTCTTAGAGAAATTTTATCTTTAACATTGGTGCCGATTCTGTTGTACAGACGCCAGCATATCAAGCTACCCCACCCCAATCTGTCATATTTCTTTGATAGTTTTTCAACTTTATAACAAAGGAATAAGGTTTATGTTCAATTGGGAAAATTTGACAGTTTGGGATAGCTTGACCTGCTGGCGACTGTACACCGAACTAAACTATAACTAAATTCCTTACTTTTTTCTTTATGCGATTCTTAACGCTATTCTGCAAAAAAGTATCTCTAAATTTAGAAACAATTTTGACACAACTAAAATCGAATTTGACAATCGCGACTCGCACGTGGTATGTTTTGGCTTCGCAATGTGGTACTTGTTTGCCCTACCCCGTATTTTTTTTTAGAGCCAAAGGCGCGCATGGGCGGCAACCTCGACGTGATTTATATGGAATTTTCACTTTTTACATGGAAAATATGAAAAATTATTACCCACACGTTGAGTTTTAGAGGTGTATTGGGGTTTCATAAAGGGGGTCGAAATTTTCATTATATTTAGAACACACCATTTTCGAGATATAAGCAAAATAAAAGAAAAAAAAAGCAGTACTATTTTTGCACCAGAAGTCGAGGTGTCGGTGTGAATTTTAGTTCTTGACAACTATTTTTTTATTCCACACCTATATAATCGCGATTAAAAATAGTCTGATTTAGTTAGACAGCCAAAATTTTAGGTTGAATAGAATAATGTAATTGAAAACAACAGAATAGCGAAATTGCCATTTTCACCAAACTAATAATTCAGTGCAATCTTGGTGCTGTCAAACTAAAATATAGTTAAGTTGTGTCACTTTAGCCAATTTCAGAATGGGAAATCGTCGTTTGACAGGAATAAACGAAATTTTGGTGATTTTTAGTCTAGTTTAGAGAATTCTGTGACAACAGAATCGGCACCAGTGTGTCACATTTATCTATGAGTTCTAACAATTAGTCGACTCGAACGAATTAACTCGCTTGAAACGGGTGAATTGGCTGGCACCTTGAAATAATATTATATTTTCTCTAAGCGACTCGCACCAAGTTAATTTATTTGTGGGCAAATCGGCATTTCCAGAAATGCGTATTAGAAAACTGGCATGTTTTTTTTTTTTTAATGTTGTAATTACATTTAAAGTTAGTGTACTTTGGTTGTTTTCTTAAAAAAAAAAAAAAAAAAATCTGCTATTGCCTAATAAGCCCATAGTTCAAACGTTCTGTCCATTTACAATATTGAGGGCGGATTTTTCATAGTCGAATAGCTTTTATCAGAACCATAAATATGAGAGTTTGTCATATTGTCTATACAAAAAAATTAAAAAACCGCCGATACAAAGAAAAACTCAAAAAGTAAAATAAAATATTTATTGGCCTTTTAAGTTTAGGTAATATTTCGATCAAGGCATTGTGAAGCCGGGGGACGGCTTATGAAAATGCTAGGCCTCTTCTGTTTGGCGTTTTCTTTGACCGTCCCCCGCCTTGACAATGCCGTGATCAAAAAATTACGTACAACTTAAACGTATCATCATACACCTGATCACACACACACACACACACACACACTGGTTGCGAGTACAACGCACCTGCCCTTACTGAAGAACATCACCAATAGGTCACTTTAATATGTCCTCCTAGGGCGTCCCGTCCCGACGTTTCCACTCACATCTACCATTTGTTAGTCGCAATATTTATTCAGTCCTATACCTAAGTCGTCGTATTGAAGAATAAGCCTTGAAAGGAATTAGCGATGGTTCCAGGCAGTCCCATTTGAATGGACTGGAGGTATCACTAAATCGGCTTAAGTCCGCGCGCTGTTTGGTATTTCTCGCGATGTCTATATTCGTGCTGGGTCTAACTACCTCTCTACCGAAATACCTAACTGATAGCCGTTCACCAAAAGCCAGCAAACAAACGACATAAGGAATAAACAGTTATTATGTAAAACAGGTCTCTATTAAAATAGACGTCAACTGCAAACCGATTGTAATGAGCGTTTTATTGAATAATTCTTCATGATAAGGTGTTTGTGCCCACATAGTTCAGCACCCTAATTGCGTAACGCACGATCAATCTGAATCATTTTGAAATAGATTGCTAATCCATTGCTTCATAACTTCATATGTTCGAAAAATGTGTCTGCTCAATAACGTAAATAACGCAATGAATATTGTTGAACTGTCAAAGTTGAACATATTGATCGTGTGTTACGCAATTAGGGTACATACCTAGGTTTTGCAGTTGAAGGTCCCGGCCAGCCCGCGGTATTCAAATGTTTCTTACATTTTTTGCAATGTGCAGGTCCGTTCTAGCTTGTATTTTGATTAAAATGTGATTCGTGACAGTAACACGTATATTTTATAGGACTGTAATCATTTAAAGCATCAATACAAGCCTCTAAATTCATTTAATTCCATTCAATGACTATCTATCTATATATAGATATTAATACGTGCAACTGAAACTTTGTACGCCTTTTTACGAAAATTACGTGGACGGAGGAGTATGAAATTTGGCACAGTTAAAGTTTATATGGAGAAGGAGTGCAGAAAGATAATATTGGTATAAAGGAAAAGTTTTTATGCAGTCCGAAAAATATGCTGAATAGGGTATTTTCCGATTTGATAAAAGTTATTTTAATTTGAAGATTGGGACGATTTAAATAACAGAAAAATAAAAATAAATTTATTAATACACATTTTCTCAATTAAAAACGATTAAAATCTAATTTTCTTTTGTTTGTTTTGAATTTACCGCCAAACCGCTCTTACGAAGACTTTTTATCACGTGACATGTGACCTATGCATGTGACGTCAACTCTGTATAAACGGCACTGCCACTGGTACAAATACTTAGTTAAGCGCCGTTTTAGAAGTATTTGTGCACAGAGGCACCGCAAGCCAGTAATATCACTTTTTATCCATTAAAAATCTTGTTAATTATAAACTCGACATTCACTTATTTACTTACTTGCTACTACTTTAGTTTACACAAAGTTTACGTCACGTGATTAAAAGTCATCGTAAGAAGCGTTTTGGCGGTAAATTCAAAACAACAAAAAATAAATTTGGTTTAAATCGTTTTTAATTGAGAAAATGGATAGAAAACAATTTATTTTTATTTTTCTGTTAAATACTTCGTTCCAATCTTCAAATTAGAACAGTTATTGAAAAATTGGAAAATACCCTATTCATGGTTACAATTTGCGCACTGGATAAAAACGTACCCTGTATATTAATGCAATAGAATACATTTTTTTTTTTAAACACGGTCTAATTTCGACTACTGGGCGACCACTAGTGATAATAATTATGTGAAGCCGTGCTTTAACGATCGCTAATCATATTTTGTTCAACACAGCTTGACGCTAACCTGAAAACTTCAAAAACTTGAGAAAGTGGTATTACTGGTGTGCGGTGCCTCTGTTCACAAATAGTTCTAAAACTGCGCCACAGAAAGTATTGAGACCGGTGCCGTTTAAATTACACTGAATATTAGGATAATTCCTAAACGTACAATAATTTGTACGTTTAAAAATACAGAATGTGCCAATCGCCTTATACGTATTTCTGTAATTGTCCATTCACCCAAAAGTAAATTACCTTCGTGTGAATCGCATACAGAAAATAATATATTAAGTATGTAAAAGTGTCAATTCGCCCAAAAAAAGCAATTATTTCGCATCGAAATGAAATAATTAAAATCACGTTATACTTTTTTCATGTACAAATCGATCGTGTAAAAATTAATTTACGAGTCAGGTAATAGACTTTGTAACTCGGAAATGCTATATAGATGTGCGGATCCATTTCTATGATGTACAGAGATGCTGATTGTATCGCGCTATCTTATCGTTAAAGTTTTGTGTAAGCACACTAACAACAGATTAACTATAATGCCATTACAAGTATTTTATATATCTATGTTCTAGATCTATATCAAATTATAGTGTACATTTTTAAACCAGATAATCTAATGCTCTAATCTAATCATTTTAAAATTTGATAGTGGAACCGACAACAATTCCAACATTTTTTCAGTGACGGATTTTTTGCCCAATTTTCTGCAAATCCAAGTGAAGTGCAAATCAAAAATATCGCGTCGGATTCTTCTCTCAATCTTCAACGCGCTTTGAGTTGAAAATCGAACATTATGTATGTTATGATCCCTGTTTATACATCTTAGAATTATGTAAATTTGTCAGAAAACACCCAGAGTTCTACACCACTTGCGAAGAGACACAAACAAGATACACCTTTCGACACAACAAAAACAAAATAAACATACCTCAATCCCAACTCAAAATGCACTCAACCGGCCCGCGGCGATCTCTCGCGTCCGGCCCTGGTCCAGGCCATGGTACGGAGCGAGAGGGCATGGGTAGCCGTCACCTCCTTCAGCGAAGCAGTAATGCTCGCGAAGAGGGAGGCGGCGCACGTGAGGGAGAGGCAGTCTATGCGCCCTTGCGACCCTAGCCGCCGCAGGATACGGAGACGCCCTGGGCGTCGGGAATCCCAGGCCGATTTCCGGCCACCGTAGGCATGAGCTTGCGGACGGCAAGTAATGGGTAGCTCGCTGTCAGGTAACACGCGCGCCTCAAAGAGGTGTTAGCACAAAATGATGGGGCCCGCAAGGGCCGATGCCTGCCTGCCAATTGCGAAAAAATAATCAGATGTTCCCTACATTTTGACGAGTTATGCGGATATAAATGCAGCTGATTATTTTTTCGCGATTGGCAGGCAGGCATCGGCCCTTGCGGGCCCCATCATTTTGTGCTAACACCTCTTTGAGGCGCGCGTGTTACCTGACAGCGATAATGATGAGTACAATCATGTGTTTAAATATGGTCACTAATTACCAGTCACCCTACTCGTATATATAGATAGATCCAGCCGCGATTTCATTGCGTCCGTGTACACGTCGACGTAACACTACGTTCGCAAGGACGACTTAATAAAATCGTGGCGGGATTTAATCGTGCACTGGATTTTCAAGTGTTATGTGTGATCGTCAACGCACTACTTAGCGCCGAGAGTCGAAAACCGAACCGTGTGTGTTTGGTTCTCAATGCGACCGTGGTCTTAAGTGAGACATTTCAATCCGATTTGTCAATCGTCACAAAACTATTATTTCGAGAGTAAATATGGCGGTTTTGACGTATGACAACTGTGATAACTTTAATTGAAGATGAAATTTGTCTGAGTCATGCAACGTTAGGGACAGCAAATAAATGCGTGAAAAACTAAACTTCTAACAAACAGCACTCAAAATCCTATAACGGTAAACCATAAAGGTTCAGAATAGGTGGCTAGCTACCAATATCTCGGTAGAAAAATTCCCTTCAATAAAAGCTAAATCTTGATAGTGCAATATACCTAAATCCCATGAGTGTTTCAGTGACTGAATCCTGCAACCTGCACGCAGCGATGTTACGCCGAGCGAATAAAGAATGACTCGACAGTTTATTATATTACTAGTTTCTGCCCGCTATTTCTTGTTCCTACGACCTACCCTGTTGCATCGTCTTGTTCTTAGAGTCTGACCAACGAAAGCTGTCCAAGAAAAAAGACGAGAATCAAGAGTTGTCAACCATGGCCATGGCTATACACTGCTTAAACGAAGTTCATACTATATAATTATTATTCGAGACATATTATTATGCGATATTTACATCAGTATAACCTTATTACCTCTGGTATATGGCATTTTTGGCATTATATAGGAAAGGTTGAATTAAATAATTCGTGGTCAGCTTTCGTTGGCCAAACTCTACCGACTTTTTTGTTTTTGCTTAATTCCTAGAGTGGCTCCTAGAGTGATACTAGGTACCCTATGGCCTTCTTCAAGAATTGCGCTATTAAATGCAATAATAACCTTTAAATCTGACTGGTACTTCTAGAGATTAGTGCGTTGGAACAAATATCATCTTTAATGACGAGTTGGTTACTCGTCATTAAAGATGATATTTGTCTAATTATAGATTTAGGGGAACACTTTACCACTGCTCGCAATAATCAAAACAGTTGGCATTCAAACTGATCTGAAGAGTTTATTCCAAATAATTCATATTTGTATTCATGTCACATCATTCGTGGTTGAGAATGTCTACTTCAATTAAAGCAATTTTTTCGCTATTGCCAATTTATTTTGGAGCGCATATTTATCTAAACTAGTCCGCAGTTAGGTCGGACACCAAACTGTGTCTCTGTCTTTCCTATTCTTACAGCATAAAATTCGTATGACTAGCATAACTATTCGACAGGGTATAGTATCGAAAATGACACATTTCGATAGCTTGTATTGCCTTACCGCTGTCGGAAGAATAGTCGTCGAATTAATTTAAACCACTTTAAACTGACAAAATTGACGGGTTATGATTTTTGCACAGCGTTTATAGGACTCTAACGATAACATTGATTGATGTTTGGAAATATCGAATGGTTGGAAATAGTTATGTAGTTTATTTTCTCTTAGTAGTAATAAAACTACATTTAGATTCTCAACAAAATTGCATAAAATTCAAAACGTGCCAATTATCATCCTCATACGTACTTCTGTAGTGGTCGATTCGCCCACAGTTCAATTAGCTTCGTAATAATTGCTTACAGAAAATAATAAAAATTATTTGAAATTGTCGATCCGCCCGCTTCGGTCTAGTTAATTCGTGTGAATTGATTATTACGCCAATTAATTTAATAGTTTCCAAAGTTTTCAGAAAATCGGCTACGGCACACCACTCATTATTTGAGATTCGCTTTCTAAATATGCGTAACAAACACAACTCACAAGAGGTGTCTTGTGGATTTACGATGCACACATACAGGATAATTCTTTAAACAGTGCGCAAACTGAAACCATGAATTTAGCATATCATTCTAGGCGCCCCAGCGCAGAATTTTTCGTCTAGAATGATATGCTAAAATCTGGGTTACAGTTTGCGCGCTGGTTAAAAATTTATCCTGTATAGTATCTGTGGAAGCTGTCAACTGTACACATTTCAGAGAACATTTGAGCCAGGCGTCGATACGTCTTCATATCCCCCTGACGGCCTTGTTATTAGCTATAATGCTCTCCACAGTGCAGTAGCTCGGAACTGTCTGAGATTTGTTGCAATTTTCCTCTAGATGAAATACAATTGATTTAACAGCACTAATGTAATAAGTTAACGGTAAACAACGCTGATTAAATTGAACAATCGATCGAAATTGTAAACAAATCATGTTATCAAGTGTTAGCAATAGGTAATACAAATATATTTCGTCACACAATTTTTTTCCATGTGCTTCCAATTAACCAGATTATATATATATATCTATAGAGTAGGAAATGTTTGTAAATGTAAATCTGTTAATGTAGCAGTACTGTTAACGTCATTAAAGTTCGTTGTATAAACCCAGATAATAATAAGACAGGTGTCATTTCAAACACAGAGGTACACAAACAAAAAAATAAAAGCTTGAAATGTCAGATTAGTCTCTGGGATTAAAAAACGAACTTTAGTTGGCAATCTACATTTCAATCCGCACAACGATATTCTAAATCACGATTTTAGTAAATTCACGAGTATATTTCAATTTGTATTGTAAGTTGTGAAAATCACCATAATGTGTATGCAGTGTATGTATAGTTATCAGAATATTTTGTATTGTTAGTACAGCATTTATAGAGTTATTGTTTATCGTTATCAAATATCATAATGTTAAAATAAATGTTCGTGTAATTCCAACAATGTCCATGCCATATTGATGGAATCACACGCGGCGGATAAGGGAATATAATATTAGATAATATTGGTATTACTGTCGGTTCTTTAGTGATTGTGTGCTGGGGTGGTCTATGATGACGTGGTCAAAGGAAAACGTCAAAAATATTTATTATAATGTATTTCATTGAGACAGCTTCGAGTGTGGAAACTTGAGTAATTGTTCTGTGCAACGTTGCGGGACGTTTGCGACTTTGCAGAATCACGTAGATACAGTATAACATTATTCAGGAACATAATAATTACTGTCGTGTAGACTTTCCGTGGCTAAGTTGACTATGGTGTGAACTATGCATTAGTAACGACCAAATATGGAAATGGTTTGTACGTTCTGAATTCGAAGAATATGTCGCATTCATGTTGCATCAGTCGTTTGATTTATTATTGAACACAACAGCGTTCTACCTCGCCCTGCACTGTACCGGGGACGGTTATGTACGGTACGTCTAATCGGTGGTAAATTACTAGGCGAGCGCTGCTTTCAGCTACAACAGCAATTGAAATCGCTTTGTCGCTTTAAAATTCAATATAACATTCAAATCGATATCAGTCGGTACATTAGCCTACTTAAGCGCTTTGCTAGACATCTATATTATTCAACAGTCGTGTTTCTTCGACCACGTTTCTATAAAAACTTAACTTAAAGAATGGGACTATTTAATCAAGCAATTATGTACATTAGTGGTAAGGTTTTGTGCGCATTTTGAGTCTAGATAGAACACCACATTTTTTTTATAAATCACACTAATGCAATATTTAATTACTGTCGTATTTGTTTTATCTAAGTGTTGAATTTATAAAGAAAAATATGTCAAATGGTTTTTGCGAAATGTTAATGATCTAACATCAATTGCTGTAGCTGTATCGCAATCGATGTACGAATGTAAATATACTTTTGTAAATTGAGATATAATAATTTCGCTTGTATGCACGGCTACACATCAAGCTATACATTTCCAGTATAAGCTGACCTCGCATGGTATAAGATTTCCGTACAGTGCAAAATCAGCGTAAACTGGAAATGTATAGCTTGATGTGTACCCGTGTGTACATCCGTCAAAGGGACAAGCGCCTTTGCAAAATATATTTTCTAAATTGTATCATTCTGTCGCTGCGAGCGAGACGAGCATATTATATACCACAGTATTGTAAAACTATGAAATAACAGTAATTTGTTGAATTTATGCAGTCCAGAAGTCAACATTTGTTTCTAGTAAGCGTAAACGGCAGCTGCTAGGTCTTTAAACGGACGTTTAATTTAAAGTTTACAAAATTGTTCGTGGCCAGGCTCTTAAATTATTGTATTTTACGATTCATATTACCTGGACTCGTGTGAACTATAAAACAATTAAGTTATTTCGTAAGTCGTACGGTGTTAATAGAAACTGTCGCACAGCATTATAAGTTCTAAAATCCTTTTGTGGAAAAACTGAATGTAAATGTACATAGACTAGTGTTTAAAGTGGGTTATTAGTCGACTCGCACGAATTAACTCGCCCGAATTGGGCGAAATGTAACTTGTTATGAAAATTTATTTGTGCGCGAATCGACAATTCCAAAAATACATGTTAGGCAATTGGAACGTTTTGTATTTTATGTAATACAATTGGGGGTACTTTTTCCTTATTTTTTTGTTGTTTCTTTTAACGCTTATTCAATCGGAATTGTTGATTCGCTCACGAATAAATTAACTTCGTGCGAGTCGCCTAGAGAAAACATTATATTATTTAAAAGCGACGCGCGACGGTCCACCCAATTCGGGTGAGTAAATTCGTGCGAGTCGATTAATAAGCCATAAATTTAGAACAAATGAGTGATAAGGGTATAGATAATTAAGTAGTAGACATAATCTCTAGTTTGTATAGTATTTATTGTTTTTTTTTTTTTTTCTTAAGAACTACAATGAATGTGGCAAGACGTTTGATATCCTTCACCCGGATACCATTCATCTGATATCCGGTAAAGGGATTAAACATCCAATCACTGTCTGAGGTAACAGACTGCGCAATCTACAGCCACTGTGAATCTGTGCCTAATCCTTGGGAACTATTAGACGTCTTAAATAATAGATATATCAGATTTGTTTATGGATTAATTTATGGTCATGATGTTGTTAGAAACTAACTCTGTTCTTATTAAAAAATAAGGTTTTCTTTAGGTTTGAACCATCCAGTCTATTGAAATAAGAACCTAATAGAATTCGAAATATTTACAGTTCTTTTTACAAAATTGCCAACAGCTTATAGTCCGGTGCTAAGTGGTCATTTTTGTATTTAGAACTTTACCCAAATCAATTATGAAGTTGGAAATGCAAAACTGCCTAACAAGCTCGATCGCGCTTTGTTATAATAAGGAAAAGATGTAAAAACACCAAAATTCTAATAGCGCTTATATTTTTGGGATTTATCGGTTCCCCAGAAATATTTTATGAGACTGCAGGACAACCAGTTGCGAATCGTTCCATAACTAAATATCATAGTTAAATAAATAAATACGCAATAAAAAGTTATATTTAGCACTGCAATATTAATGGAATATAGTTAGGTCTATCTAGAAATAAATATATTACAATAAGTATGTACCCAGTTTTACAGGGTCAAATTAAATTAGCTTTACCCACGTGTTGGGTATCGATATCGATAACAAAAACATATTTTTTCATCGTTCAGTGGGCGCTATCGATCTGCCGTTGTAATTTTTCGTGGAACAAATATATTATATATTTAGTCGAATTTCCAAAAAAAAAAAAAACATTTTTTTTTATTTCATGCTTTTTCTAAATTGATAATCCAACACGTGGTTAAAGTATTGCCAGATTATTTATTTTGACACTAGAGACCCGAGGCATTATTGCGTAACACACGAACAGTAGGAATGGCAGTCACATGGGCAGTTCAACGACATTCGTTGCGTTATTTATTTTGTTTAGCAGATTGTTTCTCTAACAAATGAAGCAATGGTTTAGCAATATCCTTCAAAATGATTTAGATTCTGATTTATAGTGTCTTACGCAATTATGGTGCCGGATGTGCGCGCCGCGAAGTAGATAATTATATATTTAACTATTTAGAACATTATTTGAACAGTTTCACAGTAAACTTTATTACTATTAGTAACGTGAATAAATGTTTTATTTTTTAATGAATATGGAGAGTGAATGCTACTTATCTCAGATCTTTTTGTAACAATAAGCTGTAGAGTAATCTCGATTCAGTTGCAGAATTTAGAAAAAATTGTATAATTAGAATTTTGTGATTTGTTTTAAAATTATTAGACCACGTTCCCGTTGACGTATTAAAATCGGGATGGGATTTTTTCGCACACTCGATCTTCATCGCCGAGAGATGTAAATCGAACAGTAAAATGCATTGTGCGATTTTTAACAGCAAGACTTGCAAGTCGAGTGCGCGAAAAAGAAGCCCGCCGTGATTTTATTACGTCCAAATTAGGTAGGTTAGGTAACACATCATAGATTAACTGTCAAAATGTTAAACAGGATGCCTTTACCTTCCTTGTTCCTGGTACAGAGGCCAGCACATGTAGCTACCCCAATCTGTCAAACTGATAGTTTTCACTTTATTACAAAATAATAAATATGAACGTTAAATTGAAATATTTGACAGTTTGGGATAGCTTGAAGTGCTGGCATCTGTACATAAATCAGCATCGCGTTTCAGTTTGTTGGTAAACTCAATAGATCTCTCCGGGGTACGCGGCTTTTTATTAATCTCAAAATGTCGTAACAATGCCAAAAAGCTTGCATACTTATTTTTCACACTGGTGTGACGTTCAAACATTTTTCACGCGGGTGAAGCCTCTGGTAAAAGCTAGATAAATACAGCACGTTAAGCCGTTGGTCCCGGCTGTAATTTGTGGATCTTCGACAGTCGTAACGGGTCGTCAGAAGCCCGAAAGTCAGACAACCCGTTTTACCAAGGGGTATCGTATTACCCAGTAACTGGGTTGTGGAGCTCATATAGGCAGTCGCTCCATGTAAAATACTAGTATTCAGCTGCACCCGGTCTCCAAAAGTAAAGATGCAACAATTAACCGTACCTTTTCTACATGTTTCTTCTGTATTTAAATTCCGAAACAAGTATATTTATTAATTTAAACAGTTTGCATTGTCACAAGGTTGTTTGTACTTCTGCAACTGATTCTATTTCATGTTTTGTGTCGTTTTGTTGTAACGTGTTGTATCTAACTAATCAACTGCTGATCCTGTAATCATTGCCGTGATGATATGGCTGTGTTTTGGCTATTTCTTTTCAGTTCCTTTCTTATAAGTTATTTTGTAAAATTCGAAATTTATTACAACTATCTAGTTAGTTTTTTTTAATACAGTATATGAAGTCGCCATATTATTTTGAATAATTCTATTTAGAGTAATGAATATAGAGATTTACAGAGATGTTTGTTTTATTTTTGGCAACCCCTGACGCACCGTATACAGAAATACTTTACCCACAGTGTCATTCAAAGTATTGAACAAAATTCGAATGATGAAAGAAAACAGTTGAAGCTACCCAAGAAGCTCGACCTGAATCATCATGCCGGCGACGTCGTGAAAAGATCCTATATATAAATACCACCCGTCTCCACTACTCCAATGCTTACTCAATGATGCATATCTGGTAGGCTCGCAATTCTTTTCTATCTTATAAGCACGTCTACCTGACCATGACAGCGCCCCCTGGTCTACTTCTTGTCATGCAATGCCCTTTGTAACACCATGAAGCATGAGGCTCCAGGGGCTAGTGTAAATTTTGACGTTCATTCGATTAATCGAGTCTGGTCAGGCCACGCTGGGATCGGTGCATTTCATTCATTAATTTAAAAAAAAATCTAGACTGAAATATTCTTAATAGCCTCATTGGTCTAGTGGTCGCTGACATCGCTACTGCTGAGCATGACATCTTGGGTTCGATTCCCAGGTCGGGCAAAGTGTTACGCAAATATCCTGCAGGGTAGTGTATTGTGACGGGTCTTTGAGTTCCCTAAAATAGGGTTGAGCTACACGGTGACTGTGATAGTACATTCCGTCTGTTGAGACACGACACAAATTTCTTCAAAAGGTATTTCCAAACTTAGCCCTGCCTTGTTAAACTTACATAAAATTCATCATTATAATGATAAATGATTTTATTTCTGTAAGTAGGTTTGTACAAACACTTTTACACGTCAATCATATTTTTTTCAACTAGATGAGGTCGGCGTTTCCTATCTGACTACTCTGAGAAGAAAGGCCGAAACAAACTCAGAGGTCGCAGTCTCTTTTAAAGTCCAGACATAATCTTGGTCAGATCATGTGAAGACCATGTGGATTGGTGTCTGAAATGGTCTTTTGAGGAAAGAACCACACAGGTTGAGTGGACCTGTCCATTCAGTGCACGCATGTATCAGTAATCATACGGCTCAACTCAAAACATGAGGAGCTCAATAATGTTTGGACTTTTAAAGAGACCATGACCTCTGAGTTTGTTGGGCATTTTTTCTCGGGGATCAGTCAACTACGAAATGCAAGAGTTTTTGATATATTGACGTGTAAAAGATCTACTTTAGGGTATTTTCCAATTTATTAAAAACTATTTTAATTTGAAGATTAGGATGAAATAATATAATTATGTGACAGAAAAATAAATTTATTAATATCCATTTTCTCAATTTAAATGATTAAAAACAAATTTATTTTTTGTTGTTTTGAATTTACCACCAAAACGCTCCTTCCGATGACTTTTATATCCCGTGACATCCTGACGTCAGCTTTGTGTAAACGGCATCGGCAACAAATACAGAAGCACAGAAGCTCTGCACATCAGCAATATCACTGTCTATCCATTAAAAATCCTGTATTTAAACTCGACATTCACTTGTTTACTTACTAACTACTTACTTTAGTTTACACAAAGCTGACGTCACGTGATAAAGTCATCATAAGGAGCGCTTTGGCGGTAAATTCAAAACAACGAGAAATAAGTTTGATTTTAATCATTTCAATTGAGAAAATGGATATTAATCAATTTATTATTGTTTTTCTGTCACATATTTCGTTCCAATCTTCAAATTAAAATACCTAGTTTTAATAAATTGGAAAATACCCTCCTATAGCCACCGACATTCATACAACATTTCTCACGACATATTTTCCTCATTTCTCCGTATCACATGGTATACCATACCATGATAACCGATTTCCACATAACTTTTAGGTACCGGTGCCACTTTCAGACTTCCTCTTATGTACTCACCAGGACACTAGTACTTACCCCGCGACTTCGTGAAGAATGGAGCAATGGATTGGCTATATCCTTCAAAATGATCCAGATTGTGATTGACAGTGATAGCTACTGTTTTACGCAATTAGGGTGCTAGTTAGACTGGATGCCGATCACAGTATAATTGTGAAAAGGCTTCACAAATAGAGTGATTGATCTACCTGACGATCTACGTGCAATGAAGAAATATTACTTCAAAAAGATTCAAGTTTGGCGCCGCTGCGCTGTGGAGTTGGTAGTGAAGGTACCCGGCGGGGTCATTGCGTAACACTTACGATAGCTAATGGCTTTTGTTCAAAATATGATTTTATATTTTATTTATCTATTACACAGGGTCAAATTAAATTAGCTGGCAATACTTTAGCCAAGACGTAAAGTTGGAAGACTTCCCACAAGGTGGATCGATGACCTTATGTGGGCCGGAGGAGTCCGCTGGATGTGGGAAGCACAGAACCGATCGAAGTGGTGGAGCTTGGGGGAGGCCTACCTATGTCCAGCAGTGGACGTCTTTCGGCTGAAATTATGATGATGATGACTTTAGCCACGGGTCGGGTAGGTATAAATATCAAAAACGAATGGAACAATATCATTTTTTTTTCTATCATTCGATGGACAAAGGTCACTGGCCCATAATCGGTCAGTTGTTTTGTAAATCGTGGAACATAATATATTAGATAATTTTACGACTTTTCAAAAACCAAAACAACAGTCGTTTGGTCGTCAGACTAGAGGCCACATACAGGGCTGGAATAAAACGCATAAAATTCAAAACGTGTGAATTGCCTAATACCAATTTCTAGGGTTGTCGATGCGCCCATAAATAAATTAACTTCATGCGAGTCGTCTATAGAAAATAATATATCATTTAAATCAAAAAAATCAAAATCAAAAGTCATTTATTCAAACTAGGCTGAGAGTCAGCACTTTTCGAACGTCAAAATTACATAAGCCAGTCCCCCAAAAACGCCCACCCTTCGACACTTCCTAGTGCTTTAGCTGGGAAGAAGAAGTGGCGCAACAAACTCCCTTTAACTACTTTAAATAAAAGTGTTAATTCGCCCGTTTTGGGCGAGTAAATTCGTGCGAGTCGACACTAATAAGCCCAAGTTTCCACGGACGTAATAATAACGCGGCCGGAGTTTTTCGCGTACCTACTGGATTTTAAACGCACTGTTAGCTCCGAGAGTTGAAAATCGAACATTGTGTTTTTCGACGTGCTGAGACTCACTCGCGCTGCATTCTGTTGGATTCTCTGTGCTCGGTTTAACAACAGAGTTGAAAATCCAGTGCGCGAAAATATCCTGCCGCGGATTTATTACGTCTGTATGAACGTCGACTCAGCCGACCCACTCATTTGCGAACGATCAGCAGAAAGCCTGCACCTGTGGCGAGTGTGGCGACTTGGCGAGACAATGCCTCCTTATCCGACCCATTCGTTCCATTTGCAGAAGTTCCACCTGGATATGAGTTGCCTTGGGTAACCTGAAAGTCTTTAAAAAGACTCCGGGCCCAGCACCCAAATTGCGTAACATAGATTTAATCAGAATCTGAATTATTTTGATAGTTATTACACTTATTACGAATCCATTCTTTAATAATACGAGTATGTCCGAATAACTTGTCAGCTTAGCAACGTAAACAACGCCATGAATGTTGTGGATCTGTCGAAATGAAAGCGATTCCTACAGATGGTGTATTACTCAAGTGCACACAGTACAGGATTTCCTTGCTTCAGCTAACCTGAGGGGTACCTCCCCTCAGGTTAGCTGAAGCAAGGAAATCCTGTTCAGGACTTAGATTCATACACGACTCCGCCTTGGAGTATCCACAAACGATACGATACTTATTATCATGTCCTGCGTGGTCCTGTCAGCTGACAGGACACGCAGGACATGATATTAATTTGCAGAGCTGCAAGTTACAGCAATTGATGGACGCCAGACTCGTCAGACACGTAGCCGTATTCTGGGCCGAGTGCATTTAGATTGTAATCGACACGGTAAGAAGAAGTATTTATCTCCGTTCTTTATGTTTTTTGAATTTTATTTATTTATTCATTTACACATACAATTATTTTTACAGGCAGGACCCAATGTAATAAAAAAATTTAAATAGATAGGTATCCAAACAGGGTGGCAGGGACATCAACGTACATGTTACCATGGATTCTGTTCTTGATTCCCCCTACGTTGAAATTATCATAGGTTATTTATTTGAAAAAATTAATAAAAAAATGTTGTAATAAAATAAATTAGCTGCTCCATAGATCTTGTCCGTGTACGAAAGTATTCCACTTTTCAATGAAACACCTGTTTTTTTTTATAACCAACGAAATACGAGGCGGAAAGAGTAGTAAGGATCGTAGCAGGTGGCGTTCTGTTGTTTCTACCTACCCCTATGGGAAAAGGGCATGAATTTATGTTAGTATGTATTCATATCAGCCGAAAGACGTCCACTGCTCGCCACGCATGGCAGGCTGGTTGGCGATCGCAGTATGGTGGTCAAGTTGTTTGTATTATGTAACCGAAGAAAAATTCCCACACTCGGGGAATTTAGAATCATGTGCAGAATTCAGTTTACAGATTGCGCAATCTGGAAACTGACAGGCCCTGTAGCATAATCAGTTCGATATTTTTTTTTCTTTTTTTTAAATCAATCAGCACTTTTCGAACGTCAAAATACATAAGACAGTCCCCCAAAAACGCCACCCTTCGACACTTCCTAGTGCTTTAGCTGGGAAGAAGAAGTGGCGCAACAAACTCCCCAGCAGCACAGCTGTCTGTTAAGTCGGATGGACTTGATTCTATACATACATTATGCAAAGTAATAAACAATAACGCATATTACCAAAAATAAAAGTCTCCTGGTATAAAGGGCTCTAAAGCTTATATATATTATGCAATGCTGGAATATTGTTAGATCATGTCCATAACTAATGACATAATAGGTAGATAGTAAAAATAAAAAAAACACTTGGTCAATAAAATTGAGAAAAAAAAAGGTATTATAGTAAGTAAAGGATACTAAATAATTATATGAACTCATATAACCTGTCACTAGGTACGCTAATTCTGGAGAAAGAACATATAAACATTGTCTTGTTTGAATCACAGCCACCAACTATTTTTGTCATTTTAATGTGTACGTTACCCTAGCAAGAAAGTGTCTCCTAGAGTTATATGAGTAGAACGTATAATGTGTGCCTTATCTGCTGTAAATGTGCCCCCACATAAAAAATGTGTGCCCCCTGTCGTTTTGGGGAAAAACGGAAAAACTATTCTCGCTGGGGTAACGTTTTTCTAGCAGGAAAATTCTAAACGAATGATCGGAGAGAGAAAAATTGTGCATGGCCAGAGAGCTTATATGTGTGCCAAAATGTGCCCCCAAAAATAAAATCTGTGCCCCTTCAGGTTTTCGAGATATTGCATTTCCTGCTGGAGTAACGTTTTGATGAATCGTATATCTCTAAACCCATTGCATGTGCCCCTGTAGAATAAACATACACGAGTAGCTCTTAATGTGTGCCCCTTAGTGCCCCAATTAGATTTAAGAAAATATTTATAGTTTTCATGTTATCGCGGTTTTATGAAAACCCGAAAAAACATCGCAGCGCCTAAATGAGACAAGGCACAAGTTCGCTGAAAACTGTATTCGGTCCTTCTTGACGCTATTAATAACCGTACAAAGTTTCAAAACTGTTCATGCATGCGTTTTTGAGTAATCTTGCTAAAAGTCAAAACGATGGTGTCTTAACTTTGACGGCAAAATACAAGGAACCGGCTCAATCCCAGATGTGTAGGTGTGAACCAAAATCGTGTGCCTTTAGTCAAAAATATATGTTGAAAATATTCAGCTTGGAATGTTTCGCATTAAGTTAATATTAACAAAAAACCAAAATATGTAAGAAACGGCTGGTTATCCGACCAAATTCCAATGACTACTAAAAAGCGACTGATTCATACATATCGATGACCTTCTTTATTGGACGTATTATACCTAAGCTGTTGTCCGTACAGTCGCGTTCAAAAGTTTTGGGGGCTAATTAAAAATATATATTAAATGCACCTTGTGACTATATTAAATGAACCAGCTTGTTGATGTGAAAATTACTATTTTTATTCCCTTCATTTTAATTCTTAAAGTAAGTATTGCATCAAATCACAGATTAAATTTCCTCCCTATAAATATTATAAATTATTTGCACGTTGTGTAGTCGTTATTATTTAAAACACAGATCAGTTTTTCATCTAAGTTTAACATATAATTAGTAAATTGGCATCATAAAAAATCACTTAATTAAGCTTATGCTGTAGGGAT
Source organism: Polymixis flavicincta (assembly GCA_949987655.1). Lineage (NCBI taxonomy): Eukaryota > Metazoa > Arthropoda > Insecta > Lepidoptera > Noctuidae > Polymixis > Polymixis flavicincta. The sequence continues at coordinate 1,987,906 of OX465171.1, read as the reverse complement.
GACGTTTTCTGTTTTTTTTTTTCCAACGCCTTTATGAACTTGGAGGGTTGTATTGGTGATTTTGATGCTTATAATTCTGTAACTATATACGTCTTACAGCCGCGAATCATATTTTAATCAACACACAACCTAGCACTGGCCTGCAAATTACAAAAAAACGCAAGAAACTTTGAATTTCGCGGGCTGGTTGGAGCATTCCCCTTACTGATGAAAAATTCACTGTTAATTTATCTAACCTACGGCTTATCAATAAATATAATAGAAACAGCTACTAGAATATAATCCAATAACAACTTTATTTTATTACTTATTACTTTTCTACTTCAGTGTACTCACGCACAACACGAGTGAATCGGTTAGTGAGTAAAGTAAAGAAGGTCATCGATATGTATGAATCCTTCGCTTTTTAGTAGTCATTCAAATTTGGTCGGATAACCACCCGTTGCTTTCATATTTTGGTTTTTTGTTAATATTAACTTAATGCGAAACATTCCAAGCTGAATATTTTCACCATATATTTTTGACTAAAGGCACACGATTTTGGTTCACACCTACACATCTGAGATTGAGCAGGTTCCTTGTATTTTGCCGTCAAAGTCAAGACACCATCGTTTTGACTTTTAGCAAGATTACTCAAAAACGCATGTATGAACAGTTTTGTATGGTTATTAATAGCGTCAGGAAGTACCGAATACAGTTTTGAGCGAACTTGTGCCTTGTCTCATTTAGGCGCTGTGATGATTTTTCGGGTTTTCATAAAACCGCGCTAACATGAAAACTATAAATATTTTCTTAAATCTAATTGGAGCACTAAGGGGCACACATTAAGAGCTACTCGTGTTTGTTTATTCTACAGGGGCACATGCAATGGTTTTAGAGATATACGATTCATCAAAACGTTACTCCAGCGGCAAATGCAATATCTCGAAAACCTGAAGGGGCACAGATTTTATTTTTGGGGGCACATTTTGGTACACATATAAGCTCTCTGGCCATGCACAATTTTTCTCTCTCCGATCATTCGTTTAGAATTTTCCTGCTAGAAAAACGTTACCCCAGCAAGAATCGTTTTTTCCGTTTTTCTCCAAAACTACAGGGGCACACATTTTTTATGTGGGGGCACATTTACAGCAGATAAGGCACACATTATACGTTCTACCCTAGCAAGAAAGTGTCTCCTAGAGTTATCTAGGAGACACTTTCTTGCTAGGGTAACGTACCTACACCATTTTAATAGTCGTTAATGGAATAGTAAGCCTTTAAACAAAGGATGGATTTTACTTGAGCTTCAAACGCATCAAACGGCAAATCTAGCAAAGAAGTGGGATAAGCTTGTTATAAAAGGTTATACCAGCCCAACAAATGAGTTATGAACCTTATGAAGCCGGTGAAAGGGAGCACGTAGTTTGTCCTTATTTCTAGTGTTAACGGTGTGAATATCACTGTTTTTAGTGTAACACCTTATTTATTAGGCAACATATACACTTGTATATGTTGCCTAATAAATAAGGTGTTAGCTAATATGAATTGTGATGCTACTGTGAGAATACCAATATCTTTAAAAAAGTCCCTCAAGGAAAATCTGCCACCTAGCTGGTAAATTGCACGAACGTATGATGTTAAAGATCGATATTCCCGCCTGATGGCCAATGTAGAAATTAGAAAGTCATTTTAAAACGATTGGCACGAATTTAGCCACCCGAAACGGGCGAATCGACACTTAATATACCTATTATTTATATACATATTATTTATGGGCGAATAGGCAATTACGCAGGTTTTGAATTTGATGACCTGTTTTGGACATGTTAAACGGGATAGTACAGGATAAAATTTTAACGTAAACTGTAACCATGCGTCGGTTATACAAAAAAAAATCAACTGTTCCACACATTTTGACCGCGAAGGTATTGTACTTTTTTTTTTTGAAACAGCAGATTTTTTTTTTTGTATAACCGTCGAAACACTTAACCGCTAGGGGTTTTAGAATGATATGCTGAATTCATGGTTACAGTTTGCGCACTGGATAAAAATTCAGCCTACATACCTACATAATACTAAGGTACATAATTATAGGTAGCTACACATGCACACTGATGCCTTTGTTCATTAACAGCCTACTAATCGAATCTAGGTATTATCTCTAGTTCCGACTACTAATTTGACATTTGGTCACAAACAATAGCGGGCATTGTCCTATAACAGCTACGGGGAACCGCATAATATCATCTAATTACCTAATACACGCCCAAATAGCTTAGTTGGAGCTAGACGTATTGATTTATAATCAAAAACTAAAGCATTTGATTGGACATTAATGTGAGATCCAGCGAGTGAAATGACCTAAGAGTAAGGTGAGCCGAGAGTGAGATGAGCTCCCACGGTAGGCTGCGAAATTCAACTTTTCTTACGTTTCAGTGTCAGGCTGTATGTTGAACAAAAAAAGCACTACAAAGTGACAAATTCATTTAGTTTCGGAAGTCGGTGACAAAAAACTAAAATACAGATCCAAAGGCACCGACTTCCCCTAATAAAGTTATTTTTCAGTTTGTAGTGTTTTGTTTTTGTTTTGACAAAGTTTTTATATTACAATTAGAGTAATTACCTACCCCACACCAATTCGTATACCACTACTTGTCATGTAAACAAGTATGCCTATGAAATAAGAAGAGTTCCCTCGATTTCGAAAAAACGATTCCAAAGTCAAAGCATTTATTTCAAATAGGCACCTAAGGCGATTAACACACGGCACCGCAAACCGCCGCGGTAGGCGGTGAAGCGGATCTCATGGCGCATTGGTCTCTAAGAAATCCGTTGATGCCTAACACACGTACACCGCCCGACCGCGCGGTCGAATTGTTTGCCGCCGCGGCGCCGGGCGGTGCGCGGTGCCGTGTGTTACGGCCTGGCCACGGGGATCGGCGGTGCGTACGGCGGTGCGGCAAGCGGGGCGACAATTCGCGCGGCATCGTTTGCAGGCCACGGGGACTCACGTTCGCCGCCGCGACCAGTAAGGAAGTCCGAGAGCGAAATGTTTTTATCAAAGTTATCTCGATATAACTTAGAAAGTAATAGTTTTTTGGTTCAAGATATAATATTTTGAAGAGATTGTGGAGTATAAAGTTGAATAGGAATTGAGGTATAGATGGAGAATTCCACAAGAAGTACGAGAAAATCTGGAAATTTCATTTTAATTTCTTCCCACTATCACTTCACTATATGTTTCTATTTATGCTGTGGGTGGCCAGACTTCCAAATAGGTGGCTTTGCTAGTATTTCAGCTATAAAAGTCTCGGTGTTCATTATTCGCGGCGAAAACATCTACAACAACTCGTTTGATCGCTGCCCTAATCGCCGCGACTGCCGCTTGACGCCGTGGCTCGCGCCGTACTGAATGTACTGATTCATGTATTTGTTTCACTCGCCGGCCGCCCCGCCGGCCGCCCGTGCCATTCGCTTGGTACATTCCGCCGGTCGCCCCGCCGGTCGCCGCCCCGCGTGGCTTGATTAGTACATTTCTATGCGTTTGTTTCAGTCGCTCTCGCTAGACGCCTCGGCGGTCGCACCGCGCGAATTTTCGCTATGGCGGGTGGCCCGTGGCCAGGCCGTTAATCGCCTAAAAGATACTTTTGAACATCAACATTTATACTATCGACGAATTGAGAACCTCCTCCTGTTTAGAAGTCGGTTAAAACTATGATTCCCGACTAGCGTTGAAAGGCGTCCGGATAAAGCCGGACACAGTCAGTCTTTTTGGTTGCTTGTGCGGCCAACGTAAACGGTGTACAACCTGTCCGACTTTTGTTAAACTTTTGTTAAGCTTTTTTTAAGTTAGACATTTTTTTTCTCATTTTCGTCTGTTGATTTGCTAGCGCAAGCAAGCGGACTGACACTGTTACTGTAAAATGATAAAAAAAGCTTTGTTTTAAGAACCAGATTTTTTTGTACAGTCGTGTCGACTAACACCAAATATTGAAGGGTGTCCGGCCTTTTTACCCAAATCTCCGGCTAAACTGCCTAGTCTGTCCGGCTCTGTCCGGAGGCAACATTTTCTGCTCGCTTTGGTTGGTGGTAGGGCTTGTTGTAAGTCAGCCTGGCTGACCGACATCATAGCTAAGTCGGTCGCCATAACAACAATGTTAACAGAATTGTTGTGTTTCGGTAGTTACAGGTAAGTACCTATTTTCTTTGTTCCATTTGCTTTCTATATCTATATCCAACACGTGGGTAAAGTATTGCTAGCTAATTTAATGGCTTATTCCCAGGCACTCCATCATTTTGTTCCAGGCGGCTCAAAATTAAAAAAAGCAATATAATAATAATAAATTAAATCTTTCCCATGAGCTCCAAAAAAATTAAAGTACTAACTGCACAAAAAAAGTATATATCTAGTTTATACAACAAAATTAATTAATGATTCAACAAACAAACTGTCATAACTCACTCAACGGGAACGGTGTTTCCTAGCTGATATACCTATGACAGGTATACTCCTACCGAGTTAGGACAATCTGGTACTTCGAGCGTTTACAACCTCATACGAAAATTGTATGAGAAAAAGAAATGAACACTTTTTTTCGTGTATTTTCCCATATTTTAATAGTTATTCTGCTATTCGGGCCGGAATCCAAAAAAAAACAAAAAATTTAAGATTATAAAAATTGGTTCAGCCGTTCTTGAGTGGTGTAACTAACCCAACTTGCAATAGGGTATTCTACTATGTTTGAAAAAGTACTTCAAAGTGTTGATTTTCCTAATAAAAAGCCACAAAAAATATATTTTGGCAAAATAAACGTGCTTTCTTGCTATAAAATTAAATAAAATTTTAAACCTTTTTTCGTTCCCGCAAAAACGCTATCAGCTATTTTGGTGACGTAGTATTGGTAAAAACAACAGTCGTGTATGTACGACCGGGACTCATTCAACGTTAACAGCTAAAGATATTTGGTGGTTCTTGGGAAAATTATGAATTACAATCGCTATCGTTGGTGTGTAGTGCATAGTTGTACAAATACTAGCATTAAAACGATAGATATGTACCTAGTTGTTTACACTGAACTGACACTTTTTGCCTCTATGACGTCACACCATGGCGGCTCGTGTTTTAGGTCATGTGTTATACAGATTAAAATTACGACTTTTAATTTCAATATAGTAAAACAATAATGTGCTTATATGAGACTCAAAATCAGAATATTTAAGTATATTTCTACATAAATTCTATTTTTTATAAATGTTCATAATTTATTTATCACTACCGAAAGTACCCTATTTGTGTTTTGTTGACTTTACGGAAATTGGATTGGAGCCGCTGGGAACAATTTTATTATTTTAACTAGTAAAATTAGGGACCTCTTGGGAATTAATTTAAAGAACGAAATTGTTTTGAGAACAATAGATTTGGAACTCCTGGGAATAAGACGCTGCCAGGGCACATTCAATTCAATGAAAGACGTACCCAGTAAATGTTACCTTTATAATTGGCACATATGTAAGAGTGCCCACACGTGCTATGCAATTATACAATCAATAAAAAGACATTGAATTTATAAGCAAAGATATCTACCGACCAGGGCCGGACGCGAGAGATTGCCGCCGCCACGAGGACACGGCGCGGCGGCGGTGGTCTGCCCAAGCCGGGCTGACCTCCACCGTATGCTGCACTGTGTCCTCAGGGCGATCTGCGCAGTGGAAACAGTCGGGCGTTTCCTCCCGCCTTATGCGAAACAGGACCCTCCCGAAACAGCCGTGTCAGGTGAGGACCTGCTTCAGGCGGAAGGTCCACTCCTCAAAGACGACTTACCGCCGCAATCGTGGCGTGCCCAGTGGAGCTGGAGTTTACTCGCTAATCCGAAGGCCGCAATTACGGGCTTTTCCTACTCAGTATCACCTATGGACATAATAGTGAGTAGAGTAAGATTGAATGACAATAAGATTTGACAGTTGTCCTTAATCTTAATGCCGATGTGTTTTTGCCCGTCCGAAAAAGTAAATTAATCGGGTGAAGGGTTCATTCCAAAGTATCGAACTTCTTTCGGAAGGGCCGTATCCTCGTTGATAGACTGGAGATGTGGCGTATTTCTGAATGCCCAAGTAAAGTTAAAAGTCTCTTAATAAATCTACTAATATTATAAATACAAAAGAAATTCTTGTTATTTTATCTGAATGGTAGATACCTTTCCATGTTTAAACGGATAGCGATGAAGGTTGGCAAGAAGATATAATAGTATTCTGGGGAAGATACTTTTTACCGTGGGAAGATATAATTTCTAGGTGGCAAATAAGTGTCTAGAGGGGCGGTGCCCGCCCTTGCCCCCCCCCCCCAGCTACGCCCATGATGAACATACATTATGTAAGTATACCCCACACACATACCGGTCAAAATCATAACCAAACAAACCATTTTTGCTTCACCCTAGTCATATTTACCCATCCATATACCTACCTACTGTAATTCATTAAAGGATATTTATTCACAGTCCTACACCACAAACCCGCCAACCTTAACTTAATCCAATAAATTGCACACATAATATTAATTAATTGCAGTATTTGAAGTCAGAGTATACCATGCATGCCCAAATCTAATTACCTACCATGGCAAACGCATTAGTGATTTAGTACTCACAGAGTAACGTAATATAATTATGATTATATGCTATTAGTTACGAATTCATGCTGCATTTCTGCTAATAAGTGTAATAAATAATAATACAGCGGTTTGTGGTGAACACTCCCGCCAATGATGATAGCTTCATACTAAGATCAGCTTTACACTAATTGAAAATGAAATCTGCATGTAAATCTGTTTCGTAGTTAAGAAGAACAACGTAGTCAAACGTTTTTGCCAAATAGCTGGGTGGGTAGGTGCTTTCTAAGTTTCTACTTAAAGATTTCCTATTTAATGTAGGTAATAATTTTTTTTTTTATTAGTCACAAAAATACACACATTCACGCACATGTATGCCAAAACATTTTATTTTACTTTCTTAAAATATTATTAATTTATTCACCATGAGTTTATTTTATTATTCTTGCGTATGGTACTCGTACTCGTGGGTTGCAGCTGAAAATCAGCATCAGGTGGTGCATACTGTGTTGTCATCTGACAATATGCTGAGCTGAGGCCCTTTTGGCTTTATTATCATTGTTGAGGTCATTGTTTTCTGTTTTTTTTTTTTACACAATTTAAGGTTTTTATTATTGATATAATGCCAATAAACGCAATTTTCTTTGTTTCATCAAACTCAATACATTTATTTCAATTAAACCATTTACCTACAGGCAATTTCGAATCGTCAAAGAGTCATTAAGCAGAAAGGCTATAAAGGCCACTACTATACAACGTTTTGTATTTTATGTAATAAAAGTTAGCCCCGTAATCTGAAAAGTTGTGTGGAAATCGGTTGTCATGGTATGGGCATAACGGAGGAATGAGAAAAATGTCGTGACGAAATTTTTGAGTATGAATGTCGATATAAGAGTAGGGGAGACCAAAGAAACGATGGATGGACTGTGTGAATGATGACATGGTTAGAAAAAGTAAGGATATGACGACTTATAGAGAAGTGCGGAAGAAAAAGACATGTTGCGCCGACCACAAATAAATTGTGCAGGAGAATGACGATGTAAAGTTAGTGTAGTATTAGTGTTATTTTCCTTAACTTAAGTTGTTTTCAAGACGTGCCAGTTGCTTATTACGTGCTTCTGAAATAGGGTATTTTCCAATTTATTAAAACAATAAAAATAAAATTTATTTAAATGCATTTTCTCAATTAAAATCAAATGTATTTATCGTTGTTTGAATTAACCGCCAAAACGCTCCTCCCGATGACTTTTTTATCACGTGACCACACGTGACGTCAGATTTGTGTTAACGGCACCGGTAAAAATACTTTGTGTGGCGTAGTTTCAGAAGTATTTGTGGACAGAGGCACCGCACACCAGTAATACCACTTTCTATCCTTTAAAAATCTTGTTTGATTAAAAACTCGACATTCATTTGTTTACAACTACTTTAGTTTACACAAAGTTGACGTCACATGTGGTCACGTGATTAAAAGGTAAGTAAGGAGCGTTTAAGCGGTAAATTTAAAACAATGAAATTTTATTTTTATTTAAATCGTTTTTAATTGAAAAAATGCATACCTATATATCTATCAATTTATTTTTATTTTTCTGTTAAACGTTTCTGTTAAATGATAATGATATATGATTTTATTTCTGTAATTTGGTTTTTAAAAACACTTTTACATGATAATCATATTTTAAAATAGGTACCTACATTAGGTCGGCGTTTCCTCTCTGACTATTCTGAGAAGAAAAGTCCAGATATAATCTTGAACACTTCATGTCAATTTTACTTTATAACTAAAACTGGTCAATTTAATTAATTTACATATATCCAGTCCACTTATATTGGTGTCTGAAACGGTATTTTCAGGAAAGTACTACACAGATGGAGTGGACCTGTCTAGGCAGTACACGCAATTATCAGTAATCATGCAGCTCAACTCAGAACAACGATTCGACGAACAAAACCAATGAAAGGACATTTAGGCATAATTTACTCATAAAAGATATACACACTTATGTCGTCATCCCATTTTATGCAGCTTGGCAATTCAAAAAAAAATGTTTAAAATAATTAAAAGTAGGCCTAGCAGCCAACCAAAAAGTACTGCGTGATTTAATCGTGTTTTTTTTACTCCATATTTCTTCTTAGGGGCCATCCATAAGTTTTGGCACACAAATTTTATGGTCCGCCTTTGTCACAAGTGGTCACACTTGAGAAACCCACTCCCCCCTTGTGTGACGTCACATATTTTTCATAATTAAATTAAAACAGTTGTTTTTTTTATTTTTTTATTACGATTTTAATGAATCTTTAATGAAATTAACATAAATTCAAATATTTTAGATAGATCGAAAAATCCTTATAAATATAGATCGAGTTATTAATATTTTTAAGTTTTTCGTTTACATATTTCGAGTTTTAGATTTTAAAAAGCTTTCACAAAGCTTCTAACCCCCCTGTCCCTTGTCACACAATGCCACATTTAATTGATCCCCACACCCCTAAAGTGTGACGTACTTTATGGACGGCCCCCTTTTTTTTTGGGTGGGAAATCATCAAATAACTTCTCCCGCTCTGGGTGGAGCAGGAGGGCGTGTCAGACTTTTACTGACTAAAACCCACCCGTGTTCCTTCAGTAGCCCGTATGCCAGGGGCTGTGGTGTCTCTTTCGAACAAACCCGCACCTCTGGCAGGCATCGGCCCTTGCCGGCCCCACCTTTATTTTTGTGCTGACATCTCTTTGAGGCGCGCGTGGAACACAACGCGCCGTCGACTTGGGTTTGGTCCTTACCGGACAGCGAGCTACCCATTACTCGCCGTCCGCAAGCTCATGCCTACGGTGGCCGGAAATCGGCCTGGGATTCCCGACGCCCAGGGCGTCTCCGTATCCTGCGGCGGCTAGGGTCGCGAGGGCGCATATGCTGCCTCTCCCTCACGTGCGCCGCCTCCCTCTTCGCGAGCATTACTGCTTCGCTGAAGGAGGTGACGGCTCCCCATGCTCTCTCGCTCCGTACCATGGCCTGGACCAGGGCCGGACGCGAGAGATCGCCGCCGCCGATCGCCTCCACGAGGACACGGCGGTGCTCCGCCCAAGCCGGGCAGACCGCCACCGTGTCCTCAGGGCGATCTTCGCAGTGGAAACACCCGGGCGTTTCCTCCCGCCCTATCCGAAACAGGAACCTCCCGAAACAACCGTGTCCGGTGAGGACCTTCGTCAGGCGGAAGGTGAGGACGCCATGCCGCCTCTCAAGCCACTCCTCAAAGAGGGGACTTACCGCCGCAATCGTGGCGTGCCCAGCACTGGGTTGCGACAATCGCACACTCCATGTCGCCATGAGATCCTGCCGGAGCTCAGTCCGCTGTGCCGCGATTTCCCGCGGCAGCGGAGTTACGCCCCGGCGTTTGGCCTCCTCGCGTCACTCCCACATTTGCGCGAGGACCTTTGCCTCCAGATCCCATGGCGGTAATCCGGCAAGGAGGCCCGCCGCCTCGCCGGAGATCGTGCGATATCCTCGGATCATCCTGATCGCCATGACCCTATGGGACGCCCTCAACCTGCGAGCTGGTTGGCGCCTCAATGTAGGCGCCCACACCGGCGCCCCGTATGGGGCCATGAACCGCACGATCCCCGCGTAGAGCCTCCGGCAGGAGGCGTTTGGCCCCCCTAGATTGGGCAAGAGCCGCTTCAACGCAGCCCCGGCCCGCTCCAGTCTGGGAGCCAAACGGCGGAGGCCCCTTAGGTATACACGGTGGCAGAGACATCGACGCACGAACTGAAACCAAGAATTGAGCACATGATTCTAGACTCCATAGCGCAGAAATTTTCCAAGGCCGCGACATACAAGTTGTACCTACTATTTCAAATACAGCTGTTTCCGGTCAGAGTGGAAGCCGACCCCAACATAGTTGGGAAAAAGCTAGTCAGATCAACAACATCACTCTGTATTTCCTGAAGGTTAGTGCAGTGGTGTACCTAGAGTAGGTACGCCCACTTTTAGTGGTGTAGGTACGCCCACGTTTAAGTCCCATGTAATAGGGGGCGATCCTATTGCCATCAACCGGGCACAAATCCGGACTGCTAGTGAAATATTCCAGATGAAAAAATCCAATAACACTTTACCCGGCCTGGGAATCGAACCCAGGAGCTCATGCTCATCTTTAGCGCAAGAATCTTCTCATAATTTCAGCCGAAAGACGTCCACTGCTGGACATAGGGCTCCCCCAAAACGGGGGTTTTGCCGTAATCGCCACGCTTGGCGGCGGGTTGGGGATCGCAGTATGGTGGTAAAATGCATAGAGAACGCTGCTGCCCATTCTCTAGTAAGTCCCTTAGTCGCCTTCTACGACATTCACGGGAAGAAATCGTATGGTGCTATTCTTTTACGTCCGGCACTACACGGAACCCCGGCACCACACGGAACCTTCGAAGAAACTTCTTTATATTAATTATTATTACGTGGAGCAAAAACTTTGAACCCCTTTTTACGAAAATTACGCGGACGGGGGAGTATGAAATTTGGCACAGTTATAGTTTTATATGGAGAAGGACAGCAGATTTTTTTTTTAAATTATGGTCTATTTCAGAGCACCGTCCGACCACGGTTTGTACTTATACAGGGTAAGTTTTTAACCAGTGCGCAAACTATTACCATGAATTTAGCATATCTACGCTAGGGGGTCTGGAATGATATGCTGAACTCATGGTTACAGTTTGCACACTGGTTAAAAAAATATCCTGTATTAATACGTGAAACCAGAATAATGTGCCCCATTTTACGAAAAGGCGCAGTTAAAGTTTATATGGAGAAGGATTGCAGAAAGTATGATTTATATGAATTATGGTTGAATTTCGACCACTGGGCGACCACTTTCATTCATACTTCCAGGAACCCAAGGAGATTTTTAAGTGTCTTAAAGTGCCTGCTAAGTTTTAGAATAATTATGTAAGTCGACCTGCGCTCGGATGTATAAAACCGGCCACAATATTTTCATCTCTCAGCGTCTCGGAAGACTTCAACGCACTGCTTGTCGCCCACAGTTGAAAATCCGTTTAGTCCAGGCTCGGCCCCTCGACCCCCAATAAATATTGTGTGTACCGGACCCCTGACTACAGTTTGTTCTCGACCCTTGGGGGTCGAGAGAGGATTTTATTTTCCAGCCAAGTTTTAATTTCCTCTCGACCCCCAAAGTAGTCTGAACCTTACCGTACATACCAAAATGTGAAGTATGTTTATGGGTTGAGAGGAATTAAATAAAAATATATTTTTTGTAGGGGTCAAGAGTGGACTAAACGTGAAAATCCAACAGTGTGTTTTTCGACGTACTATGATGCACTATGTTGGATTCTCAATGCTCGGATCAACACCGAGAGTTGAGAATCCAGTGCGTCATAAAATCCCGCGCGACATTTATACCGTGCGAACGTGGTCTGACTAGCACCTCGTACCTTGCTGAGGTAATGTAGCGAGGGGCTTCAGGCTAAGTAGGAACAGGCGCACGGGGTAGTCGATCAGGTTAGGTTATGCTTGCCGCGGTTGTTAGACCATCTTTACATACCCTCCGAGCCACGGAAAGCACGCTAAGCCGTTACTCCCGGCTGTCATTCGTGGATTTATGACAGTAAGTCAGTCGTTACGGGTCATCAGAAGCCCGATAGTTTGACAACCAGTCTTATCAAGGGTTATCGTACTACACAGTAACTGGGTTGTGGAGGTGAGAAAAACAGTCGTAGGTTCTGGTATTCAGCGTATCCGGTTAGAATTGAAGCCGACCCCAATATAGTTGGGATAAGGCAGATAATTACAAACAATAAAAGGATGCAAATTGTGTTTAAAACCAATTAGGCCTGTAGTGTATAATTGCTTCTAAGTACCTACTCAAGATAATAATAAAATTGATAGCAAATAAACATGAGAATAATTTTGTCCGAATTCGATAATTACTTTGATAATAATCAGTAGGTAGATTAATATCGCAATACACATGGAGGTAACGAGTGACTGCATTTAGTGCCGTCCCAAACATAAAATAAGTGACTGCATTCAGAGCCGTCCCAAACATACAATAAGTGACTGCATTCAGTGCCGTCCCAAACATACAATAAGTGACTGCATTCAGTGCCGTCCCAAACATACAATAAAATCAAAATCAAAAGTCATTTATTCAAACTAGGCTGAGAGTCAGCACTTTTCGAACGTCAAAATTACATAAGACAGTCCCCCAAAAACGCCCACCCTTCGACACTTCCTAGTGCTTTAGCTGGGAAGAAGAAGTGGCGCAACAAACTGCCCAGCAGCACATCTGTCTGATAAGTTGAAGAACTTGACTCTATACAGTAATAGGTAAGTAATTAAATTTCATCAAAAAATGGAAATTTCATAACTAAAATTAAAAAAAAAATGGTTTTACAGTCAAATAAAACAAACAATGCTATGGAGTAACTCATATAACCTGTCAGTTGGTAAGCTAATTCTGGTGAAAGAACACAAACGTTGTCTTGAGTTAATCACAGCTACCAAAAGAGAAACTCTAGCACCAAATTGGTAAATTGCACGTACAGCTCGTTTTTGCAGAACAAAAATATTTTGAATGTCAGCGGCTTTGCCCCACAGCAGAATGCCGTAGGACATAACGCTATGAAAATAACTAAAATAGACTAACCGAGCTGATAACGAGCTAATAAGTGACTGCATTCAGTGCCGTCCCAAACATACAATAAGTGACTGCATTCAGTGCCGTCCCAAACATAAAATAAGTGACTGCATTCAGTGCCGTCCCAAACATACAATACCTAAGTCGTCACACACAGGTAGCCAAGTTGTTCTATAATAAGAGAGCATTTAAAGGTATCAATCAATATACTCGTAGTCATCATCATCATCAGCCTACACACTGTTGGACATAGGGATAAGGCTTCTCCAATTACACGCCATTCTACTCGATTCTAGGCTGAGGGCGTCCGAACCTTACGTTTTCCGATTCGCGGTCCACTCAAGAACACCCCAACGGTCATCGGTTTTACGGTTAATGTGGCCGGCCCATTGCCATTTCAGCTTGCTGATCCTGTGAGCTATATCGACAACTTAGTTTCTCTGCCGGATTACCTCATTCCGGATTCGAAACATTGTGTAACACATAAAGCTGGCTTCATCTGTTGGTAATAATAATTTGGTAATTAAATTCGATCTTTTTACGTTCATACACACACACACGTCGGTTGCGAGTACTACGTACCTGACCTTCTGAAGCCTAGGGCGTCTCCTCCTGTTGTTTCCTCTCACATCTCCCTTGTTAGCTGTTTTTCATTCAACCTCTCAACATGACCAAATCATGTAATGATCGTAGCAGGTGGCGTTCCGCAGTTTCTGCCTACCACCCTCATGGGAAAAAGGTATGAGTTTATAAAACAAAATCCCCCGCCGCCTCCGTCTGTTCGCGCGTACTCAAAAACTACTGAACGGATTTTCATTGCGGTTTTCACCAATAGACACAGTGATTCAAGAGGAAAGTTTAGGTGTAGGTACCTAAATGTTTTTAAGGTTTTGTGTAAATTGCTTAACGCGGGCAAAGCCACTAGCCAAAGCTTATGTCTGTAAAATGAAATCCAAAGTACCTACGTACCGACATGTAAACATTTTCGCGTTCAGTTAGACTGAAAGTGCTCTAGCAGGCTTAGTACAAGCACCGATTTGTCGACGGAAAAATAGACATGAGTACGTGTGACACTCAGAAAGTTTTGCGAAAGAAAAATGTTCTATAGGTATTTTTTTTTCTTTTTAAAGTACGCTCCACTAGCCTCTACACAAAGTTTCATGCGCCTGAACCAGTTTTCGAAACACTTTTTCCTGTCCGCCGCACACACCTCGTTTACATAGACTGTAAACGAGGTTGAACTCGAACGCTGACAACGCATCTTCCGGGGACAAAAATTGTCTCCCTTTGAGATGATTTTTATTTTGACTGGCGTGCTGTCCAGGAAGTCCCTCGTTTTGAGCGCGGTGTGTGAGGGCGCGTTGTCGTGGTGGAGCAGTAGCCCGCGGAGCCATGTTGGGTCGCTTGTTGCTCACAACAGAGAAAACTTCTGCCAAGCATTTGGTAGTATACCATTCAGCGTTGATGCTTCTTTGGTTCCGTAAAGGACAATTCCTTCAATTTCCAACTTTTTCAATTTGACTGGCTACTTGGTATCAATATACCAAGTAGCCAGTCGACTGCGGCGTTTCGTTTCTGGACCGTATTGATAAATCCAAGAACTAAAATAATATCGTAAACACGCCGAGACGAGCCTGCTTCAAATTTGTTTATCATGTCACTGCCCCATTCCACCCGGGCCCGCTTCTGAGCATCGGTGAGGTTGTGCGGCACCCAGCGTGAACAATCCTTCTCACGCGAACATTTTTTTTTTTTTTTTCACCGAAAAACATACAATGGATTACATATATTTTATGGGCTAGTATTTGGGAGAATATAACATATTAGTTAACGCTGTATCTCAGCATACAGCGCCAGACCCCTCAAAATAGACAATAACATAATTATAGTAGCCCTAATGACATGCAATTGGATGCACTAACGAAAGAACATATATAAAAGAATTCAAACTAAAATAACAAAAAAAAAAACATAAACGAAAGTGTGTGTGTGTGTATGTGTGTGTGATTTTGTGTTAGCGTAGTAGTGAAAGGTGTTGGGCTGGTGGGTAGTGTAAATACGTCTTACCGAAGAAATAATAAATGCAATAAGAAATGTTAATTGACTAAAGCATTCGCTATTGCTGAACCATCAATAGGTTCTCTGTGTCCTCATCCTCCTCCTTGCGTCGTATTCCTCAATGCTGAGGGTCGTGACCACCCTTCAGTATCACCTTTTCTCGGATCATCTTTCTCCATCTCTCTCTGTCACTGGCTGTGTGAAGGGCGCTGTGAACTGTGGAGTCAAGGGCCGTGCGGATCTGGTCGGACCATCGTATTGGGCTGCGTCCTCGAGGTCTTTTCCCGTCTACCTTGCCGGTCACGATTAACCTTTCCAGGTTGCCATCGTCTTTCCTCGCAATGTGACCGAAGTATACCTGTGTCCTCATAGGAAAGGGCAATTAGGTAGGTACTCATGCACCTTCTTGATGCATAAGTAGAATTTCGTGAAGGCTTCTCGATCCAACTTGCAGTATGTGCTCAATCTCTAGATACGTAACTCGCCGAGGCGACGATAGCTGACAGCTACCTACAGCGATGCACTGCCGCCCGTCGCCCGCAAGAGACCCCGCCTCAACGCGCATCAAATTTTTCGAAAAACAACCCTTGTTGATTTATCAAACACAATTCAAAGAAAACCCGTGTACTAAATTTTGAGTGATGAAATTGCCTTTTAGATGGTGAAAGTTTCATGGAAATACATCTGATAGTTTCTGCGTGATTATCGTTTTTATGTCCGCGATAGACCTTACTTTAAGAATTAATTACATTATGTTTTAAAAATATTATTTAAAATATTCACATATAAAATGACGAAGAAAATTGTCTAGTTTCATAATTATATATTATATTTTTTTCAAATACATAAGAAAAGCCGTTTAGGCGTGATCTTCAGTAGAAAGTCCTTCAAAGTCGGCTGTCTGCGCCTTAATTAAAATTATCACTGCTAGCACGTTTTCTTCGGTAACAGCCGTCAAAGGCCGACCACTTCTTTCTTCATCCCCCAAAATTAGCCGAATTAGAAGGACCTTCATCCATGAATGCCATTTGAAGTCTATCGTAAGATTCGTCTACGATGCGATGTCACAAAAGGAGAAACGAAATGTAATTTTGTATATACCTAAAGCGCTCTGTCTATTCTTCGTAGAAATAGAAAGCGTCTTGCTAAGCCTGCTGAACATTATAAACTACACTTTATTAAACCTGTAGATTTATAGACAGTAAACTAATAAAGTTGGCCATCGATCTTGTTCCCGACCCGAGATTTATAGTTGAAGTCTTTGATTAAATTATTTTCTTTATTCAGTTTTCAAAGAATTCTCTCGACTCCTTGGTTGTCATACGCTTGTGCTACATATATTGTATATATTTAATGTACCTACATATATTTAACTCAAGACACCCTAGTGTATGAGGTCTTGCCTTAAATATATGTTAGAGTATTGGCATAATATAAACGCATCTACTTATTACAATGACTAAAACATTATTTTTTAAAGCTAACTGTTTTATTAAGTAAATTCTGTTGACCCTACCATTATTTGATGCTTTAAAAATTTAGGCCCTTATTCATAAAAAGTTATCGAACATCTAAACAGTTGTTTAAGTCTGGTTTCGTATTGAAACCAGACTTAAACAACTGTTGAAATGCAGGTAAAAGTGGATTATTATTTTTTAACTAACTTAACTAAATTAAATTACAGCTGATGGTGTGTGTAGGTATATTAATCTTGTTATACTCAATATTCTATTGGGGTTATAAAATTGGGGTTAATAAAATGGATTAAAAAAAATTTTTTCTTTAGGAAAGCTGTTTGTTATGATGAGTACAATCATGTGTTTAAATATCAGTTACTAATTACCAGACGCCCTATATAGGTACTATCCATCATATTTTTTTTATTGATATCTATCCACAATTGCCAGAGATACCACGGAATTATGTATGATCATCGATTTCTCCCCCATTTGTAGACCGATTATCAATTTTTAGACGCGTATTGTAAGGGCTGGATCGAGGAGGCCCTGGAAAAGGATGGCTGGAAGGATTTGGGGGAGGCCTTTGCTCAGCAGTGGGACAGTGTAGGCTAAATGAAAAAAAAAATTGAAACCTTTGCGTATGGTCATCATCATCTCATGACACTGAGCTGATGAAGGTAGGCGCAACTCTTTAACGGTTAGGAGTCAGGTGGAGGTTCGAGCATAACTCTGTCATATAAAGACCGATTTCCAAAATTCTTGTTTGCCCGAAAGGGATATTTATTTCGAAAGGGTCCCATTTAAATTATCTATAGATCTGATGATGCGTTTCGGAGACAGACAAAGGAACTCTTCAAAAAATGATAGCAAATTAACCGCGATTGCTGCTATCGCATAGGTAATATGCATTGTTTTGATCCCAAAGATGATGAAATTTCGAATTGATGTGGGGTAGGTATCTACTATAGCTAAAAAGTTAAAAATAAAACTTTTTCCAAAAAAAACACTACGAAGTGAAAAATAACTTTAATTTCGGAAGGCGGTGACAAGAAATTAATTTTCATTTGCTAAATATTTTTGCCATATTTTCATCACACCGAAACAACATTTTACGGAATATTATTTGGTCGCAAATATATAGCCGGTTACTTGGTAGCATTTTCAATATTAAATTATAATTGTGTCATAAAAAGTCAATATGTTGTGCTACAAAATTTCGTGAGAAACGAATCGCTGCAAAACCGACATCACGCAGTCTTGTCTGCCCTACCCCTAGAGTGTTATATAAGCCCGCGTAGGCGCGGAGGGGTGGGGCGGCCCGCGAGCTGAGGAGCAGGTGGTTTGAAGGCCTGCCGCCGGGGCTGAGGCTGCGGTGGTGAGCGTTAAAACGAACTGTGAGGATAAGCTCGCGTCATCATCATCTTTTCAGCCGAAAGACGTCCATTGCTGGACATAGGCCTCCCCCAGGCTTCTCCATTTCGACCGGTTTTGTGCTTCCCACATTCAGCGGGTACTCGCGGGCTTTACAAGGTCATCGATTTTTGGGGGGTATTGCCATAATCGCCAAGCTTGGCAGGCAGGTTGGCTATCGCAGTATGGCGGTAAAATGCATAGAGAACGCTGCTGCCCATTCTCTAGTAAGTAAGTCCCTTAGTCGCCTTCTACGACACCCACTGGAAGAAATGTGATGGTGCTATTCTTTTACGCCCGGCGACACATACGGGACATAAGCTCGCGTGGAGCGGCCCAAACCCCGCAGCGCCGGAGCCGTGACAGAAACAATGCTTGCTGCATGTTGCATGCTTGTTTGAACGCTGCATGCTTGCTTGCATGCTGCATGCCTGCTTACATGCCTACTTGCATACTGCATGCTTGAAGCAAGCATCCTTGTTTGCATGCTTCTTACTGGGACCACTTAAAATCACATTTGTGCACAAACTTTCTAGGCGTTTGGTAAAATAAAAAATATGGTAATTAAAACAGTGGTATAATGAATATTCGGATACATAATACTTCCAACAAATGTTATTTCGGCTAAGTGTAACTTCGGTAAAAAGTTTTTCGAACAAATGAAACGTCAGAGTAACGAAAAAATTCGAATTGATAAATAGGTCAAGTGATACAGTGGCAGACGTGACTTCGATGATGTAAAAAAAACAAAACGAAAATAGTTGAAAAGTTTTAGGTGAATAGAAATTCGGTCAAATATTTTTTGAACTTATGATAGGTAACCGGTCTCAAGATTTCATTACTTTAAAGCTTTAGTTACAGCTTCGGAAGCCTAAGTAAGGGCTGTCGATATACTTACGTAGTAGGTAAGTGGGTTTACAATCCAGTGGGTATTCGAAGAGCAATTTTCTCTTAGCGCATTGACGGGGCTTGCCTATTAATAGCTCGGCCCATGCGTCAACAAGCATTTGTATGCAGGTAGCTGTGTATATTTCATCGAGATCCTAATGATTAGTTACTGCGACATTGTCTTAATTCTATTAATAACAAGGGGTCCTGGCTAAGTAATAACAGTCGCTCGGTTCGATCCATCAGGTTAAGCTACGCTTTCTGGGGTTGGTCTGTGGATGGGTGACCATCTTTGCATACCGATATTCCTCCGTACCTCGCCGTTGGTCCCAGCTGTCATTCGTGGATCTTTGACAATCGTCACGTGTCGTCAGAAACCCGAAAGTTTGACACCCAGTCTTACCAAGGGGTATCGTGTTACCTAGTAACTGGGTTGTGGAGGTCAGATAGGCAGTCGCTCCATGTAAAATACTGGTAATCAGCTGCATCCGGTTAGGTCGGAAGCCAACTTCAACACAGTTCGGAAAAGGCTAGGCAGATTGATTTAGTATAGACTAGCTTCTGCCTGCCAGACGGACCGGCAACTAGCTTCTTATGGCCATAAGAACACTGGGCGGGGTTTGGCTTTCAATTTGCTAGAGAATACTTTCGTTGTTTGCTGCAGCTTGATCATTTTAGGGCGTTAAAATGGCCCGTTCACACACCCACGAATTCTCTTGGTATTGGACTGATGTCCCAGTAGACCAGACGAATCTGATCTTTTAAAGTGAGAACTACTCTACCTATACCAAGAGCCTCTGGTAGGTTCACTTATAATCGCTCTGTTCTGTAGAGTATCTTCACTAACGTTCTTAGAATGCGCTTAGGTCTGGTAGAGTGTCTTCATTATCGTTTATAGAAGTGCAGTCTACATAATCTTGCAACCATATAGTCGACTTATTCAACGTAGCATTCACCTCGTTAGTCTTATTTCCTCGCCTCACCACATCTAGTGTTTTCCGGAAATCGCCACTAAACAGAAATGTGACAACACCCATCACGTCTTTGTTACTGCGGATGTTTGTCCTGACCTGCCCTGATTTGTTACCAAAAACCAATGTGGTAGCGATTTTGAAAGACACGACCGTGATGGCATAAATTATAAAAAAATATTTCTGACTAAGTACTATGAGTACATTAAATTGACCATATTTTGTTAGTATAACATTATCTAGTCGTGACGAGATCAATTGTATTTAAATTAAATTGAAATAAGTTAATTAAAAATAAATTAAAATTAAATTAAATAAATTGAAATTAATTAAAATGAAATAAATCAATAATAATTGATGCTGTTCTAAATTTAACGGGTCACATTTTCAAAATCATTGATGCAAAAAAGAAGGTAGTGTCAGTTTTCCTAGACTTAAAACAAGCTTTTGACACAGTTTCTATTCGCGACCTAATGTTGAAACTAGAGGAACTCTCTCTGTCGGCACGGTTGGCGCAGTGGTTAAGCGATTAACTGCTGCGCTGAGTGTCGCGGGTTCGATTCCCGCACGGAACAAATATTTGTGTGGCCTACAAGTGGTTGTTTCGGGTCTGGCCGTTTGTGTATGTGAGTTTTAAATGTTTGTAAACGCACCCGCAATACAGGAGAAATTCCTAGTGTGGGGCAACGTTTAAAAAAAAAAAAAAAAAAAACAAAAACTGGGTATACGTGTCCTCCCATTCCAAATTCTTGCAAACTACCTATTTGAGCTGCAATAGAACTCAGTGCGTAAAAGTTTATAATTACGTCAGTGGGGAGCTTCCTGTTACTTTTGGGGTTCCTCGGGGAACTGTGGTCGGTCCCACACTTTTTTGGTGTACGTAAATTAGCTGTGTAATCTACTTCTCCGAAATGGAAAAATCACGGCCTTTGCTGATGACACTGCATTCACTTTTACTGGCGATACCTGGCAGGAAGCTTTTGACGCGGCACAGAGAGGACTAGATCAAGTAGGTACTGAATTGGCTTAATGACAATCAACTCACCCTCAATACGGATAAAACAAAAATAATTTGCTTTACCCTACCCTGACGTTCTGAGGAAATTGAAGCTCTCGTTCCCTCAAAATGTCAAGGACATGAAAATAGTCACAAATTAATGATGACGATGATTGTCGGCAAAATTTGTACATATCTGTCTGAAGCTAAGTCAAATGCGGCCTGCTACCTGTGTTTGGCTAAGCCTACAGAAATGAATAAGTTAGATGTCATTGCGTCAAAAACCATTTCTTCTGGTGTGTATGAGTTTGGATTATCATCACTTCATGCCCGCATTAATGTGATGGAATGTCTTCTACACATAGCGTATCGTCTCGACTTCAAAAAGTGGTCTGCAAGAGGAGAAGGTCATCAAGAGTTATTGCATTCACGAAAAAAACTCATTCAAGATCGATTCAAAGATGATCTCAACCTTTTGATTGACATCGTTAAGCAAGGATCAGGCACAACTAACGACGGGAACACATCAAGGCGGTTTTTTGAATTTCCTGATAAAACTGCAGCGATCACTGGATTAGATGAAGACCTAATAGGTACGCAGATTTGCTGTGATTCTGCAAGCTATCACATCTGGAGAGATTGTAGACGTGCCGAAATTTAAAGGATACGCTAGAACAACCGCTGAAAAATACGTGGAACGGTACGGTTGGTACTACATGTCATCAACCGTCCACAAATTGTTGATTCACGGAGGGGACATAATTGCAGAAAATGCTATTGTACCAATTGGAAGTCTTTCGGAAGAAGCTTCAGAGGCCCGAAACAAAGACTTTAGGAGGTTCAGAGAACACCATTCGAGGAAAAAGAGTAGACAAGCATCAAACGAAGATATCCTCAATATGCTTATTGTCTCGTCTGATCCTCTAATTTCTTCCACAAGACCAAAATTAAATGCCCACAAGAGGCAGACATACTTTAAGGAAACAGTAGAACTACTGAAACTTCAGGATCAGGAAGCTCCGACGGAGTTCTTAGAAGTTATATCTATTGTAGAGCCTGATTCTGAAGTGGATTCTGATGGTGACGAAGTATAAAATAAGTTAACTTTTATTGTTTATGTTAGTTTAGGTTAAGTTTTTTTTTTTTTAATAACTTGCTTTTATTTTTAGATAAACGTGATCATTAGTCAATAACAATAAATGGTAAACTACAGTAGTTTACCATTTATTGTTATTGACTAATGATCACGTTTATCTAATTACCCTCATTATGGTACGTATCCTTTTAACAGGTATATAGGTATTAAGTTTTATTAATCATTAGCTAATGTGGACTTGAGGCATTAGACAAGATTACATATTATGTAATTCATAATTACCATGTTCCGTATGGTGCCGGACGTTAAAGACTAGCATCATCCCATTTCTTCCCGTGGGTGTCGTAGAAGGCGACTAAGGGACTTACTAGAGAATGGGCAGCAGCGTTCTCTATGCATTTTACCACCATACTGTGATCGTCAACCCGCCTGCCAAGCGTGGCGATTATGGCAAAACCCCCCTTTTGGGCTTGTGTCCAGTAGTGGACGTGTTGCGGCTGTAATGATGATGATGATGAATTACCATGTCATTTCAAATAAGTAGGTAATACGACTTTGTGATTTCTTAGAATGTTTTGGTCTAAGCATAAAAAATATTGTAAGTTACACTTGGTATAGCCATATCTATGAATTAAAATGTACATATCATAAACATTTATAATTTTGACGATTTAAAAAAAAATCGCCAGTGATGCCGCAAGTATGTCAAAAATTCACAAATAAATAGTACTATAACAGTGTGCAAGGATATAACGGCCATCCTAGCGATTCCAGAGATATCCTCATTTTTCATGTCAGCTCCATACTTTTTTTCTTATAAAAATTATAACTCTTCCATTTGTGCACACAATTTCTTCATATGACATTTCTTAGAACGGTAATGATCGGCAGAAGTCACTTCCAGCAAAAAAAATAACATTTAAGACATCGAGATCCTATGTCTTCTACAGCCGATTTTCGATCCACCGTGCGCCGCAATCGTGGCGTGCCCATGCGCAGCACGCGTGCACCTCGAGGGCGGCGCATTCGCCAGATCTGTACACACCCTGAGGAGTTTCATCTATGTCTGGACTTTAAAAGAGACTGTGACCTCTGAGTTTGTTTCGGCCTTTCTTCTCAAAGTAGTCAGAAAGGAAAAAAAAACCATTATTTAGTTTAGAAAAACCATTGTCATGTAAAAATGTGTGTATAAACCTACTTTCAGAAATACATCATTTATCATTTACATCTGTATCGAGGTAATAAAACTGACTACAATGGAGGAGGTAAGAAATAACAACACATTATAAATATCAATAGTTTATTACATAAATTATAGCCAAGCTTACACTGCATTGTTTCTTTCCTATACTGATTTATAGTAAAGATTTAAAACTGCGCTAATTTTTACTATTTCTGTATACGACGCAGGCGTGCGGCCATCAAAATATACTCGAGGGCGGACAAACCTGCCCTGACCGCACGCCTGCTTAATCTATATAAAAAGAATACTTAGAAATAAAATCTAACATCACTCTATTTTATAATTAATTAGGCTATGATTGGTGTTACTACGGTTCCTATTCCAATTGCGTCAGATAAAAATTATTCCTAATTTGATCTGCGTAAGCATTTAAAACTAATTAATGATTTAAGGTTATGGCTAAACAGCGTATCACATATCAGGGACCATTCTATTGATTTGCGCGTTGATTCAACAAAAAAACGTCCACCTTTGGATTGTAATATACATATATGCACGGATATTACGTTACATGATTTTGCACTTTATTGAATCTAATTGTTTTTTAAAGCGTCATTAACCTTCCTCGCTCATAGTGAGCTGACAAATATTGTTAAGGCGTCTTATAAGAGTTGGTTTGCTTCGTTATTTGTGGTGATGTAAGCCAAAAATTTCTTACAATGCGTTTACTCGAGTTAGTCTAAGCATATTTTGCCTATGAAGTTCCGTCTGCTGGGACACAGGCCTCCTCTCAGTGAGAGGGAGTGGGCCCAGTGTAGGTTGGTGAAGTCACATGTTATCGAATGTAAACATTCGATAACATGTGACTTCTGGTTGTCTCTTATTTGTGAATAAAGATTATTATTATTATTATTCGATGACATGTTCGTTCTAGGAGATGTCGGTTTCCTCACGATGTTTGCCTTCGTCGTTTTGAGAGCAGTGGTGATGAAATAATTTACACAAAGTAAAGCGCCTGTCTGGGTTCGAACCTACGACCTACAACTCGTAAGTCGCAGCCGTTACCACTAGGCCACCACTGCTTTAAATAGTTCTAGTCTGCTCTGGTGATATCTTTATGAGGCTTCATTGAAATAAATTTAAAAAAAAATCAATTTCATAAATCACAGCGCAAACCAATAGCAATACACATATCAGTGACTCAACTTTCACCATGGCGTCTGCAACCTATCCGCCATCACTGTCTAATCGAGGCATGTTTATTGCTTTTATGAATAAAGTTTATTATCGGGTACAATATACATCTTATAACGTAAACAATTACATTCATTTTCCATAACAACAACGACGAATTCAATTGACCCGAGTACACATTCCCACGGACGTAAAAAATCACTGCGGGATTTTTTGGCCCAGTGGATCTTCAACGCACCGCTTAGCGCCGAGAGCTCAAAATTGGATACTGTTTTTACAACGTGCTGAGAGTAACTCGCACTGCACTCAGTTTAATTCTCAACTCAACTCGTTCAACACCGAGAGTTGAAAATCTAGTGCGCGGAAAATTCCCGCCGCGATTTTATTCCGTTCGATAGAACGTCGACTTAAGGGATCAATGTTTTATCCGCCATTTGCATTAACTATTGTGATTTAAAAAGTCCGATAAACTAATTTCCAAATAGTGGACTCAATTTCTTTTCGCTTGTTCGTCCAAAGTATCAAAACTCTTAGAATATTCTTCATTTATACTAGCTAATTTTTTAAGTATTAGTAAATAAACATCATTTTTATTAGATATATATACTATAACTATTGTATGATTTTGGTGTTATGATGGGCTGACGAGGTTGTCACAAGTCGCTGAGTAGACCTAAAAATTTCTATCTTCATTCACGTATTATAATTTCAATCGCAAAAACTAGTTGATTCACGTATAAAAACTAGGTGTCCTATGAGCATGACCTGTGCCAATCTCGGCAAAAAATATTAAATTTATGAATTTTTAAAATTCGTTTTATTTCGATTATTATTGCTTAATTTTACTATAGTAGACAAAGAAATATGTCAGCTGCACTGTTTATGTAAGTACATACATCAAAAGTTGTCATGAAAAATACTCGAATTATATTATTATTATAAAATGTATGATTAAATATTTGAAAGTCAAAAATTCAGAGATGTATATGTAGATATAAATTTCTATATACTTAATGCTTTATAATATGTATGTACTATGAATTGGTGTGATCCGTGGCATGAAGGCAATCCTAATTATGTCTACACAATAAATACATATGATCACAGTAAAATGCGAATACAAAATGGTGGATCTGACAACAACTGCAGATTTCAAACTATTACAAAATTTACATGATATAAAGAATACGGAGTAAAGTACGAAAACGGTTTAAAAATTCGGAGATAGAATAATAGAACAATAGTCGGTAATGAAATGGCAAGGAATTATAAAGGCTTCTTCAAATAGGTGTGGCGCGACATTTGTACAATGATTTCCATTAAGTTTTCATAGAAATTGTTCTACGTGGGTCGCCTCGCGCCTGTTTACAGGAGCCTTAAGAGTAAAACATAATATACGGCAAGAGATAACAGCCTAAGTAACTATGGAGTACCCTCGATAAACTGTTCGGCACTAATTTGTTTAAGTACCAAGACAGACATGTGTTTACACAAAAAAAAAACAAGAAATAATGTCCAGAACCTTGGAGCGAGCTGCTCCACTTAGAATTAGTTCGAGGTCGCGGGGTTCATATAATATATTATTGCTTATAGTTTCTCTTTGAAGTATTATCTAACATTAGCCAAAAATAAAACTTACAATCTTGTCTGTGTGAGAGTACCGATACAACGTCAAAAAACTGTGTAAGTATTCATATTTACATTTGGAGAGTTCTCCATCACATTAATTGTGACAGCTACATACAGTTCGGCACAATACTTTAAATATTTACTGGCAGTATAGAATTTCAAATAAATTCGGTACTTATATATTTTTATCTATAATTTTACATCGATATCCGTAAAATAATACATTTAAAAAATGTTTGGAAGACAATACATATTGGAAATTCAAATATATTTCAATGTCATTTAGGTACATAATATGAATAAAATCAAAGCTGTGCAGAGGGGTAGTTGCGTAACACACTATCAGTACGAATAGTTTTCATGTTGACAGCCCAACAACATTCATTGCGTCGTTTACGTGCTTGAATAGAGCAATATTTTCGATCTTAAGAAGCAATGCATTGGCAATATCCTTCAAAATGATTCAGATTCTGAATGATAGTGGGTTACGAAATTAGGGTACACGTATATTAATGGCAGTTTTATATTTGGTAAAAAAAAAAAAAAAAAAAAACCGCATCTCATTTGATCTATACGTACCAAGAATGACACTGTAAGTAGGCTAAATTATTTGCGAGTTGGGTTCCTACAAACTATAATTATCGAAATCGATATAGTTACGTTACATTCAAGGGAGACTACGTTGGATGGGGTCGAGCACAAACCCTGCGGTATTGCAATTAGTGTAGGAGTGCCTTTGATACACTGTGCAATGGTAAAATATAATACATTGGTAGCAACTGGGCTTCGACTGTGACAGAAAATCTATTCGGCTCTGGCGGTGTATGTAGCGCAGTTCACATGAAACAGATGCGACGTCAAAGGAAGCAATACCGAGTACTAAAAGGATATACCTCAGAGCCAGAGAGGACTTTATATTTATTTGCTCTCATGCACATCACACATTTTACATCCAATACGGTGCCTTTGAGATATTATATACCGAACACCTCAAAGCAAACATTACCTATTGCTGCAACGTTTTCGTATTAATTAGTGAACCGTAATTGAATCCCGGTATTAGTGCGCAAGGGTATTTTGTAGTTCTCCTGAAATATTGTGTTAACAAGTGTATTATACGCGAAATAGTTATATGAGAAAGGTACCTATCACGTTTATGCGGAAATTTTAAGATGAAAGTATTGTTTTCATTTACAGAAAGAGGAACCAAATTGAAATAAAATACTTTAATAATAATGTCTCGATCTGTGTATAATAGAAAAGTTTGCTATAACAAGAGCTAGCTGATGCTAGTACTTATATCTTTTTGTTTAAAGGCAATTAAAGAAAATATTAATTTGAGGAATAACTGATTTGAACAGGGGGTCTCGTGGCTAATAACAGCCGCAGGAGTCAATCGATCAGGTTAAGCTACCCTTGCCGCGGTGGGTGGGTGACCATAAAGATGGAAAGACATACCGAGATTCCTCCGTGCCTCGGTAAGCACGTTAAGTCGTTGGTCCCGGCTGTCATTCGTGGATCTTTGACAGTAGTCGTTACGGGTCGTCAGAAACCCGAAAGTCTGAATACGTCTTACCAAGGTCTTACGCAGTAACTGAATTGTGGCGGTCAGATAGGCTGGCGCTCCACGTAAAATACTGATATTCTGGTTAGACTGGAAAACGACCTCAAAAATAGGTGGGACGCCTAGGCTGATAACATTTATTGAGCAGAGCTTTTTAAGTACCAGTAAAACCGTAACCACCCTTGTTACGGACACATTATGTGTGTTAATATTACCATACGAATTAAGGCTTTTTTAGACGAGCGCAACGCGACACTTGTAGAACAATTTCCATAAAGTTTGCATAAAACTTTTTCTATGAGATTCGCGTCGCGCCTGTTTGTAGGAGCCTTTATTCACCACCAAATAACCACGTCAACCCCTCCTACAAATATTTAACTGAATTATTATATTTGAAACGCTTGTCTAAACTGTACGCAAACCGGAAGCTAGATTAGTGCTATCTCTCCTTGCGTCCTTCCTTTCATGATAAAATCTGGTAAATTCTGGATTTAGAGTTTCAGAATAACGTATTCGCATATCGACTATCGTGGCGGAGCTTGGGGGAGGCCTATGTCCAGCAGTGGACGTCTTTCGGCTGAAATGATGATGATGATGATATCGACTATCTGAGATGTTGCACGTGGTTTTTGGAGCAAGCACCTCGAGTTACTCTCAGTCACAAATTCAAGATTTGACTTTTTAAAGTTTCCCAGTTTTCCTATGTTCATGTAAAAAGGTGGATTGTTCAGTTTTGTCAGATAACACCTTTGCCCACTCACCCCTTCAATTATTAGCATTAAAATCATCAATACATTTCATGACAGTCATTCAATTGGTTTTGAATAAACTTGGGAGGGTTGTATTTATAATATAAGTAAATATTATAATCATGTAAAGCCATATTGGTTGCGCTTGCGAATCATAATATCTATACATTTATACGTGAGCAAAAGCTTTGTACCCCTTTTTAACGAAAATTGCGCGAACAGAGGAGTATGAGATTTGGAACAGTTAAAGTCTACATGGAGAAGAAGTGCAGAAAGCCAATATTTTAATATAATAATGCATTGGAAATACATTATGTTTGAATGAATCATGATCGAATTTCGAACATTGGGGCGACCACTAGTTTTAATAAACATATAACCGGTCATTGATCTGCATTTCGCGAGCTACCTTAGAGCATCCGTATATAGTCTTCAGGAAAACAGTAGAAGTCGAAACGAGTAAAACCTATATATTCATGTCTATACCTAGTCATGTTACGGGTTCTGCCAATAATATGAACATGACAGCCGAAGCAACAAACGTGCCTGAGCTAGCCCGAAGCTGTCTCGGAAAATAACGTTCAGGCACCTGTTCCGGTCTAGCTTCGGCTTAACTTCAAAGCTCTGAGAATCTGCGCGGCAGCCATTTTAAGAAAAGCTTCTCGAAAATATGTAACCTGATGTTTTGGTGAAAACAATTTACTAGTAAATATTTAACATCAACTACGAGATAACTGAACCTTCATGAATGTGCTATTCGAAGCTTGCAACGCAATTCGCGAGCCAAAAACAAGTGCATATTGACCTGCCATTGAATAATGAACCATATCATGGTTGATTTAAAGTGCAAACGAAACGAACGCGAGTGCACTCAAGGACGCCCGAGGATCCCTTTGATGTCTGCGTTGATATTTGTACAAATTTGCACTGTATGACGATGGTTATAATGTGCAATGTCCCATGTCTAAAGAAAATCCGCCCCATTTTGGTCTGCGTGGAGCCTAAGGTTGCTTATGAAGTGGTATTAAAAACCCACGGATCTATCAAATTCGCTAACGTACAATGATTTACATCCCTTAAGGTCGCATCTTATGACTAAGTCTTAGTGAAGGTAGTAGAGTAGGTAGCTCGCATTATGATTTTATGTGGAGCAGACATGATTAAGAATTTTGAACTGTAATTTTAAATAGAACAAAAAAAAAAAATATGTTTTAAGCGTGCAGGTTTATAGCGTATTTAGTTGTTAAAAGTTGCAATATGTTGCATTTTATTTGGGATGTGTAAATTTAAAACGTTAAGGAGGAAGTGTCAGGTTGTATCTATATCAATAAAAAGAGAAGTCCTGACTGATTGACTCATCAACGCCCAGCCCAAACCCTTGGACCTAGAAAGCTGAAATTTTGCAAAGAGGTTCCCTTTATACTGTAAACAAGGAATAAGGAAGGATTTTTCGAAATTCAACACCTAAGAGAGTTAAATAGGGGATGAAAGTTCCGCGCGAGCGACGCCGCTGGCAAAAGCTAGTGTTGATTAAAATATGATTCGCGAGCGTAACACGATTAAAAATTATCAATACACCTCTCTAAGTTCACTTGATCCTTGAATGACTATTTCATGAAAAAATCATTCAATGTGATTAAATAAACTTGGAGGGTTGCATTGATAATTTTAATGATTATGATTCTAAAGCCATATTGGTTACGCTTGCGAATCATATTTTAATCAACATAGAACCTGACACTGACCAGGAAATTGAAAAAGAATTTTCTTATTTTATCCACATTAAAACAACGTGCAGGAATGCTCACCACCTCTCAAGAAACCTCTCGTTATTTTTTTTATATAGAGGTCTTCCTAAGTCTTGTGCGACCAGCATGCCAATAATGTAATGAAAACAGACAACTATTTTTTCAGTCTTGAAAAATATTACGAACGGTTTTGATAAGAACATTTTTAAAGGGTCATAAATCACTGGTCGGCGAAGCAGTTGGTGCAGTGCAGCCATGTAGACTGAAAATGGAACTAATTTCGGTATAAGCCTTATAGTCTCGGGGAAAACGGCCGATGTCTGCAACAAGTAGGTACATACTTGTCGCAGGAACTTTTCGTTTGTTTTAGTTGCCTTGGCAGACATGTGCGACATGTGGAGTGATACCGAGTGATCCTTGGCGTCGGCAACGATGTGCAGGATTATTAGTATATGTAACTATGTTTATAACAATTACGACGGCACAAATCATAGGTAAAAAGATCTTGATGCCTCGAGGTGATGAATGCATAACATCATCGAATGATGTACACAAATGAACCGGCCACGGGTTTTCTTATCTCCTTATTTACGAATTCGGTCTCTCGTTAAAAGTAAAAGTTCTGCCTATACTTAAAAGCTTAAAACGAATAGATAATATACAAATGAAACCAGTCTATTAAAAGACAAAGAAGAGAAAATAAACAGGACAGTTGAATAGAAACAATTCAGCGTTAGTCATAAAACCGGGACCTAAACACGCGCGGTATGAACCACTAGGCGCTGCCTGGTCGGAAAAACGCTATTTAGGACCAGCACGCAATGCTCAAAAGGTAAACAGGTTCCTGCCTGACCCCAACCGCACATTTAAGTTGTTTTAAAATATGTTATTAAACTTAAGTCGCAGATAATTTGCATACGTGATGTGCAACCGCGCTCGCTCCTAAATTGGATGCATATTTGAGACAAGCGCGCCATTTTGATGATAGATCTAATAGTGCCAACCCATGGTTTACGAATTTTTTCCTGATCTTAATACTCAAACTAAGCAACAGTATAGCATAATCAGCCTATAATGTTCCCACTGTTGGGACACAGGCTTCCTCTCAGTGACACGGAGTGGGCCCAGAGCGGGTTGATGTATGTGACATCAAACCGCCGTCTTCGCATATTTGTTTTTAAGACAGGCCGGTTTTCTCACGATATTTTCCTTCTCCGTTTTAAGATCAGTTGTGATTAAATTGAACCTACACCTATGTTTTGTTAGTCGCGGCCGTTACCACTGAACCATCACTGCTCAAATTGCATAGCGAAATGCAAACATGTTTTTAATCATTAATCCCTAATTTTTTCAGGTGTGTAACCTATGACATACATGGCTTGTTGCCGACATATTCCAAAGGGAGGAGCACGGTTACCTAATTAACATTTCGAGGTACAATATTACAAAAACCCGACTCGCATTTCGCTTTTGCAAAATAATACACAACATAAAAAATAAATACCTGCCAATATGCAATAACAAAAATGTTAAATAAAAATATTTTTTGTCAAAAGAAAAAGATGATTGTTGAATCCGATGCACCTACGACGTACCGTTTAACAGTAATTAGGTTACAGATTCTGTAATTATCGTATGCACGAGATGAAATGGCTAATTGAGCAATTTTGATGATAATTAATGAGAAAACTGCCACCACATAACATTACGTCTGTATAAAAATACGAGTATGAACTTAAACATTCTAAATTACGAATAAACAATTATAAACTAAATACAAAATCATTGATTATTTAGTTCCTGGTGCAGACGGTAGGTGGTTCACAATGGTGCCGATTCTTTTGTTCACCAACTAAACAAAAAAAAGAATATTGCTATCTCTTACTGACAGACCGCGAAAGATAAAGACAACTGGCGCTTTGGAAATGTCATACTAACGCCTCGATTGGCTTGAATTTGGCGCAAATTTAAGCATGATGAATTTAGATCATCGTAGTTGCATCGAGGAAAATCTTAGTTTTACCAAATTTGAGAGCTCATTTTTTTTTTCCATTTCTTTCTTGTTTCATTAGAAGGAAAAAGACATAATTAGCATAATAATGCTCCCACATAGACCTCCTTTCTTCGAGAGGGAGTGGTCTATAAACTACCACGCGAGCCCAGTGCGGGTTGATAGATGTCACATGTATCCCATTTTTTGGGTTTAAGACATGCCGGTTTCCTCACAATGTTTTCCTTCACCGTTTTGAGAGCAGTGGTGATGAAATTATATACGCAAAGTAGAGAGCCTCCCTGGGTTCGAACCCGCGACCTACAACTCGTAAGTCGAGGCTGTTACCACTGCTCATCGAAAAAGATAGTAATGGCCTAGATTGAGTTTAGTTAGTGCACAACAGAATCAAAACCAAATTTCGCTCGGCTGTCAAACATCTATACATTCGCTTTGTAACATCACAAGCTGGGAAGCAAAGCACTTAAAAACTATATTGGCATTTCTCAATAGGTACTTTTACAATTACGAACCGATTTGTTCAGTAAACAAAATTAATACTAGCATCGTTAACTTTTACAGGCAGTGTTAGGTAGTGTTAGGCTGGGCGTAGACAAGCAACTCCGACGATATGTTCAACATTCAACATTGGTTGTGAGATCTACTATCGAAGAAAAGCCTTTTGAAATTTACTCGGTAATTATGTGATTTTTATCACGATGTCCGAAAGTCTGACAGCCAGTTACCTAAGGGTATCGTAATACCTAGCAACTTGGTTGTGGAGGTCAGATAAGCTGACGCTCCATGTAGAATATTGTTATTCGATTTCGATTCGAGCTGGATCCGATTAGACTGGAAGCCGATCCCAACATGTTTGGGAAAAGGCTAGGCTATACTATGGTCCAGTATATGACTATACTGTCTCCAATATTCGGAGAAACTGCCACCATTTTGTACAACTCATAAATACAAATAGGCAGACTAGTTGATACTTGCAACTAGGTAAAGCATTTATGAAAAGAGAGGTCTCATCTGACAAAGAAGTGTGATTATTGATTTTGTGTCATGGTTATAAATCAGTGCTATCTTGATTTGAATAAAAAAAAGGCTGTTTGAAGTTTAAAACAAAAATGTGTATGATGATGTAATTATATAGAAGTTTGTATTTATTATGGAAATATCTGGTCATATCTGAATAAAAAGTGACTATTGGCTTTTTGTCATGTTAAAAATCAATGTGCTGGCTTGATTCAACAGAAAAAAATATTGTAATAAAAAATAAAAATAAACTATAATTTAAAATACTGTACAGATGATTTATTGTCGAAATACCTGGTAAAAAAGATAAAATGTAAATCAGTCTTTAAACTGCAAAATGTTGAACAAAATGTAGAAGTTGACTTGTGTGCCTTCACCCTTACAAAACAAACCAAACCGAAGACCACAAAATAAAGTATATATAAGTAATTCTTTTGAGTTACATTTTAAAGCAAATTTAACACTAAATATTCAGCCTTATGTACATGCTAAAAGGGAGTAAATACGTACGAACTTAAATGCATTAATGTGACAATCTATAAATTAGTTTAAGTACTTCAGTTCAATCACAATTTTTGAGGTTCAGTATAAAGAAGCTTTGAGTACTCCACAGAAGGGTTAATATTGATGTTAGCCATCAGCCACTGTTACCTAAAGCCTTGTTACCGTAAGCCGCATCAATATTAATCCTATTACATACTGAAATATGAAACACTCTAAAGCACATCTATACACTTTTTCAATTAAAAATCTCTGGAATAATACACATTTCCACAAAACAAAAATTACAGAAAAATTGGCTACCTACAATTTTAGATATATCTTATTTTTACAAAAACTGTTTAAATTTCCTGACTATGATGGTGTAACATTCATATTATTTTAAGTTTTGTGTAAAGGAAACTTAAAAAATAAGCTTCAAAAGCGTAAAAAGAATGTATCAAAGTTTATAAGTACAAAAATATTAATAAAAATAATATTAGCATTCATCAGTGGACATAAATAATGTTGTCATGAATGTTGGCTAGCAATGAACTAAAAATAAATTTATCACCATACCTTATAATTTCTCTTTAAATAAATTTCTTTACTTTTTTCTGCCCAGAGAGAGGGCTATATTAGTTTTCATAAACAAAATAAAATTAAAACTTAATCTTTCGTTGTATATTACTTATGCAGTAACAGTAATAAAAAAGCTTCCATAAATGGATATCAGTAGTCTTGAAATTAGGCCGGCAAGTCCGTAGTTGTCACTCAAGCTGCCACTATACAACACAACAGTTCAATAAAAACATTTAAAAAAAGAAATATAAACAGCACAATATCATAGATACCTTAACATAACTATAAAAAGAAGTTCTTTACCCCTATACCTAAACTCTATGGCAGTTTTTTAGAAAAATATACAAAATGCATCATTTTATTATTAAAGATCACTGTTGTGTGACACTGCACTTCCAGACCCAGTCCTGTCCCCACTAGCACTATGTCACTCACACCAAGAAGCCGTAGGGGCCACTGCCGCGGATCTGAGCACGCATACTTTGCACGCTGTTCATGATCTTCTTCTGGTGGCCGACCAGAGTGACACCCAGCGACGCCAGCTGGTGCACCGTCAGCTCCACCACGGCGTCCATATCCTGGACGCCCGCCGCGCGGAATTTCTCGATATACCGCGACATCTTGATGCACTCCAGCCATTCTTCTACCGACGAGAACTGAATCAGGTCAGGGGTGTCGCCCGCCAAAGGGTCAGCAGAACGATTCTGGGCAATTTTCCTCAATGTATCTGGACAGCGGATCAGTTTATCTAAAGTTTTCACAATGCTAGAAAATGTGGGACGGTGCGTACGCTCTTTCTGCCAGCAATCGAGCATCAACTGATACACCGCCTCGGGGCAGTCCATGGGCGCCGGCAGCCTGTATCCTTTCTCAATGGACTTGATCACGTCCTGGTTACTCCAGTTCCAGTAGGGTCGTTCACCGAAACTCATAACCTCCCAGCAGACGATGCCCATGGACCAGACGTCACTGGCTGAGGTGAACTTCCTGAACGCGATGGCTTCCGGTGCAGTCCACCGAACGGGAATTTTGCCGCCCCGTGTTGTATACGCACCATCGGCGGTCGACTCTATCTCTCGTGACAGACCGAAGTCAGCGATTTTGCACACGAGTTGAGAATTGACGAGTACGTTACGAGCGGCGAGATCACGGTGAATATAATTCATTTCAGACAGGTACTGCATCCCCGTCGCGATGCCACGTAGCATTCCTACTAATTGCACAACACGGAATTTTCCGTCGTTAGCTCTCAAGAATGTGTCCAGGGAGCCATTCTCCATGAACTCTGTTATGATCATGATTGGATTACATTTTGTGACTACTCCTTGTAAGAAAATAACGTTGGGGTGTTCAAACTGTCCCATTATCGAAGCTTCAGCAAGGAAATCGCGTCTCGCTCGTTCTGTGGAGCCCGGTTTAAGGGTCTTGATGGCAACATCGATCTCTTGGCCGCAGCTGGCTGGCAATTTCAGTTTTCCTCGACATACATCCCCGAACTCACCGCCGCCAATAATTGCCTCTATAGTGATGCAAGAGGCGTCAATTTCTCGTGCGAATTCCCGAACGGCCTGGTTAGGGTCTTCATACGTATGAGGGTCGATGTAAGTCCTTGAGCCGGTCCCAGCGAATAATGGCGTCGTGGCATTACTGCTTGTCTTAGCAGGACGTTCAGGACCAGTGTATACTTCTCCGTTTCGGTAATTAAGCGCGTTGCAGTCGCTTGGCTGCTTCTTGTCACATTCGTCATCAGTGCGTGATCGTAGGAAAAACACAGTAGCTATGATGGCGACTACTGATAATACAACAACTGCCACCATGACTCCTGCTACTAAACGGACCTGCGCGCCTTCCTCTTCGCCCACGAAACTTGTCTCCAACACGGATCCAGTCCGCGCGTACACTATGCCACTGAACTCACCCCAACCGCGCTTCATCTTAGCTCTGACTCTAATACCATATTCTGTATCCCTTTTCAACCCTGTAATTACTAGATGTGGTTCTTTAGAGATCTTGAGGGTCGCGTTTGCATTTTTCTCCAAGTTATCCTTTGGGAAGCATTTTACTTCATAACTTTCAATAGTATCATCAGGATCAGTTAGGTCTATTGGTGGTGGGTTCCATGCTAAAGACAGCTTGTCACTTTCTACATTCAGAATACGCAGTTTAGAAACCACACTAACAACAGAGGCCTCTGTGACAGCAGTAATCTCAACCTTCTTAGGTTCTTCACCTGTTTGCTCAGTGATCCCATTCTCAGCATAGACCTGGATTTTATACTCTGTCACCGGGTCCAAGCCCATTACAGTGACTCTAGTGTTATTCAAACCAGTTGCAGCCGGTCTGTACTCAATATTAGGACCACAGTTTGCACAGAACACCCTATAGGTAATGTCATTGCGGCCTCCACTTTTATGAGGCGGCTGCCAAGCTAGGGAAATAGAAAACTGATCAGCAAATGTAACTGTGAGGTTGACAGGTGCAGATGGTGGCTGTGTGCAAGGTACATTCTTTGGGTCTTTTTTGGCTCTGAAGAAACCCGGTACACATTTACATTCAGCAGCAGCATATGCTGTAGATTCAGAGTAGTCTGGGCAAGTAACACACCCGTCATCACCAGTATGAGATTTGAATTTTCCTGGTGAACATTCATTGCATACTTGGTTGTTTAGGTCAGGTTCAAACCCAGCACGGCATTTGCACGAGCCACTGGGTAAAGTCCACTTGCCATCACCCTTGCACAAGTATACTGGAGGGGCCTCACCTGTGGCTGTCTCTGCATTCTCAACACAAGTACCATTGGCTTGTTCAATAACTGTTACCTCGCGACCTGTAGGTGTCGCTGGGAACCTGGCAAAGTTCACTGTTACTTCTGGGCATGTGATATAGTATACTTTCACAGCCAGTATTGATATACACGCACCCTGGTCTCTGAATGCGAAGTAGACACCCCTTTTGGTTACTGCTATACTCTTCACCTCTGTGTTGATGTCGACTTCTGAGTTGGTATTAAAACGGCCCTCACCTGCAGCAATGCGGCCCACCAGCTTGTAGCTTTCGGGCTCCCATGGCGGCTGCTCTCGCGTTGCGACGTCGAACTCGTAGTACAGTAAACTGAACGTTTCCTTGCAGCTTAGAGCATTACCAGGGAACAATGAACAATCTCTAATAGTGAATTTGATCTCAATATAAATACGGTTAGCATTCCTGCGTTCGATGAACGGTGTCCACAGCCAGTTGTTGACGTTGTGATGTGCAACGTCGCACACGACGTAGGAGCGCCAGTTTATCTGTTTCTCAAAGTTAGTGTAAGATTCCTCGAGCCAGCCGGGAGTGCTTGCCTGCGCGCCGTAGGGGAAGCGGGTCCAACCGAGCGTCGCCTCGGTGGTGGTGTCGAGTAGCAGCACCTGCTCTCCGCGCGCGCCCAGCGCCGTCACCGCCAGCGCCAGCAGTAACGACCACATCATCTCGTCGACATAATAACACGATAACGCCCGAACAACGCTTTCATAAGCCACTAGACAAACTAATGTTCACTCTCGACTACATAATGCACGTTACAGTTTTCACATAACGTTCAACACTTCACTTTGTAGATAAAGGATGGCTCGGTCATTCTCTCTTAGCTGCTATGTATTCAGAGTGGTCTGGGATCAGATGCGCTTTAATTGTTACTGACGGCGGCGAAGATTATGCTAATGTATCTTGTTTACGTATTACGCGACGTTTGAACACAAATAACATTATTTTGTGTGAGGATTCCGCATTTTTAATTTATATTGATCCCGTGTTACTCAGATGAGTCCGTCTTGACACGGACGCGCAGCAGTTTTGTGTGTTGCCTTCACGAAAAATATCAACACACAAAATTGCATTTTAGAAAGTAAACCATAATGCATAGAGGACTATAGAGGCTTTGTGTGTCTTTTATTGTCTATTCACAACAAAATTCTAAACGAATAAAAACAAAATAATTATGTGGTTTGAGTCAAGTTTAATTATGTGAAAAGTTAAAGGTCCCTCTTGAACAATTATGGTCAAAATTCATAAATAAATCAACTAAAATGGATGTGTGTTGTTTCTTACAGAAAATGTGTGTTGTTTCTTACATAAATAAATCAACTAAAATGGATGTGTGTTGTTTCTATCTTAAATTGTAAGATAAAAGACTATTAATGGTCGCCCAGGGTTCGAAATCGGGGACCATAATTTAATATAATAGGAAACATGATTGTGACATGATTAGATATTTGACTATGACAAACACAGTTTTACGAAAGACAAAATCATTCATTATTGTACTCTGTGGTGTCAGTGCCGTCAGTGACATTTGTTGATTTTATCAACAAATGTCACTGACGGACGTCTGACTGGACTGACAGTTCACAGTCGCTTTGGAAATAGAGAATTGTTCGGCAACTTGACCGTTGCGGGGCAATAATAATTAAAAAGTAATGACCATCGTTATGTTCACAAACGTAAAAATCTAATTTTATGTTATTGTGTATTTGAAAAATGGAGAACAGGCAAAGGATATCTAAATCGGTAAACTGAGCGACGAGCCTTCTTTCTTCACAAGCTTTGTTTTGGGGGTTGCGGTTTTAGGCGTTTTATAGACTATTGCTGAAAAGGTAGAAGCTGTAGGCACGGGATTATAGTGTGCTTCGGCATGGGCCGGACCGGCGAATAACGTGATTAACGATTCAAGCTCAGTCATGAATGCTATCTTCCAGCGTGAAGACAATTCCTTCCTTTCCCTCTGCAGACCAGCAGCTATTGATGCTCCAGTGCTTGCAATAAATACCTGATCTTAGTCAAAAACTCCGAATGCTACTGCTTAGGCCCGTGATTGTAGTTTTAACATCCCAAACTAACTGACTGAATTTTCTTAATTTTATCAGTCTAATCATTTTTATTAATTTGATTACAGCACATGCAAGAATCGAAGAAAGATGCCAAAGGCAATGTGTCAACTAAAGAGTCTCCAAAGGATCAAGATGCAGTGAGTATTTTCACTAAATCATCTGCCTAGCCTTTTCCCAACTATGTTGGGGTTGTCTACGTAATAACGATACCCCTTGGTAATACTGGTTGTCAGACTCGGGCTTCTGACGACATGTAACGATTGTCAAAGATCCACAAATGACTGCCGGGACCAACGGCTTTACGTTCTTTCTGAGGCACGAAAAGGTCATAGTATGTAAAGATGGTCACCCCTAGCCCGTAGCTTAACCTGATTGATTGACCCATCTGGCTAATATTACTTAGCCACAAGCACCTATCTAACCATTTTTACTAATTTCATTACAGAACATGAAGGGAAGGAGGCCAAAGACAATGACGCGTCAACTTAAGAGTGTCCAAAGGAACAAGATGCAGTGAGTATTTTCACTAAATCATATTTAATAAATTAAGAATGTCTGAGCTCATAAGTGCGTCTGAACTCATCACTGCAGTAGGTCAGACTGTCTAAATATTTTTTAATAATTTTATTACAGAATGTTTTGTAAGAATCAAAGCAGGAGGCCAAAGATAGTTTGAATTAAGGATGTCCGAAGGAACAAGATGCAGTGAGTATGTTCACTAAATCGTAATGAGGTCTGGGTGCGATCTCCGGGTAGGGAAAATTGTCATTGGATTTTTATATCTGGAATTTGAGAGTGTATGTGTCTGATCACTTACCTATATATATTATATGTAACTTAGATGTAGTTAGGCCAAAGTTGACGATCTGGGCTGCTCCCCATAGTGCTGTTGTTTGGGGCATCAGAAATAAAACAGAGATCGAAAATGATCATGGAATGTGTTCTGATAAACTGCTGGAGATAGACTTGCCACAGGAGTTTATTGTGTGAAGTTGTGGGTCATGCAACTGGGATGAACACAAACTTGTCCTTGATAATCTGTACCAGAATATTGTAGGTGTCCATATAAAAGACGTAAGCGGGGTCATCCGGTATGTGGATGGAACAAACATGTTCGAGACACCCACTGAGAGGCCAGGCTTAGATTCCAATCCTGGGTTTTGGCTGATCGACCAACCTCTGGGAACGTTTACTACCAAATGTACGAGACGCGTAAAATTTTCAAAAGCCGCCTAAACTACTGTCAAAATAAGCAAGATCAAATTAAAATGGATGTGATGACGATAATGTTGCAACTGCCTCAGAAATGTTTGTAGTAAATCATACCGATGGATTACATGCCATAATCCGTAAAAAAACGGCCTCTTATTCTGCTCAGGAGAGCAGAATAAGAGGCAGTCGCAATAGCATACTGAAGGCTGTGGCGGCAGACAATCCTTCCACCCGCCATAATAAGCCATTTTGTGAGAAGACTTATGCCATAATGGCCATTTGTCGGTATTATTAGTTGTTGGGTGATCTTCTCAGTCATTTGTCTATTAAGTTACTAACAAAACAATACTGTTTTAAGCAAATCCTTTACTAACAATTTGTGGATTTTAGTTTTCCGACAAAAAAATAAAATAAAAACTTTGCCCCATGCTAGGAATTCGTCTTGTATTGTGGGTGCGTTTACAAACATTTAAACTCACATACACAAACAGCAATTGTAGGTCATACAATTTTTTTTTCCGTGCGGGAATCGAACCCGCGACACGCAGCGCAGCAGTCAATCACTAAACCACTGCGCCAACCGTGCCGATTATATTTATTTATTTATTAAGGCACATCAACAATATAAACACAAACATTGACAGACAACAAAAAAGAGATAGTGTTTACATCAATTACAGACGTGCACTACATTCAAAGATGAACATAAAGTAAAAGTAAAAAAACGTACAAAAAAAACAGTATCCACAAAAAACACAAAGCAAGAACAAGAGCGAAAAAAATATATATTATAATTAGAGAAAAAATATCACAATTACTACTTAGTATCACAAATCTTCCCTCCCTTCAAGATCTTAGACCTAAAATTAGTGGGGTGGTCGTGGAAGATATCCAAATCATACAATTTGCACCATCGGTTGTACGTTGACATCAGTCTAGCTATCGGATTATTCATGCCTAGATTCGTTCTGTAGTGGTCATTGAAAAACGACGTGCATTTTCTCCGAGCATTCAGTTTGGGGACATTCATTTGGTTTGATAACCTGCCATAGCGTATGTATGTGGTCTAAGGTGCTAAATACTACGCAATCCGGCTTGTTCGGGAGGCTGGCTGGCAGTCGCCAAGTTTGCGCGCGAGACTGTTCGTGATGACTCTCGAAAACAGCTTGTAGACATGACTC
This sequence comes from Polymixis flavicincta, assembly GCA_949987655.1. Taxonomy (NCBI): domain Eukaryota; kingdom Metazoa; phylum Arthropoda; class Insecta; order Lepidoptera; family Noctuidae; genus Polymixis; species Polymixis flavicincta. Next base: position 1,946,386 of record OX465171.1, on the reverse strand, counting down.
AGAAGTGAGATAGGCCTATAATTCTTGAGAAGGGTGTTGTCTCCCTTCTTAAAGAAGAGTACCACCACACCTCTGTTCCATGCCTGTGGCGTTTTGCTCTCAAGTACGACGGAATCATACAGCTTCTGGAGGACCTTTAGAACGCGTTTCCCGCCGGCCCTCAGGAGTTCGGCCGTAATTCCGGCATCACCCGGCGCCTTGTTGTTTTTAAGCTGCTTCATCCCTATCTCGTACAAGCTGACGTCTGGGATATCTTCGGTGTAGTGTCGGGTCAATCTGACTCTTGGGTCGTTTGCCAGATTCGTAACGGGGTTGCTTGTTGACGTGTATAACTGTCCATAGAACCTCTCATTCTCTCTTAACAGCTCAGGTCTGGCTGTAACGATCCTGCCATCATCGGTCTTCAGTTTCGCAAGCTAACTCCGCTCAATTAGACAGATCTCTTGCAATGGAGTCCTTGTTCCGTTCCATCGCGTCTTTGATGCGGTACGTATTAAAATGGCGAAGCTCGTTTTTCAAGGACTTAGAGATCCGTCCGTGGCATTTACTGCCAATTATTTTATTTTTTTGCATTTTCTTATTGTTGTTTTAATTTTTATGAACGAGAGCTCGGAGTAGCCGAAATCAAAACCAATTCATTGGCCACTGACTACAATTTGGCTTAGGTTTTTTTTTTGTAATATAAAAGTGATTCATACATTGTATACATGAATTTTACAACAATACATTGTGTAGGACATTTTCTCAAGGGTGTGCTGGGTCTGTTAAATTATTGGAACGCGCCTAACAGTATTAAGTGTATATTAATTAGAACATGTATAACAGAACCACAAACAGGTAAATAGAAGAAAACAATGAATCTAATCAGAGCGGGTTGCGAGCGTGGCGTATTAACTCGCGAGCCGTCGCCGTCGTCCACTGTCAGTTTGTATGCCGCACGTGGCCGCGCATAAAGGCACGTTCACACGCATTTTTTTCATACCGTGTAGACGTTAAAACGATTCGTGAAAATGTGATATTTTAAACCACAATAAAATTCTCAGAAGAGACGCCGGTTTGAGGTCGAAAAATCAAAATCACAAAATGGAAAACAAAAATCGCCGATACATTTGCGTCTGTAATATCAAGTAAATTAGCGAAATCGGCACAATTTCGGATATGGCCTCTTAAGAATTAATATAATCAATTCTGTCACTCTGTCAGACACTTCCCGGCGGCGGTAATTTCGGCTAGGCGCTTTAAAGCTCGCGAAAAAGTGACGTCAAAACTAGATGAAGCAATCTAGCTGCCTAGCAGCTAGCCTGAGGGAGTCCTATTTACTAATTACATAAGAGATAATGGTTTATTTCTCATCACAATATTTAAGTACAAATACATAATTGAAAACAATACATATTCATAATTCTATTGTGGGAGACTGGTCGCCACCCCGTCAGAGGCTGTTACATTTAAGTTGTATTATGCACTCGCACACAAAATGTGGCAAGTTATATGAGCCCAAAACGGGACAGATAACACCCCACGACTATTGCTTATTTTAGTGTTAGTGCGAGTGTGTGTGTAAGGAAATATTATAGGAAAGGTGAAGGGACCGTGATGTGTCTAAATATGTTTTTTATTTATTTAAGCACGTTATACCGGTATAGAAGTTTAAAAATTTCGATCTTTCCTTTTCAACGTAGGTTGCGAGGCGGACTCTGATTCGGAAGCGGATGGCGAAGGTCTTCTAGAACCGGAGAAAGCTCTTCTCGAGTATGTACCACCGTCAGCTAATTAGAATCAGCATCATCAACTGCACCTGGCTATAGAGACATTGAGGTAAATATTTACAAAAAACAAACTAAATTGGTAAAAATTCTGCGCTAGGGGGTCTAGAATGATATGCTGAATTCATGGTTACAATTTGCGCACTGGATAAAAACTTTTCCTGTAGAGTTTAATTTATTATGAAATGCAATACAGTCAAATATGGGGCCAACGGGGAGCATTGCTGGCCCAGTGGTATCGGCCTTGACTTTAAGTTGTAAGCCGTGAGTTCGAACCCAGTCAGGCGCTTTACTTTGTGTAAATCATTTCATCACCACTGCTCTCAAAACGGTGAAAGAAAACATCGTGAGGAAACTGGCATGCCCTAGAACCCACATTAAGAAGGCCTCCTCTCGGTGAGAGGGAATGGATCGTAATCCAACAAGGGGGGCCAGTGCGGGTTGGTAAATGTCACATGTCTTTCAAAGGTTTGGCTCTAAAGGAAATACAACTTGGTAATTCCATTAGATAGAGGGTACAAAATTACGTGCATATCTTGTTGTATAGTTTGACGTTGTTATAATTATCTACATATAATGTATATTAAATAAGTGTGGCAAAATTTTGTACAAGGGGAAAAAGTTTACGAAAATTACGCGGGTGGAGGAGCTGAAATTTGGCACAGTAAAAGTTTAAAGAAGTGCAGACAGCTATATTTGTATAATCTATATATATAAAAGAAAGTCGTGTTAGTTACTTCACTTATAACTCAAGAACGGCTGAACCGATTTAGCTGAAAATTGGCAGGGAGGTAGTTTAGAGCCAGGAGAAGGACATAGGATACTTTTTATCCCGGTATTAGGTAGGGTAGCGTAGGTAGGGTAGGTAGGATAGTGTAGAGTAGGGTAGTGTAGTGTAGGAGGTAGGGTAGCGTAGGTAGGGTAGGTAGGTAGGGTAGTATAGTGTAGGGTAGGGTAGGTAGGATAGTGTAGGGTAGGTAGGGTAGGGCAGCGTAGGTGGAGTAGGTAGGTAGGGTAGGATAGTGTAGGGTAGGGTAGGATAGTGTAGGGTAGTGTAGGGTAGGTAGGGTAGCGTAGGTAGGGTAGGTAGGATAGTGTAGAGTAGGGTAGTGTAGTGTAGGAGGTAGGGTAGCGTAGGTAGGGTAGGTAGGTAGGGTAGTATAGTGTAGGGTAGGGTAGGTAGGATAGTGTAGGGTAGGTAGGGTAGGGCAGCGTAGGTGGAGTAGGTAGGTAGGGTAGGATAGTGTAGGGTAGGGTAGGATAGTGTAGGGTAGTGTAGGGTAGGTAGGGTAGCGTAGGTAGGGTAGGTAGGGTATAGATTTTGTATGAATGACTTTTGGATGGATAGGACAACGTCTGTCGGGACAGCTAGTATATAATAAATAAAGCATAAGAAATACATTAAATAAAAACATGTTCCAATTTCGACCACTGGGCGATCACTACTACAATCAATCAATACGAGTATATCGATTTTCGGGTTGGCCGAAACTTCGTCTGGTTAATGGCGGAATATGAAAATCATGATTTTTTGCCAGAAAATGGCCGAAGACGAAAACGTCTAAATGGGCATAGGATTTCAATATTTTAAAAAAGAATATTAATATCCTGAATTTATTGTTTTTCAGCTAACATGAGGAGATAAGAGGCGGAACAAATAGCGAAGCGAAATAGAATTTTCTAGGTACGTACATTTTGATCAAGTTTAATTTAAATAACACTAGCAGCGCTTCGCGGTTTCACCCGCGTAGTTCCCGTGCCTGTGAGAATACGGGGATAAAATATAGCCTATGTCATCCGGGGATAGTGTAGCTTCCCAACAGTGAAAGAATTTTTCAAATCGGTTCAGGATTTTCGGAGCCTATTCAATGCAAACAAACATACCAACAAACAATCAAATCTTTCCTCTTTATTAATAGAATAGATAGATATAGATAGATGTAACGTAGTCAACACAACACCTGATACCCCACACTATCTTTTTAAAGGTTACTGTTATTATTAGAAAATCGTGTTACTTTATGCATTTAAAATGCAGTCTTATTGCTTTGAAAAAGGATTAAATTCTCTTTGGTTCAATCAGTGGTAGGTATGGCAAATACATAGTTTAAAAAAAAACCTTCATATATTAAAAGTTGCTAAAATCTATTCAGTAGCCAATTCGGAACAATCTACTTTCAGGTCTTGCGTTTATTCTGTTACACCTTGTATACTTACACACATCAAAAAAAGTTTGCGATCACTTTGAAAAATCGAAATCTTTTTTGTTACGGTAGATTTTATTACGATTTCTTCTTCTTTTAGATTCTTTATTTAAATATATATATAGATTTAGAATCTATAACAGTTCAATTGTTTTTCCATATAAAAGGCTTTCAGTCCTAGCTTACGCTTATTCAGAAATCTGATTTAGTCAATTTTAACGGATTTAAAATGCTTTTTCGCGGAAAGTTGTGATTGAAAAAATGCCAAGAGGATTATCAGAAGTTTTACGAGCAAGAATAGTAACTTTGAGGGAAGAAGGATACACTACGAGAGAAATAGCACGCAGAGTTGCTATATCTCAATTCTGTGTCGTGAATTCGTGATCGTGACTACGTTGCAGAGGTACCACGGGATGGGTAATTTTGCTGACCGACCCCGCAGTGGTCGCCCAACTGTTTTGACTGCTGCCCTAAAGCGCTACATTAGTTTGCTGGCAGTCTACAATCAACGCCACTTAAATAAAAGCAGAAGTTCGGGCTGCATCTGGGCTTGAAGTTAGCACTCAGACCATTCGGAATTGCTTGCACCAGGCTGGATTACGAGCACGAAGGTCTTGGCGAGCTCCTCTGAATTCCCGGCAAAGACAACGACGGAGATTGCAGTGTGCTAGGCTTCGGCAAAATGTAGAAGAAAACATTTGGCAAGACTGTCTCTTCGTTGATGATTCGCGAATCAGTACTCATCCAGATAACCGGCGTGTCCGTGTCTGGAGAAGACCAGGAGACGGTGAGAGGCAAAGAACTGCCACTGGAACAGTTCAGCAAGGCAGGATATTGGGGTCCTTTCGGGGTGGTATTATGAGTAGAGCTAGAAAGCCTTTGACACAAAATACAGAGAGTACAGAAGGCAATCTACATACAAAGTGCGCTCGAGCAACGCACACATAGACACCGCTCACGGACACGATATCTCGGACCGGTTGGGACCAGTGCGCGGGCGAGTGCCAGCCCCTGAGACACGCGTCTGTGAAATGCAAAAACGGAGCAACAAAAAAGGTACTATAACTGTTCAGTGGACGGTTGTTTAAATACTGTGAATTGTCTTTTTTTAAGCTACCAGTTGTTGAGTTGACCAGAGAGGTGAGTATCTAGGTATTTGCTCGTGTTTCGATGGTTCGTTTTAACGTAACACAGAATACCTAGTTAGTTGTGGGTAAGCGAAAATGACTTTGTGGCCTTGTAGTATTTTTACAATTTATATTAGGTATTTATTGTAGTACTTATAAGCTAAAAAATACGCTCATCTTCCTCATTATAAATAGTTAAGATAGAACTGCTCGGCGAGCCGGCCGGGCCACCGACCAAAGACCTAATACGAGTGCCACTACCACGATAGTTTTTTGTGCATAAGCCAAAGTTGACAACCCTAGCGCGACCGCCGAGCGTAGGTATGAAAATCGAAGTACATACATGTGATTGCCTTCTGTACTCTCTTTATTTTGTGCCTTTGATCCCGTATCGAGGCTTCATGACAGCAGACATGTATAGAGCAGTTGCTATTGATTTAATTGTCAGACCATTCCGAGTAAACCATGGGCACCAATTTGTACTGGTCGATGATAATGCGCCCGCCCATCGAGCTCAACAAGTCAATGCTGCTCTCCGAGAATACGACATCACAAGGTTAGACTGGCCTGCCAGCTCGCCTCTTAAAGTGAGCTGTTTGGAACTTTCAGCCATGGCCCCAGACACTGCCAGAGCTCAGGAAAGCCGCTATTCAAGAACGGGACAGGTTACCCTAAGAAATTCTGGACAACTTGATTCTCAGCATGCCCAGGAGGATCACCGCATGTGTTCGGGTCAGGGGAGGAGTTATATTATATTGAATATAAAACTTTTATTAATAATTTTTTGTTTATGTTTACTTAAACAGTCTTTTTCTTTCTATCAAATTTCTGTTACAATTGCTCTATGATCAATTACTCATTTTTTTATAAAAATTAAAAATAGTTTTTTTTTTAATTTCCAACAGGGTATTTCTATTTAAAGAAAACACACAACAAAGAATTTTTCTTGATAAAGTTCAATTTAAAATATTAATATCAGCTTATGCTAGTGATCACAAACTTTTTGGTGTGTGTATAACAAGAATAATCATACATTTTCATATGTTTAAACGAATAACTTTATTCTGTGTTTATTAGTATGAGGGTTAGTGTCCATTTTTACCCGACTGCGCGACGAAACAGGGTAATGTGTTTATCAGTGCGTTTGTTTGTTTCTTTGTGGCACTCTAGAGACCAAATGCGTAGGCCTATGCTTTTCATGATTCTTACATCAATCGATTTGTCATAATCCTGTGAGTGTCACTTATGACATGACAGTTATCAAAATTAATTATGGCGACAACTAGAGACCATATTGTGAAAAAAGAAATAGTCGACGAACTATGTTAAATGAGGTATAATTAAATACGAGTAGGTCTTTAAAAATCGCCTTTATGTTTCTCTAGTAGACTATTAAAATAAATACTACAATTACTAAACTACTTAAAAATGAGGGGCTTGTAGCTAAGTAATAACAGCCGCATGGGGTCGATCGATCAGGATAAGCTACGCTTGCCGCGGTTGGTCCGTGGATGGGTAACCATCTTTACATACCAAGACTCCTTCGTGCCTCGGAAAGCACGTTAAGCCGTTGGTCCCCACTGTCATTCTTGGATCTTTGACAGTCAGTACGGGTCGTCAGAAGCCCGAAAGTCTGACACCCAGTCTTACCAAGGGATATCGCGTTACCCTGTAACTGGGTTGTCGAGGTCAGATAAGCAGTCACTCCATGTAAAATACTGATATTCAGCTGCATCCAGGACTGGAAGTCGATCCCAACATAGTTGGGACAAGGCTACACCGATGATGATGACCTACTTAATAGTTTTAAGGAAGACAAAATAAAAATCTCTAAAGTGCTGAATTATTTCAGGTATGGGTGTCGACTGAGCCTTCTCCACGTCTACTGGAATGCTGATGGGCGCCCAAATCGTTGAAAATCGTCATACAAGAAATAATTCTTCATCACATTTAGATGTAGTTTTTCATAAATGATTTTATTTCTGTAAATAGGTTTGTACAAACACTTCAATCATATTTTTAAAACTGGATGAGGTCGGCGTTTCCTATCTGACTACTCTGAGAAGAAAAGCCGAAACAAACTCAGAGGTCACAGTCTCGTTTAAAATCCAGAAAGTCTCGTTTAAAGTCCAGAAATAATCTTGGTCAGATCATGTGAAGACCATGTGGATTGGTGTCTAATATGTCTTTTAACGAAAGATCCACACATATTAAGTGCACCAGTGTCAGTGTACGCATTAGTTAGTAGTCATGCAGCTAATATCATTTTCATTCCATATTAATGAGACATAGTTTGTCTAGTGATCTTATAATTTCATTTATTTATTTATTTCAGACGTAACTGTAGCCCATTGTTTCACACTCATACATTTAAATTATGAACTACTAGGTTTTGCCAACGGCTTCGCCCACTTGGAGGTCGAAAATGATCCCTCAGGAAGACTTTGGTATTAGGTACTACCGGGATAAAAATGTGTTAAACCTATGTGTTGTTCTAGGTTATTAATTATCTGTGTGCCACATTTCATCCAAATCCGATCGGCCGGTTTTTCGTGATTGAGTAACAAACATCTAAACATAGACACTTTCACATTTATAATATTAATAGGATGATAAGATTTCAAAAACTAAAACAGATAAAACCCAAAATTAAATTGTAATTCATCATCATTATCATAATGAGCTTATAATGTTCCCACTGCTGGGACACAGGCGTAATTCATTTGTGCAAAAAAATAAAATAAATCTAACCTCCTTTCCAAATGCGGTTACCTCTTTCTTCTCCTTCCTTCTTTGGATCCTTGTTTGGATCTTTATTTAAAATATGTACCCTAGCTCCAAACCTTTGGGCACGCCACGATTGCGGCGGTAAGTCCCCTCTTTAAGGAGTGGCTTGAGAGGCGGCATGGCGTCCTCACCTTCCGCCTGACGCAGGTCCTCACCGGACACGGTTGTTTCGGGAGGTTCCTGTTTCGGATAAGGCGGGAGGAAACGCCCGGGTGTTTCCACTGCGAAGATCGCCCAGAGGACACGGTGGAGCACACGGTGGCGGTCTGCCCAGCTTGGGCGGAGCACCGCTGTGTCCTCGTGGAGGCGATCGGCGGCGGCGATCTCTCGCGTCCGGCCCTGGTCCAAGCCATGGTACGGAGCGAGAGGGCATGGGGAGCCGTCACCTCCTTCAGCGAAGCAGTGATGCTCGCGAAGAGGGAGGCGGCGCACGTGAGGGAGAGGCAGCATATGCGCCCTCGCGACCCCAGCCGCCGCAGGATACGGAGACGCCCTGGGCGTCGGGAATCCCAGGCCGATTTCCGGCCACTGTAGGCATGGGCTTGCGGACGGCGAGTAATGGGTAGCTCGCTGTCCGGTAAGGACCAAGCCCAAGTCGACGCCGACGGCGCGTTGTGTTCCACGCGCGCCTCAAAGAGATGTCAGCACAAAATCATAGGGCCCGCAAGGGCCGATGCCAGGGGTGCGGGTTGTTCGAAATAAATACCACAGCTGGCATACGGGCTATTGAAGGAACACGTGTGGGTTTTAGTCAGTAAAAGTCTGCCACGCCCTCCTGCTCCACCCAGAGCGGGAGATGTTATTTGATTTAACAAACAAAAAAAAAAAAAAAAGCTCCAAACCTTCGAAGGTAATCAATCTTCACTGGTTTCTCCACTATGTATACATAGTGATATTCCTTATGAAAGGTGCAGGTGGATGCAGTATACTGCTTGTAAGACAACGATTCCTGATATAACACGCGGTATCCACTGCATCTGTCCAAAAACCTGCAGAAAGATCTGAACTTAGCAACTTTGGTACACCTGGCCATTTCTACTAAAGTCATTCGTTCAGATATTCCATTTTGTTGTGGTGTCCAAGAAACTGTCAGTCTTCGCATTATTCCTGCTTGTTTCAAAAATTCGTCAAACTCAGCGTTACAATATTCACCTCCATTGTCACTTTGAAGATACTTGTGTCTTTCCGGTTACATTCTCAACTTGAGTTTTGTACACTTTAAAAGCTTTATATTTCGTACATAGAAAATATACCAAACACTAACGTGTACAATCATCAATAAAACTAATAAAATATTTCGCACCTCGTACAGATTAGATTTCATAGGACCCACGATGTCAGAATGAATTATTTTAAGTTTTTCAGAGCAAGGGTCTCCGGAGTTAGAAAAAGGTAACGCGGTCATTTTTCCCTTAGCGCATATCTATATATATAAAAGAAAGTCGTGTTAGTTACTTCACTTATAACTCAAGAACGGCTGAACCGATTTAGCTGAAAATTGGCAGGGAGGTAGTTTAGAGCCAGGAGAAGGACATAGGATACTTTTTATCCCGGTATTAGGTAGGGTAGCGTAGGTAGGGTAGGTAGGATAGTGTAGTGTAGGGTAGGTAGGGTAGCGTAGGTAGGGTAGGTAGGTAGGTAGGGTAGGATAGTGTAGGGTAGGTAGGGTAGTGTAGGGTAGGGTAGTGTAGGGTAGGGTAGTGTAGGGTAGGTAGGGTAGTGTAGGGTAGGTAGGGTAGCGTAGGTAGGTAGGGTAGTGTAGGGTAGGATAGTGTAGGGTAGGGCAGTGTAGGGTAGGGTAGTGTAGGGTAGGTAGGGTAGAGTAGGTAGGGTAGGTAGTGTATGGATTTTGTATGAATGACTTTTGGATGGACAGGACAACGTCTGTCGGGACAGCTAGTATTGCAATAAAGTAAGATTTATGCTTCGGTTGCGTCAATTTGGACATCTAATTTAGGTAAAAGTTTAGCGATCCTTACCATTTAAATGTCCTAAGCGGCTAATAGACCAGGGTAGAAGCCTTTAAAAATAATGAAAAGTGAAAAAAAAATATAATAGAATGAGACCCATTAGAAAAGGAGGGAAATATGATAAAAATGAAAGGAAAAATAATTTACGGGCGATCTGAGGTTGGGAAGGGGATGGGGGTGAGTTTTTAAGGGTAAAAAACGGTTTTTCTGGATTTCCGGCAAAACTAAAAGTCCTATCGAAAAAAGTCAAATGGAAAAGTTGTAGATAATATTTTTATTATCTACAACTTTTCCATTTGACTTTTAAATACAAAAAGTGTAAATACAAAAGTTTTAGATCTTTTGATCTAAAACTTTTGTATTTACACTTTTTTCACATAACCTCAAAATTTATGTGAAAAATTCAAAAAACCAAGTTTTTGGTTTTTTATTTTTATCTTTTACTAAAAAATTTTTTTTGTAACGAAATTTTGTGAAAACTTACCTTTTTATGTCCCAAATACGCTGTAATTTATTTAATTAAAAATATTTATTTTTTCACCTTATTTTGAATTAATATCGAAAAAACACCCTAATTTTCAATCGAAAATTCACCCGTCAAAATATCAGCTTTTTTCAAAAAGTTGGTGTGGTTTCTGTTCGTTGGAATCTCTACTTTCCGATGGTAAAAAAAAAAAAAAATATGTTACTATGGTAAATCTTCTCAGAAAATGCAAAAATTCAAAAAAAACTTGAATTCGAAAATTGCAAATGATACAAACTGATTCATCCATACTGATAATCTGAAAAGACAAAATCGAATTAATAATGTCTTCACTATTTAATCGTGAATAAACTCCCATGAAAAAAATATTAAAGAAATCAATGTCAAAATGTATAAATAATATATTATAAATCTATAAAAAAGTATAAAATATATATGAAAATCGGCCAAAAGTTTGTTTTATTAGAAATATATTTACGATATATATTTTATATATTTTTTATAGATTTTAAATATATTTTTTATAGATTTTGAAATATATTATTTTTCATGGGATTAACTAAATTTGTTTGTACAAAATTAAGGAGATAATTATTTTTTTATCTTGTACTAAAATATCATTTAATTTCAATCTTTAGGTTATGTTAAGTTAAGCATACTATTTTTTAAAGAAAATATTACGATTTTTATGGTTGAGTTGATTGATACAGATAAAAATAGAGATAGTATTTACCTTCCTATGCAGATTCGAAAAGTTTTATTGTTTTTTTAAGTAAACTTGTCACAATTATCTTCAAGAAACTCAGCGTGCACGTGTATTTTTATAAACGATGTTGTATACTGTACTGTATTTCGAATACTGGTTAGGCTAGCGGTTGTAACAGCTGCTACGAAATATATAGTATATAATAGTAGGTATGTATGTAGTAAGACCCAGACCCGCCTAGCCCCTTCCCCACTTCTCCACGAAATACCTTTTGATGGGCTACAATTTTTCGTAGGTCACTCAGGTATATCTACTCAGGTATATATATAATTTATCTCAAAATAGTTATAAATAAGCATCTACGCATATAATTTAAAGAAAATTAGACAACTTTCTCCAAATATTGTAGATGTCTTATTAAATATTAATTTCATTAACTTATTTGTTTGTTAATTATAGTAGTATATTTTTATTTGCAATTTTTTTGTTATCAACGTCACATGTAATCTAACGTTTTTCGAGTAATTAAAGTCTAAATTTTAATAAATAGCTCAAAATAATTTATAATAATTAAAAAAAAAAAATTCAAATTCAATTTTTTTTTTAATTTTTGCGTTTTCTGAGAAGATTTACCATAGTAACATATATTTTTTTTTCACCATCGGAAAGTAGAGATTTCAACGAACAGAAACCACACCAACTTTTTGAAAAAAGCTGATATTTTGACGGGTGAATTTTCGATTGAAAATTAGGGTGTTTTTTCGATATTAATTCAAAATAAGGTGAAAAAATAAATATTTTTAATTAAATAAATTACAGCGTATTTGGGACATAAAAAGGTAAGTTTTCACAAAATTTCGTTAAAAAAAAAAAAATTGTAAAAGATAAAAATAAAAAACCAAAAACTTGGTTTTTTGAATTTTTCACATAAATTTTGAGGTTATGTGAAAAAAGTGTAAATACAAAAGTTTTAGATCTTTTTATTATCTACAACTTTTCCATTTGACTTTTTTCGATAGGACTTTTAGTTTTGCCGGAAATCGAGAAAAACCGTTTTTTACCCTTAAAAACTCACCCCCATCCCCTTCCCAACCTCAGATCGCCCGTAAATTATTTTTCCTTTCATTTTTATTATATTTCCCTCCTTTTCTAATGGGTTTCATCCTATTATGTTTTTTTTTGGTTTAAAAAATTATCGACCCTGGACTATAAGCGTTCATGCCAACTACGTATTTTGTTTGCCTTACTTGAACTAAATGAATATTCAGACATATTTAAACAACACAAGTTTCCTTTGCGATCCCCACACAATTTAATATTACCCTTTTTGTCAATCACATTTGCTAAATTGTGTTTAAATGTGACATCGCAACCATCGTTGGTTAGCTTGGCTACAGATATTACATTCGTCCTTAGATTCGGAGTAAAGTGTATCATGTAAGTCAATCCCTGTCTGTTTGTTACATGCCGACAACCATACAGTACCCTTACCTTTTATTTCACTACTCACATGCGTAGCTAAGTTTAGTTCTCCGCTAGTCACAGTTAAAGTGTCCCCGAACATACTCGCATCATTACAAAGATGAGACGTGCACCCACTATCAAAAATCCAGTCGTGTGTTTGAACATTTACAGCATAACAAATTTCTAAATCTGAAACATTAAAAGTAATTAGTGCTTCGTCCACGTCCACACAATGTGCTACCACATCCTTTTGTACACACGGCTACACATCAAGCTATACATTTCCAGTATAAGCTGATCTCGCATTGTATAGGATTTCCGTACATTGCGAGTTCAGCGTAAACTGGAAATGTATAGCTTGATGTGTAGCCGTGCGTACCTTTTTTAATTCGGACATTCTAATGCCCTATGTCCTTGCTCGTGACATTTAAATCATTTATATTTAAATCCTTCTCCGCTGGAAGTTGGGTTAATTTTGTTTACAACTTTCGTGCTTTTCTTCCATTTCTTTGAACGTTTTTCCACATATGTATGCATTACGCCTTCATTCTGAGACCGAGAGAGAGATATTCATCTCTCTGGATTCGTGCTCTTCTAATATTTTAAATTTTAATGCTTCTGGTTTCGGTAACTCGTCTCTTGACTCAATAGCACATCTAAAGCTTTCAATTTTTTTAGGTAAACAACGTTATAGATAGAAAATCGTCGTTGATATGAATACTCATTTCTGCTAGTTTATCAACAGCGTCGAAAAACTATTCAAATGATCTCGTACATCACCTGTTTCGGACATTTTGTGCAACATCAGTCGCTTCAGAAGTGTAGCCTTCTTAGCAGGTCCTTTTGAAGCTTAGATAGACTCCAATTTCAGCCAAACTTCTCTCGAAGTATTACAGCCCCTAAAATGTTGAAGTTCAGTACCACACATCGACAAAATTATATCCGCCTTGGCTTTTTCATCCTCTGCTTCCCAATTCTTAGCTTGTCCTATTTCAGATGGTTTTGGTACCTTTCCACTTGCATTCTTCCATCCATCATCTTTTATTAGGATCGCCCGCACCTGTCATAATTGTCTTTGTTTAGGGGTTCGATTCTAAACATACCGCTCATCGTCGCTCCTTTGCACAAATATGTAATTATATCGCTGCTTCAAAAATAAATGTAACTCCTTCCTATTGGAACTACGTTACGCTACTTCTATCCACCCTGGGTCTCGCGATTTGAATGTCTGGGTACCTGGGTACCTGTGTGTCTGGGCCCATAACCAATGTAGGATGAAAGAAACGACTGTGAACAATAGATCGTAACAAGAAATATATTCGGTGGAAAAATATACAGTGACACACAATTTCACTTGGCAAAAGTACTCAAGAACATATTCATTTTAAATTCAAAATTTACTTCATAAGCACGTCATATACACAAAGTTGGTACATATATCCAATAATCTCCTCATTAGTTATCTTGATGCGACGGAGTATCTCAGCGCATTTACCTATGCATAGAATTAGATGTACAGACGCCAGCAGGTCAACCTATCCCAACTGTCAAATTTTCCCAATTGAACATGAACCTTATTCCTTTGTGATAAAGTTGAAAAACTATCAAAGAAATTTGACAGATTGGGGTAGCTTGATGTGCTGGCCTCTGTACATGATGAGTGTTGTCCTTGTAATTGTATTTATGTAGGTACTAACAATCGTTTCTAAGTTCTTGTAGACTGTACCTTTGGAACTAGTTGTCCCAAAATAAATAATTTTGAATTATATTAATATGAGGAAAGGAATGTTCCGATTTGATCTCACTCTTAGTGATTAATATAACCATGAGCAAAAACGTAATAAAATAGCCGGATTTTTTAGCGCACTGGATCTTCAACGCACTGCTTAGCGCCGAGAGTCGATAATCGAACAGTGTGTTTTTTCGACTCGCTGAGACTCACTCGCGTTGCAATCTTTTGGATTCTCAGGGCCATATTCATAAACGATGATTAAAGTTAAAAACAGACGCTAATCACTATTTAACTTTAAGCAACTTTTATGAATAAGGGGGTCAATTATCAGTCTAATACCGAGAGTTGAAAATCCAGATCGCGATAAAATCCAGCCCCATTTTATTATCTTCGTGTGGACGTCGACTATCCAAAATGTAAACTTGTAGTCTGTAATTTCATGTATTGTATTAAACATGTAAAGAACAAAATGCGTTTTATTTGTCTCTTAAAAATTATCCTTACTGAGGAGTCATTCTTCATCTGCCTAACCTTTTCTCAACTATGTTGGGGTCGGCTTCCTATATTTTATATGGAGCGACTGCCTATCTGATCTCCTCAACCCAGTAACTGGGTAACAGGATAGGTAGCCCTATTTGTGGATCTCGGCTGCTATTTGTGGATCTTTCACAGTCGTTACGGGTCATCAGAAGCCCGAAAGTCTGACAACCAGTGTTACCCTTGTTACCCAATAACTGGGTTGTGGAGGTCAGATAGGCAGTCGCTCCATTTAAAATACTAGTATTCAGCTGCATCCGGTTAGACTGGAAGCCGACCCTAATAATGAGTTTGAATCAACCAGCGATGTTACACGTACATACGTCGAAACATCCATCTTGCCTGTAATCCTACTGCTGTACAAAAACATCCTTTCCCTCTTACGTCGACGTCGTTGGCCGAGTGCTCCCGAGCATAAATCATTAACGTACTTGGGTTTTTCTATTAGGAATTTATCAGTCACTCTGCGCATCCCTTCGGGGAAACAAGCCGTGATGTTATGTTGTGTGGATTTCTCAGGAGCAGCCCGGATTTGTGTCCGGTTGATGGCGATAGGTTGGCCCCCTACTAGATACATGGGACTTGATTTGTGTCCGGTTGATGGCTATAGGTTGGCCCCCTACTAGATACATGGGACTTGATTTGTGTCCGGTTGATGGCTATAGGTTGGCCCCCTACTAGATACATGGGACTTGATTTGTGTCCGGTTGATGGCTATAGGTTGGCCCCCTACTAGATACATGGGACTTGATTTGTGTCCGGTTGATGGCTATAGGTTGGCCCTCTACTAGATACTGACTTGATTACCTACTTGAACATGACTGAACAACATATTGTGGAGCAGTGGTGACGACCGCGTCTTACGAGTTGTAGGCCTACAGCTGCGAACCCAGACAGGCGTTTTACTTTGTGTAAATTATTTCATCATTTCATGAAGGACAACATTGTGCCATCGGAGCGGGACCTTTACGCGTGCATCTATTAATTGTACTGTGTGAGTGTCTCGCTTGGCAAACAGAACTGAGTGGATTTACTTTCCAAAAATAACATTATCCTGCGGATCCTAACTGACCTCGGTGCCCCAGACGGAAAGGTGCCATCATCTTGCTGATCTTAATTAATCTCTGTGCCCCGGACAGAAACGTGCCATCATCCTCCTGATCATCGGACTGACCCTGAGTTTAGCATCGCGTCATCTCATCGTGCTTTTACTCCAGGTTTGTTCTTGCAGCCATCGCAAGGACATTTGATCTCCAAAGAAGCCTTCAGTACAAGTAAGGTCTCTTTTAAATCTTTATAATGTCGGAAATGGATGAACATTTTAGCAACCCAACAGCAACTAATCGAAGCCGTGATTAAGCTCTTTACCAATTTCAAGAAGGATGGTGAAGAGCGCAAGACCTCAGACTACTTACGTCGTCGATTAGCTACCTTGGAACAATACAGAGTTCAATAATAATCATATTATGTCTTTGCTGTCGTTTGGTGATCCAACTCATGCATATTTCAGTACTAATCAATACGATCAAATGAATGAAAAATATAACACCATTAAAACTACTATTCAAAACTATAGCCCCCTCGCAAACAGACCGCAAAATCCTGAATTGAAACCTCTTACATTCCAACCTACTCCGGAATGTCAAACCTCAAACCTCGCTTCTCTCGCTGCTTCTAAAACCCCTGCTCTCGAAGAGAGTAAAGCCGTAGGTCTCTTCAAAAAGCAAGTTACCAACTTTAAAGCTTTCTTGAGAACAAGTTCCAATATTGACCTTGACCTCGTCACGGAAAAATGGGAGTTTGAAGACATCCTGAAGACGATACAATCTCGTTGGGCCGCTATTGATTCGCTTCATTGGGAGCTAGACAATGAATATGGCGAATCAAACCCCGAGTACGAAGAGCAATATACGCATTATGAGAAATACTATAACAAAATCAAGAAAGACCTCAATAAGAAAATGTGGTCCGTTGCGCATATTGAAAAATCTACTCCTAAAATGGAGATAATCACCTTTGAGGGAAACTACAATAAGTGGATTTCGTTCAAAGATCCTTTTAGGTACCTACTGAAGCAGTGCACACAACCCCTCTTTGTCGAATGCACAAAAGATGCAGTTTCTAAAGAGTAAGGTCAAAGGTGAGCCTGAAAAATTAATCCAACATCTCCAAATAAGCTCCGACAATTATCCTGTATGCTGGAATATCCTAAATCATCGTTATAATAATAAACGACTGGTCTTCACTTCTTTTCTACGAGTATAACAATCTCATGAATATCCCTGTAAACCAGCAACAATCATCAAATCACATAAAACGCATTCACGACACTACGTAGGTACGAGAGCGTGAATGCTATCAAGAATCTGGGAGTCGATGTCTCTTCCATATACATACCAGGAAAGAGTCCCAACTCTTTCCTGGTATGTATATTGTCTCAAAAATTGGACTCAGATACATACGAGGATTATCTAAAAGCCTTAAAGTCCCCGCGAAAGTTGCGCGTCTTGGAAGATTTCCTTAAATTCTTGGAAACTAAGTTTATGATGCTGGAAACTTCACGTAAGAAACCTGAAAATTCCACGCAGAAATCATCTCAATCTTATAATAATAACAAACCATCATTTTCAAAGGGTACCAATTAAAAACGAAATGATAATAATCCTAAAAAGAATTACTCAGCAAACCAAGTTTCGCAATCGTCAAAGTCCAAACGCAAAATTAATATCGTAAGCAATGCCCTATTTGCAACGCCAACGATCATCGAATTCACACATGTCTAAAATTATTGGAATTGCAACCTAATGAACGTAAAAAAGCTGTTGCCAACTTGAACCTTTGTATTAATTCTTTGCATTATCACGAAGGCAAAAAATGCCTTTCGGAAGTAAGATGCAAAGAATGCAATAACGAACACAATACCATTTTGCATGAATCTTTTACGTCACATCGATCTGGGTCAAATGCAGCCATGATTACGAAATCGCCATCTCAGCAGCAAGACAGTAACACAGTTGCATGGCTTCTTAGAGAACCCTCAGAGATATTGCTGGCCACAGCAATAATTAACGTACAAGCAGCAGACGGATCTTACCAAAAAATGAAAGTTCTTTTAGATCAATTGTCACAGACATCCATTATTAGGGAAAGCACAGCTCAGTTGTTAAGACTACCGCGACGGAAATGTAACGGTTATATCTCTGGGATAGGAAATAAGGATAACAACTGTAAGGGCATGATTACCATAAAACGCTCGTCGTTGGTTAGCGACTTCACCTTTGAAACGGACGTATACCTATATAATGAATAAACTCATAAACAACTTACCCAGTTTGTACCTTACCCAAGCCAGACTGGCCTACTCTTAACCAAATAACTCTAGCGGATCCCGAATTTTACAAGTAAGCCTATCGACATCTTATTTGGGGCAGATATATATTCCATTATCCTTATGGACGGTATCTGTCGTTCACAATGTACATATATTGCCCATTGCCCAACAAACTCAGTTGGGATGGATCTTAAGTGGCAACTATAAAACATACCATTGCAATGTGATTCTAAACAATATCGAAGAGATTCAGCAATTTTGGGAAGTGGAGGACATTCATGAATGTCCAGCGATATCAGAAGAAGACTATAAAAGCATCGAGTTTTACCAATCTTCAACCTGTAGACGGGAAGACGGAAGCTACGTCGTTAAAATACCATTCAAAGACAATTTTGAGAAATATATAGGCGAGTCGAAAACAAAATCAATTGCTCAATTTTTCCAAATAGAGCGGAAGTTAAGTAAGCAACCAGCACTGACACGTGACTATAAAACTTTTACCTAGAGCTCGGACATATGACACCCGTTGAGCCGCACGTACAGACGGACTGCTACTTATCGCACCATTGCGTCCAATGATCTGAGTCATCAACTACTAAATTGCGAATTGTCTTTAATGCCTCGGCAAAAATCTCGAGTGGATACAGCCTCAATGATCTTATGTGCCGAGGACCCAATTTACAACAAGACCTCCAGAGCCTTATCTTAAAATGGAGACAGAAAAAATGTTTCGAAAAATCTGGCTACATCCTGATGATCAGAAATATCAGAAAATTATCTGGCGGAACCATCAATCTCAACCTTTAAAAGAATACCAGCTAGCGACAGTTACTTACGGAACAAAAGCCGAACCTTTTTTGGCCATGATGACACTGAAGCAACTGGCCATAGATGAAAAGTCAAACTATCCACAAAGTTGTGCTCCTGACATCTTAGAACACTCGTTTTACATGGATGATCTCATGCATGGTGAACATTCAGCGAGCGCAGCGAAACAGCTCAAAGCGGAGATGATCAATCTCCTCAAATCTGGCGGGTTTAGTCTCAGAAAATGGCGATCAAACTTTCCGGAAATAGCAGATAGTTCTGATGCACTTCAAACAAAAGACTTTGACTTTAAGCAACCGGAGTCAACCAAAACTTTAGGTCTTCGGTGGGAACCAAAAAATTATCAATTTATCTTTCATCAAGAATTTATCTCACAAGACATCCTTACAAAAAGACAATTCTTATCTCAAATATCAAAAATTTTTGACCCTTTGGGCTGGCTAGTACCAGTCACAATAAAACTTAGGATCTTGTTCCAAGAATTATGGAAATCAGATCTGGGTTGGGACCACCCTGTCCCCTAAGAAATCGCGTTAAAGTGAAATACAATTAAAGCCGATCTATCGCAGATATTTCGATTTAAAATACCACGTTGGATTAAAACCCAGGAGAAAGATATCATTGAACTCCATGGCTTTTGCGACGCTAGCACAAAAGCATACGCTTGCGTCGTGTATTGCAAAATACAGAGAGAAAATGAAACCCACGTGACCCTTATTGCAGGAAAATCAAAAGTAATACCTCTGAAAAAACCACAATCGATCCCGCGTTTAGAACTTTGCGGCGCCGGCGCTCTCTTGTTGTCAAAACTTATGCGAAAAATCATCTTATCCCTATCGAGCTATCCCTATGTTTATAGTTGTATTGATTCAACGGCTGTTCTAGGTTGGTTAAGTGGCGAACCGGAGAAATGGAAACCCTTTGTTGCGAATCGAGTGAGGATTATTACTGAAACAATCCCTAAAGATAAATGGAGTTACGTAAAATCCACAGAAAACCCCGCAGATTACGCAAGCCACGGTGTACCTGCTGCTCAGTTAGCCAATCACTCACTGTGGTGGCAAGGGCCCGACTGGTTACCACAATATAAGCCTAAAGAATCTCATAAGAGGCCAATTTATACGAGTATTACTAGCGAAGAACTCAGGAAAAAGGAGCAAGTAAATTCGGTCATTGTTAATCCCGAAAATCTAATAATTAATCAACTTTTAACAAAATATAGCACTTTAAGGAAAATTACTCGAATATTAGCTTACATCAACAAGTTCATCGACATTATTGTTAATATGAAAACACGCACATGTTTTCTTACTCTGCAAAATATAAAGACAGCAAGGGAAATGTTAATTAAGCATGTCCAAAACAAATATTTCAACGAAGAAATATCGCGACAGAAAAATAATGAACCACTAAATAAGAAAAGCCAAACTTAAACATTCGAATCTTGATCCTGAAATGAAGCATCCCATCATAATCCCGAATCAATCGAAATTGGCAGATCTTATCATAGATGAATCCCACGAGCTTGTATTTCACGGTGGAGTAAAAATGACTACTGGATTTATAAGACACAAATACTGGATTCTTGGAGGAAACGGAGCCATAAAGAAACGATTAAGAATGTGTGTCAAATGTAAAAGAAATAATCCTATACCACAACATCAAATCATGGGTGATCTACCCCCAGCACGATTGATTCCTAACCGACCTTTTTACCACACTGGAATAGATGTCCACAAAGTTGATAATAAAGTGCCAGCGGCAAAGAAAAAACGTCCTATTTCATTCTCAGCTATCGTTTTATCTTTGACATTATTTTTGCTGTCACTAATATACACCGCTCAAGCGTCCTACAACTTTACCCCGCTGACAAATAATAGTGTTTACTTCGACAAAATATCTAATATGCATTTAATTAGAGATGATTGGCATTTAATAGTCTATTATGACACTAATCCTTATCAAGAAGGAACGGCGGCATTACTAAAGTATATTGAGTATCTTGAAATCGTATGCTCTACGATTAGAACACAAACACCTTGCGACGGCGTCATGTTACAACTCGAGCAACAGTTCGAAGA
This sequence comes from Polymixis flavicincta, assembly GCA_949987655.1. Lineage (NCBI taxonomy): Eukaryota > Metazoa > Arthropoda > Insecta > Lepidoptera > Noctuidae > Polymixis > Polymixis flavicincta. Next base: position 1,925,369 of record OX465171.1, on the reverse strand, counting down.
AATTAAACATTACGATAATATTGTCATGATAAATGACTCGTTTATGACTAATAAGAAACGCCGGCGACGCGGCTTGCTAGACGGAGTAGGCTACGTTGCAAATAGCTTATTTGGGGTGTTGGATCAAAGATTTGCAGAAACATATGAGAAAGATATTGACCTTTTGAAGCATAATGAAAACCATATAAGTATACAACCTCTGGAAAAACCAAACGTCGGTCGTAGAAGCCGAATTTAACCTCATGAAAAGGATGGAGAGTACCATAAACAAACATCATAAAATAATAAATCAAAAGCTCAATTACCTCCGAGATTCTTATAAAAATCTTGCTCAGCAAGTGCAAAATATAACTATCATAAATTCATAACAGACTTCATAACCACGGCTTTCACTGCCAACAACTTGTTGTATACCCTTCGACCAATCCAGGACTCAATTTTAGATACAGTTACTGATATTTATAGTGGAAAATTAGATTTTCACTTGATATCCCCGAAGCAACTCAGATCAGAGCTAAGCATAATATCAGCACAAATATCTGGAGACTTGATAGTTCCTGTCGACAACTTTAATCTTAGTAAAAGTGTTAAGTAACGATAGTGTTTGCAAGCTCGTGAGTTTTAACTGTAAAATGTCAAGCGCTCCGCTCAGAGTATTCGTGAGCTATGTAAACAATCGGATGTGATTGCGCTGCAGGAAACATGGTTGCTGCCTGAGGAAATCTCGTTTCTTGACACAATAAGTGATGAGTTCAGCAGTACTGGAGTATCAGCAGTGGACACATCAGCGGGAATTCTTCGCGGTAGACCGCATGGTGGTGTCGCCCTTCTGTGGCGAAAACGTCTTTTCCATGATATGGTTGTTGTTCAGTGCGGTAACCCACGCATTTGTGCAGTGAAAATTGTGGATAAGGATAAATCTTTCTTGGTGTTAAGTGTTTACATGCCCACGGATACTGTGTCCAATTTAACGGATTTTACGGACATCTTGAGCTCGGTAAGTGCCATAATTGATAACTGTAATATAGATTATGTTTACATGTTAGGAGATTTTAATGCGCACCCGTCTGAGCAATTTTATGACGAACTTGCCGTTTACTGTGCCGAGCAATCATGGAGGTGTGTTGATACAGAAAAGTTAGGTTTAAGTTCAAACACATTTACATTCTTGAGTGAGGCTCATGGGTCAAAGAGGTGGCTGGATCACTGTGTAGTTACAGAAGCTGCTGTGGCCTCCGTCCGGAATGTGTATGTAGTGTATGATGTGCTTTGGTCAGACCACTTGCCACTAGTAGTAGAATGTGACTTGAATGTTATGTTGCCAAAGAAATGTGTTAATGCTGTAAATGTGAACAAGGTTGTGTGGGGAGAAAGAAGTCGAAATCAGATAGAAGCTTATCAGCGTGAATGTCATGACAGACTAAAACTAATTGACTTCCCACACGAACTTGGTGAATGCTGTGACAGTATGTGTAACAACCCTAGTCACAAGATTGTTATAGAGAAATTGTATGCAGATATCGTACATGCTTTAAGTGAGGCTGCTGTGATGGGTCGAGAGGGCGGAAATAGGTGCTCTAAGCGGGTAATAGTTGGCTGGAACAAACATGTTGCTGAGGCTCATAGGGAGGCTAGGCAGAAATTTAAATTGTGGATGTGGTATGGCAAACCTTCCATTGGGTTAGTTTATGATGAAATGCGTGAGACTAGAAAAATCTTTAAGTCTAGGTTAAAGTGGTGCCAGGATCATGAAGACCAAGTTAAAATGGACATTCTAGCCTCATACCATGCCAAAAATGATTTTCGTAATTTCTGGAAACACACGAATAAATTGAAAACTAGACCGGGAATCCCAGTGAGCATCGGTGGCGTGAGTGAGCCACAGGATATCGCAAATCTTTTTAAAGAAGCTTACTTTGTAAAATCTCCTCTGGGTCCCTCACGGTCGGTGGTCGATGTTGTGCCCGGCATGGAAATAGGGGTAAAATTCAAATCCCCGGAGATAGCTCGGACCATTAGAAGTATGTCAAGGGGTAAATCACCCGGTCATGACGGGCTCAGCATCGAGCACCTGCGATATTCTGGCCCTCACTTACCCAGGGTGCTTGCTATGTTGTATAGCTTTTGTGTGAGTCATAGTTACCTACCCGGTGAGATGATGCGAACAGTGGTAGTGCCAATTGCTAAAAACAAAACTGGTGACCTCGCCGACAGCGGTAACTATAGGCCCATTTCATTAGCTACCATAATTTCAAAGGTATTTGACAGCATGCTTAATACACAATTAAGTAGTTGTACTACTATTCACGATAACCAGTTCGGATTTAGAGCTGGGTTATCAACAGAGAGTGCGGTGTTGTGTCTTAAGCATGCTGTGACGTACTATGCGAGCCGAGAGACGCCTATTTATGCTTGCTTCTTGGACTTATCAAAGGCATTTGATCTGGTTTCCTATGATGTGTTGTGGAGTAAATTGGAGCGGGTAAACTTACCCACAGAACTTGTTAACATTTTAAAGTTTTGGTATGGAAACCAGATCAACACTGTACGTTGGGCTGGGGCGTTTTCTCGTCCTTACGGGTTGGAGTGTGGGGTGAGGCAGGGTGGATTGAGCTCACCAACGCTTTTCAGCCTTTATGTGAACGAGTTGATTGGCGAGCTCAGCAGTACCAGGCTCGGATGTTACATAGACGGTACCTGCGTAAATAATCTCAGTTATGCAGACGACATGGTATGGTACTGCTGAGCGCGTCAGTCTGCGGCCTGAGAAAATTGGTTGCTCAATGTGAGGCGTATGCCAAAGTTCATGGACTGGTATACAATACTAAGAAGACGGAGGTCATGGTCTTTGAGGCTGGGGGTAAAAGTCCTGATGCAGTACCGCCTGTATTTCTCTATGGTAAACCTTTGCAAAGAGTCTACAGGTTTAAGTATCTTGGTCACATATTGACTCCCGACCTCAAAGACGATGATGACATTGAGCGGGAGCGGAGGGCGTTGTCGGTTAGAGCGAACATGCTGGCTCGCAGGTTTGCACGTTGCTCACTTCCTGTTAAAATCACGCTCTTTCGAGCCTACTGTACTGCTTTTTATACATGCAGCCTGTGGGCTAGATGTTCGCAAAGATCGTACAGCGCTCTCCGCGTTCAATATAACAATGCATTTAGGATGCTGGTGGGGCTGCCCCGTTTCTGTAGTGCGTCAGGGATGTTCGCAGATGCGCATGTAGATTGCTTTTACCCAACAATACGTAAAAGGTGCGCTTCCCTGGTGCGCAGGGTGAGGGGCAGCTCCAATAGTATCTTGAGCATGGTTGCGAGTCGCCTGGACTGTCTATACGCGGGTCGCTGTTGTGCCGTCTCTCATGGGATGTCGCAACGGTGACCAACCGTTATTTCTTGTGTTGTTTTGTGTATAGTCTGTGTTACTAACATAGTCGTAAGTTATACTAACAAGCTTGTTGAGTCTTGGTTACTCTAATAAATAAATAAAAAAAATAAAAAAAAAGATATCTCCTACCACGACATCCATCTTTATATTGCTACATATCTCATCATACTGGGAATCCTATTATTGGTGGAAGCTTACTGTTTTAAACGTTGGCGGCAAAGGCAACGTAAAGGAAATAGTTCCCAGTACTACAGCAGAGCGGTCGACAGCCTCGGCGGTGACTGCGTTGCCATCTCCACACACCGTTACAGAAAGTGTTGTGATTGAGTGTAGTGAAATTAGGGAAAAAGGACAATCTAGTAGAAAATCAGTGAAAAGTGATGCGAAGCAACTTGCTCTATCCAGTGAGTGCTTACGAAAAACGGAAGATAGAGGACTGAACTAGAGTAACCTTACTCAATACTAAATCAAGTGAATACCGTTTTTTTTTTGGGTGGGAAATATGCCTACGGTGGCCGGAAATATGCCTACGGTGGCCGGAAATCAGCCTAGGATTCCCGACGCCCAGGGCGTCTCCGTATCCTCATGTTGCGCTAGTGTTAGTACTTCTCCGAGCGATACACACCTACAGTGAGCAGTACGATCACACACACATTGACATTGGCTTGACGCGAATCGCGATAGCGCTACTAGCTACTGATATTTATGATGAATTGGGATGTGTTCCGTAATACCAAAGATGATGAATGAAAACTTATTGTATTTTGATATATTTTTTCGACATTTTACAACTTGATAATATGAGCTATGCTTCTGAGATAACAATATTACAAAAAAAACAGTGTTGTTGGTTATAATACCAAAAAAAACAGTGAGAAAACATGTCATTTACGCTGTAAAAATGTGCGAAATTCAATTCGCTTAAACTTCATTTTGGGTAAGTATTTTGGAAAAATGCTGTTTGTGCATGCGGCGCCGCCCCGCACCCTGTGGCCCCTGTCGCCGCAGCCCTGCGCTGGCGGCCGCCGCACACGGCGCCCCCTGTCGCTGGTCGCCATCCGCTGGGCCTCCCCCACGGCAGTGGGGGTCTCACCTGGCGGTGGCTTGACCGCCGGGGTGCCGAGTCCACAAACAGCAGCTCCACAGGACTTGCCGCCGGTGCCTCGGCCGCCCTGCGACCGAAGCCCGGCCCCCCCGGATCCATCAACTGGACGGACAGCTGCGCCGCGCGGTGAACGCGTCCCCTCCAGCCTCCCGCTCGCCTCGTCGATGCTGCACGCCGCGCCGTTTCGAGCCTCGCGGCGCTGCCCTCGACCGAAGCCGCTGCACCTGCCGGACTGACCGAAGTCTGCGCCGTCGCCGCGCGGTGTGAAACCGCACTGCGCGGCACGCGCCTGTGCCTCCACGCGCCACCCGCGCGCCCCCCCGTGCGCTCTGTTGCGCCACCGCCTCGCGTCGCGCTGCCCGCCTCGCGTCGCCACCCGCGACTGAAGCCGCCACTCAAGGACTCGACAAGAAGCTGTCCCATGCCGGGGACGGCCTCAACCGGACAACGACTCAGCTGCTGCTCGGTGGTGTCCCTGGGCTGGTTCGTCGGCTGCAGGATCCTAACGGGTTCACCCGGCACCAGGGAGACGACTGCCGGGGGTGAACTGCGATGTGCAGCGCGGTTCCCCTGTGCGTGACGTCACCCGCTGGGGCGCTGACTTACCGCCGGGACGCCCACACGCGGAAGTGGAAGAGCAGCAGCTACGGACACTGACGGCCCATGAAGTGAGGGCCACCAAAATGACTGGTCCGTATTAACGGACCACGGCACGCATCCGCGGTCAGGGGGCGAAGCCCCGACACCGCCTGCCACGCCCCCCTTGCGGGGACGTTGCGACAACCCGGCTTGATCAGTCATTCCGATTCCAGCAGTATCAGAAGAAACAAGGAAGTAAAATAAAGAAGAAACACTCGTGAAGAAGTTTGGTTTTATTGCGCCGCACCTGCTACGACACTCCTCAGTAATATCCCGCCAGCGAGCCCGCTCCACAACATTCAAGAGCTAATACCCATGGAAGATGCTTAAATCCCTTCATCAACCAAAAAAGAGCTGATAATCTTCAAACGGCTGAACAGAATTTGCTAAAACATGTCTAAGAACACTCCCAACTAATGCACCTTTAAAAAAAAAAAACAAAATCGGTTCATCCGTTCGGGAGATACGATGCCACAAACAAACACTCACATACACAGACACGTCAAACATAAAACATCCCGTCGTTTTTGCGTCGGAGGTAAAACAAAGAAATTCGAAGATTGCAGGCGCACATTAGTTCGTATAATTATGTTACACTGAGCCCGGACTTTTTGCACCTCTATATCTGAAAAAAACAGTCACATTCATTTCGATGTTCAAAATTATTCACAAACCAAAATAAGTCTTACAATAATTTGGTGTCTTTTAGGCCATGCAGCTTTGATACTAGCCACCTTAACATCGATTTATATATCGATTACAATTATCTGTAGGTACCATAAATTCCCGTTCACAATTTCCCATTCCTATCCTGTCAATACTTTGAATTGTCAAAAAGTGCGTCGCAGAGTCACAGACTACTTTTGATCATAGATTATAGTAATAATACTTTTGATGTGCGTTGTTGTATCTCTATGTAGTCTGTGGCGTTTATTATTGATCCGGAGCCGGCCGGTCTACTGACCCGTAGGCTGTGGCGTTGTTTGCTGTTTCTGCGAATTTCACAATTATTATTTCCCCCTCTCTTTACACTAAGTAAACGGAGTAAAATTACTCAAGTCTCCCGTCAGTGGGTCGTCTCAGGGGTGTCTCCAAGTCGTCTCCGTGATTCAAGGTCCTCGGTGAAGCGATAAATCGCCGAGAGGTAAACTGTTGATTTCTCAGTTTACCTCTCGACTACCAACAAATAATCAAAATGGTAAGGACATGTTCCTATTCCACTGAATTCTCCGATAAACCTCTTATACTAGCTAAATTTATTGATGTCAGTGCATTTATATGAATAAAATGTAGAGGTTAGTTAGGCGATTATGTTAATAATATTGCCGACTGTCTTTGCTTACACTTGATTAATATTTATGGTTTCAGGGCGACGAGATTGCAGTTAATCCCAAGGCATACCCCCTAGCGGATGCTGCCCTCACGGCGAAGAAATTGTACTTGGTGCAACAAGCTGCCAACTACAAGCAGCTTCGTAAGGGCGCCAACGAAGCTACCAAGACATTGAACCGAGGACAGTCAGAGTTAATTATAATGGCGGCTGATGCCGACCCATTGGAAATTGTGCTTCACATTCCTATCCTCTGTGAGGACAAAAATGTGTCTTATATATTTGTGAGGTCTAAGCAAGCGTTAGGCCGGGCGTGCGGCGTGTCCCGCCCGATCATAGCTTGTTCTATCACTAACAATGACGGCTCGCAGCTGAGGCAGCAGATCCTGGGCATCCAACGGGAAATTGACAGACTCTTAGTATAAGTTTTTCTTTTTATAAATTATTATATTAATTTTTGTAAATATACAATTTATAAATTAAATTATTTGATGGGTTCACTTGTAATCAGTCAATAAAATTGAAATTACCAAACCTACTAACAAAAATGCTATCTTTATTTTAAGTATCCTGAGCAACCTGCCTGACCTGTCTCCTAAGCATTCTTTTGCTATGACACTTGCCTTCTTTGGGTAAAAATTATATTTTTTAAACTTCAATGTAAGTGCTGTGTACATTGAAATTGGCCTAAAATTGAAATTAACAGCCTAACATATGCACCTACATCTGCAATGCAATAACACTATCTTACAATAGGTAATAATTCAATGCCATCAAAAACATAAATTGTAAAACAAAAGTCTCGCAACTCAGTTCATCTATCGTAAAAAAGTTGACAGATCCAAATAATACCAAGTCGGTCAATTTAATCAGTTCCTACTTATAGATCCTTCTGTCGTAAGTTATTACGTAATTAGCTAACCTAACAACATCATAAAGTGACCATATCAATATCAATATTAAAATCTTTTATGTTTTAAATAAATAAATTGACTTGGCCATCGCATGAAAACACAATTTATTATCTTTTTTTTTAAAAAACAATGTATCTCACAAGTAATACATGTTATAATAGGTAATTTTAAGAATGTTCATAGTCTGATCTGTCTTAATATTTCAAAACTAGCTTCTGCCCGCGACTTCGTCCTCGTAAAGGTCGTAACGCACCACAATTTACTAAAATGACAGCGACATTTTACAAAAGTATCCTGTACGTACGTCCATACGTAGGATACGTATGAAGTGTTGGTTATAGTACCTACAGTTGCCAGTTTGAAAAGCCGCTTGTCCTGAGCACCTAGCATTCCCGCCAAGCAAAACTCGCAAGTTGATGGTCAAGCGTAATCTATACACTTGCGGCAATAGCGGAAATCGCCACTAAACAAAACTGTATTACCACCCAAAACATGCCTTGGTTCCTGCGGCTATCCTGCTGTGTTTTGTTTACAGTGTTAACAGTTTAACAAAAACGTACACAGCAAATAAATTGCCCTCTATCCATAATAAACGCAATCTCTGTTCCGTGTGCTTCACCTATGTAGATATTCTCCCATTGTTCGGCCGGCGCAGCTGCCTGACGGGTGGTTGGTTGAGATGTGCATTTCTCTCGACCAGTATTGTCACAGCCTCCCTCTCTCCCTTCCAATCAGTTGCGACGAAATGAACGAAAAAATAAACTCGTCGCCGTCGACGCTAATCATGGATGAATTTTGTAAATCGACATTCAGACGGAGATAGTAAAATAGCAGCGGTTGTTTCCCGTACTGGATCTTTAACGCATTGCTCAGCACCGAGAGCTGAATGCTCTGTTTTTCGACGAGCTGAGACTCACTCGCGCTGCATCCTGTTGGATTCTCAATGCTCGGTTCAACACCGAGAGTACAAAATCTAGTGCACGAAAAAATCCTGCCGCGATTTTATTACGTCCGTGAGAATTTTGAGTAATTTGTTGAATAATTAATGACTTGCGTGTCTTTGGGGGACGACCAACGAGCCAGGAACATGATTCGCAATAGAAATAAACGGGATTTTAAATTTTTTCTTACGCAAAAATAAATTATATACTTCTGTAGGATCTGTTATATCATCAATTCTACAATCCGTTATCGATAAGGTGTGCTTCACAGACGTGTCTTGTTTTATTTTGATAAGAACGAGTTACGAATTTGTACTCATAAAAAACAATAGACTTCTTCTGTTTTACTTTTTGCCATAGTGCATTCACCGCATTGAAAGCACCCTAAGCATGCGCATCTTGCCACTGTTCCCTGACAACAAAAAAACAGGTGCATCGTTGCTTTTTAAATAGATTGGAATCTCAAAAAAGGCGTGCACTGTTATGCCACCAAGAAGCAGTGTGATAGCGATTCCGGAAGACGCTACAGTGATTACCATTTAGCCTTGCTCCGAACCTCTGCGATATTGGACTGAAAAAAGTGGTTTAATTTCTTCTTTGTTAATATAAAAATGCATGTATGATCAGCCTACAATATTCCCACTGCTGGGACATAGGCGTCCTCTCTGTGAGAGAGAGTGGACCGTTATCCATCAAGCGGCACCCTAATTGCGTAACTCACAATTAATCATATTCTGTTTCGTTTTGAAACAGATTACTAAACCATTGCTTCATATGTTCGAAAAATGTGTCTGCTCAACAACGTAAATAACGCAATGCATATTAATGAACTGTCAAATTGAAACAAATTATGATCAATCGTGAGTTACGCAATTAGGGTGCAAGTCTATCAGTTAATTTACTTATGCAATCCTTATACCTATGGTAAACCTTACCAGGTGATTTAAAAAAAATCTGTACATTTTATTGTGTGAAATCATCTACTTACGTGAATATTATCCAATGAAAATGTACAGACTAGTATAATTACTCCTTGAGCAAGATTTTTTTCAGATGGGTTTCAATATTTCAGATCACAATAATAGGTAATTATTTAAAAAAAAGAGATAAAAAAAAACAGAATTTAGAAAAAATATACCGGTCAGAAAATATATCTACGCGTAAAAGTAAAATAAGGTTAGTAGGTACAGTACTTAAAGTAGGAAGTCAAGAGCCTAACTTATAACATTTATTTGTTTCTTGTAAGGGTCTACAATGTCTTGCCAAATTTCTTTTTCACTTCAGTAGCTTAAACATGTAGGTTTTGCTGCCTGAAATCAGACAAAGACCAGCCCCTTCGAAGTTCTGATTTTGAATTCGACCTCAAAGACAAACACGTTCGGAATTTCGTACTAACTAAAGAAATTCTGCAAAAAGATAATTATGTCTTATAGTGTAATTTATTGAATTTTTAATTTATTGTTGTATTTAAACGAAAATAAGTATTTACTGCAAATAAAACTGATATTTAACCTGTAAATATTTATTTCTAGTTTCAATAATGTTACGTAATATATTTTGAATAATAAAATATCATGGGTGCTATTTCCGAACACGCCTTAATAAAAGATAAAAGAGCGGGAATAAAATTTCGCGGCTAGCGTAAAGAGAGAGCGACTTTTACAACGTTCCATTTTATTGAATTGGTACCTACACTGTTAATTATTTTGATTCACAATAAACAGTTATTTCAATCTATTCCTGTTTATTATTTTATTAGGTCTTTACCTATGAAATTGCCGTTCTGCAGTACTGGCCATTTCAAATCAAAATAATTTTTGTTTGGCTAAGAATTCTAATTTCAAATTAATTTTATTTTAAAAACATGGATTTTTTTTTCTAAAAGTAGTCATTTCTTTATTGATTAGTGTTATATTTTCATCGCATTTCAATCTTTTTCGTCATCATGGATACGTTAAAAATTCGAGTAATTATGGAATATGAGTACCGTCGTGGCAGCAACGCGGCACAAGCGGCACGCAACATCAACGACGTTTACGGAGCTAACACTACAAACCAACGCACCACCTGTTATTGGTTTGCTCGCTTCCGTTCTGGAAATTTCGACCTGAAAAATGAACCTCGCGGTCGTCCGAAGACTTTGGTCGACAATGACGAATTAAAGGCGATTGTGGAAGCTGATGATACACAATCTACGGCTGAATTAGCAGCAGCTTTCGACGTTAGCGTCAAAACAATATTGGTCCATTTGCGTCAAATTGGCAAGGTAAAAAAGCTTGACAAATGGGTGCCCCACGAACTCAATGATCGCCAGCGCGAAGTACGCGTCGAGACGTGCCTTGCACTGCTCAACAGACACACAAATGAAGGAATTTTGAACCGCATTGTTACCTGCGATGAAAAATGGATTCTGTTTGATAACCGTAAGCGCTCAGCAAGTTGGTTGGATCCTGGTTCAGCACCTAAACAATGCCCTAAACGAAAACTTACCCCTAGAAAAGTGATGGTCACTGTTTGGTGGTCTAGCGCCGGTGTGATTCATCACAGCTTCTTACCAAACGGGGTGAGCATTACTGCAGATGTGTACTGTGAAGAACTGAACACAATGATGGAGAAGCTGGCGCATCTCCAACCAGCATTGGTCAATCGCTCGTCTCCGCTGCTCCTGCACGACAACGCGCGACCTCATACTGCACAGCAGACGGTCTCCAAGTTGCAAGAACTGGGGTTGGAAGCTCTCCGTCATCCGCCCTACTCACCAGACCTTGCGCCTACAGACTACTACTTTTTCCAGAATTTGGATAACTTCTTGGCGGGAAAAAAATTTAATACCCGAGAGGCAGTACAAAATGCCTTTGAAGAATTTGTTGCCTCCCGTCCAGCTGATTTCTTTAAGAAGGGCATCAATAAACTGCCACTGCGATGGCAAAGATGCATTGATTGCATGGGTGATTACTTCGATTAATACAAATAAAAAATTCATGAAAAAAAATCGTTTAAATTTTTTCATACAAAACGGCAATTTCATAGGTAAAGACCTATTATTTCCTAAAGTATTCTCGCTGCTGAAGTGAAAAGTAATGTGTGCTACACGAGAGCAAAGTTTTTTGCATCTCGTGCCTTTGAATCCCTTGCCTCGCCAAAATCAGCACTCGCAGCAAAAAACGACTTTGCTCTCTTGTTGCACAAATAACTATTATGTGCTCTTTGTAATTAATAAGCAATGGCATAATTTACTACGACTGGACCACTATATTGTATGATATCCGATTGTAAGAATTTTTAATGGAAAAGAATAATAAAACATATTCCGACATTTAGTGTATTAATGAAACTATTCAAAATTTCAGCTCATTACACTAAATAATAAAAGAGATATAATAAAAATACCAGAACAACTATAATATGTACATGGATAAACCGACAAAGTTTTAGTGGCTACGAAAAGGCGGCCGTGCAGTACGGGATAAGTTTTTATCCAGTGCGCAGATTTTAACCATGAATTCAGCATATCATTCTAGAGCCCAAATCGCAGAAATTTTTCGCCGGTTTAACAAAAAAAAAACATCTGTTTCATAGAAAAGTGCAATACCTACGCGGTTAAAATGTATGGAACAGCTGATTTTTTTTTGTATAACCGGCGAAAATTTTCAGCGGTAGGAGGTCTAGAATGATGTGCTGGATTCATGGTTAAAATTTGCACACTGGATAAAAACTTTTCCTGTATAGAGCTAACGTTCTATAATTTCCGTTTTCAATTATATCGTAATGAATTTTAAATAAGATAGATACACCAGTACAGTCACGGGTAGAGATGTGCTGACTATGACTTTAGCCGACTAGTCGGGTGCAAAATGACCGATCATTGCTTTCTGTTGAGTTCGGGTAACATAGGTAATGTTCGTGTGTGACTACGCTTTCGGCTGGTAGGTAGGTCGTACGCGGCGCCCGGCGAAAAGTCGGATAAAAACATGTCTCGTCGAGACATGTTTTTATTTACATTGCATTTTTTCTATCATTCTTAACGTACGAACGAGTTCCTCCCCATCCTACTCTGTAAAACTGATTCATATTCATATTCATTTATTGCATTCCATATTGTATTATAGATGTTACAAAGGGCTTAAAGCTAGGTACAGAAATATGGACCCTGTAAGGGCACAGCAAAACAATAAAATTAAGATTACCTATTTAGAATAAAATTAAAGCTACTACATAAATAAAAATAAAAATCTAGGTGTTTAAATTGATATAAAAATGATAACTTAAATTGCAAACTTTTACTTTAAGACATATACCTACAGAGACATGGTCATTATGGCACATTATCGGGCACAGCAATGTTAACTACATAATTAGTTTGTATAGCATATATTTTATTTGTATATAAAATTAATTAAATTCTATAAATGTAATTTAATGAAATAATAATAATTAAACATTAATAAAGTACCTACCTACTAGATGAAAATAATAAGAAACATAAAATTTAAAATTGATCATTTAGAAATTCATTGATACTATAACAGCATTTACATAAAAGAAATTGTTTCAATTTATTTACAAATGGATTAAATTTTCCTTCGTTTTTAATGATTTCTGGCAATTTATTAAATACTTTCATTGACATCACTAGGGTACTGTACAAAACTGGAGGAACTTCTCAGGGATTTTGGGAATTAAAAAACTCAGGATGTAGCACGCAGTGAATGACTTGTACTTATATTCTTAACCTTCCATTTTGACATTGAACAAGGACAGTAAGATAAACGCCTGATAAAATTCATTGAGTTAAATTTTAACTATATACAAATTGCTCAGGTAACTTGAGTCAACGGTAGTGGAGCTGATGCTTTAACATGCCCCCGGCCGTTGGAAGCTCGCCTTTCAACAGTCTTCTAATAACGGGCAAATCTTGGAAAATGCTCGTCTGATGGTCCCAGTTTGAGTCCTGATGTCGGCTACTCTGCTTATGCCATCTGTGCCTGGATGAAGACCAACAACGCGCCCCAACTTCCACTTCATCGGAGGCTGGTTGTCCTCCTTTATGACAACGAGGGAGTCCAGGTTCAGGCTGTCGTTGCCGGTACGCCACTTTACTCGCTGCTGAAGCTCGGAGACATATTCCTTGCTCCATCTCGACCAGAAATGCTGCCGCAGCTGCTCGATACGTTGATGGCGGGTCAAGTGATGAGTGGAGTAGTCCCGGATATCCTTTACAGGAAGAGACGTGAGAGGTCGTCCAATTAAAAAATGACCTGGAGTGAGAGGTAACAGGTCTTCTGGGTTTGATGACAACGGTGTGAGCGGCCGAGAATTTAAAATGCCTTCAATTTGTACCAAAACAGAATTAAGCTCTTCGTATGTCAGATTACAATTGCCCAACACTCGAGACAAATGAAATTTGGTCGATTTGACACCCGCCTCCCAAAGACCACCAAAATGAGGAGCGTAAGCAGGAATAAAGTGGAATTTAATTCCATCTTGAGCCACACTATCAGTTAAGGAGTCACAATTGCGTTTCAAGAAATCAGCTATCTCATTGTAGGCTCCTACAAACGAAGTTCCGTTATCGGAGTATATGTTGAGAGGTTTTCCTCTTCGAGACATAAACCGACGTAAAGCCTGTAAATAATTACTGCTCGTCAAATCACCCACTAACTCCAAATGAATGGCTTTTGTAGTGAAGCACACGAAAATAACAATGTATACCTTAACCAGTCTACATCCACGACCTTGACGACTAGACGAGGTCATAGGGCCTGCGTAGTCAACTCCTACGCTTTGAAAAGGAAAGTCGGCTGGTGAGAGTCTGCTCAATGGGAGATTGCCCATCTGAGGGATAACTGCCTGTGGCTTTAGACGACGACAGCGAACGCACTGTCGATAACATGCTCTGGCTAAATTGCGACCACCAAGTGGCCAGTAAGTCTCTCTAATTGTACTTAGTAATAATTGAGGACCTGCGTGCATTAGTCTGATATGCTCAAATCTAAATAAAAGTTTCGATATGTGATGAGTGGACTGTATTAAAATTGGGTGTTTCTTTTCAAATGAATATTCAGAATTGTGTAATCTACCACCTATACGAATAATCTTATTTTTATCAAGAAACACATTTAAGCTTAGTAATCGATTTTTATGAGGTAATTTTTTATTATTTAATATTAAGTTATATTCAGGAAAAGACTCTTTTTGAGACTGAATAATAATAAAATTTAACGAATTTTGTAATTCTTCATCATTTAAATAGGACGTATTTGCTGAACGCCCTTTGCATGCATTAATAAAACGAAAAACGTAACAAATAGAACGCTGTAATCTAATAAAATTAGAAAAACGATTGAACTTGATCAATGCTTTAAATAAATCGTTAGCATGATCTTGGGCTAAATTAATTACAATACTCGACTTAATGTCTGGTAAAGTACCTGGATTCATAGCAGAAGATGGCCATGTAGTACTGTCATGCTTTAAGAATTATGGACCTAACCACCACAAATCCAGTGATTGCATAGCGCTAGGTTCTGCTCCGCGGGTTATTAGGTCAGCTGGATTGTCGTGAGTCGACACATGTTTCCAGGTGCCTGCACCGGATAGTTCTAAGACTTCGGCTACACGGTTGCGAACAAAAGTATTTAATTTAATAGGTAACATTTTTAACCAACCCAGAACTATCATAGAATCAGTCCAAAAGATTACACTGTTTGGTTTGGTACGAAGGGCACTAGCAACCTTTTGATATAAACGTGCACCAAGCACAGCAGCACACAGCTCAAGTCGCGGTATTGTTAATGGTTTAATAGGAGTGACGCGACTTTTAGCCATTAATAAACGCACATCGACTTCACCCTGCCCATTGATACTGCGAATATACAAACAAGCGCCGTAAGCTCGCTCTGAAGCGTCAGTAAAAATATGGAATTCAACGTGTTTGTATTCGTCACAGACCACACGACGTGAAATGCGTAAGTTATGAAGGCAAGGCAAGGCTTTAATTATGTTCGCCCATATTGTTACAACCTCAGGTGATAACTGGTCATCCCATTTTAACCCGTCCAGCCAAAGTTTTTGAAGCAACATCTTCATAGTTACGACACACGGTGCTAACAATCCTAGAGGATCAAATATTCGCGCGATTACTGCTAACATGCCACGCTTAGTATTTTCTATACGTTCAGGAACATTTATAGGAAAACATAGATAATCTGTGTCAGTTTGCCAACTAAGACCAAGCGTTTTATTGACGACATCGCTTTCCTTGTGGAAATCAATGTGAGAATCACCAGATGGTTCTGAAATTAAACTGGGTTCGTTAGATTTCCACTTCCTCAAAGGCATGCAAGCAGAAGCAAGAGCATCTGTAACCTTATGACGCAACATTCGAGCCTCCTCAAACACGTCTGCACCAGTCAAAAGCTCATCCACGTAAAAATCATGAACAATAACTTCAGCGACCTTTTGATCCTGACATTCAAGACCAACCTGTTTGAGGCACCTAGTAGCGAGAAACGGTGCACTAGCCGTGCCGTAAGTCACTGTATGCAATTGGTAGGCTTTAAGAGGGCTAGCAGCATTATCACGCCAAACAATTTGCTGCAGGTGCCAATCTGATGGATGTACAGACACCTGCCTGTACATTTTCTCTACGTCAGCAGAGAGGACGTATTTATGCATTCTAAATCGAAGAAGGATTGCAGTCAGATCGTCCTGAACGGTAGGCCCCACCATCTGTATTGCATTTAAAGATTTCCCAGAGTTGCACTAGCATTAAAAACTACTCGTAATTTAGTTGTACTACTACTCTCGCGCAGTATTCCGTGATGAGGAATAAAATATGACCGCTGATTTTCATTAATAGTACACTCGAACATATGGCCTAAAGAAATGTACTCAGTCATGAATTCTTTGTACATTTTATCGAGTGAGGGTTGGCTGAGATTTCTGCGCTCCAATGACAGAAAACATCGTTTTGCACGATGATATGAGTCGCCTAAACTATTTGAAGATTCCTTTAACGGTATTTTAACGCTAAAGCGGCCATCTGCCAAGCGCGTTGTGTTTTTTATAAAGTGTTCTTCGCACTTCTTCTCCTCATCTGAATAAGTCGATGACTCATGACAAACTTCCTCGAGCTGCCAGAAACGCGATAATTGGTTTCGGATGTCATCTAACTCAATCGAAATGGAAGAACCTTCATAGTAATCGTTAACATTACTAAAATTACATTTAATTGATGAATTTTGAGGTGAATGATTACTACAGCCGCCGTTTATTGGGCCGCAAACTAGCCAACCAAGTCTAGTTTGATAAAGTGTTGGTTTCCCATCACCTAGTAAAATCTTATCAGATCCTAATAAACTCCAGAATACGTCTGCTCCTATAATAATATCAATAGAAGCGGGTGTGTGGAAAAACGGATCAGCTAAGTGAATATTTGACGGTATATTCACATGTACCTGTCTAGCGGGAACGTTATCAGTTATAGTGGGCAAGACAAAACACATTAATTCATTATCGTAAGATTCATGCAACGATTTAATGTGCACACAACACATTTTCTCCACATGCGAAAGTGACTTATTTATGCCTTGTATAGATTTGTCTGTGTTTAAATGGGGTAGATTTAACTTATTAAATAAATTCTCGGTCATTAAACACGCTGAACTACCAGAATCAAGAAGAGCTCGAGCGATGTGTTCTTTATTATTGACATCGTAGCATCTAATTAACGCAGTTGACAACAGGATGTCGCCTGTACTGCTCGTATGCGAATGCGCAGAGATATTAGCTGAGAGTGCAACGTGACCATTGTTTACGTCGGCAGTGGAGGATGACTCAACCTTGGCCTTATCGGTCGTACCGTCAGCTGATTTGCTTGAAACAGGTTGTGATTTGAAATCTGCGTTATGAATAAGCGTGTGGTGCTTGCGTTTACATATTTTACACCCTGGTTTTTTGCAATTGTTGGGATAGTGACCGTGACGTAAACAATTATAACATACCTTAAAGCTAGGTATTAAAGACATTCTATCGTTGACGCTTAATGATAAAAACTGTGGACATGAATTGAGGTTGTGATCGCTTTTACATTTCGGACAACTATGTGATGAAGAACTACTAGTGGTTTTTGTTGTAACAAATGCTTTTATTTTAGTGTTCTGTTTTATGTTAGTTGTAGAATGACGTGATTTTTCCAGTGTTTCTATTAAATCAGCGCGATTACGCAGAAATTCAATGAACTGATTAAAAACGATTCGTTTAGACTTATCGATACGCCCTTTGTATTCTTCCCATTCTCGGAATGTTGTAGTATCAAGTTTTTGTCGAATAATATGGATAAGTAATGTGTCCCAACTATGAACAGGTTCGCCTAATGTTTTCAACGCTCTGATATTTTTGTTTACATTGTCTACAATACCTTTTAATGCAGTTGAGGACTCCTTAGTGATTGACTCGACATTGAACAATGCCGTAACGTGATTTTCAATTAATAATCTTTCATTATCGAATCGCTCACAAAGAAGCTCCCATGCCACATTGTAGTTTTGAGCAGAAAACTCAATTGACTGGATCACAACAGCAGCAGATTCTGCTAATGATGACCTCAGGTAATGGAATTTATTTATCTCGTATATGTCGTCACTGCCATGAATGAGACTTGCGAAGGTATCGCGAAATTCAAGCCAGTTATCGTAAGATCCTGTGAATTTGGGTAATTGAATTGTGGGCAACTTGACGAACTGACGTTTACCACTACTGCAATTCGATTTTACTTCGTCTTGCTCAGATTTTGAAAAGTTACCTAACATAACTTTAGCTTGAGCTACTAACCCATAATATTGAGATTCAATTGTAGTTCTTTCGAGTGTCTCAGCATCAATGTTATCACACATGCATTCTAATTTCAATTGAACCTCGTTAAATTCATTGTAAATATCGTCTAATTTTGTGACTCGCAACTGCAACTCCACTACCTGATAGGGGGTTATCTCAGCATCCTTCAGATTACTTAAATAGGTTCCAAATACTGTTAACCTTCCTTTATAACTGCTTCGCTTCTTTTTAAGTTCTTTAATCTCAGTCATTTTGAAAGGAGAGTGTCGTAGACCTGTAATTATACAATTATAATGTTATATAACGAAACTCTTTATAACAAAAATACCTAACGTAGTAACTAATAAGACTAAATAAAATTAACCAAAGTTTAATTGTACAAGTTTGACTTTTGAGTTGAATCACTGCAAATATTATAATAACTACTGTAGGAAAGTATGTAAGGCTTATTATTCTAAAGAAATAATGTAACAAATAAATTATTTATCTACCTATTTAATTGTTAACAAAGCAAAAATTAATTGTAAAGGTTTAAATTAAAAAATAATATTTGTATATTGAATAAATAAATAGCTGACTAATGCAGGTTAACAATAACACTACTGTACTGTATTTTAAGTACACGTTAACTATATTTTACAAATATGATTTAACCTAATGCTCTGTAAATAATTTCTTGTAAATATTTATACACAAACCAAGAATAAAAATAAGTAAATGACTTTGTAAAAAAATATGTTACTAACCTTCTTTATGTTCTTATACCAATAATTAATTCCTATATTTAATTTTACCTGATTTAATATTAATGAGTGCTGGGTGAATTTAGTAAATATTACGTAAAATGCTTAAAAACACTTCCTGTTTTATTTCACTTATTGTCCGATCCACTTTTCTTCCAAAAACGTGTTCGTCACCTCTTCACTCAGGTACTCATTACTTTCAATTTCCAGAATATCCTATTCCAGCTCATTCCACTTTGCTAGTATGTAGATATTAAATTATCCGGTTCGTATGGACCATGTACAAAACTGGAGGAACTTCTCAGGGATTTTGGGAATTAAAAAACTCAGGATGTAGCACGCAGTGAATGACTTGTACTTATATTCTTAACCTTCCATTTTGACATTGAACAAGGACAGTAAGATAAACGCCTGATAAAATTCATTGAGTTAAATTTTAACTATATACAAATTGCTCAGGTAACTTGAGTCAACGGTAGTGGAGCTGATGCTTTAACACTTGTTGAGTGCATTTTTCACTTAGAGCTTGGTAGATTTAGTCTGTTTTTATGGCGTAATGTGTATCTTGTCTGTATATTTTCTCTTGTAGTGTAAAAGTGTTGATACTTTCGAACAAACGATTCTCATCATCATCAGCCTATAATGTTCCCACAGCTGGGACACAGGCCTCCTCTTGGTGAGAGGGATTGGGCCGTAATCCACCACACGGCCTCAGTGCGGGTTGGTAGATGTCACATGTCTTAGAATTTTTTGTTCTAGGACATGCCGGTTTCCTCACGATGTTTTCTTTCACCGTTTTGAAGAGAAGTAGTGATGAAATTATTTATACAAAGTAAAGCGCCTACCTGGGTTCGATCCTACAACATACAACTCGTAAGTCGCGGCCGTTACCACTGGGCCACCACTGCTCCATCACCACTTATCTAGTTACAGTAGGTATCAATTAACTTACATGAATCTTGTTGGTAGTTAGTCGATCTTTTACAAGAAGTGATCTTATGCAGCGTGATTTGCTTACATTGGCTTTTAGCAAATTAATATTAAGGACATGAGACACCACACCAACCAAAGTACTATTCTTTTTCAGCCAAGCACTAGATCGTTAGTATTTATAAGTTTGTACGCTATTATTTAAAGGTTATTTAGGTATTTACTTTTTAAAATCGACATACAGTCAATTATTGTCTATTTGCATAAATTTTTACGTTTAAATGTTTTTATTTAAGATTAAATATTAAAAATAATATAAACACCAACGATCTAGTGCTGGATTTATGATTAAAGATTTATATTTATTGAAATAATCACAAAAAAGCACAATGAATGCGACGTTGCCAGCCCGCTCGGGATGAACACTCTTAACAGTCTACACAGAATAATACAGAATTAAACAAAAACAAAACACTTCTCATCATCATATGTAACAATAATAAGGTAATATCTTGGTAATTAGCATAATGATGAATAATGATCATCATTATCGATCTAGAACAATATATTTTTAACAAACACCTGAAGTATTGATTGTACTTCTAGTATGTCTCGAAGAGCATCTTCACATCTTCAGTCACGTTTCCTATTTTCTTTTCTTCTGTCGTCGGTTTTCTTGGCATTCAGCAGGTACCTATTAAATAGAAAATTATGATTATACTTTAGACAGTATAAATAATCAACTGCGAAAGTACTCAGTGAGTTATGATGTGGTTCAGATCTAATGTATAAGTTAATCTATATTGATTTTCCCATCATGTGTATCAACGAATGTACTGCTAGTTTGGAAAAGTTTTGCAATACCGAAAGAAATACAAAAAAAATACATGCAATTAGTTATACTTTTTCGTGTTCTTAATTATATGACCATCACTGTATGTAGATTACTGATCAAATTATGCTACGGGAACGTACAACCGGGATATAAAGTATCCTATGTGTTAATCTAGGCTATAATCAAATCAAATCAAATCTATTTCTTTTGGGACAACGCGATTCAAAGGTTAGTTTACAAAAAAAGAAAAAAAAACTTAGGAAAACTATTGTAGTACTTAAAAATAATGTATCTGTGTCCAAAATTTCATCCAAATCCGTTCAGTTATTTTTAAACATTCAAACTTTCACATGTTATAAATGATCATAATCCTTACTTACTTAAAATTAAATGGGAAAGTTTGTATGAGTGGATGTTTGTTACTGTTTTTATTTTGGTAGTACGTTTCTGTGGGATAATTTCTGGCTTCCACGCGGGAGATGTCGTGGGCGGAAGCTAGTTTTGATTATAAGTTATATATAGTAGGATTACATATAATTATAATTGTTTATGTTACATACTTGTTGATTACATTCTTCGTTTTAGTTATTCTTCAGACTGTGATGGAAGACAAGTTTCTATTGTGTGAGTATGCTCTTCACTTTACTTTTGATTCCTGAAATAGACAATAATAGAAGTTAGAATATTGATCTCATAATTAAAATTGTAGTATACATTACTGAAATCTGGGTGATAAAATGTGTTTGATAATTAGTATTATAGGCTAATAGTAGGCTACTAGCGTGACTTCGTTCTGTTTGTATTTTGTATGACATTATTTCTTAAGAGGATGTGAAATTGGTCGATTTCGCAGTTATTTTACAGTTAAAATACTGTATTTCCAGCAGTCTACAGGGTCTGTATTTGTATCGAAGCTTTAAGTCACTTGTAAGAAATTTCAAAATTACCGTATGCAAATAAGGTGAATATGATCTGCTGCGAAACAGTCATGTCGCAGAAGGAGGCTGCGGAGAGGGAGCGGGAGATCGCTTCCGCTAACCCGATCCGCAGCAGACGCACCGGGCGTCGGCGGAGGGCGGACAACGCCCTCTTCCAGCCCCCCTAAATGGGTCCAGGGGCGACGGACTGGGGGGGCCGGCACTAGCCGGGGATCGCGGAAGTTTCACTAATTCCCGTAATCCCCGGTGTTAGTGAGACACGGAACACAGAGCGGATGACATCCATGAGAAATCCCACGCCGTTACCAAAAAACAAAACTGGAAAAAATCCGACATTAGAATCCAGTTGGGTAGAGCAGCGTTTGAGAAACTTCGTCAAATCTTCTCATTACCTATCCCAAAATATCTGTATACAAGGTAAGTTTTTATCCAGTGCGCAAATTGTTACTAGAATGTTGTTCTAGAATGATACACTGAATTCATAGTTAAAATTTGCACACTAGATAAAAACTTTTCCTATATAAATAACGTATACAAAATGTTGTTAAACATCTCAAAAAAATACCTTGCCCATTCTTCTCCATATGTAATAAATACATCAAAAACAAAACTTGTAAAAGTCTTACAACTCAATTCTTCTACCGTATACAGTTATGAAATCCATGTAATACCAAGTCAATTAATTTATTCAGGGTCCTTAAGTTATTACGTAAATAAATTTGTGTTTTTCAAAATATACAAATATTCCATTGTATTCTCATTAACTACTCTAACAACATCTTATACGTAGTTACCATATCAATAGATACTAAAAATCTGTTATGTTTTAAATAAATAAGTAAATTGACTTGGCCATCGCATGAAAACACAATGTATCTCACGAGCAAAACAAATATTTTATTAAATTACATTGTCTAATGCGATTGCCAAGTCCATCTATTTATTTATTTAAAACATGAAAGATTTGTAATATTGATGACATGAGAAACAAAATATAAACTTCAATCTCTCTATTCCTAGGGCAGGACAAATCGCCAACCAATCGGGTATCGTGGGTGGTGAACAAATACCCACCAATTGGGGTCGGCCTCCAGTCTAACCGGATGCAGCTGAATACCATTATTTTACATGGAGCGACTGCCTATCTGACCTCCACAACCCAGTTACTTGGTAATACGATACCTTTGGTAAGACTAGTTGTCAGACTTCTTCTTGTCAGACTTTACGGCAAAAGTCTGACAAGAAGAAGAAAGGTTACCTGTCGATAACGACTATCAAAAATCCACAAATGATAGCCGGGATAGCGTGTTTTCCGAGACACGGAAGGGTCTTGGTGCGTAAAGATGGTCACCCATCCACGGACCAACCGCAGCAAGCGTAACTTAACCTGATCGATCGACCCGAGCGACTAATATTACTTTGCTATAAGAAAAAAATAAAAGCTTTGTCCGCATCCAGACTCCGGACTGCTACTAATAAATTCCAGATATAATTCCCAATACCACTTTACCCGACGACCTGGGAATCGAACCCAAGACCTCATGCTCAGCAGTAGCGCTTGCGACCACTACACTAACGGGCAGTCGGATGATAACTCATAATCATGGTACAAACTGACCTTCTCCAAATGCAGCGCCTCCTCCACAACACTGCTGCCTGCACCAACATGACAATGTTCTCCATATCCTCGGAGACCCAGCTCTCATATTTTGGTTGGTGTTCAGTTCAGCTCCGGTTCAGTGCTCTTTATGTCCTTCACATGCTGGGCTGATCTAGAATGGGAACATTGGTAATTGTATTATTACAATGCGCAAAAAGACAGCCTCACTAATTCGCCGAAATCGAGGGAGTGGCCACGGAATCCTAAGGATGATTGCAGACAGATCAGCAGTGTTATTCTGTAGAAATCTTACTATGATAACATGAGTGAAGTCATCAGATGTATTGACAGCTATCTTCAAGGTCACCTCAGTCATCACGGTGAAATTTTTACATAATACATTGGGGCTGTATCGGCAGCTGTGAGTGGGACGGCTGATCACTCGTCGGAGTCCATGTTACCGATTCAATATTTCATATTTTAATTTAATTTAAAAGATTAGAACTACATATGTTATGGTTTACGAGTTATGATCATATACGTATTTTTAAAATAATTATAACATATACAGCTCACAGCACTTAGTACCGTTCGTTAAATAAAGTCTATCTTCTAAGGTAACCACCGTTTAACCTACAGTAACAACTTTTTTGTTTTTCAATTGTCTACTACAGGAACACCTCTGTGTTCCAGCTGTGGGAACATTATACACTGATTTTATGTACAATAATTTACAACGAATGGATTATGATGTATTTGCTAAAACTATCTTCGTATTTGGGAATGCTGTTACTGTACTACTTAATTTATCAAGCGAAATTAAATAGTGAAATTGATGTAGCGACAAAAATTTAAAAGACTTTGCATACTTAGATGGTTTGGTCATGTTGAGAAGATCAATGAAGGGCGGCTAACAAAAGGTATTTACAAGAAAGATGTCAGTGGAAACGTCGGGAGGGGACACCCTAGGAGAACATAATAGTGACCTTGTTGGTGATGTTCTTCAGCTTACTGCAGAACATCACCAACAAGGTCACTATATGCACTTTAGGCGATTAACACACGGCCATTTTTATATATTGTTCTAGTCAAGTCTTTCTATCAAGCCTACCTGATGAAGCCCCCACTCGCTCTGCCGTATGGGTATGCGCAGCGAATGCGCCAGCAGTCACAACGTCGCGGAAGCCGGGCTTGTGCAGCGTATATTGTGAACCCACATGCGATGCAGGTGAAGGTCTAACGGGACAAATTCAAGGCTTACGTCCTCTCCTCAATCTGTAATGTGCAGAAATAGATGTGTTTACACAAAGATCTTGTTTGCGAGTCTTCAAGGGATATCACCAGTTACCCAGTAACAGGGCTGTGGAGGTTAGATACTCGTAATATATGGCGAATGATTTAAATTAATGTTCTGTGTCTCGTAATGTTAAGTACTATGCATACCTGCTATTGTATACAAGGTGTAACTGAATAAACGCAAGTCCTGAAAATCGATTTCAGTAAGCTTTAAAATGATTGTTTTGAAACCTACCGCCGATTGAGCCAAAGAAAATTCAAATTTCATGGGATTAAGACTCAATTTTAAATACATAAAGAAATGCGAGGTTGGTCAACACGATTTTCTTAATAACTAGCTTTTGCCAGCGGCTTTGCCCGCGCGGAACATTCATCCCCTATTTAACTCCCTTAGGGGTTGAATTTCGAAAAATCCTTTCTCATTCCTTGTCTAAATTATAAAAAGAACCTCTGTGCAAAATTTCAGTTTTTTAGGTCCAAGGGTTTGGGCTGGGCGTTGATGAGTCAGTCAGTCAGGACTTTACTTTTTATTTGTATAGATAACAGTAAGCTTGTAGTAATAAATTTTGGTCATTGTATTATGCTTTTAAATCAATATTCTAATTGGGGTGTATGAAGTGTTGCGTTAATATTATTTTACATGTTGTAGAATTAAGTTCTTCTAACGGAACAGACAGGTATGCTACTGGACAGTTTGTTGCGCCACTTCTTCTTCCCAGCTGAAGCACTAGGAAGTGGTGAAGGACGGGCGTGGCGGGGGACTGTCATAAGTAATTTTGACGTTCGAAAAGTGCTGACTTACAGCCTCATTTGATTAAATGACTATTGATTTTGAGATTGGCAGTCGATCCGTGTAATATTTGGTCAGACTGGAAGTAGAGTCCGTCATAGTTCTAAAAAGGCTAGTGACAAAGATCTTACTTCGAGGGTCACTTTGATTATTTAGATAAAAATACATTAAAATCTTTGAATTTCCTGGTATTGCTGCCTCTCCCTACATCCTATACAGTGCTTTTGTGATAGACACAAGCATCAGAAACATTTGAGTCCCATGTCCTAATTACCATTCCTACTACTTGGTTTATAGTGCTGGTTGTCCTTAAAGGTCATACATCTCCATGAGTGACAGTAGTGTTTGCGTAATGGCGCACCTGCCAGGTGCACCTGCTGGGACTGCCACAGGCCACATATCTCGGCCATAGATAGATGGTCTTCTATTTTCCCTCTAGATGTAGATGTCTCTGGAACACGTGCAAAATATTTATTACGGCGAGTTGGCTAGGTATTTTAAGTACGTACATCACCTGAGGGAAAAATATTTTTGTTCTCGAGTCATAAACTCTACTTTTCATCTTCTTCTATGAGAAAATGCTTTTAAATAGTTCTCTCGGGATTTCGTAGGTATTAAGTATTGTATGACGTTATTATAATAGCTTCTATTTTTATTGTTTGAGGAGTTAATGCACTATCACTTTCAGAACTAGACGTCGAACAATTTTTTTTTGCAAAATACAATAAAGTCAGTACCGATTACAAGAACAGGGTAGTAAATCGCGCGCTTTTGTTTTTTTTTTATAGTTACCGCGTCTCCCCGCACCGTACAGCCAACACTTACAGCCAGTAATTTATACAATTTGCGTTCGATTTCAATGAACGATTCATGTTCCAAATTCAAATCTCATTACTGCCCGCTAAAAGTCTAGTGGAGAAAAGAGCTACTTTGCTCCCGCTTATAGAGGAACAAAACGACACTTTTCGAATAGAAGGTATAAAAAGTTTTTTGATACGTACTTACGCATCAACTAATTAGCTGTTAGTGTGTCTAACTAAATAATAATAATAATAATCATCATCTGCATAGCCTTTTCCCTACTATTTTGGGATCGGCTAGGTACCAGTATAACCGGAGTTGAATACCAGTATTTTACATGGAGCGACTGCCAATTTGACCACCATAACCCAGTTACTGAGTAAATACCCCTTGGTAAGACTGGTTTTCAGACTATCGGGCTTCTGACGACCCACGAATGTCAAAGAACCACGAATGACACCTGGGACCAAGGGCTTTTTTTTTTTTTTTTTTTGGTTGGGAAATCATCAAATAACTTCTCCCGCTCTGGGTGGAGCAGGAGGGCGTGTCAGACTTTTACTGACTAAAACCCACCCGTGTTCCTTCAGTAGCCCTTAAGCCAGGGGCTGTGGTGTCTCTTTCGAACAAACCCGCACCCCTGGCAGGCATCGACCCTTGCGGGTCCCATCACTTTTTGTGCTGACATCTCTTTGAGGCGCGCGTGGAACACAACGCGCCGTCGACTTGGGCTTGGTCCTTACCGGACAGCGAGCTACCCATTACTCGCCGTCCGCAAGCCCATGCCTACGGTGGCCGGAAATCGGCCTGGGATTCCCGATGCCCAGGGCGTCTCCGTATCCTGCGGCGGCTGGGGTCGCGAGGGCGCATATGCTGCCTCTCCCTCACGTGCGCCGTCTCCCTCTTCGCGAGCATCACTGCTTCGCTGAAGGAGGTGACGGCTCCCCATGCCCTCTCGCTCCGTACCATGGCCTGGACCAGGGCCGGACGCGAGAGATCGCCGCCGCCGATCGCCTCCACGAGGACACGGCGGTGCTCGGCCCAAGCAGGGCAGACCGCCACCGTGTGCTCCACCGTGTCCTCAGGGCGATCTTCGCAGTGGAAACACCCGGGCGTTTCCTCCCGCCCTATCCGAAACAGGAACCTCCCGAAACAACCGTGTCCGGTGAGGACCTGCGTCAGGCGGAAGGTGAGGACGCCATGCCGCCTCTCAAACCACTCCTCAAAGAGGGGACTTACCGCCGCAATCGTGGCGTGCCCAGCACTGGGTTGCGACAATCGCTCTCTCCATGTCACCATGAGATCCCGCCGGAGCTCTGTCCGCTGTGCCGCGATTTCCTGCGGCAGCGGACTTACGCCCCGTGGGACCAAGGGCTTAGTGTGCTTTCCGAGGCACGGAGGGGTCTCGGTATGTAAAGATGGTCACCCATCCACGGACCAACCGCGGCACGCGTAGCTTAACCTGATCGACAGACCCGTGCGGCTGTTATTATTTAGTCACAAATCCTCAAACTCAAACTCAAAGCATTTATTTCAATTAAACCTTTCACAGGCACTTTTGAATTGTCAAACAAAAATCGAAGTTGAAGCTAGGAGGTGCCCATTCCAAAAACGTAGATCTCTATGGAGAAGAACGGGCAAGAAACTCCAAGGACACTCTTTTAAATCGTGTGTATTACAAAATTTTGGGAATATTATTCTTGGTGCTTTTATATGTGAGAACAATGTAAAATGTAATAAAAAAAAATAAGATTCAAAATAAGCCATGGCAGATAAGAGATGACCAGTCTCACTCAACCCTCCAAACTTTGCACTAACCACCAAGTATGTGGTTTAATGTGGAATGAACTTTGACAAGTATTTGAACCATTTATGAACATTAAGCCATCGCTATATACTTATTTACACGTTGAGAGCTAATTAAGTGTGGCATACCATACAAAGTCGAAGCAACAATAAAGTTTCAACTAACTTTCAGATGATGCAGGACATTAGACTATTTTTTTTTTGACATTTGTTGTTTCAATTTTATTATTGGCTACAGGCGAGAAACCAGCATCGTGTTAATGAGGTTTTAGTGAACTTGCACTTAGGAATTGTAAATTCTATGATTATCAAAGAGAGAAACATAACAAAAATAAATATTTTTTGATGCGTTTGTAACATCCTCAAAGCTTACGATAAAGGTTTTTGCGTTCAGCTCTAAAACTTCTGACTTAAGCTGCACACACAGGTCCACTCAATTTATGTGGTTCTTTCCTCAAAAGACCATTTTAGACACCAATCTGACCAAGATTATGTCCGCACTTTAAAAGAGACTGTGAATTCTGAGTTTGTTTCGGCCTGCTTTCTCAAAGCAGTCGTATAGGAAACGCCAACCTCATTTTGTTTTATAATTATGATTGATGTGTATGTGTAAAAGCGTTTGCACAAACCTACTTACAGAAATAAAATCATTTATCATTGTTAAACAAATAATGTGTTAATAATACTCACAACGACTGCACAGACATCATGGAGCATAATTCCGGTCACGCTGTGAATACATGAACAGTGAGATCACCGCTAAGTCTTGAATGAAACCTTTCTGTCACTTGATGACTTCACAAACTTCTGCTTCACTGCTACCGTAGGATGGACACCTTAGCTTCAACCCTAATCGAGGTGGTAATGACTGTGAATAGCGGTGGCACAGACGGGAAGGTTCTAGACTCCACATGTTTATAGTGATGAAGCCATCTGTCTTCTAGTCCCAAGTTACGAGTGTTATGTGCATTTTTTGTGCTTTCTGTGGATAATAAGTTTCAAGCTTAGCTATCATTTGTAGATATTCATAATTTACTATCGACAAAGTTTATCTAAAACCAACAGTAAATCAACTCTTTCCTAGATAGGGAAGCAAGAATAGAAGGTATTTTTCCTGTCTCCAACATTTCTAATAAAAACTGCACCACTTCACAACAGTCATTTCACACAATCATCATTATTCTTCCACACTTCTCTATAAGTAGTCATCTTGGTAGTCCCCGCCTTGCTATACCATCATTCACACAGTCCATCCATTGTTTCTTTGATCTTCCCCTACTCATATCTTAAAATGCCACCTTTCAAAACACCCCTAAGCTCATCACACTCTTCGCAGTTATTTAAGTTCTTTAGTTCTTTGTTGGATATTTCAACACATCATAACTAGAAGTGCCTCACACTGAAAAAGAGTAGACAAAGGGGTGCGCTCATTGAGAGATACAAAATTCTAACAGAACGTGAAACGTAGAGTGCCCAGCCTTCAAGATGTTAATACTCTGAATGCCAACAAACATTTGCATGGGCATTCGTTATTGGAATATTCATCAAATAAAAGGCATTTGAAGCACGTCTCTAACCAAGCTGTAATTTATTTATTCATTTACACATACAATTATTTATACAGGCAGGACCCAATGTAATAAAAGTAGTCATACAGACAAGTAAAATATACAGAAAAGTAGACACCCAGAGACGCCACTCAAAACCTGATCACACACACCTACACGGGTCCATGACTGACCAGTCGCAAGTAACGGCTCCGTGTGCCGGCCCAAGTTACATGGAGGACAACACACTAACTGTCACTCTCTGGAATTCCGCCAATGAGCAGGAAAAAATGTCCAACCGCCGAGAGATGATATTAATTAGCTTAACAGCCCGACACACGGGTGCAAACTTTAATAGGTTTGTACGGGCTACCGGAGTTTTAAACAGACTCTCCCTCGGCCCCAACCGCAGCCTACTGTTTGGAACGAGTAATCCCAACGATCCCAAGATTTGCGGGTTATTTAGCATCCCGCGAAACACCATAAGACATACTTTACTAGAGCAAGATTGCGTCTTACTTCCAACTTATAGTACCCAACCATCCCGATTACAAAGAGAGTTGGGTACATAAACGGGTAAAACGGGTAGACGCCAAATTGTCTCATGTATAGGTACCGTGCAA
Source organism: Polymixis flavicincta (assembly GCA_949987655.1). Lineage (NCBI taxonomy): Eukaryota > Metazoa > Arthropoda > Insecta > Lepidoptera > Noctuidae > Polymixis > Polymixis flavicincta. The sequence goes on along the minus strand of OX465171.1, from coordinate 1,895,307 downwards.
ACTTGTTCTGCATCTTTTCCACCATCTGAGAATATTTAGTTTCATGAGGATTCCAGATGATGGCACTAGTTTCCAAGTTGCTTCGCACCAATGCGTTATACAGTGATTTCACTGCTGCCATGTTAGTGAAGTCCCGCGTTTCTCGCATGACAAACCCAAGATTTTGGAAGGCCTTTTTACACACCTGCACGATATGAGATCGAAAAGATAAATCCTCCGAAAAGGTGACCCCCAAGATCTCGCACCGACCCCACCCGCGATATGACCTGACCGCCCATGGTATATTCGTGACGTCTGGGTATCACGGCCCGCGTGAAGGACATTACATTACACTTCGTCACATTGAAGTGTAACTTGTTCTTTACACTCCACGCTACTACCCGATCGATGTCACGCTGAAGGTTTTCACAGTGCGACTCGTTGGTTATCCGCATGAACAACTTCAGATCGTCAGCGACTAATAGGCAGCCAGCATCTTCTATAACCTCAGGGAGATCATTGACCATGATAATGAATTCCAAGGGTCCTAAATTCGTACCCTGGCTTACCCCCGCAATAGCATGGAATAGGTTCCCGGAAAATGTTGTGATGGCTCCCACACCGAACTGTTTCAAGAATCGAATAGAATACTGATTAATATCTCCAAGCTACCGTATATTCGCATCAGCTAATTAGTTGTTAGTGTGTCTAACCAAATAATAATATGCTTTGATCCTGCAACTATCAAACTACACATACATTATAGAGACTAAAGCATGTATAAGCCAAATTGTCCTACTAATATTATAAAATAATGTGAAAGTTTGTATGTTTAGATCTTTGGATGTTTGTTACTCAATGACGCAAAAACGGCCGAAGGGATTTAGTTGAAATTTGGCACACACATAGTTTATAACCAGGACTAACAATAGGATAGTTTCATCCCACTTGTGGGTTCCCGTGGGATAATTTCCGACCTCAGCGGGGGCGAAGCCGCTGGAAAAAGCTAGTGTGCTATAATTTTTACTCTCAGCAGCCATCTTTCAGACAATTTATACCTTTCTCCTTTGGTATGCCTCTTTTCGCAGTTTGGGTTTCGGCACGGACTATCTACTGAGAGTGCAATCGCACACTGTCCAGTACTACACGGATCGTAAGACACCGGTGTATGCCTGTTTTCTGGATGTCTCCAAGGCCTTTGACCTCGTGTCGTACGAGGTGCTTTGGGGGAAGCTAGGGGATAGTGGTATACCGGTGGAGATGTTGAACCTCTTTAAATATTGGTACAATAACCAGACGAACTGTGTCAAATGGTCAGGCACTCTTTCCGATTCGTACAGGCTGGAGTGCGGGGTGAGGCAGGGGGGGTTATCCTCTCCAAAGCTCTTCAGCCTGTATGTAAACGACCTCATAGTGGAACTCAGCAGCATGCGTGGCGGTGGGTAGTATTAGTGTTAATAATATCAGCTACGCCGATGACATGGTGCTGCTGAGTCCCACTGCAGGGGCGCTCGGATAGATGTTGAAAGTTTATGAAGCCTATGCTCACACGGACTTATTTATAATGTAAAGAAAAGTCAGTACATGGTCTTTAAGGCCGCCGGTAAGTGTCCTGAATCTGTTCCACCCATTACTTTGAATGGTGTGAACTTAGATAGGGTGTCACAATTTAAGTACCTTGGACATTACCTTACCGACGACCTTAAAGATGATGTTGTATAGAAAGGGAGCGCAGAGCTCTGTCAGTCCGTGGCAACATGCTGGCCCGTAGATTCGCCCGCTGTACGGACCAAGTCAAGCTCACGCTATTTAAAGCTTATTGTCAGGGTTTGTACACGGGTGGTCTATGGGTTAGCTAGCTATACCAAAAAATCCCTAGACACTCTGCGCGTCCAATACAATAACATTTTCAGGATGATGTTGGGACTTCCTCGTTTCTGCAGTGCCTCTGAGATGTTTGCGCAGGCTCATACTGATGGCTTTCATGCCGTCATCCGCAAAAAAGTCGTGTCACATATGAGGAGGGTGCGGGGGAGTCACAACAGCATCCTGAAAACTATAGCTGAAGATGTACGTGCCCCTGTGTTGAGGCATTTCGTTCGTCTGATGATCTTTTAGGGAGGCATCTCCCTATTGATTATCATGACGTGGCGGGGTGTCTCAGCGCAGGGGAATCTGTGTGTAGAACTGTGTGTAATTTTATTTAAGTAGGTACAATAGTTTTTCTAAGTTTTTTTTCTTTTTTGTAAACTAACCTTTGGATCTTGTTGTCCCAAAATAAATAAATTTGAATTTGAATTTTCTTAGTATTAAAGTCATAGTACATACAATCACCTGTCCAGTGCTGCAGCATGGACGCATATCCCATGGGCACGGTGTTCTCGGAGACCCGCGAGACCGTCACTGGCGCGGAACAACACATCCGCAACATGTCCATGTAACATAGTGGTAGTCAGCCCGATCCGGTTAGCATTGAAGCCAACACCAACCACAGAACACTATTACTCCTTGACACCAACACAGTTGGGAAAGAGCTCGAAAATCTTTTTCTTCTTTGACACAGCAAACTCCACATGGCGCTGCTCATGGTCTTTTCGCCGAGTAAATCTAGTTTTTTCAGAAATACGTATTATGATTTTTGCCTACGTTGCCGTTGTTACTGTTCGTTCATAGACTATAATAAATTAAGAAAAATTACCTAAGGCGTCACATTACATAGAGAGGTCCAAACCATAAAAGAGAAGGCTCAAGTCAGGACGAACGTACAGCGAATCCTACGCTAAGACAAGTGTCAAAAAAGTTAAAAATTAAATTGTACTAATGTGGACCTAGTCTAAGCCACAGCCGCAAGCAGCTTTGCTAACAGAAAATAATGTGTTGACACAATTGTGTCCCTTCGTCCAGCATACTCACCATGGAATCCTGATATTTCATGAATGTCAAAAAACTGTTCTGAAATAGTGCTAAATAGTGCCCAAAGGAAAAAAATAGTGCTCATGTACTTGCGAAGTTATAGCCATAGTTCGATGAGTATGCTGGACGAAGGTTTCGCCCAGCATACTCACCTCCGTCTGGAGAATCTGTATACGCTTCAAACATAATTCATACTTCAAAAAATAGTTCCCAAATAGTGCCAAACGGTGCCCAAAAAGAAAAAACAGTGCTCGAATAACTTCGGAGTTATAGGCTTCGTTCAGTGAGTATGCTGGGCGTAGGTTCTACGCCCAGCATACTCACCTCAGTGCGCGAATATCGAACGAGCTATAGGTACAATTTACGTCTCAAAAAATTGTGCTTGAAATAGTGCCCAATATCAGTCCAATTTTTGCTTGACTTTTGACCTAGAAAACCATTAAATTTGATTGTAAACTTCTACATACATTACATTGAGTACAGTCGAATACAATATTATTAACTTTCTTTCTAACAATTTTTGTCTTGTGTAAATTATTAATTGTCTATGTAAGGGAGTATTTACTTTAGAATCGCAATATTATTAATTACACATTATTTTAATAATACTTTATAATAATATGATTAAGCCTTCGCGCGTCGCATGGGACCCCGGTAGCTAGGAACAATGATTTTATATATTTTGTGTAGATCACGGCGCTTGAAGGATTAAGATATCAAATGAAGTTAATCATGCATGAAAAATAAAGTTGCTGTTATTAATGCTTACATTACAACTGACAAAATTATTCAAAATAATCATCATGTTTAAATACTAGATGGCGCTGCCCTAACATCTTACGATTATTAGACAAGACTGATCTGTATTTTGAAGGTGATAAGGGTCCATTTTGTGTCACAAAGCAATCGAAACGAACAAGCGCTTCTCAGTTTCTTTGTTTGTTTACTTCGTCGCACATCATTATAATAACGCCGGCTTTTGAGTTTGACTACATAGTGGGTTGCAAAACCAAACAATGTGTTGGTGATGTCATTATTTACCTATATAAAATTGTGTATCTAGTACGTAATCAATATAGGAGCTGCACCCAAATCAGTAAGTATATTTCAATTTATAATAGTGGCATTTAACTAAATTGATTTTACACTCATTCATTAATTGCACTGTAAAACTAGGTAGCAAGCGAGTTGTTTTTTACAAAAACACGTTCATTTTTTCGTTGAATATGACACTGTACACTTAAAATTAAGGACATGCTTAAGAAGTTTTAAAAATGGGTACCTACTTAGTTACTTTTTTAAAGGGTTGATGTAGGTAGGTACACACATAATAACGTAATGTAACTTGTTTGTTTATCTAATTGGATCTCAAATACCTATTTATATACCTACTTCTGCGGAGGCCTGGTTTTATCCTCCAATTCTACTGGAAATGAAACACTGTCTTATTTGCTAGGATATAATTTACTTTTCTTCAATTTTTTTATTACAAGCTTGTCCTCGTTACCCGTCAGGATCTGTTCTCGTCTTAAGTTCACGTTAGTTACATTTCAATATCGAAATAGGTAGAATCAGTCAGCGCGAGCGTCGGTAGTAAGTATAAACGTAACTATAGAATTAACACAGATGTATTTTTTAGATAATATGACGTGAAGTGAAGACTATTACCGATTGTCATCCGGCGAATGCACTTAAACTTTTAAGTGTCGTCAACCTATTCATCACATTTTCTATGGGAGTTGTGACTTCGGGAAATCGTCTTCAGCCTCGTGTTTTGCCCCTTCGCTATTTATAATAGAAATCACGCTAAAATAATGGAAAACACGTAAGTGCTTAAGTACCTTTAGAGGAAGGCTGGAGCCTGTCATACCTATATTAAATTATTTAAATACGTGTTATTTTCAGATTATCTTGAAGACACAATGTTTACCACGTTAGAAGACAACTTTTTCTGACTCGTACTGCGTGAGCGGTGGGGCCCGTTATGTTTTTTACATCTATAGTTGGTATTTTCAGGTAATATAGGTAGTATAAGTACACAAGTGTTCATAATGTTATTGATGTTGATTTATATGTTAGTTAGTTAGTTGTTATTTCATATTATGTTAATATTGAAAACAAATGGCATAATAATTTGTGATAATTCTTGTGAATCTAACGACATGGATCAGCAAGGAAAACGAGGGCCTAAACCAAAGGTTTCATTAGAAACGCAAAAATTAGTAATTTCAGAATTCAAAGATGACTTTTTTAAAAATATTCCTTCCGCAAATGACTCAATTTATAAACAAATTCAAACACGGTTAAATTACAAAATGAGTATTAAATCAATCATATTAAGCATAAAACGAAATTACGAATACTTTTTTGGTGTTGATAAAAAAGAAATAATTCGTAATAATGATTCTAATTTGATAAATCAAAAGTCTACATCGTCATCAAACGAAAGCATTAATAGTGTTTCGGAGAACACCAGTACGCATACATTTTATATGGATACAATAACTTGGGATAGTATTAAGCCTCAAAGGTATTTTTATCACCGAAATAGCAAAATCGCCCCTGGTAGTCTGTATAATGTCAGACGTAAATTAAAACCAAACCAATGGACTAATGTAATTCAAATGCATCTATGGAAAGAAATAAGATCTTTATGCACTTGGTGTTTTAAAAATAATATTGTGAAAGACAATTACGAAATCAAATGCACAGGATATTGTAATCAATGTCACCCAAAAATAATTATAACAACTAACTTAGAAACGGAAAATTTAATTAAACTAGAATGTTGCATAATTAATGAAAATAAAAAGTACTCTCATAACACCAGTAAAAAAAACCGATTACGGTATTACCAAATAAGGGAATTAGGTGAAAAATTACAACACGAAGCAGCAGCTTCTATAAGATATAAATTAGCCTCAACTTTAATGAAGAAAAATGACAAGGAACCTCCAGTATTGCCAAAATTACAAACACTACATCGAATTAAACATGAAAATAAAAAAGTTGATGTTTTCCATCCCAACCCAATATTGTCACTTACTTGTATGTGTGTTTCACCACCTTTTGATAAATGTGTTAGACATGTTTCTGCTTTTCCATTTTATACATTTTACTGGACGGACGATCAAAAGAATTATTATAAAAAATGCCAAAAAGAGTTTAATTATATTAGAGTTTCTATAGACGCAACAGGTTCTATATTTAATAAAAATCTTCGGCCTGTCGTCAATGAACACACACAACTATCTCAAGAGTCGCAAAGTCCTATATTTTTGTATGTTATGATGACAGATACAACCGTTAAAAGTAGCGTGCCAATTTCACAGTGTATATCAGAAAGTCACTCTTTAGATACTATTGCTAGCTGGTTACAATCTTGGTTGGCTAATGGAAAACCTCCAAATGAAGTAGTAACTGATGATTCCGCAGCTTTAGTAGGTGCGGTGGTAAAAGTATTTTGTGGTTATAAATCCACCTCTGACTACTTAAATACATGTTTTAATATTTTAGAAAATAGAACCAAAAAAATTCCAACCTGTTATGTTCGCCTTGATACTTCGCATTTCATAAAAACATTGTACAATCAAAGTATTTTCAAAAATATAGACACTAGAGTAACAAATTTTTTTGTTGATTGTATGATTCTGATTAAAAAATGTGTTTCATACGGAGAGGTAAAGAAAATGATAGAAAATGTTTATATTATAGCAAATAATAAACACCGCGGCAGTAGAAATGGAAATTTAACACGGTGTGAAACGGCGATTTTAGAATTAAAAAACCGGATCAAAACTAATTTGCAGGAATGTGAAATACAAAATGTAGATTCGGAAAATCACGTTCCAATTAAACATTCTTTATGGGAGGGATTAGATAAAGAAGAAAACCCGCTTCTGAAAATGTATAAAGATCTTGAGGAGAAAGAAGATTTAATTAAACAATTGTGTGATCAAGAAACTGAAATCGAAAATATTTATTACTTGCCGGAAATAAAGGACACTTTGATTAGGATTCTTAAAAAACTTCCACTATGGGGAAATATAATGATGACTTATTTTAACAGTAATTATTGTACTCCAACCAGTTCAAATGTAGAAAGTTATATGAAAGACGTAAAAAAGTTATTTTTTAAAACAAATTCAAATAAGTACCGCGTAGATGAGTTTATTATTAAACACGAGCCTTTGATAACCGGTTCCATACGCTTAGCCAAAAGTGACTTGATTGATGTTCAAGAAGGAACTGAAAATATTGTCGATGAAAAAAATGAAATAAGTGACCATAACACACCACAAATAAATACTCTCGTCAATGATGAATCATTTTATGAAAACTCAATTTTTAGGAGCGAACCAAATTATATTGAAGACTGGCGGGGACTGGTGTCTAAACAGAAGAAAAATAAAAAACGAATCAATCGTCGTACAAAATTACATATTTTACAAAACGGCAGTGTTTCTACTTCAGGAACATACAGATTCACGTTTATTAATACGTGTGCTTTTGATTCCGTGGTCCAAAGTTTTTCAATTGCATATTTAGATAGACCTAATATTAGAAAATATATCAATGATAAAAAAAACGATCTTTCACAACTGACCAGAAGTTTGATCACGTATGACAATCTAAAGAAAATCACTAAGAAGGCTAGAAAACCAAAAGATATTTACACTACTCGTTCTAAGGTATTGGCTAAAATATATGATACTGTGGAATCCGATTTTAGTAGTTGCAAAAATTGTGAGTGTAATGTAACTTTTATAATAGATAACATACAAAGTTATGGTTTTTATAGTGCTAATAGATACTTAAATTGTACAAACCAGAACTGTGAAATCAATAAAGGTTCTGGCACAAAATGTAGTTGGATTCCAATAAATGTAAACATATTGACGACTCAAGGTATTGGAGCCCTTAATGAAGCTCTATTAGTAAATGATGCTGAAAGGAAATGTAAATACCAATTATGTAACGGTAAAAACGCATACAAATATGAAGTACTAGACTTCGTATTTATTGAAATTAATACTTCAATTGAAATAGAAATTGATGAAATTCCTAAAGAGATCATAATAAACGGTGACACCTTTAAAATTCTGTCGGTAATAGATTTTACAAATGGTGAATCAGGACGCATGGGGCATTACAAGTCAAAGTGCTATCGATTGCTAAAGAGAACTTGGAACTGCTATGATGACCTTAGTAAAAAAGTTTGTAGTAATTCCCAATATACTGTACCACACTGCATTATTTATACGCGAATGTAAGATGAAGATCGGTCCTAACTTGTTAGTTCCTATTTTGTTATTGTTTGTTTGTTTTTTTTTTGTTCTTGTAAAAGTTATTTTATTAATAACTTACAGAAATGTGATTATAAACTGTGATTGTTAATTTGTAATTACTATAGGGTATTTAATATTAATAAAAAAAACGTGATTATAAACTGTGATTGCTCAATTTATACTTATTTGTAAGATAATTTTATTGTGATTAAAACGTTGTAGCAGTAAAACAAAGTACAAGTACCTACGTGTTATATTTTAGAAAGTTTTACCAATATTTGGCTAAACATTTTTTTATATGTATATTATATACAATATTAAAACTACAATTTTTTCTATTTACATTGATTATATTATGAATGTTAACAAAAGCTGTGAACTAGTTAACTAGAATTCTGATTACTTTGGCCCTTTAAATAGTAATAAATAACGTAAGTAATTAAAAATGTTTTTTATTGCTAAACCTTTCATTGATGAAACTATTGGAAAGAGTTTTAAAAATTTGTATAACTATGTCACAGTACTAGTTTTGACTGGTTATAAGTTTTGCCTGCAACATATATACAAAAAGAAACTGTATAATTTCCTTTTTACAATTTTTCAAGATATTAATTTTATTGGCTGCAAATGACTGTTTTTATTCAGACAAACACACAATGCAATGAAGTAATAGACTTCATTTACGCTTAAAGTTTCATTCATTTATTATTATTTATAAAATATATAATAATGCATTTAATCGAAAGTTTTTGACATGTGAGAAAATACCATAATTATTTCCAATAACATGAAGTCTACAATTAGAAAGTTTAATATTTTTGTCCAAAAACATGTGTCGACGACTGTACCCCATTTTACGTTAGTATGTAGAAGTTTACATTAAAATTTAATGGTTTTCTAAGTCAAAAGTCAAGCAAAAATTGGACTGATATTGGGCACTATTTCAAGCACAATTTTTTGAGACGTAAATTGTACCTATAGCTCGTTCGATATTCGCGCACTGAGGTGAGTATGCTGGGCGTAGAACCTACGCCCAGCATACTCACTGAACGAAGCCTATAACTCCGAAGTTATTCGAGCACTGTTTTTTCTTTTTGGGCACCGTTTGGCACTATTTGGGAACTATTTTTTGAAGTATGAATTATGTTTGAAGCGTATACAGATTCTCCGGACGGAGGTGAGTATGCTGGGCGAAACCTTCGTCCAGCATACTCATCGAACTATGGCTATAACTTCGCAAGTACAAGAGCACTATTTTTTTCCTTTGGGCACTATTTAGCACTATTTCAGAACAGTTTTTTGACATTCATGAAATATCAGGATTCCATGGTGAGTATGCTGGACGAAGGGACACACACAATTGGTTCAGCTTACGATTGAATGAGCATGAGGTAATATTTAATAGAGGTTAATGAGAACGGAGTAAATCTTTGCGAATTTTCCTCTGGACTGAACTCAGTCTTTTCTCTCCCTCTAGCTAATAAAGTCCGATGAGGATACGATATTTAGGTTTTATTTTCCTTAACCCTTTCTCGGCTGATGTGAACTGTCACGTCAATTTGTTTGCTCTTACGAGGCCACGTCGCGTCTTTTTCGTCAATTGATTCTATCCTATTCGTTTGACAGTTCGAATGTATTAAACTTGTTAAGAAGATTAGTTCCTGAAAGACGATTTCGCCACTGATCTACGTGATCCGACCAAGACTATGTCTGGACTTTAAAAGAGATTGTGACCTCTGAGTTTGTTTCGGTCTTTCTTCTGAGAGTACTCAGATAGGATACAGCAACCTCGTCTACTTTTAAAAATACGATTGACGTTTAAAAGTGTTTGTACAAACCTATACTTCGTTTGGAATATGATTAGACATTTAAATTTAAAAAATTACAGTTTGTTCAACTGATTTTCACTTCTATTGCGTTGGTAGCATGATAAATGGCATCTGCAGTAAACAGTTGGTATTTTAACCACTTTTTGCTTTTAATGCCCTCCTTATGGCGTCGGAATATAATTCAAAATCGGTTGAACGGGTCATAAAAAAGGTTTATTTAAATGTATAATCTTAATTCAAATGGAGTATACATAGGTAAATAAATAAATCATTTAGGTATCATTTATTATAGATAGCCTTTACAACCGTGAGGCCGTCTCATCCAGCCAATCTCTACAGTTGCTCACATAGGTCGGCACGGCATAATTCCTACTAAAATGAAAATACATAATACATAGTAGTAAGACATAGTTAGGATGGTACAGACACCAATACATCAAGCTATCCCAAACTGTCAAATTTCCCCAATTGAACATGAACCTTATTCTTTTGACATAAAGTTGAAAAACTATCAAAGAAATTTGACAGATTGGGCTAGCTTGATGTGCTGGCCTCTGTACCTAAAGTTCGTTTTTTAAACCCACATACTAATTTGACTGATGTAATGTAAAACTGAGTAAAAGAACAAACACAAAGAACTTAAAATGTCAGATGAAGGATTAGTGTAAGGGATTACAACACGAATTTTAGGCTAGGTAAATTTTTTATATGCCAAGATAAATAAAACAAGATTATGAGTTGAGTACGCACATATAATATTACTTATCCTTTTTTTAAACACTGACAGGATACACAATGGCTTATTAGGTATTGGTCTTACAGTTAAATAAATACTTAAATATCTAATTCTATAAGCTGAATTAGGTAGGTACGATGAATTTACTACACCCTAATATTGTAGATACGATGAACTTACTACACCCTAATTGTAGGTACGATGAACTTACTACACCCTAATTCCGTAATACACTATCAATCAGAATCTGAATAATTTTGAAGGATATATACGGGTATGAAAAGAATGTAGATGCCATGTTTTTAAATCATCATCCCACCGCCATTCGGGTTTATAAACATGTATTATCTTAGGAACTTCTCTTGCATATGGTAAAAACTATGGAGCGACAAAGCTGCGAATCCTGATCCCGCAAATAATAATCCTAGAGGGGCTAACAGTAAAGGAAAGAGACCAATACTCAACGGGCTTATAGTTGTTATCCAACCTAATGCATCTAATGGTGGTCGGAAAAAATCTACTAACGATGAAAAGCTGAATATATCATCATCAGAGCCTCCTGAACCACCTGGGGCAATTATAGCAGAGCTTGGTGAAGACGCAGCTCCAAAGCTCGTTTCCGCAGAATCCGGTTTAATTACACTGTTTGCAGAATGATAGATGGTCAATTCTGTGCCTTCCACTGACACATTTTCATCGTCCTGTTCTTTATACTTCTCGGATTCGAAATAAATCCTCCTTTTGATGAATCGGCTGCTGAATCGTCTCCTAAGCCTAACCCGAATCCTTCAGGAAATAAACTCTCGCTCTCTTCCTCTTCCGATTCAATAACAATGTTCTTATTTATTACATTCGTGTTTACTTCAATATTTAAATTTGGACAAGCCTCTTTAGCTTGGCCCTGAAAAGTATTATTTAAAGTTAGATAAATGGTAGGACAATCTTTGGAATATGGACTTTTATTCTTCAGGTCTTCTATCAATTTTGTCACTATAGGAGTTAGTTGGTTCAAAAGTAGAAACTTCGTAATTATTTAGTCCATAATTTTGAACGTTGTTATGGTAAAATTCTGATTCTGATTCTGGTATTCATAATTCGTAGGTCTTGTGTTGTGCATTGGCCGTTGAGTTGTGGTTTTTCGAGTTATTTGCGGAGTCTAGGGTTTTGGGTAGCCTAAGTTTGTAACGATAGGGGTAGGAGTTGGTATATTGGTGTGGTAGTCTGGTGGTCTAGTTGGACGTGGACGAGTATGTATTACCTGAATGTTAGGGGCGTAAGCTTGGGTTTCATCTGAATATGGATATTGTGGGCGTTTCCATGTTATGAAACAATTCGTGAGAGCATTTCTGTAAGATAAATCTAAATACAATTTCGGTGAGTATGTTTTATTTATATTTATTATCAATATGTTATCTTATCGTAAAATATGTTCACATATTTTTTTGGTTTCAGGACTCTGAACATCTTTTTAATTTTATCCAATTCCCCCAAATAAGATAATTGCGAGCGAGTCAGCTAAACTCAATTTAAAGAGAAAACGAGAAACCCCATCACCCCCGCAACAGCGCAAGCGGATCCAAGCATACTCATATAAAACACATTTTCTACACGGACAAGGACGATCAAAATTGAAATTTATGAGGCTGACTATCAACCTGAAAAACTTTGCGAGTGCAGCGCAAATAAATGCGTGCAATATGTAATAGAAAATATTACCCGATAACAACGTAAATAATGCAAGTGAACGTTGTTGAGCTGGCAAAATGGAAAGCATTCCACTGTCAGTGTGGTACGCAATTACCCCGCACACGTCCAAAGTTCTTGTCTTTTAACAATTACAAAATATAAAGGTCTTATGAAGTGCCATTTCTATCATCTCGCACTGAAGTCCCAGTAAAAGTAAGTAAGGACCTATCCAATGGCCAAATCAACTGCACCTACCTACCTACCTGGGTACAATTGATTAACTATGTATTTTACTGTGTGTACATAAATAATAAAATAAATAAACAAAAAAGCTACTACATTTATAAGTAATTATGAACATTTTAATAATTGTTATCAATACCTACTATTACACAGTAAGTATTCTTACTTTAAAATTTTGCTTCTTTCAGTTATTTATATCAAAGTAGAAATTCTATAACGTACATGGTACGTGAAAGCGGCAGCCATTTTCATACGATAAAATGGCATCGGTTATAAAAAAACAGTCACGCATGACTGACTTTCACCTCCACTGAAGGTAGCATGGCGACAGTTGTTAGGTACACCTGTCTTATAAGAGAGGGTTTTTGAAACTACACCCCACTGAACATATATGTATATCAAAGAGATCCATCAGTTTATCCATCAGTTTTGCTAACCAGTAACGTTACAAGTTTACAGTAGAGCGCAATGTAAAAAAAAAAAGCGTGGGGTGCTTTTTGAGGTATTTTTATAAACAATTAATATCAAGCACCCCACGCTTTTTTGAAATTGTTTTCTGCTTTTGAGTTTGATTTTTGAACCGTGTTTTTTTTTCTATTATTTATTTTCATTTTTTTTTAAGGCAATAGCTCCATGTAAAATACTGGTATTCAGCTGCATCCGGTTAGATTGGAAGCCGACCCCAACATAGGTGGGAAAAGGCTAGGCAGATGATGATTTATTTTCAATTTTTTAGTTCTGCTAACTACAAAAGCATGATGTTTCAGTTCTTTTTTTAATTATTGAATTATCATCACTCCTCGATAACTCTACAAAGTTTAAATGAAATCTGACCGTTTGAAATGGATCAAAATCGAGTCCAAAGGAGTCGGTTACAAACAAACAAACATACAGGTGAAACTAGTAAAAGCATAGACAAGTAAATGAAATAGCTTGATTTGATTGATTTAAATTTTTTAAGTTTTCAAACTAAGCAAATACGAGTAGGTATATAAATCTCGCGACAAGCTTTTATAACATATAAATTGTGTAACTTGTGAACTAATGACGTAATACTCGTAAGTTGATAGTAAAAGTTTGAAAGGAAAAGTTTATTTTATTCTTTTAGTGGAGCTTGTTTTTAAAAAGCGGTTTTTTAATTTATATTTATTTTATCACTCGTCGCAATTTCATAATAATCAAGATCAAGTTTATGTAGTATAGATATATCTTTTAAATGCAATAGGCCATTGTCCTTTTCAATTTAGTTTAAATTTAGGTCGCTCTTCTTGGTCATATTAAACTTCGTTATTTACATTGCTATTTGTTGATGTATACGATAATGGAGCTGCTATCATTTTCCAATTATTTCTTTTGTTCGAAGTTATCCACTTACCGTGAGATCTTTTCTGTGAACTAGGTATACATGATGCACTACGAAACACTAATCCTAATTTTTCTTTCATTTCGTATGGTCCGATCAAAACGCGATCTTTGGTTCTATTGGGGATTGCGTATACACCGAATGCTGGGGCATCCGGTGTATACAAATCTTCATTTCGACAGAAACGCTGTGTTTGGCCGGTGTAGCGTGCAATTAGAATAGCATCTATAATGGCGTAATAGTCGACGAAAAATTTCGTTTTGTAAAATACAATGTCAGTAAAGTCTTGTTCCACATCCAAGACATACCATTTTGATAATCCGATATCGTAAGAGCATCCTATACTACTGTCGAACTGTTTCTGTGAGCAATAAGTTGGATAATATTGTTGTGCCATATCCTCAAGGAACCAGGTGTGTAAGAAGGAATAATAATCGTTTCTCTTAATGACAAACTGAGTTAATTCCCAACAGAATTCAGTATCACGTAAAATATGGAAATTATTTTCACTTACTTCTGTTGTGTACTTTAGGTACCTAATTGATATAATCATTTGTTGAATGAAGCTAGGATATTGGTGTAAGTCCGCAAATCGAACATTGTTTATGTTCGTGAAATTCGAAATATATGAGTGTTCGGTATTTACTGCTATACAAAGTCTGTGCGGTGGTTCGTTAGTTACTATAAAAACGTATTTCTGCTCTCTGTATCGCTTTAATATTGAACCCTCGGAATGCAGTGTAAGTTTTCCATTTCGCGGAATGCCTAAAGATCTTTCAGGAATGCCTGGATCGTTTTGTATATATATTTCAGAATTGTTGACTATCAAAGAAACTAGAGGGTAATTCCAAAAACCCGATTTGACCGCGGGTGAGGACCTGACATTAACAACGCTTTCATTAGTATCACGAAGTGATTTCAGAGGACAAGTAGGTGTAGTAGAAGTATTGGTTTGACTTGGTGGTTTAATTACTTCGTTGTAACGTTTTCTGTTACATGAAGGCATTATGCGTTGCTATATTTTACTGCGCTCTCTTAAATAGCTACTGCTGCTTTTTCTTTCTTCGTTTGCACTCGTCTTTGAAGTAGGCATACTGTTAGTACCCCGAAACTCCAAGCAAGGACCACCTTCTCCATGTTTCTTATCGGTTTCAGAATGTTGTTGAATATTTAGGGTTTTAACTGCTTGCCATGTCAGATTACTCTTTTTGGCTGTAACATTTATGTCTTCTGTTCCAGAACTCATATTTTTTGGTATTTCTGTGTATGTCTCCTGCATCTTGAACCAAAATACGATTTAATTTAATTTCATGCTCCGGATCGTTATAATTTAGATTGTAAATGTAATTTTATTAGAATTAGTAGTGCTATCTATACTTGGTGGTACGATGGGTGTATTTTAATTGGTTTAGTATGTCTGATAACAGATAGTTTAGTTTTTCACTAAAAGTGTGTCTTCTTTCTCTACTTTTGAATTTTCTTGGTTCTAGGGTTCTTTGTCCAAGTGTCTGTAACAATAAAAAGGTTGCGAAATAGAATACTTGCACAAAAATCTGAAAATGTCTACAAAATGACAACGAATCATCGCGCAACGTCGAGATATGTATTTATTAATATAAAAGATTACTTAGTAATAATAAAAACGTTTAATTTCCCAACACAAAATGATGAATTGGTAGATAAAATAGATAATTGTGTATACAAAAGATGTTGTGGATACTGGAGCCTGTACTAGAAATACCTCGCCAGCACCCTAATTGCGTAACACACTAGCAACAATGTGAATCATTATAAAACATCGAAAAATTCATCAACGCAATGAATATTGTTGAACTGTAATAATGAAAGCCATTCTTACAACGCAAGTACCCTCCAACCTACCGGCTTCATATCTATCCGGAACAGTCACAGTAATACAATCATGTTCTACTGACAGATGATAAAATTGGCATGAAAGATGACAGTTGGCGCAGTGGTTAAACGATTGACTGCTGCGCTGCGTGTCGTAGGTTCGATTCCCACACGGTACAAATATTTGAATGACCTACAAGTAGTTGTTGCGGGTCTGGCTGTATGTTTATGTGAGTTTAAATCTTTGGTAACGCACCCACAATACAGGCGAAATTCATAGTGTGGGGCGCGTTAAAAAAATGAAGATAATTTGAGATAGCAAAGTAGGATGTGGTGGGAGTGTATATTGGTGAGTAGTGTCTGTGTGATACTCAAAACCGGTTTTCTAAGCTTCCAAGTCTCTGTGTGGTCTCTTTGTAGAAGGTACCTATTTTTATGTTAAAAAAATGTTCTGTTAGTGCCATTTTTGTTATTTACTGTTGCAGCATTGTGAAATTTTATTTAATTTTACTAAAAAAGGGTTTTGCCAGAGATAAATGAAATTTATTTATTTTATTTTATTTATAATCGTGAGATTGACGCCAATTTCGGACTTTAATTTTAGTCAAGACCCTTTTCTCAGGAATGCGTGAAATTAATATCAAACACTTAGGTCTGCTACCCCTTTGAGCAGTAACAAAAACAAACTTCTAAGTCAACGCAATCTAAAGATTAGGCCGTTTATGCTCCGTCAATGGCGCAAATTGTGACGCTCGCAAGGGAATCAAAACCTACAGGGGACTTCTCGTTGACCTAGAATTATGCCGTGCCTCGGAAAGCACGTAAAGTCGTTGGTTCCGACTGTCATTCGTAGATCTTTAACAGTCGTTACCGATCGACAGAAGCCGGAAAGTCTGACAACCAGTCAGTACCAGTAAGTATGTCTTGTAAGAACCTTTCGGAAATAAACTGCTTCGTGATTCCATTAAATATTTATTTTAAACCGAATTCTTACCGCCGATACTACTTAACTGCAGTCAGTGTGTTGCCCGATGAAAGACACTTGGAACTGAAGCGTCTGTCATAATCAAGTGACTTCAAAAAGTCATGTCGAGAACTTTCTGCATCCAACTTTCGATGGAAAGCTACTGTCTGCTCTCAGGTGAGGTAGTAGACTGTTAGATGCTCTGGAGCAACTCCTTGTTCAACTTTATTGTGATAATCTTGTAAGAGGCGATTTTTCCCCCATAGTGCATCTTAACTAAGTTTTTAAGCCTTTTGAGGCTGCTAAACGATCGTTATACCGTACACATTACGCATGGTAGAGCGATCAAAATTTCAACGCAATTCATATTTCAGGAAATAATGTTTCTGCCTCTCTTAGGACATCAACAACGGTAAGATTAGAATGGGTGGATCAATATCTGGGGTGAGGGGGGGCTGCCCCAGCCGCAATCAAGCCCCCCCCCCCCATGACGACGCCCATGAAACTGCACTAGAAAAGCGAAGGAAAAAACAAACTTCCAATTGTATCCACGGCCACGGTAGCCCGGATGTTAGCGCCAAATACCTACGTACTTGATAATATAGTCCTTCAAACTCCGAGCTGCCACTGAGAAATTGGTAACGGGATAACCCTTGTATCTTATATCTATGGAAAAACCAAAAAACACTGCTCGACCTGGCAATTGAGTGATAAAAAAAAATCCGACAAGGGCAGAAAGCGAGGTCAAAACCTCGCTCGCCAGAAGTATCAGAATATTTGAGCATTAATCACCAAAATCGCCAAATTTTAAAAAGAGTATTGCTTCCTTCAGTACTATTCTTCTGCCCTTGATTCCTGCAATAATCGACTTGAAACGCCTTCACAATACCTATAATCGCCTAACACCTTAAATCATCACTGAAAAATAGACGTCGCCCTTCACCGAAAATTTATTTATTTTATTTAAATGGCAATAAAATGCAAAATTTCAGAAATTTATTCATGATTCACTTACCAAATAATGGCACACGACTCGTGGTGGCTGCTCACAGCAAAAATATGATACAGGTTGAGATTCTTTAAATACTTTCGATTGCACGGAAACTCATGCACACGCGGTTGAGATCTAGGTCCAAATGAAGGGGATTCTAACGAGAACTAAAGGGCTCGGGCGTTCAGTAGCTGCCGCGCCTGCGAAACGAGATGCAGGTGCAAGTGAGATAAAATATATCCAAAATGCTTTCTCAAACGCCCATCAACTGCGTCATAGACGCACTCACCTTAACAACAACGTGTTGCATAGCACTATCTCTTCCTGGCGGCCGGGCTCACGGGTGGCGTTATGGTATTGATTGATGGTGCTATTTGTATATTGGTCAGTTTATTGATTAGCTGGCCCGGCGGGGCGCTATATGGACGGTTTGATGGTGTTTTGTTTACACATAGGATGGATGATGCTTGACGCAATGCAGTTAAACTTCGAACAATGTGCTGGCTGTATTTATTGTTACTTTGGTTAAGTCTCAAACGTAGTAAGCATGCATTATGATAATTGAAAATGTGTGGACAACAAATGTTTCTTTTATATCAGGTTTTTAGGGTTCCGTAGCGAAATGGCAAAAAACGGAACCCTTATGGATTCGTCATGTCTGTCTGTCTGTCCGTCCGTATGTCACAGCCACTTTTTTCCGAAACTATAAGAACTGTGCTGTTGAAACTTGGTAAGTAGATTTATTCTTTGAACCGCATTAAGATTCTCACACAAAAATAGAAAAAAAACAATAAAGTTTGGGGTTCCCCATACTTAGAACTGAAACTCAAAATTTTTATTTCATCTAACCCATACGTGTAGGGTATCTATGGATAGGTCTTCAAAAATGATTTTGAGGTTTCTACTTTAATTTTTTCCTAAACTGAATAGTTTGCGCGAGAGACACTTCCAAAGTGGTAAAATGTCCCCCCCCTGTAACTTCTAAAATATGACATTGATAAAACTAAAAAAAAATATGATGTAACATTACCATGTAAACTTCCACCAAAAATTGGTTTGAACGAGATCTAGTTAGTAGTTTTTTTTTAATACGTCTTGAATCGTAAACCGCAATTTACCTTTAGTTACATCATTTAATAAAAATATTTTTAATATTTAATAAGTTAGTTAAGTAATATATGATAAGTATCGCTACATTATGAACTTTGTTGGACCGAGCATTGAAAATCCAACAGAGTGCATGCCAGCGCAGCGCGGCGAATTATCCAACAGAGTGCATGCCAGCACAGCGCGGCGAATAATCCAAAAGAGTGCATGCCAGCGCAGCGCGGCGAATAATCCAACAGAGTGCATGCCAGCGCAGCGCGGCGAATAATCCAACAGAGTGCATGCCAGTGCAGCGCGGCGAATAATCCAACAGAGTGCATGCCAGCGCAGCGCGGCGAATAATCCAACAGAGTGCATGCCAGCGTCGCGCAGCGAATAAACCCTCGGTGCTAATTAGTCCGTGTAAGATCCAACGCGAGAAAACAAGATATGACAAAGTGAAAAATAACTTTAATTTCGGAAGTCGGTGTCTTTGGTTTTTTGACTAATATGTAAATATATTATTTTAGCTACACTGGCGGACAAGGTTGATGGACCTTTTATCAAGCTCTGGGCTGGCAGACATGTGCGTGCATGTAGCCAATTAATGTTTAGTTGTTTTATTTTTAATTTATTGAGTTTACTAACATAGGATAAGTTTATACTAACACTATATGGATCCATGTTCTGAAATAAAATCTTTGAATTTGAATATACCGTAATGCATTATAGTACTAAGAATGTTTGAGTTAAGCTGCGGATAGACGAACGAACGGACGAACATAGATGTCCCCTCAGATTATAAAACAAAGGCAGATAGACCGCGCGGAACACCAAGAGTGAGGCCAAAAAACCAAAAACTAAAGCGTCGCATTTTACGAGTATGTAACATACAATGTGACGCTTTAGTCCAAATTTTTTGGCTTCACTCTTGGTGTTCCGCGCGGTCTATCTGCCTTTGTTTTATAATCTGAGGATGTCCCAGCCACTCGGTATAGTTGCTCTTTATCTTAACCGATTAGATCAATAATCAGCCTATAGCCTATAGGTTTTCATTGCTGGGACACAGGCCTCATCTCGGTGAGAGGGAGTGGGCTTAATGCAGGCTGGTAGATGTCACATCCGGTGCCGGTTTCCTCACGATGTTTTCCTTCACCGTTTTGTGAGCAGTGGTGACGAAATAATTTACACAAAGAAAAGCGCCTGTCTGGGTTTAAACCTACGACCTACAACTCGTAAGTTGCAGGTGTTACCACTGGGCCAAAACTAATTTATTCAAACTAAGCTAGGATTGAGGCTCAGCATTTTGAACAACAAAATTACATAAGACTGTCCCCAATCCGCCCGCTCTCCACTGCTTTCAATTATCCGATAAAATATGTCTCGTTAATTTCCGGAAGACGCCAGAGTTGGAAGGCCTCCCACAAGGTGGACCGATGCCCTTGTGATTGAGAAGGCTGCAGGAATCCGCTGGATGTGGGAAGCACAGAACCGGTCGAAGCGGAAGAGTTTGGGGGAGGCCTATGTCCAGCAGTGGACGTCTTTCGGCTGAAATGAATGATGAAAGTGAATTGTCGGCGTGGGCGGTGCGGCTAGCTTTCATTTTGACAGTTCAACAACCTTCGTTGCTTTATTTACATTGTTGAGCAGACACATTTTCGAACATATGTAGCGTTGGTTAGCAATATCCTTCAAAATGATTCGGCGATTATATTTTATTTTACTGATTAAATAAAAATCGTACATTTAGCAGTGAGTAGAACTATTTCTAAAAATATTAAATACTAGTGCAAGTAACGATGTTTCGGAATTAGAATGTTAGTCGACATTCACACGGGCGTAGTAAAATTACGACGGTTTTTTTTTATATCGGTGTTAAACCGAGCATTGCAAATTCGAGTAACCTCTGAGTTTGTTTCCGGCCTTTCTTCTCAGAGTAGTCAGATTGTCGAAACGCCGACCTCATCTAGTTTGATAAATATTATTGACGTGTAAAACGTGTTTGTACAAACCTACTTTAAGAAATAAAAATCATTTATCATTCATTTATCATCAACTCAGTGCATCTCAGTGCGTTGGAAATTGAACAATGTGGCTCTGGGAAATTCTGGGCGCTAAGCGGTGTAAATCCAGTGCGCGCAGAAATGTCGACTTAGATCGTGACCTGCCCGATCTAGGTTTATTGAAACCCTTGCTTCAGGCAAAAAAGATTGAAAGTGTGTTACCCAGTTACGGTGCCGACACTGAAACTGAAAAGGCTGGCTGCTCGCCAAGCGGTGAGAGTACTCATGAATACAAACCAGACCTACTGTTGAACCCACGTTGACCCCGTTTGAACTGTGACTTTGAAAACTGAATGCCATAGTGACCTAACAACGTGACGTAATCACGGCTGAAAATAAATGGAAAGAAAAGATCACCCATTTCGGGATAGGATATACAGGGTGTTTGGCAAAACGTTGAACAAACGAAAATGGTGGATAGGTGGGGTCATCTGCTACTTACTCAGCACTAATTTATTTGGCCTGGCCTCTGGATTGAAAAAATCTGGAATGAAAAAAGTTAAAAAATATTTTTAACTTTTTTTATTAGCGCACATGTGGCCGTGCCGCGAGGAGGCCAAAAGCCGGGGCGTAACTCCGCTGCCGCGGGAAATCGCGGCACAGAGGACAGAGCTCCGGCGGGATCTCATGGCGACATGGAGAGTGCGATTGTCGCAACCCAGAGCTGGGCACGCCACGATTGCGGCGGTAAGTCTCGTCTTTGAGGAGTGGCTTGAGAGGCGGTATGGCGTCCCCTTCGTCACCTTCCGCCTGACGCAGGTCCTCACCGGACACGGTTGTTTCGGGAGGTTCCTGTTTCGGATAAGGCGGGAGGAAACGCCCGGGTCTTTCCACTGCGAAGATCGCCCTGAGGACACGGTGGAGCACACGGTGGCGACTCCCTCTTCGCGAGCATTACTGCTTCGCTGAAGGAGGTGACGGCTACCCATGCCCTCTCGCTCCGTACCATGGCCTGGACCAGGGCCGGACGCGAGAGATCGCCGCCGCAGGTCGCCTCCACGAGGAGACGGCGGTGCTCCGCCCAAGCCGGGCAGACCGCCACCTGTGCTCCACCGTGTCCTCAGGGCGATCTTCGCAGTGGAAAGACCCGGACGTTTCCTCCCGCCCTATCCGAAACAGGAAGCTCCCGAAACAGCCGTGTCCGGTGAGGACCTGCGTCAGGCGGAAGGTGAGGACACCATGCCGCCTCTCAAGCCACTCCTCAAAGAGGGGACTTACCGCCGCAATCGCGGCGTGCCCATAGCTTGATGCGCTGGCGTCTGTACTCCAAAAGTCGTCGGATAAGTCGCTAAAACATTTTTGTCGCCAAATCTTATTTTGTGTCGCTAAGACATAAATGACAGTCGCCATTTCTAGCGACAAAGTCGCAAAATTGGCAACACTGAGTAAAAGTCTGACACGCCCTCCTGCTCCACCCAGAGCGGGAGAAGTTATTTGATGATATCCCACCCAAAAGAAAAGGCTACCGCCCGAAAAAAACACGTGAAAAGGCTTTAGTTTTTTCAGGAATAAGAAAATATTTCCGTCAGGCAACTGGTTCCGAAAGTGCTCATGAAGGTTTATGTGAAATAAAATATTATGATTTTGATTAAAATTATTATTATTGAATACAACGTATTATAGAATAACATTTGAAGTACCTATGTCATTAAAGATAAGGATGCGCATAGGTACGTCGCGTAGGTAAGAGATTAGGCATCGTCGTCGCGCGCCCTTTTTCGCAGGACAGGGACAACACAAACTGTCCAGTAGATTTGAATCGGCTAGAATGAAATAGCAATGCATCCAATCCACGAAGTGATGCAATCGCTCGATAGCGCAGACGATGACGCAATGCGGAACCGGCCCCACCGCGACCGCAGCGTCACGCCTGCGGTCGCCCGGCGCGGTGCACAAGCAAAGGTAAATGGTATCTGATAATATGACAGACAAGGCTAGCTAGTGTGTCTGCGCCTGAGGAGAGAGCGAGAAAGGCTTTAACCGCACATGACCGCTACTGAACTTTTACTCTTTTGAACCCTAGGTTTTCCTGGTTTGTGGCGGAAAATTTAAACCTGTTGCCACGGTAACATAATCGCTTTAAGGTGGAAAGAAGCTCCAGGGTAGACCTAGGTGACCCCAGGTAATGAATTTTTCATGAAAAAGTAATTCAATGGAATTAAATGAACTTAAGAGGGTTGTATTGGTGATTTAAATGATTATAATTATTACGTAGGTCGTGAATCGTATTTTGTTCAATACACAGCTTGACATTGACCTGCAAATTAAAAAAAAAACGTAAGAAAATTTTAACTTCACGGGTTCCTCTAGAGCTTTTTCACGGACAGAAACTTGATTTGTATCCAAAAACCTCAAGGTATAATAACAAACTGACACAAGCAGTGTCAGTATGTTATATACTTTGCGGTTGCCTCCGTTCACAGTTAAAAACTGCAGCACGTAACCACAGCGCAGTCCGGTGCAGTGTTATAACTAACCGCCTTAAGTTTCGTAGCACTCCGTAGCATCGAAAGTTGCTACGAAAGTTTTATCGACTACGTCATTCGTGCGCTACAAGAATTTCGTAGCATTTGTAGAGATTACTACAAAATCTACGCTACGGAATGTACGAGTAGCAGGAAAATATTTTAGTGTCTTGGACTTGTTTTTCTTTCGAATGAAAACATACTCAGGTTTGATGCGTGTGCATAATCAGTCTTTTATGTTGCCACTGCTGGGAAATAGGCCTCCTCTGTACCTGATGCATCAGATATTTTTTATTTTTTATTATTGGATGTATCAAATTAAATAAATATGTATAATGTTGATAGTACATACGTTCTGGTTGAGAGACAATATATTTCTTTCTAGAGAGGATATTTTACCAAAAACCATGGTTTCGCATATAGTTCTAATTTACATAACATCACGCCTTGTTTCTGCGAAGGATTAGGTAGAGGTGTACATATAGTATGGACACCCATGCTTCGCCAGCTATTTTTAAGTCCCATGTAATGCGGCGGACGCGAATCAAAGCGGGCTCGAACTCACTGGTGGGCCTGGCTAAAAATCACGCTGTCTCACCAGGCTTCGTATCCGACAGAGATAGTATCAGTGATGAGCAGTTAGACGCTAGTCTACACGACAACGTTATTGAGTGAGATGCAGGAGCATTTATTGCAAAACATTCGCGAAAAAAATTAACAAAAGTCCTTCGGAAGATCGGGTTTTATGAAAAAACCACGGCATAAATCAATGACCAATAAAGTTTACTGAACTTATCGATAGTTGAAGTTTGTCGGTACCGAATTGGTGTTGGAGATTTTACGCTTCTTCTATTACTTAAACACGCCCAAAGTTAGGTTAAATTAGCAAGAAAAACGAATCTTTGTTGGCTCATAACTTTTTAATGGCTTTTTATTTTAGTATTCTGTTTCCGTACCGACAATATTAATAATGAGACAAAACTATACCATGTTTAATTTTTGATGTACATAGACAAACAGTGGAGTAAACCCTCCCGAAGTTTGTATGGAAAAAATGTGGACAAGTGTCACCTTAAGGAGTTAGCACAGAACCGGTCGAAGTGGCGGAGCTTGGGGAAGATCTCTTTCATCTGTGCTGTGGGGAGGCCAAAGTCCAGCAGTGGACGTCTTTCGGCTGAAATGATGATGATGATGATGTAGATCGATTTTATCCTATTATCTAGTAAGACTCTTTTATAAACTAAATGTCATCATCCTCATCTGCCTAGCCTTTTCCCAACTATGTAAGGGTCGGTTTTCAGTCTAACCGGTTGCAGCTGAATACCAGTATTTTACATAGAGCGACTGCCTATCAAACTCCATAACTCAGTTACTGGGTAATACGATACCGCTTGGTAAGACTGGTTGTCAGGCTTGAGTATTGCATAAAATTAAAAACATGCTAATTGACTAATACGTGTTTCAGGAGTTGTCGATTCGCCCACAATGCCCACAAATAAATGAACTTCGTTTGAACCGTTTACAGAAAAATTTACAACATAGGTATATTTTGTCGTCGCAAGCGATTAGAAGACGACTACTTTATCAAAATATTTGTAAGTACCCGTTGATTTCATAACTGTGAGTGACGCCATATATGTAGTTCAGACCATACGATCGAAATTGTCACGTACACCGTACAAGCCTTTGTTCTTCGCTAGTCTTTGTAAATTACCGAAAAGACGTGACTATGTTTTGTGTTATTGTGTGTTTTATTGTGTAATATTATTGTGTGCCGTGTGGTGGATTACGACCCACTCCCTCTCACAGAGAGGAGGCCTGTGTCCCAGAAGTGGGAACATTATAGGATGATTATGCTTTTAATATTATAAATGTGAAAGTTTGTGTTTAGATGTTTGTTACGCAATCAGGATTTGGATGAAATTTGGTACACAGATAGTCTGTAATCTGGAATAACACATAAGATAATCTTTATCCCGATAGTACGTTCCTGTGGGGTAATTTTTGACCTCTACGCGGGCAGAGCCGCTGGCAAAAGCTAGTGCTAAATAATACAGGTGGAATTAAACCAGCTGACAACCCACGTGTTGGGTATCGCTATTGAAAACGAACGCAATAAAAAAAAATCGGCTTTTAATCTTTGTTCAAAACTTTAAATGATTTAGTCCATGTACAACCACCACAATCTTTACACCTGACAATGTTGAAATTTTTTGACTTCCATTCCAATCTTTTTAAGAAAATTCTCCTCATATTTTTTTAATGCATTTTATAGGTAGATGGCGCTGTCTCGCTTGACACCTCGATAAATAAGCTCCGTGTTTACATATATTTTTAAAATATTTTAAATCATACTTTTGTGTTAATAATCATTAAAATACATGTATACATGTCTAATTCACCAGTGTAAACGTTATAAAGTGACTGATTCAAGAGTGACTGAAATAATTAGTGTTAAAATAACAACCGTGACTGTTCATAATAAACCACAAAAGTGACCATTAAAATCAACAATGACAGTGATATTATTAGAATCAATACAATTAATCAACTAAACTGTATTCAAAGAAACAGATTCAACATAAAAAGTTCTCACATTAGTGTCTCAAACAAAAGTGTACCTACGTTATGTGGAAAAAAATCCAGACACATTAGTCATACCAACCGCTTTGCAAAATTAATATTTTTCGACCTTTAACATACGCTTCTTAATTTCAACACTACTACGTAATTACCTTGTGGCGCAGACGACTAATTACCTACATGAGAAAGTCATCCGCTCGACGTACCAAGTTCAAATCCGGGCACGCAATCTATGACTTTTTGTGATCTTTAATTTCACTATCAACAACTTGTGTGTTCAAAGGAACACCGGTAACTAAAAGCCAAGAACGTGCTAACAGAGGACGCCTCAGTAACGTAACCAACGTCACACTAACATTGATAATAATCTAAAAGATGGATACAGATAATGTTACACTTCGTAAGCAGAACACTATTTCTTTGACTGACTTATCTGTCTTGACAAATGACGATGAGAAAACATTACTTGACACTACAATGGTGAGCTTATCGGACAGCCTACACGATGATTATAATGTCGACATTGTTAACGATTTGAACGAACAAATAAATATTCTTAAGATGCAACTTACGAGTGCTCATCAGGAAATAGATGACCTCAACAGCGAAAACTTTCGATTAAAATCCGATTTACAAAAAGCCCTAAAGACTGCCGAGACATGTAAAAAGATCTCTTTAACGCCTGACAGAAAAAGTAGTACACAATCATCATCGAGCGAACCAAAATCAAACCATTACAAGATTCGACCAATTGCTTCAAATGATGACCCCAAGACTTCGATTGATTACTGTAAGAAAATAAATGCCGACACTCTCAACATAGGAACTCAAACTACCGAGATGACCCATGACACATTGACGCAAAACAAAAACCTGACACCATCTTCACACCTGGGTAATATTGCTCCAAAAAAACCAGTAGGCGTATCTCGACCAAAACGTAAAAATAGACTCGCTATTATGAGTAGTAGGTGTACTAAAGGAACACTGCCGTTGATTGGAGAAGTCTTCTCTGGTCAATTTGACTACTGTCATTATTTGTTACATAACGCCACCATAGAAGAGTTGTTACGCACCGTCAAAAATAACTTAAAAGACTTCACAATGCAAGACTACTGCCTGATCTTCATTGGGGAAAACGATTTAAGAAATAGCGAATATCGAAATATCCTCGAAAACTTGAAAAACTCGTTGAAAAACATTAAACACACCAATATTGTTATATGCGCACCGACTTATATAAGAGGTGCACTAATTCATAATTATAAAGTCGAAATATTTAACAATCTCCTCAGTTTGGATATAAAAAACCAAGAATATGCATATTTTTTTGACAGTAATTACACCCTGACTCTTGACATGTTTTCCTACAACACAGGAAAAATTAACAAATACGGATGGAGAGACATCTTTGACCAGATCAGATCCAATATATTAATTGACTACGGTCAAGATTATACTAAAGTTAGCGACGATAGCCACGTGCTTGAAGAACACCATAGTGGAACATCCCAACTCCCATATAAATGCAATAGTGATCAAGTTAGTGAACGGTTTTTTCTCCAGTAAATATCTCAAAATCCTGCATCAAAATATTGCAGGCTTACTAACAAAATCTAACTCTCTCACTGTATGTTTAGATGAACTTACGGAAAAAAACATAAATGTTGATGTCTTGTGCATTACAGAGCACTTTATGATGGAAGGATATCAAAATCAGTTACATGTTCCAAATTATTGTTTAGCTGCCTATTTCTGTAGAGAGGGAAGAAAAAGGGGAGGAGCTTGTATA
Organism: Polymixis flavicincta; assembly: GCA_949987655.1. Classification (NCBI taxonomy): domain Eukaryota; kingdom Metazoa; phylum Arthropoda; class Insecta; order Lepidoptera; family Noctuidae; genus Polymixis; species Polymixis flavicincta. The sequence continues at coordinate 1,867,475 of OX465171.1, read as the reverse complement.
CTAGCTAAAAATGGTGTAGAATGGAAGGAATTACCTAAAATTTCGAATTTATCTTGTCCAGGTATATTTGAATGCTGCGCTATTGAGCTTACGCATTATAAGATAATTGTAATCTGTATCTATAGAGTACCAAATGTCAATAATCTAAACTACTGCTTAGACAAACTTGAAACTATATTGCGAGAAATATCACAAGCACGTTATAAAAACATTGTTATTGCTGGAGATTTTAACATAGATATGCTTAAACAAAATAATCACTCAAATGCATTTGAAAATCTGTTAGTGAGGTATAATTTGAAATTGGCATTAAGACAGCCTACTCGCATGGCAAGTATGACATGTATAGACAATTTTGCGCATAACTTTGGTAAATCTTGCAAAACTGATGTGCTAGAATTTGCGTTATCCGATCATACGGCACAGCTCCTTCACTGTCCTGTTCTAACAAAATGTGTCATAAACTGTTGGTATGCGACTAAAAGGGATTATAGTGTGGAAAACACAGCCAAGTTCAAAGGCTACATCAAAAATATTTCCTTTTCTGAGATTTACGACACGGATGACCCGAATATAGCTTATGGTAAATTTATCGACTCTTTCAAACTTTTGTATGATTTGTGTTTTCCAATGAAATTAATTAAAATTGATGTTATTAAAAAACCCAACTGGCTGTCAAAAGGAATTAAATTGTGTAGCCAAAGAAAAAGAAAGCTTCTGTGGCAGATGAGATTAAACCCAAATAGAGATAATAAAACTAAATTCTCCAAATATTCGAAATTGTACAAAAAGATTATACACTTGACACAAAAGGCACAAAACAATAAAAAAATTAAATTATCTAATAATAAATCTAAAACTACGTGGCAAATTATTAATCGCGCAAAGCATAATTTACCCAAACACAACATTTATAAAATTAAGACTAGAAACCGTATTCTCTCAAATCCCAAGAGCATTGCTGAAGCGTTTAATAACTACTTTGTCGATAAAATACAGCCAAAACAGATTGACACCGAAGAACCCAAACGCTGTAAAATAAACATGAATACTAAATCAATGTTCATGTCGCCTAGTGTACCTTTAGAAATACATAAGATAATAATGACATTGAATAATACAAGTAGCGTAGGATATGATGGTATTAGTACAAAAATACTGAAACACGTATCAATGGAAATATGTGGTCACCTAAGCCATATAATTAATCTTAGTATCAGTGCAGGCATCTTCCCAGATGCCTTAAAAACTTCAATAATAAAGCCAATGTTCAAGAAAGAGAATAGAGAATTAATGGAATATTACCGGCCAATCGCACTCATACCTGTGATATCCAAAATATTTGAAAAATACGTTTATAATGAACTGTACAAATTCATTGAAAAAAATAACGTTCTATGTGACGAACAGAAAGGATTTAGACAACATAGGACTATTAATATGGCTATATATGACTTTATATATAATGTGATGCAAAACATCGACAAACGAATACCTGTATGTGGCATATTTTGTGACATGACCCAGGCCTTTGACTACGTAGATTATGCTACTCTCTTGAGAAAACTTGAAGCTTACGGTATTAGAGGCAATTTACTTAGTCTTCTTGAGTCTTACCTAAAAGACCGAAAACAAATAACAGAAATTTGTCAAATTAATCTAGTTAGCAAGCGCGAAGAGATTTATCGATCCTCAGAGCGTGAGGTTATCTTTGGAGTACCCCAGGGGAGCGTACTGGGTCCTTTCATTTTCATACTTTACGTAAACGATTTACCTGAATGCATTGAACAACCAATAACACTATTTGCGGACGATAGCACTGTGACAATACCATGTAAAAGTATGGAGACATATGAAGAAGACATTAACAATTGTTTGAAAAAAATTGTTAGTTGGTTAGAGGCAAATAATTTAAAAATAAACTTGGGAAAAACAAAAGTTGTACATTTTAGTCAGCGGATTCCGAGCACTAGCCCTAATATACACTACAACAATGTAGTTGTAGAAGAAGTAGAAAATACCAAATTTCTAGGGCTCATAATAGACAAAAGCCTAAATTGGAAAGCACATGCTGATACTTTGTGTAAGAGAATTAGTAAGTCCGCATACGCTCTGCATTCATTATCCCCAATAATATACATGGATGCACTTCTTACTGCATATTATGGCATTGTAGAATCCCACTTACGTTACGGTATAATATTCTGGGGTAACTCAACCGAAAGAGAAACAGTTTTTAAAGCCCAAAAAAGATGTTTACGGGCGATGTTTAATCTTCAATCCACTGATAGTTGCATCCCGTACTTTAAACAGCACAAAATATTAACACTGCCTAGTCTATACATAATGGAGGTAGCTGTGTTTGTGAAGTCGAACCCAAATCGTTTTAAACGCCTGGCTGACGTAGTCCCACGTAATAGACGCGATAATAATCTAGTGTGTACTCATCAATCCAAAACGGCACTAATGCGCAAGAGTGTCTACTGCATGGCTCCGGTCATATATAATAAATTACCTAAGCAATGGAAAGAATTGACACTGTCATTGTTCAAAAACAGGCTCCGAAGCTTTTTAACGCATAAAGCTTACTATAATGTCAGCGAATTCCTTACTGAGAAAGAATTTTGTATATAAGTATTGTGTAGTGTTTTTATATTAAAAAAAAAAAACTTGTATGGATAAATTGTGTGGTACTTAGTGATCTATTTATGTTGTGATTTAAAACTAAAACTTCAATGTATACTATCTTGTAATTGCCTTAATACTGTTTAACGTCAAACTACCTCTAATTTTTGCATGCCTATTGGTAAAATATGGCTGAACCTATCTGTTAACCTGTCTATTTATTACCATGTACTGTACCCATATTTGCAAATAAACGACTTACTTACTTACTTACTTACTTACTAAATATGTAGAGATGGGCTGACTATTACTTTGGCCGACTAGCCAACTAGCCGACTAGTTGGCTGCAAAATGGGCGAGTAATCGGCCGACTAGTCGGCCAAGCCGATCTTTGCTTTTTATTTTATTTATTTTAGAAATCAACAATTACACACTGTACATGGTTAACAACAGCTTATTATCTAAGCTTATCAGTGCGTAATTAACTACGCTATCCACATGTTATATATACGAATTGCAAGGAAGAGCACTAGTACAACACAACGAATTAATCATGCAAATTAATAAATCTTATTCTAATCATAGTAACATATATAAAAATAATTGATGATACGGTTAATCTTCTACGGTTTATCTTCATTTTAAGTTGATCAATTCGAACTTTGTTAACCGTCAAAGAAAATAAATCTAATTCTGAAAAAGTGTATTATAATTTTTTGCTAAACGTCGTAGAGGTGCGCGGACTCCCGCGTTGGTGCGACTAGAGGACACTGCAAATAGTGGGCGTCCTTGCACCCACGCCGCATATCAGTAGGTACTATATAGTACAATTTGTTTGTCAACTCTGAGCAGTCCTATTTGTTAATACACTATCATAGAGAAATTTAGTTTCCAAAAAATGCGTCTATTCTTTAAAGTATTTTATTTTATAGTTTTTGTATTGTGTTTTATAATATTTCAATAAATTAACGTAGGTTGTTTGTTTTCGGAAGCAACGAGGAATTTATGTTGAACGATTTCAAGATTAGGTGTCTATTTATTTTTTGTACATTCATACCATTACAGCTTATTGTATCTGTGAACTAACCAAAGATTTGTATAAATGAATGTACCCCATACAGCGATTTTTGGTAGCCGTTACGAAACAATTCGACACTTTCGTGTCGACACTGATTAATTCTAGTAACATTTTTTGGTCGGTGAGTCGACTTTGTTCCGTCGCTGCGACTAAAAATGGGGAACAGTCGACACAGTAACATTTGGTTTTAAAGTTACATTGCTGTGTGGTAACATTGTTCTTAGTCTGCAACCACATCTCAGAAATCATTCGGTCGTTCAATCGTTCGCTTTTCGTTCTGCGACGTGAAGTTTAAAAATAATAAGAAGAAAATATCATACAGCCATCTCTGTGTGTCAAGGTAAATTTTTATTCATATATTAATTGGTTTATATTGTAAATATAAATGGGAAAAGAATTTCATCATGCAATTTGTTCAAATAGTTTGAAATTTATCAATGCGCCGCCTTAAAATTGAAACCAGAAGTAGTTATAAAGTTTCCCAATTTTAAAATGGTTTATTGTTTCCAGCGATTCTCAAACGTTCGGACTTCGAGGCCATTTATGACGTCAGCGTTTGCTGCAGCTGACTGTCTTCTGCATGCGATGTAATTATACCTATATAACTGACAGTTTTGTAATTGTTTTGGTTACGTCTGTATGTTTTTTTAAATATTTTTGATAATTTGTGTTAATTGAAAATAAATATTCAACTGATTGTTTGAGCATAAAAAAATTAACCAATGTTTTCTTTCCTAGTGTTGTCAATACTGGAATAAACATAATTTGAGAGTTGCAAACCATGGATGTAAGTTTATTACCTTGGACATTACCAAAAATTTTATTTTTTCATTCTTTCAGTTCGTAAGGATGGAAATGTTACTTATATATTTATATGGGAAGAATTAAATGGTCGCTCACAAAAATTACATTTGGTTTTTATATTCCTTCCAACGATTTATATGTTTCCCTGATCAAAACTTGCGAATTTCGTTTCTACGATATTACTATCGGTACCTAGTTAAACACCATTTATCTTTAATGTATTTTGACAGCTGGTAATCCCCACTCATTTTTACAGTAGTAAATACTTTTTCACCCGTATCCAATAAATTTTCGTATTGATACATCCGTTTGGATTTGTGGTCCTAGATATTAAGCTTTGACAATTCCCGTATGCGATTCGCTACTTGCGCTAAGGGTTGGTTGCCTTTTCGTAAAAGGTTTTTAATCCGAAACAACAAACTTTCAAATGATAAATTTAATTTTTGTTAGTTATCTGAAAAATTATGTAGGTACATACTTGGAGACGGATTTTGTGGAACTAATAATTTGTTTACTTTTTTGTAAAAAGTCGATATGAGACGGAATCGTTCGGTTTTTTACTCATTTTCAACTACAATCATTTGATCACTTGTTGAAACAGTTTGGGAAACATTGCCTTATGGTGACTTTTTTATTCACATTTTAGCAATATATTGTTCAGTAATAATGACGTAACATTACGAAACCTCGTGTAAATATAAATTTTAAGTTATTATTCTAGTAACATGGTGACCATACTGCTACTATACATTTTTACTCGATTGTACACAAGTTACAAACTGAACACTAAGTGTTTAAAAATAAGTCTACCCAAATGATTACGTTACGTGTGAACACAAAGACTACTTATAGTTACTGAAATATTTTCCGGCCAAATTGTGTGCGAACTATTACCACACATAAAGACCAAACCCCTCACAGTCACCATGTTTCGTAGCAGTTACGAAGCTGCGACTACTTGTTACTGCTTTGAAGATTCTGTGACCGAAAAGTGCTGTATGCGTGCAAGCACGTTTAAAACAAATCCAAACATGCGAAACGCATTACTAATAATGTTATCAATGTGTTGATCCAGGAAGTTTACTATCCAAAAGGACTAGGACTGTAATCAGGGAGCTTGGGGCTCTCTGATTACAGTGACAGTAGGCAATCAGGCGTTATTTAGGTTGTATGTGTGAGTTATAATATTTTTATTTTTAGTGAATGTTATAGAAGAGCACTTTAGGAAATTTAATTTTAACTTATTTTGATACAATATGCCGAGAATCTATCCAAGTCGTCTTGGAATAAAATACAATCCGCTTTATTATGATTTTTTTCTAAAAAAATTAAGGTCATCGGCGTAGGTAGTATCCAAAATAATTAAAATGGCGACAAGGTTTTCGCATAATAATGGTTATTAAGTACTAAAAATATTGCTAATTAGTAAGGGATACTATAGTGTTACGGAATTTTTGAATGAGACATTTTGAATTTAGATAACTTAATAAATATTTTTAGTTTAGTAATTTTACTGATTCAATTATAATTTATTTTTTGTTTTTTTTGACTATATTTTTTGCATTGACTGATTGTGTATCTATTTGAATTGTTTTAATTTTGAGTATAATAATAAAAAATCTTATTTGTAATTGTGACTAAATATTATAAGCTATTTTGTACGCCGAATATGGCAAAACATGTTGAACCTACAATTTTAAACTTTTCATCCATATGTGCATATTTATGTATCTTTTTACACATGTTTAAACAAATAAATACATCTTTATCTTTATCTTTATCTTTATGCGTGTAGGCCGTCTTAGCAAGATTCCTTATGACTTTTTGTATTAGATACTTTTTACGTTCGTGGAATAGTAAAACATTGAAGGTAGGGAAGGTTTCTTACCTTACGGCCTAGCCACGACCTTGCCGCTATCAGCGAAAGCTTAGAGCGGGGGCGGCGAGCGGGAAAAACAAATACACAAAAATGTATGAATCATGTTACGAGGCACCGCACGCAGCGGCAACGTCAACTGTATTCGCCAAGCGGTTCGCGGCAGCGGCGCGCGGCGCAGCTTGAACATGAACAAATAAATGTACGGCGAGTGATTGTTAAGGTGCATAACTCAGAGCGGAGCAGACAGCGGCAGTGGAGCGGCGGACGAAGTTTTAAATCGTTCGCTTAAATCGATTTTTATTTCAATTAAGAAAATGTATTTAAGCTAGCATTCGCCAGCGGCTTCGCCAGTGTGGGTAGATTATGTTGTCACTATTCCATATTTTTCTTTCGTTTTTTGTTTCCGGTGACAAAACTGGCTTACAGCTGTAGGTCGAGGAGATCTAATTGAGGGATTTGGAGATTTTAGGATTTGTAAACAACATTTCGAAAGAAAGTTTGTCATATTTTCAAAGAACAGAAAAAAATATACCTATATTTAAGTGATGATGTATTTCTTTTACTAAATATTCCATCTCTCGACTCGCACTTACCCGGTTTTAATTTGCACTAACTGAGTGACAGCCCTTTAAAAGTAGGTAAGAATTTTGACCTCTCTCAGGAAACTTTCATCTTGCTCGGGTATATGTTCTGTATACGTCAGTTAACATGTGAAAGGTTATCGCAATTGGTGAGCCAGACCTTACAGATGGTTGTCGTTCGTAGTCAATACCCATTCGTAATACGAATAATCGCGATCACCATGAGATCACGGCATATTGTTGTTAACTGACTGATTGTTACTGTTACTGAACCCACGGGAAGAAATGGGATGGTGCTATTCTTTACGTCCCCACCATACGGGCTATCGCTGATACATAATACGGATTTGCGATTTAACAGCAATTATTTCGCAAAAGACGCTATCGCTAGGCTTCTGCAAGAAAGATGCGGTAGGTTTGGCATTAGAACCGCCACACACACATACATCACCCACACACACACACCACACAGGAACACACACACACACACACACACACACACACACACACACACACACACACACACACAAACCCCTACACACACACACACACACACACACACACACACACACACACACACACACACACACACACACACACCACATACACACGCCATGCACACACCATAATCAAGCCATGCACACACCACTCAATCACACAAACACATCATACACACACACATACACATACATCCCAAACATCCCACGCACATGCCAGACAATACACAAACTTTACACATGCACTCGTATCATACCATACCTGAACAGTTTTGAATTCGTGCCCTGAGCTCCAAGATACAGACTAACTACATAATTATCTAGTTTGGGGCTCACTGGCAAATAATATACAGTGACTAGCTGTTATTACCTACACAGCTACCTTAAGCTATTCATTTCGTCTTAACTTGATGTTAACATGTGCTTGCTTACTGTATTACCTGCACCCTAATTGCGTAACTCACGATTCATCATAATCTGTATCGTTTTGAAACGGATTGTTAAACCATTGCTTCATATGTTCGAAAAATGTGTCTGTTCGACAACATAAATAACGTAATGAATATTGTTTAACTGTGAAGACGAAACCAATTATGATCAATCGTAAGTTACGCAATTAGGGTGCTGGACAATAAATATTTTCTATTTTTAACCGACTTCAATAACGAAGGGTTGTCAATTAGTCTGCATGTTTTTTCTTTTGTATGTTTTTACGCGATATCTCCGTCAATTGTGGATGGATTTCGAAAATTATTTTCATGGGTATGCTTTAGGGGTGGCTATTTAAATTTCATTAAGTTAGCTTTGGTAGTGTTGATGACATGCTGTTGCTACCTGTCACTGTTGTTAACATAGCAAGTAGTGGTATACGAATTGTTGTGGGGTAGATACCATAACTAAGAAGTGAAAAATAATAACTTTTTCTAAAAAATTAACAACCGACTTCCGAAAAAAACACTACAAAGTGAAAAATAACGTTGATTTCGGAAGTCGGAGTTTTTCTACCACATTTTACAAACTCGCAAAGGTCTTTCCTTTAAAAGTTGTACTTACCAAGCATTTTTTCTATGGAGAGGTTTTCATTGGTATTGAAGGACTGCGATTGTGTGAGGCTAACGTACTTCAGCGACCTGACGCCAGAGCACACTGGGTTGGAAATGTGCGACAGTTCTTGCACTACCGTTACTGATATTCCCTAATGGGGCACCTTTAAACCTGCAAATATTGGATTACAGTTACTTCCTAAATAATAATATAATTTAAAACTTTATTTCATAAAAAAATACACATTTAACATGTTTTTTATAGGGTGACTGGTAATTAGTGACCGACATTTAAACACATGATTGTACTCATCACTATGAACAACTTTTAGTACGGGACCAAACCCGAAATCGCGAAAAAAAATCAGCTGCTCCCTACATTGTGAAGAGTTATGCGAACATAAATGTAGGGAACTAGTTAAATGAGCGTAGTGACACAATGCAATACAAATCCAGGAACAGAAATCTGTAGACAATATGGAAAACCCTGCCTCTCAAACTAGGTAACCTGTATCTTGAGAGACAGTGATTCACCTTAGAATGATCACATTAGGTATAATGTAGACTGTGTCGATACTACTGGAGCGATTGAATATAACAAAGCTAATTTAAGTATATATTTAATACGTGATGTGCGTGTGTGTATGTGTGTCGTGTGTGATTGGCGGTATGTAGGTAGTTAGGTGACGTACTTATGTAAGGATTCTGTTTATTGATAGTCCTGAACCAGTAGTCATTCCGTTAATTTTGATTTTATTTCATATGAAATGATGATGATGATGATAAAGCCACACGATAGCAAACTAGCGATAGTGCTGCGTCTAGGGAACAATCAGTTGGATAAAATATGCAGTGATCACATGGTGATCGCGATTATTCGTATTACGAATGGTTATTGACTACGACAACCACCGGCGAGGTTTGGCTGACCAATTGCGATAACCATTCGCAGTGCAACTATTTTCATAATGTCCTTTGGAAATCATTGCAATATTTCTAATAACTTTAACAACTAACTATAACTTCCAGGGCCGAATTTAGAGGTCTGGAGGCCTCGGGGCAACAAAGGAGTGCAGGCCCCCCTGACCCCAAATTATTTTCCAAGTAAAATGAAATTTTTTTCATTCGAGTTTTTCATTAAATAATCTATTGTGAAACCAAGTAGATTATTTTACTATATCAGTAACATGTATAAATATAATCGGAAACAAAATTTATCTGAAATTAAATTTTAACGTTAACGAACGGAACCTTCCGAGCTTTTTTAGCCGAAATCCAGTTCCAATTCCAGAAAATCACTTTCAGTGCTTAGGAGAGAAAGCTTTGATAGATGGTTTTATCCCATCGTCGTTCGAAGCCATTTTTTTTAACAATTTTCATTTTTGAAAATGAGCGCTCTCCAGTGCAAATTAATACCATCAAAACCAAATACATTCTCAATGCAATTTCAAGGTTTGAGAATGTAGCTCTGAAATTTTTATCTTCGATAATTTCGAGACTTCGAGAAACAACGAAAAAAATATCAAAAGATAGTGTTTACTAGTCGGAATTTGAAAGTTTTTTTTTCCTAAGTCTCTATTGTGTGGGCCCCTCTTTTGTGGAGGCCCCGGGGCTGTAGCCTTGTTTGCCCTCCCCTAAATCCGGCCCTGATAACTGCCCGTTGGTCTTGCGGTCGCAAGCGCGACTGTTGCGGTCGGTTCGATTCCCGGGTCAAAAAAAGTGATGTTGGGTTATTCCATTAGGAATTTCTTAGTAACAGCCCGGAGTTTGGAAGATGGCTGTGTTACCCCCTCAGAAGGCAAGTTAAGCCGTTGCGGGAGCACCACTTACAAATAACACACAACATGGAGCACCACTTACAAATAAGGTTTGAAGGGAATGGCAAAGACCCCACCATCCTTTTGGGCAGCGGCCGGCGAGCGCTACCTCGAAATTGGTCGCGAAATTTTTCTAAGTAATTTTTTCATAGTGCCCCCAAGACGACACTCTGACCAAGCTATTAAATAATAATAAAAAAATACATGTAAATTACATTTCACTATCTTTTTTTTGTCAAAATCTGGTAACCATGCAATTGTAAAATTACTAAATATAAAGTCGAACTATCGTTATTCCCTAATCTCATTGAAAAATAATGAATCCCAAAGACAGCATAGTACCTACAATACTAGATTTGGGACACACGCCCCTGCAATGCGGCCCTCCCAGAAATAAATCCTGGATCGGCTCTTGCACACTATACCAACAAATCCGAAAGAAACTGGCGATTTTTTTCTCGGCACCTATGGTTTTGCGCACTTTGGGGTTTTTTAACATAGGTACTTACACTCAACACATTACCTCCCGCAGTCGGGTAAAAAGGGCAGTTAAAAAGGCTACTTTATAAACGCCGTGTGATAAAGTACAGTGGTTCCGTTTTATTAATAAAATACATTATGTATGAGCCGCGGTTTTCACGTTATTTAACATCTCAAAGGTACAAAATCGTTCGAATTCATACGCGACAAAATGGCCGTTATGCCGCGCCTCTCACAAAATCCCCTACTTTTTCGCGGACCGTGCGACACCACCGCGACGAGACTGCATTCCGTACTGCGCCTGTGCGCCACTGCGGTGCGCCACTATCCATTAGAGGAGGACTGGGCGCTGCGACAAAACCGTTCCGTTTCTGCAACGATGAAACCGTTTTACCAGTCTTCGAATTACTTGGTGCGAATTTTTATTAAACACCTAAGAAAATACGGAAGCATTTTTAATTATTATATGTATAAAAATACTAGCTTTCTGGACTCCTTCTCTATTTTACTGTGCCATTTCATACTCCTCCGTCCGCGTAATTTTCCTAAAAGGGGATACAAAGTTTTTGCTTCACGTTTTTATATACAGGATGTAACAGAAACCCTATTGCTATCCTTAAGCACTAAAGATAACAGCTGGTATACTAGTAGAATCAATATACAATATAGTTTCAGCTCAAAATAAAATACTCTAAGAATTCTAATCCAAGCCTTTGTATTCCCTAATATATAATAGGAGTCGGATTTTGGAGAAAGTTTAATCTTGTTCCACACATACTTTCTTAGGCTTTTAAGCCAATTATTAAATGTTCAGTGGTTACTGAAACTACTAAACAAGTAGTCCCTTATAATAATCTCTCTTTAGAGCAAAAAACTATTGCTGAAGATATGATTAATCGATTTAAAGCTATTTCCTTCAAAAGTAGAGGAGTACTGGGCCGTATCTACTTATCTTATTAGCCACCATATATATATCGGTGATACTCCACCAATTAAACAACGCTGTTACCGACTGTCCCCTGAAAAACAAAAAGCTCTCATTATAGAAGTTGATAAATTGTTAGAATGGGGTGTTATTGAAAAATGCGAAAGCCCTTGCCTTTCTCCGGTTATCATTACCTACACCTAAAAAGAATGGCAAATGGCGATTCTGTGTTGATAGTCGTAATTTAAATTCAGTTACTCGTACGGCCTGGCCACGGGGATCGGCGGTGCGTACGGCGGTGCGGCAGGCGGGGCGACAATTCGCGCGGCATCGTTTGCAGGCCACGGGGAGTCGCGGTCGCCGCCGCGACCAGTAAGGAAGTCCGAGAGCGAAATGTTTTGTTCAAGATATAATATTTTGAAGAGATTGTGGAGTATAAAGTTGAATAGGAATTGAAGTATAGATGGAGAATTCCACAAGAAGTACGAGAAAATCTGGAAATTTCATTTTAATTTCTTCCCACAATCACTTCACTATATGTTTATATTTATGCTGTGGGTGGCCAGACTTCCAAATAGGTGGCTTTGCTAGTATTTCAGCTATAAAAGTCTCGGTGTTCATTATTCGCGGCGAAAACAACTAAACTCGTTTGATCGCTGCCCTAGTCGCCGCGACTGCCGCTTGACGCCGTGGCTCGCGCCGTACTGATTCATGTATTTGTTTCACTCGCCGGCCGCGCCGCCGGCCGCCCGTGCCATTCGCTTGGTACATTCCGCCGGTCGCCCCGCCGGTCGCCGCCCCGCGTGGCCTGATTAGTACATTTCTATGCGTTTGTTTCAGTCGCTAGACGCCTCGGCGGTCGCACCGCGCGAATTTTCGCTATGGCGGGTGTCCCGTGACCAGGCCCGTAGAGATGCGTACAGCATTCCACTCGTTAATGAAATTTTTAACCGACTTCCAAAAAAGGAGGAGGTTACTTATATGTTCCACTGTAAGTATGTATTTTTTTTATGTATTTTCCTCGGTCTCTCCCCAATTTGTGGACCGATTCTCAAAATTCTTTTTTTATTTGAAAGAGTATACTCCTGAGGTGGTCCCATTGGCACCAAATCAGGATCTGATTATGGAATCCCAGGGAAATCGAGGGCAACCATCAAATTTTGGAGGTATTAACAATGTTTCTCATTTATTTTCTAAAGCTATTGAGACATTAACGTATGGTCATCATCATCTCATGACGCTGAGCTGATGAAGGAAGGTACAACTCCTTAACGGTTAGGAGTAAGGTGGAGGTTCGGGCATAACTCCGTCATATCACCGATTTGCAAAATTCTATTTTTGTTCAAAAAGGGGTTTATTTCGAAAAAAGTCATGATTTTTTTATTTTATTTAAATGGGACCACCATTTAAATAAAATAAAAAAATCATGACTTTAAAAGAGTTTCCATGGAGTTTCTTGCCCGTGCCTACGCTTTGGAATGGGCAACTAGCTTCATCTTTCTAACTCACCGACCTTGACAATTCAAAGGTGCCTGTAATTGGTTTATTTGAAATAAATGCTTTGAGTTTGAGTTTGATTGGTACCTAAGTATTGTTGTTCGTTCTTATCTAGATTAATTTCCTACGTAAATATATGGCAACATTCTTTGCGATTTCCGACATTTGTAATACTTAAAGCTCTATGGTCCCATACATTTTTTTATCCCTTTAAGAAACAGGATCGATTGGCATCTAATTTTTTTTGGGTGTAAAAATTGCCATTTTCTTTTTTGTGAATGCGAATAAAAACAGTCTCCTAAGGCCGTTTTCATGTAGCGACAACGGTTGAATCCACCTTTATTGCCACATCCAACCTGTATATGTTGTGATGTCCATCACTGCTGCTTAGGTGCATAGTGGAAAAGCGTGATGATAATCATTTAAAACGTTAAATCTGTGACTCTTCGCCATTTTCTAACCTTTTGGTCCGTTTTTTTTACAATTTGTGGTAAACTATTGAAGAATACGAATAAATTGCAATACTAGTAGGTACTGCTAATCTCCCTTAGCAAAAAGCGTGATAATTGATATCCTACGGTCTGCGCAGACGTATTAGAAATATCTATGCAAAATCTGAACAAAATCGATCCAGTCGTTTTTGCGTGATGCTGGAACATACATTCCGACAAACAGACAAAAATTTTACAAAAAAATATTTTCGGCGTTAGAATCGTTCCTAAATCTCGTAAATTAAAAAAAAAGACAACATTCAATGTACTTACAGTTTTGTCTGGTTTTGGCTACTATTTTATTATATGTAGGTATAGATAAACATAACATAAGCCTATTATGTTCTCGCCCTTGGGACACATGCCTCCTCTCGATGAGAGGGAGTGGGCCGTAACCCACAATGCGGGCCCAGTGTGGGTTGGTAGATGTCTTCGAATTTTTTGGTTCTAGGACATGCCGGTTTCTTCACGACGTTTTGCAATTATAAAGTAAAACGTTAATCAAACAATAAATTATGTCCGAGTAGCAGGTTCGTGGCACCAATCTTACTTTGTCACTCAAAAACAATACTCTTTTAAAGTTATGGACAATCTATGTCCATCCAAGTTGGATGTTCAACTCGATTTTCCAAAGTCCAAAACGTCAAATATGTCTGTCAAAGTGCACAGCGCATGCGCGCATCCTGTCAAGATGACGCCTCGACCCGGGGCTCGAGGTACGCCTCTGCTACGTAAAGCCGCGTCCCCACTAGGGCCGCGCGGCTCCGTGAGGCCGAGTCGCGCGGCCATGTCTCATGAGTGTAGACGCAGTGGGGACGCAAGCGAGGCTTGAGCCGCGCGGCCTGACAGGGCCGCACGGCTCGTAGTGGGGACGCAGCTTAACACTTAAACAATAGTAACTTTTAAAGAAATTAATACGATTTTACACTATGGCAAAATGTATGAAAACAATTTATATTCAATTAAGATTTAACAAATATTTTTAGTGAGCGGCGAATCCGCAGGAATTTGCTAGATGTGGGAAGCACAGAACCGGACAAAGTGTGCAGTGGACGGTTTTTTGCTGAAAGGATCGTAATGAAGCATTCGCCATTTCGCCATCTAGTGTTTTGAAACCAACAATCAACTCGATTCCGGATACCTCTTCCGAGACATTTTTTTAAATTGAGATATTTTTGTTTTGAGAACAATGGTGGCCTAGAAGCAACCAAAAATTCGAAGACATGTGACATCTACCAACCCGCACTAGGACCGCGTGGTAGATTTTAGCCCACTCCCTCTCAAAGAGAGAGAGGTCAGTGTCCCAGGGGTGGGAACATTATAGGCTGATTATGCTATGCTATATTTTTGTTTGCCTGAATTATCTATAACAACACAATGGATTTAGGAAAGAAATAAAAAACGTTTACATAATTAGTTATTATTATTTATTTAGTTTACAATCATCCGTTTGACATTATCAAAGATAGATTTTCAGATAAACTTATGAATACTTAAACGTGTGTTTTAATTAAAAAAATACTGAACGGGAGATTTTTTTAAATATAATGTATTTAGTGATGTTTTAAAGTGGATAACAAACTATAAAAACATAGGAGAGCATGAACGCCGAAGGTAGGAATGTCAATTTCATAAATACACAATCCAGCAACGAATTAGCAATTACTACTGTCAGAATGATTTAGTATTTAGAAACACAGAACATTGAATATTTATTGCTAATTATATCGATTTGCTTAGTGTAGTGAGCGGGCAAACGCTATTTAACCATATACAACCCTATTTTTAGTATATGCGAAATCCGAAATGCGTGTCTTGTATTTTTGTGCAAAGAATCTATGTAGAGAAACTGTATCATGAAAAATCACAAAGTTCTATTCCATTATATTTTTATTATGGCAAACAAAGCCGATGTCGACTATTCTGTCAATGTTTGAAGTGAATTGGAAAAGCATGTGTTAGTTATTAAAAATAAATAAAGAAGAACGATAACAATTATGCTCTGTGGATAATAATCTTCGATGATACAGTTGGGCTTAATGTTGATCATGTGGGGTTAGTACTGGACTGAACAATCACAAAGTTATAAGCTTGTTATGTTACTTAGTAATCTACACAACTAACCGTACGGCGATTGTATTGTAATTAACTAGTGATAACGTTTTCCATCACACATCTCACAGATCAGTATATATACATGGTGTAAACATTATTGGAAACGATTCAGTTACTTATTCTGAACAAACTATGTTCATGTTTCACATATACTAAAAATATTGTTGTATAGGAGGTACAGACGCCATCTGTTAAATTTCTTTGATAGATTTTCAACTTTATTACAAGTACATAAGGTTCATGGTCAATTGGGAAAATTTGACAGTTTGGGAGAGCTTGATGACGTCTGTACATCACATATCAACATAACGAAACATTTTATAAACAATGTTTTCTTTACGACTATACTATTCAAGAGAAAAGCTGTGGCAGTTTATTATCACAATGAAATTTTTGAGTTCAAAACTATGGTTACTGCCATGTAGTCGCGTAAAGCGTTCCGTCCCTAATTTTAGCTCTCTCTTCATCAGATCTACATAGTCCATAGACATTGTGGTTGTGCGTCCCGCTCGCACACTACACTATTATTTTCCATAAAGGATGAGCTCCAAAACATTATGATACAGGTAGAAACATTATGAACAGTATCTGAAAACGTTTTTTTTTTACAAAGGTTAAGAGGCCGTATACGATTTCGGCTTTCTAGACACGTACTTACAGTATTTTCATTAGTTTTAATACACAACATGAAAGATCTACTATTTTATTTTTATCAAGTATTTTAATGCGATTTTATTAATTAAGATTATTTATTGCCAATTATTTGCAATTTTTACCCGACTGCGCCAGAAGGAGGGTAATAAAGGTTTTTATTGTTAAATCTAAGATGCCTCCGACTGCATGAGATTGCTCATAGTATTCAGTCTAATACTCATCCTTTTAAAACAAGTTTCTTGCTTCCATTTAAAAAAATAAAGTTCACTTTTTTGGCAGTCGGGTTTTTTGATTTTGTAAATTATTTACATATTTTTTTCAGGTACCTAATGGATTAATTTTGAACTGAAGTTTATTTCAAAACCAATTCTTTGCCCATTTCCTCCAATATTTCTGGAGATGGATTTACGGTGTGAATTGAAGGGGTGAGTGGACAAAGCAGTTAACTAAAAAAGGTTCAAAATGAGTTATGGGTGTTTCAAAATATTAAATCATAAAATTAAGGTAGCTATTACAGCTTGTTGTATATTTGTCAGTTAACACCTTTGCTTGGGTCTGTATTTTTGACACGAATCAAAATTTGCGTGTTTTGAGCTCATCAGTTGATTTATCATTACTTAAAACCTATGTTCATGTAAAAAAAGTTGATTTTTTCAGTTTTGTCAGGTTTAACACCTTTGTCCATTCACTCCTTCAATTATGATATGGTTAGAAAGGGGGTTATCGAGATGACGACTGGAGGAAAAAGAAATGTTGCGCCGACTGCAAATAAATTGGGATAACACCAGGAGAGTGATGATGATGAAGAAAATGATCGTTTGCCCCTCACCCGTCCGTCTCATAGTACAAGAATGCCAGAACTCATCCCTTATGGAAAACATTATGTTTGAGTAACCCTACGAGCCATATTTAGTACAGTTAAGTTTACTTGGTGACACAGGTCGTGCACTTCTTTATCCGCAGCCGCAGCCTCCCATCGGCGGGGCGGAGGGGCCTGACCCAGAGGGGCCGAAGCCTCCGAACTTCCTCGATGGCGGCTTTGGTGGGCTGGAAATAGAAACAAATGGGTTTCATAACCATTCTTTGTTTGTGCCGAGGTTTGTACCTGCAGGCCGGAGCTCGTCCTTAAAAAGGTTTGAAATGTAGTCACGATCTCATCTCAACGAAAATTAATTTCAAAAACTACTCAAAAATGTCGATAAATTACATGTATTATTGACAGATTGAGACAAATCGGAATGTGAACGGTCTTAAAAAATACTTTACTTGTTCCTTGGTTTAAACCAAGGAACAAGTCAAGTATTTTTTAAGATTTTTTTGAAGATTCATAGACCTCATGGATATCGCTCGCAGAGAGCAGAGTGGTAATTATGTAACACATTTACAGTAGGAATGGCTTTCATTTCTAGTTTAACAACGTTCATTGCGTTATTTACTAGGTTGTGGAGCGGACTAATTTTAATTTATGAAGCAATGTTTTAACAATATCCTTCAAAATGGTTCAGATTCTGACTGATAGTGTGTTACTCAATTAGGATGCAGTTCAAATGGTCAAAATGGGAGATCACACGGCCCCGAAATTGGTTGTCCAAAATCTCCATCGTTGCATGAGTTGTGTGATTGTGTGTTTCGTTACATTGCATTGTCAACTAATTCACTATTTATCTACAACATTTGTATCACAATGACATTAAGACGTCATTAGCAAAAAACATGGCACATTCACATTATGGCATTACCTTTTGCCCCAACCTATACTAAAAAAATCATCATTTGCCTAGCCTTTTAGTAGTAGTAGCAACTGGATGACAGTTGCCGAGAATCGAGCAGTATGTCGTGCAATTCGGGAGGCCTATGTCCAGCAGTGGACTGCTGTAGGCTGATGATGCAACGGTATAACCCCTTCTAGACCTAGCGGTTTAGGCAGTGGGTTATCTGTTAGTGCATGAATGAATAAGTTTAAGAAAATAGAAGATAAAGTCACCATCTGCCAGGGGTGCGGGTTGTTTGAAAGAGATACTGTGGCTCCTGGAACACACTGGTAAGTGTCACAGAATTCAGCCCGAGTATAGGAAGGTTGAACATTTTTTTTTTACATGTGTGCTTCTGCTTTATAGCATAACTAACGTGTCGTACACTCGTACTTCCCTTTCACGGACTCGTGCAGTAACCAGTAACCCAGTAAGACTACATACCCGCTGCCCGGCGGCCTGAAGTCTCTCGTGTACTTATCTCCGTGCTTGCTGAAGTTCGGGTTGACCAGCGTCTGCCCCCTGAAACGTATTGCAGCAATAGTTTAGTGTGCTGAACGAAACATTGACGAAACTTTTATATAATATAACATCATCTCACGCCTGTATTTCCCCGAATAGTGGGGTTGGGTACATTACAGTACGCCCGCATTTCGCCAGTTACGTTTATGCCCCATGTAAAAGAGGGCGAGCCTATTGCCATCAACATGGCGCAAATCCAGACTCACTCAATCGCTTAAAATAATATGTGTTAATGTAAAAATGTTCAAAAAACTTAAAGTTGGGTTTATCACGAAAGCCAGGCTATAAACTTAATCAAGTCTGCTATTTTTTATTTTGTATGCTCTTTGAAATATCATCTATAATATATGTACTTATATGTAGATAGCAATCAATTGTTTCATAGCTAACATAGAAGCCAAGGTCACTGATAGCAAGCTCAACAATGTGTAATGACATTTTAAACAATATTACTTTACTCGACATTCAAAACATACTTTTTAAGAATTGCAAGAGTTTTACAGCCAATTTAACTAACTACTATGTCTTGATAAGCCTACAATTACTGCTGTAAAGAATCTGATATGGAACTTTGTGAATAGTTCTGAAATTAAGAGGTTACGGAGTGTTATCAAACTATAAAAAAAATGTATTTTTAAGTAAAAAAATAAATAGTTTACAATATAAGTAAGCCGACAGTAAGTTAAGTTGTTTGAGTTGCAGCCAGTATCTAAGCTAACTTAATATATAGGTATCAGCAGCTACCGTAGTTATCATTATCCGATGATCAAATTGGTATAAATTAAGTACCTATATTCTATGTTATAGGTTTGGTTTCCGCATTCAGTCCTTCAAGTGGAACATTGTGCGTGAGCCATGGCGGCCTTTTGGTGTTATTCCAGCCAGCCCACCTCCCTCCAGAAGTTGGCTATGACTCCTGGTTTGTTGAGAATATCCGTGTTACATTTGGGTGCCCCGAGTGTTTCTGTTCTAATCTGGGCTACGCCTGTGCGTTCGAAAAGCACATGCGCAACAGTTTCCTCGGCCTCCATGCATGCCCTGCACAAGGGGCTGTCCGTTATGCCCATTGTGTAGAAGTGTTTGTTTGGCGGGCAGTGTCCTGTGATGGTTCCAGTCACCAGACGCAGATCTTTTTCGTCCAGGCGTAACAGACATCTGGTCAGCCTGCCATCCAAAGATGGCATTGCTTCCCTAGACTGCCTGCAGCCTGGTGTCAGGGTCCACCAGCTCTCGGCTTGTGTGTGGGTGTATTCCTGGAGCCACCTGCGTAGTTGGTTGAAGGGGATGGGCACAATGGGCTCGGGACCATAGACTGACACGCTGGATGCCCTTCTGGCCAGTTCGTCTGTGGCATCGTTGCCCAGTCACCCACTGTGTCCTTTTATCCATTCCAGTGTTAGTGTTGCGGTTGGCAACTGTTACTCGTTCTAGTCCATTGTGACATTCTAGTGTTAAACGCGATGTAATTTATTTTTTTCCCGTAGGGATTGGAGAACTGAAGCACTGACGGAGATTATACGTGTGTGTATCCGTGACCCTCCTGGCTTCTATGGCATACGCCGCTTGTATAATGCCCACACATTCCGCTTGGTATACGGTGTTGAACATTCCCAGCGGGCTGGATATGTTTATCCTAACATAAAAGTCTTGTGAGAAAACTCCGACTTCGGTTCCAGAGTCGGTCTTTGATCCGTCAGTGTAGACTCTAAGCTCATCAGGGCCTGAGTAATCGTTATGTTCTCCTGTGAGTACTACGTTGTAGTGTCTCTGAAAGTAGTGCAGTTTCGGGGTTTTATCACAGGGTGAGGTGATGCCATCATCGGTTGTCGTTTGATTGCATCTTCCTTAATGCGTGTGTGCTTGACTCTGGAGTCTTTGCTTAGGTTTCCTGCTATGTCGAGCCTCAAGGCAGCCAGGGCTGTCTCCTCCCGCACAATGAGGTGTAGAGGAGGCAGCCCCAACATAGGGACTTAACAAACATGATAATACTATTGGAATACTCACTAAAGTTAAAAAACAAGTCCATAAAAAGCCTTAAGAGGCTTTAGAGGATCCAAAATGTATCAAAGTTCATAGTTAAAGCGATAAAGTAATCCTAGGTTTTAATTTGACAACAATCCCACATCAACTTTTTTATAAAGAGTACAAGTAATTTTAACATTTCGATGAGGCCTGAATCATCATTAATTAATGGGGTCTACTACGTAAACTTCATAGTTTGTGACTTAAGGTCCTTTACTTTTCACCTACAGATAAGGTGTACCCCTGAGTCGTCATTGACAATTTAAAATGTAAATTAACACTTACAGTAAGTACAGAAAGTTGACAATGCCCCAGAACCATCCGAACACACTGAATGGACTCTGCTCCACAACGGTACCATCTGAAAAATAGAATTCAGAAGTTAAAGTATTATTATACTAATATACAGTTATGTTATTTTTAACATCCTCTGAGAGCAGTGGTGGCCCAGTGCTAATGGCCCTGAATTTTAAGTTGTAGGTAGTGGGTTCAATCCAGACAGGCTTTACGTTGTGTAAATAATCACATCACATAATTTCATCCATGTGACGTCTACCAAGTTGCACTGGCCCATTCCCTCAGAAACACCTCAGGCCCCAGGAAACATTTTAGGCTGATTATGCTGTTGTAACAGCTTTTTGGTTATAGTGATGTTACACCAGTCTCTTGAATTTAAAATATGCTTTCAGTGGAAAAGAATGTGGCTGAGTGAGTTTTTCCAGTATAGCGACTAGTTTTTATGAATCATTTGTTACTAGTAGCTAGAAATGCCATGCAGATATTGCGACCAGTTCCAAATTCCAATCTGGTATACACCAGTTGGCTGAGTAGGCTGAGTTGGCTTCAGTACGCGCTAAATTTGACAGTGGAATATACTATTTTTATTTAACACTCCTTTAGTCGCTTGTTCTCCTGTAGCAGAGCACACAGATATTTCATGATATTTAAATGTGTATTGTGGGTTCCTTTAGTTATTTGGTTATTAGAGTCGTTGCGACCACCTTCACAACCATACATGTGAGAAAGCCACCGAAACTAGATTTCTGTACATTTAATTTCACTAGTACCGTGTGGTGCCGGACAGCCCACCTGCCAAGCGTGGCGATTATGGCAAAACCCCCCTTTTAGGGGAGGCTTATGTCTGGCGGTGGATGGCTTTCGGCTGAAATGATGAATTTCACTGAAGAAGTCTCCCAGAAAACACACATGAGTCTAAAAGACTGTTGCTATCAACAAACGCACTAAGTTTTTCATTCATAGTATTATTTGATTATAAAGCTTTCATTCTTTTGTTTACATGCACAGATGGTCAGCAGTTTATGAATAGTTAGGAAGATCATACATAAGCACAAATGATTATTTTTATCTAATAGTTTTAGATTAGATTTAAATATAGAGATCCTACTTAAATAATAATAGATGTAGCTAATTTAATCATGATCATGAGAGCCTTGGATGGCTTGGAGACGTGCCATCATTAGCTCAGTCAATCAATAATTTAATGAAACTGGTAGGGGCGGGATATGTGTAATTTCCTTCTGAGCATGGGGCTTTAAAAGTCAGAGATGTGAGAGATGGGGCAGGTCTTAATTTATTCAGGCAGTCACAGACAAGTACGCAGCCCACAACGTCCTAGGTTGAGCAGCAAGATGTCACTCTTAAGTAAAAATGGATTTTCCAGGATGGGATTTTGATGGCTATGGTGAGCTAGTTGTAACAGTATTCTACTTAATAATAAACATGTAACATATTCCCGAAGTTACGAATTACTTGTTCCACGTAATCTGGTAGTAAATTTGATTTTCTTTCATTTCGACCATGTATTTAGAGTTCCAGCAATAGCGACGGAATGTCCCTTCATCGTCGTAACAAAAAATGTTCACGTATTTGGGTCAGTCGGTCGTCTTAGGGGCGGTTGCCTTTAGTATTGTTATCGTTATATTTATTCATAGTAACGAAAGGAATTGTGTGAGCAAATAGGATTTCAATCATTGTGTTTATTGATCTAATCTAATTAGTTTGTATTTAAATATTGGTACATGAGGGCAGTAGGTTAATCGAAGATAATAACCGAACTTCCTGTAGTTATTGCTCAACAATTACAAACACTGACGTGTCCTACAACATCCAGCATTCTAGAACTAATCTGAAATTACAGAAACACGGCTGAGGGGAATACAAATCAATTTCAATACGTACCTCCTTTTACATACACCATGGTTTTAAGATAACAATCACAGGGTTGAGAGGATTATACAGGATAGTTTCGAAATATTTGATGATTTTTAACAAGTAAACCAAGCAGCAAAGTTATTGTTTTAATTTGGCAGTGACAGTCGACGGATGGAACTTGGGCGCATTCCGTATTATACAAATAGTGATAAAATCGCGAAACCAACCAAAATAAAAATCAGTACTAATGATCTGATAGCGCTTTAATTTTTTGACTATTCAATTTGCTCGGGTTCGCGGTATTATCACTTTTGTTGAATTTCGGAACACGGCACTTGACTCGACTTACTTGACAGTTTCAGTCAGTGTTACAAAAGAAAGATTTAAAAAAACATGAGATTTGTCGGTTTTTGACACAAAACGAAACTGAAGGGCAAAAAAAAACATAATCCGTTTATTACAATTACTGTGATCTTCCAGGTTGTGGTATAGCTATTATTTTTATTTACTCCTTATATGGGTATGCTGGCCGACTCAATACAGCTGAAAAGCGAAAACTGGAAAGATGTAGTAACCACGAGACAGATACTGGGCGATTTAACTTAGATGATATAATTATCCATCAGTGTAAATCTATCGCACGCAGGCTCATTGGTGATTGTGGATTATTCGTTTTGGGAATTCTGCCCAAGCGTTTTAGTGGTTTGCATTTGCAGATGAGAAGTTGGTGAGCCATTAGGATAGGTGTTATTTTACTGACGTTACTGTGTATGATGCATTGGTGGTTTGCTAGTGACTTTTTTGCTTTTATGGATCGTCTCGATACTAGAAACGGTTTTCATTCTTCTCTACTGGCATTGCTCACTTATGACCAATTACATAAAACAAAATTCCTTGGTATAACACTTGATGAACATTTCACCTGGAAGGAACATATTGATGAAATATGTATGAAAATCAATAGGTTTGTTTTTGCATTAAAGAAAGTTAAAAATGAGACATCCAGGCCAACTGCTTTAATGGTGTATCACGCCTATGTTTGCTCCATCATCCGGTATGGTATCATTGTCTGGGGAAATTCTTCTGAAATTTCTAGAGTTCTGTTAGCACAAAAAAAATGCATACGAGCAATTTTCAATATGGACTGGACTGATTCCTGCAGGCCAGTGTACAAATCACACAACCTTCTCACAGTTCCTTGCGTTTATATATATGAAATCGCTAAGTTTGTTAAAACGAATTATTCACTTTTTGAAACTAATATTAAAACAAATAAACGAAAAGCCACGCAATTTTTATTAAAAATGCCTGTTCCTAGGATCGAACTATTCCGACGTAGTTGCGTGTATATGGCGCCACTTATTTATAATTCAATTCCAAGTTTTATAACTGATCTTCCTTACAGAAAATTTTGCATAGTTCTAAAAAAATGGCTCATTTCACATAGTTTTTATTCTATATCTGAATTCCTCAAAAAAACTCCTTGTCAGTCTTATCATTACAGAAACGCATTGTAAATAATCTTACCTATTATAAAGTGTTACCTACTGTTTCCCTACTGTACGCACTGCATTTTGTGTTGTTTTATTTTCTTATGTTCTCATTTTATTTAATATTAGCAAACTTTGTTTGTATATTGGAATAGCAATTACCTATTTTATTTAACTGTTGAGTTTTTGAAGCTTAAAATTGACATTAAAGTATTCTGTACATTTGTATAGCGATTTGCCTATCATGCTACCCCTAGCATCTTACTTTAATATTTGCATGCCAACTTATGGCGAAATGTGTCATCGTACTAACAATTTATGTAACTACCATCTTTTGTACCGCATTTACTGCAAATAAATAACTTTGACTTTGACTTTGACTTTGACCACAATTTTTCTGTCTCTTCTGAGAACGGATGAGTAGATACGATACTCGTAGGTCTTCAGAAGCAGATTCTGGGCATATACGGAAATATACAGACGACTTGCGGTATCTTCTGGGAAAACATTTTCAGTGGTGTCGCTCGGGATAAAGCTCCTTTCATGCTCCCCAACCCGACTAAATCAACACAACCCTGACCAGACTGACTAGCTTGCTACTCTATGAAATAATTAATCTGTGTGACTGACAAGTGGCACCCGTACGTAATGTCAAAGTTGTCAACTCAAAGAAATCAAAATTTGTAAACATGAAGTAAAAATTAGACAAATTTATAGTAAGAAAATAAGAAATGTTACTTTTTGCCTAAAGTTAATCAAGAAACTATTTAACGTTACATTTTAAATCCATAATATTGAACTAAGTTGAGGTACAAAATGAGTTTGGCAAAGATAAAGTTAGTTACATTTGATGTCACAAATACGCTGTTGAGGTTCAAAGTGCCTGCATGGCAATATTACGCCATGATAGCCCAAGACCATGGGTTCAAAGGCACTGAGGAAGAAGTCAAGACTAAGTTTAAAACTAGTTTCAAGCAAATGTGGGAACAGCATCCTAATTTTGGCAAGCAATCGATAGAATGGAAGGACTGGTGGAGCCGAGTGGTCAGTATGACGTTGAAAGACCATTTGCCAAGCAACGCCAACTTGGACGTCATCGCTGACAAGCTTATCGAAGAATTTAGAACTGACAGATGTTGGCAATGCGTCCATGGAGGACAGCAACTGATCAAACACTTCAGAACTTTGGGTATACCTGTTGGGGTTATATCAAACTTTGATCCTCGACTAAATGACATACTTGAAAACGTCAGTTTACACAAACATTTCAATTTCATCATTACTTCATATGAGACTGGATATAGCAAGCCTGATGAGAGGATATTTAAGAGTGCCATTGAAAAGTGCACTCCAATGATATCGCCCTCCGAAGCTCTCCATATAGGAGATGATGTGGTAAAGGACTATGAAGGTGCCAGGGCGGCAGGATGGCATGCACTGCTGGTGAACCCTAAACTCAGAAAACAGTTCAATGCATCACAGGAACATGTATTCAGGAGCTTGGAAGAGTTGAGTGAAGCCATTGAGCGTAGGAATTTGAAATTGTGATTACTATGATAACATTATAAATGTTAGGCAACTAATTGATTGCAAATAGATTGGGAGTCAAATATTAGCCTGTTTCAGTAGACCTGAAACTTAAGGCAACTGTTATCTCACTAGATTACGTAAAGTCATATTTGAATCAGGAAATATCTTTTGAGAGAGGTGAATTAGCATCCATTCTTTTGTTTGTCTGTTTTTATGTGGACAATTAAAAATTCATGGATCCAATTTTCATAATGTTATTCATAGATGTATTCTTTGGCGTTTGTACAAGATAGACTAGCTCCAATACATATAAACCATCATATTTTCAACAAAATTGTAAATTTGTAAAAAAAAAATTGCATGTTTGTGATCCTAGTTTGTGATATATTTAATTTATTTATCTAGATACATATTTTTAAAGTTTACATTTACATTTTAGTAATACATGTGTATTTGAAAATACAAAAATACTCTAAAGAATCTATTCTAGTATTCATACAATGAATCATGTTATTTTGGTTACTAATAAACATTTAAAAAATTAACATTTTGGAAAGTGTCATGTTTTTTTGAGAATTTCAATTTGGGATTTGGTATAGCCATTTCAGTGAAAACAAATCCTATTAAGCTGAGACTCGGCAAAGCTGTGGTCTATTCAGTTAAAACAAGTGCGAGTCGGACTCGCGCACCAAGGGTTCCGTACAAACCTGTACGTATATAAGTCAAAGTCCCGTCCAGGCCCTTCCAGACATGGTCATGCATTGTTACACTCACATAAAATTCGAATGATTTAATGTTTGGACTTCAAAAAAGACCAGAGTTTGTTTCAGCATCGGTCTTCTCAGCTAGGAAGTGCCTCGAGAAGCACGTTAAGGCATTGGTCCCGACTGTAATTCGTGGATCTTTGACGGTCGCTACGAGTCGTCAGAACCCCGAAAGTCTCACAACCAGTCTTACCAAGGGGAATTGTATTTGGGGAATACAAGTAACTGGGCTTTGGAGGTTTAGAAAAACAGTCGTTCCATCTAAAATACTGGTATTCAGCTGAATCCGGTTAGACTGAAAGCTGATCCCAACTTAGGAAAAGGCTAGGCAAAGGCATAAGCCAGATTGGAGCAGTCAAAGGTATTTTCAAGATTAATGTAGTAAGTTTTCTAAACAGGTAGGTAGGTTCTTAATTATAACACTGGTACTGGCAAGGTGTGTACGTACTTAATCTAGATATTTCAGTTACCTAGGAATGATTTTTTTTGGGTCAGCTTGGTCCAAGTGTGTTGGTAGATATTTTGGCATGACTAGCTGATATAATTAGTAGGTATAGGAATCATTTTATTTAATGTCCTGTGGCTCGTAATGTGACCTAACTACTTTAGTTTGCCTACCTACTACTATATGGAATCAAGTTTATCTAACTACCTAGGTAACATCCAGCAGTGCTGCTAAAATCAAGTTCGCCCGCATACAATACAAAAGACGCTCAGCTCAACTAGGTATACAACAGAATTAACAAAGAGATTTACATCCATAAGATTGTGAACACCGTGTGTTTATAATTTATCTAGCGAGATTATATACTCGATGAATTGTGAACTGCACCATACTGCATACCGACCGAATAGGTTAAATTAGGTAAGAACTGCCAAACGAACCAGCGTTGCCGCGGCAGCGACCGGCGAGCGCTACTTCCAAGTTGGTGGCAGTTACTTGACTATTTACTAATAGCGCAAGGTACTATCCGTCTTGACACCAGTTCACAATTTTACGGATAGATTATAATCTCACGAGATAGATTACAAACTAACGGGTGTTCGCAATCTTCATCATTTGAGCCGAAAGACGTCCACTGCTGGGCATATGTCTTCCCCAAGCTCCTCCATTTCAGCCGGTCTTGTGCTTCCCACATGTAGGGGATTCCCGCGGCCTTCACTAGGTCATCGGTCCACCTTGTGGGAGGCCTTCCCACTCTACGTCTTCCGGTACGTGGTCGCCACTCCGAACCTTTCGGCCCCATTGGCCACCTGTTCCGCGAGCAATGTGCCCTGCCCACTGCCACTTAAGTTTGGCAATTCTTCGTACTATTTCGGTTGCCTTGGTTCTCCTGCGGATCTTTTCATTCCTGATTCGATTACGCAGAGAAACTTCAAGTATAGCCCTCTCCATAGCCCTTTCGGTGACATTAAGCCTTTCGATAAGGCCCATTGTGATCACGTTTCCATAGGTCATCAGTGGCAACACACACTGGTCAAAGAATTTCGCTTTGAAGCACTGCGGTATTTGGGACGAGAAGATATTGTGAAGCCTCCGGAATGCTGCCCAGCCGAGCCGGATTCAACGATTGACTTCTTTATCGAAGTTGGCTACCTAACTGGATAGTTGGTCCTAGGTAAACGTACTCGTACACAACTTCGAGTGTAGCACCTCCGATCGTTATGAGAGGGGGTGTTACATGGCCATTTGACATGACCTTTGTTTTGTCCATGTTCATTTTAAGACCCACTCTTTCAGAAGCTCTACTACGGTCATGAGGCATTGCACTGAGGTCCTCTATGGTCTAAGCCATGACGACTATATCATCGGCAAACCGGAGGTGATTGATGTACTCGCCATTGCTGTTGATGCCAGCCCCTTTCCGGTCCAGAACCTTGAAGACATCCTCCAGTGCAGCGGTGAACAGTTTCGGGGAGATAACGTCTCCATATCTCACCCCGCTGCAGAAGGATAGGTTTCGAAGTCTGGTCCTGGAGTCCGACTGACATAGTGGCGTTTTCATACAGACACTTCTGCACCTCAAAGTAACGATAGTAGATCTGGCACCGTTGTAGAGACTGCAGTACAGCCCCGGTGTCAATCGAATCGAAGGCCTTTTTGTAGTCCACAAACGCTAAGCAGAGGGGCAGGTTATACTCTTCGTTCTTCCGTATAACCTGCCGCAGCGTATGTATATATGTGGTCTATGGTGCTAAAGCCCGCGAGGCGGTTCGTGATGAATCTCGAAAACAGCTTGTAGACACGGCTCAGAAGTGAGATGGGCCTATAATTCTTAAGAACGGTATTGTCACCTTTCTTAAAGAAAAGTACCACCACACCTCTGTTCCATGCCTGTGGCGTTTTGCCCTCGAGTATGACGAAATCAAACAGCTTCTGGAGGACCTTAAGAACAGGTTTGTCGCCGGCCCTCAGGAGTTCGGCCATAATTCCGTCATCACCCGGCGCCTTATTGTTTTTAAGCTGCTTCAGAGCCATCCTAATCTCGTACAAGCTTACGTCCGGGATGTTTTCTGTGTAGTGTTCACAATCTTACGGTGAGAAACAAACTGAATGTAAGAAAAATATAACTAATTGGATAAAACCACTTATCATGACATGGAGGCGCTGCTGGAATAAATATACCCTACCTCTACTAACGCCTGTAGATACTGTTTGTTCACCTCATGCATACGCTTCGATTCATATGTACTTAGATACATTTACACACTCTCACATTCACACACCCTCACTCTCAATCACCTACTTGCATGCTTGCCTGCGTGCCGTACTTCATGTTTAAGCTTTATTATTTCTCTTTTTAACCGACTTCAAAAAGAAGGAGGTTATCAAGTCGACATTTATATATATATATTTTATGTATGTTCGGGCATAACTCCGTCATATATAGACAGATTTGCAAAATTCTTTTTTTTTATTCGAAGGGGCTATATTCCGAAATGGTCCCATTAAAATTTCACATAGATCTGATGGTGCGTTTCGGAGACAGACAACGGAACTGTTCAAAAAATTACTGCAAATCAACCGCGAATGCTGCTATCACATAAATAGGTAGGTATGCGTTGTTTTGACCCCAAGGATGATGAAATTTCGGATTGGTGTAGGTACTATAGCTAAAAAGTGAAAAACAACATTATTTTCGGAAGGCGGTAACAAAGAATTAAAAATGTACATCCATAGTCACCGACTTCGGAAATTAAAGTTATTTTTCACTTTGCAGTGCTTTTTTGGAAGTCGGTAGTATTTTTTTAATTTTGAGGTTTACTACCACTTTTCCAAAGGGAAGCAGTAAAGTAAGTAAAGACTTATCTATATTTGCATGAAACAAGTAAAAGATATTGATTTAAGATAAAAAAGAGCGGAGGAGGGTCCAATCACTAGTTTTACTTATAATAATAGCGAATAATAATAAAAAAATTTATTTTTCGTTTTCAGTTTCTGCCTGCCCCTATAGGACAAAGGCGTGAATTTGTGTATGTATTTAGTCGTCTCAGATTTATTTCTGAATGTTGTAACATTAAGGTACCTTTATTTTATTTTGTAGCCCTGGCTTTTGCACCCTGCTACCGGATATGAGAGTTGTGGTACCAAATGGTAACGCTATTGTGATGTGTTATAGTTTTGGGATGTGGTAAGGACGTTGTTGTATAATATTGTGGGTAAAGTGCTGTGATTTGGCAAGGACATTGTGATATATGGTAAGGTGTTGTGAGATGTTAAGAATGTTGTGGTGGAGTAAGAATACCTAACCAGTTTTAATATAGGATAACGTATTGTTTTGTTAAAAATGTTGTACCACAGTGTGTATGTACGTATAAAAAGGGTACCAATAGGTTCCTTGAATAATAACATACAAAGATTTTTGGCTACGATACATATAATTGAAAATCACAACTTTAAACTAGTACAATAATTTTATTTAGACACTGACGAAATTAACAATCCAACGCTTAATAACTACCTCGAACAGAAATATCTACTAATTCTGAAAGCGAAAGACAAAGGGCAATAAACCCTGCTGCATTTAAGGACGATGCCTCGACAGTCCGTCCGATGTTAACCTTCCCACTGGGACAGTTGTATCCAACATTATCTAGTTTAGACCCCTTTTAACGTTGTCTCTATTACTTCCTAACACCGGCCTCTCTGACCTGGAGGTTGGAGCAGCGCTAAAGGTGGGCAGAAAGTACTTCAATTAAACGGATGACCCCGTGATCCACTAAACAGGTTTCACCGGGATGGTTAAGTGACCAACATTTAAGTCGGTCTGAACCCTACGAGCCGGCAGTCAGACTGCCCGAGACTTTCCCCGGAGTGCACCACGTCCTGCAAGGAGTCAAGACATGGAGTTAATACTCGCACTTCAATCCGAAGAAACATCGACAACACTGATCAATCCTGAACTAGTGAGCACTAATACGGACCAACCACCCACCATCACACAATCAAACCTGCGCCGAGGCTAGCAGAGAAATAAAAGTTTTAGTAAAGTATTACAAAATGAAAACGAGGAGCGTCAAAGTCAGTTGTCACGCGTACAGAACATACAAATTCAGAAATGTCAGAAGCATAGGAATATTGGAAATAATAGAAGATCCATTAGACTAGGTTTGACTGTGCTACTCAGCCGTTGAAAACTTAATTTTCTACGACTATGAACGGCGGTCGCGATACGGTGTAGTAGAACGACTGGGCTACGAAGTTCTCCTTCTGCTGTTTGATTTTGTTCAACCTCCTCCTGCGGCGCTTTGCAGCTTTCTTGCTTAGCACTGGAATCAAATAAAACGCAAGGTTAGCTGCATTGTAAGTGTGGTTTAGCCAGTGGGGTAGCTAGTCCAGGGGCCAGTGTCTGTGTAACTGGGTTAAGGAGGTCTGATAGATACTCTCTCCATTTTAAATAATCGCATGATGCACGGCTCTATGACCATAGCAATGAATAGGAGGTGACTGGTCCTCCACACCTGCAAATCGCTTAAATGTGTCCGAGGAATGAAAGCAACGAAAGTTGTAACTGAAGAATGACGAGTACTTCTAATAATACTGTAATTAATTCTTTTAACTTTTAGACACGACAAAAGAGAAGCATAATAAGACTATTTTATTGTATCACCAAAATATAAATCACTTCTCTAGCAAAATCCTAGACGTGGAAATGTTAATAGATAAATATCACATGGATATCTTATGTTTTATTGAAAGTTGGTTTAAACTGGATATGATGTTGTTTAGTGTTAATGATTTTTCAGTTGCCAGTGCGTACAATAGGTTTTGGATAGGAGGTGGTACTTTGATATTATCAAAAAATCATATTTTATTTCATATAAACCTACTACTACTATGGGACAAAACCTGAAATCGCGAAAAGAAATCCGCTGTTCCCTACATTTACGAGTATGTTCGCATAATTCGTCATGATGTAGGGAACAACTGATTTTTTTTTCGCGATTTCAGGTTTGTTCCCGTAGTAAAAGTTGTTCATAATGATGAGTACAATGACCCCTTAAGAGGTTGTGCGTTATTTACGTTACAACTTGTATCTAGATTATTTTACATATGTTGAATGAGAGAAAGTTGTCTTCACGTTGGCCTTACAGACTAGATTTGTAGACGATTTTGTATTCTGTATTTTTATTCCTCTAAGTACCAGGTACTTATTGACAGGCCTGCACTGTCCTCCCATACCTATTATCACAGTAATTTGAAAATATTGTTAAAGCCAATTATTTTTAAAAGGGGCTCTTCTCCATAGGAAGCGACAGTTTGGAACCGTGCATCTAGCTTCTGACGTTTCACAAGTGCCCATGCAGGTTTATGTTAAATAAAATATTTTGATTTGATTTGATTTGACATGAAATGTTGAACAGATAACCACCGTTAATTGCTGACCATAGGCACTGGAATAATCTAATCCACATGAAGTTTCAAAGTCGCTTTTAAGCGTAAGTAGTTGGCAGACCAGATAAATAATTTAGTAACTAAAAGCATTGGAAATAGCTTAGTAGGTGAAGGTGCATCGATCGGGTTGCAATAGCCAACCCCTCCCCCAGGCGCAGACCGCCACGCGCAACTGCCTCGCCCATGCATCCTTTAAATGGCTCGAATCTAAAAATAGACACCAAGATACAGGGTCAAGATACAAGAGGTCATAACAATGCTTTGTAACGTTAAGGTCCTCGCGAAGATCTTCGTCAGCGCCTCAGCCTGACCCGATGGGTGGCTAAATTAACAAAAGACTTCGCACTACGCACACACAAAACAAGTTGCCTCCTAAGTCTTCTTAACCTGGCTCTGGGAATTCCTTTGTGAGACTATATTAAGACGTAGCGATCGATATCTGCCCTCTTTTTCACCACCTACGCCATCCTAGACTCCTAATAAACAATTTACGAAAACCAATTAAAATCACAATCACTTTTAAAATACTTGATGCCTATCTCTAATAAAAACAGCCTTACGACAATGAAGGATGACCAGATCGCATCGTGATGCACTGTTTCGATGGGGTCCCGACCTACAAACTACACAGTTGCCAAAAAGGAAGGTAAAAATTCGTTGCACTTGTTATTTACCTGTTGGACGTGCCGGAAATGATAGCCGTGCAGGAGCTGGTGGACGTGCTGGTACTTGTGGACGTGTCACAGATGGTGGTACTGGTGGACCTGGTGGTGCCTCGGCGGTTGGCGCCGCGGTCGTCATAGCTGCTGTATCAGACTCTTTTTGGCAGAAAGAGTTGGTCGCTCGTTATACACAACTGCCCGTCGCGATCTCCCAAAAACTTATGAACCGCCCAAGAGCCGAGCTCCGTCGCGCGGGCGATACACCGGGGACCGACAACCTTCGGGGCGAGTTCGGTCAAAGTTCAATATATATTTTCTTCAGATAACAGAATAAAATAGTTTTTGACTGTCTTTTACAAAAAATATATTGAACAACACGTAGCTTCACACCTATATTCCACGACGGGTCGTGCAGACTTTATTTTCATACAAAGTGGTGCCGATTCTCTTGT
The DNA here is from genome assembly GCA_949987655.1 of Polymixis flavicincta. NCBI lineage: Eukaryota > Metazoa > Arthropoda > Insecta > Lepidoptera > Noctuidae > Polymixis > Polymixis flavicincta. Next base: position 1,833,728 of record OX465171.1, on the reverse strand, counting down.
ACATCAAACTAAACTGACTAAACTATCACTAAAGTTCCTTACTTTTGGCTATGAGAATCTTTACGCTATTCTGCAAAAAGAAATCTCTAAACAAAAAAAAAACAATTTTGACACAACTAAAATCAAATTTGACAATCGCGACCCGCACGTGTATAATTATTACCCACATGTCGAGTTTTAGAGGTCTATGGGGTCTTATAAAGGGGGTCGAAATTTTAATTATTTTTGCGATAGGACACATCATTTTCGAGATATAAGCAAATGAAAAGAAAAAAAAAGATACAATACCATTTTTACATCTGAAGTCGAAGTGTTGGTGTACATTTTAGTTCTTGAGAACTAATTTTATTCCACACCTTTTTAATCGCGATTAAAAGTAGTCAAATTTAGTTAGAAAACCAAAATTTTAGGTTGAAGAGAATAATGTAATTGAAAACAACAGAATAGCGAAATTGCCATTTTCACTAAACTAATAATTCAGTGCAATCTTAGTGCTGTCAAACTAAAATATAGTTAAGTTGTGTCACTTTAGTCAATTACAGAATGGGAAATCGTCGTTTGACAGGAATAAACGAAATTTTGGTGATTTTTAGTATAGTTTAGAGACCTGCCTTTTCACCTTTCAGAATTTTGTGACAACAGAATCGGCACCAGTGTGTACAAAAAAGTGAAGCCCTGACTCCTGCGCTAGGTAAATCACCTGTGTTACAGTAGCCAGTTTCTTCTGCCAATCAGTAATTTCTGGATTTTATGCAATATCAATCGTTTATATCTACTTTACGATAAACAAAATTAATAATTAAAATACCAAAATAGTAGTTACATTCCTTATTACAAAAAAATATAATTATCATTATTACTAAGACAAAAAAGATAAGTTTAAATTGTGGTGCCTACCAATTGATTAATTATTTTGTCGTTCTACATGTGTGTGAGTGTGATGTTTAAATGTCATGGAATAGAGGTTGATTACCAACAACCGACCACAAATCCAAAATGTTTTTGAGATATTCCAATATTGTAAAACCCCAAAGGCTGCCTCTAGATCTCATTGTGTTCACATATATCTAATGATATTATAATTAATGTATATGTCGAACTAAATAAAAATCTATCTCACTAGATTATAAACGGTCGATAAATTGTGAACTGCACCATACTGCTTACCGACCGAATAGGTAAGGTTAGGTTCGAAGCGCGACCAATCGCGCGCAGCCCGTGCGTGTGCAGTGAGCGTTGCCGCGGCAGCGGCCGACGAGCGCCACTTCCAAATTAGTGGCAGTTACTTGACTAAGTATTTAGTAATAGCGCAAGGTAGGTCACAATTTGACGGACAGATTATAAACTAGGTTATAGACAGCTTAAGATTAAGCTACGCTTGTCGCGATTGATTAGAGGATGGGTGACCATCTTAACATACCAAGACCTTCGTGCTTCAGAAAGTACGTTAAGCTGTTGGTCCTGGCTGTCATTCATAGATCTTCGACAGTCATTACGGGTTGTCAGAAGCTCGAAGTCTGACAACCAGTCTTACCAAGGGGTATCGTATTTGGTTAATCCAGTTACTGATTTGGGTAACCCAGTAACTGGTTTGTGGAGGTGAGATTAGGCAATCGCTCCATGTAAAATACTGGAACTCAGCTGCATCCAATTAGACTGTGATCGGTCTGACCTCTACCAAACAGTTTTTGGGTAATACGATACCTTGGTAAGTAAGGCTACTAATAGATAGATCGGTAAGCAGAGCAAAAGCGCATCCATTTTTTGGATAAGCCTGCTCGTCGTGCACATACACCTTTCAGAATTTAAATGAGGCGATCAAAACGTAAAAATAATGTAACATAGTCACAACGAAGGACGATCGATTGATCAGGTTAAGCTACGCTTGCTGCAGTTGGTTCGTGGATGGGTAACCAGCTTTACATACTAAGACCCTTCCGTGCCTCGGAAAGTACGTTAAGCCATTGTCGTGTCATTCGTAGATCAGAAGTCCGACGGTCTGACTACCAGTACCAAGGGGTATCGTGTTACCCAGTAACTGGGCTGTGGAGGTAAGATAGGCAGTCGTTCCACGTAAAGTACTAGTATTCAGCTGCATCCAGTCAGACTGGAAGCCGACCCCAACCTAGTTGGGAAACGGCTATGCAAATTGTGAGTCACAATGAAGGACCGTGGTGTTTTACTATGTGGGAGTCCCACATAATCCTCGTCGGAAAACCTAGGTACATATTTATATTCATAAAGATTGAAAAACCTCGGCACCGGATAAAACAATATACCTACACACGACTTGAGGACCACCTCTTTTTATGGTGGTAAAAAAGTGCGATCATGCACCCTCTGTTCGAGTGGTGCTGTAAATACCGAGGTAAGTAGGTACTTAGATACCTGCAACGGGGCACTTTATGGCTTGTGACGTTTGTATAGCGATCATTGATGTACGGTCTGCAACAATGACGCACAACTTGAAACTATAGGTACGTGATTTCATCATCATCATCATCATCTGCCCAGCCTTTTTCTTATTAAGACTGTTTGTCAGATTTTTGGGATTCTGACGACCCGTTATGTCTGTCATCCACGAATATCAGCCGATACCAACGGCTTAACGTGCTTTCCGAGGCATGGAAATTACTTGGTATATAGAGATGGTTGTCCCCATCCACGGACCGACCGCGTCAATTGTGGCTGAACCTGATAATTAGCCATAAAAAAGCTATATTTTATTTTTGAACTGTCACAAGTGACGCTGGTTTGATAACTCAATCAGAAAAGCACTCGGTAATTCACCTAAGGTCATGGAGCCATCTATTATATTACTGCTTCGTGACTTACTGCTGCTTGTGATCGCAAGCGCTATTGCTAAGTGTAGTTTCTATTCCTAGGTGGGGAAATGTTTTATTGGGATTCTTCCATTAGGAATTTCAGTGGGAGCCCAGTGTTTGGAGGATGCAGGTGACAAGTGACTCCATCGCTCGTTCCGTGTTACCGGACATAAAGAATAGCACCATCCAATTGTTCCCGTGGGTGTCTTAGAAGGCGACTAAGGGACTTACTAGAGTAGGGCAGTTGCGTTCTCTATGTATTTTACCACCATAGTGTGATCGCCAACTCGCCTGCCCAGGGTTGCGGATAAGGCCACCTACTTTTGGGGGTGGCCTATGTTCAGCTGTGGATGTCTTTCGGCTAAAACGACGATGATGATGATGAGGTGTGACACCCCCTGGATGATCCTGTGATGGTCTACGGTCTCCCCTCGCTCGTGTCGGTTTGTGGCTATCGGAATGGGATTATGAGAGTCAGGGAAGAGAGAGTGCGCCCGCGTTTGTGCCCTTTAATATTTCTTGTGTATTTGGCCTGTGTCTTTTGTGATTAGCTACTGTCACCAAAATTACGTCATTCCATTTGCGTAATAAGTTAGTTGATACTTTATGCACTGTTGTATTAACATAGTGCCTCCATGCCTCGGAAAGCATACAGTCGTAACGGGTCGTAAGAAGCCCGAAAGTTTAACCACCATTCTTACCAATAGTTATTGTATTACCCAGTAACTGGGTTGTGGAGGTCAGATAGGCAGTCGCTCCATATACAATACTTCCCTAGACCCCAGCATAGTTAGGAAAAGGAAGATAGTTGATCATATGAGTCAAGTAGCCTGTTCTTCGTACTTTAAAAAATGTTATTATATCATTTAGTTTGTTGCCGTGTAAGATTGGCTGGCGAAGGGTCATGAGTTCAACCCCTGCCCATTGCACTATCAACGGATTCACATTATACTTAGATATTTTTAACGTTCTCAGTGTTTCTCAGCAGCCTCAGAGTTTTTCAGTCTCCAATATTCTCAACACAGCGATTCGTGTGGACGCTAGTTGTTTTCGAATTTTGTAATGCTCTCCTGCATAGCAACCTCACAAGCATTCGACAGGCTATCGTATCGAAAATTACACATTTCGATATTGCCTTGCCCCCGACAGAAAACAGCTGTCAGAAGAATAGCGGTCCACTATTTTATTTAAACTGACAAAATTTTTGGGTTTTGGATTTGTGAACAGCGTTTGACTCCTACGATAACTTTAATTGTTGTTAGTTTCGGTACGGAAGCGTATCTAATGGTTGTTAATAGCTATGTTCAGCATAAAGTACCTATAGCAACATTTTTTTAAAGTCATTTATATCAAATTTAGAGGCTTGTGGCTAAGTAGCATAAGCAGCACGGGTCTATCGATCAGGTTAAGCTACGCTTGCCGCGGTTGGTCCGTGGATGGGTGACCATCTTTACATGCCTCGGAAAGCACGTTAAGCTGTTGGTCTCGGCTGTCATTTGTGGATCTTTGACAGTCGTTACGGGTCGTCAGAAGCCCGAAAGTCTGACAACCAGTCTTACCAAGGGGTATCTTATTACCCAATAACAGGGTTGTGGAGGTCAGATAGGCAGTCGCTCCATGTAAAATACTGGTATTCAGCTGCATCCGGTTAGACTGGAAGCCGACCCCAACGTGATTGGGAAAAGGCTAGGCAGATGATATTCAATTCAATTCATTTATTTCAGATAAATTATCATCCATAGGTAGATACTTACTCGTACATGTTTTTTTAATAATATAAAAAGAAAGGGAATACAAAAATAGACACAGAATTGTAGAAACATTAAACATTTGATCAGGACCGCCCACTACTCGTACATGTAGTTTTGTCCAATGCTCCATGAGGGAGCAATCTGCGTCCATTCTCCCTGCAATAAGCTGTTGGGGCTGCCCCGTATGCGGCGCATCATAGACGCTATTCTTTGGCGATGTATCGCTTGAAAGGTATCCATTTGAGCGTCTGCAAACATACATGAAGCGCTACAAAAGCGTGGCAACCCCATCAACATCCTGAACGCGTTATTGTATTGAACACGCAGGGCACTGTAAGTCTTCTGCGTGTGCTTCACCCATAGGCTACACGTATAAAAAGACTGACAGTATGCCTTGAATAAACCTATTTTTACCTGAGCAGTACAACGTGCAAACCTACGGGCTAGAATATTAGCTCTGACTGACAATGCCCTGCGTTCCCTTTCAATATCCAGATCATCTGCGAGTGTCTCGGTGACCCAGTGGCCCAGGTACTTAAACTGTGCCACTCTTTTGAGAGCACTGCCGTCCAAAGTGACCTGGGTGCTTACTCTGGAATATAATTCCGATAGATCGATTTTGGTCAAACGTCAGTTGGTTGAGTTAAACGTCAGGGATTGGCTGGACTCACTGAGTCTAACCAATCCCTGACGTTTGACTGACAATTCCAATGTCGATCTATCGGAATTATATTAGAGAGTAAGCACCCTGAGGTACGGTGTCATAGCTCTTCGCATCGGACTTGAAAATCATCACTTCACTCTTTGCCGTATTATAGTTGAGCCCGTGCGCCTCCGCATAGCACTCGCATAACTTAAATAAGCGCCTGAGGGTACTAATCGATGGGCTCAGTAGCACCATATCATCGGCATAACTTATATTATTAACAAGAACTCCATCAATCGAGCACCCTACCGGAGTGCTGCTGAGCTCACGGACCAGCCGATCCATGTACAGGTTAAAGAGCTTGGGCGAAGTCAGACCACCCTGTCTTACGCCACACTCCAACCTATACGCATCCGATAGTGATATATCAAATTTACTTACAGATACCTACAGGGCGCATTGTAGTTTCTGTAGGTATATATTTAGGTCCGACGCCTTCGAAGATAGGTTCATTTGTTGATGCCTAGCCTTTTTCCAACTATGTTGAGGTCGCCTTTCAGTGTGACCGGTTACCAACTGCATCCAATAATACCAGTATTTTAGTGTGACCGGTTACCAACTGCATCCAATAATACCAGTATTTTACATGAAGCGACTGCTTATCTGACTTTCTTATTCATACATTGTAACAGATAAGATAAGATAAGATAATATTTATTTGCATAAACATGTGTCACACATACAATTAGAGATTTGCATGCAAGATGGTAACAACAACAATACGGACGGACGAACGGACTTTATGCCTGAGGCATTTTCTACCAGTCAACCTTATGGTGATGCAGAGACAAAACATGGCAGGTGCAACATAAAATAAAGATGTCTCGAAAAAGAATAAATACATAAGAAAATATAACGAAAATAAATTTTCTCTGGAGAAATAACAATAGGTAGAGGAGAAATCGAATGAGATGATAATTATAGAGAAGTAGCAATTAATTATTGACAATAACAATGACTATTATGCTACACTGTTCTGACCTAATGATCTTGTCAAAGTCATTTATTTGCTTTAAAAGCGGTACATATTAGGAAAGGTGTTAAAAGGTTAAATATTTTCGTACGATTTTCATATTTTGTCATATTTTTCTATGTAAATATAAATATCAAATTAAATGATAAAAAAAAATCTATGCCTACCCTGCATAATTTAGTATTTAGCATTAATTAAATGTATAATTAATGCTAAATACTAAATTATGCAGGGTGGCGAGGATGTCGCCGTGCAAACTGGAATCATGAATTCAGCACGTTTCTGAAATCCCCTGAAACCATACATTTTGACCACACTTTTCTGTGCAACATCAGATTTTTTTGTTGTTATCTGACGAATAATATAAACTGGTATCTACGGTTTGAGCGTCATCGTCCCTGCCACCATGTAAAAGTAGGTAAGGACATAAATATCCAATTTAAACATAATAAAAAACTTTTCACTATAAAAAAATACCGACTACAAAAAAATAAAAAATAAACATTTAAAGTGATAAAAGACCTTTTTTAAAGAAAAAATCTTAAATTTTTAGCTATGGTACCTATCGCACTTCATATCGTATATCACTACTTGTTATGTGAACAACAGTGACAGGAAGTATATGAACATCATCAAGATGTACAAAAACGACCCAAGCAAAGTCATTTTTTTTAATGGTACCACCCCTAAGGGATACCCAATCTATTAAAAAAGTTTATTTCGAAATTGATCTACAATTGCCGAAGATATCGCGTAAAATATAAGCAAAAAATACAAACGAATTGAGAATCTCCACCTTTTTGAAGTTGGTTATGAATATTGTCAACATAACAAATTAAATCTACAATCACATAGGTTTTAATTTATTCTGAATGGTCTACAATGCATTCCTGTAATGACAGGACCGACAAGTATTATTTTTAAGAAATTTACCCATTGAATAAAAACTATGTCACACAAGTAATTCTTTTAACACTACACTGAATTTCCTAAGGTATTTTGATCATTTTTTTTTTTATCATTTTTGTTAAAATATTTAAAAATATACTGAAAATGTATAAAAGAAAATAATCGAAATAATAATACTAATAATATGTTACTATTCCACATGCGGGAACCTCGTGAAAGCTGAGAAAGAGAAGAAAATTAAATATCTCGACTTAGCACACGAGGTTGTTGACATGTGGAATGTGAACTCGGCTGTCATTGTGCCGACTGTCGTATCAGCCAATGGACTGATGGCCGTAAGCCTCGATTGACATCTCTCGAGGCTCTCGTTAGGCGGTTGGATCAAAAGCCTAAGTCAGAAGGCAGTACTCGAGATACGGCTCGCATCGTGAGAGGTTCCTGTCTCTGGAGCCCTAACCACCGGTAGTTTGGACTCTGCTCGCGATACCGGAGGACCACTAATTTTATATTTTTAAACGTTTTTTATAATGTAAGTTTTACAAAAATATTTAAAAATGTATTTAATAAGGATAAAGACTAAATAAAGGAAATAATAATAAACCATTTATTTCAGGCGACGCAGGCCCATAGATAAAAACCTTAACCTAAACATAAATATTTTTAAAACAACTATAGTACCTACACGAAGTGATGACTGTGTCGGCGTCATGTTGCGCTGCGTGGTGTCACGTAACCTTCCGCGAAAACGTCGGTATGCCACACCTTTCGGCCAAAACTCTTCCTTCATGAAGGTTTCTAGATACTGAGTTGGAACCCGCACCACAAACGACTTGAAGTTTATGTTATGGCGCTACTCCAACTTCTCTACTCTCAAGGTCCACTTGTTCTTAATCCTGATGTATTCCACAATGTTTTCAGTCATCGTGGAGTGATGCAGACGGGATACGTACAGGAGCGTCGACGGTGTTGCAGGACGCAGCAACATATTTGGTCCCGCCACGCCAGTACCACGTCGATTACGGCAGGTGGGCTTCCTTCGCTTCGACTACGTTTTACGATTCGTCACGAATCCTTCCTTGACTGGCTGCCCTTTCTTAGGGCCCGGGGGTATAGTGCTGGGAGCCGGTGCATTGCGGCTCTTATATCCTCAGTTGGTTAAGCACTTTTAGCAAAAACTTTCTTCTGTTGCAGCAGCAACAGAAGAAAGTGCAAATGCACAACTTCCCATTCTAAAGGTGCTCCTTTAGGATGGGAAGTTGTGCAGCTGCACTTAGTAAGCACGGCGTAGTGGTGTCGTGCTGACTTATGTTATGCGTAATCATATGAAAATAAATTATACGTGTTGACATGAGAAGCTCCTCCATTTTTACAAGGTTTTATTTAGTTTCACCTGTGTTTGTGTCTGTAATGAAATCTCGCAAGTTAAATTTGACCCACTTTTCGTTTTCCAATTGAGCTGAAATTTTGCATGCATATGTATATTGTGAGACAATGTAATACTATGATGACATGGAGCTGATTTGATGCTGGTGCTGGAAGGTGGCCATAGGAACTCCGCAATAAAACGGCACAATCCCATCGAGTTTGGGGTCGTTTGATTCGTATTGACGATTACTTTGATTCTATATGCTAATCAGGGTCTGATGCTGGAGCTGAAATGTGGCCATAGATACATAACACTTTAAGAGCTCAAAACTACACATATGTGTGGGTTCTATTAATTATTACGAGCTACTTAGCGGAAAAACGCTGCTACGAACTACCCCGTAGTAACTCCCGTATCAGAAATACAAAAATGTTAAAAATGATATTAAAAGATAAAAAAAAAACTTACCTATTTAAAAACAAGCTTTTAAGTACTATTACTTGTTAATAAAACGAACTAAAAATTAAAAAATAATGTAATCTCAATTATTTAAATAAAACATCTTGACGGTTAAAAATATAGAAGGTGTAACATGTTAATAAATGTTTATTATATCTCCTGCCATCAAAATGTAATTTTTTCGTCGCTTGAAAAGAGACATCGGCTCAGAGTTTGTTCCATGACAGTAATAATATCTAACCAACTTACATATTATAAATGTTCATTCATCCTACCTCTACCAAAATTCGGGCAAAAATCGACCGACAAAATGTTGAGGCCGCCTGTGTTAGCAGCTACATGGCACCTAGACACAGTACGAGTCGGTATAAATCAATACTTAGCCAGCTCGCCTGCAGTGCCTAAGTTGGGGTTGGGAGCCCTGGACACACAGAGAGCGTTCTATAACGAAAATACACATGAATAGTTTTATTTCAAGTAATTTGAATGATGCATGTATTTAATCCCTACTGAATATTATCAATGCGAAAGTAACTCTGTCTGTCTGTTACGATTTGATCGTCATAAAATTTTGATATAGCCTGGGATATGGAAGAGGATATAGGTCACTTTTTACGTCATAACCGACATGCACGCGGGCGGAGACGCGGCCAAAAATTCGTATTATAAATGTGAAAGTTTGTGATGATGGATGGATGTTTGTTACTCTTTCACGTAGAAACGGCTGAACAGATTTGGATGAAATTTGGCACACAGATAGTTTATAACCTGTATTAACAGATTTAGGGTACTTTATATCTGGGTAGTACGTCCCCGCGGGATAATTTTAGACCTCCACAAAAGCAAAAGCTGGTCATACATAATCAGTCAGGGACACATGCCTTCTCGCGGTGACAGGGCATAACTTAACGTGCTTTTCGAGACACGAGGGTTTCATGGTATGTAAAAATGGTTACCCATCCAAGGACCAACCGTGGCAAGCGTTGCTTAACCTGATTAATCGACCCATGTGGCTGTTTTTACTGAGCCACGAGTCCATTTAGACTAAAGTCAAAAAAATATACAGTATTTTTCACGCCATTGCCGTTACTCATGTGATAGGCACATTTGCACGTGCAACAATAATACATATTACTAACACTTTATTGTCCTCCGGTAGGGTAAGCCCATTCTCATATATAGAAGGACCGAGCTATCACAGCGGCACTCTTCATTCTATAAAATAGTTTTAGCATCCTCCGTTCCGTTCCGTCCACAGCCCTTACATAGTCATAGTCATAGTCATTTATTCATACAACAAGTAACTTGTATCTGAACTTATACACAAATTACATATTTACAAACAACAAAAAATCAATTACAACAATAAAAAAATTAAATAAAAATACAAATTAATATGGATTGGTAAAATTAAATCAAATTCATTCAAAAATAATAGAAAATAAATAAAAATATGCCTAGATCAATAAATTAGAATTAACAGAATGAAACAAAATTTTTCAACCCATGATTATCTTGACACAATTACAATTCATTAAAATCACAGTTCTTCTAGAGCATATAGACACTTGACACTACAGGTCGTCAGAAGCCCGTAAGTCTGACCCACCAGTCACAACCAGTTTTACCAAGGTGTATCGTTTTACTCAATGACTGGGAGGATAGATAGGCAGTCGCTCTATGTATAATACTGGTATTCAGCTACTTCTGGTTAGACTAGAAGCTAACAAACACTAGGCAGATGATGATCATAATCATCATCATCATTTTAGCCGAAAGACCACTGCTCCACTGCTGCGTTCACTGCTTGATATAAGCCTCCCCCAAGGAAATGTAGGCACAGCACCCTAAATAACTAACACACTATCAATATATAAAACGCGATCAATATATAACACACTATCAATATAAAACACACTATCAATATGTAACACACTATCAATATGTAACACACTATCAATATGTAACACACTATCAATATATAACACACTATCATTATGTAACATACTATCAATGTATAACACGCGATCAATTTATAACACACTATAAATATGTAACACAGTATCAATCAAAATCTGAATAATTTTGAAGGCTTTTGCCAATCCATTGCTTCATAATATACGTTAGAAAAAAATGCCTGCTCTGCAACGTAAATAACGCCACGAAAGTTGTTAATCTGTCAAAATGAAAGCCATTTCTGCTGTTAGTGTGTTACGCAATCATCTCGCTTTACAATACATATTCAAGGTGAACCATCCGTCATATCCCTGAAAATTTGTAGCGTCCATTATTATGTGAATACCCGATATGCAACCGCCTTAACCTGCAATTTGGTCAGGGCGGGCCTGCGCTGATTGACGTCATAGGTGGTAAGCTGCGCGTGCATACCCCGCAAGCGCGAGTCCAGCTGACTGCGAAGCTTCGAAAGCTCGAAACATTACCCCCCGCCACCCGCAATCCCACCGCCTGAGCCCAACCTCAATCCCCCGCAACCTGCCCTCGTCCCTGCCGCCTTTTCCTCACCCCTCCCCCCGCAGCTTCTGCAAAGAGTTGCTCGCCCCTCTTCGTCCCCGCCAGAGCGAAGTTGTCATCGTCAGCCGCTCTCCGTTGTCACGGAAAGCTCGTGCGGGTCGCACTTACTCTCGCAGTATATTGCGTCGCGTGGTAGTGCATTATTTTTTGCATTCCTTCGTTTTTATTTAGTAACGTTGACTGTTATCAGTGCCTATACGTTGTGGAAATTAATGTGTTAGTGTGAGTGGTGAATTTTGAGTTGGAGATATCCTAAGAGCCGCCACGCCGCCAGCACGCTGGGCGTGGCTCGTCAGATCGATCGATCCGTACAGGTATTATACCTATGTCTTCTGTGTTGCTTCCAACATTTCATCCTAGAAGAGCTTCTTGCTGACCTGAGCTGTATTTTTGTAAGTAACGCCATTTATCGTCACCTGTTTACTGCATATTTATTTTGTTAAAAAGGTGCTTTTTTACACAATACTTAATAAATTAGCTAGAGGTGCATCGTATTTATATGTCTGCATACTTAGTGATTCCGTTTTTAGTTTCCCGTGCGTCGCGTATCGTTGCCAAGTCATGCAGCCGCCACGCGTCGTGCCATTCGTCCTGTGCGGCAGCCACGCGCCGTGCAGTCACCGCGCAGCCGCCGTGCAGTTTGCGAGTTTGGCCGGACTGTGAGTCTATTACTTTTTTAAATTATTCTGAACTCTAGCGTCCTGCCCTGCTTCCACTGATGGGGCGTCATCAATCAGGTTTGATAAGTTAATCCTAATTATAAGTGCTAAGCTCGCGTTTTATTAACACCATCGGTTAGTGTAATTTGGTGACATTTGTAATTTATTTTAAAAAAAGTCCTTGGCTACATAAAAGCCAATGGAGTACAGTAACAATTTAGCAAGGAGCTGAATGATATCCTGGGGTAGGACATTGACTAATTTATTTTTGTCCCGGTAGCAGATACCCGTGTGATCATGTCCGATATCCACGTGGGCGAAGCTGAATGAATAGCCTAATGGCCCCTGGCACACAGGCTACTGAGGGAACACGGGTGGGTTTTAGTCAGTAAAAGTCTGACACGCCCTCCTGCTCAAATTATTTGATGACTTCCCACCCATAAAAATAAGTTTTAATATAATTTATAAGTAATAAATGTTCCCACAGCTGGACACAGGCCTCCTCTCTGTGAGAGGGAGAGTGCCATGATCCACCTCGCTGCTGGTCCAGTGCGGGTTGGTAGATGTAACATGTCATTGAATTTTTGGTTCTAGGACACGCCGGTTGCCACAGAATGTTTTCCTTCGAGCTGTGGTGGTTAAATATTTACACAAAGTAAAGCGCCTGTCTGGGTTCGGTCCCATGACTTGCAACTTGTTAGTCGCGGCCGTTATCACTGAGCCACCACTGCTCCTCTACTAATGTCTATTATGTCATATGTCTCAAATATTTTAAAATGAAAAAGAAAACTAAAATTATTTATTTGAAATAAACCAATCCCAGGCAGTTTTGAATTGTCAAGGGATCGGTCAGTCAGAAAGATGAAGCTATTTGTTCATCCCAAAGAGTACTAGGTAGCTATGGAAAAGAACGGGCACAAAACTCCATGGACACTCTTTTAAATCAAAATAATGTTTAAAAAATTAGTTACATCATTTGCAATAACAATGTGAGAACGATGTAAAAAGGCGTGCACACCGGTCACGTCCGGCTGGAACGGTACCGTTTCACCATGTAGTTTAATCAATGTCCATTCAGAGTGAAGTGTGCTTGCTGGAAAGAAAGTGAAGCTTCAACACTGCCGGGACCGTGCGACCGCATTTAAGGCGAAACTATTAAGCCACTTCGAATTAAATGGAATCGTGCGGCGCCATAGTCATCGCAGACAGGAAATCACAAGTTCACCACCACCTCGCAATGTTTACCGTACGTCCCGAATTTGAAAATGTTTTCTTTGATCAGCGTCCTTTCAGAATGTAATGTGTTTGAATGGAAGAAAGTAAAGCCTCACCACTGCCGGGACCGTGCGACCCCACTTAAGGCGAAACCATTAAGCAATTTGGACTTAAATGGAGTCGTGCGGTGCCATAGTCATTGAAGACAGGAAATCACAAGCTCTCCGCCACTTAGAAATGATAAGAGTACGTCGCGAATTTCAAAATGTTTTCTATAATCAGTGTCCTTTCAGAATGTAAAGTGTTTGCTGGGAAGAAATTGAAGTATACGCACTGTCGGTACCGTGCGACCCCATTTAAGGAGAAACCATTAAGTTATTTCGACTTAAATGGAGTCGTGCGGTGCCATAGTCATCGAAGATAGGATTAGTAATTACAAGCTCACCGGCACTTCGAAATGATTACTGTGAGTGGCATATTTGAAAATGTTTTCTTTAATCAAAGCCCTTTCAGAATGAAATATGGTTGCTGAGAAGAAAGTGAAGTCTCCCAACTGCCGGTACCGTGCGACCCCATTTAAGGCGAAACCATTAAGCCATTTCGACTTAAATTGAATCGTGCGGTGCCATAGTCATCGAAGACAGGAAATAACAAGCTCACCGCCACTTCGAGATGATTACCGTACGTCCCGAATTAGAAAATGTTTTCTTAAATCAGCGTCCTTTCAGAATGTAATGTGTTTGAACGGAAGAAAGTAAAGCCTCACCACTGCCAGGACCGCGCGACCCCACTTAAGGCAAAACCATTAAGTTATTTCAACGTAAATGGAGTCGTGCGGTGCCATAGTCATCGAAGGTAGGAAATTACAAGCTCACCGGCACTTCGAAATGATTACTGAGAGTGGCGTATTTGAAAATGTTTAGCATAGCACGAATTTGAAAATGTTTTCTTTCATTAGTGTCCTTTCAGAATGTAAAGTGTTTGGTGGAAAGAAAGTGAAGTCTCCCCACTGCTGGTACCGTGCGACCCCATTTGAGGCGAAAGCATTAAGCCATTTCGACTTAAATGGAGTCGTGCGGTGCCATAGTCATCGAAGACAGGAAATCACAAGCTCACCGCCACTTCGTAATGATTACCAAAAGTTCCGAATTTCAAAATGTTTTCTGTAATCAATGTCCATTCAGAGTGAAATGTACTTGCTGGGAAGAAACCGTAGCCTCACCACTGGCGGTACCGTGTGACCCCATTTAAGGCGAAACCATTAATACATTTCGACTTAAATGGAATCGTGCGGTGCCTTAGTCATCGAAGACAGAAAATCACAAGCTCACCGCCATCCACTTCGTAATGATTACCGTCTGTTGCGAATTTGAAAATGTCTTCTTTTATCAGTGTCCTTTCAGAATTAAATATGTATGCTGGGAAAAAAGTGAAGCCTCACCACTGCCGTGACCGTGCGACCACATTAATTTAAGTCGAAACCAATTAAGCCATTTCTACTTAAATGGAGTCGTGCGGTGCCATAGTCATCGAAGACAGGAAATCACAAGCTCACCGCTACTTCGAAATAATTACTGTGCATTCCGAATTTGAAAATGTTTTCTTTAATTTAGAGTTAGGCAACTTCTTGACGGATGAATATCCGGGACATTCCATAATAAATTATTGTATGCCTGGTTGTTCCTTATTTAATATTATGAAAGAAATTATCAAATGTAATTTTAACCAGAACACCACATTGTTAATTTTAATGGGTAATAGGGGAAAATTGAACAAAGGAGAATTGCTCCAATACTATAGAACATTAAGCAATCTTAGTTTAAGTAAAATTGTGTTGTTTACATTCCCATATAGTAACAGTTTGCCACAGGAAGAAAATAGGTTAAGATTTGAAATTAATATGACATTGCATAATTTGACATATAATAATAATTTGTTTCATCTTGTTGATACTAACAATTATGTTGGTAATAATTTGCATTTGACAAAAGATAGATATAGTATTGTGATGTACTATCTTTCTAACTATCATAAAAGACAGATAGCTGTGTCGCTATCATATTTTTTTTCCATTACAGCCAAGAATTTGGCTAAACAACTTGCTCCTTTTGAGCAATGCAATGACTTAATTACCTATTCTGCCAATAATTTGGCAAATAAAAATGACATTGATCATCATTTAAATTAGAAATTAAGACAACAGAGGCAACCTCTTGCAAAAATGTAAGGATGGCAAATGAAAGTGTAAAAGTATTACATAGTATCAACCTGGTGCATCAAAACATTCAAGGGTTTTTGAACAAAGATTTAGAAGTAGATTTATTTCTTAACTGTAACAGTATAGATATTCTGTGTATGACAGAACATTGGCTTAAAAGCCACCAGTTCATGTTTAATTTTAATCATCACCAGGTTGGTAGTTCGTTCAGCAGAGTAAATGCTATACATGGTGGCTCATTAATTTTAGTAAGTAACCTGTTACAATTTAAAGAACGTAAGGATATCGTGAGCCTCTCTGTTGAGCGGACAGTTGAAATAGCCTGTATAGAATTGGAGCGGTTTGTTGTATTAAGTGTGTACAGACCACCTTCAGGATTGTATGACTGCTTTGAAAAGGTAATGGATGAAGTATTACACAAGATTTGTAACTCGAACAAGTCTATTATTGTTTGCGGTGATTTTAATGTTAATTTATTAGATAACTCAGGTTATAGTATTAAAATAATAAGTTTATTTCAGTCGTACAATCTTGTTAACTTATTTATGGAGCCCACAAGAATAACCCCTAGTAGTGCCACATGCCTAGATAATATTTATACAGATGTTGTACCGAGCCACAAAGAAATTATTAATTTATTAGAATCTGATCATTGCGGGCAACGGATTACCATTCAAAATCAAAATAAAAAAATGGGTAAAAAGGATATCACTGTTAACCCCAAAACTGCATTTCGCCTAGAGGCCTTTAAAGTTAAACTTGAAAATAAATTACCAGTTTTATCTGCAAATGCTGATCCTAATCACCTATATGGTGATTTTTTTAAGATGTATTGTAAACAATTTAATTCCACTTTTATTCCCAAGACTATCTCGATTAATAGTAACGTATCTTTCAGTGATTGGGCTACCATTGGTATTCATAAAAGTAGAACACGACTTTATGAGCTGTACAATGAAAGGACTTCTGTAAACACTGCTGAATTTAATTTATATGTTAGAAATTATTCCAAATTATTTAAAAAAGTTTGTTGGATGGCCAAGTCGCGTTATTTGAGTTCTAAGATTAAAAACAGTAGTAATGTAATTAAAACGACTTGGAATATTATTAATAGTGAAACGGGAAAGTCTAGCAACCGAAATACTGACTACAGCCTGTCTATCAATGACAACATAATCACATCAGACTCGCAAGTCGCCGCGGCTTTTGAAAATTTCTTCGCAGATATTCCCGTTTCTACTACAAAATCACTAAACTCATCACCTTCTGTTGCTGAGTCTTTACTTAAGGAAAATGTTAATGTTTGTGATTCAGAATTCCATTTTGAACATATTAGCTGTAGAGATATAATTAAAACCTTTCACACTTTAAATGTAAAAAAGACTGCAGATCTGTGGGGTAATTCTGTAGAAGTTGCTAAGTCTATTATTGACATTGTAGCACCTACTTTAGCTCTTATATTTAATAATTGTATAGACTGTGGGGAGTTTCCTGACCTAATGAAGAATAGTAAAATAATACCTTTGTTTAAATCAGGTAGTACATCAGACCCCACTAATTATAGACCTATTTCAGTACTACCTACCTTTAGTAAAATTTTTGAGAAATTAATTTTAGAACAATTGCAAAGATTTTTTAATAAACATAATTTATTACATAGCAAACAGTTCGGTTTTACAAGGGGTCGTTCAACTACCGATGCCGGTGTTGAACTCTTAGGGCATATTTACAATGCATGGGAAAATAAATACGATGCCTTGGGCATCTTTTGTGATTTATCTAAAGCATTCGATTGCGTGCTTCATGAAACTTTAATCAGGAAACTCCGCCACCACGGGATCCGGAACAGCGCTCTGGATCTTCTTATTTCATACTTGTGTAATAGGATTCAGTGTGTTGATGTAAACGGAAAAAGATCTCCCGGATCCGTAGTATCAATGGGAGTCCCACAGGGCTCGATTCTTGGTCCTTTCTTGTTTCTTATTTATATTAATGACTTGCCTTACCTCATAAAGGATGATCATGATATAGTGTTGTTTGCGGATGACACTTCACTTTTGTTTAAACTTGAACGTCAGCAACTTGTTAATGACGATGTAAATAGCGCAATCTCAAAAGTAGTTCACTGGTTCAATGTTAATAATTTACTTCTTAATGAAAAAAAGACCAAATGCATTAAGTTTACGCTACCTCACGTTAAGCAGGTGAAAACTAATGTGTTGATAAAGGGCGAAGAATTGAATCCTGAAAATAGCACTGTATTCTTGGGCTTAACTTTGGATGCCAAGCTTCAGTGGGGCCCACATATAGCTAAATTGTCGAAAAAGCTAAGCTCTGCAGCATACGCTGTTAGAAAAATTCGTAATTTAACTGATGTAGAGACAGCCCGCTTAGTGTACTTTAGCTATTTTCATAGTGTAATGTCGTATGGTATTCTATTGTGGGGAAATGCCGCCGACATTCAGACTATTTTTGTCTTGCAGAAAAGAGCTGTTCGATCAATTTATAAATTAAGTCCGAGACACTCTCTCAGAGATAAATTTAAGGAGATTAATGTAATGACTGTGCCTTCACAGTATATTTATGAAAATCTTTTATATGCCCATAAAAATATTAAATTGTTTAAAAAATACAGTGATATCCATAGTATAAATACTAGGAACAAACACAAATTTGTTGTACCATCAACAAGGCTCAAGAAAATAGGTGGGTCATTCAGATGTCAATGTATACGCTTCTATAATAAACTTCCAAGCCATGTTCAAGATCTAAGTCTCAATAAATTTAAATCATTCATTAAACGTAAGTTGTGCCTGAAAGCCTTTTATACCGTTAAAGATTATATTGAGGACAAAAAAGCTTGGGATTGACCTGCTCCAATTTTGTATACAGTTTTTTTTTTCTTTTTTAATATTTTTTTTTTTTTTGCTCTTTGACATTCGATTATTGTTATATACACTTTGACATTTGATTATTATTATATACACTTTGACATGAATATTTACTTTGAGAAGTATAATATTATTTTGCTTTAATTATTGTGAATGTGAGGACTATGTGGTATTTTTGTTTTTGTGTTTCATTTCTTTCTCAGTTCATTTTTAAAGTTAATCTGGGAGTTTGAGTACTTTATGTGGCCTACCCTAATGTCCTTTCTTTGGGATTGTTCGTCAAATCGTTGAGCTCCTCAAGTTCTGAGTTGAGCCGTATGATTACTGATACATGCGTGCACTGATTGGACAGGTCCACTCAATCTGTGTGGTTTCTTTCCTCAAAAGACCATTTCAGACACCAATCCACATGGTCTTCACATGATCTGACCAAGATTATGTCTGGACTTTAAAAGAGACTGTGACCTCTGAGTTTGTTTCGGCCTTTCTTCTCAGAGTAGTCAGTTAGGAAACGCCGACCTCACCTAGTTTAAAAAATATGATTGACGTGTAAAAGTGTTTGTACAAACCTACTTACAGAAATAAAATCATTTATCATTATCATTTAATCAATGTCCTTTCAGGATGAAATATGTTTGCTGAGAAGAAAGTGAAGTCTCCCCACTGACGGTACCGTGTTACCCCATTCAAGTCAAAAAGAAAACATAAGTTACTTAAATAATAACGTAGGCCACAGCGCCGTTCACAGATTACCAATAATATATAAACTTTAAAATTACTAGGAGGTGAACTGTACATGCATAACAGATTCAGTAAACATAAAAAAAAAACAATAAAGAAAAAGTATTTAAATAAAAATAAGACTAATAATCTATTAAAAGCAATTCAAGAACTAGTACAAAAGTTCAAGTGTGTCATACAAAAGGCTACGAAACCTATTCAAAGAACATGCAAATATATCGATGTGTTCAAATGCTTCATTGTAGGTTGCAGCCATTCGCCGAATCGGTGAACGTGCACCAGCGTTAGATCGGCAGGTGCCTACTGCAAAGAGTTTGCCTGCACGCACCTGCCGTCTATGAACAGTTCTGGGGCCTGCATAGCTTAATCAATACAATCAAAATTGCCATTAACAATGTTATTGCTTCTAATTGTTTACGTCTAGAGCTGAGCGTCAAAAGCCTGTATTTATTGAGCAATTGGTTATACGGTAGATAAGTTTTGTGACACCTGTAGTGCATTGCACGAAGAAATCTACGTTGGACGTCTTCTATCTTGTCAATGTATTTACCATAGAATGGGTTCCACATGGATACAGCATATTCGAGCTGGGAACGGACTAGGGTTTTGTATAGGCATAAGTACGACGAGGTCCGTTTAAAGTCATGCGTGGATCTCATTATAAATCCGTACATCTTATACGCTTTATTTACAATTTGTTTGATATGCAAATCCAAGCAGAGTTTCGAGTCAAGCAATATGCCAAGATCGCGAACCGCCTTTACTTTATTTAATAAAACATTACATAATGTGTATGAAAACCTTATTACATTTTTATTTTTGGTAAAATTTATGTAGTTGCACTTGGGAATGCTCAGATGGAGCTTACTAGTGCTACAATGGTCCGTCAATCGATCCAGGTCCTCTTCGGGAAGATAGCAATCTTGAATGTTCCGAATAGGTCGTAATACTTTAAGATCATCGGCATTTAACAAAAATTTGGAATTATGAAAACATTTACTAATATTATTTATAAAGATAATGAATAAAAGAGAACCGAGAATAGACCCTTCGCCAAATAATTATCATCGTGGCGATCCTGCCAGCTTTTTGAACACTTTTCCTGTTGACAGCGATGCGGACAAACTTGCCCTATGATTCGTTTTCCTCTTTTTGAAATACGTGTAAATGAAGATTCGAAATTTCGGTACCAAAATTAAAGGTATATTTTATTTATTAACAGGATATTTTAACTTCTAAATTATGTTTTTCAGATGATACAGTTGTTGGGTGGAGTCCATTCAGCGTGGTCGCTTGGTCCCAGGGCATTGTCAACTTCCTTCCTTTACTTACGTAAGTGTTACTTTCCATTTAAAATTGTCAATTCTATCAGAAATTTCTCAGTAGAAGCCGGGAGTCTGGATTTGTGCTCAGTTGATGACAATAGGCTCACCCCCTATTACATGGAACTTAAACATAACTGGCGAAATGTGGATGTACTATAGCTACACCTCTACTTAATTTTTTGGGGAAATACAGGCTTGAGATAATATGTTATGTCCTACTTTAACATTTGGTACTTCACTTTGTACAGCATCCCACAAGTAAGCAGGCACACCCTGTATTTATACTTGGAAGCTTTTATTTAGGTTTAAAGTTCTGTTCACGTTTAGTTTTATTACTATTAATTTCTTCTTGAGTATAGCTTTCAATTGTGGGTACCTACATCTATTAACGTGTGCTAGCTGACACATTTGGCATTTTTTTTTTAATATTTTGTGTTTCGTAATGTTAGGTAATTACTTACCTACTATTGTATAGAATCAAGTTCTTTTAACACAACAGACAGCTGTGCTACTGAGGTGTTTGTTACGCTACTTCATCTTCCTAGCTAAAGCGCTAGGAAGTGGTGAAGGGCGCTTTAAGGACTGTCATTATGTAATTTTGACGTATAAAAAGTGCTGACTCTCAGCCTGACTTTTGATTTTGATTTTCTATAAAAGAAGCGTTAATATTTCGTTCACTAGACTAAACTATTGCTGCAATACGTTTCAGGGGGCAGACGCTGGTCAACCTGAACTTCAGCAAGCACGGAGACAAGTACACGAGAGACTTCAGGCCGCCCCGGGCAGCGGGTATTGGGTTACTGGTTACTGCACGAGTCCATGAAAGGGAAGCACGACATGATAATTATGCTATGAGAAGCACACATTACATTCGTTGCAAAAGGGAACCACTTTTTAAACAAATGTTTAAAGTGGCCGATCCTTTTCTTTTAAATTTATTTAAATTAAATTAAATATCTGCCTAATGATGGCAACTACGCCGATTGTGCGAAAAACTATTGTTGGTAAACAAACGCTGAAAACAGAAACAAAAAGAAAAATGTAAGGTTAGCCGTGGGGTTTTCTGACCAGCGGCTCCACAGCATCCGACAACCAAGGTGCATCGTACTTTTCTATTAACATACTAAGGATGCTGTTAGAACTAGACCGCGCTCTTAACAAGATGGAATTTGTTTTTTGCGCATTTTGGCATAAAAATCATCAGTATGCGCAAAAGCGATCTTACTGGACACACTACAATAGCCCGTCAATCCCAAAAGTATCCTGAAGCAGTTTCATTCATTCATTCATTTATTTCATTCATAAAACAATTTACATTGTGTTGAACATATATACACATGCAATTTACTTATAAATACAGAGAACAGCTATGAAATCTTAATTAACCTCCAAATGAAGTTCAAGTACAGTGCTAAAAAACTTTTTAATATAATATGATACAGTTTTAAATATAATGTCGAGGAGGTTTTAAATATAATGTCAAAAAGGTTTTAAATATCAAAAGGAATTAAAATATAATGTCAACAAGTTTTCAATATAATATTAAACAGTTTCAATAATAATGTCAAAGAATCTAAATTATATAATGTCAAAATAAAAACTAGCTCATTTATTATTGGATGACATAAGTTCCGATACATTATACAGACATTTTTCTAACAAAAAGGCTTTTAATTTTGTTTTAAACAGGTGGGTGTTATAAATCAGGACCTTTAGATCAGAAGGCAACTTATTAAAAATCTCTACAGCTTGGTACTTCGAGCAATGCTTTACTGTATTAAATTTTGGTGCTATTCGTTATTTAAAAAATTTTCTTCGCGTGCTCTCTCTAGTCTCACGTTCTTCTTGTGATTCAAACTCATGTAGATACTTAGCAAAATGACTTAACAGCACAAATATGTATAGGCTAGGTACTGTTAATATTCCCAAATTTTTTAAGTAATCTTTGCATGAGATAACTTGTGAAATTTTTACTATTGTCCTTATGGCTCGTTTCTGTAAGACGAACGCTCTCTGCCAGTTGTAACTGTAACTGTTTCCCCAGAGCACGATGCTATACCTTATTCTAGACTCGACCAGCGCATAATATACAGCCTTTAACTGTTCTATGTTCAAAATGTCCCTAAGGCTCCTGAGTGCGTAACATGCTGACGATATGGATGATTCTATAACAGCAAGCTCCGGTTTCCAATTTAAAAGCGAATCTATATTATTCCCTAAGAATTTAACCCTATCCACTGATTCAATCCTATCTCCATTTATTGCTACATCTAAGTTGTCATTTTGACGAGTAGTAGTCTTTATTATATTGTAGCAGTTATTATATTGAATACGCAGGGCATCTAGCGATCTCTTAGTATGCCTTACCCACGAGCCGCTCGTGTAGAACAAATGGCAATACGCTTTAAGGAGAGCAATCTTTACCCCTATACTACCACGAGCGAACCTATGTATCAGCGTGTTGCCTCTGACCGCTAGCAACCTGCACTCACGATCTATATCTTCACCATCTTTGAGGTCTCCGGTTAGAAAGTGTCCCAGATATTAAAATTTATCAACTCTTTTTAGTGGCAGCCCGTTCAGCATTACAACTGGATCGCTATGTACACGTCTACCAGAGGCCTCAAAAACCATGTAAATGTTTTTGTTTACATTGTAAACAAGCCCATGATTAGTGATGATTCGTGGCATGATCGAGCCGGCTGTCGGGCTCAGTACAGTACACGGCGATAAATATTGCACATCGACCTTTGGAAAGAGACAATCGGCTAATTTCGGCTTCGTAGAGCGTTATATCTATCGCACGAAATACAAAAAAATACAGTCCGGGATCTATTAGGAGCTGTTAAACAATTATGATTACTTTGTATAAAATACACCATAATTTCTATAAGTGATGGCTTTAGATTGGGGTAAAATAAAATAAAATAAAACATGTTCACATTATGTTTACGTATTTAATTATTTTGCAAAATTACAGCTGTAGTGTACATAATAAACACCATTATACCTATTGCTAGAATGAGATGTGGCATTTGCAACTCGCTCTTGAACCTTCTTAACATAACTTACATTTGCATCTTCATGTTTTTAAATCGGTCGGCTTCGGTTACAAAATATTTATAAACATTGTAGATAATTTCGCGTGACTGACCTCGTAAAGGTGTCCCTCTTTTTCCTAAAGATGCCATAGTACAACTTTAAATTATTTAAATTTGGGGGTGTTAACAACTCTAAATATATATTTTGAACTGGACTCTACCGCACTCTATCGCACTTGAACAACGATTGACAAAACGTCACATAGGTAGTGTGCGACAGAGATAACGCTCTACGAAGCCGAAATTTGCCGATTGTCTCTTTCCAAAGGTCGATGTGTAATATTTATCGCCGGGTACTGTAATACCATGTCGTCAGCATACAAACGTTGTCTATCCAGCATCCGACACGCATACAACATAGTTGGGAAAAGGCTAGGCAGATGATGTATACAACATGTTTATTTATTAAATTAGATAAACTGACTGTAGGAGAAATGGGGGTGACATAAAAATGTACGCACGCACATAGTCGCACACGTATAAGGTTCTCGGAGCTAAAACCAGTATTAAACATGAAACGACTGCTTACTATTATTGTGTTACGAAATTACCTCTTAGCTCTCTGCGAGCGATATCCGTAGGATATATATAATCTATGATTAAACCGGGGAAGAATCCCGTAGTTTTAAGAACGTTCGCATTCCAATCTGTCTCAATCTGTCAAAAATACCTGTAATTTACCTACATTCTTGACAAGTTTTTGATGTTCACTGTTAGGTCCTGAGATAAAATTTCGAAGATATTCGAACGTTTTTAACTACGAGAACTAGCCTGCAGGTGCAAAGCTCGGCAAAATAGAGTATGGTTATGTAATCTATTGTTTCTATTTCCAGCCCACCAAAGCTGCCTTCAAGGAAGTTCGGAGGTTTCGGCCTGTCTGGGTCAGGCCCCTCCGCCCCGTCGTCGATAGGAGGCTGCGGCTGCGGATAAGGAACTGCATGTCATATGTCCCCAAGTAAACTTGACTGTATAAAATAAGGCTCGTAGGGTTAGTCAAACATAATGTTTTCATAAAGGATGAGTTCTGGCTCTCTTATACTACGAGACGGAAAGACTAGGAGCAAGGGATACACCATCATTCTCCTGCCAGTATGAGATACTATAGAAGAGAGATACTATAGAGATAGAAATATTGAACAAAAAGACATGTTGCGTCTTGGGGTCGACGCAACATGTCTTTTTGTTCAATATTTCTCTATTAGTCGTCATCTCATTGGTCAGCCCCTTTCTCACCATATCATCAATCACACAGTCTGTCCATCATTACTTTGGCTTTCCCTACTCTTGCAGTGATCGCCATTCATACTCAAAACTTTCCTCACTAAATTTTCCCCATTCTTCCGTGTCACATGCCCATACCATGACAGCCAATTTCCGTATACTACTTTGAGACTTCTTCTTTACTTTCGTGTAACACCGTGTGGCGCAATATTTTGATCCATACAAGACAACAGCAGGTCTAGTCCCTTCTGTTTAAGGAGAAAGCGGGTGTCGAAAGACTTATTCTGTTAGTTGCTTCATCAAGCGTAATCGAATCTGAATGGATCCACTCATAAGTCTAATATGTAGCCACAAGGCCCTATATAATTTCTGATATCCTCCCTTTACGAGCAGCATCGCCATCACGGACAGTTAAATCCATGTCGCACTGCCACGTCTGACCATATATAACGTTCTTTAATAAACTGTTCCAGACACTGTTAACTCACAACCTTTATCAAATTGTGTTGGAACTCATCCTTTATGAAAATTAATAGTGTAGTGTGTGAGCATACACCATCAGTCTAATAATGTCTATTAACTATTTAGATCTGATTAAGAGAGAGCTTTTAGGGACAGTAAGATTTACGCAACTACACGGCTGCATGGCAGTAGCCATAGTATTTAACTTAAAAACTCCAATGTGACATATACTGCCATGCACAGTTTTAGCCTTGAATAGAATAGTCGTAAAGAAACATCGTTTTTAAAATGTTTCGTTCAGTAAGTATGTGATGTGATGGGAAAAGCGACAGTATCGCGAGCAGACTGGACTGCTTGTGGGTGAATCGCTGCTGCAAACTCTCCACTTCGATGTTGAGCTTGTAGCAGGGATTCGCATTGTAACTATAATGGCAGTGTAGGTTAAGTGTGTAGGTTACGTTTACTAACATAGGGTTAAGAAATATTGTTACTAACACATTTGAGTCATTGGTTACTCGTACTTGTTTTCTTTAAATATAAATAAAATAAATAGTACGGAATCGTGACTTCCATCTAAAAATCTATTTTAGATCTACATCTAACCTACCTTCACGTATGAATGTAAAGTTCACTTTTTAGGCAGTCGGGTTTTTTGCTTTATATTTTTTTTTTAACTCTGCTATCGTATCTGGTGCATTTATGATTTGATGAAACTCAGCGATGTGATTCCACTATTCAAATCTGGCAGCTTAAATATTTTATGCGGCCTTCTCAAATGTCAATTTTTGGCATCGTTCGTCGAGTCGTTGAGCTCCACAAGTTCCGATTTGAGCTGCACGATTACTGAAAAATGCTTGCAATGACTGGAATGGTCCACTCTAATCTGTATGGTTCTTTCCTCAAAAGGCCATCAGGCACAAATCTACATAGTCTTCACATGATCTGACCAAGACTATTTCTGGACTTTAAATTAAAACTAATGTAAATGTCGACTTCATCTAGCTTTTTTAAATAATTTGACATGTAAAAGTGATTCTGAGATCTGAGGGCACGGCAGTGCCCCCGCCAAGTCGAGCAAAAAAGCGGCACAGCCGTACCATCCGGTAGGCGACTGAATAATTATCCGACTTGGTATTACATGGATCTCACAACTTTTTACGGTAGAAGAACTGAGCTGCGAGACTTGTTTTTTTTGCAAGTTATGTTTTCCTAACTTTTTAATAACTTTATTCTGCGTTTATTAGTAAGAGCGTTGCTGTTTAAAAAATCGCACGTACATAAAAGTGGTAAATTAAAACACAGTTATAACTATTCATAATTTTATTATCAGATAAAACGGATGTTGTAAAACTAAATAAATAATATTCATTAATATTATATACGTATTTTATTTCTTTAGTCAATCCTATGTGTGTTTATGGCAAAAGTCTGTACACATTTAGCAGACATCTGTTTGTGAGTTGGATAACTAAAGAATCGCATAAATGTAGTCAGCTGTCTGGATCTATCTCTTTTGTCCACTATTCATGGCAACAGTAGCTATATATGTCGTCTATGGCCTCTACTTACTATCCAACGTCCATCTTTGTTACGTTATCAAGTCGACTCTTATAAACCTTTATTAGTTTACTTTTCCGCTAAACGTTATCCCATGTTATCCCTTCCAGTTTAAGCGCGTGCAGTTCCCTGTGAAAGTATGCTTCGCGATGACTATCAATAGGGTCAGACACTGAAGAATGCTGACCTCGGAACAAGCTGCTTCTCACACGGACTTTAGCTACGTAGGTACTGTTGTCCTGCGTCACCAGCCCAGACTGAATTATATTTTGGGTGCTGAGAACAAAACTACAAACTTAGTACACCTATAGGGAACCTTTATAAAATTTGGCTGTTATTGTAGTATATTGTGGTCGGTTACGCCTTCCACTCAAAGTCGTAGGCGGAAAAGCGAATCCCACAAAATAGTGGAGTGAAGATAACTACGACGAAGTTATCCTTCGAACTATCTATGTACCTATGGTTAAACTGACGATACTAGTAGACAGTTTAGGATATGTATCCTACACCACATTGACAATGCCACCTTGAGGCTTTATTTACTCTCTAATCATTTATCATTTTAGCTTAATAATATGACACTCAAAAAACTCGTACCTAAATAATAAGTACCAATATACCTACTTAAATCACATGGTAACAATGTTTTATAAGTAAACACACCAAATAGTATTCTACATAAATTGGACGGAAAATGTTACTACAATCTAACCACAAATATGCATACATAAACATGCTAAGTACATTTTATTATTGGTAAATTACGGTCTGGTGTTTACCTAGTTAATACTATGGAAGAGGTGACACATTATTTGGCAGTTGTTGTTGTAGGTAAGTTCAGAGATATTATGACTAAGTTAGTGAGCGGAGTTCGCACAGTTGGCCATTTTCGAGGTGGCACATGGGTGGCACATACATAGTTACGCAATCAGGCAAAGAAGGACCAGTAATTAAGACCTAACCTTGAATGGCCTGATTTGTGTCATTTTTTGTAACCCAGCACATGCACTGTACAATCTATAAAATTCCTTTAGAGTCAAAAATACTCCGATTGTGAAACCACTTAAGGTCGCACAGAGCGTCTGGTGCTAATTGAAGCGAGCGCGGCTCTGGCTAGAATGGGCGGTTGTCGCGCTATTTTAGTTTTTTTTTTGAGATATTTTTTTATAGAGGAAACTACAGGTGACCGTGTTTCTAAAGTACGACTTTTAGATCATCATTATCAGCCTATAATGTGTCCACTGCTGGGACACAGGCCTCCTCTCAGTGAGAGGGATTGCGCCGTAAACTACCACGCGGGTCCAGTGCGGGTTGGTAGATGTCACATGTCTTCGATTTTTTGTTCTAGGACATGCCAATTTCCTCACGATGTTTTCCTTCACAGTTTTGAGAGCAGTGGTGATGAAATAATTAACACAAAGTAAAGCGCCTGACTGGGTTCGAACTCACGACCTACAACTCGTAAGTCGCGGCCGTTACCACTTGGCCACCACTGCTGCGACTTTTAGATGGAATCCTTGAATATCTTACATATTAATTGCATAGATAAATGATAATTGGATGCAACAAGGGATCAAACGAATGCAATTATTTCGGATATAATATTCATATTCGGTGCGTCTTTATTGTGTGAATCTCCTTCACTATGTTATTTCGCTATTAATTGTCTAGTACAGTTGCAGAACTTGGTTTAATTAGTGGACTTAATGCTCCAGCTATGTAGCCGTCAGTTCATAGATGGCGCTGCTAACACACGTTTTTTGTACTTGCCACTCGGTCTATATCTAGATTATTTCTATTCCTAGATTATAAAGCTATAGTCTGCGTGGTGTCTAATAGTCTAGAGCAGAAAAGGTGATGGGCAGCACAGCCACTGGTTCGGAGAGTTTCGGCTTGTTGATGTAGATGCTCCAAGTGCGCTTGTCCAGGTCGAAGATTCCTGAAAATCGATCATTATTTTAATATAAAGTAAGTCTTGCAAGTTTGTATGTAGGGGGTAGTTTGTATCTTTAAATGATTTTATTTCTATAAGTAGGTTTGTATAAACACTTTTACACATCAATCATATTATTAAAACTAGATGAGGTCGGCGTTTCCTATCTGACTACTCTGAGAAGAAAGACCGAAACAAACTCAGAGGTCACAGTCTCTTTTAAAGTCCAGACATAATCTTGGTCAGATCATGTGAAGACCATGTGGATTGGTGTCTGAAATGGTATTCCGAGGAAAGAACCAAGCAGACTGTCTTATGTAATTTTGACGTTCAAAAAGTGCTGACTCTCAGCCTAGTTTGAATAAATGACTTTTGATTTCGATTTTGATTCGACGATTCGCAATCAATATTGTAGAACTGTCAAAATTAAAGCCATTCCTGCACCCTAATTGCGTAACACATCATTAATCAGAATCTGAATCATTTTGAAGCTTATTGTTAATCCATTGCTTCATATGTTTGTATAATTCGTCTGCTCAACAACGTATATAACGTAACGAATGTGGTGGAACTGTCAAAATGAAAGCAATCCCTACTGATCGTGTGATACGCAAGTACCTCTTTAGTTAGTGTGATACGCAATCGACCAATGGGACTTTCTATTTTTTATTTATTGCTTCCAAGTAATTTTGTTTATGTCATGGTACAATTGTGTGTTTAGTTTAATATGTGATCTATTCCTGTGCGAGTCGCAATAAATACTTTTTCTTTCTTTCTTTTCTTTCAATCACCCAGCAGGTTCCAGTAGGAACCTGAGAAAATAAATTATAGAAACAAAATAAATGCAATGCGCTGACGATGTGAGCAGTGGTGGCCCAATGGTAAAGAACGCGGCTTACGAGTTGTAGGTCGTCGGTTCGAACCCAGACAGCCGATTTACTTTGTGTTTATTAAATCGTCACTACTGTTCTCAAATCGCACTATCTCATAGAGAGGAGGCCTATAATGTACCAGCAATGGGAACTTATTGGGCTGATTCGTTTTATGCACTTATATTTATTCCTCTAATTTATTGCACCTACCACTGTTTGTCTCTGCATAACCCAAAGGGCAACTGGTGGAAAATACCTATAGCATCGAGTAAGCCTCTGTACATGTGTGTGCTTAAAGTATTAAATCTATATAAATAAAGAGACAAGTCCTGACTGACTGACTGACTCATCAACGCCCAGCCCAAACCCTTGGACCCAGAAAGCTGAAATCTTGCACAGAGGTTCCCTTTATAATGTAGACAAGGAATAAGGAAGGATTTTTCGAAATTCAACCCCTGAGGGAGTTAAATAGGGGATGAAAGTTCATCGCGGGCGAAGCCGCTGGCAAAAGCTAGTAACTAAATATGAGAAGTAGACGATCAACTGTCACATGCCATTTACCTGCAGCTATAGTCATGATGATGTCACCGGGATGGTCCTGGAACAATCGGAAGTCTTTGTCGCTGGTGTCTGACAGGATCTCGGCGACGTCAGTGCGGCTGCGCGGTTTCGGGTACCCGTGGATCACCTTCAGACGCGCCACACTACTGTCGATGATGGGGCCCGTCACCTCCGTCACGTTGGTTCGCTGGTATCTGTGGAGAGACCAGCTCTGTGAGGACAGTTGTTTGCTTTCTTAGTCAATATTTACAATATACACATGTAGCTGGGATTTCTTGTCAATAAAGGGAAGAGGTAGTAGAGGGGCTTTTGGCTAAGTAATTACAGACGTAAGGATCGAGCGATCAGCTAGAGCGATAAATAAAATCATCTTCATCATCTGCCTAGCCTTTTCCCAACCTTGATGGGGTCGGCTTCCAGTCTTAACTGGAGCAGCTGAATACCAGTATTTTACATGAAGCGACTGCCTATCTGACCTCCATAACCCAGTAGCTAGGTAACATGAAATCCCGTGGGGACTGGTTGTCAGTGTCACGTGTCACTTTCGGGCTTCTGATGACCCGTAACGACTGTCAAAGATCTACTAATAGCAGCCGGGACCAACGGCTTAACGTACTTTCCAAGGCACGGAGGGGTTGGTATGTAAAGATGGTTACCCATCAACAGACCGACCGTGTCAAGCGTAGCTTAACCTGTTCGATGAATCCGTATGGTTTATAATACTTAGCTATAAACCTGCAATAAACAAAATATAGAATACTGTGTGACGTTTGTGCTGACGCTACAAATCACTGATATCGTTTAGGTAATAAATAATAGAAGACAGTCAAAATGTATGCTTCTACTAGCATTAAATGCGAACATCTTGCATACCATGTGTGTAAACTCATGTTTTGATGAATGATCTAATTATTTTTGATTAAATGAACTTATTTCAAACGTGATTTCAAAAGTAATAATGCAATCTGAACTCACTTATTGCAGTGCACCAGAGGCTCCTTATCATACTTCTGTATGTTGAGCTGCGAGCGATCTCCCTTGAGGTCGGGAGACACCTCTACGTTGTACACCTGGCGGTCTCCCCAGCTGTTGGTCCAGATCATGTTGACCGAGAAGCCGTTGCCAATGCCCAAGCCTTCGTCGCGTAGGATCTGCTCCGCTTCGCCGAAGTTCTTGGAGGCAAGCATGGCTCGCGTGAGGAATGTCCGCGCTGGATGGCATATATGGAGAGGAGTTATTGAAACTGTGACTATAGGGATACTGTCCTAATAAACCACTTAGCAGGGAGGTGGAGCAGGAGGTGGGACATCAGATTTTGCCTTTACTTAAAAATACACTATACTAAATACTTAATACACTGTACTAAATGCTTTCCCTTCACCGTTTTGATGCGGTGATGAAATAATTTACACAAAGTCTGCTTGTCTGGGTTCGAACCTACGACCTACATCTCGTAAGTCGCGGCCTATACCACTGGGCCAGCACTGCTCTCACGGTCATGTAATTAAAAAGATACTATTTCATCGTGCCTTGTACTCGTATGTTGTATTATGTCTTTTAGGTGCACCAAATAAACGATTTAACTATCTATCTATCTCGTCATTTCAGCCGAACGACGCCCACTGCTGGACATAGGCATCCCAAAAGGAGGTGGGTTGCCATAATCGCCACGCTACGGCAGGCAGGTTGGCGATCGCAGTATAGAGGTGAAATGCATAGAGAACGCTGCTGGCCATTCTCAGTTCGCAGTTCTCGTAATTTTAAGAACATTCACAGTCTGATCTCAGGCTTAATCTGTCAAAAAGACCTCGAGTTTTCTTACATTTTTGACAAGTTATTGACATTTGATTGTTACCGAGATGAGACTGCGACTAGATTGTGAACGTTTTTAAACAGTTTTGTTTAGCTTGTCCTGTTTGGGTCAAAAGTACCTATATGAAATTTTATTCAGGTTACGCTACGCCCCAGGATTCTATTTTACCGGATTATTTTTTAGCTTTTAGTTAAAACTGTGTACCTACAGGAAAAAAAAAACTTATTTCAATTACGAGAATCAACCTTCTGACGTATGAACGTAAACGATTCAAGAGGAGTATGTAAGGTTCATAGCAGGTGGCGTTCTGTAGTTTTTGCCTACCCCGATGGGCAGAAGGCGTGAGTTTATTTTAGTTCATTTATTGTTTTTTGTTTCAACATCACGCCTTGTTTCCCCGAAAGGTTGTGTAGACGTGTACCTATAGTACACTCACATTTTTCCGGTTAGGTATGTTTAAGTCCCATGTAACCTATTACAGGGCGAGCCTATTGCCATCAACCGGGCACAAATCTCTAGATTTGCCGAGCTGATACTGAGAAATTCCAGACAGAAAAACTCAATAACACTTTACCCGACCTGGGAATTTAACTCAAGACCTCATGCTCAGTAGTAGCGCTTGCGACCACTACACCAACGAGGCAGTTGAGTTAGTCGAGTGGAGTTTATGTATGTTTGTAGGTATAAAAACTTTGTCTAAAAAAACAATCGAATTCTAAAAAATACACTCATCATTTCAGCCGAAAGACGTCCACTTTACGTCATAGGCCTCCCTCAATTTGAGCGGGTTTGCCATAATCGCCACGCTTGGCAGGAGGGTTAGCGACCGCAGAATGGTGGTAAAATGCATAGAGAACGCTGCTGCCCATTCTCTAGTAAGTCCCTTTGTCGCAAAATCGGTGAACATACAAAAATAAAACACAAAACAAAAAAACATGCGGCCGAACACGGCCTCCTCCTTTTTTGAAGTTGGTTAAAAAGGACCACGTTGCGATTTTCGATCCGACATTATTACTCACGTGTGTTGCCATGCTTCAGGATCAAGGGGCTTAGGGTGTTGATGGAGAAGACCAGGCCGTTCTCGTTGTAGCCCATGGTGTACCCTGGCATGTGGCCCGCATAGCAGAGCGACGCGAACCTTTCCTCTACTGCCTATTGAAAAGTTCCGTCGGATTAATATATGTATAGTTCAGCGAGGCAAGTTTCAACTAGGTGGCTATAAAGATAGAGGACCAAATAAGCAATAGATTGAAACTGTGAAAGATTTCATGGCTAGAGTGGGGGGTGACTACTGACTGAGAAGACGGGTAATAGATATGTATGAATGAATACATGCTGCGCCGACTACAATGGCTTCTTAGTAGACTCCCACGAACAAACTCATCTGAATCGGGCGAATCATCACTTTATTTAAACACGACACGCACGAAGATGAATTATCTGTGGGTGAATCGGCAATTCCAGGTCCAGGTATTAGGCAATTGGTACGTTTTGTATTTCCTTAATTTTTCGTGGCTTCCTTAACATTTTATTATCCATTACCTAGTATTTCTGGAACTGTCGATTGGCCCCTAAATAAATGCTCTTCGTGCGAGTCGTCCATAGAAAATATTATATTATTAGCTTTTACTAGCGGCTTCGTTCGCGTGGAAGTCGAAAATGATCCCGCAGGAACATACTACCGGGATAAAAGTATCCAGGTTGTAAACTGTACGTGTACCAAATGTAATCCTAAGCTTGAGTAACAAACATACAAACATCTAAACATCCAAACTTTCATACTCATAATATTATGTATTAGGAAGCAGCATTCAAAAGTGACGATTTGCCTGTTTCGGGCAAGTTAATTCGGGCTAGTCGACTAATAAGCCAAATTAATTGGGTCCATATCCCAATTAATTTGGCTTATTAGTCGACTAGCCCGGGGATGGTAAGATGGCAATAAGATGTGGTAGGACGTATTCAAAGTCCTGTACTACTATGGATGCATGGAGTTCTTTGATTCAAAGACCAAGGACCGAAATTATTCGCACACGGTCCTTTTGGTATCGAAAGTAGTCATGGTAGGTTAAAGCTAGCAGTATATACTCACTCCAGCGTCTCTGTCTTCTGGGGTCGGTATGATATGTGCAGACATGATGTAGAAATGGTTCAGAGTCTCGTGGAACGCGTCTTCAGTGTGACCCAGTAATGTCTGTCAACATAACAAATGTTTAAAGTACCTTCGTGCAATGTATTAAAACTACCTACAGTGTTTGTAAGATATCACAGGGGCAATACTCGTGAACGTTCACAGTCTGATCTCAGTCTCATTCTGTCAAAAATACCTCGACTTTCCATACATTTTGGACATTTTCGACTGTCGCCGAGATGATACGATTTTGAACGTTTTTAATAACGATAATTAGCCTTCAGATCATCATCATCTGCCTAGCCGTTTCCCAACTATGTTGGGGTCAGCTTGCAGTCTAACCAGATACAGCTGAATACCAGTATTTTACATGAAGCGACTGCCTATCTGACGTCCACAACCCAGTTACGGGATAATACGATTCGCCATGGTAAGACTGGCTGTCAGATTTTTTAAGATATCTGATGCGGAACGAAAATCTAGTTTATTCGAGAATTATTTAGACACCAGTCTTACCGAGGGATATCGTATTGCTCAGTAACTGGGTTGTGAGGTTGTGAGGTTGAGGTCAGATAGCCAGTCGCTCCATGTAAAATACTGGTTATTCAGCTGTATCCGGTTTGACTGGAAGCTGACCCCAGGGGAAAACGCAAGCAGCTGATGATTAACTATTTAGATAGATCTGCATTGATAGATCTGATCTGATTGCACTGTGCCGGATCCGTGATCGAGCTCATGTCTCCTCTGAATGAGAAGTGGCCCCATAGCTAAAAGTTATAGGCAATAACCCCATGAAGCAGTGGTGGCCCAGTGGCAACGGCTGCGACTTAAAAATCGTAGGTCGTAGGTTCGAACCCAGACAGGCGAATTACTTTGTGTAAATTATTTCATCACCACGACTCGCAAAACGGTGAAGGAAAACATCTTGAGGAAACCGGAAAGTCATAGGACCAAAAATCACAATCATGTGACAACTACAACCACTAACCCCACTGGGCCGATTCTATCTCACATAGAGGAGGCCAGCAGTGGGAAAGTTATAGGTTGAATAAGGTAGATGGGTCTTACGGCTTGTGGGTTTTTAATGGCGATGGAGCTGCAACCGCCAGTGTCGTTGCGCGGGATGTGGTTGTCATTCACGTTGCCGATCAGGTCGTCCATCTGTAGCAGGAACAGCTGCGAGAAAAATAATTCAAATCAAATCAAAATATTTTATTTCACATAAAACTGCATGGGCACTTAAAAAACGTCAGAAGCTAGGTGCACGGTTCCAAATTGTCGCTTCCTATGGAGAAGAGCCGGCAAGAAACTCCACGGTTACTCTTTTAAAATAATTGTCTATAACAATGTTTTCAAATTACAGGAGGACAGTGCAAGCCTGTCAATAAGTACCAGGTACTTAGAGGAATGAAAATACAGAATAGAAAATCGTCTACAAATCTACAATCTGTAAGGCCTACAACGTTCTCTCATTCACATTAAGTGAAATAATCTACATAAATAAAATGAACCTATTTAAACACAGTGACATGATTTCCATGACAATCACAAAAAAATCGTCGATATTAAAATTGATGTATAATGTTAAATAATGACGAGATTATGTCAGCATTGTAAAAATAAAAAGAATATTGTAATTTGGGAGCAGTTAATAGACTTTCACATAGTTATGCTGTTAATGAGGTACCAGGGAAGCCACATGTGCAGAAGGAATTAATGCCAAACTTGAAGCCTTGCTTAAGGTATAAACAGACATGGTAATGTTACGAGCTAGGGGTTCGCGACAATTAAAAACTGCCGATATGAATTACCAAAAATAACACTTTAATTTAAACTCACTAATAACACAACACAATAGCACTACGGATCACTCTTAAGTCGCACTTGAAGATCGCTTTAGATGTTCTCGCATGTATCGCTTCCAATGAACTACCCCGGGACGCGCTCCGTTCCCGCTTATATAGGGCCCTCGGATAGTTCCAGAACCTTCTACCGTAGAAGCATCTAGAATGTTCGAGTACATATCGGCCTTGACCGAACACATGTCGATAGTTCCAGAAAGTTCTAGCATCGAACTTTCTAGAAAGCTCCTGACCATTAATTCCGCTATTCGATAAGAGATGGCGCTAGTGGTAACCAAACATCAATCGTGTGGCTCAACACTGCCCCCACCTAAGAAATGCTCGTCCCGAGCATTATCGGCCCCATAATAACGCGCCAGTCGATCCACATGGACTATCTTAGGAGTACCTCTTGCACCTTTCTGTATCCGGTAGGTAACGTCATTTATCTTTGTCACAATCCGGTATGGTCCGTCCCAGTTAGCTTGAAGCTTAGGAGATTTCCCTTTTCTGCGAACTGGATTGTGCAACCACACTAGTGAACCTTCGTCAAACCCTTTATTGTTCATTTTGCGGTCATAACGGGTTTTCATCTTTTCAGACATTTGCCGGCCTGATTGTCTGACGTGCTCATAAATGTCATTCATCTTGTTCCGCAAGTCATTCGCATAATCGGTTATACTGCGTGGGGCATCAGGTGGTATTCCAGTGATCAGGTCTGCAGGCAGCCGTAATTCCCTTCCAAAGTTTGCGAAAGCTGGTGTCACCGATGTGCTTTCGTGAACAGCGCTTCGATATGACAACAAAAACGGTTGTATGTGCTTGTCCCAATCTCGTTGCCGATTTTCCACAACTTTGGCTAGGTACCTCTCTAATGTCTGATTGAATCGTTCCACCATTCCATCCGATTGTGGGTGGTAAGAAGTTGTTCTTGTTTTATGAGTACCCATCACTCGACAAGTTTCCTGGAATATTTGAGACTCAAAATTCCTTCCTTGATCACTGTGAATCTCTAAAGGTACTCCAAAACGACAGAAGACTTCATGAACTAATTTATCGGCAACTGTTGAAGCTTCTTGATTTGGAATGGCGAAGACTTCCGGCCACTTAGTGAAGTAATCCATCACAACCATGAAATACTTGTTACCACTTTCACTTTCCGGAAACGGCCCCGCAACGTCAAGGGCTATCCTCTCCCATGGTGCACCAACATTGTACAATTTCAATGCACCTCTGCTACGCGTCTGAGGTCCCTTTACAGCTGCACAACTTGTAGATTTGCGACACCAGTCCTCGACATCGTCCCGACAGTGGACCCAGTAAAACCGTTCTCGTATCTTCAGTAGAGTCCGTTTTACTCCCAGGTGACCTCCTGAACAACCATTATGGTACAGCTGCAGAACATCCGGTACTTGAGATTTAGGGACAACCATTTGCAAGTGACAGCTGTTTCCCCGAGCATTTTCCCATTTACGGCACAGGACTCCATCTTGAATCACCAAGCTGTCCCATTGGGCCCAATAGCTCTTTGTGATCGAACTCATTGCTGAGACGTCGCTCCACCTGGGCTTAGGAGCTCTGGCCTTTATCCACTCCAGAATCGGCTTGATGTCTGAATCTTCCTGCTGTGCACGTTGTAGGCTTTCCTTCCACTCGTTGCTGAGGTCCGTCCTGAGCATCCTCACAGGTACCACTTGCTTACTCTCTTGCCTAGTACAGTGCTTGCAGTCTTCAGGACAAGGTCTTCTTGACAATGCATCTGCGTTGCCATGAGATTTCCCGCTGCGATGTTCCACCACAAAGTCGTATTCCTGTAGTAGCTCAATCCATCTCGCAACTTGTCCTTCTGGATTTTTGAACTGCAATAGCCATTTCAGTGCAGCATGGTCGGTACGTAAATGGAATTTCCGCCCCAGAAGATATTTGCTAAAATGCTGCAATGACTTTACCACAGCAAGCAATTCCCGTCTCGTGACACAATAGTTCCTCTCCGGCTTTGACAACGACTTGCTGAAGTACGCTAT
The DNA here is from genome assembly GCA_949987655.1 of Polymixis flavicincta. NCBI lineage: Eukaryota > Metazoa > Arthropoda > Insecta > Lepidoptera > Noctuidae > Polymixis > Polymixis flavicincta. Next base: position 1,795,642 of record OX465171.1, on the reverse strand, counting down.
CACAACCTCTTGATCACCATTCCGTTGAGACAACACACCACCAAGTCCTATGTCACTCGCGTCTGTGTCAACTATAAATTCCTTGCCTGCATCAGGGTACCCCAAAATAGGTGTTTTGCATAGTCGGTCCTTTAACTCCTGGAATGCGATATCGCAACTTTCATCCCAGCTGAAATGTCGCTTCTCTTCGGTTAGCTTATGCAGGGGTTTGGCTATATCTGCAAAGTTCTTAACAAATCGCCGATAATAAGAGCACAACCCCAAAAACGCTCTGACCTGCGTGTTGTCTTTTGGAACTGGCCAATCCTTGACAGCGGCGATTTTTTCTGGATCCGTGCGGATACCTTCTTCCGACACTACATATCCCAAAAAGCTAACTTGCCGTTTGAATAGTGAACATTTTTTCGGACTCAACTTGAGGTTGGCACTCTGGATCTTCATGAGCACGCGTTCCAGGTTTTGAAGATGTTCTTCAAACGTACGGCCTACGATGATGATGTCATCCAAGTAGACCAGACAGGCATCGCCAATCAACTTAGTTAGTACAAGTTCCATCAACCTTTCAAACGTTGCCGGAGCGTTGCACAATCCAAACGGCATAACTTTAAATTGCCACAGACCCTTTCCTGTCGAGAATGCTGTTTTCTCTTTGTCCTTGGGGTCAATTTCAACTTGCCAGTAGCCACTTTTCAGGTCCAGCGTGCTAAACCACTTTACTCCAGTAAGCATGTCCAAAGTGTCATCAATTCTTGGCAAAGGGTAGCTGTCCTTCTTCGTAACGTCATTCAGACGACGTTAGTCAACACAAAACCGCATGCTGCCGTCCTTCTTCCTTACCAGCACTACCGGTGAACACCATGGACTAGATGAAGCTTCAATAACACCATCCTTCACCATTCCCTCAATCATGGTTTCTACTTCCTTTTCACGCGCTACCGGCAATCGCCTTGGCCGCTGACGGATAGGCAACTCTTCTCCTGTATTTATTTTGTGTTGAACTAATCCAGTCTTCCCAATGTCACTATCGTTTAGGGAGAAAACTTCGGCGTACTTCAGTAACATCTTCTTCGCCTTGCCCATCTCATTTTGAGACAGAGCGCTGCGACACTCTTCTAAAAGTGTGGTCACTCTCGTTTGTGCATCTTTGCTGGGGGTCCCAGTCGATGGATATTGGCATTGACGCAGCCAATCCACTTCCTCGCAAGTACCAATCAGTGTGCCTTTTTCAATAGTCTGTTCCTGATCACAAAGGTTCAGCACACGTACCCCTGAGATGTCGGTGGCTCTGACCAAAGTTCGTGCCACTTTCCATGGAAGGTCATTGTCTACCCTTTCCACGAGTACACAACGATGAGTTTGCCCAGAATTCCGAGGAAGACTAACCGGCACAATCGTTTCTGATCTCGGAGGAAGAACAATTTCCTTAAGGCTGTACACATTCCCTGATAACGCCCCTTCCATAAAAAGTTCCTCTCGTCCACATTTCATAACTCCCTGCTTGACGTCAATCTCGCAAAAATTCTTCCTCATAAAGTCAAGACCCAGGATGCAATCGTCCATTATATCAGCCACGATGACATTATGCAGGTAGGTCCTGTTGCCTAGCTTCAACTCCATTTCCTTCTCTCCACGGACGGGTATGCGCTGACCGGTGGCTGTCACCAAATTAATGCATTCCCGGTTGTATGTGGAGTCCCCAAGGAGCCGACTCATAACTTTGGAACTGACGACCGTACGAGAGGCTCCCGTGTCTATGGTCAGCTTACAGGGCATTCCGTTGATCTCACCCTTGATGATTAAGGTGTTCCCGTCATGGGTTTGTGTGATCGAAATCCTTGGGGCTCTTTGAACATCAGCCAGCACCCGCCCCGCAGTCCTGGCTATTACTCGTTTCCCTGCTGCTGCTGGGTAGTGCTGTTAGCCGCGCTACCCTCTGGAGACCGGCCATCTTCCCTTTCTGCAGTTCGCTTAGGGCAACTGGGTCGAAGGTGGCCCCTTTCCCCACAGCCGTAGCACCTAGGGCTGTATCCTTTACGATCGCGAACTGTAGCCGCTACAACCTCCCTGACGCGATGGGAACGATGATCCTGCCGCACAGCTTCCACCTCCAGAGCATGGGCCAAGGCGTCCTTAAGCGTCCCGTGGTGACCGAGTCTCACAGCAGCTCTAACTTCAAGGTCCCGGATGCCGTCGATGAATGCCTGCACCAGGTTCCCATCAATAAGTGCAGTTACGGACTGGTACGCTTTTCGAACCAGCTTCTCCACTTCAAGGGCCCACTGCTGCAGGTTTTCGTTACTGCGTTGCACACGATCCTTGAGCTGCGCACGAAACACATGTTCCAGGTGAGCGTCGCCATATCTAGCCTCCAATGCCTCGAGGAGCTGCTCGTAAGTCACTTCCTTACCGAGAGCTTCCAGCACATTTAAAGCCTGGTCACGCAGGCCTAGGGTGAGGGCAGTCATGGCCTGACTTTTATTCCACCCGTTCGCTTTCATGACAGCCGCAAACTGAATTTTGTAGGCCGACCAGGAAGAAGTCCCGTCGTACGGCGGCACTTTGAATCCACGTAGCGAAGGTGTTGTGGCTACGGGAGCTGCGATTCCATCCCCAAGTTTGAGGTTACCCAACTCTTGCTTCACATCAGCAATGACGTCACTAAACTTGCTGATCTGAGTTTCAGCTTCTGACAAGCGGTTGTCATGCTGGGCAACCTTCTCCTTCACCTCCTTCATGTCTTTCCCGAAGGTTGCGTGAAGGTCCTTTATGAGGAGCATCTGCTCTTCCTGGCGGTGCACCTGCTCCTCCTTATCCCGTTTGAGCTGTTCTTCCAACTGACGGGCCTGCTCCTCCTGTCGGCGAGCCTGCTCCTCCTGTCGGCGAGCCTGCTCCTCCTGTCGGCGAGCCTGCTCCTCCTGTCGGCGGGCCTGCTCCTCTTTATCCCGTTTGAGCTGTTCTTCCAATCGGCGGGCCTGTTCCTCCTGTCGGCGGGCCTGTTCCTCCTGTCGGCGGGCCTGTTCCTCCTGTCAGCGGGCCTGCTCCTGCAACATCATCATCAAAGCAGCAAAATCTGGTGCTGGTGATGCTGGAGCAGCTGTGGACGGGCCGGCCTCTGTGGTTGGTAGCTGGCCCTCCGACGCCTGTGGCATTGCTCCACCAAATCGCCTCTGGTCCGTCTCCTGCTGGCGTTGACTCCGGGTACGGATACCCTCCGTGTCGTCTTTAGGTAAAATCGGCATGATTTTAATCCTTGCTTCTGACACCAATTGTTACGAGCTAGGGGTTCGTGACAATTAAAAACTGCCGATATGAATTACCAAAAATAACACTTTAATTTAAACTCACTAATAACACAACACAATAGCACTACGGATCACTCTTAAGTCGCACTTGAAGATCGCTTTAGATGTTCTCGCATGTATCGCTTCCAATGAACTACCCCGGGACGCGCTCCGTTCCCGCTTATATAGGGCCCTCGGATAGTTCCAGAACCTTCTACCGTAGAAGCATCTAGAATGTTCGAGTACATATCGGCCTTGACCGAACACATGTCGATAGTTCCAGAAAGTTCTAGCATCGAACTTTCTAGAAAGCTCCTGACCATTAATTCCGCTATTCGATAAGAGATGGCGCTAGTGGTAACCAAACATCAATCGTGCGGCTCAACAGTAATATTATTGTTGTACTAGAATCAAAATAGTATATTTTGGATTTTCACATTTACATAGAAGCGGAAGGCTTAAATTGAATACTCTCGCTGTTGTGCTAAATAACGTTGAGGGTGTTATTGCCCATGAGAAAGTCAGAGGGGTAATACACAATCAGTAGGAATCGCTTTCCTTTCGACAGTTCCACAATATTCATGGCGTTGTTTACGTTGCTAAGCAGATTTTTTTTTCAAACATATGAAACAATGGATGGAACCTTCCAAATGATTCAGATTCGGAATAACAGTGTGTTAAGCAATTGGGGTGCTGAATGATGTCCTTTGGTAAGATTATGTGTCTCATCGTGTATGACTGGCTGTGTAAAAACGTAGATATATTTATTATTTTTGTACTTTCATAATACCTACTGCTTGTGGGAATGAATACTGCAAGAGGGATGAGAATAGTAGTGTTTAGATCGAATGGACCTACTGCAAATATCATTTGGAAACCTTCCGGTTTTATGGTAAGTATGAACGCCTGGGCTAAGTTTATTAGCAATGTGTCTGATGTGCATGTGTGTCGATTATTGTCTACACGCGCTCTCTTGTCAGTGTTATTGTGCTCTGTCAGTCACGTTATACTATAATTAACTTTATTCAATTAAGTAGTTCTATCATTCAAATTGCCTTTGTTCTTATTTCATCAGTTCTAGGTCGTGGGTTCGAACCCAGACAGGCGCTTTACTTTATGTAAGCCATTTCATAACCATTGCTCTCAAATCTATGAAGCAAAACTTCGTGAGAAAACCGGTGTGTCCTAGAACCAAAAATTCCAAGTTAAGTGACATCTATTACCCCGCACTAGGCCCGCGTGGTGGATTGTAGCCCACTAAACTCCCTCTCGAGGGAAAGTCTTGTGTCCCAGCTGTGGGGACATATAAGCTGATTGTGATGTGTTGGGTATGATTATCATTATTAATTTGAAATATTCTAACGTCGCTATGTCCTAGAACCAAAAATTCTAACCTGTCCTAGGCCTGCATGGTGGATTGTAGGCACAGAACGTTTTTTATCTGTTCTGTGAATAGAGCCCACTTCCTGTCGAAGAGAGAAAGCCTGTGTCAGCAGTGTGAACATTATATGCTAATTATGCTACCTGATGGAAAGGCACATTGGCGCCATCTGCGACTCCTTGTATCTCCTTGACGTAGTAGGGGAACTTCTTCTTCATGTTAGCGAGAGTCTTGTCATAGGCACTCCTGCCGGTGTCCGTCTTGTACTCCTTCTCGAAGTCCCGCAGGTTCTCGTATGTGGCTATGAAGCTCTTGATCACCGATGAGAAGGTGCGGCCCTAGGAATATCAAGGTACTTTTTTAACTTATTAGCTTCAACTAACAACTGGTAGCAACTGGTAGGTCAGCCTACTTAAATCGTGTGTTAAAAAGTAGTTCCTTTTTGAGGCGTTCTCTGTAATTAGAGTCAATTTGAAATTCAGGGCAGCCGCGAAATTGGAAATGGCAAATAGAAAAAAAACCTTGGAAGTTTTGAATTTGCATACCCATTAAACGTAGTTTCCGAAAGATCATCATTATCTAAACCGTTAGATTATAGTTTTTTTAAAGGTTAACGAATGTAGACAGCATGATATTAAACAGCAGATTAAATGGAATAATCTTGTGTAGACTATATGGATAGCCAGTCGCTCCATGTAAAATACTAGTGACCAGCTGCTTCTGATTAGACTGGAACCCGGCCAACATAGGGAAAATATATTGCATACATACATTACATGCATACATAGGAAAAAGGCCAGATAGATTGATTGAAACCTACGGTAAGGTCTGATTACGTGGTTGAGCTTTAGAGCTGTGAGGAACAGGGTGTAAAGTTCACTCATCCACGCAGGCGCGGTCGCAGCCGAACTTGGGGGGGGGTGGTGTCACAGACAAAGAATATCTACATATAGTTACACTAAGAAAATGTATTATATTTTCGAAAAATTAAAATTTTGAGAAGGTTTACGGGTTTGAGGGGGTCATGAGCCCTAGGAAACCCCCTCAGATCGCGCCTGCATCCACCATAGAAAAGGCAGGATCCTCCGATCAAACGGGTGTTGTGAACACTGCTCAAACGAGCCGCCATGGAGATGCCGCCACAAAGCTTATACTTACAACATCGAATCCAACATCGTAGTGGTTGCCCTGGACGAAGATGACGGGCACTGCCGCGCGTCTGCCCAGCGGTTTCTCACACGATACTCCTGGAACGAGAAACATCTTGTAAGTAAAGCTACGTTTCCTTGAAAAGTGTCGAACCCAGTTTCAACCACACACACGGGTGTGCGTTGCTATCGCACGAACAAATACCTACTGACTTATTTAAAGTTGCCAATACAATGAGGGCCTGTTTTTGCAGGTCATCGTATATTTTTCCCGGCCCCGGGACGGCACACACCGGATGGTCATGCTGACAGAGGCAAAGATTCAAATCGAAAGATACGTTCTATTCACAGTTGTTTCACCTCCGACTTTGAACCACTGTCAAAATCACAATGATCCTTCACATCTTCGTAATAAGGTTGCTATTGGGTTTTCAATGGAACCTGGGATTTGCTCGGGCATTTTTCCATTACGTCTGAATTGTCTCTTAGGAGTAGATTGGAGAAGACCTTTTACCACTTCTTCACAACTTTAGGCTTCAAGAATTTCTTATACAGGATAATTCTTTAACCAGTGCGCAAACGTAACCATGAATTCAGCATATCATTCTATATGATATGCTGAATTCTATGCATGCATGAAAACTCCAAACAAAGGCCTAGCATTTTCATTAGCCGTCCCCCGACATGACAATGCCTTGATCAAAATATTACCTTCAACTTAAAAGGTCTATAAATATTATTTTGTAACTTTTTAGAGTTTTGTTTGGGTCGGGGGTTTTTTTAATTTAATTTAATTTTTATTTAAAAATAAAGTTGTTCCATACATTTTGACAGCGTCGGTATTGGACTTTTCTATGAAGCAACCAATTGTTTTTTGATGACTGAAGACAATTTTTTATCCTAATCATATAATCATCTACTGAATACAAGGGAAGTAATGTAAGGGCAGTTTTTATGAGAATTATCGTGCAGTTAAAGGTTTGGGTATTATAATGTAACAAAATAATGTGAACTTACGTTACCTTCATGCTTTTACAAAATGGTACGGACATTACCTTTAAGCAGCAAAGTTAATATCTCAGGTTCCTATTAATAACTTGGGTACGAACTTTTGTAACCTGAACCTATTGTGCAAGGTTTTAACTTGCATAACAACATTAATATAACCCCAATTTGAAGGGCACGGTTAAGACGAACGTTAAGAGGTTGAGAGGACGCTACACTACTATATTAAGCTGGTTCAAATTACAAGTATGACCGACATAGGTGCCTGCTGTGATCGTATCATCGTAAGTATTACATATATTTTAAAACAATACTTGGTTGTAGAATATGAGGGAAGCATGAAAGTTTTTCTCCATAGTTTAAAGCCCTGTGTGAAGTAGTTAATACAAAATAGTGAAGATGGTTTTTCGCCAAGACGATGTCACGATTTATAGAAACACTACCTTTTGCCAATGGCAACGCCCCCGTGGAAGTCGGTATCTATCTATATAAATAAAAAGAAAAGTCCTGACTGATTGACTGATTCATCAACGCCCATCCCAAACCCTTGGACCTAGAAAGCTGAAATTTTGTTCAGAGGTTCCCTTTATAATGTAGACAAGGAATAAGGAAGGATTTTTTGAAATTCAACCCATAAGGGAGTTATACGGGATTAAAGTTCCGCGCGGGCGAAGCCGCTGGTAAAAGCTAGTCATGCATATTTATAAACCGTTCTCTTGAATCACTTTATCTATTGATGAAAACCGCTTTAAAATCCGATGCGGAGTTTAAAAGATCCAAGCGTACAAACGCGAAAAGCGACTTTGTTTTATATTATGTGGACTAGCCTTTGCAAGCGGCTTCGCACGCATGGAGGCCGGTAATTATCCCGCAGGGACGTAGTACCGGGACAAAAAGTACCCTATGTGTTAATGGAGGTTATGAAATATCTGTGTGCCAAATTTCGTCTAAATCCGTGGAGTGGTTTTTGCGTGAAAGAGTAACAAACATCCATCCCTCCCATCCTTACAAACTTTCAAATTTATAATACCTACTATAATTATAATAACTAGCTACTAGCCCGCGGCTTCGCCCGCGTGGATGTCGGTTATCGCGTAAAAATGTCCTTCTCCATATCCCAAGCTATATTTCTGCCAAATTTCATGACGATCGGTTCAGCGGCATAGGCGTGAAAGCGTAACAGACAAACAGTTACTTTCGCATTAATAATAGTAGTTGGGATCAAACTTTACTTTTCTTTTGGGCTCACAATGTCAAGCTTAGTTTACTGAACCAACGAGGGGAAGCAAGACAGCACCCTAATTGTGTAACACAGGTTCGATGACAATCTGAATCATTTTGAAGCATCTATTGCTACATTGTTCGAAAAAAAATCTGCTAAGCAACGTAGGTAAGTAACGCAATGAATATAATATAATATAATGTTTATTTAATCAAAAAAACAAGGCAAACACGTTACAAAAAATAATAATACAGTTATACAAAAATAAGTACTATATCTACTGATAAATAAGTACTATCTACGAATGTTGTTGAAAAGTCAAAATGAAAGCCATTCCTACTGTTAGTGTGTTACGCAATTATCCCTCTGCTCGATAATGTCAAGATAAAATAGGTACATGTCATGCGATCCTAACCTAAAGAAAGTCATTATAAACCTGGGATCTAGCTGGGCAATATTTTTTTTCGTATGGTCCTTAAGGCACTTGCAAAGTTAAAAAGAAATGCGTGGACAATAGTAAAAACAAGACATTGATGCTTTTTATACCGGGGGATAACTTTCGACTTCCACGCAGGCGATGCCGCCGACAAAAGCTAGTTTAGTATAAACTATACAACATTGGGTTAAAAAGCAAAACATTAATTAAAACGCGAGCGATGTCGTTTGCCTAAAAATAAATGACATGTGTGATGATTCTGTTGTGCAACAACTAAACTTATACTATCTTTTTCCTTCCAACGAAACAAGAAAGAGACGAAAATAAACATGAGCTGTCACATTTAGTTGAACTAATATTTTCTTCGATGAAACTAGAACAAGGAAATCGGGACGAAATTTAGTTTGACAGTTCGAAAGGTTCACTCGTCTTTTTCTTTCGCGGTTTGTCAGTAAGAGATAGCAATACTCATGATTTAGTTTAGGTGGTGAAGTAAGAATCGGCACCAGTAGTTTTTATATCAAATCGCAAAAGCCAGGGCAGCGGCAAACAAGCATAGCACTTAAAAATGGAAAATCTTGATACCTGTTCGCAGTGGCAGTTTTTTAGTGACAAAAAAGTTGAATAACAGGATTGGTTGGATATTAACTAAAAATAAAATCGTTACAGTCTTAGGTATAATGTAGTATTAGTTATAACTCATAGGTCTAAAATATTGCGGTAGGATTTTATCGATCGCACTTCTCGGTGCTGAACCAATAGAGTGACCTCAGCGCGTCAGAAAAATACACCATTCGATTTTCAACTCTCGGTGCATTGCAGACCCAGTGCTCGAAAAAATCCCACTGCGATTTTATTACGTTCGTGTGAACGTCAACTGCGTAACACACTATCAGTAGCAATGGCTTTTATTTTAACAGTTCAACAACGCGTTATTTACGCTGTTGAGCAGACACATTTCTCGAACATCTGAAGCAATGGACTAGTCCATTGCTTCAGATGTTCGAAAAATGTGTCGCATTCACAATCTGTAGCATTTTGAAGGATACTGTTGTAGCTGTGATTGTGATTGAAGTGTGCCACGCAACTAGCGTGCTGGATGGTTTATTTGCTTTTTTACGTCTTTTTTGCAAAAGAAGGACATTGTTGATCAAAAAAGTATTTTAAAAAATTGCGTCCTGTTGAGTCGGGCGGTGACCCTGTTGTTGCGACCTTATTAAGAGAATGCAAGAACACTAGAAAATTGTGGCACCCAGACTAAGATTTGTTTAGTTTTATTGAACAGCGAGCGAAACAAGCTCGAGGATTGTAAAGTTTTCATTGTATGAGTGAATGGAGTATCCTGACTCCGATTGGTTCTATTTTTTGTGTGTTCTTACTAAAGGACTGCACTTGTAGTTATAGCCTTTGTTAACCATTAACAAATTACTTTAACTTTCATATTTTCATTAGATATTACAGATTCGAAAGCTTTTTGCAGGTAGGTGTTACATCTGCCTATCCATTTTCCAACTATATGTATGTTGGGGTTAGCTTCCAGTCTAACCGGATGCAGCTGAATACCAGTATTTTACATGGAGTGACTGAATATCTGACCTCCACAACCCAGTTACTGTGTAACACAATACCCCTTGGTAAGACTGGTTGTCAGACTTTCGGGCTACTGACGACAGTCAAAGATCCGCAAATGGCAGCCGGGACAAATACTTAACGTGTTTTCCAAGGCACGGCGGAGTCTTGGTATGTAGAGATGGTCATCCGCGGACCAACCGCGGCAAGCGTAGCTTAACTTGATCTATTGACCCGTGCGGCTGTTATTACTTAGCCACAAACTAAATCGTTAAGTAGCTATGTACATGTGTAGGTACCTAAGCTGAACACAGAAAACCTGTTGCATAATATGTGGGGACAATACAGGCCTCCTCTCTTCGACAGGGAATGGGTTGTACTCCACCACGCGGGCCTAGTGCGAGTGGGTAGATGTCACATGTCTTCGAATTTTTGGTTCTATCTAAGACATTTTTCCTCACGATGTTTTCCTTCATCGTTTTGAGAGAAGTGATGACGAAATATTTTACAAAAACAAAATCCCTGCTTGGAATTGAATCCACGACCACTAGAGACTGCTCACTTATTTTTGTTACTTACATTAATAAAGGCCGACAAAAAAATTAAGTTAAAAAAATGCATCATCAAAACCGATGTTTACACATTTTTCCGAATATGACGTCAAAGAGTGCTAATTCGATGTTTTAAGTTATTTAAATGAGTATATAAATACAAGTGACTATATATAACTCATTGTCAAGGACATCGGACGACGAAACGCTCAGAATCTCATAAATTTTAAATATCTATGTTTATTATGGAACTGATCATGATGAGTGATAATTTACAAAATACCTACGCATTAATTACAGTTGAATATAATTATAAAAATAATACGATGTCGTAGTTTACAACCTTCGATGTTTTCATATCAATGATCCAAGGTTCGAAATAGGTTATACTTCCCGTGTTCGTGAGAATTACAATTTTAGGAAATTATTAATAACAAAATTCTGTAATGACTTGTTTTTGGAAGCTGCTGGGGAATGCGCTGGCTTATTAGTAGACTCGCACGAATTAACTCGCCTAAATCGGGCGAATCGTCACTTTTTAAAATATTACAGTAAATTTGCAGCAGGCTTAGCACAAGGACCGTATACAAGCGTTTTGTCGTCGGAAGAGTAGAAAAAAATTACGTTTCCGCTTTTCCGTATAGACTGTTGACAGTTTTTCACCGAGAAATGTAGAGTATAGTGGAGTAGAAATAGAAAGAAGCCTTAGTAACAATTTCCGAAACATTATAGCTTCTGTTTATTGCAAATAAAATAAATTAGTGAATTAATTCTACCAGTGGTCGAAATTAGACCGTAATAAAAAATATTAAGTATTTCGCTTTTTTGCACCCCTTCTTCATATACCTAAACTTTAACTGTGCCAAATTACATACTCCTCCGCCAGCGTAATTTTCATAAAAAGGGGTACAACGTTTTTGCTTCACGTATTTTGACCATAGTGTTACCACTAGTAGGATTAATTAACTCATTTATTTTACCATAAAGTACTTCATATGATAATAATGGCTTGTAGGTCTGTCTCGACGTCAGAAAGGGTCATACATAACATAAATCAAATCTATGAATGTCGCTTACGTAATGTTTCCGTTTTAGCCCATTTTATCGGTTATTTTTGGACAACAAGGTCTCACTACGTTTCGTAATATTTACTACTAGCACTTTGCTTGTTACTTTGTCCGCGTAACGTTTCTTATTCCCTGGAACCACCCACCGCGTTGCATCGCATCGCATAGACGCGCACTTCAACTTTACATGGCGTTCTTTCTGATTTTTTGTGTCGGCTCCTAAGGGTCGTAGCGTGGTAACTAACCTAACCTACCTCAACCATCAGTCTATCTAATTCATAAAGATTTTTTCTAATCCAATTAGCAGTTTCAGAGATTAGCACGTTCAAACAAACAAATTCTTCAGCTTTATTATTTATGAATCAAAAGGAGAAAAAAAAAACATAATTTGAGGATCAGAATCATTTGTTTATTCTTTAAAATGTTATAAGAACGAGACTTTGACTGTCTCGTTGGTGTAGTGGTCGCAAACGCTACTGTGAGCACGAGGTCCCGAGTTCGATTCCCATATCGGGCAGAGTGTAGGTACCTAATTGGGTTTTTATTCGTAGATTTTCTCAGTAACAGTCTGGAGTCCAGATTTGTGACCATTGGTGCCAATAGGCTCGCCCCCTATTACATGGGACTTGAACATAACTGGCGAAATGCAGTTGGGAGTACCTACTATAGGTACACCTCCGCTCAAGCTTTCGGGGAAAATACAATCGACTTACAAAAAATACACTACAAACTGAAAAAAGAAATTATAGTTATTTTTCAGTTTTTGTGTTCTTTTTTTTTTTTTTTGGAAGTCCGTTTTTTTTATTAAACTTTTTAACTGTGGTAGGTACTTACTTTAAACGTAGAAAGAGTTTTGAGATAATAATAAAAAATACCGACTTGAGAACCTCCCCTTTTTTGTGGCGTTGTACAACAAGGCGTCATGTTACATTAGATGTTATTAGAAAATCTCATCGCACTAACGTTAAAAACTGGAAATAAAACACTTATTTAAACGCTAATTATTCATACTTCAGACGTGAATAGCGATGACAAAAAAGACCATCAGTCAGCTGATTGTCATGCCTCGCACGTTTACCAACAATGCCCAGTGGATACAGATACATAGGTAAATATGGAGTGTCATGGCGCCGTTCTTATAGCATCCGTCGACGTCGAGGTTTCTTTAATACCAATAAAATGGGTTTCTGCACAGTAACTTGTGGCTATGTTTCGCTTGCCGCGGTAGGTCCATGGATGGGTGACCCCTCCGTGCCTCGGCAAGCACGTTTAGCCGTTGGTCCCGGCTGTCATTCGTCGATCTTTGACAGTTGTAACGGGTCGTCAGAAGTTCGAAAGCCTGACAACCAGTGTTACCACGGGGTATCATATTACCCAGTAACTGAGTTGTGGAGGTCATATAGACAGTCGCTTCAAGTTAAATACTGGTACTCAGCTGCATCCGGTTAGACTGGAAGCCGACCCCAACATAGTTGAGAAAAGACTAGGCAGATGATGAAAACAGGTTACCGTCTATGTGACAATCTCTGGGCTTATTGTCGATTCGCACAAATATAACTCGCCCGAAACATAAGATACGAAGCATTTAAATAAAAAACAATATTTCGTAGGCTGAAGTTATTTTATTTATGGGCGAATCGACAATTTCAGACATACGTTTTAGGCAATTGGCACAATTTAAATTTTATGCAATAAATTAATAATATTACTTATTAGTTTTTCTCCTATTATTATATCTAGTAAGAAATATAATTACAATTTTTATCTTAACTATAGGCAAAAACATTGAAACAGTATCCAAAAAAGGGAATACGTGGGTTTTTACTTAATTTATGAGCCAGTTATGTGCCATGAGCCAGTTATGTGCCACGAGCCAGTTATGTGCCACGAGCCAGTTATGAGCCACGAGCCAGTTATGTGCCACGAGCCAGTTATGTGCCATGAGCCAGTTATGTGCCACGAGCCAGTTATGTGCCACGAGCCAGTTATGTGCCATGAACTAGTTATGTGCTAGCAACGTAAACAAAACTGGCAAAAACAAAACAAAATGAAAGCGATTCCTACAGATAGTGTATTGTGCGATCATCCCTCAGAAAAACATTTCAGAAGTCACTCGCTGAAGTACGCTACAGGGTATAAAAGTCTCCCATTCTGTCAATTTTAAAGTGTTTTTGTTATTTACATCTAAATAATTAAGTTTTAAAGAAAAAATTTTAGATTTATTTTATTTTTAAAACGGCTAAGAACACGAAATAATCAGCCCATAGTACTCCCACTGCTGGACACAGGCCTCTCATTGACAGGGAGTGGGCCGTCCGCCGCGGAGGCCCCGTGCGGTAGTTGATATCACATGACTTCGATCATTTGGTTCTCAGTCATGCCGGTTTCCTTACATTGTTTTCCTTCACCACATAAACAATGTAAAACACATAACAAGGTTTGAACCTACGACCTGCAATTTGGAAGTCGTGGCCGTTACCACTGTGCTACCACTGCTCTTCAACCCTATCAGTTTAAACAGATTTGGATCAAATTTGGCAAATGGAAGTAGACCGTATCCCAATATTCCCACTGAATCAGAACATTGCGGGTGAAACCCAGTGGTAGGTATATAGGTATATACCTACAATCGACTAAATTACTGAACCGGTTTTTTAATCCTCGTAGTAAGTATTATGATTAGGAAGATAATCATGTAATTTCATTCAGAGACGTTAGTTCAGCACCCTAATGGCGTACAAACTGTCAATAACAATCTCAATCATTTTGACGGATATTGCTAATCCATTACTTAATTACCTAGTTAGAAAAAAGTGTCTGATCATCAACGTAAATAAGTTAATGAATGTTGTTGAACTGTCAAAATTACAGCCATTCTTACTGGGTGTTTTCATAACTGGTATCGATTATGAACTACATTAAAAAGTAACACGCTGTTCAGAAAATACAACATTTCTATGAAACCGTGATAAAAACAAAACGAATTAATAAAAGCCTTAGAAATAATATAACTCACAAATGCTTACCATTCAACTCCCTCATTGCAAAAAAAAAAAAATACTAAAAAATACCGGTATATGGCACCAAAAATAAAACGGAAACAAATGTCAACACCACGCCACGTCCTAGATCGACAATATTATTTAAAATGTTTCTAATTTTATTCTCGACTTTGAATAATGATTTCGTAACAGCGCAGGCGACGATCCGCGGTACACTGAACATTGTTATAGTGTTTGTGGCTAATATAACAGACTATATCAAGGATATTAATGCTATATCTAGTCTTAATTATGAAGATTTTGTACTTGTGATTGGCAGTGCATTAATAGTTGTTCCAGGAGGTACTGGCTTATGAGAAAAGAGAAAACTGATGGTAAATGTGAGTACCATGCAGGCTAGATTGAATATTACAGCGGTTTTGACTATTTTGCATATTATAGCCTACGCAAATATCCTAGCGTCTTCTTACGGGTCGTTGAGCTCCCTAAAATAGAGTTGAGATGACTGATGCATGTATGTCTTCTGTTGGGGCAGGTCAGCTTATAGCTGTAATGGGTTTTAGATCTCGACCTCTGAGTTTTTTTTTGCCATTTCTTCTCATCAGGATCAGTCCGCTAGGAAATGCCGGCGCTATCCAGTTTTAAAATATTGACACACAGAATATTGACGTGTGAAAGTGTCATAAACTATATACTGACATACATAAATATTTCATTTTATTTCAGTTCATACGGGCCATTTTATACAAAGTCTCGAATTGTTTGAAGTTTATTGGTGATTCCAGACGCCTTTTCAATCCCAAATAAACTTACAAACCTACTTTATTTATTTCATAATTAAGATCAGCACCATAAATACGTATCCAAATATTTTTGAAGGCTAATCTAATATTGTAAAGAGGAAAGATTTGATTGTGCGCAAAATTGTTTGTAATGGAATAAACTTAAACACAACGTAACCAATTTCAAAAATTGTTTCTTAAAAGAACTATGAAATTACTTGCTTCATAAATATGTTCGAAGAATTTGTTTGCCAAACCCGCTGAACATCGTAAATAACGCTATTAATATTGTTCAGCTGTCAAAATGAAAGCCACGTTACTCGTACGTCATTAGACCGCTGTTGTGAGTTTTTGTTCCCTCAAAAGTCTTCTATGACCCCAGAGACACTATATTACTCACAGACGTGGACTTTGAATATGACGTAGTTAATAAACAGTATTGACGAATCGAGGGCCGTTTTTTGCCATTATGCGATCTAAGTCCGGACACTCCGGACCATGGATGGACCACACGCACAACAGACGCTTGCAATCACTGGACTAAAGACGCAGTCATGTTGATGACTGCGTCTTTAGTCCAGTCCTCCTCCATTTTGAAGTCCATTAAATAGTTGTATTTAATGGACTTCAAAATGGAGGAGGTTCTCAATTCGATTCCATCTGCCACCTGCCACTATGTGGGATCCTCTTCTTCCAGTCTAACCGGATGTATCTGAATACCAGTATTTTACATGGAGGGACTTTGTATCTAACCTCCACAAACCAGTCACAGGGTAACACGATACCCCTTGGTAAGATTGGTTGTCGAACCGTAACGACTGTCAAAGACCTACGAAAGATAGCCGGTTTAACGTGGTTTCCGCCAGTTGTATTTGTATTTTATTTTTGTTTATATTTTACGCGATATGTATTTTTTTTTATTAAATTTGCTTGAGTAGTTTTTGCGCTAGCTTCAATAATACGTATTTTTTCCACTAAGTGTATATTGATGATGATAATAATGATGGTATACGAATTTGCGTGGGGTAGGTACCACACTAAAAATTCAAAAATAAAACACATTAGGTACAACAAAAACAGAAAAAGACTAAAAAAATACAATGGGCAGGTTGGTTAGACTGGAAGCCAACTCCAATAAAGTTGGAAAAAGTTGAAGATTATGATAGGAGATGATCCGCATTCTCTGATTTAGTTGACGTCAGGCAGAGTGCATCCTAGTGTTGTAAATACACAGCTCGATTTTTTGTCGAAGCTTCTAATCCGGCCGAAGATAGAACGCGTTCCTGTCAATGCGACAATTCTAGTAAATAATATAGATCAACTTCACAAAACACGTTTCAATTTGTATGAAACGGACGTGTGTCAAGAACGTATTCTCTCGACGAGAACGGCCGGGTTGTCTATAGTTAGTTTACATTACACCTCCCTTCAATTCCTGAGTAGATATCCGGATCCTAGAGACAACACAGCACGACTTAGTACTGTTTACACACATATATATATATATATATATATATATATATATATATATATATATATATATATATATATATATATATACGTTATACATAGTATAAAGTTTAGACGCAAGTTAAGTCACGCGAAATTCTCGGCTGCGTAATGAATGCAGGCGGGCATTTAGAACAGGTCGTATCGTATAACTTATATCTTATATAACAAATACATACATAAATTCACGCCTCACTAAAAGATAATATGGTGAAAACGTGACAGCTAACAGAAGAGAATGGAAGAGAACAGCTGACGGAAACAAACCTATATTTTTGTGAATTTTTCCTTTAGTTAGGTACTTAGAATTCGATTAGTAGACAATTTACCTATTTCTAAATGGCGTAGGGCAGCTGACGAGCAGCTGTCGCCCAGTGGTAACACACAGGCAATTTACTTTGTGTAAATTTTGTCATCACCAGTGCTCTCAAAAAACTTTAAAAAGTAAAAATAATAATATTTATAGGCCTTTTAATTTAAACGTAATATTTTGATCAGGTCATTGTCAAGTCGGGGGACGGCTAGGCCTCTGTTTGGCGTTTTCATTGACCGTCCCCCGACTTGACAATGCCCTGATCATAATATTACGTTCAAATTAAAAGGCCTATAAATATTATTATTTTTACTTTTTAAAGTTTTTGTACGGGTCGGGGGTTTTTAAAATTTTTAATTTAATTTTTATTTCTTGCTTTTTTAAACTTAATGTCTCCCTTAAATCACCATTTATCGATAATCTATTCATTGAGACCTTTTCAATAAGCCCAAACACGATACTTCTGCTGTTTGTTGGCGAATAACTTGGGTTTCCTGGAAATTCCAGGTGTTGCTCCAGCATCAGTTCAAGGTTATTTTTTTCGTCTAAATATCATTGAAGTAATATAATCCCAAATTTTGAGTTGATCAGACCCATGGAAGAGGCTAAAATCCCTTTTTCAACCAGAAAAGAGCTGATAATCTTCAAACGGCTAAACCGATTTTGATGAAACATGTCTAAGAACACTCCCGACTAATACACCTTTCAAACAAAAAACTAAATCAAAATCGGTTCATCCGTTCGGAAGCTACGTTGCCTCAGACAGACACATACACACACACACACACAGACACGTCAAACTTATAACACCCCGTCGTTTTTGCGTCGGGGGTTAAAAACGGTGAAAGAAAACATTTGAGAGTAAATCAGCATCTCCTTGAAACAACTGCGCCCGCGTGGTGGATTACGGCCACTCCCTCTCACAGAGTAGGCCTGTGTCCCAGCAGTGGACACATTATACGGTTCAACCTATGGCTGTCACACAAACACATGTGAAGTTCATGGTCACTGACTTCGATGTCAGTGACTTCATGTTGTGGCCCACGGAAAAAAATTAAGATGACGTCATTACCGGCTGTCGTTGAAAACTAGCTCTGCGCTCAGCATAATGCTGAGCGATGGCCGTTTCGCGTGGGCGCATAATTTTCCCCAACTTGTTATTTTGGCTTATTAATTGATTCGCACGAATTTCCTCAATCGAAACGGACAAATCGACTGTTAAATAATGTATTATTTTTGTAGGCGATTCACACAACCTTAGTAAACTTTTGGGCCAATTGATAACTCCAGAAATACGTATTAGCCAACTGGCACGTTATAAATTTTTATGCATTGTATTTAGGAAATAAACTTGCCGAGTGCCTAATATGTATGTCTCGAGTTTTCACAAGTAAATTAACTTCATGTGAATCACCTACAGTAAATAACATAATGATTAAAGTGTCGATTCGCCCGACTCGGGCGAATAAATTCGTGGGTATTGACTAATATGCCAGTCTTGTTTGTGTTTTTTTCTTTGTGTCAGATTTTACCACAGCAAAATTTTATTTGTTTTATTTTTTATGATGGAATCATACATACGGGACGCCACCATACATACTACATACATTTGCCTCGATTACGTTCATACACCTTGCGGGCTTAGCATGTCGCTTTGTATTTCTACGAAGAACAGACAGTGCTTTTTCAATACAAAGTGATATTTCGTTCCTACATTTTTGACATCGCACCGTAGATATCCTTCTACAATCAGTCATTTAGTCTTTCGTTTCTAATGATATTTGTCTAGGTCCTTATAAATGTAGCCCATTTCCGAAGAATATTTCTTCCCTAACTGTCAAAATCACACTGACAATAAAAATTTATACTCGATCGTCGCCGATAAACGATTATCTACAAAATCATGATTCGTTTATAACGCTTAACTGAGATAATTAATAGAAAAACATGGCTATCTTCTCCTATTGTACATCATTGTCTTAATAGTCATGTCTATTCTTCCGTCGACAAATCGGTGCTCGTGCTAAGCCTGCTGGCCATACACGCACACCGCCGCCGTGTGCGAGATCATTATAATGTCCTCCTATGGCTTCTCCTCCCGGCGTTTAACCTCACCTTTGCCTTTTCAATATCTTTTGTTAGCCGTCCTTCATTCACCTTCTCCACACCACCAAATCATCTAAGCATCTCTTTTAAATTTTTGTCACTACATCTTCTTTTATACCGCACCGGTCAAATCAAAACAAAATATTTTATTTCACATAAACCTGCATGGGCACTTATGAAACGTCAGAAGCTAGGTGCACGGTTCCAAATTGTCGCTTCCTATGGAAAAGAGCCGGCAAGAAACTCCACTCCGTTGTCTTATCACATCATTCTTCGGCCTATCATTCATAGCCACACCATACATACATTATTATGCTTCGCAAGAAACGCGTTTCCACGGCGTTAATTCTACTTTCATGGTTGATGGAACCATTTCAAGACAATATCATCGCCATCACTTCTTATCTGGACATACGTAGATATTATTGACACAAATTAATACAATCATAATCGTAATAAAATTTACAGTCTTGCTTTGTTAATATTAATTAGGTTACTTACATTATGAAATATATTAAATTAGTTAGGCTAGCAGCGCTCCGCGGTTTCACCCGCTTAGTTCCCGTTCCCGGGGGAATACGGCGATAAAATATAGCCTTTGTCACCCGGGGATGGTGTAGCTTCCCAACAGTGAAATCATTATTCATATCGGTGGTTCACAGTTAAGACAGTTCATCAATTTATTGAGAAGATTTAAAAATAATGTCAATAATTGCTACACTACCTAACTAAAATGACATCGAGAGCGAAACATTAGAGTGACAAGCAGATTTTTTGTCGAACCGAATCCTTCCGGCTCACAAGTATCAAATAATTACATTTCAAATTACCTGATTCAGTACCTTTAACTGCTAAGACATTTTAAGCTGTATTGTTAATGAAACTGAGTGGATAATTGCCTGAGTGCGACAAGATTGGGGGCAGGCTTCCTAAATGTGATCCCAAAATGCATGTCGTTATATTAACTTACATTCTCTATTGATATGATATTTCCGGGAACAGTGTTTATGAGGAAATGTTAATTTGAGAAAGTGTTGCCTTGCTGTTGTAACATGGTAATTAAGATTCGCCAAAGTGGTACGTTGTTCTATGTCTTAATCATATGAAAAGTAATTTATTCAAACTAGGCTGAGAGTTAACAATTTTGGAACGTCAAAATAGGAGACGAATTGATTCACACGAATTTACTCGCCCCAATCGACAATTTTAATTAATTCAAAACATGCCAATTAATTTCACAATAGCAATAACTTCGTGCGAGTTGCATAACTATAAAATTTTATGTGAATTTGTGGGAATCGACTGATAAGCCACTTTCTAGTATTAGGGTAAGCTTGAAAGACGAAGTGACACTACAAAATCACTAGTAGCACAACTGTCTGTTTAGCTTGAAGAATATGATTCTCTACAATAGTAAGTAATTGACATTACAAGACACAATTTTCCAGGTCAGCTAGCACACCCCGATGCATTTGAGTACCAGTATTTAACATGGAGCGACTGACTATCTGACCTTCACAACCATTTACTGGGTAATAATATACCCTGTGGTAATACTGGTTGTCAGACTTTCGGGCTTCTGACGATCCGTAACGACTGTCAAAGATGAATGTCAGCCAATACCAAAGGCCGAGGCGCTATAAAATGTGTATGTAAAGATGGTCCACCCATACACGACAAAACTTAATTATAAACCCGAGTCTATAATAACAATTTTGGATTAGGAACTTTGTTCAGTCGGATTAAGATTTCAAATACACAAACTAGCTGAATGTTAAGTCCAAAGTATTAACTTGTTTTTTTATGAAAAGGGAGAAGTGTAGCCCTTGAACAATGTTAAAACAAATCATTAAAATCTCTTCCCGGTTCCACGACCATACAAAGTAAAAAAAATAAAAACAAAATACCATAATCACATAATAAGTTTACTAATAACAATAGTTAAGTGTGCGCCCGGCCTTGAACATCGACAATACAATAGTTATTATAATTAGTCGTAGCATAGGTTAGCATTGACAGGCCGAAATTGTCGTTGCCACGGGGAAGAGACAAGTACAATGTGACATAATTATTTTTGACTGGCAAGAAACGTAGATTATTCAGCCTAGAATGTTCTCACAGGCCTCCTCTCATTGAGGGAGACTGGGACTAGTGCAGGTTGGTAGAAGTAGCATGTCTTCGATTTTTTGGTTCTAGGACATGCCAGTTTCCTCACGATGTTTTCTTTCACTGTTTTGAGAGAAGGGGTGATGAAAGAATTTACACTAAGTAAAGTGCCTGACTAGGTTTGAACCTATGACCGTAAGTTGTGGCCGTTACCACCAATTTGAATTGAATTGAATTGTTCTGCCCGGCTTGGGTGGAGCACCGCCGTGTCCTCGTGGAGGCAATCGGCAGCGGCGATCTCTCGCGTCTGGTTCTAGTCCAGGCCATCGTACGGAGCGAGAATGCATGGTTAGCCGTCACCTCCTTTTGCGAAGCAGTAAAGGTCGTGAAGAGCGAGGCAGCGCACGTGAGGGAGAGGCAATCTATGCACACTGACGGCCCTAATCGCCGCAGGAGACGCAGTGGGCGTCGGGAATCTCAGGCCGATTCCCGGCCACCGTAGGCGCGGGTTTGCGGACGGCGAGTAATGAGCAGCTCGCCGTCCGGTAAGGACCAAGCCCGTCATGTCAGCACCAATTGGTCGGGTCCGATAGGGCCGATGCCTGCCAGGGGTGCGGGTTGTTCGAAATAGACACCGTGGCCCCTAGCTGACACACAGCTGAAGGAACACGGTTGGGTTTAGGTCAGAAGAATCTGAAACGTCCTGCTCCACCCAGAGCAGGAGAACTTATTTGACGATTTTCCAAACTGAAAAAATAATAATAACCAGGCTAGATCTAGTTTTCTAGTATTTCGAAATCTGCCTACATTTTTTTTTTTTTATAATCCTTTTTTCATTCATTAATTCTTATTCTTTATAATGAAAACCAGGCCTATTTAGACTAATCGTGTAACAATTTGTAAATATAGAAACATTTTCAAATTTAGAAACGAAAAATCTAACCATTTAATAATTATAATTCCAGCTTTACATTGTCCCACTGCAGTTCAACGGCCTGTTCATATTGTGAAAAAGGTACGAGCACTGATCAACATTTATTTAAGTAGGTAGTAATTGTTTGAATCTGCACTGTATGCAATAATCACGTGTTGTTGAGTTGGGTGGTTTAGTCCATTCGCTCGAATTTACTCGCCCGAAACGACTGAATCGACACTTTTAAATAATATAATATTTTCCGTACGCGATTCGCAGGAAGTTAATTTAGTTGTGGTTGAATAGACAACTCCAGAAATGCGTACTAGGCGATTGACACGATTTGAATTTTATGCAGTAAAGTAATATCATAAGTTCCATTTTCTTCTGTTACCTAATAAGATTTTTATTTTTCTGCCTATTTCATACAATTCAAATCGTGTCAATCAATCACTTAATCCGTATTTCTGGAGTTCGCCCACAAATAAATTAACTTCTTGTGAATCGGCTAATAAGCCGTTTGGGTCTTGTCATCTCTTAGCTGCCACAGCTTATAATATTTTTGTTTTTGTTTCCTTATGCCGTACGATATACATACCCTGTACGTTTTTAACGGCAACGTATTTTTACTCCCTTTTCACATATAATTAATAAATAATTATAAATTCAACATTAATTCAATGATATTTAATTGATTGATTTTTTACTTGATTGCTAATGATATTAATGAATATTTAACTAACACACACTTCACGCACACAATCGAAAATGGTTTCTCAACAAGCAATGTGCTCACGTAGTAGCCGGCGCTCACTCTCACGCTAGATTGTCACTCAACGTATTTGTCAAGATAACGATTGCATTCCCTTGATTTCAGACCGTCAAGTTACCATTCAACATTGTTGTCACAAACACCGTGCCTGGAGAGACAGAAAACGCTGCTAACACTGTGTTTTGAAATCAGTATTTTTCGTTTTGTATCATGTATTTTTATCAGCTGCTTAGGGGGCTGTGGTTTAGTAATAATAGTAGCACGGTTCTATCATCTATGTATCATCTTTACATACAAAGAACCCTCTGTGCCTCGGAAAGCACTTTATGTAAACCGTTAGTCCCGGCTGTCATTCATGGATCGCAGTCATTATGGCCGTCTGACAACAGGTTTTACGAACGGGTAATGTGTTACCCGGTAACTGGGTTGTGGTCACATAGGCAGTCGCTCCATGTGAATTACTGGTATTCAGCTGCATATGGTTAGACTGGAAGCCGAGCAGAACATAGTTGGGAAAAGAAAAAACCATTTCATCTGTCACATTATCCATGTGGGTGAGAAGATAAGAACAGATTAACCATTGGCACAATAGATAACAAAGAACGCACATTATTCCGGATTGAGCAATTCTAGCCGGACTCATTACACTTAGCCCTCGTTTCCACGAACGTAATTGTTCTCATTGGATCTTCAACGCACTGCTTAGCGCTGAAAGTTGATAACCGAAAAGTAAACACTGTTCGATTTTAGACACGTTGTAATTATACTTTGTGGGATTCTCAATGCTCAGCTCAACACCGAGAGTTGAGAATCCATTGCGCAAAAAAATCCTGCCGTGTTTTTATGGCGTGTGAACGTCGACTTAACTGAAGAAGTAAATAGCGAAGGAATTGAGGTTCCTGCCGATAGTTATACGAATACGTGAGGTAATTAATGTAAACCGCTAAACGGATCGTGACGTAACGAGTACCAGATACACGTGCAGCTGACTTGTTGCGACCGCTCCCCGGCGCAAGCGCAGCGTTGAAGCGATTGGCTAGCCTACCTAATAAATATCTTTTTAACATTCAAAATCAAAAATCAAAATATTTTATCTATTTATATAAAAGGAGAAACTGACTGACTGATCAATCAACGCACAGCCGAAACTACTAGGACTAGGAACGTGAAATTTTGTACACGGCTGGTCCTTTTATAATGTAGGGGAGCACTAAGAAGGAGATTTTGGAAATTCGACCTTTAAGGGGGTTAAAAGGGGGGATTTTGTTTGTATGAGAAATCTTATTCCTTGAGTTAATAAACTTGAAACTTGGCACAAATAATTATCTAAGTAAATTATAAAGTTGGTTATTTATTGTTTTTCTAAACTACAGCCTACACCCCGGATTGGGGGTTGTTAAAGTTTGTATGGAATAATTTTAACGCGCGGTCTGATTAACTCGAAACTCAGTATTTATGCCTAAATCCAAAAATAAAGAATAACGTGTATTAGGATTTATCGAAAGTCTACCCCTAAAGGGGTAAAAAGGGTAGTCCGTAATATTATAAATGTGAAACTTTGTGAAGATGATTGGATCTTTGTTACTCAATCACGCAAAAACGGCTGGATGGAATTTGGCACACAGATAGATTATAACCTAGATTAACACAGGATACTTTCCCAGTAGTACGTTCCCGCGGGATAATTTCCGACTTCTACGCGGGCGATGCCGCGGGCGGAAGCTAGTTTCATATAAACCTGCATGGGCACTTATGAAACGTCAGAAGCTAGGTGCACGGTTCCAAATTGTTGTTTCCTATGGAAAAGAGCCGGCAAGAAACTCCACGGTTACTCTTTTAAAAATAATTGGCTTTAACAATGTTTTCAAATTACAGAGATAAAATGTATGGGAGGACAGTGCAGGCCTGTCAATTAGTATCATGTACTTGGACGAATACAGAATAGAAAATCATCTAGTCTGTAGGGCCTACATAGGACCTTTTTCATAGGAAAAAAAGGACCTACTTACCTATTTGTTAAAAAAAGATGGCGCTATGATGCAATGAAAAAATATATGTCAATTTGACATTTGTTAAGAAAACTGATACAAGATAAGATACTCGTCAACAAGACAAGAATCGATATACTCATAAAGAACGTGGAATAATTATTTCCGGGTCGCCTAATCTCTCGTTCAGGAACCTAACCTATAACAGTCACGACTCTATGACAACAAGCGTCAGACTCTTAAAGCGGCAAAGAGAATATCTGTTAAGAATTAAGTTCTAGCAAGAGTGATGGAATACGCCAAAAATCGGGCCTGAATTGTCATCAATTCTGGCGGCAGCGGCAGCCAATATCATTTTATCGGCTTAAACGACAAAAATAAATATAAAATAAAAATAATGCAAAAGCAGAAACAAAATTGTTCATTCATAAAAAAATACAGCCTAAGATAATCGCGCCATTTTGTACAACCAACAATGGCTGTCAATGAAACCAGCAGTAGAAGAGCAGAGAGAAGTCCAAATTAAAACACAACGCCACCTCTCGTGTCTTGCGCCGCCTTCAGAAATAAATGACAGGCGGTCCGCGAATCTGTGGCCTTGCTCACGGTCGAGGTCCAACAACGAGTCAATTACAGTCACGACTATCTTAAAGCGATGTTAATGGTTTAACTGATCCATAATCATTGACAGCCTATAATATATGTTATCACTGCTGGGGCAGCTCTCCTCTCGGTGAGAGGGATTAGGCGACTATCTACCCCGCGGGCACAGTGGGGCTTGGTAGATGTCACAATAAGTCTTCAAATTTTTGGTTCCAGGACATGCCGGTTTCCTCACGATTTTTTCCTTCACCGTTTTGAGAGCAGTGGTGATGAAATTATTTACACAAAGTAAAGCCTATCTGGGTTCGAAGTTACTCATACCACTGGGCCTTTTTCTTTTTTCTTCGAAAGGGGTTTATTTCGAAATGGTCCCATTTAATTACTAATTAAATTACTTTAGCTGTAAGAAAATTATACTTAAATATTTACTAACCATCGCTTATGCACAGACAGAAGATCTACTTGTTGTCTGCAAATAGAACGACTAACATGCTATTTTACTTTTATTTTTCTAATTTTAACTTAGTTTTTACTTTATACACATTGTTAATTTATTACATTAAGTATTTATGCACTTCATAGCCTGAAGCACAGGTTCAACCTAGTTCAGGCAATAAGCAACCGTGCTCTTTTTTAATTGTTAAGACACTTTGTAAAAATGCCCCTTTTATAAAAATAAACGATATTATATTATTATTATATATTATATTATTTAAACTTCATATAGATCGGATGATGCGTTTCGGAGACAGACAACGGAACTCTTCGAAAAATGACAGCAAATTAACCGAGATTGCTGCTATAGCATAAATACGCATTGTTTTGACCCCAAGGATGATGAAATTTCGAATTGGTTTAGGGTAGGTACTATAGCTAAAAAGTGAAAATTATGTTTTTAACCGACGAAAAAACGGAGGAGGTTACTCAATTCGACGCGTATATTTTTTTTTAATGTATGACCACGCATAACTTTTTCCAGAATCGTCCGATTTTGATAATTCTTTTTTTATTGGAAAGAGTATACCCCGAAGTTGGTCATATATAAATTTCGAGGTGACTTTGGAGGTGTAGATATTTGAATTCTTTGTCACCGCCTTCCGAAATTAAAGTTATTTTGCAATTTGTAGTGTTTTTTGGAAGTCGGTTGTTATTTTTTTGAAAAAAGTTTTTATTTTTCACTTTTTAGATACCTACCCCACACCAATTCGAAATTTCATCATCCTTAGGGTCAAAACAATGCATATTATGCGATAGCAGCATTCGCGGTTGATTTGCTGTAATGTTTTGAAGAGTTCCGTTGTCTGTCTCCGAAACGCATCATCAGATCTATATGAAATTTATATGGGACCATTTCGAAATAAACCCCTTTCGAACAAAAAAATACTTTTGCAAATCCGTCTATATACGACGGAGTTATGCCCGAACATACATAAAAAAAAAACCTAAGAGTGAAAAATAATAAACTTGCTTTGTCCAACCCCAATAACTAAGTTTGGAAGTCGGTGACTTTGGATATGTATATTTATATGTCACCGCCTTCCGAACTTAGTTATTGGGGTTGGACAAAGCAAGTTTATATTTTTTTACTTTTAGGTTTTTCGGCGGTTTAATTTGTTTATTAAAAAGTTTTTAGTTTATTAATTTTCTCTCTAGTGTTTTTTGGAAGTCGGTTGGTTTTTTAAGTTTTTTTTTTATTTCTATGCAAAGATTAGAATCTCTTTAAGTGCTTATCATCTGTCTGCCTTTTTTCAGCTATGTTGGGGTCGGCTTCCAGTCCGACCGGGTGCAGCTGAGTACCAGTATTTAACAAGGAGCGATTGCTTATGTGACCCTCACAACCCACTTACTCGAAAGTGCGATGTACCTACCCCTTGGTAAGACTGATTGTCAGACTTTCGGGCTCCTGACGACCCGTAACGACTGACATGGATCCCTGAAAGACAAGCGGGACCAATGGCTTAACGTGCTTTCCGAGGCATGGAGGGGTCTTGGTATTTAGAGATGGTTACTCATCCACGGCCTAACTGCGGTAGGCGTAGCTTAACCTGATGGATCGATCCGAGCGGTTGTTATTACTTAGTCACAAGCCCCTTATGTCTTTGCTTATATCAGATCACAAACCTAACTATTAAGTGTCATGTTCCTAGAATGACCAAAAACTTTCACAGGCCCTCAAACCGGGTACTAAGTAAGACTGGTGGTAGAGTACTATCACCCGGCAGCCAAGGAAAGAGCCAATGAGGTGCTCTTTCCTTGGCTGCCTTCATCATTAAAGCCAGTGGAGAAAGTAACGCCACAGTAGCCCGCGAAATTCAAATTTTCTTATGTTTAATTTTCTCACATTGATAATTTCAACATAATAATGTAATCAACTTTTTGTAACAAAATCATGATTTTAAAAGAGTGTCCATGGAGTTTCTTGCCCGTTCTTCTCCATAGGTACCTACGCTGTGGAATTGGCAACTAGCTTCATCTTTCTAACTCACCGACCTTGACAATTGAAAAGTGCCTGTAATTGGTTTATTTGAAATAAATGATCTGAGTTTGAGTTTGAATCTTTTCCAAAGAAAGGACTGGCCAGCACTAGCAAAAGACAGAATTCTATGGAAAAGGGAGAGGGAGCCCTTTACCCTGCAGTGAGATGATCTCGCTGTCTTTTGTCCCCTGTCCTCTGTGGGTCAACTTCACTCAGCGGGCATACAGCGACCTACGTGTTTAATATATAATGCACTGAGAGTTCTGCTGCGGTTGCCGATGCCGTGCCGTGGCAAAGAAGTGCGTCAGGGATGTTAATTTACGGATAATAATACTGATGGTTTTCCCGCCATTGTTAGATAACAAAGTGCATCCCTGATGACGGGTGTTCGCGGCTGCACCAACGTTATTCTCAGTGTATCCGCAGATCGGTGGGGTTCCCCGATGTTGCGGACGTGGATGCAGCTCCACGCTGACCTTTAATTGTATGTTATTCTCTGTCATTACATGTTGAGTATAATTGTTACTAACCCTATAGACTTTGTCGAGAATATACATTTTCTCTTGTATTATAATTGTTGTTGTTGAGACTATGAAGGATCTCAGTACAATGCTCAATGACCATAATATGAACAAGATGAGGGTCATGTCGAATGCCAATGTAACCCCCCACTCTCATGAAGAGCAGAGAGCACAGAGAGACAATCGAAGTGCTGGCCGAGTATGTTTAACTAGGACAAACTGTTCAGTTAGATAAATTCAACTTCGAAAAAGAGCTCAATCGTCGAATCCAACTCGGCTGGGCAGCGTCCGGGAAGCTTAGCTTATCTTCTCGTCCTACAAACCGGAGTGTCTCAAGACGAAAGTTTTTATCCAGTGCGTGTTGCCAGTGATGACCTATGGCACGGAAACGTGGTCGCTCACAATGGGCCTTATTAGAATGCTAAAAGTCATCCAAAGGGTAATTGAAAGGGTAATTTGAGTTTCTCTACGTGGTATCGAATAAAAAATGAAGAGGTCCGAAAATAATTGCCAAACTTAAGTGGCAATGGGCAGGACATAGAAAGGTTCTAGAGTGGCGACCACGTGGGGGAGACGTAGAGTTGGGAGGCCTCACACAAGCTAAACCAATAACGTGTGAAGTCCGCAGGAATAAGCTGGATGCGGGAAGCACAGAACTGGTCGCAAGCTTATGTCCAGCGGTGGACGTCTTTTGGCTGAAATGATGATGATTATATTGCATAGTAGCACTTCAATAATTATAATTGAATTGTCCCATTGAGATGTCGGCCGTCCGCACAGTCCGTCACATTGTAACTATACACAAAGAACATGAATTATCTTTGTCAGCCGACGTCATAATTACAATAAGTATTTTTCTTCACTACACGAGGTAATTGAGTCTTCAAAAGATGACTTTTGTACCTGACAACGTACGATTGTAAACATTGTTTTAATAGATTGCTCATCATGTTACGGCGGTTGTTCTTATCCTATTGTTTATTACCCGACTACGTCGAAGCAAGAAGGAGGGTTATGATTTAGACCGGTATGTATGTATGTCCAATTGTTCCCTCATAACTTCAAAACTATTTATCTCAATGTAACAAATGAGGTATAGTTAGAAGCGTCTTGTTTGTCCGCTGATTCTAAGCTAAGTGACGTTGCATTCAATTTGTTCGCGACGATGCGTCACTATATCGTTTAATAGTTTGTTTTTGACATTAATTTAGAATCATAAAGATAATAGTGATAGTTAAACCAATAGACAGTGGTTATAAGTGCCTACTATAAGAAAATCGTAAGTACCACCCTTTCAGACCTCATTTAAGTGGGCTGTATAGCCGTAATTTATAGTCTCAAGTGCGTCCAGGTAACCTAGAACCGAGACCTAGCCCTGGGCGTAACTACCCCTAACATAGTCTAAAGATAAACCCACTTAATTGAGCTCTGAAAGTTGTGTTGCTTTAGCTAAGTAATTTTTAAGATTTGAGTTTTGCTAGCCATCTTTCAGGGCGCGTCACGCCCTGAAAGTCATATGTGTAACGTTCTTAATATTAGATTGTTTTGGGTCTGTAAACCACCCTGAGGTATCTGTAATCAGAATTGAAATAAGTTCAGTAGTTTTCGAGAAAATCAACTTTTAAAATATTTATTGGTAACATTTTTCATAATTTTTCGGGTTTTCTTGAAATAATCTTTCAGTGCGGGAAGATATAGTACATACAGATATCTCAGGGGATGGGAAATTTCAAGGGGAATACAGGGATATATAACATGCCATATGTACAGTAATTTAATAATGTTTTGTATGCTATATTCCATTATATCGATAGACAAAATTTGAATAAATAAAAGTTAAAACAGGAAGCAATTTGCGGCCCTCGTTACGGTAAAGTTTCGAGGCACCTCAGAAAATGTAAATTTAAACCAATTCGTAGTCATCGGCAAGATAATTTTGTTATTTTAAACTTAAATTAATTAACATGTAGTACAAGTAAAAGTTCTAAATTGCTTCCTGAAGATTAAATCAAAATGTGTGTTATTTAATCAGGTAAAGTACCCCTTCACAGAGGTGTCTCAAAAACAACCCCTTCCTAGACGAAAGTCTGGAACCTGTTTCTCTGTCAGTCGTCAAAACGTTGGTAACGTCGTGAAGAACGGAAGATAGTAGCCGCCCCTGAAGATATCTGGAACCTATAGGTGCAGGACGTCAGCGCCGCGTGGACTGGGAGACCTACATACACACCGGGATAAAACCTGGATAGGAATACACCCTCCCTACACACCCTTCGTGTCCAAGCGATCACGCCCGTCCGGTACATCTGCTGGTCCTTGCGAGCCGGATTTCTTCAGGAGGAACACATGTGGACCCGTTCAGGAGTTATCAGAAGCCTGAAGCCTTATTCCTGAAGACTTATTCCCGTGTCCTGAAGGATTATTCATGAAGAGTTACGAAAATCTGAAGCGTTATTCCTGAAGACTTGTTCCCGTGTACTGAAGGATTATTCATGAAGAATTATCGGAAACCTGAAGCCTTATTCCTGAAGACTTGTTCCCGAGTACTGAAGGCTTATTCCTGAAGGATTATCTTTGAACTTAGAAGATCCGTATTGGAGTTCCGTATTGGAGATCCGTTGAAGATCCGGTTTCAAGATCCGGATTGGAGTTCCGTTTTGAAGGTTTTGAAGATCCGTATAGAAGATCCGTATTGGAGTTCCGTATTGGAGATCCGTTGAAGATCCGGTTTCAAGATCCGGATTGGAGTTCCGTTTTGAAGATCCGTTTTGAAGATCCGTATAGAAGATCCGGATTGGAGTTCCGTACTGGAGATCCGTTTGAAGATTCGATTGGAAGATCAGTTGGAGATCCGGATTGGATATCCGGATAGAAGACCCGGATAAGAATTTCTTTTTCAAGATCCGGATTGGATTTCCGTTTTGAAGATTCGTTTGGAAGATCCGGTGCAGATCCAGTTGAGATATCCGGATAGAAGACCCGGATAAGAGTTTCTTTTTCAAGATCCGGATTGGAGTTCCGTTTTGAAGATTCGTTTGGAAGATCCGGTGCAGATCCAGTTGAGATATCCGGATAGAAGACCCGGATAAGAGTTTCTTTTTCAAGATCCGGATTGGAGTTCCGTTTTGAAGATTCGTTTGGAAGATCCGGTGCAGATCCAGTTGAGATATCCGGATAGAAGACCCGGATAAGAGTTTCTTTTTCAAGATACGGATTGGATTTCCATTTTGAAGATTCGTTTGGAAGATCCGGTGCAGATCCAGTTGAGATATCCGGATAGAAGACCCGGATAAGAGTTTCTTTTTCAAGATCCGGATTGGAGTTCCGTTTTGAAGATTCGTTTGGAAGATCCGGTGCAGATCCAGTTGAGATATCCGGATAGAAGACCCGGATAAGAGTTTCTTTTTCAAGATACGGATTGGATTTCCATTTTGAAGATTCGTTTGGAAGATCCGGTGCAGATCCAGTTGAGATATCCGGATAGAAGACCCGGATAAGAGTTTCTTTTTCAAGATCCGGATTGGATTTCCGTTTTGAAGATTCGTTTGGAAGATCCGGTGCAGATCCAGTTGAGAAATCCGGATAGAAGACCCGGATAAGAGTTTCTTTTTCAAGATCCGGATTGGAGTTCCGTTTTGAAGATTCGTTTGGAAGATCCGGTGCAGATCCAGTTGAGATATCCGGATAGAAGACCCGGATAAGAGTTTCTTTTTCAAGATACGGATTGGATTTCCATTTTGAAGATTCGTTTGGAAGATCCGGTGCAGATCCAGTTGAGATATCCGGATAGAAGACCCGGATAAGAGTTTCTTTTTCAAGATCCGGATTGGAGCTCCGTTTTCAAGATTCGTATTCAAGAACCGCATATCGAATCAACATGCCGGTGACAAGATCGCAAGGCAAGGCCCCTGAAGCCTGGACAGTGGAGGTGAGCAGAGGACGCGGTATTACGGCCATCACTCATGAGCAACCGCCGCGTTCACCATCCACCACTGAAGGAGCCGAACCAGTACAGCAGCCCCCCCTTGCGCCACGGGCTAGTGAAGATTTGCCAAGACGGACGCGGTCTGAAGAAGCGGAACAGCCCTCTACAGCAAAGGAAGGTACTTCAGTCAGAACACTGAAGCATTCCGATAGAACATTGAAGCATTCAAATAGAACACTGCAGTATTCAGATAGAACATTGAAGCCTGCAGACAGAACAGAGAAGACTACAGATAGAAAGTACAGCCGAACCTTGCCGATGACTACCCGGGGTGACGCCCGTACCGAACATAGCAGGCCGCAGTCGACTACAAATAGAACGACGCGGTCAAATAAGAAAATTTCAAGAGCACGTGAAGACCTACTGAAAGTTAGGTTGGAACTCGCTCAATTAGCACTTCAGAGAGCCGAGGAAGAAGATTCCGACGGCTATATGGATGACAGAGACTCAAACGATGAGTACGTGCGCTCCTGGCTTGAAGAGGCACCTGAGCCTGAGCCGGAGAAGAGGGACAACGCCGCCGAGGGGGACAATAGTAATATAGGCCTTGAGCAACCGCCCCCCCCTGTGGACTTCGAAACTATAGTGGACCTCGAAAAGCAAGTACCGTTGTCGAATCCTACAGCGAAGGAAGTGAACCGATTCCCACAGAGGGGAATAGAAGTCAAAGGGGAGGACGCACTCCGCCCATTCATAACGGAGCTGACATCCGCTATAGCGTCGCTAGCCGACAGAAAAACAGAACAGTGGACACCGAGCAACCCCTCGGCGTCGAAGGTCATCATGACCTTACCGAACTTCAATGGGGCCCACACAGAGTGGCTTTCATTTCGTGCCATCTACGAGACAACTCGAAGATATTTCAACGATGTTGAAAACACAGCTAGGCTTAGAAGAAGCCTGCGGGGACGAGCGTTGGAAACAGTGAGCTCGGAACTCATCGGAAATGCCAAACCAGATGACATCATGAGGGAACTTGAGCTGCAGTTCGGCCGTCCAGATTCGATAGCTCAGGCTGAAACAGACAGACTTCGTGGACTACCGCGCTGCGGAGAAGCACCAAAGGACATCTGCAATTTCGCAAGCAGAGTCAGAAGCGGCGTGGTCACTCTGCGCGCACTGAAGAAGGATCACTACCTGATCAACGCTGAGCTGATGCGGTTGTTAACCGAGAAGCTACCGAACTCACTGCGTGTACAGTGGTACAGAACGTACACGGAGAAGTACCAGTCGCTGCCCGACCTTACGCTCTTCAGCGAGTTCATAACAGAGCAAGCTCGTTTCTGCAGTGCATTCGCTCCACCCGAGAACATCGGCGCCACGGAAGCAACAGCGAGCAAGCGTGTCACACAACGGACTCACACAGCGGTAGACAAATCACTCAAGAAATGCCGATTATGTGAGAAAGAGGGACATCAGAATCTTGAATGCAAGAAATTCAAGGAAGGATCCAGTGACAAGCGATGGGAGCTCGCTAAGAAGTTTGGCCTATGTTTCCGGTGCCTGCGAAGTCGTCGTCCAGATCATTCTTGCAAGCCGAAGAAGTGTGGACTTAAAGGGTGTACAGCTACGCACCATCAGCTTCTTCACTACTCCAAGAAGCCTGCTAAAGAAGACGCCGTCAAGAACGAGAAGCCCGCTACTCAAGAGCAGTCGAACAACGTGGAGACAAAAGAAACAGTGGCCAGCTCACGAACAACTTCAAGCCACGCTTACCTCAAAATGGTACCGGTTCGAGTGATTGGACCGGCGGGAGAAGCATCCACTTTCGCACTTCTTGATGATGGATCAACCGTCTCTTTGATCGACGAGGACTTAGCGAAGCAAGTCGGGGCAGAAGGCAAAATTGACCCACTGAAGATAGGCGCGATCGGCGACACCACGATTGAGACTCCAAGTTCGAGGAGAATCACCGTCACTCTTGCGAGCGAGCTGAAGAATAGGGTACCGTTCAGAGCGCGCACCATACCGAAGCTGAACCTCGCTCCGCAGACAGTCAGTGAAGAGGACGTCGCACACTGCAAGCATCTGGATGACCTGAAGCAACAGCTCATATACAACACTGGTACGCCGAAGATACTCATCGGACAGGATAACTGGCACCTATTACTGGCCAGTGAGATCCGCAGAGGTCCGAAGAACCAACCTGTTGCGTCACTCACGACGATGGGCTGGACTCTACACGGCGCACACACCAGGATCTTGGGTCAGCAAGTGCACTACGTCAATAGGCTCACAGCAGGCAATGAAGCAGCGGAAAAAGAAGATATAGACGAGCAGCTTCGTGAATTCTTCGCCCTAGAATCACTGGTCATCAATCCGAGACGGCCAGACTCCGATCCCGAAAAGAAAGCGGAAGATATCTTGAGTCGTCACACTCGTCAGTTGGAGGACGGGCACATAGAAACAGCCATGCTGTGGAAAACCGAAAACATAGAAATGCCCGATAGTTACGGGACGGCCCTGAAGAGGCTCGTCTCAATAGAAAAGAAGCTCGATAGCAAACCGGCTCTTCGAGATAGATACACAGAACAGATGGACTCTCTCATTCAAAAGGGTTACGCAGAAAAGGCGCCCAAGACGAGCACACAAGGTAGAACGTGGTACCTGCCTCATTTCGACGTGTTCAATCCCGCGAAGCCTGAGAAACTCCGCATCGTACATGACGCAGCCGCCAAATCAAAAGGACTGTCACTAAATGACTTCCTTCTCACTGGACCAGACTTGCTACAGTCCCTGCCCGGCGTCATGATGAGGTTCCGAAGACATTGCATAGCCATATCTGGTGACATAGCAGAGATGTTTATGCAAGTGAAGGTGCGAAGTCAGGATAGAGACGCGCTCCGATACCTATGGAGAGGCAATAGAAGAGAAGGAGCGCCCGAAGAATACCGTATGACGTCCATCATATTCGGTGCGGCAAGCTCGCCGTGCACGGCCATTTTCGCGAAGAATTGGAACGCGAAAAGGCATATAGATGAGCATCCAGATGCAGTGGAAGCCATAATTCAGAATCATTACATGGATGATTACCTCGATAGTTACAAGACCGTCGAAGAAGCGACGCACATTGCAACTACGGTGAAGAATATTCACCTACAGGCGAAGTTTGAGCTAAGAAAATGGGTGTCAAACAGCGCGCAATTAATAGAAAATATAGACCCGACACAGATCCGAACTGAAGTCGTCAACATCGGGAATACGGATGACACAGAAAAGATACTCGGCCTGATATGGAGACCGAGCGAAGATACGTTGGGCTTCAACCTAACACTCGCCCGCCTACCTAGAGGCATATTAGAAAAGGAAGCGCCCACGAAGAGAGAGGCGCTGAAGATAGTAATGTCACTGTACGACCCGCTCGGACTCGCTTCCCCAGTAACCATTCGAGCCAAGCAAATATTGCAAGAGGCATGGAGGCGAGGAGTCGATTGGGACCAGCCGCTGGACAACGACCTAGCGACCCAATGGAAGAGTTGGATACAACATCTACTGCAGCTCGGAAATATCAGCATACCAAGATGCTATCCGGGATACAGCGACGCCGTAGAGACACAGGTCCATGTATTCACCGACGCGAGCGAGATGGCTTACGCGACGGCAGTATATTGGCGAACCACAGCAACAGATGGCCACCAGCGAGTCAGCCTCGCCATGGCAAAGGCGAAGGTAGCCCCACTGAAGCTGCAATCAATACCCCGCCTCGAGCTGCAGGCAGCGGTGATGGGAACCCGCGTAGCCGCAGCTGTTGTACGTGAACACGGCATCAAACCCGCATCGGTGACCTACTGGTCAGATAGCAAGACCGTGTTGACATGGATAAGAAGAGGAGCACGAGTATACAAACCTTTCGTAGCCCATCGTATAGCCGCCATAGAAGAAAATAGCAGAGTTGAAGACTGGCGCTGGGTGCCCACGAAGATGAATATCGCAGACATGGCTACTCGTGATGTACCACACCACTTCAACTCACAGCATGAGTGGTATAGTGGTCCTAACTTCCTGTATGAAGAGTCGTCATCATGGCCATCAGAAAACCCTCCGATAGCGGAGGAGACAGGGGAGGAGAGAACGTTCGCCGCCATCGAAGAAATCGACAGCCGACAGATCACAGAAGCCATTCCAGACCCGACAAAGTTCTCCCGGTGGGAACGACTCCTCCGTGCGACGGCGAGCGTTCTACGCTTCATCTCTCTATGCAAAGCCCCAAAGGAGAAGACGTTCTACAAACGAACCCAAAAGAATAAAGAACAGGATCCTGATTGGCGAAACAAGAAGAAGGCCGTCCCCTTTCTCCCGAAGCAAACCGTGCCGACGCGTAACTCACAAGAGAAGAGGCAAATAATAGAAGCAGAGTTTCTACACGAAGCCGAGAAGCTACTAGTGATGGTCGCGCAGCAGCAGTCTTTCGCTCCAGAACTCACTAGACTGCGAGAGGAAAAGGCATTGGACAAAGACAGTCGACTGCGGCCGCTACAGATAGAAGTGAGGGATGACGTCATACGGATAAAGAGCCGTATCGCAGCTGTAGAACAGATAACGGAAGAAGTAATGCGTCCGCCGATACTACATGGCGACCACCGTATTACCCAGCTGTACATAGACTGGACACACCGTAGCTTGCAGCATGGTGGGACAGAGCTCACCATCAACGAGGTACGACAGCATTATTGGGTCGTGAAGATGCGACCAACAACAAAGAAGGTGCTGTCACGATGCCTACAGTGTCGTATTCGCAAGGCGCAACCAACCGTGCCTGCGACCGGCGACCACCCAAGAACGCGCCTGGCACATCACCAGAGGCCGTTCACGTACACAGGGCTAGATTATTTCGGCCCACTGTCTGTCACAGTCGGACGACAGCATCAAAAAAGGTACGTAGCCCTATTCACGTGCCTTACCACCAGAGCCGTCCACCTCGAGATCGCCGCCAGCCTCAGCGCAGACGCCGCCATACTAGCGCTGCGCCGCTTCGCTGCTCGTCGGGGCTGCCCCGCCGAGATACACTCCGACAACGGTACCAACATGCACGGTGCCGACAAGGAGCTCCGAGAGGCCTTCCGAGAGGAGGCCAGTCGCCGAGGCGTCGTGTGGCGCTTCATAACACCATCAGCGCCTTTCATGGGAGGCGCCTGGGAGCGCCTCGTACGCTGCGTAAAGTCCGCGCTGTGCACTGTGCTCCTAGAAAAACATCCGCACGAAGAGGTGTTGTCCACACTGTTGTGTGAGGCAGAGTACACTGTAAACAGCCGACCACTAACACATGTTTCAGTAGATAGCGAAGACGACGAGTCAATCACACCGAACCATTTCTTGCTCGGTGGATCGGCGAGACTACCATCACCCGGCGTGTTCACCGAGCGAGACGTGGACAGCAGGAAGCTCTGGCGACGATCCCAGATACTCGCCGACATGTTCTGGCGTCGCTGGGTCAGGGAGTACCTGCCGGAACTCCAAAACCGGCGGGAGCCGCACACCCGCGGCCCCGAACTGCAGGTGGGCGACCCCATACTCGTTGCAGACGGCCAGCTGCCTCGCAATACATGGCCGCGAGGCCGTATAGTTGCCCTGTTCCCCGGGGCTGACGGAGAAGTCCGGACCGCTGAGGTGCGCACTGCCGGCGGCACCTTGCAGCGTCCGGTGAAGAAACTCGTCCCACTGCCCAAGTAGCCGTGGGGGCGAGCGCCTTGGCGGCGAGCGCCGAGGCATCCAGCGCCTTGGCGGCAAAAGCCTGGGCACCACCTGCGCCTTGGCGGCGAACGCCGAGGCATCCAGCGCCTTGGCGGCGAAAGCCTGGGCACCACCTGCGCCTTGGCGGCAAACGCCGAGGCATCCAGCGCCTTGGCGGCGAACGCTTGGGCATCACCTGCGCCTTGGCGGCAAAACGCCGAGGCATCCAGCGCCTTGGCGGCGAAAGCCTGGGCACCACCTGCGCCTTGGCGGCGAACGCCGAGGCATCCAGCGCCTTGGCGGCGAAAGCCTGGGCACCACCTGCGCCTTGGCGGCGAACGCCGAGGCATCCAGCGCCTTGGCGGCGAAAGCCTGGGCATCACCTGCGCCTTGGCGGCAAACGCCGAGGCATCCAGCGCCTTGGCGGCGAACGCCTGGGCATCATCACCAGCGCCTTGGCAGGCGAGCGCCGAGGCATCGAGCGCCGAGACGG
Organism: Polymixis flavicincta; assembly: GCA_949987655.1. Lineage (NCBI taxonomy): Eukaryota > Metazoa > Arthropoda > Insecta > Lepidoptera > Noctuidae > Polymixis > Polymixis flavicincta. Next base: position 1,756,746 of record OX465171.1, on the reverse strand, counting down.
CGACCGCCTTGGCGGCGAGCGCCTAGGCGGCGGCCGCCTGGGCGACGAGAGCCGGTGGCGAGCGTCGTGGCTACGAGCGTCGTGACGGCGAGCGTCGCAGCGGCGAGCGGCGTGGCAACAGGCGTCGCGGTGGCGAGCGCCGCGACTCCAGTCGTCGCTCACCGTGGCGATGCAGCGCCGCACCAACATCGCTACGAGTCGTCACTGCACTGCACGGCGGGAGAGATGTTCGCGACGATGCGTCACTATATAGTTTAATAGTTTGTTTTTGACATTAATTTAGAATCATAAAGATAATAGTGATAGTTAAACCAATAGACAGTGGTTATAAGTGCCTACTATAAGAAAACCGTAAGTACCACCCTTTCAGACCTCATTTAAGTGGGCTGTATAGCCGTAATTTATAGTCTCAAGTGCGTCCAGGTAACCTAGAACCGAGACCTAGCCCTGGGCGTAACTACCCCTAACATAGTCTAAAGATAAACCCACTTAATTGAGCTCTGAAAGTTGTGTTGCTTTAGCTAAGTAATTTTTAAGATTTGAGTTTTGCTAGCCATCTTTCAGGGCGCGTCACGCCCTGAAAGTCATATGTGTAACGTTCTTAATATTAGATTGTTTTGGGTCTGTAAACCACCCTGAGGTATCTGTAATCAGAATTGAAATAAGTTCAGTAGTTTTCGAGAAAATCAACTTTTAAAATATTTATTGGTAACATTTTTCATAATTTTTCGGGTTTTCTTGAAATAATCTTTCAGTGCGGGAAGATATAGTACATACAGATATCTCAGGGGATGGGAAATTTCAAGGGGAATACAGGGATATATAACATGCCATATGTACAGTAATTTAATAATGTTTTGTATGCTATATTCCATTATATCGATAGACAAAATTTGAATAAATAAAAGTTAAAACAGGAAGCAATTTGCGGCCCTCGTTACGGTAAAGTTTCGAGGCACCTCAGAAAATGTAAATTTAAACCAATTCGTAGTCATCGGCAAGATAATTTTGTTATTTTAAACTTAAATTAATTAACATGTAGTACAAGTAAAAGTTCTAAATTGCTTCCTGAAGATTAAATCAAAATGTGTGTTATTTAATCAGGTAAAGTACCCCTTCACAGAGGTGTCTCAAAAACAACCCCTTCCTAGACGAAAGTCTGGAACCTGTTTCTCTGTCAGTCGTCAAAACGTTGGTAACGTCGTGAAGAACGGAAGATAGTAGCCGCCCCTGAAGATATCTGGAACCTATAGGTGCAGGACGTCAGCGCCGCGTGGACTGGGAGACCTACATACACACCGGGATAAAACCTGGATAGGAATACACCCTCCCTACACACCCTTCGTGTCCAAGCGATCACGCCCGTCCGGTACACAGTTGAATATCCCTCTAGTCTAGGACATAAAATGACAAACTAAAAAAAACCAGTATTGCCTTTTTCGGTGGCTCCATTTGAAACATAGATATACATATATTGTGAGCCTCAAAGTACTAAATAAAAAATTAACTTCATAAACTGAAAAATCACGAAAAGTACCCTACTAAAGCCTGGTTGACGGCAATTATTACATTGGACTTAAACATAACTGGTGCCATGTGGGGGAAATATAGGTACATCCCTGCGCAACCTTTCGGGGAAAGGCGCGAAGTTATGTTATGTAGCACGATTGGTTTTCACGGTCGCATAGATATAGAACATAGTGTTTCTGGGTTCTGGTCTCCAGCCCACCTGGTTGAGCTAAGCACCACTCACCGCACTCCTGACCGCGGCATCATTGCTCTACCTACTTACCGTACTTAGCCACGAGCCCTCCAAATTACGCCTACTTACAATATTAGCGCCCTCGTGCTTCACGCCTGTCAGATTATACTCGTATTAAAATGATAACGCAACAAATTGTGGGGACATGAGTCAGCTATGCATTGTTGCGAACTTTCCGTGTTTTGGCTATTTTGGGAGCGAATTCCTGGCTTCTAGGACCGTGGAAATGTGAACAAATTGCAATACATATACTATACTAATGTTATAGATTACGATTATGATGCATAATAGTTGCAACTGGTGATGGTATAAAATCGATAGTTTTTGACATTTGCGGTTTACATAAGACCTTTGTGGCCTAAAAATGTGGGTTTAAACTTCTCGACCTTAATTTTTTTTATAAATGTCGTCTTTCAGGTCATTGTAGGTCAGGGCAGTGGTGGCCTAGTAGTAATGGGACTTGTAGGTAGTGAGTTCGAACCCAGACAGGCACTTCACTTTGTGTAAATGTTTACGTACGAAAACTTTCATCAACAGTGCTCTCAAAATAGGGAAGGAGAACATCATGAGGAAGGCATATCCTAGTACAGGGGTCGACCTCCTTTTCAGTCGGAAGAGTCAAAAATTACAATTTACAAAATTTCAAAGTTTTTAAAAAGCCACAATTTTTTAAATATCGTACAGATTACGAAAAAAGTCACAATTATTATTGGTTTCATAGTAATATTGCGTGAAATTGGGGTTTAAACGCAAGGTGATCGAAAAGGGGCGTGGCCTAATGTACGCCATTTGCAAACTCGCCATTTTTAATTTATTTGATAGCTCGCCAGGTGAAGGGAAAATAAATAATATTTGTGTATGGAACTAAAGAGCCGCAGCGTCACATCCAAAGAGCCGCATGTGGCTCGCGAGCCGCAGGTTGCCGACCCCTGTCCTAGTACCAAAAATTCGAAGACATTTGACACATTTCTACCAAATCGCACTAGGCCCGCATCGTGGATTACGGACTACCCTCTCTCACAGAGAGGTTGCCTGTGTCCTAGCAGTGGAAACATTAGAGGCTGATAATGAGGTCAACTTGAGGAGTTGCCTGTGGGTGCCCTAGTAAATCAAAGCTACCAGGCAGGGCTTGAAAAACTTGAAAATTAAGCGATTACACAATAATCCCTGTGGAGTAAATCAGCGAAATCGGCACGATTACGTATGCGTCCTCTTAAGGGGAATCTAGTCGGGGGTCGAACTCACTGGTGGGCCTGACTAAAAAGGACGTTGTCTCACCAGGCATAGTCTCCGACAGAGGTAGTATCAGTGATGAGCAGTTAGACGCTAGTCTAGACGCACAACGTTGTTGAGTGAGATGCAACAACATTTATAATAAAACAGGCGCGTAAAAACTTAAGACAAGAACTTCGAAACATAGAGTTTTATGATAAAACTTTTGCATAAATCAATGACCAATATTTAAATTTCGAAAAAGATGCCAACTAGATTCACCTTAAGTTTCAAAGACAAATCTATGAAATCAGACAAACTTTCTCATTTTCACGACTACTCTTTACATAAGCCTTCCCCAAGATATTCTTAATCCAATAGCCATACTATATTTCCTTTAATCAGCCGTTTCAGTTAATCATCGACATTTTAAATTAATCTCAATTGATGTACTCTAGATCAACTGTGCGGGTAGCCCTGACATCGGGTGCGCGGGTGACGCCCATTGCGACAAGGTTGCACGCGATCTTCGCATACATTAATATTGATGTGATGGGTTGTATCAACCCTGCAGTAGCATGCAGAAAATTTAATTAATCTTAATACAGCTTTGTTAGACGTCCACTGTGGAACATAAGGCTCCCAAAAGCATTCCCACATCCCGGTCTACTTCTTGCAATCAGTTCAAACCCGTGACTATGCCTTGAGCGGCGTTGCGACCCACACTGCATCTTTATTTACGTAATCGTTACTCCAGATCCTTACCGACCCATCATTTTTGACAGCCCACAGCCCGTTTATCGTTGTTCAGTGCCGTAACTTTGACGACTTCGCTCCCACAAGCATTCCCAGATCGACTAATCCGGTGCTTCTCGAATTCAGTAGATTTGAACGGACTACTCTTTGGGGGGAATTAACGGACTCACACTGCATCCCTTTACGTAATTGCACCATCATTTTATATAGCCAAGACCAGGTTAATCGTTGTTGACTGTCATAACATTAAAGATTTGCGTCGTGTCTCATCATCATCATTCCAATCCGGAATCATCTGGGAGTAGGTCTTCCCTTTCTTTTTCCTGGTGGTATGCGTCTCTCATGCAGGTGCTAGTCGCGACTTTCATGATGATATCGTCGAATCAACACGCTTTTGGACGGCTCTTGTTTCTTTAGGCTTAAATTGGCCAACATTTGGTCTAATATTTACTTCGTTGGCATATTCAGATGTTTGTTTATCGGCACTGAGACCGCTGTGCTGTGACCACTACTTTTGAACCACGAACAGTCTGGTTTCCGGCTTTACAGGACCAAAGGGTGATAGTCCACTGCCAGGGTCGCGGATTTGTTCGAAAGTGTTACCATGGCCCTGGCATAGGCAACTGAAGGAACACGGGTGAGTTTTAGTCAGCAAAAGTCTGACACCCTCCCGCTCCGCCTAGAGCGGGAGAAGTCATTTCATGATTTCCAATCCAAAAAAGAAAAAAATGGTTGGTGGTCCATGTCTGGTCGACGTCTGCGAACGAAGTGACGATCCGTCCGCTACACAGATTAGCTGCATGATTCATTTGTTTTTCAGACACATTCGTGCGTAGACTGCGATTCATGCAAGACTTCCCTTCGCCGTGATATTGGTAGCACGGAAACTCAGCGTTTTAAGGTGGATGCGCTACGGTAACCCGCGAAATTCAAATTTGCTTTTGCTGGATAGTGTCAGTTTGTATGTTGATTAAAATATGATTCGCGACCATAACACGTATGTTTTACAATATTAAAACAATTGAAATCATCAATACAACCCTCTCTGGTCATTTAATTCCATTGAATGAACTTAGAGGGCTCTTTCATGTAAAAGTTAACAGGTATCTTCATTCTACAGACAGGTTTGCCAACATTACGGCAAAAGAAAATCTTGCGTGAAACGCACTAGACCTGTCGTTTATCTGTTACTAGCTTCTGCCCGCAACTTCGTCTGCGTCAAATTTCTTGCTACCCGACCCACCCCGTCGCATTGAATCGCCTGGCCGTGCGAGTATTTTCTATTCGTTACTTTTTTCTTTTTGTTCGGCTCCTAAGGGCCCTAGCGTGATCTAATATAGCCTATAACCTTCCTCAATGAATGGGCTATCTAACACAGTTTTATTTTTTCAAATTGGACCAGTTGTTCCTGAGATTAGAGCGTTCAAGCAAACAAACGAACTCTTCAGCTTTATAATATTAGTCTAGATTAGTTTTCCTCTAATTCTGCATCTCTGTCAAAATCACATTCATACATAAACCCACGCTTTGTTCCTATGGAGGTAGGCAGAAGCTACAGACCGCCACCTGCTACGATCCTTACTTGGAGTAGGTAAGGATAGTAGTTTTGCCTCGTTTACGTTCATACATCTGGTCACACACGCACTGGATGCGAGCACTCCGCACCTGACCTTACTGAAGAACATCACCAATAGGCCACTATAATATGTCCTCCTAGTGGCCTTGTAAATCTATTTTGTTTCCCAAAATCACTTTGATCTTTATTTTTGTTGCCATTTTTTTTGGGTTCCTGCTTGTATTGCTGTCAGAGGCAAGATAACTGTGAAGAGATTATAGCGTGGCCGTGGATCTTCGCCTGTATTTACTGAAAATACAAAGTAAACTGTCTCCTCTACGATCGTTCCGCTTATCTCAATAATTACGTTCCAAGTTATAAAAAAACATTTAACCTTGCTACGGTTCCATTGTATGTAAAAGCAGACGTTTTTGTATCGGAGACAGCAGTGGCTATAGTTTTGCGTAATTATAACACTGGGCGTGAACTATATACCTTTCTGCGTGTCTGTTTTAACTGTTTAATCGTGTTGTTCTTGAACGAGGGTTTTCAGGGTTCGAGCGATTCAGACGGATTTTCTCGATTCCGTCCGTTTATTCGGTCGATTTTTTATACGGTCGGTGCACAGACAGCTAATGAGCTCCGAGAGAGAGAGAGAAAGATAGAGACCCCTTTATTTTAATTTATTCTCAAAAACCCAATAGATATTTCGCTGCATTGAACACGCTGTGAATGCTTTCAAAAGGGCTGTGGTAGAGCACACCAGCACCTTAATTGTGTATTACACTATGAATCACAATCTGAATATTTTGAAGGATATTTATTGCTAATCCATTTCTGAATATTTTCGAAAAATTTGTTTGCTCAGCAACGTAGATAATGCAATGAATGTTATTGAACTGATCAAATGAAAGTTACCCTACTTTTAGTATGTCACGCAACCACCCCGCAGGTCACGCTTCGCATCAGGCAAGATCACGCGTCCGCTCGGAAGATTCTTCCTTTTCAGTGGTGGTGTGGTACACACGGCTACACATCAAGCTATACATTTCCAGTATAAGCTGATCTCGCATTGTATAGGATTTCCGTACAGTGCGAGATCAGGGTAAACTGGAAATGTATAGCTTGATGTGTATCCGTGTGTACATACAGCTTGTCTAAGCGACAAAATACTGAGAATGTGATATTTGACACCCATGCGAACGAAGTCGCGGGCACAGCTAGTTCTAAAATAAACGGAAAACACAATTTCTTGTCTTTTCTGCAATAAAGATTTTTGCTATGTTTAAATATGCTTGCAAATTACTTACAAAAAGCAGACAATCTATAAATTGAAGCTATACAAGATGTGACTCGACTAGTTTTCACATTCAAGTTATCTTATATTTGGCTATCAACTATTGGCTATTTAACTACGGCTATTTATTTTTATTATTTCATAACTGCACCGGTTGTCTCGTGTCGTGCTCGCAAGCGCGATTGCTGAGCGTTAGGTCCTGGGTTCGATACCCAGGTCGGGCAAGGTGTCAGTGGGATTTTCCATGTGGAATTTATCAGTTATTTGAAATTTGCCCCGGTAAATTTGCTGCTCCGGGAAAATTTTCCCACGGAAAACACGATAAGCCGTTTTTATTTTTAACAATTATTGTTTTCCGACATCCACACGAACGTAGTCGCGGGCACAGCTAGTTACAAACAACTATATTTCAATGAAGCCCACAAGTAGTAAATCCGAGGAAGCGGTATATGAGCAGGTACCATTATTTCTAATAGGTACGTGATAAACCAGTTATTCGCAGGTAATTTATTTAAATCAACTTTTGTTTAAAAAACTGTGTGTTCTTCAAACACAACTGTTTATTAATTTATTTTTATTTGGTACCTACATTTGCATATTAAGTTTGGGATCAAACACGATGTACTCAACCCAGGCTGTGTCGCGTGCTTTGCAGAACTTGACATAGATTAATTGAATACTGTTTATTACGTTCGACACCAAAATCCCGCAGTGGCTCAAGAAGAATGTCTTTGATCAGTGCGTATTGCCAGTGATGACTTAGAGCATTGTAACATGTTCGCTGACAATAGACCTTGAAAGGCCTAAAGTTACCCAAATGGCAATGGAGAGGGCTATGCTTTGAGTTTCCCTATGAGATCAAATCAGAAATGCTTGATCCGCCGGAGACTCAAAGTAACCGACATAGCCCGAATAATTGCCAAACTTAAGTGGCAGTAGACAGGGCAAATTGTTTGCAGAACAGATGGCCGAAAGGTTCTGGAGTGGCGACCGCGTAACGGAAGATGTAGAGTAGAATGGGGAAGGCCTCCCACAAGGTGGACTCATACCTTGTGAAGGCCGCAGGAATCCGCTAGATGTGCGAAGCATAGAAATGCATGGTCGAAGTGGCGGAACTTGGGGGAGGCCTATGTCCAGCAGTGGACGTCTTTCGGCTGAATGATGATAATGCTGGACACCATATTTATACAGATTTGGTTATACAGGGGCAAAATAAATTAGCTGGAAATACTTTACCCACGTGCTGGGTATTGGCGTGCATTTAAAGTTTTGAACAAAGTTGGAATGATGATTTTTTTTTTACCTTTTTTGTTTTATTTTATTTTAACTTTTTTGTTTTATTTTTTTTAACTTTTTTGTTTTATTTTATTTCATTAGATTTCGAAATCATTTCTCAAACGTGGGTAAAGTATGTAATGCCGGCTAATTTGACCCTTTACCTAAATGATTTGCTTACTCAGGAACATGGATTGAAAACTGGTATGAATTTGGGTTCGCGGTGGATACCGGTTTGAATACCAGTTCCAAATAAAGTTTCCAATATACTAGTCTCGTTTCATCCGATTTTAAGGTTTTCTAATAAAAAGTCACAGTTTGACACGTGCCTGGCCCTTATAGCATGGCATAAACATATTCATCCTAGAATGTATCCACAGCTGGGACACAGGGCACCTCTCCAAGAGTGAGTGGGCCATAATCCACCACGCTGGCCCAGTGCGGGTTGGTAGATGTCACATGTCTTCGAATTTCATGCTGGGTTCTCCACGATGTTTTCCTTCCCCAGAAACGGAACAAAGTAAAATGCCTATCTGGGTTCGACCTAAATTTCGTAAGCCGGGGCCAGAACCACAGGGCCACCACTGCCTGACACTCACCTTCGGAATGTTGGCGAGTGGAAGTCTCTGCTTTACAATGTATACAAATTGATATCATTAGTAATTATTACTATCATGATATCACGCCTTGCCCCCAAAGGGTTAAGTAGAGGTGTACCCATAGTACACCCACATTTCGCCAGTTATATTTAAGTCCCATGTAATAGGGGGCGATCCTATTGCCATCAACCGGGCACAAATCCCGCCTCCAGGCTGTTACTGAGAAATTCCAGAGAGAAAAACCCAATAAAATGTTGCTCAACATGAAAATCGAACCCGGACCTCGTGCTCAGCAGTAGTGCTTGCGACCACTACACCAACGAGGTTTATCATTAGTGGTTTGAATAATCTACAGTTACTGTAGCACAATAATGGTTCCAATTAAGGTTTCTAATTCGGTTTGGGTTCTGGTAACGGAACCACTATATGCCGATCCCTCACCGGTATTTTAGGAACATTTTCAATCCCTGCTCATTAAAAAATTTACCTGGTATAGTCATACTGGTGTCTAAGTTACAACGCGTGTAGAAAGACACAACGTATTTTATAATGAAGATGTCATAAAACTGCCTCTCATTGTAGGTTCAATTTGTATGAAAACGTTAATTGCTGACTCTCAGCCTAGTTTGAATAAACTACTATTGATTTTGATTGTTTGCTTCCGTCACGTTGTGGACCACCTTAATTAGCAGACTATCACACCGAGAGTAAACGTAGTTATCTAGCAATTGTTTTAGCATACATTTGGTGCTTAGTTTGATGTACATAAAGGCTTCTTCAAACAGTCGCGACGCGACATTTGTACAACAATTGCTACGAAGTTTTCATCGAAATTGTTCTACGAGAGTTGCGTCGCTCCTGTGTGTAGGAGCTTTAATGCGAAGATAGCGGTTCGTGAATTGGTTACAGTTGTAAATAAATCGTTTTCAACCAAATACCTTGATTTGAAACCAGTTTTAAATAAAAATACTATCCTTAAGGTGGATGCACCAAGGTAACCGACGAAGTTCCCATTTTTGGAGATTTGCAGGTCAATGTCAGGTTGTGTGTAAAAATAATATCCGCGAAAGTAACAAATATATAACAAATAATATATAGTAATAATACAACTTACTATGGCATAATAATGCATAATTGGCATATAATATTCCCACTGTTGGGACACAGGCCTCCTCTCCTCACTTTTGAAGGGAGTAGCCGAAAATAAACCACGCGGGCCCAGTGCGAATTGGCGGATGTCACATAATTATTCAAAGATTTTCTTTGATAGTTTTGTTCTAGAACATGCCGGTTTCCTCACGATGTTTTTCTTCACCATTTTGAGAGCAGTGGTGATGAAATAAAATATACGAAGTGAAGCACCTGTCTTTGGAACCCACGACCTTCAACTTTATCATTTATTTAATCCCATTGAATGAAATTTTCGTGAAATTGTCTTTTAATAGGATTAAATTAATTTAGAGGGTTGTAGGTATTGACATAATCCTGTAACGGTTTACTTGTTACGGTCGCGAATCACATTTAAATCAACATTCAAGCTGACACTATTCTGTTAATTAGAAAAAAAATATGGGAAACTTATAATTTCGCGGCTAAATTAGCAAACATGACAGTGATGACACATGGAACCGAAACGTGGTCGCTCACAATGGGCCTCATGAGAAGGCTTAAAGTCACCAAAAGGGCGATGGAGAGGGCTATGCTTGGAGTTTCCCTGCGTGATTGAATACCATCGAATCAGGGATGAAGAGATCCGAAGGAGAACCAAAGTAACCGACGTAGCCCGAAGAATTGCCAAACTTAAGTGGCAGTGGGCAGGGCACATTGCTCGCATAACAGATGGCCGATGGGGCCGAAAAGTTCTGGAGTGGAAACCGCGTACTGGAAGACGTAAAGTTGGAACGCCTCCTACAAGGTCGACTGATGACCTTGTGAGGGTCGCAGGAGTCCGCTGGATGCGGGAAGCACAAACCCGGTCGAAGTGACGGAGCTTGGGGGAGACCTATGTCCAACAGTGGACGTCTTTCGGCTGAAATTATGATGATGTTGATTAGAAAATCCACCAGAAAAAGGTTTAAAACCTCGACATCGCTGGCCATACCTACATTGCTTACGTATTGTTAAAAAAGGCTAATTGAAATCATCCAACATTTTTATTATTAAGTCAATAAAAGTGTTGGATGATTTCAATTAGCCTTTCAAATAATATCTACATAATTAAATAGTACTAAAATGAATAATAAATCATAAAATAATTTTAAGAAATATAAATACTTACTGAAAACAATCTCGATATGCGTGGGTACTTATCTATTTATTAAAATAAACAGTTAAAAAAAATGTTGTAATCAATAAAAAAAATAGGTACTTAGTCTGATTAGGTTCGTGTTAATATTTTTTTTTTTTTTTTTGTTAAAAACGTTGCCCCACACTAGGAATGTCTCCTGTAAACTCACATACACAAACGGCCAGACCCGGAACATATAAATATTTGTTCCGTGCGGGAATCGAACCCGCAACACGCAGCGCAGCAGTCAATCGCTTAACTACTGCGCCAACTGTATTGCCAAAAATATATATTTTATGTATATCGCTTTTTATTTAAAGTGCCCTAAATATCCGAAATCAGGGAGAAGTAGGGTTCCAGATAAGTTCGTGTGAAGCCTCAGTGCGTTCTATTAAAAAATAGTTAGTGGTGTCATCGTTTAAAACTAAATGGTTTAAAACGTTTAAAATCCGTTTTGCATCCATAGCCTTGGTACACCCTAATTTTCATCCTGTGAAGTTTCTTTTAATTCCTGATAAATTTTATTTTATTTTAGAAATTTATTTTTTATTAGAAATACATGAAATTAATAAAAAAAAAATACAGGGCGACCTTTCAAAATCTTTCTAATATAAATTCACCATATATTTTTTCTAATTGATAGTAAAAAACCGTATCAAACTCCATTGCGTGGTTTAGAAGAAGTAAGCGAAACAACAGACAGACGAAAATATCGACCATTTAAAAGTATTTAGGGAAAAGAGACCGTGAATCCTTCCGGCAATTTGTCGCTATTGTAACTTAGCTGTCAAGCCAAGTCGTCTACTTATCTCCGTATAAACATCACTTTCCATTACCGGCGCCCGCGCACATTATCCAAGTCACTCAAAATAGAAAATAGACTCACCTAGCAGTACCGTCAGCACACCAACAAAAGTATTAAATAAAATCATTTTTTTATAAACAATGTATTTTTCACCGGACACGTCGTGTCGCGTCAGTAATCGTCCACATTTGAATCGTTACCAATTAGCACCGGTTATATATTCGTCCGCAGGAAAACATCTTCTAAATAAAAGTTGAAAACTGTATGTTTGTTTTTCACAGATTTTTCCGTGGCTTGTGTTTTTGATGTGGTTAGTATATTGTATGAATCTCAACTCTCTTTAATTTATTAACCCCCGACGCAAAAACGTGACGTGTCTGTCTGTGTGTGTGTGTGTGTGTGTCTGTCTGAGGCAACATAGCTCCCGAACGGATGAATCCATTTTGATTTTGTTTTTATTGTTTGAAAGGTGAATTAGTAGGGAGGGTTCTTGGACATGTTTCATCAAAATCGGTTTGAAAATTATGAGCTCTTTTGTGTTTGATGAAGGGATTTTAGCACCTTCCACTGGTCAGATTTTTTTTTTTGGGTGGGAAATCATCAAATAACTTCTCCCGCTCTGGGTGGAGCAGGAGGGCGTGTCAGACTTTTACTGACTAAAACCCACCCGTGTTCCTTCAGTAGCCCGTATGCCAGGGGCTGTGGTATCTCTTTCAAACGAACCCGCACCCCTGGCAGGCATTGGCCCTTGCAGGCCCCATCATTTTTGTGCTGACATCTCTTTGAGGCGCGCGTGGAACACAACGCACCGTCGACTTGGGCTTGGTCCTTACCGGACAGCGAGCTACCCATTACTCGCCGTCCGCAAGCCCATGCCTACGGTGGCCGGAAATCGGCTTGGGATTCCCGACGCCCAGGGCGTCTCCGTATCCTGCGGCGGCTAGGGTCGCGAGGGCGCATATGCTGCCTCTCCCTCACGTGCGCTGCCTCCCTCTTCGCGAGCATCACTGCTTCGCTGAAGGAGGTGACGGCTCCCCATGCCCTCTCGCTCCGTACCATGGCCTGGACCAGGGCCGGACGCGAGATATCGCCGCCGCCGATTGCCTCCACGAGGACACGGCGGTGCTCCACCCAAGCTGGGCAGACCGCCACCGTGTGCTCCACCGTGTCCTCAGGGCGATCTTCGCCGTGGAAACACCCGGGCGTTTCCTCCCGCCCTATTTCCACTGGTCTGATCAAGTGGAAAATTTGGTATTCTATAACTTCAATGATATTAGACGAACAAAGTAATCTTGAACTGATGCTGAAGCATCACCTGGAATTTCCAGGATACCCAAGTTACTCATCAACAAATAGCAGAAGTATCGTGTTTGGGCTCATTGAAAAGGTCTCAATTAATAGGTTATGGATACATGGTGATCAGGATGAGGATTTAATTTAGGATAAATTAGTAAAAACTGCACTGTGAGAAACATACGCAACGCTGCGCAGATTTAAGCGAGACATTAAGTTTAAAAAGCAGGAAATAAAAGTTAAATTACGCCAAACAGAAGAGGACTAGCATTTTCATTGACCGTCTCCCGACTTGACAATGCCTTGATCAAAATATTGCCTACAACTTTAAAGGCCAATTAATATTATTATTTTCCTTTTTAGTGTTTTTGTTTGTATCGGGGATTTTACAAATTTTAAATTTAACTTTTATAGGATGAAATTGAATTGGTGCGGCTAATCTTTATCTACCTATATATTAATACGTGAAGCAAATACTTTGTGCCCATCATTTCAGCCGAAAAACGTCCACTGCTGGACATAAGCTTCCCCCAAAAGGGGGTTTCGCCATAATCACCACGCTTGACGCCTGCGGGTTGGCGATCGCATTATGGTGGTAAAATGCATAGAGAACGCTGCTGCCCATTATCTGATAAGCCGCTTAGTCGCCTTCTACGACAAGAAATGGGATGGTGCTATTCTTTAACATCCGACATCACACGGAATACGTTTGTGTCCGTTTCACGAAAATTACGCGAACGGAGGAGTACGAAGATTGGCACAGTTATAGTTTATAGGGAGAAGGAGTGCAGTAAGTTGATATTTTTATAATAATGCATTTGAAAAAAGTAAGTTTTAGATAAATAATTTTTACTAGTGGTAAGTTATATAATTTTTCTGTACCTGTGTTTGTCACTGAACTCCCCTAAATGGTTGGGCACGCCACGATTGCGGCGGTAAGTTCCCTCTTTAAGGTGTGGATTGAGAGGCGCCATGGCATCCTCACCTTCCGCTTGACGCAGGTCCTCACCGGACATGGCTGTTTCGGGAGGTTTCCATCCGCGTAATTTTCATAAAATGGCTACAAAGGTCGGATCAGCGACATAAATCAAATACTTCGTCATCTGTCTAGCCTTTTCCGAACTGTGTTCGGGTCAGCTTCCAGTCTAACCAGATGTAGCTGAAAATCAATATTTTACAGAGAGCGACTGCCTATCTGACCTCCACAACCCAGTTACTGAGCAACACGATATCCCTAGTTCAGACTGGTTGTCAGACTTTCGGGCTTCTGACGACCTGTAACATCAAAGTTCTATGAATGACAGCAGTAACCAACTGCGTAACGTGCTTTCCGAGGCACGGCGGGGTTTTGGTATATAAAGATGGTCACCCATCCACGGACGAACCGTGGCCAACGCTGGCAGGTTAAGGCGCACAGGTACCTGTGTGGCTAGTACTAATTAGCCACAAGCCCAAAGCAAATAAATACTTCTTTATTAATAGGTTGAGTTAGTGTGACGCTTATTGAATCTGTGGCGCATTTAGAAAAAACCCTCAGTCCGCCTCTTTGGCATGGCTACGAAAATTAACATAGACCAGGTATAATATCGCCACTGCTGACTTTATTAGACTTTGGACCGGTTTTTACCTAAAAACCTAGACAGCAAAAACATCTCTCTTACACTATTATTATTGCTATTCGCTACTCTAGAGAATAATTAAAAACGTTTCCATAGCAAGTTTTGACGGGTAATTAGTTGATTTGCATGAACTTACTCACCCGAATCGAACGTATTAAGACTTTTAATTAAATACCTAATGTATTATTTTTCGACTCGCACTAAGTCAATTTATTTGTGGGCGAAGCGGCAACTCTAGATTGATGTACTCGTATTAGTGACATTTCCTAATACATATTTCTAGAGTTATCTAGGTTTATGAATAGGCGTTTTGAATATATGCAATAAAGTTATGAGAAAAGGTCACTGCAAGTACATGCAATAAAGTGCATTAAATGTACTAAATGCCTAATACGTAGTTCAGGAGTTGTCGATTCGCCCACAAGCCCACAACTAAATTTACTTTATCCGAGTAGCTTAAAGAAAATAATATGTTATATACAAGTGCCGATGGGCCAAATTCGGGCGTGTGAATTCGTGTGTCATCAAATCTGAGTTTTAACTGAAATTACTGCCACCAACTGTATCAGACAGACTGCTTTAAAAGTGAGCTCTCTCGACCTTATTAGTTGGAGATGGGTATTTTTTTTTAAGACAGTATATTCTCCTATTTTAGATGAATATTGAAAAAAGGCTGTTCTTGGTGCCCTAACCAACAGATATACAGCATATTCTGCCTTTAATGTTCCCACAGCTGTGGCATAACCCTTCTCTCTACAGAGGGAGTGGGCCGGGCCCAGTGTGGATGTGAAGATGTGCCCTTTGTAATTTTTTGAAAAATAAATATTTCCTAACAAAAATATTGGTACAAACCGTCAACTATGGCATCTTTAGTTTCCATGTGTAAAATCTGAATATCTTTGAACTATTTCTCATTATACTAAAAATATTTTAGGTACAAATAGTGGAGTTTTCTTCTTTTGCATCGATTTGATCATGGCGGCAACAGATGGTTAGTCATTATTTCAGCCGAAAGACGTCCGCTGCTGGACATAGGCCTCCCCTAAGCTCTGCCACTTCGACCGGTTCTGTGCTTCCCACAGCCAGCGGATTCCAGCAGGCTTCACAAGGTCATCCAACTCTACGTCTTCCGGTACGCGGTCGCCACTCCAAAACAGGTGTTTAGGTGGTTGATACATATTTAAGTATAGTCCTCCGGTAAACTTGCTCATATATGGTTACGATGCCACAGTTGTTCTTACCCGCTTATTGCGATGTCGAATGGGAGGTATCGCGGCTGAGGGTTACGGGCTGCGGTAGAGGAGGAGTGCCGGTGCTTCTGAGCAGCGCTCTTCCCTTCCGTGGCCTGGACGGGGCCGCCATCGTTTGATGGCGGACGCGGCGGGTTTGTTCGAAAGAGATACCACAGCCCCTGGCATACGGGCTACTGAGGGAACACGGGTGGGTTTTAGTCAGTAAAAGTCTGACACGTCCTTCTGCTCTACTCAGCAGGAGAAGTCATTTGATGATTTCCAACCCAAAAAAAAAGAACCCACTTATTACCCACATTGAAACTTAAATAAGGACATTAATTAAGAAAAGAACAGAACCAAAGACAATATTACTGTAGAGTTTATGTAGACTACATATACAAACGCATGACATCTCACTATTTAAATATTATTATTGTTAATTGATTCCTATATAGACTCGTTATGCCTGGGGCTACACTCTAACAGTAATTAGCGAAAGGCCTATTGCAGATAGATCTAGACTTTAATTTTCAGGCTTACAAGGTCCAAAATGTTTGGAAGTGAAAGCAATTATAAAATATTAATTCTTTTTATTTGCTCTTGTTCATAGCTCAAATTGTTTCTGGTTGTCTTAAAGGTCATTAGAGCTAATGTACAGGGTGTTTGGCAGAACGTTGAACATACGAAAATGGTGGATAGGTGGGGTCATCTGCTACTTACTCAGCCCTAATTTATTGAAGAAGTTGAAGATTTAAGTATTTTTTACATCTTTCTGTGAGTTTGAGGACTCATAACTTTTTTTCTAGCTAACATCTGAATAAA
Organism: Polymixis flavicincta; assembly: GCA_949987655.1. NCBI lineage: Eukaryota > Metazoa > Arthropoda > Insecta > Lepidoptera > Noctuidae > Polymixis > Polymixis flavicincta. Next base: position 1,740,232 of record OX465171.1, on the reverse strand, counting down.
GCAATTTTTTTTTTAGAATCTGCCAATATCAAAGATTAAAAAAAAATGCCTGTTTACCCATTTTCAATAAAATGTCACTTTAAAGTTAAGAAAGTGGTGAAACAAGAGAAAGCAAAAAAAAAAGCAGTGGCGCCAGGGCCAAATAAATTAGGGCTGAGTACTTAGCAAATGACCCCACCTATCCACCATTTCCGTATGTTCAACGTTCTGCTAAACACCCTTTATATTTACATATATATATTTGACTATCTTTATATTAATACGTGAAGCAAAAGTTTGTACCCCTTTTTCGAAGATTACGCGGAGAGAGGAATCTGAAAATTGACATAGTTAAATTTTATACGAAGAAAGAGTGCGGAAAGCGAATATTTTTATAAAATCATTTATTTATATTATTTATTAATTATGGTCGAATTTCGTCCAGTGTACGAGCATGAGGCTACTGACAAAATGGGTGACAACTGAGTGAAAATCAATGGGAAACGCTTGTAGTATTTTTATAATAACGACGTAGAAATTATTACAATAGGCGTAATAATTACTCGTACATATTATAACAATGCGACGTGAACAACCTACATTTGTTATTATCAACGTGACTAACTTGGGAGGTCATTTTCCTGTAATCTGTAGAAATGTATCGGTTCTAATGAGGATCTACAGTATGTTGTTCTGTTTCTAGGGCTGAGCATACTACAAGCTCTTCTAGTTACCCTGGACAAGCAGCCACATTTCCACCATCTCAAAAAAAGTATTTCTTAAAAAAACCGTCTTCCATAAAAAAACACTACATGCTTACTTAAATGTAACTTTTACTTCGGCAGTCTTTGTTTTGTTTTTTGCCACCGACATCGGAAATTAAAGTAATTGTTCAGTGTTTTTTTTTCTTTTTGTACAAACGTTTTTTTTGATGTGTGGTACCTACCAATTAGTTTACCACTACTTGCTATGTAAACAACAGAGACTGGAAGTAACTTCATCAAGATACACAAAGTGGATCAAATACGTACTATAAAACCTAACGCAAAAACTACACAAGCATAGTTAATAAAACGTATTATATTATGGCACCAGTGCACCACCTACGAAAACGATTTACAAAATCGATCCTTAACTGCCGGAGACAGTAAATAAATAAAAGAAAAATACAGATGTATTGAGAACCTCCTCCTTCTTTATGTCGGTTAAATATAATCATCACTAGAAAATCTTTCCGAGGACGAACCAATGTCTCATGTTCCACCAAAAACCTTAGAGCCATACTGCATACAATGAGGACAACCACCGCGAGGTTTAAGGAGTGAGTACTTCCATATCATAGGCCTCAACCCTGCTCAGGCTAGAGGGAGAGGGAGACTTAAAAAAAACATAATTTCATCCTTCATCATTCTCCTCCCCTTGCCCCAATTTATTTGTGGTCGCCGCAACATGTATATTTCTTCCACACTTCTCTATTAGTCGTCATCTCGGTAGCCACCCTTTCACCCCTTATAACCATCTCACAATTCACATAGTCCTACCATCTTATTTTTTGCTCTCCCCCTTCGCTTATATAGCCATCGACATTCATACTCAAAACTTTCTTCACGACATTTTCTTCATTCCTCCGTATCACATGCCCATATCATGACAAAAGATTTCCACACAACTTTTCACTTTCAGACTTCCTCTTATGTACTCATTTCTTAATGCTATCTATTCGTAACTCCACATAAATCTCTTAACATTCTCATTTCAGGTGCGTGCAATTGCTTTTCATTCATCCCTTTTGTAGTCCAACATTCTGAAGCATCCAAAACAAAATCAAAATCAAAAGTCATTTATTCAAACTAGGCTGGTGTCAGCACTTTTTGAACGTCAAAAATTACAAAAGACAGTCCCCCAAAAACGCCCACCCTTCGACACTTCCTAGTGCTTTAGCTGGGAAGAAGAAGTGGCGCAACAAACTCCCCAGCAGCACAGCTGTCTGTTATGTTAGAAGAACTTGATTTTATACAATGGTAGGTTACGGAATATCAAAATTTTAATTTGTTCTAGATATAATAGACCAATTATCGGGGTCGCTAGCTAGCTACATCTTGCAATTTAACTCAATAATAAAAATAAAAAACAATGAGTAGATTATGTCAACACTAAGTTAATTCAAATGTATTTATACAGTCAAATAAAAACAAACAATTATGTTAATAAAGATATGACCTGTCAGTAGGCAAGGAAACTCTGGTGAAAGAACACAAACATTGTCTTGAGTTAATCACAGCGACCAACTATTCTTATCGTTTAAGTAGTCGTTGATAGAATAGTATGCCTTTGCGCAAAGGTTGGATTTTACTTTAGCTATAAACGCATTAAAATTCAAATCTAGCACAGAAGAGGGAAGCTTGTTATAAAAGGTTATACCAAGACCAATGAGTTATGAACCTTATGAAGCCGGTGAAAGGGAGCACGTAGTTTGTCCATAAACAGCATGTGTAACTATGGTTTTATAGATCATTCCATACTTGCGGGTGTCGCAGATTATTATCGTGACTTGCCGCTATTTTATTCAACTGTCCGATTTACGTCGCCATCGCTTTGCACGAGAATCAGTAACTATAATTAATTTGTTAATGACTCCTAAATTATGTACTTCTCCATAACGACAGGTCACATTAGAGTTAGATATTATACAGAAACTCTTAGTTGTAAATCGATTACTTTATGTTACCTACTTCCATTTTTTCTATAAGGAAAATGTTGCTGTTTTCGCCTATTATATTTATTTGTTATGCACTTGGCACTGTTGTTATTATGTTGCTGAGTAACTTTATCAACTGTATTGAAATTTCTTTCGATTTGTAAAAATTTGTTACAAATAGTAGATTATTCTACTTCTTTATCGTTTATCTGTTGCCGCCAGATTTTTAAGTACAGTACTGATAGGTTGTTTCTTTTTTAGGATGGGAAATCATCAAATAACTTCTCCCGCATTGGGCGGAGACTTTTACTGACTAAAACCCACCCGTGTTCCTTCAGTTGCCTGTGTGCCAGGGGCCACGGTATTTCTTTCGAACAACCCGCACCCCTGGCAGGCATGCCCTTGCGGACCTCACCAGTTGTTGCTGACATCTCTTTGAGGCGCGCGTGGAACACAACGCGCCGTCGACCCTGGCTTGGTCCTTACCGGACTGCGAGCTACCCATTACTCCGCATCCGCAAGGCCGCGCCTACAGTGGCCGGGAATCAGCCTGGACGCCCAGGGCGTCTTCTGCGGCGACTAGGGTCGTGAGTACTGATGGGTAAAGTTGCTATAGAAAATGAAGATGCCACAATTGACCTTATTTATTTCAATGGGTTGAGGCTTGAGCTACACGATGACTGATGCATGCATGCCGTCTGTTGGGACAGTCAGCTCAAAGCTGCTATGCCTTTTTCTTCAAAGGGCTCTCCCAGATCCTGCATTGTTAGACTCGCATAAAATTCTAATAATATAATATTTGGACTTTGAAAGAGACCGACCTTTGTTTAAGAATTTCTTCTCAGGTATTAGTCAGTCAGGAAAAGCCGATACCAGCTTGTTTCAAAATATTGACCAACAAAATATTGATGTGTATTAGAAAATCTACTTATTTAAATAATTCAGAATACAGAATTCTGGTCGAAGCTTGTTTGAGCTAATTGGAATCATCGACACACACTGAAGAAAAAAATAAACATTTAATTTCAGTGGCTATAACATAAAAAGAACGAAAACTGCTAAGCTATAACTTACTTTTCACACATAAATAAGTCATCTCATGTCCTTTTGCCATGTGTTTAGGATTTTAGAAACTTAGCATTTTACTTCATCTACATATCTGACCTTCTTAAATGTCATATGTACCTGTTTCTTTCTAGCTCGCGAGATGGTGCCATTCTCAGTGCCATTCGAAATCTTAGAATGTCACCATTGTTATTAGTATCAATATCTATCGCCCTGATACCGTATCGTTATTAATGCATCTTATAAATAGCATTTAGCATTTAGCCCTAGCGATTGCACCCGTATTATTATATTTCTATTGGTAAAATTTTCGAATGTCCCAATGTGATTTGTACAGGATACCTACATTGAATAGTTAATTCGGTACCAAGCGGCTACCTACGACTTTGTCATGCCCTCAGTGTTTTTGGACGTAATTATGGATAGTCATAATCAGCCTATAATGTTCCCACTGCTGGGACTCAGGCCACCTCTCGGTGAGAACGAGTGGGCCGTAATCCACCACGCGGGTCGTATGGGGGTATGTAGATGTCATATGTTTTTAAAGTTTTGGTTCTATGACATGCCGGTTTCCTCACGATGTATTCACAGTTTTGAGAGCAGTGGTGATGAAATAATTTACACAAAGTAAAGCGCAGGTCTGTGTTCGAGCATACGATACAATTCGTGTGTCGCTCTCGTTACCACCGCTCCTATAATAATAATTATGCATACGAACATGCACTTTATGGAAAGGCTCATGATACTTGGCTAGAAGCGGCCAGATAGATGGATAATCCAAGAATGACCGCTGACAAGATGGTCAGAAAGAGGGCTGTCCAAGTACCTTGTACCAAGGGGACCACACTGCAGAAGACCGAATTAGTAACAAATGAGGAACAATTAAATATACCCCTTACTCTATAACCGTACGTTATGTTCCTACTACCGTATGTAAGCAAGCTCAATGACACTTTTTGTTGCCAAAATGGAGTCACGTCGACCACACATTGCGTATTCAATTCTATCGAATGTTAATGGCTTTCAAAGTCATTAACTAACTACTTCCTACTCCTGGGGGTCAAAGACAGACTAATGAGTCTGACGTGTCAAGTATTTAAATATTTTTAACAGCAGCTAAATATTCTGAAAGGAGTACAAATCTGTGGAACAGACAAACAAATGATAGTTGCACAAATTCCACAAAAATAAGGTGTGATTAATCTGCCTAATACGAAATCACCAACAAACTGATTGTTTATGATTGTGTAAAGTACGAAGAATAGGATACTTGACTACCGTAACTTTCATCACCTGCCTTTTGGGGTCGGTTTCCATACAAACCGAAAGCACCTACATAACAGTGTTTTACTGACTCCACCACCCAGTTACTGGGTAATACGATACCCATTGGTAAAACTGGTTGTCAGACCCGTAACCACTGTCAAAGATCCACGAATGACAGACGGGCCCAACGGCTTAACGTGCTTTCTGAGGTAACGATAGGTCTTGGTATGTATAGACGGGCATCCATTCACGGATCAACCGCGGCAAGCTTAGTTTAACCTGATCGACACGGTGTGGTCCGGTGACTTAGGGGGGCTTGCGCCAGGGTAGGTACCCAGATTGCACTCATCATACTAGAAAACTCTTCGCCCACTGCCGCGTCGTAGTAACGTCGGTGTGTACGTATGAACGCCCATACGGCAATTTCTTTGCAGTGCATCATGGGGACCGGCCCCTATGGCATGCCACAGGCAAGTAAGTCATGGGATAGGGTTATCGGTATTGGTATACTTTAATCGTAATTAAAGTTCGAAAACGCTGAAAATGCAGAACTCGTTGAAATACTTTCCAATTGGACAGCCTAATTTCCAATCAATAGACTGCTAATTAAAACGTTTTCATAGAGGTAATTAATTACACCGTGTCAGTAAGGGCAGGGAAACCTGCGGGCAAGGTCGCTGATAACGATAACAAAGCAGTGACGTCGGAAGTGTTCGCAACAATATGTCGCAGCTCGAGGACTGTCCTCGGTTCGTATTGTGTTATCGTTTACAAATACGATCTGCAGATTATAGGAAATAATCTAGAGACCTCGCCCTCTTTTATAGAGAAATTGAAAGCACTTTACTTTGTGAATAAAGAAATCTTCTAAAACTAAGAGTAATTTTCCAGTAAGCATAATAATTAAGCCTATAATGTTCCCACTGCTGGGACACAGGCCTCCTCTTTGTGAGAGGGATTGGGCCATAATCCGCACACAGTCCCAGTACAGGTTGGTAAATGTCACATGTCTTCGATATATTTTGTTCAAGGATACCTAAGTCGGTATCTTCACGATTTTTTCCTTTACCGTTTGATAGTAATAGTAATGAAATTAAATACAAAGTAAAGTGCGCCTGAGTTCGAACTCACTCACGACCCAAACTGCCAGACCATGATAAAAAGTAAATATTTGCCTAGCCTTTTCTCAACTATGTTGGAGTCAGCTTCACCAGATGCAGCTTTTCCATAGAGTATTTTACATAGAGCGGTTGCTTAACTGATCTCCAAAATCTAATTATCGGGTAGTACGATGCCCCTTGGTATGATTGTTTGCTAGACTTCGGGCTTCTGACGACGAGTCACGAACGTCTGTCAAAGATCCACGAATGACAGCCGGAACCAGTTTTCCTCGACACGGGGATCTTGGTGCATAAAGGTGGTCACCCATCCACGAACCACCTGAGGCCAGCAGACTGTTATTACGTAGCTACAAGCCCATGATATAGGTACAGTTACTAAGATAAACTAACAAAAAGTGACCTAAATTATTTGATTTCACATTAGGGTACGTGGATATTTATGAAACGTCAGAAGCTAGGTGCATGGTTCCAATTGGTCGTTTCCTATGGAGAAGAGCCGGCAAGAAAGTACACGGATTTTTTTTTTTTGTAATTTATTGGCTTTTACAATGTTTCTAATTACAGTGTTAATAGGTTTGGGAGGACAGTGTAGGCCTGCCAATAAGTACCAGGTACTTAATAAAATAGAAAATGATCTACAAATCTATAGTCTACAAGGCCTACAACGTTCTCACATTAATTAAATATAAAAGAATCTACAAATTAATTCGATCTCGACCGACATCTTGTATTTCATCCGTGGTGCCTGGCACCTACTGCCAAACTTGTTGATACTATTTGATTAGTATTTTATAATACGAAAAATAACTGCCAAAATGCTACCAAGATAAGAATAAGAAGTAAACCTTGACTTGCAACCAAGTTTAGGTAAACTGACGAGAATTTACGACTCCATTAAAATATATGTCCCTTGTGATTTAATAGCTCATTAGTGGATTCGCACGAATTTAGTAGCCCGATTATAGGCGACTCGCATGAAGTTAATTTATTTGTGGGCGAATCGACAACTCCAAAAATACGTATTAAACAATTGGCACATTTTAATTTTATGCAATGGAGTTAAAAAAACAATTGCACATAAATACATTAGATCGCATGAAATTTAAAACGTGCCTATTTAAGTTTTAGATTCGTCTACAAATCAATAAATGTCGTGCATGTGCATGATAGAAAATAATATATTATTTAAAATTGTCGATTCGCCCGGTTCGGGCGAGTAAATTTGTGCAAATCGACTAATAAGACGATTAAATCAAATTAAACACCGATTTAAACGCATACCTAGTTCTTAGGTAAAGCATTAATTAATGAAAATCTGTCAACAGTTGTACTAAATGATAAAGCCTTGCTCTACATTGTCTTATCACTGCAAGATACTGCGATAAAAAATATAAACACGACTTAAGGCTAAGGCCACACGGGATTGTTAGAACTGAATGATTGGGCCGTTGTATTTGTTTTTTTCGATCTAGGACGAATTAGCAGCTTTTTTCAATTATGTTGGGGTCGGCTTTCAGTCTAATTGGATTCAGCTAAATTACTGGCTATGTGATCACCACGACCCAGTTAGGTACAGGGTAACACGATAGCCCTTGGCATGACTAGTTATCAGACTTTTGGGCTCCTGACGACCCGCAACGACCGTCAAAGATCTACGAATGAAAGCTGGGTCCAATGACTTCAGGTTCTTTCTGAAGTAAGGATACATATTGGACGGTCACCCATCCGTGAACTGACTGCGGCAAACGTAGCTTTACCTTTTATCGACCCTTGCAGCTGTTATCAGTTAGCCACACGCCCCTGTCAAACAAATTTGACACAGATGCGGGGTTCAACGTTGAGCTCTCTAAAACACAGTTGAGCTACATGATGTCTGTTGCATTATGCATGCCGTCAGTGGGTACAGCTCGAAGCTGCAATGGCTTTTTCTTCAAAAGGCCTTTCAAGGTATACCTAACTCTGCATTGTTACACTCACAAAAAATACGAATAATATAATGTTTCTAATTTAAAAGTAACCATAGCCTCTGAGTTTGTTTCGGCATGTCTTCTCAGGGATCAGTCAAGTAGAAAATGCCGGTGCCTTATAGTTTTAAAATATTGACGCGTAAAAGTTTAGAAAATCTACATAGCATCCGTCACCTCACTCTTCAGGTCCAGTTGAAGCCACAGTCAGGCACTAAGAGTCTGGCGTTTTTGCTAAGCTGGGCAAACTGCCTGATCTTTCCACCTTATCTTTATTTTTTTATCTGCTGTATTTTGTGTGCCTTCTATTTTGTGTAAAAATAAAAACTTTTAAATAAAAAAATTAAACCGCCGAAAACCGAAAAGTAAAAAATAATAAACCTGCTTTGTCCAACCCCAATAACTAAGTTCGGAAGGCAGTGACATATAATTAAATACATATCCAAAGTCACCGACTTCCGAACTTAGTTATTGGGGTTGGACAAAGCAGGTTTATTATTTTTTACTTTTCGGTTTTCGGCGGTTTAATTTTTTTTTTAAAAAGTTTTTATTTTATAATTTTTTGTGGCTATAATCTACTAATTACTACATGCTTAATTTTTGAATACTTTTTTTGTAATACACAACTCAGTATTAAAATATGTGAGCAAACAATCTATCATCCCCTGTTTTCTTACCCTTAGGGTTGGAATTTTTCTTCAAAATTTATATGGGACCAACTTCGGGGTATACCCTTTCCAATAAAAAAATTTATCAAAATCGGACTACTCTGGAAAAAGTTACGCGTGGTCATACATAAAAAAAAAAAAATATATATATACGCGTCGAATTGAGTAACCTCCTCTGTTTTTTCGTCGGTTCAATAAGCATTTTATTTCATGTACATTTCATTCAATTTCAGTTAAAGATGCAACAAAAGAAGAGGAATCTGTGACACAACGCTTCTGAGTGACCAATAATATAAGGTCCGTAAACAGGAAGGGATTGAGGCAAATGCTAGCGGTTTGATGAGACAGCGTAAACCGACTGTGGGCTTCTCCTACTAATAAAATAGCCCGCACACATTGCCTAGGCCCAATGTGCGTCATATCTAGGTACTATGGATATTCCTCAAGTAACAAGGAAATTATTTTTTTAAATTAAATGGTACCTGCAGAAGGAAAGTAGGTACCTACCATGAATCATGAATCCCATTTGGTATCGACGGTCTGTCGTTTAGAGTGTTAGAAACACATGGCAGGGGATGAGGCGCAGGATGAAAGGTGGGCCATTGTCTGTGGGGAGGTGCTGCATACGCACTTGAGATCTGGGCCGTCCCCTCTGTAAAGATGATCTTCCGGCCGACTTGACTTCAAAGTCTATATTTAGAGATTTCCAAGTCGACCACGGTAACGCATGCCCAGGCGAAAGGCTCTCAGATAGTTTGATAAAATTGCTACAGCATCCGCCATAGATTATACCTTGCTGTGGAGGCGTTACTATTGGCTGGACTAGTCACACTACGCACCCTGGATAAGTTTTTCGACGGGGCGTAGATAAATAACAAAATAGATAACAATTTGACTCCGTTCCCCGCGACCCGTGGTCCACCTGAGATGTAGATGGGACTGCGAGGTACCCTTCGTGTAACTCTACCAATTTCCAGCAAAAAAAAATATCCCTACTTTACTCTGCAATTATAGAAATGGGAAAATTTGTTTCTACATACTAAATGAACTAAATAACTACTAAATAAACATGTGAACCTCTAGTAGAAATGCTAATGTTACTTGGAAAAAAGGAATTGGTCTAAAATTTTCAAAGAATATATCTGTCGCTTTCTACCAGAAGGCGAGTCCTAGATCAAATGCTGTGGTAAAAGACTCCATAAAGTTTCCACAGTTAGGACGCGGGTCTCCTCTCTATGGGAGGTAGGTACTGGGCCTTAATCCACCACGTGGCCCAGTGCGGGCTGGTAGGTAGATATCACATGTCTTTGATAAATCGATTCACACGAGTATACACTCGCCGAAACGGACTAACGGGCACTTTAAAAAATATGTTCGTATTAGGCGATTGGCACGTTGTGAATTTAGTGGATTTGCACTTATGAGAATTCAAAACGTGCAATTGCCTACGTATTCCTAGAGTTGTCGATTGGCTAACAAAAAATTCACTTCGTGCGGGTCGTCTGTACACAATTATATATGTACTTTAAAAACGTCGGTTCGTGTAAAGAGCTGTGAGTCGCAAACTGTCGGTCTGTAGCGACTTGCATGTAGGCTGCTAGGATGCAATAGGCATGCTTGGATGCCTTCCCCTACAGAAACTCGCAGCAGAATTGGTAGTTTGTAACTACATATCCCCATCGCCATCTTATAAAGAGGTAATTGCGTAATACACTGTCAGTAGGAATCGCTTTGATTTTGACAGATCCACAACATTCATGGCGTTGTTTACGTTGTTAAGCAGATAATTTTTATGAACATTTGAGATAGAATGGATTAATTAGCAATAACCTTCAAAATTACTCAGTCACGCAATAAGGGTGCACATCTGTGTGTGGCCGCAGCCTAACTTACGTCATTCTACCACAGATTGAGATACGGAATGTGAAATATATACCAGCACAATGTTTGTTACAAGACTATTGTCGTAAAATGTATAAAGCTACAATAATTGTTATTTGCTGACTAAGATTGTGGTAGGTACTGTGACTTATCTGAAGGAATGTCTTAATTTTGTTATTTTCTAGTAAAGTCGCGTTGAGCCTGTCTGCGGGAGTTTTTATTTTAAGCACGAAAATAAAGAGGTGGAATCGTTGCCCCCATATCCACTTTGGGCCGCCACTCGGGCAAAGCGGTTTTTTGTCAACTTTTCATTATTTACGAATCATAAGGTTATTTTTAAATTTGCACGAGTTTACATTTCACATTACAAAAGTGTTATAAATTCTCTGGCATAGAGTATAATAATAAGTTTATTTATGAAAAATAAAATATTAAATAAACTATTAAGTGCTACAAAACTATTGTGAGAGAAATCTCTCAATGGTTTTGTAGCACTAAACAGTTTTGAATTATAAAAAATCACATTGTGAGAACTGGTGCTTGAAGTAGGCTGTAGAAAAAAACCTGTATTACAGGTCATCAGGCTCTACTTAGCCTCATACCAATTATCAGACAGGTAAGAGACGCAGGAAAGAGGTTGTGCCTGGGCTATTGGGCTAGCTAACTGGCTATTGCCCAAGCCCATCTCTCTGAATACATCTGGGCTACGTGTCAGACCCACTCCCACTCATGCGAACACGTTACTCGTATTTATTAAACAACAAAAAAGGATTAATGTTTTTTGGGGTCAACGGCCGCTGATGATGTTGTTGTAAGTATGAACTGAGACAATCTGTTTTATTTTGTAATATCGTATTTAGGTATCGATACTAATCACCTTTGTCAAGTTTTTTTTTTGAACCAATATTTCAACTGCGGTCGACGACCTCACAAAAAATAATCTTTTACCATGTTTAGATATCGTTTTCGGGGGGTTTCGCTAGATAATTTAATTTGACCCTGTCTTCATAATATTAGTCAATAATCAAAGTATGGTTTACTGCCGGCCTGAATTTAGAAGTCGCAAAGACTCATGGCTGGTTCCTCACCTCAGACACAATTGGTCACGCATGTGTTGTCTGCGTCTTATATATATGTAATGATATTAACTTAATTTACTATTAATGGCAGATTCCCACAATTTAAGTACAGTCGTAGGTTAAAATTAAGACTCTTGTATCTTTACCAATAATGAAGTAAATACCAAAAACCTTCGCATAGCAGACCCCCCATTTGGGACTAGCTATCACAGGTAAAATTGGCTTACTAAACTATTTATTTGCCCAGCATCCTAATCGGTTTCCTTTTGACAGTTCAACAATATTCATTGTGTTATTTACGTTGTTAAGCAGACACATTTTTCGAACATATAAAGCAATGGATTATCAATCTGTTTCAAAATGATTCAGATTATGTTTTATCGTGCTTTATGCAATTAGGGTGCTGTTGGGATATAAAAATGCTACCAATGGTTAGCAAAACCATCCGTTTTTGTATATAGGAACCGAGCATACTGAAAACGACAGCTGGTTGACCGCACAACTTTGTGTGGTCAACCAGCTGTTGTAAAGAAGAGAAGAAAAAGCTTTATTTTTTCATGTTCCTGACCGGGCGCCAACGCGTCGGTTTATTTGTTTGTTTTGGGAATGTCGTCTCGTAGTTCATCCTATGAAGTTACTTGCTTGTGATAATCCTAATAAATTAAGAATACCAGCCAGAGCTTAAAAAACTTAAAACTAGAGCGACTGCTCGCTAAGGGTACCTCCTGTGGGGTACGGACCTCGGCCTGGGGCGTCAACGTCGCGACGGGCCTCGGCGGCGAGGACAAAAGGACGGCGGTTTGCGACAGTTTACTCTGAGGGTGCTGGTAAGCACACTACTCTCCTGGAGGAGAGTTGTAGTGTCGTCGGGAATGGTAAGAGTATGCCTCGTTCGGTGAATCTTACTAATACGGGAGGGAATGCAGCGGGCGGCTGCCGCGATCAGGCGATTAAGATACTTCACAGCTGAGTCGAAGAAACGCTTGGAGAGACGTTTCATGAACTGCTGGGTAGTGCGCATTCTGAGATCCAGATGGAGATTCTCGTTTCGGACATAGAAGGGGGCTCCAGTGACCTTTCTAAGGAAATTCTTTCGATCGTCATGTTTGGCAGAGATATAGCCTGGGTTATGGAGAAGGACATATGCTACTTTTTACGCGATAACCGACATCCGAAATCTAGTTTACGATAATTTTATTATCATAAATACTGACCTAAAAATAATACTTGCTATGGTAGATATCACCTGGTCAAATAGATGAGGACATTAAAGTCGTTTTAACAACTACAAATCTACCTGATAATATGAGAAGCACCCCAACTGCAGAACACACTATCAATCATAACACACTATCATAACTAAGTTATTGAAACACATGGTAACATAGTTAAATATACTTTCTTTTTGTCGATTTAACACGAAAAATACCACTTTTTGTGAACAAAATAACTTAGGTTAAAAGAACACAAATTGTTAATTTTTGTTATCGAAATATCGCAAAGCGCATTTGTCACTGATAAGTACTTATAATTTATGGTTAACCTGAAAGTAAACAATTTAGAGCTTATAAGATTCAAAAACTTCTCACCTTGAGCCATTTTTTCTGAAGCTGACTTCTCGTCACCCTGGGTAGTGAAGAACTGGCTTCTTCCCTAGCGAAACCTTGTCAGTGCAACTAATTGTATTAGACGTATTATCTACGATGCCACATTACCAGCGATCTTGCTGTTCAACAACTGTTTGCGGTTTGATAATGATCCTTATCTTTTCGACACAAGGTGCTGTAGCAATTTTTAGGATAGGTTCTTAAGTGTTGTACCAATTGTATACTCAGCAATTGTTGACATAATAGTTTGTACATATGTGTGTAGGAGTAAATGAAACTTCAAAGTTTATTCAGTTGTTTGATAGAGCTATATTTAGGTTTGTCGTTGGTTTAGACATCATCATTTTAGCCGAAATACGTCCACTGCTAGACATAGACCTGTCCCAAAATCTGCCACTTCGTCCGTTTCTGTGCTTCTCGTATCCAGCTAATTCCTGCGGCCTTCACAAGGTCGTGGGAGGCCTTCTAACTCTAGTCAGTCTAGCATTAGGGTCTGAATTTGATTTACCGATCGATTTTGTATTTTGATTATGGACTCTACTATAAAATATAACTTTAAATTGCGTTTTATAATCTTAATGTCGGAGAGATGGGCAAAGATCATCACTCACTGGACGCCTTAGGAAGGACATCGGCGCGTGTGGGGTGATGATCTGGTTGCAGGCCAATATGGCCAGAGAACGTACGAGACAGGGAGTTTTGGAACAGAAAAGGGGGAGCCTCTGCCCAGAACTGGGACCCAACATAGGCTACCAATTATTTTTATCTAAGTGTCAAAATTATTTTTATTCGGGGGACAAAAAGCGACTCAATCATCTTTAAATTCTGTGACAAATATTTGTAAATGTTTCTTTTCTGTTTAATCGATAAAAAATATACCGTGTTGCGGCCAATCTCAACGGAGACTAGCCTTCAGCGCGGGATATACTATAGTGCACAAGTGTGTGTGCAGACACAGATGCTCTCTCTCTTCCCTCACTTTAATAGTCCGATGAGACAGCAATCCGACACGGCCGGAAAGAGATCAAGCGCAGGACCGACGCACACCACACCGCTTAACTCAAAACTTGTTACTTATATAAATTCATTATGAAAAATTACAATAACAGCCAATAGGGCCTAGTGTTGGTTGGTAAATGTCACAAATGTCTTCCAATTTTTGGTTCTAGGACATGCCGGTTTCCTCACGATGTTTTTCTTCACCGTTTTGAGAGCAGTGGTCATGATATGATTTGCCCAAAGTATAGCGCCTTTCTGGGTTCGAACCCACAAGCAAAAACTTGTAATTCGTGGCCGTTACCACTGGGCTACCACTGCTGTAAGGCCTAGTAGATAGACCGAATTTATAGTCTTAGGGTGGACCGTCGGACCTGTGGGTATCACATCGCCAACTTCAAAACCCCGGGCTGTTAGTAATAAATTCCTCATGACAAACCGGATGACACTTTACCTGACCCGGGAATCGAACCCAGGACGATCAACGGGGCAATTATATTACCAGGACCAGTTGAGGTCACAACTATTCTTACTTATTGACCAGTAAATTAATGACTTTACTGCCAACCGCTAAGTCAGTAGGTGAGCATGGCCATACAACTAACTCTGCATGATTTATCGCGTCGTGGACGCATAAAACATTGCCAATGATATAGCCAATTGTCTGTGCCAGTTTAAACACCTGACAGGTGCAGATATTAAAAAAGTTTTGTTAATATTTGTCTGTCTGTCTCTCTCTGTGACTCCTGGATCTTTGACAGTTGTCAGAAGTCTAAAAGAAGTCTAACAACCAGTCTTAGCGTGTTACCCAGTACCTGGGTTGTGGAGGTCAGATAGGCAGTCGCTCCATGTAAAATAGTAGTATTCTGCTGCATACCGTTAGACTGGAAGCCGACCCCGACATAGTTGGGAAAAGGCTAGGCAGATGATGATGATGTCTCATAGTAAGGGTTATTTTTTAAACTGGCTAGCTAAACTTCACAAATGCGATACCTAAAAATAAATAAATGAGATGTTTTTTTTTGGGGTCATCGACCTTAGCAATTTTATTAACTTGAAACTAGTTTTTTTTTCTTCACGATTTCCTCTTCTACTAATTTCTTCTTTTACTAATTTCTTCTTCTGCTAATTGCGTAACGCATTTTCAATCACAATCTGAAACATTTTGAATGATATTTCTAATGTATTTTCTTCATACGGTTGAAAAATGTGTCAGCTCCACAACGTAACAAACGTAATGAATGTTGTTTATGTTTTCAAAATGATTACGATTGCTATTTTTAATGTGTTACGCAATCACCCCGCAGATGTATGATCGTACCACAATCAGCCTATAACGTTCCCAATAGTGGGACACAGGCCTCCTCTCTTCGATTTTTTTTTTGTGAATGGCTTCTCGCAGTTGACCTTGAGAGGCCGTGACTGCTCAACCGGACTTTCCTGTGAAGGTTTTTAGGACTCTAAAAGCCTCCAGCCAGGGCGTAAACCTACTTAAACCTAAAACGACTGCGCACTGAGGGCACCCCCTGTGGGGTACGAACCTCGGCCCACGGAGTCGCTGGCGGGGGGGGGGGGGCAGCTAGTGGGGACAGGCTGGATCAAGATATTTTCATGATTATTAGACGGGGAATTTAAAGCTACTGGCTCAGCTGCGGCGCGGGCTGGCGCATCAACGAGCAAGGGACGGTCGGGGGTCTGATCGTTACTCGGGGGTCTTCACGGGGCGCGAGGACCTCGGCGGCGAGGTCGGAAGGACGTTCGTTTGTGTTTGTGTGCTGTACTGGTGGCCCTATTCTTTTCTTGGAGAACAGTGATGGGGTCGTCTGGGCCGGAAAGGACATGTCTCGGCCGGCGGATTCTACTGATTCTACTGGGGACATAACTAGCGGCCTTCACAATCAAGGGATTGCGATGTAACTCGGCTTTGTCGAAGAAACGCTTCGAGTTGCGTTTCATAAATTGAGCAATAGTGGGCAATTTCAGATCGAGATTGGGGATCTCGTTCCGAACGAACCATGGGGAGTCTGTGGCTTGGCGAAGGAAACGGTTTTGGAGGGAGTTGGCTGTAATGTACCACGCGAGCCTAGTGCCGGTTGGTAGATGTAACATCTCTTCGAATTTTTGGCACTAGGACACGCCGGTTTCCTCGCGACGTTTTGAGAACAGTGGTCATGAAATGATTTACACAGTGTAGCACCCGTTACTAATGCGTCACCACTGATTTCATAGATGAGGGGCAATTCTCGTTATTATAAGAACAATCACAGTTCACAGTCTAATCTCAATCTTTAAAATATACCGCGAGTTTCTTGACATTGATTGTCACTGATATGAACCTGCTACTAGATTTTGAACGTTTTTAATTATGAGAATTGGCCTTATGAACGTAAACATAGGACAAGGTTTTTTTTGAGGGTGGAAAATCATCAAATAACTTCCCCCGCTTTGGGTGGAGCAGGAGGGCATGTCAGACTTTTACTGACTAAAACCGGGTGGGTTTTAGTCAGTAAAAGTCTTCCCTCAGTTGTCTGTGTGTCAGGAGCCACGGTAACACTTTCGAACAACTCGTACCCCTGGCAGGCATCGGCCCTTGCAGACATAGGACAAGGTGAAGATGGGTTTCAAGTGGGTTTCTGTAATAGTGTAATAGCATATTGTGTTTTATCCAAGTGAGAATTATCACAGACAGAGTCGTTGGTATCGACTAGTTGTCTTAATTAGACAAACTATTAGATAAATAAATGTTGCTTATCTAAAATATTACGACTGCATCGCAATAAAATCCGGTTCGCGTCAGTAGATTTGAATATTGCCCGGATTTGCACATTTCTTAGAGACCTTGTAGCCCTGTGGCCATGTGGTACATACGATCCGCGTAGCTTTTTCCCAACAATGTATGTTGGGTTCGGCTTCCACTTTAACCGAAGGCACCTGAATACCAGTATTTTACATGAAGCAACTGCTTTTATTTACTCCACAACCCAGTAACTGGGTAATAAGATACCCTTTGGTAAGGACTAGTTGTCAGATTTTTGGGCTTCTGAGTATTCGTAATGACTGACGAAGATTTACGAATGAAAGCCGGGATCAGCGGTTTAACGTGGTTTCCGAAGTAGGGACGGGTCTTGGTATGTGAAGATGATCACCCATCCACGGAATAATTGTGGCAAACGTAGCATAACTTGATCGATCGAACCGAGACGCTGTTGTAACTTAGCGACAAGCCCCTGTAGGTAGGTACTGAGATAGATTTTTATTTTTTTTTGTTAGTCAGGTACATTGTACTTGTTGATGAAACGGGTATTTAATCAATTTTTTACTTGCCTATTAAATAACAATGAAACTATGATTTCTTCACCCAGTAGTCTCGCTTACCAAAGGGAAATTACTTTAGGAAAATTAATTATTAAGGACTGCAGAATGCTAATATTTTTATACATATAATAATGCGTTCGAAATACATTAAGTTGTAAATTAATTATGGTTGAATTTCTACCAGTGCCCCGACCACTAGTAATTATGGATTCATACAGTTGTTTTTTTAGTAGGTATTCGCAAACAAAATCATACTTACAAACGATTTCACACGACCTCAAATAATACAATTCAAGTGAAAAAACTCATTTCTATAAAATGTTAGCCACTGGCCGACAAGAGAAACTAAAGAAAAAAAAACCTTACTCATGTTGTACGGCCATGTTGTGTTCAGTTAGTTTTTGATGTCATCGCTTTAAATTATATTCTTATTTGATGGAAGTGTATATTTTATAAAGAGAGGATATTGTGATGAAGGTAAATGATAAATTATAAATGATTTTATTTCTGTAAGTATTTGTGTACCAACACTTTTACACGTCAATCACATTGTTTAAACTGGATGAGGTTGGCGTTTACTGATTACTCTGAGAAGAAAGGCCGAAACAAATTGAGAGGGCACAGTCACTTTTAAAATCCAGACATAATCTTGGTCAGATCATGTGAAGACCATATAGATTGGTCTCTGAAAACACTTTTGAGGAAAGAACCACACAGTTTGAGTGGACCAGTCCAGTTAGTGCACGCATTTGTCAGTAAACGTGCAGCTCATTAATTTTCGTCTCAGTATTTTTTAAACTAAGCGAATAAGCTTGTTCGTTTCTACGGCATTTATATCGTTAACTTTGAGTGTAGTGGAGAGCAGTGGTGGCCAGTGGTTACGGCCGCAATAAACCCAGACAGGCGGTTTACTTTGTGTATATTTTTTCATCACCACTGCTGTCAAAACGGTGAAGAAAAACATCGTGAGGAAACCGGCATGTTCTAGAACCAAAAATTCGAAGACATTTACCAACCCGTACTGGGCCTGCGTGGTGGACTACAGCACAGTCTCTCCCGAATAGAGGAGACCTGTGTCTCAGCATTGGAAAGATTATAGTCTGATTATAGGAATAGCGGCTGTTTTGACGCCGAGTCACCTGTCCCTGACCCATTATAATGTATTAGGTAATTACTTCCTTGCAATCGGAGGGCAAATGAGTTACTGTTCATTAAACTGTGAGACATTAAATATGTTCTGCACCCTGACACCGGGACGGTATAGGAACTTATGTAGACTTATCTATAATTTATAGTCGTAGCCATTGAATATAGTGCGTTACCACAAAATTATATATCGACTAGCTTTTGCCAGGGGCTTCGCCAGCGCTAACCAATTTACATGAACCCTTAACAAATTATACAACTTTCCTCATGAATGATTCAACTATTAATAAAAACTGCATGAAAATCCGCTCAGTCGTTTTTAGAGTTTATCATGAACAGACAGACGGACGCGGTGACGACTTTCTTTTATATTATATAGTGAAAGTGACGATGATGATGGTGTCATCATGGCAAGTCAATGTCAGGTTGTCTATTGATTATAAATATTATTTGCTACAATACCAAAAAAATACTTTTCAGAGTTATAATTCAATGGAATAGGGCTACGGGCGCGAATCATAATTTGTTCAAACGTTAATAAATATAACTTAACTTAACACTAAAATCATCGTTTTCAGGAAATAGTCATTCAATAGAATTCAATGAACTTAGTGGGTTTTCTTGTATCTTTGTCAGTCGTTACTGGTCGTCATTTGCATCATGATTTAGAATTCAAAAACCGGTGGCATGACTTGCGCGCTTGCGTGTCGTAGCTAAGCTGTAGCTTTTAGGGGCATGTAATTTTTAGGATATTTCCTTAAATCATTGTTTGGTGTCGAAAATTAACAATCAGCTTATAATGTTCCCACGGTTGGGATACAGGACTTGACAGGGAGGCCAAAATCCACCACGCCGGCCCAGTGCGGGTTGGCGGATGTCACATGTCGTAAAGTGTCTGTCTGGATTCAAACTCACGACTCTACAACTCGGTAAAGTTAAGGTTAATAGTAGTGGGCCACCAATGTTCTTCAAAAATAGGCCTTGTTCAACGGTTTATTTTTGCTTCTTTTGTAGTCTTCTGGCCTCACAAATAGCTGCCTACCGCAAATAATTTTGAACACATCGTACGTCCGCTCTACAAAAAGATTTTTTTAAGCTCATTCGAATTTTGGAATACACCGTTGAAGGCGGGAAAAAATCGCTAATATTTTATTCCCCAGCGATTTATTACGTCCGTGTGAACGTCGACTAAGTGTGAGTTTAAGGGGACACTAGTCGCGGGCTCGAAGCCACTGGTGGGCCTGGCTAAAAGCACACTGTCTCACCAGGCATTGTGTCCGACAGAGATAGTATCAGTAATGAGCAGATCACGCATAACGATATTGAGTGAGATGCAGGATCATATTTAGTAAAACAGGCGCGCAAAAAAAGTCGAGAGAGTTGCATAAATCAATGACCAATAAAGTTTATTAAACTTTTCGACATTTGAGCTTTCTAGGGTAGTGACTTGGTTTTGAAGATTTTAAACTTCTTTTATTACCTAAACGCGCCTATAATTAGGTTAAATTAGCAAGAAAAACTAATCTTTCTTATATCGTAACTTTTAAATGGCTTTTCATTTTAATATTCTGTTTCCGCACAGACAATATTAATAATGAGACAAAAACACATCATGTTAAATTTTTGATGTACAGACTCTAGTAGGTACGTCAAGCTACCCCAAACTGTCCAATTTTCCCAATTGAACATGAACCTTACTTATGTATTAAAATTGAATATCTGTCATAGAAACAGATTGGTGCTGGCGTCTGTACATTGTCGAACAGTGGGACCTCCACGCGTTGATACAAGATAGTCTAGAAAAAAATCATTGAAAAACACCTGATTCTAAATCGAGTGGGTCTTCCCGTAAGCCGTCATGATCACAAGAAAAATCTCGCATTTATGACATTTTACAAAATTATTTATCCGCAAACACAATTGTCTGAATCAAAACTGTTTAAAACTTCCAATGAAATAAAGATCACTTAATTGGATCTCCGTGGGGAATCCTTACAAGAACAGGCTCGTTTTATATTTGGATATAACGTGCCACGTATGGTTCACAGGTCGGTAAGTATCTACTTAGGTCCTATACCTTAACATAATATCGCGCCTTGTTTCTCCGAAGGGTTGGGCAGACGTGTACCTTAGGCATCATAGTCATAATCAGCCTATACCATTCCCACTGCTGGGACACAGGTCTCCTCTCTATGAGAGAGAGTGGGCCGTATTCCACCACGTGAGCCCAGTGCGGCTTGGTAGATGACACATGTCTTCGAATGTTTTGGTTCTAGGACATACATGTCGGTTTCCTCACGATGTTTTCCTTCACCGTTTTGAGAGCAGTGATGATGAAATAATTTACACTGCTGACGTGTACCTTTAGTACACCCACATTTGGCCAGTTATGTCCTATACCAGTTCAATCTATAATGCTCTGTAAGTATATGTAAGCCTGGTTTTCCACCAGAGATGTGCTTGCTACATTGCTATGGATGCGTTTGAAATCCACCAATCATATTCATTGGTCCACGTAGCATAGCATACTGGTGGAAACACATTTTTGTAGCACAGGCTTCCAGTCTTACCGAATGCAGCTGAATACCAGTATTTTATATAAAACGACTGCCTATCTGACCTCCACAACCCAGTTACTGGGTAATAACGATACCTCTTGGTAAAAACTTAACAAAAGTCTTTCGGCCTTCTGACGACCAGTAACGACAGCCAAAGATCTACAAATGACAGTGGGGACCACCGGCTTAACATGCTTTCCGAAGCACGACGATTAACTTTACACACAAGGACCCCTCGTCTTGGTATGTAAAGTTGATCTTCCATCCACGGACCAACCGTGGCAAGCGTAGCTTACTTGGTCTATCAACCCGTGCGCCCCTATCGTGTCATCTGCGCTGTTAAATTATTATGAATTAACGCTGACACTAGAAAATCAATTTAAAAAAAGGATCAGATGACAATACCTACAATGGACGTCTTGCTGGATTTTCATCAGGTATGTTTGTTTGGAGTAGATCATTCATTACCAATTACCGCCTTTAATTTATCTTCTTCAGGGTACGAAATCGCCTTCCAAGCAGCGTGCGACGCACCTCGAGCAAGCTCCGAGGACCAGCGTGAACTACACCTGCAGTTTCTCAGAACTGCCCGGCGTAAGGAACAAATACAGGAGCAGGTCACGAGCTGAAGAGCTTGGCAAACCAGCGCTCGACGGCCAATGTGCTTCGGAGTCACAATTACTGGCAAGTTCTTTGTGTGAGCTGATAGTCTCCGGGTTGGCAACGCACCGCTTGCGATCAGGAAAGCAAAGCCGCCTGTTGAAGGCCACTCAATAACAGTTTCAAACGAGTTATCATAATCATTCGTGTTTATTCATCTCACCATCATAGTGTACACACTGGTTCATAGAATATTCAGAGAAAGGTGTCTTAGGTAGGAGGATCTTGAGTCACAGATCACCCGGCTCTTTTACATAGCACACGTTAATGTAGAAAACGGTTAAGTTTATTCGTCGACTGGCACGAATTAACTCGCCCGAATCGGGCGAATCGTCCCTTTTATGTAATACTAGCTTTTGCCAGCGGCTTCACCCGCGCGGAATTTTCATCCCCTATTTAACTCACTTAGGGATTGAATTTCGAAAAATCCTTCCTTATTCCTTGTATACATTATAAAGGGAACCTCTGTGCAAAATTTCAGCTTTCTAGGTCCAAGGGTTTGGGCTGGGCGTTGATGAGTCAGTCAATCAGTCAGTCAGTCAGGACTTGTCTTTTTATTTATATAGATAATATTTTCTATAGGCGACTCGCACGAAGTTAACTTATCTGTGGACTAATCGACAAACAAACACAAAATTTGGTGTATCTACTTTTTCCTTAAGTTTTCGTTGTTTCCTAAACGTTATAATATATTTAAAGCAAAAAAAGTTCGAATAAATAAACAAATTATGTACCTATACTATCTACTGATACATCGAGGGGCTTGTGTCCAAGTAATACAAGCCGCGCGGGCGATCGATCAGGTTAAGCTGCGCTTGCCGCGATTGGTCCGTGGATGGGTGACCATCTTTACATATGTATTCCCATTCATCAGAAAGCACGGTGCTGTACAGGTTTTTCGCCTCAAGAGCGACCAGGCAGCCAATTTTTGGCTGTGAGCTCAGCAGAGCTCCCACAGTACGCCGTTGGTCCCGGCTGTAATTTGTGGATCTTTGACAGTCTTTACGGGTCGTCAAAAGCTCGAAAATCGAACAACCAGTCTTACCAAGGGGTATCGAATTACCCGGTAACTGAGTTGTAGTGGTCAGATAGGCAGTCGCTCCATGTAAAATGCTGGTATTCAGCTTCAACCGATAAGACTGGAAGCCGACCCCAACATTATTGGGAAAAGTTAGCTTTCCAATGCCTAGGCAGATGATGAGGTATCTAGGTATCTAGGTACATACCAAAATAAGATAAACATAACAAAAAAATTAGAACCGGAAATGGGGAATGCAGATTGTTGTGTGTAGGTATGATGTTTTGCAAGTGTAGGTGTGGGAGAAGTGTGAGTGTCAAGACACTGGTTTTAATAAGTTTCAGTGGCAATATAGTCAAGATTGAATAGCCAAATGCGCAGTTTTCTTTTACAAATACCTTTTGAATGTGTGAAGATAGATATCTTACTAATGATTGAGTTAAGTTTATACTTCTAAAAAAACTGTTTTTTTGGTACTTTTCATTATTGAAAAGTACCAAAAAAACAGTTTTTTTAAAACTAGTTTTATAACGTTCATCTTTATTTTAGCTTATCAGGGAGAATGTGCCTGAACCGTCTTCTCCACGTCTAGACCAAGTCCCGGGTAAAGGCGACCAGTGCGGCAGCCCAGACAGCATGGACTACCGGAATCCGGTCCCGGAAACCAGCCGGAAGTGCACTCGCATGCCCCTGAGGGACCCGGCGGACTCGCAGAGAGGGGCGAGGAAACCAGGCAGGGCTAAGTGCTGTGGCAAACAAATAGCGCCGAAGGTAACCACCACTGTTATAAGATAGCTCATTATGGGCGCACCGAGGTTTTGGTGCTAATTGAATAATGGGCGGTTTGCGCGCTAATTTTGGTATAATTTGTTCATATTATTATTGTTCGCATTTTGAAAATGTAAACGTTAAAGAGAAATATTATTTTCATATTATTAAAAAAACTGCTGACCTTCTATGATGTATTTACGCCGTACTAAGGGTGCTTTTTATTTTTTTAGAGTTTTCTTTCGTTTTTTTTTTTTTCTATAAGAGAACTACAAATTATCGAGTTAGTGTACGATTTATAGAGTGAATCCTTATACATTTCACCTTTTAATTGCGAAACTAAAGGTGCAGAAATAACGACGTAGCAATGGATCAAACGAGCGCATTTGTTTCGAAAATCCCTCAGTGCGCTCTTAACATTTACAAAAAATATTTTAATGATACTTATTATTCCTCTTTTAGTGAAAATACGTTGGGAGAAGTGTCGTTTGGGTGAATATGTATGTTAGGTTGGGTGCAGTATTTGCCTATACACGTTAACTGATTAACTCAATGATTAATTTATTTCAGAAATCAAGATCATGTAAGTGCGCACTACAAGCTCAGCAGTAACGGTAAGTACTATTAACTATAAAATACATGGTTTAAAAAAAGTGTATAATGTTTCCCAGGTTCTCCCCTCCCTATCGGGGCAGACGAGTCGGTGGCGCGACAGATCCGGGACATCCACCACGACGCCAGGAAAAGCACCAGGATCATCCGAGACTCCAGGAACAGGCTCCTTGAAATACAGAAGGTATATATTCCCCAGCCCGCACAGGGCCACTTGGTCTAGAACCAAAAATTCAAAGTCATGTGACATCTACCAACCCACACTAAGCTCGCGTGGTGTTGTCGGCCCGCTCATTTTTACTGAGGCCTGTGTCCTAGCAGTGCAGTGGGAACCGTAAGGCTGTATGTGTAAATATGACTTACTGAGCTTTACAACCCCCGGTAAATTTTAAGCATTAATTTGATCAGTTTTCAAGTTAATATGTAACTAAGTGAAATTCTGATTACATACATACGTAGGTGACGGGTGGCCGCTGTCGGCTATTTTAATTGACTGAGAATAACTAACGAACTCACTAAAAGCTTTCCTAAAATTACCCGAATATGTTTGTGCGGCACTCGAATATAACGTGTACCGAAATAAGTGTGTGCCGAAGTTTTATTGAATTGAAATGACAACTGATAGCAAAACGAGACGGTATTCCACTGTTCGCAGAGAGATGGTAATTTGCTTTTTGTTATCGTATTTTCATTCATGCAGTTCTGTGCTTATTTGTGTCTGGACTGGATACAATTCATCAGGGTAGCTCCTAGGCACATTACAGGCTCCCCGCTAAATTGCCCCATAGGAAGCAAAGTAAGGATGCCAACTTTTTTAAACCAAATATGTAGTAGTTTCGACATTGCCTGTAACTTAATAGTAAATGGGGAAAAAAGTGGCAGGTATATTTCAAAAATATTGATTTTTTTAAAGTATATTATGGCTCCTTTAAACCAGGGACCGGACAACCCCGCTTAAGAGTTAAGCCTTTTGACAGGGTAACCCGTACATGGGGTAATTCATATCGCAGTGTTACCTTTTGTTCGAGTAGATGCGCGAAACCCAGCGAAATGGTTAACACCTTTATTATGGTAACCACGTGAAGGGGTTAACCCCTTCAACGTCTTAAGCCTTTGAAGGGGTTACCTTCACGAAAAGCTTTTATTCGTGTTACCCTGAATTACCTAATCAACTTGAGCTGCATGTTTATACTTGTACCCTAGCGGCGACGCGGCGCGGCGGTGTGGCGCCTCTTCGTCTTACTATTTTTATTCAGTTATTGCGAATTTGACAACAAGTGACGATAGATATGCGATAGTCCGGTCAAAATAGACATTCACCCTTGCATAAATTCCTAAGAAGCTGAATTTTTACATAAACGTTAGGGATACCATTATAATGAAAAGTCTCCATCGATCCCATGTGTGCAATTTGTTTTCATTCAAGGTCAAAGTTTGCTAAAATGAGTTTTATGGATTTTTTTGCGAAACGGTTAGTTTTATGATAAAAATAGGTCAGATAGAAATTGTAGATCATGCAATTATGTCTCTACAAAAATTTGCCTTATACTTTATTCCCTTTTTTTTTGGGATGGATAAACATCAATGACTTCTCCCACTCTTGACGGAGTGAGAAGGCGTGTCAGACTTTTACTGACTAAAATCCACCCGTGTTCCTTCAGTTGCCTGTGCCAGGGCCACGGTAACTTTTTCGATCAAATCCGCGACCCTGGCAGGCATTGGCCCTAGCGGACCCCTTTCATTATTGCTGACATCTCTTTGACGTGCGCGTGGAACACAACACGCCGTCGACCCGGGCCTGGTCCTTACCAGACGGCGAACGATCCATTGCTCGCACTGCGCAAGCCCGCATCTACGGTGGCCGGGAGTCCGCTACGGAGTCCCAACGCCCAATCCGTCTCCTGTGGCGGCTAAGGGCGCGAGAACACACGGATTGCCTCTCCCTCACGCTCTCCGCCTCTTTCTTAGCGAGCATTACTGCTTCGCTAAAGAAGGTGACGGCATCCCATGCACTTTCCTCCGCACCATGGCCTGGACCAGAGCCGGACGCGAAAAATCGTCACCAACGCTCATCTCCGCGAGGATACGGCGGTGCTCCGCCCAAGCAGGGCAGACCTCCATCGTGCCCTCCTGGCGATCCACACAATGGTGACACCCGGGTGTTTCCTTTGGCCTTATCCAGAATAAGAACCTCCCGAAGCAGCCGTGTCCGGTGAGAACCTGCGTAAGGCGGAAGGTGAAGACGCCGAGACCCTTCTTTCCCTCCGTGCCCAGCACTGGGTTGCGACAATCGCACTTTCCATGACGTCATGAGATCCCACCGGAGCTGTCCGTTGTGCCGTAATTTCTTGCGGCGGCGGAGTTACGCCCCGGCGTTTTGCCTCCTCGCGCCGCTCCCACACATGCGCGAGGACTTTTTGTCTCCAAATCTCATGGTGGCAATCTTGCAAAGAGGCTCGCTGCCTCACCGGACTTCGGACGGTATCCCGGGACTAGCCGGAACACTTTATCTCCTAAGATTCACCATTTCTGAGAAAAAGCGATTCTAAAATTTACTTAAGTTGTAGGTATTCCCCATAATGTGCACACATTTCCACGCCACCTACGAGGTAGTGAACTTGACGCGTTTTTTTTTGGCTGACCACCAGACGGGCAGCAAGGCATGCACGAGAGATAAAAAAGCTGACTCAAATTGTAACATTGGGCCCTCGAAGTCAGCTCGCTCACTGCCCGCCGACAATAACGCCCAGGAAAGGGCTAACGGGGAGGTGATAGTTACCCAGTAATAGAAAGAAAGAAAGACCCGGCCACAGACCTTCGTCTTCTCCAAGCCAATATCAATCGTTGCGCCAGGGCTCAGGACCAAGTGGTTGATCAACGTTGCCATCGCCGCTGAAACATACTTTGGTCCTCCCAAGGATGACAGGATGGGTGACATTGATGGCTTGGTGACACTTATCTTGAAGCTGGCCGCTGGCACTCTGTGCCTAGAGACCTTCAGTCGGGACAAGGCTTTTGTAGCGGCCTTAGTCGAAAATATTATGGTCGTGGAGATTTATTTCTCACCCAACCGACCTCTCGCTGACTTTGAGACTTTATTTCGGAATTGAACCCAGTCGTCAGTCGAAGCCGTCCTCACCCCGTCCTTTTCATGGGGTACTTCAACGCCGAGTTCACAACTTGGAGTTCCCCAGCAACGGATGCACGGGGTGTGTTATTACAAGAGTGGGCGATGGAGTCAGGACTACTGCTCTTAAACCGTTCAGACATGTGTGCGGCAGTGGAGTGGGTCTATAGTGGACTTATCGTTTGCTAGTCCTGCTGTGGCACGCTCTGTTCAGGACTGGCGTGTATTGTAGGAGGTGGAGACGTTGTCGGACTGCAGATATATCCAGTTTGACGTTTCCGCCCAGACTTCGTGTGGCCCGGTCCAAGCGGCCGCGGCCCGGGTTGAGGATGACTGGCGATGGGTGGTCAAGTGACTGACCAGGAAGCTCACCTGGTGGCCTCAATGGTGCATGCCTGGTTAGACTCACCAGTCAGGGGCCTAAGTCTACTAATTTATAAACGTCACAATGGTCTCTCAATGGTAAGTTTTTGACAGATTTGCCATACAAAAACTGTCAAAAACACACCATTGAGAGACCATTGTAACGTTTATAAATTAGTAGACTTAGGCCCCTGGTCTATCGATATTAAGGACGAAGCAGAATGGTTCCGGGAGGCCATAACCCAAATTTGTGATGCTGTGTTGCTCCGCGTTCAGTCTCCATCTGCCCTGCACCAGGTGTATTGGACGTCACAAGATATTGCGCAGTTGCACATCGCATGCGTAGCGGCGTGGCGTCCGCACACTAGGCACCGACGAATGCGCCGACGAACACCAAAAGCGCTAGTAAGAGAGGCGGATCGGTGTGAGGTGTACAAAGTGGCGGTGGCGGAGTGGTGGTAAATTGGATTGTTAATTGATATATTATTTGCTGTGTCTAATGGACGAATTTAGAATCAATTGATGCTGTGTAGCGTCCGACATGTACGCCGTTCAGGCAAAACATGACTGTCTTAATCATAATTTGACGTAACATCTTGCATGCTGTGTGTGTGTTAAACTCATGTTTTGGACAAATAAAAATTTTTTTTTTCTTAAGAAGGCTCTTTATCTGGAAATTAAGCGGGCAAGGACCGAAGCTCATGATAAATTGCTGGCAATTCTAGGACGGGATACGTGGGGGCGACCTTACCGTTTGGTTAGGGGCAAACTTCGCTCGTGGGCGCCCGCATTGTCCCATTGCCTCCAACGCTGCTAGAGAGAGTGGTGAGCGCTTTATTCCCCTCTCAAGGGGAGCACACACCACCTGATATGGTTCCGCCTACTATAGTGCCCAACGCGAAAAAGGAGGATGACGACGCGCCTGAAGTGACCCAGGTAGAACTGAGAGCGGCAGTACAAAGGCTTAAGGCCAAAAACACTCCAGGACCAGACAGCATTCATGGCCGTGCATGGGTGCTGGCCGTGAGAGCTCTCTGGACCCGCTTAGTAGGACTCTTTTTTTTTTTTTTTTTTTGGGTGGGAAATCATCAAATAACTTCTCCCGCTCTGGGTGGAGCAGGAGGGCGTGTCAGACTTTTACTGACTAAAACCCACCCGTGTTCCTTCAGTAGCCCTTAAGCCAGGGGCTGTGGTGTCTCTTTCGAACAAACCCGCACCCCTGGCAGGCATCGACCCTTGCGGGTCCCATCACTTTTTGTGCTGACATCTCTTTGAGGCGCGCGTGGAACACAACGCGCCGTCGACTTGGGCTTGGTCCTTACCGGACAGCGAGCTACCCATTACTCGCCGTCCGCAAGCCCATGCCTACGGTGGCCGGAAATCGGCCTGGGATTCCCGACGCCCAGGATACGGAGACGCCCGCGGCGGCTGGGGTCGCGAGGGCGCATATGCTGCCTCTCCCTCACGTGCGCCGCCTCCCTCTTCGCGAGCATTACTGCTTCGCTGAAGGAGGTGACGGCTCCCCATGCCCTCTCGCTCCGTACCATGGCTTGGACCAGGGCCGGACGCGAGAGATCGCCCCCGCCGATCGCCTCCACGAGGACACGGCGGTGCTCCGCCGAAGCTGGGCAGACCGCCACCGTGTGCTCCACCGTGTCCTCAGGGCGATTTTCGCAGTGGAAACACCCGGGCGTTTCCTCCCGCCCTATCCGAAACAGGAACCTCCCGAAACAACCGTGTCCGGTGAGGACCTTCGTCAGGCGGAAGGTGAGGACGCCATGCCGCCTCTCAAACCACTCCTCAAAGAGGAGACTTACCGCCGCAATCGTGGCGTGCTCAGCACTGGGTTGCGACAATCGCTCTCTCCATGTCACCATGAGATCCAGCCGAAGCTCTGTCCGCTGTGCCGCGATTTCCTGCGGCACACGAGTTTAAGGTTCATGTTCAATTGGGAAAATTTGACAGTTTGGGGCAGCTTGATGCGCGCTTAGTAGGACTCTTGAGTGCATGTTTGGAGAGGGGCCAGTTTCCACGCTAGTGAAAGACTGGAACGCTGGTCCTGCTAAAAAAAAGAAGGGCATCCTGCGGGCTCTCCATCCGCTTACCGACCCATTGTGTTGCTGGATGAGGTGGAAAAACTCTTCGAGAGAATTATTGCAAACCTTCTCATTCAGGACATGGCAAGAGAGGGGCCGGATCTGATCTGATCGGAACCGGTTTGGTTTCTGTAGGGGGTGCTCTGACGGACAGAGAGTATATTTTAGAATCGCTTTTTCTCAGAAATGTTGAATCTTAGGGTATAAAGTGTAAGGATAATTTATGTATGTACTTAGATAATTGCATGATCTACATTTTTTGTGAGTGAGCTATAAAACTAACCGTTTCGCAAAAAACAAAAAACATATTTGCGAACTATGACCTTGTATAAAAAATTGCACACAGGGGAACGATGGGGACGACTTTTCACAATTTCATTATTATGGTATATGCAACAATTTTATGCTTCTTGGGAATTTACGCAAGAGTAGGTACGCCTATTTTTTGGGCTAATTTGACCGGGCTATAATAACGGTGTCCAGCATCTCGCCTCGGCTGTGCATTTTCACAGAAACAGTAACTAAATATATATATGTAATAAGAAATATAAAAGGCAGTAATACCACACACACTTAAACAAAAACATAGCTAAATTGCTTTTAATATCTTCAGTAGTTCCGTCCGAGTTTCGAATTAAATGACGAATGATGAGAATGTAAACAAGTATAGACACGAAAAAGAAATATTACAATGTTTAGCATGTGCGACAAACAAAATTGAACTGTAAAATCATATTGGCAATAATTAGTATTCCATGCTTACAAGTCGCTCGGTACATGCAACCATGGCGCCGCCGGGCAGAAAGATGTCACGTGCGGTCGTGGTTATACAATTTTCAAACTTATGTCGATTACAAAGAGTGGATATTACAATGTGTTGGAATGGAATGGGTTACCCTGTTACAGTGTTACAGGGTATTGAAAGGTTAACTTGTTCGGAAGGGGTTACATTGCACCCATTCGAGGGTGTAACATGTATCAAAGGGTTTATTTTTTAAGCGCTTAAAAAAACCCCTTCAAAAACCCTTTCAACGAGTATCCGGCCGGTCCCTGCTTTAAACCTTTAAATAACAGTTTTTTATTTCTCATAACTCAAAGTTTCAAATGTGAAATCTTAATTTGGCCTATTGTGCCGTTTTGAAAGTAGGTATGCGCCCAGCTGAAGTTGCTAGTACCTACAGAAACATTTTAGACAAATCTGAATAACTGTGCAACCAGGAGTGAGAATCTTGTATAGACTCCGGAGTGGGGTGATCCCGCAGGGAACCAAAGTTGTTGACATAACTCATAGAATAAACAAGCTGAAGTGCCAATGGGCCGGCCATATTAGTTCTAGAACCGATGACCGTTGGGGTAGACGTATTCTTGAGTGGAGACCGTGAATCGGCAAACGTAAGGTAGGACGCCCTCAAGGTAGGTGGAGCGACGATCTTCGCAGGGTGGCTGATAGCAGCTGTGTGAGAGTTGCTGAGAATCAAGCTGAATGGCGTGCAATTGGAGAGGCCTATGTCCAGCAGTGGACTGCTGTAGGCTGATGATGATGAGCAAGATTGCCCATTTTACAACTGTAGATTAACCATTTAAATTTGGTCAGACGACAAAAAAAGATTGACAAATTATGCACTAAACTTCAAACATTTGTATTTGTTTTATACAGAATAACTCGTGTAGCTGGTATCAATGCAGCACTTTATGCCTATCGTGGTTACGTAGCATCAATTCTCCGCTACGGCATTATAATATGGGGCAACTCTGTTGAAATTATTAAAGTATTCCGGGCCCAAAAAAATGCATTCGATCAATAACTAAAGCCCAACCATTAGAAAGCTGTGTCCCACTATTTAAAAATTTAAAAATATTACCACTCCCATCGCTATTATATTCGAACTCTATATCTTTGTACATAAAAACATAGCTCTATTTCAAGTACATAATGATGTTGTAATAAGAAAAAGTCGAAATATCCACAGATTATGTGTACCCCAGCAAAGAATTAAACTATTTTCCAATAATGTTTACTGTATGGCAATTCGTGTTTATAATCAATTACCAAATGTTTTTAAAAATCTCAACTTCATGACATTCAAAAAGAAATTATTTAACTTCCTATTACATAAGTGTTACTACTCAACAAATGAGTTTTTAAATGAAAAATTAGACTCAAAATTTAAATTAGACGACGACTTGCCTTTATATCCCCGATTGAATGCAATTTAATATGACATTGTATTGAATAATTCTCTACATTGTATCTAATAATAATTTTTGACATTATAATTAATAATACTTGACACTGTATATTTTGATAGTAGTTTTCCATATCCTGGACATTGTATGGTTTCAACAACTAATTTTGACTTATTATATTGTACATTTAATCTTAATTCTCTGAAATATTTGTACGCTGGAAACAGCAGAATATTATGGACGTCATATTATGTGTAATACCTTTATAACAACAATATTCTAACAAATAAATTTTAAATAAATAATATTCATAATTTTTGTAACAGATTTTT
Organism: Polymixis flavicincta; assembly: GCA_949987655.1. NCBI lineage: Eukaryota > Metazoa > Arthropoda > Insecta > Lepidoptera > Noctuidae > Polymixis > Polymixis flavicincta. The sequence goes on along the minus strand of OX465171.1, from coordinate 1,707,726 downwards.
AGAATACACATTATTGAAGTTATTTAAATTTTCATCGAAAATATAGGAAACGACGATAAGTATCCTGATGTAGCCAGGATACTTTCGTATACGGGGGGGCAACCCTAGAAACAACAATTGTTGGATTTAATGTAGCATGCTGCAATGCATTGTCAACAGCACCGTCAATTTGTGGTCCATACTTCAATAGAATATTGAAATTCAGATTGGCCGGTCGGCTCGAATCCGTAGAAGCAGAAACATTATTTCTACGGCAATCGTGATGTTTCAAAACTGTTAAAATATTCATGCTCGTTCGGATCCATCCTTTGGTTATAAATATTTTAATGGATTTGGCGAGGTTTGTGCGAGATTTATTTCCTGAGTGATATGAAAGTTGTTGTTTATTCGGTTTGATGATGAGTAAAGTTGCGCTCATTCAACTGGAATGTGTTTGAAACATGGTTTGTCTTTGTTGGGGCATTTCCCAGAACTGCGAGCCCGAATGAGCTCCAAAGAACCCTGGGACCACATGTATTATACAGTGTGGATGTATTTAAATAGTTTTCATGGTTCTAGAAAGCCACAATGACGGAGGCAGACGTTAAAGAGTTGGGTGAACGGAACGATCTGCTGCTCCGAGAGATGGAGCGATTTGATCGCTTGACGAAGAATATACAGAAGCTGGTGCGGACAGAGATACCGTTGAGGAAGACTAAGGAGGAGCCTCAGAGGCGCATGGACTATGTGCCTGGTAGTGCTTATGGTAAAGATTTTCAGCTAACTAATGTTAAACTAGAGCAGTGATGGTCTTTGTAGGTCGTGTGTTCGAACCGAGTCAGGCGATGCACTTTGTGTAAACAATTAGGTACATCACCACTGCTCTCAAAACGGTGAAGGAAAACATCGTGCGGGGGAACTGGCATATCCTAGAGCCAAAAATTTAAAGACATGTGATATATAGGTACCAACCCACACTGGGCCCGCGTGGTCGATTGTGGCCCACTGCCTCTCATAGAGAGGAGGCCTGTGTCCCAGCAGTGGGAATATTATAGGATGATTATGTTATGGTACTGCTGGTAAGCTTAATTTGTGAGTTATTTAATGTTTTCATACATACAACATATAAATGACCAGTGAATTTGTTCATTAGTTGTATGAAGGGTTTAATTCTTTTAGCTTGGTTTAAAATGTTCTCCCGAGAAAACTGAGCACTGAAAAAGCTAATTTAAATTCTGTATGTGGTTCCCTTGGGAATTCGTTTCGTTTGCGGCATCGACGATATTAACTGAGATTTAAAAACTGCAGTCGCGATATCATGCGCCATATAATCGAATTATTTTGTGCTAAGGTCCAGAAAATTTATGTATCACTGTGACTTATATACATATACAAATCTCACAATTGCTAATCAGCTTTGTCCAATACGAGCACTTTTATTTTTTTGTTGAATTCTTCATTCTTAGCTTAAGAAGCTATGTTGTAAAATTGCAGCTTCCTAAATGGAAAGAGAGTACAGTGGCCTTTGCTACGCAGTGGGACATCACGGGCTTTTATTAAAAAATAAAATAATTTTTAATGAATATCGAGATGGCTAAGTAATAATAGCCGCACGAGTCTATCGATTAGGTTAAGCAACACTTATCGCGTTTAGAGCGTGGATGGGCGATAATTTTTACATACCAAGAACCCTCCATGCTTCGGAAAACACGTTATGCCGTTGGTTTCTTGTCATTTGCAGAACTTTGTTAGTCATTACGGGTCGTCAGAAGCCCGAAAGGGGTCTTACCAAGGGTTATCGTATTAGCCCGTAATAAGGTTGTGACGTTCAGATAGGCAGTCGCTCCATATAAAATACTGGTATCCAGCTGCATCTTGTTAAACTGACGGCCCCAACATAGTTGGGGAAAAGGCTGGGCCGATGATGTAAGCGTGGTTGTCGCTACAAAGTTCATTTAAAAAATATAAAAACGTCCACCAGAGATTTCAAAAACATTATCTTTTCCAGAGCCTCCTCTGTACCACGAGATGAAGATGGGTCACCCCACAGTTCTGCTGGCGGGTCACCAGAGCGCCTGCACTCCCGGCCTGGTGGTCTGCGAGCCGCAAGCACGCAGCAAATCCGTACGTCCACAAAATTGTCCCAGACGATAATAATTATAAACGAAAATGTAAAAAAATTAGTAAAATATACAATTGTAACGAATCTTGTGTTTCTTTTAAGGAGATTGACCTGACTCGCAAGCTAAGTGAGAGCTACGACATGCAGGAGAAACTAGCCGCCGATAACGCTGATTTAGAAGTCAAGAGGTTACATTTTGAACCTTGTTTTCTTTATCTACATAAAGAATCACATATATAGTGTAAGTGAAATTGAAAGAGTTACACAATGGGTGCCTGAAGATGCACAACGCCGCTGCGGTCGGCCCCACGATGATGATGAGAGATGGCTGGTTCAAGGTGGCGCGGGAAAAGGTTTTTTGGAAGGACTTGGGGGAGGCCTCAGCTCAGCAGTGGGTCAGTATAGGCTGACCAAAAAAAAAGAAGAAATTTAAGGACTTGCCAAAATTCTATAGAAAGAAAGAAATATAATACATTTGTTTAGCGCAGACTTAAAGGCACACAAAATATATATAAGAAGGATAAGCGACATCGCAGTCACTGTGTGCCGTAAGGCTGCGCCGAAAAGACCCAGTCCACCAAAAATTCCAGACAACTAGTGCCTGACGCTGGTTTTCAACTGGGCCTGAAGTGTGAGGTAACGGATGTAAATCAGTTTCATACCACATCTGCTGAAAGTCCTCTTGATCGGCTTCATTGTTGGCTTGTTATCACAAGGCTTGAGGATACCTGTCCTTCAGTGAGAGGGTGTGGAGTAGTTCCCGTTAAGCGGATTGTCATTCGTATTTGTTATGACTTGCCTCTATAATTTTTCGCGTTGACTAACAGATTCAGGGGTGAATTGGGAGGAAACTTTAAAAGGAATGTTAACATTACATAATATAATAAATAAATAGTCTATTCTACTTTTTCAATCAGTTTTGTCGTCTACCTCGTCCGCAAAGTCTTTAATTCATATATATACTGGCTAATGATAGCTGTCAAAAAATTTCAAAATTTTGAACTGCAATCAAGACGTCAAGTTGTCATGAATCCGTCAAACAAAGCCGTAGAAAATAACATAAATAAAAAAACATGCAATTTTAATCTCCTTTAAAATACAAATACAAAGAAACATGGATAAATTCAGGTATGTACTTCCAGGTATATATTGTATAAGGAACTGATGACGAAAGATCAAAATCTGGAGACCTGCAGAGCTCAAGTCAAGAGGCTGCAGGGAGAGTTGAAGCTCATGAATAGAGAGAACAGTTTGCTGCATGAGAAGCTAAATAAAAATAATCCAGAGGTGAAATAATTTGGTGTTGATAAATCTTGGATATCCAATGGCTTACCTACTCTAAATACCGGAAAGTTACTTGGTCTGTTCAACCAGTCCGCCAACCCCGTTAGGGAAGGGACAGCACTTCGCTGACTGATGGGATGAATTCAGTATATCATATCCGGTTTAAGAATATGTTGTGGGATTGTTATGGCAAACCAATAAACCTGATTGGTTTTAGACATTGCGTATGAGGTATCGTGCAAAATGCACGTACCGCTAGGCAAAAAGTCAACAGCTGATTTTGCTCATGGTTCGTTATAGTATTTCAACTTCCAGTATCTTTTTATTTTAACTGTTTTATTTATAAACAGAGAGCTGCGTACAGATAATGTTATATTACATTTAAATAAAGGAAGAGTAACCGACAAAATGAAAAAAAAAGGAAATTTTGCGGTGGAATTATTTAAATTATGAACCTAAATGCAACCTGTAAGTTTGCGGAGGCCTGAACTAACACACCCTGTACCTGTAGTTATGTGGCCAGAACCAGGATACACGTTGTGTACGATGTCGATGTGAAAGTGTTTTAATCGTTGCAGGGCGATGCGCCAGCGATGAACAAGGATTCCAAATGTCCACAAGAAATAGATATATGTGAAGATGTAAGTTGAAAGTATTTTAGTAGATACCCACCTAAGTATCTAGTTGGTACAAAAAAGTCTCGTAATATGATGGGCCACTTCCAGTATTTAAAAACATGATACAGCTACATTGTAGCGTTGCTGCGAACTACACATCGCGCACTTTTCCCACACCGTCGACGTCTCGCTGTACAGACCCTAGCACATCAAGCTATCCCATACTGTCAAAATTTCCCAATTGAACATGAACCTTTTATTTTGTAATAAAGTTCAAAAACGATCAAATAAATGTGACAGATTGGGGTAGCTTGATGTGCTGGGTTTTGTACAACAGAGAGTGCGCGAAGTGTAGTTCATATTATAGCGACCATGTAGCCATAGTATATTGTTAATATACTATGTCAGGCTTCAGCAAACAGTCGCAGTCTTTTACCTAGGAAGCCGACTAATGTTAAGTGTGTTCATGGTTGGAATAAGCATGTCAGAGATGCCCACAGGCAGGCTACACTAGACCATCAATTGTATGTCTTAGGTGGTAAACCAGTTAGTGGATCTTTGTATGAAAAAATGTGTGAAAGTCGACGAGTTTTCAAGTCACGCTTAAAGTACTGTCAGAACAACCAGGAACAAATAAAAATGGATATACTTGCCTCACAACATTCTGCTAAGAAATTCAATAAGTTCTGGAAGGGCACTAAGCGTTTAAATGGTAAGGCTAGTCTGCCTGTGTGCGTTGATGGTATAAGTGACGCTAAAATGATTGCAAATTCATTTAAGGATCATTTTCAAGTGAGATCGTCCGTGCTGTCGGTGTCTGATACTGAATGTTGCCCAGTAGAAAAGCCTATTGGATTTTCAAGTAAGGATGTGGCTGACATGATTAAAAATATGAAAAAAGGGAAGTCACCAGGTCATGAGGGACTCAGTGTCGAGCACTTGCAGCATGGGGGAGAACACCTGTATAGGGTGTTAGCCATGTTTTACACTTTCTGTATACGGCACTCATATTTACCATCTAATCTTATGAGAACAGTAGTTGTGCCAATAGTGAAAAATGTCACTGCTGATATCTCTGATAGAAGTAACTATAGACCGATTTCTTTAGCTACTATAATCGCAAAAGTGTTTGACGGGTTATTAGACAGAAAACTTGATCGTTTTGTAACATTACAAGATACACAGTTCGGTTTCAGAGAGGGGTTGTCAACTGAAAGTGCAATACTGTCTCTGAAACACACTGTTGATTATTATGTTAAAAGGCAAACTCCAGTATATGCATGCTTCTTGGATTTGTCCAAAGCTTTTGATCTGGTGTCATATAATAAGCTTTGGACAAAATTAAGAATGGCGGGTGTCCCTGCCGATCTTGTGAATATCCTCGCCTACTGGTACAGTGAGCAACTTAATATAGTAAGGTGGGGAAATGTATACTCAGATGAATATTCTTTAGAGTGTGGCGTCAGGCAGGGGGGACTGACTTCGCCAAGACTCTTTAATATGTATGTTAACCATCTGATTGAGGAGCTCAGCAGCATGCATGTTGGATGCCATATTGATGACATATGTGTCAATAATCTGAGTTATGCCGATGATATGGTGCTGCTGAGCCCCTCAATTGGAGGTCTCAGACAGCTGCTAAAGGTGTGTGAGGCTTATGCTGTGGAACATGGCCTGAGGTACAACGAAAGTAAAAGTGAGTTCATGTTATTTAAATGTAAAAATAAAAACAATATCTTCATACCACCTATATTACTTAATGGTGTACCTCTGGGTCGTGTTGCCCAGTTTAAATATCTGGGACACATTGTAACTGAGAATTTGAGTGACGAATTAGACATTGAGCGGGAGCGCAGGGCATTGTCGGTGCGCGGTAATATGTTGGCACACAGGTTCGCTCGGTGTACTGCTCCTGTTAAAATAACAATGTTCAAGGCATTCTGCCAGACATTCTACACGAGCGGCCTGTGGGCAAACTTTACACAAAAAGCCTACAGTGCCTTGCGCGTCCAGTATAATAATGTGTTTAGGGCTCTGTTTCGGCTCCCTCGATATTGCAGCGCATCTGGCATGTTTGCTGACGCCAGCGTAGATGATTTCTACGTAATTATGCGTAAAAAAGTTGCGTCGGTGGTGCGACGAGTACGGGGGAGCCCGAATAGCGTCCTAAGGATGGTTGGCGAGAGAACCGATACAGTTCTGCTCAGTAGGTTCACTGAACTCCATGTGTTGCGAGACCGGTGAGCCTGCTGTGCAGGGGTGTCAATTTTCTTCTTACTTTTAAATTACTAATACTAGATATAAGCAAAATTCTTGTTACTAACAACCTTGTCTTGCCTATGGACTTCTTGGTCTGAAATAAATGATTTTTATTTTTATTTATTTTTTTATAGCATCAGGGACAATGAATAGGTATCAAAATACTTGAAAATTGTAGGCAAATTGTAGGTCTTTTTGACGGGTTGTGACATTTCGTAAAAATACGAGAACTACCCCTTTGATAATATCAGGAAGTGGTCTTTGACTCGACTTAATTTTTTTAAACAAGGAAAATAATGCAGAAGGTTCAAATTCAGTTTTCAACCTTCTGAATCCACGTCATTTGATTTAGACACCTCTAAAAAGCTCGATAACAGCCCACTCGCTCATACAGAAAAGAAGCCAGTGTCTCAGCAGTCGGAACATTTTAAGCTGCTCATGAAATGAGATATGAAAAAGGCCTAGGGTGGATTCTTGGACATTCGTTTCCGCGTATCGTTCGATTTTTGACTGTTGGCGCTCAGCAGTGCGTTGAAGACATAGTGCGGGAAAAAATGCCGCCGCGATTTTATTAGGTACAGACGCCAGCACATCAAGCTACTCCAATCTGTCAAATTTATTTGATAGATTTTCCAACTTTATACCGTAAGCATAAGGTTCATGTTCAATTGGGAAAATTTGACAGTTTGGGGTAGGTTGACCTGCTGGCGTCTGTACGTCTTTCGAGCTGTAGACTGATTTGAGCTTTTTGTTGTATTTATTTTTTCAGAGCGAATCGTCTGTCAGTGCTTCTCATGCGGAGGAACTTATTAACAAATTGGAAAACTATAAGAGTTCTACACAAGGATTAGTACGTGCTATGTTACATAATGTACTTATATTCGGTATACCAACGCTGCGACACTTATTTTTAAATGTCGCAGCATCATATTGAGATAGGGGGGGCCTTTCGGTCTCGTATCTAGTCTCCCTCGTACCTATCTTGTAGGACTAGGACCTAATGTTTTTTATTAAAATTGTGTGTTTAGTTTAATGTGATATTCCTGTGTCAACAAATATTTTTTTCATTATTTCTATTATTATCATTCAACGGGCCCGAGTTAAGAGTTGTACCTAGGTCATGGGTTCGAACCCAAGCAGGCGCTTTACTTTGTGTTAGTAATTTTTTCACCACTGCCCTAAAAACATCGTGAGGAAACCGACATATCCTAGAACCAAAAAATCTAGGTTATGAGACTTCTACCAAGCGACACTGGGCCCGCGTGGTATATTACAGCCTACTCTCGAGGAGAAGAGCCGCGTGTTCCAGCAATGGCAATATTATAGGCCGTTAATTATCTGTGCGGATGGCGGTTTGATATGATAACTGGTTAAACCTAGGGCTGACACACAAGCATGTGCAGTTCATGGTAACTGACTCCGATTCTTCACGTTACGATGTCAGTGACTTCATATGTTGGCCCAAATGTAAATATAGTATTCTGTAAAAGCGTAAGAACTTACAACTTTTCCGAGGATTCTACTTAAACCGTTTTATTTTTTATTTTAGGAGAAACAATTAGTTGGATTGGAGCTAGAGGTTCGTCACGTTAAGATGGATATGCAAGAGGTGAAGAATGCAGCGATGACTGCCTGCCGCGGCGCGGGCGGCGGCCCCAACACTTGCTTCGATCAGCCGGTAGCTTTGCGTATACTTAGCATCTGCCTATAGCCTTTTTCCAACGATATAGAATTGAATACCAGTATTTTACATGGAGCGACTACATATCTAACCGCCACAGCCCAGTTATTGGGTAATACGATACCCCTTTGTATTACTGGTTGTCAAACTTTCGGGCTTCTGACGACCAGTAACGACTGTCAAAGTATCCAGGAAAAATGGCCTCCACCAACGGGAAATCTTGTCTGCTGAATGGCAGTAATTTTTCTTTTGACACTATTTTCATTTTCTACGTTTGGTTTTCTATCTATTTGGTTCGGTTTTCTAGCCGGACTCCCAACTAATGGATTTATTTGACGTTGACGCTGACGGCCCCCGACATGGTGCATCGGTGAGGTCGTTGGTAACTGTTTTAGAGCCTATGCTGAAGGGAGCCCTATATTATTATGACCCCTGTAACACAGGTTCTACCTAGCATGGGGGTCATTGATCAAATTTCTGTGCACTTGTAAGTCCTAAGCTGTATAAAATGCTGCGTATAACTACTTTGTAATTTACTTTTGGAAATAAATTATTTTATTATTATTATTCAGCGGTGGAGGCCACTCTCCTGACTGATAATGAGTTGAGTGTTGTACAAGCTGTATATATACATATTTGCTTTCTGTTTTCAGCCAGGACCACCAGTGCCGCCCCTGTCGAGAGCTGTAAGTATCTGTCTGTGCTGAAATTGCACCGGGCTATTCTGTAATTTTTATTTTATTTATTATTTTAGTCTTATCTTTTTTTATTTACATATAAATCATATTTAGAACATTCCTAATATATATAAAAACATTTAAAGAAATATAAAATTAGTAGCTCGCCAGTATCGGGATCCAGAGAGAAGAACCACCTAACAATGCGAGGCGTGTCTAGAAGTACTTACCGCTTTCTGAATCTTTTCTTTCGAGTTTGTTTGTATAATTTTTCTCCTTTAATAATCTCATTGCTTAACGACCGCAGCATTCAAGATTATTATTATACTGGCATTTATGTGTTCTGATTGTTATTCGTGTTTCTTTACAGTGTGGTGTCTGCCCACCGTGTCCAGCACCATGCAATCCTAACGCACCACCGGTAAGGATACAGTTAGGATTCATCACATTCGATATAACATGATAGTCAAGTCCTCTTGCCTCAGAAAAACCAACCATTATATCGTCGCGTTAAGTGCAGTCTGTCTTAGGCCCCAGCTATCTCAATCAGAATCTGAATCTTGTTAAGGATATTGCTAATTCATTGCTTAATATGTCGAAAAGAGTAAGCCAAGGGGTCTGGTCATGACGAGAGAACGAATAAAGATGGGCGAACAAAAATATGAGTGGTAACGCCGGGATGGGACACCTACTCACGATGTTTCCCTTCACTGTTTGGAGAGCAGTGGTGATCAAATAATGTACACTAAGTAAAGCGGATTTATGTGTTCCAATGACCGACAACTCATAAGTCGCGGCCGTTACCACTAGGCCAACATTGCTCTCGTCACTTCTTAACATACTTATTTTATTTTCTTTCCTACCACAGACTCCCGCTGAGAAAGAAGTAGTGAAACTAACATTTCAGCTACGACAGACTGAAGAGAACTTTAAGCTCAAAGTTACAGAGGTATCGTACACAACAGTGTCATTGCTCTCTAGATAGTATTGTAGTATCGTACACAACAGTGACTATGGTTATCTGCACTCTAATCGAAACTGGAATCACTTTATCGCGCGTTGCTCAAGACATTTTTTTTACAATTTCTATGCAATGAGCTGTGGATTGTGCTACATCAACTGAAAGGTAATTTTGTTAGCTTTTAAATTATATCAAAAATATTTTAAATTAATTAAAGATTCTACCTAAAGGAGAATGACAAGAAGTGGTACCAAATTTTCTCACACCTCAAGACATACATAATATAGTAAATATTTTTACGACCATCTGCGCCGGGGATTTGATATTCGCATAGGGAATTAAATTTTAAGTTAAAAAGTTATTGTATTGCAATAACGTGCATTGCAATACAATAACTTTTTAACTTAAAATTTAATTCCGTAAACACTTTCTTCTTCCTTTTAATGACGTTCCGTTTTAAACGATTTGTACATTTTGATCCTGATCCTTTGCACAAAATCATATAAAAATAATAATAATTAACCGACTTTACATGCAACTGTATGTAATAAAATAATGTGTGTCTGATTTAAAATGATGTAGAATTCAATGAAATGGCGTATATTTTTTTGATTTAAGGGGCAAAACTTATATACTTATTCGGCATTAGAATCGTTCCCAGACCTCGTAAAAATTACTAAAAAAATAAAATATTCTACGTATAGTTTTGACTTCGCTACGATTTTATTATATGTATAGATTATGGGTCAGGATGACAAGGACATCAAGATGAAGCGTCTGTATAATAATCTGACGCGCTCGAGTATTTGAAGATCACGATTTTTTTTTGCATTTACAAATATCGGCCGCGAGTTTTGGTCGCGTCCAAATCATCAGTCTTATGAATAGGAGCTACTGAAGGGTTCACTTAACATAAAATTAAAAAACACTTAAGAAAAAAATAAAATATTCAAGCGTGTCAGACATTGAGAGGGGCTCAATGTCTGACACGCTTGAATATTTTATTTTTTTCCCTTTTTTCTACTCCTTCGTACGGCTACCCCCACCATGCGAACCGGAGATTAATATTTTCCGCAATCAGAAACACGTGGGGCGCATGCACTATTATTATCTGAAGCGCTCGAGTATTTCTTTGTGACTGCTTTTTTTACATTTTTGAAAACCTGCACACGCTGTCCCCACCAGTGAAATGGTATACATCTTATAAACATTTTCTTTTTACCATCTAACCTTCACGTTGTGGGGACCTATTAGATAATAGGTCCCCACAACGCTCGAGTAAATCCGTACAGACATGGTGGAACTATAAAGATCCCTTGTTGACTACGTAACCCTAAAAACAACGTTGACTAAGACACCATTACTGTGCAGTGTGCGCTGCTCCGAGCGGACCTGCTGCGGAAAAAGGAAGAGTTGGAGAAAGAGAGATGTCAGCATCGCGAGGTACAGAACAAGCTGAGGGAGTTGGAGATGAAGTTTGAAGGCCTCGCGACCCACACCAACATGTTACTCGGCACCAAGGAACAGGCCTTTGAGCAGGAAGTCAGTGTGCGGTCGCTAAAGCAGTGCTACCGGGAGGCTAGAGAGGAGATAGACGAATTGAGGACGTTGATGAAGGAGCAGAATGATCAACTGCAGGATTATAGAGTCAAGGTAAGGAATGGATCATTGATCATCTATTCTATGTACTTGATTCGCACGAATTTACTCACCCGGATCGGGCGAATCGACATTTTTTTAAGTATATTATTTAACGAAGTTAATGTACTTGTGGGTGAATCGGCAACTCCAGAAATACGTATTAGGCAACACGCAAATTTCATGTGAACTTTGACCGTTTGTAATGTACTCAACTACTCATACATTGAAAAAATAAAGAAAATATCATCTTAGAATCCTCGCAATGGAGATTCTTAGTGAAAAACATTTTTCCAAACAAGTTTTGTGAAATCTCCTCGCGTCAATTTTCGTTCAGTGTTATCGCGGACTCACTCGCTTGCATTGCGTTGGATGAAACAACAAGCTTTTTTTTTTTAATTTAGTTTTATGGCCTGGTTTCAGAGACCTTTTAGCCAAGTCTTTATTAAGAACGTATTCTAGTCATAACAAAGTTATTGTAAAGCGGTAGTAACTTTACAATAACCTATTAGGAGTTTTTGGGGGAACACGAAAAGTCCACGTTAGTCACTGATTTTCACCTTCACTACACTTGTGCACTCACACGTAACTAAATTGGATAATTCACTACCAAAATTATACAATTTAATTCGCTATTTCACAAAATTGAATGATAATGAAAATTCATGCGACGTGTTCCAACGCGATCCCGCCAAAAACTCCACAACAAGCTTTTCAATCATGCTCGCGTTGACGATAGACGGAACGGGAAGGAGCCTCTTAACTTGAACAAGACCAATGTCCAGTATGACTGCATGATTGCCATGCGGTAGGTAGTCGACGTTCACACGGATATCACAGCGGGATTTTATCGCGCCTTCGATTTTCAAAACTCGATGTTGAAAAAATTGAGAATCCAACAGAGCGCATCTCAAAGCGACGAAAAAACACACTGTTCGATTTTCAAGTCTTGGCACTAAGCGCAGTGCGTTGAAGATCCAGTGTGCCACATAAATATTACTTCCGTGTTACCGTCGAGTACTGTGTCTCACGATCAACTCCTGTGATTGTCTATTTATTCACACCTCATCTCTTTTCTCAGTACCTGCAAGCACAACAGTTAGTCGAAGAGCAACGCCGTCAAATGGACATGATGGACATGGACAACAGCAGAATCAGCGAACAAATTAATCTTGAGATACAAAAAGTCAAGGTACAGTGTCCACAGTAGACGGGATCTACCCCGTCCAGTTCAGTACGATCTGAACAAATTAGAACCCGATTTTCATAAAAAAACACCTGTCAAAGTCAAAATATTGACATGACCACTGCATTGATAGCCTTCAACAAATTCTTGAGGAAGGTAGCAGCTATTTCAACTCATAAGCTATGATCCTTAGGAGCCAGAAAAAACGGAAACAAAGAAAACAGAAATAACGCTAATAAAAAACGAAGCAATACCGTGGTCGGACGGTGTGATGCAATGAGACGCGTCAGGTCGGTGGGCAAAATCTCGGGAAGTTGTGAGGAGTACAGCTAGTCCAAAATATATGTGTTAATAACTAAAAATGTAATGTAACTCCGCAGTAATTTACTATCGAAAAGTTTTCACCTTCCGGTGAAAGTTATTTTTTGTGACTTTTGATTAGTTTAGCATTATTAGCAAGTTCTCGTTTAAGTTTAAGACGTGGATTTCAGTTCCATGTTTTACATGTTGCCATCATTACGAGTTAAGTAGGTACTTCGGTGTCCACAGAGCTTAGTCGCACTTGTAATACACTGTTGGAAAAATAAACCTAATTCCGATTTGTTCAGAATTAAAATGACTGAACGATATAATGATACGTCATTTGTTTTACTCGTCAACTGATCTTGGTAGATAACTATGACTCTGTATTCTGAGCAGTAATTGCCCATGGTAACGCCTATGAGTTACGAGTTGTAGGATTGAACCCAGACAGGCGTTTAACCTAATGAAAATAAGTTCATCACCACTGCTCTCAAAACGGTGAAGGAAAACATCGTGCGGAAACCAGTGTATGTAATGTAGTAAGAACCAAAAATTCCAAGGAATGTGACATCTAAAAACCCACACTGAGCCGACTCTCTCTCACAGTCTCACAGAGAGGAGGCTTGTGTCACAGCAGGGGCTACGTATAGGCTGATTATGAGACTGTATTATTGATGCGTTTTCTCCTCAGCTGAAATTCCAAGAGAAGCTTCAAGAGCTGGCCCCGATCCCAGACCTGTTGAAGGCGACGCAAATGAGGCTGAAGGATGCGCAGCAGTCACAGGCGCTGGCTGAGCACAACGCCGAGCAACTTGCCAGGGAACTCAACTGTGCGAGGGAGAAGGTAAGGGCTAACGTTTCGTCTGCTGGGAAACTCTTCTTCTTAGCGTGTCGATAGCAAACTAAATACAGTCAGCCCAGAATTTGGCTACGAGCTTGGCCCTTTGAGCAGCGTCCATTAACACCTGTAGCGTGCAGACAACAGGAAACGCTGGATAAGATAATAAGTGTCCCATTGTGAAACAGCACCACATTTACACTGTAGGGCGAAACCATCTGTGAAATTCGACTTGTAAAATATGGATTAATAATTCCCTTCAAAATTGTTCTGATTGTGATTAAAACAATTTTATGAAGTTGGGATGCAGGTGTCTTGCATGGGTGGTTGAGCAGTGCCCCGGTAGTAAAGGCCCCAACTTACAGGATGTTGGCCGGGGGTTCGAAATCAGGCAGACACTTTTTTATAAGCGAATCATTTCATCACCTCAATAATGCTCTCAGAAAGGTGAAGGAAAATATTGTGAGAAGACGATGTTCTAGAATTTTTTTTTATCGAAGATATATGACATCCGCTAACCCGCACTGAATGGCGGATGTCATGTCTTTGCACTGGGTGGTCCAAAATCCACTAAAGCGATGGATTGTGGCCCACACCTTCTCAATGAAAGAAGGGCCTGTGTCCCAGCAGTGGGAACATTACAGGCTAATTATGCATATATTTTTTGCAATTTTTTTGCCATACCACTGTTTGTTTCAATGGGATTATCTATAATACCGAAAACAATATAATTCATGGTAAGTTAAAATCCGGAAGAATCTGTGATTAATAAACGGTTTTTAAAATAGATGAAGATAATTAAAATTAAATATTGATAAAATTTATCTGATTTCTTTTTTTTTCCAGGTCCATATACTTCTGCACAATAGTATGAAGCCGTCAGAGAAGCAGGAGAAGACCACGGATGAGAAGCAGCTGCAGCTGCTGCAGCAGAGGATAGCGCAGCTGACAGAGACTAATATGTCGCTCAAGGCAGAAATCGAACGGCTCAAGTGAGTACTGTCATTGTCGCTGTAGGAAAAACTGGCCTTCCTTATAGATCGTATCGGTAGCACTATACTATGCCCTTAAGGGGAACCTAGTCACTGGTACGAACTCACTGGTGATCCTGGCTAAAAAGCACGCTGTGTCACCAGGCTTCGAGTCCGACAGAGGCAGTATTACTGATGAGCAATTAGACGCTAGTCACACGCAGAACGTTGTGAAATGCAGGATCATTAAAAGTAAAAGAGGCGCGTAAAAAAATAAGAAAAGTCCTTCAGAAGATCGGGTTTTATGAAAAAACCACTGCTAAAACATTGACCAATAAAGTTTATTGTACTTTTCGATTTAACTTTGTTGGGGCGGGCTGTTTTTCAGAGCGGGAGCAGTAATTTGATGATTTCCTAAGATCTTTCCGAAAATCCTAAGATAGTGGGGAAAAGTCTAGGCCGACTGATTGGACCGGATATTAGTGACATCGGTGAAGGAAAACATCGTAGGGAAACTTGGATTATCCATATAGATCTGAAATCGTCAACTTGTTTTGTGCAAGAGTGTGATCAATGCTCGTGCCTTCTCCGTATAAGGAGAGTCCTTTGCCCTGCAGTGGGTCTACAACATTATCAGCCTAAAATGTTCCCACTGCTGGGACACAGGCTTCTCTTTGAGAGAGAGTGGGCTACCACCACGCAGGCCCAATGCGGGTTTTTAGATGTCACACGTCTTCGAATTATTGGTTCTAGGACATACTGATTTCCCCACGATGTTTTGGGGCAATAGGCTGGTATTATAATAATTTTTCTATTTGTAGGGCGAACGTAATCCACATGGAAGAGTCGGTGCTGGCCAATGAGAAGCGTCTGCAGGAGAAAATGCACGAATGCGCGCAGATCGGCGGCGAGCTGGACCGTGCTCGCGATGAGGCGGCGCGCGCTCTGCAGCGAGCCAACGAGCGCACCGAGACCATTCGCAAGTGAGTGCTGGAGACACATCTAGCAGGAGCTGTACCATCAGCCTGTGCGACCTGTACCTTGTCACTCTCCGAGTTCGTAGAGACAAGATCGTTACGGGTAGTCAGAAGCACTAAACTCTGTCAGTCAGTCTTACCAAGGAGTTTCTTGTTACCCAGTAGAAGGAAGAGGTCGGGGTATTTGCGCCATGTAAATACAGGTATTTGGCTGGTTCCAGTTGGACTGGAAACCGATCCTTTGAGAAAAAGGCCAGGGAGATGATGCTTAGGGAAACAACATCTTGCCCAATGCCCTTGACCGCTGCAACTATTTAAAAAAAAATCTGTCCTAGTTTTGCATCGCCTTTCCATCATAAGATATTCCTTTGCCATCACGCGAATTTGTAATTTTCAGGTTACATGTTAGTCGAGGGGCTCGTCGGTAAATAATAATAGCCACATGGGTCGATATTCAAGGTTAAGCAATGCTTGCCGAGGTCGGTCAGTGGATGGGTGACCATCCTTTACATACCATGACCTCTCCGTGCCTCGGAAAGCATAATAACCCGTTGGTCCCGACAGTCATGTTGTTGTTGATCTTTGACAGTGTTATGGGTAGGCGGAAGCATGAAAATCTGACAACCAGTCTCACCAAGGGATATCGTACTGCCAAGTAACCGGGTAGTGGAGGTCTGAAGGACAGTCACTCCATATAAAACTGGAAGCCGGCCCCAGAATATTTGGGAGAAGGCTCTTCGTAGTAATGCACACGACGTCTTTGATGTTTCATTACAATTTTACTGTTAATTTGTTGCAGATGTATGCAGACCACAATAGCGGAAATGGAAAGACAGCTAGCTGCCACTAGAGCTCAAGTAAAGACCGCTGAAAAAGATCGCGAGGAAGTGAGTATTTTTGTTCGATCATGTTGCCAGCTCTGAAAAGCAAACTGTCAGACAGTAAACCTTGCACATTCAAATTTTTCAAAAGCATGACCTCATATACTTGCGCGCATATACCGCGATATAGGAATTCGAATCTCTCTATCTCTCTGAATGAATTGACGGAATATTTAATTGGGCCTGTGGCTAAGTTATAATAGCCGCACGGGTCAATCGATTAGCGAGAATTACTTCGTCGTAGTTGCGTCGAAGAAAATCTTAGCTAAAGGATGAAGGGTCAAAATGGGCGTAAGTCCAACAGAATTAAAATATATCTCAAATTATAGCCTGTAATTAGTACTCTATTTCTTATAATGGCAAACAGTACCAAAGTCGCCGGAGAACAGAGACGCTCCGTATCAGAAGGACAACCTAGAAAAATACCTTTTGTGGCATAAATGACGATAAAGTAAAACGACCTACTAGTAAAACGTCTGAAATTTAAAATCGTCAAACTAGTAGAACGTCTGAAATGTATAAACGGCATGATGGGCAAAAGGAATGGTACACTGACGCAGAAAATAAACCAAATATAATAAGTAATTGATTTAAATTTTCGGTATTTTTTTAATAATAAACCTTTTTTTCATAGGTATGTGACAACCAAAATGCGTTATTTTATCGTATCTATTAAATCTTCAGAGGATTTAGCAACCGTCCCCGAAAAAATGCGTTTAAAGTGCGAAACACGTTTTAAAAAATTAAGGCAGATATTTCATTTTCTTGTAAAACAGTCTTGCCTTTTTGACTCGATACAAAAACAAAACGGATCCTGATTTTCTTCCATTTTATTTGCAGAAACGTAAAGCAATCCCCTACATCATAATAATAATTGAAATTGTGAATTTGATTGACACTTGATTGATTACTTCTACAAGTGGCCCGTACTAAATGAAGCGAGTCACTTTTATAAGGAAAACAAAGGAGTATATAACTGGAGTAGTTTTAGTGGACTGTGGAGTACTTATACAATACACCCAAAAAAAAAATCATCATCATTTCAGTCGAAAGACGTCCACTGCTGGACATAGGCCTGCCCCAATTAGGGGGATTTCCCATAATCGTCACGCTTGGCAGGCGGGTTTGCGATCGCAGTATGATGGTAAAATTCATAGAGAACGCTGCTGCCCATTCTCTAGTAAGTCCCTTAGTCGCCTCCTACGACACCCACGGGAAGAAATGGGATGGTGCTTATTCTTTGTGTCCACCACACGGAACCACATAATATATAATGAATTTTGATTTTGTGCTCTTGAATGTACATTATAGCATAGGCAAGTCCTTTTGCACAACATGCCGTTCATACATTTCAGACGTTCTACTAGTTTGACGATTTTAAATTTCAGACGTTTTACTAGTAGGTCGTTTGACTTTAACGTCATTCATCTCACAAGGGCATTTTACTAAATTGTCCTTCTGATACGGAGCGAACAGAGATAGCACCAACAATTTATTTTTTTTGTAAAATACCCAAAAAGTGATTACATCTATCACGTTTAAAAAAAAAACTCTACGTGCCTGACAGGAAGAAGGACCATTACTACCTGTGAACATACAGTTTCTATATTAAGGTTACCTTGGTTTGGATGACATGAGCCATCTATACATTTATTGCCCCTTGCGTGTCATTTACTAAATGTTGTCTTATACTGCAATAGAATTTACTTGGGGACTTTTTGATGGTGTTTTTTTTACACATGCTTTTCATTCAAAAACTTTTCGTTCAACTAACCTTTATTTAATTTAATTATATCCCTGTTAATAATTACGTATCGTTGCATTGTTATACTAACAATAAAACGATCCGTATGTAATTATTAAGTTTCCCGATTTTTTTTAAACAATATTTTCAAGTTAACCCGGTATATATGGCTAGGGTAATTTATATACCTGATTACGATTCTGGCATTGGGTCCCAACTACTTGCATTAGTTGCAGTTCTATTGGTCTTGCGCCCAGGATTCATACATATTTGCCCATCATTCTTTGACATCTCTTATTTCTTTCCATTTTAATAGAATGAAAAAGATAGCAATATTCTAATTTTAGTTGGTGCGTTACATAATCATCACCATTATATTTATTTTATCAATCACAGTTGCAATGCCGCATGCAGTGCCAGATAAGACGACTGAATGACAACTTCGAACAGGCGCAGCTTCGCATTATAGGGCTTCAAGGACAAGTGGACACCCTCAGGAGGACAGTCTCCAGCACCGGAGAAGAAGGCGACAACGAAATGCAGGAATGCACCTGTAAATCCTTCTTTGATCATTAATTCTTGAGGACACAGAAGAAAACAGTAGAACTTCGATTTGAACCGGTCTACTGACGAATAGTCTACAAGATTCTGTTCCGTTGTAGTCTTTTCTAGGAGTACCTTTTATCGTGATTTGAGGGAGTAAGATTTTGTGAGGCGATATAAATAATACAGTCTGTCACGTCCCTTTCAATTTTAATCAAAAGTTACGGATTGCAGAAGTTGCTTTCAAGACCATAAGTGCTTTATCGTTTTTTAATTACTAAGAATGATCAAAACAGAAGTCTTTCATCGTCTATCGTGTGTGACGCACGTGTGTCGATGGTGAAAGCAGCCATAACTCTTATTTGCCCAGGTGTCGTAAGTTTAAAATACGTTTAAGCAATAGTTTACTATTGCGTATCCAGTTAACCCTCGCTACGTTATCCGGGCAAACAAAATTTTTAAGTGGGATTACTGAAGCTCATCACCTAATCCAAGAAAAGTGCCAAAATTTTAAGACAAAAAAAATAATACTAGACGAAGATCCAACTTCACTAGTAGGTATGTCCTGAAATTTTGCAATAAATATTCCCACTTCCACTGAAGCTATCGGACTGAAATTTGGCACACACGTTCGTTTCTCGTGACAATGCACGATAAAAGCTTTTATTTTATTAAATAAAAACATTTTTAGTATTTGGATTTTGGAAGGGACCGTGTACTTTGAGTACTGTTGTTTTTTTATGACATTTGCTAAAGATTGGACTGTCTTGTGTAAATCTTTTGCAGCATCTTCTCATGTGTCAGTGATAGTGAAAATAAGAACCTGTTCTGTTCAAAATTGAAACGTGAAATATGCATGAAATAACACATAGACAATGTTGTTGGTTTTTTATTTTACTATTGTTAGATAACATTAAAAACATCATGGGGAAGGTCGGGTGAAGCTAATTGTAGATGGCGTGACAACCATTTACCCTACACCCTACAATAAATTTGACATTTCGTTCATTCAATGCATTTCGTGTTCATTATTGAGTTGGGTATAAATAAACAATATAAATCAAGTGTTTTACATGGAAACGATCAGAATTTGAAAACTAAAATATTCGACAAACGACCTCGAAAATCTTTAGTAAGCTACAATCCATCTAGAGCCTAAAATGTATTTAGGCTCTAGATTGATTGTAGAACCACCTCACGCCATGTATTATTAGCTTGTGTCGGGAACTGCTACGACAACGCCATTTTGACAGTAAGTTGCCTTTCCCATTGGAACATTAACAAGTTAACATGAAATAAAAACAATATTTAAACCTCATTCTTGGCATCGATTAATGGAACTTTTCCAAGAAAGAAAATCACATCATTCATTCAGTTATAATTCCATGGGAACACTATACACAAAACACATGTATTTATACACACCCGTCGTATACAGACCATATTAATCGCGATCTAAGACCAAATATCTATGATTCCATTAGATCTTACGTCAACCTGGATCTGGAAGTGATAATCAATCTGCCTTTGAGGAGACGTTGGCTTTGCTGACAGGATCTATCTCCGGGTCCCCCCGTATAATGTGGATGTTTCCGGCTGTCGCGAAGCACGATCGCAGTGCTTCCTGCGCAAGATGGGTGTCGCGGTGCGGCGGCCGAGCAATCTCGTGGTACAGGTCTATGGCTCCACACATCGCTGTGATCGCTTCTTGTGTTCGCTCCTCATCCATTAACTTAGCACCTTCCTAAGACCCAAAAGTAATTATAAAATAAGGGTAATTAAAAAAAGTTAGATCCAAAACTAAAACCCAACGACTGAAAACCCAACGCTTTAAAAAGTATGAAACAAGTTCATTCTCATTTTTAAGCCGTGTTCGTAAGCCAGTTTGTCGAGCGTGGTTTTGCAGTAGTTGCCTTTAGAAGTCACAGACGCTTTCAACGATACTTCATTTGTACAATTGTGATGAAAGGTTTAGAAGATAAGGGGAAGCATTTTTTTTTTTGTATGGTATCTCGCAGTTGACCTTGAGAGGCCGTGACTGCTTAACTGGGCTTTCCTGTGAAGGTGTTTAGTGATACTAAAAGCTTCCAGCCAGGGCATAAAACCTAGTTAAACTAAAGCGACTGCACGCTGAGGGCACCCCCTGTGGGGTACGAACCTCGGCTCAGGAATCAAAGTATTTTCTTGATTATTATTCGGGGAATTATAAAGCTACTGGCTCAGGTGCGGCGCAGGCTGGCGCATCAACGAGCAAGGGACGGTCGGGGGTCTGATCGTTTCTCAGGGGTCTTCGCGGGGCGCGAGGACCTCGGCGGCGAGGTCGGAAGGACGGTCGTTTGTGTTTGTGTGCTGTACTGGTGGCCCTATTCTTTTCTTGGAGAACAGTAATGGGGTCATCTGGGTCGGAAAGGACATGTTTCGGCCGGCGGATTCTACTGATTCAACTGGGGACATAACTGGCGGCCTTCACAATCAAGGGATTGCGATGTAACTCGGCTTTATCGAAGAAACGCTTCGAGTTGCGTTTCAGAAATTGAGCTATCGTGGGCAGTCTCAGATCGAGATGGAGGATCTCGTTCCGAACGTACCATGGGGAGCCTGTAGCATGGCGAAGGAAACGGTTTTGGAGGGTCTGCATCCTATGGATGGATCGGGGTTGATAAGGGGAAGCAGATGATACTCACATATTTATACATATACCGGTCAAAATTTATTTTTCCTTGGGGTAATATTAAACAATTATTTGAAAACTAAAATGTACACAAGAATAGGCACTACTTCTATATCAAAACCAAATCTCCATGGGAGACAACATTTGTGGGGAGAAAGATAAAGTGGAAAATTCTATATCACGGGAACCTGTAAAGGTAAGCTGACGCTACTAACTACTTGCCTGATACTGCTTCACACATCGGTTGACGTTCTCCATGTTGATCTTGACCAGTTCCCTACTGATGGGTGTGGAGCACTTGGCGCAGCGGTTGGGCAGACACTGCAAGTTTGCCCGGAATTTGCCCGCACAGGCTACGTTTGGGCACCTGGCGAGAAGAAATATAGTTCATTAGTAAAAGTAGAATGATAGAGGGGCTTGTGGCTAAGTTATAACAGCCGCACTGGCTAAGCTACGCTTGCCGCAGTTGGTTCTTGGATGGGTGACCATTTTTACACACTGGGACCCCTTCCGTGCCTTGGAAAGCACGTTAAGCCGGAACTAACTCCCGGCTGTCATTCGTGGATTTTTGACAGTCGTTACGGGTCGTCAGAAGTTTGCAAGTCTGACAATAAGTCTTCCTAACGGGTACTGAGTTACCCAGTATGTGGGTGTCCATGTAAAATACTGGTGTTCAGCGGCATCTCAGTTTTCAACCCTTTGTAATATCTTTTTACAATTTGGAATGCAATAAAAGAAATGAATATGATTGCATGGAAACCAACATCCTCTTCTCTGTGAGAGTGAATGGGCCGTAATCCACCACGCTGGCTCGTGCAGGTTGGTAGATGTTACGTGTCTTCGAAATTTTCGTTCTAGTACGTATGCGGGTTTTCTCACGATCTTTTCGTTTATCGTTTTGAGAGCAGTGGTGATGAAATAATTTAAGCGTAAAGTAAAGCGCTTTTAAGCTACTCAATGCTCATCAATGCCTTACCTGATGAAGGGCGGAGTGTCTCCACTCATGAGCTTCAAGGTGGGCCAGTCTTCCTTGCAGGCTATGCAGCCACATCTGAACCAGTACCTCGAGGCCAGAGACCTCTGGCGCTCCTTCAAGCTCCGCATCATGAAGTGGGGGCCGTAGTTCTCTGCCACCACTTCGCCAGGGGCCAGAGGGCGCGTCGCGCGTAGCACGATGTTTCGACCTTCGAAGTATCTGGAAAAACAAAGACAACACAGTTTGGATGAAAATTTGCACATACATCGTTTTTAACCTGGATTAAAACATACACGCAATCACTGTCCATTCCAAGGTTGCCTGGAAGAGATCGCAGAAAGCGATAAGGCCGCCCATTGTATGTTTTAAGTGTTTAATGTTTTATTTTTGTCATGTATTTTCTGGTGTACAATAAAGAGTATATAAATGAATAAATAACTTTTCATCCGGGTAGTACGTTACCGTGGAATAATTACCGGTCTCCATGTGGGTTGGCCACTGGCAGAAGCTAGTTAAAAATAATCAGCAGCATCTATATAAGTCAAAAGTTACTTGAAAGAGTACAGGTAAGGTAACGCCAGCCTTTCACCACTTCCTAGTGCTAACTACAGCAGGGTCTTTGCATTCGAAATTGATTTAATAAATCCACAGTCTTGTTTGATTATGCTCGCGTCTGCAAGCATTCTAGGCACCCAGCGCGCTGATACTTTTATCATGCCCAAATGTTCATGTATAATAAATACTATGGATACTTCCAATCGAAATCTTTAGTTCTTCAGCTAAAAACGAACAGTAACACGACGATCTGCCAAAACAATTTTTTCAACTATTTTTATCATTTGTTCGGTAACTGCCGTCGTAGGGCGTCCCGAGCGCGGTCGTCTTTAGTTAAAGTTCTTCCTCTCTTAAACTCGGCACACCACCGCGCAACCGTAGAGTGCGGAGGCACATTAACTCCTATTGTTCCTTTCAACTAGATTTACTTGCATAGTAGTAAATTTTTCAAACAGAGATATTTTATTACGGCGCGAATTTCAATTTAATCCATTTTGCGTACCACGCTCCGACACGACGAAAACAAACGACTTCTATTTTTTAAATATGAAAAGAAAATCAATAATTTTTGTTTTTTATTTTATCAAATGTCTGGGCTTTACCTTTACCAGTATTTACTTTTTTGTTGTCCAAGGAGTTTATATGCCGTTATTACTTTTTATTGAACACCCCTCGTAAATGGGCATGATAAATATTATTAATAAGATTTTTAGTATTTTCACACTTCAATAGCACTGGAAGAAAACTGTATTTTTTTTCTAGCCGGCCACCTAATTTTTTTGGTACAAAATTTTCGAAACCTGAATGATGTGATGTCTGTTCCCAAGTATGTGAAGCAATGAACTAGCAATTTCGTTCAAAATCTTTTAGATTGTAATTGGAAGTATGTTACGCAATTAGGGTACTGGATTTTGTAAGGTCGTCACCTGGCCACGCTAGGATAGCACTCATGGTTGAACAGCGCACCGATGGGGTAGACCCCCACAGCGATGTAGACCGCCTTGGAGCCGCTGAACGTGTGAGCACCGCGCACTGTCTCGTACATCTCATGAGCGTTGAACTGCAGTAGCAGCAGATTGCGCACGATCAGCTCCACGATGGATTGATGAGCTGGAAATATTCAATCATTTTTACGTTAGAGAGTTATGTAACTTTGAGACCCGTTCATGGTTTCGGGTGATGCTACTGGCGTCAAACGTAAATCAAATCGCGTTGCAGGGACTCTGCTCTACTTGTTTTATTTTTCTGGAGGCTCTCTGATGGTTTATCTACAGAGCATCGCCCATCCAGGTACAAGTTACCGACGCGCGACGCCTAATTGGAAAACCTTAAGGGGACACTTTGCGCGGGCTCGAACTCACTGGTGGGCCTGGCTAAAAATCACGCTATCTCACCAGGCTTCGTATCCGACAGAGATAGTATCAGTGGTGAGCAGTTAGCCGCTAGTCTACACGTACAACGTTATTGAGTGAGATGCAGGAGCATTTTTGGCAAAAAAATGGCGAAAAAATTAAGAAAAGTCCTTCAGAAGATCGGGTTTTATGAAAAAACCACTGCATAAATCAATGACCAATAAAGTTTATTGAATTTATTGTTAATTGAACTTTGTCGGTACCGTCTTGGTTTTCCAGATTTTACACTCCT
Source organism: Polymixis flavicincta (assembly GCA_949987655.1). Classification (NCBI taxonomy): domain Eukaryota; kingdom Metazoa; phylum Arthropoda; class Insecta; order Lepidoptera; family Noctuidae; genus Polymixis; species Polymixis flavicincta. The sequence goes on along the minus strand of OX465171.1, from coordinate 1,683,219 downwards.
TTTATTACTTAAACACGCTCAAAGTTAGGTTAAATTAGCAAGAAAAACGAATCTTTGTTGGCTCATAACTTTTTAATGGCTTTTTATTTTAGTATTCTGTTTCCGTACAGACAATATTGATAATGAGACAAAACCATACCATGTTTAATTTTTGATGTACATAGTCAAACAGTGGAGTAAAACCCTCCCGAAGTTTGTATGGAAAAAATGTGGACAAGTGTCACCTTAAATAGAGTAGGCTGCAGCAACAACAAGTGGGGCTCAGACTTCCGATGCATGCGGCGTCTTTCCACAGACAATAGTCACCTCCCATCTTACACCGCATGCCCTGTCAAATGCACACGTGAGGACCTGATGGCTGCATCCGCAAACGGTATTCGCGTTGTTGAGTTTTGGCCAAACTTAAAAACGATATATCGATCTTTTTAACCGACTTCAAAAAGAAGGAGGTTATCAATTCGACATGTTTATATTTTTTTTTTTTTTTTTATGTATTTTCGGGCATAACTCCGTCGTATATAGACGGATTTGCAAAATTCTTTTTTTGTTCGAAAGGGGTTTACTCCGAAATGGTCCCATTGAAATTTCATATAGATCTGATGATGCGTTTCGGAGACAGACAACGGAACTCTTCAAAAAATTACAGCAAATCAACCGCAAATATTGCTATCGCATAAATATGCATTGTTTTGACGCCAAGGATGATGAAATTTCGAATTGGTGTGAGGTAGGTAACTAAAAAGTGAAAAATAAAAACTTTTTTCAAAAAAATAACAACCGACTTCCAAAAAAATACTACAAAGTGCAAAATAACTTTAATTTCGGAAGGCGGTGACGAATAATTAAAATACACATCCAAAGTCACCGCCTTTCGAAATTAAAGTTATTTTGCACTTTGTAGTATTTTTTTGGAAGTCGGTTGTTATTTTTTTGAAAAAAGTTTTTTCATTTTATTTTCACCATCGACTCGCTAATCAGAAGTTCGCCTACTGTTTACAGTATACGACAGTGTGGGACAATATGACTGATGATTTATTTAATTTGAAACTAATTCAGGTCATGGAAGTACTTCGTATTCTGGTAAGAACCACGAAGTTGTGTCGAAGACCTGGTTTGAATTGATTGGAGTTAGTTTACGAGCTGCGACTAATTGGAGCTCTGTTAAAATTATCTTATTCCTACCGCGTTCCTCCAATTACTCACTGGTCGCAGTTCAAGCGAGTTCGAACCGCTTCATTGTTAAGGAATATCGGATTTCCATTAAAAAAATCAGTTTACCTACTAATGACTACCTCGTTGGTTTATTGGTCGCTAACGATACTGCTCAGCATGAAGTCCTGAGTTCGATTGCCAGGTCGGGAAAAGTGTTATTAGGAATATTTTAGTAGCAGCCCGGAGACTCCCCAGCAGCACAGCTGTCTGTTAAGTTAGAAGAACTTGATGCTATACATATGTATGTATAGTAGGTAAGTAATTAACATTACGAAACACAAAGCTTTGATACAATAATTTGCCGTAGTTCAGCTAGCATACGCCAAAAATGAAGAATAAGCTGTCAGGATGCTGTTATCCGTTCATCGACAAAGCTGTGCCCCGTCGTTAGCAATAGGATCGCGTCTTATTACATGAGACTTAAAACATAACTGGTGATATGTTGTATTATAGGTGTACCTCTGCCCCACTCGTCTGAAAAACAAGGCGTGATGTAATATTTTGGTTTACTTATATCATCATGAGCCACTCATGAGCCTAGCAGTCCACTGCAGCTCGATTCTCGGCAACTCTCAGCCAGACAACCTGCGAAGATCGTCGCTCCACCTCTGAGGGTGTCCTACCTTACGTTTATTGAGTTTACTCACCCTTATTCACATCTTCTTGTTTACATTTCTTAAAGAAACCTGCTTTCTTCAGGCATTCTGTCAAAAACAACGACATAACTATCCTCTTCAGATAATCGTCTCCTTTCCTCTCCGCGGAGTGAGTACATAGCGCATATATTTGAGCTGCTCTCAACTCCAGCTTCTCTTCCATACTCACATTATCGTCACCTTTAGCTTCTTCCTCATCTTCTTTAAAGTTCTTTTCTGTGAAACTCTTGATACCTTTCTTGGATCTATTAAGTCTTTCCTTTCTGGTTTTAATTTTGGATTTCTTGGCGACTCCTTCGATGTCGTTGAGAACTGCTCCCTCCACTGTTTTGACTTCATTGCTGATGTATTTAGAGTGTATGGATAGACTGGTGTCAAGGCCTGCCTGCGTGACCATACGTAACGCTATGTGACTCAGGACCGACATGCCAGAACCTGGAAAATACAGGCAGAGTATTAGTAGTCAATAGACAATCACTCACTTATGTCTTCGCGGCGGGGACGGCAGCAGGGCATGCCAGCCAATTGCCCGTTTCGCTGCAAGGGATTGATAATTTTAAATCTGTGATATCTTCTAAGATATTCTATGTGATTATGTACCGTTAAGGGCAATTTTAATTTACAATAAATACCAAATATACGTAATGTATTTAATTAGATAAAAAAAAAAACTGTATAGTTGATAATAGCTTTGTAATAACGCATTAATTTTCAGTAATATGAAAAAGACAAAAAAAAAAGTGGTCTTATTTAATGTACACTATTCCTTACTACATTATTTTGATCTATCTCGTAAGGTTTAGCCCAGTAGCCAGCGTTACCAACGTGAGCGTCCAACAATATATAATATATATTCTATAATATATCCAACAATATTTTCAGGACATCATTACGAAATTCTAGGTTTCTCTTTACTATAATAAGCATGAATTATACAATATATAAACGAAACTTTCGACAGAAATCTGTAAACAATAGTGAAAACCGTATCAAAATCAGTTTCATGGTGTAGAAAAAGTATACGAAGAAACAGACAGACGAAAACAGCAGTTATTTGAGTCAAATAATTCCTCACCTATAAATAAAACTAAGAACTGGCATTCGTAAGAATGATACGTCGAAACAGCCGCGTCCTTACACGCAGCACTGCAGAAGGCGACCCCTGAGCACTTGGGGCACCACATGGGGGCTTCGTTCTCACAATCATCCAATCTGTAACATCAGGAAACATTCGATATCTTGCCATCATCTCGGCTAAGACACTAGAAAAGTATCTTACCTCTTGAAACAATGCAAGCAGTGCGTACCGTAAAAATCAGCGAGTAGACATGCGGCGTAGGGGGGGTCTACCAGCAGGACGTCGCCAGTCTTGATCGGCGCGTGCGCAACGGCGAAGCGACCCTGGCGGGAACAAGTAAGCGTGACAGCCACAAGGCGCGGGATGCTGTACCGAGGATCATACTCAGAGTGCCAATGTATGTACAAGTATCTTACAGTCATCATAGTCATATGATGATGATCCCACCGAAATTCTAATCTAGGTTGGCGAAGTATGGTCAGCCATACTTTCCTACCTTGTAACTTTCACCTGTTATTTAAAGGTGAAATTATTAAAGAACGGTGAAATTACTAATAACGGTGCAATTAATACAGAATGCTGAAATGCGTGCTGAACGATGAAAAGCTTACAGAATGTTGAAATTATCACGGAACAGTGAAGTAAGTAATGAAAACGAAAAATGGTTTACTATTTTAACAAGTAACACTGGAAATATAGAGATTGGAGTCTCCTTTTAACCAGATAATGCTTGTGTTAGGAGAGTCGTAATTTCTGAACGGCAAAATTATTACAGAACCGTGAAATTATTAAATAACGGTGATTGTTTAAAGAACGGGGAAATGATTAAATAACGGTGAAATTATTAAATAACTTTGAAATTATTAAATAACGGTGAAATGATTAGAGAACGGTGAAATAATTTCAGTACGGTGAAATTATTTCAGAGCGGTGAAAAGGATACCGAACTTCGATGATAACAGAACGGTAAAACGATTAAAGAACGGTAAAATGATAACAGAACAGACCAGTTGCTAACAATTTTGCTACAACTATTTCATTCATCCATTACTATAAAATCGGGTAAGAAACAAATCGGCTCATCTTATCCAATTATTGAAGTAATTCGTGGTTTTTTTTTACTTCGTCAAGCTAAGCCGTGGATTTTCCAATCTACAAATATTTGCAATTTGCAGATTGGACATAAGCACAATCGTGACTACCGGAACCGGTATAGGGTTTTTATAGGCAGATATTTACAATTTTGGAAACGGAATTAAATAAATAACACATTACCTCGTAATCTTTACATTCTGTCGAAACTCCCTGCTTAAAGTACAATACACTAAGGTAGCTCGCGATATCCAAATTTTCAAAGGGTTTCCCAATTTGTAAGCCAGTGTCTACTAAAAAGTTATTGTATATTAATCAACATATAACCTGAAGATTAAAATATAATAAGGTTTTCATAAAATAGTAACTCAATGGGATTAAATGAACTTGGAGAAGTTCATTTAATCCCATTGAATTACATTTGTATATATTGATGATTTTAATGCTACTCATTATGTAAATACATACATGTTACAGTTGACAGCAGTGGTGGCCCAGTGGTAATGGCCCCCCGGCTTATGAGTTGTAGGTCGTGTGTTCGAACCCAGACAGGTGCTTTACTTTGTGTTAATAATTTCATTACTACTGCTCTCAAAACGGTGAAGGAAAACATCGTGAGGAAACCGGCATGTTCTAAGAAACAACAATTTGAAAAAATGTGAAAAAATCTACCAATTTGAGCTGGGCCCGTGAGGTAGATTATGGCCCACTCCCTCTCGAAGAGAGGAGGTCTTTAATCCCAGCAGTGGTATCATTAATAGGCTGAATATGCTATACCTACATGTTATGTTCGCAAATTATATTTTAATCAACATACAACCAAAATTTCCATTGCGCGGGCGACCTTAGCGAATCCATCGTGATAGTCCGGCTCTTCAATCAACAGTTGAATAGCTGCAAGTAATATCAGGAACCATGAAATGATTAATGTTATAAAGTTAAACTTTAATTAGGTACCTTATTCTCTTCTTCAGTTATTTTTAGCAGCTTGGAAAGCGAGGGCATGTTTTGTTTGGCGCCACCTGTCAGCGATATACCTGAAAAGCAATAGGAATGTACATTGATATACAAAAAACCCGAGATACAGTGTCTCGAACAAATGTAACGCTCAAAACTGTCCCTAATTATACGTCAGTTATGATTAAAACACATTTTTTTGCAAATTCTACCTTACACGCATGACTTAAAGTGGTCTTTACAAATCAATGTCCAAAAAGACTGACTGAAATATGATTGACGATACTATTGACTCCTGCGCACATTGCGCCCATTTATGCGGACGTTTTGAGATACTGATTGTGTATCCTGGGATAAATACTAACATTATATAAGCTCACCCTCCGCGTCTCGGAAAGCACGTCAACCTGTTGGTCCTGGCTGTCATTCGTAGATCTTTGACAGTTGTTACGGATCCTCAGAAGTAGGTACATCTGACAACCAGTCTTATCAAGGGGTATCGTATTACCCAGTAACTGGGTTGTGGACGTCACGCAATCGCTCCATGTAAAATACTGGTATTCAGCTGATTCCGGTCAGACTGAAAGCCAACCCCAACATAGTAGGGAAAAAGCTAGGCTACATAAACTCACGCCGTCTTCCCATGGGGGTAAGCAAAAACTACAGAATACCACCTGCTACGATCCTTACATACCTAATCCTATTGCCGTTACGTTCATACATCTAGTCATACACGCACGCCGGTTGCAAGTACCTACTACACATCTGGCTTTTCTGAAGAACATCACCAATAAGGTCACTATATGACAAATGACCTCCTAGGGCGTCCTCTCCCGATGTTTCCATTCATTTAATGAAGATCTATTTTATTTTTTTTCAATTACGCCAGAATATAAAAATAGTAACTACTGATTTATACAGGGTAGCAGGGTCATCGACGTGACAAACTTAAACCATGAATACAGCACCTTCTAGATCTAGATCCTAGCGTAGACATTTTACAGCGGAGAAATCTGCTGTTTCATAAAAATGCAATCAAATCACACTTTGGTCACGGTCCAAATGTATGGCATAGATATTTTTATTTTGAATAACTTTCAAAAAAATTCAACGCACTGGTTTCCGAATCACGTCTATGGTAACAGGTTGTGCGTCGAAGTGTCTGCCACTCTGTTTAACACTAGAATGAAAGTTAAGTAGTGACCCACGTCCCGACCCACCGCGTCGCATCATGTCATGCTCGTGCTATCACTTCGTCTTCTGACTTTTTCTTAGTTGTAGTGTAATGTTGAATAACCCATATCCTTCCCCAAGAATAGGGCTACCAAATACAAAAAAGTTTTTTCTAATCCAACTAGTAGTTCCAGCGATTAGCGCGATTTTAAACAAACCAACAAACTCTTCAGTTTTATTATTAGAACCACAACATTTCAGCACAAGTCTTTTCTACGAGTATTTCCCACTTTGGCCGTACGTCAGCGGCCACCACTTCCGATGTTCCCCACAATGTTGGCACCTGGCTGGGGGACGAGGGTCGGCAACTCGGCACCTCCGACGTTCCACTAACGTGGACCGAGTCATACATAACATGTATTTTAATCACACTGGGCAGCTTAATCGCGGCGTTATTTTTTATGTTATTGAATGGCAAACAAGCTTTGCTTTTCATTTTATTACATTGCGAATCCATTGCTTCATGTTATATAAGTCTGCTCAACATCGTAAATAACCCAATGAATGTTGTTGAACTGTCAAAATGCCATTTATACTGTTAGTGGGTTACGCAAAGACCCCTTAGAAATGTGGCATGTGCTTATAACTACACCTACACACATACCCTGCAAACTGGAACACAGCAACGCTGCTGGTAGAGGAAATAGTGACGATGCTTGTACGTACTTCCCTTACTTACTTCCTGCATAGTTTTTCACAACCACGAAATGACACATTTCGACTTGATTAGCCTTGCAGCAAACTGCTGTCGGAAGAATAGCGGTCGTCTGTTTGATTTAGGGCTGATTTTTCAATAGTCCTTTAATCTGAATATAATAAATCTCATAGTTTGGCATATTTTATATGCAAAACTTGTCAAACTGACATATTTATTCCTCAGATAAAAGTTATCTGGCTCTTGAAAATTCAGTTATGGGTTTTAGATTTGTGAACAGTGTTTGTAGGACTCCTACGATGAGATTGATTGATATCTAATATCAATATAATATATTAGGTTTACCGCAAAAACGTTTTTTCTTTCTTTCTTTACGAATGTGTTTCTAATGGTTGTGAATAAACAAAAAGTTCCAATAATCCTTATAGTGAAATACCTAACATGTGCTTGTTACCGTTGCCTAACAGCCACAGTTAACCGACCCAGTGCGTCCCCATCCGTTGACGAAGCCCCGTGTGACATCGCGATGTTTAAAATTTTTCCCGCGTCACGTAACGTTGAAGAGAAAAGTGTTTCCGCCGTTGTTTACATTTATCGTTCAAAATGCTTCTATGTATATTTTAAATTGGAATTGAGTTTACTTCGCTGTGTTAAAACGTGTTAACGAATCTGACAAAAAGTGTCGTGGGCGTTTTTCACAATGTTATTGTATTTTGGAGTTTTAAATACTCGGTGACGTAATTTTCCTTTGTTTTTAACAGACAAAACAATTTCGTTACAGACTATTGTACTATATCTCCTTAATTTTTTGAGCTAAAATCACTTCATCACTCAAGCATAACTAAAAACCAAAGAAGTTTTGTAACACCACTAACAGTAGGAATGGTTTCCATTTTGAGAGTTAAACAACAGTCATTATTGTTAAGTAACATTATAAAGCATTAGATAAGCAATATCGTTCAAAAGTATTCAGTCTGATTGTCAGTATGTAACGCAATTAGGATGCAGTTCAAAGTTAGTCGATTGAAACTAGTTTTAAGTACCTTATGTTTGCGTCGTGTATACAAAGGGCTCGTGGCTAAGTAATAACAGCCGCACGGGTTGATCGAATAGGTTCAGCTACACTTGTCACGCTTGGTACGTGGTAAGTGATCATTACGAAACGTGTCTCGTGCATCAGAAAGCACGCCAATGCCATTGCTCCCGGCTGTCATTCATTACAGGGAGTCCGGAGCCCAAAAGTCTGACAGCCAAGTCTTACCAATGGGAACCAGCTGCTAAGTAATACGATATAACCAGTAAATGGGCTGTGAAGGTCAGATAGGTAGTCGCTCTTTATTAAATACCTACCGGTATTCAGCTGCATCCGGTTAGACTGGAAGCCAACCCCAATATTGTTGGGAAAAGGCTTGACGGCTTGACAGATTTTTAATACGTGTGTCGTGTTTGAGGTCCAATAAACGGGCCTTTAAAGGTGAGGAGAGAATAAGACTTGTTTGGAGGCCTGTCTTCAACTGTTTCGAGAACTCTCTGCTCACCAGGCTTGTCAACGTTCTGTTTGGGCTGCGCCGTGTGGTCCAGGGTCTCGATGTCCTCCGCCAGCCTCGCCTTCGCGGCCTCGTCGGACCCCAGCAGTCTGCCGGCCAGCTCGTATGAAACCTTCGCACGGGTCGCCTCGCCTGCACCTGGAAATATAGTTAGGGACATTTATTGTTGGAGGATAGACGGATATTAATTGTTAGTCGTAAAAGAAAAAGTTTTTAAAAGCCAATTATTTTTGAAAGAGTAACTGCACAGTTTCTTGCCGGCTCTTCTCCATAGGAAACGACAAATTGGAACCATGCACCTAGCTTCTGACGTTTCATAAGTGCCCTTGTGCGACAAATTGAAAAAAAAAAAAAAAATTGTGTGACTACGTTAATACACGCGAACGGAAGGCCAACGCAAGCCTACCAATTATCCTACTATTATTATAAACTAGTTTTTGTCCGCAACTTAACCCTCGTGGAAGTCGGTGCATTATACCTAAAACCTGCCTCTTGAATCACTCTGTCTATTGTTGAAAACCGCATAAAATCCTGTTTGTAGTTTGAAATATCTAACCGTACAGACATGAAAAGCGACTTTGTTTCATACTATGTAAAGATAATAACACAAGAAGATGTGAAAGTTTGTACGTTTAGAAGTTTGGATGTTTAATGTTACTCAATCGCGCAACAACGGCTAAACGGATTTGAATGAAATATGGCACATATATAGATCATAACCTGGATTTACTCATATAATATGTACGGCTTTATTTTAATTTCTAAATTGTTTTTTGCTACCGATGCTTTTAATGTGCACGCTTTTTCTTTTGTTTTCTTAATTACAATTTCAACATAAATGAAGTGACCTTTTTGTAACAGTGTCAGTAGGTTTAACACTTTTACACGACAATCATATTAAAAAAAAAAAAAAAACTACTAGAGGTAGGCGTTTCCGATCCGACTACTCTGAGAAGAAAAGCCGAAACAAACTCACGAGGTCACAGGTCACGATCTCTTCTAAACTCCCGACATCATCTTGGTCAGATCATGTGACAACCATGTAGATAGATGTCTTCAATGGTCTTTCGTTGAAAGAACCACACAGATTGAGTGGAACTGTCCAGTCAGTGCACGCATTTATGAGTAGGTAGGTATTAATTTGGAAAAAGAATTGCCTCTATCGAGAGTAAGTCCAAAACTTGTTACACGGTGGCTTTGGCTGCCAGGTCGTCGCCTCACCAGGAAAATTAACTGGCTTCATTAGTCTTTACACATTAGGTATTCAGCATCACAATTAAAATGCAAAAGCTCGACTGTTTTTTATGTACTTCTATGGGAAACAACGGTCTCTTGTGGAGTTATGTGACTTTGAAATATGAATAATCAACAGCGTTTTCAGTCATTTGCTAATTATTAAGTTCTATGCGGTTCAGGAGCAGTGGGGGCTCAGTGGTATCGGTTGTGGGTGGTAGACTCGAAACCAGACAGGCGCATTACTTTGTGTAAATTATTTCATCACGCACTGCTCTCTAAATGGTGAAGGAAAACATCGTGAGCAAACCGGCATGTCCTAGAACTAAAAAATCGAAGACATGTGACATCTACCAACACGCATTGAGCCGGCGTGTGGGGGATTATGGCATATTCACTCTCACACAAAGAGTGTACAGAGAGGAGGCCTGTGTCAGGCTGATTGTGAATAAATCATCTTCTAAAGTTTTCGGGAGCTTAAATACAGGCCATCAATTTATTTTTATTACTAAATACCCAATTATAAGCTTTCAAATAGTTACATCGGACTCGAATTGCGCAAAAAACACGACACTAACTCACACTCACTTTGACATAGGATCCGAACCTAATACTCGCATAATGTAATTAACGACCGTGTTTGCACGCTGAAAACATTTCAAACCTAATATTCGGAAAGGCAGAGGATTTCACAACGTTATCTAACGGTTTTGGGAATCAAAGCACCTGTCGTTCAGTTGCTAGTTGGTACTCTAATGACACACAGAATGAAATATCAGAGAAGCTTGATACCTGTAAATGTTAGAAAGAAAGAAAGAGAAAGAATACCGTTTATTTGGACACAGTTCGTGTAACACAAAATAAATAGCAAAAAAAAAGTGAAAATAAATAACTAGGTATAGTAATAGTAGGTATGTGCCTCACAGCTGCGCCAAAAAGGTTCATTTCAGCATTAATGCCAGACAGATGCTGTCTGACGCTGGTTTTCTAATGAACCTTTAGGGACAAGTGACGAGGAGTACAAACAGTTTCAGCATAGATAAAAAAAAAAAAAAAAACTTATAAATAAACACGTTATGAACATGTTATAAAGCCGTTCAACAGAATAATAATTAGGGAGTCTAATATTAGCTGCAAAGATTTGCTATAGGTATTAAGTGCCTGCGGATATTTTGATGGTAAGACTGGTGAAGGTTTATATTGCCATCAAAATATACGCAAGCTCTTCATACCTATTGGCAAATCTTAAGCGAAACGCCTATCACAATAAAATTATACGCGTACAATTCAAACAAGATGGTCTATCCAGTAGCAAAAGGACAAAAAATATAATTATTTATTCTGTAACTATGGTATCGGAGTCACTTTTCAACGTCAGATTATTAAAAAAAAAAAAAAATATATGGAGTAGACATTTTCTATCTCATAACTTATTAGCGAAACAAACTCAAGGGTCTAAAAATCTTGGTCAGATCATGTGAAAATAATGTAGATTAGTGCCTGTACGGTTATTTTGAGGAAAGAACCAAACAGTTTTGGGTAGTCCAGTCATTGCAAGCACAATACAGGACAATTAGCCTTTAATATTCCCACTGCTGAGACACAGGACTCCTCTCTGTGAGAGGGAGTGAGCCATAATCCACCATGCAGACTCAGTGCGGGTTGTAGATGTCACATGTCTTGCAATTTTCGGTTTCCTCACGATGTTTTCCTTCACCGTTTTGAGAGCAGTGGTGATGAAATTATGTACACAAAGTGAAGTGTCTGCCTGGGTTCGAACTCACGACCTACAACTTGTAATTCGGGGCTGAAACCACTGGGCCACCACTGCTGTTTGAGGAAATTGCAAATATTCGTCAGTAACGTTAATTGAATATGTAAAGTCAGCACTTGAGTTGCTCAACGACGTGACAACGCTAGCGTTGGTATTATTGGATTTTTCCATTAATAATTTTTGTACTTGTGCCCCTATGATGGCAATAGGCTTGCCCCTATTACATAGGACTTACCTACACATAACTGGCGAAATATTGGTGTACAAATGTACACTTCTGCCTTACTTTTCGCGGAGTATAGGCGTGATGTTATGTTAACTAATGTGTTAGTCCATCCACAACTTGAAAAAGAACTAAATCAAAATATTTTATCTATACTAAGTATGCAGAGGTAATGTTTGTAATTATGTAAGTTTTTTTTTAGTACCTGTGACGGTGATTTTTTGGGAACAATCTGTAACCCCCGCATTCCCCTTAAACTTAAGGGAAAGATATATAAAACCATGATTACACCTTTTGTTTTGTATGGGTCAGAATGTTGGGCCACAAAAGGGATGAATGAAAAGCAATTGCATGTAGCTGAGATGAGAATACTAACAGGGATGTGTGGTGTTACACCAATGGATAGAATAAGAAATGAGTACTTACATGAGGTAGTTTGAAAGTGGCACCGGTACTTGAAAAGATGAGTGGAAATCGGTTGTCATGGTATGGGCTTGTGAGACGGAGGAATGAGGTAAATGCCGTAAGGAAAGTTTTGAGTATGAATGTCATTACATGAAGAAAATCTACAGATAATAAATAATAAAATAGCGAGTCTAATAATAATTAGCCCCAAAGATTTGATAATACGTATATAGTGCCTGCGCATATTTTGATGGCAAGACTTGCGTAGCCACTTTCTCTAGTCTTGCCATCAAGATATTCGCAGGCGCTTTATATCTAAGTACCTATTAGCTTTTCTTTAGCAAAATATCTATCACAACCAAATTCATACAGGGTAAGTTTTTTCCATATCATATCATACTCGACCTCCTAGCGCAGAAATTTTTCGCCGGTTACCATAATAAAAAATATATATATGGGCTAATTTAGATTTTCGCGAAACCTTGTAAGTACCAAAATGTACATTTTTTTTTTGCATTTTTCCTTTAACTGTGCTGTAAGACCTTGCTTCGTACCAAATTTCAAGATTCTGAGTTCACGGGAAGTACCCTGTAGGTTTTGATTCCCTTGCGAGTTTCGAAAATTTGCGGCATAAACGGCTGTATCTTTTGAATGCGTTGGCTTAGAAGTTTGATTTTTTCACAGCTCCAAGGGGACAGTACACTTCAGTATTTGATATGAATTTCAGCTTGATATCCCTCTGAAGAATATATCTGAGAAAAAGGGTGTCGATAGACAGACGGACAACAAAGTGATCTAAGGGTTCCGTTTTTTTCCTTTTGAGGTACGGAACCCTAAAAAATGATCAAGTTGCAGCGAACAACCACAGTATTCTCTAGAAAATTGAATGCCAATGGCCATTATGACCGCTGGGCGGGTGTCGACAACAGGACAAGCTGCTTCTCACACGGACTACTGTACTGTAACCAAAACTACAAACGTAGTATACAGGAAAGTTTTATAAATTGTGGCTGTTATTTTAGTAAATTGTTGTGACTTGCTACTTCCACGCGAACGAAGTTGCGAGCAGAAACTAGTAGATGTGTAAAATAAAACAAATGTAAAACCAAATGACATGATGGCCATGCCAACCACTAATAAAGAGCTGAAATTAGGATTGTACTCGTAAGTAAATTATGTCAAATCTTGAAGAAAAGTGAATTCAACATACTTAATATAACAAAATATCTCGCCTCTAATCTCATATGGGTTGGGCACATGTGTTTAGTAACAATCCCACTTGACCAATTAGTTGACGTACGCAAGGAGGTAAAAATATTGCGGCGGGATTTTTCGCGCTATGGATCTTCTACTCACTGCTTAGCGCCGAGAGTTGAAAATGGAACAGTGTGTTTTTTCGGAACGGCATCCTGAAGGTGATTGTTAACAGGCCAGACTGTCCTATACAACGGCACTGGGTGGGAATAGCTATAGGTACACGTAAATAAATAATTTCATCACACAACGTCATGCCTGTGATTCTTCAAGAGTTAGGCGGAGGCGTAAATGTACCTATGGCGCTTCGACACTGAGCCTCGAGGGCGGGCTTAGGCAATTTAGCTGAGTTTGTGTCTTTACTAACAATACTAATATAGACTCTAGAGGGGCTTGTGGCTAAGTAACAATAGCTGCGCGGGTCGATCGATCAAGTTAAGCTACTCTTGCCGCGGTTGGTCCGTGGATAGGTGACCATCTTTACATACTAAGATCCCTCCGTGCCTCGAAAGCACGTTAAGCCGTTGGTCCCGGCTGTCATTTGTGGATCTTTGACAGTCGTTACGGGTCGTCAGAAGTCCGAAAGTCTGACAACCAGTCTTACCAAGGGGTATCGTATTACCCAGTAACTGGGTTGTGGAGGTCAGATAGGCAATCGCTCCATGTAAAATACTGGTATTCAGCTGCATCCAGTTAGACTGGAAGCTGACCCCAACATAGTTGGGAAAAGGCTAGGCAGATGACTAATATACTTTATGTACTTTCTGTTATAACCCATCACTAACCAACCTATCGACTGTTCATGTCTGAAATAAAGATTTTATTTATTATTTATTTATTTTCGACTCGTTGAGATGCACTCTGTTGCATTCTCAACCCTCGGTTCAACACCGAGGGTTGAAATCCCGCCGCGACTGTTTTCCTTCGTCTGCGCCGATTTACGCTTAGGTCCCATGTAATAGGGACGAATTCAAACTGTACCACAATTGAACAATAACTATACGTATAATCAAATCTTTAAGTAAATCTTTCAGACACATTCCCGGGCCGTTTCATCCTTCACTAAGAAGGTTTTATTAAAACTCGTTCCATTGAGGAGTAGGTTCTGTGACTAATTCGATACTCATCAGCAATCTCTGTCTGTGACGTCTGTACAGCATCCGGACAGACACACGTGGATGTGGAACGGTTCTTGGCGATTACCTTTGCATGAAAAGGTCTGTATGATTGTGTAGAGTCTTTGAGTTCTTATTTGGTCATGGCAAAAATAAAATAAAAAAGAAAATATCGCATACCTACCGTTCGAATATCTAATAAGGTATTCGAACGGTAGGTATGCGATATATTTAACGATTTCAAAAACTGATTTCCAAAAAGGAGGAGGTTCTCAATTTGGTTGTATGATTTATAATTATGTTTGTTGCCTTAGAACTCCGTCATTTATAAACCAATTTGAAATATTCTTCTTTTGTTTGAAAGGGTTAAGAGTTCAAGTTCTAAATGCGCTGATAAAGTGTTGTTTTTTTGGTTGGGAAGTCATCAAATGACTTCTCCCGCTCTGGGTGGAGCAGGAGGGGGTGTCATACTTTTACTGACTAAAACCCACCCGTGTTCCCTCAGTTGCCCGTGTGCCAGGGGCAACGGTATCTCTTTCGACAACTCGCACCCCTGGCAGGCATCGGCTTTTGCGGACCCCTTGGTCACCCTGCGACGGGTCAGCACAGTGGCCGCATACCACTTTTCAGCCGCAGGGATAGGGGGAGCGGCCAACGCTATAGCGACACTCCTCTTCCCCTGCGGCCCCACCGCGTCCGCCATCAAACGGTGGCGGCCCCGTCCAGGCCACGGAAGGGCAGAGCGCTACTCAAAAGTACCGGTGCTCCTCCTGCGCCGCAGCCTGTAACCCTCAGCCGCGATGCCTCCCATTCGACATAGCGGCCAACCTCAGTTGCGGTGCACCTCACCGCAACCTACTTGTTTTGGCCGCTTTGTCGTTAGCTTTGAGGCAAAAGCCCTGACGAGCAGTCCCACCTTGGGGTTCCTCTTCGCTTCACTGTGGCTGGGAGACCACGGCTACTGAGACCCCGCAACGACATGGCGGAGCTTGAGGGAGGCCTATGTCCAGCTGCAGTGGACGTCTTTCGGCTGAAATGATGATGGTGAGTATTTTCTCGAAAGATGGTTGTTTTAGTTTTACATAGATTCGGTCAAAAATACCCCTTTCTAAAACCGTGTTCACATTATAAGCTTTTTAAACGTTACAGCCTGTGGTGCCTCGATGGGCTAACACTCAATTAGGATAAAAGCCCGCAGACATTTACACCACTTTAACATCATTACAATATCCGTCAGCTGATCGAGGGAGCACTGAAACTGTGTTGTACAGCGTACATTAATTTTAATGGTTATGCAAACCACGGACGTGATGTTAGAGGTATTCACGTAGTAAAGGCCTAAAGAATCATTCTTTATTAAAAATTACAGGTTTTAAAAAGGGGGCTCGTGGCTAAGTAATAACAGCCGCACAGATCCATCGATTAGGCTAAACTACCCTTACCGCGGTTGGTCCGTGGATAGGTGACAATCTATACGTACCAAGACCCTCCGGTCGTCCCGGATTCGTAAAAATGTGATAATCCAGCAAAATTCCCTGATACGTAAAATAGAGAAATTCCAGCAAAATCCTCAAACCTGTAGGTTAAACGGTTTAAGGTACACTAAACAAAATATTAATAAATATAAAATATTTACAAAAGAAAAAAGACACGACTGCTTAAAAGTGAATAGCCATCCTTTTAAAACAAGAAACTTGTTTTAAAAGGATGACTATTAGACAGAGTATTGTGAGCAATCTCATGCACTCGGAGGCAATAAAGGTCTTTGCTGATCAATTTAATTTCATTATTTTTATTTCAAAGTGTTTAGACAATATAGGTAAATATTTTTGACGGTAATGAGTCCTATTTATGAAACCCTTTATTTTGATACCCCACTCAATAGGTATTAGAAAAAACATATTTTTTAAGACAGTATCAGCCAAAAATCGGCCAATTTCTTTTCAATTTTGATATACCCAGTGTTACTTCCACAATTAAGACGAATCTAACGGCACCTCCACCAAGCTGAAATCGATCAAGCCGTTTAGGGTACCGAGGGTGCCAAAGAAATATACATACAAACACTCGAAAAACATAACCCTCCTTCTGGTGCAGTCGGGAAAAAGAAAAGTCCTGACTGACTGACTCATCAACGCCCAGCCCAAACCCTTGGACCTAGAAAGGTGAAATTTTGCACAGAGGTTCCCTTTATAATGTAGACATGGAATAAGGAAGGATTTAAAAAAAATCTACTCCTAAGGTAGTTAAATGGGGGATGAAAGTTCCGCGCGGGTGAATCCGCTGCCAAAAGCGAATTATACAATAAAAATAGAAATGATGCTTGTTCATTAGATCATAATTGAAATGCATTAAAACATTTAGAAATATAGTAAGTATTAAGCTGTCAAATCGCGTCTATGAAATCACGTAAATCAGCAAAATCTGAAAATATCATTTCGTGCACATGGCACAATAATAATTCCCAACGGTGAGTTGAAGCAGAAGAATATAGGTACATAGGTACATTTATTTTGGAAGGATGTAGCTGCCACACAACAATAATTAGCAGCCTCATTCACGGCAAGATTTAGTGTGTGTGAACTTCAGGGTACAAAAATGAGCGTGGATTTATATCCAAAATCCTGATTTTAATACCATTGTGCCTTTCATGTTACTTTCATTGCCCTCGCCCATTTTTTTCACTTTTGATACCGCCGAGCGCCTAATTCGCCTAAATGAACGAGCCTGCCTTACATAGTTTGCATGTGGCGGTGTAGTTATCGCTACAATATAGAATTATAGACAGATAACAACTTGTAATAACCGCTGTAGTATTTAATGTGGTAACCTATGTAATCGCCACCCTATATTATTGCATGGAATATTTTTTTGCGAGTTGTGGGTAAGGCGAGTTACAAACTCAATAATTTCGGCTTATCGTGCGAATGGTCACTTTTAAATTATATTGGTAATATTTTATGTAGGCGACTCGCACGAAACAACAATTCCAGAAAAATGTATTGGGCGATTGGCACATTTTATATTTAATTTTACATAAGTAAATAAAAGTTGGAGTAAGTAATTTTTCTTTAACTTTTCGTTAACATTTTAGTTAACATTTTATTCCAAACGTGCCAATTGACACATACATACCTATTTCCAGACTGTTGATTCGCTCAAAAATAAATTAACGTCGTCGTACGAGTCGACAGGAAAATGTTATATTATTATTTTATACCAATACAAAATAATACAATAAATTATATCAATACAAAATAAGCCATTCATAATACTAACCTCGATAGCAATGCCCTATCCGCCAATAATACTGGGCCCTCATCTTAGCTGGTAGTCGTTCCTTCAGCGCTAGTTTTAGATCTTCAAGAGCAGCTTTCGGCCTCTCGCAGCGCAGCAGGATCTCTGAACGAAGCCAGAGGGCCAGAGCGAGGGAGATGCCACCTTCTGAAATAGCGTCATCTCCACCTGGAAAAAATTGGAGTACGTTCAAACTCAAACTAAAAGTATTTATTTGAATTTAACCATTTACAGGCACTTTTGAATTGTCAAAGGGTCGGTCAGTCAGAAAGATGGATCTAGTTGCCCATTCCAAAGCATAGTAAGTACCTATCTATGGAGAAGAACGGGCAAGAAACTTCATGGATACTTAAAAAAATGTTATGTGGTGTACAATAAAGTATATATAAATAAATACTGTTACAACAAGTTATATTTACATCATTTATGTTGAAATAAGAACTGGGAGAACGATGTAAAAAACCATTCACTTTAAAAACGTTCGTAAGTTAAACAAAAATAAAATTAAAGATTCTGAAATTAAAACAAGTCTCTAACTGACGGCGCCCGTTCACGAACATGACGTATGTCGTACGTATCATGCAGCTTCTTATGAGGCCCATTGTAAGCGACCACGTTTCATCGAGGAAACGAAAATGACCTAGAACTAAAAAAATTGAGGACATGTGCCATCTACCAACCCGCACTGGGTCCGCGTGGTGGATTACGGCCCACTCCCTCTCTCTAAGAGGAGGCCTGTGTTCCAGCAGAGGAAATATTGTAAGCTGATTATGATGACGTCCTCGAATCGCCAAACAATATGCCTGAGTTTAAAACGAACTGTAGGATAGAATAGAATTACAAATAACAGTGTCCCATTACCTAGCTGATCTGTTTAACACGCCGCGCGCCGCCCGCTCAGAATGCCTCTGTGGCGGAGCCTCTTCGTGTCCTAATTACTAAAGTCCCGAGCGGATAAAACGTGACACTATTCTGGAGAGTGTTTTTCTAAGTTACATCAAATAATTATTTTTTGTGTGTGCTACACAATAATCTTGTTAAATACAATTAAATTGAAATAAACGAAACATCCTTAAATACTTAGTTACAATTCAAATCTATACCATAAAGGGTTGTGGTTAGGGTAAAACTGTAAATGTAGCGATGGCTTTACACAGAAAAAGTAATATTGATATCTATTGTATAGCTCTGTCATTTCTGCTTTATGTATGCGTAATCCTGGCTAATAGTCAGGAAGGTTTTTTAATCGGCGACGTGACATCAGTGATAACAATCACAATTCGGATTCACAGGCTTTACAGCCTGTTCCTCATACCTCTAAAGTTTTAATGTGCACGTCTTTTTACATCGTACTCATATTTATAATTTCAACATAAATGAAGTGACCATTTTTTTGTAATAATGTCAGTTGTTAGGTTTATACAAACACTTTTACACGTCAATTGTATTTTAAAAATTAGATGAGGTCGGCGTTTCCTACGTGACTACTCTGAGAAGAAAAGCCGAAACAAACTCAGAGGTCTCTTTCAAAGTCCAGATAAAATCTTGGTCAGATCTTGTGAAGACCATGTAGATAGATGCCTTCAATGGTCTTTCGTTGAAATAACCACATAGATTGAGTGGAACTGTCCAGTCAGTGCACGCATTTGTCAGTAAGTATTATTTAGGAAAATAATAAAATATTTAAATAGTAGTCTGTATCGAGAATAGGGCCGCAACTTGTTACACGGTGGCTTTGGTTTCCAGGCCGTCGCCTCACCAAGAACCTTATTAAAAAAAAACCGGCTTCATTAGTCTTTACACATTATTCAGCATCACAATTAAAATGCAAAAGCTCGACTGTTTTTTTATGTACTTTTCTATGGAAACAACGGTCTCTTTTGGAGTTGTGACTTTGAAATATGAATAATCAACAGCGTTTTCAGTCATTTGCTTTATTAAGTTCTATGCGGTTCAGGAGCAGTGCTGGCGCAGTGGTATCGGTTGTGGGTGGTAGACTCGGAACCAGACAGGCGCATTACTTTGTGTAAATTATTTCATCACGCACTGCTCTCTAAATGGTGAAGGAAAACATCGTGAGCAAACCGGCATGACCTAGAACTGAAAATTCGAAGACATGTGCATTATATCCTTTTTTTTTTTGGAAAAAGAAATATATTCTTATTCTTATCTATCAACCCGTACTGAGCCAGCGTGGTGGATTGCGGCCCGTTCCATCACACAGAGAGGAGGCCTGCGTCCCAGCAGTGGGAACGTTATAGGTTGATTATGTATACTATGTAAGTCCTACGCACAAACACTTTGCTCAAAATTCTCCTGCCCCTTATCTCAATTTATCTCTGTCTTTTTCTTCCACACTTCTCTATTAGTCGTCATCTCGGTAGTGACCTCTTTTCTAACCATATCATCATTCACATAGTCCATCATCGTCCATACTCTTGTAGCCATCGATATTCATCATCATTTCAACCGAAAGACGTCCACTGCTGGACATAGGACTCCCCCAAAAGGGGGTTTAAGCTTTTAATATCTGACACATTCTATGTCAAATACTTGATTATTTTGCAATATTGAAATCACCGAAAATAACGAACAGGTGTAATAAAACTATATTCATGACGAAAAGGAATGAGTGAAGGAAAGAGTAAGCCATAGGCCTCCAGCTATGACTACGCCATCTACCTACAATTAGCTTTACCCGACCTTCCATCATAATATGATCATCGGCACACATTCAAAGCTTACAAAAGAACAACAAACAATTATGTAACTAGGTACTTCCGTTGTTTTCCTAAAAACTTTGAACTTCCTTCAAAGTTCCCCATCCCTCCAATATTGTGGGAGAGGTAAACATTTTGATTTATAACGGAAGCGTGACTGTTACTTCCCGGATGGCCGACCAAGGAAATCAATCAAATTAACTTTTTGTTTCTCCTTCTTATAAATAAAAATCCCAAGGCTTGTGTCGCTCGGCGTTCCGAGTATTAATAAAAAGAACAAGCGGCTAAGTGCGACTTATTTGTCGATTCGCACGAATGTACTTGTCAGAATCGGGCGTATTGTCACTTTCGTCACAATAAATCTACAAAAATCATGCGAATCGATTATTATGTCCCAAATGCTTGCATGCTTGCTTGCATTGAAGGGTTCCGTAGTTGGGATAAATAAATAAAAATTGTTTTTTCTCAATATTACAAGTTACAATTTTAACAATAGACAATACATGACAACTCCGAGACACTCTCTTAGAGATAAATTTTAGGAGATAAATGTACTGTGCCTTCACAGTATATTTATGAAAATCTTTTATATGCTCATAAAATTATTAAATTGTTTAAAAATACAGTGATATCCATAGTATAAATACTAGGAACAAACACAAATTTGTTGTACCATCAACAAGGCTCAAGAAAATAGGTGGGTTATTCAGATGTCAATGTATACGCTTTCATAATAAACTTCCAAGCCATGTTCAAGATCTAAGTCTCAATAAATTTAAATCATTCATCAAACGTAAGTTGTGCCTGAAAGCCTTTTATACCGTTAAAGATTATATTGAGGACAAAAAAGCTTGGGATTGACCTACTCCAATTTTGTATACTGAATGTTGTTTTTTTATCTTTGTTTTGCTCTTTGACATTTGATTATTATTATATACACTTTGACATTTGATTATTATTATATACACTTTGACATTAATATTTACTTTGAGAAGTGTAATATTATTTTTGTTTTAATTATTGTGAATGTGAGGACGAGGATGTGGTATTTTTGTTTTTGTGTTTGGTCTCTTTCTCAGTTCGTTTTTAATGTTAATCTGGCAGTTTGAGTACTTTATGCGGCCTACCCAAATGTCCTTTCTTTGGTATTGTTCGTCAAATCGTTGAGCTCCTCAAGTTCTGAGTTGAGCCGTATGATTACTGATACATGCGTGCACTGAATGGACAGGTCCACTCAATCTGTGTGGTTCTTTCCTCAAAAGACCATTTCAGACACCAATCCACATGGTCTTCACATGATCTGACCAAGATTATGTCTGAACTTTAAAAGAGACTGTGACCTCTGAGTTTGTGTTGGCCTTTCTTCTCAGAGTAGTCAGATAGGAAACGCCGACCTCATCTAGTTTAAAAAAATATGATTGACGTGTAAAAGTGTTTGTACAAACCTACTTACAGAAATAAAATAATTTATCATTATCATTTAACTATTTCAACATTTTTGTGGTGATCATAATTTACGTTCTGTCTCCGGCATTCGTACTTGCCGGACGAGCTGATGAAGACGGTCGTAGTACCAATTGTTAAAGATAAAACTGGTGATATATCAGATAAAAACAATTACAGACCGATCTCATTAGCAACAGTCATCGCGAAGGTATTTGACAGCATGCTTAATGCTCAGTTAAACAATACAATAACTTTGCACGATAACCAGTTTGGGTTTAGGCCCAAACTGTCTACAGATAGTGCTATACTGAGTTTAAAGCATGCTGTCAGATATTACACGGATCGGAGCACGCCTGTTTACGCCTGCTTCCTCGATCTGTCCAGAGCGTTTGACCTGGTTTCTTACAAAGTGCTGTGGAAAAAGTTGCTAGATAGGCAAGTTGCGCCTGAAGTCATTAAAATTTTCCGGCACTGGTACGGAAACCAGGTCAATAATGTAAAATGGTCGGGAGCTCTGTCGGACTCGTACAGGTTGGAGTGCGGGGTGAGGCAGGGAGGATTGAGCTCACCAACGCTCTTCAATCTGTATATCGATGGACTTGTTGCCGAGCTCAGTAGTCGCCATGTTGGATGCCATGTTGATGATGTTTGCTTTAACAACATCAGCTATGCTGATGATATGGTGCTGCTGAGCGCGTCAATAGGAGGACTCAGAGAGCTAATAAGCATTTGCGAAACGTACGCTCATACACATGGCCTAAAATATAACGTCAAGAAAAGTGAGCTTATGGTTTTCAATGCAGGTTCTAAGTGTCCGGCGGAGGTTCCACCAGTAAGGCTATGTGGGGTGCCCTTGGAGCGGGTACATACTTTTAAGTATTTGGGCCATATTGTGACGTCCGATCTGAAGGACGACGCTGATATTGAGCGAGAAAGGAGGGCGCTGTCGGTGAGGGCGAATATGATTGCCCGCAGGTTCGCTTGTTGCTCCAAGGATGTGAAGATCACCTTGTTTCGAGCTTACTGCACATCTTTTTATACGAGTAGTCTGTGGGTGTCATATTTGCAGAAATCCTACAGCGCTCTCCGAGTTCAATACAATAACGCGCTGAGGGCGCTGCTGCGGCTGCCTCGCTTCTGCAGTGCTTCGGGAATGTTCGCAAACATCCGCATTGACTGTTTTTATGCCATAATGCGCAAGAGGGCGACCTCAATAGCGAGTAGAGTGCGGGGCAGCGGCAACAGTCTTCTTACAGTTGTGGCTGACAGGTTGGACGGGCCTTTCATGCAGCACTGGCAGGCCTTACATGCACCCGTATACCGGGCTTGGGGAAGGTAAAAATGTTAAATAATTACCATAGATAAAAAATATGATTCCTAATTTTTGACTTTATATACAATTTGATAATTTAATAATTTTATATTTGACATTCAATATTTAATACAATTCTGACATCTTATAATATTAATTTTATTTTTATTAGCAATTTTAATTATTACTTGTAATGAGCTGATGAATATGTTATAATGAAGCACAATTTTATTTTGGGATTTATCTGTTTTGGATTTTATGATACTTAGTTTATAATTTTGAATGTATGAGTGTAAAACTATGGACTACAATTATGTCTGAAATAAATAATAATAATAATAATAATAAGGTGCACTGAGTATTGACCCTAACCCCTGACCTAGGCGGGAACCTGTATCTCAGGGGATAGTATTCAGCCATTGAATATTCGAATTTTTATCTTAGGACATTAATATGTGTGTCACTGTTATCTATATGCAAAGTGTAACGGAAACAATCGATATTGGAAGGGTTTTTATTCCTATCTCTACATGTTCGGAGGTAATGAGAATTTTTAATACATTGATACCAGAAAAAAACTTTTCAAATTGAAATGAACACATCATTCGGAAGAGATTTATCGTGATATTGGCAAGTAACGTGGAAAATTATTGACCTACGTAGTGCGGTGACACGTTTGGTATGATTTGAACTTAGAAAACATCTGAAACTGATAATTTGGTATCAATTCTTAGAGTATTTTATTTTGAGCTGAAACTATGTATACCTATTCTATACCAGCTGTTATTTTTAGTGCTTAAGGATAGCAATAGGGTTTCTGATACACCCTGTATATAATCACCACACATGATAAATCAACGCACAGCCGAAACTACTAGGACTAGGAACGTGAAATTTTGCACACGGCTTCCTTTTATAATGTAGGGGAGCACTAAGAAGGGGTTTTTGGAAATTCGATCTTTAAGGGGGTGAAGAGGGGGATTTTGTTTGTATGAAAAATCTTATTCCTTGAGTTAATAAATTTGAAGCTTGGCACAAATACTTATCTAAGTAAATTATAAAGTGGGTTTTTTATTGTTTTTCTAAACTACCTAAAGGGAGATTGCGGGGTGTCAAAGTATGTATGGAAGAATTTTAACGCGCTGTCTGATTAACTCGAAAGTCAGTACTTATACCTAAAACCAAAAATAAAGACTAACACCTATCAGGGTTTTTCGAAAATCTACCCCTAACGGGTAAAAAAGGGTAGTTAATGACTGAACAATTTTTCTTGAATCAGCTAGAAACACTCTCGATTAAGTCACCATTCAGAAAAAACAAAATAAATTCATTCGTTTGGGAGCTACGATTCCACAACAAACTTTTGCAACTCTTGTGAAACTCATAACTAACTCCTCTTTTCCAGTCCGGGGTTAAAATCTATGCCTCTTAATAATAAACACACAATAAAGTTATTCCAAGCTTACGTAAACCTATGAAAATGTATGGTTATTCCTTTGTTATTCCTGTTCTGGTTATAACTTTATTCCGTGTTTATTAGTAGATAAACTATTATTTCGTTTAAGGTCTCATCATACATCATCTTATAGGCGAAATCTTCTTCCACATCATCATTTGAATTCAGTTCAAACTATAAGAAATGGGCTACATTCCTGAAATATGGACTCTTAATATAACGTACATCAAAACTTTCGTGGCACAAGTTTGTAGAGTACCTACCAACCTGACATGCGGGTAAGCACGAAGTTTCGGGTTTTAAACTTAGCTTGAATGAAACTCAAGATTGACTTTTCCTACTAGAACGCTTGAAGTTGTAGCTTTGAAGACTTTTTTGCATTTGACAACTGCTGTCACTATAGGTCATCGCGAGTTCTGCCATTGTAAAAGACCACAGGTAACTGAGAGTAAAGGAAGGAATGTTTCCTTTGTATCTATCATCCACCATCAGTGTCCTGCCACTATCCCAATTTCTTTGGGGTGTCTGTCTTCCATACTTTTCTATTAGTCGTCATCTCGGTTTTCCCATACTTCCGTATCACATGTCCATACCATGACGCCGATTTTACACAACTTTTCAGTTACCAGTGCCACTTTCAGATCATTTCTTATTTATATTTAACTTAAATACGGCGAAATCTTGAACTGAATTTTCAACCAATGCTGTGTTTTGAAGGAAACATCATCGTCATCATCTGCCTAGAATTTTTTCAACTGTGTTGTGGTTAGCTTCCAGTATATATGGAGCGACTGCCTATCTGACCTCTACCACCCAACTCATGGGTAATACGATACCCCTCGTTAAGACTGGTTGGTTGACTTTCAGGTCTCTGACGACCCGTAATGACTGTCAAACTCCACAAATGACAGCCGGGATCAACGGTTTAACGTGCTTTTTGAGGCACGGAGTGGTCTCGGTATAATAAGATGGTCACCCATCCACGGACCCACCTCGGCAAGCACAGCTTAACCTGATCGATTGACTCGTGCGGCTGTTATTGTTACCCACGAGACCCTTGGTATGGTTTCTTTGTATGTTTAACTCAAATAAGGAGAAATCTTAGACTTAAGTTTCACTTTCACTTTGATCTCAATTTTCATTTATTTTAGTTTTACATAATCGTTTGCAATTACTTACCCACTGTTACCTTAAACTGCACTATGTCTCACAACTCTGGTCCCCAAGATACAGGCGCTGCCTAGTTTGGGGTCCGCCGTAAAGACCAAAACGGAAATCGCCAACAGTTACAGACCAACTTAAGTTAAGTTAACCATAAGGTAATAATTGTAACGTTGAATCAATAAACATTATTATATTATTATTACTTGAACCAATGCTATGAGTGTTGAACGAAACATAATAATATTAATATGAAATCTCTAACTGTAACTGCCAGTTTGAACAGAATACTTTATTCCAGTAGAAAATTCTTTTGAATGCAGAACTTTATAATAGAATGCTCTGATTTTGATAGCCATTCAGAGCGAAGTATTTGAATATAACGGTTTGGAACAGTTTTGGAACATCGCTATGATGACGCACATTGTTCGTTCAGTTCTTTGTTCGTTATTTTAAAACGATTCTTTAAAAATGTTTTATTTCATTTTATTAAATTGTTTGGATTCAGATGAGTAATGGCGTAACACAGTGGCGGTAGAAATAGCCTTAAGGACGTTAGAGGGGCACTCGAGCGCCTAACACCGAAACGCTCAGCCGGCCCGGATGGTATACCAGCCTTCCTATTCAGGGATTGTAGTAGGGTATTAGCGGAACCTTTACACTTTATTTTTAATACTTGTCTCCAATCAGCGACGTTTCCAACTCGATGGAAGATAACGCGTGTCATTCCAGTCCCCAAAGGTAAGGCAGGATCGGACATCAGTGGATATGGACCGGTGGCTGTGTTGTCAACACCGTCAAGGTATTGCGACGACTTGCTGGCTAAAACCCCTCTGACTCGAGCAATTCGCACGATCAATGACATTCACGTAGAATTGGATATATTTACATGTTACTGGAGTGAATTCGCAAAAGTACTATTGTTTATAATTATTATGTTACAAACAATTATCTTTGTTGTGCTTTAATTTTAAGTTTGCGTGTGTGACTTTTATATCGCATTAGGTTAAGTACCTGTAAGGATAGTTTTAAGGGTTTAAAATAAATAAATACATTTTCACAATTCAACAATATTCTTTGCGTTTTTTTCGAACATAATATGAATTAATGAATTAACAATAACCCTCAAAATGAATCAGAAAAAAAATCTGCTTTAAAAAAATTTCATCGGTTGTTAAAAGAAAAAAATGCTGCTCCATACATTTCGACGTGTCAGTGTAGCATTTTCTATGAAATAGCAGAATATATTTTTCCTAGAGGTTTCTACATTCATGTGCTAAATTCATGGTGTCAGTTTGCCTACTTATGTCCCTGTCTGTATATAGAAGAGATATATGGTGGATATACGTGAAATACAGGACCAGCCGCTAGGGGAGGCCTATGTCAAGTAATGGACAACTGGACATCTTTTGGATGACTGCATTATTATATCCCTTACCAGTCATGGGAGCTCTCAGCACAGCTTGACTGGCGAGCGCCAGGGCTTTGTCCAGGTCTCCATCTTCGAGCGCCTTCTGTGCTGCCAATCGGCGATCTCGGGATACCTGCGCATCCTTGCCTCGGTGGAGAGGCTGTATCCTTGATAGCACCTCGTTGAGAGCTTCCATCACCTGCAACAATTATATATAATCAGCCTACTGCTGAGACACAGGCCTCCTCTCTGTGAGATGAGAGGGAGTGACCATAATCCACCACGCGAGCCCAGTGCGGGTTGGTAGATGTCATATGTCTTCGAATTTAAGGTTCTAGGACATGCTTTCCTCACGATGTTTCCTTCACCGTTTTGAAAGCAGCGGTGATGAAATAATTAATACAAATTAAAGCGGCTGTCAGGGTTATACGTATAACTCGTACGTCACGGCCATTATCACTGTTCTGTGCAACAGTATGTAAGAAAACTCTATGCACAAGGATTTAAAAATATATACCTGGGTTGTCTTAACTTTCAAATCTATGATGTGGTTCAAAAGAACAAACCCTTCCATTAATTATTATTCAGGCTTTGCCACTCTGGTCCATCTTTACGAATCACCTGAATTGAGATTTCGTAACCGACAGTACTAATGCAAAATACGAAAAATGTCCTTGAGAACATGTATATAAGGTTTAAGATTAAATGTTTGTTTCCGTCAGTTAGGATGTTCAGTTTCAGCTACAGATGAAGGGTGGTTAAAAGTCAGCATCGAAGCCGCAATGAGGTTAGCGACTCAAAGCTCCAGACTTGCGTCCTGTATGAATAGCGTAGACGAAGTATTGTGTCGCCTACAATGATAATTATACAAAAACCCATCTCCGACAGTGATTCCTTTAATCCGCCCATAAGTGCCAGTATTAAGGGTTGTTATTGAAACACGAGCAATGTCAGGTGTCCTTTGTTTTGTGTTTCTAAAGACGTCTGATGGCTCGGTTTTGTTGTCGGTGGTGCTTGCTGTATTCATGTCAATGGGTTATTTTTCTAAATAAAATTGTTTGATGTTTTGTAATTTGATCTTGTTTCACACTTGACTTACCTACACCCTCATAACGAAAATCAAAAATCATGATATGTTATTTTACATAAACCAACATGGGCACTTATGAAACCGCGGAAGAGTCGAAAACAAACTCCAAGGTTACTCTTCCTACTAATCTACTAATTGTACTATCCTACTTAATATTATAGGTGTGAAAGTTTGTAGGTTCAGATGTTTAGATGTTTGAATGTTTGTAACTCAATCACGAAACAGCGCAAAATCAAAAAAAGTCAATAAGAACGCTAAGTGTAAACGAAGGAATAGCGCGGGAGGGCGATGGGTTACGAGGCGACGCCCGGCAACGCGTTGGGGGCCAAATTATCACGCGAACAGACCTGCGAGCAGAAGCTAGTATATATAAAAGAATCTACATCAAAAATAGATAAATAAAATTTAAGAATCTATTTAAACCAAATTACATGATGGCCATGATAACCAAATAAAGAGTTGAAATAAGAACTGCAGGGAAATAATTTCAAATAATGAGAAGATTATGTCAAAGTAAGTATGTAAAATTAACATCAAAATATAATCAAAATTAACATCGTAATTTGGTGGCATACATTTACATAGTAATGCTGTTAATGAGATATCAGGGAAGCCACATGTGCAGATGGAATTAATGCCAAACTTCCCTGTCTTCAACGTAGTCTTTTATCTTATACTTGTTTGATAAGGACACGTTTGATGTGGGTTTTGAACTTTCCATCGCTAAGTTCTGTAACCGAGTTTGGCAACTTGTTATAAAAGCGAATACAGTTTATGAGAAAACATTACTTACTAGTGGGTAACAACTTAGTTTTAATTATGTTTATTTATATTATGGAAATGGCTTCTTATTTTGAAGAGTCCCAAGTTTTTGCGAACACACAATACTTTTCAAGATACCTATAAATAAAGAGAAGGCAGGTGTTGTTCCACTATGTCTAAGAGACCTACTACTCATAATATCACCACCTTTTACCACCCGGCTGTGTCGAATCATGTTGGTGCATTGGTATGGCTAGCTGACATATGGCAAACGATTTAATTTAAAGTTCTGTTTCAATTTAATGTAACGTTGTGTTTCGTAATATTAATTACTTTGCCTACCGATTATTGTATGGAATCTAGTATATGTAACAAACAGACAGCTGAGCTGCTGGATCGTTCATTGCACCACTGCTTCTTCCCAGCTAAAGCACTAGGAAGAGGTAAGGAGCGGGCGTGCCGGTATAATATAGGCAATTTTTAAGTTCGAAAAGTGCTGTTTAATTAGGATTTTATGTTAGTCTAACAATGCAGAGCCATGTCTGGCAGGGCCTTTTGATAAAAAGCCATCTCAGCTTAGAGCTGATGCATGCATCAGTTATCGTGTAGCTTAACTCTATTTTAGGGAGCTTAACGATCCGTCACTTGACGATACCAGAGTCTCCAAATGTCCTACAGATGTCCTACCAGACATTACAAACAGACACTTGAATTTTATTTATTTGTATAGATTTAGATTCAGTTGTGGAGCATTGGAAACCATTATTTGGAACGTGAGCTGCATCGACTAGGGTCGGTGAGTGGTTCCATTTGTGGCGCAACCTGACGCAACTGTTGCTTTTGTTCCAGTTTGCTTTTTAAAATAATATTTTTATTTTATCGGGTTCTTTTTTGGGGTTACGTACCTCAAAAGGAAAATAACGGAACCCTTACAGAATCTCTTCGTTGTCGGTCTGTTTCTCTGTTTCTTAAAAACGCGTGAAGGTATCAAGTTTAAATTATTAGCAAAAACTAGATTTTACGTCCCAAAAATCAAGCTTCTAAGCGTCAATTCAATCAAAATATGATGCCATTTTTTGAAATATTTAGATATTCGCAAATAAATTAAAACCTGTAGGGTACTTCCTGTTGACCTACAATCATGAAATTTAGCAAGAAGCAAGATCTTAAAGTAAAGGAAAACTCTGAAGTTATACTTTATAAAAGATAGCTTGATCTCTGCGACAGCTGTCAGTAAAATCACGGCTATGAAGTCCTGAATTTCATAATAGTACAGACAGTACCTGTCAATGTCATACATCATGGGCATGCCGAGCTAATTAGTGATGGGCGATGAATCATCGTGACCACACACTATAAACTATCGATATTTTAAATAAAACTAATTTATCTTTTAATTTTATTGTATATTTTAATGTCATAACATTGTCTACATTTGTACATACTTGATATAAAATAATAGTGAGTAAATAAAATCCAATTTCTTACCTACTCATGTAACATACCAAGCCATAAACTCAAAAAAAGACACTCTGCCATCTCGTCCGATTTGATCATATTTGCGAACAAGAGTTTATGATAAAGCAAGATTGTTCTAGCGATTCAGAAACTGATTCAGATATGGATTTGGGGTGTATTCTTTTATGAGAATAAATGTATTTTATATTAAAATATTCGTTTAATTTAGTAACGTTTGTAATTAAATTAAACCCAACGATATGTTACATTAGCATCGATGATAGTAAGAAACGTCGATAATTTCTATCGACAATTTTTTATATCCCGACAACCCTAGGAATGTCAGTTTGACTTATGTCGCAGAGATCAAGCTATCTTTTATGGAGTATAGTTAATTTGTAATCTTATCTTACCTACATTTGCAGTTGTAGAATTGAGCTTAAGGGAGACCATGTTTTTCAACTACATAGATTTGTTGGTTTTTAGAATAAATTCATCCCAATACGGAACCTTTCGTTGTGCTTGGTCCGACTCCCTTGGCCGGTTTTATATTGTTTGTGGTTGGCACGATCTTTATTGGTTGTGTACTTCAAATTCGATCGTATCTGTACGTTAGATATTGTTGTGGCAGTCGAAGCTTATTCAAGAAAAACTTTGTATTGGATTCAACGAGCAGAATTGGTATTGTAAATTATTTTCGACCGAACCCGAACCTTCGGTTCCTTTTCTAGTTTCGGCCGAAACCGAAACCGGCTTACGAAACAAACTTCTGAGTTCGCTTCGTAAGCATTTTATGACGCAAAAAAGAGAGTGTGACCTCTTTTTTGCTTAAAAGAGACTGTGACCCTGTGCCATAAAACTCTCTGCCATATAATTCAGGAAGTAATCGCTGAAACGTGTGATTTTGCTTATGTAAACGAATTACAGTGACTAAGATGCATCTGCTGTTACGCTTGGACATTATGTAAATCTTCCAGAAAGCGAATCCCTACTCGTTGATACTAAGAGTAGCATGCTAAGAACCTAAATGTTCCTACACCAGGCTCAAGAAAATAAGTGGCTCGTTTAGTTATATGCCTAACTAGCTTCCGCCCGCGGCTTCACCCGCGTGGAAGTCGTAAATTATCCCGCGGAAACGTTCTACCGAGATAAAAAGTATCATGTGTGTTAATCTAGGTTAAAATCTATCTGTATGCCAAATTTTATCCAAATCCGTTCTGCCGTTTTTGCGTAATTGAGTTACAAAAATCCAATCATCTTCACATTCTTTCACATTTACATTACGGCCTTTTTTACCCCTTTAGGGGTCGATTTTCGAAAAACCCTGATACACGTTATTCTTTATTCTTGGTTTTAGGTATAAATACTGAGTTTCAAGTTAATCAGACAGCGCGTTAAAATTCTTCCATACAAACTTTGACACCCTCCAATCCCCCTATAGGGGGTAGCTTATAAAAACAATAAAATTACCAACTTTATAATTTACTTAGATAAGTATTTGTGCCAAGTTTCAAGTTTATTAACTCAAGGAATAAGATTTTTCATTCAAACAAAATCCTCCCTTTTCACCCCCTTAAAGGTCGAATTTCCAAAAACCCCTTCTTAGTGCTCCCCTACATTATAAAAGGAAGCCGTGTGCAAAATTTCACGTTCCTAGTCTTAGTAGTTTCGGCTGTGCGTTGATTGACCAGTCAGTCAGTTTCTCCTTTTATATATATAGATTGCCTATGTATACGTCCTTGTAATTCACTTCTTTTCAGCCATTTAATTCAAATCTTTTATAAAGCGGAAACTATGCCAGAAAGCCTTTTATACTGTTACAGACTATAATTGAGGATTGAGGCTTGGGGGCTTGGGATTGAGCTGCTCCAATAAATTAATAGTGAATCTTGATTTTTTATTTTTGCCGTTTTACTTTTATTTATTTCCTATACAGGGTGTCCAGTATTTAATGGATAACCTTGAAATAGTTCATGGTAGAACTAATGGTTGTCCCGTATGTGTCGCCGGGCGTAAAAGAATAGCACCATCCCATTTCTTCCAATGGGTGTCGTAGAAGGCGACTAAGGGACTTACTAGAGAATGGGCAGCAGCGTTCTCTATGCATTTTACCACCATACTGCGATCGCCAACCCGCCTGCCAAGCGTGGCGATTATGGCAAAACCCCCCATGACTGGGGGAGGCCTATGTCCAACAGTGGACGTCTTTCGGCTGAAATGATGATGAAAATGATGATGAGAACTAATGGCCATTCAGAAAAATAAATTACTTACCTGAAATTTTCCTGTAACCCTGTTCCTCACAAGGTCATCGGTCCACCTTGTGGGAGGCCTTTGCAATCTACGTCTTCCGGTACACGGTCGCCACTCTAGAACTTTTCGGCCCCATCGGTCATCTGTTCTGCGAGCAATGTGCCCAGCCCACTGCCACTTAAGTTTGGCAATTCTTCGGGCTATGTTGGTTGCCTTGGTTCTCCTGCGGATCTCTTCATTTCTGATTCGATCGCGTAGGGAAACTCCGAGTATAGCACTCTCCATTGCCCTTTGGGTGACTTTAAGCCTTCTGATAAGGCCCATTGTGAGCAATCACGTCTCTGTACCATAGGTCATTACTGGCAACAAACACTGGTCAAAGACTTTCGTCTTGAGACACTGTGGTATTTGGGACGAGAAGATATTGCGAAGCTTCCCGAACGCTGCCCAGCCGAGTCGGATTCGACGATTGACCTCTTTCTCGAAGTTGGACTTACCTAACTGGACAGTTTGTCCTAGGTAAACGTCCTCGTCCACAACTTCGAGTATTTTCTGTGTAAAGTATAATATACTAGCTTTTGCCAGCGTGGATGTCGGTTATCGCGTAAAAAGTAGCCTATGTCCTTCTCCATTTCCCAGGCTATATATTTATATATATCTCTGCCAAACATGATGATCGGTTCAGCGATTTAGACGTGAAAGCGAGACAGACAGACAGAGTTACTTTCGCATTTATAATATTAGTAGGGATTATCATAATTATTGTGAATGTGAGAACCCATACATTTTATATCTGTAATTTGAAAACATCGGTAAAGCCAATTATTTTTAAAAGAGTATCCGTGGAGTTTCTTGTCGGCTCTTCTCGATAGGAAACAACAATTTGGAACCGTGCACCTAGCTTCTGACGTTTCATAAGTGCCCATGCTAGTTTATATATAATACTATGAAATAAAAATAGTTTGATTTTGATTTTGAATGTTATTGTATTTTTTTTCCTTTCTTTCAGTTACTTCTAATGATGGTCTGGCAGTTGAGTCCTATAAGCAGCCTACTCTAATGTCCTTTCTTTGGTATTGTTCGTGTTATCATTGAGCTCAACTCAGGACTTAAAGAAGTACTGAGTTGAGCTGCATGATTATTGATAAATGCGTGCGCTGACTGGACACATCCACATCAGTGACCTTATTGGTGATGTTCTTCAGAAAAGCCAGGTGCGTAGCACTCGCAAACGTTGTGTGTTTGACCAGATTTATGAACGTAAACGAGGCAAAAGGAGTACGCAAGGGTCGTAGCAGATGGCGTGCTGTACTTTCTGCGTATTCCATGTGAAAAAAGCGTGAGTTTATGTATGTGTGTATGAAAGCTATTTCATTCTCCTCACCGTCTCGTTCTCCAGCACAGCAGCCACCTTCTTCCCGTCCTCGATTGCCTCGAACTTGTCCATCCAACCGTCACTCTCCGCCATAGCCACCAGCTGTTCCCCCATGTCCTTGAAGAAACCCTTGGCGTTGGAGCACAGTGTAATGTTGCTGCAGGTGGCCGCGAAGCCAGGATCGGTCTCCTCGTAGATGTGAGGCATTCTGAACCCTGGAATTGTAGGACGTAAGGCTAAATTCATTGGTGTTATCAAGGCCGTTTCATCATCATCTGCCTAGCCTTTTCCCAACTATGTTGGGGTTGACATCTAGTCTAACCGGATGTAGCTAAATACCAATATTTTAGGTGGAGCGACTGCCTACTGACTTCCACAACCGAGTTATACTGGGCAATACGATACCGCTTAGTAAGACTGGTTGTAAAACTTTCGGGCTTCTGACGACCCGTAACGACTGCGAAAGTTTGCTTCGCAAAGTCGTCTTCTGGATTGCAAGTGTGCTTTCAAAAATCAAAATCAAAATATTTTTATTTCATATAAACCTGCATGGGCACTTATGAAACGTCAGAAGCTAGGTGCACGGTTCCAAATTGTTGTTTCCTATGGAGAAGAGCCGGCAAGAAACTCCACGGTTACTCTTTTAAAAATAATTGGCTTTAACAATATTTTCAAATTACAGAGATTAAATGTATGGGAGGACAGCGCAGGCCTATCAAAAAGTACCAGGTACTTAGACGAATACAGAATAGAAAATCGTCTACAAATCTACAGTCAGTAAGGCCTACAACGTTCTCTCATTCACAATATGTAAAATAATCTACATAAATAAAATGAACCTAAATAAAATTGATGTATAATGTCAATTAATGACGAGAATATGTCAGCATTGTAAAAATAAAAAGAATTAAAAAGAACTTTATATTTGAGAGCAGTTAATAGACTTTCACATAGTTATGCTGTTAATGAGGTACCAGGGAAGCCACATGTGCAGAAGGAATTAATGCCAAACTTCCCTGTCTTCAACGTAGTCTTTTATCTTATAATATGCTTTTTTGATAAGGACACGTTTGATGTGGGTTTTAAACTTTCCATCGCTAAGTTCTGTAACCGACTTTGGCAACTTGTTATAGAAGCGGATACTGTTTATTAGAAATGACTTGCTAGTTTTAGTCAATCTAAATTTTGGAATCACAATTTCATCTTTACTACGTGTATTCAGATTATGGAAATCGCATCGTTTTTTGAAAAGGCCTAAGTTTTTGCGAACATACAAGATATTTTCTAGGATGTAAAGAGAAGGCAGAGTTAATATATCAATTTCGCTGAATTTGTTTCTAAGAGACTCGCGAGGCCCCATTTTATAGATTGCGCGGATTGCCCTCTTTTGTAAAATGAAAATTGAATCTACGTCAGCTGCCGATCCCCACAGCAGAACGCCATAAGACATAATATTGTGAAAATAAGCAAAGTAAACTAACCTAGCTGTGGCTACATCAGTCAACTGCCTTATCTTTCTTACTGCGTAAGCAGCTGAGCTTAATCTACTTGAAAGAGCTCTAATGTGAGCACCCCATTGCAATTTTGAATCTAAAGTAATTCCCAAAAATACAGTTTCCGAAATAGCATCCAGTTTCTTGCCATCAAGTTTTAAGTTTAGACCTACTTGGGGTACATTTGGTAACGAGAACTTAAGACATTTAGTTTTGTTCGCATTGAGTAAAAGATTATTAGCAGCAAACCATTTCGAAAGAACAGCTAGACGATCATTGACATGTAAGACATCCGTATCTTTCCTATCTATTCTAAAAATAAGAGAAGTGTCATCAGCGAATAAAATTATATCCGAGAATTTAGCCATCAGGTAAGGAAGGTCATTAATATAAACTAGAAATAAAAAAGGGCCAAGAATTGAACCTTGAGGCACGCCCATCTTAACTAGAGACCCCGAGGACGTCGCCCCATTAACGTTTACTTTTTGCTGCCTGTTTGATAAATAGGAAAGTACAAGATCAGCAGCTTGTCCACGAATTCCGTAGTGGTGTAATTTACAGATCAGTGTATTGTGGTCAACGCAGTCAAACGCTTTTGAGAGGTCACAGAAAATGCCAATGGCGTCCTGGGAATTCTCCCAGGATTCCAAAATGTGACTGATGAGTTTTACTCCTGCGTCAGTCGTCGACCTACCTTTCGTGAAACCAAACTGTCGACTATGTAAAATCCCATTCGAGTTAAAGTGTGATAACATCTGGTCCAGCATGATTTTTTCATAAATTTTGCTCAATGCTGGAAGCACAGATATAGGTCTATAATTAGAGGGATCGCTCTTACTACCCGATTTGAAAATTGGTACTACTTTACTATGTTTCATTAAGTCAGGAAACGTACCGCTGTCTAAACATTGATTAAATATGCCTGTTAGGACAGGGGCAATTGTGTCAATGATATTTTCGAGAACTTTAACGGAAATCCCCCATAAGTCTTCAGTGTTTTTTATGTTAAGACTTTTAAATGCTGTTTTAATTGTGGCAATAGAGATGGGTTTGAATTCAAAACTTGGAATGTCCTTGCTGAAGTTTTCTTTAAGAAGAGATTCAGCTAATACAGATGATGAGGGGAGAGATTTCGTAACTTCTATTGGGATGTTGGTAAAGAAATTTTCTAGAGTCTCAGCAACTTGTAACTTATCTGAAATGGTTTCATTATCAATTTTTAGAGCTAACTCATTCTGATCTCGCTGTTTTGTGTTTCCAGTTTCTTTGTTAATTACCTGCCACACAGCTTTTATTTTATTTTTAGAGATACTAATTTTGTTACTTATTAATTTAGATTTAGCGTGAGCGCAGACTCTTTTGAATATCTTAGAATAGTTTCTTACATAATTATGAAGGGCCTGATCAGAAGTCAATGATTTTTCGTGATACAAATTATATAAAATATCTCTGCTTTTTCTAATGCCAGCAGTGGCCCATTCGCTAAATTTTGGTTTAGTAGCTATCGTAACTTTTTTTACAGGACATGCTTTATTGAATTCTTTGCATACTGTAGAAAAAAATGTGCCATAGTTTATATTGGGGTCTTGTGAATCAAAGCTCGCTGTTGAGAGCTTGCTAAGAACATTATTATTAAAAGATTTCAATTTATTTTTAGTCAGAGGTCTCAATTCAATGGTTTTATCTAGATGTAACTTTTGATCTAAGTCAAACAATACAAGCTGACCAGTATGGTCTGACCTGACGCCACTAATTAAGGAGGAGTCCTTTATTTTGCAATTAGTAAATACGTTGTCTATGCATGAAGCTGTGGTTGCTGTTATTCTAGTCGCTTCATTAAATATACATTTTAAATTGAATGATTTAAACAAAGAGACAAGCTTACTTTTTTCTGGTGAATTAACTAATAAATCAATATTTAGGTCACCACACACAAAAACTAATTTATTATCTTTGAAAAGTTTACCTAATATTTCTTCCATAACTATCAGAAATGATGACAAATTCGTGGCTGGTGGTCTATACACAGATAAGAAAGTATGGCCCTCAACCTCCGCACATGCTACCTCACATAAGCGATCAACAGAGCAAGCGGTGATATCCTTTCTTTCCTTATATCTAAAACAACTATTACACAATATCAAAGTACCACCCCCTATCGAAGACCTTTCAGAGGCAAGGAGGGGTCTTAGTATAAAAAATGGTCATCCATCTATGGACGTTTATAAAATATATTATAATGTAAGTAATTGTAGAAGCAATAGTTCGTAGTTACTGCTGATAAGTCTTACAGACGGAATGGCTATCATTTTGACAATTGAACAACATTCATTGCGTTATTTACGTTGTTGAGCAGACACATTTTTCGATTATATGAAGCAATGCTCCCAAATTACAATGTTCTTTTTTATTCTTTTTTTACAGTGTTTGACATATTCTCGTCATTATTTGACATTATACATCTATTTTATGTAATATCTTATTTTATGATTATGTTGCATATTGTGAGTGAGAGAACGTTGCAGGCCTTACAGACTAGATTTATAGACGATTTTCTATTCTGTATTTTCATTCCTCCTAAGTACCTGGTACTTATTGACAGGCCTGCACTGTCCTCCCATAGGTACCTATTATCACTGTAATTTGAAAACATTGTTAAAGCCAATTATTTTTAAAAGAGAACCGTGGAGTTTCTTGCCGGCTCTTCTCCATAGGAAGCGATAATTTGGAACCGTGCACCTAGCTTCTGACGTTTCATAAGTGCACATGCAGGTATAAGTAAAATAAATTATTTTTATTTTGAATGGATTAGCAATATCAATAGGTATCTATCCGCTCTCGTTACGAGAGTGTAAACTGAAAATTGAAAAATGGCTCCTAAGCCTGTCCTAATAGGAAACAGAGAACTTCATACAAAGTTAAATTACAACAGTATCACACTCGCCGCATACATTTACGTGCACCCTTCCCACACATACTCAGACGCACGCACCCCCACACACTCACTCACGCACACACACACACACACACACACACACACACGCACACACACTTTCACTCACACGCACATTCACCCACTTATACTGCTACAATTATTATTAATGTCTAGTTCTAGTTTTTATTATTATTAAATGTTTATGTCTAGTTTCTACCTATTAAGTATAACCATAAACAAAATGGTTGTTATGGAACTCAGTTAATTGTCCTTCGCTATTGGGGTGGGCGCTAATAACTGCGACATAGTTACTAAACTAACGCAGTATTAACGTACACAAAATTTTTAATGTGTTTTTTGTTCCAATAAATATTTGTATTTGTATATCCTAGAGTATTACGCAATTAATGTGCTGGTGAGGATAGACAAAATAAAATGCACATTCAATAGTGAGCATCTAATATTAGACGCTGAATACTGCAGTACGATGCGGAAGCTGCAAATACTATTATACGAACATACACTTGCAATAAATAGATAGGCACAATTAAAGCGCTGCCCAAACGAAGGAGCGGTAGCGGCCCATATCTAACGAGTTGTAGGTTCAAACCCAGACAGACTCTTTACTTTGTGTAAACTATTTAGTCACCACTGCTCTCAAAACAGTGAAAAAAACATCGTAAGGAAGCCGGCATGTCTTCAGACCAAAGATTCGGAGATATATGACATTTACCAACCCGCACTGAGCCCGCGTGGTGGACGACAGCCCACTCCCTCTCACAGAGAGGAGGCTTGTGTCCCAACATTGGGAACATTATAGGCTGATTATGTGTGATAGTGATGATATCATGAAACATTTCCGACCTTCGCTGGGGCGAAGACGCGTGCAGATGTTAGTCAAACCTAATTTTATAAAGCGAAAAGATTGTATTTGTATTAAATTTGACACATGGGCAAACCATGACCGTCAATGCTAACTTACTTATACTAGTTAATTATATCTCTACTAGTCTTGATCGCAGACGCCAGGTAGACGTTCTATACTTTGATTTTCAAAAAGCGTTCGACAGAGTCAACAATGACGTCTTGCTGTCAAAGCTCAGTGCGATAGGTGTTGCTCCGGGGCTTCTACGGCTTCTTGCAGATTATTTGCGGGACCGACAACAATTTGTCAGATTAGGTGTGTACGAGTCACACCCATACCACACTCGCTCGGGTGTAAGTCAAGGTTCGGTGGTCGGCCCTCTATTTTTCATTTTAATGATAAATTACCTCCGTGATGTGTTACGAGGGCCAGATCCTTCTTATATGCAGATGACTTAAAACTGTTTTATGAAATAAAATCGGAGCTTGATTGCCAAGCTCTGCAATTGGACATTGATGCAGTGTTTATGTGGAGTTTAGAGAATAAAATGGAATTTAATAAATCAAAATGCTACGTGATGTCTTTTGGTCGGGTGCGGCGCCTGGTCAATTTCCAATACAAACTGAATGGAGATACAATTACAAGAACTGATTCCATGAAGGACCTGGGTGTCATATTCGACCCTAAGCTCACTTTTCACGACCACGTCACATCCACTGCTAAGGAGTCCTTCAGGCGCCTTGGCTTTATTTTAAGAAACTGTCGTGATATTCATAACCCCCACGTAATCAAGCTTATTTTTGGGACACTGGTCCGTAGCAAGCTTGAGTCTAGTGCGTGCGTATGGAATCCTTTTGAGAAGCAGTATGCGTTAGCTTTGGAAAAAGTTCAAAAAGCATTCCTTAGATACCTCTACAAACACTTGTATGGGTTTTATCCTTTCTTGTATCCCACTAAATTCCTCTTGGGTTGCATAGGTTTCAATTCTCTAGAAGTAAGACGGTCGCGTGATCAGATGACTGTAATATTTAAAATTCTTAGAGTTATTATTGATGTTCCTGGTCTACATAACGAAATCTGCAACCTATTTGTCGCAGACAATTACTGTCGCGGCAGAAAACACCGCTTACTGGCTGGTCCAGCTTGCAGTACTATTGCACATTCCAAGTCACCTATTCCTCGGATATTAACTGCTGTTAACGCTCTCCTGAACTCGAATACAGATCTCGACATTTTTGCTGTCAGAATGTTTGAATTTTTGTGAGAAGAATGCATGACTGTTAAACAGATTGTACTGTATGAATGTATTCACATGTTTAAATAGTGTAATTGGCTTCGGCCGTTCTATTTAAAAATAAATAAAAAAATGACCTGGATTATGCCATAGGATACTTTTTGGTCCAAGATTCCCACGGGATCGAGATTTATGCGGGTGGAACCGCGGGGCGCAGCTAGTAGAAAATATAACAGAAATCACCAAACGGTGTGTGAGAGCGGTGTCCTGTGCTACTTAGTTCCGTCATCTGTCTTTTCTTTTGTCAAGCAACGGGAAACGAAAATGGAAGGTATGTCGTGGTTTTCTGGTCCAGTAAAGCCTGCTGGTATATTGTGATGGGTTACAATAAAGTTTTAACTTTTTCATTGCAAAAATCTGCCTTGAAAATGAATTTCCGTGGAATTTCCTATGGGTAACTACAACATTCCGAAACAAATATTATCATTTTGGATTCGTTCCAATTTGTTCTTAATTGACACTTTCTTTTAATAATTTGAATGACAGTAAACGCCAGCCAATCGCTCGTTTTTTTGATACGTACCTATTGATTTTTTACCCTTATAATATCATTGTATTGATTTATATATAATATAATGCATGTATGCATAATCAGCTTATAACGGTCCACTGTTGGGACACAGACCTCCTCTCCGTGAGAGGAAGTGGGCCGCAATCCACCAAGTGGGGCCAGTGCGGGTTGGTGGAAGTCACATGTCTTCGAAATTTTGGTTCTTGGACATGTCGGCTTCCTCACGATGTTTTACTTCACCGTTTTGAGAGCAGTGGTGATGTAATAATTTACACAAAGTAAAGCGCCTGTCTGGGTTCGAATCTACGACCATAAGTCGGGGCTGATAACAGTAGGCCAGCACGCTCATGATTTGTTGGTACTTTATTATTTTAAGATTGGACACTAATATGTTTAAAATAATTAAACTAATGTTCACAAAAATCAACACACACTATTGTTGAAAATTATAAATACCTAATAATACTTAATTCGTTAATATAAATAAATATACCGCAGTAAAACCAACATAATGACGAACTACACAAAAAATCCTGTATCCATAGCAAATGAGGCGCTTGAGTATGCTGACACTTTTGTCTATCTGGGTAAGCTAATTTCGTTTAAAAAGCAAAGAAACGAGCACGAAATAGAGAGAAGGATTGCCATTACCTGGAAGAAGTTTTGGAGCCTACAAGAAATTGTAAAGAGCGACATGTCGGTCAAAATTAAACAGAAAGTCATGATACCTGCATCCTTCCATCTCTAG
This sequence comes from Polymixis flavicincta, assembly GCA_949987655.1. Taxonomy (NCBI): domain Eukaryota; kingdom Metazoa; phylum Arthropoda; class Insecta; order Lepidoptera; family Noctuidae; genus Polymixis; species Polymixis flavicincta. Next base: position 1,641,198 of record OX465171.1, on the reverse strand, counting down.
CCAAACTTGGAAGTTCACATACAGGATGAAATTGAAAATTAGATCATGTCAAAGAAGTATGGAGAAAATGTGAAAAATTAAAAAAAAAAAAGATCCCCGTCGCATTATAAGAAACAAGACAAAGGTTACCGATGCTCTGTGCCACTGTAAAAAAACTAAAGTGACGCTGGGCGGGTCACGTATAGCTAGGTTGACAGATAATCGATGGACTTATAGACTAACATCTTGGAACGGGCCACCAGGCACTAGGAAAAGAAGTCAACCAACTGCCCGGTGGGCAGACGCCATAGTACAAGTGGCTGGCGAACAGTGGATGAACACAGCAAATGATAGGGAGGAATGGAAATCTCGGGAGGAGGCCGTTACCTTCAATTAAATGAGTTCTAACTTGCGCAGAAAGTTTAAAATAAATTTAACGTCGTAGAATTTCAGAAAATGTAGTTTATTTAGAAAGTAAGTTTTATAGTTATTTATTTTAGTATTTTTTATATTTTTTGTAAGAAATATAAGGCTTTTTTATTTTGATTTTAGAGTACTTACTTAATACTTAATTCATTGCTATAATATCTATTTTACTGTACCTACCTCACCAAGTTTTGAGAAACGAAGCGCCCTTACGTAACGACAGTAATATAGTGTCCATTAGGGTGATTAAAACGTCCGCCTTCGAGACTAGAAAGAGTAACAACTAACAGTACTAAGAATCAGATAAAATATCTATTGTACTACGACGAAGTGTGACTTCCACCAGAAAGTATATTGGAAACTAGTGTCCGAACGAAAATGGACTTTCATCCGAAAACGGAAAAGAAGTTTCGGCTTTAGTCTTAATTTCGGCCGACTATGAATATGATATAGACATTTAAAAAAAAAAAAAATGGCTCTGTATGCGTGTGCCTATGTAAAGGAAAATACAATACTTATAACTTTTTGTTGATAGCCGACGAAAAATTTATACTCTAGGGCGTCGAGAATCACATATATGCCGAATCTATGGTAACAACTTCTGTAGGGTAAATTTTTAACCAGTGCGCAAACTGTAACCATGAGTCCAGCATATCATTTTAGACGTGCAGAAACTTTTCATCGGTTATACAAAAAAAAAAAACAGCTGTTTCATAGAAAAGTGTGTTTCTAATCTACGCGGTCAAAATGTATGGAATTCATGGTTACAGTTTGTTCACTGATTAAAATCTTATCCTGTATAGTAATGAATCACTGACTGATTGACTTGCTACTGTATTTGACTATTTAAAATATGTTTATAATATTTATTTATACATACATACTAGATGACATTTTATGAAATATTTGTGTTTAGCTAATACGATTATGTTATTCTAGCGATTTGTATTTTGTATTAATTCTTATTTGGTTTTTATTAATGCTTTTTTTGTTAATTTGTTTATATTGAAGACAAAACACGGTGGACTATTTTGTAAAAAAAAAACAGTAACGTACTAATTACCCATATTTGCAATCTACTACACGATTTGATTTGATATGAAGGTGAAGTATGTTTTACCAAGGAAATAGGTTACTACTCACATTGATTACGTACTTTCTAATACTGTCTCTACTTGACGTAGAGTGTCGACAATCACGTGTTGCATATCAATAATATCGATATCGAAAATCATTGATCAGTGTACTGTGGTCAACGCAGTCAAACGCTATTGAGAGGTCATAGAGAACGTCAATTACATCCTTCTACCAGGATTTCAAATTGTGACTGATGAGTTTTATTCCCGCATCAGTCGACGACCTCGTCGGGATTTGACATAGTCTACCTACCATTCGTGAAAATAAACTTTCACGAAGGGAGGTCGACTGCGTAAAATCCTATTTAAGTTAAAATGTGACAACATCTGGCCTAGCATGACTTTCATAAATTTTGCTCAATACTGGAAGCACAGATAACGGTCTATATTAGAAGGATCACTCTTACTACTCGATTTGAAAATTGGTACTACTTTACTATGTTTCATTAGGTCAGGAAATGTATCGCTGTCCAAAGGTTAATATTTATTTATTTTATTTTTTATTTTATTTCTTAAGAAAACTTACAGCTAGGATACAGATAGTTGACCGTTAGTGAAAGAAGGCCAATTAAAAGTTTTCACTGACAATATTAGGGTAGCACAAGAAACAGCAGACAGGCAAGCAAAAGTAAAAATAAGTAAACACTCGGAGAGAAATAAGAAAAGACAGAACAGGTTTCAGTGATCTTCAAAGAATTTTTTGCACAGTATTTTTTTAAGTTGAGGAACACTGGTGGAGAATAAGTCAAGATCATCAATACTCTGACTATATGCCTGTTAGGACAGGGGCAATTGTGTCAATGATATCTTCAAGAACCTTAACGGAAATCACCCATAATAATTCATCGTTTTAATGTTAAGACTTTTAAATGCTGTTCTAATTGTGGCCATAGAAATGGGTTTGAATTCCAAACTTGGAATGTCCTTACTGAAATTTTCTTTAAGAAGGGATTCAGCTAACACAGATGATGAGGAGAGAGATTTCGTAACCTCTATTGGGATGGTCCATGTTCCATGTCTTCGGATTTTTGGTTCTAGGACATGCCGCGGTTTCCTCACGATGTTTTCCTTCACCGTTTTGAGAGCAGTGGTGATAAAATAATTGACACAAAGTAAAGCGCCTGTTTGGGTTCGAACTTACGTACTACTCGTAAGTTGCGGTAATTACCACTGGGCCACAATTGCTCTTATATACTCTAACTCTGCTATACATCGCTGTGAAAAGTTATTATTTAATGAGTGGTTTAACATCATTACAGGATTGAGTCCGGAAGAAGCGATAACTAAAATAGTTTGATGATGAACGCCCGTCAAGTACGTGCGGTCGATACTAGGTAGCTACTGCAGCTAAATAAATGGGGCACATTGGTTTTCGATAGCTACCAGCCGTGGCTATGGTTGCCAATGCAAATAGATCAAAATAATACATAGACATTACAGATTCCGAGGCGCAATGCGCGATTCAATTGTTCTGAAAATATTTGTGAAAATCTTTGGTACTTTCATTTTCATCGAATTTCAAGTAGGTCTAGCGCTATCAGATTTAAAATAATTATATTTTGCACCGTGGTATTTTGATCGTCTTATAACGGAAGCCCACTTCATGTATCCAATGACTACTAAGTATTTGTTGTTGTAATATTTTGTTATGAATAATTAAAAAAATTCAAATACTATTCACGAAAGACGCATGACGTAGTTTGAAACACATTGATAAGGAGATGTAATGAACGATGGAATGTAACAGAGATGGAATCTTATAAATAATCTACCTTATCTACCGTTTGATACGTAAACATTTTTATCAGGGTGTTTCATAATTCTTCAGCATTATTTATTTTTATTTATTTAAGTATCTAATCATTTAATTCAGGCAATAAAGACCCATAACATAAATACCTCATAGACTAAAATACATAATTATAAAACCACAAAACATAACACTACACTTGGGAGCTTGGTTTAAGTCGTGCTTCCCTCCAACGTCTGTACATAACTCCTGCCGGCCAGAAATCTGAGCTCAGGAAGACTGGAGGATATAGGACTTAAAATGTATAGACCTGGTTGACTCCAACTGCGACAGCTTCAGCGACTTCCGTTCCTCGGCACCAATTTGAGCTTGGCTCCTGCTGTTGATTTATTGGAGGACCTTATCTCGCGACGTCTGTGGGTCCAACCGGAAAATGTACAGGAGCATTGTGGGCACTGCAACGCGGACATTCTCACTTGCGGAAGCGGTACCGCGTTTGTTGCGGTTGCGTCGTGAACGACCACTCTTGCCCTCAACCGAGGTAAAGCCGTCCTCATGCACTGTACATGGTTTTAGCAGCCAACGCCTTCCGCTTCTGTGTCTCTACCACCAATGCCGCACCTGCAAGGGTCGGCTGAGAACTTTGGCGAAGGCGTGAAACCTTTTTCCCGTAAGTTTCCTTACGCGGCTGTGTCTTTTGGGTTGTACTTTGAGCCTGTGACTTAGATGTGTCACTAGCTGCTTGCACATCGCGGTCATTGCTTCGCGTTTGCAATGCGCCGTCCACCACAGTTCCAGTTTCGCTGACAGGCGAAAAAACACCCGCAGCGCCTCGACGTGCGGTCAGATTCTGCGAAGTTGACGGTGTTGCTGACGCAGCGTTAGTACTACGTAACACCGATACTTCTTGCCTTAATTCAGCAACGGTCCTTCTAAAACCTCGAGCTTCCTGTTTATGAGTCCGACTTCAGTTCTGAGTCACGGTATATCCTTTAGAGGTCTTGTGACGTCCACATGGTCAGACGTCACTGGCGGCAGCTTGCAGAGGTCCCTCGCCATGTATGTTGGAACATCTACCGGATCCGTTCCTTTGAACACTCGGAAAATATCCTGTAGGTTCCTCTTGCCACGTCTGTCTCGTATTCTCGTGCTAAGTCTGATGTTAGTCTTAGCAGTCTCGCTAAGCAGCTTCTGAGCCTCCAGGATCTCATCTTCCTTGTAGCTGGACATGCAAGTTTGCTCCAGAGAGAGCTCATCCATCATATCCGACTTATTCTGCAGAAAGGCGAGCAGTTCGTGAACCACAATAGTACCTATCACAGATTTTAGCCTGCACCATTGCAATAATTCGCGTGTTATTAATTACACAATCTTGGTTAACTATACGTTTGCGCTGACACGTCCGTTCATGTTGACGGCTCAGTAGCTTTGTGAGTGAACCATTTTCGTAAGGCGACTAAAGTATCATAGTGTATAGACTAAACTGCCTGATTACTGATAACTGTGTGCATTGACTGGACTGGACAGGTCCACTTAATCTGTGTGATTATTTCCTCAAAAGACCATTTCAGATACACATGATTTGACCAAGATTATGTCTGGACTTTAAAAGAGACTAAAACTAAGACCTCCGAGTTTGTTGCGGGGTTTCTTCTCTGAGTAGTCAGATAGGAAACGCGGACCTGCCCCTGTATCCTGTATGATTGATGTGTACAATTGTTAGTACAAACCTACTTAAAGAAATAAAATCAATTATCATTATGACTATCACAATGTCATGAAAACTATAGTCATCATCATCATTCCAGCAAAAAGACATCCACTGCTGGATATAGGCCTCTCCCAAAATGGAGGGGGGGGGGGGGGGGTTGCCATAATCGCCACGCTTGGCAGGCGGGTTGGCGATCGCAGTATGGTGGTAAAATGCACATAGAACGCTGCTGCCCATTCTCTAGTAAGTCCCTTAGTCGCCTTCTACGACACCCACGGGAAGAAATGGGATGGTGCTATTCTTTTACGTCCGGCACCACACGGAACAAGACTTTAATAGGGAACTACATTGCTAATGTTACAGTGTGTCGTTTCAAATTACGGCCTTGTAAGTAGGGTACTTACCAAAAAGTCGAATTTGCAATAAAACAATTTCTATAAATAAAATCCAATCCCGCGAGAAAAACAATCACTTAAATTATCATAATGTCCATAAAAATATAATTCGCAGTTTGCATTTGCTTCCTAACAGAAGCCATTAGCAAAAAAAAAAAAACACAAAAATTCGCCACGATTGAGACGTAAAATCACTGCTTCGAGTAAGCTCAAAAATTAAGCTAAAAAAACATTCAACGATTTTTACCTTATTTTGTTTACTAGATGTAATGGCGAGCGAGATGCGCGCGCGACGTCCCGATACGCGCGAAACGTAGCTAAAATTACATGTGCGTGTAACACTATCGAGTCTCTCGTTCTATTTTTGAATGGGTGCTCGCCAGCACCACCTAGCGCGGGAACTCGGAACGACGCCATAAAGTTCAGGCAATTATTATCGATCGTTAAAATCTGTGATTGAAAGCGTTTCTTCTTTGTTTTTATTACTTTTATGACGGTTCTTGTTATTCGTAGACGTTTTTTGGGTAATTACCTATTCTGTTATAGAAGCAAGTTAATATAAAGCTAATAAAAATTTGCGTATATGACATGAATGAGCGTAAACGAGGCAAACGGAATCTGAAAGGATTGTAGCAGGTTCTTGTAGTTTCTGCTTAGCCCCATGGGAACAAGGTAGGAGCTTACGTATGTATGTAAGAACGAGTTTTTAATTCTGCCATTTAATACTTACCTAAAGCTTAAAAATCACGCTGTCTCAGGCTTCGTGTCTGACAGAGACAGTATCAGTGATGAGCAGTTAGACGCTATAGTCTACACGCACAACTATAATGAGTGATATACAGGATCTATTTATAGTAAAAGATTCGCGAAAAAATTAAGAAAACTCCTTTGGAAGATCGGGTTTTATGAGAAAACACCATAAATCAATGAGAAGTAAAGTTTATTGAACTTTTCGAGAATTGAACTTTGTCGGTATTGACTTGGTTTTGGAGATTTTACACTTTTTTTTTATTACTTAAACACGCTCAAAGTTAGGTGACATTATCAAGAAATACTAATATTTGTTGGCTCTTAAATGGGTTTTTATTTCAGTAATCTGTTTCCGTACAGACAATATTAATAATAAGACAAAACCATAATGTATTTAATGTTTCATAAAAATTAACGAACAGTGGAGTAATACGCTCCCGAAGTTTGTATGGAAAAAATGTCGACAAGATTCACCGTAAGAGTTGTAGGTCGTAGGTTCCAACCCAAACATGCGCTTTTCTCTGTGTTAATTATATAGTCACCACTGCTCTCAAAACGGTGGAGGACAACATTGTAAGGAAACTGGCATGTCCTAGAACCAAATGAGGAGCCGACCTGCCCACTCTCCAAAAGAACCAAAAACAATTCGAAGACATATATTATGTCATCTATCAACCCGAACCGGGCTCGCGTGGTGAATTACGGTCCACTGTACTCCCTCTCACCGAGAGGAGGCCTGTGTCGCAGCAGTGGGAACAACTAAATAATACCTACCTACTTATACTGTGAATTCTCCAAATGGGTGTGTCAATGCTAGAAAGAAAATTGAAATGAATTTACTGAAAAGGAAACCTTCAAATGAATTCAAATATTTTATTACTGCTGTAAAGTTTTCAGCAAACAGAAAATCAGCATCGGGATCTTAGAATAAATAGAGATCTCTAGAGATGTTTCAACTTCACAATACGTCATATTGTTGTGCCATTTGTCTTAATATAAACTTAGCTATAAGTTAGGTAGGTTTCGACTTAATCTTAATGGCATCGTGTGCTAAGTGATCAAGGTGCCCTGTGATGTATAAGACATTAGACAATGACAAATGACTATCGCTGGTTGAACACACATCCTAGTACCGAAATAATAATTAAATTAAATTAAATTACATTATTTATTTCCTTACACAACAGTTATCCATTTTTATGTTAGTAAGTTACTAGGTACAAAAATCGTACCGAGACACGGAAGGGTCTTGGTAGCTACGTAAAGGAATGGACTTTACATGCATAATCCCCAGTCGGCGGCTATAACTTTGATGTTTATACCTCCTAAGCTCGGAAATCTCTCTGTACATCATACTACAGTAAGATCTGGGAAAATAATATATCTACCTTGATATGTACGAGTTTAACACGCTTAACGTTGTAAAAAAAACAATGTGCAAAGGTAAAATTTGTGTATGGTGCCATTTTAGTCGAATGTAGGGCCGTATTTTGGGCGTAGCTAGTGGAGAGCAAGGGTGGGCAATGCTCACCCTACTAACTTCTTTGCCCACCCTAGAAAAATTTGAATATCCCCTGACAAAAACAAAACCCTTAATTTTTTATATCTATTGGTCCATTAAGTTTAATATGGAGTTTTAGGTAGTATTTTGATCAAAGCATTGTCGCGTCGGGGGACGGATACTAAAAATTTTATCCTTTTGACAAAAGCATACAACACGTCTGCTTGGCGTTTTCATTGCTCGTCTCCCGACGCGACGATGCTTTGATCAACATATTACTTCTTAATAAACTTAAAGAGCAATTTTTTTTTTGGATGTTAGGTTTAATCCTGGTTAGAAAAAAAGTATTAATAGTTAACACGCCACGATCGACACATGACTAACTTAAACTATTTTACGTATGCTACTCCATCATCAGGCCCTGGTCGCCCTCTATCTAGGTATAACTTTTTCATTGAGACCTTTGCAATGAGCACAAACATGATACTTCTGCTGTTTCTTGGTGAGATAGTTGAGTATCCTGCAAATTCCAGGTGATGCTCCAGCATCAGTTCAAGGTAACTTTGTTCTTCGACTTTCATTGAAGTTTTAGAATAACAAATTTCAACTCGATCAGACCTATAGAAAGCTCAAATTGACCAGAAAACGGCAGATTTTTCGAATTATAGGTAAGAACACAAAAATAAACAAAGTCGGTTCAGCCGTTTGTGAGCTACGATGCCACAGATAGATACACCTATACACAGATACCTACACACGTTAAACTTATAACACCCCTGTTTTGCCGTCGGGGGTGCAAAATATATTTACCCGCGCTAAAAAGTAACTTACCCAGAATACTATTATATCTTCTTGACAAAATCGAAATCCGTTTAAGCGTGAAGAGGTACCTACCAGTCGGACATAGTGTCATACTTACTAGAATTGCTATTCTGTTTATAATATTTAGCTATGAGACTGTGCTAAGCGGTTCCAAAACACACTACATTGTGCATGGTAGTATTACCGCCAACACGAGCCAAAAATAAAAGGCAAGGGCACTACCTACCTTTCATGAAGCCTTTCGCCGTATTTTCAAAGACCTAAAGTTTTGGCTTGGATAGAGAGCTCAAACTTTCAGGTCAAGATTTAGTTAGTAGACTTACAAACAAATATTATATTAAATCAAAAAACCCGACTGCCTAAAAAGTGTTTGATTTCAGACCACCTTAGTTAGCGCATAATGATACTGATGACTGTGTCTAAAGCTTTGTACAGTTTCTTTGTTACTCTGTGTTTCACTAGACCAGTTTTGGCTTCAATAGGAAGCCCTCATAAAGTGATTACAAAGATCGCGGGTCGAATTTCTATTTCGAATTGGAATAGTGGTGTGTCCCGTTTGTACTGGCCATAAAATTCTTTAAATCAAAAGTAATTTAATTTATTCAAATTAGGTTTAGAATCAGCACTTTTCGAACGTCAAAATTACGACATCCCCCCACACCCCATCCTCTATAACGCCCGCCATTCATCACCTCCTAGTGCTTTAGCTGGCATGAAGAAGTGGCGCAACTGCTGTCTGGTCTGGATGGGAATTCATCGATTGATTAATCCCGCTCTGGGCGGAGCGGGAGGGCGTGTCAGACTTTGACTGTCTAAAACCCACACTGTTCCTTCAGTTGCCTGTGCCAGGACCACGGTAACTCTTTCGAACAAATCCGTGACCCTGGCAAGTATCGGCTCTAGCGGAATCCTTCAATTATTGCTGACATCTCTTTGAGGCGTTGACCCGCGCCGCTATGGACTCGCGATGTTCAGGGCGTCTCTTGCGGCGGCTAGGGGCGCGCGGGCGCTATTCCCTCGTGCTCCCCGCCTCCTCCTTTACGAGCATTGCTGATTCGCAGAAGGAGGTGATGGCTTCGCATGCACTCTGGCTCCGTACCATGGCCTGGACCAGGGCAGGACGTGAGAGATCGCTGCCGCCGATCGCCTTCACGAGAAGTGACCCGACCGTTGGGGCAAAACAGGAATAATATTTTCTAAAATCCGCCTGTGAAAAAAATAAGAGCAACAACGTGATACAGTACCTACCTACACATTGCTATGAAACAATTGTGAGGCATTAATTAACTCATCAAGATGAGGCTTTTCAGTGCAAAGGAATGGACTTCACTCTTGTAATCTCCAATCGCCGGCTATAACTTCGATTATACATCAAAGTTTGGGGATTGGGGATCGCCTCTTAAGGGGAACCTAGTCGCGGGCTCGAACTCACTGGTGGGCCTGACTGAAAAGCACGCTGTTTTACGACGCTAGTCTACACGCACAACATTATTCAGTGAACTGCAGGATCAGTTATAGTAAAACAGGCGCGTAAAAAATTAAAAAAAGTCCTTCGGAAGATCGGGTTTTCTGAAAAAGCCACTGCATTAATCAATGACCAATAAAGTTTACGTACTGAACTTTTCGATAATTTAGCTTTGTCGGTACCAACTTACTTTTGGAGATTTTACACTTCTTTTATTACGTCCCAAGTTAGGTGAAATCAGCACGAAAAATGAATATTCTGTTTCCATACAGACAATATTAATGATAAGACAAAACCATACCATGTTTAATTTTTGATGTACATTGTCAAACAGTGAAGTAAGTTTATATGGAAAAAATGTGGACTTGATTCACCTTAAGCTCGGAAATCGTTTCGTAATCATACTACAGTAAGATGTTGGAAAAATATCTACTTTGATAAGTATAGTCGCGTTGTTGGGAAAATTTATCAATTTACGTAGGTACCAGGCCACTCAGAAAGTTTTGCGAAAATTTGGATGAGGCACTGGCCAGTTATTTTGAAAATATGATTATTTGTAAGTTAAAATAGGTAGGTTCCAATTTCAAAATTTCCCTCCACATTGTTTGCGAGTTAGTTTAAATAATCGTGTTTCATTAAAAAATGGATCTGCACCGGGAACATTTTCGCGCTATGATTTTTTATGTTTTCTAGTGTCGCTTGAAACCGGACGAATCGTACTATAAACTACAAATGGCAATCATGGATAAAGGCCCTTCTAAGGCAACGGTGTATCGTTGGTATAACAAATTCAAGCGCCGTCGACTAATTTTGGGGGATGAAGAAAGAAGTGGTCGCCCTTTGCTGTTACGGAAGAAAACGTGCTAGCAGTGAAAAATTTAATCCATGATAATAGGTGAGTTACGTATCAAGAGATTCAGCACATACTGCAGATTGGATCGGGAAGTCTTTACGAAATTATACACGTGCATCTTCGCGTGAGGAGGATAGGTAGTTTCACGCTGGGTGCCGCACAACCTCACCGATGCCGATGCTCAGGAACAGGCCCGGGTGGAATGGTGCCGTGATTAGATAAACAAATTTGGAGCAGGCTCGTCTCACCGTGCTTACGAAATCATTACAGATGATAAGTCTTGGATTTATCAATACGATCCAGAAACGAAGCGCCAGTCGACGGTTTGGGTGTTTCAAAACGAATCAACGCCAAACAAAGTGAAGCGATCTATAAGTGGGGGGACGATTTTGATCGCGTGCTTTTTCTATTTGATTAGCTACTTGGTTGTCAATTCCTTTACGGAACCAAAGAAGCATCAATGCTGAATGGTATACTACCAAATGCTTGGCTGAAGTTTTCTCTGTTGTGAGCAACAAGCGACCAAACATGGCTCCACGGGCTACTGCTCCACCACGACAACGCGCCTTCGCACACCGCGCTCAAAACGAGGGACTTCCTGGACAGCATACCGTTCAAACTCCTGGGCCACCCTCCTTACAGCCATGACCTAGGACCGTGTGACTTCATATTATTCCAGAAAATATAAAAATCAGCTCAAAGGGATACAATTTTCGTTGCCGGAAGATGCGCTGTCAGCGTTTGAGCAGGCTGTAAACGAGGTGTCTGCGGACTGGAAAAAGTGTTTCGAAAACTGGTTCGTACGCATGAAACTTTGAATAGAAGCTAGTGGAGTTACTTTGAATGATGAAATATATATATAATGATGGTAATGGGTATATGTAATGATGAAATGAACTGATTGATTAAATTTGTTTCTGTATTTTTATTTTCGCAAAACTTTCTGAGTCTTAAACTCAAACTCAAAGCATTTATTTCAAATAAACCAATTACAGGCACTTTTGAATTGTCAAGGTCGGTGAGTTAGAAAGATGAAGCTAGTTGCCCATTATGCCTCGTCCCCTATTACATGGGACTTAAACATAACTTGTGAAATGTGGATGTACTATTAGCTACACCTCTGCCTAACTCTTTGGAAAAACAGGGCGTGCTGTTGTAAAATATGAAGCTTATTTTCATCAACCAGGCACAAATCCAGACTCCGGACTGAATCCAGGTGGAAAAACGCAATAAGGTGGGTTGTATAAAGAAGGTGGGTAGGTTCTGGAGTGGGACGCAGCCTGAAGCACGGCGCGCTGTCCTGACGCCGCGACTGCGGTTGCTGGAATCCTCAAGCCTCGCAAATGGTTACCTATCATAAGTTCGAAAAATATTTGACCGAATTTAATTTCACCTTTCAACTATTATAGTTTCGTTTTTTTACTTCATCGAAGTCACGTCTGCCACTCTATCATTTGACCTATTACCAATTCGATTTTTTTCGTTACACCGACGTTTTGTTTGGACGAAAATCTTTTTACCAAAGTTACACGTAGCTTAGAAAGAACATTTCTTCGAAGTATTATGTTTCCAAACATTCATAATACCACTGTTTTAATTACCATATTTTCATTTTAAGCTCTATTCTATATATTTTTATCTCGTATCTTCGTGTCATAAACTAAAAGATAGAGTCAGAAACAGCTCAATACGACAAGAAACTAAGGCTAAAGACGTAACTAAACAGATTCTAACACTAAAATGGAAATGGGCTGGACATTTACAAAGAGTTAGCGACGACAGATGGACTAAAACCACGACAAACTGGTGTCCTATCAACAAACAGAGAAAACGTGGGAGACCCTACAAGAGATGGAGAGATGGGATGGGATGGATGGGCATATCAGGATTAATAGGAAGAACATGGAGCAGACTAGCTAGAGACAGAACAAGATGGAGACAGATGGAGGAGGCTTTTACCGCACTAGGCGGTCCTTATGATTAAATAATGATAAATATTAATCAATAATACTTAATAATTAATAATAACAATGAATAATACTTACTAATAACTAATGATTTAGAATTTTATTTTTCTAATAACTAATTATTATGAATTTTATTTTTTAAATTAAATTGAAATGTATTTTTAATAAAGTAATAATAACAATGCATGTATTGTAACGATTGTAAGGAATCAATAAAAGCTTTTTATTATTATTTATTTATTATATCTTCGTGTCATACTTGTTTGCATGCAAACAATGATGTTTTCTTCAAGCATGCAGTAGGCAAGCAGCATGCAAGCAGGCATGTACCAAGCAGGCATGTAGCGTGCAAGCAGGCATGCAGCGTGCAAGCAGGCATGCAGCATGCTAGCAAGCATGCAGCGTACAAACAAGCATGTAACATGCAACCAGGCATGCAACATCCACCAAGCATTGTTTCTGCCACGGCTCCGGCGCTGCAGGGGTAGGGCAGACAAGACTGCGTGAAGTCGGTTTTGCAGCGATTCGTTTCAAACGAATTCCGTAAAATGTTGTTTCGGTGAGGTGAAAACATGGCAAATAAATCATTTGGCAAATGAAAAAGTTTAAAAGGGGCTTCGGCCAATAGCAAAAAGTTATTTTGTAAATCGACGAAATAAAGTTTGGTAAAATAATACTGATGACACATGATACTCCGATGACAGCGAGATCAGAATGAGTTAGCTCTAAAAATTGATAATGAAACCATTTCAGATAAATTACAAGTTGCTGAGACTCTAGAAAATTTCTTTACCAACATCCCAATAGAAGTTACGAAATCTCTCCCCTCATCATCTGTATTAGCTGAATCTCTTCTTAAAGAAAACTCCAGCAAGGACATTCCAAGTTTTGAATTCAAACCCATCTCTATTGCCACAATTAAAACAGCATTTAAAAGTCTTAACATAAAAACACTGAAGACATATGGGGGATTTCCGTTAAGGTTCTCGAAAATATCATTGCCCACACAATTGCCCCTGTCCTAACAGGCATATTTAATCAATGTTTAGACAGCGGTACGTTTCCTGACTTAATGAAACATAGTAAAGTAGTACCAATTTTCAAATCGGGTAGTAAGAGTGATCCCTCTAATTATAGACCTATATCTGTGCTTCCAGCATTGAGCAAAATTTATGAAAAAATCATGCTGGACCAGATGTTATCACACTTTAACTCGAATGGGATTTTACATAGTCGACAGTTTGGTTTCACGAAAGGTAGGTCGACGACTGACGCAGGAGTAAAACTCATCAGTCACATTTTGGAATCCTGGGAGAATTCCCAGGACGCCATTGGCATTTTCTGTGACCTCTCAAAAGCGTTTGACTGCGTTGACCACAATACACTGATCTGTAAATTACACCACTACGGAATTCGTGGACAAGCTGCTGATCTTGTACTTTCCTATTTATCAAACAGGCAGCAAAAAGTAAACGTTAATGGGGCGACGTCCTCGGGGTCTCTAGTTAAGATGGGCGTGCCTCAAGGTTCAATTCTTGGCCCTTTTTAATTTCTAGTTTATATTAATGACCTTCCTTACCTGATGGCTAAATTCTCGGACATAATTTTATTCGCTGATGACACTTCTCTTATTTTTAGAATAGATAGAAAAGATACGGATGTCTTACATGTCAATGATAGTCTAGCTGTTCTTTCGAAATGGTTTGCTGCTAATAATCTTTTACTCAATGCGAACAAAACTAAATGTCTTAAGTTCTCGTTACCAAATGTACCCCAAGTAGGTCTAAACTTAAAACTTGATGGCAAGAAACTAGATGCTATTTCGGAAACTGTATTTTTGGGAATTACTTTAGATTCAAAATTGCAATGGGGTGCTCACATTAGAGCTCTTTCAAGTAGATTAAGCTCAGCTGCTTACGCAGTAAGAAAAATAAGGCAGTTGACTGATGTAGCCACAGCTAGGTTAGTTTACTTTGCTTATTTTCACAGTATTATGTCTTATGGCGTTCTGCTGTGGGGATCGGCACCTGACGTAGATTCAATTTTCATTTTACAAAAGAGGGCAATCCGCGCAATCTATAAAATGGGGCCTCGCGAGTCTCTTAGAAACAAATTCAGCGAAATTGATATATTAACTCTGCCTTCTCTTTACATCCTAGAAAATATCTTATATGTTCGCAAAAACTTAGGCCTTTTCAAAAAACGATGCGATTTCCATAATCTGAATACACGTAGTAAAGATGAAATTGTGATTCCAAAATTTAGACTGACTAAAACTAGCAAGTCATTTCTAATAAACAGTAACCGCTTCTATAACAAGTTGCCAAAGTCGGTTACAGAACTTAGCGATGGAAAGTTTAAAACGCACATCAATCGTGTCCTTATCAAAAAAGCATATTATAAGATAAAAGACTACGTTGAAGACAGGGAAGTTTGGCATTAATTCCTTCTGCACATGTGGCTTCCCTGGTACCTCATTAACAGCATAACTATGTGAAAGTCTATTAACTGCTCTCAAATAAAATGTTCTTTTTTATTCTTTTTATTTTTACAATGCTGACATATTCTCGTCATTAATTGACATTATACATCTAATTTATTTAGGTTCATTTTATTTATGTAGATTATTTTACATATTGTGAATGAGAGAACGCTGTAGGCCTTACTGACTGTAGATTTGCAGACGATTTTCTATTCTGTATTCGTCTAAGTACCTGGTACTTATTGACAGGCCTGCGCTGTCCTCCCATACATTTAATCTCTGTAATTTGAAAATATTGTTAAAGCCAATTATTTTTAAAAGAGTAACCGTGGAGTTTCTTGCCGGCTCTTCTCCATAGGAAACAACAATTTGGAACCGTGCACCTAGCTTCTGACGTTTCATAAGTGCCCATGTAGGTTTATATGAAATAAAAATATTTTGATTTTGATTTTGATATTAAAATATGTCAAATAATGCATATAGCAGGTTTAGGTCAAATTAAATTCGAACAAAATAAATTCGGAATACTGATCGGTTCCCATCGCAAATACTGTACGGTACAGTTCCGTGTGGTGCCGGACGTGAATATTAGCACCATTCCATTTCTTTTGGTTTGACGTTTTCTATAAATTAAATAGATTGATTTATCACCCCCGAAACCACCTGCATACTAAACATGAAAATCCTTAGAGTCGTTTCCGAGATTCAGATTATATAATTATGTACGTTGGGTTGCTCGTTTAAAGGTACTATTAGATTTCACGCCAACCGGTCGACACTTCACGTGACAAGTGGGCCGGATCATTTTTTGGCCAAAGAATTGCCAAACTGGCATTGCCATTCAACGTGGGAATGCTACCAGTCTTTTGGGCAAGTATACTGATGACAGCGGTGCGGACAAGTACTTCGGCGTCTGAGTATATTTTTGTTTTGGTATTTATTTGTGTAGTTAATTTAGTGCCAAGTGTAAATAGTTGTATAAAATTTTACAATAAATATTATAGACTCGCAATTCGCTTGCGATGTATGAACGTTAACGAGGCAAAGGGAGTATGTGAGGATCGTAGCAGGTGGGGTTCTGTGGTTTCAGCCTACCCCCGTGGGACAAGGAAAAAGGCGTATATATATACTACAACTACAACTCTTGTTATCAATTACAAGGATTGGTCTCGCCATTATAACGCATCATAATGGCGATACCAGTATTATCGTGCAATTCCGTTTACGCCTTGTGAGGAACAAATTTTTCAGGACAGGTAAAAAATAGTACGGAATGGGTACTAAATATACGTGGCAGAAACTTTCAATTACAAGAATAGTCCCGCCATTATAACGTTTATCTAAGTTCATATATGGAATCGCTATTTGATGAAATGCCTATTTCATGAAAAAGTTTTCAGCTGGCGATAGACTTCTGAGAACCTTAAAACCTGATCTAAAAATCTTGCTTTTTGTCACTAATCAAGATATTGAATTGAATGGAATTGATTTTAGAATCGACCTCAGGTGTGTCGCCTAATATTGATTACATCTTCAAATGTATCAATGAAACTTTTTTAAATAGACTATTAAAACTTTTGTTTGAAGTTAAAAAAAGTTCTGATTTTCAACCTGAAAATGACTTTTGATTTTATAACATACTTAAAGTGATTTTAACAGCTACATGTATACCATAACTGTGGCTTGTAGGCATGTTTAATCAATTTACTAGATGGAGCGCCGCCGCCGGTCGACACGGAATCGAAACTATGGCCCTCCTTCAAAATTGGTTGCGCAGCCTTGCTCTTAAGGCAATCTAAGTTCTTGTCGGTTATTGTGCAAGCGGCATGCGTCAGTCACGAGACATTTTTTCCAGTTTCGTCGTATGTATGCTAATTGACGGGCCGCCGTATTGGGCAGCGGCGGCCTGACGAATGGATGTACTGCGGTGGGGGCTCACCTGACAGTGACATTAGCACGAAAAGTGACGTGTCATGCAAAGGGTCAAGTAGCTTTGAGCCACGAGAGAGGCAACTGCTACACATTAACTGCTTTGCAAATTAATACGGTAGGCCATATAGCCTCCATTAAAATCAAATGCGTGCACTGACTGGATAGGACTACTCAATCTGTGAGGTTCTTTCCTCAAAATACCACTTCAGACATCAATACGTATAGTCTTCACATGATCTGACCAAGATTATGTCTGGACTTTAAAAGAGACCTCTGAGTTTGTTTCAGCCCTTTTCCAAGAGTCGTCACATAGGCAACTACGACCTTATCTAGTTTTTAAAATATTATTATGATTGACGTGTAAAAGTGTTTGTAGGTACAAATCTACTTTCATAAATAAAATCATTTAACATCAACCATCAGTGGGGACAGTAACAGTTACAGACTGATCATGCCATAGCCTCCGTACGTGCCTAGTAATGATAGCTTCTATGAGATTCAATGTAATAAAAATTGGCTTCAGTTAAAGCTTTTATTGATCTATCCTGTGTGTGATGGTGGACGTTGAACGCGATCTGAAGGACGGGATGATTGACCATCTGGGTGGTTCTGACTGACTGGAGTATTGTCGCCTATGAGCCTGATAATGTGGTGATTGATCGATTTGAGGGGATTGTGGCTAAAAATTACAGCCGCACGGGTCAATCGACCGCGGGTAGGTTTTTAAGAACTTGTCATCAATCAACCACACAGCTCGATCGGTCGGGTTAAGCTACGCTTGCCGCGGTTGGTAGGTAGATGGGTACACCAAGACCCCTCCATGGCTCGGAAAACACTTTAAGCCGTTGGTCCAGACTATTATTTGTGGATCTTTGACAGTCGTTACTGGACGTCAGAAGCTCAAAAGTCTGACCACCAGTCTTACCAGCGGGTATCGTATTACCAAGTAAATGGGTTATGGAGGTCAAATAGACAGTCGCGCCTTGTAAAATACTGGTATGCTACTGAATCCAGTTAGACTGGAAGCCGACCAGAATATACTTGGGAAACTACATACTAGGCAGATGAAGAGATAATAGAAAATTGATTACATTATAACCGTACAATGTTCTCATTGCTGGGACACGGGACTCCTCTCAATAAGAGGAAGTGGGCCGTAATCCACCACGCGGGCCCAGTGCGTGTTGGTAGATGTTATATCTTCAAATTTTCATTTCTAGGACATGCCGGTTCCCTCACGCTGTTTTCCTTCACTGTTACTCAAATAATTGACACCAAGTAAAGCGCATGACTAGGTTCGAACCTACGACTTACTCCGTAAGTCACGGCCACCACTGGCACTGCTCAGAAATAAGATAAGAAGAGATAAAAATAGCGCAAAAGCAAAGGCGCCTAATGAATAATATAGCTCGCGGACGATAATATAGTCTCACCTGTCATTAGCCAACACAATGATCCCGCCGCCGCCGGCGCGAAGCAGAGCGTCACTCTGCGTAAACGATGACGCGACGCTTATCAGCGGTTATCACCCCGCGAGCCTCGCACCTCGTGCTCGTCCAGTCGCGCGCCCACGCTTGTCTCAAGCGCACGTGCCCCGCGCACCGTGCAGCTTCGCTCCGCTCGCTCCCGTAACTACACAACACCCGTAAGTGTCAAACCCCACACAACTTCGCTCACTGCCCGTCGGCACTCCAACATGTAACTAAACAAATGGTGTTCCATTTTATTGTTTATAGGTAGAATATAGCTCGTCGTGACCGCTGTTGCTTTATAATATTTGTGGAAAATTGGAGTTTTTCTTAAGTGTACACAATATGTGAGTCACTGGAAACACACCAAGTCGGCAAGGACGCATCATCCCAAAGCAAATTTGTCGGTATTAGTGTATCAGCTCGGATAATGTTATCGCGTTAGATGCCTCTGCTTCTGATGGCCGAGCGTACTATCGTTTGCCATGGAATCCGTTGTTTTTCGTCACAAATTTCGTAAATGGTTGTTGTGACAAAACCATTGAGTGGTTATACAGGCGCAACTTAACTGAAGGTGTTCATTGAGAATTGTTTTATGATAATGACGGCACGGACACTGCAGGTCATATTCTAGTACCTAGTGAAGTTGTGAATATCTCCGTGAGACTGGTGGCAAGAATTTTCGTGAGAGAGATATATGTCAAGCTGCGATACGGCGAGCCTTTGTAAACACACTGCTAAGTGTTTGCCAGTTAGCTATGCGGGTAGTTGCTATCCGACAATGACACTATTCTCACGCTTACGGAAATCTTACTATATTTGTTTTACATAAAAGAATTACTGTTGTCTTAACATGATTGTGTCGTTTGAAGCCGTATTCGAGACTACTTTCGTGAGGTGTAGAGCTAACCGCATGCTCGCAGGCGGAGGTTAGTGGCGATTGTTATTGTGCTATTAGTAACACTTAGTAATTGTCTATTGTATTGGCTGTTCATTAGTTTGTAGTGTCGTGAATGCCACCGCATCTTTCAAAAGGTTTCTAGGAATACATCGGCGCAAGAGTTTCACAACAGAGATTGGAAACGAATGAAAACCTTTTTACTCAAAATGAAGACACGCTAGTTTATGAGAATCTATTGATGGTAATCTCACTAGTGCCTATTATAAACACATAGTTATGTAGCGATGAATATTAAACAGTGATATAACAGAGATAATTTATTTTATATAAAAATAAATGTATAGTCCTTCAACTGAAGAGCCTCGTTTACATATAAATGTAAACAAACAAACAAACAGAATATAACCTGTTTATAACTAGTAACTAACTGTAAGGCGACGACGACGGAGACGAAACCGCAGGGGGGGAAGGGGGAGGGGGCAAGGTCCATTCTTTTACGATTCGTTCACTAGAACAGCTGTTTTTGTTCAACAATTAAAAGGTTATGATCAATAGTTAACGGATTCATTCTACTATTTTAGATTTAACAACCTGATCATGCTTTTAACAAATGTTCTCAACAATGACACTAAGAATAGAATTCCTCGTAGTAATTTAAGATATTTCTATATATTTGTGGCTTAGTCGCGGTTGGTCCTTGGATGGATGAACATCTTTATGTACATACGAAGACCCTCACGTTAAGTCGCTGGTCCCGGCTGTCATACAAAGATCTAAAGGTAAACAGTATTTTTATCGGACCTATCAATAGAGTCTGAAGGAAAGTAGAAAGAAAAGAAAAAAAAAAGAAGATTGATTCGTTACAAAAACACGTGCATAGAAAAAGATAAGATCGCATACGATTTTTTATTTTTGGATATGACATCTCGTAGGTCAACCTAGGCGGTTACCGGCGACTTAGCCGGACTTGCCTTTGGCTACCTTAATAAGTTATGGCCTCCAAAAGTTAGTGACTACACGCTAAGGGCACCCTCTGTTAGGTACGGACCTCAGTTTAGGGGTCGCTGGAAGAGTGCAGTAAGGCACTGGCTGGAACGGAAGTACATAAGAAACATGAAAACAAAAAGATTTATTTTATACGAACAGAACATTGGTTGGCAGCTGCACGCCGTGAATGTGTCAAGAAGGCATTCCACTTAGCATGATGCTGTGCTATGTAGCACGTGACACAAGTAATGAGGACCATGGGACAAAGAAAGAGCTAATAATAACATGATTTTATTTCTGTGCGTAAGTTTTACGAACACTTTTCCACGTCAATCATATTTAAAAAAATAGGATAGGTCTGACTACTCTGAGAAGAAAGGCCGAAACAAAATCAGAGGTACCAAGGTGCTAAGTTTCCTTGTATCCATAACAACGAAACAGGCAGACTGAAGAAAAGGTGGAAGAACTGATGTGTGATTGAGGATATGATTTCCTAGGAGATGTGATTTCAGAGATGATAGACAATAATAATAACATATCTTTATTAGATACCATAGAGAGCAGTGGTGGAATAATAATAACTGGGTCGTGGAGGTCAGATAGGCAGTCGCTCCATGTAAAATACTGGTTTTCAGGTGCAACCGGTTAGACTGGAAGCCGACCCCAACATAGTTGGGAACAGGCTAGGCGGATGATGATGAGAGAGCAGTGGTGGCTCAATGATACCGGCTCTGACTTACGAGTTGTAGATTATGAGTTCAAACCCAGATCGGCTTATAACTTTGTGTATTTAATTTCATCACCACTGCTTTGAAACGCTGAAGAAAACCATCGTGAGGAAACCGTGATGGCATGGAACCTAAAATTCGAACACACATGACATTCACCAACTCGCACTGAGTTCGTGTGGTGGATAACCATTGAGTTGCTATTAGAACAGTCCGATGAGGACAGTGAAGAAGCCGTAAATTGTTACAGTAATGTGCCATGTCTCTGTCTAGATAATACTCAACGCTGTACGAGTATAGTGCGCTAAAACTCTGCTGTGCGTCTAATCGGCTTCAGTCCTTATCAGGATTAGTCGACGAGCCGATAATGGGCAGTAGTTGTCGTGATAATGGATCTCTGATGGACACGCATCTTCCTACTATCTCATAACTGATTAGCATTTTATGTTCAGTGAACCATCACTGAACATAAAATGCTCAGGTACCAACCTGAGAGCAGTGGTGGCCAAGTGGTAACGGCGGCGAGTTGTAGGTCGTGAGTTCAAACCCAGACAGGCGCTTTACTTTGTGTAAATTATTTCATCACCACTGCTCTCAAAACGGTGAAGGAAAACATCGAGAGGAAACCAGCATGTCCTAGAACCAAAAATTCGAAGACGTATGACATCTACCAACCCGCACTGGGCCCACGTGGTGGATTATGGCCCAATCCCTCTCATCGAGAGGAGGCCTGTGTCCCAGCAGTGGGAACATTATAGGCTGATGATGATGATGGTACCTGAGAGTGGAGCAGTGTGGTCCAGTGGTAACGCCTGTGACTTACAAGATGTAGGTCGTAGGTTCAGACCCAAGCAGACGGTTTACTTTGTGTAAATTATTTCATCAATACTGCTCTCAAAACGGTAAAGGAAAACATTGTAAGGAAACCGGCATGTACTAGAACCAAAAATTCGAAGACGAAGATGTAACATCTAGCAACCCGCAGTGGGCCGTTTGGTGGATTACGGTCCGTTCCTTCTCACAGAGAGGAGGCCTGTGTCCCAGCAGTGGGAACATTATAGGCTGATTATGCCTTGGTACCTACGTCTGCAACGCGGCTCCTTGGTTCCCGGTGGGACTCTGTTAAGATTTTTGCAGCAGCATCCTCTCGCCCTCTTACCAATAAGTCTGTTGTGTTCGCAACTTGTCGTTTCCTTCCTTAAATCTATATTAGATGTCATCTCAGTACCCTCCCCCCTCTCATCATCAACTGCCTAGCCTTTTTCCAACTATGTTAGGGTCGGCTTCCAGTCTAACTGGGTGCAGCTGAATACGATTCCTTTACATGAATCGACTGCCTATTTGATGTCCACAACCCTGTTATTGGGTAATAGGAGACCCCTTGCTAAGCCTGGTAGTGAGACATTCGGGCTTCTGTCGACCCGTAGCGACTGTTAAAGAAATACGAAAGACAGCCGAGACCAACAGCTTATCGTGCTTTTCGAATCACGGAGGGGTCTTGGTATGACCCAGCTACGGATAACCCGTGGCAAGTTGGCTAAAGGTCCTTTATAATTTCATAGAACACTAGATATCAGCGTTGCTAGCCAAGTAAATAAACCGAGTTATTCTTCCATATCTAATAAAGTCAGTAAAATACCTCGTCATTATTTATCTCGATTCCAAGATAGTTTATCAGTGGTTACTCGTAGTAATGTCATTCAAATCGGTTTCGCTTACAAGTGTATGATTATCTTAAACTATAGTTGATGAGATCTGCAACATCCGGTGATTATATCTTAACATGTTCACTACAAGTGTTTTCTACTCTAGTTCGTGTTTATTTCTTAATTTCATAAATATAATTTAGTTATTGCATTCCAAGATGTATAAAAATGTTCAAAGGGCTTCAAGTTAGGTACAGAAATATGGACCCTGGAAGGGAACTGCAAAACTATGAAATTTAGATAACTAAAAATAACATTATAGCTAATATTTATATAAAAATTAGGTAACAATTTAAATTAATTTAAACATAAAACAAGAACATAAATTGCAAATTTTTCCTTTATATCATACGAGTATGTGTTTTACTAGATTTTGTTTGCTAACACTTCGTGAATCGGTGAATCGTTTTGGGTAGGTAGTGGGTTCGATTCCGAGGTTGGGCAATGTTATTGGGTTTTTCTATGTGGAATTCTCAGCCCGGAGTCTGGATTTGCGTCCGGTTGATGGCGATAGGGTCGCCTCCTATTACATGGGACTTAAAAATAAGTGTCGAAATGTAGGAACACCTCGGCCCGATCCTGCGGAGAAACAAGGCTTAATGCTAAGGTTTTAATTCTCATCTTTTCCTTCTGGAACTTTTCAGTAGCAGCCTAGGAGTTAGGATTTATGTCCGTCAACTTGGCACAGTGGCTCGCCCCTATCTCATGACAGGTTCACATCCTTGCCTACTGTTCGGGGAATCATTGAGCATTTTGAGCCTCTAATGTTGCTGTCATCAAGTCACTGCTGGGACACAGACCTCTCTGTGTGAGGGAATGAGCCATAATAATCCGTGTGGGCCCAGTACGGGTTGTTGCTAGTTATTTCCTCACGATGTTTTCTATTGCGGTTTGGTAGATGTCACATGTCTTCGAATGTTTGGGTCTAGGATATACCGGTTTTCCAAAGATGTTTTCTTTCACCGTTTTGACAGCAGTGATGTTGAAATAATTAGCCCAACATAAAGCGCCTACCTGGGTTCGGAAAGCTACAACCTAAAACTTGTATGTCACGGCGGTTACTACTGGACCACGGGCTTGGAATACAGGCGTGATGAAATTCATTTCCCACAAGCTATGAGGCTCTGTCCAACGTATCCACTCGGCCTATCGCAGTCCACTGCTGGACTTAGGCCTCTCGCAGGCTGCGATACAACACCCTGCCCTCCGCATTCCAAATCAGATCAAAGAGACATTTTGCTTCGCTTGTCGATACGCGGTCTCCACTCACTCGGTCTTTCGACAAACATGGCCAGCCCATCTGCCACCTCAGTTTGCTTTCCCTGCAAGCTATGTCAGTAACTCCACTTCTTTTCTGGATAATTATTTTCGGATTTTATCCAATGCAACGAGGCTGAATTGGATTAATTAACAAAAATCTGTTGAAAGCCTGTAGCTTTGGACGCCAAATTAGCATATTATACCGACGTATTACGGCGGTATATATGCCCTGCTCCCCGGAGAGGTACGTCACGCGACGCTCTGTATGCCGTCTTTATATTTCGGCATTTTGACGTTTTTGCCTTGATTAAGTTTCTGTCTGTCCCAGGAGATTGTTCGCCATACGATGTTAAAGTTACTTGACCTTGCCATAGACCAGCCTTCCACAACCATTTTTACCTTGGAGAGACCAGAATATAGGGTGGTAGGGAAATCGACGCGCAATCTATTACTATGGATTCAGTTCATGGTTCTGAACTCCAAGCGTTGTAACTTTGCTGCGCCATACATCTTGTTCAGGTAGATCACTTTTCTATGAACTATCTATTTTTTGTTTTTGTAACCGACGTAAAATTATGCTCTAGAATCACATTTCTATGAAACAGCAGATTTTGTATTGACAACTGATGTTACATTTGTACGTTAGAATCATGTGCTGAATTAATGGTTACAGTTTGGCTTTGATGCCCCTGCTACCCTGTATGTGACGTATTAATTAGATACCAACCAAATTTTTGATTACGGCTTACCAAAAAACTGGCGTCGACCGTAGTTCGATTTCGACTCTACACTAAACTAGGGTTAGTTCTTGAGCGGCTGCGATACACATAACTAAAGAATATAGTCCCGGATCCATGAAATAGTCACATTTAAATGTAGTTTTTTAACTGCCATAAAGAAGACTTCTTTTTTGTTGGTTTCACCAGAACTCTGTGATTTATAAACCAATTTGAAACATTGTTCCTTCGTTTGAAAGGTATACTTATCGAGTGGTCCCATATAAATTAGGTCAAGTTCTCAATAAGTGGTTTTTGAGTTAGTTTCAATAATACGCACCTATTTCTTCCATTTAGTGTGTGCTGATAATGTTCTCATAAGTTCCTGTTACTATTATTACTTAGCTAGTGAAGGCATACAAATTTTAGTGAACTAGGGACTGTAAAAAGAAACGTAAAAACTGAAAAATATAAAAAAAATCGATTTCCAAACTCGGTGTTTTTGTATTTTCGTTTTTTCTGCCACCGACTTCCGAAATTAAAGTTATTTTTCACTTTGAAGTGTTTTATTTTATCGACATCAGTTGTTTATATAAAAGTTAGTTTTATATGTGCCGTGCTGGGTTCTTTCTTGTTTGTTAGTTATGTCAAGTTCAACTTATTATAATTATTAAGTATGCCAAAGTAAAACTTTCTTAATTTTGGAGTCCGTTCCCAAAATCGTGATAAACAGCTATCGATACCCAAATCCGTATTATTATCGATTGAGTTTCAATGTCACGCGACCGGTAATAGGCTTAGCAGTCAGCCGGCTCTTTCGTAACACGGTCGTGACGGTCATTGATCAATTTCTTACTTAACTTATAAAATAGTGTTCCTAGCTGAACGTTCGGTTAGCGGCGATAGCTCTACGGTGAGCGAGAGGTCGTCGGATCTGCGTTTAATGCTAATGAGTTCGTTGTAGACCATTTCAGACACCAATCTACATGTTTTTTACATGATTTGCTGAACAAGATTATATCTAAAAGAGACTCTGACCTTTGAGAGTGTTTCGGCCTTTCTTCTGACAGTAGTCAGATAGGAAAAGCTGACCTCATCTAGTTTAAGAAAAATATGATTGACTAGTTATTGACATAAAATCTAAATGGTTTTATTTATTAACTATTGACGTAAAGTGGATCTACTCCTAGCACAACACACAGACTTTAAACCAATTGTAACTCAGGATAATTGTAAAAAATTAGAAAAAGTTGTAAATAAACTGTTTTAAACCAAAATCTGTGGTTCAAAACCCGTTTCAAATTTGTTTTTAAAACGGGTTACTTTAAAACCGCGACCACTTTGGCCGTACATTAATTATTACTTATAACTTTAAAATTAAACTAAAAAGGCTAATTGAAATCATTCACCATTTTTACTAATATAACTGTGTGAAGTGATATCGTACTTATACTAAGTACTATTTTATTATTAGACACTGAAAAAAAAATTTGATTTGCGTATTTAATAAAATATACATTTTAAAAATATGGTCTAGCTATGTCTCAATAAAAAAAATAGTCTGATTGGTTTTTACTCAGCCACTGCATATTTTTAGCATGTACCGATATATTTTTATTATTTATTTCTGATAAACACACCAACGCCACTGTCACTTACAATATTCGTGTAAAGTCTCAGTGCATTCCATTTAAAAATAAATTTTATACCAATAATAAACCGCTATGCTTGGTTTTAAATCGTTTTAAACCAAAAACACGAATTTAAACCAATGAGGGTGTTCTTGAATATTCAAACCACCAGTTGGCGCCACTTTGACAAGAGGTCTTCCAGTTCGACAATAATCTCAAAATAATTGATGTCATTCGTTTCATTCATTCGTTCACCATTCAGTCTGTAGGCGCTTTGATACTTGACAGGTGCCCGGACCTGACGTCTCAGTGCTGCCAAAACCCCTGATTGGTTTAAAATCCGTTCTTCATCTATACCTACTCAGGAATGAAACCCAAAACTGCGGATTCGAATGCTGCGGTTCTTCCCACCAGATCAAAACACAGGAAAATATCTAATATTAATATTTGACTCCGTACCGTAGGCCAATCTAACACTCGGTCGATACTTAGGTAGGTACATAATTAATTAGTTATCAACATTTTCCTGTTAACTGTACCCACATTTCTTACTAGGCTATCCAAATATAGATTTCCGTCATCTTTTTAACTACAGTATGTATTAAATATTTTAGAGCCTAGAACATTTGGCATTGAGTATCTATTGTAATTACTTTTTCAAGAATAATTGTAAATGCTTGTTAATTAGAGTTATTATTATTATACAATCATAAATATGGTCTCGAGGGTCAATCGATCTGGTTAAGCTACGCTTGCCGCGGTCAGTCCTTGGATAGGTGAACATCTTTACATACCAAGACCTCTCCGTGCCAGCACCCTAATTGCGTAACTCACGATTGATCATAATTGGTTTCGTCTTCACAGTTAAACAATATTCATTGCGTTATTTATGTTGTCGAACAGACACATTTCTCGAACATATGAAGCAATGGTTTAACAATCCGTTTCAAAACGATACAGATTATGATGAATCGTGAGTTACGCAATTAGGGTGCTGGTTCCGGCTGACATTCCTAGATCTTCGACAGTCGTTAGGGGTATCGTGGGGTACCGTGTTACCCAGTGGGTTGTGGAGGCAACATAGGCAGTTGCTCCATATAAAATACTGGTATTCTGCTGCATACGGTTAGACTGGAAACCGACACCAAAAATAGTTTGGAAAAAGGCAGGCTGTTGACGATGATACAAGAATAAGTAGGATTATTAGTCCATTCGCCCGATTTTGTTCGCTCGAATCGGGCGAATCGACACTTTAATTAATATCCTATTTTCTATAGGCGACACGCACGAAGTTGATTTGATTTTTGATTATGACAATTGAGTTATGTTAAAAGTTCACTGCAAGTACATGCGGCGGGATTTATCGAACCCAGTATGGAGAATCCAACAAAATGTACTCCAGTGCATTGAAAATTTCACACTGTTCGATAGGTATTCAACTTTCGGTAGTGCCTTAAAGATTCAGTGCGCGAAAAAATCCCGACGTGATATTACTACGTACGTGTGAATGTCAACTTATGCAGGTATATTTAACTACAGTCTCGTTTACAAGTGTATATTTAACGTAATTAGCTGCCTTTATGCGAAAAACTGTCAAACAGGTCTGAGTGTTGACCGTGACTTATTATTGGTGGGCGGTGCTGTGACCCTATGCGGTGATTAGCCAATCAGCGACTTGTTAGGTCGGTAATGGTTTAAGTTTTGGCGGGATTATTTGGATGCATTTTTGTTTGTTACGTTTTCTACAGTTTGCAGCATGCTAATTGTGAGCCATTTTGAAGGATATTCATGTAATCCATTGTTGCAAAATTTGTCTGCTCTACATCGTAAATAACGCAATGAATGTTGTTGATATGTCAAAATGAAAGACGCAAACCCCTCGTAGGTCTCTGTCAGGTGGTATGCTGGTCAAAATATTATTCGCTACCGTAACTTATATAGTTTTACACAATTATAATTAAAAAAATCATCAATACAGCTCTCTAAGTTCATATTTATAATCCCATTGAATGTATATTTTATGAAAAATGGGATTATAAAAATATGAACCAAATGGAAGACCAAAAAAAAAACGATGGATTGACTGTGTCAATGATGATTTGGTTAGAAAGCGGGTAACTACGGAGATGACGACTAATAGAGAAGTGTGGAAGAAAAAGACATGTTGCGCCGGCCACAAATAAATTGAGATCAAGAGAATGATGGTGAAATACAAAATGTTTCAATGGGATTGTAATTCTGTAAAGTCATATGTGTTTCGATCGCGAATCATGTTTTAATGAGCATACAACCTGGAACTGACCTGCAGATTGGTATTGGCATAGAATTTGAAGCAAGTTCCACTAACGACCGGTGATTATATTGAAGATTCCGGCTACTGGGACCGCAATTAACTCGAACCGCGGTCCCAGTCGCCGGAATCCTCATTATATTATCTGGTATATAACGACTGGGTTGTTCAGTTTACTAGACTGCACTAGTTTGCTAGTCAACGTCGACGCAGAAACAGGATTTTCAACTCTCTGTTTTAAACCTACCATTGACAATCCAACAGAGTGCACCTCAGCACGTCGAAAAAACACACTGTTCGATAACCAAATCTCGGCGCAACGCAGTCGTTGAAGATACAGTCCGCAAAAAAATCCCGCCTCGATTTTATTACGTCCGTGGGAACGTGGGTTAAGACAGCTGGCTGTCGTGTGGTTATACATAAAGTAGGGAATTATGTCTGTAGAAAAACCCGAATATAAATGCAGGGTAGCAGGTATGTACAACGACGCGCAAACTGAAACCATGAATTGAACATATACTCGTACCTACATGATTCTAGGGCTTTTTAGTCGACTCCCACGAATTAACTCGCCCGGATTGGGCGGATCGTCACATCTTAATAATGTAATATATTCTATAGGCGAATTGCCTAATACGTATTTCTGGAATTGTCGATTTACCCACAAATAAGTTAAGTGCGTGCGAGTCTCCTTTAAAAATATTAAAATATTTAAACGATGATTTGTGGGCGAGTTAATTCGTGCGACTCGACTAACAAGCCAATTCTATACCTAGCGTAGAAATTTTGCGTCAAACACTACCAAGGTACCTAAGTTACAATTCTATGTTCCTGCCATCAACGGTAGGTATCATAACTATATGGTATGCAAACGGAACTGTGTCTCTAAATACACCATTTCAATTCCCCGTGTGTGCATCATTGTGATGTAAATCTACACTTCGTAACATTCAGTTATAAAATTAGCAAATGACGAATTTATACGTTTCGTTTCTCAAACGTGTCACACACCAGACACGGCCAGACGGTCAGGTCCACACAGATAGGCACTGTCTCTAGGATATTTTGGATTTATTTCGCTTGTCATGTTTGTTTTTTTGGGTCTAATTGTACCCGTTTCCTGTGGGCAGATTGTTTTGTCATATATTTTAGTTTTATTATTTGTTTTTTTCAATAATATGATTTATATATTATGGTATTTATCTAAGTCGACACTCACTTAGACGTAATAAAATCGCAGCGGGTTTTTTCGCGCACTGGATTTTCAACGCACTGCTTACAGACGAAAGTAGAAAATCAAACAGGAAAACACACTGTTCAATTTTCGACACGCTGAAATGTACTCTGAGGAATTCTCAATGCTCGGATTAACACCGAGTGTTGTAAATACAGTGCGTGAAAAAATCCTGCCACGATTTTGTTACGTCCGTGTGAATGTCGACTTATTTTATAGCGTAGCGTAACCTGAGTAAATATATACCTAAATAATATTAATAAAACGGTTGACTGTTAATATACATTTAGAGATACAGATTGATGTAGAGAGTGGTGTGATGTACTGATGACTGGTACCTAATACCTATCTAATTATGTTTAGCTTCTAGTACTTTATCTATATCATTATTATCAATACTTTCAATAAACCCTTTAATAAAAAACCTATTTTATTTTATTATTTGCCATATAAGGTCGATGTGTACCGGAAATTGTCAAGTATCAACTAGACAAGGTATATTTAGGTACGAGGTGCAATCATTGTCAACGGTTAGTGCGATGTCATCGTTATGTAATACAACTAGATGGCTTATAAGTCGATTTACACGATTTACTCAACCGGAGCAGGCGAATCAAATCTTTTACATACTCGTAATATATACTAATTTCTGTAAGTGATTCGCACGATAGCAATTAAATTGTGGGTGAATCGGCAACTACAGAAATACGTATTAGGCAATTGGCAAGTTTTGAATTTTATAATTTAGTAATAACGTTAATTAGATTTTCTACTTTTACACATACTCTTCCACAGAATCCTCGTAATATTATAAATATGAAAGTTTATATGTTTAGATAATTTGGATGTTCATTACTCAATCACGCAAAAACGGCTGAACAGATTCTCGTAATTTGGCACAAATATAGTTTGAAACCTGGAATAACACAGGCAAAAGCTAGTTTAATTATATTATTTAAAACAGTCGATTCGCCCGTTTCGGGCTAGTAGTAACGTCTTGCGAATCGAGTAATATACCAACAACATCAAATTATGTAGGCGTTTGTTTATTTATCATTATTTATGTGAAAATATTAATTATATTTTATTAATATTTTCACAAGAACATATCAGAAAATGGTGAAACGAGCGATTTTGACCATTATATTGAAAGATTGAAAGTCTTTTCAGTACAAAAGATTCAGTTCTGTTCGTGATTTTTTTTTATCCCTGAGCGCGATTTTAAGTGAACCTTCTGTAAACTTTGATATGTATTAAATTGTACTGTGCTCGAATCCGTGGTCACGCGACGTGAGGGCATTGACCGTTTTCAGAGTAAGTAACGTCTATTCCGCAATGTTTGTGATACATTGTGCGTTCTCCAGCAGTTGTTGATTATAGCTGTTGTGGCTACTGCGGAATGGTAGCGTTACGGTAAGTGTAGTGTCTTTTGTCGTGTGATGCTAAAGTATAGGTATAGTGCTTGGATGAGTAGACCGATCTTCATCCGGTAGTTGTGTTGGTTTCTATGATATCTTGTTTCTTAATTACGTTTGCTATGTCTTGTTACTTAGTCACAATTATTTTAGTTCTTTTAGTTTCAAAATTGACGAAGTACCTACTACGCTAGACACTTAAACGTGTGACTGTGTGCGTGCGTGGATTAGTAATGTGAACACAATTTTCTAAAACAATCATTATAACTAATCTTCTAAATAAATAAAAAGAAAAGTCCTGACTGACTGACTGACTCATCAACGCCCAGCCCAAACCCTTGGACCTAGAAAGCTGAAATTTTGCACAGAGGTTCCCTTTATAATGCAGACAAGGAATAAGGAATGATTTTTCTAAATTCAACCCCTAAGGGAGTTAAATAGGGGATCAAAGTTCCGCGCGGGTGAAGCCGCTGGCAAAAGCTAGTTTCGTATATTTAAGTTTATTAGCACATCAAGCTACCCCAATCTGTCTTTCTTTAATGGATGTTCAACTTTATTACGTAAGCATAAGGTCCATGTTAAATTGGGAAAACTTGACAGTTTGGGGTAGCTTCATGTGCTGGCGTCTGTTCTAAGTACCAGGTTTAATATTATTGTCAGATTTCCGGGCTCCTAACCTAGGTACGCAGACCTGTATTTTGGGAGACGGAGATTTTGCAGCTTCAATTTAAATAATACAATATAACCGTGACTTTCAGTTGGTATACAACGGTTGTTAACACAGAAAATGTAGTGAATGAGTCGTTGTGTATCTAGGAGTGTGTATATGAGTGTAGTTTGTGTGTATGTGAAGTGTGAGTGTTTGATAAGCTTTCATTCAAAGTTGGTTTGATAAAGTTAAGATTCTATGGACAATAGTTATAACTTAACTCACCAGAAAATGGGCAGCAGTGTTCTCTATGCATTTGACCACCATACTGCGATCGCCAACCCGCCTGCCAAGCATGGCGATTATGGCAAAACCCGCGTTTTGGGGGAGGCCGATGTCCAGCAGATGATGAATTATAACTTAAGGGTAAGAGTAATTTTCTTAATTACCAAGTTGCCAAAGTCAGTTACAGAACTTAGGGATGGAAAGTTTAAAACGCACATCAAACGTGTCCTTATCAAAAAAGCATAAATATTATAAGATAAAAGATTACGTTGAAGACAGGGAAGTTTGGCATTAATTCCTTCTGCACATGTGGCTTCCCTGGTACCTCATTAACAGCATAACTATGTGAAAGTCTATTAACTGCTCTCAAATACAATGTTCTTTTTTATTCTTTTTATTTTTACAATGCTGACATATTCTCGTCATTATTTGACAATTATACATCAATTTTAATTTCGACTATTTTTAGTGATTGTCATGGAAATCATGTCACTATGTTTAAATAGTTTCATTTTATTTATGTAGATTATTCAACATATTGTGAATGAGAGAACGTTGTAAGCCTAACAGACAAGACGATTTTCTATTCTGTATTCGTCTAAGTACCTGGTATTTATTGACAGGCCTGCGCTGTCCTCCCATACATTTTATCTCTGTAATTTGAAAAAATTGTTAAAGCCAATTATTTTTAAAAGAGTTACCGTGGAGTTTCTTGCCGGCTCTTCTCCAAGTGCACCTAGCTTCTGACGTTTCTTAAGTGCCCATGCAGGTTTATGTGAAATAAAATATTTTGATTTTAATTAATTTTAATTTCATGATTTTTATGTCTTTACCAACCCGCACGGGGCCCGCGTAGCGGATTAGGGTCCACTGGCTCTAACAAAGGAGGCCTGTGTCCCAGCAGTGGGAACAATATAGGCTGATTATGATTGATGATGATTGATCTTGCACAATTTTATTATACGTGCGTGGAATTTTTTGCGTGAATTGAATTAATAAAAAATGTTTTGTATATAGTGGTTAAAACCACCACAGCATTGGTCCGTGAAAACGTCTAACTGCACCAGACGTAGATGGCGGGATGAACTTGACGCGTATGCAACGTGGAACATAATAAAATCATCGCAACACCTCATACACCCAATTAGAGTACCTACCTATTGAGTTAAAAGCATATTACAATGACCTAAAACATTTTTTTGAACTGTTATTATTAAGAAAATCGTGTTGACATTAGCATTACTTTATGCATTTAAAATTAAGCCTTAAATTAAATAATCATTTATTTCAGGAAATTATTCCCATACAAAGCGGTACAAATTACACGGAAATATTAATAAAAATACATTCTAAGTACATTATAATAATATTACACATAAAAACATTGCATTACAAATAAATAATAAATTAAAGTTAATAAAAAATAAAATAAAGTTAAAGCACATTCACAATTCATTACGTTAAAATTCATTCGATTCAATTTAATATTTTTTTTTAAACAATACATAATCATTTAATAAATGGTGACGAACTGGCATGCAGGTGCATCCACCTCTCCAACAACACCGAGACTCGAGATAAGAGTTAATATTTTTTGGCTCGATCAGCGCTAGGTATGGATTTTTTTTTATCAAATACCTAAAATTACTCAAATCAATTCAGTAGTAAATTAGTAACTTTTGTACTTTCAGGTTTTGCGTTTATTATGTTACACCTTGTAGATTAGCTAGAAGTTATGTGAGCAGTAGTAAATTGAGTTAGTTGGTCCAACCGTGTCGACATACATATTTTGCTTACCAGGCAAACTGATGACTACAGTGACTTCTTTAAGTAGGTACTTACTAGGTCTGCTGACATCGAGGACAATACATTTAAACCGTAGCATTAAACTTTTCAGGTCAGTGAACTGTCTGAGCCTTAAATAAGGTACACTCTAAACTTCAGGCAACTGTTTCACAACCAGTCTTACCTAGGGGTATCCTATTACCCAGTAACAGGATTGTGGAGGTTAGATAGGCAGCCGCTCCATGTAAAGTACAGGTATTCAGCTGCATCCGGTTAGACTAGAAGTCAACCCCAAAATGGTTGGGGAAGGCTAGGCAGGTGATGAACGTGAATTTTTGGCTAAGTTAATTAGGATCATATAGAGAACGAAATTGTCAGGATACACAGGTGATACACGTTTTCATTTAAAGAAACCCTAAATAACATAATCAGCCTATAATGTTCCCACTGCTGGGACACAGGCCTCCTCTCTGTGAGAGGGAGTGCGCATAATGCACCACGCGGGCTCAGAGCGAATTGGCAGATGTAACATGTCTTGGAAGGAATTTTTGGTTCTAAGACATTTCTTTATTTTTATCTCACGGTGTTTTCTTTCCTTTCCTGGATTTAAAACTACAAACCTTTTACACGTCAATCATAGTTTAAAATGATGAATAATGCAGTGCGAATGAGCCTCAACGCAGCGAAAAAACACGGTGTTCGATTTGAGACTCTCGGCGGTAAGAAATGTGTCGAAAGTCCAGTGCGTACTTAATTCTGGAGACAACGCGGTTTCCTTTTGTATTGGTAAGTTATTTTTAGTGGTTGTACGGTACTGTAGTTGTGTTTGGCTAAGGATCACGTTACGTGCCTCGGAAAACACGTTAAGCTGTTGGTCCCGGCTGTCATTAGTCGATCTTTGACAGGTCGTTACAGGTCGACAGTAGCCCGAAAGTCAGGCACCCAGTCTTACCAAAGGGAATCGTATTAGGTACCTAGTAACTAGGTTGTGGAGGCCCGATAGGTAGCCACTCCATGTGAAATTCTGGTATTCAGCTCCACCCGGTTAGACTGGAAGGTGACCCCAATATAGTTGGGAGAAGGCTAGGTAGATTGTTTGTATTTTAGTTGTGTCATAAGTTTCAGTTTCTATTACGTCACAAAGCAGATTCTCATTTGGTTTTAGCTAAATACACATATTGTGACTAAGAATAGAAATACAATATAAATAAGTATCTAGAAATAGATATATATCAACAGAATAAATACAACGTTTCGCTCAAAGATAGTAAAAATCATATTACAATACAGTAATTATGACACGACATCTGTCTAGCCTTTTCCCAACAATGTTGGGGTTGGCTTCCAGTCTCACCAAATGCATTTGAACACCAGGACGTTACATAGAGCCACTGCCTATCTGACCTCCAAAACCCAATAGCTAGGTAACAAGATACCCGTCGGTAAAACTGGTTGTTTGGGCTTTTGACGACCTGTAACGACTGTCAAAGATCTACGAATAGCGTATCGTGCTTCGAGAGGCACGGAGGAACCTCCATATGTAACGATGGATTGGCCATCCACGAACCTTCGGTCTACCCATTCGGCTGTTACAGTTTAGGCCGAGCTCTTCCGAATATTACAATTCAGTCACAGAGTCAAAATTACAAAACAGAACGAAATACGAAGTAGGCACAATATATGCAAAACAAATACTCTTTGGAGGTCCTATTCAGTGGCTCATAGGCCAACTGAGGATAGATCACAGTACCTCATCATTCTCCTATCATTACCCCAATTTCTTCTTCTACGTCTTTCTCTTCCACACTTCTCTATCAGTCGTCATCTCGGTTGTTGCCCAATTCTCAACCATATCATCTTTCACACAGTCCATCCTTCGTTTCTTTGATCTTCTGTCAAGACCCTTTTCCTATGAAACGGGTGGAAGTATCATGTCGACGGACTCTACGTACAATCCCCTAAGTGGTAGATACGTGATTTGCGTGTTTTGTTTTCGTGACCTTCATTCAGGCCAGCCTATAATATCGTTTAGTTTAGCAAAAATAAGTCTAACATGGAAAAATGCACTTTAAATCCAGGGTAAGTTTTTATCCAGTGCGCAAACTGTAACCATGAATTCGTCATATCATTCTAGACCCCCTACCGCAGATTAGAAACACGCGTGTATCATGTTCTATTTAATGTAATTTTATGATATACAGGAAAAGTTTTTATCCAGTGCGCAAATTGTTACCATGAATTCAGCATATCTAGATACCCTAGCGCAGAAATTTTTCGCCGGTTGAACAAAAAAAGAACAGCTGTTTCATACATTTCGACCGCGTAGGTATTGCACTTTTCTATGAAACAGCTGATTTTTATTTTTATAACCGGCGAAAAATTTCTGCGCTAGGGTATCTAGATATGCTGAATTCATTTTAACAATTTGCGCACTGGATAAAAACTTTTCCTGTATATCATAAAATTACATTAAATAGAACATGATACACGCGTGTTTCAAACTTTGAAGTGCTCTCCTGTAAAATTTGTAATTTTTAATTAGGGGATTATAGGTAGGGACCGTCGATGTTTACATAAGTTAATTTTATATACCTACGTTGGTCTACGTTCCCAAAACGATCTAAAAATATTGGGTCATTTATTTTTCTCACTCACAAGTTAATCAAAACCTCAGAGTTCGTCCAGTTGCAATGGCAAGAAGCAATGTCTCGCAGCTCAAATAAAGGAAAACGTCCAAAATTTTATTTTATTGATTACAGGCATCCATTTTGGGTTCTTCATTTCATCGTCGGTCATGCAAATTTTTGATTTTCACTTTCATTATTTGTTCCTCTTACTAATAAACACAGAATTTAAGTTGTTCCAAGTTTAAACCCATGAAAATGTATGATTATCCCTTTGTTATTCCTGGTATAACTTTATTCCGTGTTTCTTAGTAAGAGGGTGGTGTCTACCTAAGTGATATTTTCTTACAAAATATTACTTTTATACTGTAACTAGCTTCTGCCCGCGGTTTCGCCCGCACGGATGTCGACATTATAACATAACATCACGCCTTGTTTCCCGCGGGAATGGGCAGAGGTCAACTTATAGTGGTATATTTCGCTTGTGATGTTTAATGCTCATGTAAAAGAGGGCGAACCTATTGCCATCAATTAGGCACAAATTCAGACTCCAGACTGCTCCTGCAAAATTTCGGACAGAATAACCCAATAACATTTTGCCTGACCTGGGAATCGAACCCAGGACCTCATGCTCAGGCAGTAACGCTTGCGACCACTAGAAACGAGGAAGTGACGACGATTATAATCCAGTAAATATTGTGTTACTAATTACTATGTACACTTCTTCCCAGCTAAAGCACTACGAAGTGGTGTAGGGTGGGCGTTTCAGGCGGCTGTCTTATGTAATTTTGCAGTTCAAAAAGTGCTGATTCTCAGCTTAATTTGAATAAGTTACTAATGTTTTTTTCTTACATATTTTATTCAACATGCAGCCTGCAAATTGCAATAAGCGTAAAAACATGTTATTTTCGAGGGCTACCCTGGCGAAAGTCACATTCCCTAGAGGTGAATGTGGAGACCAAAATCAATGGGCAAATAATTCTTCGTACAACTAAGATAAGTCCGGACATGTTTTATCTTTGATCAAGGAACTAACGGTACGCTTATTAACAGTAATTACATCAGAAAATTGCTTCTTTCAAGAAAACTGGACGATTTTCCTTCCCATTCCCTTTCCCTTTCTCCTGGCCAGCTACGCAAATGATGAGCCGAAACATTTCGTGGAACCATTTTAATATTTAACAACATGAGGAAACAAACTTATCTGATTGTTTCGTATCTCATTTATCACAAACACTTAAACAAATCTACGTGCTAGAGCGGGACGGACGTACTACGTCCCTCGACCTTTACGTCGTAACTCTTAATGGTCACGTAAGAGAGATTAAACTTTATGTCTTAGCCATAGAGTTTGATTTTAGGTTTAGTGCGAGGTGGTTGTGGTGTTACGGTTTTGAGACTGTAGGTCAGGGTTGAGGCGTGGAGGTCACAGCGGCTTCCGAGTTGATGGCATTAGTTGCGATCAGACATGCACACAATGGCGGAATATCACGCGATCTGGTGACGATCTGATGGTATCGAAACTTCGTCGGACTACCAATTCATCGAATTGAATGATCTGAAAGATGTTACTGCAATATGATTCACGACCGTCACAGATATGGCTTTACGAACTTAAATGAAAAATTAATTCCATGGGATTAAATTAATTTACAGAGTTATATTGATGATTTTAATTCTAATAATACTTACGTGTTACGGACGCGAATATTATTTTGTTTACCAAACAGCCTGACACTGACCCAGTGTATATGCTGGCTAATAAATGGAAATTGCAAAAATATTATGAAAATTTGAATTTCTTGGGTTACCCCGGCGCTTCCACTTTATTCACTTACTTAGTCCGCACATAACATTGTATTCACTTACTTCGTCTGCACATAACATTTTATTCACTTACTTTGACTGCACATAATATTTTATTCACTTACTTCGTCTGCACATAACATTTTATTCACTTACTTCGTCTGCACATAACATTTTATCATATAAGAAACCATTTCCATCATTCACCATTCTCCTGCTCTTATCCCAATTTATGTCTTTTCCTCCACACTTCTCTATTAGTCGTAATTTCAGTAGTCACACCCTTTCTAACCATATCATCATTCACACAGT
This sequence comes from Polymixis flavicincta, assembly GCA_949987655.1. Taxonomy (NCBI): domain Eukaryota; kingdom Metazoa; phylum Arthropoda; class Insecta; order Lepidoptera; family Noctuidae; genus Polymixis; species Polymixis flavicincta. The sequence continues at coordinate 1,602,231 of OX465171.1, read as the reverse complement.
CCATCCATCATTTCTTTGGTCTCCTCCTACCCCTATAGTCATCGACATTCATACTCAAAACGATATTTTTCTCATTCTTCCGTATCACATGCCTACACAACTTTTTAGCTATCGGTGCCGCTTTCAGACTTCCTCTTATGTACTTATTTCTTTTTCTATTCATATCGTGTAACGTATAGGAGACCTTTTCCGATTAGTCTGAAATCGCCGACTCCCAGTGCGCTAGAGTGTTGGAGATTCAATACATTCTCGTTTTGGGAAGAAACCTTCGAGCAGAGTACTTAACACACACTTAATACTGTGTGCAATTATAAGTATCAAGTTTAATAGAATATTTTTTAATTAAATAAGTCGCCCCCGACTGCATGAAATTGCATATATTATAAGTATTACGTTTAATAGTCACCCTCTTCTAATAAAATTTTCTTGTTACAATTTTAGTCACTTTTTACGCAGTCGCCTTTTTTATTTAGTTTTTACTGTATACTTTTAGTAAGTGTTATGATTTTTCACGTTAACAAGACTTATTATACGATTAAATAATCGCGTAAAAACTGTATCACCCTTTAATAAAAGTTAAGTGAGAATGGTTGCTAACCAACTTTAAATCGATTTGGATCCTAAATGGTCATTCAAAATTAAAATGAAATTAAATGAAACTTAAAGATGATTTTCAATGCTTCTGGTTGTCTCCATATTGAATTTTGATTACTGTCATGTCTTTAGTGATACTCGCAAGATTAAGACTAATCAATTGACGTAGAAATCATCAAAATCGGCCCACGCGTTTGTTCTCCAGAGTGCCACATACAGGATTTGCGTCGTGCTGTTGGGTCAAGCCCAATAAGCACTTCTAAAGTATTCAATAACAGTTCAGCATCCTAATAATGGAATGCACTAACAACCATAATTACTGAAGTTTTAATGAATATCGTGGAACATTCACGTTGAAAACTACTGAATTATTCGCAATTAAATCAGCAGAAAATATATTTTACACCAACATGCATTCTTGGTCTCAATTCTCGTAATTTTAAGAACGTTCACAGTCTGATCTCAGTCTCAACCTGTCAAAATAACTCAATCTTCAATACATTTTTGACAAGTTTTTGACATTTCGTTGTCGCCGAGATGAGACTGCGAATAGATTTTGAACGTTTTTAATTAGTAGAATTGGCCTTCTTGTTGCGTATATGATTGGTTGTGATAGAATGGTTTGTGGGGCTTGTGGCTAAGTAATAAACAGCCGCACAGGTTAATCTACGCTTGACGCGGTTGGTCCGTGGATGGGGGACCATCTTTGATTCCTACTAGAACCTTGTGGGAATCAGTTGTTCTAAGGTTGAGGAAGACTATCCGCTCGTAATACAGTTATATACTAGTACGAGGGGATAGGGCGAATCAGTCCGAAGACAGCCAAACTACCTATCTATCTTTACAATCTACCATCTCACATTCTCCAACTGTTGTCCAAATTTTTATAGTCGAAATATTTTCTTTAAGCGAGTATTGTCTATTTTGTGTTATTTATTAAGTTACTCTGTATGGTTGTCTCTTATTTGTGAATAAAGATTATTATTATTCCCTTTATTTCAATAAATACATACAAATTACATTTTTAAATATTAGAGTATAAAATATATAAAAATATTTAAAAATATAAAAAATAGTAGCCCACCGGTATCGGGAACAGGGTCCAAGCTACCGGCGGTCAGGGCCCCAGAGAGAGGAACCTCCTGACAATACGAGCCGTTATTATTATCTCCTTTATTTCAATAAATACATATAAATTACATTTTTAAATATTATTATAAAAATATAAAAACATTTAAAAATATAAAAAATAGTAGCCCACCGGTATCGGGAACAAGGTCCAAGCTACCGGCGGTCAGGGCTCCAGAGAGAGGAACCTCCTAACGATGCGAGCCGTGTCCAGGAGTACCGCTTTCTGGATCAAGCCCTTGACCCAGCTGCCCAACGAGAGCCTCCTCAGATGTTGGTCGAGGCTCTTGGCTATCAAGCCATTGGCTGAAACGACTATCGGTACAATGATCGCTGAGTCCACATCCCACATGTCGACAACCTCGTGAGCCAAGTCAAGATACTTGATTTGTTTATCTTTCTCGGCTTTCACGAGGTTCCCGTCATGCGGGACCGTTATATCAACGATCATTGTACGCCGCTCTAGTCGATCCACCACCACTATATCAGGCTTATTGGCAACAATAGTCCTGTCAGTGATGATGGATCGATCCCAGTACAGTGTGACATGTCCATTTTCGAGAACTGGGTCGGGCACATACCTATAGTACGGCACTTCCGATTCCACAAGGCTGTATTTCAGAGCAAGTTGCTGGTGAATAATCCTGGCTACAAGGTTGTGCCTATGCAAATATTCTTCGTTAGCTAGACGAGAACACCCGGAGATAATGTGTCTGATGGATTCTCCCGGACGGTGGCATGCCCGACAGATGTCAACCGTACCGTCTTTCACAATAAATCTCCGGTAATTGTTCGTCATCATAACTTCGTCCATAATTGCACAGACAAAACCTTCGGTTTCCCCAAAGAGGTCACCGAAACGCAGCCAGGCTACGGACGCTAGTTGGTCTACATCGGGCCCATGTAGGGCCCGGAAAAAGCGTCCGTGAAGCTCCTTACTCTGCCATACCTCCATGCGATCATTAGTGTCAAGCACTACAGGTTTGCGCCAGTTCTCTTTAGCCAAGGAGAGCGGGGTGAGGCCTTTGTCCACCGCAACCACATCTCGATGCATCCCCACGTCGGTCTCTAGGAAATATTCCCTGAGACTGCATATCTCGCGATTGTGGAGGGTCTTACCGTTTAAGAACCCTCGACCTCCACACTTTCGCGGGATATACAGTCTCATTACCGATGACCGTGGGTGATGCATTCGATATGCAGTCAGCAGCGTACGGACCCTCCTATCCAGGGCGTCGAGTTCGGTTTGAGTCCATTTGAGTATGCCGAAAGAGTACATCAAGATCGGCATGACCCAACCGTTGAAGGCGCGCACCTTGTTTCCGCCTGATAAAAGACTATTAAATACTTTCTTCAGGCGGCCAAAGAAGCGCTCCTTCAACGATTGCTTCATGTCAGTGACATTGATGCCCAACGCTTCCGACATACCCAAATATTTATAGGTTTCGGCTGCGGAGAGGGCTCGAAGGTTTATGGAATCCGAGAGTTGGGTTCCCACGGATTCCACAATCTCCCCTCGCTTTACATGCATGACCGCACATTTGTCCACACCAAATTCCATCCTGATGGCGCTACTGAAGGTTTCAGTTACTTTCAGTAGCTCCATCAGTTGCAAATTGTTGGGGGCAAAGAGTTTTAGGTCATCCATGTAGAGGAGGTGAGATATAACCTTATTATTATTCCTTTATTCATCCTAGTTCTTATTACTATACATTTTTAAATATTTTATAAAACAAAAATAAAAAATAAAACATTTAAAAATATATAAAATAGAGATCCGCCGGTATTGGGAGCAGGGTCCAGGCTACCGGTGGTTAGGGCTCCAGAGACAGGAACCTCCTCACGATGCGAGCCGTATCGAGGAGTACTGCCTTCTGAATCAGGCCTTTGATCCAGCCGCCTAACGAGAGCCTCGAGAGATGTTGTTCGAGGCTTTCGGCCATCAGTCCATTGGCTGATACGACAATCGGCACAATGATAGCTGAGTCCACATTCCACATGTCGACAACCTCGTGTGCTAAGTCGAGATACTTAATTTGCTTCTCTTTCTCAGCTTTCACGAGGTTCCCGTCATGCGGGATGGTAACATCGACTATCATTGTGCGGCGCGCTAACCGATCTATCACCACTATATCAGGCTTATTGGCTACAATAGTCCTGTCAGTAATGATAGATCGGTCCCAGTACAACGTGACATGGTCATTTTCAAGAACTGGGTCGGGCACATACTTGTAATACGGTACCTCATAATCCACAAGTTTATATTTCAAAGCAAGTTGCTGGTGAATAATCCTGGCTACTTGGTTATGCCTGTGCAAGTATTCGCCGTTAGCCAGACGAGAACAACCAGAGATAATATGTCTGATGGACTCACCCGGAAGGTGACATGCCCGACACACGTCCACCGTCCCGTCCTTCATAATATGTCTCCGGTAGTTATTCGTCAAGATAACCTGATACAATAGTCCTGTCAGTGATGATGGATCGATCCCAGTACAGTGTGACATGTCCATTTTCGAGAACTGGGTCGGGCACATACCTGTAGTACGGCACTTCCGATTCCACAAGGCTGTATTTTAGAGCAAGTTGCTGGTGGATAATCCTGGCTACAAGGTTATTATTATTATTATTATTATCTTTACATACCAAAACCCCTCTGTGCCTCGGAAAGCACGTTAAGCCGCTGGTCTCTGCTGTCATTTGACAGTCGTTAAGGGTATCGTATTACCTAGTAACTGGGTTGTGGAGTTCAGATAGGCAGTCGCTCCATGTAAAATACTGGTATCCAGCTGCATTTGGTTAAACTGGAAGCTGAAACCAACAAAGTTGGGAAAACGCCAGGCAGAAGATGATGATGTCGTGATAGAATGGGCATGTGATACGGAGGAATGAGGAAAACGTCGTGAGATAAGTTTTGAGCATGAATGTTGATAGCTATAAGAGTAGGGGAGACCGATCGATAGACTGTTTGAGTGATGATATGGTTGTAAAGATGGTATCTACTGAGATGACGACTAATAGAGAAGTGTGGGAGAAAAAGAAATGTTGGAGAAAAAGAAATGTTGCACCGACCACAAATAAATTAGTATAACAACAGGATGCTTGTTGGATAAAACACCGATACCTAATACAGAACAAACTTCCTACCTCGGCAATTATTTAGCGAACATCAATTTGCACCAGTACTAGTAAAACAGTTAAACTTTCCGGGAAGCTAATACCAGGAATCCGCGCTTCGATGGAGGAAATATGGCATACACCGCAAACATATCCGATGCAGGATATTTGTTGCGATATGGGATAACTTTAACGAATACTCCGCGGCTGTTTCGATGCGGGCTTTCATTATTGAGTGTGCACGCTTCAGGTTGTTTTTGGTAATATTAATAATGGGTACAATGGTTACGCCATGTGACTCACAAATTACTAGAATAAACAATTTTGTTATGGACATCCGAAATGAGGTTCTCAATTCAACTGTATGTTTTTTTTGCACGTATTTTCTGCGATATCTCCGGCAATTGTGGATTCCATGCCTCGGACAGTTGTTAAGCTGTTGATCTTGGCTGCCGTTTGTGGATCTTTGACAGTCATTACGGGTCGTCAGAAGCCCGAAAGTCTGATAACCAGTCTTACCAAGGGGTATCGTATTACCCACTAACTGGGTTGTGAATGTCAGATAAGCTGTCACCCCATGTAAAATACTGGTTTTCAGCTGCATCCGATATGACTGGAAGCTGACTTCAACATAGCTGGGAAAAGGCTAGGCAGATGATGATGATTTCCGGCAATTGTGGATCGATTTAGACAATTATTTTTTAATGGATAGGGTATGCCTCGGGGGTCGTCCCACATAACTTTTATTAACTTTGTCGGGCTGGTTCTTGTGTTAGCTTTTATAATACGTATTTAATTCAGTTTTGTGTCTTGATGATGTGTGTTACTTCCCGTCACGGTTGATTACCTAGCAAGTGGTATACGACTTGATATGGGGTAACTAACATAACAAAAAAGTGAAAAATAAAACATTTGTTCGTATAAAAATGTAAAAAGGGTGGTTGTTTAAATAAGTCCTGTTTACTTAGTACTTTTACTCCATCCTACGGTATAAAAGATAAAAAAGAAACTCGTATATTTTGCAGCTGGCTCTGGAAATTCCAATAACCTTTTTTTGGTGGTCGTGTTGTTTCCGTGCGGGATTCGTCTACGTTGTTCATCAGTGCATTTTTCGAGGTACCTAAATTAGTTTTTCGGGAACTGTGAAATTGTGGTATAGAAACTGCATTTTCCGCTAGCCAACCGTCATTAGATCCTGGAATTCCTGTTCAATCTTCAGCTCCATTTATCTATATTTTTGGTTGAGGGGAAACAAAATTAACATTCGTTATCCGTCGCTGAAGTAATTCTAGCATAGCATAAACACAACCAGCCTATAATGTTCCCATTGCTGGGCACTGACCTGCTCTCTGTTAGAGGGAGGGGGTGCGGATTGGTGAACACACGTCGTGTCTTCGAATTTTTGGTTCTAGGACATGTCGGTTTCCTTCACCGTGTTGAGGGCAGTGGTGATGAAATAATTTACAATAAGTAAAGGGCCTGTTGGGGTTCGAACCCAGGAAGGAGTAAGTCGGTACTTATAACCCATGGTTGGCTTCCAGTCCAGATGCAGCGAATTACTAGTATTTTACGTGGAGTGCCTGCCTATATGACCCCCTCAACCCAGTAACTGGGTAATACGATACGCCTTGGTAAGACTGCCTCACCGACTTTCGGGCTTCTGACGTCCCGTAACAACTGTTAAAAATCCACGTATGATAGCCGCGACCAACGGATATACTTTGTTTCCAAGGCACGAAGGGGTCTTGTGATGTAAAGATGGCCACCCATCTACGGACCAATCGCGGCAAGCGTAGCTTAACGTGATCGATAGAGGTCGTGCGGCTGCTATTACTTTGCTTCAAAGCCCCTTTAATTTCATCCTTATAATGAGGAAATTAGTTTTAATTGAACGCAGGCAAATTAGTTTTTATAATCAGTATTCATAAAAGATCTGCAGAACTCGGAACATTTTCTTTTAACTCACTTCCAGGGATCATAGATAATGCATGCAGCAACATCTGTAGTAAAAACTGTCCAAGTGAGAGTCAGACCATGCACAATGAATGGTTCGAATGGTTGTGAAGCCCACTTGCTATTGCGGCGGTAAGTCCCCTCTTTGAGGAGTGGCTTGAAAGGCGGCATGACGTCCTCACCTTCCGCCTGGCGCAGGTCCTCACCGGACACGACTGTTTTGGGAGGTTCCTGTTTCGCATAAGACGGGAGGATACGCCCGGGTGTTTCCACTGCGAAGATCGCCCTGAGGACACGGTGGAGCATACGGTGGAGGTCTGTCCGGCTTGGGCGGAGCGGCGCCGTGTCCTCGTGGAGGCGATCGGCGGCGGCGATCTCTTGCGTCCGGCCCTGGTCAGGAGGCCATGGTACGGAGCGGATGCTCGCGAAAAAGGAGGCGGCGCACGTGATGGAGAGACAGTATATGCGCCCTCACGGCCTTTCGACGGATTCCCGGCCACCGTAGGCGTGGGCTTGCGGACGGCGAGTAATGGGTAGCTCGCTGTCCGGTAAGGACCAAGCCCAGATCGACGGCGCGTTGTGTTCCACGCACGCCTCAAAGAGATGTCAGCACCAACTGGCGGGGTCCGTCTCCATATTGAATTTTGATTACTGTCATGTCTTTAGTGACACTCGCAAGATTAAGACTAATGACTAATTAAGGTCCATTGAGGCCGATGCCTGCCAGGGGTGCGGGTTGTTCGAAAGAGATACCACCGCTCCTGGCACACAGGCAACTGAGGGAACACGGGTGGGTTTTAGTCAGTAAAAGTCTGACACGCCACCCAGAGCAGGAGAAGTTATTGGATGATATCCCAGCAAAAAAAGCCCCCTTGCGTAAAATCCTACTTTTCCTTTCCCCTTCGTTATAACTACCGTGAATTAAACCACTTATTCATAAACTATCATTTAGCTGGCCAGTAGGGGATTTTTTACGCCTACAAAAAACAGTTCAAATTTCACAAACGGATGCCATAACTGAAAAATTGTTTTCTCAAATCTGAAATATTTTTGAAAGCCCTCTCCAGCGACACCCTACACCATTTTCTTTTTTCAAAACTTTGTGGTACCGGTTTGTCGCTATGACCACGCAATATGTACATCCATGCCAAATTACAGCTGTCTCGTACTAAGAGTCTCTGAGCTAAGCTGCGGACAGACGGGCAGACATAGCGAAATTATAAGGGTTCCTTCTTGAGTATACTGAACCCTAACAAATAAATACTATTCATACGACAGTGATAATCAAGCTAATTGCAATGTAATTGTAGGTATTATTTGTTCAGATACGCGGTCAATAACAATGAGACTTAGTTCCCACGGCTCTCCCACGGGTCGGGTGGCGGTGGCAACCGTAGCTGTTTGCTGGATTTAACCACTTACGTGTGTTGATAAATTAATAGAACATTGTGATTCGTAGTATCGTTCCCAACAAAATAAACGCGTTTATTAGTCTATTCGCACGAACTTACTCGCCTGAATCTCAACACTTCATTGCATTTTAAAACGTGCCAATTGAATTATGAACAAACTGATTTCAGGACTTACTAGGGGTGTTCAATCAAAATCAAAGCCAACAGTCATTTATTCAAATTAGGCTGAAAATCAGAACTTTTAGAACGTCGAAATACATAAGACAGTCCCGCAAAAACGCCCACCCTTCGAACCTTCACCCTTTATTTTAGCTGGGAAGAAGAAGTGGCGCAACAAACTCCCCAGCAGCACAGCTGTCTGTTTAGTCGGATGGACTTGATTCTATACATACATAGGCAAAGTAATAAACAATAACGTATAATACCAAAAATAAAAGCCTCCTGGTATAAAGGGCGTGATAGCTTACATAGGCAATGCTGGATTTTTGTTAGATCATGTCAATAACTAATGGCTTAATAGATAGATAATAAACAAAATACTTGGTCAATAAAATTGAAAAAAAAAAGTATTTAACTAAATAATTATATGAACTCATGTAACCTGTCACTAAGCACGCTAATTCTGGAGAAAGAACATAAACATTGTCTTGTGTTAATCACAGCGACCAACTATTTTTGTCATTTAAATAGTCGTTAATGGAATTGTAAGCCTTTAAACAAAGGATGGATTTTACTTGAGCTTTAAACGCATCAAAAGGCAAATCTAGCTAAGAAGAGGGAAGCTTGTTATAAAAGGTTATACCAAGCCCAACAAATGAGTTATGAACATTATGAAGCCGGTGAAAGGGAGCACGCAGTTTGTCCTTATTTCTAGTGTTAAAGTTGTGAATATCACTGTTTTTAGTGTACAAGTGTATATTTTGCCTAATATATAAGATGTTAGCGAATATGAATTGTGATGCCACTGTGAGAATACCAATATCTTTAAAAAAGTCCCTCACGCAAACTCTTGCACTTAGCTGGTAAATTGCACGAACAGCACGTTTTTGAAGTACAACAATATTTTGAAAATCAGCGGCTTTGCCCCACAGCAGAATACCGTAAGACTTATCGCTGTGAAAATAACTAAGGTAGACTAATAGAGCTGTATCGACGTCAGTGACCGGCGTAGGCGGCTGAACTGAGCCTCCCCTCTAGGGTTGATATGTGTGATCCCCACTCAAGTTTGGCAGCTACTGTTATGCCCAGAAAAACTGCCGAGTCTACGGTTTTAAGCACCTCTTTATCTAAGACGATGTTGGGACCTAGATTTCTAACATTCGGTAAGGCGGACTTTACACATTTCGTTTATTTTTGGCATTGAGAACAAGGTTATTTGCCGTAAATAAAAAGTGATAATGAGTATCAAGCAGTTATGTATTATTTATTGTTATTTTGTTTTTTTACATAATCACCTTTGAGGTTTATACACTTGGTATATCGTTTTTCTAATCCAAAGATTCCCTTTTTGACAATGATATAAAATATATCATTGCTTTTTGAAAAACCTTCATCTTGATCGTTTAAAAAATCATGTACGGCGGCAATCACTTCCTCATCAACGCCATATTTGTGACCTCTCAGTTGTTCTTGCACGCAAGCAGGTAGAAATCACTAGGCGCAAGGTCAGATGAGCATGGAGGATGTTCCATCAATCCAAATCCAGCATTCAGGCAGAGATATTTTATTACGGTGCGCATTTCAATTTTATACATTTTGCGTAGCACGCTCTGACACGACGAAAACAAATGAACTCTATTTTTAAAAGAAAAAAAGAAAATCAATTATTTTTATTTTATCAAATGTCTGGGATTTACCTGCCTATATTTACTTTTTTGTTGTTCAAAGAGTTTTTATGCTGTTATTACTTTTATTGAACACCCCTCGTATCCTCTTAAACCTCGTAGGTATAAATAAAAGGAGAAACTAACTGACTGACATGTCAACGAACAGTCAAACCTACTGGGACTATGAAAGTGAAATTTTGCATACAGCTTCCTTTTATAATGTAGGAGAGAGTTTAGAAGGTGTTTGTGGAAATTCAAACTTTAAGGGGGTGAAAACAAAATCCCCCGTTTTCGTTTGTGTAAAAAATCTTATTCCTTGCGTTAATAAACATGAAACTTGAAACGAATGCTTATCCAAATAAATTTTGTTTTATAAACTACACCCTAAAAGGGGGTAAAGTTTAACGCGAGGTCTGATTAACTCGAAATTCTATATTTATAGGTACTTAAAATACTGAAAATAAATAATAAAAAAATTATGCAAAGTTTTCGTAAATAGACACCTAACGGAGTAAAAAGGGGTGGTAAATGTTAAATGAGGGATATTATTGCGTGGCTTGGCTAACCCATAAATTGGTACAATTAAGCTATATCTACGCGGACGCAGTCGCTGGCGAAGTGCTAGTAATATTATAATATTTAAGTGTCGATTCGCCCGATCCGGCCGAGTATATTGGTGCAAATCGAATAATAACCCAAACTATAATGTATGTACCTACGTCTGTACTCATTTTGATCAAAGGGATGAACTATCAGCATCCTCCCGTCTGCATATATTAACCGATTGCGTCTGTCATTGGGTTTGACAAGCTTTGTGATCGTGACATTTAATTAGTCCGTTTGACCGTTCATTGTGGCTCAACTGTGCAGCCATAATTGCCACAGTAGTATTTCCAGCCAGTTTAATTTGACCCCATCAAATTAATTTCTCTGACAATACTATAACCAAGTATTGAAAACTAATGACACAAAAACCGATTTTTTAAATCTTTCGTTGGGCGAAGATGAATGCCCGTAGTCGATCAGCAGTTTTTGTAATTTTTCGTGGAACTTAGTTTCTTTTTTTACGAATTACCAAATGCCGTAATATAACATTAATTTGCTTGCCTTAATGTACATGGCATAGCAAGCGTCACTTCGCGAACTGGAAGACGTAGCGTTGGAAGGCCTTCCACAAGATGGACCGATGACGTGGTGAAAGCCGCACGAATCCGCTGGATGCGAGAAGCACAGAACCGGTCGATATGGCGGTGCTTGGGGGAGGCCTATGTCCAGCAGTGGACATCTTTCGGCTGAAATGATGATGACATGACACAGTGTCATACAATGTTTTGAACTAAGTTGGAATGATGATTTCAAAAAAAAAAAATTTGTTGTTTCTGACTTCGATATCGATACCAAACATGTGGTAAAGTATTGACAGCTGATTTGATTTGAACCTGTTCACATTGTCAGATGGTCACAAAAGGGTTTTTAAAGCTTAACGTGTCAAAATACCAATTAAGCTAACTATGAATGAGAAATCGTGTTAGCAGACACAATGGCTCTCTAATTAGCTCCAACCAGGAGCTCTCGTAATTGCGTTATCCAGTAATTACTTTGTGTTAGTTTAACCTCGGAAAGCAGTGGAATTCACCAAAAACCTGGTGAACAAAATTCAGGCATGTTTTTTGACGTGAAAACGTCTTTTCGCTCAGTGTGTAGTGTAGTGTAGTGAGTTCAATATTTCTGACCAACAAAAATATGTTGGATTTGAACCGCTAATAAACTACCTACGAAAAGATTAGTGATAGAGTAATGGTTGAGCATCCAAAAGATAGGTAATGTTTATAACATTTTTTTAGCAAGGTGTAGCTTTGCCTGTAACGACCATCTATTTTTCACTGTACTGTAGCACTATTTTGTAGACCCAGAATGTGTTTAGTTATAAAGCTGATTCTAGTGCGTTAGTGTTGGAGTAATGTTTGAGCAATCAAAAGATAAGTCATATTATAAAAAAATTAAACGCTCTTACCAATTACTTTGTAAGGTTTATTTATTTGTCTCACCGACAATTGAACACACTGATTCAAAGATATTGAGATACATCCAATATAAGATAAGCACTTCACGCATTAAGTAGGTACATATTAAGAAAATGTTTCAATTTAAAATCATAATGTATGTAGATACTCATGTAATATTCATCTATTGACTGCCTCGTTGGTGTAGTGGCTGCAAGCGCTGTTGTTGAGCACGAGGTCCTGGGTTCGATTCCCAGTTCGGACAAAGTGTTATTGGGTTTTCCTACCTGGAATTTCTCAGTAGCAGCCCGGAGTCTAGATCTGTGCTCAATTGATGGCAATAGGCTCACCCCCTATTACATGTGATTTGAACATAACTGGCGAAATGTGGCTGTACTATAGGTACACTTCTGCCCAGCCCTTCACGTAAACAAGGCGTGATGTTGTATTCATCCACCCTAGGCAGGCTTGCGTCGTAATTCAGCCTAGTTTATGTCCACGACAATATTGTTAGAATAAATTTCTTCTCGCAAGAAAGTTACTAAAAAAGGGCTTTCATATGCGTAGAGTATTTTCGTCTTTCAAAGCAAATTGGGCATTATGAGAACTATGCCTGAATATTTCAGTGGGGCTTTGTTTGTGAAGGGTTCACCCACAACGTGCTATTATTTCGATATGTTTGTTAATATTTCACGACAGCTCAGTAGCTGTGTGTTTGTTGAACAAAATAGAATTGTTGTGTTTTGTGTGAGCAGCATTACTATTCACAACCATTCGAAAAGTAGTCGTATCAAAAATGACACATTTTCGATAAGGTACTGATGCGCCTTGCCCCCAGCATCATAACTGTACGAAATGTCCCGGAATTAATGCACACCACCAAACACCCCAATTAGAATGTTGCACTATGATCTTAATACATTAATGAATTACATTAAATTTCAATCAAAAACATCCATCGATATTACTAAACTTGATATATTATATCCGACTTTCCTGGTTATTAATTTCTTTTGATGATTGTACAATGCTCGCATGTATAAAGAATACAATTATAATTATATCACAGGGTATTGTATTACCCAATAACTGGGTTGTGGAGGTTGGACAGGCAGTCAGTCTATGTAAAATACTGGTAATCAGCTGTATTCGGTAAGACTGGAGGCCGACCAGAACGAGGCTGGTCAGATGAAGTCTGAAAATTATAACTATACCCACTAACTCACGCTCTTAATTGTTCAATTTGTTATCTTTATCTTTTGTAAAATGCCAAAACATTGATTTTGATTCTTAACTCGTCTTGAAATCAGAATGCGTGACAAGTATTAACGATTTGTTCCTATCTGCGATACAGTATCGGCCAATCAACGCTTCATTGACAACAATTTCCACTTTATCTTTTAAGTACATTACACTAATTATTATAGCACTACACTGTGTTATGGTTGAACATTGAATGTTACATAATTTAGTATGTAATGCAAAATTACAAACACACAAACACGTAATATTTGTTGAACAAGTTTAAGAAAAATAACGGAATTCCAAAAAAAAAAAACAAATTGAAAAGTTACTTTTATTTCGAAAGTCGTTGTTTTTGATTTTGTGTTTTAGTTTTTTTGCCACGACTTCCGAAATTAAAGTTATTTTTCACTTTGTGGAATTTTTTTGGAAGTCGGTTGTTTTTTGTTTGTAAATAATCTTTTTACTGTTCACTTTTTTACTTGTTCACTGTGGGAGGTCCCCAACATAAATTCGTATCCCTTAACTACGGAGTAAATAACAGCGACAGGAAGTTATTATTATTATTAGAACGTAATCAACGTACACTAAGTGGAAAAATACGTATTATTGAAGAATACTTAAAAACCACTATCAGAACTAGACCAAAATATGGGACCACTCAGTAAGAATTTTTCAAATCGGTGTATAAATGGCGAAGTTTTCAGGTTAAAAACATTTAACAAAAAATACAACCGAATTATACAAATAAATTACCTTCGTGCGAATAGCCTACAGCAGAAAAAAAATATTTTACAGTGTCGATACGCCCGTTTTCGGAGTGAACTTATTCAGTGCACGTGTTTGTGTACCCCGTCGTCTGTGGGATACATGAACTCTACAATCCCTGAAAATAATATTATTAATTCCAACATTCCATCTAATATTATTAATTTATTATCCACCTAAAAAGTCACTATTAAATAACTCTTTGCTATTAATTAACTTTGACATCTGACCTTTTTCGTGCAAAGAAACAAGTTTCAAGTTAGGTAATATGAAATTAATTATGAACATTTACTGTACACTATTTAAAAAAACGAAAATATAGCATAGCTTATCTGTCTGGCTGTGAAATATTAAACAGTCCTGCAAAGCTTAATTAGAGAATCTCTGAATAAATTATACTTTGAGCAACATTTTCGCTAGTAAAAGTTTATTTTTGAGAAGCACTGGTGGCCATTCTTGATGTTTGTAGATAAATATATTTTTTTAGTTGGTCGAGCTTACACCGAGGTGTCAAAGATGATAACGTGTTTTAAATAAGGTTGCTTAATTTTTTCTTGCTTTTATTTTGTCAAGCATTTATTGTCAAATAAAAATTGCCTCACTGTAAACTATTTGTGTACATAGACAGGGTAAAATTAAATAAGGTGGTAATACTTTATCCACGTGTTGGGTACCGGTTTGGAAAACTAATAAAATAAAAATAAAATCTTACTATCTAACAATTTCCTGTGACTGTCAACTTATCAAAATAAATGAAGGAACTAAAAAGTGTAAAATAAAAACAACCGACATCCCAAAAAAACACTACAAAGTTAAAATTACTTTAATTTCGGTCGGGGTCACAAAAAGAAAATACAAAACAAAAGACAACGTATTTTTTTGGAAGTCTTTTTATTAATCTACGCTTTTAACGTAGGTACAGCTTCTTCTCACACAATATAAAGTGTGTCCAAATTGTTTCTTGCCCGTTTTTCTCCATACGATTCTATTTCATTTGTCTGCTTAGCAACGCAATTAATGTTGTTGAACAATCAAAATGTAGCCATTCCTACTCTTAGCAATTAGGGCAGACCATGTTCAAACAATCTCGTGGAAAACATTGGTTACCAACGTAATCAATGTTTTTGCACGAGATTGTAAAGATTGCAATTTCTTCGTACAATATTGTGGGTCCTTTGAAACTGTGATTTCCCAAAGCGGTGAATGGGTCAGGAGGCCGATTAAATACGATATCGATAAGAAGGTGCTTTATTGTTTGTACCTGTTATTAAAAAATAAAATAAAAAGATTGTAGTTTCTGCCTACCCTCATGGCAAAAAGTGAATGTGTAAAGAAAACACTATTTTCTAGCCAAAACTTTTTAATCGCACCATCGTTCTCTATCACAATCCAACAACGATTAACTTGGAACTCCAATTTACCATTTTAAAAATTTTCCCGCCCCTGGAATAACGATAATATTATATCATAAACGTTATTTATAAGTGTTGCTAAAGTAGAATAATACATTCAGTTGCCATAGTGAAACAAAATTTCCAATTTTGTTACATTAAATTTAAGTAATTTGTATTTTGACAGTTTTACCGGTGGATATTACAATTCTGTGTTAAAATAATACATAAAAATAATTCGCGACAGTAACAAATATGAAAATGGTGGTAATTGTTTGATTTAACACTACGCTAACTCCAGAACCGTTTTATTTCCGAAAATTTCAATCCAACTATTTCAAGTTTTACAGAAACACCAATATCGAATCAGTTGCACTCTTAAGGTGGATGTGGTAAGGTAGGTCGCAGTATTCAAATTTTCTTACGTTTTTTGCAATTTGCAAGTCAGTGTCAGGTTATTATGTTGATTAAGATATGATTCGCGACTGAAACAAAAGTAGCTTTACTAAATTGTAATCATGACGATCATCAACACAAAGCTCTAAGTTGGAACTGACTTTTTCATGAAACAGTAATTTGATGGGATTTTGTTAACTTAACAGGTTGATTTTACATTATGACTACTTTTATATGAAATTATGTTGCGCCACCACACATAGTTATAAAATAATTATCATTCCATTTTGAGATACCTCGATGACGTAAACTGAACTGCCTTTTGTAACAGTTGAAATCTTATATTTTTGAATAGAGTGAAGCGATTGCGATGAAAACTTATTATTACTCCAAGTTATACACAATATAATTTGAATATAAAAGTAAACGATATTGTTACTAACTTAATCGCTCACATCTAAACTGACAAACAGATAAAATCTAAAAAAAATGTAGAAATGGCATCTGCTGGTCATCCTTTAATCCCAACAATGTTTATTGTTTTTATTTTTTATTTTTCTGAAACGCGGCGCCTACAGATTTATTAATTACATTAAAAAAATAAGAATAGTTGAGAGAAGAATAAAAAAAAATGCTCAGGATATCAAAACAATAGGATAGCAATTGCAAAAATTCTTCGAAAATAATAACGAAAGACAAATGAACATCCAGATGGTATATCTAGGCAGCTACCTCTGATAAGCATCATTCATTAGTAGCGACATTGCGAGAACAGAACCGATCTTCGAATAACTTCCCTTCCATCAAATATTCAGGCAATAATCAATATTTGATGAAAGAAACCTTTCTATTCGTCCATGAATTAATTAACTGAGAACGGAAGTGATATTATAAACATTGAACGTGGTGTCAAAATGTAAGGGTTGTAATATTATAAAAGTTTGAACCATGGATCGTAAACCCTTCAAAACAGAGGTAATGTCGTAAATTTTAACTTTTAAGTTCGCAAGTTCATGAGAAGGCACCTAAAATTAAATGTAGAAGATAATTGGAAACTTTTTGCCCACAATTTTACGCAGCAGAAGATTTGAATATATATATTAATACGTAATGCACACACTGTGTACCTCTTCTCACGAAAATTACGCGAAAGGAGGAGGAGTTTGAAATTTGGCACAGTTACAGTTTATAATTAAGGAGAAGGAATGCAAAAAGCCAACAGTTTCATAGAATAATGTCGAATTATGGTCTAATTTAGACCACCACTTTTATTTTAAAGTTTTCTTGTAAACCATTATTATGGAGGAAGCGCTAAGGATTCTCGCGAAATTATAATTGAATTATTCGCATAGTTAATTTAATTCTATTGAATGGCTATTTCATGAAAAAGTCATTCGTCGAAAAAAAAAAATTAATTTAGGAGGTTGTACTGATAATTAATTTTAATGATTAAAATTCTGTAATTACGTGTTTGTTACGATCGCGAATATTATTTTAATCAACATTTACCTGCGAATTGCAAACAAAACAATACAAAATTTCGATTTGGCGGGCTACCCTGAAATTTCCACCTTCATCTTCTTACTGAAAATAATCCTCTCCACATTTTATCAATGTTCATCAACAAAATGACAGTATTTTTCTTTAAAAAACAACTACAGCCACATCACATACACTAAACAGAAATAAATACAAGACATCAAACACAACTTAATAGAATCCTCCAACGAAGTGAGTTCTCCATTAGTTATCAATAAACGTCGTCCGTCTGCCACTGATGTATGTCTCGACTGTGCGCCGTAACTCAGAAGAAAGCGTTAAGTAATGTTCTGTTACTTACATACTTAATGCGTCACTTGAGTTATTTATAGTGATCGAACTACCTAGCAACGAAAATAAAAGTTCGTGTAACTGAGTGGCATGGCAACTGACGCTACTATGAAAAAGGATTGTAAAAGAAAATTATTTTTAAAAGAGTAACCGTGGAGTTTCTTTTCGGCTCTTCTCCATAGAAAACAACCAATTGGAACCATACATCTAGCTTCTGTCGTTTCATAAGTGTACATAAAATTATGTGAAATCAAAATAGGTCACGAGGAGATAAGCCAGCAGGGTTCAAAGAATTTAAAAATTGTTGAGGTTAGTGTACTGCGTATTTTATATTTTAAATATCTCATATACTATACAATACAACCAAAACCATAATGCAAAAACGAATTTGATCTAAAAAAAAAATCCTTGATGATAAAGCAATTTATTTCTAAATAGATGGACGTGTTCAACATGAAAAATATCCGTCTAATAGAAATATCACTCAATAGATTACGACACTGTCGCGGTTCCATACCTACGAGTATGTCGTATTATCTCTTTAACCATTTGTCCAAATTATATGCAGCAAAAGGGAAAAGTCTTTTGTTCTATACACTTGAGATGATAAATTTTACTTATTTTGATAATAATTCATAATTGTTGATAATATGACCAATAAACATGACCTAACGATTTAAATTATTTTTAATATGACAAACTAGTTTTTGTGACTTAAATATAAAAGTTATATAATTATATGCTGTCGCTGACTTTTTTGTAGGCATTATTAAGTTCTACAACTTTTCTCTAGAACTTAATCTCTCATCGTTAAGGCAGCGTTCGTGAGAAACGTTTTCGTTCGACCGTGTTTTCTCCGATTTACTTTGCAAATCCGACGCCCACGAAAAAGTCTTTTCATTTTCGGGTTAATATATGGCCTATAATACTAACAAATAACGTGGCTTTCTATTAGTAAAACAATTTCATTTGAAAAACGTATTCAAATTGAAATGTAGTTTAGTAAATTACCCATCGATGAACGAGAATTTATGTCACAATATTTGACCAGAACCTAACAGTAAATACCAATTTACGCTAAATTAACTTCAAGCAAAAAGTTGCCTTCCTAGAAAATATCTAATCATCACTTACAGCATTCTGGAATGAGCTAGGAATGTGGGCTAAGTAGGAATGTTCTCTATCCGAGCAAGTTAAGTTAATCTGTTGAAGTTGATCTAGTGGAATCCAATTCGCGACCCACTCTGGGCCACTTCTATCAAATTAGTAATGAAAGTGAACGTCTTCTAGATAAGTAGCGTAAGCAGGTCCGTCTATTAGTTGGAACCTAATGATACCGGCGCTGAATTTTATGAGCTTAAACAACATTTTGAAAGCGAATAGCTTTGAATTTGAACGTTTTAGGAATTCGTTTGCGGCAATCTATCTTTTCTCATATGGGATCAAATCTTGGAAGCTAAATTCAACTTATATCCCGGTTTCAGGTTGAGCATTGACATTTTGTATCCTAAATTTAAGCATGCATATATGTAAATCGGATGACAATGCAATATTATGACACAAAGCTTATCTGATGTTCTGACTCTGGTTCCAAGAAAATAACTATTTTTATCATTTTTTTCCATAAAAATCTTATAACAAACTTTAGAAAAAATAAAAGTTAAATTTAAAATACCCCCGACCCAAACAAAAAGTCTAAAAGTAAAAAAATAAAATATTTATTATCGTTTAAGTTGTTGGTAATATTTTGATCAAGGCTTTCAATTCGGGGAACGGTCAATGAAAACGCCAAACAGACGATACCCAGCAATAATTAATGTAACTATGCTATTGTAGATAACATAACGTACGTACGTACAAAATGTACGTTATATTGTTGATAACATTTTCACTAGCCGTCCCCCGACGTGACAATATTTTGATCAAAATATTACCTACAACCTAAAAGGCCAATTAATATTATTTATTTACTTTTTAGAGGCTTTTTAATTTAACTTTATATTTATACGAATAGTTTAAACTGCACATCTAACTACAAATAACTAGATCTTTCGCTGCGATCAAAAGCAAGCTTGGATAAAATATTTCCTGAAACACGTAAACAGACTACAGAAGGTCCCCGGGGTACTTCCCCACTGTCAGTAACCGCGTCGCTTGCTCGGTTCCGATTTCTATGCAAAACGCAGCTTGTATTGTCACACGGCGGTATAGGAATTGCATTCCTTCCGTTTAATGGCTCCAAGCTCGTTCCTTTACGATTTATTGAATACAGTTTCAAGTTTATTTATTTTATTTATTAATTTATACATACAATTATTTTTACAGACCTAGCCCAAGGTAATACAGTAGTCACACAATGTGACACCCAGAGACGCCACTCAAAAACTGATCACTCACCTACACGTGTCCATATCTGACCAGTCCCAAGTAACGGCTCCGCGTACCAGTTACATAGAGGAAAATAAACTAACTGTCAGTCTCTAGAATTCCAAGAATGAGCAGGAAAAAATGTCCAACCGCTGAGAGATGCTATTAATTATCTTAAGGTGCACACGGGTGCAAACTTTAATGAGTTTGGTTTTTAAGTTACGGGTCTAATATAGTTATTTCATAGTGTAGTGAGGTAATTTGGTGGCGCGAAAAAAATTGAAAGTTTCAAGGGTCGCCTAAGGACGCAGTATTGCATGCCTCCGTTTGATTCACGGTTACCTATCGTAAGTTTAAAAAATATCTGACCGAATTACATTTCACCTAAAACTTTTCAACAACATTCTATTATCGTTCCATTTTTTTTACTGCATCGAAGTCACTTCTGCTACTGTATCAGTTGACCTGTTATCAGTTCGACTTTTTTCGTCACTCCAACGTTTCATTTGGTCGAAAAACTTTTTACCGATGATTACACTTAGCCAGAATAACATTTGTCGAAGAATTTTTATTCCGAACATTCGTTTGTTTTATTTACCATACAGGAAAAGTTTTTATCCAGTGCGCAAATTTTAACCATGAATTCAGCAAATCATTCTAGCCCCCATCGCAGAAATTTTACGCCGGTTATACAAAAAAAAAAATGTATTTTCATTTCAACCTCCATTCATCTACATTATCTATTTTTTATATATCATATATTCGTATGCTTGCTTCAAGCATGCAGTATGCAAGCAGCCATGTAGCGTGCAAGCAGGCATTCAGCATGCAAACAAGCATGCAACATGCAAGCAGACAAGCAACATGCAGCAAGCATTGTTTCTGTCACGGTTCCAGCGCTGCAGAGTTTGGGTGGCCCCACGCGAGCTTATCGTCGCAAATAGTTTGAAGGCCCGCCGCCACGGTGGTGAGCGGTGCTCCTCAATTCGCGAGCCGCCCCACCCCTCGACGCCTACGCGGGCTTAAATTACACTCTAGGGGTAGGGCAGACAAGACTACGTGAAGACGGTTTTGTAGCGCTTCGTTCCGAATTTTGAAGCACAACATATTGCCTTTCAATGACACTATTTTAATTTTAATGCACCCATGTAACCGGCTATATATTTGTGACCAAATAATATTCCGTAAAATGTTGTTTCGGTGTTGTGAGAATATGGCAAATAAATCATATGGCAAAGAAAAAAGTTCAAAAGTGGCTTCGGCCAATAGCAAAAAGTTATTTTGTAAATCGGCGAAATATAGTTAGGTAAAATAATAAATATGACACATGATACATCAATTATCTAAAAATATGTCAAATAATGCATATAGCAAAAGACGTCGGTCAATAATTTTCGGTAAAATGAAATTCGAACAAATAAAATTCAGAAAAGTGACCGGTTCCCATTTGATTCAGTTTCGCGTTTTAAGTACGTTCTCATGCCTACGATATGTCTTATCTTACGAATGTTGAAAAGTACCTATTGTAAACTGTTATACCAATGTTACCAACCTTATGAGAAAAAACGACTTCGAAAAAAAAAAGTAGATTCTAAATTGGGATGTACGAGTATATGTACACTAATATTATAAAGAGGAAACATTTGATCGTTTGAAAGTTTGTAAAATTGTTTGTAATGGATAAACTCAAAAACTACTTAACCGATTTCACACCTACGTATTAATTCCGCCGCGTTTATAATGTTAAAATAATGTATTGCCTGTCACTGTTATTTACTTGGCAAGTGAAGGTATACGAATTTGTGTGGGGTAGATACCACATTTAAAATGTGAAAAAAGTTTGAAAACAACAACCGACTTTCAAAAAAAAAAAAAGAAAATACCTATCCAAACCGACTTCCGATGTTAAAGGAAATTTTCATTTTGTAGTGTTTTATTTGGAAGTCGGTTGATTTTTTAAAAGGTTTTATTTAGCTTGCCCTGTTTGTTTTTTGGGTCAAATTTAGTATTTGAAATTTTGCCCCTTTCCTGTTGGTAGATTGATCTGATTTTTTAAATAAACTTTACATTTTCTAAACGCGTATTTAATGTTTAATTGCGCTCTCAATGTTTATATTTATCTATTATATTATATTTTATTTTTCTATTATATTTATTGCTACTTCATTACAAACTAACAACAAAATTGGCACATTTACTAATATGCTACTAATTGAAAAACTAATTGGTCCTTAGGAACATATTTTTCCAAAAGCATTTATGAAAACTTTAAAAAAGAATTGTTTTCACCACCTACATTGTGTCGCTTTTGAGAAGGTATTGAATGTTTTCTTCAAAATCTTTGAACAATTGTTATACTTCTAAGATCTGCAGACATATGCCCCTTGAACCTGGTACCAGGGCGACAGAGACACAAGGAGCTTATATCATATTGTATGACATATTTGCACACCATATGTGATGGTAGAATGTAAAGGGGCCATTATAGTTATAAGATCATACACTGCCACAGTTGTAAACCTATATTCTGGCAAATAAATGAATTTGAATTTAAGAAACATTGTCCCGCCTACAATCAGAACGAGTTCTCTGGCCCCTCTTCGTTGTGATTCGGTCCGCACGGGCGTTATTCTCCCCGCGATGTTTTTTCTCTGCCGCAATTTTTATTTGGGGTACTTAATTGCGTAACATACACACAATATGCTTTTGTTTTGAAAGATCAATTCAAATCAAAATATTTTCTTTCACATAAACCTGCATGGGTACTTATGAAACGTCACAAGCTAGGTGCACGGTTCCAATTCAACAATATTAATTGCGTTATTTACGTTGTTGAACAGACAATTTCGGCTATAGTAAGTAAGGAGAGGCTCGTGGCTAAGTCATAACAGATGTAAGGGTCGATTGATCAGGTTAACCTACCATCTTTACATACCGTGTCTTCTCCGTGTCTGCGAAAGCACGTTAAGCCGTTAGTCCCTGCTGCCAGTCGTGGATCTTTGTCAGTCGTTACAGGTCGTCGGAAACAAGTCTTAAGAAGGTGTATCGTATTACCCAGTATCTGGGTTGTGGAGGTCACATAGGCAGTCGTTCCATGTAATATACTGGTGTTCAGCTGCACCCGATTAGAAGTCCAACCCAACATAGTTGTGAAAAGGCTAGGCAGAATGATATTAAGACATGGATTACCAATATCCTTTACAAATGTCTCCACTCCCGATGTGTGTTTGAACCCATCCGAGAACTTAGTTTTAAAATCAAAAGTCAATTATTCAAACTAGACTGAAAGTAAGCACTTTTTGAACGTCAAAATTACATAAGAAAGTGTCCCAAAACACCACTTCCTAGTGCTTCAGCTGGGTAGAAGAAGTGGCGCCACACGCTCCCCAGCAACACAGCTGTCAGCTGCTGATCAGTTGGATAAACTTGATTCAATAAATTCAAGCAATTTAACATTACGAGACACAAAACATTAAGTTAAATTTGTCACAAGCTTCAGCCAGCGGTTTCGCCCGCTTGGAGGTCTGGAATTAACGAGTAGGAGAAACATAAAGTGTCGATCCTAGTTTTGGTTCTAGTATGCAGCGGTCTTAGGATCAAGAAGATTTTATCTGTAACGAAATAGATGTTTACGGGACAAACGTGTATTGTGCTGTTTGTGCAGGATGCTACCTTCTTCACAGACGATTACTGTTGTGTACCCTCTTAAGCTTGAAAAGCGGATTATTACTTACAGGTTTCATACAAAAATAGAGAGAGAAAGAGAGAGATAACTTCAGTTCCGTGTTGTGCCGGATGTAAACAATAGCACCATCCCATCTCAACTCGTGGGTGTCGTAGGAGGCGACTAAGGGACTTACTAGAGAATGGGCAGCAGCGTTCTCTATGCATTTTACCACCAAACTGCGATCGCCAACTTGCCTGCCAAGCATGGATTTTGTAGTCGCGGTCCAGCAGGCCTAGACAAAACACATTTCTGTTAGCGTTCACGCCAAACGCTACGCGAAAATGTATGGGAATGACATTACGTGCGGAAAGGTTACGTCGCGGCCTTTCCGCAGGTAATGTCATTCCCATACATTTTGGCGTAGCGTTTGGCGTGAACGCTAACAAAAATGTATTTTGTCTCTAGGCCCTGGAATCTACTCGTATATTAAATAAAAACACTACAAAGTGCAAAATAACTTTAATTTCGGAAGTCAGTGACTTTGGATGTGTATTTTAATTCTTTGTCTTACTCTTCAACGCCCAGCCCAAAACCTTAGACCTAGAAAGCTGAAATTTTGCACAGAGGTTTCTTTTATAATGTAGACAAGGAATAAGGAAAGATTTTTCGAAATTCAACCCCTAAGGGAGTTAAATAAGGGAAGAAAGTTCCGCGCGGGCGAAGCCGCTGGCAAAAGCTAGTTTAAGGTGACATTTAAGGTGGCTCCATCCTGGAAATGCTTACCATGGGGTATAACAACAATAATGAAGTTATTGTATTACCGACTGATATGTAGTTTTTCAAAAATATAATTCCATTTTTGTGTTGTACCTACGTTTATACCGATTCAAAATCTGGGAGAGGCTCGTGACTTAGTAATAACAGCCGTATGGGTCGACTGAACAAGTTAGATACTACTTTTTAGTCATATTGATTTATTTATTGTTCCAAAAGTAGTGTTACACATTATTTTTCCACCAGTTATATTGATAAAGCAAGAACTATGCGATACAAAACAGTATAAAGTATTAGTGGAGAAGATCACCTGTAATCATGTACTAGTTAAAGTAAAAACCGAATAACAGGAGACAGGGCCTTCCGTATGAAATGAATCAGCGTATTGATATTGCGTATAAGCTGATGTTTGTTGGAAAAAGATAGTTGGTAATTATGGATACATAAAAAGTAGGAACAAGTTGGTAATCAGAACAAGTTTACTGGAAACAATTTGAATGTGCTGTGTAGGTGTGTTTTGTAAGTGTGGTGTGTTCATGTTTTGTGCAAATGTGTTGTGTGGTCTAAGTAGGTTGGTATAGTGAATGTGTGGGTGTGTGTGATTGCTTGTGAGTGTCCAGATTTCACTGTGGAACTAGACTGGTTGTACAAGAAGGGTTTCAGTATCACAATACGAAAGTTTTAACAGCCAATCACGCAGCAGTAAATTGCACTTTCATTAAGATGCTGGTAAATGTTGGGTTGTTTGCTCGCTTTGTTATAAAGACGAGGACCGAGGACATCGAAATGTCGACTAGCAAGAGTAGTCCTATGGCGTACGGTGGGACATGCATGGTTTTTGTGCCGTTTTTCAGTCTTATGCCCTAGGAATTGATTGAAGAACAAAAAGCTGTCTCAGAGATAGGAGTTTGCACTCGTTGTACAGAAGAGATGTAGGGTACATGCGTGGTTTATTATGCATGACCTTTAAGACAGCTTTCTGCGCTCTTTCAAGTTTATAAGAAACCCCGTGGAGTAAGCACCACCCCACGCTGAGATACAGTATAGGAGAAGGGACTGTTCCAAAGCATAATATACAGCAGTAAGCGAAGCAGTCTGCAGGGTCGATCTAAGCTATTTGAAGGTAAATGTTAGTATAAGGACACGTCCTGTCACAACTTTTAGATGTGTATGCCAGTTCAAGGTGGAGTCAAGGAATACTCCTAGGTACTTGACGTTATTTGCTCTCTCTATGCATTGGCAATTGCAGGTCTGTGTATGTGTGCCAAGACAATTATGAGCCTAACAGAGAGCAAATTACTTGAAGGTTGGGATTTAGTGGAAGATCAAAAAACGATATCATTCATTTTAGTGACATTTGTAGTCAGAAATAAAATAAAAGATTATTATTCAACCATGTAACAATAAATTCTGAGAGCATTCTCTGCATCATTTTGAGCGTCTTCCCAGGGTTTGCTACATACGAGTACAGCGTTGTCGTCTGCATAGGCAGATATTTTGCATTTTTTTGTATTTAATTGACTGAGTTCATTTGCGTAAATTAAAAAGAGTGTAGCACCAAGTTCACTACCCTGGGGCACCCCAAATCCACTGAGAATAATGTTATCACTTTCTGAGCTATGTATTTTTACTCACCGGCTTCGTCCTGTTAGTCTTTGAAAATGTTAAGAGCCACGCCCCTTATATCAAACAAAATAACTACTAAGTAACTTACTTTAAGTAAAAAAACGACTACTGGTCGTTGACCCCCAACAATCTCATCCCATCTTTTTTATCGTGTTTATAGAGTTTCGCTAGCTAATTTAGTTTGACAATGTTTGTATAGCAATTGACGGAATACATCATCATCTGCCCAGGCCTTGTCTAGCTATGTTGGTCCAGGTATGGGTTTCCAGTAAGACTGGATGTAGCTGATTACCTGTAGGTTACATGAGCGACTGCTGATCTGACCTCTACAACCTCGTTACTAATATATTATTTAAACGACGAACTAAATTCAAAACTCACCGAAACCATCACCTAGATACATGGGCAACACCACATTTGAGTGTCACGTCACTTGTCATACGTTATTGTCATTTGTTGCTTCCCACGACCATTCAGAAGAAGCATCATCCGGCTGTCAGCTTTTATTCCTCATTAAATTCTGAACAGTATGCCAGTAATTACAGAGCTTGGGTTTCGATAGACAAATTGCTAAAATGCACGGAAAATTAAATTGCAGTGATGTCACATAAATATGGCATCAGGGGTTTTGATATCCATTGTTCCCTTTATAAAGGCCCTTAGATGCAGTATGCTTTGTTATTGATCAATGTATGCTGGAATGCACTAGTGTGGAACGGCAAGACAGGACGTTTTCTATAACATGTATGGTCAACATCACACTGGAGTAACATCTGAATTACGAAACCAGCCCTTACTGCCGACTTGACTGACTGACTTGGTTGACTGTACCTAGTGCTGTTTGATTTTAGATCGAATCGCCATCAGGGTAGCTCGCGTACGATCTTTTGCAATTTCCAGGACAGTCTGGTTGTAGGTATGTTGAACAAAATATGATTCTCGATCGTAACACGTAAGTATAAAACTAAAAGTCATTTATTCAAACTAGGATGGTGTCAGCACTTTATGAACGTCAAAATTACATAAGACAGCCCCCAAAATGCCCGCCCTTCACCACTTCCTAGTGCTTTAGCTGGGAACAAGTGGTGCAACAAACTTCTCAACAGCACAGCTGTATGTTATGTTAGAAGAACTTGATTCTATAAAAATGGTAGGTACGTAATTAACGTTACGAAACATAAAATTAAAATATTTGCCATAAAACAGCTAGCACACGCCAATATACCAAAAAAAATCATTACAAAATTTATTCAAACAGATAAAAATAATAAAAACAAAAAAAAATAACTCAATGGCATTTATTTCAATTAAACCTTTTACAGGCACTTTTGAATTGTCAAACAAAAATCGAAGTTGAAGCTAGGTGCCCATTCCAAAAACGTAGATCTCTATGGAGAAGAACGGGCAAGAAACTCCAACAAAAAAACATAACTTAAAACCTAAATAAAATAAAAAACCTAACCTTAATGAAAAAATATAATCATCAATACAAACCTCTAAGTTCATTTCATCTCATTGAATTACTTTTTCATGAAATCATCATCATCATCATTTCAGCCGAAAGACGTCCACTGCTGAACATAGGCCTCCCCTAAAAAGGGGGGTTTTGCCATTATCGCCAAGCTTGGCAGGCAAGTTGGCGATCGCAGTATGGTGGTAAAATGCATAGAGAACGCTGCTGCCATTTCTCTGATAAGCCCCTTAGTCGCCTTCTACGACACCCACGGGAAGAAATGGAATGGTGCTAATATTCACGTCCGGCACCGCACGGAACACGGTTCATTAAATATCCATAGCCATATACATACATACTCAGCCTATTACGTTCCCACTGCTGGGACACAGGCCTCCTCTTCGTGAGAGGGAGCGGGCCGTAATCCACCACGCGGGCCCAGTGCGGGTTGGTAGATGACACATGTCTTCGAATTTTTTGTTCTAGGACATGCCGGTTTCCTCACGATGTTTTCATTCACCGTTTGGGAGCAGTGGTGATAAAATTATTTACCCAAAGTAATGCGCCTGGCTGGGTTCGAACGTACGACCTACAACTCGTAAGTCGCGGCCGTTACCACTGGGCCAACCTGTACTCTAGTTGCGTAACACATTATTAATCAGAACGCAGAATCTGAAGCTGAATCATTTTGAAGGTTACTGCTAATAAATTCTTTCAAAATGTTCGAAACATCTGTCTGCTTAGCAACGTAAACAACGCCATGAATGTTGTGGAACTGGCAAAATTAAAGCGACTCCTACTGATAGTGTACTACGCAATTACCCACTCGGCTGACACTGACTTGAAAATTGCAAAAAACGTAAGAAATTTTGATAATGGAGAATTGGCAATTACTGCGTGGTTGATAATTCCGCGCTAAACAATATTCCAAACTTTATTGTTCACAACACAAGCTTAAATGACAAACACACGATTTTCCGAACGCACCCACCCGTCCCACTTCAGTTTACAGTACATTCCAACTAACGTCACGGGAGTAAAATTCGGTCGAAAAAAAATTTTGACTATTATTTTTAGAGTATTTGAGTTTGCACTATGGATGAACAAAACAACAACAGCTACCTAATAATGTGTAGACCCATTTTTGAGGTTATAAAAGGATATTACAAAGTTGAAAAAATTTGTGTCTTATTGCTTGTTTTATATTATGTTATATATTGTAAGATTCAGTGAACTCTTATTTTTTTCGTGTCATATTCCGCTTTAACTCTCTCATTTCGCTGCAAAAGTGTGAGCACGGTTTTATCAAACCGGTTCGCTAACTTCGCATTTCTATTAATATTTCAACAAGTTTGAGACCCCCTTATTTTATCCAAATAAATATACCGTCAATCTATGGAAATAACCCTTCTCTAATACTTTCCTGAGCTTAGATACAGCAATTGGCCGCTAAGGGCTCGGTATACGCGTATATGCCTATTCTCCCATATTTGGGCTCCCCACCGCGTCCTCCGTACGTTTCAGAAAAAAGTTGAATAACTACTATACTATTATTAAAACAGCTGATCGTTTACGGACATTGACTTTCGCTCATCGAGTGACGAAAACAATTTTTTTTTGGTTCCACTAGGTACTTTTTGTACCCACCACGGTGGATAAAGTATTGCCAGCTAATTTAATTTGACAATGTACAGGTATATAAAATTATTTTAAGTTCAGAAGTTATACATATTATGTATGTATTACTTAGGTATGTAAGAATGTTCTTACAAACCTTCCGGTCCAAATCATAACCCTCCGTTTTGCTTCGCCGCTGTCGGGTAGAAATAAAAAAATCTATCAAGTGTTCTACTACATAGGTAGGTAGTAAAGTTATGAAATTGAAGCAGACAGACAGACAGGCTATCGCACTCACAGTGGATATTTATACCCGTCCGATACATTATATTTATGGCACATTCCGTCACTTCCGCACCAAACACAGGAGTTTTAACATTCAGCACACGAATATAAGAATAGTGTCGATCAGGCAGAGTACACGAATATTAGAATAATGTCGAATAGCAGTGGTAGCACTGGATTAAACAATCGAATTATATACGAGGATTTGTAAGTCTGTGGCTTCATATTAATAAGATTACGATAGTGGAGAGATTGGGTATATAGTTCGTTTCGTGGATATTATGGGGCATTGAAATAGAAAAACAGTGATGTTGATTACTATACTGAACAGACAGATTTTTAGGCAGACATAGCATGACCAATGCTATCATTTTCCTACCAAGAATAAACAAAGTTCTTTCTATTTAACTTGACATCTCCTCTGCCCGAGCATGGGGCGACCCGAAGACTGGCGTCTCTATGAAGACAAAGACATAGTTATTCCTTCCATAGCAATGGGGAGGTAGTTGTGGTGGTTGCGCTAAGGTATAAGTTTTTTTCATTAAATAGCTAGTCATTCAATGGGATGACATTAACTGAGAGGGTGGTACTCATGATTGTAATTATTATAATTCTGTAAAAATGTTTTTACCCCCGGGCGTCAAAAGTAGAAAAAAATTGGTCGTCATGCTTGACATCGTACAGTTTTGTCGAATGAAGAAACATTTATTCTCTTCAGTTTTAACATCTAGTCTATAATGTTCCCTGGCATCCAGGCCTCCTATCCTCTCACTATGCTTAAGACGATTGAAATCTTTCTACAATTCCGTCGATAAAACCCATTTCTATAATAGTTATGCTAGGCGTACTGTAGGAGTCTTAGGGGCTCTCTGTACTGTAACGACTAACAAAACACATCTGTAGTGCAATTTTAATAGTTCATCGTCACCATCATCTGTCTAACATTTTCCCAACTATCTTAGCAAAGGCTTCCAGTTTAACTGCATGCAGCTAAAGACCAGTATTTTACATGGAGCGACTGCTTATCTGACCTCAACAACCCAGTTCCCCTTGGTAAGACTGGTTGACAGAGTTTTGGGTATCTGACGATCCGTAGCGACTGTCAATGATCCACGAATGACAGCCGCGACCAACGGATTAACGTGGTCTAGAAAATCATTCTACGAGTTTATTTTAAATCTTCCCCTTTTTCTTGTCAAAAATGAAAAGTAAGATAATATTAGTACGAAGTAGGATTCATTTCTTCCCGTGGGTGTCGTAGTAGGCGACTAAGAGACTTACCAGAAAATGGGCAGCAGCGTTCTCTATGCATTTTACAACCATACTGCGATCGCCAACCCGCCTGTCAAGCGTGGCGGTTATGGCAAACCTCCCCAAATTGGGGCCTACTTTTGACTGAAATGATGATGATGAGGATTCATTTCTGACAAAGTATGGTTTTCAATGTTTTTGTTGGTATATTGGCGTGTGCTAGCTGACATTATGTATATGGCAAATACTTTAATTTCATGATTATGTAGAGTATTAGGATTTAGTAATTAGTTTATTGCGCCATCACACACTTCTTCATCCCAGCTAAATCACTAGGAAGTGGTCAAGGACGGGCGTCCCGGGGGACGGTCTTATGAAATTTTGACGTACAAAAAGTGTTGACTCTCAGCCTAGTTTGAATTTTGATTTTTTAAATAAAATTCCTTTGCACTCTTATAATTCATGAAATGATTTAAGTATAACGTGATTTTTTCCCCTCGATATTTATTTTGGCATTTACTGCATTTTCAGTCGGTTCTAAAGATACTCGTGATATTTGGCTTGAGAAATTCATAATATAATATATTTATTTATACAAAAAGGTTTTGTAGTACATGAGGTACTTACAAAGTATGCATAATTATTTACATGGTGTAGGTACAACGAATTGTAGGGTGAATCACTGCTCCCCTAGCTAGAGAGAAGCTGAGTAATCTGTATTTAGGAGAGGCCGTTTCGACTCCCAGTTTGAGTATCACATTATAATCATCATAATAAGCTTTTGGAGTTTATAATATAACACAAAAGACAATAGCAAAAATGGTAATATTAAAATTAAATAAACCAAATTAGAATGAGATTTTTTGTGGCCAGTTGAGTGTATGCGTGTATGAGTGTGTGTGGGTGAGTGAGTGTGTTAGAGTGAGTGCATATGAATAATGGGAAATCAGGTAGCTTTCATGAAAATAATAATTGGTGTCAGAGTCGGCTCTGCTGAAAGCTTGGAGCTTGATGACATCTCATAATAAAACAATTTCATTAAAAATATCCATCAATATTTTACCTATTACATGCGGTCATATTCACGTGCAAGTTTTGCAAGGAATTTCTCGACTACATAGAGGGCCGTTTCTTAACAACTACCTATATTTAAACATTTTGAAGAGCCCTTAAAATGTTTATCAAAAAGTTTGAAATATAAACTAAAAATAAATCACTTGCAATAAAAACATCTATTTAAAAATACACTATGAAGTGTAAAATAACTTTAATTTTAGAAATCAGTGGCAAAAACACTAAAATACAAAACCAAAGACAACGACTTCCGAATTTAAGGTTATTTATGTTTTTTTAATAGACTATTAGAAGTTTTTATTTTTACCTTTTGATGGTGGTGCCTACCCCACATAAATTTGTATACCTTCACTAGCTAAGTAAATAGCAGTGACACGAAGTTATTACACCATCATGAACATAACCTTGAAAAAAAAAAGTATTATTTAAACTAACTCAAAAACCACTAATCAGTACTTCACCTTTATATGGGACCACTTTATATGTATACGCCTTCAGACTAAAGAATATTTTTTTAAATCGTTTTATAAATAACGGAGGTCTGAGGTAACGCACTCCTTTTTTTAAAGTCTGTAAAAAGCAAGGCATTTGTTATGTCATGTCTGGCGGTAGGCAGAACTCCTACCGACCTTTTGAATCCAATCCAAAACCCGAGTCTCCGGGACCAACAGCATACGACAAAATCTTGAAACTGTTCAAGAATCTGATCCATTTTCATTAATGTTACATCCATATTAAATTCTTGCATTTAACTACTTTCCTTTGGTTTCTTTGCAAGTAAAACTAGAGCCGCGTAGCTCCCAAAGGTTTTCTGTACGGACTTCCGCGAACGTACGTACAGTTTCAAATCTATTAGGACTCTGAAAGCTAGCGTTAGGTACCTAACTTCATTTATTTTAATTAAATCTAGTACTTTGGTAAGGTGAATAGCAAAGTTTTTTTTTTAATGTCCGCGATGGGGGTCCTCGTCGGTACCGAATTTCCTTATGCTTTTTCTTCAAATCTCAACGTAGTTCGATTTCGCAACCGCGATCTTTAATTTTGTAATTTAACATCGGCATCAGGACCAACGAAAACAATGAAAACGACACGCATGATAAAAAGAAAAAACTTTTTGTGGCTGTTATCTTGGATTTTAATGTTGACCTCACTATTGGCTTCAGCACCCTAGAAACCATAAAAATGACACCTATGATGAAAATTTTGAATCATTTCGCGGCCGACGTCTCCATTCTGACCTCGCTATTAACTTCAGCACCCTCGAAAACCATAAAATCATCTCTCTCTCCTCTCTTTCTGCTATATAAAGGTAATTAAAATCACGTAGAGGCATAACCTTTTTGGTTACGTGACCTAAAAATTTCGTCACGTGACGATTTCTACAAATTTACTCCTACCGCAAGCTGCGTTAAAGAATTCCGTTCCAAAAGACGAAATAGAAAAAATGGTATTAAGTTTAAAATCATTTCCAACTTATTGCATCTTTCAAGAATTAATTTATAAAATCTCAGCCTATTTTATGCAGAAATTCGGAGATAATAACTCGGATTTATTATTAAACTAGCTTTTGCCAGCGGCTTCACCCGCGTGGAGATCGAAAATTATCCCACAGGTAGGTACGTATTACCGGGATAGAAAGTATCCTATGTGTTAATCCAGGTTTTAAAATATATGTGTGCCAAATTTCATCCAAATCCGTACAGTCGTTTTTGCGTGATAGAGTAACAACCATCTAAACATACAAATTTTCACATTTTTAATATTATATTAGTTTCATAAAAGTCTACTTCGCGTGTCAGTTGGCATGATTAGGTCCAGTGGTTGCAGCCTGGATTTATATTAGAAATTAATGCGCTTCCTGGAGGTCGCCATTTTCATTTTTTCTCGAAGTTGAATGCACTCAATCTGCCGTTTGTACTTAATACTTGTAGAAAGGACTCGGCGCCTCTCAATGGGAAATACGACAGGAGATTAAGACGTTCACGTTTTATTTTTATTTCAGTGGAGGGTAGGTTTTGTCACTGCTTTTCAAAGTAAGCTGTAGTAAGAGTATTACTGCTCCACTGAGCGCGACTCCATGTGAAATTTCTTGTTTTCATAATAATATTCTTGGCAACACTGTAGCTTCTCATTAGTGAAATAATTTTCGGAATCGACCAACCTCAAACATACAAACTCACAAAGGATAACATTCATTTCGTTACCAAAAATTGTAGTGCTGGCCGGAAAAAAAAATCTGTTTTATTCTGGGAAATGAGTACAATGAAAGTCTACAATTAATGGCTGCTTTTTAATTTGAAAGTACGATAAATCATATTTTGTCGACATTATTTTTGACATTTCTTTTAAAACGCAAGCAGTTATTGCCCATGATGTAAGATAATAGATAATCAGCGTGTAATGTTCCCTCTACTGCTGGGACACAGGCCTCCCCTCTGGGGAGCGAGTAGGCCGTAATATACTGTGCGCGTAATCTACCCAGCACGGTTTGTTGGATGTCACATGTCTTTGAATGTTGGGTTCTAGGACATGCCAGATTCCTCACGACGTTTTCCTTCACCGTTTTGAGAGCAGTGGGGATGAACTTATTTACACAAAGTAAAGCGCCTGTCTGGGTTCGAACCTACAACTCGTCACAGTCGTTACCACTGGGTCACCGTGATAATATTTTAATCAAAATAAGATTTTTTGTATTTTCACACTTCAAAGGTAGGAGAAGGGTCAATGTATAATCTCGCTGAAACGAAAAAAAAAAATTTTGACGGTATTATAATTACCCATTTTTTTTCTGGCAATTTAGTTTTTGGGTGCACAGTGTCTGAAACCTGAACGACGTCTTTTTACCTTTAAAAATATATTAAGTAAATATGAGAAAATAAACATGATTGTATGTTGCATGAGCATATTCCATATCAACGATGCATTCCCTATAGCCTTCAATTATCAAAAATAAAAATGAAACTCGACTCGAGTTTCATCTAAAACATATTTAGATATCTAAACTCAAGTTTCCACGTTAACGCTGTAAATTGTCATAGAATTTTAGCCTTTATTGCTGACCAAATAACACCTTTATTATGGTGAATGTAGTCTGTTTAACAACTAGGAAGCACTCAGGCCGCAGAAGTGGTTGTTTTAAACAATTGATTGAAACAATTAGCTTCGGTCTCTCTTGTAGAACAAAGTGTTTGTGTTCGTGTAGATGGAGTTCACGTAGCGTGCGCTACAAACTTACCTCTTGAAACTTTGCCTCTCTTCTGAAGCTAAGGTGCATTAGTTTTTAAAACGCAAAGCATAGAAAAAAAAAACAATTTAATTTTTTATGGTCATTTAACTATACTAGTCGTCGCACAGTGGTCGAAATTTGACCAATATTAATTTCAGCATAAAAATATTAGCTTTCAGCACTTCTTCTTATCACATAACTTTAACTGTGCGATATTTCGTACTTTTCCATTTTTGTAATTTTCGTAGAAACGGTAAAATAAAAACCGTTTTTGCTTCACGTACATTAATATATAGATAAGTACTAGCGTTAATCCAGGTCATAATCCAGCTGTGTGCCACATCTCATCCAAATCCATTCTGCTGTGTTTTAGTAACAAACATACAAACTTTCACATTTGTAGAATTGCAATAAATGCTGTCTGGGTTTTTTATTGTTGTACTTTTGTACAGCATCAATGTAGCTGTAGACTGAACTTTTAAACCTAAGTACTATTTATCATAATTAAAAATAAATAATAGCTTTAACACATACAACAACTAATTTAAAAACGCTTAATAAAAAAAACTAAAAAGCAGAAAATAATTTCAAAAAAGCGTGGTGTGCTTGCTTGATATTAATTGTTTATAAAAATACCTCAAAAAGCAACCCACGCCTTTTTGAAATTGTTTTCTGCTTTTTTAATCTATTATTTATTTTCAATTTTTTAGTTCTTCTAACTACAAAAGCGTGATCTTTCCGTTTTTTTTTTCAATTTTTTAAACTTTTGGAACAAATTTATGAAATTATTGAATATTGTCATCAGTCCTCGATAAGTCTGCTAAGTTAAAATGAAATCTGACCGTTTGTAGTGGGTCAAAATCAAGCCCAAAAGAGTCGAATAAAAATAAACAAACAAACTTACAGGTGAACCTAATAAAAGCGTGTAAAAACTTGGGGTTTGCCAGACACTAGCTCAAAATACAATCGTTTTTGTACAGAAACTAGCTCAATACGATCGTTTTGAGGTAGTATCCACAAACCCTCAACTCACAGAATTTTATCACTTTGCGAGCAAAGTACGATTGTTCTAAAGCCAAGTTCTAACAAACTTTGTAGCCCGTGATTTGTGTTCCTTTTGAATTGACTTTTCTGTTAAGTTTGCTCTTAACGTCATAAAATGCTACGCTAATTCATTGACAGAGGTATTCAGTTAGGAGAAGGGGACGCGTAATATGCTTTAGTTCTTAGAAATAATACAACAAATAATAAATTTCCCTTTTCTTTAGTTTTGACACAGGCATTATTGCGAGTGTCGGTCGATCAGATTAAGCGACGCTTGCCGTGCTCAGACTGAGGATGGCTAATCATCTATCAATACAGAAACCTCTCTATTCGTGGTTAGCAAAACACGCTAAGCCATTGGCCGTGGCTGTCAATCGTGGATCTTTGACAGTCATAACGGGTCGTCAGAAGTCCGAAACTCTGACAAGTCTACTTTCTGTTGTCTTACCAACTGATTACCAGTACCTATTTAACATGGAGCGATTGCGTGTCTGACCTCCACAACCCAGTTAATGGGTAAAGGAATAGAATAAAGGCTGCCACGGACCGGCGCAACTCGAAGGCGCAACGCGTGTCTAATAGAATAAATTATTTGAGAAGTCTATGGAAATTGATCTACTAGAGTCGCGATACGATAGGTACCTCTTGGTAAGACTGGTTGTCAGGCTTTGAGGCTTATAATGACCTGTAAAGACTGTCAAAGATCCACGAATGACAGCCGGGACCAAAGACCTCCGAGACACAGAGGCGACTTGGTATGTATAGATGGTCACCCATCCTCGGATCAACTGTAGAAAGAGTTTATAATATCAGACACAAACAATAACATACGTAACCCTTAATACTACGCCGGTCTAATGAAATACGTCTTAATTGTCGATGGGAACAAAAATAACAATTGTGGCCAGTCAAAACAAAAGGTATCACAAAACATTTTCTTGCTCAAGACTAAACTATACAGATAGTTATAGTATTCCTAGAACAGCTAGCTTTTTACGAAGACTTCTAATATCAGCTTCATTCACTGGAGTTCTACTAATATTACAAATGTGAAAGTTTACATGTTTGGATGTTTTTTCCTCAATCACGCAGAACGGCAGAACGGATTTGTATGAAATTTGGCACACAGATAGTTTGTGACCTAGAGCAACAGATGGTTTTTTTTTTTTTTTGGGTGGGAAATCTTCAAATGACTTCTCCTGCTGAGTAGAGCAGGAGGGCGTGTCAGACTTTTACTGACTAAAACCCACCCGTGTTCCCTCAGTATCCCGTATGCCAGGGGCTGTGGTATCTCTTTCGAACAAACCCGCACCCCTGGCAGGCACCGGCCCTTGCGGACCCCACCGGTGGTTGCTGACATCTTTGACGGCGCGCGTGTGGAACACAACGCGCCGTCCCGTCTACCACTTTTCGGCCGCAGGGGATAGGGATATTGTTAGCTCTTACAAAAATCTTACTTTTTTAGAGACTAAAATAAAAGAGACTGTTGCGCAGTAAATGAATGGTACACAATCAATTAATGGGGTGCATCTTGTTCACAAAATTTCCAAGTTTCAGAAAACATAAAAAAAAATCTGTTTAGTATTCGGCGCAGGTATATTATTATTTTTGACGTTTTGCCATGGACGGAGCTAACTCGAAAAACAATGCGTTTAAATTGTTAATGTTTTTTTAACGATGTTCATAATTAAATCGTGTCAGATAGTACTATTCTGCTTAATCCACGTTGGTAAGGATGTGTAAACAAAAAACGCGGTGCACTGTTCAGCGCCGACAGTTGAAATCGAACAGTGAGTTTTTTCGAAGCGCTGTCATGCACTGTGCTGGATTCTCAATACTCATTTCAACACCGTGAGCTAAAAATCTTGGTCTTACAAAGACGAGTCTCTGGCACGTTATCGCATCTAATAGCGCGGCAAATCGAATACAGTCTGACCCGGTTTGAATGCAGGCATTTTTGCAGTAAGTTTTTACCACGGTAACTACGCTCTTGATATTACGGCTAGCCGTACATATACATATAATATCCATTTATAATCAGCTTATATTATTCCCACTGTGTGGACACAGGTCTCCTCTCAGTGAACACGCCGGCCCAGTGCGGGTTGGTAGATGGCACTTGTCTTCGAATTTTTGGTTCTCAGACATGTTCCTTTTCTTGACGATGTTTTTCTTAACCTTAATACAAAGTAAAGCGCCTGTCTGGGTTCGAACCTACATGTCCTAGGTAGCGGCCTTTACTAATGGGCCACCACTGCTGACTAGCCGTTAAATGTAATTAATATTGACTGGGCAAAAATCATTATACCTTGCAGCAGAAACTTGACTTTCCATCTGCACTATCTAGGAGCTTCTTTATGATGGACATTTTGGCTGATGCTCTAGAAATTTTCTAATATTTAAACTGAAATTCAGTATTCTTCAGTCCGCTGCAGGCAGGATTAGCCTTTGGCGCAAGAAAATGGTTCGCTAAAACATTCCCTTTGAAGAGGATTCAATACGTGGCTGCGAACTAATGAACACAAAGCACAACTGAAGAAATTATTATGAGAAAGTAGCCTTTATCAGAGTAACCTCTGTAAGAAGCGTGACGACTTAATTAAAAAGGCAGAGGATGTAGGTATATCCTCGAAACCGGCGAGATCCTCACTGGATTATAATATTAAATGACTTAGTTACCAAGACTTACAAAATGTATTAAAAGCTAATAGCTGTTCGTTCGGATATAAGTATAATAAAATTCGACTTAAGGTGTCAACTTCCCGCATTGTCGTTGCGGGGGGACTCAGTAACCGTGGATGCCGGCCACGGTGAAGCCAAGAGGAACCCAAAGGTGGGGCCGCTCGTCAGGGCTTTTGCCTCAAAGCCGACGACGTAGCGGCCAAAAAGTAGGTTGCGGTGAGGTGCACCGCAACTGAGGTGGGCCGCGATGTCGAATGGGAGGCATCGCGGCTGAGGGTTACGGGCTGCGGTAGAGGAGGGGTGCCGGTGCTTCTGAGCAGCGCTCTTCCCTTCCGTGGCCTGGACGGGGCCGCCACCGTTTGATGGCGGACGCGGTGGGGCCGCAGGGGAAGAGGAGTGTCGGTATAGCGTTAGCCGCTCTCCCTATCCTCTGCGGCCGAAAAGTGGTAGACGGACGCCGTCAAAGATGTCAGCAACCACCGATGGGGTCCGCAAGGGCCGATGCCTGCCAGGGGTGCGGGTTTGTTCGAAAGAGATACCACGGCCCCTGGCATACGGGCTACTGAGGGAACACGGGTGGGTTTTGGTCAGTAAAAGTCTGACACGCCCTCCTGCTCTACTCAGCAGGAGAAGTCATTTGATGATTTCCCACCCCAAAAAAAAAAAAAAAAAAAAAAAGGTGTCAACTTTGACTTATGGTTGACGATTAGCGACTATATCGCCACCGAATCTGCAATTTTTCTTGCATGTCAATGTGACAGGTCGGACATAACAGGACATGACGGTTGGCATTTCGTTTCTCCATTTTTGACATCGCACCATAGAAATTCTTCTACAATCTGTCATATCCTTTCTAACGATCTTTGGCTAGGTCCTTTTTATGTAGACTATTGCAGAAAACAGTTTTCTATTCCAAAATGTCTGAATCATACTGACAACTGACAGTTGAAAGAAAATCTTCTCAAGATTGTCTTCACGGAACATCTTTTTCTTCTACTCCTCCGTTGACAAAACGGTGCTCGGCTAAGCCTGCTGATCAGCATTGTGAGATATCACGATAAACATCGAAAAGTTACAAACGTAGTCATGAAATCAGAAAACAATCGCCAATAATGAACTAATCTCGCTTGCCTGATGCCTAAATCATTATAAGCTGAAATGAGTCTTGTGGGAGTATAAAATGGAATTAGTCCAAACCCCGACTGCCCCCACCTCCCTTCTCCCTCCCCGCCTGTTAATATTCGACGTATTAGAACTAATAACTTATAATCTCCCGGGGCTTGAGAGTGTGGAGTTAGCAAGGTAGGCACTGTTTTGATCGTGCCTTTTAAGCAGTTACTTAATTGGTTTTTTTTGTCACCTGCTCGATAATGTCAAACTAGACGTCATGAAAACCTAACCTAGAGTCGTTACATTACTAGACGCCATTCGGGCAATAACATTGGACTGAACCTCATTAATAACATAATATAATATATTCCTTATTTTTTTCAGACTACAAATTCGTTCTCACAATCTATATAGTACTAGCTTTTGACCGCGGCTCCGCACGCCGGAAGATGACGGTGGATGTCGGATGCGTGGATGTCGGCTACCGCTTAAAAAAGTAGTCCCAAATTTCAGGACGATCAATTCAGCAGTTTATGCGTGAAAGCGTAACAGACAGACAGATAGAGTTACTTTTGCATTTAGAATATTTAGGTATCATTGGTAAATAAAATCAAAATATTTTATTTCATAAAAACGTGCATGGGCACTTATGAAACATCAGAAGCTAGGTGCGCGGTTTTAAATTGTCGTTTCCTATGGAGAAGAGCCGGCAAGAAAATGCACGGTTACTCTTTAAAAAGTAATTGGCTTTAACAATGTTTTCAAGTTACAGTGATAATAGGTATGGGAGGGCAGTGCAGGCCTGTCAATAAGTACCAGGTACTTAGAGGAATGAAAATACAGAATAGAAAATCGTCTATAAATCTAGTTTGTAAGGTCTGCAACGTTCTCTCATTCACAATATGTAAATTAATCTACATAAATGAAGAAACAAAAGTCATAATTTCAACCTGCAACTGTCTGTAAATTATAGGAATCGGCTATAAATCATGTGTGACAATATATAAATAAAATAAAATTCATTTATTTCAAATACCAATAATTGTAATTTTCTACTTTTTAAAGGATGTTTGGGCCCGGTGTTTTTTTATACGCTATTTTTTTTTTGTAGGGCCATTTTCAAAGAGTTTTACTTTTTGCGTTGCGTACTGTCTTCCTTGTGAACATTACAGTGGCCTCGGTAAGGTCAGAATTTATTTTCTTACTGAATAAAATTCAGAGCAAAGAAATTGAGAGAAGTGGTGGCCAAGTGGTAACGGCCGCGACTTACGAGTTGTAGGTCGTGAGTTCGAACTCAGACAGGCGCTTTACTTTGCGTAAATTATTTCATCACCACTGCTCTCAAAACTGTGAAGGAAAACATCGTGAGGAAACTGGCATGTTCTAGAACAAAAAATTCGGAAGACATGTGACATCCACCAACCCGCACTGGGCCCGCGTGTTGGATTACGGCCCAATCCCTCTCACAGAGAGGAGGCCTGTGTCCCAGCAGTGGGAAAATTATAGGCTGATGATGATGATGATGATTTATAAAATACTAATGTCAAAATCAAGAACTTCTGGTTTGTACAGGTTTTAGTGTTAGTTTCTTCAGTCTGTTTCTCTTCACTGGTTAGTTTGTAGATCTTTTGGAAACACCTGTAAATGGATAAATGGATAAATCAATATTTTACATTTTTATCTTTTATGAAGAATCTTAAAATAAAATACCGAAGAGAATTGTTATGACTTCCATAACAACTTTAAGATTAATTTCGATAAATTTGGATAATTATAAATCAATACCAAACAATGTATTTAGGTGACAATTTTATTTAGACACTTGCTTTTGCCAGCGGTTTCGCCCGTGCGGAACATTCATAACCCCCTTAGGGGTTGAATTTAGAAAAATTGCAAAATTTCAGCTTTCTAGGTCCAAGGGTTTGGGCTGGGCGTTGATGAGGCAGTCAATCAGTCAGTCAGGACTTTTCTTTTTATTTATTTAATAAAGAAGATATTAAGCTAATTATTTTAGATTTTTAAATAAAAGCACCACCTTATACATATTTTTTTAAATAATGTTATTCAATTTTCCATATCTGGCAGCACTGACCTGTCGCAGCAGCTGCGCGTTCATTCCGCTTTCCGAATGGTGGAGGAACTGGAGCTTGGAGGCGTTTCTCGTCTTTCCTGAAAGCTTAAAAAAAAAATAGACGTAACTAGCCGTGCATCTTCGTGAGAGGCACTCTATTTGCACTTTACACATTGAAATCAAACGAAAACACAAGAATACTAGACATCAACTGACAGCGGAATGACGTTTTCAAAATGTCGGCTTCCAATTTTGCCCACCTTCAGTGCTATTCTGTAAAAATTACGCCGTGAACGCTTCGGCCAAGTGAGGTATAAGGGAGCTGTCAACAGTGTGCATTCCTAGACCCTAGCATCAGGCGCAATGACAACTCGCTTCAAGTTCACTTCTCTTCACCTAAGTTTTCACGGTGAGATTTGTACAGAGCAGACTGGCTGAACATATAAGTTGATGGCACTGTACATAGTTCCACCACTGCAGCAGCTAACCGGGTGGAGTGGAGCGTTCCCCCGCGATTGAATTATGAATTTCGGTGTCACATTTACAGTCTTATTGTGTTTTTGGTGAAATTTTATGAGTTCAGTTAGAATAATGAATGAAACTTCACATAGCTAAGTATTCCCCAGTTAGTAAAAAGTTTTACAACACAACGTAATATGACGCCTAGTTTCTCCGAAGGGTTGGGCAGAGGTGTACCTAATCGAGCATCCACATTCCGCCAATTATGTTTAAGGCCCGTGTAATAAGGGGCGAGCCTTTTGCCATCGACTGGGTAAAAATCCAGTCTCCGGGTTGCTATGATCAGTTCCAGATAGAAAAGCCCAATACCACTTTGCCCGACCTGGGAATCGAACCCAGGACCTCATGCTCAACGTTAGTGCTTGCGACCACTAGACCGACGAGGCAGTCTACAGTTTCTTAAACTAGTAATTTGACAATCTTATTAGTTTTCAGTACCTTGCAGTAGGTGCGAAAAGTAGCGAAATGTCCTTGGGGATAAAGCTGTCTTGGACGAGATTTGATCCCTCGTTGCACACAAACTTCTAGTCTTATTTTTACTTTGCTCAAGCTTAGGCAGCCTAAGAATCCTGATGTGTGAGCTTCAATATCATTCGAGACAAAGGACACTGCTATTCGTTTTTACTCCACAATACTTTTAAAAGAAGATGTACTGACAACATTTTTAAAGAGTATGCTTAGATGGTTTGGTCATGTAGAGAGGATGAATGAAAAGTTGCGTGGAAACGTCGGGAGGGATACCCTAGGAGGGCATATAGTGACCTTGGTGATGATGTACTTCAGGTGCGTAGTACTCGCAACCGGCGTGCGTGTGTGACCAGATGTATGAACGTAACCACAAAAGAGATATTTAAGGATCGTAGCAGGTGGCGTGCTGTATTTTCTGCCTACCTATGCCTATGGGAAAAAGACATGAGTGTATGTATGTTTATGTGTATGTATACTTTTTGATAGGGATGGTGGCGCGAAGAAACACCAACACATTTCATAGTTATTATTCATGCAACGATAAGTTCAAAAAAATAATTTACAATATCCAAAAACCCGACTGCCTAAAAAGTGAACTTTAATTTAAAAGCAAAAAAGGCATCTTCTTTAATTTAACAATAAAGACCTTTATTGCCTCCGACTGATGATTGCATTCAGTCTAATAGTCATCCTTTTAAAACAAGTTTGCTGTTTCCATCTTTTTTAATTAATGTTCAGTTTTTATACAGTCGGGTTTTTAGATTTTGTAAATATTTTCATTTTCACAGTTTTTACCTAGTTAATACAGGATAAAATTTTAGCCAGTGCGCAAACTGTAACCATGAATTCACCATATTATTCTATTCCCCCTAGCGCAGATTTTTTTTTGTCATAGATAAAAAAATCAGCAGTTTCATAGAAAAGTGCAATACCTACGCGGTCAAAATGTATGGCACAGCCATTTTTTTGAAGAATTTATCCTGTATAATTATTTTTGTCGTTAATGAGACCTATTTATGAAACCCTTTATTTTGATACCTTAATCAACAGGTTCAGAGAAAAACAATTAAGACACAATATGCCGCCAAAAAACGGCCAATTAAAAAAAAAATGGAATACCCAGTGTCACTCTCACAATTAAGACTGAAATCGATCTAGCCGTTTAGGTTACAGAGCATGCCAAAGAAATATACATACATACAACATACACTCGAACCCTCCTTCTGGCGCAGTCAGGTAAAAACTTAAATCCGACTACTGCGAAAACCCATCTCTAAAAACTATGCGACAATATTCTCATCTTAAAGCCTTGTATGTCACCTAAACAATACATTCGTTACAATACGACATTCTAACGAATGTATTGATTAGCGTGATTTTTTAATTGTCGGGTTTTAGTTTTAAAACTCATGTTTTATTAAAATAATTTTGGGGTTAGCTTACAAAACATACATTTTAAAAATGTGTTTATTAAGCCTTTTCATTTGATACCCAACACGGTATTATGAACAAAGAATAAAATAGTTCGTCTCTATACTCGTATGTCCTCTAGAGTCTAGAGGACGCCATATTCAATGGACTATGTGGTAATGGCGCTTCTAACAGCGGATTATCAAGACGTTTCCAACAAAACCTTATTAGTCAAATTATCATAAAAAGTGTAGAGGTTATGATCTGATGAATATCCATACATACAAACCCACATACTAGTATTTAACGGTCAAATTCAATACCCTCTTTTTTTCCTCCCCGTAGTCGACGGTATTAACGTAAGTGCAGTGTGCTAGAAATT
The DNA here is from genome assembly GCA_949987655.1 of Polymixis flavicincta. Lineage (NCBI taxonomy): Eukaryota > Metazoa > Arthropoda > Insecta > Lepidoptera > Noctuidae > Polymixis > Polymixis flavicincta. Next base: position 1,557,545 of record OX465171.1, on the reverse strand, counting down.
AGATGTAACTTCTCTGAACGAATTTGTGCAAAACAAACTCGTAAGCAAGAATAGCAATGCACCTAAGTCACACTAACTTTCAAAGATTACAAACTTTACCCACGTGTAGCGACAAGTTTTAATGATGCGGAGATTAGTTTTTACCTCGATAACTTATATTAAAACACAGAATTAAATTCTTCTTTAATAAGAACATGTGATTACATTTAACGAGACTTACAACTTAAACTAGATGCGCAAAGGTAGCGCAGTGCAAGTTGTATGTTCATTAAAATATGATTCGAAACCGTTCATTTATAAAATCATGAATTGGGACATGTTTTTTTCTTTAATTTCATTCGAAACCCTCGTATTGACGATGATTTTAATTAATAAGTTTCTGTAAATACTGAGGGGCTTGCGGCTAAGTAATAATCAATTAATCAGGTTAAGCTACGCTTGCCGCGGTTGGTCCCTGGGTGGGTGTCCATCTTTACATAGCAAGACCTCTCCGTGCCTTGGTAAGCACGTTAAGACGTTATTCCCGGCTGTCACGCGTTGATCTTTGACAGTCGTTACGGGTCGTCAGAAGCCCGAAAGTCTGAACAACAGTCTTACCTATTAGGTACTCAGTAACTGGGTTGTGGAGGTCAATAGGCAGGCGCTTCAAATATATACTGGTATTCAGCTGCATCTGGTCAGACTGGAAGCAAACCCCAGCATAGTTGGGAAAAGGGTAGGCAGTGGATGATATTTTTGTAAATACATCAACATACACCTGACACTGAACTACAAATTGTAAAAAACGTAAGAAAATAATGTGGTGGTATTTGTGCGGCGAGCTAGTGAGGAATACGTATACAGTAAATGTCACAAAATTGAAACTACCATATCAGAATACTTTTTTCAATAAAAAACATTCAAAATCACTAACAATTGCAGTAGATACGTCTAAAGATATCTAGCATACTAAAACAATCAGACGAATCGATAATCTCGTTGTTTTCAAAGTCTGTCAAAAACACTATCCGTTGCGCCATTTGTCAAACATAAGTCCATTAAAGCTCCTGGCAATCCGTCAGAAGAAACCAAAGTGTGGCCAAAGTGTGGCCAACCACAATTACTATATACCGACTAGGTTAGTGGTACCGCTAGGGGAACAGTGGTATCGGCCACGACTTACGAGATGTAGGTCGTGAATTCGAACCCAGACAGGCGCATTAATTTGTGTATTTATTTCATCACCACTGCTTTCAAAACGGTAAAGGAAAACATCGTGAGGAAACCGCCATGTCGTAGAATAAGAAAACGAGACATGTGACATTTAACAACCCGCATTGGGCTGCCGTGGTGGATTACGGCCCACTCCCTCTGACCGACAGAACACCTATGTCCCAGAGGTGGGAACATTATAGGCTGATTACGCTATGTGCCGAAATATCCCAACAGTTGGTTGGTTGTTACCCACGACCCCACATGAATACATTCTGTATCCCAATTTAAAAGTAAAACGAGATATAGCAATTTGTTATAACAAATTGAAGTAATTCTTCTATAATGAGAAATATTCCTTTGTGAATAATGCGCTACAAGAGAATACATTAATACAAACTAAAGTATTGAATTCATATAATAAATATTACAACGATTCATTTGAGTTGAAACTTTAGGATTAATGGTACTTATAATTTATTACATAGAAATCGTTTCACGTTTAGATTAGCCAGATAATATACGGAATGATAGGATCTACAAATGTGGCTTCGTGGAAATGGCCGCGACTTACGAGTATCTCAGACAGGCGCTTTACTTTTAGTAAATTCTTTCAACACCACTCTCAGAACGGTGAAGGAAAACATCGTGAGGAAATCGGCACGTCCTAGAACCAAAGAACATTACTCTGCACCCGTACATTGTTTTCCCTAGAACTAAGACCATCTGAAAATTATGTGTTGTATTGTCGATCATTAGTAATTCCTATTACGATATAATTCGCAGACACGTGAATCTACCAACGGTGGCCACTGGGCCCAAGGCCTCTCACTGAGGAGGACTGAGTCCCAGCAGTGGGAAATTTTTAGGCTGATTATGAAGGTAGGAAAATGCCGCTAAACTGCCTTAATCACACACTAAAAATATCAAAGGAACAAAAATTTTGACTGAAAAAGGTTAAATTTACACAAAAATCATAAAACAATATGCTACAAAATGAATCTGTGTGTAACAAGCAGATCAATCTTGCCTTCCCGTCACCGAGGAGGTCAGAGCAAAGAGGTAGCATTGAATTAAGTACCTAGTTGGCAACATGCCATTGCGTACCGCAATTTCACGATGAAACTTATTTGGCAAACCAAGTTTGTTTGAAGCAGTGTTGCTCGAGTTTATGAAACTTTTATTATAACACTGAATAAGTTACTTAATCTTTTACACGTGTTCAGAGGCTAAAGACAGAAAAAATCAACCTAGATTCGAAAAAAGTATCGTAATGATGTAGCAGCCGCCGCTTCAATTGATCATGTGAAGTCGACCCCAACAATGAACAAAATGCTCTAGAATGTTTAACAATTTATGAGCAATCACACGAAAAACGTAAACAGAAATATCAGTGAGCACATCCTAATCACTAGAACCCTTTGGATCATTTGTTTAATTCAGTTCTATTAACAAATAAATTACGTAGTTCCGTGACAAACGAATTTGGGTTTTATAGCATTTTGATGGGTGGTTATAGCGTGTCAAATAACAATGGTTTACCTACATAAATCGTATAAGGTATCAAATTATTTTGATGAGTACTGCCGCCAAATGATCTTAGCGCTAAAAATAGAATGACAGGACATCAGCAATTGTTATTTATGATTGATTGATGAACTAACTACAGCATGGAGGGAACACTGACAGACCGCCAAAACATATTAGATTGCACTTTATAGCTACATCATCATAATAGGTCTGCTACCCTTTTCCCAATTATGTTGGTGTCGACTTTACATCAAATCGGATCGAGCTGAATACCAGGGGCCTAAGTCTACTAATTTATAAACGTCACAATGGTCTCTCAATGGTAAGTTTTTGAAAGATTTGCCATACAAAAACTGCCAAAAACACACCATTGAGAGACCATTGTAACGTTTATAAATTAGTAGACTTAGGCCCCAGTACGTTACACGGCGTGACTGCCTATCTGTTCTCCGCAACCCAGTTACTGGGTAACACGACCCCCTTGGTAAACCTGGCCGACAGACTTTCGGGTTTCTAACGAGTGTCAAAAATCCACGAAAAACAGCCCAGACCAAGGTTAGGTTTATTTATAAATACAATAGTATTTAGTATAAAAAAAACAGGTATATCTGCGTGATAATACCGAATGTCTCGCCACGGGAAAGCGGCACACTACAAGCCGACGGTACGCACACTATCTGTAGATCCCAGCTCCCGCCACCGCCGGCTAGCCGGAACAGGACATGTATCCTACGAGAAACGGTGGGAATGGTTTATTTCTTTTTTCTTAATAAATAGAAAATTCTAGTATTAAATTTATCGTAATATTTACTTCTTACACTGAAAATAAACCGGCTTAGTGCGAGTCAGATACACGCCAGACATTGAAAAGAAAAATATTTTCTATTTTCAATGTGTATTTTTTATTTATGGACCGCTTGTCTAAGTTTGTTTTTGGAAAAAGGTTTTGCAGAGTTGTTAAGAACTGTGCTGGATGCTGAAAAAGAAAAAAGGTATAAATGTTACGGGTAAAACGGAATGATGTCGATGTTATTTTTCCTGTAATATTATTTTATTATTTTCTGATTTAATCACAATTTCTTCTTGATAATAATGGCTGTTTGTTACAAAGAAGACATTTCTGACGTCTTTGAACCAAGCGCCGACGGATGTGAAAAGCCACTGACTTCCGGTCCCCGAATTTTCCGCCCTAATGTTGGAGTTACAGACAAATTTGTACTCAACTTTAGCTGTACAACAGAATGGCCGAACTGCCCGTCCTTTTCCATTTTTTTTAATATTTTCTATTTTGCGAAAGTAATTATTAAAAAGTGACGTCATACCCACACCTACACACGCACCCACACAAAGTGCAGCTGCATCTGTATTGGGCAGTAAGTGATGCTGTGGGCGCATCGGTGGGCGCTTGGTTCTCTCGCCTGGCTCGGCGTCCGGCCATGTTGCTGTTTCACGTCTACCAAATGGGCGGGGTCCGTCCGGTCCACACTAACACTGTTACTCTGTGTGTTGTACAGGTGTGAGCCGCGGCGCATGCGCGAAGCAACAGATACGACTTCGCCGCGCCCCGTCTCCGCCGGCATCGCGCGCTCGCCGTCGAGCCGGACAGACGTGTTCGCTCCGTCCCGACGCGACTCTCAACTCTGTATCTCCGCGCGATCATACTCTAGTTCGTAGTTTTCTCTTCGTAATTTTAAGGTACGTATCCTAAAATATTTTTTCTTTTTTTTTTCTTATTTTTTAATTTTCTCCGACGGGTTGGGATAATGTTGGGGTCCCGACGGGGTCGGTCGTGATTTCAATGTTTTAGGCGCAGGGAACGTCAATTTGAATTTAAGATTCTGCGGTTTAGTTTGAGGCGAAGTTCAAAGCTACCGACTTTGTGTTCCGAGTCTTTGAATTGGAAACAGGCGTATTAATCGATTCGGAGTCAGAGTGTGGATTTATAAATGAGATTTCTGTACAAATTATTTAGTGAAATTACGTGTTTTAAGTGTAAAGTTTGATTTTAAGAGTTTTTCTTTGATGTACGGTTTTATTATGTTGTTAAATTAATTAGATGGGATATACATCTATAAAATTGCATTTAAGTTGAAGTCAAAAATGATTTTAGGTCTGAAAACATAACAATAATCTTCTAGTCTCGGAAACATTTAAATTGTCATTTTATACTTCAAGTTTGACGTAAAACCTAGTTGAAATGAATGAATCCTCTCCCGATAGTTCTAATGTTTGCAAACAACAGTTAAGGTACTAAGAAAACTTGTAGCATTAAAAAGGATCGTAGTTATTAATTTTGAAACTGATCTATCTCCCTAATAGTAAAAAAAAATACTTTAGAACAAAATGATTAGAAAAAAAGAATTACGAGCATCGTCATACTGAAAATGGCATTGGAAATTCTTCAACATCGAAGTGCTTAAGTAACCCAAAACTGAGCAAATAAATTGAAAATCTCAATCGTTTAGGCGTCAATAGCTGCCAATCAGCAATCGGACGCCTCATCTCCAAAATAGAGTGAACTTACCTAATGAATAGCAGGCAATTACCCGGCAGCGACCTCTTAACGAGCTGCCAGTTTGCTCACCAACTTAACGCTCAATCGTATTGATTCAACCAACAATTACATTCAAGAGAACTTAATAATTTACCGTTATTTTGGTTTCTGACTCTATTTTGATTGGTTAAGTAGTTAAAATGATTGACTTATATATTTGACGGTTAAAATAGGGGTTTTTTTTTAACTTCGAAATTGACTTTAAATTCGTGTTTTTTTTTTATTTGCAAGCCTGAAAAATGAAAGGAAACACTATGTTTCTTTCTATGCGTTGTTGAAATTCTTGTATTAAAGGTTTAATACGGTTTGTCATACATTAAAATATTTTGAATAGTCTTGCAATTTATAGTATCGTGGCAATGGTCTGTAAATTTAATGTATTGACTGTGGAAATGGCGTAGGAAATTATAGGGAATAAAAAGCACACTTGATACAATATGTTCCGATGGCGCCGTTCGTTCTGCAGTTAACTGGTTATTAATACATACGTTAATGTTTTTATTGCACTGTTAGTTAAGAGGGGACCATTTTTATATCTAGATTCTGTGTGGAAAATGTATTTGATATGACACTTGTTGAGTCGTGAATCATGTTGCGTTCTTTTATTCAAATATACATATCGGTTCTTCTGTCCACGCTGTTTTTGGCAACGGCATTCAATCAAACATATTTCTTGTTTTTTTTTTATGTTTCAACATGATTGTTGATTTTTTTTTTTTTGGAAAAACGTAAAATTTTCACTAAATGCTGAGTTTTTTTCATACTCTAGTTAACTTTACAAAAACGGATAGAAAATTATTTTCATGAGTGACATATTTCAATTAAATGATGAATAGACTGTGTGAATGATGACATGGTTAGAAAGGGGGTGACTACCGAGGTGATGACTAGTAGAGAAGTGTGGAAGAAACAGACATTGCGGCGACCACAAATAAATTGGGGTAAGGTCAGGAGAATGATGATATATTTCAATTACTAGACTGTTTAACGATTTTCTCTATGGCCTGGCCCCTGTCAGACTGAGTTAGGTACTTTGAAGAAAAGGTGTGCTGACAACGTCTGATGTGATTATGTTCTAACTTGTTGTGGTGTTTAAAAGAGAAGAATGAGAGTGCTGATTTAGAAATGAGATAGGAATACCCTTACAACCAGTTATGGTAATAAATATTGGTTCGTATATTATTTAAATGAATATTAGTGGTATTCGATAAGTATTCGTCCCTGCTGACATTTGTCGATCTTTGACATAGTCTTTACCAGACAACCAGTCTTATAAAAGGGTTCCATATTACCCAGTGGATTATGGAGGTCAGTAGGCAGTCGCTCCATGTAAAATACTGGTATGTAGCTACGTCCGGTTAGACTGGAGCTAACCCGCACATGTAGGGAAAAGGCTAGGCCGATGATGATGTAGGTACGTGTGTTTTAGAACACTTTCAGACGACTCTTACGATTTGAATCCATTATTATCTAATAACTGTGCGACAAACACACCTCGTCTCCATTCGAAGTTACGAGCCATCAATAAACCGCCGATGTTCCATAGACAGTGGCTAATAGACTTCGTCGTCGCTCGTAAAACAAGCCACGGCGAAGTCACTTGGAGATGGCGGTAACTCGCCAAATTACGACTTTATTGCTAATATTAGTATAGTGTTCTTGCAGCTCCGTTTGTAAGTGTTTTAACTTTGGGGTTTACAGTTTAAAGTAAGATGGGAATTGGTTCAGATGTTTAGCAGTAACATCACGGCCGTTCTCCCCGACGGGCTGCGCTGAGCTGTAGGTGTAGGCATAAGCATAGGACAGTCACTTTATAACGGGGACACAGGATTTTGGCTTCCTCTCTTTGAGAGTGAGTGTGCCGTAATCCACCACGCGGGCCAGTGCGGGTTGGTACATACTATTACGTCTTCGAATTTGAAGTTTTAGAACATTCTGGTTTCCTTTACTGTTTTGAGAGTAGTGGTGATGAAATAATTTGCACATAGTAAAGCGCTTGTTCGGGTCCAAACCTACTGTTCTCGCGACTCTATTTTTGCATTATATTAAATTTGGGGTTTTAAGTTATTAAGTTATTTGATAATGTGTTAGATTGGAGTTGGTTTGGAGCGGTAACAACATATAATATCACGGGTGTCCTCCTCAAAGGGTATAACTATAGTTATTTATAAATTATATGATATTAAAAAGTATTTATGTTTATAACATACGGTAAATAATAAATTCGAGATGTAAAATTATGATGGCATTGTTTAAATTCAAGATTGTGTTTTCCGGCGATAATGTGAGTGAGTACAATGTTACAGTAGTTGGTTCATGGATGGGTGACCATCTGTACATACCAAGACCCTCCGTTCCTCGGAAAGCATTAGCAGCTATCAGTCCCGGCTATCATTTTTGGATCATTTACAGTCGTTATGGGTTATCAGAAGCCCGAAGACAACCAGTCTTACCAATATTAATCGTGTTACCCACTAACTGGGTTGTGGCGGTCAGATAGCCAGTCGCTAAATGTAAAATTCTGGTATTCTGCTTCTGGTTAGTCTTGAACCCGACCCAAACATAGCTGGGCAAAGGATTGGCAGATGATGAGAATTGTGTTGATGATGGTAATTGGCTTCGAATTCGGGCTCTAAAGATTAGCAGTCTTACCTGCCATATAAACGCGAACATATGTATAATATTGAGCAGGTTCAGTTTGTGAGAATGTAATCAGTAATATTGTGTACTTAGGATAACAGTGGGCGTGTACTGAATACTATTAGGGTATGGGCTACCATCATGAGAGCGTAGTTAATTTATAATGAGGATTTTCAAATTTTCAGAGGTGCTCCATTGATAAAGGTCACTACTTGCCAGGTTTGTACTTTGTGTACATTATTTCATCAGCACTGCTCTCAAAACGGTGAAAGAAATCATTCTGAGGAAACCGACTTGTGTTCCAAAAATTTGTAGTCATGTGACATCTACCACAACCCGCACTGGGCCCGCGTGGTGAATTACGGCTTACACTCTCTCACTGAGAAGAGGCCTGTGTCCCAACAGTGGGAACATTATTGATTGATTATGTTTAGATCAATTTAATTGAAATGTAAGGCGATGGCCTGAAACACAGTTTTAAATAAACCTAGATCGGGCGGAGCGCTACCCAACATTCTAATTTCGAAACATCATCAACTGCACTTGTAAAACTTAAAAATAATTTATTTTTAGGCACTATATTTGTATTGAAAATTCACTAATGTTGGCTAAATGTACTCTTTTTGTATACGTTTTTATAAAATAAAATATTAAATTATTATTAGTTAGGGTAGAGCAAGCGAACGTATGCAAGTCCGGAATAATACAATTTCCAAGCTAAGAAGACAATAATCTTAGTCATTTTATTAAAAGACTTTCCTTTCGACACATAACGTATCGATGGACATATTGTAATTCAGCTGTATGTAGTCAGACTCGAGGCCCACTTTAAAGAAGTTAGGAAAAGGTGACAAGTGAAAGAATTTTCTTTAAAGATCACCTGTAAAATCGCGATGTTTTCCACGCATTACGCTTGGGGTCTGTGTGCACGGGTTTACACGTCAGTGCACCGTGTCAGGGCCGACGGCGTGACGGGAATAACACACTCTTGTACGCGAGGCCACCCTTGCATGCGTGCAATTTGCAGCGACGCTGTTATCACGCGGCGTTCTTTGTAAATCGTCAGTAAATCAGATGGCGCGTTGTGTCGGAATACGTCGTGGAATTTGACATGTCTTCCAAAGGATTTGTAAGAAGGCAACGTTTAATATCGTTGTGTTTGTTGTGTGGGTTTGAAACGCGTTTTGTTTTATTTGGTCCTTCAGTTAGAGTTAAAAGGGGCTCGTGGCTAAGTAACAACAGCCGTACAGGTCGATCCGTTAGGTCGACGCTGATCGGGGTTGGTCTGTGGATGAGTGACCAGGTTTACATACCAAGACTCCTCCGTGCCTCGGAAACCACGCTAAGCCGTTGGTACCGGCTGTCATTCTTGGATTTTTGACAGTCATTACGGGTCGTCACAAGCCCGAAAGTCTGATAACCAGTCTTACCGAGGGGTATCGTATTACCCAGTAATGGGGTTGTGGAGGTCAGATAGGCAGTCACTCCATGTTAAACTTTAATTCCGGAAGGAGGTGACAAGAAATTAATCAAAAATATATCCAAAGTCACCGCCTTCCAAAATTGAAGTTATTTTTGACTTTGTAGAGTTTTTCCAGAAGTCGGTTGATTTTTTTGGAAACAGCACCATTGGGGTTTGGGGTTAAAACAGTCCATATTTATGCGGTAGCAGCAATCGCGGTTGATTTGCTGTCATTTGTTGAAGAATTCCGTTGTCTGTCTCCGAAACGCATCATCAGATCTACATGAAATTTAAATGGAACCATTTCGGAATAAACCCCTTTCGAAAAAAACAAGAAGTATGCAAATCGGTCTATATATGACGGAGTTATGCCCGAACCTTCACCTAACTCCTAACCGTTAAAGAGTTGTACCAACCTTCATCAGCTCAGCGTCATGAAATGATGATGACCATATGCAAATGTCTCAATAACTTTATAAAATAGATGAGAAACATTATTGATCCCTATGAAATTTGAGGGTTGCCCTCGATTTCCCTGGGATTCCATCATCACATCCTGACTTGGTGCCAATGGGACCAACTCAGGAGTATACTCTTTCAAATAAACAGAATTTTGAGATTCGGTCCATAAATGAGGAGAAATCAGTGAAAATACATTAAAAAAAAACACATACAGTGGAACATGTGACCTCTAACAACCCGCACTGGGCTCGCGTGGTAGATAACAGCACACTCCCACTCGACATGTGACATCTAACAACCCGCACTGGGCTCGCGTGGTAGATTACAGCACACTCCCACTCGACATGTGACATCTAACCACCCGCACTGGGCTCGCGTGGTAGATAACAGCACACTCCCACTCGACATGTGACATCTAACAACCCGCACTGGGCTCGCGTGGTAGATTACAGCACACTCCCACTCGACATGTGACATCTAACAACCCGCACTGGGCTCGCGTGGTAGATAACAGCACACTCCCACTCGACATGTGACATCTAACAACCCGCACTGGGCTCGCGTGGTAGATAACAGCACACTCCCACTCGACATGTGACATCTAACAACCCGCACTGGGCTCGCGTGGTAGATAACAGCACACTCCCACTCGACATGTGACATCTAACAACCCGCACTGGGCTCGCGTGGTAGATTACAGCACACTCCCACTGGACATGTGACATCTAACCACCCGCACTGGGCTCGCGTGGTAGATAACAGCACACTCCCACTCGACATGTGACATCTAACAACCCGCACTGGGCTCGCGTGGTAGATTACAGCACACTCCCACTCGACTTGTGACATCTAACAACCCGCACTGGGCTTTGCGTGGTACATTACAGCACACTCCCACTCGACATGTGACATCTAACAACCCGCACTGGGCTCGCGTGGTAGATTACAGCACACTCCCACTCGACATGTGACATCTAACAACCCGCACTGGGCTCGCGTGGTAGATAACAGCACACTCCCACTCGACATGTGACATCTAACAACCCGCACTGGGCTCGCGTGGTAGATAACAGCACACTCCCACTCGACATGTGACATCTAACAACCCGCACTGGGCTCGCGTGGTAGATAACAGCACACTCCCACTCGACATGTGACATCTAACAACCCGCACTGGGCTCGCGTGGTAGATTACAGCACACTCCCACTCGACATGTGACATCTAACAACCCGCACTGGGCTCGCGTGGTAGATAACAGCACACTCCCACTCGACATGTGACATCTAACAACCCGCACTGGGCTCGCGTGGTAGATTACAGCACACTCCCACTCGACTTGTGACATCTAACAACCCGCACTGGGCTTTGCGTGGTACATTACAGCACACTCCCACTCGACATGTGACATCTAACAACCCGCACTGGGCTCGCGTGGTAGATTACAGCACACTCCCACTCGACATGTGACATCTAACAACCCGCACTGGGCTCGCGTGGTACATTATAGCACACTCCCACTGGTCTGTCATTATGAGATAGTAATACTCTTATTTAAATTAGGTAGCCGATTGTTACTTAAGGTCCACCGTCGTCCTGTTAACATTGATCCACCTTCCGACGTCTTGCCACACGTTTGTAATCAACATTCATTGATCATTTGATCTGTAACTAAGCTCAGAAACTTTCCGGCTTCTTATCACCGTGTTATGTAAAGACAATAGATTCCCCCGGGGCCGACACTCGCTAAGTAGTGTAAATTGGGCGAAGGAGGCCTCCGATATAACGTTAAAAGCCTCTCGTATCGGTGGGCAACGTAAGTGAGGACCGGGTCAACTGTACTTAAGGAGTGTAAGCCTAGTCTGCGTGTAAGGGTTAAGTTTGAGGAATTTGTTCTTCGACTATTCTGTTTTTTTCGTAGGTATGATATGAGGTATATATTTTCAGAGTAAAAACTTATATAATTGTTGCATTACATTTTTTTATAATGCATACATAATGTGATTATAATGAATTGACTGATAGGTGCAAATTTTATGTAGTTTCATCAAAATAAAATTCAATTTGAGGGGAAAATACAGCGATATAAACCTGGGAGGGGCTCATGGCTATGTATATCAGACGCACGGATAGATCGCTCAGGTAAAGCTGAAAATACATTTTCTTTCTTTTTGTAAATTTCCAACGCGCTTGATTCCCCACCCAATCACGACCAACCACTTTCGCGACCAAATATGAAAACTGAATTAACTTTCGTTAATTCACTGATTTTACTTACAAATTGAAATCAAAGGCTGTGCGTGAACGCGCGGGTCGTACAAAGTAGGAAGATATCAATACTCTCAGAAGCTACTGCAATGCACCACGTCACACGCTGTGATTTACATATTCATACTTGCTTTTCAATTTCAGTGCGGGGTACGTTTCACAACTTCAATAACGTCGTATGTGCATTAATATCGATATTCTCTCTTTAAAAAGCTGGGAGTATATAATGTTAGAACAGGTGAACTTAATGAAGGCCGCAATCAATAACTACGGAATTATTTAATCCTACTTATTGTAAATAAACGGTTAGGGGCTCGTGGGTAAGTAATAATAGCAAGTAATAAAAGTAATAACTAGTAAAGATCGATCAAGTTAAGCAGCGCTTGCCGTGGTTGATACGTGGATGGGTGACCTTTTTTACATACCAACATACAGACGCCTAAAAGTCTGACAATTAGTTTTAGCAAGGGGTATCGTATTACCCAGTAACTGGGTTGTGGACTGCCAGGGGTGCGGATTCGTTCGAAAGAGATACCGCAGCCCCTGGCATACGGGCTACTGAGGGAACACGGGTGGGTTTTAGTCAGTAAAAGTCTGACACGCCCTCCTGCTCCACCCAGAGCGGGAGAAGTTACTTGATGATACGCCACCCAAAAAAATAAACTGGGTTGTGGAGATCAGACAGGCAGCTCCATTTGAAATACTAGTTGGTTAGACTGGAAGACTACCTCAACAAAGTTAGGAAAAGGCTGGGCTAGATCATAATTAACAAAGTAACAAAATATTAACAAAAAAAAAGATACACGTCAATAAAAAAACGTCGATCATATCAGTCCCCTGGGTATACATCGAAATGACATACAGGATAATATTTTAACCAGTGCGCGAACTGTAACCATGAAATCAGCATATGATTCTAGACCCCCAGCGTAGAAATTTAAAGTAGGTAATAAAATAAAAAATCTGCGGCTCCATACATTTTGGTAGCGTAGGTGTTGGTTGCACTTTTCTATGAAACAGCTATTTTTTTTTTGTATAATCCACTAAACATTTGCTAAGGAGTCTAGAATCATAATATGCTGAATTCATGGTAACAGTTTGCGCGCTGGATAACATTTTCCCCTGTATAAACGATGGAAAACACTGTAAGCAAAGGAAACAAATAGTAACGTCGTATATAATCGAATTCGGGTGCGTCAGCCTTTGAATTGGGGCTTATAACGCGTTTCGGACGGGGGCTACACTGTAATGTATACGAACGATGTTATTCATAAAAAAAGCTTATCGAAGGTTTAAGACATTAGTTTAACTGCTCGATAAGCCTTTTTAAAACCTTTGACACAATTTTGTATTCATAAACGTTTTATAACTAATATGTCGTTTATAAATCAAAAAGTTGCTATTTTAATTAAGTCATCGAACAAATTAACCAACACATCGAATCGTCAAACGAGAATGTCAGCTTACACACCGAATAATTGTGACCATAGACATTATTAGGTAGGTACTGGAAACTATATAATGCTTATCCCCCTTATTACAAAACAAGGTTTTTCTTTAGGTATGGTTTAAACCGTCGAGCCTGTTCTTTAAATAAGAACCTAACTGAAATCGAAATACAGCTCCTTTTACAAAACTGACAAGTTAGTCCAGTGCTAAATTGTCAGTTTTGTAAAAGGAGCTGTAATTCTATGTCAGTTCTAAGTTCTTATTTCAAAAACAGGCTCGATGGTTTAAACCATACCTAAAGAAAAACCTTGTTCTGTAATAAGGGGGTATAAGTCTACTTGTTATTTAAATTTGACAAATATTTTGAAATTCTAACTGTTGCTTGAACATTTGTTGACATACAATATTTATACGTCAAATGGTCAAAAAGCAAAGCGTATGAAGGGTACTTTGCATATTTTGTTCTTTCGCCTAAGTAAGGAATAACTTTGTGTAAAAGGAGTTTGTGTGTGTTGTTGTAATAAAATGTTGAGAATGAATGTTTGCCGGATTAAATACAAACAAAAGTAAACATTTTTTTCAGCCATGCACTACATTTATAATTATTTTTAACATTTACTCTATATTAATAACATTTAATCGTACTAAGTAATGCAAATAGAAAATAATTAATGGTATGTCGATTTTATAAGTAAAAACCAATATAACTGTTAAAAATGGTATAAAAACTTGAATATACCAACGATTTGGTGCATGGCTGATTTTTTTTAAACTTTTGTTTGTATTTAATGAAATAATCACGAAAACCCGCCAAAAATGCGCCCTTGTCAGCCCGCGTGGGATTAACGCTCTTATTCTTTCATTACGAAACCGTCAGCGAAGATCATTTAATAAAAAGAAAAATTTTCACTTGGAAAATTTCTTTAAAGACTTTTTGAGGAGCACTCGACGACCGGAAACGGATGCGAATAATTTGATTAATTCTATTACATGAGTCCGAGCGGTTTTCTATAAAATGTTGAACATTTTTAGAAAATATTTAATTTGCTTTTTGTAATTGAAGTAGAAATCATTACCTGTCGTTGAACTAGCTCTAAGCGTTCTTGCCGGGTTAAATTCCTATTAGACTGTAGAGGAAACTAGAAAAAATACTCTAAGTAAGTTACATATCGACTGCCAAATAGAGTCCGACCGAATTCCGTTTTCAGTTTTTGGCAATTTACGGCTTCTTTCGTTTTTGGCCGAAAAATTTACTTTTCGGCCATGGGCGCAAAAACCATCACGGAAATAAAATGCTTTCAATTCATTTACTTCGTATGTCGAAGTAAATGAATTCATAATATCAATCGTTTTTATATTAGTAGTTCAATTCATTTACTTCGACATAATCGATAGTTTTAAGATTAGTAGTTCAGTTTCGTGTCATTTAAGTTTAAACCTAATGGTTAAAATACTGAAATAATTTATCTAATTTAATTTAATAATTTTTAATAATATATGAACGTATTAATTCTATAGTACAAATGGGGTGACCACTTTCAGAAGCTGTGCCTTTGGAGGTACCTATATTTTGAGAATCTTTTCCTTTACAATTTGACAAAATGATAGAAGAAAACTGATCATGCTATGCATATAAAATTGGTCATGCTATTCCTACTGTATACTCAAAATGTATTAAAAGTTCGATCTTAAACAAACATGGCTCTCTTTTCATTCCTACCGTACACAAAAAGCGAATATGTGTAATCCTCTTGTCTGTCTTAGCTAGGTGATTTCCCGCTCGAGGTAGTCTCGTTTAGATTTGACAAACTTTCTCTGTAATTTTCAAAATTATTAGTTAAATGAACAATGTCACAAGATTCGCGGTAAATTGGATAAGCTTTTCCTGGCGTTCCGATTTACTTTCTACATTAACGTCAGCATATTTTTTTCTCGCCTCAAATTCTAATAAATAATTGAATCTCATTCGCGCGACGGCCATTTTATCTCAAGCATTCTCCCTGTTTAATCAAAGAGGGAAAAAAATACAGAAATTTCGTAACACCTCCCTGAAATGTTCACCCTTTCACGATGAATATCTTTTCGTCGATCCTTTTCTGACAAAAGCGTCTCTTGGAATTCTCATAGACCTTAAGGTCTTCAATATTTTGGTCTGTAAATAATTCAAATTCGCCGAGGGCCGTCGGCACGATATTTGCAAGTGAATGGGGTGGTACCCTTAGGGTTGAACGCGTGTCATTGCTTTTATTGCTACCTTTTTGCGGTTTCGAGAACGTTATCATATATAGTTAGGTGCTTACTAAAGATTATTATGTTGCCATGTAAAGATAATGCGACTGCGTCGTTGGTGTAGTGGACGCAGACGGTACTGCTAAGCATGAGGAACTGGCTCCACTTCCCATGTCGGGCAAAGTGTTGTTAGGTTTTCTATCTCGAATTTATTAGTAGCAGTCCAGGCTCTGGATTTGTGCCCGATTTTTGGCAATAGGCTCGCCCTATTACATAAGGCTTAAACATAACTGACGAAATTTGGGTGTAGTTACTACACATATGCCCAACTCTTCGGTGAAACAAGGTGTGTCGTTATGATATGTATAGATAATTTCGTGGTCATTTCTTTATTCATCTAAATTTCCTCAAATTACATGCACCATTACATTATCTCCAGGCTCTCCAACGATCTCTTTTCCAGATTTATTAATCATCTAATATGTTTTTTTGGCAGTAATACGTTGTTGGGTGAAAAAATAAATATTATAACAGTTACTTTTCTGCAACATATTCCTATCTATCGCCGCTTAGGATTTCATGTCAAACAAGTTCCGTGTGAAGTAGTAAAGCTCTGAAATTCCACTCTGGCGCTTAATTATATTGCTTGGTAGAAAATATTTAACAGTAGGTTATTATTACAGTAGCTAGCTCACATATGGCAAATAATGTAATTTAATGTTCTGTGTCTCGTAACGTTACCCACTTTGCATACCTACTATTGTAAAGAATTAAGTTTATCTAACTGAATAGACAGCTGTGTTGTCGAACAGTGTGTTTTTCCCAGCTAAAGCGCTAGGAAGTGGTGAAGGACGGGCGTGACGGGAGACTGTCTTATGTAATTTTTTTAAAGTTTAAAAAGTGCTAATTCTCAGCGTAATTTGAATTGATTGACTTTTGATTTTATTCATATTCATGTTTTATTATGTTGTAGTCGATGGCTATAAGAGAAGAGAAATACCAAAGGAACGATGGATGGAATGTGTGTGAATGATGTTATGGTTAGAAATGGGCTGAATATGGATATGACGACTATTAGAGAAGTATGGAAGAGAAATACATAATGCACCGACCACAAATATATTGGGATAAAGGCAGGAGAATATTGAAGATTGATGTTTCAGAATGTTTTCACAAATTAAATAGCAGTTATTGATACCTCTGCAATAAAATTAAAATGATAAAACTTCAGTTAATATTCACAACATCGTATGAATATTTTAATTGACCGGTAATAATTAAAGTTTGTAACAGAAACCCGCTGATGCATATAATTTGTTAGTGACAGCCGCAATTTTGGACGGGTTTAATCATAAAATCTGAAGCTCGGCTACATTTAATGTAAATTGCATATTATTGATTAATAATCACTAACAGGCTTTGATGAAGCGCATAATTTGTAGACAACGTTATTTACCAACCAATTCAGTTCCAGAGAGTGTCTCGTGGCTAAGTAATAACAACCGCATGGTTCAATTGATCAGGATTTTTTTTAGGTGGGATATCTTTAAATAACTTCTCCCGCTCTGGGTGGAGCGGGAAGGCGTGTCTGACTTTTACTTACTAAAACCCACCCGTGTTCCCCCAGTTGCCTGTGTGCGAGGGGCCACGGTATCTCTTTCGGAAAACCCGCACCCCTAACAGGCATCGGTCTTTGCGGACCCCACCAGTTGGTACTGACATCTCCTTGAGGCGCGCGTGGAACACAACGTGCCGTCGACCCGGGCTTGGTCCTTACTGGACAGCGAGCTACCTATTACTCATCGTCCGCAAGCCCGTGCCTACGGTGGCCGGGAATCAGCCTGGGATTCCCGACGCACAGGGCATCTCCTGCGGAAGCTAGGGCCGTGAGGGCGCATATGCTGCCTCTCCCTGACGTGCGCCGCCTTTCTCTTTGGGGGCATAACTGCTTCGCAGAAGGAGGTGATGGCTACCCATGCACTGTTGCTCCGTACCCTAGCCTGGACCAGAGCCGGACGCGGAGCTACGCCTGCCGCGGTCGTTCCGCGTACGCTATCTCTACATAGTACTCTGTGCCTCGGAAAGTACGTTTAGGCGTTAGTTCCGGTTCGGTTGTCATTCGTGGATCTTTGACAGTCGTTACGGGTTGTCAGAAGCCCGGAAGTCTTACCTTATAATTGGGCTGTGGTGGAGGTCAGATATGCAGTCGCTCCACGTAAAATATTAGTATTCGAGTGCATCTGGTTAGACTGGAAGCCGATTCCAAAAATAGTTGGGAAAAGCTAGGCAGATGATGATTTACCGAGCAGTTAAAACTGTCACGATCGCTAAGTTGGTGCCATCGAGCTCTCCTTTGTATTTGAACTACCAAATTTCACTGTCGTCAATTTTCAGCACCTACTGCATCATGCGACATCCACTCGTTTAGCTGTTTTTGTCTGTTTTTATTGACACTTACCAACTGCACTGGACCACTGCCTCATAGGTGTAGTGGTCGCAAGATTAGCAAGAGTTCCTGGGTTCCATTCCCAGGTCGGGATTTTTTTTATTGGATTTTTCTATATGGAATTTCTCAGTAGCAGTCTGGTTTGTGCCTGGCTGATGGCAATAAGCTCGCCCCTATTACATGGGACTTAAACATAACGAAGAGTTTGAAATAATGGCAGGTATTTACTATTTCAATAAATTCTCTTAATTAGGTACGATTTACTTTAAGCTTTCGCTACTTACAAGTTGTAGGTCGTAAGTTCGAACCCAAACCGGCGCTTTACTTTGTGTAAATTAGTTATCATCACTGCTCTCCAACGATCTCCGTGAAGGAAAACATCGCGATGAAACGCTGCATATCCTAGACCCGAAAAATCAAAGACATAACATCTATAAACCCGCACTGGGCCCAAGAGGTAGATTACAGCCTACTCGCTCTCACAGAGAGGAACCCTGTGTCTCATCAGTGGGAACATTATAGGCTTATTATGATGAAGCACATCAAGAATATTTCTATTCGTTGTCTCAGTCACTTTTTTGGTTTGTTATTAACGTATCAAGCCAATGCAATTTTGTCCACTTGCATTGGCTGAATACGTTAAGCCAACTTCCAGTAATTGTTATATTCCCAGTAGCCTGAACTTCTGAAGTTTTAATATAAGAGGTAGCTTTAAAGTTGACAGGCTAATTTAATCCCGATCCAGCCTATTCTTATCTCCCTCAGTGACGTCCTAAGCCGATGTCTGCACCCCACAAGAGGTGTCCTCATGCTGCGGTCGCTTTGCTTTAATTTTGTTAAGCTCTGGCTGGTGGCCTAGATAAGTCCGATGAAGCAGCCGACAACCCCCTAGGTTGACATTGCTAGATGCCATTCCCAAAAAAACTTATTAAAAAAATTACGGCAAAATTCCTCTGACTACTTTTCCATTTGTATGTTTCGTTTTCCAACAATATTCGCTAAAATTACTGAATGTGGAAATATTTTTGCGAAAATTGAATCGTAGACCGGTGACAGCTTAAATCCTCTGCCCGGATTTGTTTTTCTATTTTGATAGTGGACTTAAACCCTCGGGAGCAATGTATTTAGTAAAGTGTTAGTAACTACTGTCAAAACTATGATAGCTGGCTTATTTAAAACGATACTTTTTTTTATTTTTAACTTTTTATTACGGACTCTTTTAACCTTTCAAACCCCACATTTTCCCCGTCGAAAAAGTGGCGTCCGGACACCAAAGCCCCGACGTCATTTGACACTTGAGATTTTTTCGTTCGGCGAGCAAAAAAAACGTCCGTGTCGATTTTTTGTTGCCTCCAGCTACTTAGAGATAAGTTTTATGGCTTCCTGAATAGGCAAGCCATAACATAAACATTGTGAGTCGTTCTAAAATACGTTGTAGTTTATTATAAACAATGGAAATTAGAGACAATGACTGAGCATGTCTTTGTTCCCGTTTGTTGTTGATTTGTCATAGAACTGCTGTCTCAATTTGCTCGAAATTTTGGATGTTACTTATTGAATAGACTAATAATCGAACAGCAGTATTTTTTTGGGAATCCTACTCAACATTTTCGTAATATTTAAACTCAAACTTCATATCGCGCGGAGGTCAACGCCCGTGTTGTGCACTCGAACATTCAAAGGGTTTATATAAAGAATTTTCTCATTACATAGAATGAGATTCTTATTCTAATAAGAAAATACATTGTTTACATACCATTTTATACACCAGGATCCACATAATTCACCATGAATCACTCAAAATAAACACAATTCTCATATCACTGCACATTGTTCACAAAGGTTTGTTTACGTTTCATATTTCGTCGAAATATAAGTTTTTATGATGCTATTTGATACAAATATTACCTAAAACGATGTAATAACTACTTCTAAATGAATATTTATCCACTTATCGTCGAAAACACACAAATAATAAGAAAAAACACTATAAAACTAGAGAGCATACCACGAAAAAGTACCGATGACCAACGAGTTCGAAACGTCACTTTCAACTTTTTTTTTTCGTGTTACCAGATTATATTTTCCATAGAGATTTAGTTCAACAGACTGTGTGTGTAACTAGCATTACAGTAAAATTGTCACAGACGATATAGAACTTTATTTATATTCAGAAATAAGGCTAAAAACCGCCTGAACGGCGCGGTCGGGGATGCGACCACAAGGCTTTTGGGACTAAAAAATGGCGGTTCCGAATGCGACCAAATGCCGCTGAGCGGTTAATGTGCACGTCTATATAAATCATTCTCAAATGTATTGTTTTAACATGAACGATGTAATCAATGTTTTTGTAACGAAATTTTGATTTAAAAGACTGTTCGTGGGGATTTTTGTCCGTTCTTCTCCTGAGGTACCTACCACGAATTGGAATGGGCAATTAGCTTCATCTTTCTAACTGACCGACTCCTTGATAGTTCAAAGGTGTCTGTAATTGGTTTATTTGATATAAATGCTTTGAGTTTTAGTTTACTCAAACAAACAACGGTAACTACAAAGCCTATTTACCTATTATAAATGTTCTGTTATCCTACTAATATTACAAATGTGAAAGTTTGAATATAGATGTTTAGATTTTTGGATGTTTGTTATTCAATCACGCAAAGTCGGCTAAACGGATTTGGATGAAAATGGGCACATAGGTAGTTTGTAACCTGTTTTAACTTTGTTTTCATAGATATTGTCATATGTTTACCACTGACCCTGATTTGTTGGTCGACAGTTAGCGGCCGCCATTTTAGTTAGGAATAGGGTCGGTGACAACTTTAATCGATTCGCTCGGCTCGATTGCGGTTTTCATATTCTTATTTGTAAAATATTTTTGTTCCTTACCTAAAAGGTTATGGAGACTGAAGTATTTATTTACTTATTTTGTTACGGAAAACTAACAATTTTACATAAAATTTTACATCAACGATCAATAACTAATCTAATTACAAAATGGTAGGAGGTAGAACTTCTATTATTACTACTATTTAAAGTGACGCATGAAGTGCAATGTTGGCCCAGTTGTAACGACCGCAGCTTACGAGTTGTAGGTTTTAGGTTCGAACCCAGACAGACGCTTCATTTTTTGAAAATTATTTCATCACCACTGCCCTCGAAACGGTGAAGTAAAACATCGTGAGAAAATCGGCATGTCTTTGAACCAGCACTTCGAAGACATGTGACATCTATCAACCCGCACTGGGTGGGTTGATAGATGTCACAGTGAGCCGTAATCCACCCGCAACGACGGGTGGATTACGACTCACTCCCTCTTGCCGAGACTAGGCCTGTGTCCCAGCAGTGGGAACGATAATAGGCTGATTGTGCATTATGCATAGTGACACATTAAACTTGAGTTTTGAATAATAACTTACCTATTACTAAAAATTACCCTGCGCAGTCGGGTAAAAAGGCTTTTTTTTTTTTTTTGACGTCAATTTCCATCAGCACAATAAATACTGGCAAAATGCGAGTTGGAGTCGCAAACAAAGGTAAAAAACACGTTTTTTTTATGGAGTGGAGACCACATAATTTTTTACAAAAAAAAAAAAAAAATATTTAAAGACTCCTCAACTTTTAACTTTATAAAATCAAAATCAAAAGTCATTTATTCAAACTAGGCTGAGAGTCAGCACTTTTCGAACGTCAAAAAAAATAAAACATAAGACAGTCCCCCCAAAACGCCCACCCTTCGACACTTCCTAGTGCTTTAGCTGGGAAGAAGAAGTGGCGCAACAAACTCCCCAGCAGCACAGCTGTCTGTTCAGTTAGAAGAACTTGATACTGTACAATACAATAGTAATAGTAAATACATATATCATTTTATTTACTTTTTTTATACCCCCAATAGAAATACACACTCTGTGATCATTTTCAAATGTCTACCTATTGCGGGTCCGCTGACAGGTGGACACACGGATGGACAGCGGAAGCTTAGTATTGTATTCCGTTAGCACCGTTTGGTAAAAATGTGCCTGAGAATATGGTTCAATTTCAGTCAATATGAAAGTTAAACTTATGAACCTTAATTACGAAAGGAAGTCAGCGGAAGTAACAGTAAAGATCCAAGTTCTTCACCGTTTTGATAGTTTCAGCTTCAGATCAAACTATTAAAAGTTTTAGGTTGATCAAACACAAACATACAACTATTCTGCTCTCTAAGACTTTTCTGCAACCATGTTGATTTTTACCCGACTGCGCGACGCAGACGAGGGTTATCTGTTTATCATCCTGTGTTTGTATGTTTGTTTGTTCCTTTGTTTATTCTTACGTCAATCGATTTGTCTTAATCTTGCGAATGTCACTAAATACATGACATTAACCAAATTCAATATGGCGACAACCAGACGCCATATTGTGAAAAACTAAAAAAATAAAGTTGGCAAACTATATATCAATTGTGGTATCAATGGCATAGGTCATTTTTTATTTTTTGGAGGTTGGGATATCATCTAATGACTTGTCCCGCTCTCGGTGGAGCAGGAGTTTTACTGACTAAAACCCACCCGTGTAGTGCCTGTGTGCCAGGGGTCACGATATCTCTTTCAAAAAAACCGCACCGCTGACAGGCATCGGCCGTTGCGGACCCCACCAGTTGGTGCTGACATCTCCTTGAGGCGCGCGTGGAACACAACTACTAATTACTCATAGTCCGCCAGCCCGCGCCTACGGTGGCCGGGAATCAGCCTGGGATTCCCGATGCCCAGGGCGTCTCCTGCGGAGGCTAGGGCCGTGAGGGCGCATATGCAGCCTCTCCCTGGCGTGCGCCGCCTTCCTCTTTGGGGGCATAACTGCTTCGCAGAAGAAGGTGACGGCTACCCATACACTGTTGCTCCGTACCATATCCTAGACCAGAGCCGGACGCGGAGCTACGCTTACCGCGGTGGTTCCGCGTACGCTATCTCCACATAGTACTCTGTGCCTCGGAAAGTACGTTTAGGTGTTAGTTCCGGTTCGGTTGTCTGATCTGATCTTATCTTTGACAATCGTTACGGGTTGTCAGAAGCCCGGAAGTCTTACTTATTAATTGGGCTGTGTTGGAGGTTTAACTTTTTGTAATTTGCATGTTAGTTGTATGTTGAATGATCCGCACAATAATTGAATATGAATGCCACGGACTGCCATGGCGCAAATATATGATAATCATCATCATCATTACTTCAGCTGAAAGTCGTCCTCTGCTGGTCAAGTTCCGCCACTTCGACCTGTTTGCTGCTTCCCGCACTCAACGGATTCCTGCGGCCTTCACAAGGTCATCGATAGCCCAAACATTTATATATTCTTTCCTATTCCCCGTCCCCGGGCGGGCGCAACCTTGACTTCTCTGGACCAGATCCAAGTCTCGCCATGGCATTGTGCTTCCAACTGTACCTACTTCCGCTTTCACGAAATTGATCTATGGCGCGTTGTCCTTGGCATTAACCCACGTATTGTGTAGGAAGTATTCCAAAAGAAAGATTCCATAACAGCAATAAAAATGGTTTACTCTGCACAAACAAGACACAATAGAAAGCCTGCGTAGTCTTTTTCCAACTATGTTATGGTCGGCTTCCAGACTAACAGAATGCAACTGGGTTGTGGCGGTAAGATAGGCAGTCGCATATCTGACCGCCCCGTTACTGGGTAACACAATTCCCCTTATTAAGAATTGACATCCGAGTTTCGGGCTTCTGGCGACCCGTAACAACTGTCGTCAAAGATCTACGAATGACAGCTGCGACCACGGTTTATCGTGTTTTACAAGATATGGAGGTGTTGTTGTATGTAAAGATGGTCACCCAAAATTACATAAGATGGTCCTCCGGGACGCCCGCCTTTCACCTTCCTAGTGCTTTAGTTGGAAGAAGAAACGGTGCAACAAACTTTCCAGCAGCACAGCTGTCTGTTCACTTAGAAGAACTTGATTCTATACAATAGTAGGGTAGGCAAATTAAATAATATTACGACACACAGATCATTTAAATAAATCATTTATTTTGTCATATGTCTACTAGCCATACCGATATAC
Organism: Polymixis flavicincta; assembly: GCA_949987655.1. NCBI lineage: Eukaryota > Metazoa > Arthropoda > Insecta > Lepidoptera > Noctuidae > Polymixis > Polymixis flavicincta. Next base: position 1,533,264 of record OX465171.1, on the reverse strand, counting down.
CAAGAAATACCAGGACCAACAGACCCAAGCTGCTGTTGTTACTTAGCGACAATTCCTCTATAACGTGACACTGCTATTGGAATTTAATTATCATCGTGGTACGGATGTTGTGTTGAATATGTACCAGAAACACATAATATTAACTGCAGTATTACGTATAGGTACTCAATCGCTGAGGAGTCTTGATTAAATATTGACGACTTAATAACCCACGAACTTTACCGTTAATAAATTATCGCGATGATAATATAATTACTTATGCATTTTACAATTTCGGCTTTAATTTTGATTAATTATAATATCATCAGTTGTAATATGAATTACAGCAGTGAGCAGTGGTGGCCCAGTGGTGTCGGTCTCGACTCATAGTAACTGGTCGTAAGTTCGAACCCAAGCAACCTTTACTTTGTGTCTCTGAAAAATGTGAAGGAAAACATCGTGAGGATACCCACATGTGCTAGAACCAAAAATGGAAAACATGTGACGTCTTCCTACCGGCAAAAGGCCCGCATGTTAGATTATAGCCCATTCCCTCTCAGAGAGAGGAGAGGAGATCTGTGTCCCAGCAGTGGGAACATTATAGCTCATTATGCTACTATGAATGAATGTAATCGTCAAAAGGCAACTTCACAGAATAGGTCAAACCCTAAATTACTATTCACAAAAAGAGTTGTAACTTTTTGTAGGTATACTTATCCCATTGCAATGCTGTTTAGAGCATTATTTCAAAAAGTTGACAACTGTTATCTGGAAGAAACTAGAAGCATACTACTATAGATTTGAAGATGACATGGTGTGCATTCAAACATTAATATATTTTTTTTATAATCTTATACAACTTAGTTAAACGTATAAACTGACTCATACTTTATTGATTAATTATCACGTTCAGTCAATACATTAACAATTAACACCATGTCTGTCGAAACATTAACCCATACATTGTTCATTCTCATAAAATGAAACATCACAAAAATGAGGTGAAGGGAAAAACAAAGTTAACGCAATCGCCTTTTTTTTTTCAAAATCAAAATATCAAGATTTTGAATACACCAATCGATGCAGCGGCAGTAAGAAATTTTGTTAACTCAGTAAAAGCTTATGTCCCAATATTTTTAACTGGCAATATTAAAGGAAGCGTTAGAAAACCTTTTTAATCCAACCACAGCAATGTCGTAACGCTCCAGAACATTACTCTACACTTTAAAAAAAAATCGCGATTATATTTCCTCTGGAATTTTCAATCTGAAGGCTTCATTAGGCAGTAATTGAGTCGTTTAAAAATTTTTTTTCACGGAAACAGCTCACGGTTTTGGTAGCGATGAGGAGCTCAAAAGTTACCGTTTGGAACGTGCTGTATCATTGTATTGCTGTATTCATTGGGTAAGACTATTGAAAAGTAAGACTATTGCTGCGTTTTGAAAGGTTAATAAGTTATTCAGTTGTGTTTATTTATACGATTTTGTGTGGAAAAGGTAAGATAAAAAAAGTGAAAACAAAAAATCGACTTCCAAATAAAACAGTACAATAAGTGCTTGATATCCCTAATTTCGGCAGTCGATGGCAAGAAAATACTTCCAAAATTAAGGTAGTTTTTTACTTTGATGAGTTTTATTTCGAAATCTTTTGTTTTTTTTTTTTTTTTGTTTTCAGCCGCACGTATCGAAAACATTTTATTGATGGTAGGCAGAACTTTCTCTTACAAGAAATAAAATGTTTTTTACTCGTTTATTTCCCTTATAGTCAAATTAATACAATAAACGATTTTCATATTCTTTTCTTCACATAAAAGTGACACGTGTCGAGCGTATAATGTAAATGGCGTCGGCACATGTAACATTACTGCATTAGAACTGCAGTAGTCTTTATTGTATTTTATGACAGAATTAGATCAGGCGCTCGCGTGGAGTTGAATTAGTTTCAATTAAAATGGTCTGCTAGAATACTTATTTCATTAGTGTTTGTCGTAATTTGTGGATTACACCGTAACTGCATTACATAAGTTCTCTAATTAGAAGATTGCTCAACCCTTAAATCTACCGTGAGTACCACGCCGTCTAGATTGAATACATGACTTTTTAAGTAAGTATTTTGTATATACTGCCGTCCTATAACTAGACAGGCGTCAAGCCCTAAAAGTTGTTTCCGAGAAAATGGCAAAAAACGCGCGAATCGTTATTTCATAAAAAAACTGTGATACTTACGTTACTGTTGGTAGGACACAACAATTGATATTGCTTTATGTTTATCCTAAAGAATCCTCTCTAATTACTAATTGTAGGACACATCAAATGATATTTATTTCTGTTTATTAAATACATACTAAAGAATCCTTTCCAGTTAACGGCCTACAAAATCTCATATCTTGGGAACTATTTGAATTGTAAAAATGTTTGTTAGAAAGATAGAGAATTGTGAAGTCTTATAGATTCTATTAAAAAATAAAAAAATTACCAAGTGAGGGTTAACTCCTTTCTAGTTAAAGGACGGTAGTATAGCCTACGCAAATGTCGTGCAGATCTGGTACTTTCTTGTGACAGGTCGTTGAGCTCCCTAAAGTCGGGTAGAGTAACACGTTGTAGATTTATTAATTAATTTATTTAAATTATATTTATAACACCGTAACAGAGTTATCCAAGGTGATGTTATATGTCTCAATGTATATGTAAATCACACAAAACAAAAAAAAAAACAAAAAAAACATAAATGACTTATTAAAAAAATTACAATTAGGTACACAGGCCACTGAATTAAGATTTGAGCATTTTTTATGAATTTCGGCAGGTTTTGCACGAATATATGCTCCGATAGCATAATAATATTAATCACGTGTGCAGCTCGTGACATAGGGACAAACTTTAGCAGGTTAGTCCTAGCTGCGGGCACAGATGTATGCATGCATGTAGATGTATGCATGCCGCCACCTGTTGGGACAGGGCAGCTCAAAACTGCAATGGCTCTTTCTTCTAAAATACTAATAATATTATGTTTGGACTTTAAGAGAGACTGTGACCTCTGAGTTAGCTAATTTCGTCATTTCTTCTCAAGGATCAGTCAGCTAGCAAATGCCGGTAACTTTTAATTTTAAAATATTGACCAACGAAATCTACTTACAAAAATAAACATTGCATTTCATTTCATGTTACTACAACCTGGATATTTCAATTCTAATGAAATTTAACCAACTAGACCATATGTAAACTCAATATGTTAACCCTCCGCTTTACTGAGTCATACATGTTAACATCCCATGTAACTTCTCCTCATTACGTTTAACATGAGCGAGGTACATCGGGGCTTATTTATAATGTACATAGATAACACAAGTAGATACATCGGCTCATCAACTCACGAAAACCATATTCGCATACATATTTCTATTCTAACGAATATGTACAGAGTTGTATTCGCTGATTAATGTTGTCATATTTATTAGTAATTTATGTCGCTACGTGATAATTATGATCCTCCTATAATTCTGCAATAACATAAACATAGCATATTCATTCATTTTTCTGCTCTTATTTCAATTAATTTGTGGTTGGCGCATTGTGGCTTTTTGTTCCACACTTCTCTATTAGTCGTTATCTCCGACGGACACATGGGACGAAGGATGGACTCTGTGAATGATGATATGGCTAACCGTATCATCATTGACACAGTCCATCCGTCGTTTGTACTGTTATAGCCATAGACATTCATACGCAAAACTTTACTCACGGCATTTTCCTCATTGCTCCGCATCACGTGGCATCATCAACCTATAATGTTCCCTTTGCTGCGACATGAAAGGGGTTGGAGGGAATTATCCAGCACCCTGGCATATTGTGGGTTGGTGGATGTCACAATGTCTTCAAACATTTTTATTCTAATAAATGCCGATTTCCTCACGAAGTTTTCCTTCATAGTTTTAAATAAATTACTCAAAGTAAATTGTCTGCATTACGAACCCACAACACATAACTTGCATCTAGCCACCTCTGCTCTTGATTCGGTCATCGTGTGGTGTATTTTCACCGTCCAAAATAAACCTTAATACCTATTAGTAATTCACCAGTGTGCAGTCACCAAAGTAAATCAGATTTTCAGCAAGTGATATAATTATGATGTGAAGTACAAGTGATTAATTAAAGGTGTTAACATGCCAATAGCTTATTTACAAGTCTGTCTTCCGAAATCGAACAGTGTGTACTAACTGGCCTATCAAATAATTATTTAATAAAAAGTGTGGACACTTTTTAGAAAAACGAGCCTCTAATGACGCGTCACAATTAATTTGTGTACGTTTAGATGTTTGGGTGCTTGTTACTTAATCACGCAAAAAGGACTGAAGGAATTTGAATGAAATTTGGCACTGAGATATTTCATAGACTGGATTGACTTATAGGATGCTTTTCATCCCGGAAGTACGTTCCTGTAGGATAATTTCCGACCTTGACGCGGGTGAAGCCGCTGGTAAAAGGTAGTATTTAATATAAACGGAAATATCAGCGTAGAAATAAAAACAAGAACCGAAAGACATTTGAAATAATATTATCCACAATATTGGAAATTGATTGCAGCTTTCCTGTTTCTTAAACGAAAAATATTCAATTAACCTTCTAGATTAAATATTTCTATCGTCATTTTAAATACGTAGGCAGTCGGCAACATTTCTGTTAGAGATTAGTTTCATCTCGTTCCATTATTAACCTGATTTTTTCCACTGAGAGGCTATTGCCTCGCTCCTCCCAAAAAACCGCACGTTCACGTTATTAAAAAAATAAAAAAATAAGTAATCACGACTTTCTTCTTCTTTTCCCAACTTTGATGGGGAAGGTAGAAGCTGCCTACACGAGAACAGTCAGCTGTTCTCGGTTAGGCAGCAGTAAGAGTGTTTTACATGGAGCGACTGTCTATCTGACCTGCACACTGCACCACCTATTTACTGAGCAACACGATACCCCTTGGTAAGACTGGTTTTTAGACTTTCCGGATTCTGACGCACCATAATGACTGTCAAAGATCCACGATTGACAGTCGGGACTAATGGCTGAATGGTCACACATCTACGGACACTGGGGCATAACATTCCTTCTGCCCCATTCGCTACTGGCTCTAATTATACTCACCATCACTAAAATAGACAACTATCTAAATATTAGCTATGCAGTTGCAGGTAGCGTAGCCAGATGTTCGGATAAAGCCGGATATGGTCACGCTTTTAAAGTTGACAATTTTTTTTACATTAGTGTCATGTGCTGGTTTCCGCTCCGCGCGCCTCACCTTGTATCGCTAGAGCAAGCGAGCGGACTAGCAAGGTCCATAATAAAGAACTATGATTCATTAAATTTAATTGTTCTTCATATGCAGCCTATAATGTTTCATGGGAGGCCGTAATCCACCACGCGGCTTGGTAGATGTTACAAGTCTTCGAATTTTTGGTTCTAAGACATGCCGATTTCCTCACGTTGTTTTCCTTCACCGTTTTGAGAGCGTGTGCGAGTGGTGATGAAATAATTTACTCAAAGTAACGTGCCTGCTTGGGTTCGAACTCACAACCTACAACTCATAAGTCGCAGCTATTACCACTGGGCCATCACTGCTCTCCATTTTATTGTTGTTTCATTAGAATTTAAGAAGACTTTATGATAAATGAGAAAAATAGGTAACCTTTTTTCTTTAACAATTTACTTGGAAAAAAAAATGTCGTGTTATATTAAAACTAAAAGAAAATACCGAAATGTCCAGGTAAATTGGCTTGTCTTACCGGCTTTCCGGTCATAAGACCGGGCAACCCTAGTTGCAGGTATAGGTTAGTTGCTGAACAAGCTTAGTTGAGCAAACAAGCTCTTTCGTGTATGAAATCAGGAGTAGGTTCGACTTGTGCACAGGGGATAAGTTAATGTTGGTTCGGCTCTCGAGAGCCCCTGGTGAGAATTGAAATTGATAACATTCTGGGTTGAAGAACTATATTGAGTTTGTAACTGAAAAATTCAACATTGACTTCACTGCAGCGTTCGTTGTTTAATTTAAAATGAGTTATTCAAATATGAGCCATGTTTTTATGTAGGTAGTTATGAAATTAGTCAAGTTCTGATGAGTGGTTTTTGAGTTAGGTTCAATTACACGTATTTTTTCAACCTAGTGTATGTTGATGATATTATAATTATAAAAATAACTTCCTGTCACTGTTATTTACTTAGCTAGTGTGTTTGGTTTTCTATTTTTGGTTTTTTGCCACCGACATCCGAAATTATAGTTTTTTTTCACTTAGTAGTATGATTTTTTTTGGAAGTCGGTAGTATTTTTTTACACTTCTAGTTGTTGTACCTACCGACTCCACACATAATCGTATACCTTCATTAGTTAAGTCAATAACAGTGGCAAATGTTATTATTATTTTATAATACCATTAAACGAGCAATTTTTATATATATAATCTGAATCTCGGAAACGGCTCCAACGATTTTCATAAAATTTAGTACGCAGGGTGTTTCGGGGGCTATAAATCGATCTAGCTAGGTTTCATTTTTTAGAAAACAAAAAACGCCAAACAAAAACGAGCAAAGCACAGTCATCCAGATATTATTCACTTTGTGGAAAAAATAGATATAAAACAAACTTACACAAAAACCACTACTTAGCCAGACCTATACGGGAGTACCCTGTCAAACAAAAGACGATGTTAATTAAATCGGTTTTTCGACGAAGTTCAGATTACTCATGTGGTTCAGAGGTGCAATTCTCGTAATTTAAGAACATTCATAATCTTATCTCAGTACCAATATCTCAAAAATACTTCGAGTTTCCATACATTTTTGACATGTTTTTGACATTTGATTGTTGCCGAGATGACACTGCGATCAGATTTTGAACGTTTTTAATTAAGAGAATTGGCTCTCAAAAATAACAAACATACATGCGAATAAAAAAAGAGGAAAGATTCTCCAATTGAGAATCTTTCCTCTTTTTTTATTCGCATGTTACATCCATGTTTTTACGTAGGCACTATTTACACGGCGATAAAAACTTTTTGATCAAAGCTATGTAAAAATGTTCGTAAAACAATAAACCATAAAGATACATATGTACTAACACAGGAGTCATTATTGTGACGTGGTCTTCCGTGAGCTTCCAGCTGAATGAGTCGGGACCATTGTTAGACACAAATTGGGAACTGTTCACAGTAATTATTTTCCAAACTTGATAAATAGGTCGGTGTCTAAATGCCAAAATATGTTGAGAGTATACGATGCTTGAAAGTTTGGATATCTGTTACTTAAACACGCAAAAAGAATAGAAGCTTGAAAACTCTTGTCATCTCCATCGAATAATATTTAATTAATGTTTTAGCTCGTGGACATCGTCATCGAATTTTCTTATAAATACGCAGCGGGATTTTTTCCGAGCAAGTAATAATAATACGAACAGACACAATGGCGACCAGGGAACAAGATCGTACTTGTGATTTCATCATAATTATTTAATAAATCCTGCTGCCAACAGGGATGGTACCGGAGAAGATTGTAGGTACATTGTCATTCGTTTCGAAAATGGGATTGCGTTTGTGCGATAGCTTACTAATGCTATATCTTTTTTTAAACTGACTCTTACAAAGAATTATTAATATTATTTCTTTTTTTTTACTATTCTGAGTTTGCCGCAGTCGGTACGTACATCTTTACATATCAAGACCCGTTAACCCGTTGCTCCCGGCTGTTATTCGTGGATCTTTATCAGTTTTTACGGGTTGCTAAAGACCGAAAGTCTGACTACTAGTCTTACCAAGGGGTATCGTGTTGCCAAGTAACCAATGGAAAAGGTAAAGGAAATACTGGCTCTCAGCCGCATCCGATAAGGCTGGAAGGCCACCCCAACACGTCAAAATCTTAATATTTTTAATTGGAATAGTTTGGTTTTAATGTATATTTGAAAAAAATTAACTTACTATTAAAAATACAACATATTGTGTAATTATATATAATTTTTTCTTCTTCAATTGTCAAAATTTTACGTAACCAAGAAAGACGAAAGACAACACATTTAAGAGGTATCCACGTAACACAGTGTACCGGTTACAAATGTAGATAAAAATAAAAAGAAATGGTGAGCCAGCCCTAAAGAAGACAAGGTATCGTGATCACGAGGTAATATCATCTACTTCACTTTTCATACATTCTCTATGATTACACGACGCTCTCAAATTAAATATATCACGGATTTTTTTTTTTATCGAGAAACATCGTTGAAAAATTCCATCGTACAGATTAATAACGTAAAAAAAAAAACGATGTGGGTGTCATACTTGCTACAAACCTTTAAATAGCCTGCGTGGACTGAACCATCCAAAAATAGAACACTGAAAATGCCCAAGCTAAAAATAGCCCGGGATGATCTCAATTTCGCAGACTACACTCGTAACGCCCCGCTACGCTCGTAGCGGCTGCGTAGCGGTACTACGACGCAGCTACGAATGTGGCGCTTAAATGATGTAGCTTTATTACGTGATGTCCTTGTTTTTACCAAAGAGGGGGTTAGGGGCACAGGAGCTTGAGGCTAAGTAACAATAGCTGCACGGGTCGATCGACCAGGTCAAGCTACGCTTGCCGCGATTGTAACGTGGGTGGGTGACCATCTTTACATACCAAGACCACTCCGTGCCTCGGAAAGCACGTTAAGCTGTTGGTCCCGGCTTTCATTTGTGGATCTTTGCCAGTTGTTATGGGTCATCAGAAGCCCGAAAGTCTGGGTATCGTATTACCCAGTAACTGGATTGTGGAGGTCAGATAGGGAGTCGTCTTTATAATTTAATGAAAAAAGACTAAATTTCAAAACATATAATATACCTAATGGCTTCTTTGACTTTAATTTATTTACAATTAAGTCTAGATTCCCAAGAAAATAAGTTAAGTTTATGTTAAGGTAAAAAATATGTTAATTACTATAATTAATAAAAAAATATTTCATAAAGAAACTTTTTGCTTTCAACAAAGAACGAAAATAAGATTAAATTAAATACGTTTATGAAAAAAAGAACTCGTCAAATCAATGTCTCTTTAATTAAGCTTTATTAAGTCGAGTAACATTAACTACCCATGTAATATTTTTCTTCAAACGTTGTTCATTAGTTGAACTGATCACAAAAGTTATAATCATAGCTTTTGGAACTAGGCCACTTATCATCGAGATTAAAAGTAATCTATGTGTTAATCTAGGTTATAAACTATCTGTGTACCAACATCCAAAACCGTTTGGCGGTTTTTGCGTTATTGAGTAAAAAACATCCAAACTTACAAAGATTCACATTAAACATATTAGTAGGATACAGCAAGAGCAGTGGTGGGTCAGTGGTATCAGCCCCAGCTTACGAGTTGTAGCTCGTGAGTTCGAACTCAGGTAGGCACTGTGCATATAATTTCATCACCACTGTTCCAAAAAGGGTGAAGGAAAACATCGTGAGCAAACCGGCATGCCCTAGTACCAAACATTCGAAGACATGTGACATCCACCACCCTGCATTGGGCCCGCGTGGTGGGACGAAACGTGTGTCTGTTATTACTTAGACACAACCGCAACATATAAATCACCGCACCATGTACCTCACCATATTCAAGTGAATAAATGATTTGATTTTAAATGTTCGTAGCCAAGTCATTAGAAGTCGTCTATCGCCTCTTTTTCTGTTTTTTGTATTCATTAATCATTAATATTGTCATCGCCTCGCCTCATAACATGTCCATCCCAGCGCAAGCGGTTTTTACTAAGTTTTTCGAGTATCTATCTAATCTGTGTGGGCAACCATTCCAGTCACCAACCCACATAGTCTGGACATGATCTGACCAAGATTATGTCTGGACTTTGAACGAGACTGTTGATTTTGTTTCAGCCTTTCTTACCGAGTTGTCAGATACGAAAGGTCAACCTCATCTATATAGCTTTTAAAATATGATTGACGTGTAAAAGTGTTAGTACAAACCTGCTTGCAGATGTGAAATCAATTTTCATAACAATTGCGTCAATTTGGCTGAGACCTTAGTCGTCACCCAACGAGACAGTAGAACCTTCGCAAATGGCCAATTCCTATAATATACGGAAAGTCGTAGGTTAAAATTAAGACTCTTGTATCTTTATCATAGTAGACCCTGCCTTTTTGGAAGTAGCTACCACAGGTAAAATTAGCTTACGGAACTATATATTTACCCAATTTGAAAATTGAAAATGCTACCATTGGTAAGCAAAACAATCCGTTTTTGCTATCAGGAACCGAGCATTAGTCAAGCGTCTACTTCTGCCGGGTGCCCGGCTCTCGTTCATAACCGCATCACCCGCGTGACGTCACTGTCTGCTACCTACCGACGTCACGGTGTCTACACAAGTAAACTGATTACCTACAAACCGGTTACTGACGATACTAACTTTGTTAAGTCTGTCTAGCCAACTGGATTTCTGGATAATGTAAAGGAAAGTTTTAACAAGGGTTTTTTTTTTAACTTGCTTCTATAGTGTTTTTATGTTCTTCTGCTTGTTGACATTTTATTATTTTATGTCAGTTTTTAGGTTCTCATTTCTAGTTATGGTTTCCGCAGTAGTAGTAAAAAGTGGAGGTCCTACATAACATCACGCTTTGTTTCCCCAATGGGTTGGGCATAGGTGTACCTATAGTACACCCACCTTTCGCCAGTTACTTACTTATATGTAACTTACTTAGTTATATATAACTGGCATCAAATCCAGACTGCGCTGCTACTGAGAAATTCCAGATAGAAAAATCCAATAACACTTTGCCGGACCTAGGAATCGAACACAGTACCGCATGCTCAGCAGTAGTGTGTGCGACCACTACAACAACAAAGCAGTCTAATCACTGAAACTACGAGCCACGTTTAAAAAAAATGCTCGACTCTTGAGAAAAAACTTAGGATGAACGCAAGGTAAGGCGATGCGATGCGACGCGGTGGGTTGGGATGGATGAAGTGTCGGGCACAAGCTAGTTAATAAATAGGAATCAAAAGTGTTAACAGTCATGCATTATATAATCTATTTACAAAAATCATCTGTCGTGCGTTAGTCTTGCACGAACTCGAAAACGGCTTGACCGATTGTGATGAAACTTTTCTAAGAAACAAAAAATACGCATTGAAACGCATACTAGATATTGGGTAGTATCTACTATCTTCCTAAAAAATATTATCAATGCGAAACTAGGTTTGTTAATTTGTTACGCTTTCAAGCTAAAAAGGCTGAACAGATTTGGGTGAAATTTGGCACACAAATAGACCATGACCTAGGTAAGGACATAGGACATACTTTTTATCCTGGATCGCAGACAAAATCAGGGACAAACGCTAGTAGATAATAAAAGCAGTCTTGTCTTCATACGTATTGTACGTGATCTTACTAAAAGAGACACAAAATTATGCATGTTTCAGACAAGTTTCCCTTTATTATGTAAATACATAAAACTATGTACATTACTATTGCCCTATTCATACAAGCTTGTTAATAAGCCCCAAGGCTAGGCTCTCTCTTTTAAAAACCCGTAACCATGGCAACGGGACTGACATCAAAAGGGCCCTCAGGGAAGGTTCCAAACAAATCTACAATATTCATATTATTTCCAAACTCCATATTTTATCATTGTTGTTTCGAAATTCAATGAAATGAAAGGAAATTATATCGTTGATATTATAATAATGTACAGTGTTAAGTAAATGTTTAGAGGCCGCAAGTGCTACAGCTGAGCACGAGATCATGAGTTTGATTCCCAGGTAGGGTACGGTGTTAGTGTGTTTCTCTGTCTGGAATTTCAAGGAGTCTGGATTTGTGGGGCATATATAAGCAAAATACGGGTGCCCAATCCTCGACAAAATCTCTATCATTTTTTAATAAAACTACTGTAGCAAGAAAATGCCAAACTAATTACAGTTTGAGTTTATCAGCTATTATCGGCAAGAAGCACTCGGGCACAACGCCTACTCGAGATAAAGCGACGGCGCGGTAATCGGCGCCGGCGCTGAGCGCGAGCTATCGCCGCCATCGGAGCGGGCTGCCTCTTGATAAGTGGCGTCAGCGAAGTAGGCGCCAACTGATTGCTACAATATTGTTTATTTATTGTTTTCGTCGATCGACAGAAAATTTTGGCTTGTTGTCTTGAAAGTGTCACTAGAATTCTTGCTTATTGTGGAATTTTACATATTATGCTCACTATGCTCAGGGATTTTTATCTTTTAGGTACTTGTATTTGCTAGCAGTTTCGCCCACGTGGAGGTCAGTAATTATCCCATGGGCAGGTACTACCGGGATAAAAAGTAATCTGTGTGTTAAATTCTGGTCATAAACTGCCATATTTCATACAAATTCGTTACGTAAATTTTTGCGTGACTGAGTAACAAACATACAAATATTCACAATGATTACATCGCCTACGAATTTCAATTGCACGTTAAGCTGTTGGTCCCGGCTCTCATTTGTGGATCTTTTAAAGTCGTCAGAAATCCAAAAGTCTGACAACCAGTCTTATCATGGGGTGCCGGGTGACCCAGTTACTGGGATCCCAAAAAATGTTGAGAAAAAGCTAGGCAGATGTTAATGTATTAAAAGAATTAACAATTAATCTATTGGGCTGTTTATGCAGACTCTGCAAAACTATCAAAATTCTTAATAACAAAAATACTAGAGTAGTCAGATAGGATACGCCGACCTCATCTAGTTTGAAAAATATAATTGAAGTGTAAAAGTGTTTGTACAAACCTAGTTATAGGAATAAAATAATCATAATTTCAGCCGAAAGACGTCCACTGCTGGATATAGGCCTCCCAAAAGGGGGTTTTGCCATAATCGCCACGCTTGGCAGGCGGGTTGGCGATCGCAGTATGCTGGTATAATGCATAGAGAACGCGGCTGCTCATTCTTTAGTATAGAATATAATTCTAGGAATAAAATAATTTATCATTTATTTTCTTTCAGGAATTGTATCTATAATTCACAGTGCCACTCTAGCCATTCGCCTCACTATTTCCCACAAAGGTCGAACGCCAACTCAACCTTAACCTAAAAACGTAATCCAACTGTCTAATTCAAAAAAGAATATAGTCGACAAAGTCTAAACATAGCCATGCGGAAGAATAAACACGGCTCCTGTTGCTATGCGGTGCCCGGACGGCCTTGCCACGCAGTTGGCACTGTTGGCAGCCATACAGAATCGATAGCAGACGCATTGCAGACTATTGCTGCAAACCTTTCTGAAACAGACCACTTTCTGTGGTCATCTGATTAAAAAAACTTGCCTTTTGCCTATTACTAGCAGAGATAGATTGAGTACAGATAAAGAATGACGGAGAATTTATTCCAGTGCCTGTGATTTTTTTAATAAAGCCGATCTAGTCAGGTTCTGAAACATTTTGACAGATATAGCTCTTCCATTGCTTCATATGATCGAAAAAATCGTCTACTCAACAAAGTAAAAAAACGCAATGAATGTTGTTGAACTGTCAAAATGCAATCCACTCCTACTGTTATTGTGTTCCGCTATTACCCCACAGTACAGCAGTTCCAATAAGCAGCTATAGCGGAATAAATCGATCGCTCTCGTCCAAAATTCACGTTTTTCAACTCATTATCTCGGCTTTAACTCATAGGCCTTCAGTTCAAAGGGGAAGCGCTTAGTTAGCCGCGAAATACAAATTATCTTACGGTTTTTGCAATTTGCAGGTCAGTGTCAGTGGTCAAAGTAATGTGTATTGCGGCGGTAACAAGTGTGTAATAACCAGTGATAGGAATAGGTAATGCCTAGTTGCCTAAACTTCGAAGAACAGAGACAAGAAACGGAGACTTCCTTAGGACTACATTTTTTCCCGGGATTCGGGAAAAGTCTTCAGTAAGTTGAAAATAAGCTTTATTTAAGATGTGTAAAAGCTATATTTAACTAAACTTGCAACTACCAAATTTTCAGGATTTTCACGTAAAATCCCGAAATAAATAATCTAACTTTAATTCATGATTTGATACAACGGTTAGTTGGATCATTAATATAATTCGAATACATGAATTAAAGTTAGATTATTTATTTCGGGATTTTACTTGAAAATCCCGAAAATTTGGTAGTTGCAAGTTTAGTTAAATATAGCTTTTACACATCTTAAATAAAGCTTATTTTCAACTTACTGAAGACTTTTCCCGAATCCCGGGAAAAAAATTTAGTCCTAAGGAAGTCTCCGTTTCTTGTCTCTGTTCTTCGAAGTTTAGGCAACTAGGCATTACCTATTCCTATCACTGGTAATAACATAATACAATGATACTTGGACGAGCATTTCATGAATTAGTCATTCAATGTGATGTGAACTTAGGTACAGAGTTGTATGGATGATTATAATGATTATAATTCAGTTATAAACAGACAAACAGATTTTTTATCAAACTTGTAATCCATAATTATGCATTAACTGAATAACATTAAAATAAAAAAAACCGGTCAAGTGCGAGTTGGACTCGCGCACCGAGGGTTCCGTACAAACCTGTGGGTATATAAGTAAAAGTTCAAAATTGTCAAAAATATTTTTTTTTTTATATGACGAAACTAAAAATTTTCGGTTTTCGTAATTTTTCCTATATCTGTACTATAAGACGTGACTTCGTACAAAATTTCAAGATTCTAAGTTCACGGGAAGTACCCTGTAGGTTTTGATTCCCGTGCGAGTTTCGAAAATTTGCGGAATTTTGCGGCCTAAATGGCTGTATCTTTTGATTGCGTTGACTTAGAAGGTTGATTTTTCTACAGCTTCCAGGGACAGTAGAACTAAGTATCATATAGAAATTTCAGTTTGATACCTCCACGCGTTTCTGAGAAAAACGGTCTTGACAGACGGACGGACGGACGGACGGACGGACGGACGGACAACAAAGTGATCTTATAAGGGTTCCGTTTTTTCATTTAGAGGTACGGAACCCTAAAAAATGACATTTATTTTAATATATAACTTTTTTGCTGCTCGAAGAATTCGCTGGAATTGGTTCTCTCATTCTACGAATTCAACAAGACTGTGTGAAAAGTCTTTTTTTTATATTTCCACTTCAGGTAAAATAAATAGTTAAAAATAAACCCAGATAATAGCCCGGCCCGCACCCACCTGTGTGTTGTTTTCCGGCTCGAAATGTACATGAGCAGGAATGAGATTAAGAGGAAATGCGAAAACACTGCAGTACGCTTTTATTGAGAAAATAACGTTTATTGGACTACAAACAGCGGATGTTTTTACACTAAAGAGTCAGAATTAATATTGCTTTAAAATTAACTTGTTATTGAAAGAATCCAGTGCATCAAAAATATGAATAACATTGAGGAATCCTTACACATCCCTTTGCCATACAGTTAGCAGTGGTGGCCCAGTGGTATCATCAGTCGCTACTTACGAGATGTATGTAGGTCGTGAGTTCGAACTCAGACAGGTACTTTAATTCAGGTGAAAAAAAAATTCAACACTGCTCTCAAGACGATGAAGGAAAACATTGTGAGCCAAAATTTTGGTCAAAAGTGCACTTTTGAACGTCAACATTTACTTTAAAATAGAATTGATTCTAGTCACCCCTTCCAAACGGTAGTTTCGTGTGGAGAAGAATGGGCAAGAAACCTAAATTAGCAACCACTATGATTTTGTCTAGACTCTAGAATGTCCTATAGAGCAGGACTAGCAAATGTCCAAGCATTCCTGTCGTGAATAAAATCGTCTAAATTGTATAATGCTTGTTTACAAAGTGTACTTTTAATATTAGTTTTAAATTTTCTTTACCTTAACAATACCTTGTTTTGAACTACCTGATGCTTAAGAGGCACTTCCTCAAATCACAAAATAAAACGAAAAAGTTTCGCAAACAAAAGGGAAACAAGAATGAATCTTTAAACAACTACGCTGGGCTTGTAGACAGGCTTTCAGTCAACAACCCGCATATCTACTGAGTACACAGGGCAGCATGACGTCACGGGATGAAAGTGAAGCCTCTGGCTATTTGCTAATCTGTGTATTTTCGTCTGGGCGAGCAAGCCACGTGTGACGAGAGCCGCCAGCGCTCCAGGCGGTCAGTTTGTGAGTGCCCGGGCAGGACCCCCGGGATGGCTCTGGTAACGGTGGCGACTTGTAAAGGATAGCTGTGACTAAAGATAAGTTCATAGAATCAGGCTTTGGTTCAGACACGGTTACCCTACTGGAGATTCTAGAAAGGAATTCGTTTGTCTTTGTTCATTTTGTCAAGTTTTTTGAACTGATGGAAAGCTTAAAATTATTTTTAACGGATTTCACAAAAAGGACTAAAGCCTCTAAAGTCCGTCATGTATAAACCAATTTACAAAACTGTTGTTTTTTGTTTGAACGGTTATAGAGTGGTATTATTTAATTTGGTTCATAAGTTCTGAAGACTGGTTTTTATGTTAGCTTTTTGCACTTTGTGTGTGTTGATGATGTTATAATAATTTCCTGTCACTGTTATTTACTTAACAAATGAAGGTATATCTACGAATTTGTGCGGGGTAGGTATCACAACTAAAAACTGAAAAACTTCAAAAAAAAAAAAAACACTACGTGTTGAAAAATAACCTGTGAATTTGAAAGTCGAAGAACGAAAATACGTAACAATACACCAACTTTTCATTTTGTAGTTGTTGTTATATAATTTCTATTTGAGTACCTCATCCAGTGTTTGATCAAACCCAACCTTAGCGCAAGCTTAAAATCTTCATTGTAAACGTCCCCAGACATTACTAACAAACTATTTGCCCATCCAGAACTCTCGTACCTTTCAAAACTTCAACCAAATTTAGTGGCTACTTGAAAATCCCAAATAATTCAATATTCACGTTGTGTGTCTCCAGTAGGGTCGTTCTGCTTGACCAAGCACTTTTGTTGCGCGAGTGAGCACTGACACTAGCTCTCTTCACATACGTTTGTAGACCGAATGTCCTCAATAGACTGATATTTAACTTTACCTTACTTTTGTTTGAGCCTAAAAAATACAGTGGCCATCTTCGACTCAAAGGACCAATGTCTTGTGCCATTCTGATATTCGTCTCGGAGTTTAGATATTTACATAAGTCTTCCAGATATTGCTTTGTTATCATATAATGTGCCCACTGCTGGGTCACAGACCTCCTCTCTGTGGGAGGGAGTGCGCCACAATCCACCACCCAGTGCGTCTTGGTAGATGTCACATGTCTCCTAAAACATACCGGTTTCCTCACGATGTTTCCCTTCACCGTTTCGACAGCAATGGTGATGAAATTAAAAATCTAACGCCTGCTTGGTTTTGAACTCACAACCTACAACTCATAAACTCACAACCTACAACTCATAAACCGATTTCAAAAACTCTTCTTTGATGTGATTGTGATCGCTGTCATATAAATTTGGTCCAGTTCTGATAAGTGGTTTGTATCACTTATCAGAACTACGTATTATTATAATATATTATTTGAAAAAAATACGTATTATTATAATAATACGTATTTTTTTCCACTGAGTTTATGTTAATGATGTTATAAAAACTTTCTGTTTTTTATTTAGCAAGTGAAGGTATACGAATTCGTGTAGGTAGGTATCACAACCAAAATGTGAAAAATTTAAAGTTTTAAAAAAAAAACAATAAATTTTCAAACAAAACACTACAGAGTGAAAAATAACTTCAAAGGAGTCAGTGGAAAAAAACAAAAACACTCAAGGAAACATACCGACTTCCGAAATGCTCTTATGGCTGCGCCTATGGTATTTTCTGAACTGTCGGCTGCCATATGCAGATCTTTGACAGGAGCCCGGAGCCCGCAGCAGAAGTCTGGCAATAAACCTTACGAAGGGGTATCTTATTATTACCCAGTAACTGGGTTGAGGAGGTCAGATAGGCAGTCATAATAACATCATAATAAGCCTATAACGTTCCCACTGTTGGGACACAGGCTTCCTCTACGTGAGAGGAAGCCTGTGTCCCAACGTGAGGTGTGAGGTCGTAATCTACCACGCGGGCCCATTGCTAGTTGGTAGATGTCACATGTCTTCGAATTTTTGGTTCTAGGACATGCCGGACACATGTATCTGGACTGAGGATATTTATTGTCTTTTTATTTATTTTTGATCTACAAACATGCTTCCAGAGACCTTTTATATTTTGGTATTTTGATGCGGATATGAACAGATGCATGCCATTAAATGTGGAGATAGATGTTTATCATTTACGGTAAAGCAACATAGGCCCATATTTAAAAGTACATAACGTCCGTTACTGATTTGAAGACAATCATCATTTAGGAAATTAATTATTTAGGCCTCGACTGCCTCGTTCGTCTAGTGACTGCCTCGTTCGTCTAGTGATCGCAAGCGCCACTGCTTTGTATGAGGGCTTTGTGTTCGATTCCTATTATGGACAAAGTATTATTGGGTTTTTCCATCAGGAAATTCTCAGTAGCAGCCATGGGTCTAGATTTGTAGCCATACATACATGATCAGCCTATATTGTTCCCATTGCGTCCCAACGCAGGCCTCCTCTCTGTGCGAAGAAGTGGGCCGTTATCCATCACGCGGGCCCAGTGCCGGTTGAGAGCAGTCACATGTCTTCGATTTGTCGGTTTTAGGACATGTCTTTCTCGGATTCCGGTTTTGTGCCTGGTGGCAATAGACCCAAACATAACTGGAGAAATGTGGGTGTCCCACAGGTAAACGTCTGCCTAACTCTCCCGGGATAACAGGAGTGATGTTATGTTATTTATTTAAGCAGTGTTTAACATGTTTTGTTTAACCTTGCTCAGGTTAAACAAAACATGTTAAACACATGTGATTTCGTTAAATGAAATTGATAAGTCATTTTACAACGATACGGTTCAAGATAGATAAACAATTATTATAATGTATTTACGATGATTGCAGTTTATTGAGATACATATCGCACAGGTATCGATTATCGGCTCTCGGATAATCGATCGTTATCCGATAGTTGTAAAACACCCTGTTATCGAAGCTTATCGTTATTTTTTTACAAGAACATTCACGCAAATTCCTTCTTTATTCACCAACAGTTAAAGTTCAAATTCCTTTTGTGGTTGGACAGATTCTTTAAAACGTATTCAAACATGATGCCGAAGTAATACCTACTTTATGTTTATAGAGCAAGAGTTCAGATTTGTTAATACGCGATTTTAATTTGTCATGGTTTAGCTGAACACCATTTTTATTGGTTTATGATCCAGGGATCGCTAGATACGATCTTATATTAAATTACAGTAGGACGGAATTAGCTAACAAGGCGTTATTAGCCAATTCACACAAATTAACTCGCCCGAACCGGACGAATTGACACTTTTGAATAATATAATATTTTTATAGGCAACTCATAAGAAGTTAATTTATGTTATGGGCGAATCGACATTTCCAGACATATTATATATTAGGCAATTAGCATTTTTATAGTAATAAATTTAGTGTAGTTTATCCTTCACTTTTTAACCGGCTTCAAAAAGAAGGAGGTTATCAATTCGACATGTTTATGTATATATTTTTTTATGTATGTTCGGGCATAACTCCGTCATATGTAGACGGATTTGCAAAATTCTTGTTTTGTTCGATAGGTGTTTATTTCGAAATGGTCCCATTCCAATTTCATATAGATCTGATGATGCATTTCGGAGACAGACAACGGAACTCTTCAAAAAATTATCGCAAATCAACCGCGAATGCTGCTATCGCAGAAATATGCATTGTTTTGACCCCAAGGACGATGAAATTTTTAATTGGTAACTAAAGGGTATAAAAGGTAACTAAAAAGTGAAAAATAAAAACTTTTTTCAAAAAAATAACAACCGACTTCCAAAAAACACTACAAAGTGCAAAATAACTTTAATTTCGGAAGGCGGTGACAAATAATTAAAATACACATCCAAAGTCACCGACTTCCGAAATTAAAGTTATTTGCACTTTGTAGTATTTTTTGAAAGTCGGTTGTTATTTTTTTGAAAAAAGTTTTTTCTCAAAACAAAACGTGCCAATTGCTTAATTTATATTTCAGAAAGTGGCGATTGGCCGAATGGCCCACTTTAAATACAAACCCTTCGTGCGAGTTGCCTATAGAAAAATAATGTCATAACTAGGTACTATTGAAAAGCGATGATTCGCCCAGTTCGGGCGAATAACATATCATCACGCCTTGTTTCCCCGACGGGCTGGGCACAAGTGTAGGTATCTACCTATAGTACGCCCACCTTTCGCCAGTTATATTAAAGGGCGAATCATCATCATCATCATCATTTCAGCCGAAAGACGTCCACTGCTGGACATAGGCCTCCCCCAAAAAGGAGGGGTTTGCCATAATCGCCACGCTTGGCAGGCGGGTTGGCGATCGCAGTATGGCGATAAAATGCATAGAGAACGCTGCTGCCCATTCTCTTGTAAGTCCCTTAGTCGCTTCCTACGACACCCACTGGAAGAAATGGGATGGTGCTATTCTTTTACGCCCGGACACCACACGGGACAAAGGGGGCGAATAAATCCATTCCAATCAACTAATAAGTCGCTAAAATGTGTGAGGGTTGTGTAACACGCCTTTAATTTAATGTGAGATCGGCAGAATCTAATTGTATTAGGTATAGCAAAGTTTATCTGTGGTCAGACTGGCAGGTCAGTAGCTCTTATCTGCCTCATCTTAACTCAGGCCGGGATTTATGTAAAACAATTATGTAAATGTAATTTTTAAACCGCTCCTGCAATATTGGCTTGTTGGCATCAATTTAACTCGACTTTAGGGGCGGAAAATATATGACGTGAGGCGTTAAAATTAATGCTTTAAGCCTGTCGTTTTAAGCGATTCGTTTGTTCTTAGAAGTATTCGAGAAAGATATTCTAGTGTCCATTTGACGAAAGGAAGGAAAAGATTTCCGTTTAAAAAAAAATCCAAATTAAAGAAACAGAAATGGTGCTGAAAGTAGTTTTTTCATACCTGACTCCTGAATCAATTACAGTAACTTTTAATACGTTTGTTTTTTATTTATTTCGTCATTACTATCGCCGATTGAGCCAAAGATAATTCAACTTCAGTGTTATTTCAACGTTATTAGACACAACTTTAAATCCATTGACTTAAACCATTTTAAAAGAGTAACGGTGGAGTTTCTTGGCCATTCTTCTCCATACGAAACTACATTCTGGAAGGGACGACTAGAATCAATTCTATTTTAATGTAAATGTTGACGTTAAAAAGTGCCTTTTAAGTGCCTATCTATATAAATAAAAAGAGAATTCCTGACTGACTGACTGATTGACTGACTCATCAACGCCCAGCCCAAACCCTTGGACCTAGAAAGCTGAAATTTTGCACAGAGGTTCCCTTTATAATGTAAACAAGGAATAAGGAAGGGTTTTTCGAAATTCAACCCCTAAGGGAGTTAAATAGGCGATGAAAGTTCCGCGCGGGTGAAGCCGCTGGCAAAAGCTAGTTTGAAATAAATGCTTTGACTTTGACGTTAAGTAATGCTAAGTCAACACGATTTTCTTGATAATAGTAGAAAGCTAAAAAAAGAATTTGGTAAATCTAATAAACTGTTTAATCAATATTCTAATGGGGGTGGATGGGTTCTTGCGTTAACTATGTTACATGTTGTAATAACTTTTATAGGTACTGACATAATCCTATTGTTGTAGAAATTTTGGGACTTCGGATCAAAAAACTACGACAAGTCGTATTGACTGTCCTATCTTGATGTAAACCTATCTAAAGAATTATGAAGAGACTGAAACAGGTGGAAATCTGGTATCTGGCTGTCTTTTGTCACATTATAAATCTTTGTACACACTCAGTCACACGTATATGGGTGTAGCATAATAGGTACCTAGTTCGTTCATTTTGGTTTGTTTCGACTGTACAGCGGAAGTGTGACTGTAATTTACGTAGTTTTAATTATTCTCGGGGTAAAAAATATAGGTACTTACATATACAGAAATCGATTCAGTAAACAATTTTGAAGAAACTGTTTTTATAATTCAGTTACACATCCACCATAAAACCCTGACCTTGCACCCATCCACGGATCAACCACGGCAAGCATAACTTAACGTGATAGATCGACTTGTGCGGCTATAATGACTTAGCCACAAGCCCCTCGACATGCTATGGGACTCATCTGCTGTATAATGCTGTAATGGGTCCGCGACACATTGTCATTATACATAATAGGTATAAGTTGATCGCACTAACATGACTCGTTAGCGCGCTTATCTTATCCAGCTGTAATTACATCAATAAAGACTATTTAATAATTTGGCCTTTTTACTAACACATAACACTAAGTCTAAAATGAAAAATATTGAGATAAAATTGCCATCGTTTAGAGGCTCCCCCATAGATAGGCGCAACAGTGCAACACGATTCTTGTTTAAGAAGATTTTATATGAAGACTTCATGGATATGGAAACTTGTAAATGGCCTTCGGTCTCATATTGTTTAATAACATTGTTTATATTCGCTGTAAATTTCTCGAATAAAATAAAATAAAATGAAATAAAATAAATATTGTTCTAACAGAATGTCAATGTCAAAGTCATAGCATTTGACTGACATTTGAAGATTTGTAGACGATTTTCTATTCTGTATTCGTGTAAGTATCAGTATTCATTTCAGTACTTATTGACAGGCACTGTCCCCCCATAAAATTTTTCTCTGTAATTTGAAAACATTGTTAAAGCCAATTATTTTTAAAAGAGTAACCGTGGTGTTTCTTGCCGGCTCTTCTCCCTATGAAACAACAATTTGGAACCGTGCACCTAGCTTCTGACGTTTCATAAGTGCCCATGCAGGTTTATATGAAATAAAATATTTTGATTTATTTCAAATAGGCACTTAAAAGGCACTTTTGAACGTCAACATTTACATTAAAATAGAATTGATTCTAGTCCCCCTTCCAAAATGTAGTTACGAATGGAGAGGAATAGGCAAGTAACTCCACCGTTACTCTTTTAAAATGTTTTAAGTACAGTACTTCCCGTGGGTGTCGTAAGACAAAAGGACTTACTAGAGAATGGGCAGCAGCGTTGTCTATGCATTATACCACCATACTGCGATCGGCAACCCGCCTGCCAAGCGTGGCGATTATGGCAAACCCTCCCAAATTGGGGGAGGCCTATGTCCAACAGTGGACGTCTTTCGGCTGAAATGACGATGGTGATGAAGTAAAATATTTAATCTACATTCACTACATAATTATGTGTGAAAATGATACACCCAGAATAAAATTACCATACCAAAATGGGTACAAAGAATAAAATTGAAGTAACTACAGATAAATAAATTTTATGATACATACATGGTGCTCACATTTTTCCAAACATTGCAAAAGTAAGTATACGATTTTCCTATTTAGAATATTAACAAGTAATAAGTCAGTGTGTGAGTTAAAGTAATCACTGAGTGAGTAAATCAATGTCATAAATATAATTAATTACACAATTTAATTAGCAACCGGTTTGATTTTGTCTAGAATCTAAATTGTCCTATGGAGCAGGATCAGCATGTTTCCAACCATTCTTATCTTGGATATAAGCAATCATCTAATTTGTAATATGCTTGTTAACAAAGTTTACTTTTAATATGAGTTTTAAATTTCCTTTCATGTAATTGCAATATTTCACAAGTTATTTTGTTATAACATTTATTAACACAGTACTCCATAAAAGATGTATGTACTTTGGCTAATCTGAAAAATGGTTGATCTAATTTGTAATTTGTGTGATGTTTTTTTCTCTAGTATTAAAATTATGTCTGTCACTTATTTTATTAAAAAGATGTAGATTTTTTCTTACATACATGATATGTTCATAAAAAATTGGCAAGGTACTGTCATAATATTAATCCTTTTAAACATTCAATTTCATACAACAACAAGGTTCCCTGAGGGTCTCGCGGCGACGTAGATTATAAATGGCTCTGACAGCTCTCTTTTGCAAAATAAAGATGGATTCAATATCAGTAGCCTGACCCCACAGTAAAATGCCATACGACATAATGCTGTGGAAGTAGCTAAAATAGACCAAACGCGTGGTTTTACATCTGTTATCTGTCTGATCTTTCTAACAGCATAATTAGCCGAGCTTAGCCGCCCCGCAAAAGATGTTACATGAGGTCCCCATTGTAATTTCTCGTCTACCGTGATTCCTAGGAACACCGTTTAATTAACAAATTCCAGCTTTTCTCCATTCAATATGATGTCACACTCGCTACTTCTAATCTTTGGTAATTTAAATCTAATGAACTTGGTTTTTGTGCCATTTTGGTACCAAATTGTTTACCGTAAACCAATCTTGGACCTGAAGAATAGAGTTATTCACGTCATCAAGATTTTGTGTACGTCGGTCTATTTTAAATATCAATCATGTGTCATCTGCAAATAACACCATCTTCGGTTGATTTAGAAGTAAATAGGGTATATCATTAATGTAAACTAAAAAGAGGAATGGACTCAATATTGAACCTTGAGGAACGCCCATTGCCATTTCAGCCCCTAGTGAGTTTATGCCGTTTACTTGAACTTGAACTTTTCTGTCTTTCAGGTATGATCTTATTAAATCAAGAGCTGTATTTCTAATTCCATAGTGCACCAGTCAGCAGAAGTGTCTCATGGTTTACGCAATCGAACGCCTTGAAGAGGTCACAATAGATTTCAATGGCATCTTTTGCTTCTTCCCAGGCGTTAAAAATGTTTTTTATTAGGGTGACACCAGCGTCAGTGGTAAAACACCCTTTGGTGAAACCGTAATGTTGTTCATGAAAGATGGCATTTTTATTAAAGTGACGTAACATTTTATTGAGAACCAACTTTCCAAACACTTTACTGAGAACTGACAGAATTGACACAGGCCTATAATTGTTGGGTTCTTTACTATCACCGGATTTGAACAACGGAACTACTTTACTGTGTTTCATGAGATCCGGGAAGACTCCTTGGTCTACACTGTTGTTAAATATGAAAGCTAAATAGAGCGCAATGGTTTCGATAGTAGCACTACAGACTTTTACAGACATTCCCCAAAGATCTTCTGTTGATTTAATTTTAAGATCTTTAAAAGCTTTATAACAGCTTGGGGGTTGGTATGCTGAAACTTAAACTCCCAAGAGCATGCAAGAGCAAGAGCCCTTACATTCTTTCTGAGTAAGGCAGTAGAACGCGCGGGTGAGGAATTTAAAGCTTCAGTAGTTTTCACAGGAATATTAGCAAAAAAGTTTTCAAATTTCTACAGCTGGAGTCTCTATTAAATTCAGTAAAACGCTGTTTTTTTCTACCTGTTTCATTATTTATTATTTGCCAGGTCGTTTTTATTTTATCATCAGCTGATTTTATTTTTTTGCTAATGTAAAGCGCTTTAGCTAATATGCACACAATTTTAAAAGTTTTTGAGTATTTTGTAACATACTGATCAAAGCTTGTATTATTCATTTGTTGCTTTAGGCCTTATAGTTCAAAAAGTTTTCCGTGCTTTTACGAATACCTGGAGTAGCCCAATCACTAAATAAGAACATTGTGAAAATGGTTTTAGTCTTTAGTGGGAAAGTGTTATTAAATCTACTTATTATACTGTCTACGAGAGGCTCTCGGTGTTAAGAGTAATGATATTCAATCCATGGCTGCACACAAAGTAGCTATTTATGTCAAATTCGTTTAATTTAAGCAACTTCTGACGATATAATGTGTATTCTGGAATCGTTTCTATAGTTATGATTATCAAATCCAATATAGCATTGCATAATCAGCCTATAATGTTCCCACTGCTGGGACATAGGCCTCCTCCCTATGAGAAGGAGTGGACCATAATCCACCACGCGAGTCTAGTGCTGGTTGGTAGATGTCACATGTCGTTGTGATGATGTGTTCCTTCACTGTTTTGAGAGTAGTGATGAAATTAATTACACAAACTGAAGTGCCTGCCTGGGTTCGAACTCACGACCCACAACTCGTAAGTGGGGGCCGATACCACTGGGCCACTACAGCTCAATGTAATATTGAAACTATTTAAAAACTAATAGATATCATAGACGCGTGTATATGCTAAATTCTACAATCGTCAACAAATTCCAATTCACTATTATCTCTAAAATTCAAAGTCACTGTCTTTGAGTATTTCGTAGAAAAACTTTTTGGAATACAATATTATCTGTTTCTATTCAAGATACCTATCATTTATATATTAGTTGTACATTATGTACTATTTACAATCATTTTGAAATACTTAAAATCTTGTTAATATTTTACAGCGTTAAAAATGGTAAGTTCTTAAATAATTCAGTACTTTTTGAGTCGGAAGACCAGTGTGGCGATTGCGTCATACACTAACAGTATGAATAACTGCAGATCCATGAAATAGGGTGATACAATATTACATGCAGCACCCTCATTGCGTAACATACTATCAATCAGAGTATAAATCATAATGTTCGAAAGATTTGTCAGCTAAAAAATATACCGGTGAGGCAGTGGGCTTCCTTGCCGGATTGCCACCATGGGGATCTGGACGCAAAGGTCCTCGAGTACACATGGGAGTGGCGCAAGGAGGCAATACGCCGGGGTGTAACTCCACTGCCGCAAGAAATCGCGGCACAGCGGACAGAGCTCCGGCGGGATCTCCATACGCCATCATTGCAGTGGTAAGTCTCGTCTTTGAGAAGTGGATTAAGAGGTATCTTGGCATTCTCATCTTCCACCTGACGCAGGTCCTCATTGAGCATGGTTGTTTCGGGAGGTTCCTGTTTCAGATAAGGCGGGAGGATACGCTAGGGTCTTACTACTGCGTTTGTAGATCGCCTGGAGGACACGGTGGAGCATACGGTGGAAGTCTGCCCGGCTTGGGCGGATCACCGCCGAGTCCTCGTGGGGGCGATCAGTAGCGGCGATCCTTCGCATCCGGCCCTGGTCCTGGCCATGGTACAGAGCGAGAGTGCATGGGAAGCCGTCACCTACTTTTGCGAAGCAGTAATGCTCGCTAAGACTTAGGCGGCGCATGTGAGGGAGAGACAAACTATGCGCCCTCACGGCCCTAGTCACTGCAGGAGACGCCTTAGGTATCGGGAATCCCAGGCCGATTCCCGGCCTCTGTATGCGCCGGCTTGCGGACGGCGAGTAATGGGCAGATCGCCGTCCGGTAAGGACCAAGCTCGGGTCGACGACGCGTTGTGTTCCACGTGCGCCTCAAAGAGATGTCAGCACCAACTTTTGGGGTACACAAGGGCCGATGCCTGCCAGGGGGTCAGGTTGTTGGAAAGAGATACCGTGGCCCCTGGCACACAGGCAACTGTAGGAACACGGGTGAGTTTAAGTCAGTAAAAGTCTGACACGCTCTCTCGCTCCACCCAGAGCGGAGGAAGTTATTTTATGATTTCCCACCCTTAAAAATTTAGCTCAACAATATAAATAACGCTATGAAGATGAGTGAACTGTCAGAATGATAAATCATTTAATTTATGTAAGTAGGTTCGTTCAAACACTTTTACACATCAATCATATTTTTAAAACTAGATGAGGTCAGCTTTTCCTATCTTACTACTCTGAGCCCGAAACAAACTCAGAGTTCACAGTCTCTTTTAAACTCCAAATCTAATCCTGATCAGATCATGTTAAGCCCAAGTAGATTGGTGTTTGATTTAGTCTTTTGAGAAAAAAACCTCACAGATTGAGTGGATCTGTCCAAAGCACGCATTTGACTCATACGACGAACAATACCAAAAATAGGACATTTGGGTAGGCCGCATAAACTACTCAAACTGCGAGAAATTGATTAAAATGAAGAGAACAAAATAGTTACATAAATACCGTTCACATTCACGATGATTAAAATGGTATAATACATAGATAGACAATGAAATACTATAATACTACGGCAAGGAGGTAGATAGAAAATAAAATATCGAGCAGGCGCAATTCGAGTCCGCTGCGTTTGTTTTCGTGAACACGTTATACTCGTACAATATGTTTTTACTTAGGGTTTGGTAACAAATGTTCGTATGGTTCCCAACACAGCTGCAGCTGTTGTATTCCTTATGAAGTAAGCTTTCGTCGATTATAAACGATTTTTATAATTGTAACAGATTTTCTTACGGTTTCAGTCACTGCCGTAGCTATTGTAAATGAACTTACTACTAGTATTCCGAGCGAAAAGACGTTTACATGTAAAAAAAAAAAACACACATTGCGATCTATTTTCAATTCATGTGTGTTACGCCATAGCCCCATCAGTCACACAATTTCTTACCAATTGTGTGATAGGCTGTCAATATCTGTACAAAAACCAAAATGGTAGAAATAAGTCGATCGTCGGTTGTTTGTCAAGCACTTTTACAGTCGCCATCATCTGATTGACGGCCATTCATTTGTTCGATTCAGGGTTTTAGAAGACTCGAAGAAAAAGGTTAAGTACTTTCTAAATACCTTCGTACCTTTTACCTCATCGGAGATTATTTTGAATATAATCTTGACTAAGAAGCAAAAAAGGACAATACCACAGTCAGACGACTTTACCAACTTCCCCATCCTACACTGCATCCTACATCGTAAGGTTTTATGGGACCACACATACATATACACGAAACTTAAAGGTCTGCATATAACATAACATAACATCACGTCTCGTTTCCTTGAGTAGTTAGGCAGAGGTGTACCTATAGCACGCCCACATTTTGCCAGTTATGCTTACGTCCCATGGAATAAAGCGTGGGTCTAGTGCCAGCTATGTGTACGTCCCATGGAATAAGGCGCGGGTCTAGTACCAGTTATGTTTATGTCCCATGGAATAAGGCGCGGGTCTATTGCTAGTTAATTTCGGTAAAAAATATCTTCTAACACTGGACTACGATATGACAGAAAGTTTCTTAGTCTAAGTAAAAACTCACAGTACACATATTCACAAATCCCTACTTCCCTACTAATATTATAAAAGCGAAAGTAACTCTGTCTGTCTGTCTCGCATTCACGCCTAAACCGCTGAACCGATCCTCATGAAATTTGGCAGAGATATGGAGAAGGATATAGGCTACTTTTTTCCGCGATAACCGACATCCACGCAGGCAGAGCCGCTGGCAAAAGCTAGTATGTCATAGGCAAGTGCATATGGCATACCAACTTTTGCCACTCACTTACGTACCTACATCATAAACAACAACATATCGTACACAAATCACAACAGTATGTACACTCTTTGTATGCCTATTTTAAGATTTAAAATGTGCCTCATTGTATAAAATTCTTAACCGAACTAAGGAGTCTGGATATCACAACACAGGGAATCCCAATGTGAGGTCTAGGATGCAATCCACTTTGATGTAAACTTACATAATCAGTCTACAACGTTCCCACTGCTGGGGCACAGGGATCCTCTCGGTGAGAAGGGGTCAGCTCTAATTTACCAACCGACCCAGTGCGGGTTGGTAGATGTCACATGTCTTCTTTTTTTGGTTCTTGGACATGCCGTTTTCCTCATGATGTTTTCCTTCACCGTTTTCAGAGCAGTGATGATAAAATAATTAATACAAAGTAAATCGCCTGTAAAATGATGAAGGAAAACATCGTGAGGAAACCGGCATGTCCTAGAACCAAAAATTCGAAGACATGTGACATCTACCAACCCGCACTGGGCCCGCGTGGTGGATTACGGCCCAATCCCTCTCACCGAGAGGAGGCCAGTGTCCCATCAGTGGGAACGTTATAGGCTGATGATGAAATCGCCTGTCTGGGTTTTAACCTACGCCCAGATTACGAGTACCACTGAGCTACTACTGCTTAAATGAATTAAAACTTAGCGAAATTGTATTCTTATTCTTAATCTTACCATATCATCTCCTTTCAATTACTTCCCAAGAGTTTATAAAAAACATTATTAATGAAGCTGGCCCCGTTTGAAAGTTAAACTGTCTTACGACCGTCAAAGTATACTAAACTAATAGAAAAACTTAGCTCTGGGGCCCCGCTGAAAATAAACTTTGCATTTAAATTCTGCTCTTGCAAATTGCTTTTTCATTAAATGAGAAGAGAACGGAAAACCAAAGTGCGTTTATTTTTTATTAAACTGTGTATCAAATTAACGTACTTTCAAATGCACAATGCTTATTATATTTACTGCAAATACATTATGGAATATGCATGTATTCTTTTTTCTCATAATGAATGAAGCATATAAACCCAAGAAAAGTATTAAAATTCAAATTTTACTACGGTTTTCTGTATTTTTTTTTTAAATTAAACAGTTCTACTACAGTTCAAACGTGTTTTATCATCGTGGTAATATTGTGACGTCACTAACCCTATCGTGTAAATAAAAAATTGTGCTCTAATCAAGCACAAATTGCACTTACTAACTTACTTTGGTGAGAGTTTAAGCAGTTTGTTAAATATATTTATTCACATGACTTTTGAGGTCAGTTCTGGCATTTTCAGAGCCAACGCGTATTAAGTTGGTGTTTTGTTCCACAGAAAAAGAAATATGAAAATAGTAATGCATTAAGAAAGGTAAAAAAAAAAAATAAACAGTGGCACTCCGGGAGTGCTGACAGAAGTGAAAACTTGAACAATTACGTGTGTATTTTTTGAATCGTCAGATTAAACAACATTCAACGTACGTTTAACGTTTTTCGTTCATACGTTTGTGTTGTCAGTGGTGTCGGTAAC
The DNA here is from genome assembly GCA_949987655.1 of Polymixis flavicincta. Taxonomy (NCBI): domain Eukaryota; kingdom Metazoa; phylum Arthropoda; class Insecta; order Lepidoptera; family Noctuidae; genus Polymixis; species Polymixis flavicincta. The sequence continues at coordinate 1,502,621 of OX465171.1, read as the reverse complement.
AGTGTCATGAGTTCAATTATTTTTTCCCATCTCAAAAAGTGCCCAACGCGTAAAGAAGTTATCTGTTCTTCATGAATATAGCAATTTATTATTTTACTCCTATACAATGTATTTTTAATTTATGAAAGAGTTTTGAATTACATTGGCAGTTTAGAAATATGGGAATAGATTATCATCATAATTTATTTAGTGGATCCATTAACATAGAGGTATTCCAATCAAACTCTAAACAAATTGAACACGTTTGTATCCAATCGGCAAAAACTTTAAACGCTGCTGAACGCAATTTTTTTTAGTACATTGCATGTTTTACCTCGACAAGGTGAAAAATAACACTGTTGTAGATATTTGAAAACAATTTTCCGTGATTATACGAAGAAATTAAGTCCCGAGAATATAGAAGGAAATTAATTCCCATGAATATAATCGAGAAATTAATTTGCGTGAATTTATGAGAATGTTTTAGCACTTATTGCTTCTTTATAAAAATACTGGCAGCGCTCTATGCATTAGTTAAAACGTTTTTATAACGCACAAAGAGGCTAGAAATTGCGTTAGAATATAAATGAAACCTTCACCTATTTTATCAGAAATTATCTGAAACCAGTACATTATCGAAAAACACATTATGCCACTACACACGTCGGCTTTTTAACAAGGCTCATCATATTTGCTCTTAATTTGGGGCTTTTAGCCCTAAGTGCGTTATCACCGCAAATCAGCAGATGATATCCCATACTGACGATACTCGTTGATAGCCCATATTTAAACGGACTACTGTTAATTTTAAGTCGTTTTGATTCCCCCTTGACTCTCGAAATCTTGGTAGGCGTGTGATGAATCAGTGATGTTGAGATCATTTTTAGATTTCCTTATTCAACAAGTAACCATTATAGTTTCGCCATGTCCGTCCATCCGTCCGTGTGTCTGCACCGTAGCTCAGAGACTCTTAGTACCAGAAAGCTGTAATTTGTCATGGATACCTACTTATGAGTCACGGCGACGAAGTGAAATTAAAGGAACCCATCATTTTGCGTGGTCCGTGGTTTTTATTTAGTTCGGACGTTTTATTAGCTTCTAAAGCCTGAAGCCATGTTTGAATAACAAACGTCACTATATTTATGTGTTATTGCAATTCAATTCTGACCCCATTGCCGTTTCTGTCCTATTGGATACTGAACTGAAACAGCCTTGCAGCTCTGTCTGTCCATATTAAGCTGAACATTCTAGCCATAAAAAGTATTAGCGTAGTCCATAAATCAGCGAACAGCTTGTCCCAACGGAGCAAACGACTCGGAAGCAACTCGACTCGACATTAACTCGATGACTCGACACTTTTATAGTTTTTTGAATTATGAGTGAACAGGTTGAGAATTAAAATAAAGAAATCACAGCTCTTTAGAGGTAATTGAGGCAGTTGTATTTTATTTTCGTCTTTGTTAAGTACTGGTGTTATTTATTTTCTTTTAAGTGACACAATTCCCTACTTACACTTTCGTGAATTCTGAAGTATGGTTTCAGAACGTGCTATATTCGTGAAAGAAGCCTTTAGATAAACACGAATTAGCTTTTAAAAACGACTTCTAATAATATATTAAATGTTTTGTCAGTAAAAACAAATAGAATGGAATAACTTCACTCTAATCCGTCAGCTCCATCGCTGTCAGACACATTATTCCTTTTTCATTAAAGTCAGTCTCGTTATAGGCACATTAGGTGATTTCAATCTTTTTTCAGGCACTAAAAGCCTTTTCGCGTTTTTTTTTAAAGTGTCAAAAGGTCTTTGCCAACTCGCATACGATATTTAATTTGTTATTTATTAAGAAGGTTGAAAGTTATCCAAAGGGCAATGAAGAGGTCTATGCTTGGAGATTCTGATTTCGGCAAACGGAAAGGTTCAAGGATACCGACATAACCCGAAGAATTTCTAAACTTAAGTGGCATTGCTCGCAGAACAAATGGCCGATAGGGCCGAAAGGTTCTGGAGTGCCAACCGCGTACCGAAAGACGTACAGTTGGAAAGCCTCCCACAAGGTGGCAGTGGACGTCTTCCGGCTGAAATGATGATGATGATCTTATTCATGCATATGCTTTCAGAGCGGGACAGCCCCTTAAAATATTCGCAATGTCAATGTGACTTTCATCTGCCTAGTCTTTTCCCAACCATGTTAGGGTTGGCTTCCAGTCTTACTAGATGCAGCAGAATACCATTATTTTACATGGAGTGACTTTCTATCTGACTTCCACAAGCCAGTTACTAAGTAACACAATCCTCCTTGATAAGACTGGTTGTCAGACTTTCGGGCTTCTGACGACCTGTAACTACTGTTAAAGATCCACGAATGACAGCCGGGACGACTTAACGTGCTTACCGAGGCACGGATGGGCCTTGGTATGTAAAGATGGTCACCCATCCACGGACTAACCGCGGTAATTGTAGCTTAACCTGATGATTGAACAATGCGGTTGATAATGCTTAGCCACAATCTTCCCTAACACTTAATTAGTGAATAACGAATCCAATCTATCGACCCTGTTCAAAATAATAGGCATCCAGATTTTAATGAATAGAAATTCTATAGGATGAGGGTTCCAGTAGAGCTGGATGATTATTCGGTTCGGGTGGTTGATAGCAATTGTTTTCAAGTCGTATTGTTAGAATAGGCATCGAATGTTGACATATAGATGTGAAAAATTGTTACAGTAAAAAAAAAAAACCGGGTGGATAGCTAGTTTTTATTTCTTTTTTAATCAAATTCAAAAAAGGAAGAGGTTTTCAATTAGTGTGTTTTGTTTTTGCGATCTGGGGCCTAAGTCTACTAATTTATAAACGTTACAATGGTCTCTCAATGGTGTGTTTTTGACAGTTTTTGTATGGCAAATCTGTCAAAAACTTACCATTGAGAGACCATTGTGACGTTTATAAATTAGTAGACTTAGGCCCCTGGTGTTTGTGTATGGTCGTGTGTGTTACTATTATGAAATGAAATGTTTATTTATTTATTGGATCTCCACCAGAGGCTACACAATTACGAGCAAGTATACATAGAGCAGGGACAAATTCAGTGTGTGCTTTCAATGATTAGAGACCACTTCATCTTGACTTCCAGGTACATTATGTTTGACAATATAAAAATATTACATTAATAAAAAACATAACATCATCAGCCCCTATGGCATCAGGCCTAAGCCTCTCCAATTGCATGCCATTCAGCTCAATTCTCGGCAACTGTCATCCAGTTGTTACCAGTCACCTTGTGAAGATCGCTCCACCTAGCCTGAGGGCGTCCTCCACTCAAGAACACGTCTCTCTCAACGGTCATCCGTTCTACGGCTAATATAGCCGGCGCATTGTCACTTCAGCTTGCTAATTCTGTGAGCTATATCGACAATTTTGGTTCTCTGCCGGTTCACCTCATTCATGATTCTATCGCTCAGAGATACTCCAAGCATAACTCGTTCCATTAGCTCGCTGAGCGACTTTGAATTCTTGGACCAGCCGTACCGTGATTATCCACGTTTCGGCTCCGTAGGTCATAACAGGCAGAAAACGCGTGTTAAACTTTTTTCTTTTAAACTTGAGATAAAAGACAAACGAACAAACCTTTGTTGCTGCACCATCTCCGAACTTACATTCGCTTTGGAAAGTTAACAACGAGATGAGAAACAATTAATCTTCTGCGAATTAACGAGCCAAAATAAAATTGTTTTTAATTAGTGAAAGAGCTCTATTTCTGAAGCAGACTAAATAATGATTCAATCGTAAACAGTGCGAGATCTGTGCGCCCTTTGTATATGTGTCCCGACATTCTCGTCAACAATGCCACAATACATAAACATAATGTTCTGCATTTACTTACTAAATCATTTCTGTTCGTTTCAGTTCGTAGTTCTGTATCACAGTCGGGAATATTTATGCATTGTTCTCGGAGGTTCTATTTATTGTTATTTAGTGTTTATTTTAAAGAGAGTGTCATTGTTTTAAAGCACCAAGAGCGATGGTGGCCCAGTGGTAACGGCCGCAACTTGCACGTTGTAGATCGTGGATTCGAACCCAGGCAAGTGGTTTAATTCTTGTAAATTATTTTATCACCACTCTCAAAACGGTAAAGGTAAACATTTTGAGGAAACCGGCATGATCTAGAACCAAAAATTCGAAGACATGTGATATCTACCAACCCGGACTGGGTCCGGCCTACTCCCTCTCACAGAGAGGAGGCCTGTGTCCCAGCAGTGGGAACATTATATGCTACTTATCTATTAATCTTTGTATTCAGGTCCCACAACACCAGCGCCGGGCACAGCATAAATCTAAAAAAGAAAATATGTGCCATTATTTCTTAACCCTGTTATTAAGTAGCTCAGAAATTCGTTACCCATTATGATGGATGCGGATTTTTTCTAGCTTCTCTATCAATATTGATTGCCACGTTTAAAATTCTCTTAAAACGTGACTGCCTTCTACTTGACACTTCAGGGTCCAAAGTTGCAGATTAGCATCAGCTAACACTGTTGCCTCGTTGTAGATCGACGTGACGGATATACTTCCCAGGATTTAGAGAAAATTTTAGCGACAATGTAAGCTGCATACTTCGAAATATACAGTGTTCAATGTGAAGCTATCTTGTTAAGAAAGAAATACATAAAGAAAAATGGATATACATAAGCAGCCTATAACGTTCCCACTGCTGGCACACAGGCTTTTCTGTGAGATGAGTGGTACGGCGCTCCCAGTGCGGGTTGTTAGATATCACATGTCTTAAATTTTCTAGTTCTAGTTTCCTCACGATGTTTACCTTTACCTGATATGATTTTGCCCGTCCGAGAAAGTTAATTATTCGAGAGTAGAATAGAATAGAATAGTTCTTTATTTGCACAGAAAGTAGGTACATGTCTCAGATGTTCAGTTTAAAGTGATACTTATACTAACTACCTTAACTAGGGCATGCAAACAGTTCAAGTTAAATTAATAAAGACTCATTTATAATATATATTATTAACACATTCAATCATACAATACAAGTTTACCATGTCGAGAACGACGTAGGCACGGTAATATTATCAATACAGTATTGTAACTCGGCCGTATTTTTGAAATAAATACCTACAGCCGCGCGGTACGTAAACATGCGATAGGGCTGCCCGAGCCCGCCTCCAGCATTTTAATTACATATGCCTACTTTGTGTTTTCATCTAGTTTTGTGATTGTAAATATACTTATTTCACATAAACAAATAAAACACTTTGTGAATTGAATAGGAAGTGTTTTAAAAAAGCGTGTTGTTTTTTTGATTTGTAGATTTTATTTAAAAAAACATGTTTATGTTTGAATAACAAATCGGTCTTAAGAATTTGCGACTGAAAAATATTTGCGCCTCGACTGAGAGGTACGAAATGCTTTATTATTAAATTTTAAAGTGTAAAAATTCCGCATTCTAATATAAAGCTTATTAAAAATTGTTTTGGGAAACATTATGTACTTGAACTTATTTTTAGTGAAAAGATCGCGCGGTTATTGAAAAAACAACACACCGTCCGTTCGTCACTGCGGCACAGTCGCAACTGTCTGCGTGCCGAGCGCATGCCGAGATCGAGGCGCGTAGGTATAGCTCGCGTTTCGTTCGTTTGTATGAAGTTGGAATACTGTATAGATAATATTACCGTGACGTAGGATTCCATTCTAAGCAACAAAATACTGCCGAACGGGCCCGTTCGAGAAAACCCCTGCACCCTAATTGCGTAACTCACGATTAATCATAATCTGTTTCGTTTTGAAGCAGTTTGCTAAACCATTGCTTCATATGTTCGAAAAATGTGTCTGCTCAACAACGTAAATAACGCAATGAATATTGTTGAACTGTCAGAATGAAACCGATTATGATTAATCGTATTTTACGAAATTAAGATGCAGGTCCTTCGTGCCTTAAGTTCATAAGGACTAATTTTCCGACAAATAACATTGCGTGGGCGATTGCATTATGCCCGTTTATGATTTCAGTGTAACTTTTAAAGAAATGCACATATTCGCTAAAATACATCAAACAAAAAAAAAAAATCTCTCAAAGTTCTCACAATGTCTGTAAAGGAATCTGTTTCGCGTCTCCACCGATCCATCTTTATTACAAACTGAGATTTGAGCGGAGAGAGACTGGAACTCCATGGATAACCCCCTAATGGAATAGCCTTGTTTCACCCTCTTATGGGGAAGGGGCGAAGTGAGCGCAACTCAACATAAATATTAGTTTCAAACATTCTTACACTTATGATTTCTCAGATGTTGGTGTTTATTTTTACAGAAAGAAGGTTTTCACTTACCTAATCCAATCCTACTAATAATATATATTATATTATAAATGTGAATGTTTGTATCTTTGGATGTTTGGCACTCAATCACGCAAAACCGCCTGAACGGATTTGTATAAAATCTGACCCACATAGTTTCTAACCTATAATACTTTTTATAACCGATAGCACGTTTGTGTGGGATATTTCCGACCTGGCAAGATCTAGTATTTTCTTGATACAAAAACTAACAGTTTTAAAATAATTTTAGTATGTGCAAGTAAATGAAAACGAAAAAAACCATGAGACATCAAAAACTTCGCCTTTGTCAACAGGAAAAGTGTCTAGGTGAAGAGTCGAACAACTGCTTGGCAACGTCTCGGAAAACTAAGTGGCCACTCGGCAAACGTAACTGTTTTTGATAACTAAGTAAAATGCCAGTCAGATTCATTACGGGCCATATTACCCTATTATTTGTATAAATAAATATCGATTAAGTTAGCCAGTGGTGAAATTTCGTAACACACTAACAGTAGAAAAGGCTTTCATTTGGACAGTTCTACAACGTTCATTGCGTTATTTACGTTGTGGACCAGTTTTTTTTTTCGAATATATGCAGCAATGGATTGGTTGATAGTGTTTGACACAGTTAGTGTGCAGAAGAAGTAGATGGATGACTTATGCTCGGTTCTAATAAATAACCCAGCTAAAGCACTAGGAAGTGTCGAAGGGTGGGCGTTTTTGGGGGACTGTCTTATGTAATTTTGACGTTCGAAAAGTGCTGACTCTCAGCCTAGTTTGAATAAATGTCTTTTGATTTTGATTTTGATTTTAACAACGAATGGTTTTGCTTAACAATGGTAGCAGTTTTATTGCCAAATTGAGCTTTTAAATCAATTTGTAGGCTGATTTTACCTGTGATAGCTACTTCCATATGGGAGGGTCTACTATGCAAAGCTATGAGGTCCATGCTTCATTATTGTTAAAGAGATTAAAGAAGTAAAGAGATTGGGCTTTCCCAATCTCTTTATTTCTTTAATCTCTTTAACTAACACTCTAGTATCTTTATACTAGAGTGTTAATTTTATCCAACAACGATCCGTAAATTATAGGAATCGGCCTTTAGTAACCGAAACCAGTTACAAGATATACAAATTTTAATTTTCCGTAATAGCTCTCATCTTTCTTTGCCCACTACTGTATGCCCGGAGAGTGCACCAAAATTACCCATAACGGGCGACGCTGTTATACGAAATAATTGCCCATAAACGGAGCGACGCGTCAGCCTGCCTCGCTGCTGATCCCATTTAATTAATAACCACTATAACAGAGACATTAATGTCGCAGGACGTATTGATAGTGCAGTGGTATTTGTTTTGTAATATTTACTAAGGAATCTGCAGCAGGGTTTGCATGCAAGCTATGACAAACACATGTATTGTCCTTTCATTCAAATCAAATTAAATCAAAATATTTTATTTCATATAAACCTGCATGGGCACTTATGAAACGTCAGAAGCTAGGTGCACGGTTCCAAATTGTTGTTTCCTATGGAGAAGAGCCGGCAAGAAACTCCACGGTTACTCTTTTAAAAATGATTGGCTTTAACAATGTTTTCAGAGATAAAATGTATGGGAGGACAGTGCAGGCCTGTCAATAAGTACCAGGTACTTAGACGAATACAGAATAGAAAATCGTCTACAAATCTACAGTCTGTAAGGCCTACAACGTTCTCTCATTCACAATAGGTATGTAAAATATTCTACATAAATAGAATGAACCTATTTATAATATACAAAGTGACATGATTTCCATGACAACCACTAAAAAAATCGATATTAAAATTTGTCTATAATGTCAAACAATGACGAGAATATGTCATTTAAAAAAAAAACAAAACTTGGAATGTCCTTATTAGAGTTTTCTATAAGAAGAGATTCAGCTAATACAGATGATGAAGGAAGAGATTGGTAACTTCTGTTGGGATGTTGGTAAAGACATTTAAGAGTCTCAGCAACTTGTAACTTATCTGAAATGGTTTCATTATCAACTTTTACAGCTAACTCATTCTGATCTTACTGTTTTGTGTTTCCAGTTTCTTTGTTAATTATCTGCCACACAGCTTTTTTTATTTTTAGAGATACTCATTTTATTACTTATTAATTTAGATTTAGCTTGAATAAGCAAGTACCTACTTATACCTGTATTGCCCAGGTCCCCATGATATAGGTAGGCACCGCCAAGTTTGGGACCACCGCATACGACAAAATGAATGTCACCAATAGTTGCCTTCAGATAATAATTATGTTGAAGTAATAATTATAGCAATGTGCAATTTATCTTTTTTTTTAATGGATGGGATGGACCTTTAAAAATCAAGACCCGCCTGTTGCTCGGAGAGCACTATAAGCCGTTGGTCCTGACATTCGTGGATCTTTGACAGTCGTTACGGGTCAACAAAAGACCGAAAGTCTGACAACCAGAATTACTTTTTCATAAGATCGTTATACAATGGGATTAAATAAATAAATAACTGAAGCTTAATACTTCTTTAAGTCACATTCACGCCATTATGTATTTAATAATCTTCAAATGTAAAAGTGTATAAGTTTCCAAAAAATACAACATAAAACACTATAGATATGTATAAAACAATTATATGACTCCAGCTGACTGAGCCCTAAGTAAAAACTCAGATATCTTGGTCTGTTATAAACTACAAACATATTACGCTGCATGATTACTGATACGTGCACTGACTAGACAGGTCTACTCAATCTGTGTGTGCTTTCCTAACTTACTTATTCTCATTTTGTAAGATGAAAATAATGTTCGTTAGAGAGCTCCTTGGAACAATAATATTTTATTACTATAAGAATGTACACAAATGGTTAATTACGTGGGAAGGTATAGAAAATATAAGATGATGTTTATTTTTTGCTCATACGTGGAGAGGAAATATAATAAAGATATCTTTACTAATTCTGCAACGAAGGTGGAATAAAACCTATGCTATGTGGATTTCACAGAAAACAAATAAAATAAGCTACACTAATTAATAATAACAACTGGAGTAGTTCTTTCAGTTACAATTATTATGAGAAGCATTCTTTAAAAGTGACAAGAAGTTGCAGGATAGGGGACTACTCACACTTATTCAGCTCTGTTCAGCTTTTTTCCATAGAAAACAACGATTTTGTATGAGATGCGTACGCATCCGATCAGCCGCGGAAATCTGAACGGACTCTATACAATCAAATCAAATCAAATTATTTTATTTCATATAAACCTGAATGGGCACTTATGAAACGTCAGAAGCTAGGTGCACGGTTCCAAATTGTTGTTTCCTATGGAGAAGAGCCGGCAAGAAACTCCACGGTAACTCTTTTAAAAATAATTGGCTTTAACAATGTTTCCAAATTACAGAGATAAAATGTATGGGGGGACAGTGCAGGCTTGTCAATAAGTACCAGGTACTTAGACGAATACAGAATATAAAATCGTCTACAAATCTACAGTCTGTAAGGCTTACAACGTCAAAAAAATCCACATACAGTCCCTATGTTATGTACCGGGTTTTGGCAGCGATTTCTTCCGCGTGGATGCCGGAAGTTATCCCACGGGAACGTAATACCGGGATAATAAAAATATATCCAATGTGGTAATCTAGGCTATAAACTATCTGTGTGTCAAATTTCATTCAAATCCATTCGACCGTTTTCACGTGATTTATTAACAAACATACTAACATCAAAACGGTAAAATAAAACATCGTGAGGAAACTGGAATGTTTTAAAACCAAAAATACAAAGTCATAATGTGTTATTTACTAACCCGCACTGGCTAGATTATGGCCCACTCCCTCTCATACAGAGGAGGCCTGTGCCCCAGCAGTGGGAACATTCTATGCTAATGATGTGTCCCAACATCTAAACATACAAACTTTTGCAATTATTTTATAGTAGGATGTTGATCTACTTATTTGAACGTCGACTACTCGCTTCAATGAGTATTTTGTTTCATTAAAACTGCATTCTATTGATTAGTAATCTATAAATGAATGGAACGTCGGTATCGGTTGCACATAGACGGTGCTACATCCGAACTAACTAACACGGCATCAAATTCTGCCAGCCAGGGTAGATTTCAATCCAAATCCGTTGCAAATGGCTACGCCCAAATATTCTATTCAAATATAACACCGGGATAAAGACTGTTATCGTGTATATATATATATATAGTGTTACTAGCCTGGCTTTCAAGTTTCAGTATTGACAGTATTTAATCTTCTTTGTTCTGGACGATGTAATTAACATTTATTTTAGACTAACGTTAATAATTGCAACTGGTTCTTTGGTGTAGTGGTCGCATGTGGTACTGCTGAGCATGACGCCCTGGGTTCGATACACAGGTTTGGCAAAGTGTAATTGGGTTTTTCTATCCCGATGCAACGATTCGAATAAATAGGTATATAGCCTTAAGTACCTTCACAGTCATACAGTGGAAAATAAGACACACTTAGGGACTACTCACACTTATTCAGTTCTGTTCAGCTTTTGTCCATAGGAAACAACGATTTTTATAGAGTCCGTTCAGTTTTCCGCAGCTGAACGGATGCGTACGCATCTCATACGAAATCGTTGTTTTCTATGGACAGAAGCTAAACAGAGCTGAATAAGTGTGAGCAGTCCCTTAAGGTCGCATCGAGCTTCTGGCTCCAATTGAAGCGCGGCTGTTCTGGCTAGAATGGATGGTTCGCGCGCTAATTTAGGTATTTCTTTTTTATTAAAACAAAACATCATACAGATTTTGAAAATTTTAAAAATTACGTTAAAAAATTATCGTAACAAAGCTTTTTTTTTTGGATGGGAAATCATCAAATAACTTCTCCCGCTCTGGGTGGAGCAGGAGGGCGTGTCAGACTTTTACTGACTAAAACCCACCCGTGTTTTGCTTTTGTGCCCGATTGATGGTAATAGGTTCGCCCCCTATAACATGGGACGTGAACAGAACTGGCGAAATGTGTGTGTCTATAGATACACCTCTGCCCAACCCTTCGGGGATAGAAGGCGTGACATTATGTTGCGACGCAATTAATTAAAAAAGAAAAAGTTGCACAATATTACAATCGTATGAGTGCAAAAGAAAAATCAACTATTAAAGTTGATGCTTCATAGAAAATGAAAATATTTTATTTCACATAAACCTACATGGGCACTTATGAAACGTCATAAGCTAGGTGCACGGTTCCAATTGGCTGTTTCTTATGCAGAAGAACCGACAAAAAACTCCACGGTTACTGTTTATTTATTTTATTGCCTTTTACAGTGTTTTCAAATTACAGTGTTAATAGTTAAGGAAGGACAGTTTAGGCCTATCAACTAGTACCAGGTACTTATTAATAAAGAAATGGTCTACAAATCTATAGTCTTTAAAACCTGCAACGTTCTCACATAAAAGTATCTATATAGATGTATAATTGGTATCAATAACGTAAAATGATAAAAAATTGTACAAAATTACAACCAAAGAAAAGACAATTATCAAAAGTCAGTAACGATCGGAGACGCTTCACATAAAATTTAAATATATATTTTTCACATAAACCTTAATGGACACGAAACGTCAGAACCCTAGGTTCACGGTTTTACAATGTTTTCAAATAACAGGAGGACAGTGTAGGCCTGTCAACAAAGCGCGACACAGCCACGTCACAGCCACAGCGAGCGTTGATAAATGTTCGAATGTACTTCATTGAATTGGTTCCCTTTCAAATTGTTTGTTTTTATTTCGTCGGCTGATGATGGTCGTGTGTCAAACGTCGCTATTGACGCCCGGCGTTTGATACAAAGGGTTAATGGCTCATTTACTTCATTTATGCTGCTCGTTTTATTGGAATTTAGGGAATTTTTGGATTGTAGGGGATTTGTAAATTGTATTTACTTGGGCCCGTGTATGTATCTTCGTTATTTACTTACTTTTGGGATGAAATTATATATACATAATATGTTGGGTGAGTAGGCTAAGTCCTCTTCACCGTATCCAGTGACAGCGATCCAGAATAATTACATGATTGCGGCGAAGCTAAAAGGAGGGTTTTATATCCATATATGCATTATGGAACAGATGAACATATTTTATACTCGTACGTACATAACCATTTATGTACATATTTATGTTGATCTGTTCCTTCATAACTTCTTACCTACCTACTTATCACATAGTCTAATTTGACAAGTGAGATACCTCATTTGTTTGTTGGAAGTATCTTGATTGTCCGCTGGTTATAGTACCTTTATGTGACGTTACTTTAAATTGATTATGGCGTCCTCGGTGGAGATAAAGTGACGACTTATTTTTAAACAATACCTTCTAATTTTCTTGGTACATCATTTTGAGAGCATGATTTTCAGTAGTCGCTTTTTAGTTTTTGAACTTACTTTTTTATTTTGCTTCGTAAGCGTCGGTCTGTAGGATTCTATAGAATAATAGAACACCTCAATCAAGTAGCATGTAGTGGAAATATTCAACATCTAGTAATTTAAACTTTATGCAGTCATTGTATGAGTTATATTGCCACGGCTTCCAACTTTAAATCTGGCATTCACTAAAATGCTTTACCGAATTCAGTGCTCTTTTTGCTCACGATGTTCGAAATTACTAGAACATCAGTCCATGTCCTTTGTCAAAGTAAGAGAGAAACCGAATTAGATTACCTGTTACATCGACACGCTGTGTAAGAATAGACTTTATAGCAGATTGCGCTTTCCAACTGACGCGTGTGAGCACACAGTATCGAATTCATGTAACGTGACTTCCAGCTCTGTGTCTCACTGTGTTTGGAGGTCATACGTGTTGCAATCACATGGTTGAGCTGAAAAACGAAGTTTTGTTGTTAGTGTTTGAGTGACGTTTGTTTTACGAAAAAATCGAATCTGGCAGCGGATTAAACGGGAACTGTGAACGGGAATATCATTTTTGCTAGAATTTTCACTAATTTCGGGAGTTATGTGAACACGACATAGTTACGATGACACACAAATTTAATTGTAGCGAGTGCGAAAGTAAACTGGAGCTTTACTGTTTTTTCAAAAGTTGAATACGTTTGTTTAAAATAATATAGCGTTGCCAAATCTTTTAAATAAAATAATACGTGAAATTACTATGTTTTCGATGAAAAACTGAATTCACATAAACAATGCGTATTCTTAAAATCAGTTAAATAAAGTTCTGAATTATTCTTGCCCTGTCTGATTTATTTATTTTTAAAAGAGCAACATACCTGAACAGCAAATGTTGCTTTTTAAAAAAGATTTGCTTAGACAGAGAATTATCCAGAATGTTATTTAATACCCACTTTATATTTTTCGCCATTTGCTATACCTATTTTACAGACAATGGCTTCAAAACTACTATATCTAATATTAGTTGTAAAAAAGTAGGCAACCGGGTAGGGTAGGGGTAGTGGTTAGATGAGACCTCAAACAGAAAAGAAAAAATGACGCAGGGAACGTTAAAAATGTTGGCACAGTAGGTACACCCACACTTGGGTGCTTACATTTCAAACAAAACTGTGTACATATATGTAGTAGGTACATACGACGCTAGACGATTGCGGGCAAAATGAAATGAAAACCGTCCGTTTGTTTGCCTTTAATCTTCGCCACGGAGCACGGAAGTAGTGGACCCCTTGTTGTCGAACGAGGAATATGCCACTATTTATGTAGCCAAGATAATTATTATACAGATATCAGAAAAAAACTACAGAAATCGTAAAATTAAAAAAAATATGGAAAAGACTACTGCAGCAATGCAGTTTTTAGCAATATTATGGGCTTATTAGTCGATTCACATGAATTCGCCCGAAACGGACGAATAGACACTAACATCATTTTATTTAATAAAAAATCTCTTCAATTATATATTTTTACATCAAACACACCGAGCAGTGGTGGCCCAGTGGTAATGCCCGCTACTTACGACTAGTAAGTCGTAGGTTTGAACCCAAGCAGGCGCTTTGCTTTGTGTAAATTAATTCATCGCTACTGTTTTCAAAACGGTGAAAGAAAAACATAGGGAGGAAACCGGCATGTCCTAGAACCAAAAGTTTGAAGATATATGATATTTACCAACCCGCACTGGGCCTGCGTGGTACATTACTGCTCTCACAGAGAGGAAGCCTGTGTCTCTGTGTTCACAGTTGTACTATGTATTAGAGATATAGATAAACATCTTATATCTCTAATACGTAGTAAAACTGTGACCGGAAAACTGAGACCTGAAAAAAACTCTTTCATAATTTATTTACACAATACATTAAGTACCACTCAGAACCGACTCACTGCTTAGCTGACGCAGTCATTGCCAATTTGTGAAATACATGAGATATTGTTAGCTAAGTAGATACTGCCGTTATAAATAATATAATAATGACAACCAAATATCTCCCCCAACGGATGTGAGCGTAAAGAAACATTCCTATATTATGTACTTGCTTCCAAATTTCCTGATTTGATTGAGTTTGCGTTCCGTTCGCGGAAGTAAACGGATGTTTAACTTCTGTAATATAATCATAATTATGTTTGGAGTTGGAAAAGTGGTAGGTACCTACCTACTTTTATTGGCTTGTTAGTCGATTCGTACGAATGAACTCGCCCGAAGGTGAGTCGACAATACCAGAAATTCATATTAAGTAACTGGTAAAATTTGGATAAACGTTTAGAAAAAGTACAATAACTTTATTACTTATAATTCAAAACGCGCCACTTTTCTTATACAAATTTCTGGGGTTGTCGATTCACTTACAAATAAATCAACTTCGCGCGAATCGCTTTTAGAAAAAGTATTTTATTTGAGAGTGACAATTCGCCCAACGCGGGCGAGATAGTTCGTGCGAGTCGACTAACAAGCCCTCTTATTGAAAGAGTTATTCCGAGTACACAGTTAGCTCAGCAAGTTTATTTTGATTCAAAACTTTACTAAAATTTTGTTGTCCGTTCATTTTAAATGATCAATCCTTTGTTCGCAGTTGCCTATAAGTAGCAGTGGAATGTGAACCTCGGGGTTGATTGACTGATTGACTGAGGACCCCGGGGATGTACCACTGATTGAAAGTCCAACGAGCAAATAGGACTTCAATCAATTGTTCTGCGATATGCAAAAGTTCAAATGTGTTACTCCACTTAACACAAACAGACCTTTGTTCTCTCTCTTAGCTACGTTTAAATGCTATTATATAGGGTATAAAAGATATTTAACGAAGCCGTCAGTCACTTGTACTCTCCGTCAATGTAAAGTTTTTTTTTAATACTAGACCATACCTATGGGAAACTTCTGGTAAGTGACATATTGAAGGTCTAAATTCCAATTTAACCTGATTTTTATTTACAAATTTTCGTTTTTTGGGATATAACACAACTTTAAATACCCTGTCCCGTTACATGCCACATGATATTGGACTGGTCACCGGCCGCTGTCACTGCAAACGATGCAATACCGCGCCCCGCCGAACTCGCTTCTACTGCCGTAGAAGCGACGTCACAAGTCAGCACGTCACCGCTACGTCGTGCTTACTAAGCTGCAGCTGCACAACTTCCCATCCTAAAGGGGCAGCAACAGAAAAAAGTTTTTGCGAAAAGTGCAAAACTAACTGAGGGGGCATCCAAGAGCCGCAATGCACCGGCTCCTAGCACTGTATCCCCGGGCCCTAAGAAAGGGCAGCCAGACAAGGAAGGATTCGTGACGGTAGAGTCGAAGCGAAGGAAGCCCACTTGGCGTAATCGACGTGGTACTGCTCTGGCGGAACCAAATATGTTGCTGCGTCCCGCAACACCGTCGACGCAGCTGTACGTGTCCCGTCTGCATCACTCCACGATAGCTGAAGACATCGTGGAATACATCAGGATCAAGACCAAGTGGACCTTGAGAGTAGAGAAGTTGGAGTCGCGTCATAACATAAACTTCAAGTCGAATGTGGTGCGGTTTCCAACTCAGTATCTAGAAACCTTCTTGAAGGAAGAGTTTTGGCCGAAAGGTGTGATATACCGACGTTTTCGCGGAAGGTTACACGATACCACGCAGCGCAACACGACGCCGACACAGTCACTTCGTGTACAATAGTTGTTTTAAAAATGTAAAAATATGTATGTTTAGGTTAAGGTCTAGATCTATGGGCCTGCGTCGCCTGAAATAAATGATTTATTATTATATTATAAACATAATGTTTTGCATGCGTTACATTGCGGACTATTGCAAAAAGCAAATTTTTACAGTTTTTTATTTGCGCATTTCTTTTTTGTTTTTTTTTTATTATTATTTTTGCGCAATGTTTCTTTGTTTGATGTACAGACGCCAGCACATCAAGCTACACCAATCTGTCAAATTTCTTTGATAGATTTTCAACTTTATCACACAAGCATAAGGTTTATGTTCAATTGGGAAAATTTGACAGTTTGTGGTAGCTAGATGTGCTGGCGTCTGCACAGAAAGCGTAGCTGATGGCTATGTGATGTGACTGTTTACACCTCATCTGCCTAGCCTTTTCCCAACGATGGATGTAACTGAATACCAGTATATTTCATGAAGCGACTGCCTATCTGCCTTCTACAACCCAGTTACTGGGTAGCACGAAACCCTTTGGAACGACTGGTTGTCAGACTTTTGGGCTTCTGACGACCCGTAACGACTGTCAAAGATCCACGAATGACAGCCAAGATCACCGGCTTAACGTGCTTTCCAAGGCACGGACGGGTCTTAATATGTAAAGATGATGAGCGACCCGTGTGGCTCGTTATCACTTAGCCACAAGCCCCACTCACTGTTTTTTTACACCCTGATATAATATAGGTACCTATAAATAGAAACCTTTCAAATTGCCACAAAAACTGGCTTCAGAAGCTTCCCCTCATGTATCTCACCCAAAGAGATGAAAGCTTAACAGATTAACACATTTCCTGTGTACTTTACCTGGTAGTGACAAACCGGCTGTTACACGACACGACTCTCGCTACAAAGGGATCCTTCAGGGGCTCAACTTACTAACGTGTGTTATCTTTGTTCCAGATTGGTGTGTAGTGTCCCGTAGTGTTAAATGGTAGTTTTTTTCTCTCTCAGTGTCTATATATAATCAGTGTTAGTAATAATGTTAGGCTTATGTGTAGGGATAGTTTAGTGCCTATGTAATAAGTGTACGATGCCTAAGATGTTTTGTGGACAAGTGTAGCTACATGCGGACACCGTGTGACTACAACTGAATGCGCAAACTATGCGACAGAGACGCGTAGTGTTCAGTGGTGGATAGTGCAGTGTGCGCAATGTCGCTGCCTATGAAGAGGTCCTTCAGCTCGGAAGGCGGCGCGTCCTCCAAGCGCGACTGGAAGATGCGGCTCAGTCTGCGCAGCCGCAGCGGACATAGTGTCGTGAGTATATTACTTTACTATACATATTTTAATACGTGAAGAAAAAGCTCTGTACCTCTTTTTACGAAAATTATGCGGACGGCGGAGTTTGAAATTTGGCACGGTTAAATTTTATATGCAGAAGGAGTGCAGATAATGATGCATTAACACTACATTAAGGTTTAAATGAATTATGGACTACGCACCTGACCTTACTGAAGAACATCAGTTATAAGGTCACTATATGTCCTCCTATCATGGCGTCCCCTCCCGACATTTCCACTCACATTTTCCTTGTCCACTCACATGACCTAACCAACTAAGCATTCTCAATTCAATTTTTGTCACTACATCTTCTTTTAAACCGCACCGTTGCTTTAAAACATCATTCCTCAGCCTGTCATTCATAGTCACACCACACATGCTCCGCAAGGAATGCATTTCCACAATATTTGTTCAATTTTTGCTACAGTTACATGTCAATGATTAAAATTCTAGATAGGTACATACTGGAGCAACCTATTTCTATCTATCTAGTATTAAAAACCTAATCCCTTATTTTCAAAACTCATTCAATTCCCAAAACTTTTAGAGTGCTCGCCTAAAAGAATCATTTACCTACAGAGATATTTGACACCGTACATAAGTCTTGACGCCACTATCAGTTAGCGCGCCCTTTGCTAGTTACTGAACAATCCCAACTCCCGCTGAAACTCGACCTACTAAAGCTTTCAGTAAATGAAAGCACCGCCGCGCCGGGCCGCCGGCTCATTCGGCCGTAACATCCTAATTATAAATTTGTCTAACATTTCTATTAGAATTTATAATTCCGTCAGCGGCACAATGTTTCTCGTTTTATTCATTTAAGGGATCGCTAATGTACAGAACATTTTTAGTACGGGATTACACGAAATGAAAAAGTTTGGTTTTTAAAAGGATGAGTTTTATAGCGTAGGTATTAGATGGGCTTGAGCGGATATTCAGTATCTGTTTTTGCATTTTTTATTATAGTACAGTCGATCGCTGGGTGATTCGTGCATGGGTGACCTTCTTCACATACCAAGACCCCTCCGTGCCTCGGAAAGCCGTTTGTTTCGGCTGTAATTCGTGGATGTTTGACAGTCGTTACGGGGCATCAGAACCCCGAAATTCTGACAGCCAGTCTTACCAAAGAGTATCGAATTACCTTGTACCTGGGTTGTGTAGGTCAGATTGGTTGTCGCTAACACTAACATAGTTGGGAAACGGCTAGGCAGATTGATTTATTATGACGTGCAGAATAAAAGGCAGTATCAGAGTATGGTGTGAATTTCATTTTTAATCGTAAGTTAATCCGCCACAGTTAAAAAAAAACTGTTTTTTGTTTGAAAAACATGAGCTCACGAAAATATTATTTAGTTAAAAAAATAAATGAAACAATGGCAAACCTCGTGACCTTCTACAAGGGAACTTTCAGATATTTTATTTTATAAGGCTGCCCAAAAGTCTAATCAACAGCCCATCGTTACAACTTTCTTTGGTCCAAGAAAAAGAAAGTTGTAACGAAATAGTTGGTCAAATTAATATTAATCCAGCTATACCTATGACTACGTATATCTACATCCTAACTAATATTATAAATGCGAAAGCAAGTTTGCATGTTACCTTTCACGCCTAAACCACTGAAGCGATCGTCCTGAAAGTTTACATATACGTTATCAGGTGTATAGAACCGAGCAAAGGGGTACCTTCAAACCGTTTTTTTTTTCAAAATCATTTTTTATTTATTTCTTTTATACCTACATGGGCACTCATGAAACGACAGAAGCTCCAATTGGTTGTTTCCTATGGAGCAGAGCCGTGGCAAGAAAAGCCACAGTTACAAGTACTGAATACAATAGAAAATGGTCTACAAATCTACAGTCTACAAGGCTTACATTTGCTTGCCCTATTCTTGAGAAAGGCTATTTCACATCACGCTGTGACTCTTAGGAGCCGACCAAATAGAAAAAAGGAAGAAATAATAAGTAACAGCGCGGGCAGGCCATGTGATGCGAGGAGATGGGTCGAGGGCATCTGCGAAATATTTCTTATATTACGCAGACAAAGTCGCGGGCAAAAGCTGGTTTAAAATAAAATCATAGTCAAAAGATTTAAGACAGGTAATATTTTAATTAAGAAGAGCCCCGGGCAGGTGCTGCTCCTGTTTCTGTACTAAAACAAATTATTTCGGATTAAGTTTGACCACATTTTCATAAAAATATAAACGGCTAATTTTCTGTTAGTTATATTTAATTTTAATTAGAATTCGTGGTAAGCTTCTAGCCTGAATAAAGTTATCAAAGGCATAATCAAGTTCAGGTTTCTAGGAATCGGGTTGTTTTATATTTAAATAAGTCTCGTGGGTAAATAATAACAACGTACTATAGGTTTTTTTTTTTTGGGTGGGAAATCATCAAATGACTTCTCCTGCTGAGTGGAGCAGGAGGGCGTGTCAGACTTTTACTGACTAAAACCCACCCGTGTTCCCTCAGTAGCCCGTATGCCAGGGGCTGTGGTATCTCTTTCGAACAAACCCGCACCCCTGGCAGGCATCGACCCTTGCGGACCCCACCAGTGGTTGCTGACATCTCTGACGGCGCGCCTCAGTTGCGGTGCACTTCACGGCAACCTACTTTTTGGCCGCTACGTCAATGGCTTGAAGGCAAAAGCCCTGACGAGCGGCCCCACCTTTGGGTTCCTCTTGGCTTCACCGTGGCTGGAATCCACGGTTACTGAGCCCCCCGCAACGACAATGCGGGAACCCACTCGGGGGGGAACGTACTATGGGTTGATCGTAGGTTAAGTTACGCTTGCCGCAGTTGGTCCTTGGATTGATCTATCCATAGCAAGACTCCTCCGTGCCTCGAGAATCACGCTGAGCTGTTGGTCATGGATCTTACTCGTACATCTTTGACAGTCGTCCGAAGCCCGAAAGTCTGACAACCAGTTTTACCAAGGGATATCATATAACGCAGTAACTGGTTTGTAGAGGTCAGATAGGCAGTCGCTCCATGTAAAATACTGGTATTCAGCTGCATCTGGTTAGTCTGGAAGCCGACCCCAACGTAATTGGGAAGAGTCTAGGCAGATCGATTGATCAATTCTGTAGAATTTATATGTATATTTGGCTAAATGCTTGCCTGATGTCTTTATATTCAACATCATACTGTTACCTGAGCTGCATGATTACTGACAAATGTGTGCACTGACTGGACAGGTCCGCTCAATCTTTCCTATCGTCCATTTCAGACACACATGGTCTTCATATGAGCTGACCAAGATTACCTATTTCTGGACTTTAAAAGAAACTGTGACCACTGAGTTTGTTTCGGCCTTTCTTCTCAGAGTACCTAGTCAGATAGGAAACGTCATCAAAATCGAAAACGACCTCGTCTAGTTTTCAAAATACGATTGACGAGGAAAAGTGTTTGTACAAAACTACTTACAGAAATAAAATAATTGTTATTGACCGTTATTAAATTTATTTATGTGCTTTCCGAGGCACGAAGGGCACTTGATATTTAAAGATGGCCACCCATCCACGGACCAACCGCTGCAAGCGTAGCATAACCTGATCGATCGACTTGTGAGGCTGTTAAAACTTAGCCACAACTCCCTCACTTATATGTAGCTACCTACGTAAAAAAGGTTAACATATTAAATAATTAGACGTGTTTATTTTGTTTCTACGCAGGGTCAGAGTTACGGTGCTTTAAAATAAATAAAGAAAGAAAAAGTCTTTATTGGGAACTCGCACAGGGATATTACAAAATTCCCAATGACGCTACTACCCTCCTCTCCAGGAGAGTAGCTCACCAGCACGCCCAAGATTCACCGTCCCAGACCGCCGTCTTTCCATCCTAGCCGCTGAGGCCTACCGCAACGTACCAATCCAGGTCCGACCCGACCCTTGCTCGAGCCAGCCCGCGCCTCTGAGTCTGTAATATTGAATTCGTTCCTATATCATAATCATTCCGGTCCAGCCCGTCTCTTGCTGCCGTATTCCAGCGACACTCTATGCCGAGGTCCATACCCCTCAGGGGGTGCCCTTAGCGTGTAGTCGCTAAGTTCTTAAGTCCTGGCTGGAGGCTTTAATTGATTAAGGTAGCCACATGCAAATCCGGCTAAGCAGTAGACAACTGTATAGGTTGGCGTGCAAGATGTCATTCTCAAAAAAAGGATATTACAAACTAACACACGTCTAGAAACACCATCATCTTCCTGCCCATGTCCCATGTTACTCTAGGTCGACGCAACACGTTCTCTTCTTCCATTTTCCCCTGTCAGCCGTCACGTTATTTTTCATTCCTTCCCTTTCTCTTTCATTCATCCATCTTTTCTTTGACCTTCCTTTCCCTCTCCATCCACTCCATCACATTTATGTACATCACTCTTTTATTTACATGCGTTTCTTCCCTCCAGAATTGGTATTCAGCTGCATCCGGAAATCCTGATCCAAAATACTGGTGTATTATACGTGGAGCGTCTGCCTGTCGGACCCCTACAACCCAGTTACTGGGTAACTCTATTCGCATTGGTTAGACTGGTTGTCAGGATTTCGGGAATCTGATGACCGGTGGCGACTGTTAAAGAGACCCTTAAAAGCCAGCCGAGACCAACGACTTAACGTGCTTTCCCATGTTCACCCATCCACGGGCCAACCGCTGCAAGCGTAAGTTTACCTGATCTATTGACTAGCGCGGCTGTTATTACTTAGCCACAAGCCGCCCTCATTCAAGGAAATACGTAATAAATTTAAACGGTAACCACGACTTCCTTCCAAGTTATTAGTTAGCAAGTTGTATTATTATTATTGCAAGGTAAATACCACTTAGGAAATGAGCAGAACCGTCCTTTTCTTTTTTGAGGCTGGGGGAAATCCTCAGATATCTTCTCCCGCTCTGAGCGGAGCAGGAGGGCGTGTCAGACTTTTACTGACTAAAGCCCACCCGTGTTCCTTCAGTTGCCTGTGTGCCAAGGGCTTACGGTATCTTTTTCGAACAACCCGTACTCCTGAGAGGCATCGGCCCTTGCGGACCCTACGAGTTGGTGCTGATATCTCTTTGAGGCGCGCGTGGAACACAACGCGTCGTCGACTCGGGTTTGGTGCTTACCGGACAGCGAGCTACCCATTACCTACTCGCCATCCGCAAGCCCGCGCCTACGGTGGCCAGGAATCAGCCTGGGATTCCCGAAGCCCAGGGCGTCTCCTGTGGCGACGAGGGCCGTGAGGGCGCATATACTCCCCCACGTGCGCTGCCTCCCTCTTTGCGAGCATTACTGCTTCGCAGAAGGAGGTGACGACTTCCCATGCACTCCCGCTCCGTTCCATGGCCTGGACCAGGGCCAGAGGCGAGAGATCGCCGCCGCCAATCGCCTCCACGAGGACAAAGCGTTGCTCTGCCCAAGCCGGGTAGACTGCCACCATATGTTTCACCGTTTCCGCCGCGCGATCTACGCAGTGGAAATACTAGGGCCGCTTTATCCGAAACAGGAACCTCCCGAAACAACAGTGTCCGGTGAGGACCTGCGTTAGGCGGAAGGTGAGGACGCCGTGGCGCCTATCAATCCACTCCTCAAAGAGGGGATGCAACTACCGCCGCAATAGTAGCCTGCCCAGAGTCGTCCTTGATTGGTAACTTTTATAAAAAAACGGCAATATTAATTAAGTGAGCCGTGGTGGGCCAGCAGTAATGGCCACGACTTACGGGCGCTTAACTTTGTGTACTTACTTACTTTTAATTCTTTTACTTCTTATCTCAGAAAACATCTTGAGGAAGCCGGCATGTCTTAGAACCAAAAATCTGAGGACATGACGTGACATCTACCAGCCCGCGTAGTGGATTACAACACCACGCGGGCTCACTCGCTCTCACAGAGAGGAGGCCTGTACCCCAGCAGTGGGATCATTATAGGCTGATTATGTAATTAATTTAATTAAATACTTATTCCAAGTATGATCATCGCGATACAGAGTCATCTCGTCTGAAAGGTGCAGCATAAAAGGATTCATGCTCTGATTCATTTAAGTAACGATGTCACACACTCTACATTCACGTAATAAAGAGCACGGGAACGTTATTCTATACTTGTGTATATATATATACTAGCAGCGCTCCGCGGTTTCACCCGCGTAGTTACCATTCCCGTGGGAATACGGGGATAAAATATAGCCTATGTCACCCGGGGATAGTGTAGCTTCCCAATAGTGAAAGAATTTTTCAAATCGGTTCAGTAGTTTCGGAGCCTATTCAACGCAAACAAACAGTTAAATATTTCCTCTTTATGGATTATAATATAGATAATCAAATATTTTTATCTAATTATTTTTTATTTATTCACTCAAAATATTAACATGACCACAACCTCATCGCGTAAATGAATTGTAGGCTATTATGAAAATATTACAACATGGGAGCATCTGTAACCGAACTATGTCAAAATTCTGTATGTTGGCTACAGCGCCAAACATATCTAATATGCAAATATCTCTATTATGTGTCTAAAAAATTAAGTGGTCACATATGCAGCAGTAGCATATGTGACCACTTAAATAACTTGAGGTCCTGGGTTATCGGACCAAGAAACATAACATATCGACGCAGGTCGGGCATAACTTGTATAGCCTTGGAACATAAAAATATATGAATAAGAAAGTATACATCATCGTCAAATGGCGTTAATTATAAGACATGCAAAAACTTTGGCAATTAATATGAAAAGTTCAGCGAAATTGGAGTTTTCTTGGTTCTACTTTATTTGAAGAAGCTTTTTCTTCAAGAAGATTTAATTATGTGACAAAATTTATACCACCTATTTGAAATTACCTGTAGAAGTTACAATACATAATTTTTTATTATACCTAGAAGTATATGATACAAAGCGCATGGCAACTATTTTTGGGTAGGTATGTCAAAAAAAAAAAAGTTCAAATGTGTCTCGTTACGGATGTGTTGAAGAGTTTTTATTTTCACCAACACTCTAATTGCGTAACACACTGTTAATCAGAATCTTAATAATTTTGAAGGTAATTGCTAATCCATTGCTTCATATGTTCGAAAATGTGTCTGCTCAACAACGTAAACAACGCAATGAATCTTGTTGAACTGTCTAAATGAAAGCCACTCTTATTATTAGTGTGTTACGCAAATGGGGAATGTAAGTCCTGAACATCAATCTTAATTCAACAATAGTATTACCGATAGACATCATCTACCATAATCAGATTCACCTTCACAAAATAATGGCTACGAGTACCATCTATCGGCGTAAGCATGAATGTTGAATGTTCAGTGCACAAAACTTCGACAAACATTAAAGTTTAAAAAAGTCTTGAAACACAAAAAGTGTCATTTCTCGGACCGGCCGTATATCACACAAACTAGCGAACTTATCTCTACCAATCGTCTCTTATAACAAAATATTTTGCCATCAACACAAAATAATAGAAAGTGCACAAAACTTCGACAAATACCTATTAAAGTTTTGGTAAGTCTCGAAATATGAGTTTATTTTGATCAATATCTATTTGACCAACAGTCCATCTATTTAACACAACTGGTCCAGTATCTCAACTGTCGACACTCACTTTTCACCTTCAGTGCTACGTTCCTCAGTCATCTGTTGTCCTAGTACCGGTCGCCGATTAGTACGGATCCGCACTTACATCACGTTTTACGCGGTGACCTATTCACGGATTTTATGTCTGTTTGTACGTTTGGAATTAGGCGTGACGTTATACGGCAACAGCTTGTGATTATTCCTACAGTTTCAATAAGACTTCACATGGGGAACTTGTCGTATTTTAAGATAGATTTAATTTGCATTTCCCAGATATTTCAATCATCTACTAGTTACCATACATTTCAAAGTCAATGTCAAAGAATTTATTTAATTTTCAAATAGGCACATAAAAGGCACCTTTGAACGTTAACATTTACATTTAAATAGAATTGATTCTTGTCGCCCCTTCCAAAAGATAGTTTCGTATCGAGAAGAATGGGCGAGAAGGTCCACCATTATTGCTCTTCATTTTTATAGCAACAGGATTTCATGGTTTACATGTAATTATTGGAACATTATTTCTTTTTATTTGTTTAATTCGTCATTTTAATGAACATTTTATAATTATAGATTTGCTCATACAATAAATGAAAACCATGCACGTAGAATAAAATTACCATAGCACTAAAAGACGTTAACTAAAAATGAAGCAATAGATACATTGTGGTTACATATTTACACGCGTTGTAAAAGTAAGAACACGATTTCCCTAAAATATTAACAAGTATTAAGTCCAGTGTGTGAGTTAAAGTTACCACATAATGTAAATCAATGTCATACAAAATAATGAAATATACAATTAAATTAGCAACCAGTTTGTTTTTGTCAGACTCTAAATTTGTGATTGTGTATGTCATAACACCGTGATCCAAGAACCAATACCACAAACCTTCATAAAACTACACGATTGTCCTCAAAACAGTTCTCTCATAAAACAACATTACTTCAACTCTCTGTCGCTCAAAGTTATTCGAGTTCAGGAAATTCAAAATAAAATGCGATTTCCTTTGAAAGTACATTTCAAAATTGTAATAACGTTGTTTTATTACCGCTGCACCGTAGCTGCAGAGCTAGAAGCCCCTTGCGAGACGTCGCTACTTTATGAATACCACTCACTTTGACCAGCCGCTATAAGCCGCGCAATATGGGAATACAATAACGTCTTGGAGGTTTCTCTCAATTGAAGATAAAAAGAGAATTTTGTTTTAGAGAGTGCAACCACCTGCCGTTTTTTTTACTACCCTACACTGTCTCACTCATGGGCAAAATCCTCCCAACACTCGTTCCATCTTCCGTAAGCTTGCGCGTCCTCCTTCCAGTTTTGATGAAACCTATCCTGCGGAACGTGGTCTGCCGCGACCCCGCTTCACCATCTCAGGGCACCATTTCTGTGCTATTTAGACCCACAGTGTGTCCGGCATGGCGCAGACATGTCCTGTCCCATTTAAGTTGGCAGCTTTTTGAGCCACGTCAGCTATTGAAGCGCAGTATTGTGTTTCGAATACGATCCATATACGCCCAGGGCGTCTCCGTATCCTGCGGCGGCTGGGGTCGCGAGGGCGCATATGCTGCCTCTCCCTCACGTGCGCCGCCTCCCTCTTCGCGAGCATCACTGCTTCGCTGAAGGAGGTGACGGCTCCCCATGCCCTCTCGCTCCGTACCATGGCCTGGACCAGGGCCGGACGCGAGAGATCGCCGCCGCCGATCGCCTCCACGAGGACACGGCGGTGCTCCGCCCAAGCAGGGCAGACCGCCACCGTATGCTCCACCGTGTCCTCAGGGCGATCTTCGCAGTGGAAACACCCGGGCGTTTCCTCCCGCCCTATCCGAAACAGGAACCTCCCGAAACAACCGTGTCCGGTGAGGACCTGCGTCAGGCGGAAGGTGAGGACGCCATGCCGCCTCTCGAACCACTCCTCAAAGAGGGGACTTACCGCCGCAATCGTGGCGTGCCCAGCACTGGGTTGCGACAATCGCTCTCTCCATGTCACCATGAGATCCCGCCGGAGCTCTGTCCGCTGTGCCGCGATTTCCTGCGGCAGCGGAGTTACACCCCGGCGTTTGGCCTCCTCGCGCCACTCCCATATTTGCGCGAGGACCTTTGCCTCCAGATCCCATGGCGGTAATCCGGCAAGGAGGCCCGCCGCCTCGCCGGAGATCGTGCGGTATCCTCGGATCATCCGTATGGCCATGACCCTATGGGACGCCCTCAGCTTGCGAGCTGGTTGGCGCCTCAATGTAGGCGCCCACACCGGCGCCCCGTATAGGGCCATGGACCGCACGATCCCCGCGTAGAGCCTCCGGCAGGAGGCGTTTGGCCCCCCTAGATTGGGCAAGAGCCGCTTCAACGCAGCCCCGGCCCGCTCCAGTCTGGGAGCCAAACGGCGGAAATGTTCCGCGAAGTTCCACCGGCTGTCGAGGACGAGTCCTAGGTACTTCATCGTCGACTCGACGCCGATGTGAACCCCTCCCACCGTTATCTGGGAACCCGTCGGTGGCGCATTCCGAGGACCATGAAACCACATGGCCTCGGACTTGTGCAATGCCACCTCGAGTCCCAGTTGCCGGATCCTATCCACGATTGTCGCAACCCCGTGTGTCGCTAAGTCGGCCGCCGCCTGGTACGACCTCCCCTGCGCCAGGACCAGCGTGTCGTCAGCGTAGCAAACTACACTGACGCCGCTAGGGAGGTCGGCGCGCAGCACCCAGTCGTATCCGATGTCCCACAGATGCGGTCCCAGGACCGATCCCTGTGGGACACCGCACGACATCTCTCGCCGGTTCCACTCTCCGAGGTGACCGGGGTAGATGACGGCCCTGTCCGTCAAATAGGCCTCGACCACACGACAGAGGTAGGTCGGCATCCGGTGATAACGGAGTGCCTTCCTTATGCAACTCCAGGGCAGGGTGTTGAAGGCATTGGCGATGTCTAATGACACCGCCAAGACGACCCTACCCCGGGCCACAGCATCCCCCGTCGGTGCACCATAGGTTAAGACACGAAGAATACACATGTCCCGGAAAATGTACGAAACATTATACTGTCATGCTCACTGAAGTGTATCGCTGATGGTGCCGTGTATGTTGGATCCTGAGGTTGGATCATTAAGTTCCCTTCAAAATGGTTGAGCTGAATGGTCCTGATCTATACGTCATATTCGTGAACGGGTACCGTCGGTAAGGACTGGTCATCTCTTGGCTGCCACGACTTAATTAAATTTCTGCATTGTTTTTTATTTTTTTATTACGGTCGCTTTTAATGTAAATGTCTTTTTACGTCGTTCTCATTTGTATAGTATAATTTCAACATGAATGGTGTAAACAATCCGCCGTAAAGTTTCTTTCAGAGCTAGTTGCTCATTCCAAGGCGTAGTAGGTACCTATTCTTATATCAGTCCTTCATATTTCTTATTGACCGACCCTTTGACAATTCAAAAGTGCCTGTAATAGGTTTATTTGAAATAAATGCTTTGAGTTTGGTAGAAACATTTGATACTCAACAGTGCCGTTACTATTGTTGTTACTCAAAATCCTTTCCGGAAGGTTTCGAAACTCGTTTCTGATCGGTCTTATTTGCGTGAGACAAGTTGTAGAACCGATGGTCACGTGTTTGGACGTTCCAACCGTCCAACCATTACACAACAGGTAACCAAAAATAAATAATCATAGAAACAATAGACGTATCGGGAAAAAGTTAATTGACCAACCGATTGTTTTCAGTTTTTATCGGTTCGCCGCGCAAACAATGCGCATGTAATCCATAGATACCAATAATAAAGTTGGAGAGTTCGTTTTAATGCGCTTATATCTGGAACTACTGGTGGGATTCATTCTATTTTTGTATTATATTCTTGAGGAAAGCTTTAAGGTATTTAATATCACGTTGGAACCCTTAGGAGTTGAATAAAATGAAAAAATCAGAAAAAACGCTTCGTAAAAAAAAGTAGCACAACGGGCAGGCGATGCGATGCGGCGCACGCTGGTTCAGCGGCCGTACAAAGGCGGTCATAAATACGTATACTTAAACGTTCAATGGCGCTTGCATTTTGTGCATTTTTGGTTTAAAATATAATAAAAAGACAATATCTACTTAATTTAGTATATTTACTCACAAAATAATATATTTATCACATTGACATATCAATACATTGCAAGGGAAGTATTTCTGTTTTACATTCATAAATTTTCTAGACAGTTATTAGATAGACGTTGATGTGGTTTAAAAAAAAAAAAATGAATAATAGCTAAATAGTTTTATTATAAACCTATTATATATTTTTTAAATATTAGTAAACTGTCAATAATAATAAAAAAAAACTATTTTAACTTAAGAACAAGTTACAAAATGACTGATATCGAAATCTTATACATAATTAATACAATATAATAGACTACACCTGCAAAAGGTCTAGCACCTCACTTGAATATAAGCTTTTTTTCTTTCTCAAGGTCAAAACGCCATTTCCCGATCAAAGTTAAATTTGACTCTGAATCTAATGAGACGCTATCTATCACATTTTCTTGAGATTCTAGAATTCGTGTAACTGTGTGATCTAACAAGCTTTGTAATTCAACCTGGGCTTTCGATTCTCATACATTATTATCTTGAGATTAGCACTTCGCCTTTTTGCCTGCTAAAACACTACGGTAGGTTGGTAACATAATTATGAGAAGCGATTTTGCTATTAATAAAGTTTTAATTAATAAATATTGATACTTTGATAACTTAGCTTCCACAAAAAGTGATATAACCTCGTCTAAATCAATATCTGCACATAAACTAGCATTAGAAGTATCGGACATAATGAGTAGCACATCCACAGTTGAGCTGTAACCTGGGACAATTCTGTAAGTCGCCTACGTTTAGATCGTTTGCTAAGTTTGGAAAAATCTTTTGTAGGCCGCCCGCGCACGCGATCTGTAGTAGATGTGCTTGGTTGAATCACGGTGTGTTCAGTAGTAGTACAATTCTCGTCACTTATTTTTAACACTACACATTCACGTACACTAAGCCAATCCGCATACTTATTCAATAATTTTTATTTTGTATCTATTTACAGATTTCCACCAATCGTGCAGACGTTTACACAATGTAAATACACGTTTCTGTAATGGGCCTATATCTTACTTTTCATTACTAATAGTATCTTGAAAAAGTAGAATCATGTGTTGGTATTTTTCACGCACACTACCACGTACAGTAGCCCAAACTTCAAAGACATGCATCCTTGAAAACGTACATTTTGTCAAAGTATCTGAAAAGAAAACAAATCAATTAGTAAATTGTTTCGTAGACCCTGCTACGCCAACAGCCCTGCCGGCGTAGCACCTCTTTAAATCACAAAGGTGCACCCAGAAACAGACAAATATCGCTGTTTTAGAAAGTATATTAACAGACCTATATTTTGAAGGTAGACTCAATGTCGGCTTAATCTGCACAACTTTCCAAAAGTCTACATGAATTTCAATATCGCGGAAAAATATACAAAATCATAATAGCGGCGTAACACTTCAATAATGTAAAAAAAAACAACAAAATATTTAATCGTATATATTAAATTTGCAAAAACATACCTTGTTCTTAGAATTCCATTTCACAAACACGTCAAAAAGTCAATAGAATTCTGTGCCAGGGCATAAAACCTACTTAAACTAAAACGACTGCACGCTGAGGGCACCCCTGGTGGGTACTGACATCGGCTCAGGGCATCACTGCCGGGGAAGGGGGAGGAGGCAGCAAGTGGGAACAGGCTGGATCAAAATATTTTCATTATTATTATCAATCGGGGAATTTAACTCTACTAGCTCAGCTGCGGTGCGGGTTGGCACATCAACGAGCAAGGGACGGTCGAGGGTCTCATCGTTAACTTGGGGTCTTCGTGGGGCGGGGTGTTTGTTTAGTGTACTGGTGGCCCTATTCTTTTCTTGGAGAACAGTAATGTGGTAACCTGGGTCGGAAAGGACATGTCTCGGCTCTCGGATTCTACTGGGTCATAAATACCAAAAAGGGATGACATATTTATACTTTTCGGTAGGCTGTTTATCGTAATGAAATACATAAACCATGTGTAATATTTTGACAATGCATTTTTTTTCGCTTCGTTGTCTGTCTGTCTGCCTGACAAGACCCTTTTTTCTTCGGAATACGTTACGAGTTAAAATTAACACCAACTAGGAAAGTCGACAGTCTCGTGGAGTTCTAAAAAGGCTTCAAAATTCTAAGTAAATGCATCAAAGAAATACAGCCATTTATCGACATTATTTTGATACTCGCAAATAAATCAAAGCCTATCACTAGGTAGTAGATTTGGCACAAAGCAACATCTCCCAGCACAAGTAAAGGATAAAGTTCGAAAATCGTTCATTCGAGTTTTATCCCATATTTTTTTTTTGCGATTTCAAACTTACGAATGCAATTGGAGAATTAACAGCAGGTTTTTTAACTATGATGTTAAGTTAAAGTTTTGGACATTTGTAGGTTTAAAGAATTTATTTCTCATAAAACATAAATAACAGGTCACTTAGAATGAGATACAACAGTGCTTACATCTTATTAATAATAATTAATCATATTTGCCTCTGGTTACTGGTGGAATTTGTATGTACTCTACATACAAATTCATACCAACTACGGAACCCTTCATTGTGCGTGCCCGACGTGCACTTAGCCGCTTATTTTATGGTCAGATAAATTATTCAATATTTTTGCAAAAACAAAAATGAGGCTCGCAGCGGTTTTGCAGTGACAAATCGATGTTTCATTGATGACGCTGTGTTTGTCTTGACAACTGACTCCCAAACGTTCCATATGTACGAGACATCACGTGGGCATTATCTATGCACCCTGGCCGGATTGACTGGCAATGAGTGTGAGGAGTTGTATGACGGGTGAAGGTCAGGAGAAACAAGCATTAACTTATTTAAAATTAAAGTAAAACTGATGCATAATCAGGAGTATTAAAACACGAGTTTCTTTGACATCCGAGTTGGCAAGGTTTTTAATAGTATCACATGAGTGTTCTAATACCTAGTATTTTATGTGTTAATCCGGCACCCTAATTGCGTAACGTACGATTAATCATAATCGGTTTCATTTTGACAGTTTAACAATATTCATTGCGTTATTTACGTTGTTGAGAAGACACTTTTTCGAACATATGAAGCAATGGGTTGACAATCCATTTCAAAACGAAACAGATTATGATGAATCGTGAGTTACGCAATTAGGGTGCAGGTTTGATCTATCTGCCGTATTAAATGACAACCGATTTGCACACAACTTTTTAGTTGCTAATGCCTCTTTCAGACTTTCTCTTATGTACTCAATAACTTTTACCAGCGGCTTCGCCCGCATGGAAGTCGAAAACCATCCCACGGGACCGTACTACCAGGATAAAAAGTATATTATATGTTAATCCAGGTTATAAACTATCTGTGTTCCAAATTTCAGCCCAATCCGTTCGGCCGTTTTTGCGTGATTGAGTAACAAACATCCAAACGTTGTATGTTTGGACACATAATATTAGTAGGACATTAGGATTTCTTATTCTATCCATTCGATATTTTAAACAGAGATTATAATTTTTATTCTTGGAGCCGGTTTTGCAGTAGTCAGACAAGTTTTATCTGAACTTAAATCTGACAGTTAGGCATATTTTCTATAAAAAAATCTGTAAATCCGACTTATTTCTTTCTCAGATTAAAATCCGACTATTGAAAAATCAGCACATAAACGGACATTACATATTTACTAACTTAATTAAATTTTATTTGATCAGTATCATTACAACAGTATTAAAATATCAAGTTAAAACGTTTACTCAGAAACAAGAGCCCGACGAAAATATAGAGTTCATAATTATACAATAAAATATTTATTTCACTCATTTTAAACATTGATGAATCATCGGGATTTCTAAGCTGGTAATTATGGCTTTCTGATAATATTTAAATTAATTTTATATCTACTTTTTAAAAAGAAGACTCTTTTCAATTCGTCGTGTTTTTTTTTGTGTGTTTACCGCGTTATCTCCGCCAAATGTGGATCGATTTCGAAAATTCATTTTCTATTGATTGAACTTTGCTTGGGTTATTTTGCGTTTATTTCCCTACTACAGAAAATATTACTGACTCAAGTAGGTACCATATTTAAAAAATAAAACAACCTTTTGCAAAAACAAAAAATTACCATCTTCCAAAAAATACACTACCAAGTGAAAAGTAACTTTAATTTCCGAAGTCAGTGGCAAAAAACTAAAATACAGATTTAAAGACACCGATTTCCGAAATTTATGTTACTTAATTTTGGTGTTTTGTATGATGTCATAGATTGTTTAAATACTATTTAATTGATGCTGTGTAAACTTACACAATGTATATGTTATCATTTTTATGTCAACGAAACGAGAGGAAAATATATGGTCCTATTTGCCATAGTAACGTATTTCCCATACTTTGTTTCAAAACTATAATGAAGCATCGACATATCAAAAATCACGCTTGCAACCCCCAACGTTATGCAGAAGTTTATCTATAGTAGGTACAGTCACGAGCAATAAGATGTAAACGCTTACCAACTTTTAAAAGTGATTTTCTCCACTTTTACTCATTGTAATCTTATTTTATTATAAAAATAATATTTTGAGACCCACACTATAATGAAATACCCAAGTTATCTCAAGGTTGCAATCGCTATTTAAAAGAAAATCGCTTTTGAATTTGGCGATGTGTATACATATTAATGCTCGTGACTGTACAAGCAACATGTTGAATGAATATTCGCTAACAATCCCCGATGGTCTTTTCAACAGTATTGTTCCAAAATTGACAAAGCCTGTGACAAGTCGTGATATATGTCCCGCTGGTCGTGCAGTAGGCAGCGGTGTACCAACAGAGTAATAAGTGATTGGGTTGGTTCTGTGTGAGTGCAGCTCTAAGTGCCCGGTGCGGGCTATTTACGTCCGCGCGCTGTTGTGCCGCGCTGCGATATAAAGGATTGCCAAGTAAAGTGGGATACGTCACATAGTCACATTTAACAGAGAGTTTGTGTCATCAATTTTTTTTACTATTAACTTAACAATAAGAGGGGCTCGTGGGTAAGTAATAACACCTGCACGGATCTATCAGGTTAAGCTACGTTTGCCGGGGTTGGTCTGTGGATGGGTGACCATCTTTACATACCAATACACCTCCGTGCCTCGGAAAGTACGTTAAGCCGTTGGTTCTGGCTGTCGTTCGTGGATCTTTGAACAGTTGTAACGGGTCGTCAGAAGCCCGAAAAGCTGACAATCAGTCTTCCCAGGGGTATCGTATTACCCAGTATCTGGGTGTGGGGATCAGATAGGCAGTCGCTCCATGTAAAATACTGGTATTCAGCTGCATCCGGTTAGACTGGAAGCCGACTCCAACTTAGTTGAGATAAGGCTAGGCAGATTGACTGAGACTTAATATTACGTGAAAGAAAAGAACACAATTTTATTGCACAAATCTAAAGTGTCTAAGAATCAGGTATGTTTGAAAAATATCCTAAAATGTTTCCATATGTGGTGGACTACGACACCTGACTGCAGGTAGTCCAGGGAAATTAGGCATCCCTAGATGGCAGGCTTACCAGGCGTTTATAACGCCTGCGTAGGAACAGCGTGTACTCGTACCTTCGTACCTAGTGACAAGGACCATCACGTGTGCAAGTACAAGCTTGTTATGCGTCAGCCAGATTAGGACAGAAACCCTCGGGGCACCCAGATCTTACACGGATGTTCTTAACAGACCAGGAGATATAATCAGCTACTGGAGGGATATGGGCTGGTTGGAAAAACCACCGACGGCCGCCATGGACCACGCACAATAGTCTACCTGACTGACTAAGTGCAGACACCAAACCAACTAACATAGAACATACTAGTATCCGTAGGAGTTCCAGAAATAACAATAAAAAAACTAAATATACACGCTTTATAAACCAAACTAAAAAAAGTTGAAAATAATCGAATAAGTTCCTTTAAACTAGCAATTTTTGTATAAATGTATGTATATAAAATCTGAATCTCGGAAACGGCTCTAATGATTTTCAATCATGAAATTTAGTATGCAGGGGGTTTCGGGGCGATAAATCGATCTAGTTAGGTTTCATTTTTAGAAAACGTCAAACAAAAAATTACTTCCAGTCATCCAGATATTCTTAATGTAAAAAGCGTGGTGCTCGATATTAATTTATTACAAAAATACCTTAAAAAGCAGTTTTTAGTTTATAACTATTATTTATTTTTTAGTTTGGCTAACTACAAAACCATTCCTCCAGTTGGTTCCCGCATAGTCGTTGGGGGGGCTCAGTAGCCGTGGTCACCCTCCCACGGTGAAGCGAAAAGGAACCTCAAGGTGGGGCCGCTCGTCAGGGTTTTGTCTCCAAGCCGAAAACGTAGCGGCCAAAAAGTAGGTTGCGGTGAGGTGCATTGCAACTGAGGCGGGCCGCGATGTCGAATGGGACGCATCGCGGCTGGGGTTACAGGCTGCGGCGGAGGAGGAGTGCCGGTACTTCTGAGTAGCGCTCTTACCTTCCGTGGCCTGGACGGGGCCGCCACCTTTTGATGGCGGACGCGGTGGGGCCGTAGGGGAGGAGGAGTGTCGGTATAGCGTTGGCCGCTCTCCCTATCCCTTGCGGCGAAAAAGTGGTAGATGGCGGGGCCACTATCCTGACCCGTCGCAGAGGAGCCAAGGGTGCCAGACACGGGGTCGTCTGGGGCCCTTCTGCTATTTCGTTCGTGGCGTGGTCACGGCGTGCCATGTGTCTTGGTGCGCCAGTGATAGGGGTTATTCCCCTCCGAGGAGGATCCAGTGACGGACAGCCGCGGCGGGTTCGCGGATGACTTGCGCGTTCCGTGTTCCCGCCTCAAGCGGCACTGGAAGGCACCGTGGAGTTTTAGTGGGTTATAGTCCCACATAACTGCGCTATCTCCCCGTGGTAGCGCAGTAGGCATTTCTCCATGTTAAGCAAAAAAAAAAAATGTCTAGGCCGACGGCACGTTGTGATCCACGCGCGCCGTCAGAGATGTCAGCAACAATTGGTGGGTTCCGCAAGGGCCTTTGCCTGCCGGGGGTGCGGGTTGTTCGAAAGAGATACCGCTGCCCCTGGCACACAGGCAACTGAGAGAACACGGGTGGGTTTTAGTCAGTAAAAGTCTGACCCACCCTTCTGCACTACCCAGAGCGGAAGAACTTATTTGATAATTTCCCACTTTAAAAAAAAAAAAACCTGTTTTTTTTGTGGCCATAATCAAAATAAAAAGTCATTTATTCAAACTAGGCTAAAAGTCAGCTCTTTTTGAACATCAAAATTACATATGACAGTCTCCAAGAAACCCCGCAAGGGAACAAATTTCTGAAATTATTGAATTGTCATCGCATAAATGTGCAAAGTTTCAAATCAATCCGACGTTTTGAAGTGGGTAAAAATCACGTTGAAATATTCCGTTACCTAATACATACGTACCAAGCTAATAAAAGCATGTTAAAAACCAGCAAAAATGTGCTTAGTCCCTAGACACAGATGTGTTTATGTCTACTGTCGAAATGCAATATCAACGAATAAATGTTAAACATCGAATGAAAATATTTCAAAAGTATTTAAATTGCACATTTCACAGCAGCTTTTGAAACAGTAAACCGTTGTCACCCACATTTTCCCACGTTAGTACAATGAAGTCCATAAGTTAACAATGTTATTTTATCCACATTTTCGACATTACGAGCGTTCATCTGGCGCTGGCTGGCAACGTCGCTTGTCAAGTGGTTTTCATGATTATCCTATAAATTTTAAATTTTAAAGTAATATTTTTATTCAGCGAAGCACTAGATCATTGGTATTTATAAGTTTGTCTGCTATTTTTTTACAATTGTGTTGTTTTTTACTTATAAAAATCGGCATACCGTGAATTATTTTCTATTTGCAGTAGGTACTTATTACGATTAAATGTTTTTATTCAAGAGTGAATGTTAAAAATAATTATAAATACCTACCTACCAATGCTCTAATGCTCAGCTGAAAACGAATTGTAGTTTGATTGATTTATATTTAATGAAATAATCACGAAAAACTACTATAAATGCAATGTTGTCAGCCCGCACGGGAAGAACGCTCTTAACGCTCGACTCAAAATCACAAAAGCTTCAGCGTCAATGAGAAGTTGATGACATAAATACGGGAAATACGATAAATATAGTTGAAAGATTGAATTGAATTGAAAAGGTTTTAATTGAACGCCAAACGTACGGGGCAAAAGTCACGCTTTAAGTTTTTACTAGAAAATAATATATTTGCGCGAAAATCCATAATAAACAGATCATTTACGGTTTTAAAATCGCCGGCCGTCTTGTTCTGAATCCGATATGACCACTTATTTGGAAAAACAGTTTTGTAGTTTTAAATTTAAATCTCTTATTAATAAAATAAAAAATAAATGAAATAACTACGATTAGGTAAATTATTTAATGTAGGCATACGAGTAAGTAAAACAACAGGCCAGCTATATTTAAAAGTTTATTCGATAATTTGGTAGTCAATAACTATGCAAATAAAAATCGAATCAATCAATCTGCCTAGCCCTTCCCAAATATCATTTGGTCGGCTTCCAGTCTAACCGGATGTAGCTGAATACCGGTATTTTACATGGAGCGACTGTCTATCTAACCTCCACAACCCAGTCACCAGGTAGGTACCTCTTGGGACGCTGCAGGACAAAAATCAACAGCCTGCAACGAAAAATGGCTATCCGTATCGCACGAGGATACCGAACTATATCCTTTGAGGCGGAAACTCTCCTTGCACGCTTTCCGCCACTGGATATCTTGGCGGATATGGACGCGAGGGTGTATAACCGAATTCGTGCCATCCGCCAAAGTGGCAATGGCGTGCCAGGTATCGTTGTTGTTCGGCTGAGGTGGGAGGAACGGCGACACGCGCTCGAGCGTTGGCATGAGCGGCTGCAACAGCCGCAATATTCATGCAAGCGTGTTGTCGAAGCCGTCCTGCCACACTTTGAAGCCTGGCTGAAAAGAGGAGAGCGCATCTCTAATAGGCTCACTCAGGTGCTGACCGGGTACGGTTGCTTTGGTGAGTACCTGAATAGGATTGGGCGAGAAGCCACAGCAATTGGCCACCACTGCGGAGGCGACTCGGATTCTGCACAGCACACGCTGGAGGAGTGCTCGGCGTGGGCTTCTGAAAGACAGGTCCTGGTCGCGAGGATCGGGCGAGATTTGTCTCTACCAGCCGTAGTTGGAGCTATGCTGGCGGAGCCAGATTATTGGAGGGAAATGGCCTCCTTCTGTGAGACTGTGATGGTCCAGAAGGAGGCAGCCGAGCGGGATCGCGAAAGGGCTGATCCCGCTCGGAGAAAAAGGCGTCGGGGAGGCAACCGCCTCGACACCTATAACGCCGAAATCCCGCATGCTTAATTAAAGGCAGGGGGTAATATGGGGTTGTGGGCGCCCAGTTTGGGGACTCTGACCGTCCACTGAGTGACCTTAGGGAAGAGAGCGTACAGTGGTTACGTGGTGTTTTGCACAGAGCTAGATTTCGAGGAGACACCTTTACTGCCTCCCCAGAGTTGTGCCCTAACACACACACAGAGCACACACACACACACACACACACAGAGCACAGAGGGGGTTCCGGTTTGGTCTTCTGAGAGGTAACGGTAACACTTCCATGTGTAGATGATGACCACTTTTTAGTGAGGTAAAAATCCCACACTCCCCGGTCTTTTCCCCAAAGACCGGGTGCCTTTTGAAGGTTTCCCCCGAAAACAAAAACAAAAAAAGGTACCTCTTGGTAAGACTGGTTGTCAGACTTTCGGGCTTCTTACTGCCCACTGTCACATACGTACAAATAGCAGCTGGGACCAACGGCTTAGCGTGGTTGCCGAGGCACGGAGTAATTTCGATATATTAGTTCCCACTACTGGGACATAGGCCTCCTCTCTATGAGAGAGACTAGGCCGTATCCACCACGCGGGCCCACTGCGAGTTCGTAGATGTCACATGTCTTCGAATTTTTGGTTCTAGGACATGCCGGTTTCCTCACGTTGTTTTCCTAAGAGCAGTGGTCATTAAATGATTTGCAGAGGGAAAATCCGGGTTTTAACGTACGACAACTCGTAAGTCGCGGCCGTAAAAACTGGGCCACAAAATGCCAAGTAAAGTAAAAATAATGTCCGACATTGTTTTCTTTAACACATAACTTACCCCTGTTTGCCTCCCATAGACCACAGTAACAGTGATGCAACGCTTTCATTCCACTATCGCCTGATTTACGAGGCAATCGTCCGTTTTACTATTACCGTTACCGTAACCCTACCGCGGCGGTAATTACTCTTTACCGCCGCGAAAACAAGACGCGATCGAGGCGGGGTGATTACGTAACACAGTAACATAATGACTTTTATTCTGACAGTTCCACAACATTCATTGCGTTATTTACGTTGTTGAACTAAGAATTTTTTCGAAGATCTGAAGCAATGAATTACGCACATCCTTCTTAATAATTCATGTGTCATGCAATTAATTTCTTTTTATCAATTAATTGTGATCATGATCTGGCAATTTGATTTATTTATGCGGCCTACCCAAATGTATTTTCTTTGGTATTGTTCGCCGAATCGTAGATCTCCTAAAATTCTGAGTTAAGCTGTACGATAAGTGACAAATTCGTGCACTGACTGCATGGATCCACTCGATCTGTGTGTCGATCCTCAAAAGAACATTTCAGACACCAATGTACATGGTCTTCTTCACATGACCAAGATTATGTCTGGACTTTAAAAGAGGCAATGTCCTCTGAATTTTTATCGCCCTTTGTCCTCGGCGTGTCCTTTGTCACATAGCAAGCGCCGACCTCATCTATGCTTGGGCGGAGCACCGCCGTGTCCTCGTGAAGGCGATCGGCGGCGGCGATATCTCGCGTCCGGCTTTGGTCCAGACCATGGTACGGAGCGAGAGTGCATGGGTAGCCGTCACCTCTTACGGCGTAGGCTTGCGGATGGCGAGTAATGGGTAGCTCGCAGTCCGGTAAGGACCAAGCCCAAGTCGACGGCGCGTTGTGTTCCACGCGCGCCTCAAAGAGATGTCAGCACAACCTGATGGGACCTGCAAGGGCCGAAGCCTGCCAGGGGCGCGGGTTGTTCGAAAGAGATTCCGCCGCCCCTGGCAGACAGGCAACTGAGGGAACACGGGTGGTTTTTAGTCAGTAAAAGTCTGACACGCCCTCCTGTTCCAACCAGAGCGGGAGACGTTATTTGATGATTTCCAATCCAAAAATAAAGTCATAGGTCTCCGGTCCCCCGTCCTAATCTGTGCTCAACGGTCTCTTGAACGCTAAGCCTGACTCTGATGTGTTCGATACTGACAAGATCTTCATCTTGTTAGTATGTTGGGAGTATTGTGAGATGAGCGTATGACTGCCGAGTAGCTGTGTACTTCGTTATTGTTCTTAACTAAATTTTTTGTGTCTATAACTAATGTTATTTTTCTTTTCCGTTTCATGTTAAAAAATACGAGTATGTATCGTCCACCCATTTATTTCAACTTATCACCATTATAGGTAAGTCGTTCAATCATTATACTAGTTACGTCATTGCAGAAAGTGATTTTTGCTAAAAAGCTGGGAATACTTCTGCTCGTACCCTTAATATACAGGATAAGTTTTTATCCAGTGCGCAAACTGTAACCATGAATTCAGCATGTCATTCTAGACCCCTCAGCGTAGAAATTTTTCATCTGTTATACAAAAAAAAAAAACAGCTTTTTCATAGAAAAGTTCAATACCTGCGCGGTCAAAATGTATGGAACAGCTGATGTTTGCGCACTGGTTAAAAATTAACCCTGTCAGGTAAATACATTGGTACCTCCTATGTTGTTCCTTATTCCTTGTATAATTCGGTATCGTTATCAATAAAATCGTAACTATAGGCTACAGGTATATCGTTAACCGTCAATCAATCTGCCTAGTCTTTTCTCAACTATGTTGAGGTCGGTCTCCAGTCTAACCGGATGCAGCTGAATAACAATATTTTATATGGAGCGACTGCCTATTTAAACAGTTTCTGGGCAACACAATACCCTCTTTGGGCTTTCGACGACCTGTAACAAACGGCTTGGCGGGCTTTCCAAGGCACGGATGGGTCTCGATACGTAACATAGTAAATGAACAGTGTTAGTCCCACACAAAAATGTAATTCTGTATTCTGCCACGCCGTTAATCGAATTAACTTGGCAACACTAAATAATGAGTAAACCTCACAGTGAGTGTAAGTTAAGGTTTCATTATCCACACGATCCTCGGTAATGAGTTGAAAGACAAGCTCCCGACACATTACGTCATGTGTTTATTTCGGAGAGTACAAAGGCTGCGACGAAAATGTCTGTGTTTTTCTTTTACAAAAAGATAAACTTTGTACAAAATTGCAATGATGCGGGCGCCGGAGTAGTTTCGGCAAATAAAACAGTTGATAAAGGGATTTCATGTAAATTGGGTAAGCCTTTAAGTAATTGAACAATAAGAAAAGAAAAGAAAAAAAAAAAGTTTATTCTGAAATAGTCATCATATCTACGGAGTTATTGTGTAACACACTCATCTGCCTAGTCATTTCACTATGTCGGGGGCGGCTGGTTGTCTTTGCGTGCTTCTGGCGGCCCGTGGTGACTGTCAAAAATCCTTGAATGATAGCTGGGACCAACGGATTAACGTGCTTTCCTTCACGGAGGGGTCTTGCCTAAAGATGGTCACCCATCCACGGACACACCGCGTCAAGCACAGCTTAACCAGGTCGATCGAACCATGCGGCTGTTATTGGCCTTACCACAACTCTTAACCACAAGTACAACCCGCCTGGCTAACTGGCCTGCCAACAGGTGTCAGGTACTTAATAAAATAGAAAATGGTTTGCAAATCTATTGTCTACAAGGCAACGTTTGACATTTACAAAATATCAAATAAATTTTATCAAATATTTGCTATTACGTGAAGAGTAGTTTTGATGAGCAGTGGTAGCCCAGTGGTAACGGCCGCGACTTACGAGTTGTAGGTCGTGTTCGGGTCCAAACAGGCGCTTTACTTTGTGTAAACTAATTCATCACCACTGCTCTCAAAACGTTGAAGGAAAACATCGTGAGGAAACTGGCATGTCCTAGAACCAAAAATTCTAAGACGTGTGACAATATCTACCAACACGAACGGGGCCTGCGTGGTGGGGATTACAGCCCATTCTCTCTCACATAGAGGACGCCTGTGGCCCAGCATTGATTATGTGAAGAGTCGTTTTAATTCAGCAAGCTGCTGAAATAATTCTAATCTTAAAAAGAAAACTACTGTTTGCTCTGCATTAACATGACCGTCGTCGGTAAAAACAAGCCCTCCTGACTTTGTAATGTGGTCAGCACTTTACAAGTCAATGTTGATCGATGTCTACCAGGCCCACGTGACGGGGCCACATTACATGCGGCTCAAGGTGAATGGAGGTCGCTTTTTGCATATTGGATATGTAGAACATAGGCACATCTTGTATTGGAACGAAGTTATCTAACGTAGCTTGCGGTAGGACTAAAATTGTAGAAGTCGCTTGTATTTATATGTACCCATAATATAATAGATAGAAAGAGTGAGATAGGTTTCATGGTTTTCAAGGGTACTAAAATCAATAATAGGTCAAATTCAAAATCCAAGTTGCCGGCTGCGGAAATTTTCGTATGATTTGTCATGGATT
This sequence comes from Polymixis flavicincta, assembly GCA_949987655.1. NCBI lineage: Eukaryota > Metazoa > Arthropoda > Insecta > Lepidoptera > Noctuidae > Polymixis > Polymixis flavicincta. The sequence continues at coordinate 1,459,603 of OX465171.1, read as the reverse complement.
TTTACGATTTCCGGGGGTTCTGAAGACAAGAGTGAGGTCTAAATTAAATCCAAAATGGCGGTTGCATAAATTCACTGTGGTCCCATTGAAACGTTTTTTTTTTCAGGGACTCTTCACCTACATTTGACTCTGCTCGGGCTCAGGCTCGGCTAGGGTGGCTATGGCACTGGTGCCGCTAGATGCTCCTAATAACTGCTACACGTTAAGCTACGCTTGCCGCAGTTTGTCCGTTGATGGGTGGCAATTTTAATATACCAAGAGCCCTCTTGCCCCGGAAAGGTGGTCGCGGCTGTCATTCGTTGATCTAAGCCCCAATGTCTGACTATCAGTCTTACCGACGCCTTAGCCAGCCCCAACATAGTTGAAAAAGGCTAGCCAGACGATGACGATGTTTAGATAAACTTTCAACGAAGTAAAATGTTTTCATCACCACAAAAGTGCATATCACAGAAATCACAACTTTTAGGATGATTAAAAACGAGAGAGCACTCCGTAGATTTCCCCACATACAAAGCCCGTTGTCTAACATCTTACATTGTAAAAATATTCATATTTATCCCAGTTTGTGACGTAAAAGTTCGCTACCTCTCGCCTTGACCTGACATTTGATATTTAAATAGCAACTGAACAGAATGGCGCAGCTCCACCTCGCTATTGTCGTGTAGGCTCCATCCACACAAAGCTCACGGAGGCAGCAGGGACGCTTCCTGTGGGGAGAAATGAGTACGACGAATAGTCGTTATTAAAATATAAATAGGTTACGAATACATTCAGATTGATGTTACTAAAGACGGATTTGTGGTAAACTTGAAAGAAGAGTTATATAAAACATACAGAGTTATATTGTATTTTTGAAATCATCTTTTTCATCTTTGGCCCAAAATTCAGCTCTGATGCAGTCATAAGATCATCAAATGTACAGATGACAGCATGCGGAGCAGGATGGAAGTTGGGCCATTGTCTGTGGGGAGTTTTGAAGTAAGAACCTAACAGTGATCGAAATACAGTTTATTTTGTATTAAGAACTTTACAAAAGTTGGCTTATAGTTGGAAATACAAAAAAACTGTCTGGAAGTTTTCTGATCGGAATAATGTTAGATCATGTTTGGTAATAAGACAATTGAAAATTGAACTCATAACTTTTTGTCTATTTGGTTCTATTTTACATAGTTCTGGATTTCTGTTTCTTACATAGTTATGGCAATAACAGCCGCACGGGTCGCTCGATCAGGTAAGCCACGCTTGCCGCGGTTAGTCCGTGGATGGGTTATCATATTTACATACCAAGACTCCTCAGTGTCTCGGAAAGCACGTTAAGCCGTTGGTCCCGGTCGTCAGTAGCCCCAAAGGCTGACAACCCGTCTTACCAAGGGGTATCGCATTATTATGGAGGTCAGATAGGCAGTCGCTCCATGTAAAATACTGGTATTCAGCTGCATCTGGTTAGACTGGAAGCCAACACCGACACAGTTGGGAAAAGGCTAGGCAGATGGACTCTCCATCACTAACTACCTCTTCATCAAAACAAACAGATGATCAAGTTGAATGCAATTCCTTGCAAATATAAACAGTAGCTTAGACTAAGTTTGGTATCCTGCATGCTACAACCGGACAGTGGAACCCGGTACAAGTTTGCCTGATAGTGCACCGGAAGTGGCCAGCGCAACTACCTGTTTCAAAGCCTTTCGAATAGTTCGGACACAATTAAAATAGATAGAAGTTCTAGAGCTGTCCTCGACAGTTAGAACTTGGAAGGATTAAAGAAAATGATGAGCCCTGACCTCATGATAAATCATTTTATTTATGTAAGCAACTTTTTGCAAAAAAAAAATCACGTCAATTGTATTTAAAAAACTAGATGAGTACAACGTTTCATAAGTGGTCACCCTGAAAAGAAAGGCCGAAACAAACTCAGAGGTCACAGTCTCTTTTAAAGCCCAGTCATAATCTTGGTAGGATCTTGTGAAAACCATGTAGATTAGAGTCTGAAATGTATTTTTAATAAGTTTACTTTTTCAGTTTTTAGTTTTTTAATTTAGTTTTTTGATTTTATAAATTTCCTGTTTATACACTTTTTGATTATTATTATAAAAATATCCAATTACTTAAGAACTTAATCACGGCATTATGTAATACAAGTTCTAAAAAAAAATGTGAGAATGGTTGTTAACCGACTTCTAATCGTTAAAGAACCATTCAAAATGAAAATTGATTCCAGAAACCTAAAGGTGATTTTCAAAAACCAATTTAATGTTGCCCACTTGACATAGTTCGTGGACTATTTTTTTTAGTTTGCTTCGATATTTCGTCTCAGGGAGGGATCATTCAGCTATGAAATACCAGCGCCATCTAGTTTCAAAATATTGACCAACAAATATTGGCTTAAAAAAGATTCTAATGAACATTTCAAACATCGCGAAGAACTGGTTCTCTACTAATATTTATAGATTCTGTTAAACAATCGCTAAGTAATGGGTACCTAACTACCTATGTTAAAGTTTAATATCTGGATGATCGAACTTTTCACGGTTTCTTTTTGGTTTGACGTTTTCAAAAAACGAAACCTAGCTAGATCGATTTATCGCCCCCGAGACCCCCTGCATACTAAATTTCATGAAAATCGTTGAAGCCGTTTTCGAGATTCAGATTATACAGTCTATACATATTTATAAGAATTGCTCGTTTAAGGTATTGAGATAAATGAACCATTCATCTTTATTTTCCTTCCTCTTATCACCATGATCCGAAAGAGACTCAGCAGCATATAATGATGTACCTACCTATAATAAATAGCAAATGAAATAATATACGTATTTATCATATTTCGTAAAAATAATTATTCGTATTTTTTTTCCGATTTCATTTCTTACCACATTTTAAACTGAGTTCAAAATGTAGGTTCTCAATTTGTCGGTTTTTTTTCCTATATGTTCTGCGATATGTCCGGCAAATTGTGATTCGATTTGGTTTTATAACTGACTTCAAAAAGAAGGAGGTTATCAATTTGGCATGTATATGTTTTTTTTAAATGTATGTTCGTTCGGGCATAACTCAGTCGTACATATAGACGGATTTGCAAAATTATTTTTTTATTCGAAAGGGGTTTATTCCGAAATGGTCCCATTTCAATTTCATATAGATCTAATGATGCTTTTCGGAGACAGACAACGGAACTCTTAAAAAAATGACCGCATATCAACCGCGATGGCTGCTATCGCATAAATATGCATTATTTTGATCCCAAGGATGATGAAATTTCGGATGGGGTAAGTACTGTAACTAAAAAGTGAAAAAAGAAAACTTTTCCAAAATAAACAACCGACTTCCGGAAAAACACTACAAAATGAAAAAATAAGTTTAATTTCGGAAGGCGGTGACAAAACATTCAAATAAATATCCAAAGTCATCGACTTCCGAAATTAAAGTTATTTTTCATTTTGTAGTGTTTTTCCGAAAGTCGGTTGTTTATTTTGGAAAAAGTTTTTTAAAATATATAAACAAAATAGTAAGATAATTAGCTCAAGACCTCATACACTCCTTTAGAGTATTGAGTAAAAGCACAATACAATGACCAAAACTTATTCGGTATAATTAAGAAAATTGTGTTGACCTTGACAATACTTTAATGATTTTGTATCCTACTCGTAATTTTATCCCAGTCCTGTCTAATTTTATTGAATTTTGTCTAATGTTATATAATTGGACCTAATATCTCTCTACTTTTACCTTATTTTGACTAATTTTATTCAATCGTTTATCTCTTCTATTTTTGTCTAGTTTTATATGTTATTTAACGTTGTTCTACTTTTCTGTGATTGTATGTGTTATAACTTGTATTGACCGATAACTTGTATGTGTAGTGCAAACTTTTAGCATAAGTTGGTTATTACTAAATAAATAAACTTTATCCATTTAAAATTGAGATTTATTGCCTTCAAATCAATTCTTGAATTTTCTTTGGCTCGATCGACGGTAGGAATAGCAAAACACTTTTTTACCTGAGTTAATGATTCAGTAGGTAGTCAATTATAAACAAACTACTTTTAGGACTTACCGAGAAGGCAAGTTCATCCTGTTACACCTTGTTTATGGTATGCCTCAGGGTTGATTGTTGTGGACACGCCACGATTGCGGCGGTAAATCCCCTCTTTGAGGAGTGACTTGAGAGGCGGCATGGCGTCCTCACTTTCCGCCTGACGCAGGTCCTCACCGGACACGGTTGTTTCGGGAGGTTCCTGTTTCAGATAGGGCGGGAGGAAACGCCCGGGTGTTTCCACTGCAAAGATCGCCCTGAGGACAAGGTGGAGCACACGGTGGCGGTCTGCCCGGCTTGTGTGGAGCACCGCCGTGTCCTCGTGGAGGCGATCGGTGGCGGCGATCTCTCGCGTACGGCCCTGGTCAAGGCCATGGTACGGAGCGAGAGGGCATGGGTAGCCGTCACCTCCTTCAGCGAAGCAGTAATGCTTGCGAAGAGGGAGGCGGCGCACGTGAGGGAGAGGCAGTCTATGCGCCCTCGCGACCCTAGCCGCCGCAGGATACGGAGACGCCCTGGGCGTCGGGAATCCCAGGCCGATTTCCGGCCACCGTAGGCATGAGCTTGCGTACGGCGAGTAATGGGTAACTCGCTGTCGGGTAAGGACCAAGTCCAAGTCGACGGCGCGTTGTGTTCCATGCGCGCCTCAAAGAGATGTAAGCATAAGGTGACGGGGCCCGCAAGGGCCGATGCCTGCCAGGGGTGCGGGTTTGTTCGAAAGAGATACCACAGCCCCTGGCATACTGGCTACTGAGGGAACACGGGTGGGTTTTAGTCAGTAAAAGTCTGACACGCCCTGCGCCCTCCTGCTCCACCCAGAGCGGGAGAAGTTATTTGATGATTTCCCAAACAAAAAAAACCAAAAAAAAAACCTGGTGATCCTGTTACACCTTGTATAGTGTATACCTCAGGAGTGATCCTGTTACACCTTGTATAGGGTATGCCTCAGGGGTGATACCTTATAAATATTAATTTTGCTTGGATAGTTCTTGCGTTAGCTTCGCTTAGCTTTTGTGTGTTAATGATGATGTTCTAATACTTCCTGTCACTGTTGTTTACATACCATGTAGTGATTGATATCCGAATTGGTGTGGGCCATTACTAAAAATGAAAAATACTTAATACTTTTTTTGAACCGACGAAAAAACGGAGGAGGTTACTCAATTCGACGCGTATTTTTTTTTAATTTTTTTTTTTATGTATTTCCACGCATATCTTTTTACAGAGTAGTTCGATTTTGATAATTCTTTTTTTATTGGAAAGGGTATACCCCGAAGTTGGTCCCATATAAATTTGGGAAAAAATTTATATCCCTAAGGGTAGGAAAACAGGGATGATTGATTGTTCACTGACTGATTGTAATGTAGAACTACGCATAACTGCTTACAGAGTAGTCCGATTCTGATCATTCTTTTTTTGTTGGAAAGTCTATAACCTCGAAGTTGATCCCATATAAATTTCGAAAAAAAAAAAACCAATCCTAAGGGGAGGAAAACAGGGGATGATTGATTGTTTACTCACAGATTTTAATACCGAGTTGTGTATTACAAAAAGTGATAAAAATTAAGCATGTAGTAATTAGTAGATGATAGCCACAAAAAATTGTAAAAAAAAAACAAAAAAATTAAACCGCCGAAAAACTGAAAACAAAAAAATAATAAAACTGCTGTGTTTAACCTTAATAACTAAGTTCGGAAGTCGGTGACTTTGGAAATGTATTTTAATTTTATGTCACCGCCTTCCGAACTTAGTTATTAAGGTTAAACACAGCAGTTTTATTATTTTTTTGTTTTCAATTTTTCGGCGGTTTAATTTTTTTTGTTAAAAAGTTTTTTACAAAACAAGTTTTTTCTAAATGATTATCTGTGTTTTTTTGATCCAAGACATGTGACATCTATTAATCCGCACTGGGCTCGCATGGTGGAATATGGCCCACTCCTTCTCGAAGAGAGGAGGTCTGTGTCCCAGCAGTGGGAACATCATATCATGCTTTGTTCGAATAAAATACTTAGTATTCCTATTTTATTTTTCGCGTTTATGTAGGTACTATAACTTTGTGTATTTCATTCCACGTGCTCTAACTAAATAACTTTTCATTTCGTTACAAATAAAAAAATACTACACAAATAAAATGTCCCTACAACAGTCTCGTCCCACCTAAACGGTTTCTATAGACCACTCCTTATCTGCTCTCGTTCTAAGCACATTACGCTCATTTCCGAATCGCCACGGTCCTTGCGTGTCGTCGACCGAAAACACCTTACCAGCAAAGAACATTTGCACTTATTGACAATCTTATCCTCACAGCAATACGGTTAGAAATAGGTTGCTACAAATGCCAACCAAACAAATATAATTTGCACCTAGAAAAGTTTTATTGAAGTGGCAATAAGGATAAGTATTGCATGTGTTCAGTTAAGTGAGGTCTGTCGCAGGAAAAGGGATCTCGACATTTGCTCGTATGGAGGTAATAACTAGGGTCTGACCGAATATGGATTTTCAGCCGAAAACGAAAATGAAGATTCGGCTTTAGTGACATTTTCGGCCGAAAACGAAGATGATTTTTAATGTCTACATTAAAAATACAACTTATCCTCGCTATACAACTTCAAAACAAAATCGCGTCAGTTTATATCAGCTGAGTGAAGTCACGAGCGGACTCGATAACCCCAAAGTTAGCCGAACATTACCAGATATTGCTGAGCTTTACGATATTGGCCGAGTGGCTTGTGATAATTCACGAATTTCTGATTTTCGAGCTTCGGCTGGTTTATGAGCGAAAACGAAAATATGGCCGAAAACGAAAACGTAACTTCGCACGCTCACTAGTAATAACTGCTTTAGTGTAAGAAAATATGTTTTATGTATGTATTGCTCACTTATTTCTTGGGTCATCAAATTGTCTCGTACTTAAGTGGTACGGAGGGCAGAACCGCATACGCTGAGAAGATTCGCATCGTCTATTGAGTTCATCTCGAGAGCTCCCCTTTCTGTTACGAGTGCTTATTTCAGGCATTCGTCCGTCATAGTGGGTCAGCATCTTCGCTGATGGATCCTACTTCAGCAATCATTAATCGATGAGCTTCTTAATACCCTGTTGAGATGCAATGAAATGTTTATAAAAGTATATTCCAGCCGTTTGAGGTTGAAATACTGGGGCTATGGGCTTCAAATGCCCTAGTTTTTGGTCAAAGACTCAGCATCGCCATACAAAGTGGCAAATCTGCTAGCCTTTTGGGCACTTTTTCCATTGACATCGATGTGGACGAATCTATTATACGTTGTGATTAATTTTCTTGTTGTATTTAATTAAAATAGCGTCAGTATTTCCTAGGTGACTGATCCCTGAGAAGAAATGCTGAAACAAACTCAGAGGTCATGGTCTCTTTTAAAGACCAAGCACGTTAAGCCGTTGCGTGCCGGCTCTCATTCGCGAATTTTTGACCGTTGTTACGGGTCGTCAGAAGCCCGAAAGTCTGACAACCAGTCTTACCAAGTATTACCCAGTAACTGGGTTGAGGAGATCAGGTAGGCAGACGCTAAATGCAAAATATGCATCGGGTTAGTCTGGAAGCCGACCTAGCACAGTTGGGAAAAGGCTAGGCTGATGGTGAAGATTTGAACTTGCCAAAATGAAACGTTGGACTATGTTTCTAGGAGCTCGTTGTGTGTACGATGTCCAATGGTCAAGAGGGCCACGCCACAACGCCGTAGCCCTAATCGCCGACTCGCACGAGCTTCAACTTGCGACTTGCGTTTCGTTGTCAATTGACATCCCGTTCCCATTACTCTTCCAATGTCTATAGTGCCGTTACTGAAACATCCCCATTTTGATTTTTTCTCATTTTCCGTTTGCTTTCTTAAATCAATATGAAACACCCTGGTACATTAGAAATAGCGACCTCCACCGGGCCCTTAAGATGGATGTCGTAAACAGTTATACAGAAATATGCAGAAGCTCATGAACACAGACTTCATCATCAAGTGAATGTCGAGGCGATCCAACTCCTTGACAACACTGAATTAGTGCGAAGACTAAAAAGGGTTAAACCTTTTGAGTTAGTTCAGTGCAGTGTAAGTGAACTTAAACTGTAGTGCAAGTGCTGACTTTAATAAAGAACACGTGAACCAAGTGTCTTCCCCTTAACTTACAGTGAATAAGAAAGACGTTATTGGACGATTTCTTAGTTTTATGGTTACTTAGCAGTATAAGTTATATTTAAATTACTTATTAGCTATAGGCTAGATTGTAATGTGAATAAAGTATTATCTATTGTGATACTTTGTAAAGGAAAAAAAATAAAATATGAAAATTAAGTTCCAATGTTGGTACTACAGGTTCATAGTTTGCTAAGGGACAAAAGGATTGGCTCAGAAGTTCCCGAGATATAAGTTCAGAACTAAGTGGTCGCCATTGATCCCTGTGAGCTCGTTTAGATATTGAGGAAGTTATGAGACGGCTCTAGTTGGGTCCGATTTGTTTAGTGTATCATATATATTTTCTTGGTTCGAGACTTTGAATGCCCACTCTTTATCTATTTCATAGAATTGGAGCTGATTTATGTAAAGAGATTCTTTTCATGTAGTTTGGTTGTTACTTACTCGTACTTACATTTTTATTGACTCAGGATTCCTTGTTACTGGAATGGGATTTGGTTTGAAATCTTTTTCTGACCAATGTTTGCAATCCAAGAAAAAGCGTTTTTCAGTTCTCTAGTCCACAAAGAACGCTTATAGTTTCGCCATGTTCGTCTGTCAGGCTGTCCGCGATTATCTCAGGGATTAAGAATCCCTGAGATAATCGAGGACAGCCTTAGCCAGTATTCGAAAACTGTAATTTGGTATGGATGTACCATAAGTATTAGTCACGCTAATAAAGTGGTCAAATAAAATCGCTACCTATATACGTAAAGTGGGGATGTTTATTTTTCTCGTCAACCCTATGGTGTGGGATGTCGTTGGACAGATCTTTCAAAAATATTGCGATTGAGGGTAAATCCGTTTGTGAATTTTATGCTAATTTTTGTTAGAATCGAGTATTCTTTCTCCCCCTGCCAGCAAATTGGTAGTTTCTCGACATGTGAAAACAATTACGGTAGTAGTTTATTCTTTTACACCTTGTAGATATATAACGAAGTTAAAAGGAATACTATCACAGTTAAGTAGCCTAGTTGTCGACCAACTTACATTTGCTTGGTCAGACATGCAGTTGGAAGGTTTTTGTTTTGCTAGATCTCGTTATCAGACGAAGTCCAATCAAAGCTCCAAGAAACCACAAATAGGATAATTGAATCAAGTGGTATACAGAGTGATTACGTGGGAATACGGCCTCTCCCTCTCACAGAGAGGAGGTTTGTGTCCCAGCAGTGGGAACATTATAGGCTGATTGTGTGTGTTTCTAGCTAAACTCTACAAATGTATGAATATCTAAACACAACTAAATAACGTTTATTTTGATTGCTAGGTATTTCGATCACTGTAAACAATAATCAGATCACCTCAAGGTCTCTATTTTGTTGAAGCGTCATCAGAACTTCATACGTGCACCAAGTTTCAATACAAAAGCGGGTCACAAGTGAAAATTCAGTAGGTGGATTATCAATCAACCCCTTTCTTCTACAAATAGGGATTGATGTTGTTTTTTAAGTTTCATCATCAGCACTATCATTTCAGCTGAGAAACGTCCACTGCTGGACATGGGCCTCTCCCAATTTGAGGGGTTTGCCTTAATCGCCACGCTTGACAGGCGGGTTGGCGATCGCAGTATGGTGGTAAATATATAGAAAACGTAGCTGCCAATTCTCCAGTAAGACCCTTAGTCGCCTTTTACGACACCCACGGGAAGAAATAGGATGGTGCTATTTTCTACGTCCGGCTCCACACGGAATTTTAAATGGGGCTAATTTTAAATGGGATCAATTCCAAATGGGGCCAATTTAGAATTATACGCCTCAAAAAAAGAACCTCAGTAAAAAGTTATAAAGTAAAGAAAAGAATATACACAGGACGACTTGACAACCTCCTCCTTTATTTTTCCAGCGTTTAATAACTTTTACTTTTATTGCTAGGTAGTTCGATCACTATAAATAACTCAAGTGACGCATTAAGTATGGAACAGAACATTACTTTGCGCTTTCCTCTGAGTTACGGCGCACAGTCGAGACATACATCAGTGGCAGACGGAAGACGTTTATTGATAACTATGAAAAACTCACTTCGTTGGAGGATTCTTCTAAGTTGTGTTTCAAATATTATGTTATTGTTGCTGTTCTACTTGAATTATAAGCAAAACGAGGATTCAATGTGGAGACTAGAACAAGAACATTAAAATTAAGAGGCCTTATACGATTTTTTCGCTGATTTACGTGGTTTTTTTGACGTGATTTTACAGTTTAAATACTGTATTTCTATAAGTTTTAATGCACCACATGAAAAATAATTTCAATAATGATGTAATGAATTAGTTTTATCTTTATCTTTATTATTTGTTTTGATTAATCGACCTCAAACCGGCAACAGTTTTGTGAATTTTGCTGTAAGAGTATTAGAATATCACATATTTACGAATTGTTTTAGGCCCCTCGCCCACGGCGACTTTTTGTACAAAACGCGCAACAGCATCGCTACTATCGCGCGTTAGTCGCGTTTGCAACGTGCGAGAGAAACGATACAAACGCGCATGAAAGAAGGAAGCGTAATAAGATCGCAACTGAAGCGCGACAGCATCGCGATAGTAGCAATACAGAATCGGGGCGAAGGTACAGAGTGAGCGACAGCATCGCGGCTGTATTGACACACATGCGCGACAGCATCGCTACAAAAAGTTGTTGTGGGCGAGGCCTCTTAACATCTACACGGCGCGGCGTTAAAAAATTACAATGTATTGTTGTGAAAGCCAGCATACAATGTATGAATAACTTCTTACCACTTTAATATTTAAAAACAGAAAAAAAATATTTTGGCTTTGATTAAAACTTTTGGAAATGCAGTATTTTAACTGAAAAAGTAGATACGTCAATAATACAAGTAAGTCAGCGAAATCGACAATAATTCGTATACGTATTACGGTATATATAAAGGTTTTTAAATTAAACACCTCATCTTACATCAAATGTAGGTAGAATGTAACCAATTAACTTTTACACAGAATGTTTGTTGCCTACTCATGAACTTGCGAACTTATCAAAATTTACGACACTATCTCTGTTTTCAAGTTTCTACGATCCATGGTTCAAAGTTTTATAATATTACAACCCTTACATTTTGACACCACGTTCAATGTTTATAAAATCACTTCCGGTCTCAGATCATTAATTAATGAACGAATTGAAAGGTTGCTTTCGTCAAATTTTGATTATTATTTGCTTGAATCTTTGGTGGAAGGGAAGATATTCAAAGAACTGTTCTGTTCCTACTAACAAATGATGCTTATCAGCGGCGACTGCTGAACAGACCATCTGGATGCTCATTTGTCGTCGTTATTTCGAGGAATCTCTTAATTGCTTAGACGTTATTTTGACGTGAAGATATCACCGGCACAAGCCGGATGATTCCCTATCGAGCCTACGAGCAGTGGTGGCACAGTTCTAGGTCATAGGTTCGAACCCAGACAGGCGCTTTACTTTGTGTGAATTATTTCATCATCACAGCTCTCAAAACGGTGAAGGAAAACATCATGAGGAAGCCGGCATGGACTAGAACCAAAAATTCGAAAACATGTGGAATCTACCACCTGCATTGGGCCCGCGTGGTGGATTAAGGCCCATTCCCTCTCACAGAGAGGACGCCTGTGTCCCAGCAGTGGGAACATAATAGGCTGATTATGATGACAGTCTCCTATCTGCCATAAGAAAGAATAAATAAATACCCCGTACCTTGGGCTGGAAAGAAATTTGCCAGAAAGCTCTATGGTAAATTCATCCAGTTTAAATTTGTTAGAGACGTGAATTTTTTTTATAAAAAAATAATCTTACTTTGGCTTGATAGCTTTAGTAAACATGAATAAACTGAAGTACATACAGTAGTAGATACAGTATCTGTCTGGCATTAATGCTGAAAATGAACCTTTATGGCACAGCCGTGAGGCACAAACTGTTGTTTGTATTTATTTTTAATATTTTCACTTTGCGATTGTATTCTTTCTTTCAATTAGTAATCTCACCTAGTGGACAGACTCAAGTAAAACACACATTCACGCTCCCATCACATATCTCACCACACACATGCTACTCTATTCTAATCTGCAACAAAATGTGTTTTAGAATGATTAACCATTTAAATTTTATTTTTAGGACTCCGTATCTCCGTCAGCAAAAACGGAACCCTTATACCCGTTGTACGTCTGTCCGTCTATCAAGACTCTTTTGCTTAGCAACGCGTGAAGGTTATCAAGTTGAAATACGCTAGACTGCTATGGGTTAACCCTTGAAGCAGTGTAAAAAGTCTACGCATTCGCTACGATAAGGCCGTTTATGCTCCGTTTATACTTACCGCATATTTTGACGCTCGCAAGGGAATCAAAACCTGGGACTTCCTGTTGACCTAAAATCATGAAATTTGGCAAGAATCAAGGTCTCACAATACAAGTAAAGGACTTTTTGTCCGAAAACAGTTAACTAACAGTTAAGGTTGCCTGGAAGAGATCGCAGAAAGCGATGAGGTCACCCATTGTGTGTTCAATGTTTTATTTCGTCATGTATTTTCTGGTGTACAATAAAGCGTATATAAATAAATAAATAAATAAACTTGTAGTTTTCGCATTAAAAAAAATTGCTACTACAAACTTACATTGGCAGTTAGAAAAATTACTGTGGCGTTTAACGTATGTATGGAAGAACATATTATTTTTCAAGTACATTGTTAAGTTTGTTTTTGTGATCAATTCATCCTGACACTGCGAGTCCACTGTGCGTAGTCCGATACGCACTGGGCCGGTTTTTTATTTTTCTGTTGTTTACCTAAGTTTAGCTTTTTATATTTTTAACCCCCGACGCAAAAACGACGGGGTGTTATAAGTTTGACGTGTCTGTGTGAGTGTGTGTGTGTGTGTGTGTGTGTGTGTCTGTCTGAGGCAACGTAGCTCCCGAACGGGTGAACCGATTTTGATTTAGTGTTTTTTGTTGGAAAGGTGTATTAGTCGGGAGTGTTCTTAGATATGTTTCATCAAAATCGGTTCAGCCGTTTGAAGATTATCAGCTCTTTTCTGGTTGAAAAAGTGATTTTAGCCTCTTCCATCGGTCTGATCAACTCAAATTTGGGATTCTATTACTTCAATGGTATTAGACGAAAAAAATAACCTTGAACTGATGCTGGAGCAACACCTGGAATTTCCAGGAAACCCAAGTTATTCACCAACAAACAGCAGAAGTATCGTGTTTGGGCTCATTGAAAAGGTCTCAATGAATCGATTATAGATAAATGATGATTTAAGGGAGACATTAAGTTTAAAAAGCAAGAAATAAAAATTAAATTTAAAATTTAAAAAACCCCCTACCAAACCCCTACCCCTACTAAAAAACCGGCTAGGCCTCTGTTTGGAGTTTTCATTGACCGTCCCCCGACTTGACAAGCCCTGATCAAAATATAACGTTCAAATTAAAAGGTCTATAAATATTATTTTTTACTTTTTATAGTTTTTGTTTGGGTCGGGGTTTTTTTAAATTTTTAATTAAATTTTTCTATATTAATTTTTGTCAAAACGATTTGTAAATTGTAAATAGTCTAAACCTTTTTTTTGCTAATCCATGTACCTAACTGGGGAAATCACGAGCTCAGCGTCCCTAGTTTAGAGGTCGAAGCCTCATTGATGTAACGTCTACTGAAGTTTGGAAAAAAATGTACCATTAATATTTTGACATCCCGAAGGAACTGTGTAGAGCTTTGCATAAAATTCGCCCTGGGCCAGCATTCTGCAAGGGTGACAAAGCCGACATAATATGCTCAATGAAACAAAAGGTTCCATCTGTGTGAGCCTAGATAAAGGTTATTTTTAGCGCGCCACCCCTGTGCTCTGTGCGAGGTAATTTGATCATTTACATACTTTCTGAAGGCATCTAAGCTTGGCTTTGGCTAGATTTCCTGCTTCGGTCAAGGGGTTTCTGTGGTTATACCTAAATGTAAAAGTTAGCCCATTGAAGTTTTAATGTCATCATTAAGTAGGGATTTGATCACATGCCATCACGCCTTGTTTCCCGGAAGGGTTGGACAGAGTTGTACGTATAGAACACCCACTTATCCTATCAGCCACCTTAATTAACTGAAATATATGCTCAGATAGAAACACAAGACGGTAGAAACCGAAATAGTAGTGAGGATATGAACGAAGGAATTTGCCTGACTGGCACTGAAGCTTATTATAATTCCAAGGAAGAAAACTGCACATATGTAGAGACAGCTTTCGGGAATCACGACTAACACAATTATCGCCGCTCCGGAATCGTAACGCCCCGAATTTCTTCGGACGCCTGGTCGCTTCGGCAACTGGATTATCTTCCACTTCGCCAAACTCGCGTTATCATGTGGTAAACGTTAGCCGTGCTACAGAAACGGTTGGGAAGTTATTTGGCCGAGAATTAATTAAATGTTCATTACATTTGATTTAGGTTGACACAGGAATTGCTAACTGCGGGCGATTTAAGGGCAGTTCTATGAGCTCGGAGATACATAAACGTGTGCTATTTAGTACTATACTATAATCGGTAGACCTAACTGATCGGCTGCCTTGATTAAAAATTACAAGTGGAGCTCTTACATCTCAACACACCGCGCCTTACCTACCTACTCTCTTTCCAGAGGTCCCAAGGCCTAACCTTTATTTTAAAGAGTCCACTAATCCTGCCATCTCCGTCTGGGCCTGCCGCGATGTCGTCTGGCATTGAGCGGGACCCACTGGGTCGTAAGTTTGGCCCATTGATCGTATTTAATCATATATACACACTACAGACTAACATATTCGCAAGTTTTCACCATATTTAGCTCCTTCTCAATTACATACACATTCCCCATACATAGGTACTTTGATAGGCCATATCATAGTTGCATTTATTAGTAAATAGTTTTCTTAATAATAACATATTTTGCTTGTCTTACAACTACTGATGCATGTTCAATGATAGGCGAGGACGCTGACACCCTAAACACAAGTTAAATCTTACATTGGGTGCCAGAGTTCATCGAAAACACTCTTTCCCTTAGTTGTAACGATGCATAGTGTTTAAATAAGTGTTTTTTGTACAACTGAAGGTAATAAACACGGCAAATATCTCCAGCTTTCCGAGCGACATCAGATATGTTAGTTAAATAACGGATTGTTGTATTCTCAAGTCTACAAGTTAAATACCCAAAACTACGCCGTACTATAAGCTCTCTGGCAATCCTCGAGCGTGGACTTCTGCTGAACTGTCAACCTCACAAATGTTATTACATATCGATGAGTTTTCTCTTGAGAGATAGAGAAAGATCGCCCTACGGACCAATAGTTCTTCCAGATATTTGCGCCATTTACAATACAACAAATACCTACATATAACATCGTATTATGTGGCTTCGAATCTTTGAACCAAAGACGGTAGATATCTCTCCCACGCACTTCCTCGCGCTGAAGGCGAACTGTTGAAGACGCTATCTGTTCCCAAATTTTCTTTAAGCACCACAACTAAGTTTTAATAAAATACTTTACTAACTTTCCAGCGAGCTATCAGGGCTAAACGGAAGCCGTAACCAAATTAGGGAAAAGAAACCTTATTGTTTGAGAAAAGCGGTTGAAAATAAACTGTGTTCTGGTGAGGCTGGAATCATTCCACCCAGACTGGAAGATTTAATTTTATAAAGTTACATTTGAATGTGGCCATTTTATGTTCTATTCCATATAATAATTGGCTGTTCTATTTTTTTATTACCGAGTTGGTTAATATTAAGGGGCCTTGTGGCCAAGTAATAACAGTGGCACTATTCGGTCGACCAGGTCGAGCTACGCTTGTCGCTGTTGGTCCGATGATGGGTGATCATCTTTACATACTAAGATCCCTCCGTGCCTCGGAAAGCACGTTAAACTGTTGGTCCCGGCTGTCATTCGTGGTATGGGTCATCAACAGCTCAAACTCAAAGCATTTATTTCAAATAAACCAATTACAGGCACTTTTGAATTGTCAAGGTCGGTGAGTAAGAAAGATGAAGCAGATGAAGCCCATTCCAAAGCGTAGGTACCTATGGAGAAGAACGGGCAAGAAACTCCATGTACACTCTTTTAAAATCATGATTTTGTTACAAAAAGTTGGTTACATCATTCTGTTGAAATTATCAATGTGAGAACGATGTAAAAAGTGTACATTAAAAGCGTCCGCAATTAGAAAAAAGAGAAAATAACAATTCAGGAATTAAAAAACCAGCCAAAAAAGCCAGCCGAATAGTATTTCCCAGTAACTGGGTTATTGAGGTCAGGTAAGTAGTCGCTCCATGTAAAATACTGCTATTTCGCTGCATCTGGTTAGATGGGAAGCCGTCCCCAACATAGTTGGGATAAGCTAAGCTGATAATGTTGATGACTTATCGAATAACATTCGGTATAAATGTTATACAGATGTTTATTTGATTTCAATATCATGTTATAAATCTCCCCCTTTTCAATGTAAATAGTGAAGGATGGATATGAAAATGTATCCTCTGGCCGTGGCACGGTATCGGTTACATTTGAAATAACAACTTCATTTTTCGCGGAAAAATATCCAACTGTCATACATAGACTATTTTTCTTTCATTCAACTTCACTCATTTTTCCACGTATTTTTACGTACATGAAAATTATTCGCGCCAGCAGAGAATATGTACGCCTATTTTATTTTTCAACTGGCTTCCGCCCGCAGCTTTGTCCGCATTGACAGAAATAGTTTCATAAGGTTTACAGTATCCTCGTACCATAGGAGGACCAGACAGAATGGTTCCACGACCAAAAACAACCTTTTTTAATGATTACCATTACAATATGTAGATCTATAGTTGATATTGCAATAAAGATCAAAATAATAATAGTATTCTCATAATTAATATAAAAATATAAGGTAACAAGCTTTTGCCATCGGCTTCGCCCGTGTGAAGATCGGAAATTATCCCACGGGAACGTACCGTCATGATAAAACATATCCTATGTGTTAATCCAAGTTATAAACTATCTGTGTGCCAAATTCCATCCCAATTTGTTCAGCTGTTTTAGCGTGATTGAGTAACAAACATCCAAACGACATTTATAATTATAGCTTTTCTTCGCCCGCTTGGAGGTCGGAAATTATACCATGGAACGTACTGCTGGAATAAAAAGTATTCTATGACTGTGTTAATCCAGGCTTATGAACTATTTCTGTTCCAAATTTCATCCAAAACCGTGACTCCTTTTTTGCGTGATTGAGTAAAAAACGAGAGCAGTGGTGGTCCAGAGGTAAGGGCCGCGACATAAAAGACATTTGTCATCCGCCAACTCGCACTGGACCCGCGTGGGCCCCACTCCCTCTCACAGAGAGGAGGTCTCAGTCCCAGCAGTGGGAACATTATAGGATGATTATGCATGAGTAAAAATACACACTTTTATATTTATAATAATAATAGGATTAGTAAGATTCCAACCCTTATAGTTAAAGACTGCAGAAACCGTAAGCTACTTAGCAGAATTGAATAATCTAATTCATCTGCTTCGCATTAAATTCATCACAAAAATGTTTCAGAAAATATGTATAAAAATGAATCTTTTGTTCGCTTTATGGCTTTCAACTAAATGTTCAAATAACATTAAGGACTAAAGTAATAACTTTATAATAGATATTATTTGTAAAACCACTCACCTGCATCACCAAGATTCTATAAGCTGTAATGTAATAAAGCTTAGTGTACACTAAGGAAGTGGAGCTCCGACACAACGCTCCGTTCCGGTAGTCTGACTGCTAGCTGTGCTTCTAGTAGCTCTTCAAGACTCAAGTTGTAATTCTCCCAGTTATTATTAATAACAGCCGCACAGGTCGGTCGATCAGGCAAAGTTAAGCTCGCCGTTGTCGGTCCATGGATGAGTGACCATGTTTACATACCTACCAAGACCACTACGTGCTTCGGAAAGCACGTTAAGCCGTTGGTCCCGGCTGTCATCCATGAATCTTTGACAGTCCTCAAGGGTCGTCAGAAGCCCGAAAATCTGACAAACCAGTCTTACTAAGGATTATCGTGTTACCCAGTAACTGCATAGTAGTGTTTTAGTGTTTTTTCTTTTATGTGTTTAATTATCGTATCATACTGTAGCAAGTCTGTAAGATTCCTGTGCAAGTCCAATAAATAATTTTTCTTTCTTTTCTTTCTAACTGTGTTAGACTGGAAGCTGACCCCAACATATTTGGGAAAAGGCTAGGTAGGTGATGAAATGGTTGGTGCAAGTTTTCGAGTTCCGACACTTTCCCATTACCGTTATCGTTTCTAATGCGCGTCGTCTTTATAACCCGACTGCGAGACGCAAAGGAGTGTAATGAGGAGGCGTGGCGATTCTTAAGTAAATCGATTCGTTTTAATCTTGCAAGTGTCACTAAAAACATGACAGTATTGAAAATTCAATATGGAGTCAACCAGACGCCATATTGTGAAAAAGAAATAAGTGAAAGCGGACGAATTATATCAAGTGGGGTATCATTGAAATATCTTTGAAAATCTATCATTAATGCAGCTGGAGGCATCTTCTTAAATTTAACAATAAAAGTGTTTATTGCCTCCAACTGCATGAAATTGCTTAACGCTATCAACCTCTTAAAATAAAAATACTTGTTTCCAAGTTCACTTTTACCGCAGTTTTTCTTCTGATAGTTTTCACAGTGGTCTATTTTCGTAGGGTAGGTATCAAAATATTTGACTTTATGGCAGCATCTTCATCGCCACATACTAGCTACGCATCACACTGACGTCACACAAAATCTTGCATATTGCAAGCAGAGTTAGCCACACAATTAGCATTTATTTACAACGTCCCATCATCAGTCGTCGGGCAGTACTGCCATACTTCTGAACATTGTAATTTTAAAAATATTAAAATTAAGCTTATTTATAAACGGGGTACCGTGTACTTTCTTGCCTGCTCTTCTCCATAGGAAACAACCAATTGGAACCGTAGCTTCTGACGTTTATTAAGGGCACACTTTGCGCGGGCTCGAACTCACTGGTGGGCCTGGCTAAAAATCACGCTATCTCACCAGGCTTCGTACCCGACAGAGATAGTATCAGTGGTGAGCAGTTAGACTCTAGTCTACACGTACAACGTTATTGAGTGAGATGTAGGAGCATTTTTGGCAAAAAAATCACGAAAAATTAAGAAAAGTCCTTCAGAAGATCGGGTTTTATGAAAAAACCACTGCATAAATCAATGACCAATAAAGTGTATTGAACTTAGTGTTAATTGAACTTTGTCGGTACCGTCTTGGTTTTCGAGATTTTACACTCCTTTAATTACTTAAACACGCTCAAAGTTAGGTTAAATTTGCAAGAAAAACGAATCTTTGTTGGCTCATAACTTTTTAATAGCTTTTTATTTTAGTATTCTGTTTCCGTACAGACAATAATAATAACGAGACAAAACCATAACATGTTTAATTTTTGATGTACATAGTCAAACAGTGGAGTAAAACCCTCCCGAAGTTTGTATGGGAAAAATGTGAACAAGTGTCACCTTAAGTGCTCATAAAGGTTTATGTGAAACTAGCTTTTGCCAGCGGCTTCGCTCGCGCGGAAATTTCATCCCCTATTTAACTCCCTTAGGGGTTGAATTTCGAAAAATCCTTCCTTCTTCCTTGTCTACATTATAAAAGGAACCTCTGTGCAAAATTTCAGCTTTCTAGGTCCAAGGGTTTGGGCTGCACGTTGATGAGTCCGTCAGTCAGTCAGCCAGGACTTTTCTTTTCATTAATACGTATATAGACAAAATATTTTGATTTTGAAAGTACGCTTCTAGATAGGTACTGTTGTATCTGGAGGGGTACTTTCAAAATCAAAATATTTTATTGGTGGTGATGGTGTTCCATCTGGTGGAGGATCCTACCTTTTCTATTGGAGATGAGCAAACTTTACACCCTGTTCCTCATTGCCTAATATAACTTTGCCGATTTAAATATATCAAATACCAAAAATGAGGAGGTAATTGTTTTCAATAATAATAATAGGAACCCTGCACTGCTAAGCACGAGGTCCTGCGTTCGATTCCCAGGCTTAGCCAAGTATTATTGGGTTTTTCTATTTTTAATTTTGTAGTAGCAGCCTGAAGTGTTGATTTCCGTCCGCTTGATGGCAATCGGCTCGCCCCCTATTACATGGGAGTTAAACTGGCGTAATGTGGGTGTACTATAGGTAGGTATACCTCTGCCCATCCCTGCGGGGAAACAAGGCGTGATGTTATGTAGAACAACCCTGTCTAAGAATGAGCAATCCTCGTGAAGGGTAAAAGGTTCGTTGTTCTAACAAAAGAAAAACATTGTATAATTGAGCTAACGTTGACTGATGGCGTCATCTATCACGAGGACCAGTGAATCTGAGCGAACGTTTAAGGTGTAAGGTGCACGGCTGTGTGGGCGGATATTATACAAGGTGTACAAAATACACGCAAGACCTGAAACTGGTTTGTTTCTAATTTTATACTGAATAGATTTTAGTAACGTTTAATTGTTTTATTTTTTTTATTATGTATTTTCCATACCTTGAGAGAGGGGCTTGTGCCTAAGTAACAATAGCTGCGCGGGTCGATCGATTAGGTTAAGCTACGCTTGCCGCGGTTGGTCCGTGGATCTTTACATACCAAGACACCTCCGTGCCTCGGAAAGCACGTTAAGCCGTTGGTCCCGGCTGTCATTTGTGGATCTTTGACAGTCGTTACGGGTCGTCAGAAGCCCGAAACTCTGACAACCAGTCTTATCAAGGGGTATCGTATTACCCAGTAACTGGGTTGTGGAGGTCAGATAGGCAGCCGCTCCATGTAAAATACTGGTATTCAGCTGCATCCGGTTAGTCTGGAAGCCGACCCCAACATAGGTGGGAAAAGGCTATGCAGATGATGATTTTCCACACCTACCGCTGATTAAGCCAAAGAGAATTCAATCTTATTATTGAAGACTTTAAGATTCAATTTTAAAAGCTAAAAGTAATGCTTGGGTCAACAAGTTTTTATTAAAAAAAACAGTGGGTATAAAAGAAATCGTTTCGTTTACTACCTCAATAGTCTAATTAGAGTGTATGAGGTTTTGTGTTTATTATGTTACATCTTGTATACACAATTTTGAACTGCCATTATAATTATGTAGGCGCTTAACTCTGACCATTTTGGTACCTGTCTTGATGTCTGTCTGAAATATTTTCTTATTTCGTACGGTAGGTACTTTTTGGAGCGTTATTTTTAAGTAGTTGACTTTTAGTATATGAACTTACTTTTTATTTAAATTATTTTGGTGTTAGCTCACATTATAATTCTTTTTTAATTGTACTTTATTGTAATTTTATGATTATGTCGTTTAAATAATTCTAGGGTAAAAAGACCCCAGAATAGTTTAAATTACATGTATTTAAAACACTTATACTACTAGTAGCTCACAATATATTTAATTTTGAAATGTTCTAATTAGGCACTTTCATTTGATACCCAACACGGTATCAATTTAGTTTAGTTATTTAGTTCGTCACTTTATATCTTCTAGAGGGCACCATATTCAATTTAATGTGACGTCACTTAGCCTATACCCAGCAAATGAAAAAGACGCTTCCAACGATTTGTCAAAATATTATAATAAGTTTAGAAATTATATGGGAGCAGAAGAACATACAGTGGTAGTTGTAATATACTAAGTTAAGAACGCTTATTTAGAGATAATTTTTTTTTCAAACGAATAAGTATAGCTAACTGCATTTTTTTTGTATTTCTGTCGGTATCGCAAAACTTTTCCATACTAGCGGTACATCCGTTGATAGACATGACTGAATAGACATTAAAAAGATAAACTTTATAAATTATATCTGAACCTAGTATTACTACATGTAGGCTCATATTTAGGAACACTGAATAGGTAGCTAATTTTTTTATTAAAATTTAAATAGGGACCACTCTGTGGCTCTGTGGTTGTACGTCACTATTCGTATCGTTTTAGTGCCATTTGATGCTGTAAAAGTCTTAAAGAGGATTGCTTCATATGAAAACATTGTGGACAAATAAAAAAGAATTAATAATAAAACTTCGCGAGAAGAATTGGTCATATAAAAAGATAGCCGACCATCTGAATTGCTCAAAAATGATGGTTTTCCATGCTGTGAAGCATATTTCAAAGGTTCCGTGTGTACCTAAACAGAGAAAGTCATGTCGTCGAGATGATCGAAATATCGTTCGTATGGCAAAACAAAATCCTTTTAAAGGGTCTAATGAGCTGAGAAAAGAATATTTTGGCAAAAACAACCCTTCAGCAATCTCTGCACGCACTATTCGAAGTAAAGGTTGCTTTTGCAAGAATGTATGAAAACTGGACAGTAAGTTGTAAGTATGTTACCTTATGCTGAAGACGTGCTTCCTGTTATTTGGACATTCCAGCACGACAATGATCCAAAGCACGCACCGTTCAGGAAGTTCATAAAATATTTTGACACCTTGTAAGTCTCTAAAAGAACTCTTACTTCTAAATAGACTGGTTTATTGATGTTGAAAACGCTTGCGTGCTACTTGGGAGGCTACTAACTAATAATTTTAGTTTAACATATTCTATTAAATTGCTTTTCTCTTTATGTAGTTCACATTAAAAGTGTTTTATTTAATCTAATCTGCATACATAAAAATTAATCCCAATTTCCCTTGGTCACGGCATCACACGTGAACGGCTTGATCAATTTTGCTAATTCTTCTTTTGTTGTGTTTGTTAATGAATGGAGAAGGGTTCTTCATCATCTGCCTAGCCTTTTCCCAACTATGTTGGGGTCGGCTTCCAGTCTAACCGGATGCAGCTGAATACCAGTATTTTACATGGAGCGACTACCTATCTCACCTCAACAACCCAGTTACTGGGTAATACGATACCCCTTGGTAAGACTAGTTGTCAGACATTCGGGCTTTTGAACGACCCGTAACGACTGTCAAAGATCCACAAATGACAGCCAGGACCAACGGCTTAACGTGCTTTCCAGGGCACGGAGGGGTCTTGGTATGTAAAGATTGTCACCCATCCACGGACCAACCGCGGCAATCGTAGTTTAACCTGGTAGATCGACCTGTACAGCTATTGTTATTTAGCCACAAATTTGCTATTCCATACAATTTGAACGCGTAGGTATTACACTTTTCTATGAAACAGCTGATTTTTTTTGCATAACCGACGAAAAATTTCTACGCTGGGGTATCTAGAATGATATGCTGAAATCGTGGTTACAGTTTGCGAACTGGTTAAAAAAATATCCTGTATATATAAAATGCGAAGCAATATTCATAGTTAAGACAGGACAACTTCTGTCGGGTCAGCTAGTTTTCATATAGAAAGAAAGAAAGAAAGAAAATTGCGTTTATTGGAATTATATCGGTAGTAAAAACCTTAAATTATTTATATAAAACAAGTCTCGAGTAGTTAAATAAATCGTTCTTAATTATTTGTCTAGCTTCATTACTATTTGAATTTGATACTGTAGATAATAAAATTTGTAAAAAAAAAACAGTTATTGATTTCATTTTATATTCCAAATTCCGTTGCTCTATTCATGTGACTATTTCATAGCATAACTTGGTACTTCTAAGAAGGAACACACAACTACACATGACACAATTTAGATTTAAAAAATCTGGAATATCAAATCGTTATTAAATATGTAACCATAACTGTACATACATACAAACACACATAGCAGTCAAAATTATAAAGCCCCTCCGTAGATGCCTAAAAACGAAAGTATAACACGCCGTGTGAAGCTAGCACTATTGCTATTAATTACTTAGTAAACAGTACAAACACGACCGCAGGTTTCAAATACACACATCTGTTCACAAACCTGACTACTTAGCATGCAAACAAAAGCCGCAAGCCATAACATAAAATTTTACACCGCAGTATCCGCAGCTTTCGGATATCCGCCGCCTTCACGTTAATGTGAACCCCGCCTTACGTGCGCCCGTACACATCGAGTAATGGATTTACGAAAAACACACAATTTTTGAGTGGCATTCAAAAGATAGAATTATTGAAAATGTATAGCGCTGGATCTTTCTTTTGATTAGCAGTTTTCCAACCATGTTTGGGTCGGCTTCCAGTCTTACCGGATGCAGCTGAATATCAGTATTTTACATGGAGCGGCTACCTCCACAACCCAGTAATTGGGTAATATCATACTTCTTGGTTGGACTGGTTATCAATTTTCGGACATCTGACGACCCGTAACGACTGTTAAAGATCCACGATTTTTCCGAGTTTTCCGAACCACGGAGGGGTCTCGGTATGTGAAGATGGTCACTCATTTACAGACCAATCCTGGCAAGCGTAGCGAGTGACCTGATCGATCGATCAGTGTGGCTGTTATTACTTAGAAACGAGCCCTTATAGCACTGGTTATTAAGTTAAATTGAAAGGGTTCATTGAAATACTTTAATGGATTGACCTTGTCTGATTTGTGACGAGTTTTCGGAGACTACATTTGTATGTTGAATTCAGATTTAATGAAAATTATTTATTCTAGCGATTTTATTAAAAGCGAACCGAAGTATTTGCGAAATAATAGCGTCCATTTGATTCCTTACCGCATCGTTGTTACATAACTTTTGCTTATGGAATTAATATATAAGATATTGAAGGAAATAGAATGATAATTAAAAAGAAATAGGTATATTTAAATCGTACTATTATCCTACTATCCTACTAATATCATAAATGTGAAAGTTTGCGGCTGAACGGATTTGGATGAAATGTGACACACAGATAGATTATAACCTGGATTAACACATAGGATACTTTTATCCCAGTAGGAAGTTCCCGAGGGATAATTTTCGACATCCACGCGGGTGAAGCAGCTGGCAAAAGCTAGTATACGATACTATACACGATTACTTATGGTTTTCTCTATATGAATAAAATATAATACTAAATTTACTAAACACGGCGTAAATACTTTCCGGAAGGTCATATTTTTTAAAATATTAACAAAACCACATGTATGTACTATCAAGATTCACTAATGCAGTCGCATACTAAGGGTTATATTGCTATGAAGTCGCGGTCCAGGCCGTACCTACAGCTGTGTGTATTAGTGATGTATTAACACAAAAACAGAACGCTCACCGCTGCACTCACACACTAGCGTTACTCTCTGTATTTTATACATACCGTCGGCGACGCACAGACATGACCTTGGTCGGTTCATACAATTGCTAAAATTTAATTGTATAATTTGAGTTCCGGTAGCGTGCAGCGTATCGTCTTGGATTGAGAAACTCATAGGTTTGGGTTCAAATCTCGCGATGAAGCTTTAATTTTTCTTTTCAACAATCATCTTCATCTGTTCTTTTATTATTCGATTTATTAATATACCAGAATAATAATGTAACAATTCTTTATTATTACTCGTATTGTTATTTAAATAAAGTTTTAAAAATAATACATTATTACAAAATGTTTATTCGTTATAACTTCATGAAGAATGTATAAAAATAACTAATAATAACTTCTTGTTAAAACATTTTATTTTAGAACAATTTATTGTAGTAAAAAAGCTAGTTGGTGAACTATGATAATCAGGCTATTGTATCTTAGTAATACAATAATATTGTGCTGATTACTACTGTGTGGTCGGTACTCTAAATAAATCACAATATTCTACAAAAATCTACCCACGTAAAAGTAACAAATGCAGACAAGTTGTCACAATACAATTAAATGACTCAGTAGTACTACTTTTATTCTACTGCGAGTGAGTTCGTTCTAACTCAAACCTCAAAGTTAACAAATCGTATTTAATAGGACTTAAAGAGGTTATTGCTTAAGTGTTCATTTTCATTCCGAAAAGAAGATTGAAACTAAACCTCAAAATAATCCAGATTACGGATAAGACATAATATTATTTGAATATTACTAAAATAAATAAATATTTGTAATTTATAACTTAATGTTAATGTTTTTTCCGTTAACTATGTTTTTTGAGCTGATTCTCGAGTTGGTTTTCGATGATGCGAACCTTCTACATGGAGTGCACGGCGCACGGTTCGTAAAGATGTGCCGAATAATTCGGTAAAATGTCTTGTCGTTTTGAAACCACTTGTTTCATATTCGCTGAACATGTGCTGTCGCTGTGCCTGTTATAGGAGCTGGGGTCTTCCACTTTGCTTTCCACGGGCAACGCTACCGCCTTCCTCATATCTTTTCACCCACCGACTCACAGTATTTCACTAAAACAAAAAAGGGGTACTGTTAGGCTACTAAGCAAAATACACACTTTATGTATTACCTACTATTTAGAAACAAAATTATTTAAAAGGGCAATTTCACATAAATATTAAGTATAATGTTATTTTCATCGTTTTATAATCTAGGAAATAAATTTACATTGAAATTTTATATTTTTATTCTATTTAGACATTATAATATTTATAAAACGTTTAAAAATAACTACAAGGATCAGCAGATATACTTTAATTAAATAAATGTTCAATAAAATATTTCAATCATAATACTCATACTCAGTCCGGTTTCATCACAGAGGTATTTGTGATATAGGTATTAAGTCCACTTTTATGCAGCGCAATAATATTCGCTTTCATTTCTATATTTAAATTTGCTTACATTTTAAAATGAATTAGAAGAACGCTAATAGATGAAACACACGTCACTAGCACACAATATCAACCAAGACCGTTCTATAAGTCGCGGTGAATGAGTCGTAAATTATTTAAATTTATTTAGGTTTCTGTGGGTATAATGATAAAGTTTTACGAGTTTAGTGAATAAGACGAACAGAACAAGAAACTATACTC
This sequence comes from Polymixis flavicincta, assembly GCA_949987655.1. Lineage (NCBI taxonomy): Eukaryota > Metazoa > Arthropoda > Insecta > Lepidoptera > Noctuidae > Polymixis > Polymixis flavicincta. The sequence continues at coordinate 1,432,586 of OX465171.1, read as the reverse complement.
AAAAGTGATTTTTAAAACAATTAAAAGACTATCACACAGCGAGTGGGATTCGAAACCGCGACTCGCTGCGCTCAAACGCGATAATCAAGTGCGGTAACCGCTCAGCTATCATGCTATTTGCTTTAATGGTTGAATTTAGGAAATACATTCATTTGTAAACGTATGAGAGTGTGTGTCTATAGTATTATAGCCTATAGAAATTGCTTATTATAAGAAGGTCGTAAGTTAAAGCGAAGTGTCAATCTATTGCTTTTTGAGATTGGGGCACCATTTGTGGAGGCTACTGTACACTAAGTATAACGCTTTGGAAGAAGAACATTATTTTACGCTTCCAAAATATGCATTTGTTTTAATAACACGAAGGAAATAACGAAATTAGCGTGCGAACCGTCCATTCTAACCGCAGCGGCCGCCACGCTTCAATTTAACTTAAAACATATTGAAAGTGCATACAATGTAATCCTACTACTATTCAAATTGTGAATGTTTGGATGTTTCTAAGATGTTTGGATGTTTGTAGATAGATACCTGTATAAACATTGAAGATACAGTTATCCTGGTTCCCGTGAGACAATTTTCGACCAGCTAGTTTCAATATCTCAGTTTCAGACAACTAACATTGAAGCAAAACATCTTGGGAAAACAATGAAGGTCAGAAATCGACGGAGGTGTAGGTACATAATCAAAGTTGTCGATAGAAACAACAAACATCTCGACAACAACTAAGTATACAAAGGTAGTTCGCCAGTTGTTCTCTTCAACTTCTTAGCTATACTTTGCGTCTCACAAGTATTGTCAGAAGTGCCTCTAAAATTGCAACTTGTGCACTTGAAAGTTATATCTTATCGTTTAACTCTGTTATTATTAAAAACTGTGCAACAGTTTCTTCTAGACTTGGCCTTCTGACACTTACTAATGTAATTGAATTTCTTAACAGTTTTAGAAGTAATTTCTTATTGCGTTTTATAAGTTCTTTCAAAGCTGAAGTGTTCAGTACAGGATCAAAATTTATAACGGAGTTTGTGATATTATGATTGAGCATCACTGTCCTACCTTATAATATGATGACTGGGGATCAGTGTCCACACACATAATAAGAATTATGATGACTGGCGATCAGTGTCCACATACTTAAAAATATGATGACTGAAGGATTTCATGATTCATGATGGAACTAACTTATATTGTAAAACAACTAAATGTTCACATGAATATGCAATAAAGATATTTGATTTGATCAGTGTCCGTATACATTATAATATGACGACTGAGGAGATCCGAGGTCCACATACATAATATTACCAATCTAACTGGAACAGTGGTCGCTCTGTATATTTATTCTACATTATAAAATAAACCTCTGTGCAAAATTTCAGCTTTCTAGGTCCAAGGGTTTGGGCTGGGCGTTTTTTTTTTAATTATTTTGCCTGGGAAATCATCAAATAACTTCTCCCGCTCTGGGTGGAGCAGGAAGGCGTGTCAGACTTTTACTGACTAAAACCCATCCGTGTTCCCTGAGTAGCTCGTATGCCAGGGGCTGTGGTATCTCTTTCGAACAAACCCGCACCCCTGGCAGGCATCGGCCCTTGCGGGCCCCATCAAATTGTGCTGACATCTCTTTGAGGCGCGCGTGGAACACAACGCGCCGTCGACTCGGGCTTGGTCCTTACCGGACAGTGAGTTACCCATTACTCGCCGTCCGCAAGCTCATGCCTACGGTGGCCGGAAATCTGCCTGGGATTCCCGACGCCCAGGGCGTCTCCGTATCCTGCGGCGGCTAGGGTCGCGAGGGCGCATAGACTGCCTCTCCCTCACGTGCGCCGCCTTCCTCTTCGCGAGCATTACTGCTTCGCTGAAAGAGGTGACAGCTACCCATGCACTCTCGCTCCATACCATGGCCTGGACCAGGGCCGGGCGCGAGAGATCGCCGCCGCCGATCGCCTCCACGAGGACACGGCAGTGGTCCACCCAAGCCGGGCAGACCGCCACCGTGTCCTCACGGCGATCTTCGCAGTGGAAACACCCGGGCGTTTCCTCCCGCCCTATCCAAAACAGGAACCTCCCGAAACAACCGTGTCCGGTGAGGACCTGCGTCAGGCTGGTTGAGTGACAAACTGCGGAAATGCTCCGCTAAGTTCCATCGGCTGTCGAGGACGAGTCCTAGGTACTTCATCGTCGACTCGACGCCGATGTGAACCCCTCGCACCGTTATCTGGGAACCCGTTGGTGGCGCATTCCGAGGACCATGAAACCACATGGCCTCGGACTTGTGCAAGGCCACCTCGAGTCCAAGTTGCCGGATCCTATCTACGATTGCGCAACCCCGTGTGTCGCTAAGTCGGCCGCCGCCTTTGGGCTGGGCGTTGACGAGTCAGTCAGGACTTTTCTTTTTATTTATATAGACTAGCAGCGCTCCTTGGTTTCACCCGCGTAGTTCCCGTTCCCGTGAGAATACGGGGATAAAATATAGCCTATGTCACCCGGGGATAGTGTAGCTTTCCAAAAGTGAAATAATTTTTTAAATCGGTTCAGTAGTTTCTGAGCCTACTCAATGCAAACAAACAAACAATCAAATCTTTCCTCTTTATTAATAGTATACATATGGATAATTTCAGTATTTATGACAAATTTTCATTTTGTAGCCATAACATAATCAGCCTATAATGTTCCCACTGCTGGGACACAGGCTTTCTCTCTGTGAGAGGGAGTGGGTCGTAGTCCATAACATGGGCCTAATGCAGGTTGGCAGATGCCTTGAATGTTTTCTTGTAGTACATACCGATTTTCTCACTATGTTTTATTTCACCTTTTTGAGAGGGATGATGATAAAATGAATACACAAAGTAAAGCGCCTGTCTGGGTGCGGACTCGCAAGTGCGGCCGTTACCACTCTAGGCCACCACTACCTCCAAACCATATTACCCACTTTTTCAACATCTTCTAGGAATTTGAAATTAACCTTTACTTTTTTGTCAGGATGCGCTGCGTGGACGACGATGCGCGTCGCTGCGTTCTGCAGCGACGCCGGTGCGTGGGGCGGAGGATTCGGGTCGCAGCACCCCCTCCGCACCGCACCGTGCGTCCCCCTCACCCGCGGACACGCCCGCCCCCAAGAAATCCAACTGGGAAGTCATTGAGCACTTCTCATCAAGCAAAAGCAAGAGAAGTCCTACTGCTGTGAGTATACTCTTTTTTTATTACAAAATGGGCCTGCTTTTCACATCGATCTTGCACGATGGAAAGCGATTGATGAGGTCTATGAATGATTGAGCGTGCCCAGAAGACGCCTGTTCAGTCTGGTTTTGAAGATAGACTATTCTTATATATAAGCACAGCCATACAAGGAGATCGGTATACAGACTACTACTTTAAGCAGTGTTCGATAGATCAGGCTAAGCTGCGTTTGCCGCGGTTAGTCCGTGAATGGGTGACCATCATCACATACCAAGAACTATTCGTGCCTCGGAAAAAAACGTTAAACCGATGATTCGGGATATAATTCGTGGATCTTTGGCGGTCGGTTGGTTAACGGTAGACAGAAGCCTAAGAGTGGCAACCAGCCTTACCTTACCCAATAACTGGGCTATGGAGGTCAGATAGGTAGTCGCTCCATGTAAAATACTAGTAATACAACTGTATCCGTATAGTCTGGAAGCTGACACCAACATAGTTGAGAAAAGGCTAGGCAGATGATGACTTTAAACTATGCTTTATCGGTTGCAAGTGGTCTGATTAGTCATTGTTAAGACGTTATCAAAATATGTATACCTGTATACCTATCTTTTCTGTTGTCTGTACTCACATTACGTATCATACATATACAGGTTATGTCTTAATGGATTTGAAGACTTCACGATGAAGGAACGCGAGTCAAGTGCTTCTAACAAATTGCACTTGATAAAAAAGAAAATAGACGCTTTTCAGAAACTTGTTTACTTACGTATGATAGATGGCTTTCAGGCCGTTGCTTCGGTAAACCTTAGTTGATATGAAAACTAATTAAATAATCATAAAACTTCGAAAGAAACAGGTGGTTTAAAAATCAAAAGTCATTTACTGAAACTAGGCTGAGAGTCAGAACTTTTTGAAAGTCAAAGTTATATAAGATAGGCCCACAAAAACGCCCGTCCTTCACCACTTCCTTGTGCTAGGAAGCAGAAGTGGCGCAACAAACTCCCCAGCAGCACAGCTGTCTGTTGAGTTAGAAGAACTTGATTCTATACAAAAGTAAGTACTTAATTAACATTATGAGACACAAAACATTAAATTAAATAATTTGCCATATGTCAGCTAGCACACGTCAATTTACCAACGAAAACATAGAAAACTATACCCAAGCAGAAACATTTAATGATATTGTAAAACGAAACGGTTTGGTATGCGTGGGAGTCAGTATTGACGTTGAGCTAATAGCTCCTCGGTACGTCTTGTGTCCTGAGGCGACTCCACTGATTTCACTCTTAAAGGAAATATTTCCACGGAATTATATCGCAATGAGGTTCGAAATTGAAACAATTACAACAGACGTTCCGCTGAAGCCAGACGCAGAAGCTTTTTTGTAAGATTCTTTAAAAATATTTCATTAAATTGAACACAGTTGCTCCACAGAATCACGTATAAATACGTCAGAAAATCGGCCTCTTTATTCTCTCTTAATTGAAAAGCGTTCCGTTTGGATCCCGGTCTCCCGGTCTCTCGTGTTGGGGGCACCCAGCGCCGCCGATCGTTCGCAAATTCGAGTTCGGTCCGTTTCCCTCCGCTCCCGATCGAGTTAGTGCCCGGGATGTGCGTAAAAACTCGGAAATACGGTCAATTGGACCTCAGGGATAACAGCCTTCGCCATTATTGTCCTCTTTACAGTCGTAAAATCCAATTTTAAGTATTTATCTGAAAGTAATGGAGTGAGAGCTTTCAACTGCAAGTCGGGCAGTACTCGTTAAGTGCAATTTTATATGATGTGGTTTCACGGTCGATGGATTGCTAATTCTGTTAAGTGGGGCTTGATTACGTTCTATTGGATTCTTTCAAAGCCATGTTACCGATATGAGATTGGGTTTTCTTCATCGATTGGCTCGTTTCTGTTGAATTTATGACGTAGAAACTCCAATATTTTTTGTAATGTACTAACGTGACCTTTTTACGTGGCATTGTTGATAAGATTAATATTCTCGGAATTGATCCCTTTTCGGGGCAGACAGACACTATCAAAGGGAATCGAAAAAGATTATTATAATAATATTCGAAGCAAGATTGGAAGTTGTACATACAAGTAACGTTCTACTAGCTACGTATCTCCTAGAAGTAAATTTATTCATACGTTAATCGGGCCCTAAGAAAACAGTAAAAATATTCTCGTGAAAACGTGGATCGACGGTTTGCTATTCTTTTCTTATAAAAACAATGTTGAAGATGTCCGATGTCGGCCGACGTCGTGCGACGTTAGTGGCGACATTGAGAGGAAGCCTTTGACATAAATAGTGTTCGTAATATCCCGAGTTTTCTCCGGGCACTTGTTGTAAGCGAGTTTGCTTCTAACTCGGTTTTATATTCTTGTCTTCGTGTTATTTTTATAGTTCATTCTAGCGAGTCTTATCGGTTTGAAGTCCTTTTGTTGCTGGAGGTGGTTCAGAAGGGCCTAATTTGAAAGTCAAAGTAACTGATGCCGATTTTTTGTTCATCACCTAAACTAAAGTAGGAGTATTGGTAGGTATATCATATTGACAGACCGCGAAAGAAAAAATAAAAGTGACGCTTTTAGATCTGTCAAACTGAATTTATCGTAATTTGAAGTATGACGAATTTAGTTCGTCGTAGTTGTATCTAAAATGTTAGTTCAAATAAATTTGACAGCTCTTTTTTATTTCCGCCTCTTTCTTGTTTTATTAGAAGGAACAAGATAAATTAAGTTTAGTTGGTGCACGATAGACCCAACATCACCATAGGCTTGGAATTGTATTTGGTTTGGTTGAATAACATCGCAGATGTAATCGCCGCAAGTATAGGCAGAGGTGTGCCTTTACACCCACAGCCGTTATGTACCTGTACCTAATAGAGGCGAGCCTATTGCTGTCAACGAGGCATAAATCCAGACCCCGAGTTGAGAAATATCAGATGGAAAATGGAATAACACTCCGACTCCAGAATCGAACCAAAAACCTCACGCTGACAAGACTGCGAAATTCAAAGTCTCTCACATTTTTTGCAATTTGTAGATCAGTGTCAGTGTGGTCAGAAACAAATCTGCGTTTACAGAATTATAATCATTATAATTATCAATACATACCTACAATCTACCAAGTTAATTTAATACCATTTTCATGAAATAGTGTTAAGCCAAAATGATAGCGATGGTTGCGATAGAGGACACGGGATTATGTCTTTACATGGCAGTAAAGGCGTATAGATATCATCAAATATATCGTTTACGTGCATACGTGGTGTACTCCACATAAATCTATAACTGATAAAAATACTATTCTAGTATATTGTGATAAGATCAGTAATAAAACAATGTGAAAGTCCATTGTAAGCCCCACGATAGAACGAATATTGAGGTAGATACTCGTAGTAAATTATCCGAACGACACATCGAGTACTTTATAATCAGCCGAAATCATCTGGACATCGACCTGTGCTGCTGTTATAGTAATAACAGCCGTACGAGTTAAGCGATACTTGCCGAGGTTGGTCCGTGGATAGGTGAGTATCTTTACATACCAGGACCCCTCCGACTAAAAAACACAACCGAGTTCCGGAAAAACACTACAAAGTGAAAAATTACTTTAATTTTGGAAGGCGGTGACTTTGGATATAAATTTGATTAATTTTTTGTCCTTCGGAAATTAAAGTTATTTTTCACTTTGTAGTTTTTTTCCGGTAGTTGTTCTTTTTTTAAGGTTTTTATTTTTCCACCTTTTAGTTATACTACCTACCCCACACCAATTCTAAATTTCATCATCCTTGGGGTGAAAACAGTGCATATTTATACGGCAGCAGCCATAGCGGGTGATTTGTTGTCATTTTTTGAAGAGTTCCGTTGTCTGTCTCCGAAACGCATCATCAGATCTATGTGAAATTTAAATGGAACCATTTCGGAATAAACCCCTTTCGAACAAAACAAGAATTTTGGAAACCGGTCTTTATATGACGGTGTTTATTTTTTCGCTATATCATGGAGGATAGAGTGTTGTGGCGCACCCTAGGAGAGGCCTATGCCGAGCAGTGCAATGCCATAGGCTGAGTTGATTGATTGATATCATGTTTAAATATCGACACCCGTCATTTCGCGGAATCTTGCTAGATAATTTAATATGACTCCTATATAAGGTCTGTTTTCGCACTCTAACCAAACTGTACGTATACTGATTAGAAATACCAATAGAATAGGCACTATACTGGTACCGGTATCACAGCGAGGGCAATGTTACCGTGTGCCAAAAATAAAGGTAAGTATTTTAAGCTTTGGTTGTTGCTAACCGCAAACTAACAAGAATACACCTACAATATTGTACCCGACGGGTTCAGTAAAAAAATATTTTCCCCTTAGTTCCGAAATTGAGGCGAAAGTTTACTCACCTTCTGTACAACAATAAGAAAAATTATCACCCGGCGCTCACCTACACGCCCCGGGGCCCCGGGGCCCCGGGGCCCCGGCGCCCCGCTGCCTCAAACCATATCGATAAAACTTCGCCTGCTCGACACGCGGGAGCTTATTAAAAGAAAACTTATTCTCAACTTTATACAAATAGATTTAGTTGTAAAGTTACGCCCCGAGCCGTTAAGTTTGTGTTGACATCGATATCCGGCACGTTAGCTACGCAAAAAATAAACAAACAGAAGCAAAAAATAAAATTCAGACTAAAGGAAGTCGGTTGTTATTTTTTTGAAAAAAGTTTTTATTTTTCACTTTTCAGTTACCTACCCCACACCAATTCGAAATTTCATCATCCTTGGGGTCAAAACAATGCATACTTATGCGATAGCAACATTCGCGGTTGATTTGCTGTAATTTTTTGAAGAGTTCCGTTGTCTGTCTCCGAAACGCATCATCAGATTTATATGATTTTTTTATGGGACCATTTCGGAGTAAACCGTATCCAATAAATAATAATAGTAATATAATATATTTTTATTTGATCTGACAACATTGGTCCACTGGTTAGTACAAAGAACTTATCAAACTAAGGTTAGTATTTATAAAATTAATAGGTAAGCACACATCATATTTATTTATCCCTGCCGCACAAGCAACCGGACAGCGTGTCTTAGTATTGGTGCATCGTGTTGTTCAGCTAGGGTTTTCAAAATACTGTTGCTGCTAGCCCTCATTCTGCTTATTAAGGATGCGGCCTCCTTCCTCAAAATGGCATAAAAGTCGTCAGTTTGTGCTACAGCAAACATGCTAGACGCGTTGCAGAATCGGGACAACCTCAACAGTACTCTGAAGCCATTATTATATTGCACACGCAGGGCATCTAGAGCTCTCCGCGTATAGTTGGACCACAAATTGCCCGTGTAGAACGCTTTACAATAAGATTTAAACAGAGTTATTTTAACCTCGTTACTACAACGACCGAATCTGTGAGCCAACATGTTGCATCTGGCTGCTAGTGCCCTGCGCTCACGATCCATATCTACCTGGTCCTTGAGATCCTCGGTGACATAGTGTCCCAAATATTTAAATTGGGTGACCCTTTTTAGTGCTCGTCCATTGAGGGATATTGAGGGCTCATAATTCAGATGTTTCCCAGGAGCAGCAAAGATCAGGTATTCACTTTTAACACCTTGGCAATTACAGTTGCCAAGGATATCGGTCTGTAATTCTCCTTGTCCAATTAACCAATGCCGTTAACTCACTACCACACACCACTTTTATTGTATACTAACTACACTACTGCACTGTTCCTTAAACAGCCGTAAATCCGTAACGTTTTTTTTTGTAATTAATTTCGTGTATGTCGGCGCCTGCGACCCTTTGCTTGTCACAGGAATGCCACAGAGTGTCTCAGGCACACACAGGCATCGACAAATAATGAGGTCACGCTTCGCGCTGACGGTATTTTGTTTTATTCGCTAACATAATTATTTAGATTTTAAGTAACTTTAATACTGATTATCTATTTATACTGTAACTGCCCGTGACATCCCATCGCTCGGGCCCTACCAGAATACCAGCGCTGCGACACTTTTTTAAATGTCGCAGCATTATGCTGAGGCCTACCTCAAAATAATTAAAAATAAAACAGAAAGTCCTGCACGAGGCAAAAAGGCTCCTAAGCCTTTTGGCCTCGTGCAGGACTTTCTGTTTTATTTTTAATTATTTTTTACTTCCAAGAAATTTGTTCTTTTTTATATATTTTGTAGGTACTAAAGTGTGTTTATTTTACGATGTGATCTTCCTGTGCGAGTCACAATAAATACTTTGTCTTTCTTGTCCGATATATCCCCAGTCTTATTTTTCACGATTGGCACCACCACTGTTTTAGCATATCGGGTGGAAGGTATGAGTGGCTAATGCAAAGCGCGAAAAACAGCGCCAGCACTCTAGGCAGATGTACCCCAGCACACCTGAGGTGCTCAATAATATATAAAAATATATAAAAAAAACTAATTTTGAAAATCGCGCTACTCAGTACAAAATTATCCGTGGTCTCACATTGAAAAAAGATGTTTAAATACCTACGAGTATTACCTACGCGTCGACTTCAGAAAATCCTCCATTGTTTTCGTCGATTAAAAACTCCTGTTAGACACGCAGGAGCACTTGTTGCCAACTCTATACACATAGATTCAGTTGTCAAGTTTCACCATTCAGTTTGTACTGACGTAGATATCCGACACGTCGCACGGCAGCGACGTGTGTCCGCGTCACGTTATCTGACGTCGCGACGGCGCTGACAAGGGTCCTGCCCGCCGCGGCTTCTTAAGTGGGGTGATGTATTGATGCAGTGTTTAGGACTAGGAAGGTAGTGTGAAGTGACGTGTCTGTTGTGACGTCAGATTGTGTTTGATCTGGAGGTGGTAGAAATAGGTTGAGTAGTCGTGACATAGGTTATGTCTGAATATATGAAGTAATAAGTATATTTTGGGCCGGGCACCAAGCAATATGACCAATATAATGTCCGTGTCAGGTTAAACTACGCTTGTCGCGATTGATGCATGGATGGGTGACTATCATACTATCATATATCTATACTATCTTTACATACCAAGCCCCCGTGCTTTGGAAACCTCTTTGCGCTGTTGGTCCCGGCTGTCATTCGTGGATCTTTGACGGTCGTCGGAAGCCCGAAAGTCTGACAACCAAGGGGTATCGTATTACCCAGTTACCGGGCTGTGGAGGTCAGATAGGCAGTCGCTTCATGTAAAATACTGGTATTCAGCTACATCCGGTTAGACTGGAAGCGGACCCCAACATAGGGAAAAGGCTAGGCAGATTGATTGACTCAACAAACGTAAAATCCTTAAAAAAAAAAAAAAAAGATACCACTAACAGGTACCTCTCATTTGAAATGCTTCCGAGAAATAACATTGTAAATGCGAAAGTAAGTTTGTTTGTTACCTTTTCACGCCGAAGCTACTGCAGCGATTATCCTGTAATTTTGCACATAAGTTGTCGGATGTACAGTAACGGACATAGGGTACCTTTCATCCTGAAAAAAAGTACTGTTTCCTTGGAAAACAACAATAAATTTCTTATGATAATAGATGGCGCCACGTGTCTTTGGAATCCTGATTGAATTATAGTATTACAAGCAGAGTACAACCCGAATTGACTGTCAAACTCTAACTTAACGCGAGCGAAGCTGCAGGCAAAAGCTAGTTTCCTTTAATGATAAACAAAAACATACATCTATACAAAATAACATTGGCCTGTCTCCAGAACAGAAACAACGTTTATTGTATCGGACATATAACGTCCACTGGACGTGTCCGTACAGCAAAAAAACAGCAATGAAAGCAAGTAGGTAAATTAAGTAAATTAGAAAAAATAGCTAAAAAAAGTAGGTTCTGTACTGAATAGAATATGAATCCATGTTATCGTGGGAGTTTTATTTAAGTTGCCCACGAATTACAATTTTATTCAGTTTTTGGCATTTCGCAGGTCAGTGTCAGGTTGAAGGATGACTTACATATGATTTTTGACCGTAGCATATGTGGCCTTACAGAATTAAGAAATCATAAAAGATCAACACAACCCGATAAGTTCATTCAATCTAGGTATAACAAATAACTATTTCATGAAAGAAACATTAATAGAACTTAGAAGGTTCTATTGATGATTTTATCGATCATAATTCTTTAAATACATACGTGTTACGGACGTGAATCATATTTTGTTCAAGATACAGCCTGACACTGACGCGTGCTTCCCTGGCACTTCAACCTTTAACGTTATTCACGAAACCAAAACCCGGCAATTTTGTTACTTTAAATATGTTTCAAAATTTAACATTTACATATTCACTAAATTAGAAACAAAGTTAAAAAAATAACAATGTAGGTAATAATTAAGATAGTCCAGAACGCTCGTCGTACAGTTAGTAGTAGTAGAAAATTAAGAGTAAAATCGGTTATTTTAATCAATCTGGTAAGTGGGTACATCGCAGTAAGTTACTGAGAATGCGTGTCGTTGTACGTGTAAATCAAATGGACGACCGCTATTCATCCGAAAGTTGTTTGCTGTCGGGAGCAAGGCAAATCAGGTTATCGAAATGTGTCACTTTCGATACAATAGCCTGTTGAATGATAGCCTGTCGGATGATAGCCTGTCGATTGATAGCCTGTCGAAAGCTCGAGAACAGCATTTCATTACTAGGTTTTACCAGCAGCATTGCCTGCGTGGACGTCAATTATAATTCCACGGGAACCTACTACCAGCAGGCTTAGCATAACGTTTTCTATTTCGAAGAATACACAGTGCTTTTTCAATACAAAGTGACATTTCGTTCCTTCATTTTTGACATAGCACCGTAGATATCCTTCTACAATCTGTAATTTAGTCTTTCGTTTCTAATGATCTTTGTCTAGGTACTTATAAATGTAGAGTATTTCAGAAGAATATTTCTACCCAAACTGTCAAAATCACACTGACAACAAACTTTCGACTCGAGAGCCACAAAGTATATACGATTATCTACAAAAACATGATTCGTTTAGAACGCATAACTGTGATAATTTATAGAAAACAGAGCTTTCTTCTCCTATTGTACATCATTTAATTAATAGTCATGTCTATTCTTCCGTCGACAAATCGGTGCTCGTGCTTAGCCTGCAGGATAGAAAGTATTATATGTGTTAATTCAGTTTATAAAGTACATGTTTGCCAAATTTCATCCAAATACGTTCAGCCGTTTTTGTGTGATTGAGTAACAAACATCCAAAGGTCCGAACATAATTTTTTTCACATTTTTTTATGTTAGTACACTGAAAAAAAAAATCGGTAATACCAACCGATTTTTCGGTAATATTCACCGTTTTGGTCAGTAAAAATGGAGCCTATTGTCCAAATAAGTAAAATTAACTGAAAAAAAACAGTTGAGTTATGACAGTAGATTTTACTGTGCATCTGCTACTGTTTTCTGGCCGGTTATTCTCACTGTTTGTAAAACAGTAAGTAAAACAGTAAAAGGAAAATTCAGATTTTCCTTCTCCTTCCTCCAGACAGTAAAAAAACAGTAGGTATAACTGAACTATGATAGTACCTATAACTGTCATACAACTTTAAGCAAACAGTTGATTTTACTGTGCATGCACAGTAGCGGGTAATGAATTTCACAGTTACATGTGATGTGAAGGACAGTACTTTTCAATGTGCATGCACAGTAGCGGGTAATTAATTTCACAGTTACATGTAATGTGAAGGTCAGTACTTTTTAATGTGCATGCACAGTAGCGGGTAATGAATTTCACAGTTACATGTAACGTGAAGGACAGTACTTTTTAATGTGCATGCACAGTAGCGAGTAATGAATTTCACAGTTACAGGTAATGTGAAGGACAGTACTTTTTAATGTGCATGCACAGTAGCGGGTAATTAATTTCACAGTTACATGTAATGTGAAGGACAGTACTTTTCAATGTGCATGCACAGTAGCGGGTAATTAATTTCACAGTTACATGTAATGTGAAGGACAGTACTTTTCAATGTGCATGCACAGTAGCGGGTAATTAATTTCACAGTTACATGTAATGTGAAGGACAGTACTTTTTAATGTGCATGCACAGTAGCGGGTAATGAATTTCACAGTTACATGTAACGTGAAGGACAGTACTTTTTAATGTGCATGCACAGTAGCGAGTAATGAATTTCACAGTTACAGGTAATGTGAAGGACAGTACTTTTTAATGTGCATGCACAGTAGCGGGTAATTAATTTCACAGTTACATGTAATGTGAAGGACAGTACTTTTCAATGTGCATGCACAGTAGCGGGTAATTAATTTCACAGTTACATGTAATGTGAAGGACAGTACTTTTTAATGTGCATGCACAGTAGCGAGTAATGAATTTCACAGTTACATGTGATGTGAAGGACAGTACTTTTCAATGTGCATGCACAGTAGCGGGTAATTAATTTCACAGTTACATGTAATGTGAAGGACAGTACTTTTCAATGTGCATGCACAGTAGCGGGTAATTAATTTCACAGTTACATGTAATGTGAAGGACAGTACTTTTTAATGTGCATGCACAGTAGCGGGTAATGAATTTCACAGTTACATGTAACGTGAAGGACAGTACTTTTTAATGTGCATGCACAGTAGCGAGTAATGAATTTCACAGTTACAGGTAATGTGAAGGACAGTACTTTTTAATGTGCATGCACAGTAGCGGGTAATTAATTTCACAGTTACATGTAATGTGAAGGACAGTACTTTTCAATGTGCATGCACAGTAGCGGGTAATTAATTTCACAGTTACATGTAATGTGAAGGACAGTACTTTTTAATGTGCATGAACAGTAGCGGGTAATGTATTTCACAGTTACATGTAATGTGAAGGACAGTACTTTTCAATGTGCATGCACAGTAGCGGGTAATTAATTTCACAGTTACATGTAATGTGAAGGACAGTACTTTTTAATGTGCATGAACAGTAGCGGGTAATGTATTTCACAGTTACATGTAATGTGAAGGACAGTACTTTTTAATGTGCATGAACAGTAGCGGGTAATGTATTTCACAGTTACATGTGATGTGAAGGACAGTACTTTTTAATGTGCTTGCACAGTAGCAGGTAATTAATTTCACAGTTACATGTAACGTGAAGGACAGTACTTTTTAATGTGCATGCACAGTAGCGGGTAATTAATTTCACAGTTACATGTAATGTGAAGGACAGTACTTTTTAATGTGCTTGCACAGTAGCAGGTAATTAATTTCACAGTTACATGTAACGTGAAGGACAGTACTTTTTAATGTGCATGCACAGTAGCGGGTAATGTATTTCACAGTTACAAGTAATGTGAAGGACAGTACTTTTTAATGTGCATGCACAGTAGCGGGTAATGTATTTCACAGTTACATGTAATGTGAAGGACAGTACTTTTTAATGTGCATGCACAGTAGCGGGTAATGTATTTCACAGTTACATGTAATGTGAAGGACAGTACTTTTTAATGTGCATGCACAGTAGCGGGTAATGTATTTCACAGTTACATGTAATGTGAAGGACAGTACTTTTTAATGTGCATGCACAGTAGCGGGTAATGTATTTCACAGTTACATGTAATGTGAAGGACAGTACTTTTCAATGTTCATGCACAGTAGCGGGTAATGCATTTCACAGTTACATGTAATGTGAAGGACAGTACTTTTCAATGTGCATGCACAGTAGCGGGTAATTGATTTCACAGTTACATGTAATGTGAAGGACAGTACTTTTTAATATGCATGCACATTAAAAAGTACTATTATTCACGTTACTTGTAACTGGGCACTAACCATACCCGCAACTGAGCATACACATAAAAATATTATCCTTCACATTACCTGTAACTGTGCAGGTACAGTAGCGAGTATTGTACGTGTACAGTAGCAGGTGGCGTGAAATAAAAAATATTTTCTTTGAGACGTTTATTTATTCTAAAATAATCATATGTATTAAACTTATATTTTTTTAAATATTTAGGTACTGCAAAATAAATGGGAAACAATCTAAAATATTTACACTTAGATAATTTAAAGATACATATTATCAATAACAGAACAACTTTTACTAGGGGACCAAACCCTGAATCGCGAAAAAAAATCAGCTGTTCCCTACAATATGTTCGCATTAACTCGTCAAAATGTATGGAACAGCTGATTTTTTTTCGCGATTCAGGCTTTGGTCCCACAGTAAAAGTTGATTATAATGATGAGTACAATGACCCCTTAAGAGATTTCGTGTATGAACAGATAGACCTTATATGCACATAGTGAATTCAGTCCAAAATTTAAGTACAATATTTATAATTAAGTAGGTACAATACCCAAACAATATAATATCTAAAATATTTAGAATTAAGTAAATTAAAACAAGGTTCGAGGCAAGGGTAATTGCTACTGAAATTAGTCTGAAAATAATCACTTTTAAACTAAATCACATACCTAGCTGAAATTTTTTTCAGAGGGCCTGCAACTATTATGTATGGCTGAATTGTTAACCCTAGATCGAAGTACTTTTCCTGGCGCGTTTGCTGCTGTTCTTGAAGCTCTTGCTCTTCTTCAATATGAAGGATGAAGTTATCGCGCAGTTCTACCGCTGACCTTTTCTTTTTCTTTATATAAGTAGGTCCAAGCAAATGCGGAATTAGCAGAAGAACCGCAAGATTGCTCGTTTCAGGATCTGGGTCTGAAAAATAAATCATTTATAAATAAAGTAATTAAAAATATGTTCGAAAAATTGTTCTATTATTTTGTACTTGATCGACTCGAAACATCTCAGATTCTTACTCTGATACCAAAATAGCTGGAATAATAAAATGTATTTATGGTTACAAATACGAGTAGTTACTACCAATATAACAACTCGAAAAAACTGGAATTTGATATGGAGACAACTTAGACCTGTTGGATTGACACAGGCTACTTTTATTCCCGGTAAGCTCGATTAACACCGCGGGGTGCAGCTAGTCCAGTAATAAAATAAAAATTACACAAAAACAACTCACCACAAGCGAGTTGTTTCAACTCTGCCAGGTATGTGTTCTTTCTTGAGATCTTGTCAAATGCCGCAAGCAACTTTACTTTAAGCAGAGGGAATTTGTCATCGAATGAGGTTTCGTTTCCTGGGTACCAAGCATGGAAGTCGTCAATTAGCTGAAACCAAAATACTGTGATAATAGGATCCTATGTTATTATTATATTAAGATTTTTAGTACCTATACTAATGCATAATTTTATGTAGGTCATGGCCCTCGTGGATCTTGATTAACTTTATCTTAATTTGTTCGGGCGATTTGGTTTAACGAGGTGACAAACATAAACAGACACAAACTTTTGCGTTTTTATTATTAATATGATAATGATACATACCAAGGTATAGCCCCAAGAGCGTCGAATGCAGGGAAATTCCTGGATGTATGATACGTTTTCATTTGATAAAATGCGTTTTAGTCGTTCCTTATTAGTTTTATTCCATTTTTCTGCACATGAACCGTAATTATGAACATTGCTTTTTAGCCATTCTATCATTTCCTGTATCTCCTCGTTAGTGTCATCATCATTGTCAGCAGCAATCAAGTCATCGAAATGAGTTGTAGACCTCTCGCTAGATGAACTGGTAGATGGTTTCGGTGTTAATGTTTTTTCAAGTGAACGACGTGCCCTTGGTTCAAAGACTTTGTTGCGGCGATATTTTGCCTTTAAATTGGTAATGGCATCAAAGAGTCGACCGTGAGCTCGTCCCAATGACCCATTGGGTTTTGTATAATAAATGCTGCTATTCTCTTTTGGAAACACTTTCTCTGTAAGTAAAACAAGTACAGTAGGATCCAAAAGCGGAGTACCAATCTCAAAAAGTAATAGATTGACACTACGGTTTAACTTACGACCTTCTTATATTAAGTAATTTCTATACTGTAGACACACACACTCTCATATGTCTACAAATGATTGTATTCCATAAATTCAACCGTTAAAGGAAATGACATGATAGCTTAGTGGTTCCTGAACTTGGATTAGCGCCATCGTGCGCAACGAGTCTCGGGTTCGAATCCCACGCGCGGTAGGCTAGCCTTTTTATTGTTTTAAAAATCGCTTTTGACTATAGTTTCTTGTTCTATTCGTCTTGTTCACTAAACTCGTAAAACTTTATCAATATACCCACAGAAACCTAAAGAAATTTAAATGATAGTTAACTTACGACTCATTCGACGTGACATATAGAACGGTGTTGGTTGTTATTGTGTGCTAGTGACGTGTGTTTAATCTATTAGCGGTCTTCTAGTTCATTTTAAAATGTAAGCAAATTGAATAATAGAAATGAAAGCGAATATTATTGCGCTGCATAAAAGCGGACTTAAATATCACAAATAACTGATGAAACCGGCCTGAGTGTGAGTATTATGATTTAATTATTTTATTAAGCACTTATTTAAAGTATAACTGCTGATCCTTGTAGTAATTTTTAAACGTTTTATAAATATCATAACGTCTAAATAGAAGAAAAATATAAAATTTCAAAGTAAATTTATTTCCTAGATTAAATATTTATGTGAAATTTATATTTCAAATAATTTTGTTTCTAAATAGTAATACATATTAGTATGTATTTTGTTTAGTAGCCTAACAGTACCCCTTTTTTGTTTTAGTGAAATACTGTGAGTCAGTGGATGAAAAGATATGAGGAAGGGGGTAGCCTTGCCCGTCGAAAGCAAAGTGGAAGACCCCAGCTTATAAAAGAAAGCGACAGCACAAGTGGTTTCAAAAAGACAAGACATTTTGCCAAATTATTCATAGTGCGCCGTGCACTCGACGCAGAAGGTTTGCATCATGGAAAACCAGCTCAAAAAACATAAACATTAACATTAAGATATAAATTAGAAATATTTATTATTATTGACTTTTATTGATTTTAGTAATATTCACATAATATTGTGTCATATCCGTAATATGGATTATTTCGAGGTTTAGTTTCAATCTTCTTTTCGTAATGAAAATGATTACTTAAGCTATAACTTCGATAAGTCCTATTAAATACAATTTGTTAACTTTGAGGTTTGAGAGAACTAACTCACTCGCAGTAGATTTATTCCAATAGTAGTACTACTGAGTCATTTAATTGTATTGTGACAACTTGTCTGCATTTGTTATTTTTACGTGGGTAGATTTGCGTAGAAAAATGTGATTTCTTTAGAGTACCGCACATTGTAGTAATTACAGCACAATATTATTATATTACTAAGATACAATAGCCTGATTATCATGGTTCACCAATTAGCTACTTTACTTCAATAATTGTTCTTTATGAGAAAATAAACTGTTAACAAGAAGTTATTAGTAGTTATTTTTATACCTAATTCATAAAATTATAACGAATAAACATTTTGTAATCACATAATCTTCTTAATCCTTTGTTTAAATAATAATTTAAGTAACTTAAAAAAAAAACATTCTCGTCTAACGAATAATAAAAGAACTGATGAAATTGTTGAAAAGAAAAATAAAAGTCTCTTCGGGAGATTTGAACCCAGACTTTTGTGTTTCTTAATTTAATGACAATACGCTGCGAGCTACCGAGACTTGATATTAAAACGTGAATTTTAGCGATCGTATGAACCGACCAAGGTCATACGTAGTTACTACGTAACACAGTACAGACAGAGACAGAGTACTCTGTGCGACGGTATGTTTTTTGTATCTTTCGACGACAGTGGTGTGTGAGTACCTACTGTGGTGTGCGGTCTGGTTACATCACTTATACACACAGCTGTAGGTACGGCCTGGACCGCGAGTCATAGCAATATAACCCTTAGCATGAGAATGGACTCTTGACCGCGACCGTACATAATTAAAAAATGTGCGAAAATAGGAGTCGCTACTTGTTATAATTGTCGATATTTAATATGGTTTCACAAACTGATTTACTGATTTTACGCATGAAATGAACCTATGTACATATTATGTGTGCTGGTAATTAACAGGTAAGTAATTTAAACTTACTTATTTCTTTTATCCAAGTAATATATGTTTCAGCTGTTACAGGGTCTTCGGATTTGCTCAAAGTGTGTGTGTAGCTATTTCTCGAACTAGTACCTTACGGTTATGTTCTCCCAATGGTTGTTGCCTTTCTTTTAGAAGCTGTAGGCCATCGGGAGTCTTTTCGAGCAGCGTTGTGAGACTCTGAAAACAGGGAAGATTGTTAATGTATAGGTATGAGAGTATAGTCTTAGACTTACAAAAGACCTTATTAAGACCTAGTTAAGAATTAGTTTAGTCTTAGTTTAAACTTAGTTCAGTTTTAGTTTTAGACCGCCTCATTGGCCTAGTGTTTAGTTTAGTTTAAAATATTTATTGATAACGCAGCTAGTAATCAAATAAAATTGTTATCGTGTTACCCAGGGGATGTATTTAATAGCACTTTAAATTTGACAAAAACAGCTATAAAATTGAATATCAACACTTTAAAATAATAATAGGTACATAATCAATAATACAAATCTATAATTTAATAATTCGATAATTGATAGATAACTTACATCGAGGGACATGGATTTGCATGACGATGAGGTGCTTGGTGATGATAATGCCGAACTTCTTGGTGAATTTGTAAGTCCACCAATATTCTCTCCGTACACTTCCACAAGGTTTTCAAGATTGTCATAAATCTGTAAAAAAATATTTACCTATGTTCACAAAAAATCGATGCCAAGGCATGCCTACATTTTTACGAGTATAGATAATTTATTGGTTGCTTACTTTACTACACTCAGTTACATCGGAATTTAGCTTAGAAGCATTCCACTTCAGAAGCGCTCTTTTAAATTTGGCTTGTGGGCCAATAGCTGGTATTAGCACCCGGATTTGCTCATCATCGAGCAAAGACAGCGCCTCTAAGTCAACTTCATGTTCTGAAATAACAAAGATTTATAATACCTAATTAGTCTTGCATACAGATACAGACAGCGGCATCAGACAGCATTCTCAACACAGACGTTCATTAGCAAAATTTATTACTTAGTACAGACAGTAGAAACTCGATTAATCGGACTAATTGTTGTCGTCAGGCATTCGGATTATCGAAAATCCAGATAATCGAATGTATGAAGAATAGCGGGTTTTGTATACCTCTACCTACATAATGTTATGTGTTCATTAAAAATAACAAATAAGTATATTATATTAACGAAAATCAATGTTTATTAAGAAATTATTAAGAGATACATCCAACATACGTTGTACCTACCATTAAAATAATTTTACCTTAATAATGAAATTAAATATTTATGTACCTACCTACCTACGTTTGTAGGTACGATTTCTCAACAATTATGTATTGCGATCGGTAGTCTGGATAATCGCGAATCCGTACTCATAACTGAGGGCCAGATAATGGAGTTTCTACTGTATGGGTAGGTAGTTTATTTTACGTTACGCCCCCGACAGTCTACCTACTGTGCAGTCAGTAGCTCGCAACACAATATAAACAGTTTAAGCTACTGACCTGCACGATTAGGTAGGTACACGATGCAAACAGTTTTTACCCGACTGCGTAGCGTACCTACATCTTAGGCTACGTCCGGACAGAGATAAGCGCCTTGCTTAGCGACTAGAGCCTAGTAGTTGGCGCTCTGACTACATGCTAGGATACACGGTGGCCGCACTGCAGCCAAATTCCACAGAGGTTCTCTTTTAAAAACTGATGCAATTAATAAATTCATCCATTTTTTTCTTTTAAAATGCCTCGCGCTTCGTGACAAAAAACCAACACGTTTGTTTACTTTGATACACGCTAAGCGACTAGCTAGGCACCAAGCGCGCAGTGCAGCCGGTCGCGAACATTCTAGAACGTTCGTTTTATTAAGCTACTCGCTAGGTGACTCGCTAGGCTCTAGGCGCTAAGCAAGCCGGACGTAACCTTAAAGTATAAACCATAAAGCCATAGACCGTACATACATATGAAACATAACAAACGCCACAGAGGTGCAATGGTACAAGCAATCCCATCCCCAACATTTATAGGAAGATTCATGTAATACCGTGTCCACGGGACACACACACATACGAGTACTATCAATTTAGGTAGATCCTACTTCAAACAAAAAGCGTACCTAGGTACCTAGGTACTAGGGTTAAGTAAATTATCTGACTAAGCCTGCCCCGACACGGCGTAACGTGAATCTTCACAAGGTGAAAAATAACATACAGCATTCCTAATAATGTGTAGGTTATTTATTATTACCATTAAACTCTCTTAGACGTGAATGGACTCCAACAAGACGTCATGTCTGAAACATAAAATCTTATTCAATTTGGCACTAAATTGGTAAGGAACGTACGCTGCAAAGTAGGTAAGTACTTACCTAAGTTACTTACCAATAAATTTGTCGAGATATTTCTCAAAGCCCCATTCTATTAAAAGAGATTCCATATTGGTTCCTTTTCTTTTATATTAATAACTTACACAAGCGGATTTCACGGAACACGCACAGACTTGGTAAACTGCTTTGTCAAACTATGCGAAACACGGCTGTACCACACAGCAGAAACAAACTGACTGATGGATAGCGCGGCGCGCAGAAAGAAACTTTCCTTGTGCCCCGCTAGGGATGTGTAAACTAAACATTATCGATTTTATAATTGTAAGGGCAAGGTAATAAATAACTACTTATAAACAAACCGAATTCAAATTCCTGTTGCGCGATATCTAATTAAAATTCGAGTCTAATTTAGTTTGATCACACATGGTCCATGTTAGGTCCACAATGTGAGTTTAGGTGGTAAACATGTAGGCTTAATAGCTAAGTACAATATGGACCCTGTAGGGCACAGCAAAATCAAAATAAAATAATTTTAAAAATAAATTAATGAGATCACATATCATAATCAAGAACAATGATATTTTTAACATAATAATATAGTATATTTTGCTTATAAGCAAAACTAGCGTTTTTGTATTGAAAATTACAATGAACAAATCTGTGGTGTCAAAGTAAAAGGGTAGTAGTACTAGTAGTAAAGTAGTAGTAGGTAGTAAGTGCAAGTGCTTGCACTTTTTAAGACTGTTTTGTTTAAATGTATTTTCTGTGTACAATAAAGAATAAGAATAAGTAGTCATAAATATTGAAAAATGAGTTATTTGCATGATTCGGTATTAAAAATTATTATCTATTATAGTCAAAAGCACAGGAGACAGGAGTCAGTATTTGTGTCAGAATTTCGTAAAACTCAAATTTCAAATCGAGTCTAGTTAGAATTAGAAACAACAAAATACAAAAGAAGAAAAAAGAAGTAAAATGCGCCTGGTGAAAAATTGGGTTTTTTGACTTATCCCTTTTACTTTGACACCACAGAAATATCATTTCAATAACACTTCACATTAAATTAAAATAGTTAATATTAGCATTAAATTATTCATTACAAGCATTCATTCATAAAATGAAATTAAATCATTAATTATTCATTAATTATTTATCTATTGGAAGTCATATTTCCCCATTGCAATAGATTATATAGGTGTTTTAACATTATAATATTCATCAGTGGTAATTAGGATTAGTTCCCTTGGGTTATTTCTGTCTAAAATTCTAGACACACGACCACTATTTAAAAAAAACGTGTTCAAGTTTTGGGAACCATAGCATTGCCGTGAAAATAGGTACCTACCTAAATTAATAGTTGTCAAGAATGTCATAATCATCGAAACTTGAGTTGAGGTGGATACATCACTATCGTGATGCAACGTGCGTTCACGCCCCGCGCCCCGCGCCCCGCGCCCCGCTCGCTCCTTTCCCAATCACGCCACGTTAGACAGTTATTTTAAATGTTTTGCTAGGTTAATGCTACTAAATGTTTTAAACATGGCGAAAGGCCATAAAATTACTTTTCTTTTGTTTAGGTGGCTACTTTAGTTAGGCAGAGATGCAAAATTGCTCTTGTTAAAGAGCAGGGTCTGATATATGTACCTATTTAACCTATAGGTGTGTAGCTTTGATTATATAATCAAAGGTATGTAGGTACTAACCTAGCAGTCTGATAATCTGGAGTACTTAGATGCATCGGGTAGGTACCTAGGTAGGTAATATCAGTGCTCCGCTCCGCCGTCACCCGCGCTCACTTTTGAGTTAGGTAATAGGTATTATACAAAATTGTATGTTATTTATTAGGTACTTAATACATATAGTTAGGTACTATATATAGTTTTCTTACCCCCAATTTGCAAGCTGACAACAGCTAACTACCTGGTTACTTATCTTCCAAAAATAATAAAAAAATAAATCGAACGTCGGGTCGTATCGAGAATACCGGGAAGAGTTCCTGGTCCATAAAGGAGCAAATGAAGTGCGACCTTCCACTTTACACTAAAACGCCAACTCATTAACATGTGTACCTACCTATATGACATCTATACATATAATAAATCTGTAGAAGGGTCAATTCTGTACATTGAAAATATTGAAAAAATAAATAGCGGGGGGTGTTGCTGGATCGATACCAAACCCAAATATGTGATTAAAAAATTTTTTGTCTGTCTGTCTGTCTGTTTGTCTGTCTGCCTGTATATGCTCGCTCTGTAAACAACAGATCGCATGATATCCCGGCAATGTGTTCACTTTTTGTGATTTGTTTTTTTTTTTGATTCTGTGATATTTTAATTTTTTATTTTTGGTTTGACATAGTAGTCTATATTCCTAATTTTCTCTTTTTTTCTTGAAATATTTGTACAAAATATAATACAAAAGTACGGAAGATGAAGACATGCTGCGCCGACCCCAAATAAATTGGGCTAAGGGCAAGAGAATGATGATGATGATTTCTTCAAAATCTAATAAGTAGTATGGGCAGATTCTGTTATGTACCTATACATGTTCTTGCTGAAGTTTAAGTATTTTTCTTTATCTATTTGCAAATGAGCGTCTTTTTTAAGTTTTGTTGGGTTTGGGACCCAGGATAGATCACGAGTTGCATGTATTAAAATTTGCTTTCGTTCATAAACTTCTTCTTAGCGTGCCGATGGTAATCTAAATTGATTCCCCCAGAAATTGACTTCATAGTCGAGTTCCTTTAATACCTACTTAAAGCAAAGATATACTAACAGGTTTTAGTTTAAATTAACAGTAAGTCAGTTAATTAGTATATTATTTTTAGAGGATCTTAGGAATATACTCACTCTTAATTCACGTCCCCATGTAATGTAGGTACCCTGACAATACCAAAAGAATACGCGGTCACGTGAGCGAAGCCGCGGGCACAGCTAGTGGTCAATATGAGTGAAGCATAGAAGTCCAAGCTCAAGATTTTCCAAAGGGCGATGGAGCGAGCATACTTACTAGGCTTCAAACGAATTGACTGAGTGCCCAACATCTTGTTAGGCTAGCCGCACACACTCAATAATATTGTCAATAAAGTACGTATTGTCAATAATATTGTATGTGTGCGGCCTGTATTGCGGTATTGTTTAATAATATTGTAGATTATCCAGAAATTCTGATTTTGTCACGTCAATATCGGGGGGAGGCAGGGGTATTGTCAATCATATTGACGTGTGCGGGCGCGCGGCAATATTTTAGTTGAGGAAAAGATTTCAAGGCAGGCGGACGCTCGTGTTATTTGTTCAAAATGGAAGACGAAAACAGTATCCAAAGCGAAAATAGTATTGATACTGTTGATGGTAGTACCCGTACGGAAAAACACTATTTGACAGTGTTTATTAAAACATGGGAAACTTATCCAGAATTATGGAATACATCCTGCAAAGCATTATTTTTAAAATTGCACTATGCAATTGCAAATTGCGCAATGCTCAATATTTATAAAAAAATTAAAACAAATAGTACAAGAGAAATTAAAGATAATAGTTTTTGAAAGCTGCTATCTTTCATTCTCATGTAATTTTTAAAATCATTTTCTTCTGTAACTCGTAGTTCATTTATTAGATTAAAGTGATTAAACTCAGCTTTTTTTCTCATCCAGTCCTTAATCCATCGTTTCTTTCTTGATTGCCTTTTTTTAGTTAGTAAAATTAATGCAATACTCAATGCAACGAGTTTTTTCTTTCTTTCCATTATGTTAAACGTGCGCACATGAACCTAGCTGCGGAGCGACTGAGTCAGATTGTACCATGAAAAATTGTCAATAATATTGTGTAGTGTGCGGGGATCATTTTATTGATGAAGATTTTGACAATCTTGCATTGACAATATTATTGAGTGTGTGCGGCTAGCCTACGCTCACTAACAACAGGCATTGCCGATGTAGGAGAGAAGACCGCCAGGTTAAAGTGGGATTGGGCTTGCCATGTCAGTCGTATGCAACCCGGAGAGATCAACATCTACCTACCTTATTAATTACTTGTAATTAATTAATTAATTGTAGGTACCTACTTGTCTCGTGTTATTTTTTAGGGTTCCGTACACAAGGGTAAAACGGGACCCTATTACTGAGACTCCGCTGTCCGTCCGTCTGTCTGTCCGTCTGTCCGTCCGTCTGTCCGTCTGTCACCAGGCTGTATCTGATTAACCGTGATAGTTGGACAGTTGAAATTTTCACAGATGATGTATTTCTGTTGCCGCTACAATAACAAATACTAAAAACCAGAATAAAATAAATATTTAAGGGGGCTCCCATACAACAAACGTGATTTTTTTGCCGTTTTTAAAGATAATGGTACCTAAGGAACCCTTCGTGCGCGAGTCCGACTCGCACTTGGCCGGTTTTTTGTAATGTTCTTTATCTGGTGTACAATAAAGCGATTTTGTATTGTATTGTAGTTAAGTACCTACTTATCTTAAGTCCTAGATTAAGATTTATTGTTATACCTAGGGTTGCCATCTCTAAAATTTGGCAACGAGGACAAGATGCGTGAAAACCTTGGATTTTAGAGCCTAGAACCTGGATATGTTAACAGGTTTTTTTAAACATATTCATAAGGCGGCCCCCCGCCTTATGAATATGTTTACAGTGATTTACAGAGTCGGTTCTACGGTTGATCGCGGCTTGCGGGCACAGTGCGTGAGTCGCAGGCGGCCCAAGAATAAATTTTTAAGCCCGGCCAGCACGCTCCCCGGATGCCCTCTAAACTAAGATAAATCCGGGGAAACCCGCCCGGACCGATGGCAAATATAGGTACGCAATAAAAATACCTACTGATTACTGAGATGGGCCAATGCTATAATATAACTCCTTGGCATACAGAAGATGAGAGACGACGACGAGGTCGGCCTCGTAAAAGGTGGCGGGACGATCTTACGGCCGGGAGTGTTGGCAATCTGCGAAAGACCGGGATTCTTGGAAGTTTTCAGCGGAGGCGTAGGTATGTCCAGCAGTGGGAGGATATAGGCTATTATATTAAAAATATGTTCAAACAATTTGTAGTATTAACTGTTTAAATCCTTACTGTATGCTACAGAAACTGTTCAGAAGCAGTAAAAATAACTGTTACGATAACAGTAAAGTCTAAACACGGCAATACTTAAAAGAAACTGCTTGTATCAGTAAACGCTAATGTTCAAACAGTTGATATTA
This sequence comes from Polymixis flavicincta, assembly GCA_949987655.1. Classification (NCBI taxonomy): domain Eukaryota; kingdom Metazoa; phylum Arthropoda; class Insecta; order Lepidoptera; family Noctuidae; genus Polymixis; species Polymixis flavicincta. The sequence continues at coordinate 1,405,917 of OX465171.1, read as the reverse complement.
ACTGTTTAAATCCTTACTGTATACTACAGAAACTGTTCAGAAGCAGTAAAAATAACTGTTACGATAACAGTAAAGTCTAAACACGGCAATACTTAAAAGTAACTGCTTGTATCAGTAAACGTTAATGTTCAAACAGTTGATATTAACTGTTTAAATCCTTACTGTATGCTACAGAAACTGTTCAGAAGCAGTAAAAATAACTGTTACTATAACAGTAAAGTCTAAACACGGCAATACTTAAAAGTAACTGCTTGTATCAGTAAACGCTAATGTTCAAACAGTTGATATTAACTGTTTAAATCCTTACTGTATGCTACAGAAACTGTTCAGAAGCAGTAAAAATAACTGTTACGATAACAGTAAAGTCTAAACACGGCAATACTTAAAAGAAACTGCTTGTATCAGTAAACGTTAATGTTCAATCAGTTGATATTAACTGTTTAAATCCTTACTGTATGCTACAGAAACTGTTCAGAAGCAGTAAAAATAACTGTTACGATAACAGTAAAGTCTAAACACGGCAATACTTAAAAGAAACTGCTTGTATCAGTAAACGTTAATGTTCAATCAGTTGATATTAACTGTTTAAATCCTTACTGTATGCTACAGAAACTGTTCAGAAGCAGTAAAAATAACTGTTACGATAACAGTAAAGTCTAAACACGGCAATACTTAAAAGAAACTGCTTGTATCAGTAAACGTTAATGTTCAATCAGTTGATATTAACTGTTTAAATCCTTACTGTAAGCTACAGAAACTGTTCAGAAGCAGTAAAAATAACTGTTACGATATCAGTAAAGTCTAAACACGGCAATACTTAAAAGTAACTGCTTGTATCAGTAAACGCTAATGTTCAAACAGTTGATATTAACTGTTTAAATCCTTACTGTATACTACAGAAACTGTTCAGAAGCAGTAAAAATAACTGTTACGATAACAGTAAAGTCTAAACACGGCAATACTTAAAAGTAACTGCTTGTATCAGTAAACGTTAATGTTCAAACAGTTGATATTAACTGTTTAAATCCTTACTGTATGCTACAGAAACTGTTCAGAAGCAGTAAAAATAACTGTTACGATAACAGTAAAGTCTAAACACGGCAATACTTAAAAGAAACTGCTTGTATCAGTAAACGCTAATGTTCAAACAGTTGATATTAACTGTTTAAATCCTTACTGTATGCTACAGAAACTGTTCAGAAGCAGTAACAATAACTGTTACGATAACAGTAAAGTCTAAACACGGCAATACTTAAAAGAAACTGCTTGTATCAGTAAACGTTAATGTTCAATCAGTTGATATTAACTGTTTAAATCCTTACTGTAAGCTACAGAAACTGTTCAGAAGCAGTAAAAATAACTGTTACGATATCAGTAAAGTCTAAACACGGCAATACTTAAAAGTAACTGCTTGTATCAGTAAACGCTAATGTTCAAACAGTTGATATTAACTGTTTAAATCCTTACTGTATACTACAGAAACTGTTCAGAAGCAGTAAAAATAACTGTTACTATAACAGTAAAGTCTAAACACGGCAATACTTAAAAGTAACTGCTTGTATCAGTAAACGCTAATGTTCAAACAGTTGATATTAACTGTTTAAATCCTTACTGTATGCTACAGAAACTGTTCAGAAGCAGTAAAAATGACTGTTACGATAACAGTAAAGTCTAAACACGGCAATACTTAAAAGAAACTGCTTGTATCAGTAAACGTTAATGTTCAATCAGTTGATATTAACTGTTTAAATCCTTACTGTAAGCTACAGAAACTGTTCAGAAGCAGTAAAAATAACTGTTACGATATCAGTAAAGTCTAAACACGGCAATACTTAAAAGTAACTGCTTGTATCAGTAAACGCTAATGTTCAAACAGTTGATATTAACTGTTTAAATCCTTACTGTATACTACAGAAACTGTTCAGAAGCAGTAAAAATAACTGTTACGATAACAGTAAAGTCTAAACACGGCAATACTTAAAAGTAACTGCTTGTATCAGTAAACGTTAATGTTCAAACAGTTGATATTAACTGTTTAAATCCTTACTGTAAGCTACAGAAACTGTTCAGAAGCAGTAAAAATAACTGTTACTATAACAGTAAAGTCTAAACACGGCAATACTTAAAAGTAACTGCTTGTATCAGTAAACGCTAATGTTCAAACAGTTGATATTAACTGTTTAAATCCTTACTGTATGCTACAGAAACTGTTCAGAAGCAGTAAAAATAACTGTTACGATAACAGTAAAGTCTAAACACGGCAATACTTAAAAGAAACTGCTTGTATCAGTAAACGTTAATGTTCAATCAGTTGATATTAACTGTTTAAATCCTTACTGTAAGCTACAGAAACTGTTCAGAAGCAGTAAAAATAACTGTTACGATATCAGTAAAGTCTAAACACGGCAATACTTAAAAGTAACTGCTTGTATCAGTAAACGCTAATGTTCAAACAGTTGATATTAACTGTTTAAATCCTTACTGTATACTACAGAAACTGTTCAGAAGCAGTAAAAATAACTGTTACGATAACAGTAAAGTCTAAACACGGCAATACTTAAAAGTAACTGCTTGTATCAGTAAACGCTAATGTTCAAACAGTTGATATTAACTGTTTAAATCCTTACTGTATGCTACAGAAACTGTTCAGAAGCAGTAAAAATAACTGTTACTATAACAGTAAAGTCTAAACACGGCAATACTTAAAAGTAACTGCTTGTATCAGTAAACGCTAATGTTCAAACAGTTGATATTAACTGTTTAAATCCTTACTGTATGCTACAGAAACTGTTCAGAAGCAGTAAAAATAACTGTTACGATAACAGTAAAGTCTAAACACGGCAATACTTAAAAGAAACTGCTTGTATCAGTAAACGTTAATGTTCAATCAGTTGATATTAACTGTTTAAATCCTTACTGTAAGCTACAGAAACTGTTCAGAAGCAGTAAAAATAACTGTTACGATATCAGTAAAGTCTAAACACGGCAATACTTAAAAGTAACTGCTTGTATCAGTAAACGCTAATGTTCAAACAGTTGATATTAACTGTTTAAATCCTTACTGTATACTACAGAAACTGTTCAGAAGCAGTAAAAATAACTGTTACGATAACAGTAAAGTCTAAACACGGCAATACTTAAAAGTAACTGCTTGTATCAGTAAACGTTAATGTTCAAACAGTTGATATTAACTGTTTAAATCCTTACTGTAAGCTACAGAAACTGTTCAGAAGCAGTAAAAATAACTGTTACGATATCAGTAAAGTCTAAACACGGCAATACTTAAAAGAAACTGCTTGTATCAGTAAACGTTAATGTTGTTGTTGATATTAACTGTTTAACTCCTTAATGTATGCTACAAAAACTGTTCAAAAGCAGTAAAAATAACTGCTACAATATCATTTAAGCCTGAAAACGGCAATACTTAAAAAAAAAACTGCTTGTTATAGTTAACGTTAATGTTCAAACAATTGAAATAACTGTTTGGCTCTTTACTGTATGCTACAACAACTGTTCTAAAGCAGTAAAAATAACTGCTACGATATCAGTAAAGCTCTGAAAACGGCAATACTTAAAAGGAACTGTTTGTTTCAGTAAACTTTAATGTTCATTCAATTGAAATAACTGTTTAGCTCTTTACTGTTTTTGCCCATTTCAGTGCACTGTCAGTAATCAATTATTTTAACGTAAAAATAAGTTTCCGGAACCGTTTTTTTTTTTACTGTACAAGAACAGTAGAAAGTCTCGTTTTATTTTTTTCAGTGTAGGATTAATACGAAACTAACATTAACCTACTAGTACTCTCCATCTACTACCCTACAGAGGGAAGCAACGTGTAACAAAGCAGGGCTGCATCTCTTACCCTTATCAAAATATTCTAGTCTGTGGCGTCCCTGCCTCCCATAATATCTGCTTATCTTTTTAATGTTCCTTGTGATTTATTACGAGAATTATTTCAGAAGAATTATGTCAGAGCCTTTTTTTTTCGTGATCTTATTCAAGCGCGGCAATGTTTGGAAGGGACTTGCGACTGTGTAACTAAGAGGTAATTGAAGAGATATTACTCAATCAAGTAATGTTACTTTCTATAGCAATTGATTTTGCGAGAATCTACGGATTATTAGTTGATTTGCACGAATTTGTTGTACTTAAAAATATAAACATTAGTTCGATTTTCCCCTAAAACTAGTTTATTGGTAGCCATTAAAGTTCCACTAAGGCTTCCGCCCAGGAGTGGGACTCCACTTCCGCCACTATCTACCCAGAGCTGCCAAGGACCAATCTTTATTAAAGAAGTCCAGGGCCTAGAGACAAAACACATTTCTGTTAGCGTTCACGCCAAACGCTACGCCAAAATGTATGGGAATGACATTACCTGCGGAAAGGTTACGTCGTGTCCTTTCCGCAAATAATGTCATTCCCATACATTTTGGCGTAGCGTTTGGCGTGAACGCTAACAGAGCTGTGTTTTGTCTAGGCCTGCTGGTCATTCCGCCCGCCATCTCCGTCTAGGCAAAGGCAAACGACATCGCGGCAGGCGGCAGGCCATAAAACTAGTAAGAAAAAAAAACTTAACTATATTTCATGAAATTAAAAACTTGCCAAATGCCTAAAAAGTATTTCTGAAATTCTCGATTTGCGCACAAATAAATTAACTTTGTTATTGAACTTGATTCGCCCGTTTCGGGCGAGTAAATACGTGTGAATCGATTAATGAGCCATATTACTGAATGAAATAATGTTTCTATAGCAATTGATAGCAATAATTAACGTAAAATCAGTTTCTTTGTGCGTAATAAGCCCAGAAACGATCCAGTGTGACGTCAGCCACGAGCACCTACTCCCTAGCGACGTTGCTACACACGTATGTCCCGGTATGAAATGTGGAACTATTACATTCTGTCGGACAAAGGGCGCCATCCTACCTGCCGCGAACCTTCCGCTACGCCTACCCGGGACAGAAAGATCAAAAGGGCCACTCGCAAACAATCCGAGCACGTTAACGCGACAGTCACAGATTAAGACCTATATGCTAACTGTGCCTACAATACTTCAAAAGGATTTTTAGTGTTGAACATAGTTTCTATTTTTAACGATAACGATTGTGGATAACGAAAAAGGCTTTAACGCGTTGTGCCCCCTCCATGCGAATTTTTATAATGTAGTAAAAAGATACGGAGGTAGAGGTGAGATAGTTTTCATGGTTTTCTCGGGTGCTAAAACCAATGAAAATGATAATCCAAGATGGCGGCTGCGAAAATTTTCTTTTTTTTTGCCATGAGTGCCGTTTTTATGATTTTTGAGTGTGCTGCCAATAGTCCGGTCAAAATGAAAATCGGTGGCAAAAAAACACCCAAGACGTTAAACTTCCGAAATCATAGTATTTTTTTTTGGAAGTCGGTAGTTTTCCTTTTTTTAATTAAATTGTTCTAATAGCTGGTCCTACGGCTCATCTCTGCTATGTGGTACTACACCGCTCATTAGAACTGGAATGTAGACCTTTTGTTTGAGTCAAAGGCACATGTAACTGTAGGTAGCAAGCCAACATGGCGCCTGCCATCCTATGGGAACAGCTGAGGGACCGCTCCTGGTCAATAGGCGATGTAGACCCAAGACGAATTGTTCCCCAGAATAGGCGAGCAGTGTTTGTTCAACTATTGTAGCATTTTGAATGTGTTTGGAGTGGTAATAAAGGCTGTTATGAATAATTGAATAAACCACTAAATATACATGCGTTGTGCTTAAATTACCTCCATTTCAAAATTAGAAGAAAAATATCTGAATCAATACTGACCCTTAAATACATATTTAGGCTTTTAAGTCGATTCACGCGGGAAAAGGGCGAACCAAGACGTATAAATAATATGAATACTATTTAAGTTATCCAATTGCACAACTTAAATAGTTAAGTCTATTTCTTAGAAATTATACTTCTATAGGAACTGTATGATAGGAGTTTAGTTTGTTTTGTCGCCACGGTGTCGCAATCCGGGACCACCGAAATATCGGGACATAAATATACATCTTTACTTCAGCTTACTGTAGGCCAGATTTGGCATGTTTATCGCAAAGTAAAATACAAATTTCCCATGATTAATAAAATGATCACATTTGAAGTTTGCGTATTACAAAGCGTTTAGAATTTAGCTAATCAGCATTGGCTAAAAATAGGTCAACCTTCTGGTCACGTGAAGAGTCGACCAACCGCCTGACAATATATTTCAATAAAATCTTATGTTATAAATCAGCATAAAATTTGCTTAAACATGATTGATTCCACTGTTACGGGTGTACAGACGCCCACCAGCACATCAAGCTACTCCAATCTGTCAAATTTATTTGAGACATTTTCAACTTTATACCGTAAGCATAAGGTTCATGTTCAATTGGGAAAATTTGACAGTTTGGGGTAGGTTGACCTGCTGGCGTCTGTACTACTCGTATGTATATGGTGTCATAAATTCATAATTATATTCCTTCCTTCCCCAATGACGCTCGATTGATTTCCGGCAAGTCCATCAAAGAAGATCCTCAATTAATTAATATCACTGCTGTCCAACTGACTAGTGACTAAGTTATTTACGGAAACCAGTAATAATTTTGTTATTAACATTTGTATTGCGATTCCTTTTCAAATCAGCTTAATTAAGATTCATTTTTTATCTATGGAGCTGTTCTGATGAATACCGGAATCGAACCTTTTTGCAGTGGCTGTTTATTTAAACAGCCACGACGATGACGACGGGGTATAAAGTACGTATACTTTGTCTGAATTTGGGAAATATATGCGACTCGCACAAAATTAATTTATTTTGGGCGAATCTACTACTCTAAAAATACGTGTTGGATAATTGGCACGTTTCGAATTTTATGCACTTCATTGCAGTGATTTTTATATATATATATATGGAGAAACTGACTGACTGATCAACGCACAGCCGAAACTACTAAGACTAGAAACGTGAAATTTTGTACACAGCTTCCTTTTATACTGTAGGGGAGCACTAAGAAGGGGTTTTTGGAAATTCGACCTTTAAGGGGGTAAAAAGGGGGGATTTTGTTTGTTTGAAAAATCTTATTCCTTGAGTTAATAAACTTGAAACTTGGCACAAATACTTATCTAAGTAAATTATATAGTTGGTCATTTATTGTTTTTCTAAACTACTCCCTAAATTTGGCTTTTTGGCTGATTGGGGGTGTCAAAGTTTGTATGGAAGAATTTTAACGCGCAGTCTGATTAACTCGGAACTCAGTATTTATACCTAAAACCAAAAATAAAGAATAACGTGTATCAGAGTTTATCGAAAATCTACCCCTAAAGGGGTAAAAAAGGGTTGTTAATTTTACAAGGGATGGTTTTACTGCGTGTCTTGATTAACTCAAAAATTGGTATAAACAACATATATGTCAAATATTGTAAAAGAAACAAAAGCCTTTAAAAAACTTAACCCCTTTGAGGGTGAAAAGGGGGATAATTATAGTTTGTTTGAAGAGTTTTCTGTGGAGAAGTAAATAATATACACCTGAACCATATTATTAAAATCCTGAAACTTGTTGAGGTGGTTTTGTGTGAAGGATAATAATCACATCACTTTACCTATATTGTGGACGTCAGAAGATAAATATTTATCCTACTAATATTATATATGTGAAAGTTTGTGAAGATGTTTCGGTGTTTATTACTCAATCACGCTAAAACGACTGAACGCATTTGGATGAAATTTGCCACACAGATAGATTATAACCTAGATTAACACATAGAATACTTTTTATCCCGGTGGTACGTTCCCGCGGGATAATTTCCGACTTACACGCGGGCGAAGCCGCGGGCTGAAGCTAGTAACTTCTAATTCAAATCGTGCCAATTGCCTAACACGTGTTTCTGAAGGTGTCAATTTTCCACCAACAAATAACCGGCGGCGGCGTGCGAGTCGCTAGCAGAAATGAATAAAATATTTAAAAATGTCGATTCGCTTGATTTGCGAGTGTATATTTGTACTAATCGACGATTTGGAGGTAATTTGGTGTTTTTTTTTCTTATTATTTGATACCCATTGATATTTTAATCTAATACATAAGCTTATCACAAAAATGTAAACTAAATAAATAAACAAATAAAAATAAAAGAACACTTAGGCGTCGAAGTATTCGTCCGCATCGCTGTCATCAGTAAACGTGCCCAGAAGACTGGCAGCATTGCCACGTTGAATGGCAATGCTAATTCTTTGGCCGAAGAATGACTCAGCCCTCTGGTCACGTGAAGTGTCCACCAGCCGGCGAGAAATTTCCTTAAAGAGGAGACGTGCGCTCGGTCTCCATGACCCGAGCGTTTCGACCCCAAACGGCTCAAAACTGTAGTTACCCATAAGGTTACAGTATTTACGCCGCTTGAGGGTCTCAGTAGCCGCAGCAATGGCACCAGCACAGCCCGCCGTGCTAGGAACATGAGATGGCGCAAGGGTGTCGACACAGGTTCCCACACCAGAGGTCTACGTATCTTCCAAGGCAATAACGTCATAACGTCTGGTCTCTTCCCATCGTCACGTACCAAGCCGTTTGGTTCTAATACCACTGGTACGCCGGCGGTGACAAGGGCTCGACGAATAATATCGTTGATGCTGGCGTGGCGTGCTAGGCGACCTGCACTCCTGCAGCAGGACAGGCCATGGTGCCCGAAAATGTCGACAGCTTCACCGTAGTGACACCGATGCGGAGCAACAAAAGGTGCGCCCGAGCGGACATATAGGGAGCCGAAACGATGAGTCATCCATCATAGTACCTATGGTGGATGACGGGAGTGCCTGAAGCCACAAGCCTGACTCCCATTCTCCCACAGCCAGCAGACGAGCACGCTCAACAGTATTAGTTGACGTATTTACTAGGGTATTACGTATAATACTGCAGAGCGGCACGTCCCACTGTCTCTGGGAGGACGGGTTGTCAGGTAACATCGTATTGGGACAAGCCATTTTCCAAGCGTTCAACGCATCAGTCAAACACGGCACTTCAAAATCGACCAGTGATGAAGATAAAATGTTCCTGGTTAATTTATCCGTGCTGTGGACCGAGGAGAGGAAGGTCCGTAAACTTACGAGTATACTTGAAATTTTGCACTAATCGACTACATTTATGGTCACGTATTCCATTTATTTTATTAAGTTTCAGCCCGTAAAAAATTAAAATAAACCACAGGAAAAAAATCAAAAGGTTTTCACCATAACCGAGATAGAACCTTCCTTTGGTGGTTTACCCTAAAAGCTTCGGAGAATACATTAATTAAATTGATCTTCATTTTAGAGCACAAAGGGGGTATCCCTTGTTAAACTTATTACTGGTGCTTCGATTTCTTCGAAGGTTACTCCGGAAAGAGAACAGTAAATGCTAATTGGAAATTTCCTCTGGGTACTAAAGTGTACTACGAAAAATAGTTATGTGCGGTCAGAAAAGAACCCGACGTTTATTTATTTAAAAAGCACATTGTAAACATTAAACTTAGGCTAGAAATAATCTGAATAATTAAAGTACTAGGAATAAAAGAGGGATAAGCATAAAAAAAAACATCCGGAAAAGTGCCCAAAAAGCTGACAGCATAGCCACGTTTTTCAAAGTATTAAAAAAAAATTGTAGTGGTCGAAATAAGACAACAACAAATTTTAAAAAATATTAGCTTTCTGCACTTCTCCATATAAACTTTTACTGTGCCAAATTTCATACACCTCCGTCCGCGTAAAAAGGTGTACAAATATTTTGCTTCTCGCCAATTTATATACCTGAAATGGTCTTTACCTAAATAATATTTTGCTTTAAGTGTCTACGGAGTTTCTAGCTCGTTCTTCTTCATAGGCACCTACTACGCAATGGAATGGGTTTCGTATTTATGACGTACCGATTCAAAAGTGCCTGTAAACGATTTTATTTGTAATGAATGCTTTGTTTTTGAGTTTGAATTATCTCTGCTGAAAATCGAGCGCATAGTTAAGAGAACATTCATTCTCCTGATCGTCTCTCAATTTACTTGTGGTCGGCGCAACATGTGGTTTTCTTCCACACTTCTCTATTAGTCGTCACCTCCGTAGTCACGTTTCTAACCATAACATCATTCACACTGTCCATTCATCGTTTCTTTGGTCTCCCCCTACTCTTTTAGTCATAGACACTAATTCCTCAGTATCACATGCCCATACCATGACCACCGACTTTCACACAACTTTTTAGTTACCGATGCCAATTTCAGACTTCCACTTATTTACTTATTCCATTAATTCGTGTAACACCACACAGCCCTCTTAGCTTAGTATTCTTACCTCAGCTGCATGTAATTACCTTTCATTCATCCCTTTTGTGGCCAAACCATATAGCATAATCAACCTATCATGTTCCCACTGCTGGGACTCAGGCCTCCTCTCGGTGAGAGGGAATGAGCCGTAATCCAGTACGTGGGCCCAGTGCGGGTTGGTAGATGTCATATCTATAAATATAATATATATTGATTTGACCCATATTTGTCATCGTTAATAAGAACGCGAGCTAGAAATACCTACTTAGTTACGTCTCCTATTTCACAAAAGGTTCCACGAGACAAGCCTGGCCTTCTGCTCTGATGGTTACGACTGTGTTCGGAGCTATTGGATGCCGGCAGTCGCACACCGCAGTGACTCCTTGTGACATTCATGTCTAAATATAACCTTTGGCTCAAGTTAATCTGGATTATCTCTCGAACAGGTGAGTTCGAGGTTGAGCGGAGGTTGAATCAGTTCAACTAACCTTCCATTCATGGACACATTGCCCATTGATATGGACACATCACTTTGCGAGAAAATTAGTAATCGACTTCAAAAGTACTACACATACTGAGTGGATCTGTCCAGTCAGTGCACGTGTTCATCAGTAATCATACAGCTCAACTCAGAACCGAAGGAGCTCAAGTAGGTAACGACTAACAAGATGGTGCTCCTTTTGTTTTATCCTCAGGCCATTCCTTTGTACAATACAGCCGTCATAATTATTTTATGTTCACTAAAACAAACATAAATTATACGCAAATATAATGAAAGAAGTTACGCTAATGTTTTGTCATTTAATAATAACGTGGTGTGTTTAGCTTATTGGTCGACTCACACGAATTAACTCACCCACATCGGGCGAATCTTAACTTTAATTTTTTTTTTTACAGGCTATTCGTGTGAATTGCCTGTAAAAAATAAGTAGATTTGTTTTGGTTTCGTTTAATAATAAAGTTAATTTGTTTGTAGGTGAATCGACAATTACTAAAATTCGTTTTAGGCAACTGGTACGTTTCGAATAACAGGTTAGGGAAACAACGAAAAATTAAGGAAAGTACTTCCACAGTAAAATGAAAGTTAGTACAGTTAACTTTATTACTTAAATTACAAAACGTGCTGGTTGCCTAATACCTACGAAATTAACTTCGTGCGAGTATCCTATAGAAATGTTATATTACTTAAAAGTTACGATTCGCCCGATTCGTGAAATAATTCGTGCGAGTCGACTAATAAGCCGTTAGTTTTATGCCGTTCGTACACCACAAACTAAATAGCTAACGGGTTTTAATGAAGTGTCAATTGCACGTCAGTTATTTGTGCTCGTTATTCGGGACTAGAGTTGTGATTAATTGCGGGACGTTTCAAATAGAGGAATATGTTTTTGCTACCCGACTGCTGTAATGAAAAAGGAGGGTTGTGATTTTCACCTGTATATGTGTGTGTTCAGCTGTACTCTCATGGTTCCCTCATAACATCTAAACTAGCTATAGGTTTTTTCTTTTAGGGTGTGAAATCATGAAATAACGTGGCAAATAAAGGGCGTGTCAGACCCACCCGTGTTCCTTCAGTTGCCTGTATGCCAGGGACCACGGTATCTCTTTCGAGCAACCCGCACCCCTGGCAAGCATCGGCCTTTGCGGATTCCACCAATTGGTGCTGAGATCTCGTTGAGGAACGCGTGTAACATAAGGCGCCGTCGACGCGGGCTTGGTCCTTACCGGACGACGAGCTACCCATTGCTCGTCGTTCGCAAGCACGCGCCTACTGTGACCGGGAATTGGCCTGGTATTCCCACCGCCCAGGGCGTCTCCTGCAACGACTAGGGCCATGAGGGCGCATAGATTGCCTCTCCCTCACGTGCGCCGCCTCCCCTTTCGCGTGCATTACTGCTTCGCAGAAGAACTATAGGCATCATTGGAAGCGTCTTGATCGTCCGCTGTTGATAAGCTGTAAGACGTCACATACAAGGGTCATTCTCAGGAGACTCATTATTTGGTTGACTTCGGTGTCATTTTTGTTTTCTAATTTAGGCATGAAATGTAAAATCTAGAGTTAACACTCTACTACTAACATGCTTTAAATTAACTCTAGATTTGATATTTCATGTTAACAAGGCCTAAATTAAAAAAAAAAAAATTGACCCCGAAGTCAACCAAATAATGAGTCTCCTGAGAATGACCCACAAATGAATATGGAGACCGACTGAGGACATAAAGTGAAGAACAGAACAAACTCATGTCATGTTTTGTATCAAATGGCTTAGTTAGCACATTTGAAAAAAAATATATAATAATTCAAACTCAAAACATTTATTTCAATTAAAAAAATATAACGTTTCAAACTATTATGAATATTCAATATCTGTGAATCTGCATATGTACCATATTTGCTGTTCATTAACAAATCCGTACGGTTTTAGTCGTAGTTTTTTACTTCCCTGAATATCGGACACATAAGTACCTATTGCACAGCGATATGAATATCTTATTCATCATCTGCCTAGCATTTTCCCATCTATGTAGGTATCGGCTTCCAGTATATCAGGATGCAGCTGAATACCAGTATTACATGGAGCGACTGCCTATCTTATTTCAATGACCTAGTTACTGGGTAACATGATACCCCTTCGTAAGACTGGTTAGCAGACTTTCTGGCTTCTGTAGGCCCGTAACGACGTGCTCGACGTGATTTTTCAAGCCACGGAGTGGTTTTGGTGTGTAAAGATGGGCACCCATCCACAGACCAAGCGTAGCTTAACCTGATCGATCCACCCGTGCGACAGTTATTAATAAGCCACAAGCCAAGTTTGCATGTGACATAACAGAATTCTTTAAATGATCGCTGCTAGATCGGACTGGCACTTTCAGTGACACTAGATGGCGACAGTCATCGGACTAAATCTACACTAATAATCCCATGCTTCCCTACTAATATTATTAATGCGAAAGTAACTCTGTCTGGTTAGTCTGATTACGAACCACCCCACCTACCCCTCCCCCCCGAACCCGTGAACCGACTGTCTTGATATTTGGTAGAGATATAACCTGGGATATTGAGACCTTCTCCTTACATAGGCTAAATTTTTACGCGATAGCAGACATCCACGCGGGCGGAGCCGCGGGCAAAAGCTAGTAAAATAAAGAGGTAAAGTTTTCGAGTTTGTTTGGTAATCTCTGGAACGTCGAGTCGAATTTGAAAAATTATTTTGACATTTGGTAACCCAATTATTGAGGAAGATTATAGGGTATTTAACATCACGCTATAACCCTTAGGAGCCGAGCAAAATGAAAAAAGAAGTCGGAGAGAATGGTACCTAAGTGTAAACGAAGTTATAGCGCGCTTAGGCGATGGGATACGAGACCCGTCGAGCATTTTTTTCATGTAATTTTCGTCATGCTTTTTGCAGAAAAAAGTAGAACTGAAGCGACAGTGCAGGCCTTGATCACGTTTAGACGAGTGCTCGTTTTGAAACTGCCACAATCGCTGTGTATTCCCCGAATCAAATACAATGCTAAAAACTAGACTAATCGCGCTATAAAAAGTATGAAAGAAAAAATAACGTTTATTTCAATTACATAAATTTTTAACATACGTGATTTTGGAGATCATCTTTTAGAGAAGAAAACATTCTCATCTGACAGCCAGGTATACCCCTTTGCCCTAAAGCTTAAGATTGTAAGAATATATATTTTTAGGGCATACGACCACGGCTTTCAGATGAGAAAATTTTCTTGTTTCGTAAATTTTTTTTCAACAGTCAGGTTTTAGTTTTTGAACTTACTTTTTATTTTGGGGTTACCTCAAACATATTAATTCGTGTGTGTTGGATCATTCGGTTCCCTAGAAAATGGTTGAGCTGGATGGTGCTGATCCATGCGTCAAGTTCGTGAACGGGCGCCGTCGGTTGAGACTGGTCATCTCTTATCTGCCATGGCTTATTTTTTTTTATTTTTTTTTTCATTGTTCTCATATATAGAAGCGTCAAGAATAATGTTCCCAAAATTTTGTAATACCCACGATTTAAAAGAGTGTCCTTGGAGTTTCTTGCCTGTTCTTCTCCAGAGAGATCTACGTTTTTGGAATGGGCACCTAGCTTCAACTTCGATTTTTGTTTGACAATTCAAAAGTGCCTGTGAAAGGTTTAATTGAAATAAATGCTTTGAGTTTAAATTATTATATATATATTTTTTTCAAATGTGCTAACTAAGCCATTTGATACAAAACATGACATGATTTTGTTCTGTTCTTCACTTTATGTCCTCAGTCGGTCTCCATATTCATTTGTGGGTCATTCTCAGGAGACTCATTATTTGGTTGACTTCGGTGTCAATTTTTTTTTTTAATTTAGGCCTTGTTAACATGAAATATCAAATCTAGAGTTAATAAGCATGTTAGTAGTAGAGTGTTAGTTCTAGATTTGACATTTCATGCCTAAATTTGAAAACAAAAATGACACCGAAGTCAACCAAATAATGAGTCTCCTGAGCATTGACCCACAAATGAATATGGAGACCGACTCCACAACCCTGTTACTGGGTAATACGATACCCCTTGGTAAGACTGATTGTCAGACTTTCGGGCTTCTGACGACCCGTAACGACTGTCAAAGATCTACAAATGACAGCCGGGACCAACGGCTTAACGTGCTTTCCGAGGCACGGAGGAGTCTTGGTATGTAAAGATGGTCACCCATCCACGGACCAACAGCGGCAAGCGTAGCTTAACCTGGCCGATCGACCCGTGCAGCTAATAACTTAAAAGAGTATTAAGAACAATAAACTTCCAAGCTGATTGAGAGCTTCCGGTCTGCACCAAGTGCGAAAAGCAACTGATAGAAATCCGACGACTGACGACGCGAAGTTCGCTGTACTAAATAAACTAGACAATACAATGTGTATGAAATCTGTGTTATTTACTAGAAAATTGAGAACTGTATTGTAATAAAGCCGACTGTGAGAGTGTTTAAGAAATTAAATAAACATCGAATTTTTCATACCTTTTTTTACTCTGGATTTTTTACCCTCGGTGTTCAAACTGACCATTGAGAATCTAGTCGTTAGACGCCTTGCCGTTCGCACCACGCGAATTTTTGCTATGGCGAATGTCCCGTGGCCAGGCCGTAACAGAGTGCAGCACGACTGAATCTCAGCAAGTCGAAAAAACACAGTGTTCAGTTTCAAACTGTCGGCGCTAAGCAGTGCGTTGTAGATCCAGTGCTCGAATAATCCGTCACGATTTTCGACATGCAAGGAAGGTACCTACTAATGTTCTGATATGAAACAGATACATAAGTACCCCACCTTGAGTCTCACTTTTACTTCTGTTTAAAGACTTGGCGATCACCATTATAACTTAGTTTCATGTTGTTGTGTATCTTTACAAAATGTCCGAGAAACCCCTCAATGCGAGTTAAATGTTCCTAATTCTTTTTTATTAAATTCTCAAGTACTTAGAGAAAGACGCGGGACGACGACGCGGCGCGGGGCGTCTCAAACATTGACAATAAGAATTGAATTACTTCCTGCGAGTCTTGTGTCAAAAATATCATCGATATCTTGTTACATTCCATTTATAATTAGATTCTTGTTGCTATACGTAATTCAGTAATTAGAGACTCCGATCGAACAACTTTTATGGCTTTATTAGGTAATTCCTACTCATCATTAGGCGCGCGGCCTCAATCTGAATTTTGTTTTTTTTACAATACACTTGCTTTTTGGTCGATTAGCACGAATTTACTCGCCCTAAAAGGGCGAAGCGACACTTAAATAATATTGTAGTTAATATATTTGTGGGCGAATAGACAACTCCGGAAACCCGAATTAAGTAATTAGCACGTTTTGTATTTCATACATTAAGGTTTCGAAAATCTCTAATAAGCACGTTAAGTCGTTGGTCCCACCTATCATCCGTGGATCTTTGACAGTTGTTACGGGTAGTCAGAAGCCTGAAAGACTGGAAACTAGTCTATGACTGGTTGTCACACATTCGAGCTTCCAACCAGTCACTGGGTACCTAATGCGATACCCCTTGGTAAGACAAGCGGAATCGTATTACTCAGTAACTGGGTTCTGGGGTCAGATATGCAGTCCGTCCATTTAAATACTAGTTTTTAGCTGCATTCGGTTAGACTGGAACCCGACTCCAACAAAGTTGTTAAAAGCTAGACAAATGACGATGATGTAAGACGAAAGATATTTTAAAACCACAACATCTTCTTTCAAAATAAGATTCCTCTCTGCTCCCTCTTTTCATTGAGTGAGAGGTACCTAGTAGTATTATCCCGCAGCCCGTATTTTTGTATTTTAATGTAAATAACGCCAAGCAAGGGTTCCCTCCAATATTTGTTGGCAACTTTTTCCATTCCGGTATAATTCGGCTGATGAGCTTAGCTCAACTTGTTAGAATCCTTTTATGTTTGGTGCAAGAATTTGTTGGCTAGCGTTTTTTTAATTCGTTTTTCATGATATTAGCCTTGTGGCCTTGTGGTTTTTAAATGTAAGGAGCTTTTGGTTATTACAACAAGCCTGAATTTTTTCATCTTTTCACAGTTCGTTTTAATGAAAATCTGTCAGATGAGTACTTTATGCGAACTACCCTTTCCTTTCTTTGCTATTGTCCGTGGAATCGTGTTGAGCTGCACGATTACTGACAAACGCCTGCACTGACTGGACAGGTCAACTCAATCTGTGTGGCTGTTTCCTCAAAAGGCCATTTCAGACACCAATCTACATGGTCTTCACATAATTTGATCAAGATTATGTCTGGACTCTAAAAGAGACTCTCGAGTTTGTTTCGGGCTTTATTCAGAAAGGAAACGACGTCCACATCTAGTTTTAAAATATGATTGACGTGTAAAATGTATTTAGTCAAACCTACTTACAGAAACAAAATCATTTATCATTATCATAGCCCTGTGGTTTTAAAAGTTGGAAGATTTATGTTATTTTAAGCAGGGTGGCTCTTTTTTTTTTGGCTTACCCAAATAACAAAGTGAGTAAATAACGTTATAATACCTTTCTGCTGCAATTCCGAAACATTATCATCCTTCTCTCCAACGGGACGTTAAAAGCGTGAAACTCTGAAAACCAGTCTTACCAAGGGCTATGGTTCTACCTAATACTAGCAACTAGGTTGTGGAGATCAGATAGGCAGTCGCTCTATGGAAGTACTGGTACTCAGCGGCATCCGTTTGGACTGGAAGCCGCTGGAAGCCGAGCCGAAAAGCAAGCAGATGATGTTTTTGTATGGCGAGAAGGCTGATCTTCTCCTCATCCATAATCTAAGTGCTCTGCATATCCCTAACTCAGCTAACCACATTCCTACAAGAAACGGGACGTGCATTATTTTTCCATAGCCTCTGACATCATTTCATGTAAACTTTGCTTGATCATCTAAGTCAAATCTTAATTCTCAACGCTTCCTCATTCGTTTGCGCTCAGCTCGCTCATTTCTTGCCACACGTCCTCCAATCAAACAAGAGAGCGAATCAAACGAGATCAGTGATTGGTCCACTTACAGCAGTAACCTTATTCAAATGTCTCGTTTATGTTGGTTTCCTTCTGTGTTCAAAGTTAGAAACTATTTGGTTGATCCGTAATTTCATCAGTTTTATCGCCGGTAGCCGCGAATTTCAAATTTTCTTAATTTTTTTTTCAATTTGCTGTCGGTGTCAGTTTGTATGTTTATTGAAACTAGTGGTCGCTCAATCGTTGAAATTCGACCATAATTAATTTAAACCTTAATGTAGATATTTTAAATGCATTATTATATAAAAGTATTACTTTTCTGCACACCTTCTCGACATAAACTTTAATTAATAGACACTCTGTCCGCGTTATTATCGTAAAAAGTGGTACATTGCTTAAACTTCCCGTATATGATTCGCGAAATTTCATGAATTAGTCATTAAATGGGATACTTTGAGCTTGGAGGGTTGTACATGATTAGAATTATTGTAATTTTGTAAATATATATACGTGTCACGATCGCGAATCTTATTTCGCTTAACATACAGGTTGACAAAAGCAAATTGCAAAAAAACAAAAAGTATTTGATTTGTTCCCAATTTATATCTGTTATAATTTTTGTTGTTTATACTTTGAGACTCAAAAGCCCAACACAGATCTCAAAAGTTTCCCTTAACTTGTGTTGATCTAAACTCCGAGCTATCCTTAGTTTTTATCCAACAAAGACACAGCAACAACATTTCGTAGACAACCTTATACCAACATTAAGAAGGTACAACAACAAACAACAGTTGGTTGAACAGAAAACAGAACAAGGCCCTAACAACAACAAAAACAACAGACAAGCGGAAAACACTTGGTTTGCGGCATCAGTCGCGATAGCTTTCAAAGAGAATAATATATTTAGGATAAATAAAACAATGGAGGACGCCCACTTAGAATTTTACAACAGACGAAACAATAAATACCATTGAGGTCACGGTAGAAAGTCTCCAAAATAACGCAAAAATTACGAGTCAACCGATTTATCTCCCGTTCGATAGTAATAAGAAAACACCTTTTCAATATGAATATTATTGTATTAGGTAATTTAATACACCAAACTGTGTGTATGATTATTTTCTTTTTATATACCTGTACATATATATTATTATTTTAAAACCAGTAGTTTTTAAATTATAAATAAATACATAAAATTATGATAAAAATTGCAATAGCAACTTTAGCAAACTAATTATATTTAATAACTCAATGTATTATTATTAAGAACTTTTTGAACAAGTATTTCGTTTCGAGGCTCGACGAGAACTGCCGGCCAATAAAAAACGAGACTACAAACATCATGTTTTCCATTCATTCCGTTAGAAAAAAACGGTTTTCTTCTTTTCGATTACTGTCAATTGAGATACTTTAAATTTCACAAATAGACTTATCCAGAAATCATTTAAGGAAAATCACCTACTATTTATGTTATAATTAGTACCTGTTTAAAATTAACAAATCTTACTATGGAAATCATGACAACAGAAGTATGTATATCATCTTATAGCCTTTTGCACTTGGTGTCTGCTAACGTAGGTACCATTAAAACAAAACATTTGCAAAAAACCAACGAATCGGAAAACGGTGGCAAAAAAATTAGATACAGATCTAAAAACACCGACTTCCGAAGTTAAAGTCTCTTTATTTTGTGGTTAAAGTTATTTTACTTTGACTGTTTGTCCTGATATGGGTATTTTTTCTTGCCTGATTTTTCAATTTTTATTTAAGGTATAGCTACCCCACACCATTGCTGGCCATTATATATACAAAAGAAACAGGAAGTATTAGAATATCAAGATACATGAAGTAGAATTATTACCTACGGATTCTCCAAGCTAACGCAAAAATTACCCTAAAAAGTAAAAAAAAAAAATTAAATGCCTTTATACATAAAAAAGAGCAGTGAGTGTCTGTACACTCACGACTACGTCTCTGTAGACGTGGTCGCTCACAATGGGCCTTATCAGAAGGCTTAAAGTCACCCAAAGGGCAATGGAGAGGGCTATGCTCAGAGTTTCCCTACGCGATCGAATCAGAAATGAAGAAATCCGCAGGAGAACCAAGGCAAACGACATAGCCCGAAGAATTGCCAAACTTAAGTGGCAGTAGGCAGGGCACATTGCTCGCAGAACAGATGGCCGATGGGGCCGAAAGGTTCTGGAGTGGCGACCACGTACCGAAAAACCTAGAGTGGGAAGGCCTCCCACAAGGCGGACCGATGACCTTGTGAAGGCCGCGAGTATCCACTGGATGTGGGAAGCACAAGACCGGTGGAAGTGGAGGAGCCTGGTGGAGGCCTATGTCCAGCAGCTGACGTCTTTCGGCTGAAATGATGATGATGATGATCCATAAAACTAAAAACGAAAATTGTCATACAATTGCCAGAGATATTGGGGAGCATAACATACCACAAACTACTCAATTATCCTATAATGTTCCCACTGCTCGGACACAGGCCTCCTCTCGATGATAGGAGTGAGCCGTAATCCACCATCGGGCCCAGTTGCACCCAACTTGCGTGCCACACTACCAATCAGAATGTTAATCGTATTGAAGGATACTACTAATCCATTGCTTCACAATCATGTTAGAAAAATTGTTTGCTCAGCAACGTAATTATTGTTACGAGCTAGGGGTTCGTGACAATTAAAAACTGCCGATATGAATTACCAAAAATAACACTTTAATTAAACTCACTAATAACACAACACACTAGCACTACGAATCACTCCTAAGTCGCACTTGAAGATCGCTTTAGATGTTCTCGCATGTATCGCTTCCAATGAACTACCCCGAGACGCGCTCCGTTCCCGCTTATATAGTCGGCCCTCGGATAGTTCCAGAACCTTCTACCGTAGAAGCATCTAGAATGTTCGAGTACATATCGGCCCTGACCGAACACATGTCGATAGTTCCAGAAAGTTCTAGCATCGAACTTTCTAGAAAGATCTTGACCATTAATTCCGCTATTCGATAAGAGATGGCGCTAGTGGTAACCAAACATCAATCGTGCGGCTCAACACTGCCCCCACCTAAGAAATGCTCGTCCCGAGCATTATCGGCCCCATAATAACGCGCCAGTCGATCCACGTGGACTATCTTAGGAGTACCTCTTGCACCTTTCTGTATCCGGTAGGTAACGTCATTGATCTTTGTCACAATCCGGTACGGTCCGTCCCAGTTAGCTTGAAGCTTAGGAGATTTCCCTTTGCTGCGGACGGGATTGTGCAACCACACTAGTGAACCTTCGTCAAACCCTTTATTGTTCATTTTGCGGTCATAACGGGTTTTCATCTTTTCAGACATTTGCTGGCCTGATTGTCTGACGTGCTCATAAATGTCATTCATCTTGTTCCGCAAGTCATTCGCATAATCGGTTATCCTGCGTGGGGCATCAGGTGGTATTCCAGTGATCAGGTCTGCAGGCAGCCGTAATTCCCTTCCAAAGTTTGCGAAAGCTGGTGTCACCGATGTGCTTTCGTGAACAGCACTTCGATATGACAACAAAAACGGTTGTATGTACTTGTCCCAATCTCGTTGCCGATTTTCCACAACTTTTGCTAGGTACCTCTCTAATGTCTGATTAAATCGTTCCACCATTCCATCCGATTGTGGGTGGTAAGAAGTTGTTCTTGTTTTATGAGTACCCATAACTCGACAAGTTTCCTGGAATATTTGAGACTCAAAATTCCTTCCTTGATCACTGTGAATCTCTAAAGGTACTCCAAAACGACAGAAGACTTCATGAACTAATTTATCTGCAACTGTCGAAGCTTCTTGATTTGGAATGGCGAAGACTTCCGGCCACTTAGTGAAGTAATCCATCACAACCATGAAATACTTGTTACCACTTTCACTTTCCGGAAACGGCCCCGCAACGTCAAGGGCTATCCTCTCCCATGGTGCACCAACATTGTACAATTTTAATGCACCTCTGCTTCGCGTCTGAGGTCCCTTTACAGCTGCACAACTTGTATATTTGCGACACCAGTCCTCGACATCGTCCCGACAGTGGACCCAGTAAAACCGTTCTCGTATCTTCAGTAGAGTCCGTTTTACTCCCAGGTGACCTCCTGAACAACCATTATGGTACAGCTGCAGAACATCCGGTACTTGAGATTTAGGGACTACCATTTGCAAATGACAGCTGTTTCCCCGAGCATTTTCCCATTTACGGCACAGGACTCCATCCTGAATCACCAAGCTGTCCCATTGGGCCCAATAGCTCTTTGTGACCGAACTCATTGCTGAGACGTCGCTCCACTTGGGCTTAGGAGATTTGGCCTTCATCCACTCCAGAATCGGCCTGATTTCCGAATCTTCCTGCTGTGCACGTTGTAGGCTTTCCTTCCACTCGTTGCTGAGGTCTGTCCTGAGCATCCTCACAGGTACTACAGGTGAACACCATGAACTTGATGAAGGTTCAATAACACCATCCGTCACCATTCCCTTAATCATGGTTTCCGGTTCCTTTTCGCAACGCGCTACCGGCAATCTTCTTGGCCGCTGACGGATAGGCAATTCTTCCCTTTCTGCAGTTCGCTTAGGGCAACTGGATCGAAGGTGGCCCCTTTCCCCACAGCCGTAACACCTAGGGCTGTATCTTTTACGATCGCGAACTGTAGCCACTACAACCTCCCTGACGCGATGGGAACGATGATCCTGCCGCACAGCTTCCACCTCCAGTGCATGGGCCAAGGCGTCCCTAAGCGTTCCGTGGTGACCGAGCCTCACAGCAGCTCTAACTTCAAGGTCCCGGATGCCGTCGATGAATGCCTGCACCAGGTTCCCATCAATAAGCGCAGGTACAGACTGGTACGCTTTTCGAACCAGCTTCTCCACTTCAAGGGCCCACTGCTGCAGGTTTTCGTTACTGCGTTGCACACGATCCTTGAGCTGCGCACGAAACACGTGTTCCAGGTGAGCGTCGCCATATCTAGCCTCCAATGCCTCGAGGAGCTGCTCGTAAGTCACTTCCTTACCGAGAGCTTCCAGCACATTTAAAGCCTGGTCGCGCAGGCCTAGGGTGAGGGCAGTCATGGCCTGACTTTTATTCCACCCGTTCGCCTTCATGACAGCCGCAAACTGAATTTTGTAGGCCGACCAGGAAGAAGTCCCGTCGTCGTACGGCGGCACTTTGAATCCACGTAGCGAAGGTGTTATAGCTACGGGAGCTGCGATTCCATCCCCAAGTTTGAGGTTACCCAACTCTTGCTTCACATCAGCAATGACGTCACTAAACTTGCTGATCTGAGTTTCAGCTTCTGACAAGCGGTTGTCATGCTGGGCAACCTTCTCCTTCACCTCCTTCATGTCTTTCCCGAAGGTTGCGTGAAGGTCCTTTATGAGGAGCATCTGCTCTTCCTGTCGGTGCACCTGCTCCTCCTGTCGGCGGGCCTGCTCCTCTTTATCCCGTTTGAGCTGTTCCTCCTGTCGGCGGGCCTGTTCCTCCTGTCGGCGGGCCTGCTCCTGCAACATCATCATCAGAGCAGCAAAATCTGGTGCTGGTGATGCTGGAGCAGCTGTGGACGAGCCGGCTTCCGTGCTTGGTAGCTGGCCCTCCGACGCCTGTGACATTGCTCCACCAAATCGCCTCTGGTCCGTCTCCTGCTGGCGTTGATTCCGGGTACGGATACCCTCCGTGTCGTCTTTAGGTAAAATCGGCATGATTTTAATCCTTGCTTCTGACACCAATTGTTACGAGCTAGGGGTTCGTGACAATTAAAAACTGCCGATATGAATTACCAAAAATAACACTTTAATTAAACTCACTAATAACACAACACACTAGCACTACGAATCACTCTTAAGTCGCACTTGAAGATCGCTTTAGATGTTCTCGCATGTATCGCTTCCAATGAACTACCCCGAGACGCGCTCCGTTCCCGCTTATATAGGGCCCTCGGATAGTTCCAGAACCTTCTACCGTAGAAGCATCTAGAATGTTCGAGTACATATCGGCCCTGACCGAACACATGTCGATAGTTCCAGAAAGTTCTAGCATCGAACTTTCTAGAAAGATTTTGACCATTAATTCCGCTATTCGATAAGAGATGGCGCTAGTGGTAACCAAACATCAATCGTGCGGCTCAACATTATCTATATTACCCCTCGGGTTGGTACATTTACATGTCTTGGAATGTTTGGTTCTAGTACATGCCAGTTTCCAGTTTCGCAGAAGATACAGCCAAAAAAAAAAACAGACGTATTGAGAACCGCCTCCTTTTTGAAGTAAAAATAAAAACATACAGATAAAAAGGCTATCTTTCTCGCACATATTCCATTGTTCTAATATGCAACGCATTGTAAGTATATCTAGTGTAGGAAGCCTCAAACTCGTTGACACCAGTTACCATCGCCCAGTGTTCGCGCACGTCAATGCAATGGCGCCTTGTGCTGACAACCTTTGTCAATTCGCTTGATGAACTGGCATTCCACCCACTTACGATGAGTTGAATCGTATCTTATGTTACATTGTGCTGGAACGTGACGCGTATCTGATAAATTGTGCTTCATTACGTGAGCGTCTTCGCAATGTATACTTCGATCCTTCACCATTAAATACACTTTATTTAAAAAAGAAAGACAAATCTAGCTACTGAACGGTGTAGTAAGTAAGTACGTGTTTTTTTTTTTTTGTTGTGTTGTTATCTTTTACTAAGTTTATAATCCAAAAGATCATTTTCTATTTCTACCTCGTACTTGTTGACAGGTCTACACTGTCCTCTCATACTTGTTAACACCGTAATTTGAAACATTGTAAAAGGTAATTATTTAAAGAATACCTAACCGTGTAGTTTACCTAACCGTGCCACGATTGCGGCGGTAAGTCCCCTCTTTGAGGAGTGGTTTGAGAGGCGGCATGGCGTCCTCACCTTCCGCCTGACGCAGGTCCTCACCGGACACAGTTGTTTCGGGAGGTTCCTGTTTCGGATAGGGCGGGAGGAAACGCCCGGGTGTTTCCACTGCCAAGATCGCCCTGAGGACACGGTGGAGCACATGGTGGCGGTTTGCCCGGCTTGGGTGGAGCACCACCGTGTCCTCGTGGAGGCGATCGGCGGCGGCGATCTCTCACGTCCGGCCCTGGTCCAGGCCATGGTACGGAGCGAGAGGGCATGGGTAGCCGTCACTTCCTTCAGCGAAGCAGTGATGCTCGCGAAGAGGGAGGCGGCGGACGTGAGGGAGAGGCAGCATATGCGCCCTCGCGACCATAGCCGCCGCAGGATACGGAGACGCCCTGGGCGTCGGGAATCCCAGGCCGATTTCCGGCCACCGTAGGCATGAGCTTGCGGACGGCGAGTAATGGGTAGCTCGCTGTCCGGTAAGGACCAAGCCCAAGTCGACGGCGCGTTGTGTTCCACGCGCGCCTCAAAGAGATGTCAGCACAAACGTGATGGGGCCCGCAAGGGCCGATGCCTGCCAGGGGTGCGGGTTTGTTCGAAAGAGATACCACAGCCCCTGGCTTACGGGCTACTGAGGGAACACGGGTGGGTTTTAGTCAGTAAAAGTCTGACACGCCCTCCTGCTCCACCCAGAGCGGGAGAAGCTATTTGATGATTTCACAGCCAAAAAAAAACCGTTTAGTTTTTTGCTGGCGCGATAGGAAGGCTCTTCTCCGTAGGAATTGAGACTGAATGGAACCGTGCACTTAGCTTCTGACGTTTCATAAGTGTCCATGTATGTTTATAAAAAAAATATTTTTAAGGCGACGATAGATGACAGCTACCTACAGCGATGCACTGCCGCCCGTCGCTCGCAAGAGACCCCGCCTGAACACGCATCAAATTTTTCGAAAAACAACCCATGTTGATTTATCAAACACAATTCAAAGAAAAACCGTATACCTACTAAATTTTGGGTGGTTAAATTGTCTTTTAGATGGTGAAAGTTTCATGGAAATACACCCGATAGTTTTTGCGTGATTATCGTTTTTATGTCCGCGATAGACATTACTTTACCAATTAATTACATTATGTTATAAAAATATTATTTAAAATATTCACATATCAAATGACGAAGAAAATTGTCTAGTTTAACATTTTTTTTTTCAAATACATAAGGCAAGCCGTTTAGACGTGATCTTCAATAAAAAGTCCTTAAAAGTCGGCTGTCTGCGCCTTAAAATCAAATTACCGTTTAAGGGCGCACCGAGCTACTGACGCTTATTGAAGCATGGCGGCTCTGGCTATACCTAGTAGGCGGTTTGTGCGCTAATTTAGGTATTTACTTCTATTATTAAAATAAATAAAGTACACATTTTGAACATTCAAATTAATACGATAAAGAAAACATGTAGTTTTGTTATTATAAAAAAAAGGATAACCTTCCGTGAAGCAGTAACGCCGTACTAAGGGTTTATTTTGTTTTTAGAGATTACTTTGTATTTTCTTTCCCTCGAGGAATCTCCAAGTACCTAATCGTGTTCCTAAGGTGTACTATTTATAAAATGATATTTTTTCTTCATATATCTATACTAGTATTAGAAAGAGGAAAGATTTGATTGTTTGTTTGCATTGAATAGACTCCGAAACTACTGAACCGATTTGAAAAATTCTTTCACTGTTGGGAAGCTACTCTATCCCCAGGTGATATAGGCTATATTTTATCCCCGTATTCCCAAGGGAACGTAATATAATGAACGAAAAGTAATAACAATGCAGCAAGGGGTCAAACCTATAAAACTATTTCGCAATTCCCCTAGCGTGGGTCTGGTAAAAAGATCCTACTATCCTACTAATATTATAAATGTGAAAGTTTGTATGTTTGGACATTTAGATGTTTGGATGTTTGTGACTCAATCACGCAACAACGGCTGAACGGATTTTGATGAAATTTGGCACACAGATTTATTTATTTAAGGGGAAATAAGTCGCTGGCTCGAACTCACTGGTGATCCTGGGTAAAAAGCACGCTGTCTCACCAGGCTTCGTGTCCGACAGTATCAGTAATGAGCAGTTAAACGTTAGTCTACACGCACAACGTTATTGAGTGAGATGCAGGATCTTTTATAGTAAAACAGGAGCGTAAAAATTAAGAAAAGTCCTTCAGAAGATCGGGTTTTATGAAAAAACTACTACATAAATCAATTACCAATAAAGTTTATTGAACTTTTAGATGATTGAGCTTTGTTGGTACCGACGTAGTTTTGGAGATTTTACCCTTTTTTGATTACTTAAACACGCCCAAAGTTAGGTTAAATTAACAAGAAAAACGAATCTTTGTTGGCTCATATCTTTTTAATGGCTTTTTATTTTAGTATTCTGTTTCCGTACAGAGAATATTAACGATGAGACAAAACCACACCATGGTTAGTTGTTGATATACATTGTTAAACAGTGGAGTAAAACCCTCTCGAAGTTTGTATGGAAAAAATGTGGACAAGATTCACCTTAAGCACGCAAATGTACACAGGCGGACTTAATGCCAGAGGCATTTTCTACCAGTCAACCATTGGGTGATGCAGAGACAAACGTAAACGTAGTGCAATAAATTTAAGGATTTTTTTTTTAATAAACGCATTTAGTTAACCTAACATAAACTATAAATTATTATTATTAAAATATTATATTATTAAAGCCTGTGAGGTCCCACTGCAGGGCAACGGCCTCTCTACCCTCCTTCCACAACTCTCTGTTAAATTCGGCTAGTGCATCCTGCAGTTCTATTAATATAATAAATATATATAAATATAAGTACAAATAAATATACATAAATAAACGAATTTACTAAAAACAAATAAGACAAATAATGAGAAAACATTACCGTTGTAATAATACTGCCAACTTTTTGCAAAAATTGTTGGCGCAAATGTACTGAAACTGGGGAGCTAGATAAACAGGGGAAGAGGGAGAGTCGAAAAATGAAACGCTGGCGTATGGGCAACAACTTTAGAAGGGACCGATGCGCAGAGACATGATCATATTTACGCAGATTGAAAACTAATCGAATGCAGTTATTGAGAAGGCGGTCGAGTTTATCGAGGAGACTTAGCATTCAGGTCATAGTAGCACACATCACCAAAATCGATGATAGGAAAAATTAAGGACAACACAAGCATTTTCTTCGTACTTGATGGTAACACATTTTTCAATAGATACAGAGCCCGCAGTGTTCCAGTAACCGTCTGGCTTACCCTAGCGACTTGAATGAACAAGATTACAGATAGATTATAACCTGGATTAACACATAGGATACTTTTTATTACGGTAATACGTTCCCGCGGGAAAATATTTACCTCCACGCAGGCGAAGCCGCTGGATAAAGCTAGTATGCTTCAAATTCTATTCACAAGGACACTCATTTACGATTTAGTTACTTATTTCGCTGTAGGTCCAACAAGGTGTGTTATGTAGATCACGCAAACATACAGTTTTGACTATTCATCTCCGAGCAGGGTGCGCTCCCACAATCCCACGTTTTAAAATTGAACGTAGATTACTTTTTCTATTTTCTTGTATAACACTGAAATGGAATTGAACGGCAAACAAAAACGGCCAGGGTTTCTAATATTTTAAGCAAACATACGCCTATTTATCTATACTCGTTGTTACTGTTCACATTCTTTTTTCCTGGAGGGGCTTGTGGCTAAGTAATGCCAGCTGCACGGTTCAATCGATCAGGTTAAGTCTACCGCGGTTGATCCGTGGATGAGTCACCAACCGTTGGTTCTGGTTGTCAATCGTGGATATCTGTCAGTAGTTACGTGTTCTTACAACCAGTCTTTCTAAAGAGATTTCGTATTACCCAGTAACTGTGTTGTGGAGGTCAGAAAGGCAGTCGCTCCATGTAAAATTTCAGCTACATCCGGTTAGACTGGAAGCCGACCCCAATATTGTTGGGAAAGCTAGGCAGATGATGACATATTCTTTTGTTGAAATAAAAATAGTGTTCGGATTTGTTCATAAATTAGACTTTTATTTCGAAGGCACTTATGAAAGAACCACAATAATCTTGTGCCTAGTCTGTCCCCCTATTCACAATCAATTTCCACTATCTATAAAATGAGAACAGTAATAATAATAATAAAAACAAATTAAAAATAAAACTTAATCTACTTTTAATCACTTATCCGCAAACCACACGTACATAATGGCCCCTCCAGCTCCAAAGCTCCAAGCTCGTATAATTACAAAATACCGCCGTTAGCAATCTGTTG
The DNA here is from genome assembly GCA_949987655.1 of Polymixis flavicincta. NCBI lineage: Eukaryota > Metazoa > Arthropoda > Insecta > Lepidoptera > Noctuidae > Polymixis > Polymixis flavicincta. The sequence continues at coordinate 1,376,968 of OX465171.1, read as the reverse complement.
TTCAAATGAATAATAAATAAGGCCTGTTCGTGATTCAATATAATTAGTGCTACTGGTCTGTGAGCAGCGCTGGACAACGTACTCGTAATGCCCAGCTGTCACAGAGTGCCCATCTCGGGCTCACGCGATCCTGCCAAACGCTTTGTCAGTCACGAGACTCGAATCATCAACATTATCATCAGCCGAAAGACGTCTACTGCTGGACATAGGCCTCCCCCAAGCACCACCACTTTGACTGGTTCTGTGTCCTGTGATCTTCAATACAAATAAATAAAATCAAACTGTTTGTTTGTAATGCCAAAATTACAGCTTTTGACTAAATGTATATGAAAGTATATGCGGTACTTATAACAATATTTCTTTTTTTTGAAATTGTTGTATGTCTGTCTGTTTGATCCAGCTAATCTCCGAAATGAGTGGGCCGATTTTGACGGGACTTTTGACTGGCAGATAGCTAATGTTATAAGAAGCTGTGCTCCCAGTGGATGAACCTTTGATTTAATGTTTAACTTTAGAGTTTAATTGATTGATGATAGAATGACTGAGTGAACGTTTGAAGAATTGAAGAGATGATGATTATTTGTGTAAGTTGGTTTGTACAATCACTTTTAAACGTTAATCATATTTTATACTGACTATTCTGTGAAGAAACGCCGAAACAAACATATAGGTCGCAGTCTCTTTTAAAGTCCAGACATAATTTTGGTCAGATCATGCGTAGTAGCGTTGGTCACCTCCTTCGAAAGCAGTGATGCTCGCGAAGAGGGAGGCGGCGCACGTGATGGAGAGGCAGTCTATGCGCCCTCACGACCCTAGCCGCCGCAGGATATGGAGACGCCCTGGGTGTCGGGAATCCCAGGCCGATTTCCGGCCACCGTAGGCATGAGCTTGCGGACGGCGAGTAATGGGTAGCTCGCTGTAGGTAAGGACCAAGCGCAAGTCGACGGCGCGTACTGTTCCACGCGCGCCTCAAAGAGATGTCAGCACAAAATGATAGGGCCCGCAAGCCCCGATGCCTGCCAGGGGTGCGGGTTTGTTCGAAAGAGATACCGCAGCCCCTGGCATACGGGCTACTGAGGGAACACGGGTGGGTTTTAGTCAGTAAAAGTCTGACACGCCCTCCTGCTCCACCCAGAGCGGGAGAAGTTATTTGATGATTTCCGAGCCAAAAAAAAAAAACGTATTCTAGAACATGTTTTTCAACCACATTGTCAAGTTTTTTCATGGGAAAAATTCACCCCAACTGCGGGACCCTTCATAGTAGGCACGTGGTCCGACGTCCAACACGCAGTTGGCCGGTTTTCTGTTTCAAATTACCTCTTTGTAACATTTCACCATAATTGGCTTCCAGTATAGTTTTACCTGACGTAACTGATTGACTGACGTAGGAAAATACTTGAATTTTATACAACGGGTTCCTATTGATATCTCCTAACTTTAGCGTATTAAGGAGACCATTTCAAAGAATCAACTGGCATATGATTTTATTTTTTATTGATTACGGACTGTAGTTTCTTTGGTAAGTACGAGTTAGTCATTTTTTTTTTATTGACTAGAAATAGCAAGAGTTTTGGGTCCTGCAATCAAAATTCTGAGTACACAGTACGCTTAGCTTAAAAAGACATCTGTGCCGCCAATTTACGCTTTAGGGGAAACTTGTCTCAGGTACTAGCAAGTCAGAGACAAGTTTTAAGTTCCAGGACGAAGAGATACTTTCGTGTTAAGAGAAGTAACTCGACTCGACACAACGGTCTCGTTGCACGCGCTGCCGAAGTTGTGAACTTTTGTCGTCAAATGTACAAGCAATTAGAAAGTGTAAAACTGAAAAATGGCAAGCGATGACTCTGAGCGAAATGGAGTTTTCAAAGTTAATTTTATCTGTTGGTTCATACATTTTGGTGTGGCAATATAACTCGAGTACCAAGTATAAGTCATACACTCAATCAGAGATTCATTCATTTAGTTAGCTGACAATACTTTACCCACGTTTTATGTATAGATATTGAAAATTACTGAAACAAAAAAACGGAATTTCTTTTCATCATTCGAACTTTGTTCTAACTTTTAAATGACACTGTGACATGTACTTTAAGACAACCATACGACTGCCAGGGGTGCGGGTACGTTCGAAAGAGATACCGCAACCCCTGACATACGGGGTACTGAGGGAACACGGGTGGGTTTTAACCAGTAAAAGTCTGACACGCCCTCCTGCTCCATCCAGACCGGAAGAAGTTATTTGATGATAGCCCAGCAAAAAAAAAAAAAAAAAAAACCATGCTGTCATTTTATGGTTTTTAGAAGTTCGTAAAAAAAAATAAGTTCATGAAATTAAAAACCACCTGTTCCGACACGGTTGGATCACCAACTACTTACTGGCTTTGATTGACATTCGCCCATCGAATGATGAAAATAAATATTTTTATTTGTTTCGTTACTTTTGGATATCGATAACCAACACGTGGGTAAAGTATTTCCAACTAATTTAATTTGACCTTGTATAAACGAACCTCACGAAAAAAGTCATTTTTCACTGAATCCAATGTAAATGTCATGACAATCAGCCGGTAAGATTACGTGAGAAATATACGGTTACGAGTATCTACTACTCGGCGAATTCCGTAAAAATGCTAAATTCATTCCCTTCACAGATTGAGTGATCTCAATCTGTGAAAGGAATGAATTTAGCATTTTAAGTTAAGTTAGTCTTGATTTTTTAGGACGATGGATACATAGTCCTAAAATATCAAGATTAACTTAGGTCGCAAAAATAAGATATTAATTTTTTACCCGGCTATGGGGAAGCAAAAAGGAGGGGGGTTATGATTTTGACCGGTATGAATGTATGTATGTATGTTCATCTGTTCCCTCATAACTTCTAACTTACCATATTTCGAATAATGATATATCGTTGGAAGTGTCTTGATCGTCCACTACATGCTGTGGGTATAACTCTAACAAAACAATAAATTCTATCAGTAGTAAGCGATCATAAGATTTAAGGGCAAAGTGGCATACGACCACGGCTTTCAGATGAGGATATTTACTTGTTGCCAACTTTTTAGAGCGTGATTGTTCAGTTGGGGTAGTTTTTGAACTTACGGCTGCATAATTAATAACGCGTGTTATTTCATTTTCAAACTTAATGCTTTAATATGGCTATACCAAGTTTAATTTACAATATTTTTTATGCTTAGACCAAAATATTCTAAGAAATCACAAAGTCGTATTACCTACTTTGTGATTTTCATTTGAAATGACATGGTAATTATGAATGACGTAATACGTAATCTTGTCTAATGCCTCAAGTCCACGTTAGATAATGATTAATAAAACTTAATACCTACCTAAATACCTAGTTAAAAGGATACGTACCAAAATAATTTGGGGTACTCGCTAATTTAGCAATTAATGCAGGATTAACTTAATGAAAGTAATTAGATAAATGTGATACCATCATTAGTCAATAACAATAAATAGTCAAACATTGGATTCACAACTTCAGTTCATTTAGAGCATTTCTAATACTAACATCTATCCTACCGTGTCTTTTTACTCAGTGATCGTGAATAATGGAAAGCATTATTACAAATTTGGATTTATTTGTTATTCTGAGCAATCAGGATGCTTCGTCTTTCGATCATGAAATGTTGTTCAACACACTTGTTATTCGACTGGGCTCTAGCCTTTCAGCTGAAGACAGTGTTACCGTGAAAGAATTTTGTCGAAGATTTACACGGGCAGTTCAAAAGAGATGGTTACGATCCCACAGGAAAAGTGAAGTTTTTAGATGTGATTACAGTAATTGGCTTGAGGCAAATATTGACTGGCCAAACTGCGTGCAAACCAATTTGCTCATTCAAGAATCAACAAGTGAAAATATTTCTACTGAACCTGTACCTGAACCTGTACCATCAACTTCAACAATGAAATAAACTTCAACGAGGACAAAAAGATCTCGAAAGCCGTTTGAAGATCTAAGTAACAAGCAGAAGAAGAGACGATCTGATGAACATATAGGCGATGACCCTAATGAAGTAGCTTATTCAGCTGCAGCACTTTTGAAAGGAGATGGTCGTGAAGATATTGCATCTGTTATTGAACATATGCTCCAAAAATCCAGAAGCAGCAGCAAAAATCAAGGAAATGTTGAACAAACCAGCTCCTTCAACAATATTTTCACCAGAAAAAGCACTGGGTTTGCTACTTTCATTAAAACTATCGAAATGGCAATATATCACATTACGACTATTCGAGAAGGTTCAAAGGAGATGTATCCGTCTTACTATAAAGTGCAAAAAGCTAAGCTACAGTGCTACCCTCCGAAGACATTTGTGACTGTAACGGATTCATGCTAAGATTGCACTACAAGCGTTACTAGATTTAACAGTGGACAGAATTTTTGAAACTATTCGTAGTCCTGATGCGATACAAGAAGAGATACTTTCGTGTTAAGAGAAGTAACTCGACTCGACACAACGGTCTCGTTGCACGCGCTGCCGAAGTTGTGAACTTTTGTCGTCAAATGTACAAGCAATTAGAAAGTGTAAAACTGAAAAATGGCAAGCGATGACTCTGAGCGAAATGGAGTTTTCAAAGTTAATTTTATCTGTTGGTTCATACATTTTGGTGTGGCAATATAACTCGAGTACCAAGTATAAGTCATACACTCAATCAGAGATTCATTCATTTAGTTAGCTGACAATACTTTACCCACGTTTTATGTATAGATATTGAAAATTACTGAAACAAAAAAACGGAATTTCTTTTCATCATTCGAACTTTGTTCTAACTTTTAAATGACACTGTGACATGTACTTTAAGACAACCATACGACTGCCAGGGGTGCGGGTACGTTCGAAAGAGATACCGCAACCCCTGACATACGGGGTACTGAGGGAACACGGGTGGGTTTTAACCAGTAAAAGTCTGACACGCCCTCCTGCTCCATCCAGACCGGAAGAAGTTATTTGATGATAGCCCAGCAAAAAAAAAAAAAAAAAAACCATGCTGTCATTTTATGGTTTTTAGAAGTTCGTAAAAAAAAATAAGTTCATGAAATTAAAAACCACCTGTTCCGACACGGTTGGATCACCAACTACTTACTGGCTTTGATTGACATTCGCCCATCGAATGATGAAAATAAATATTTTTATTTGTTTCGTTACTTTTGGATATCGATAACCAACACGTGGGTAAAGTATTTCCAACTAATTTAATTTGACCTTGTATAAACGAACCTCACGAAAAAAGTCATTTTTCACTGAATCCAATGTAAATGTCATGACAATCAGCCGGTAAGATTACGTGAGAAATATACGGTTACGAGTATCTACTACTCGGCGAATTCCGTAAAAATGCTAAATTCATTCCCTTCACAGATTGAGTGATCTCAATCTGTGAAAGGAATGAATTTAGCATTTTAAGTTAAGTTAGTCTTGATTTTTTAGGACGATGGATACATAGTCCTAAAATATCAAGATTAACTTAGGTCGCAAAAATAAGATATTAATTTTTTACCCGGCTATGGGGAAGCAAAAAGGAGGGGGGTTATGATTTTGACCGGTATGAATGTATGTATGTATGTTCATCTGTTCCCTCATAACTTCTAACTTACCATATTTCGAATAATGATATATCGTTGGAAGTGTCTTGATCGTCCGTACATGCTGTGGGTATAACTCTAACAAAACAATAAATTCTATCAGTAGTAAGCGATCATAAGATTTAAGGGCAAAGTGGCATACGACCACGGCTTTCAGATGAGGATATTTACTTGTTGCCAACTTTTTAGAGCGTGATTGTTCAGTTGGGGTAGTTTTTGAACTTACGGCTGCATAATTAATAACGCGTGTTATTTCATTTTCAAACTTAGGTATTTAACATAAATATTTGTAAACTAGAAGTATGTAGTTGCTGAAATATAACTTCTGACGGATTACGCGCAGTCCAATGCTGTGGTGGCGACTTCTGAGGTGAAGGTCAAAAGTTGAAACCTTCTTTCTTATATCTATAGTTCGAACTCACACAGGACCCCTTCGCGTAAATAATTTCAACACCACTCTTCTCAAAACAGTGAAGGAAAATATAGTGAGGAAACAGGCCTGTTATAGAACCAGTTTTGTTTTAAAAGAACTAGTGTGAACTTTTCAGATCTAGAGGCAACCTGTTAAATAATTTTACTGATTGGTATCGTGGACTGACCTACCAACCGGCACTGGGCCCGCGTGGTGGATAGCTCTCTCCGTCTCGAAGAGAGGAGGCCCGAGTCCCGGCAGTGGGAACATTATAGGCCGATGATGCAAAATAAGTACTAGGTATGTACGTAGGTACAAAGTGGTACCCTATGTGGAAATGACATTCGTTCTCAGTTCAAGAAACCTTAATAGACTATTGAGATACAAACGATGTCTAGAAAGAAGTAGCTCAGCGCACAATCAAATGAAACCCTGCACGATGCGCGATGGCCGGCCGCCACGCGAACTTTATTGCAATCACCGCAAACTCCGCGATGATAGCAACGAGGCAGGCTCCACGCCTGTTAGTATGGCTAGTGGTTTACTTGAGAGATTCAGAGGTCATCTTAACTTATTCTCTTTCGCCTGACTTCATATTTTGACGGTGAAATTAAACGAAACTAGTGGTCGCTCAGTGATCGAATTTCGACCATAAGTCATTTAAAACTTAATATAGATTTATTATTTTAACTAACTTTATGATTTAAATAATACATAAGCTTATCACAAAAATGTAAACTAAATAACTAAACAAATAAAAACAAAAGGACACTTAGGCGTCGAAGTATTCGTCCGCATCGCTGTCATCAGGAAACGTGCCCAGAAGACTGGCAGCATTGCCACGTTGAATGGCAATGCTAATTCTTTGGCCGAAGAATGACCCAGCCCTCTGGTCACGTAAAGTGTCGACCAACCGGCGAGAAATTTCCTTAAAGAGGAGACGTGCGCTCGGGCCCCATGACCCGAGCGTTTCGACCCCAAACGGCTCAAAACTGTATTTACCCATAAGGTTACAGTATTTACGCCGCTTGAGGGTCTCAGTAGCCGCAGCAGCGGCACCAGCACATCCCGCCGTGCTAGGAACATGAGATGGCGCAAGGGTGTCGACACAGGTTGCATCCCACACCAGAGGTCTACCCATCTTCCAAGGCAATAACGTCATACCGTCAAACTTAAAATATTTTTGTTTCATTATGATATAAAATATAATATTTCTGCACTTCTTCTTCACATAAACTTTAACTGTGTCAAATTTAGTACTCCTCCGTCCGCGTTATTTTCGTGAAAATGGGTACAAAGTTTTTGCGCCACGTATTAAAATATAGATCGATAACAAACAAACGATAACAAATATAACCAATGACTTTGGAACGTAGGCGTAAGTAACGGTCAAAGGAAATAATATCACGGTCATCATTACATCATTTTAGTCAATACGTACACGTTCCCCTGGGCTTATTAATCGAATCGCACGAATTTACTCGCTCGAAACGGGCGATCCGACACTTTTAAATTATATGTATATTATACTTCTGTCGGCGATTCTACGAAGTTAATTTATTGGTCGGCAAATCAATAACTCCTGAAATAAATAGTAGGCAATTTTCTATTTCGACTGTTAAGGCTCTCGCAGACATCGTGACTCGACTATATTTATAAAGAAACTTTATAGAAATAATTATATTATAGTCGCATCGCGCTTGTCTGTAAGAGTCTTTGCTTTTATTATTACCACCAGTGGATACATGTCTTCATATTCTGATACTGAGCCTTTATAAAATACCAAAGAACATAATAATATGTAGACACATTCATGTATGTCTCCGAGTAAGCGCGTCCGTTTCACCTCCACCCCAGACACGGCTTCATAACTGGTGACCTTTACAGACAAATGAAGGGGATGGAAGGTGACGTCATTCGACATCGGTGTCTACGTCACCAGCTGTCATGTTTAAACAAGTTTCTTAACTTACAACATGCTTAATGCGCTGCCCAAACGAATGGAAACAAAAATCGCGAAGTTTTTTTGTGCACAGTTATCATTATCGTATTTTTTATTATTAGATAGTTATCGTATTGGTACATATCACAAATGAGAAAAAAGAAATAGAAAACTCATCATATTATTACTAACCTACTTCCTACTAATGTTATAAATATGAAAGGTGTTATGTTTGATGTTTTGGATGTTTGTTACTCGAGCACGCGAAAACGGCTATACTGATTTTGATAAAATTAGGCACACAGATAATTTATAACCTGGATTAACATATGCGGTTCTTTTCGTCCCAGTAGTAGTAGAAGGTTCCTGTGGGATAATTTTAAAACCCACGCGGGTGAAGCCGCTGGCAAAACCTAGTCATCATCATCATCATCTCAGCCGAAAGACGTCCACTGCTGGACATAGGCCTCCCCCAGGCTCCTCCACTTCGACCGGTCTTGTGCTTCCCACATCCAGCGGATACCCGCGGCCTTCACAAGGTCATCGGTCCACCTTGTGGGAAGCCTTTCTCCTCTACGACTTCTTCAAAAGCTAGTATTACGTTAAAATAAAATAGTACCTATGATGATAAAACACTCCTAAAACAAATCTCAAGAAATATTTTTCGTTGCATAATTCTCAAAATTTAGAGCGCAAACTATAATATTCCATGTTCAATGATAACAAAGAGAATTCAATCAACCAAACAGGAACCTGGAACTTTTCCACTGAGCCTTGCATTTTTTTTTTATTTAATTCAAACTGAAAGTAACTGGTAATTCAATTCTACTAACATCAAACGCACAGCTATTTTGAACCAGATTTGTTGCCGCAAGGCGCGGTAAAAAAGACTTTTTTTTAACATATTTTACAATAGTCAAATACTTTTTAAACCGCGCCTTATTTCGGATGCACTAAGGTGGCCCGCGAAGTTAAGTTCCTGATCATAATCTGCCTAGCCTTTTTCCCAACTATGCTGCAGTCAGCTTCCAGTCAAATTGATGTCTGAAATGGTGTTTTGAGGAAAGAACCACAGAGATTGAGTGGACTTGTCCAATCAGTGCACGCATGTATCAGTAATCATATAGCTCAACTCAGAACTTGAGGAGCTCAACGATTTGACGAACAATACCAAAGAAAGGACATTTGGGTAGGCCGCATAAAGTATCCAAACTGCCAGATTAACATTAAAAACGAACTGAGAAAGAGATGAAACACAAAAACAAAAATACCACATAGTCCTCACATTCACAATAATTAAAACAATAATAACGCTTTTTCCGGGCTCTTCATGGGCCTGATGTAGACTTTTTGGCGTCTGTATCCTGGCTACGTTTCGGCGACCTCTTCGGAGAAACCGAAGGTTTTGTCTGTGCGATTATGGATGAAGTTATCATGACGAACAACTACCGGAAATACATTGTCAAGGATGGTACGGTTGACATCTGTCGGGCATGCCACCGTCCCGGTGAATCAATCCGACATATCGTTTCCGGTTGTTCTCGTCTTGCTAACGGCGAGTATTTGCACAGACACAATCTAGTAGCTAGGATTATCCACCAGCAACTTGCTTTGCAGTACAACCTTGTGGAGTCTGAAGTACCATACTACAGGTATGTGCCCGACCCAGTTCTCGAGAATGGTCACGCCACATTGTATTGGGATCGATCTAGCATCACTGACAGGACTATTGTAGCCAATAAGCCTGATATTGTGGTGATAGATCGACGAGAGCGTCGTGCAATGATTGTTTATATTGCTGTCCCCCATGACGAGAATCTTCTGAAAGCTGAGCAAGATAAGAAAATCAAATATCTTGACTTAGCTCACGAGGTTGTCGACATGTGGGACGTGGACTCAGCAATCATTGTACCGATAATCATTACAGTAAATGGCCTAGTAGCGAAGAGCTTCGACCAACATCTCAGGAGGCTCTCATTGCACGGCTGGATCAAGGGCTTGATTCAGAAAGCAGTACTCCTAGACACGGCACGCGTAGTCAGTGGTTCCTTTCTCTAGAGCCCTGACCACCGGCATCTTGGACCCCGCTCCTGATGCCGATGGGCCACTATTTTTTATATTTTTAAATGTTTTTTTTTTATGATTTTTGTTAAAATATTTAAAAATATACTAAATAAGTATAAAAAATAAAATGAAAAACAATAATAATATTATACTTCTCAAAGTAAATATTCATGTAATGTGTATTCATAAAATGTCAAAGAAAAACAAAAAGCAACATTTAGTATACAAAATTGGAGCAGGTCAATCCCAAGCTTTTTGTCCTAAATATAATCTTTAACGGTATAAAAGGCTTTCAGGTACTACTTACGTTTAATGAATGATTTAAATTTATTGAGACTTAGATCTTGAACATGGCTTGGAAGTTTTAATATATAAGCGAATTTACATTGACATCTGAATGACCCACCAATTTTCTTGAGCATTGTTGATGGTGCAACAAATTTGTGTTTGTTCTTAGTATTTATACTATGGATATCACTGTATTTTTAAAACAATTTGATATTTTTTATGGGCATTTATAATATTTTGAAAAAATATACTGTGAGGGCAAAAAACAATCTCCTCAAATTTCTCTCTGAGACAGTGTCTCGGACTTAATTTATAAATTGATTAAACAGCTCTTTTCTGCAAGAAAAAAGTAGTCTGAATGTCGGCGGCATTTTGCCACAATAGAATACCATACGACATTACACTATGAAAATAGCTAAAGTACACTAAGCGGGCTGTCTCTATCACATAAATTATAAATTTTCCTAACAGCGTATGCTGCAGAGCTTCACTTTTTCGACAATAATGCTATATGTGGGCCTCACTGAAGCTTGGCATCCAAAGTTAAGCCCAAGAATACAGTGCTATCTTCAGGATTCAATTCTTCGCCCTTTATCAACACATTCGTTTTCATTTGCTTAACGTGAGTTAGCGTAAACTGAATGCATTTGGTTTATTTTGCAATAAGAAGTAAATTATTAACATTGCCTGCTGGATTAACATAGCCTTCCAATGATACTACGGATCCAGGAGATTTTTTTCCGTTTACATCAACACACTGAATCCTATTACACAAGTATGAAATAAGAACATCCAGAGCGGTGTTCCGGATACCGTAGTGGCGAAGTTTCCTGATTAAAGTTTCATGAAGCACGCGATCGAATGCTTTAGATAGATCACAAAAGATGACCAAGGCATCGTTTTTATTTTCCCATGCATTGTAAATATGCCCTAAGAGTTCAACACTGGCATCGATAGTTGAACGACTCCTTGTAAAACCGAACTGTTTGCTATGTAATTAATTATGTTTATTAAAAAATCTTTGCAATTGGTCCCAAATTAATTTCTCAATTTTTTTACTAAAAGTAGGTAGTACTGAAATAGATCTATAATTAGAGGGGTTAGTAGTAATAGTTCTATAATTAATTATACTACCTGATTTAAACAAAGGTATTATATTACTATTCTTCATTAGGTGAGGAAACCCCCCACAGTCAATACAATTATTAAATATAAGAGCTAAAGTAGGTGCTACAATATCAATAATAGACTTAGCGACTTCTACAGAATTACCCCACAGATCTGCAGTCTTTTTTACATTCAAAATGTGAAAGGTTTTAGTTATATCTCTACAGCTAATATGTTCAAAATGAAATTCTGAATCACAAACATTAACATTTTTAACCGACTTCAAAAAGAAGGAGGTTATCAATTCGACATGTTTATATTTTTTTATTTTTTATTTTTTATGTATGTTCGGGCATAACTCCGTCGTATATAGACGGATTTGCAAAATTATTTTAAAATTATTTGTTCGAAAGGGGTTTGTTCCGAAATGGTCCCATATAAATTTCATATAGATCTGATGATGCGTTTTGGAGACAGACAACGGAACTCTTCAAAACTTTACAGCAAATCAACCGCGAATGCGGCTATCGCATAAATATGCATTGTTTTGACCCCGAGGATGATGAAATTTCGAATTGGCGTGGCGTAGGTAACTAAAAAGTGAAAAATAAAAACTTTTTTCAAAAAAATATCAACCGACTTCCAAAAAAACACTACAAAGTGCAAAATAACTTTAATTTCGGAAGGCGGTGACAAATAATTAAAATACCTACACGTCCAAAGTCACCGACTTCCGAAATTAAAGTTATTTTGCACTTTGTAGTGTTTTTTTGGAAGTCGGTTGATATTTTTTTGAAAAAAGTTTTTATCATAAACAAAGACTCAGCAACAGAAAGTGATGAGTTTAGAGATTTTGCAGTTATAACGGTAAGATCTGTAAAAAAAAAATCAAAAGCCGCGACGACTTGCGAGTCTGATGTGACTATGTTGTCATTGATATACAGGCTCTAGTCAGTATTTCAGTTGCTAGACCTTCCCGTTTCACTATTATTAATATTCCAAGTCGTTTTAATTACATTACTACTGTTTTTAATCTTTGAACTCAAATAACGCGACTTGGCCACCCAACAAACTTTTTTAAATATTTGGAATAATTTCTAACATATAAATCAAATTCAGCAGTGTTTACTGAATGGTAATCCGTTGTCCGCAATGATCTAGAATCTAATAAATTAATAATTTCTTTGTGACTCGGTACAACATCTGTATAAATATTATCTAGGCATGTGGTAATACTAGGGGTTATTCTTGTGGGCTCCATAAATAAGTTTACAAGATTTTACGACTGAAATAAACGTATTATTTTACTACAATAACTTGAGTTATCTAATAAATTAACATTAAAATAACCGCAAACAATAATGGACTTGTTAGATGGTTCGATGAAGTTAATTATAAACATTGAACCAGTGAACTACTTTTAAGATTGCGCTATTTACATCATCATTAACAAGTTGCTGACATTTAAGTTTAAACAAAAGTGAAGTGTCATCCGCAAACAAAACTATTTCATGATTATCCTTTATGAGGTAAGGCTAGTCATTAATATAAATAAGAAACAAAAACGGACCAAGAATTGAGCCTTGTAGAACTCCCATTGACAGAACGGATCCGGGAGATCTTTTTCAATTTACACTGAATCCTATTACACGAGTATTAAATAAGAGGATCCAGAGCGGTGTTCCGGATCCCGCATGTTACCTCAACACAACTTACTCCGACACACGTATTTCAAAGTTACCTACCGTTAATGTTCTTGTCTTAGCTCATCTATTATAACTTAGTTCCGAGCAACATTACGGCTGTTTATGGAGCAGTGCAGTAGTGTAGTGAATAATAATAAATAAATTTAATAAAAATTAAATTTAAAATTAAAAACCCCCGATCTAAACAAAAACTCTTGAAAAGTATAAAAATAATGTTTGTAGGCCTTTTAAGTTGAAGGTAATATTTTGATCAAGGCATTGTCAAGTCGGGGGAGGGCTAATGAAAATGCTAGGCCTCTGTTTGACCGTATTTTCTTTTTAGAGTTCTTGTTTGGGTCTGGGGTTTTTTTCAATTTTTAATTCAATTTGTATTTCTTGCTTTTTAAACTTAATTTTTCGCTTAAACCTGCGCAGCGTTGCGTATTTTTCCCACAGTGAATTTTGTTACTAATTTATCCTCATTCCTCGTCCTGATCACCATTTTTCTATAATCTATTCATTGAGACCTGTTCAATGAGCCCATACACGATACTTCTGCTGTTTGTTGGTGAGTAACTTGGGTATCCTGGAAATTCCAGGTGTTGCTCCAGCATCAGTTCAAGGTTACTTTTTCGTCTAATATCATTGAAGTAATGGAATACCAAATTTCGAGTTGATCGTGGAAGATGATCAAATGCCTTCATCAACTAGAAAATAGCTGATAATCTTGAAACGGCTGATCCGATTTTGATGAAACATGTCTAAGAATACTCCCGACTAATACATTTTTCAACCAACATAAAAAAATGTTCACAAAAACAATATCCGAAGTAAAATAAAAATTAATAAAAAAATAATCGAACGTACGTTATAGTGAGCGCTTAAAAGTATTTAATAAACAGTAGGTAATTAACAATTTAAAAAAAAGAACATTAAAAACGAAATTAAGCTACATAATTACTTATGTTGAAAATATTTTCTGTATGTGCGTGCTTCATTGTGCACGGGTGAGTGATTCAGTCTGTGTGAGCGTATGTGTGAGTGTATATGTAAGTATATGAATGAGTGTATGAATGAATGAGCGTATATATGCGTCTGTTTTTGAAATACCTCTATTGAATTGGTTTGAGAAGATTTTCAGTTGCCTGATAGAGCTTTAGTAAGAGGATTTGTTATTCTTTCTTGCATTATTGTTTTGTTACGTTATTTATGTATGCTATTTTATTAATACGGTTGTAGAGACAAGAACTATTTATATAAAAAATCCTACTGGCAAGAGCAGTTTTATGTGACTGAATTTGAAACACTATGGCCTTCCTGCGCTTGTTGTGCGGCTTATACGGGATTGTGGCATGCTTACATAAAGTTGTCTTACTGTGAGTACAGAGCATTGTTGGTATAAAGTTACAGTCGGGTACCTAATAGGCTTCTTTAAAAGCACTTTTAGGACCGCTCTTTGTGCTCTCTCTACTCGTAGTATACCAGTCGCAAATATACCACCCCACGCCGGTATGCAGTACACTAGTACTGATTGTTCTAGAGAAAAATACACAAGCTTTTATGTCTCAGGGTCGCGGAAGATCTTAGTTTTTTGAAGGAAAACAATAGTTTCCTTGTACGGGTTACTATATTTTCTGAATGATTGTCCCAAGTAAAACAATAGTCGATTTGCACTCCCAAACACCTCATGTTGTCGTGCATAAGAGAGGTAGGCAGTCACAATTGGGACTAGAGTGACGACAGGTGTGAGCAGTATTTTTTAGGAAATCCGATGGATGGGACGCAGAAGAACCAGAGAAACTAACAAATTTAGTTTTACATGCTGTTACGTGCCGATATTTGGCGATGGCAGGACAGTGAAAATGCTTATAAGATCTCAACATTACAAGTTTATTAATAAATGGTGATAAAAGAACAGGGCCGCCTAATGAGCAACCACGGACTAATACTAGAACATAACCTAATTACAACTAACTTAATGCTAACAAATAAGGATGCCAGGAGGGTTTTAAGCAGTGACGGTAGATGCATGGAACCCCTCCAGTCCTCAGTACTGCCGGCTGGCGTGAGTCTTCGCCACAGAAGTGGTGAACAATACGGGTTACGGATAATTTATCTAATTTTTGTTTACATACGGTTTTGCATGTGCACTTGGGAAATTTCCATTGAATTCCTCAACAATCTAAGGGCGTGACGGTAGGCTGGAACAATTGACAACAATTATATTCCTGACTGGGTTAATATAAACGGTACATGACAGAATGCAACTCACCCCTTTATTGTTTAAGATCACAAAGATTCACAAATCAAAAAGATTCTCCGTATAAATTGCCGGTTACAAATTTCTAATTTTGAAATGGCGTTATGAAAATTTTCGCACACACTTGACACACGTCTATCTCAGACTAGTTCTTGCACTGCTATGCGTCCTCCAAACCCGCGGTCGCCTTTATAACTATTTCTTGAATTCTTAATGAGAATGAATGCTCTTTTACAATTATGATGGAAACAAAAAACGATCTTGACGACGGCCGGCTTTGAACGCGCGACACATTGCATCGCAGTCCACACCGAAAGCCTGTGTGCTAACCAATTTATACACAAATAAACAAAATATGGCTTCAGGTCTCGTGAAGTGACGTCATTACAATGCGTTAAGGGTTAACAGGTTGTCGTTGAGTCAGGATATTATAGTTGAAAGGGCCTTTTCAGTTTCCTTGTAGGCTAGCTGCTAGTCTTTGACATGCACAATCACCACTGTGTCATCTGCATATGTAATAAACCTACAGTTGTTAATTTCTTTTGGACACAGCTCGTTGATGTACATAAAAAATAAGCTAGGACCAAGCACACTGTCTTGTGGGACTCCATATGTGAGAAATTATTCGTTGATGGGGAAATTATCAACCCTCACATACTGACTACGTTCAGTGAGGTAACTACGTAAAATTTCTAAAACCTATTGCTTCCAGCTGTTTTAGAAGGTTGGAATTTAAGACGGTGCCGAAAGCTTTCGACAGGTTCAAATACTGCTATGGTTTTTAGTTTATTATCTATATACAACAAAAGTAGTCTGTGGTAGTAAATTAACGGCATTGATTAAATCGAAAAATAGAAATAAACTAGTAATGAGAGTGCTATTAAATTATAAAGTTTACAAAATTCTAGAATGTATATATTTATTAAAAATGTATTGGCCTTCATATATCCTAAATCAGGCAGCAGTTGTGGTCTAGATCATAACGCATGAAGCCTCGGTACATTCTACAACAACAAAAAAAAAAACATGTTAAACCATTATTAAACTGCTAGGTGTGGTTTCGTTCGTCTCGTCAAATCGTTTCTATCCAAATGGCTTAAAACATTTTGCATGAAGTAAACGATCACTATAAAATAGTACTTGACAGACAACCGCTAGGCGTCCTCAGTCCCCGATGTGAGAGTATTCACGTATCGGTTACAAATTATCAACATAATACCTGAAACTCAAAACACACTGTGCCCTGGATTAAATTCACAGTACAGCAAAATTAACAGAGAACCAATAACCAAGACCTGTACTTTCCCTTGACAAATACATAACATAGGTCAACATACACTGGTGCTCCGAATAGACCCTGCGAAGCTTGGGCCCATATATTTCAGATACAATTTCTTAATATTACCCTGACCTTACCTCACAGGTAGGTAACACAGGTTTCGAAATGACCTCCGAAATAAAAAACAGTTAGACAAAGGCCGCTCAGCGGTGATTTAGGGCAGTCTGGCTTCCACTGGTCTTAGGGTTGGCAGTATATTAACGTTTCGTTTACAATTTGCGGAGAATTTAATATGGTAACCAACTGCTCAGAATAACAACTGGGTTGCTAGCTTGATAATAAGCTTATTGGCTTTCCATCTAAATTGTAGATTAATACTGTTCCAACGAATTATGAGAAGTCTTATTACTGAGAATACTTAAACATGATCCTTAAGATGTAAATCGTTTGCTTCTTCTATTTCTATGTAGGTTTGTCTAAGCACTTTGACACATTAATCATATTTTTAAATGGATGAGGTCGGCGTTTCCTATTTGACTACTCTAAGAAGAAAGGCCGAAACAAACACAGAGGTCACAGTCTCTTTAAAGTTCCAGACATAAAATTGATCGAAAAAAAAATCTCGTGATTAAAAACTGCGACGGTCAAAAACTTGTCAAAAATCTGTGGACCTCGAGGTATTTTTGACAAATCGAGACTGAGCTTAAAATACGAGAATTGTCCCTAGTCATGTACAAACCACGTAAATTAGTGTCCGAAATGGTATTTTGAAAAAAGAACCACACAGATTTGTCAGTAACCGTGCAGCTTATTTCCAAACTGTTGTTAAAATCAAGACATCTGCTAACTTCCCCTCTCAAGGCCACCAAGACCACAGCTTCACGAACTGACTCCAACTCACTGAGAACAAGTTGAAATATGAATATTTCATGGATCGCCCGCCGTCGCCGCCGTATGGTAATTGACGCTTTGACAGAGCGCTGTTAGTGTTCTGTACACCTTTTCTTCGGCAGCTAAATGACTGATGTTTTAGAAACAGTTGTGACTTGTTTGTTGTTCTAAAGTCTGGGTTTACAGTTGCTAATGATGATGAGCAAACAAAGCAATTTTCTTAAGCCCTATAAATCCACTGTCCTGTAATTTCTCTTCTCGAATTTGATTATAAATGCTGATTACTCACTAAAATTATTGTTATTCATCGAAGAAAAAAGAGGGTTATTAAACTGACCAGTATACGTATGATTCCTCATCTGCTTATAATAATTTTGTAAACGAGGTATCCGTTGGGACCGTCTTGATCTTCAACTGGTGATAGGCACGTCGTATGTGACGTCCTATTAAATTAGATATGGCGCCCTCCAGACATAACACTATGAAAAAAATTAAATTAAATGAAAAGACTTAATTAGCATTTCAAATATATATATTGTGAGCAAATCTGAAAAAAAATCTACTCACTGACAAAGTATGAAACAAGATAAATGCTCATCTAAAAGACGTGATCGTATGCCACCTAAACAATACATTCTAACCGTAGTAAGCGATCATAAGCTTTAGAACAAAGTGGCATACGACCACGGCTTTCAGATGAGAATATGTTCTGGTTTTATACTTTTTTATAAAATGTTCTTGACTAAGTATATTACTGCGTTAATTAAGAGAAACGATCCTCTTCTTTCTTTAACATGACGTTTGTGACATTCACGTCAAAGGTATTCATCACTTACCCAATAAATACGTTAGTGCTTCTACATCAAGACAAGTTATTAGCATAACTCTCTCTCTCTCTCTCTCTATAAAACATACATACAACAACCCAATATTACTTGTTTACAGAACGATCTTGTATGAATAACATCGCAATATTGCTGTGTGTATAGTAGAACTACTAACCAGGAGCACATACGTACGCAGGAGTTTAGACGTTACTTGCATACCGAAACTTTGAGTGACTCAATGTTGGTGTTCGTCGCTTCACGATATGATCCGATACCTTCAATACATATGCTAAGATATTGCTTTGTGGCATTTTTGTTACCCTGATTTAGCCTGAAAATTAGTTTTGTAGGTATTTGTAGGATGGAGGTATTAAGGCTTGGGGTATTCCATAAATAAATATGATTGTATTTTTTACTTAACCATTTTATGCACACACATAAAAACAGACAAGAATAAAGGAACAGAAAAATGCGTACAGAGGTAATGCTTATTGCTACAGAAATTTCATCCAGCACACCTGGGATAGGAGAGAAGATAACAGAGATGTAGACAACGCGTATAATAATAATAGACGTTGTATTGAAGGGCCAAGTAATAGTAGCCGCACGAGTCAATCGATCAGGTTATACTTGTGACTATTTCACATACCAAGGAAAGCTGTTGGTCATCCCGGCTGTCAATCATGGATCTTTGACGAAAGTCTGATAACACTGGTCAAAATAATGTTTTTTTTTTTTTTTGTCACGTGAAAACTTGTATAACATTTTGACCCACCAAACAATAATACTTATATTAATTAAAAAGCAATAATACGTCAGTTTTTCTTGTGACAAAAAAAAACAACATTTTCGTAAAAATACAAAAATCCGCTACACAAAGCGAAATTATAGCTTAATGTGTACAATGAATACTTATAATTCTTGTGAATATTTGGCTTTTGGAATATGTCCCTTCTAAGTCTCCAAAAATTTGCTAGCATTCCTGGACTTAGCGCTTTTTCATTAAGGAAATGGCCTGATGGCACCTCTCACCTTGTTCGTCGCTTACAGCAAACAAATTTTCCGGAAATAAATCCAGATGAGAGTCCAGCATATGTTTTTTGAGGACATATTACACTCCACTGCTTTATATAATATTATAAGTTAATTTATGAATTCTTTGATATTTGCTGCTTTTAATGATTTTATAGAGGTATGAGGAACAGGGTGTAAAGTCCGCTCAATCCTCTATTGAAAAGGAGGATCCTCCGACCAGACGGGTATTGTGTCTGGTGGGCAACTGCCAGACAGTTGATGTCGGGATATTTTATCTATTCGAGTGTCGTGGTAAACTGTGATTGCGCGATGTAGAATTTCGAAGAATAGTTCGCCTGTGGCATTGTAGGTGGCGCCACTTTTCTTTTTGCGTTTTTAGATTTTGTTGCGAAGCATTTTTATTTGTAGTGCCGTTAACTTTCACAAAACACTTCCAGGCTAGTTTTTCATTTGTTTTTATGTAGGATGGGTTTGTTGGCCGAAGACAAGTTTGGAAACTGGATAGTGCGTTTGGACTTGGTTTGAGTCAAACAAAAAAAAAACAATCACTTACGTGATCCTTTGGTTCTGTCCAAGTCATTGGTATAGCAAATGTCTAGGTTCTTGTTTAGCCCAACCTAATAGGAGTCTCACACACGTTACACAACATATAGGTGGAATCCAGGATTTATCTTAATGCCTCACAGGATATCCAAAATAGTCTAAATAGGTCTGTTTAGTTAATGATGTGAAATTTCGACGTTGAGATGTACAAGTTAATGCTCCACACATATAACAAAAACTATCGGGGTTGTTAGAATACTTTCGTGGCATATTGACGATGTAACTAACGTAATTAAAACGTAAGTAAACGTAATTAAAACGTAAGTTAGTTAAATGCAATAGTTATACAATCGTCTAAATGAAGTTAATCAAACAAAGAAACGTATATGAGGTCAGAAATTAATAATTAGCTGTCACAAAAAAACTGGATGTGATTGAATCAAAATTAGTACATGTTTTAATGAGTGTATATTAACATAAACAAAAATCATCACGAAGTTCGTGTGACAAAAACAGTCTTACCACGGGGTATCGTAATAACTGGGATGTGGTGGTCAGATTGACAGTTGCTCCATGTAAAATACTGCTACTCAGCTGCATCCGGTTAGACTGGAAGCCAACCCCAACATCGTTGGGAAAGGGCTAGGCAGATGATGATTGAGTGGTAATAGTAGGATGTTAATTGATCGCCAAAAGTTCAAAAAGCTCCAAAACCAGTCATAAAACTGTTGTATATAGGTACATCTACTCCTATCATAATTTAGCTTACAGTTAGTCAGTCTATCTGAAAGCCCCTAGGACAAAGGCCTACATTATATCCCGTCTACACTAGCTACATTGTAACGCTCTCGGGAAGCCTAATGCAACAAGCTGCCGTCCGCCAATAAAGCTCGTTAAATTTCTACACACTGTCTTATTGGCTTGCTTCATTGCTTGCTCCACTCTATTTAAACAATCTGGTGCGGTGACCCAGCACAAAGTGGCTGTTAATATGAAGTTTATTTTACAGACAATATTACACGTGGGACAAAAGACAACAATCTTATATCTATCTGTATAATAATACGTGAAGCAAAAATTTGTACCTCTTTTTACAAAAATTACGCGTACGCAGGAGTATGAAATTTGGCAGTTTAAGTGCAGTTAGCGAATAGTTCTGATTATTGTTAATTAAAATTTTAATGAATTATGGTCGAATTTCAACCATTGGGCGACTACAACTACCTATATATAAAAGTAGAAACTGACTGGCTGACATATTATCAACGTGCAACTGAAACTACTGGGACTCGGAAACTGAAAGTTTGCACACGGCTTCCTTTTATAATGTAGGGGAGCAATTAGAAGGGGTTTTTGGGGAGTTTATATGTAAAATCATATTCCTTGAGTTAGTAAACTTGCTACTTGGCATGAATACTTATCTAAGTAAGTATTATATATATATACGATGTGATTTCCATAATCTGAATACACGTAGTAAAGATGAAATTGTGATTCCAAAATTTAGATTGACTAAAACTAGCAAGTCATTTCTAATAAACAGTATCCGCTTCTATAACAAGTTGCCAAAGTCAGTTACAGAACTTAGCGATGGAAAGTTTAAAACGCACATCAAACGTATCCTTATCAAAAAAGCATATTATAAGATAAAAGACTACGTTGAAGACAGGGAAGTTTGGCATTAATTCCTTCTTTACATGTGGCTTCCCTGGTACCTCATTAACAGCATATCTATGTGAAAGTCTATTAACTGCTCTCAATGTTCTTTTTATTTTTACAATGCTGACATATTCTCGTCATTATTTGACATTATACATCAATTTTAATATCAACTATTTTTTACTGATTGTCATGTTAATCATGTCACTATGTTTAATTAGGTTCATTTTATTTATGTAGATTATTTTACATATTGTGAATGGGAGAACGTTGTAGGCCTTACAGACTGTAGATTTGTAGACGATTTTCTATTCTGGATTCGTCTAAGTACCTGGTACTTATTTACAGGCCTGCACTGTCCTCCCATACATTTTTTTACCTGAAAACATTGTTAAAGCCAATCATTTTTAAAAGAGTAACCGTGGAGTTTCTTGCCGGCTCTTCTCCATAGGAAACAACATTTTGGAACCGTGCACCTAGCTTCTGACGTTTCATAAGTGCCCATGCAGGTTTATATGAAATAAAAATATTTTGATTTGATTGATTTGATTTGATATATTATTTTTGTTTTTATATTACCCCGTACATGGTTATGGGGTGTTAACGCTTGTAGGGGCACCTATAAGCCACGCAGGAAACTTGGCAGATGTCACTTTATATTTGCTGGGACACAGCACAAAATGGCCGATTAGTAACAAAATTGAATGACAATTGGCATTTGGTCCCAAAGTTTAATACAAAAAGTGATAACGGGCGATCTGTAGATCTGTACGGCAGGCTGACACAATATCCGGGACGAGATTGCATTGCGAGATTAGCTGCGAAATAAAATGCAGGCTCACTGCTCGTTGCGCTGTGAAGTTGACGGAAAATATTTTATATATTAATACATGAAGCAAAAACTTTGTACCACTTGTTACGAATATTATGCGGACGGAGGAGTATGAAATATAGCACACTTAAGGCGGCGATTTCTTGAAAACGCTTAAAAAGGTGGTTTTTTATACCAGTGTATGTCTTTAACCGTAAATAATTTGGAAAACAAAAAAATATATGATATTTTCAAGTCTTTTTTACATACAGTGATTGAACTCAAAATATAATTAAATATACTTTAATGCATCAAAAAAATAATCAAAGTCACCTCTTAATTCTCTTTAAAACCAGTTTATCTCTTCAATAACAATTATTATTTTAATTAAAAATATACCATAAAATGCCAAATGCCAAACTGCATCCAGTGATTGATTAATATTTATTAAATACTTAATATCTAATTTTATACGATTTTATTTGCACTTTTACGACAGTACTTTCTCATTTGTAATTCGAATTTATTACAACAGATTTTAACCCGTATCGGATTGCAGTAAGAACTATTATCGCTCATAACGACAATACGACGAGTACATATAAAATTACCAGGGCCTTAATGTTTATATGGAAACGGAGTGCAGTAAATTAACATTTTTGGTTATTGTTTAAAATATAAATGAATTATGGTCGAATTTGGACCACTGGGCCACCCGTAGATCTTAATATTTACAAGTGGCCTCAATTTATGTTAACCGGTTTAACTTCGAGTCGTGACTCTACATCAGCTCAAAAATGAGGACCTCGGTTGGTTTTATTTGAGTTAAAAA
The DNA here is from genome assembly GCA_949987655.1 of Polymixis flavicincta. Taxonomy (NCBI): domain Eukaryota; kingdom Metazoa; phylum Arthropoda; class Insecta; order Lepidoptera; family Noctuidae; genus Polymixis; species Polymixis flavicincta. The sequence continues at coordinate 1,353,728 of OX465171.1, read as the reverse complement.
GTAGGGTTCGTTGAATTAATTTGGAAATTTTAATAAGTCGGAAATATAAATCATTTAAGTAAGTGTAAGTTTTGAATAATTCTCATTCTAAAATGTCGACCGTGGAAACTTTTAGCGGTTTACTAGGGGCTTGTGGCTAAGACATAAGGTACGCTTGCCACGGTTGGTTTGTGGGTGGGTGACCATCTTAACAAGACCCCTCCGTGCCTCGAAAAGGCTTTAAGCCGTTGGTTCTGGCTGTCATTCGTAGATCTTTGACAGTCGTTATGGGTCGTCAGAAAACCGCAAGTCTGACAACCAGTCTTACCAAGGGGTATCGTATAACCCAGTGGGTTGTGGAGGTCGCTTCTTGTAAAATACTGGTATTCAGCTGCATCCGGTAAGACTGGAAGTTGACCGCAACAAATTTAAGAAAATGCAGGCAGCTGATGATTTTTTGTTTAGTAGCTTGAGTCAGACAGACCATAGGTATCTATCTAATTACCGCCGAGTTATGGTTATACTCCTCTACACAAAAATTTTAAATTCTATCATTCAAGACCACACACACAGCCTTTAAGTGTAGAATCTGGTAGAATCATGAAATTTTGCATTCGAGTTCCATATATAACAGAAATTAACGCTAAGGTAGGACTGTTTTGAAAATTCATACCCTGAAGGAGATAAACAGGGGATGAAAGTTTCTAAGGAAGCTAGTCATTTTGTACGATGGGAAATGCTAACGGCAAAATAATATTATAAGTACTTAATATTATTCCGTCTATGCACTTGGAATTTCGCGGGCTCCTTAAATACGCGCGCCTCCTTAAATAAATGCAATTGATTTTAAATGCGTTTAAAATTTTTGTTTATATCTTTGAACGGTTGAAACATGTCGGTAGTAATTAGTTTACTCGTATTGAAAACTGACATAATAAGAAATAAGAGAAGTAAGAAATCATAACGGCCACACGAACTCGGTAAAAAATTACCACAGAGCAATTTATTGAACCTAATAATAACAATACTTCTCAGTGGTCAGCCATATTGCGCGCGTTGTCATAGAGAATACAGACGAGGGCGAGTCATTATAAGGTGACACAACGGGAAGACAGGTTGATGCAATTTTTATTTGAAAATTTCCATCTTTTATAAGAACAGAAGTGAATAAAGGAAAATTTGATTCGTTTACGTCGTCGGCAGGAACAGTGCTTCTATAGTGTCGGTCGAGTCTGCAGTGTTTGCAATGTGCAACTTATTACATTCTGTGTGTGTGTTTATTTGGTCGTATCACTTATGCGATGTGATGTTGGGGTTCCCGTGGGCTGGGCGTTACTTGTTGCTGCTGTGCTGTGCCGCAGTGGGCATGAGTTTGGTGTGCAACGCACTGCCCGTCACCACATGCTACCGGTTCCTGCGAGTAGTGAGCCGGGGAAATGGGACTCTTTGATTCTCAACACAACGGTAAAAACAGATAAAAATCTTTTTTTATTTCCATAGGAATCCGTCATTTCTTTTGTTTGAAAGGGTATGCATATCGAGCGGTCCGATATACATTTGGTCATGTTCTGATAAGTGGTATTTGACATAGCTTTAATAATGCGATTTTTTTACGCTTAGTGTAGTTTGATGATGTTATAATAATAACTTCCTGACACTGTTAAACACTTAGCAAGTGAAGGTATATAATTTTTATGGGGTAGGAACCACAGACAAAATACGAAAAATAAAAAAGTTATAAAAACGACACCGACTTCTTTTGCCTCGTTAACGTTCATACATCCTGGTCATGCACGCGCGCTAGTAGCGATAACTACTATTACTAGCACCTGAACTTTCTGAAGAACATCACCAATAAGGTCACTATGTTCTCCTAGGGCGTCCCTAGGAGACGATTCCACTTACATCTGCCTTGTAAATTTTGTTAGTCGCTTTTCATGAATGCTTTAACATGACATTAATCGCTCAAGATCGGCTAATGAGACACAATTGATTTTCTATTGTAATGGAGTCCAATGGCTCCGCGCTGATGTCAACCGATTAAAATTATTTTTATTCACTTTGTAGTGTTTTTAGATGATTTAACGACAACAGCACGGAGATAATTTCAGTTATAAATAATTAATCATGCTAAGTAAATGTGAAACTCGATAATGATATCGAGAATAGATCCATGATGGCTGGCAATATTTATTATAGATTTATTTAATGTATAAAGTTAATAATTCGAGATACGAATTTGATCGTAATATTCGTAATCCCATCCCATCAGCCAAATAATTTCCAAAACATTTTCTATTCTTGGAAAAATAAAGGTTCTTTTGACTACAATGAAATCAAAAAGGTCAAGAGTCGACTTCTCTTCCACGTGTAAGATAATTGATTCCATTTATCTAATTTGTCGTAGAAAATACTCCGTCTATTCGAAATAATATTTCTTGACTATATCAATCAAGAATCATTTGTTCAAACTAGAGGTATCGCTCCATGTAAAATAGTGGTATTCACCTGCATCCGGTTTGAATGGAGGCCGGTCCCAACATAGTTGTTAAAAGGCTTGGCAGGTGATGATGATCAAAACGAGGCTGGAGGAGAATCAGCACTTTGCGAACATTATAATATTTATAGCCCTACAGACCGTATTGGAGCCATGGTGTAGACTTCGGCATGGTAGATATAACACAAATTAGTGCGCAGACACAGGTGCACTCTCTCTTCCCATAATCACATAGTCCGAAGGGCCGGTAATCCGTCACGACCGGAGAAGATGGAGCAAGAAACTCCACGGACACTCTTTTTACATTGTCTTTTTACAGCGATCTCACATGTATAATTACAACTTAAATAATTTATCCATTTTTATGTAACAATATTTTTATAGTGTCCGTGGCGTGTCTTGTCCGTTCTTCTCCATAGGTACCTACTACGCCTTGGAATGGGCAACGAGCTTCATTTTTCTGAATGACCGACCTTTTGCCAATACAAAAGTGCCTGCAATTGGTTTATCCTAATAATATGTGAACTGTTACCCAATCACGCAAAAACGGTTGAACTGATTTGGATGAAATTAGACACACAAATAGGTATGGATTAGCACATAGAATACTTTTATCCCGGTAGTATGCTCCCGTGAGATAATCTCTGACTTGTACGCGAGCGAAGCCGCTGACTAGATTTAGAACTTTAATAAATTATTCCTGCCGTAACTAGATTTCTACTGATACGTCCTGAGGATAATAAATTCATAAGCAATTTTCCAAATAGCACGCGAAATATCGTGGAATTGTGGTGTCGCCACACGAAGCCTACATGGCGCCGGCGTTTTTGCTTGTTACCTCAAAATGACAGACGTCGCGGAGTTACGTCATCAACATCGATTCAATATTACACTAATACACGCTGCATTTGCTTGGTTTCGGCCGGTAAATGTAGCTCAAAACCAGCTAAAGAGCGAAGGAGAAAAACGTTTTCCACCAAATATTATATTTATATAATCTTACGTGAAGCAGAATCTTTATACCCCTTTTTACGAAAATTACGCGGACTGTGACCAAAGACATGACGGTAATCAAAATTCAATATAGCGATTGATGGCAACAACCAGACAGCTTATTGTAGAAGACGAAAATAATCATCGAACTGTGTCAAGTGGGTTATAGTTGAATAGGTCTTAATCGGAGACATCTTCTTATAATTAGCATTCAAGACCATATAAATGTAAAGAAGACCTTCTGTGCATACGACTGTATCAGATTGCATAAAGTATTAAGGGCTCATTTTTTAATAGTCAGATAACGTTTATCTGAGGAATAAAAATCTCGGGTTGCCAGCTTTTGTATAAGAATATGCCAAACTGTCAGATTTATTCTTGAGATAAAAATTATATCTAACTATTGAAAAATCAATAAGTCTAAGTTCAATCGCCAACCAAAATAAAATTTTCTTGTTTTATGCTTTTACATAAATGCATATATTAAATATCATATAGTTCGCTTTTTACGCAGTTTGGTTTTTAGATTTTTCAAATTTACTTTTATGGCTGCTAAGCTGTTGTTGTCTGAAAAAAAAATGTCAAGTCGGAGGACGGCTAATGAAAATGCTAGGCCTCTGTTTGGCGTTTCCATTGACCGTCCTCCGACTTGACAATGCCTTGATCAAAATATTACCTTCAACTTAAAAGGCCTGTAATTTTTTTTTTACTTTTTAGACTTTTTGTTTGGGTCGGGGGTTTTTTAAATGTTTAATTTTATATTTAATTTCTGCTTTTTAAACGTAATGTCTCGCTTAAATCTGCGCAGCGTTGCGTATTTTTCCCACAGTGAAGTTTGTTACTAATATATCTTCATTCTTCGTCCTGATCACCATTTATCTTTAATCTATTTATTGAGACCTTTTCAATGAGCTCAAACACGATACTTTTGCTGTTTGTTGGTGAGAAACTTGGGTATCCTGGAAATTCCAGCTGTTGCTCCAGAATCGGTTCAAGGTTACTTTGTTCGTCTAATATCATTTTAGTAATAGAATATCAAATTTCGAGTTGATCAGACCCGTGGAAGATGCTCAAATCCCTTCATCAACCAGAAAAGAGCTGATAATCTTGAAACGGCTGAACCGATTTTGATGAAACATGTCTAAGAACACTCCCGACTAATACACCTTTCAAACAAAAAAACTAAATTAAAATCGGTTCATCCGTTCGGGAGCTACGTTGCCTCAGACAGACACACACACACACAGATACGTCAAACTTATTATAACACCCCGCCGTTTTTGCGCCGGGGGTTAAAAATTAAAAAAGTAATATTTATAAGCCTTTTAAGTTGTAGGTAATATTTTGATCAAGGCATTGTCAAGTCGGGGGACGGTCAATGAAAACGCCAAACAGAAGAGGCCTAGCTTTTTGATTAGATAGGATAGGACTTGGAGTTTTTGTTTGTGTCAGGGGTTTTTTTTTTTAATTTTAATGAAACTTTTATGTTCTATTTACTCGGCTCCTTAGGTTCGCAGCGTGATGTCAAATAGCATACGAGTATAACCTTCCTCCAGAATTGCGCTATCAAAGGTTTTTTTTTTAAATCTGATTATTTTTTCTAGAGATTAAACATACAAACAAACAAATTTTACCTTTTAATAATATTGGTATAGATTTCAACATGGATGGGCTTTTTTTTTTTTTTTTTGGATGGGAAATCATCAAATAACTTCTCCCGCTCTGGGTGGAGCAGGAGGGCGTGTCAGACTTTTACTGACTAAAACCCACCCGTGTTCCTTCATTAGCCCGTATGCCAGGGGCTGTGGTATCTCTCTCAAACGAACCCACACCCCTGACAGGCATCGGCCCTTGCGGGCCCCATCATTTTTTTGTGCTGACATCTCTTTGAGGCGCGCGTGGAACACAACGCGCCGTCGACTTGGGCTTGGTCCTTACCGGACAGCGAGCTACCCATTACTCGCCGTCCGCAAGCCAATGCCTACGGTGGCCGGAAATCGGCCTGGGATTCCCGACGCCCAGGGCGTCTCCGTATCCTGCGGCGGCTGGGGTCGCGAGGGCGCATATGCTGCCTCTCCCTCACGTGCGCCGCCTCCCTCTTCGCGAGCATCACTGCTTCGCTGAAGGAGGTGACGGCTCCCCATGCCCTCTCGCTCCGTACCATGGCCTGGACCAGGGCCGGACGCGAGAGATCGCCGCCGCCGATCGCCTCCACGAGGACACGGCGGTGCTCCGCCCAAGCAGGGCAGACCGCCACCGTGTGCTCCACCGTGTCCTCAGGGCGATCTTCGCAATGGAAACACCCGGGCGTTTCCTCCCGCCCTATCCGAAACAGGAACCTCCCGAAACAACCGTGTCCGGTGAGGACCTGCGTCAGGCGGAAGGTGAGGACGCCATGCCGCCTCTCAAACCACTCCTCAAAGAGGGGACTTACCGCCGCAATCGTGGCGTGCCCAAACATGGATGGGCTTGTGGCTAAATTACAATAGCTGCACGGGTCGATCGGCCAGGTTAAGCTACGCTTGCCGCGGTTGGTCCGTAGATGGGTGACCATCTTTACATACCAAGACCCCTCGGTGCCTCGGAAAGTACGTTAAGCCACTGGTCCCGGCTGTCATTTGTGGATCTTTGACAGTCGTTACGGGTCGTCAGAAGCCCGAAAGTCTGACAACCAGTCTTACCAAGGGGTATCGTATACCCAGTAACTGGGTTGTGGAGGTCAGATAGGCAGTCGCTCCTTGTAAAATACTGGTATTCAGCTGAATCCGGTTAGACTGGAAGCCGACCCCAACATAGTTGGGAAAAGACTAGGCAGATGATGAGATTTCAACATGGATGATGCAACCAATATCTGATCTATACATTTTGAAATAAAAGAGAGTACATATGGAGTTTCTTTCCTGTTCTTCTCCATAGAACCGACTCCTTGACGGTTTTCCGTATATGGTTTAATTGAAATCAATACTTTGAGTTTGATAAACCTTTTTGTAGGACATTTCACATAGTATTGGTTTTTATAAAACGCCAATTTCATATGCACGGAGCATATGAAATTTGCGTTTTATATAGAAAAAGCAAATCCATGTTTTATAAATTAAATATGTACTATATTTATTCAATCAAAGTATGTACCATTGTTATATCGGACCTTTCGCCATTTTGTAGGTAGTTCGTGGATTTTTTTGCTGATAAAATTATGGGATTGGGGTGGTGTTGACTGCCTCTTGTATTCAATGTCGTGCAAGTACTTATATGTAGTTACAGAAACATAAACAAAAAAATAATACAGTAAAAGAACTATGGTAAGACGATTGTAATAAAATTCTCGGTTTCGTCATACGATAACTTCTGCAAGAAGAAGTTAGAAGTGCTGATTTGTAGCCTAGTTTGAATAAATTACTAATGATTTTGGTGTACCTGCATATTGCTCTACCATCACAATTCCCTCGTGTATTCACGTTGTCCCCGTAGGCCATGTCCCCGTTAAAGGGGACAAAGGGAATTTAGTAAAATAATTCAAAATTACTTCCCGCTGTCCCTGTACGCTGTACCCATTAATTTATTGTAATGTATACTTTTCAAATTATGCCCGTTGTCCCCATTGCTTTAAACAAAAATACATAAAATTATAAAATTAAAAAAATACTTAAAACGTAAATAATAGTACCAGTAGTATATTTTTATGACGTCCCGCTGTCCGCGTGGCGGGGACACAGAATTCCCTCATGTTTTACAACCATCCCTGTAGCTAACCACATGCGTTTGTTCTGACAGGTCGAAGCCGAGGGCGGTGCGGCACAAACGTCGCAAGCGACACTGCCGCTGTGCCCCTCCGGCAGGCCGGACGCCGATGTGCAGCCGCTGCTCACTGATGGTAAGTGCACCAACTGAACAGCCAGCTGTCTCTACCTGTACACATCAGACACGTCTGTCTATCAATTAACTCAGCTTATCGCCCATCCAGTCTGTCCCAGCCACTTTGTCGTCGGTTCACGTAGCTGAGGGGCGTCCCAAATTTCGCTTGCCGATACGCAGTCTCCATTCCAGGGCTTATCTACTCCACCGGCTATCGTTCCTTTGACAGACATGGCCAGCCCACTGCCACTTCAGTTTGCTTACTCTGCAAGCAATGTCGGTTACGCCGATTTTGCGAGATCGAGGTATAACTCTCTTCAAATACCGGAACTATTATGTATAAGTACCGGCCGTTCGTCGTATGAATTCACCAATAAGTCACGAAGATCAAGTGTGCGCATCCTCATCAAGACTGCCAATTACTAACTGCACCTTGAACTTGACGTCACGTAAACTTTAGATCCGGTGAGCAAAGTTTTCTACGCGAATAGCAGACAACAACCGTTAGGAATTAGCCCATCAGATAGTTGAGCTCGATTATTGACAAATGCATGCACGACTAGCAGATTCCAGCAGGTCCACACAATCAGTGTGGCGCTTTCCCTAAAAGATCATTTCAAACAACAATCTACGTGGTCTCCACATGATCTGACCACGATAGTGTCTGGATTTTAAAAGAGACTGTGATATCTGAGTTTGTTTCAGCCTTGCTACTCAAAGCAGTCAAATAAGAAACGCCGACCTCATCTAGTTTTTAAAATATGATTGGCGTGTAAAAGAGCTTTTACACACAGCGTCAGTATGCACCCCTCAAGTTTTAACTTGTACCACTGCTACAACATTGAATGTTACGCATAATCTACAGAATACTTCAGAGAGAAAAAATTGACTTGGATTCGAACCGAATGGCGTCATACTCATTCCGGCGCTTTAACGAACTATTCAGTGAGCCCATATGAATTGCGATGAAATGGTTATCGATCATCGTCCGAGTCGCTTCATCTTGACTACGTTATTGGAGGGTATCCATTAATTTAACTTATTACGTTTTCTTTTAAAATTAATTCCCACTCTCAAGTTTCTACAACAGAGATATATAGAGACGACATGACAGATCACGTGACATATCGTTAGTTTATGTCAATCTAAAATATCACAAGTCTACTGACCCGTTTGTGTCAGTTGATAAAATATGTATAGTATTAATAAGTTATCTGTAAATTATCAAATAAAATTGTAAAACATTTGTAGTAAAATAAGATCAAAGATTTGTTAAATAATAGCAATAATATCATGAAATAATTATGAAAGCATGAAATTGTTCTTGTTTTTTTTTTTTTAATATTACTAAAATAAAATAGAAAAATACTTTATATTAAAAACAAATATTGCATGACAAAAAGCACATTTCGTGCCCAGGATTCGAACCTCCAAACTCATGCACGGCAAGCGGTCTTGCAACCTCCAGTCTATAAATAATTATATTTCTTCGCTTCATTCTTCAGATATATTATAACCAGGTAGTCCTTTTAATCTACAAGACAACATGCACACTTTAAGAGATTTATGAAAATCGATATAAGTATCGACTTTTTACAATTAAGTCGATTCTATACTGACCATAACCACACCACTAGTCAAGCTGTCATTCTTTTTTCGTGCACGATAGCAAGCACACACGCGCTCACTAGTTATTAAAAATGCCGAAAAAACGGGAATATTCTCAAGAAATTAAAGACTATCGACGTAAAATCAAGAAGTTGGAGGATGAAAGAAGACGTAAACGTCGTAGAATTATGATTGAATCTTCATCTGATTCCGGTATGTATTGTACTTACAACTACCCTCAATTATAAATTATTATATAGTGCCATCTAATCTTCGAGGATATTAGGCGCATGGTTTTATTGCGATACCTATTATGTGTAGGATGCTTATGTGCTATTCATCTAGTAGATTTTTTGCCCGGCGGTTAACCGTGAGTTAACACGAAGGCTATGATTTTTCAAACACATTATAGTGTTTCGCCTGGCGGTCAACCGAGCGTTAACACGATGGCTATACTACGAGTTTATATATACACAGTTAATACAACCTAAATGATGATCCACAATTATGAAAATAATTCTGGCGGTTAACCGTGAGTTAACACAAAGAACAAATATGTGGAATTCAAAGTTACGTCTTATACCTTTCAGACGACAACGAATCTTTACGTTCCGCCCCCGACGCCAACGTAGAAGAAAATCAGACGGCGATTGACGATGCACCTAATTATATTCCTGACGACGCTCCCAGGCCGACCACGGAAGCATCAACTCCTAGCCTGGAAGATAGTCCCTGCCCAGCGCTCGATCCCGAGCTCTTAATGGCACTTGGAGAGGAAACAGACAATACTCCAAAGTTTGGTGATAAAATTCATCATAGCTTAGCTCAGCGATGGGAACCTATCCTCAAGAAGGGATTATCAAAGGAAGCAAAAGATAAGTTATTCAAAGATTACCTTGTGCCTGAAAACTGCACTCTGCTCCAAGCACCCAAACTGAATAACGAAGTTTCAGCGGCGATTTCGGAAGCGTCTCGTCATAGAGATAAGAGGAAGGAAACTGAGCAGCAGCAATTAGGTGTTGGCGTCTCAGCCATTAATAAAGCTCTGACCGTCATGCTTACGAGCGACAATAAAATTGAAGCAATAAGGATTATGAGCGACGGATGCCGTATCCTGAGTGATCTCCATTACCAGGAAACACAATCGCGAATTAGCGTCATAAATTATGCACTAGCTAAACCCTTTCTCAACGTCGTTCAGGATTGCGAAAGGGACGAAACTCTATATGGCAACAAATTAGGGGAAAAAATAAAAGCCTCCAAAACTATCGAGAAGCAAGGCATGTCGATCAAAAAAGGCCTAAAAGGTCAAAAAGGTACCTCAGTAATGGAACCAACGACATCCAATTCACGTCCCCAGTATCAATACCGACAACCAGGTGCCTACCAGGGAAACTGGACAGGCCCCTCACGGTTCCTACAGAACAGGGGGGGGCGGAGAGGTCCGAACAGGGCGAACAACACCACGAGCCGTCGGCCTCCACCACAGCAGACGTCGAACTCGGTCGCCGTGAACAAGTCGAGGGCACCTGCGACGCGCCAATAGCTCAGGTACAACACGCTGGTAGAATTTCTCATTATTATGATTGCTGGCTCAACATAACTTCTAATTCTGTAATTTTAAATTGGATACGTAATGGTTTTCCTATACCGTTTGATTTTAACGTGACACAAACTCATGTACCTTACGTTTCAATATCAGAGAGGGAAAAAGTTGACATGTTTTTAGCTATACAAAAATTGTTAAAATTAGGTGCGGTAAGCCCTTGCACACCTACTAAGGACCAGTTTATTTCAAAAACATTTTTAGCCTTAAAGTCTAATGGTGATAAAAGATTTATTTTAAACTTAAAAAACTTAAACCAACACGTTTCAAAATTACACTTCAAAATGGAAGACTACCGAACGGCATCTAAATTATTACCTATTCATGGCTTTATGGCTACTATAGATTTAAAAGAAGCATATTTCCTTATACCAATTCGTAAATCAGATCGCAAATTTTTGAGATTCCAATTCGAAAATGAGAACTCCAACATCGATACCTACGAGTTCAATTGTATGCCATATGGCCTTTCGGTAGCACCAAGAGCCTTTACTAAAATCATGAAGGAAGTGGTATCCCATTTACGCTATCAAGGCTTTAAAAATGTTGTTTTTCTCGATGATATCCTTTGTATCGGTGATGATTATCAAGAATGCCTCAAAAATGTTAAAGCAACTTTAAATCTTTTAGAATGTCTCGGGTTCGTAGTAAACTATGATAAGAGTTCTCTTGTTCCTAAACAAACCTGTAAATTTCTGGGATTTATGTTTGATTCCGTAAATCAAACAATTTCTTTGCCATCCGACAAAAAACAAAAAATTTTAAACCTTGTTGAGAAATTCTCAGAATCGTCTCAGTTCTTAGTTAGAGAATTTGCTCAGCTAATAGGAGTTTTGATAGCCGCGTGTCCTGCGGTCAAATATGGTTGGTTATATACAAAAAATTTAGAGAGACAAAAATTTCTAGCCTTACAAAAATGTCCTAGCTTTGATAGACGGTTTAAACCTCACCCTATAATTCTAAACGATTTAAATTGGTGGCAAAGGAACGTGGTACATTCTAAAAACACTATCAAAACACTTAACTTCGAATTAGAGGTTTATTCGGATGCTTCACGTACCGGTTGGGGAGCCGTGTGTAATAACGAACGAGCTCATGGAGCTTGGAAAAATTGTGAACTTGAACAACACATCAACTACCTAGAGTTGTTAGCGGTTTTCTTAGCCTTGAAGTATTTCGCAGCAAACAAATCCGATTGTTCAGTTTTACTGCGTGTTGATAACACAACAGCCATCAGCTACGTGAATCGAATGGGTGGGATCCAATTCCCCCATTTGAATAATCTTTCTAGACAAATTTGGCAATGGTGTGAAGAGAGAAACATCTGGTTATTTGCCTCGTACATTAATACCAAGGCAAATTACGAAGCAGACGAAGAATCTCGAAGGCTAAATGTCGATACGGAATGTGAATTATCCGATTTAGCCTTCGAACGAATATCAAAAAGTTTCGGTGAACCCGAAATCGACCTATTTGCCTCTCGGGCCAATACCAAATGTCAGGATTATATGTCATGGAGAAAGGATCCTGACGCTCTTTCCATAGATGCCTTTACAGCAAACTGGAACAATAAGTTCTTTTATGCTTTTCCCCCTTTTCCCCTTATTCTTAAGAGTCTTCACAAAATCATACAGGAAGGTGCCACTGGTATTCTAGTTTTTCCATTTTGGCCATCCCAAGCCTGGTATCCACAATTAATGAAAACAAGAGTTTCCGACATAATTTGGATATACCCTAACGAACATCATATCGTATCATGTTACAGAAATCCCCTTATCCTGGGTGCCACAGTACTCTCAGGCAGGCGTTCACGCTGCGCAGCGTCCCCGAATCAGCCCTGGACCTGATGCTGGCTTCTTTATCAAAGAACACGGTGCAGCAATATAACGTGTCGTTCAAATTGTGGTGGCAATATTGTGTAAATAATAATTATCACTCTTTTGATTGCTCTGTTCCGATAGTATTACGATTTTTAAGCGAGCAGTTTAATAGAGGAAGTTCGTACGGAACTCTCAATAGTCACAGATCCGCGTTATCCCTTTTATTAGGTGGTAATATTGGATCTGATGACCGAATTAAACGGCTGCTCAAAGGAGCGTTCAAATTAAAACCTAGTTTCCCCAAGTACCACAGTACATGGGACCCACAGATCGTATTAAATTATGTTTCTAATTTGTACCCCAATAGAACCCTTAGTAGGGAAAAAATAACCAAAAAAGTGGTAATATTATTAGCGTTAAGTACTGCCCAACGCGTTCAAACACTATCGTTGATAAAGCTTGAAAATATAACAAAAGTAGCTAATGGTATAAATATAGCTATCAAAGATATTATAAAAACATCCGCGGCAGGGCGTGATCAACCGACCTTATTCCTGCCGTACTTTAGACAAAACCTTAGCATATGCCCCGCGACTACTCTCGAGGATTATCTCCACGTCACAGACGAAAACCGACCTGCTAACTTATCCAATCTCTTAATCACTGTGAAGCGCCCCTACAAGGGCGCGACAGCACAGTCAATAAGCAGATGGATAAAGCAGATATTGGCCGAGAGCGGCGTGGACGTGGCGGCGTTCAGCGCGCACAGCACGCGCCACGCCGCCACGTCTGCGGCTGCCGCGGCCGGGGTCTCCGTCGACGTTATAAGGAAAGCCGCGGGATGGACTAATGCGTCTAAGGTTTTTGCCCAATATTATCATCGTCCAATTATAGACGATAATAACTTTGCTCAAGCGATCTTCCATGATCAAGTTAGCTAATATATTTATTATTATGATAGGTAACTAAAAAATATTTGAATTGTGTACTTTTTAGAAATAAATACATGTTTAGTTATATTCTTATCCTTAACTTTTATGTTAATATTGATTAAACCATCGTATTCTTACAAAATATTTGTTTTTAATTATCAAACGCAAAACTTTTCTCTAAACCTCTACCTGGTTATAATATATCTGAAGAATGAAGCGAAGAAATATAATATATGATCAAACGAACTTCACAAGCGAAGTTCGATCAATATTATATGAGTCGCTTCATTCGAAGATATAGGTTCCCTCCCAACCCAATCCCGGTGACACAGTTTTGCGTTTGCCTTAATTATCTCTAAAAGAATGACAGCTTGACTAGTGGTGTGGTTATGGTCAGTATAGAATCGACTTAATTGTAAAAAGTCGATACTTATATCGATTTTCATAAATCTCTTAAAGTGTGCATGTTGTCTTGTAGATTAAAAGGACTACCTGGTTATAATATATCTTCGAATGAAGCGACTCATATAATATTGATCGAACTTCGCTTGTGAAGTTCGTTTGATCATATATTAGACGTTAAATGAGTGCTCGTAAACGTTAAACATATTCACTAAAACAATATAGTAATTAGAATAAAATGTTTCTGCGAAATACAAAAAGTGACTTGGGCTTAGCACGGATTTAACGCACATGTCTTTTGGAGGAGTAACCACTTAATGGACCTGTGTGTACACACACACCTACATACAGAAATAAAATCATCAGCTGGTCGGAGGATTATCACTTTTTAGAGGAGAATGGGACAATTTCAACTCTGTTCTTTATTTGTTCTATATGACTATCCGGAAAAAGGCCGGTTGCTTTTTATACTTATATAAAAACTTTTTTCAACTGACTTTGGATGTGTATTTTAATTATTTGTCACCGCCTTCCGAAATTAAAGTTATTTTGCACTTTGTAGTGTTTTTTGGAAGTCGGTTGTTATTTTTTTGAAAAAAGTTTTTATTTTTCACTTTTTAGTTACCTACCCCACACCAATTCGAAATTTCATCATCCTTGGGGTCAAAACAATGCATACTTATGCGATAGCAACAATCGCGGTTGATTTGCTGTAATTTTTTGAAGAGTTCCGTTGTCTGTCTCCGAAACGCATCATCAGATCTATATGAAATTGTAATGGGACCATTTCGGAGTAAACCCCTTTCGAACAAAAAAATAATTTTGCAAATCCGTCGATATACGACGGAGTTATGCCCGAACATACATAAAAAAAAAATATAAACATGTCGAATTGATAACCTCCTTCTTTTTGAAGTCGGTTAAAAAGACTAGCTTCCAAACGCGGCTTCGCCCGTGTGGTATGTCGATAAAAAGTAGCCTATACCCCCTTCCCCAGGGTTCAAAATATCCCCATACAAAAGGACCCCCTAATTTCATGACTTCAACATAGAAATGGCTATATATATCTCGCAAAATAGTCAAAAAAAAATTGCGCACCTGCCATTTTGTTTTGACTTTCAATCAGCATGTTATAAACCAACATTTCAGCCAAATTTGCCGCACGGATTTTTTCTAACAATTTGTGCGGGTCATCATAATCGGTACAGCCGTTCCGGAGATTACCCCTTACATATAAGTTACTTTTACCTATTTATAATATTAGTATAGATTCCACAGCCTTGTAATGATAGGTCAGCAACCTATTGCATCAGTCTTAAACATACCACTACTTACACAAATAAAACAAATCAAAAATACCATTAGATCATTACATTCCATTGATTTATAGATGTGAATTATTACAGAAAAACGTTGTTGCGAACGTAGACGTGTTGTAAATAATTCAATTTTACGCAAACAGATTCCGACGGTTATTCATGAAAACTATTGTATTTTATAATCATGCCTAGTTAAAAGAGTTTAATTTATGGACCGACTTCAAAAAAGGAGGAGGTTCTCAATTAGTCGGAATCTTTTTTAATTTTTTATGTTTTTTCCCCGATTACCCGAAGACGCCTGAATCGATTTGGAAAATTATTTTTTGTTTGAAAATGTATACTTTCTACGTGGCCCCATTTTCATCAGATAAGGATTTGATGATGGAACCCTGAAGAAATCGAGGGAACTCTTCAAATTTTATAGCCACCCTTGTTTATATAGCAAGTAGTGGTATACCAAAATTAAAATTCTAAATAGAAGGTGACATAAAGCTAAAATACAGATACAAAAACACCGACTTCCGAAATTAAAGTTATTTTTAACTTATTATTGTTTTTTTTAAGTCGGTTCTTTTTTTTTTTTTTGGAAAAGTTTTATAATATCTTTCAAAGTTAAAATAGTCTCATTTATTTAATATAAGATAATCGGGCTTTGCAGAAACAAAGGGTCCTACTGACTTCATTGTGAAAACTGGATTAAAAATTAATGAAAAAGACGAAACAATAAAATGATAACTCAAGAAACATTGTGATGAGATAACAATCTATTGTTGAAATAAAAACTGAAAAATATGAAACATGACTCAAGAATCTTTAGCACTTTTGGTCCGATATTAAAGCCGAGCAGTACTTTCTTTCAATTATGTTCCGCCTCAGGGGATTGTTTCTGGAAGCACTTAGTTTAATGGCGGCTAAAAGTTTAAAGGTTCAGATTTTAGCCCTAATTCACCTGAAGGACTTGTCACTTCTAATTCATTTAGATTTATAAGCTAGGCTAGTCCTTGGGGCATATAAAAGTACCTATCTACTCTAATTTATGAATACTAGTAGTCGCCCAGTGGTCGAAACTCGACCGTATCTCATTAAAAAATTAGGCTGTGATGTGATAACATTATCATAATATTTGACTTATTGTTTGACACTCAGTAGGTTTTTTTTTTTGGTGGGAAATCTTCACCTAACTTCTCCCGCTCTGGGTGAAGCAGGAGGGCGTGTCAGACTTTTACTAACTAAAACCCACCCGTGTTCCCTCAGTAGCCTGTGTGCCGGGGCCACGGTATCTCTTTCGAACAGCCCGCACCCCTGGCAGACACTGAGTAGATTACCTATCATAAATTCGAAAAATATTTGTCCGAATTTCATTTCACCAAACGCCTATGAAGTTTGTGCATACTCTTTGCATGTAGCATGCAAGCAGGCATGCAACATACAGCAAGCATTGTTTCTGTCACGGCTACGGCGCTACGCGGTTTGGGCGGCCCCACGCGAACTTATCGTCGCAGATGGTTTTTTTAAAGCTCACCACCGCAGGTTTGTCTTGCTGCTCCTCAGCTGCGGCGGCTCGCCTTCAAACCACCTGCTCCACAGCTCGCGGGCCGCCCCACCCCTCCGCGCCTACGCGGGCTTAAATTACATTCTAGGGGTAGGACAGACTTCTATGTTGATGCCAAGTGAAATTGTACCAAGTAACCGTCGCTCTAAACAAACGTTATGCTAAACGAAATTATGCGGAATGTTAACTTTGCCGAAGGTAATTATGCGAAAAAAATCTGCCATCTTAAAAGTATGACATTGTAAATTCGATAGTATAAACATTCAGCCAAACAATAATTATATTAAATATTTTTATGCCTTCGACAAGGTCTGGCACAATGGCTTAATATACAAGCTGTACAAACTCGGCATGCCAGACCGTGTCGTACTCATCTTACGAGACTTTCTGTCGAACCGCACCTTTCGCTATCGCATCGAAGGGACGCTCTCGTCCCCCCACCCCATTCGCGCAGGCGTCCCTTAGGGCGCCGTGCTTTCTTCTCATCTTTAAGCTATTCACTAGCGATTTACCCAAAAGTAGAAAGGCACAGTTGGCACCGTTCGCAGCCAACACAGCCATCTACCACACTGAGCGTAGCCAGGACGCGATAGCCTTCACTCTCCAGACCGCAGTCAACGTGCTTGGCGCGTGGTTTAGAAAGTGGAGGATTGAACTAAATCCGGATAAAAGTCAAGCGGTTCTCTTTTCGAAACCGCGAATTTGCCCTGACCCCCCCCGGCCCATCTCCATATTCGGCAAGCCGATCCCTTGGGAAAAGCCAAATATCTAGGAGTGATCTTGGATCAGCACCTCACCTTCTCTGAGCATATCAAGAAAGCGCACTCACGCGCCGCCTTCGCTCTCGGAAGGCTGCACTCTGTTCTGAACGCACGTAGCAAATTGTCACTCAAGTGAAAATTGCGGATTTACACGGCGTGCATTAGGCCCATCATGACGTATGCATGGGTAGTCTGTGCACACACACAACCCCGATTCATCCGTAGGATGCAGACCCTCCAAAACCGATTCCTTCGCCATGCCACAGGCTCCCCATGGTACGTCCGGAACGAGATCTTCCATCTCGATCTGAGAATGCCCACGATAGTTCAATTTCTGATACGCAACTCGAAGCGTTTCTTTGATAAAGCCGAGATACATCGCAAACCCTTGATTGTGAAGGCCGCTAGTTATGTCCCCAGTAGAATCAGTAGAATCCGCCGACCGAGACATGTCCTTTCCGACCCAGATGACCCCATTACTGTTCTCCAAGAAAAGAATAGGGCCACCAGTACAGCACACAAACACAAACGACCGTCCTTCCGACCTCGCCGCCGAGGTCCTCGCCCCCCGCGAAGATCCCTGAGTAACGATGAGACCGTCCCTTGCTCGTTGATGTGCCAGGGTGCGCCGCAGCTGAGCCAGTAGAGCTAATTCCCCGAATGCTAATAATCATGAAAATATTTTGATCCAGCCTGTTCCCACTAGCTGGCCCCCCCTCGCCAGCTGTTCCCCGCCTCGCCCTGAGCCGAGGTTTGTACCCCACAGGGGGTGCCCTCAGCGTGCAGTCGCTTTAGGTGTAAGTAGGTTTTATGCCCTGGCTGGAGGCTTTTAGTCGAACTAAGAATGCCTTCACAGAAAAGTCCGGTTAAGAAGCCACGGCTTCTCAAGGTCAACTTCGGGATGCCATTCACAAAAAAAAAAAAAAAAAAAATAAAAAACAAAGAAGAGGGAAGCTTGTTATAAAAGATTATACCAAGCCCAACAACAAGTCCTTATTTCTAGTATTAATATTATGAATATCACAGTTTTTAGTGTATAAGTGTATAAATAAATTCAAAGTTTCGATTTCAAAGCTCCAAAACATAGGGCCGATTTCATTTCTATCTGTCAAATTCCTAATAGGACCATTATTTTTCCTGTCGACGTATTTGATATCTCTTTAATATTCGCGCCGGGTCCTCAAAGCTCATTAATCAGCTGAGAGCTGTGAGGATCACGGAGACAAATGACTTGTCCGGCGGAAGACAGGGCGATTCTTTGTGTGGTCCAGGTGTAGCCAAGCTATTGTATACAGTTCCATGTTTATAGGTGAGATTTCGGTTGTTTGACCAGTTTTAAGTTTTTTATACCCTGGCTGGAAGCCTTAATTTATTGAGGCAACCACAAGCAAGTCCGGATAAGCAGCCGACAACCTCCTAGGTAGTCAAGAGAGGTTATCTCCAAAAAAAGGTTGTTTGGCTCTGCAAATTGTTTTTTTTTTTTGTACAATGTATTGAGCGCCAATTTGCCAAACGAACGCTGTAGAAAATGGGTCGACCTATCAAAAATATTAGCCAGTTAAAAGGCAGAGCTGTCTGCACAAAGTTAGCGAGGTGCGGATCCGTTCCGACGGCTGTCGAAATGCAATTGTACAAACAGCTGCAGCAGTCACCTTTAGTTCCTAACAATTGAACCTCCATGACAACGTACAGTTTTAAAACTAAATTTTCACGGCGGATTCAATCCGGAGTGTGAATGACATGAATGGCACACGACTATTAAAAAAAACATGTTCAAAAAAACTTTTGTGAGCAATATTTTTGATTGTCAGTTTTTTTCCTGGAGCAAGCTATTGTTTCTAAATGAGAGAAGCAAAATGCTGAATACAGAGAGACTTTGCACCCCGTAGAGTTGTGCGCGAAATGAGAAATTTGTTTTATACCTTCTTTTGCTGTTTCCGCCACCCAGAGCACTGTCGCGATGCTTTGGGTACATTCCAAATTATGCAATGCTTTAAGTTAGATATCACGATTAGACAGCTAGAAGCTGTCAAACGTTCAGAACGCCACGTCAAAACACATAAACTTTCACCTATAACCTGTATACACCACAAACTCTTCCTTCTTCTTCTTTGGCTAGGTGGCGACTGTAGCCGGACATCATCATCACCTAGCCTTTTCTCAACTATGTTGGGGTCGGTTTCCAGTCTAACTGGATGCAGCTGAATACCAGTATTTTACATGGAGTGACATACAATTACAAAATCCCATGTTGCTTTATAAATATGAAGCTACTTAAAACAAAACAGCTCAACTGTCATAATTATAGTAATTGAGGGCATGGTCGGCGTTATCGATAGATGGCGCATGTCTTGGCCGATTCACGAGACATCGTTATCGTGCTCACGCTAATTCGGAATGGGTGTAAGCACGCTAGAATCGATTATAGAGCAATTTTAATAATATTTTATATTGTTTCCAAACCAGTGTAACAGATTATTTTTCCACCAGTTGTTGATAAAACAAAATCGATGCAATACAATACAGTACTAAACATGAGTGAAAAAGATGACCTGGATCTTGTAAAAGTAAAAAAAAAAACAACTGTATCACAGGAGACAGGGCCTTCCAAATAAAATGAGGCAGCGTATTGATAATGTGTGCAAGCCGATGTTTGTTGGAAAAAGGTAATAGGTAACAAAAGGTTAAATGATAAAGTAGGAACAAGTTGGTAATTAGAAGAAGCTTACTGTAGGAATACGAATACTGAATGTGCTGTGTAGTTGTGTTGTGCAAGTGTGTTGTATACGTATGTTATGAAAGTGTGTTGTGTACGTATGTTGTGCAAGTGTGTTGTGTGATGTGAGTAGGTTGGTGTAGCGAGTGTGTGTGTGTTGCGAATTCAGAATGTACCCTTTATTGTGATATAATCAACACGTGGCTGATAAGCGAAGGAAGAGGAAGGAATGACCGCAGATTGTAAACCGAGACTGACACACAGACAGACACTGCTTGTAACTCATTTCACAAACACAGTCGTGAGGTGTTATGTTACACAGTCTCCCAGCGGCGAAGTGTCAATTTTTCTAAGAGAGAAACCGAAGTGAAGTCGGCTTTAACTTACTGACTTATCAATAAAGAATGCTTACTGTCATTTTAAAATTAATATAGGACTATAAAGAATTAAACACAAGAAAATTTTACAGCTGAAAACCAAATACATTGTGCATTATTTCTCCATCTCGTTCTCGCTGTCACATTTTGCTATATCTCGACGGTCCCTACGTACATAAAGACATGTCAAAAACCGAGGTTTACAGGAAAGCGTTATTAATGTTCAAACTGCTCTAGAAATAGTTCTATGTACAATTTTATTTATATTTTTTCTATGATGTTTTATTTGCTTTAGGAACTTTATAATGGTACAGAAATGTGCACATGGAAAATGTAAACCCAATTGTGCAATTTAAAAAAATACCATTTTTGACATGTCTTTATGTACGTAGGGACTGTCGATCTGTCTCTGCCATAACCCTTTGTACAGCGGCTTGCTCTCGTACATATCAAGCGGTGCCACGTGGCGCAAACTGACATCATTATGGGATCGCTGTTGTATGAATTTTTAGTTCCCTATTATAACGTTTTGGTTATTTTAGAAAAAAAATTGTTGTTGTAGTTAAACAAAGCTAAACATACATACATGCATATTCAGCCTATAGCGTTCCCACTGCTGGGACACAGGCCTCCTCTCAGTGAGAGGGAGTGGGCTGTAATCTACCACGCGGGCCCAGTGCGGGTTGGTAGATGTCACATGTCTTCGAATTTTTGGTTCTAGGACATGCCGGTTTCCTCATGATGTTTTCCTTCACCGTTTGAGAGCAGTGTTTATGAAATTATTTAAACAAAGTAATGCGCCTGGCTGGGTTTGAACGCACGACCTACAACTCGTAAGTCGCGGCTGTTACCACTGGGCCACCACTGCTACCACTGCACCAAGCTAAACATAACCGTTTTATTATTTGAATGTTACAGTGAATTAAATACCAGTAGTGAAACCACATTTTTTGACAATAGTCAAAAAATTTGGCCTTGAGCGGCCACGGGATAAATTTAATCCCACCCGCAAAATGCCGTTGAGCGGCCACGGGATAAAATCTATCCCACGCGCGCTCTGTTGCGGAGTGACTCATTTATTTTAACACGTGGCAAAAATCGACTAAATAGTTCTCTATGGTAACCGTACATTCTGATTCCATGCTCAATATACTACGTTTCAAGCTAAGAAAACCCTGGAACGTTCGAACAAAAATATTTTTAATCTATTTGTTTTGCGAAGTCTGTCGTAAAACTTACGTCAGGCAGTTGTTATTGTTTTGTTTTGTGATGCTTGTGGTTAATTCATTTTGTACTAAAGGTAGGTGGTTTTATTCATTTGTTATGCTAAGAATATACACACCATGCATTTAAAACCATAAAAAACATAGGTCATCGCTTGTTTTTTTTTGTTATTGTTATTTTTTTCGATAACGTAAACATCCTAAGGTAAACATTCCCACGCTCATTTTCAACGAACTATCTAATTTTTTACAACCATTCATTCAAACGAAAGTAAGAATAGTTAAACCGTCCGTTTACTCAGGATTCCAAAGCAATAAATGTTCGAACGACTCCACGAACAAAGAACCCTTGTTTTTTTCGAGTTTGCGATAAGAGGCGGACCACCCACGACGCAAATGGGTGCGATGACGTCATCGTGGGCGCTTTACGGTATTTAATTTAATTCGCTTGGCCGCTCGAGGAGGTAGCCACCTATAGACGTGCCATTTTCTATTAGCGATAGAGTTACCGATGCGAAACCTCGAAGTGAAGCCGGCAGGAATCGTGTTATATGGTGCTTTCGCCACTGCATATTCTTGTAGCTTGTCATTGAAAGCCTTAGTAACTATTAGATTATTACTTACTCTCTAAAGAGAGAGAAA
The DNA here is from genome assembly GCA_949987655.1 of Polymixis flavicincta. Classification (NCBI taxonomy): domain Eukaryota; kingdom Metazoa; phylum Arthropoda; class Insecta; order Lepidoptera; family Noctuidae; genus Polymixis; species Polymixis flavicincta. The sequence goes on along the minus strand of OX465171.1, from coordinate 1,331,446 downwards.
ATATTTATAGAGAGAAAATATATTTACTTTACTTTTATTTACTTTAGAGAGAGAAAATATATGTATTTTATTTAACACAAGATACAGTCTCTCTTTACAGAGAGAAAATAATTAATCATTGGTGTCACTTTGTTATCAAATTAAGTTTGTATATACGAGTATCTGTAGCCTATGTTATTCCATATAACATTAGCTATCTGCCAGTGAAATCAGTCAAGTTGTCTTGCAAGACAGACAAAAATTGTAAAACTGTGTTTTTGTCAATATGCATTTAGCAAAAAGCTAATTTTACGATTTTTTATTTATCTATATATATAGATGGTAATATCTTTTCGTGTCTGTCAGTGCGTTGTTCTTCTAAACCACACAATCGATTTTGATGCGGCTGTAGCTATCATTGAGAACATTGACTGCGGAGGGTTTGTGTATACTAGTGGTCGCCCAGTGGTTGACATTCAGCTATAATTAATTTGAATTGTAGTCACTAATCAACAATAGATAATCAAAAATATTAGGTTTCTGCCCTCCTTCTCCGTATAAACTTGAACTGTGGCAAACTTCATACTCCTCCGTCCGCGTAATTTTAGTAAAAAGGGTATGTACAAAGTTTTTGCTTCACGTATTAGATAATAATATACAGGTACTTACAGGGCTTTACTACGATATACCGGGCACTGATATCTTAATAATTTGCATATTTCCTTTGCCGTGCAAAGCAACAACGTGACATTTTATTAGTAACTAGCTTTTGCCAGCGGCTTCGCCCGCGCGGAACTTTCATCCCCTATTTAACTCCCTTAGGGGTTAAATTTCGAAACATCCTTCCTTATTCCTTGTCTACATTATAAAGGGAACCTCTGTGCAAAATTTCAGCTTTCAAGGTCCAAGGGTATGGGCTGGGCGTTGAAGAGTCAGTCAATCAGTCAGTCAGTCAGGACTTTTCTCTTTATTTATATAGAAACAATCAACTCACTCAGCAATTGCAGTTTGCGTCCAAGTCTGTGTCTCTCAGTCGCTCGGTTATTGCTCAAAGACGAGAAACCGAAGCGTACAGCCAGTACGCTGCAGTTCTCGTCTCACTGATTGGCTAATACATTCATGGCTCAACATTCGATACGGTATTTTCTTGAAGCAGTTTCAACATGCATAACCAACCTATAATACCACTGCTGGGGCACAGCCCTCCTCTCGGTGAGAGGGAGAGGGTCGTAATCCACTATGTGGGTCTAGTGCGGGTTGGCAGATGTCACATGTCTCCGGATCTTTGGTTCTAGGACATTCCGGTTTCCTTCACCGTTTTGAGAGCAGTGGTGAAATAGCAACCACGGTAGAATCGTAAAAGCAACATTCCTTAAAGCCTTTGATTCGGAATACGAGGAAGGTACGAGACGTCACGTTACGCAGCTTCAACAACGTGTCTGCTGTCTATCTGGCACGCCATCGCTCCGCGTGACGCAGACGGACTCACGACGACGTTCATAAGTGCGGCAGCCATTGAGAAGTACTCGCTGGTTGGCAGATTTAAAGTTGAGAAGTTTATTTAACACAAGAAACAGTCTCTCTTTATAATAATTGAAGTGATCCACGCAAGCAGGTCTACTACTGAAATAATGTTGGTATTGAAATCATGGTACAGTTGAAAACAATCTCACACCCACAAAAACTCATAGGTTACTTATTTAGCACGAAGTAAATTTATCGTCGTTTCGCCCACAAAGGGAAAAATGGAAAAACTACACAAGTTCGTATTAGTAAAGAGGCACGTTTTGATATTTAAACAATTCTAGCAGCGCTCCGCGGTTTCGCCCGCGTATTTCCCTTCCCATGGGAATACGGGGATAAAATATAGGCTATGTCACCCGGGGATAGGCTTCCCAACAGTGAAATAATTTTTCAAATAGGTTCAGTAGTTTCGGAGCCTATTCAATGCAAACAAACACACAATCAAATCTTTCCTCTTTATTATTAGTGTTGATAATTATTAAAAAACGGGTATTTTTCTTTTTAGATAATTGGAGAATCGACTATTGTTCTTCAATAATGTACAAAGTTCTAAACGTGCCAATTGCTTAATTTAATATCCTCCAGGAATCCGTACCTTTTAGGCTACTACTATTACTAATTACTACTATCAAAACCACGATTATTATCGCTAAATCAACAATAAAATTGAGCTATACTTGGCTTTACTGAATCGCACATTTTTCAGTGGCAACAGGATTTAGGTCCAGTTGTGTAAATGGGCACTGGAGTAACTGTTAGCTACGTCAAGAAATAGCACGCACTAACAGCAACGAACTACAACCGATCAAATGTCTACAACATGCACTGACTTACTCTTGTACCTTATTCTATTAATAGACGGGACTCTGCTTACCCCATTATGGATACAGACTTGAATATATATCTTTGTAAAAAACAAATACATACAAACTTAAAAACAAAGGACGATGGGCTCTAGTGTCCCCAAAATTGAAACTTGGTCAAGAGACGTGATACGTATCACATTTAAAAAGGTCTTTAGCTTACTGATTATTCTTTACTGTGGCGACGACCGTCAAAAGTATGGGTTTTCAGGGAAAATAACAAAATGTAATGGTACAACAGCTGTAGTACGCAATGTTTAATTATTAAAAAACTAGCTTTTGCTAGCGGCTTCACCCGCGCGGAACTTTCATCCCCTATGTAACTGCCTTAGGGGTTGAATTTCAAAAAATCCTTCCTTATTCCTTGTCTACATTATAAAGGGAAAATCTGTACAAAATTTCAGCTTTCTTGGTGTGGGTGTGGGCTGGGCGTTGATGAGTCAGCCAGTCAGGACTTTTCTTTTATTTATATAGATATAAGTGAAAACCGTAATTGTTAAATGATTTTATTTCTGCAAGTAGGTTTATACAAACACTTTAACACGTCAATCATATTTTTTAAACTAGATATGGTCGTCGGCGTTTCTTATCTGACTACTCTGAGAAGAAAGGCCGAAACAAACTCAGAGGTCACAGTCTCTCTACATAATCTTGGTCAGATCATATGAAGACCATGTAGATTGGTATCTGAAATGGTCTTTTGACCTGTTTTAAGTTGTATTTTATTTTCAATAAAATAACATATGTTCATGCTTGTATACCCCGTATCTGTTGGTAGAGATTGTGCACATACAATCCGTACATCGATAGACAAATGAAACTGAAAGATACCTTTTTTCAGGAAACCCTATAGATTTAAGACGGTTTGTTAGTATGTAGCCCGTAACGGAAAATATGACTTTAATTTCGGAAGCCGTCACCGCCTTCCGAAATTAAAGTAATTTTTCACTTTGTAGTGTTTTTTCCTCCTTTATGAAATCGGTTAAAATAAAGTATGTAGGAAAAATAGAATATATATTGGGACGCAGTCCATAGTCGCTTGCCCACACGTCCTCATAATATTAGTATAGATAAATCACACAGGGCATAGCCCAAAACAAATTGCTTCGAGTTCAATTTGGAACATATTATAAAGCAATCAATACATTATTCATTGCTCTCAGTTGTTGTGTGAGATTAACTCCGCTGTTGTCTATATAAACGTATCTGATAGGTACCTAATACATTATTGAAGTAAGCTGACAAAACCAGCCTATAATTTTCCCACTGCTGGGACACAGGCCTCCTCTCTGTGAGAAGGAGTGGGTGGTATTATCCACCGTGCGGACCTAGTGCGGGTTGGTGAATGTGACATGTCTTCGAATTTTTGGTTCTAGATATCCAGTTTCCTCACGATGTTAGCTTTGTCCGTTTTGAGAGCAGCAATGATGAAATTAGATACACAAAGTGCCTGGGTTCGACCTCACGACATCCACCACTGCTCCACGTTACACTCTAACTTGCACCCTAATCAATCAAAATCTGAAACATTTTGAAGCATTTTGGGATGAAAATTTCTGCCTAACCTTTTCCCAAGTATAGTGAGGTCAGCTTCCAGTCTAAGCGAATACAGCTGAATACCACTATTTTACATGGAGCTCTCTTCTCTCTTCTCTTCTCTCTCCAGAGACTGCCTTTCTGACCTCCACAATCCAGACACTCGGATTTACCACACCCTTTAGTACGATCTGGAAAGTCTGTCTAAAATCCAAGAACCATCGGTTCAACGTGGTTTCCAAGGCACGGAGGGGTCTCAATTTGTAATAGATGGTCACCCATCCACGGCCAACCGTGGCTAGCGTAGCTTAATCTGTATGTGGCTGTTATTATTAAGCCACAAGCCCTTTATAATACAGAAAAGAAAACAAAATGGAAAGTTTAAGTTTGATCCCATAATTATACCGTCCACATAACCTAACAATGATGATTCAACACGCACAAGAGCAAAACAGCTCAGCATTCAATTACAATCACAAATCCTGGAAACAATTTCCCGCTATAAAAAGCTCAGCTCAGCGTTTCGTAAGCGCACTCTCCAGTGCTTAATTGGAATGTAAATGTATGTTCTGCATGGCGGCCACTGTTGCTCTACCTACCTACCAGAAGGATAATCTCGTAATTTAAAACTTTCAAAATCTAGTCGCAGTCTCATCTCGGCGACAATCAAATGTCAAAAACTTCAAAAATGTATTGAAATTCTAGAAATACTTATTGATACAGATTGAGAAGACTCAGACTATGAAACCACCAAAACTCTCGTAGTTATCAGCGTGTAAAATCTTACAAATAAACTTAAATGTTATGTCGGTCAAAAATATTGAACTTACCAGCAGTACTCCGAGCGAAAAGTCGTTTTCACGTCAACAAATCGATTTATTTCGTAAAAAGCATAGCGTGCTTGGTGTCAATAATTGTTATAAATATGATATTGATGGATATTCGTAAAAGTACCGTAAAAAGCACACCACGCGTGGGCTTGCGGCGGGGAGTAATGGGTAGCTCGCTGTCCAGTGAGGACCAAGCCCAAGTCTAAGGCGCGTTGTTTTGCACGCGCGTGTCAGAAAAATGATGTAGTTATATGTATGTATATTTATTTATACTTGTGTATATGTAAAAACAAATATTAAAGTTTGAATGTCAGAATGGTTACTGCTTATTTACTGTGTATGAATGTTCTTATGAATATGTAGGGAAAGGATTTCATGAAGTAAAGCACAGAAAGACAAGACTAGATATTTATTTAAATTAGACTTGTCATTATTAAATCAGAAAGCTAGTTGTCCGTTCCAAAGCTAGGTCTTTCATGGAGAAGAAGGACAAGAAACTCCATGGAAACAGTACAGATATATTCCATCAACATATCTCTTACATTGCTATTACATTTACAACTCTTGAAGCTTTATCCAAGATAACTCGGCATTATTACAACAACATGATAGTTAATAAGCAACTATTATGGTATAATAACAAATTACTTAACTTACATGGCATCTGGTTGATTTATTCCACACAACAACGGCAATAGGACTAACCAGCTGAATATCTACTGAGCAACTGTCTCGATAACGTTATTAACATCCTTTTTATATCCTACCAATATCATTTTACGTTAAACATTTCCCGCCATTTTGAACAAGTTACAGATCGTCACACATTTTGGCTTAATAACTTCTAACACAGATATTATTAAACAAAGGATAAGTAGTGAAACCGATTTAAAACATTTTATGGTAATTAAGCAATTTAATAAGAACTGATTCGTAATTTAAGACAAATAAAAGTATCTATCAATGTGAACTGTGAGTATGTTGCCAGTCATTTGAATCAGCGTATTATATTAAATAACATTAGAAAACCTTAAATAAAATACAAATATAATTAAATACTACGTAATCATTTATAGTAACAACATCCAAGTTATTTTCAAAAGCTAAGATAGTTATTTTTGTAAACATGTAGTCAAATTAGGTACTTCTACATTTGTTCAACGCTTTGTTTATGTGACAGATGACATTATCACCACACAATATTACAATAACAAAATAAATAATCTAACACGCGCCTCAAAGAGATGTCAGCACAACCTGATGGGACCCGCAAGGGCCGATGCCTGCCAGGGATGCGGGTTGTTCGAAAGAGATACCGCTGCACCTGGCACACAAGCAACTGAGGGAACACCGGTGGGTTTCAGTCAGTAAAAGTCTGACACGCCCTCCTGCTCCACCCAGAGCGGGAGAAGTTATTTGATGATTTCCCATCCAAAAAAAAAAGCTTTGTTACGATATTTTTTTTACGTAATTTTTTAAATTTTCAAAATCTGTATGGTGTTTTGTTTTAATCAAAATATCAAAAATCAAAATATTTTTATTTCATCTAAACCTGCATGGGCACTTATGAAACATCAGAAGCTAGGTGCACGGTTCCAAATTGTTGTTTCCTATGGAGAAGAGCCGGCAAGAAACTCCACGGTTACTCTTTTAAAAATAATTGGCTTTAACAATATTTTCAAATTACAGAGATTAAATGTATGGGAGGACAGCGCAGGCCTGTCAATAAGTACCAGGTACTTAGACGAATACAGAATAGAAAATCGTCTACAAATCTACAGTCAGTAAGGCCTACAACGTTCTCTCATTCACAATAGGTATGTAAAATAATCTACATAAATAAAATGAACCTAAATAAAATTGATGTATAATGTCAATTAATGACGAGATTATGTCAGCATTATAAAAATAAAAAGAATAAAAAAGAACATTGTATTTGAGAGCAGTTAATAGACTTTCACATAGTTATGCTGTTAATGAGGTACCAGGGAAGCCACATGTGCAGAAGGAATTAACGCCAAACTTCCCTGTCTTCAACGTAGTCTTTTATCTTATAATATGCTTTTTTGATAAGGACACGTTTGATGTGCGTTTTAAACTTTCCATCGCTAAGTTCTGTAACCGACTTTGGCAACTTGTTATAATAGAAGCGGATACTGTTTATTAGAAATGACTTGCTAGTTTTAGTCAGTCTAAATTTTGGAATCACAATTTCATCTTTACTACGTGTATTCAGATTATGGAAATCGCATCGTTTTTTGAAAAGGCCTAAGTTTTTGCGAACATATAAGATATTTTCTAGGATATAAAGAGAAGGCAGAGTTAATATATCAATTTCGCTGAATTTGTTTCTAAGAGACTCACGAGGCCCCATTTTATAGATTGCGCGGATTGCCCTCTTTTGTAAAATGAAAATTGAATCTACGTCAGCTGCCGATCCCCACAGCAGAACGCCATAAGACATAATACTGTGAAAATAAGCAAAGTAAACTAACCTAGCTGTGGCTACATCAGTCAACTGCCTTATTTTTCTTACTGCGTAAGCAGCTGAGCTTAATCTACTTGAAAGAGCTCTAATGTGAGCACCCCATTGCAATTTTGAATCTAAAGTAATTCCCAAAAATACAGTTTCCGAAATAGCATCCAGTTTCTTGCCATCAAGTTTTAAGTTTAGACCTACTTGGGGTACATTTGGTAACGAGAACTTAAGACATTTAGTTTTGTTCGCATTGAGTAAAAGATTATTAGCACCAAACCATTTCGAAAGAACAGCTAGACTATCATTGACATGTAAGACATCCGTATCTTTTCTATCTATTCTAAAAATAAGAGAAGTGTCATCAGCGAATAAAAATATATCCGAGAATTTAGCCATCAGGTAAGGAAGGTCATTTATATAAACTAGAAATAAAAAAGGGCCAAGAATTGAATACAAAAGAAATACCTAAATTAGCGCGCGAACCATCCATTCTAGCCAGAACAGCCGCGCTTCAATTGGAGCCAGAAGCTCGATGCGACCTTAAGGGACTGCTCTCACTTATTCAGCTCTGTTTAGCTTCTGTCCATAGAAAACAACGATTTCGTATGAGATGCGTACGCATCCGTTCAGCTGCGGAAAATTGAACGGACTCTATAAAAATCGTTGTTTCCTATGGACAAAAGCTGAACAGAACTTAATACCTAAGTGTGAGTAGTCCCTAAGTGTGTCTTATTTTCCACTATATGACTGTGATGGTACTTAAGGCTATATACCTATTTATTCGAATCGTTGCTTTTCGATCATGTGCTATCGACAGATTGCATCCTTAAAAATATATTATATGAAGAGCTCCCTCGATTCAGGTGAGCAATTTTATGGACGAATAAACTTATGCATCTTACTGCCGGATATTAGACCTGCTTCATTGCATCCAATACGTGCTCGTAATATGCAATCACTAATGCAGACTGTGCACGTCTGATATGTACCTACGCTTTATGTGGATATGTCACCGTAACATTATGAACATCGTTTTTAATCTATCTCGGGAGATTTTAAACTATCGAATAATTGTCAATGACAAATCGAGAATTCTATAACCTGTCCACGGTAAACCGACATATTGTGAAATTGTATCAAACTCGCTTGCGACGGATAGTACCTTGCGTTAATACTAAATCGCAACGCAATAACGTAACTGCTATCTATTTTGCTCTCTAGCGCGCGGTTGGTCACAATTCTAACATAACCAAACCTGTTTGGTTGGGGTGTCCTGGTTAAGTAACTGCTACCGATTCAGCTCTTCTGAGATGGTTCACAATTTAACGTGTGATAAAAGCTGACAGATTGTGAACTTTGTCGGGGCAAGTTCAGTGTTGTTTACAATTTGACGATTTGGCATGGATAGATCATAAACTGTCGAAAATTACTACGTTATATTGTAAGCAGTATGGTATGCTTCACAATATTTCGCGATATAGATTAGATATAAACTTAAGGTGACGTCATAATTATATTATTATAAAGTATCATTTAAATCAATTAGCACGGTTAGTAATCGATACATTGTTGGCAACTAATCTGATTGCCGATAGCTGTTAGTATTGCAGACACGATCTCTGTAGCCCATAACTCGCGCCTGATGAGAATATTAAACTATGCCTAATGATTCAATATATTTGCTTTGCCAATTCCATTAGCTACATTTAGGTAGGTAATGCATTCAAAGATTATTAGGTTTTTCTTTAGAATGATCAGCCTCATTGTAAAAGGCCGGCACTGCTCTAAGCCGTTGGTCGGTAGAATAGATAGAAAAGATACAGATGTCTTACATGTCAATGATAGTCTAGCTGTTCTTTCGAAATGGTTTGCCGCTAATAATCTTTTACTCAATGCGAACAAAACTAAATGTCTTAAGTTCTCGTTACCAAATGTACCCCAAGTAGGTCTAAACTTAAAACTTGATGGGAAGAAACTAGATGCTATTTCGGAAACTGTATTTTTGGGAATTACTTTAGATTCAAAATTGCAATGGGGTGCTCACATTAGAGCTCTTTCAAGTAGATTAAGCTCAGCTGCTTACGCAGTAAGAAAGATAAGGCAGTTGACGGATGTAGCCACAGCTAGGTTAGTTTACTTTGCTTATTTTCACAGTATTATGTCTTATGGCGTTCTGTTGTGGGGATCGGCAGCTGACGTAGATTCAATTTTCATTTTACAAAAGAGGGCAATCCGCGCAATCTATAAAATGGGGCCTCGCGAGTCTCTTAGAAACAAATTCAGCGAAATTGATATTCTAACTCTGCCGTCTCTTTATATCCTAGAAAATATCTTGTACGTTCGCAAAAACTTAGGCCTTTTCAAAAAACTATGTGATTTCCATAATCTGAATACACGTAGTAAAGATGAAATTGTGATTCCAAAATTTAGATTGACTAAAACTAGCAAGTCATTTCTAATAAACAGTATCCGCTTCTATAACAAGTTGCCAAAGTCAGTTACAGAACTTAGCGATGGAAAGTTTAAAACGCACATCAAACGTATCCTTATCAAAAAAGCATATTATAAGATAAAAGACTACGTTGAAGACAGGGAAGTTTGGCATTAATTCCTTCTGCACATGTGGCTTCCCTGGTACCTCATTAACAGCATATCTATGTGAAAGTCTATTAACTGCTCTCAATGTTCTTTTTATTTTTACAATGCTGACATATTCTCGTCATTATTTGACATTATACATCAATTTTAATATCAACTATTTTTTAGTGATTGTCATGTTAATCATGTCACTATGTTTAATTAGGTTCATTTTATTTATGTAGATTATTTTACATATTGTGAATGGGAGAACGTTGTAGGCCTTACAGACTGTAGATTTGTAGACGATTTTCTATTCTGGATTCGTCTAAGTACCTGGTACTTATTTACAGGCCTGCACTGTCCTCCCATACATTTTTTATCTGAAAACATTGTTAAAGCCAATCATTTTTAAAAGAGTAACCGTGGAGTTTCTTGCCGGCTCTTCTCCATAGGAAACAACATTTTGGAACCGTGCACCTAGCTTCTGACGTTTCATAAGTGCCCATGCAGGTTTATATGAAATAAAAATATTTTGATTTGATTTGATTTGATTGGTCCCGGCTGTTCTCGAAAGTCTGACAAACCATTCTTACCAAAGAGTATCGTAGTACTCAGTAAGCCGACCCACCGAAGTTGGGAAAAGGCCAGGCAGATTGTTTGATCGGTTTCATTACAGAAGATTTCTATCGGATGTGGTACACAAAGTTTCTAAAGCTCGTTCACGTTCGTTTGTCCGTACAATATGTTACACTAACCAATTCACGGTGGGATTTGAAACTCGAAGGCAAAGCCAATAATCTGACCGCTAAAGTACAAAAACCCTAAGAAACACTTAGTTTGAAAGCAAAAACAATAATCTTGCCCAAGCTGATTCAGCTTCACGTAAACGGATCTAGTCAAGTTACGTAGAAACGACGGAGACTAAGTCTCCTATCTCTAAGACTTAGAGATATGGAAGTAAACGGATTGATGTCCGAGAATTTGCAACAGCACCTGGATGTCCCCAATCGACAGCGCGTGTACAAATATAGAGTTGATGAACATTTGAACATTTGAACATTTGAAGACGTAAACTTGTTTCGTGAAAGAAATAAAGAAAACACTTTTATTTAGCGCAGCCTAAAAGGCACATGAAACTTGAGGTGAGAGCAGTTATTGCCCAGGGATAAGGGCGTGTGGTTTACTTTGTTTAAATTATTTAATCACGACAACTCTTAAAACGGCGAGGGAAAACATCGTGAGGACACCGGCATATCCTAGAAACAAAAATTCGAAGACATGTGACATTTACCAACCCCCACTGGGCCCGCATGGTGGATTATGAGCCATACTCTCTTCTAGAGAGCGGACTCTATCTCAGCTGTGGCAACGTTATAGGCTGATTATGCAAAGGCAAACACAATATACAGCAGGTAAAATGTAAAGAGCAATGTCAGAAACTAGCTTTAAAGTGTGCCTCACTGCTGCGCCAAAAAGGCCCAGTGCAGCAAAAATGCCTGACAAATAGTGGATATTTATGGCCAAAAACGGTGATGCATATGTCAAACTCAATTCTTACCAAAAATACTTTCCAAAAATTCAACTCAAATAATAATACAAACAATAAAATCAAATATAATTATTAATGAAATTTTGCACTGTCAGGCAAATTAAAAAAAAAAAAAACTGTTGCCTCAATCGGGAGGGAAATAATCGTGACAGAGGAAAAATGAGTGAACTTTGAACACATTAAAGCACTCAGCCGGAGGGCATCGGGAGCAGGAAGTATTTGAATTGCTAATTGAAGTAGCATTGCGAACGGCTGATGGTAAGATTCGGGGTTCGAGGAGCATGGGAAGTTGGATCAAAGGTATCATAGGACATTACTATAGAAATTTAAACTACAGAGTTATAAATATAGCTAACTAGCTATTGCCAGCGGCTTTGCCCGCGTGTTGGTCGTAAATCATTATCACGGGAACGTAATAACGGGATAAAAGTATCCCGTATATTAATTTTGTGATCTAAATTCGTTTGGCCGATTTTGCGTGATTGGGTAACAACGTCGAAATATCTAAACAGCCAAAGATACAAACATTCACATTAATAATATTAGTAATGGGGATACTATATTAATATTAGTAGGTATATTATAGTGGTATTGCTATAGTATATAGTATGTGGTATTGGTAGTGAAAGTAGGATAGGATTCATTTATGGTCCCTGTAAAATAATGAGGTACTATTGAGAAAAAGACCAAGGCAATTATAGACTTCTTATAATCTCGTAACCTAGCACGCAAAGCATTGAAGCAGTTGTTATGAAAACGATTCACTGTTATACATGCAAGGCAGAAACATTTGATTGACAGGACAAATCTTAACAAAAACAGCTCATAACAAAAGCGTATGACTAAGTAAGCAAGCAGGATCCGCAGGACTCATGCATATACACAGCACGCGACTGATCAATTTACTTCCCATTGTATGGCACGCAATGTCGGTGACATCAGCTGAGGTGATACAGGCAGTGATTTCAGGTATTCTCTTGTAGATATTGGTAATTATGACTTCAAAGTCGTTAGTAGGAATGGGCCGAATATTGGTCTGATGTCGGTATTTAGCAGGTTTACCATTGCTTTCGAATTCGATCGACTATTAATAAAAAATGCTGAGCATTGTACTACTTATCTCTATGAGCATACATTTACTAAGTAACAAAATATAAATACATGTGGGCCCTTTTTAAATGAACAAAAATAATTGATGAGTTCATAACATTGAAGGGCCTGCGGCTAAGTAATAACAGTCGCACCAGTCGATCGATCAGATTAAAGCTACGATTGATGCGGTTGGTCCGTAGATGGGTCCTTGGGACCTTTACATACCAAGACCCCTCCGTGTCTCGGAAAGCATGTTAAGTCGTTGGTCCCGGCTGTTATTCTTAGACCTTTGTGAGTCGTTACGGGTCGTCAGAAGCCCGAAAGTCTGAGGACCAGGCTTGCCAGGGGTGTTTTATTGCGCAGTAACTTCATAGTAGAGGTCAGATAGGCAGTATAAAATACTAGTACTCAGCTGCATCCGGTTAGCCTTGAAGCCGACCCCAAGAGAGTTGAGAAAAAGCTAGGCAGATGATGACCAAGGAAACTAATATAGGTAACTAGACTAGATGATGCAATAACAGGCCATCGGGAGGTAGCGGCGGCAACGGTCGGAAGGGAAATGCGCTTCGCGCTCGCCGAGCACAGACTTGAATTTTGGGATGTGCGATGAAGCGTGCCAAATCCTGCCGTAGTATTATTAATAGTATCAGGCAGCAACAGTTGTGCCAGTTTTGCGTGATTGAGTAACAAACATCCAAACATCCAAACATACAAACTTTCCTATTTATCATTTTAGTAGGATGAGTCGGCGCCAAAAGTTTTTCTATTTACATTTTTTTTAGATAGGTTTTTCTACACTTAGGAGAAGTGTTGTTTTCAATTTTGATCCGGACGAGCTTCAAAGTGTACCCTTAGCAATAAGACAAGAATTTTTTAAATCGTACCACTAAGTAAAAAGTAATGCCAGGCCAAATATTAAAACTAAAAACAAAAATACGCGTCTACTTGAGAGCCCCATGAGAAATCCTTTTGTTTTTCGTCGGTTTTAAAGTCGTTTTAAGTAATCAGGCAGCAACAAACTCTGAGGCAAACTTCGAGCCAGCACATGGAACAAGCTTATAGGATAGACAAGAACAGTAATTACTAAAATATCACACTTTTACAGCAGTCCCAATAAATTATGTAAATGAATTTATTAAAGAAAAGATTAACTACGACACTCTCAAAGTAATTCATTATCCGAAATTACTTCGAAATAACTCTCTTCAAGATTTTATAAGTATCTGTAGAATCTGGAGTGACAATAAAGATTTAAAGGAGGATAAATGGTGCCGGGCCAAGAGTCAATTTGTGATGAGGACCCGGAATGATGAGTGAGGACCCTCGAGATGCTTCTTATAAATTTTAATTTCATCTAATTGAATGGTGTTGAGAGTTGGCACTTCTTAATTTAGTGATAGATCCAAGTATTTTAAAATATTTTTTTTTTTTAATATTTTTTTTGGGTATCATCCTGAAAAGGATTAATGCCCGATTCGTATAATTTACGGACCATTATTGGCTAAAACCAAGACTAAGCCAATAATGAAGCAAATACCTCATAGCTTTGCATAGTAGACCCTGAGGGTCTGGGGCCCCAAATGGGAGGGTCTGATCCTCCCATTTGGAAGTAGCTATCGAGGTGAAATTTGCTTGCGAATCTATTTAAATGTCCAGTTTGGCCCTAAAATGAGTTACAATTGTAAGCAAAATTATTCTTTTTTGTTTTATGTTTCTTTTTGAACCCATGTCATACCATCATCTTCATTAATCATATTTATAATCATAATGAGTTGCATAACCATGTAAAATCAGCCTATAATGTTCCCAACATTATAGGCTGATTTCACATGATCGGAACACAGGCCTCCTCTCGGTGAGAGGGAGTGTGCCGTAACCCATCACGCAGGCCCAGTTCGGTTTCGCAGATGCCATATGTCATCGAATTATTGCTTTGTTTCTCTCTTCTCGCCATTTCCCATTCATGACTCACAAAAACGGTCAAGTCTCACAGTGGACAATACAGAAAAACCGCAGAAAAACGAAATCGCTTGTCTCAAAAAAGTCAGTGTATGTAAAAAAGAGTATTTTAGCGTACTCTAATTAGTGTTATAGATCATAGAGTGCACTCACAAGAAATATATTTATATTGTGAGCTAACCCCAAAATAATTTAAAAACATAAATAACTTCAAAAACTAGAACCCGAACGCAAAAATACACGCTCTAAAAAGTTTGCAACAAGAAAATATTCTCATTTACAAGCCGTGATCCTATGCCACGTAAACAATACATTCTAACCGCAGTAAGCGATCATATCCTTTAGACTACTTTAGAGCAAAGTGGCATACGACCACAACTTTAAGATGAGAATATTTCCTGGTTTGATTTTTTTGTTGATGCATATCGCAATATCGCTTTTACGATTTCAATTTATACGGTGTCCAAATTGGCTATACAGTGTATATTTATAATGTAAGCACGGTCGTTACTACTAAACATACGCCCATCAAGTTGGAAATTATCATAGTCACGCAACAGCGCTTTGCTTCCAGCAGTTGTTATAATTCCAATTAGTTTAGTTTTACTAGGTATTTTAATTTCGTTCACACGTATTGATGAATTGTTTGTATTCCTACATATGAGTGTTTTTTTTTTAAACCATTGAATAAATATATGTAGCATTTTTTTATCTCACTATTGATAAAGATGTTGAACGAAGGACAAGTGCGAGTCGGACTCGCGCACCGAGGGTTCCGTTAAAATGATTTAAAATATTTTTATTATTTGATATAACTAAAATTAATGCTTTTCGCATTAGGTGAACATAATACATATGTAGTGACCTTATTGGTGAAGTTCTTCAGAAAGGTCAGGTGCGTAGTACTCGCAACCGGCGTGTGTGTATGACCAAATGTATGAAAGTAAGCGAAGCATAGGAAGTATGTGAGGATCGTAGCAGGTGGCGTTCTGTAATTTCTGGCAACCTAAAAAGGCGTGAGTTTATGTATGTAGCGACACGCGCTTTACTTGTGGTTACCAAGTGTACAAACACGCTGAGAATATGTGTGTAAGCGCACGAGCTCTCGGTACCCTCCTAGACAATGGCAAAGAAAGTGTGCGTGTATGAGATAAGTACTGACGCTACTCGTTTGAACACTTGGTTATCACAAGTATGCACGCATCGCATCGTGGGATAAAAATTCAGTAACATTTTAAATATTTTTTATATTTGCATCGATATGCAAAATTGAAAATACCAACGCGAGTTCAGGAATTTGTACGAATGTATCAATTGTGCGTTCATCCATATCATTGCGCAGGGATGCTTTATATTTAATCGAATTCATTTAGTTTTAAAATATTTCGATCGACATGTAAAAGTATTTGTTAAACTAATTGAAATACTGAACACTGTTTAAAATGTTTCATAATAATATGGCAAGTACCTAAATAAATACATCATCTTAAATGAAATGAGATTTTGTACAAAGTAATAAATTTATTTAGTGCACAGAGATTAATGACTAGAGGTACGCACTGCATATCATGGGAGTAGGTACCTCCACCTGACCAAGTTGTGCCGGTAGCGGCGCACCAAAGTTCTTAGTCGATTAAGATATTTTAAGGTGTGTCATGGCAGTTGGTGACCCGTTGGAAGCTTTTCTGCAGGCTCACCATAGTAAGCTGGTGTTTGAGAAGCTACTGTTTCAATCGTGCCAAACTAGAGCTACCTTCATGAATAGGATGATTGAGTTGAGAAACCTGTTACAGCTGTTCAGTCTGCCCCGCAGCTTCGTTTCGTTGTAAAGTTATAACTTACTATGAATCATAATTCTCCAAACAGTGAATGAACGTACAGTTAACTTTGTAAACCCAAGCAAAAATTTCGATTCAAACTCAATACCTAACTGATAGAAATGTATTGTCTTATTGTGTAGCAGTCAACAACAGGAGCACGATCTGAGGCACAATGAGGCACAAACAACGGGGCACACAGAGGCACAACCAGGCACAAGAAGTAGAAGCGTTCAAATTGAAGACGTCACGTTATTAGATGTTGCTTCGTATTTGATTTCTTTATATATGATTCGTGGCTAAATAATAACAGCCAAACGGGTCGATTGAAGGTAAACTCTATGCTTGCCGCGGTCGGTTAAGGGATGGGTGGTCATCCATTACATACCCTCGAGCCTCGGACGATAAGCCGTTGGTTCCAGTGGTCCCATTGCCAATCGAGACTCCTCATCCTATACGAAACGTATTAGATACGCGGTTACTTACAATCGAGGTGTATCATTTACGGCTCGTGGCATGATCACGTATCATACAAACTAGCGACAATGATACACGCGAACGTTAAGCGACGGAGATCTGATTAACTAAAAAATAAAATGAAAGATAAAGAAAGAAAATACGTTTATTCGCAATAAACATTCCACAGAGAAAATCCGAAAAAATTGGGGACAATCTGGGACAATATGCGTCACATCCACGCAAAATGGCCATCGCTCAGCATAATGCTACGGACCTATGCGAAACAGAGCCCCAGCGCTGGTTTTCCGCGACAGACGGCGTTGATATGATGACGTCACCCGGTACAGCACACAGTTAAACGTACCTCCCTCCACCTGCTGAGATGGTTATTTTCCTCTAGCTGACATAGAAGATTCTAATCTTACCGTCTAATTGACATACGCAACCACTTGTCGCTGCCTTTGACTCACACGAGGCACAAAACTTGCCGCCGCAAGCAACAGGTTACAGCATGCAGAACACAACAGCCGAGTTTCCTTTTACACCCATCCTTTTCTTATGTGTACCTCTGTCTCGATCGAGTGATGTCACGGGCTCACCAATGTCGATCGGGACTTGGGAAGTATCTTTGCTTAACGGAGTTGGGATGGTATTTCTTGGAGAACAAAAAGTCCTTTGGAAGTTTCGTTCTATTGATAAAAGTTTGTTGGGGAAGAAAACTTGCGGTTTTATTACGTTCAAGTTGAGTTCTAAAACGTGATTTTTTGTTAATAATTCATCTCTCTCAGGTTGGTATGTCTTATTTTGGAATTCTTTGCCAAATCAGCTTGTTTCATAATCAAAATCAAGTCATAATATTCAAATTTGGCTGAGAATCAGCAATCTTCGAACGACAAAATCACATAAAACAGTCCCCCAAAACGCCCGCCCTTCACCAAAAATCATCATCTGCCTAGCCTTGACCCATATTAGGCTGGAGTTGGCTTCCAGTCTAACCACACGCAGCTGAGTACCAACCACAACTCAAGAACTGGGTAATTCAAAACCCGTTGGTGAGACTGGTTGTCAGACTTTCGAGCTTCTGGCGACACGTGAAGACTGTCAAAGATCTACGAATGTCGGCCTTTCCGAGGCGCGGAGCATTCTTGGTATGTTAAGATGGTCCCTCACACACGGATCAATCGCTTCAACCGTGGTCGAGACCCATGCGGCTGTTTTTACTTAGCCACAAAAATACAGTTGGAAATTTTTGTAACCTTAGACGCACCTCTAAGTGCTCTCTCAAACTTGAAAAGGACTTTATCGCTTAACTTCTAGAGATAGTTTTCTAGAAAGGGTTCCAAGTGACACAGCATAGATACCTGTGTTCATACTTTTACGCACATAACAAGTACTGAGAACAAGAGGAACAACGCCGAGCGGAGGAGAACAAGGGAAATTAAAGTTATGGAGGCGTGAAAGTTGCGCGGGAGTTTTGTCGTTGGGATGGTAGTGACGTCACGGCTCGCTTACGCGACATAGCTCTCAGTTAGTAATTTGTTCACTTTTGTGTTCGTATTCTTATAGACAGGGTAGTTTTAATTTTTTTGTAAACACTAAGTTTAAAACCTTTAATTTTTTTCAACTCTACTCGATTTTGCAATGACCGTACCTATAGATAATTATGTTTATTCAATGAAATAGAGTTATCATAATAAATTATGGTGCATGATTACCTATAAATGCAAGCACTGACTGGACTAGTCAACTCAAACGGTGTGGTTCTTTCC
Source organism: Polymixis flavicincta (assembly GCA_949987655.1). Classification (NCBI taxonomy): domain Eukaryota; kingdom Metazoa; phylum Arthropoda; class Insecta; order Lepidoptera; family Noctuidae; genus Polymixis; species Polymixis flavicincta. The sequence goes on along the minus strand of OX465171.1, from coordinate 1,313,010 downwards.
TCAAATAGCCAATCTAAATGGTCTTCACATGATCTGACCAAAATTATGTCTCAACTTAAAAAGAGAAGAAAGGCCAAAACACACATCAGAGGTCACAACCGCTGAGTTTGTTTCGGCCTTTCTTCTCAGAGTAGTCAGTTAATTATAACCTGATCTTGTTTTTAAACATGTTTGACATGTGAAGAAAGAAACAATGCCGTTTATTTGGACACAGTTCGTGAAACAGAAAATAAGTTACAAAAATAATTGATTATAAATGACTACTTAGGTACAACAGTGTGTGCACCACGGCTGCACCAAAAAGGTTCATTTCAGTATTAATGCCAGACAGTTGCTGTCTAATGCTGGGTTGCTAATGAAAGTGTTTGTACAAACCTACTTACAGAAACAAAATGATTTATTAGTATATATAGATATAGATATATTAGTCTTCGTATATTCCCACACCCACAAACCAGGCTTAAATTAATTCTAATAGGTAGCTACTTAGAAACTATATCTGCAAAGCTCGCAAATTTCTGAATTCGAAATCACTCGAGCAAATTCTAGTGAAGAACTTGTTAAAGTTCAAGTTAGTACTGATATAGCCCTTGCTTCTAAAGCCTCAGAAATCTTACAGTCTCGAGACACGGGAGACCAACCGGCCATTATTAATTAAGACTGGCCACTTAGAAAATAGTTGCGACCTCCTGAAGTTTCAAAGGCGAACTCGAGAGCAAACGAAATCACATAATTGAATTCGCTCAACTCGTATCGGAACAGAAATGGAGAGTGTGGTCCAAGGGACAGGTAAGGAGGCTTTGAAATCAACCAGGACTCAGCGTATATATAATGTTCCCACTACTGGAATACATGCCTTAGAGGAGTGAGGGTTGGTAGATGTCACGTGTCTTCGAATTTTTGTTTCTAGGACATGCTGGTTTCCTCACGATGATTTCCTTTACCGTTTTGAGAGTCGTGATGAAATAATTTACCCAAAGTAACGCGCCTAACTATGTTCGAACTTACGACCTACAACTCATAAGTCGCGGCTATTACCACGGGGCCACCACTGCCTCTCTGATATACCTACAATATTTAATTCAACTAAATAATATTTTCGATTCTCTTATTGAAACTAGCTATTTGCGATTCGAATAAGATTTTAAATACTGAAACAGAGTGCTGATTTCACTAATAATATAAACGGGTGGACAAAGTTCCTTACGCTTTTTCTTCAACTTCAAACGTAACGTTTACTCTATCTTTAAAATATTGAAACTTTATTTTGTCCATATTGGCCCAGGATCGAGTTGAGTGGAAAAACAAAAGGGAGGCTTTTGCTTTGCAGTGGGACGATACAGGCTGTTTTGTTTTTTAGTATCTCATTAACGCCTTTAGCACCCTTGAAAACCACATAAACGACACCCACGAAGAAAAGTTTAAAAAATTGCAGCCGCCATCTTGGATTTTAATTTAGACTTCATTATTGGCTTCAGCGCCCACGAAAATAATGAAAACTAATTAGCTCTCTCTCTGACTCTATCTTCTATAGTAAGAAGTCACATGGAGGGGACAGAACGCTTTTTCTTTACCATTTCTACTATTTTACTCTTACCATAACCAGCCAGCTAACATCCGGCTGGAACGGTACCGTTTCACCAAGTAGTTTAAGCAACTTCGGTTCAATAAAATGCAGCTATATCTAACTTTTCGATCAACCAAAGTAAAATCACAACGCGAACGCAAACAACATGTGCTTAGCATGTTTGTCGCGTATGATTTGCACCAACCTGATGGGAATCGTAGCGGTTGTAGTTGGGATCTAGTGATATCTCCAGCTTCGCCACATACCACCCGACCTGGCCGGCAACCTCACACCGCAACAATTAACTCGCAAGTCGGCAATAATTGCTCCCGTGTATGTTTGAACGAAGACTCTTGAACAAAGCTGAAGCTACACTAAGGCTATATTTTATCTCCGTATTCCCACGGGAACGGGAACTACGTGGGTCAGTGTCAGGTTATGCTGATTAAAATATCATTCGCGACCGTAACAAGATTGGCTTTACAGAGATATCTTTATTTCCCAAACAAAAAAAAAAAAAAAAAAACAATTGAATGGTTGGACGCTTTTGAACAAATAAAGCAAGCTAAAGTGATTCTATGCGAAAGTCACGCCATGTTTTGTTATCGTTCATCCATGGTTCATTGAAAAGGATATGGATTAAATTTTGCCCAGCACAAACAAAGAGTTAAGTTTTATATAAGAATAAGTTCCACTGCTTTCGTGCGGTTTCTTGTGGAAGTTTGCAGGGAATTACCTATATTTGTAAAATTTATAAATTTGAAATCCCACCACAATTTTTGTGTTGCTTCGTGGAAATTTGCAGAGAATATACCAATTTTAAACATTATGTTTGATCCGTGTCCATTGGTACGCAGAGCTTGTATGGGACTGTTGTCCATCTCTTTTGAAATAACAATCTGTTGAGGTTTAGTCCCGTTACCATTGTGGTTTATTATTGTTTCAATTGCATTTAAGCATTCAGTGGCGTAGTCAGCAGGTACTGATTATTTATTTTTGTATGTTTTGGGTGTTTCAATGATTTACTTGTTGGTCTAGTGGTCACAAGTCCTACTGCTTAGCAAGAGGTCCTAGATTCAATTCTCAAGTCGGATTAAGGCAAAAATTCCAGATGGCTTTTTCAATATCTGGAATTTTTCAGTAGCAGCCCGTGTCCCATTTGTGCCCAGTTGATGGGAACAGGTTTGCCCCCAATTGCATGGGACTTACACATTTGGCGAAATGTGGGTATACTATAAGGTACACATCTGAAGGGTACGGCCCTTCCGGGAAACAAGGCGTGATGTTATGTATTTGAATGGATTCAAGCGTTTAATATTTAATTATTTTACTTTGTGATGACACGGCTGCTTCTCAACCCACCGATGGACAAAGACCCTTATCAAATTGCGCCCCAGGTCCCCGATAAACAACACAACCGGTAGGTAAATCCCATTTAATCTTAATTTCCAATATAGTGTCGTAATTTAATCCAAAATGTCCGCGTGCGGGACTGATGACGTTTTGATTAACACTAGTAATTATTGCGAATATTGCCTCTATAGGTTGCGGTCACCCCCCCTAATCCCGTTCAGGGGAGTAACGTCTTGGTGACAGCGGTAAGTAATTGGAACGGGAATAGAATCTTACCGAGAACTAACGTAGGTAATATCGTAACTAGAACCTTATTGCACCGTGAAGGTTTCAGGAAATTGGGTTGTAGTCGGAATGTGTGGCTGTATGTACTCGTATGTCTATCAATATCCGATTGAGTCAAGATAAACATTTCCAGCCAGCATTCTCCTCTGTATATGTACAGTGTGTATTTTTAAATGTCGCAGCGTTATGCTGAGATAAGGGCCACTTTGACCATACCTATGGGACATTTTTTTTTTTTTTTTGGTACGTTGAGTTTGTTTTTTGGTTGTTTGAGTTGCCGGAAAACCGGCATGCAAGACATGTCGGTTTTCCTCACGGTGTTTTCATTCACCGTTTTGAGAAGCGTGGTGATGAAATAATGTACACACAGTGATGCGCCGATCTGAGTTAGAACCAACGGCATTCAACTCGTAAGTCGCGGCCGTTAGCACTGGGCCACCACTGGTCTCGAGTGTTAAGTTCAGTTTGGGATAATCCTGTGAGACTCCCAATTTTCTTTCGACTTCTTCGTGGAATCATTTCGGTGTCAAACCCAAACACTAGAGAAAACCCAAAACGACGCCTTCCGCATTAATCCCAACACTATAATTATAAAAAGCTTACCGTTCCTCGCCAGCTAATCCCTACGGTTTAGCAGTGTTAAATAAGGCGCAAATTCCTGATTCAATTAAGCGGATCTCAGTTCCGGCGGGCCCAGGTTCAAGTCCCGGCGGGCCGACGATTGTGCCCGTATCAATTAGACCCATCGGGATCGCGATGTGCTTTTCGACACCCCCGTTCTGAGGGTCGGCTGTTTGTTGATCCAAGATTACGGTGGAAAGGAATTAGTGTGTCTTAGAACTTGGCCACAATTGGGGTCGGTGTGAGATTGGAGAACTTTGTAGTTCTAATTGTGGTGTTAAACACATATTTATGTAAAAGAGCAAATACGAGTCTACGATCTCACGTTAAAGTGTTAAGCGCTAAGCGAAAACACAATTTCTACACATAGAACGAGCGCAGCGTGCATTAATAACATAAAGTATTTTAAAAATAAATGATTCTCCACTACAAGCTTACAACAAATAAGTGATTTACTATCTGTATGAAAACTGTATGTAACCCAAATTATACTAAAAAAACCTAAAACCCTACCATATTATGATAACATAAAAACGAAAAGAAGAATATATTTAGTTGTCCAAGTTCCCAAACTAAAATTAGATTTGCATGCAAGCAATTCAATAAACGCTCTACTTACATCTGTAACAAAATTAATAAACATGCCTATTTATATAATAAAAGCTACCACGAGTGTAAAAAAAGTATAATAGACTGGATAAAACCACTTACGTATGAAGAAACCGAGGCACTCCTGGAACACGTTGAATAGCCAAAATATGTCACATAATGCGTATACGACATAACTAAAATATCACATACCATACCACACCACACACCTCTTTACACACACAACATACTACATTACACCACACAACAATACACCATGCCATACCACACACCACACACCTCACACCACACCACGCACCATGCCATACATCACACCATATCGCGGCCTCACCACTTACCACACAACACTGCACTACACACACACCACACTACACACTACATCACATGCACTAAATGGGAATACGGTTTATAAGCTTTACTTTTACTTCTTCTTATAATTTAAATTGCAACTTATATACTTTTATTTTTACTTAAGATTGATTATTGCCTAAATGCAGAAAAAATTACTTACATTACATATTTACCCTTAAGGTAGGCTTTATTAACTCAAGTTAGTACAAGTGTACGATAATGATGTGAAAGAGCGGAGCCTTCTAATACAGGCATTGTTGCTTAAAAGGAGGCTCTAAACACGTTTAAATGTTTTGTAATTTTCTATTTGTCACAACAAACTATTTTGTATTTTTGTTTGTATTTGTTAAAAGTTCATAGTTGAAAGGCGATCATTCATGTAAAAATTAAGTCGGAAAAATAAACTGTTTTCATAGGGGAAATGACATCTTGACCATTGTTTGCCTACATGTTTCCCAATGATGTTGGGTTTGGCTTCCAGTGTAACTGGATGCAGCTGAATACCAGTATTTTACATGAAGTGACGGCCTGTCTGACTTCCACGACACATTTACTGAGTAATACAACACCGTAATGACACCTTGAATATTTTTTAATAGTGCAACGAAAGTCTAGAACAAACCCCTGGGTGCTATTTGAGTTTGAAAGTACCAAAAATAATACTTTTGTGAATAATATTTTGGACATTCGCTTAAAGACGCCAACAGTTACTATTGTCTATGGTATAAATGGACATAATAATCCTACGTCCTACAAAAATATAAGTCTGCTAACGAACAAGGGGAACGAAAATATGAAAGCTTGTATGTGTAGATGTTTTTTGGCAAACAGATAGATTATCACCTGCACTAAAACAGGATATTTTTTATCCTAGTAGTACGTTCCCGTGTTATAATTTTCGACCTCCACTCGTGTGAACAGCTGAAAAAGCTAGCTTTTAATAATTATATAATCAAAACGATATTTTTTGTGTTTCACACTTAAATAGCAGAGGAAGAGTTAATTATATACTCGTAATGTTGGTCAATCGTCCAATCCGACTCGCTTGAGCAGCGGCGTTCGGAAAGCTACGCAATATCTTCTCGTCCCATCCTGCAGTGTCTCAAGACGAAAGTCTTTGACTAGTGCGTGTTGCCAGTGATGACATATGACTGAAACGTGGTCGCTCACAATTTACCTCATAAGAAGGCTTAAAGTCACCCAAAGGGCAGTGGAGAGGGTTATGCTTGGAGCTTCCCTACGTGATCGAATCAAGAATGAAGGGATCCGCAGGAGAACCAATGTAACCGACAGAGCCCGAAGAATTACCAAACTTAAGTGGCAGTGGGCGCCCCACATTGCCCGCAGAACAGATGGCCGATGGGGCCGGAAGGTTCTGGAGTGGCGACCGCAAACTGGAAGACGTAGATTTGGAAGGCCTCTACACAATGTGGACTGATGACCTTGTGAAGGCCGCAGGAATCACAGAACCGGCCGAAGTGGTGGAGCTTGGGAGAGGCCTATGTCCGGCAGGGGAAGTCGTTCAGCTGAAATGATGTAATGATATGAAAATGTTAAGAGTGTAATTTCCTATAAGAAAACCGTTTCTTAAATATGGTCGGTTATTTTAATTTTTGAGTAAAAAACATAACCCTCCTTCTGGTGCAGTGGGGTAAAATTGATCGAAATCCGAACAGAGTTTTTCCTTGACACAGAACATAATTCCTCGAAATTTAAATATTCGAATTTGTATGCCAGCGGTAGTTTATTTTTTAAAGTAATCATCCGTCTGCATCAAACGTTATTAATATCGGAGTACTTCCATTGAAATCGTCGCACAATCAATCAGTGCAGTAACAATTATATTGTTTTTGTTCTTTTCAAAGTATTGCATTTGATACCGGAGTCTGTGTACAATTTAAATATTACATGAAATATTTAAATTGTACGCAGCCTTTGCATGCCTTTTATTTGACAATAAAAAAAAACAACTGTGTTTTTAATGAGTGGTAGGTTCTGCAAACTCTTCACATTAAAACCTTTAAATAATTAAAATAACAACTTTTTATGAAAGTCGTCATCACTCTGTCCCCACTCATCTCATCATCACATCTCACTGTTCCCACTGCTGGGACACAGGCCTCCTCTCGGTGGGAGGGAGTGGGCTCTAATTTACCACGCGAGCCCAGTGCGGGTTGGTAGATGTCACATATCTTCAAACTTTTGGTCCTAAGACAATCCGGGTTCCTCAAGATGTTTTCTTTCACCGTTTTGAGAGCAGTGGTGATGAAATTATTTACCCATAGTCAAGTACCTACTGGTTATTAACACGATACCAATTGGTAAGAGAGTCACGAATGACAGCCGGGAACAACGACTCAACGGCCAAGGGGTCATTTTACATAAAGATGGTCACCCATCCGTGGACCAGTTGTTGCTAGCGTAGCTTAACTCAATCGATCGATTCGTGCGATTGTTCTTACTTAACTACAAGCCTCTTAATGTTACGAACTCCTCTCAGAATAACACTTTGTGTTCCATACCTTAGCCGTTTCTAAGGCAAATACTGAATAGCATATCGCTCTGTAATTTAGGCGGGCGTTACACCGGCTCCCTGGGTGCCACGCTTATCCCGTTTTAATTATCCGGCTGTCCACACCGGCCTTAGTTCACCTTAGAATATGTACGAGAGAGCATTTCGTAACAAATTTAATACAGGGCTCCTACAAGGAGCTGCTGAATTTCTAGAAATTAATTACTTACAAGTTGGTTTTGAATGACACAGTTTTTGGTGTGTTTGTGTATGTGTGTGTGTGTGTGTGTGTGTGTGTGTGTGTGTGTGTGTGTGTGTGTGTGTGTGTGTGTGTGTGTGTGTGTGTGTGTAAGTGTGTAAGTGTGTTGCAGGGCTAAACACACACAGAGCCATAGGATAAGCATAGCATAATCAGCCTATATAGTTCCCACTACTGGGACACAAGCCTCCTCTCGGCGAGAGGGAATCGGCCGTGATCAACCACGCGGACCCAGTGCAGGTTGGTAGATGTCACGTCTTCGAAGTTTTTGGTTCTAAGACATGCTGGTTTCCTCACGATGTATTCCTTATCCTTTTTAGAGCAGTGGTGACGAAATAATTTACTGCGAAGTAGAACTAGAACTCGTAAGTCGCGGCCATTACTACTGGGCCACCACTGAGACCAAGTTATATTAAGTCGATTTGCAAGAATTAATTAACTGGCCCAAATCGGGCGAATTCGAATCACTTTTAATATTGTAATATTTTCTATAGGTAGACAGCCGAAACTAACGGCTTAGCGTGATTTCCCTCGGAGGAGTCTCGATATATTATGGATGGTCACCCATCTACAAACTGTAGGCGGTAAGCAAAGCTTAACCTTCGAACGACCTGTGCGGTTGTTATTATTATAGCTACAAGCTCCTATTCTTAGGATTAGTCGTAACAGTATCCTTTAATTAAGTTAATTAAGAATTAACACCAGATTTTAAATGTGCATTGTTAAACAAGAGAGGACCTCTATGAAGCCCAAAAATAAAATTAGAACGCACTTGATAAAGTACCTCTCTAAACTTGGCAGGCACATAGTAGCTCGTCCGAGGTTACAAATGAAGTAAAAGAACAAGTCTGACAAAATCCTTTATGAGCCTGCACACGAGAGGGAGAGGATAAGTATATTGACTTATCCTCTCGCCTCTCGTGTAATATTAATTAAGATGAAAAGAAAAAATAAAAAATAAAAAAACTGACGGAGGCTGTGGATACAGACTAATTGTTAAATATCATTATCATGTTCTTGAATGCAAGCAAATCACAATGTTAATTAGGTCAATTATGCGATTCGCACTCGCCCCGCTTTACTCGCCCGACTCAGGCGAATCGACACTTCTAAATAATTATTTTCTTAAATAATTATTATTTTCTAGAGGCGACTCGCACGAAGTTAATTTATTTGTGGGCGAATGGACAACTCCCGAAATACGTCAGCGAAAAACGAAAAAGATACGAAATTTGATGCAATAAAGTTATGCAAAAGGTTATTGTAAATACATGTAATGTGTAAGTACGTAAAATTCAAAACATGCCAAATGACTAATACGTTTTTGTGGAGTTGTGGAATCGCTCACTAGTAAATTCGCCTAGGTATAGAAAATAATACATCATTCGATTCGGGCGAGTACATTTGTGCGAATCGACTAATAAACAGTTAGTAACGTAATGTGATTTACTGAAGAAGAAAAGTATAGGGACTTAGAGAAATTAAATAGGGGTAGGAACTATGGTTGACTCGATATGTGAAGTTGTTTGCTTCGTGGCCACTTTCAACCCTGTATTCCTGTCTGTGGCTGATGCAATTTGTTGTTTCTAAGTGCAATTAATTATGAACGTGCGCTCTGGTACAATACACGTACACTAATTTATTTGGTACGCTACTTTATTTACTTTGTAAAGTATTTATTATAAATGAGGGCCGCAGGAGTCCCTTGGATGCAGGAAGCACAGAACCGGTCGAAGTGGCGGAGCTTGGGAGAGGCCTATGTCCAGCTGTGTCCGGCTGACATGATGCTTATGAATGAGCAATTTATGTGGATATTTTTTATTTTTGTTTGTCTTCTTTTTCTCATTCAGTTTTAATCACGCACTGGCAGCTTGAGTAATGTCCTTTCTTTGGTATTTTTGTCGAATCGTTGAGCTTCTTAAGTTTTTAGTTGTGCTGCATGACTACAGATAAATGCACTGACTGGATCGGTCCACTCAATCTGTGTGTTTTTTCATCAAAAGACTATTTCAGATACCAATCCACAATGTTCTACACATGTGAAGACCATTGTGGATTGGTGTCTGAAATAGCAGCTTATGAGCTTACCAAGATTATGTCTGGACTTTAAAAGAGACTGTGACCTCTGAGTTTGTTTTGGGCTTTCTTCTCCGAGTATGTTCTTGTCAGAATGACAGTTGTCGTGTATTTGCTTCATTCTGAAACATTCCTTGTTTCATTGAGTTACTGTTTAATTTTCATAGTTGTTTAGATCATTTTGAACAGTCTGTTCGTCCCGATATTATTGACGCTGACTGTACAAACCTACTTACAGAAATAAAATCCATACACGTAATTAGGATGTCTTATAACTATTAACTAACCGACATGTTCGTATAGAAAAAAAACTGAAAGTTTCGGGGCTATTATACTATATGACATTTGGAATACAAACACTTGCGGTTAGTACGTGCGGTTTAAGCGGCAATATCTTGGCAGAGTACACACGGCAGCGACGATACGATTGCCATAACACCGCGAACGTGTCCGACTGTGCGAGGCAGGCTGATACGGGCGTGAGCGCGCATAACTTGCTCCCCGTCGCGTAGGAGACTTATCACACTAGCGATTTGGGGGCGTGATTCCTGCGAAGAGTGCGAGCGAGAACAGCATTTCTGTTACGAAATTGGACAAGTGTTAGGCAAGAAAGTCAATCAATCTGCCTAGCCTGTTGCCAACTTTGTTGGGGTCGGCTTCCAGTCGAACTGGATGCAGCTGATTACCATTATTTAACATGGAGCGGCTGCCTATTAGACCTCGACGGGTAAGACAGACTTTCGAGCTTCTGACGACCCGTAACGACTGCCAAAGATCCACGAATGACAGCCGGAACCCAACGGCTTCATGGTGTTTCCGAGGGACGGAGCAATATCGGTATATTATAAAGAAGGTCGGCCATCTACTGAAAAAGCCCAGTATCTTAACCTGATGGACCTACCGGCTGTTATTACTCAGCTGAGCAGCATGAGCTTCTCAAGACAAACAAATTTACAATGTTTTTGTAAAGGCAGAGTTCGCAGAACTTTGCATCGCTCCCGCGGATACCACGTTCACAAATCGCATCGTTGGAAATATGCTTGCAAATCGTCAGTGTGATAACGCTCTAAGACCTGGAGCTGACGGCACGGATGAAGCGTGACTTGTAGACACGCGTTGCACAAAGACTAACTCTCACAGTCTCGCTCACTTCGTGTTAGAATTATGACTATACGATGCTTACTGGATGCGGGAAGCACAGAACCGGTCGAAGTGGCGGAGCTTGGGGGAGCAGTGGACGTCTTTCGGCTGAAATGGTGATGATGATGATGATGCTTTCCTTCGTTGACGTCACACCGACTGTGTTGTAGTGGGCCACCAACTACCATGGCAGTATGGCACACCTGGAAATCTCTTAATCGACTTAGAAGCCAGGTGGGCCGCTGTCCGGCATAACTTGGTCAGGTGACGCCGATGGGCCGCATCGCAAACTATGCCTCACCTCTTGTCATGCTCTCCGTGCACTAATACCTGCACTTTGGAAGACTTTTGCGACACCAACGATATCCTAACGCTGTAAAACTGGCCGAATTCTGGTCGAAGCTTATTTAAAACCAACAATTGGAAACATCAATACGACGCAAAAGACAGACGTCATAACCAATGTTAGTGCGTCCCATTTTTATTAAAAAACATTATTTGACCTATCGCTATGTAAACAGGCTCAAATTAAATTAGCTGGCAATGGGCGAAGATCAATCGGTCAGAGAACTGCGACGGTCGGGCGAGTGTAGATCGATGTTTTTGTAATCAATTTCCTAAAGCCAGTACGACAGTCGTTTGGTATCCTAAATGTAAATGTCACGTTTTGAACTAAGTTGAAATAATGAAGAAAATTGGTTTTTGTTTCAATCGTATTCGATATCCATACCCTAACGTGGGTGAAGTACTGCACAGCTAATTTAATTTGAGGCTGTATAAAGGTATGCCAAAATTAAACTTCCAACAATACAAAAGGGTGCCTTATTAGGTTTCCGTTTTGCTCAGGTTTTTTTATCTTGCTTTTTGGAGTTGTAAAATTCTGACGTGGGAACTGCGTCACCTGAGCGTCGTCACAGCGCGGCGGCGACCAGTTACGTAACGTAGTGTTTATTTAGAATATCCTGTGATTGGTTTCAAGACCATTGCCCCCAAAACGGTGAAGGAAAACATCGTGAAAAAACCGGTACGTCCTTGAATATAAACATTGATGACATGTGACATCTACCAACCCGCATTGGGACCACTTGGTAGATTATGGCCCACTCCCTCTCACAGAGAGGAAGCCTATGTCCCAGCAGTAAGAACATTATAGTAAATGTTTTCTTTATTTCTGTAAGTAAGTTTGTACAAACGCCTTTATATGTAAATCATATTTTTTAAGGTGAACCTAGTCCACATTTTTCCCATACAAACTTCGGGAGTGTATTACTCCACTGTTTGAAAATGAAATCAAAAATTTAACATGGTATGGTTTTGTCTTATTATTAATATTGTCTGTACGGAAACAGAAAACTAAAATTAAAAACCATTAAAAATTACGAGCCAACAAGGTTTTTTTTTTTTCTGTCCATTTAACCTAACTTTGGGCGTATTTAAGTAATAAAAGAAGTGTAAAATCTCCAAAACTAAGTCGGTACCGACAAAGCTCAATTATCGAAAAATTCAATAAACTGTATTGGCCATTGATTTATGAACTAGTTTTTTTAGAAAACCCGATCTTCTGAAAGACTTTTCTTAATTTTTAACGCGTCTGTTTTACTATAACTGATCCTGCAGGCTTAGCACGAGCACCGATTTGTCGACGGAAGAATAGACATGACTATTAAATAAATGATGTACAATAGGATAAGATAGCTATGTTTTATATTCATTATCACAGTTATGCGTTCTAAACGAATCATGATTTTGTAGATAATTGTTTAGGTATACTTTGTGGCCGTCTAGTAGAAAGTTTTGATGTCAGTGTGATTTTGACAGTTTGAGAAGAAAAAAATTAACTATATGAGTTCAACGTTTCCTATCTGCCTTCTCTGATAAAACAAAGCCAGAACTCACAGTCTCTTTAAGTTCAGACATAATCTTGGCAAGACCATGTAGATTGGGGTCGGAAATAGTCTATTGCGGAAAGAATCACAGATTGGTTGGACGTAACCAGGCAGTGCACGCTTTTATCAGTAATTATGCAGCTTCACTGAACATAAGGAGCTCAGTTAAAACCTTTTAAGTAATTAATCAGTACAAAATACATAAAACATTAATTTGCCTTTATTATTTTTTTTGAGCAATACGGAGTTCATTTGTCGTAAAATAATAATATTTGGTACGCATGAAAATAATACCTAAATCGACCATTCTCTTCAATTTGGTATCAAATTAAATATACAGCGCAAAATGCCAAAATTAATTAGTTCACAATCGAAGAATACTATTGTATATCCTACCTATCAAAATAAATATCTAATGTTTATAATTTGTTTTTGGGATTAATACTAATTAAGAGTACCTGGACAATAATAATAACGGCGAACTTAATTATAAAGTAAGCACCGCTTCTCCCAGTTCTGCTTATGTCCAGCAGTGGACAGCTAGTTAAATTTACAAGTGTATCTCTCAATTCTGCTTATGTCCAGCAGTGGAGTGCTAGTAAAATTTACAAGTGTGTCTCCCAGTTCTGCTTATGTCCAGCAGTGGAGTGCTAGTAAAATTTACAAGTGTATCTCTCAATTCTGCTTATGTCCAGCAGTGGACTGCTAGTTAAATTTACAAGTGTATCTCTCAATTCTGCTTATGTCCAGCAGTGGAGTGCTAGTAAAATTTACAAGTGTGTCTCCCAGTTCTGCTTATGTCCAGGAGTGGAGTGCTAATATCATTTACAAGTGTGTCTCTCAGTTCTGCTTATGTCCAGCAGTGGACTGCTAGTTAAATTTACAAGTGTATCTCTCAATTCTGCTTATGTCCAGCAGTGGAGTGCTAGTAAAATTTACAAGTGTGTCTCCCAATTCTGCTTATGTCCAGCAGTGGACTGCTAGTTAAATTTACAAGTGTGTCTCCCAATTCTGCTTATGTCCAGCAGTGGACTGCTAGTTAAATTTACAAGTGTATCTCTCAATTCTGCTTATGTCCAGCAGTGGAGTGCTAGTAAAATTTACAAGTGTGTCTCCCAGTTCTGCTTATGTCCAGGAGTGGAGTGCTAATATCATTTACAAGTGTGTCTCTCAGTTCTGCTTATGTCCAGCAGTGGACTGCTAGTTAAATTTACAAGTGTATCTCTCAATTCTGCTTATGTCCAGCAGTGAAGTGCTAGTAAAATTTACAAGTGTGTCTCCCAATTCTGCTTATGTCCAGCAGTGGACTGCTAGTTAAATTTACAAGTGTGTCTCCCAATTCTGCTTATGTCCAGCAGTGGACTGCTAGTTAAATTTACAAGTGTATCTCTCAATTCTGCTTATGTCCAGCAGTGGAGTGCTAGTAAAATTTACAAGTGTGTCTCCCAGTTCTGCTTATGTCCAGGAGTGGAGTGCTAATATCATTTACAAGTGTGTCTCTCAGTTCTGCTTATGTCCAGCAGTGGACTGCTAGTTAAATTTACAAGTGTATCTCTCAATTCTGCTTATGTCCAGCAGTGGAGTGCTAGTAAAATTTACAAGTGTGTCTCCCAGTTCTGCTTATGTCCAGCAGTGGAGTGCTAGTAAAATTTACAAGTGTATCTCTCAATTCTGCTTATGTCCAGCAGTGGACTGCTAGTTAAATTTACAAGTGTATCTCTCAATTCTGCTTATGTCCAGCAGTGGAGTGCTAGTAAAATTTACAAGTGTGTCTCCCAATTCTGCTTATGTCCAGCAGTGGACTGCTAGTTAAATTTACAAGTGTATCTCTCAATTCTGCTTATGTCCAGCAGTGGAGTGCTAGTAAAATTTACAAGTGTGTCTCCCAGTTCTGCTTATGTCCAGCAGTGGAGTGCTAGTATCCTGCCTTTGCCTCATATTACTTGTGGTCGGCGCAACAACGTTTTCTTCTTCCTGTCAGCCGTTACGCTATCTTTGACTTCCTTCTCTTTCTCTTTCCTCACACAATCCATCTACCTTATCTTGGGCCCTCCTCTTCTTCGTGATCCATCAACATTAATATTCATCACTCTTATTAACATGCGTTTCTTTCCTCCTCATCACATTCAACTTTTCTGTGACTGGCGCCACTTTCATACTTCTCCTTAGCAATATGCTCATTCCTATAATTCATTTTTGTCACTCCACATATCTATCTCCACATTGTCATCTCCCCTGCATGCAATCTCTTTTCTTCCATAGACTGCCATATGCTGGTTGATATCGGATACAATCGGAATAAGCAGAATATTTCTTGAAATAAATACACGTAACCAATAAACACATTGACTACGGTATCAAATAACTTATTATCACACAAAACACGCCGTAGGCTTCGACCGCCATCATCTACAATTTGAATAAAACCAAACTGGCTCGCCTGTACCAACATATCTAGAGCTCGTCGGCGCTACACAAACATCCCCAACTCGTTCAGGACACGAGAGTTCCTGAGAGAGGAGTTTCAATTTCGCCCCCCTTCGCTCAAGCTCCAGCTGTTTAGGCACAAAGGCCTCTAGGTACTAATAATATCTGAAGGTATCTAACCATTATCGTATAGTTGATATAAATTAATTTTAGATACAGAGTCAAATTAAATTAGCTGGTAATACTTTACCATTATTTTAGTTTCTTTAGGCTCTCCCTACTCCATTGACATTTGTATTCAAAAGTCAATAATATTTTAATAACTTTGTAAAATATGTTTTGCTGTTGTTGTGAATGTAAAAACAATGTCTTACTTACATATTTTTGTTCTCAGTTGGTTTGAATTTTAATCATGATCTGGCAGTTTGAGTAATTTTTGCGGCCTACCCAAATTTCTTTTCTTTGGTATATTTCATCAAATCGTGGAGGTCCTTAGTTTTGAGTAGAGCTGTTCGATTACTGATAAATGCGTGCACTGTCTGGACAGATCCGCTCAGTGTGTGTGGTTCTTTCCAAAAGATTATTTCAAACATCAATAATATGTACATGGTCATCACATGATCTGACCAAGATTATGTCTGGACTTTAAAAGAGACTGTGACCTCTGAGTTTGTTTTGGCCTTTTCAGGGTAGTGAGATAGGTAACACCGACCTTAGCTAGTGTTAATAATATGATTGACGTTTAAAAGTGTTTCTACAAATCTACTTACAGTAATAAAATCATTTGTCGTTATCATTAATTGCAAGAAAAAAGTAAAAAATCTGTACATTGAATAAATATTATGCTGTCAGCTAGTAGCGAAATTGCACCTGAATCTAACACTCTACTGACATCAAATGCTGCTTTGATGTAGTCACCGACACGTGAGATTGAACGCTACACCAAAATTCCCCAGTTGATGTATTCGTGAAATCAGCGGTCGCCGGTGCGAAAAGAATCGCGTATGCTTTGAGCCCTAACCATTCCGCCCTAGAGGCACGGAGCGTGTTAGTTCGTGACAGTATGTAGACTCCTAAGAACAACCCGTTGATCATATACGATACCACGTGAAAGAACTTGAAAAAATAAACCTGACAGTTAAGCAAAGATTGAAAGAAACTTTGATTCTATTTCGAATTTGGTTGACTCTTTTCAAAGTGGAACTTATCAAGATTGCTAAAAGCCTTTATTCGATTACGTTATACGGATTAAAACGTAAAAATAGGTACTCAGATGTTCGACTTTATAAAATGGTAATTTTGAAAACGTCATTCACGTCGTTCCACTCCAAGCTTCTACATTTAATTTGGCATTAAGATTAATTGCATTTTCTTATCAAGCAATTAATTGCTTGATAAGGATAAGAAAATGCAAACTCCTTTGAAGATAAATTATATCGCATGCACGACTGAATGCTGCTGTCAATCATACGGGGCAGTGGCCTTATTTCCTGGACCTGTAGTTATTTATAATGCACAGCAAATTGGAGCCTATGCATGCCTGAAACAGCCGGCACTAAGACAAGAAATAATTATCACATCAGTGTCACTATCAAATATTAATGGAGTTATAAAGTGTCACGCCGCTGAGTACATACAGCGGATGCATTTCTATTACATGGTAACCTATCCCTTCCTGTATTTATTAATATTACTCACAAAATTGGAGCCAATGCATGTCTAAAGCAGCCGCCACTAAGACAAGTATGTCACGTCAATGTCACTATAAAAATTATTGAAGTTGTATAGTGTCACGCCGGTGACTACAGCTACTGCACTTCTATTACTTGTGTGTATATTTAAACTCGGTGACAAGGCTGAAGCTGTCCCCACCGGCGGCAGCCCCCACCTGCCTCTCTCATTGACATGCGGGATATTGTGGAATATTGTGTTCACTACGTGTGAAGGGCTAGTGGTTAGCTTATGCCACGAGCGTGTTTGGGAAACTTGCCGAATTAATATCTTGTTTACACTTGTATGTTGATGAAGGTTATTAAGTTGTTTGGTATAATCATTTGGTCGGTTTTGGGATCGGCTCCTGTAGCTATGAAAACGCCAGAGCTTTCATTACGCTGAAAAGGTTATTAATTACGATAATTTTCTTCCTTAATGTAATCATACTTGATTTTGCAGTTGTTCGTTACGTTAATTAGCCACGGTTCAATATTAGTTACATTGTTTTTTTTTTTACTTTTTCCTTGTAAATGATTTAAATTAAGAATCAATTCAATCCAATTTCAATCAGCAGAAATGTTCCTAGTGGGCCTAAATAGGCCTGCTCTCTTCGAGAAGAAGTGAATGGAATTTGCTATTTGGGACATGCTGGTTTCCTGACTATGTTTTCAGTCACCGTTTAGAGAGCAATGCTATTGAAATACAGTAACAAAGTCTACAAAGTACAGCACCTGCCTTTGAATCTACGACTTAGTCGGCAATCGCAGCCATTCCACTGGGCCACCACTGCTTTTTGATACCGCTAAACTTAGGACAATTTTAATAGTAGGAAGGCATCTAAACTGTCTTCTTACTTATAATCCTCAGTTTTTTGAAAGCTTGAAATTTTCTTGTAGGTAAAGTCTTCTTAATGTTAGAGCTGTGAAGTCTTAGTGCATTTAAAAAAATCCTAGAGTTTCAACGGCATGGGAGGGAGGGGACACTGGGGGGAGGCGTGCTCCTAAGCCTTCAAGCTGCAATTCATACTATTAGCATTGAATGTACTCTTACAGTGTCCACGCTGTATGTGCTCCAGGATAACCGACCTTTTAATAAAGCCGTTTTGTGAACCGTTTCTTACAAATTGGGCCCTTCACGTATGGCCGTGACAATACATACTTTACAGGAAATCTTACAATCGTTGGCATAAGGGATTTTTTGTAGACAACTAGATAGATAGATAGAATAATCTTTATCATGTACTCACTAGCTTCCGCCCGCGGCTTCGCTCGCGAGGAAGAAGGAAATTATCCCGCAGAAACGTACTACCGGGATAAAAGTATCCAAAATCAAAATATTTCATTTCACATAAACCTGCATGGGAACTTATGAAACGTCACAAGCTAGGTGCACGGTTCCAAATTGTCGCTTCCTATCGGGAAGAGCTGGCAAGAAACTCCACGGTTACTCTTTTAAAAATAATTGGCTTTAGCAATGTTTTCAAATTACAGAGATAAAATGTATGGGAGGACAGTGCAGGCCTGTCAATAAGTACTAGTTACTTAGACGACTATAGAATAGAAAATCGTCTACAAATCTACAGTCTGTAAGGCCTACAACGTTCTCTCATTCACAATATGTAAAATAATCTACATAAATAAAATGAACCTAATTAAACATAGTGACATGATTTCCATGACAATCACTAAAAATAGTCGATATTAAAATTAATGTTTAGTGTCAAATAATGACGAGAATATGTCAGTACTGTAAAAATAAAAAAGAACATTGTATTTGAGAGCAGTTAATAGACTTTCACATAGTTATGCTGTTAATGAAGAACCAGGGAAGCCAGATGTACAGAAGGAATTAATGCCAAACTTACCTGTCTTGTAACTTAGTCTTTTATCTTATAATCTGCTTTTTTGATAAGGACACGTTTGAAGTGCGTTGTCCTATTTGTTAATCTAGGTTATAATCTATCTGTGCCAATTTTCATTCAAATCCATTCGGTAGTTTTTGTGTGAAAGAGTAACATACATACAAACTTTCGCGTTATTAGTAAGGATAAAGAATACAGATATAATTTCATACAAGGTGACACAGTGGGCGGTCTTGTTGCTAAAATAGATGTTTTACAAGAGTGGCGCCAAGAGTTTAGTTGTGTTTGTCAACATATTATACAAATTTTCAAATGAAATGGTTACGCTAAATGACATCCTCACAGTTATGGCTAAGAGGGGCTTGTTGGTAAGTGATAAGGCCGCATGGGTCCACGATCGTATTACGCTAGGCTTGCTGTGATTGATTCGTGGATAGGTGACCAACTTTACATAACAAGGCCCATGCCTCCCTGAAAGTACGTTAAGCCGTTGGTCCCGGCTTCATTTGTGGATCTTTGATAGTCGTTTCGAATAGTCAAGCCTGAAAGTCTGACAGTCTTACCAAGGACTGTAGTATTACCCAGGAACTGGGCTGTGGAGGTCAGATAGGCATTCGCTGCATGTCAAATATGGCATTCAGCTCCATTCGGTTAGACTGGAAGCCGACTCCTAGAGCTATTTAATATGGTGGGAAACATAACTTTGTCACAGAAAAACGTGCATACAAAAAATAAGATTCACACAAAAAAAAGAAACATGGAACAAAACATTATTTAAACCTACTTACGAACACAAAACCTAAATAATCGGCAACTGTAAGCCGCAACTGTGACACAAAGGCTTACTCTCAGCATGATCATCATCATTATCATCATTTCAGCCGAAAGACGTCCACAGCTGGACATAGGCCTCCTCTAAAAGGAGACTTTTGCCATAATCGCCACGCTTGGCAAGCGGGATGACGATTGCAGTATGGTGGTAAAATGCATAGAGAACGCTGCTGCCCATTCTCTAGTAAGTCCCTTAGTCGCCATCTACGACACCCACGGGAAGAAATGGGATGGTGCTATTTTTTACGTCCGGTACCACACGGATGCTGTTAGCATGTCAGCATCATTGCTGTGCTATATTTGAACCCACAGTACAGCGCTCGTTTTCAGTGGTCACCTAAAAATGACGTAGGTACATACCTACGAAAAACAAGGACAAAAAGTAACAAAGTCAAATAAAATAAACAGCACAAAGAAGAAGAAGTAGAAGAGAGTGAGCAATATCCGTACCGAACTCTAACGCCTTGTCAAACTAGTGTCTAAGCCGTGTCGGGGCCGAAACGAGCGTTTTGCGGGACTTTCCGACCTCACCTCAGTCGTGGAGAGCCATTCAACGCATTAGCTGCTGCGTTATGCGCTGCCGGTGCAAATTGGCTGCTTTATGCTCAATTCGTATGGTATGCAAAATGGAATTACTATTTAAACTTTGTAGCTATTTTGAATCTTGTATTCCCGTTTTGCAAAATAGGGAGGGACAATAAACTCGCGTTTGTATGATACACCAAGCTTTATAAATAAATAACAAATCAACATTTTATTTCTCTTCCACAAAGGCGCCTTAAATATATGAAGATTACAATATCTGAATAAATCCTTTGTTAGTGACTGGTTTCTGCACTAGGAAAACCTGTCACACAGATAACCAGAAAAAAACAGTGTTTGAGTTTAACTTAAATCCTAAAGATAGTACAATATATTTTTCACTTTTGGTAGGGAGCACTTTAGCGGAAGTAAAATAAAGAAATAAAAAACATACAAACAAAATTAAAAGTTATTAGTACTATGTGATGGCTTTACAACCAGACTATCACAGACACGACATTGTTTTTTTCTATAGCACCAAAGAGAGTTAAGAGGACTATCGTGCCTCGGAAAGCACGTTAAGCCGTTGGTTCCGGCTGTTATTACATGGTTACATAAAAAAAAAACATACAAACGAATTGAGAACCTCATTCCTTTTTGAAGTCGGTTAATAAAACACCAACTAGTAAGGAAGTCGTCTAACGTGGCACGGAGCGATTTCGTGGAACATAAAAGCACGGCAAGTCGCGGGGCGGTCCCTATCGCGCGAGTGTGTTATCGCAGATTTACGACATCGCGCTTTCGCGAGCGGCAGATGTGTTTAACGAGGTCGTGTGTCGGATCGTGTGATCGGGGCTTTATTGCCAAACTTTGGATCATGAGTCGTAAGTGAATTTAACTAGAGTATTAGAGCGAGTCTATGGCTTCTTACGATGGGTAGCGTGATGTAGAAGCAGGAGTGAACACAGATATTTTGTACCATTTAGATATTAGTGGATAAACCACCTTGCCTACTTATTTATTTATTTATCAAGGTACACCAACAGCTTCTGTGTATAATATATTATATGCATTGCAGTGATGGCTTTGGACTTACACAGTCGCCAATTACAGGTTAACCAACAATTTTATGAGTAAGTGATAACACACAATAATAATAATAAAAAAGAAATAAAAACGGCTACCTACTTTTTGAGCTTAAGATTAACAAAAAGAAAAATAATATTACAAGACTATCGAATTTTGTCCACTTGCTTATGACTAAAAAATATAAATAAAACAAAAATGAGATCATAATTTAAACTATAGCTTCTAAAATAGAGTACAAACAGGTAAAAGTTTCCAAAATACACTAACGTAACAAATTTTCCTTGCATTTTCGGGACTCCAGTATTTTGGCTTTTAGAACTTTAATGGAATCATGGTGTAAGTCGACATCTGGTACTATTTTTATCAAAGAATTCATCTCTGCACTGATTCTGTTTAGTGGTGAGTTTACCCCAATATTTGTCTTGGATGCTTGAGTGTGGAATACATTAGTGATAGGATATCTGGGTATTTTGTAAGGAACTTTTAATCCAATAAGCTCAACTAATTTGTCACAGTCTAATTTATTATTGACCAATTTGTAGAGGAATATTAGATCCTGTGTGAGCCGACGATCGCGCAGAGAATCCATATTGTAGCATCGAACACGTTGTTTATATGGACACCGGGGAGATATTTTACCGAAGGTATACGCTAGATGTTTTGTAAAGGCTCTCTGAATGCTTTCGACTCTTTGTGAGTGCACTACGTAGTGCGGATTCCACACCACGCTCGCAAATTCAAGTTGGCTCCGAACTAAGGCATTGTATAACACAATTTTAGTTCTAGCCAGCTTGAACCCTTTAGTGCTTCTCTTAAGAAATCCAAGTAACCTTGCTGATTTTGTGACGATGCTATCAATATGACTTCTGAAGTTAACTTTATCATCCATGATGACACCCAGATCTCGAACTTCGTTAACCGATTCTAATAATGCTCCTTTTATATTATATGAAACAGCACTGGATTGCTTTTTCCTACTGAATCGAATGTGGCTACATTTTTGGACATTAAGTTTCATGCGGTTCAAGTGGCACCACTGCTCAATCCTATCTAGATCCTCTTGAATTAGAGTAACATCTACATTCGAATTGATAGTTCTGTAAATTTTAAGGTCATCGGCAAACATTAAATATTTACAGTGATGGATGTGATCTATAATGTCGTTAATGAAGAGTGAAAACAGAACTGGTGCAAGATGAGAACCCTGAGGAACACCTACTTCAAGGTAAACGTATCTAATCGATTTAAAAAAAATGAGGAGGGTCTCAAATCGCTTGTATTCTTTACACGCTTTTATTAGCTTGGTATGTATCTACGAGTATGTAACGGAATCTTTGAACGTGATTTTTACCCACACAAACGTCGGATTAATTTGAAACTTTGCACACTTGTCAAGACCGGATAAAATTCAATAATTTCACATTTTTTTTTCCAATATACTGGCCAAAAACAAAATCGCGCTTTTGTAGTTAGCCGAACTAAAAAAATAAAATAAATGATAGTTTAAAAACTGAAAAACACGCTTTAAAAACCTATTGCTTGATACTAATCTATACTATCTAAGAAAGTCGTGTTAGTTACACTATTTATAACTCAAGAGCGGCTGAACCGATTTGGCTGAAAATTGGTGGGGAAGTAGCTTAGAACTAGGAGACGGACATAGGATTTTTATCCCATTCCCAGAAACGTGACATAAAACGTGGTATAGCAAAATAGGTAAATACATTTTTTTTGTGAGGGAATATATAACATTGTTGGTAGGTACGACAACGAATAATTGAAAAATATAAAAGAACATAAAAACGGCTTGTAAAAAACACTACAAAGTATAAAATGACTGTAATTTCGAAATTCGTTAAAAAGTACCGACTTCCGAAATTAAAGTTTGTTTTTTACACCTTTTCGTCGTGTCGATGATACTTTTTCCATTTTCTAAATTATGAAAATAGGTAAGGGAAAAAAATAAAACCTGCCAAGTACCTATCAGACTGACTCGCACACGTAGGCTTCCGTACCACAAGGCAAAAAAATGTTTCTTGTATGGAGACGCCCTTTATTTCTTAAATTTTTTATTTGTTGTTATAGCGGCAAGATAAATACATATTATTATTCTGATAAATTTTTCAACAGTCCACCTTTTATGGATCATGAAAAAACAGCCCGCTGACAGACAGATAAACGAACAGCGTAGGCTTAGTAATAGGGTCCCGTTGATTACCCTTCGGGCGCGGAACCCCAAAATCTGTTCAAAAGAAGCTCCAACCGTCAAAGAATGCACGACGCTTTCTTGCCATCCCTAATCTACTGACTTGCATATATAATCTAAAGTACATTTGACTTCCCCGTATAATTTCACTGCTTCATTTTGCATACAACTCAGCTTTTAGAAAGACTTGCATTTCTCGGCTGCGTTAAGAAAGTGCTAAGACAATTAATAATTGTGGCTGCACGCCGCGCCATCGTCCATCAAGTGACAGTGGCTAGTGTGCGCCTGGCGTTATGTCAGACATAGTTGACAATGCTCATAAATTATAAACTATCTTCTACCCGCGGGACACTTCTCAGTCCCTAGACCCAACCGTATCGCATCGCCCGCGTTATTACTTCGTTTTCGCTTAGAGTTCTTTCTGACTTTAGTCTATCAAATACATTTTTTTTTTAATTCGACTGGTAGTTCCACAGATTAGCGCGTTCAAACAAACAAACTATGTATGTACAAGTTACTTCGTTTTCACTTCTATCGGCAGTCCCCAGACTGCCCCGCATATTGTTATTTTTTTATGGTGGGAAATAATCAAATAACTTGAGAGCTTGTCAGACTTTTACTGACTATAACCTACCCGTGTTTTTTCAGTCGCCTGTGTGCCAGGGGCCGCGGTATCTCTTTCGGACAACCCGCACCCCTGGCAGGCATCGGCCCTTGTGAACCCCAACAATTGGTGCTGACATCTCTTTGAGGCGTGCGTGAAACACAACGCGCCGTCGACCGGGGCTGGGTCCTTAGCGGACGGCGCGCTACCCATTACTCGCCGTCCGCAAGCACGCGCCTACGGTGGCCGGGAATCACCTGTGGTGACTAGGGCCGTGAAGGCGCATAGATTGCCTCTCTCTCAGATGCGCTGCCTCCCGCTTCGCGAGCATTACTGCTTCGCGAAGGAAGTGACAGCTACACATGCACTCTTTTTTCGTACCATGGGCTGGACCAGGGCCGAACGCGGGAGATCGCCGGCCGATTGCGTCCACGAGAACACGGTGGTGCTCCGCCCACCGTATGCTCCACCGTGTCCTCCAGGCGATCTACGCAGTGGTAACACCCGGGCGTTTCCTCCCGCCTTATCTGAAACAAGAACCTCCCGAAACAACCGTGTCCGGTGAGGACCTGAGTCAGGCGATGGCGAGGACGCCGTGGTGCCTCTCAATCCACTCCTCAAAGAAGGAACTCACCGCCGCAATTGTGGCGTGCCCAAGGGCCAACAGCTTTACGTGCTTTCCGAGACATGTAAAGATAGTCACCTATCCACAGACTCTACCACCTACCATCTGCGGCAAGCGTAGTTTAACCTGATCGATCCAACAATGGGGCTGTTTCTATAAAGCTACGAGCCCTTCCTAAATTAAAATATTTTGTAATAGGAAAATGCTCTTAAAGATTTATGTTTGTCTTCAAAAATATATAAGTATTAAGGAAGTAAGACGTATCCCAGAAGCCGTTAAAGGATACCCAAGTTAGCGAACAGAATTTTCTTGAGAGCTCTTCTAAACGAGCCGGGACGAGCGAATAATTTTGTGAAATTCAGAGAATAGATCCAGACAAGAACGAGAACGAGAGACCTGTATTTTTGCCCAAGTACTGAATAATCATTTTCACCGGTATGTATGGATGTCCATCTATTCCCTCATAACTTTTAAATTACTTATCATAATTTTAAAGAAAAGCATACGACCCCGTGGTCGTATGCTACCGAAGGCTAAAAAATCATCGACTAGAAGACGGCTTCCTGATGATTTTTTGTTTCATAATTTTTAGAGTGTTATAGAGTTTTAGCCTTCGGATTTTAGACTTTTTTTGTTTTAACAGGTGCTTAGCATAAAGATTGCTAACTGAGTACCTTCTGTATTAATTAGTTGCTCAGCCGACCCTCTCAACCTCTCGACCTACACCCTTCTTGCGTAATACACTATTAATCCGAATCAAAATATCATTCAAATAAATTCCAGTAATAAGCCTTGAGACACAGTATAAGCCGAACAGAAATACCACTTTGAGACTATATGTGCAGAAGAATCAGACGTAACGTACAAGGTAACAGTAGCTAAAGACTTGGCACTCGATGTCAAATCTTCGCCCCTCTCCTAGCTCGTTTGTCCTTGTCAAAATTAATACATGCTTTATAAAGAGAAAAGCTTTTTTTTAAACTTTCGTTTGTGAAGCTTTCTTACTAAAACGGCTAAACAGATTTTGAGTCAATTCGAAGGTTATTGCTAATCTATTCCTTCATAAGTTCGAATAACTTGTCTGCTTAGTCGCTTAGTTAGCTTAACGCCATGAATGTTGTGGAACTGGCAAAATGAAAGCGACTCCTACTGATAGTGTACTACGCAACTACCCCATGACTACTGACGCAAAGGATTATCAAATAAAATGTTACGTATTTCGGCCCCGAATCATCACAGTAAGACAAGGGCACTTCTTTTTATAGACGAGTAAAACTCGGAGTTGCTCGTTTACCTAATTTTATTTCGAGGTTCGCAGTAAAAGTGGTAGGTTGATTGACACCTTACGACTTGTCCCCTGTCCCCTGCCACCTCCTCCTCACGGGAGGGTTGAGGAAATCATTGCTGTCTTATTTTATAACAGAAGTAATGGATTCTTTATGGGAAGACGTAGCTGTGAGAAACAGTAGGACGCAATTATTTTCGCTCCGGTTTTGCTTTTTACCACGGTTGGAGTTTTTTTTTAGAAATTCCCCATATTCGTACTTAATCTATTTGTAAGGCATATGAGTCAATCCGCAAGGATTTGCTCGCCTGAATCGTCGCTTTGAAATTGAATTGAGGCGACTCGCACTAAGTTTAAAACTAAATTTATTAAAACTTGCCAGTTGCCTCATACGTATTTTTGAAATTGTTGATTCGCCCCTATATTGGTTCGCCTGTTGCGGGCGAGTAAATTCGATCAAATTAACAAACAAGCCATGTGAGAATTAGTTAGTCCTTAATTGACTGGTCTAGACTGAAGTCACTTACAGCCAAGCTAGGATAGTTGTGATATGTATTTTTTTTATAAATCGCCCGTCGTTTAGGGGCACAATCAGCCTATTATGTTTCCACTGGTGAGACACAGGGCTCCTCTCATCGAAGGAGTGGGCAGTAATCCACCACGCTGACTCAGTGCGGGTTGGTAGAAGTCACATGTCTTCGAATTTTTGGTTTCTAGGACATGCCGGTTTCCTCACGATGTTTTCCGTAACCGTTTTGAGAGTAGTGGTGATGAAATTATTTACACAAAGTGAAGCGCGCCATGCACAATGTTTTCAAAATAAATAATGGTTGTGGTCGTGGTTAATTAATAACAGCCGCACGGGTCGATCAAAGGTTAAGCTACCCTTGACGCGGTCGGTTCGTAGATCCATTTCACAATGAAATCCTTCCGTGCCTCCGAAAGCACGTTAAGCCGTTGGTGCCGGGTGTCGTTCGTAGATTTTCGATATTCGTCGGGTAGTCAGACGCCTAAAAGTCTGACAACCAGTCTTACCAAGGGGAATCGTGTTACCCAATAATACTAGTATTCAGTTGCTGTAGTGGTGTTAACCAAGTTATTTTTAGCATTTTTGCAATTACAAAAGCTGTTGTGAGACTCGTAGGTAATTCTCAATTAATTGTGCCCTCGCTGTGATCGCGGCACAATTTCCACATTGTTTCTAACGGATATTGCTCGGGGTGAGCGCGGCACTTTTATATCCCACGCAATTTGTTATTAAAACTTCACGCGCTTTTGTTTTTTAGAATGTTGTTATTACGTACCTAGGAGACTATGTTCTATTTATTTCGTAGTTGTACTAATAATTCTACGCTATTGTGTCTCTCCGCATACGAGGTTACTCCGAATGTTGTGGGTGTGTGGTATATACTTAAACTTAGTCATTTACATTCAGGTAAGTAGCCATTTGCAGTAGAGCGAAAAGTCTGTTTTGGTAGTTCTTTTTTAATTTTTATCTGTGATCTTGGATTTTGCGCGTAGGGTTCTGTTGCCTGCACCGTCAGACATTCGAACCCCCAGGATACCGCTGGGTTGGACCTCATAGATGTTACCCAGAAAGCCACTCAGCTTAAATGCGACTGGGCTGGACATGTCTGCCGCATTTTCGATGACAAAATATGAGCTAATAGAATAAACGATTGGGAGGACTGAACGCACGTCGCCATCGCGGCAAGCCAAAGCGAATATGGCGGGACGAGTTTAAGTCTTTCCGCAAAGACTGGCCAGCACTATCAAAAGAAAGAATTGTGTGGCATAGGGAGAGGCAGGCCTTTGCCCATCAGTGGGACAATACAGGCTAGATAAGTTAGATTTTTGTGACCTGCCGCCCTCAAGCTGGTGATTCGACCTGTAATTTTCGCTTTGAAACTCATTTGTACCCGAATTGTGAAAAAATAATAATACAATATTTCATACTTACATGCATGGAAATAGTCTGCCGCATACCTATCATAATCGGCCTATAAGGTTCCTAATGCTGGGACACAGGTCTTCTCCTCCTGGGACAGTGACCTGTTATACACCACGCGTGCCTAGTGTGGGTTGGTAGATGTCACATGTCTTTGAATTTTTGGTTCTAGGACATGCATGCCGATTCTTCACGATGTTTTCTTTCACCGTTTTGAGTGCAGTGGTGATGAAATAATTTACACAAAATAAGCTGCCTGTCTGGGTTCGAACCTAAGAACTCGACTCATAAGTCGCGACTAGTACCACTGGGTAACCACTGACTGCTCTACTGTTGTATAGCAATTCGTCTTGTTTCTTTTCATGAATCGGATAGTTAATAGTTTCGTAGCGAAAGGTTAAAATGTCGGATAGAATCACCCACTTCACAGGAAAAGAATCAAACACAGATTCTAATCTGTTAACATTACAACCAAGACTGCAACAAGCCTAGAAGTTGCCACATTGATCTGCTAAAACAATAAAATCTTTTTTTATTTTAACAATCCCATGCCCATTTCGGCTACGGTGACTGTTTTTGTTTCCGACAAATAGAGGTTACGAGCGTGTACTCTGGTGTGGCTAATGTAACTAGACTGTAAAGGCACATTGTGGACACGTAAGAATGCCATTGTGGTGATATTGTATGTTAGAGGGTGGTTTATTCTTGAGGTGATCTCGCTTGCTGTCGAGATCTCTCATCCGCTGGTCTTCAAAGTATTTTTTTTTGTCATTTACGTATTAACCGAAACGAAGTTAAGGCGATTAACAAATAAGTGTAGTTCAATGAGCCGCCCCTATTCGATCTGCAGCGCAAATAAACTCAAGAGAAACTTACTTTTATGATGTTTGCTTAAATAAAACCTTCTTCCTCCGCCTGTCACCGGCGCGCGACGCGTGAGGGAATAAAGAGATTTATCATCAACTATAGTGCATTACTCATTACCTAATTCTCAAGATCTCGCATACGTTTGTTTCCAGAAAATCTTAAAATGTCAACTACTTTCGCAAATAGTACGATTCTTCGGTAGTAGAGTGCCTCATTGGTTGGCCGGTAGACTAAGCGCACCTTGCCAAGGTTGACGCAGAAGTCAAACGTAGGGACTCCCTCCCACCTGTTGAAGACCCTGATGATCCTCTGGCTCCCGTCACTCCTGACGAAGTGCAAGACATCATTAAATAACTCAAAGCCAGGAAAGCCCCCGGTTCGCATGGTATCACCGCTATGGTAACTCCTCCCCACCCATCTCATACTGCTCATGACCGCCATCTTCAATGGCGCCCTGAGCAACAACATCTTCCCGCAAGCGTGGAAAGAAGCCACCGTCATTGATATCCCCAAGCCAGGCAAGCCCAAGTCTGAGCCCTCCAGCTGCCGTCCCATCAGTCACCTCACCAGTAGCGCTACTGCTGTGCAAGGTCCTAGCTTCAATTCCCAGGTCGGCCAAAGTGTTATTTATTTATTCATACCAATTAGTGTTTCTCAGTAGCAGCCTTGAGTCTTTCATATGCCCGGTTGATGGTAATAAGCTCTTTTCCTATTACATGGGAGTAAAACATAATTGACGAAATATGGATGTAGATACAACCGCGCTCAATCCTACGGGGAGACAAGGCGTGTTGTTATATTTTTTTCTAATAATTATAATCACATTCCTTTTGCACCTAATAAATACAAGAAGTACGTGACGAAACACTTAACAATACCATTTCCTCGAGACCAATGAACACCGAACACAGAGCGCAGACTCCCGTCTTCATAATGTCGTGTTCTCTCTTTACACGCGTTCTGTTGCCCATTACGACGCAACAGACACGAGTTTATCCCCATCTCGTCCCATTGTCGTCTAATATTCGACAAATATCGGAGCAGCTCCCTTTCCCTTTGACGGTATTGTACAGTTTATTCTGTAAGCGAAGCGCCAATTGAAATAAAAACTGTATTTACGACACTGTGACTATGTTTTGTCACATTTGTGTGAATGAGCGTCTATAATTGAAGTTGACGCTTCCAACAATACTCGTTCTTCACACACGGACAGTTATGCCAAAACAATGAATTCACAAAAACAGCCGAGTATGTGCATATATTAGCCGGTAACTACCTCACTAATCGTATTCATATAACATGCTAAATACTATCTGCTGGAGATACTTTAATACTTTGTCTTTTGTCAGGAATGTAGTCTTTGTGTCCGATTGTCTAATATGCGGGCTTGGTGGCAGAATGTACCACACTTTTTGAAATCACTCTATATCTCAAAACAAAAAAACAAACTATTAGTAAAACGGGCCGATACTTTGGTTTTTTTACTACATATTTATGAAAAGTTAAAAAAAATACATTGCCGGAGTATTGTCGATTTTTACGGACCTCTATTTTTTAAAACATCTATCCCATATAGAGGATAGTTGCCTAAACCATATATAAATTACTTTTAGAACAGATGCCCCGCCGAAAAACAGGACATCTATTCCGCAAAAACTTTGATCGCATTTTGCCTTCCTATGCCATCGTACAGAGACATGCGACATGGTCAACTTAATGGTAATTGAAGAGTCTTTCGATGTATTATTGAAATAGCGTGCGATTGAACTCCGAAACTAGAGTCGGGGCAACTATACCCCGGTGGCAACTATCCTGGTTTTACCCTAAATCATGCAAGTGTGGAGATGTGGGCCCCCAGCCGCGTTCGTAGGCCGCGTACGCACGGCTCGGATGAACTTCGATGTCTGCTGTTCCACTATTTACATTCAGCATAAAAATAACGAGTCACACGACCTCAACGAGAACCAACCTTTATTTAACATTTAAATGTACATTGTCGCAGCGAGGATGCTCGATTTTAGTAAAAAACATACCGTTTTACAAGCTTCTGTTCAAGTTGCAATGTTTGTATGTATGTTGGTTAGGGTCAAATCTTGCTAGCTGAATTTAAACCACTTTCTCTTATCCTACGGAGTTGAAATTTCACATATTGATTCTTTTTGAAGACAATACATATTTATGATGCATGGCCTCACTATACAACCGGGATTGGCTCCAGGTATTCCTAAACGCTCAATGGTACAGACACTAAATTTAATATACGCACTTAATTTTGAAAGTCCAAAGTTCTAAAGTCCACCGATACCTGACTGCTTCACCTAGGATTGGATACAGTACGAGGCACCTCCTCAACGGTCAACAGTCCTTTCTTAAGTATGGCATGTCTTGGATAGTGGAACTCGGCTCGCTCGATGACTTGTGCAGACGTTCTTGGTTCGTTGAGTTTGTCCAAAGACAAATCCAACGAACCCAGAACGTCTTAACTAACGAAGTTCAAGTGAAGGTGGTAGAACAGGATATTTAAACAAGTTCTAATGGTAAGAAGTTCATACTCAAGTCAAACCCAATATTACGAAGCTTTTTACATAGCGAATTAGACTAAAACCCACCCGTGTTCCCTCAGTAGCCCGTAGGCCAGGGGCTGTGGTATCTATTTCGAACAAACCCGCACCCCTGGCAGGCATCGGCCCTTGCGGGCCCCATCGTTTTTTGTGCTGACATTTCTTTGAGGCGCGCGTGGAACACAACGCGCCGTCGACTTGGGCTTGGTCCTTACCGGACAGCGAGCTACCCATTACTCGCCGTCCGCAAGCTCATGCCAACGGTGGCCGGAAATCGGCCTGGGATTCCCGACGCCCAGGGCGTCTCCGTATCCTACGCTTAAGTAAGCCTAGATAAATGATTTTGTTTTTCTGTTGGTAGGTTTGTACAAACATTTTTACTTTTACACGTCAATCATATTTCTGAAACTAGATGAGGTCGGCGTTTCCTATCTGACTACTCTGAGAAGCAATGCTGAAACAAACTCAGAAGTCCAAATCTCTTTTAAAGGTCAAAAGGGATCTTGGTAAAAGTCCATTAGAGATAGTAGATAGGGGTCTGAAATGGTATTTTCAGGAAAGAACCACACAGATATGTGGACCTGTCCAGTCAGTGCACGCATTTATCAGTAATCATGCAACTCAACTCAGAACTTAAGGACCTCAACGATTCGACGAACGGGTAGGCCGCATGAATGACTCAAACTGCAACACCATGATTAAAACTGAATGAGAAAAAGCAACCAAAATAAAATGACTCACATAGTCTTCACATTCACAACAATAAAACCATAAAGGTAATACTTTACAAAGGGAATATTTATGTTTGTCTCTTAACAAATCGATGGTAGATAAGCAAAGGATTACTGTCTACGAAACGATGAGCAACTAAAATATTTGCTTTGATTAAATATGCGCAAACAGTGGGAGCGTCCACGATCGGTTGCTGCGATCCGGGCCAAGCGAGCGGAATCGAATACCTCCTCTAGAACCCTTTGTTGTTCTGTCCGAGTTTGCAAGTGAATGAATTCACTTGCGAGCTCACGAGAGAATTCTTTCGTTTTATTCACAATGGAACTCACATCTAAATGTGACTATGGGGCTAGTACCGCCGGCTTTTACCGAATTATTCACTTTTTGATCTATGTCGAAAACATTTTTGTTGTTTAGTCTAACTATTAATTAGACTGTTTCAAAGGCTATAAAGTAGGCAAAAAAAAGTTCTTAATAATAATAAACCTACCCCATCATCCGCCTAGCTAGTCTTTTCCCAACTTTGTTAGGGTCGGCTTCCAGTCTAACCGAATTCAGCTGAGTTCCAGTATTTTACATTGAGAGACTGCATAGCTGACCTCCACAACCCAGGTACTAGATAATACGATACCACTTGAAAATACTGTCTGTCAGACTTTCGGGCTTCTGACGACCCGTAACGACTGTTAAAGATCTACGAATGACTGCCGAAACCAAAGGCTTAATGTGCTTTCCCAGGCACGAAGGGGTCTTGGTATGTAAAATTCAAATTCAAATTCTTTATTCCAGACAAGAGTCCATAGTGCTAGTAGCAACAAAATAACCTAATAACTAGTGTTAGTAATAAAGATGGACACCCATCCACGAACCGACTGCGGCAAGCGTCGCTTAACCTGATCGATCGAATCTTGCAGCTGTTATTACTTAGCCATTTTCCAATAATGCACCTACCTACCTACCTAATGACCCCAATTCCCATCACCGTCGGATGAAAGATAAAAACAATAAATACAGCTTCATTAATTGCCAATTATTGACACCTAATACCATGTTGGAAAACCCGCTAAACCGATTACTTAGGAAAAAATTCCGCCAAAAAATATCCGCCATTTTTTGGCGAGTGGGGTCGAGGTCTCCCCGCCCTACTCCTACCCGGGGAATGAGATAATAATAGCGAACGAACCGAACGTTTGTTTAACTTGTATTCAATATGTATTACAAATAGAGGTATTCGCCTACTATAATATTAATAAAGCATCATTACCGACGATGTCCAATCGTTATTTTGTTTGCATACATTCTCTCTCGAAAAGATCTAAGGATTGTTTTTCGACGAACGTTATTGAACGTTAAAGTTTAATGTTTTTGTTACATTCTACTCTGATATTTCTAGAAGACTTTGCTGGGTTTTATGTGATTTTGCGGAGTCTCAAATTAATAGAACGTTCAGTTGTGTTTCTTAGGACTCAATGTATTTTTTTGCATGCCTCGTCGATCTAATGGGCAAAGAGATTTTCCATTATAAATTTCTCAGCAAAGAGAGCTCTTTGACGAGCAGTGGTGGCCCAGTGGTAACGGCCGCGACGCACGAGCTGAAAGTCGTCGCTTCAAACCCAGACAGGGGTTTTACTTTGTATATTACTAGCTGACCCGGCAAACGTTGTTTTGTAGGTAATTTCTAGTGAACAACCCTTATCACTTAGGGGTATGAAAAATAGATAGTAGCCGATTCTCAGACCTACTGAATATGCATATAAAATTTAGTAAAAATCAGTAAAGCCATTTCGGAGGAGTAAGGTACGAGTAACTAACATTGAGACACGAGAATTTTATATATAAGATTAATTCTTCACCACATCTCCCAAAATGGTGAAGGAAAAACAGCGTGAGGAAACCGACATGTCCTAGGAAAAATCTGAAGACAATGTGGCCACCCGTGTCCCAGCAGTGGGAACATTATACGCTGATGAACCTGAGGTCAGGATTTATGACTGCATGATGGCAATAGGCTCGCCCCCTATTCAATGGGCGTGGGTATACCAGTGGTCGCTCAGTAGTCTAAATTCAAACAATCAATATTAATAAATTAAAAAATAATGTATTTCTAATGCACTATTATTAAAAGTATTAGCGTTCTGCACTCCTCTCCAACTCCAACTTTAAGTGTACCAAAGTTCATACTCATACGTACGGCTAATTTTCTTAAAAAGGAGTACAAAGTTTTTGCTCTTCATCTGCATGGATTTCGAAGATACAGCCCATAAGTATCACTCGCTGGTATTGCAGGTTTCTGTAGATGACATAATTTTATAAAATTTCATGTAGGTTAAATAAAAAAATGATGATTAAACGGGAATCAGGACTCGCTTGAAGGATATAGGCAGCTCCGTTGGAATTATTCGAAGCCTCGGGATCTGCACTAGCTGGCCAGCTCCTGGTCCGATGAGAATGGTCGCTGTAGTAAATTTGTCTTTTAAATCTTTTATTAGTAGCCTTGTGCCATTGCACAGGTTAGGTTGGCTTACATTTCTTAAAATCGTGATAGTCTTTCCGATTTTCAATACCAGTTCGTGAGGTGGCAGCCCAGATGGATTAAGGGAGTTAAAAATTCTTGCGGATAGTGGACTGCATCTTTTATATTACACACTGTAAATTGTAGATTTCATTTACTGTATCGTTCCCAAAAGACCCAGTAGCCCTTGAACAAAGCCAATGAATGTCTCTTTTTAGTACATATTAAAATATGTACGGGTATTTGACATGAAACGTCTGCCTGTGTTACCTCCACAGCGCAGTTACAACGTACTACGACACCTCTAACAATTGGTTGTCAAACTTTCAGGCTTCTGACAAACTCAATAAATTAAAAGATAAATCACACCAGTTTGATCTAATCTGGGAGAAGCTTTGCTATGCAATCTTACCTATGATAGCTTTATGTCTTTGCGTCATTTAAACAAATAAATTCTTGAAGTTTTCTTAGCAGACATCATAAATAGGAGCACACCTGAATCTGTCTGGTGGTCTACTTTGACCGAAACTCGCAGGTAATGAAACCACCTTTATATAGGATACCCCGTATCTCACAATGCCTAGGTACTTAATAATCATAATGATAATGTGGGACGAATGTACCATAACTCATAGAGCTCATATTGAAGAAGTGGATCGAATACTTAAGGACTTGAAAAACTCAGAAACGCTGTCATGGGTGGTGTCACTTTTAAGTTTGCTGATGACTTTCGGCACACGCTTCTCGTCGCCACAAAAGAGACACGTGCGGACATCATCAAGGCGTGTCTAAAATCAGCGCCCATGGAGTATAATACAAACCCTAAAGTTGCGCACTAACATGAGAGCCCACCTTAAATACGGATAATGATTTTCCACAACAGCTGCTTAAAGTTGGAGTAGGGTCTTTTTCTTCTCCAACCATGGGCGCTAATGCTGCGGAAATAGTTATAACTAAAACGGTTAGAAAATAATAAAAAATAGCTAAAACGGTAAGAAAATTTCATAAACTATCCATAAATATACGACGTTGTGTATGAAATTTTAACATGTCATTCCTCCGTTGCTATTAGGTCTTTACCTATGAAATTGCCGTTCTGCAGTACTGGCCATTTCAAATCAAAATAATTTTTGTTTGGCTAAGAATTCTAATTTCAAATTAATTTTATTTTAAAAACATGGATTTTTTTTTCTAAAAGTAGTCATTTCTTTATTGATTAGTGTTACATTTTCATCGCATTTCAATCTTTTTCGTCATCATGGATACGTTAAAAATTCGAGTAATTATGGAATATGAGTACCGTCGTGGCAGCAACGCGGCACAAGCGGCACGCAACATCAACGACGTTTACGGACCTAACACTACAAACCAACGCACCACCTGTTATTGGTTTGCTCGCTTCCGTTCTGGAAATTTCGACCTGAAAAATGAACCTCGCGGTCGTCCGAAGACTTTGGTCGACAATGACGAATTAAAGGCGATTGTGGAAGCTGATGATACACAATCTACGGCTGAATTAGCAGCAGCTTTCGACGTTAGCGTCAAAACAATATTGGTCCATTTGCGTCAAATTGGCAAGGTAAAAAAGCTTGACAAATGGGTGCCCCACGAACTCAATGATCGCCAGCGCGAAGTACGCGTCGAGACGTGCCTTGCACTGCTCAACAGACACACAAATGAAGGAATTTTGAACCGCATTGTTACCTGCGATGAAAAATGGATTCTGTTTGATAACCGTAAGCGCTCAGCAAGTTGGTTGGATCCTGGTTCAGCACCTAAACAATGCCCTAAACGAAAACTTACCCCTAGAAAAGTGATGGTCACTGTTTGGTGGTCTAGCGCCGGTGTGATTCATCACAGCTTCTTACCAAACGGGGTGAGCATTACTGCAGATGTGTACTGTGAAGAACTGAACACAATGATGGAGAAGCTGGCGCATCTCCAACCAGCATTGGTCAATCGCTCGTCTCCGCTGCTCCTGCACGACAACGCGCGACCTCATACTGCACAGCAGACGGTCTCCAAGTTGCAAGAACTGGGGTTGGAAGCTCTCCGTCATCCGCCCTACTCACCAGACCTTGCGCCTACAGACTACTACTTTTTCCAGAATTTGGATAACTTCTTGGCGGGAAAAAAATTTAATACCCGAGAGGCAGTACAAAATGCCTTTGAAGAATTTGTTGCCTCCCGTCCAGCTGATTTCTTTAAGAAGGGCATCAATAAACTGCCACTGCGATGGCAAAGATGCATTGATTGCATGGGTGATTACTTCGATTAATACAAATAAAAAATTCATGAAAAAAAATCGTTTAAATTTTTTCATACAAAACGGCAATTTCATAGGTAAAGACCTATTATGCAACAGTCCGACCTGTTGCTAGGTGTGACATTATTTTCGTTACGGAATTTCTGGGTTCGGTCTCCACGCTCAAGGCCCGCGATAGAAGATATGCAATAGCTTAAAAATTGAATTGGACCATAATTACGTTCCGGAGATTACCTATATGCAAACTTACAAACAAATTTTTACCTCCTTATAATATTAGTATCAATAGATTTGTTATGTTATTCTGTTGACGGGTTATTTTCTATTGTCTGCAGAAGGTCAGGCGGATGGCGGCGGCGGGCCCGGCGGCCCGGACGACGACGAGCAGAACCCGCCGGGTTGGTGGGGCAACTGCATCAGCACCTGCCCCCCGCCCGTGCAGGAGCTCTGCACTTCCAACCGGTTTAACAACCTACACGTAAGTCATCCACAGCTACTTACAGTTCTACATTGATCTTTGGGCGCTCATGACATTGACTGACAGCTGTCATGATTCGCTGGAGCAGGCAGCTGTCAAAATGGTGCCATCGTAGCTAGTTTCAAACGAAAAAGGATTTTCAGCTGAAAACGAGAACCAAAAAGAAAGTTCGGCTTTAGTCTTAATTTCGTCGAAATTGAAGCGGAAAACGAAAATGATTTAGGCAATAACATTTTTAATATTTCCGCTGCAGGTATACTGAAATCTTTGTCTTTTTACAGCTAGGGAAAGAAAGATTAATAGTGTAAGTATATAAATAAGCTTCAAAAGGTAATTTCGTCACCTGATATTGCCGAACTTTATGAAGTAGGACGAAATGACGCGCCATAATTCACGAACTTTTGATTTTTGGCTTGGCCGAAGCTGGTTTATGACGGTAAACGATAATAAGGCCGAGTCATAATATTTTGGCCGAAAATGACCGAAAACGAAGCTTCTTTCGATCAATGCATCGAATACTAATAACACAAAGCTTGAGGTGGCTTTATTTTATTTTTACGCAAATGTTGCGTCGTTGTATTTCTAAATACTCCGAAATGCGAGTCCACCATTTCCCGAACAACCATAAAATTTGAAGATTGTGGCTTAAAGATATACATAGGAAAATTTAAAATTCAGTTCGAGGCTATGTCGAAAACATTTTGAAGAAAGTAACTACGAGTATTTACAGTTTAAAATTTAGCCACATTCCAAGTCAAATACTTACTTGATTTAAAATTTTGAGATCACTACTGGTGTAAATAAACCATACTCAAGAAGGAACACGAAATGGAATGAATGAACGAAATGTCAAATTTATTGTAGGTTGTAGGGACTTAACTATGGTCACGCCATCTACAATTAGCTATACCCTATCTTCCCCCTTGAAATGCATTCAAAAGGCAAGATGGCGAAATTTTGCGCTATATTCATATAAAGATGAGATGCCAACCTGATATAATACCGATGAAACATAGTGAATATCTAAAATATAGAAATCTGGCAAAGAAAACCCTTCGCAGTGCAATCAGCGTGCATACTTAGGACCGACAATCAATTCCAATTCAATTGGAAAGCTATTTTAGGCTCTATGTTATGTGAGCTCAGTCACCTCGCGAACCTTTTAGTTAAATTCCCGTATCAAACACGACTTAAATCAAATTCCCGTTCATAACGCCATAGCTCCGGCCACGTGCCGATCCTATCACCTGGTGTCGCAGTCTTAGGGTTAACAAAGGCTCTGTCGACAAAATTAAATTGTAGCCCTCACAATGCTGCGAGCGACTGAGGTTGTGTGCGATATGAAATGCCGACGTCCATAGGATCCACGTAAAATAATACTCGTACGTCATAAATGGACATACTACATCCTAATAATTTAATTATCCGTTCACCAAATTCTGGGTGATGAATGCGAGCAGGAATGGTCGCCAATGTTTCATCGTTAATATTCTCTCACGGGCCAGTTGTCCACCACCACGTCAACAGGACGTCCGTCACGGAGAACAAGATGACGGCACCGAAGTAGCGATACGAAACGGAGAATCGCAACCACAGTAGTTTCACCACGACTTCCGTTATCCAGCAAGGGAAACGAAAGCGAAATAACCTGTACTTTTTTTTTTTTTTTTGTTTTGGGTGGGAAATCATCAAATAACTTCTCCCGTTCTGGGTGGAGCAGGAGGGCGTGTCAGACTTTTACTGACTAAAACCCACCCGTGTTCCTTCAGTAGCCCTTAAGCCAGGGGCTGTGGTGTCTCTTTCGAACAAACCCGCACCCCTGGCAGGCATCGACCCTTGCGGGTCCCATCACTTTTTGTGCTGACATCTCTTTGAGGCGCGCGTGGAACACAACGCGCCGTCGACTTGGGCTTGGTCCTTACCGGACAGCGAGCTACCCATTACTCGCCGTCCGCAAGCCCATGCCTACGGTGGCCGGAAATCGGCCTGGGATTCCCGACGCCCAGGGCGTCTCCGTATCCTGCGGCGGCTGGGGTCGCGAGGGCGCATATGCTGCCTCTCCCTCACGTGCGCCGCCTCCCTCTTCGCGAGCATTACTGCTTCGCTGAAGGAGGTGACGGCTCCCCATGCCCTCTCGCTCCGTACCATGGCTTGGACCAGGGCCGGACGTGAGAGATCGCCGCCGCCGATCGCCTCAACGAGGACACGGCGGTCCTCCGCCCAAGCTGGGCAGACCGCCACCGTGTGCTCCACCGTGTCCTCAGGGCGATCTTCGCAGTGGAAACACCCGGGCGTTTCCTCCCGCCCTATCCGAAACAGGAACCTCCCGAAACAACCGTGTCCGGTGAGGACCTGCGTCAGGCGGAAGGTGAGGACGCCATGCCGCCTCTCAAACCACTCCTCAAAGAGGGGACTTACCGCCGCAATCGTGGCGTGCCCAAAATAACCTGTACTAACGCACACATTATGATTCTGTCTCTTTCTCGTGTGATTTTGCCGATCTGCTCGGAAGCCAGATCATACCTCAGCACTCAGCCCGCTACGTTTGTTGCTGAGCCGAGTTTGTTTCGCACGTATCTGTGGCAGTCGGCAAGTATAGAAAGCGAAACTTATTACTTTTTGAAAAACTAATCTAAGAGGTCCCAAGTAGACCTATACTGAATTTACTAAGTCGAAAGCGGTGATATTTTGCTGCACACAACAATTCAACTGACCCTCATAATGTTCCGCTACTCGAATCGCGACATATTCTAAGTATTAATGTTTCTTAGCGGAAATTGAAAACCAGTTTCCCATCATTATATTCGCGCCAGCGGTGTGCTAAGACCCTTACGGCGTTTTTTGTGGCTGCGTGTCTACCGCACGTACCTACGTCAACGGGACCATACGTTAGGTTTGATTAATCTCGTTGAACGTTGACGTCCCGTTGAAAGCGGCGCTCGGTGGACAAACGCTATTAGTCTATCGTTTTAGAAACATTGGCTTTCCGAACATGTTAATGTTTTAAATTCTCGCACATATTTTATTTGTAATAATAACGATGAACTATGTTTATAAAATGTTTAATATTCTCTGTATGATGATGCTGTTTACGAGGCATGTTTTCATACACACAATCCATCAACGTATGTCGATGAGCAGAGCTTACGTAAACAGATGTAAATCCAGTCTATGAGCATACTCGAAACACATCGTATAAACTTACCGTAATGTAAGTAATGTATTACGTTATATACAATATGTATTAAGTATTATAATTAACGCAAGACCTTATACACCCCAGTTACAGTATTGAGTTAAAAGAATAATAATATGACGATGATGATGTTTCCTTAACTTGATTCAAAGATTATTTATATCATTTTTTTTAGTTAATTAAGCTAATGTTTTTTTTTTGTGTATGGCATCTCGCAGTTGACCTTGAGAGACCGTGACTGCTCAACCGGACTTTCCTGTGAAGGTTTTTAGGATTCTAAAAGCCTCCAGACAGGGCGTAAACCTACTTAAACCTAAAACGACTGCGCACTGAGGGCACCCCCTGTGGGGTACGAACCTCGGCTCAGGGAGTCGCTGGCAGGGGGGGGGGGCAGCTAGTACTATCAGGGACAGGCTGGATCAAGATATTTTTTATGATTATTAGACGGGGAATTTAAAGCTACTGGCTCAGCTGCGGCGCGGGCTGGCGCATCAACGAGCAAGGGACGGTCGGGGGTCTGATCGTTACTCGGGGGGGGGGTCTTCGCGGGGCGCTAGGACCTCGGCAGCGAGGTCGGAAGGACGGTCGTTTGTATTTGTGTGCTGTACTGGTGGCCCTATTCTTTTCTTGCAGAACAGTGATGGGGTCGTCTGGGTCGGAAAGGACATGTCTCGGCCGGCGGATTCTACTGATTCTACTGGGGATATAACTAGCGGCCTTCACAATCAAGGGATTGCGATGTAACTCGGCTTTATCGAAGAAACGCTTCGAGTTGCGTTTTAGAAATTGAGCAATAGTGGGCATTTTCAGATCGAGATGGAGGATCTCGTTCCGAACGAACCATGGGGAGCCTGTGGCTTGGCGAAGGAAACGGTTTTGGAGGGTCTGCATCCTATGGATGTGTCGGGGGTGTAAGCTAATGAATAAAACACTCTCCTTATATACGTAATTACCCTTTTTCATCTTAGCGTATCGATACCAATGTAAATTCAATCAGCCCAGAATTTGGTTACGAGCTTTCACTTGCGACAGCGTCCAACAACTCCTGTAGCGTGCAGACAAC
Organism: Polymixis flavicincta; assembly: GCA_949987655.1. Taxonomy (NCBI): domain Eukaryota; kingdom Metazoa; phylum Arthropoda; class Insecta; order Lepidoptera; family Noctuidae; genus Polymixis; species Polymixis flavicincta. Next base: position 1,271,565 of record OX465171.1, on the reverse strand, counting down.
AGGACACGCTAGACAAGATATGAAGCGCCCCATTGTGTGGCATTACCCCCTTTTTGCCGCTTCAGGGGTCTAATTTTAGAAAACCCGAAAAAACATATTATGGTCTCTTTTCTCTCAAAAGTATTAGTACTGAGTTTCGAGTTTCCCTTTGCGTTCGTTAACGATAAGTAGTCGGTAATAAACAGGTCATTAATATTATAGCAGTCGCTCCATGTCATCATTCTTTCAACCGCCAGACGTCCACTGCTGGACATAGGCTTCCCCATAATCGCAACGACTGTCAGGCGGGTTTGTGATCGCAGTATGTTGGTAAAATGCATAGAGAATGCTGCTGACCATTCTCTATTATGTTCTTTAGTCACGCCACCTTTTAGGACACCTACGGGAAGAAATAGGATGGTGCCATTCTTTACGTCCGCCACCTGACGAAATGCTCTCGCTCCATGTAAAATAATGGTATTCAGCTGCATCCGGTTACACTGGAAGTCAGTAATATAACCAATAGCCAATATAATATATCAACAAATATTATGGTCTCTAATCGAAACTCGCTCATCTTGTTACGCATACAAGTTTTTGTGTTTAGCATAATACACTGGAAGCCAGTAATATAATCGATAGCCAATATACGAGGGGTGTTCAATAAAAAGTAATAAAAAGGTACATAAACTCCTTTAACAAAAAAAGAGTAAATAAATACTGGCAGGTAAAGTCCAGACAATTGATAACCCAAAAAAATAAAAATTGTTGATTTTCTTTAATTTAAAAATAGAAGTCATTTGTTTTCGTCGTGTCGAAGCGTGGCGTGGTACGCAAAATGGATTATATTAAAATTCGCGCCGTAATAAAATTTACTGCTGAGCAAGTAAATCTAGACTTGAAAGGAACATTAGGGATTAATGCGTATTCTACGGTTGCGCAGTGGTGTGCCGAGTTTAAAGAGGAAGAACTTTAACTAAAGACGACCCATGATCGGGAAGCCCTACGACGGCAGTTACCGAAATTATGATAACAAAACTTGAAAAATTGGTTTTGGCAGATCGTCGTGTTACTGTTTGTTTTGTAGCTAAATAACTAAAGATTTCGATAGGAAGTATCCATTATACATGAACATTTGGGCGTGAAAAAGGTATTAGTGCGCTGGGTGCCTAGAATGCTAACAGACGAGCATAAACAAACAAGATGCGGATTTCTCAAATCAATTTGGAATTGTTACAACAAGATCCTGACCGATTTTTGGCTCGCTTTTTAACTATGGATGAAACACGACTCCACCATTATGATCCTGAAACGAAACAACAGTCCATGACTTGGAAGAGGCCGTCATCTCCAACGCCTAAGAAGTTTAAGGCAATTCCATCCGCTATAATAGATAAGATTATGGGCTCTCTTTTCTGGGACAGCCATGGGGTGATAATGAATGAGTACCTCAATCATGGAGCCACTATTCCGGGGCCCTTATACGCAGAGCAAACAAAAAAACCGCATCAGGAAATACGCAAAAATCACCGCAGCAAACTTGCTGAAGTTGTGTTGTTTCACAAAGATAACGCCCCCGCACACAAGTTCCGAGTTGCGATGACTACTTTCCAAGATGCTGGATTTGAATTGATGGAACACCCTCCATACTCACCTAACCTTGCACCTAGTGATTTCTACCTGTTCCCGCGGTTAAAAGAACAACTGAGAGGTCACAAATATGGCAATGATGAGGAAGTGATTCCCGCCGTACATGATTTTTGAAGCGATAAAGATGAAGATTTTTTCAAGAAGTGTATCTTAGGGTTAGAAAAATGATATACCAAGTGTGTACATGATCTAACAATAATCCAGCATTGCATATGTAAGCTTTAGAGCCCTTTATACCAGGAGACTTTTATTTTTGGTGTTATGCGTTATTGTTAATAAATGACTTTTGATTTTGATTTTTGATTTTGTAAACCACAAAGGTGATTATGTCGAAAAATAAAATAACAATAAATAATATATAACTGCTTCATACTCATTATCACTTTTTATTGAACACCCCTAGTACACACGGCTACACATCAAGCTATACATTTCCAGTTTACGCTGATCTCGCTTTGTACGGAAATTTTATACATTGCGAGATCAGCTTATATTGGAAATGTATAGCTTGATGTGTAGCCGTGCGTACATGTTAACATAATATATTATGGTCTATAATCGAATCTCGCTCATCTTGTTACTTATACAAGTTTTTGTGTTTAGCATACAGCCTTTAATAATCCCACTGCTGGGACACAAGCCTCCTCTGTGAGAGGAAGTGGCCATAATGCACCATGCTGACCCAGTGTGTGTTGGTTGGTTCTGTTAAGTGCTACCTAGTCAATGAAATCCTACTAATATTATTAATGTGAAAGTTTGTATGTTTGTTTGGATAATTAATTAGATAATATTTTCGATCACCACGTGGGCGAAGCTGCTGGCAAAAACGAGAGTACAAATAAATTGATAAAAAATTGCACTTTACTCGTAAACAAAAAAAATAAATTACCCATATATTACGTAAATAAAGGCTTTGAAAGGAATACGCAATGCTACTTGTCCTTCTAATAAAATGCAACTGCCAGTCGCCCATACAAAGGGGGCACGCCAACCTACGCCACCACTCATAGTATTGAAACAAATGGCGCTAAATACAGGGAGGCAACACTATGAAGCAGTATAAATGACAATTTATAGAACCGTCCTTTGTGGTAGAAGACACTTCGATTTTTAATGATTTACATGACGTAACTTCTGATTTATTTTTATTTTTATTACATTTAAAGGGGAATCTGGCTGCCATATAATAAATGATATGGAGGAATGAGGAAAATAATAGGTCTTTACCTATGAAATTGCCGTTTTGTATGAAAAAATTTAAACGAATTTTTTTCATGAATTTTTTATTTGTATTAATCGAAGTAATCACCCATGCAATCAATGCATCTTTGCCATCGCAGTGGCAGTTTATTGATGCCCTTCTTAAAGAAATCAGCTGGACGGGAGGCAACAAATTCTTCAAAGGCATTTTGTACTGCCTCTCGGGTATTAAATTTTTTTCCCGCCAAGAAGTTATCCAAATTCTGGAAAAAGTAGTAGTCTGAGGCGCAAGGTCTGGTGAGTAGGGCGGATGACGGAGAGCTTCCAACCCCAGTTCTTGCAACTTGGAGACCGTCTGCTGTGCAGTATGAGGTCGCGCGTTGTCGTGCAGGAGCAGCGGAGACGAGCGATTGACCAATGCTGGTTGGAGATGCGCCAGCTTCTCCATCATTGTGTTCAGTTCTTCACAGTACACATCTGCAGTAATGCTCACCCCGTTTGGTAAGAAGCTGTGATGAATCACACCGGCTCTAGACCACCAAACAGTGACCATCACTTTTCTAGGGGTAAGTTTTCGTTTAGGGCATTGTTTAGGTGCTGAACCAGGATCCAACCAACTTGCTGAGCGCTTACGGTTATCAAACAGAATCCATTTTTCATCGCAGGTAACAATGCGGTTCAAAATTCCTTCATTTGTGTGTCTGTTGAGCAGTGCAAGGCACGTCTCGACGCGTACTTCGCGCTGGCGATCATTGAGTTCGTGGGGCACCCATTTGTCAAGCTTTTTTACCTTGCCAATTTGACGCAAATGGACCAATATTGTTTTGACGCTAACGTCGAAAGCTGCTGCTAATACAGCCGTAGATTGTGTATCATCAGCTTCCACAATCGCCTTTAATTCGTCATTGTCGACCAAAGTCTTCGGACGACCGCGAGGTTCATTTTTCAGGTCGAAATTTCCAGAACGGAAGCGAGCAAACCAATAACAGGTGGTGCGTTGGTTTGTAGTGTTAGCTCCGTAAACGTCGTTGATGTTGCGTGCCGCTTGTGCCGCGTTGCTGCCACGACGGTACTCATATTCCATAATTACTCGAATTTTTAACGTATCCATGATGACGAAAAAGATTGAAATGCGATGAAAATGTAACACTAATCAATAAAGAAATGACTACTTTTAGAAAAAAAAAATCCATGTTTTTAAAATAAAATTAATTTGAAATTAGAATTCTTAGCCAAACAAAAATTATTTTGATTTGAAATGGCCAGTACTGCAGAACGGCAATTTCATAGGTAAAGACCTAATATATTCAGGAAAATTTTGAGTATGAATGTCGATCGATGGCTATAAGAGCAGACCTGGGGAGACCAAAGAAAAAAAAGAGCATGGAGAGAAAAGATGGATGGACTGCGTGAACGATGATATCGTTAGACAGGATGTGACTATAGAGATAACGACTAATAGAGAAGTGTGAAGAAAAAGACATGTTGCGTCGACCACAAATAAATTGGGGTAAGGTCAGGAGAGTGATGATTTAAAGTAAAAACTGACTGTGAATGTGAGTACCACGCCGCCCGGCTAGACTGAATACATGACTTTATTGATTGGCTTGAGTACTTTGAATGTGGCATAAGCTAATGTCCTACAGATCTGGTAGCGTCTTGTGACAGTTCGTTTAGCTTAAAATATGGTTGAGCTACGTGATGATTGATGCTTGCATGCTGTCTTTTGTGACAGGTCAGCTCAGAGCTGCAATGGCTCTTTACTTCACATAATATATTAATTGGACTTTAAAAGAGACCATGATCTCTGAGTTTGTTTCGGCATTTCTTCTCAGTAGCCTTATCGGTAAATTATAATCTTAAAGGCGCATTTTGAAGCTACTGGGAGCAGTAGAAACTCCAGGACGTTTCAAAATGAAAATCATATTTTATTTCACATAAACCTGCACCTGTATTTTAAAAAGCACATTTTTTTTACCAACTTCCGAAAAAGGAGGAGGTTATATGTTCCACTATATTTTCATCGATTTCTCCCCCATTTGTGGCCCGATTCTTGAAATTCTTTTTTTATTTGAAAGAGTATACTCCTGAGGTGGTCCCATTGGCACCAAGGCAACCCTCTCAAATCTTATAGGTATTAACAATGTTTTTCATAGTTATGTTTTCTAAAGCTATTGAGACATTAGCAGGTCATCATCATCTCATGACGCTGAGCTGATGAAGGAAGGTAAAACTCTTTAACAGTTAGGAGTTAGGTGCAGATTCGGGCATAACTCGTCATACATAGACCGATTTGTAAAATTCTTTTTATTTTTGTGTTTGTTATTGTCAGGAGAAGGTTCATAGGAAAGAAAAAATTAAGAAGGTTACGTATAACATATATCAATATTCATAGTTGAGACAGGACAACGTCTGTCGGGTCAGCTAGTGATGATATATAAAGATAATAAAAGGTGCGATATGTTATATCAGAAGTCGTGCAAATGTTTGTAATTAAGTATAAAGCCAGCCTGAATGACAAAATAAAATATATAAATAAGCCTGAACATTAAAACAATTTTTATGAACCACACAATTAATCAAACATTTCACTTCAAATGTTATTTGTTTGTATTTCTAATCTCTTTACAATTTCGGTGAACTATTCAGATGAATCAAGTCTAAGCCTTCAAAATATGGAAGTATTTCCGTTACCTCTCAAAACAACTGAATGGCCGGCAACGGGCAGCTGCGTGTACTTGTAGTTGTGTGGCCGTCCGTCCATTGAAAGCATGATTGGTGGTCGTAGTCAGTAGTGGTTGATGCGAGATTTCTGGCTCGTCGTACATGACGCTTTTGTTTCTGCTATACTATGCATATTATCTATGAAGACATATTCCTCGTTGTAGGTACTAGAAACAGCAGCACCAATCTAACTACCTCGCGACGATTACTACCACATTAGCAAGGACATAAAAATATTGCGGCAGGATTTGATTTTCAACTGTCGGTAGGTACCTAGCATTTATGATCCAACAAAGTTCATCGAAAAAATACACTGTTCAATTTGCAACTGTTGGCGCAGTCTTGGATATCCAGTGCGCTAAAAAATCCCACCACATTTTTATTACGTACTTCCGTGTAATTTTTGACTAAAAAACAACATTTTACAATGTGAATTTACCAAACCATCTAGTAAGTCATAAGAAACGACCATATCCCTTTTTATACTCAAACTCAAAGCATTCCATTTACAAGTGGTTTTAAACTGTCTAAAAGTCACACTATGGACAAAAACGGGCAAGAACCTCCAAGGATACTCTTATATACTCAAGATATTACGAAACCCTGGGTATGTTATTCTTGTTGCTTCTTCATTGAGATCAATGTGAAAAAAATTAGAATCATTCCCACTATGAAGCATCATTTCAGATTAAAAATAAGCCCTGGAAGTCAGTTAGGTATTTTTCTCCATGCTACGTGATTTCGTTAAATACAATTATTAGCACGGCATCAGCCTGTGACACCAGCTTACACACTCAAATACAAATTAATTGTCGAGGTGGCAACATATGTGGCGTCTATGATTCCACGATTACCCTCCGTAGAGGGCGACATTCCTACGACCCGACGATCCCGCTGTCACAGCTATCATACGTGAACATTATGTTCTACCTACTTACATACTTTATTATACAATGTGAAATTGAAAGAATTTTCAAAATCGGTTCAGTAGATCCATAGATTACCCCCTACAACCTCACAAACTTTAGCTCTGTGTAATATTAGTATAGATTAAAGCTTTTAAAAGCAGAAAATAAAGACAAGAATGATAAAAAATATGAATTAATCTAGGCATGATAAGACCGGTTGTCAGACTCTTGACTTACGACGGTTGCCAAAAAGTTCTAACATTTTTGGCCCATAATTCAGCTGCGCGTGAACTCCGCTCACTGACGCAGTCACATAGAAAAATACAATTTAAATATTTAATATAAATATAAATTTAAATATATAACATAATTAAAAATATAAAGTTTTGAAGTACAGAATCCAAAAATAATATGTCGTTTTAAGGTAACTAGAGCGCAACTTTGACATTTTGAATAGTTTCAGACTTGAGATAGCGATGTAGACAGCTCGAGTTTTTTCAGTACGCCGACTACAAATATAGCATAGCATAAATCACCCTATCATGTTGCCACTGCTGAAACACAGGGCTCCTCTCTGTGAGAGTGGTAGGTCGTAGTCCTCCATACGGCCGTGTGGGTTGGCGGATGACGAAAGTCTTCGAAGTGTTGAAAATTTTTACACAAAGTAAAGTGTCTGCCATTGGACCTACACTGCTGTATACCGCATCTATTTATGTCTATAAACATACGGTATTTCCATTGCGATTCTATTTACAATTGAACAAGAAACAACACGAGTCTCACCCACTCCTACCTAAGATTGCACAGAATTCTAGTAAATCCTATCACCGACCTCTCTGAAAAAAGAATTTAACAGGCAATAACTTCAGTTCTAGTAATGTTACTACTGTAATAACTGCACCTGGCTTACATTCAGTTTTCTTAGCCGAGGTTTGTAAGTCGACTTACACACGGACGCAATAAAATTGTGGCGGGATTTTTTCGCGCTCTTTAGTTTTAACTCTCAGTGTTAAACTGAGCATTGGTAATCCAACACAGTGCATCTCAGTGCGGAGAAAATCAAACAATGTGTTTTACTGTTCCATTTTCAACTCTCAGCGCTAAGCAGTACGTTGAAGATCCATTGTGGAAGCATCCCGCTGCGATTTTATAACGTTCGTGTGGACTGCGTGCAGACGGCGCGGCTCAGTCGCGTCTCCGTCGCGGCGCGCCACGTCACGACCCCATTCCCCACTCATAGTTCGCCGACAATGTGATCACACCGCTTAATTTGTTTGCAGTAACAAATACAGTAGTTTTGAGGGCTTACTACTCGTTAAACTGTTGACTTCCGTTTTCGGTTTTAGTAAGCGGTCGAGCATCGCGTGGTATTGAAGTTGGGAACTTGGGAACTTCTTCAATAGAAGCTTTCTCTCTTTAGGAAATTGAATAATACTTCAGCTTTCAATGGACGGAAAGTGGCATCGGTAACTGAAAAGTTTGAGTATAAATGTCGATGGCTATTACAGTTGTCGGACACCAAAGAAACTATGGATGGACTGTGTGAATAATATGGTTAGAAAGGATGTGACTACGGAGATGACGACTAATAGAGAAGTGTGGAGGAAACAGACATGTTGCGCGAACCACGAATAAATTGGGGTAAGGACAGGACAATGATAACGTCAGCACTCAATAGTCAATCAACTTTTGCTAGCGGCTTCGCCCTCGTGAATGCTGAAAATGAATATCGGGATAAAAGTACTATGTGGTAATGCAGGTTAGAAACCATCCGTGCCCAGTTTCCATCCAGTCCGCTGGGCCGAGTTGGCGTGATTGAGCAGCAAACATGCAATCGTCTAAATATGCAAACATACAAATATTAATAATATTAAGTAGGATTACTAGGATAATATATGTATGTAGTATAGTTATCGACCAGTCTACTGTGATAGCAGATTGACTACTTTTGGAAACAATCCAGGAGCGGTGTGATGGATATCGCTTGTTGAACCTTCGGATGATAGACGAGTGAATGAAGTGTGAATAAGTTGCGAACATTTTGAAGCTTTCGTTTTTCAGTGTCAGAACGTCCTAAACCATTTGGTTTTAAACCCTCGTTTTGGCTTAAAACGGTTGAAAACGACACTTAGCGGTAGAATAGTTATTTAATAAATTTTTTCTGTAATAGAATACACTGAGGCTTTACACGAGTGGTCTAGACCACTCCTACTGTCTGATTTAGGATATATTAAGGACAATTAAAGAATTGTGCAGTGACTAAGTAAAACATAATCGACAAAAAAATTACCGACTCCAAAAGGGAAAAGTAGGAGGTTTTCAATTCGGTACGTTTTTTTTTTTGTTAAATGTATGTTCGGGCATAACTCCGTCATAAATATACAGGTTAAGTTTTTATCCAGTGCGCAAATTGTAACCATAAATTCAGCATATCATTCTAGAACCCCTAGCGCAGAAATTTTTCGCCGGTTATGCAAAAAAAAAACAGCTGTTTCATAGAAAAGTGCAATACCTACGCGGTCAAAATGTATGGAACAACTGATTATTTTTTGTATATCCGGCGAAAACTTTCTGCGCTAGGGGGTCTAGAATGATATGCTGAATTCATGGTTACAATTTGCGCACTGGATAAAAACTTTTCCTGTATAGACGGATTTGCTAAATAATTTTTTGTTCGAAAAAGGTTTATTCCGAAATAGTCCAATTTCATTTTCATATAGATCTGATGATGAGTTTCGGTGACTGACAAAGTAAATGTAAAAAAAACAGATAGATACAAAGTGAAAGATAACTTTAATTTCCAAAATCGGTGTCTTTGGGTACCTATTTTAATTGTTTGCTACCGCCTTCCGAAATTAAAGTTATTTTCACTTTGAAGTGTTTTTTTATTCAGAAGTTGGTGGCTTTATTTTTGGTGAAAGTTTTATTATCATTTGTTGTTATAACGGTAACAGAAATACACATTCTGTAAAAAATCATTAATCCTGAGATGTATCTCATGATTAATTAATTTTTCTGTCTTACGGACGGACCAAGGCTTAGCAACAGGGTCCCGTCGGTTACGGAACATTGATAAAACGGGGAATGATTTCAATTAACCTTTTATCATGAATTTTTTAAAGAAATACATAGGTAATCAATGTACGACCCATGTGGTCGTGGTTTTACACGATTTTATGGTTTAAAACAGATTATTTAGAACTATATCACAGTAATAGGTACGCACAGAAACGCACACCGCGTCTGTCTTCGTAGCTGTGCACTCACGAACGAGCTCAACACTCAAACTATCAAGAAGCAATCCCAATTTAACACTAGAACAACATCGCTAATGTGTGCGAAAGTTTCGCGGACGATAAATTTCTTTTGGGGCCTCGGCGGTTGACTGGCCGCGTAAATATTTACTTTAAATTATATAAAGATCACTTGTTCTCGCGGTTGCAGCTCACAACTGAGCCCTGCGGGGTAATTGCGTAACACACTCGTCTGCCTAGCTTTTTCCCAACGGTCGGCTTCCAATCTAACCAGATGCAGGTGAATACCAGTACTTTACATGGAGCGACTGCCTATCTGACCGCCACAACCCAGCTATTGGATAATTAATACGATACCTCTTAGTCAAACTGGTTGTCAGACTTTGTGCCGTCTGAGGACCAGTAACGATTGTCAATTATACACCAACGGCTTTCCGAGGCACGGAGGAGCGTTAGTATGTTAAGATCGTCACTCATGTACGGACCAAACACGGCAAGCGTACCTTTAACTTTTTGATCCCCAGCTGGTACTACACGAACCCTATATTGCATAACACACACAGTAGTAATGACTTTCATTTTGACACTTCAACAACATTCATTGTGCGTTAATTATACGTTGATAAGCTGACCATTTTTTCGAACATATGAAGTAATGGATTGTCTCGTCAAAGTGGGGTGCTTTGCCTGGTGTTGTACGGACTACTGCACTGGCGCTATCTTTTTCTGTAGATGAATATGCGTGCCCTGTGTGGAGTCGTTCAGCCCATGCAAAGTTAGTGAATACAGCTCTGAATAAAACGTACTGGATCATCACTGGCTGCCTCAAACCGACCCCGGTGCAAATTTTGTAGCTGGCACCAGAAAAAATTCACAGAGCGGAGGCAAGCTCAAGTGAAAGAGCCAACTTGGTTTCCGACATACAACACCCTTTGCACCATAATATTCTCGTGTCCCAAAAGCTGAAAAGACGCAACAGCTTTTTAAGTGTGTCCGCCTACTCACTGGCAGTCGGTCTAAGGAAAGCCTAAGCCTGAGGTGACATGGTGTTCAGCCAAATTCGGGGCTGATTGTATTTAGCTTGCTATCGACACGCTAAGAATAAGATTCTGATTGATATTGTGTTATGCGATTAGGGTACTCTGCCTTGAGTGAGATCGCCAACTTGTAGAAACTGTCCAGACAAGGAAAACGTCTTGTTCAGAAAAGTAGAAAAAAATGTGTAATTATTAAAAACGCTGTCGGTGAGATGTATTGCACAGACATTCGCGTGACTGATGGTGGTTTCTAAAAATATTTCGCGCAATTTGAGTAATACATCATGACGTAACAGAAGAATGGGTAAACATTACATTCTTATCTTATTTAACGTAGTTTTTATAGCGGTGAGATTGTGAAATCATTTAATACTTTGGTATGAGTGTCAATATATACCAAGCAGCAGTGACGTCACTTGAACATCTTACATCTCGTACGCATCACTGAGACTTATTCAACCTCCTTCCTTTAGCTGGTGTTGAGCTGCATAATTGCTGATAAATGCGTGCACTGAGTGAACAGGTCCACTCAATCTGTGTGGTTCTTTCCTCAAAAGACCATTTCAGACACCAATCTACAGTCTTCACATGATCTGACCAAGATTATGTCTGGACTTTGAAAGAGACTGACCTCTGAGTTTGTTTCGGCCTTCCTTCGCAGATTAGTCAGATAGGACACGCCAACCTTATCTAGTTTTTAAAACATGATTACGTGTATAAAAGTGTTTATACATATCTACTTACACAAATAAAATAATTTTGTCATAAAAGCATTCTGCATAAAATGCCTATTTTTCTAAATATGCCTCAAAACTTGAGTCCACAGAACAGTGTTGCTTTAACCCGCACAGTACACACAGACAAACGAAGAAATCTCGCTCGTCTCTGGGACATAAAACACGTAATAATGGCACTAGGCGCGGGATCGAACATATCTTTTACGGCGCCTGTAAATCACGCTCAGGTGGCGCGCACCGAAATAGACGGCGCTGCCACGCGCCGTGACGTGACGTTGACGTGACGATGATGTGACGTCACGCCCTGACTGACGGTGCTGACGGCTGACGACAGTTGAGGGAGAGTTCCAACCAACAATGAGCTATTTCTCTTATTGTACCTCGTAGAGTGGAAGGGTTAAAGCGGTACTTCACAGAAAAATATAAACGAAATGTTACCTACTAGTGGAAAACTCTCAAATTCTCAATATTCTGATATGAACACATCTTTTTAAACGACTTCAAAAAAGGCAAAAAATCTATGTTCGGCTGTAACTATGTTGATTTTTGTGTTTTCTTTTTTCTATGTATGTTCACCGATTTCTTCGTCAATTGCGGATTGATTTCGAAAGTTCTTTTTTAATGGCTATGGTATAATAATAATTATATCGTTTATTTATAAAAGGAGCACTTTAAAAAAATACCTTAACAGTTAAACTGGAGCAGTCTTGTTTATTACCTGAACTAGGTTGAACATGTGCTTCAGGCTAGGAAGTGCAAAAATACTTAATGTATTAAATTAAGAATGTGTATAAAGTAAAAACTAAGTTTAAATTAGGAAAGTAAAAGTAAAAAAGCATGTTGCGATAAAAAATATCGCCAATCTGTGAAAAGAACCACTATACTAGAGAGCGCGCACTGCAGTAAAAAAAACCGGTCAAGTGCGAGTTGGACTCGCGCACCGAGGGTTCCGTACAAACCTGTGGGTATATCAGTAAAAGTTCAAAATTGTCAAAAATATTTTTTTTTATATGACGAAACTAAAAATTTTCGGTTTTCGTAATTTTTCCTATATTTGTACTATAAGACGTGACTTCGTACAAAATTTCAAGATTCTAAGTTCACGGGAAGTACCCTGTAGGTTTTGATTCCCGTGCGAGTTTCGAAAATTTGCGGAATTTTGCGGCCTAAATGGCTGTATCTTTTGATTGCGTTGACTTAGAAGGTTGATTTTTCTACAGCTTCCAGGGACAGTAGAACTAAGTATCATATAGAAATTTCAGTTTGATACCTCCACGCGTTCCTGAGAAAAATGGTCTTGACAGACGGACGGACGGACGGACGGACGGACGGACGGACAACAAAGTGATCTTATAAGGGTTCCGTTTTTTCCTTTAGAGGTACGGAACCCTAAAAATCGCCTGAGAATCTGCTTGAAAAATTATATGCCTTTACGATTTTATTTCGCATGAACACGCAATTATTAAAAACGCATCGCAGTGCGCGCTTTGTCTTAGTCGTTCTATTTGCAGACAGCAAGTTGATCTGCTGTCTGTGTTATACACGATGGTTAGTAAATATTTAAGTACAATTTTCTTACAGCTTAAGTAATTTAATTTATAAAAACTTAGTTATCTATTTAACCTATTGTACAGAAATGGGCCTAAGAATGTAAAAATTCCTTCTACAAAGACGATATTTTGAGGTTGCATTATATGTGAATCGTTACTCATATAATAAAAGCGAAAGTTTGTATGTATGGATGTATAGATTTTTGTTACTCTTTCACGCCAAAACGGCCTCAGCAATTTTGGCATAGGTACAAGGCCTCAAGTCTGCTATTACAATAGTGTCAGAATGGTCTATCATTGATTTCATTATTTTTGATTTTGACAAGTTTGGTAATAATCTTCTAATATTAGGTCTTTACCTATGAAATTGCCGTTCTGCAGTACTGGCCATTTCAAATCAAAATAATTTTTGTTTGGCTAAGAATTCTAATTTCAAATTAATTTTATTTTAAAAACATGGATTTTTTTTTCTAAAAGTAGTCATTTCTTTATTGATTAGTGTTACATTTTCATCGCATTTCAATCTTTTTCGTCATCATGGATACGTAAAAAATTCGAGTAATTATGGAATATGAGTACCGTCGTGGCAGCAACGCGGCACAAGCGGCACGCAACATCAACGACGTTTACGGAGCTAACACTACAAACCAACGCACCACCTGTTATTGGTTTGCTCGCTTCCGTTCTGGAAATTTCGACCTGAAAAATGAACCTCGCGGTCGTCCGAAGACTTTGGTCGACAATGACGAATTAAAGGCGATTGTGGAAGCTGATGATACACAATCTACGGCTGAATTAGCAGCAGCTTTCGACGTTAGCGTCAAAACAATATTGGTCCATTTGCGTCAAATTGGCAAGGTAAAAAAGCTTGACAAATGGGTGCCCCACGAACTCAATGATCGCCAGCGCGAAGTACGCGTCGAGACGTGCCTTGCACTGCTCAACAGACACACAAATGAAGGAATTTTGAACCGCATTCTTACCTGCGATGAAAAATGGATTCTGTTTGATAACCGTAAGCGCTCAGCAAGTTGGTTGGATCCTGGTTCAGCACATAAACAATGCCCTAAACGAAAACTTACCCCTAGAAAAGTGATGGTCACTGTTTGGTGGTCTAGCGCCGGTGTGATTCATCACAGCTTCTTACCAAACGGGGTGAGCATTACTGCAGATGTGTACTGTGAAGAACTGAACACAATGATGGAGAAGCTGGCGCATCTCCAACCAGCATTGGTCAATCGCTCGTCTCCGCTGCTCCTGCACGACAACGCGCGACCTCATACTGCACAGCAGACGGTCTCCAAGTTGCAAGAACTGGGGTTGGAAGCTCTCCGTCATCCGCCCTACTCACCAGACCTTGCGCCTACAGACTACTACTTTTTCCAGAATTTGGATAACTTCTTGGCGGGAAAAAAATTTAATACCCGAGAGGCAGTACAAAATGCCTTTGAAGAATTTGTTGCCTCCCGTCCAGCTGATTTCTTTAAGAAGGGCATCAATAAACTGCCACTGCGATGGCAAAGATGCATTGATTGCATGGGTGATTACTTCGATTAATACAAATAAAAAATTCATGAAAAAAATTCGTTTAAATTTTTTCATACAAAACGGCAATTTCATAGGTAAAGACCTATTATAATGGCGTCATTATGACGTTCCAATGGTCAGCCACTGACACTCCATTGAAAGAAATGGTATTTATTGGTAATCTCGTACATAATGACAAAAGAATGACTGACTTCCGCGGTAATCAGCTAAAATTTTGACAGTTCCACACAAACTCTTTTGTTTTAAACAAAAATCTCTCTAACACTCAAATTGAAATAAGTATCTATCAAAACACCGGCCGCTAGAAATAAAAACAGTTAAATGGCAGTAAGTAGTAATATCACATTTGACTTTGACAGCTTTTAAACAGGTAAAATATGATTGAATTGTGAGTTTTTTGCTATTTATGAACTTCCTACTACATCAGATTGCATATAACACTAATAAATAAATTGTGTAAAATGATATAAAAATGAAATTTGGCATTAAAAATGTTCAAATTTAGTAGTAGTTTTTCAAATCATTTCTACTAACGGGTTTTATATAATGGCAATACGACAAAACCATTATAACTCAATTCTATTACGAGACCATTGACCGATCACTGATCGACCATTATGAATTTAGCAGATTACGAACTTTTAGCAAAATGACGATGGGGTCGTGTTGGAATGACGAATTTATAAAAATAGCAGACTAAGGCCCCAGATAGACTTTATCCTATTTTAACACATAGGATAATTTTATCCCGGTAGTACGTTCCCGAGGGATCATAGTTTAAAATAATGGAAACAAATAATAAATGTTTACTGAAACAAGTTGATCTTGTAAATTGGTATTATGAACTACTGTCTTTGTATATTTCTGAAATTGCCCTATTTGTTAAGCTGATTCACACCTATTTCCGAACTTACCTGATACAGTTAAACGTAATAGGCGAAATGATATGTTACGCGGACGTAGACCCAAAACGGCATTAATGTGGAAAAGCATATTCTGTATAGCCCCGCAACTTTTTAACAAAATCCCAAAGCAAATGAAAAGGTTAAATTTAAATGGGTTTAAAAAGGAACTTAAAGAGTTGCTGTGTAAAGAGTGTTATTATAATTTAAACGAGTTTTTGAATTATACTTTGGCATCCTAATTTAATTGTAATATTTCATACTTTGAAATCTCTTTTGGATAGTTAATAGTTTGACATTGAACTATTTTGACATTAGCCTAGACAATATTTTTAAGTGACATGTCTCAATGTAATATTAATTAGTAATTATTATATTCAATAGTATCAACATCAACCTAATATTTTAATTTTGTATTGCAAAAATTTTATTTTTGTAAGAACCCGAAATTTGCGCGCCCCACGTGGCAGAATATGACGAGACCATTTATTAATTATAGACCATGTAATGTACAATCGACAAACTTTAAGCATGCTCACTTAAGAAAATATTTCTGTGGCAGCGCATCTAGTGACAAACCACACCCCTTCCTGGTTTCGCCCAATTAGAAACAACATGTATTTGTGTGAGTGTATTCACACAAATCCATATTGTCTGTTGAATGCATGACGTATAGAGACGCAAACCAATGTCCATTTTTTTAGTCGCAATAAAGGTGTCGTCAACAAAGCACGCATTTCGTTCCCACAAAAATCCATACAAACAATTTTCAACCTTACTACCATCAAAACATGGTCGAAATCGAGCCGGATTACAGTGCACCGTACTGAGCGTCGAGAACAAAAGACATTGCATTCCTTAGATAAGAAGCGAGCCCGGACCGTCATTAGCAGTGTTTGAGGGTTTTTTGTGCAAGTTATTTACAATATTATTACAAAAGGAATCTACGCATCGTAACATCACGTTATTTTGTTGTTTACAAAAAATGTCTCAGTTAGAACAATTACTAGGAGTATTAGAAGAAGTAGCGAAGACATTACAAAAAACACAAATACGTAAACATAAGGAAGGTGTGCTAAAATTATAAATTTATAATAAAACTTTTTAATTTCATTAGAATTGCCCGTGCTTAATGTCTGTCATTATGACACTATTTTTGATTTATTAATAATAACTTTACGATATGAGTGTAGATAAATACAAGTTGATGATAATTTCTGTGTAATTTTTTATATTAATTTCTGGGTGAATCTTTAAAATTTCCTTTTGAAATCTTGAAACACTCTATTAAAAATAAATAAGTTCAACTAAATTAAATTGCTTCTTTTCCACAACTACAAATCCTTAAAACTGTTCTTAAATTTTAACACATTTTGTATGATTTCACACGAAGATTGCAGACGACAGTTTTGCTTTATGTAAACAAAAATGTTTTACTAAAATGTTTTAATATACAGATACGGTTTAAATATCAACCATAAGAAATCTTTAATCCTGAACAGCTTATTATTAAATGAACACGAACTGAAAAATATATATTTCACTAATAGCTAATATTTCTTTTTTTCAATCCTTTCACTCTCACTGCGGTCACAGTGACAGTTTTATTTTTTCAGGAGCCCACAGGCCTGGCTTTTTGAAAATATTTCTGTTATATTTCAGAAATTAAGGAGTATTTCTTATTGAAAATTATAGTTCAGTTTAATTACTTGTTATGCTTCCGAATTTTAAAGTGGCCTATGAACTGAGTTATTGTTATATTTGTCAAAATATACTTGTCGTACGCAATGCGGGCAACGCGCTTGTCTCGTTGATTATAGCATGGTTATTAAAAGACGGCCCACTCATAAACTCCAATCTTAACGTACTGCCTTTTGCAAGCCTTTTGTGAACCACCCAACGGATCCTGCAAAGCATGCCCCGGACATTGGAAAGATACCTTGTTCGTGTAATCTCGTTTATTTATGATCAGTGGCGGCTGGTAGGTCATGGAACTGGTGGTGCACTTTACTAGCTCACTAAGTATTAGGGGTAATAAGTAAATAAATAGAATTTATTTATTTCAGATAGGTAAGTAATTTAAATCTAGACGAATAAAAAATAAACAATAATATTCAATTCCACGTAAACTAAACTTCGCAGTGACAATAATGAGTCGGTCATTCATTATGGCCGGCATGCAAACTTTGCCAAACCTCGGGCGCTCTCGCTAATCGACGCGACGTTCGGTAATATTCGACAAACTTCGGTTCCCCGTGCGGCGCACGAGAATCGACAAATTACTCCACAACTATCTTCTGTCTCACGCGCTAGGCGTTTTAGCTCGGATCTCATAGAAATGTATGAGCATTCACTGTAGATCTTCTGTACCGCGAAAATGAGTCTTAATAGTTTAGCAAAGAGCTTATATTGTTTCCTCAGTTTTGTTAATATTACGTAGACTACAACCAGTGGCCACAATGCGATTATTAAACATTGTGTGATTCTTTCTAGATCTATTAAAATCTGGTAGTTCAGCGCACGAGTGCACTAAAGGGACAGCCGCTTGTTTATAATAATAAATAATAATAATATTTATTTTATTTCGGAAAAGAAATCCATAGAGTGTTAGTAACATAATATGAAAACAACTTATTATCTAGTGTTAGTACCAATCAACCTCTGCACAAACTGCTGTTATGATTAAATAAAAAATCAAAGGTGTGATAAATAAATGGATAAAACGAATATTAGAACTATTCAAAGTATTCAAAATATACATACCTATAAGGAACACCTGCAAAACATTCGAGATAGGTAACATGGTAATAAAATAGTAGGCATACCTTATAATTCTTTGTAATATTTCGCGAACGTATTTTATGGTCCTTCAATAGAAGGGCCATAAAGTATGTTTTTAAGCCATTCTATTGTTAAACCGGATTTTCAGAAGTTCCCACTAAATAACAATGGTATAGATATAATGAACGTATTATTATTGCAGTTGCAAGAGTTCCGACATCAGTAAACAAAAATCTCTGATAACATTGTACGAAATGCGCAAAGTATACCTATTTGTGTTATTCCAATCATAATATAGAGCAATAAAATAAAAAGATAATAACAAATGTTGCAAATTTCCAACAAAATATCTAACTTGCTTCGTTTTTGTATATTTTCAAGTTTATAAACACATTGTAATGAAGATTTTTACTTTTCAATAGAACTGCGCAAGTAACAAGTCCCTCTTACGCCCGCGCCGCGCCGATAATACAGGTTTTTTTTTTAAGTGGCATTAATAAGTTGACCTTGAAAGGCTGTAACTTCTTAACCGGAATTTACAGAAATGACAATAATTATTAACATTTTATAACTTTATGCAGTGCCAGTCAACGTGCCTAGCGCGTCCGCTGCGTTTTGTATGGCGGCGGTATCGCATAACCATTGGACATCATGAAAATTGAGGAGGCAGTGAAAGTGTTCATATATAACAAAACTTATAGACCTGACGGAACATTATTATGTCGGAGAGAGGAAAATATTAAAGTTGATAGAATAGATATAAATTGTTGTTTGACATTTTTATTCCAAATTATTGATAAATAATCTATCTATACTAATAATAAAGAGGAAAGATTTGATTATTTGTTTGCATTGAATAGGCCCCGAAACTACTGTACTGTGATTTGAAAATTTCTTTCACTGTTGGGAAGCTACACTATCACCGGGTGACAAAGGCTATATTTTATCCCCATATTCTCACGGTAACGGGAACTACGCTGTTGAAATCGCGGAGCGCTGCTAGAGTAGCTGAATAAATAGAAAAACTAACAAAAAAAAAAAACATTAAGCTAATCGATAAGATTCTGTTTACAATTACTGTTTGATCTGTTGTGATGTCTTATTGCCTGTGGTAAAAAAAAAGTGTCACCGTCTCTCTGGTCTCGTGTCAAGCAAGGCATGAATTAGTTTTATTCTCCTCTGCTAATAAAAACAAACCTAAAACCTACAAAAATAAAACACATTAAGAACCTAACAATTATTACATTTAACTTATAGCAATAGCAATAATACATTTTCTAAACCAAAAAGAAGATAAATATGAGTACGAAATTACTTCTTGTCAACAACAATAATTCATAAAGAGCTCATACCGGCCGTGCCTATTCAAAAATAATCTCACAAACTAGTGAACATAGCACGCGCCTGTGTGAGTGTCACACTTCTATACACCATTACTACGAACACTACTAAAATATGTTTCGTGCATTCTATTGGTCAAAACGCATGCATTGTGCGATCGAGTCGTGAGCCTTGCTACGCGATTATCGCCTTAAAGGTGAGCGTGCGGAAGAAGTCGCGATTGTACCATGTTCGGACAAATAAATGAATTTGAATTTGAACGAAGTACCAGGTTGTCGTAACTTGGTAGGAGCTCACCTAACATAGTTGTGTCAGCTAGAAAACGCTTTATGCCTTTGAAGTACTAGGTTGTCATAACTCAGTAAGAGTACAGTTTACATAGTTATGTCAGCTAGCAAATGCTTTATGTTTTTTGCTCACAAATAGGATCCTTTTATATCCCGGTAGTACGTTCTCATGGGATAATTTCCGACCTCCGCGCGGGCGAAGCTGCTGGCAAAAGCTAGTAAGTACTATATCATTTAGTCTTTTGTTAGTATTGTCTGCAGTGTAGGTAAGCATGCTGTGCTGTTTTAATATTAACTGGTAAGTGAAAAAAAAATTGTCATTGATGGGCATATAGATTAGGGTTAGTAATGTTAATTTGAGGCTTTCACATGGAGAAGTGAATATATTTTGTTTTGTCAGCATTTAATATAAGTTTCTTTAAAGCCACTTAGTCACAGTATTAAAACCAAGTTATGCTATTTCGAACAGTTCGATACTGGTATTAGCGGTTAATATAAGCGCCATCTCGTCGGCATAGGATATAATTTGACGTCTTTATTATTAAGGTTACACATGTCGTTAATATAAATTAGGAATAGCGTAGGGCCCAGAATACTTCCCTGGGGAACACCAAAACTCGTAGTTTTCTGCTCATCGCTCGTGGTTTTATCTAATCTAACACATTGGTATCGTTCATGTAAGTAGTCAGCAAAAAGTTTCAGCAGAGTTCCTCTTATTTCTGTAGTCTCTTATATATTTAGAAGGACAGAAACGAACACCGTATCAAAGGCCTTGGATAAATCAAAGAAGACTTGATTCCCTTTGGCGAGTTCTTCTGAAATCTAGTTGGTTAGGTTATGCAACGCATCGACTGAGGATAATTTTGCTCTAAACCCAAATTGCGCAGGGGATAAGATAATTTTCTCTAATTTATTTGTTATTGTGAGGAGTAACGATATTGGCCTATTATTAACTAAATTATTAACTAGGTCTTTGCATCCAGATTTAAACTTTTTTAGACATCTAGGGAAAAATCCATTGGAAAGACAGATTCGAAATATATGCGTTACGGGAGGTACCAAAATATGCTGAGTTTCATCCCACCCAACTGCACAGTCATCTTTTAGGCCAGAAATAATACGGGATATTTCGTCTTCATCAGTGTCCAACATAGCGAAAGATTTCAGGATATTGCTTCATTTTTGGAAAGGTTGGTCACAATAATCTTTCGGAATCTATTCCGCAAGAGTTTTCCCAACATTGACAAAAAAGTTATTAACCTTGTTAGCTGAAAGGAGTGGTGAGGCATTAGTAAGCAGTAAACTCGAATTTGATTCACGATATTTAGACATATTAGTGACGTTTTTAATATTTTCTCAAAGTTCCTTGCTGCTGGCGCTTAGGCTAATTTAGTGGACTGTATTTAGCGATGCGGAACTAAATGATTAACAAACGCTTGGCGATAGGTAATTCGAGTTGCGATGAGTGTAGGACAATAGAATACAACCCGAAATAATTAGGGAGGTAAGCACACACCTTATACGGGAGCCACGTGCTCGCGTAGTCGCAACTTCACTCACCACTCGCCACGTCACTATTCCAGGTTCAGGGGCAGTTGAGCTTCAAAGTTACTGTCCTCACACGTTCACAAAAACACAAACTGTTGATTATAAGTCTTATTACAGACGAAAATGCGGTGATTTCTATATTTTCTAGCGGAGTGGGGCCGACATAGCAATCGCGATGCGGTTCAATCTGCTTCTCATTCACTCGCGAGGCATCTGCGGGGAAGTGATTGGTCTAGGAAAAACGGATGCCAATCATATTTTGAATGTTGGCGCCACTTGCTAGTGTTACCTGTTCTATTTATTAATTCGTTTTATCGGAATTATTTTACGATTTTTTACCAGATTGATGCAGAAATTCCTGTATGTTTTATAAGTGGTTTGAATTATTATATTATCAGGGTATTTCTTTGTTCTCTGATGAAGTTTATCTCTGAGTCTTATACATCGTATTAGTCCAGGAGTAATCCAAGGTTTAATATTATAACATTTCTTATCCATTATAGAAACTTTCGTGTTACGTAATAATGCTTGTTGGACATGTTTTAGTACGATAATGCCAAATTAGCGTCAGCAGTATTGTAAACTAAGCAAAAATAGAGGTTGCATAAATCATATTCGAGTTTATTTGTGTTTAATTTGCTTTTGGTCAGGGGAAGATTTTGCTCAGGCAGCGTTAAATTTACGGCAAGTAGGACAGCGTAATGGTCAGTAATTGTAGCGTTAGTAACAAGCATAATCTATGATAAGCTGGTTTTGATCATCTTATGATCGAGACACGGACAGCTTTGATGATGGCAATTGTGTAATAAACAGAGGGGCAACAATCAGTAGGAATCGCTTTCATTTCGACAGTTCCACAACAGTCATGGCGTGGTTTATGGTGCTAAGCAGCCAATTTTTTCAAACATATGAATGAATGAATTTGCATTAAACCTTCAGAATTATTCAGATTCTGACTAAAATAGTGTGTTACGCAATAGGGGTGTAATACTTTTGTGGTAACTGTCAAATGAGATACTTTTTAAAGGTCACTACACTGATACAAAATCATTTGAGGCAATTAGTATTCTTTCAGTTTTAAAATTAGTATTTATAACAACCTAGTTCCATTCAAGTACTGAGGTTAAAATATGAGTAAGTAGCTACAATACAAGTGGGTTTAAGAAGTAATAAGTGTCACCATTGGACTTTTGTGCGAGTTTATGAGACTAGATCTAGACGACAATGTGTCACAAATCTGCCGGGTAATGAAACACACGACCATTGATTTAAATAGTAAAGATACGGTCGTCCGAACATTTGACAGACGCTGTCACCCTACAAAAAACTTTAACGCCATCTATTAGAACTACGATGTCAATCGGCGTGTCTGCTCCTAGACGTAACCTTGTAAGAGCGGGGTGTGGTATTTTTCGAGGTACAAAGAAATAAAATAAAAACCTTATATTTTTCAAAATTTATATTTGTTGCAGTTTGTTTGTGTTATTAAGTTTTCATTGGCCTTCGAACAAACACATTTTTTTTTAATCTTGTTTTTTTGGTAATCTGAACATATTTTCCATTTTGGATTCGTAGTGTTTTCTGACGTTGGACATTTTAATTTGCTTTTAATAAACAATAAAAATCAATTTTGTACAAGATTTAATGTTATAGTAATATTATTAAATCTTTTCATTTCATCGGCTACAACGAGCGCCGCGCCGCTGCAAAGTTAGGTCGCACTTTTACGCGACTTCGCTTCGTTGTTGTCAAAGGTTGATACAAAAAAGAAAGAAAATTGTTTTAAATAAAGTTAGAAGTTAATTTAATAACATATTTTTAACTTACCGGGGATATGAAATGTTATCATTTTTTTAATGTGCTTTTTGTCGTAGTTCACGCAACCCTTCACGGCACAACTTGGCATTTTTGCTTGCAAAAATTTACGATCGCTCCGAAGACAGCCGATCGCATTCTAGTTCACTTCGCTATAGGGAAGACCATTTAGGGACAAAGTTCGAGGCGTCATTGTAACATGCGGTTCGCCCAGTCCTTATATGTATATCAATGCACACGACATACTATTTGTTACTGCAGAGAAATCTTCTCGCAGACTCCGCGACAATTGTCACGCTGACGACTACAGGGACTAGCGTAGAAGTAGGGGATTTTAAAGCCATTAGGTCTTTAGTTTCCTTAGGGGGCTTGTGGCTAAGTAATAACAGCCACACGGGCTTGCCACGGTTGGTCCGTGGATGGGTGACGATGTTTACATACCAAGACCATTCCATGCCTCGGAAAGCACACTAAGCTGTTGGTCTCGGCTGTCATTCGTGGAACTTTGACAATTGTAACGAGTCGTCAGTAGCCCGAAAGTCTGACAACCAGTCTTACCAAGGGTATCGCATTATCCAGTAAGTGGGTTGTGGAGGTCAGATAGGCAGTCATTCTGTGTAAAATACTAGTACTCAGCTACATCCGGTTGGACTGGAAGCTGACCCCAAAATATTTGGGAAAAAGCTAGGCCGATGATGAGTGTTAAGTTATCAGTCTTCCTGAGGTTATGTTAATGGTAACATAACCTCAGGAACCGTCTCTCATAGTTAGCATGCATAATCATCCTAGCGCTTCCACTGCTGAAACTCATGCCTCCTTTCTTCGAAAGGGATGGAATAGACAAAAACAACTTCATATGATACAAAATTCAAACATCACTCACATGAAATGACTTCACTTCGCTCACTCTAACTCAATATAAAACATGTGTAGGCTACAAGCTTTTGTCTGCGACATGGAAATGGTTTACTTCAAGATAACTAAAAAAATAAACAGCACAAATATGATATTTCATTCAAAAATGTGATCTGCTTGAAATGAAACATGTCAGCCGACTCCTCCGGCCGTTTAGTGAAAAATGTTTTGTTGACGAGTAATGATTGTTTGCCGTGTGGTGCCGGAAGTAAAAGAATAGCACCGTCCCATCTCTTCCCGTGGGTGTCGTAGAAGGCGACCAAGGGACTTACATACTAGAGAATGGGCAGCAGCGTTCTCAATGTATTTTACCACCATACAGCGACCGCCAACCCGCCTGCCAAGCGTGGCGATTATAGCAAAACCCCCGTTTTGGGGGAGGCTTATGTCCAGCAGTGGACATCTTTTTGGCTGAAATTATGATGATGATGACTAATTGTTTGCGAGCGAGTTTGAAACAATCATGCCGAGTACAGCCCGCTGTGGCTCGAGTACAGGTTTCGGCTCGAAACTGTGACGTATTTGTAATTTGCACGTCCGAATGTTAAACGGAAAAATGAAGGACTTGCTATGCCAATCACGCTGTCACAGCCGTTGGCCTTACAAACATTTGTTACATAACAGACTAAGAGCGGTATCAGGGGCTTTTAGCTAAGAAATAACAGCTGCATGGGTCGATCGCTCAGGTTAAGCTACGCTTGCCGAGGTTCGTCCGTGGATGGGTGATCATCTTTATATACCTATATACTATTAAATACCTATGTTTTAGAATAGATAGAAAATATACGGATGTCTTACATGTCAACGATAGTCCAGCTGTTCTTTCAAAATGGTTTGCTGCTAATAATATAATCTTTTACTCAATGCGAACAAAACTAAATGTCTTAAATTCTCGTTACCAAATGTACCTAAAGGAGGTCTAAACTTAAAACTTCATGGCAAGAAACTAGATGCTATTTCGGAAACTGTATTTTTGGGAATTACTTTAGATTCGAAATAGGGTATTTTGCGATTTGATAAAAACTATTTTAATTTGAAGATTGGGACGATATATTTAACAGAAAAATAAAATAAAATTTATTAATACACATTTTCTCAATTAAAAACGATTAAAATCTAATTTATTTTTCGTTGTTTTAAATTTACCGCCAAAACGCTCCTTACGATGACTTTTTATCACGTGATATATGACGTCAACTCTGTTTATACGGCACCGGTACAAATACTTAGTTTGGCGCAGTTTTAGAAGTATTTGTGCACAGAGGCACCGCACACCAGTAATATCACTTTCTATCCATTAAAAATCTTGTTAATTATAAACTCGATATTCACTTATTTCCTTTAGTTTACACAAAGTTGACGTCACGTGATAAAAAGTCATCGTAAGAAGCGTTTTGGCGGTAAATTCAAAACTACGAAAAATACATTTGGTTTAAATCGTTTTTATTTGAGAAAATGGATAGAAATCAATTTATTTTTATTTTTCTGTTAAATATCTCGTTCCAATCTTCAAATTAGAATAGTTTTTGAAAAATTGGAAAATACCCTATTGCAATGGGGTGCTCATATTAGAGCTCTTCCTAGTAGATTAAGCTCAGCTGAATACGCAGTTAAAAAAATAAGGCAGTTGACTGATATAGCCACAGCTAGGTTAGTTTACTTTGCCTATTTTCACAGTATTATGTCTTATGGCGTGCTCATGCAGGTTTATATGAAATAAAATATTTTGATTTTGATACAAATATCCCGGGTAACAGGTCGTCTGAAACCTATTAGTCTGACAGCCAACTAGTTGAACCAACACACAAGTCTTACCAAGGGATATCGTGTTACCCAGTAACTGGGCTATGGAGGTCAGGTAGGCAGTCGCTCCTTATAATATACTGGTATTCAGCTGTATCTAATTAGACGGGAAGCCGACCCGTCAAAGTTGGCACAAGGCTAGGCAGATGATGCACTAAGAGCAATATCGCTTTTGATACTCGACTGAGTAGATTTCCGAGAACATTTTGCTTTTGGTTGACCGTTCGTATATGTACGACTGATACAACAAAGGGTTTGGCCTCCGGATATGATGCGGAAATTACGTCGTAAACGCCCGAGCAAGCTTTGAACCACGCAGAGGTAGACAACTTTACGTTGTTAACTAAAGGGAATGTCCGGTTGCGAAATGAACTCGTGGTCGTATGCCACTAAAACTTATGATTGCTCACTACTGTTCGAATGTTTGCTTAAGTGGCATACGACTACTATTTTCAGATGAGAATAATTTCATGTTCCATACTTCTTAGAGCGTGATTTTTCAGTAAGTAGCCGGATTTTAGTTTTTGAACTACCTTTTAGCAGGGTTTGTACACAATATATATTTACATATACTATATACCATCATAAATTTTTTTTTGGGTATCAATTTATGTCTTCTTGACGGTGCCATATTAAATGTAATATGACGACACATACCTTTTACCCAGCTTACGATTTCAAATTATGAAAACTAGTAGTCACCCAGTGGTCGAACTTCGACCATAATAAAATAATACGAACATTGAGCACGCCATCGCCATATAAACTATAACTGTGCCAAACACACGCTCCATCCGCGTTATTTTCGAAAAATAAATGGAAAAGAAAACTTTTCAAAACAAGCTTCTATTTTATTTTTATTTTATTTATTTGGGACAAAAATCAGTTATACATTACAGCATTTACAGAAAAAGTTGTTACATTAAAGTAGTAAAAACGTATAACCCACACTATTGTCCACAACATGACATCAGATTATGACAACGAACGCATGATATATGAGAACATTAAAATAAGAATTAAAAACAAACAAAAATTACACATTTAGCAGATAAACACCGACGAATCGTCTTACAGGCGACTTGCAAGAGATTGTGAAATCATTCTTTTGATTTTAGATTGTGACAGCGCGACAATATCAAAATAAATAAATTGGATGTTTATAGGTTTCGGCTTTTATTTAATTGCCCTAAAAAGAAGAAAATAAACTTTAAATTAAATCAAACCAATCAATTTAGTACATGTATTACACAATTTATTAAATGATATAAAAGCTTGTCGCGAGATTTATATATTTTTAAGAAACATTTTCTTTCATAGAATTACTTATAGTAAATTTGTCAAGCGAGACTAGTTAGTACACAGGTAAATCTCGCGATAAGCTTTGTTCTCCATGTCATCGTAATATTGCATTGTCACGCGATATACATACATGCATGCTGAATTTCAGCTCAATCGGTTAAAGATATCTGCTTCAAAATTGATTTGCAAGATTCCACCCGGACAACCATTGCAAGTTAAATAAAAGCTTATAAAAGGGGGTACTTTTTTTTCACGTATTATTATATACATATGAAAATTCCTTTAAAAGTCATGGGGAACAGATGAACGTACATACATCCAAACATACACACAAAGTAAGTGAGCGCATGGTGCCTTACAATGCAATACATTCAACATCCAAATACCCTAAAATGAAGATCCTTTCTCCCGTACAATATCTACAGCGAAGTACCTCGATGTAGGTCGCGTTTTCGTGAGCACCCGAACCGAAATTGTCCGTTAAACATCACTTATCTTGAATCCCGATCGTGAACTTATTGTCACTCAATAGGAGTTCCGTTTCCGCGCATAAAATTAGCCTCCCCGTTCTACAGCCCCCCGGACCCGATCGACCCACCCTCTCGCTTCTTTGTTGAAGTAATCTATATGTTTATATCTGAGAGGTGACAAGTTTAGCGACGCTCACACAGTTATCTAAGATTTTCACTGTAACAGATTTAAACGACGAATTGGTTACATAATGTTTGAATGACTAGCTTTTGCCATCGGCTACGCCCGCATGGAGGTCAGAAATTATCCCGCGGGATCGTACTACCGGTATAAAAGTACTCTATGCGTTAATCCAGGTTATAAACTATCAGCGTGCCAAATCTTATCTATTACATGCGTTCAGTAGTTCTTGCGATCCTCACAAACTTTCACATTTATAATATTACTAAGATTGTAACAGAAACAGATTTGAACGACAAAGTGCTTACATAATGACTGATTTCTGAAGGAGTCAGATAGAAAGCAAATAAAGGAATCAGTCTGTGTGTATTGTAGAAGCAAAGGGAATTGGGTCATTGTGTCAGAAAGCGCCGGACTTACAATACCCGCCATGCCCAACACGAGGTCGAATCTTTACAAAACACAAACAATGACGTCTCCAACTCAATGTAGCGAAGCGTTTGCAAACAAGCCATGGACAATTTATTTGGGATATTGGAAACTGGGCAAAGAAGAATCTAATTTCCGAGCAGCTTTGAATTTCGCTATTTTATTTTGAGCCAAAACGATTGAACATTTTTGTTCAGTGAAATCCTCACATAACCCAATTTTGAATCTCGAACAGCTCACATCACTACAGATAAGAGTGCATGCACACGGGCTGTACGGCTGCAGCCGGCGAGGTCCATCGTAAGCCACGTACGCCGTCGGGGTACCTCGAGCCACGAGAGGCTTACGGGAAGCCGCATGACAAAATGAACGGAGTACGTTCCGCAAGCCCGCTTTGTGTGTTTGCTCCAGTAAACCGAGCTGTAGCTACCGGTATTTCGACACGGAATATTAAATATTTAGACATTTGTTGCAAGTAAGCTTACATCTGCGGATAGCGGTGTTTTAAACGATGACTCTGGAAAATTTAATTCAAAAGTTCGTTTGGCGCCCACATTATGTGATAAGTATGATATATGAGTATGACATAATCTATTTCTGACACTCTGTCTGATATGATTATAGTTGTAAATAAACCGTTTTAAACTAAATTAGTGGTTCAGGACAAAACCACCCATTGCAAGAATCAAACTGTCGGAAGAGAAGGATTCATCACCTCCTGACTTCATTAAAACCCAGGAACATTAGCCTCCCGGGAGTGATCTGCAGTGGCCTAAATGGAAAGCTCTCCATCGATTGCGTACCCAAGTAGGCCGCTGCAGACACAATTTGTCAAAGTGGGTATCACTGACTCATCCAACACAGTGCGAATGCAGTGCTTCTGATAAGACCATGCCCCACTTGCACGAGTGCCCTAAGTGTCCATTCAGCTGCACTTTGGAGGATCTGAATGAAGCCACTGATGACGCAATAAATGTGGCCACGTAGTCACTGGTCTCTAATAATACAATTCATATACCATGAATTTAGCATAATTATCATTCTAGACTCACATTTGTGTAGAAATTTTTGTCGGTTATAAAAACAATCAGCTGTTCCATACATTTTGACCGCGTAGGTCTGTATTGCATTTTTCTATGAAACAGCAGATATTTTTTTTTGTATAACCGACGAAAAATGTCTAGAATGATATTATGCTGAATTCATGGTTACAGTTTGCGCACTGCTTAAAAATGTACACTGTATTATAATTAAAAAAAAAACTGTACGAATACGAAAAGTAGAAGAGACGATTTAAACCATTTTAAATTTGTTTAAAACCACGACCACGTGGGCCGTACATTGATAACAATGTATCACTTTACAAATAAAATTAAAAGGGCTTAGTGAAATCATTCATCATTTTTAATAATATGTGAAGTCATTTATTTATTATACTCATACTACTTTATTAGGATTTGATAGACTGTTAACAATCTTGATCATAATATATTCGATTGTTTTTTTATTAATTTATTAAGGGCTAAATTTTCAGCACTCAGATAACATTTATCTGAAGAATAAATCTGACAGTTTAGCATATTTTCTATACAAAGGCTGTCAAACTGACATAATATATTATCCCTGATATAAGGTATCTGACTATTGTTAAATCAGCCCCAAAACATAAAAAAAAATTGTATTTAAATACTATCAATAAAAAAATTGTCTGCTTTTATTCAGTGAGCATACTAATATTTAGAAAGAGTGTTTGTTATTTAAGCCCGTGATATATCATAAAGCGAATGATAGGTGTGGTCTAGATCACGTGTGAGGCCTTACTGCATTATTTAAAAGAAAAAACAATTTAAACCGTTACTAAGTCGCTTAGTGTGGTTTTAAACATGCATCTATATACACGATTCTATTTAACCTCAATCTAATTGCTTGATTCATGTCTCAATAACCAACTAAATTGTAACTAGGTACATCAATATTGATGTGTAAACTAAACCATAAATCATGCAGTTATGGATATAATCACAAACCTCCTGGCTCCTACTATTAGGCATGCAGTGATTAAAACATCACTGAATATCAAGTGGGGTGGGTTCACGACGATTAGTTCTACAATCACAATTAGTTCAACTATCCTATTTGTGTAGCTCAACCGGTCGTAATGCTGACCGTGGTAAATATTATATGATTATATTTATGTTAGAAGGTTGGTACAAATAGTGTTAATCATACTTTACCACTTGCTTCTGTCCACGACTTCGCTTGTATGAAATTCTGCCCTCCGTTCCGTCGCGTCGCATCCCATCCGCCCGCCTGGACTACTACTTCGATACCCTTAGCCTTTTCCCTGACTTTTCTTTTCATTTTATACGGCTTCTAAGTGTCTCAGCGTGATGATATCATATTTTTTTCAAATTTTATCACTGTTCATGCTACACATGTCTCATCATTTTAATTGACGAGTATGTGTACCAATTTTCGAGTCGATCGACACAAAGAGTACAAAGTTTCACAGAAAAGTCAACCCCGCTCGAAAAAACCCTTTATTAGTGGATACTTACTATTCCTAAAAAACACACCCTCGAAATTTCATGTCTCTAGGACCAACGGTTTAGGCTGTGCGTTGATATATCAGTCGTGACGTTTTGTGCGGGCTCCTTACGTATAGGGATACTTTGAACTCTGGGAACATAGGCTACTTTTTATCGACACGCGTACGTGTTTTACAAGTAGGTATAACAAGCAAGGCCTTTTTCTGGATAGCCGTATAGAGGCACCTAATGAGGAATAGAGAGGAAAATTGATAATTCTCCTTTAAAAAGGAGAATCCTCTGACCAGATGATAAATGCTAAATTATTTTATTCCTATAAGTAGGTTTGTATAGTTTTACACGTCACTCATGTTTTCGTCGAGGTCGTCGTTTCTTATCTGACTACTCTGAGAAGAAAGACCGAAACAAACTCAGAGGTCACAGTCTCCAAAGTCCAGACTTCATGTGAAGACCATGTAGATTGGTGTGTGAGAAAAGCACCACACAGAAAGAGTGGACCTATCCAGTCAGTGCACGCATTTGCCAGTTCTCGTGCAGCTCAATATTGGTATTTAACCTCATACAAACACATTATTCCCTAACCACATTCATTGCCGTAAGAGACTCGTCGACCATCCAATCAGAGCTAAGAAAACAATGTGAATAAAGAATCACATCGATATCGGACGCCACTTAATTAATCAAGTTCATTTTTGGGAGAGTCCCGTGGGTCCATTATCAGGAATCCGGTGAGTACCTGCGCGAACCTCGGTGACTGGCTAGTGAGTGTGGTCCACTGCGGCGACACTCACTCGCACTTAAGTGGAGAAGAACCGTCTCACTTCCTGGGAAAGGACCACTTACGTACACGTTGAAGAAATAAACGATTTGTTTGTTTTATTTCTCCAAATTGGAATTTCTGGCTGCATTAAGCAACCCGTTAGCGGTGTATTAACTAAAGAAATACTTGGGCTTTGACTAAGTAATAACATCCGTACGAGTCAATCGATCATGCTAAGCTACGCGTGCCCCGGTTGCTCCGTAGATGGGTGGACGATCTTTACCTACCAAGCACGTTAAGCCGTTGGTACCGGCTGTCATTCGTGGATCTTTGACAGTCGTTACGGGTCGTTAGAAGTCCGAAAGTCTAACAGTCTTACCAAGGGGTATCGTATTACCCAGTAACTGGGTTGTGGAGATCAGATAAGCAGTCACGCCATATAAAACACTGGTTTTCACCTGCATCTGATTATACTGGAAGACGACCACAACAGTTGATTATTTTTTAAACAACCACGAATGCTTTCTACCTCTCTATCTATAAAATATTGAATAGAATAATAATATTAGAATATTGTGCTGAGTTCATGATTACAGTTTTCGCGTCGATATCCTTGCCACTTGGAATAACATATACTTAAATTAACGTACTGACATTCTAAGCAAAGCTACGAAAAGCAACCGATCCAAGAATTCAATAACCAAAATTTGTGTAAAGGTAGTAAATTACTGACTTACAAATGCAAATAACTTGCACCACTATTCCTATATATATGAAGGTTGAATTACCAAAATTCTCACCTGAACTCATACGTCCAAACCGCACAGACTCGCTGAAATATGATGTGGCATAATTATTATATCTCGCACGGTAAACTTTTAATCTGCGACACGCATGCTCACAGGAGGACTAGCAATCTATCTAAAATTGGCTTACTAGTCAACTCGCCCGAATCGTGCGAATCGTCACTTTTTAAATAGTATATTATTTTCTGTTGTCGACTCGCACGATGTCGTTTTAAGTAATAAATAATCTAATAACAATAATTCGATTTTCTCTTATTATCTAGTAATAATAAAAAATATTGCATAAAAATTGAAAACGTGCCAAATGCCAACTGGAATTGTCGATTCGGTCACAAATAAATTGCGAACCACCAACAAATACTAATGTATTATTTAGAGGTGTCAATTTGCCCATTTCGGGCGAGACAATTCCTGCAAATGGACCAATAATTGCCGCGTGTCCACTGTCACAATACTTAATTAAATTATTTACCGGTGATGCCTTTTAAAACAGTTTTTCTCTGAATGAATAGTGACTATTCAGCATCTACCGTAGTACCGACAGCGTCAGTATCGTTCATCTAAAAAAAGAACAAGTAATCATCTGCCTAGCCTTATCCCAACTATGTTAGGGTTGGTTTCCACTCTAAACGGATACAACTGAATACCAGTATTTTACACGAGTGACTAACTGCCTGACGGCCACAACCCAGTTACTGGGTAATACGATACCCCTTGGTAAGACTGTTAGACATTCGGATTTCTAAAGACCCGTAACGACTGTCAAAGATCCACGAATGAAAGTCAGTACCAACGGCTACAGAGGGGCCTTGATATGTACAGATGGTCACCCACTGACGGACCTACCGCGGCAAACTTAACCTGATCGTTCAACCCGTGCGGCTGGTATTACTAAGCCGCAAGCCCCAAAAACAGACAGTTTCAAGTCAAAATCTAAAGTAGTCTTTGAGCGGCAATATTACATAAGATAGTTCCCCAAACCCCTTCACTGACTATAGTAATTCGAACTTAGTAATAAACAAATATTAATAATGCCAAGGCTGGGATGTGTCTTAAACCGAGTCTCATCACGCCCGAGTGCAACAAAATATAATTATGCTTTGACTACCGAAGACTGTGGGTGGCAATTTTTAGACATGGATTAAGATTTTTATTAACGAAGCAAGTTTTTTAAAGCCTACAGGGTTATTTGTCGATTCGCTCGAATTTAATTGCCCGAATACTAGGTATATTCTACTAAAACATTTTTCGATGTTGTGCTCGCTCTCGCCATTTCTTAACTAACCCATCTAAAACGTCCGCCAATCGTGTAATCATCATCAGCCGTCTTACCTCCCAAACATCTTGGGGTCGGCTTCCAGTATAACCGGATGCTGCTGAATACCAGTATTTTACATGGAGCGACTGCCTATCTGACCTCCACAACCCAGTTACTGGGTAACACGATGCCCCTAGGTAAGACTAGTTGTCAGACTTTCAGGCTTCTGACGACCCGTAACGACTGTCAAAGATCCACGGGACAACGGCTTACCGCATTTTCCAAGGCATGGAAGGGTAAAAAAGTAATTCAATAGAAAAAATGGAAATAATATTATTTGTAAACGAAAGATTCGTTGTAAGTTTACTCGAGATTGTTTCGGAGCGATCAGGGACTGTTAACCTCCTGCACTACCTGTTGAATGTTTGCTTGCAATCGATAAAGTGAGAACTGTGAACTCATCGTAAAATGTTGTGATAAATGCTTCGCAACACAAAGGAGGGCAGTAGTGGCTCAGTGGTTTCGGCCTCGACTTACGAGCTTGTAGGTCGTAAGTTCGAGCCCAGGCAAGCGCTTTACTTTGTGTAAATAATTTCACCACCACTGCGCTTAAAAACGAGAAAGAAAAACATGGTGAGGAAACCGGCATGTCTTAGAACCAAAAATTCGGAGACTTATGACATCTACCAACCCGCAATGGGCCCGCGTAGTAGATGATGCCCCACTACCTGTGTGTTCCAGCAGTAGGAATATTATAGGCTAATTACGATGACGATTATAAACACGAAGATATCACGGAATAGCTTGAGCTACTAGTGGTCACTAACATTATAAGGAGATAAAAATTTCGCTATGGAAAGAATAACAATGTCTTTGTCTTCATAGAAATGCGAGTCTACGGGTAGCCCCGTGCTCGGGCAGAAGAGATGTCAAGTTGAATAGAAAAAACTTTGTCTATTCTTGGTAGAATAGGTAAAGAATTGGTCATGCTACACCTGCTGATCCGCATTTCAAAAATCTTTCTCTATCGGTAAGCCACTAGTGCCAAACATACCTTATGGCATAGGGAATGTTTCAGAGTACCTAGCAATGGTGGCCAGTGGTAACAGCCCCGACTTACGGGTCGTAGATCGTGGTTCCGAACCAGGTACGCGCTTTACTATGTGTAAATTATTTCAGCACTGCTCTCACAACGGTGAAGGAAAAAATCGTGAGGAAATCAGCATGGACTAGAACGAAAAATTCGAAGACATGCGACGTACCAACCCGCACTGGGCCCAAATAGTAGTTTAGACCCACTCCCTCTCACTGAGAAGAGGCCTGTATCCCAGCAGTACGAATATTATAGGCTGATTATGCTGGTGATAGTCGCGGGCAGAAACTAGTTCTAATAAAACTAGACCACACAGATCCAACGTCAATGCGATAACGGAAAAACTTGATACAAATATCAAAAGTTAACCCATTCCAGGGTGCCTGTTCCCTCAGTTGGATTTGCAATTTAATATCCGTCAGCTTTAATCTCAGATCCAGCCGCTGATCTATTTAAACGTTGACATTCCCAAATCCAGCGGATTTCCGCAGACTTCACAAGGTCATCGGTCTACATTGTGGGAGGTTTTCCCACTCAATGTCTTCCGGTACGCGGTCGCTACTCCAGAACCTTTCGGCCCCATCGGCCATCTGTTCTGGGAAAACACAAGACCGGTCGAGCGTGGGGGAGACGTGTGTCCAGCAGTGGACGTCTTTCGGCTGAAAATTATGATTTGATATTCGTTTTATCATCATCTGCCTAGCCTTATTCCCAATTATGTTGGGATCGGCTTCCAGTCTTAACAGATGCAGCTAAATACCAGTATTTTCCATAAAACTAATGCTTTTCTGACCTCCACAATCCAGTCCCAGGGTACTACCATATCCCTGGGTAAGACTGGTTCTCAGACTTCATGCTTCTGGCGACCCGTAACGACTATCACAGGTCCACAAAGGACGGCCGGGACCAACGGCTTAACGTACTTTCTGAGACACGGAAGGGTCTTGGCATGTACGAGGGGTGTTCAATAAAAAGTAATAATGGCATCTAAACTCCTTGAACATCAAAAAAGTAAATACTGGCAGGTAAAGCCCAGACATCCGATGAAAAAAAAAAAATGATTGATTTCGTCAATAAGTCATTTGTTTTCGTCGTGTCGGTGCGTGGTGCGCAAAATGAATAAAATTTAAATTCGCGCCGTAATAAAATATCCCATCAAAAACATAAATGTGAAATGAGAGCCAAGTTCAATATTATGATATATGCCTTGGTTGTTGACTTCAACGACAAAAGAAGTGAGATCTAAATGGGTGCCAAGTTCAATGGTCAGTCCTGAAATTTATTTAAAACTACATAAAATATAATTTCTTCCTTCTTATAACTCAGGATAATATGTTGTAGCGTCTTTCGTCGTTGTAAGGTCTGACTTGGCTAGTTCTCATAGACGAATTATTATGTTCGATAGCTAGCTTCTACCAGCAAGCCAAAGGAGAAACCCAAACTTCATAGAAACTTGGGCCTGGCGTTACAGGGCTGGAATTTGGCCATAAATTAGAACATGTAGGAAGGTTTCACGCACCCAATTTTCACGTCTCCCATCAATGGCCAAATTGGTGAAATCAGACGATGTTTAAGTACATTTTAGGTTATGTTAGTTAAAAAAAAAGAGGTTTTATTTCCTACGTAGGTAAATGTGGTGTGCTGCTGCTTGCAGCTTATATTTAGGTAGATATCTACATAAATAACGCTTAGGAGGTGACTTCAGATTTATCTGGTTAATGCTACTAAAAAAACCAGCTGAAAACTATTTTTATTAGACATGGCCGACTTATGTCACGTATGCCTTGCATTTGTTATTAATGTAGATCCATTAATAACAAATGCAAAATGCATTTCCATTGCATTTGCATTTTCAGATTATAGTACCTACATAATCTCCGATTGCAATACATTATAGGTATATTAAAATAAAAAAACAACATTGTGATAAATGGTTTTATTCATCACCTGCTTCATTAGGTCTACCATAATATAACAATACAGTATCCAGAAATTGTGCAGGGGGCAATTTACTACCCTGGTGCCATGCCCAATCAAGATACCATATTATGCTCATGGTGTGGGCACAGTAACGAACCATTGTTTCACCAACGATACAGGGGAAAATAATATTGTACATCCTCGAAATCCAAAAACATACAATCAGATTATTTTAATGAAAACATAAATTGTTATTCAGTTTCTTTCATGTCTCCGACATCCTTCCACAAAACATCTATTTTTGCTTTCAACAGCTCTAAAACAATTGGTAGGTGTCCTGGGTGCAGAATTTGTTTCTTGCCTTGTTGAAGGTTCTTCTAAATGAGGAATGTCTTGACTATTTGGCCCATTGACAGCTGATGAAGATGCACCAGATGTTGAGGTGCCCGAATGGAAATGCCAGGATGCTTTATTAGCTTGCACCAACACGAGTGATAAAAAACACTTGAAGCACCCACCTGAAAATAATAATTTATCTACATTAAAGATTGCCTTTACACCAGAGATGTATGAAGTGTTATAGCATAGCCCGCTTTGAAATAGACTGATCTAAAAAAATCTGTGAATGAGAAATGCTGATGTAGGAGCTTGACCATTATCTCACCGGCTTTCTGATTCACTTAAATGTTTATGCATACCAAATAATATTTTTAAATACCCTTGTTAACAAAACGAAAGAATGTTACTAATAATACTTGAATAAAACTAATATACTAACGGTGCGTGGTAGAATCCATTCTCTTGTAACTTCATGTACTCTTGCACTGTACCAGTCCTAAGTTGATGACAACAAACTCTTCTCAGAAGAGAATGTCTACAGAAAATACACACTCATCGGTGTTTACTCTCTTCTGGTTAATTTCCATCAGTATATACAGCATTGGGATGATTCCAGCGAGTTTGGCAGATAGTCATTTTCATTTACCTGAAGCAAACATTTATAATTTGACTATTATGTCTAGAACTAGCAGAGCATAGTTACCTTAATACATTGCCACTGCAGGGACACAGGCCTCCAGAGAGAGAACAGGCCATAATTTACCATGCAGGTTCAGTACGGATTGGTATAAGAATTTGTTTCATGTTCTGGTATTATTTCATAAAACACAACTACCAACAGACAACTGAACATGAGCAATAACACTATGTAGTTTGATTACATTAAATAATTACTTGCATAGTACAAAAATGTTGCAGATTAGAAAAATGGGATACTAACCGTTTGAGGTGCGCCCCATTGCTTTACTGTTGAAAGAATAATTTCGTCTTTCAATCTTCGCCTTCCTATTGTATTGCAGTGGTCCGTTACTATTCCGCAATTAATGCACAGACTCATGGTCATGATATCGTTATTAACCAGTCGTCAAAGAGCAATATCCGGTTTTCCAGCAAAGGTGGCAGGTTACAGTGTCGAATGTTCAAGCGAGGGTTAGTCAAAAGGCAATCAATTACGGAGTCCAGTATTTGAGCAGAATCTAATGAAATATTAATAGAACTGCAAGAAAAATCATTCACTTGCACAAAAATACGAAGTGACATGCATGACATTACAACCATGACAATTGACAGACATTGACATTTACCATTTACTAGTGCAATCCGCGATGTTATCGATTATATCGATATTTTTATTTCTTTTTGGCTTCGTATTGGTGCTTATGTTAAAAATGAATTAAATTCTTATTTTTTATTTGACATTGATTTTAATCCCTAAAAAAACAATTAAACTAAAAACATGGAGTGTTATTAATTATTTGTTACAGTATCGATTTCCACTAAATCGATCTTATTCTTAGGGTACGCTCTATTGAAAAAATGGAAGCGTTTGTGAAGTTAGTGACGTTTATTGAAATATGTGATAAAACGATTTACAAAGGTTGATAAGAGCTAAGAAAATAGAAATCAATCTTTTTTCTACACTTGGCCATTGCTAATGAGGCTAAGATTTCAATGAGTTTATTAAGAAAAATAGACGAATTTTTTTGGTACATATCTGATTCCTGTAACGGTTGGGCCCAGAAACGGGTTTCTCCGGTTTCTCGGAATAATAAAATAAGAACCGACAAGTAACAGGTTTAGAACTTGCGAAGGCTGGAGGGGTGCTAATGATTGAATACCTCAATCATGGAGCCACTATTACGGGGCCCATATACGTAGAGCAAATAAAAAAGCTGTATCAGGAAATACGCGAAAATCGCCACGGCAAACATGCTAAAGTTGTGTTATTTCACCAAGATAACGCCCCGCACACAAGTCCTGAGTTGCGATGACTGCTATCCAAGATGCTGGTTTTGAATTGATGAAACATCCTTCATATTCACCTGACCTTGCGCCTAGTGATTTTTACCTGTTCCCGCGGTTAAAAGAACAACTGAGAGGTCACAAATATTGCAATGATGAGGAAGTGATTACCGCCGTAAATGATTTTTAAGCGATCATGATGAAGATTTTTTCAAGAAGGGAATCTTAGGATTAGAAAAACGATATACCAAGTGTATAAACCGGAAAGGTGATTATGTCGAAAAATAAAATAACAATAATTAATATATAACTGCTTCATACTCATTATCACTTTTTATTGAACACCCCTAGTACCAATGAGATGCGGCAAGCCGTCGTCACCTTCCACCTGACGCAGGTCCTCACTGGACACGGTTGTTTCGGGAAGTTCCTGTTTCGAATAAAGCGGGAAGAAACGCCCGGGTGTTTACATTGCGAAGATCGCCTTGAGGACAGTGGTGGTCTCTCCGGCTTGGGCGGAGCACCGCCCCGTTTCCTTGGGGAGGCCATCGGTGTCGGCGATCTCTCGCGTCCGGCCCTGGTCCAGGCCATGGTATGGAGCGAGATTGCTTGGGTAGCTATCGCTTCCTTCTGCGATGCAGTCATGCTTGCGCAGAGGGAGGC
This sequence comes from Polymixis flavicincta, assembly GCA_949987655.1. NCBI lineage: Eukaryota > Metazoa > Arthropoda > Insecta > Lepidoptera > Noctuidae > Polymixis > Polymixis flavicincta. The sequence goes on along the minus strand of OX465171.1, from coordinate 1,231,854 downwards.
GACGGGATCCCAGGCTGATTCCCAGCCAACGCAGGCGTGGGCTTGCGGACGGCGATTAATGGGTAGCTTAGGCCCAAGCCCGGGTCGACGGCGAGTTGTATTCCATGCGCGCCTCAAAGATATGTCAGCACCAACTGAAGGAGCCTGCAAGGACCGATGCCTGCCAGGGATGCGGATTGTTCGAAAGAGATACTGTGGCCCCTGGCATACAGGCAACAACCATGGACATTAAACGATATCAAAACATCGCGTGACTTTCGTATAGAATCACTTTAGTTTGCTTTTTTTTGTTCAAAAGCGTTCAAACAATCAAAAATTGTTCTGCCAGGGGTGCGGGTTTGTTCGAAAGAGATGCCACAGCCCCTGGCATACGGACTACTGAGGGAACACGGGTGGGTTTTAGTCAGTAAAAGTCTGACACGCCCTCCTGCTCCTCTCAGAGCGAGCATAAGTAATTTCTATTCTACATAGCTAATCAGATATCTCTCATTCGATGAATTTCATTGTCTGCCTCAAGCGATCATATAGTCGACTGTTTAATACCGTAAACAGGTGAATGGGCGAATATAATATATGTAACATGTAATATTATTTGTATTATTTTATATATATATACGTGTTTCATACTTGTTGTGACAGACATATCGTTAGAACTCCAGTGCAGTGTCTAATACTCAAGAAAGTTGAAGGCTTGGTGAACATGATTCAATTAGACTGGGACGCTCGTGTGTTAGATACAATTGTCATGAATAACTACAATTTTATTAACTAGTTGTAGCCTCGGCTCACCTGGAATATTATTATGTAAATTAATCTAGTCTTGCCAAGGGCATCGTGTTACCCAGTAACTGGATTATGGAGGGTGGATTACTAGCCGCTCCATGTAAAATACTGGTATTTATAATACTGGGAAGCCGACCCCAAAATAGTTGGGAATAGCTAGACAGATGATGATTTATAAAATTGGGGATGTCCTAGAGCGAGCACAAAATCGAGAAGAGTGGCAGGAATGGGGAAGCCTTGCTCGGGATTAGGACAATTTAGGCTTTTTAAAATAACAAGGCAGATTGATAGGTAAGTATGTTGGGTATGTGGCTAATTCATAATAGCTGCATGGGTCGATCAATCGGGTTAAGCTACACTTGCTGCTTTTGGTTCGTGGATGGGTGACCATCTTTGAGTAAAGATGGTCACCCATCCACGAACCAACGTGCTTTCCGAGGCACGGACGGGTCTTGATAAGTATCAAGACCCGTCCGTGCCTCGAAAAGCACGTTAAGCCGTTGATTCAGACTGTCACTCGTGGATCTTTGACAGTCATTATGGGTCGTCAGAAGCCCAAAAGTCTGACAACCAGTCTTACCAAGGAGTATCGTATTACCCAGTAACTGGGTTGTGGAGGTCAGATAGGCAGCCGCTCCATGTAAAATACTGGTATGCAGCTGCATCTAGTTGGATTAGAAGCTGACCCCAGCATAGTTGAGGAAAAGATAGGCAGATGGTGATTGATATGTAAGTTTCAATAATTACAAATTGTACTTTTCCTGGTATTTGACAAAGAACATAGGGATTTTTTGAAAGTTGGTTATTTGTCAAAGTATTTCCACGGGACCGATTCTAAGCAGCTTTCTGCTAAATTCTGTATCTGTGTGTGGCTGATCTAAGTGGCGTCGCATGGCGGACAGATATCTCACTCGTAGCAACTCCGACTTCCTCACACACCTAACTCGTAAAGACGTCCAACACACGGTAAACTGAATCCCAATCTCAACCGGATTACGCGACAAAGTTCCGCTTAGCTGTTCTCAAACAAACTAGCTCCCGTTCAATCATATCGCGACTAACAATCTTCGACAAGGTTTTAACGTGGAACACAATTCACAAGTTTTACAACCTTGTCGAAGTGCGGGAGGTAAGGCGGGCGGATTCGGCAAAAGCACGCGTGGAGCACTGGCAGCCTGACAGCCTGATCTCTGGATGACGCCGATGAATGTTTCTTCATATTGCTGGGAAAAGCCGCGGATTTGTAGTAATGTACGAACGAAATAGGATCACTGTCTACTCGGCGCCGAACACATCTCTTGAATAGATAATGTATGAAAAAAAAAATCGTGTATCTTGTTACATTTCGCTATTTATAGTCAATACATATACTTGTTGTCATCATCTGCCTGCCTTTTCTCAATTGTGTTGGGGCTGCTTCCAGTCAAACCGGATGCAGCTGAATAGCAGCAAGCGTAGCCTGACCAATTATATCTCTATTCTCCCAAAAATAGACAAAGTTCTTTCTATCTAACTTGACATCTCTTCTGCCCGAGCACGGGGCGACACGTAGACTCGCCTTTCTATTAAGACCAAGAAAGCTATTTTTTCACTAGCAACGGCCACTTTGTTGCTAGTGGAAAAAGCTGCCGTAGCTAGTGATGTAGTTAAGGTGGATGCAATAAGGTATTTGGTTTTTGATCGTTGGATGATCATTCAGTGGAAAAGGAAAGAATCTACACCCAAGTGTCAAAAGTAGAAAAAAGTACTCGTCATGCTTGACATCGTTGACTTTTGTCAACTGAAGAATAGAATCATTTCCTTATTCAGTTTCATCGCCCTGAAATACTTTCTACAATCTGTCATTTTGCCTATTCTTCCGTCGATAAAACCCGTTTCTTTGGTGGTCAAAATACGCGTGCAGTATTTGACATAGAGCCAGTGCCTATCTGACCTCCACAACCCAGTTACTGGGTAATACGATACCCCTTGGTATTTAGACTGATGAAAATAAATGCTGATAAATGAAGATGGAGAGGATATAATCACCGGAGTATATATAAAGGGTAATTTTTTAGTCACCTTCAATAATTTTCGGAGTGATAGTACCCGTGAAATCAAATAACTTTCTGCAAGGAACATAGGTTTTTTTTTTCTTATTTCGACGCATGTTCCTTGGAGAAAGTTGTTCAATTTCACGGGTACTATCATACTGAAAAATTTAAAGAGTGACTAAAAAATTACTCTGTATACTAAAACAAGTATACGTGCATAATTATATTTATTATGATGAGGTGATATAGGATTTTATTTCTATAACCAGCGCACCATGTTTTATAATCTTTCACTCAATTATATAAATCAGTATCTTCAGAACATTTGCATCGGTGACAATTGTGCCTGAATTTCCTTAAACTTACCAAAAAGTCAGTTCTGACAGACAAATTCAGGGGTTATTAATTAAGTCAAGGAAAAACAACAGCTTCCCAGCAGTTCATGTCCATTTAATACTGCTCAAGTAAATGAGCGAACAAATTGTGTACTTAACTAAGATGGCGCCGCTCGGATTACGAGATGTTGTACATTTTTTATGTAGGCGCAAAATATTTTACAATCTTGGGAAGATTTGAGGCTAAAAGACAAGTTTTCGGAAACTTTAAACTTATTGAATACCTCTTATATGCTGTCGCGACCCACTGGTAACAGCTGCGACTTACGAGTTGCAGGTCGTAGGTTCGAACCCTGACAGGCGCTTGTATAAATTATTAAATCGCCACTGCTCTCAAAACGGTGAAGGAAAATATCGTGACGAAACCAACATGTCCTAGAACCAAAAGTTCGAAGACATGTGACATGTACCGCACTGGGCCCGCGTGCTGGATTGTGGCCCACTCCTCTCACAAAGAGGAGGCCTGTATCGCAGCAGTGGGAACATTATAGGCTGATTTTATGCATGTAGGTATACTACGGCAAATTAAAATGGAGGGTAATGATTGTGATGGTATGTATGTGGGTATGTACCTATGTAGGTACGATTTTTCCTCAGTTTCCTCATAACTTCTAAGCTCCTTATCATAATTTGACAATTAAGGTATCGTTGGAAGCATCTTGATTGCCCGCTAGTTATAGCCTGTGTGACGTCACATTAGGATAATAGCGTCCTCTAGAGAAAATAAAGTTAAGAACTAAAATCAATGTTGAGTACTTTGCTTTGACCACAGCTTTCTGATGAGAGAATTTTCTTATTTCACACTTTTTAGAGCGCGATTTTAGGTAAATATATATATGTAGTCTGAATAAAACATGCGACAGCGTTTAAAAAACACTACACGATGTGTTCATTAAAAAACTACAGCGCTTTTATGTATGGTAGTTATAACAAAATGAAAGCCGCAAAACAAAATAAACAAAAACGGGAGTTGGTATTGCACAAAGTGGTGGTAACACCGCTGTGTAAAGGGTACCGTTTGTGTACTGACGACACGGTATACTGGGTGCTCGTTTGCGGTGACGGCCACTCGGTGAGCCTGCTGCGGCTATTGTGTTCAATAAACGTGAAACATGACGCAACACAGAGCTTATCCTGCGACACGTACCAACATTGAATAGTTGTAGTTTGCCAGCAGTTACGCCCGCGTGGAGGTCAGAAATTATATCCACGGGATCGCACTACCGGGATTAATCTAGGCTATAAACTATCTGTGTGCCATATTTCATCCAAATCCATTCAGCAGTTTTTGCGTGATTGAGTAACAAACATCCAAACTTTCACATTTATAATATTATAGTTGGATTTGGATTTTATATTGTTATATCCAAGCTTGCTAGATGGCGAGGTAATAGCGTAAGAGTAACGCACTAGCAGTAGGTATGGCTTTTATTTTGACCGTTCAACCACGTTCATTGCTTCATTTACGTTGTTGAGCAACAAACTTTTAGATTTTTCTAATTTTCCACGATGATTCAGGTTATAATTGATAATGTGTTATGGAATTTGGACAACATACCTGATATTATATTATATCTTTTTCTTCTTCTCCTTCGTTCCCTCAATGCTGAGGATCGCAACCACATACGACACGTTTCCAAGTTATGCGGTCTTCTACATTACTCCACACAGCCTACTTGACCGCGTCTGATCTAGACACGCGGTAGCGTTTCAAGCCAAGTTCAAGCCAACAGAACTGGCGAGCAACACCATGTGTAATATTACACGAAGTATTTTGAGCAACTTTTGACCCCCTCGTAACTCAAAAACTCCTTTACAAATACATGTCAAATTTGGCTCATATTGGCGTCGGCCGTGGAGCAGCGAGGCGGGGAGCAGTGTACACACCTTAAATCAAATGGTTATTTAGATATTAACATCCAAAAATCGTCATTTTTATCACTGACTGACAGATCAAAACTCTAACCCAGTTCCAGATGATGATGAAAATTTGGCATCCCAGATGCGTAATTTAGTTAATACAAAAGAATAAATCAGAAACTAGTAAATTTTTATCATTCTCCATTCGTTCATTCTGTATATGAGATCTAGCCAAGTCAGACCTTAGGCTTCAATATATTATCCTAAGCTTTAGGACGGAATTATATTTTAAGTTGTTATAATATATTTTATGTAGTTATAAATAAATTTAGGACTGACCATTGAACTTGGCACCCATTTAGATCTCACTTCTTATGTCGTTGAAGTCAACAACGAAGGCATATATCATAATGTTGAACTTGGCTCTCATTTCACATTTATGTTTTTGATGGGATCATCTATACATGATTGAAATGAACACACCTTTACCAGTATAAATATTTCTGTTTTTAAATTTTTACCCACATACAAACCTGGTATATAGCAATTACATATAAAACTATTTAATAAAGTGTTCAACATACTATCAATTTACACTTTTTGAAAACAATGTTTTAAATTCGAAGCTCGGAGCGAACTGACTTACATAATAGGCTAATCTTCGAATATCATATTTCTATTTCAATCCGTAAAAAAACCAGTAGGACCTACTTTTTCGATAAGTGTCAAATTAAATACTTTTTAAACGTTACTATACTGATACGATGGAAGACCATCGAATACTGGGAGAAGGGTTTCCCTATAGGTGGAAAAAGAGTTTCAAATCTCCGATATGCTGACGACACCGTTCTCCTTACAACGTCCATGGAAGATATGAGTGAGTTGTTCAAGAGACTCGAGATTGAAAGTGGCAATATTGGCCTCGCAGTGAATAGAGCGAAAACCAAGGTAATGATTGTGGATCGAGCCGGGAAGCTAACAAATGTCACTTGCAATATTCCTGGCGTTAACATCGTCAATTACTACACCTACCTTGGCTCGCAAATCTGCAATGATGGTAGCTGTGTCCCCGAGATAAAAAGGCGTATTGGGATGGCTAAAGATGTTATGACCCGTTTAGGTAGCAGAAAAAAATAAGACATAATCTTGGTCAGATCATGTGAAGACGGTGTAGATTGGTGCCTGAAATGGTGGTTTTATCAGTAATCATGCAGCTCAACTCGGAACTTAAGGAGCATCTTGCCGGTTCTCTGCCTTGAGCGCGTTTTCCTTCCACCCTGCACAGTATCATAAGCCTTTTCAGACCATGCTTAGGGTGAACGCAAAATATGTAATTTACTTCAATAAAAATATAACATCTAACACAATAACAACAGCTCATTTGTTTACCTCAACCAAAAGGCAAACCCATTATAATTCGTATTTTCCCGAGAGAATCCTTATAATAGGTCTTTACCTATGAAATTGCCGTTTTGTATGAAAAAATTTAAACGAATTTTTTTCATGATTTTTTTATTTGTATTAATCGAAGTAATCACCCATGCAATCAATGCATCTTTGCCATCGCAGTGGCAGTTTATTGATGCCCTTCTTAAAGAAATCAGCTGGACGGGAGGCAACAAATTCTTCAAAGGCATTTTGTACTGCCTCTCGGGTATTAAATTTTTTTCCCGCCAAGAAGTTATCCAAATTCTGGAAAAAGTAGTAGTCTGTAGGCGCAAGGTCTGGTGAGTAGGGCGGATGACGGAGAGCTTCCAACCCCAGTTCTTGCAACTTGGAGACCGTCTGCTGTGCAGCATGAGGTCGCGCGTTGTCGTGCAGGAGCAGCGGAGACGAGCGATTGACCAATGCTGGTTGGAGATGCGCCAGCTTCTCCATCTTTGTGTTCAGTTCTTCACAGTACACATCTGCAGTAATGCTCACCCCGTTTGGTAAGAAGCTGTGATGAATCACACCGGCGCTAGACCACCAAACAGTGACCATCACTTTTCTAGGGGTAAGTTTTCGTTTAGGGCATTGTTTAGGTGCTGAACCAGGATCCAACCAACTTGCTGAGCGCTTACGGTTATCAAACAGAATCCATTTTTCATCGCAGGTAACAATGCGGTTCAAAATTCCTTCATTTGTGTGTCTGTTGAGCAGTGCAAGGCACGTCTCGACGCGTACTTCGCGCTGGCGATCATTGAGTTCGTGGGGCACCCATTTGTCAAGCTTTTTTACCTTGCCAATTTGACGCAAATGGACCAATATTGTTTTGACGCTAACGTCGAAAGCTGCTGCTAATTCAGCCGTAGATTGTGTATCATCAGCTTCCACAATCGCCTTTAATTCGTCATTGTCGACCAAAGTCTTCGGACGACCGCGAGGTTCATTTTTCAGGTCGAAATTTCCAGAACGGAAGCGAGCAAACCAATAACAGGTGGTGCGTTGGTTTGTAGTGTTAGCTCCGTAAACGTCGTTGATGTTGCGTGCCGCTTGTGCCGCGTTGCTGCCACGACGGTACTCATATTCCATAATTACTCGAATTTTTAACGTATCCATGATGACGAAAAAGATTGAAATGCGATGAAAATGTAACACTAATCAATAAAGAAATGACTACTTTTAGAAAAAAAAAACCATGTTTTTAAAATAAAATTAATTTGAAATTAGAATTCTTAGCCAAACAAAAATTATTTTGATTTGAAATGGCCAGTACTGCAGAACGGCAATTTCATAGGTAAAGACCTAATATAAGCTGAAAGCAAAATTAAATACACATACGAGATCATTTTTTTACGCCAGCGTCGATTTTTACGGAAAAATAAACAAGAATTTTCCTTTTTCACCTTGTAACGTGTATCGGGTTTGCCGTGTTGGTGCCGTATGGTACCGTGTCGTAAACATACGATGATCGTACGCTATAAAGTTGTAATCACGTTATGTGGGTGTAGACACAACGTGTAATGGCTGTAGGCACCGAGATAATGACTAGTGTTACTGGCCAGATTACATCGTAATTATAGAGAAATTATTATAATCTCAACTGAATAGGTAGGCATGCTTTGTGAGAATTATGTGAAGATTTCAATATAATCTTATTTGGTTCATGAATAATGTTATGTATGAGCGATCTTTAGGCAGCGCACAGTATTTCGACTAGTACAAGATAGCGGGACAAAATTATTTTTTTACTTATTTCAATTGCTTATGTACATTTAAGGTGGCTTACACTGTTTTAGAGAAAAATGGAGGAGATTTCGGTGTTCTGTATGCGTATACCTTAAAGGTGTGGATGCAAGATGACAGTAGTCTCCTGATTTTACATTTTTGTTTACTGTTATCACGGATGGGTCTAATTAGGTGCATCTACCTACTTTTTATGCCTGAAAGGCACTATATATATACATATATTTATACATACAACAACAACATTTATCAACATTATTCATTCATTCATTTTTTTTTGTACATTTATGCATATTTACAAAAAAAAAACAACATAAATATGTGTGAAATAGGTATTTATTTGTTCATTCTATGAAATTACATACAATAATAGTCCAAGAATAACAACAACTATCTATAAAAATAAAATAACTCTTAAAACAAAATCATACAAAATTGAAATAAGAATGATTTAACTGCAATAATGTTATGTCTTTTTTATAAGAATTAAAACTAAAACATAATGAGAAATGACTAGGTACATAGTAAATTATGTAATAGTTATTTATGATACTAGTGCGGTAAGTTGGTTTTTACAAACGAGTTGACAAATGTAAGCCCGAGACGAAGTCGAGGGCTTACCATAGTCACGAGTTTGTAAAAACCAATTTCTGCACGTGTGTCATACAATGTTTTTCAACACATTTGCGAGAAAACAGTACAATATGTAATTAAACAAACCTATACATCATTAAATAGCGCTCTCCAATTTTGGCGGCAAGAGACCGTTTCCTGCAATTTGCGCCTCATTCAAAATATCAGGTGGAGTAGATTCCATATTAATATCAGTTTCCTCGCTTGAACTCATAATAAAAGTTTGTTTATAAATATCACTCGGAAACTCGCAACAATCTTTGACGTTTCTAATATGAAAATGGCGCGAATTTACAAATGGCGTCACATGCCCGTGGTGAAAATTAGAACTACATCTTTCATCTCATTTACTCTTTATTATTAAAGTGAGACAAACGTATTGAGCAAAATCGTTTCCAAGGAGGTTCGATCAGGCAGCTTATTTATTCTCGTAATGTGAAACTCCTTGGACGAAATTCTTATAATATTTTATGGAAATTAAAAAAAAAACCGTAAAGAATACGCACGGTGCCATACAACGAGGTATGCGGTAAAATAGGTACTTAGGTGAGAGTACCTATTTTACCGCACGTTCCGTTGTATTAGTGCGTAATTTTTAACTTTCGAACCATGTATACAGGCTTCGTAAATGCAGTTTTTGAGCAAATGTGTTGAAAATATATTTACCTACATTAAAAGATAATTCTAACAAGTCGAATCTAAAAGTCATCATCAGAAGATTCATCACCACTCTCCAATTCGCTAGAATCTTCTGATAACGAATATTCCCCCTCACTAAATTCATTTGCACTTCGCGATGCCACAAGATCGTCTACTCTCCGTCTTTTTGTTTTTTTGATGATTCATCAAAGGACTTCTGGGGTCGCCCTACAGAACGAACCCCCGATGATGTTGGAGGGCACGGCTGGTCCACACACACAAACACTTCAAAACTGGGTCCTTTTAACAAATCTTTATGTTTGTTGAGAAATGTATCCTTAGTACATTTAGAAGATGTCCACTTTTCGTATAATTTGGATGAAAGGCCCGAAATTTTCATTTTGAGTTTCCTCAGGGAATCTTCAGAAGCATCTGATATGTTGTACACATACATAATCAAAAATGCGACTATTCCTTTCAGTTTTATCGTGTTTTAACCATTCTTCGAAAAACTCCAATTTTGTCATAGTTACCACTCGTTCTGAAACAAAGTAAATATTTTTTACTGCGGGCCTTTTCGGGAGCTACAATATATATGAATCTATGCTTGAATGTTGTAATTATAAAATACAGAAGAATCAAGCTGGGTACATTTGGATAAAAAGTTACAACCCTTTAAAGTTTAAAATTAAGGAAAATTATGTGTGATTATTTTAACATACTTATAAACTCAAATTACAACAAAAAGATACATGTCTTTTTTTTAAACAAGTCAAAAGAGTAAGTACATACCTTCAACAGTAGAATCCATGATAAAAAAAAAACGTTTCACTTCACTATCAATTTCAGGAGATGTTGTCACAAGTTTGCTAAAAATACAACTATTTTTTAAATTCAAATTGCAATCCCTTTTTAATTAACATTGAGGTCTCTTACTTAATGAGGTGACAAACAAATGATTTCTTAGAATTCCTTACCTGGGAAGGGTTGTTTACAAGTTGTTATCACGAATTCCTGGAAATGACGTCATGAATTTTGTCCCGCTAGCTTGTTCTAGTCGAAATACTGTGCAGCGTTTGGAAAGCTTCGTCGAATCTTCTCGTCGCGAAATCTACTGAACTTAAAGACTAAAGTCTTCAACCAATGCGTCCAGCCTGCAATGACCTACGGAGCTGAAACATGGGCACTCACGATACGGTTGGTCCATAAAATTAGGGCTATGGTACGAGTTTTGCTTGAAGTCTCTCTGAGGGATAGACAGGTTCTATCCCTCAGAGAGACTTCAAGCAAATTAGGTGATCCCGCAAAGAAACAAAGTTGTCGATATAGCTCATAGAATGAGCAAGCTGAAGTGGCAATGAGCCTGCCATATTAACCGTAGAACCGATGAGATAGAAGTGTTCTTGAGTGGAGACCGTGAATCGGTAAACGTAAGGACGCCCCCCAGCTAGGTGGAGCGACGATCTTCACGGCTGATAACAGCTGGATGAGAGGTGCAGTAAATTGAATTGCAATTAGAGAGGCCCATGTAGACTGATGATGAAGATGAGTGTTTTTAGTTCAGAAGATCACGAACACGAACTCAAAGCATGTATTTTAAATAAACCAATTACTGTCACTTTTGAATTGACAAGGGGTCGATCAGTTAGAAAGATGAAGCTAGTAGCCCATTTCATAGCGTAGTAGGTACCTCTGGAGAAGAACGTGCAAGAAATTCCAAGAACACTCTTTTAAATAATAAAAAAATATGTTTAAATTATAAATGTAAAAACGATATACATAGACGTACCCATTAAAAGCGTCCATAGTTAAAACAAAAATAACAATTCAGAAATTCCCAGTCCAGTCCCTCTGACGGTGCACAGATCATTTCGTAGTTGATACCAATCACCGATAACTTCTCAGAATATTCAGTCAATTGCGAAGCAGTAATACTATCAATTAGAACTTGTGAGAAAACTCGCTTGGATCAGAGCCTGCTCACTTACTTATGTATGCTATAAATTTCTTCTAATAACAAAACTAGTCTCAATAGGCAAAGTTTATATTCACGGCGGCAGTTAAATCTCTACGGAACCAAGTATAACAGCGCATTTTATAGATTTGATATTTTATTTAAAAGTCGTCCAAAGGATAATGGAGAGGGCTCTGCTTGGAATTTCCCTACGTGATCGAATCAGAAATTAAGACACTATCCAAAAATGCTCAATGTATGACATGTATAATGATTAAGATGAGATTACAACGGTTAAATGGTCGGTTTAAAATGCAAACAAGATAATAATGAACGTTAAAAGACGCAAGCGCGTACGTGCGTGGAGACGTGCAACAGCTGACTGGTGTGGCGCGGGGGCTTGCGTTACCGTCACCCGAGTGACGAGCCGCTGTCACCGCACCCCTCTTTCACAAGCGCTGGCGAGCGGCGATGTTGATATGGGTGGACTCAACAGGCTCTATTTTGTGGGTTAAGGGGGAATATGAAACACGAACGGTAACAATCTTGACATATTGCCGTCACCCGTCGCGGCTTACCGCGCCCGACTCCCGACACCGCTGCGATCGTCCCGTGCGCTACGTTACAAAAAGGACTTTTCTTAAAATTAATGGCAGCTCTGGTTTTTTGTTACGGAACAATTAAAAGAGAGTCTCCCCGAAACTCAGGTTAATGAGAATTCAAAATTTTGAAGTCATAAAGGGTACTGGTACAGTCGGTAAATAAATATCAACAGTTATAATAACGACTGAATGAGTTCCTTAAACTACTATTATTTCTGCAAGTAGGTTTGTACAAACACTTTTACCACGTCAATCAAATTTTCATAACTATATGAGGTATATAACACCGGCAATGTATGAGGTATTAATAATAGTGCCAATAAAATTAAACACAATTAATTCAGGGTCAATAGTAACAGGCCATGTTCAGATTTGACCATAATTTCTGTAGGCTGGTGTCACACAAATGCACTCTGTACACTAATCAAGTCCGACAGCTTTCCTGACGCTACACTTGTCGCGTTTGTGGTGGAGCTGTCCTGTCTGGTGACGCCTGCTGACTTCACTTAAGAATACAGAACCAGAAAATCAATACCAAAAGTCATTTAATCAAATTAGGCTGAGAGTCAGCACTTTTTGAAGATCAAAACTACATTCGATATTCCCAATAATGCCCGCTCTTCACCACTTCCTAGTGCTTTAGCTGGTAAGAAGAAGTGGCGCAACAAACGACCAGCAGCATACCAACAAATACCTACGGTGAAAACAAATAAATAAATGTGAATAACTGAAAGAAAAAAGAATTGCCCTACTGATGAACTTTAATAACATTTAAATAACTTACAGCTAAAAGCCTTGAGACACGGTACAGACTGAATAGAAAATCCACATAGAGACCCTTCGTGTAGAAGGACCAGACATCATAGACGTGGAAGGGAACAGTAGCTAACGGGTCTAAACTAATATAAAGATAGTTTGTTTGTTACGCTTTTTAAAACTTTCTTTATTTAAGAAATTAGTTATAAAGATTATGGGAGAAAATTGTGGTCAAATTACAAATCTACACACGCAAACAGTCGCACACGTAGTCGTAGTAAGTACTTGCATTCTGGTTTGTTTTGACTGTACAGCGGAAGTGTGACTGTAATTTATATGGTATTAATTATTTTTGGAATAAAAAATTACCTGAAAATAATAAATTCTGAACAACGTGAGTGATTCGCGCAATATATCTATCTATATTATTACGTGAAGCAAAAACTTTGTACCCTTTTACGGAAATAACGTGGACGCAGGAGTATGAAGTTTGTATGGAGAAGGACTGCAGAAAGCTAATCTATATTTATAAAAGGAGAAACTGACTGACTGATCAATCAACGCACAGCCGAAACTACTAGGACTAAGAACGTGAAATTTTGCACACGGCTTCCTTTTATAATGTAGGGGAGCACTAAGAAGGGGTTTCTGAAAATTCGATCTTTAAGGGGGTGAAGAGGGGGATTTTGTTTGTATGAAAAATCTTATTCCTTGAGTTAATAAGCTTGAAATTTGGCCCAAATACTTATCTAAGTAAATTATACAGTTGGTAATATATTGTTTTTCTTAACTACCCCCTAAAGGGGGATTGGGGGGTGTCAAAGTTTGTATGGAAGAATTTTAACGAGCTGTCTGATTAACGGGAAACTCAGTATTTGTACCTAAAACCAAAAACAAAGAAAAACGTGTATCAGGGTTTTTCGAAAATCCATCCCTACAGGGGCAAAATTTGCACACAATTATAGATTGTAACGTAGATTAACACATAGGATACTTTTTATCCCGCCGATACGTTCCCGCGGGATAATTTCCGACTTCCACGCGGGCGAAGCCGCGGGCGAAAGCTAGTGTTTTTATATAACACATCAGCATTAGGTACCTATACATTAAGTTTTAACTGAATTACGGCCGAATTCCGACCACTAGGCGACCACTAGTATTCATTAACGTCCCTTTCAGTCTCCTGTAATAAATACTGAGCTGTCCAACCCACTCTTCGACTACAACAAATCACTGCATCTCATTAGTAACAGAATACCAGGCAACACGACATGGTCCGCAATTGCGGCGAGCAATCTACAAACGTGCGCGTGTGTACGTCCCTATTAATAATTGCGTTATATCTTTAAAAAGGGAAACTGACTGAAAAATCAACGCACAGCGGAAACTACTAGGACTAGGAACGTGAAGTTTTGCACACGGCTTCCTTTTATAATGTAGACGAGCACTAAGAACGGGTTTTTGGAAATTCGACCTTGAAGGGGGTGAAAAGGGGGATTTTTTTTGTATGAAAAATCTTATTCCTTGAGGTAATAAACATGAAACTTGGCACAAATACATACCTATCTAAGTAAATTATAAAGTTGGTCATTTATTGTTTTCCTAAACTATCCCCTAAACGGGGATTGGGGGGTGTCAAAGTTTGTATGGAAGAATTTTAACGCGCGAACTGATTAACTCGAAACTCAGTAGGCTCCCATACAACAGACATGATTTTTTTGCCGTTTTTATAGACTATGGTACGAAACCCACGAAACCCTTTGTGTGCGAGTCCGACTCGCACTTGGCCGACTTTTTAATTGCCGTTTTAATAAGCTTCTTTACAGCAGCAGCTGTGGCCCAATGGTAATGGCCACGACTTACAAACTGTAGGATTGAGCCCAACAGGCGCTCGGGGCGTAACTCCGCTACCGCGGGAAATAGTGACACAGCGGACAGAGTTCCGGCGGGATCTCATGGCGACATGGAGAGTGCGATTGTCGCAACCCAGTGCTGGGTACGTCACGATGCGGCGGTAAGTCCCCTCTTTGAGGAGTGGCTTGAGAGGCGACATGGCATCCTCACCTTCCGCCTGACGCAGGTCCTCACCGGACACAGTTGTTTCGGGAGGTTCCTGTTTCGGATAAGGTGGAAGGAAACGCCCGGGTGTTTCAACTACGAAGATCGCCCTGAGGACACGGTGGAGCACACGGTGCAGATCCACCCGGCTTGGGCGGAGCACCACGTGTCCTCGTGGAGGCGATCGGCGGCGGCGATCTCTCGCGTCCGGCCCTGGTCCAGGCCATGGTACGGAGCGAGAGTGCATGGGTAGCCGTCACCTCCTTTAGCGAAGCGGTAATGCTCGCGAAGAAGGAGGCGGTGCTCGTAAGGGAGAGGCAGTATATGCGCCCTCACGGCCCTAACCGCCACAGGAGACGCCCTGGGCGTCGGGAATCCCAGGCTGATTTCCGGCCACCGTAGGCGTGGGCTTGCAGACGGCGAGTAATGTCGCTCGCTGTCCGATAAAGACCAAGCCCAGGTCGATGGCGCGTTGTGTTCCACGCGCGCCTCAAAGATATGTCAGCATAAACCGATGGGGCCCGCAAGAGCCGATGCCTGTCAGGGGTGCGGGTTTGTTCGAAAGAAATACCGCCGCCCCTGGCATACTGGCTACTGAGGAAACACGGGTGGGTTTTAGTCAGTAAAAGTCTGACACGCCCTCCTGCTCCACCTCCTGCTCCTGCTCCAGAGCGGGAGAAGTTATTTGATGATTTCCCATTCAACAAAAAAAAAGCCCAAACAGGCGCTTTACTTTGTGTTAATTATTTCATCACCACTGCCCTCAAAATGATGAAAGAAAACATCGTGAGGAAACCAGCATGTCCCAGAACCAAAACTGCGACTTTTACCAACCCGCACTGGGGTCTCGTGTTGAATTATGGCCTGCAGTGGGAACATTATAGGTAAAGGACCATCAGAAATTCATACACAAACCATTACAGTCCCAATTGCGTTTTGTTTATAGCAGAAAATGAAAAAATCTTCTGTTTATTTATCATTTAATTTGGTGCACAAACAGTTCTGTGCTCGATCTCTCATAGACTCTCAATATTATGACAGTTTCAGCGGCCACAGCAGCCGACAGTTCTCCGCCTAACCAAACCGGCTGATTGATGACATGTTTTTAGACGACTTTTGGTGAATAGTGCGCTGTAGACACTCGAAACGATACATCACAGAACTAATGTCTGAAACAAAATTGAAAAGACGAACTGTGGTCTGAATTTTGAATTATTATCAAGATATTAGCGCACATTCCCACGGTCGCAATAAAATTTTGGCAGGATTTTTTTCGCGCACTGGATCTTCAACGCACCTCTTAGCGTCGAGAGTTGATAATGGAACGCTGTGTTTTTTCGCTGCGCTGAGCCTCACTCGCGGAGCACTTTGTTGGATTCTCAGTACTCGTTACAATATCAAGATTAAAAATCCAATGCGCGGTAAAATCCCGCCGCGATTTTATTACGTCCGTGTGAATGTCGACTAAGCTTGAATGTTGGACAGATTTGTTACGAAAACATTATTTACCAAAACACCTGATATAAACCCAGCACTATCTGAAATATCTTGCTACGAAATGAAATGAAAAGTCTACAAGCAACAATTGCTTAATAGCCGTTCAGCAAAAGTTTATCAAACTTTCTCTCCCGGCAAACTGTCTACATGTTACACTACCAATACCGCACACAACCAGTCAGCTGATCTTGCAGTTATCAAGAAATAAGTTAGCTAACTTGTTTGAGCTGTGAGGAGCCGAGCTCACCCGAACACTTCCGACACGCGACGGTTAAATTGCAGAGAGTTTCCCTTTGTTTGGAGTTTTCTTTATGAGACAACAAACGCCTTCTTTTCATTACCGAGTGATGTTTTTTGTTCCAACTTGCGTTTGTTTTGTCAACGGCTCACGCTTCACACTTCGTATGTTGGATATGTATGAAACAAATTAAATTCAAACACAATTTGATGAGCGTGTGGGTGAAGGCGAACAGATTGTTTGATGGCCTCACGAACGAATGCGAGTCATTTCCCTGTTTCCCTGTGTAAATATGGCACATATCAGCTTTCATTTGTGTTATAATTGAACAAAAATATAACATTTCGCTTTGGCTTTGGCGAAGGGCGACCACGCCACGGTAGGAAAGTTCTCAGCGAATGTGAAGACGAGATGCAATGCGGAATGTCAGAACCAGAAGGTTATAACACTTTTGACCCTTGGAAGTCAATGTCGACGACTTAAGGCTCCTTGCACGAAAAAAACCTTTTTTATAACGCTTTTTTTAGCTCGAGTTGTATGTATGTATCTATATTTGTAACGGAATCTTTGAGCCTAATTTTCACTGACGTCTGATCAACTTGAAACTTTGCACACGTTTTAAGGGCCGATGACAATGCAATAACCCGACAAAAAATTTCAAAAAAAATTATTAATTTTGTGTCAAATTTCATCCAAATCCGTTTAGCCGTTTTTGCGTGATTGAGTAACAAACATCCAATCATCTTCACAAACTTTCACATTTCTAATATCACGGACTACACTTTTTTGCTTTTAGGGGTAGATTTTCGAGAAACCCTGATACACGTTATTCTTTATTTTTGGTTTAAGGTATAAATACTAAGTTTGGAGTTAATCAGACCGCGCGTTTAAATTCTTCCATACAAACTTTGACACCCCCAATCCCCCTTTAGGGGGTAGTTTAGAAAAACAATAAATGGCCAACCTCATAATTTACTTAACTTAGTATTTGTGCCAAGTTTCAAGTTTATTAACTCAAGGAATAAGATTTTTCATACAAACAAAATCCCCTTTTTCACCCCCTTAAAGGTCGAATTTCCAAAAACCCCTTCTTAGTGCTCCCCTACATTAAAAAAGGAAGTCGTGTGCAAAATTTCACGTTCCTAGTCCTAGTAGTTTCCGCTGTGCGTTGATTGATCAGTCAGTCAGTTTCTCCTTATATAGATAGATAGATAAGCCTTAGTTTTAATTATTTTTGCCTTCCTCACAAAGAATGAACAAGATTGATCAAAATCACTTAACTTCGTGCACAGCTCTTTAAAATAAGGTGATAATGTGGAAACTCTAAATGTCACCTCTTTCAATGTGATCAACGAGTAAAAAACAAGTAATTATCGATGACGGGAGGCGCGAGGCGGAGCGATCGAACCATCATTAAAACTTGACTACAACTCAAATATAATGAGCAAGAACTTGTGCACCACTTGGCGGATTGAATTAATACGACTTTGATTATTTCTGTTTAAGGCGGAGATTACTTGAAAACGCTCAAAATGGTGGTTTTTTACATCAGTGTATCTCTTTAACCGTAAATAATTTTGAAAGCAAAAAAGTATAAGATATTTCCAAGTCTTTTTGCATACAGTGGTGGTAGGTACTCAAAACATAATTAAACATACTTTAATGCATCAAAAAATCATCAAAGTCAGTCTCAGAAATAAATAATTAGATATCTTTAAAACCAGTTTATCCCTTCAATGACAATTATTATTATAATTAAAAATATACCATAAATTTCTAAATGCCAAACTGCATCCAGTGATGAATTATTTACTATCAAATAATTAACGACAATACGACGAGTACATTCAAAATTACCTGGGCCATTGATTAATTCCTGTTGTTACGGCGGTCTCTCGATTTACAAGAGGTTGAGGTTACAATTATACAAATTGTTTTAATCACGGAGTATGGTTTTATGCATAATATGAAAGTAGTTTGTTCAGAACCGATAAATGAACAGATTTGTGTCAATTTTTACCACAAAAATAATTAAAACTACGTAAATCTCTGTCTGTAGAGAGTGGTGATTGCCCAGCGGTAACGGCCGTGATTTACGAGTTGAAGGCCTTTGGTTCGAACCCAGGCAGGCGCTTTACTTCTGTGTAAATTATTTCATCACCACTGCTCTTAAAACGGTGAATGAATACATTTTGATGACATGTTGGTTACATATTCTAGAACCAAAAATTCGAAGACGTGATATCTCATATCAACCCGTACCGGACCCGCGTGGTACATTACGGCCCACTCTCTTTCACCGAGAGGAGGCCTGTGTCCCAGCAGTGGGAACATTATAGGCTGCTAATCATTATGCATCAATAAGCAAAAGCATGTATAAGTATAATATGCATGTAGTTTGTTCAGAATCGTTAACTAATCCTATTTGTGTAAATTTTATACCAAAAATAATTAAAACTACCTAAGTAATTTACTGTCACATTTCCGCTGTAGGTACACGCAAAACAAACCAAAACGGACAAAATACGCGTGCGTGCGTGCGTAGATTTTTAATGTGATCAGAATTTTCTCCCACAATTAACACATAACTAATTTAATAAATAAACAAAGTTTTATAGACAATATCAAAAATTAAGTGAAATAATATGATTACACCACATTATTCTAATATGGGTGTTTGGAGGTATGCCTTAATGCCCGGGATACGTTTTATGTAAATTAACGTGCATTAATCAATGTTTTGAAACATGTATGCACATTAATTTGCAATACAGACATTAGTCACAGCGATGGCTTCTATTCAAATAGCTAAGTAATTAATCAACAGCGGGCGTAATCCTACTGTGTATTAAAGTAGATAAATACTCTGTGGAATGTGTGTTTAATTACATTTTGATAACGAGTAGTTAGACCTGCTTACAGCACGAATCAGTTAAATCTAAAACACGACTGCCTACTGAAAAGTATGCTATAAAAAATAATAGTTTAAAAAAACAAACAAAAAAACACGCTTTTTTTAGAAAACCGAACTAAAAAATAGAAAATAAATTTTAATAAATTTAAATTAAGAATAGTATTAAAAATTTCAATAAATATAAATGAATAATAATGTGGAAAAAAAAAGCTTGGGGTGCATGGTGTCAATAGTTATAAATATTTTATTGACAGATATGAGTAGAGTGATTATCATTTTAATAATATCTTAAAAAGCACCACATGCTTTATTTAAAATATTTTTTATTTTTATTCACACTATTATAAATTTATATAAATTGAAATTATTAACACTATTCTTAATTTAAATTTATTAAAATTTATTTTCAATTTTTTAGTTCGGTTTTCTATAAAAAGCGTGTTTTTTAGTTTTTTAAAACTATTATTTGTTTTGTAGAATTAAAAAATTTCCTTAGTATTCAAAAATTTGTCAATATTATAGAAATCGGCTAAAGATAATTATTGGAAATTAAAATTAACATCAAGTCCTGTCATATCGACTGTAGAGAAAAAAATAAAAAAATAAAATTAAGTTTCTTACCTTATCGACTTATATTAACAAAAATCATATTTTGCAAATTGAAAAATGGAATAATCAAATTAGAGTATTGTCATCGGTCCTCGATAAATCTACAAAGTTTGAACGAAATCTGGCCGTTTAAAGTGGGTCAAAATCGCGCCCAAAGAAGTCGGTTACAAACATACATACAGGTGAAGCTAATAAAAAGCGTGTAAAAAAACTCATCCGTTAGCTGTGGTCGTATGCCACGTTCGCTTACTACTGTTAGAATGTATTGTTGTTCAAGTGGCATACGACCACAGGTTTCTGATGAGACCTGTTGGATTTTGGTTTTTTAACTTAATTTTTATTTAATTATTATTGAAGTTACTTCACAATATAATATATGACGTATATTTTAAAAGTGGTAATCTAGCCCATTCATTTGATACCAATACGACATAAATGAATAAAAAACTTTTTTGAAAAGAATAACAACCGACTTCCAAAAAAACATTACAAAGTGAAAAATCACTTTAATTTCGGAAGTCGGTGACTTTAGATGTTTATTTTAATTCTTTGTCACCGCCTTCCGAAATTAAAGTTATTTTTCACTTTGTAGTGTTTTTTTGGAAGGCGGTTTTTCAGTTTTTGCCATAGTACCTACCCCTCACCATTTCGGAATTTTATCATTCTTGGAGTCAAAACAATGCATATTTATGCGATAGCAACATTCGCGGTTGATTTACTGTAATTTTTTTAAGAGTTCCTTTGTCTGTCTCCGACACGCATCATCAGATCCATATGAAATTTAAATGGGACCATTTTGGAATAAACTCCTATCGAACAAAAAATAATTTTGCAAATCCATCTATTTAAGACGGAGTTATGCCCGAACATACATAAAAGAAGATATGTCGAACTGATAACCTCCTTCTTTTGGAAGTCAGTTAAAAAATAAGTTCGTCACTTTATGTCCTCTTGAGGGCGCCATATTCAATTTAATGTGACGTTTTATGAAACGTGGCATACGACCGTCACTCCGCCACTTGAACAACAATACATTCTAACAGTAGTAAGCGAACGTGGCATACGACCACAGCTAACGGATGAGTTTTTTTTACACGCTTTTTATTAGCTTCACCTGTATGTACGAGTATGTTTGTAACCGACTTCTTTGGGCGCGATTTGGACCCACTTTAAACGGCCAGATTTCGTTCAAACTTTGTAGCTTATAGGGTATGCTCTATAAGCTATAACCAGCGGACGACCAAGACGCTTCCAACGATAACTATTTTGTGAACAGATGAACAAACATATATTCATACCCAAATAAATACATACATACCGGTCAAAGACATAACCCTCCTTTTTACTCCGCCGTAGTCGGGTAATAAATATTATGTTTTCATATTTATATTTATTTATTTTAGGAAGGCTTACAGACTAATAACACCATATTAACAGTAACATATAACTAAATTGCTAATTACAAGCCCCCACAGATAAATACAAAATGACTCCCACATAGTCTAAGTTACGTTTAGCTCTACATATAGTGCGAAATAAAAGAGTAGATAAAAAATAAAGGGCGCCACAATTGCCCAGGTAGCAACCCAGTTAGTACGATCCTCTGATTTTGATACTTGAATAGTATGATTTATTTATTAGCTTTAAATAATGAGTAAAAATTGTAAGCTAGCTGCTGCCCGCGACTTCGTTCGCGTGGAAGTCGTAAAACAACACAATCCTTATTATTTTGACATTGCAAACAGACACTTACATTTTATTTATTTGTATACATTGTTTGCAACAAGTTCTGCATAGATAGATGAAAGATTAGCCTCCTTACTAATAAACGTATTATATCAGATGAATAGTTACCTAATTAAAATCCAAATATTCTACATCTTCCATGGGATCACTTAAGTTCGTGTCGTCTATTTTCGGCTCTGGCATTGATTCGTCACTGCTTTCTGAACCAATCTCATCGTTACTGCTGTCTGCACTAGCCTGAATAACTAAATGGTCAATGTCCTGGTACAATGTTCTTCCACGCTCGTAATATTTCTTCTCAATTTTCTTAACATGCTCACAGCAATTCTTCCAATCCTGAGCTGTTATCAAATTGAATGCTTCTTCCGTTGGCTCCTCAGTGTTTTTTGCACCCACATTCTGTGAAACGACCTTACGCTTTGTCAGTGCCCAAATTAACTCTATAGGGTTAAAATCACAATGGTACGGTGGCAGTCTTTCTACTGTGTGACCGTAATGACCTATCATGTCATAATAATATATAATAACGTATTCTGGTTCAGGCTTATGTTTTTTTTACCAGCACGAGGGTTTTCTCAAATCTGGGCCAAAAGGCACGTTGTTTTGTTGTAACCATGTTCTTATTTCATTAACCTTATTAGCTGAAGTCGGAGCTTTATTCTTTATGACAGAGTGAAAGGGTGCATTATCCATCACGATGATTGCAGGCTCTGTGATATTGGGGATAAGTTTTTCTGTAACCCATTTAGTGAAATTATATTGGTTCATTTCGGAATGATAATCTTCTTGTTTGTTATCACCACTAAAGAGTAGTAGAGCAATAGGTTTCCGGCATGAACTATTATCCATCGCTTTCCCTTCGAGATGTCCGTAGTGAATCCTTCAGTTTCAATCGATTGCCCGCATTTTTTAACTTGTAGCTAGAGTTGATGTGGCTTTCATCCAAATAATAATATATTTTATCCCTTTGCAGCTCTTCCGGTAAGTTTCTGTTTTCCATGATAACTTTTATATATTTTTCCCTTTTGTGTGCAATAATAGGTTTCTCAATCAATGTTTGTCTGTTCGTTTTACATTTTTTATATCGAAATCCAATCTTTTTTAGAAGTTTCCGCAAATGCTCTCGACTTCCGTCATAGCCGATATCTTTACCTAATTGAACAAATAATTTAGCAATTGTTGGTACCTCTTTCTTTGCAGTATAAAAAATGTATTTTCTGCCGAATTGCACATATTATTTATGTCAAAGTCGTCCAATACCTTTGCGGGACGACCCTTTCTATGTTTAACTGGTGTCGAGAATTTCCCACCACTTTCCATGCTGTGTTGTACGATTCTGCGCACTGTGCTTACAGAAACACCTAAAACAAACAAAGCATGGTGTTAAAATACATTAAATATATTGTCAGGCTGACGAAAGAAGTCCCACGGAAAATATGTTAATAATGTGAAAAATATTTTCAAATTATGTTTCTTTACATTTAGTATTTTGGTTCAACGAATGTGCTATAGCAAAAAAAATGTATTTCGTAATATGTTTAATATAAATAATTTTTTTTTTGCCTAACTTTCAATTTTGTTTAGTCGCGCTATAACTGCAATAGTATTTGTTTATCTAAACGTAACCTCAAAAATGGTAGACAAATAATCTGTAAATAACATTTCATTCGAAAATTTAGTTCCCTGAATGTATTATTAATCATCTGTAATGCATGTTTTGGTGCAACTTTCAATAGTTACTCACCAGTAAAATCTGGTGTACGTTTGTAAACATCTTCGAAGTTGGATAGCAGCTTTCTAGCTTGAAATTCTGTCATACACAGATTGAAAACTTTATAAATTATTTCACGGGCACCACCACGAATTACCTTATCCCCACTAAAATAATAAATATGAAAGTAACTCTGTCTGTCTGTCATACGCTTTCACGCCTAAACCGTGGACCGATCGTCATGAAATTTGGTGGGATATGAAAAAGGACATAGGCTACTTTTTTACGCGATAACCGACATCCACGCGGGCGCAGCCGCTGGCAAAAGCTGGTTCATTATAATATATCACTGTTTTCTTGTCCTCACTCAGAATTATCACACAAAAATCGAAATTCTAACGCAAAACGAAATTGATCGAGAAGAATTGCTAGGTCAAGACTCATTTTAAGGTGTTGCTACGAAATGAAACGTGTTAGTTCCAAAATATTGAATTTCTACTCTTTTGTGTCGCACTGTAAACACACAAGTATTTAGTGTTTTGTGGTGAAAAATATGCCATCACAATCGTGCTGTGAATCATTAGTATTTCTAATGACGCTAAAAGGTTAAACAGATCGTCTACTCAAAATACTTGTTCTTAAATACCGTAGTAATTACACACATTAATATAAACGAAACCTGAAATAACACAAAACCTGTCCAACTCCGAGGGTTACACGAAACCTGTTAATAACTATAACAAGACATGTCATAACTAGTTGGCAGGTTACCCGCCGGGGGTAACCTACTCTGTGGGGTAACGGAGCAGGTGGTAACATGTCGTCTCTAGTTACAGTAACGTTCATTGCAATGGAGTCATTAAGTTGGGAAGATTTAACTAAAGTTCTTCGGTGCTTCGTTGATTTGCCCTTCTTTTAATTGTCAATTGAAAAGAACTTTGAGACAGAAATAAAAGAAAAAACAAAGATTGACTGCCTACCGCAACAAACGTGAAACATTCCCCGTTTCACGTTTGTTGCGGTAGGCAATCAATCTTTGTTTTTTCTTTTATTTCTGTCTCAAAGTTCTCATCAAAATGGTTGAGCTGCATGCTGCTGATCTACGTCATGTTCGTGAACGGGCGCCACCACGGGACTGGTCATCTCTTACCTGGTGTCTTTTAATTTCTGATTTTTTTATTTTATATTACGGACACTTTTAATGTCGTGTGCACGTCTTTTATGTCGTTCTCACATGTACAATTTTGACATAAAAGATGTAAACAATATTTGATTTAAAAAGAGTGTCCGCAAAGTTTCTTGCATGTTCTTCTCCAGAGGTACCTACTACGCTATGAAATGGGCTACTAGCTTGATCTTTCTGACTGATCGACCCCTTGACAATTCAAAAGTACCTGAAATTGGTTTTTTGAATTAAATGCTTTGAGTTTGAGTTTCAAAGTGAACCATAATAATTTGTAATAAGTGTAGGTAGGTATAATAAACAAGAAGGAAATAATCATAAGGCATTCATCCACACTACTGTCATCAGGAAAATTACCCAAAAGGCTGGCAGCATTGCCGCGTTGTCTGGCGATATTATTAAATATCTAAAAGTTGCCGATTGCTAACAATGTCCTTCCTTCTACTAAGCTCGAGCCGTACTTACTGCAAAGACGAGCCCGTCAACAACGGGACAAAGGCGCCGCTGAACGTGGGTACTTAAGTAGAGTCCGTCGAGGAGATTTAGGTCCTTCCCTAACTGTTAGCAACTGTGCTTATCCCTATTACGATATTAATCTAGAATTTGTTTATAATGAGGACTTGAAATATTATTTTCAGATCTACAAGTGATGGGGGGCTCGTGGCTAATTAATAACAGCTGCACGGGTCGATGTAAGGTTAAGCTATGCTTGCCGCGACCGATTCGTGGAGGGGTGACCATCCGTTGGGTCATGCTAGTTTTGATGTACTCTTTCGGCATACTCAAATGGACTCAAACGGAACTTGACGCCCTGGATATGAGGGTCCGCACTCTGCTGACCGCAAATCGGATGCAGCATCCAGGGTCATCGTCGAGGTTTCTTAAATGCTAAGACCCTGCACAACCGTGAGGTATGCAGTCTCAGGGAATACTTCTTAGATGTCGACGTAGGGAGGCACCGAGATGTGGTCTCAGTGGATACCGCAGGGAGGTATGGCAGCAAAGAGCTTCACGGGCGTTTTTACTGGATCCTACATGGACCCGATGTAGAACTCTTAGCGTGCGTATCCTGGATAAAATTCGGTGATCTCTTTGGAGAAACTGAAGGTTTTGTCTTTGCCGTTATGGTGACGAACACCTACCAAAAATATATTGTGTAGGATGGTACGGTTGACATCTGTCGGGCATGCCACAGTCCGGGGGAATGAATCCGACACATTATTTCGGGCTGTTTTCGTCTGGCTAACGGAGACTACTTGCATAGGCAGGACCTTATATCCAGGATTATCCACCAGCAACGGTCTCTGCAATACAGTCTTGTGGACTCGAAAGTACCGTACTAAAGGTGTGTGCCCAACCCAGTTCTCGAAAATGCACTATCACATGGTATTGGGATCGATCTATCATCACTGATGGCAACAATAGTCCGGCTATTGTTGCCAATAAGCCGGACATTGTGGTGATAGATCGATTACAGTGTCACACAATGATTATTGATATAGCAGTCCCGCATGACGAGAACATCGTGGAAGCTGAAAAAGATAAGCAGATCAAGTATCTTGACCTATGGCACGCGAGATTGTCGACATGTGAAATGTGGATACAGCAGTCATTTTGTCGATAGGCGTGACGGCAAATGGCATTATAACCAAGAGCCTCGATCAAAAATACCTCAGCAGGCTCTCGTTAGGCAGCTGGATCAAGGGCTTGATCCGGAAAGTATTAATACTTCACACGGCGCGTATAGTGAGGAGGCCCCTCTCTCAGCAGCCCTGCTCAACCACCGGTAGCTTGGACCCTATTCCCGATACCGGTGAGCTACTATTTTTATATTTATAAATGCTTTTAAATATACTTTTAAATTCGAATATTTAAAAATATTATAAAATCTATAGGTACATATAAAATGCTTTGTCCTGAATAACTGACGTATCAACGCACAGCCTAAACCGCTGATCGTAGAGACCTGAAACTTGGAGGGTGTGTTCTTTGTATGATGCAGGCATCCGATAAGAAAGGATTTTCCGAAATTCTACCCCTTTTTTAGGGGGTGAAAAAAGGGGGCAAAGTTTTCTCAATACATTTTGTTAGTCACCCTTTTAAAAGCTTTATGCCTTTGAAGTACCAGGTTGTTATAACTCGGTGGGAGCACACCTACCATAGTTGTCAGCTAGAAAGCGTTATATGCCGTCGAAGTACCAGGTTGTCATAGCTCGGTAGGAACACACTTAATATAGGTAGGTAATTGTGTCAGCTAGAAAACGCTTTATATAGTCGAAGTACTAGGCTGTCATAACTCGGTAGGAGCACACCTAGAATAGTTGTGTCAGCTAGAAAGCGCTTTATGCCGTTAAAGTACCAGGCTGACATAACACGGTAGGAGCACACCTGACATAATTGTGTCAGAAGAAAGCGCTTACATTTTAACTTACATACTAATTTATATGTTACTAGCTGCACATCCCGGCTTCGCACGGGTGAGATCCAAATTTTTTTCGTTCCACCCTTTTGCAGGTTAATATTATTAGCCTATGACACTCGCAAATAACGTATAAAGTGTTTTCTAGCTAACACACCTATGTTAGATGAGCTCCTACCGTGTCGTGATAACCAGGGACTTCGAAGGCAAAAAGCGTTTTCTAAATGACATACCTGGCTAAGTAAGGCCCCTACTGAGTAATGACAACCTGGGACTTCGAAATACCTATTCCTACTGAGTTATAATACCCTGGTACTTCGACTGTATAAAGCGTTTTCTAGCTAACACAATTACCTATATTAGGGTTTTTTTTTTGTAGAAAATCATCAAATAACTTCTTCTCTCCGCTCTTAGTGGAGCAGGACAGCGTGTCAGACTTTTACTGACTAAAACCCACCCGTGTTCCCTCAGTAGCATGTGTGCCAGGGGCGGCGGTCTCTCACGGTCGAATGAAAAAAATATCTCACCCGTGCTAAGCTGGGACGGGCAGACTGCGAAATACCTACTCTTACTGAGTTATGACAGCCTAGTACTTGGACTGTATAAATCGTTTTCTAGCTAGCACAATTATATTAGGTGTGTTCCTACCGAGTTATGACAACCTGGTACTTCGAAGGCATAAAGCGTTTTCTAGCTGACACACCAATTTTGCAACTTTGGGTTAGATTGCTGAAATTTTCATGAGGATCTCAATTTTATTTTTAAATATTTATATTATAGCCTATGTTACTCCCTGATAATTTAGCTTTTTATTGGTGAAAAAATGGTTAAAATCGGTTCCGTAGTTTCGGAGCCTATTCAATGCAAACAAACAAACATACAAACAATCATATCTTTCCTCTTTATAATATTAGTTAGATAACAAAATTAATGACGTAAAAAAACAATAAAAAATCCTATTAGAACCATTTTCGACTTCTACGCGGACAAAGTCGCGGGCAAAAGCTATTTATTATATGTATATTTCAACGAAATAAAGGAGTTTAATAATAATATTTAAAAAAATAACGAAATTGAATGAGAAATATTAAGTTGTGTTGTTGTTGTGTGTGTCACTTGTTTTTTTTTAAGTTAAATGATTTTAATGAAAAGAGTGATGTAGATAATGTTCTAAAAGCTAAAAAAATATTCGGTCGGTCCTAGATACCAGCCATAGCACCAGTTTCCTCATCAATCTAGGGCAATAATCAGACAAAAAATTAAATCGTTGGGCATCACCTGAGTAAATATGTAAATAGCATATATGAGCGCTTGACTTTAAATTTAATAAATTATTTGCCATATTAGGTCAGCTAGCACACGCCAATAAACGTGACGTTCTTCACTCATCATTTGAAATCTGAAACTAATCCAAATCAACACAAAGTTCACCCGTACGCAACGAATCCGACTCGTCCCAAAGGAGTGAGGGTCAGACAGAAATAGCCATCAAAGCATCAAGACTCCAATTATTTATCTGAAAAATGTTCAACAAAATGATAACAGGCGAATGAGGGTCGGCTAAGCATCTCGGTATTATTTGTGCCTAAGTTAAAGCCTCTCAGGGTCCATTGTGGGCCATTGTCGGCCCCGACCCCCGTTCCTCGCTTATGGGATACTGTCGCTCATCTGCCAATAGGGACTCATTTTTATAACCACTTCAGTTTTTTTTTTGGTAAATTTATCGGTAGGGTGGATTTGACACTGTGTTAAATGGCGGGTCGGGATTTTGTCTGTTATGTTTCGTTCGACGCATTAAATCGGATTCATTATCTTTTCACAGCGCCTTTTTTACGCTATAATTATCTAGGTTATGTTCTCATTCTTAAATGAAACATGATTTTATTTCTGTTAGTATTTTTGTACAAACAGTTTTACATATTATCTAAGCAAGATGAGATCAGTGTTTTCTATCTGACTACTCTGAGAAGAGAGACCGAACGAAACTCAGACGTCATAGTCTTTTTTAAGGTCCAGACAATCATGGTCAGTCCATGTGAAGACCATGCAGATTGGTGTCTGAAATGCTCTTTTCAGGAAAAACTACGCAGATTGAGCGGAACTTTCCGATCAGTGCACGCATTTGTCAGTAATACTGCAGCTCAACTCAGAACTAAAGGAGCTCCAAGAATTGACGAACAATAATCAAAGAAAGGACATTAAGGCAGGCCGCATAAATTACTCACACTTCCGTTTCGATCGATATCGATGTCATGAAAAAAAGTAACTGAGACAAAAATAAATAAGTAGGCGCAATCCGAGTCCGTGCCGTTTATTTTCGTGAAAACGTTTGGCCACAACGGTAACCCAACCTTACATAGTAAAAGAAGTTCTCATAATAATCCATAGACAGTTTTGCCAGGCAAAATCACGCAACGCACGAAAGGTCACATTCACATCAAACGAATCTACTGAACGATGGGATTCTCTAACTCGCGCAGTTTCCCTGACGAGTGAGTGAAACGAGCCCACACGAGTATTATCTGGTCTATTGTCAACTTCATATTAATTTAAACGCTATTACGGACAATATTATTGTTAACTCTCTCTATGCATTGCCTTGCAAATTCTTAACAAAGACACTAGAATCAGTGTTCTAACTAAACACATTTTTGCGCTACACGAATTGGAATTTCGACTCATAGTGAAAAATAGAGGGAAGCGAGGATGCGCATGCACACGCAGTGTGATGTCATAGGTAAAATATGTCCTGTTTTTTTTTTTTTGTAAATATCGCCTATCTTTTGAATACTCAACCATTACTCTAGTAATAAAACTGTTGTATTGCGTTTGAAATCTTACATGTTTTTGTCGCTCAGAAATATTGAACTTACTACCAGTACTGAGCAAAAATATTTTTTCACGTCAAAAAGCAAACTATTGTCATTAAAATAAATTGACAAACATAGCAACAGCTTCAATTATCTTACAGACTCTTCATATGAGTTATTTGACTCGGCCAAGTCTGACCACCATATAGACTAGAGAGATTTTATTTATTACAATTTCAAATATAATATAGATATGATATTTACCCGTCATAGTAAATATGGCAAACTTTGTACTAAGAAAAACTTAAATTAATTATTTACAAATGTTTTGTCCCGGCTGTCGCCGTAACTGCTTTTCAGAAACTTAGTCATAGAAGTCAGCTACAGGAAGCATTTAGCTGTGAACTTCTCTCCTTTAGAGTTAATTTACTTTTAATCTTAACTGGAGTTTGGAATACTTCCGTTTATTTCGTTTCGATGATTATTTTTAACAAACTGTGCACGACAACTCTTTTACCTCATTATCATTTGCCTAGCTTTTACCCAACTATGAAGAGGTCGGCTTCCAGACTAACCGGATGCAACTGAAAACTAGTATTGCAACGACTGCCTTTCTGACCTCCACAATCTAGTTACTGGGTAACACGATGCCCCTTGGTAAGAATCGTGCAACTTATTGCATTGAAGACTTCACCAGGCGTTTCTTTGAGACTGTGAATTAGTTTTTAAGACTAATTTCATACATTTTAGGTGATTTCCTTGTTCTCCTAATGTTTGTTTTCCAAATAAGATTTGTCATTCGGAAATCTGAAATCTCAAGTGACACCCTCCTCAACACTTTCTTCGGTATACTTAACTAGGGTAGGACCCCATTGCGTATATCAACGAAAATATTTAAACAAATATACATAAAAGAAAAATGCTTAAAAAAAAACCATAGATAAACAAAAAATCTGCCCTTCAAAAACAGCGTTACAGACAATTTGAGAAGGCATTTGTTGGTGAAACGGGTGGTAATTATATATAATCAGCGGGGAGGTATTGCTACTTGAGAGTACCCGCCCTTCCTGGCTTGTATAATAACATACGCTACATTACCTTGCAGCTAGACATGGGGGTAGCGAATGAAAAGACCGCCAATTTCGTCGGCTACCTTTGTCTACCTAAGACTTTGTCAATTTATCACGCATCAATCAAATTCAAAATGTATTGAACTCCATCTAGTAACACGGACCAGCATGACCATGATTGCGTCACACACTATCAATCACAATCTGAAGCATTTTAAAGGATATTGCTAATCCATTGCTTCATGTACATGTTCGAATCATTTGTCTGGCAAACAACTTAAATAACGCAATGATTATCGTTGATCTGTCAAAATTAAAGCCATTCCTACAGTAATAGTGTGTTACACAAGTACCACGCATTGCACGCATGCCGTCGGTTGGGGCAGCTCAAAGTTGCAAATATGTGTCTTTCTTCAAAGGGCCCTTCTTCCAGATATGACCCTACATAATAATGCAGGCTAATATCTGGAAGGGTTTATTTTTCATTATTTTATTAGAAATTTTTAAGAGTCTAACAAAACTCGTATAAAATTCTAATAATATAATGTTCGGACTTTAAAAGAGATCATGTCCTCTCAGTTTGTTTCGGGATTTCTTCTCAGGGATCACTCAGCTAGGCTGGTGCGATCTAGTGTTCAGATATTGACCAAAATAATATTGACGTGTCTTAAAATATCTTCTTACTTATGTAAATAAACATTTAGTTTCGTTTCTACTCCCATTGTTTCCCCGCCCTCTTGCAGCATTACAGTTTGCTGTGCTGTGAACCACGCTGACAAAGATGACCACATCTCGTATGATACCTTTCGCGTATAATCCCGGCGACCTCGGGCGTGAGAGCACTCTCCCAGCATGAGGCCGCTTGTCCAGTGACGCGGAGCGAGGGAACTGAGCGGAGCGAGGCAGTAATGCGAAGCCGAGTTGCGGACTTTGCGGAGCTAGGCTGACATGATGCGACGAGTAATTTGAGCGGACGGGAGATCAGAAGCTCTATTCTGTAATAATCTCACCGTGATAACCGGGGTGAAGTGAGATCAAAGTGAGCTGTCATTAGTGTCAAGTTAATCCCTAGAATCACAACTCACTTCAAGGTAACACCTAAGTTCTCACGGTGAGATTTTAACAAAGTATGTCGGCAGTTCAGTTGCAGACCACACATCTGTTGCCGAAAAAAAAGTCCATGTGTTACTACCACGCATTGTTCAGGGAAGAAGAGTTGGACTCGGTAGAAAACATCGATTTTGGTTTTCTTGGATTGGGTTTGGCTTCCCCAATCCGCTTCCGGGTTTCGTGTGATTTTTTAAACTAGCTCGCAAATTCCTGTCCACAGAAGCGGAGCGGAGATTTTATGCAATGCCATTGGTTAATATTGGCACAGAGAAGAAGAATTACCAATCTTAAGTGGTAGTGGACAGGCCACATTGCTCGCAGAACAGATGACTGATGGGGCCGGAAGGTTATGGAGAGGCAGCCGCGTACCGGAAGACGTAGCGTTGGAAAACCTTGAAAAAGGTGGATTGATAACCTGGTGAAGGCACAGTCCGATGGATGTAAAAAGCAGTGCTTTTCACTTCCATCGGATCCAACCGGTCGAATGGCGGTGCTTGGCGGAGGCCTATGTCCAGCAGGGGACGGCTGAAATGATGAATGATGAAATAGTGGCACAATTCCGTTCCGCTCCTCTTCTCGTCGCTCCTGTAGACAGTCAGCCTTAGACGGGCTCGTTTATAGAAGCTTTATTGACTAGGATCAAGACTTTCAGCCTCTCTAGATCGCTTCGGCACTAGGTTCTTTCATATCACCGTGCCTGTTTGCCCCGCAATACTGTACAGGTTGCCTTCAAAAAACGACCTCATGTTGTACAGGCTAGCGAGAAAACAACTTTATTTGCATTCGAACATGGCACATGGCAGTGTATTTATAATAAGCTTTCAAATTAAGTTAGGGTCAGCTTCCAGTCTAACCGGATGCAGTTGAATACCAGACATGGAGCGACTGCCTATCTGACCTCCACAACCCAGTAACGGGGTAATACGATACCCCTTGGTAAGACTGGTTGTCAGGCTTTCGGACTTCTGATAACCCGTAACGAGTGTCAAAGATCTACGTCTGACAGCCGGAACCAATGGCTTAACGTACTCTCCGAGGCACGGAGGGATCGTGGTATATAAAGATGATTACCCATCCACGAACCAACCGCTGCAAGCGTAGTATTACCTGATCAGTCGACTCGTGTGGCTGTTATTACGTAGCCACTATTATATTCTATAGTTAAATCAGTGCGTTAGAACAGGCAGTTTATGATGGCAGTATGATAGCTACCTCACATTCTAATTCCGAAACATCATCACTTGCACTTGTAATAAAAATATTTTAGAAATAGTTTATATTTAGACACTTTAATTGTTTGGGAAATTTACTACTTTTGGCTAAATGTACTCTTTTTGTTTGTTTTATTCAAAAAATGATTATTCTATTCTGGTCTATAGCGAAACTCTTAGTACAGATTACGTCATGGTGAAACTACTGCGGTTCCGCCTTTATTGTTTTGCGGAGATGGTATACCCGTCTGAAAGAGCGAATATGTTGGTGTTTCAATGAAAGCTGAGGCTCTAACGAATACTTCTGCTTGTCCTCAGGTGGAAATGCTGTACCAGCGTTATTTCCTACGTATGAACCAGACGAACATGACGCACCTGCTGGGCCTCCTGCTGACGGTGGCCGTCCTCATGATGGCCGTCCAGCTGCGCACGCTGCTGATTGCGCAGGAGTGGCTAGGCAGGCACTCGATCAACAATACCCAATTAGACAACTTCAAGTATGTGGAATTCGTCTGCTACTGTTTTTAACCCCCGACGCAAAAACGACGGGGTGTTATAAGTTTGACGTGTCTGTGTGTGTGTGTGTGTGTGTGTGTGTCTGTCTGAGGCAACGTAGCTCCCGAACGGATGGACCGATTTTGATTTAGTTTTTTTTGGTTGAAAGGTGTATTAGTCGGGAGTGTTCTTAGACATGTTTCATCAAAATCGGTTCAGCCGTTTGAAGATTATCAGCTCTTTTCTGGTTGAAAAACGGATTTTAGCCTCTGATCAACTCAAAATTTGGGATTCTATTACTTCAATGATATTAGACGAATAAAATAACCTTGAACTGATGCTGGAGCAACACCTGGAATTTCCAGGAAACCCAAGTTATTCACCAACAAACAGCAGAAGTATCGTGTTTGGGCTCATTGAAAAGGTCTCAATGAATAGATTATAGATAAATGGTGATTTAAGGGAGACATTAAGTTTAAAAAGCAAGAAATAAAAATTAAATTAAAAATTTAAAAAACCCCCGACCCAAACAAAAACTCCAAAAAGTAAAAAATAATATTTATAGGCCTTTTAATTTTAACGTAATATTTTGATCAGGGCATTGTCAAGTCGGGGGACGGTTAATGAAAACGCCAAACAAAGGCCTAGCCGTCCCCCGACTTGACAATGCCCTGATCAAAATATTACGTTAAAATTAAAAGGCCTATAAATATTATTTTTTACTTTTTGGAGTTTTTGTTTGGGTCGGGGGTTTTTTAAATTTTTAATTTAATTTTTACTATATACTTTTTATATCACTACGCACGTTCCTAGGTTCTATTTGGTTGTTAGAGTGAGTTTATTTTGTTGTGCGTGATATTAATTGGGTCTAGGTAAATGATATGCGAATTTAGTTTATACTGAATTCGATCAATATTTAATAAAGGTTGACAATAACTTGGTTATATCTAATTAATACAGTAAATTAGGACGTTTCAGGCGATGGTATGTAAGCGACTAGCGGCGCGGGCGCTCTTGTAGGTACAATATCAAAAATGCAATTCAGCAATCGCATCGCTAGGATCGCTACATCACACCCACGATTCCTCCAAAAAAAAATTTACAAGGGTCGCACGGATTTTTTTTTTTTTTTTAATACACTGGGTTTAATATGGTGCGTACACAACTATTATACACAAAACAATGCCCACTGTCAGTATCAATGTTTACAAACTATGCAATGTTTTACACACTGCTTACTCTTACTTATTATATACGCTTCATAATGAATAAGGGTTGCTGTCTTATCATAATATCCGTCTCTCTCAATAATCAAATACGCCACTAGGGCCGGCAACTTCCGTTATGGCAGCGCCAGTATAATAGATACAAGTAATCTTAATCCTTGTTATACAATACACACACAGGATACCACAGCTACTGTAACCGTACACGGTTCACGATAGCAAATACATGGTTAGCTTGTTTTTTTCTGAATAAAACTCAATATAAACTGGATGGTTCCTGCACAATTCACTTGTCGTACACTGTTTACACGTAACCTGCTGCGGTTCCTGTGTTTGGCATTGCTGCTGTCCCAGTTAGTTTCGTCATTTCCTTTTTCAACCACCCTCTCAATCTGCCCATACACCCTCTTTTTATTGCGTAACTTATTAAGCAATATAAACGCGATAATTATAAGTATTACCTCAAAATAATTCAGTTTGTTTTCTAATTGTTGTCCAGCTACTACCGGGGTTTGGGCTATGGAAATTTATTCTTTATTTTGGAAACTCCCCATGTCTATAAATCTGTATGCAAAAATGCTATTCAGCAATCGCGTCGCTAGGGTCGTTACAATTTATTGCAACGCTTTTTAATTTATTCAACTGCCCACATTTGTCACTATCACGTAAACATAAGAAGCAAGTCGCTTTTCTCAATGTACGTCTCATGTGAATTCCACACATAAGCTCGCTAAAAGTGAAAGTGAGAGTTCACGCATGTATGTAATAATAAACATAATACATACATAATCTTTTTATACCATAGCGCACTTTAAATTCCCTGCCTAAGTTATCCTACACAGGGTGTGAGAAGACCCATCATATAAATATTATCGACGCATTCTACATCCAACTAAGTGCCCAAACGTAACGTAAACTTGTAACGCATGCAAAACATTTTGATTATGGGTGCATGCAACGTTACTGAAAGTTACGTAATTTAAAACTTGGCTCGTAAAAAGAGTTAGAATTTTAATATTTCCCCACTAAACCAATACAAATAAATTATCACAAAAATGGGGAGCACATGTATCTATATATCGGCTTCGAATCGATAAGCGTCTTTTTACACACGTAATACTTCCTTGCAAATGCTTGTCTAGCAAAGCATGCAAGATGGCAAAGATCGGAGAACTTTGCACCGACCTCGTGCTGATTTGTTGTCTGTCCACAGCCGATACCATGACCCCAACCGATACGTAAACGTGACGACCACCCGCTACCACGAGGAGCTGGAGGCAATCAAGGCGGCGCAGCTACAGCAAGTTTTCTACGAGAAGGAACGCGTTGCGCACATCGTCAACATCATCATCTTCGGAGTTGCTGCTCTAGTGTACGCCTGTAAGTATAAGCATCTTCTTCTATCGACTACTAACATCAATTTCAAACAAAGGAGGAGGTTCTCATTTCGTTTATAGCTTCAATAATACGTATAGTTTCCACTTAGTGTTATACCAACCTATCTCACGCACCTATCTCTCACAAAGTTAGCTTCTTTTCATAAACTACTGCATATGAATTTGTATGAGGTAGCTTACCCCAACTAAAAAAGCGAAAAACAGAAGTTGATGCAAAAAAAAAAACCGCCTTCCAAAAAAACACTACATTGTGAAAAATTACCTTAATTTTAGAAGACGGTAAAGTCGGAAAAGATACCGACTTGCGAAATTACAGGAAGTTTTCACTTTATACTGCTTTTTTATACAAAACCTGGCCTCAGGGAACTGGCAGACTAGATTGATCCATACGCAGATCTGGCCAATTGATTTTAAAGGTTGTATTTTAAAATATACCTGGCAGGTAGTATTTACTTCATTATTATTTTTCATCACTGCATCGCGAGTTCATGGATAGAAATATCAAATGTACAGGAATACCAAATGTATAGGAACATTAAATCTAAAGGAATAGCAAGGTAACAAAATAATGTATATATGTACGATATTAAACACAATTCATAAGATTAAATCTCATCAGTACTTAGTACTTTTTGTTAAAAACAGTCCATAAATAAATATTTATTTATCCAAATTAATATAGGTATATACACAGGTGGAGTAAGTGCTAGAAATACTAATTGTTTGTTCAGAAGTTGTCTTTGGCGATGGCTAAAGTTGGGCTGAGCGGTGATGAGTTAGTAAGGGTTTTTAACCGCCTAGAAAATGATTTACAAAAATGTCAAAAGGCTCTTAATACCAAATTTATGGGTTAGCTTTAAAATTTACGGGTTTCCTATACAAATTTTTCATCCCCTATTTTACCTTCTTCTGGGGTGTGTTTTCATAAACGCTGATACATGTAATTATTAATAACCAACCAAAAGGCTAAATACAAATTTTCATGGTTTGAACTACAAAACTAACGGGTTTCCCATTTATACTTTCATCCCCAATTTTTCGCTCTCGGGGACCAATTTCCCAAAAAACACTGAAACACATGGTTTTTAATTTTTAATCAGAATGATAAACACCATTTTTTATGGTTTAAACTAACTACAAAACAATTTTTCATACAAACTTTCATCCCTTATTTAACTCCTTTAAGGGTTGAATTAAGACAAATCCTCCCTTATTCCTTGTCTGCATTATAAAGGGAACCTCTGTGGAAAATTTCAGCTTTCTTGGTTTAGGGTTTGGTTGATGAGTCAGTGAGTCAGTCAGTCAGATAGATTATTATTGTTCCTTATAGCTATTACTGAATGAAATGAAATCAGGCGTGTATGTATGTGTATGATGTAATAATATATCCCCATAATATTTATACCAATTGTATTTCATTGATTGTACTTCCACTTACGTGTCGACGTATCAATCTGCTAATGTGTTAATGCATCTAATCTTGTTCGGCTAAGTGCAGCGTTATCGTTAGGCTAATCATACTGATCGTTATCTTGGAACTGAGTAGTAGTCACTATGATGTACACTGATCGCGGCTATCTGACCACGATCAGCTACCATTAGATTAGCTTCTACATTCCTATCCGAACTTGAGTAGCTTAAATTGTACGGAGATAGCTTTATTTTTTTGGGTGGGAAATCATCAAATAACTTCTCCCGCTCTGGGTGGAGCAGGAGGGCGTGTCAGACTTTTACTGACTAAAACCCACCTGTGTGTTCCCTCAGTAGCCAGTGCGCCAGGGGCCACGGTATCTCTATCGATGGACCAGGGCCGGACGCGAGAGATCGCTGCCGCCGATCGCCTCCACGAAGACACGGCGGCGGCGGCGGCGGTGCTCTGCCCAATTAGGGAGATAGTTACATTGTAAAATAGTTTAAATAATATAATATTCAAACTAACTCTAAAATAAATCTGTAAAATAGATCTCCTTAGGCGATACTAATTGAGTGAGAGTAACATAATATTTCGGATTATTAGGTGATTGTTGTCATATGGTGGTAATTGCCTAATACGCTATTTCCGAAGTGGGCGATTCACCCACTAATAAATGAACTAAACAATATATCGACGCAAGAAAGCAATCTTGTAGTATCTCGAAAAGTTGAACTTTACACCAGAGCCAAAAAACTATTTTAAAAAATCATAACTCGTAAAGTAGCTGATTCAGAGAGGTAATTTTTGGAACACGTATTTGTTATAATAAAAATTATCAGATGGCACTAATGATAGCATTCTAAAGTTAGTCTAACATGCGTTTTATATTAGTTACAGCAATTGTTGTTTTAATTTGAAGCAGCAATATTGCTGTATCTTGGTAGTTGTATCATAAGGCACAACGAAATAGCTTCACAATTTTAGGTAACGATTATGATGTATCTAATATGAAGTAAATTAGTAAGTCCTCGCATTTTGTTGTATCTAATATTCTTTTTAGTAGTGCATCTTGAATTTTGTGTTAAATATAAATAAAAAAAATATTATGTTTCGAAAAAATATTTGAATGCTGTCTGTTTATTTAAACAATGTTATTTAGTGAAAAGTGGGTGTGAGATCTTTAACAACTCCTCAATCAACTCGGCCTATCGCAGTCCACTGCTGGACATAGGCCTCTCCCAGGCTTCACCACAATACTCTATCCTCCGCCTTCCGCATCCAGTCTGTCCCAGCCACCTTTTTAAGGTCGTCGGTCCATCTAGCTGGGGGGCGTCCCCCACACTACGTTTGCCGAAACGCGGTCTCCACTCCAGGACTCGTCTGCTCCAGCGTCCATCGGTCCTTTGACAAACATGGCCAGCCCACTGCCACTTCAGCTTGCTCACTCTATAAGCTATGTCGGTAACTCCGGTTCTTTTCCGGATAATTTCATTCCTGATTTTATCCTTCAAAGAAACTCCAAGCAAAGCCCGCTCCATAGCGCGCTGAGCGACCTTAAATTTGTGGACCAGCCCGACTGTCGCTGTCCACGTTTCGGCGCCGTATGTCATCACGGGCAGGACGCACTGGTTGAAGACCTTAGTCTTCAAGCATTGCGGAATAGGCGACGAAAAGACTTGACGTAGTTTCCCAAACGCTGCCCAACCCAACCGGATCCTCCTGTCGGCTTCCTTCTCAAAGTTGTGCCTACCGAGCTGGATGACTTGTCCTAGGTAAACATACTCCTTCACACCTTGGAGAAGCGACCCTTCGATGTGGATTGGACTCGGCAAGACGAGAATTGCACATGGCTTTCGTCTTGTCCAAATTCATGCCGAGGCCAACCCGCCGAGAAGCTCCGCTTAGGCTGTGCAGCATCTGGTCTAACTGTTCCAGTGTCTCTGCCATTATGACGATGTTATCGGCAAACCGAAGGTGTGAGATGCATTCGCCGTTAATATTGATACCCTGTCCAGTCGCACCCCTCTAAGGAGTTGGATGGGACTTGTTTCCTTATCCTGGATCCGGACAGTCATCGTAGCAACATCATTCAAACATCTCAACACCTCGATATAGCGCCAGTCAATTCGACATCGTTACAGAGAGGCCAGAATTACCCATATTTCGATGGAGTCGAAGGCTTTCTCGTATTCCTCAAATGCCGTACACAGCGGTTGGTTGTACTCTTCAGTCTTCTGTACAATTTGCCGAACAGTATGTATGTGGTCTACGCCTTTTCGAAAACCGGCTTGTTCTGGCGGCTGGAACTCGTCAAGTCTTACTACTGCTGACAACAACTCCTACTACTGCTGATTTCGAGTGACGAGGCGTCGTTGGAAATGAAGAATGTTCTGGGAAATAATTTAGGAACTCGTACCTACATCTTCGATAATATACCTCTCTGATCGAACTGGTTTTCCATGTTTATAGGGGGTCGGCTAATGAAAATGCCTAGGCCTTCTCTGTGTGGCGTTTTCATTGACCGACCCCCGACTTGACAATGCCCTGATCAAAATGTAATGTGTGAACACACACATGTAAACAAGGAATAAGGAAGGATTTTTCAAAATTCAATCCCTAAGGGAGTTCAATAGGGGATAAAATTTCCGCGCGAGAGAAGCTGAAGCTAGTTCTAAATAATAATTATTAGGTTAGGTTTAGACATAACCGCCATTTTGCGAATGTAATAAAATAAGAAATGCTTTGGTTATTTTTTATTTCCGTGTTTCGGAAGGCGCGATAAACCGGATGCCCCGGGTAGCAAAAACCTAAGAAGGAAGCTGTGTGAAGGAAGCTAATTAGCTTACCTCCCTATTTACTAATTTGTTAATCTACTACAAAAGGATACATCGCGAGATCTCAGTTTTGACAAACTACTTGTTATCAATTGTGTTGGTATCAGGTACCTATGTTCAAAAACGAAATGACTAGAATCAATTTATCATTAACATAAAGTAATTAAAATGGTTAAATACCATGACTTACCTAGGATTCACTTCAGTTAAACACACCCGAATTTCGCAGACTACATACTCGCTTTCTCGCTTGAGCGCTCGCGCATCGAATGCGATACGATCGGGAAACGGCGTATCCAAGGGAAGACACAGGGTGAGGGTATGCTTCTTTAGCGTAATTATAATTGTGAGCAAATTTAAACTCTATTATAAATGATTTATTGCTAAAAAATTTTTTAAATAAGTAGAACAAAACGCAGTAAGTCTAAACCACATTTAAAACCCGAGAGATACAATTGTAGTATCTCTAGTAGGCATAAAATGCTCAGGTGGCGAAATTGCTGTATCTCAATAGAACATTATTTTGTGACAACTTCATAACGACGTAACCTTGACTGCAAAAAAAAACATACTAATAGAATTTTTGTAGTATCTATGTATCATTTAAAAATAGTAGTTTTTATGGTATTTACAGCATTTTGACGTATGTTTTGTTAAAAAAGTTTAGAAAAAGTCAACGTCGTATCATAAAAAAAAAAACATCGTAGGAAAACGCTGATCAGACCGTCCAACGCAGTATTTTTTTCCGATTTCAATGATGCAATAAAAAAAAATTACCATTTTTCGAGATACGACAAAATCGCTTTCCGGCGTCGATATGTAGGTATATAAAAGTGTCGATTCGCCCATTCGGGCGAGTAAATACGCGAGACGCGATTAATAGGCCAAAAATTTTTAACAAGACATTAGGTACTTACCCATTTTTGAATTGATTCTTAATTTAAATCGATTATTAAATACTCGACTGCCTTTTGACATCGGTTTGAGAGAATGATGAGAATACTTTTATTTTACTTTTGTTCATCGTAAGGGCTTTTGCATCGAGAAATGCAGTCGTAACGTACCATTGACACCATTTCTTTCAATATCAAAGGTGCCAATCAGAATCCAAATAAAACAAATAAGTCAACGCGGAAGATTTTAACAATATATCAGGCTTATTGGTTTGTTATAATAATCTAGATCGCTGAGGACAAGCCGTGTCACAGACAATGGATCATTACGTCAATTAATCTGTCAAATGCTTGACGATAACTTCCGATCTACGATGGAGCGTCCAACTGCAGTAGATAACTAAGTATACAGGAAAAGTTTTTATCCACGTTGTTTAATATAGAATTAGTTTTACAGTTCACTTTGTATTCTATTCTATTCTATTCAGTATAATCTAGAATAGGATAGGAAATTTGGATAGGAAAAACCGCCGGCCGGCACGTAAATAGTGATAGAATAAAATGCAAAATAAACAAAAACATGTCCCGACAATTTCGCCTGGTCGCCGAACGCCGCAAGCATAGTCACGAACATTAGGTACCGATGTCACCCGAACTCAACCGAAAGCCATGATCGGCTTGGCCGACTAGTCGGCCATTTTACAGCCAACTAGTCAGCTAGTCGGACAAAGTCATAGTCAGCCCATGTCTAATAAAAATCATTTTTAGCCGACTTCAAAAAGGAGGAAGTTTTAAATTTGGTATGTTTGTATTTTTTTATGTATGTTCGGGCATAACTCCTCAGGGCTTTATTCCGAAATGGTCCCATTTAAATTTCATATAGATCTGATGATGAGTTCCGGATCATACAAACTTCCAACCCCATTTCATCCTTT
This sequence comes from Polymixis flavicincta, assembly GCA_949987655.1. NCBI lineage: Eukaryota > Metazoa > Arthropoda > Insecta > Lepidoptera > Noctuidae > Polymixis > Polymixis flavicincta. The sequence continues at coordinate 1,189,261 of OX465171.1, read as the reverse complement.
CTTAGTTTTGAGATTTCGTGTTTAATCAGTGAGTGAATGAATGTAATCTTTCGCTTTTATATACATTATATGGATTATCTTTTATTTATAATAAGCCTTTGTCAGCGTTTTCGCCTGCGTAGAAATAATCCCACGGGAACTCACTACCAGGATAAAAGTAGCTCACGTGTTAATGAACTACAACAGGTCATAAACTATCTGTGTATCCCTTTCTGCGTGACTGATTAACAAATATCCAAACATACAAACATATAAAAGTAGGATTACTAGTTTGATTATTATTGATGGCATATCACGACTCCTCCGTCCCTCTGAAAGCACGTTGAGACGTTGGTCCCGGCTGTCATTTGTGGATCTTTGATAGTCGTTACGGGTCGTCAGAAAGCCTAAAGTCTGACAACCAGTCTTACCTAGGGGTATTTTATTGGCCAGTACCTGGGTTGTGGACGTCATATAGGCAATTTCTCTATGTAAAATACTGGTATTCAGCTGCATTCGATTTGACTGGAAGCTGACCCCAACAAAGTTGGGAAAAGGCTAGGGAGACGATGATGAAGTAGGATTAGCAAGATGATAGTGTGAATCAAGATGGCTGATAATCTGTTTGTTGCAGGCCTTCTGGCGTGCCTGAGCCGGCCTGCCATGAACGAAATCTACCTACTGACCATCTCATACGTGGTGCTGGTCACTTTTCTGCTCATCGAGCTGGCCCTGGCTGGCACCTCCGTGTTGCGGTAAGTCTGGTTTTAAAACTTTTTTATCAGCTATAGCACTAGGAAGTGGTAAAGGGCGGGGGTTTTGGGGGACAGTCTTATGTTATTAAAAAACTTTTTTTAACACTACAAAGTGCAAAATAACTTTAATTTCGGAAGGCGGTGACAAAAAATTAAAATACACATCCAAAGTCACCGACTTCCGAAATTAAAGTTATTTTGCACTTTGTAGTGTATTTTTGGAAGTAGGTTGTTATTTTTTTGAAAAATGTTTTTACTTTTCACTTTTTAGTTACCTTCCCCACACCAATTCATCATCATCCTTGGGGTCAAAACAATGCATATTTATGAGATAGCAGCATTTGCGGTTGATTTGCTGTAATTTTTTGAAGAGTTCCGTTGTCTGTCTCCGAAACGCATCTTAAGGTTGTCCACATTTTTTCCATACAAACTTCGGGAGGGTTTTACTCCACTGTTTGACTATGTACATCAAAAATTAAACATGGTATGGTTTTGTCTCGTTATTATTATTGTCTGTACGGAAACAGAATACTAAAATAAAAAGCCATTACAAAGTTATGAGCCAACAAAGATTCGTTTTTTTGCTAATTTAACCTAACTTTGAGCGTGTTTAAGTAATAAAAGGAGTGTAAAATCTCGAAAACCAAGACGGTACCGACAAAGTTCAATTAACAATAAATTCAATAAACTTTATAGGTCATTGATTTATGCAGTGATTTTTTTATAAAACCCGATCTTCTGAAGGACTTTTCTTAATTTTTTCGCAATTTTTTTGCCAATCATGCTCCTACTTTTTGAATGTCAAAATTAAAATCGTCTTGCTTTAACTGGGAAGAAGGAGAGGCGCAACAAGTTCCCCTGAAATGGAATCCCTATAATTATAAGATCACATTGTAGAGCCTACATTAAATGTTAAGTCCTCGGAAATGGTGAGATAAACCAGAGTGTAAATGTTTACTGCGGGTTCATTACAACTTACCCTCTCGACGTTTGCTCTCCACACTCAAACCGAGCTCCACAATGCGACGCGCGACGTAAACAGGCGCGCGGAGTCACAAGTCGCAACCTCGCAACTATAGAGCAAACAGGGTGTCGCCGGTCCCGCAACCAGCAGCCGGGCCCGGGCAATACCGCGACGGGCGCCACGCAACTTGTGTCAAATTGAAATTAAAACTTTCCACTCCACCCACCGCCGCAACGCCTGCCTCAAACAAACCGCAGAGCAAGGGTCCATTTGTTTACTCCACATTTTCAAAACTGTTCCAAATGTTACTGGAACTGCGCAAATCCGTTTCAAACAAAGTTTACAAGTGTGGCGGGAGACGTGTTTGTACCGAGTTTAGATCAAAGCGAGCCGTGCGCGGTTTTATCGCCGTCTTTATTGTCGGTGAACGTTTTTACGGCGAGGTGTTATCGGATAGTGCATTACTCGGATAATATTCGGGCAAATTTGCTAGTCGTATCCGGTGTTATTGTTTCATTTTTAACGGCGGCGGCGGGTGAAGGGTATTAGGGGGAAGGTGGGAGACGTTTACAAGCGCCGGAAAGTGGTCGTTCGGGGTAATGCGGCTCGCCTGAGAGCCGGAAGGTGTTCCCGTTCTGTCGACTGTACCCTAGCTTCAATACAATCTTATAAAGAGACATTATTAATTTTCATGTCGATTTTTAACCCCCGACGCAAAAACGACGGAGTGTTATAAGTTTGACGTGTCTGTGTGTGTGTGTCTGTCTGAGGCAACGTAGCTCCCGAACTGATGAACCGATTTTGATTTTGTTTTTTTTGTTTGAAAGGTGTATTAGTCGGGAGTATTCTTAGACATGTTTCATCAAAATCGGTTCAGCCATTTGAAGATTATCAGCTCTTTTCTGGTTGATGAAGGGATTTGAGCATCTTCCACGGGTCTGATCAACTCGAAATTTTGTATTCTATTACTTCAATGATATTAGACGAACAAAGTAACGTTTAAATGATGCTGGAGCAACACCTGGAATTTCCAGGATGCCCAAGTTACTCACCAACAAACAGCAAAGGTATCGTGTTTGGGCTCATTTAAAAGGTCTGAATGAATAGATTATAGATAAATAGTGATCAGGACGAGGAATGAGGATAAATTAGTAACAAACTTCACTGTGGAAAAAATACGCAACGATGCGCAGATTTAAGCGAGCGAGACTTTAAGTTTAAAAAGCAGGAAATAAAAATTAAATTTAAAATTTAAAATACCCCCGACCCTAACAAAAACTCTAAAAAGTAAAAATAATAATATTTATAGGCCTTTTAAGATGAAGGTAATATTTAGATCAAGGCATTGTCAAGTCGGGGGACGGTCAATGAAAACGCCAAACAGAGGCCTAGCATTTTCATTAGCCGTCCCCCGACTTGACTATGCCTTGATCAAAATATTACCTTCATCTTAAAAGGCCTATAAAAAAATTTATTTTTACTTTTTAGATTTTTTTGTTAGGGTCGGGGGTTTTTTAAATTTTTAATTTAATTTTGTTCTACATTAAATGTAAGACTCCAGGTGGTCAACAATCTTTTACATAAGTAACTATGAAGTTAAACTAAGCATGATGTCACAAACACAGCTAAAACATTTCCATTGAGAATATGAGTATTAATAGTCGTTAGCGACGGGCGGCGACCGACGTAAGGCACCCTACGACCGCCGCCATCTGGCGTCTAGACGTACCAAGTGAAGACACAACTCTATTAACAGTATAATTTTCTATAACACCCTCATCTTCAGCCCCTCTTATCTCAATTTGTGGACAGGGAGTATTGTAGTATTGTTGCAACTCTCATCCCATGTAAAACACTAATAACAAAATGCGATCTAGTTCTACCAACTTTATTTTGATAAAGGTTAAAGTTCCTAATACACAAGGTCGTTCAATATAATGGACTAATGAAATTTCGAGTCAATCAGACCTGTCAAAGAGGATTACATCTCTTCATCGACTAGAAAAGATGATAATCTTCTTAATCTTGATAATCTTCAAACGTCTGAAGAGATAGTTTCGTTAATCATATGTATCTAAGAACACTCCCGATTAAGTCACCTATCGTTTGGCAGTTCGATGCCACCAACAGACACAACGAAACACAAATACGTACGATACTATGACTTTATACTTATAACACCCCTCTTTTTTCGTAGGGGGTTAAAACATGGCAACATAGCACTGGACTACTTTGCATGCCCATGTGACGGTAGAAAACCAATAAATGATTTGATTTGATCTGACCAATTTGTAGGTTGGCGCCTATTTTCAAAGTCATGTTATAATATTTCTCTAAATTTGTTAGTTTTGCAGGGGTATATTCAAGTATTTTGGCCCTACCGATGAAAAAAAATTCCTTCTCGGGCAACACTACACACCTGGCTTCTTTTTCGACATGTCATAGTAGCGCAACACGGCATAAGTTTTTTTTTTACGGAGTTTCATACACTGTTGACAGGTCAGTCATATTTTGATTGACATATTATGATCGTCTGATCTCATGTGCGGCGCGCCTGCCCCACCCACATGGCCCTTCTAATCTCTTTCCTCTGTTCTGTGGCCTCAAATGGCTTTTGACGGCAAAAAATGGCTTAATATACGCCTAATTTGATTAAATCATTGATTTTGTTTTTGTATGCAGTTCGCTGAGCATCAGCACAGGCGCGTGTGCCCTGTTCACCTACGCAACATACGCGACGCTGCCGGTGCGCCTGCTGGAAGCAACCGTGGCCGGCCTCGCGCTCGGAATCGTCGATGTCGGCGCCCATCTCATGCTGGACGAGGCCGACGAAGCTCACGTGAGTATCATGACAAAGGAGACATTATTTTATATTTGCAAGTAGGTTTGCACAAACACTTTCACACGTCAATCATATATTTAAAAAAACTTTTTTATAAAAAAATTAAACTGCCGAAAAACCGAAAAGTTAAAAATAATAAACTTGCTTTGTCCAACCCCAATAACTAAGTTCGGAAGGCGGTGACATATAATTAAATACATATCCAAAGTCACCGACTCATCGATCAATCATCCCCTGTTTCCTTACCCTTAGGGTTGGATTTTTTTTTTCGAAATTTATATGGGACCAACTTCGGGGTATACCCTTTCCAATAAAAAAGAATTATCAAAATCGGACTAAAAAAAGAAAGTTATGCGTGGTCATACACAAAAAAAAAAACAAAAAAAAAATACGCGTCGAATTGAGTAACCTCCTCCGTTTTTTCGTCGGTTAAAAATAGATGAGGCCGGCGTTTCTTATCTGACTATTCTGAGAAGAAAAGCTGAAACAAAATCAGAGTCACAGTCTCTTTTAAAGACCAGAGATAATCTTGGTCAGATTACTTTGAATGATAAACTTGCAATGAAGCCTCACATTGCTAAGAGAAAAGATATCATCCCTGACTGGTGCACTTAGAGGAATTGTCCGATGTCGCCCACACACAGGTCAGATATATAATTTATAACTCGATGGTTAAACCACATCTGAAGACAGAAAGACTGTCGCATATGAGGGGGCTCAACTCTATAACTCTGTACCTACGCGATCTGGGTGTGGGCCTGAACACTGAGTTAACATTTCATGACCATGTTGTAATTGTTGGTAAGAAATGATACAGAAGTCTGGGTTTTTTTGTTCGAAGAGCATCGGGTTATACAAATATTAAAACAGTTGCAGCATTGTATAGTGCGGTTATAAGAACTCAGCTCGAGTATAATGCTGTCGTATGGGCTCCGCATGAGACAAAATATAGTCTCATGTTGAAACGCATGCAAAACAAATTCACCAGATTTGTGTTCATGAAACTATACGGTGTCTATCCTTTCTATCCGTTAATGTACTCAAACTTATTCGTTATCGGTATGGTCGGGTACAACAAACTCGAGACAAGCAGGCACTTAGCTATTACATCATATGTATTCAAACTATTACGTGGTAAGACCCATAATTTCGGTTGTTTTGAAGGAGATTTGTCTGAATGTGTCTGACAAATACATTTCGCGGCGCCAGAAGCCACGGTTACTAGCAGTGCAACACGCACGAACCAACTTGCTCAGCAAAGTGCCACTGACGCGCGCCTTGCACGCACTGACTGACACGGCTGACAGGATCGATTTATTTACGTGTTCTCTGAATGAATTCACAAACATAATATTGTATGTGTTATGTTATGAACGATCGTTATTTAAAATAGTTTAATTAAGAGCCACGCTAACGCATTAGAAAACTCCTGTAATGATAGCACAGTGTTTGTGATAAATAAATAAATTAAATAAAGAATCCAAATCACTTCCAACTTTTAAAAGGCTATTGAAACACCATGTCTTAAATAATGTTTAAATTGTATGTTAATACTTTTATTTTATACCTGAATTCCAGATTTTAACCTAGCGAGACCGTCGCATAACTCAATTTTTATGTTTTTCCTCATAGAAGTGAACATTGTATTATTTTTGAGATAAATAAATTTGTCTTAAGTCGTATCATGTGAAGACCATGCAGATTGGTCTAAAATGTTCTTTTGAAGAAAGAACCACAAAGTGGACCTGTCCAGCCAGGCAGCTCAACTCAACATTTGGCTTTCCTTTTACCTTTCTTCATCGTCATCAGCCTACAGCAGTCCACTGCTGGACATCGGCCTCCCCAAATACATGACAGTTGGCTCCATTCTTAGCCAATTTTTACGTTTCTGGCCTTTGTTCAAAGTTGATCGTAATACCTAAAAGCTAGGGCACCCCAAATGGTTTAGGTTAGGTTAGAACTGTGACCAACAGCGTTGCCACAACCATTACGGTTGTTCGCACTACTTGGCTATTTAGTATTTTTCGTCATCAGAATATCCATTATTTGAGGCTTACAATAGAGGCACTTTTATTATACGAGTCATCATCGTTCTAGCCATTTCCAAACTATATTGGGGTCGGCTTCCAGTTTAACCGGATGCAGCTGTATACCAGTATTTTATATGGAGCGACTGCTTATCTGACCTCCACAACTCACGATGGCCCTTGGTAAGACTGGTTGTCAGACTTTCGGGCTTCTGATGACCCGTAACGACTGTCAAATATCTACGAATGACAGCCGGGACCAACGGTGCTTTTCGTGGCACGCAGGGGTCTTGCCATGTAAAGATGATCACCATTTTATTATTGATGACTGTAATTCATCCTCAAAGACAGTAGCTAACTTGTGGCATTGTCCTCAGCTCATCTACTCCTCGGTGGCGACGATGATCGCGTGCAACGTGGCCGGCATTATGACGCACCACCCGCGCGAGCTGGCGCAGCGCCGCGCCTTCCTGGAGACGCGTGACTGCGTGGAGGCTCGCCTCGTCACCCAGCGCGAGAACCAGCAGCAGGTAAGAACTGGGCATCTTATTGCAACACCTCCGCAGCTAGACATAGGCCTTAGGCATTGCCACACCGACCGGTCTTGAGCTCCACACATCCAGCGGATTCCTACGACGTTAACCAGGCCATCGGTCCATCTTGTGTGGGGCCTACCTTGGGTATGTGGCACCTTCGGGTACCCAATCGCAGCTAACGAATTATTAGTACTCATCGGCCCTCAGTTCTTTGAGATACATGAAATCCTGTCTTATCATATTGTATAACGCAAACACGTGCATAAACCATATACATAAACGCGCGCTCGCACATGCACACATACGTACAAACTAATCCTACTATTTGAATGTTTTTATGTTAGGTTGTTTGTTACTGAATCACGCAAAATCGGCTAATCAGATTTGGAAGAAATTTTGCGCACAGTATAGAATTCAGTGTCTTTTAGCTCGAGCTGTTTAACGATATCTCTACGTGGGTCGTTCCGTCGTTTCGTGTAAATAGAAACGTTATATCCTAAAATATCCTTCAAAATGATTCAGTTTCTGATAGATAGTGTGTTACGCAATTCGGATGTTGTTCAGAGACGAATACAAGATGTCCTTAGTAATATACAGTGTGTTACGCAATTAGGATGTTGGTCAGAGACGAATACAAGACGTACTTAATAATAGATAGTGTGTTACGCAATTCGGATGTTGTTCAGAGACGAATACAAGATGTCCTTAGTAATATACAGTGTGTTACGCAATTAGGATATTGGTCAGAGACGAATACAAGATGTACTTAGTAATAGCTTGTCACTTGATTGAATCACTAACTCGAATTCAATACATCAATAGTCCTGGGCTACACAATGTATTGAACGTTGCCATTCACTTTGGGTCCTCGTTATCGTGTATATTCGGTAATCCGGAACACCAACAACTGGTTACTCATTGAACGCTCCTTCCGATAAGATTTGATGTCATTATGTTACAACAGTGTTACGTTAGAACATGTCATTAGTTGCTTTAGAGCTTTGTTGGAACATTTTGGGTATGGTTTGAGTTCTGCCATTGTGTCGTATTCAAAAGCTTGGATCTTGAGGAAATAATAATTAACTAGTTAGTTCTCGATTCTCTACTATCGTCTATTCAGTAGGTATAGTTAATTCATCTGTTGATCTCGCTTTGTTAGCAATTTTCACTGCGTTTTTACGAGATCTTAGGATTTTAATTCTTGGATAATTAATCTATATCTATACATATAATAAATCTGTAAAGGAACTTTTTCTGTACATTTAAAATATTTCGAAAATATTTGCTTGGGGTGGTAAGGGATAATCAACAGATGACATTTTAACCCTTATCAAAATTTTTGTCTGTAGCTCGGTTTTTCAGTTTCTATGTTGAATAGATCAAGTATCACGTCAAAAGAACGAAACTAATATGGTTATCTTTCATACTCAAATATTGTTTATAACTCAGAGTTTATATTAGTCTTTGTTTCATCGCAATCGCTTCGGTCAACCTATCTAAATAATTTAAAGTGTTCAAGAAGAATTTATTTACGTAATGTTAAACACTTAGCGACATCTATTGGCGTGAAACGGTACTAACGAATACTTAATATTAACACGTCATTCTCATTTAAGTTACTTACTGTGTCTGTGTTATTTCAAAAAGTAATGATACTGATTACTAAAATCGCTTTCCGTTGGTGGTTGATTCCCACGAATCAAAAAAGCTAAAAGAATTTCAAATAAAAAGTTGTGATAATATTAACTGACGTGGTGTTCTGAGTCATATACCTAGAATGCAATGTTAGATAAATATTTATTAGTTTTATCAATCAAATTAATACAAATAGAGGGGAAGAAATCTCATTTTTAATTGTGATAAAAGTCTTAGTAGCGCCATCTAGCATAATGTAGCAAAATTAGAGCGGCTAGAGGAACATCTCCAAATTCTTAATCTCTAGCGTCAGTAACGCCATCTAGGTTTGAATAGCAAACATGCAAAGACAACAACTTGATTTCGCGCGAAATTTGATAATGTTAAATTTAAATGCGTGTTTACAGCATTACTCGATTCAAATAATGGGAGTTTTGGGAGTAAAGAGTTGTAAATACTTATGTGCTAATTTTCGTGATGTTAGTTTTCGAGGTGGGGAGGGGTTCAAGCGAGGTCGGATGGTGAAAGTCAGGAAAAAAAATCCAAAATTGCGACCATAACTACTGGTGGATTTGAGTAAATAGATAGGTTTTCACACGGGCAACTGTAGTTATGTCGATGCTCTTCCGAGCAACATCGCTTACAGAGAAGCATTTTCTTAGTTAAAACAAGTTTAAAAATGTATTTATTTATCCATTTGGCATCTCCAACAAAGGATACATTACCTACACAGGAACAATAGAAATCACAATAGTAAAATATTGACAATTTTTAAGTCGCTTCTTTAAATATAATTATTTATTGGTCTACAAATAAATGTATGGCTGAACAAAAGAAACACTGAAACATTTTTGATTACAATTTACAATAAAAAGGCATCGCAACTGAGAGTCGCGGAGGATCGCTCTGTTACGTCCATTATCCTCGGGATCGGGCTCTCTCTCTTCCTGCTGCCTGCGTCAGCAGCGGGGAGAGAGGTGGGAGCGCGCGCGGTATGGCACTACGTAGCAACAACATCGTACTTACTATGTTCATAGAAAACCCGTGCTATACAATTAAATAGTTTTTTTTGCCTGGTTTGGTTTTTTTTTCAACAGCGCTTTTAATGTGGATAATGACCGACGTTACGGGGCGTAGGTAATGGTAACATTCGCAGCGAGCATGTCTTTACGCCGTGTGCTAAAATCAGTGTTGCTCGCTCGCATGTTTTGCCGTAGGTACTACTGACTGCACGAATACTTGCTTGGTAACATATTAGGTGCATTTTGACTCGTGACGCCGGTCAGTATCCACCTTTACAGCGTGATCTTTCTTCATCGTGATAACGCCATGGTTCCACGGGCCGTTAACTGACAGGTGGCGTCAGGTGTTACTGCACTGCTACCTGTCGAGGCCTATCGCAGTCCGTGCAGAGCATTCCCACTGCTGTGGTTTTATTCAGTGGTCAACGTTTGATAAACAAAGCTAAAAGACACGCGCCTGTACGGGCCGAGATAGGCGCCCGCCCCCGCGTGGAATAATGCTTCAGCACACTCAACCAGACGCGCAGTCGAATTATTGAGTAAGTACAGTAAAAGCTCCTTATTCGTGCTTCCTTCATTCGCGTTTTCACTATTCGCGGATTAAAAAAATGCGACCCAATTCCTATATCCGCGGCTAAAGATTTATTTATTTGCGGGTCTAATCGGTACATCGGTACATACATATTAACAAATAACAAAAAGGATTCCAATAGGTATCCAACCCAATATCCTTTGTAAACGCGTCGTCAGATGGACTATAAAAAAGTGAAATAGACCTTATTACAACTTCGCCTAAAGTACATTGTCAAATGATATCGCCGCTGTATTGGTTCGGCCTTTGACATCTACAATAGCCGCCTTCGCCGCGGTCGGTGTTTTTAACCGACTTCAAAAAGAAGGAGGTTATCAATTCGACATGTTTATATTTTTAATGTATGTTCAGGCATAACTCCGTCGTCTACAGACGGATTTGCAAAATTCTTTTCGAAAGGGGTTTACTCCGAAATGGTCCCATTGAAATTTCATATAGACAGGGCCCGATCTAGCTATTTAGCCGCTCCGGGCAAAAATAACATTCGCCGCCCTTTGCACTAACACCATCAAAGATGGTATGACCATAATTATGTGATATTCTTTTAACTATAGGTATAATATTCACATACGTTAGTCTACTACGGCTTCTGAACAAGTATACAAAAATTCATGAGAGTAGGTATGTTTGTAAGTATACATTTTGCCGCCGCTCATTTTTGCCGCTCTGAGCATTTGCCCGGCTTGCCCCCCCTTAGATTGGGCCCTGCATATAGATCTGATGATGCGTTTTGGAAACAGACAATGGAACTCTTCAAAAAATTACAGCAAATCAACCGCGAATGTTGCTATCACATAAATAAGTATGCATTGTTTTGACCCAAAGGATGATGAAATTTCGAATTGGTGTATGGTAGGTAACAAAAAAGTGAAAAATAAAAACTTTTTTCAAAAAAATAACAACCGACTTCCAAAAAACACTACAAAGTGCAAAATAACTTTAATTTCGGAAGGCGGTAGGTACAAATATTTTTTTGAGAATGTAAACAAACATAATGAAACCAACCTCATCACCATAAAGCATATTTATATATCATCATCATCATCATTTCAGCTGAAAGACGTCCACTGCTGGACATAGGCCTCCCCCACATTTATAAATGCTGCGACTTAATAGACATTCCATCCTTTGGTACGAGCCTCTTTGCGTGTTTTACCTATTGTTTCATCTTTCCATTTATTGCAAAATGTTGAAATTTTTTTTTTACTTAAAAACGATTTTCGACGCGAAAAAATCTGTTAGTAATGTGTTTTGTCTCTAGGCTCTGGACTGCATTCGAAAGCTGTGGTAGATTCCTACCAGGATAGATCGGAAGATCGGAGGAGTGGTACCTACACCGTCAAAGCGACACATTATTGTTTTCCGACATGCACGCGAACGAAGTCGCGGGCACAGCTAGTTTGAAATAAAATAGCAAGCTTCATTTATAATTTTACAATCATAATCTGGTTTGTTAAATCCAGGCTAAGTAATAACAACCGCATTAGTAGATCAATCAGGATAAGCTACGCTTGCCGCGGTTAGTCCGTGGATGAGTGACCATCTTTAGATACCAAGACCTCTCCCTTTTGGGCGTGTTTAGGTAATAAAAGAAGTTTAAAATCTCCCGACGAAGCTCAAATATCAAAAAAATCGATAAAATTTATTGGTCTTTGATTTATGCAGTGGTTTTTTCTCGATCTTCCGAAGGCCTTTACTAAATTTTTTACGGGCCTGTTTTACTATAATTGATCCTGCATCTCAATCAATAATGTTATGCGTGTAGACTGGCGTCTAACTGCTCATCACGGGTACTACCTCTGTTGGACAGGAAGCCTGGTGAGACAAAGTGCTTTTTAACCAGGCCCACTAGTGAGTTCGACCCCGCGACTAGATTCTCCTTAAGCCCTTGGTCCCGGCGCGCGATCATTTGTAGGTCTTCGACAGTCGTTACGGGAGGAAGCCCAAAAGTTGGACAACCGTTTGCTGCTGGGGAGTTTGTTGCGCCACTTCTTCTTCCCAGCTAAAGCACTAGGAAGTGTCGAAGGGTGGGCGTTTTTGGGGGACTGTCTTTTGTAATTTTTGACGTTCAAAAAGTGCTGACACCAGCCTAGTTTGAATAAATGACTTTTGATTTTGATTTTGAACCAGATCACCTATTCACTGAGTTGTGGAGGTCAGATAGGCAGACGCTGCATGTAAAATACTGGTATTCAGCTCCATCTGGTTAGACTGGAAGCCGACCCCAATGTAGTTGGGAAAAGGCTACTCAGGTGATGATGATGATGATTTAAATTCTAATTTCTGAATCATAATCTGTTTATTTTTTTTATATTTGAGTACTGTTCATCCAGAAAGTTAAACACGTTTAATAGACAACATTTTTGTTCCCATAAGTGCTATCCAGTACGTCTATCTGCAAATAAATAATAGATGGAGAAGGAACTCAAGCAGACACGACGTCCACAACACAACGTATTGACGTCAAACGTTATTCATTTTCACCGCCGCCGCCGTATATTGAGCTGGTCCAAACACGTCCGGGCACGTCGGGGCATGTCCGGACGTGTTACTACGACCGCTACATCATATCCGGCGTGGCACACGTTATATCTGCCGGATTAGCCGCGACCGGGCCGTGTTTGAGCACTCTTGTTACATACTACAATCACAAATAAATAAACAGCATCCCAAATTGCATTACGTACTACAAACACAATCCTAAGGATTTTGAAGGAAATTCATAACCAATTTTCCGCTCCATACATTTCAAATATTCGCCATCTCGACAAAGTAAATATCGCGATGAACATTGTTGAATAAATTGTCATAATGAAAGAAATGTTCTTTTAAAATAAATGATTGTTTAATTTTAATTTAATTTAAATGTGCCATCGAAGTAGGCTGCAGCTCTGACTGGGCATGCTAATGAAACGCAATCAGTAGGTCATCATCTACCTAGCCTTCTCCCAACTTGTTGAGCTCCTCAAGTTCTGAGTTGAGCCGTATGATTACTGATACATGCGTGCACTGAATGGACAGTTCCACTTAATCTGTGTGGTCCTTTCCTCAAAAGACCATTTCAGACACCAATCCACATGGTCTTCACATGATCTGACCAAGATTATGTCTGGACTTTAAAAGAGACTGTGACCTCTGAGTTTGTTTCGGCCTTTCTTCTCAGAGTAGTCAGATAGGAAACGCCGACCTCATCTAGTTTACAGAAAAAAATATGATTTACAGAAATAAAATCATTTATCATTTAACTATTTTGGGGACGGCTTGCCGGATGCAGCTAAATACTAGTATTTTACATGGAACAACTATGTACCTATCTGATTTCCACAACCCTTACTGGGTTGTGGAAATTAAATACAGTGAAACCTGGTTAATTGGGATCTCAAGGGACCAAGGATTTTGAACCATTTAAAGAGGTTTTCATTTATCCAGTTTTCCAATTAGACAGGTTTAAAATTTAGTTGTCTCATTTACAGAGGGCCCGCTTATAGAGGTCGAAATGTACCGTTATTCCATTTATAAAGGTGGAAATTTTGTGAAAGAAATTCAAATGTTTATAAACAATCGTGTCGTAACCTGTCCCAACCTGATAAATTGTCTCACTTATAAAGGAAATTGAGCTCCAGAGTCCCAATTATAGAGGTAAACATCGAAAAAATCCTAGAAATCAAATCTCATTTAACCAAGTTCGAAAAGTCCCATTAACAGAGGTAATTCGATGAAAAAGTGCCGGGACCTCATTGTAGTTCTCAATAATAGAGGTTTCTCACTTATCCAGGTCCCACTTAACCAGGTTTCACTGTACATAGTCACAACCCAGTTACTGGGTAACACGATTCCCGTTGATAATCGTAATCGTTGGTTGTCAGAGTTTCGGTCTTCTGACGACCCGTAACGACTGACGAATTTTGTACTGAGAGTTTTATACTTAAACATATTTTATAAACTAAATGAGGTCGGCGTTACCTGTCTGACTATTCTGACAAAAAATCTAAACAGTCACAGTCTCTTTTAAAGTCCAGAAATAATCTTGGTCAGATCATGTTAAGACCATGTAGATTGATGTCAAAGATGATAGTTTGAGGAATACATAAATAGAGTGGACCAGTGCAGCTACTGCTGCAGTCAGTGCAAGCACTTGTCAGTCACGGTCGCGACTTACGAGCTGTGTAGGTCGTAGGTTAGGTTAGGTTACTTTACTTTACCCCAAACGCGAGGTGGCCTGCAGAGGCGGGCCGGCACTAGCCGGGGATCGCAAGTCTCAATAGTTCCCGTGATCCCCGCTATAAGTGAGAGACGGAACACGGGGGTGGTTTTAGTCAGTAAGAGTCTGACAGACCCCTCCGCCCGCCCCGGGGTGGAGAACATCCATGAGGATTTCCCCCGTAAAAAAGAATAAAAAAAGGTTACTTTACTTTGTGTAAATTATTCCATCACCACTGCTCTCAAAACGGTGAAGGAAAACATCGTTAAGAAACCGGTATTAGAACCAAAAATTCAAATACATCAACCCGCACTTCGCCCGTGTGGTGGATAACGGCCCACTCTCTCTCACAGAAAGGAGGTAAGTGTCCCAGTCGTCCGAGATAATAGGTTGAATATGTATGTATTTCCTTTTATAATGCAACCTACCTAGGCAACCTGCTGCCTAACCCAACCCGCCCAGGTGAAGTGCACCCCACAGCGGTCCGCCGCGACGTCGACAGCTTGCTAAATATCGTGAACATTGTAACACAGTTCAAAACTTCATCCGAGATTTAACCTGTTGCCCCTGCTCAGGTCATTCTAACAGTAGTAAGCGATCATAAGCCTTAGGGCATAGAGGCATAAGACATATTTCTTGTTTCATACTTTTTAGAGCGTGTAAGATTTCGTTCCAGCAACACCAAACCGTACCAAACTAAGATCTAATCCGATGCCTTATTGGAGCTGCGTATGTGGAGTGTATGAATTAAGCCAGAAATTAATACTTTATTAAACAAAGTTTTAATTACTTTGAAAGTAGAGCGATGTTTCTTTCGCCAGACATGTGTACTGTGTTGTAGTATTCAAGTTGTGAAGGCGGCTCGAAGCGAGGAGTTGAGCTCAGCCGTTTGCTAATCAGTTGCGGAGTCGCCTCTGTTCTAATTTGATTAGAGTACATAATAAATAATACAGTAGTGTTTGTCTTGTCTTGGACTCCCTTAAGTTTTGAGTTGAGCGGCACGATTACTGACTGGACAAGTCCACGCAATCTGTGAGGTTCTTTCCTCAAGACACCATTTCCGACGTCGCGTCAATCAACGTCGTGTTCACATGTTCTGACCAGGATTATATATGGCCTAAAGAGACTGAGTCTCAGAGTAGTCCAATAGGAAACACCGACCTTATCTAGTTTTAAAAATATGATTGGCATGTAAAAGTGTTTGCCCAAGACTACTTACAGAAATAAAATCATTCATCTGTTCACACAATAAGATCAATAAAAAAGGTATCGTACCTACTCGCAACCGGGGTGCGTTTATGACCAGATGTATGTAAACACGTAAACGAGGCAAAAGGAGTATGTAAGCATCGTAGCAGCGGGCTTAGCATTACGGTTTCTATTTCTAAGAAGAATAGCCACAGCTCTTTACATACAAAGTGGCATTTCGTTTCTCCATTTTTGACATCGCACCCTAGACATCCTTCTACAAACTGTCAGTTGTCTTTCGTTTCTGATGATCTTTGTCTAGGTCCTTTTATATGTAAACTATTTCAGAACAAGTTATCTTCCCATACTGTCAAAATCACACTGACAACAAACTTTCTACTCGACGGCGGCAAAATCATGATTCGTTTTGAACGCTTCTCTGTGATAAAATTAATTGAAGCACACAGCTATCTTCTCCTTTTTAACATAATTTAGTTAATTAGGCATTACCTTAGAAAAAATGTTGTAAGTAGTTGTCTACACTCGGCGTCACAAAAATCGCACCTCTTCGAAAATAAGTTTAAAACATGTCCCGCCAGTAACGAATACATTAAACCTTATTAATATTGGTATCAATTGAAAGTATGTTTAACGACCTTTAAATTAACAACAGTTAGAATTCCTAAATACAACAGATCTCATTAGCACGTAACGTTAAAAAAAATGTTGTCAAAATACGCATTACAACGGCCACTAATTGCACCTCCCTACAAGGGTATAAAACGGGCGACCCGGGTTAAATGTGAGTCATTCGCTATTCAACCTTTAAAGTGAACACACGTGAACAGCTACAGCAAGAAAAATACCCCAGAAGATGGATACCACTGCAGATGAAGCCGCTCAAGTCATTGCACTACTGCAATCAGGGATGCGGCAATGTGATGTTGCTCGGCAACTGAACTTGAGTCGTTTTGCCGTTCGACGAGTGTTCCAACGCTTCCAAGAGACTGGTGGCTATATCCGAAGACGTGGATCTGGAAGACAACGGTGCACATTCGAAAGAGACGATCGCTTCATTGTTTCGACGTCTTTACGTAATCGGTTCTCCAATGCTGTTGAGCTGCAACAACAACTGCGATCAGCTCGCAGAACTTCTGTAAGCGTCTCCACGATTAGAAGAAGAATGCGGGAGAAGAAAATTGCAGCTCATAGGGCTGCCACAGGGCCAAAATTAACTGCACAGCATAGGAGAGACCGGTTGCAATTTGCCCGTGACCATGTGGATTGGACAATAGACCAATGGAGGGCTGTGCTCTTCTCGGATGAGACGAGGGTGTGTCTTTTCTGCAACGACAGGCGTCGAAGAGTGTATAGGAGGCAAGGGGAACGATTCGCGCAAGCCTGTATTCAAGAGACAGTGGAATACGGGGGTGGCTCGTGCATGTTCTGGGGCGGCATGTCAATCGAGGGTAAAACGAACCTTGTGTGCATTTCTCGGGCTGGAAGTGCTCGCGGGCAAGGGTCGCTGACTGCTGCTCGGTACATAACAGAGATCTTAGAGGAGCAGGTTGTCCCTTATGCTGGTTTTGCTGGCAGTGGGTTCACGTTAATGCACGATAACGCCCGCTGTCACACCGCTTTAATTGTAAGAGACTACCTGCAAGAAGTTGGAATCCCTGTTATGCGCTGGCCGGCGCGAAGTCCAGACCTGAACCCTATTGAGCATCTTTGGGATGAACTGAAACGGCGAGTACGGGCACGTGATCCTGCCCCTACCACTCTCCAAGACCTCCAAGATGCCGTCGTTGCAGAATGGGACAACATTCCTCAGGAGACTGTTGTCACATTAATTCGGTCCATGAGAGGACGCATGGAAGCAGTCATCAGGGCTAGAGGGGGTAACACTAGGTTTTAAGTTGTTTTTAAGGACTTCTTTGTAATTTTTGCTGATAAAATAAAATTTAACTTTTTAATCATTTGCATTTGCTTGCTTTTTTTTATTCCCTGGTAAACAAAAAACCAAATCCATTGATTTATTCTGAAATTTAAATGAATTGCCTTTCTAATGATACCTTACAGTCATTATGTCTACCATTGATTAATAGGGTTAAAATGACTTTGAAGGGAATTCTTAAAGAGGTGCGATTTTTGTGACGCCGAGTGTAAAAATACATAACTAAACTAAAAAATCCTATGCAAAACTAGGATTTCTGAGTCGAACTATATACGTATATGTAAAAGAGTGAATTTCGTAAAAAGTGCAAATGGCGACAAACCGGTGATTGTGCTAAGCCTGCTGGTGGCGTTCTGTATTTTCTACCTACCTCCATGGGAAGATGGCGTGAGTTTATGTATGTATGTATTTATTAGTATGCTTTCAATATTCATCAGTTAATAATAGTGATCCGTCTTGCCTAATGGCGAAAGTCGATTTATCTTAATGCGTGTGAATACTTGTACAAGTTGGCAATAGACTAGAGACCAAACGATCGGAGAAAGTATCAAATGTCAATGATTCAAATTAGGCCTCAAAAGTGGCCGCCATTTACCACTTCCTAGTGCTTTAACAGCGAAGATGTGGCGGAACAAACTCCCCAGCAGCACAGCTGTCTGTTAAGTTAAATAAACTTGATTCTATATGATAGTAGGTATGCAAAGTAATTATAAAATTACGAGACACGGAACATTAAATTAAATTATTTACCATATGTCAGTTAACCAACAAATACAATTAAGATATACTCAAGCAAAAAAATATATTATGCAGGACAGCTTCATATTCAATCGTATGTCCTACGCACAGGATCGGCGACTGTTCGAGAGGACACCAACTTTAAAATCATCTCGAATAAACAAAACTCGAATAAAGCAATTCACTGTTTCAAAAATAAATACCTAATGAGTAAAGAAACCTAAAAATGATTTTCAAAGACCTATTCCGTGATACCCCACTTGACATAGTTCGTCGACTGTTTTTTTTTTCGTTTTCACAATAATTATGGCATCTGATTGTTACCAATCATTTCCAATTTTGATTACTGTTATTTCTTTACTGACATTCGCAAGACTAAGATAAACCGATTGACGCAATGATGACGCCAGAACGCGACGTTATACCTGAAGGTTCCTCGTTGTTTTAATAGCATTGCAGGCTTACTTGCATTATGGCTAGGTGATACATACCGTCCCTCCGTGCCTCAGAGAGCACGTTAAGCCGTTGTTCCCGACTGTCATTCGTGGATCTATGACGATGCCCGAATATCTGACAATCAGTCTTACCAAGGGGCATCGTATTAACCAAAAACTTGGTTGTGGAGGTCAGATAGGCAGTCGCTCCATGAATAATACTGGTATTCAGCTGCATGAAGTTAGACTGGAAGCCGACCCCAATGTAGTTGAGAAAAGGCTAGGCATGATCAGAACTAGTTGTAGGGCAGTCGCGTTGCGTCAGTCTGCGTGAGCCTTGAAGGTTCTTCGTTATTTTAAAAGCATTGCAAGCTTACTTCCGTCCCCTAATCTCCTTAGATTTGTGGCTAGACTAAAATAAATTAACAACGCACAAAGTCTACCATGTACAACCTAAATCAAATTAAGAAACAGAATTAAATTCCTTTATCTCTAACTCAAGATTAATTTACACGAAAATTAACAAAACGTCTCGCTTAACAAATTCGTGTATTAATCTAAATTAACTTCGCAGCTTCTACTGTGTGTTTTGTAGAGTCGCGTTTAGATTTGTAAAAGCGACGTACATTGAAGGTTAGTTGTGGGGCGTTGAGTTCTGTTTGGGTATTCGAGCGGCAATGGAAAGGCGCGGTGCGGTGTCGCCGCGAGGTGGGTGTGTGTCGCAGCTGACGGTACATCTCGCTAATGGTTGGTAATGAGTCGCAAGCTGAGGCACTGTAGCACCGAGTTGCTCTGCTGGTGACGCTCTGCGAAAATGTCGTGAGCTTTGTTCGAACTTTGGAAGAGGGCGCAAAAAGTTTGTAGACAATATTGCGCTTAAGGTAACACTTGTCCACATTTTTTCCATACAAACTTCGGGAGGGTTTTACTCCACTGTTTGACTATGTACACCAAAAATTAAACATGGTATGGTTTTTTCTCATTATCAATATCGTCTGTACGGAAACAGAATACTAAAATAAAAAGCCATTAAAAAGTTATGAGCCAACAAAGATTCATTTTTCTTGCTATTTTAACCTAACTTTGGGCGTGCTTCAGTCATAAAAGCAGTGTAAAATCTCGAAAACCAAGTCGGTACCGACAAAGCTCAATCATCGAAAATTTCAATAAACTTAATTGGTCATTGATTTATGGAGTGGTTTTTTCAGAAAACCCGATCTTCCGAAGGACTTTTCTTAATTTTTTACGCGCGTGTTTTACTATAACTGATCCTACAGCTCACTTAATAATGTTGTGCGTGTACACTGGCGTCTAACTGCTCATCACTGATACTACCTCTGTAGAACTCGAAGCCTGGTGAGACAGCGTGTTTTTTAGACAGGCCTACCAGTGAGTTCGAGCCCGCGACTAGTGTACCCTTAAGGTTGATCGAGGTCCGTGGATGGGTGTTCAAAACACGTTTCAAAAATATGCCAAGAACCTTCCATGCCTTGGAAAACACTTTAAGCCTTTGGTTCCGGTTGTCATTTGTGGATCTTTGTCTACGTTACGGGTTTCAAGAAGTCCGAAAATCTGACAACCAATCTTACGGGGTTTCGGATTACTCAGTCACTGGGTTGTGGAGGTTAGATAGGCAGTTGTTTCGTGTAAAATAGTGGTATTCAATTAGCCGTAATCTACCACACGCACCGAGTATTATAACACGTAAATAAGTTAACGTTAACATTGACTTCTAGTTATAATAATGTGAACATTATGCAACATTGCATACGTATGTGGGCACGCCCTTTATGCCTGGAGGCTTTAATTTAGTTTTTATGTTCTGTTTATGTTTTATTATTTATTTCTGCTTCAGTACATTTTTTAATGATTTTTATTATTTATTATTTACAAGCTTTTTACAAGCTTTATAACTATTAACTTGTAATGTATTATATGTACGTAGTTTGTCCAGGTGGATTCTTGTAACTCAGTTTTGAGGCAGATATCTTAAACCGATTGAGCTGAAATTTTGCATGCTCATGTTTATCGCGTGACAATGCAATATTATGATGACATGGAGCTGATCTGATGCTGGAGCTGAAAGGTGGCCATAGGAACTTCACAATGACACAACACAACCCCATCGAGTTTGGGTTCGTTTGATTCGTATTGATGAGTACTTTGATCCTATATCGTAACCAGGGTCTCATGCTGGAGCTGGAAGGTGGCCATAGGAACTCCACAATGACACGACACAACCCCATCGAGTTTGAGTTCGTTTGATTCGTATTGATGAGTACTTTGGTTCAATATGGTAACCAGGGTCTGATGCTGGAACTGGAAGGTGGCCATAGGAACTCCGCAATGACATGATACAACCTCATCGACTTTGGGGTCGTTTGATTCGTATTGATGAGTACTTTGATCCTATACTCAATACTCAAATTTTATTTGCATTCCACAATGTGTACTTAGGTGGTAAATAAAAAAAAAATTGTGATCTTTATGGACCCTGTCGGGCACAGCAAAAAATAGTAGGATATTTATATGGTAACCAAGGTCTAATGCTGGAGCTGGAAGGTAGCCATAGATACATAACACTTTAAAAGGTAGAAACAAATCTAATTCCATTAAGGCGGATCATCCAAGATGGCGGACTAGTTATTTTTTCTGCACTACCACATTATGGGTATCAAATGAAAGGGCTTGCTGAGGAGAACACGAAAACTAATACAACGTCATATTTTTAAACGAAGAATGTTTCCAATTCTATTATGTTCAGCTTGATAAACTGCAGGGAAGTACTGTCGACATGCTTTAGTCTACTTAGGTTCAAAGCTCTTTGCTGCAGGTCAAGCATACGTGGCCTTAAGTAGGGTCAAATCGTTCGAAGTTCTAATTATTGAAGAATTAGACAGACCCACGACCTAACGACCTTGTAACAACGACGCATTTAATGAAATGCAGACTTAGAAACATTCCCAATCATAACTAAAAAATAAAAAAATAATTCATAGTAAAATAAAAACTTTTTAAAAACATGCTTTAATTGCCCTAAAAAGAAGAAAATAAACTTAAAATTAAATCAAACCAATCAATTTAGTACATGTATTACACATTGTGTATTTTGTTGGTTTGAGGTACTCGAAAACTGATACATGCATGCCCCCTGTTGGGGCAGGTCAGCTCAGAGTTGCAAAGGCTCCATGTTCAAAAAGCCCTACTAGACATGACCCTGCATTGTTAGACTCACATAAAATTCTAATGATGTATCTAATATTTTGACTTTAAAAGAGACCATGACCTCTGAGTTTGTTTCGATATTTCTTCGCAGAGAACAGTGAGCAACTAAATATTGACCAGCAAAAGATTATCTTGTTAAACTGTCTTATGAGATCTATTTACATAAATAAACATTTAATTTCATTGGTGCATATGCCCTTTAGAAAGAATTATATTCTCCTACCTTGACCTACCGCTCCCTAGGTCCACAGTGAACAATTGAACCACACAGCCACACAGTCGGCACGGCATCCGATCCCGTCGCCGTCAACAACATGTGGAACGCGGATACTTCCGCAAGACAGAGGAACTCGACACATTATCTATTTCATTGCTCTCCCTCTCAGCTCTGTTTCAAAGCAAATCTAACGTAGTTATCTTGATCTTGTCGCGCTCTGTAGGAACATGGAGTGCACACGATTTAAATTAAATGAAGATTTTTGTTTTTAATAAAAAGGACCAATAAGTAAGACAAAGTAACACATATTCATTTGTTGCATTTACAATTGTAAAAAAGAAGTTACAAAGGTCTTAAAGCGAGGTACCAAAATATGGATCCTGCAAGGGCACACCAAAACGATAAAAGTTACTAATTTATAAATACAAAATCTAGGTATTTAAATACTAAATAGTCGATAAAAAGACAAGTTTTCATAAAAATATAAAATCGAGTTTTTAAAATATATTTTATCTACTCTCATAACTTAAAATTCTTATTTAAAATTTCAAATTGATATTATTAGTGACATACTTTGTAAACATAATACCGAGATTTAAAAATAGTATTCACTATAACACTTTTAGCTCGATCAAAATAATGTTAAAAACAATATTTTACAATACGACAAAGGGCAATTCCAAGAAGCATTAATATCACCAAAGAGATTCTTAAACTGCATTAAGCGGGGTCGTCATCATCTTTTCAGCCGAAAGACGTCCACTGCTGAACATAGGCATGTCCCAATTTGGGGGGGCTTGCCATAATCGCGACCATGGTACGCATGGTGATAAAATGCACATAGAACGCTGCTGCCCATTCTCTAGTAAGTCCCTTAGTCGCCTCCTACGACACCCACGGGAAGAGATGGGATGATGCTATTCTTTACGTTCGGCACCACACGGTACGCGGTAATGATATGTGGGGTGCGACATTTTAATTATAGCATTACAAAAGGATGTCTTACTCTTTTAACTTTGATATTTTATTTAGTAGGTTCAGTCCCAAAGAACGAGAGTAGATAACGTAGTGAATGAAACTGCACCTAACAACGTATTTTGGAAGTTTCATAAACTTCTATTTCGCAAACCCACTCATAAATTGACATTATTCATAAGACTTCAAATGGAGCTAAACAGCATGTCAAACAAAAGACAGTTTAACACACCAGCCAGAACAGTGCCAAAGTAGTCTGTGTCGCTCCGCAAATTGACTGAATTATTCACGTGACTTCAGTAGCAGAAAATTATGCAAGAGCTTCCTTAATCCGGAGCTTACACTTTAAGCTTATGTGTGAGCGCGTAACTTGATCTAATTGCTTGACGCTAACTAACGGTTTGTGTACGCTCCTGTATCGGCATGCCACGCCACGCATATGAACAGTGACGTTTGACGTACAAGTGTTGTGACTAAACAGACCATGTCCAACCGAAAATGGATTTTCAGCCGAAAACGAAAATGAAGCTTCAGCTTTAATTTTATTTTCAGCCAAAAACGAAAATGATTTAAATAATTAATATTTTTGCTATGCATGTTCGCGCAACTTCGACTGGTTTATAGTCGAAAACGAAAAAATGGCCCACTTATGATTTTTTGGCCGAAAATTACAGAAAACGAAAACGATGCTTCGGTTGATCACTACAGAAAATGGAGCTTTTCTTTGTCTCAATGGACAGATTATATCTCTCCACGAGACCCCAAAGTTAAACTTTTCGGGGACCGAACCCGTTCACAATAGGTACCCTGCAAACTAGGGATTGCTATCACCAAATAAAATTTTGGCAATTTTACCAAAGTGCAATTTAATAAAAATTGATTGCTGCGTTCACATAACCCGTCCTCGTTTACACGTAGCTGGAAAATGAAGGATATTTTTTCACTGAAACGGGTACTTATCTTAACGAGAGCGTAGTTTGTTATACAGGGTGGCATGAACATTGACGTACAAAAATAAAATTTAGGTCCCTCGTATCGTGGGGTATCCGAATTACCCCCATGTATGTTCCGCGACTTTTCATAGTTATCGAGTAACGATTTTTTTTCTAAATTTTTGAGAAATTTCGATCTGACCAATTTAAAAAAAAAAAACTAAAAAAAACTACAAGACTTTTGCGACATTATTTTTTTTTGCAACTGAATCTGTATGAGTCGTACTTTTATTCGTAAAATAATCAGCTTCGTAACTTTGATGAAAGTTATGAAAATGTTGGTCAAAAGTGAAAAATTTACGTTCGGTAAAGTATGACTTAATTTTCAACTTTAAATTAAAAATCTAAATAGGTGACTTCATGGTTCCTAAGTAGGGTTCAAGAATGTGCCAGACTGTCAGCTTTCATAATAATAATAAAAAGTAGTGCTTAATAGGGGCTACTTTGACTAAAATTTACCTTCAAGGACAGTGACGTGGAAAATTCTTAAAATTTGCCATTTGATTAATATTATTTTGTTGCCCTTTTTCTCGTTCCTAATGTTAATTAATGATAAGAATACTGAAAACTAACAAACAAATAGTTTCAGAAGTTGGGTAAGAAAAGTTTTAAGTAAGAAGTGGTTTTGTTAATAAAACACAGATGATGTAAAAAAGTAATTTATTTTTTAAATTTACAAAAGGTTTTCAAAGTGGCCGCCCCCGCAGCGCCTGCAACAATACACATTCTACATCTACGTAAGAAATTGTCTGGCAATCGTCTAAAAGCTTCTCTGTTCTCTCTCACAACACGTTCAGCTTCCGCAATTAACTGCCTCAGCTCTTGTTCACTTGAACAGTCTCTGGCGTATGCTATTTCCTTGTAATAGCCCCAAATGAAAAAATCGATGGGATTGACGTCAGGTGAGCGTGGAGGCCACCTAATTGGTCGACTGCGTCCAATCCATCTGTCGGGGTATGTTTCATTCAAGTAATTTTGGACTTGCGTCGCGTAGTGACACGGGGCGCCATCGTTTTGTAACACTATAGTTCGTCTAAGTTCGAGACTCACATCTTCCAGCAACAATGGAAGTTCATTTTCCAAGAAGTTTTTGTAGGTTTCTCCATCAAGTCTAGACGGCAGTTCAAACGGACCAATTAGTTCACCATTGAGGATACTAGACCACAAGTTAACGCTAAAACGATGTTGAAACGTTGAAGCCCTTACTTCGAGTGGATTTTCAATCACCCACGTGTGGTAATTATGAATATTGAATATTCCGCATCGCTCGAATCGTGACTCATCTGACCATTAAACTTTATTGAAAAATCCAGGATCCTCTTGCGCTTTGCGTAACATGGTTTGGCAAAAATCAACCCGCAATTGGTGGTTTGTAGGCAGTAAAGCTTGGACTCGTCGGATGTGGAACGCGTGGTATCCTACATCGTGAAGAATCGCTTGGATCGAAGTCCTTGGGATGTTCAGAGCATGAGCCATACTTCTTGTACTCGTAGACGGATTTCGATGAAATCCTTCCAGCACTATTTCTCTGCAATCCGGGTCAGCTCTAGGGATTCCTTCATGACTGCCGCGTCGACCAGGAATGCGACCTCCCATGAAAGTCCTGTGCGTGTTAATAAAACACGATGGTCGGGATATCGTTCAGGTTGCGGCCCACTACGACGTTGAAGTTGTTCGCGATACAATTGCGATGCTTCATGGCCGTTTCCTCGTGCAACTCCATAAAAATAATGCACTTCTGCATATTCACTTAACGTGTAACTCATCTCTTACACTTCCAAGTTAACAAAGTCCAAATCAAAACGCAAAACACAGTCCAATAAACGAGCAAAGTAGTCAAACAAGTAGGCAGCGGGGTCAGTGGGCAAAGCGAGTGTAGTATGTAATAGACAAAATGGCGACACGCGTATAGCAGTAAACACAGAGTGAGCACGACTGAGGCAACTTGTTTTGCATTGGCTTCGGTTGCGTGCTGCTCCTCTCGCCACCGAGAGTGAGAGAGATAGCAATATTTCGGTCTCTTATCTTCTCAGCACATTGTTATTGCAGGTAAAAAATCAAAAAATCAAAATCAAAAGTCATTTATTCAAACTAGGCTGGTGTCAGCACTTTTTGAACGTCAAAAATTACAAGACAGTCCCCCAAAAACGCCCACCCTTCGACACTTCCTAGTGCTTTAGCTGGGAAGAAGAAGTGGCGCAACAAACTCCCCAGCAGCACAGCTGTCTGTTATGTTAGAAGAACTTGATTTTATACAATGGTAGGTTACGGAATATCAAAATTGAAATTAGTTCTAGATATAATAGATCCATTATCGGGGTCGCTAGCTAGCTACATCTTGCAATTTAACTCATTATTAAAAATAAAAAACAATGAGTAGATTATGTCAACACTAAGTAAATTCAAATGAATTTATATAGTCAAATAAAAAACAAACAATTATGTTAATAAAGATATGACCTGTCAGTAGGCAAGGAAACTCTGGTGAAAGAACACAAACATTGTCTTGAGTTAATCACAGCGACCAACTATTCTTATCGTTTAAGTAGTCGTTGATAGAATAGTATGCCTTTGCGCAAAGGTTGGATTTTACTTTAGCTTTAAACGCATTAAAATTCAAATCTAGCACAGAAGAGGGAAGCTTGTTATAAAAGGTTATACCAAGACCAATAAATGAGTTATGAACCTTATGAAGCCGGTGAAAGGGAGCACGTAGTTTGTCCTTATTTCTAGTATTAATATCATGAAAATCACTGTTTTTAGTGTACAAGTGTATGTTTTGCCTTATATATAAGATGTTGGCCAAGATGAATTGCGATGCCACGGTGAGTATACCAATTTCTTTAAAAAAATCTCTAAGAGAAACTCTAGCACCTAGTTGATAAATTGCTCGAACAGCTCGTTTTTGAAGAACAAAAATATTTTGAATATCTGCGGCTTTGCCCCACAGCAGAATGCCGTAGGACATAATGCTATGAAAATAACTAAAATAGACTAACCGCGCTGTGTCAACGTCAGTGTATTGTCTTACTTTCCTGACGGCGTAGGCGGCCGAACTGGCCGAAAAGAGTTGCACCCTTGTTTACAACCCATTGTTCACGAGGACGGATCGCGTAAAATTAATTAAACTTAAATTTAACTCCAAAAACCACTAAGTGTTTAAATTTTAGCTTTTCTGCAGTAATTTTTGGTTAGTTAACAAACTAAATAATCTTAGGAACGAAAAAGAGGGCAAAAAAAAATATATTAACCAGATGGCAAATTTTAAGAATTTTCCACCTCGCTGTCTTTGAAGGCCGATTTTAGCCAAAGTAGCCCCTATTAAGTACATTTTTTTTTATTATTATTATTTTGAAAGCTGAGAGTCTGGCACATTCTTGAAGCCTACTTAGGAACCATGAAATCACCTGTTTAAATTTTTAATTTAAAGTTGAAAATTAAGTCATACTTTACCGAATGTAAATTTTTCACTTTTGACTAACATTTTCATAACTTTCATCAAAGTTACGAAGCTGATTATTTTCGGAATAAAAGTACAATTCATGCAGGTTCAGTTGCAAAAAAAATGTCGTAAAAGTCTTCTAGTTTTTTTTATTTTGGTCAGTTCGAAAATTCTCAAAAAATCAGAGAAAAAATCGTAACTTGAAAACTATGAAAAGTCGCGGAAAATATATGGGGGTGGTTCGGATACCCCACAATACGAGGGACCTAAATTTTATTTTTGGACGTCAATGTTCCGGCCACCCTGTATACTTCCTACTAACGAGAGCGTAGTTTGTTGAAACTGAACATCTCGAAAATTAACGAAATGATAAGTCGACGTAATACTATCGCAATGGGATTTTTTCTCGCACTATATAGCGCCAGGAGTTGAACATCGTACAGTGTGTTTTGTCGTCGCACTGGGTGCACTCTGTTGGATCTACAATGCTTGCTCCAACACAGATACGTGAAAATACAGTGCGCGATAAAATCTCGCCGCGATATTTCCACGTCCGTGTGACTATCTACTAAGTATTGAACACATTTTCCATTCGTTGTACCTACAACATCTGCGTTTATATTATTAATGTTATTGTTTGCTGTGTTCCTCCTAATAACAAAACCAACGTATTCATAGCTTTGTTATTTGAATACCTACCTACTCACTGAATAAATACGAAATATATTCCATCGTTTGTTTATATCCATCTAATTCGCACAATGTTGATTTTAGGTCTTAACGAACAGACATTCTGTTTTGGGGTATACATAGATAACATAAATATTATTAGTCATCATTTCAGCCGAAAGATTTCCACTGCTGGACATAGGCCTCCCCCAAGCACCGCCATTTCGACCGGTTCTATGCTTCCCACATCCAGCGGATTCCTGCGCCTTCACCAGGTCATCGGTACATCTTGTAGGAGGTCTTCCAATGCTACGTCTTCCAGTACGCGGTTGCCACTGCAGAACTCTCCGGCCGACCCCATCGGCCATTTGTTCTGCGAGCTATGTGCCCTGCCCACTGCCACATTAGTTTGGCAATTATTAGTAGTAGCACAGCATAATTATAGTAGACTATAATAATATGTAAGAGCAGTGGTGGCCCGGTGGTAGGTTCGAAGGCGAACCCAGTCAGGCGTTTTACTTTGTGTAAATCATTTCATCACTACTGCTCTCAATATAGTAAAGGAACATCGTGAGGAAACCGGCATGTCCTATAACCGTGGTCCGCGTGGTAGAGTACGGCCCATTGCCTTTCATTGAGAGAAGTCCCAGCAGTGGGAAAATCATAGGCTGATTATGAATTATGAATGAATTTTATGTATTCGCCTGGATATCAGTAACTGAATAAATCACTCGTTGATAATTAAGTTAGTGTAGTCGGCGCGGCGCCGCAGCAGCTTGACGCACTCATATTGAATATTCATGCTAGACGACAGACACCAGATTATTTATACTGAACGCTAATGGGAGGCTGTTGACAGCATTATGGAGCTCACACCCGCGCTGTGTGTTAAGCTCTGCTCTACTTGTTGACTCCCATTCACTCACATAGCAACCCTCGCTCTACCATCAAGGGCCTTCAACATCATCATCAAAGTACAGAAGTCTCTGCCTGCGTCTTAGTTCCCTTCCACAGTTAACCCGTCTGCCTTCTAAACAAGATGCATCTTCTGGGCACGCTCGATGTATCATAGACCTCATCAATCGCTTTCCGTCGTGCGTGATCGAGATCAAGAGCAGCGCCATTTAGGAATAAAATAATTTCAGCCGAAAGATGTCCACAGCCGAATACAGGTCTCCGCCGAGCACTGTCACCTAAACCGGTTCTGTGGCTGTCGCATCCAGCGGATTTTTGCGGCCAGGTCATCCGTCCATCTTATGGGCGGCTTCCCAACGCTCTGTCTTCTAGTACGCGGTCGCGGCCCGGTCTGTTCTGCGAGCAATGTGCTCCTCTCACTGCTACTTAAGTTTGGCAATTCTTCCGGCTATGTCGGTCATTTACGGATCTCGTCATTTGTGCTTCGATCGCGTAGGGAAACTCTAAGCATCGCCCTTTCAATTGTCCTTTGGGTGACTGTCAGCCTTCGTATGCGAGCGCACAATTTTCACTGGCGACACGCACTGGTCAAAGACTTTCGTACCACTAGACCTGCGAGGCAGTCTGTCTATTCAGGATATAATTATCCATAGGTCCATGCATAGCCCTCTCCATTGCCCTTTGGGTGATTTTCAGCCGTCGTATGAGGCTCATTGTGAACGACCACGTTTCAGTGCCATAAGTCATCACTGGCAATATGCATTGGCCGCCATCAATTCAATTGTGAAATTGTAAATATTCATCCCTCCCGTATTTGCATTAGAAAATTGTACGTCTCACTGAATAATACATAAGCAAAGATTACGGAACACAAGCAAAGCAGCAACATCCTACTTCTTTAACATTAACAAGGATCTGATACCGACGCTCAAAGGGAAAAATAAATTGATACATTTTGCCTTTTGCCTGTTAATTTACGTATTTAAACAGCGGGTTTACTCATTTATATTATGTTGGCGCTCAATGATGACGTGAATGGAGCGGACTTGTTGATTGTGCAGCTAACGTTAATCACTTTAATTTAATTAATTAATCATTAAAAAAACATTTGTTTAAACTAGGCTGATGTCGCAAAACGCCCAGTTAGAAGAACTTGATTCTATTCAATTTTAGGTAAGTAACTAACATTACTAAACACAAAAATACAAGTCAATTATTTGCCATAATATTTCAGCTAGCACACGCCAATATACCAACAAAACATAGTAATTAAACTCAAGTAGGAAAAAAAAACGTGTGGCACTCGGAGACTGCCGCGGTAAAGCTATTGCATAGCATTTTTTATCAACTTATGCAATTATAACGAAAATAACCTAACACCCCCAGTATCCCCCCCGAGTGGGTTCCCGCATTGTCGTTGCGGGGGGGCTCAGTAACCGTGGATTCCGGCCACGGTGAAGCCAAGAGGAACCCAAAGGTGGGGCCGCTCGTCAGGGCTTTTTCCTCAAAGCCGACGACGTAGCGGCCAAAAAGTAGGTTGCGGTGAGGTGCACCGCAACTGAGGTGGGCCGCGATGTCGAATGGGAGGCATCGCGGCTGAGGGTTACGGGCTGCGGTAGAGGAGGAGTGCCGGTGCTTCTGAGCAGCGCTCTTCCCTTCCGTGGCCTGGACGGGGCCGCCACCGTTTGATGGCGGACGCGGTGGGGCCGCAGGGGAAGAGGAGTGTCGGTATAGCGTCAGCCGCTCTCCCTATCCCCTGCGGCCGAAAAGTGGTAGACGGGACGGCGCGTTGTGTTCTACACGCGCGCCGTCAATGATGTCAGCAACCACCGGTGGGGTCCGCAAGGGCCGATGCCTGCCAGGGGTGCGGGTTTGTTCGAGAGAGATACCACGGCCCCTGGCATACGGGCTACTGAGGGAACACGGGTGGGTTTTAGTCAGTAAAAGTCTGACACGCCCTCCTGCTCTACTCAGCAGGAGAAGTCATTTGATGATTTCCCACCCAAAAAAAAAAAAAAAAAAAAAAAACACCCCCAGTATGAAATGGCTAAAATACTGCTAAAACGGTGAGAAAATTTCATAAACGATCCATAAATATACGATGTTGTGTATGAAAATTCAAATAAAGCAGTCAAAATTGCAATTTTAACATGTCATTCCTCCGTTGCTATGCAACTGTCCGACCTGTTGCTAGGCATTGCTAGGCATAGTAACGGAGTTAGGTTATTTACGTTACAGAATTTCTGGATTCGGTCTCCACGCTCAAGGCCCGCGATAGAAGCCATGCAATAGCTTAAAAGACGTAAACATAACTCAATACCACATCACCGTATCCAGGAGGTTTTCTCCCGAAGCAAGAAATTCGTAGGTTCGACCAAAGCTACGGGCATTTCCCCTCCTATATCACCTACGTACATAAGATTAATTTGGGGCCCAAATAGGGTATTTTCCAATTTGATAAAAACTGTTTTAATTTGAAGATTGGGACGACATAAAACAGAAAAATAAAAATAAATTTATTCGTATCATTTTCTCCATTAAAAACAATTAAAATCACATTTATTTTTCGTTGTTTTGAATTTACCGCCAAAAAGCTCCTTACGATGAGTTTTTATCACGTGACATCGTGACGTCAGCTTTGTGTAAACATCACCAGTACAAATACTTAGTTTGGCGCAGTTTTAGAAGTATTTGTGCACAGAGGCACCGCACACCAGTGATTTCACTTTCTATCCTTATAAAATCTTGTTAATTATAAACACGACACTCACTTGTTTACTTACTAACTACTTTAGTTTACACATAGTTGATAAAAAGTCATCGTAAGGAGTGTTTTGGCGGTAAATTCAAAACAACGAAAAATAAATTTGGTTTAAATCGTTTTTAATTGAGAAAATGGATATTAATCAATTTATTTTATTTTTCTGTGACATACTTCGTCCTAATCTGCAAATTAAAATAGTTTTTAATAAATTGGAAAATACCCTATTAAGAATGAATGACACCAGGATTTGACAGTCGTCCTTACTTCCAATTTGTTTTTATTCATCCGAAAGTGAATTAGTCGAGAGTAGGGTTCACTACAAAGTATCGAAAAACTTTCGAATGGGCCCGTATCTTTGTTGACGAAACTTAGGGGCTTAGAACGGCACCTAAAATGCAGGTTCTGTATCGGTTCTTGGCCTTTGGGTACCCAGGCATCGGTTCAAGACGGGTACTGGTACCTACTTACTGCACCGAACAAGACAATCAATCTGCCTTTTCCCGACTATGTCGGCTTCCAGTCTAACCGAATGCAGCTGGATACCAGTATTTTACATGGAGCGAATGCCTATCTGATCTACACAATTTAGTGACTGGGTAATATAATAGCCCCTCGTAAAACTGGTTGTCAGACTTTCGGGCTTCTGACGACCCGTAACGATTGGCAAAGATCCACATATGACGGCCGAGACCAACGGCGTGCTTTCTGAGACACGGATGGGTTTTGATATGTCAAAATGGTCCCTCTTCCACTGGCCGACTGCGGCAAGCGTAGCTTGAAACTGATCGATCGACCCATGAGGATGTTATTAGGCAGCGACAAGCCACTAACCCCAACTAATAATGCATTCTATTTCGATGACCACAATGCAAATGGTGCGATTTGCATTATGATGTTCTAATTACAATATGTGGTAGGTACTAATTAGTATTGGTTTCACTAGTAACAGACATTTATGTTCCGCAACTTGACCTTGATTTGTTTAAATAATTTGGATTAACGTCCATAAGCTAGTCCGTAAATGATTTACATTCAATACTGAAATTAAGTTCAGTTTCAATCGTGTTGAACATGCCAACACAATAGTAATGTATTTTAGAAATGATTAGTGATAAGTATTTAAAATTGTAAAATTGTTTGCATACATATACAATTAAGCTTTTTCTATATGATAAAATAAACAGTGGGTTAAAACTGTGGTGGCCCTCCGGAACCGGCCGCGACGAATTGTAGGTCCTAGGTTTGAACCCAGACATGCGCTTTACTTTGGAAGAAACGTGAAAAAAACGGGATGTCCAACAACGAAAAAAAATTGGAAGACATGTGATGTGATGGTGCACGTGATGATAGCTAAGAATACAGGTCACGGCTTGACTTAACCTACTAGTTAACATTGTAGCATTAGTATAATACTGTGTCGCAGTCATTAACGCCCACCTCCACAAAATCGAAACAGAATCAAAACTAAAAGACGAAAAATTAAATTAAAAATAAAATTATATAAAATTAAAACTTATCAATATTTTCATAGCCTTCAATGAAATTAAATGACCTTAAGAGGGTTGTGTTGATGGATTTAATTGTTATAGTTCTGTAAAGCCGTATTAATTTGTCGAAAGAACGAATTAATACGGCTTTACAGAACTATAACAATTAAAACCATCGCGTCGCGAATCATATTTTATCCAAGATACAACCTGACAGTCCCAAATTGCATTAAACGGAAGAAAATTTGAATTTCCCGAGCTACCTTGGCGCATCCACCTCAAGCATCACCATTTCCGTGGCCCACGATGGACAACGGTATAACATGGACATAAATAACATTCTTATGGATATTTCAATGAGATGCCTGTTTCTGACAGGCTCGGTGTTGAGCCGCTTTGTTCTTGATCGCTCCTCTTTCAATCCTCAATATCCCGGGATATTGAAGACCGGCCGCTGTTTGTACAATGTATTACCTATTTCCAACAAAACAGGATAATATCTATAACAAGATGAAAGAGAGAATTTAATCAAAATCCCCGTGTACATGTTGGCCGCGGTACAACAAAGGAACAGGAACGTACCTAAAGCTAATTATATTCCAACAACTGAAAGAAAAAATGTACAAACATTTTAATATTTGCCGAAGAAAACAAGATGTTTGCTCCGCTGTATAACTTATACTACGAATGTTTTCATGAAAGTGGAGCGGCGAGAAGAAAAGATGGCGTTCCGAAGGAATCTCTCCTGAGTGCCATCCGTTCTCGAATCTATCTCAAGCCGCTTGATACCTGCGCCGCATTTTGTTAACTGGCTCAAATTGAAGAAAAAACGCATTCGAGGGAATAATTCTACTTAACGAAATGTGAAAAACAGCGGCGGCCAGTAGTGTTGCGCGTGATCTAACGGTATCGTTTTAGAACGGTTTTGAATAAAATAAAAATAAATCATAATCATTCCGTGTGACATCTACTAACCCGCACTGGGCTCGCGAAATGGATTACGGCTGGATTGCTCGCTTTCACTGAGAGGAGCTTCGTCCCAGCAGTGATGAGTTGGTGACATCATAGGCTAACTAGCTTTCGCCAGCTGCTTTACCCGCGTGGAGGTCGAAAATTATCCCACGCGAACGTACTACCGGGATAAACATTATTCTATGTGTTAATCCAGGTTATGAACTATCTTTCTGCTAAATTTCATCCAAATCCGTTCAGACTGTTTTGCGTGATTGAGTAGCAAACGTTCAAACATCGAAACATACAAAGTTTAACATCGACACAGATCTCCACCAATGTTTAATAGACACGTTTTACTCACGTATTTACCACTATCGTCTGTCCCCAGGAGCGCCTGCTGCTGTCGGTGCTGCCGCGCCACGTCGCCATGGAGATGAAGGCCGACATCGCCAGCCAGCCGCGCCAGGAGCAGTTCCACAAGATCTACATCCAGCGCTATGAGAACGTGAGGTACGTAGCATAGGACCATTTACATTTCACCCTAATTGTTTTTATTGGACTCTTTTGTCCCAACTTCTATGGCCTACCTACCTAAGTAACCTAAGAAACCTAATTACATTAAAAAAAAAATTGCCGATAAGATGCTGGTAGGGATCTTGACCGTACTTCTGAGATTATCCTTATATCCATGTTATATCCACTCCTCAATCACCTCAGGAAATCTCGCCCCCTTGTGGCGACGTCACTATTTGCTAGCGACCGCTTTCGGGAGCTCATTATTGAGTGTGCACTTGCATTATTAAGGTGAGTTCAGCTCCTGCCATTTTTATCCGTGTATTACATAACATTGATCTGAGGGGGTAATAGGTCCTGGGTGCGATAGCCAGGTCGGGAAAAATGTTATTGAGTTATTCTTACTGTAATTACTGAGTGGCATCCCGCAACCCGGATGTACGCCCGGTCGATAGCATTACTGGCGATGCGGGTGTACACCCGGTAGGTAGGTAGGTAGGTACACCTCTACCCAACCTTGCGGGGAAACAAGTATCTTTTAACATTGCAAAATCCCCAATCACAATAATTGATGCCTTGTAAATAGCATCCAATACTTACTCGATTACTCCATTACTCTTAGATAGGTTGCATGGTCAATTTTAACAGCATCATCTGCCTGGCCTTTTCCCAATTATTTTAAGGTCGGCTTTCAGTCTAACCAAATGCAGCTGTATACCAGTATTTTACATGGAGTATCTGCCTATCTGACCTCCACAACCCAAGTACCGAGTATTACGATTACCCTTGGTAACACTGGTTGTCAGATTTTCGAGCTTCTGACGACCCGTAACGACTATCAAAGATCCACGAATGACAGCCGGGACCAAAAGCTTAACGAGCTTACCGAGGCACGGAAAGGTCTTGGTACCTATGTAAAGATGGTCACCCATCCACGTACTAACCGTGGCAAGCGTAACTTAACCTGATTGATCGACCCGTAGAACATAACATAATCAGCCTATAATGTTGCCATTGCTGGGACACAGGCGTAATCCACCACGCGGGCCCAGTGTGGGTTGATAGATGTCACATGTCTTCGAATATTTGGTTCCAGAACATGCCGGTTTCCTCACGATGTTTTCCTTCACCGTTTTGAGAGCAGTGATTATGAAATAATTTACAACAAAGTACAGCGCCTGTCTGGGTTCGAACCTAAGACCTACAAATTGTAAGTAAGAAGTTGAATTTCAACAACGTCAGTCCATACGTCGCCTGGTGAGCACGTACCTAACAAGTTGCGAATGCTGTGCGCGGCCTCTACCTTGGTGCATCCTCTAATCAACAAACTTAATGTTAGAGCTAGTCGGAGCCTTATCCCTGCTGAGGCTGCGCTACAAGAAATCGCAAACTTATAACGAACTTAACTTTACATGCATCGTATCTTAATTCTGTTTAGTTGACACATTCCGTAGAACTAACATGTTCATATACTCGTAAGATAGCATACCTTCTTCACAGTGTATGTGGAAATGTTTCTATGTGTTTGTAGCGATAGCGATGAAGAACAACGACTATCTCGAATCTAGGATTAGTTTCATTAAGTACTTCATTTATGAACCAAAGTCATAACATTTATGTAAAACTAGCTTTTTCCAGCGACTTCGCCCGCGCGGAACTTTCATCCCCTATTTAACTCTCTTAGGGGTTGAATTTTGAAAAATCCTTCCTTAATCCCTGTCTACATTATAAAGGGAAACTGTGCAAAATTTCAGCTTTCTAGGTCCAAAGGATTGGGCTGGACGTTGATGAATCAGTCAGTCAGGACTTTTCTTTTTAACCGATTTCCAAAAAAGGAGGAGGTTATATGTATATGTTCCACTGTATTTTTTTTTTTTTAATGTATGTTCATCGATTTCTCCCCATTTTTGGACCGATTCTCAAAATTCTTTTTTTATTTCAAAGACTCCTGAAGTGGTCCCATTGGCACCAAATCAGGATTTTATGATGGAATCCCAGGGAAATCGAGGGCAACCCTCAAATTTTGTAGGTATTAACAATGTTTTTCATAATATTTTCTATAGCTATTGAGACATTTGCCTATGGTCATCATCATCTCAAGACGCTGAGCTGTTGAAGGAAGGTACAACTCTTTAACGGTTAGGAGTTAGGTGGAGGTTCGGGCATAACTCCGTCATATATAGACCGATTTGCAAAATTCTGTTCGAAAGGGGTTTATTTCGAAATGGTCCCATTTAAATTTCATATAGATCAGATGATGCGTGCCGGAGACAGAATCAGAATTTTTTATTTGTAAAACATAGGTAGGTTAAGGTCAAGGTCTAATAATTATTATACATGTCGCACTATGTTTTCTCATTGATGACATACAAATATCAGCGAAAGCTATTTTACATATACAATATATTTTAAAGAGGTAGTGTTTTATCATTTATATAATCATCAAGGGCATAGTAACATTTATCTAATAATAATTTATGTAAACACTTTTTGAATTTTTGTAATGTTAAACGCTTCTAATAACATTGGGTATTTTATTATAGATTTTGGAGCAATACCAAAAAAGCTCTTTTTCATCAATGCAGTATTGCATTTTGCCGTACACAATTGGTTTTCATATTGACTACGGATTGGGATTTTCTTAACTGCTGACAATTTAGTAAATAAATTTGGATTTGATTTTACAAACAAAGCAACTTCTAATAATATATATATATACATATAGCTGGTAATGGTAAAATCTTAAAATAGGGAATGCAGCTGTCTGTTGGTTGTAGATTATACAAGGATCGTATGCATCTTTTTTGCATTCTAAATATAAGTTCCCTATTTGTTGAATGTCCCCAAAAGATAACACCATGTCGTAGAGCAGAGACTACAAGTCCA
This sequence comes from Polymixis flavicincta, assembly GCA_949987655.1. Taxonomy (NCBI): domain Eukaryota; kingdom Metazoa; phylum Arthropoda; class Insecta; order Lepidoptera; family Noctuidae; genus Polymixis; species Polymixis flavicincta. The sequence goes on along the minus strand of OX465171.1, from coordinate 1,151,355 downwards.
TGATAAGCTGTTAGTAGAGTCTCAGTATTAACTCTCTTGGACAGTTGGAATAGAAGTTAAGCAGATCTCTTGCACATTTCGTCTAGGTGTGGTTTCCAGGTTAATTTGTGATCAAGAATTTTGCACACATGACTTCTTCTATTTTACAGTCATTATAATTTATATCTAATGGTGGGTTTTCACGCCGCTAATGAAATTGCATCTCCTTGCAATTTTGGTTTTAGTCAAATTAATTACGAGATTGTTATTATTTAGCCAGTTAATTATATTATGTAGAGAGTTTTTGATTTCGTTCTGATAACTGGTAGGATCTGTGCATTCTATTATAGCCGTACTGTCATCAGCGAAAAGTACCATTTTATTCTTTGAATTTTTTGGGAGATCGTTAATATAAATAAGGAAGAGTGGGGGCTCCAGCACGCTACCCTGGGGTACGCCATATTTAACGTATCTTTCTTCAGATAAATAAATCGTTTCTAATTTACTTTTAGGGCGAATTCTAGAAATTTATGTGCATTGTGTCCTATCACTCAGATATGATTCTAACTCTTCGAAAAATGACAGCAAATTAACCGTGATTGCTGCTATATCATAACTATGCAGGATGATGAAATTTCGAATTGGTGTGGGGTAGGTACTATCACTAAAAAGTGAAAAATAACTTTTTTCATTAAAAAAGCAACCGACTTCCAAAAAACACTGGAAAGTGAAAAATAACTTAGTGTTTTTTGGAAGTCGGTTGTTTTTTTTCTTTTTTTTTCGAATAAAGTTTTTATTTATACATATAGATAGGCACATAAAAGGCACTGGAACAAAATTATCTATTTATTAATACTTGAAGCAAAAACTTTGTGCCCCTTTTTACAAAAATTACGCAGTCGGAGGAGTATGAAATTTGGCAAAACTTTATAGAGAAGGAGTTGCCAAAAGCTAATAATATTTGAATAATAATGATGCATTAAAATACATTTAGTTATATCGACCACTGGGCGACCAATTATAAAATTAAATTAGCAACCAGTTTGATTTTGTATAAATTGTTCTATGGAGCAGGACCAGCATGTTTCCAAGCATTCTTATCTTGGATCCCCTAATTTGTAACATGCATGTTTATAAAGTGTACGTTTAATATGAGTGAGTGAGCCCAAAAGTCTGACAACCAATCTTTCCAAGGGGTATTATATAGTATTACCCAGTTATTGGGTTTTGGAAGTCAGATAGGCAGTCGCTCCATGTAAAATTACTGGTATTCAGGTGTATCCGGTTAGACTGGAAGTCGACCTCAACGTAGTAGGGAAAAGGCTAAGCAGATGATGGTGACTTGTAATGTGAGTTTTGAACTTTCTTTGATATAATTGCAACATATCACAAGGTATTTTGCTGTCACATATTAACACAGTGACTGCCTCGTAGGTGTAGTGGCTGCAAGAATGAGATCGTGGGTTCGGTTCCCTGGTCGGGCAACGAGTTATTGGGTTTTTCTTTCTGGAATTTCTTTTACATTTCTGGAAAATATCGTTAGGAAAGTATTGAGCATGAATGTCGATGGCTATAAGAGAGACCAAGGAAACGATGGATGGATGATCTGAATAAATGATGACATGGTTAGAAAAGGTTTGACTATCGAGATGACTAATAGTGAAGAGAAGTGTGGAAGAGAAAGACATGTTGCGCCGACCACAAATATATTGGGTTCCGTTATCACAATTTATTTGTGGTCGGCGTTCAGAAGAATTATGATGATGATGCTATCTGGTAGGTCTCAGTAGCAGCCCGGGGGCTGGATTTGTGCCCGGCTGATGGCAATAGGCTGGCCCTCTACTAAGTGGGACTTAAAACATAATTAGCGAAATGTGAATACTACAGGACACCTCTGCCCAACTCTTCGGGAAAATAAGGCGCGATGATATGTAATGTTAATGTTAGTACCGAGTGAGCTGCACATCGTGTGTATGGTTGTTGTTGCAATTTTGAGTATCGGGATCAGTGTACAATGTTCCCAATGCTGGTACAATAGCCTCCTCTCTGTCACATGGTTACTTGCCCGGATTGGAACCACTTAGCGAGGCATTAACCAATACTTAGTCCATCACGACATTATGCAAGTAGGTACACTATAGCAAAAGCGATGTAATGTAAAATGTACCTACAAGTTTATGACATCATCCTCTGCCTAGCCTTTTCCCAACTACGAGTATGTTAGGGTTCGCTTCCAGTCTATTCCATATACAGCTGATTACCAGTATTTTAAAAACAGCGACAACCTATCTGATCTCCACAACCTGGTAAGCCTGGTTGCTAGCTTCTGGTGACCGTGATAACGACTGTTAAAGATGTACAAATGGCAGCCGGGACCAAAGGCTTAACGTGTTTTCCGAGGCACAGAGAGGTTTCGGTATAACAAGATTGTCACCTATGCACGGACTAACCGTTGACAAGCCGCAAATAGACATATAAGTATTGCATGTACAAGGAAGTGCTCGTAGCACGTCGCCTACGAAGGTCTACGAAGCGTAACTCCTGGGCTACGCCTGTCTTGCTTGGTTCAGAAACTCAGAACAGACACGAATAATTACTGAAGGGAACAATAATTACCTTTGTAAACAAACATAGAATTATATCTACAAGTTTGTAACATGTTGTAGCGTACAGCGTAGATTGCTTTGTCGCTCGGCACCGCGTCGCACCGTGTCTTATCGTGTCGTGTCGTGTCGCCCCACAACCCACAATATGTTTTTGATCCCCATACATTTACGAGCACCAAATTACAAGCAACGCCTGAATAGACAGCGTGTAAAAAGAAATTGTTTTTCTTTATGTATTCCCTCCTTCGTACATAACACGAGTACTCGGTCTCTTTGTCGCGTTATGTCAATATTACGTACGAGTATTTATAGGGCACAATCACGTTGAGTCATCGAGTGAACGAGGGACGACGCTAATTACTAACGATGGCTACTTCATTGCAAAAATGATTATAGGAATGTGAACTTATGGAATGGTTTGTCTGTAATGTAATTCGTAAACATTGAAAAGGATTGACTTATGAAATTGTCTGTTTATTCTGCCATATTTATCTAATGACTGTCGCCGTCAGCGGCAAAGACAACTGCATGCAGCTGACGAAGTTTCGCCAGCTAAGCACTTACCTACACTGTGACGACGACCATTTTAAACGTTTTGCTTCATACGATGCCTCATTACGTTGGAGTTCTGTTATCATATTCGTATGTCTCTAAATAGGGTGACTGGTAATTAGTGACCGACGTTTAAACACATCAGGTGTTCCCTACATTTTGACTAGTTATGCGAACATAAATGTACGGAACAGCAGATTTTTTTTTTCGCGATTTTACGTTTGGTCCCGTAGTAAAAGTTGTTCATTATGATGAATACAATCATGTGTTTAAATGTCGGTCACTAATAACCAGTCACCCTATATATTCAAACTAATATTTCTCTCCAATACTCAGTCATCGAAATGCTAACAGCTAACTGATTTATAGGTTCCAAAATACTATTTCCATACAATCGATATATCATCTGCATTGGAGCCACTTGCCAACTATGTTGGAGCCAGTCTAACCGAATGCAGCTAAATACAGTACCCGCGCGATAAATATTGCACATCGACCTTTGGAAAGAGACAATCGGCTAATTTCGACTTCGTAGAGCGTTATCTCTATCGCACACTACCTATGTGAAGATTTGTCAGTCATTGTTCAAGTGCGATAGAGTGTGGTTGCGTCCAGTTCAAAATATATCTTTGGAGTTGTTAACACCCCCAAATTGAAATAATTTAAATTTGTACTATGGCATCTGTGGCATTGGTGTCTATGGTATTTTATTTTACCCCAACCTAAAGCCATCACATATAGAAAAATTGGTGTATTTTATAAAAAGAATAAAAAATATATCAAAAGAAGCAAATCATAACATCAGCCAGTTTGGAAGGCTAGTTCGACATTTGTATTTCGTAATATAATTTATTGCTTATTTTTGTATAGAATCAAGTTCTTCTAACTGAAAATTCAGCTGTGCTGCTGGACAGTTTATTGTGCCACTTCTTCTTCCCTGCTAAAGCACTCGGGAGTGGTTAAAGACGAGCGTTTGGGGGTATTATCCCATTTAATTTTGTCGTTAAAAAAGTGCTGAATCTCAGCCTAGTTTAAATGAATGACTTTTTAGAATTTATTTATAATGACAAATGTTGTTGTGTACTGTCTCTGCATTAAGGATAATCTTGATTGCACGATGCCGGATCGTTTTACACCAGCTGTGGTCGTCACCACCACATGTAGCTACATGTGGTGGTGACGACCACAGCTACAGTACATTTGCTATGTAGTCCAAATGGCAACGTGGTGAAGTGATCCGCGTGTCTCAAATGTTCATGGTGATATGTAGACAGGTAGGCAATCTAGAAACACAACCTTAACAAACTATACACCTAAACCTTCTTCATTAATTATTGTCTTATAATATGTAGTGTTATTTTATTTTATCCATTAGTTTTTATAGTCAACGGTGAGAAGCTTTTTTTTTTGGCTGGGAAATCATCAAATAACTTCTCCCGCTCTGGGTGGAGCAAGAGGGCGTGTCAGACTTTTACTGACTAGCCCGTATGCCAGGGGCTGTGGTATCTCTTTCGAACAAACCCACCCCCTGACAGGCATCGGCCCTTGCGGGCCCCATAATTTTTTGTGCTGACATCTCTTTGAGGCGCGCGTGGAACACAACGTGCCGTCGACTTGAGCTTGGTCCTTACCGGACAGCGAGCTACCCATTACTCGCGCCATTACATGTGGCAATGGCGCGAGGACCTTTGCCTCCAGATCCCATGGCGGTAATCCGGCTTGGAGGCCCGCCGCCTCGCCGGAGATCGTGCGATATCCTCGGATCATTCGGATGGCCATGACCCTATGGGACGCCCTCAACCGGCGAGCTGATTGTCGCCTCAATGTAGGCGCCCACACCGGCGCCCAGTATAGGGCCATGGGCCGCACGATCCCCGCGTAGAGCCTCCGGCAGGAGGCGTTTGGCCCCCTAGATTGGGCAAGAGCCACTGCAACACAGCCCCGGCCCGCTCCAGTCTGGGAGCCAAACGGCGGAAATGCTCCGCGAAGTTCCACCGGCTGTCGAGGACGAGTCCTAGGTACTTCATCGTCGACTCGACGCCGATGTGAACCCCTCCCACCGTTATCTGAGAACCCGTCGGTGGCGCATTCCGAGGACCATGAAACCACATGGCCTCGGACTTGTGCAAGGCCACCTCGAGTCCCAGTTGCCGGATCCTATCGACGATTGACGCAACCCCTTGTGTCGCTAAGTCGGCCGCCGCCTGGTACGACCTCCCTTGCGCCAGGACCAGCGTGTCGTCAGCGTAGCAAACTACACTGACGCCGCTAGGGAGGTCGGCGCGCAGCACCCAGTCGTACCCGATGTCCCACAGATACGGCCCCAGGACCGATCCCTGTGGGACACCGCACGACATCTCTCGCCGGTTCCACTCTCCAAGGTGACCGGGGTAGTTAACGGCCCTGTCCGTCAAATAGGCCTCGGCCACACGACAGAGGTAGGTCGGCATCCGGTGATACCGGAGTGCCTTCCTGATGCAACTCCAGGGCAGGGTGTTGAAGGCATTGGCGATGTCCAGAGACACCGCCAAAGCGACCCCACCCCGGGCCACAGCATCCCCCGTCGTGAGGGCTCGCACGCGCATGATGGCATCCACCGTGGAGCGCCCCCTGCGGAAACCAAACTGGCTCTCCGGCCCCACCCGCAAAAGCCGCCCGAAGAGGAGGTCTGCAATTACTCTTTCAAAGAGCTTGCCCACCTCGTCGAGCAGCACGATGGGCCGGTAAACGGACGGAGAGTCCGCTGGCTGCCCCGGCTTCTTAATGAGGACCAGTTTCCCCGTCGTCCAGCGAAGTAGATACTGGCCTAAGCGCATGCTTGGAGGAGTCTAAGCATGCGCTTAGGAACCCTCTTAGTCGAGGCCCGAGAGCCTTCAAGGCCAGGACCCAGTTTCTGGTTACTTGTAGATATCACTAGCCGCTTTCTTAATCTTGTTTCTGTCTCCAGCCATGTCCTTCCAAACCCTGATTCCCATGTCGAAGTATTTCATGTCCTGTTTTAGGTTGTCGTTCCATGTGTAAATCAGTCGTCCGACCGTTCTTAGCTTTGGCCTTATGTTGCATTGCTGCATGCAATAGGTGTGGTTTATCTTGTCTGAAGATGTGTGCTAAGTAGGTAGCACATCCTGTGATTCTTGTTGCGTTTTGTTACGGTTTTTCCGTCTAAGATTTAGTGCATTTTCTTACTTTTTGGTTTATTCCTGGCGTGGTTAATCAAGTCTCTCATGATAACACGTTCATATCTCCTGAGTCTTTATCTGGGCACCTTGGTAGGGTAGATACTTTTAACCCATTCGGTACACAAGTCTAGCTAACTTCCAGTCCATCTTTGAGTTTACTATGAATGGTAGTAATGATTTGGCGTTTCTCGTGGTCTGTTAGCATCGTTTTCTAATGGTGCTTTTTCTGTTTAATGTGGATGTTATGTATTTGATTACGTTCACTGTTGGTAAACTTATTCCATTAAGGATGACGTTGGTCGTTTGCTGTGATGTTATGGGGCCCTTAATATTTTTTTTTGTTTTTGTTTCGTTTATTTGGAGGCTTACGATATTTAGTAAAGGTGTAATGTGGTATAAGATGCGCTCTAGTCCTTCTAGATCATCTGTAATGAGAATAAGGCCGTCCGCAAATGATAATACAAATAACGGTATTTTTATTTTTAAATTTAAGAATATGCCTCCGACTGCATGAGATTGCATATAGTATTTAGTCTAATATTCATCCTTTTTAAACAAGTTGCTTGTTTGCATCTTTTAGAACTAGAATTGAGAGAACTAGAATCAATTCTATTTTAATGTAAAATATTGACATTCAAAAGTGCCTTTTAAGTGCCTAATTGAATTAAATGCTTTGACTTTTTTTAATTACCTAAAGTTCACTTTTTAGGCAGCCAGTTTTTTTTTTTAGTTTTCGCTGTTGTCTGCCATATACACTTAATGTAATTAATGAATAATCATGTAGTTTATGTTGTAACGTTGACTATTTTTTTGCGTTTTTTTTTATTATTTTAGAATTTTTCATTCCAAATTACCTGTTAACATAAAAGTTGCAAGCTATTTATGAAACCCTTAATTTTGATACCCTATTCAATGGGTTTTGAGAAAATATTTTTTTTTAGAATCACAATGTGGCGCCAAAAATCGGGCATTTTTTTTTTTCATTTTGGTATACCCAGTGTCACTCTCACAATTAAGACGAATCTAATGGCACCTTCGAAGCTGAAATCGCGATCTAGCCGTTAAGGCTACAGAGCGTGCCAAAGAAATATACGTACATACATACAAACACTCGAAAAACATAACCCTCTTTCTGGCGCAGTCGGGTAAAAAGGCGAGGGGACAGGGGGCACCCTTGTTTAACTCCTTTTCCTTTGACAATCCACTTGCTTTGCTGACCGCACCATTTGATGCATTTTCTTTCATTCAAGCATACCTTTACTATCCTGTTGGTCATCGATTTGTTTGAGTTTGAACTGCGCTTGGTAAGTCTGGTTTTCAGACTTTCGTGCTTCTTCGAATACCCGTAACGACTGTCAAAGATCCCCGAAAGATAGCCTATACACCAACATCGCCTATCGTGTTTTCCGAGGAGGGGTTTCGGTTTGTAAAGATGGTCACCCATCCGCGAAAAGCGTAGCTTAGCGATCAATCCATCCGTGCGGTCATTATTACTTAGACACGAATCCACTGTCAATAAAAACAACCTTTATACATTGTTTACTTTGAACAAAAAGGTTTTAAGTATTTACCGGGTTTTCGTCGGTTGATTACAATTTGCCGTCGTGTAATCCTTCGCCGTCGGTCGCGTCGGTCAAATTGGGCGGCGGAGTGGGGGGGAGTGTCATTAAGTCTTACTGGAGCTGATCTGTCCGAGCACTCGGATTGGCGTAATTGTTGAGACCAGTATAAAGTGCTTCAAACTGGCCTCTTTTTACCAAGTAATTGATTAAATACAGTATTGTTTTTGGCTGCCTCGTAGGTCTAGTGGTCGCAAGCGCTCCTGATTCCCAGGTCGGTAAACTGTTGTTGCGAAAACCATGTTTAAGCCGTTGATCCCAGCTATCATAAGGTCAATCGTAAATCTAGATATTACACCTTATACACTGGGTTATGGAGATTAGATAGGCAGTCGCTCCATGTTAAATTGGTACTCAGCTGCATCCAGTCATGCTGGAAGTCGATCCCGGAAAAGATTTTACAAAACGGCGGTCCACCAAGAGAAATAAAAAAGATGTCTCTAAGCACCAGTGAAGGGTGATTTTATGGGAGAGGCAAGCCAGAGCCGAAAAAAAAACAACCAAAAAGAATTGTTCCTGAACATTTTCAAGTGATCGGCTAAATACTAAATCTACATTATATCAAAATCAAAATCAAAAGTCGTTTATTCAAACTAGGCTGGTGTCAGCGATTTTTGAACGTCAACAATCACAAAAGACAGTTCCCCAAAAACGCCCACCCTTCGACACTTCCTAGTGCTTTAGCTGGGAAGAAGAAGTGGCGCAACAAACTCCCCAGCAGCACAGCTGTCTGTTATGTTAGAAGAACTTGATTTTATACAATGGTAGGATACGAAATATAAAAAATTAAAATTGTTCTAGATACAATAGACCAATTATCGAGGTCGCTAGCTACATCTTGCAATTTAACTCATTATTAAAAATAAAAAACAATGAGTAGATTATGTCAACACTAAGTAAATTCAAATGAATTTATACAGTCAAATAAAAACAAACAATTAAGTTAATAAAGATATGACCTGTCAGTAGGCAAGGAAACTCTGGTGAAAGAACACAAACATTGTCTTGAGTTAATCACAGCGACCAACTATTCTTATCGTTTAAGTAGTCGTTGATTGAATAGTATGCCTTTGCGCAAAGGTTGGATTTTACTTTAGCTTTAAACGCATTAAAATTCAAATCTAGCACAGAAGAGAGAAGCTTGTTATAAAAGGTTATATCAAGACCAATAAATGAGTTATGAACCTTATGAAGCCGGTGAAAGGGAGCACGTAGTTTATCCTTATTTCTAGTATTAATATTATGAAAATCACTGTTTTTAGTGTACAAGTGTTATGTTTTGCCTTATATATAAAATGTTGGCCAAGATGAATTGCGATGCCACGGTGAGTATACCAATATCTTTAAAAAAATCTCTAAGAGAACCTCTAGCACCTAGTTGATAAATTGCTCGAACAGCTCGTTTTTGAAGAACAAAAATATTTTGAATACCTGCGGCTTTGCCCCACAGCAGAATGCCGTAGGACATAATGCTATGAAAATAACTAAAATAGACTAACCGCGCTGTGTCAACGTCAGTGTATTGTCTTACTTTCCTGACGGCGTAGGCGGCCGAACTGAGCCTTCCCGCTAGGCTTGATATATGTGAACCCCACTGAAGTTTGGCATCTACTGTTATGCCTAGAAAAACTGCCGAGTCTACAGTCTCAAGTACCTCATTATCTACGACGATGTTCGGTCCTAGATTCTTAACATTCGGTAAGGCGAACATTATACATTTAGTTTTCTTGGCATTGAGAACTAGGTTATTATTTGTGGTAAACCAATCCGTAACCATTGCGAGTGCACTATTTACGTCGTCAAAATCTTGTCTATTCCTATCTACTTTAAAGATAAGAGAGTTATCATCAGCAAACAGTACGATGTCACAGATACCCTTTAAATAGAATGGTATGTCATTAATATATACTAAGAACAAGAATGGACCCAGTATTGAGCCTTGAAGTACACCTAACTTAACTGGTAGCCCGGAGGATTTTACTCCATTAACATCTACACATTGATGCCTATTTTGCAAATAAGAACTTTATACGTTGAGTGCTTCGTTTTGAACACCGTAATGACGTAGTTTACGCAAAAGCGTGTCATGGTGCACGCAATCAAAGGCTTTTGAGAGATCACAGAAAACTCCAATAGCATTTTGCGAGTTCTCCCATGCGTCAAAAATGTGTTTCAGCAGAGCAACACCTGCGTCGGTAGTCGAACGACCTTTTGTAAAGCCATATTGTTCATCGTGAAGGAGTTTATTTAAATTAAAATGTCTTAGCAACTGCTTTAGTATCAGCTTTTCAAATATTTTACTAAAAGCCGGTAGAATAGAAATAGGCCTGAAATTGCCAACGTTATTTTTGTTGCCTGATTTAAATAAAGGTATGACTTTACTACTCTTCATGAGATCAGGAAAAGATCCTAAATCAACACATTTATTAAAAGTAATAGCTAGATAGGGGGCTATGATATCGATTATATTACTTAAAAGTTTAATGGAAATTCCCCAGTAATCACCAGTGTTTTTACACTAAAGTGTGTTAAAAATATTAACTACATCACGAGGCGTTACATGTTCGAAACTAAATAAACGACTACATTTGGGCACACTACTATGCAAAAGGTTTTCAGCTTTAGACGGGGACGAATTTAAAGAATGAGTCGTAGTTATAGGTATGTTTGCAAAAAATTCATTTAATGCCTCAGCTACGTCAGCAGCTTTATCAACTAATTTGTTGTTGACCATAATCTCTAATTGTTTTTCTTGTTTAACCGATTTACCTGTTTCACTGTTAATAATTTTCAATGTGGTTTTTACTTTATTATTAGATTTTTTTTATAGTATCGCTTAAAAATTTAGATTTAACAAAAGCACAGATTCTTTTAAATAATTTCTGATATATTCGAAGAAAGGAGTGTCAAATCTGTATTTTTTTAAACCGTATAACTCGCATAGTCTTGCTCCACTTTTATAAATTCCTGGAGTGGCCCATTGGTTGAAGCCAACGGAGGTGCCATTAATATCAATGGTTTTGGTCTTAAAAATAGATTGATATTCCTTTTGCACAACATCAAAAAGGGCTCCATAGATTTCGTTAGGATTCTCGTGTTCTACTATTGATGATGTAATTCTATGAGCTATATTATTTTTAAATTTGGTGCAACGACTAGCTGTATGTGGCCTGCATTCTATTTTATGCGGCTTTTTATGTGAAGGCAAAGGGAAGCTAGCTAATAAACCGCAGTGGTCGGACGTTAAATCACTTAAAACCAATTTATTTTTGGCATCAAAATCACTAAATATATTATCAAGGCAAATCGACGAAGATGCCGTGATCCTAGTAGGTTCGAAAAACAAATTAATTAAATTAAAAGATCTGAACAGATTGAGAAGTCTAATACTTAATGGATTCTAAAATATTAATATTAAAATCTCCACACAAAGTTATACTTTTATTACTTGATTTTAACTTGTTGAGTAAATCCTCCATTACCAATTTGAAACGAATGAAATCTCCAGAAGGGGGTCGATAAACGCAAACTATGACGTATTGCTCGAGTTCAACACAAGACAACTCAATAGTGCGCTCAATATAAAGATTAACTAAATCTAAACGTTGTTTACATTTCAACTTGTTTGAAACAAGGACTAAAGAACCACCGCGAATAGCAGTTTTCCTTACAAAAGCACTTTGCACGGTAAAAAAATCATCATTGATCTACACTACTTCATGTTCTTTCAACCAGTGTTCAGTCAAACATAACACCTGAACATCATAGTTTTTTTTTATAAATAAACTTTTCTATAAAAGGAGAAACTGACTGACTGATCAATCAACGCACAGCCAAAACTGCTAGGACTAGGAACGTGAAGTTTTACAAAGGGCTTCATTTTATAATGTAGGAGAGCACTAAGAAGGGGTTTTTGGAAATTCGACCTTTGAGGGGGTGAAAAGGGGGGATTTTGTTTGTATGAAAAATCTTATTCCTTGAGTTAATAAGCTTGAAACTTGGCACAAATACTTATCTAAGTAAATTATAAAGTTGGTAATATATTGTTTTTCCAAACTACCCACTAAAGGGGGATTGGGGGGTGTCAAAGTTTATTTGGAAGAATTTTAACGCGCGGTCTGATTAACTCGAAACTCAGTATTTATGTCTAAAATTAAGTAATAATAACGTGTATCAGAGTTTTTCGACAATCTACCCCCAAAAGGGGTAAAAATGGTAGTCCGTAATATTATAAATGTGAAAGTTTGTGAAGATGATTGGATTTTTGTTACTCAATTACGCAAAAACGGCAAAACGGATTTTGATAAAATTTGGCACACAGATAGATTATAACCTAGATTAACACACAGTATACTTTTTTATCCCGGTAGTACGCTCCCGCAGGATAATTTACGAATTCCTCGCGGGCGAAGCCGCGGGCGGAAGCTAGTTACACATATAAAAGAGATAATCTTTTTATAAACTTTCTGCCTTTTTGTTTTCAAATGACCTTCTTAGTCCTTTTCGATCTGGTTTCCGACCTAGTCATAGCACAGTTACGACTCTTTTGAAGATTACTGATGTCATCCGCTGGGCTATGGACCACAAATCTCTCCCCTTCTCTTTTATATTTTTATTAACTCTGTCACCAGAGTCATCTCTTCTCACCTCCGTCTCTATGCCGACAATCTGCAACTTTACAATCACTTTTCAATGCAAGATGCGGATGCTGCCATATCTGTAATGAACAGAGACCTGGATTTGATTAGCGAGTGGCCGCAGTCTTTTGGACTGCTGATCAACCCTTAGAAGTCCCAGGCTATAATTATCGGTAGCAGGTATATGAGTGTGCAGGTAGCGGAATAGGCTCGATGTTGCGTCGCTGTCTGCACTCTGTTTGAATGGAGTTCAGATAGAATACGCAAAAACGGTTAAGGGAGTGACCATGGACTCTTACTTATCGTGAACTGCACATGTTGCTCAAGTCAGTCGCAAAGTACACTATATGTTCCATTTGTTAAAATGCCTCCAGAGCTTCCTGCCCTTGAATGCCAAAATCACCCTTGCCCAAACTCTCATACAGCCCATCATTGACTACGCTGATGCCTGTTATTTGGATACCACCGAGGAGCTTTTAAATAAACTTGAGCGTTTGCAAAATATCTGCATGCGTTTTATTTTTAACCTTAAAAAATACGATCACGTTTCTAACTTTCGCAAGATCCTCAAGTGGCTCCCCATTCGACTACGCAGAAACCTTCGGATATTGTGTTTGCTATTTAACATTCTTCACAACCCTAAAACCCCATCCTATCTGCGGGAACGTTTCTCCTACGCCCGTCCTTTTGATGCACCTTGCAGCTCGCATCTTAGAAATCTCCTCAAGTCCCTTCCCCACTCAACCGTCTTCTACTCCTACTCCTTCACTTTGCACGCGGTCCGGTTGTGAAATTCACTTCCGCCTGATAATAGGAACTGCCAAACTGTAGCAGTATTCAAAAGAAGAGTGAAAGAACACTATCTCTCCACTTTGTCATAAGTTGCATTTGTATTTATTATTTATATTACATTATAATTATATATATTATATTTTAGTAGTATGTATGTATGTTTGTATATTCTTAAATAATATGTGTATTTATAAATTAGATTATAATTTGTACTATTAAGTTTTCCCTTCTTTTAATATTACACGCGTTGTCTGCATCTCTGTTATCTTCTCTCCTATCGCAGGTGTGCTGGAAGAGATTTCTGTAGAAATAAACATTACCTCTGTACGTATTTTTCTGTTCCTTTATTCTTGTCTGTTTATAATTGTGTACATAAATGTTATGGCAAAAAATACGAGCTTAGGAGCACTTTTAGGTTTATTTAACATGAGAAAAAATGTTATAGATGCTCTGTGGCCCTTTGATTGTCAGTTTCAATCAGTTTGACACTGACTTATGTGATAAACAACATTATCGTTTCCGATATTTTCTAGCTAGCTGCATGAAAGTGTTACTTCTGTTTATTTTGTATTTTTCGGCATCTGTAGGTTTAGCCCATAATCAACAAAGCTGTTGTTTTTGTTAACTATACTAATATTATCAAGAGGAAAGATTTGATTGTTTGTTTGTTTGCAATGATTAGGCTCCGAAACTACTGAACCTATTTGAAAAATTATTTCACTGTTGGGAAGCTACACTTTCCTCAGGTGACAGAGGCTATATTTTATCCCCGTATTCCCACGGGAACGGGAACTACGCGGGTGAGACCGCGGAGCGCTGCTAGTATCCTATAATCTGAGGTTTTATCTTTGATGTTGTTGCACCATACCCTGCAACAGAGTCAGACACTTCTTTATTGCTTAGATTGTTCACTGATAATAGTCCACTGTGAAGTTTTTCAGAGAAAAAGATAATTTCATTTTAGATAGAGACAATTCCATTCTTGAACAAAATGGTTACAAGGCTTATATGCCTGAATCTAAACAGGCTGGTGAAAACTAACAATTATCGACCATTGCAGCCCATAAGTCCCGTTGTGTGACCTTATGTAAGTAGGTGGAAGAAGTCGTAAATAGCAGATTTAAACGGGACTTCAAATTGTTCCGTCAGGAATAAGTCCGCTGTATTGATACAGCGTCATCCCACCTCATAGCATAATCAGCATATATCGTTCCACTGCTGGGACACAGGCCCCCTCTCGGTGAGAAAGAGTGGGCCGTAATCCACCACGCTGGCCCAGGGCTGTTTGGAGATGTGAAATGTCTTTGAAGTTTTGGTTCTAAGACATGCCGATTTTCTCACGATGTTTTTCTTTACCGTTTTAACAGCACTGGTGATGAAATAATTTACAAAAAGAAAAGCTCCTGTCTGGGTTCGATCCTACGTCCTACAATTCGTAAGTCGCAATCGTTAGCGCTGGGCCACAACTGCTCTCAATAAATCGACCTTTCGAAATACCACCTCATACCTGACTTTAAATAGCTGCTGCATTCATAAATCGATTTCATACGTTAATCCGTGATAATTTTTATGCTGAACAGATATTAGCGATTGCTCGACCAAAACTAAACACTCCAAATCGTTTAGCCTCATATGTAGAAATGCGCAATTTAAACAGAGTGAGAGTGCAATTTTCTAGCATTGATGGTAATCTTCCAGAGGTGGATATTTTTTTTCAATTGAAATTCCAGGATCTCATTCTATTTGCTGGAATTTCTCAAACCAAACAATCTCGTTCGTACTATGGAGATCATGTCACGGCTTCCGGACAGTTCAATATCTAGGTATACCGACAACCTGTCCATGATTTTGGTCTAAATAATAATCTTCTACGAGGTAGGATACAATCAAGGCATACAAGGCGTACAACTTGTTATGCTTATATACCAGTTTACATCACCTCATCAATAACTAACACTAGGGCTGCTCTTGCTGGATACTGTTGTGATTGTGTAGTGGGCAGACGCACTGCATCACGGCTACTGTGCACACGTGATGTTCTGTCGTGTGGTTTTTATCTTGGGCACGGCATCAAGGTGAAGTTGAGCTACCTGCATCTTTTTTAGATGAAATACTGCTTTTATGATGATGAAGATCAACAGTAATAAATATTTCTAACGTACCTACTCGTATAATGTGTTTCTATTTCTCCTTACATAACCAGCTTAAAACGTCAGATTATTATTTTAGATACAACAAATCGTGATTAATCTGTCACTGAGTACAGACATGACTTTGTTTTATACTATTTATTATTGAACAGTGCACTTTTTTAACTTAAAATACCAATGGAATACTGTACTCACGCTTCCTTTTCATTCATCCACATCATCTTTATGTTTTAGTATCCTTTCACGACTTATCCTTTTACATTATTTATATTTCACACTTTGTTTTCTGTATTAGTACTCTGCGAATCGGTCTTAAACGATTCGTCTATTTATAATTACCTGATTTTACATTAGAATTTTCCATCTTTTACATAATAATAATATCGTTTGTAATTTATATGACTATAAATTACAAACAACGCAATGGTTTTCTTATACATTTTAATGTTTCTATTTACGATAAATATCTATGGCTGACTGGCAGTTGTAAATTAAATAGAACGAACTGTTTCTCGTGTTCACGTTTCTCCGATTCTAGTAGTTTATGGAATTAAGGGGGTTTCACAGATATTAATAAGCTGACGAATTCGTCAAAAAAACATCTCCAGGCTGTAACCGTTATTTTGTTATGTAAACAAGAAGTAGCTTTTCGCGGCCACGATGAAAGTCCGAATTCCGATAACCGCGGTAACTATATCGAAGCCTTGTTATATCTGAGCAAGTTCGATTCAGTTTAGAAGTCCCATTAGAAGTTCTCCCATTTAGAAGTTTGCAATTCAGTTCAGAACCACGCGTTTGCTGGTCTCTCTAGTCATATTCAAAATGATTTAATACATAGTTTTTTTTTTTTTTTTTTGGGTGTGAAATCATCAAATAACTTCTCCCGCTCTGGGTGGAGCAGGAGGGCGTGTCAGACTTACTAAAACCCACCCGTGTTCCTTCAGTAGCCCGTATGCCAGGGGCTGTGGTATCTCTTTCGAAAAAACCCGCACCCCTGGCAGGCATCGGCCCTTGCGGGCCCCATCATTTTTTGTGCTGACATCTCTTTGAGGCGCGCGTGGAACACAACGCGCCGTCGACTTGGGCTTGGTCCTTACCGACAGCGAGCTACCCATTACTCGCCGTCCGCAAGCTCATGCCTACGGTGGCCGGAAATCGGCCTGGGATTCCCGACGCCCAGGGCGTCTCCGTCTCCTGCGGAGGCTAGGGTCGCGAGGGCGCATATGCTGCCTCTCCCTCAAGTGCGTCGCCTCCCTCTTCGCGAGCATCACTGCTTCACTGAAAGAGGTGACGGCTACCCATGCCCTCTCGCTCCGTACCATGGCCTGGACCAGGGCCGCCGCGAGAGATCGCCGCCGCCGATCGCCTCCACGAGGACACGGCGGTGCTCCGCCCAAGCCGGGCAGACCGCCACCGTGTCCTCAGGGCGATCTTCGCATTGAAAACACCCGGGCGTTTCCTCCCGCCCTATCCGAAACAGGAACCTCCCTAAACAACCGTGTCCGGTGAGGACCTGCGTCAGGCGGAAGGTGAGGATGCCATGCCGCCTCTCAAGCCACTCCTCAAAGAGGGGACTTACCGCCGCAATCGTGGCGTGCCCAGCACTGGGTTGCGACAATCGCACACTCCATGTCGCCATAGTATTGCATCCGTTTTACGAGACCACATTAGATTCGAGATATATAAAGCTCAATTTCTGTCTGTAATGATAGACGAAACTCCCGATGTCAGTCATAGGGAGCAATTAACTGTTATTTTTCGAGTTTTATCCAAACAGTTGTTAGAAATACTTGACCAGTATCGTTGTAGGAATAAGTTAGTTGGTCAGTCTTACGACGGCGTAGCAGTAATATATGGAGAGCACGGTGGACTACAAACTAAATTTCGATGCATGCTATGCAATTTACGTCCCATGTTACGCTAATATAATAAACTAGCAGCGCTCCGCGGTCTCACCCGCTTAGTTTCCGTTCCCGTGGGAATACGGGGATAAAATATTGCCTATGTCACCTGAGGAAAGTGTAGCTTCCCAACAGTGAAATAATTTTTCAAATAGATTCAGTAGTTTCGGAGCCTATTCATTGCAAACAAACAAACAATCAAATCTCTCCTCTTGATAATATTAGTATAGATAACAAAAACAACAGCTTTATTGATTATGGGCTGAATCTACAGATGCCATTTTCATAAAATATTGCGAATAAAAATACAAAATAAACAGAAGTGACACTTTCATGCAGCTAGCTAGAAAATATCGGAAACAGTAATGTTGTTTGTCACATAAGTCAGTGTCAAACTGATTGAAACTGACAATCAAAGGGCCACAGAGCATCTATAACATTTTTTCTCATATTAAATAAACCTAAAAGTGCTCCTAAGCTCGTATTTTTTGCCATAACAATTATGTACACAATTATAAACAGACAAGAATAAAGGAACAGAAAAATACGTACAGAGGTAATGTTTATTTCTACAGAAATCTCTTCCAGCACACCTGCGATAGGAGAGAAGATAACAGAGATGCAGACAACGCGTGTAATATTAATAGAAGGGAAAACTTAATAGTACAAATTATAATCTAATTTATAAATACACATATCATTTAAGAATATACAAACATACATACATACTACTAAAATATATATAATTATCATGTAATATAAATAATAAATATAAATGCAACTTATGACAAAGTGGAGAGATAGTGTTCTTTCACTCTTCTTTTGAATACTGCTACAGTTTGGCAGTTCCTATTATCAGGCGGAAGTGAATTTCACAACCGAACCGCGTGCAAAGTGAAGGAGTAGGAGTAGAAGACGGTTGAGTGGGGAAGGGACTTGAGGAGATTTCTAAGATGCGACCTGCAAGGTGCATCAAACGGACGGGCGTAGGAGAAGCGTTCCCGAAGATAGGATGGGGTTATAAGGTTGTGAAGAATGTTAAATAGCAAACACAATATCCGAAGGTTTCTGCGTAGTCGAATGGGGAGCCACTTGAGGATCTTGCGAAAGTTAGAAACGTGATCGTATTTTTTAAGGTTAAAAATAAAACGCATGCAGATATTTTGCAAACGCTCAAGTTTATTTAAAAGCTCCTCGGTGGTATCCAAATAACAGGCATCAGCGTAGTCAATGATGGGCTGTATGAAAGTTTGGGCAAGGGTGATTTTGGCATTCAAGGGCAGGAAGCTCTGGAGGCATTTTAACAAATGGAACATATAGTGTACTTTGCGACTGACTTGAGCAACATGTGCAGTTCACGATAAGTAAGAGTCCATGGTCACTCCCTTAACCGTTTTTGCGTATTCTATCTGAACTCCATTCAAACAGAGTGCAGACAGCGACGCAACATCGAGCCTATTCCGCTACCTGCACACTCATATACCTGCTACCGATAATTATAGCCTGGGACTTCTAAGGGTTGATCAGCAGTCCAAAAGACTGCGGCCACTCGCTAATCAAATCCAGGTCTCTGTTCATTACAGATATGGCAGCATCCGCATCTTGCATTGAAAAGTGATTGTAAAGTTGCAGATTGTCGGCATAGAGACGGAGGTGAGAAGAGATGACTCTGGTGACAGAGTTAATAAAAATATAAAAGAGAAGGGGAGAGATTTGTGGTCCATAGCCCAGTGGATGACATCAGTAATCTTCAAAAGAGTCGTAACTGTGCTATGACTAGGTCGGAAACCAGATCGAAAAGGACTAAGAAGGTCATTTGAAAATAAAAAGGCAGAAAGTTGCAGATAGTTAATAAAAAGATAATCTCTTTTATATGTGTAATATGATTAATATACGCTACCGTTTACTAGTGGGCCCAAAAAAACTGTATCCTTTCTGTCTGCGAAACAAGGGGACACCTCCTAATAATATTATAAATGTGAAAGTTTGTGAGAATGAATGGATGGATGTATGTTACTGTTTTACGCAAAAACTACCAAACGGATTTTGACGAAAGAAGATGGCCAAAAGTTGTATGGGCTGGTACCCCACAATATCCAGATATCAATTTATATAATTGAATACTACTGATCTTCTATAAACGACATTATAAAGGCGCATGTTGCTCAGCAGCAGTGGACAAAAAATATGAAGGTTTAAAAAAGTTGATTTTCTCTAAGGTTAAGGTATTTTATATGGATTATTATGTATAACATATGTGCCAGGCGTTTAACATTAATAGTATTTTAATTTAAAAATAAACTAGGAGAGAAGTTTTCTTCTATTATCTGAGAAAATCTATAGTTTGCAACTATTTTAAATAGCATAAAAGTAGCGCATGAGGCTATGATACTCTAAAATATAAACGTTTATTGAGCGATTTCGTATTACATAGTTTACAATAAGTGGAGCACTCCATGGGGTTACGACACCGTTTAATATAAACGTATGTATAAGCGAAAACATAAACAGAATTCGAACGAATACCGAATTACCGAAAGCAAACCGGCGCAAACGTATAAGAAAGGGTTAACCCTTAACTACCTACCCGCGATCTCACAGACAATAATTGTATTATTTTGTTGAATAACTTAGTGTGTACGCATCTTTACATTTTGAGCGTGATGAACGTTCTACCCGCTACCCACATTGTCACGCCTGCGCTTATAGAGGTTTAACATCCGCGCGTTTACTTTTGGTGAGTACGTAACTTTTTTCATTGTTCTGAGAGACTGATGGTAGGTAGTTGAGTACGTAACTTTTAGCTTTTTAATTTTTTTTTAATCAAAAGCCAATTTTTCAAACTAGGCTAACACCCAGTTTCTGATTTGAGAAAAGTAGCAAATCTCAACTGATTATTGTCAAATACATAAGTATATGCTTAAGTTTTTTGCGTTACACAAGTTAAAATTGAATTACGTCAAACAATAATCAACTGATCATATACTTAAGAATTCCTGATCAAAGCTGACACGTTCCATTTTACATTCTAAAAACCGGTACTTTTCAAAAACTCAAATATTAAATCATTTTAATGTTATAAATTTAAAACAGACTTACAAAGTACTTTAATTTTAAATAACGATATTAATTTCAATAAATTTATGTTATTCACAAATTTATAGCAACTCTTTAATGCATAATTTACCAATTTCATATTTGACGTGTTTGACGGATCAACCGAAACGTGAATGTCAAATCTGTAAGTAAATAAACACAAGTTTTATTGGAATTCTGTTAGTATTTTACGTAAACTACCTATAATTGTACCAATTAAAATGGATAGCGATGAGAAAAAGAGATCACCTAACTGTACTATATAGGAGTAAGAAAATAATCTTTCAATAATAACAAAGTAAGTACATAATAACCTAGGTACATTGTTTACCATAATATAATTTTACCACATTCGCTATTTAGATGTTTGTGATTATTATTGCTTCAGATACGGAAGTGTAATAGAGTGCAAAAGGACAGGGACATACTACATATATTCAGTTCACATCCAGAACAAAAACTATTATGAAATTTAGTTTGATATATTTTTCTTACATCAAATCTGCAATAACTTCGGAACCCGTGGTCCGATTTATATAATTCCATCTGGAAAAATGTTTTTGTATATAGATCTTTTGTTTATTATAAAAATAATCAAAATCTGTTCATAAATGAGAAATTTCATTTTCAACTTACGTAATTATACGACATCATTTTCAAATATTTTTGTGAATGCATAAATCAGTCTAACTAGATTCTAGTAGATACTAGTAATGAAATCAAGTTAAATTAAATAACAAGAAACATATCCATTAAGATAGAGCGAAATCTCTTAAAAATTCTAATCTATTTTCAAAGGATTTCTTTGACTTACGACTTTAAGTAAAAAATGCTATCGCACCACGCTACAGTCACCGTCTCTACCACGCGGCACACCGTCGCTTTCCCGGCTTGGGCGGAGCACCGCCGTGTCCTTGTGGAGGCGATCGGCGGCGGCGATCTCTCGCGTCCGGCCCTGGTTCAGGCCATGGTTCAAAGCGAGAGTGCATGGGTAGCCGTCACCTCCTTCTGCGATGCAGTAAGGAAGAGGGAGGCGGCACACGTGAGGGAAAGGCAATATATGCGCCCTCACGACCTTAGCCTCCGCAGGAGATGTCTTGGGCGCCGGGAATCCCAGGCTGATTCTCGGCCACCGTAGGCGCGGGTTTGTGGACGGCGAGTAATGGGTAGCTCGCTGTCCGGTAAGGACCAGACCCGGTTCGACGGCGCGTTGTGTCCCACGCGCGCCTCAAAGAGATGTTAGCACCAACTGAAGGGGGCAAGGGCCGATGCCTGCCATGGACGCGGGTTGTTCGAAAGAGATACCGTGGCCCCTGTCACACAGGCAACTGGTGGGTTTTAGTCAGTAAAAGTCTGATATATATATATATTCTCCTGCTCCACCCAGAGCGGGAGAAGAGAAGTTATTTGATGATTTCCCACCCTCAAAAAAGGAAACCACCGTCACCTTGCTCACATTCACGGTGTCCCCCAACACAGCTTGAAAGCTACCAGTCGCACTATACCTAAGACCTATTAGTAGCTGCATGGGAGAAATGCAGTCCCGCCGTTGAATACGACAGGTCAGTTTAGGCTTCATTCTGTTAAAACAGCGTGATGAACAAGTAAAGCTAATGTCCTGCTATTCTTCTGCATGGTTGTCTACGTTGAGGCATCTCCAAAGATGATAGGGAAGTATCGTCGTCACTTATTATGATCAAAATCCCTTACAAAATCTCTAGTTGCTACAACTGATTACAGTTTGAGTAGCTGAAATTGGTTTGTCAACTTTCAACTACTTAACTTGACGTTGATTATGCTTTGAGTATTGTCAAACACGTTTTTTTTAGTTCAGAAACGCAACCGACGACCTTAAGTATGAGTTGAGCACGCTTTCTGTCAAATTTAAGTAAATGAGGTTAAAATACTCAAATTTTGATTAGAGTTTGAAAATACTTAATTCAGAAACGAAAAAATGATTGAGATATACTTAAGTACAGATCACGACGTTCTCAAATTCAAATTCTCAATTCAGAAACTGGGTATAAGAGTCAGCACTTTTTGAAGGGCACTATTACATAGGACAGTCCCCCAAAAACGCCCGCTCTTCACCACTTCCTAGTGCTTTAACTGGGAAGAATAATTGGCGCAACAAACTCCCCAGCAGTACAGCTGTCTGTTAAGTTAGAAGAACTTGATTCTTTACAATAATAAAAATAAAAAGATTTATAGAGTCTAATAAAATAAACAATTAAACGAATGTAACTCATACAACCTGTCAGTAGGTAAACTAATTCTGGTGAAAGAACGTAAACATTGTCTTGAATTAATCACATCGACCAACTATTCTTATCGTTCAAAAAGTCGTTAATAGAATAGTATGCCTTAAAACAAAGGTTGGATTATACTTTAGCTTTAAACGAACTAAAATGTAAATCGAACAAAGAAGAGTTTCTTTAGTGAAAAATGGCGTCTAATGATAGAATTATTGCGTGCTGTTTGGTGGTCAAACCATTCGTTGACGAGGTCCTAGGATATTTCCGAGGACCTCTTCTACGAATGTGGAGGTTGATATCGGAGATGATTTTATGTTGGAGGAAGTTTGAGGATTAGATTTTGAAATTGTTGGCGAAGATCAGTCGGTTTTAGTGGCAGACAATATGTCACAAATTACGCCTTCAGTTTTGTCATCGTCAGATGCACAAACCCCATTGTACCAATTGGGAACTAACAGGTCCAGGAACAAGAATGTTGCTTTCTAGAGTATTGTGGCGCAAACTTGGACAGGTCTATGTCCAGCAGTGGACTGCAACAAGCTAAGTTGATTGATTGAGGTCCAGGAAGATAAACTATTGCGGTAAGAATTGGTTTCGCTGGTCATCATTACCACCGTCTTATCGAAGAATAGCCAAATAAGTTACTGCAAAAAGAGAGGGACACCTTATAGATACATCAGTGGCGACGGCACAATACAAGCCGATTCCCATCAGCTTAACTGTAAGAAATCCTAACAGTGTTTCTAACTGAAAAAAACGCCTGCCCGCAAAGGAAAGCAAATCTTCTGTACAAAACTATTTGATTCCAACTCAGCATCAGTGAAAGTGGGGCCTTATTTTCTGAAGAAACCTTAAGCGTGTGCACCGTGAGTGTTTTGTTTGGAACGGCTTACCTTGGCCATGATTCCACCCCTCGCCACTGAGAGACAAACTCATTCCCTCGTCTTCTTCGCATTACATCTGGAGCTAGTATTTTTTTGGAACCGCTTACCTTGGCCATGATTCCACCCCTCGCCACTGAGAGACAAACTCAATCCCTCGTCTTCTTTGCATTACTTCTGGAGCCAGTATTTTTTGGGACGCCTTACCTTGGCCATGATTCCACCGCTCGCCACTGAGAGACAAACTCAATTCCTCGTCTTCTTCGCATTACTTCTGGAGCCAGTATTTTTTTGGAACGGCTTACCTTGGCTATGATTCCACCCCTCGCCACTGAGAAACAAACTCAATCCCTCGTCTTCTTCGCATTACATCTGGAGCCAGTATTTCACAGATAAAATCCTAGATTATTTTGGCTATTGCAACTCGACGAGGTACAGTTTCTTGCAACCGCAGGAAGTAGAACTAATGGAGAGATAGGCTAGAGAGCTGCAAGACATGCTCTGTGTGTGATCACAAAAAGAAACGCAAAAAACCCAATACCGGTTGAAAGAGGTGTAGAAGCAGTTCTTCTTTTTTTGTAAACTTTCGTGAAGTACCATAGGTTTCTATGCGGGGAGTAAAATAAAATCCTGAATTTTCAAGACAATGCTGCGAGTGAAGTGTAGAGATGTGTTGCGTGGGCGGCGCGCGGCAATAGAATAAACGCTAGGACTACGCGCGCCCTATATTTATAATATTTCCGCTAGGCGGGCGTAGTTGGAGGTGTGCAGTGTAGAAATGGCAGCGCTTTATTGTCATAATGAAAACATAAAAAACTTATTAATTAAATAATAATCTAGTTTTACAATGGCAATTTTATACATTTAGCAAGTCTAGATTCCAATAGGTTTATTTTATATTCTAAATTCCAATAGGTTTCTTGTATAGGTATTCTAGATTATAACAGGTTTATTTGTATTAAACTCTAGATGCTTAGCTTTCCATGACTACAATTTATTATATAAGGAACATATCAACATAGGACTAAATCTATTTTAAATAACTAGAGCTGATATTTACATTTTACTTAAATATCTAAAACTGTTATTTACACTAGTGTTTTCGATGCAAGAAATCAAATTTGCCTAGGTTGCTCAAACTTGATGTTCCTTCAATAAGGTGTAGGTAGGTAGTTAAGGGTTAACAACTAATTGTCATTACATAATTGTAAGAAAACATACAAAGATTATGTTTTATACATTTAAGTTACGAATAATTTACGTGTATATTTTAGGCCTGCCATGCGTATTGTTATATTTATCGTAAGCGTTAAATATTATTTTTCCCTATTCTATCTTTGATAATTTAATAAGGCAACATTAAAAGGAAAGATTTAGAGCAAAATCATACAAAATACTTTTAATTATGATTATTTGTCCACTTCTGACAGAAGGCATAATTTTTTACTATAAAGTCAAAAGTGTAAACAGTTTAATTGAAATAAATGCTCTGACTTCGATTCTATTATAGTCATCATCACCACCGATTGAACAGCAACTATATACGTCTATACGACACTTTAAAACGAAAAGCTGACTCATGCGTCGTAAACTCGAGACGTTACCGTTTCTAATGTTAGGTATCTTAATTTAATCGGTCTTAAAAATGTCCGTGAACTAATAATAAGCGAGCAGGAAGTCAAGCATATGCTTTAGTACATATAGTAGTCCATAGAATGACTCCACTGCGCTGGACATAGGGGATATCAATTAGTTCAAACAATGCACTGGTAGTACACGCCCGTACAGTGAGTAC
The DNA here is from genome assembly GCA_949987655.1 of Polymixis flavicincta. Classification (NCBI taxonomy): domain Eukaryota; kingdom Metazoa; phylum Arthropoda; class Insecta; order Lepidoptera; family Noctuidae; genus Polymixis; species Polymixis flavicincta. Next base: position 1,125,913 of record OX465171.1, on the reverse strand, counting down.
CTCGTACAATATACCAGCCTACGAGGTACCTCGTTATACGGGCACTATACTGGGGATGTGCACGAGGATAACACCAGCGATGCAATTAGATACCGCCGCTTGACACGCATTCTACCGGCGGCGGCGGCTTATTTCGTTTAATCATTCCAGTAAGGTTAATTTTCCACCTGCACGCGTAGCATGGCAAATCAAATCAAAATATTTTATTTCACATAAACCTGCATGGGCTTATGAAACGTCAGAAGCTAGGTACATGGTTCCAAATTGTTGTTCCTATGGAGAAGAGCCGGCAAGAAACTCCACGGTTACTCTTTAAAAAATAATTGGCTTTAACAATGTTTTCAAATTACAGAGATAAAATGTATGGGAGGACAGTGCAGGCCTGTCAATAAGTATCGTGTCCTTCACCACACAATTCTCACCTATGAAAAGTTCATTAAAATCAATTTTTATAATGCCAAAAAATAACATACTTCTACATAGTAAACCGGGTCGAAATTATTATGGCTGGAGACGACTATTTCTTGACTATTTTTTTACACCAAATTCAAATTCAAAAACATAAGCACTCCGCGGTAATCAGGTGAGGATTGTGGCGACAAAGTCTCACCACGTAATCCTCACCAAGACACCTTTATATCTCTGGAATCCCTTAATTACTATTTTTGATATTTTTGATATTCATTACTATTTTTTGGAATAGAAACCAAGTCGATACTCCCAGCCGTCTGAGGTGAGGATTGCGTGGTCACATTCACCCCACAATCCTCACTAACATATAGCTATAAATTCGGAATCGTAATGCGACTATTTTTTAATCTTGGTGACTATTTATGACTATTTTTTGGCACTATGAAAATTGATTTTCATGAACTTTTCAAAGGTGAGGATTGTATGGTGAAGGACCCTAAGTACCAGGTACTTAGACGAATACAGAATAGAAAATCATCTACAAATCTTCATGGCCATGGTAGAAACGGATTATGTCGATGGAATAGAGTACATAATTAGGTATAGCAGGTTTAGCACGAGTACTGTTTTGTTTGTGTTTTTAGATGATGATTTTGACAGTTTGGGATAGAAAACTTTCTTCTGAAATAGTCTAGATTAAAAAGGACCTAGGCAACGATCTTTAGAAATGAAAGACAAAATTACAAATTGTAGAAGGATTTCTACTGTGCGATGTCAAAAATGGAGAAACGAAATGTCACTTTGTACATAAAGAGCTGTGTGTATTCTTCGTAGAAATAAAAAGCGTCATGCTAAGCCTGCTACAGGCTAGCAGACTTAGCCGCTCGCTGGTAGCGGAGCGAGGCAAATGTCATGCTAAGCCTGCTACAGGCTAGCAGACTTAGCCGCTCGCTGGTAGCGGAGCGAGGCAAATGTCATGCTAAGCCTGCTACAGGCTAGCAGACTTAGCCGCTCGCTGGTAGCGGAGCGAGGCAAATGTCATGCTAAGCCTGCTACAGGCTAGCAGACTTAGCCGCTCGCTGGTAGCGGAGCGAGGCAAATGTCATGCTAAGCCTGCTACAGGCTAGCAGACTTAGCCGCTCGCTGGTAGCGGAGCGAGGCAAATGTCATGCTAAGCCTGCTACAGGCTAGCAGACTTAGCCGCTCGCTGGTAGCGGAGCGAGGCAAATGTCATGCTAAGCCTGCTACAGGCTAGCAGACTTAGCCGCTCGCTGGTAGCGGAGCGAGGCAAATGTGCGAGGAAGATGCGCAGCTCGCCACTAACCACTCGCGCATCAGTACGTACGAGTGCTATGCGATCTGGACCATTGAATTTGATTGGTGGATACCAAACGCATCCATGGCAACGGAGCATAACACATCTCTGGTGGAAGATTAGCCTGATGCAGTAAGCTTTTAGGTAATTATGTATCTAATATGATCGGCGCTGTTTTATATTTTACTTTGAAGTAGAAGCGAACCCAAGCGGACTATAGATAAAATATCATTAATTTAAGATGCCGTATACGAGATTTTGCCGGTTTCGCGGATTTACATGATTTTAAAGACGTACTTTTACGTTTAAAATACTGTATTTATTATTTTACATAAGTTTTAATGCACAACTTTAAAGATCGTTTCAATTGTTATCTAATGAATGACCTTTTTTTTTGTCGAGTTTTTTATTTCGACATTTAGGATGTTTTAATCATCTTTTACCCGACTGCGCCAGAAGGAGGGCTATGTAAAAACATAGCCCTCCTTATATATATATATATCGTATATTTCTTTGGCAGGCTCTGTAACCTAAACAGCTTGATCGATTTCAGCTTGAGAAGTTGCCGTTAGATTCGTCTTAAAATTAAAAAAAAAACATTAGCCGATTAATGGCGCAATTTTGTCTCCACCTTTTTTTTTCGCTCAAAACCTATTGAGTGGGGTATCAATATAAAGAGTTTCATAAATAGGTTTCATTAACGTCACAATTTTTTTAAATCAAAAATCTGTAAAGAAGAAATATAGAATCAAAAGCCCCAATGCCTAAAGAGTGAACTTTAATTAAAAAATATGGAAACAAGAAACATGTTTTAAAATGATGACTATTTGACTGAATACTATAAGCAATCTCATGCAGTCGGAGGCAATAAAGGTGTTTATTGTTAAATTGAAGATGCCTCCGACTGCATGAGACTGATTCTAGTATTCAGTTTCTATCTTTTTTTAATTAAAGTTCACTTTTTAGGCAAACGGGTATTTTTAAGATGTTTTTTTCTAGAAATGGATTGCTTTGGAACTGAAGTTTATTTCTGTTGTTTTAATTTTATGAACGAGAGTTGCCGAAATCAAAATCAATTATTTGCCTGTTTTCTCTAAAATTTGACCAAGTTAAATATTTTTGACTTTTTATTTTCAACATGAAAGTGGGTAAAAATTATTCATAATAATGGTGCCAATTCTGTTGTCACAAAATTCTCTAAACTAGACTAAAAATCACTAACATTTTGTTTATTCCTGTCAAACGACGATTTCCCATTCTGAAATTGGCTAAAGTGACACAACTTAACTATACTTTAGCACTTAAAATTGCACTGAGTTATTAATTTAGTCAAAATGGCAATTTTGCTATTCTGTTGTCAATTTCATTATTCTATTCAACCTAAAATTGTGATAGTCTGACTAAATATGACTATTTTCAATTGCCTGTGGAATAAAATTAGTTGTCAAGAACTAAAATTAACACTAACAACACCTCGACTTCTGGTGCAAAAAGGACTGTATCTTTTTTTGTTTTCTTTTGCTTTTATCTGGAAAATGGTGTGTCCTATCGCAAAAATAATGAAAATCTGCCTCGAAGGGTGGCAAATTTTCGAGTTTTTTTTGTTGCGGAATAGCTTTAAACTTATAGCCAAAAATAAGAAATTGTAGTGATATTTTAGTTAGTTTAGTTCGGTGTACAAGAGAATCGGCACCGTTTATTCGTTAATGAGTGATATTCTAAATCTCTTGCAGCAAAATTCACAAAACAGGCGTTGGTTTGAGGTCGATTAATAAAAACATTATAATAAAATTTAAAAAATACTGATCTAACGAAGATTACAATTAAAATCTTTATGTATGCGAGTATGACAGGTTTTTGATTACGTTGCCCATGATATAAAGGTTGGTAAACTGAATACCTACGGTATAAGAGGCAACGTTCTTGAATTAATTGAGTCATACCTCAAAGGCCGTTCGACCAATATACTGAAGTGACTAAAGTAAATGTTCTTACTAAGAAGAAACCTTTATGTCCCATAAACTACGGTGTACCACGCGGCAGCGTTCAGGGTCCACTGCTAATTATAATATACATTAATGAGCTACCCAATGCTACAAAAAATCAAATAGCTCTGTTTGAGGATGATAGCACTGTTACCGTCAAATTCTTACGAAGATGACATAAATAGCACATTGACCCGTAGTGCACAAGAATACGGGTTTTTTGGAAAAAGTTTTTATTCTTCACTTTTTAGCTTTATTACCACCCACGCCAATTCGAAATTTCATCATCCTTGGGGTCAAAACAATGCATATTTATTCGATAGCAGCAATCGCGTTTGATTTACTGTCATTTTTTGAAGACTTCCGGTGTCTGTCTCCGAAACGCATCATCAGATCTATATGAAATTTATATGGGACCATTTCGGAACAAACCTATTTCGAACAAAAAATAATTTTGCAAATCAGTCTAATATGAATATGACCGAGTTGTGCCCGAACATTCATAAAAACAACAACAACATAAGCATGTCGAATTGATAACCTCCTTTAAAAATCACGTAAATCAGCGAAATCGGAAAAAATCGTACACTTCATCGATCGATCTCATTAAGAAACTTCGTCATAAAGGTAACTTTCGTGTAAAAAGATTACCTACCCCAACTATTTCTTAGTTGGAAATAAACCAGTTGCAAGCCGGAGCTGCTGCAAAATGAGCCCTAATTAGGTAGTTGCAGAGCTAATTGATGATTGACAATAATAATTGAGCAGCGTAGCAAGCTCGAAACACCCGCATACAAACATTTCTAGAGCGACCTTTGGACAATAATATCCTGAATAGACAAGCTGCCTCAAAGCGCGATGTTAATTATGTTTATGTGTACACAGAAAAATAAAAAAAGTATGCGAATCGGCGGAACATTACTTTTATTTTAGGGTACATACATGTTTAATTACGATACGTGACGCATTAGAACATTGTACATGAATTCCGGCAACACCTGACAGCGCACATTATTATTGTTCGAGAACATTGGAGATAAAAATGTTTCTTCTTTGAGCGAAGTAGCGACATAATAACTTTGTCTAAATATAACCCGACTACTGAAAAATCATGCTCTAAAAAGTATGAAACAAGAAGATATTCTCATTTGATAGCCGTCGTCGTATGCCACTTTGCCCTAAACCTCATGATCGCTTTCTGCTGTTAGAATGTAATGTTCAGGTGGCATAATAGGTAGCTTTAGTTCGCCACTTTGTGTCCTCTAGAGGATGCCGTATTCAATTTAATGTGAAGCCACACAGCTTAAAACCAGCGTACAATCAAGACGCTTTGAAAGATACCTCAATTATCGAATTAAGATAAGGAATTTAGAAATTATGAGGGAACAGATAAACATACAAACATACATACCGGCCAAAATCTTAACCATTCCTTTTGCTTTGCCATATTCGGGAATTAAGTCCTTAGTAAGAGTGGTATTGCGCAGAGTCTGTGTGTCTTAATATAAGCACTCTATATAATATGTTACTCCCTCTGCTCGTGTCTCAGTCGTCGGCTGATGGTACATACGTGTCACGTACTGTACTCGTACATACGGCTATAATTTCTCAGATTTTATTCTCATTTTCGTTAAATCGCGTTACACTACGAAACTGAGATATTGTTAAGCTTAGTTCACAAAAAAAGGACATAATTATAGATTTCGGCGTAAGGGGGGAAGTTCGCGTACCTACACACAATTTCATAAATTTTAACATGAGCGAACTTCTTCCACTAAGAAAATCTTTAGCCAACTTACGTGCTGGTTACTCTATACCTATGTACAATTGTACATATTCATAAGAATGTAGATGTGATGATCACAAATACCTAACTAAGTTTCCTGTACGTGACGCCATTCAAAAGCAGTCTATTATGAGCACATTAAGCACACCAAGTACGTCACAAACACACTAGATACATAAGCAGTTGATAATGTTCCCACTGCTGAAACACAGGCATCCTCTCTGCAAGAAGGAGTAGTTCGTAAACCACCACATGGGCGCAGTGCGGGTTAGTAGATGTCACATGTCTTCGAATTTTTGGTACATACAGTCTAGAGAACAGGATTAGAATAAAATGATCCTGCTGGAAAATCAAAGACTTATTTTTAAAGCCTTTCCCTAAAGATAATGTTTTTTTTTAATATAAAGGCAGCGTTAAATTCATCACGGCACTTATACGCGGAATGATAAAAGGACTCTCGGTCCAATTTCTCGGCCCCTCGGCCTGAGCCGCTTTCAAATACATATTTCATTAGAGAGCCGGACCACTTAGAGATCCTCGGGTTGAATCAAAGAGAAATTATAAAACGTTTCAATAAATGAACAACACTTTTGGTGAAATTCAAAATAATGGAACTCTATGAACACACAGTTCATGTAGCTGCCGCGCTCGCGTACTCACTCTGATTCATATCTCAATATGTATGAACACACGGTTCGTGTAGCTGCCGCGCTCACGTACTCACTCTGATTCATATCTCAATATGTATGAACACATGGTTCGTGTAGCTGCCGCGCTCACGTACTCACTCTGATTCATATCTCAATATGTATGAACACACAGTTCGTGTAGCTGCCGCGCTCGCGTACTCACTCTGCTTCATATTTCAATATATATGAACACACAGTTCGTGTAGCTGCCGCGCTCGCGTACTCACTCTGCTTCATATTTCAGTATATATGAACACACAGTTCGTGTAGCTGCCGCGCTCGCGTACTCACTGTGCTTCATATCTCAATATGTATGCATCCAAAGAATTTATTGAATTACTAGCTTTTTCCAGCGGCTTCGCCCGCGTAGAGTTCGGAAAATATCCCACGGGAACATACTACCAGGATAAAAAGTCTCCAATGTATCAATCCAGGCTATAAACTATCTGTGTGGCAATTATCATCTAAATCCGTTAAGCCGTTTTTGCTTGATTGAGTAACAAATATCCATAAACTTCACTTCACTTCTCATAAACTAAAACAAATATTACTAGGTAAAATTATTACGAAAGTAAACAAATAAAAAATAAATGTGTAAGTGTAATCACGCAAATAAGACTATTCAATAAAAAGTCCTACATTTTTCGCGATCTAAAGCAAATACAATGACAAATTCACAAAGTATTATATTTGAAAAACATTTTGACTAGTCTATCTAAATTGAAAAGGTCAACAATTATTGACGAGTGGGTTAGATGCGTGGAGAACTGCACAAATGCAAGACTTGGTGGTACCCTGTACCTCCCATCTGTGATATGATAAACAGAAGCCGCGCTGATCTCATGTCGAGTCACAATTCATCGGACTCCACCAGTCTCGACACTTATGTACTTGGACACGCGTGATACATTACTAATCATTTGGTCAACAACCACATTGTTGAACAACCAATTCCGTACTCATGAAGGTAAACCGCGCCATTATAGTTTCAAAAGTGAGGTTTATTTCAGAATGAGTTTCGAATTTGAGGCAAATTGCAGCTTTTTGGTGGACCTGTGCTTATTCCCGGCACGGAGCGAGCTAGCCGGCCAAGGATTAACGGACACATTATGGATGCAACACGCAAGCCGTTTTAAAAAACCTCGACTTTTTCACGTTTTAAACGAATGTTGGATGCTCTTAAGCCGAAGTATATCTCCGAATCTCCTGGATGTAGAATGTAAATGAGTAAGTCATGCTCACTCAAAATGTCTCGCTGGTGGTGGCATGTGTGTTGGATCATTGAGTTCCGTACAAAATGATTGAGCTGAATGGTGCTGATCTATTCTGTTAACTCAACTCAAAGCATTTATTTCAAATAAACCAACTACAGGCATTTTTGAATTGTCAAGGGGTCGGTCTATCAGGACGATGAAGCAAATTACCAATCCCAAAGTGTAGTAGGTGCCTATGGAGAAGAACAGTCAAGAAACTCCATGGACACAAAGTAACAGCTTTTGATTAAATGCGTATAAAAATACAGACGGTACAACTTTTTTTGTTTTTTTTTTTTTGTTCTGGCTGATCTCCGAAATGGTTGGACTGATTTTGTCGGGACATTTGCTGGCAAATAGCTGATGTTGTACAAGGAGTAACGCATGCTACTTTTTGTCTCTGTAACACGTTTCCGTGGGATAATTTCCGACATCCACGCTGGTGAAGCCGCGGGCACGACTAGTTTGAAACAAACGCTTTGAGTATAAGTTTTGAATGTAACTGTTTCATTCACTAATCTTACTACAGCTACATTAGCTGTTACTGTGGCCTCCATGCCCTCTTCTGTTAATAAAGCCCCTTTGATTAATCTGCCGACCATTTTTATCTGTTCCATGAATAAGAAGGCGTACTTGTAACCTTTTGTTCCGACATTATGAATAGCATAATCTCAAGCCGGTCGATGTAGCCGCGATCAGCAACAGGTCCGGGAGTAGCGGCTCATTCTTTGATACAAAGTGGTTCTCTAATGTAGTAATTTCAACAATACCTTCATAAACAGAATGAAAAGTTGTTTATTGAAACTAGGCTGAAAGTCAGCTCTTTTTGAATGTCAAAATTATATAAAACAGTCTCCAAAAACACCCGCCCTTCACCACTTCCTAGTGCTTTAGCTGGGAAGAAAAAGTGGCGCAACAAACCCCCCAGCAGCACAGCTATCTGTTAAGTTAGAAGAACTAATTAACATATAATTAACATTACGAAATCTATATTAATAAAAAGAAAAGCCCTGACTGACTGATTGACTGACTCATCAACGCCCAACCGAAACTCCTGGACCTAGAAAGCTGAAATTTTGCACAGAGGTTCCCTTTATAATGTAGACAAGGAATAAGGAATAATTTATGGAAATTCAACCCCTAAGGGAGTTAAATAGGGGATGAAAGTTCCACGCGGGCATAGAAGGCGTGCCAGTTTACTTCCATTTGTAATGTTGCATTTCGTTCATGTACGAGTAGCTTTATCTCGAAGTCACAAATGTTAAACTAGGACCTTCGGAGTAAAATATGTAAATTAATAAATAAAAAACTTTTTTCAAAAAAATAACAACCGACTTCCAAAAAAACACTACAAACTGCAAAATAACTTTAATTTCGGAAGTCGGTGACTTTGGATGTGTATTTTAATTATTTGTCACCGCCTTCCGAAATTAAAGTTATTTTGCACTTTGTAGTGTTTTTTTGGAAGTCGGTTGTTATTTTTTTGAAAAAAGTTTTTATTTTTCACTTTTTAGTTGTATAGAAGTGGTGTGGGGTAGGTACCCCACACCACTTCGAAATTTCATCATCCTTGGCGTAAAACAATGCATATTTATGCGATAGCAACATTCGCGGTTGATTTGCTGTAATTTTTTAAGAGTTCCGTTGTCTGTCTCCGAAACGCATCATCAGATCTATATGAAATTTCAATGGGACCATTTCGAAATAAACCCCTTTCGAACAAAAAATTTTGCAAATCCGTCTTTAAACGACGGAGTTATGCCCGAACATACATAAAAAAAAAAAAAAAAAAAAACATGTCGAATTGATAACCTCCTTCTTTTTGAAGTCGGTTAAAAATAATTCCTACTTAAGTTACTTCTTGTTTAATTTCCTATATATTGTTAAGGTTATATTTTTATTTCTACGTCCGGAGTTTCCTAAGGACATCTCTATCTATCTTGTACAGTAGCGTTCATAAGTGGACAAGCAATCTCAAAAAGGAATAGATTGACACTTCGGTTTAACTTACGACCTTCTTGTAATAAGTAATTTCTATACTATAGACCTCCCCCAGGCTCCTCTACTTCGACCGGTCTTGTGCTTCCCACATCCAGCGGAGGAGGAGGAGCCTGGGGGAGGCCTATGTCCAGCAGTGGACGTCTTTCGGCTGATATGATGATGATGATGATGATACTATAGACACACATACTCTCATACGTTTACAAATGATTGTATTTCATAAATTCAACCGTTAAAGTATGTAAATGGCATAATAGCTTAGCAGTTACCGTACTTGGGTTAGCGGGTTTTTGTGTGTCCGTGGAGTTTCTTGCCCGTTCTTCTCCATTCAGATCTACGTTTTGGAATGGGCAACTAGCTTCAACTTTCCAACTGATCGACTTTTTGTCCATTCAACAGTGCCTGTAAATATTTTAATTGAAATAAATGGTTTGAGTTTGTACGTAGCGAGTCGCGGGTTCGAATCCCACGCGCAGTGTTAGTCTTTTCACTGTTTTAAAAATCACTTTTGACTATAGTTTCTTGTTCTGTTCACTAAACTCGTAAAATTTTATGATTGTTCCCACAGAAACCTAGAAAAATTCTCAAAAATTCAGAAAAATAATAATTCGATAACTATGAAAAGTCGCGGAACAGACATAGGGGTGATTCGGATACCCCACAATACGAGGAACCTAAATTTTATTTTTGGATGTCAATGTTCCGGCCACCCTGTATAGTAATATTACAAAGAGGAAAGATATGATTGTTTGTTTGTTTGTTTGTTTTCATTGAATAGGCTCCTGAACCGATTTGAAAAATACTTTCACTGTTGGGAAGCCATACTATCCCCGTGTGACATATGCTATATTTTATCCCCGTTTTCCCACGGAAACGGGAACTACGCGGGTGAAACCGTGGAGCGCTGCTAGTACTTCATAAAATTATTACGAATAAACATTTTATAATCACTTATTGTTCTTAATCTATTATTTAAATAACAATATGTTCAAAAATAATTAGTACATTATTATTCTCTTAAATATCGATTAATAAAAGAACACAGATGAAGATTATTGTTGAAACAAAAATAAAAGTCTCATCGCGAGATTTGAACCCAGACCGATGAGTTTCTTAATCCAAGACGTACGCTGCGAGCTATCGGGACTTGATATGAAAATATGAATTTTAGAAGTGGTACCTATGAACCGACCAAGGTCATACGTAATTACGTACTCGTACTGCGACGGTACATTTTTTGTTTCATTCGACGCCAGTATTTGAGTTCTGAGGTGTTCGTTCTGTGTTGATACATCACTCATAGCAATATAACCCTTAGTATGCTAGTGCACTTATGATTCCTTACCGTACACTTGAAGAAGGCTTTGAATGTTTTCAACACTGCAACGATGTCGCATTTTTGAAACTTTTGAGATTTTTACTTTATTCTATACACTTTATTATCTTTTACAAAAATGAAGCACTATCGCTTGCTGCTAATGGAGCTGGCAGGCGAGGCTTTAAGGCTGTAACGTGTGCTATGTGAGCAGCGATACCAGATTTTTTTTTCGGGCAATGTGGGATTTTAGAAACCTTTTGCGTGAAAAAGGAGGATACTTTTTTCAAAAGCATAATGAAAAAAGGAAATAATTATTTACATAATTCGTGTTGTTATTAACCGACTTGTTCACTACTTATCTTTTATTTAAGTTTCTAATAAGGTTTGCTATGATGATAGAAAGTCAAAGAAAATGTATTTTAATGAAAATTCGTTACTATACTATACTCATAAAAACTGCACTGTCCAGCAATCCTCGAAAAGCGGGACTGAGCCTATCCCACGCGGGAAATTTAATTTCGGGCTAAAAGTCTGGCAACGCTTTAAGTGAGTAAGTTCACGTGTGTTTTTGTTGCAGCATCCTGTTCGCTGACATCTGCGGCTTCACCTCCCTGTCTGACCAGTGCACCGCCGAGGAGCTGGTACGCTTGCTCAACGAGCTGTTTGCCAGGTCAGTCACTCGTCACACCTGAGGGCCAATTCTCGTACGTAAACACGTTCAAAGTCTAGTCGCAGTCTCATATCAGCGACAATCAAATGTCAAAAAATGGACGGAAACTTGAGGTATTATTGTCAGATTAAAAGTAAGATCAGACTGTGAATGTTCTTAAAATTACAGGAATTGCCCCTCTTATATGTTTACCTGTTGTCTAACTTAGGCCACTCCCAGTTAAGATTGACATTCAGCATTAATAAATCACAACTATTCCACGGGTAGTCGAATCGAAAATGGCACATGATCAGTTACTACTTAATGTTCCTTGCCCCCGACGGCAAATAGCTCTCGAAAGAATGGCGGTCGTCTATTTGATTTAAACTCACAAAATTTTCGGTTTCTATTTGTGAACAGCCTTTCGAGGACTCGATAACATTGCTGGATGTTCGCTTCGACACAGAAGTGTATCGAACTCTTGTCAGTAGCTGTGCAGGTAACTTTTCGCCTACTTCTTTCCTCTCAATTCATGAACGTTATGTTTTTTGTCATGACAAGAAACAACTAACTGAAATTAATTAATTTCAGTTAGATCATTGTAGGTACCTCAAAAAACGTAATAGCCATTAAATACTGTAGTTAATTTTCAATCATACAATAGGTACCTATCTATATATTTATACGTAAAACAAAAACGTTCTCCCCTTTTTATTAAAAACTAGCTTTGGCGGTTTCGCCCGCGCGGAGGTCGGTGTATTTACTATACATGTATAAACCTTCCTCTAGAATCACCCTGTCTACTAATGAAAACCACATTAAAATCCCTTGGTTATTTGAAAAGATCTAAGTGTGCAAACACGAAAAGCGACTTTGTTTTATACTCGTACTACGAGTCTGTAAGGATTACGCTGACGGAGGAGTATGAGATTTGGTACGGTTAAAGTTTATTGTACATGGTGTGCAGTGTAAAGTTAATATGTATTTTATTTTATAATGTATTTCTATTTAAATGTATTACGGTCGAATTTCGACCACTGGGCGACTACTAATTACAATTATCACGTTTGTCGACGCGTCTAAAGATTTATGCACGATGCTATACTAACAGAGTTGGTTTTAGAACGGTTTTGACAGCTGTCAACTTGACGTATCCCTGGGTACTGAGGCAACGGCAGCCCGCCAAAAATAGGATCGTGAAAATAGGTCGAAGCCAGCGTTGATGGAAGACTGTGATATTGAATGGTATACGTGTTCCGTTATTGTGACTAGGTACTCACGCAATGAAGTGGGTTGATTGACGTGCGCTCGCGCCTCGCGTACTCTATGACATATTGCTTTTACGTTTATTCCAAGCGTTCATGTTAACGTCATAATCAGCCTATAGTCTCCCCCTGGGACACAGGCCTCCTCTCGGTGAGAGGCAGTGGGCCGTAATCCACCACGCGAGCCATTGTAAAAGTCAGAGAGCAGTGGTGTTGAAAATAATTTTCACAAAGTAAAGCGCCTGTCGGGGATCGAAGATGCGACCTATTACCACTGGGCCACCACTAGGTACTATTACCACTGGGCCACCACTAGGTACTATTACCAACTGGGCCACCACTAGGTACTATTACCACTGGGCCACCACTAGGTACTATTACCACTGGGCCACCACTAGGTACTATTACCACTGGGCCACCACTAGGTACTATTTATTACCACTGGGCCACCACTAGGTACTATTACCACTGGGCCACCACTAGGTACTATTACCACTGGGCCACCACTAGGTACTATTACCAACTGGGCCACCACTAGGTACTATTACCAACTGGGCCACCACTAGGTACTATTACCACTGGGCCACCACTAGGTACTATTATAACTGGGCCACCACTAGGTCCTCTTCTGTTTGTGACATAGCCGCGTCTATTTTTTTTACAGTTTCTTAAAAAAAAAAACCTAATACAAAATAGTTGAATGCTCATTCTGAATCTGCTGGACTGTTCGAATACCTGTTCCTCAAGTTGTGCTCCTCATTACTGAGGGTCGTGATCCTCCCTTGAAATCACGTTTTCTCTGACGATGTTTCGCCATCTCTGTCTATCCTTCGCCAAGTGAAGCGCATCATGAAATTTCGTTCCGATAGAAGAGTTTATCTGATCGGACCATCGCACAGGGCTGCGATCTCTTGGTCGTTTACCATCCACCTTGCCGGTAACCATCAGTTGCTCGAGGTTATTGCCATCTTTCCTCGGTATATGGCCGAAAAATTCCAAAATTCTGCGGCGGCAGGTCGCAGAGAATCTGGTCTTTATTTTGAGCTTGCGTAGGATGGACTCGTTGGTGCGGAATGCCGTCCAAGATATCTGAAGCATCTTCCTCCAACACCACATCTCGAAGGCGTCTACGCGAGCCCGGCCGGCCTTTCTCAAGGTCCAAGTTTCTGCTCCGTATCCAAAAATTGAAAAGACCAGCTTGTTTACCAATTTCACTTTGGTATTTCGCGAAATGTCGCGATCTCTCCATATTTTTTGAAGCTGAGACATAGCATTCTTGGTCATACCTATGCATCTACGGTTTTCTTTTTCGCATGACCCTGTGTTGGATATGTTAGAGGCCAGATAAATGAAGTCATCGACCGTTTCGAGATTAAGAGCACCAGTAAGCTCTAAATTATGTGCTCGGTCCACCACCGTTAGTTTGGTCTTTGCGTGGTTGATTTGTAGGCACAGTTTCATGCTGATACGTTCCATCTTACGCCTTTTCCGAAACTGAAGGGGTTATAGTTGGTTTGGTTGACCTTCACTATGCCTTTATTTTGGGAGTTTATGGCTTGAATTAGGGATACCAGATGATGTGGTACTCCAAGCTCCAAAAGTACCTTCCACAGGCTTTGCCAGACTACGCAGTCGAAGGCTTTAATGTAGTCTATAAAACACATGATGAGAGGTGTATTAAACTCATTTGCCTTCTCTATCAGGTGGCGGACGTTGAGGATCTGCTTACGCGTACCTTTGCCCTTCACGAAACCAGCCTGTTCTTGAGGGATCTGCCAATGCAGAAAGTGGCGAATTCTGTTGTTTATAATATGTAAGACATTCGAATACAACCAGAGTTTTACTGCCAATTTTAACATAAGGTCGACTTTTGTACCCACCAGTGTGTGAGCCTTATAGCAACGGATCATAGCACATCTCTGGTGGAAAAACAGACTTACAATACAGGCATTTCGCCCATTTCCAGAAGTTGTTAACAGTTTAACAAAAACGTACACAGCAAATAAATTGCCCTCTATCCATAATAAACGCAATCTCTGTTCCGTGTGCTTCACCTATGTAGATATTCTCCCATAGTTCGGCCGGCGCAGCTGCCTGACGGGTGGTTGGTTGAGATGTGCATTTCTCTCGACCAGTATTGTCACAGCCTCCCTCTCTCCCTTCCAATCAGTTGCGACGAAATGAACGAAAAAATAAACTCGTCGCCGTCGACGCTAATCATGGATGAATTTTGTAAATCGACATTCAGACGGAGATAGTAAAATAGCAGCGGTTGTTTCCCGTACTGGATCTTTAACGCATTGCTCAGCACCGAGAGCTCAACGCTCTGTTTTTCGACGAGCTGAGACTCACTCGCGCTGCATCCTGTTGGATTCTCAATGCTCGGTTCAACACCGAGAGTACAAAATCCAGTGCACGAAAAAATCCTGCCGCGATTTTATTACGTCCTTGAGAATTTTGAGTAATTTGTTGAATAATTAATGACTTGCGTGTCTTTGGGGGACGACCAACGAGCCAGGAACATGATTCACAATAGAAATAAACGGGATTTTAAATTTTTTCTTACGCAAAAATAAATTATATACTTCTGTAGGATCTGTTATATCATCAATTCTACAATCCGTTATCGATAAGGTGTGCTTCACAGACGTGTCTTGTTTTATTTTGATAAGAACGAGTTACGAATTTGTACTCATAAAAAACAATAGACTTTCAAAAAAAAAACATTACTAAGTGAAAAATAACTTTAAATTCGGAAGACCGATGTCTTTGGTTTAGTATTTTCGTTTTAATGCCAACGATTTTTTTGCACTTTTTGCCGTGGTAACTACCGCACACAAATTCGTACACCTTCCCTTGCTCAGTAACTAACAGTGTCAGGAAATTATCATAACACTAGCTTTTGCCAGCGGCTTCGGCCGCGTGGAGGTCGAAAATTATTTATTCCGATAGTGCGTTCTATGTGTTATTCCAGGTTATCCGTGTGCCAAATTTCATCTAAATCTGTTCAGCCGTTGTTACCTGATTGAGTAACAAACATCCAAACTATCACATTTATAATATTAGTAGGATAGTAGGATCATCAACATATTTAAACTAAGTAGAAAACATACGTACTTACCTATTATTGATTTTAAATGAGTTTGTTTATGAATGAGGTCTGAGGTACCAGAAAACAAAAAAAGCTTCACACCTACATTCACACCTACTCGTACATTCAAATTGAGATCTACTTCCTTTTTTGAAGTCATCATCTGCCTAATCTTTTCTCGGTGGGCTTCCAGTATAACCGGATGCAGCCCGAATACAAGTATTTTAATTCATGGATGGGTAATACGATACAGATTCGTTGTCAGACTTTCGGGCTTCTGACAACCCGTAACGACTGTCAAAGATCCACAAATGACGGCCGGGATCATCGGCTTAGCGTACTTTCCGAGGCACGGAGGGTTCTTGGTATGTAAAGATGGTCACCCATCCAGCGCCCAACCGCGTTAAGCTTAGCTGAACCTGATTGATTGACGCATACTGCTTAGCCACAATCCCCTCGTAAAGAAATTCGTCCTTTTTCGAAGTGTTGACCTTGACTCAACTGGATCTACAAGAACTCGCTATTCATGTACCTAATGGCATACAGATTTATTGGTGACAATAGGGTCTCCAATATTTCTTTGATAAAAGACTAAGTTCAAACACTAAAACTGGACTACTGAAAAATCACGCTTTATAAGTATGAAATAAGAAAATATTCTCATCAAAGAGCCGTGTTCGTATGCCACTTTGCCCTTAGAGCCGTGTTCGTATGCCACTTTGCCCTTAAGTTTATGATCGCTTACTACTGTTAGAATGCATTGGGGTGGGTGACATACCGATCAAAATCATAACCCACCATTTTGCTTCCCTGTATTCGAGTAAAGACGTTCTCACTCGGATGCTGACATCTCCAAAAAGTCCCGGGAGCTCCCTTAACCCTTGAATGTTAACCCCGTCTAACACAGCCACACAGATGATGTCGGGGCTATGGCCGCGGGTGTAAGGGCCCACAACTCGACGCCACTGCTAAGGTTACAAATTGTGGGCCCTCCGGATAATAGGCGCGAGTTAATCACTTTGTTTTGTACCCCTAGATTAATTGGGTGCGGTAAGGCGAAACGGCACAACACGGTACGGTAGTCGGGAGGCCGACTGCCGAGTGCGATATAAATATAACGTCAAACCGGTATCTGGTACCTAATATTAATGCGTAGGTAATGTCTTTAGGGTTGTAAAAATCCCAGTTCGTTTCTTCTTGTCCGTTTATACATAATTATTTTCATAATTTTAGCCGAAAGACGTCCACTGCTGGACATAGGTCATAGACCCATGTGCCCTGCCCACTTCCACTTTAGTTTGGCAATTCTTCGGGCTATGTCGGTTACCTTGGTTCTCCTGCGGATCTCTTCATTCCTGATTCCATCACGCAGTGAAACTCCAAGCATAGCCCTCTGAATTGCCCTTTGGGTGACTTTAAACCTTTTTATGAGGCCCATTGTGAGCGACCACGTTTCGGTTCCATATGTCATCACTAGCAATACGCACTGGTCAAAGACTTTCATCTTGAGACACTGCGGTATGTGGGACGAGAAGATATTGCGAAGCTTCCCGAACGCTGCTCATCCGAGTCAGATTCGATGATTGGCCTCGACATACTCGTCCAGTCTTCGAGTGTAGCGCCTCCGATGGTCATGAGAGTGGGTGTTATGTGGGTGTTACATAACCTTTGTCTTGTCCATGTTCATTTTAAGACCCACTCTTTCTGAAGCTCTACTGAGGTAATTAAGCATTGTACTGGGGTCCTCCATGGTCTCAGTCATGACAACTATATCATCGACAAACCGAAGGTGAGTGGTGTTCTCGCCATTGATGTTCATGCCAACCCCTTTCCAGCCCAGAACCTTGCAGACATGCTCCAGTGCAGCGGTGACGAGATTTGGAGAGATAACGTCTCCCTATCTAACACTTCGTTGCAGAAGGGCAGAACGGTACCCTACAAGTGCTCTGGCTGTCTGCAGACAAGACTGCGTGAAGTCGGTTTTGCACCGATTCGTTTTTCTCAAAATTTTATAGGACAAAATGTTGACTTTTTATTACACTATTTAAATTCAGTATTGAAAATGCTACCAAGTAACCGGCTTTAGATTTGTGACCAAATAATATTCCGTAAAATGTTGTTTCTGTGTGGTGAAAGTAGGGCAAATATAGCATTTGGCTAGTGAAAAAATTTCAAAAGAGGCTTTGGCCAATAGCAAAAAGTTATTTTGTAAATTGGCAAAATATAGTTCGGTGAAATAATACCAATGACACGTGATACTTCGATGATCTAAAAATATGTCAAATAATGCATAAAGCAAAAAAGACGTCGGTCAATCGTTTTCGGTAAAATTAAATTCTAACAAAAAAAATCCGGAAAAGTGATCGGTTCCCTGGAGAATCACCTGGAATTTCCAGGATACTGTAGCGTAAAAAAAATAAAAGTGTGAGAGAAACACAAACCGCTACTTAATACGTTTAATTTTGATTTTTTTTAAAAAAGGTACAAAACAAGTAATTAAAATATAAAAAAAAATTAAATTATCTATTTCTAAAAAAAAAATGATATTTTTTTTTTTTTGGGACCTTAATGCGTCGAGGTGGGTTTGCTTAGTGGAAAAAGAAAAAATATTATTGAAAGTATTATGCAAATATTTTAAATCTGACCTAACAAAAAATCGATTGCAATCGGTTAAAGTTAGGGGAATAAGCAATATAAGTAATTTTAATCGCGAAAACACTAAGAGAATCCAACGCGTGTTGATAGGCCTTAAGTCAGAAAGTTGTTATTTTTTTGACATGAGAATTTTTGATAAAAATTATATAAATAGGCTGCACTTTAAAATAGGTCTCTTGCTGCGAAAAACACGGATAATTGCTGGACTGCTGAACACGTCTGTCGGGTGAAATGTAGAAATCAGGGAACCACAGAACTGCGGCGTCCGCCTCTAACTCGAACACGTCTCAATCCTTGTAGATAGTCGTCTCGGCACGTGAGGTGTTTGGATTACGGGCGAGAGTGTCCCGACCTCCGTCGTCGATAACTGACGTCGCTTGGCCGTAGGGTGGAGCCAAAAATCGGCTTGTAACGGGATCTAAACAAAAAAGAAACTTCAGACCACCGATACAAGCTGAATCTTTGATTAATTATGAATCTAAAGTGAAATAGATCGAAAAGAAAAAAAAAAACGACAATACATACCAAATTAACCAGAAAATCACAGGGTCACTGTTATACTTGTGCTAAGATACTTTATATTATTAGGTTTGCACCAACAGTAAAACCTTTACCAACACATGATAATTTTCAATATTAAACACCAAAAAAGATAAGCTCGACCATTACGTATCGGGTCCCAAAAAAGCAATGACATCGTTTGAAAGGAAACAACCGACGATTTTTTCCGGATTCCTGGTTCAAATGAGAAAAACAGCCATGAAGAAAAATTTTGTTGAAAAGTTTGGATTAGGATTGGAAGAGGTTTTAACCGTAGCGATTTTACGCTACAGTACCCCATTTCCAGTAAAAAAAAAAATGAGAGTTGCAACACTATTGAAAGGTGAATGGCAACCCTAAAAGAAAGGTGAGTGATGACCCTAAAAGAAAGGTGAGAGACAACCCTAAAAGAAAGGTTAGAGACTATCCCTAAAAGAAAGTATCAACCAGATTGACAACACTAGAACAGATCGACAACACAATAGGGATAGAATCAACCCTATAAAAGAGTGATGATAACCTTAAACAAACTAAATAAACTAGCCTAACTAACCTTAAACTAAATAGATCAAATCAACAACATCGAAGTGCAGATGATACTGAATAAAATTGAAAGTCGGCCTTCAGTTTAGACGTTATCAGTGCGAGCTTCAGAAGCGTCTCCTAGACCTACGAGTTATCTAAGAACTAGAAGAACAAACGACATGAGAACTAAGAATCCCATAAGTATTTACAAGCACAAATACTACTAAACAACAAGTCAAAGAAACGACTTGGCGTCTATAATGCAACTCGAATACAAGTCAAGTCAAAGAAACAAAGAAAGACTCGAAGTCAAACAAAGACTCGAAGTCAAACAAAGACTCGAAGTCAAACAAGGACTCGAAGTCAAACAAGGACTCGAAGTCAAACAAGGACTCGAAGTCAAACAAGGACAGGACTGAAGTTAAAAAAGGGGCTTAAGTCAAAGAAGACAAGTCACAAATGGACAAGTCAAAAGAGGACCAGACAAAGGACATGCAGTCAAAAAAGGAGGACATGCAGTAAAAAAGAAGACATGCAGTGTAATGATTATTCTTTATACTTACATTTTGTTAACATTAACCTTGAAATTTAAGCATTCTCTATGTACCTTCATACTCATTTTCTGGAAGGAAATATAGTATTTGCGTGTTACAATAACTATTTCTTTAATATCTGTAATAAAATAAAATTTGATCTTTGTAATTTTGTATGTTGTGACATGTATGTCAAGATTTGTCAAACTGTCGGTTACTTTTCTTTTTTCCCATAGAGTTTCTCACTAGTCTATAAAGAATTACTTTTTGGGTTAATTATTATAAATTATTTTTATCAATATTATTAGCTGAAATATTGTATTTTATTAACTATGATTGTTTACTTCTTAATTTTAAATTATATCTTTAAATTCTTTACACACACATGGTTGTATAATATGTGCTGGCTGGTTACATGTGTCTGGCCACTGGACGATATAATTATAAAATGCAAAAAATGTTCTGGAACGGCTGAAACTAGTATAAATGAGGACGAAGCGCAGAAAGCGGGACTACTACGAGAGGGAACTACGAAGAGGGACAGCGACGTAATTTGATGTATGGAGGTGCTGTTTATTTTTCTGAAAAGCCTCCACTAATAATACTACTACTGCTAATACTACTGCTGCGGCCCTACTATTGAGCTTCGGAGTTTTGTCGGGTCCCTCCTGTTTCCACTGCTCGTTCTAGAACCGAGCACCACTAGACAACAAGGCGCTCATACCGGATCCTCCTCACGACATATCCTCCTCCCAGTGTGTGTGACTTAAGAACCCTCCTCACAATATATCCTCCTCCCAGTTTGTGATACTAAAGGACTCTAGTGAAATAGGTAATTTTTATAAAACTATTTGTATTTTTTTATTAATTTAAATTAAAAATGTAAAAATCTGCTTAAATCTTTATTTCCCTTAGGTTTAAGTTTGATTTGTTACAGCAGTCAAAAAGAAGACGTGCAGTCAAAAGAGGACGTGCAGTCAAAAAGAGGACGTTCAGTCAAAAAGAGGACGTGCAGTCAAAAAGAGGACGTGCAGTCAGACAGGAGACTAACAGTCAAACAGGTAGACATGCAGTCAAAAAAGGTAGACATGCAGTCTAAAAAAAGGTAGACCTGCAGTCAAAAAAAGGTAGACATGCAGTCAAAAGGGAACATGAGACGTCAGTCAAAAAAAATATGCGACCTCAGTCAAGAAATAGACCATTGTTTAAGCATATTTCAACACGTGCTTAATTAAGTCGACTTTCAGCTAAATAGATGCTTAGAGTCTGACCCTTCAAAACACGGATTAAATATGAGGGTTTATTTATGCCAAGGGAGGACGAATTCGACACAAGTTAAGTCCGACTTTCAGCCAAATAGATGCTTAGAGTCTGACCATAGCACCCGGAAGAATCCATAAGGTCTTCCCTATCAAACAAAGAGGTTGTGTGTTTAACCGAGAGGCTAAACTAAAATACGAATTAAACTTCATATTTGAAAAGAAAACTTATTTTTTAAATCTAAGGAGTACCGTACATTTATTTACATTACTTGAAGAAATGAAGAACGCTTCTTCAGAAGAATATAAAAAACTTTACAAAAAACAGAAGAGGGAGATCTGTTCAGTGTTGACAACAAATAAAAGAGAAGTTTGGTAACACAAAAATTAGTGATAAAAATTTCCATCATCGCCAAGAGGAAAAATTTCATCATCGCCAAGAGTCTATGAACAAAGTCCCAACACTAAAGTTACAAATAACGCCATCTGTGTGCATAAGCAAAAAACAGACAGTAACCAAAAATTGTCGGCTAATAAATAGTTTCCTTCGTAGCAACTAGATGTCGCAATTTTGGATCCGCCTAAAGTAAATTACATAAAAATATTTTTTAAATAAGCTGTAAAAGTTTAGGTAAACAATAAGGGAATAAAATATTATCTAAAACTAACATTCCAGATGAAACCAAATAAAAATCGGACAAGGTGTGTGTATAAGTTGCTAGAAAACCGTATCAAAATCGGTTCAGCCAAACGCGAGAAAATCGCGGACAAACATACCAACACAGGTCAAACTGAGAACCTCTCTTTTTTAAGTCGGTTAGCAAATTGTATGAGGGAAATTATACCGAACTCTATATTTATTGAGTTTATGTTCTAAAACTTTAATATTGAATTATGAAAGTGAAACAGAGGTTCGTCGTTCGATAAAAGGCGTACCATTTATCGGCACTTCTGTGGCAGAACAGCGGTCCGTGGGTTCATCTGCCATGTTAGAAAACACATTCACAACAGACGATTCCAAAGAATACATAAGACTGCTGTCTGCTAGTATGTAGTTGGGAAGTGACCAAATTGAGTAATGTGGCTGATAGGGGAATGGTGTGGCATTACGACGGCAAAGGAACCGATTGCGCTAAGTATCAAAAAATAGTAGATACTAGCAAACAACAGGAAAGCAAACAGTTGGGCTAAGAATCAAAAAAAGGTAGACGCTAGCACACGACCGTTCAAAAAGCTTACCTTTGGTCACGACGCCTAACCATTCACACATCAAACACACACCACGGGAAACTAACTACAACTACCTACAGGGATAAAATAAAACTCGGGAGTAAATAATGTATTTTTCGGGAGAAAATAAAAGAGTTGGAAATTGGGTATAGTTACAAAGATAATCTTTAAAATTGTATTTCACAAACACCACACAATTAAGCAAAGAACATAAATTCAGTTAGCAGTTCCGTAGTCCAGTCGTATGAATCTATGAAACATTCAAGACAGGTAATCCTTTTAAATTCCACACGGGTATCTGACCAATTCTAAAACCTGAAACTCACAATGAGAAAGATGAAAATTAAAGTTTGCTCTCAAGAGCAACCAGTAAAACCTTTACCAACACATGATAATTTTCAATATTAAACACCAAAAAAGATAAGCTCGACCATTACGTATCGGGTCCCAAAAAAGCAATGACATCGTTTGAAAGGAAACAACCGACGATTTTTTCCGGATTCCTGGTTCAAATGAGAAAAACAGCCATGAAGAAAAATTTTGTTGAAAAGTTTGGATTAGGATTGGAAGAGGTTTTAACCGTAGCGATTTTACGCTACAATACCCAAGTTATCAGCTCTTTTCTGTTTGATGAAGGGGTTTATAAATTAATCTTCAATCCTCGTCCTCATCACCATGTATCTATAACCTATTAATTGAGACCTTTTCAATGAGCCCAAACACGATATTGCTGCTGTTTGTTGGTGAGTAACTTGGGTATCCTGGAAATTCCACGTGCTGCTCCAGCATCAGTTCAAGGTTACTTTGTTCGTCTCATATCATTGAAATAATAGAATACCAAATTTCGACTTGATCATACCCGTGGAAGATGCTCAAACCCCTTCTTCAAACATAAAAGAGCGAATAATCTTCAAACGGCTGAACTGATTTTGATGAAACATGTGTAAGTACACTCCTGACTAATTCACCTTTCAAACAAAACAAACAAAATCTAAATCGGTTCATCCGTTCGGGAGCTACGATGCCACTGACAGATAGATGCACACACACACACACACCCACACACACCTCAAACTTATAACACCCCGTCGTTTTTGCGTCGGAGGTTAATGAATATGAACTATTTTCTTCCCACATTGTTTCGAATCAATCGTCAACGGGTCGCAATACTTCCATATAGTGAAATAAGATCGTTCTAAACAAGCGTATTTATCATTTGGCCGATGATAAAGTGGCGTCGGCACAATTGGACCATCCATCAAACCCAACCGGGCGTCCAGCGTCCGGCGTCCGGCCCGGATCCAACCGACATCGATATTTTCTAATGAAGCGAGAATTTTATTACTAACAGGGGCTTTGATGAATGGGCCGCTGTTTGGGCTTGTTTGTGGTTTGCCTAAACGTGTGACGGAACACTGTCGGACCGATATCAAAGGGCGATGTATGAGAGGAGGTAATTATTCTACCTGCTTACGTAAATGTCGGAAAATTATTAAGTAGAGTGTAGGAGGGTACCCGAAAAATGAATTTTAAAAAAGAACCTGGAAGTCGGTTATTTTTTAACCGACGAAAAAACGAAGGAGGTTCTCAAGTCGACGCGTATATTTTTTTTTTATGTATGACCAAGCATAACTTTTTTCAGAGTAGTCCGATTTTGATAATTATTTTTTTATTGGAACGGATATACCCCGAAGTTGGTCCCATATAAATTTCGAATCAATAATCCAACCTTATGGGTAGGAAAACAAGGGATTGATAGTTTACTCACAGATTTTAATACAAAAAGTTGTGTATCACAAAAAGTAATCAAAAATTAAGCATGTAGTAATGAATAGATTATAGCCACAAAAAATTATAAAATAAAAACTTTATAACAAAAAAATAAAACCGCCAAAAAAACTGGAAAGTAACAAATAATAAACCTGCTTTGATTAACCTTAATAACTAAGGTCGGAAGTCGGTGACTTTGGATATGTATTTTAATTTTATGTCACAGCCTTCCGAACGTAGTTATTAAGGTTAATCAAAGCAGGTTTATTATTATTTTTATTTTTAGTTTTTTGGCGGTTTAATTTTTTTGTTAAAAAGTTATTTTTTAATTCATTTTCAGAAAAAGACTAAAAAGTGAAAAATAACTGTAATTTCGGAACTCAGTTTTTTTTTTTTTTTTTGTAGTACCTACAATTTTTACTTTTAGTTGTGGTAGGTACCTACTCCACACAAATTCATATCTACTTTCACTAGCTAGGTTAATAACAGTGACGGAAGTTATTATTATTATTAGAACATCAATATATCAGAAAAAACGCAAGTCCTGAAAGTAGTTGGTTCATAAATGACTACTGAATCCTTTTCAGTAACTTTTCTGTATTTTGCCATTCCTACTGGCAATTGAACCAAAGATTTTTTTTTCGAATACTAAGGTAATAACACTGAATTTTAAATGCATAAAGTAACGCTTGGGTCAACACTGTTTTTAAGCCCCGACGCAAAAACGACGGGGTGTCATAAGTTTGACGTGTCTGTGTGTGTGTGTGTGTGTGGTGTGTTTGTGTGTGTGTATGTGTGTGTGTGTGTGTGTTTGTGTGTCTGAGGCAACATAGCTCCCGAATGGATGAACCGATTTTGATTTTGATTTTTGGCTCTTTTAAATGTTTAATTTAACTTTTATATTAATAACAATAGTTAGTGTAAAAAAAAGAGAATTGGTCATTGTAAGCTTTTTACTTTAACCAGGGTGTATGATGAGGTATTGCGTTAGTTAAGTTACATAGCATGTTGTATAAACAAAATGTGGAAAAAATATTTACCATTCAAATTAACTCAAAAACCACTCATCGGAACAAAATTATATGGGACCATTCTAAAAGTATACTTTTTTTTTTTAAGATGCGTTTTAGTAAATCGGTTTAAACATGACGGACATAATAAGGTAACCAAAAACCTAGAATCGTAGGATAGTCGATGTCAGCGTCTCCCCCTCTCGGAGATGTCTCCGTGACCAGTTCATGTGAGTACAACAGGTACTGTCGGTGCATCGTAAACATGCAATAAGGCAGAGCGCGGTTTTACGAGCCCCCAGTGACGAGAGATCTGTTCCGACCTATTTGATGCACTAAATCACTGCTCGTTGTGCAAACAGAGCGTGTTTACTGCGTGTGTTAGTTGAGATATTGGTGGTGGATTCTTTTGTTCATCACGTACATACATAAACTCACGCCTTTTCCCCATGGGGGTAGGCAGAAACCACTGAGCTGCACCTGCTACGATCCTTGCATACTCCATTTGACTCTAAACGAGTCAAATGGAGTTATACATCAGTGGCCCTAATGTGAGTTTCTTTTAACGAGCTCGAGTTAGCGCATCAACTGCGTTGTATGCTCCGATTGGCCCTTCACCAATGTACACAGGCCCCTGGTCATACACGCACGCCGGTTGCCAGTACTACGCACCTGGCCTCTCTGAAGAACATCACCAACAAGGTCCTATATGTCGTCCTAGGGCGTCCCCTCCCGGCGGTTCAACTCACATTTGCCTTGTAAAGTACCTTTCATTCACCACCTAAACTAAAATAAGAATATTGCTATCTTTTACTGACCTACCGCGAAAGAAAAAGACAAGAGACGGTTTAGATTTGTCAAACTTTATTACGTCTCGCTACCCTTGAATTTGGTGTGATTTTAACCATTATGAATTTAGTTCGTCGTCAGTAGTTGCGTCGGAGAAAATCTTAGTTCAACTAAATTTGACAGCTCTAATTTATTTCCGTCTCTGTCTTGTTTATTTCGAAGGAAAAAGATAGCAATAGCCTAAATTAAGTTTAATTGGGGCATAACAGAATCATCACCAGTGGCTAGTGGAATTACAAGAGTGTGGCACAGTGTCAACGGCAGTCGGGCGTGCATTATGGAGGCCCCCACGTTCACACGATACAGACTTTCATCAACTTTTATAGAATTTTGTCTGTGTAACATAGCAGTAGATAAAGACAAATGTAATGTGCCGTAAAAGTCGAAAGTGTGCATGAACTTCTGCGAATTAGTCGGAGCCTAATAATTAATTACTAGTGGTCGCCTATGGTTAAAATTCGACCATTATTGATTTAAATAGAAATACACTATTAAATAAAATAGAAGGTTTCTGCACTCCTCCGTTCAAACTATAACATATAATTTTCGGAATAAGAGGTACCTACACAGTTTTATAAATACTGAACTGATTCAAGTTGGCTACGATACTAAAAAATATATTGGAAAACTACAAATTAACGAAAATCCAAATGTGAACTAGTGAAAACTCTGCGAAATTATTCAATTAAGATGTCTACGTCAACATATTTACTCAGACTTTAAAGTCTTGTTTACTGTGCGACCCCATTACGTCCATCCTCCATCTTCCTCCGTCAGTCAGGGCATAGGAAGCCGTAAAGTGCGTCGATACTCCCAATAAACTGCGATCTACTTACTACTACGTATTTTGTAGCAAAAGCAGAACATTCCAGCAATATCAACATTTTTACGACGGTTTTTTTATATTCCACCCAAATTTTTAGATACGAATGAAATGGTGGTTACTTTAACGAAATGGTGTTACAGTGCTGCGAGCGGCAATTACTTTTCGGTATATTTTTACCGTAAAACATGTAGCAAACAATTTTTGCTTATTTACATATGATTGCAATACAAAATACCTTAATTTCACGTCTATTATATTTCTCTCTTTGACAATCAATAATCCCTGGCCAGCAAGACGCCCAGTCAATACAAGTAGCCACCGTTCACGAGCGTATCGCAAAGATCAGCCATTACCATATTTGTGGATGAAATAAGTTACTTTATAAACCGTTTCAAATCAACGTAATTTCTTCAAAATCAAAATCAAAATATTTTTATTTCATATAAACCTGCATGGGCACTTATGAAACGTCAGAAGCTAGGTGCACGGCTCGAAAATGTTGTTTCCTATGGAGAAGAGCCGGCAAGAAACTCCACGGTTACTCTTTTAAAAATGATTGGTTTTAACTGTGTTTTCAGTGATAAAATGTATGGGAGGACAGTGCAGGTCTGTCAATAAGTACCAGGTACTTAGACGAATACAAAATAGAAAATCGTCTACAAATCTACAGTCTGTAAGGCCTACAACGTTCTCCCATTCACAATATGTAAAATAATCTACATAAATAAAATGAACCTAATTAAACATAGTGACATGATTAACATGACAATCACTAAAAAATAGTTGATATTAAAATTGATGTATAATGTCAAATAATGACGAGAATATGTCAGCATTGTAAAAATAAAAATAACTTTGAGAGCAGTTAATAGACTTTCACATAGTTATGCTGTTAATGAGGTACCAGGGAAGCCACATGTGCAGAAGGAATTAATGCCAAACTTCTCTGTCTTCAACGTAGTCTTTTATCTTATCTCTTAAAATTAAATCTTTCCCTCAGTAAGGAACGTCTTATCCTTTCAAAAAGTTTAAGTAGTTGTAGTGTTGAGTTAGATGAATGTAGGGAAAAGTATGACATTGATACTAAGCTCTTATATAATGTTATTCTACAAAAGGAGCAATTGCTAAAGGATATTTTTGAGAAATAAGAGACTTCACAACAAAAACTAAGTCAGCGATTGATTGAGGCTGGGGAACTACTTGAAGTCGTGAAGTGCAATGCTGAGAGGTATGAGTCTCTGACTAATAACCTCTCATGCACCTGTGCCAACCAACCACCACCTCCTCAACCTCAACTTGACTTGTCTTCCCCGCTGTTGGTTCTTCCAGCAGAGCCCTGTGTTAACACGCAGAACAATAATTAGTCAATATTTTTTTGTGACGAATTAGGTTCAGTCTTTGGAAAAATTTTACTTAACTACCTTAGCCACAGTTTCACCAATCATAGTTATCATAACATAAGTTTTAAACAAATTATTAAAAGAATTGCAAACGCCAACCTCAATAATTATTCTACAATGGTTTTGCTTTTAGGTAATAGTACTGGTATTACCAGAAAGGACATAGTGGATGGTGTAGACACCTTATTAAAATTAAATATAGGAAAGGTAATGTTGTGTGCTTTACCTTACTCTGATACTTTATCAGACCATGAAAATTATTATATTCATAAGTTGAATAGTACTATTCACAGGCTGACATGTTGTCATAGTGACAAATTATTGTATTTTGACACTAACAAATTTGTTAGTGGTTTTAAGTTAACTCAGAGAACTTTATCTCTGTCTTGGGAATGTAGACAAATGATTGCTATGTTGATAGCATATAATATTAATGAGGTTATAGATAATATAACAAATACTAGTATTAGTGACAAGTCTGTGTTGTCTAGTTATACTAACAACATAGATATGACTTATGAATTGTTAAGTTGTACGAAGGAGGATCCACCTATGATACCAACATCTATGGAGGCCAGTACCAATCAAAGAGAGTATTCTCTTTCTGCTGGAACTCATATGGACAGTCTAGACACTTCAGTTGTAGTGGTGGAGGTTGCTCCGGTTAACTGTTTAAACTAGTTTGTAAGACAACAGAAGTTACCCCTTCAAATAGCCAATTATTGTTAGAGAATCATAAAAAGGTATCTTCTGGCAATTTAAGTCATAAAAGCAAAGGGAGTGCAACATACTTTAAAATTGTTTAACCAAAATATCCAAGGTTGCTCTTCCAAATTACTTGAAATAGAATTGTTTTTGGAAAAAACCAAGTTTGATGTAATTTGTTTAACAGAACATTGGTTAAAAGATCATCAAATAATGTCAATTAACTTTGAAAATTATTGTGTAGTTAGCTTTTTCAGCCGAAAACGTATGATACATGGCGGATCTTTAATATTAGTAAAAAATTCTATTAAATCGAAAGAACGAAAAGACATCACCGGGCTGTCTGTTGAACACACCATTGAATTGTCCTGTGTTGAGCTTGATAAGCATGTTATAGTTAGCGTTTACAGACCTCCAAGTTACCAGAATCTGTCTATGTTTGATTCTGTAATGGAAGATGTGTTAAAGAAACTTAGTACTAGTAGTAAGTCAATAGTCAAATGTGGTGATTTTAATATTAATTTATTAGAAAATAAATCAAATACTGTGAGATTATTAAATCTATTTAGGTCATTTGATCTGCCAAATGTTTTTAGTGAACCAACCCGAGTGACAGCTTCTTCTGCCACTTGTATTGATAATATTTTTTGTAACTGTGATTACCTGGACAAACAAATTGTAAATAAGTTGCCGTCTGATCATTGTGGACAAACCATAACTTTTTGCTCCTACATGCCTTTACAAAAAATTCAAATTAGGTTTAGGCCAATGACATGTAGAAATTTAGAAAAATTTAATAATTCTTTGGCCAGTACATTGTGTGTTCAGAGTTTTAATAATGTATGTGACCCAAATGAGTTCTACGCCGAGTTCTTCTCACTATTAAACACTCAATTTAATAACACTTTCCCACTAAAGACTAAAACTATTTGCAAAACGTTCTTATTTAGTGATTGGGCTACTCCAGGTATTCGTAAAAGCCGGGAAAAACTTTTTGAACTTTATGGCCTAAAGCAACAAATGAATAATACAAGCTTCGATCAGTATGTTTCAAAATATTCAAAAACTTTTAAAATTGTGTGCAAATTAGCTAAAGCGCTTTATATTAGCAATAAAATAAAATCAGCTGATGATAAAATAAAAACGACCTGGCAAATAATAAATAATGAAACAGGTAGAAAAAAACAGCGTAATGCTGAATTTAATTTAGAGACTGCAAATGGCTCCATCAACTCAGATGTAGAAATAGCTCAGGAATTTGAGAACTTTTTTGCCAATATTCCTGTTAAAACTACTGAAGCTTTAAATTCTTCACCCGGGCGTTCTGCTGCTTTACTCAGGAAGAATGTAAGGGAATGCCCTTTGGAGTTTAGGTTTCAGCATACCAACCCCCAAGCTGTTATAAAAGCTTTTAAAGATCTTAAAATTAAATCAACAGAAGATCTTTGGGGAATGTCTGTAAAAGTATTTATCTATTATCGAAACCATTGCGCCCTATTTAGCTTTCATATTTAATACCAGTATAGACCAAGGAGTCTTCCCGGATCTCATGAAACACAGTAAAGTAGTTCCATTGTTCAAATCCGGTGATAGTAAAGAACCCAACAATTATAGGCCCGTGTCAATTCTGCCAGTCCTCAGTAAAGTGTTTGAAAAGTTGATTCTCAATCAAATGTTACGTCACTTTAATAAAAATACCATCTTTCATGAACAGCAGTACGGTTTCACCAAAGGGCGTTGTACCACTGTCGCTGGTGTTACCCTAATAAAAAACATTTTTAAAGCCTGGGAAGAAGCAAAAGATGCCATTGGAATCTTTTGTGACCTCTCCAAGGCGTTCGATTGCGTAAACCATGAGACACTTCTGCTGAAACTGGAGCACTATGGGATTAGAAATACAGCTCTAGATTTACTAAGATTATACCTGAAAAACAGAAAAGTTAAAGTTCAAGTAAACGGCATAAACTCACTAGGGGCTGAAATGGCAATGGGCGTTCCCCAAGGTTCAATATTGGGTCCATTCCTCTTTTTAGTTTACGTTAATGATTTACCGTATATACTTCTAAATCAACCGAAGATGGTGTTATTTGCAGATGACACATCATTGATATTTAAAATAGACCGACGTGCACAAAATCTTGACGACGTGAATAACTCTATTCTTCAGGTCCAAGATTGGTTTACGGTAAATAATTTGGTACTAAATAGCACAAAAACCAAATGCATTAGATTTCAATTACCAAATGTTAGAAGTAGCGAATGTGACATCTTATTGAATGGAGAAAAACTGGAATTTGTTAATCAAACGGTGTTCCTGGGAATCACGCTAGACGATAAATTGCAATGGGGACGTCATATAACATCTCTTGCGGGGCGGCTAAGCTCGGCCGCTTATGCTGTTAGAAAGATCAGACAGTTAACAGATGTAGAAACCGCGCGTTTGGTCTATTTTAGCTACTTCCACAGCATTATGTCGTATGGCATTTTACTGTGGGGTCGGGCTGCTGACATTGAATCCATCTTTATTTTGCAAAAGAGAGCTGTCAGAGCCATTTATAATCTACGTCGCCGCGAATCCCTCAGGGAACTGTTTAAAACGATTAATATTATGACAGTACCTTGCCAATTCATTTATGAAAATATCATGTGTGTAAGAAAAAATCTACATCTTTTTAATAAAATAAGTGATAGACATAATTTTAATACTAGAAACAAAGACAAAATAGATCAACCATTTTTCAGATTAGCTAAAGTACATTCATCTTTTATGGGGTACTGTGTTAAATGTTATAACAAAATACCTTGTGATATATTACAATTAAATGAAAGGAAATTTAAAACTCATATTAAAAGTACACTTTGTAAACAAGCGTATTATACATTAGAGGATTATATTATCCAAGATAAGAATGCTTGGAAACATGCTGGTCCTGCTCCATAGGACAATCCAGAGTCTAGACAAAATCAAACTGGTTGCTAATTGAATTATATAAATAATTATATTTTATGACATTGATTTACACTCGCACACTGACTTATTTCTTGTTAATATTCTAGGAAAATCGTATACTTACTCTTACAATGTTTGTAAATATGTGAGCACCATGTATCTATCATAGAATTAATTTATCTTTATTGCTTCAGTTGCATTTTGTTACCTTTTTTGGTATAGTAATTTTTTATTCTGGGTGCATCGTTTTCACACATAAATATATAATTAATGTACTATGATAAATTGTATGTAAAACATTTTAAAAGAGTAACGGTGGAGTTTCTTGCCCGTTCTTCTCCATACGAAACTACATTTTGGAATGGGCGACTAGAATCAATTCTATTTTTTAAATGTAAATGTTGACGTTCAAAAGTGCCCTATAAGTGCCTAATTGAAATAAATGCTTTGACTTTGACTTATAATATGCTTTTTTGATAAGGATACGTTTGATGTGCGTTTTAAACTTTACATCGCTAAGTTCTGGAACTGACTTTGGCAACTTGTTATAGAAGCGGATACTGTATATTAGAAATGACTTGCTAGTTTTAGTCAATCTAAATTTTGGAATCACAATTTCATCTTTCTTAGAAACCTGATTCATCATAAATCATAACGTACAACTTAGATAATCTAATTTTTTTTTTTTTTTTTTTTGGTCGGAAATCATTAAATAACTTCTGCCGCTCTGGGTGGAGCAGGAGGGCTGTCAGGCTTTTACTAACTAAAACCCACCCGTGTTCCCTCAATAGCCCGTATGCCGGGATAAAATGCAAACTCAAACCATGTATTAAACTGCCAGAGGTGCGGGTTTGTTCGAAAGAGATACCACAGCCCCTGGCATACGGGCTACTGAAGGAACACGGATGGGTTTTAGTCAGTAAAAGTCTGACACGCCCTCCTGCTCCACCCAGAGCGGGAGAAGTTATCTGATGATTTCCAACCCAAAAATCTTTTTTTCGCCAATATTTTTTACTTATAATTCTAAACAAGTCCTTACTTTTCTTGCAGTTAATTTTTTGACACCTTATATATTCAGTGTTGTTTCACTCTGTTTTTAAAATCCTGTGATATTTCTGTTCAAAGTATTTTTTCTTGTGGCAATGTTGTCTAGTCTATAGTAGGTATTGTAAGCTTCAAAATGGCGTAGGAAAATTAAAATTTGTGGGAAGAATAATGGTTAATGAATAAACATCTAATTTCATAGGGTTTTACTGATTTACTTACTTACTAGAGAATTAAGTTCTCTATTCTAATTATGTAGATAATTGCTGTAGATATAGTATACCTGGCGATGGCGTGTTTTTCTAACTTAATAACTACCTACCCAAAATGATTTTAGTGCCGAACAATGTCAAATAAGTAAACGTACGCTACTAAAATAAGTAGAAATCTAAATGTCTTCCAAAAATTAAAATGCTACAATCAAAGTGTAACGCTGTTTAGATAAGTTGTAAATAAAATAAATGTGTAATGTATTAAAAAAACTCAAACCATGTATTAAACAAAGTACAGGCACTTTTGAATTGTCAAGGGATCGGTTAGTCAGAGAGATGAAGCTCATTCCAAAGCGTAGTAGCTACCTATCAAGAAGAACGGGCAAGAAACTCTATGCACAAAATATTGGCACCATTCAGCTCAACTATTTTGAAGGGAACTTAATAATCCAACACACACACCACCACCAGCGAGACATTTGAGGGAGCAGGATATACTCTTAGCCGCCAGGGCACATTCAAGACAATGAAAGAGTTACCCAGTAAATAGTAGCTTTATAGTAGGAAGGAACATAGTGATCACACGTCTGCTATGCAGTTATACGATACTATAAGAGATTGAATTTATACAATGCACAAGTTGTAGATATAGAAAACCATAAGTTTACATGAAAACATAACAGACTTGATAAGAGATATAACTACAAACAACAATATTATAATTCCCTTTCAACAATGTAATAACCATACCTTCATGGTTAGTGGCTTATCATGGCTTAGCAACTCCGCTGTTACAACAACGTTAAACTTTCCGCTTTGCTCGTGTAGCTGACCAGTAAGTACGTACATAAATATGGTCCATGAATAGTTAACACCGAGGGTTATTAATTCGCCCAGATTCGCCATGACGTCCGATATGATCACATGATGGACGAGAGGACACCTGAATTACTTATGAGAGGACGCGGATGGACGTGTTAACGACGACACGTGTATTTATAATCTGTCACCCTACCTACTTAATATAATGTTTATTAGACCCTCGTCTTCCTTGATAATGAATTGAGCAACTTCCCTGTTGAGGTTACCTCAGCTATATGTAGATATTCAATGCTCGTCAGATTTCCTCATGTCTCTCGTCTCTTAAACATAATTGCATCATCTTTGAGTATCATTTTGAAATTTCGAGTCCGCAGTCAAGTACATACCTACGTCCTACTATAAAATTTTCGATTGCTGTTTATGAAGATTTCATTACAAAGTTGAATAAAAAGTTTGGTATTCGAATAGTTAAATCAAGCAGGGCTTAGTGGAGTGTGACGCACTTGCGAAGCGCCAGTGTTTATGTGACGCGAGCGACTGCTCGCTAAGGGCACTCCCTGTAGGGTACGGACCTCGGCTTAGGGCATCGCTGGTCGAAGGCAGCAAAGGACAAACTGAATAGGATTGAACGACTCTGCTGCTTTTTTTTCTTTTTGTGTGTGGCATCTGGCAGTTGACCTTGAGAGGCCGTGACTGCTCAACTAAACTTCACAGGAAAGTCCGCTTTCCTGTGAAGGTTTTTAGGAATCTAAAAGCCTCCAGCCAGGGCGTAAACCTACTTAAACCTAAAACGACTGCGCACTGAGGGCACCCCCTGTGGGGTACGAACCTCGGCTCAGGGAGTCGCTGGCGGGGGGGGGGGGGGGGCAGCTAGTACTATCAGGGACAGGCTGGATCAAGATGACTCAGCTGCAAAGCTCTGCTCACTTTTATACAATACTCTTCAATGGTTAATCATAAAAGCAAGTCCCAAAACCATCTATTTTATTTGATTTAAAACAAACACTTTGTTTTTCGCTATTGTTCAGTTCATTTTCGTATTGACACATCCACGGTGACACCCCCTGCTTTAGTTTACGTGTATCAATCTACACTTCTTCTCACTAAGAGAAAATATAACTAGGTAGGTACTAACATTCAAACCATTTATAAAATTCTAAATGTAACGAATAGAATTGCTATCCCTGGCTGCAATGCTTTTAAAGCAAGAATTTAAAACAAACCGTATAAAGAAGATTAACTTTTGCTCGCACTGCGTTGGTTAGCATTCATGGACCGGCACTTTTTGTAATACCAACTTTGTTGCTGCTACTTTGTTACGTGGTAAAAATTGTATGTCAAAGAGTTCAGCTTTATCATCATTCTCCTCCCCTTACCCCAATTCATTTGTGGTCGACGCAACATGTCTTTTTCTTCCACATTTCTATTAGTCGTCATCTTGGTAGTCACCCCCTTTATAATCATATCATCGTTCACCCGTGTGATAGTGATGGATTTTGAAGTCGCAATCCAACAACGACTAATAGGTGAGTCTTATAATTTACGGAGTGCTGCGACAGCGGGTAACGTAATTCGGTATTAAAATATTAAATTCAAAAAATCAAAGAAATCTCGACACTATAGGCCCCTACAGGAACCAAGCACATTTGACTGAGCTGTTCCCTCTTGGCTCAG
Organism: Polymixis flavicincta; assembly: GCA_949987655.1. Taxonomy (NCBI): domain Eukaryota; kingdom Metazoa; phylum Arthropoda; class Insecta; order Lepidoptera; family Noctuidae; genus Polymixis; species Polymixis flavicincta. The sequence continues at coordinate 1,090,146 of OX465171.1, read as the reverse complement.
GTTCGACCGGCTGGCCGCCGAGCACCACTGCCTGCGCATCAAGCTGCTGGGCGACTGCTACTACTGCGTGTCGGGCCTGCCGGAGGCGCGCGATGACCATGCCAAGTGCTGCGTCGAGATGGGCCTGGACATGATCGACGCTATTGCGTGAGTACTTACACCACATGGACCTACACATAGGACAGCCACAGAAACATCTTCGAACATGAAAATAATTAATGATTAACACCCTAACCGCGTAGCACAATCTCAATCCTAATCAGAAGGTTATGAAATAAATTCCTAATCCATTGTTTTATAGGTTTGGAACATACGTCTGCTTGATAACGTAAATAACCAGTGAACGTGTCTGAAGTGTCAAAATGAGCATCACCCTCGATTGCCCTTGTACAGTCACGAGCATTAATATGTATACATATCGCCAAATTCAAAAGCGATTTTCTTTTAAATAGCGATTGCAACCAAAAGTTGAGTATTTCATTATAGTGTGGATTCCAAAGTATTATTTTCATAATAAAATAAGATTACAATGAGTAAAAGTGGAGAAAATCACTTTTATAAGTTGGTAAGCGTATACATATTATTGCTCGTGACTGTACGTGTGTTACGATTATAGTTCTCCAGACCGTATTTCGGCCATGGCGGCCAATCTCAGAAGAGTCTAGCCTCCAGCACGAGGAGATGTTATAGTGCACAAGTGTTTTTGCGAACACAGCTGCACTCTCTCATCCTTCAATGCAATTACCCCTTTGATCGAAAACTACCTGTAAAATATCATCGTATGTAGTCTACTAATGTTGTAATAAACTAGTAAATTGTGCACCAGAACATTATAGATCTAATCCTTCACATAGCATAGTGTAGTAGCCATCGCCTGACTCAGGTGTCTGTGTGCAGACTGGTGCGTGAAGTGATGGCCGTGAACGTGAACATGCGCGTGGGCATCCACACCGGCCGCGTGCACTGCGTGGTGCTGGGCCTTCGCAAGTGGCAGTTCGATGTGTGGTCCAATGATGTCACGCTCGCCAACTACATGGAGAGCGGAGGCGTTGCTGGGTGAGTACCAAACCCTAACTTCAATTATAAATCATTTACACGCACTTTTGAATTGTCAAAGTAGTCGCTCAGTCGAAAAGATGAAACTAGTTGCGCATTCCAAAGCGAAGTAGGTACCTATGGAGAAGAACGGACAAGAAACTTGATGGACACTCCTTTATATCAATATATTGTCCCAAACTATTGGTTACATCATCCATAGTGAAATTATAGGTACATACAGGGTGGCCAGGACATCGACGCGTATTTTCAACCCCCGACGCAAGAGGGGTGTTATAATTAACGCCCGACGAAAAAAGAGTGGTGTTATAAGTTTGACCGCTATGTGTGTGTCTGTCTGTATCTATGGTCTGTGTGTCTGTGGCACCGTAGCGTATTATTTAAAAGTAAGTTTTCTATTGGTGACTCTTAGACATGTTTCATCAAAATCGTTTCAGCCGTTTGACGATTTTCAGCTCCTTTCTGGTTGATGAAGGGATTTCAGCATCTTCCACGGTTCTAATCGAGTCGAAATTAAGTATTATTTTACTTCAATGATATTAGACGAACAAAGTAACCTTGAACTGATACTGGAGCATCACCTGGAATTTCCAGGATAGCCAAGTTACTCACCAACAAACAGCAGAAGTATCATGTCTCAATGAATAGGTTATAGATAAATGGTGATCAGAACGAGAATGATACGCCAAGCTGCGCAGATTTAAGTGTGACATGTGTCGATCGTAGCGTGTTGTGTTTACTATTACTATATTAAGTTTAAAAAGCAGGAAATAAGTGTCCCAATTCTTCGTGTCGTAGTAGGCGACTAAGGGACTTAATAGAGAATGGGCAGCAGCGTTCTCTATGCATTTTACCACCATACTGCGATCGCCAACCCGCCTGCCAAGCGTAGCGATTATGGCAATTCCCTCTCCGTTTGGAGCAGGCTTAAGTCCAACAGTGGATGTCCTTTTCGGCTAAAATGAAGATGAATATTTGGTTATAGATAAATGGTGATTAGGACAAGGAATTATTCGTAAAGGTTTAACTTTAGCAGATTTAAGCGTGACATGTTATCGATCGTAGCGTGTTCACTATTACTATATTAAGTTTAAAAAGCAGGAAATAAAAGTTAAATTAAAAATGTAAAACCCCCGTCGGTATAGACCAAAAATCGACCCAAACAAAATCCTACAAAAAGGAAAAAAATATATATTGGCCTTTTGCCATATTTTAATCAAAACATTTTCACGTCGGGAGACGGTCATTGAAAACGCCAAACAGCAGACGATGCCCAGCAATAACACCTCTAAGTCGTGTTGCCCAATTTAAATATCTGGGAAATATTGTAAAATTAGACGTTGAGCGGGAGCGCAGGGCATTGTCGGTGCGCGGTAATATGTTGTCACACAGGATCGCTCGGTGTACGGTCCTGTTAAAATAACAAAGTTCAAGGCATTCTGCCAGACGTCCTACACGAGCGGCCTGTGGGCAAACTTTACACAAAAGCCTACAATGCATTGCGTGTCCAGCATAATAATGTATTCAGGGCTCTGTTTCGGCTCCCTCGATATTGCAGTGCATGTTTACTGACGCCAGCGTAGATGACTTCTACGCAATTATGCGTAAAAAAGTTGCGTCGGTGGTGCGACGAGTACGGGGGAGCCCGAATAGCGTCCTAAGGATGATAGGAGTGAGAACCGATACAGTTCTGCTCAGTAGGTCCACTGAACTCCATGTGTTGCGAGACCGGTGAGCCGTTTTGACTTTTTTAAAATCTTCTATATATATTAAAAAAAAAAAAAAAAAAAAAGTTACAATAACTACTAAACCAAAATTTAGCGAATGGGCCACTACTGGCATTAGAAAAAGCAGAGATATCTTATATAATTTGTATCACGAAAAATCATTGACTTCTGATCAGGCCCTTCATAATTATGTAAGAAAATATTCAAAAGAGTCTGCGCTCACGCTAAATCTAAATTAATAAGTAACAAAATTAGTATCTCTAAAAATAAAATAAAAGCTGTGTGGCAGGTAATTAACAAAGAAACTGGAAACACAAAACAGCGAGATCAGAATGAGTTAGCTCTAAAAATTGATAATGAAATCATTTCAGATAAGTTACAAGTTGCTGAGACTCTAGAAAATTTCTTTACCAACATCCCAATAGAAGTTACGAAATCTCTCCCCTCATCATCTGTATTAGCTGAATCTCTTCTTAAAGAAAACTTCAGCAAGGACATTCCAAGTTTTGAATTCAAACCCATTTCTATTGCCACAATTAAAACAGCATTTAAAAGTCTTAACATAAAAAACACTGAAGACTTATGGGGGATTTCCGTTAAGGTTCTCGAAAATATCATTGACACAATTGCCCCTGTCCTAACAGGCATATTTAATCAATGTTTAGACAGCGGTACGTTTCCTGACTTAATGAAACATAGTAAAGTAGTACCAATTTTCAAATCAGGTAGTAAGAGTGATCCCTCTAATTATAGACCTATATCTGTGCTTCCAGCATTGAGCAAAATTTATGAAAAAATCATGCTAGACCAGATGTTGTCACATTTTAACTCAAATGGTATTTTACATAGTCGACAGTTTGGTTTCACGAAAGGTCGGTCGACGACTGACGCAGGAGTAAAACTCATCAGTCACATTTTGGAATCCTGGGAGAATTCCCAGGACGCGATTGGCATTTTCTGTGACCTCTCAAAAGCGTTTGACTGCGTTGACCACAATACACTTATCTGTAAATTACACCACTATGGAATTCGTAGACAGGCTGCTGATCTTGTACTTTCCTACTTATCAAACAGGCAGCAAAAAGTAAACGACGTCCTCGGGGTCTCTAGTTAAGATGGGCGTGCCTCAAGGTTCAATTCTTGGCCCTTTTTTATTTCTAGTTTATATTAATGACCTTCCTTACCTGATGGATAACTTCTCGGATATAATTTTATTCGCTGATGACACTTCTCTTATTTTTAGAATAAATAGAAAAGATACAGATGTCTTACATGTCAATGATAGTCTAGCTGTTCTTTCGAAATGGTTTGCCGCTAATAATCTTTTACTCAATGCGAACAAAACTAAATGTCTTAAGTTCTCGTTACCAAATGTACCCCAAGTAGGTCTAAACTTAAAACTTGATGGGAAGAAACTAGATGCTATCTCGGAAACTGTATTTTTGGGAATTACTTTAGATTCAAAATTGCAATGGGGTGCTCACATTAGAGCTCTTTCAAGTAGATTAAGCTCAGCTGCTTACGCAGTAAGAAAGATAAGGCAGTTGACGGATGTAGCCACAGCTAGGTTAGTTTACTTTGCTTATTTTCACAGTATTATGTCTTATGGCGTTCTGTTGTGGGGATCGGCAGCTGACGTAGATTCAATTTTCATTTTACAAAAGAGGGCAATCCGCGCAATCTATAAAATGGGGCCTCGCGAGTCTCTTAGAAACAAATTTAGCGAAATTGATATTCTAACTCTGCCGTCTCTTTATATCCTAGAAAATATCTTGTACGTTCGCAAAACTTAGGCCTTTTCAAAAAACGTTGCGATTTCCATAATCTGAATACACGTAGTAAAGATGAATTTGTGATTCCAAAATTTAGATTGACTAAAACTAGCAAGTCATTTCTAATAAACAGTATCCGCTTCTATAACAAGTTGCCAAAGTCAGTTACAGAACTTAGCGATGGAAAGTTTAAAACGCACATCAAACGTATCCTTATCAAAAAAGCATATTATAAGATAAAAGACAGGAAAGTTTGGCATTAATTCCTTCTGCACATGTGGCTTCCCTGGTACCTCATTAACAGCATATCTATGTGAAAGTCTATTAACTGCTCTCAATGTTCTTTTTATTCTTTTTATTTTTACAATGCTGACATATTCTCGTCATTATTTGACATTATACATCAATTTTAATATCAACTATTTTTTAGTGATTGTCATGTTAATCATGTCACTATGTTTAATTAGGTTCATTTTATTTATGTAGATTATTTTACATATTGTGAATGGGAGAACGTTGTAGGCCTTACAGACTGTAGATTTGTAGACGATTTTCTATTCTGGATTCGTCTAAGTACCTGGTACTTATTTACATGCCTGCACTGTCTTCCCATACATTTTATATCTGAAAACATTGTTAAAGCCAATCATTTTTAAAAGAGTAACCGTGGAGTTTCTTGCCGGCTCTTCTCCATAGGAAACAACATTTTGGAACCGTGCACCTAGCTTCTGACGTTTCATAAGTGCCCATGCAGGTTTATATGAAATAAAAATATTTTGATTTGATTTGATTGATATTTATAAAAGGAGAAACTGACTGCCTGATCCATTGATATAATTATATGTTACACTAGATTAGTAATTATCGCGCCACGGCGTTGCCACTAGACATATGGCCACAGCCATATGCGTAGCTAATGTCAGTTCAGTGCTCGGTGTGACGCCAACCGAAGCGAACCGAGTGACACGTGACAAAAATTATCGCCAAAATGGTAAAATGCGTAGTGAAAGATTGCGATTCAAGATCACAAAAAAATAATAAATTCACCGGAATTACTTTCCACACTTATGTTTATTGTTTCTGTGCTTATATCACCGTAAAAACGCTATAAAATAAATAATTGTTTTCGAATTTTCTTGAATTGTTGGTTTTTAGTGGTAACATAACCTATGTTACCACTAAAAACCTAGTTTTAGTTTCCCACATTTGTGGGAGTTTTTAATTTATGGAATTTAAGTGTTTTTATAATAAGAAATTTGCAGGGTGCCTAAAGATGCAGCACGCGCCGTGATAAAGTATGAGTATGGTGTCGAAGGGTGGGCGTTTTTGGGGACTGTCTTATGTAATTTTGACGTTCGAAAAGTGCTGACGCTCAGCCTAGTTTTAATAAATGACTTTTGATTTTGATTACTAATAAATAAAAATATATTCAAAGAGAAAATGTCTTATTTATATTATTATTATTTTCATTCGTTATAAACTTCTAATACACATTCAATAAGAAATACATAATTCAAATATTTAAAAAATAATTTAACTTACCGTTCAACGTTTTTTAAGGCTTAAAAAGTTAAAATTAGTAGGGTAAAATTTCGCACGGGTAGGCAACCCCATCCCGCCATTGCATGTTTATATTGCGATCTTTGTCTAATCTAAGCGACGTTATTATTGTTGCGGCTTGTGAAAGTGAGAAAGATAATGTTTACTTTTAAATGTTTAGTGGTTTCAAAGCTACGTCGTCGTTTTAAATAGTGGTGACATTTTTTTGACGCATTTTAATGAGGTTTGCTTCTCTAGTTATTTAAGTCAATGGACTGATCAATCAACGCACAGCCGAAACTACTAGGACTAGGAACGTGAAATTTTGCACACGGCTTCCTTTTATAATGTAGGAGAGAACTAAAAAGGGGTTTTTGGAAATTCGACGTTTAAGGGTGTGAAAAGGGGGGATTTTGTTTGTATGAAAAATCGTATTCCTTGAGTTAATAAACTTGAAACTTGGCACAAATACTTATCTAAGTAAATTATAAAGGTGTTAATATTTTGTTTTTCTAAACTACCCTTTTTTTTTAGTCAGTAAAAGTCTGACACGCCCTCCTGCTCCACCCAGAGCGGGAGAAGTTATTTGATCATTTCCCACCCCAAAAAAAAAAAAAAAACTACCTCCTAAAGGTGGATTGGGAGTGTCAAAGTTTGTATGGAAGAATTTTAACGCGCGGTCTGATTAACTCGAAGCTCAGTATTTATGTCTAATACCAAATATAAAGGATAACGTGTATCAGGGTTTTTCGAAAATCTACCTCTAAAGGGGTAAAAAAGAGTAGTTCGTTTTACAAGGAATGATTTTACTGCGTGTCTTGATTCAATCGAAAATTGGTATAAATAACCTATACGTCAAACAATGAAAAGAAACAAAAGACCTTTTTTTTTTAAAACCCTCCGAGGCTGAAAAGGGGGATATAGTTTGTTTGAAGAGTTTTCTGTGGAGAGGTAAATAATATACAAAATTGAAATTTGCTGAGGTGGGTTTGTGTGAAGGATATGTATCACATCACTTTATATTGTTGACGTCAGAACAGAAATATTCATTCTATTAATAGGTATTATAAATATGAAAGTTTGTGAAGATGTTTGGATCTGCCAGGGGTGCGGGTTGTCCGAAAGAGATACCGCTGCCCCTGGCACACAGGCTACTGAGGGGACACGGGTGGGTTTTAGTTAGTAAAAGTTTGACACGCCCTCCTGCTCCACCCAGAGTGGGAGAAGTTATTTGATGACTTCCCACCAAAAACAAAAAATATTTGGATGTTTGTTACTCAATCACGCAAAAGCGACTGAACGGATTTAGATGAAATTTGGCACACATATAGATTATAACCTAGATTAACACATAGGATAATTTTATCCAGGTGGTACGTTCCCGCGGGATAATTTCCGACTTTCACGCAGGCGAAGCCGCGGGCGGAAGCTAGTTACTTATATGCCTTGCCTATGGACTTTTTGTCTGAAATAAATGATTTTTGATTTTGTTCTATTTAATTTAATAATGAATGTAACGATGCTATTGTAGAAAGGATAACATTTTCACTAGCCATCCCCCGACGTGACAATGCTTTGGTCGAAATGTTAGGGGTTAAAGTATAAAATTGCCGATTTGTACTGAAAAATTGAAACTCGTTTTTTCTAAGATATAACATATTTATATATTCAAAATATTTACCCTCATCATCTATACATTGCTGCCATCTAAACGGAAGTTTAATTATGCCTTTACGATAGAACTCTGAGGATCTAGATTCGACAAACTGTGTGAAAGCATTTTGTACTGCCTCCTGCGGAGAATTTTTTTATCACGTAGAAAATTGTCCAAATCACGAAACAAATAGTAGCCCGTTGGAGCAACATCTGGCGAGTATAGAAGATGAGGTATAGTTTCTAACTGCAGCTCCTGTAGGGTTACAACGGTTTCTCGTGCAGTGTGAGGTCTTGCGTTATCATGGAGCAATAATGGTGAGTGAGAGAGAATAGAGGTGTAGTTGTTGTAGGTACATGATGTATAAACATTTACAGATGTATATTATTTATTCATCATCATCATCATCATCATCATCATCATCATCATCATTTCAGCCGAAAGACGTCCACTGCTGCACATAGGCCTACCCCAGGCTCCTCCACTTCGACTGGTCTTGTGCTTCCCACATCCAGCGGATTCCCGCGGCCTTCACAAGGTCGTCGGTCCACCTTGTGGAGGCCTTCCCGCTCTACGTCTTCCGGTAGGCGGTCGCCACTCCAGAACCTTTCGGCCCCATCGGCCATCTGTTCTGCGAGCAATGTGCCCTACCCACTGCCACTTAAGTTTGGCAATTCTTCGGGCTATGTCGGTTACCTTGGTTCTCCTGCGGATCTCTTCATTCCTGATTCGATGACGTAGGGAAATTCCGAGCATAGCCCTCTCATTGAAAACCAAAAAAAGTAAAAGAAAACAAAAAAAAATGCGCGTTCTGCGAGAATTAGTGGATAGTGATATAAGTTTAGGACATTGTATTGAAAAATTAACTAACTAGAATTAATAATTTTTCAATGCACCAATTATCTACCACTGATAAGAAAAAAATGTCGCATAAGAACCCGATTTTGATAAGGTTAATAAGTAAATAACTAATAAAACTGGCGAAATGTGGATGTATGGTGTAGGTACGCCTCTGCCCAACCCTGCCGGGACACAAGGTGTTGTAATTTACTTTGTTTTTTAATCATTGTGGAATTATTTACTTTGATTATTAAAATGTTGATTTGACTAAATACTAACAGACTGGTTTTTATTAAATCTTCATGCTATTTAATTATATCTAATAGTATGTACCAATGTACCAGTAATAAAATAAACGATAATGATATATAATAGAAGAATTGCCAAACTTAAGTGGCAGTGGGCAGGGCACATTGCTCGCAGAACAGATGGCCGATGGGGCCGAAAGGTTCTGGAGTGACGACCGCGTACCGGAAGACGTAGAGTGGGAAGGCCTCCCACAAGGTGGACCGACAACCTTGTGAAGGTCGCGGGAATCCGCTGGATGTGGGAAGCACAAGACCGGTCGGAGTGGAGGAGCCTGGGGTAGGCCTATGTCCAGCAGTGGACGTCTTTCGGCTGAAATGATGATGTTGATGATGAATAAATATTAAACATGTGTAAATGTTGATACATCATGTACCCTACAACAACTATGTATAATATATAAAGAACCAGATGTGGGCCCAGTTAATCATTATACGTTTTTTAAAGGGGTTACTGGTACATGGTCCCAGTTCCATAGTGGGCCGAATGACCCCTAAGCCGTTTCAATACGCATTTCTTTCTGCAGATCAGTCAAATCATGAGGCACTCATTCATATTTTTATTATGTCAATTCGAAGTGTCTATTACTATACAATGGCAATTTCATACTTTAACCCCTATAAACCTACACCTTAAAATGCCAATAAATATTATTTTGGTCAATACAGCTACTTCATACATTTTTTTGATAACCGACTAAAATTATTAACTCAGGGAAGTTCAGCATCCTGTACTGAATCCATTGTCCCAGCTACCCTATATTGGACCGACTAAGTTTCGAGATAACTTCTTCATTGAAGAATTGAACTCTATTTATCTAGCTAATCTGTTGCTGGATCATCTTTCTTCTGAGCCAGGTTCCATTTTTTTCGTACACTGGATTTTCAACGCTCTGCTTAGCGCTTAGAATTAAAAATCCAACATGGTGTTCTATCGACGCGCTGGGATGCTCTCTGTTATATTCTCCATGTTGGGTTTCAACACCTAGAGTTGAAAATCTAGTGCGCGATAAAATCTCGCCGTGATTATGTTTACACTTTGTTCTGTACGCGTTTATGCCTGGGCATCACATGTAATATCACGATAATCACTTGCTCTTCACCTTTTTCGCAGGCACAATATGCATTTTAAACCGATGTGTTTCTTTAAATGTGGAGATGGATTTGCAATGTTTGTTTTTAATTTATCATTTGAGGCCAGCTTGGTTACAAAACGGTGATACTTTGAGCACCTGACTCAAACGCGCTCCATTTCTTGTTAAAAACGGCGGAACACTAAACGTGGCGAACGCTTGCTTCGTGCACTTGTCTCAAGCATGCTGCAGTTTTATTCAACCACTGCACTGACTTCTCTGTAAACATGCGCTTGCAATGGTCGCATCGTGAGTGCGGCTCGACTCGCTGCTCTGACTATAGCATTGCTATTCTGTAACAATCTAACCGCATGAAGTAAGCTTGGAGTGAGCTGTCAGTGTCATTTCACCTAATGCTTGGTCCATCCCTAGCATCAATGGGATGACACTGACACGTCACTCCATGCTCGCTTCACGCGGTGAAATGGTTACAGAATGGACATGCTGTAACGCGATACAAAAACTCGATACATGACAAATAAACGTTCCAAATCAATCTCCACCTTGATGTACCTCCGCATACGTATGAGATTGCCTCGTTGGTCTAGTGGTCGCAAACAAAACTATATTCTTATGTATGAGTAGTGTTCCGGTACTAAACACATGATTATCGACAGACGCGTGCACATCACGAAGGAGACCCTGCGCTGCCTGGGCGAGGACTACAAGGTGGAGCCTGGCTTTGGAGGGCTACGCAATACCTACCTGAAGGACCACAACATCGAGACCTTCCTCATCGTGCCCGATGACACCAGCCGCGTGGTCAGTACACAATCATGGTCCAGTTGTTATCAGCACCACCTCGCTCGAGCACAAATGATACCACCACCGTCGTAGCATAATCAGCCTATAATGTTTCCACTGCAGGAAACAACCACCAGCACATCCTTTCTTCGAGAGGGAGTGGGCTATAATCCACCACGAGGTCCCAATGCGGGTTGATAGATGTCACTTATAAAATTTGGTCCTACATTGTGCCAGTTTCCTCACGATGTTGATTTTGATTTTGATGGCAATAGGCTCGCCCTCAATTACATGGGACGTAAAAATTATTGAGGGTGTTACTATAGGTTCACCTCTGCCTAACCCTTTGGAGAAAACTATCGTGATGTTATGTATATTAAGATAGCGGTGCAGTGAAGTACCGTGTGTGTAACGCGTGTGTTGTGTGCAGGACAAGAAGCCACAGCACTCGTTCTCGCTGAACGGCAACGTGTCCAAGGAGATGCGCGTCATGGGCCACGGCTCGCAGCACGGCAAGCACTCATCCAAGTAAGTATATTATTGCATTCTACCTGTCCACTGGTGTAGACAATCGTATAGAACTGAAAAACTTGAAAACAAATCTCATCATCATTCGAACTTTTTTCATAACTTTCAATGACACTGCCACATGTACATTAATAAAGCAACTAAACGACTGTTATGTAATGGTTATTGGAAATTCGTACAAAAAAAAAAAAATTAAGCGCAGTTCGAGTCCGCGACCTAACTAAACCTTGTGAGACAAATTCCCATAATAATCCTTAGTCATTTATGCCAGGTACAATAACGCACCGTTACCGTACATACTTGGGTTAGCGGGTTTGTGTGTGTCCGTGGAGTTTCTTGCCCGTTCTTCTCCATTGAGATCTACGTTTTGGAATGGGTAACTAAATCCCGGGGGTCTCGTATGTGTCGCTGGGCGTAAAAGAATAGCACCATCCCATTTCTTCCAGTGGGTGTCGTAGAAGGCGACTAAGGGACTTACTAGAGAATGGGCAGCAGCGTTCTCTATACATTTTACCACCATAATGCGATCGCCAACCCGCCTGCCAAGCGTGACGATTATGGCAAAACCCCCCAAAAATTACAAGCAGCCCTACAAAACGGCCCCTAGTACCCGGCGGCCCGCCTACCCTTGGCTACGGTAGCGGCCAAGGTTACGGTGAGGCAAGGGGTGCTAAGAATCTCTGGAAGAGATCTGGCTACCACAACAAACGAAAACTGCACCTGGCAACGTACAACACGCGTACACTCCGGACCGACGAGAAGATTACCGAACTCGAGGAAGAATTGAGCAGGTTACGGTGAGGTATAGTAGGGTTATCTGAAGTCCGAAGAGAGGGGAAGGACTCGATAATCCTCAAATCCTGTAACCTGCTCTATTTCCGGGAGGGCGACCAGCAGTCCCAAGGTGGTGTCAGGTTTATTGTCCATAAGTCCCTTGTGACCAACGTGGTGAAGATCGAGAGTATGTCGACCAGGGTAGCGAACCTTATACTCAGAATATCTAGAAGATATTCACTGAAGGTCATACAGGTCTACGCCCTGACCTTAACACACCCCGACGATGAGGTGGATCCCATGTATGAAGATATATCCAAAGCCAAGCATGGCTCTAAAACTCATTTCACCGTTGTCATGGGGGACTTCAACGCGAAACTGGGCAAACGGGACGATGATGAGCTGAGAGTGGGGCAATTTGGAGTTGGACGTCAGAACCACCGGGGTCACTTACTGGCCAGTTTTATGGAGAAGGAAGGCCTCTTCATGATGAAGTTTTTCTTCAGAAAACGTGTGCACAGAAAGTGGACCTGGCAGAGCCCTGATGGTGCAACTAAAAACGAGATTGACTTCATTATGTCGACGAAGAAGCAATTATTCAATGATGTTGTGACTGTCTGTCAACTATTTAATAGATAAATATTACATTTATTTTTTAAATTGTCACACGGTTCCGGGCCTCTTAGAAAACACATTAAGTGTGAACTTTATGATCAGACAGCTCGACAGGGGGCCCTAATAAATAACGAAGTATCTTAGTTCTTTAAAATCCTAAAACAATATTGAACTCCTTAGAAACCCATTTCATTTATATTGTATGGGCACTTATGCCAGTTATCGGTCAAAAGCAATATATTACGTCACTTAAAGATGCAATATTCTTACAAATTCCAAGAACAACGGACAAATTAGCCACATCTGGTTACCATCAAACCCAAACGAACCCTTAGAAACAATAATTGAGAAATTGGACAAAGAAACGATTCTGAGAAAGTGACGCGCCACCCAGGCGTGGTGGTTTTAGGATGGGGGAAAGCAGTGTTGCCATATATACGGATTTGTCCGTATTTGTACGGATTTTGGAAGTCCAGTACGGATGAACCATGCTTACGGACTTTTATACGGATTTACGTACAGGTGGACTTAACCTCAGCCAGATGCCGTACAGAGCATATTCCGATGCTTTTTTCGTAGTATTCATTAAAAATCACATTTTAGTCCTCTGTCGGAACTATTATTTTCATTTCATGGAAATACAAAATAATAGAGCCGTAACCCAAACATGAGATGTGGAAAATCCCGTGCCATAGGTCGCGTTCGAAACCGTGTATCAAAGACAAAAGCTTTAGAGCTGTTGTCTTTGATTCAAAAGGACAAGACAACTGTTAGCAGCTGTCTTGTAAAATATGTAATTTGAAAACAATGGCTGGAAATGCAAAAAATCACGCATAATTTGGCGTTTCAACTTAGATTGGTTGGCTGAATCTACTTTTAAGGTTTTGCTGAAACGTAGCAAGAAGGGTTTGCATTTTGTAAAAAGAAAGTGAGTGACTTTTCTATTGGACGCGGAGGTAAGAAGGATATTAGTACATTCGCCAGCAGGTCAAGCTATCCCAAACTGTCAAATTTTCCCAATTGAACATAAAGAATAAGAAGAATTGTAATAAAGTTGAAAAACTATCAAATAAAATTGATAGATTGGGGTAGCATGATGTGCTGGCCTCTGTACATGAACACGACTAAACATCGAAATTCAGTACCTACATCGTCCCAAAGATCTGTTGCTGGTTTTGTGCAAAAAATAATGAAAAAGGGTCAGATTTTACTGATAATACGGATTTTATGCGGATTTTTAAAATGAAAATACAGATTTCACGCCTCCTCCGTATGGCAACACTGGGGGAAAGGATGTTTTAAGTCGAGACAGTTAGTTTGGGAGCACGGTAGGGGACGGTCGATAGAGGCTAGGCTTGGAGCTGGAGACTATGTCTCAGTAAGAGTGTTGTTTAATTCGTTAAGTACTTGATAAATGTACAGGTTTAGACTAGGCTATATAATATTAGTCTAGAATGAGCGTAAGCAGCATGCAAGGTGCGTGAATCCCAGAAAGCGAGTTTGTGAACGAGTTGGTTTTGGACGGCGAAAGATGACAGACGGAGGTGAGAGTCCAGACTAGTTAAGTTAGGCGAGATATACTAAGCAAGATGAAATAGTGTTGTGAGCGGTGAGAGATGGTGCAGGGAGTAACTGGTAATAGACGCAGTATTTATATTCGCCTTCACCTGTGAGGGACGAGAATTATCTGTGTGTTTATTGGTATGACTGAGTGAGCCCATAATAATAATATGTAGTTATCTTAGAGTGAGAGTGTTATTAAAGTTCTTATAACTAATAAGACAGATACGTGTTGCTGGGGAGTTTGTTGCGCCACTTCTTCTCCCCAGCTCAAACACTAGGAAGTGGTGACGGGTGGGCTCATTGGGGCTGTCTATAAACTTTCATGAGAGTTGAATCACAACTCTATCTAAATGATGATTCTTAGGTTTTGATTCTCTATCCTTATCTACTAAGTACTTAATATTGAATCTAGATTTCCAACTCTATTATTTAGTCATTCGTGACTATTATTCTTGATCTCAGATCAACATTTCGGTCGGATCGACATGAACACGTATCTACCAGGGACTACTTCTAGGGACCATGTCTCCATAAGAGCATGATGACGACGTTATGCCGCAAGAACTAGCCGCTCCGTTGCTAGACAAGGACGGTCGCACGGTTGCTGCAGGGAAAGCTGCTTCGTCACGTTTATTAGTTCGAGAGAACTGCTAGGGACCATGTCTCGAAAGAGCATGATGACGTGAAGTAGCTGAAAAGCAGCTTGCGTCACTTTATGGAAGTGCTGCCCTGAGTACTCCGAGTGTTGATGTGAGATATCGTGTGACTAACGATTGACCAAATACCTGTTACGTTAGCGAATGGGTTATTCATCCACTTATATAATAATACAAGTAGGTACCTACTTAGAATCTCTTTGCTACTTTTAGCTTTCTGAAACCACATCCAATGTGATTCCATGTATGAATTCTTAAGTATAATTTAAAGCTATTTGGAATTCATATAAACTAAATCGGTGGGAGAGTGACCAGTCCGGTGACGAGCTCTACAGGGCCGCACGGGGAGGAGTGCGGCCATTCCCCCTTAGGGGGAACCGACCTATGAACTAATATTAACATAATTGGGAAAAACGAAAATTTTATCAGCCTGGGGTCGTTTAGGAACAGTCACAATGTCTCTGTGATCAACGCGGTGAAAACCGGATGCGATCACCGCATGGTAAGAGGCACATTGAATTTCAACATCAAGCTAGAAAGATGTCGGCTAATGACGTCTACGCTCCCTCCAGCACCGATCCAAGTCCAAAACCCCGAGAGCTTTCAGCTCGAACTCCAGAATCGTTTCGAGTGCCTAGGGAGCTCCGTGGATGATTATAATGATGGGTTCGTGGGAACTATCCATACGGTAAGGTCTTCAAGACCCGTCGTACTAATGGCAAAAAGAAACTCTCTGATCATATTCTGCAGCTAATGGAGGAGAGGCGTGAAATGATCCTGCAGTCTTCAGACGATGCGCTAAAGTCCCGACGGCTCAATAGACAGATCCCTAAGTCCTTGAAAAGCAACCTTCGCCGTTTTAATACGGACCGCATAAAAGACGCGATAGAGCGGAACAAGGGCTCCAAGGTTTTTTCAAGAGATCTGTCTGTTGGGCAGAGTCAGCTTGCGAAACTGAAGACCAATGATGGCAGGATCGTTTCCTCCAAGCCTGAGCTGTTGAGAGAGATCGAGAGTTTCTATGGACAGTTATACACATCAACAAGCAACCCCGTTATGAATCTGGCAAACGACCCAAGAGCCAGATTGACCCGACACTACACCGAAGATATCCCGGACGTTAGCTTGTACGAGATTAGGATGGCTCTGAAGCAGCTTAAAAACAACAAGGCGCCGGGTGATGACGGAATCACGGCCGAACTCCTGAGGGCCGGCGGAAAATCCGTTCGATTCCGTCATACTGTGACGTAGCAAAAGTAGAATTGATCGCGACATATAGCGACATCAGTCGTGGGAATTTGAAAGCAAGGTCACAGTGGTCAGCGTTAGTTTTGTAAGAGGCGTTGTTGTCTTTGTGTACAGCAAATTAGTTACGAAATGATTATTTAAATAATATTGATAAACAAACGCAAATAATTTCCCACATTTAATATAAAAAAGTAATGACAGTTACAAATCGATTTGAAAACCCGTTTGCCGGCTAGTTACTCCGCATTAAAAAAAACAAGACTTAAGTTCTTAACATAATAATCAAAAGAATGTTGTAATCAACGTGTAGAATGCATACGCCTTGTCATCGTTGTTGGAGTAATACTTCGATACTCCCACGGCCCCACGTTGGGCGCCAACTGTCAGCCGGCAAACGGGTTTTCAAAGAGTCTTCTACCCTGAAGTTAAACTACAGACTAACAGTAAATTTTTAGGGTATAATCTGTTGGGAAAGATTCAATTAAACAAGTACTTCCTCAAAGTCAAAGTCAAAGTCAAAGCATTTATTTCAATTAGGCACTTAAAAGGCACTTTTGAACGTCAACATTTACATTTAAAAAATAGAATTGATTCTAGTCGCCCATTCCAAAAAGTAGTCCTCACAATGATACAAAGTTTATTTTAAAAAACCTAAAATTAAGTACAAACAAATAATGTGGCGAGACACTAAACCAATATATCTTTTCGAGAACCAATCTGACAGTTCTGGAATATTCTTCCACAGACAATATCGATATTCACATCGATTTGTAACTGTCATTACTTTACTACTCGACTTTCGGACAATAAACCCGACAACACCTTGGGACTGCTGGTCGCCCTCCCGTAAATAGAACAGGTTACTGGATTTGAGGATTATCGAGTCCTTCCCCTCTCTTCGGACCTCAGATAACCCTACTATACCCCACCGTAACCTGCTCAATTCTTCCTCGAGTTCGGTAATCTTCTCGTCGGTCCGGAGTGTACGCGTGTTGTACGTTGCCAGGTGCAGTTTTCGTTTGTTGTGGTAGCCAGATCTCTTCCGGAGATTCTTAGCACCCCTTGCCTCACCGTAACTTTGGCCGCTACCGTAGCCAACGGCAGGCGGGCCGCCGGGTACTAGGGGCCGTTTTGTAGGGCTGCTTGTAATTTTTGGGGGGTTTTGCCATAATCGCCACGCTTGGCAGGCGGGTTGGCGATCGCATTACGGTGGTAAAATGTATAGAGAACGCTGCTGCCCATTCTCTAGTAAGTCCCTTAGTCGCCTTCTACGACACCCACTGAAAAAAATGGGATGGTGCTATTCTTTTACGACCGGCAACACACTCGGGACCCCGGCAACACACACGGGACACGGCGTTATTGTACCTGGCATAAATTACTAAGGATTATTATGGGAATTTCTCTCACAAGGTTAAAGCTAAAATAAAATCCAACCTTTGTTCTAAGGCATACTATTCTATTAACGACTACTTATGCGATAAGAATACAAATTATATTAACTCAAGGCAATGTTTGTGCTCTTTCACCAGAATTGGCTTACCTGCTGACTGGTTGAATGAGTTACATTCATATAATTGTTTATTTTATTAGACTCTATAAATCATTTTGTTTTTTATAATTGTACAGAATCAAGTTCTTCCAACTTAACAGACAGCTGTGCTGTTGGGGAGTTTGTTGCGTCACATCTTCTTCCCAGCTAAAGCACTAGGAAGTGGTGAAAGGCAGGCGTTTTTGGGGGACTGTCTTATGTAATTTTGACCTTCAAAAAGTGCTGACACCCAGCCTAGTTTGATTAAATTACTTTTTGATTTTTATTTATTGATTTTGATCTACCAGCACCTTGCTCTGAAATACAGTCTTGTGGACTCGTAAGTACCGTACTACAGGTATGTGCCCGACCCAGTTCTCGAAAATGGCACTATCACGTTGTATTGAGATCGATCTATCATCAGTGACCGGACTATTGTTGCCAATAAGCCGGACATAGCGGTGTTAGATCGATTAGAGCGTCGCACAATTACTATTGATATAGCAGTCCCGCATGACGAGGACCTCGTTAAAGCTGAAAAAGATAAGCAGATTAAGTATCTTGACATGGCACGCGAGGTTGTCGACATATGGGATGTGGATACAGCATAGTCATGACGGCCAATGGCATTATAGCCAAGAGCCTCAACCAACACCTCAGGAGACTCCCTTTAGGCAGCTGGATCCAGAAAGCAGTTTTATTGGTCTCAGCAGCCCTGACCACGTTACGTTTTTTGGTTTTTTCACGGAAATTCTACACTTTTGACTAAACAAAAACTGCTTTACATCTACACTGAGTGATACTTTGAAGCTAAATATTTCAAACCTAAATATAATCTCAGAGAATTAACTTAGAACTTTAGTATAGTAATACAAATGTTTATAAAGCTGAATCGTATTTTAATAATGCGCTTATATTTATTTGTTGGTCGTGAAAATGAAATTTGAAAGCCCAATCTGGGCTCCTCATTTCATACAAAATTGCATCCTTTGCAATTTTGTATGAATTAAATTTAATTTGATTTTGTATGGAATTCAAAATCAAATTAAAAGTAATTTATTCCAAGTAGGCGGAGAGTCAGCACTTTTGTACGTCAAAATTACATAAGATAGTCCCCAAAAACGCTCGCACTTCACCACTTCCTAGTGCTTTAGCTAGGAAGAAGAAGTGGCGCAACAAACTCCCCAGTAAACTCAGCTGTCAATTCAATTAAAAGAAGTTCTTCTAACTGAACAGTCTTCTAAGTAAGTGATTAATATTACGAGACACAAAACATTAATTGAAATTATTTGCCATAATGACAGCTAGCACACGCCAATATACGAACAAAAACATTGAAAACTCTTACTACTAAGATTATTATTACATGCCAACATTATTGTATATCGTTACCTCGTTCAATTTCAATCCAGACACATTCCGCCAAAATACCAACGATATCCCATACTTTATCACACTCAGAACTGTCGGGAGATCCACTCTCTCATGAATAAGGCAAAGCTATCCATCGGAATACGTCCTGAATGTAGTCAACGCAGATTTTGTTAACCGTTACTGTTTGTTTGGTACCAAGCCCACTTACCCTCTTCTAGTTCTGTCCTCACCCACAGGATCGGAGTGGACGCCGGCACCGAAAACAAGAAGCCGGAGGATGAGGTCAACGAGTACCTGATGAAGGCCATCGACGCGCGCTCCACGGACCGATTGCGTGCTGAGCACTGCCGCCCATGCACGCTCTCCTTTCGCGACAGCAAGCTGGAGCAGAAGGTACGTACCACAGAATACTGACCGAGCGATATCCTTCTTCTTTGTGTGTCAACGTTACTATGTTTGAATATTATTATATTGTTTGAGCCCAGTAGACCCAGCAGGACCACGTTGATTCTGAACATTAGTAACGATTGAACAAACGAAATGTATACCGAAGCTGAATAAATAGTTCAATAAACTTATCGCTATAGTCCGCGCGGAACTAGTCGGCCGCATCTTGGGTACGTGAGCGATGGGACGGAAGGGCGGGGGCGCTTGCTGTCATTCAAACTCAAACTCAAAGCACTTATTTAAAATAAACCAATTACAGGGACTTTTGAATTGTCAAGGTTGGTAAGTTAGAAATATGAAGTTAGTTGCCCATTCCAAAGCGTAGGTACCTATGGAGAACGGGCAAGAAACTCCATGGATACACTTTTAAAATCATGATATTGTTACAAAAAGTTGGTTACACATTATATTGAAATTATCAATGAGAGAACGATGTAAAAAGTTGTGCACATTAAAAGCGTCCGTGATTAAAACAAAAATAAAATAAAATAAGCCGTGGGAGCTAAGAGATGACCAGTCCCTACTGGGCGCGCCCGTTAACGGATATGACGTATGGCTACGCACCATTCAGCTCAACCATTTTGAAGGGAACTTAATGATCCAACACACACGCTACCACCAGCGAGACATTTGAGTAAGCATGACATACTCTCAGTTGCCAGGGCACATTCAAGTCAATGAAAGACGTACTCTATAAATGTTAGCTTTATAGTCGGAACATAGTGCTCACACATATGCTACGCAATGATACAAGGACAACTTCTGCAAGGACACGGCGGTGCTCCGCCCAAACCGGGCAGACCTCGACCGTATGCTCCACCGGGTTATCAGGGTGATCTATGTAGTGGAAACACCCAGGCGTTTCCCGCCTTATGCGAAACAGGAACCTCCCGAAACACCCGTAACCGGTGAGGACCTGCGTCAGGCGGGAGGTGGGGACGCCGTGGTGCCTCCCAATCTACTCCTCAAAGAGGGGACTTACCGCCGTAATCGTGGCGTACCCGAGGATTGGTGTCTTAAATTGAATTTTGAGGAAAGAACCACACAGATTGAGTGGACCTGTCGAGTCAGTGCACGCATGTAGGTATCGGTAATCATGCAAGTCAACTAAGAGCTTAAGAAACTCAACGATGATGAACAATACCAAAGGAAGGATATTTAGGTATGACGTTTTTGTGTGAATGGTATCCGGAAAATGTCTATCAGTTTTAGCAATCATCGTCTATAATTACTACGAGCAGGAAGTGAGAACTGCCTCGGTAGTTAGTACTGAGTGCAAATTTAAGCATCATTTATGAAGTGAGCCGTGATTGGTACTCTGGCAGTAGGTACTTGTCGGTCAGAATGTTGTACCGGTGAATGCGGAGTAGCTAATAAGCATTTCAATCAAAGCGCGAGCATTCACGGAGATTAGCGTAAAGCCTGCACTCGCTCACATTTCATTCTGTTCAAATTACTAAATCATCAAGCAATTTGGCTCTAATTTGTTTTGTGATATTGTTATGAAACATAATCTTTTAAACTACCCTAATAGAACAATATTGATACATCACCTGCCTAGCCTTTTCCCAACTCTGTTGGAGTCGGCTTCCAGTCTGACCGGATGCAGCCGACTGGCAGCATTTTATATAAAACGACTGCCTATTTTACCTCGACAACCCAGTTACTGGGTAATACGATAACCCTTGGTAAGAATGGTTGTCAGACTTTCGGGTTTCTGACGACCCGTAACGACTGTCAAATATGTCCTAATAACAGCCAAATATGAAAAAATAAATCGGACCTCCCATACAAAACCGATCAGCTGACTATTGATTTTGTATGGGAGGTCCGATTGATTTTTTCCTATTTCGACCCATGTTCCTTGGAGAAAGCTGTTCAATTCCACGGGTACTATCACCTTGAAAATTTTAAACGATGACTAAAAAATCACCTTTCATAACAATATTGATACAATAGGTAGGGATTTGTTCTAACAATTCAAGTTATAGTTGTTTAATAGGCTTGCCCTCGATCTTGATCTTTTTTAAAGTAGGAAGTCAAATTCGAAAACGAAGTAAACTATTAATTTGTCCTATTTATCAATCCATAGTACATAAAATACATGCCGGATACACAAAAGTGCAGTATCATATATAAATATTCGTATAGAAGTTGAGTGATCGCCTGCCCGGCCGTCCCGAATAATAATAATTGATAAGTCGGCGACATCTGCCCGCTCATGTGGTCTTGGTAACTAGCGACTCATGCAATGGCTTCCATACGAATGTCGTTGGCTTCCTGCCTATCATTTATGCGTACGTATGACGACGGTACGAAGTCGTCATTATATTTAAAAAACATTTGTCATGATTAATAATAATATATAATAAAAAATTATGTGATTGTGTAGTAGAATAGTTCGCAGAAGAGGGGCAGCACACCGTTGCATAGTGTAGAAGCGAATGCAAGGCCTAATTTACCCAGCACTTGCAAATCTACCAAGTTCGGCAAAATAAAAGAAATACTGCGGACAAACTAACAAGGACACAGCAGATCACTAGGCATCGACGAAGCTGACGAAACTAGAAGGGCATTCAGGGTGTCAGTTTGTGGACCCGAACCTATAGTGCGGTGACGGGGAGCATCACGGCCAACGACCATAGACGCCTAATAACGGGCGACCGATGTCTGTCAACACATCAGACTTATAGATCTAAAAGTCACCACTCAACAATTTCGATTCAGTTTCGACCACTTCTGTGAGCCATAAACGCTTCCACGTTAGTAAATAAAAGTTGGTGCAAATGATAGTACATTATGGTACACGTGTGTAACGTTGGTGATTACCGCTGAGGCGCCATTGAGACCCGAGGCGTCAGGCGAGGGTCTTAAGAGAGCCGAGAATGGTGATCATCAATACACACGTGCATCATACGACGTTTTTCAACACACATGTGAAGAAAATAATACTAAAAAATAATTTTGTCCTTGGAGTTTTTAGGTAGTAAACTTTCCATACCGTTAAGGGCTTCACATCTTATATCGGGCGGAGTTACAACATAAATCATTTTCTTGAAAACTAGTACTTGTAGTCATTTTAATTGTGATATTTTTTTTGCCAATGGCGGGAAAAATTAATCAGTTTTCCAATGTGCGCGCATCTAACAATGGCAATCGGGCATAGACCAAGGCCGCATTCCGAATTAGAAAATATCACGATATTCAACTAGGAACGCAAAATATTACGGTTACGGTACAAAAATTACGTAATTTTTGTCATCAATACGGAACGCTCGTGATTGCGATAAAAGTGTTCACTCAGCGTTAAAACATATATTCACTATATTAAACTTGCAAATAAATCTAAGTTAACTAAAGATTCGATGCGACTCAAAACAAAACAGCACAACTGTCATTTTTGACAGCTCTCACGGTCATATTAGTATAACGCACGGTCGGCATTATCGCAAGATGGCGTTTGCCATGACGTCATCTATGACGATTCGCGGGACGTCGTTATCGCGCTCACGCCAATTCGGAACGAGTGTGAGCGGGGCTCAAATCGCGGATAGGGTTTTAGCCACGTACAAAATGGGGAATTCAAAGTTTTCTTTATTACAGAGAAAACAAAAGTTATATTTGAGTGAAAGTTTTAATTATCAAAAACGTACAAGTTCAAATTATCTATTTAAATACGAAGTTGCATGAAATGAGCAAGCAATAGGTAGATTAATTTATTTGTACTATTGAACACGACCTTTTTTGTATCGAAAGTTTTTAAAAACAAAGCAACTCAACCAATAAATCATAATCATAATCATAATAATCAGAAAATCAAATATCTTGACTTAGCTCGCGAGGTTGTCGACATGTGGGACGTGGACTCAGCAATCATTGTGCCGATAATCATTACAGTAAATGGCCTAATAGCGAAGAGCCTCGACCAACATCTCAGGAGGCTCTCATTGCACGGCTGGATCAAGGGCTTGATTCAGAAAGCAGTACTCCTAGACACGGCACGCATAGTCAGGAGGTTCCTTTCTCTAGAGCCCTGACCACCGGCATCTTGGACCCTGCTCCTGATGCCGATGGGCTACTATTTTTTTTATTTTTAAATGTTTTTTTTAATGATTTTTGTAAAAATATTTAAAAATATACTCATCATATCAGCCGAAAGACGTCCACTGCTGGACATAGGCCTCCCCCAGGCTCCTCCACTTCGACCGGTCTTGTGCTTCCCACATCCAGCGGATACCCGCGGTCTTCGCAAGGTCATCGGTCCACCTTGTGGGAGGCGTTCCTACTCTACGTCTTCCGGTACGCGGTCGCCACTCCAGAACCTTTCGACCCCATCGACCATCTGTTCTGCGAGCAATGTGCCCTGCCCACTGCCACTTAAGTTTGGCAATTCTTCGGGCTATGTCGGTTACCTTGGTTCTCCTGCGGATCTCTTCATTTCTGATTCGATCGCGTAGGGAAACTCCGAGCATAGCCCTCTCCATTGCCCTTTGGGTGACTTTAAGCCTTCTGATAAGGCCCATTGTGAGCGACCACGTCTCTGTACCATAGGTCATCACTGGCAACACACACTGGTCAAAGACTTTCGTCTTGAGACACTGTGGTATTTGGGACGAGAAGATATTGCGAAAAATATACTAAATAAGTATAAAAAATGAAATAAAGGATCATAATAATCTTTATTCACAAATAAGAGACAACCATGCAGTGTAACTTAATAAATAACACAAAATAGACAAAAATCGCTTAAATTTTTTTCGACTATAAAAACGCTATAGGAACTCACTTGTGAATGATAGTAATGAAAAAGTCACAGTTTGTTAATAGGTGTCATTATGTTCCTAATTGCGGTGAAGTTAGAGCCATTTTATGAGCAAGTCTGTTGAAAATATTATCATGTCCCTTTGCACAATAACCATCAGAAAAATATATTGGTATGGTAACAATTATAGCCAAACTTCGAGTTTCCGTAAGGGTCACATAACATTTCATTGGTAAATTAATAGTCACATAATCATAATTAGAATTATTTTCTGATATTATTTATCGAAGTTCATCTTATACTGGTCATACTTGTAGGTGCAAGGACTCTCGTTGATGTTTTTTTTATGTTTGCGTCCCTTTCTTTTAAATGTAATATTTGAGCTATCTCTTTTCCTCTATTACTTGGGAAACATAACTAGTTAAATCAAATCAATCAAATCAAAATTTATTTCATATAAACCTGCATGGGCACTTATGAAACGTCAGAAGCTAGTAGTGATGCACCAAATACTATGACACAAATAAAATTGTTCGATAAAGCAAAAACCTATGCCTACTATTTATACGAAGATCTTTTGAATCACTAATTACAATAGATATTAATTGTAAAACGATTATTGATTTTAGGTACCCACAAGATACTGATATAAAAAATAAATGGATAATTGCAACCAAGCGAGAGAACTGGTTCCCAACAACACAGTGTAATTATGGTCACGGCATTTTACTGAAGATTGTTCTAATATAATTCTAGCATCCAACCGCGACTTCGCCCGCGTGGAAGTCGGAAATTATCCCGCGGAAACGTATTACCAGGATAAAAATTATCCTAATCTATCACAAAAAAATATCATAATCAGTCGTCAGTCGTCACCTCCATTCGCTCCTAGTCAGGTTAAAGGATCACGCGCGCGTTACCGTTCGGCTTATTAGCTAAACAGTCAAGACGGTGCGGGGGAAGGGTAGGCGATTGCATCAAGCGAAGCGAGGTGCTTAAGGTGAAACAAGTCCACATTTTTTCCATACATACTTCGGGAGTGTTTCACTCCACTGTTTGACAGTGCACATCAAAAATTAAACATGGTATAGTTTTGTCTCATTAATAATATTGTCGGTACGGAAACAGAATACTAAAATAAAAAGCCAATAAAAAGTTATGACCCAACAAAGATTCGTTTTTCTTGCTAATTTAACCTACTTTGGGCGTGTTTAAGTAATAAAAGAAGTGTAAAATCTCCAAAACCACGTCGGTACCGACAAAGTTCAATTATCGATAAGTTCAATAAACTTTATTGATCACTGATTTATGCAGTGGTTTTTTCATAAAACCCGATCTTCCGAAGGACCTTTCTTAATTTTTTCGCGAATGTTTTGCTGTAAATGCTCCTGCATCTCACTCAATAACGTTGTGCGTGTAGACTAGCGTCTAATTGCTCATCACTGATACTATCTCTGTCGGATACGAAGCCTGGTGAGACAGCGTGATTTTTAGCCAGGTCCACCAGTGAGTTCGAGCCCACGCAAAGTGTACCCTTAAATTTTATTCTCGCGTCCGTATTTTTTTGCTATTACTCCTAAGATATTCGTTTAAATTATATGGTGTTTAAGAGTAAAATAATGTGCATGAAATGCTTAAAACCTCTAACTTATTGAAAATGATAAGGATTAATACCGTATTTGTGTAAATAGGTTTCCAATTACTGCTTTATAATTGCCCATTTTTTAAGTATTAAAATGGATATACACTATTTCCATTTAATTAAAAGTTATCCTTAAGAGATAGACATATCTTAAGGATAACATACTATTTCCATTTTTTAACATATACAAGATACAAAATTCCACCATACATCATTTTGTTATATCTGAAATGGTTTAGGCAGCGTTTTCGTTGAAAGCTCCCAGACGGCTTATTTTTTTCCGACACCTCCAACAAATATCATTATATTTTAACCAATGTTTACAAAAGCTTGACAGAGCTAAAATCTTTCTCGAGCACCACTCTATCTATTGGTGAAATCAGCATGAAAATCGGCGTAGTCGTTTTCGAGTTTATCGAACAGACAGATAGACAACCGCCGCGGAGGACTTTGTTTTATAAGGGTAGTTGATAGTGATAAAAAAATTGGATATTAGAAAGCCAGTACCGCTTGCAGTCGGTTGGGCCCACAGGGTTCCAAAAAACCCCCCTTCAAGCACGGCTGGGACGCTAGCGTCCCACCCCGGTGCGCACTGTTTTTGCCTTTATTTAAAATATAAATAAGAATTTATATCGTCTGTGGTAAATTTACAATTATGTTGGATACACACACTCGTCACCTCACTAATTCTCTTTGAAAAATATAATCTGGCATCACAAAATTAAAAAGTTGAAAGTGACGTTTCGAACTCGACGGATCTGAGGGATTTTCGTGTTATTCTCTCTAGTTTTATAGTGTTTTTTCTTATTTTTTGTGCGTTTTCGATGTTAAGTGGATAAATATTCATTTAAAAGTAGTTATTACATCGTTTTAGATAATATTTGCATCAAATAGCATCATAAAAACCGTTTTTTCAACAAAACATAAAACGTAAACAAACCGTTCCAACCAGTGTTCATTGTTGAGTGAATTTTGAGTTTTTTTAGTGTTTCAGAGTGAAATAAGTGTGGTGTGATGAGGGGAACACGGGTGGGTTTAGTTCAGCAAAAGTCTGACAGTCCTGCTTCACCCAGAGCGGGAGAAGTTATTTGATGATTTCCCAAACCAAAAAGAAAAAACAGTATTTACTTGGCTATAAACTTGTCTTTTTGTGCCCTATGATTTGGTATTGGGTAACCTACATTCTTGCAAACTTTGCTTTGTTACCGTATATACATTAATATGCATTTAGTAAAAATATATAATTTTGACATTACAAACAGACATTTCAATTTAATTTATTTGTGTAGATTATATCGATAAAATCGTCGCTGTGCTACAAATAGCACTGTCGAGAAAAAGAGACAACTGCTAATGTGCAAATCACTGTAACAGAAAGAAACAGTAACGCGAACATTCCAGAACTTAATTATTTGATTTGATTTTGTAATTTTGAATTAAAATGAATAAATGAAGTGGAAAACCACTTTCCTATGCAATGTTTTCCCATCTTTTGTGTAACTTGAAGTAGTAGTACACTTTTCACACCATTTAATTGCACAACTAGGCATTAGGTACTTTTTGTTTTATTTGCTTTAAAAACGGGAGCGCGTGAATCTCGTACACGGTAAGCCTACAATTGCTGTGACTGACCAAAATTCCGCCGCATATACTTGATACAGCACATTATGTTTAGTGACCGCGGTAGCCCCCGCACGCGCTCTCTATTGTCCTCCATGGTAGCCATACTTTACGAGCTCCTCGAGTCACTATCGTTCAGTAAAATGAAACCTCCGTGGCCCTTTTTTTTATTTTTCTTAGAAAACTCCAACTGGGGACGTCCTAGGTAAATTGGTTTCCCTGCTGCTGGTAGTTGATAACCATTAATTAATTGCTATATAATAATATGCTAATTAAACCATTTTATTTTCGCGGCGAAGTGACGGCGAGCCGGTTGCCTTTGTTTAACATATTCATTTTATTTATTTATTTTATACTTTATGCACACACATGTACAGAGGCGAACTTAATGCCATAGGCATTTTCTACCAGGCGACCTTTGGGTGATGCAGAGACCAACAGTGGTAGGTGCAATAAATGAGAAGAAATTAAGTGCATAAAACTATTTAAACTATAAATATAAAATATATACCTAACTATACAACGTGTTGTTTTGCATCCTCGTCAAATTCAAGGAGGTAACTATGCTAATGATTCTCAACATGAATCAATAATAAAATAAGTAGGTTTTTTTTTTCATATATTATTTTCGGAAATCGGCTTTAGGCATATTTTTTTTCGGACACGCATGTTAAAATGCGGCCCGTGTGATACCGCACTGTAACACACAGCGATATAGTCGTGCGACACTGCCTACCGCATACGGAACGGGGCGATTCTGTTCTTTGAAAGAGGTGTTTTCTGAAATACTGTTAAATTTAAATAAAGAAAAAAACAAGTATGTATTCATTAGTGAGCAAGTATCGTAATTTTATTTGATTATTTATGTCTTTCATAACAGCCTCCTGAAATTTGACGAGGATGCAAATCAACACGTTGTATATAAATATAACACAAATAAATATACATAAATAAACGAATTAACTAAAAACAAATGAGTAAAACAATGAGAAAACATTACCGTTGTAATGATACTGCCAACTTTTTGCGAATGCACTCGCGAACTTTAATTTTGAAGGACAAACGGTTGGTTGCCATCCTGATTTCTTGGGGGAGCGCATTCCACAGAGAGATAGACTGGACGAAGAAAGAAGAGTGAATGAAGTCTGTGCGGTGAGTGGGACATTGAAGAAGACGATTATGGGATGAGCGTTAATTTCTATTGTGGTTTGCGCAAATGTACATTATTTGGATTAGGGCGCGTAATGCCGCCACGCTCCATAGAACTTACCGCACACCAGCCGTTAATTCCCACCAAAGTGAACTCTGACACTTAAGGTTAATCTAGTCTACATTTTTTCCACTGTTTGACATTGGTGCCGACTCTGTTGTCACAAAATCATAATCATTTATTCATTTGCGAATATGGGTACAAAAGAAAAGGTCTTACTAACAATAGTGTCCATTAGCCATATCCTACCATAAGGCATGCAAATGCACAAACACAAGTACGAAGCTAGACTGTTACAATAAAAAATACATTATTTAAAATACCGTATGGAATAACATTATATAAGTTTATCCTGTAGATATTCAGTGACAGAGTAATATGATTTTCTTAGTAACATTGTTTTTATATTGCTTTTAAATACATTTAAATCACTTATCTCCAGAAGTGAATTTGGTAAATGGTTATATATGCGTGGAGCCATACATAATATACTTTTATCTAATAAAGCTGTTTTATTTATTGGTAAACATATATTGAATTTGTATCTTTTGCTATTTAATTTTTTAAAGTAGTTTGTATTTTTCCTAACAAACATTATAACCTCTAATATATATATATATACACGGTAACGTAAGAAATATTTAATTTTAAAAATGATGGTCTGCAGCTGTCAGTTACTTTAATACTAGTTATGGCTCGTATACACTTCTTCTGGGCTTTAAATACCGCTTATTTGTCAGTAGAATTACCCCAAAAAATAACACAATGCAACGTAGCCGTTGTAGGCTGTAAGGACTGTAGAAGTACTGACCGTTTGTTTAAGTTTAAACAACGCATATGAGAAGGTATTCAATTTGGTGCATAATGTTTGGATATGTTCTTTAAAATTCAAATTATTATCTACTCTAAACTAGACTAAAAATCACTAAAATTTAGGTTATTCCTGTCAATCGACGATTTCCCATTCTGAAATTGACTAAAAGTGACACAACTTAACTATATTTTAGTTTGACAGAACTAAGATTGCACTGGGTTATTAATTTAGTGAAAATGGCAATTTTGCTATTCTGTTGTTGTCATTTTCATGATTCTATTCAACCTAAAATTTTGACTGTTTATCTAAATCTAATTGTTTTAAATCGCGATTATAAATGTGTGGAATAAAATTCGTTGTCGAGAACTTAAATTCACACTAACATCTCGACTTCTGGTGCAAAAATAGAACTGTATCGTCTTTTTCTTTTCTTTTGCTTATATCTCGAAAATGGTGTGTCCCGTCGCAAGAAGAATGAAAATTTCGACCCCCTCTAAGAAACCCATAGACCTCTGAAACTCAACATGTGGGTAATAGTTTTTCATATTTTCCATACAAAAAGTGAAAATTCCATATAAATCACGTCGAGGCAGCCATCCCTGCGCGCCTCCGCGCTCCGGCTCCAAAAAAAAAAAATCACGTGGTAGGGCAAACAAGTACCACGTTGCGAAGCCAAAACTTACCACATGCGAGTCGCGATTGTCAAATTCGATTTTGGTTGTGTCAAAATTGATTTTAAAATATTCTTTTGCAGAATAGTGTTAAGATTCTCATAGTCAAAAGTAAGGAATTTTAGTGATAGTGTAGTTAGTTTAGTTCGGTGTACAAGAGAATCGGCATCAATGTACATTTTAAAAATTAAACATGGTATGGTTTTGTCTCATCATTAATATTGTCGGTACGGAAACAAAATACTAAAATAAAAAGCCATTAAAAAGTTACGAGCCAACAAAGATTAGTTTTTCTTGCTAATATAACCTTAGGCGTGTTTATGTAATAAAAGAAGTGTAAAATCTCCAAAACCAAGTCGGTATCAACAAAGTTCAATTATCGAAAATTCATTAAAATTTATTGGTCATTGACTTATGTAGTGGTTTTTTCATAAAACCCGATCTTCCGAAGGACTTTTCTTAATATTTACGCTCCTGTTTTACTGTAAATGATCCTGCATCTCACTCAATAACGTTGTGCGTGTAGACTAGCATCTAACTGCTCATCACTGATCCTGGTGAGACAGCGTGCTTTTTAGCCAGGCTCACCAGTGAGTTCCAGCCAGGACTAGGTTCCCCAGGACACAGGACAAGAAGTGTTCTTTTTCGAAGCTCCAGGTGAAGCTCATTCAGTTAATAATGAAGGAACATAACACTCCTCTCGTTAAATTCGTGTCACGCACGGTTTCGCACGAAAAAACTTTCCGCCACAAAAACAAACAGTGGTGAGATCTTAGGGAGTTCCTTGTAGTGTGTAGCTAATGTGACAGCTGCAGCGGCACGAAAGAGAAACTCTTTCTTCGTTAGTTGGGTTTCCGGAATCGATTAATCATTTTTTTAGATTTTTAATTAATTTTGATCAATCATAGACATTCATTATGTTTAACTAATTATCTGTATTTAAATTTTGTTTACATTATTAATAAAATTAAGTGATATCGCACGCACTACTTCCGATTGTACCTATGTACCACCACGTTTTATTTTATATGTCAACCTAGGCTGTTTCTGGTAAAAAAATAACTCGTGGTGGGAAGTAGTGGGCACGATCGTTAGTCAGTTGACGTCGAATAGTCGAACTGTACAGACGCCAGCACATCAAGTTACCCCAAATGTCAAATTTTCCCAATTGAACATGAACCTTATTCGATTCGAAATAAAGTTCAAATCTATCAAAGAAATTGACAGATTGGAGTTGCTTGATGTGCTGGCCTCTGTACACAAGTGTAAAGTGATTTTGTAGAAAACTTAATAAATATTATATTCTGAGTGATATCCTGACGATTTTTTTTAATTTCCCTGGACTTTCATACACGTAACCGACGGAGTCCTGAAAGAGTAACTAGGTAAATAAATAAATCTATCTATAGATACAGCCATAGATATCTAACAACCTGTAGATCGAAGGGTTATTGTGAAACTACCTGTGAAATTATACATGAAACTTTGTCAATCGCCTCCATTTCTTACAATTTGACGGACTTTTTTTAGTGTTATTGTAATTTCACGGGAACGGAACGCTGTATTATGAGTCAAGTTTGTAGTGGGGACATCGTGCGTTCTGATTTCAAATTTCAAATTGATTTATTGGTAAGTAGTAGGTAATATAGTACAAAAAGAGTGGGCGGTGACCCCCAAACTAGGCATTTGCCTGTATCTTGGGGGTCGGAGTTGCGACATTTTCATAGTAAGGTACATAGTAGTATTACTTAACAGGAAAACATTAACTAAAGAAAAAGAGAAAAAAAACTAAACTATAATCAAATACAATTAAAGTTTACCTTGATATGACAAGGCAAAATAAAATTTAAAAAAGCAATATGAGATCAACTTAAGTAAAAATAAAAATATTAATAATTTCGAAACAAAAATATTAATCGATAAAAATATAGTTAAGTATCAAAAATCAATTTGACAAATTTAAATGTGAAGTGTAAGTGTCAGTATAAGTTAGAGAGTGTAAGATTGGGTTTGAGTGTGTATTTTGAACGTAACATAAAATTAATGATCATCTACATATAAATAATAATATGTTCCGTTTCGTAGTAGGAGAGAGTAAAAAGCCATTTCTTTATTAACTTTTTGCACAGTGATATTTTTAGATCTTTTATATTGCAGCACTTTATGGCTTTGTTGTAAATATATTATGGAAATAAGTGGTCTGGGGAACGTCTAGCCATAAGAGAATTTACTTGGGGAATGGGAGTCCTGATTGTGCGCTTTGACATAATTTCTTGGTAATCGTTGGTAATCCGTTTGACATAATTTCTTGGTAAATATTTCTTGGTGATTGGTCAACTCTTTTTCATACGCCATTTAACGGACCAATCATTGACGGCCTCACAATTTAACGGGCTTGCACATACAGTGAAATTGTTAAAATATTACTGCCTTGCAATAGCACTGCGTGGGTTCAATGGAATTATAATGTCACTGAAATGAGCCCGTGAAATTGTGAGAAATGAAGGCGGTTGACAATGTTTTGTGAAATTATTATATCACTGGTTTGCCAATATCCCTAGGACATATGTAACGCATTCTTCGAACATAAATGAAGTTTTATTATAAGAACAAGCTTCACCCGCGTGGTGTGACGATAAAAAAGTAGCCAGTGTCCTTCCCCAGCTTCAGACTACCCGTATCAAGGCAACCGGCAGTTTACATGGCTTTGTTGTCACCCCGCTCAGTACATTCTTATCGTGGTAACTTAGGCAGCATATGCGCCCTCGCGACCCTAGCCGCCGCAGGATACGGAGACGCCCTGGACGTCGGGAATCCCAGGCCGATTTCCGGCCACCGTAGGCATGGGCTTGCGGACGGCGAGTAATGGGTAGCTCGCTGTCCGGTAAGGACCAAGCCCAAGTCGATGGCGCGTTGTGTTCCACGCGCGCCTCAAAGAGATGGCCCGCAAGGGCCGATGCCTGCCAGGGGTGCGGGTTTGTTCGAAAGAGACACCACAGCCCCTGGCTTAAGGGCTACTGAAGGAACACGGGTGGGTTTTAGTCAGTAAAAGTCTGACACGCCCTCCTGCTCCACCCAGAGCGGGAGAAGTTATTGGATGATTTCCCACCCAAAAAAAAAAAACAAAAAAAAAATCGTGGTAACTTTTAAACTATTCATCCAAATTAGGTACTAAGTGTGAAAGACAAAGTTTATCTACATTAAATATTAAAAGCGGTGAAGGTATTAACGGGGGGTTGTCCCAAATTGCCTGTTTCAGAATCAAGATTAAATGATCAAATTCGTGTCTTTAGGCCCTGAAAAAAACATATGTCATAGATAGATCCTTGTTTGAGGGAAATTAAAGGTTCAAAACACGATTAATTGCAATTTTCTCGATGAAAAACAAAATCCGAAACAGGGTCGATTTCAAAACCAGTTTCTGTCTCATTTCCTAATAAGAGCACAAAATTATGTGAACATTGCATGTACGATGAGGGAATCGTATTTAAGAGGGAATCTAAAGGTTCAATTTTTTAGTTCAGTAGATTTTGTTTGAATAAACTCAAAAAGATCTAAATCCGGCTAAATCGGCTCACGCTCAGAGTCTGCCAGAGTCCTGCGGGACGTCATCGAGGGTGGACCTGTGTCAAAATTTTCAAAAACTCGCTCATTCTGCGCCTGTACAAAAAATACAACTAAAATAATAACTAATTAATTTATGCAATTGCGATAGCTCAGAAAAAATATCTTGTAATTATATAATAGTTTTAATTCATAAAATTGTTTTCGAAAATATGATTATTTCTAGGCAACATGATGACATTTAATTGTCATCTTAAAATAGTGTTGACACATTACATATTATTATCGATGAAATAATAGTCAATTGAGAGTCGTATTCGTCGTTTATGAAGAAGTTTGTACAAATCACAGTTTTCTAAGATTCTTTTAATCAGTTTCATCCATATCAACTATGATATTTCCTCTGCACCGAACTGTGTTCGCTACTATCATATCCTACATTAATATCACATATTATACAATATTTCTTGTTGTCGGTTGTATACTAATAATATAAAGAACTTTCAGTCTGACACCAACAGAGAAAATAGGAAAAAAATTGCTCAGACAAAAGTGCTATAAGGTACACGACCAATTGGAAGGAACACGATAACAACCTTATTAATATTTCTTGAATATCTTGAATATAATAATATACAAGATTTTTTCTCGAATCGGTGATTTTAAAATATTAATGTTGATGTCCTAAAATAATAGTTTCGATAAATTATAGCTGGAGCAGTAGATACGTCACTATACAATAAAGTACGGCAATTGTTCCTTCTTAGGTAGCTCACAATATTTACGGTTCTTTCTGAGCGATGGAAAACACCAAAAACAAAAGAATATGGTTACAGTGTAACCGAAATAGTATGACCATTTAAGCGTATTCTTCTTGATAAAAATCTGAATATCAGGATC
The DNA here is from genome assembly GCA_949987655.1 of Polymixis flavicincta. Lineage (NCBI taxonomy): Eukaryota > Metazoa > Arthropoda > Insecta > Lepidoptera > Noctuidae > Polymixis > Polymixis flavicincta. The sequence continues at coordinate 1,055,457 of OX465171.1, read as the reverse complement.
TTTGAAACCTCTGCCACCAAAGATGTAAATAAAATAGTGGATGATTTGTATGGAAATCTACCATTTTGAAGAAGAGAAATACCGTCGGACACACAGCTTGTCTACTTTATAAATTCTTGAATTCACTGACAACTTACGCTTAGCTTAACCTCTGGGAACCTCTGAAAATAAATGTCTTTAATTCGAAATCATGCTTCTAGAAGCATGATTTCGAATTAAAGACATATGTTTACTCAAAAAACAAATTGCCCAAGGGTATTTTTTTGTTTTTAATGGGAAATCATCAAATGACTTCTCCCGCTCTGGGCGGAACGGAAGGGCTTGTCAGACTTTTACCGAACCCACCCGTGTTCCATCAGTTCGAATTCAAATTCTTAAATTCACAGACAACTAAAACTTGTCTGGAAATTATCTGGTTGAAAGGTCTGGAAGCATGATTTCCAAATGAAACTATTGCAATTTTTCATTTTCACCTTACAACCGCAAAACCATATGTATCTGTAACTAGCTTCTGCTCGTGACTTCGTTCGCGTAGAAGTCGTAAGACACCACTATTGTGCCACATTATATAAAACTTCCCTGTACATAACTATGTCACATTTGTAGATTTGCTCTCAACAGCCTAAATATACAAAGAAACAAAGCAAACAGGACTGGTCTCGCGGGATCAATTGACGTACAGTTGTCCGTGTGAGAAGCAGCTAGTCCTGACTGAGGTTGAAACCCGTAGCAATCATAATAATAGTAAAGCTGAAGGTTTTGTTTTTTTATAAATGTTTGAAATCGCTATTTCTGGACCAGCTTCAGGCAAAAGCTAGTTTTGAATGAAAATACATTTCTTGATTTTCATTCGAAACTAGTTGATTACATCACTTTAACAATTACATTAAATTACAACACAGCACATTAGCCGATTCCGACACCGCCACGATACCGGGGGTTAGATTTTCGCATACGTTTAGTACCTAATAAACGCTTTTACATAGAGTTGTTATTGTCACCTATGTCGTCGTAGACAGTGACTGACTCCGATATCAGCAGGCTTAGCATGACGCTTTCTATATCTACTCTTCTGTAGAATAGACTGACGAGAGACAAAACTGTCAACTGTCTATAGGGAAACATCATTTTTGTCTACTCTTCCGACGACAAAACGCTTGTCTACGGTTCTCGTGCTAAGCCTGCAGCACAATAGAGGTGAGAGAACTGGCCATTCTTTCAATTGAACACACTTATTCGCACTGCTGACTTCGAGACGTCGATACTTAGGTACTGTACCTACTGTGGTCGTTTGGTGAGTCGCGATGGTCATCGATATTCACCAATATCATCAGGCCGATAATAAATATATCGGTTTCGAATCGGTATGTGTACAGCTGCCGACTTATCGGTATCGGGTTGGTGTCAATATCTGATAATATGAAAACGCTCAAAAGGTAACTTACAGGACACTTATCCTACATAAGGAACTTTAAGTAATATTTTTAGTTTTACCATACCGTACCTAAAACTAAGGAAAACATTTCGAACCTAAGCAAAAATAATTCAATTGATCAACTGCAATATGTTATACAATGGCATGGATTTTCTGCTAAATGGTTGACAGTTCATCGTAAATAAATACGTCATGCTGCATTTTGGCAATAGGAACCATTAGCAATTAATAAATGTTAAAAACTGGATTTACACCAACTTGTCAACCTACCCCCAACCATTATTTGCAAACTTCACTTCATTTTGTTGCCTTTATTTCCCTTTTTATTGTTGAATATTACTGAGTATCTCAATTTAGACATACCTATTTATATAAAACTTTTATTGACCTATGAATAATTAAATTTTCATCCCATAGTTTGAGATTACTCTCTTCAAAACTTCAATTCTTTTATGTGTTCACCTGTAATTTGAATTTCCCTATAGGCCTTTCATCCTAGTACATACTATCCATATATCATCCCTCTCTCTTATTCTTTTCACACACTTAGCTTTCTCTTCTCTCATTGCAGGGTGCCTCTAGGGTTGAACTGTCAATATGTTGACCCGTAGAGCTGCATCCTTAGAGGAAAAACTGAGGGCTACGTTGAAAGAATTGGAATCTAGTCAAAAGCAGTGCAAACAACTGATAGAGGAAAGGGAAGACAGCGAGCTTGAGATAGAATTAATTAATAAGAAGAACACTGAGCTCAAGAACCAGTTGGCTGAACTACACTCAAACCATGTGGACATACTTACCCAGCATCAACACCTCCGCCAACTTGTGTCAAATTTCCAACATTGTACTGACACACACGAACTGGCTTTGAGACGGATATCTGAATTGGAACTGGAATTAAGCAAGGCCCACAACACAATCACCCATACAGAATCTCTCAGAGCCAGTGAAGAGTCTGCGATCACCAGCAGTCTCTATGATGAGTTGGTTGGTAGCGGGTCTGTACCCACATATGTTGAGCCAATTGTAACAATAGACTTAACTAATGATACCATCACCAAAAACAGATTGTTTACTAGTCATAATAAGTTAAAAAAAACATTAAAATTAATAGAATTATTAGAAAATATCAGAAATCATTAAAATGCCAAAAAGTTAGCAAATTAAACACAAAACTAAGGCAAAAAAATTTAAATTTAATACAAGAATTAAGGAAATGCAATAGTGACTTGCAATTATGTAACACCTTGTATGATACTGATACTCAGCACCTTCAGGATGAATTGCTTGTTAGGGAATATGCTCTAAAGGATATCTTTAGTAAATATGAGGCTACTCAACAAGACCTGAGTAAGCGCATGCAGGAGGCCAGTGATTTGGCAGACCTGGTCAAATTCAATGCTGAGACATATGAGTTGCTAACTAATAACCTCTCATTTAGCTGTACTTGCTCCCAGGCACCCCAGCCTCAACTTATTACACCCACACTCTCAGCACTCGCAGCATCTCAACCAGTAGGTAGCTGTATTGATGATAGTTCGATGAATACAACATATGTTTTTTCTGACAAATTTGGTCAAGGTTTCGGTAGAATATTTAATCAGTGTTCTCAAAAATATGTAATTAATAATTGTTCACCCGGTGCCAGTATTAGCCAATTAATAAATAATATTCAATTGTCAAAAATCAACCCCAGTTCAACTGTTATATTGTTGTATGGGGATAGTTTAACTGTTCGAAAAAAGGACATAATTAAATGTGTCCATTTGATGTTACATCTCAATGAGACCAAGAATTGTAGATTTATTTTCTCTGCCTTGCCTTATTCACAATACTTGTCTGATAAGCAAAATAGGCACATTTATAATATGAATATGTTAATTTATAATAGGACTAGTCGTCACAGTGACGCCATTCTATATTTTGATTGTAATCAATTTATTACTGATTACAAACTGACAAATTATACTTTGTATTTACCACCTAGTTGTAGGAGACAAATTGTTAATCTTTTAGCATACAATTTACACCTTAACACTGGTACCTGTAGTGTACCATCGATTACTGTTAGTAGTGGTACTAACGCCACTATTGATACACCTAGTAGTTTAAACTACTAGGTGCGACAACGGGAAAGCCGCATGTTTTGAATGTGGTACATCAAAATATGCAGGGTCTGTCCGGCAAAGAGCTAGAGTTAAGTTTATTTCTAGAAAACTATGATGTTCAGGTGTTATGTTTGACTGAACACTGGTTGAAGGAACATGAAGTAGTGTTGATCAATGATGATTTTTTTACCGTGCAAAGTGCTTTTGTAAGGAAAACTGCTATTCGCGGTGGTTCTTTAGTCCTTGTTTCAAACAAGTTGAAATGTAAACAACGTTTAGATTTAGTTAATCTTTCTATTGAGCGCACTATTGAATTGTCTTGTGTTGAACTCGAGCGATACGTCATAGTATGCGTTTATCGACCCCCTTCTGGAGATTTCATTCGTTTCGAAGTGGTAATGGAGGATTTACTCAACAAGTTAAAATCAAGTAATAAAAGTATAATTTTGTGTGGAGATTTTAATATTAATATTTTAGATGTTACTCCATTAAGTATTAGACTACTTAATCTATTTAGGTCTTTTAATTTAATTAACTTGTTTTCTGAACCTACTAGGATCACGGCATCTTCGTCAACATGCCTTGATAATATTTTTAGTGATTGCGATGCCAAAAATAAATTAGTGTTAACTGACTTAACGTCCGACCACTGTGGTTTATTAGCTAGCTTCCCTTTATTCTTACACAAAAAGCCGCATAAAATAGAATGCAGGCCTTATACAGCTAGTCGTTGCAACAAATTTAAAAATAATATATCTCGTAGGATTACACCATCTTTAATAGAACATGAGCATCCTAATGAAATCTATGGAGCCCTTTTTGATATAGTGCATAAAGAATACCAGTCTACTTTCAAAACCAAAACCATTGACATTAATGGCACCTCCGTCGGCTTCAACCAATGGGCCACACCAGGTATTTATAAAAGTAGAGCGACACTATACGAGCTGTATGGTTTGAAAAAATACAGGTTTGATACTCCTTTCCTGGAGTATGTCAGAAATTATTCAAAATTATTTAAAAAGATCTGTGCTTTTGCTAAATCTAAATTTTTAAGCGATACTATAAAAAAATCTAATAATAAAATAAAAACCACATGGAAAATTATTAACAATGAAACGGGTAAATCGGTTAAACAGGAAAAACAACTAGAGATTATGGTCAACAACACATTACTTAATGAAGCTGCTGACATAGCTGAGGCTTTTAATGAGTTTTTTGCCAACATACCTTTAACTACGACTCACACCTTAAATTCGTCCCCGTCTGAAGCTGAAAACCTTTTGCATAGTAGTGTGCCCAAATGTAGTAGCTTATTAAGTTTCGAACATGTAACGCCTCGTGATGTAGTAAATATTTTTAATACAATTAATTCAAAAAACACTGGGGATTATTGGGGCATCTCTATTAAACTTTTAAGTAATATAATCGACATCGTAGCCCCCTATCTTGCTGTTACTTTTAATAAATGTGTTGACTCGGGAACTTTTCCTGACCTCATGAAGATTAGTAAAGTCATACCATTATTTAAATCGGGTAATAAAAATAACGTTGGCAATTTTAGGCCTATTTCTATATTACCGGCATTTAGTAAAATATTTGAAAAATTAATACTCAAGCAGTTGCTAAGACATTTTAATTTAAATAGCCTCCTTCATGAGGAACAATATGGCTTTACAAAGGGTCGTTCGACTACAGATGCGGGTGTTGCTTTGTTGAAACACATATTTAACGCATGGGAGAACTCGCAAAATGCTATTGGAGTTTTCTGTGATCTCTCCAAAGCCTTTGATTGCGTGCACCATGAAACGCTTTTGCGTAAACTGCGTTATTATGGTGTCCGTAACGAAGCTTTAAACGTAATAAATTCTTATTTACATAGTAGGTACCAATGTGTAGAAAGTAATGGTGTAAAATCTTCCGGGCTACCAGTTCAGTTAGGTGTGCCTCAAGGCTCAATACTCGGCCCATTCTTGTTTTTAGTATATATCAATGACTTACCATTCTATTTAAAGGGTATTTGTGATGTTGTTCTGTTTGCAGATGACACTTCTCTTATTTTTAAAGTAGACAGGAATAGACAAGATTTTGACGACGTAAACAGTGCACTCTCAATGCTTACGGATTGGTTTACGGCAAATAACCTAGTACTTAATGCCAAGAAGACAAAGTGTGTAAAATTCGCCTTACCGAATGTTAGAAATCTTGGTCCAAACATCGTGTTAGATAAAGAGGTGCTTGAAACCGTAGACTCGACAGTTTTTTTGGGCATAACAGTAGATGCTAAACTTCAGTGGGGCTCACACATATCAAGCCTAGCGGGAAGGCTCAGTTCGGCCGCCTATGCCGTTAGAAAAGTAAGACAGTACACTGACGTTGAAACAGCTCGGTTAGTTTATTTCAGTTATTTTCATAGCGTTATGTCCTACGGCATTCTGTTGTGGGGCAAAGCCGCTGATATTCAAAATATTTTTGTTCTTCAAAAGCGAGCTGTTCGAGCAATTTACCAACTGGGTGCTAGAGTGTCCCTAAGAGATTTTTTTTAAAGATATCGGTATTCTCACGGTGGCATCGCAATTCATCTTCGCTAACATCTTATATATTAGGCAAAATATACACTTATACACTAAAAACAGTGATATTCATAATATAAATACTAGAAATAAGGATAAACTACGTGCTCCCTTTCACCGGCTTCATAAGGTTCATAACTCATTTGTTGGGCTTGGTATAACCTTTTATAACAAGCTTCCCTCTTCTTTGTTAGATTTACATTTTAGTGCGTTTAAAGCCAAAGTAAAATCCAACCTTTGTTCTAAGGCATACTATTCTATTAACGACTACTTAAACGATAAGAATAGTTGGTCGCTGTGATTAACTCAAGACAATGTTTGTGTTCTTTCACCAGAATTAGCTTACCTACTGACAGGTTGTATGAATTACATTCATATACTTAATTGTTTATTTTATTAGACTCTTTAAATCATTTTATTTTTTACTATTGTATTGTACAGTATCAAGTTCTTCTAACTGAACAGACAGCTGTGCTGCTGGGGAGTTTGTTGCGCCACTTCTTCTTCCCAGCTAAAGCACTAGGAAGTGTCGAAGGGTGGGCGTTTTGGGGGGACTGTCTTATGTTTTATTTTTTTTGACGTTCGAAAAGTGCTGACTCTCAGCCTAGTTTGAATAAATGACTTTTGATTGATTTTGATTTTGGGGGAGGCGGAGGTAGCGTTTCAAAGGCCCACATGCCGGAACAACCTAGCCTTAATGAAAATTTACCTAATACTCTTATATGTGCATTGTAAAAAAAAATCCAATTCGAATGTGTTTATTGCTCACTATTTTGGCTATAATGGCGTCCAATTAGATATGCTGTCGCTGACTTTTATTTAGAACTGTAACCAATCCCACAACCCCACGAGACTCGTGGAATCTCCGTGAACGAGCGTGCAAAACATGCCACAGTTTGGCAGCAGTCATGTTAAAAGCTTGCACCACTGAATACAATTCAATTTAGTAACTTCAATCTCGCGCCACTACCCGCCGGCGGATGTCATATTATTTACATGTCGACGCGACGTTTAAAAAGCGCCCACACTAGTCATAGCGCGCAGAAGTGCCACACGTCACGACGGATATAATACACGTCGCATTATGATACAAGATTTCTGTAAGTAGGTTTGTACAAACACTTTTATGCGCCAATCATATTTAAAAAACAAGATGTGATCGGCGTGTCCTATCTGACTGACTCCTCTGAGGAGAAAGGACGAAACAAACTCAGAGGTCACAGTCTCTTTTAAAGTCCAGACGATAATGTGAAGACCATGTAGATTGGTGTATTCTTCTTCTTAGCGTGTCGATAGCAATCTAAATACAGTCAGCCCTGAATTTGGCTACGATTTTAGCACTTTCAGCAGCGTCCATTAGCTCCTGCAGTGTGCAGACAGCAGGACACGCTGGACAAGATAATAAGTGCTCTTTTGTTTGAGCAGCGTCCATTAGCTCCTGCAGTGTGCAGACAGCAGGACACGCTGGACAAGATAATAAGTGCTCTTTTGTTTGAGCAGCGTCCATTAGCTCCTGCAGTGTGCAGACAGCAGGACACGCTGGACAAGATAATAAGTGCTCTTTTGTTTGAGCAGCGTCCATTAGCTCCTGCAGTGTGCAGACAGCAGGACACGCTGGACAAGATAATAAGTGCTCTTTTGTTTGTGGGACAGCTCCACATTTACACTCCAAGGCGGAGTCATCGGAGAATCTCCACCTGCGCAGGTTTTCTTTACTTCGGCCTACCTGAGTCCTATTATTGGTGTATTAAAAGAACCACATAGATCGAGTAGACCTGTCCAGTCAGTGGACACATTTATTAATCATGCAGCTCAACTCAGAAGTTGATGCGCTTAACGATTCGATGAACAACGCCAAAGAAAGAACATTTGGGTAGGCTGCAAAAATTACTCAAACTGCTATACCATGATTGAAACTAAATTTATAAAAAAGAAACAACTCTCACTATTGATGAGGAGAGCTTCAGCAGATGCAAATAAATGAACTCTTTGCGTGACTTTCTACTTACATTATGAATGAGGAAGTTTGTGAGGATAGACGGGTGGATGTTTGTAACTTTTTCACGTAAAACTACTAAACTACTAAGGGGATTCTGATGAAACTTTACAGTAATATAGCTTATACATCAGAATACCATAAAGGCTACAATTTATAAAGATTTTGTGTGATTTGGCCATAATATGTATAACGATAATTATGAAGTAAGTCGGAAAAATTCCTGCCGTTCGAGAGCTACCTGGGCGTGCGCTTCCTAAACCGTTAAAGTTACACAAACATAATCCACTAGGTTTTGCCAGCGGCTTCACCCGTGCGGAACCATTCAACGTTGAATTTCTAAAAATCCTTCCTTACTCCTTGTTAACATTATAAAGGGAACCTCTGTGGAAAATTTCAGCTTTTTAGGTCCAAGGGTTTGGGCTGGGCGTTGATGAGTCAGTCAGTCAGGACTTTCCTTTTTATTTAGGTATAAAGATATTTGGATTGTTTGTCTTAAACAATTGTAAAGAAATGTCTGCGACTGCATATGTCTACATATAGATTTTACAGCCAAATAGAAGAATGTATATTTCATAAATAATCAAATACCTAACGACGGCTGGTCCAAATATCCCACGAACGTGAGCATTCTTGCACATCACGGCGGTGCAGTGGGTGGCAGACGCAGAGCATTATACACCTGAAACGTTTACACGACGAGACGAGATTGCAATTTATTCGAATTCCTCGCTGCAGATAGAATATTTTATAAAAGTCACCGCTTCGCAAACTGCGAGCCACTTCGCCGAATAAACGTACCTACAACGCAGATGTGAGTGGAAACGTCGGGAAGGGGACGCCTTAGTAGGACTTATAATGACCTTATTGCGTAGTGCTCACAACCGGCGTGCGTGTGTGACCAGACGAAAGAACGTTAACGAGGTAAAAGGAGTGTGTTAGGATCGTAGCAGCTGGCATCCTGAAGTCTCTGCCCACTCCGTAGGCAGAAGGCGTGACTTTATGTAATGTTTTATTAAAAGTCATCTCGCAGTCGATGTTTCTTCTTGTTAAGTGTTTCGCAGTCGCGAGACAAGTCCTCATTAGTGGTCCGAGTCGCCCCTAATGACGCTTATGCCCCCCGTTCGCTCACGTAAGCCCGTGTTGTTTGCAGTACACTGCCGAGCGTGACCGCATGATGAAGATGTATTTCATCTGCACCCTGGCCATCTACTTCGCCGGCGTCGCCATCCAGACCATCGCCTACAAGCTGTAAGTATAGTAGAAATACCACATGCCTCATACAGCGTGCCAACTCCCAAAGGATGCCGTTGCCGCATAGCAACGAAAAAATACAATTAGTTTATGGATAGGAAATATTTTCAAAGAAAATGTTAAATTAATTCCCAATTTACTTTAAATTAAGGATACGCCCCAAACGAATAGCTAAAATTCTTCAGTGTGTCGTAATCTACATATTATTATTTTACATAATTATATTGATATCTTTTTGAAACGGAAAACTTCTTATTTTTAACCGACTTAAAAAAAGGAGGATATTCTCAATTCGGCTGTATTGATAAATGATAAATGATTTTATTTCTGCAAGTAGGTTTGTACAAACACTTTTACACGTCAATCATATTTTTTTAAACTAGATGAGGTCGGCGTTTCCTATCTGACTACTCTGAGAAGAAAAGCCGAAACAAACTCAGAGGTCACAGTCTCTTTTAAAGTCCAGACATAATCTTGGTCAGATCATGTGAAGACCATGTGGATTGGTGTCTGAAATGGTCTTTTGAGGAAAGAACCACACAGGTTGAGTGGACCTGTCCATTCAGTGCACGCATGTATTAGTAATCATACGGCTCAACTTAGAACTTACTATTCAACCAGAACTCTGTATCCTTATCTAAGGGCTCACCAAGTGGTCCCATATTAGTTTAGTCGAGATGATTACTGGTTTTTGAGTTAGCTTCAATATTACGTTTTTTTTTTTTCTGTAATTTCCTGTCACTGTTATTTACTTCGCTATAGGAATTTATGTGGGGTAGGTAGGTACCAAAAATAAAAAGTAAAAATCTTTTTCCAAAATAAAAACAACCGAGTTCCGGCAAACACAACAAAGCGAAACGATTTCGGAAGGCGGTGACTTTGGAAATGTATTTAATTTTTTTGTCCGAAATTAAAGTAATTTTTCGCTTTGTAGTGTTTTTCCGGAAGTTACTGTTTTTTTTTTTTTTGGAAAAAGTGTTTCATTTTAATAGTCTTCAAAAAGAAGGATGTTTAGCAATTTGAAATGTTTATATATATGTTCTTTTTTTTACTTTTTAGCTATAGTACAGACGCCAGCACATTAAGCTACCCGAAACTGTCAAATTTTCCCAATTGAACATGAACCTTAAACTCATGTGATAAAGTTGAAAATCTATCAAATAAATTTGACAGATTGGGGTAGCTTGACGTGCTGGCGTCTGTACCTACCCCACATCAATTTGAAATTTCATCATCCTTGTGGTCAAAACAATGCATATTTATGCGACAGCAGCAATTGCCGTTGATTTGCTGTCATTTTTTTAAGAGTTCCGTTGTCTGTATCTGAAACGCATCATTAGATCTATATGAAATTTAAAAATAATTTTGCAAATCTGTCTACATATGACGGAGTTATGCCCGAAGTTATGCTCTTTCACTTTTTAGATATAGTACCTACCCCACACCAATTCGAAATTTCATCATCCTTGGGGTAAAAACAACGCATATTTATGCCGTAGCAGCAATCGCGGTTGATTTGCTGTCATTTCTTAAGGTGACACTTGTCCACATTTTTTCCATACAAACTTCGGGAGGGTTTTACTCCACTGTTTGACAATAAACATCAAACTTAAACATGGTATAGTTTTGTCTCATTATTAATATTGTCTGTACGGAAACGGAATACTGAAATAAAAATCCACTAAAATGTTATGAGCCAACAAAGATTCGTTTTTCGTGCTAAGTTAACCTAACTTTGGGCGTGTTTAAGTAATAAAAGAAGTGTAAAATCTCCAAAACCAAGTCAGTACCGACAAAGTTCAATTATCGATAAGTTCAATAAACTTTATTGCTCATTGATTTATGCCGTGGTTTTTTCATAAAACCCGACCTTCCACAGGACTTTTCTTAATTTTTTCACGAATGTTTTGCTATTAATGCTCCTGCATCTCACTCAATAATGTTGTGCGTGTAGACTAGCGTCGAACTGCTCATCACTGATACTATCTCTGTCGGATACGAAGCCTCACCAGGCTTTCACGCTAAAAATCACGCTATCTCACCAGACAGCGTGATTTTTAGCCAGGCCCACCAGTGAGTTCGAGCCCGCGAAAAGTGTCCCCTTAAGAGTTCCATCTGTCACACACACACTCCGACACAAATCGAGATTAAATATTCCACATTCTTGGCTAAAAATACATTCTACAAGCCCCTACGTGATGTTCATAAAAATAATAATAAACTACCTGAAATAATTAAAAAAGAAGATAAAACAAACCTATTTATAAAAAAACTATAGCAATTTTTTTTTTAGCGATAAATTATAAAGAATCCTATATTATGTCACAGTCCACAAACAAGTAATTTTGTATTTGAATTTACACATAAAATTACACAAATAAAGTATAAAAATAAAATAATTACAACTATTTTTGTATAACTGACATCAACAATTAACTATAAATTTTCATTGCCTTTAATAGCATTTCGACAAATTACTTAAAATAACAATATAGTCATGGTCAATGCCTTATAACTAAAAATAATACTTAACAACAAAATAATAAAAATAGCTTTAGATTGATTGAACTATTTAAAAGTAATAATATAAAATGTATAGTTAGATCAATAAATTAGAATTAACCAAATAATAATTTAAATCATCTATCATATAAATTCAGAATTAACAGCGCATGATTATCTCAATAAAATCACAGTTCTTCTTCTACATATTATAGCTTGTAGGTATAAAGAACCCAATAGTTGTATCATTAGACTTAGTTTAGATGTAAGTTTAGCTACTTATTTAAAGCTTCCTCTCTCCTACTATTTTTTGTTGTGCCCGACAGGGTCCATAATGATCACTATTTTTCATTATTTACCATCTAAGTACACATTGTGGAATGCAAATAAAATTTGAGTAATGAGTATTTAAATTCATCATCAGATCTACATGAAATTTAAATAGGACCATTTCGGAATAAACCCCTTTCGAACAAGAAATTGGTTTGGTTAATTAAAAAGGTACAAGAAATTAATCAAATATTTATCCTAAGTCACCGCCTTCCAAAATTAAAGTTATTTTTCACTATGTAGTGTTTTTCCGGAAGTCGATTGTTTTTTTTTTTTTTCACTTTTTAGTATTTTTATGTGCTTGAAATAATTTAAAGTACCTAGTAAAACGCTAAGGTTTATAAAAGACGTCGGCGCGGCGCTTCGAGTGCAATGTTCTGAGCCAGTGAACCGATTCCTTCCACACGATCACACGCATTATGTTTTAAAGTCAAACAAGTCTGTGTACTTGTAGGAAAACTATCATAAAATATTGTTGACGAGGTATAATTCTTGTTAATGTTAATAATTGTTAGAAATTAAAAATAGGTACTAGTGCTCGCCGAGGGCCCCAATTCTGTATGGTAATAATGATTCCCCGCGGAATCTAACTTAGTAACGGTAAGGAATCGAAATGTCATATTCTGTATATATGTTCCAAGACTATTTGTCGATCTTATTAATACGATATTAGCAGATTTCGTGTGATAATGACGTGGGGTAAGGAATCGTTAGGTCATAGTTTTTTTTGTCTTCATATCCCAACAACAAAACATTATGCTCTAAAATAACACGTAGGCGCGAGCGGCTCGTCGTGAATTGTATTTCTATACAAAATAATGTTGTCATGACGTCACTTCGGTCGCGTGACACCCCGGTTTCTAGGCGGCCTAACAAGCAGATTTTTGCCGAGTTACGATAGAGATAGTAAAAAAATGCATATACGTGGACGAGATGGAGCAATAGGTACCGAGATTGAACTTCGTAATGCGTTCGGCGCGGACCTCGGTCGGATGACTGATAGTGTGTGGTCGATGCTTGTTGTAATCGCATTTATAACCTTTTGTTTGTTTACATTTGCATTTTGTTTGTTGTATTTATTGAATTCATTAATTTATATAGTTTTATGTCTTATGTTTGATGGTATAAAACAGTGATAAAGATAGGGATTTCAGTTAAGTGCTTAATTAGGAATTTGGGGTAAGTAGTTGACAGTTTATAGTAATTAATACAGTAGTTCGTAGTTTTAGATGGCGGCAATAGTAGCTATAATTTTATGTGTGAGAAAACATGTTTTTCAAGGTTAAGAGGGCGTATTTAAAATATTATAGTAAAATTGCCCATCTTAAATTTGATTTTTCATGAAATTTATAAGACTTAGGTATAAATAAAAATATTACGAGTAACTAAATGATAACATAATATTATCAAACTTTTTGTGGAACAGAAACACGATACACCACAATTTTCTCGATAAAAAAACATCACGAAGTTACCTCAAAACTTCTCGTATGTTCAATTTGTACATAATATGCTATCTGCTAATGACTAATGGGATAAAAATGTGATGATTACTTGTATTACTACAAGGCGAAAAAATTGTGGAGGCGTTTTTTGAAATTCCTCTACTCTGAACTCAAGATGCCATACATTTGATTTAACAGATTTTTTACTGGTATACCTACGTGTAAGTAGTAAGTACCACTATAAAGCAACTAGCACTTTTGCTCAGCATTTCGGTCAATTTCCTTGCGACAATCATTTTACAACATAGGTCACTAGCCAATTTGAGATCTTATTAGGTCCGCGAGTAAAGAAAGGGTCCCCCCTTTCTTTACTCGCGGACTCAATTATCCAAGGGTACGGAGTGTGAAGTTCGGTGAAGAACATTATTATAGACAGCTACGGAATGGCACGTGAGTTATGTATGTATGAATGAGTTCAGGAAGTTACGTGTCACATCTTACTTTGTCGGCAAAAAAGTTATTGGCTGGGAACGCCTCAGGCATTAAGTCCGTTTTCGTACTTTTATTGTATACACAAAATATAATTAATTAAAACAAGGAACTATCAAACTTTTGACTTTCTTTAAGCTCCACATAACTTGGCACCTTTTTGCATACCAATTCTTTTATTGGCTAAGCTGACAATTCTGTTTTAGCCTTGTATGTACCAAATCATCATTGACAACGATTTATTTGCTTTGCTTTATTTGCTATGTTTTTGTAGGGGAGCGGGAGGTTCATTCTTCAACGATACAGGAATCATACGTCGCCCGGCTAAAATTGGAACTAACGCCTATATCTTGTTTTTCCATTACAATTTATGTTACAATTTCACAAATGTTTACCAACAACGCCCCCAGCCAATGTCAATTAGACGCCAAAGATCCTTGTAACAATAAAGCAAAAAGTATGTACAGTCGCCAGCAGGTCAAGCTACTCCAATCTGTCAAATTTTCCCAATTGAACATAAACCTTAAGCCTTTGTAATAAAGTTGAAAAACTATCAAAGAAATTTGACAGATTGGGGTAGCTTGATGTGCTGGCCTCTGTACTTGCACTATAAAAAGGAAAGGTTTGCTTTGACATTTGACACACATGTCAAATGACGATGCACGAACGATGGTTGGATGTGTGTAAAATCAACAATCAAATGTTTTATTTCAACTTGTGAAGTTGAAAAATTGGTTACGTACTTGAATTTCAACTTTTTCACGTCGTTTTTGAGTTTATAGTTCCATAACATGGTAGTAAGCTAAGATTCTGAATTCTAGATTAGTAATTAGTCAATTTATATCTGTAATGATTGGCGAAACTCCCGTTGCCAGTCACAGGGAGCAATAAACTGTTATTTTTCGAGTTTTATCCAAACAGTTGTTAGAAATTACTTGACAAGTATCGTTGTAGGAAATAAGTACGTTGATGGTCAGTCTTACGACAGCGCGGCTATAATGTATAGTGAGCACGGTGGAGATAGGCTTGCCAGATGGCCGGGAAATCCACTGCTGACCCATCGCAGGGGGACCAAGGATACTCGGGGTCGTCTGGTGCCCTTATGCTATTTGGTCACTGGGGTGTTCACGGCGTGTCATGTGTTCTGGTGCGCCGTCGATGGGGGTTATTCTCCTGCGAGGAGGGTCCGGTGACGGACAGCCGCGGCGGGTTCGCGGATAGTTTCCGCGTTCCCGTGTTCCCGCCACAAGCGGCACTGATGGACACCGTGGAGTTTTAGTAGATTAGAGTCCCACGTATCTGCGCTATCTCCCCGTGGTAGCGCAGTATGCATGAGCATTTTTCTCCACGTAAAGAAAAAAAAAATGTAAGATTAAACTAAACAAGCGAATGATGAACATACCAACACCTTCGGTTTGCCGATGACATCGTCATAATGGCAGAGACACTGGAACAGTTAGACCAGATACTGCAAAGCCTAAGCGGTGGTTCTCGGCGGGTTGGCCTCGCCATGAATTTGGACAAGACGAAAATCATGTGCAATTCTCAAGTCTTGCCGAGTCCAATTCACATCGAAAGGCCGCTTCTCGAAGTTGTGAAGGAGTATGTTTATCTAAGACAAGTTATCCAGGTCGGTAGACACAACATTGAGAAAGAAGCCGACAGGAGGATCCGTTTGGGATGGCAGCGTTTGGGAAACTACGTCATGTGTTTTCGTCGCCTATGTCGCAATGCTTGAAGACTAAGGTCTTCAACCAGTGCATCCTGCCCGTGATAACATATGGTGCCGAAACGTGCACACTGACAGTTGGGCTGGTCCACAAATTTAAGGTCGCTCAGCGCGCTATGGAGCGGGCTATGCTCGGAGTTTCTTTGAAGGATAAAATCAGAAATGAAATTATCCGGAAAAGAACTGGAGTTACCGACATAGCTTGTAGAGTGAGCAAGCTGAAGTGGCAGTGAGCTGGCCATGTTTGTCAAAGGACCGATGGAAGGTGGAGCAGACGAGTCCTGGATTGGAGACCGCGTATCGGCAAACGTAGTGTGGGACGCCCCCAGCTCCGTTCCGCCTCATGAGGCCAGATGTCAATTTATAGATCGGACCCATGGGTCCATGTGTCACTAACAAAAATAATGCTTTTAAATCCAAGCAAGGCTTTAAAAGCGTAATATTTTGTAATAATTTAAATTTTGGTTTAAATATAGATAAATAATTTAACTTAGGTTTTATACTTCTTAAATGTAATATTTGAATCACTTTCATGCTTTACAGCACATCCAACAATGGTTAACTGTGTGACAGCTGCATTTGGTTAATTGTAGACCACCCTGCTCCCAAACCCGTTGTACTAACCTCACTTTTAACTTTTAAATAAGCTTCACGACACACATAATACTTATACTAATTAAATCATATTTAGTCAGCCGACAAATAATTATGACTGTAAAATCAAACCAAATGATGTTAAGAGAAAAAGTCATCACGTTATTTTTTAACTTTTATAAAAACACTGATGTCACACAACTGAAGACCACGCCAGCTCGCTGCAAACAGGGGAGCGAGGGAGATGTCAATACGGACATCTAAATCGCGGTTCCGATCGCACGGCTGCATGAAATAGCGACGACACGTTTGTCAAATATCGGCATGGTTAATGGTGTACGAGTAGTTAACTGTTGGACAGGTCACCCTAAATGTTGTCGTTCAAAAACGGCTTGCCTATTTGAGATAAATTATTTGACTTTGCCTTTCATAATACAGATGTGTGTGCTGTGTCCAGGTCGTTGCTGGGAATCGTGAGCATCGCCGTGGCTGGGCTCATTATCACGTCCTGCACGTACCTGGTGGTTTGCCTGGACTTCAAGGTGAGTGTTAATATGACGTACTATCAAGATTCACTAATGCAGTCGCATACTAAGGGCTATATTGCTATGAAGTGGCGGTCCAGGCCGTACCTACAGCTGTGTGTATAAGTGATGTATTAACACAAAACTCACCGCTCTACTCACACACTGGCGTTACTCTTTGTATTTTATACATACCGTCGGCGACGACAAACATGACCTTGGTCGGTTCATACCATTGCTAAAATTTACTTTTATAATTTGAGTTCCGGTAGCGTGCAGCGTATCGTCTTGGATTATGAAACTCATAGGTCTGGGTTCAAATCTCGCGATGAAGCTTTAATTTTTCTTTTCAACAATCATCTTCATCTGTTCTTTTATTATTCGATTTATTAATATACCAGAATAATAATGTAACATTTTTTTATTATTACTCGTATTGTTATTTAAATAAAGGTTTACCAATAATAAATGATTACAAAATGTTTATTCGTTATAACTTCATGAAGAATGTATAAAAATAACTAATAATAACTTCTTGTTAAAACAGTTTATTTTCTCATAAAGAACAATTTATTGAAGTAAATAAGCTAGTTGGTTAACTATGATAATCAGGCTATTGTATCTTAGTAATATAATAATATTGTGCTGATTACTACTGTGTGTCGGTACTCTAAATAAATCACAATATTCTACAAAAATCTACCCACGTAAAAGTAACAAATGCAGACAAGTTGTCACAATACAATTAAATGACTCAGTAGTACTACTTTTATTCTACTGCGAGTGAGTTCGTTTTAACTCAAACCTCAAAGTTAGCAAATCGTATTTAATAGGACTTAAAGAGGTTATAGCTTAAGTGTTCATTTTCATTCCGAAAAGAAGATTGAAACTAAACCTCAAAATAATCCAGATTACGGATAAGACAAAATATTATTTGAATATTACTAAAATAAATAAATATTTGTAATTTATAACATAATGTTAATGTTTTTTCCGTTAACTATGTTTTTTAAGCTGATTCTCGAGCTGGTTTTCCATGATGCCTTCTTTGCCATGAACCTTCTGCGTGGAGTGCACGGCGCACGGTTCGTAAAGATGTGTCGAATAATTCGGCAAAATGTCTTGTCGTTTTGAAACCACTTGTTTCATATTCGCTGAACGTGTGCCTGTTATAGGAGCTGGGGTCTTCCACTTTGCTTTCCACGGGCAAGGCTACCGCCTTCCTCATATCTTTTCACCCACCGACTCACAGTATTTCACTAAAACAAAAAAGGGGTACTGTTAGGCTACTAAGCAAAATACACACTTTATGTATTACCTACTATTTAGAAACAAAATTATTTAAAAGGGCAATTTCACATAGATATTATTGTTATTATTTTATTGTTATTTTCATCGTTCTATAATCTAGGAAATAAATTTACATTGAAATTTTATATTTTTATTCTATTTAGACATTGTGATATTTATAAAACGTTTAAAAATAACTACAAGGATCAGCAGTTACACTTTAATTAAATAAATGTTTAATATTTATATTTAAATCATAATACTCACACTCAGTCCGGTTTCATCACATATGTAGGTATTTGTGATATAGGTATTAAGTCCACTTTTAAGCAGCGCAATAATATTCGCTTTCATTTCTATATTTAAATTTGCTTACATTTTAAAATGAATTAGAAGGACGCTAATAGATGAAACACACGTCACTAGCACACAATTATCAACCAACACCGTTCTATAAGTCGCGGTGAATGAGTCGTAAATCATTTAAATTTATTTAGGTTTCTGTGGGTATAATGATAAAGTTTTACGAGTTTAGTGAATAAGAAGAACAGAACAAGAAACTATTCTCAAAAGTGATTTTTAAAACAATAACAAGACTATCACACAGCGAGTGGGATTCGAAACCGCGACTCGCTACGCTCAAACGCGATAATCAAGTGCAGTAACCGCTCAGCTATCATGCCATTTGCTTTAACGGTTGAATTTAGGAAATACATTCATTCGTAAACGTATGAGAGTGTGTGTGTATATAGTATTATAGCCTATAGAAATTGCTTATTTTATGAAGGTCGTAAGTTAAAGCGAAGTGTCAATCTATTGCTTTTTGAGATTGGGGCACCATTAGTGAGGGCTACTGTACAGTCACGAGCAATAATATGTATACGCTTACCAACTTTTAAAAGTGATTTTCTCCACTTTTACTCATTGTAATCTTATTTTATTATGAAAATAATATTTTGGAACCCACACTAAAATGAAATACCCATGTTATCTCAAGGTCGCAATCGCTATTTAAAAGAAAATCGCTTTTGAATTTGGCGGTGTGTATACATATTAATGCTCGTGACTGTACCTACCTAATACTAGTGACCGACCGCAGCTTTGTTTTCCGTTTTCAGCCATTTTCGGGCAAAATATTGTTTTCAGCCATAAACTTGCCGAATCTTAAGCCAAAAATTAGAAGTTCGTGTTTTGGCCTGTCAATAAATCAAATCTAATGAAATCAAAATATTTTATTTCTTAAAAATCTGCATGGGCACTTATGAAACGTCAGAAGCTAGGTGCACGATTCCAAATTGTTGCTTCCTATGGAGAAGAGCCGGCAAGAAACTCCGCGGTTACTCTTTTAAAAATAATTGGCTTTAACAATGTTTTCAAATGACAGTGTTAATAGGTATGGGAGGACAGTGCAGGCCTGTCAATAAGTACCAGGTACTTAGAGGAATGAAAATACAGAATAGAAAATCTTCTACAAGTCTACAGTCTGCCAGGCCTACAACGTTTTCTCATTCACAATATGTGAAATAATCTATATAAATAAAATTAACCTATTTAAACAAAGTGACGTGATTTCTATGACAATCACTAAAAAAATGTCGATATTAAAATGGATGTATAATGTCAAATAATGACGAGAAGGTAACAGAAACCTTCAGTAGCGCCATCAGGATGGAATTTGGTGTGGACAAATGTGCAGTCATGCATGTAAAGCGAGGAAGGATTATAGAATTCGTGGGAACCCAACCTACGTATTCTATACACCTTAGATCACTCTCCTCAACCGAAACCTACAAGTACTTGGGTATGTCGGAAGCATTAGGCATCAATGCTGCCGACATGACACAATCGTTGAAGGAGCGCTTCTTTGGCCGCCTGAATATAGTGTCAAATAGTTTTTTATCAGGCGAAAACAAGGTGCGTGCCTTCAATGGTTGGGTCATGCCAGTTTTGATGTATTCTTTTTGCATACTCAAATGGACTCAAACGGAACTTGACACCCTGGATAGGAAGGTCCGTACATTCCTGACAGCACAACGGATGCATCACCCATGGTCATCACTGATGAGACTGTACATCCCGCGGAAGTGTGGGGGCCGAGGCTTTTTAAATGCTAAAACCCTCCACAACCGCGAGATTTGCAGTCTCAGGGAATATTTCCTTAACACTGACGTGGGGATGCATCAAGATGTGGTCGCAGTGGACAAGAGCCTCACCCCGCTCTCCTTGGTGAAAGAGAACTGGGACATACCCGCAGTACTGGATGCTAACGATCGTAAGGAAGTATGGCTAGGCAAAGAGCTACTCGAACGCTTTTTCCGGGCCCTTCATGGGTCTGATGTAGACTTTTTGGCGTCTGTATCCTGGCTGCGTTTCGGCGACCTCTTTGGGGAAACCGATGGTTTTGTCTGTGTGATTATGGATGAAGTTATCATGACGAATAACTATCGGAAATACATTGTCAAGGATGGTACGGTTGACATCTGTCGGGCATGCCACCGTCCCGGTGAATCAATCCGACATATCGTTTCCGGTTGTTCTCGTCTTGCTAACGGCGAGTATTTGCACAGACACAATCTAGTAGTTAGGATTATCCACCAGCAACTTGCTTTGCAGTACAACCTTGTGGAGTCTGAAGTACCATACTACACCTATGTGCCCGACCCAGTTCTCGAGAATGGTCACGCCACATTGTACTGGGATCGATCTATCATCACTGACAGGACTATTGTAGCCAATAAGCCTGATATTGTGGTGATAGATCGCCGAGTGCAATGATTGTTGATATCGCTGTCCCTCATGACGAGAATCTCATGAAAGCTGAGCAAGATAAGAAAATCAAGTATCTTGACTTAGCTCACGAGGTTATCGACATGTGGGACGTGGACTCAGCAATCATTGTACCGATAATCATTACAGTAAATGGCCTAGTAGCGAAGAGCCTCGACCAACATCTCAGGAGGCTCTCATTGCGCGGCTGATTCAAGGGCTTGATTCAGAAAGCAGTACTCCTAGACACGGCACGCATAGTCAGGAGGTTCCTTTCTCTAGAGCCCTGACCACCGGCATCTTGGACTCTGCTCCTGATGCCGATGGGCCACAATTTTATTATATTTTGAAAGGTTTTTGCATTATTTTTGGAAAAATATTTAAAAATATACTTAATATGTACAAAAGAAAATAAAAGAGTAAAAAAGAACATCGTAATTTGGGAGCAGTTAATAGAATTTCACATAGTTATGCTGTTAACGAGGTACCAGGGAAGCCACACGTGCAGAAGGAATTAATGCCAAACTTTCCTGTCTTCAACGTAGTCTTTAATTTATAAAAATGCTTTTTGATAAGGACACGTTTGAAGTAAGTTTTAAACTTTCCATCGTTAAGGTGACACTTGTCCACATTTTTTCCATACAAACTTCGGGAGGGTTTTACTCCACTGTCTGACTATGTACATCAAAAGTTAAACATGGTATGGTTTTGTCTCGTTATTATTATTGTTTGTACGGAAACAGAATACTAAAATAAAAAGCTATTAAAAAGTTATGAACCAACAAAGATTCGTTTTTCTTGCTAATTTAACCTAACTTTGAGCGTGTTTAAGTAATAAAAGGAGTGTAAAATCTCGAAAACCAAGACGGTACCGACAAAGTTCAATTAACAGTAAGTTCAATAAACTTTATTGGTCATTGATTTATGCAGTGGTTTTTACATAAAACCCGATCTTCTGAAGGACTTTTCTTAATTTTTTCGCGATTTTTTTGCCAAAAATGCTCCTGCATCTCGCTCAATAACGTTGTGCGCGTAGACTAGAGTCCAACTGCTCAACACTGATACTATCTCTGTCGGGTACGAAGCCTGATGAGACAGCGTGATTTTTAGCCAGGCCCACCAGTGAGTTCGAGCCCGCGCAAAGTGTGCCCTTAAGTTCTGTAACCGACTTTGGCAACTTGTTATAGAAACGGATTCTGTTTATTAGAAATGACTTGCTAGTTTAATAAGTCAATCTAAATTTTGCAATAACAATTCCATCTACGTGTATTCAGATTATGGAAATCGCATCGTTTTTTGAAAAGGCCTAAGTTTTTGCGAACATACAAGATATTTTCTAGGATATAAAGAGACGGCAGAGTTAGAATATCAATTTCGCTGAATTTGTTTATAGGAGACTCGCTAGGCCCCATTTTATAGATTGCGCAAATTGCCCTCTTTTGTAAAATGAAAATTGAATCTACGTGAGCTGCCGATCCCCACAACAGAAAAAATTGCTCCTTTTTTATGTCATAAGGCGTTCTGCTTTGGGGACAGAAGAACGCCATAAGACATAATACTGTGAAAATAAGCAAAGTAAACTAACCTAGCTGTGGCTACATCAGTCAACCGCCTTATTTTTCTTACTCCATAAGCAGCCGAGCTTAATCTACCTGAAAGAGCTCTAATGGGAGCACCCCATTGCAATTTTGAATCTAAAGTAATTCCCAAAAATACAGTTTCCGAAATAGCATCTAGTTTCTTGCCAGTAAGTTTTAAATTAAGACCTACTTGGGGTACATTTGGTAACGAGAACTTAAGACAATTAGTTTTGTTCGGATTGAGTAAAAGATTATTAGCAGCAAACCATTTCGAAAGAACAGCTAGACTATCGTTGACATGTAAGACATCCGTATCTTTTGTCAGGTGTGGAAGGTCATTAATATAATCTAGAAATAAAAAAGGGCCAAGAATTGAACCGTGAGGCACGCCCATCTTAACTAGAGACCCCGAGAACGTCGCCACAGGTTTACTTTTTGCTGCCTGTTTGATAAATAGGAAAGTACAAGATCAGCAGCTTGTCCACGAATTCCGTAGTGGTGTAATTTGCAGATCGGTGTATTGTGGTCAACGGTACGGTTGGTACTACTTGACTATGTTTCATTAATTCAGGAAATGTACCGCTGTCTAAACATTGATTAAATATGCCTGTAAGGACAGGGGCAATTGTGTCAATGATAAGTACCAGGTACTTAGAGGAATGAGAGTAATAATAGAAAATCGTCTACAAATCTACAATATGTAAGGCCTACAACGTTCTCTCATTCACAATATGTAAAAGAATCTACATAAATAAAATAAACATATTCAAACCAAGTGACATGATTTCCATGACAATCACTAATAAATAGTCGTTATTAGAATTGATCTATAATGTCAAATAATGACAAAATTAAGTCAGAAATCGTAAAAAATAAAAATAATAAAAAAACATTGTATTTTGGGAGCAGCTTTCACATAGTTATGCTGTTAATGAGGTACCAGGGCAGCCACATGTGCAGAAGGAATGAATGCCAAACATCCCTTCGAAGGAATGAATGTCTTCGGTGTAGTCTTTTCACTTGTAATGTTTTTTTGATAAGGACACGTTTGATGTGAGTTCAAAACTTTCCATCACTAAGTTCTTTAACCAACTTTGGCAAATTGTCATAGAAGCGGATACTATTTACCATAAATGACTTTTTAGTTTTAGTTAATCTACATTTTGGAATCACAGTTTCATCTTTACCTACTACGTGTATTTAGATTAAGGGAATCGCATTTTTTTTTTTTAATACCCTTAGTTTTTGCAGACATATGTACAATTAATTTTTAAGATATAAATAGAAGGCAGAGTTAGAATATCAATTTCGTTGAATTTTTATAAGAGACTTGCGATTCCCCATTTTACAGATTGCGCGGAACGCCCTGTTTTGTAAAATGAAAATTGAATCTACGTCAGCTGCCGATCTCCAAAACAGAGCGCCATAAGACATAATACTGTAGAAATAAGCAAAGTAAAATTACCTAGCTGTGGCTACAACAGTCAATTACCTTATTTTTCTTACTCCATAAGTAACTGAGCTTGAAAGCGCTCTAATTTGGGCACTCCATTGCAATTATGAATCTAAAGTAATTCCTGGAAATACAGTCTTTGAAATAGCATCTAGTTTGTTGCCATCAAGTTTTAAATTTAGACCTACTTGGGGTTCATTTGGTAATGAAAACTTAAGACATTTAGTTTTTTTCGCATTGAGTAAAAGATTATTAGCCGCAAACCATTTCATAACATGTGAGCCATCCGTATTTTTTCATATATTCAAAACTTAAGAGAAGTGTCACTAGCGAAAAAAATTTATCCGAGAAGTTAGCCATCAGGTAAGGAAGGTCTGTAATATAAACTAGAAATTAAAAGGGCCAAGAATTTAACCTTGACGCCCATCTTAACTAAAGACCCCGAGGACGTCGCCCCGCTAACATTACTTTTTGCTGCCTGTTTGATATTTAGGAAAGTACAAGCTGCCACCAATTCCGTAGTAGTGTAATTTACAGATCAGTTTATTATGGTCAACGTTGTCAAACGCTTTTGAGGGGTCACAGAAAATACCAATTGCATCCTGGGAGTTCTCCCAGGATTCCAAAATGTGACTGATGAGTTTTACTCCCTCATCAGTCGTCGACTTACCTTTCCTGAAACCAAACTGTCGACTATGTGAAAGCCCATTTGAGTTATAATGTGACAACATCTGGTCTAGCATGATTTTTTCATCAATTTTGTTGTGTCAATATAATCAATCAATACAAGAAATTTTACAGCCTTTATTGAATTATTGTGTTTTATTTCGTTTGAAGCCTATATTTGCTCTTTCTCTCCCTAGGTGGAAAAATAAAGAAACAAGATTTCAGCGAACCTACAACAGAAATATTAATATTTTTAATTATTGAATCATTTTCGTTTTCGGCCGAAAATAAGACTAAATCCGAAGCTGCATATAAATCGGCTAAAAATTCATTTTCTATCTAACGCTACAAAATACGAATGAGCTCAAAGTGCACATATCCTAACACTCCCCTGTGTGTGCAGCATGCCGGAGAGCGCGTACGCCGCGTGTCACAGCGCGTGCACAACAACCGCACGCTGTCGCAGTTGGTGTCCTTCATCGTCGTCACCGCCTACGTCATGCAGATCCAGCTAGTGATGGTCAGTGTCCTCGTCGTACCTTTAATATGATTCCAAATTTTGCGGTTAATTAACCGTTAAATGTTTAAAATGGCGGCTAGACTTTTTCGCGCACTGATTTTTCAACTCTTTGTGTTAAACCATTAAGAATCCAACAGAGAGCACCGCGTGAGTCTCAGTGCGTCGAGAAAACACAGTGTTCGATTTTCTCCCGGCATCAGTTTCATCTCTTCGAATTCTCGGCAGTAGTGTGCGAAATAATCCCGCCACGATTACGTTACGAGAGAACGTGGCCTTATGTTTTTTTTTTTTTTTTTTTGGAAATCAAAATCAAAATACTTTATTTCACATAAACCTGCAAGGGCACTTATGGAACGTCAGAAGCTAGGTGCACGGTTCCAAATTGTTGCTTTCTATGGAGAAGAGCCGACAAGAAACTCCACGATTACTCTTTTGAAAATAATTGACTTTAACAATGTTTTCAAATTACAGTGTTAATAGGTATGGGAGGACAGTGCAGACCTGTCAATAAGTACCAGGTACTTAGAGGAATTAAAATACAGAATAGGAAATCGTCTAAAAATCTACAGTCTGTAAGGCTTGCAACGTTCTCTCATCCACAATATGGAAAATAATCCACATAAATAAAATGAAGTATTTAAACCAAGTGACATGATTTCCATGTCAATCACTAGAAAATAGTCCATCTTAAAATTGATGTATAGTGTCAATTAATGACGAGAATATGTCAAATATGGTAAAAAATAAAAATAATAAAAAAGAACAGTGTAATTTGGGATCAGTTAATAGACTTTCACATAGTTATGCTGTTAACGAGGTACCAGGAAAGCCACACATGCAGAAGGAATTAATGCCAAACTTTCCTGTCTTCAACGTAGTCTTTTATCTTATAATAATTATGTTTTTTTGATAAGGACACGTTTGATGTAAGTTTTAAACTTTCCATCGCTAAGTTCTGTAATCGACTTTGGCAACTTGTTATAGAAGCGGATGCTG
This sequence comes from Polymixis flavicincta, assembly GCA_949987655.1. Taxonomy (NCBI): domain Eukaryota; kingdom Metazoa; phylum Arthropoda; class Insecta; order Lepidoptera; family Noctuidae; genus Polymixis; species Polymixis flavicincta. The sequence goes on along the minus strand of OX465171.1, from coordinate 1,029,210 downwards.
TTTATTAGAAATGACTTGCTAGTTTCAGTAAATCTAAATTTTGGAATCACAATTTCGCCTTTACTACGTACGTGTATTCAGATTATGGAAATCGCATCTTTTTTGAAGATACCTAAGTTTTTGCGAACATACAAGATATTTTCTAGGATATAAAGAGAAGGCAGAGTTAGAATATCAATTTCGCTGAATTTGTTTCTAAGAGACTCGCGAGGCCACATTTTATAGATTGCGCGGATTGCCCTCTTTTGTAAAATAAAAATGGAATCTACGTAGCTGTCGATCCCCACAACAGAACGCCATAAGACATAATACTGTGAAAATAGGCAAAGTAAACTAACGTAGCTGTGACTACATCAGTCAAATGCCCTATTTTTCTTACTGCGTAAACTGCTGAGCTTAATGTGAGCACCCCATTGCAATTTTGTATTTTTAGTTCCCAAAAATACAGTTTTCGAAAAGCATCTAGTTTCTTGCCTTGCATCTTGCATCTTGCATTAGCATCTTGTTTTAAATTTAGACCTACTTGGGTTACATTTGGTAACGAGAACTTAAGACAATTAGTTTTGTTCGCATTGAGTAAAAGATTATTAGCAGCAAAACATTTCGAAAGAACAGCTAGACTATCGTTGACATGTAAGACATCCGTATCTTTTCTATCTATTCTAAAAATAAGAGTAGTGTCATCAGCGAATAAAATTATATACAAGAAGTTAGCCATCAGGTAAGGAAGGTCATTCATATAAACTAGAAATAAAAAAGGGCCAAGAATTGAATCTTGAGGCACGCCCATCTTAACTAAAGACCCCGAGGATGTCGCCCCGTTAACATTTACTTTTTGCTGCCTGTTTGATAAATAGGAAAGTACAAGATCAGCAGCCTGTCCACGAATTCCATAGTGGTGTAATTTACAGATCAGTGTATTGTGGTCAACGCAGTCAAACGCTTTTGAGAGGTCACAGAAAATGCCAATCGCGTCCTGGGAATTCTCCCAGGATTCCAAAATGTGACTGAGGAGTTTTACTCCTGCGTCAGTCGAAACCTATCTACCTTTTGTGAAACCAAACTGTCGACTATGTAAAATCCCATTTGATTTAAAGTGTGACAATATCTGGTCTAGCATGATTTTTTCATAAATTTTGCTCAATGCCGGAAGCACAGATATAGATCTATAATTAGAGGGATCACTCTTACTTAATCATCAAACAACTTCTCCCGCTCTGGGTGAAGCAGGAGGGCTTCAGACTTTTACTGACTAAAACCCACCCGCGTTCCCTCAGTAGCCTAACACTCAATAAATGTTATGCCATTTGAGTCGCATACGAATGAATATTCAATATTGCTTTAATATCGATTATTATTCAAATATAGGTAGATACTTAAATATGTATTTCTAAAAAATATCTAAGAATCTATCTTGAAAATATTAGAGATGTTAACTGGCTCTGACCGTGTCACGTGGCGCAGGTGGAGGGCGTGATCTCCGCGGCGGGCCAGCTCGGTGGCAACGGGACGCTCGTGCAGGCAGACGACTTCGACTACTGCCCATATGACATGAATGAGGTAAAACACACACCGTCACCCCACACACCCACACGCACCAACATGGTCATCGTCATGGACAAAGATTCAGGTCCCGGTATGCCCATGAACTTTCTCATAAGCCTATTAAGATCTCACACCACGATAGTCAACCACAATTTCGTCAAAAACGCTAATATTCTTCTGGTGTTGAAATGAAACTATTAATTCTGTAAATAAGAAATCGCAGTCACTTTTACACGTCACATAAAAAAATGAATCATAAGCTAGATGGAGCATTACCTATCTGACTCTCCTGAGAAGAAATGGCGAAACAAACTCAGGGGTCAAAGTCTCTTTCAAAGACCAGACATAATCTTGGCTAGATCATGTGAGGACCATGCAGATTAATGTCTGAAATGGTATTTTGAGGAAAAAATCAAACAGGTTCGAACCACCAGATCAGTCAATGTAAACATTAGTCATAGTCATGTAACTCAATTCAGAACTTAGGACCTCAACGAGTCGCCGAACGTTACAAAGAAAGGACATTTAGATAGGACGCATAAAGTAATCAATGCTCAACCGTCGTTAAAACTAGCTGAGAAAGAAAAAGAGCTCCAAGGGACCGTAGACCTGCATATTTGATATTAATTTCAACTTAATACTTCCACGCGTTCCTGAGAAAAGTGGTCTTGACAGACAAGTAAGCGGACGAAAATCCAATTGATCCTATAATTGTTACGTTTTTTTCGTACAAAGGAAAAAGAAAACCTTCTTAGTCCACACATTTGCAATAATTAACACTTCTAAAGTAAATAATGTAATTTTGTAATGTAAAGTATATTCATCGATGTCAATGTGTACATAAACGATGATTTCGCATATCATGATATATATCATGACATGGCTTAGCAAAACGTTCACCACTTTATCTCGTAACAATGTTTGTAACCATTTCTTCCTGTGGTTGTCGTAGAAGGCGACTAAGGGACTTAACTAGAGAATGGGCAGCAGCGTTCTCTATGCATTTTACCACCATACTGCGATTGCCAACCCGCCTGCCAAGCGTACCGATTATGGCGACACCCCCTTTTGGGGGAGGCTTATGTCCAGCAGTGGCCGTCTTTCAGCTGTAATAATAATGATGATGATATAACAATGAGTTTAATTCAATCGACATTCTCTTACTATGAATGTATTTAAGAAGCAAATCCAAGCAACCCTAAAAGATCAGCAAAGTCATTTAAAATAGCGCAATATTCAATAATAATCTACGCACACAAATTTACTTTTTCTTTTATTTTCTTTTATTAATTTAAACATCCAGATATGAGTTCTATGACAATGACTGTTGTATTAGGTATTGTATCTGTGTTACTAGCTAGCTTTAAATACTTTAATTGTAATCTGTGGAGAAAGTAGTGGCTAGCAAAATTGTTTAAAACGTAATATTTAAGATAATTTATGTCTATCTCTTATTGTGCTACTGTTTGTTATTCCTTAATTAAATAAATAAATAAACTCAATCCCTTGCTATGTTCAGTTTTCTTTCGAAAGTTCCCCTCTTTTGTACTCCAGGGTGATATCGTCAAAATCAAAAGTCATTTATTCAAATTAGGCTGAGAATCATCACTTTTTGAACGTAAAATACATAAGACAGTCCCCCAAAACGCCCACCCTTCACCACTTCCTATTGCTTTAAAAATATATTATAAACAAATAATTATATGAACCCATATAAACAAATAATTATATAACCTGTCACAAGGTACGCTAATTCTGGAGAAAGAACATAAACATTGTCTTGAGTTAATCCCAGCGACCAACTATTCTTGTCATTTAAATAGTCGTCGATGGAAGCCTTTTAACGAAGGATGGATTTTACTTTAGCTTTAAACGCATCAAAAGGCAAATCTAGCAAAGAAGAGGGAAACTTATTATAAAAGGTTATATATGTATACCAAGCCCAACAAATGATTTATGAAGCCGGTGAAACACACGTAGTTTGTCCTTACTTCTAGTGTTAACGGTGTGAATATCACTGTTTTTAGTGTACAGGTGTATAATTTGCCTAATATATACAATAAGATGTTAGCGAATATGAATTGTGATGCCACCGTGAGAATACCAATATCTTTAAAAAAGTCCATGTACCTACTCTTTGCTCCACCTGAGCAAGGGACGCTGTTATTGCGCATACAAATAAAACAAAGCGTAATGGAAACAAACACTTAAAACTTACCTTTCTAAATAATAGACACACATGTAAATTCTGCACAACCGCACTCTTCATCACTTCTCCAGACCCTTCTCTGGAAACTAATGGTCGCAACTAATGGAACCCAGCTATAGACAATATTTGAAGCGACTCATGACATTTGTATTTAACATGTATCTACATGTTCATGGATCATAACTGTTTCTATGAGCTTTCTATTTGTGTGTTTGCCAGCATTACCTGCAACTGACACTCCTGGCCATGTTCCTGTGCGCGGTGCACCAGATCCTCAACACCGTGGTAAAGCTCGTCCTGCTGACGCTCACCGCCGCCGCCTACGTCTCCGTCTCCACGCACCAGCACTTTGTCTTCCAGCAATATTACGACTACCAGTGAGTACTTCACTCACTATGTCATGCGCACTCAAATATCTCGCTGATGGTGGCGCGTTTGGAGGATCATTCGGTTCCCTTCATAATGTTTGAGCTGAATGGCGCTGATCCACGTGTCATCTTCGTGAACAAGGTGTAACTGAATAGACGCAATACCTGAAAGAACTTGGTTCCTAATTGACAACTGAACCGTTTTGAGTAACTTCTAATATGGGTTTTTTTTATTATGCCAAAAAAAATCAAGACGTGTGCCACAATTAAGATGTGTTAAGGGTATGGGATCTTTAAGTCTAAATGTCTCGCATAAAGATCTTAGATAATTCGAATAAGTGGGGGTATGTAGTAAATACTCAAAGTACGTGTTAAATAGGTACTTGTTTGTATTTTGTACTCTTAATAATCTAATTTCTGTATCATCATCATTTCAGCCGAAAGACGTCAAATTTCTGTATAGTCATTGTGATTTTTGTTTTATAATATAAAATGTACAATAACCATGACTTACTGCTTTGGCTCTTATTTTATTTGATTATTTAATCTACTACAAAAGTTAATAATTGCATATAGGCTAGATTGTAATTAATTATTAAGAACTGGGTTTCTTTCAATAAAGGATTTAATAAAATCCCGACCGATGGGAAATTCCATAGAGCACATGGCTTGTTAACTACAAATTGGTGCATTGTCTCCGTAGACACCGCTGCGGCCTGGACTGGAACCAGCAGTGGACCAACATCGTCATTGCTGTGGGTGCCACCGTGGCGCTGCTGCTGCACTCCCACCAGACAGAGAGCACGTACCGACTGGACTTCATCTGGAAACTACAAGCTAATGGTAATAAAACTATCCTTAGGTACAGTCACCAGCAAAAACATGGACAGTTCGGCAATAATATCTGATTTGATCATTCATTTTTACATATTTGTTATCAATAAGACAGCAAATATATATTGTGATCATCTGTGGAAGGCATACAAAAGAAGCGACAAAATTACATCGAAGGTACAGCAAAACTATCTGACAAGACACGCAACGCCAAAATATAGGATGCCTCATAGGCTTTAGGAAGATGTGGCTCCTCTTAGAATGCATAAAATTGAAAATCAGACATGACTTGCTTTATAAATATCTTTATAATCAGTTTCGGGCAGAAAAATGTCATACCTTGTTGTGAACAACAATATCTGGCCTGATTTGCAAAAATAATGGTCAAATTTACGAATTTTTATGGACTCTCACGTCTTGACCATCAAAATATTATGCCAACAGACTTTTCATTAAAAATCTGCTAATGTTTCCTAAGATTTATTTATTTATTTAAATAACATGGGAGACTTACAGCTAAATCAAACAGATCAAAGACAGTATATTAGACAGAAAGCCAATTACAGGTCTCCACTTATAAAATACAGATTAAAAAAAGTTAAATTCTAAGGACATTCACACTAGGTTACTAGGTACATACTACAGCATAATTACTATGTTGCTCGCACTGCATAAAAAACCATCTTAACACAACAAAATAAACTACATGAAAAAGTTATGGCTTAGACACCTCCTGGCTGACGACACACTGGTTAGGAACATATCTATATCGTACTGCTTACAATGCTTGTTTAAATTTCTGCTTGCACGCACAATGTACGAATTCTGCCTATAATTAGTTGAAGCAAATGGCACGCGCAAAGGTGGATTGTATCGCTTACACTTCATGGGGATGTTGAAATAAAATTTTTACAAGATATCGGAACAGTTTATAGTATTGTTAAAGATTTTCAATAAACACACACAATCAGAAATCTCACGGCGCGCGGCGGTTGAGTAAAGGTAATATGTGAAACTTTTTACATAGGCTATGGTAGTTTTCCGAGTGATACGGTATTTTTTGATGGAAACATAAGTATCTTATGAACCTTTTTTGGATGCTCTCAATGCGGTTAATATATTTGTAGTAACATGGGTTCCATATTTCCGACGCGTATTCCAAGTGGCTTCTAACAAAAGTACAGTATAGAATTTTTAAAGTTTTGGCTTGAGTGAAGCACTTGGATAATCGCATTATGAAACCCAGTGATTTAGAGGCTTTAGCGACTATTGCATCGACGTGTATTTCAAAACTGAGCTTGGAATCGTGATGAACCCCCAGATCACGGACAGAGTTAGATCTAGGTAGAGCTTGATCACCTAGGGTATACGATGTAGCAATGATTGAGCGCTTCCGAGAATACGTAATGACCGAGCATTTAGCGGGATTAAGGTCCAGCTTGTTTCTTTGGCAGTAGTCCTCAAGGCGACGCAGATCATTCTGGAGTGCCGTTGCGTCCATCTGCGATGATATTGTGGCATATATTTCCATATCATCAGCAAAACACAAAAGTTTGGATGAAGTCAAGCAAGAGTCGATGTCATTAATGTAGATTATAAAAAGCAATGGCCCGAGCAAGGAACCCTGCGGGACACCACTAGGAACAGAAACCCAGCTAGATATATAATTATTTAATAATACTGCTTGGGACCTATTAACAAGATAAGAGGAAAACCATCTGAGTAGATCACCACTAATTCCCATGCCATATAACTTGGATATCAGAATGCTATGATCAATACGGTCAAAGGCTTTGCTATAGTCCGTATAAACGACATCAACCTGCTTTCCGTTGCACATGGCTTCAGTTAAAAAATCGTTAAGGAGAATTAGGTTCGTGACAGTAGACCTCCCTTTTAAGAAACCGTGTTGGAACGAGCTAAATGAATTTTTCAGAGCAGTATAAACCTGATTATATATTATTCTTTCAAAGACCTTTGCTATAATACACAGTTTTGATATCGGCCTGTAATTCGCTATGTCTGTTTTGACACCTTTTTTATGTATGGGCGTTATAAACGCAGATTTCCATATTTGCGGCACAACACATGTATTTAAAGATTTTTTAAATAAAATTGAAATAGGTTGCGCTATCGAAGGTGCACACCGAACAAGGAGTTTGGATGGAATGTTATCAGGACCTGCCGATTTGCACGTATCCAACTTTCGAAGCAAGTTAATTATTTCATCAAGATTAACATTGATACTGCAGATATCAGATGTTAGGTTAGACGAATCATTAAAGAGAAAAGGAGAAGAGGTTGGATGACTAACACTGGGATTAGAGAGAAAAGTAGAATGGAAGTATTCGGAAAAAGCCTGACAAATAGATTCCCCCGTGCGCAAGGTATCACTGTTATAACTGAAGGTGCTTGGAATTGCGTTTGAGTTATGACGTCTTTTTACAAAAGTCCAAAAATATTTTGGGTTATTTTTAATTGAATTTTCTGTTAGATCCAAATAATTGCGCTATCATTGAGATTCCATAGTTTTCACCCTTTCACGAAGAAGCTTGAATGTTAGTTCATCAGATATGTTGCCATAGGTTTTGTTTTTTTTTTTAATATTTATATTTTTCTTTAATTGTTTTAACAAGTGACGAACTATACCATGTTGGATACTTTTTATTCCGAAAAAGTTTTTGTGGAATGTATTTTAACTGTAGATCAAAAATAAACTTATTAAAGAAGTTGACTGCATCATCAATTGACCGCGCGGAGAACTCAGTTTCCCAGTCAGTCGTATAAATGTCTCTGCTGATGGATTCATAGTCACCTTTATCAAACAAAAATTGAGTACGAGGCGCACATTCAAGCAGAGGTGTTACAGATAGGTTCAAATTAACTAATAACGCTGGGTGATAGGCATCAATAGGTAGCAGTGGACAAGAACATTCAGTTACGTTCACTTTTTCATTGGAGAGGACGAGGTCTAGGATTCTACCATACCTATTAGTTACCGTGTTATACTGTCCAACATCAAGAGTGCATAACTCATCACAAAGCAAAACTTCGTCGTTAGTGTTAGGGTTCAATGGGACAAGCGACAGGTTGTCAGATGGAACCCATTTAATACCGCTCATATTAAAGTCACCTATTACGAGAAAGGTATCAGAAATATTATCATTGACTGTTTGGTTTAATTTAGCAAGAAAATTAGAAAGTTGTGAAGAAAAAGATAGACCTAAGTTTTGATGGCATAAGTAAATATCACAAATATGCAAGGTTATATTGTTCCGTGTGATACGATTTTTTAGGTGTATAGATAGCCAAAGGTCCTCTGCTGTAGAATGAAAAATAGGTTGGCAAATAACTGATAGTTCTCTACGAGTAGCAATAAGAACCCCCCCACCACGCGATTGTCCGGTCAAAGCATAGTCTCGGTCGCGGCGCCAAACAATGTACCGATCATCAAAAAACTCGGAACTTAAAACGCCATTCAATAACCAAGTCTCAGTAAGTACTATGATATCATACGAGTTTAGTAACATTTGACGATAGAAAGAATGACTTTTAGTTCTAAGACCGCGAACATTCTGATAATATATGTTTAGGTTAATACTGTTAATAGTGATTGAAAATGTAGTCAATAATTGAATTTAAATCGGTGTGATATACGAGTAATACATTAATAGCATTCATCAAACAATAACAAATATTAAGGTGAAATAAAAGTATAAACATGCAAAGAAGGTAAGCTTTAAAAAAGTTAGCGCGCGCGCATAAAGGATACGACATTACGTAGTAAACAAATGTGCGAAAAAGCAAGCAGTAATGCGTGGCGCGTACAAGTGAGAGCGAGTCAAACATATTGAAATGCATTAGAGCTTCGAAGTAAACAGCGCGATAAGAAACATAAAGGAACCGTTTAGCTAAACAAAAGAGAGGTGTCGAGCTCATTAGTGGTAGTGCGATTGAGGTGCTAAACCTTGCAGTTAAGATCCAAAAGTTTGACAATCATTCTCACCAGAGATTATGGTGATCACAACCGTGATTTAAATTTGTGTTGTGACGCAGATGAGAAGGAGGAGATGGAGCACCTGGAGGCGTACAACCGCAAGCTGCTGGCCAACATCCTGCCCGAGCACGTGGCGCAACACTTTCTGTGCAGCGATAAGAACATCGACGTAAGTACACACGGCTTCAGGCAGATGAGGACAGTGTCCTGCTAGCATACGTCCACAGGGGCTCAGGGTGGTGCCACTCAGTTAACTTCGCACTATGGCTCAGGGTGGTGCCACTCAGTTAACTTCGCCATGTGGCATAGGATGGTGCCATTCAGTTAGCTTGGCACTGTGGAATAAGGAGGTGCCGCTTAGTTAACTTCGCCATGTGCCATAGGATGGTGCCATTCAGTTAGCTTGGCACTGTGGAAAAAGGTGGTGCTGCTTAGTTAACTTCGCATGTGGCATAGGGTGGTGGCACTCAGTTAACTTCGCACTGTGGCATAGGGTGGTGCCACTCAGTTAAGGTGGCGTAGTATGCCAGAAAAACATCAAGTTTCACCCGCGCCTCATTGCCTGCCCCTCTCTTCATACACGACGAAAACAAAACACAATCCCTTCCCGCCAGCAGAAACTTTTCGCCCGGTTACTCACCCCTCTTATGAAACTCGACGAAAACAAAACACAATCTCGGACCGTGTTCCCCGGTTTATATATGTATAAGTGATAATTTATCCTTCTGTCGTATGTTTATGCAAAATAATCAGATGAAATGACTATGATAAATGAAAGTATTGACCGCTGTGTACAATGTTGTTTTTGTCGCTTATTATTGCGTCTATAAGTTATTTCGGTTATTTGAGGTCCCTTTTTACGACAAATATATTTAGTGCTTAACGATTTTTTAACATCGTCCCATTTTTCTCAATCGTGTGCAGTTCCCCTCTCTCGAAGATGAGCGCTAATGGCTGCAACATAGTTTTTTAAACTATCGTAGCTAAAAAACGAAAACGAACACTAAAAATTTGTAAACCTGTTTTTAGTTCCAACAAATATTTGAGTTGAGAGAGACAGAACGTTGGTATGGTTCAAAACTTGAGACAACTTATTGATTTGTCTAAGCAAACTTTATTCCAATACAGAAGACAGACGAGACACACTTGATCAAGAGTTAATCGCATTCGACGGATTGTTATACTTATTTCGTGAAGGGGCAACTCTAAAAGAAAAAATATTTCAAAGAAATTCTTCATTCGATGTGATCATCTGTTTTCTCTGCATATACTATGCACTAATCTCGAATTCAGAATCTTAGCTTACTACCATGTTTTAGAACTATAAACTCAAAAAACGACGTCCAAAGTTGAAATTCAAGTATGTAACCAATTTTATTTAGGACCTTATTACTTCAGAAGTTGAAATAAAAAAAATTGTTGATTTTACACACATCCATACATCGTTCGTGCATCGTCATTTGACATGTGTGTCAAAGCAAACCTTTCCTTTTTGTAGTGCAAGTACATACTTTTTGCTTTATTGCTACAAGGATCTTTTGGCGTCTAATTGACATTGGCTGGGGGCGTTGTTGGTAAACATTTGTGAAATTGTCACCTAAGTAAATTGTATTGGAAAAACAAGATGGAGACGTTAGTTCTAATTTTAGCCGCGCGCCGTAAGATTCCTGTACCGTTGAAAAATGAACCTTCCCAACAAAAACATAGCAATTTCATCAAAGCATATAAATAGTTATCAATGATGATTTGGTACAAGGCTAAAACAGAATTGTCAGCTTAGCCAATAAAAGAATTGATATGCAAAAAGGTGCCAAGTTATATGAAGCTTAAAGAAAGTCAAAAGTTTGATAGTTCCTTGTTTTAATTAATTAAATTTTGTGTACAATAAAAGTACGAAAACGGACTTAATGCCTGAGGCGTTCCCAGCCAATAACTTTTTTGCCGACAAAGCTGAGAATGTTAAAAGATGTGACTCGTAACTCGCGCCCTTCCGTAGCTGTCTATAATAATGTGCATCACCAACCTTGACACTCCGTACCCTTGGATAGTTGAGTACGCGAGTAAACAAATTTGGATCCCTACTTAATAACAATAAGATCTCAAATTGGCTAGTGGCCTGTAGGCACCTTCCTTATGCCTACTGGGTCTGCCAACGGGAGTTAATCTTAACACTAACATGTCCTATTACAATAATTGTACCGTGTGGTCACATTATCATTTAATACGTTACAATATTACTAACCTGCTGTAGTGCTTCCCGATCTAATCTTGCAACCACAAAGTCGTATTTTGCTTTATCACCTAGTTTCTGTGATGCTAGCACACTCTCCACTTGAGCGAACCACATCCTCGGCATATCGACCCACAGCATCGGTACCCGTGATGCTACCGAAATATTTGCTAATTCTGCTGCAGCCGCGCCACTTCCCGATGGCTTGTGTTCTCCTGCCTCTGGCATCCTCATTGGGGCTTGGGGCATCATGCTGGTACTGCCGACTTGTGTTGCCGCGACAGACCCTCAATTTGGCACTCCTTGATTTTATTTCGATCACGTCGGGGTCACAAACTGTAGGCACCTTCCTTATGCCTAATGGGTCTGCCAACGGGAGTTACTACATCACTTGTTGTATGAATAAAAGCACAGATTTGATTACTGTAGAATACTTATTTATTTCCGGAATCCCAAGCACGAAAAAAGAGCACACCGCTCGGCCAGTGCGCAGTAACTGGCGATCGCCCATCCATACTTCTCTTTCATACTACAAACCGCTGACGCATAACATTCATACTTACATTGTCCCTTGTAATGATTATTCTTTATACTTACATTTTGTTAACATTAACCTTGAAATTTAAGCATTCTCTATGTACCTTCATACTCATTTTTGGAAGGAAATATAGTATTTGCATGTTACAATAACTATTTCTTTAATATCTGTAATAAAATAAAATTTGATCTTTGTAATTTTCTATGTTGTGACATGTATGTCAAGATTTGTCAAACTGTCAGTTACTTTTCTTTTTTCCCATAGAGTTTCTCACTAGTCTATGAAGAATTACTTTTTGGTTTAATTATTATAAATTATTTTATCAATATTATTAGCTGAAATATTGTATTTTATTAACTATGATTGTTTACTTCTTAATTTTAAATTATATCTTTAAATTCTTTACACACACATGGTTGTATAATATGTGCTGGCTGGTTACATGTATGTGTCTGGCCACTGGAGGATATAATTTTAAAAATTAAAAATGTTCTGGAACGGCTGAAACTCTAGTATAAATAGAGGACGAAGCGCAGAAAGCGGGACGACTACGAGAGGGGACTACGAAGAGGGACAACGACGTAATTTGATATATGGAAGAACTATTTATTTTTCTGAAAAGCCTTTACTAATACTGCTACTGCGACTCTACTATTGGGCTTCGGAGTTTTATCGAGTCCCTCCTGTTTCTACTGCTCGTCTTTCTGAAATATTCTAGAACCGAGCTCCAGAGGACAACAAGGCGCTCATACCGGATCCTCCTCACGACATATCCTCCTCCCAGTGTGTGTGACCTAAGAACCCTCCTCACGATAATTATATTCTCCCAGTTTGTGACCTGATACTTAGGGACTCTAGTGAGATCGGTAATTTTTTATAAAACTATTTGTATTTTTTTTATTAATTTAAATTAAAAAAATGTAAAAATCTACTTATAATCTTTGTTTCTCTTAGGTTTAAGTTTGATTTGTTACACCCTACAGGCCTATGTTGTAAATTATTACCGCAAAGAAATTGACCGAAATGCTGAGCAAAAGTGCTAGTTGCTTTAAAGTACTTACTACTTCCACGTAGGTATACCAGTCAAAAATCTGTCAAATCAAATGTATGTCTCAGATTACAGAATAAAGGCAGATGGACTGCGCGGAACACCGAGAGTGAGGCCATTTAACCAAATACGGATTGAACAAGTGAATACGTTCTCGAGTCAGTACGTCACGAAACGTCGTATCGCACGTACGTCCCAGCTAATGTCAATATTTTTTTAGAATAATGCCGTATTGTGTTATTAAACACTGCAAAAACTATTCCGAAAAACTAAGGAAGCTAGATGGAGTATCTTTTCATACGTAAACAATGATTATTTATCTATTTGGATATTATTTTACGTGATTATTGTTCGTGACATCTTGAAACATAAAAGTTTGACAAAAAACATTCGGTGTTGCCAGTTTATATAAAAACATTTACCCCTAGTTAGGGAAGTAGGTATAGGATGCAGGCATATCGATTTACAAAAATATTAACCTCGATGAGTGTTTTATTTATCGCTTTTTTTTTTGTTCGTATTTGTGTAATAGGTAGGGGATATATAATATTTACGTATGTATATAAGTATGTATGCGAATATACAGGCTAAGTTTTTATCTAGTGCGCAAACTGTAACCATGAATTCAGCATATCATTCTAGACTTCCGACGAAACACAAATTTATCATGTCTCGATATTGTTCCATTATTTCAAAATTATCATCTTCTTTTTTGTAATCCGAGATCAATAAATTCCCAAAGTAGGTACCTACATTAAATTTAGACAATCTGACTCAATGGCTAAGATTCACTTTATGAATACGTAACAATTTATGTATAACTCTGCTCTGCATTTTTCTAAGACTATAAATTATTTATTAATTATAATGGAATACTATGGTTATTTTTTCCAATATCCTGGCAACCGTACGCACACAGCGAGGAACGTGTTTTTACAGTGCTGTCATGCACACATAACTAGAAACGTGCCTCACAATATTGTTCCGCGCGGTCCATCTGCCTTTATTCAGTAATCTGAGATGTATGTCATCTTGAATTTATAAATATCAACAACACAATTTGTGATAAATAATATTAATTTGTAGTTTACCCTCGGCAATTATTCAGTTTTTCCATTCTCATCGTTTTTAATAATCGTTTCGTAAGTGGTTTTAATCATTTTTTTTATGTTTTATATTTCACATTGTATTTTCTACGATGTGATCAATTACGAAAATATTATTTACGAAAATAAATTATATCTCAGCGCAGCTGAAAATTCATCCGCAGTCCTCTTGTCTCAACAGAGCGACGGCAACTGATTTATGAAACAAAAATATGCATAAAGTTCTCGTAACATGCGACGGAATATGACTTTTTGCTCAAACTAAGAGCGTCTTAAGTGCAAAATAATAGCTTGTAGTCGTAATAAAATAAAAAGAATTTCAGAAAACGCCTCCACAATTTTTTTAGCCTTGTAGTAATACAATTAATCATCACATTTTTATCCCGTTAGTCATTAGCATATTATGTACAAATTGAAACTACGAGAAAATTAGAGGTAACTTCGTGATGATTTTTTATCGAGAAAATTTTAATGTATCGTGTTTCCGTTCAAAAAAAAGTTTGAAAATATAATGTAGTTACTCGTAATATTTTTATTTTCTACCTAAGTCTTATAATTTCATGAAAAATCAAATTGAAGATAGGCAATTTTGGTTTATCTCTTAACTTCGCATTGTGGCTCAGGGTGATACCACTCAGTTAACTTCGAATTAACGTGCACAAGCAAGCGTGTAATGATCTCAGAATACAAAAAGAACCAGAAGCCATGAGAGCACCTAATACTGAAGCTACAAAAACTACTCTTAAATAGAGTAGTTTGACGCGCAGCCGATCAGTCACTCTGTGACTGTCGGATCGCGCGACTTGTTTTACCGGTGTTCAATTTATTTAAATTATGCCATCTTGTGTCGTTCCTACCTCTAAAAATTCAGCCGGGCTAAAAAAATAATAGGATGGGATCACATTTCATGTGCAAGTAGCGCATTCAGTTATTGTCTTATTTAATTATTGAATAACTTGTTCAATTTGTAATTGTCATCGTGAATAATGGATCCATCTTATACGTGTTGGCAATTTTAGAGTTTTGATTCCCCTTCTTTTTATTAACCTACTGAGGTCTTTTATTCATTGTAGTCTGTATAAAACTACTTGAAAAATATTTTTAATGACTTGAAAAAATAATGTTATCTAGCAAACAGTATGTAATAGTGCATGTATAGAAAAGGACAGTAAAATTTTGATTTTATTATTTTCGTACCCCCAATAGTCTCAACATTTACCCCAAAAATGGGCAAATAATGTCTGAGCTAGCAATATTACGCGGGTGGGAAGTGAGGCGAGCGGGGATCACTTGTTTTGTTTTGGACACAGCCTGCAGCTTGCAATATCAGTTGAACGCGGTTTCTGGTTCTTTCTGTATTCTGAGGTAATGATATGACAACAAAACGGTTTAGCGTTTGTTATTGCATGGAGGTAACTCAGTCCACAGTGTTATACGCAAGCGTTTGCACAACTGTATGTGCTTGCAATGCTGATGATGATGATGGGACTCCCTTTTCCGCACGTAGACTCCCATTGGGTCCGTTGTGCGTGTTGCTTGCAATGCTGTAGGTATATTAGGTAGGCTGCAGAGCCTGTGCTTAAACTGACATCCTTAGATTGTTCGCGATTTGTTTTAATCTTGTTCCAATTAGTATTTGAGTTTGGGGCCATGTTTCTGTGTTTCAGGAGCTGTACCACGAGCAATGCGAGTCGGTGTGCGTAATGTTCGCGTCCATCCCCAACTTCTCCGAGTTCTACGTGGAACTGGAGGGCAACAACGAGGGCGTGGAGTGCCTGCGCCTGCTCAACGAGATCATCGCCGATTTCGACGAGATCCTTGCCGAGGAACAGTTCAAGTACATCGAGAAGATCAAGAGCACTGGTGCCACCTACATGGCAGCCTCGGGTACGTAGTGCACAGTTTGCTAAACCTAGTATTTACAAAAGGCACTGACTCATATCACAGTGTTTTGAAAATATATTTCCAGGTCTAACAGCAGCCACCCGCGACCTGCGCGGTTTCCGCCACGTCACCGCGATGGCCGACTATGCGCTGCGACTGCGCGAGCAGCTGCAGTATGTCAACGAGCACTCCTTCAACAGCTTTCGTATCCGAATCGGTAAGAGGAGCCCTATCTTACCAGCGCGGGCAGCACGGTGCATCCTGCGTCCTGTACTAGCAGCCCGCTAGCGCTCCTATGATGTACCACGCTGTCCAGCTGAGACGGGCGAAGACTTGTGCGAATTATGTCGCTACGCGAATTCTACGCTCTTTAAGTTACACTCTGCTCTTGCGACTGTTGCGCTAAAATGTTATCTAAGTGAAGCAAGTGACGAACGAGTTTTGTGTGGCCCGACAGGCATCAACATTGGGCCCGTGGTGGCCGGTGTGATCGGTGCGCGCAAGCCGCAGTACGACATATGGGGCAACGCTGTCAACGTAGCCTCGCGCATGGACTCCACCGGACTGCTCGACCACATCCAGGTGTGCACCCGAACGGAATTACTCGTTTATTAACACAAATGCAATGTGTTCCACGGCGTACTTAACACCTATTGCATTTGTAAGAAACACAAGTAATCCGTCGTTCGCGTAAAGCAAATAAATGGAATTTATGATCTTCCGCGAGTGTGATGTGGTAGGACAATGCTAATAATATCCGTCAATTTGCGAGTTCCGGTCTATTCGATGCATGCGCGCGTCAGTAACTGTGTAAGCGTCGAGTTATTAGTGCAGCAAGTCGGGCGGCTGATGTAGAGGGTGTGTTGACAGGTGACGGAGGAGGTGAACGACATTCTTGCGATGCGCGGCTACCGGCTCAAATGCCGCGGCACCATCGACGTCAAGGGCAAGGGCAACATGGTCACCTTCTTCCTCGAGGGTGTAGGGGAGACCATCCCGCCCACTCCGAGAGACTCGCCCACCCTGCTTGCCCCGCGCGACATCTACGAGGTAGGCAGAAATTTTGCTTAATACTTGCAATCAGAAACTTGCATAATGTTTGGTTAGTATGAGCGTTTAATATATTTTTAATTAATCATATTTACTAGTATCTTCGTGGAGAGGTCCAATAGTGACGGTGTTCGCTGCATGCTGTTTCAGAACCCGCAGCCGTCAACGTCGGGTACGAGCCACGAAGTGGTGATGGAGTGTGCGCGCGTCGAGCACCGCCCGCTCGAGACGCTATCCGAGGGCCTCACGGATGAGGACGGTGGGCCGTCGCCCCGGGCCTCCATTCCCAGAGGTAACTCACTAGTCCTCCAAGCAAATCAGACAACTAAATGCCTGTATGGGCCTGTTCTGGACCTCTAGACTAATGCAAGTTGCCTGGCTTTGTTCAATAAAGGTAAGAGATTTTTCAAAAAGTACATTTAGCGGCTTGCGGCTAACGTAAAAAGGACTGGCAGCCGCGCGGGTTCATCGATCATGTCAAGTAAGCTACGCTTACCGTGGTTGTTCCATGGGTGAGACCATCTTTATATACCAAAACCCCTCCGTGCCTCGGATAGTACGTAGCCGTTGGTTCTAGCTGTCATTTGTGGATCTTTGACAGTTTCAGTCTGTGAGGCTGAGAACCAGTCTTACCAAGGGGTTTTGTATTATATTCCGTAGCTGGGTTGTGAAGGTCAGATAGGCAGTCCCTTCATATATAATACTGGTACTCAGCTGCATCCGATAATACTGAAACCCGACCCCATCATAGTTGAAACATGGCTAGGCAGATGATGATTTCTAAAAATACATTATACCACTTAACTTAGTTGTTCTATTAACACCAAACTAAAGTCACAAAGGTCTTCTGCGTTACTTTTCGGTGAAACCATCAATTGAAACCGTGCACCTACCTACATAGCTGCTGCATTTCATGTCCATGTTCAAACGGACGAAAAAATATCGCCGCGGGACTTTTTTTTGCGCACGTATCGATTATTGGATTATAAGATGGACCTAACACTGTTATGATATAAACGAAGATATTTGCCTTGTTTTACAAAACAAATGTATAAATATAAATGGATGGTAATGGATGGTAATGGTGGTAATGGATGGTAATGATGGTAATGGTATTGACACCCTACTTAAATTAAAATTAGGAAAAATAATATTATGTGCTTTGCCATATTCAAATCATTTAAATTATGAAGAAAATGATTACATTTCTAACCTAAATAATTTAATGCATATTTTGACACGTCGTCATAATGACCGTTTATTGTATTTTGATACTAACAATTTTGTTAGAGATTTTGTACTAGTTCGGGAACATACGTTTCTTCCCAAGACTAGTTGACATGTATTAGCTACTTTGTTAGCTCACAATATACACGCAGTTATTGATAATTTAACTGAGACTAGGTTTAGTGACGAAACAGTATTATCTAGTACTTCTAATAATACTGTAATTAATTCTTAAAACTTTTAGACACGACAAAAGAGAAGCATAATAAGTGTATTTTACTGTATCACCAAAATATAAATCGCTTCTCTGGCAAAATCCTAAACGTGGAAATGTTAATAGACAAATATCATATGGATATCTTATGTTTTACTGAAACTTGGTTAAAACCGGATAGGATGTTGTTTAATGTAAATAATTTTTCAGTTGCCAGATATTGTGTAATAGTTGTTTTAAATATAAGAAAAGAAAGGATATCACCGCTTGCTCTGTTGATCGCTTATGTGAGGTAGCATGTGCAGAGGTTGAGGGCCATACTTTCTTGTCTGTGTATAGACCACCAGCCACGAACTTGTCATCATTTTTGATAATTATGGAAGAAATATTAGGTAAGATATTCAAAGATAATAAATTAGTTTTTGTGTGTGGTGACCTAAATATTGATTTATTAGTTAATTCACCAGAAAAAAGTAAGCCTATCGCTTTGTTTAAATCATTCAATTTAAAATGTATATTTAATGAAGCGACTAGAATAACAGCAACCACAGCTTCATGCATAGACAATGCATTTACCAATTGCAAAATAAAGGACTCATCCTTCATTAGTGGCGTCAGGTCAGACCATACTGGTCAGCTTGTATCGTTTGACTTAGATAAAAAGTTACATCTAGATAAAACCATAGAATTGAGACCTATGACTAAAAATAAACTGAAATCTTTTAATAATAATGTTCTTCGCAATCTATCAACAGCGAGTTTTGATTCACAAGACTCCAATATAAACTATGGCACATTTTTTTCTACAGTATGCAAAGAATTCAATAAAGCACGTCCTGTAAAAAAAGTTACGATAGCTACTAAACCAAAATTTAGCGAATGGGCCACTACTGGCATTAGAAAACGCAGAGATATCTTATATAATTTGTATCACGAAAAATCATTGACTTCTGATCAGGCCCTTCATAATTATGTAAGAAACTATTCTAAGATATTCAAAAGAGTCTGCGCTCACGCTAAATCTAAATTAATAAGTAACAAAATTAGTATCTCTAAAAATAAAATAAAAGCTGTGTGGCAGGTAATTAACAAAGAAACTGGAAACACAAAACAGCGAGATCAGAATGAGTTAGCTCTAAAAATTGATAGTGAAACCATTGCAGATAAGTTACAAGTTGCTGAGATTCTAGAAAATTTATTTACCAACATCCCAATAGAAGTTACGAAATCTCTCCCCTCATCATCTGTATTAGCTGAATCTCTTCTTAAAGAAAACTTCAGCAAGGACATTCCAAGTTTTTAATTCAACCCCATTTCTATTGCCACAATTAAAACAGCATTTAAAAGTCTTAACATAAAAAACACTGAAGACTTATGGGGGATTTCCGTTAAGGTTCTTGAAAATATCATTGACACAATTGCCCCTGTCCTAACAGGCATATTTAATCAATGTTTAGACAGCGGTACTTTTCCTGACTTAAAGAAACATAGTAAAGTAATACCAATTTTCAAATCAGGTAGTAAGAGTGATCCCTCTAATTATAGACCTATATCTGTGCTTCCAGCATTGAGCAAAATTTATGAAAAAATCATGCTAGACCAGATGTTGTCACATTTTAACTCAAATGGGATTTTACATAGTCGACAGTTTGGTTTCACGAAAGGTTTCGACTGACGCAGGAGTAAAACTCCTCAGTCACATTTTGGAATCCTGGGAGAATTCCCAGGACGCGATTGGCATTTTCTGTGACCTCTCAAAAGCGTTTGACTGCGTTGACCACAATACACTGATCTGTAAATTACACCACTATGGAATTCGTGGACAGGCTGCTGATCTTTTACTTTCCTATTTATCAAACAGGCAGCAAAAAGTAAATGTTAACGGGGCGACATCCTCGGGGTCTTTAGTTAAGATGGGCGTGCCTCAAGATTCAATTCTTGGCCCTTTTTTATTTCTAGTTTATATGAATGAGCTTCCTTACCTGATGGCTAACTTCTTGTATATAATTTTATTCGCTGATGACACTTCTCTTATTTTTAGAATAGATAGAAAAGATACAGATGTCTTACATGTAAATGATAGTCTAGCTGTTCTTTCGAAATGGTTTGCGCTAATAATCTTTTACTCAATGCGAACAAAACTAATTGTCTTAAGTTCTCGTTACCAAATGTACCCCAAGTAGGTCTAAACTTAAAACTTGGTGGCAAGAAACTAGATGCTATTTCGAAAACTGTATTTTTGGGAATTACTTTAGATTCAATTGCAATGGGGTGCTCACATTAGAGCTCTTTCAAGTAGATTAAGCTCAGCTGCTTACGCAGTAAGAAAGATAAGGCAGTTGATGGATGTAGCCACAGCTAGGTTAGTTTACTTTGCTTATTTTCACAGTATTATGTCTTATGGCGTTCTGTTGTGGGGATCGGCAGCTGATGTAGATTCAATTTTCATTTTACAAAAGAGGGCAATTTGCGCAATCTATAAAATGGGGCCTCGCGAGTCTCTTAGAAACAAATTCAGCGAAATTGATATTCTAACTCTGCCGTCTCTTTATATCCTAGAAAATATCTTGTATGTTCGCAAAAACTTAGGCCTTTTCAAAAAACGATGCGATTTCCATAATCTGAATACACGTAGTAAAAGTGAAATTGTGATTCCAAAATTTAGATTGACTAAAACTAGCAAATCATTTCTAATAAACAGTATCCGCTTCTATAACAAGTTGCCAAAGTCAGTTACAGAACTTAGCGATGGAAAGTTTTAAAACGCACATCAAACGTGTCCTTATCAAAAAAGCATATAATATGATAAAAGACTATGAAGACAGGGAAGTTTGATGTTAATTCCTTCTGCACATGTGGCTTCCCTGGTACCTCATTAACAGCATAACTATGTGAAAGTCTATTAACTGCTCTCAATGTTCTTTTTTATTGTTTTTATTATTACCATATTTGATATATTCTCGTCATTATTTGACATTATACATCAATTTTAATATCAAATATTTTTAGTGATTGTCATGTTAATCATGTCACTATGTTTAATTAGGTTCATTTTATTTATGTAGATTATTTTACAAATTGTGAATGGGAGAACGTTGTAGGCCTTATAGACCGTAGATTTGTAGACGATTTTCTATTCTGTATTCGTCTAAGTACCTGGTACTTATTGACAGGCCTGCACTGTCCTCCCATACATTTTATCTCTGAATACATTGTTAAAGCCAATCATTTTTAAAAGAGTAACCGTGGAGTTTCTTGCCGGCTCTTCTCCATAGGAAACAACATTTTGGAACCGTGCACCTAGCTTCTGACGTTTCATAAGTGCCCATGCAGGTTTATATGAAATAAAAATATTTTTATTTTTTATTTTGATGAAAATAATTTTCCAGAGACCAACGGCTCAGTGAGCTCAAACCTGCCGAACGGTGGCGCGTCATCCCGCGAGAGCATTGCGGAGGCCGTACGAGCGCGCGTGCTGCGCCGGCTGGAGCGTCCGCTGTCGCTGGCCGACCATACCGGCATGCCCACGCTCACCTCGCTCATCAATTCCAAGGCGTACTCCACTAACTTCGACCAGACTTACAACATCTGTAAGACGAAGAACTTCTCGCTAAGCGACGTCAAGCACGGCGTGGTCGAGTCGCGCAGCAGCGGCCAAATCGAAGCTCTGCTGGAGGACACCGGCCCGCGCCGCGCCGCCAGCCTCGCGGACTTCCTCTTCCGCCGAAAGCAGACCAAGCTCAGCTCAGCAGTGGTCAACGTCATCGAGAACCCGATGACCGCGCTGTATGACTACAGCCCAAGCACCTCGGCTGCGCACGAGGAGTCGCTCGCCGGCTAGACGCCCGACGAGCCACCCGGACGTGACCCCCCGGACCGACGGGCCGCTCTGCGCCGCGCGGAGACCTGCCGGCGCTGTGTCGATGATCCCCGTGGCCTGTACTTACATGCTGGTTTTGTAACGCTTTTATATAAATCGACAGCAATTAAGTACAGCGTCATGACTTCATTTGTAAATATGTAAAGATAGACACAGCATCGGCAGACATCTCTTATTGGCAACGAGTTGCTCTCATTGTCAACATGATGGTATTTGAACAGGCTTCCTCTGTTATCTCTATGGCCAGTCCCGTGTTCTTGATGTTATGGTATGATGAATCAGTATTAGCATTATTCGTAATATCCACTTTACACTCTACACAGACTATGAACTGACTCTTCGAGGAGCAGAGACCTCCATGATTCTCCTCCCAGCTCTTTTCTGTCGTCCAGACAACGTTTCGCTACTCTTCTACTTCTTCATTCCATCTTTACATTCAACATAACTCGCCTGATGACTTCTTCATTATAACACACATTCGAAGCTGACATTCCATCGATGAACTGTGACATGCTTTCATCTCGCTTAAGTGGCTTAATGTGAACAGCAGCGAAGTGCTTCAACTACCATTGATGCGACCATACCCCACCATAAGACTGAAGGGCGCAACCGGCCCTCTTCATAACACAAATCACCACTGACATGGCCGACCCTTCGGCATTAACACTACCCATGATAATCTGACATGCTCTCTCGGACACGTCCGAGAGTTACCAGACATTACTTGCAAACAAACACAGCACCTGAAGAACCGTCGCCCGGGCACGAGCCTGACTTGCGCTTACGAATTTATTGTACTGATATTACTGTAGTAATGTGGCGCGCCGGACGCGGTTCCCATGGTCCGCTCTGTGTGCCCACGCAGAGCGAGTTAGACTTAAGTATTTACATAGTTATGGAATGGTTGATGGTTGTATTTACACAGATATAGGCGCGTTGGGATATATGAAAGGTATATTTGTCAAGTTTTCAGCCGACTTACGGCTTTATCGTTGTTAACATTAATCTTTGTGAAACATTCAATCTCATTCTGTAGAAGTGTACTTGTTTCAATACAAATATTGTCGATTGAATTGTCATTTACTTATAAATGTTGTAAAGTACTGTACCCTAGACACGGGGCGTATGTGAGTCGACGTTAGCGCAGGGCGCGGACGTAATAATATCGCGCACTGGCGCACTCGTTAGCGCCCAGAATTTAAAATCGAACAGCGTGTTGTGTTCTCAAAGCTCGGTTCTACATCGAGAGTATCAGTCCAGTGTGCGGTATAATCCCGATGCGACATTTGTACGTGCGTGTGAACGCATACACGTTGCGCGTCGTCGTCTCGCGACTCGGCGCTCTCCCTATGTAGATCAGCTACACTACTATGTATTCCACTGTTTTCATAAATCCTGCACATTGTAACAACTCACACTTCGATGTAACCTTAATCAAATAACGAGCTTATAGTAAGTCATAGTGAGGTTAAGACATGATAGGATTGTGAGCCTGAGTCGGCCGGTGCCGCTCGACGTCTTGGACACTTTGAAGCTTTAATACACTGTGTTCCTTTAGGCGGTCGGAGAGCTACAGTCAAAATGAGTCGTTCGGTTACGACTACATTTCCCAATCAAAAATTTGGTGCTTTTGGAGGTTAAGACTTAAAGTTTGTAACCTCATGGGGTGTAACCTAGGCATTTTCATATAATATAGCATGGTGTATTATAGGCTCGGAGGTCCCAAGGCATTGTGTCGCCAGTGTCGGTACACCTAGCCGTAGGAACGATTAATCTCAAAATATTATGTGAACTGATTAAGTATATTTATACAATTATCTATGTTAGGTTTTAATGTGTGTTTTACTACCCTAACACAATTACTAATATTACTTATTTTGTAACGTTCTGAATGCAGGACTCTGGTAATTTAGATGAATATTGACTTATCTACCGTAAGGGCTTAGTCAGCTGTAGACCTGCATGCCCGTCGCCTGTCCTCCAGTGGTGTCATGTGCCTGCACGAGTGTGCTCGGGGCAGCTCGTGTTGCTCGGCGTCGGAGTGTCACTCAGTGCCGACAGTGTGAGTGCTCGGTTGATAGGCCGCGTGTGTCAGGTGTTTGAGTGTGAGGGGCGAGGCGACTCTGTATTACGGGTAATTGTCGCATCACAACCAAAAATAGTGGCCAAATATATTAATGTATACGATTGCTGTTTTACCATATTCGACTAAATAGTTCATAGAACAGTTTGAGGCACAAGTTTATTGCAATGGTCAGTTCATAAGCGGTGCACCGTCGAGAGGGACGCTCAAAGTCACTTGTCGTGCTGGTCCTTTCGAACGCTTTGCTAATGGCTGCGTGTTGAGTGGCAGCTCCACCCGCTGTGGAGCTGTAGGCAGAGATGGCTTCTCACCAGTTGCTTCGTTGGTTCATTAGGAGTATCTCGTAACACTTTCGTAAAATAGTTGGGATGTCGTTAGTTGCAAATTTTCGGTATTTTCGAACGCTGCGTATTATTTTCGTACGCGATAAAGGCTGCGTATTGAGTGTTTCAAGGTCGGATTCTCATGTGGAATGACAGTTATTTAGTAGGGCGGTGCACCGTGGCATAGAACAACGTGCATCCGTGTCTATCTGCTTACTTGAATGTGTGTAGTTTGCTTCCGCAGCGTGGCTCTATCGCTACCCGCAGCCTCATTGTGCAACACACGTTTTATCACATTTGCCCGGATTGTTGATCCATAACTGAATAGGTTTTAATAATCGTCCGCTGGATATCGTAAATAACGCATTGGACGTGGCTGAACTGAAAAGTCTTAAAATGCGATAAGTTTCAATTTTATGTGTGTTACGCAATTACCCTGCTGGTGCTCCGGCGCTCGCGGGTGACTGTAAGTGAGCTCCAAGCTTAAAAAAATAGTAGTTAGTAAAACGTATATGAACTGTAAACTTTAGTTTAAATATAATATTAAATGCATCTGCTTCTATAGAATTTACGTCGTTTGTTAGGTTACGCGCAAGAAACACTAGGGCTCTCATTTATTTATGTATACATATAAATATAAATGCAGGTGTAGTCACTTCTACTTAGTATAGTAAACGTAATGACCTGTCAGAAAGTATCACACACAGCGCGTTTAAGGGAAATTTAATCGCGGGCTCGAACTCACTGATGGGCCTGGCTAAAAAGCATGCTGTCTCACCAGGTATCGTGTCCGACAGAGGTAGTATCAGTAATGAGTAATTAGGCGCTAGTCTACACGCATAACGTTATTGAGTGAGATACAGGATCATATAAAGTACCTACAATAGGCGCGTAAAAAATTAAGAACAATCTGGAAAGATCAGGTTTTATGAAAAAACAACGGCATAAATCAATGACCAATAAAGTTTATTGAACTTTTAGATTTTGAGTTTTGTCGGCACCGGCTCGGTTTTGGAGATTTTACTCTTCTTATTACCTAAACACGCCCAAATTTAAGTTAAATTAGCAAGAAAAACAAATCTTTGTTGACTCTTAACTTTTTAATGGCTTTTTATTTTAGTACTATGTTTCCGTACAGACAATATCAATAATGAGACAAAACCACCACACATACCCTTTTTTTATTTTTGATGTAGTACATCGTCGAACAGTGGAGTAATACACTCCTGAAGCTTGTATGGAAAAAATGTCGACTAGATTCACCTTAAGGTTCAGTTGCTGGTCGTCTCGCGCCCTCCGCGCGCCTCTCTCCTATATAATGGCCGCATCTCCTGCGCACAGTTCGCTGTAGGTACTTTTCGTACGTACACAGTACATTCATATTATAGTAGATGCATGTTTACTGTATTTCTTGCATAGCCCTAAGTTAGAAGTACCAATACACTTGCGTGCATAAAAATATCACACCCCATGCTCTCTATTTGAGACACAGTATCTCAAAAATGATAATGTACCTAAGTACCTAAATTTAAATAATTTATATTGTGTGTTAGATAAAGTTTATTTACACATACTTATACCCTTCAGACCAATGAGCTCTGCGTTCTTGAATGCATGGAAACATTGCAAGACTATTTTTTGTCTTTGAAGCTTAATTTTGGTTATCATGGTTATTTAGGTAACTTAAATTTTTATCGACTACAAAAAACATATTTTCTCTAATCGACCCGTAGATATGTTTTTAAGCTGGAAAGAAGGTTGAAGTACACAATGCTTTAGGTTTTTGTTAATTAAACTTGTTCAATTATCTTGTTTCAAATCGAAGAGAACGGAGTGGATCGGTATTTTTCACGCAAGTGTATTTTGTCGCAAGATGATTTATCCTTATTTTACTGTGATGTTCGAAAATAATTCATTTAATACAGTAATTATTTAAAATTAGGCTTATTGCAAAATTTCCAAATGATCATTCGTTTCGACGTCTAATAAATAAGATACAATATTTATTAACTACTTACATAATATAACCATAGTATAAGTACGTACATATTAGAGTATTTTATCACTTATATAATATTTACAATAGATTTTTCCCTATTTACCCATTTGTGATCCCATGTTTAAGGCTAAGACTTTGGAACCCTAGTAATCCTTTTGGTGTTTTAAACTAGAGTAGGAAAAAATTATAGGTATTTTTGATGTTGTATACCCATTTAATGCTAATTATTAACTTTAATTATGTAAATGTGCCAATCGTGAACGACGACGTCTCAATCCTTT
The DNA here is from genome assembly GCA_949987655.1 of Polymixis flavicincta. Lineage (NCBI taxonomy): Eukaryota > Metazoa > Arthropoda > Insecta > Lepidoptera > Noctuidae > Polymixis > Polymixis flavicincta. The sequence goes on along the minus strand of OX465171.1, from coordinate 1,002,394 downwards.
ACCAATGATGCCAACACTCGACCTGGACTCTGCTACACGCGACCCGCAATCTGTCACACGCAATCCGTAGGATGCGACCCGCGATCCGTCACACGCGACCCGCGACCTGTCATACGCGATCTGTCAAATGAGACCCGCAATCCATCACGCGGGACCCGCGATCTATCACACGCGACCAATGATTTGTCACATAGGTACAACCCGTGATCTGTCACACGTTCCGTCAGATGAGACCCGCATTCCGAGATCTACCAAATGCGACCTGCGATCCGCCTGAAGCGACCTGCAATCCGTGACATGCGAACCGCGATCCGTGGCACGCGACCCGCAATCCGCGATACACTGTACCTAAATGAAAGTGTTGTAAAGTGGCGTAAAGTGTTGTATTAAGTTAAGTATCTAAATATAGAATACATGGATCAATAAATTAATTTTATTTGCTAGTAGGTTCGTTATTTCGTCTGTGATTCTTAAAAATCGTTGTATTGTAACGTTACCAAATATGTGACCAAAAGCATTATATTTAGGTAAAATTATGAACGAGAGGCTGTTATTATTTTATTGTAGTAGTTTATACGACATGGGTGTCTCCCATCGTGTTTGTTCGATCAAGTTAAGGCCACGCGCCACAGAGCTTTGACTTCGTCAGGTCGCATGCTTGGCTTCAGCTTCTCTTCCAACTCGATACAAGTATTCATGGGTTTGAAATCTTGCAGTATTATTTAGTAATATAGGAGTTTAGTCAAGTAAACTCAACACTGTACTGTCAACAGTAGTAGTAGTAGTAGTGAGCACCACAACTACGCTACGGTGCGCGTGCCTGCCGGCGTGGTCCACTTCTGAATAGAGAAAGTTGGTTCCGATACGTTTTGTAAAGTTGGTTATCGTATTTCCCACTAACTAGGTTGCGTAAAATACAGCTGCAGCATGGTACGACTTACAGCCGACCCCAACAGTTGGGGAAAGGCTCGGCAAGTGAAGATGGTTACGTTTCAAGTGGACGCAGCACTCGCATCGCTTACTGCGACACATCATAGTGGACGCCAAATGCCCTCTCCATCCCGGCCGCGCGCCCATCGCTCGTTACGACTCTTCTAGATGTCCCACAAAGTGTAACTTCTCGAATATATTTATGTTCATGTGGATCAAGTCAGCCGGTGTTAGCCGTATGGAACACATCAGTCAGGTACCTAAATAGGTAACGTACATACAGCCCTTGTCGAAAGTCTGCAACACGCGAGCATCGCAAGTGGCTACGGAGTACTCTACTGGGTGTTAGGCAGGCTGAGTAGTCGCACGATTCATGTGTTCTCTATTCATCAGAATCGTTCTCGAGCAGTGTGCGGCGCCTGGCTGCACGACGTGGCTGAGTTGTCGCACGATTCATGTGTTCTCTTTTTACACTACTGTTTAAGACATTTTGACGTCGTTACTATTAACATATATATACGATACACTTAACGATACTTTAACTTTATTTGCTTATTGGCATAGTAATTATTTTGTGGTAGCTGAAGGCCTAATCTCAAGCGAACAAACGTCACGATATACAACAAACCTAAGTTATTACATAAACAGGGTGGCGTATATGTAATCATATACATGGTAGAGCGTAAATAAACATAAACATACGAACCCTAACACTAAAAGTTTACAAATGATGAAAAACGTTTGTAAATAACATTTCAGCGTTTTGTCTATTGATGTGAACAAATATATCGAACAACTAATTTTGTCTCCGATATCAGGGTTGGTACCTTATTCTTCTTCTAAGCATATCGAATTTGGCTACGGGTTTGACACATTCAGTAGCCTCCATCAGCTTCTACAGCGTGTGGTGAACTGGACACGCTGGTACATCACTACATTTACACTGTACCTATCTGTAAGTCTCCACCTGAGTAGGTTTTCCCTGCTTCTGCCAACTTAGGTCTGGTCCCCTTTTCAAAGTTGATCTGTCAAGCGGACGCCGTAATAATTGATGCCACGCACGTTTCAGAGCATATTGAATAACTTCCCATAAAATTTCTGGCGATATATTCGATACAACTTTGGCCATTTAGGGCCGCCAAGTCTATGGCTTAAATAATAGAATCTTGTCTGCTAAAAACGCCATTGACAAAGTGTGTAAAGAATCAAACCAATGCAAATCTCCAAATCCAGATGTGTGCTAAGCGGCTGGAATACAATATAACCGTGTTCTGTATCAAGACAAGATCTAGTAGACTGTCTCTGCCATCATATGATTACTTACACCCCACCCTAGCGTAGCGACAGCTGCTGACAATTAAGCGATTGACATAGCGTGCTTAGATACATATCAAATGATTCATAAAAAACTTACAACGCATCACGCCGAAATACCGTCGCGTAAAATGCATTGATATGTAAATACGCAGAATGTCCGTCGCGTAATGTACATCAGATATGTCGCTACGCGTCTTTTGTGAATAAGCTGATAAAGATCAGCCACTGTTCCATAGATTTAATAATTTTAATTAACGTTACGTTTATTTGTAAGTAATAATTATATTTTGTAATTACGTTTAACAAAATAATTATTCTATAAATTATTTTTATATGATATTATGTTCTATTGTTTGATAAATGTACCTAAGGGATCCTATTTAACTCCTTTGTGCTAAGGATTTGTAAGATTGTAACAAATCTTCAACTGTCTTCGTATGTACATTTTCAGTGAGCAACGCATTTTTGTTGCAGAAGCGGGCAGGTACAGTCAACTATACGTTAATATTAATAATAACTTGACGCTGGCAAACCATATACATGTATGTATGTCGAAGCTACAGTCACCACATTTGAAGTATTTGTATGTGCAAGTTAACGCAGCCATGGGCCAGCGTCGCGTCGGCGTGATTTACGCTTATAAGAATCTGAATGAAATCAATTCGATATGGCGGCGGCGATTGCATAGAAAATAGAAAACGACGTGCTACGCCATGACTGCGACACGTGCGGTATTGACTAGAGCGCGTCCACCTTAAAACGGTTTTTGTAGTTGGGGTGTACCTACGTCCTTCTCGCTCCTCAAGCGTGAACAGTCACGACTGTCATATTATGCTCGTTGACTCTGACGACCGCTGACAACCACTGTCATTTGGTTATAACCGATATTATTTATTGAACGATAACTAGTTGTTGTATATTGTGGCCGGGTTTTCTTATATACGTAACTGCGTGACGTATATAGTGTTAATTGATCACTATCTCTATCTGTTACATCCTACTTTAATTGTAATTGTGACGTATTTTGTTGTGTTCATAATAATGATGTGATACATTTATAACAATACGCAAACATAATACAAGATGGTGATGTTAAAATCCACGTTTATTTAAAAAGGCACCGTCAACCGTCACCGTTGTGAAGAACAGTCTGTTGGTGACTGTTCTTCACAACATGCAATTAAAGTAGGACGAGCAGCGTTCTCTGTAATTAATGATATTTTGTAACGGCACTAAACTAGAGGAGTTTTAGAATTTAGTGATAGGTCCAGACATCGCACGCCCATTGTAGCAACTTGACTTTTATTTACAACGTCTTTAGTGTTTTTTGGTCTGGCATGCGTGCCTCACCTTTATGCGCAAGTTAACGTGATTGATGCAGTGCCGGGGGCACTGTCGCGTGCTTATTATGGCATGCGAGGCAGATAAAGTATGTGCGGATCGATTTGACGCGGGCGTCACGCACACGGACTCAAATCCGAATGACTTGGAAAAGTCCCTTACCATTTTGTAACATCGTAATTCAAGTGCTACAACTGGCATACGAATTACTGTACCAGCAGTAAGAATGAATGTATCGTATACCAACTCTGTATGTAACGATTTTCAGGGCGCTAACTAAACTCAATATGGAATGATCAAGTCGACAGAAGGAATAATTAAGGAAGCCCATTACTGTAAATATACAATGTATGACAAGTTCGAGGACCGTATAGCAGGTATTTGTTTGTAAATATCACTTAGTTTCCTGACTGTTCGTGCGTGAGCTAGACCGCGATTGAAGCGTTCGTTTGGAACTCCTGCGTCCACTTCACATATCCTCAACATGCTACCTCTCCGTGCAGTGTTTCTTAGCAATCGATGGATGTTTTCGAAATTAATTTGATAAAGGCACTGTTTGTTTTCTATTAATAATATTAAATTTGATTAGAAAACACAAATAATATTCAATGACCCCGGTTACTTATCCTCTTATGATTACTGCATACGTCGGCACTTTTAAAAACCCATGCTTGCGTTGAGTAACCACAGCCCGGTTACCCTGGAGAGGAGCAGCACCTGCTACAGCTGTGACGCGGGAAGTCTTCACCAGCGCTTCAGTTTCCATCGCACTCATTGTTCTATTTTACTTGTAAGATACCTTAATTTGATGTTTCCGTTTTATATCAGGCTTTTCTTACCTGTTTGTTCTGATAGTTGCATTAAATGGAGTTACCATGATCTGGCGTGTTTTATTATATTGTTAGACCTGCCCACTCTTGTCTATAACATCAGACCACGCTCGCAAACGTAATAATATCGCGACGGGATCTTATAGCGCACTGGATTGTCGACTCTCTGTGTTGAACCAAGCATTGACAATTGAACACAATTCATCTCAACGCGACAAAAAAACGCATTGTTGGATTTTCAAGTCTTGGCGCTAAAGATAATTTTATTTTGCAAATATGGGTATAGGAAATAACAAAAAGGATTGCAGGATCAGCCATATTTTACCATGTAGGCATGCAAAAGGTAGGTACACAAAAAAATATTATTAAAGAAACATACTAAATTACAAAACCTTTTTCGTTAAGGAACTCACTTAAATTATAATAACATTTCCCCACTAAAAACCAGTGCGTTGGTTAAAGATCAAAAATTCTGCCGCGATATTTTACGTCCGTGAGAACGTGGACTTATGTGTTGGACATTGAGCTAACGAGGATTCCGGCGACCGGGACTGCAATTAACTAGAACCGCGGTCCTAGTCACCAGATCCATTTTAATGAATGTTTTTCTGCCGGCGACTGGGGCCACCCATAAATGAATGAAAAAGTCCATTGTTCAAGCTAACAACAGTAGTCAAACAAAAAAGAGATACCTACTCAAACAATACCATTACAAGACTTATTGGTGATCTAGCGGCTACTATAAATTATATGTAGTCGCTTATTTCGTTTCGAACATGTAACGCCTCGTGATGTAGTTAATATTTTTAACACACTCTTCTCCACTGTCGGACCGCGATGATTCAGCCCGCATACGTTTTTCCCTAACTGTCAGCCGAGCTTAATAAGCCCCGATGGCAGCTGTCGTTTTCTTCGCCTGTTTTTGTTAATAATCTATGTTTTAAAGACGGTTACAACCGTACGAGTGTATAGTCTGTGAACCAACGTTGCCAATAGTCGACTAAATTCCCTTCTCTATTGCGTTGAACGACGGCGCACGACCATTTAAAATGCTCCCCTCAGTAAGTTTCGCGAGTGGTTGTAAACAACTTTTTCATTTCTTTTTTTCGCTGTGTTTATGAGCTGTACAGCTATATCTTTTGAGGACACCATGGACAGGTAAGTAATAAACAGTTTTTATTGCCAAGAATGTGTATTTGTAAAGATTTTGAGCGGAAATAGTTACTACAACAGATACCGTTAGCCATTTCGCCGCATCCGGTGACGCATTTCGCCGTATTATGACTAATGGTTCTACTATTGTAGCAAACTGTCGATGTTAAATAATTTGTTATGTATCGTATTATTGATAAAATGCATTTATTTTAACTTTTACTGTAAGAAATTTGCGTAACATTGAAATAAAAATACGAAAACGGAAACCGAGATGAATAAGCCCGCTTGACATTTAAAGAAATTTGAGGTCACGTGGTACATTTTCCGCGGAATCTAGAATTCTAGATGTGTGTGGAAACGATTTCCTTCCTTTCAATGTCGGTGATTCCTGTTTTTTTTTTTTGCTCGAACGATCATGGGATGGTGCGCCATCCCATAAACTTGTATAAGTTCGTTGTAGATATTATACTGGTTATGCAAGTTTTAACTTTTGTTTTAATATGTCCATCCAGATCCAACTGGGATCATGCTACCCGGGGACCACCAGCACCACCAGCTGTTGCTGTGACGTCGTCATCCTCCATGGTGCCATCGCCGGAAGCGTAAGTTGCCTTGGACTATTTATTTATCCAAACTAGCAGCGTTCCGCGGTTTCACCCGCGTTGTTCTCGTTCCCGTGGGAATACAGGGATAAAATAAAGCCTATGTCACCCGGGGATAGTGTAGCTTCCCAACAGTGAACGGATTTTTTAAATCGGCTCAGTCGTTTTGGAGCCTATTGAATGCAAACAAACAAACAATCAACTCTTTCCTCTTTATTGATATAGGTACTAAAACACTGTTTTTGTTTCAGGTTTCTGGTTTGTGACTGAGTCAGTGAGTTGGCAGTGTCGTCGCCCTCGTCAGGCTCTACGAAACACCGAGTTGAAAGATTCTCGTATAGCACTTTTTTTTTTTTTTCATTTTTTTTATTCTTATAAACTTAAAATAATAATATGTATACATAAAATATTTTAATGTGTTTTGATTTTTGGAGTTCAGATGTGACAATGTTTGCTATAATCATTTTTTTCATATCCATTTAATTAATCCATGGTTATGTACTTATTAATTTTATAGGTTCATTTTTGTAATTGATTTTCGTAATGATTTTGTTAGGCAACATGCCTTTTAATTGGGCTTATCGATTAGTAAATATCTTCAAAATGTAGATTGTTACTTCCCATCTAATATGAATGGAACAGGACAAAAACTGTGACCCAAAGTTTGAGAGGTTGTTTTTTGCGCTCTTTTTCAAGTGGCTTGGTTGGGTATCCGATACATTCAAAATAAACACTTGTAGCAGCCGAAACTCCGTCTGTGTTATTCTTAAGAACCAAACAACAGATTAAAATAGAAACCCAATCCACTTGGCCTTCAGGCACAAAGGAATTGAACAATGAATAGACCCTTTGTTATCGCTAACGGCACGGTCGACGAAATGAGTCATGATAATGTAAACACATGTGGTACGAAAAAAATGTTTGGTGAGCCGTGTTCTTTTTGTTTATTACTGTGAACTGATGTTTAGAGAACCAAACGAAATAAAAACTTGTCGTAATTGTGGTTGATTTTTTTAATTATAATTACCTTTACACATAAAACTGGGAAAATCTCCCTCACTCTGATTACAACTTAGAATTACTAATATATTTCAATGCAAAACTGAACTAATCCATACATAATCTGTTAGTTAATTTCATAACGATTCCAACGACATAACTTCTAAACAGCTCATGTAGTTAACTTAAGAGCTATCGTCGTTTTAAGCCGACGTGGCCGAATATGCGCAGGCGCATTCTTAGTATTTGACAGTTAGACCGAACTTTGACACTAGTTCAAGACAGCTCAGGGGTTTAAGTCTAAAAACACTGGTGAATACTGGGGCATCTCTATTAAACTTTTTAGGTACATAATCGACATCGTAGCCCCCTATCTAGCTATTACTTTTAGTAAATTTGTTGACTTAGGAACGTTTCCTGACCTCATGAAGAGTAGTACCATTATTTAAATCAGGTAATAAAAATAATGTTGGCAATTTTAGGCCCATTTTTATCTTACCTGCATTTAGTAAAATATTTGAAAAGTTAATACTCAAACTGTTGCTAAGACACTTTTATTTAAATAGCCTCCTTCATGATAAACAATATGGCTTTACAAAAAGTCGTTCGACTACAGACGCGGGTGTTGCTCTGCTGAAACACATATTTAACGCATGGGAGAACTCACAAAATGCTATTGGAGTTTTCTGTGATCTTTCCAAAGCATTTGATTGCGTGCACCATGACACGCTTTTGCGTAAACTACGTCATTACGGTGTTCAAAATAAAGCTCTTAACGTAATAAACTCTTATTTAAATAATAGGCACCAATGTGTAGATATTAATGGTGTGAAATCTTCCGGGCTACCAGTTCAGTTAGGTGTACCTCAAGGCTCAATACTGGGTCCATTCTTATTCTTAGTGTACATTAATGATTTACCATACTATTTAAAGGGTATCTGTGACGTACTGTTTGCTGATGATACCTGTCTTATATTTAAAGTAGACAGGAATAGACAAGATTTTTGGTTTACCACGAATAATTTAGTTCTCAATGCTAAGAAAACGAAATGTATAAAGTTCGCTTTACCGAGTGTAAGAAACATCTTAGATAATGAGGTGCTTGAAACTGCAGACTCCACAGTTTTTCTGGGCATAACAGTAGATGCCAAACTTCAGTGGGGATCACATATATCAAGCCTAGCGGAATGGCTCAGTTCGCACTGACGTAGATACAGCTCGCTTAGTCTATTTTAGTTATTTGCATAGCGTTATGTCCTACGGCATTCTGCTGTGGGGCAAAGCCGACATTCAAAATATTTTTGTTCTGTAAAAACGAGCTGTACGTGCAATTTACCAATTAGTTGCTAGAGTTTCTCTGAGAGATTTTTTTAAAGATATTGTTATTCTCACGGTGGCAACACAATTCATCTTCGCTAACATCTTATATACTAGGCAAAATATACACTTATACACTAAAAACAGTGATATTCATAGTATTAATACTAGAAATAAGGACAAACTACGTAGTCCCTTTCACCGGCTTCATAAAGTTCATAACTCATTTGTTGGGCTCGGTATCACCTTTTATAACCGATAATAAGCTTCCCTCTTCTTTGCCAGATTCACATTTTAATGCGTTTAATGCTTAAGTAAAATCAAGTCTTTGTTCTAAGGCATACTATTTAATCAACGACTACTTAAACGATAATTATTGTTGGTCGCTGTAATTAACTCAACACAACGTTTGAGTTCTTTCACCAGAATTAGCTTACCTACTGACAGGTTAAAGGAGTTACTACGAGTACATAGCATTGTTTATTTTATTTGATTGTATAAACCATTTTTTTTTATTTATGAATGAAATTTAAAATGTTTGATGAAAGTTAATTACTTACATAATATACAGACCATCGAACGCAATTCGTTGAAATACGTCGGGCAGACGGCTCAACAGTTGTCTCTAGACAGCGCTCAGTAAGAAGAGGGCCGCAGGGCTCGATTCTTGGACCAGTATTGTTTATATTGTATTGTGCCGATATTATAAAAATTATAAATAAATGCAAATACCATATTTATGCCGATGACACACAAGTCTATATATCATTTAAGCCGGAAGACTATGAACAGGCATTAAACGATCTAAATACTGATCTTGAAAACATCGTGCAATGGTCCAATGCCAATACGCTGACCTTGAACCCTAATAAAACCAAATATAAGCTTTTTGGGACCGAAAGCCAGTTAAGTAAAATTAAACCCTGTGCCGGTTTTTTTTTTTGGATGGGAAATCATCAAATAACTTCTCCCGCTCTGGGTGGATCAGGAGGGCGTGTCAGACTTTTACTGACTAAAACCCACCCGTGTTCCTTCAGTAGCCCGTATGCCAGGGGCTGTGGTGTCTCTTTCGAACAAACCCGCACCCCTGGCAGACATCGACCCTTGCGGGTCCCATCACTTTTTGTGCTGACATATCTTTGAAGCGCGCGTGGAACTCAACGCGCCGTCGACTTGGGCTTGGTCCTTACCGGACAGCGAGCTACCCATTACTCGCCATCCGCAAGCCCATGCCTACGGTGGCCGGAAATCGGCCTGGGATTCCCGACGCCCAGGGCGTATCCGTATCCTGCGGCGGCTAGGGTCGCGAGGGCGCATATGCTGCCTCTCCCTCACGTGCGCCGCCTCCCTCTTCGCGAGCATCACTGCTTCGCTGAAGGAGGTGACGGCTCCCCATGCCCTCTCGCTTCGTACCATGGCCTGGACCAGGGCCGGACGCGAGAGATCGCCGCCACCGATCGCCTCCACGAGGACACGCCGGTGCTCCACCCAAGCTGGGCAGACCGCCACGGTGTGCTCCACCGTGTCCTCAGGGTGATCTTCACAGTGGAAACACCCGGGCGTTTCCTCCCGCCCTATCCGAAACAGGAACCTCCCGAAACAACCGTGTCCGGTGAGGACCTGCGTCAGGCGGAAGGTCAGGACGCCATGCCGCCTCTCAATCCACTCCTCAAAGAGGGGACTTACCGCCGCAATCGTGGCGTGCCCAGCACTAACCCTGTGCCGGTTGTGTTACTGTTATGGGAGAGCCTATCGAACGGGTCTGCGAAGTACGTAATCTGGGTCTTATCATGGACACGGAACTTCGTTTTCACAAACACGTGTCTGAGTCTATCCGTAATTGTTATTATAGACTTAAGAGTTTATACAAAGCCCGTCCCTATCTTAGTGAAGAATTGCGAGTCTTGCTTGTGGAGTCCTTGGTTTTATCTAAGTTAAATTACGCGGACACGGTGTATGGCCAGCGACTACTGTCAAAAACCGAAAAAATGATCCAAAGACTTCAGAACGCTTGTGCACGGTTTTGTTTTAAGGTTCCCTTTAGGGGACATGTTACACCTTTTCTCAATGAGCACAACATTTTAAAAATGAAAGCTAGGCATAAACTGCACTTGGCGAGCCTACTCTTTGGTGTCATTAAGTCTCACTCCCCTTCTTACTTATAATTGACAGACTATCGTGGACAAGAAGACACAAAATCGGCGAAGGAAGAAAATGCTCTCAACAGCTTTCCATCCCTCATCACAAGTCGGTGGCTTTTAGAGGAAGTTTTCGCTACGCAGCTGTACGGTGCACGTACATGGGTTTTAAAATATATTTATTGCATTAAGTTAACCAGTAGGCTCGCGTATTTGCACTTTGGACGCGACCTACATTTGACAGTGCATTGACACTGACACAGTGCATTATTCTATGCATTTTATGTATATTATATTTTAGTGTTCAATTAGACGTGGTTTGAGTCGGATAACTTGCATTTTTATTTAGATTCATCCCGTTGAGCATTCATTGAAATTTTACATTTGCATTGACATTACTTATGTTAGGGATGCACCCTACATAATTTTTTTTTGGTCCTTCGAGCCGATGCACACGTATTTTCTGAAATCCTTATGAATGGCTTAGTCAAAGGAGAGGTTAATGAACCCATGGCTCAACAAACACGGTTGGGGTGGATATTGTCAGGCAATGTCACCAAAACATTTAATTGTAACGTCGTTGTAAATGAAGTTAACGACTTGACAAAATACTGGGAAGTGGAAGATATCACTGGAGATGCATGCAATTCCATGACGTCAGAGGAGCGATACTGTGAGGAGTTCTACACTGCAACAACCAAGCGATTAGGTGATGGCAGATATGCAGTTCGTTTGCCAATGAAACCTAATTTTAATCAGCTGCTGGGAAAGTCAAAGGCACGAGCTGTAGCACAGTTTATGCAGTTAGAGAGGAGATTAGACAGAGATGACAAACTATCGGATAGTTACATCAAATTAATGCAAGAGTACCTGGAAATGGGACATATGAAGGAGAGCAAACCTGACTGCAACACGGCATGCTACTTACCTCATCATGGAGTCCTAAAACAGGAATCATTGACATCCAAATTGAGGGTGGTTTTTAACGCCTCCCAGAAAACTGACACAGGTTACAGCCTGAACGACCTGATGGAGTGTGGTCCTAAGCTGCATCAAGGTCCATTGACATTATTACTAGGATGGCGGCTATACAAGTACGTCTATGCTGCAGATTGTGCATCACGCGGAATCAGTTGTTCCCAACAATTGAAACATCCTTTGTGGTGGCAAGATCCCTACTGGATGAAAAATTACAGAGAAGATACGTTTGAAAAAATTGCAATTACAATGACAACATGCGAATCAAAACACAAACAAATGCAAACGTATGTTGTGAAATGTGAACCGTATTCAGTAGGAAGTGAGGGCTTAGACAGCCACAGCGATTTGACTCATATTACAATGCTCATTGGCGAGCAACGTCTGACATACGAAGAATTTACGACTCGGCTATGTCAAATAGAAGATTGCGTGATTTCACGACCACAATGCACCGTTACAGAAAACGCCGAAGAGATTAACTGTTTAACTCCAGGACATCTCTTAACAGGCACATCACTCATGACAATTCCAGAACCCGACACTGACAATATTTACCGGTTAAGGACGAGATGGCAAATTTTACAACAACTAAGCAAGGATTTCTGGAACAAGTGGTCGCAAGAATACCTCCAACAACTACAAGCAAGACTAAGGTGGAAACGACAGAATACTGACCTAAAGAAAAATGACACTGTATGCATTAAAGATGAAAGGTTACCTATAGGAAAATGGGCACTTGGTCGTGTAGCGGAGTTACACTCTGGAAAGGACGGCCACACTAGAGTTGTGACACTACAAACTGCAAAGGGCGAAACTAAACGACTTATTACAAAACTAGTACCACTAGTTGAGGCTGAGGAACAAAACAACACTGACACTGACAAATTACCCAAAGACAGGCGAAACCGATCTAAAATGCGTATCTGAAACAGCTCGGTATGTCATATGCTGATGCTAGTTATAACATTAATAACACCTACTGTCCAGCAAGATATAAAACTTACTCAACTGACAAAAAATCAAACAATTTACTTTGACAAGATTGCAGACTTACAAGAAATTATAGATGAATGGAAACTGGTATTTTATTACAATTTGACAAACTACTGGCGCAATGTGGACACTCTGCAAGTATTCGTATCTCATATAAAGCAAGCTCATTGCGAAGAGTGGTTGATGCAATTTCATGTTCTAATTAACGAACTTGAACAAAGCACGAGTGAACTAAATTATTACAACGAACTACTGAGGTCTCAGCGGATAATCCAACACAGGTTCAAAAGAGGATTGATCGACGGAGTAGGATATGTCGCAAACTCCTTGTTCGGAGTGTTAGATCAACATTTTGCAGAACAATATGAACAGGATATCGACACAATTCAACAGCAGCTACTAAATGCTGGAATAATATCCCTCCTCCCATGAAGTTTAGTAAGAGTTTCCCAACTTTCAAACTGAAATTAAAAGATTTTTTACTAAGTCACCAAAAGGATTTTGAAAACGTTCGAGCCGACATATCTGCCATTTAAAACAAATTATTTTATCAATTTTCCTCATTTTATCATTTTTTATCAATTTTGCTCATTTTATCAATGTTATCATTATTTTTTTTATATATTCCATTGAGAATTTGCGTTAATTTCTTATTCGTCAGTAGTTGTTGTCTTTACACTAATTGGCAAGTCCATACTAAGCGTTGTTACTGAAGCACAACAAGACCTTAATATCCTAAATACATGGCTTAAGAAAAACTTACTGACTATCAATGTCAACAAAACTTAATTTTTTCTCCTAAGAACAAAAAGATTCCGGATTTCCCTCCTCTTACAGTAGATGGCCAACAGCTTTTAAGATCGAACCATGAAAAATACTTGGGCCTGATCTTAGACAGTAGACTGACATTTAAACCACACGTTGATTATGTCAGAAGCAGATTGATTCCGATAACTGGAGCTCTACGAAAAATTGCTAAATGTGTGCCATTTCAATTACGCTACACAATCTATAATACACTAGTCAAACCGCATCTAGACTATTTAATTCAAGTTTGGGGACAGGCCGCAATTACGCATCTTCATGACCTACAAGTAACACAAAACAAAGCAATCAAAGTTCTATTTAATTACAATTACTTAACACCTACGATAGAAATTTACGATAAAACTAAACTATTTAACCTTCAAAAACTTTATACTTATCACACATGCATATTAATAAAGAAAATTTTAGCAAACAAAATACACTCACAAATCACTTTCAAGCACAAAATTCGTCACTACAACACTAGGAACAGGGATAGTTTAGAACTGCCTTCAGTTAGGACCTTGTACGGAAGAAGAACTATACAGTTTGAGGGAGCGCAGCTTTATAACAAATTACCGAATGAGATCAGAGACTCTAAATCATTGACCACTTTTAAAAAGAGGTTAAAGTTGTATTTGGCGGACCAACAATGAATCACATGTACTGTTTAAACTCGATAGATCGAACGACTAACTATGTATACCTACTATGTTAAGTTTCTCATATTTAAGTGAACCATGTATGTTCTTTTTGAGAAATAAAATTTCTTTAAACCGAAAAAAAAGATCAAAAATGAAATCAGCATGTAAATCTGTTTCGTAGTTAAGAAGAACAACGTAGTGAAACGTTTTTTGCCAAATAGGTATATATAGGTAGGTGCTTTCTAAGTTTATTTTTAAAGATTTCCTATTTAATGTAGGTAATATGCAGATATTAGTATTTCTTCATTTTTCATTAGTCACAAAAAACACACATTCACGCACATGTATACCACAACATTTTATTTTACTTTCTTATTATATTATTAATTTATTACGGACACACACTTCACTTTGTCTATATTTTATTATTCTAGCGTATGGTACTCGTGGGTTGCAGATGAAAATCAGCGTCAGGTGGTGCATACTGTGTTGCCATCTGACAATATGCTGAGGTGAGGCCCTTTTGGCATTATTATCATTGTTGAGGTCATTGTTTTCTGTTTTTTTTTTTCATTTCCTTTTAAATAATTTAAGATTTTTTACTACCGATAGGTATAGTGCCATAAACACAATTTTGTTTCTTTCTTTCTTTCTATTTTCTTCGTTTTAGGGCAATTAAATAAAAGCTTGTTTTTAAAAGTTTTTTACCATTAATTTATTTTTAATTTTTTAGTTATGATTGGGAATGTTTCTAAGTCTGTGCATTTAGTTTAATGCGTCGTTGTTACAAGGTCGTTTGCCTGCTAATTTAGTACAGTCTAATTTTTCAATAATTAGACCTCACGATTTGACCCTACGTATCCTTGACCTGCAGCAAAGAGCTTTGAGTCTAAATAGACAATGGCATGGTCGCCAGTACTTCCCTGCATTTTACGTACTGTGCAAACTCAGCATAATATTATTGGCAACATTTTTCGTTTAATGTGACGTTATATAGTTTTCGTGTTCTCCTCAGCAAGCCCTTTCATTTGATACCCATAATGTGGTAGTGCAGAAAAAATTACAAGTCCACCATCATGGATGATCCGCCTTATTGGAATTAGAATGACGTCCCAGACATAAGCATGCATTGTCATCTAAAATAAGCGTGCATAGCAAATTTCAGCTCAATCGGGTAATAATAAAAGCTTGTTTTAGAAAAAGTTTTTAAAATCCTTTAATTTTATTTAAACTTCTTAGTATTTATGATGCGGGATTTCCTACGTCGTACTTCGTAGCAGCGTTTTTCCGTTACGAAGGTCGTAATAATTCGTAAAACCCACACAATGTGTTGTTTTGAGCACTTATAGTGTTATGTATCTATGGCTACCTTCCAGCTCCAGCATCAGGCCTTGGTTACTATAAAGGATCAAAGTACTCGTCAGTGGGAATCAAACGAGTTCAAACTCGATGAGGTTGCGTCGTGTTATTGCGGAGTTCCTAAGGCTACCTTCCAGATCCAGCATCAGACCCTGGTTACCATGTAGGATCAAAGTACTCGTATAATACTTACATATTAGTAAAAAATATTTTAGATAACACTACACAAACCAACATTAAACTCACAAAAAAGACAAAAACACATAACCTAAGAAATAGAAATTAATTAGGTACTTCTGCGTTTTCCTAGAACAGTTAAATAAGGAAAAAAACTTTGAATGAAGGGGTTCAATTACATAACAAAATGCCAAATGAAATCAAAGAGTGCAAAAGTATTAATATTTACAAAAGGAAACTAAAGGCTTAATATTATGCAAAAAGTAATTTCCACATAAATATTAAATACCCTGACAACACACACAAGCAAATAAACGCGTGCGCGCACTAGCCTAGAATACACAAAGACATTCATAAAGTAGTTCGCTTCTTAATAGTTGTTTGTGTTCCTTTCAAAGTGAATCAGTACTTATGAGGGTGCCTTGGTGTCAAATTGGCCAACTGTTAACTTGTTTTATATGTAACTACTTACTTTTTCGTTTTGTTTGCTGCAGCTGATCTCATAAGTTGTTATTGTTATTTTTAACCCCCGACGCACAAACGACGGGGTGTTATAAGTTTGACGTGTCTGTGTGTGTGTGTGTGTGTGTGTGTGTGTCTGTGTCTGTCTGAGGCAACGTAGCTCCCGAACTGATGAACCGATTTTGATTTTGTTTTTTTTTTTTTGAAAGGTGTATTAGTCGGGAGTGTTCTTAGACATGTTTCATCAAAATCGGTTCAGCCGTTTGAAGATTATTCTGGTTGATGAAGGGATTTGAGCATCTTCCACGGGTCTGATCAAGTCGAAATTTTGTATTCTATTATTTCAATGATATTAGACGAACAAAGTAACATTGAAATGATGCTGGAGCAACACCTGGAATTTCCAGGATGCCCAAGTTACTCACCAACAAACAGCAAAAGTATCGTGTTTGGGCTCATTGAAAAGGTCTGAATGAATAGATTATAGATAAATAGTGATCAGGACGAGGAATGAGGATAAATTAGTAACAAACTTCTGCGCAGATTTAAGCGAGCGAGACATTAAGTTTAAAAAGCAGGAAATAAAAATTAAATTAAAACTTTAAAAAACCCCCGACCCTAACAAAAACTCTAAAAAGTAAAAATAATAATATTTATAGGCCTTTTAAGATGAAGGTAATATTTTGATCAAGGCATTGTCAAGTCGGGGTACGGTCAATGAAAACGCCAAACAGAGGCCTAGCATTTTCTTTAGCCGTCCCCCGACTTGACTTTGCCTTGATCAAAATATTACCTTCATCTTAAAAGGCCTACGAGTATAAAAATATTATTATTTTTACTTTTTAGAGTTTTTGTTAGGGTCGGGGTTTTTTTAAATTGTTAATTTAATTTTTTGTTTATTTTATATCTGAATGCTTCGTCTTTAGACGACGATTACCTTCAGGAAACGCCGACCTCATCTAGTTAAAAAAAATATGATTGACGTGTAAAAGTGTTTGTACAAACCAGCTTACAGAAATAAATCATTTATCATTAACATTTACACGTTTATGTTAAAATCTAAGTCTCATCTATGTGAACTGTTTATTATGTTCTTATGAGAATATATATTCTTTAAACATAACTCAATAGTTATGTAGTGCCTATAGTTAAAAATAAAACAGGCGATATCGTGGATATTTTTTGAAACTATAAGCCAGAAAGTGCTTGATAGCCTGCTTAATAGACATATTAATAACCGCATTAAACTGCACGACAACCAGTTCGGATTCCGAACTGGGCTGTCAACTAAGAATGCCATCCTGTGTCTAAAGTGGGCTGTCAAGTATTACACAGACTGAAAAACACCTGTATACGCGTGCTTCCTCGATCTATCCAGAGCATTTTCATCTGGTCGCCTACTATATCCTTTGGAGTAAGCTTGGGAAAGCTGGAGTTCCATCTCAACTAATAATACTTTGAAAGGCTGGTATGGGGGTCATATCAATCAGGTTTGATGGGCTGGGGCTTGTCGGAGCCGTATGGATTGGAGTGTGGTGGGGGGCTGACCTCGCCTACGCTCTTCAAACTATACATCAATGAGTTGATTAAGACGCTCAGCAAAGCGAGCCGGCTGTTACATTAATGGAGTATGTGTAAACAATATTAGTTACGCCGATGATATGACTCTGCTGAGCAGCTCGGTTTGTGGCCTAAGGAGGTTGGTGGCCATCTGTGAAGACGGACGACAAGCTTCATGGTTTCGTCTACAATACGTGTAAGAGTGCGGTTATGGTCTTTCGTGCCGGCGGCGGACGATGCCCGGAAACTGTACCACCAGTCCATTTGAGTGGAACACCGCTCACACGGGTAGACAAGTTTAAATACCTTGGACATGGCTTGACCGCGGGCACGAAAGACGATATTGAGCGAGAGCGAAGAGCGCTGTCGATTAGGGCAAATATAGTTCGCAGATTTGCACGTTGTACACGGGGTGTTAAAATAACCTTGTTTCGTGCATATTTCACTTCTTTTTACACGTGCAGTCTGTGGGCCGATTATACGCAGAAATCGTACAGCGTCCTTCGCGTTCAATACAACAATGCGTTCAGGAAATTTATGGGGTTGCCCCGATTCTGTAGTGCGTCAGGGATGTTTGCTGAAGCTCGAGTCGACTGTTTTATACAACGATGAGGAAACGATGCATCTCCCTGGTGCACCGAGTGCGGGCCAGCCCCAGCCTTATTCTGCACTGTGTGTCGAGCAGACATGATTGTTTATATGTGAGTCGCTGCTGCACGCTTTCAAACTCGGTGTTACGCGTGTGGCAGTGATTCACATGTATTCATGGTTTTAGGTTAAGTGATTAGAATAGGAAAACTAACATAGGTAGGGGTAAGGAATATTGTTACTAACACTATTGAGTCATGTTACTTGATAAATAAAGATATTTACATTTATTTATTTATATAGGTAGGGGTAAGGAATATTGTTACTAACACTATTGAGTCATGTTACTTGATAAATAAAGATATTTACATTTATTTATTATATAGGTAGGGGTAAGGAATATTGTTACTAACACTATTGAGTCATGTTACTTGATAAATAAAGATATTTACATTTATTTATATAAGGCGTGATAGCTTACTTATGCAGTGCTGGATTATTGTTAGGAGTAGGTAGATCATGTCAATATCTAATGACATAATAGATTACAATAATAAAAAATAAAAAATACTTGGTTAATTAAATTAAAAAATATATATTAATATGAACCCATTTAACCTGTCAGTAGGTACGCTAATTCTGGAGAAAGAACATAAACATTGTCTTGATTTAATCACAGCGACCTACTTTTCTTGTCATTTAAATGGGTTGTCGATTGTTTGCCCGAAGATTATATGCCATAATCATCATTTTCCCGAATTTCATTTACCCGAATTTCATTTGCCCGAATGTTTCATTTGCCCTAAAAGACATATGACATACTTTTAACTGCCCGAATTTTAGATACCATAAGATACGAATGCCATAAGTATTGTTTGCCTTATTTTTATGTGCCATAATAATTATTAGACATAATATTTAAATGGCATACAAAAGAAATTCTTCTTTTGCATTTTGCGTGCTTTAGCATCAAATTTGTATTTGCATAAAAAAAAAATTGTACTACCTAATTATAATTATATAGTTTGATTATTAAACTTGTTTTTAATTCTAATACTTACCTACTTATTAGCTACTTACCTACTTCTGTGTGGTTTATAAAAAAATAACCACGAAGGGGATGGCGGGGTTGTGTGAGCGAGCGAAGCGAGCGAATAGACCCCGCCATCCCCTTCGTGGTTATTTTTTTCATCATAATATTTAAATGGCATACAAAAGAAATTCTTCTTTTGCATTTTGCGTGCTTTAGCATCAAATTTGTATTTGCATAAAAAAAAAATTGTACTACCTAATTATAATTATATAGTTTGATTATTAAACTTGTTTTTAATTCTAATACTTACCTACTTATTAGCTACTTACCTACTTCTGTGTGGTTTATAAAAAAATAACCACGAAGGGGATGGCGGGGTCTATTCGCTCGCTTCGCTCGCTCACACAACCCCGCCATCCCCTTCTAACCTAACCTGTCCGAGTCGGGGTGCCCTAAAGTCCCAATTGCATCCAATTTCTCTTGATATTTACAACCGTTACACACCCGATGTCGATGGCAAATTATGTTATGGCATATCATAATTATGGCATGTGATAATTAGGGCTTACAATGATTATGACAAATGATGTGATGGTAAGTGCCTTTATAGGAAACAATGATTCTGGCACGTGACTAATATGGCAAATGAGAGTAGGGCAAATGAGTATTATGTCGTATGATATTATGGCTGTTGACTATTATGGCAAATGATATTAGGGCAAATAAAATTCGGGTAAACGGCGGTATACCATTTAAATGGTCGGTAATGGAATAGTACGCCTTTAAACAAAGGATGGATTGTACTTGAGCGTTAAACGCATCAAAAGGCAAATCTGGCAAAGAAGAGGGAAGCTTGTTCATCATCATCATCATCATCAGCCTGTAATGTTCCCACTGCTGGGACACAGGCCTCCTCTCGGTAAGAGGGATTGGGCCATAATCTACCACGCGGGCCCAGTGCGGGTTGGTAGATGACACATGTCTTCGAATTTTTGGTTCTAGGACACGCCGGTTTCCTCACGATTTTTTCCTTCACCGTTTTCAGAGCAGTTTTGAGAGAAGGGAAGTTTGTTATAAAAGGTTTATAAACCAAGCCCAACAAATGAGTTATGGACCCTATGAAGCCGCTGAAAGGGAGTACGTAGTTTTTTCTTATTTCTAGTGTTAACGGTGTGAATATCACTGTTTTTAGAGTACAAGTGTATTTTGCCTAATATATAAGATTTTAGCGGAATATTAATTGTGATGCCACTGTGAGATTACCAATATCTTTAAAAAAGTCCCTCACGGAAACTCTGGCACCTAGCTGGTAAATTGCATGAACGGCACGTTTTTGAAGGACAAAAATATTTTGAACATCAGCGGCTTTGCCCCACAGCAGAATGCCGTAGGACATAACGCTGTGAAAATAAGTAAACCTGACTAATCGAGCTATATCGACGTCGATTGTCTTACTTTTCTGACGGCGTAGGCGGCTGAACTGAGCTGCGCTAGGGTTGATATGTGTGTTCCCCACTGAAGTTTGGCATCTACTGTTATGCCCAGAAAAACTGCCGAGTCTACGATTTAAGCACCTCTATATCTAAGACGATGTTGGGACCTAAATTACTGATTGTAACTCGTTACGTGCCACTTTTACTAAAAGAGATATGATTTTGCGTGTTGCCCGCTGGTGGAGTATGATCCAGGAATTTGACTGTAATATAATTATATAAACAATTTTATTTTAAAACGTGGACTACTTTACAAAATAACGGATGTTGGACTTAGATGGTATGTGGAAAAAGGTGTCAGATGTCAAGTATTACGTGCTTGTCATGATGACATAGGTCACTTTTCTTATGAGAAGACTTTAGATAAAATTAAAACAACGTACTGGTTCCCAAAAATAAACAAAATTTATAAAAGTATTGTCAAGCATGTATTCAATGAGCTCACGGAAAGGTCGACCGGGCTGGAAAGAGGTCTGGGTTTTTAGATCTAATACCGAAGGTATCTGAACCTTTCCACACCATACATGTGCACCACTTAGGTCCATTTAATGAGAGCAAAAGAAAGATTATGCAATTGACAAATCAAGCTCACATTTAAGGCGATAATCGCGTGGCAAGGCTCACGACTCGATCGCACAATGCATGCGGTTTGACCAATAGAATGCACGAAACATATTTTAGTACTGTTCGTGTTAATGTAATAATGTATAGAAGTATGACACTCACACGGGCGCGAGCTATGCTCACTTTGCATACATAGTTATGCTCTGTCGGGTCTATAAGTTTAGTTTTACATGAACACTTTCACTGCCTCCCCAATTTTCACGATGTTCTATGGTTATGTGATACCGCCGCCATACAAAACGCAGCGAACACGCTAGGCACGTTGACCGGCACTGTATAAAGGTATAAAATGTTAATAATTATTGTCATTTCTGTCCCGACCGTCCCTTGCTCGTTGATGCGCCAGCCCGCGCCGCAGCTGAGCCAGTAGCTTTAAATTCCCCATCTAATAATCATGAAAATACCTTGATCCAGCCTGTCCCCACTAGTAGTAGCTGCCCCCGCCAGTGACTCCCTGAGCCGAGGTTCGTACCCCACAGGGGGTGCCCTCAGTGCGCAGTCGCTTTAGGTTTAAGTAGGTTTTACGCCCTGGCTGGAGGCTTTTAGAGTTCTAAAAACCTTCACAGGAAAGTCCAGTTGAGCAGTCACGGCCTCTCAAGGTCAACTGCGAGATGCCATTATCAAAAAAAAAAAGTCATTTCTGTTTTATCGGCGTGAGAGGGACTTGTTACTTGTGCAGTTCTATTGAAAAGTCAAAAACTATATTTCAATGTGTTATATACTTGAAAATATATAAAAAACAAGTTATTTAATTTGTTAATTCTTTGCGCAATTCATACAATGTTATGTCGGAACTCTTTCAACTGCATTAAAAATACTTTCATTATCTAAGTGTATATCATCGTTATTGCATGGGAACTTCTGAAAATCCGGTTTAACAATTGGATGGCTTAAAACCAAAATATTTTTAAGGTATACCTATTATTTTATTACCATGTTACCTATCTCGAATGTTTTGCAGCTGTTCCTTGTAGGTATTTTTGAATACTTTTATATTAATTTTTCATATTCGTTTTATCCAGTTATTTATCACACCTTTGATTTTTTATCTTCTATATATATAAAAGGAGAAACTGACTGACTGATCAATCAACGCACAGCCGAAACTACTAGGACTAGGAACGTGAAATTTTGTACACGGCTTCCTTTATAATGTAGGGGAGCACTAAGAAGGGGTTTTTGGAAATTCGACCTTTAAGGGGGTGAAAAGCGGGGATTTTGTTTGTATGAAAAATTTTATTCCTTGAGTTATTAAACTTGAAACTTGGCACAAATATTAAGTTAAGTAAATTATGAGGTTGGCCATTTATTGTTTTTCTAAACTATACCCCTAAAGGGGGATTGGGGGGTGTCAAAGTTTGTATGGAAGAATTTTAAGGCGAGGTCTAAGTAACTCCAAACTCAGTACTTATACCTTAAACCAAAAATAAAATAACGTGTATCAGCTTTTCTCGAAAATCTACCCCTAAAAGTAAAAAAGTGTAGTCCGTGATATTAGAAATTTGAAAGTTTGTGAAGATGATTGGATGTTTGTTGCTCAGTCACGCAAAAACGGCTAAACGGATTTGGATGAAATTTGACACACAGACAGATTATAACCTAGATTAACACATAGAATACTTTTGATCCCGGTGGTACGTTCCCGCGGGATAATTTCCGACTTCCACGCGGGCGAAGCTGCAGGCGGAAGCTAGTTTGATCATAAATATGTATAACGAGATTACACGAACAAGGTATCTGTCCAATGTCCGGGGTATGCTGTGCAGAATGTATTTACCGTCGCGCGTCGTTGGGTGGTTCACAAACGGCTTGAAAGCGGCAGCACGTTAAGACTGGAGTTTATCAGTGGCAAACCATGCTATAATCAACGTGACAGGCGCGTTGCCTGCATTGCATACGACAAGTATTTTTTGACAAATATAACAATAATTCAGTTCCTACGCCACTTTAAAATTCGGAAGCTTATCAAGTAATTAAACTAAACTATAATTTTCAAAAATAAATACTCCTTAATTTCTGAAATATAACAGAAATATTTTCAAAAAGCCAGGCCTGTGGGCTCCTGAAAAAAAATCGTCACTGTGACCGCAATGAGAGTGAAAGGATTGAAAAAAGAAATGTTAGCTATTAGTGAAATATATATTTTTCAGTTCGTGTTCATTTAATGATAAGCTGTTCAGGATAAAAGATTTTTTATGGTTGATATTTAAATCTTATCTGTACTTATATTAAAACATTTTAGTAAAAGATTTTTGTTTAAAGCGAAACCGTCGTCTGTAATCTCCGTGTGAAATCATACAATTGTGTTAACATTTGAGAACAATTTTAAGGATTTGTAGTTGTGGAAAAAACAACAATTCATTTTAGTTGAACTCATTTATTTTTAATAGAGGTTTTCAAGATTTCAAATCGAAATTTTAAAGATTCACCCAGAAATTAACATAAACAATTACACAGAAATTATCATCAATTAATATTTATCTACACTCCTAACGTAATAGTACATTATGGTACAAGTGAGTAACGTTGGTCTTAAGAGAGCCGAGGACGGTAATCATCAATACACACGTGTATCATACGACGTTTTTCAACACACTTGTGAAGAAAATAATACTGAAAAATCATTTTGTCCTTGGAGTTTTTAGGTAGTAAGCTTTCCATATCGTGAAGGGCTTCACATCCTATATCGGGCGGTGTTACAACATAAATCATTTTCTTCATAACTAGTACTTGCAGTAATTTTAATGAATAAATAACTATAATTTCAACATTGAAAACGAGTTTTGTTTTTTTTTGCCAATGGCGGGAAAAATTAATCAGTTTCCAATACGCACGCATCTAACAATGGCGATCGGCCATAGACTAAGGCCGCATTCCGAATTAGAAAAATAGCGCTATGAGCATCGATATTTTGCGTTCCGAGTTAGATATCATAAAAAAAGCTGTTAAAACACCATCGCCGGAACAGACCAATGTAACAAAAAAAGACCAGTCCATAGCAGCGTCACAGATCTTGGATTCGCATATACTCACTGACTACAAAACATCCAATGAATCGAACAGCACACCCACAAAAATGTCAAAAAGTTTGGATGGAACATCATCAGAACTAATTTCAGACTTAGTATCTATGTCAGAAATGAAAGATACTATATCCCAATTAACCGTTAAACTCGAAACCACGGAATTCGAGCTTGATAAAACATTACTAGAAACCAGCAATCTTCAAAGGCAAGTAAATAAGTTAACTGCTGAAATTAACATGTTAAAATCAATATGTCAATCCATTTCACTACCAGATACTATTTCTCGTAGTAATATTAAAAAGAAGAGGCATTCTTTGGCACACTGTACGGCACCCACCCCTTCTTCACCTATATTACATTCTTCAAACGTTGACAGTATTTACGACGATAAAACAATATCCCTGGGAAAAAAATTGAAGATCTACAGCAGCAGTTGAATAGCGCTAACCTTGAAATTTCATCTTTAAAAAAACAAATAGAGACACTGTCGCAGTGCTTACAAAATAAAGGCGTGGCATCGAACCTGACAATGACTCCTGCAGTCAAAACCTGCACCTATTCCATTCCAGAAAGAAAACCCAAACACAGACCCGAAAGAAGAATACTTATATTCGGTACACAAAAATGTGTCGGCTTGGCTTCAGCCTTACTGCATTCAAGAACTAACACTAAGTACCAAAAATACGGAATCTTTGCGGAAACGAAGCCAAATGCGAAATGTCATGACACAATTCAGAAGTGCTTAAAAACAACATTATCCTAATGATAAACTAGTGGTGTGTGTGGGGGAAAATGATTATAATTTAAGGCAAGTTCTGTCACCATTAGAAGGTTTATTGGACACATTTTATAATAATAGGATTATTGTACTAAATGTTAGTAACAGTCACTTCTTAAATGTCTCAAAATTGAATGATGGTATAGAAAACTTATGTAAGATGTTTAAAAAATGTCATTATCTTGATTGTGGACATTTTACATTATCAGAGGCTTGTAAGTCTATAAATTATGTGATAGACTGTAACGACTACAATGAAAACTACTTGTGCCCAAGGAATATTAGGAAATTGTAAATAAATAATAAAAAATGTAAGTAAATAATGCGTAATCAACCAAGCAGCAATGTAGCCATTACTAACAATACGCATAAAAAGGGAACGATCCCTTTTTATTTTAATAAACAATATTGTAATAAAAATAAACAACCAGTAAACCCAGCCGTATCTATCGGGAATGTAAGCAGAGGTACAATACCTTTTTACTTCCCTGTATTAAGAAATAAAGACGACTTTTTTCGTGCCTAAAGCCCATATGTTTAATATTCTGCATCAAAATATTGCTAGTATTCTATCAAAACGGGAACTGTTAGAAATAACAATCCAGGAGTTACAAGTAGCACAAGAAGAGCCTAACGTAATTTGCTTGTAAGAAACTTTTATAAAGAAAGGCTATGAGAGCTATATCAAAATATGTAACTATCAGTTAGCTTCAAGTTTTTGTAGAGAAAAACAAAGAGGAGGAACCTGTATCTTAGTAAAAAAAGGCATTCCTTTCAAAGATTTATCTTATAGACAAAATTATGCTACCCAAAACACATTTGAAGCTTGTGGCATAGAGCTTGAGTGTTATAAGTTGCTTGTTATCTGCGTCTATAGAACTCCAAACTCAGATCATACTCAGTTCTTATGTAAATTTAATAATCTTTTGAACTACCTAACTAATAAATACAAGTCCAAATTTCGTCTAGTAATAACCGGTGACTTGAATATAAATACGTTGAAAAAGGTAACGTTACTAATCTACAACTATAACTTGAAAATTCACATTGATGTGCCTACGCGCAAGTCATCTTGCATAGACCATATTCTAAGTAATATTCCAAATGCTTCCGCCTCTCTATCTCTCTGACCATGACACAGCCCAAATGTTGAGTTTTCCTATAAATGAAAAGATTCAAAAATGCTCATCTTATCGTGTATATAAAAGAGATTACAGTTCGGACAATGTTCGTAAGTTCAAGGAATGTTTAAATAATTTATCTTGGTCACACATATACATCTCAAATGATGCAAATATATTTAGTGAGTTTCATGAACTGCTATGCTTATTCTACAATCTTTGCTTCCCAAAAGTAAAAGTAAAAATAAATAACAATAATTCAAAAAAAAATTGGATAAGTAAAGGCTTCAAGAATTCTTGTAAAAAAAAAAGTGTACTAAGATATAAATACTATAAAAATAAAAATGCAAATAACAAAATTAATTATATGACATAGCAAATATTCTAAAAAAAATGTATAATAATCCTAAATATAATATTAAATTAAACGTATCAAAAATTAAAGAAGTAGCACAAACGAAGTTTCTAGGGGTAATTATTGATGAGAATTTGAATTGGAAAGAGCATGTGGATAACGCTGCAAAGAGAGTAAATAAATTTATATATGCTCTTAAACAAATCAAAAATATTACAAACTAAAAAACAGCTCTCATGACCTATCATGCATATGTAGAATCGGTACTACGTTACGGGCTTATAATTTGGGGAAATAGTACCGACATAAACCGAGCATTTGTTGCTCAAAAATAGTGAATTAGGGCAATTTACGGGATGCACTCGGAGGAATCTGGGAGGAATATGGGTTTACACCCATATTTAAGAAACTAGGTTTGTTACCGCTGCCGTCGCTTTATATATTGGAAATATGCATGTTCGTTAATAAACATAAAGACCTGTTTATATCAGCCAATGATATTAATCCAAGGAGCCGGCGTGATCCACAGAGACTCGTTCTGCATGATCTTCCCAAGCTTGCTAAATATAATAAAAGCTGCTTATATAATTGTGTTAGTATATATAATAACATACCGAGTAGCATAAAAAACTTAAACTCCAGATTATTAAAGGGAAAATTGTTTGACTGGTTAAACTTGAAAAATTTCTATAGTCTTAAAGAATTTATGGATAACAAATTCTCATGTTAGTATTAAGTGAACATATGCATGCTAAGTACAATTCTGGCAAAACATGTAAGATCTTTATTGTAAATCATCGTAACACCATGTATACCTACCATGTTTTATGCAAATACATACTTACTTACTCCCGATTCTGACAGCTAAGAACCGTCATTTTTGTCATCAATACGGAACGCTCGTGATCACGATAAAAGTGTTCACTCAACGTTAAAATATTATATATTATTATATTCACTATAGATAGTAGCACTATTTCAAAGGAGCAGTGGTGGTCCAGTGGTAACGGCCGCGACTTTCGAGTTGTACGTCGTGAGTTCGAACCCAGACAGGCGCTTTACTTTGTGTAAATTATTCCATCACCACTGCTCCCAAAACGGTGAAGGAAAACATCGAGAGGAAACCGGCATGTCCTAGAACCAAAAATTCGAAGACAAGTGACATCTACCAACCCGCACTGGGCCCGCGTGGTGGATTACGGCCCACTCCCTCTCACAGAGAGGAGGCCTGTGTCCCAGCAGCGGGAACATTAAAGGCTGATGATGATGACTATTTCAAATAAATCTAAGTTAACTAAAGATTCGATGAGACTCCAAACAAACAGCACAACTGTCATTTTTGACAGCGCTCACGGTGATATTAGTATAACGCATGGTCGGCGTTATCGCAAGATGGCGCTTGTCATAACATCGCGCTCACGCCAATTCGGAACGGGTGTGAGCGCACTCAAATCGATATTATTGTAACTCGGAATGTGGCCTAAAAGAATGGGGTTTCTTTTTTTTTTGGCTTTTCGCGGATAGGGTTTTAGCCACGTACAAAATGGGGAATTCAAAGTTTTCTTTGTAACAGAGAAAACAAAACTTATATTTGTGTGAAAGTTTTATTTATTAAAAACTTTAAAAGAGTTGAAATTATCTATTTAAATACGAAGTTGCATGAAATGAGCACGAAATAGGTACATTTATTTATTTGTACTATTGAACACGACCTTTTTTGTATCGAAACTTTTTAAGAACAAAGCAACTCAACCAATAAAAATAACTATAACTCACTAGTGAATAATAGTGATGAAAAAGTCACGGTTTGTGTCATTATGTGCCTAATTGCGGTGAAATTAGAGCCATTTTATGAGCAAGTGTGTTGAAAAGTTCTTATTATTAAATCAAAAATAGTATCAAAATGACAGACTTTAAGCACGTGCAATAGTAATAAAATTAAAAAGTTATATTATACATTAATAATTATAACACACCTTCCTTAACAGAACAATGCTTAAATAACTGTTAAAGTACAGATCGACCAGAGTTCCTAATTCAAAGGGACACACAATTATTAAATTACGCAACTGACTATTGATATACCTACAACGTGTAACGTTAAATGCGCAGACCTCATACAACAATTAGAGTATTGAGTTAAAAGCATAACACAATGGCCAAAACTTTTTCTTAAGCTAACTGTTAGTATTAAAAAAAGAAATGTGTTGAAAGCATTGCTTTATGCATTTAAAATTAAGTCTTAACACTTTGAAATAAGATTCAATTTTCTTTGGCTCAATCAGTGGTAGGTATGGCAAAAAACATACATTTTGAAAAAAAGAAACACCTGTGTTTAAAGTTACTGAAATCGATTCACTAGTCAATTAGGAACAAACTACTTTTTGGTTTTGCGTATATTCTGTTACCTACACCTAGTATATACATATTTTATTAATATTTCGCACATTTTCATTTTTGAAAAAATATCAAGTTTTTTGACTTTAAATAAAGTGTATGAAAATAAATTTGTATAAATCATACGTATTAAATATTTTAATTTTATACCCATTATTTATCAAATTTATTTATTTCTATAACTAATACAGTGTCTCGTAAATAAACAGACGGTTTAAACTGATTATACAAAGTCAAAGTCAAAGTCAAAGTCAAAGCATTTATTTCAATTAGGCACTTAAAAGGCATTTTTGAACGTCAACATTTACATTTAAACAGAATTGATTCTAGTCGCCCATTCCAAAATGTAGTTTCGTATGGAGAAGAACGGGCAAGAAACTCCACCGTTACTCTTTTAAAATGTTTTACATACAATTTATCATAGTACATTCATTATATAATTATATGTGAAAACGATGCACCCAGAATAAAATTACTATACCAAAAAAGGTAACAAAATGCAACTGAAGCAATAAAGATAAATTAATTCTATGATAGATACATGGTGCCCACATATTTACAAACATTGTAAGAGTAAATATACGATTTTCCTAGAATAATAACAAGAAATAAGTCAGTGTGTGAGTGTAAATCAATGTCATAAATATAATTATTTATTTAATTCAATTAGCAACCAGTTTGATTTTGTCTAGACTCTGGATTGTCCTATGGAGCAGGACCAGCATGTTTCCAAGCATTATTATCTTGGATATAATCCTCTAATTTATAATACGCTTGTTTACAAAGTGTACTTTTAATATGAGTTTTAAATTTCCTTTCATTTAATTGTAATATATCACAAGGTATTTTGTTATAGCATTTAACACAGTACCCCATAAAAGATGAATGTACTTTAGCTAATCTGAAAAATGGTTTATCTATTTTGTCTTTGTTTCTAGTATTAAAATTATGTCTATCACTTATTTTATTAAAAAGATGTAGATTTTTTCTTACATACATGATTTTTTCATAAATGAATTGGCAAGGTACTGTCATAATATTAATCGTTTTAAACAGATTCCCTGAGGGATTCGCGGTGACGTAGATTATAAATGGCTCTGACAGCTCTCTTTTGCAAAATAAAGATGGATTCAATGTCAGCAGCCCGACCCCACAGTAAAATGCCATACGACATAATGCTGTGGAAGTAGCTAAAATAGACCAAACGCGCGGTTTCTACATCTGTTAACTGTCTGATCTTTCTAACAGCATAAGCGGCCGAGCTTAGCCGCCCCGCAAGAGATGTTATATGAGGTCCCCATTGCAATTTATCGTCTAGCGTGATTCCCAGGAACACCGTTTGATTAACAAATTCCAGTTTTTCTCCATTCAATATGATGTCACATTCGCTACTTCTAACATTTGGTAATTGAAATCTAATACATTTGGTTTTTGTGCCATTTAGTACCAAATTATTTACCGTAAACCAATCTTGGACCTGAAGAATAGAGTTATTCACGTCGTCAAGATTTTGTGTACGTCGGTCTATTTTAAATATCAATGATGTGTCATCTGCAAATAACACCATCTTCGGTTGATTTAGAAGTATATACGGTAAATCATTAATGTAAACTAAAAAGAGGAATGGACCCAATATTGAACCTTGGGGAACGCCCATTGCCATTTCAGCCCCTAGTGAGTTTATGCCGTTTACTTGAATTTTAACTTTTCTGTTTTTCAGGTATGATCTTAGTAAATCTAGAGCTGTATTTCTAATCCCATAGTGCTCCAGTTTCAGCAGAAGTGTCTCATGGTTTACGCAATCGAACGCCTTGGAGAGTGGGCACGCCACGATTGCGGCGGTAAGTCCCCTCTTTGAGGAGTGGTTTGAGAGGCGGCATGGCGTCCTCACCTTCCGCCTGACGCAGGTCCTCACCGGACACGGTTGTTTCGGGAGGTTCCTGTTTCGGATAGGGCGGGAGGAAACGCCCGGGTGTTTCCACTGCGAAGATCGCCCTGAGGACACGGTGGAGCACACGGTGGCGATCTGCCCTGCTTGGGCGGAGCACCGCCGTGTCCTCGTGGAGGCGATCGGCGGCGGCGATCTCTCGCGTCCGGCCCTGGTCCAGGCCATGGTACGGAGCGAGAGGGCATGGGGAGCCGTCACCTCCTTCAGCGAAGCAGTGATGCTCGCGAAGAGGGAGGCGGCGCACGTGAGGGAGAGGCAGCATATGCGCCCTCGCGACCCCAGCCGCCGCAGGATACGGAGACGCCCTGGGCGTCGGGAATCCCAGGCCGATTTCCGGCCACCGTAGGCATGGGCTTGCGGACGGCGAGTAATGGGTAGCTCGCTGTCCGGTAAGGACCAAGCCCAAGTCGACGGCGCGTTGTGTTCCACGCGCGCCTCAAAGAGATGTCAGCACAAAAAATGATGGGACCCGCAAGGGTCGATGCCTGCCAGGGGCGCGGGTTTGTTCGAAAGAGACACCACAGCCCCTGGCTTAAGGGCTACTGAAGGAACACGGGTGGGTTTTAGTCAGTAAAAGTCTGACACGCCCTCCTGCTCCACCCAGAGCGGGAGAAGTTATTTGATGATTTCCCACCCAAAAAAAAAAAAAAAAAAAAAAAAAAAAACGCCTTGGAGAGGTCGCAAAAGATTCCAATGGCATCTTTTGCTTCTTCCCAGGCTTTAAAAATGTTTTTTATTAGGGTAACACCAGCGTCAGTGGTACAACGCCCTTTGGTGAAACCGTACTGCTGTTCATGAAAGATGGCATTTTTATTAAAGTGACGTAACATTTGATTGAGAATCAACTTTTCAAATACTTTACTGAGGACTGGCAGAATTGACACGGGCCTATAATTGTTGGGTTCTTTACTATCACCGGATTTGAACAACGGAACTACTTTACTGTGTTTCATGAGATCCGGGAAGACTCCTTGATCTATACTGGTATTAAATATGAAAGCTAAATAGGGCGCAATGGTTTCGATAATAGCACTAAATACTTTTACAGACATTCCCCAAAGATCTTCTGTTGATTTAATTTTAAGATCTTTAAAAGCTTTTATAACAGCTTGGGGGTCGGTATGCTGAAACCTAAACTCCAAAGGGCATGCCGTTACATTCTTCCTGAGTAAAGCAGCAGAACGCGCGGGTGAAGAATTTAAAGCTTCAGTAGTTTTAACAGGAATATTAGCAAAAAAGTTCTCAAATTCCTGAGCTATTTCTACATCTGAGTTGATGGAGCCATTTGCAGTCTCTAAATTAAATTCAGTATTACGCTGTTTTTTCCTACCTGTTTCATTATTTATTATTTGCCAGGTCGTTTTTATTTTATCATCAGCTGATTTTATTTTATTGCTAATATAAAGCGATTTAGCTAATTTGCACACAATTTTAAAAGTTTTTGAATATTTTGAAACATACTGATCGAAGCTTGTATTATTCATTTGTTGCTTTAGGCCATAAAGTTCAAAAAGTTTTTCCCGGCTTTTACGAATACCTGGAGTAGCCCAATCACTAAATAAGAACGTTTTGCAAATAGTTTTAGTCTTTAGTGGGAAAGCTTTATTAAATTGCGTGTTTAATAGTGAGAAGAACTCGGCGTAGAACTCATTTGGGTCACATACATTATTAAAACTCTGAACACATAATGTACTGGCCAAAGAATTATTAAATTTTTCTAAATTTCTACATGTCATTGGCCTAAACCTAATTTGAATTTTTTGTAAAGGCATGTAGGAGCAAAAAGTTATTTACATGAAGACTTAGAAATAAACAGGTCGTAAAATTAAATGGTGATAGAAATAGGAAGCGGTAGCAATTAGCGAGATACAAATTGGCACTGGCTAAATGTTTTTGTTACACCTGCAGAGCGTGTAACAAACACAATAAGACAATGCGGATTTGTGTGAATACACTAACACAAATACATGTCATGTTGTCTCTAATTGGGCGAAACCAGGAAGGGGTGTGGTTTGTCCGTAGCTGCGCCGCCGCAGAAATATCTTCTTAAGTGAGCATGCTTAAAGTTTGTTGATTATACATAAAAGCCATCATTGACGTGTTCACAAAATTTATTATCCTACAGCCGGTTAGAAATACAAAAACTCGAACAACTATTTCAGTTTTTAAAGAATATTTTAGTTTCTTCGGGGTTGTTGGGGACTGTTTTAGGTCTTTGTATCCTCTTTAGCCGTATTTGGACTATTGCTACAAGAAGCTGGTGGTCGGAGCTGCAGTCAGCTCCGGGGAAAGTTGTTGCGTTCGTCACTGAGGTTCTCCATCTTGTCCCTATTAGTATGTAGTCAATTTGGTTCCTACATCTGTCGCCAGGGGAGACCCATGTGTATAATAGTACACTCGTGGTCCCCACCGCAAACAGTCGCTTCGAAACGTACCCAAAAAGTACTCAAAAAGAAAGTCCAGTTATTCTCAAACTTGAAAAAATTACTATTTCGTGTTCTTTTGTTACTTTTTTATTATCATTCATACTTCTCTCCAAAATGAATACATATAAGTGTGGTGCCTGTAATCAACTCCTATCAGATGGAATTCATTGCACAATGTGCTCCAAAGAGCTTCACTTCCACTGTGCAGGAATAACAGAAGCTGGATTCCGCAAGCTTGGCGACAGAAAACTTACATGGCGATGCATGAAGTGTAAGCAGCCTGGACCTACTGGTCCTATTCAATCTCCATCACCGATCCCCAAGGTAGATTCAGAACCACTTATATTAAAAGAGATCAGGGCACTTTCTGATAAACTAGCGCCTCTAGAGTGTCTTAGAGACGAGGTTAAGGCATTAAGACTAGAATTTGCCGATCTGAAATCATCGGTCAATGAGGCTAACTAGGAGCTTAAGGAATTTAATGTTAAAGTAAAAACCCTGGAACACCGTATTGCGAAGGTTGAAAAAGTTCAATCTCAAGTAGAATTATTACACGGCCGGCTCGATAAACTTGAACACGAAGCAAACTCTAAGGAACAGTGGTCAAGAATGAACAACATTGAAATTAAAGGTGTCAAACAATGAGAACCTGTATCGAATATTATCAACCATCGGATCTAAGATATAATATCCTATCTCCAAGAATCAGAACAATTTTGATGTAAGATTACCTACACGTGAAAAAGAGAACACGAAACCCATAATAGTCTGCTTTTGTAATCGCTATGTGAAGGAAGACTTCATAGCAGCAGCCAGAAATGCGTCTAAATCTTCTGCAATAAGGACTAGCCGGCAACCATAAGATTTACGTGAATGACCACCTAACTATACAGAATAAGGCACTTCTATCCAAGACTAAAAAAGCCGCAGCTGAGATGGATTTTCGTTACGTGTGGATCAAGCACGCCAAAATACACATCAAGAAAACCGATACCTCCCCTACCATAGTTATAAAAACAGAAAAGGATCTCTCAAAAGTGAAATAGTGATACTAACTATCATAATAAGTAACATCTCATTTGAAGTGATTCTAAAGTTTGAGAACCGCAAGGTAAAATGTTTTAATAATACTCGCGGATTCCGAGAATTGCCTAACTCGTGCACGTGTTCGACGCACCTGCATTTTTTTTTAGAATATTATTTTAATTTTATTATTTGTTTTTGTTTTGCTAAATGCGATTTTATTATGTTCTTATTAATATTTAATATCTATTGAGCTTTACAACTGCTTGTTACTAAATGGTACTGGTCAACATTAGGTAAATTTCTTGTTGGTTTTGCTGTTTGTTTTCATATTGCTAGCTGTTTAAAGTTGAATGTTTTATGCGCGTTACTGACACCTGTGGCTATTTGTGGCTATTGTTATTTTAAAAAAATTGTTAGGTTTTGGAAGGCTATCGATTGGGCATTGTTGTGTTTGCTAGATTGTGATACGGGTTTGATAAGACATAATTATTCAACTTGCTACTATTGTTATTTTACTAACATAGATATTGGTGAAGGACTTATCAATGGCTCCGCTTAATATTTATTACCAAAACGTACGTGGACTCCGTACAAAAACGAACACCCTATTCCGAAATGTGTGTCTTAAATCTTACGATGTTGTAGTTTTTACAAAAACTTGGTTAGTGGATGATATTTTCAGCAGTGAGTTGTTCGATTCGAGGTATGTGGTATGGAGACGCGACCGCGACTACAGCCGCACCTCACAAACTCGAGGAGGCGGTGTGTTGATTGCCGTGCGGAAAGATTTGACTGTTGTTGAGAGATGTAACTGGCGAAGTTCCGCGGAAGATATCTGGGTAACTATTACTTTAAAGAAGTCTAGACCTCAGGTTACATACAACATACATATCTGTGCCCTTTATCTTTGTAAAGAACATACGGGTAATTCCTATACTGTTCAGCTCCAGAATTTTCAATTAATTTGAATAATTTGATTTTGACCAACCCATTAGATAAATTTATTGTCTTAGGTGACTTTAACTTTGGTAACGAAGTAGAATGGTGTCATACAAATGACAGTGCTGAATTACTACCACAAAACTATTCGAACCGCTATCTCATTGACTTCTTCGATACTAAAAATATGTGTAGCTTATCCCAGTTTAATAATCAAATGACAGACTTTTAGACCTTGCGTTTTCTAATAGGTCCCTGGGTATACACGAATGTCTTGACCCATTAGCAGTACCTATTGATATGCATCACAAACCCTTTACTATTCAAGCTGATTTTGTTCAATTACACTCACTATCAGAAAAAGCCAACACTAAATATCAGTTTCATGAAGGAGACTACACTGCTATCATGTCTGCTCTTGATGACGTTAACTGGGACGAGTTGCTAAGTGCGGAGCCACTAGAGAATGCCGTTAGTTATTTTTATATACCAAAAAAGGCTGTAAAAAGTTCCTAACACCCTTCCTGGTATACCCCTACGTTAATTAAGATCCTTAAAGAAAAATATAAATATCACCGGAAGTTTAAAACATATGGAAATATAATATCTGATTTTCAAACCTTTACTTTATTGCGTCATAGAGCTGCAGAAGTAGAGAAATCTTGTTACCGTACATACATGGATAAAGTAGAGTCATCGATTATTCAAAATCCAAAATTCTTTTGGTCCTTTATAAAGCAAGAGAAGTAATAGTAACTTCCCTAATATGCTGAAGTACCAAGATATAAGCGCAGACACTGGAGAAGAAATCAGTAACTTGTTCGCTACATACTTTCAGTCAACATTTCAAGAAACAGACATAGACCACCAAGATCAAATCACAGCGCCATCTACGAACACATCGAGCATCTGTTCCATAGAGGTATGCCAAGAAAAAGTACTTAAGTTACTTCAAAAGCTCGATCTCTCCAAATCAGGTGGCCCGGATTTAATACCACCTATATTTATTGTCAACAGTGCGAAAAGCCTAGCCAAACCTATCTGTATAATTTTCAAGCGATCTTTAACAGAAGGCATTGTTCCCAAAATTTGGAAATCTGCATTCGTTACGCCAATCTTTAAAAAAGGTGATAGTCACTCGTAAATAACTATCGCCCTATTTCGAAGCTATGCCTATTCTCCAAAGTACTCGAGCGCGTTGTTCACTCTGCAGTTTATTCCGCCTTAAAATGTGACTTTGGTGATGAGCAGCATGGTTTTCTTCGTAAGCGATCCACTACTACTAATCTTATTCTTTGCAACGAATTTATCTCCGAAGGTATGGAGCAACGTGCACAGGTTGATGTAATTTACACAGATTACAGTAAATGTTTTGATCGCATTGACCACAGAATACTTTTACGTAAACTTTCTTCAGCTGGAATTCACGGCGACCTATTTCGATGGTTTTCCTCTTACATTGAAAACAGATCTCAAGCAGTAGTATTACAGGGCTTTACCTCCGGTTGGAATATTATACCATCGAGAGTTCCTCAGGGATCAATTTTAGGGCCGCTTCTGTTCAATTTATTTATATCAGATAAATGTTTTATTAACTCGTACATTCTACTATATGCCGATGACATGAAAATTCTGAAAACGGTACGTAATTCATCTGACACATCACTACTCCAAGAGGATCTTAATAGGTTTGTAAATTACTGTGCACTAAACAAACTCCAACTAAATGTATCGAAATGCTTTCACATAACTTACGAGTATACACGGCAAAAAAAGACAATTGGTTCAGGGTACGCATTGAATAACCAAACGATCACTAAGGTGACCAGTATTAGGGGACTTGGGCGTTATCCAGGACGATAAACTCGTATTCGAAATGCAAATTGACGAAATCGTTAAGAAAGCTTCCAAGTCCCTGGGTTTCATCATAAGGTCAACTACTTGCTTTAGCTCTCTAAAACCAATAAAAATACTGTTCTGTTCGTATGTACGCAGCCAGCTAGAATATGCATCTGAAGTATGGAACCCACAGTATGATGTGTATAAGTCCCGAATAGAAAATATACAGAAAAAGTTTTTATGATATCTAGATTATAAAACGAGGCAATACTCAATGGATTACACTCATCGTTGCAAAAGATACTATTTCCTACCGCTGGAAAACAGACGCCATTTTAATTAATGATATTACTTTCTTATTAAATATCGCCAATAGCTCCATCGATTGTTCCCAACTCCTCTCAAAATTATCGCTCCGAGCACATCACGTAGGTTTTAGGCAGCGGCCACTTGTCCACGTTCCATTCGCGTCAACAAACTACCGACGGAATGCCTACTTCTCAACGTACCGCAACTAGTTTCAATAATCTTCCCTCTCACTTAGATGTTGATTTATTTAGAACCAGTCCAAGCACATTTAGGCAACGCTTTAAATAAGGAATACTTTGGTAAAGACAGTAATACCAATACTCCTAGTTAAAGCACATGAAATTGCATTTTGTTTATTTTTTTTCTTTTTCTAGTTTATAAGTATGTAATAAGTGAATTTAATTTTTTTAATAGTTAGAAGGAATAATTTGTTATGTTTGTTTGTTGTAAGCAGATTTTATTGTATTTTTGTCTGTTTTTTTTTTAACTTTAGGTACATAGTTTTTAATTTGTGGAAGCTTGTAAATGGCAACTATAAGCGCTATTTTTTTTTAAAGTATATATTAGACTGTAAGCTTTCTGAAGAATAAATAAATAATCTGCGTAGTGATGGGTAACTCATCAATTTTATGTGAGGATGAGGGAGCCCCTCAATTTGCTTCGTGAGGTCCTCACGAGGGACCCCTCATTTGAGGTGAGGAATCATACGACGGCGTATTCGCCTCACGACTCGCGAGCCCGAGCCGAACTCAAACGAAGCTCCAAGTGAGCGAGGCGGGCGGGTGCAACGACGACTCACGAGTACTCACGAGTCACGACTCTCCGATAATCCGATTATTCACGCCTCACTCTCTCACACACATCATTTTCTTTCGCTTATAAATTTTAGACCGCCAAAATAAACGAATCAATGACCCTTTATTACCAATCTAATGCTAATGCTTTTAGAGTTCATAATGATTAATCGTAGCTGAAATAATTTTAAATAATGTTTACTGTGCCACGGGCCCACGGTGTTGTCCAAACTTCAAGATCACACCTCACCTCACTCATTCTCAATTCTCCATACAATTTTTGAGTCGGTCCATTCGCTCACTGAGCTCACTCAATTACTCAATCCTCATTCGCGAGTCACGAACTCGCTTGCCTCGATTTCCTGAGATGAGGGGTGATGAGGAATGAGGTGGTTCAATATTGAAATTCGAGTAACTCTTTTAATTTGCGATCACGAGTACCTCATGAGTGAGGGACGCATCACTAAATCTGCGGATATGATGTTGAAAGCAAGTGTTGGAGATGGTAACATTTTCTTCACAACATAACTGTAACAGTCGTTCACTTCTATCATTACGTTCCTCGATTCCGTGTTCGCCTGCAACACGACGAAGATAGTCGTCGTCCTTGGTAACTCCAACTTTGGCATTGAAATCCCCTAAGATAATCGTGACTTCTCGCTTTGAAAGTCCTCTGAGTGTCGCAGTCAACGTATCGTAAAAGCCCTCCGCTTCTTCTTCAGTTAACTGTGCTGTGGGAGCATATACCTGCACGATGTTAAGCTTGCACGGTACGATGCTAAGTTTGAGAGTCAATATCCGATCGCTCACTGGGTTATAGCCCAAAACGTACTTGCTCATAGTGCGTGGCACGATGAAAGCCACTCCTCTGCTGCTTTCGTCTTCAGGGCCCGAGAAACACACTGTACTTCCAGAGTCAGATGTAAAATGACCCTGACCTTTCCAGTGTGTCTCGCTTAGCCCTAGCAGGTGAACATTCTTCCTCTGCATCTCGTTCTCCACAATCTGTAGTTTACCCGGTTGGTTGAGGCCGCGTACATTGCACGTTCCGATGCGGTGGGGATAGCGGATTGATATTATGGTGTTAAGTTCATCAGTAACAGAGTTTCCATGCGGCGCCTGATGAGATTCACGAGCGCATGGCCGGTAGCACATTTCACACCCCCTCTCGCGGGAAGGTAGCGCCGGGCGTCAGCCGGATTGCCAGACATACTAACTAACATTCCTTGACTTTCCATGCTGACTCTCTTGGGAAATAGAAGCAGTGGTTTCCCGTTGCCTTCTGCCCCAGACATTTCAGTAGTTATTTAGACTTCAGGCCGTTGTTGCCTCTGCAGTCGGTTGCCCAGCTGGTGGTGTGGTTATACCGCACTACGGAATTTAATTTATATGTTATGAATTATTCCAAATTATTTAAAAAAGTGTGTTGGATGGCCAAGTCGCATTATTTGAGTTCAAAGATTAAAAACAGTAGTAATGTAATTAAAACGACTTGGAATATTATTAATAGTGAAACGGGAAGGTCTAGCAACCGATATACTGACTACAGCCTGTCTATCAATGACAACATAATCACATCAGACTCGCAAGTCGCCGCGGCTTTTGAAAATTTCTTTACAGATATTCCCGTTTCAACTACAAAATCACTAAACTCATCACCTTCTGTTGCTGAGTCTTCTCTTAAGGAAAATGTTAATGTTTGTGATTCAGAGTTTCATTTTGAACATATTAGCTGTAGAGATATAATTAAAACCTTTCAAACTTTAAATGTAAAAAAGACTGCATATCTGTGGGGTAAGTCTGTAGAAGTTGCTAAGTCTATTATGGACATTGTAGCACCTACTTTAGCTCTAATATTTAATAATTGTATTGACTGTGGGGAGTTTCCTGATCTAATGAATAATAGTAAAATAATACCTTTGTTTAAATCAGGTAGTACATCAGACCCCTCTAATTATAGACCTATTTCAGTACTACCTACCTTTAGTAAAAATTTTGAGAAATTAATTTTAGAACAATTGCAAAGATTTTTTAATAAACATAATTTATTACATAGCAAACAGTTCGGTTTCACAAGGGGTCGTTCAACTACCGATGCCAGTGTTGAACTCTTAGGGCATATTTACAATACATGGGAAAATAAATACGATGCCTTGGGCATTTTTTGCGATTTATCTAAAGCTTTCGATTGCGTGCTTCATGAAACTCTAATCAAGAAACTTCGCCACTTCGGGATCCGGAACACCGCTCTGGATCTTCTTATTTCATACTTGTGTAATAGGATTCAGTGTGTTGATGTAAACGGAAAAAGATCTCCGGGATCCGTAGTGTCAATGGGAGTCCCACAGGGCTCTATTCTTGGTCCTTTCTTGTTTCTTATTTATATTAATGACTTGCCTTACCTCATAAAGGATAATCATGATATAGTGTTGTTTGCGAATGACACTTCACTTTTGTTTAGACTTAAACGTCAGCAACTTGTTAATGACGATGTAAATAGCGCAATCTCAAAAGTAATTCACTGGTTCAATGTTAATAATTTACTTCTTAATGAAAAAAATACCAAATGCATTAAGTTTAGGCTACCGCACGTGAAAATTAATATGTTGATAAAGGGCGAAGAATTGAATCCGAAAAGTTAAGCCAAGTTTCTTGGGCTTAACTTTGGATGCCAAGCTTCAGTGGGGCCCACATATAGCTAAATTGTCGAAAAAGCTAAGCTCTGCAGCATACGCTGTTAGAAAAAATCGTAATTTAACTGATGTAGAGACAGCGCTTAGTGTACTTTAGCTATTTTCATAGTGTAATGTCGTATGGTATTCTATTGTGGGGAAATGCCGCCGACATTCAGACTATTTTTGTCTTGCAGAAAAGAGCTGTCCGATCAATTTATAAATTAAGTCCGAGACACTCTCTCAGAGATAAATTTAAGGAGATAAATGTAATGACTGTGCCTTCACAGTATATTTATGAAAATCATTTATATGCTCATAAAAATATTAAATTGTTTAAAAAATACAGTTATATCCATAGTATAAATACTAGGAACAAACACAAATTTGTTGTACCATCAACAAGGCTCAAGAAAATAGGTGGGTCATTCAGATGTCAATGTATACGCTTTTATAATAAACTTCCAAGCCATGCTCAAGATCTAAGTCTCAATAAATTTAAATCATTCATCAAACGTAAGTTGTGCCTGAAAGCCTTTTATACCGTTAAAGATTATATTGAGGACAAAAAAGCTTGGGATTGACCTGCTCCAATTTTGTATACTGAATGTTGTTTTTTATCTTTGTTTAGCTCTTTGACATTTGATTATTATTATATACACTTTGACATTTGATTATTATTATATGCACTTTGACATGAATATTTACTTTGAGAAGTATAATATTATTTTTGTTTTAATTATTGTGAATGTGAGGACTATGTGGTATTTTTGTTTTTGTGTTTCGGCTCTTTCTCAGTTCGTTTTTAATGTTAATCTGGCAGTTTGAATACTTTATGCGGCCTACACAAATGTCCTTTCTTCGGTATTGTTCGTCAAATCGTTGAGATCCTCAAGTTCTGAGTTGAGCCGTATGATTACTGATACATGCGTGCACTGAATGGACAGGTCCAATCAACTTGTGTAGTTCTTTCCTCAAAAGACCATTTCAGACACCAATCCACATGGTCTTCACATGATCTGACCAAGAGTATGTCTGGACTTTAAAATAGACTGTGACCTCTGAGTTTGTTTCGGCCTTTCTTCTCAGAGTAGTAAGATAGGAAACGCCGACCTCATCTAGTTTAAAAAAATATGATTGACGTGTAAAAGTATTTGTACAAACCTACTTACAGAAATAAAATCATTTATCATTTAAAATATGCCACATACTTTGTCTGATAGAAACTGTCTAAACTTTGAGCTCGTGAAAGTAGTGCCTCTATCTGTTATTACTCGTGAAGGTACCCCGAACAAACTAAAATATTCTTTAAAAACTGAAATAGTTGTTTGAGTAGGATAATAAATTTTGTGAACACGTCAATGATGCTTTTATGTATACTCAACAAACTTTAAGCATGCTCACTTAAGAAGATAATTCTGCGGCGGCGCAGCTACGGACAAACCACACCCCTTCCTGGTTTCGCCTAATTAGAGACAACATGACATGTATTTGTGTTAGTGTATTCACACAAATCCGCATTGTCTTATTGTGTTTGTTACACGCTCTGCAGGTGTAACAAAAACATTTAGCCAGTGCCAATTTGTATCTCGCTAATTGCTACCGCTTCCTATTTCTATCACCATTTAATTTTACGACCTGTTTATTTCTAAGTCTTCATGTATAATCAGTTTAAACCGTCTGTTTATTAACGAGACACTGTATTAGTTATAGAAATAAATAAATTTGATAAATAATGGGTATACAATTAAAATATTTAATACGTATGATTTATACAAATTTATTTTGATACACTTTATTTAAAGTCAAAAAACTTGATATTTTTTTCAAAATAAAAATGTGCGATATGTTAATAAAATATGTATTTACTAGGTGTAGGTAACAGAATATACGCAAAACCAAAAAGTAGTTTGTTCCTAATTGACTAGTGAATCGATTTCAGTAACTTTAAACACAAGTGTTTTTTTTTTTTCAAATGTATGTTTTTTGCCATACCTACCACTGATTGAGCCAAAGAAAATTGAATCTTATTTCAAAGTTTTAAGACTTAATTTTAAATGCATAAAGCAATGCTTTCAACACATTTCTTTTTTTTAATACTAACAGTTAGCGTTAAAAAAAAGTTTTGGCCATTGTGTTATGCTTTTAACTCAATACTCTAATTGTTGTATGAGGTTTTGCGCATTTAACGTTACACGTTGTAGGTATATCAATAGTCAGTTGCATAATTTAATAATTGTGTGTCCCTTTGAATTAGGAACTCTGGTCGATCTGTACTTTAACAGTTATTTAAGCATTGTTCTGTTAAGGAAGGTGTGTTATAATTATTAATGAATAATAAAACTTTTATTCAACACACTTGCTCATAAAATGTTCTATTTTCAAACTGTGACTTCATTACTATTATTCACTAGTGAGTTATAGAATTGGTTGAGTTGCTTAGTTCTTAGTGAGTTATAGGTTGTTTTTTAATTGGTTGAGTTGCTTTGTTCTTAAAAACGACGATGGTGATGATGATGATGATGATGATGATGATGATGATGATGATGATTTCGATGACGACGGTGATGATGACGATGATGATGGCGATGACGATGACGATGACATGACGATGACGATGACGACGACGATGACGATGATGACGATGACGATGACGATGACATGACGATGACGATGACGACGATGACGATTACGATGACGAATATGATGACTTGACGATGACGATGACGACGATGATGATGACGATGACGTTGAAGATGACGATGACGATTACGATGACGATGACGATGATGATGACGATGATGATGACGATGACGATGATGATGATGATTTTGTAGTATTATTTTCTTCGCAAGTGTGTTGAAAAACGTCGTATGATACACGTGTGTATTGATGATTATCGTCCTCGGCTCTCTTAAGACCCGAGCCACTAGGCGAGGGTCTCAATGGCGCCTCAGCGATAATCACCAATGTTACACACTGGTACCAAAATGTACTATAATATCATTATGCGTAAATAAATTTATACTTGTGAACGTTATGCTTAGTAAGCTTTAGAATGTCATGCTTAATAAATTTATGCTTTAGAATGTTATGCTTAATCATTATTATGATTAGAAAAATTATGCGTAAAAAATTATGCGTAAGCTGTTTATGCGTAAATAATATTATGCGAAAATATAACTAGGACAAACAAAAGTATGCCAACTTATTAGGTCTTAAAATTTTATGCAAATGGATAGGGAACAACTGATGGAGCTACTGAAGGTAACAGAAACCTTCAGTAGTGCCATCAGGATGGAATTTGGTGTGGACAAATGTGCAGTCATGCATGTAAAGCGAGGAGGAATTGTAGAATCCGTGGGAACCCAACTTACGGATTCTATACACCTTAGAACCCTCTCCTCAACCGAAACCTACAAGTATTTGGATATGTCGGAAGCACTAGGCATCAATGCTGACAACATGAAACAATCGTTGAGGGAGCGCTTCTTTGGCCGCCTGAATAAAGTGGCAAATAGTCTTTTATCAGGCGGAAACAAAGTGCGTGCCTTCAACGGTTGGGTCATGCCGGTATTGATGTATTCTTTCGGCATACTCAAATGGACTCAAACGGAACTAGACGCCCTGGACAGGAAGGTCCGTACATTGCTGACGGCATATCGGATGCATCACCCACGGTCATCAGTGATGAGACTGTACATCTTAAATGCTAAGACCCTCCACAACCGCGAGATTTGCAGTCTCAGGGAATATTTCCTTCACACTGACGTGGGGATGCATCGAGATATGGTCGCAGTGGACAAGGGCCTCACCCCGCTCTCCTTGGCGAAAGAGAACTGGCGCAAACCTGCAGTACTGGATACTAACGATCGTAAGGAAGTAT
Source organism: Polymixis flavicincta (assembly GCA_949987655.1). Lineage (NCBI taxonomy): Eukaryota > Metazoa > Arthropoda > Insecta > Lepidoptera > Noctuidae > Polymixis > Polymixis flavicincta. Next base: position 957,528 of record OX465171.1, on the reverse strand, counting down.
GGCAAAGCAAAGAGCTTCACGGACGCTTTTTCCGGGCTCTTCATGGGCCTGATGTAGACTTTTTGGCGTCTGTATCCTGGCTACGTTTCGGCGACCTCTTCGGAGAAACCGAAGGTTTTGTCTGTGCGATTATGGATGAAGTTATCATGACGAACAACTACCGGAAATACATTGTCAAGGATGGTACGGTTGACATCTGTCGGGCATGCCACCGTCCCGGTGAATCAATCCGACATATCGTTTCCGGTTGTTCTCGTCTTGCTAACGGCGAGTATTTGCACAGACACAATCTAGTAGCTAGGATTATCCACCAACAACTTGCTTTGCAGTACAACCTTGTGGAGTCTGAAGTACCATACTACAGGTATGTGCCCGACCCAGTTCTTGAGAATGGTCACGCCACATTGTATTGGGATTGATCTATCATCACTGACAGGACTATTGTAGCCAATAAGCCTGATATTGTGGTGATAGATCGACGAGAGCGTCGTGCAATGATTGTTGATATTGCTGTCCCCCATGACGAGAATCTCGTGAAAGCTGAGCAAGATAAGAAAATCAAATATCTTGACTTAGCTCGCGAGGTTGTCGACATGTGGGACGTGGACTCAGCAATCATTGTACCGATAATCATAACAGTAAATGGCCTAGTAGCGAAGAGCCTCGACCAACATCTCAGGAGGCTCTCATTGCACGGCTGGATCAAGGGCTTGATTCAGAAAGCAGTACTCCTAGACACAGCACGCATAGTCAGGAGGTTCCTTTCTCTAGAGCCCTGACCACCGGCATCTTGGACCCTGCTCCTGATGCCGATGGGCCACTATTTTTTATATTTTTAAATGTTTTTTAAAAAAAAATTTGTAAAAATATTTAAAAATATACGAAATAAGTATAAAAAATGAAATAAAGGATAATATAAAATTCAAATAAATGTCAAAAGGTATCTGTCAAAAAGTTATTAATATTGTAATAGCATTTTTCTGTTAATATACCTACTTCGAATCTTGTTTTTAAATTCATTTGTTGTCATAGCCCTATAAGACTATGGTATTTTGTTGTATATTTTCGGGGCCATACAGAAAAAGCTTTTCCCCATGAGGGCAGTTTTTGCTGAGTGCAAGCAAAGTTGGCTATTGTCACGTCTGTTGCGCGGAAAAGTGTCAGAAAGTTTTGGAAAGAGATGTGGGATTTTTTTTTTTTTCTGGTTGGGAAATCATCAAATGACTTCTACTGCTGAGTAGAGCAGGAGGGCGTGTCAGACTTTTACTGACTAAAACCCACCCGTGTTCCCTCAGTAGCCCTTATGCCAGGGGCCGTGGTATCTCTTTCGAACAAACCCGCACCCCTGGCAGGCATCGGCCCTTGCGGACCCCACCTGTGGTTGCTGACATCTTTGACGGCGCGCGTGTGGAACACAACGCGCCGTCCCATCTACCACTTTTCATCCGCAGGGGATAGGGAGAGCGGCTGACGCTATACCGACACTCCTCTTCCCCTGCGGCCCCACCGCGTCCGCCATCAAACGGTGGCGGCCCCGTCCAGGCCACGGAAGGGAAGAGCGCTGCTCAGAAGCACCGGCACTCCTCCTCTACCGCAGCCCGTAACCCTCAGCCGCGATGCCTCCCATTCGACATCGCGGCCCACCTCAGTTGCGGTGCACCTCACCGCAACCTACTTTTTGGCCGCTACGTCGTCGGCTTTGAGGCAAAAGCCCTGACGAGCGGCCCCACCCTTGGGTTCCTCTTGGCTTCACCGTGGGTGGGAGACCACGGTTACTGAGCCCCCCGCAACGACAATGCGGGAACCCACTCGGGGGGGAAGAGATGTGGGTTACACTTTACAAACGTTGCAACTTCAAAAATATATATTGATGGTTAAGTTAATAAGTTGTATTTTTAAACAACTTTCGGGTTATGAATTTTTGTTTCCTGATTTGCGCTAAATGTTAACACTGGTAATTGATGATTTGAAGTGCTCTGTACAGGGTTTTCAGAATCAGGAGAGGAGTCTCTTGTCCCAGTTATAAAATTGGTGGCTTTTTCTGTTAATTTCGACTAATTCCTTTTTATACATGTGTTTTTTTTTTTGTTTCGTCTTGAGCTTATCTTCTTTCTTAAGTTTTTCGTCTTCTTTTTGCTTCAATTTCTTAATGACATCTAAATATGTAAAAACTTCAGCACCACTAGCAGCTGTGTTTTTTTTGTATTGTGACTTTACTTTCATGTCTTTTTATTGTACTTAAGAGCAATTCTTCGAATGAAGTTTTATATGACATTACCGGTGTATCAAACGAATCCCTTGACTTAGTGGACGGAATAGTTGAGGCATGACAATGTTGGGTTACCGATGCGTCACTGCACGTGATCAAGCCCTCGTTAATTTTTTCAAACATATTGATAACAACGCTGAGGGGCTTGAAATCGTTGATGTAGCATCGATGGCAGTATTGTTTTGTTTTTTGCACCTCTTCAGAGTGCTTTGGTCCAATTTATCTTCTTATACAACTGTTCTATCCAAAGGAAATATTCGACCTTTTTTAAAACCATTTATCAATATTTTTTGGTCTAAGCTGCGCCAAACTTCTCCAACAATAATAGAAAACTCCTTTTTCGATAGCTTTTGCCCGTAATTGCATCTTTGCCATTTCATCATTCTGTTGTCCCACTTATCTTTGAAGGGTTTAAATACCGACAAGTCGAGTGGTTGCAGCAAATGACTGGTATGGGGAGGTAGTTTGATAATTGTGACATTGTTTTGTATTGCTGTTTCTATGACCGCCAATTGAATGTGTGTGCTGTGCCCATCAAAAATTAACAGAGTTGGTTCGTCTGTTGAACCTAGCATTGGTATGAACCTCTTTGAAAAGAAGTCAGCGAAAGCCTTGCTTTCTATCCAGACATTTTTTGTAGCCATATACAGAGTTCCTGGGTAAGCGTCAGGTGATGTCCATTCGTTCCACACATTCTTGCCTTTATATATAATAAATGGTGGTCCTTTTTCCCCAGCAGCGTCGCTGGCAAAGAGCACAGTTGTGTTTTCTTTTCCTGTAGTGGCAGTTGTTCTCGTCGACACATATCCCCGTTCACCCACAACTTTTGTCTTTTTAGGGTCATTAGAATAGCTAGTTTCGTCAATATTCCATATTCGTTGGGATTTATTTTGCAGTTGTAGTTTTTGTATGGTCTCTTCAAGAATATTGAAATAATCATTCAACACAAATGGATCTGCAGCCTGTTTTCTGGCATATTCGACAGCTTGTGGTTTTTTTATAGACAGATTATGTCTACTAACAAAATCAGCAAACCAGTCATAACCAGGAATTCCATATTTAAATGGTAGTTTCATGTTGTTCTGTTTAACATATTCTGCAAAAAGCTCCACCACTTCTTTTCGAGATAATCCAAACCCGTTCTTTTCCATAATACGAATGAGATTTACAAGTGTTTTTCAGTATCTGCAGTCAGAGCTGTTGGTCTTCCCAAACTATTCGATTTCTGTCCTCGTCGACCTGAAATATGATCAAATAACGTTGCTCGTGGAATTTTATATTGACTACTAGCAGCGTAAAATGTAGTTCCGTTTCGGATAGCCGCTAATGCTTTTTGTAAAGTTTCTTGAGTCTAACTCGGTCCATCTGCCTTTTTTACAAAATTTCGCACCATGGTCCGGGAAAAAAAAACATGACACCTGAAGGTTGTAAACCTCTGACCTAAGCAAGTGCGTCGTAGTGCCGCGCTTGCCCCATTCATGGTAGCCGCACTTTCCCAAACAATAATATTTGAGGTTAGGTTTTTAAACCGGCAATTATACCGTATTTTGCTAGATACAAATGAAATAACTACGTAAAGACGAAGCTTAGGATTCAAAGAAAACACTTACATACTACAGATCAGCTCATTTCTTAGAAAAACAGATTTTTTTAGCACAACACACAAATCTCAGTGTAAAATAAAAATGGCGTCAAATCCTCTTTCATTCAAGTGACGCCCCCAATCTCTTTTCCTGGAACTAATTTTGTTTCCCCTATCGTTACTAGATGGCGATTTTATCAATATCATTGCTAATTTTTTGTATATGGATGCTCACCGCACTTGCCCCAACTGACCTTTAGTGAAAAATAACTTTAATTTCGGAAGGCGGTGATTTTGGATATGTATTTTATTAATATCTTATCACTGCCTTCCGAAATTAAAGTTATTTTTCACGTTCTAGTGTTTTTTGGAAGTCGGTTGTTTTTTTTTTTTTTCACTTTTTAGTTACAGTACCTACACCACACCTATTCGAAATTTCATCATCCTTGGGGTCAAAACAATGCATATTTATGCTATATCAGCAATCTCGGTTAATTTGCTGCAATTTTTCGAAGAGTTCCGTTGTCTGTCTCCGAAACGCATCATCCGCAGCAACGTATATATGAAATTTAAACGGGACCATTTCGAAATAAACCCCTTTCGACGAAAAAAAGAATTTTGCAAATCGGTCTTATGACGGAGTTATGCCCGAACCTCTACCTAACTCCTAACCGTTAAAGAGTTGTACCTTCCTTCGTCAGCTCAGCGTCATGAGATGATGATAACCATATGCAAATGTCTCAATAGCTTTACAAAATATATGACAAACTTTGTTTACACCTACAAAATTTGAGGGTTGCCCTCAATTTCCCTGGGACTCCATCATCAGATCCTGACTTGGTGCCAATGGGACCACCTCAGGAGTATACTCTTTCAAATAAAAAGAGAATTTTGAGAATAGGTCCATAAATGGGGGAGAAATTGATGAACATACATAAAAAAATCCTCTTTTATTGGAAGTCGGTTAGAAACGGTCCGTAACTTCGAGAGTCATATGTTCGATTAATGGAAAGTCGACTGATCGATTGTTCGAATTGAATTTATTGCGAAACAACGTTTTGTCGCCAAACGCTTTGAGGCGCGCGTGGAACACAACGCGCCATCGACCCGGGTTTGGTCCTTACCGAACAGCGAGCTACCCATTTCTCACCGTCCACAAGCCCACGCCTTCGGTGCCCGGGAATCAGCCTGGGATTGCCGACGCCCAGGGCGTCTCTTGCGGAGGTTGTCTCTTGAGGACGCAAATAGGGCTCTCCCTCACTTGCGCCGCCTCCCTCTTCGCGAGCATCACTGCTTTGCAGAAGGAAGCGACGGCTACCCATGCACTCTCGCTCCGTACCACGGCCCGGGCCAGGGCCGGACGCTAGAGATCGCCTCCACAAGGAAACGTTGGTGCTGCGCCCAAGCCGGGCAGACCTCCGCCGTATGCTTCACCGTGTCCTCAGGGCGATCTTCGCAATGGAAACACCCGGGCGTTTCCTCCCGCCTTATCCGAAACAGGAACCTCCCGAAACAACCGTGTCCGGTGAGGACCTGCGTCAGGCGGAAGGTGAGGACGCCGTGCCGACTCTCAAGTCTCTCAAAGAGGGGACTTACTGCCGCAATCGTGGCGTGCCCAAGAATTAGAGCTAGTTGAGTATCTATATTTCATATGGATAATCAGTTTTTTGGACTGACGAAAACGGAACTCTTGAAACTAGTGTACCAATAATATGCTGAAAGAAACAATATTACACACCCTTTTAAAAATGGAGCCGCAGGTGAAGATTGGTACGCTGGCTTCAAGATGGGTCATTCGGAAGTTAGCCTGCGCCATCCCTATCCGCTTTGCCCAAAAGCCCTACCTGCTTTAGGCCCCCCCCTACGGGTAAAACGGGTAATTCGAATGGTAAAGTTTTTTGTTATTTTTGTATTCATAATGTACAAAACTAATAAATATGTCATTTATTTTATGGTCCTTGATAACTAAACATTTCAAAATGTACAAATAAAAGTTCAATTTGTATCTAAAAACTGGTTTTTTTTAATCATCAACCTTAGCTTACCCATTTTGGGCAGACCTCCCCTATTTTTAATGCAGTTGAAAGAGTTCCGACATAACATTGTATGAATTGCGCAAAGTAATAACAAATTGAATAACTTGTTTTTTTAATACATTTTCAAGTATATAACACATTGAAATATAGTTTTTGACTTTTCAATAGAACTGCACAAGTAACAAGTCCCTCTCACGCCGATAAAACGGAAATAATAATAATTATTAACATTTAATACCTTTATACAGTGCCGGTCAAAGTGCCTAGCGCGTCCGCTGCGTTTTGTATAGCGGCGGTATCACATAACTACAGAACATCGTGAAAATTGGGGAGGCAGTGAAAGTGTTCATATGTAACTAAACTTATAGACCCGATGGACCATAATTATGTCGGAGAGAGGAAAATATTAAAGTTAATAGACATAAATTGTTGTTCGACATTTTTTTTATTTCCAAATTATTTCATAAAATAGCAATAATACATTTTAAAAACCAAAAAGAAGATAATTATGAGTACGAAATTACTTCTTGTTAACAATAATAATTCATAAAGAGCTCACACCGGTCGTGCCTATTAAAAAATCATCTCATAAACTAGTGAGCATAGCACGCGCCTATGTGAGTGTCACACCTCTATACATTATTACACTAACACGAACACTAATAAAATATGTTTCGTGCATTTTATTGGTCAAAACGCATGCATTGTGCGATCGAGTCGTGAGCCTTGCTACGCGATTATCACCTTAAAGGTGAGCTTGCGGAAGGTTTGTCAATTGTACATACAAATTTAAAAGGATGCCGTTTGGATTGACAAACGCTGCATCCACCTTTCAAAGGCTGATAGACTTGCTACGCTGTGGCGCCTCACTTAGAAATGTCACTGTATTAGCTTACCAAGATGATTTAGGTACTCGTGATATCACAAGGTTTCGATCAGAACGTCGCCGACTTACGTGCAGTTTTTGAGAGGTTGCGCATGTTCAAACTTTGCGCCAACCGCGAAAAGTGTGTTTTTGCGCGCGAAGAAGTGAAATACTTGGGTCATGTCATCACTCGGGATGGGATATCGCCTGATCATGACAATGTTCGCGTTGTGGCGGACACTAAAGCGCCGATTTTATTGTCTTGCGCGACGTGCCAACGATACAAGTCGTCAAACATGAAGCCTTCAGGACTTTTACAGACTCCAGTGTTAAAACAAAGGGGAGAAGTTTTGGCAATCGACTTGTTTGGACCACACCCTCCTTGAGAGAAGGGGGAGAAGTACATTTTGCTTGTAGAAGATACAGCTATTCGGTGGGTCGAGCTTTTTGCTCTTGTTAACGCTATCTCAGTAGTCTGGGAGCCTAAAAAGGCCACATCAAGCAATTCCTCTAAAAGCAATTCATTTCCTGAATTCCCTCCTTAGCAATTCCTCTAATTTTCGTAAAATGGGGATACAAGTTAGCTGAATCATATTCAATTCATATCAGAATCATATTTAGTGTAAATGTTACCGCATGCAAAAAATAAAGACCGTAATTTTAACGGTAAATATTTCTTTAAAGTTTTCGTTTATCAAATTGGTTTTTTATTTTTTATTTCTACAACTGAAATGTTATTTCATTATAATAACCTTCAATTTGATTAAAATACCGCAGATAAGCCCTGAAAAGGGAAACAAGAAACAATAAAAACTTAATAAACTGGCAACGCGTACAAAAAAGTTTTTAGTTTATCCCTTGAGTTATGTCATTTATGTTGACGTGGGGAATTTAAAACTTCAGTTTTTCGTGAGCATAATAATATAAAATACTAATTTCGTGCAAATTGCATCATTTTTTAAATAGCAAAGTAAGTGCATACTTGATTATCTTAAAGTTTTTTTTTTTTTGTTGGGTGGGAAATCATAAAATAACTTCTCCCGCTCTGGGTGGAGCAGGAGGGCGTGTCAGACTTTTACTGACTAAAACCCACCCGTGTTCCTTCAGTAGCCCATATGCCAGGGGCTCTGGTATCTCTTTCGAACAAACCCGCACCCGTGGCAGAAACCAGCCAAGTGCGAGGGGAAATAAGATGAAATTGTGATGTTGCATACTATGAGAAATGTGAAATATGAAATTCAAATACTTACAACAGACCAATCTTTGGGGCATTTGGTTGTGCCTCTACCCACTTCCCTGAGCATTGAGCAATCCAGCCAGCTCAGACCATTGGCGAGATGACTCTGCTCTACCTCGGGCAGTATTATTATAACCCCGAGCCCTAGCCAGGTTGGGGTTACGCTCCAAGAAATCGAGCAGAATGTTCCACTGGGAATCAGATACTCTAGCTGCACGTCTCTCCATTCCTACAAAATATTACGTACATTTGAATTTGTACAGCGATAAAATTAAATATTGATCTAAGATAATCAAGTATGCACTTACTTTGCTATTTAAAAAATGATGCAATTTGCACGAAATTAGTATTTTATATTATTATGCTCACGAAAAACTGAAGTTTTAAATTCCCCACGTCAACATAAATGACATAAACTCAAGGGATAAACTAAAAACTTTTTTGTACGCGTTGCCAGTTTATTAAGTTTTTATTGTTTCTTGTTTCCCTTTTCAGGGCTTATCTGCGGTATTTTAATCAAATTAAAGGTTATTATAATGAAATAACATTTCAGTTGTAGAAATAAAAAATAAAAAACCAATTTGATAAACGAAAACTTAAGAAATATTTACCGTTAAAATTACGGTCTTTATTTTTTGCATGCGGTAACATTTACACTAAATATGATTCTGATATGAATTGAATATGATTCAGCTAACTTGTATCCCCATTTTACGAAAATTAGAGGAATTGCTAAGGAGGGAATTCAGGAAATGAATTGCTTTTAGAGGAATTGCTTGATGTGGCCTTTTTAGGCTCCCAGACTACTGAGATAGCGTTAACAAGAGCAAAAAGCTCGACCCACCGAATAGCTGTATCTTCTACAAGCAAAATGTACTTCTCCCCCTTCTCTCAAGGAGGGTGTGGTCCAAACAAGTCGATTGCCAAAACTTCTCCCCTTTGTTTTAACACTGGAGTCTGTAAAAGTCCTGAAGGCTTCATGTTTGACGACTTGTATCGTTGGCACGTCGCGCAAGACAATAAAATCGGCGCTTTAGTGTCCGCCACAACGCGAACTTTGTCATGATCAGGCGATATCCCATCCCGAGTGATGACATGACCCAAGTATTTCACTTCTTCGCGCGCAAAAACACACTTTGCGCCAACCGCGAAAAGTGTGTTTTTGCGCGCGAAGAAGTGAAATACTTGGTCTGATAATACAATGGTCTGAGCTGGCTGGATTGCTCAATGCTCAGGGAAGTGGGTAGAGGCACAACCAAATGCCCCAAAGATTGGTCTGTTGTAAGTATTTGAATTTCATATTTCACATTTCTCATAGTATGCAACATCACAATTTCATCTTATTTCCCCTCGCACTTGGCTGGTTTCTGCCACGGGTGCGGGTTTGTTCGAAAGAGATACCAGAGCCCCTGGCATATGGGCTACTGAAGGAACACGGGTGGGTTTTAGTCAGTAAAAGTCTGACACGCCCTCCTGCTCCACCCAGAGCGGGAGAAGTTATTTTATGATTTCCCACCCAACAAAAAAAAAAAAACTTTGCCGGTTTTTTTTTTAATATATAGGTACATATTGTTTTGCAGTATGTCAGTAACTACTATTACAGTGCCTCTGCCATGTCGAACTCGGCAGACAAGATACTGCAGTGTGTGGGATTTATAACCCTACAGCTATTTATTCATATAGCGATTAAGAATATTGATGACTATTGAAAACGATGATATTACTAATTGTAATTATAACGTATTTTAGGTCGCCCTCTGACTCCACTGGATGAGGCTCGGAGAGTTTTGTCTTCTGTGGAGACTCAACGATACTACTACTGCTCGTGCCAGCCAGCAAATAGCACAGAACCTCGGGAGGCTTGCTGATGCAGTCGAAAGATATTTATCCCATATTGGTGTCCCTTAAAGATAAATATTAATATTGAACATGTTATTACATTTAAATAATATATTAAGAAATACAAAGAGGAAAATAAAGGCAAAATAAAATTATCTAAATTTATTATCGCGCTGAGCAAAGCCGTTGTACAAGTGCATCTCATACTGATTCACCAGCAGCGAGGCGGTGATTTCTTCGTGATGCAGTTTTGATATGTGAATTTGTAATAAACCACACGTTTTCGTTTTCAGTGTGATGGAGTTGTTCCAAGTGGCTGTTAAGTGGATGGTGATTCCATCTGAGCCCCTCCGTGGCTAGTATCGATACTCAAAATATTCAAATCAGAGTCGCAAACCTAAAGACAAAAAAATACTGATTCATTATTTTGTTTAAATAGTACTATGAATAGATGAGAATTTGATTTAGCAAAATAGATATCCTATTTCTATTGTTTTATTTTAAAAATACGTGTAGGTACCTAATGTAAGTTGTCCTCATTTATAGATACCGACTACCTAATAAAATTGAAGGGAAAGTACTTATAGTAAGATAACATAACATAAAATCACACCTATACACTATCCTCGAAGGGTTAGGCAGACGTGTAGCTTCTGGTACACATTTCGCCTGGAATGTTTAAAGCCCATGTAAAAAGGCCTATGTCCCATGAGGGTTGTAAGATAACATTAAGAATATATTATTGACAGTAACAATGATTGGTAACTGTATGGGGTATGTACCTACTTACAATTCTTACCTTTTTCTCTGGTAAAACCAGAAAACATTAAACATAAACAAAGGGAAAGGCCGTGTACAAACTATAGAAGGAAGCTACTAAATATAGTAAACATCGAAAGAGCGGCTTGTCTCACCAAAAACTTACAAACAAGTATTCATATTGTAGGTATTGTGGTGGTATAATAAATTTATTCTTCCTTACCCAGTTATGATAGAACTCCGTTATGCCTGGGTTTGCGGAAAACAAATATACTTCCTCCGGAAATCAATGACCGGGAATGGTTAATGTTACACAATTAGAAACACGGTGCATCTTATGGTGTTCACTAGCCATCTCGGCGGGTACTAAAATAAGGTTTCAGCTCATGGACGAGGTCGCGACCCACACTTTTACCTAGCCTAAATAACCCAACAAATTCGTGGTCCGGTTCATTTTCCGAAGCGCTAAACTTCGTCAGCGACATAAAAGGGTCTCCATAACCCGCGCGTGCTCAAGGAAATGTTCATATAGGGCTAAATCGGCCATTATTCTAATATTTCTTCACAAAATCCTTAATACGAATAGTTAGATGTTGCTCTTGACTAACTTCTTATAATAAATTCTGCTATTTGACATTAAACTTCAATAAAGCAATTCATTATTTGTGGACCATTTTACGAATCTCCATACAAAACTGTCACATATATGAATTGCGTGATATGAATTGTAAGCAGAAAATATTATGAGTTGTCAGTTTGGGACCATTTTACGATTTTTAATATGATTCATAATATGATCTCATTACGATTCTGCCAAAGTGGCCGTTTTAGACCCGCTGTGCTCGTACATTGATAGAGGAGTACTTGCTAAGATGTGGCTTACCTCGCCGCATAACATCCGACAGTGGTGGCTTCTGTCATGCAATAATGTTGTTCGCGACGATTCGTTACTAAATAGGTTAGGTACATAGTTTGTTTCTGAAAATAATTTATATTCATTCAGTGATAATGACAGTTTTTTTTTTTATGTATGGCATCTCGCAGTTGACTTTAAGAGGCCGTGACTGCTCAACCGGACTTTCTTGTGAAGATTTTTAGTTTAGACTAAAAGCCTCCAGCCAGGACATAAAAGCTACTTACACCTAAAGCGACTGCGCACTGAGGGCACCCCCTGTGGGTTACGAACTTCGGCTCAAGGAGTCACTGGCGAGGGGTGGGGGGGGCAGCTAGTGGGGACAGGCTGGATCAAAATATTTTCTTGATTATTATTCGGGCAATTTAATGCTACTGGCTCAGCTGCGGCGCGGGCTGGCGCATCAACGAGCAAGGGACGGTCGGGGGTCTGATCGTTACTCGGGGGTCCTCGCGGGGCGCGAGGACCTCGGCGGCGAGATCGGAAGGACGGTCGTTTGTGTTTGTGTGCTGTACTGGTGGCCCTATTCTTTTCTTGGAGAACAGTAATGGGGTCATCTGGGTCGGAAAGGGTGATAACAGTTCTTTTTTTTGGTGAATGGCATCTCGCAGTTGACCTTGAGAGGCCGTGACTGCTCAACCAGACTTTCCTGTGAAGGTTTTTAGGATTCTAAAAGCCTCCAGCCAGGGCGTAAACCTACTTAAACCTTAAACCTAAACCTGTGGGGTACGAACCTCGGCTCAGGGAGTCGCCAAGATATTTTCATGATTATTAGACGGGGAATTTAAAACTACTGGCTCAGCTGCGGCGCGGGCTGGCGCATCAACGAGCAAGGACGGTCGGAGGTCTGATCGTTACTCGGGGGTCTTGCGGGGCGCGAGGACCTCGGCGGCGAGGTCGGAAGGACGGTCGTTTGTTTTTGTGTGCTGTACTGGTGGCCCTATTCTTTTCTTGGAGAATAGTGATGGGGTCGTCTGGGTCGGAAAGGACATGTCTCGGCCGGCGAATTCTACTGATTCTACTGGGGACATAACTAGCGGCCTTCACAATCAAGGGATTGCGATGTAACTCGGCTTTATCGAAGAAACGCTTCGAGTTGCGTTTCATGAATTGAGCAATAGTGGGCATTTTCAGATCGAGATGGAGGATCTCGTTCCGAACGAACCATGGGGAGTCTGTGGCTTGGCGAAGGAAACGGTTTTGGAGGGTCTGCATCCTATGGATGTGTCGGGGGTGCGTGTGTGCAAAGACTGTACATGCATACGTCATGATGGGCCTTATGCACGCCGTGTAAATACGCAATTTGCACTTGAGTGACAATTTGCTACGTGCGTTCAGAACAGAGTGCAGCCTTCCGAGAGTGAAGGCGGCGCGTGAGCGCGCCTTCTTGATATGCTCAGAGAAGGAGAGGTGCTGATCTAGAATCACTCCAAGATATTTGGCTTGCTTTTCCCAAGGGATCGGCTTGCCGAATATGGAGATGGGCCGGAGGGGATCGAGGTGGCGTTGCGGTCTCTTAAAGAGAACCGCCTGGCTTTTGTCCGGATTTAATTCGATTCGCCATTTCCTAAACCATGCACCGAGTACGTTGACTGCGGTCTGGAGGGATTTGGCTATCGCTTTGGAACTACGCCCAGAGTGGTATATAGCTGTGTCGTCTGCGAACAGAGCCAACTGTGCCTTACCACTCTTGGGGATATCGCTGGTGAACAGCGTAAAGATGAGAGGGGATAGGATGGGATATATGTTATTGCTCAAGGCTCCATTGAAGATGGTGGTCAAGAGTATGATCAGGTGGGCGGGTAGCACCTGGATCACCCTATTGGTGATGCCGTCAGCTCCGGGGGCCTTTCGGGGTTTCAGACTTTTGCTGATCTCGTGAACTTCGTCCGAGGAATGGAGGTAATGGATCATCTGGGTCTTCGACGGGCGGGAGAGAGTCTACGTTCGACTTCAGCGTCCACCTCAGCGAGGTGTGCTTGGTCTACAGGTTGAGAACTGGGCTCGCATTGGGCCTCAAGACTATCGGCGAGGCATTCGGCCTTTTCGATGTCGTCGAAAGCAACGGTGCCATCGGGCCGAGTCAGGGGTGGCATGGTGGCTACTTCTCGGGACTTGAGTTTCCTCTGGAGTTCCCAGAAAGCTAAGTGCGTGGGTTCCAACTCGCTCAGCATCATGTCCCAGCCCGCGTCACGTAGCTCCGACATGCGTGTCTTTACAGATCGCTGTAAATAGCGCATGTGAGCTTTGTTCGCGTCGCAGAGAAAGTTGCTGTAGGCACGAACAGCCGCGTTCTTCTCATTAAACAGTTCGCGTACATCGTCCGGCAGCTTCCAGCGGGGGTCTTCTCCTACCGGAACCCGCCTCGAACAGTCGTTCAGGACAGATTGTATGTGACCCGTGAATGAGTCGATCGCGGCCGTTGTGTCCGCGAGAGAGTTGAATTGATCGGGGATGGCGTCTAAGTGGGCAGATGTGTTGGATTTCAGCGAATCGCTTACTTTCCTCCAGTCTGTTACCACTTTGGTGAGCGGGGGTTGGTCGGTATCTGGGAGACCGGTGCGAGGAGCCAGATGCACGACGACCGGACGGTGGTCAGATGTGAGCTCGTTCATTGCCTCTATGGAATTCAACCGTAGGTTGATCCTTTTCAGAATTGCAATATCGAGTACGTCAGGTCTGTGATCCACATTGTGGGGGAAATGAGTCGGCGACATCGGGGCGATGACGTCGAAGGTCAGGGTCGAGCAGAGGTCGAACAGGTGTCTCCCTCTGGGCGATGCCCTGGAACTATTCCACTTGGGGTGTTTCGCTTTGAGATCGCCCGCTATGATAACGGAGTCACTCATGCTTAACAGGGCGGAGAGGTCATTGGCGATCGGTTGGAAGTCCTCCGGTTCGGGGTTCGGAGGGAGGTAGGCTGAGACTAGTGTGATGGGTTGATGACCCGTCATGCCTAGTCGGCAGACTGACACTTCTAATGGGGAGAGGGGGGGGCATCCATAGGAATGCAGTGTAGGGACTTTTTGTAATAAATGAGAGTTCCACCCCTATGGCAATGTGCTCTGTCGTTGCGAACTAATCTATAGTTAGCAATTCTCGGGTCACGAATGCTGGGTTTGAGAAACGTCTCTTGAATTAATAGAATGTCTAGGCGATGGTCGCGGAGGAACGTGGCGATTTCATCTTTTTGGGTACGGATACCGCGTTGGCGTTAAAAGTACCTAACTTGAGGAGTCTTGAGGGATCGGGGTTTAGTACGCGTGGGGGCCGTGTTATCCATTGTGGTTCTGGGAAAGTCTGGCGTTTAAAAGGGCTTGCGTAATGTCCGGATACGCATCATAGATGGCGTATATCTGAAGGATATCGCCTGCTTTTGTGGCAGCATCTATCTCGATAGCCATCTGCAAGGCTCGGGGGGTGCAAAAAGTGAAGTACGCATTGTCGAGTATTTGATACACGACACCGGGGGTCATGGTCACGGGACCGGCGGCGTTAGGGGCAGCCGTGGCTGTGGAGCGCGCGGTTGGGCGCGCCGCGGGGCGCGCTGCGGTTTCGCAGCGGCGGTGGTCGCGGTAAGGGGCGCGGGAGCGCCTGAACCCGGGTTCATTGACTGAAGGATGAGGGCGGGGACGGGCCTGGCTGAAGCTATCGCAGGGAATGCCTGCTGATGGTTCAGGAAGTTCCAGGGGCTCGGTCTCTGGGGACTGAGCCTGTCTGGGAGATACCCGGAAGGGGCTTCCCTTTGCTGGCGGGCGTCGGCACGCTTCACCAGCTTGGGAGAAGTGGTCTTGGGTGCTTTTGAGCACCCCCTATAGTTGGCCGGGATACCGGCTTCACCGCATAGAACGCAGCTCGGCGGTTCCGTGCACAAGGAGCGGTCCTTGGGCCTGGTACATTCGGCTGTACCGTGATTCCCTAGGCACTTTACGCACCTCGGGGTGGCGTAGCAGTGCGATTGCGCGTGTCCGTACAGTTGACACCTGTGGCATTGGCCGATTATTCCCGTCTTGTAGGGCTTTTCGATCCGAATGCCGGACAGGTTGCAGATTGTGCGGAGATTGAAAATCGGGTTATGGCCCTCAAAGGACGGGCATACTACGAGCACCATGTCGTATGGCACTCCGCGGCGGGCGCGGTGCATCCGGTGCACTTCGGTGAATTGGATGTTTTGGAAATCAAGGTCGGCCTTGACTTCTTCGACGGTGATTTCGACCGGAACCCTCTTGAGGACAACTCGTGTCTGTCGGTCTTCAGGGAGGGCGTACGTGTGGAAGGACACGTTACGGTTTCGAAGGAGTTTGGTAAGGCTGCGGTAGTCGCTAGCCGCCAGGATCGCAACCTTTATCTCTTGGAGGGTAATGCGGGCGCTGGTGTAGGCAATTTTTTGCTCTAGGCACCATTTGGACACGTCGGTCCATTTTGACTTGTCTTGGATGAAGACAGGGGGCGGTATTGGCACCTTTTTCCCCGCAGCGGCGCGGGGTACGGCGGTGGGTGCGGGGTCGGTCGCGGTCGCGGGGGTTGCGGGGGTCGACTCGGTCGGGAAAGGGGTGGGGGGGCGGGCGGTTACGAGCGCGGTCATTTTTGGCAGATCGCGTCGAATCGCAGATCTTCTTCTTTCTCTTCTTCCCCTTCGACTTGGACTCGACTTGGGTGAAGCCCTCGTCTAGAGTCTCTACCACTTCCTCTTCGTTCGAGGAGGGAGAAGAGTGAGAAGCGACTTGCGTTTCGGGGTCGGAGGGGGCGTCTTCAGCGTCCATCTGATCGGACGCTGCATCGGAGAAAAGCTCCTGGGTTACCGGGGCCGGTGAAACTGGGGAATCGAGGAACGTTTTAGCGGTCGCGGGTTTTTTCGCGGTCGCGGCGGGAAAGGTGGGTTTCTCGTTACCCAAAAATCGGTTAACTCGTGCGCGGAACACGGGATCCTTCATGTTCGTTTCGAACGACGCCCAGAAGGCGTCGTCGGAAACGTCCATGATGAGAAGGGAGGGGGTAAACTACTTCCCACTCATAAGGAGTGAGCCTGAGTCCCTATACACTCCTAACAACCTAACGTCTACTTCCCCGGGTGGAATGCCCGGGGATGTGTGATTCCTCCCTGTCGGGTATAGACAGGGAGATGTGTACCTCGGGTGAGCCCTAAGCTTGTAAACCTGTTGCCAATCTTATTGTGCAACAGGGCCCTGTCAGTCTAGCGCGAGGGGCGTAGACACGCCCCAAAGACACTAGGTGTGTGGCTGTGGAGGGAACACTGTCACCAGTGACGACTAGGAGATCCCCCAAGGCCGTCGGTCTGGGACCCGTCCAATTCACTGCCTTGCCTTGAAGAGGTTCGGCGGGTGTGTTGGGACAACACCCTCTCGGTTTCGTTGGCACCGTAAGGTTTCCACCGAGAACCACGAAACTGCGGATTTTACCCAGAAGGGGCCAAATGAATTTACTTGTCGACTTATTCCGTGAAGAAATAGAGTTTGTCTTGAAAAAGACAGTTTTTGTGCGATTAATAATCCAGTCAATAATTAAATTAATTGGATTATTAATACAGCGGAGTGTTCGTAGCGGGGCGCGGCGAGTCAGGTTGGCGGCGGAGGATCGGCGTCACACAGCAGTAGCAGGAACAATTAGCACGTGCGCTCGGGGCGAGTGTCACGGGCTAATTGTGATAACAGTGACAGTTAAACCTCTGAGGTAACTTTGCTCGCAGGTACAAGTAGCGCTCCGAGCGCCAACAACTGCGGGAACATTTTTTATTGAGATTTACATGTTTTCTGTACATAATGTTCACGACGATGCGTCACTAAATAGTTTTAGTTTGATTTGACAATAATTTAAATTCATTCATAGTGATAACAGTGATAATTAAGCCAATAGACAGTGGTGAATAAGTGCCTAGTATAGAAAACCGTAATTACCACCCTTACAACCCTCATTTATGTGGGCTATATAGCCGTAATTTATAGTATCAAGTGCGTCCAAGTAACCTAGAACCGAGACCTAGCCCTGGGCGTAACTTTCCTTAATGTAAATCTAAGATAAACCTACATAATTGAACTTTGAAAGTCGTGTTACTTTAGCTAAGTGATTTTTAAGATTTGAGTTTTGCTAGCCTTCTTTCAGGGCGCGTCACGCCCTGAAAATCATAGTTGTAAGGTTTTAAATATCAGATTGTTTTAGGTCTATAGACCAGCCTGAGATTTCTGTAACTAGATTTGAAATCATTTCAGTAGTTTTCGAGGAAATCATCTTTTAAAGTAATATTTAGTAACATTTTCCATAATTTTTCGGGTTTCCTCGAAATATTCTTTCAGTGTGGGAAGATATAGTCAATTCAGATATCTCAGGAGATGGGAATTTTCCTGGGGAATACAGGAACGTGTAACATGCCTTATATACTAGAATAAATTGAGGTGTTCATGTATGTTTCGAATGTTATAATATTTAAAATTATATGAAATAAAACGTAAAAACAGGAAGCAATTTGCGGCTCTCGTTACGGTAAAGATTCATAGCACGTTAGAAAACGAGAAATTAAGGCTAATTTTTAGCCATCGGCAAGATTAATTTTTGTTATTTAAACTTAACATGTAGTCAAAAGTAAAAGTCCTGAAATTGCTTCCTGAAGATCAGTTCAAAAAGTGTATTATTTAATCAGGTAAAGTACCCCATCTGAGAGGTATCTCAAAAACAACCCCTTCCTAGACGAACGTCTGGAAACCGTTTCTTTGTCAGTCGTCAAAAACGTTGGTACATCTGGTAACGTCGTGAAGAACAGAAGATAGAAGCCGCCCTGAAGATATCTGGAATCTATAGGTAGGTGCTGGACGTCAGCGCTGCGTGGACTGGGAGACCTACATACACACCGGGATAAAACCTGGATAGGCATACACCTCCCTACACACCCTTCGCTTCCAACCGATCACGCCCGTCCGGCTTTCTTTTATATCACCCTGAGGCAAACCCGGCCGAGCAGAAAAATAGAGACCATTAAGGTGCAGCTAGACCAGTTGGTGGACACACAGCATTCGTCGTGGTCCAACCACTTACCTTCTGTTCGGTTCGCAATGTACTTGGCATTATGCCAAACAACCGGTGTTTCTCCGGCTTTTCTCACCTTAGCAAGAGAGCTCCGTTCACCCGTTGACGCACATTTCGATATCAGGGCCGTCCTGGAAAAATATATATTTTTTCCCCCAAATCACGCCTTATGTTAAGAGGTTCTTAGATTCTTTAGTTTCTATTAGGGATAAAGTAGAGAAGGAACAGGACAGACGTAAAGATTACGCAGGTAAGGGTCGTAAACCCGAGGAATTTGATGTTAGTGATCAAGTTTAGTTTAGGTAAAGTCGCATATTGAAAAACGCTGCTAAAGGATTATCAGCTAAGTTTGTACCAAAGAGAGACGGTCCCTATACGGTGGTTAAGAAAGTTAGTCCTACTACTTACCTTGTATCGCATGTTAGTGATCCCAATGAGATCCTAGGTAAGTTACTCGCGTCATAACTTACGTCTTTGGTTAATAGAGACGATGCGCCCCTTCGTCCAGTTATGCCAAAGCGCAACCGAAGCCACCCTCGTCATGTTCAGCCTGTTTCTGCCGTCAATGTGCGGGTTCCTGAGGAAGGACGCCATCACGAACCCGAGGCGAAGTGAATAGCGGATGTAACTAAACGTTTCCCTGAACGGATTGGTCGACGCAAGTTGCCAGCACGACATTTACCATAATGCGTTTTCGAACGCACCTTCGCGCATGCGCCTCGCGCAGACCTATAATAGCGTAGCCGGCGCGAATACCGGCCACTGATTGGCTTATTTTATGTTGGTAGAAATGAGTTTGGTTGAACGATATACGATAAGTATAGCGGCATTGGAATTCTAACTCTTGTGTCATAATGATGTTTTTAGTTATATTTTACAGTTTAATTATAACGTATGCCAACAACAATACCCTTTTACTATAAACTGACTCGAATCACCCCAACTACAAAAGTTAAAAACCTAAATCTTCTAAGAATTCGCGATGTTAATTAGGTCTTCTACTTGTCTGACAATATACTTGTGTACCTACTCATTTTACAAAGAGCACATAAATGAAATTTGACAAGACATTGTAGACCTCTACAAGATACAAATAAACGTTATAAATTAGGCTAATAACCTTATCTAATACCTTTGAACAAGCAATTAATGTATAGGTATATAAGTATACAGGCGTCCCACGGATATGCCACATGGAGGGAAAGTACCTACCTTGAATATTGTAGATGGAACATTTTACTTAAAGAAGACATTATTTGAATTTTAAAAACATTTTAAACTGCATTCATAGATATTTAAATAATTACATAGTTGAACCGGGAATCGAACCCCTTACGTGAGAAAAATAATCACCTGTAGCTTTATCATACCGATCGAAAGGCTTCATCATAAGGATTATTTTTTACTAAACAACACAGTGTCACAAACAAAAGGAAGACCATGAATTTTATAACATTTGATGTGAAATTTTGTACAGAAAAATGAAAAGCTGATATTGCCGTAAGGACATACAACTGACATTATCATAAGTACCTATTACTAATAAATGTACCCACTTGAGAAGTACGCATCATTTTCGGTTGCAGAACGATAAAACCTTACTTTTCAGCAAGATGGGCATCCGGCTCATAACAGTCACAGAACAAGGGACTACCTATCTCAATGAACACTTTCATCCCTGGATCGGGACAAATGGACAAATAAAGTGGCCGCCGATATCCCCAGATCTAACTCCATTAGACTTTTTTATGGGGTTTTGTAAAAAAAAAAATAGTTTACACGAACCAGTATGAAAGTGTCCACGAGCTACAAGCAAAACTTAGACGTATTATTGTAAATATCCACCACAAGCTCAAAAATCGACAGAGAGCGAAATAATCATAAGACTGCGTCTTTTTATTCAACAGGAAGGGACCCATTTTTGGGCACGCCACGATTGCGGCGGTAAGTCCCCTCTTTGAGGAGTGGTTTGAGAGGCGGCATGGCGTCCTCACCTTCCGCCTGACGCAGGTCCTCACCGGACACGGTTGTTTCGGGAGGTTCCTGTTTCGGATAGGGCGGGAGGAAACGCCAGGGTGTTTCCACTGCGAAGATCGCCCTGAGGACACGGTGGAGCACACGGTGGCGGTCTGCCCAGCTTGGGTGGAGCACCGCCGTGTCCTCGTGGAGGCGATCGGCGGCGGCGATCTCTCGCGTCCGGCCCTGGTCCAAGCCATGGTACGGAGCGAGAGGGCATGGGGAGCCGTCACCTCCTTCAGCGAAGCAGTAATGCTCGCGAAGAGGGAGGCGGCGCACGTGAGGGAGAGGCAGCATATGCGCCCTCGCGACCCCAGCCACCGCAGGATACGGAGACGCCCTGGGCGTCGGGAATCCCAGGCCGATTTCCGGCCACCGTAGGCATGGGCTTGCGGACGGCGAGTAATGGGTAGCTCGCTGTCCGGTAAGGACCAAGCCCAAGTCGACGGCGCGTTGTGTTCCACGCGCGCCTCAAAGAGATGTCAGCAAAAAAAGTGATGGGACCCGCAAGGGTCGATGCCTGCCAGGGGTGCGGGTTTGTTCGAAAGAGACACCACAGCCCCTGGCTTAAGGGCTACTGAAGGAACACGGGTGGGTTTTAGTCAGTAAAAGTCTGACACGCCCTCCTGCTCCACCCAGAGCGGGAGAAGTTATTTGATGATTTCCCACCCAAAAAAAAAAAAAAAAAAAAGGGACCCATTTTGAGCATTTGATAAATTGATTAATTTTGTAATAAAAATGTTAAAATTCATGGTCTTCCTTTTATTTTTGACACTATTTATTTAATTATTAAGGATCTCCAACAAAAGATGTACACAATACATGACATTTATAGAAGGCTACAACAGGATTAAAGTAGGAGTACTCCTTCACTTATAGGAGACCACAGCATGCACAATTGAGTTAAAAACTAAGCTAACAAAGTAAAAATATTAAATACAGGTAAAATTTGGAAACAGTAAACAAATATTTAAAGGACATACAAAAAAATATGAAAATAAAACATTTAGAGATACCTAAATTAAATTAAATCTTTTAAACATTTCTTATATTTAGACAGAGACTCGCAGATGTCTAAATTGTTAGTTTTGGCCAAAATGTTATATTGCCTACAAAGTCTCGGCACAGCGGCGTAATGACCGCGGTTACTTTTTGAGCCAGGGATATAAAATAAATTGTATGTGTTATGCCTGGGAATCCGAGTCGGAATTGTAATCTTTAATGAACTCAAAAGTTCACTGCAATTCATTGTTCCATTTAATATTTTATGAAGGATGATGAAGTCGAGTTTCTTTCTACGACACTGTGTTTATTTAGCAAAAAATTATCCTTATGATGAAGCATTTCGATCGGTATGATAAAGCTACAGGTGATTATTTTTGTAATGGGTTTGGTTCCCGGTTCAACCATGTAATTATTTAAATATCTGCGAATGCAGTTTAAATTGTTTTTTAAATTCAAATAATTTCTTCTTTCAGTAAAATGTTCCATCTACTATATTCAAGGTACTTTCCCTCCATGTGGCATATCCGTGGGACGCCTGTATATACATATATGTAATCTGAATCTCGGAAACGGCTCCAACGATTTTCATGAAATTTAGTGTGCAGGCGGTTTCGGGGGCGATAAATCGATCTAGCTAGGTTTCAGTTTTAGAAAACGTCAAACAAAAAAGAAACCGAGCAACGCTCGCTCATCCAGATATTTTTACTTTTACGTGTATTTCTTCTGAATCTCTTCTGAACGGAATATTTTTCGTATTCTGTTTTTGCACACTTTATACACAAACACTAAGCAACGTGCATGAAAAATTACAACTCTGCACTAAAGATTTTCATCAAATAGCCAAACGTCGGAAAACGTCAAAAAGCGGACACTTGATTAACTCCGCAGTTTAATGACACACATTACCACTCGTTACACACTAACTATTGAATGTATTTTTTCTTGTACAGTCCATACTTCCATAGGAAAAAAAGTGCCGCTAGGAAGACGTAGTGCCAGTGGAAACAGTTTTTGTTGAATAGCTCCCCTGTGGTTGGATGCACTTTGTATTTAGTTATGCGTTTTAACGAATCATGATTTTTTAGATAATCGTATATACTTTACTTTGTGGCCGTCAAGTAGAAAGTTTGTTGTCAGTGTGATTTTGACAGTTTGGTTAGAAAAAATCTTCTGAAATAGTCTACATTTTTATGGACCTAGATAGAGATCGTCGAAAAGACAAAATTACAGATTGTAGAAAGAAATCTACGGTGCGATGTCAAAAATGGAGCAACGAAATGTCACTTTGTATTGAAAAAGCACTGTCTATTCTTCGTAGAAATAGAAAGCGTCATGCTAAGCCTGCTGAGAGTCGAACCCAGGACGTCATATTCATATTCAGCAGTAGCGCTCGCCACCTCTAGACGGACGAGGTAATCATATTCAGCAGTAGCGCTCGCCACCTCTAGACGGACGAGGTAATCACATTCAGCAGTAGCGCTCGCCACCTCTAGACGGACGAGGTAATCATATTCAGCAGTAGCGCTCGCCACCTCTAGACGGACGAGGTAATCATATTCAGCAGTAGCGCTCGCCACCTCTAGACGGACGAGGTAATCATATTCAGCAGTAGCGCTCGCCACCTCTAGACGGACGAGGTAATCATATTCAGCAGTAGCGCTCGCCACCTCTAGACGGACGAGGTAATCATATTCAGCAGTAGCGCTCGCCACCTCTAGACGGACGAGGTAATCATATTCAGCAGTAGCGCTCGCCACCTCTAGACGGACGAGGTAATCATATTCAGCAGTAGCGCTCGCCACCTCTAGACGGACGAGGTAATCATATTCAGCAGTAGCGCTCGCCACCTCTAGACGGACGAGGTAATCATATTCAGCAGTAGCGCTCACCACCTCTAGACGGACGAGGTAATCATATTCAGCAGTAGCGCTCGCCACCTCTAGACGGACGAGGTAATCATATTCAGCAGTAGCGCTCGCCACCTCTAGACGGACGAGGTAATCGCCTACACATACTAACAAGGTAATTTACTGATGCAAAATAAAAACTGTCTAAGTAAAGACTAATTCATTATTTCCTTCTTTGTTATCTTTTTAACTCGGGTCTGACATGTAAAGATGGCTGAATGCCTTTCTGTGGCATTGAGATTGTATTATGATGGCAAATAAATGATTGTTGATATTTTTTCTTTATTTAATAAATCTAAACATGAAATACATTAGATGGATAGTTGATAGTTACCTACATAAATAGAATACAAATGCCAAAGACGATGTTGTTTTTTTCCAAACATTAATAGAAATAGTATTGGAACGAACACTACTTATTATAATATACACATGTTTTCGTACGTAGTCGGGT
The DNA here is from genome assembly GCA_949987655.1 of Polymixis flavicincta. Taxonomy (NCBI): domain Eukaryota; kingdom Metazoa; phylum Arthropoda; class Insecta; order Lepidoptera; family Noctuidae; genus Polymixis; species Polymixis flavicincta. The sequence continues at coordinate 933,608 of OX465171.1, read as the reverse complement.
CATACATTGTAGGTTCCGAATTTTTTATTTGGAATGCAGACGAATAAATCACGTTCGAATTTTGAATAATAACACGATTTTAAAAACATGCTGACTTTTATTTAGTTTTCAACATGGAGTGGACCAATCTATTATTATACTATAAGTAGTGGACACAAAAAGAAGACGTCGGAATCACTGTTATTGCGTTGCATCGTTGTGGATATGCTATCGATGACTGGCCTTGCTGATTACGTGCTTGTATCGAAAATAAAGGAGGCAATCTCTAATCTATACTAAAAGGTATATAAAGAGGAAAGATTTTTGATTGTTTGCATTGAATAGGCTCCGAAACTACAGAACCGATTTGAAAATGTTTTCACTCTTGGGAAGCTACACTATCCCCGGGTGACATAGGCTATATTTTATCCCCGTATTCCCACGGGTACAGGAACTACGCGGGTGAAACGGCGGGGCGCTGCTAGTAAACTAATATACATGTTAAACTGTGGATCTTCGCATAGTTAATTTTTATCTTAATAAAGTTGACATTTATTTCACACAATCATGTTACGTGACAGAACATGCCCCGACTACTTATAGTCTGATTCCCCATCCTTATCATTTCTAGGCCAATTTGACCATTGATCGTTGCCTTACCCAGTACCATTCTCACTTATAATTTTTTTCTTCCTCTTACACTTACATATTTCCGATTATACGAGAGCTTACTTAGGTATTATATGAACCTAACTGAAAAAGGCGTGTTACGTAATACCCGATTTTTTATTGAATACACATACTAGACTGACAATAAGTACGACAATACTTTTCAGCATTGCATGATGTCATGCGAAATATTGAAAAGAGGATTATGTTCGTAAATGGAACATGTCGAATTCAGATAAAACAAAGCCTAACTAAAGTAATAGCAACATACAAAAACGTGCAATAAGCAGCCAAGCATATTATAAGTTGCAGGATCACATAGCTGATCAAAATGCTTGGCTCAACGTTTGTCCTGCTCCACAAGGACGCATAAACTAATTGATTTACATTAGATAGTATTATTGGAGCTGCTGAATACTTGTAGAAACTATCTTTGCATTGCAAAGCACATGTGTGAGCACTATGTGGGTACGTAGGTACAGTAGGATCCAAAAGCGGAGTACCAATCTCAAAAAGTAATAGATTGACACTACGGTTTAACTTACGACCTTCTTATATTAAGTAATTTCTATACTGTAGACACACACACTCTCATACGTCTACGAATGATTGTATTTCATAAATTCAACCGTTGAAGTAAATGACGTGATAGCTTAGTGGTTACTGTACTTGGATTAGCGCCCTCGTGCGCAACGAGTCTCGGGTTCGAATCCCACGCGCGGTGTGCTAGCCTTTTTATTGTTTTAAAAATCGCTTTTGACTATAGTTTCTTGTTCTGTTCGCCTTGTTCACTAAACTCGTAAAACTTTATCAATATACCCACAGAAACCTAAATAAATTTAAATGATAGTTAACTTACGAATCATTCGACGTGACATATAGAACGGTGTTGGTTGTTATTGTGTGCTAGTGACGTGTGTTTAATCTATTAGCGGTCTTCTAGTTCATTTTAAAATGTAAGCAAATTTAATAATAGAAATGAAAGCGAATATTATTGCGCTGCATAAAAGCGGACTTAAATATCACAAATATCTGATGAAACCGGCCTGAGTGTGAGTATTCTGATTTAATTATTTTATTAAGCACTTATTTAATTAAAGTATAACTGCTGATCCTTGTAGTTATTTTTTAAACGTTTTATAAATATCAAAACGTCTAAATAGAAGAAAAATATAAAATTTCAAAGTAAATTTATTTCCTAGATTAAATATTTATGTGAAATTTATGTTTCAAATAATTTTGTTTCTAAATAGTAATACATATTAGTATGTATTTTGTTTAGTAGCCTAACAGTACCCCTTTTTTGTTTTAGTGAAATACTGTGAGTCAGTGGATGAAAAGATATGAGGAAGGGGGTAGCCTTGCCCGTCGAAAGCAAAGGGAAGACCCCAGCTTATAAAATAAAGCGATAGCACAAGTGGTTTCAAAAAGACAAGACATTTTGCCAAATTATTCGACACATATTTCCAAACCGTGCGCCGTGCACTCCACGCAGAAGGTTTGCAGCCAGCATTGAAAACCAGCTCAAAAAACATAAACATTAACATTAAGATATAAATTAGAAATATTTATTATTATTGACTTTTATTGATTTTAGTAATATTCACATAATATTGTGAAATATCCGTAATATGGATTATTTCGAGGTTTAGTTTCAATCTTCTTTTCGTAATGAAAATGATTACTTAAGCTATAACTTCGATAAGTCCTATTAAATACGATTTGTTAACTTTGAGGTTTGAGAGAACTAACTCACTCGCAGTAGATTTATTCCAGTAGTAGTACTACTGAGTCATTTAATTGTATTGTGACAACTTGTCTGCATTTGTTATTTTTACGTGGGTAGATTTGCGTAGAAAAATGTGATTTCTTTAGAGTACCGCACATAGTAGTAATTACAGCACAATATTATTATATTACTAAGATAAAATAGCCTGATTATCATGGTTCACCAATTAGCTACTTTACTTCAATAAATTGTTCTTTATGAGAAAATAAACTGTTAACAAGAAGTTATTAGTAGTTATTTTTATACCTACTTCATAAAATTATAACGAATAAACATTTTGTAATCACATAATATTCTTAATCCTTTGTTTAAATAATAATATAAGTAATTTAAAAAAAACATTCTCGTATAACGAATAATAAAAGAACTGATGAATATTATTGTTGAAAAGAAAAATAAAAGTCTCATCAGGAGATTTGAACCCAGACTTATGTGTTTCTTAATCAATGACAATACGCTGCGAGCTACCGAGACATGATATTAGAACGTGAATTTTAGCGATCGTATGAACCGACCAAGGTCATACGTAGTTACTACGTAACACAGTACAGACAGAGACAGAGCACTCTGTGCGACGGTATGTTTTTTGTATCTTTCGACGACAGTGGTGTGCGGCCTGGTTACATACACTTATACACACAGCTGTAGGTACGGCCTGGACCGCTAGTCATAGCAATATAATCCTTAGCATGAGAATGGACTCTTGACCGCGACCGTACTATATAGCGATCTGGACCGGGACTATGTGCCCTGGTAAATGAGTAGGTCCTGTTACCTCTAATGTCTCGCAGGTGGTGGCGTGTGTTGTTTGAAGTTGTCTTCAAAATGATATGGATATTCTGTTATCTAGAGAAGGGCATAGGCTACTGTTTATGCGCGATCGGAAGCTTGTTTAAACAAGCATGGCAATGTTTGTTTCATCTGAATTTAACGTCTGTTCCATTTTGAACACACTGATTAGAAATACGGGCCGCGCGCAGACTGCATGTCAAGGCGGCGCTCGTCTTCCGGCTGGTCCGCGTCGAACTCGTAGAACTCATACGTAGCATCGTCGGGCTCCGGGCCGGAGTCTTCCTCGTCCTCCAGCATCAAAATATGCGGGGGCGTGAAGCCTATGTAGACCGTGCCCCCGGGCGAGATCTCGGGGCGCGCGACTTCGGGCCCGTAGTGGCGCGCGACTGGGCGGATGACGGGCCGCCAGGCGGGCAGATTGGTCAGGTCTTCCGGCTCGGCAGGGGCGGCAGCGGCCGCGTGCGCCGGAGAGCTGTGGCGTAGGTACATCAGAACTTTATCTTCTGTTGCTTACCGTGCACTTTTAATACCTGATACTTGAAGCGTCTACACGTATCCTGCCCACCATTCATACAATCCCGCTATTAGGATAATTGCCTAACACACTTTCGTCACAATCCGAGGAACGACCGAACGTCAAAATGAAGGGACCAAATCTCCTGTCGGTCATACATAAATAAAAATAATACCATAAATCTACTATTTCCTACCTTTGCTATTATTTTAGCTACCTAATTATACACAATATTTTAACAATATTCTTGGTCCCTCAGGTCCATCATGATATCAAGATGGAGGGACCAAACTGATAGACTGCTCCCTGGAATGTACTACCTACTTAGTGTTAAAATACCTTAATATTATTGACTTTGGCTGCCCGAAACATATATCGTTTTAAAAATATCGATTATGTAAGTTGGTCCCTCCAAATTGACAATTTAATTATTTAGTGCAACAGGTAGGTAAATGGGCGGTTTATTATCGATCTTCGAAGGATAAATATTTAATACCTATTATTTTAGGTACCTATTTACTACCTTCAAATCGTGCAAAATTTCCTTTAGCAGTTTGTTTTGGAATCGTATTATTAATATATTTGTCTGTTTGGTGCAGCCTCACAGCTGAATACCTACCATAAGTCCAAACTATACCTGTACCTATACAGACAAGTCCTATTATTGCTACCTAGCAATAATTTGTTTTGTACGGACAGCATGGAGTTTCTGCGAATACTTTCTGTTCGGGCGCCTCCGACCACTCGGCAATCTTCGGCTGCTGTAGTGAGACAGCGGAAGGCGGCTGGAGGTGGCGGCGACGAGAGGAGCGGCGTGCGGGACGCGGGCCGTCGAGCTACTTCGCTATCGATCTCCAACAACGACACGCGTGCGCACTCCATACGTTTACCAACTCAAAATTATTTGTACCTATACTGATTTTATCCATTTAAACTAGTTAACCTGTCTTTGAGTTTAGTCCTTAGTTAGGTCCCTGACATATTCTTTTGAATCGGACGGAGGTCGTGTTCATCTTTTTTCTACTTGACGTGAGCTTTCCAGCGTAACATTGCGTCAAGGGTCATACAGAGATATTTGGCCGTAGTGTACTAGTTTATTGTTGATGTAAACTGGAGAATACCTATGTTTTTTGTTGGAAAAGTCTATGTGATATTTGGATTCATTTAGTTTAATCTTCCATTTTCTGGTCCAGTCATAAATTTGATTTACTGATATTTGAACCTTTTCTGCTGCTTATTCATGGCTGTTTCCTACAAACATTATAACTGTATCATCAGCAAAGGTCCCAATCGTGTTTTGCCCTAATTCAGGAATAGGTATCGCAAGTTTATGGTAGGTACAGGACCGGACCTAACACGCTTCCTTGCGGTACGCCAGCGTGAAGTTCCTTTAGTTCTGAGTAGGCGTCTTCTTGTCTTATTCTAAAGACTGTTCAGAATGTAGGATTCTAAAATATCTGCAAATTGCTTCGGTAACAGGCTCTTCAATTTGTGTATAAGGCCTTCATGCCATACTTTGTCAAACGCTTGCGCCACGTCTAGGAATACCTACAGTAGAACATATTTTCTTGTCTTCAAGGGCGTTTTATATTACGTTTGTGATCTTCGGCACTTGATCGATGGTAGAGTGCTTTTCTCGAAAACCAATTTGTTGCTCTGGTATTATGTATGGATCCGACGCAAGCGCAAATATTGAAAATATTTAACTGTCAGGGCTTTTACCAATTAAGCTGTTTGAGTAATAGCTTTTCAAATAACTTGGACATGATTGGTAGCAAGGGAATAGGCCTATCTATATGATGTTTCATGCGCCGGATTCGTGTGCGTTACTCCAGCGGAATGTTGTCGCTTTTCAGGATTTCGGCTTGACAGATAATTAGTACCCCGTCTCGTGTAAATGTGCCCGAAATTTAGAATTTGTGCTTCCAGCCGATCCAAAGATATTCACGAAAAACAGATTCCGCTGGAGTAACGTCACCCCAGCGGCATGTTTTTTTAACCGGTGGTCGTAGCTGAATACAAAATAGCTACTTAGTTAGATCTAATTTGTGCCTAATTTTGCCCAAAAAATGAAATTTGTGCGTCTTGAGGTTTCAGAGTTATTCAAGATGCCGCTGGAGTAACGTTTAGCAAATTGCCGTATCTCTTAAACGGCATGACATACAATTACGATTTTTTTTACGACAGTGGGTCTTAATTTGTGCGTATTTTGTACAATTTTATTTTTTCTATAATCGATACCGTTGAAAAATAAGAAATTGTTTTTCAAAAACCTTAAAATTTATCCTTGCGCTTCAATGAGAAACCCTAGAAACTTACCAATTATGGTGGTTTATACCTTTTATGAACTCACAGCATCATGCGAAATTAGATGTTTCTATTCCAACTCCTCAGAGAGTTGTTCCATTTAAATTAAAATCTGGCTATGCTAAAATGTAACACTCCAATACATGAGTTATTATTGAGTGACTGTAATTATGATTCGACAAATAATTAGTACCTTTATTCAATTGTTTATCCTTAAAGTTTCAGCTGAAAAATCCTTGTAATTACTCAGATAGAAGAAACAAACCATGGGAAAAGAAATTTCACGATTAACCGAACAAATAGTAGAGTATTTTGTTTTATATTATTCATTGTTTTATTAATGTTTAATCAATACAACATCTGAAAACACTGCTCAGGGCTAGCTGAGCAACGTCCAGTACACACCGGCACCGTTTGTCTCCTTTCGCTTGACAATTATTGTGGAAGCAAAATCGAAGACGAAAACACTTGCCCCAGACATAAAACCTACACTACAAACTTTACTTCACACATATTTATCCCTAATTGATTGACTTTTATTTAATTGAATGGTAATTTGTTATGTAGGTACTAATCTCATGTCCAAATACATTATTACATTACTCTCTCTCTCTGTGGAAATTAGCTAGTCCAGTTACTATCCTAAACGATAATACATGTTTTCCTGTAAACAGTTAAAATTGTAATAAGCCCCAGAACAAATTGAATAGCTTCCTTTTTCTCATAAGTACCTCCATTTTTATTTTATTTTTTATAATCTATTCTTAAACTTCATCTTTTGTCTGTTATTTTTATTTATTTTTAATTACCTACCTATTTCTTCCAATTTTAGTCTCATAATTATCTTCCCAAGTTCTAAACTTATCTAGCTTCCTCATACACTTAGCTGTTTCTTGTCACATTCCAGGTGCCACTTGGGGTAATTTTTAAACATGATGACCCGCGGAGCCACTGTTCGTGACATGAGTGACAAGCTGAAAGCAGCACTGAAGGAGCTGGAGGCATCAAGAAAAGAATGTGACCAGCTGTTACAGGAAAGAGAGGACAGTGAGATTGAAGTGAAGAAGATAATTGACAAAAACACTCAACTCAAGAGCCAGCTTGTTGAACTTCACACTCAGCACATGGACATACTTGACCAGCATCGCCATCTTCGTCAACTAGTGTCAGACTTCCAACATTGCAGTGACACTCATGACCAGGCACTGAAACGGATATCAGGCCTTGAAGCGGAATTATGCAAGGCCAACAACAAGATTTCCACCATCAACTCTCTGAAAGCCAGCGAACAGGTTGCCAACACCAGTAACCTTTTCGATGAGCTGGTTGGTAGTATATTCGGACTGGAGTATGTGAAGCCCACCGTTGCCATAGACCTGACTGGGGACGATACCATAACTAGATGTCCAACTCTAAGTAGTCATAATAAAATTAAGAAATATATTAAAATTAGTAAGAATATTAAAAAGTATAAGAAACTTTTGAAGACACAAAGTGTTTACAAATTTAACCTAAATCTTAGGAAAGAACGTGTCAACTTACAAAGCCAACTAAATGAATGTAATAATAAGTTGGAAACAAGTAGATTCATGTATATTGTTGACATACAAAACCTTCAAAAGGAATTACTGAGCAGGGAAAATACACTTAAAGAAATATCCTGTAAGTATGAGTCTAGTCAACAAATGTTAAGCGAACGTTTGCAGGAGGCCTGTGAGTTGGTGGACCTGGTTAAGTACAATGCAGAGAGGTATGAGTCACTGACAAACAATCTCACCTGTAGTTGTGCTCCCACTCCGCCACCTCTCATGTCACAGCATGTTGTTTCTGCCGCTTCACCCATTTTACCTCATACACTAGACAGTGTCTATCCCACTCAAAGTAATGTTTTGGTATATTCTGATAGATTAGGAACAGGTTTTGGACCATTGTTAAATAACCGCTCTAAACTTACTATAACTAATTGTTGTTACCATAACCTGCATTTTAATGAGCTTGTTCATAAAATAAAACATACAAAATTGAATGAGCAGACAACGGTAGTTCTTTTAATTGGTAACAGTCTGAGCTTAACTAAAAGGGACATAGTTAATGGTATTGACACCCTACTTAAATTAAAATTAGGTAAAATAATATTCACCCTACTTAAATTAAAATTAGGTAAAATAATATTATGTGCTTTGCCATATTCAAATCATTTGAATTATGAAGAAAATGATTACATTTTTAGCCTAAATAATTTAATGCATATTTTGACATGTCGTCATAGTGACCGTTTATTGTATTTTCATACTAACAATTTTGTTAGAGATTTTGTACTAGTTCGGGAACATATGTTTCTTCCCAAGACTAGTCGACATGTATTAGCTACTTTGTTAGCTTACAATATACACGCAGTTATTGATAATTTAACTGAGACTAGGTTAAGTGACGAAACAGTATTATCTAGTACTTCTAATAATACTGTAATTAATTCTTTAAACTTTTAGACGCGACAAAAGAGAAGCATAAGTGTATTTTACTGTATCACCAAAATATAAATCACTTCTCTGGCAAAATTCTAGACGTGGAAATGTTAATAGATAAATATCATATGGATATCTTATGTTTTACTGAAACTTGGTTAAAACTGGCTAGGATGTTGTTTAATGTAAATAATTTTTCAGTTGCCAGTGCGTACAATAGGTCTTCGATAGGGGGTGGTACTTTGATATTGTGTAATAGTTGTTTTAGATATAAGGAAAGAAAGGATATCACCGCTTGCTCTGTTGATCGCTTATGTGAGGTAGCATGTGCGGAGGTTGAGGGCCATACTTTCTTATCTGTGTATAGACCACCAGCCACGAATTTGTCATCATTTTTGATAGTCATGGAAGAAATATTAGGTAAACTTTTCAAAGATAATAAATTAGTTTTTGTGTGTGGTGACCTAAATATTGATTTATTAGTTAATTCACCAGAAAAAAGTAAGCTTATCTCTTTGTTTAAATCATTCAATTTAAAATGTATATTTAATGAAGCGACTAGAATAACAGCAACCACAGCTTCATGCATAGACAACGTATTTACTAATTGCAAAATAAAGGACTCATCCTTAATTAGTGGCGTCAGGTCAGACCATACTGGTCAGCTTGTATTGTTTGATTTAGATCAAAAGTTACATCTAGATAAAACCATTGAATTGAGACCTCTGACTAAAAATAAATTGAAATCTTTTAATAATAATGTTCTTAGCAAGCTCTCAACAGCGAGTTTTGATTCACAAGACCCCAATATAAACTATGGCACATTTTTTTCTACAGTATGCAAAGAATTCAATAAAGCATGTCCTGTAAAAAAAGTTACGATAGCTACTAAACCAAAATTTAGCCAATGGGCCACTGCTGGCATTCGAAAAAGCAGAGATATTTTATATAATTTGTATCACGAAAAATCATTGACTTCTGATCAGGCCCTTCATAATTATGTAAGAAACTATTCTAAGATATTCAAAAGAGTCTGCGCTCACGCTAAATCTAAATTAATAAGTAACAAAATTAGTATCTCTAAAAATAAAATAAAAGCTGTGTGGCAGGTAATTAACAAAGAAACTGGAAACACAAAACAGCGAGATCAGAATGAGTTAGCTCTAAAAATTGATAATGAAACCATTTCAGATAAGTTACAAGTTGCTGAGACTCTAGAAAATTTATTTACCAACATCCTAATAGAAGTTACGAAATCTCTCCCCTCATCATCTGTATTAGCTGAATCTCTTCTTAAAGAAAACTTCAGCAAGGACATACCAAGTTTTGAATTCAAACCCATCTCTATTGCCACAATTAAAACAGCATTTAAAAGTCTTAACATAAAAAACACTGAAGACTTATGGGGGATTTCCGTTAAGGTTCTCGAAAATATCATTGACACAATTGCCCCTGTCCTAACAGGCATATTTAATCAATGTTTAGACAGCGGTACGTTTCCTGACTTAATGAAACAGTAAAGTAGTACCAATTTTCAAATCGGGTAGTAAGAGTGATCCCTCTAATTATAGACCTATATCTGTGCTTCCAGCATTGAGCAAAATTTATGAAAAAATCATGCTGGACCAGATGTTGTCACAATTTAACTCGAATGGGATTTTACACAGTCGACAGTTTGGTTTCACGAAAGGTAGGTCGACGACTGACGCAGGAGTAAAACTCATCAGTCACATTTTGGAATCCTGGGAGAATTCCCAGGACGCCATTGGCATTTTCTGTGACCTCTCAAAAGCGTTTGACTGCGTTGACCACAATACACTGATCTGTAAATTACACCACTACGGAATTCGTGGACAAGCTGCTGATCTTGTACTTTCCTATTTATCAAACAGGCAACAAAAAGTAAACGTTAATGTGGCGACGTCCTCGGGGTCTCTAGTTAAGATGGGCGTGCCTCAAGGTTCAATTCTTGGCCCTTTTTTATTTCTAGTTTATATAAATGACCTTCCTTACCTGATGGCTAATTTCTCGGATATAATTTTATTCGCTGATGACACTTCTCTTATTTTTAGAATAGATAGAAAAGATACGGATGTCTTACATGTCAATGATAGTCTAGCTGTTCTTTCGAAATGGTTTGCTGCTAATAATCTTTTACTCAATGCGAACAAAACTAAATGTCTTAAGTTCTCGTTACCAAATGTACCCCAAGTAGGTCTAAACTTAAAACTTGATGGCAAGAAACTGGATGCTATTTCGGAAACTGTATTTTTGGGAATTACTCTAGATTCTAAATTGCAATGGGGTGCTCACATTAGAGCCCTTTCAAGTAGATTAAGCTCAGCTGCTTACGCAGTAAGAAAGATAAGGCAGTTGACTGATGTAGCCACAGCTAGGTTAGTTTACTTTGCTTATTTTCACAGTATTATGTCTTATGGCGTTCTGCTGTGGGGATCGGCAGCTGACGTAGATTCAATTTTCATTTTACAAAAGAGGGCAATCCGCGCAATCTATAAAATGGGACCTCGCGAGTCTCTTAGAAACAAATTCAGCGAAATTGATATATTAACTCTGCCTTCTCTTTATATCCTAGAAAATATCTTATATGTTCGCAAAAACTTAGGCCTTTTCAAAAAACGATGCGATTTCCATAATCTGAATACACGTAGTAAAGATGAAATTGTGATTCCAAAATTTAGACTGACTAAAACTAGCAAGTCATTTCTAATAAACAGTATCCGCTTCTATAACAAGTTGCCAAAGTCGGTTACTGAACTTAGCGATGGAAAGTTTAAAACGCACATCAAACGTGTCCTTATCAAAAAAGCATTTTATAAGATAAACGACTACGTTGAATACAGGGAAGTTTGGCATTAATTCCTTCTGCACATGTGGCTTCCCTGGTACCTCATTAACAGCATAACTATGTGAAAGTCTATTAACTGCTCTCAAATACAATGTTCTTTTTTATTCTTTTTATTTTTACAATGCTGACATAATCTCGTCATTAATTGACATCATACATCAATTTTATTTAGGTTCATTTTATTTATGTAGATTATTTTACATATTGTGAATGAGAGAACATTGTAGGCCTTACTGACTGTAGATTTGTAGACGATGTTCTATTCTGTATTCGTCTAAGTACCTGGTACTTATTGACAGGCCTGCGCTGTCCTCCCATACATTTAATCTCTGTAATTTGAAAATATTGTTATAGCCAATTATTTTTAAGAGTAACCGTGGAGTTTCTTGCCGGCTCTTCTCCATAGGAAACAACAATTTGGAACCTAGCTTCTGACGTTTCATAAGTGCCCATGTAGGTTTATATGAAATAAAAATATTTTGATTTTGATTTTATTACCGTCACTTAATAATAACTCATGTATTGGAGTGTTACATTTTAGCATAGCCAGATTTTAATTAAAATGGAATAAATCTCTGAGAAGTTGGAATAGAAACATCTAATTTCGCATGATGCTGTGAGTTCATAAAAGGTATAAACCACCATAATTGGTAAGTTTCTATTAAATAATGAACAACCAGGCATACAGTAATTTATTATAGAGTGACCTGGATATTCCTCTGTCAACAAATCGCCTAACTCCTTTCCAATTTCATCACAGAATAACACTATGTCATTTTTTTTCAATTGGCTTACACTGTTTTTTGGAACTGTAAATATCAGGAAAGCTCAAATCAACACAGGGCTGTGGTAAGGTGGATTTGCATGTTGTCAATGAAAGATCCGGTGTAGGTACATTGGATGGTGTTTGACACTGCTCACAGTTGTTTTTTTGTGAGTTTACCAGCTCATTCATTGCCAACACGTATTCCCTCATGATATCTTCTGAGGTATCATATCTTATAATCATTGAACTTAGTTTCTCCTGTAAATGGTCAAGTTCAGATTGCAAGTTCTCTGTGTCAATGTTGTACCTCCTAGTACTTTGTTCCAAATTAGAAGAATACATATCTAATAATTTAAGCAAGTTTAGTCGTTCTCTATTAAGTTTCACATTTTTATGAAGAATTTATGTCTTTTAACTAAATTTTTCGTTTTAACAATGTATTTATTGATCTTTATGAATTTTTTAAGTTTTTTGTTACTAGTTCTTATCCTCATTGAGTGACCTGAGTTTGAATCGTTATCACCTGTCAAATCTGTAGTGTAACATGGTTTTATGGCAGAAACCATTGAGGGGGCGACCGGCATCAACTCATCGAACAGACTTTGATTCAGCCAGGCGGTGATGATAAGATTTGTAGTCTGAAGTTCGGTTATTTGACTATAAGCCTCAAGTCGCTGCTGTTGTAGTAAATGTTTGTGACTAAGAGCTTGTTCATACTCTATGCTACACTGGCTTTGTGTCCCACAGGGATCGGTCCTGGGGCCGCATCTGTGGGACATCGGGTACGACTGGGTGCTGCGCGCCGACCTCCCTGGCGGCGTCAGTGTAGTTTGCTACGCTGACAACACGCTGGTCCTGGCGCAAGGGAGCACATAAGAAAGCGCAACGCAAAAAAAACATAACAAGCAAAAAAACATAAGCGCATAAGAAAAACAAAACAATACGCATAGCAGGCCTAAAATATACTCGTAAATTATTCGTAACCTAAATGAAACATATTTTATGTGTTTTCTTATAATTATATAAATCGAGCCATCTGTAATTTAATTTATATATGTTATAGAGATGGGTCTAAAATTAATAAGCTACTAAATTAACACTGCTAATTTTTTTTAGTGTCAGCACCTGTTAAATAAATTCTGAGATAGTTGTTAAATTTAACAGTCAACAGTCAACCCACAAACACTAATGAAAACAGATGTAGATGTGGCAAAGATAACAATCTCAGAACACAGAGGCGTCAGGTACTCTGCGCGGTGCTACCCCGCAGTCGCACCACACACGGATATATTTGACCGCAGGCAGATGGCTATGAACAAAGGAAAGGAAAGGACAAAATGATGTCCCGTCTCTATTGAATTGTTTTCAAGTTAGCAAACTTAGCAACTCAGTTCAGTGTTCAATCAGACAGATTGTTATTTAGTCGAGTTGATTTAATTAACTGCTAACTGCTGAATTCGGAAAAGTATGAAGGGAATGAGAATTAATTGTGTTAACATTCTGTCTGTGATTAAATTTAACAGTTGCTAAAAATAACAGCTAATTTTAATATACTATTGTTAGCATTAGCATTTAGCAGTGTTATTATTTTTTCAACACACTTGCTCATAAAATGGCTCTAATTTCACTACAGTTAGGCACATAATGAAGATATAAAAAGATGTGCTCGATTCCACTTACTCCCACTTATAACTCGGAGAAATATATCCGACATACGGTTCTTAGTGAAAATAGCACAATCAAGGATTGATTGTCCTGAACTTCTTTCAAAGCTGTCTCTGAATGTTCCACCTCGGCACTCTCGTTTGAGAGATCTTCTCCATGCTCCATACGCTCGCACAATTTATCGCAGTAATTCCTTCATGATTCGCTCAGTCAAAGCATTCAACAGAATTGTAAAGAATGAACACCCCTCAATTGATTTGTTTGCAAGCTGCTTGGCGTCTATTGTGACCATTTTATCTAAAACTGTAGTTTATGATTGATCCAAATCGTGGTTGAACATACATTCCTGCCTATGTAATATACTTAATGTAATAATTTAGTTATGTATCTATTTAGTTTTAATCTTAGTTTACCACTTACATAATTAATTATTTAATCTAAACATAGTTGATAACGCATACAACAATGCTCCATTGCTATCTGTGGAGGCTTGTAAATGGCTTGTCGTAAATTATATTACTACTACTTTTGTATTGATAGCTGTAAGCCACCCTAATACAATAAAATAAAAAATAAAAATAAAATAATGACACCTATTATCAAACTGTGACTTTTTCATTACTATTATTCACTAGTGAGTTATAGAATTGGTTGAGTTGCTTTGTTCTTAGTGAGTTATAGGTTGCTTTTTGTTTGAGTTGCTTTGTTCTTAAAAACGATGATGATGGATGATGCTGGGTGATGATGGATGATGATGGATGATGCTGGATGATGATGGATGATGATGATGGATGATGATGGATGACGATGGATGATGATGAATGATGATGTTGGATGATGCTGGATGATGATGATGATGGATGATGGATGATGCTGGATGATGATGGGTGATGATGAATGATGATGGATGACGATGGATGATGATGGATGACGATGATGGATGATGATGGATGACGATGGATGACGATGGATGATGATGGATGATGATGATGGATGATGATGATGATGATGATTTAGTATTATTTTCTTCGCAAGTGTGTTGAAAAACGTCGTATGATACACGTGTGTATTGATGATTATCGCTGAGGCGCCATTGAGACCCGAGCCGTCAGGCGAGGGTCTTAAGAGAGCCGAGGACGAACGTTACACACTTGTACCATAATGTACTATTTCAACACACTTGCTCATAAAATGGCTCTAATTTCACAGCAATTAGGCACATAATAACACCTATTATCAAACTGTGACTTTTTCATTACTATTATTCAGTAGTGAGTTATGGTTTTTTTTTTTAATTGGTTGAGTTGCTTTGTTCTTAAAAAGATGCGGTACAAAAAAGGTCGTGCTCAATAGTACAAATAAATTAATATACATATTGCTTGCTCATTTCATGCAACTTCGAAATTAAATAGATAATTTCAACTTGTACGTTTTTAATAAATAAAACGTTCACTCAAATATAAGTTTTGTTTTTTTATGTAATAAAGAAAACTTTGAATTCCCCATTTTGTACGTGGCTAAAGCCCTATCCGCGAAAAGCAAAAAAAAAGAAACGTCATTCTTTTAGGCCACGTTCCGAGTTACAATAATATCGATTTGACCGCGCTCACACACGACGTCCCGCGAATCGTCATGGATGACGTCATGACATGCACCATCTTGTCAAAAATGACAGTTTTGCTGCTTTGTTTTAAGTCACATCGAATCTTTAGTTTTTTTATTTAATTCTGTTTAAAAACTACAAGTAACACTTTAAATTATAATATGTACAGGTATACCGAATCTTTAGTTAATTTAGATTTATTTGAAATAGTGCTACAATCTAAGAAGAAAAAATGTGTGGTGTATACAAGTTTAATATGGTGAATATATGTTTTAACGTTGAGTGAACACTTTTATCGCGATCACGAGCGTTCCGTATTGATGACAAAAATGACGGTCCTTAGCTGTCAGAATCGTGATATCTAACTCGGAACGCAAAATATCGATGTCAGCGTTATTTTTCTAATTCGGAATGCGGCCTTAGTATAAGGCCGATCGCCATTGTTAGATGCGCGCGCATTGGAATACTGATAGTACTAGTTATGAAGAAAATTATTTATGTTGTAACACCGCCCGATATAAGATGTGAAGCCCTTAACGTTATGGAAAGTTTACTACCTAAAAACTCCAAGGACAAAATGATTTTGTAGTATTATTTTCTTCACAAGTGTGTTGAAAAACGTCGTATGACACACGTGTATATTGATGATTACCGTCCTCGGCCACCAATACAAACGTTATACACTTGTACCATAATGTACTATTTTACGCTTATGCCAATCTCTAAATGTTTATTATATATACTTTATTGTACACCACAAAAAATACATTGCAAAAAAACAAGGTACACTACAAAATATACAATGGGCGGCCTTATCGCTTTCCGCGATCTCTTCCAGGCAACCTTGGCATGGACAGCGATTGGTCTGGATCTAAAATGGGGATGTTGTTGGCGCAAATAATAAATATACAATTTACTAAAATAGATACTTATATAGATTTAAATATATCCTATCCTATATAATAGATACATACATACTAAATATATAAGGAACGAAAATAAATGAAGATTTTACATCGGAAATTACAGTAAAGTATGAGAACTAGATTACAACGACAGGTAATGATCCTTGACGAGTCTTTAAACACATTTATAGACTGAGCGCGTTTAATTTCAATAGGCAATGCATTCCATAAACTAGCGGCCTGGACAGTGAAGGAATGGTCGAGGAAAGTTGTGGAATGCATAGGCATTTTAAGCTTCAAGTTATCTGATGACCTTAAGAATCTAGTGTGGGAGTCACAAAGAAACTGAAAACGATTTTTGAGATAGAGAGGGGTGGAAGGGGAGAAAAGCATATTATACAAAAGGGAAAGAATGTGAGCAATCCGGCGAAGACGAATTGGTAACCACTTGAGCTTCACTCGAAATTCGGACACATGGTCATCTTTGCGCAAGCCAAATATAAACCTTATAGGTACAAAAATTTTGAAGGCGCTCAAGTTTGTCGAGTTGGTCTTGGGTAAGGTCAAGATAGCTGGGATCAAGGATGGGTAGAAGAAGTGATTGTGCACGCGCAATTTTGGTGGCAAACGGAAGAAAATTACGCAATCTCTTTAATGACGCGGCGGATGCCAATAGCTTGCGGCTAACTTCCTATAGCTGGGCAGTCCAAGCGAAGTTTTTATCAATAAATATCCCCAAATTTTTAACTTTCTCACTGAAAGGAACAACTGAGTTGTCGAAAGAAACTTGGGAAAGAGTCGTCCAGTCAATCCTTGAGACCGTCCTTGAACTGCCCACCACCACAACTTGCGTCTTTTTAGGGTTAACCATAAGCCCATATCTCTTGCTCCAGTCGCATATACGGGCCAGATCACGATTACTCGTTAAGATAGCCTCGGAAAGATTTCCCAGGGGAGCTCGCGAGTAAATTTGTAAATCATCTGCATAAAGAATGTTAGTGCAGTTACGAATAGGATAATTTCACGTTACCACTGGCAGCACTGCCGACAAATATCAATACAGGAGAAATTCCTAGTGTGGGGCAACGTTTAAAAAAAAACCAATAATAATAATGATAATTTGTTGTTAACCCATAAATACCTACCACTTATTGAAGGCACATCAAGTTTGAGCAACCTAGGTAAATATGTTTTTTGCATCGAGAACACTACTATTGGGTTTTGTGTTTCTTTTTGTGATCACACACAGAGCATGTCTTGTAGCCCTCTAGCCTATCTGCCCCATTAGTTCTACTTCCTTCGGTTACAAGAAGCTGTTTCTCGTCGAGTTGCAATAGCCAACAGTAATATTTTATCTAGCATTTCATCTGTAAAATAGTGGCTCCAGATGTAATGCGGAAAAGACGAGGGATTGAGTATATCCCTATAAGGTGTCCCTCTCTTTTTTGCAGTATGTTATGTTGCTATGTTCGTGTACGACAAGACGGTGGTAATGATGACCAGCGAAAGCGATTCTTATTGCAATACTTTATCTTATTGGACCTGAAGCAATCAACTCAGCCTTTCGCACTACACTGCTGGACATAGGCATCTCCTAGGTTGCGCCGCAACACTCTAGAAATCAACACTCTTTTTTCTGAACCTGTTAGTTCGCAAGTGGTACAATGTGGCTTCTCCGTATGACGATGATGAAATGGTGAAAAACCGGAGGCGTAATTTGTGTCTTCCACTAAAACCGACTCTTCTTCGCTAACAATTTCAGAATCCAATCCTCGAACTTCCTCCAACTCAAAATCATCTCCCTTAACAATCTCCACATCAATACAGTCTCTTTTTGGTTATCCTTTTCATCGGATGGTTTTACCACCAGACAACATGCAATAATTGCATTATCACACGCCATTTTTCACTAAAGCAATAAAATTACCTAAGTATTAAAAGTTACGTAACTACCGGTAGGTAGGGTACCTAATTGGTATCAGACCGATGAAAAAAGTTACATAGACACCAAGAGTAAACGCGCGATAATGTGGGCAGCGGGTAGAAGGTACATAAACGCTCAAAATGTAAAGATGCGCACTAAGTTATTCACCAAAATAATTTAATTGGTGTCAGTGAGACCGCGGGTAGGTAGTTATGGGTTAACATTCTTCTAAATTTCCGCCAGTTTGCTTTAGGTAAAACTTTGGATGACTTACAGATAAAACAAACAGATTAAAAAAATAGTATGCGAGACTGACAGCCAATTAAAAGTGTTCACTTCTAACAGATTGGAAAAAAAAAGAGTGTGAACAGCACAACACAGTCACCGAAAAGGAACAGGCAAAAAAGTATAACATTCAAGTTCAAACTAAATTCACATTTCATATTAAATACAAGAATATAAACCTCAACATACAAAATCTTAATTCAAAAAACCAAGGCTCAGACACTTTTTGGCCGAGGACACACCTTTAGGCTCAGCATGAGCACCGATTTGTCGACCGAAGAATAATGTCTATTCTATTAAATAAATGATGTACAATAAGGCTATGTTTTTCTATTCATTATCACAGATAAGTGTACGTTACCCCAGCAAGAAAATGGCTCCTAGAGTTATATGAGTAGAACGTATAATGTGTGCCTTATCTGCTGTAAAACGACAGAGGGCACACATTTTTATGTGGGGGCACCCACATAAAAATGTGTGCCCTCTGTCGTTTTGGAGAAAAACGGAAAAAAACGATTCTTGCTGGGGTAACGTTTTTCTAGCAGGAAAATTCTTAACGAATGATCGGAGAGAGAAAAATTTTTCTCTCTCTTTTTTGGTTTTTTGTTAATATTAACTTAATGCGAAACATTCCAAGCTGAATATTTTCACCATAAATTTTAACTAAAGGCACAAGATTTTGGTTTACACCTACACATCTGGTATTGAGCCGGTTTCCTGTATTTTGCCGTCAAAGTTTTGACACCATCGTTTTGACTTTTAGCAAGATTATTCAAAAACTCATGAATGAACAGTTTTGAAACTTTGTATGGTTATTAATAGCGTCAAGAAGAACCGAATACAGTTTTAAGTGAACTTGTACCTTGTCTCATTTAGGCGCTGTGATGTTTTTTCGGGTTTTCATAAAACCGCGATAACCGGAAAACTATAAATATTTTCTTAAATCTAATTGGGGCACTAAGGGGCACACATTAAGAGCTAGTCGTGTATGTTTATTCTACAGGGGCACATGCAATGGTTTTAGAGATATACGATTCATCAAAACGTTACTCCAGCAGGAAATGCAATATCTCGAAAACCTGAAGGGGCACAGATTTAATTTTTGGGGGCACATTCTGGCACACATATAAGCTCTCTGGATTTTTCTCTCTCCGATCATTCGTTTTTTCCGTTTTTCTCCAAAACGACAGGGGCACACATTTTTTACCTATGTGGGGGCACATTTACAGCAGATAAGGCACACATTATACGTTCTACTCATATAACTCTAGGAGACACTTTCTTGCTAGGGTAACGTACACCACAGATAAGCGTTCTAAAGGAATCATGATTTTGTAGATAATCGTATATACTTTGTTGCCGTCGAGTAGAAAGTTTTGTTGTCAGTGTGATTTTGACAGTTTGGGAAGAAATATTCTTCTGAAATAGTCTACATATGCGGACCTAGACAAATATCGTTAGAAATGAAAGACTAAATGACAGATTGTAGAAGGATATCTACGGTGCGCTATCAAAAATTTAGGAACGAAATGTCATTTTGTATTGAAAAAGCACTGTCTATTCTGCGTAGAAATACAAAGCGACATGCTAAGCCCGCTGTTGTGAAAGGATCAAAATCGTGTTGTTTACAGATGCTGTTAAAGTTGCTACTTGCACGCACTATAAATGAACTCTGCCTGTAATTCGTAGACGTAAATGGAACACGCAAAGGTACGTTCCATTGCTTCGACCTTCTGGGAACGTTAAAATAAAATTTGGATAGAATATCGGATTTATTAATAGAATTATTGAAGATTTTAAATAATGTAATACAGTCAGAAATTGTTCGCCGATTAATTAGGGGTAAATGATACTTCTTACAGAGGTTGAAGTAATCTTTAGACCGGTAGGGTATTTTCTGATGATAACATAAATACCTGATGAAACTTTTCTGGACTCTCTCTATACGATCAATGTACTTGTGATAACATGGATTCCAGATTTCAGGCGCATATTCCAAGTGGCTTCTAACAAAAGTACAGTACCTAAATGAGTTTTAAAGTTTTGGCTTGAGTGAAGCACCTGGACAGCCGCATTATGAAACCTAATCGGTATTCGTTCGTATTGTGTTTATGTTTTCGTTTATACGTTTATATTTTATGGTGTCGCAGCCTCATGCGCTACTTTTATGGTACATAAAATAGTTGCAAACTATAGATTTTCTTAGGTTATAAAAAAAAACTGTTCTCCTAGTTTTTTAAGCTAAAGCACTATTCATGTTAAACGCTTGGCACAGATATATACACAATAATCTCCTTAGCCCTAGAGAAAAGGTCAACTTTTTTAAACCTTCATATTTTTTGTCCACTGCTGAGCAACATGGCCTTTATATGTTTTTTTATGGATTATCAGTAGTATTCAATGATATAGATTTGATATCTGTACATTCTGGGGTACAAGCCTATACAATTTTTGGCCATCTTCTTTAACAATTAAACATTTGCAGTAAGTCGAACATTTTTTTTACATCACAAAGCATGATTACAGTGGGTACACTTACTGCAGAAGTTCTTATTCAGTCTCTTATTCAAATCAATATATTTATGACTAAATTTATTTGGCTACATAGCTTACAATACAGTAAAAAACACACTTACTATGTTTATGCTGTGGTACCTATCAGAGAGCCTCTAGGGATAGCTAACATAACAGTACTTACCTAACTAAGATAATGAATTTATTTTGTCTTTCAATTACTAAGTATTGATTTCCAAATAAGTGATACTCGTAGATAGGTGCTGCGGTCCTCTTTCATTCAAGGTTTCAACCATCATGATCTGATTACAAACAAAGGATGAAGATTTTGTCACCAAAACTTGAAGAAGATTTTGTCACCAAAACTTTAACCGCGTTTTTCTCGAAACCGTCTAGAGCGTACTTACTGCAACTATGCTACTGATGGCAGAATGCTACTACGATTATAATTTGTATGTTGTACTTATCTACATAATTCTTTAATTTGTTTTTTTTTTTGCTCGTTAAAATAAACCTTAGCGTAAGAAATGCACGATTAGGTAGTAAATTGGTATTAAATATTTATCCGTCGAAGATTGAAAATAAACCGCCCATTTACCTGTTGCACTGAACAATTAAATCGTCAAATTGGAGGGACTAACTTATATAATCGATGTCTTTTAAAACGATATGTGTTTCGGGCAGCCAAAACCAATCATATTAAGGTATTATAACAATAAGTAGGTAGAACATTACAGGGCCTAGTCTATCAGTTTGGCCCCTGATATCATTATGGAGGGACCAAGCATACCTATTGTTAAAATGTTATGTATATGATGAGGTAGCTAAAATTATAGCAAAGGTTTTTTTTTTTTTGTTTGACTGGCATTGGAGATATCAAAATGAAGGGACCAACCTTTATTTTGACGCTCACTTTGAAGGGAGTTCCATAACCATTGCTTCATAAGTTACCGAGGAGACGAATTTTTCAAACCTAAGTAAGTACACTTACCTACGTACCGCAATGAACGCGGCTGAATTATTAAAATGTAAGACATTGCCATGGTGTGTCACGCAATTACCCCGCAAGACTCCTAAATCGAGCCACCGTGTACTCGTCTTTAAACTTTTACGTGTTCGTAAATTCGTACCAAAATGATGAATAGTAGGTACCTATCAGCTTTAGAACTCATTATTTCGATGTTTTAGTCGTTAGGTAAGTACATCGCACTGTGGCTCGCTTTTGGAGTCGAAACGTAATTGCGTAACACTCCAACTGCAGTAATGGTTTACATTTTGACAGTTCAACAAGATTCATTAAGTACCTACGTTGTTCAGCAGACAAATGTTTCAAAATTAAGGTATAGCAATACATTTTCTTATAAATGATTCAGATTGTGATTGAAAGTTTGTTACGCAATTACGGTGCTGGCATAGGGATCTCTGTTGATCCTAGCTGCGCTGCGTGAATACATCGAAAAGAAGGCATTAATAAAACAACAGAAGGGGATTAATTATCGTTTATTAATTTATTACAACTTTTTTATAAACTAAGATGACGCGGAAGCGCACGCACTCTTAGGATAAAGAAAGATCCTTTTAAATGCATTTATGTCGAGCAAAGCTCGCCTTGAAGAGTTGTACGTCAAATTCAAGACTAGGGGATTTCACGTTGAACTAAATACACAAAAATACTTCAAAAACATCGGTAACGGAATTATACAGGGTGACTTGTAATTTGACGTATTCCTTCGAGGACGAGGTAGTGGTGTGCCCCATTTGCAACAAGGGATTGCAATCCAGCAAAGTGGGATACCGCAATTCAGCAGGATACAGCATAATTTTAGGAGCTGCGGGATCCCGCGTTAGCTTGCAGATCGGAAGGATTTGTAACTGATGGAGTGAAAGAAAAGAATTTGACTTTGTTGGGCGCAGGAAGAGCCTCTTTGGACGCTGGCTCAATATTATGTAGAAGATGTGTGTTGTGTGTGCTATAAGAAGTAGATTAGGAGATAATAATCTTTAAATAAATAAATATCAACGATGAGATTAAGTAAGTATATCTATACTTACTTAATCTCATCGTTGTTATTAAATATCTACAAAAACAAATAGCATCACTATTATCTAATAGTGATGGTATTTGTTTTTGTAGATATTTCCAAAAAGAGAAATGACTTATTATTTGATATTTGTCATTGATTATTTTCTTTAATAAGAAAAAATAAGAAAATTAGTAAACTTACTAAATTCAAATGATACGCTAATTTCAATGATCCTAAGTACTGATTATAATTACCTTAGATAAAGATTAGAACTAATATTTTTAGTTAAGTAGAGTACAAAGATTACCAAATATTGATATTTGTTATTATTTGTTTTCAATAAAAAGTAAAACAGGAAAATAATTCGTCATTTAGGTGCAGTGAGATGTTGTTGGTTTTTGTATTTTTTATTAAATATTTGATATACTTACTACATCAAAGAAATTTTATTTAAATTATAAGCATTTATTTAAGTAAATTAAAAAAAAAACCTATGCTATAGGTAACCATGGATTGAAGTCAAACCCGTAAAAATCCAATCCAGATAAAAGTGCTGGTTTGCTGGATTGGATTCCCTAGTTGCTACAATTGAGCAACCATTGTGCTTAGGCGTAAATTCATGGGATTCGAGAAACCCAACTTGTATTTAGGTATTGGAAAACAAACCCACAATTCGTCACTAAATACGATACCCACTTACTCAGATTTTAAAACAAAGGCAGATAGGTAGACCGCGTGGAACACCAAGATTGAGCCCAAAAAAACAAATACCTACCTACTAAAGCGTCGCATTGTTTGTAACATACAATGTGACGCTCCGTGCCGTACTAAACTAACTCGAGTTTTGAATCAGAATTTGGTTTTTTGGCTTCACTCTTCTGCCTCTCTGCCATCTGTCCTTGTTTTATAATCTGAGCCCAGTTACGAAATATAATACAAAGAGATTCCTTTTGTTTAAACTGTGAAATTGAATGGATTCATTTCTATTCCATTGGATACCTTTACTTAAATAAACCTTGTTACGTAACCAGATCGTCTCAAACATCAATATGAAGGTGGATGCGCTAAGGTACCTAACCCGCGAAATTAATTGTTTTTCCCTTTTTTGCAATTTGCAGGTCAGTGTCAGGTTGTACGGTGGGTAAAATATGATTCGCGTCCGTAACAAACATGGCTTTACACAATCATAATCAATAAGAGCGCTTTCACATGTTTTCTTGAATTTGAACGTTTGACCCCAGTTTTGATGAGTGATTATGGATTAGATCTAGACAAACATAAAAAAAAAATGTGTTCTTGAAAAGTTCATTATTGGCCTTGGGAACACTCCCTCTTAAAAAATATTTAAGTACCTAAGTAGATAAATTGTTTACATAAGTCAGTATAAACCTTGGGTTAGCAAATCATCTTTCATAGAATTTCACTTTCGGGCATTTTAGATGATTTATTACATGGAACATTTAAAAGTTTAATAATTTATAAGAATGTCCATGGCCTTGTTCTTTCGAATGCTCAAATCAATTTTTTATGTTTCATACAGTAAACACCAAAAATAATTCCGTAAAACAGAGAATTAATGATAATTTGTCGTCTGAAATTATATTTTTTATCTATGTATATGTTTAATCTAAATTGAAAAAAAGTATTTAATAACTAAGGTTACTAGGACAGCTTGCTTGAAAAAAAAAACAGTCTATTTAAAAGTAAAACTAATATTTTTAAACAATTGTTGAATGTAACGCTGTAAATCTATACTAATATTATAAAGAGGAAAGATTTGATTGTTTGTTTGCATTGAATCGTCTCCGAAACTACTGAACTTTCACTGTTGGGAAGCTACACTATCCCCGGCTGACATAGGCTATATTAATTTATCCCCGTATTTCCACGGGAATAGGAACTCGGGCCGCGCGGGATTTAGCTTTAGTCCGCGCCGATTGGTTCCTGCGACCGTCTCAACGGATAGCTGCGTGCGTAGCGTACCTACTTCACTAAAAACACGCGCGCTCGGCTACCACACCCCCTAAAATTTTTCCTAAAATTGAACACTTCGATTTGTAATACCCGTTTTAAACTCATCAATACAACCCTCTACGTTCATGAAATCCCATTGAATGACTATTTCATGAAAAAGTAATTGTCGTTTGTCATTCAAAATGGATTCATTGTGTTAACTCAAATTAACATGTTTGCATATTTTTAATAATTTTGTAAGTTACTTGTACGTTTTGGATTTCATAGCTTGCTCATATTTTATCTGTATTTGTATCAATTGATAGAAACTAATTCATTGCGTGCAACACTAGTACACTACTTGTGTGAATCTATGGTGTGTCTGTCCCCTTTACCCGCTGGCCACGGGACAGGACCAGGGGGTATCAACTCTCTATTGGCCAATGTAGAAAAGGTACCCGGGGCAGAAATATGACATTGCCAACATTAAAAATATTGTGAAGGACCCACAAAATTAGGTCTTTCATAATACTTTATTTTTAAGTTGTAACACAGGTGCATTGTTTTTGTCTCGTTTTGTTTTCTTTCTAAATAGTAGTTTTTAGACTGCAAAAGAGATGGACAAAATCTACCCCACTGAGTACACACGTAAATTTATTGCAGTTAAATTGAATAAAAAAAAGAATTTTGATTTACTTTTTATGCCATATACCAGTAGTGGACAAATATTCATAATTAAAAGTATTTTGTATGATTTTGCTCTAAATCAAGAAGCTTGTAGGTAAAAGTGGAGGCCACACTCCAAATAAAAAACTGAACACAACCTGTGGGCTAACGCTCTCTTTCTTAATGCATACATAAGAACGAGACAGTGATATGTTTCCCCTTTCTTATGTATGTACTTAGAAAGAGAGCGCTAGCCCGCAGTCGTCTTCACTTATGTGTTTAGAGTGTTGCCTCCACTTTTATCAATACGCTTCTTGGTTGCGCTTAATAAAAACAAAACCATACGCATAGCAGGCCTAAAATATACTCGTAAATTATTCGTTACCTAAATGTATGAAACATATTTTTTGTGTGTTTTCTTATCATTATATAAATCGAACCATCTGTTATTTAATTTATATAAGTTAGAACAGTTATGAATAGGATAATTTCACGTTACTACTAGCAGCACCGCCGACAAATGTCAATTGTCACCTTAATGACAATTTGTTGTTAACCCATAAATACCTACCCCTTATTGAAGGCACATCAAGTTTGAGCGACCTAGGCAAATATAATTTTGGATCGAAAACACTAGTATTGGGTTTTGTGTTTATTTTTGTGATCACACACAGAACATAATTATCTTGCAGCTCTCTACCCTATCTGCCCCATTAGTTCTACTTCGTGCGGTTGCAAGAAGCTGTTCCTCGTCGAGTTGAAATAGCCGACAGTAACATTTTATCAAGCATTTCATCTGTGAAATACTGGCTCCAGATGTAATGCGGAAAAGACGAGGGATTGAGTATATCCCTATAAGGTGTTCCTCTCTTTTTGGCAGTATGTTATGTTGCCATGTTCGTGTACGATAAGACACCACCGTCTTAATGATGACCAGCGAAAGCGATTCTTACCACATTAGTTTATCTTCCTGGACCTCAATCAATCAACTCAGCCTAAAGCAGTCCACTGCTGGACATAGGCCTCTCCCAGGTTGCGCCACAACACTCTAGAATGCAAAACTCTTTTTCCTGAACCTGTTAGTTCGCAATTGGTACAATGGGGCTTCAATTGGGATAATGTGGATGACAGCTAGAAGGTACATAAACGCTCAAAATGTAAAGATGCGCACTAAGTTATTCACCAAAATAATTTAATTGGTCTCTGTGAGACCGCGGGTAGGTAGTTAAGGGTTAACATACCATCTTCTACGTTTGCGCCGGTTTTCTTTCGGTAATTCTGTATTCGTTCGTATTGTGTTGTATGTTTTCGTTTATACGTTTATATTTTATGGTGTCGCAGCCCCATGCGAGTGCTCCACTTATCTGTGTAATACGAAATCGTTCGTTATACGTTTATATTTTATAGTATCGTAGCCCCATTCGATACTTTTATGCTCAGATTACTTTTATGCTATATAAAATAGTTGCAAACTATGGATTTTCTCAGATTATAAAAAAAATCTGCTCTCCTAGTTGTATACTATTCATGTTAAATGCCTGGCACAGATATTTATACACAATAATCTATATAAAATACCTTAGCCGTAGGGAAAAGTTCAACTTCTTTAAACCCTCATATTTTTTGTCTACTGCTGCTGAGCAACATACGCCTTTATAATTTTGTTAATAGAAGATTAGTAGTATTCAATGACATAGATTTGATATCTGTACATTCTGGGGTACAAGCCCATACTATTTTTGGCCATCTTCTTTCCCAAGGAAATATAAATATTTATTAGATAATAAAAAAGCGAATGACTGGTTTGGCTTTCATAGCTTGATCATATTTTATCTGTATTTGTAAAGAAACTAATTAATTGCGTGCAACACTAGTTCACTACTTGTGTGAATCTATGGTGTGTTTCTCCCCTTTACCCGCTGGTCACGGGACAGGACGGTTCACTATTCAACGCATCTCCTGTAAAATTCATTAAAACAGTAATTACGTTCAAATTACGGTCAGTTGTGTGTGCTCAGATTGGTCATTGCAATACAACGGTTACTAATGTAATATCAGTTCTTTCATTTCATTTTGCCACCGATGTTCACGAAAATCCAGTCACCCACTTTATCATACAAACCGGTTGCGATTCGAACCCGCTAACCGCAGTGAATACATTGAATGACTATTTCATGAAAAAGTAATTGCCGTTTGTCATTCAAAAGGGATTCATTGAATGACTATTTCATGAAAAAGTTATTGTCGTTTGTCATTCAAAAGGGATTCATTGAATGACTATTTCATGAAAAATTTATTGTCGTTTGTCATTCAAAAGGGATTCATTGAATGACTATTTCATGAAAAAGTAATTGCCGTTTGTCATTCAAAAGGGATTCATTGAATGACTATTTCATGAAAAAGTAATTGCCGTTTGTCATTCAAAAGGGATTCATTGAATGACTATTTCATGAAAAAGTTATTGTCGTTTGTCATTCAAAAGGGATTCATTGAATGACTATTTCATGAAAAAGTAATTGCCGTTTGTCATTCAAAAGGGATTCATTGAATGACTATTTCATGAAAAAGTTATTGTCGTTTGTCATTCAAAAGGGATTCATTGAATGACTATTTCATGAAAAAGTTATTGTCGTTTGTCATTCAAAAGGGATTCATTGAATGACTATTTCATGAAAAAGTTATTGTCGTTTCTCATTCAAAAGGGATTCAATGAATACCTATAGAGCGTTGTATTGATTTTACGGCCGCGAATCATATTTAATTAACATCAGCCTGACACTGAAGTAAAAATTGCAAAAAAAGCAATAGGTAACTTTTGTATTCCATAGATTATTATGGTGTTTCTACCGTAACTTAGGTACGGAGGCCAGTGCTGGCCTCCGTACACACACATCGCACATCAAGCTACCTTAATCTGTCAAATTTCTTTGAAAGTTTTTCAACTTTATTACAAAGGAATAATGTTTATGTTCAATTGGGAAAATTTGACAGTTTGGGATAGCTTGACCTGCTGGCGACTGTACTTGTACAGTTAATTAAACATTTTCAAAAATCATCTACTACCTATGTGAACTTTGAGACCAGTTAGGTACGAGTATCTCAATTTCGTTTTCTTGTCCTGGAAGGGATGCGCAAATTACAAGTCTCCCTGTATAAGTACTTAAGTACTTATTGAATGTGCTTATAATTTAAAAAAAATTAGTCGTTAATAGCCTGTCCAACTGTGTCGATAGTTGAATTATCCGCGATGTAGACAAATAGCACTGCATATATTGTGGGTCGGCAAGATGGCGCAAAGAATTCATAATATTTCTAAAATATAATGTACAAAGTACTAATAATTGTTTAGTATATGATGTAATTTGATCATTTGACACAGAAAACTTGCATTGCCCTTACAGGGTGCATGTCTTAATGGTGTGTCATGAAATGTTGAAGCACACCTCCTGAGCAGTTTTAAACGTAAGCAAATAAATAAAGGAATGAATAAATTAATGTAAATGAGTAAATATTAAATATTTCCAGAACTGGCTGCGAACAACTACCATAGCCTATTGTGGTAATATTTAATATCGAAGTACCCTTTGTTCGTGAGCTGCGAGTCGCGGCGCCCGGCGGAGCCAGACGGCGTACCGGCGCCGGACTGCACGCCACCGGTCCTGTTGGATGCGCCGCCGCTGGCCAGGATCTGCGCGTAGGTCATGGTCCCGGCGACAAGGCGCGGCGCGGACCCGCCGCCGGACGGCATGCCGGCGGCCGGCACGCCAGCGGGCTCGGCCGGGGGCTGCACGTCCAGCGAGCCGGGGCGCTCCACTATGGGCGGGCTGAATATGAACTCGTTTCGACGAATTTGTTCGCGGCGTTCTGCAGCCTGCAACTCCAGCTCGGCGGGGTTCTTGTCATCCCACCACTCCAAGGGCCTGAAGCCCACGTAGCCGCGGCCCGCGGCCGAGGCTGAGGCGGGTGCCGGCACGGGCCCTGGCGCAGGGCCTGGCGCGGGGCCCGGCAAGGCGGCGGCAGCCCAGGGCAACGGCGAGCTGTGGCGCACATCAACAACTACTAGTTACACCCGACCCCTCTCATGGGCGAGTCATAGGTAACCCTACGGACTTTTGTTTAAGAGGATCTTTTTTACTAAATATACCTATACATTATAAAGCATGTAACAAAAACCCTGTTCGATCCTTAAGAGTATTATTCGGCATCGTACTGCGTACACATATACGTAACCATTTAATTGGTTTATGAAGAAGAAAGAAAGAAAGAAGAACGAAAATACGTTTATTTGCGGTAAACATGACGCAAAAAAGAGTAGTAGGTACCACAAAAAAAAGAAATAAGAAAAGGTTGAGGGAAACATGCGTCACATCCACGCAAAACGGCTATCGCTCGGCATTATGCGGCGACCCTATGCAAGACAGAACCCCAGCGCTGGTTTTTAGCGACAGCCGGCAGTTTGAGATCATTATTTTTCTACAGTGATTACTTAAAATAAAACTGATCAAAGGTAACACTAATCGCTCGACTAAGTTCACGTGTTACTAACAGGGACCGGCCAGATACTCGTTGAAAGGGTTTTTAAAGGGGTTTTTTTAAGCGCTTAAAAAATAAACCCTTTGATACATGTTACACCCTCGAATGGGTGCAATGTAACCCCTTCCGAACAAGTTAACCTTTTAATACCCTGTAACACTGTAACAGGGTAAGCCATTCCATTCCAACACATTGTAATATCCACTCTTTGTAATCGACATTAGTTTGAAAATTGTATAACCACGACCGCACGTGACATCTTTCTGCCCGGCGGCGCCATGGTTGCATGTACCGAGCGACTTGTAAACATGGAATTCTAATTATTGCCTATATGATTTTACAGTTCAATTTTGTTTGTCGCACATGCTAAACATTGTAATAGACGTACTTATTTCTTTTTCGTGTCTATACTTGTTTACATTCTCATCATTCGTCATTTAATTTGAAACTCGGACGGAACTACTTAGCTGTGTTTTTGTTTAAGTGTGTGTGGTATTACCACATGAGTAATTACTGCTTATTATTTTTCTTATTATAATATTTAGTTTCTTTTTCTGTGAAAATGCCACAGCCGAGTCGAGATGCTGGACACCGTATGTAGCCCAGTCAAATTAGCCCGAAAAATAGGTGTACTCTTGCATAAATTCCCAAGAAACATAATATTTGCATGAACGTTAGGGATACCATTATATTGATACTGTGAAAGTCGTCCCCATCGTTCCTCTGTGTGCAATTTTTTTAATACAAGGTCATAGTTCGCAAAGATGTTTTATTTTTTGCGAAACTGTTAGTTTTATGATAAAATTAGCTCGCTCACAAAAAATGTAGATCATGCAATTATCTAAGTACAGAGGCCAGCACATCAAGCTACCCCAATCTGTCAAATTTCTTTGATAGTTTTTCAACTTTATTACAAAGGAATAAGGTTTATGTTCGATTGGGAAAATTTGACAGTTTGGGATAGCTTGACCTGCTGGCGACTGTACATACATAAATTATCCTTACACTTTATACCCTAAGATTCAACATTTCTGAGAAAAAGCGATTCTAAAATATACTCTTTGGCCGTCAGAGCACCCCCTACAGAAACCAAACCGGTTCCGATCAGGGCGCTTACTCTGGAATATAATTCCGATAGATCGACATTGATAAAACGTCAGTTTGTTGAGTTAAACATCAGGGATTGGCTGGACTCACTGAATCTAGCCAATCCCTGACGTTTGACTGATAATTCCAATGTCGATCCATCGGAATTATATTCGAGAGTAAGCACCCAGATTAGATCCGGCCCCTCTCTTGCCATGTGCTGAATGAGAAGGTTTGCAATAATTCTCTCGAAGAGTTTTTCCACCTCATCCAGCAACACAATGGGTCGGTAAGCGGATGGAGAGCCCGCAGGATGCCCTTCTTTTTTTTTAGCAGGACCAGCTTTCCAGTCTTTCACTAGCGTGGAAACTAGCCCCTCTCCAGACATGCACTCAAGAGTCTTACTTAGCGGAGCCAGAGAGCCTTGATGGCCAGAACCAATGCACGGCCAAGAATGCCGTCTGGTCCTGGAGTGTTTTTGGCCTTAAGCCTTTGTACTGCCGGCCTCTGTTCTACCTGGGTCACTTCAAGCGCGTCGTCATCTTCGTTTTCCGTGTTGGGCACTATAGTAGGCGGAACCATATTAGGTGGTGTGTGCTCGCCTTGAGAGGGGAATAAAGCGCTCACCACTCTCTCTAGCAGCGCTGGACCAAACCAAACCTAACGGTATGGTCACCCCCACGTATCCCTTTCTAGAATTGCCAGCAATGTATCATGAGCTTCGACCCTTGCTCGCTTAATTTCCAGCTGAAGAGCCTTTTTAAGATAATTTTTTATTTGCCAAAACATGAGTATACACACACATAGCATGCAAGATGTTACGTCAAATTATGATTAAGACAGTCATGTTTTGCCCGAACAGCGTACAAATATAAGATGTCGGACGCTACACACCATCAATTGATTCTAAATTCGTCCATTAGACACAGCAAATTATATTTCAATTAGCAATCCAATTTACCACCCACCACCACCACTCCGCCACCGCCACTTTGTACACTTCACACCGTTCCGCCTCTCTTACTAGCGCTTCTGGTGTTCGTCGGCGCATTCGTCGGTGCCTAGTGTACGGGCGCCACGCCGCTACGCATGTTATGTGCAACTGCGCAATATCTTGTGACGTCCAATATACCTGGTGCCTGATAGATAGAGACTGAAC
Source organism: Polymixis flavicincta (assembly GCA_949987655.1). Classification (NCBI taxonomy): domain Eukaryota; kingdom Metazoa; phylum Arthropoda; class Insecta; order Lepidoptera; family Noctuidae; genus Polymixis; species Polymixis flavicincta. The sequence goes on along the minus strand of OX465171.1, from coordinate 901,144 downwards.
GCGGACCAACACAGCATCACAGATTTGGGTTATGGCCTCCCGGAACCATTCTGCTTCTTCGTTAATATCGATAGACCTGACTGGTGAGTCTAACCAGGCATGCACCATTGAGGCCACCAGATGAGCTTCCTGGTTCAGTCGCTTGACCACCCATCGTCAACAGTCATCCTCAACCCTGGCCGGGGCCGCTTGGACCGGGCCACTCGAAGTCTGGGCGGAAACATCAAACTGGATGTATCTGTGGTCCGACAACGTCTCCACCTCCTACAATACACGCCAGTCCTGAACAGAGCGTGCCACAGCAGGACTAGCACACGATAAGTCCACTATAGACCTACCCCACTGCTGCACACATGTCTGAACGGATCCCCGGTTTAGGAGCAGTAGGCCTGACTCCATCGCCCACTCTTCTAATAACACACCCCGTGCATCCGTTGCTGGGGAACTCCAAGTTGTGAACTCGGCGTTGAAGTACCTCACGACAAGGACGGGGTGTCCTCACCCCGTCCTTGTTGTTGCTTCGACTGACGACTGGGTTCGATTCCGAAATAAAGTCTCAAAGTCAGCGAGAGGTCGGTTGGGTGAGAAATAAATCTCCACGACCATATTTTCGACTAAGGCTGCCACAAAGCCCCGTCCCGACTGAAGGTCTCAAGGGATAGAGTGTCAGCGGCCAGCCTCAAGATAAGTGTCACCAAGCCATCAATGTCACCCATCCTGTCATCCTTGGGAGGAACAAAGTATGTTTCGGCGGCAATGGCAACGTTGATCAACCACTTCGCCTTGCCTGGAGCAAAAGGTCCTGAGCCCTGGTGCAAAGATTGATATTGGCTTGGAGAAGACGAAGGTCTGGCAATTACTCAGTAACTACCGCCTCCCCGTCAGCCCTGTCCTGGGCGTTATTGCCGGCGGGCGGTGAGCGAGCTGACATCGAGGGCCCCATGTTACAATTTGAATCAGCTTTTTTATCCCTCTTGCATGACTTGCTGCCCGTCTGGTGGTCAGCCAGCCTGATCAATGGCGCTTAAAAAAAAACGCGTCAAGTACACTACCTCGTAGGTGGCGTGGAAATGTGTGCATATTATGGGGAATACAACTTAAGTAAATTTTAGAATCGATTTTTCTCAGAAATGGTGAATCTTAGGGGATAAAGTGTTCCGGCTAGTCCCGGGATACCGTCCGAACTCCGGTGAGGCAGCGAGCCACTTTGCCGGATTGCCACCCTGAGATCTGGAGACTTCGCATGTGTGAGAGCGGCGCGAGGAGGCAAAACGCCGGGGCGTAACTCCGCCGCCGCAAGAAATTACGGCACAACGGACAGCTCCGGTGGGATCTCATGGCGTCATGGAAAGTGCGATTGTCGCAACCCAGTGCTGGGCACGGAGGGAAAGAAGGGTCTCGGCGTCCTCACCTTCCGCCTTACGCAGGTTCTCACCGGACACGGTTGCTTCGGGAGGTTCTTGTTCTGGATAAGGCCGAAGGAAACACCCGGGTGTCACCATTGTGTGGATCGCCTGGACGGAGCGATGGAGGTCTGCCCTGCTCGGGCGAAGCACTGCCGCATGTCCTCGCGGAAGCGATCAGTGTAGGCTATCGGCGGCGAGGATTTCTCGCGTCCGGCTCTGGTCCAGGTCATGGTACGGAGGAAACTGCATGGGAAGCCGTCACCTCCTTCAGCGAAGCAGTAATGCTCGCGAAGAAGGAGGCGGAGAGCGTGAGGGAGAGGCAATCCTTGTGCTGTCGCGCCCTTAGCCGCCACAGGAGACGGAATGGGCGTCGGGACTCCGTAGCGGACTTCCGGCCACCGTAGATGCGGGCTTGCGCAGTGCGAGCAATGGATAGTTCGCCGTCTGGTACGGACCAGGCCCGGGTCGACGGTGCATTGTGTTCCACGCGCACCTCAAAGAGATGTCAACAATAATGAGAGGGGTCCGCTAGGGCCAATGCCTGCCAGGGTTGCGGATTTGTTCGAAAGAGGTACCGTGGCCCTGGCACAGGCAACTGAAGGAACACGGGTGGATTTTAGTCAGTAAAAGTCTGACAAGCCTTCCCGGTCCGTCCAGAGCGGGAGAAGTAATTGATGATTTCCCATCCAAAGTAAATTTTTATAGATTCATAATTGCATGATCTACAATTTTTATCATAAAACTAACCGTTTCCCAAAAAAAAACTAAAAACCCATTTTAGCGAACTTTGACCTTGAATGGAAACAAATTGCACTCAGGGGATCGATGGAGAATTTTCATTATAATGGTATCCCTAACATTTATGTAACAATTCAGCGTCTTAGGAATTTATGCAAGGGTGAATGTCTATTTTGACCGGACTATCGCTTATCTATCGTGACTTGTTGTCAAATTCGTAATAACTAAATAAAAATAGTAAGTAAGACAATGAGGCGCCACACCGCCGCGCCGCGTCGCCGCTCGGGTACAAGTTTATACATGCAGCTCAAGTGGATTAGGTAATTCAGGGTAACACGAATAAAAGCTTTTCGTGAAGGTAACCCCTTCAAAGGCTTAAGACATTGAAGGGGTTAACCCCTTCACGTGGTTACCATAATAAAGGTGTTAACCATTTCGCACATAGAAATATAAAAAGCAGGAGAAGTGGGAAAGGGGCGTGTCTATGTCCGCACGCCATGATCAGAATGATCATTCCTAAAGCAAATGGCCGTCTCCGAACTAGTGTTCTTTCGACCGTTGTCGTGATAAATCATAAGAATGCCGTGTTGTTCAGTGGTTTCTTGTATAAACCAAAGCCAAAACAAAAACTTTGTGAATAATGGAATCACTTACCATAAATAAGTACAAGTATTTTTCTATATTTGTCTTTAAAATCATGAAAAACAAGAAATCGAAAAACATTTCTTGCGTGTTACTATGTTATTTTTGTTTTCAAATATCACAGCGACTGTATTATTTTTGTACCAAATACATTGCTTCTAAACCTCTACCTAAATATGCTGTCGCTAAGTGACTGGACAAGCAATGTAAAAATCACAAAACGATAAAGTATCTATGCGGACGCATTACGTAGTACGGCCGCTGGTTCTTGCGTCGAGCTAGTGATGTGCTCGTGCAGATCCACTAACGTAGGCTATCGATTATGTCGATTCGCGAATAAATTTATTGCTAGATCGATGTGAATTAATGTGTTTTACTTAATTTGATTATTTTACAGGGTAGTAGAGAAATGCGTATACAACAGTCGTAAAGTTACTCGTAACAAAATTTTAGATAATGTGGGTGGAGTGTTATTGGGTTTGAATTATAGTAAAATAAGTCTTATCCTCGTGATATTTCCTTACTTTTTTATGGTTTTGGCATTTTACTTACGTTAAAGTCTTCAAACGCTTCGTATGCGTTATTGTTATCGGCATTGTTCAGATAATAATATTAGTGACGTATTACGGTTATCGTTTTCATTTTATCTTATTTTCTGGACCACAATTTTTTTTGAAGTAGTACAATAATAAATAGAAGTATCGACAACTTTCCGATTTAGTCAATCACTAGCGTATTTGTAAAATAAATTGCTTTTGCATAGCACAAAGGTAGCAACCGTTATTTGTGTGAGTGAGTTGTACTTAAATGCACGCTGCGTATGAAGGGATAAGGTCTATATTTGATTGTGTAGTACTTTCTGATTTATAAATTGCGAGTGTGAGCGCGACTTCGAATCTATTGGTTTTACTAAATTGCATGATTGTGTAATTGTGGCGCGGTAGTGGAGAGCAAATGGAGACATCGGTTTTCGATACATTTTCAACTACTTGGCATATCTTCTTCTTTCTTATATCTATGGCATATATCCTATGGAGATGGCAAGCAGCGAATCACTGAAAAACTTTTTCTGTCACTTTTTGCGGGAGGCGAGGAAAACACATACAGCACACTACGAAAATTTGACAACCACACACAGATACATGCTTCCTATTGCTACAAACGCACACGAAAAAATAATAGCCACACAAATAGGAAACAATCCACATTGACAAAATTGTACGTATCTATGCAGTTGTCCCTATGACAACAAACACAAAGTGCTAGTGATGTACCAACAACAAACAATGAGTGTGGGTATTTCATAGTGTAGAGGTATTTCATAGCATGAATGAATGAATAAATTGTTCATTCGTGATATTTTCTTGCATTCAAAAATATGCAATAAGATTAGTGCCTGCTAACTGGTATGTAAGGAAGCCAGCACATCAAGCTACCCCAATCTGTCGAATTTCTTTGATAGTTTTTCAACTTTATTGCAAAGAAATAAGGTTTATATTGGGTTTGGGATAGCTTGACCTGCTGGCGTCTGTACGTACAAAACAATTTTTATTATGTGGGCCACGATAGAATAATAGGCATAAATAGGTTTGTTGAAAAAAAAAACTGAAAAACCTTGCGTACGTACTTATACGCTTTTGCAGAGTAGTAATGCAGAGTGAGTGCAAAAGATCTCAACTCTGATGAATATTTCGTCCTAGGAAGCTTATCACTTGTTTTCATCTGTCGTTTAAGAAGTTCCTTCTCCGTAACACCAATTTTGCTCAAGACTAATTTATCTTAAAAAGAAAGAAGAAAGAAAGAATTTTATTTTTATTTTTTTATTGAATTTATCTTGAAAAGATCTTGTAGAGTATTGACCTTGTTCTTTAAGTATAGCATTTTTGATTGCAGTCTACGATTTTTTTTATTTTTAAACTGCAACTGTTTGCGCAGTTTTCTTTTTCTTGGAGTCTTGACCAATTCACTGACAGATGTTGTTGTTGGGACGCATTGACTGTGTGTGGCTGATGTTGGAGAGCTGAATAGGCTGTGTGCTTTACGAAGACACACATGCATTATTTTAAGCAACATACCGAAGTTGTACCACGACAGAAAAGAGCTATGTTCCGCAACCTCTTATATCATCCAGCTGGGCATAAAGATATTTATAGGAAAAATGTGTTCAACATGTGTATATTAATTTATAATACCATACCACATGAATTCAAATTGTTACAAGGAAATGTTTCAAAATTGTCTGAGTGGTTACAAAAAAAGTGTTTCTACAGTATTAAGGAATTTTTATAAAATAAAATTATTTGATTGGAGTATTATTTAATAAATTTGTTTTAAATTACTTAATGAATTTTGTATGTAATAATAATGTCATAATAGTAGATATAATAATAATCTAATAGTATAGTCTGCGTAATAATTAGGTATGACATTTAAACAAATATTTTGCACGCCTGCTTGCAGGCAGAATACAATGACTTAAGGCTGTAAGATCTTCCCTTGTAAACAATGTATTTTATTGCAAATAAACATTTTGAATTTGAATTTGAATTTGTGAGACTGTATTGATTGAGGAATAGATTGTCTGTGTAACTGTAATGACAACGGGATGGATTGACTGGATAAAGAAAAAGAAAGTACTTCCGTTGCTATGGCAGGTGGGCAGGTGTTTGCAATTGTGATGATTCTTGCACTCTTAAGCAAATTTGGAGGCAGTTCTTCCGTGCCGAGAATGATTTTTTAAAGTGGGTATCGCGCCCTCAGAGCAGTGGTGGCCCAGTGGTAACGGCCGCGACCCAGACAGGCGCTTTACTTTGTGTAAATTATTTCATCACCACTGCTCTCAAAACGGTGAAGGAAAACATCGTGAGGAAACCGGCATGTCCTAGAACCAAAAAATTCGAAGACATGTGACATCGACCAACCCGCACTGGGCCCGCGTGGTGGATTACGGCCCAATCCCTCTCACCGAGAGGAGGCCTGTGTCCCAGCAGTGGGAACATTATAGGCTGATGATGATATCGCGCCCTCAACTAATGGTGTGCGTTACTCCAGCGGAATGTTGTCGCTTTTCAGGATTTCGGCTTGACAGATAATTAGTACCCCGTCTCGTGTAAATGTGCCCGAAATTTAGAATTTGTGCTTCCAGCCGATCCAGAGATATTCACGAAAAACAGATTCCGCTGGAGTAACGTCACCCCAGCGGCATGTTTTTTAACCGGTGGTCGTAACTGAATAGGTACAAACTAGCTACTTAGATAGATCTAATTTGTGCCTAATTGTGCCCAAAAAATGAAATTTGTGCGTCTTGAGGTTTCAGAGTTATTCAAGATGCCGCTGGAGTAACGTTTAGCAAATTGCCGTATCTCACAACTACGATTTTTTTTTACGACAGTGGGTCTTAATTTGTGCGTATGTTGTACCTACAATTTTATTTTTTCTACAATCGACACCGTTGGAAAATAAGAAATTGTTTTTCAAAAACCTTAAAATCGATCCTTGCGCTTCAATGAGAAACCCTAGAAACTTACCAATTATAGTGGTTTATACCTTTTATGAACTCACAGCATCATGCGAAATTGGATGTTTCTATTCCAACTCCTCAGAGAGTTATTCCATTTTAATTAAAATCTGGCTACGCTAAAATGTAACACTCCAATACATGAGTTATTATTAAGTGACGGTAATTATGATTCGACAAATAATTAGTACCTTTATTCAATTGTTTATCCTTAAAGTTTCAGCTGAAAAATCCTTGTAACTACTCAGATAGAAGACTATGGAAAAAGAAATTTCACGATTAACCGAACAAATTCGAATGACTGTATAAAAGCGGCCACGCAGTACATTGTGCTAACCTTCTTAAATTTGTAGTACAAGATTACGTTTTTAGAAACTTGTTGTTTGGAGCAGTTACTCCCGACACAAAACGATACACAATGACAGCGGTCGGCGAATGAACTATTTTTATAAAACATGCATGGTCATATGGCCAATCGATTTTGGCAGAGGGGTTCGCTCAGCTATGCCATCTCCATAGGATAAATGCTCTAAGCGCCTGAGCGAGACGGTTTCTATCACAGAATAACGTTTACCTATAAGATCCTTTGTCATGAACCTGCTTTGTCGCGTGCCGCCAAACAAACGTATCTATAACGAAAAAAACGACTCCGCTACTGAATGTCGAAGTTTGAAATGTCGACGTATGTTAGTTTTAAAGTACAGGATCTAGATGTACGCCAGTTCGAAAGTTCACTGGAGCGAAGTATGCAAGGCCGACGTATCGTTAGTTAGAAAGCAGGCATGGTTTCTGCCACGGCTCCGGGGCGCTGCGAGGCTCCAGCGGTCCCACGCGAGCTTATCGTCGCAGACGGTTTAACGCTCACCACCGGAGCTTCGGCTTGCCTCAGCTGCCGCGGCGAGCGTTACAACCACCTGCTCCTCAGCTCGCGGGCAGCCTCGCCCCTCCGCGCCTACGCGATTCTAAATTACATTCTAGGGGTAGAGCAGACAAGACTGCGTGGAGTCGGATCTACGGCGATTAGTTTCTGTCACCTAAATTTACGAGTATGTCACCTGGTCGGCCTTGCGTACTTCGCTCCAGTGAACTTTTCGAACTGGCGTACATCGAGATCCTGTACTTTAGAACTAACATACGTCGACATTTCAAACTTCGACATTCAGTAGCGGAGTTGAAAAAAAACCTACGCTACGTCTTAACCAAACCTATGCGTATGTAGCAGCTAATATTGTTTTGTATCTGTAGTGATCCGGATTTCAGACCTAATTCTGTTTATCAAGAAACAATTAATTAAGTAAATAAAATGTAGCCTGATAAGGGTATTTTTAAATGTGATGTGCTTTTGGCAATGTACTTACCGACTGTAGGTATCAGTTCATTAAAACATTCAGGCTTCTGCCTCGAATCTTGCGGGCAGCGGCGCGGGAGCGGGGCGGGCAACGCGGACCCGTTCTCGAAACCAGCGCGCAGATAGCGAGTGGCACTATAGCGGCGCCGGCGTAGTGTTGTGTTCGTGGTTGTGTCGTTGAGATATTTGTTTTTATTCGCAAACGAAATGTCTGAACAACGGCGACAACATCTTTTGTTGATTCAAATTTGTTCCTAACGCTCGATTTATTGCGGGCAAAAAAAGAAGTGTATCTCGCGCGGGCGGTCACCGCTTAACTGGAGTGCACCGCTGGTTGCCCGCCCCCGCGTCGCTCTTTTCGAGGGCCAGTCTATTTGATTTTACGCATTAGATCCAGCCGCTTCCGCGCCGCCGCCGCGGCCGCCCGCAAGATTCGAGGCGGAGGCCTCACTTGTAGTTGCATACTTCGGCGATCGTGCTCCACATGTCCACCTCCAACAATAACATTTGACACCTTTTCACACACTTGGGGACCGCGGCAAACATATCCAGCACTTATTCCTAGATTTCCACTTTGCGCTCTCGTGGTTTTCCAGGATCAGTGGTCTGCGACTTGTGCCCATGAACACTGCCTGTGGTTTACAAAGCGCACCTCGTATGTTCTACGCGCAGCTGCGTAATTACAGTCGGTCTTGCCTAAGCACACTAACATATTAACATTTTCCTCATTGGAATACGACATTGTTCGCGAAACGATACCGATACGTGATACGTCCGATCGAAAGCTATCTCCATGAAAGACTTACAACAAGTAGCGCGACGCGCGCTTGTAGGCAACCAGTCGGCGACATCAGAGTCGGCGACTAGTTAAAAGAGTGCCTACAACGCGGTACCGTAGGGTGGTTATCTTTGAAGTAAAAATTGTAAAAATAAAAAGATTTTGCCGGCGAGTGGAGTTGTGTGCGTAGTCGCAGCGGAAACATGTCGAATTTCTTCATTTCAGTTTGGCAGATATTTAATGTATGAGGTCGCGTGATCGGATAGCGATTGCGTGGACATAAAAATGGGGTTGTCATTGATGCAAAATATACATACAATTTACGATGACAGATCATCATTTCAGCCGAAAGACATACACTAAATCAGTCCACCTTGTGGGAGGCCTTCCCACTCTTACGTCTTCCGGTACGCGGTCGCCACTCCAGAACCTCTCGGCCCCATCGGCCATCTGTTCTGCGAGCAATGTGCCCTGCCCACTGCCATTTAATTTTGGCAATTCGTTGGACTATGTCGATAGTAAATAATAGATACTTAGTTATATTCATATTTATGCTGTAGGTATAATAGATCCTTATATACATACATACTAACCATATAAGCAATGACAATAAATGACGTCTACAGATTATAACAGCTACAACAAAATCACAACAAGTAATGCTCCTTCACGAGTCTTGAAGACAGGTAACGATTGCGCACGTTTTATTTGAACTGGCAATGCATTCCACAAACGAGCGATCAGGGCCTAGAGACAAAATACATTTCTGTTAGCGTTCACGCCAAACGATACGCCAAAATTTAAGGGTGACATTACCTGCGGAAAGGTTACGTCGTGATCTTTCCGCAGGTAATGTCATTCTAGGCCTGCTGAACAGAAAAGGATTTGTCGAGAAAGTTGTGGAATGCTTTGGCATTTTAAGCTTTAAGTTGTCTGATGACCTCAACAATTTCGTGTGGGAGTCGCAAAGATACTGGAAATGTTTTTTTTAAGAATATGGGCATACCGGCGAAGGCGAATTGGTAACCACTTGAGCTTCACGCGAATTTCGGAAACATGGTCATATTTGCGCAAATTGAATATGAACCTTATACAGACATTTTGAAGCCGCTCAAGTTTATCGAGTTGGTCTTGGGTAACGTCAAGTTAGATGGCATCAGCATAATCACTTCTTTTCGGCAGAAAATTATGCAGTCTTTTCAAAGATGCAACGGATATTCTTTTTTTCCATTAAAAAATCCTACAATCGGATGTCATACAATATGTTTAGTGGTCCTCCCTCCTTGCGTCGTATTCCTCAATGCTGAGGGTCGTGACCTCCCTTCAGTATCACCTTCTCTCGGATGATCTTTCTCCATCTGTCTCTCTGGCTGTGTGAAGGCCGCTGTGGACTGTGGAGTCAAGGGCCGTGCGGATCTGGTCAGACCATCGTATCAGGCTGCGTCCACGAGGTATTTTCCCGTCTACCTTGCCGGTCACAATTAGCTTTTCTAGGTTGCCATCGTCTTTCCTCGCAATATGACCGAAGTATTCCAAGTCTCTGCGCAGGCACTCGGATGACAGCCGTGAGGAGATTATGAATTCTCGCATAATGGAGACGTTTGTCCGATATGCTGTCTAGATGATACGCAGCATCTTTCTCCAGCTCCACATCTCAAAAGTGTCAACGAGTTTTCGGTCAGCAGCTTTCAACGTCCAAGTCTCAGCGCCATACGAGAAAATCGAGAAGACAAGGGTCCGAACAAGTCTGGTTTTAATTTTTATGGAAATGTTGCGATCTGTCCAGTTATTTTTAAGCTGAGACATGGCGCTTTTAGCCATGCCAAATCTCCTGTCCAGTCCTAGTAAAATAAGCCATTGCTCATTAATTACAAAAAGCACATAAATGGAACTTGGCAAGACGTTGTAGACCTTTACAAGTTACAAGAAACAATTTAAGGCTAAGTTGTTCCAGCCTGTGGGCATTTGAAACGCTACCTCCGCCTCCCCCAAATGTAGCACGACGCGTTTATTTACGATGAACTGTCAACCATTTAGCAGAAAATCCGTACCATAGTGAGCTTAATTTGACCTCAGGACTAATAGCTGCTTCTCATACGGTCAACTGTACGTCAATTGATCCCGCGACACCAGTCCTGTTTTCTTTGTATATTTAGGCTGTTGAGAGCAAATCAACAAATATGACGTAGTTGTGTACAGGGAAGTTTTATATAATGTGGTACAATAGTGGGTGACGACTTCCACGTGAACGTCTAGTGACGTACCTACTGCTCCAGCTATAATTTATCGAAACTATTATTTTGGGACATCAAAATTAATATTTTAAAATCACGGATTCGAGAAAAAATCTTGTATTGCTAGCTCCGCTATTCGAGAAATATCAATGAAATTGCTATCGTGTTCCTTACATTTGGTCGTGTACAGCAGTTTTGTCTGAGCAAATGTTTTCCTATTTTCTCCGTTGGAGTCAGACTGCACGTTCTTTACATTATTAGTATGCAACCGACAACCAGACATATAGTATAATATGTAATATTAATGTAGGATATGATAGTAGCGTCTCTTACCATGCTTATTGTACGGTTGCCAGACTTGGGTTCATACCATTAAAGTCAAACAAAAAATTAAATGTACCCAAACAGCTAAGTATGGAAAGGTGCATGTTGAAACTCAGAAAAATTAACAGGGTAAAGAATACATATCAGACAAAAAAACAAATATAACTGATGCTCTCACACATGCACTCAAACTTCAATGGAGGTGGCCTGGACACATCGCACGTCTCACTGATAATAGATGGACCATAGAAATCACACGATGGAAAGGTCCACAGGGAAAGAGGAATGTTGGTAGACCTGTAAGACGGTGGGCTGATGATATTATCCAGGTATCAGGATACGACTGGACAAATACTGGCAAGGACAGGGATTGGTGGAGAAAGCTGGAGGAGGCCTTTACCCAAAAAGGGGTCCAAATTTCAAAAAAATAAAAAAAAACTACTTGAATTTAATAACATTTGAAATGTAACTTGAAATATGGAATAAAATGGCTATTTATTTTATTTATTATTAACTACACGACGTCAACTGAAAATAAGAAATTCGTAATTTTTCCGCTGGGAGTACGCACACAGTGGAGCGTGGTCAAAAAATTGCCAAATTCAGTGTTAAATTTCGCATGGAATATAAAACAAAACAATAACTTGTTTTTATGACTTACATTTTTATTAAAAAAATAATCTAGTATGTTAAATCAGGAATACGCTTTATTGAATCAGACTGGGTTTTTGTTACAAACTGTATAGTTTATGAAAACAACCTAATTGAATTTGTGTCAATACTTATGTATCGTAGGCGATTCGAAAAGTGTTTTGGGCACACACGAGTTTTAAAACCTAGGTTTTATCTGCCTACCGATACCGAAGTAGGTGCAGTGCAGTTTAAGTAGATGAAGTACTTACTGATAAAACCTCTGACCCCTTATTACAAATAAAGGATTTTTTTTTCCTAAGAACTTTACCCAAAATGAAATGACGTTGGAAATGCAAGAACTGGCTCAGAGTTTTAGGCTACAACTAAAATTAGATCTCGTTTTGTAATAAGACGGCTGGAGTCTAATACCTAATATACAAGACGTAACACAATTAACGCAACTCTTCAAATACCCCAATTAATGACCAAAACTATTTTTTTAAATCTAACCGTTATTATTAAGAAAATCAGGTTCATCCTAGCCTAGGTACTTTAAGCTTGTTCGACATAAGATTGTTCTTTGTCTCAATCGGCGGTAGGTATAGCGAAATTTGAAAACGTTTCACAAACGTTGAACAAAAATGGACCTAGTACTTATACAACATGTCCCGGAATTAACGCACACCACCAAACACCCAGATTAGAATATTATGTTAAGTATAATCATAAAACATACACTGAATTCTGACTTTTATGTTTAAAACATTGTTAATTAATTAAATTCGTTATAGGTACTGATTGTAGAATAAAATTGTGGTCGCTTCGCACGCACACAGTTGCACACATAAATGGGTCTAGCGCAGTAGGTACAGACGCCAGCACATCAAGCTACCCCAATCTGCCAAATTTCTTTCATACATTTTCAACTCTATTCCATAAACATAAGGTTAATGTTCAATTGGGAAAATAAGACAGTTTGCGATAGCTTGATATGCTGGCGTCTGCACATCGTCAATTTTGGTTTATTTTGAGTGTCCAGCGGAAAGTGTTACTGTAATTTACATAGCTTTAATTATTTTATGGACAAAAAATTATCAATATTAAAAGTCAGTAAATGATTCGGAACAAACTAATTTCAAAATGTGCATTAATTCAGTTACAAATTGTATGAGTAATAAGCCAACTGCTCCTCCTACTAGACTAGCTAAGGCTCGAGGTTCGCCCGAGGCCGACCACAACCAAACGACATCGTTCTACAATGTGCAATGTCTTCATCTAGGTCTGAAATACACGTGCTACTAATAAGCATGCTCTCTTCTCTGTGCCTGCAATACTCGTTGCTGTATTCGCATAGGCAACTCAAATTCAAAATAATTTATTTGCAAATATGGGGAAACATTATGCAGATGTTTTACATTAATGTAATAGTTGAATATCACATTATTAGTAAGTAACACCATATTTTACCTTTCGGCATGCAAACTGGGTACATAAAATGAAAAAACAAAATAGTAAAAACGAGTTCAATAACAGACACGCTGTAATATGCTTTATTTATCAAAAAGGTTTTTAGTTTTTTCTTGAACATGTTAGGCGATGACGCCTCTATTATATATTTAGGTAGATGATTACATACACGGGGAGCAATGCAAAATATACTATTATTTAAAAGAGTTAGGTATACCCCACCGTGAGTAAATTACTTGTGTCCCTTAAATCTGCAAACTTATACGATGGCAGTAACTACAACATCTTTAAGAACAATTTTAAAGAATATTGGGTTTAGATACTAAAAACCTACAAACGGAAAATTATGATGGAAACATATGACATAATTCTACAAAGAATAGCATTTTTAACAGAAATTAATAAAATAAGCAACTGGGACAAAGTGATATCTATTGATGAGACATGGTTAAATGCCAATCATACTGGACCACAGTCTTGGACGGATGCATACACAAGCATCCAGCTCAAAAAGTTCCAATAGGAAAGGGTGGACGCCACTGCCAATATAATCCTATAGAGATCACTTGGGCTCAAGTTCAAGATTAGTATAAATGTGTTTAAATATTTTAATAAAAAAGGAACCATTAAACAGGAAACACGATATTTAACACGTTAACTGCACAGGCACCGGTGCCTGACAGACTCACTATCTGTTCAGCACCCTAATTGCGTAACTCACGATTCATCATAATCTGTACCGTTTTGAAACGGATTGTTAAACCATTGCTTCATATGTTCAAAAAATGTGTCTGTTCGACAACACAAATAACGCAATGAATATTGTTTAACTGTGAAGACGAAACCAATTATGATCAATCGTGAGTTACGCAATTAGGGTGCAGGCCTTGTCAGGCACCGGTGACTGACACCGAAGCGTCAAATTCAAATCACCACAGTGTACCGCCTGGCACGATTACATTGTTCTTTTCTATTAGAAATGACTGACATGGCCCCAAGCAAGACATATTCAACATGGCCTCTGACTTTTATATCTAGAACAAAAGTTATCACGCGTTTTTATGAAAATGAACTAAAACACAATGAAATTTTAAAGTTATTATTTACTGAGGTAATCACGTATATTTTACGAATATAGTAACGTTTACCAAATCATAGAGGTATTCAAATATATAATTTATGTTCAATATTAAAATGTTTTAGACAATAACCCTCCATCTGGCGCAGTCGAGTCAAAACGAGGGTCTCTGGTGCATTGAGGGTAGTTAGTAACAATTTTCTCGGCCTTTATTCCTGCTTAAATCGTCTACTGATGATCTATGAGAAATGTACAGACACATTTATCTTATAGCATACGTATATTTCGATCTTTCCTGACAGACCCTTCTCAGACTCACCTGTGGAGCACACGATGGCGGTCTGCCCGGCTTGGGCGAGCACCGCCATGTCCTCGTGGAGGCGATCGGCGGCGGCGATCTCTCGCATCCGGCCCTGGTCCAGGCCACGGTACGGAGCGAGAGTGCATGGGTAGCCGTCACCTCCTTCAGCGAAGCAGTAATGCTCGCGAAGAGGCAGGCGGTGCACGTGAGGGAGAGGCAGTATATGCGCCCTCACGCCCCTAACCGCCGCAGGAGACGCCCTGGGCGTCGGGAATCCCAGGCTGATTTCCAGCCACCGTAGGCCTGGGCTTGCGGACGGCGAGTAATGGGTAGCTCGCTGTCCGGTAAGGAACAAGCCCGGGTCGATGGTGCGTTGTGTTCCACGTGCGCCTCAAAGAGATGTCAGCACAAAGTGATGGAGCCCGCAAGGGCCGATGCCTGCCCGGGGTGCGGGTTTGTTCGACGGAGATACCGCCGCCGCTGGCATACAGGCTACTGAGGGAACACGGGTGGGTTTTAGTCAGTTAAAGTCTGGCACGCCCTCCTGCTCCACCCAGAGCGGGAGAAGTTATTTAATGATTTCCCACAAAAAAACAACCGACGAAGACAGTTCAAGTGATGATGTTTTCTGGATCAAGTGACGAAAGTGAATAAATTTGTGAAAAAAATTGTGATTTTTTTTGTTTACCTGACCCCCACACTTATTTATTCTAATTTTATTCTTGACTAGCGACCCACACCCCAGGCTTCACACGGGGGTACATGATATCAGTGGCTTGCCCTAATCTTGCGTCTAGGTACGCCACTGATGCATAACATGCAATGTATTACTATTTAATATACATAAACCTTCCGGAAGAAATCAGTATGTCGGGTTTTAGTTTATGCCTTGGTTTGGCTTTGAATCTAAACTTCGTTGGAATTTATGCTGTTAAATATTACAAGCTCGTGCGTGTAATAATAAAACTGTCGATTACAAACTCTAATTATTTTTAATAGATATTTCTCAAGAATCGGTTATTAAAGCATCCGATTTTTTTTCTTCTCACTACACAAAGTATTTTTATAGCTGTCAAATCCGACTTCTTAGATTGCGAATATTTTATCTATTTTTTCGTTTTTTTGCAACATTATTCACTGTCAAAACTTAGATAGGTTTGACAATAAAATGGCGGCTAGATTTTTTTGAATTCTGCCAAATCGATGAGTTTCTTTTTACCATTTTTCCCGCACACAAACTTTATACTATTAGCTAGTAGAAGATCCAAACCTACATCGACGTTCACCTGGCTGATAATAGAATGAGACCTATTTTATAATAAATTTAGTCTATTAGAAAATATACTAAAAATGGGTTTGCTGGAAAAATCCTGGACAGAATATTTTTTATTATAAAAAAAAAGATTTTTCATAAAAATTTGCAATATTTACACTAGACTGGTGTTTCCACTGCGAAGATCGCCCTGAGGACACGGTAGAGCACACGGTGGCGGTCTGCCCAGCTTGGGCGGAGCACCGCCGTGTCCTCGTGGACGCGATCGGCGGCGGCGATCTCTCGCGTCCGGCCCTGGTCCAGGCCATGGTACGGAGCGAGAGGGCATGGGTAGCCGTCACCTCCTTCAGTGAAGCAGTGATGCTCGCGAAGAGGGAGGCGGCGCACGTGAGGGAGAGGCAGTCTATGCGCCCTCGCGACCCTAGCCGCCGCAGGATACGGAGACGCCATGGGCGTCGGGAATCCCAGGCCGATTTCCGGCCACCGTAGGCATGAGCTTGCGGACGGCGAGTAATGGTTAGCTCGCTGTCCGGTAAGGACCAAGCCCAAGTCGACGGCGCGTTGTGTTCCACGCGCGCCTCAAAGAGATGTCAGCACAGTTTGATGGGCCCCGCAAGGGCCGATGCCTGCCAGGGGTGCGGGTTTGTTCGAAAGAGATACCACAGCCCCTGGCATACGGGCTACTGAGGGAACACGGGTGGGTTTTAGTCAGTAAAAGTCTGACACGCCCTCCTGCTCCACCCAGAGCGGGAGAAGTTATTTGATGATTTACCAACCAAAAAAAAAGTATGAAACACATAGAATGTGCCGACATAGGGTTGTCTATTATTTACCTGGACGAACTGCTAGGTTGGCAGGTATAAACAGGTATGTCGATGCCAGTTACTTTCACTTAACGGGATAATAGAAAAAATCTTTAAAAAACAAAAACAACCGACTTCCAAAAAAACACTAGAAACTGATAAGTAACTTTAATTTCGGAAGTCGGTGACTTTTGATATGTATTTTAGTATTGAGAATCGGTCCACAAATGAGGGAGAAATCGGGGAAAATACATAAAAAAAAAAATACATACAGTGGAACATATAACCTTCTTTTTTGGAAGTCGGTTAAAAAAAAAAAATATCAGCATAAGCGCTGTTTTATTGTTAACACGATGATATAGGGTTGTCTTTAAAAAAATCGGTCCTAATAGAGATTTGCGAATTTCAAAAAAAAAATTTCAACGCGTGCGGAAATGAGAGACAGAGATCCGAGGTAAGTACACCGTGTAATAAACAACTTTTTTCAAAAAAATTACAACCGACTTCCAAAGAAACACTACAAAGTGCAAAATAACTTTAATTTGGGAAGTCGGTGACTTTGGATGTGTATTTTAATTATTTGTCACCGCCTTCCGAAATTAAAGTTATTTTGCACTTTGTAGTGTTTCTTTGGAAGTCGGTTGTTATTTTTTTGAAAAAAGTTTTTAATTTTCACTTTTTAGTTATCTACCCCACCAATTCGAAATTTCATCATCCTTGGGGTCAAAACAATACACATTTATGCGATAGCAACATTCGCGGTTGATTTGCTGTAATTTTTTGAAGAGTTCCGTTGTCTGTCTCCGAAACGCATCATCAGATCTATATGAAATTTCAATGGGACCATCGGAGTAAACCCCTTTCGAACAAAAAAAGAATTTTGCAAATCCGTCTATATACGACGGAGTTATGCCCGAACATACATAAAAAAAAAAATATAAACATGTCGAATTGATAACCTCCTTCTTTTTGAAGTCGGTTAATAAAGTACCGAGCATTGCAGTCGTCTCTGATGGGACTCTGAATGCGCATGCTCGGTACGTAAACTATGGAGAGTAGAGGTAACCCTACTACCCGACATATTTTAAACAGTTAGGCGTTGTTTTGGAGTAGCTAATGACTTAAAATATTATATTGCGTCGAAAACACGTGTTATTCTGTATTGTTGTATGTCGTTTGATTGTCTGAATGTACAATGTACCTACATGCCATAGTTTCATTATTTAAAGTTATGAACAAAATTATTTTTGTTTCTTTTATTTTTGATATCGATTCTTAACGTGGGTAAAATGTTTCTTCTAGGTAATTTAATTTGAATCTATACATATAACGTGTACAAACAAAGATAACATTATATCATAATTGAAACGTTTTGACCGTCACAACAATTTTGTTACGTAACAAAAGCGAAACGAACTTCGTTCTGACCGCCCTCTGTCCCACAACATGACGACACCTTCCGACCTTTTATATACTTTCGAGGCAACTAACTAACGATGTTTACCGCACTACTTATGAAACTCGAACGTGGGCGAGCGGCCATCGCCTCGCCTCGGGTCACGAGATCCACGTAATTACCATCTAGCTATATACCTACTAAGCTAGCTTAAAGACATAATCGACTCATAGTCGCCCTACACTAGCACGCACAATCTCGCCACTTAAAGAACGGGGAGCATTTTCATTGAAATGGGACATTAATTTGGTGTTTAAATATATTTATTGCAGACTTCCAAAAAAAGTTGTACACAGAATCACAAATTACATAGAACGTTCTAGTGTGGTGTTGACACACCGATCGGGATCAACAATCTGACATCATGCAACTAATAGTGACGGCTACTAAACATATTAAACATAAATAATAAATTAAAATATTAAAAAAGAACGCTAAAACAAACGATAATATTATCACAGTGCTACATTACTTAAAAGTCAGTTTGTGTGTTTGGCATCCTATAACAATGTACTTTTACAACACGAAGCTGCAACGTGCGCTGGGCGTCGCCAGCCGCGGGCTCGTGCAGCTAGTCAGCTAGGCCGCTAGTCCGCTAGTCCGCCACTCCGTCGACGGTTGCTACGAGAACGAGAAGACGCACCTCGCTCACCGTTTAATAGTTATTTCACTAAAATGTATCATGAGAGGTTTATGTATTGGACACAAGCGCAAGTGGCTCTTGGTGATGCGAATAGGTACTAAGTGCAGTGTTCGTGTGATCCAGTGAAGGGAAGCTGGGGTGAGATCCTTCTTATGACGCCATGGATGATAATGACGATGGTGCGCAGGTGACGTTGGCATGTGGTTGACGGAGGCGCGCGTGAGGCGTTGGCACGCATGTGTATGGGAGTGGCGCGCGGGTGATGGTGGCGTGCGTGTGTATGACAGTAGCGCGGTTGATGATGGCGCATGGGTGACGGCGGCGTGCGTGTTAATAACGGTGGCGCGCGAGTGACATGACGGTGGCACCCGTGTGACGTTGGCGCCTATGTGACGGTAGCGCCCGCGTTACGGAAGCGCCCGCGTGACGGTGACGCACATGTGTCGTTAGCGCACTCTTAAATGACGGGGCACGCGTGACGTCAGCGCGCATGAGACGATGTCAGGCGTGTGTCGTTGACGCGAGTGTAAATGACCGTGGCGTGTCGGGACGGTTGCGCGCGTGTGGCGTTGGCGCTTGTTTGATTGAAAGTGGCGCGCGTGTGACGGTGGGACACATTCACTGAGTAAGTTATTGTTACCTAAACACTACTTGTTGGGATGCTTGGACACGAAACCTACCCGTGTGCCCGTGGGCTGGAATTTCCCGTAGATGCGTCCTGGGGAAAGGCCAGTCTCCGGGACGATGCAAACTGGGGTGCGGGCAAGTCTCCCCATTAGGTAATGTGTGTGTGCCTAAGGGGTGTCGTTGCCCGTATGACAATAATTATCCTGTCGGTGGTACGCTCCAACGTGTCCCTCTGTGCTTTAAGCAGAGGCGCACAGCGGCGGAGTTAGACCGGGCTCAGTGTACACTTACCCTGCCTGACTGCAGGTGCTCTGCCGAGCAGGTGAGGGCAGGCACCATTCGTTCTGACAACAGGGGGATGCAAACCGCTACGGTGAGCTGCCCCGTGTCGGTGGCCCAGAAGATCACCGGGGCGGGCCAAAGACTTCTGGTAGGCTGGGTTTCCGCGCAGCTGAAACTGCTGGAACCCAGACCTCTGAGGTACTTCCGCTGCCAGGTGAGACATCACGTGGGAGAACAATGCACCTTGGAGGTGGACCGCAGTGGGCACTGCTTCCACTGCGGTCAGCCCGGTCACAAGGCCGGCTCGTGTAATGCCACGCCGCACTGTTATGTATTTGCGGCAGCTAGAAAGCCGGCCTTACATCGGGCTGGAAGCAAGGCCTGCGCTCCACCCGCCAAAGCCAGGGGCCGGGGTAGGGGCAAGCCCTCCGCTACCGCCGCAGCTGCCGCCACTGCCGCTGCCGCCTCCACCGCCACCGCCGCTGCCACCGCGGCAGGGCCTTCACAGGAGCCCCGGAGGGGGCTGATATGGAGTGCCAGTAATGACCCCATTCCGCCTCCTCTAGGTAAACATCAACCACTGCGCCACCGCTCAGGATCTGTTGCGGATTTGGCGAAGAGCCAGTTTGGTTCCTTCAAGGGGCACTCTACGGTGGATGCCATAATGCGCGTGCGAGGCCTCACGACGAGGGATACTATGGCTCGGGTTGGGGTGGGTGTGGTTGTCTTGGCGGTGTATCTAGGCATCGCCAATGTCTTTAATACCCTGCCCTGGAGTTGCATCAGGGAGAAACTCCGGTATGCCGACCTACCTCTATCGCGTAGTCGAGGCCTATTTGATGGACAAGGCCATCATCTACCTCGGTCACCAGGGAGAGTGGAACCGGAGAGAGATGCAGCGCGGTGTCCCACAGGGATCGGTCCTGGGCCGCATCTGTGGGATATCGGGTACGACTGGGTGCTGCGCGCCAACCTCCCTAACGGCGCCAGCGTGGTTTGCTACGCTGACGACACGCTGGTCCTGGCGCAAGGGAGGTCGTACCGGGCAGCGGCCGACTTATTGACACACGGGGTTGCGGCAATCGTCGAGAGAATCCAGCAATTGGGACTGGAGGTGGCCTTGCAGTCTTGCACAAGTCCGAGGCCAAGTGTTTTGACTTAGTATTTCCGACGTTTGGCTCCCAGACTGGAGTGGGCCGGGGCTGCCTTGCAGCGGCTTGTGCCCAATCCGGGGGTTTCTAACGCCTCCGGCAGGAGGCGTTAGAAACCCCGAGGATCCTCTACGCGAGGATTGTGCGGTCCATGGCCCTATCCGGCGTTACCGCACGATCTCCGGTGAGGCGGCGGGCCTCCTTGCCCGATTGCTGCCATGTGATCTGGAGGCAAAAGTCCTCGCGCACATATGGGAGTGGCGCGAGGAGGCGAAACGTCGGGGCGTAACTCCGCTGCCACCGAGAAATCGCGGCACAGCAGACAGCTGCGGCGGGATCTCATGGCGACATGGAGAGTGCGAATGTCGCAACGCAGTGCTGGGCACGCCACGATTGCGGCGGTAAGTCCCCTCTTTAAGGAGTGGATTGAGAGGCGTCACGGCATCCTCACCTTCCGCCTGACGCAGGTCCTCACCGGAAACGGTTGTTTCGGGAGATTGGAGGAAACGCCCGGTTGTTTCTATTGCGAAGATCGCCATGAGGAAACGGTGGACCATGCGGTGGAGTTCTGCCAGGCCTGGGCGCAGCACCGCCGCACACTGGGACCCGTTCATACAACGTAATGCTCAAAACTAGATTTTCAAAATGAGGGTATTTAAAAAAATAACCTATGTAAGGGTAGACTTTAAAATGTATCACATCATTTCTACAAATACTGAATCAGTAACTGCTATCTGCTGTCCACAACATCAGCTCAAAATTTACTTTGTACCCACATCATTAATTACTCGATAACGTTCATGAGTTTATAGTGAAAATTAAAACATTTATTTCTGTACGTAATCGTCATATTTAATTGAAGTGCATCATGGCTGCAACTAGGCAAGGTATGGTTATTCTATTATTGTTCCGCTTCCACTGATAGCTGACAATGAAAATGGAAAAAACTATCGTGTTATGGCAAAATCCACGGCCCTCTACGTTTTTGCCGGCCCATCAAATTACTTAACTAAATTAGTTAACTACCGATTGGGCAGTTAAGTGAAGAAGCGCAGGAATCACGAAACAAGGATTTTAAAATATACCGGATGACATTTTTTAGCGTCTGGACAACAATATGACGTGTCGTGTAAGTAGAATAGTACTCACATACGCTGACCTTTCCATGGTACCATTGATTTAATAAAAGTTCGGAATATCCTTAAAATACATGAAAAAGAATACATCCTACGACACTCGCGTAAAACTAATAATAGCCAAAATAGTAATAGTAAACGAGCGTCAGCTGCGATCACCCATGAATGAAGAATGATGAAGTGTACATTTTTGCAACTGATCCCTACGCATACATTTGTAACCGCTGATAAGTGCGGAATATCAAGTCTGTGTTGGGGTTCCGGGGGTCAGGGATTCCGTTACGTCTAAGGGATTGTGGGTATTCTTCGTCGGCGTACATTCGCCTCGCACCATTTAAATTTTCACCGAACAAAAAATAATACCTCATCATGGCAAGGTACTCTACGCTGGAGTATGCGTACGTCATTTTGAAAACAATCACTGTGCAGTTGAAGCACACGCGGAAAAAACAGCGATCGACGTCACGCTGTGACTAATCGCAGGTGACTGGAGAAACGGAGAGCGGCGCGCGCGGGCGGGAGGGGATGCGCATGCGGTGAAACGTGAGCGGTACCTACGCCTGCGAAAAAAGCGGCCGGCTTCAAAGGATTGAATTTCGCTGCGAATTTTCATTGATAATTTCTGCGCGTAGAGTAGGGTGCCTATAAATTGGATTATGATATTATTAGCCGATTTTTTGTTTTTTTTTTTTACTTTTAATTTTTAGTATGAAAAGTTTACTACAAATAAGTAATAGTATTCATTCATAGGTTAATTTCATTTTAGTTTTGAAAAATAAAAAAATAATAATTTCCGTACCACAGGCTTCTACCCCGTTCACCTATTGTACCCAATTTTTTTCCAGACGCTAAAAAAAAACAGCCTGTATAGAGAGCGCTTCTCTCGAAAAACTTCAAGACAGAGTAACTTAGAAGATATATTTCATCGTCTACTTATTTAAGACCGTTTGATTCTGAAGTTACAGATATGCTTTTAGAAGAATTACTAAACTTTTCTAATGATTCTGATGCTTCGGATGTCGAAATATAATGTTGAATTAAAAAAAAAAACATTTCTGACTGATATTTCAATAAAAATAAACATTTTGTAGCATTTTATATCTTTGGACTTTTGAGCATTACTTTATATGAAAGAGCCCCAGTGTGCGCCGTGCCCTTGTGGATCGGCGGTAGCGATCTCCCGCGTCCGGCACTGGTCCAGGCCATGGTTCGGAGCGAAAGTGCCTAGGTAGCCGTCACCTCTTTCTGCGAAGCAGTGATGCTCGCGAAGAACGAGGCGGCGCGGCGCACGTGAAAGAAAGTCAGTATATGCGCCCTCACGGCTCTAGTCACCGCAGGAGACGCACTGGCCGTACGGAATTCCAGGCTGATTCCCGGCCATCGTAGGCGCGGGCTTGCGGATGGCGAGTAATGGGTACCGCGCTCTCCGGTAAGGACCAAGCCCGCGTCGACGGAATGTTGGGTTCCACTCGCGCCTCAAAGAGATGTCAGCACGAACTGGTGGCTTCCGAAAGGGCCGATGCCTGCCAGGGTTGCGGGTTGTCCGAAAGAGATACCGTGGCCCCTGGCACACAGGCAACTGGTGGGAACACGGGTGGGTTTTAGTCAGTAAAAGTCCGACAAGCCCTCCTGCTCCGCCAAGAGCGGTAGAAGTTATTTGATGATTTCCCACCCTCAAAAAAAAAAACACTACTTTTTACGCCATAAAACCATTTGATACCCAGCGCAATTTTGGTATGAGTCACAAAGCCTAGTTGCCCTAATATTTATCTTTAACTACTTACTTTACTTTACAGTTAATCACATTAGTTTACTGCGAAAACAACATAGCGGTCGGGATCATTTCAAACAAATTTTGAAATTTTTAACTAAGTATATAAACTTCTGTTAATCTAGATTTATTTTCATTATTATAAATCTTTCTCAAAGTATCGTTGGAATAAATATAAAATATAGTAATTTGCGTCCTGTATGGGGTTTCAGTTTGCGATTTTGGATGTCATCTAAATAGTTTTAACGACAGAGGTTAGTTACAAGTCAACAACAATTTTCAAGGGTTACCCTGATCACGTTTATAAAACAAAGATCAATAAGTTAAACCTCGATAATCTAAATTCGTGCGTATTTTGTTAAGAACAAGTTTGACAGTTGGCTCATGTATGGAGGATTAACAACTGTAAGTTGTCAGAGTGCGGTCCGTAGGGGCCGCATAGCACCCGGGCGCGGCCACTCACCAACATTAATTAGGCTAACATCCAGTTGCACACTTCGATCCCCGTTCGTAGTGCGAGGCGCTCTGTATGGAGCCTGTGAGTGCTAGTTGTGCGTGTGGTGTGTCGTGTAGGGTGCGTATGACGAGTGAGTGGCGTGTTGGTCGTTTCGCGCGATCGACGCGTACGATTGGGCTAGAATAGCGGTCGCGGTCGCCAGCGACGGGCGTCGTCAGTGCGAGTTCATCGCGCGACGCGAGCGCGCGTAGCTGCAAGCAACGTAAATGCAAAATAAACATAACAAAAAAAAAACATACTTTAATCATATTCATGCAAATAATACAACAGAACGTTTATAGATAACAAGCTCGCTTTAGGTACAGGGAAACGCACGTCAATCGTAACACTTGTCTACGAAATCACTCTTACTGCTAAGAAGTAAAGGCGGAATTGTATTGTTACCATGGACGTGCGGTAGACTGTACAGTACAAACCCGATCAAAGGCAATTCTACGGACTACTTGATAACGTAGAACTAAATTAACATTTCGGATCTAAGGCCCTAATACGAACTAACATTTCGGATCGGAGGTCCTAGCACGATCTAACATCTCGAACCTGCGGCCCTAGTTCAAAATAACACCTTGGACCTGAGACCCCGTTACGTCCTAACAGGTCGGACCTGAAGCCCTAGTACAACCTAAAATCTCGGATCTAAGGCCCTAGTGTGCCCCACGTTTTAATTATCTACTTAATTGAAAATCTTAATTTCTATTCATTACAACACAGCCCTTGGCGCTGTGTTGAAGTACGAGTATGATATTACGTACAAGAACTTAGAAAACAAAAGCGAAAGGAAAGATGTTTTGAAAATTGTCAACCTATTGTAGGGATTTGATTTTTATGTCTCTCATGGTGGTAAAGTGTGTATGAATGAATCTTAACGGGCGGTCTATTTCTCGCAAATCTACATCTAACTAGGTGAAAAGGGGCGATCAAGCAAATGGGTGACGATGTAACTGGTATTTAAAATGTATACAAATAATCTTAGGGACTGTGGAAACATACTACTTACAACGATTTTTCATAACTCAGCCTCCGTTGTCTGTGTGCACAAACTGCACACGTCTTGATAATATTAGTGCATACGAGCACGGCTGCTTTCAGATACGAATATTCATTGACTACAAGCTGACTCGACAGATGTTATCCAGTCCAAATTTGAATAATTTATACAAAATCCCTATGGAAAATGCATATTTTATGAAGAATTTGCCTTTGTCGAGGTTACAGCAACCAAGCATCATGATGACAGGACCATAGCAGACACGATACTTTGAACATGAGCAGCCGGCGAGTTTGTATCTTCATTAAGAAGCCGTATACGAAATTTTGTCGAGTTCACTTATTAACTTAAATCCAATTAAAATATTGCATTTCCTTCAGATTTAAGTTGTTTTGAAAAATTCATCTTCTCCCTCCCTCCCAAAATCTAGTTTCGTATGTAGAAGAATGGGCAAGAAACTCCACCGTTACTCTTTTAAAATGTTTTTAAGTACAATATTTAACATAGGTAGTACATTCATAATTTAACTGTGTGAAAACGATGCACCAAAACTGGCAACAAATGCAATTGAAGCAATACAGATAAATGAATGTTATGATAGATGTACTCACATATTTACAAACAACGTAAGAGTGAGTATACGATTTTCCTAGAATATAACAAGTAATATGTCAGGGTGCGAGTTAAAGTAATCACTGAGTGTAAATCAATGTTATAAATATAATTATTTATACAAATCAATTAGCAACCAGTTTGATTTTGTCTAGACTCTAGATTGTCCTATGGAGCAGGACCAGCATCTTTCCAAGCATTCTTCATCTTGGATATAATCCTCTAATTTGTAATATGCTTGATTACAAAGTGTACTTTTAATACGAGTTTTAAATTTCCTTTAATTTAATAGCAATATATCACAAGGTATTTTGTTATAACATTTAACACAGTACCCCATTAAAGATGAATGTACTTTAGCTAATCTGAAAAATGGTTGATATATTTTGTCTTTGTTTCTAGTATTAAAATTATGTCTATCACTTATTTTATTAAAAACATGTAGATTTTTTCTTGCATACATAGTATTTTCAAAAATGAATTGGCAAGGTACCGTCATACTCGTAATATTAATCCTTTTAAACAGTTCCCTGAGGGATTCGCGGCGACGTAGATTATTAATGGGTCTGACAGCTCTCTTTTGCAAAATAAATATGGATTCAATGTCAGCAGCCCGACCCCACAGAAAAATGCCATACGACATAATGCTGTGGAAGTAGCTAACTCTACGCGCGGTTTCTACATCTGTTAATTGTGTGATCTTTCTAACAGCATAAGCGGCCGAGCTTGGCCGCCCCGCAAGAGATGTTATATGGGGTCCCCATTGTAATTTATCATCTAGCGTGATTCCTAGGAACACTGTTTGACTAACCTATTTCCTCTCCCTATTCCTTGATTGCTCACTCCTGTAATTCATCTCACCCCACAGCTTGTAATTGTCCCTGCCTTTCTCGCAACAATTTTGTCAAATATCTCGGTGTGCAAATTGATGATTGCCTGTCATTCTCTACGCACATAAACACACTCACCTCACGACTGCGAAGGTTGATCTACATTTTTAAGTACCTACGTCACGCTGTGGATACAACGGTGCTAAGACTTGTATATCTCGCCCTCTGCCAATCACTTATACAATACTGCATAGTTACTTGGGGTGGATCAGCAAAAACCCACATGCTGAAATTGGAACGTGCTCAAAGGGCACTCCTGAAGGTTGGATGGCGGTTACCCTATCGCTTTCCTACCATCGATCTCTATAAAAGATGCACGGTTCTCTCTGTTCGCAAATTATTTATCCTTAACCTTGTTTTAACCACACACTCTCAAACTTCCTACGTTCCAGGCAAATTTGGTTCCCAACGACGTAAACATACAGTCTGTCCCTCCATCCGCACATATCATCGTTCGGCCCAACGTAGTTTCCGTTTCCTCAGTAGCTACGTTTACAACAAGGTTAATAAAATTTTAAATATATACCCTATGTGCAGATCAAAATGTAAAAGCACTGTGACGAAATGGCTACTTGAAATGGATTATGAAGAGACTGAAAATATACTAATTATTCTAAAATAATTTTCACCTACCGGAATGATTTAACTATTTATATAAATCTTAGATCGCGTTTCACCTATTTACCACACACAGACACACACACACACACACTCTCGGGCAAGTAGGTGCTCACGACCGTGCCCGTTGCGGGCGCTGGGCGTGAGGACTTATATTGCACTCACGGACACACAACACTCCCCTAAGACACAACTAGCACATCTTTTGTTTTTGTATTAAATTCTCGTCCTCTCAGTACTTGGAGCTTATCTATGTTGTAGTACGTAAGTGCAATTTAATATTGTAATTTTAAGGGTTTGAGCCTGGAGGTCTGTAATACAGGTCCCGAACCCAGTATAGACTCCAGCTCTCACAAAGGTTTGAATCTACCTTTAACCTAAATGCCATGTACCGAATTTGTACCTTTTTGAGAGAAATAAATAAATAAATAGTAAAATAGATTACCATTTTGGGCTACTAAATGTAATCAGCATAATAAAGAACTGCCACACTCTACAATGGCTACAAAATAATATTATTTTGTGATCGCTTACAATTTATTCATAAAAAAACCAGTTGTTCACAAATTCAACAGTTGAATTACGAACCCACTAAATTAATTAATATACATCTACATTTTTTGTTATTCTAGAGGTACGAAGATAACAAAATAATTAAGAAAGGTTTTAGCTAGTAATATGTATATATCTGATATTGTAGAGTCAGACATTTTGAAGATATTGTATTGTATCACATAACTCTATTAAGTACTTACATTTAATTGGGTAACTACATCAATGTTTAATATGCACAATTAAAGAAGTTAAATTTGGCAAAAAAAAAAAAAAAAAAAAAAAACCAGTTTTTCTCCATTCAATATGATGTCACATTCGCTACTTCTAACATTTGGTAATTTAAATCTAATGCATTTGGTTTTTGTGCCATTAAGTACGAAATTATTTACAGTAAACCAATCTTGGACCTAAAGAATAAAATTATTCACGTCGTCAAGATTTTGTGTACGTCGGTCTATTTTAAATATCAATGATGTGTCATTTGCAAATAACACCATCCCCGGTTGATTTAGAAGTAAATAGAATCATTAATGAAAACGAAAAAGAGGAATGGACCTAATATTGAATATAGATCTTTTGCTTCTTCCCAGGCGTTAAAAATGTTCTTTATTAGGGTGACTCCAGCGTCAGTATTGCTGTTCATGAAAAATGGCATTTTTATTAAAGTGAAGTAAGTAACATTTGATTGAGAATCATCTTTTCAAACACTTTAGGATTCACTAAGAGGTATCGAACTACTTTCGGAAGGTGGATATTGATGGAGTTAGAGAGTAGGCCCCCAGAACCTTTCGGCCCCATCGGCCATCTGTTCTACGAGCAATGTGCTCTGCCCACTGCCACTTAAGTTTGGCAATTCTTCGGACTATGTCGGTTGCCTTGGTTCTCCTGCGGATCTCTTCATTCCTGATTCGATCACGTAGGGAAACTACATACATACATAGCCCTCTCCATTGACCTTTCGGTGACTTTTAGCCTTCCGATAAGGCCCACTGCCCTCCCTTATTCGGTCTTCAGATAATCCTACTATACCCCATCGTAACCTGCTCAATTCTTCCTCCACTTCGGTGATCTTCTCGTCGGTCCAGATTGTACGCGTGTGGTACATTGCCAGGTCCAGTTTTCGGTGGTTGTGGTAGCCAGATCTCCTCCGGAGATTCTTAGCACCCCTTGTCTCACCGTAGCTTTGACCGCTACCGTAGCCCCAAGGGTACTAGAGTGTAGCCCCAAGGGTACTAGGGTGGGCCGCCAGTTACTAGAGTCCGTTTTTTGTTGGTGCTTGCCATTTTTGGGGGTATTTGCCATAATCGCCACGCTTGGCAGGTGGATTGACGATCGCAGTATGGTGATAAAGTGCATAGAGAATGCTGCTGCCTATTCTCTAGTAGGGTCCCTTAGTCGCCTCCTACGACACTCACGAGAAGAAATGGGATGGTGCTATCCTTGAGGGATCACACGAAACGATGAAAGATTAATACTGCCGATTCTTGATTTTTTATATCTTTTTCGGGAAATGGATTGATCTCTAACTGAAGTTAATAAATGTAGTTTTAATATTTCAATTCATTGCAAATTTTCTTTAAAATTTGAGTTTTTTTAATCTTTTTATATTGTTTCATGTGAAAGTGGTAAATACTGATTCATACAATGTAGGTATAGATGACTTGTTTCGTACAATACTTGCGACTGAACAGTTAAGCACTTTTGCCTGCATGCATTTCCATAAATGCATATACGACTACTAATCGCTTAACCCTAACCAAACCAAATCTAACCATATTAGTGCTGATTGAGCTTATTTAATATTAGGTTAAATTGTAGTATTCAATATAACTTTTAAACCATATAGTTTGATGTGATCGTAAACCAACACCCATACCATAACCTTTGTAATATAATACCGAATCCAACAAATTAACCAAACATCAACCAACCACGTTAGTGCTAAACCACGCAGGTGCTAAAATCTTTATGACTTTCACAACATTACATTGTATTTTTTTTTATTCTTAACTGAGAATATCAGTTGATTATGATTGAATATGAATTTGATTTATCTCATTTGTGTGTTGGTGTTTTATTTTTATTTTATTTTGTGTGATTTTGTATTTATTATTGAATACTTTAATTTTCAATTATGGGTTATGTGATACCTGAAATAAATTACTATATATTTTTAACTTCATACAGCAATATTCTCAAAACAGTCGCCGGGGTGAGGTCGATTAATCAAAATCTATTCAAATAATACAAATAATAAAGTAGCTCATACATTGTTGATGAGAATAATTGAAATGATCTTTCATATGGGGCATTAAAACTTACAGAAATACAGTATTTTAACTGTAACATCGCGTCTATAAAAAATCACGTAAATCAGCGATATCAGAAAAAGATCGTATACGGCCTCTTAAATGCTACTTTGTGTTTGACGACTGCTTGCGTTTATGCGCGACAGGTACATTCCAGAATCACTGAGCATCATTAACCCCTTGCGACTAGTATCAGTATCTGTGCCAAGTGTTGATGCTAAAAGTATCGAGTCCACTATCGCCCATGCATGAGGAACACGATGCAAAGCTTACCGGTGGCGGGCTTCCTCGTGGTCAGCAGCCCCGTGGATTACCTGCAACACGAACCAAGCAACGTTAGCGCACGACATCGTGACTAATGTCACGCCACTCGGAACAACACAGGCGCGCGTGACTTCAATTGGATGATTCACGAAAGCCTGCTACGTTTTGTAAATACGTTCCTGTGTGCGCATCGAGACTCCTCTTGGTTCAGATTGAATTATTCAATTTGGCTCGTTGTATGCCACCGCCACAGTGCAAGTAAGTGGCTGCAATCATTGTATCAACGAATGGCTTATGCAAAACTGAATATATATATGTAGACATACATAGTCAGTGCTTTGTAATGTAATCTATATTGTAAGGGTTCCAACCTCAAGGACTACAGTTGGGAGTTGATGCTAACATACTCGATGGAAGGTTAGAGAGGATTAGAGTAACTACATTTACCATCCTACGAGTAAATACTGATGACTATAAGGTAGGTATTTTATGAAAGTATACTGTTTTTTTAGTCTACCTAAATATCTACTTAATTACTGCATCCTAATTGCGTAACACACTATTAATCAGAATCTGTATAATTTCGCAAATCCCTTGTTTCAAAATTACGTTAAAAAAATTGCCCGCTTAGCAGCGTAAACAACGCCATGTATCTTGTGAAACTGGCAAAATGAAACCGACTCCTACTGATCGTGTATTACGCAACTATCCCCCTGGTTCTTACACTATGATGCAGACAAGAATGTCAAGTCAATGAATACGTCTATAATGACTGTGTAAGAGGGCGACTCACACTGTCACACCTCGCTGGCGACGAGCGCGTCACTGCCAGCGCAGCACCTGAAACGTGCAGCTCGTCATCAGCGGTTAGACTGACTGACACAGCCAGTTGTTCCAATAGCCCGGAACACTGAGATGGCGCCCCTACTCAACAAAGTCGACATTCAAATATCGCGGCCGGGTTTTACCGCGCAGTCCCGCTGTTGAACCGCGCTTTGAACATTGAGCATCTCAGTGCGATACCGCCGCGATATAATTACTTAGGTCCGTGTCCACTTCGACTAACGTGACGTCGGATTGACAACCATTTCTCTTCTTATCTCATCTTAAACGTATCGAGTAGTGCCTAAACGCTGCATAGTGTGTTATGAACCCAGTTTTTGTGTCATCATGTTTTTATTGAATGAATCGATAGAGTCTACAATTCTGAGGGTTAGATTAAAACTCCGGGTTCGCCAAGACTTGTACTTTTTTTTTTGAATGTCAAAGTTTCGGAATATTCGACTTATGAAAAACGAAAAAAAGTACTTATTCCAGAATGTATTTATTCTATCGAAAAAAGGCATAATAGCCGACCGTTCTACCGATTCCTGTTGCTTTAGTTTGAATGGGTCGAGAGATGTGATTTTTTTTATCATTTTTCGTTTAAATTTTTTTATTCATCTAAACCGCCGTAGTAGGTGGTCATTCCTACATCAAAAAAATGCTGATTCTTTCTATTATGTGTAGTATTATTTCCAAAACCTAACTCGTTGGTTTCCAGGAGTTATTGGAAATTTTAGTAATATCTGAAATATCCGCACTTAGGGCTGCCACTTCAACCAAAACATAATTTGTTTATTTTTATTAAGTTTTAGCTTTCTTATCACGACCATAACAAGATATCATTATTTTGTGGCTTAAAATGGCAAAGATTGAGTAATTTTATAAAGGAAATTAAAAAAGAACAAATGGAGAAATTGGTATCATGTTGATTGATACACCTTTTTTGGAAACCGTCTATATATTCTAACCCAAAAGACTTAACTAATAGTAAATAAAAGAAAATCCTTTCTTAAGTATATTGATAAACATTTAACATGAGTATTATATCAACATTTTGACAATTTTTAAATATTTTTAGTCAATTTAGTTCTTTTCATCATTAATTTTACAATTCTTTTAAATCAATTTTCGTTTTACTTTTTGATTTTACAACTTATTTTGAATCAATTTTAGTAAACTTTTATATTTTACATTTTTTTTTAAATCAATTTTATTATACTTTTTGTGTTACAACAATTTTTTGAATAATGTATTTTATATTTTATTTATCTACATGAATTATATACCTATCTAATTATTTTAAATCAATTTTCATCACTTATTTACATCAATTGTAGTGATTTTTGATAAAACAAATACGATGAGAGTGCGCCCCTGCTTAAATTATTTACGTGAACGATTTATATTTGTTATTATTAATAAACAATATGTAACTATATTTATTAATGTATAGTTTTTCCTATAAAGCAAAATCAATGGTTGTTCCATCTGGAGTTGGAACCATTTCAGGGGACTGAGCGCCAGACAACCTTTGTACCGTAACCGTACTCTGCACTTCAACAGCCTCAGTAAGGCTATTCTCCAAAAAAATATCTCTAAATTTAAAAACAATTTTAGCACAACTAAGTTAAGTTAAGAGTTGCTCGTGGTATTTTTTGGCTTCGCAACGAGGTACTTGTTTGCCCTACTCCGTAGAGGTGCGCAGGGGCGGCAGCCTCGACGTGATTTAAATGGAATTTTGACTTTTTGCATGGAAAATATGGTACCCACATATTGAGTTTTAGAGGTGTATGGGGCTTTATAAAGGGGGTCGGAATTTTCATTATTTTTGCGATAGGACACACCGTTTTCGAAATATAAGCAAAAGAAAAGAAAAAAATTTATATGTTGCAATAATACTGGCTTTATAATATCCTGTATTCAAAATTCTTCTTATTCTAGGTAACTAGGTTACCTGTTACTTCAATAAAAATAACAAACCTGATGAAACACATCATTTCTTTTACCAAATACAAAATTACAACAAATCGTTATCAGCACGAATATAACTTATTAAGTATTTGTTTTATTCAAGAAAAGTAATGAGTGTTTTCATAATAATTTGTTGAAGTGATATTTGTGCAATTTTTTTTTTTTTTGGGTACGAAACGAAATAGTTCTCAGTGTACTCTTCTGAGATGGCGAACCCAAATGGAGACACAAATGAGCGAGGTATGAGTAGTTCCTCAATTCCAACATTCACCCTACATAATAGAGAAGGGTATAGTACGTGGAAGTTTAAAATGCGTAATTATCTTATGCATGAGGAGTTGTGGGAAGCGATCAGTGGCTACCCAACGGGGATGAACGTTTCCAATGTCACAAAGATGAGGAGCGATCAGAAGGCACTAACAAAAATTTGTCTTACCCTTGAATCATCTGCAATTACGCATGTTCGAAGTGCAACCACGGCAGCTGAAGCATGGAAAGCTCTACGAAATGCTTATGAGGACAAAGGTATGGGTCGGCGTTTATATCTAGAAAGGAAGTTATACAGATTGAGACTTGAAGACTTTGATAATAATATTGAGTCGTATATCAATGCTGTTATTTCCTCTGCCCAAGATTTAGCCGATATGGGCAAAGTAATAGATGATACGTCCATTGCTTCTATTCTATTGGGAGGTCTAACGTCGAGATATGACCCATTGATTATGGCTCTCGAAAATAGTAATATTAACGTTAGCACCGAACTGGTAAAATCCAAATTACTAAACGAAATGTCCAAGGAAAGCTCGATAAAACTGGAGACAGCTATGAACTCAAAGGTCGATGCCTCTTCTGTTGAACCAAAACCAAAGAAAATTGTGTGTTATGGTTGTGGAGAAGCTGGTCACAAGAGACCAAACTGTCCTTTAAAGAAAAAGAAGGTCATGAAAAGGAAGAATCCCACTAATAAGGTCTCGACCTCTGTGTCTGCTTTAGGAGCAACGAATAATTATGACATGGACAAATGGTATATTGATTCAGGCGCTACTAAACATATGACTTCAAGACGTGATTGGTTTGTAGACTTAAAGCCTATTGATAACAAGATAACAGTTGCAAACGGGACTAAGATTGACGCTGAAGGCATCGGAAAAATATCGACAAATACCGAAAACAACGTCAATACAATTAATGATGTAATGTATGTACCTAACTTGCAAACAAATCTTCTATCGGTGAAGACGGCAGTAGAAAAAGGGTTTACTGTAATGTTTGATAAGTCTGGTTGTAATTTATTTAATTCAAAAACCTTCTCCTTTGTAGGTGATGCGGTTCTACATGGCTCGCCCTGTGGTGGTTTGTACACACTTGATTGTGCGGTGAATATTCCCCAATTTAGAGCCTATGATGTGCACTCTGATTCTATCTCTAAGTATCAGGTATGGCATAAGCGTTTAGGTCATTTGTGTCGCATCGGTATGAATCTGCTGAAAAATAGTCATAAGGTTATTGATTATAAGGATGTGGATAAAAATCCATGTGTTGCTTGTGTTCAAGCAAAACAAGCTCGAAAACCGTTTAAGGCGATTACTTATAAAAGAGCAACTTCAATATTAGAACTGATCTACTCTGACCTTTGTGGACCAATGTCAGTTAGCTCCTTTCAGGGTAATAAATACTTTTTAATTTTTGTAGACGATTTTTCGAGAACTATATTTGTATATTTTATTTCTTCTAAGACAGAGGTAAAGGATAGATTTTGTCACTTTCAGACTATGGTTGAAGACAAACTGGGGCTCAAATTAAAACAATAAGGACAGATAATGGGAAGGAATTCGTCATTAGTGAATTCTCAAGTTATCTTAGATCTTGTGGTATTCAGCATCAAACTACGGTACCATATAGTCCTCAGCAGAATGGTGTTGCCGAGCGCACTAATCGCTCAATTGTAGAAAAGGCACGCTCTCTTATGGCTGAAAGTGATCTTTCTAAGGCTTTTTGGGAAGATGCTGTTCGAACGGCTGTGTACCTGAAGAATAGATGCCCACACCGTGCCTTAAATAATAAAACTCCTTACGAGTTATGGAATGGTTGCAAACCAGACCTAAGTAATCTCAGAATTTTTGGGTGTAGAGCTCTTACACATATATCTTCTTGTCACCGTAAGAAATTGGATCTTAAAGCTGATGAAGCTATATTTGTAGGCTATACAGAAGATCCTAATAGTTATCTTTTTAGAAATTCATCTTGTCCTAGAACCTTACAAAAGTCTAGAGACGTAACATTTTTTTAAAATTGTTTTTCTTCTTTAAATAATAGAAATGTCAACAAAGCTAGGACTTCTACTGAACATTTAGTACTCTCTAATAGTCTACCTATACAGGAAGAAATCAGTACAGTTCAAGAGTCTTTTGAAAATATTCCAGTGATCACTGTTGAACCAGCTCCAAGCCATACTGTTGTCACTGAAGATCAAACTGCTGAAACTGAGCAAAATATTGAAGCAATTGAGGAAGCAGTAGTTTCTACTAGTCAAACTGATGGACAACGTAGATATCCTTCAAGAGACCGGAAACCTCCTAATTATTTCTCATACCAAGTTTCTAGTCTAGCGTCTGATGAGCCTAGAACTTATAATGAGGCTACATTTGCTGATGATGTTGAGAAGTGGCAGATGGCAATGACGAATGAATATAAGTCATTGATGAAGCTGAAGACATGGAAATTAGTTGACAGAGAAAACAAGAAAGTAATACCGTGTAAATGGGTTTATAAATTAAAGAAAAATCCAGCAGGGAATGTTGTGAAGTACAAGGCAAGATTAGTTGCTAAGGGATTCACCCAGACGCCAGGTGTAGATTATTCTGAGACATTTGCTCCTGTCGTGCGGCATTCGTCCTTGCGTACTCTACTGGCTCTCGCAGCCGAATTGGGTTTGAAGATGCGTCACTTGGGCGTTGACACTGCATTTTTAAATGGAGATCTGCAAGAGAAGGTCTACATGGAGCAACCTCAAGGTTTTAAAGTTAAAGGTATGGAGAACAAAGTGTGTCTCTTACAAAAATCCTTGTATGGACTTAAACAAGCTCCACGTGCCTGGAATATAAAGTTAGATGAAACTTTATCATTTTTTGGTTTTGCGAAAAGTCCGTCTGAACGATGTGTGTATACCAAATTTTTTGGAAAAGAGTTGGTTATCATTGCAGTCTTTGTCGATGACATAATTGTTTTTTACAGTTATGACAAGACGTTTGACATCGTCAAAAATGACTTGAAAAAATCTTTTTCGATAAAAGATTTGGGCTATTTAAGCTATTATCTTGGTTTAAATATTACCAGAAAAAATGATGAAATAAAAGTACATCAGAAAAATTATATAAATAATCTTTTAAAAAGGTTTGGAATGGAGAATTGTAAAACTTGTACAACTTCACTATCTGGAAAACTGGAGGTCAGTACCAGCATTGATAGTGATCATAATCGAGAAGAATATCCCTATCAAGAATTAATTGGTTGCCTCATGTTCCTGAGTGTTAATACTCGTCCAGACATCGCATACACGACTAGTTATTTGAGTCAGTTCAATACTCGGTACAACAAGACTCACTGGTTAGCCGCGAAGAGAGTCTTACAATATCTAAAAGGCACTTTAGATTACTCTATTTGTTATAGAAAATCAAGTATGCCCCTTGTAGGATTTTGCGATGCCGATTGGGCAAACTGTAATATAGATCGCCGTTCTTATACTGGTTACTGTTTCAAATTAGCAGGCAGTCCGGTTTCATGGGCCTCGCGGAAGCAGCAAACCGTAGCTTTGTCCTCAGCGGAAGCCGAGTATATGGCGATAACTGAAGCCACAAAGGAAGCGATTTATTTAAGGAGGTTTATCACTGAATTAATTTCTGATCCTATGGTAAGGCAAAAGTTATTACCTAATACCGTAACTATTTGTACCGATAGTCAGAGTGCACAGAGTTTGGCCTCAAATCCAGTACACCACCATAGGACGAAACATATAGATACCAGATATCACTTTATTAGAGAAAAGATTAGTGATAATTCGGTAATCTTAAAATATACCAAATCAAGTGATATGCCAGCTGACATCTTAACTAAACGATTGCAGCGTGTGGCACATGGTAGATGTGTACTAGGCTTAGGTTTAGTGTAAATATATTTTTACACGTTTACTTCAGTACTTAGTATACATTTCATATTGTTTTTCCTTTTAATTGGTATATGTATTTTGAGTCCATTTTTTTATTTATTATTTATTTGTGAGAATTTTGATTAAGGGGGCGTGTTGTAATAATACTGGCTTTATAATATCCTGTATTTAAAATTCTTCTTATAAGGTAACTAGGTTACCTGTTACTTCAATAAAAATAACAAACCTGATGAAACACATCTTTTCTTTTACCAAATACAAAATTACAACAATATATAGTACTATTTTTGCACCAGAAATCGAGGTGTCGGTATCAATTTTAGTTCTTGACAACTAATTTTATTCCACACCTATTTAATCGCGATTAAAAATAGTCAGATTGACTTAGACAACCAAAATTTTAGGTTGATTAGATTAATGAAATTGACAACAACAGAATAGCAAAATTGCCATTTTCACTAAACTAATAACTCAGTGCAATTTTAGTGCTGTCAAACTAAAATATAGTTAAGTTGTGTCACTTTAGTCAATTTCAGAATGGTAAATCGTCGTTTGACAGGAATAAACTAAATTTTGGTGATTTTTAGTCTAGTTTAGAGAATTTTGTGACAAAAGAATCGGCACCAATGAAGATGAATTTTAGTTCGGTTAGCCCATATAATATTTTACAAATTCATATACATTTTCCTTTCGAATAGCCAACGTATTAAAAACACCTCTTTTTTCAAATAAAATATATTCTTGTTGTTTTTTTTTTCGGTTACTTGAAAGTGACAACCCTAAGGAAAATTTTGAATATCCAATAACTCCTGGAAACCAACCAGTTAGGTTTTGGAAATAATACTACACATAATAGACAGAATCAGCATTTTTTTGATGTACTCGTAGGTATGACCACCTACTACGGCGGTTTAGATGAATAAAGAAAATAAAACGTAAAATGATAAAAAAAATCACATCTCTCGACCCATTCAAACTAAAGCAACAGGA
Source organism: Polymixis flavicincta (assembly GCA_949987655.1). Taxonomy (NCBI): domain Eukaryota; kingdom Metazoa; phylum Arthropoda; class Insecta; order Lepidoptera; family Noctuidae; genus Polymixis; species Polymixis flavicincta. Next base: position 862,832 of record OX465171.1, on the reverse strand, counting down.
ATCGGTAGAACGGTCGGCTATTATACTTTTTTTCGATAGAATAAATAAATTGTGGAATAAGTACTTCCGTTAAATTATAATGATTTTTGTTTCGTTTTTCATAAGCCGGATATTCCGAAACTTTGACATTTGTTTAAAAAAAAGTACAAGTCTTGGCGAACCCGGAGTTTTACTCTAACCCTCAGAATTGTAGACTCTATCGATTAATTCAATAAAAACATGATGACACAAAAACTGGGTTCATAACACACTGTGCGCTGTTAGAGCAGTAGTTCCACTAAGTTTTGGGCAGATGGTGATGGTGTAGCGGTTGTTGGTATACTTACATTAGCAATGGCGGAGGGCGGTTGGGGTGCGGCGTAGCGTCCCACAGCGGCGGCAGCGGCCTCCGGAGCATCGCCAGCCCCCTTGCTGCTATCAAAATACACGTTAAAACATCGATAGGCTGCCCGACTAGCCGGCGGGGGTCCAGCTACCAGCGACTGATGACAAAGAGTATGCAGCGCAGACATACCCAACACGTGGTTCTATCTAGTCCCCCTCTGAGCCACAGCAACGAAACTAGTGCCTGTTAGCTTATTGAATGAACCTGTCTAAGTATCTCCAGCATAAAGATACAAATGGAATTTGATTTCGGGTTCCATCTAGCGGGGCACTTAGGGATTCTATTGCTTTTGTATGGGCTGCATCGATCTGCATCTACACGACACGAGCTCAATCATTTTTGCACTTCACCTAGGTTTTATTATATTGCAGCACTAGCTTCCGCCCGCAGATTCGCCCGCGTCGAAGCCGGAAATTATCCCGCGGGAACATACCACCGGGATAAAAAGTAATCTAGGTTATAATATATCCTGTATGCCAAATTTTATCCATATCCGTTCAGTCGTTTTTGCATGATTACGTACGAGTAAATAACATCCAAACATCTTCACAAACTTTCACACTTATAATAAGTATTAGTAGGATAAATATTTCTCTTCTGACGTCAACAATATACAGTGATGTGATCACTATCCTTTACCAAAACCACCTCAGCAAGTTTCAGGTTTATAATAATATGGCTCAGGTATTTGTGTATATTATTTAGGTACTTCTCCACATAAAACTTTTCAAACAAACTAAATTCCCCTTTTAACCCTCAAAGAGGTTAATTTTTAAAAGTCTTTTGTTTCTCTAACATTATTTGACTTAAAGGTTATTTATACCAATTTTCGAGATCTTCAAGACACGGAGTAAAATCATCCCTTGTAAAATTAAGTACCTACTACTACTAAAACCCTGATACACGTTATTCTTTATTTTTGGTTTTAGGAATAAATTCTAAGTTTCGAGTTAATCAAGCCGCGCGTTAAAATTCTTCCATACAAACTTGAACACCCCCCCCCCCCCAATCCCCCTGTAGGGGGTAATTTAGAAAAACAAACTTTATAATTTACTTAGATAAGTATTTGTGCCAATTTTCAAGTTTATCAACTCAAGGAATAAGATTTTTCATACAAACAAAATCCCCCCTTTTCACCTCCTTAAAAGTCGAATTTCCAAAAAACCCTTCTTAGTGCTCCCCTACATTATAAAAGAAGCTTTGTGCAAAATTTCACGTTCTTAGTCCTAGTTGTTTCGGCTGTGCGTTGATTTGTCAGTCAGTTTCTCCTTTTATATATACAGGGTTACTGGTAATTTGACGTATATCCGGCAGGGGCTGATAAAGGGGCCAAAATGCAACAAATTGAACCCCCCATATGTATGGCCGAAATTCAATAGTTTTCGAGATATTAGAATTTTAAGGGTTTTTCGATATTTACCCAAAATTTGACATTTAATTCCAAATAAAATAAAAACTACATATTTGAATGGGTACCATTAAAAATGATGTTGTAGCTGGCACTTCAATTAAGCTATGGACATAATTAAAACTACTTAATTTAACAAAATAATGAAAATAATGAGCGATATAGAATAATATCTTACCAATATTTTCATTTTACGCTTCAAAAATGTTGTCTCGTCACAAAAATTTCTATGACATTAATCGTACAAATAACTAAAACAACTTGCTTATCCTGTAAGCTTTCCAGAAAGGTATAAAAGTCAATTTTAAAATACATAATTCGTGGCATGGCATGTGTTTGAACCGGCGCGGGGAGAGAAATTATCTGTGTTTTTAGTTTATGATCCTCGCTAAAACAACCGATTTTCCTGGCGAAATTCTTCGCGATGGGGCGGGGTGTGCGGGCGGGGGAGTACACGGCGTCTGCTGCGCTCGCGTCGCCTTCCTTAGTAAGTTTTGACTCTCCGCCGCGCAAGCACTTGTGTTGTTATCTTGCTACCAATCTCTCATCCCGTTAATTTGTTATCGATCATTATTGTTAATTCTTGTTTCTCTTGTTATTATTTTTGTTATCATTGTTATTTCGGATAACATGGCTTCGTATCCTAATAACGAATACGCAGACATAATGTTTTGTTATGGTTTTGCCGATGGAAACGCGGCTGCGGCTCGGCGAGAATACCAACGCCGCTTTCCCGATCGTCGACTTCCCCACGTTACTGTTTTCGGGAGCACCTATCGACGGTTGTCTGAAACTGGCAGTGTTCAAAGAGCACAATTCAACGCTGGCAGACCTCGACGGTACACGGCTGACGAAGAGGACACCATTCTTCAGTGTTTTATTGATGACCCAAACATCTCAACGAACATTGTTGCAAGACAGCTCGGTATGTCCCAGTGGAAAGTGTGGTCGGTAGTACATCTATTAGGTAGACACCCGTACCATTATCAACCTGTTCAAACATTGCACGAGGGAGATCCTGCCAGGCGACTCGAATTTTCTCGGTTTATGTTAAACGCTGACGCTGACCAGGAACATTTCCTAAGAAATATTTTGTGGACTGACGAGTCAAAGTTTGACCGGGATGGAATAACGAATTACCATAACTTCTATTTTTGGGCACCTAAAGCAGGCAGGAATCCAAAAAAACTAAAAGAAACTGCGTCGCAAATGAGATTTTCCCTGAACGTATGGATGGGTGTCGTTGATAATTATTTGGTGGGCCCTTATTTCTTGCCCCAAAATTTGAACGGCGAAAATTACGAGGAGTTTTTGAGAAACAACCTAGACGATTTGTTGGCGGATGTTCCCGAAGAAATAAAAAACAACCTCATGTTTCAACATGATGGTTGCCCAGCACATTACCGGATTACTGTCCGACAGTGGCTAGACGAGATATCCAAACCGATGGATTGGGAGGGGAGGGCCAATTCCGTGGCCAGCACGAAGCCCTGATATCACACCACTTGATTTTTACGTTTGGGGTCATATGAAGGCATTAGTTTATGTGACCCCAATAAATTCAGTCGAAGAACTTCGACAGCGAATAATAAACGCGGCGCAACAGATGAGAACAACGTTCAAATCAAGAATGACGAAAACCGAAGTTAGGAAGAGAATTCGAACCTGCATTCGTAATCGAGGGGCTCATTTTGAACAAAATGTGTAAAATTTGTAATAAAATTTGATGTACATTTTTTTATGCATTTTATTTCATACAAATACAAATGACCCTTTCTCTCCCCGCGCCGATTCAAACGCATGCCTTGGCACGAATTATGTATTTTAAAATTGACTTTTATAGCTTTCTGGAAATCTTACAGAATAAGCAAGTTGTTTTAGTTATTTGTACGATTAATGTCATAGAATTTTTGTGACGAGACAACATTTTTGAAGCGTAAAATAAAAATATTGGTAAGATATTATTCTTATATCGCTCATTATTTTCATTATTTTGTTAAATTAAGTAGTTTTTAATATGTCCATAGCTTAATTGAAGTGCCAGCTACAACATCATTTTTAATGGTACCCATTCAAATATGTAGTTTTTTTTTGGAATGAAATGTCAAATTTTGAGTAAATATCGAAAAACCCTTAAAATTCTAATATCTCGAAAACTATTGAATTTCGGCCATACATATGGGGGGTTCAATTTGTTGCATTTTGGCCCCCTTATCAGCCCCTGACGGATATACGTCGAATTACCAGTAACCCTGTATAGAAGATACAGAAAGAGGACTAATTGTGACGATTTATATAAAGAAGCTTATCGACGGTGAAGTATCAATATCTAACAACTAACATTTTAGCGATTTTCACTTTATTGCATATCCGTAGGTAAAATGTGAAATAGCTCATATTTGTAAAGACAGGTCTGGAATTGTTAATCAGATATTAACTTTAATAAAACATCGCGCTTGATTTTTGCTTGCAATACGGAATATCTACGCTTAAAAACGTGTTGACTGTGGCGCTATCCCCAGCTGACAAGACTAACTAGTTGCAGTGTCGCATCGCAGTGAAAAGAACGAAAAGAAACAAGTGAACTGTTTTTAGTGCCAATGTTCAATACTCTTGCAGACTTGTTCAAGAATTATATAACCCACGATGCTGAGAACGAAGAATCGAAAGTAAGCTGATTTACGTTTAAAAACTTTTAGCGAGAAAAAATTGTCACAGTAGCTACACTCTTAAAAATATAATGTATTTTACAGTGTACAATTTTACAAAAAATTGCATTCCGAAAAAATTGCATATAGCAATTTTCTCAGATGTTGGACTTAACAAAACCGCAAAGTTGTTTAAAAAAAAATGAGAGCTTTGACATACAGAGATGGAGTTTGATTCCGTACATAATGCCATGGAGCGAAAACTGAAGAATAGGGAAATGCACCTGCCAAGTGACTACGTCACTATTACAAGAGAGGAACGAAGCTCAAATCCTTAGGATCAATCCAGATTGATCATGAATTTGTAAAAGTTATGCCAGTCAAGGAAATTGTGTGTACAAAATCATTAATAATTATATGTACTAGCGCAGGGCACTAGCTGTGAGGGGAAATATGTTTTGTAGAATGTTTCATGGTTGTTCAGTTCCCGTAAAACTAAGTCTTTTTAAGGCTTACTGCCAAATATTTTACACCAGCAACCTTTGGGATAACCATACCCTCAAAGCAGCCAAAGCCCTACGCATTCAATACAACAATGCCTTCAGGGCGCTGTTGAGACTGCCACCTTACTGTAGTGCGTCAGGTTTGTTTGCTGATGCGCACACTGGCGACTACTTTGCGATAGTGCGGAATAAAGTTGCCTCAGTAATATCACAGTATAAAAATCATACAGTAGTTCGACGCCTTTGATCTTTGGTAGAATGCCGACATCGTCTAGACAGTAACGCATCGGCCAGGGTTGTCACAAGTAAACCATATTTATGAAATTATTTATTTATTGCAGATCAACATCGATAGTAGTATTGATGTTGATCTGCAATAAATTTACTTCGGAATTGACACCCATATCATATTATAAATACATTTAAAATGACGTCCGCCATCTTGGATTTCGAAAAAGGATGGCTTTTTCGTAACAAGCACCCCAATTAAACTTAAAATTGGTACCGATTCTCTTGTACAGAGACCAGCACATCAACCTACCCCAATCTGTCAAATTTCTTTGATAGTTTTTCAACTGTATCACAAAGGAATAAGGTTCATGTTCAAATGGGCAAATTTGACAGTTTAGGATAGGTTGACCTGCTGGCGTCTGTACACCGAACTAAACTAACTAAACTAAAACTAAAATTCCTTACTTTTGACTATGAGAATCTTAACGCTATCCTGCAAAAAATATCTCTAAATATAAAACAATTTTGACACAACTAAAAGCGAATTTCTCGCACGTGGTATGTTTTGGCTTCGCAACGTGGTACTTGTTTGCCCTACCCCGTGATTTTTTTTAGATCCAGAGGCGCGCTGGGGCGGCAGCCTCGACGTGATTTATATGGAATTTTCACTTTTTGTAGGGAAAATATGAAAAATTATTACCCACATGTTGAGTTTTAGAGGTGTATGGGGTTTAGTAAAGAGGGTCGAAATTTCCATTATTTTTGCGATAGGACTCACCATTTTCGACATATAAGCAAAAGAAAAAAAAAACAGTACTATTTATTGACAACTAATTTTATTGCACACCTACTTAATCGCGATTAAAAATAGTCAGATTTAGTTTGTCAACCAACATTTTAGGTCGAATAGAACAATGAAATTGACAACAACAGAATAGCAAAATTGCCATTTTCACTAAACTAATAACTCAGTGCAATCTTAGTGCTGTCAAACTAAAACATAGTTAACTTGTGTCACTTTAGTCAATTTCAGAATTGAAAATCGTCGTTTGACAGGAATAAACTAAATTTTGGTGATTTTTAGTCTAGTTTAGAGAATTTTGTGACAACAGAATCGGCACCATTGACACTCAAATCAAATTATAAAAAACGACGTCCGCCATCTTGTATTTATTTTTTGTTTGTTTCAGTCCAGTACTAACCACACAAGATCAACATTAAGCCCAACTGTATCATCGAAGATTGTTATCCATAGTTGTTTTTTTTTGTGCAACCATGCTTTTCCAATTCACTTTAGACATTGGCAGAATAGTCGACATCGGCTTTGCTTGCCATAATAAAAAAAATAGAATAGACGTCCGCATCTTGAATTTCAAAAAGGATGACTTTTTCGTAACAAGCACTCCAATTAAACTCAAAATTGACATCCATATCTTATTATAAAAATAATGTCCACCATCTCGAAATTTACCTTTAGTAAATAATAAAAAAGTCCAACACTTTCACATTTAAATATTAGTAGGATTTCCAAACAGATGCCCTGTGCGATAACCTGTGCCTAAACTTTTTTTACCGTACGCCGGTCGGCCATTTTATTAGCGTTATCAACGTGGCACGTTTTTTTTTTTTTTTTTTAACTGCACTCTACAATAACAAAACAGATTTATTTAACTTTCTTCTGTACGTGGAAGCTGATGAAACCGCAGATCTTTATTTATACGAGATGAGGACTTAAATGAACAAATAAAAAACAAACACGCGTTAGCCCCGAATGTTAGAGCCCAACCTACTAACATCGTTTTGTTCTCAGATTGGGCTCGGCTATCTCGCCCGTCACACCCTGCACGATTGCCCTGTCTAGACGGCTTCGTCGGACGACTGTATGATTTTCAGACTGTGGTAATGATGATGATGATGATGATGGGTGGGACTCCCTTTTCCGCACGTAGACTCCCATTCGGTCCGTTGTGCGTGGAGATGCTGGCTAGCAGAGCCAGCCTAGCTCCGCCCAAAAGCACAGAAGCTTCCTGGGAGCTTCACAGGCTTCGCGGAGCGACCTCACTGTTCCGAGGATTTCTTCGCGTTGAGAAGCCACGGCCTCGCATTCCAGGATGACGTGGGCGGCTGATTCCTCGGCGTCAAGGCAGCCCCTGCAAAGCGGGCTGTCTGTGGCGCCTATGTTAAAAAGGTGTTTGTTAACTCAGACTGTGGTAATATCGCGAGTGAAGCAGCAACAGCATTGTGAGGCTGTTTGCAAAAAGGCTGGATGGGCCTACAATGGGCGGCACGACCTATGACTGCACGGTTGGCGCAGTGGTTAAGCGATTGACTGCTGCGCTACGTGTCGCGGGTTCGATTCCCGCACGGAACAAGTATTTGTATGACCTTCAATTAGTTGTTCCGGGTCTGGCTGTTTGTGTATGTGAGTTTTAATGTTTGTAAACGCCTGCCTCAATTTAGTGCTGTAAAACAATTGTTTGAGATTTGAGAACCAATAAAACTTTTTACTTTACTTTACCCACAATACAGGAGAAATTCCTAGTGTGGGGCAGTGGGCAGGGCACATTGCTCGCAGAACAGATGGCCGATGGGGCCGAAAGGTTCTGGAGTGGCGACCGCGTACCGGAAGACGTAGAGTGGGAAGGCCTCCCACAAGGTGGACCGATGACCTTGCGAAGACCGCGGGTATCCGCTGGATGTGGGAAGCACAAGACCGGTCGAAGTGGAGGAGCCTGGGGGAGGCCTATGTCCAGCAGTGGACGTCTTTCGGCTGATATGATGATGATGATGATGATGTTGGCAACAAAGCTTGTTAATGTTAAACCTTCCCTCTTATTGATGGTGATTTTCTTTTTCTTTCTTTTTTAGTGTATTAGCATGTTACTAATATCGTTTTTAAGATGTAATACTAACACCCTATGGGCCTTGATGCCTGACAATTTTTTTTAATTTTTTTATTATTAAACCTAGATACAATGCTAGCACCCACAAGCTGTAGACATCATTTATTACAACACAATGACCATCGAAATAAAACTAGATTTTAATGCAGACTGTATGCCTCTACCTCAATGACCTAAGATAGTAAACTCTGATAATATCAATTATCGCCAGTTACACTCCAACAGGATCCTTTCAGCTACAAAGTCTGAAACAAGTTCTTCCCAGAGATTGTCACGCGTTTTATGATACACTTCCTTTTGCTGAGGAAATGCAAGTGTGTTACTTTATGATCATTAAGTTGATTTGCCAATATTGATTACTGAAAATGTTGTCCCTTGTTCAAAGATAGAATTTACATTTTAAGTTCCTGTTTTAAATATTAATTATTAAGCTTAGCTTTCTAAGAAAGTGAGAGATTTAGGTTTTTTCTGTCGTTTAAATAATTATTTAAAGTTTTTTCAGATCTCTTTATTTTAGGGGAACCTATTGATTATTAATGTACCGTTGAACCAAGAACACTGATTTAGGTACATCAGATTATTATTATTAAAGTAATAAAACTGAAGGCTGAAGGCCGAGTTTGATACGTAAACACGAACAGAGTATTTCATAATTCAAATTGTGATTTCCACTAAAATTAAACATCTTAATTTTGTATTTTGTCAAACTTGATAATACAATAAATATGCCTTGGCTTAAAAGTGTGTCTACAGTATGTTTAAAATGTGTCTTCATAAGTGCCCAAGCCGGTTTATATGAAATAATAATATTTTGATTTTGAAAAAGAAGAATTGTGCTTCCTTCTCAAATTTAATTAATACGACGTGTAAATTGAATCCAGACTGTTTTTATTATAAATGCAATACCTTGTATCTACACGACAAAGACCAGGTTCTCAGTTAATTTTCCTATCCTGAAATATCGTATTGAAAATTTGAAATCATTATCACCATCTCAAGCGTTTCCTTTTATTCTTTAAACAAAAGTTACTTTGACTGAAACTCAAAAGTTAAAATGTACGGAAATCAAACGTTTTCGTCGGTTCCTGTAAAATCATGATTTTGCATTTATTGGATATTGATACTAGACCGTCGTTATGAATTATGAAAGTATGATACAAGTAGGATGCAAGAGCGAGCTCGATAATGTTAGCAGCCCGTCTAGTGTCCATTAGATTTTCAGAAATATGAGTTCGATACTTTGCTGACTAATGCACAAAACCTTTAAAATCTAGAGATTCCAGAATGCAAGACAGCGAGATCGAATATTTTAGGATCTGGCCTCGATGAGGTTGAGCACTCTATTATTTTGTCGAATATTTTTTAGTTCGGAATGCTCACTCCCGGCGCCCATATTACGATCTATCCTTAATTCGGTTTTATAAACTTTGGTGAGAAATATTTTAGTTAGATTTTATAGGTTTTTAAGTTCAATTTAACAGTCGGTTTCATTGGCAGGGGCAGCTAGATAGAACCACAACTTTGTACATGATTGCAAGCATAAACACAAACATGACGACTAAAGTAAGTAATGGCGAAGGACACGCGCTCGAGCGGTCGAGCAGTCGACGTTTACGTGGGCCTAACATGAGTGTTGCTACTCTAGCTACTGCTCAGACGAGCTTAGATGTCCTAAGTATTTCGTTCGAGTAAAGCGATGAATAACAGTATGAAGTAGGAATCGCACTGACCTGTGCTCTAAGCTTATTAACTTAATACTTTTCTTGTTAGTTTCCAGCATCTGTCGTGAGAGAGACACATAAGAGTTACTTCTTACATCCTGGCATAAGGGGTTCCTACTCAAAAAATCTGCTATGACATTATCTCTTCCTTCACAATGAATGATGTCCAATTCGTATGACTGGATGCACAGGGACCACCTAGCTAATCTTCCATTCATGACTTTTCTGTCTTTTTCTGTAAGTAGGTTTGTACAAACACTTTTACACGTCAATCATATTTTTTTAAACTAGATGAGATCGGCGTTTCCTATCTGACTACTCTGAGAAGAAAGGCCGAAACAAACTCAGAGGTCGCAGTCTCTTTTAAAGTCCAGACATAATCTTGGTCAGATCATGTGAGGACCATGTAGATTGGTGTCTGAAATGGTCTTTTGAGGAAAGAACCACACAGGTTGAGTGGACCTGTCCATTCAGTGCACGCATGTATCAGTAATCATACGGCTCAACTCAGAACTTGAGGAGCTCAACGATTTGACGAACAATACCAAAGAAAAGACATATGGGTAGGCCGCATAAAGTACTCAAACTGCCAGATTAACTTTAAAAATTAACTGAGAAAGAGATGAAACACAAAAACAAAAATACCACATAGTCCTCACATTCACAATAATTAAAGCAAAAATAATATTATACTTCTCAAAGTAAATATTCATGTCAAAGTGTATATAATAATAATCAAATGTCAAAGTGTATATAATAATAATCGAATGTCAAAGAGCAAAACAAAAATAAAAACAAGATTCAGTATACAAAATTGGAGCAGGTCAATCCCAAGCTTTTTTGTCCTCAATATAATCTTTAACAGTATAAAAGGCTTTCAGGCACAACTTACGTTTTACTTATTAATGATTTAAATTTATTGAGACTTAGATCTAGAACATGGCTTGGAAGTTTATTATAAAAGCGTATACATTGACATCTGAATGACCCACCTATTTTCTTGAGCCTTGTTGATGGTACAACAAATTTGTGTTTGTTCCTAGTATTTATACTATGGATATAACTGTATTTTTTAAACAATTTAATATTTTTATGGGCATATAAAAGATTTTCATAAATATACTGTGAAGGCACAGTCATTACATTAATCTCCTTAAATTTCTCTCTGAGAGTGTCTCGGACTTAATTTATAAATTGATCGAACAGCTCTTTTCTGCAAGACAAAAATAGTCTGAATGTCGGCGGCATTTCCCCACAATATAATACCATACGACATTACACTATGAAAATAGCTAAAGTACACTAAGCGGGCTGTCTCTATATCAGTTAAATTACGAATTTTTCTAACAGCGTATGCTGCAGAGCTTAGCTTTTTCTATAATTTGGCTATATGTGGGCCCCACTGAAGCTTGGCATCCAAAGCTAAGCCCAAGAATACAGTGCTATCTTCAGGATTCAATTCTTCGCCCTTTATCATCACATTAGTTTTCACCTGCTTAACGTGAGGTAGCGTTAACTTAATGCATTTGGTCTTTTTTTCATTAAGAAGTAAATGATTAACATTGTACCAGTGAACTACTTTTGAGATTGCGCTATTTACATCGTCATTAACAAGTTGCTGACGTTTAAGTTTAAACAAAAGTTAAGTGTCATCCGCAAACAACACTATATCATGATTATCTTTTATGAGGTAAGGCAAGTCATTAATATAAATAAGAAACAAGAAAGGGCCAAGAATCGAGCCCTGTGGGACTCCCATTGATACTACGGACCCGGGAGATCTTTTCCGTTTACATCAACATACTGAATCCTATTACACAAGTATGAAATAAGAAGATAAAGAGCGGTTTTCCGGATCCCGTAGTGGCGGAGTTTCCTGATTAAAGTTTCATGAAGCACGCAATCGAATGCTTTAGATAAATCACAAAAAATGCCCAAGGCATCGTATTTATTTTCCCATGCATTGTAAATATGCCCTAAGAGTTCAACACAGGCATCGGTAGTTGAACGACCCCTTGTGAAACCGAACTGTTTGCTATGTAATAAATTATGTTTATTAAAAAATCTTTGCAATTGGTCTAAAATCAATTTCTCAAAAATTATACTAAAGGTAGGTAGTACTGAAATAGGTCTGTAATTAGAGGGGTCTGATGTACTACCTGATTTAAACAAAGGTATTATTTTACTATTCTTCATTAGGTCAGGAAACTCCCCACAGTCTATACAATTATTAAATATAAGAGCTAAAGTAGGTGCTACAATGTCAATAATAGACTTAGCAACTTCTACAGAATTACCCCACAGATCTGCAGTCTTTTTTACATTCAAAGTGTGAAAGGTTTTAATTATATCTCTACAGCTAATATATTCAAAATGAAATTCTGAATCACAAACATTAACATTTTCCTTCAGCAAAGACTCAGCAACAGAAGGTGATGAGTTTAGTGATTTTGTAGTTGAAACGGGAATATCTGTAAAGAAATTTTCAAAAGCCGCGGCGACTTGCGAGTCTGATGTGATTATGCTGTCGTTGATAGACAGGCTGTAGTCAGTATTTCGGTTGCTAGACCTTCCCGTTTCACTATTAATAATATTCCAAGTCGTTTTAATTACATTACTACTGTTTTTAATCTTAGAACTCAAATAACGCGACTTGGCCATCCAACAAACTTTTTTAAATAATTTGGAATAATTTCTAACATATAAATTAAATTCAGCAGTGTTTACAGAAGTCCTTTCATTGTACAGCTCATAAAGTCGTGTTCTACTTTTATGAATACCAATGGTAGCCCAATCACTGAAAGAGACGTTACTATTAATCAAGATAGTCTTGGGAATAAAAGTGGAATTAAATTGTTTCCAATACATCTTAAAAAAATCACCATATAGGTGATTAGGATCAGCATTTGCAGATAAAACTGGTAATTTATTTTCAAGTTTAACTTTAAAGGCCTCTAGGTGAAATGCAGTTTTGGGGTTAACAGTGATATCCTTTTTACCCATTTTTTTAATGAATTCGACATCATTCATTGTGAACGAAGAGATAATGTCATAGCAGATTTTTTGAATAGGAACCCCCTATGCCAGGATGAAGAAGACCAGAGGTCGCCTACATGCCAAGAAAATGGCATACAAGTGTATAAGTAGAGGTTGTGAAGATGAAAGATGAACAATTAGAAGATGAGTTCTGCAAGCAATGGTTGGACAGAATCGCGTCCCTTGGTCTTAACGTCTACAAGGGTTTCAGCATCATAAACGGTATTTTATTTAAGAAAGCAAGGAGATCGAACCATGTTCGGGAGCTGGTAGTGATCCCAAAATGTTGGCTCCAAGAAGTCCTGAATGAACTACACGATGATCCCTGGTCCGGAGGACATTTAGGACTCGCCAAAACCCTAGCGAACTACTTCATCAAAGATGCGGAGAAAGAAGTGGATCGATATATGAAGAGTTGCATCCTATGCCACGAACGGAAGAAAACCACACAAGTGGCTCAACTGCAACCAATAGCAATAACTCATGCTCATGTAAAGGTTGCTCGCTCACCGAAGGCAACCTCACGTAACTGGCAGCCAATGATTGGGCTGTGTCTATGTTCAAACAGTCAGGAGATTCAAAACTAAAAACGTCAAATAATTTTACAGAGGTTTTGTTCCGAGAGCTTTGATTATATTGACAGGCGCGGACTAGTAAACCTCTATTTCTTAAAATAAAAGTCTCACGTTTTAATGGGAATGTGCATTTTATTGTAGTTAAAGTCACTCCGCACACACAGAGGGCCCGTTCGAACCCTTATAGTACCGACAAAGCTCAAATATCGAAAAGTTCAATGAACTTTATTAGTCATTGATTTATGCAGTGGTTTTTTTAATAAATTAAAAAACCCCCGACCCAAGCAAAAACTCTAAAAGTTAAAAAATAATATTTATAGGCCTTTTAAGTTGAAGGTAATATTTTGATCAAGGCGTTGTCAAGTCGGGGGACGGCTAATGAAAATGCTAGGCCTCTGTTTGGAGTTTTCATTGACCGCTTCTGACGACCAAAAACGACTGTCAAAGATCCACAAATGACAGCCGGGACTAACAGGTTAACGTGCTTTCCGAGGCAAGGAGGGGTCTTGGTATGTAAAGATGGTCACCCATCCACAGACCAACCGCGGCAAGCATAGCTTAACCTGATCGATCGTTCGTCTAATATCACTGAAGTAATAGAATACCAAATGTCGAGTTGATCAGACCCGTGGAATATGTTGAAATCCCTTCATCAATCAGAAAAGAGCTGATAATCTTCAAACGGCTGAACCGATTTTGATGAAACATGTCTAAGAACACTCCCGGCTAATTCATCTTTCAAACAAAAAAAAAAAACAAAATCTAAATCGGTTCATCGGGAGCTACGTTGCCTCAGACACACACGCACGCACGCACGCAAGCACGTACGCACTCACTCACGCACACACACACACAGACACATACACACGTCAAACTTATAACACTCCGTCGTTTTTGCGTCGGGTTAATTAAACTCGATCTTCCGAAGAGATTTCTTAATTTTTTACATGCCTTTTTTACTATAAATGATCTTGCATCTCACTCAATAACGTTGTGTGTAGCGTCTAACTGCACATCACTGATACTACCTCTGTCGGACACGATGCCTGGTGATACAGCGTGCTTTTTAGCCAGGCCCACCAGCCCGCGACTAGATTGCCTTTTTTTTTTTGTAGGTTGGTATATCATCAAATGACTTCTCCCGCTCTGGGTAGAGAGCAGGAGGGCGTGTCAGACTTTTACTGACTAAAACCCATCCGTGTTCCCTCAGTTGCCTGTGTGCCAGGGGCGACGGTGTCTCTTTCGAACAACCCGCACCCCTGGCAGGCACAGGCCGGGCGGCCCTTGCGGAGCTCACCAGTCGCCGCTGACATCTCCGACGGCGCGCGGCCGAACACAACGCGCCGTCCCGCCCACAACCCTTCGGCCGCAGGGGACAGGGAGAGCGGACATGATTCAAACCAAATGTATTTCTGAAGATTGGATTTCTAATGACATTTTGTGGGGCGATAGAGAAATTGACGAAATAAGAAGTTATTCTGCCATTTGTAATAGTAAGCTTAAAGAACTTCACTTCCCCAAAATTTTGTGTTCGTGCAGACAGTACGAGTATGTGTAGTAATTTTGAACATAGAAATATTTTTGACAATTTATAAAATGACATTCTTAACATTTTATGCGAGGCTTCTGTGCTGACCAAGAAGGTGAGAAAGTTAAAGAAGGGCAAAACGGTAGTGGGGTGGAACAAAGTCGTACGGGAGGCTCATAGCCAGGCTAGGCAGGCATATCAAATGTATGTTGGGCATGGTAAACCTGAAAGTGGGCCGATAAAGATATATTATTTGTCAAACATGCGTTTACATAAACTGACTGATCAGACATGCAGGGTATTGAATTAATATGTTGTGAGCGTCCATGTTTTGCCAATAACGGCGTACAAATTTTGTAGGTATAAAAATTACATTTCATTGCATTTACTTAGTCATTTTAAATTTCACTACAAAATACACAGCAAATAAATAATAATTGATGCCAAGATATTATAAGATTAGTATATTATAGTCAAAAATAAATTAAATGATGTCCAGTAAATTCATTATTATGCAGTCAAATAGTATCATTCAAAAGTCAATTGATTTAAAATTCACATTGTCAAATTGTATTCTTAACCTTAAATATTAGAAGTCGGAATAGAAAAGTCCTTTTCATTCAAAAAATCTAAAACATTGTAATACACTTTATTAACTAAAAAAAATCTCAGCTTATTTTTGAAAAGTGACAAGGGCAGTTCTCTCCAACTTTTAGGCAATTTATTAAATATCATCGGAGCCATACAGAAAACACTTTTGCGCATGAGGGATGTTTTCGCAGTATGAGAGCATATCCTACTGTTGTCGCGCCTGTTACGTGGGACTACTTCATCTAATCGTTTAAATCGGAGTGGATTTGTTTTGACAAATACAGATATCTCTAAATGTATCTCACACGGAAAATATTTAAATCTAGACTAGTTCTGTCAAACCATCAAGAGCAGCTTAAAATGGATTTATTAGCCTCACACGTTAAGGATAAAAACTTTCGAGCTTTCTGGAAGGGTACTAAAAGAATGAACGGTAGGGTCAGTTTGCCAGTGACTGTGAAAGATATAGTTAACCTATTTAAAAATCATTTTAAAGTTGAGTCACCGCTGGCCAAAAGTTCTGTTCTTGCGGATGTTGCATCCGTTACTGTCTGTGAGAAACCAATTGGATTTTCTTCTAAAGATGTTAAAAATATTACTAATAACATGAACCGTGGTCAATCTCCAGGTAGTGACGGGCTCAGCATTGAGCACCTACAGCATGCGGGTAACCATTTATTTAGAGTACTGGCTATGTTGTTTACTTTCTGCATACGTCACTCATACTTACCACCTAAGATGATGGAAACTATTGTTGTGCCTATAGCAAAGAATGTCACTGGTGATGTAACTGACAAGAATAATTGTAGACCTATCTCCTTGGCTACTGTGTTGGCACAGGTTTTCGATGGTCTTCTGGATGCTCAGCTCAGCAAGTTTATTAACCTACACGATGCCCAGTTTGGTTTTCGTGAAACGCTGTCAACTGAAAGTGCTATATTGGCACTCAAGCCCACAGTCGCTTACTATGTTGATAGGAAAACACCTATATACGCTTGCTTTCTGGACCTATCGAAGGCCTTTGACCTGGTCGATTATAATAAGCTCTGGACTAAGCTTGGGGAGGTTGGGGCCCCCGTCGAACTAATACAGATATTTTCTTTTTGGTATAACCACCAAAAAAACATTGTCAAGTCGGGAAACACATATTCAGATGAATATTCACTTAAGTGTGGAGTAAGGCAAGGGGGACTGACCTCTCCAAGACTTTTTAATCTGTACGTCAATCAGCTGATAGGTTTTTTTTTTTTTTTTTTTGGGTGGGAAATCATCAAATAACTTCTCCCGCTCTGGGTGGAGCAGGAGGGCGTGTCAGACTTTTACTGACTAAAACCCACCCGTGTTCCTTCAGTAGCCCTTAAGCCAGGGGCTGTAGTGTCTCTTTCGAACAAACCCGCACCCCTGGCAGGCATCGACCCTTGCGGGTCCCATCACTATTTGTGCTGACATCTCTTTGAGGCGCGCGTGGAACACAACGCGCCGTCGACTTGGGCTTGGTCCTTACCGGACAGCGAGCTACCCATTACTCGCCGTCCGCAGGCCCATGCCTACGGTGGCCGGAAATCGGACTGGGATTCCCGACGCCCAGGGTGTCTCCGTATCCTGCGGCGGCTGGGGTCGCGAGGGCGCATATGCTGCCTCTCCCTCACGTGCGCCGCCTCCCTCTTCGCGAGCATCACTGCTTCGCTGAAGGAGGTGACGGCTCCCCATGCCCTCTCGCTCCGTACCATGGCCTGGACCAGGGCCGGACGCGAGAGATCGCCGCCGCCGATCGCCTCCACGAGGACACAGCGGTGCTCCGCCCAAGCAGGGCAGACCGCCACCGTGTGCTCCACCGTGTCCTCAGGGCGATCTTCGCAGTGGAAACACCCGGGCGTTTCCTCCCGCCCTATCCGAAACAGGAACCTCCCGAAACAACCGTGTCCGGTGAGGACCTGCGTCAGGCGGAAGGTGAGGACGCCATGCCGCCTCTCAAACCACTCCTCAAAGAGGGGACTTACCGCCGCAATCGTGGCATGCCCAACACTGGGTTGCGACAATCGCTCTCTCCATGTCACCATGAGATCCCGCCGGAGCTCTGTCCGCTGTGCCACGATTTCCTGCGGCAGCGGACTAACGCCCCGGCGTTTGGCCTCCTCGCGCCACTCCCATATATGCGCGAGGACCTTTGCCTCCAGATCCCATGGCGGTAATCCGGCAAGGAGGCCCGCCGCCTCGCCGGAGATCGTGCGATATCCCCGGATCATTCTGATCGCCATGACCCTATGGGACGCCCTCAACCGGCGAGCTGGTTGGCGCCTCAATGTAGGCGCCCACACCGGCGCCCCGTATAGGGCCATGGACCGCACGATCCCCGCGTAGAGCCTCCGGCAGGAGGCGTTATGCCCCCCTAGATTGGGCAGGAGCCGCTTCAGCGCAGCCCCGGCCCGCTCCAGTCTGGGAGCCAAACGGCGGAAATGCTCCGCGAAGTTCCACCGGCTGTCGAGGACGAGTCCTAGGTACTTCATAGTCGACTCGACGCTGATGTGAACCCCTCCCACCATTATCTGGGAACCCGTCGGTGGTGCATTCCGAGGACCATGAAACCACATGGCCTCGGACTTGTGCAAGGCCACCTCGAGTCCCAGTTGCCGGAATCAGCTGATAGGTGAGCTCAGCAACAGCCATGTCGGCTGTCATATAGACAACGTTTGCGTCAATAACATCAGTTATGCTGACGACATGGTTTTGCTGAGTCCTTCCGTCGGAGGGCTAAGGAAGCTGTTAAGGATCTGTGAGGCCTATGCTGGGGAGCAAGGCTTAAGGTACAACTTGGTAAGAGTGAGTATATGCTCATCAGAGGTAATATTAAACAATCTGAGCATATACCACCAGTGTATCTCAACGGGGTATCTTTGAGTCGGGACTCTCAGTTTAGGTATCTAGGGCATATTGTGACCGAAACCCTGCATGATGACGCAGACATTGAGAGGGAGCGGAGAGCATTGTCGGTGCGCGCTAACATATTGGTACATAGGTTTGCAAAGTGCACAGTACAGGTAAAGTTAACTTTGTTCAGAGCCTACTGCCAAAGTTTTTACTCCAGTGCACTGTAGCGTATAGTTGGATACGCAGCGGGCCTACAATGCTCTCAGAGTTCAGTATAACAACGTCTTTAGGATTCTGATGCGACTACCTCGATTTTACGCTATAATGCGCAAAAAGTCAGCCTCACTCATTCGCCGAATGCGAGGGAGCGGACAGAATCCTAAGGGACTGCGGGAAGCGGCCGTGGGAAGGCTGATCAGGCTGCATGTTACCTGATTATTTGTTTTATATTTTAATTTAATGATGTATTTCAATTTCACTTTTGTTTCACTTAGACTAACGATTTCGATTTTATCTAAATTTATAACAATTCAATTTATTTTGTTTTATTTTAATTTAAGTAGTTGTAATATATTTGAATTTAATTTTAATTAACCAATTTAAATACCTATAATAGATCTAGTCACGACTAACATAGTTTTAAGGTAATGTTGTACTAACATTACAACAAAAAATTACGTTAACAGCAAACTTTTATATTATGGGCTACCTACTTATAAAAACTTTAATAAGTTAAGTACTCACCTATTAGCAGGAAATTCTAAGATACGTTCAATCTTTTCCAATAAATACAACACTGAAGAGTTATCTATTACCTTTAAAAGACAATTCTTGTATTTATATTTTTTTGTTTGACGTTTTCTAAAAATGAAACCTAGCTAGACTGATTTATCGCCCCCGAAACCCGAGAACCCCTTTCCGAGATTCAGATTAGGTATATTTATATATATATAGGTTTCTCGGGTTTCGAGAACGAGATATATATATATATATATATATATATATATATATAAGATATATAAGATATATATATATATATATATATATATATATTTGTCAAGAATTGCTCGTTTAAAGGTATTAGATAATCTAAATCTTCGAAAAAAAGTCAGTTTCATCAAAAATTTCGAAGTAGTTAAGGTCGTTTCCGAGATATTTTAGGTCTACGGCTGTTATTTACGTCGAATATAGTAGATACAGTTTCAACATTTTCAACAAATTCTAATCTAACACTATCCATGTCTGGGCACGCCACGATTGCGGCGGTAAGTCCCCTCTTTGAGGAGTGGTTTGAGAGGCGGCATGGCGTCACCGGACACGGTTGTTTCGGGAGGTTCCTGTTTCGGATAGGGCGGGAGGAAACGCCCGGGTGTTTCCACTGCGAAGATCGCCCTGAGGACACGGTGGAGCACACGGTGGCGGTCTGCCCTGCTTGGGCGGAGCACCGCCGTGTCCTCGTGGAGGCGATCGGCGGCGGCGATCTCTCGCGTCCGGCCCTGGTCCAGGCCATGGTACGGAGCGAGAGGGCATGGGGAGCCGTCACCTCCTTCAGCGAAGCAGTGATGCTCGCGAAGAGGGAGGCGGCGCACGTGAGGGAGAGGCAGCATATGCGCCCTCGCGATCCCAGCCGCCGCAGGATACGGAGACGCCCTGGGCGTCGGGAATCCCAGGCCGATTTCCGGCCACCGTAGGCATGGGCTTGCGGACGGCGAGTAATGGGTAGCTCGCTGTCCGGTAAGGACCAAGCCCAAGTCGACGGCGCGTTATGTTCCACGCGCGCCTCAAAGAGATGTCAGCACAAATAGTGATGGGACCCGCAAGGGTCGATGCCTGCCAGGGGTGCGGGTTTGTTCGAAAGAGACACTACAGCCCCTGGCTTAAGGGCTACTGAAGGAACACGGGTGGGTTTTAGTCAGTAAAAGTCTGAGACGCCCTCCTGCTCCACCCAGAGCAAGAGAAGTTATTTGATGTTTTCCCACACAAAAAAAAAAAAAAAAAAAACACTATCCATGTTCGTTGCTTGAGAGATCACACGTAAATGCCGGTTTATGGGCCCACATTTCGGCCACCTAAAGGAGAAACCCGTTTCTGGGCCTAACCGTTACAGGAATCAGACATGTGTAATGTAATGTAATGCACCGATCCCAACGTGGCTTGACCAGACTCGATAAATCGAATGAACCCCAAGGTTCGCACTAGCCCCTGGAGCCTCATGCTTCATGGTGTTACAGAGGCCATTGCATATCAAGAAGTAGACCGGGGGGCGCGGTAATGGTCAGGTAGACGTGCCCTTAGGACAGGAAAGGATTGCGAGCCTACCGGATATGCATCCTTGAGTAAGCATTGGACTAGTGGAGAGACGAGTGGTATTTATTTATAGGAGGGCATCTTTTCACGACGTCGCCGGCATGTTGATTCAGATAGAGCTTCTTGGGTACGTTCAATTGTTTTCTTAGCTCTTTTCTATGCCGTTGCTTCGCTATGTTCTGCGTTGTTGTTTTCATAGTCGTCTTCTGAGTTCTAGCTGCTATCAGTTTCTGGTTTCTTGTAGATATCGGCTTTCTTTATCTTGTTTCTGTCCCCAGCCATGCCCTTCCAAAACGTGATTCCCATGTCGAAGTATTTCATGTCCTGTTTTAGGTTGTCGTTCCATGTGTATATCGGTCGTCCGACTTTCTTAGCTTTAGCCTCATGCTGCATTGCTGCATGCAATAGGTGTGGTTAATCCCGTCTGGAGACGTGTGCTAAGTAGCACATCCTGTGGTTCTTGATGCGTTTTGTTACGGTTTTTCCGTCTAAGATTTGGTGCATTTTCTTAGTTTTTGGTTTATTCCTGGCGTGGTTAATGAAGTCTCTCATGATAACTCGTTCATATCTTCCGAGTCTTGATCTGTTCACCTTAATGAGGATACTTGTATTGTGTCGATACTTTTAACCCATAAATCATACAAGGTACGATAACCATTCTGTACATGAGTCTAGCCAACTTCCAGTCCATCTTTGAGTTTATTATGAATAGTAGTAATGATTTGGCGTTTCTAGTGGCCTGTTGGCATCGTTTTCTAATGGTGCTTTTTCTGTTTAATGTGGATGTTATGTGTGTGCCGTATTTGATTACGTCCACTGTTGGTAAACTTATTCCGTTGAGGGTCACGTTGGTCGTTTGCTGTGATGTTATGGGGTACCTAATTATTTTTTTTGTTTTTGTTTCGTTTATTTGGAGGCCTACGCTGTTTAGTAAGGGTTTAATGTCTTAAGTGAATCAGAAAGCCGGTGTGATAATGTTCAAACTCCTACATCAGGATTTGTCATTCGCAGATTATTTTTAAGATCAGTCAAAGCGGGCTATGCTATAACACTTCAAACATCTCTGGTGTAAAGGCAACCTTTAATGTAGATAAATTTTTATTTTCAGGCGGGTGCTTCAAGTGTTGTTAATCACTCTTGTTGGTGCGAGCTAATAGACCATCCTGGCATTTCCATTCGGGCACCTCAACATCTGGTGAATCTTCATCAGCTGACAAGGAGCCAAATAGTAAAGACATTCCTTGTCTAGAAGAACCTTCAACAAGGCAAGAAACAAACTCTGCACCCAGGACACTCTTCTCTCACTCTTCACGTGTGAACTCTTACCCCCTTATTACAGAACAAGGTTTTTCTTTAGGTATGGTTTAAACCTTCGAGCCTGTTTTTTTAAATTAGAACCTAACTGAAATCGAAATACAGCTCCTTTTACAAAACTGACAAGTTAGTCCAGTGCTAAATTGTCAGTTTTGAAAAAGGAGCTGTAATTCTATTTCAGTTCTAAGTTCTTATTTCAAAAACAGGCTCGATGGTTTAAACCATACCTAAAGAAAAACCTTGTTTTGTAATTACCTATATGTAGGTTATAGTTTTACCCAATTATTTAAGAGCTATTGAAACCAAAAGTAGATGTTTTGTAGAAGGATGTTGAGACATCAAACAAACTGAATAACAATTACGATGCAAAAACTGTTACATATAAAACTATTATGTACCTCCAAATAATTTTCTTTGTGATATCCATTTAATATGCACGTCATGGGACTTTCTCAATGATATCAGTGATAATTATGAACACATTAAGTTCAAAACAAATTCAAGATATGTTTTCATTATAAAAACTTTTTTCAAAAAAATAACAACAGACTTCCAAAAAAACACTACAAAGTGTAAAATAACTTTAATTATTTCGGAAGTCGGTGACTTTGCAGTTGTAGTTATTTTAATTCTTTGTCACCGCCTTCCGAAATTAAAGTTATTTTACACTTTGTAGTGTTTCTGGATACTGTATTGTCATATTATGATAATCCTAATGAAGCAGGTGATTAATAAAACCATTTATCACAATGTTGTTTATTTTAATTTTAATATACCTATAATGTATTGCAATTGGAGATTAGGTAGGTACTACCTATAATCTGAAAATGCCTCAAATCCCGTACTAGTACAGTAGATACATTAATAACAAATGCAAGGCATTCGTGACCTAAGTCGGCCATGTCTAATAAAAATAGTTTTCAGCTGGTTTTTTTAGTAGTATCAACCAGATAAATCTGAAGTCACCCCCTAAGCGCTATTTATGTAGGTATCTAACCTAACCTAAATATAAGCTGCACGCATTAGCACAGCGCATGTGCGTTCCACATTTACGTAGGAAAGAAAACCATAACATAACCTAAAATGTACCTAAACATCGTCTGATTTCACCAATTTGGCCATTGCTGGGAGACGTGAAAATTGGGTGCGTGACATGTTCTAATTTATGGCCAAATTCTAGCCCTGTAACGCCAGGCCCAAGTTTCTATGAAGTTTGGGTTTCTCCTTTAGGGGACTTTTTATCGTTTAACTGACCCCTTACTGTTGGTGAAACAGAAACCACCTTTTAACAGTCCCCTAACCATTCTTAGGGGATCCCATAAACTTCGGGGTTGGCGGTGAAAACGTGCATAACCCTCTTACTCGTATTTATAAACGTTGCTAAAGTTAAGAGTTGTTTAAACGTCAAAAATGTATAGTTTAACAGTCCCCAATACTTAACTTTAAGCAACGTTTAATAAATAAGGGGATTAATAGCAACGTTTAATAAATAAGGGGGTTAATAATTAGACATTTTCGACAAAAAGCAAATGTTTTTTTTTTGAAGATGACATCGATGTCGATGGCTAATCTTTAACTCTTTCCCCCCCGAGTGGGTTCCCGCATTGTCGTTTCGGGGGGGCTCAGTAGTCGTGATCTCCCAGCCACGGTGAAGCGAAGACGAACCCAAAGGTGGGGCCGCTCGTCAGGGCTTTTGCCTTCATGCCGATGACGTAGCGGCCAAAAAGTAGGTAGTAATCTCTAGCTCTGTCCACGTGATACGGGTACACGTCTTCTTGAAACTTCAAAGTGAAGCCTACAGCCATTTTTTTGGACGGGCACAAACATCGGGTTTCGGGAGTAAGAACAACTGTCGAATCGTATTATCATTCACTTTATTAATTAGGACCCCATACTATTCTTATGTACGTAAGCGTTATGCCTGTCAAGGTTCAAACCTACCACCTACAACTAGTAACTTGTGCCCGTCACCACTGCTCATTTTTATAATAATCGATTTAAGAAAAAAAATGTTTTTGATGATTCAAAAATTATAACCATATATGGAGTATTTTTGAATGAAAAGCAACCACAATAAACAACAGAATCGGAATGAGGAGTTGCAGGGGGGGGGGGAGGAGGGCGTCGTTCGAGGGGCTGACCTGATCTCCTCGTCGCTGCGGTCGAAGAAGCTGGGCGCCACTGCGAAGTTGTTGCTCTGGCGCAGCAGCTTCTTGATGCCGAAGTTCCTGGCGAGGAACAGCTCCATCCTATCAGACGGTCCGTCGATGGCCACCTGACTGGCTGTCAACTCCAGCTCCTACACAAGCCAAAGTGTAAGCCTACGTTCACAAGCAAGTACCTAAACATCGCTGCGATTATTAGTTGTGTACTGGATTTTTAACACACTGCTTAGCGCTGAGTGTTGAAAATCGAATAGTGTGTTTTTCAACTTGCTGGGATGCACTTTGATGGATTCTAAATGCTCGATTGAACAACGACAGTTAAAAATCGAATAGTGTGTTTTTTCAACACGCTGGGATGCACTTTATTGGATTCTAAATGCTAGATTGAACACCGACAGTTGAAAATCCAGTACGCCATAAAATCCTGCCACATTATTTTGACGCCGATATTAGCACACAGTGCAGTGGCGCGTGTACTCACGTGCAGCATGTGGTCGAACAGCAGCCGCCCGAAGCCCAGGCGCTGGCGGTCGCGCACGATGTAGAAGTCAAGGACGCACAGCGGCTCCACCTCGTGCACCACTTCCTTGTCGTCGAAGAGGAACAGGTGCTTGCGGCCCACCTTCAGGAGCCCGATCATCTCACCGCGCCCCCTGCACGACCACACCACATAGTTATCATAAAGATTTTCTATTTTACTAGCTTTTGCCTGCGGCTTCGCCCGCGTTCAGGTCGAAAGTTATCCCACGGGAACGTACTACCGGGATAAAAAGTAAACTATGTGTTAATCCAGGTATAAGCTATCTATGTGCCAAATTTTATACAAATCTATAGCACATTATAGTGACCTTGTTGGTAATGTTCTTCAGTTAGGTCAGGTGCGTAGTGCTCGCAACCAGTGTGCGTGTGTGACCAGGTGTATGAACGTAGACGAGGCAAAAGCAATTATGTAAGGATCGGAGCAGGTGGCGTTCCGTAGATCCTGCCTACCCCGTGGGAACAACCAGTCTGTTTAAATTTTTAAAACCTATTAACCCTTAACCACCTGACATACGTCTCTCAGACGCAAGGAAATTAAAAACGTTAATAATTTGGCGCGCAAAACGCGTATCAACTTGCTCGTCCCTATACCTTCCCGCCGCGTCCCTCAGTGCCGCCCAAGCGCTCGTCGTGGTCGGAGGTGCGCGCGTTTGTCACTGGTAAGTAAAAAATGCTCGTGTTCCGTCTGTGAGACGTATGGTAGGTGGTTACGTGACTTTTTTGAAATTGTGTTTTTATTCTGTTTCAGTTGAAAATGGCTTCTAGTGATAGTGTTATTGAGCGTTGGTTAGAACAAGATCAATCTGACGACGAAAACCTACCAAATGATGAAGGCAGCGATGTCGATTTGGACATTGGCATAGAGCATGTATTGCAGGATAGCTGTGAATCGAATTCTGAAGGTGAAGAATCAAATGCTGAGGAAAACCATGACATTATTGTATCTCAACCTCCGATTTTACCTGCAGAGCAAGAATTTTCGTCTGAAGATGAAGAGCCTTTGATACAAATGCGTTCGAGACCTCGAAAAAAAAACTATTTTGGTAAGAATCGCTTTCGGTGGTCTTCTGCTCCACCTACATTACGATCGAGAACATTGCAACGTAATATAGTTGAAGAAAGAGAAGGTATAAAGCCACCATACCGGAATATACTGAATGCTTCCTCTTCACCGCTGGATATTTGGCAGAAATTTTTCACAGACGAAATGCTTGAAAAAATTGTTCGTAACACAAATGTGAAGATCCAAGAAATAAGACCCAATTACCAAAAATCAACCTGTGTTCACGACATGGATCTTATGGAATTGAAAGCTTTTATAGGGCTTCTGTTCTATACAGCTATATTCAAAGAAAACCATGAACACTTTACATCGTGGTATAGCAGTGACGGCACTGGACGGGAAATATATAGCTGCATCATGAGCAAAAACCGATTGGAAGTATTACTGAAAACTCTTCGGTTTGACGATTTTGAGACCAGATTAGCACGCCGAGAAACCGATCCCTCTGCGCCTATTGTCGAGCTCTTTAGCTCATTTATTGAACAATGCCAAGCTGTTTATGCGATTGGCAGCTATGCATGTATCGATGAAATGTTGCTGGCATTTAGAGGAAGATGCAGGTTCAAAATGTATATGCCGAAGAAACCTGCCAAATACGGCATAAAAATACAATGCCTTACAGATGCAAGATCGGGGTACCTTTTGAATGCCTACATTTACCTAGGAAAAGACTCTGATGGACTGAATTTACCAACAGAATATCAGCGACTGAAAAAACCAAGTCAAGCTGTACTGCGACTTATTTCTCCGATAGAAGGATCAAACCGGAATGTTACAACTGATAATTGGTATACTTCTATTGAGCTTTTAGATGTACTCAAAGAGAAACATCTAACCGTTGTGGGAACGATGAGGAAAAACCAAAGAGAAATACCTCAAGAATTCTTACCAGCCCGTCACCGACCTGTTGATTCAACGATCTTTGGGTTTACAAAGGATATAACTATATCATCTTACGTCCCTAAGCCAAATAAAGCAGTGATCACCGTGTCAAGTATGCATCATATGCCAGACGTAGATGAAGTTACCAAGAAACCGGAAATCATCCTTTTCTACAATCGAACCAAGATCGGAGTGGACCTACTCGACCAAAGGTGTTCCAATTATACCACGGGTCGTCGAACGCGTAGGTGGCCATTGGCAGTATTTTACAGGCTGCTCGATATTTCGGCGTCAAACTGCTACGTCGTCAGTTTATCTGCTCAAGCCCAAGGACAAAAAATTGAGAGCAGGTTCAAATTTATGAAGAGGCTAGCTGAACAGCTCACCAGACCGCATATGGAGCGTCGAGAAAACAATGTGAAGATTCAACGAGATATTCGACTCGCACTTCGGCGCATACTTCACCGCGGCAATGACTCGACCCCACCAGCTCTACCAGGTGGAAGCAGTTCCGAAGACAGATTGGCTTCTCGAAAAAACTGTTCAACCTGCGACCCTAAAAAGAAACGTAGGACACAATACATGTGTTTTCAGTGCAAAAAGCCGATTTGTATCGAATGCTCCCAAAAAATATGCATTCACTGTCGGGAAAATCTATAAGATTGATGCTTTGCAATTTTGCAAAAGATATGATTATAATGAAAAAGTTTTGATTTTATATTACTTACTGATTATTATATTTTTATAAACAGAAAGAAATAAGTTCCTATGTCTTGTGATTATTTTTGTAGATCTCGTTTTTTGAATAAGATGTTTTTTACATTAGAATTAAGAGTTGTTCCAAACAAATTCAGATTTTAAGAAAATCTGTAAATTTTTATGTGCCTTGTTTGCTTTAATAAAGACCTTGATATGTATTTTAATTGATTTTAATTAAAAAACAAACCTTTCACGTTTAGGTTTTACATACGAAAGTCTTTGTACTCGCCCGTCTGTGAGACGTATGGTAGGTGGTTGTGTAACAAGATTAGGTGGTAGGTGGTAGAGGGTTAATATAATAAATGTGAAAGTTTGGATGTTTGATACTAAATGACGTAAACGTAGAAAAACAAACACATCGTACTACTAGTTTTTTTTTTTTTTTTTTTGGGTGAGAAATCATCTAATACCTTCTCCCGCTCTGGGTGGAGCAGGAGGGCGTGTCAGACTTTTACTGACTAAAACCCACCCGTGTTCCCTCAGTAGCCCGTATGCCAGAGGCTGTGGTATCTCTTTCGAACAAACCCGCACCCCTGGCAGGCATCGGCCCTTGCGGACCCCATCATTTTGCGCTGACATCTCTTTGAGGCGCGCGTGGAACACAACGCACCGTCGACTTGGGCTTGGTCCTTACCGGACAGCGAGCTACCCATTACTCGCCGACCGCAAGCTCATGCCTACGGTGGCCGGAAATCGGCCTGGGATCGTACTACTAGTTAGAGGTAAAAAATAACCAGTAGGTACTACTAATTATGAGTAAAAAACAAACATATCGTACTACTATTTATAGATAGAAAAAAAACATCGCTACGAGGTGCATTCAATAAGTACCTAGCCTCATCGCCAGAGGGCGCTGTAGTTTCAAAAGAGTTTTACCACAGTGTAGCACATTCTTTTTTATTTATTTTTTCAAATTTTCATTCCAATCCCTTCATTTGTTTTAATTTGACAACTTATGGAAGCGAACGTGTCGATCGGTTTTACAAAAATGGAAAAAGAGCAATATCGTTCGGTGATTCGATTCCTATTTTTGGAAGGGAAAACGCGCATCGAAATCAAAGAGCGCTTGGATGCTGAGTACGGTGACTCTTCTCCATCGATGGCCACCGTCAAGAATTGGTTCAACGAGTTTGCACGTGGCCGTACGTCGGTTTTTGATGAACCACGTCCAGGTGCACCGAAAACAGCTGCTACGGAGGAAAACATTAAAAAAATCCATGATCTCGTATTGGCAGATCGCCGATTGAAGGTTCGGGAGCTAGCTGAGACTGTAGGCATTTCAGAAGGAACAGTGCATCATATTCTTCACGAGGAACTCGGCATGAGAAAGCTGTCGGCGCGATGGGTGCCGCGTTTACTCACACCAGAAAACAAGCGCAACCGTGAGACCACATCGGAGACGTGTTTGGCTCTGTTTAAGCGGAATCATCGGAGTTTTTGCGTCGTTTTGTGACCGTCGATGAAACCTGGATCCACTGGTACACACCAGAGACCAAGGAGCAATCAAAACAATGGATCCAGACCGGGGAACGAGCTCCAAAGAAAGCGAAAACTGTAAAATCGGCCGGAAAAGTTATGGCCACCGTTTTCTGGGATTCACAAGGTGTGATCTACATCGATTACCTCGAGAAGGGTAAAACAATTACAGGGCTTTACTATGCCGATTTATTGGGCCGATTCGACGCCGAATTAAAGAAAAAACGACCCCATCTGGCGAAGAAAAAAGTGCTGTTTCACCACGACAACGCACCGGTTCACACGTCTGCCGTTGCCATGGCTAAATTGGTCGAATTACGCTACGAATTGCTGCCCCATCCACCGTATTCTCCAGATTTGGCCCCTTGTGACTTCTTTCTGTTTCCTAATCTGAAAAAATCACTCGCCGGGAATAGATATGGATCGAATGAGGAGGTCATCGCCGCCACGGAGGCCTATTTTGCAGAGTTTGACAAAAACTATTTTTCGGACGGGTTAAAAAAGTTGGAGCATCGCTGGGCTAAGTGTATCGAACTAAAAGGAGACTATGTTGAAAAATAAATTGCCACTTTGCCAAAATTTTCGTTTACTTTTTGTAGGCTAAGTATTTATTGAATGACCCTCGTAACATATAACTAATAGCACGATGTTTTTATTTTTACCTTTTACTTGTAGTAAAGGTTAAAATAAAAATCAACAAATACTAGTTAAAAATAAAACAAATCTATCGTAGGTACTATTACTTAAAGATACACACATACACAAGATAATATGCAGTTACTCACGCATGCTACGCTGACATTCTTCACACACAATTTCATTCATTCTGAGATAAGTCACAGTCCCGCTAGCCCCTGGCCACAAAATACAGAGAGTACAGAAGGCAATCTACATACAAAGTGCGCTCGAGCAACGCAAACATAGACACCGCTCACGGACACGATATCTCGGACCGGTTGGGATCAGTGCGAGCGCGAGTGCCAGCCCCTGAGACACGCGTCTGTGAAATGCAAAAACGGAGCAACAAAAAAAGTTACTATAACTGTTCAGTGGACGGTTGTTTAAATACTGTAATTTTTAAGCTACCAGTTGTTGAGTTGACCAGAGAGGTGAGTACCTAGGTATTTGCTCGTGTTTCGATGGTTCGTTTTAACGTAACACAGAATACCTAGTTAGTTGTGGGTAAGCGAAAATGACTTTGTGGCCTTGTAGTATTTTTACAATTTTTATTAGGTATTTATTGTAGTACTTATAAGCTAAAAAATACGCTCATCTTCCTCATTATAAACAGTTAAGATAGAACTGCTCGGCGAGCCGGCCGGGCCACCCGCCGCCGATCATAACTATTAGAGTTGAGATTAATTGTGATCATGGCAAAGACCTAATACGAGTGCCACTACCACGATAGTTTTTTGTGCATAAGCCAAAGTTGACAACCCTAGCGCGACCGCCGAGCGTAGGTATGAAAATCGAAATACATACATGTGATTGCCTTCTGTACTCTCTATATTTTGTGCCCTGGCATCATTAGGCCCAGACACAATTGCTCATTACCTATTTGTACTAGCGTTCGTAATTAGACTTGTTATAGCCTGTTTGCGACATGAGATGTGTGACAATCAATACTATCGCATAGCATCAACCAATTATAGTTCGCTTTGAAAGCTAAGAAAGGGCGCGGCACAGCGTCCAGGCGTCGCGGCGTCGCGGCGTAGTGCGGCGGCGGTGGCGATGGTAGCGTGCGCATTTTTTAGGGATAGTTTATCTCCGCAGTGTGACCGACCGCATGCATGACATGCATCACCCCACAAACCATTCCCTAGGCTGGACTCACACTTCTTCTTAGCGTGTCGATATAAATCTAAACACAGTCAGCCCGCAACTTGGCTACGAGCTTGGCACTTTCAACAGCGTCCATAAAGTCCTGAAGGGTGTAGACAACAGGATACGCTGGACAACATCTTAAACTTGTAGGAGGTTTCTCACGGGTGTGTTGGGTATTAAATTATTGGAACGCCTTTAATAGTGAGAATTGTTCATTAATTAGATCAACATTTATTATAGGAGCACAAACAGGTAAAAATGGAAAGAACAATCAATACTAATCAGAGCAGGTCGCGAGTCAGTTTAAGTGCCCCAATGTTTGTGGGTCAGCACGCCATTTACACTCCAGCGCGACGACATCTGTGAATCTCCACCTGAGCAACACCCTAATTGCGTAACTCACGCTAATCTGATGATCTAATAATCTGTTTCGTTTTGAAACAGATGTTAAACCATTGCTTTATATGTTCGAAAAATGTGTCCGCTCAGCAACGTAAATAAGGCTACGATTATTGTTGAACTGTCAAATTAAAACAGAGTACTATTAGTCGTGAGTTACGCAATTAGGGTGCTGGTTGTCTTTTTTAGACCCAACTGATGATGCTACACGACCACAAGTCCAAACTGTCAGCGCATGGCCCAAAGCAGCCTTTGTAGATTAACCTATTGACTTAACGGCTTGGTTTCATATCATCCGCCATGTCCCCAGCGCCCAGCAAAATATACTCGTAGTTAGATAATCGTATTGATAGTAATTATGTAAAGCCATATATGTCGCGAATCATATTTTGTTCTTCATACAGCATGACTCTGACCTATAAATTGCAAAAAACCGTAAGAAATTCGAATTTCAGGAAGTTCCCTGGGCATGAGCATCCATCTTAAGACGCGATTGATTCGCGAGAATATAATAATTAGCAGGATAGGATAGGGTGCTTGGCGCCCCATTCCCGCTTGTCGGCGACGGTTTTGATTCATACAATGTTTGCTACCATGTTACCGGTCGCTCGTCTGTACATATTTTTTACTCCGCGATAGTGTAGCTCTCTGCGCAGCCGTGCGAAACGGAATGCTCTGCAGATAATGCTTGAATAATAACTACATACCTACCTACATCTATCGTATTCAAATAGAAATGTGTTGTTCGCCGAAATATGAGAGTGCGCGTTCAATACCCTTATAAATTTGAAAGAAAGATCATCTGCCTAGCCTTTTCCCAACTGGATTTGGTTTCCACTCTAAACGGATGCAGCTGAATACCAATATCTTACACGGAGGTATTGCTACTCCGCAACCCTGTTACAGGGTAACACTAACCCCTTGGTATGAATGAACAATATAATAAGAATTCAAAGAATGTTGGAGTCTTTCAAGCACACTCTGGCAGTCATGTAACTGTCAGAGGGTGTCTCCAAAGTGACCACAGCAGAGGAAGACGGGGTTATGTCCCTATAATGACCCCTTGGTAAGACTGCTTCTCAGACTTTCGTGGTTCCGGCGACCCGTAACAACTTTCAAAGATACACGAATGACACGGGCTTTACGTGCTTTCCAAGGCACCGAGGTGTCTTGGTATGTAAAAATGATGAAAAAGCATAACTTAACCTGATCGATTGAGCCGTGCGGCTGTTATTACTTAGCCACACGCCTTATTGTTTGTGAATACCTACACACTACATACATAGTGCAATAAAATAAGCACGGCCTTGAGTTGCGTCGTCGGTAAACAAAATTTAGAATGTACTTAGGTATTTCAGTTTATTCGGCTGCGAGTCGTGCAATATAAAAACATAATCGCGTCATCGCGCCATTAATGTACGAGGGAGAATCAAACAGATCTTGGCAGAGCATATTAAAAAAAATTGGGCATTGTTAGATATTCTTTTTTTAAGAGAGTCAATCACACTATATGTATACCAAGTGTCACTTGATTTCATCAGTTAACGGACAACAACAACGAGTTTCTGAAAACGCGAAATTCTGGAGATAAGTGAGTAACGTGCGGTGATAAAGTATAAATCTCTGTCTGAAAAAAGTGTCCACAAAGGAAAGTTTGTTGAACATTCGAGTTTTGATTCACAAGACCCCAATATAAACTATGGCACATTTTTTTCTACAGTATGCAAAGAATTCAATAAAGCATATCCTGTAAAAAAAGTTACGATAGCTACTAAACCAAAATTCAGCGAATGGGCCACTGCTGGCATTAGAAAAAGCAGAGATATTTTATATAATTTGTATAACGAAAAATCATTGACTTCTGATCAGGCCCTTCATAATTATGTAAGAAACTATTCTAAGATATTCAAAAGAGTCTGCGCTCACGCTAAATCTAAATTAATAAGTAACAAAATTAGTATCTCTAAAAATAAAATAAAAGCTGTGTGGCAGGTAATTAACAAAGAAACTGGAAACACAAAACAGCGAGATCAGAATGAGTTAGCTCTAAAAATTGATAGTGAAACCATTGCAGATAAGTTACAAGTTGCTGAGATTCTAGAAAATTTCTTTACCAACATCCCAATAGAAGTTACGAAATCTCTCCCCTCATCATCTGTGTTAGCTGAATCTCTTCTTAAAGAAAACTTCAGCAAGGACATACCAAGTTTTGAATTCAAACCCATCTCTATAGCCACAATTAAAACAGCATTTAAAAGTCTTAACATAAAAAACACTGAAGACTTATGAGGGATTTCCGTTAAGATTCTCGAAAATATCATTGACACAATTGCCCCTGTCCTAACAGGCATATTTAATCAATGTTTAGACAGCGGTACGTTTCCTGACTTAATGAAACATAGTAAAGTAGTACCAATTTTCAAATCGGGTAGTAAGAGTGATCCCTCTAATTATAGACCTATATCTGTGCTTCCAGCATTGAGCAAAATTTATGAAAAAATCATGCTGGACCAGATGTTGTCACACTTTAACTCGAATGGGATTTTACATAGTCGACAGTTTGGTTTCACGAAAGGTAGGTCGACGACTGACGCAGGAGTAAAACTCATCAGTCACATTTTGGAATCCTGGGAGAATTCCCAGGACGCCATTGGCATTTTCTGTGACCTCTCAAAAGCGTTTGACTGCGTTGACCACAATACACTGATCTGTAAATTACACCACTACGGAATTCGTGGAGAAGCTGCTGATCTTGTATTTTCCTATTTATCAAACAGGCAGCAAAAAGTAAACGTTAATGGGGCGACGTCCTCGGGGTCTCTAGTTAAGATGGCCGTGCCTCAAGGTTCAATTCTTGGCCCTTTTTTATTTCTAGTTTATATAAATGACCTTCCTTACCTGATGGCTAAATTCTCGGATATAATTTTATTCGCTGATGACACTTCTCTTATTTTTAGAATAGATAGAAAAGATACGGATGTCTTACATGTCAATGATAGTCTAGCTGTTCTTTCGAAATGGTTTGCTGCTAATAATCTTTTACTCAATGCGAACAAAACTAAATGTCTTAAGTTCTCGTTACCAAATGTACCCCAAGTAGGTCTAAACTTAAAACTTGGTGGCAAGAAACTGGATGCTATTTCGGAAACTGTATTTTTGGGAATTACTTTAGATTCAAAATTGCAATGGGGTGCTCACATTACAGCTCTTTCAAGTAGATTAAGCTCAGCTGCTTACGCAGTAAGAAAAATAAGGCAGTTGACTGATGTAGCCACAGCTAGGTTAGTTTACTTTGCTTATTTTCACAGTATTATGTCTTATGGCGTTCTGCTGTGGGGATCGGCAGCTGACGTAGATTCAATTTTCATTTTACAAAAGAGGGCAATCCGCGCAATCTATAAAATGTGGCCTCGCGAGTCTCTTAGAAACAAATTCAGCGACTTTGATATATTAACTCTGCCTTCTCTTTATATCCTAGAAAATATCTTATATGTTCGCAAAAACTTAGGCCTTTTCAAAAAACTATGCGATTTCCATAATCTGAATACACGTAGTAAAGATGAAATTGTGATTCCAAAATTTAGACTGACTAAAACTAGCAAGTCATTTCTAATAAACAGTATCCGCTTCTATAACAAGTTGCCAAAGTCGGTTACAGAACTTAGCGATGGAAAGTTTAAAACGCACATCAAACGTGTCCTTATCAAAAAAGCATATTATAAGATAAAAGACTACGTTGAAGACAGGGAAGTTTGGCATTAATTCCTTCTGCACATGTGGCTTCCCTGGTACCTCATTAACAGCATAACTATGTGAAAGTCTATTAACTGCTCTCAAATACAATGTTCTTTTTTATTATTTTTATTTTTACAATGCTGACATAATCTCGTCATTAATTGACATTATACATCAATTTTATTTAGGTTCATTTTATTTATGTAGATTATTTTACATATTGTGAATGAGAGAACGTTGTAGGCCTTACTGACTGTAGATTTGTAGACGATTTTCTATTCTGTATTCGTCTAAGTACCTGGTACTTATTGACAGGCCTGCGCTGTCCTCCCATACATTTAATCTCTGTAATTTGAAAATATTGTTAAAGCCAATTATTTTTAAAAGAGTAACCGTGGAGTTTCTTGCCGGCTCTTCTCCATAGGAAACATTAATTTGGAACCGTGCACCTAGCTTCTGACGTTTCATAAGTGCCCATGCAGGTTTATATGAAATAAAAATATTTTGATTTTGATTTTTGATTCAGAAGACATTAGGGGATGATGGTATATGAAAAAAATTACCACAAAGGAAAGTTTGTTGAACACTCAGAAGACATTAGGGGATGATGGTATAGCCTATTCTACGGTTGCGCACTGGACGGCTCAATTTAAAAGAGGAATTAAGTTGTAAGATTACCCGCGTTCTGGCCGCCCATCGACATCCGTTATGAAAGAGAATATCGAAAGGGTTGAGAATTTGGTTTTGCAGAATAGGTGTTAGATAAACAGATGCAACTCAAACTCCGGGCCAAAATGGAAAACAGTTATACCAATCTAACAACAAAAAAAAACTAAAATTTAATTTCGAACCATAAACTAATCGTCCATACCCAATACTTTTTTGACTGAATGTATTCACTACCAGTTTTCCTAATTTCTACAAACGTGAAACTTAAATTAAAATACAAAAAAGAAAAATAGCCACCCGGACTTCGACTTAAATATTGTGGCAAGCCAATAGGCTTGCCACAATATTTAAGTCGAAGTCCGGGTCCGGAAAAAAAAAGACCATCAATAGATGGTCCTTTTTTTTTCTTGGGTGGGAAATCATCAAATCACTTCTCCCGCTCTGGGTGGAGCAGGACGGTGTGTAGGACTTTTACTGACTATAACCCACCCGTGTTCCCTCTGTAACCTGTGTGCCAGGGGCGGCGGTTTCTCTTTCGAATAACCCGCACCCCTGGCAGGCATCGGCCCTTGCGAGCCCCATCATTTTGTGCTTACATAATCATACTTAATGACAGTGCCGTCACACCATCACGCTGTCACGCGGCAGATCGGCGAGCTCTGGCGGTAGTCGTCGCGGTCACGAAACTGTATTGGTAGGTACTGTAATGTTACTGTACTTATGTACGAGGCTGAATCACAATTTTTTTGGAATCAGTCTATTAAAATGAAAGGTTTTTTCATTCTACATAATCTCTTCTAATACAATGCATTTAGATCAAGGCGTTTCTTTCTTATACCTTCAGGAGAAATTATTTTTCTTGTCCCTCGAAAAACTCTACGGCAGCCATAACCGCAACGTCGTGAATAATGTCCTTTTCATTTTGGGAATCATCATCATCATTTCAACCGAAAGACGTCCTCTGCTGGACATAGGCCTCCCCCAAGCTCCGCCACTTTGACCGGTTCTGTGCTTCTCGTATTCAGCGGACTCCTTTTCTCGTATTCAGCGGACTCCCTCGCGGCATTTTGGGAATAAGTGAAAATATTTTGGGTAGTCAAGAAGATTAGAGCCAGCACAGCGGATTGCGTTGAGTGCACCGACGACGCAACTCAAGGCCGTGCTTATTTTATTGCACTATGTATGTAGTGTGTAGGTATTCACAAACAATAAGGCGTGTGGCTAAGTAATAACAGCCGCACGGCTCAATCGATCAGGTTAAGTTATGCTTTCTCATCATTTTTACATACCAAGACACCTCGGTGCCTTGGAAAGCACGTAAAGTCCGTGCCATTCGTGTATCTTTGAAAGTTGTTACGGGTCGCCGGAACCACGAAAGTCTGAGAAGCAGTCTTACAAAGGGGTCATTATAGGGACATAACCCCGTCTTCCTCTGCTGTGGTCACTTTGGAGACACCCTCTGACAGTTACATGACTGCCAGAGTGTGCTTGAAACACTCCAACATTCTTTGAATTCTTATTATATTGTTCATTCTTACCAAGGGGTTAGTGTTACCCAGTAACAGGGTTGCGGAGTAGCAATACCTCCGTGTAAGATATTGGTATTCAGCTGTATCCGTTTAGAGTGGAAACCAAATCCAGTTGGGAAAAGGCTAGGCAGATGATCTTTCTTTCAAATTTATAAGGGTATTGAACGCGCACTCTCATATTTCGGCGAACAACACATTTCTATTTGAATACGATAGATGTAGGTAGGTATGTAGTTATTATTCAAGCATTATCTGCAGAGCATTCCGTTTCGCACGGCTGCTCAGAGAGCTACACTATCGCGGAGTAAAAAATATGTACAGACGAGCGACCGGAAACATGGTAGCAAACATTGTATGAATCAAAACCGTCGCCGACAAGCGGGAATGGGGCGCCAAGCACCCTATCCTATCCTGCTAATTATTATAGTACATCCCCTTTAGCATCCCACCACCTATTAGACCCACGCTTCGCCCTCGCCAACGTCCCTTGTTCTCAATACCGCAAACCAGTACCATAACCCTTAAGACCAGTCCATTGTACCAAGCCTTCACCCATATTAACAACATTTTGTTATATGACGAATCCACAGA
Source organism: Polymixis flavicincta (assembly GCA_949987655.1). Lineage (NCBI taxonomy): Eukaryota > Metazoa > Arthropoda > Insecta > Lepidoptera > Noctuidae > Polymixis > Polymixis flavicincta. The sequence continues at coordinate 825,182 of OX465171.1, read as the reverse complement.
TGCTTTCGCGAGTACTGAACTGAGATTCCTGAACACGGCTACTGAATACCTCGAGTCCATTGCCACTCCCAGTACAAACACTATGGAGTAGATTTTTATATTGTTATTAATAGTTTTGTATCCCGATTTTATCTTGATAATGATAATGCTGTATCTCAATTTCTTCTTTTTTTTATTCAAAAATAAAAATATTTTTATTTCATATAAACCTGCATGGGCACTTATGAAACGTCAGAAGCTAGGTGCACGGTTCCAAAATGTTGTTTCCTATGTAGAAGAGCCGGCAAGAAACTCCACGGTTATCTACTCTTTTAAAAATGATTGGCTTTAACAGTGTTTTCAGAAATAAAATGTATGGGAGGACAGTGCAGGCCTCTCAATAAGTACCAGGTACTTAGACGAATACAGAATAGAAAATCGTCTACAAATCTACAGTCTGTAAGGCCTACAACGTTCTCCCATTCACAATATGTAAACTAATCTACATAAATAAAATGAACCTAATTAAACATAGTGACATGATTAATATGACAGTCACTAAAAAATAGTTGATACTAAAATTGATGTATAATGTCAAATAATGACGAGAATATGTCAGCTTTGTAAAAATAAAAATAATAAAAAAGAACATTGAGAGCAGTTAATCGACTTTCACATAGTTATGCTGTTAATGAGGTACCAGGGAAGCCACATGTGCAGAAGGAATTAATGCCAAAATTCCCTGTCTTCAAGTAGTCTTTTATCATATAATATGCTTTTTGATAAGGATACGTTTGATGTGCGTTTTAAACTTACCATCGCTAAGTTCTGTAACTGACTTTGGCAACTTGTAAGCGGATACTGTTTATTAGAAATGACTTGCTAGTTTCAGTCAATCTAAATTTTAGAATCACAATGGACTGCCCTCTGTTGTAAAATGAAAATTGAATCTACGTCAGCTACCGATCCCACAGACATATAAACAGTAGCAGACCAAACATGTCGCGATAAAAATTGCGTACCCATTACGCACACATAGGGAGTGTTGTAAATACAGGGCCGTACTAGGGCCGGTTGCCGGTATTATCTAGCGGTATTGAAACGACTGATAATCGTACTGACAATCCGTGAAAATCGATATTCTCTGGGTATATGAAGTGTAGATTTCTTATCAATAAAGTCTTAACGAATAGAACCCCCATCTATTCCCGTGGTTATTGTAAAAGGAGACTAAGGTAATATTTTAAGTGGTCGATGGGCGGCAGTCCTCTCATCTCTTTTTAACGGTATATATACACAGACCGTTGACGGGCATCAGTATCGGATAAAGAACTGTCTCTGCAGGCATTAACCCGCATGCCCAGCTCGGTAGGACCTAGAGTTAAGGTGTTGGTATGCCTGAAAGCTAGTTTATGAATATATCAGGAATTTTGAAATAAAAGAATGAATTTAATTTATATTTACATTTTAATTTTATACTTTTTTAAACTTTGTTTTCATAATTTAAAAACTACTGGTTTTAAAATAATAATAATTATGTAGTAGTAAATAAAAATAAAATAATCATAAGGCATCAAATAATACGTCCGCATCGCTGTTAATGGGATAAGTGCCCAAAAGGCTGGCAAAATTGCCACGTTGTATGGCAGTGCTGATTCTTTGGCCGAAAAATAGGCCAGACCTTTGGTCACGTGAAGAGTCGACCAACTGCTTGGGAATGTCTCGGAAAACGAAGTGGGCACTCGGACCCCATGGCCCTAGAGTTTCAACCCCAAACGGCTCGAACATATAGGTTCCAATAAGATTGGAATATTTGCGCTGCTTGCGGTTTTCCGCACCTGCAGCAGCCGCTGCTTAAACAGTTCATTAAACAGAGTAGGAATTGCTCCAGGACGTAATGTTGTTCGAAAAGCACTGGGATCAATCAAATGTTTCTCAAAATGCTTCGAACAAAGTACACTCGAAGGTCTAGGTTGCCAATCCTGGAGTTTCATGTTTTTAATCCACGTATTCCGTAAACTTTCATCCTTTGGAAACCTGGAAAAAATATCAGTTCGTTCAGTTATTACCTGCAGAATGAAATGTCAAAGTTATGTGAGTAGCCTATACCTATTTATGTCCACCATCGTTCATGTTATCCATCACACAGATAGGGTAACATAACCTGCTAATGAGACACAATTGATTTTCTACTGTAACGTACCACATGCGGAACGCGCCGGGCCAGAGTGATTCTATAATTTATTAAAATAGCATGTACGTTTATACTGATAATCTGCACTCTGAAGTATTTTCAAAATATATCACCAAAAAAAATGAAATATTGTAGAGTAAACTGAGGCTCTGTTTGATAATTCAATGGTAGGTAAATATTATACATACAACAAAAAAATCCGTCTTTGTCGCCAAATCCGTCCTTGACTACACAACAAAATACAAAAACTTACCGATGAAAGGTCAATCCAGGTGTTTTGTGGTAGCTAGCACTGTCACACTGGTACGCACAGCACTTCACCATTTTATTTTGTGTATTAAGTCCCAAACAAGTAATATTTCGCGGTGGAAACATAAAAACACCATAGAACGTTTTGTTGCTTATCAATATGGCGGCGTGGGATAGAGGACCTACGCGTCAAATTTTGTCTATATGTGAGTCAGTGTGACAACAGGTGACAGAACGAGATACTACTTACGACTTGTTGCTTAGCAAAAAAAGGATAAAGAAGCAAGTCCATCGACTATGGATTAATGTTTGGTCTGCTACTGTTTATATGTCTGTGGCCGATCCCCACAACAGAACGCCATAAGACATAATACTGCGAAAATAAGCAAAGTAAACTAACCTAGCTGTGGCTACATCCGTCAACTGCCGTATCTTTTCTATTGTGATTTCTTATAATTATGAGTCTTATAATGATTTTGTATCCTAATTTCTACTACTGTCTAGTTTTATTTAATTTTATCTAATGTTATCTAATTGTACCTAATTTTATCTAATTTCACCTTATTTTGACAAATTTTATTCAATCGTTTTTCTCTTCTATTTTTGTCTAGTTTTATATGTAATTTAACATTGTTCTATTTTTCTATGATTGTATGTGTTATAACTTGTATTGACCGATAACTTGTATGTGTAGTGCAAACTGTTAGTATAAGTTGGTTATAAATAAATAAATAAATAATTTACTGATAATTACAAAATTAGAAGAATTTATGAAAAAAAAAATGTTGTTGTAGTGCTTCCCAAAATATAATTTTTCCAAATGTTTGCCTGTTAGGAGATTTCTGGAAGCAGTGATTGTTGCGCCAGCTTTGGAAAACAGCTTTCGCAAGGTACAGAGGTACCTACTACGTTCAAATATAATCGTGCTTATTTGTTTAATGCTGGGAATACGGGCTTTAAATCCTCCCATTCCTCTAATGGGTTGGCTTTTAAAGCAAAGACTGGATTAGCCAAATAAGTTGACACTTCATCAGCTTTTGAGGAAGCACGCTTCAGCTTCTAGCCAACTTCGAGTCGTTTGCGATGTAAAATTATTGTAGGGATGCCTCCACATTTATGCACTTTTAAATGTAGGTCTTCCATAATACGAGTTCGGTTACTTGTTAGATATACGGAGTGCCAGGTGTTGTAGGCGGAAGTGACGGTGTTCCCTTGACGAAGGAGTGAAAGTAAACCAGCATTACACGAATTAATCTCTTATATTTGTACGTTTATTTCGTCTCCTGAAAAATGACCTTTTTTGAGTTGTCTTAGTTTAGATCTACGAGTGCGATATTAATTTCACGGGCTACACTGACGTTTACTAAGTAAGTACCTACATAAATGCCAAAAAAAAAAACCTTCACTTTCAGAAGGAGGTTCCAAAACCCAATAAAACCAAAGCCTCCGACTTTCGGAACTACAGTTACATTTTTACCTCGTAGTTTAAAGTAGATTGTTTTGTAAGGAGTGTTGGCGTGGCCTCTGTTGCGCTGAGTCACCGTCGACGCCGTGTGGAGACGGTCACGGACGCGCGCCACTAGAGCGTCGCTGTCTATTACACGGATACCTAACTTAAATACAAATTTCATCGACCAAACTGCACCTGCCACTACACACTACTAAAGGTATTATTGTAGCCAACATACATAAAATAGTGCGGGCTAATGTGAGGAGCTTGTTGCTAAGTAATAATAGCCACACGGGTCGATCGATCAGATCAAGCAACGCTTGCTGCTGTTGGTGTGGGGATGGCAGACCATCTTCACGTACCAAAACTCAAGACCCCTCCGTTCCTCGGAAAGCACCGGCAGTCATTCGTGGATCTTTGACAGTCGTTACGGGTAGGCCAGAAATTCTAACAACTAGCCTTACTAAGGGGTATCAGATTACCCAGTTAATGGGTTGTTCACAACCCATTAACTGGGTAATCTGCCTTCAGGTCATATAGGCAGGCGCTCCATGTAAAATACTAGTATTCAGGTGTCCAGTTTATAACCGGATTGTTATAGACTGGAAGCCGACCACAACGTAATTAGAAAAGGCCAGGCAGATAATGACTAACAGAGGGCCTTCATTTGACAGTCCAACAACATTCATTGCCTTATTTTCGTTGTTATGCACGCTTTGTTGTAAAGATTCTGTTTGACAGTGCGCTACGCAATCGGGGTGTTGAATCAAGACTCGTAACTTATAGATAAATCAGTCATTAAATTAATTGCTAAGACATTGGAGCGGTGTAAATAAAAAACATGTCAACTAGAGGACATTTCATTTGTTGCTATTTGCAAAACGTTCCTATTTAGTGATTGGGCTACTCCAGGTATTCGTAAAAGCTGGGAAAAGCTTTTTGAACTATATGGCCTAAAGCAACAAATGAATAATACAAGCTTTGATCAATATGCTTCAAAATATTCAAAAACTTTTAAAATTGTGTGCAAATTAGCTAAAGCGCTTTATATTAGCAATAAAATAAAATCAGCTGCTGATAAAATAAAAACGACCTGGCAAATAATAAATAATGAAACGGGTAGAAAAAAACAGCGCAACATTGAATTTAATTTAGAGACTGCAAGTGGCTCCCTCAACTCAGATGTAGAAATAGCTCAGGAATTTGAAAACTTTTTTTCTAATATTCCTGTTAAGTATAACGACTGAAGCTTTAAGGAGGATGTTCCGATAGGCCGTCCATACATTTTTATTTGCGTAAATTCGGTAAACATAGACACCCTTTGTTGAAAACGTATCATTTTATCACTTTTGTATAATTAAATGTCTGCGCGTTCGACCTTTTTAGGAAGTAACTTACATTATTTACTGAGAAAAACGATCGTAAAATCCAAACAAAATTTGAGATTCGCATAAATGTGTGCGTGTGTTTTGACAAGCGATAGTTTAGAAATGAGAACGCTAGATGGCGTGCAGGCGTTATTGTAATTCTGTTGAATCAATGTATTACGAACAATAATTTATTTCCTTTCCTACCTTTCATGAACAGCACCCTAATTGCGTAACTCACGATTCATCATAATCTGTATCGTTTTGAAACGGATTGTTAAACCATTGCTTCATATGTTCGAAAAATGTGTCTGTTCGACAACAGAAATAACGCAATGAATGTTGTTTAACTGTGAAGACGAAACCAATTATGATCAATCGTGAGTTACGCAATTAGGGTGCAGGTTCAACAAAAATAACTTTAATTAATAAACCTATAATTGACGTAAACCACTTAATTACAATCATAATATTGTTCTATGGCAACAGTAAGATCTAAGCGACGTTGCCGTACCGTCCGTGATCCGTCAAGGACACAGTTAACCTTCACTTGACCTACGAAGTAAGCGTTGCCAAACTTCTGTGATTCTGTCGCCCGATCGACATCTAATAAAATACAATTTTGAAGCTCGCTTGTATGTATGTTTTGGCGCGCGGAATTTCTCGCGTATATTTTTATTTTGTATACTTTGCATTTTCATTGATTCAAATTGCAATATTTCTAGTATGTCATTGCAATGTATTGTAGTTATAGTAATAATGATTCACGATACGCAATTTTATTTTAAAATAAAAGTAAATAGGTAAGTACCTACCTATCTTTCGGCGGTTTTAGAAACAGCAAGTTAGCCCGTCACAATACTAATTACTCACCTATGTCTCAATTTTTAAAAGTACACAGTCAGTGGTTATCACAACTTTAGTGTGTATGTGTGTACCTACCTATATTCTTTGGTCAACAATAAATTCAATAAGGAAGTACATATTATAATTCGGTAACCCAACGAGTTTGCAAACATTTGGAAAATCGGAGTTCCTACAAAATAGAATACCTTTTACGCATAATTATTTATTTATTTATTTGTAAGAATGTAGTTTTACATAGTATGGTGTTAATATTTTTATAAGTTCTGTACATTCTACCACAAGATGTGGTGTACAAATGTCATTATTACATAGTTTAGTACAATAAATTTCAAGATTGCTGATTTACATTCAATCCGATATTAATTAATATTATTAGGTAATTGTTACTTTAAAATCGATGTGAAAATTTACTAGGTACCTGTCATCTCTGATTTTTACAATATTCCAAATATTCGTCAATGTCATAAAAACAATTATCCAAAAGCCAATTTGTCAGCTTTTTCTTGAACATGGGGATAGGAAGTTCCTTAAACGAATTAGGCAGCCTGTTATACACCTGAATAGCATTAACATTATACATTCCTCCTAAATATTTGCAATCTACATTGAGGTACATTTATTGTGAACAGCTTCAGACAAACAAACATTATTTTAGTTTGATAGATAAATTGCATCGGCGCCGGCGTGGTGCGGCGCCCAGCCCGTAGGTATCGGCGATAGACTTATGGGTGCGTTCGAAACTTTGACTTTTGAAAACATTGGTTTAGAATTTTTTGAGTTTCTTACATCAAATTAATAAACGTGATTTATTGTTTGTTTATAAACAACTTATTCTAATCTGTTTATTTTTTTTCTTATTCTTCGACCAATATTCTACCAGGAATATAGAGATACCTAAGTAAAATTTTATTTTTATTGTTCTTTTTTCTGTAATGAATTCAGAACGTAACCCTGGCCCTGAAGATCTGTATCATTTGTTTGTATTTTGTAATGAGCAATAAATTCTAGCTAGAATGCTTGAATGCGACTACGTAGTTCTGCGATCTCATTTCATACGGTTGTGAAATTCGATACTATTCAATTACTCAAAAATATTATACAAAAAGCCAAAGGTGTGCATGACATGAGGTGAAGCATAAACTTGTGGCACGGAAAATTATAATGTGTAGCAGTGAGAGTGCTGCAATGGCAGCAGATTTTAGAAATGGTCTGCTTCTTTTAACCGGAGTAGGTACATGAAAACTGCAAGGATTATTACTGCAATGTCAATAAAACAGCTGCAAATGGAAGTGAAAACAAGGAAGAAAATCTCGTAGAAAGTCTGAAAAATGCTGCTCTAATTTATGCAGCCAATGAAAAAATTGCTTTGAAAGCAGGTCCTTTGTCAAATGAGACAACAAATGTGGCAAATGTGCGAAAATATAATAAAATTGTGAGGCCTTCCTGTCTATCTACTGATGAAAAATTTGAATGTTTAGCTGGCAGTCCAGATGGTAAGTTTTTGTTTTTCAACCTTAAATTTTATCTATTTATTTGGCAAATGTGTAAAATAATAATGCTAGCTACCTATAATCGCGAGAGACCAAGGATTACGAGCACGATAGACAATTGAATTTCTTTTATCAAATCTTATGAAGAGCTTCAATGTTTTATATTTTGTGTTGTTTGTTACAGGTATAATTGAAAATGAGTGAGCTGTTATTGAGATCAAGTGCTTTCCATCATTGGCAAGGAAAAATCAAAGTTTAGAAGGCAGCCGCAATAGAAATGACAAAGTTTGTTCTAAAATTGGAGAATAATGTTTTAGTTATGAATAAAAGGCATGATTATCAAGTAAATTGATAATTCTATTGCATGCCCACTTTAAAAGACATGGCCGGAATTTGTAGAAAGCTTTGCCCTTACAAAAAATATGCATGTACATTAAAATATAGTTCATCATATTAAAGCTTACAGGTATGTCTTTAACATCGTTTAAGTTTTATGATCTGAGAAGAAGCGAGAAATACTGTAAATAGGATTTTTTATAAAGTGCCTAGATATTTTGAATAGTAATGATTTCATTGCTATTCAAAATATCTAGGCACTTTATTAGTTATATGTATATAAATTCTGAGTTATATAGACGAAGCAAAACGAGAAATACAATATTGTTAATGGATATAAAGTCCGTTTATTTAATTAATGAATTACGCGTCAAGTCAGCAAGTGAAAAAAGAGTTATATTGATCTATACATTGGTAACAGTCTCTGGCCAGACCTTTCAATCGTCGTCTTAGGCTAGCTTCGATAGCGAAGAACTCGTCATGTACAGATATTATTGGATATTATGAATTCCTCATAGTAACTTGCACCTCTGCTGAAACACGTCTACCGTTGGACATAGGCCTCTTCCAAAAGGGGGGGTTTTGCCATAATCGCCACGCTTGGCAGGCGGATTGGCGATCGCAGTATGGTGGTAAAATGCATAGAGACCGCTGCTGCCCATTCTCTAGTAAGTCCGTTAGTCACCTTGTACGACAGCCACGGGAAGAAATGGTATGGTGATATTCTTTCACGTCAGGTACCACACGTACCACCATAGTGACTTGGCAAAAATATATACAATTGGATAGGCAATAAAACACTAAAGTAGCTCTTGAATTATTATTTAAGCATCTAATTCATAATTCATTTGCTTATGAAATGTATCTACTTGTTTTACAGACATTTTAAGAAAATCATCATTGCAATCGTCCAATAGTGACAAATGTGATGTGGTATTCGATCCACACTAGTAAAGTCGAAAGTCACTGGATATCTCTTTAGAAGTCCTATTAAATCTTCTGTAGACCAGTAAAATAACATGAGATATTTGTGTCCATAGGTAATAAATGCCACTCATTAGCACATCAATGTGTCTGGCGTATTCGGCAACTGATGGGAACATAACAATTGCGTTCTTTAAACAACATTATCTTAACAAAGATAGGAATTAAATGCCCTGATTGATTATTACACTCCCAAAAAATACAATGGCTAGAAGTATTTGGAGCACGTTTGTAACTAAGTAGATAATTCATTTGGTGAATTCTTCCTGCTTCAGCAGGATTATTAGCTAGTGGAGGTGGTGGTAGTGGCTCATGTGCGACAGTGCGATTAGCAACTGGTGGAAGTGGACCTCCACTTCCACCAGTTGCTATCTTAACAAAGGTAGGAATTAAATGCCCTGATTGATTATTACACTCCCAAAAAATACAATGGCTAGAAGTATTTGGAGCACGTTTGTAACTAATTCATTTCATTGTAGATAATTCATTTGGTGAATTCTTCGTGCTTCAGCAGGATTATTAGCTAGTGGAGGTGGTGGTAGTGGCTCATGTACGACAGTACGATTAGCAACTGGTGGAAGTGGAGGTGGTTCCGGCAATTTAGGTTCATTTTCCTCTAGTTCTTCCACCTGTCTGTGTCTCATCATCATCATCATCATCATCATCATCATCATCATCAACCTATAATGTTCCCACTGCTGGGACTCAGGCCTCCTCTCGGTGAGAGGGATTGGGCCATAATCCACCACGCGGGCCCAGTGCGGGTTGGTAGATGTCTTCGAATTTTTGGTTCTAGACCATGCCGGTTTCCTCACGATGTTTTCCTTCACCGTTTTGAGAGCAGTTGGTATGAAATAATTTACACAAAGTAAAGCGCCTGTCTGGGTTCGAACTCACGACCTACAACTCTTAAGTCGCGGCCGTTATCACTTGGCCACCACTGCTCTGTGTGTCTGTGTGTATTAAGTACTAAATGGCGCTTAGCTTGCATCAGACAGGGATAAGATGCTTGCAGGTTTGTTCTTCGATCCTGTAACAATACTTTTAATTTTTTATACACGTTAAATCTTCACCTTTACCTTTCAAAGCAAATGGTAGAAATGTTGTTTGTGTGGTAAAATGTGGTTACTATTAATATTAACCGGTAGTTATTAGGGCGCAGTCTCACTCGGCGTTTGCAGCTGACTGTTTGAGTTAGCTACCAATACTATTGTCATTAGAATGGCCTTACTATCATCACACAGGCAAACATGTTGTTGGTGGACTATAAGCTAAGTAAGACTGCACCTTTACTCATTAATTATAAGGAATTTGCTTCATCATGCGGATTATAGAACTAAAGTGTTTATAAGACAGGTGAAGTTGGTAAAATATGAAAATAATTACTAAATGGGTACATACCTCTTGTACAGATAACCATTCAGTCAATATATTTTGTAACTGCGGTGTTAAAGTTATTACAATATGCCTACGCATTCGATTAGTGGCCACACTACAATTCAGGCACCTTGACATCCTGAGCGTCAGAACAGAATCCAAATCGTGAACAAACAAGTCCAATATGCAGAGCAGAATATTAACAGAAGAAGCGTAAACGAAAGTCCGATAAAGATAGCGTGGGGTCAAGTTAAAATATCCATCAGATGAGCTTAAAAACAACACAGTATTACGTGATAAGATCAAAGCAAGACTGCACAGAGCACAGGGCATTGAGTGACAGGTGACAGACGGTAGAGGTGAGATGTATATGCTGGAATAGGTTTTTGGTGTAGGTTTTTGGCTGGACACGTAAAGACTTATTCCGAGTGCACCACATAAACACGTCTCGAGTATTTAGAAAAGCTTATGGCATTTGACACGTAGGAGACCATATCCGCGTCTAGTTGCGAGTTTGTGACCCACTAGCTCGGTCAGTTCCGGTGACAATGGGAGACGTTTGGTTCGGCACTCGAAGTTTACGAGTCGATTTATTTGTTTTGCGTTTCTAAACCTAATATCCATAGGAACCAAACAAAAATAACTTTGTTTCTATAAATATCAAGTTTATAAAAGACGCTGACAGTCCTATGCCTGTTGGTAAATTATGAAGGTAATTTTTCAATAAGAGAAGTGCATAATATTTTGAAATGTAGGAAAGATACGAACACCAACGCGTACTCATAATTATGTAGGTTAATATCTACGTTAATATATCCTAATAATAAATAGGAAAGATTTGATTGTTTGTTTGCATTGAATAGGCTCCGAAACTACTGAACCGATTCGAATAATTCTTTCACTGTTGGGAAGCTAAACTATCCCCGGGTGACATAGGCTATATTTTATCCCCGTATTCCCACGGGAACGGGAACTACGCGGGTGAAACCGCGGGGCGCTGCTAGTAATCCATAAACCGAAAAATATTCTATTCCGATTACTCGATTTCGATGTTATGAAGACTCGGTAGCTATGAAAGAAATGGCCTAAATACTCGTAAACCTAGTTTTTGGAATAAGTATTAAGGCGGATGCATACTTCTAAGATTCAGAATGCATTTTACCTAGTACGTCCCACCTCTAACTGACAGAGCAGCGTGAGCGCGCGGCGCGCGCACAGTTCAAACGTGAAAATAAATGAGACGTATAAGAAAGAAAAATCACACCAAATCAATTAACACCCATATTTTTTTGGTATTTTTTGTCGCCTAATCTAGAGAAATGTAGTTGTTGCGATTTATTTTAGTATATTTAAGAAGTAATTTTCATATATTAATAATTACTGTACATTTGTTTATTCTGAATTGATTCCGAGGGCAAAATCCGGCCATGTCATTTATTTCAGTATCTTGTTTTCTCTTACTGTAATTAAATCTACTATTTCAGGTTCAAGGACAAATGCATGTGATCAAAATGGATAAGTGCTACCTACTTCATATGTTTTATTTCAGTCACTGAACCTTTGACTGTGATAGAAGTTTGTCGAGATGAGGAATTTATCAGCAGTATGATACCGAAGCTATTAGTTTTTTTTTTAAACTGTATTCTGCCAGAAATCATATTGAGACATGTGCAACAAAATGCTAAATGTATAGATTTGAATAGTATGTATACATGGCTAGATATCAAGTTATTCATGTCCAGTTTATGCTGACCTCTCATTGTACAGAAATCCTATACAATGCGAGATCATCATGTACTGCAATAGTTTTCATAATTTAATGAATTCATAAATTTTGTCTATTTCAATGTCTAAAATATATTATTATGTTATTCTAGTGAAAAATCGACCATCAACATCAGTTGGAACTTCAAGCAACTAGTAAAGTTCCATTTTAGAGCAGCTTTGGAGACTGATGGTAAATTATATTTTTGAAATGAATGGGAAATAATATTCGTTAAAGTAACATAAATACTAAGTAAAGTTATTTTTCTTTGCAGAAGCCTTGTAGCAGTGGACAGACTCACGGCACATGGTGAAATCAACAAGTCAAACGATTTTTGTATAATTGTATTTTGACTATAAAATGAGTAGGCATATTTTTGTAGTAGTTATAACTTTGACATTTTAAAATATGTTTTCACCTACCTGGTTATAATCATATACTAAAGTGTATTTTTTTGATTTCTTGTTTTTTTGCTGTTTTTTTGCTGTTTTCTTGTGTCTGTTTTGTGTAATGTCTGTAATTATTGTAATAATTGGTTATGCTATAAGTTTAATCATGTATCAGGCATCATTTGTTTCACTTCAAATACTTTTATTTGATAATTAATTAGTGCAAGGTAATAAAATAAAACTATCTTTATAGACTCAAGTTTTTGTAACTGATCAGACAGTTGTGCTGCTGCGGAGTTTATTGCCTGCCTTACTGCCTTATTGTAATTTTGACATCCGAAATTGCTGATTATCAGCCTAGTTTGAATAAAAGACATTATTTTATATGAATATAACTTTTATTACCCTATCATCATACTTCACGCCTTCTTCCCATGGAGGTACGCAGAAATTACAGAACGCCACCTGCTACGATCCCTACATACTCCTTTTGTCTCGTTTAGGTTCATAAATCTGCACCCTAATTGCGTAACTCACGATTAATCGTAATCAGTTTCGTTTTCACAGTTCAACAATATTCATTGCGTTATTTACGTTGCTGAGCAGACACATTTTTCGACCATATGAATCAATGGTTTAACAATCCGTTTCAAAACGAAACAGATTGTGATGAATCGTGAGTTACGCAATTAGGGTGCGGGTCATACACGCACGCCGGTTTCGAGTACTACGCTCAGTATTCACACCACACATGCTTCGCAAGCAACCTATTTCATTTTTTTACCTATTATAATCCATAAATATCGTAACAGGCGGCATTTTTTTAAATACACGCCACCTAGTGGTATATTCTTGGAAGTACTGGCATACGTCTGTGTGTGTAAACGACCTGTATTCAATAGCAGATTTTAAAAAACGGCAATGGTGTCGAATTGGGTAGATTTTGAGGCAATGTTACGACCTAATTCAATAAAGTGTAATGTCCGATAAGCGCTTCGACTACTCCTACGACTTACTAATGTGCCAATTACACATAAAACAAAATAAACTAAAAAATGTTGACTTCAGCGCCATCTAGCGGGAATATGTCCGAGAGCAGACCGTATGTTTCACCTTAAATTCCTCACCTGCGCGTTCTCCTGCGTTACTCAGAAAGAATGTTAGGGCATTCTCTTTTGAGTTTAGGTTTCAGCATACCAACCCCCAAGCTGTTATAAAATCTTTTAAAGATATTAAAATGAAATCAACAGAGGATCTTTGGGGAATGTCTGTAAAAGTCTGTAGTGCTATTATCGAAACCATTGCGCCCTATTTAGCTTTCATATTTAACACCAGTTTAGACCAAGGAGTCTTCCCGGATGTCATGAAACACAGTAAAGTAGTTCCGTTGTTCAAATCCGGTGATAGTAAAGAACCCAACAACTATAGGCCCGTGTCAATTTTGCCAGTCCTCAGTAAAGTGTTTGAAAAGTTGATTCTCAATCAAATGTTATGTCACTTTAATGAAAATGCCATCTTTCATGAACAGCAGTACGGTTTCACCAAAGGGCGTTGTACCACTGACGCTGGTGTCACCCTAATAAAGAACATTTTTAACGCCTGGGAAGAAGCAAAAGATGCCATTGGAATCTTTTGCGACCTCTCCAAGGCGTTCGATTGCGTAAACCATGAGACACTTTTGCTGAAACCGGAGCAATATGGGATTCGAAATACAGCTCTAGATTTACTAAGATCATACCTAAAAGACAGAAAAATTAAAGTTCAAGTAAACGGCATAAACTCACTAGGGGCTGAAATAGCAATGGGCGTTCCCCAAGGTTCAATATTGGGTCCATTCCTCTTTTTAGTCTACATTAATGATTTACCCTATTTACTTCCAAATCAACTGAAGATGGTGTTATTTGCAGATGACACATCATTGATATTTAAAATAGACCGACGTACACAAAATCTTGACGACGTGAATAACTCTATTCTTCAGGTCCAAGATTGGTTTACGGTAAATAATTTGGTACTAAATGGCACAAAAACCAAATACATTAGATTTCAATTACCAAATGTTAGAAGTAGCGAATGTGACATCATATTGAATGGAGAAAAACTGGAATTTGTTAATCAAATGGTATTCCTGGGAATCACGCTAGACGATAAATTGCAATGGGGACCTCATATAACATCTCTTGCGTGGCGGCTAAGCTCGGCCGCTTATGCTGTTAGAAAGATCAGACAGTTAACAGATGTAGAAGCCGCGCGTTTGGTCTATTTTAGCTACTTCCACAGCTTTATGTCGTATAGCATTTTACTGTGGGGTCGGGCTGCTGACATTGAATCCATCTTTATTTTGCAAAAGAGAGCTGTCAGAGCCATTTATAATCTACGTCGCCGCGAATCCCTCAGGGAACTGTTTAAAAGGATTAATATTATGACGGTACCTTGCCAATACATTTATGGAAATATCATGTATGTAAAAAAATCTACATCTTTTTAATAAAATAAGTGATAGACATCACTTTAATACTAGAAACAAAGACAAAATAGATCAACCATTTTTCAGATTAGCTAAAGTACATTCATCTTTTATGGGGTACTGTGTAAAATGTTATAACGAAATACCTTGTGATATATTGCAATTAAACGAAAGGAAATTTAAAAGTCATATTAAAAGTAAACTTTGTAAACAAGCATATAATAAATTAGAGGATTATATCCAAGATAAGAATGCTTGGAAACATGCTGGTCCTGCTCCATAGGACAATCTAGAGTCTAGACAAAATCAAACTGGTTGCTAATTGAATTGTATAAATAATTATATTTATGACATTGATTAACTCACACACTGACTTATTACTTGTTAATATTCTATAAAAATCGTATATTTACTCTTACAATGTTTGTAAATATGTGAGCACTATGTATCCATCATAAAATTAATTTATCTGTATTGCTTCAATAGCATTTTTTTTTTTTAGTTTTGCCTATTTTGGTGTAGTAATAATTTTATTCTGGGTGCATCGTTTTTCACATAATTAAATAATGAATGTACTTTGTTAAATTGTATTTAAAACATTTTAAAAGAGTAACGGTGGAGTTTCTTGCCCGTTCTTCTCCATACGAAACTACATTTTGGAATGGGCGACTAGAATCAATTCTATTGAAATGTAAATATTGACGTTCAAAAGTGCCTTTTAAGTGCCTAATTGAAATAAATGCTTTGACTTTGACTTTGTTGACATCGCCAGTGATATCGTCATCAATGTCCACATTTGGATATAGGAATACTGGCACTGTGCTGCAAACTGCATTTTCATGCAGAAATTCCGAGCAGACAGAGACTCTTGGTAGCCCGCAACATTCACATTTTCTTACGTTTTTCTAATTCGCAGGTCAGTGTCAGGCTGTATGTTGAACAAAATATTATTCGCGACCGTAACACGCATGTATTTACAGAATTATAATCACAAATGGTCGCCCACTGGTCGAAATTTTAATCACTAATGGTGCAAACTGGTCGGAATTATAATCACTAATGGTCGCAAAGTGGTCGAAATTATAATCACTAATGGTGCAAACTGGTCGGAATTATAATCATTAATGGTCGCCCATTGGTAAAAATTCGACCAGAGGCAATTTTTTTTAGCTTTCTGCACTCGTTCCCAATATAAACTTTAACTGTGGAAAATTTCGTAAAAAAGTTACATAGTTTCTTTTGTTTTTCAGGATTTGAAATCATAAAATAACTTCTACCTCCCGCTCTGGATGGAGCGCGACGGCAGCGCGGCGGCGTGTCAGACTTAATGTCAGACTTGACGACACGGTGTTGCTGGGTCCAACGGCCGGCTCCATACGGGAGCTTCTGGAAGATTGGGAAAGGTACGCTGCTAGCCACAGTCTAATGTATAATTGTAAAAAGAGCCATTTCATGATCTTTAAGGCCCCCGGTAGGAAGCAGTCTTATGAGCCAAGTATTAACCTCAATGGCCAGCCTTACAAAGGGTTAAACAAGCCAAATACTTAGGTCATTACTTAACTGAGGACCTTAAATTAAAGATCATGAAGACATCGAACGCGAGCGCAGGGCTCTTGCTGTTAGAAGCAATATGCTGTATCGCAGATTTGCGTGTTGTAGTATGGAGGTTAAAATCACGTTGTTTAAGGCCTACTGCCAGACCTTCTACACGAGCAGCCTGTGGGCCAGTTACACGCGGAAAACAATGGACGCCCTGAGGGTCCAATACAACAACAGCTTCAGAATGCTTTTGGGGCTGCCGGGTTTTTGTAGTGCCTTTGGCATGTTCGCTCAGGCGCGCGTTCACGACTTCCACGCTATGGTAAGAAGAAGAACCGCGTCACTTTTGGTGAGAACGCGGTCAAGCCCTAATGGCATTCTGAGGATGTTGGTGGACAAATCTTATTCACCGATGATGAATCACTTCATGCAAGTATTGGTTAGGCAGGAGTGATTCATTACATCTGGTGTACCATTGTAAATATTAGCTTTTCCGTAAGATTAGTATTTAGTTAAAATAACACACTAACATAGCTTTTAAGTTTTATTTGAAATGGATCACTGTTGTCTGAAGAAATAAATAATTTAATTCAATTCATGAAATACTCATTCAATGGTATGGGATTAAATAGTAATTCAAAATTGAAACCAGGACTTCCAAAAGCCGAGTACACGTCATCATACCAATTTGACTCGCTCGTCAAAGGAGTCTTTCTTTCCTTCTTTTCTTTATCTTTCTTGGAAATGGTATTCTGTTCGCATTCAATAACGGTGGGAACTCGGATTTATAACGGCTTTTAGATTCACAAAAAGCTGTTTTGTATTCACGAGACAGGCTTTGTTTAGTGCGCCAAGTACAAGAGCTACACAAAGCAGTGTATGTACATCTGCGCCGGTGGCTAATAGAGCCCTATGATAATAATTATTGTTACTAGTAGTCGCCAAGTGGATCATTTGAATCATAAATATTTAGTTTCTTCAGTGTTTTTGTTTCTGGCTTGTGGCTTAATAACAATAGCTGCACGGGTCGATCGACCAGGTTAAGCTATGCTTGCCGCGGTTGGTCCGTAGATGGGTGACCATCTTTACATATCAAGACCCCTCCGTGCCTCGGAAAGCACGTTAAGCCGTTGGTCCCGGCTGTCATTTGCGGATCTTTGACAGTCGTTACGGGTCGTCAGAAGCCCGAAAGTCTGACAACCAGTCTTACCAAGGGGTATCGTATTACCAAGTAACTGGGTTGTGGAGGTCAGATAGGCAGTCGCTCCATGTAAAATACTGGTATTCAGCTGCACCCGGTTAGACTAGAAGCCGACCCAAAGCCTTTTCCCAACTATGTTTGGGTCACATGGACATGGAGTCATCATCTGCCTAAGCAGATGATGACTCCATGTCTTTAGCTGTGCCCAATTTCATACTCCTCCGTTTGCGTAATTTTCGTCGGTAGGCATTATCCCTGTGTATGAAGGAAGTGTTGAAAGCGGATGTAGCCTATCCAGGATTATTTTCTACTAGCTTTTGCCAGCGGCTTCGCCCGCGTGGAGGTCGAAGGGACTAACGGGTTAAAAGTATCATATGTGTTAATCCAGGTTATTAATTATCGGTGTGCAAAATTTCATCCAAAACCGGCCGTTGTTGCGTGATTGAGTTACAAACATCCAAACATCTAGACATACAAACTTTCACATATAATATTACTACCTGGACTAGGATTAACTAATCCTAAACAGTAGGCAAACATAACAAAAGAAACAAAACATCAGGGACAAATTAAATGGCAAATAATAAAGATCAAGGAAATTCTTAGTATTGTACGCACGGCGACATATCAAGCCATACATTGCCAGTAAGTTGAATTCTAATTGTACCAAAATAGGTAATATCTAGCTTAATATGTGGTCGTGTGTCCGAGTGAGAAGGCGCAAGCAATCGCAGTTGCGTAAAAATACCGATGCGTGATTTTTTGTGCACAGATCTTCAAGGCACTGCTTGGCGCCGAGAGTTGAAAATCGAACGATGTTTTTTTGACTGTTCGTTTTTCAACGCCCGGTTCAGCAGAGACTTGAAAATCCAGTGCGCGATAAAATCACCCCGCGTTTTTTTTACGCCCGTGGGTTGATGGTCTAATTGCGTAACACACTTTAAATCACAATATGAAGCATTTTCAAGGATACTTATTATTGCTAATCCATAGCATTTTCGGAACAACGTAATAAATGTTGTTGAACTGTCAAAATGTAAATTATTCCTAGTGTTAGTGTGTCACGCAAATACCCCGCAGGACATACTGCAGTGCGCTCAGCAGTACGTTTGCCGTTGTTCCAACCAAAACTCGTGCTCACCTAGCCGTGACACTTGCGGCACTATTTGCACGGTTCAACTGAATTCTCTTCGCCTTCATTCAACAAAATAATACAGTTAAGAATACAACAGTTTCCGATGCTGGTAGCCCTCGAGCAATCACGCGGACGTAAAATTTCGCGACGGGATTTTACCGCGCACTGGATTTTCAACTGTCGATGTTGAACCAAGCATTGAGAATCCAACAGAGTGCATCTCAGCGCTCGGAAAAACACGCTGTCCGAGGTACAACTATCGGAGCGCGCAAAAATACGTCCGTGTCAATGTGGACTTACGCCAGAACTGTTCTGCGCGTGACTGACTGCATGCTATTATGTTTTATTTTTCTATTTACATCTGAAATATTTCAGCTAGTTTTTACTGTAGCAAAGCTATACTAGCAATAAAACTAACAGTACCTCATGACTAAGATTGTATAACATAATCAGCCTATAATGTTCCCACTGCTGGGACACAGGCCTCCTCTCTGTGAGACGGAGTGAGCCGTAATCCACCACGCGGGCCCAGTGTGGTTTGGTAGATGTCATATCTCTTGTAATTTTTGTTTCTAGGCCATGCCGATTTCTCACGATATTTTCCTTCATCGGTTTTGAGAGCAGTGGTGATGACATAATTTGCACAAAGTGCAGCGCAGTCTGGCTGCGAACCTACGTCCAACGTGTTTATTGTATGCGTGTTTATAAAAACGTTACTCTCGCTCGGCTTAGGCACATGAGTAGATGAAAAAAACAAGGGACAAAAAAAGGAAGTTCGCCAAAAAGTATCATGTACAGTCGTCAGCAGGTCAAGCTATCCCAAACTGTCAAATTTTCCCAATTGAATATAAACCTTATTCCTTTGTGATAAAGGTGAAAAACTATCAAATAAATTTGACAGATTGGGGTAGCTTGATGTGCTGGCCTCCGTACTTCTAGGTGGTAGTCTTCTTGGTAGTCACCCTCGTTTCTAACCATATCATATTTCATACAGTCCATCCATCGTCTCTTTGGTCTTCCCCTATTTTTTTATAGTCATCCACATTCATACTTAAAACTTCCCTCACGGCATTTTCCTCGTTGCTCTGCATCACATCCCCGTACCACAACTACTGGTTTCGATACAACTTTTCAGTTAGATTATACCGATCAAATAATTATATCATTCCATATCTCAAGAATTAATTAACCCTTAATGCATTTTTGTCCGTTTTTTGGTACAACTAAATTATCAAAGTTAAAATAGTTCCTAAACGTAAATTGGCGCTGTTCTTGAGCGAAGCGTGAAGAGAGCGATATATCTATCCTGCTCGCGCACAGACTACGCGTCGCGCGGATTGCAACAGTAACTGTCATTCATTTGAACTCCGTAAAGTGGGCGCTCGGCAGTTATTCGTGAAATAGTGCCAAAAACTGGTATAAAAATGGTTAAACCACTACGACCTGCGGTTATTTCGAAAGGAGGTGAGTTTATTGTTAATTTCTGATCAATTTATAATTGCTTTGCACGAAAATTTATAGGATGGTTATGCTAAATGTTAGGTGTCACTTTTTACGGACGTTGCCGCTTTACCAACACTCGATGCTTTATTTTAGGTGTCCCAAATAACGGACTTTGCTCGTTTTACTAACAATAATAATCTAAACGAGCACGTATGCACTATTGTTTTTTTATATGTATAATGCTTCATGGTGATGGGTTTAATAGCTAAATTATGCTTGTTGTAGGTAATTCTTTCAATAATAGCAAAGCATGCCGTGCGCAAAGAATTTTGGCTATGATTCCACCGTCAGACTCGGAGCCATCCGACGTCGAAAATGATGAGGTTAATGAAGAAGGAGTACTTGCACTTATAGCGTTAGACGATTCATCTTCCTGTCGAACTCTGTCACCCGGGCTGGAAGAATTTATGGATGGTTTTGATGATGATTTTGATGAAGAATTAGCGAGTCGTTCTCTATTGAATAATAATAATGATACTTTGGTTGATTCCCCTGCAATAAACATCATTACTCTACAACCTTCTCCATCTGTGGTCACCATGTCAGTACAGTCTCCAAGAAATGTTTCCAATGTCCAGCTGCCTCAATCAATACCATCCCCAGCAACACCACTGGGTATTTCGACACGACGCTCAAGAAACTTAAAAAATACAAATGATGTTGCTTCTTCTACATCCAAACTGGTTAGAAATAGGCGACAAAAACTAGAACAGATGGAATTCAAATTCAAACGCCAAAAATTCAGAAGCCAGGTACACATAGATCCAGAGTTTCACCCTTCCATTGATTATACGGATAAAACATCATTCGATTATTTCAAGAAGTTTTGGAATGAGGATTTATGGAACCACATCGTCGAAATGACCAATTTATACTCAATGCAAAAACAAGGCAAGCCTATAAATCTAACAATCAAAGACATAAAATCCTTTGTCGGTATTGAAATTTTAATGGGAATAATAAGCATGCCAGCTTATACTGATTATTGGGCGCAAGGTACTCGTTTTGCTCCTATCGCAAACGTTATGTCTCTCAAAAAATATGAGACTATTAGAGGAAATTTACATTTTAGTAATAACGCGGAGGATGATCATGTAGATCGTTATTTTAAGGTTAGACCCGTGATGGAACACTTACGGAAAAATTGTTTGGCAATTGAAGAGGAAAGGTCGTATTCCATAGACGAGATGATGGTGCCGTATAAAGGAAAAAAGGCTGGATCTCGGCGTCAATATATGCCAAAAAAACCTACGAAATGGGGCTTTAAATTTTTCGTTCGAGCTGGGAATTCCGGGATAGTATATGATTTTTTCGCATACGATGGTGGCAACAGTTTTGACGATGCTGAATTTACAGAGTGGGAAAATAACTATCTCGGCATTGGCGGGAAAACAGTTATAAAGCTGTGTAAAAGTATCAAGGATCAACCTTTATCAACTGTTTATTTTGATAACTGGTTCACTTCTCTGGAGCTGATATATCATCTACGAAATGAATATGGAATTCTTTCTTTGGGAACTATAAGGAAGGACAGACTTAGAGGGCAGAATATTATCGAAGATAAAGTGCTGAAGAAAAAGGGTAGAGGAAGCTATGTAATGATTTCAGACAATAAAAAAAAGCTATCAATTGTGAAGTGGGTGGACAATGACTGTGTAAATTTAGCGAGTTCTTATTGCGGAGAAGAGCCTGTTACCAGCATTTTACGCTATAATAAAGATGTGCGTGAAAAGCGGCCTGTTACATGTCCACACATTATCAAGGAGTACAACAAAAAAATGGGTGGGGTGGATAAAGCTGATATGTTGGTTTCTTTATATAGGATTGCTTTGAAAAGCAAGAAATGGTACATGAACATATTCAGCCACCTCATCGACATTTCTCTGAATAATGCATGGCTTGTGTACAAACGTGAAATGCAGGAACTGGGTGACAATTCTATCCCACTGAAAAAGTTTCGAATCCAAATTGCAGATGCACTAATAAAATCAGACACACGTATAACAATTGCAATAGATTCAACAATTCCAGCTGAAATCTCTAAACCAATAGTTCCGAGGCCGCCACCAGAGATGCGGTTAGATGGGATCAACCATCTACCCGATATCGATACACAAGGACGGTGTCGTCTTTGTACTAAAGGGAAAACAATGATAAAATGCCTGAAATGCGATGTAAGATTGTGTCTAACTCAAAAAAAGAAATGTTTTTTGCAATTTCATACACAAAAGTAATTAATTCGTTACTAAGCTTAATTGCTTATGACTTTTTTCATTAAATTTATTTTTGCAAATTTCATTGTTTTATTAAATCTACATTTTTATTTAAGATTGTTATTTATAATGTGAATATTCTCGATTTGTACAGTATCCAGCGGTGTCCGTTTTCTAGGACACTAGTTAAAAGAACTCAATTGTTACGTATGCAGTGCTGTCCGTTTTATGGGACATTAAAAAAAACCTTCTAAATAAAATCATTTTTTTTTTCTTTCATCTTTACATTTAATTACATCCCTAACAACATATAAAAAAATATTTTTTTAACAAAAATAATGTTTTATTATTGCTTTGCCGCTTTAAGGGTTAAGTACTTAAGGTGGAAGCTCCAGGGTAGCCCGCGAAATGCCTTATCTTAAGATTGTTGCCATTTGCAGTTTTTGGTCAGGGTCAAGCTGTATGTTGATCAAAATACGATTTGCGACAGTAACAAGTATAGCATTAAAATCATCGATCTAATCAAGTTCATTTTATTTAATTGAATGACTTTTTCATAAAATAGTTATTTAATTCAATTCAATGACTTTTATATGAAATAGTCATTCAATTGCTATACGCTACGGAGCTTTTGTTTAAAATGTCTATTATGAAAAAATCAAATAAATCAGCTAAAGATACTTAAAGGGGGATGGATCCATTCATTACGTGAGACAATTTTGGCGAATGTTTTAGCCCCTGCCTCGCGGTGAGATATCGTGAGTTTTGGTACGATGTTCCCTCCCCATAAACTCACGTAAGACTTTCGGTTTTCTCGTGATGTTTCAAAATGCTTATCTATCGTATGTTCGTTCATCTGTACTTATTTGCACTGGATTAATTATGCGTTACGTTTGGTTAGCTTGACTGGCCGGTGACGGCGTGTGCTACTTTGTGGCATTTGCTTAGCCGCAATAACTATTATTTCGTAGAATTTAGCCATATTTTAACGGAAAAACCATGTTTCACTTAATTCAATCCGGTTTTCTCACAGTTTTACATATTTTCCTGGAAAAAAAAAATTACGTGATATTTGCCGAGACCCCCCTCTACCCCACGTGAGATTGGGTTGAGATTGGGCTACCCCACTACATGCCTTACGTCATTAAGGCTGCGTAGTAAGCCAGGAAAAAATCTAATTTCACCCGCGCCTCGTTGCCTGCCCCTCTCTTCATACACGACGAAAACAAAGCACAATCCTTTCCCGCCAGCAGAAACTTTTCGCCCGACATTTAAACCACACGAGTAAATAAACGGAGCAGAGGCAAAGCTTCATACAACCGCGCGAATCGGTTACACTACTACAAGCACGCGGGCATGTGTGCGTGACCACTGACCGCTTGTCGCATATGCGGCGAGACTGGAAAAAACCGGTTAACACTGGCAGATTTTTTTTTTTGGGTTGGAAATCATCAAATAACTTCTCTCGCTCTGGATGGAGCAGGAGGGCGTGTCAGACTTTTACTGACTAAAACCCACCCGTGTTCCCTCAGTAACCCGTATGCCAGGGGGCTGTGGTATCTCTTTCGAACAAACCCGCACCCCTGGCAGGCATCGGCCCTTGCGAACCCCGTCACTTTGTGCTGACATCTCTTTGAGGCGCGCGTGGAACACAACGCGCCGTCGACTCTTTGTGCTGACATCTCAGAGGCGCGCGTGGAACACAACGCGCCGTCGACTTGGGCTTGGTCCTTACCGGACAGCGAGCTACCCATTACTCGCCTTCCGCAAGCTCATGCCTACGGTGGCCGGAAATCGGCCTGGGATTCCCGACGCCCAGGGCGTCTCCGTATCCTGCGGCGGCTAGGGTCGCGAGGGCGCATATGCTGATTCTCCCTCACGTGTGCCGCCTCCCTCTTCGCGAGCATCACTGCTTCGCTGAAGGAGGTGACTCTCGCTCTGTACCATGGCCTGGACCAGGGCCGGACGCGAGAGATCGCCACCGCCGATCGCCTCCACGAGGACACGGCGGTGCTCCACCCAAGCTGGGCAGACCGCCACCGTGTGCTCCACCGTGTCCTCAGGGCGATCTTCGCAGTGGAAACACACGGGCGTTTCCTCCCGCCCTATCCGAAACAGGAACCTCCCGAAACAACCGTGTCTGGTGAGGACCTGCGTCAGGCGGAAGGTGAGGACGCCATGCCGGCTCTCAAACCATTCCTCAAAAAGGGGACTTACCGCCGCAATCGTGGCGTGCCCAACACTGGCACAGTCAGTTGACAATCTCAGGGTTAGTGCGACGCGCGTTGTTTGTTTTATTAGTTGGAAGTTTGAATATTATAAAAACATAACTGGACCTTTTTGGGAGCAAGGACATGTCACCTGTCAGATATATATCGGCGCGGGACTTGACGGCTACTTATCGTCAAAAGTCATCGTCCAGCCTACGCCGGTAAATGTAAAAACGTGGAATTTTATTTTGTACTGTGTATAAATAATACTAGAAAACATAAAAAAATATTATACTTTAACCATCCCAAGGAGTACAATAGGTAAGTAAATATTTGATTATTACTATTTCAAGTAAGTACCATTATTTTATTGTATGATCCTTTTTTTTAATAAGAAGAGGCGGTGTTTTTTACCTTTTTATTGTTATTATAAGCTTTTACTAAACATTTCTAGGTATGTGAGTGGGTTGGTATGTAGTAGGTATGTGTGTTAAGTTCAAACATTGCAAGTACGATTTGAACCACTTTCCGATGTCTGACTGAGCTGAAATTTTTCGTAACTTCAGTGACTATTCAATAATATGAAAGATATAACCTGATGCTGCAGCCAGGATTGTCTCCTCACTAGGGAACTCTTCAACGGGTAGTAACACGATCACGAAATTTAGTTTGTTAGTTTAGGTTAGTAGCATGGGCTCGAAACTTTGTATTTAAATTTTGTTTGCTAAACATGATCTTCACCATAAATTGCTGCTGCAGATAGGATAGTCTCCTTACGAGGGAACTCCTCAACAGTTATTGTGGCATTATCATGAAAGTTTGAATACGCGTTTAAAAACATTTTTAATGAAAATTTATCATTAATACCTACATCGTTGTTATTTCTCGCTACTAGTCGGTCTGTCTTTCAATTAAATAAATATTTTAAATATAGGTATCATCATCTTCCTAGCCTTTTCCTAACTAGCTTGGGATCGGCTTGCAGTCTAACCGGATGCGGCTGAATACCCGTGTGTTACATGAAGCGACCGCCTTTTAGACCTCCACAACCCAGTTATTGGGCAACACGGTAATCTTGGATGGTCTGACTTTCTGGCGTCCTGTAACGACTGTCAAAGATCTACGAATGACAATCGGACCGGGGACAAAAAACTTTATGTTAGATTAGAATTTACCACACCATTAAAAGAAATAATTAATTATTAAAAAACCAAATTATACAAAGAAAATTATTGGAGTAAGTAATTTGTAAAGTATTCTATCATACTGAATAATAAAACTATTTAACGAATGTTTAATTTGTCTTCACCTATTGTGACAACCCTACCAAAATAGGTTACAATTTTGGACGTTCTTAAGAAGCTTTGTCTCTGTTCCGTTTAGTTACTCATGTGATTTAAACCAAGAAAAAAACCTAATGTTATCTCCGCTACCCTTACTTACCCCTCTTATGAAACTCGACGAAAACAAAACACAATCCCTTGACGCTGTGTTCGCCAGCTTCTATCTATCTGATATTTTATCCTTCTGTCGTATGTATATGCAAAATAATCAGATGAAAAGACTATGATCAATGAAAGTATTCACCGCGGTGTACAATGTTGTTTTTGTAGCTCATTAGCGTCTATAATATATTTCGGTTATTTGAGGTCCGTTTGCACTACAAATATATTTAGCGCTTAACGGTTTTTTAACATCGTCCTTTTTTTGTCAATCGTGTGCAGTTCCGTCCTCTCGGAGGTGGGCGCTAATGGCTGCAACACAGTCTTTTAAACTATCGTAACTGTTAAGGAACACAACAAAAAATGTAAGCCTGTTTTTAGTTCCAACAAATATTTGATTTGATTTGAGTTGACAGAGACAGAACGTTGGTATGGTTCAAAACCTGAGACAGCTTATTGATTTGTCTAAGCAAACTTTATTCCAACACAGAAGAAGACTGATGAGACACACTTGGTCAAGAGTTGCTCGCATTCGACGGATTGTTATAATTATTTTGTGACGGAGGCTATAAGAAAAAATATTTCAAAGAAATTCTTCATTCGATATAATCATCTGTTTCCTTTGCATATACTATTCTGCGGTAGGGGGTCTATAATGATATGCTGAACTCATGGTTACAGTTTGCGCATTGGATAAAAACTTACCCTGTATATTCGTATACATACTTATATACATACGTAAATACACACATACGAACAAAAAAAAAGCGATAAATGAAACACTCAACGAGATTAATATTTTTGTAAATATGCCTGCATCCTATACCTATTTCCCTAACTAAGGGGTAAATGTTTTTATATAAACTGGCAACAACGAATGTTTTTTGTGAAACTTTTATGTTTCAAGATGTCACGAACAATAATCACGTAAATTATTATCCAAATAGATAAATAATCATTGTTTACCTATGAAAAGATACTTCATCTTGCTTCCTTAATTTTTGGGAATTGTTTTTGCAGTGTTTAATAACACAATACGGCATTATTCTAAAAAATATTGACATTAGCTGGGACGTACGTGCGATATGACGTTTCGTGACGCACTGACTCGAGAACGTATGCACTTGTTCAATCCGTATTTGGTTAAATGGCCTCACTCTCGGTGTTCCGCGCAGTCTATCATCTGCCTTTATTCTCTAATCTGAGACTTAAATTAACTTGGTTTACTTAAGCAAACCATGTAAGTGCTGTGCACACCTTTAAGTGATAAGTTCACTGTAGTACCACATAGATTATGGCTAAATTGTATGTTAATGTTTACGTGAACTAGTCGTTGGAGTACTATAATAAATAAGTAATAAGAAAAATTACAGACGTGCACAACATTCAAAGATGAACATAAAGTAAAAGTAAAAAACAGTATCCACAAAAAACACAAAGCAAGAACAAGAACAATTTTTTTTTTAATTATTAACTAGTTAGAGACTTTTTTTAACAATTATTACTTAATTGGTATCTCAAATCTTTCCCTCCTTTTTTCCAAATTTAGTGGGGTGGTCGTGGATGATATCCAAATCATACAGTTTGCCCAATCGGTTGTACATTGACATCAGTCTAGCTATCGGATTATTCATGCCTAGATTCGTTCTGTAGTGGGGGACATTGAAAATGGAGCTGCATTTTCTCCGAGCATTCAGTTTGAGGACATTCATTTCAATGCGCTTGAGAAGTCCACTAGACATAGATGAACCCGCAACAATACTTCGCAGACATAGCAGGTCGAGCATGCGTCGGCGTAGCTGTAAGCTAGGCATGCGGAAGAAACACAGCCTTTCACTATATGAGCATCTAGTGCTGATACCGGTCTCAAGGTATGCAAGTGTCTTGTTAAAGATTTTTGGATGGATTCAATGCGATCAGAATGAATGACGTAGTGAGGGTTCCATATAACACTGCAGAACTCAAGTAGGTACACTTCGCACAAGAACGTTATAGAGCACAATCTTGGAGGTGGCATGTCTGAATTCCTTGGTGTTGGGTCTGATGAAACCCGACATTTTGGCTGCTTTTTGGACGACGCTATCACAATGTGGAACGAAGCTTAATTTTGAATCAAGAATCACACCAAGGTCGCAAACTTGTTCAACTACGGCCAATGATTACAGTTTGCGCACTGGATAAAACTTTTCCTGTATGAAATAGGGTATTTTCCGATTTGATAAAAACTATTTTAATTTGAAGATTGGGACGATATATTATATAACAGAAAAATAAAAATAAATTTATTAATACACATTTTCTCAATTAAAAACGATTAAAATCTAATTTCTTTTTCGTTGTTTTAAATTTACCGCCAAAACGCTCCTTACGATGACTTTTTATCACGTGATATATGACGTCAACTCTGTTTATACGGCACCGGTACAAATACTAAACTTAGTTTGGCGCAGTTTTAGAAGTTTTTGTGCACAGAAGCACCGCACACCAGTAATATCACTTTCTATCCATTAAAAATCTTGTTAATTATAAACTCGATGTTCACTTATTTCCTTTAGTTTACACAAAGTTGACGTCACGTGATAAAAAGTCATCGTAAGAAGCGTTTTGGAGGTAAATTCAAAACTACGAAAAATACATTTGGTTTAAATTGTTTTTAATTGAGAAAATGGATAGAAATCTATTTATTTTTATTTTTCTGTTAAATATCTCGTTCCAATCTTCAAATTAGAATAGTTTTTGAAAAATTGGAAAATACCCTATTGTAATGGAAATGAGTGGAGTACTTACTTGTTACCTCGGTGATCTTTCAAGAGGTAGATGGTATGCTTGGGGTTATTGCGCAGCTTCTCGGCCGACGTGATAACCTTGTTCAGACCCTGCGCAGATGCCGACTCCTCGCCCAGCGTGTCGATGATCTTGGCGACCTGGTCCTGGGCGGCCCTGTCACCAACAACAGTTACATTAGTAATTTATTTGCATAAAAGAACAGCTGGAGCTAATTTGGTCAAATGAAGTGGCTCATGACAATGTGTCAGCCGTTCATCAAACACTATACATAATTGTTGTGTTTAACAGTTGATAAGCCTAAATAACGAATAAACACGGGAATGAGGTAAATATTTGAACCAAGAATACGTACTGCAGGCATACTCGCTAGATTCTTGGACGAATAGCTTAAAAGTTACCACGATAAGAATGACCTGTGTGCTTACTCTTGAGTTTAATTCCGATCGATCGACATTGGAATTGTGACGTTTCGTACTCTTGAGTTCGACGCTAGCGCCAAATCGTGTTTAAATTGCGTGTCTTTTTGGAGAACTAAATGAAATCGGGATCGGGCTTGGCGCGCGGTAATCGCTACTCTTGAGTTTTTTTGACAGCTGTGTATTGCATCAATATTACGCTGGGATTGTTTGTAGGTAGATTGTGATTTTTCCAATAGCAAAAGTGTAACTTTTTTGAAATTGTTTTGCATTTTAGGTGGTTCTAAACAAGTAAAAGGAGTTTAATATGGCACGATTAGCAGTATTAAACAGTGTTTTACGTAATTCCCTAAAAAAGAATGGAAACAAAGACGAGAAATGTTAAGAGATTTTGGCTCAACTCAATGTATAGGTTTCTAATTAACTAGTTAATTTAATTTGATCTCATTACTATCTACATAGTTTTCATAATAAAATCCAGTTGTACTAATTTGAGTTTTATACGGAATACTTGAAAATAATGTAAGGTTCTCGTATAATTACGTAAGTTGAAAATGAGATTTCTTATTTATGTACAGTTTTTATTATTTATTTTGGTTTTAAACGATAGATCTATGGATAAAACCATTTTTACAGTTGGAATTATGTAAAGCGTACCACGGGTTCCAAAGATATTCAAGATTTAATGTAAGAGAAAATATACCACACTACATTTTCATTAGTTTTCTTCTAGGTTTTTTTATTATTACTAGACACACTCAATATTGTTATTTTACATAAATAAAGAACGCCATTGGGTATTTCTTACTACAAAGGAACCAAACGCGAACAATATCTAACTGTTCTAAACAAACTAAAACTTGACTACTTTTACTATAGAAAATTGAGACCTTCTATGCCGTCTTTTTTATTAGTAGATAGTGTAGGGCATGGCAACGATCCTACCGCATGCAGCCAAAGTCATGGTTAATTTTATGATTTTAATCATTTTCTTACGCCCAAATGAATTGATTACGTCACAATTACTCAATTAAGCAACTATCTATAAGATATTAATTTATTGGCCGCGTTATTTAAAGGATAAAGCATTTTAATTCTCTATTACCGGTTTATTGTTATGAGTCGGACAACACTATTGCGGCCCGTAACGTAGCTAACTTCACGTTGAATAAAATAATGGCAGGGCAATCCCAATTTCAATCCAATGTTGACACTATTGTGTTCAAGAGTACCGAATCACGTGACTGCAAAATTGACATTGGAATTGTATTGGGTTTAGATTGAAATTAAAATTAGTTTCAAGAGTAAGCCCCCTGAGCGGGGGAAATTAAAGCTTGCCTGCTACGTTTGATATTCATAGTATGGATAGTCCTGAAGCATGGGGAACGACACAGGTAGTCTACTTTTTACTAACACACCACGCCAGCGAAACCGCGGGAGGTAGTTGAGTATACAGGGTGTTTGGCAGAACGTTGAACATACGAAAATGGTAGATAGGTGGGGTCATCTACTACTTACTCAGCCCTAATTTATTTGGGCCTGGCCCCCTGGATATTTAAATTTTTTTTTTTGCTTTCTTCTAGTTTCACCACTTTCTTAACTTTAAAGTGTATTTTTTAATATTTTTTATTAAAAATGTGTAAAACAATTGCCTGTTTTACACATTTTTAATAAAAAATACACTTTAAAGTTAAGAAAGTGGTGAAACTAGAAGAAAGCAAAAAAAAATATTTAAATATCCAGGGGGCCAGGCCCAAATAAATTAGGGCTGAGTAAGTAGTAGATGACCCCACCTATCTACCATTTTCGTATGTTCAACGTTCTGCCAAACACCCTGTATAATATGTATATAACAGTAGAGTGTGCGTGTGAAGTAACCAAAATCTAAATTAAGACGAATGTTTCTAATAAACAAGTGTTAATGTCGATGAGTCTGATTGAGTATCAACTTTCTACCAGTACACCACAGTACACAGTGTGTGTGTATGCTATGTGGTTTGAAGAACATAATAGAGCTGTTTTGCATTAAAACAAAACAGTTATTATGTGATGAAGAACCACATAGCATTGGAGCAAGGTGCTTGCTGATGAGTTCTGAAGACTTCTATGAACTGACAGTTGACAAGTGACAGCTTGCTGTACCATAGATCATCGAAAGCGCTGATATGGTGTGAAGCCAAAGGTAATCGAGGAAGGAAGGTATGTTTTTCTTTGATTATTGAACTTAAATACGGAAAAATCTTAGATGCCTCTTCAACCAATGCTATGTGGTTCTTCATCACATAATAACCGTTTTGTTTTAATGCAAAACAGCTCTATTATGTTATTCTAGTGAAAAATCGCCCTTTAACATCAGTGGGATATTCGAGCTACTAGTGAAATTCCATTGTAGAACAGCTTTGGATATTGATGGTAAATTACATTTTGAAATGAATGGGAAATAATATTTGTCCAAAGTAACATATTATATGTACCAAGTAAAGTTTGCTGCAACTGCTTTAATGGTGTATCACGCCTATGTTTGCTCCATCATCCGGTATGGTATCATTGTCTGGGGAAATTCTTCTGAAATTTCTAGAGTTCTGTTAGCACAAGAAAAATGCATACGAGCAATTTTCAATATGGACTGGACTGATTCCTGCGGGCCAGTGTACAAATCACACAACCTTCTCACAGTTCCTTGCGTTTATATATATGAAATCGCTAAGTTTGTTAAAACGAATTATTCACTTTTTGAAACTAATATTAAAAAAAAAAAACGAAAAGCCACGCAATTTTTATTAAAAATGCCTGTTCCTAGGATCGAACTATTCCGACGTAGTTGCGTGTATATGGCGCCACTTATTTATAATTCAATTCCAAGTTTTATAACTGATCTTCCTTACAGAAAATTTTGCATATTTCTAAAAAAATGGCTCATTTCACATAGTTTTTATTGAGTGCGTTACGTGACCTAGAAAAGTGAAACACCGAATAACATGTCCCCGTAAGTTTACTAACACGAAGCACTTAACAACGAATGCACGCTACCACGAAAAACTTAACAACGAATGCACGCTACCTCGAATAACTCAACAACGTATGCTTGCTACCACGAATAACTTAACAACGAATGCACGCTACCACCAAGAACTTAACGCCGTATCCACGCGATCTCGAATAACAAAAACTCAAAAAGTATTCGTACAAAGTCTTAATTCATATAAAAATCTACCAAATCAAGAAATGGAATTTATATAAGACCATTGAAGAATTAAGCAAGGAACAAAAACATACAGATTGATGGTAGAAAAGTTAAATTCACAGTCTCAAGAAACCAAAAGAGCAAAGAAAAGAGAAAATAGGGAAGAAAAAATTAAAAAAAAACATTTGGTAAAAAAGGTATCGTATTACCCAGTAACTGGGTTGTGGAGGTCAGATAGGCAGTCGCTCCATGTAAAATACTGGTATTCAGCTGCATCCGGTTAGACTGGAAGCCAACCCCAACATAGTTGGGAAAAGGCTAGGCAGATGATGATGATGATTTCGGAAAAAAGGAAACAATGGACTTAACCACATTTTTAGATGGTCTTGCATACTTGTGCTATTTTAAACTATAACTGTCACATTCTGTTTTTTTTTTCTCAAATGTTTGATGTGGTTGATTTTTATATGGACTTTGTACGGATACATTTTGGGGTTTTGTTATTCGAGATCGCGTGGATACGGCGTTAAGTTTTTCGTGGTAGCGTGCATTCGTTGTTAAGTTATTCGTGGTAGCAAGCATACGTTGCTGAGTTTTTCGAGGTAGCGTACATTCGTTGTTAAGTTTTTCGTGGTAGCGTGCATTCGTTGTTAAGTTATTCGTGGTAGCAAGCATACGTTGCTGAGTTTTTCGAGGTAGCGTCCATTCGTTGTTAAGTTTTTCGTGGTAGCGTGCATTCGTTGTTAAGTGCTTCGTGTTAGTAAACTTACGGGGACATGTTGTTCGGTGTTACACTTTTCTAGGTCACGTAACGCACTCGTTTTTATTCTATATCTGAATTCCTCAAAAAAACTCCTTGTCAGTCTTATCATTACAGAAACGCATTGTAAATAATCTTACCTATTAAAAAGTGTTACCTACTGTTTCCCTACTATACGCACTGCATTTTGTGTTGTTTTATTTTCTTATGTTCTCATTTTATTTAGTATTAGCAAACTTTGTTTGTATATTGGAATAGCAATTACCTATTTTATTTAACTGTTGAGTTTTTGAAGCTTAAAATTGACATTAAAGTATTCTGTACATTTGTGTAGCGATTTGCCTATCATGCTACCCCTAGCATCTTACTTTAATATTTGCATGCCAACTTATGGCGAAATGTGTCATCGTACTAACAATTTATGTAACTACCATCTTTTGTACCGCATTTACTGCAAATAAATAACTTTGACTTTGACTTTGACTTTGCAATTGTGTTGTGTAATTAGTGTGTTTAATTAAAGTGTTATTTTTGGTAATTCATATCGGCAGTTTTTAATTGTCAAGAACCCCAAGCTCGTAACAAGATACTAAATTGTAATTTTTTGATTTGTTGTTTTCTTGTGTCTGTTATGTGTAATGTATGTGTAATTATTGTAATAATTGGGTATGCTATAAATTTAATCATGTAGCAGGCATAGCATCATTTGTTTCATTTCAAATACTTTTATTTGATACTTAATTAGGGCAAGGTAATAAAATAAAACTATCTTTATAAGCCGTATAGACTCAAGTTTTTTTAACTGAACAGACAGTTGTGCTGCTGGGGAGTTTGTTGCGCCACTTCTTCTTTCCAGCGAAAGCACTAGGAAGTGGTGAAGGGCGAGCGTTTTGGGGGACTGTATTATTGTAATTTTAACATCCGAAAAGTGCTGATTCTAAGCCTAGTTTGAATAAAAGACATTATTTTATATGAACATAACTTTTATTACCCTATCATTTTATTATACTTCACGCCTTCTTCCCATGGAGGTAGGCAGAAACTACAGAACGCCACCTGCTACGATCTTTAAAATCAGCACCCTAATTGCGTAACTCACGATTCATCATAATCTGTTTCGTATTGAAACAGATTGTTAAACCATTGCTTTTTATGTTTGAAAAATGCGTCTGTTCAACAACGTAAATAACGCAATGAAAACTGTCGAACTGTCAAATTGAAACCGATTATGATTAATCGTGAGTTACGCAATTAGGGTTCTGGTCATACACGCAAGCCGGTTGCGAGTATTATCACAGATTAACAGATGTGATACTGCATGCAACATTTTCAATACCTACTGCTATAATAGCCTACACCTACGAGTCGCTAGATGCTGCTATCGAAAATGTATCTAACCTTACTATCGTAAACTGAGTTTTTCTTTGTAGCTGTGCCACAAAATATAGAGAGTACAGAAGGCAATCTACATACAAAGTGCGCTCGAGCAACGCACACATAGACACCGCTCACGGACACGATATCTCGGACCGGTTGGGACCGGTGCGAGCGCGAGTGGCATCCCCTTTAACACGCGTCTGTGATATGCAAAAACGGAGCAACAAAAAAAGTTACTATAACTGTTCAGTGGACGGTTGTTTAAATTCAACATTAAACTGTGAATTGTCTTTTTTAAGCTACCAGTTGTTGAGTTGACCAGATAGGTGAGTACCTAGGTATTTGCTCGTGTTTCGATGGTTCGTTTTAACGTAACACAGAATACCTAGTTAGTTGTGGGTAAGCGAAAATGACTGTGGCCTTGTAGTATTTTTACAATTTTTACTAGGTATTTATTGTAGTACTTAAAAGCTAAAAAATACGCATATCTTCCTCATTATAAGATAAGAGTTGAGATTAATTTTAATCATGGCAAAGACCTAAACACGAGTGCCACTACCACGATTGCTTTTTGTGCATAAGCCAAAGTTGACAACCCTAGCGCGACCGCCGAGCGTAGGTATGAAAATCGAAGTACATACATGTGATTGCCTTCTGTACTCTCTTTATTTTGTGGCTGCGCGCCGCCGCGTCATTATTGTGAATTGCCAGGGCTGCGTCTTTCGATACCTAAAGAAGTCAGTAGCTATCTGTAGAACACTTTATGAAATAAAATAAAATGCTTTTTATTGCTTTAGCATGTTTAATTGTTAAAACTACGTCTAAAATAAAATAAATAAACAAAGCTTACAGGTGTTTTATTTTTATAATGATTAATCATTTTTTTCCCTTGTCGAAATTTACGATTAAGTATTGAAATTTAGCGTAGAGAATATTCGAAATCGAATAAAAAGTTTTAATATATTGTATACTCTTGCGGCACGCCGCATGGTCACAAATAGGAATGAACTACGAAATGGAGGAAACTGAAAACACGATTAATTGAGCTGTTCGTTCATTTACACACTTAGCGTAATAGGTAGGTAACTACTATGGTTTTACACTATGAACAAACCTGCGCTGGCGCCATATTGTGACGTCATGCACGCTTATCTAACACTTGCTCGCTTTTAAATAAACAATAATCAAATGAAAATAACATTACCAAGATAATAATAATGATAAATATTATTGAAAATTAATTTGCACAAAGTAATTTTTTTCTAAACATAAGTTTTCAAATGAAATTTGACAAATGGATGTCATTGACCTTTATATTCTATCTATATATATATCTATTCTAGATTACGTGGTATAAGTAATTACGTACCTACCATTACAATGCAAAACACGAAATATGCAAGTTTAAACAATAATTTATGTTGGCAACTTCGTGGAGCGAGCGCCATCTTGTGGCGACTGGAACTACAAGCGCCATCTAGTTAGCCGTGACGTTAACATCGGAACATCGCGGCTCGTGGTGGGGAGGTGACCGGCTCGCTCGGCGCGCCCGGCCTTTTCCTTCTTCGGACTTGGACCGCCGGACGGAACTCTCAACTTTAAAAGCTCTACTATTTTGTAACTGATTATTATTATTTAAGCTGAAAGATTTTGATTTTACCATAAATATTTGCTGAAAGTTAATTTGATTTATTTGCTCAATTATAATTAAAGTTATTAACATTTAAAATACTTATATCTTCCCATCAATTTTATAGTTGTGTATTAATATTGTATTTCACCACGTGTCACGGGAAAACGCAGGCGTCATCGCAAGCAAGCACAATCGTCGTCAAGTAACAGTAGCACGAGTACGAGCTCCAGAACGCCGTCACCTAGAAGGAAGTCAAAGGTATCACGTCATAAAGATACCAAGACTGTGAGTACCTTAAACAATATAATACCGGAGTTTAACCCCTTAACTGATGATATAAATGCATGGCTTAATATTATAAAATCCTATGCGGCAACGTTTGATTGGACCGACGAAACTATACGTTATCAAGCTCTTAATAAGTTGAAAGGTTCTGGAAAAGTCTGGTATGACTCGATGTTGCGTACTGATAGTCCGTGGCCAACATGGAAATGGAGTGATTGGAATCGGCGCCTGGCTAATAGCTTTCAAATACGTCGTAATATGTTTGAGTTATTAAAAGAAATTATCAATAAAAAACCGGTAGAAAACCAATCGCTATACGAATTATATTTTGATATTAAATGTAAAGTTGATCGATTACCTTTAAACTTTACTGAGCAGGATATTATGTCAATAATTGTCGGGAGCATAGGCGATAGAAATATAGGAGCATCTATTGAGGCGAGTAATTTTAAAACTTGTCATGATTTGGCTAGTTACCTTCATGGTCGTACCTACAAAGGAAAAAACTCAAAACAAACCAATTCGGGTAGTACACGTGAAAACCAACATAAAACAGTGGATCAAACGAATATCTAGCCAGCCGTCCACAAACATTACCTCTTCAAATAATAACGCCAATTCTAGTAATGCGCATGAAAATAATCAAACCAGTTCAACACCTATTCGGAAATCTATTAAATGTTACTCTTGCGGTGGGAATCATAAAAGGGTTCAGTGTGATCTCATTAAATGTAATTATTGTACAAAAGGCCATGTTGAGGGTGTGTGCCGTAGTAAACAAAGTACAAAATTAATTAAACCAGAAACTGAGGAAACTAAATTGATCCTTACCCAAGATCCGCGAAATAAATTTGTAAAAACGGTTAACATTGATCACTTTGTCCACGAGGCATTTATTGATACGGGAAATAGTTGTTCCCTGATTTCTGAAACGGTAGTTGAAAAATATTCGCTTCAAACTAGTGTTTTACCCTCGCCAGTTTTGTTACAAGGGTTTTCTAAGCATAATTCTAAACCAGTCACTGGAAAAGTCACTTTAGATTTGAAAATTGACTGCGTATCTTTAACGGGTGTGAACTTTTACGTTATTGATGACCTGGTAGGTTGTGATATACTTATTGGCCGTAACATAACGGAGCGAAATGATTTGATATATTCACGCGTAGGTAATTCGTTCAAATTTGACTATGCGCAATCACTTAATGAATTTTGTGACGCTATCCATGAAACCGATACCGATACTCACTTAAATGAATTGATTTATTATTTAGACAATATAAACAATGTAAATATCGACCGGTTCAGTGCAGACCTTTTCGAGCCTCTCATACAGATCGAAAGATTATTCGAGATATGGTGCAGGAATTAGTGGATAATAAAATAATTCGAGAAAGTAACTCCCCTTACGCGAGTCCCGCTCTGCTCGTGAACAAAAAGAATGGCGAGAAAAGACTCTGCATTGATTATCGCGCATTAATTAAAATAACAGTCAAGGACAAGTACCCAATGCCTCGTATCGAGGATCTTATAGATAGACTACAGGGTTATAAATATTTTACAAGTCTTGAACTAAAAAGTGGGTACTACCAAATTATTATGAGCTCACAGTCCATAGAGAAGACGGCATTCATTACCGAAGATGGCCATTACGAATTTTTGCGGCTCCCATTTGGTTTGGCTAATGCACCATCTTGTTTCCAACAGACGATGAATAAAGTGTTAGGTAATTTAAGGTTTGAGAACGTCATTGTATATTTAGATGACGTTTATTTAATTACACAAACTATTGAGGAAAATTTAACGCTCTTGGAAAACTGTTTACAAATATTTAAAAATAATGGTTGGAAATTTAATGTTAATTAAATTAAAAAAAATGACATTTCCTTAAAACTGAAATAGAGTTTCTTGGATATAAAATAAAACAAAATTGTGTAATGCCAAATGAAACCAAAGTGGAAGCCGTTAAGGAATTTCCCGTACCGAAAACTGTGCATCAGTTGCGACAGTTTTTAGGACTAATTAATTATTTTCGCAAATTTATTAAAAACTGCCATAATTTCTGCCTCTCTTACAAAATTACTAAAAAAAGATGCTTCTTGGTCTTGGGGTTCCGTGCAGGATCAAGCGTTTCAAATTTTGAAATCTAAATTGACTTCAGATAGTGTACTATCTATTTTTGATCCAAATAAAGAAACCATTTTGTATACGGACGCTAGTCGTAATGGCGTTGCGGGTATTCTTGTTCAAGTTGCCGACGAGGGTGAAAAACCTGTGTATTACTACTAGCCGTCAGACAACTGAGGACGAAAAGAAATACCATTCCTTTGAGCTGGAACTTCTAGCAATCGGAAGTTCACTCCAAAAATTCCGTCTATATTTAATTGGTTCTCCTTTCACCGTTATCACAGATTGTAACGCGGTCAGGTATGCGTTGACTAAAAAGAATATTATTCCCCGGATCGCATGATGGGTTCTTTCGACTCAAGAGTTCATGTACGAAATAAGGCATAGAGAAGGTACACGTAAATCCCGTTGCCTCAGGGGAGAGGTCGAAAAGGGAAATAATATTATCAATAACCGAAGGAGATTGGTTACTTTCTGTACAGATGCAAGACCGTGACATTGTGAAAATTAAAACTGTTTTAGAATCGGGTGAAATAGATGTTTTTTTTTTTTTTGACACATGAACTGTTAGGCGGAAAAGTATACAGAAGAACAACCCAAGGGCGACGATGGGTCGTACCAAAGAGGTGTATATGGCAAATAATAAGATGCAACCATGATGACGTGGGCCATTTTTTTGTCGATAAAACGGTTGAGAGAATAGGGCACAAATATTGATTTTCTCGTATGCGTCATATAATAAAAAAAATACATTAATATTTTAGTAATAACTTTTTTAAACTTATATAATGTCATGTTTTTTTTATGTTATCAGGAATTTTATTAAACACTTTAGGTGCCATACCAAAAAAACTTTTTCGCATCAATGCGGTCTTACATTTTAAATGAAATAGTTTGTTTAAGTATTGGGCACACAATGGAGGTTTTCTAGTGAAAGAAAGTTATTCGTTTATTCTGTGTTTTTTTTTTTTCACAAACAACGCTGTTTTCAAAATGTATAATGCTGGAAGGGTCAGTAATTTTAAAGACTTAAAATAGAGTTACAGCTATCCGTTGTTTTTATATTACACATTGCTCTGACACATCTTTTTTGCATCCTAAATATAAGCTCACGGTCAGTCGACTGCCCCCAAAAAATTACGTCATATCGCAACACAGAAGCTACAAGTCCATGGTATGCAACCAGTAACGTATCTTTATTTACCTTTTTTGATAACTGAAAGAGTGCATAAGCAGATTTACTCAGGCGTTTACAAAGTTCTTCTAT
This sequence comes from Polymixis flavicincta, assembly GCA_949987655.1. Taxonomy (NCBI): domain Eukaryota; kingdom Metazoa; phylum Arthropoda; class Insecta; order Lepidoptera; family Noctuidae; genus Polymixis; species Polymixis flavicincta. Next base: position 785,192 of record OX465171.1, on the reverse strand, counting down.
CATGAACATTATTAATTAGTGATGTTAAGTGAAGACCCCACTGTAGCTTTGAGTCAAGCGTGAGCCCCAGGAAAACCGTCTGTTCGACGAATTCTAGTATCTCCTTATTCAATACGACGTGACATTAACAACTTCTGACATTCGGTAACGTGAATCTTATGCATTTAGTTTTCTTTCCATTCAATACCAAAATATTTACAGTAAACCAATTATGGACCTTACTATAGCGTTATTTACCTCGTCAAGCTCCTGTGCGTGTCTCTTAACCTTAAAAATCAGTGATGTGTCATCAGCAAATAACACCATTTGTGGTTGTTTTTTAGTAAAAGAGGTAAATCATTTATATAACTAAAAACAGGAACGGACCCAATATTGAGGCCTGCAGTACACCCATTTTGACTTTTAAGCCCAAGGAATTCAAACCGTTTATTTGAACTTGCTGCAGTCTATCATTCAAGTACGATTTTACCAAGCTAAGCGCAAGTTCACCCAGTCCGTAATGCCCAAGTTTCAAGAGAAGGGTTTCGTGATTCACGCAATCAAACGCCTTGGATAGGTCGCAAAAGATACTGTTGCGCCGCAAAATTAATGTTTGGATGCCACTAGCGCCATCTCTTATCCAATAGCGGAATTAATGGTCAGGAGCTTTCTAGAAAGTTCGATGCTAGAACTTTCTGGAACTATCGACATGTGTTCGGTCAGGGCCGATATGTACTCGAACATTCTAGATGCTTCTACGGTAGAAGGTTCTGGAACTATCCGAGGGCCCTATATAGCGCCATCTCTTATCCAATAGCGGACTTAATGGTCAGGAGCTTTCTAGAAAGTTCGATGCTAGAACTTTCTGGAACTATCGACATGTGTTCGGTCAGGGCCGATATGTACTCGAACATTCTAGATGCTTCTACGGTAGAAGGTTCTGGAACTATCCGAGGGCCCTATATAAGCGGGAACGGAGCGCGTCTCGGGGTAGTTTATTGGAAGCGATACATGCGAGAACATCTAAAGCGATCTTCAAGTGCGACTTAAGAGTGATCCGTAGTGCTTTTGTGTTGTGTTATTAGTGTGTTTAATTAAAAGTATTATTTTTGGTAATTCAAATCGGTAGTTTTTAATTATCACGAACCCCAAGCTCGTAACAATACCTATTGCATCTTGCGCCTCTTCCCATGCGGTTAAGATGTGTTTTAAGGTGACACCGGCGTCGGTTGTGCAACGTCCTCGGTGAAACCAAACTGCTGATCGTGCAGGATGTTATTACGATTAAAATGATTGAGCATTTGATTTAACATAACTTTTTCAAACACCTTACTGAAAACTGGCAAAACCGATACGGGTCTATAATTATTCGTATCTTTGCTGTCGCCAGATTTGAAGAGTGGAATAACTTTACTGTACTTCATTAAATCCGGGGACACCCCTTGATCTACACACAAATTAAATATTAACGCCAAATAGGGTGCAACTGTCTCAATAATGGATTGACATACTTTAGTAGACATGCCCCACAGATCTTCGATAATTTTGATCTTAAGGTTGCTTAAATGTCTTTACAATGAACACAGGGTTTATATGTTTAAATTAAAATTTCAAAGGACAGGCTGAAACATTCGCTCTTAATAAATCAGTAGCAAGTGCGGGCGAAGAATTTAAAGTTTCTGTAGTTTTAATAGGAATATTGGTAAAGAAAGTTGCAAATTCCTGAGCAAAATCGATGTTATCGCTAATGAGACCGCGGGAAGTGTCCAGTGTGTAATCGGTATTAAGCCTTTTGCTTCTGTTCGTTTCATTGTTAATAATTTTCCAAACTGCCTTAATTTTATTATCTGCTGATTTGACCTTGTGGCTAATGAATGAAGCTTTAGCTACTTTGCAGGTATTTTTAAATGTTTTAGAGTAAGTGGCAACATACTTAGTAAAATATTCTGTGTTAATATACGGCTTAAGGCCATACAGTTCAAATAATCTTTCTCTACTTTTCCTGATACCTTTAGTTGCCCAGTCACTAAATCAAAATGTAGGGGAAAAAGTTTTGTATTTTAGCTTAAAAAAATGATTGAACTCTGTTTGTACTAATGAAAAGAATTCTTTGTACAAAATATTACCATTATTCATATTTAGTCCCTGAACACTTAACTTGCTAATTAAAGTGCTATTAAACTTATTTAAATTACACGATGTTAATGGTCTAGTTTGCCTCTGTACTTTTTGAATTGGTGTGTTGGACCTAAAAGTAACGGTTTGACCGCTGTGATCAGAAGGGAGATAATTTACAATGGCTTTATCTAAATAGTCGCAGTCACATTATTCGCGTTGGTTCCAAAAACACATTTGAAAGATTGAATGATTTAAAGAGGCTAAAAATCTGATACTATTTGAATTGTTTTCCAAAATATTAATATTAATGTCCCCACAAATAATTACCGACTTATTACCAGTCGCAAGTTTTGTCAAAACATCTTCCATTACTGAGTCAAATATAGAGTAGTTTTGATAATTAGGAGGCCTGTAACCGCACACTGTACAATGCTTATCTAGCTCAACACAGGACAGTTCAATGCTATGTTCCACTGATAGTTTAACTATGTCTGTACGAGTCTTCGATTTTAGACAATTTTTAATTAAGATAAGCGAACCTCCACGAAGCATGGATTGTCGGTTAAAACAACTGCCCACACTATAGTTCTCATAATTAATTAAAATTTCATAATCTTTCAACCAGTGTTCAGTTATACAAATAATATCAAACATTTTTTTTTTTTTATAATAATTTAATTTCCAATTGTTTGGAAGAAAACCCTTGAATATTTTGTTGAAACAATGTCAAGGAATTCTGCTTAGCTCCTTTTTTACGTTTAGGAAATTGAATACTAGAAGATACCTTGTTGATGGTGAGCCTAAAAACATTTTTACTGGTACCTTCTGTTGTCTTACTGACTAGTTTAAATTATTATCGCTATAAACCTTAAAATTAGTATGAAAACTAATTTTTGTGGTACTAATTACAGTAGACTTTGACATACTACTTATGTCCGAGTTTATATTAAAAGGTAATAGCCGTGCTATTTGACGTCTAAAACTAATAGGCAGACACGCAGTATCCCTAGTCGATTTTAATCTCTCAACAAAAGTGTTGGTGTCAAAACAAAAGTAAAGTAGTAAAGTGGTTTAGCACGCTGGACCTGAAAAGTGGTACCTGGCAAGTTGAAATTGACCCCAAGGACAAGGAGAAAACAGCATTCTGGACAGGAAAGGGTCTGTGGCAATTTAAAGTTATGCCGTTTAGATTGTGCAACGCTCCGGCAACGTTTGAAAGGCTGATGGAACTTGTACTAAGTTGATTGGCGATGCCTGTCTGGTCTACTTGGATGACATCATCATCGTAGGCCGTACGTTTGAAGAACTTCTTGAAAAACTAGAACGCGTGCTGGATAAAGATCCAGAGTGCTAACCTCAAGTTGAGTCCGAAGAAATGTTCACTATTCAAACGGCAAGTTAGCTTTTTGGGGTTGTGCTCTTATCATCGGCGATTTGTTAAGAACTTTGCGGATATACCCAAACCCATGCATAAGCTAACCGAGGAGAAGCGACATCTCTGTTAGAATGAAAGTTGCGACATCGCAATCCAGGAGTATAAGTGCCGACTGTTCAAAACACCTATTTTGAGGTACCCTGATGCAGGCAAGGAATTTATAGTTGACACAGACGCAAATGACATACGAGTAGGACTTGGTGGTGTGTTGTCTCAACGGAATAGAGATTACTTCAGCAAGTCGTTGGCAAAACCGGAAAGGAACTATTGTGTCACGAGACGGGAATTGCTTGCTGTGGTAAAGTCACTGCAGCATTTTGGCAAATATCTTCTGGGGCGGAAATTCCTCTTCTGACACCAATTGTCACGAACCCCAGGCTCGTAACAACCGATAAATTCAGTGGCCACACTAGAATGGTCAACGTCAATGCCAACAGAGTTATCGCCTAACTTCAAATGGCAAGGTGATTGCCGTAGTAAAATTATCGCAATAAGTTGTTGCTACACCTACGGTTAACGTCCAACATCACGATAATCAACTGCGTTTCTCGTTGGTGTAGCCGCACCATAATAATGAGTTAGGTAGTTATGGTCATGAAATCATCTGCCAGATAAGTTAAGGAAACTTATATCCGGGGCTAGTGGTAATTTTAGTAATTAGGTAACTAAATGACCTAATTGAAGCGTGTGGTGACACTGTATTATTCGTCCGCAGGGAACATGGATGCGGGCGTGGCACTGGAATGGAGACAGCAGAGGTGTATCAATAAGTAAACAATGCATAAAGACTGCGAAATCAATACTGGCTATCCCAGGCGCGCGCAGTCGCCCCCTGCTGTCCGCTGCAATTGATTTCCTGATTGACTACATAGCGCCGCGCCTTATGTGTATTCCGAGAACGGAAACTGCAACTTTAAAACGTCTTCTTCTCACGGGGGTAGACAGAAACCATAGAACGCCACATGCTAATGCTACGATCCTTACATACCCTATCGCTTTGTATACTTTCAAACATCTGTGCGCGCAGCATGACCACCATAGAAATGGGGATAGAATTTTGTAGAAGGATTTCTACCGATGTTAAAACTGAATAGAAGAAATGATTCTGTTCTGAATGAATGAGGAAACGAGCTATATAGGAAACGAGCTATATAGGTAGCACGCTAGGTACCCTAGTGCTTACAGGTGGTGCATAGATCAATATCGGCGTGTCAGGGGCGCGCCGCGACGGCGCACTGTTCTCCCGCCCTCGCTTCTCACGAACATCAACACGCCTAAACATCAACACGCAACGGCCTCAAGTCTGCTATTACAATAGTGTCAGAATGGTCATTGATGTCATCATTGTTAATTTTGCCAAGTTTGGTAATCTACTAATAAAATGGCGTCATTATGACTTTCCAATGGTCAGCCTCTGACACTCCATTGAAAGAAATGGCATTTACTGGTAATTTCGTACATAATGAATGACTGACTTAGGCGGTAATCTGTATTTTTTCGAAAATCATTTCTACTAACGGGTTTTATAATAATGGCAATACGACAGTGCCATTATAACACAATTCTATTACGAGACCATTGAACGACCACTGATTGACCATTACGAATTTAGCAGATTACGAACTTTTAGCAAAATGACAACGGGATCGTGTTGGAATGACAAATTTATAAAAATAGCAGACTTGGGCCCCTGCTCACCTTTTGTCAATCAGAGCAGAAACAAAGAACTTTGCTCACTATTAACACAATACTTTGTGCATGCTTAAGTAAAGCCTGCTAAACAAAAGTTGCACAATGTTTATGCATGTTTCGGCAATCAAAATCAAGTCATTTATTCAAACCAGGCTGAGAGTCCCCCAGAAACGCCCGCCGTTCGCCACTTCCTAGTGCTTTCGAAGGGAAGAAGAAGTGGCGCAACAAACTCCCCAGCAGCACAGCTGTCTGTTAAGTTGGAAGAACTTGATTCTACAGGGTTACTGGTAACTCGACGTATTCCTTGCAGGACGTCATAGTAGGGTTAAAATGCAACAAATTAAGCCACCAAATGTTCTACCGAAATTCAGTAGTTTTTGAATTAGTTAGAGTTTTAGTTTTTTTTATGAAAAATCCCAGATTAAATCATTTGAAACCAATTTAAAAATGATTGACGGCGCGACTGTACTGAAATTTAAGTTATTATCATAGTTGACGCCGTAGCAGACCTTTGTTAATAATTAAAAGTTACCAAACAAACCAAATTTACTAACCAAACATTTAATTTTTTGTAATTTTTGCTATTACTTCATAAAAAATGTAGTCTAGTGCAAAAAAAAATGCTACACCTGGTGTACAAATTACTAAGAAAATATCCTTGTCTTATCAGCTATCCAAAAAGGTATGAAAGTTAATACAAAATCATAGACTACATTATGAAAATCGATTTTGATTTAGTACAGGCGTGCGTTTCACAAAAAGGTGATTTATTCGAAAAATCAAAAACAAAATCGTGAACATTATTATTCTTTTTAATCAATATTAAAAACTTTAATTACACACATTTCACACGTCTTGTTCGATGTGCTGCCCTCGGTTTCGAATACATGTTCTTATTCGCTTCCTTACTTCGGTTTTTGTTATTCTTGATGTTATTGTTGCCCTCATCTGGTCCGCCGCATTTGTAATTCTCTCCCTTAGTTCTTATATTGAATTTACTGGGGTCACATAAACTAGATCTTTCATATGACCCCAGACGTAAAAGTCTAGCGGCGTCAGATCAGGGCTTCGTGCAGGCCACGGAATCGGCCCACCGCGCCCTATCCATCGGTTTGGATAGTTTTCATCCAGCAATCGTCGATTTGTGATTCGGAAGTGGGCTGGACATCCGTCATGTTGGTAAATCATGTTTGCTCTTCTTTCTTCCGGTACATCCGTGAGCAGTGCTGATAAATGATTTCTGAGGAAATCTTCATAAAGTTCCCCATTTAGTGTTCGGGGTAAAAAATGTGGGCCAATTAATTTGTCGTCAATAATACCCATCCAAACATTAAGCGAGAACCTTCGCTGGGATGCGGTTGGTTTCAGTTTTTTAGGGTTTGCTTCTGCTTTCGGTGCCCAGTAATGTAAGTTGTGGTAATTTGTGATACCATCACGATCAAAACATGACTCATCGGTCCACAGAATGTTTTTTTAAAAAGTTTTCGCTGTCGGCGTCGGCACTTAGCATAAAACGACAAAATTCAAGCCGTCTCGGCGGATCTCCTTCTTCTAATGACTTGACTGGTTGGTAATGGTATGGATGTCGGCCTGACAAGTGAACTACAGACCAGACTTTCCACTGTGACATACCAAGCTCACGCGCTACGATGTTTGTCGATGTGTTAGGATCGTCAATAAAACGTTGAAGAATAAGCTCCTCGTCCTCAGCCGTGTATCTCCGGGAACGACCAGTGTCAACTTGCCTGCTTCTTTGGACGCTGCCAGTTTCAGATGTTCGCCGATAAGTCGATCCGAAGACACTAACGTGGGGGAGTCGGCGGTTGGGAAAGCGAAGTTGATATTCTCGCCGCGCCTCAGCAGCGTTACCGTCACAAAGTCCGTAACAGTACATTATGTCAGCGTATTCAAGATTAGAATATGCAGCCATAGTCAGCGCTTATGAAGGCACAGCACAGCGTTTTCGTACAGACACGGCAACATCTCGATGTACCGATAGTCGATCTGGCACCGTTGGAGGGACTGAAGTATAGCCCATGTCTCGATCTAATCAAAGACTTTTTCGTAGTCCACAAATGCTAAACAGAGAGGCAGATTATACTCTTCTTCTGTATAACCTGCCGCAGCGTATGTGTGTGGTCTACTGTGCTAAAGCCTTTACGTAACCCGGCTTGGTCGAGAGGCTGGAAGTCGTCAAATCTGCGCGCTAGACGGTTCGTGATGACCCTGGAGAACAGCTTGTAGACATGGCTCAGAAGTTAGATGGGAATATAATTCATCAGAACGGCATTGTCACCCTTTTTTAAAGAAAAGTACCAGCAAACCTCTGTTCCATGCCTGTGGCGTTTTGCCTTCGCGTATGACGGAATCAAACAGTTTCTGGAGGGCCTTAAGAACGGGTTTCCCGCCTGCCTTTTGGAGTTCAGACGTAATTCCGTTATCACCCGGCGCCTTGTTGTTTTTGAGCTGCTTCAGAGCCATCCTTATCTCGTACAAGCTGATGTCCGTGTTGTCTTCAGCATAGTGTCGGGTCAATCTAGCTCTTAGGTCGTTTGCCAGATTTGTAGCGGGGGTTCTTGTTGACGTGTATAACTGTCCATAGAACCTCTCAATCTCTCTCAACAGCTCAGGCTTGGTGGATACGATCCTGCCTTCATCTTCATCATATAGACAGATCCCTAGCAAAGACCTTGGAGCTAGTACGTGACCGCGGTGGTCACTACGTCCAACTCCAAACTGCCCCACTCGCAACTCATCATCGCTTCGTTTGCCCAGTTTCGCGTTGAAGTCCCCCATGACAACGGTAAATTGAGTTTTGAAACCATGCATAGCTCTGGAAATATCCTCATACGTGATCTCCACCTCAACGTCGGGGTGTAACGAGGTCGGGGCGTAAACCTATATGATCTTCAGCGCATACCTTGCGGATATTCTGAGTATAAGGAACGCCACCCTGGTCGTCACACTCTCAATCTACACCACGTTGCTCACAAGGGACTTATGGACGATAAACCCGACACCACCTTGGGACTGCTAGTCGCCCTCCCGGAAATCGAGCAAGTTACCGGATTTGAGGATTATCGAGTCCTCCCCCTCTCGTCGGACTTCAGATAACCCTACTATATCCCATCGTAACTTGCTCAATTCTTCCTCGAGTTCGACGATCTTCTCGTCGGTCCGAGTGTGCGCGGGTTTTTTTTTTTCTCAAAGTTCTTATTAATTTTTTGTCGAACCAAGGAGCGTGTGTCTTAAGTTTTCGTGTGGTAGGGAGATCTTGCATTTCTCTAATGTTCTTAAAATGACCATAGCATATACTGAGCATATCTTTTACATCGCGAGTGCCATCAAATAAAAGGTTCCAATCGATCTCATTTTATTGTTTTTTTTATTTAGTTACAAATAATATCATAATCCATTTTGTAAAAATTTTGACTTTTGTTACTATTATAAGGAAGTCTTTTCATGATTTTAAATTAATTTCGATTGGGGGATGCAAAAGGTCAATTATACATAAGGGACTTAGAGCAAGACATACGATACCGGAAGTTAAATTAGTCAACGCAAGGTCAAGTACGCGTTCTGACTCATTTGTTACTAGCTTTTTCCAGCGGCTTCGCCCGCGCGGAACTTTCATCCCCTATTTAACTCCCTTAGGGGTTGAATTTCAAAAAATCCTTCCTTATTCCTTGTCTACATTATAAGACGAACCTCTGTGCAAAATTTCAGCTTTCTGGGTCCAAGGGTTTGGGCTGGGCGTTGATGAGTCAGTCAGTCAGTCAGGACTTTTCTTTTTATTTATATAGATAGATATTGTTGAGATACATTTTTTTACTTACCTAAAATCAGTTAACAAATGATCAATACTCTCACTTACCAAGCTCCAATCAATATTATTTAAGTTCCAACTACACATGATTTCAAAAACGACTGTTCAAATATGCTATTACAAACGTACCATGTTTTGGGCACGCCACGATTGCGGCGGTAAGTCCCCTCTTTGAGGAGTGGTTTGAGAGGCGGCATGGCGTCCTCACCTTCCGCCTGACGCAGGTCCTCACCGGACACGGTTGTTTCGGGAGGTTCCTGTTTCGGATAGGGCGGGAGGAAACGCCCCGGTGTTTCCACTGCGAAGATCGCCCTGAGGACACGGTGGAGCACACGTTGGCGGTCTGCCCTGCTTGGGCGGAGCACCGCCGTGTCCTCGAGGAGGCGATCGGCGGCGGCGATCTCTCGCGTCCGGCCCTGCACGGCCACGCAAAAAAAAAAAAACGTACCATGTTTTGTATCTCTATTTCAATCGAAATAACATAAATAAATACTTTTAAAGTTCTCAGATTAGACTTTACACAAAGGTCTAGATACAAGCGATAAAAAAACGAACTTTAAAGGTAAAAAATACTTTAAAAGGTAGAAAATAATTTTTAATTACAAAGAGTTTATGTTACAGTAGTAGGAAGTCAATAATTCAATTCAGAGTAAAAAGCGTGGGGTGCTTGATATTTTAATTATTACAACTATTCTATTGGCAAGCATCTATGATGAGAGGAGAGTCATGAAAATATAGGAAAATGCAGCCCACGCTTTTTACTCTGAATTGAATTATTGACTTCCTACTACTGTAACATAAACTCTTTGTAATTAAAAATTATTTTCTACTTTTTAGTTCGGTCAGCAATAAAAGCGTGTTTTTTTAGTTTTTTTAAACTATTATTTATTTTCCATTTTTTAGTCCGATTTATGAATAAGTTTTTTGAGGACATGTGATATTGAAATGTCAAGTGCCACAAGCAGAGTCCAAAACTACGCGCCTGCGCAGTTCACGCGCTCTGTCTTTGTTACTCTCATGCAAAGGATCCGCGAAGAGATTTATTAATCCTGACGATCCTAATCAGGATAATGGATTTTTTTTATCGGGTTATTGCATTGTCATCGGCCCTTAAGACGTGTGCAAAGTTTCAAGTTGATCAGACGTCTAGAAACCAGTGAAAATTAGGCTCAAAGATTCCGTTACATACATAGATACATACAACCCGAGCTAATAAAAGCGTTATAAAAAATACAAACCGGCCATCTTGATACATCAGACATCATACGTATGACCATTACTAAACGGGACGGGGAATGGATGGCGTAAATCGCAAAGATGACGCGGCCACGGGTATAGGTATTTATTCTTAATATATCGGTATTTTAGTACCGGTATCAATACTGACTCGTTAAAGTATAGATATAAGTATACTGAATAGAAATATCGGTATCAATATCGATAAAGAGGTACCCAAATATCAGAATATATATCGATACTTTGATACCGATACCAAAATTTTATCGGTATTCAGTCACTGGCCACGATGACATTATGCAGGTAGGTCCTGTTGCCTAGCTTCAACTCCATCTCCTCTCCACGGACGGGTATGCGCTGACCGGTGGCTGTCACCAAATTAATGCGTTCTTGGTTGTATGCAGAGTCCCCAAGGGGCCGACTCATAACTTGGGAACTGACGACTGTACGAGAGGCTCCAGTATCTATGGTCAGCTTACAAGGCGTTCCGTTGACCTCGCCCTTGATGATTAAGCTGTTCCCGTCATGGGTTTGTGTGATCTAAATCCTTGGGGCTCTTTGAACATCAGCCAGCACCCGCCCCGCAGTCCTGGCTATTACTCGTTTCACTGCTGCTGTTGAGTAGTGCTGTTAGCCGCGCTACCCTCTGGAGACCGGCCATCTTCCCTTTCTGCAGTTCGCTTAGGGCAACTGGATCGAAGGTGGCCCCTTTCCCCACAGCCGTAGCACCTAGGGCTGTATCCTTTACGATCGCGAACTGTAGCCGCTACAACCTCCCTGACACGATGGGAACGATGATCCTGCCGCACAGCTTCCACCTCCAGTGCATGGGCTAAGGCGTCCTTAAGCGTCCCGTGGTGAACGAGTCTCACAGCAGCTCTAACTTCAAGGTCCCGGATGCCGTCGATGAATGCCTGCACCAGGTTCCCATCAATAAGCGCAGGTATGGACTGGTACGCTTTTCGAACCAGCTTCTCCACTTCAAGGGCCCACTGCTGCAGGTTTTCGTTACTGCGTTGCACACGATCCTTGAGCTGCGCACGAAACACGTGTTCCAGGTGAGCGTCGCCATATCTAGCCTCCAATGCCTCAAGGAGCTGCTCGTAAGTCACTTCCTTACCGAGAGCTTCCAGCACATTTAAAGCCTGGTCGCGCAGGCCTAGGGTGAGGGCAGTCATGGCCTGACTTTTATTCCACCCGTTCGCCTTCATGGCCGCAAACTGAATTTTGTAGGCCGACCAGGAAGAAGTCCCGTCGTACGGCGGCACTTTGAATCCACGTAGCGAAGGTGTTGTAGCTAAGGGAGCTGCGATTCCATCGCCAAGTTTGAGGTTACCCAACTCTTGCTTCACATCAGCAATGACGTCACTAAACTTGCTGATCTGAGTTTCAGCTTCTGACAAGCGGTTGTCATGCTGGGCAACATTCTCCTTCACCTCCTTCATGTCTTTCCCGAAGGTTGCATGAAGGTCCTTTATGAGGAGCATCTGCTCTTCCTGTCGGTGCACCTGCTCCTCCTGTCGGCGGGCCTGCTCCTCTTTATCCCGTTTGAGCTGTTCTTCCAATCTGCGGGTCTGTTCCTCCTGTCGGCGGGCCTGCTCCTGCAAAATCATCATCAGAGCAGCAAAATCTGGTGCTGGTGATGCTGGAGCAGCTGTGGACGGGCCGGCCTCCGTGGTTGGTAGCTGGCCCTCCGACGTCTGTGGCATTGACTTCGGGTACGGATACCCGCCGTGTCATCTTTAGGTAAAATCGGCATGATTTTAATCCTTGCTTCTGACACCAGTTGTTACGGGCTTGGGGTTCGTGACAATTAAAAACTGCCGATATGAATTACCAAAAATAACATTTTAATTAAACACACTAATAACACAAAACAATAGCACTACGGATCACTCTTAAGTCGCACTTGAAGATCGCTTTTGATGTTCTCGCATGTATCGCTTCCAATGAACTACCCCGGGACGCGCTCCGTTCCCGCTTATACATATAGGGCCCTCGGATAGTTCCAGAACCTTCTACCGTAGAATCATCTAGAATGTTCGAGTACATATCGGCCCTGACCGAACACATGTCGATAGTTCCAGAAAGTTCTAGCATCGAACTTTCTAGAAAGCTCTTGACCATTAATTCCGCTATTCGATACGAGATGGCGCTAGTGGCAACCAAACATTAATCGTGCCGCGCAACAGTATTTTGACGTTGAAAAGTGCTGATTCTCAGCCTAATTTGAATTAATGACTTTTGATTTGTTTTGATTGATAGAGTATAAGAAAAAGAGTAAAAAACTCTATTTAGAGTATGGTTGGCCTCCCTACATTAAATTTTGTGAAATAGCGAATTAAATTGTATAATTTTGGTAGTGAGTTATCCAATTTAGTTACGTGTGAGTGCACAAGTGTAGTGAAGGTGAAAATAAGTGACTAACGTGGACTTTTCGTGTTCCCCCAAAAACTCCTAATAGGTTATTGTAAAGTTACTACCGCTTTCCAATAACTTTGTTGTGACTAGAATACGTTCTTAATAAAGACTTGGCTAAAAGGTCTCTGAAACCAGGCCATAAAACTAATTAAAATAAAAAAAAAACCCTACTGTCATCCCGAACTAAATGTAGTCAACATTACAACAGTCAACTTGGAAAAATAGATATGAACGCATGTGTTGTGTAGGTACAGGCGAAGTAGAATTATTTAGACCGTGTCTACCCAGAAGTTTTGCTAAAATGATACATAACACGATATACATAGTAGACTATCCTGTTCCATTCTTAAATTCTTATACCATTTGATAAATCACACGCTAATTGGCTTTGAATAAATAATCTAGTTCTCAATGCCAATAAACGAAATGTATAAAGTTCGCTTTACCTAATGTAAGAAATCTGGGACCCAACATCAACAACATCTTAGATAATGAGGTGCTTGAAACTGTAGACTCGGCAGTTTTTCTGGCAACAGTAGATGCCAAACTTCAGTGGGGATCACATAATATATCAAGCCTAGCGGGAAGGCTCAGTTCGGCCGACTACGCCGTCAGGAAAGTAAGACAATACCCTGACGTTGATACAGCTTGGTTAGTTTATTTTAGTTATTTTCATAGAGTTATGTCCTACTGCATTCTACTGTGGGGCAAAGCCGCTGACATTCAAATATTTGTGTTTTTTTCTGCAAAAACGAGCTGTACCTACGTGCAATTTACCAACTAGGTGCTAGAGTTTATCTGAGAGATTTTATAACGATATTGGTATTAGCTTTTAATATAAACTCAGACATAAGTAGTATGTCGAAGTCTACTGTAATTAGTACCACAAAAATTAGTATTGATACTAATATTATGGTGGTTAGTGATAATAATTTAAACTAGTCAGTAAGACAACAGAAGGTACCAGTAATAATGTTTTTAAGCTCACCATCAACAAGGTATCTTCTAGCATTCAATTACCTAAATGTAAAAAAGGGGTTAAACAGAATTCCTTGACATTGTTTCATCAAAATATTCAAGGGTTTTCTTCCAAACAATTAGAAATTGAATTATTTTTAGAAAAAACAAATTTTGATATTATTTGTATAACTGAACACTGGTTGAAAGATTATGAAATGTTAATTAATTATGATAACTATAGTGTGGGCAGTTGTTTTAACCGACAATCCATGCTTCGTGGAGGTTCGCTAATCTTAATTAAAAATTGTCTAAAATCGAAGACTCGTGCAGACATAGTTAAACTATCAGTGGAACATAGCATTGAACTGTCGTGTGTTGAGCTAGATAAGCTTTGTATAGTGTGCGTTTACAGGCCTCCTAATTATCATAACTACTCTATATTTGAGTAATGAATGATTCAGTAATGGAAGATGTTTTGGCAAAACTTGCAACTGGTAATAAGTCAGTAATTATTTGTGGGGACTTTAACATTAATATTTTGGAAAATAATTCAAATAGTAGCAGATTGTTAAGCCTCTTTAAATCATTCAATCTTTCAAATGTGTTTTTGGAACCAACGCGAATAACTACGGCTACTGCTACATGTATTGATAATGTTTTTTGTGACTGCGACTATTTAGATAAAGCCATTGTAAATTATCTCCCTTCTGATCACAGCGGTCAAACCGTTACTTTTGAGTCCAACACACCGATTCAAAAAGGACAGAGACAAACTAGACAAATAACATCAGAGGGGCAATTCTACTAATTTTAAGAACGTTCACAGTCTGATCTCAGTGTCAATCTGTCAAAAATTCCTATACATTTTTGTCAAATTTTTGAAATTCGATTGTCGCCGAGATGACACTGCGAACGTTTTTAATTAGTAGAATTGGCCTTCAGGTAATTTAAATAAGTTTAATAGCGCTTTAATTAGCAAGTTAAGTGTTCAGGGACTAAATGTGAATAATGGTAATATTAGGTCTTTACCTATGAAATTGCCGTTCTGCAGTACTGGCCATTTCAAATCAAAATAATTTTTGTTTGGCTAAGAATTCTAATTTCAAATTAATTTTATTTTAAAAACATGGATTTTTTTTTCTAAAAGTAGTCATTTCTTTATTGATTAGTGTTACATTTTCATCGCATTTCAATCTTTTTCGTCATCATGGATACGTTGAAAATTCGAGTAATTATGGAATATGAGTACCGTCGTGGCAGCAACGCGGCACAAGCGGCACGCAACATCAACGACGTTTACGGAGCTAACACTACAAACCAACGCACCACCTGTTATTGGTTTGCTCGCTTCCGTTCTGGAAATTTCGACCTGAAAAATGAACCTCGCGGTCGTCCGAAGACTTTGGTCGACAATGACGAATTAAAGGAGATTGTGGAAGCTGATGATACACAATCTACGGCTGAATTAGCAGCAGCTTTCGACGTTAGCGTCAGAACAATATTGGTCCATTTGCGTCAAATTGGCAAGGGAAAAAAGCTTGACAAATGGGTGCCCCACGAACTCAATGATCGCCAGCGCGAAGTACGCGTCGAGACGTGCCTTGCACTGCTCAACAGACACACAAATGAAGGAATTTTGAACCGCATTGTTACTTGCGATGAAAAATGGATTCTGTTTGATAACCGTAAGCGCTCAGCAAGTTGGTTGGATCCTGGTTCAGCACCTAAACAATGCCCTAAACGAAAACTTACCCCTAGAAAAGTGATGGTCACTGTTTGGTGGTCTAGCGCCGGTGTGATTCATCACAGCTTCTTACCAAACGGGGTGAGCATTACTGCAGATGTGTACTGTGAAGAACTGAACACAATGATGGAGAAGCTGGCGCATCTCCAACCAGCATTGGTCAATCGCTCGTCTCCGCTGCTCCTGCACGACAACGCGCGACCTCATACTGCACAGCAGACGGTCTCCAAGTTGCAAGAACTGGGGTTGGAAGCTCTCCGTCATCCGCCCTACTCACCAGACCTTGCGCCTACAGACTACTACTTTTTCCAGAATTTGGATAACTTCTTTGCGGGAAAAAAATTTAATACCCGAGAGGCAGTACAAAATGCCTTTGAAGAATTTGTTGCCTCCCGTCCAGCTGATTTCTTTAAGAAGGGCATCAATAAACTGACACTGCGATGGCAAAGATGCATTGATTGCATGGGTGATTACTTCGATTAATACAAATAAAAAATTCATGAAAAAAATTCGTTTAAATTTTTTCATACAAAACGGCAATTTCATAGGTAAAGACCTATTATTTTGTACAAAGAATTATTTTCATTAGTACAAACAGAGTTCAATAATTATTTTAAGCAAAAATCTAAAACTTTTTGCCCTAAATTTTTATTTAGTGACTGCAACTAAAGGCATCAGGAAAAGTAGAGAAAGATTATTTGAACTGTATGGCCTTAAGCCGTATATTAACACAGAATCTTTTACTAAGTATGTTGCCACTTACTCTAAAACTTTTAAAAACATCTGCAAAGTAGCTAAAGCTTCATTCATTAGCCACAAGGTCAAATCAGCAGACAATAAAATTAAGGCAGTTTGGAAAATTATAAACAATGAAACGAACAGAAGCAAAATGCTTAATACCGATTACACACTGGACACTTCCCGCGGTCTCATTAGCGATAACATCGATTTTGCTCAGGAATTTGCAACTTTCTTTACCAATATTCCTATTAAAACTACAGAAACTTTAAATTCTTCGCCCGCACTTGCTACTGATTTATTAAGAGCGAATGTTTCAGCCTGTCCTTTGAAATTTTAATTTAAACATATAAACCCTGTGTTCATTGTAAAGACATTTAAGCAACCTTAAGATCAAAATTATCGAAGATCTGTGGGGCATGTCTACTAAAGTATGTCAATCCATTATTGAGACAGTTGCACCCTATTTGGCGTTAATATTTAATTTGTGTGTAGATCAAGGGGTGTTCCCAGATTTAATGAAGTAGGTACAGTAAAGTTATTCCACTCTTCAAATCTGGCGACAACAAAGATATGAATAATAGGGTTTTTTCCAATTTTTCAAAAACTATTCTAATTTGAAGATTGCAACGAGATATATAACAGAAAAATAAAAATAAATTGATTTCTATCCATTTTCTCAATTAAAAACGATTTAACCAAATTTATTTTTCTTTGTTTTGAATTTACCGCCAAAACGCTTCTTACAATGATTTTTTATCACGTGACGTCAACTTTGTGTAAACTAAAGTAGTTAGTAAGTAAATAAGTGAATGTCGAGTTTATAATTAACAAGATTTTTAATGGATAGAAAGTGATATTACTGGCGTGCGGTGCCTATGTGCACAAATACTTCTAAAACGGCGCCAAACTAAGTATTTGTACCAGTGCAGTTTATACAGAGTTGACGTCACATGTCACGTGAAAAAAAGTCATCGTAAGGAGCGTTTTGGCGGTATATTCAAAACAAAGAAAAATAAATTAGATTTTAATCGTTTTTAATTGAGAAAATGTGTATTAATAAATTTATTTTTATTTTTCTGTTAAATATATCGTCCCAATCTTCAAATTAAAATAGTTTTTATCAAATCGGAAAATACCCTATTATAGACCCGTATCGGTTTTGCCAGTTTTCAGCAAGGTGTTTGAAAAAGTTATGTTAAATCAAATGCTCAATCATTTTAATCGTAATAACATCCTACACGATCAACAGTATGGTTTCACAAGAGGACGTTGCACAACTGACGCCGGTGTCACCTGATGCAATAGGTATCTTTTGCGACCTATCCAAGGCGTTTGATTGCGTGAATCACGAAACACTTCTCTTGAAACTTGAGCATTACGGACTGGGTGAACTTGCGCTTAGCTTGGTAAAATCGTACTTGAATGATAGACTGCAGCAAGTTCAAATAAACGGTGTGAATTCCTTGGGCTTAAAAGTCGAAATGGGAGTACCGCAAGGTTCAATATTGGGTCCGTTCCTCTTTTTAGTATATATAAATGATTTACCTCATTTACTAAAAAACCAACCACAAATGGTGTTATTTGCTGATGACACATCACTGATTTTTAAAGTTAAGAGACACGCACAGGAGCTTGACGAGGTAAATAACGCTATAGTTAAGGTCCATAATTGGTTTACTGTAAATAATTTGGTATTAAATGGAAAGAAAACTAAATGCATAAGATTCACGTTACCGAATGTCAGAAGTAGTGAATGTCACGTTGTATTGAATAAGGAGATAATAGAATTCGTCGAACAGACGGTTTTCCTGGGGATCACGCTTGACTCAAAGCTACAGTGGGGTC
Organism: Polymixis flavicincta; assembly: GCA_949987655.1. NCBI lineage: Eukaryota > Metazoa > Arthropoda > Insecta > Lepidoptera > Noctuidae > Polymixis > Polymixis flavicincta. The sequence goes on along the minus strand of OX465171.1, from coordinate 767,195 downwards.
CTCACTTAACATCACTTGCAGGGCGGCTAAGTTCTGCCGCTTACGCTGTTTGGAAGATCCGCCAATTAACAGACGTGGATACCGCGCGACTTGTTTATTTTAGTTACTTTCATAGCATCATGTCTTACGGTATTTTGCTATGGGGACGGGCTGCGGATGTTGAGTCTATCTTTATTCTGCAAAAGAGGGCTGTCAGAGCCATTTACAACCTCCGCAGACGCGAATCTCTAAGGGAACTGTTCAAAACAATTAACATCATGACGGTACCTTCTCAATATATCTATGAGAACATTATGTATGTTCGGAAAAATCTACATCTTTTTAGGAAGATAAGTGACAGGCATAATTTTAACACTAGAAATAGGAACAAATTAGATCAACCACGTTTCAGATTGTCTAAAGTACATACTTCTTTTATGGGGTACTGTGTAAAATGTTATAATAAACTACCAGTCGATATTCTTGAACTAAGTGAAAATAAATTTAAGTCATGCATTAAACGCACACTATGTAGTTGTCTACATAGTGTGCGTTTAATGCATGACTTATTATAAGTTAGATGATTATATCTTAGATAAAAATGCCTGGCTTAATGCTGGTCCTGCTCCACAGCCACCTGGGCTTACTAATTAACATTTTAATATTTGGAAGAGATGCTTCCCCTTTTTTTATGTTTTCTGACATTACGAACACTTCTGTTCCTATTATTATTATTTTTCTGACATTGCGAACATTTCTGTTCCTATTTTTATTAATTTTGTGACATTACGAATTTGTTTTTGATTTTACTGAACCAAGTATTACTTATTAAAATTTCAATAGATACTTATTATATATTTTTCTTTCTTTTTGGAAGTCAAATTTTATGAATTTCTCAAATAGGATTGAAACTATAGTTTTGTATAATTTAGAAGCATTTTGTCAAATTTTTGTAAATGTGAGTACCATGCATCATAATATGTTGTTTTGATGTACGTCGACTTGAAAAACCGTGGTAGTTGAGAGTATGTCATGCTCACTTAAATGTCTCACCGATGGTGGCGTGTGTGTTGGATCATTCGGTTCCCTAGAAAATGGTTGAGCTGGATGGTGCTGATCCATGCGTCAAGTTCGTGAACGGGCGCCGTCTGTTGAGACTGGTCATCTTTTATCTGCCATGGCTTATTTTGAATCTTAATGTCTTTTTTTTTTTACATTGTTCTCACATATAGAAGCACCAAGAAATGTTCCCAAAATTTTGTAATACCCACGATTTAAAAGAGTGTCCTTGGAGTTTCTTGCCCGTTCTTCTCCATAGAGATCTACGTTTTTGGAATGGGCACCTAGCTTCAACTTCGATTTTTGTTTGACTATTCAAAAGTGCCTGTGAAAGGCTTAATTGAAATAAATGCTTTGAGTTTTTTTTTTTTTTTTATTATAACTGTGACATCACAATTCATCTTCGCTAATATCTTAAATCTTAAATATATACACTAAAAACAGTGACATTTCTAATATTAATACTAGAAATAAGGACAAACTGCATGGTCCCTTTCACCGGCTTCATAAAGTTCATAACTCATTTGTTGGGCTTGGTATAACCTTTTATAACAAGCTTCCCTTTCCTTTGCTAGATTTACATTTTAATATGTTTAAGCTAAAGTAAAATCAAATATTTGTTCTAAGGTATAATATTCTATCAACAACTACATAAACGATAAGAATTGTTGGTCGCTGTGATTGACTCAAGACAATGTTTGTGTTCTTTCACCAAAATTCTCTTACCTACTGACAGGTCATATGAGTTACTCCATATCTTTGTTTATTTTATTTGACTGTTCTATGTTATTGAATTTGGTTTCCGCACTTAGTCCTTTAAGTGGACCATTGTGCGTGAGCCATGGCGGCCGTTAGTGGGTATTCCAACCAGCCCACCTCCCTACAGAAGTTGGCTATAACTCCTGGTCTGTTGAGAACATCCGTGTAAGATCTGGGTGCCCCGAGGGTTTCTGTCCTAATCTGGGCTACGCCTGTGCATTCGAAAAGCACATGCGCGACGGTTTCCTCAGCCTCCATGCAGGCCCTGCACAGGGGGCTGTCCATTATACCTATTGTGTAGAAGTGTTTGTTTAGCGGGCAGTGTCCCGTGATGGTCCCAGTCACTAGACGCAGGTCCTTTCTGTCCAGGCGTAACAGACGTCTGATCAGCCTGCCATTCAAAGCTGGCATTGCTTCCCTAGACTGCCTGCAGCCTGGTGTCGAGGTCCACCAGCTCTCTGCTTGTATGTGTGTGTAGTCCGGAAGCCACCTGCGTATCTGGTTAAATGGGATGGGCATTATGAGCTCGGGTCCACAATGCGACGCGCTGGATGCCCTAGCCAATTCGTCATCAGCATCGTTGCCTAGTGATCCGCTGTGTCCTTTTATCCATTGCAGTGTCAGTGTTGCGGTTAGAAACTGTTACTCGTTCAAGTGCATTGTGACATTCTAGTATTAAACTCGATGTTATGTATTTTTTCCCTAGAGATTGGAGAACTGAAGCACTATCGGAGAGTATCCGTATGTGTGTGTCTGTTCCCAAAGGCTGGAGAGAAGTGAAAATTATATTCATCCCAAAGCCAGGTAAAGGTGACTACACTAACGCCAAATCCCACCGACCAATCAGCCTGACCTCTTTTCTACTGAAAACACTGGAAAGGTTATGTGATGGGGAGCTTAGAGACGGCGCCCTCAAAACCATACCGCTACACTGTAACCAACACGCGTATAGCTCAGGTAAGTCGACCGAATCTGCTCTTCATCAAGTGGTCAGTCAGATAGAAGTAGCAATACACCAAAAAGGCACCTGCCTGGGCACCTTCATAGACATCGAAAGAGCCTTCGACAAAACCAATTTCTCAAGCATCGGAAGCGCCCTCTCCAGACATGGGGTAGATCAGGTACTAACGGACTGGATTACAAACATGCTTAGCAAACGAGTGGTTCGCTTAGAGGACGAGCAGCAGCTGGCCATGATAGCCAGAGGCTGCCCCCAAGGAGGGGTACTGTCCCCCCTCCTATGGAATCTGGTGATTAATGATCTTATCACCAAACTCAACGCCAACCATTATTTTACAATAGGTTATGCAGATGATCTCGCAATTCTTGTTTCGGGGAAGGTGACGGGAACGATCTGTAACCTCACACAACAAGCACTACGTATCGTAGAGAGATGGTGTAGGGAATTTGAGCTATCAGTTAACCCCACCAAAACTGAACTAGTAATGTTCACCCATAAACGAGCATTAGGCCCTTTCTGCCTACCGAAACTGTTCAACACGGAATTTCAGTTGGCCAATGAAGTTAAGTATCTCGGGGTTACTTTGGACAGTAAGCTAAACTGGAGCAGTCATTTGGACACCAAGCTAAACAGGGCCTGCATCACATTCTGGCAGTGCAGGAAAATGATTGGTAAGAAGTGGGGCCTATCCCCCAAAATTATACTATGGCTGTACACTGCAGTAATCCGCCCCATGATCACCTACTGGTGCCCACCTACAGTGGGTCTGGTGGCCCCGCACCAAGCTAGTTACAGCTACCAACAAACTACAGCGCATGCAAAGACTAGCCTGCATGGCGACCACGGGCTGCATGAGGACTACTCCGACTGCAGCGATCGAGGCCATGCTGGGGCTGCCGCCGCTCCACCTGTTCATACAGCAGGAAGCAACGAAGGCGGCGGTGCGTCTAAAGGCTACAAATCTATGGAGTAAGACAGACACACAACACACCGGGCTGCTTAAGGAACTCAACAGTGAGTTCCCCATTACGAAGGCAATAAATGACCGGGTGCCCAAACAATTTATCTTCGATAAAAAATACAGAATTCAACTGCATGAGGATCGACGATGCGAAGGCTTGCGCCCCGCAGAGCTGCGTATCTTCACAGACGGATCAAAAACAGGTAGTGGCACAGGGGCTGGAGTCTTCTCGGAGGACCTCAACATCCACATAGCTACACCGCTGGGGGTCCATAACACAGTGTTCCAGGCCGAATGCATGGGCATCTCCCTTGCCGCGTCTGCTATCATGGCCAGGGAAGTTAAGGATCACTCGATTCGCATACTCTCAGACAGCATGGCTGTTCTACAAGCGCTGAACAGTCACACGGTTGACTCTGGGCTGATATACGAGTGCCACCAGCGCCTCAACGAGGTAGGTAGCCTCAACAATATTACCATTCAGTGGATCAAAGGACACAGCGGTTCGCTAGGCAACGATGCAGCCGATGAACTTGCCAGGAGGGGGTCGAGCATGACACCAGTGGGACCAGAACCCATTGCGCCACTTTCCTTCGGGTATCTACGCACTCTGGTAAGGAAACGAACCAGGGATCATCATCACAAAATATGGATGGACCTAAGTGAGTGCAGGCAGGCTAAGGAAGCACTTCCTGCGTTCGATGTCCGCCTCACGAAACAGGTTCTCCGTCTAACAAAACCACAGCTGCGTACAGTTACAGCAGCCGTAACTGGCCATGGGTCATTTAATAAACATCTCTTTGTCATAGGAGTAACAGACAGTCCGCTGTGCAGGGCCTGCATGGAGGACGACGAGACAGCGGCTCATGTGCTGTTAAACTGCCCGGCGATTGCTAATTACAGGGCAAAATACTTCGGTAACCCAGGTACCCTACGTGAGATTGTCAGCAACACCAAAGCGGTGCTGGCCTTTTTCGAGGAGCTGGGGTGGATCGAATGACCGATTCTCCCACCCGTACGCAAAATACGCGCTTTGACGTGGAGTTGCCGACAACAGCCCGTTTTACCTATTACCTATGTGGGTGTCTGTGAATCTCCTGGCTTAATGCCCACACATTCCGCCTGGTAGACGGTGTTGAACATTCCCAGCGGGCTGGATATGTTTATGATTGTGTGAGAAAACTCCGACTCCGGTTCCGGAGTCAGTCTTTGATCCATCCGTGTAGACTCTTAGCTCTTCCGGGCCTGAGTGATCATTCTGTTCTTCTGTGAGTGTCACATTGTAGTGCTTTTGAAAGCAGTGCAATTTCGGGGTTATCGCAGGGTGATGCCATCATTGGTTGTTGTTTGATCGCATTGTCCCTAATACGTGTATGCTTTACTCTAGAGACTCTATTTGACTGTTTAAACCATTTATTTTATAATTAAGGTTTTTTTTTTAATGTTAATTACTTACCTATTTGTTTGTCCGGTTCCGGTTGTCAAACTGTAAACATCGCCGTTACTTAGCTCCGTAGAAATTGTGAAAATATATTGTGAAAACTGTGAGATTCGCCGTGGATTACATCTCAGTGTAAACTAAACAGTTGGATCTAACTATCCTTGAGTGCTAACCATCATCCTAACAAGATTTACACTAAAATCGCAGTGCAAAAAGTGATTGAAAAACAATTTGAGGTTATAATTCAAGAAACGTCAAACGACCGACCATAGACACTCGCAGATCACTTCGGGAACCGACGCGTTCGGAAACGATCAACACCCAACATCAGCTGTCACTTGGGCGGAGTGTTACCATTAACAAAAAAAATACCGAGTTAGAGGAAATTAAATAAGAATGGCAACGCAGCTAAAAATGGACGAGGAGGTTCCATTAAACGAACAAATGCACATGCTGTGGAAAAAAATGCAGAAAGAACTTCAAATTCAAACCAACACTATAGCCGAAACTGTACATAAAACAATAACAACAACACTAGATGAAAAATTGAAACCAATAATGGAGGAGAACGAGGCACTGAAAAGCGAGGTCCAAGAGTTGCGAACCAAGATTAAAAACCTAGAACTAGACTCTAGAAAAAACAATATCATCATTTATGGAGTAGAAGAGAACGAAAACAACAACTTGGACTTGTTAAACAAAGTTGTGGAGACTTTAAATGAAGCAAATAAAAAGATACATTCTACTGAATGGGATAGATGGGAGATTAGTAAAGCGCGTAGAATCGGGAAAATAACTGAAAAGAAAATAAGACCGATCAAAGTTACGTTTACACTCTTATGGAGGAAAGAGGAACTTATCAGAAACAAGAGAGCTTTTCCTGAGAACATAAGTATAAATGAAGACCTTCCAAAAGACGTTCTTGAAGCTAACAAGTCTCTGTTCCCGAAACTCAAAGAGGCAAGAGAAGCGGGCAAATACGCAATAATCAGGAATGGAACTCTTCTAATAAAAGAAAAGACAGAATCAGGGAAGAACGAAAAAAGGAAGAGAGCACCCACTACACCCCCTTCTACACCACCAAATAAATTTGGCAATGTGCAAGTGGAAATTGCACAGCCGCTGAGCCCCAGCTCTCCAAAACAGCCAAACAAAATATCTAAAGTTAACCCCTTCGAAGCCATGAGGAACAAGAAAAAACCACAAATAGAAACACAACCAAAAAACTAAGAAAACTCAACAATCCAACCTCTATAACATTAAAACCCACTGGAAGTCCCTGGACATCCAACAACAACAACTATATGGCAAGGATAAACCGGAAACAAAAACCAAAACAGATTACAACTAGTGATGTGCCGTGGGAACATTCCCGTTCCCAGTAACTTCCCAACGGGAATGTTCCCGGGAATGTTCCCATGTGCCCGGGAACATTCCCAGTTAGTGGGAACACTAACACAAAAGTTCAAGATTTTTTCTTTTTGAACTAAGATTAGGTTTCTTTATCGCATGTTTCTTAATAAAATAATAAAAGATAGGAATTAAATGCATATATTTTACACCCACAATGTGTTACTGAGAATTTTCGGTAGTTAATTGATGTAGTTAATTGGAGTGTTAAACTGATAACAAAAAAACTATCCTTTTAACTGTGCAGGTGTGATGCTAATTTTGAGAAATTTTATTTACTTATTCTTTGTGCAAGATTTATGGCCCCGGGTCGGCGTAACAAACAATCCAGACTGGAGAGACATCCCAACAAATTGGCCGCTCAACTCATAATACCAGCTTGTGTCAGCAGACTTAAAAGACGCAACATCCTACAATTGGATAACTTGGAGAGAGCTTCGTTATTCATATGAATTTTGCTCCTGATGAGGAATAACTCTTCCCTGTCAGACCTTCATACAACTCATCTGCTCATAGTCTTTAAAAACTGATTGCAAGATAAAACACAAAAAAAAAGAAAACAATAATGTATTCTACCAATCTATTAAAATAACGTTTCAAAATATTGTACAAAATCTCTGAACGACGGGATGCGGGTAACGATGGGTTCGTGGAAACTGTCCATACGATCGGGTCTAAGTTTTTCAAGACCCGATCAATCAATAAAAATAAGAGGCTCTCTGATCCCACTTTGCAGCTCATGAAGGAGAGGCGCGAGATGGTCCTGCAGTCTTCAAACGATGCGCTCGAGTATCGGCAGTTTAATAGACAGATCTCTAAGTCCTTGAAAAGCGACCTCCACCGCTTTAATACAGAATGTATTAAAGACGCAATATAACGGAATAAAGGCTCCAAGTTCTTTGCTAGGGATCTGTCTATTGGGCGGAGTCAGCTTACAAAACTGAAGACCGATGAAGGCAGGATCGTATCCACCAAGCATGAGCTGTTGAGAGAGATTGAGAGGTTCTATAGACAGTTATACAAGTCAACAAGAAACCCCGTTACGAATCTGGCAAACGACCTAAAAGCTAGATTGACCCGACAGTATACTGAAGACATCCCGGACGTCAGCTTGTACGAGATTAAGATGGCTCTGAAACAGCTTTAAAAACAACAAGGCGCCGGGTGATGGCAGAATTACGGCTGAACTCCTAAAGGCCGGCGGGAAACCCGTTCTTAAGGCCATCCAGAAGCTTACCCGTCAAACTCGAGGGCAAAACTTTTCTTTAAGAAGGGTGACAATGCCCTTCATAAGAATTATAGGCCCATATCACTTCTAAGCCATGTCCACAAGCTGTTCTCCGAAGTCATCACAAACCGTCTAGCGCGCAGGTTTGACGACTTCCAGCCTCCCGAACAAGCCGGGTTCCGTAAAGGCTTTAGCACAGTAGACCACATACATACGCTGCGGCAGGTTATACAGCAGACCGAAGTACTCTTCGTATAATCTGCCTCTCTGATTAGCATTTGTGGAGTACTAAAAAGCCTTTGATTCGATCGAGACGTGGGCTGTACTGCAGTCCCTCCAACGGTACCAGATCGACTATCGGTACATCGAGGTGTTGAAGTGTCTGTACGAAAACGCCACCATATCAGTCCGACTTCAGGACAGGACCTCGAAACCTATCCTTCTGCAGCGAAGTGTAAGACAGGGAGACGTTATCTCTCCGAAACGCTTCACCGCTGCATTGGAGGATGTCTTCAAGGTTCTGGACTGAAAAGGGGCTGGCATCAACATCAATGGCGAGTACATCACTCACCTTCAGTTTTCCGATGATATAGTTGTCTTGGCTGAGACCATGGAGGATGAATATGGACAAAACAAAGGTTATTTCCAATGCCCATGTAACACACACTCTCGTAACGGTCAGAGGCGCTGCACTGAAAGTTGTGGACGAGTACGTTTACCTAGGACAAACTGTCCAGTTAGGTAGGTTCAACTTCGAGAAAGAGGTCAATCGTCGAATCCGACTCGGCTGGGCAGCGTTCGGGAAGCTTCGCAATATCTTCTCGTCCCACATACCGCAATGTCTCAACACGAAAGACTTTGACCAGTGCGTGTTGCCAGTGATGACATATGAAACCGAAACGTGGTCGCTCACAATGGGCCTCATAAAAGGCTTAAAGTCACCCAAAGGGCGATGGAGAGGGCTATGCTTGGAGTTTCCCTGTGTGATCGAATCAGGAATGAAGAGATTCGCAGGAGAACCAAGGTAACCGACATAGCCCGAAGCATTGCCAAACTTAAGTGGCAGTGGGCTGGGCACATTGCTCGCAGAACAGATGACCGATGGGGCTGAAAAGTTCTGGAGTGGGTACCGCATACCGGAAGACGTAAAGTTGGAAGGCCTCCCACAAGGTGGACTTATGACCTTGTGAGGGCCGCAGGAGTCCGCTGGATGCGGGAAGCACAGAACCGGTTGAAGTGGCGGAGCTTGCGGGAGGCCTATGTCCAGCAGTAGACGTCTTTCGGCTGAAATGATGATGATGATGAATCTCTAAACCTCCTAGTCTCCTACATTCGAAATTTCTATTTACCTCTTTCTAAAATTAATGCAGTGGTGGCCAAGTGGTAACGGCCGCGACTTACGAGTTGTAGGTCGTGAGTTCGAACCCAGACAGGCGCTTTACTTTGTGTAAATTATTTCATCACCACTGCTCTCAAAACGGTGAAGGAAAACATCGTGAGGAAACCGGCATGTCCTAGAACCAAAAATTCGAAGACATGTGACATCTACCAACCCGCAATCGGCCCGCGTGGTTGATTATGGCCCGAACCCTCTCACCGAGAGGAGGCCTGTGTCGGCTGTGTCCCAGCATTTGGAACATTTATAGGCTGTTGATGATGATGATGATGAAAATTAATGCAATGAACGACAAGTTACTTAATGAGTACTTATTACATGTCAAATCTACTTACTTACTAAATCTTACCAGTAACTTTGTATGTTATTAAATTTTTACTTTTATCATAATTCTATGTGGTTTCACCGACACGTTCCCAGCAATTGGGAATATTCCCGGGCACTGGAAAGATTCTTTTGGGAACATTCCCACTTTGGGAACATTCCCGGGAACGGCACATCACTAATTACAACACAAACAGATACAACAAATGAAAAACATTCTCCAAGACGGCTGGTCACCGAGGAGAATTACGACCAATACCCTCTAACAGGAAAAGGAAAAGAAAACTTACAAAAAAAACAAACCACTACAAGTAAAAACAATGACATTTCAATCGCAACATTCAATGTACTATCCTTGAGGACTGATGAAAGCCTAGACGAACTTTTAATCGCCCTAGAAAATATTAAATGGAATATAATCGGCTTGGCAGAAGTACGTCGTCTCGGAGAAAAAATAGAAGATTATGGACAGTTTGTTTTATACTACAAGGGAGAAATAGCTGGACACTATGGCGTTGGGTTCTTGGTATCAAACGACCTTAAAAACAGCATCGAAGAGTTTATAGCTGTGTCTCTGACCGCATTGCCGTACTGAACTTATTGATCCAGCCAACCAACGAAAAATGGTCAATCATACAGATATACTCACCGACTGAAAACTCCAGCAAAACCGAAATAGACGCCTTTTACAATAAATTAAATTCAACGTTAATAAACCAAACATGTAGAAACATTATCTTAATGGGAGATTTCAATGCACAGATAGGCAGCAGGAGAAATGGAGAAGAATTAGTCTTAGGCCAGCACAGTTACGGTCAAAGAACGAGAAATGGGGAGAAACTCATCGAGCTCGCCCATGAACATCACCTAACCATCCTTAACACCAAGTTCAAAAAGCGTAGAAGTAAAAGGTGGACTTGGACATCACCAGGGGATAGATATAGGAACGAGATAGATTACATCCTCACTAACAGAATTGAACTATTTTCGAACTGCGGTGTAATCCAAAACCTAAACTTCAACAGCAACCATAGGATGCTCAGAGCGACACTCCAGACAAAGAAATCCAAACATACTAGACCATTCAAAGCTAAACCGAAACAAATTAACCTGGTAACGTCAAATGAAGAACTGAAAGAAAAACTACATAACTTTAGAGAAATCACAGAAGAGTTAAGTACACAACAAAAATTCAATAAACTAGAAAAGCTACTCCAGGCAAAGAAACAGAATAAATCGACCAAATCACAAACTAGCGAAAAGTTGTCTGAAAAAATAATTAAACTACTACAAGACAGGAGAGACTTAATAAGTTGTCACGTCAAAACAAAAACTATAAGGAAACAAATTGCTAAGCTCAGTAAGGAAATTAAAACAAATATGAGGAAAGACCGCCGAACTTTAAGAATGAAAACTTTTGAAAAACACATCGCTAGAACAGGCGGAGTTAAAAAAGCGATCAAAGAACTTACAGACAAAAAGGACTGGATACCGACTTTGAAAAACAAAGCAGGAAATATCAAAACAAAAAGGCCAGACATTATCTCTGTAGCTACAAAGTTCTACAAGGAGCTATACTCGAAACACTATACAGAACAATCCACTGTAAGGTTCACTATAGAAGCGGTACCTAAAATACTACAACAAGAAATAGAGAGAGCTCTATTGTCACAAAAGAAAGATAAGGCCCCAGGGCCAGACAACATCACTAATGAGTTTCTTATACAGGCCAAAGATATTATGATACCAATCCTCGCGTACCTTTTCAACGATGTAATGGAAACCGAATACATACCGGAACAATGGACAACCTCGACAATCATTCTACTACATAAAAAGGGAGATAAAAACGATATTGGGAACTACAGACCGATAAGTCTCATGTCCAACATCTACAAGGTCTTTGCAAAAATAATATTAAACCGAATAACTCGAGTCCTGGACGAGAATCAGACAAGGGAACAAGCCGGGTTTAGAAGTGGATTCTCAACAATTGACCATATTCATGTCGTCAGACAGGTTTTTGAGAAGTACAAAGAGTACCAGCTAACATTCTATTGCTGCTTTGTAGACTACTGTAAGGCATTTGACTCCCTGCATCACGAAAATATATGGCAGGCTCTAAACAACCAAACAGTAGAAGGTAAATATATAAGACTGATACAAAACATTTACAAGAACAGCACTGCACGGGTGAAACTAGAGAAGGAAGGAGAAGTGATTCAGATCCAAAGAGGGGTTCGGCAGGGCGACCCGCTTTCACCAAAACTCTTCTCGGCAGTCCTAGAGGACATCTTCAGAGAAATGCCGTGGGAAAAATTAGGCCTGAATATCAATGGCGAAAACTTAACCCATCTTCGATTCGCAGACGACCTAATTATTTTCGCGACAAACCCAGCAGACCTACAAACAATGCTCAAAGACCTCGATAGGGCAAGCCGTAAGGTAGGACTATCAATGAATACACTAAAAACGAAAATCATGTCCAACGGAGAAGAAGTACCCATTGTAGTCAACAGCAACCCTATTGAGTATACGAATGAGTATGTTTATCTTGGCCAACTGATATCTATCGACCAACTTATGACCAAAGAAATCGCAACTAGAATAGGCAAAGCTTGGAAGCGATACTGGTCCCTCAAAGACATAATGAAAAATATAGAAATGGCTATGCCAATAAAAGCCAAATTATTTAATACTTGCATACTGCCCGTTCTTACATATGGATGCCAAACATGGGCTCTAACAAAATCCAACTTAAAAAAACTAGAAGTTTGCCAAGTTACCATGGAAAGGAGCATGCTGAACAAACGAAAAAGTGACAAGATCCGAAACACAACAATTAGAAAGAAAACCAAAATTGAAGATTTAACAGTCAAAGTGAAAAAACTAAAATGGAGATGGGCAGGTCACACTATAAGAGGAAAGGACAAATGGAGTAAAGCTGTGACAGAGTGGTATCCAAGGGATGGGAACCGCAAAAGAGGCAGACCGTTTAGAAGATGGGCAGACGAGATTAAAAAGGCAGTAGGCAACAGTAATATATGGACAAGGACAGCAAAGGACCGTACTAGGTGGAGAGAGTTGGAGGAGGCCTTTGCCAAAAGGCAAACAGACAGTGAACCGGAAGAACAAATATAGATTAATAGAAACTAAATTGTGTAACAGTACTGTCTGAATAAAAGGCTATTTTATTTTTTATTATTTATTTTATACTTACCTATTATTGTATAGAATCAAGTTCTTCCAACTTAACAGACAGTTGTGCTGCTGGGGAGTTTGTTGAGCCACTTCTTCCCAGCTAAAGCACTAGGAAGTGGTGAGTGGCGGGTGTTTTGAGGGACTGTCTTATGTAATTTTGACGTTCAAAAAGTGCTGACTCTCAGCCTAGTAATGAAACTAAGTAACAAGTTATGGACAAGATCCAAATAAAAAGTTTTTTTTTTTAAATTCAATCTCCACACAATGCCAAACCTGCATTTTTTTACTGGCTCATTGGATTACTGGCCCTTTGAGTTAGATTTACATACATTCTGAGCCTAAAACGTTCCCACTGCTGGGACACACTGGGGCCTCCTCTCCCCGAGAGGGAATGGGCCGTAATCCACCACACGGGCCCAGTGCATGTTGGTAGATGTCACATTTCTTCAAAATTTCAGTTCGAAAAGTCTAACTAAAATTTTTAAGTTATTTTCCTTCAACTTTTGAGAGTAGTGGTGATGAAATTATTTACACAAAGTAATGTGCCTGGCTTGGTTCGAACGCACGATCTTACAAATCATAAGTCGCGGCCGTTACCAGTGGGCCACCACTGCTCTTAAATTATTTTACTATAATTTGAAATTATACCCATGATATTGAAATAATGCAGTGTCATTTAAATGCATTACTCCTCCTGAGTTTGTGTGCATCAGACACATGCTATAGACCAGCCTGCCTACCTAAGATAAAACTTAGACATCTTCATTCTCTAGATTTCATAAAGATTACAATAAACATGGCTGTCATCATCATCTTCATTTCAGCCAAAACATGTCCACTGTTGGACATGGACCTCCCCCAAGCCCCGCCACTTCGACCGGTTCCGTGCTTCCCGCATCCAGTGGACTCCTGCGGCCCTCAAAGGTCATCTAACCACCTAGTGCAGGGATGGCGAACCAATGGCACGCGTGCCTTTGGTGGCACGTAAGAAAATAATTTGGGCACGATAGCCTAAGTCACGGTATGGTGGGTTCAGTATGACAGGAGTATGGTAACTTCATCTTCTTACGCCTGAGTCGTAACTTTCAGAAACCGTATCTTCACATGATTCTATTCTATGTCATATACGAGTATATACCAGAAGTTGCACTAATTTGTTCTTTCATTTAAATAAGCTGGTGCGATGTTGATTACTATATCATAGTTCAAGTCTATTTCTGTTTGTTTGCATATAAAGACTGCCAACGATTGTGAAAGTATTTAGTTTTTTTCTAGTTGTCAATAAGTTAAGATTGTTTTTTGGCACGTCAATGCCATATTCATTTTTTTTTTTTTATGGCTCGTGGATGTTAAAAGGTTCGCCATCCCTGACCTAGTGGGAGGCCTTCCAACTTTATGTCTTCCGGTACGCGGTCGCCACTCCAGAACGTTTCAACCCCATCGGCCTTCTGTTCTGAGAGCAATGTGGCCTGCCCACTGCCACTTAAGTTTGGCAATTCTTCGGGCTATGTCAGTTACTTTGGTTCTCCTGTGGATCTCTTCATTTCTGATTTGATCATGCAGGGTAACTCCAAGCATAGCCCTCTCCATCGCCCTTTGAGTGTGAAATGATGATAATCCCAAGAGGGAAAGTATTCGTGAGCACTGAAGATTCAACTTCATAATTGCTTTACATAGATTGTTGTACTGTGGAATCTATTACTTCTATAACTGATGAGTCATGTTTGATTGACAGTGCTTGTGCTTTGCAATTATGAATCCATAGACAAACAATTACTTTATTTATTGCAATCTTATCATTCCTGCAGATATTCAGCATTGTTTGCTATTATTAATAGGTTTGTATGTCCAGGGACTGCTCCTTGTATTATTAGTCAGGCTCTTCTCTTAAGTAGTTGTTACTTTGTTCCATAATATAAACTACCTCACAGTATTTGCTTTTTTTTTTCAAAATGATTGTTGTATGCATCATCTCATTATTTTTTATTGGGGGTAACTTTATGAAGAGGTGTAGGTACATTTCACTGTAGTGCACTGTCGATGCAATCAATACCGGGCCACCGGCCGGAGCTAGTCCGCGGCGGCGCACTGCGTGCGGCCCGCCTAGCGCTCTCCATTGCAACTTATTACCTGTGATCTGTTCTATGATGCATCTCTCGGCCCGCGCGGCTGCGCTCTGCGCTGCTCTATACGTTTATGGATACAAACCTTGACAAGGCGTGTCGCAGTATTGATCACCTAATTCGCACTACCTTTGATTAAACAGACGTGTTCAGTCGACTAAGAAAATGTTAACCTGGGTAAAAGTAACTACTGACTTACCTGGTGGCACGTATATCGCCAGAGAAATGTTCCGGCACCAACGTCGCCGTCACCTTCGTCACCTCACGAAGGAATAAGTCGTTGACAGGCATGGTGGACATGCACCACTCCGTACAACACGAATTATATACGGTGTTAAAATTATTCACGAAACGAACTAGAGATTTCTAAAACGACTGCTATGTTCTTGAAAATCGTTGACACGGACACGAAAATTTAACGACCACCGGCAAACACGATCTCCCCGAGACTAAATTTTTATCTATGGCAGTGATGCCAACCTTCAGAATATTCCCCCTAGGAGGACCAACTTCAAATTCCTCTAAATTTCGATTAAAAACCTTTTTTTGTTTTACACTGGGTTTGAGAAATAATTTCAAATCTAATTAAAAAACATTCAAGTAGTATGAAAAAGCGCAGTGAGACCGTGTTAATTTTTTCTCTTGAATAGGTAGTTGGTATTGGTC
This sequence comes from Polymixis flavicincta, assembly GCA_949987655.1. NCBI lineage: Eukaryota > Metazoa > Arthropoda > Insecta > Lepidoptera > Noctuidae > Polymixis > Polymixis flavicincta. The sequence continues at coordinate 751,687 of OX465171.1, read as the reverse complement.
ATAGTGCGAAATTCAGCTACCAGCGCCACCTGCGTGTTGCTTAGTGCAGGACACGAAGCTTGCACGAAGTACGGCATTACTGTAAACATTTTTTCAAGGCAACCTATTCTAATTGAACAAAAAGAAAAGTGTTCTTTAGTTTGCCGTTCAGTTTATAAGAATGTTATTGCAAATGGGAGATTCTTCTAAGGAGAATGATTTCGAATAAATAAAACATGTATGTACCCTCTAAAAAATCCCCCAAAATAAATATACCTCCTAAAAACCCCTGAACAGTTTTTCCCCCTAAATTTGGGGAGAAAACTCCCAAGTTGGCAACGCTGATCTATGGACTAAATTCAAAAAGGTTCTAGGAAATGAAGGCAAGCAGGGTTGACGAATTACACGCAGCAGCTCGATCCATTTACTTTAGATTGAATACGGGGTTTTTAAGCCAAGGATTTTAAATAAAAAGGGTCGTGTATAGAATTAATTTGAATTGTTTTTTGGTTATTCTCTTAAATCACAGATGGTACGATTTATGTAATTTTAAAAAACATACAAAAAATATTTTATATATATTCAGTTTCCAAATAATTTACGAGTTTATGAAGACCAAAAAAAGTTATTCTAAATTCTTTATTTTTTATAGTCAAATTTACTGCATTACATTTATATTTGTACGGACGCCAGCAGGTCTTGCTATCCCAATCTGTCAAATTTTCCCAATTGAACATGAACCTTATTCCTTTGTACTAAAGTAAAAAACTATCGAAGAAATTTGACAGATTGGGGTAGCTTGATGTGCTGGACTCTGTACATACTCGGTGGGGTGCCTACATTTTGTCCATGTCCTTGTGCTGCCCGTTGTATATTATGCCAGCCACAACGACGTTTATTTGAAAACGTTTAATAATAATGTTCATAACAATCTCTCAACAACAAGTTGTGAATCACAAGACCCCAATTTAACTATGGCACATTTTTCAAGTTTTCAGTCAGTTTCTACAGTTACCAAGAATTGAATAACGCATGTCCTGTAAAAAAGTTACAATCACTACTTAACCAAAATTTAGGGAATGGGCCACTGCGGGCATTAGAAAAACAGAGATATCTTGTATTATTTGTACCAGGCTCTTCATGTAAGAAACTATTCTAAGATATTCAAAAGAGTCTGCGCTCAAGCTAAATCTAAAATAATAAGAAACAAAATTTGTATTTCAAAAAATAAAATAAAAGCTGTGTGGCAGGCAATTAACAAAGAAACTGGAAACAAAACAGTGACATCAGAATAAGTTAACTCTAAAAATTGAAAATTAAATCATTTCAGATAAGTTCAAAGTTGCTGACACTCTAGAAAATGTCTCATCCCAATAGAGGTTACGAAATCTCTCCCGTCATCATCTGTAGCTGAATCTTTTCTTAAGATCGTAGATATACAAAAAAAATACATACCTAGTTATTAAATTCCATGTCCTAGCATTGCACGCACAAATCTAAGTAAATACACATACAATACACCGCCGCGCCACCGCCGCCGCCGTGCCATCGCCGCCGCCGTATTTTAGTAAGTTAGTCAAAAAGCTGGTAAAATGGTCTGTCATGCTGCATGCATGTCAAACTCCAAGTCATTGGTGGGTTAAATATTTAATTATGTACAGTCGCCAGCAGGTCAAGCTATCCCAAACTGTCAAATTTTCCCAACTGGACATAAACCAATAAGGTTTTTCTAGCTTGATGTGCTGGCCTCTGTAGAGACGCCAGCACGTAACGCTACCCCAAACTGTCAAATTTTCCCAATTGAACATGAACCTTAGACGTATGCAAGTAATAAAGTTGAAAATATATCAAATAAATTTGACAGATTGGGGTAGCTTGATGTGCTGGCGTCTGTACTACCGTGGAATCAGTGGGCCGCAAAAACCTAACCATAAAGAAAAAAACTAATTGTATAGAAAACTCAATTATGAATAGTAAAATTATACAAGAGAGGAGAGCATAGGACCTGACTGCTCGTGGGTCCCAACCCAGACAGGCGCTTTATATAATTTGTGTGATTCATAACATAACCACTGCCAATGCTCCCACAACGTTGAAGGAAAATATCGTACGAAAACCGACATGATCTAGAACCGAAATTCGAATTCAAGTGACATCTAACAACCCGCTTGAGCCTGCGTAGTAGGTTACAGCCCACTCCCTCTTTATGAGACTACTATACCACTATTAAACTAGAGGCAGGTAGGCCTTTGCAAGGCTTAATTTTTGAAAATATGCGTAGTAGTCGTTCAATGTTTGAAAATAAAATCAAGTGGTGTCAGAAAAATGAAGATAGTATAAAAATGACTAATTTTGGCCATGCATAGAAAAATAAATAATTTTGTGAAATTTTGGAACGCAACTCAAAAGTTTAATTTTAAACAGAGCCTTCCTGTGTCCTGCCAGGGGTGCGGGTTTGTTCGAAAGAGACACCACAGCCCCTGGCTTAAGGGCTACTGAAGGAACACGGGTGGGTTTTAGTCAGTAAAAGTCTGACACGCCCTCCTGCTCCACCCAGAGCGGGAGAAGTTATTTGATGATTTCCCACCCAAAAAAAAAAAAAAAAAAAAAAAAAGCCTTCCTGTGTCTGTTGATGAATTACAGGAAACATGTACAATAAAATAGCCGATTTGTTTGCCAGTAAATTGGAAGTTGCCCTCTGCCTGCGGATTGTAAGCTTAGCAGTGATACCATCGTGACTGCGTCACTTCCTCCATTTAAATTAGGTACGCAAGAAGATGTAATATCCGCAGTGAGGAATATGAAACGTAATGAGTCACCAGGTAATGATTTTCTCAGTGTGGAGCACCTCGTATGGGGAAGTGCCAACTTATTTCCACATTTAACTGCGTTTTTTAATTTAAGTGTCAAACACGCCTACTTGCCGAAACTTTTAATGAAAGCTGTGGTGGTTCCAGTCGTCAAAAATAGAACGGGTGATTTAAATACATCTGTACGGTAATTGGCAAGGTGATGGAACGTCTCATACAGCCTGAACTGCAGAAGAATTGGCAAATTGACGATGCACAGTTTGGTTTCCGCCCTGGACTCTCAACAGACTCTGCGATTATCAGCCTTAAGAGTACAATAGCTTATTATACCCACCAGAGAACCTCAGTGTATGCTTGCTTTTTAGACCTGAGCAAAGCTATTGACCTGGTGAATTATGAAATCCTCTGGGATAAGCTAAAAAAGTCAAAAGTGCCTCACCAAATTGTAGATCTGTTGAGATTCTCGTACGGGGGCCAAACCAATCAAGTGAAATGGGGTGACACGCTATCTAGTAGTTACAGGCTAGATTGTAGTGTTCGCCAAGGGGGTTTGACTTCTCCGGACCTGTTTATCCTGTATATTAATGATCTGATCGAGGAACTCAGAAGAACCCAAGTTGGCTGTCACCTAGGCAATGTATGTGTGAATAGCTTGAGTTATGCTGATGACATGGTTCTTTTGAGTCCCTCGAATAAAGGCTTAAGGAAACTATTGTCTGTCTGTGAGCATTATGCTGATGCTCATAGACTGAAATTTATCGTTCTCAAAACCGAATCTATGGTATTCAGGTCTGGGGCAGGTCCGGGGAACATACTAGCCATGTCGATTTGAAATCGATTAATCGAAAAACCGATAATTTAGAGTAATATAATCGATATTTCGGATCGATTTTGAACCCTACATCGATTCAAAGAATCGATTCATGAAACTAGCGATAATATGAGGAATATTATCGCTAGTTCTTTGAATGGATCGGTCCGATTCGGGAGGTTCATGAATCGATTCATAGGCTGCAGTATTTAGTTTTTTAAATTTTTTGCTGTTGTCGGACGCAAAAACAACTGGTAGTACTTGGTCAATAATTTGAACGCATCACGGAATAAATATTTATGAACGCTTCTCAAGGTGGCGTTACTTGCGTTACAAATCTTTTTTTTTTTCTATCCGGGTGTCAAACCTAACCTATCTATTCTTGTGAGTGAGTTTATTTATCAAAAATACACTGTGGATAAATATTATTTTTACTGTAAAAATTTATGGTAATGAAATAAATAAAATCGTGAATTCTTTTTGTTAAAATTTGATTAATTTATTGACTGACTTACGAATACTTAGGCGAGACTAGAAATTTAAACTGCCACATTACTTTAGTGGTCGCAAGCACTACTGCTGAGCAAAAGATCCTGGGATCGATTCCCACCTCTACCTATTCTTTCGAAGGAATATATGCGTGATATTAGGTTTATTAATTCTATCCAATTACTTGTATTTGCGGTAAATGGTCATCAATAATGTCCTTCATCTTTATTAGGCAATTAGGCATGTTTGAAATTGGCGCGATTAATCGAAAATCGATCTTTTAATGCTCGATTTAAACAAGAATCGATTCTAGTATGTCCAATTTGAATCGAATCGGAGATCGATATTTTTTAAAGTGAATCGACATGCCTAGAACATACCTAGTCTTTAAATAGCACGACGCAGAGAGCGTAGGGCCTAGCGATGGGCCGAGTCGACTTTTTGGTAACTCGAGTAACTCGAGTTGACCCGGATACCGACTCGGGCTGCAACTCGAGTTGACTCGATTCAGTCTGCCTTAAGATCCGTCGCGTCGCCGCGTCGTCCGTCCGAGTCAGTAAATGCTCAACTCGGTGCATCGTTCCGCGGGTTGCTACGAGTAGTTACCTAGGTGCACGGTTCGCCGTGCGGGTCAAGCGGCCTGCGTGGCGTCGAGTCAATGGTAGTCAAATAAAATTGAGCCCGTTTAAAAATCAGACGTTTATTAAGTGTTTACAAACATCACAATCACATCACACAACGAACTACTACGAATGGTAACAATTTTACCCAGTAAGTAAATAATAAGAAACTAAAAAAAAAACGAATGGTGCTTTATTCCTTAAATTAAACGCCGACACGTTTGGTATTTGATCATCAACTAACACCTATAAATAAAGCTAATCAACATTTAAGTAATGGTACAGACGCCAGCACATCAAGCTACTCCAATCTGTCAAATTTATTTGATAGATTTTCAACTTTAAACCGTGAGCTTATGGTTCATGTCCAATTGAGAAAATTTGACAGTTTGGGATAGGTTGACCTGCTGGCGTCTGTACTTATTCTATTCACACATTAAATCGAGAAATCGTTCGAAAACTACTGACAAAACAATTATATTTTTCTCGGCAACCAAAGATCGCACAGGAAGTTTGAGGTCAAAAATTTGAATAAATCTACAATGATTAGCAATTGATTTTTCAATACAAAATTTCTAATTACTCTTGTACATGAATTTGAAAAGGCAACAAAAAAAAGGCTTTTCGTATCTAATTTTTTGAAAAATCTGGTGCCCAATCAAAAATAATGAGGAAACCACTAATGTTAAGTACGCCTTTTACAGATCAATATACCCAAAAAAAAAACCCTACAGAGTATCAATTTAATCCACCAAGCTTTTTTTTTATCCCACTCGATTGAATTTTCGAAAAAATTAAAGGCGCATGATTTTTGTTCTGAAAAGCTCACAATTTTTATCAAAATAAAAACAAAAGTTTTAAGCATTTTTTCCTCAGTTTTGCATCAGTAGGTAACACAAAACAAAAGTATACGTCCTCAACTCCTCACGCACGGACAGTTACGTAGCGACTAGTCTTGTGTAGTTCATGAACGATGAACGAATAGGAACCGTTTCTTTGCACTGTACTAAAAGAAACGTTTCCGAATGCTGACTTGTAACCGGTCTATTAGTTCTAATAGCTCCTCGTGTCCGAACAAGAACGAGAATAACAGCGAGCGACTGATTTGACTGATACGATTTCAATTTTCAATGTTTCTGAACGAGAACGAGAGAGAATAGCCGACGAATGACGATGATACCCGAGACTCGACCGACCGACCAAACTCGCTAGAATGAGATGCGCGTTATAATATCGATAGACTAACGTATGTCAATGCCATAATGCCTATTTTTGTTTATCACCCGAATAAAATGACGCAAGGTAAGTTGTGTTCGCAAATAAATTATAAGTTTACTATTTATTATTGTACCTACCTATACATTTTCTAAGTGATTGATTAGAAGGACAATCCTAAGCCTGTTCAAGTATGAAGGAAAATCAAATAGGTATTGTGTAAAATCGTTTATTACAATACCTAATAACTATTAATTGTGAACAAATAATGTAGTTTAACCGAGATAGTTTTTACCATTTTAAATTAAGTAAATGGTAAAAAATATGTCTGTTAAAATTCCAGTTTACGCTGATCTCTCACTGTATGGAAATCGTATACAATGCGAGATCAGTTTATACTGGAAATGTTTAGCTTGATGTGTAGCCGTGCATACCTAGACTTTTTTGTTCTGTGATGTGATCTATGGAAGTACTGACAGAGCGAAGACCGAATAGAGCCAATAGAACTAATAGAATGAACTAGTTCACTGACCAAAATGAACTAGTACGGAGCGATCTTAAAAATGACCGAGCAGGCACAAGACTAGTAGCGACTGAAGAGTAAAGTCAGTAGGTCAGTACTAAATGCGATTACACCTTCCTAAATGCGTTTCTTTAATAAATTATTCAGTCAAGCGCTTATTACACTTGGCTAATTTAGGCATCTAAATTCAGAAGCAACTTAAAAGCAAATTAGAAGCTTCTGATCACACTGTCAGTTACTGAATCACTTACCAGTTAAAGCGCGACGGAGTTGGACGTGCCGTGTACGCACGGCTACACATCAAGCTATACATTTCCAATATAAGCTGATCTCGCATTGTATAAGATTAGCGTACAAAGCGAGATCAGCGTAAACTGGAAATGTACAGCTTGATGTGTAGCCGTGTGTACATACGAGAATGGCTCCAAATTGTCAAGACACCAAAAAATTGGCCTTTGCGTAGCCCTGGCCGTTGACTCAATTAAAATATACTTCTCACAAAAATTAAGGAAAGAAAAAAAAAATCAATTTTTTGGTCGATTTCAATAGGCTGTATCTTGAAGAAAAATGGTCATACAGCAAATTTAAAAAAGCGATTGGATTCCAAATTGTTTCTCGTCAAAACAAATCGAGTAATCGTTCGAAAACTACTGACAAAACAATTATATTTTTCTCGGCAACCAATGATCGCACAGGAAGTTTGAGGTCAAAAATTTGAATAAATCTACAATGATTAGCAATTGATTTTTCAATACAAAATTTTTAATTACTCATTACATGAATTTGAAAAGGCAACAAAAAAAAGGCTTTTCGTATCTAATTTTTTGAAAAATCAGGTGCCCAATCAAAAATAATGAGGATATCCACTAATGTTAAGTACGCCTTTTATAGATCAATATACCCAAAAAAAAACCCTACAGAGTATCAATTTAATCCACCAAGCCTTTTTTTATCCCACTCGATTGAATTTTCGAAAAAATTTAAGGTGCATGATTTTTGTTTTGAAAAGCTCACAATTTTTTATCAAAATAAAAACAAAAGTTTTTAGCATTTTTTCCTCAGTTTTGCATCAGTAATACAAAACAAAAGTGTTCGTCCTCAACTCCTCACGCACAGACAGTTACGTAGCGACTGAAGAGTAAAGTCAGTACTAAATGCGATTACACCTTCCTAAATGCGTTTCTAATTAGGCTTCTAAATGATTCAGTCAGTCAGAAACCATCCTTGCTTCTGAATTTAAGATGCTAACTTGCTAATTGCGATTACACTTGACTAAATTCAGTAACGACTGAATTTAGATGCCTAAATTCAGTCAAGTGTAATAAGCGCATCAGTCAGAAACCATCCTTGCTTCTGAATTTAGGATGCTAACTTGCGATTACACTTGACTAAATTCAGTAACGACTGAATTTAGATGACTAAATTCAGCCAAGTGTAATAAGCGCTTAAAACATAGTGACATGATTTCAATGACAATCACTAAAAATCGATAATAAAATTGATGTATAATGTCAAATAATGACAAGAATATGTCAGCATTGTAAAAATAAAAAAGAACATTGTATTTGAGAGCAGTTAATAGACTTCACATACTTATGTTCTTAATGATCTTGTGCAGAAGGAATTAATGCCAAACTTCCCTGTCTTCAACGTAGGTAGTCTTTTACCTTGTAATATGCTTTTTTGAAAAGGACACGTTTGATGTGCGTTTTAAACTTTCCATCGTTAAGTTCTGTAACTGACTTTGGCAACTTGTTATAGAAGCGGATACTGTTTATTAGAAATGATTTGCTAGTTTTAGTCAATCTAAATTTTGGTATCACAATTTCATCTTTACTACGTGTATTCAGATTATGGAAATCGCATCGTTTTTTGAAAAGGCCTAAGTTTTTGCGAACATGCAAGATATTTTCTAGGATATAAAGAGAAGGCAGGGTTAGTATATCAATTTCGCTGAATTTGTTTCTTTCCTAAAAAGCTCTGTCCACGGAGTAAATCACAGACATATAAACAGTAGGTGTAAATAGAGTTTTTTTTACTACAATTCTCTTTGTCTGTGGTCGCAATTCAGTAGTGCTGCCCTAGTCGGTCGAATGTTAAACTAAAAAATCGACGTCAAACAAACATGTCAGTCACACACATAATGGCGGTGGTTGTGTTATTTTTTGTGAGTGGCTAAATCTGGTAATGTGTGTTCGAAAAACTGTTTGATCAACAGAATGCCCTTGGGGTAGTTTATAAGAAATTTATTACTAGACAAAGGACACAAATTGCTATTAGGTCATAGTGGAGTGGCGACAAGTATGGAGGTCGAGTACGTCGCGTCGGCGGTGTTATTGAATTAGTGCGTACAGAAGCAGAGCGGCGGAGGGCGTGCACCGGCGGGCTGCACCATGGGGGCGCAGCAGGCGAAGGAGCGCGGCACGGCCAGCGGCGCGTCCATGCGCTCGGCGCGCAGCAAGCCGCGCGTGCCGAAGGACCCCCGCATGCTGGGCTCCAACATATTCACGGAACACAGCGGTGAGTGCTCGTCCACGTGCTGAGCGCCAAGCCTGCCAGCAAGGCGTGGCGCTTCCTCGCCCCGGGCGCGCGGCCGTCCAGCCCCGCGGCTTGCATACCAACGACAATGGCCAGGCGTAAACGCAAACTCTTCTAATTTGGGGTCTGTGAAAGTTCTCTTTATTTATTCTTATTGAATTGATTTATGTGTTTTCATTTGTTCCTACACATATACTGGAACAATAACCCCCTACTCAGCCTTTTAAATTGTTTAAGTTTGTAAGAAGCTAATGATACAGGGTCAACAAAAAGCAAAGTTCACATGGGTACTAAATATTTTCCAGGATCAGTACATGCATCAGCATGATCCTATCATAGAGCTGGTAATTCATCACAGTAAATAATGCTACCAGCCTGTTACTCACAAACTGCAGAACAATGTTCTCTTCTTCAATGAGGCACAAGCATGATCTTGAATTCTAGATGAATTAACCAGTTTACCTACTGTTAAATTACTAGGATAGGTTTAAACTAAATGCCCCACAAGATGATGCCGCAAAGTATATGTAGAAAAATTGGAAGATCTGATATCTGCTTATGTTAGTTCATTCCTGTTATATTTACATGATGGACAGATTTCTCACAATGTTCAACATGAGATTTTTAATTACGCATATCAACTATTGATAGCCATTATTTAGTGTACAGTTTAGGCAAATTCATTGCGATACTATATTTGTGTGCACAGTTCACACACACACGCCTAAATTTTGAGTGTAGTGATCGCTTAAACAGTTTTGATAGTACACAGTAGTAGTAGTATAGTTTTCGTTTTGTATAGATTATATTTTTAAGTTATTTGGAAATAATGGTTGAGAAATAAAAGTCTAGAATGTTTGTGTATATTCGTTTAGTAAATTATCACAATAAACAAAAATTATATAGGTAATTTCGTCTCAGAAGCATGTAGTTACATTTAGACATTTATTAACATTGAGGGAAGCATTTTCCATAAATATGAGTAGTTTGCATATTTAGAATTTTGTAGGCCTTACAGACTAAATTTGTAGACGAATTTCTATTCTGTATTTTCATTCCTCTAAGTACCAGGTACTTATTGACAGGTCTGCACTTTCCTCCCATACCTAATATCACTGTAATTTGTAAACATTGTTAAAGCCAATTGTATTTAAAAGAGTAACCGTGGAGTTTCTTGCCGGCTCTTCTCCATAGGAAGTGACAATTTGGAACCGTGCACCTACCTCCTGACGTTTCATAAGTGCCCATGCAGGTTTATGTGAAATGAAATATTTTGATTTGATTTGAGAAACTTAATTTTAACTTCATCGATGTTTTGGTTGGAATTACGTTTTCTTTCTTTCGACCATACCGACGTACATTTTCGACATAATCTACAAAAAATATTAACATCAGTAACTCATAGGCACTGTTGGGCAATCACCGAAATTTTCAATGGCTTGGTTTGTCCAAACTAGAAATTTGGTAACGGGGTCGGGGGTCCCCCGTCGTCAGGAACGAAGTTCCTTACGCCTTTTCTTCCATTCCGAATGTAACGTCATTTACTCTATTCTTTGAAACACTTGAAACTTTATTATGACGTCACTATCGGCTTCAGCTCCTTCGAAAGCCATGAAAACCACATCCATGTTAAATAAAATGAAAATTTTTGCAGTCGCAATTTTGAATTTTTATTTTGTATTCACCATCGGCTTCAGCACTCTCAAAAATGTCAGAAACGACACCCATGATGAAATTTTAACTTTTAGCAACCGTCATCTTGGACCAGACTGCCTCATCCAGAGGCACCTGGTGGAGGTGGCTGTAGGTTTAATCATGTAAAGAAACTCATAGTTATCTAATTACTAACATAGCAGATAAGCACAAATTGTTACCAACTAATTACTAACAATCTATGGACTGTAACATCAGTAAATTTTTTTTTTCATATTGACCTCACTATTGGCTTCAGCACTCACGGAAACCATAAAAATTACGTGACGATTTCTAAAACTTTGCTCCTACTAAGCTCCATTAAACAACGTCCTTCCAAAAATCTTTGAAACATACAATCAAAATATGTATAACTAGCGGACCCGGTAGGCAGACGTTGTTCTGTGGCACTTCACCCAGGTCCAACAAAAGCTAAAAAGGATCCAGGCGACTCAAAAGAAAAAATACATTAAAATCGGACTAGCCGTTTAGGATGAGAAGAATTACGAACACACGCACACCGGTATGACTTTAACACTTTGCAAATAAGCAAAAAAATAAACAATCGAAGTACTTAAAATAAAATTAATACTCACCGGTTCAAAATGTGGTAGTCTGCGTACAATTTCTGGAATATTTTTACGTAGAACACGCTCCTGCGATGCAAAGTGAAACTTCCTCACGCTGGGAAGGCCCGGTCGTTACCGACGGCCAACGGGATCGATTTTGCGCGGTCGATAATATGGTTCACTGACTTTTATTTACGAAATGATTTGTTGTTTATTATAAAAATAAAATTTAGATCCAATGGTTAACTTAAGATTAATATGTAATTTTTAAAATGTCAAAAAAGTGATTTAAAGTAATAGAAAAAAATACTATTTGTGTAGCAGTTTCCTACAAATTACGTTATTTCAATATTTATTTTCTGCTATATTTCGTATAAAAGTAAAAAAAGTGGTTCTGATATCTCCAAGTAGACCATTCAATTATGTTATTTTTTTATGTGCAGAAAGAATCCTTTGTAGTTTTTTGTAACACGAAGCCTTAAATCGTTAAGGCTCCGTGCCAATTTTTAAATAGTATGATATCTTTTATCTGAAGAATAAATCTGACAGTTTGACTTATTTTCTATACAATAGTTGTCAAACTGCAATATTTATTCCTCAGATAAAAGTTATCTGACTATTGAAAAATTAGCCCTTACAACATCTGTGATGTAGACCAGGCAGTCATTGCACCAATACAATAATAATCGGATAGTTTAGGTACATTGCAGTGAACCGATAAACAGCCACCAACAGTTAGCTTGAGATAACTTTACCGATAACTTGGTGAACATTATGACGTAGGTGCATGACAAAACATTGTATTACTTGAGTCAGTATTAGTCATTGGCCAACAACCAGTGCCAAGCTTCAAACATTATCCATAGAAATAACAATATTTATTACCAGCATTTGCCTGCGGCTCCGCCCGCGTGGATGTCCGTTATCGCGTAAAAAAGTAGCCTATCTATGTCCTTTTCCATATCCCAGACTACATCTTTGCCAAATTTCATGACGATCAGTTCAGCAGTTTAGGCGTGAAAGCGTAACAGACAGACAGGCAAAGTTACTTTCACATTTATAATATTAGTAGGAAGTAGGGATTTGTATATTTGTACACATAACATAAAGTCAAACTACACCATTACTTGTTTAAAATGTTTCGCAATATTTTGTACACATTAATTATACAATTAAAAATGCAAACCATAACTTTTTATATATTTGGTATCACACAGTAAATTGAAGTAACTATGTAATCAACTTTAGACAGAAAATGCAGTGTAATATTGAAGCTAGTTCAGTGCAACTTAGTGTTCCTAGTTCACCTTCATTTAATATGATCTCAAATAATTATGTCAGGGCCACCTAAAAGTTGTCTAAAATAGAGTCGCAATCTAAATTTAGCTTTTTTATTTAAAAAAAACCCGTGTACCTAGTCCAAAACTAGACAAATGACAAGGCAGGAAAAAGTCTGGACGGGGTGGAAAACCACACAAATTCCCAGCATAACATGCTTCTCTGCAGTTGTGAACTGTCAGCTCACCCTGAGAACACCCCAATGAATGCTGATCTCTGAACTTTGTGTTATTAAACAAGCAGATAATTGTTTTGTCTTCCCATGGGTGTCGTAGAAGGCGACTAAGGGACTTACTAGAGAATGGGCAGCAGCGTCCTCTTTGCATTTTACCACCATACTGCGATCGCCAACCCGCCTGCTAAGCGTGGCGATTATAGCAAAACCCCCCTTTTGGAGGAGGCCTATGTCCAGCAGTGGACGTCTTTCGGCTGAATGATGATGATGAGATAATTGTTTAATGCAAACAGATTATTGTTAAAAGGGAATTTGTTTCCTAATGCTCTATGCATAGTCATTCTTCTAAATATAAGCTACAGCCACTGCGAATTTTAATATCCTATTATTAAATGAACGCTATACGTGATTTGTTGTTAGGAATAGGTAACTAAAGCGAATGTAATAACTTTTAAGCCCCAGTTCACACAGTGATGATCAATATGATAATACCTATTTTGTTAACTGCGTATGCGTAACCATAACATCACGCCTTGTTTCCCCGAAGGGTTGGGCAGAGGTGTACTGGTAGTATGTAAACTTGCATTTCGCCAGTTATGTTTAAGTCCTATGGAATAGGGCTTATCTCCACGCACAATGGTCCACTTAAAGGACTAAGTGCGGAAACCATACCAAATAACATAGGGTTTATCCCTATTGCCATCAACTAGGGACAAATACAGATTCATTCCAGATATAAAAACCCAAAAAAAAACTTTGCCCAACCTGGGAGTTAAACCCAGGAGCTCAGACTCAGCCGTATCACTTGCAACCTCCAGATCAACGACGGCTTCATATTTAAAACATATTGTACAGCACAGCCGCATGAGAATGGGTGCTTAGTGATTGTAATTTTTTTTCCTGATAACTAATTTGTCTGTAACTTGATAGTATGATGAGGAAGTGACCATATAAACGTTTTTTGTTTTACTTAAACTAGCACAGATCAACTGCTGTCAATTTGTTGGGCTTATTTCTGACTGGCTTTTGCCAGCGACTTCGCCGCGTGTAGGTCGAAAAGTATCCCACGGGAACGTGCTACCGAGATAAAATTATTGTATGTGTTAATCCAGGTTATGAACTACTTGTGTGCCAAATTGCAAACCAATCTGTTCAGGAGTTTTTATGTGAAAGAGTAACAAACATCCATCCTCACAAACTTTCACATTTGTTTTAATTTTCAAATTGGTAGGATAATTCAATTTTATATTGAACAATAACTGTATTAAGGTGGCAAAACAATCTATCAAACATTGGTTAAGGCACCATTCGTGCTGCAAGGCCTACATATTAGAATACAATTGATAGTACTCGTATATAGTTGCCTATTTCCTTTGATGTTTTGATAATAGATAAAAGCAATCACTTGTTGATCCGCAAGTTTAGATCAAGCATAATGTGTGATGTTGTAGTCACACTATAGGTATACAACAATGACATTAGCCTGTCATTGCAACTATGTATCTCATAGATAATATACAGTCTTCCACATCATCAATATAGGCTGGCAGGGACATAGACGTGCAAGCAAATTGTAACTATGAATTCAGCACATGATTCTAGACTGCCGAGCGTATAGTTTTTAGAGGTCAAAATGTATGGAACAGCAAGTTGTGTTTTAGTAATCGACACTATGCACTGTGGTTCATAATAAAAAATAAAAAAACGGTGGTTCATAATCATGTACCTACTGAGTCCGTAGTATCAGGTGGCTCGTCGTTGTAGTACCTGCCACCCAGTATATTGTAAATTATTTGTAGCTTGTAAATATTAGTTTGTTAATTTTTAATAATTTCAAACTAAATTCATAACATCAGGGCCTCAAGTCTGCTATTACTATAGTGCTAGAATGGTCTATCATTGATTTTGTAATTGTTGATTTTGGCAAGTTTGGTAATCTACTAATATAATAGCGTCATTATGACTTTCCAATGGTCAGCCACTGACACTCCATTGAAAGAAATGGCATTTATTGGTAATCTCGTACATAGTGACAAATGAATGACTGACGGCGGTAATCTGCTTAAACTTTGACAGTTCCTAAAATAATATGTAAAAATACATTTATGTAAATGAAATCTAGCATTAATAAATGTTCAAAAGTAGTATTTTTTCGAAAATAATTTCTACTATCGGGTTTTATAATAATGGCAATACGGCAATGCCACTATAACACAATTTTATTAAGAGACCATTGAATGATCAATGATCGACCATTATGAATTTAGCAGAATATGAACTTTTAGCAAAATGACAATGGGATCGTGTTGGAATGACGAATTTATAAAAATAGCAGACTTGGGCCCCAGGCAACAAGAGGGTATTAAGGGTCCTGTAAATAGCGCGACGCGCCTAATAAAGACCAATGTCTATGGAAACTACATGGAAATTCTTTTACAAGTGTCGCTTCGCGCCTGTCTGTAGAATAATTTATTGTTTTAATTGCTGTGCGAAAATAACTGTTGAGACTGGCACAATACATCTTGTCAGAATGTGTTTGACGATTTCTCGACCTCCCTTAGTCGATGTCCACATGGACGTAATAAAATCGCGGCGGGATTTTTTTGCAAACTGGATTTTCTACTGTCGGTGTTGAAAGGAGCTTTGAGAATCTAACAGACTGTAGCGGGAGTCAGTCTCAGAGCGTCGAAAAAACACAGTGTTCTAATTTCAACTCCCGGCGCAAGGCACAGCGCAACAAAATCCCGCCGCGATGTTATTACGACCATGGGAACGTGGGCTTAAAGCTGGCGCAGAATGAGGCGCTTGGACCAGCACCGCGTTGCTATATCTGCTCCACCACATTAATAAATTTTGTATGAAACATCAAATGGTACAAGCGGGCCGTACCGCGATATTTTGTATTGAAATAAAATGTTGTTTTCTTGTAAGGTTTTCTGACGAATTTTTAGTTGAAGTTCCAAATCACTTATCTGACTATCATTGCACCGCTAGACCCAACGCTACTAACTTATTCTTGGTGAGGTTTGCATGTACTGACACTATCAAGCAGGTGGTGTGAGATCAGTGGTGGTCCAGTTGTAACAGCCTCAACAAAGTTGTAGGTCGTGGGTTCATCATATCAAGACAGGCGCTTTAATTTGAGTAAATAATTTCATCACTACTGCTCTCAAAACATGTACAAGACGTGTGACATCCACCAACTCTCACTGGGCCAGTAGATCATTTTCAAAATGATACTATAATGAAGCCTGAGCACTCTATCCACCCAATATAATCAATACATCTATTTCATTTTATTTAATCGACATTTTACGTTTTGTAGATTTCGTTTAATTGAAGTGAAAACTTCATTAGGCGCGTTGAGCTCTTTTTGGGTGAACAAAAATCATGGAACTCGCGTCATCGTCACTGAACGCTTTCCATGAGCTATACCAGGGTGAATCAAAAAGTTCTTAGAAGTGCATATGTTACCGGTAATCTGTATAATTCAGGTATTGTATACAATACCTAGGCAATGTATAGAATACCCATGTATAGAGGCATCCAGGCTATGTATGAAATATAGGAATGAATATTATTGTCTGTTACATACTTTGCCTAGGTAATGTATACATTTCCCAGGGATTGTATAGAATACCTGCTGGTTCACCGGCAATCTGTAAAGTAAATAGATTTGGTCTATATTTATCAATTTTATGTAAGTACCATGGGAGAAACGTACATCTCTATACACCGTAAGGACTATCTTGCTTGCTACACACGGTCGCTATAGTAATACTTGCTAACAGATGTGTTAATCGTGTGCACGTGATTTTTAACCAACGAAAATAAAGGGCCTCCCCCTTTTTTTCTCAATTCGACACGTATATTTTGTTTTCAAATTGTTCAGATGTAAGTTTCCTCTATAGTACTTACCTATAAAATGAAGGACAAATAGGTAAAACAGCTCATGTTTGCTCAAAATTGACTTTATTAAAATTAACAATTACTCATAAAAAATAATCTTTATAAAAAGGTAATGTAGGTATACTAATACTAATTGCAGTACAATAAGAAATTTTACACTCAAAAATATTTATTTATTCTTAGGAACTAACTTTTTAGACACTTTTTGCTCCTAATATTTATTTTATATAATCAATCAATTATTCTTTAAAATAATATTTGTATACCTTTTGATAACTACGGTAAAGTCACAATAAAATTAACGTGAAACTTAAAATTCTTCTGACTTAAGTAACATAATCTAATTTGCTTATAAATAATTAGGTAATAACTATTTAACACTTAGGAAACAAAACAATTCTGTAAAAATAAGAAGTAGGTCTACTGCCTACTAAAAATTTAATAGTAAAAAAATATTTATTTCTATTCTTACATGAGGAACTATTGTGACATTTTGAAGTGCATAAAATTTTACTTTTACGACATAAACACTTTTTAGTATCGCAAAGTTTTTTGCAAGTGCATTTTAGAAATCCCTGACCTGTTCCCGTAGATTGCAGATTCGTTCATATAGTCTAACGGTTGACCATTTACCTCAGAAGGAAGATCTTCAACATTCGCAGGTTCATCAAGAATCTCGAAATTTTGAATAGTCGTGTGTTCATCATTCGCACTTTGAACATTTGAAGCTTCATTACGGATCTCAGAACTTTCTATAGCGGGCATAGTTGATGTTGAGCCTCTAGAGGTTCATTTTGTGTCCGAACTAGATCTGTTGTTAGGGATTCTGAAGCATTGGGAATAGTAGGTGATGACTTAATCACATTTTCTAGATCTTCTTCATTTTCCAGGTTATAAGTATCATTGAGAGGCAAAGATATGCCAACTTTTATTTTAGATACGAAAGGAGCTTCGTAAGGTATTCTTTTGATACCTGAATGAAACGCTCTATTCTTCATGAGTTGTACAAATCGCAGACCATCACTCCAACGTTCACTATCATCATCTTGCATCCAAGTTGTTATTATATTTTCGATGTCCTGCTTTGCTCGTTCGACACTCCCATGACTTTGGGAATGTCTAGGCTTGCCATGGACAGTTTTTAAAGTCGGCCAGTACCTTTCAAGACTACTTACAATTTGGTTTGAAAACTCTCTGCCGTTACCGGATTGAAGGATGTTCTGGATGAGATTGATAGTCAATCAAATCTACTTGACAGCGAGAATTAAATTCGGATGAAAGTATGGGCTTGACGACAGTTCCTTTTTTTATTCCTTTTTGTTTTGCTGGCACGGTTCGCAAAGTTGCAGATATAGTTCAATATCACGGCGAGTTATATTTTTGTATCGTGCAGAAAGCTCCTTCAGCATTCGGTCTCGTCCTCCGTGGCCGATACTCTGATGTGCATCGTGAAGTATTTGAAATAACTCACTATCAGCAACGTAGTATATAATATAGTTATCAGGAGGATTCACAGGAAATAATTATCAATTTGTGTTTTTGACCAACAGTTATCAAAATGCTTCAATAACCAGTAATCCCGAGAAGACTTCTTTTGGGCTGTTTTTGCAATTTTTATATCTTCTAACAACTGTTCATACCGCCGGTCGTCATTATACGTGCGATTTTTAGCACTTGTTGCATCTCTTTTAATTCGTAATTGTGAACGAAATCTTTCTCTCAATCTGAGAGAATCGTTGATTGGCCGCCATTTATAAAATCAATCACGAAACAGAACAAAAAAGAAGGAAAGGCAATGAACTGATTGCACGTTACGCACACAGTCTATGAATGACACAATCGTCCGACGAAGCCGTCTAGACAGGGCAATCGTGCGGGGTGTGAGGGGCGAGACGCGGGTAAGCAGAGCCCGAACTGCGAACAAAACGATGTTAGTAGTTCGGGCTCTAACATTCGGGGTTAACGCGTGTTTGTTTTTTATTTATTTATTTAAAATGGTGCATACGACGTGTGCTGTGAGTGATTGCAAGTCCTCATATCGTATAAATAAAGATCTACGGTTTCATCAGCTTCCACGTACAGAAGAAAGGTTAATAAATCTGTTTTGTTATTGTAGAGTGCAGTTAAAAAAATATATTTATAATGTCGTGCCACGTTGATAACGCTAATAAAATGGCCGACCCGCGTACGGTAAAAAAAGGTTAGGCACAGGTTATCGCACAGGGCATCTGTTTGGAAATCCTACTAATATTAAAATGTGAAAGTGTTGGACTTTTTTATTATTTACTAAAGGTAAATTTCGAGATGGTGGACATAATTTTTTATAAAAAGATATGGATGTCAATTTTGAGTTTAATTGGAGTGCTTGTTACGAAAAAGTCATCCTTTTTGAAATTCAAGATGGCGGGCGTCGTTTTTTCTATAATTTGATTTGGGTGTTAATGGTGCCGATTCTGTTGTCACGAAATTCTCTAAACTAGACTAAAAATCACCAAAATTTAGTTCATTCCTGTCAAACGACGATTTTCAATTCTGAAATTGACTAAAGTGACACAAGTTAACTATATTTTAGTTTGACAGCACTAAGATTGCACTGAGTTATTAGTTTAGTGAAAATGGCAATTTTGCTATTCTGTTGTTGTCAATTTCATTATTCTATTCAACCTAAAATGTTGGTTGACAAACTAAATCTGACTATTTTTAATCGCGATTAAGTAGGTGTGCAATAAAATTAGTTGTCAAAAACTAAAATTCACACCGACACCACGAGTTCTGGTGCAAAAATAGTACTGTTTTTTTTTTCTTTTGCTTATATGTCGAAAATGGTGTGTCCTATCGCAAAAATAATGGAAATTTCGACCCCCTTTACTAAACCTCATACACCTCTAAAACTCAACATATGGGTAATAATTTTTCATATTTTCCATACAAAAAGTGAAAATTCCATAGAAATCACGTCGAGGCTGCCGCCCCTGCGCGCCTCTGGGTCAAAAAAAGTCACGGGGTAGGGCAAACAAGTACCACGTTGCGAAGCCAAAACATACCACGTGCGAGTCGCGATTGTAAAATTCGATTTTAGTTGCGTAAAAATTGTTTTAAATTTAGAGATATTTTTTGCAGGATAGCGTTAAGATTCTCATAGTCAAAAGTAAGGAATTTTAGTTTTAGTTTAGTTAGTTTAGTTCGGTGTACAGACGCCAGCAGGTCAAAATATCCTAAACTGTAAAAATTTCCCAATTGAACATGAACCTTATTCCTTTGTGATAAAGTTGAAAAACTATCAAAGAAATTTCACAGATTGGGGTAGCTTGATGTGCTGGCCTCTGTACAAGAGAATCGGTACCAATTTTAAGTTTAATTGGGGTGCTTGTTACGAAAAAGCCATCCTTTTTCGAAATCCAAGATGGCGGACGTCATTTTAAATGTATTTATAATATGATATGGGTGTCAATTCCGAAGTAATTTTTTTGCAAATCAACATCAATACTGCTATCGATGTTGATCTGCAATAAATAAATAATTTCATAAATATTGTTTACTTGTGACAACCCTGGCCGATGCGTTACTGTCTAGACGATGTCGGCATTCTACCAAAGATCAAAGGCGTCGAACTACTGTATGATTTTATACTGTGCTACGCACGTCCTCCTGTCTGCGTCGCGTGGAGTTTACTGCCTGCCTGCTTTCGTCTTTTTCACACATTGCCGGCTGCGCATTCGGTACTGTATAGAATGCCTAGGCAAAGTATAAAATAAATCATATTTCATACATTACCTAAACATTTTAGGTATTCTATACATTGCCTAGGTATTTTATGGAATACCGGATTATACAGATTGCCGGTAACACATTAAACCTTTTTGGGAGAAGTTCGATATTCAAATTAAAGAATGTCAATCACACAATATTTATGCAAACTGTCACTTGTTTTGTGTCAGTTCGTTCGCACGTAATAAATTGTTTTGTGAAATGAGTTGCTAAAAATTTAAAAATATTACCACTCCCATCGTTATATATATTCGAACTCTGTATCTTTGTACATAAAAACAGCTCTATTTCAAGTACATAATAATGTTGTAATAACAAAAAGTATGTTTTAAATAAAAAAATTGACTTGGCAATCGTACTAAACAATCTAATTTAATATAATATGTATTACTTTTGAGATACATTGTGTTTTTAATTTAAAAAAAAAGCTACATTGTGTGTTCATGCGATGCCAAGCCAATTTATTTATATCAAACATTTTTAACATTGATGTTGATATGGTCACTATAAGATGTTGTTGGGTTAGCTAATTACGTAATAACTTAAGACAGAAGGATCTTTAAGTAGGAACTGATTAATTTGGCCGACTTGGTATTTTAAGGATCTCACAACGTTTTACGATAGAAGAACTGAGTTGCGAGACTTGGTTTTTTTACAGTTTAGGTTTTTGATGGCATAGGTTTAGGTAGTTAAATGAAGGTAAACAAAAAAAAAAAACCACGAATCATAGATGCGAAACCTTTTATTTCAAATGTTAAAATCATGTTATTTATAGTAATTTATGCAAAGACATTATTCTGAATCTGAATCTGATGAACTTTCACATTAATAATAAATTTGTCACATTAATAATAAATCGTTCCGTTGCATCATCAATTATTTTATCTAATTTATACATTTTCTGTTCTTCTTTTATTATATTTATTTTATTAAACCGACTAAACTTAATATCTGCCAGTTCTGTTGCCATACTACATCACAGTTAAACTTTTCAATTTAGCACCGTTATCTAATCCGTTGTATTTTCTAAAAGGTTTGGGGAACCTGTCTTTTTGAACTCTTTACAACAGGCTGATTACAAAATATTACCTATATTATTATAATATTACATTTAACAAACAAATTTTGCTCAAATAGTTACATCTAGGAAGAACAGCACCCTAATTGCGTAACTCACGATTGATCATAATTGGTTTCGTCTTCACAGTTAAACAATATTCATTGCGTTATTTATGTTGTCGAACAGACACATTTTTCGAACATATGAAGCAATGGTTTAACAATCCGTTTCAAAACGATACAGATTATGATGAATCGTGAGTTACGCAATTAGGGTGCTGTTTATGAATGAAAGATAAAGTTTAATACACATTAATAAAACAGAAAACTATCGAATAAATAAAAAATGAATGTAATTTTGTCATACCGTATTTTAACCTTTTGACCGCCACGTCAAAAAAACCACGACGTGCCCTCAGCGCCAAGCTAAAAACTCAACCTTAGATACCTACAAAACAGTAGTGAGTTCCGAATGTTATCGATAAAAACTGACTATTCATTTATTAACGATATTTTTTTGGAACGAAGTTCCTTATCACGCGTTGCGAAAAGGGGCTAGACGGAAAAAATTAAGACCAAAAGTTGTAACGACACTTTTTGCTATAGTTGTAAGCCGTGCGGCGTGCGCGTGTTTCTCTCTCTCTCTCTCTCTCTCTCTCTCTCCGATTATTTTTGTTGAGTGTTTACAGGTTTTTTTGTACATAATAAATATTAAAAAATAATAACAAAATTCCTTTACTAATTAATCGAAAGGAACTTCGTCCCTTGACACCTCTAAGTTTTTTTATAAACTTTAAAATACCTCAAATATAATATACAGGAGTTTTATTTTGTCCCGCTGTGTCCTTCTGTAATGATATGTGTCAAAATTTCGGCATCCTTTATCATTTAAATCCACAATTAAAAACATCAATCGATAAAATCAAGTCAATACCATCACAGCACTATGTTCAATCATGAAGTACTTTTCTGTCGTCCTATGACGACTGTGGCGTGGCCGGCACGGATTTTTTAAATTTTCTCGCCTCTGCACTAGAGGTGTGCAAGCGTTATTTATTAATAATATCGAAATAATAATAGAACTTTTATTTTAATGGTTTGGTATTTATACCCACGACGCACAGTGGGTCGAAACGATGATTTTAGTGACTTAGGGATCAACTTTGTTTTTTTACTTTTTTCTTTATGCGGATCTATAGAACTCATTAACCTCAATAATAATTGTTCTTTTGCTTTTTTTCATAAACTTGCTTGCTTGGTGGAAAAATGCATTTTGTGATATTTTTGTATGGAGTGGATCAAATTAAATTAAATTCCTGCTAAATGTCGAGTGATCCCGCTTGGAAACTATATTTTTCTTAAAGCTTGCCCAGTCTACTATCATTTGATGCTATGAACATTTGCATAAACATGCAACACTGCCAAATAAATAAATAGAAAAAAATTAAAAAATACATTGAATCATTTTTATTTTCTCAAGTTCTTTTTAGTTAAAATTGATGTGGAATAGTAAGTAAAAGCACTTAATAATTCACATAATTAATTAACAACTTACGACATTATATTAAGGTTCATTATTAGCTTAAATTTACTAATTACGAATTACTTAAAAATGTGGATATCATTTATCTATAAATTTCTATTGACTGTAATTCGCTTGACTTTTTACTTTATAAAACACAATGTTTTTCACTTTTAGTCATTACTTTAATGTTAATGAGGGTAGTAGAAATATTAGTAAACATTTGATTGTCACTGGAAGTATAAAATTACCATATTTATTATATATTTACTAGTGTTCGTTTATTCGTACTACTATTAACATCTATTGTGGTTGTGATCGTCCCTTTTCGTTGTAATGGAAAATTTAGTTAACAATTTAGATTTATTTATGATTTTAAGAGAGCAGCTTAAGTCGCTGTCAGATAGTAAAAAACTCTTCCAATATCTACAAAATAAAATAAACGTGACGCAAGAGAACAGTGCTAAGCTCCAAAAATTCTGTACGTGCTTTTGTTCAAATTTAAGTGCAAGATGGGAACGAAGTAGTCGCACGTTAGCACCGTTTTTAAGAAGAAATGGTGATTGGTTAGAAAGTGCGATAAACTGGCCCGAAGGAGTAATACCTAAAACTGTGAACACTGAACAGGAAAAGCTCGAGATTTGTGATATTGAAGATGTTGAAAATCTACCACCATCTGCTACAGAAGCTTCAACATCTACATTTACACCTCGAAAACCTTTCGAAGAATTGGGCTCCAGGCAAAAACGAAGACGCGTTGATCAAATAAACCAATCGCTTTCGTTATCTCCGGATGAACTGAAAGCTACTACAATTGCTAGTTTAAGAAACACTGGAAATGAGGATGTAGGAAAAATAATGAACCATTTGCTAAATCACCCCGAAAATCTAGAAAAAGTTAAGCAGTTTTTTTTTTTTTTTTTGGTTGGGAAATCATCAAATAACTTCTCCCGCTCTGGGTGGAGCAGGAGGGCGTGTCAGACTTTTACTGACTAAAACCCACCCGTGTTCCTTCATTAGCCCGTATGCCAGGGGCTGTGGTATCTCTTTCAAACGAACCCGCACCCCTGACAGGCATCGGCCCTTGCGGGCCCCATCATTTTTTGTGCTCACATCTCTTTGAGGCGCGCGTGGAACACAACGCGCCGTCGACTTGGGCTTGGTCCTTGGCGGCTGGGGTCGCGAGGGCGCATATGCTGCCTCTCCCTCACGTGCGCCGCCTCCCTCTTCGCGAGCATCACTGCTTCGCTGAAGGAGGTGACGGCTCCCCATGCCCTCTCGCTCCGTACCATGGCCTGGACCAGGGCCGGACGCGAGAGATCGCCGCCGATCGCCTCCACGAGGACACGGCGGTGCTCCGCCCAAGCAGGGCAGACCGACACCGTGTGCTCCACAAGTTAAGCAGTGTTTAAGTGCAAATAAAGCAAACAGTAGTACATATTCACCCGATAAGGCACTGGCTTTATTAGTTTCACTTAAATTAAGTAAGTGGCAATATATAAGCCTAAGAGAAGCAGCCAGTGAAAATGGGTCTGATTTATACCCTTCTTATTATAAAATTAAGCAAGCAAAGTCAAAATGTTATCCAGGGAAAGAAGACATAACCATAACTGAAGAAGGAGCTGCTATTAAACTACAAGCATTACTCAACTTGACGGTTTCTAGGCTTTTAGATGTAATTGCTTTGGATTTGGACTCGGCAACAGAGTTACTACTTATACGCAAATGGGGCTTTGATGGAGCCTCAGGTCAAAGCAATTACAAACAAAAGACTGAGAAAGAGTTTGATGACTCTACTATATTGATGGCCAGTCTAGTTCCTATAAGGCTTCAACAAATTGATGGAGCAATTGTTTGGGAAAGCGACCGACCATCATCGACTTTCTATTGTCGTCCGATAATGTTTAAATTTACCAAAGAAACCCAGACAACAGTGGCAACTATAAAGGGTAACATAACAGAAGAAATAGAAAGACGTCTGCCAACAAGAATCCACCAAGTAGAAGTTAAGCATCAATTGTACCTGACGATGATAGACGGCAAAATAACATCATATTTGTCGGACACATCTGCAGCTGTCTGTGATATTTGGAAGGCAAAACCGTTAGAGTTGAACAATTTAGAGGCATTTTCTCAAAGAGAAAAAAACGAGGAAATGTATCAGTATGGTATGTCATCCTTACATGCCTGGATAAAATGCATGGAGTGCTTACTTCATATCGGTAAATATAATTTTATTACTTCACATTTTTTCATGTTTGTAGTTTCCTGTGAGATTATTTTTAAGTGACATTTCTATTTTTTTTGCAGCTTATCGTTTGGACTTCAAAAATGGAGTTGCAGAGGCGACGACAAAGAAAAACTGTCCCTTAGAAAGAGTGCTATACAGCAAGCATTTAAGAGGGAATGCGGTTTACTCATCGACATAGTCAAACAAGGAGTAGGCACAACCAATGATGGCAATACTGCCAGAAGATTTTTCAGGGATGCAGCAACAACAGCCCGCATAACTGGGATTCGTGAAGATTTGATAGAAAGGTTTCACGTGATTCTTCAAACCGTTGCATCTGGAGAGCGCGTGGACCTTTCAAAATTTTCCGAATTTTGTAAAGATACGGCAGAATTGTATGTTACCTTGTATCCCTGGTATTATATGCCTTCCAGTGTACACAAATTGTTGGTACATGGGAGTGACATAATAAAGAACTTTGGTGTCATACCTACAGGGAAACTGTCGGAAGAGGCAGCGGAAGCTCGTAATAAAGATTTTAGGAAATATAGAGAGAGTAATTCTAGAAAGGTAAGTAGAACGGCGACAAATGAGGATGTTTTACACAATTTTCTTTTGTCGTCTGATCCAAAGATCACAAGTCTACGGCCTCGATTGGCGAAACAAAATAGAATGGTTCTCTCTCCAAAAGTCAAAGAGCTTCTGCTGAGTTTTCCTTCAGAATCCGATTTAGATTTTATTGATGTAGATAATTTACAAGATAGTGAATAACATTATTGATAGATTGTAAGTTTCTTGATTTTTTTTATTAGTTTGTATGTCATGACTGAAAGAAAATAGTAAATTTGTTGTTTTATACAGGGTAAGTTTTTATCCAGTGCGCAAATTTTAATCATGAGTTCAGCATATCATTGTAGACCCCCTACCGCAGAAATTTTTGCCGGTTATACAAAAAAAAATCAGCTGTTTCATAGAAAAGTGTAATACCTACGCGGTCAAAATGTATGGAACAGCTGATTTTTTTTTTGTATAACCGGCAAAAAAATTCTGCGGTTCTAGAATGATATGCTGAATTCATGGTTAAAATTTGCGCACTGGATAACAACTTTTCCTGTATAGTTAGTTTTAAGTTTTTACCTTTAGTAAATTTGTATTTGCATGTAACTTTACTTACTATTCAGTATTAAATCTAATTTAAAAGATTTTATAAGTTCATTAAATAAATAAGTAGAAATGAATAGATCCACATTTTTAAATAATACGTACTTAGTAAATTCAAGCAAATCATGGACCTTTAAATGTATTGTCGTTAGTCTTTAAGTAATTATGTGAATTATTAAGTGCTTTTACTTACTATTCCATATCAATTATAACTTAAAAGAATATAGATACAGGCTGTGCCTAGTTTGGGACCAACGATATCTCAATACTGTAGTTTTAATGTTGAAATAAACGATTTTTACTTTTACTTTTTACTATTTATTTAGCAGTGTTGCAACTTTATGCAAATGTTCAAATCATCAAATGATAGTAGACTGGACAACCCCTAAGAAAAATATAGTTTCAAAGCGGGATCACACGCCACTAGGCAGAAATTTAATTTAATTTGGTCCGCTCCATACGAAAAAATTGGGTCCGGAACGCGCTCTGAGACCGCTCAGTCGCGCCCTTAGTAATTCTGTTTAAAAAATACTTTAAAATGTTACTACTCTCACTGATTTGATAAACACAAGTCTAGTATAGTGCAAAACCACAAATAATTCAGTTTCTGTCCTCCATGAAGTGAAATTCAAACTATAATAAACAGTGATAAAATAAATAAAAGTGCCGTATCATCAGTGACTAGCCCGCGAGTGCACCGAATCCTGACGCTTGTGTGAACGTCTTAAAAGTGAAAGTCCTGCGTATGCGCAATCCACATCGCTCTGTCAGTTCTACCAACTTCCAGGCGGCGAAGTTCGCAGTGCGTTCCAGCGACGAACATATGCGAATTTGTCGCATCCATAAATCCGACTGGTGGCGCCACCCCGACGATAAAAAGTACTAAGTAGACACCGTCGAACGCAACCGCGAACTCAAGTACTTCTAAGTACCTCCGTGTTTGTTTCCAAATACGGTTCCTAAATTCACTCAAAATGCAAAGAACTCCACCCAAACAGTCATTGTCTGAATCAGACTTGCCATCTGCTTTGATTCATAATATAGAAGGTAGTAACGTCACCGCACGGAGCAACAAGCGTCAACGCATCGAGGATTCTCCAAATAAAGAAGGAGACCTTGACCAAGCGCCGGCATTCGGTGCCTTCAAAACGGAATTACTGGAAATTTTGACAAACTGGAAGGCCGAGCATGAATTGTTCCTGAACGGAAAAACGATCAAGAAGCTACTTTTTCCAAGCTGATCAGCGATGTTGCTGTTCTCAAAAAGCAATGCCTTTCCATCGAGAAGGCTAATTCTGAAATAGAACGTAGTTTTATCTCTACAACGTGTAACGGAAAGGGTATATACATACCAAGGGCACAACTTCTTTGGATGATATCAAACGATATTGGAAGGGTTTTATATTCCTAGCTCTACATGTTCGGAAGTCATGAGAATTTTTAATACATTGATACCAGAAACCGAACTTTTCAAATTGAATTAAACACATCACTAGCACTAAGTCAGCTGATCGGTGTCAGCGAACTATTTGTGAGTAAAAATAAACCTCTTACTCCTGGTACTTCTGAATAAAAGGTTCCGCATGTTAATTTTTTGTTTACAAAATATTATTACAGATTTTTCCTTAACTTTGTTTATGTTTGTGAACTAGCTACAATACAATTAATTTGTCTAGGTAGGTATCAACATTTAACGAAATAATATTTAGATACCTGCTCGCATTGTCCGGTATCATTTACACACCTGTTGGTTTTTTACGTAGTAGTCCTTTTGTAGAAGATTACTTTGTTGATAAATTATCTACATAGTAATCTTCCACCCACCTTACCACTGTACCTACAACACAGTAAATACCGAATTCAAGAACAATATTCCTGTAAATTTCCTTACGGTATTCCTAACCTTTTGTTTTGGTGGCCTTAAGGATGAACGATGTTTTGCTTTAAATCGATTTTTTTATTCGATTCACAGATCGAATCCAGTGCTTTTGAAAGAATCGATCTTCTAAAAATTCATTCAAAAACCTTACCTATTGAATCAATTTGCTTGAAGATCGCATTAACACGAATCGGTTTGATAAATCGTCAGCTCGTACAATTAAATCGATCATAAAAATCAGAACCTTACGTGCATCCTACCAGGAATTAATTGCTTAAATAATCATTAATATTTGCCATTAGAACTTAGAATAGAAAAAGGATTTAGTCACAATTTATGTCCAACTGAACCCAAAAAAATATTTAAATTCACCTCTTCGCAGCTTATTCTTCTCCTAGTACAAATAAATTCACAGTGGGTTCCGTTCATAATTTTTAAAATAAGGGCATTGAAAAAATCAAACAAAATAAAAAAGAGTGCGCTTAATAAAATGGGCCACGAGAGTGGTTGGGGGCGTGTGTACCTATTTATTTATTTATTCCGATAATAACCACGGCGTTCGTTGGTTTAAAAAAACCACAGTTTAAACCGTTGCGGCTATGATTCAAATGTAGTCAATAAAAAATGTCGCAAAACTGCATCTAATTTTGGAAAGAAATTAATAAAAGTACTAGGACCGCATGAGTAACAGGAATTGTTACTGATGAATTGAAAATCGTTTGCTCACAGAACCCTGATTACGACATTACACACACAATGTAATTATCATAATGTGTGTAAACCCAATGGGTTAGGGTCTTAGGGTATATTAACCAATTGCAGTCTGTCCAATTACTCCTGGTAAATACAACTTCTAATTCAGACTTCCAACGAAATAACGCGGCCCAATCATATGATCTTTGATGGATTGAAATTAATGATTTTCCGGAGTTGCGGGAATTTCTGGGGTTGCTAGAATGTTCTAACGATATAACGCGGCCCCGGAATGCAAGGGCAACTAAAGGAACAGAAAGGTTTTCAGTCAGTAGATACCTACTTCCACGCCACCCAGGGCGGGGTAGGTATGTAAAATAATCTTAAATTCTTGAACAATATTTTTTAATAGTAGTGGACACTAATAGGACTAGCTACCCTATAGGTTAGGTAGTAGGGTGGGTGCACCAGTGCCACACCAAGAACCAGTAGTACACCATTTCTAACTTCACATCAAAATATTAACCTTCTGTCGAATTTCCCGCCATTTTTTTAACGTTTGGTAGCATTGCCGTACTTCTATCAATCGTTTAATAATAAATCAAAACGATAAACACGCCATCTACATCAATAAAAAACGCATGATTCGAAACGACAATCGTTCACTTCGTTCCGGGCGGCCATATTAGTAAGCTACACGTCGACGGTAAGTTTTTTGAATCTTTTTAAATCTTAGTTTATAACAATCGATGTTACTTATTTTTCAATTAACTGCGTAATACGATGTGTAAAGCAATAAAATTACGTCTTATTTAATCAGAAAATGCTAATTTAAATCAATAATTGTCATTGGTAAACTAATGGAACACGAATTCTATGATTTTCCAGTAATATTCCATTTGGTCTACAACTGGTGATTTAGCTTTTTGATAATTTGTTTATTTTTTCTTCTACATTTATATTTATCTAATACATTGCAATAAATTATTATAAAAATCTCTCAAAATATCCACAATGTT
This sequence comes from Polymixis flavicincta, assembly GCA_949987655.1. Taxonomy (NCBI): domain Eukaryota; kingdom Metazoa; phylum Arthropoda; class Insecta; order Lepidoptera; family Noctuidae; genus Polymixis; species Polymixis flavicincta. The sequence continues at coordinate 721,688 of OX465171.1, read as the reverse complement.
CCTGTTGTAGACCAGTGGTTTATTACTGGTAATATCTATACTACGAGTTTGTACCAGTAATTGACCACCAAATTTTTTTTACAGACAATGCCGCCGAAAAGAACGTTTTTCAATTATAAGGAGGAAGATGTATTTATGCGATAGAAGAGAAGATCGCAGTTCCAACCTTGGCTAATAGTCGAGGTTTTTATAGAGTTCCTGAAATGGATAAATTTATGCCAAAAATTTAATAAGTTTTAGTTTTTTTATAAGTACTTACATTGTTTTTTTTATTTGATTTGTTTTATAATTTTTTATTCATGTTAATTAATAAATATTTTATTGCAAGTTATGATTATGACACTTGAGTAAGTGGTATGAATCTCTTGATAATTATATAGTAATTAAATTCGTTTTGAGGCTTGTAGCATTTAAGTATTACTTGAAACTTGTAGACTGATGAAAAGTTGTGATGATTGTTAAGTACAAAACTTGTTAGTATAACTAATAATAATTTTCTTCATTAAAAGCAATTGTTTTATTTACTGGTTCACTATTGGCACAATGTCTGGTCTATTGCTGGTACAATCTGGTCAACCTTAGGCACATTGCGACTTTCCACATTCATTTTTAAATGAAAAGAAACCTAATAGTTATTAAGAAAATCCGAATAAGCCATATGATTCTACGGTAGACTAGAATTATGTTATTCTTTTTTTGCAATGGTTGTTGTAATATTTAAGTCACAACATTAAAATTACTTTCAAAATGTCGCTTAATCGGTTTGTTACTGGTACACCCACCCTAGTCATTTTAACGAAATAATATTTAGGTACCAGAAAAGCAGGGACTAGGAGCTTTATTTAGCATTATTCTTATATCTTATTTATTGTTTTGCTCGTCAGTCGTATTCTTTTCCGCTTCTAGTGCACTCGTTTCTATCCCTGTGATACGCGCATCGGTTAAGTTCGGCTACACCTAACAATTTCTTTTTAGTTGTGTTTGCAAAATGTCGTTAAGTAATAGCGAATATTACGAAATGATGATGTGTGTCGGAGCAGAAGATGGTAATTTGCGAGCTGCCCGAGAACTGTACCGTCGCCGTTTTATTGCGGGTAGACCAGATGCTGAGCGTCGAGAACTGCCTTCGTCGGCATGTTTTAGTCGGATGGTACATCGTCTGTACCAAACTGGGTCATTCCACGCACCTGCTTCAGAGGGTCGCCCGAGTACTACCGATCCAGAATTTGAAGAAGCTGTATTGGAGCATTTTGAACTCAATCCACGCACTAGCACACGTCGAGCTGCATTAGCGCTGGGTGCCTCTAACCACATGCAGGTATGGCGAGTGCTGAGCAATGACGGTCAGCACCCATACCATTTCCGTCGCACCCAGCGAGTGCACAAGCGAGAGCACAATCGCTTTGGCGGCACGCCGCCAAAGCGATTGTGCGGTGCCGCGGCGGCAATTTTTATTTCGTCAGTTTCTGCCGACAAAGAACACCGCCTGCGGTCGGCTACTAGGGTACTAGGCGCGCAGAATTGCGGAAGAGATTTATCGTGATATTGGCAAGTAACGTGGAAAGTTATTGACCTACGTAGTGCGGTGACACGTTTGTTATGATTTGAATTTAAGAAACCTAAGAAACCAAAAAGTTGGTATCAATTTTTAGAGTATTTTATTTTGAGCTGAAACTATGTATAGTGATTCTTTACCAGCTGTTATCTTTAGTGCTTAAGGATAACAATAGGGTTTCTGTTACACGCTGTATAAAACAACAATCTGAGGACACATCTACTAAGGTTTCAACCTTGGAAAAAGAAAAAAACGCGCACGCCGATATAATTAGCCACTTGCAGAAGGAGTTACAGGTTTTACAAACACAGCCAAGCCATGTCAATGTCAAGATTGAAGAGAAACAAAGGAAAACGATTACTGACCTTGAATGCTCCGTGTCCCACCTCAAAGAAGAAATAAATCTGCAAGCACAGGTCGCCTTGTCCTATGAGATTGAAATAATGGGAATAGCTGAGTCCGCGAATGAAAACTTACAGCACATCGCCTCATTGACAGCTACTAAGATCGGAGTAGAGCTCAAAGACACCGATATTGACTGGGTGACACGTGTTAGCACAGTTAGTGACCATACCCCTAAATTGCCACGACCAATAATTGTGCATCTGTCCCGGCGTGCCAAGCGGAGCGAACTCATCAAAGCGTCAAAATCCAGACGTAATTTAAACAGCACCGATTTAAAAATAGAGGGAAGCACTAGCAAAGTTTATATCAACGAACATCTCACCAAGCAGAATCGACTTCTTTTTCGCGAACCAGGTCCAAAGCTACTGAGAGCGGTTGTAAGTTCTGCTGGGTTAAGAACGGACAAATTTACATTCGGAAGAAGGAAGGTGCACCAGCTATTCGACTTAGCAATTCAGCAGACATCGAGCAACATCTCACCCAGGCAAGCCAAAAAGTGTTCTCAGCACAAGATGCACCACAAACAAATAGGCAGTCTGGGAATCTTGCTTAGACTCGCAGATCATATTTTGCTATGTGATACGTGTTCTGCTGCTACGTTTGCCTTGATTTCTGTTCTTAGTTTTTTAGTTTTAAGTCACTTTCTAGTTATTGTTTCAATTTCATGTCCTGTAAATTTGCTGCTGTCACACAATTATTCTTCCGTTGGACACGTTTGTACACATTTATTATACACTTCACGCAAAATAATACATCCAAATGCCAAACATGTCATTGTAGGTCCCAGTGGTATCGTAGACTTAGTGACAGAAGCAAACATGGTATCGTACATTACCTATTTCTTTACGGTCTTTCTCCGTGGATAACTTAATAGTTCATGAGAATATAGAAAAATCTCTATGTATTACCTGTCACTTATTGGACGAGCTGGAACACTGCCAGGACCTTATAACAAAGGCCTATAACCTAAAGATCATTACAATAAATATCAGAAGTGTGCAAAATAACTTTGATCACTTCGCTGTAGCCTTAAAACGTTTAAATATCGAATATGATGCAATGATACTCACAGAATGCTGGTTGAACGAACATTCTGTCATAAGAAGTCTTGATGGATATAATTCATTTCGAACAACGAAATACATAAATAAAGCTGGAGGTGTCATAATTTATGTAAAGGAATGCCATGAAGTCGTTATAACCGAGCCTGATATAAACGATGCAAACTGCCTTATGTTTCGTCTTGGTGGCCCTATTAATCTCCTCGGTATATACCGGTCCCCTTCTTTTAGTAGTTTAACAAACTTCTTATCGTCACTAGATGAGCACTTGAGTCAAGTAAAGTCAAAATCAGTGCTGGTAATGACGGGAGATTTAAACATTGACATACTAACGGACAATCCAAGTGGAGACAACGCCTAGTACCAATACCTAATGGCACAGCACGCACTGCTACCTGCAATCACAAAGCCAACTCGAGGAAACAGCTGCCTAGATCATTTTTACGTAAAAAGCTGTGGCTCAGTCATTTGTTGCTAAAACCTCGTTGACAGATCACGATATTGCTATGGTTGGAATCAGTACTAAAACGGAAAATAGTAGTAAAAACATCAGAAAAGTCATCCAAAAAGTCGACCACGAAAAGCTGAAATCAGATCTTGAAAACGAAAATTGGTCAACTGTCACACGTAGTCAAGATGTCAATGATGCAATCAAAGCCTTTGAAGATATCCTCGGTGCGGCCACCTTAAAAAACACCAAAATATCCAAAAAAAGTCGGAGAAAGTTTATAATGAAGCCTTGGATTACACCCGGTTTGATGCGTTGCATGCGCTTCAAAGATAAATTACACTTGCAAATCAGACAAGACCCAAATAATGAAACACTGAAACTTTCTTACACGAGGTACAGAAACGTCCTGATCGATCTTCCGAGGAAAGTAAGGAACAATTACAACAGCAGACAATTGCAAGAAAATCAACATAACCCTAAAAAGTTATGGAGCTCTATTAGAGAGATTACCGAGATGCCAAAGAAAAAAAGCGCTCCCCCAGAAGAAATACTCACTTCCGCTAGATCCATCAAAGGATCTTTGAACCACTGCAATAGTTACTTTGCTTCGGTAGGAAAAACCTTGCAGACCAGATATTGCAGAGTCTGTCCACGACTGAGGAGGATTTAGCCAGAAAAATCAGGTGTAAAGTTTCAAACAGTAACTCCAAATTTCTGGCGCCTACTGTCATACACGAAGTGGAGAGAATCATTCTCAATTTAAAAAGTGAGAGCGCTCCTAGAATCGACGGATACAGGGCAACACTGATCAAATTCATAAGGCACTCAATATATATATACCTTTTACACACATCTGTAACACAAGCATGTCAACAGGAGTCTTCCCGGACAAATGGACTGCCTTGGTGTCTCCAATACACAAAGCAGGGCCGAAAGAGACTCCTGATAATTACAGACCATCCTTACTCAGCATTTTCTCTAAAATACTCGAGAAAGTAATCAGCAAACGTATCGTGAAGTTTACTGAAGAAAACAACTTATTATCGGAACGCCAATTTGGGTTTAGACAGGGAAGATGCACAGAAAACGCTGTCGAACTCTTAACCAACATTGTTTCTGGGCACATTGACCAAGGCCGACGATGCTTGGGCGTATTCATAGATCTCGCAAAGGCATTCGACACAGTCTCGAGTGAAATACTACTAAAGAAACTGGAGTCGCTTGGTATAAGAGGAGTCGCCCTAAGCTGGTTTCGTAGCTACCTAACTGATCGTCGGCAGTGTGTTAGAGTCGAAAATCAGATGAGCAATGATTTAAGTGTTTCTTTTGGTGTACCGCAGGGGAGTCTACTGGGCCCGACTTTATTCACAATTTACATGGATGACATTTTAAGGAATGAAATTCCTAACGCTGACTTGGTTTGTTACGCTGATGACACAGTTATCATTTTTCACGGCGCCTACTGGAATGAAGTCCATGAGAAAACCGAGTCTGGAATGAGTACGTTAGCTAACTGGTTGGATTTAAATTTACTCACGCTCAATGAAAAGAAAACGAAATACATAATTTTTAGAAAAACGAATGCCACTAAAGTTCCGGAATGGAGTTTAAAAATACACAGATGTAATTCTAACGACCTTCCCGGTAGATCTGTTTCCACGTTTCTGTGTAACGAAATTGAAAGGACTGATCACCTAAAATACCTCGGAGTGACATTAGATCAGCATCTCTCTTTCAAACTACACATTACGCTTATGGCAAAACGAGTTCGTAGACTGATCTACGTTACAAAGCTACTACGTGAATGTGCTTCTACCGAAACTCGTAAATTAGTTTACCTTGCTCTCTGTCAATCTCTACTCCAATATTGTGTAACAGTTTGGGGTGGGGCCGCCAAAACGCATATGTTAGAGCTGGAGAGGGCTAACGTTCCGTGTTAAAAGTCATGCTATTCAAACCCTACCGTTACTCTACTGACAGATTATATAGAGAGGCAGCACTTCTTGGGGTGCGCAAACTGTACATATTTACCGTTACAACTAGAACGCAATTAAAAGTGTCGAAAAGAACCGATTTAATCGCCCTTCAAAGTAAGAGAAAATTCGAACCCAGCTGTCAACTCTGCGTATGCCCAACGTCTACCATCATTCCTACACACTCATATCTACAATAAAGTAAACTCGGTACTTAAGATGAACAACTTCTCTTACATCCAAATGAAACACACTGTGAAATTATGGCTCTTATAACAATCTTACACCTCTTCTGAAACAATTCTTAGTATAAACAAATAAAATCAACTTACCCAATGCAGAGTCATGAACACTCACCACCCCACACACACACGCGCGCACACACACACACACACAAGTAGTAAGTAAAATACAACATAGAACAGCAGCAAAATAAAGAAATTAAACCAAGTCTGATCTTTCATAAATTCATTTTATATAGGTAATAGTTTTCTTACCTGAATTTTGTTTTTTTTTTTGTAATTTTTTAATTTTAGTTTGCAGTCTCGAAGAGGCTATCCACTAATTTAACTGTTGCCAATTTCAACTTTTATTTAAAAATAACCCGAAATGTTCTAAATGTAAAATGGTGCCCAAGATACAGGCTGTGCTTAGTTTGGGACCAACGATATCTCAATACTGTAATTTTAATGTTGAAATAAACGATTTTTACTTTTACTTTTTACTATTTATTTAGCAGTGTTGCAACTTTATGCAAATGTTCAAATCATCAAATGATAGTAGACTGGACAAGCCCTAAGAAAAATATAGTTTCAAAGCGGGATCACACGCCACTAGGCAGAAATTTAATGTAATTTGGTCCGCTCCATACAAAAAAATATCAAAATGCTTTTTTCCACCCAAAGGAGCAAGTTTAGGAAAAAAATTATCAGACAAATTATTATTGAGGTTAATGAGCTCTATCGATCCGCATAAAGACAAATTTAAAAAAGAAAGTTGATCCTTAAGTTACTAAAATCATCGTTTCGACCCCCTGTGCGACGCAACGGAGTAGTACCTTTTTTTTTTTTTTTTTTTTTTATTACGGGGGGAAATCCTCATGGATGTCCTCCGCCCCGGGGAGGGCGGAGGGGTCTGTCAGACTCTTACTGACTAAAACCACCCCGGTGTTCCGTCTCTCACTTACGCCGAGGATCACGGGAACTAGTAAGTCTTCCGCGATCCCCGGCTAGTGCCGGCCCGCCTATGCGGGCCACCTCGCGATAGGGGGGAGTGAGGTGTTAAACTCCCCCCACATCAATGAGTGGCGCGCGTGGAACACTACGCGCCGCCATCTCGGGTCCTAAGAAGTAGGGGGCGACGGATTCCCCAGTCCGTCGCCCCTGGACCCATTTAGGGGGGCTGGAAGAGGGCGTTATCCGCCCTCCGCCGACGCCCGGTGCGTCTGCTGCGGATCGGGTTAGCGGAAGCAATCTCCCGCTCCCTCTCCGCAGCCTCCTTCTGCGAGATGACTGTTTCGCAGAAGGACACCACCGCGTCCCAGGATTCCTCGCTGTCGACCATCGAGTCGACAACGGCCGGCAGCGACAGGTCACTGCCTACTCCTGAGATGAGGGCACGGCGCGGCTCCGTCCAAGCGGCACACTCTGCCAGCGTGTGCCACGCCGTGTCCTCCCGACAGTCGACGCAGTGGTGACACCGAGCGTCCGGCTCCCTGTTTATGCGACACAGGTACTTCCCGAAGCAACCATGCCCCGAGAGCACCTGTGTCACCCGAAACGACAGGGAGCCGTGCCTCCTCCCGAGCCAGCGCTCGAGTACTGGCCGGATCGCCCCGATGGTGGCGGAGCCGGCGGTAGGGCGTGAAAGTCAGGGACCCGACGACGTCGCCTCCGGTATCGGGTGTACTGGCGTCTGACCGCCACGCACTCGACACGTAGTCGCGCGATCTCGGCAGACCACCAGTACACCTGGCGCCTTCCCGATTGCGTGTGGACGCGGGGCATGGACGCGTCGCTGATTTGCGTCATCGCCCCGCGAAACCACAGCGCCTCCTCTTCGACGTCGACGGGTCCAACCGTCGCCGACTCCCGGATCCAGGCCTGGACAATAGCGGCCTCCTCGAGAACTTCCCTGTCGATACGCTTACGCGCCCAGCGCGGGCCGTCCGTTCGCGGGGCCGATGGACTGCGGCCGCCTGCGGTCTGGGCGGAGACGTCGAAGCGGATATATCTGTGATCCGACAACGTCTCCACCTCCACCGCGACACGCCAGTCGCGGACACGGCTCGCGACAGCAGGGCTAGCGAACGATACGTCCACGATCGAACCGCCCCGCTGCCGCACGCACGTGTATACCGAGCCCCGGTTTAGGACGACCAGGCCAGTGGTGACCACCCACTCCTCCAGCGCCTCACCCCTAGCATCGGTCACCGGGGATCCCCACGCCGAAGACTTGGCGTTGAGATCCCCTAGTAACAGGACGGGGCGAGGGTGGAGTCAACGGAGTAGTACCTAGTTTAAGTTTGAGGTAAGAGGTTGTATGTTTTAGTTTGTGTGGGCCGTTATCTTGTAATGTATTTATTAGGTGCTCATTACTCATATTACTTTCACCCGTCGTTATTATTACAATTTAATAATAAGGTGCACCTCTATTTAAAACTTTCCGCGTTTGACGTCAGGGGATTGACAGACGACAGTGGCGTTCCAGGCAGTGACAATTTGACAGCGTGATGAGGATGGGCATTATGGTCATTATGATTTATCGATAATCAACTGACACCGACATATGGTGAGCAGATAAATAGCTCGGTTTAAAAAAAATATCATGATTTCTCAATTAAAAAACTTCAATATCAACGTTTGTATTTAAATTTTGTAGAATAATTTTTAAAAGCCTTTTGTTTCTTTTACATTATTTGACTTATAGGTTATTTATACCAATTTTCGAGTTAATCAAAACACACAGTAAAATCGTCCCTTGTAAAATTAACTACCATTTCTTACCCCTTAAGGGGTAGATTTTCGAATAACCCTGATACACGTTATTCTTTATTTTTGGTTTTAGGTATAAATACTGAGTTTCGAGTTAATCAGACAGCGCGTTAAAATTCTTCCATATAAACGTTGTCACCCCCCAATCCCCCTTTAGGGGGTAGTTTAGAAAAACAATAAACAACCAACTTTATAATTTACTTAGATTATTATTTGTGCCAAGTTTCAAGTTTATTGACTCAAGGAATATGATTTTTCATACAAACAAAATCCCCCCTTTTCACCCCCTTAAAGGTCGAATTTCCAAAAATCCCTTCTTAGTGCTCCCCTACATTATAAAAGGAAGCCGTGTACAAAATTTCACGTTCCTAGTCCTAGTAGTTTCGGCTGTGCGTTGATTGATCAGTCAGTCAGTTAGATTTAAATATTGTCCCGTGACACAATTTACATCAATCATTGAACTAACGTGTCTGTAAACTTTTAAGCTGACTACCAACCACCTGCAAGCTTGCTCGCAATATAATTTTTCATCACGGCTGAGCCTCTCTCTCTGAAATATTGTCTATGTAAACTAAGAAACTCTAGGCTTCCTTTTTAAAAAACTTTGTTATGTACTTATTCTAATGTTTTATTTACTTGTTGGTGACATCAAGACATGCATTTGTATGCCATTTGTGTTCGATGCGTGCTAATCGTCAACTATCAAAAACAACAACAAAATGTTTTAAGTGGACAACCAGACACAGATGAACATGCTGAACTCGTAAATCAGTAGCTTTACATCTCAATAAATAGAGGATTTAATTCGTGTTATAGGAAGAAATGCAGACTTAATGGATTTTTAAATGCAAACGAGATGACTAATTACATTTTTCACTATTGGATAGGTCTCTATGTATTAAATTAGTCATTATTATATTTTTGTTTTATTTTATCAAATCAGGACAATGTTATGTTCTAAGTCAAAAGTATTACTAAGTTTGATGTCGGTGCTATGTCACTCCTTTCTTTTATAGCCAAACAGCCTAGAATAGCATTGTAACAATATACAGCACTCATTAAATATTTCTACAATTATTATAACTGCAATTAACCTAAAGTTAGGTAGCTAACCTAAATGTAATAATTGTGTATAGATTTAAACCGAGAGTGGGTGTTACACGGGCATTCATTAGACATGACCTTTGTCTTGTCCATGTTCATTTTAAGACCCACTCTTTCGGAAGCTCTGCTGAGGTCATCGAGCATTGTACAGAGGTCATCCATGGTATCAGCCATGACAACTATATCATCGGCAAACCGAAGGTGAGTGATGTACTCGCCATTGATGTTGATGCCAGCCCCTTTCCAGTCCAGAATCTTGAAGACATCCTCCAGTGCAGCGGTGAAGAGTTTCGGAGAGATAATGTCTCCCTGTCATACACCTCGCTGTAGAAGGATAGGTTTCAAGGTCTGGTCCTGGAGTCGGACTGACATAGTGGCGTTTTCGTACAGACACTTCAACACCTCGATATACCGATAGTCGATCTGGCATCGTTGGAGGGACTGCAGTATAGCCCATGTCTCGATCGAATCAAAGGCTTTTTCGTAGTCCACAAACGCTAAACAGAGAGGCAGATTATACTCTTTGGTCTTCTGTATAACCTGCCGCAGCGTATGTATGTGGACTACTGTGCTAAAGCCTTTATGGAATCCGGCTTGTTCGGCTTACAGTATTAAATAAATAATAATTCCAAAATTGTCTTGGCTGTCATCTTGGATTTTCATTTTGACCCCACCATCGGCTTTAGCAACCCGAAAAACTCTGAAAACGACACCCATGGTGGAAAATTCGAAAATTTTCGCAACCGCCATCTTGGATTTTCATTTTGACCCCACCATCCGCAAAACCCCGATAACGACACCCATGGTGGAAAATTCAAAAATTTTGTTAGCCGCCTTCTTGGATTTTCATTTTGACCCACCATCGGCTTTAACAACCCGAAAATCCCTGAACACCACACCCATGATGGAAAATTCGAAAATTTTCCCAGCCGCCATCTTTGACATACAATTTGATCGGCGACCTCGAAAACCACTACAAGTAGTGTTACATAATGATGTCGAAAACAGTAAGAAAGGAAAATAACAAATATAAGTCCACGTATACACTGATGTAATAAAACCGCGACGATATGTTTTCCGCGTAGGTGGACTGGATTTTGCACTCTGTTGGATTCCTGACCTTCGGCTAAATATCGCGAGTTGAAAATTCAGTGCGCGAAACAAATTATTGCGACCATGTGAATGTCGACTTAGTATATGAAAACTCCGTATTACGCTGGGTCAGCTCAAGGTTATATTATAGTGTTATCACATAGAGTGCCTATCCAGGCTATAAATCAACTTTTGTTTTTTGTTTTGGCTTCGAAATAAATCAACTTCAGAAAAACCACCCGGACAAAGCAGCAGGTCGAACTACCTCTTTGGTATTTGAAAACAGTAAATAAACCATTATAACATTTGTGCGCGTGGTGGCGTTATGCTCCATGACAAAGGATTCAAATTCAACTGTTTTGCGCACTTGATTCGGTTGGTAAATCTATTCCGCGAGAAAAATAAACCATTCTAGCTTTTGCGGGCTTGGCGTATTTATTTACACGGGCGTAGGTCTCGTAATAAAAAAAAAAACCGTGTCATGCCAACCTGGTACTTTAACGGTATGCCGTTAAAGTACCAGGTTGGCATGACCCGGTTTTTTTTTTTGCGTGGGTTATCATCAAATTACTTCTCCCGCTCTGGGTGGAGCAGGAGGGCGTGTCAGACTTTTACTGACTAAAACCCACCCGTGTTCTTTCAATAGCCCGTATGCCAGGGGCTGTGGTATCTCTTTCAAACAACCCCGCACCCCTGGCAGGCATCGGCCCTTGCGGTCCCCACCATTTTTTGTGCTGACATCTCTTTGAGGGGCGCGTGGAACACAACGCGCCGTCGACTTGGGCTTGGTCCTTACCGGACAGCGAGCTGCCCATTACTCGCCGTCCGCAAGCTCATGCCTACGGTGGCCGGAAATCGGCCTGGGATTCCCGACGCCCAGGGCGTCTCCGTATCCTGCGGCGGCTAGGGTCACGAGGGCGCATATGCTGCCTCTCCCTCACGTGCGCCGCCTCCCTCTTGCCTGCTTCGCTGAAGGAGGTGATTCTCGCTCCGTACCATGGCCTGGACCAGGGCCGGACGCGAGAGATCGCCGCCGCCGATCGCCTCCACGAGGACACGGCGGTGCTCCACCCAAGCTGGGCAGACCGCCACCGTGTGCTCCACCGTGTCCTCAGGGCGATCTTCGCAGTGGAAAAACCCGGGCGTTTCCTCCCGCCCTATCCGAAACAGGAACCTCCCGAAACAACCGTGTCCGGTGAGGACCTGCGTCAGGCGGAAGGTGAGGACGCCATGCCGCCTCTCAAACCACTCCTCAAAGAGGGGACTTACCGCCGCAATCGTGGCGTGCCCATGGCATGACACGGTAGAAGCTCAAAAAATGCTATTAGAACCATTTTCGACTTCTACGCGGACTAATTCGCGGGTAAAAGCTAGTCTGTCATAAAATTAATTTGTATGTCTGTATTGCTTCAATTTCATTCTTTTTACCTATTTTGGTATGGTAATTTTATTCTGGGGGCATCGTTTTCACATATAATTATATAATGAATATACTGTGTTAAATATTGTACGTAAAACATTTTAAAAGAGTAACGGTGAAGTTTCTTGCCCATTCTTCTCCATACGAAATTACATTTTGGAAGGGGCGATTAGAATTAATTATATTTTAATGTAGTAAATGTTGACGTTCAAACGTACCTTTAAACGCTTTGACTTTGACATGAAAACATCATTTGAAAATAAACGGAAGAACATTTGAATTCGCGGACTACCTATCGCAGCCATCCTCCTTAACCGAGAAGCAACGCATGTAGTACAAAACAATAGATAGTTGACAGTAGGTAAGACCCATTAATCTATACTAATATAATATTATAAAGAGGAATGATTTGATTGTTTTTTTGCATTTAATAGGCTCCGAAACTACTGAACCGATTTGAACAAATATTTCATTGTAGGGAAGCTACACTACCATCCCCGGATGACATAGGCTTTATTTTATCCCCGTGTTCCCACGGGAACGCGAACTATGCGGGTAAAACCGCGGAGCGCTGCTAGTCACTAATAAAGAACTAGTGATCGATGGTAAAACCTTCCATCAATGTTTTGTTGTAGAATGCTAAAATTATCTAATGATTTTAGTTTAATTTGCGTCACATCACGTTTTTCAGACGACAGCTTCAAATTGTGCAGACGCCAGCAGGTCAATCTACCCCAAACTGTCAATTTTTCCCAATTGAACATGAACCTTACCCTTACAGTATAAAGTTGAAAATCTATCAAATAAATTTGACAGATTGGAGTAGCTTGATGTGCTGGCCTATGTACAGACGCCAGCAGGTCAACCTATCCCAAACTGTCAAATTTTCCCAATTGAACATGAACCTTATTCCTTTTTAATAAAGGTGAAAAACTATCAAAGAAAGACTGATTGGGGTAGCTTGATGTGCTGGCCTCTGTACATTAGAAAACTTGAAACCTACTGATTTTGTCATCAGACATTTCTGTCTCTTTTGCACTACCAATATATTTTCCAAAGGTATGTTGTTGAAAGGAGCAACACTGGTAATGCGTCCCTCTCAAACAATGTGGTAGACGTGGCAGTGTTCAATATTAATCTACAGTAAATTTTGGTCATATTTTGTGTAAGCACATTAAAAACTAAAGGTAGGTCATATATAGGTAGGCGCTCCATTAAAATACTGGTATTTAGCTGCAGACTTAGACTACTTTTCGAACTGTTACTATTGAAAAGATATTTTATTTATTATGGGACAGTAAAAAGCTACAATATAAAATGTTTTCAAATAACAAAAATACATCACATTATCCGCATGTAAACAAAAAAAAATAGGAATAAGTGCCTCTAGAAAATAATAATTATTTTCTAGAGGCACTTATTCCTATTTTAAGGCACCCATTCCCACTAAAGGTGTGACTGACGCGTGTCTACCAGATAGTGATGACATGAGTTTGTTTTGGCGGAGCATTTGGTCTGCTCCCGTCAGTCACACTGAAGGTGATTGGATGCGTGTTGTTGAGCGGGCGTGTGATTCAATACCAGACATGGGGGCTATTACCATCTGCCCCCAAGATGTAGCTCGTGCAGGCCGTCCGTTGCCTAACTGGAAATCTCCAGGACCGGACGGACTGCTCAATTTCTGGATTAAATGGCTACAAAGGTTTCACGCTTGCTTAGCTTCACAATTCCAGTCATCTTTAGAGACTGGGTCGCTACCACAGTTCTTTACGACAGGTATTACCCACCTGCTCCATAAATCGGGTAGTACTGCGGAACCTAAAAATTATAGACCTATTACATGTTTACCGACGGTCTATAAAGTTTTTACATCCATTCTTAGAGCAAAAATTTCACACCACGTCGAAAGCTACGCAATTATGTTGGTGTCTCAGAATGGATGTAAGAATGGGTCCCGCGGTACTAAGGAGCTGCTCCTTATAGACATGGCCATAAGCCAACAGGTTCGTAGATCCCGGAAGGATCTGTCGACATGTTGGATAGATTATAAGAAGGCCTATGACTCGGTGCCACATACATGGCTCATGAGGGTGCTGGAGTTGTACAAAATAGACGCGACTCTACGCACCTTCTTGATGTCATGTATGAGGCAGTGGAGGACGTCCTTCTGTATCCAGGATGTAGACAGATCCGGGTGACCGATGAACCGATAAGGATTGAGCGTGGAATATTTCAGGGCGATAGTTTGAGTCCGCTTTGGTTTTGCTTAGCCTTGAATCCTCTAAGCACACTACTAGAGGATTCAGGTCTGGGCTATCGGTTGAGAAGAGGTGGTCAGGTGATATCACACCTCCTTTACATGGATGACCTAAAACTCTTTGCCCTCAACAATTTGCAACTGATGGAGCTACTGAACTCACTGGTAACAGAAACCTTCAGTAGCGCCAGCAGGATGGAATTTGGTGTGGACAAATGTGCAGTCATGCATGTAAAGCGAGGACGAATTATAGAATCCGTGGGAACCCAACTTACGGATTCTATACACCTTAGATCCCTCTCCTCAACCGAAACCTACAAGTATTTGGGTATGTCGGAAGCATTAGGCATCAATGCTGACGACATGAAACAATCGTTGAGGGAGCGCTTCTTTGGCCGCCTGAATAAAGTGGCAAATAGTCTTTTATCAGGCGGAAGCAAGGTGCGTGCCTTCAACGCAACCGTTGAAGGCACGCACCTTGCTTCCCCTGGGTTGGGTCATGCCTGTTTTGATGTATTCTTTCGGCATACTCAAATGAACTCAAACGGAACTAGACGCCCTGGATAGGAAGGTCCGTACATTGCTGACGGCATATCGGATGCATCACCCACGGTCATCAGTGATGAGACTGTACATCCCGCGGAAGTGTGTGGGTCGAGGCTTTTTAAATGCTAAGACCCTCCACAACCGCGAGATTTGCAGTCTCAGGGAATATTTCCTTCACACTGACGTGGGGATGCATCGAGATGTGGTCGCAGTGGACAACGGCCTCACCCCGCTCTCCTTGGCGAAAGAGAACTGGCGCAAACCTGCAGTACTGGATACTAACGATCGTAAGGAAGTATGGCAAAGCAAAGAGCTTCACGGACGCTTTTTCCGGGCTCTTCATGGGCCTGATGTAGACTTTTTGGCGTCTGTATCCTGGCTACGTTTCGGCGACCTCTTCGGAAAAACCGAAGGTTTTGTCTGTGCGATTATGGATGAAGTTATCATGACGAACAACTATCAGAAATACATTGTCAAGGATGGTACGGTTGACATCTGTCGGGCATGCCACCGTCCCGGTGAATCAATCCGACATATCGTTTCCGGTTGTTCTCGTCTTGCTAACTGCGAGTATTTGCACAGACACAATCTAGTAGCTAGGATTATCCACCAGCAACTTGCTTTGCAGTACAACCTTGTGGAGTCTGAAGTACCATACTACAGGTATGTGCCCGACCCAGTTCTCGAGAATGGTCCCGCCACATTGTATTGGGATCGATCTATCATCACTGACAGGACTATTGTAGCCAATAAGCCTGATATTGTGGTGATAGATCGACGAGACCGTCGTGCAATGGTTGTTGATATTCAATTCAATTTATTCATTAACAATTTACAGTGTGTTTGAAATACTACTACATTATAAATAAAATAAAACTATAATAAAACACTTAACATACTGGTCATTTAAAAATTAAAAACATAAGTCACATACAATAATATTATGTCAACTCACTAAAATTAAAACAGTAGGTACTTAAAATGAAAACGCTATAAATAATTTGATGTCAACATAAATAAATAATAGGAATAGTATTACAGATGTCACATAAAAACAATGACCATAAATATTATATAAAAAATTATCTTCAGTCACTTAAGTTGACAGGGGAAAATTAAAAAAAAAAATGTTGTTGTTGATATTGCTGTCTTCCATGACGAGAATCTCGTGATAGCTGAGCAAGATAAGAAAATCAAGTATCTTGACCAGTGGCGGCTGGTAGGTCATGGAACTGGTGGTGCACTTTACTAGCTCACTAAGTATTAGGGGTAGTAAGTAAATAAATAAAATTTATTTATTTCAGATAAGTAATTAAATCTAAACGAATAAAAAATTAACAATAGTATTCAATTTCACGTAAACTAAACTTCGTGGTGACAATAATGAGTCGGTCATTCATTATAGCCGGCATGCAAACTTTGCCAAACCTCGGGCGCTCTCGGTAATCGACGTTCTATAATATTCGGTTCAGGGGGTCTACTCTTATTCAACGAAAAACGAAGTTTCGATCGAAAGGATGATGCAAGTGATTGGGCTCCAAAAAAAAAAGTAACTGTGCAGAGCTCAAACATACCCTAATTTGTAGATCCCATAAATACGATCAACTTTTATTTTTACGTCGGGTAAATTGGCCCTAGGAAATAAAAAATATAGGTCCATGAATACGTCTTCAAAATGCATGTATAATTATATGAAAAAAATCCTTATTATTCTCACATATCCTGTTTGTATTGATATAAATCATTGCTGTTACACTTTTGTTAACCGAACCGAAACTCTGAGATACCTAGGTGCAGGTATATTATTGTAACCAGTTTTCATTAGCGCTCTCTTTCTCTCTCCCCGATAACATTTGCCTTGCCTAACTTTGCCTTCCAAAAAGATACCTACAGCTTACATAAGTACAGGAACTTATTAAAACCTTTTATAATTGTGAGCAGCGACGGTTATATCTTGGATGTATTAGGTCCATACGGCGCGACCAAAAACGATGCGTCAATTTTACACGAGCTATTAGAGCATGAGAATAGTGTGCTTCCGTGGTATTTTAATAATCTGGATGTGTTTATCCTAGACAGGGGATTTCGAGACGTTGTAAGGACGGTGGAAGATTTTGGATATCGAGTCGTAATACCAGTCGGTAGCGTGAGCTCATCACAGCAGTTGAGTACTGATCAGGCCAATAAATCGAGGCTTTGTACGATTTGTCGGTGGCCTGTCGAAGTGGTGAACGGGAGATTCAAAAGGGACTTTCGGATATTTCGTCAAAATTATTTAAATAAATCAATGCTGCACATGTTTCAAGACTTTAGGATAGCCGCAGCGTTGACTAACGCCTTTCATATCCCATTGGAAGACAATCGGCACGCTGCCCAATTTTTGACTATAATTGAGAGAAGATTAAATTACCCCAATCGCTTAGCCGACTACGTGGACGCAAATAATTTGAACCGGCAAAGAGTTGCATTTAATAATATCCGAGGTGATGTGCCAAATCTTTCACAGTTCCATGAACTCACCCTAGACGAACTCATATTATTCTCAGTAGGAACATATCAATTAAAACTAGCGGCTAGTTACTATAGTGTTATATGTATTGTGCGACAACGGGAAAGCCGCATGTTTTGAATGTGGTACATCAAAATATGCAGGGTCTGTCCGGCAAAGAGCTAGAGTTAAGTTTATTTCTAGAAAACTATGATGTTCAGGTGTTATGTTTGACTGAACACTGGTTGAAGGAACATGAAGTAGTGTTGATCAATGATGATTTTTTTACCGTGCAAAGTGCTTTTGTAAGGAAAACTGCTATTCGTGGAGGTTCTTTAGTCCTTGTTTCAAACAAGTTGAAATGTAAACAACGTTTAGATTTAGTTAATCTTTCTATTGAGCGCACTATTGAGTTGTCTTGTGTTGAACTCGAGCGATACGTCATAGTATGCGTTTATCGACCCCCATCTGGAGATTTCATTCGTTTCGAATTGGTAATGGAGGATTTACTCAACAAGTTAAAATCAAGTAATAAAAGTATAATTTTGTGTGGTGATTTTAATATTAATATTTTAGATGTTACTCCATTAAGTATTAGACTACTTAATCTATTTAGGTCTTTTAATTTAATTAACTTGTTTTCTGAACCTACTAGGATCACGGCATCTTCGTCAACATGCCTTGATAATATTTTTAGTGATTGCGATGCCAAAAATAAATTAGTTTTAACTGACTTAACGTCCGACCACTGTGGTTTATTAGCTAGCTTCCCTTTATTCTTACACAAAAAGCCGCATAAAATAGAATGCAGGCCATATACAGCTAGTCGTTGCAACAAATTTAAAAATAATATATCTCGTAGGATTACACCATCTTTAATAGAACATGAGCATCCTAATGAAATCTATGGAGCCCTTTTTGATATAGTGCATAAAGAATACCAGTCTACTTTCAAAACCAAAACCATTGACATTAATGGCACCTCCGTCGGCTTCAACCAATGGGCCACACCAGGTATTTATAAAAGTAGAGCGACACTATACGAGCTGTATGGTTTGAAAAAATACAGGTTTGATACTCCTTTCCTGGAGTATGTCAGAAATTATTCAAAATTATTTAAAAAGATCTGTGCTTTTGCTAAATCTAAATTTTTAAGCGATACTATAAAAAAATCTAATAATAAAATAAAAACCACATGGAAAATTATTAACAATGAAACGGGTAAATCGGTTAAACAGGAAAAACAACTAGAGATTATGGTCAACAACACATTACTTAATGAAGCTGCTGACATAGCTGAGGCGTTTAATGAGTTTTTTGCCAACATACCTTTAACTACGACTCACACCTTAAATTCGTCCCCGTCTAAAGCTGAAAACCTTTTGCATAGTAGTGTGCCCAAATGTAGTAGCTTATTAAGTTTCGAACATGTAACGCCTCGTGATGTAGTAAATATTTTTAATACACTTAAATCAAAAAACACTGGGGATTACTGGGGCATCTCTATTAAACTTTTAAGTAATATAATCGACATCGTAGCCCCCTATCTTGCTGTTACTTTTAATAAATGTGTTGACTCGGGAACTTTTCCTGACCTCATGAAGATTAGTAAAGTCATACCATTATTTAAATCGGGTAATAAAAATAACGTGGGCAATTTTAGGCCTATTTCTATATTACCGGCATTTAGTAAAATATTTGAAAAATTAATACTCAAGCAGTTGCTAAGACATTTTAATTTAAATAGCCTCCTTCATGAGGAACAATATGGCTTTACAAAGGGTCGTTCGACTACAGATGCGGGTGTTGCTTTGTTGAAACACATATTTAACGCATGGGAGAGCTCGCAAAATGCTATTGGAGTTTTCTGTGATCTCTCCAAAGCCTTTGATTGCGTGCACCATGAAACGCTTTTGCGTAAACTGCGTTATTATGGTGTCGATAACGAAGCTTTAAACGTAATAAATTCTTATTTACATAGTAGGTTCCAATGTGTAGAAAGTAATGGTGTAAAATCTTCCGGGCTACCTGTTCAGTTAGGTGTGCCTCAAGGCTCAATACTCGGCCCATTCTTGTTTTTAGTATATATCAATGACTTACCATTCTATTTAAAGGGTATTTGTGATGTTGTTCTGTTTGCAGATGACACTTCTCTTATTTTTAAAGTAGACAGGAATAGACAAGATTTTGACGACGTAAACAGTGCACTCTCAATGCTTACGGATTGGTTTACGGCAAATAACCTAGTACTTAATGCCAAGAAGACAAAGTGTGTAAAATTCGCCTTACCGAATGTTAGAAATCTTGGTCCAAACATCGTGTTAGATAAAGAGGTGCTTGAAACCGTAGACTCGACAGTTTTTTTGGGCATAACAGTAGATGCTAAACTTCAGTGGGGCTCACACATATCAAGCCTAGCGGGAAGGCTCAGTTCGGCCGCCTATGCCGTTAGAAAAGTAAGACAGTACACTGACGTTGAAACAGCTCGGTTAGTTTATTTCAGTTATTTTCATAGCGTTATGTCCTACGGCATTCTGTTGTGGGGCAAAGCCGCTGATATTCAAAATATTTTTGTTCTTCAAAAGCGAGCTGTTCGAGCAATTTACCAACTGGGTGCTAGAGTGTCCCTAAGAGATTTTTTTAAAGATATCGGTATTCTCACGGTGGCATCGCAATTCATATTCGCTAACATCTTATATATTAGGCAAAATATACACTTATACACTAAAAACAGTGATATTCATAATATAAATACTAGAAATAAGGATAAACTACGTGCTCCCTTTCACCGGCTTCATAAGGTTCATAACTCATTTGTTGGGCTTGGTATAACCTTTTATAACAAGCTTCCCTCTTCTTTGTTAGATTTACATTTTAGTGCGTTTAAAGCCAAAGTAAAATCCAACCTTTGTTCTAAGGCATACTATTCTATTAACGACTACTTAAACGATAAGAATAGTTGGTCGCTGTGATTAACTCAAGACAATGTTTGTGTTCTTTCACCAGAATTAGCTTACCTACTGACAGGTTGTATGAATTACATTCATATACTTAATTGTTTATTTTATTAGACTCTTTAAATCATTTTATTTTTTACTATTGTATTGTACAGTATCAAGTTCTTCTAACTGAACAGACAGCTGTGCTGCTGGGGAGTTTGTTGCGCCACTTCTTCTTCCCAGCTAAAGCACTAGGAAGTGTCGAAGGGTGGGCGTTTTGGGGGGACTGTCTTATGTTTTATTTTTTTTGACGTTCGAAAAGTGCTGACTCTCAGCCTAGTTTGAATAAATGACTTTTGATTTTGATTTTGATTTTTTGATAGCGAGCACGTAAGAGGTGGCGATTACTTAATAGAAATATGTGCACAACAGCGGGTTACTCATTTGGAGAATTTCGATCTGCCCCATCAAGACGTTTGTCTTATAAGAGCGCGGATAAAGAGTAGGCACAGTGGCTCCAAAATCTATTTTTGCTACATATTAGTTGACAACAACTTGGAAGGCAGGGCAAGCATTGACAATTATTGCTGTAATTGTTTTACAGGCAGGCGAACCATTGGTGTCTGTGCTCATATCATGTCAGTGGTATGGTATCTTGCTTGGGCCAGGCACCAGGGTTCAATTCACCGCCCTGCTCTTTATTTAGATGAAGTGATTTACAACAATGATGAATAAGTGACTGTTGTGTCGAACTGAATCATGTGTTTAAAAGTCGAACTTCTGATGTGATTATGACATTTAATTGTATTGATATTATGAACATTTGTTTAAAAGTACTAATTCTTTTATAATTATGATATCTGACTAATTGTATTGAAATAATGAATAACGTCTTCAAAAGTTGTACTTATTTTATGATTGAGAACTCTGATCGAATGTATTGAAATAATAAATCATGTGTTTAAAAGTCTTACTTCTTTCATTAACGATAACACACATAAACCAACATTTTAGCTTATTCTAAACGGTAGTATTAGAGGAACCATGCCATTATTTCCTATGGGGTGGCTACACAGTTGTAAACCGCGCTTCCAATGTCGCCGAACCAGTCCCGTATAAAAGACGTCGCTATACTAAGAAAAGAGATTAATAACATCTCTTTTGTGCGTGAGTGGGCTGTCTCGCTCGACGATACTAAGAAGGGACGTCGCTATACTAAGAAAAGAGACGGACTTATCGTGGTTTACAACTGTGAAGCCACCCCATTAGGTGCTTATAAGGATTACATACATACTTTTTTTTAACAATAATAGAATTTATTTTCAATGTTCACTGTATGGTAATATATCTTGAAATAATGGGTACGAGTTTCGTAGTCAATGGCTGTAAAGATCATAAGAATTCAGTTTTAGTATCGTAAAAAACAAATACGATTTTTATTTTATTAAAAGCAAAATGTGTTTTTGGTCCTATCTTTTTTTTCCCAGGACGAATGTTTTAGGCGTCTTAACAAAGATGAATAACATATGTCCAATCTATAATTTGACCCCCGTCTTATCCCTGCACAATGACTTTTTTTTTTGAGCCCAACTAACAAGGCATTATTTGCATTGTCCTTTCGCATGTTTCCTACCACCCACGGTTCCATTCGTTACGAAGTTTAATTCGAACGAACATTGTTTGACATTTAGATTCTCTAAACCTACTCTAATTCCTAAATGTTGCGAACGAACGTTTGAATTTGACAGATGATTGTTCGGAATTTTAACCTCAAATTGACGAAACCAAAAGTGTTACCTTTTGATTTTCGTTAGTGTGGATTTTTTTATAAATTTTCTTGAAATGGCTACAAGAATGCTCTCAATCGAAGCTGCTCTGCGTGAAGAACGTTTAGAGCGTAGAAGGAACCAGCGTCGCCTGCGCAATCAATATCACTGAAATTCCCGACGTAGAGTTTGTAGGAAATTACAGACTCAGTCGGCAATTATTCGAGGAAATAGTGCCTTTATTACCTCCAAAGGCAAGGTGTCATGGGATCGAGCCCACAGTTAAGGTGGTGCATATTTTTTATTATTATTCTGTTCAAAAAAAATAAGTATTCCACTGTTTACAATCCTCATCTTTTTCCAGATCCTTACGGCCTTGAATTTTTATGCCCGAGATAGTTACCAAGGGTCTGTGGGGCAAAACATGGACGGGACCATAGCACAAAAGACTGTTTCTCGTTGTTTGCATTATGTTTATGTATGTTAATTACTTGCGAAGTTTCAATTTCAAGTTTATCCAAAACAAAACTTTTGGAGATCCAAAATGCAGACTGCGACACAGTACGGTTTGAAACTTTCTGAAGGAAAGCACTTGAAAACATGATTGATTTATTTTTACAATACATAAGAAAAAAACTTTTTGTTAAGAATTCAAACCATAAATCTTAAGTTGACATGTTATGATTAGATTGCGTGTGAACCTAAACAGAGGTGAATATACAGATAATTTTGGTTGTCGTAAGTTACTACCTATCGTTGGCATGAAATAGTAGTCTTCAATTTAGTCGGCTAACAATAACCGTGAATGGGTGTTTTATAGTGTCTCGGTAAATTTCGTAGGAAATAAAAAAAATGTCTGTATATTGATATTTTCTGCATGAATATTACAAGAAATATTTAATAAACCACATGTTCAATGTAAAACTTAAAACAGAGCATAATAGTTTGTAAATTTTAAGTTGAAATAAAAACCGTAACTTACTTTAGGTGACATCATAAAAGACCCACACAATATTGTTCATTCCAATCGTTCACGAAAATTGTCTATGGATCCGAACTTCATCTCCTTGTCCGAAAACAAAATAGAGTAGGGTCATTATCGAAACTTCGTTTAAAATTCGTTCGTTTGCGAAATTTCGTTTCCGAGAAAGAGAGTAGACCCCCAGCAGTTCGACAAAATTCGGTTCCCCCGTGCGGCGCACAGTGTGATATTATGAAAACCTAGCGGGACAAAAATATTTTGTACCATTTTTAAATGTTATTAGGAGGTAAAATATAAATGAATAAATAAAAAATATAATTGATAGTTTTAGAGGTATAATTTAACATTAGAAAATAATTTCACAAGTATACATCGAAAAGTAAATACAATAAAGAAGTTATACAAAAATTAGTACACTTAATTCTGAGATTCTTCAGAATCTTCGTCAGATTCAACAATACTGTCTTCCGAGTCTTCAGATTCTGATTCAGATTCACCAGAATCTCTATCTGTTTCGTCTACTGGTACCTCACGTCCAATACTTGGATTTTTTATTTCTAATAGCTCATTTACCTCGGGTTTAATTTTACCATGCTTTGTTTTTGGAGCCGCACGCAAACTAGCAATATATGGATCCGACGAAATTAATAGTCTATTCAGTAAATCTCGATTCGTATTAATTCTTGAAGATTTTCTTGTAAAAAGTTCCCTGAATTTTCTATTGTGTTTATTGCGTGCCTCTTGAGCTTCTTCAGACATTTGACCTTAATAGGTCAAATGACGGGAATTTACGGGAAAGATAAAATTTCTGCATGTGTTTTACTAATGTAAAACACATGCAGAAATTTTATCTTTCCCGTGAAATAAAATTTTATGTACGCTTACTGGCATTGGGTACCACGAATACTCTTTAAAATACAATTCTCTTGTTGCCTTGGCGTAATTATGGAATTTGTCAACATTTATGAAATATCCGCTACTTATTGTTTCTAGTAGAACATGGAAGCGTTTGATAAGCTCAACATTTACGCCAGTTATTTCTGCCGACTTTTCACCATTTCGGAAAAACTTTGGCATATCTACTAAAAGACCCAATTCACTTCTAAACTTTTCTTGCAATAACTTCTTTTTTTCTGGGCATATCTCCTTCTTTCTTATATCTATGGAATAACTGTACGGGACTCCTTCGATCCAAACATTGGAAGATGCGTGACATCTACCAATACTCACCGAGCCCGCGAACGACCCGCGCCGCTGTTATTACTTAACCACAATTTTACCAATAATTATTTGATTTCTAAACGTTAACGTTCTTAAATCGAAATAAATGAGAAATCAGCTGGTATAAATCAGTGTACGCGTGGTATTTAAATAAAAATATCATGCTTGGGAGCCCTATACTGAGTAGTGGAACAAGGGCGGTGCCGGGAAGCCTCATCGGAAACTGTGTCATCGGTATGATGCTTCCCAACGGGTACAAAACACGTACTTGACGACTTGGTGCATGTTCTGAACTCAAACAAGGCTAGTGATTTCAAAGGAGGACGTATATCCTCATAACTGAACAGGCACGTGTTGATGAGGATGCTCCCCCTTTCTGCATCGTAGCGATTCCAATGCCGCTCATATTGACCATGCAACAATATTCATTGCGTTATTCGTTGTATTACGTTGTCAGGCAAAACAATTTCTCATTTTTTTAAAAGTTGTATAGAAATCGGTTGTTTGTCATGGTATGGGTATGTGCTACGGAGGGATGAGGAAAGTTTCATGAGGAAAGTTTAGAGTATGAATGTCGTTGGCTATAAGAGTAGGGTGAGACCAAAGAAACGATGGATGGACTGTATGAATGATAATATGGTTAGAAAGGGTGTGACTAATGACGACTAATAGAGAAGTGTGGAAGAAAAACTTTTTCCGGGAGGCGGTTGTTTTTGTTTTGTTTTGGAAATACAGTGGATTTCGGTTATAACCACGATGAAGGGACCACTCCATTTTCGTCGTTGTATTCGGAATCGTTACAGGCAAAGGTAAAGAGATACAGACACGTATACATGTATAGTTTGTGAATGTGCGTCTAGCAGCCATACTTATTCAAAGTTTACTAAACCCAGTTGCTACTCAGAATATCACTTTGTGACTGAACCATAAAGGAGAATGCCAGGAACTCTATAGAGTTTTGACCCATAAAATAAAAGTGGGTTTACAAGCATGCCGAATGTAGCATTCTATTGCTGCTTTATTAGTGATAACTAAAAATATCTTTAAATGCCTTTAGAACTTGTTGTTTCTGTTTAAATATATACATAGTTGTTTCATTTAGGTTAGCTACCTTAAAGTTTAGGTTAATTGCAGTTATAATATTTGTAGAAATATTTAATGAGTGCTGTATAGTGTTACAATGCTATTCTAGGCTGTTTGACTATGAAAGAAAGGAATGGCAAAGCACCGACATCAAACATAGTAATACTTTTGACTTAGAACATAACACTGTCCTGACTTGATTGGTAATAAAATAAAACAACTTACAATAATGATTGATTTTATACATTTAGACCTGTCCAATAGTGAAAAATGTAATTAGTCATCTCGTTCACATTTTCAAAATCCATTAAGTCTGCATTTCTTTCCATAACACGAATTAAATCCTCTATTGGTTGAGGTGTAAAGCTACTGATTTACAAGTTCAGCATGTTCATCTGTGTCTGGTTGTCCTCTTAAAACATCTTGTTGTTGTTTTTGATAGTTGACGATTAGCACGCATCGAACACAGATGGCATACAAATGCATGTCTTGATGTCACCAACAAGTAAATAAAACATTAGAATAAGTACATAACAAAGTTTTTTAAAAAGGAAGCCTAGAGTTTCTTAGTTTACATAGACAATATTTCAGAGAGAGAGGCTCAGCCGTGATGAAAAATTATATTGCGAGCAAGCTTGCAGGTGGTTGGTAGTCAGCTTAACAGTTTACAGACACGTTAGTTCAATGATTGATGTAAATCTTATTGTGTCACGGGACAGGGACAGGGTTAACACATTAGTATTTAAATAAATTACTACTGACCTCATTGAGTATATCCCATGAAAGTATAGTAGCAAAACAGATAGTCCATAACCAATACAAACATGTGTGTGACCTAGATCTCTTTCAGCATTCACGTTTCCATTTCTACAATGCTGGTCTAGCCGCAAGAGGCACTATTGACAGATTACAGCTTCTGGTGGAAGCTGTAAGGTAAGACATATTAGTATGAAACTATGGCTGGTCAAGTTCATAGTTATATTACCATCCACACATAACCACATAAACCAGACTATTTTGCCTGTAACAGTTTATTCAAGATACTTTTAGGTAGGTAGGTAGGTATACTATTAATTCATAGTTGTTTGCATTAAGGGTACAAGCCAAGCGAATCCGCAGTCAGTACCTACAATGATCATTATTTAGGATTTTTCGCTACGGTCAAAAATACGATCAATAAAGTAGTATCTACATACCTGTTGCAAAGTCTTCCATGTTGCGAGAACAGTTTGCAGTGCAGGTTGTGATGAAGACACAACATGTATGAGCACCCTGTCGACGCACAAGCGACAATTCATGCACCTCAACATCGTTAACCAACTCAAGCAATGTTCAGAATAGAAGCAATGATCAGAATCCGTGGCATATAGCAAAAAGTCGGCGAGTAGGCGAGTTCGAGTCCGTGTACAAAAGCAAAAGTCGTCGTGAAAATAATAACAGTAATAATTGTGATCACGGAGCGATTAGGGACTGTAAAGTACAAACAACAATGCAAAGGCAACCAGAACAGAGCGATTGTCAATGAACAATTTTTTGACATTGCTATTGCTATTAGCTTGTCGATGACGTTTCGTTACACCTAATGATAATGACCTACTAATACTCAAATTCGAAAGATTTATTAGAACATACATTCATACATTGTAGTATTAAATAAGTATTAACAAACATAATTTTCATAAACGGAGTGTATTTAAAAATCCGTTCATAAAAAATAATAGATGCCATTTTAAAATAAATTACTCGTTTTATTCTGCGCGCATGCGCGTTACTAATGCCCGGTTTCTGAGCTACTCGTATCGGCAGTTTATCTATTCATTAGCGCTATTGGTTCGATAACTGGCGAAAGTGCGTTTCCGAACACCGCAATGTAAGATAAACTCCGTTTATACTCAGGTTAACTTAACTGACCAATGTTGGCCGTTTATCGGTTCCATAACTATTTGACGTTTCATTTCGTAGCCAAAATATTTAAAAATTGAGTTAAACTAATAACGTGTATTAAATGGCCAGTAAAAGCTAAGTATTAAAATCTAAAAACAATGAGTTTTAGTATAATGAATCTCCATGCTCCATATCAGACTATCATATTATTGATTTTTAAAACATCATTAGGTATCCAGCTCAGACCAAATAAAAAAGGTAGACGGAGCGCGGCGCTCTCGCAGTGAAGCAGGGTAAAGGAAGCCAAATTTGAAATAGTAAGCCGATCGTGTTCCAGATAGAGATGGGTCGTCGACGTATTTGGCGTCGACGCAACTAGACCGTCCATTTTCGTTTATCGACTAGTCGATCAACTAGTCGAATTCGGCGACTAGTTTACGCGTTAACTTAATAACTTTGCGACGTCGTCTACGGCAGTCGACGACGCCGACGCGGACGGCGTGAACGCAGGCGGTAGACGTCTCATCTCTCGCGGACTGTTACCTATTCATTTGAACTTCCCTTCATACTTTTCCAGGCTTAGGACCATAAGAGGAGAGTAATATATCGGTTGCTTAGGACTGGCTGAATACTGAATAGAGTTAATTATAAAGTCGTATTCACTATACCTGTGTCCCAGCAGTGGGAACATTATAGGCTGATGATGATGATGATGATGATGGTGATGATGATGATGATGATGCACTATTCTGGCTTAGTTAGAAGATCAATTGATTTTATGTACATTAATTATTATTTTGTTAAATATTTACAAATTCAAAAATCAAAACAACATGAAAACACACAGTTTGTTTAAACTTTAAACAAATACAAACCGGCTGGTCTCGCATCGCCCGACCAATCCATCGCCTTCCTCTTCGCACACGCGAAACTACTATAACTGCATACTTTCCTTCCCATGACAATAATAAAATAATAAATATTCGACCCGTACATTTAACAACTCCCTCCTATTAGATTTAAAGTTCAAATTTGTTTGCACGATTATTTTATTTCCAAGGGCGCACGGACGAATGAATCGATTACGTTCTCGTCTACGTTTCAGTTACGCTGTCAGAGGCGTCTACGGATTCGACTAGTCCATTGATTAACGGTGAACCGTCGCATGCATCGTCGACTCGTTCACAACATGTCGCGTTCCGTGTTTCGGCGTCTAGCGTCTACGGATTCGACTAGTCCATCGATTAACGGTGAACCGTCGACTCGTTCACTGTACGTCGACGGTCGAATTAACTAGTTCGTTCATTCAACGCCCATCGCTAGTTCCAGAGCGACGCGCGACACCGAAACCGAACGCGCTAGACGTCATAACCTTAAAATTGCAAATTGTTGTAAAATGCCTTCCTGTGTCGTAAAAACTTGTAAAAATAATTCCGTGATTAAAAAAAAGCCATCTGGGATAACATTTCACAAGTAAGTGTTTCATTTGATTTAATTCGATTTTATAAATACTAAAGTATTTCATAAAGCGTTTTTGGAACACAAAACCTCGCATAGTGTCGTCGGTGTGACCAGTATTTCCGCATACAAATTCCCCGAAACGCGGGCAATGTGGGAGCGTTTAGGATTATTAATTTTAATATTACCTTTCGTAATGGTTAAATGTTTTTAACTATTACGAAAAGTATTAATAACTATTTTGAATGGCAAACACAAAAATCCATGAATAAATAACTCGGGAATATGTTATAGTATAACGTGAATACTACAATATGATAGGGGATGTGAGCATTAAATAGCACGTGATTATTATTATTGTTATTTCTAAATACAAGTACAACGTAATATACAGTTTTATGTAAAATACATTTTTGGATTCATTTATTTCTCAACCACGACTGAAAACAAACTGTTTTAATTTTAGATTCCCAACAGACCTTAATTGGAAACAAAAGTGGATTGAGGTTATTAGGTTAAGCAGAAATCAAGAAAATTGGTTGCCATCAAAGTTTAGTGTTGTGTGTTCCACACATTTTGCAGAAAACGATTTGTATGTTACCAAATGTGGGCTGCGTCGTGTGATGAAAAATGCAATACCAAAAAAAGTATGAATCCATGTTGCTATTAGATTAATGTGATATAATATTTGTATGTTTATGTACCTACTAATATTCGATCAATATTCTTTTTAGGATAATATTGACCAACCTGGCAATGATATTCATATTGGCGTTTCTGAAAACGTTGATTACTCTGTTCCAAGCTCATCATATACTGAGTCACAAAACGTACGTTTATATGTATCTGTATTATTACCTATTTGAAATAACATTTATATAAAACCCAAACATTGAAATAGCTTCATTTATTTACAGCTAACTTGTAACCGTAATTTTGATGTGAATGCAAGTACCAGTACATACACATACCTGTCTGGCGAAAATTTAAATATACAAACTAGCGATATAACAATACTTGAAGATGCAGAAATAGAATCAATATTTGACACACCAAGGAAAAGTAAACTACGAAAGCAACTAAGGAAACAAATAAAAATGGTAGATACTCACAAAAAGAAGATTAAATTTTTGAACCAAAAAGTACGACGATTGAAAAAGTCTAATGACACATTCAAAAATATTATAAAAGAACTTAAAGAAAAGAATAATGTTGACAGTGATGTATATAATAAACTTAATGAAAATGTTGTAGCGGCTGATATTTTCAATAATATACATAGAAAGAAGAAATCTAGCAAAAAGTTGAAGTACACCGTAGCTATAAAGAAATTCTGTTTGACCCTAAATTTTTACTCACCGAAAGCCTATGATTTTGTACGAAGCACCTTTAAGACATGCCTCCCACATCCTAAAACTATATCGAAATGGTACAGTCATATAAATGGTGAACCAGGATTTACAGAAGAGGCATTTGCAGCAATAAAACAAAAAACGCAGGTTAGCGAACATCGCATACTATGCGCATTGATTTTTGATGAGATGGCCATACGTCAACAAAAAATATGGGATGGGAAAAAATACCAAGGCTTAATTGACATGGGTACTGGCACCTCTGATTCTGATGCTTTGGCTTCTCAAGCATTTGTCTTTTTACTCGTAGCAGTAAACCAGCGGTGGAAAATTCCGTTAGGTTACTTTTTATGCAATAGTATAAGTGGTGACCAAAAGGCTAATTTAATCAAAATGTGTTTAATAAAATGTTTTGAAGCCAATGTCGACGTAATTTCGCTGACATTCGATGGTCATAGCACAAATTTTACTGCTATGGAAGTACTTGGCTGCAATATAAGAGATATCAAGTCAATCAAAAGCACTTTTAAACATCCATCTTGTGACAAGGAAGTAGCTTGCATTTTAGATCCCAGTCACGTGATTAAATTACTAAGGAATCAATTAGAGTCCAAAAGAGAATTTTTAGACATTAATGAGGAACTTGTGCAATGGAATTATTTAGTCCAACTTAACGAACTACAGAGTAATGAAGAACTACATCTTGCAAATAAATTAACAACTAGGCATATTTCTTTCAAAAATCAAATAATGAAAGTGAAATTGGCTACCCAGTTGTTAAGCAGAAGCGTAGCCACGGCGTTAAGAATTTGCAGGGAAGACCTTAAACTGCCAATCTTTGAAAAGTCTAAGCCCACAGAAAGTTTCGTAAATATGGCAAATAACTTCTTTGACATATTCAATACCCGAGGTATGAATCAATTCGGATTCAAAAAACCAATTTTCCAAGGAAACAAAGACCAGATATATGAATTTTTCGATGAGATGAAAAAATTCATAACTAAATTAAAACTCAAAACACAAACTAAGAGGAAAATAATTAAAGATGGTAGACAAACATTCGTTATCACGCGATATTACAAACCAGTTGTCGAAGCAAAGTGTAAATCGGGATTCCTAGGCGTTCTTATAAACATAGAAAGTTTAAAGTATTTATACGACAACATAGTGCAAAATGAAAATCAACTGGTATTTCTACCAACATACAAATTTAGCCAAGACCATATCGAGATATTGTTTGGTTCAATTAGGATGCACGGGGGACATAATGATAATCCAAACGTCAAACAATTTAAAGGCATTTATAAGAAACTACTAACGCATCTGGAATTGAAATGTTTGGCTTCTGGTAATTGCATACCTCTGGAAAATATTGCGATTTTAAACTGCTCATCAGCAATGCAAGTTATTAATACGACTTCAAGTTCGTATCGCCATGATGAAGATAGTGAAGAATTATCTGCTTTTGATTTTATGGAACCTCTTCAAGCTGATATAGAAGAAATGGTCAGACGTTTAGACGTCCCCGACATTAACAACTTAAGGCAGTATATAATTGGATATATTGCTGGTGCTGTCGTGCATTATTTATCGAAAAAGCTAAAATGTGAAGCTTGTCTCTCGAGACTTTCATCCACTGAGAGACATGATTTTCACAAATTAATTACGCTCAGGAATAGAGGTGGCTTACATTTTCCGTCAAAAGATGCATTTGCAATTTGCTGCGCTTGTGAAGTAATAATTAAAAAAATCATCAAAGAAGGCATAATAATAAAGTCGGAAAGACAACATCTCCATGTCGTTTCTCAAATTTTGAAAACCTTTATAGGTGCAGAAAATATATTTTTTGATTTGCAAAACGAACACAATTTCTCCGGTATGGATCACAAAATAAATTTAATACGTACTGTAGTTGAAAAGTATCTAAATATAAGATTTCATCATTTTTCAAAACTAGATACTATATCCAGAAGTCGGGATACAAAAAGACAGTACTACCGGAAACTAACGCAACACAAAGGTGTTTAAAATTTGTCTCTTTTATTTTTTATTAAAAGTACATAACAGTAAAAAAGTGTTTTATTTATAAGGATTTATTTTTCATGAAAAATCAAAAAATAAATAATCCGAATTGGGGTAAAAAGTTTTTAGTGGCAACATTTTTTACTTAGCACACAAACGCATGGGAAGTGTTGCGTCACACACACAACTCTGTACACGATGCTTCACATTTTTGAACGCTATTGTTGGCGTACGCTCCGTCTACCTTTTTTATTTGGTCTGAGGTATCCAGATACTTAATACGTAGGAGAAATCCTTTCGAAATATTTACGGATGAGGAATTTGAATTGGAATAATATAGATTGAGATATAAGAATATTATGATCAGACCTGCTCTAGCTCCCGACTCCCGTTATGCATCGCAAATGTCCATTGTCAGTTTTTTTTTTACAAAGGAAGCACAAACGTTTGGAAAGACAAATAGACTTTTTACTTAAAATAATAAAAATAGGAACGTTTCTTTGAAAAAAAAATAATGGGACAATGATGTCAACATCACATTGTGACAACATCTGCGTCCAAAAACAAATTTTAAAGCCGATATCCTCAACAGACCCATAGTTCCTTAGTTGGCGCTAGCCAACTAAGGAACTAGTTATGGGTTGCATAGTTATTGAATGGCTTGTTGTGGATTCAGAAACCCAGTGACAGTTAACCGACGTTTATCTTATACATAACTTTATTGAATCAATAGGTATTGGGAGTTTAACTGGGAACTTCAGAAACCGGGCATAAGTAACGTGGATGGGTCGCGACAAATACAGGAAATGGCTTTGGGTTTTAAATTCCTTTTTATCACTAACTTTTTATCTGCAAGTGTAACAGAATAACTCCTACGTAATTAAGGGTCATAATTTCAAGCGATAATTTTGATTAAGTTACATTTCCTGTAAATTGATAAAAGGTGGGGCAGGGCCCGCAGGATCTGGCATTGTCATTTAACTATTTAAAGTACACGCTTCCCTACCTACTTAGCTGATATCTATAAACAAAAGGTAAAGGTCTCCACACTTGCTGACCATCTGTGTGGATGTTAACAAAAGATAAGAAATGTTTGTGAAAGAAAGAAATCTTTGTGTTTTTGGCGGCCGACTCCGGTCGCAATACTTGCATGGGATTTCTAGGAATTTGTTACAAATGATTCATTAACCCTTCAAACACAGCGTGCACCGTACAACTCACTCACACATAAACAACGGTTGGTATCGTTGTGCTGTGCAAAAGTAATTAATTAATCTATACACTAGCTTCTGCTCGCGACTTCATTCGTATCAAATTTGTTGCTCCCCCGACCCACCCCGTCGCACTATGAGCCAGAACCGTGCGTACCGTCTCAAAAATAGGTTTTCGTAATGTTCTATATTGAATATTGTGTTAATGCACATGTCTAGCTGAATGTCCAATGCATATTATATAGCAGTTAAAATATACTATTTCTCATTTTTACTATTAGACTAAGGCTTGCAAGTTGACGCTCAAAGTTATGTCAATTATGTAGAACACAATTTCACCAGTTTACATGGTCATATTTTCATTATTTTCACAGCAAATTTTTAAGTGATATATGGTTAGAATGGTTATGAAGTATTCTATTTAAAAATAATTTAAGTGGACCATTATGTGAAAACTGGGGAGGTATATAAATTATTTTTCAGAACCTAATATTTTATCCTTATTAGAAACTTTACATAGACTTTTGGCAGTTAGCAATGTCTGCCCATGTCGTAATTTTGATAGCATCACATAGTGCAGCTAACAAAAGAAGTTAGGGCAAAAAAAAAATGCCGGAATCTGCCCCCCTTGAAATGAAACGAAAAATGCCTGATGGGGGGAATATACAAAATATACCAAAAATGATTTTAGTTGTGATTGATGAGATTTTTGGATATTTAGATTACTTTTTTCTTAAAATTATCTATTTACTTAATCTTTAGGTAAGGTGGGAGTATTGGGTAATGTATTTTTTTTTATCGTTCGGTCAGATGTGGTTAATGTTTTGTTATCACTGTGTGAATTACATGTTTATCATGTAGTTTATGTATTTCTCTATCGCGGTGAAGGAAAAGGGAGGAAATGGTAGTTAAAGTTGTTATTGTACATTATATCAGTACTACTAACCACCTTCGTAGATAGTGGTTAGGAACGTGATAATGCACTAGACAATAATATTTTTTACACGAAATTTCAGTATAAGTTATTTATTTACGTTGTCATTTACCAGTACTTTAGTGTGCTTTGACATAATATAGTCTTCACCAACCTCGGTAAAAAAGTAATAGTTAGAAGTAAAAACAAAATGAGTGAATTTGTTGTGCCTCGACGAGTATTATGTGAATTTTTCATTGATCATGGAACAAAATCAGAAGATATTCAAAAATACTTAGAAGAACACCACCAATTGTCGTCTGAAAAAAGTGAATTAGTTTTGAACCGTATTCAAAAATGGCTTATAACAGCGTTTAACGATCGGTGGACCAAATCTAACCGAACCAAAGAACGTTTCTTTAATAAAAATACATCGTGGTTAGACAGACGGTGAATTTAAGGTACAATTCGAAGAAGCACCGTTGGATATTACACCTACAACATCTGGAGAACGTGGACGTTCGCTAAAGTCTTATGAAGATCTATCAGAGAAATCGAAAAAAAGGAAGAATATGGAGTTGGTACAAGAATATGGAATCGAGTATCGTTCAAGGATTGCGGTCTGAAGGAGAATTCGAAGAAGGTACTGTTGTTACAATGATGCGGAGTTGTGATAGAAATGAAAAAAGGATCATGAAGGAAAAATTATTGCATGAAAGTCGCAATGCAACAGATTTTACGGTGGATGAAGCTTTAAGTATATTTGCAGATTTAGATCTTTCGAAATCACAATACGGATTACTTCGAGCAAGCCTGATTAACAAAAACTTCGACATACTGCCATCATATAATATACTGACAAACGCCAAAAAACTGTTTTATCCTCCACCATCCAGCATTGAAATAACCGATATAAGTGCCAAAGTAAAACTACAAGATTTGCTGGACCACACTTCTGCTCGCATCTTAAAGATTGAAAATGTTTACAACTCAACAAGAAAATCTCTTAAATTGTTTACCAAGTGGGGATGTGATGGGTCATCGGGGCAAAGTGAATATAAACAAGTTTTATCAGGTGAGAGTGATTTAGTCTCAGATGCAAACTTATTTATAGCGTCTTTGGTACCAATAAAGCTGACTGACACAGAAACAAATGAGGTAATTTGGCAAAATTCGGCTTGTTCGTCTATTCGTTATTGCCGACCAATCCTGATGGAATTTGCAAAAGAAACCCCCGAGAAAACCCGATCAGTGGTTGGTGATATTCGGGGTCAAATTAATAATTTGCAAACTTCAAAGATACACAAGGAGGAGCAGGTAATTGAAATAAGTCACGACCTATTTCTAACTATGGTGGATGGAAAAGTTACACAAGCTCTAACTGACACTAGTTCTGGAGCTGTGTGTACAGTATGTGGGGCTAAACCAAGCGAAATGAATAATTTGGAGAAGATTGAATCAAAGCCAGATAATATAAATGCTTACGAATACGGTTTGTCTACGTTGCACGCGTGGATCAGGTGCATGGAGTTAATTTTACATATTTCATATAACCTTTCATTAAAAAAAACGGGAAGTACCCTGTAGGTTTTGATTCCCGTGCGAGTTTCGAAAATTTGCGGAATTTTGCGGCCTAAATGGCTGTATCTTTTGATTGCGTTGACTTAGAAGGTTGATTTTTCTACAGCTTCCAGGGACAGTAGAACTAAGTATCATATAGAAATTTCAGTTTAATACCTCCACGCGTTCCTGAGAAAAACGGTCTTGACAGACGGACGGACGGACGGACGGACGGACGGACAACAAAGTGATCTTATAAGGGTTCCGTTTTTTCCTTTAGAGGTACGGAACCCTAAAAATGGGCTGTGAGAACTCCAGAAGATAAAAAAAGTAAAGAAGACAAGAAAAAGCTTGTACAAAGTTTATTTCGAAGCCGACTGGGATTGCACGTTGATAAGCCCCGACAAGGAAGTGGAAACAGCAATGACGGCAATACAGCTCGGCGTTTTTTTGAGAACTACTATTGCGCTTCAGAAATTACAGGAGTTGACGAGAAACTTATTAAAAGGTTCTATGTTATTCTTCAAATTTTGGCATCCGGTATTGCTGTAAATCCAGAAAAATTTGGTGAATATACTCGCCCAACCGCACAACTATACGTAACAAAATATATGTGGTATAATATGTTCTTCAGTACATAAAATCTTAATACATGGGGAAAGTATAATAAGACATTTTGCTGTTCTGCCCATTGGTAATTTATCTGAGGATGCCCAAGAATCTCGTAATAAAGATTACAAAAAATTCAGATTGCATCACGCTAGAAAATGCTCAAGGTCCGCAACGAATCAAGACGTATTTCATGGTCTTCTATTTACGTCAGATCCTTATATATCAAGTATCAGAAAACCATCAGTCACTATTTCCAAGGAATTGTTAGACGAAGCTAAGAGCCTCTTAGCTATTTAAATAGAAGTAATTACGTACCTACATTAATTGTAAAATATATTTTTAGAGTGGATTTATATCATATTTGTCATTTATTTAAATGTAAGATTTATATGTAATACCTATAAAATAAAAGAAAATAGGTTTAATATCATAAAACTGTAAAATTATAATTCAATAAGTTAAACAAACTATGGTTTAATATTAAAAAAATACATTTTAATTTTTGTTTTATTTTTTAAATATTAATAATTAAAGTTTTGACAATAAATGTGTCACTATTGGATTCTATATAATACTCTGGAGATACTACGTGCCAAATTTCAGCCATTTACTTCAATCAACAAAAAACCGGTCAAGTGCGAGTTGGACTCGCGCACCGAGGGTTCCGTACAAACCTGTGGGTATATAAGTAAAAGTTCAAAATTGTCAAAAATATTTTTTTTTATATGACGAAACTAAAAATTTACGGTTTTCGTAATTTTGCCTATATCTGTACTATAAGACGTGACTTCGTACAAAATTTCAAGATTCTAAGTTCACGGGAAGTACCCTGTAGGTTTTGATTCCCGTGCGAGTTTCGAAAATTTGCGGAAATCTGCGGCCTAAATGGCTGTATCTTTTGATTGCGTTGACTTAGAAGGTTGATTTTTCTACAGCTTCCAGGGACAGTAGAACTAAGTATCATATAGAAATTTCAGTTTGATACCTCCACGCGTTCCTGAGAAAAACGGTCTTGACAGACGGACGGACGGACGGACGGACGGACGGACAACAAAGTGATCTTATAAGGGTTCCGTTTTTTCCTTTAGAGGTACGGAACCCTAAAAAAGTTACAAATTTTTGATACGGTACGCACCGTTCTGGCCCATAGTGCGTCGCTTCGAATCGCCTACCCGTGCGAGTACTTCGTTTTCGTGATATTTTTTCTTTTTGCTCGACTCCTAAGGGCCCTAGCGTGATGTTATAAAGCCTCCTCGATAAATGGGCTATCTAACACTGAAATAATTTTTATATCGGACCAGTAGTTCCTGAGATTAGCGCTTTCTAGCAAACAAACTCTTCAGCTTTACAATATTAGTAGGTAATAGATATAAATAAAAAGAAAACTCCTGACTGACTGACTCATCAACGCCCAGCCCAAACCCTTGGACCTAGAAAGCTGAAATTTTGCACAGAGGTTCATAAGGAAGGATTTTTCGAAATTCATTCCCTAAGGGAGTTAAAAAGGGGATGAAAGTTCCGCGCGGGCGAAGCCGCTGGCAAAAGCTAGTTTTACAAACACGCTAGTGATCGAATAAATCAGAAAGTTGTCGATACTTCTATTTATTACTGGACAAAATTTTTTTTTGGGGTCCTGAAAATAAAATAAATAAAAAACGAGAATCGTAATACGTCACTAATATATTATCTGAACCATGCCGATAACAATAACGCATTTGAAGCTTTTAAAACACTTTAACGGGAGTAAAATGCCAAAACCATAAAAAAGGAAAGAAATAGCACGTTTCCAGTTTCTTTGTTAATTACTTGTCACGCAGCTTTTATTTAATTTAAAAAAATACTAATTTTGTTACTTTTTAATTTAGATTTAGCTTGAGCGCAGACTCTTTTGAATATCTTAGAATAGTTTCTTACATAATTATGAGGGGTCTGATCAGAAGCCACCTACCAGCTCCAGCATCAGATCAGCTCCATGTCATCATAATATTGCATTGTCACGCGAAATACATATATATGCATGCAAAATTTTAGCTAGATCGGTTAAAGATATCTGCATCAAAATTGAGTCGCAAGACTCCACCCGGACAAACATACATACATTGCAAGTTAAATAAAAGCTTGTAAAAAGTTAAAACGGCAAGAAAAAATTGCCATCGAAGCGATGACGCGAAACGCCAACGACTTTGCAAAAGGCGTGATCAGGTGAATACCGAGACACAAACTTAACGACAATTACGGCTTAAGAGGCCTACGTACAATGAACTGTCCATACATACGTAATACCTAAATCATTTGCAACTTGAGCATATTTCCATCATATTATGATGATATTCGGATTCAGACAGTATTTATCTAGGCTCGTAGGGGTTTTTTTTTTCCAAAATACTTACCTGAAATGAAGTTTAAGCGAATTGCATTTCGCACATTTTTACAGCGTAAATGACATGTTTTCTCACTGTTTTTTTGGTATTATAACCAACAATTTCCGTAATATTGTTGTCTCAGAAGCATAGCTCATATTATCAAGTTGTAAAATGTCGAAAAAAATATTGAAATACAATAAGTTTTCATTCATCATTTTTGGTATTACGGAACACATCCAAATTCATCATAAATGGTCAGTAGCTAGTAGCGCTATCGCGTCAAGCCATTGTCAATGTGTGTGTGATCGTACTGCTCACTGTAGGTATTTATCCTCGACAGGTACTAACACTAGCGCAACGATAGCAATTTTCAGACGAAATATTGTCTCCGCCCGAATCCTAGTTGCGAGCTTCGGTCGTAGGATTCTTAACAAGTATAGACAAAGCAAACAACAGTTACGAGCATCGGAATCACAAGAAGACCATGTCGCACGAATCGAAAATATTCGTCAACACATGTCTGAAACAAGAGCAGCTGAAACAACTGAACAGCGAGAGGTTCGTTTGAACTCGTTATGAAAGCATAGCTCTAAAGTTAGAGCAGACGAAACTCCAGCGGGCTTAGCATGACGCTTTGTATTTCTACGAAGAATAGACAGTGCTTTTGCAATACAAAGTGACATTTCGTTCCTACATTTTTGTTATCGCACCGTAGATATCCTTACCGCCATGGGATCTGGAGGCAAAGGTCCTCGCGCAAATATGGGAGTGGCGCGAGGAGGCCAAACGCCGGGGCGTAAGTCCGCTGCCGCAGGAAATCGCGGCACAGCGGACAGAGCTTCGGCGGGATCTCATGGTGACATGGAGAGAGCGATTGTCGCAACCCAGTGCTGGGCACGCCACGATTGCGGCGGTAAGTCCCCTCTTTGAGGAGTGGTTTGAGAGGCGGCATGGCGTCCTCACCTTCCGCCTGACGCAGGTCCTCACCGGACACGGTTGTTTCGGGAGGTTCCTGTTTCGGATAGGGCGGGAGGAAACGCCCGGGTGTTTCCACTGCGAAGATCGCCCTGAGGACACGGTGGAGCACACGGTGGCGGTCTGCCCTGCTTGGGCGGAGCACCGCCGTGTCCTCGTGGAGGCGATCGGCGGCGGCGATCTCTCGCGTCCGGCCCTGGTCCAGGCCATGGTACGGAGCGAGAGGGCATGGGGAGCCGTCACCTCCTTCAGCGAAGCAGTGATGCTCGCGAAGAGGGAGGCGGCGCACGTGAGGGAGAGGCAGCATATGCGCCCTCGCGACCCCAGCCGCCGCAGGATACGGAGACGCCCTGGGCGTCGGGAATCCCAGGCCGATTTCCGGCCACCCTAGGCATGGGCTTGCGGACGGCGAGTAATGGGTAGCTCGCTGTCCGGTAAGGACCAAGCCCAAGTCGATGGCGCGTTGTGTTCCACGCGCGCCTCAAAGAGATGTCAGCACAAAAAAATGATGGGGCCCGCAAGGGCCGATGCCTGCCAGGGGTGCGGGTTTGTTCGAAAGAGACACCACAGCCCCTGGCTTAAGGGCTACTGAAGGAACACGGGTGGGTTTTAGTCAGTAAAAGTCTGACACGCCCTCCTGCTCCACCCAGAGCGGGAGAAGTTATTTGATGATTTCCCACCCAAAAAAAAAAAAAAAAAAAAAAAAAAAAAAAAAAAAAAAAAAAAAAAACCGTAGATATCCTTCTACAATCTGTCATTTAGTCT
Source organism: Polymixis flavicincta (assembly GCA_949987655.1). NCBI lineage: Eukaryota > Metazoa > Arthropoda > Insecta > Lepidoptera > Noctuidae > Polymixis > Polymixis flavicincta. The sequence goes on along the minus strand of OX465171.1, from coordinate 681,237 downwards.
TTCGTTTCTAACGATATTTGTCTAGGTCCATATAAATGTAGACTATTTCAGAAGAATATTTCTTCCCTAACTGTCAAAATCACAGTGACAATAAAACTTTCTACTCGACGGCCACAAAGTATATACGATTATCTACAAAATCATGATTCGTTTAGAACGCATAACTGTGATAATGAATAGAAAACATAGCTATCTTATCCAATTGTACATAATTTATTTAATAGTCATGTCTATTCTTCCGTCTACAAATCGGTGCTCGTGCTAAGCCTGCTGAAGAGCGAGAAGTTCGCTTGAGCGCTTTAAGAGAGCACAATTGTCAAGTACGAACCCAGAAAACTTACAAATATAAATATTTTAACATCTGCGATAAGGTAAGGTGTGCGAAATCTGTACTAAGAGATGTTATCCTAATCAAGTCACAAATCACAAAAAAAAAATTAAATCGTGCTTCGTACCTACCGGTCGAATTAACAAGCAAAGAAACTATATTGCTTTGTCATCGTTGCAAGAAACACCTCGCTAGCAACAAAACTTCAGGACCAGCCAAAGCTCACTGGAACAATCTAGATCCAGGTGATGTACCTGTTGTAATAAAGCAAATGACACAACCCTAACAATGCTTGTTATCAAGAAATCTACCATTTGAAAAAATTGACAAATATAATGGACTATTTGGATAATACGGTTTTAGAGGCAAGCTGTACTTTTAGCACAAGACATATTTAAACGCTAAACAAAAAACCAACTGGTGAATTTGCGATCGAAAAGACCTCGCGAATTTATCTCACTAACCAACAAGTTTATAATCACAATAAAACTGTTCTCGAAATTTTCCCTGCTCTTGGTGGAACTATTAACAAAATAATAGCACAAGATAGTCTTATTGATTGTTCTCGAAAAATGGCAATGTGAATATTAATAACATTATACCATCCGATGTAAACAAAACAGGAGGGCTACCTAAGGAGTTAGAAATATTCGTTGGAGCCAAGGTGATGTTACGTTATAATGTGGATGTGTCCAAAAGTCTGGTTAATGGTGCCGTTGGACACAATACAGAAATCATATGGCCCTATTTTCGAAAAGCACAGATGTACGATACAGACATATCATCCGTCCGTATAGACTTCAGTAAAGACGGTGTTCATATCATTCAATCCAAGACTGTGCAATTTCCCGCAAAATATAGCCACGCAGAACGAATAATTTAGCCAATTATATTATGCGGCTTCTTGAAATGCAGGAAAGTACTGTCGACCACGACGTTGTCTACTGAGGCACAAAGCTCTTCGCTGCAAGTCAAGCATACGTGGTCTTTACTACTTACTACCTTTACTAGACTACTAAATTAACAGGCAAACGACCATGTAACGACGGCGTATATGAAATGCACAGACTTATATAGAAACACTAGCTTCCGCCCGCAGCTTCGCCCGCGTGGTAGTCGGAAATTATTCCGCGGGAATGTACTACCAGGATAAAAAGTATCCTGTGTGGTAATTTAGGTTATAGTTTACCAGTGTGCCAAATTTCATCCAAATCCGTTCAGCCGTTTTTGCGTGATTGAGTACCAAAAATCCAATCATCTTCACAAACTTTCACATTTACAATGTTACGGACCAACCTTTTTTACCCCTTTAGGGGTAGATTTTGGAAAAATCCTGGTACGTTTCATTCTTTATTTTTGGTTTTAGGTAGAAATACTGAGTTTCGAGTTAATCAGAGAGCGCGTTAAAATTCTTCCGTACAAACTTTGAGACCCCCCAATCCCCATTTAGGGAGTAGTTTAGAAAAACAATAAATAACTGACTTTATAATTTACTTAGATAAGTATTTGTGCCAAGTTTCAAGTTTATTAACTCAAGGAATAAGATTTTGAATACAAACAAAATCCCCCCTTTTCACCCCCTTAAAGGTCGAATTTCCAAAAACCCCTTCTTAGTGCCCCCCTACATTATAAAAGGAAGCCGGGTACAAAATTTCACGTTCCTAGTCCTAGTAGTTTCGGCTGTGCGTTGATTGATTAGTCAGTCAGTTTCTCCTTTTATATATATTATATATATAGATTTTCACTTCGAACAAAATTATTGAATATGCGCACTGTACACCGCACGCGCGCCGGCGCCGCTGGCCTAGGACACCGCGGCCGCCCCGACGCGACGCACGCGTGAGTCGTTCACCCCTGCGACACGACACGCGACGGCGCAAATTCGTAAACAGCTGATTCTGATTTTCCCATCACATCGGTACAATGGCGGCCCAAGACGCAAGCGCAGCCCTGCGTACAGTGCATTTTTTTTTAAATAAATTGTTTTATTTATTTGAAAATATAAAAATGCTCAATTTTTTTTTTATGTGTTCGTTGTTCGATGTCGAGTAAGTGGACGAAATTCTTGCAGTCAATTTTTTAACACCTAATAATATAGATAGATTCCCAATCATAACTAAGAAACCGATCAATTTAGTACCTACATGTTACACAATTTATTAAATGATATTAAAGCTTGTCGCGAGATATGCATATTTTATAGGAAACATTTTCTTTCATAGAATTACTTATAATAAGTATGTCAAGCAAGACTAACTATGTAGTTAGTCAGTATGTAGTTAGACACGTCAATCTCGCGACAAGCTTTTACTTAGGTACCTATATCATTGAACAAATTTTGTAATACATGTACTAAATTGATTAGTTTGATTTAATTTAAAGTTTGTTTTCTATTTTTAGGGCAATTAAATAAAAACTTGTTATTAAATGTTTTTTTACCATTAATTTTATTTCATGATTCACGATCAGTTTTTCGGCAGACTGACTGACTGACGACAAGGTTCGCTTTTCTCCCTTTATGCCACTCCTTTCATGATAGTGATAATCTAACAAGTATGTAGCTGTAATTTGTAACCAGTAATCCTTCTGTTTGATGATAATATCTTTAATCACAATGAGCGGAAACCGACGACTAACGTAGGTATATTGTTCTTTAAACGTAGTAGCCACGCTGTTGGCACTGCGGTCGCATAATTTAATAACCGACAGTTCAAGATGGCGGTGCACAGAGCTATCATGCCGTTACCTATGTGTGACTTACGTTCCTAGGTATCTGAAAGGCGGAGTGGTGGCTGTATCCAGACAGAAATCAATAACAGGAATATTAGCTCATGTGGTGTTTGTAATTGCTTTGTGGTGTGCGACGGAGCACTGCTTACGTCCGCTGCACGGGGTCGGGGAGGTGGCAGGCGGCACGCAACGTGCTGACTTGCCTCCCTACCACCCTGCCACCTCGTATCTCGCAGCTAACAACCTATATGGTGCGTAAGTTCATGTGCACACCTCGCCAACGGAATTGTAATGTAAACTCGCGGAACGCATTGAACGCAATGTTTATTCATAGTATGATTTGTAATGTCTTCAAATGGGTTATACCAGAGCTAGTTCAGGTAGTTTGTGATAAAGGATAAGGCTTAGGACCAGGACCTCAAGTCTGCTATTGCAATAGTGTCAGAATGGTCGATCATTGATTTCATAATTGTTGATTTTGACAAGTTTTGTAGTCTACTAATATAATGGCGTCATTATGACTTTCCAGTGGTCACCCAATGACACTCCATTGAAAGAAATGGCGTTTATAGGTAATCTCGTACATAATGGCAAATGAATGACTAATTGCTAAAAATGTACAGTTCCTAAAATTATATGTAAAAAAATATACAAAAATACATATAAATGAAATCTGGCATGAATAAATGTTCAAATTTAGTAGTATTTTTTCGAAAATCATTTCTACAAACGGGTTTTATAATAATGGCAATACGACAATGCTATTATAACACAATTCTATTACGAGACCATTGACCGACCACTGATCGACCATCATGAATTTAGCAGATTACGAACTTTTAGCAAAATGACGATGGGATCGTGTTGGAATGACGAATTTATAAAAATAGCAGACTAAGGCCCCAGTTTGTCAAATAATATTGACATGGGTTGAAGCGCCAAATTAAACTTTTCGTTCAAAAAATTAAACTTTCCCATTTAATTATTTTTCATGGAATAGTCATTCAATGGAATTTATGCACATAGAGTGTTGTATGTATTATGTAGATTGATGGTTTCAATTAAAATTCTGTAAAGCCATGTTTGTTACGAATATGTCGCGAAACCTATTTCAATGAACATACAACCTGACACTGACCTTCAAATTGCAAAAACGGAAGAAAATTTGAATTTCGCCAGCTACCTGTGCATGCACCAAGTATGGTAGATACCTAATACCGACTGGAGTGAACAAAGACGAGGAGACGGACCAAGGAGGGCTTCAGTGAAAGATAGCACATACTAAAAGACACACAACACAGCATATTATACTACAAGTAAAAAAAGTGTAAAGTGCATTGCGGTGTATCGCAAGAGCAAACGTGCTCCGTTGAAGGAAGTACTCTAGTAAGATGATAGCCGCCTTCGGTAGCAATTTCCTATTGGTTGCGAAGTTTTTCGTTTTTAAATGAACGCCTGTTTCCAGCAAATACTACCTAATGGCACAACAGTGATACACTGACTGATACATTCTTATACTTGGTTTACACTCTCGTGCGGACGGCGAGAAGAGCCGCGAGGCCAACCACGAGACGCGTGTGTAATCGGTGCGCTCGTGGCTCGCCTAGCAGGTCGTCTCGCCGCTCGCAGCGCTCGCGTCTGAAGCGGTTTTTTGGGCACGAGTCAAAGGGGCTCGCGGTGGAAGCGCGCGTGATTGCGATGTAACTCGGCTTTATCGAAGAAACGCTTCGAGTTGCGTTTCAGAAATTGAGCTATCGTGGGCAGTCTCAGATCGAGATGGAGGATCTCGTTCCGAACGCACCACGGGGAGCCTGTGGCAGTGCGAAGGAAGCGGTTTTGGAGGGTCTGCATCCTATGGATGGATCGGGGTTGCGTGTGTGCAAAGACTGCACATGCATACGTCATAATGGGCCTAATGCACGCCGCAATTTGCACTTGAGTGACAATTTGCTATGTGCGTTCAGAACAGAGTGCAGCCTTCCGAGAGCGAAGGCGGCGCGTGAGCGCGCCTTCTTGATATGCTCAGAGAAGGTGAGGTGCTGATCCAAGATCACTCCTAAATATTTTGCTCGCTTCTCCCAAGGGATCCGCTTGCCGAATATGGAGATGGGCCGGGGGGGGGGGGGGAGCTCAGGGCTTTGTCTCGGTTTCGAAAAGAGAACCGCTTGACTTTTATCAGGATTTAGTTCGGTCCTCCACTTTCTAAGCTATGCGCCAAGTACGTTGACTGCGGTCTGGAGAGAGGAGGCTATCGCGTCCTGGCTACACCCAGTGTGGTAGATGGCTGTGTCGTCTGCGAACAGTGCCAACTGTGCCTTTCTACTTTTGGGTATATCGCTAGTGAATAGCGTAAAGATGAAAGGGGACAGCACGGCGCTCTGAGGGACGCCTGCGCGTATGGGGTGGGGGGACGAGAGCGCCCCTTCGATGCGATAGCGAAAGGTGCGGTTCGACAGAAAGTCTCGTAAGATGAGTACGAGACGGTCTGACACGCCGAGTTTGTACAGCTTGTATATTAAGCCGTTGTGCCAGACCTTGTCGAAGGCTTTCGCTATGTCGAAAAATACTGCACCGGTCATATAACCGCGTTGGAAACCAAAGTTTATATGTTCTACGATCCAGTGTACCTGTTGTACGCAACTGTGCTGGGTTCGGAAACCGAACTGCTCGTCGGGTATCGGGCTTTTAGTCTCGGCGAAGTCCCTGCGACGCTTATAGATAAGTCGCTCATAGATTTTTCCGAGTTTGTCCAGTAAACTTATGGGTCGGTAGCTAGTGGGCTCGGTCTTTGGTTTGCCGGGCCAATGACCGTGGCTTGTTTCCAAGCTTGGAAGATGGTGGTCAAGAGCATGATCAAGTGGGCGAGCAGCATCTGGATCACCCTATTGGTGATGCCGTCAGCGCCGGGGGCCTTTCGGGGTTTCAGACTTTTGATGATCTCGTGAACTTCGTCCGGGGTGACGAGAGGTAATGGATCATCGGGGTCTTCGACGGGCGGGAGAGAGGTTCTACGTTCGTCTTCAGCGTCCACCTCAGCGAGGTGTCTGGCGGTCTACTGGTTGAGAACTGGGCGCGCATTGGGCCTCTAGACTATCGGCGAGGCATTCGGCCTTTTCGTTGTCGTCGAAAGCAACGGTGCCAATGGGCCGGGTCAGGGGGGGCATGGTGACTACTTCTTCGTACTTGAGTTTCCTCTGAAGTTCCCAGAAAGCTAAGTGCGTGGGTTCCAACTCACTCAGCATCTTGTCCCAGCCTGCGTCGCGTAGCTCCGACACACGTTTCTTTACAGATCGCTGTAAACAGCCCATGTGAGCTTTGTTCGCATCGCAAGGAAAGTTGCTGTAGGCACGAACAGCCGCGTTCTTCTCATTTAGCAGTTCGCGTACATCGTCCGGCAGCTTCCAGGTGGGGTCTTTCCCTACCGGAACCCGCCTTGACAATCGTTCAGGACTGATTGTACGTGACCCGTGAATGAGTCGATCGCGGCCGTTGTGTCTGCGAGAGGGTTGATCGGGGATAGCTTCCAAGTGGGCGGATGTGTTGGATTTCAGCGAATTGCTTACTTTCCTCCAGTCCGTTACCACTTTGGTGAGCGGGGGTTGGTCGGGATCTGAGAGACCCGCGCGGGGGCCAGATGCACAACGACCGGACGGTGATCAGAGATGAGCTCGTTTATTGCCTGTATGGAGTTCAACCGTAGGTTGATCCTTTTCAGAATTGCAATGTGGAGTACGTCAGGTCTGTGATTCACATTGTGTGGAAAATGAGTCGGCGTCATCGGGGCGATGACGTCGAAGGTCAGGGACGAGCAGAGGTTGAACAGGCGTCTCCCTCTGGTCGTTTCTAGTCATGCCTAGTCGACAGACTGAGACCTCTAATCGGGAGAAGGGGGGCGCATCCATAGGAATGCAGTTCGGGGACTTTTTGTAGTATGAGAGTTCCTCCCCCATAGCAACGTGTCCTGTCGTTGCGAACTAAACGATAGTTTGCAATTTTCGGGTCACGAGTGCTGGGTTTGAGGAGCGTCTCTTGAACTAACAGAATGTCCAGGTGATGGTCGCGGAGGAACGTGGCGATCTCATCCCTTTGCGAGCGTCTTCAGCTTCCATCTGATCGGACGCTGCGTCATCGATTTCCGGTGAAGCTGGAGAATCTTCTAGGAATCTAATCCTAGTCGCGGCTGGGGGCGCGGTCGCGGCCGGAAAAATGGGCTTTTCGCGTCCCAATAAACGGTCGAGGCGGAACACGTCGGCGTCAATGGTAGCGTCTATGACTGGTAGTGGTAGGGAGGGAGTAACCTACTTCTCACTCATATGGAGCGAGCCTATGTCCCTAATTCCCTATTCCTCCTAACAACCAACGTCTACTTCCCCGGTTGGGATGCCCGGGGATTTGTGATTCCTCCCTGTTGGGTATAATAGACAGGGAGATGTGTACCTCGGGTGAGCCCTAAGCTTGTATACCTGTTGCCAATCTTATTGTGCAACAGGGCCCTGTCAGTCTAGCGCGAGGGGTGTAGACACACCCCAAAGACACTAGGTGTGTTGCTGTGAAGGGAAAACTGTCACCAGTACCGACTAGGAGATCCCCCAAGGCCGGTGGTCTGGGACTCGTCCAATTCACTGCCTGGCCCTGAAGGGGTTCAGCGGGTGAGTTGGGACAACACCCTCTCGGTTTCGTTGGCACCGTAAGGTTTTCACCGAGAACCACGAAACTGGATTTTACCCAGAAGGGGCCAAGTGAAGCTATTTGACGATTTACTTCCGTAAAGAAATAGGATTTGTCTTGAAAATACAGTTTTTCTCGATTAATAAGGGAATCAATAATTAAATTGATTCAAATATTAATTCAACGCAGCCGGGGGGGTTGCGGAGTGTTCGCTGCGGGGCGCAGCGGGTCAGGCGAGCGGCGGAGGATGAGTCCCGCAGCAGGCAGTGGCAGGAGCAATGGGGTTGGCCGGGTTGGCAACTGTCAAAGTGGCGCTAGCGTAGGTTGTTCCCAAAACATTGCATTTTTCTATGATCATAATCAGAAATTAATTTTAAACAGTATCAATGACGCGATGTATTGTCTTTAAATGCTCTGAAGTCGGAACGCACCAAATACCGAAGGATATAAAAATACGAAGGCTTTGGTTAAAAGTCATCCGCCGTGAAAAATTGATTCCTACGAAAAGTACGAGGTTATGTAGGAAACACTTCGTAGAGAGTGATTATGAAATAACAAGTAAATACACAGGTAAGTTGATTATAAGCAAAGTTCTGAATAATATCATTTCAATTATCCCTAAACTCCATAATAATTTGTACCTGCCTATGTAATTTACAATATTTTAAATCACTTGTTCTAGGATTTAAACACCAACATAAATTCTTGAAGAAAGGAGCTATACCATCTGTTTTTCCGTGGAATACGAAATCAATTTCTGAGAAAGCGATGGCTAGAGAAGAAAGATTGGTAAACCGCAACCTCATGAAAAGACAGCTTTTTGACGCGCCTTCAAGTACACCACATTGTGAGGATAATATACTGCCACTAGAAGCAGATAGTGGTGTATCTCAAGACTGCAATGTATCTCAAGAGCTTCTAATTGAACATAGTTCTTCTCCAATACCTGCATCTATTATGCCAAACCACAACACTTGTGGGACACAAACATCTAATGTATTAAGATTGTTCTCTACAGAGCTATTACTTAAAGATGATGAAACAGTGCATTTTTATACTGGGTTAGACACATTGGCAAAATTTAATTTAATTATCAGTACTCTTCTGCATATGGCACATGATATTAAGTACCGTTGGAGTAAAGTTGTTTTTTTGACAGTAGAGGATCAGTTTCTAATGCTATTAATTAAACTCAGAAGAAATAAAACAGATTTTGTATTAGGTAAAATATTCGGTGTAAGCAAAGCTGAAGTGTCAAACATTATAGTGACATGGAAACATTTTGTTGGTGATATCTGGAGCTTAATAGACATTTGGCCTAGCCGCAACCTGGTAAATTTTTATATGACTGACAGTTTAAAAAAATATTATCCCTCAACAAGGCTAATACTGGATGGAACTGAAATAGAAATACAAAAACCAAGTCACCCCAACGACCAAAGAGCCACATTTAGTACATACAAACACAAGAATACCCTAAAAATTTTAGTTGGTGCCTCACCAGGTGGTCTCATAACATATTGTTCAGGTGCATATGCTGGTTCAGTGAGTGACAGACAGATTGTAGAACGCGCTACTGCGTTCTACAATCTGTCTGTCACTGTCAATGTTATTTGATATTTGTGATTCTGGGGATAGCATTCTGGCAAACAGGGGCTTTAATGTGCAAGATTTGTTTGCTTGTAAAGGAATTGGGATAAATATTCCTACCTTTTTAAAAGGAAAGATTCAAATTACTGGTGTGCGATTAAAGTTAGATCAACGGTCGGCTAGTCAGAGAGTCCACATAGAAAGACTTATAGGTTTAACAAAAACTTATTTAATAATAAACATGAACTGAATCATATCCATGTTCCTTTGGCATCAAAAATTGTTTTCATCTGTTTTATTTTGTGTAATTTTAGAGAAGGTATAGTAAATAAAAATAACTAAGATCATATCATTTATTAGGCATGTATCATTTATGTTCTGATAAGGATTTTGTAAATAAAATTGACATAAATACTAAGGCTGTTTTATTTTGTTCCAAAGTTCTCATTACAATAAAAATAGATGTATTTTTCAATTAAAGCTGCTTTAAAGATAGAAAAAAAGGAATCTAGTTTCAACAACATAGAATGTATAAAATAATTATCATTTCCAGTATAAATTACTTTCAAATTCCTGTAGGTATATATAATAAGGTTACAGTATGTTTTGCCTGAACAGTACAACTGTCCTTGAATTTGAAAATAATACGGGCTAGTTTTTTTTAATTTCTAAGTGCCATTATCTTCAAATGTATGGCTCAAAAATTGTGTTTATTTTTCTTGTGATACATTTTTTCAGCTTTCACAGGAGTACCTGTGTATGGTTTTCTTGGAACATGGAATTGCTGTAGTCTTGCATACTTCTTGAAGAAAAAGGAGTTTTTGATGAACCATGTTCTCAATGCCAAGTAAAAGGACTGCAACGTGTATGCATAATGCATTTATCCCACTTCCATCTGGGCATTCACATTCTGATGCTTCAGGATTTCCATGTTCATTTAATTTTACATTTATTTCGTACTGGAGACTCTTCATTGTTTTCCTGCAATAACCTTTTATATAGATTATGACAAACAACTGAAGATCTTGCCATCAGTAGGTGATGTGTCTCGTATGGCTGTGTAGCCGTTGCTATTTTTTTCTCAGTGCTAGGAAACAAAGAATGAAATGTAATTAAATAAATGTATGGAAATGTATTTATTTACTGACACATTTAACTTTAGGTACTTACTAGCATAAATAATACCTTATCAATGTCTTGTCCAGAGGTGGCAAAATCGTGTTACTGTTAATATCACGATAAGATTCTTTTGATGGTAGCTCCATTCTGGGTCCATCGTCATCTACACATTCAGACAGACCAAAATTAAAATTTTGATCAAAAAGCTCTAACCTGAAAATACCTCGAAATCTTTACATTTCGAAGTCTATAACTTAAGAATAATATTATAAACAATATACAAATTAAAGATTCGTGTTCCAACGTTCCAAGCGAATTGCAAACTCTACCTATTCCAATTTTATATGTTTTTAACTAATTGTAATCGTATTCGATTGTATAAATCAACAAAAACAAAAGTTTGTCTCACTTTACTAACTTCAATTAATAATACCTAAATTGTAAAAAAAAAAAAATGTGCGAATGAAGCTTGTTAGGTATAAAGCTATGTCACTTCTGTTCTGCAGTCAGTCACCAGTTTAGTCTTATGAGCGACAAGTTTTTGCAGAATGTTGAACGAAACGCGTAAGCGCCATGGAAGTCTTGGCGCTTCCCACCTTTTGGTCGCGAGAAAACTACTCCTTAGAAGCGTTCTAGCGCTGCGTGTTTATACTGTTCTATTAAACGACTAATTATTGTTTCAGCGCTGCAGTGAACTTTAGTTTAACTCTTGTCAAAATGGAACGTGTCCTTTGCTTAGGATAGCTCCTCTAGTACGTTGGTACATAATTATTACCTCAATAAATAATAAAATAAATAAATCTTTATTTCCAGTATTACAATTTTAAAGTAACCACTAGGTTATACATATATACTTCTTGTGTGTGTGTGCGTTCGTGCGTGCGTGCGTGCGTTCGTGTGTTCGTGTGTGTGTGTGTGTGTGTTTTGTAAGTGAGTTATGTTGTTATGAAGAGTTGTGTTTGAGTGTTCCGTAGTGTCGTTTTGTGTCTGAAGGTGGGTGTACTTGACGATGTGCCGGACGGGGTGTATTTTGGGGTTCAGAGGAGGTTAAATCTGCGTATTGAGAATGTTTTTAACCTCGTCATACCTAAGGGTCATTATCCAACTACGGACCTTACCCTTTACACTCATATTTATTGGCCGTGTAGATGTTGCATTGTTTGTTAACTAAGTTGTAAATACGACTACCAAAAGATTCTAAAATGACATGACGTCCCGCAAGTTTCGTTCTGTCCCTCTCTATGGGGCACGCATCCGTAGACCTACGTTTTTTTAAGCGATCATGATCTAGCTGTAAATGATTATGTCTGCGCAACGTACAGTTTAGAACAAAGAGCTGCCTCACAGTCAAGACCTGACATTCATTGTATAATTGAGCCTTACTATACCGAAAGTGTTTAAAAGTCATGACTTTGAGGACAGCTCTCTGAGCCCTCTCCAGCTGTGTCATACTTGTCTTCAAAGCACCGCCCCAGCATGTTATGCCAAACGTTAATATTGACTGGCAAAGTGAGAAATAAACCATGCGTAAGGTATCTGCGTCAGCACTATATCGCAGGTTTTTAAACACTGTAATAAGTTTTCTAACTCTGCCACACAATGCCCCAATCTGAGCATTCCATGATATGACGGGTTCCCAGATAACGGTGGGAGGGGTTCACATCGGCGTCGAGTCGACGATGAAGTACCTGGGAATCGTCCTCGACAGCCGGTGGAACTTCGCGGAGCATTTCCGCCGTTTGGCTCCCAGACTGGAGCGGGCCGGGGCCTCCTGCCGGAGGCTCTACGCGGGGATCGTGCGGTCCATGGCCCTATTCGGGGCTCCGGTGTGGGCGCTCGCAGGTTGAGGGCGTCCCATAGGGTCATGGCCATCCGTATGATCCGAGGATATCGCACGATCTCCGGCGAGGCGGCGGGCCTCCTTCCGGATTACCGCCATGGGATCTGGAGGCAAAGGTCCTCGCGCAAATGTGGGAGTGGCGCGAGGAGGCCAAACGCCGGGGCGTAACTCCGCTGCCGCGGGAAATCGCGGCACAGCGGACAGAGCTCCGGCGGGATCTCATGGCGACATGGAGTGTGCGATTGTCGCAACCCAGTGCTGGGCACGCCACGATTGCGGCGGTAAGTGCCCTCTTTGAGGAGTGGCTTGAGAGGCGGCATGGCGTCCTCACCTTCCGCCTGACGCAGGTTCTCACCGGACACGCTTGTTTCGGGAGGTTCCTGTTTCGGATAGGGCGGGAGGAAACGCCCCGGTGTTTCCACTGCGAAGATCACCCTGAGGACACGGTGGAGCACACGGTGGCGGTCTGCCCGGCTTGGGCGGAGCACCGCCGTGTCCTCGTGGAGGCGATCGGCGGCGGCGATCTCTCGCGTCCGTCCCTGGTCCAGGCCATGGTACGGAGCGAGAGTGCATGGGTAGCCGTCACCTCCTTCAGTGAAGCAGTGATGCTCGCGAAGAGGGAGGCGGCGCACGTGAGGGAGAAGCAGCACATGCGCCCTCGCGACCCTAGCCGCCGCAGGATACGGAGACGCCCTGGGCGTCGGGAATCCCAGGCCGATTTCCGGCCACCGTAGGCATGAGCTTGCGGACGGCGAGTAATGGGTAGCTCGCTGTCCGGTAAGGACCAAGCCCAAGTCGACGGCGAGTTGTGTTCCACGCGCGCCTCATAGAGATGTCAGCACAACAAATGATGGGGCCCGCAAGGGCCGATGCCTGCCAGGGGTGCGGTTTTGTTCGAAAGAGATACCACAGCCCCTGGCATACGGGCTACTGAAGGAACACGGGTGGGTTTTAGTCAGTAAAAGTCTGACACGCCCTCCTGCTCCAACCAGAGCGGGAGAAGTTATTTAATGAATTCCCACACAAAAAAAAAGCATTCCATGATATGAGGTTGAACCTAATGGTTGGCAAGCAAACTTTGTAGGTAAACAACCAGGTATCATCCTTATGCGAGATATATATTCTACATAATTTTCCATGTCATTTTGCCGCTGCAATTTGATATTTAGATAGCAATTAGTTACCTAGGGGCATATTCATAAACGATGATTAAAGTTAAGAGGTGTTTAAACGTCAAAAATGTATGGTTAATCAGTCGCTAATCATTGCTTAACTATAAACAGCGTGTATAAATAAGGGGGTTAGAAGTAGCCCAGTAAACAAACAACTAATTAATATTAGATTAATACTCTATTTTTGCCTCATAACCAAAAATAATCTAAAACGACTTTTATTTGTATTTGTAGTTTATCGAACATGCATCAAAGTGATTTTCACAAAAATGACTGGTACTTGTTGTCGTCAATGATGCTGGATGTCTTCTAACAAGTGGTTACCACTTTCTCCTTATTTGCGCACTTTTTGGAACGTTAGTGAAAAGTTTTTGGGGCGTACTGATTGACGTACTTTTGCACATCGGCACTGCACAGCATTTGTAAAACGATGGATTCATTTTTAGGGCTTTTAACTAACTTATTTGTAAAAATTCAGACAAGATCGGTTAACTTTGACAGAACGCGAGATTTGATTATCGGTCTGTGACGTAGATCATAGTCACTTGACAGTTTGAAGCGTTTTAGCGGGAATATTGAAGTATCTTGTTTTGTTTTTGAAACCTCTATTACTGATCACGAAAGTGTAGCCATTAGTTATAAACCCAAACCGCGCCCCCATTACATTAAACGAAACATATAGCTCAGTCAACTACAAGAGTCTCGATAAAGATATGTTAGCTATTAATTCCCAGCCAATCATTGACTCCCAGGACGCAAACACCTCAACCGAGCTTCTTATTACTTACTTGTCTGCGGCAATCAAAAATAACACCAGGAAAGTTACAACAAACAAGAAAGAATTGATTACAAAACCGTGGATTACTAAAGGTTTATTACGTTGTATGAGAAACCGGGACAATTTGCATAAAAAACTAAAACGGAATCCTGATGACGAGATCATTAAAACCATATACAAACGTTACCGTAACTATTGCAATACCTTACTCAAAAAAGCAAAAAAGGTTTACCACAAACACGAGATTCATAATGCTAAGGGCAACAAAAAACAGCTTTGGGATGTTATAAAAAGAATAAGCGGCTCTGATAAAAGAATAGACCATTCGTCGTTCCTCTTGACATCAAACAATCCCGATGCTGACATAAACAACGTCAACCGCTTTTTTGCAAACGTTGGTGCGAACCTAGCGAACAAGATCTCCACTGATAAACGAGCTCCTTCCACTTACTGCAATGATCACTTCTCGAACACCCTCCCAAATTCAATGGTCATCCTTCCCACCGACGAGCAAGAGATTTTCACACTTATCAATAGTTTAAAGGATAAATGCGCAACGGGTATCGACCTTATAAGTGGTAAAATAGTTAAAAGATACGCAAACCTCCTTACCTCTCCAATGACTCACATTTGTAACCTGTCAATCTCTACAGGGGTTTTCCCAGAGCTATTTAAAATAGCTCTTATCAAACCTATCTATAAAGCTGGGGAAAAAGACTCTGTGAACAACTACCGACCCATTTCCATTCTTCCAGCGTTTTCCAAGATCCTGGAGCGTCTTTTAAATAAGCGTCTAATCATGTTTCTGGAGACTAACAAACTGCTCTCTCCCTCTCAATTTGGTTTCAGAACTGGTAAGAGTACCAACGACGCTGTCCATGAGCTGGTTGACTCTATTGTTGTCAATCTGGACGATAGGATGAAATGTTTAGCAGTGTTTCTCGACCTTGCAAAGGCGTTTGACACAGTCTCAATCCCGCATCTTCTGAAAAAGTTGGATCGGCTTGGTGTAAGAGGAACTCCTCTCAAATTATTGGAGAGCTATCTTACTGGAAGAAAACAAAGAGTCAAAATTAATGATAGATTAAGTGACGAGCTGACTGTTAATTTTGGTGTACCACAAGGTAGTATAATCGGACCAACGCTCTTCTTAGTGTATATCAATGACCTCTGTCAGTTGCCTCTACTGAAAGGAAAAATCATCACTTTTGCAGACGATACCGCACTGTTCTTCAGTGGTGGCAGTTGGGTTGAGGTCTTTGACACTGCTCAACTGGGCGTTAACACGGTCAGCGAATGGTTGCAAACCAATTTATTGACACTAAACGTTTCGAAAACTAAATATGTAACCTTTGCTCATAGAGCCAACCTTCTTCCTCCATCAACCCTTTCTATTTCAGCGCACACGTGTGGCTCGCCAAACCCCAACTGTACCTGTCCCTCCCTCGAAAGGACAGTTAGTATAAAGTACCTGGGGATCATAATTGACTCCCATCTTTCTTTTAAATGTCATTTCGATGAGCTTGTTCCGAGGATCCGCAAACTTATATATATTTTTAAATCATTAAGGCACACTGCAGATCGAACGACCATTAAAATGGTTTACTTTGCCATATGCCAGTCGTTAATTGAGTACTGCATCACAACTTGGGGCGATGCCGCCAAAACCCATCTCATTGAGGTAGAGAGGGCGCAGCGCGCTATACTTAAAGTTGGTGCTGGACTCCCTTTTCGTTTTCCAACAATTGACTTATATAAAGAATGGGACATCCTTACGGTCAGACAAACGTTTATCCTGCTTACTGTAGCTAAAAAACACTCCCAGCTACAGTTTGACTCCAAACTAATCAATAACCAACGACGGAAGGGAAGAGTCTGTCCCTCATTGCAGTTTAGATCTGCTCTCACGCAGAAGTTTTTTTGCTTCCTCGGCCAATTTTTGTGCAACAAATTAAATGTCACTCTTAATATTTATCCTAAAACTGTCTTTAATTGTCAAAAAACAGTTAAAATATTTCTAAAAACCCTTGACTATCAAAAAACTGAGAACCTCTTGACAGTTCTCAAATAGATTTCCTTCCCTCCTTTCCCCCGTGGCTGATTTACATCTCATCCTCGCTCTTGCGCGCTCCATCATACATTCATACACCACAACATTCATTCATACACTACAACATTCATTCATACACCCCAACATGCATTCATATTCATTCATACAGGGCACTTAACCAGTTTAGTATGAACCATAAGTTGTTTATTTAATTTTATTCTTTTTTACTATTTGATTTTATTTTTATCTTTCAACACTATTGTCTAATCATTTTGGTTGTTTTAACGATGCTCACTTATGATCGTCTCTAAACCTTTTACTGTGGGGGCCCTGGTGACCTGTAACACAGGCTTTTTCGAAAACCTCTTTCAGGCACCAGTCTCTTACAATGGTGGAATATAACATTACCAAAAACATTGTTAACTTTTAAGGAAACCAATATTGTGAAGAGAGAATAAATAAATGAAATGAAAAAAAAATGAAATATTGATAACCATGCATAATTAATTATGTATTTTTGATTGAAATCTGTCAAATTTTTTCATAAAACATTTTTTTTCGTGTTCGTATAGGGTCTATCTATAAAATAAAATCAGTTCCAAAAATTATTCAACATCCCTATTGCGGCCACATTCGATTAATATGTGAAAACATCATCAACGGAATTATTACAAAAATCGCCATTAGTCGTCGTTGTTGTTTTGAAATTGTAAAGCGAGGTTACGTGCGCATATACACGCATACAGTGGAAGTATTAATATTTTTAACGCATAAATCATTTTCGGCCTGAAATTTGACTAAAGCCGAAGCTTAAGCTTAAGCTTAAATTTAAGTCATGCATTAAACGGACACTATGTAGACAAGCATATTATAAGTTAGATGATTATATCTGAGATAAAAATGCCTGGCTTAATGCTGGTCCTGCTCCACAGCCACCTGGGCTTACTAGTTAACATTTTAATATTTGGAAGAGATGCTTCCCCTTTTTTTTATGTTTTCTGACATTACGAACATTTCTGTTCCTATTATTTAATAATCAAACGAACTTACCTGAAGTGAAGTTCGATCTTAATTATCCTGTCTTCGTCGAAGTGATTTGAATATTCACCTGTAGTAGTCCCGCTACGCTTCGACTCACTCGCACATAGTTTAGCGCCATAAGAAAGAAAGAGATAGCACTATTTCCACAGGCGCCCGGTCACACCACTCCAGCATTCGTCATTCAGTTCAGAGTGCCGGTATACTGGACGAACTATAACATTGGTTAGGTAAATGGAAGGTTCACCTGCGTGTCAGGGTAGGGAGGGCCCTTAAATCTCTTCGACGAAGACAGGATAATTAAAATCGAACTTCACTTCAGGTAAGTTCGTTTGATTATTAAATTATCCTGTCTTCGTCTTTCGAGATTTAAATATTCACCTGTAGATGTTTAGAGATAGATATTTGCAATGTTATAGGTAGGGCTAAAGTGAAAAAATGAATTCCATAAGTAAATAATACATGTATTCTTATTTCAATTAATAAACACAAAAAAATTATACTTAATGATTATAACTAAAGAAATAAACAAAACTTCCTTATTGATTATTAAGAACAGCGTTTGCAAATTCATAATTTATTTGAGCGATTGGCCGATTATAGAAATTAGCAAAGGTAGCAGATTGAGCTGACCACCCAGCGGTTCTCCTAATGACATCAACACTGATTCCTGCTTGATGTGCAGTAGACGATGATGCATGCCGAGTGCTATGGGCACCGAATATTTCAGTGGTGATCCCACTAGCAGCCAAACCCTGCTTCATCCATCGTCCTATAGTTTGTGGAGACGCGGCGTGATGAGGTTTTTCTAAAGTTAAAATCAATTTATTATCTACAGTACTTCTTTTGGTGGATGTAACATTCATCTAGGCTATTAAAGTCTCTGCAGGACAGATTGCAGGACGCTGTCGGAAAAAAGGAAGGTCAAGAATTGGTTGGGATTTACTTATACCAGATGTCTTAATTAAATCAGTAATAGTAATTAAAACTTTGTCTTGATTGATTTTAATATTGGGCAACCTAATCAATGAGAGCGTCTGACATCTTTGGCCTGTTGTCAAAGCCAATAATACAACCAATTTTTTACTCAACTGCTCCAAACTTAAATTATCGCTGGGGTATAAGTCACCAAAATAATTAAGGACGATATTAGGGTTCCATGTACAATTATACTTGGGGAAAGAAGGCTTGAACTTAAATACTCCCCTAAAGAATCTTTTGACACATTCGTCTTGTCCCACATTATTTCCGGAAATTAGTGATAAAGCGGAACGGTAATTATTTAATGTTCCATACGTGGAACCATTTGTGAAACATTGAGACAAAAAGTCCAGTAAATCGTGTACTCCAATGTGGAACGAATCTAATCCCATATTATGACAGTATAACCACCACTGTTTAAAGCTAGAAGTATATTGCGATTTAGTGCTCCCAGAAATAGATGACGTCATTAAAGTCAGTGCTGATTGAGGAACCTGCAATCGCGCGAAGGCTTCTCGGATAATATACTCGCCGCCAGGGAAAGGTGGCGATGCAGAGGATTAGTTTCCCTGAAATGAGATGATAACAGAAATTTATCAGGAGTAAATATCAATATTTCACTTACAGCAAGAGATCTGAATACTGGGAACCGTGCTTGAGATGGCCAATGAGGCACTACAATTATCCCGGTTGCTTCGTCAATAACAATCTTTTGCAGAACCTTTAAAATGAGTGAAAATGGTGAAAACGTATAAAAGAACATATCCCATTTAATAGTAAAAGCGTCCACGGTGTAAGCATTTACCATTCGTTCTCGATGCAAAAATGTCCATCTCAGGTTCACCAAATTTTGAAAAAATAGTATCAAATGCTGTAGGTAGAGTGCAATTCCCATTCAATATCTATGTTTCTTGACTCTGCGTCTGCTTCAATATTCTGGGATGACGCTGTGTAGGAAGCAAAAAGGAATATCTGCCGTTCTTCACACCACGTCCATATTCTACGGGCAATTTCATTGAGATGTGGGTATTGCACTCCACCCATTCTATTTATGTATGCGATCGCCGTAGTATTGTCAATGCGTAGGAGTATGTGACAATTAGTGAGCTTGTTCGCGAATGATTTAAGTCCAAAATAGGCTGCAAGTAGTTCCAAATAGTTAATAATAGGTCTTTACCTATGAAATTGCCGTTTTGTATGAAAAAATTTAAACGAATTTTTTTCATGAACTTTTTATTTGTATTAATCGAAGTAATCACCCATGCAATCAATGCATCTTTGCCATCGCAGTGGCAGTTTATTGATGCCCTTCTTAAAGAAATCAGCTGGACGGGAGGCAACAAATTCTTCAAAGGCATTTTGTACTGCCTCTCGGGTATTAAATTTTTTTCCCGCCAAGAAGTTATCCAAATTCTGGAAAAAGTAGTAGTCTGTAGGCGCAAGGTCTGGTGAGTAGGGCGGATGACGGAGAGCTTCCAACCCCAGTTCTTGCAACTTGGAGACCGTCTGCTGTGCAGTATGAGGTCGCGCGTTGTCGTGCAGGAGCAGCGGAGACGAGCGATTGACCAATGCTGGTTGGAGATGCGCCAGCTTCTCCATCATTGTGTTCAGTCCTTCACAGTACACATCTGCAGTAATGCTCACCCCGTTTGGTAAGAAGCTGTGATGAATCACACCGGCGCTAGACCACCAAACAGTGACCATCACTTTTCTAGGGGTAAGTTTTCGTTTAGGGCATTGTTTAGGTGCTGAACCAGGATCCAACCAACTTGCTGAGCGCTTACGGTTATCAAACATAATCCATTTTTCATCGCAGGTAACAATGCGGTTCAAAATTCCTTCATTTGTGTGTCTGTTGAGCAGTGCAAGGCACGTCTCGACGCGTACTTCGCGCTGGCGATCATTGAGTTCGTGGGGCACCCATTTGTCAAGCTTTTTTACCTTGCCAATTTGACGCAAATGGACCAATATTGTTTTGACGCTAACGTCGAAAGCTGCTGCTAATTCAGCCGTAGATTGTGTATCATCAGCTTCCACAATCGCCTTTAATTCGTCATTGTCGACCAAAGTCTTCGGACGACCGCGAGGTTCATTTTTCAGGTCGAAATTTCCAGAACGGAAGCGAGCAAACCAATAACAGGTGGTGCGTTGGTTTGTAGTGTTAGCTCCGGAAACGTCGTTGATGTTGCGTGCCGCTTGTGCCGCGTTGCTGCCACGACGGTACTCATATTCCATAATTACTCGAATTTTTAACGTATCCATGATGACGAAAAAGATTGAAATGCGATGAAAATGTAACACGAATCAATAAAGAAATGACTACTTTTAGAAAAAAAAAATACATGTTTTTAAAATAAAATTAATTTGAAATTAGAATTCTTAGCCAAACAAAAATTATTTTGATTTGAAATGGCCAGTACTGCAGAACGGCAATTTCATAGGTAAAGACCTAATATGACGAGAACGCTCGTCTTCTGTCCACGAACCGCCAATACTTTCTCCCCCAGAGGCTGCACCCCAGCCGATACTAGATGCGTCACTAAAGATCTCTAATGAAAGAAAAGAAAGAAAGAAAATACATTTATTTAGCACAGACTAAAAAGGCACACAAGATACAGCAAAAAATAAAACTAAAAATTCAAAACAACAAAAAGTGTAAAGTGCGATGTTAAAACTAGTATTATTAAAATGTGCCCCACGGCTGCGCTAAAAAGGCCCAGGTCAGCAAAAAATGCCAGACAGCTTGTGTCTGACGCTGGTTTTAACTGGACCTGTAGTGTGAGGTGACGGATGTCAATCAGCATACTTAAATAAAATTTGTGTCAGTTACAAATAAATAAATAGCAACGAGTAGTACACACGGCTACACATCAAGCCATACATTTCCAGTATAAGCTGATCCCGCATGGTATATGATCTCCGTAGATAGTAATGCAAACGACATTGGTCTGATGGGGATTTTCGTGTCAAAAATTGAAGATTTCCACCAAGTCAAATCAACGCTTAAACTATTTGAAACAGTCATCATCTTGTCATAATCATTATTATCCAATAAGGCTAGATATTTGGCCCGCTCTAAAGATTTCGTGTACAACCACCCGTACGCGACGACATTGTGTACGTTACCCTAGCAAGAAAGTGTCTCCTAGAGTTATATGAGTAGAACGTATAATGTGTGCCTTATCTGCTGTAAATGTGCCCCCACATAAAAAATGTGTGCCCCCTGTCGTTTTGGAGAAAAACGGAAAAAACGATTCTTGCTGGGGTAACGTTTTTCTAGCAGGAAAATTCTAAACGAATGATCGGAGAGAGAAAAATTGTGCATGGCCAGAGAGCCTATATGTGTGCCAAAATGTGCCCCCAAAAATTAAATCTGTGCCCCTTCAGGTCGTCGAGATATTGCATTTCCTGCTGGAGTAACGTTTTGATGAATCGTATATCTCTAAAACTATTGCATGTGCCCCTGTAGAATAAACATACACGAGTAGCTCTTAAGGGGCACACCTTAGTGCCCTAATTAGATTTAAGAAAATATTTATAGTTTTCAAGTTATCGCGGTTTTATGAAAACCCGAAAAAACATCGCAGCGCCTAAATGAGACAAGGCACAAGTTCGCTGAAAATTGTATTCGGTCCTTCTTGACGCTATTAATAACCATACAAAGTTTCAAAACTGTTCATGCCATTTACAGCCGATAAGGCACACATTATACGTTCTACTCATATAACTCTAGGAGACACTTTCTTGCTAGAGTAACGTACACGACGACATTGGCTTGGTACCAGTGAACTCTTCTCATAGTTTATTATAAATCCTAAGTTCACTAGGCACTTAATGCTTTTATTAATGTTATATAAGCATTCTTCATAATTATTTCCGAAATAACAACTGTCATCTAAGTAGAATACTGATTTAAAATCTCGAGATCGCAAAAAGGTAGGAACTGGTTTCATAAGTTTTGTAAAAGCACGAGGAGCTGAGCTCAATCCAAAGGTAAAACCAAAAATTCGTACAGAAAGAATATTATCAAAATAAAATCTCAAAAACTTTACATGATCTTTGTGGATAGGTATCAAAAAGTATGCTTTTTTCAAGTCCAAGTTAACCTTAAAGCAGCTAGGTGTCATTAATTTGACAGCTGTCCTCACATCTTCCATCATAAAATGGTTAACTGCGACAAATGTATTTAATTTCTTTAAATTTAGAATTAAACGTTTTTCACCATTACCTTTAGGAATTATAAAAATACTAGATACAAAATGATCGCGGGTAGGATTACATTTACGTATGACATTTGCTTGCATCAAACGATTCAATTCTTGTTTAATATGAAACCTGTCATATTTCGAGAAAGATGATTTTGGAATCATACCCGGATGTTGTACAGGATGCTTAAGAAAGGGAATTCTATAACCAGAAATGGTCTCAAGGACCGTTTTGTCATCAGTAATCTTCTTCCAAGCTTCAATAAAATACCTTAAGCGACCAGCATGAGAGTATACCTGAGAAGTTACTGCTTCGCGTTCGTTGTGGGGGCCGCTCTCGCTAGCTTGTGGCGTGATGCAGGGTGCTGGTGGGGGGACGATGCCCGTGGAGCGCGGGTCATCGCCGGCGCCTGCATTGTCCCTCGGCGGCGGTAGTTCGATCCTGGCCTGGTCCCGCCGCCGCGTCTCGACTGCCCACGAACGGAGCGGTGATAAGGCTGGCGTGACGGCGGGCCCTTGTAGTTTATAGTGCTCTTTTGAGCTGGAGACTGGATCAGTTTACCTGTTTTCTCTATTCCACGCGAAGATTTAATAAATTCTCCTAAATTCTCTCCAAAAAGAAGACTGTCTCTCTTTCTATCCTTAAATGGCTCTAAAAAGGTCTTGTCAACTATTGGAGTGACAAGAGATCTTCTAGTCTCAGTCTCCAAGTAATGAGAATCCGACAACAGCTTAGTCGCGTCTGTAAGAAGACGAAGGATGTCGCTAGTGTCACTGGATTTGGTCAATATACCTGACATCGTCCTTCCTAAGATAGCCAAGACGCATCCCATATGCGATTGCTTCTTCTGAATCCTTACATTACGATTTTTTGCGGATTTATTTAGCATTGCAGCTATTTCAGGAATAAGCACTGGAGCTCTAATAAAGGGGCAGTTTTTTGGAAGAAGGTATTTCTTTATTAGTTCCTCTCGTGTTTCTTTTT
The DNA here is from genome assembly GCA_949987655.1 of Polymixis flavicincta. Classification (NCBI taxonomy): domain Eukaryota; kingdom Metazoa; phylum Arthropoda; class Insecta; order Lepidoptera; family Noctuidae; genus Polymixis; species Polymixis flavicincta. Next base: position 657,753 of record OX465171.1, on the reverse strand, counting down.
TAAGGCCATCTTTAAGGATAGGATCCCATCGCTTCGATAAATCAGCTACAATATCTGGACCCCGATCGGCGGTTTCAGCTTCGAAATCCCCTAGAGCCCTTAAGAGCTCTGGGTCTGCGATAGGTGGAATATTATCGCCATTCGTATTAGCGTCATCGGCCGGGGCTGAAATACCTTGGGGATCAGCTGGCTGTGATGCACTTCCTCCCGTTGTAGAAAGCTCGGGCTGCACGGATGACGCAGAGCGCGCAGAGGTGCCCGGCTCATCCACTGACCTCGCTGAGTCAGCGAGTATGCCATCCGTCGTCGCAGCCGTCGGCGTAGGCGAGCGGTCAGGAGACGAAGGCCTAGACGCACCGCTATCCGATTCTAGATATTCTGGAACGAAATTTTTTGGTTAATAACTCGTATTAACTCTAGTAAAATACAATAGGTCAATATCTCGTATTGACTCGAAAAAATATAGAAAACAATAGGTCAATATCTCGTATTGACTCTAAGGTTTGATGTACCGTCTGATCTGCTGTGGAGCAAAGCCGCTGGCTGACATTAAAAATAATTTTGGTCTTCAAAAACGAGCTCTACGTGCAATTTACCAACTAGGTGCTAGAGTTTATCTGAGATATTCTTTTTAAACATATTGGTATTCTCACGGTGGCATCACAATTCATCTTCGCCAACATCTTATATATTAGGCAAAGTATACACTTATACAATAAAAACTTATTGATCGAAGATAAAAACAGTGATATTCATAAAGTAAAATAAAATATTTGTTATAAGGCATTTATTATACATGCTATCAACGACTACTTAAACGATAAGAATTGTTGGTCGCTGTGATTAACTCAAGACAACGTTTGTGTTCTTTCACCAGAATTAGCTAACCTACTGACAGGTTATATGATTTACTTCATATCATAGTTTATTTGACTGTTATTATTATTATAGCCTTTTATTTCCTTAAATAATCATATAGTTACATTTCATTTGTTTCATATCACTAATAAATTTGTATTTCACTATATTATAACACACTAAATCTCAATAAAAGTATGTATTAGTTGCATGCATTTGTTATAATTACATAATCACTGATTATTAATAATAATCTATTCATTTTATTTATGTATTATAATTATTTATGTTTTTTTTTTACATCCTATTAAGGACCTCTCAACGAGTAAAGGCCTCCTCCATTTTTCTCCAAGTGTCTCTATTCTTTGCCTTCGTAAGCCAGTCGTTACCAGCCACTTTGTTTATCTCGTCTAACCATCTCTCGTTTGGCCTTCCCCGGTTCCGTTTATTGGGTGGTTCTGGCCAAGTAGTTATTCGATGAGTTCACTTATTTTTGTTCATACGCGCAATATGACCAGTCCACTTCCATTTCAATTTCTTACAATGTTCTGAAGCGTCTAAAACATTCGTTGATTTCCTTATCTCTGTATTTCTTATTTTGTCTTTTCTTTTTACATTCAGTATACTACGTTCCATTGACTTCTGGCAGACTTGCAGTTTGTTTTTTGTGTGGTTATTAAATATCCAAGTTTGGCAGGCATAGGTAAGACACGGTAGAATACAAGAATCCAGTACTTTTTCTTCAGTTTAACAGGTAGGTTTGATTTTAGTATTTCCTTGTTGCTCCAAAATTTGTTCCATGTTGCTTTTATTCTTCTGTTTAGTTCATCTCGGTGTCTGGTCGGAGTAAACGATATCTGTTTACCTAAGTATATATATTCTTGTACATACTCTAGTGGCATATTATTGACTTCAATGGGTACTGTTTGGTGGTTGGTCATGATCTTTGTTATTGTGTTATTTAGTTCCAAGCCAATTTTTCTGCTAGCAGTATTAAGTTCATTGACCATTTCTTCCAGTTGGGTTGGTGTTTCTGAGAAAACTATTATATCGTCTGCAAAGCGGAGGTTACTCAAGAAATAGCCTTGTATGTTTATGCCTTTTCTATGCCAGTTGAGATTTTTCATGATACTTTGTAGGACAGTTACGAAGATTCTAGGCGAGAGAGGGTCCCCCTGTCTGATGCCTTTACCTATGTTTATTTCAGGGCCTCGTTTTTCCATTTTTATGCGACTTTTAGTTTTACTTTTACTATATATGTCTTTTATAAGCTCAATAGTCTCCAGTGGAACATCGCACTCGTATAGAGCTTTCCACATGCTACTATGGGATATGGAGTCGAAGGCGTTGGCATAATCGATAAAAGCCAGATAGAATGGTCTCTTATGTTCCATATACTTCTCTATGATCAGGTTTTATGCGTGTAAGTGATCTATGGTAGAAAAGTTTTTTCTAAAACCCGCCTGTTCCGGTGGTTGATGCTTATCGGTGTAAATAGCAAGGCGTTCTTCTAGACATGATCCAAACAATTTATATATATTGGGTTGAATGCTGATGGGTCGGTAATTTCCGATATTTGCAGGGTCCCCTTTTTGTATAGAAGAATTATGTCCGATTCTGCCCATACTGTTGGTATTTTCTTGTCATCTAGAATCTTATTAAACAGGGTAGCTAGAGGTGATGCTAGTAGATATTTGCCTGTCTTTATTGCTTCATTTGGGATGCCATCTGGTCCATTGCTTTTGTCGGATTTTAAACGTTCTATTTTCTTTATGATCTCGTAGGTAGAAAATATTTCCATAGCGGTAGAATCCTGAGTGAAAAATATGTTTTCTTGATCTGTTTATTTGACTGTATAAACCTCTTTTTTTGATTTTTTATTAATGAAATTTTGTTTTTATGTTGAGTGTTACTTACCTATTATTGTATAGAATCAAGTTCTTCCAACTTAACAGACAGCTGTGCTGCTGGGGAGTTTGTTGCGCGACTTGTTCTTCCCAGCTAAAGCACTACGAATTGGTGAAAGGCGGGCGTTTTGGGGGATTGTCTTATCTAATTTTGACTTTCATAAAGTGCTGAGTGCACTTAGCGCACAAAGTCAAAATTCAGCCTAGTTTGAATAAACGACTTTTGATTTTGACTTTGAATTTGTATGTATGGTACAATTTACTCTGAGTAAATAGGGTATTTTCCAATTTTTCAAAAACTATTCTAATTTGAAGATTGGAACGAGATATTTAACAGAAAATAAAAATAAATTGATTTCTATCCATTTTCTCAATTAAAAAGATTTAAACCAAATTTATTTTTCGTTGTTTTGAATTTACCGCTAAAACGCTTCTTACGATTACTTTTTATCACGTGACGTCAACTTTGTGTAAACTAAAGTAGTTAGTAAGTAAATGTCGAGTTTATAATTAACAAGATTTTTAATGGATAGAAAGTGATATTACTGGTGTGCGGTGCCTCTGTGTACAAATACTTCTAAAACGGCGCATAACTGAGTATTTGTATCGGTGCCGTTTATACAGAGTTGACGTCACATCAAGGGATAAAAAGTCATCGTAAGAAGCGTTTTGGCGGTAAATTCAAAACAACGAATAATAAATTAGATTTTAATCGTTTTGAATTGAGAAAATGTGTATTAATAAATTTATTTTTATTTTTCTGTTAAATATATCGTCCCAATCTTCACATTAAAATAGTTTTTATTAATCGGAAAATACCCTATTGTACTGTACCTGTGCGAAGCAAGGACAGTGCGCATTATGATAAGACAAATAAACGGGATCAAATGAAAGTAGCTGGCCGTTATTTACCTATATACGTGTTGGGTATCAATATCGAAAACTAAGGAAAAAAAGTTATTCAAAAATTTTAATGACAGCGATATCTCCATTAATCCAACCAAACGATAACAGACCTTACGTCGAACGATAACACGTGGCATGGTTTTTGGAAATTCTTTGTGAAACAGTTCCCGCGGCAATAACATTGCGTGGTGTTGTTGCAGAAGCGCTGCTGCAGAGCCGGCCGCTGCCGCACATCCCCGACCTGCCGGACGGCGAGCCGGCGCCCGGCACGCCGCAGCCGCTCGACTCCACCAACAGGTACCACGTCATCACATTCTACATGCACCATCCTCGCAAAGATGGACGTAAATAAATCGCACTGGATCTTCAAAGCACTGCTTACGGCCGCGAGTTGTAAATCGAACAGAATTTGTTCAACGCGCTGGATCCCATGTTGGATTCTCAATGCTGGTTCAACACCGACGGCTGAAAATCAAGTGCGCGATGAAATCCCGTCGTGATATTGTTACGTCGTCAAACTTAATAGATCTTTTTAAACCTCCTCTAAAGCTGCCTTGATAAATTCATTACGTTTACGCATGATAAAGGAAGAAATATCTTAATGACAAACATTTTATAATATCCGAACTAGAAGAAGAAATGAATTCTTGGGTCGCCCATATTACACATACACAATGAAAGACCGAAGGACGGTGCCTTTATAATTATGAGTAGCTCGTGTGTCGTCAGGTGGACGTCGAAGGAGAACCTGCTGGCGCATCATGAGGAGGATGACCCGCAGCTGTTCGTGGCGCTGTACGACTTCCAGGCGGGCGGCGAGAACCAGCTCAGCCTCAAGAAAGGTAACCCACATCGGCGGAATTAGCACTATCATCATCATTTACACATCCAAATTGACACAAAATAAAGCCTTTGAAACGCTACCTCCGCCTCCTCCAAATGCAGTGCGACGTATTTATTTACGATGAACTGTCAACCATTTAGCGGAAAATCCATCCCACAGTATGACATATTGCTGTTGTTTAGCTGAATTATTTTTTCTTAGGTTCGATTTTTTTTATGGTAGAACTAAAATTATTCCTTAAAATGCCCTGTGGAGGCTAAGTACTATTGGTACCGATTGGGCGTTCTCAGTAGCCGTGGTCTCCCAGCCACGGTGAAGCGAAGAGGAACCCAAAGGTGGGGCAGCTCGTCAGGGCTTTTGCCTTCAAGCCGATGACGTAGCGGCCAAAAGGAGGTTGCGGTGAGTTGCACCGCAACTGAGGTGGGCCGCGATGTCGAATGGGAGGCATCCCGGCTGAGGGTTACGGGCTGCGGCAGAGGAGGAGTGCCGGTGCTTCTGAGCAGTGCTCTTCCCTTCCGTGGCCTGGACGGGGCCGCCACCGTTTCATGGCGGACGCGGTGGGGCCGCAGGGGAAGAGGAGTGTCGGTATATCGTCAGCCGCTCTCCCTATCCCCTGCGGCTGAAAAGTAGTAGGCGGGACGGCGCGTTGTGTTCCACGCGCGCCGTCAGAGATGTCGGCAACAACTGGTGGGGTCCGCAAGGGCCAATGCCTGCCAGGGATGCGGGTTGTTCGAAAGAGACACAGTCGCCCCTGGCACACCGGTAACTGATGGAACACGGGTGGGTTTTAGTCAGTAAAAGTCTGATACGCCCTCCTGCTCTCTACCCAAAGCGGGAGAAGTCATTTCATGATTTCCCACCCTACAAAAAAAAACCCGATACCGATGTGTTGGCAGCTTTACCCATACTGATTCGAAACCGATACAATTATTAACTAGCCATACTGATTCGATACCGATATATGTAATTATTAACTATACCCATACTGATTCGATACCGATATAATTATTAACTATACCCATACTGATGCGATACCGATATAATTATGAACTATACCCATACTGATTCGATACCGATATAATTATTAACTATACCCATACTGATTCGATACCGATATAAATATTAACTATACCCATACTGATTCGACACCGATATAATTACCATCGGCCCGATTATATTGGTGAATATTGATGAACATCAGACGGTAAGACGTTAGAGCGTTTAGTAAGTATTAAATGTATGCGAACATCTGACCCGCGATTTCGTGGCGGTGTCGGAATCGGCTAATAAGCTGTGTTGTGATTTAATGTGATGTAATCACTAAATTCATTAATGAAACGAAGCCATAAATGTATATTCATTCATAACTAGCTTTTCCCTGAGGCTGGTAGTTCCAGAGATAGTGTGTTCAAAGTCAAAGCATTTATTTCAAATAGACACCTTTTGAACGTCAACATTTACATTAAAATAAAATTGATTCTAGTCGTCACTTCCAAAATATAGTTTCGTATGGAGAAGAATGGGCAAGAGACTCCACCGTTACTCTTTTAAAATGCTTGATGTACAATATTAAACACACATTAATTTTATAATTATGTGTGAAAACGATGCACCCAGAATAAAATTACCATACCAAAATAGGAAAAAAGGATTTAAATGAAGCAATTACAGATAAATTAATTTTATGATAGAGACATGGTGCTCACATGTTTACAAATGTTATAAAATTAAGCATATGATTTTCCTGTAATATAACAAGTAATATGTCAGTGTGTGCGTTAAAGTAATCACAGAGTGTAGATCAATGTCATAAATATAATTAACTAGCTGTCCCGACAGACGTTGTCCTGTCCATCCAAAAGTCATTCATACAAAATCCATACACTACCTACCCTACCTACTCTACCCTACCTACCCTACACTACCCTACCCTACACTGCCCTACCCTACACTATCCTACCCTACACTACCCTACCTACCTACGCTACCCTACCTACCCTACACTACCCTACCCTACACTACCCTACCTACCCTACACTATCCTACCCTACCTACCCTACCTACGCTACCCTACCTACCCTACACTACACTATCCTACCTACCCTACCTACGCTACCCTACCTAATACCGGGATAAAAAGTATCCTATGTCCTTCTCCTGGCTCTAAACTACCTCCCTGCCAATTTTCAGCTAAATCGGTTCAGCCGTTCTTGAGTTATAAGTGAAGTAACTAACACGACTTTCTTTTATATATATAGATTATACAATTCAATTACCAACCAGGTTGATTTTGTCTTGACTCTAGATTGTCTTATGGAACAGGACCAGCATGTTTCCAAGCATTCTTCATTAATCATGATAAAAAAAAAATTGATTATGATTAATTAATCATAATCGAATTTAAAATGATTAAGATAATTAATCATAATCATTAATCGTTAATTTGCTTGTTTGATTAACCACCTATTAACTACTTATTTATTTTTGTCGAGGAATAATTAATCAAAACATTTTAAGAAATCTGTGTCATTATTTTCCATTAATAAAATTGATGAATTGGATTTTTTAATCAAGTTAATTAATTAATGATTAATGATTAAATAATAATAAATAATTAATCATGAAAAGGATTACCCTTTTTAATCAAGATTAATTTAATCTGATTAAAATTAATTAATTGATCAAAAAATTTATTGATTAATACCAACACTGCGATGATGTCCCGCAGGACTCTGAGCGCGAGCCTATTTAGCCCGATTAACTATTTTTGAATATATTATTTAAAAAAAACTATTAAACTAAAAAATGTAAGCTTTAAATTCCCTCTTAAATACGATTCCCTCATCGTACATGCAATTTCCACATTATTTTGTGCTGTTAGGAAGGATTAGGAAATGAGACGGAAAATGTGTTTTGAACCTTTAATTACCCTCGTGCACGCTCCGCGCTCGCCGTGCTTCGCCTCCGAGTAAAGAAGACAGCGATATTCCATCTCGCTTGCACAGTGACTCCGCGTTCGTTCGTAACGTACTTCACCCCCGCAAAAATAGTGCAGCGGTAATTTTTTGACTCTTTCACGCAGTGACCCTACGTTCGCGGAGTGTATGCACAGGTACTTCCACGCCAAAACACAACGTAATATCGCAAGGATAAACTTTTGCTGATTACCTACTATAATTGTTACTCAGTAGCAATTATTATGATGAATGTTCAACGATCACCACCATCACGCAACCCTATTGGCTCGGATATGAGCACCGCCGCAAGTACTGCTCACGGCTCGCATCCCGACTTATCAAAGTTAAGTGCGCTCGCAGCGGAATCTAAAATTACCTTCCGTGACCGTAAACGTAAACAACTGTCGGATCATGATTGTGAATGCTCAAATGAGATTAAAGAAATTCGCTCGGAATTGAGCCGTATCGGCTCACTCTTAGAAAAATATGTTGGGTCAAATGAACAGATCATGAACAAAATGAAGGAAAATATAACTGAGGTCAAATCACAAATTTCTGAGCTAAAATCGTCTAATGAACAAACTATGCAGTTAATTCGCGAAAACATGACACAGATTAATGAGATAAAATTTTCTACGTCTAACATTATAATGGAACAAAAAGGATTAAGTTTATCTGTGTCGCAATTAGGAAACCAAGTGTCTCAAGGTGAACAAAAAATTGTTTCACTTGAATCAGGCCTCAATGCACTCAAGCAATCTACTCTATCTCAACCCTCAACGTCTAAATTAGATAACCAGCTATTTACGAACGAGCAAGTCATTAAGGAGTTAATGGAGCGCAACAACAGAGAAAAAAATGATATTTTTGCTGGTCTGCCAGAGCAGACTTCCTCCAATGTAGAAGAGAGGGTATCTGGAGACGAAAAATATATTCTGGACATCACCTCACAGGTGTGCCAAGATCTTCCAAAGCCTATCAAGATTTTTAGAATAGGAAAATACACGCCTGGGAAACACCGTGGAGTTAAAGTATGTTTTGATACCTCTATTTCTCCAAAATATCTTCTACGCAACAAAGACAAGCTACCTGAGAAAATATAAATATTCTCAGACCAAACTCCGGCGCAGCAGCAATATCTAAAAAAATTGAAAGAAGACCTGGCACGTCATCAAAATGATGGTGAGAATGATATTACAATTTAATACATCCACGGCACACGAACAATAATAAAAAACCCTCCAATAAACTCCAACCAATAAGTGACCCTAAGTCCACCTATGCATACTGCAATACGTATCAAGTACTCAATGACTACCGTAATATTAATGCCACCAGATCTCGCCTTAGATTTTTGTACCTCAATGCTAGAAGTATTCGTAAAAAAGGAAAGCTTCACGAACTAAAATGCGTCTTAAGATCATTACCAAAGACAGCACACGTTATTCTTATAACGGAAACCTGGATTCGCTCGGAGGCCCAAGCTTTGGCACTGCAAATAGACAATTGTACCCACTATTATAATCATAGAACTGACGCAAAGGGGGGAGGAGTATCAGCATATGTCCACAATGATCTGAGGCATAGCCTATCAGAGTCCAAGTACTCAGGAGGAAACCTTTGGATAAGCTTGGAACGATATGCGCTTGAAATAGGAGTAATATATAATCCTGGAAACACTAACTACAAAGAGTTCCTGCAAGAATATGACTCACAGCTTCAGCAAAGGAAAAGGGCGATCGTTTTCGGGGATTTCAACATTGATCTATTGACTAAAAATAAAGAGACCAAACAATACAAAGCAGTAGTTAAGGAAGCTGGACATATTACTATTGAACAAAATAAGTAGAAAATATTTTACGAGAGATTCCGATACTAAAAAGACTATCATAGATCATATTAGCACCAATTTAAAGGACGACTACTTTCATAAGGCAATAATTAAATCTTCTATGTCTGATCACAACCAGCTGTACTTAGAACTTAAAAAAATTAAAACTCCTCCGAAAATTAAAACCCAATATGAAGCGATAAACTACACAAAGTTATATAACCTCTTAGAAACAACTAACTTTAAAAATCCTAACTACGAGTACTTAGTATTTGAAAATATAATAAAGTCGGTTACGGAAGACAGCAAAACTACAAAGACCAAAACCCTCAACCCACCGCAAAAAGATTGGATTGATAAAGATATAATTTCCGAAATTAATCAAAGGAATATACTGTGGGCCGAACTTAAGAATAACCCTAACAACGACACACTAAAGTCAGAATTTACAAGTAAAAGGGACTGTGTAGCTAAATTAATAGAAAAAACCAGAAATTCCTACTACTATAAAAAGTTTGATAAATGTAATCTAAAACCCAAGAAAATGTGAGGCTTAATAAATACCCTAACAAGCAATAAAATAAAACAAAGTTGTGTTCCTCCAAAACTAATAGTTGATTCTAACTCCATTACAGAGCCACGTGATATTTGCCAAATATTTAACAAATACTTTGCTACGATAGGACCCCTCTTAGCGAACGAAATACCTAAATCATTTCATGACAATTGTAATCGTGCTTTGCCAAATCCACTTCCACAAGACGCTGAGAAGCTCACTAGTTTTAGTTCATGTTCTGCTAATGAAATAACAAATATCATAACCAACCTTGATCCAAATTGCTGCACGGGTCTAGACGGAATAAATGGGTACAAAAGTAATAAAAAGTGTTAAAAAAATTGTCGCAAATGATTTGAGTAAGTGTCTGAACAATCTATTGGCCGATGGGAAATTTCCTGAAACATTAAAAATAGCGAAAGTAACGCCGAGCTATAAATCAGGAAATACCACAGATCCTGGAAATTATCGACCGATTTCAGTATTGCCTGTAATGTCGAAAATACTAGAAAAAATTATCCACAATCGATTAGAAAAATATTTAAGTTCTATAAATTATATCACTGACCGGCAATATGGATTTAGACCAAAAAGTAATGCTACTTCAGCTACTATTGATCTCATCACAAAAATCAAACAAAACATAGATAGTAAAAATATAGTCCTGGGTATCTTTATCGACCTAAAAAAGGCATTTGATACAGTCTGTCATAAAGTGCTCTTAAAGAAGCTGGAATCCATCAATGTCACTGGCACTGCTCTAAATATGTTCGAGTCTTATCTAAAAAATCGTTCTCAAGTGGTTAAACTTGGCAGTCACCAAAGTGATGCATTACCTATTAGATGTGGCGTCCCACAGGGATCTATTCTAGGTCCCTTGCTATTTTTAATTTATATGAATAACATTCGCGAAGTTAAACTACATGGTCACCTTACCTTATACGCTGATGACACTTGTTTGTTTTACTTCGGATCCTCCATCCATCACATTATCTCACAAGCCCAAGATGATTTAAATTCTTTATTAGCATGGTTTCAATTTAATCTCCTGACAATAAATATCTCTAAACATGTTATATTATATTTAAGGCGAAAAATAAAATAATTCCTCCATATAACCCACTAACAATTAATGATGTCCCACTACAGCAGAAATCCTGTGAAAATATCTTGGGCTAAGAATCGACAGCTCACTTACGTGGAATGCTCACATTGAATACATAAAAAGCAAGCTCTCAGCACTCGCCGGGTCACTACGTTTACATAGTTCGCTGCATCCCACCAAGATTGCGGTACACCATCTATAATTCCCTAGTGAAGCCGCATCTACTTTATTTGATCGAAATTTGGGGCAGCGCTGCAAAAACAAAACTGACAGAACTTCAAATTACCCAAAATAAACTATCAACTATCCGTACTTAACATCAACCAAAAAAATTTACAGAGATACAAAAATAATGAATATCAAGCAAACTATATATTTACAATACGTGTATTATTTTCAGAAAAATTCTCACTAAGAGTATTCACACGAACATAACACTCACTTAATACAAACATGTCAGTCAACGTAGCACACGGCGAGCTAGCTTGCTGGTTTTACCAAAAACTAGAACCAACTATGGCAAGAAAATGCTTACTTTTGAAGGAGCACAACTTTATAATAGAATACCGTCTAGTATATGAAATCTACACTCTTTCAATGTATTCAAAACTAAACTTAGTGAGTGTATAATCGCGGATCAATCACTTCTGGAGAAATGAAGGCATTGTATTGTGTAACTGACGAAACATTAGATGACGAGTTTTGTGTAATATGTGTATGTTTTAGTATTGTGTAACTGGTGACGACGAACTTTGTGTAATTTATGTTTATATGTTTTAGTATTGTTCTCAAGTGAGTGACATGTATGTCTTTATTGAGAATAAAGTTTCTTTAAACCTAAATATGAATCTCTCCATGACATAATATAAATACACTAATTTGACCCTTTAATGTTGATTCTGAAACAGGCAGTTTCGGACAAAACCCCGTTAAGGGGAAGCGCCAAAGCAGGCTGCGAAATTGCAGGTCCTCGAAATTTGAAGATTGATTTGAATTTGAATACATTGTAGAGTCATATTATTATTTCTCTGTCGCGAATCATATTTTAACCAACATACAACCTGATAGTCCGGGAGGTAGCGTTGCAAATACAAAAGTCATAGTAAGCCGACTGATATTGTCATCGATGGTTGATCTTATTTGACCAATTAGTGAACCAACCGTCAGTTGTTCAAGTAGCGGTGGGTGCAGGTGTGGGTGGTTCCGGAAGTGGTGAAAAATAGTATAAAATTAAGTCATAGTACGCCGGCTGAAACTTTTCCATAAATAGTTTATATCCTACCGACCTTAAGGCTGCGTAGTAAGTAGTGTTGCCAGGTGTCCCGATTTGCGCGGGACGTCCCGATTTTCAGGGGTCTGGGGACGCGTCCCGATTTGTACCTGATCGGGACGCTAAATGTCCCGATTAATCAAAAATGAAAAAGTTTTCTCATAAAAAATGTAAATTTACGCTACGTCATTTTTACTCATTACATCACTATGTCAAATTCAAAATGGCACACATCAGCGTCACACATTGTAAAGGCGGCAAAGTCTAATGAAAAATATAATTTTAAGATAAAATAAATAATTTACATAAATACTTAGGTACTTTATGCTTCTGAAGTGCAGCGTACACTGAAAGTACGATTTTATTTTATAATTTCTACTGGTCTAGCAAGACTGATTACTTGTTATGTAAGATTAAATACATACTTAATTTAGGTAATTAATATAATCCTATACGTGCACTAGTAGTTTAAAACGCAATAAATTAATCCCAGACTTAAAAACCCCTTGTTTTTTATTCACTGTCCCGATCTGCAACCCTAAATCCCGATGTTTTTGACCTCATGTACCGATTTAAAACAAATCGGACCTGGGGCAACACTAGTAGTAAGCCGGGAAAAAATCAAATTTCACCCGCGCCTCGTTGCCTGCCCCTCTCTTCATACACGACGAAAACAAAAACCAATCCCTTCCCGCCAGCAGAAACTATTCGCCCGGCATTTAAACCAAGAATTAAAACAAATTTCACCCCCGCTACCCTTACTTACCCCTCTTATGAAACTCGACGAAAACAAAACAATCACTTCACGCCGTGTTCCCCGGCTTGTATGTAACTGATAATTTATCCTTCTGTCGTATGTATATGCAAAATAATCAGATGAAATTACTATGATAAATGAAAGTATTGACCGCTGTGTACAATGTTGTTTTTGTCGCTCATTGTTGCATCTATAAATGATTTCGGTAATTTGAGGCTACAAATATATTTAGTGCTTAACGATTTTTAACATCGCCTTTTTTTCGCAATCGTGTGCAGTTTTTGAAACTATCGTAGCTATTAACGAACACAAAAAAATTGTAAACCCGTTTTTAGTTCCAACAAATATTTGATTTGATTTGACATAGACAGAAAGTTGGTATGGTTCAAAACTTGAGGCAGCTTATTGATTTGTTTAAGCAAACTTTATTCCAATGCAGAAGACAGACGAGACACACTTGGTCTAGAGTTAATCGCTTTCGACGGATTGTTATACTTATTTCGTGAAGGGGCAACTCTAAAAGAAAAATATATCAAAGAAATTCTACTTGATACTATTCTATAATCACCCGTGGATTTTGGTCCGTAGAGTGGGAAAAGCAAAAAACAAAAAAAAAAAAATCATTGTGCCACCAGATTCTATACCGGTAATGATAGCATCACAGTCAGAGACCCCTACAGTTTACGCATGGTTAAATTTTTGCAAAATTAATAATGTTGATTCATTATGTACCTACCCTCGATTCCAATGGTTATAAATTTTTGTAACAGAATTCTATATTATCTATATTATTAGAAAAGACTACTATATTAAACGCTTGTTCAAAGGAATTTCCAGATTGCGTCCTCCACTACCTAAGTCCAACATTTCTTGGGACTTAAACATAGTCCTAAACTTTTTGGCCAATTGGTACCCAAACGACAAAAAGAAAAAAAAATAAGAACTTTACTTACTTTAAGAACCTGACTTTGCTCTTGTAACCTCACCTAAAGTGCAAAGAAATTGTTAAATCAACGTATTTATAATGTAAATATAACGAAATTCTAATAAAGATTACAAAATTAATAAAAACCTAGAAATATGCCTCGCATTGCATTCTTCTGTTTCACTAACAAAATCTTTAAGAAAAACTGATGATATCTTTATAAGTTTAAAGAAACCTTATAATTCTAACACTCCGCAGACATTGAGCACATGGATAAAACCTACGTTAGGTAGTGTTGTGGAATTGATATGTCCATATTGCACATGCACTAAAAATGCCTCTTCTGCTAAGGCACACATACCTGGAGTATGCTTGGACGTAATAAATAATGCAACATCATTTGGTAAATTTTAAAATTAGATTAAATCGGAAGTGAAGATCGATTGTTTTGCTAAAATCATTTAGTCAAATACTGATTGCTTCCCAATCTAAATCATTGTTATTGACAGCAAAAAAAATTAAGCAGAAAATTACGAAATTTATTTTTGGATTTAAGGAAATATTTTGTGTTCCTAGTTTTTTCAAATCTGTGTTTATTTATTGTTGATATTTTCATAAAGAACTCTCAACATCTACATGTAATCTCTATGCTAATCTCTTCGGACAATTATGATCGAACGGAAAGCCTTCGTATAATTATGATCGAACTTCACTTACGGTAAGTTCGTTTAATCACTAATTATCTATTGTCACACACTTTCATCGTAATTATTGTAGGATCTAATTAGGCAATCACTTTTCTATCGGTGCTTAATTTCATCGGCTTACGATAATTACTTACGGTTGTTTTATCTCACGAAAGCGGGTGAGCCATACTTGAAGTTGTAATGCGTATAGACACGTGCTCTTGTGTGCGTAACTGCAAGTAGCGTTAGCAAGCTCATCGCTAATGAACAAAATAATAAAGTTATTAGATTTTGGCTATAGATAGGACATGGTACAATTAAATAGAAACTTATATTCAAGAAACATTTAATTTTAGCAATATTTTGAATACAATTTATATTTTATTTAAATTAGTATTTCAAGTAGAATCCTAACTAGACTCTTCTTCAGAGTCAGTTTCTTCTTCACTGTCATCTTGTAAATTTATTATTAATTCAGAATCAGTGTCAAAATATTTCATATATACAGTTTATTTTTTAATGACACTATTGCAAGTATTACGCCATGTTTAACTTGTTATCTTCGTACCTTCCATGCTGACGGAATTTGATAAATAATTTTGGCGCGAACCAAAGAGCACTCCTGGCTCGGCCGGCGACTCGGCCACGACTGGGCGCTCTCGATCTTACGCACGCAGTCAGTGTGCATGTACACTTACACAAGTATGGGTCACCCGCTTTCGTGAGATAAAACATCTGTACCACCAAATCAAATTTACCATTCCATTTGGGTACGTATTTGAATATCGAAGATTAAAATACCTACGCTTAAAATACCAATGTTTAAAACATGGAAAATTTAAATATCGATTATATCAAAATGTCGAAAATTGTTATACATACGCTTAAAACGTCGAAGATTGAAATGCCGAGTGATTAAAATTTCGAATGATTCAATATATCGAAGAAAGAAAGAAGTTCAAAATATCAACATTTGTTTTGGCAATGAAGACAGGGGTCGACAGGGCTTCTTCAAAAAGCCTCTTGTTGAAAGACAGTAAAATTTATTGTTCTTTTTACAATTTTAAATAATAACGGTGCACGATTCTATACCGGGTGCGGCGATTGAACTGTCCGTATATGAAAATGAAATTTATATGTAAATTTTCAATATTTATTTATACACTTTTACCATGTGAAAATAGAAAGTTTAAAGTTTTATTATGATTTATTCCGAAGGAATAAAACCGCCTTTAGCCTTTACTACAAGCTGAAGTCTCTTTCTGAAAGAAGCGCAGGCTGCTCGAACGACGTCGTCACTCAAACAATTCCATTCTCGCGTAAGAGTAACTTTGAGCGCTTCCACCGCAGTGTGTTTTTTAGCACAGGGCCTGGCCTGTAAAACACCCCAAATACAAAAGTCCAGCGGGTTCAAGTCGGGTGATGACGACGGCCACATATCTCGGTCGATCAGCACTGAAACGTTTGCTTTCAACCAATTTTGCGTTCCAATTGCTCTGTGCGATGGTGCCGAGTCTTGCTGAAAAGTCCAACGCTCAGAACCGAATGTGTTGCGTGCCCACGGTACCAGCCCTGGTCGCAAGACTTTGTCTCGATAGATTTGTTCGTTTATTTTGACTTGGTTGCGACCCATTGGAAGAAAAACGAGCGGAGAACGGCCTTTTTCAGACACCGCCGCCCAGACCATGATTTGGTCGGCTCCTTGGCGTCGAGTGACTTTCAATTCGTCTGAATGGTCGCTTACACGTCCCTTTAACCAAACACCGTCATTTTGTTTGTTTAAAAACTGTTCCACGCAAAAAGTTTTCTCATCTGAAAATACCAAATTGGCAAGCTCGCCAGAGTCGAGCAAGCGAATCAGCTCTTTCGATCGATCCAACCGTTTGCTACGCTGTAAAGCAGTGAGTTCCTGAGAACGTTTTTTTTTTTAATGGTTTGACTTTAAGCTTGTCCTTCAATATGCGACGAACGCTGCGATCGCGCACCTTGAGATCCTGCGCGAGCTGGTTTGCTGAGCGCGCTGGATTTCTGTGTAATCGATGACGCACCTTTTCGACAACTGCTGGCGCTGTTGCAGTACAGCGTCGTCCGCCACCGTAGTGTTTCTTAACGCTACCAATCTCATTATAACGTTGAATAGTGCGATGCACAAATTTCTCGTTCAATTGAAGATTTGGCAGCGCTCGACGTATTTCGATATTCGTTTTTCCCTCCAAATGAAGAGCAATCACTGAATTTCGTTTTAAATCCATTGTTCTCAATTCAAATGTGTTTTTCTCACAACAGAATCACTTCAAATGATGATAGAGAACATGTCAAAGACCAACATTTGAAATTTTGGCGGCATTCGATTCAGTGGTTCGAATTTTAAAACAGTAAGATAGAGACGGACAGTTCAATCGCCGCACCCGGTAGTTCTATAATAATGTAATTTTGTAATTCTAATAATTTTCTAATGACACCAGCGCGGGTCTTTTATAGTCATTTTGCGGGGGTCCAACCTTTCTCGAACCTGTTGCGAACGAGCAACTCTCCACTCCAGAAACAGATGTCGCTGCAGTCGTCTGATCGATCGTAAATTTGTGGCAAGTCGATAGGTGGCGCTGCTTGACGCAACATACCGGCCTTGGAAGATCCATCAAAGTCTTCCAATTAGACAGGAGTCACGCTGGCTTCGTTTGTGGAAACCGGCAGCGGGCAGAATTTCGAGGAAGCACGCTTGATTGTGCCTGCTGATGTTCGGATTTCTGCTACTCTTGAGACGCCATAAAACCCTGGGAACAGATTAATAATCCTACCCATCCTCCACTTTAATGGTGGCAGGTTGTCTTCTTTGATGACGACAAGACTGTCTTTAGCGATGTCGTCTTTATTGTGTGCCCACTTCGTTCTGCGTTGCAGCTCGGACACGTATTCCTTTGACCACCGCTCCCAAAAATATTGTCGCAGCTGGTCTAGCCGCTGATAGCGACAGGCAGGCGTAGATGTTGTCGTGAAGTCCTCCTTGGCAGGCGCAATCAACGGCCGGCCGATTAGGAAATGAGCAGGTATGAGTGGAAGGTAATCATTCGGATCTGCGGACATAGGTGACATAGGACGGGAGTTCAGGACGGCCTCAACCTGAGATAATACCGTACCAAACTCCTCGTAAGTTAACTTAGCATTGCCTACGACACGTCTCAAGTGATACTTACACGACTTCACTCCTGCTTCCCATAAACCACCAAAGTGAGGCGCATAAGGCGGAATGAAACTAAATTTAATATTATTACTGCTAGCGAAATCATTTATTTCACTTGATTTGTCAAATATAGCTGAAAGCTCCCTTTCAGCTCCAACAAAATTCCTACCGTTGTCGGAAAAAACTTGACACGGCTTACCACGTCTTGATATGAATCGTTTAAATGCCAATAGATAATCTTGAGTGGACAAAGAACCAACCAATTCTAAATGCACAGCTCTGGTAGCAAAACAAACGAATAAACAAATGTATCCCTCAATTAGTTGTGAACCTCTGCCTTTGCGATTCAATATAGATATTGGCCCGGCATAATCAACACCACATCGCATGAATGGGAACCCAGCCTCCAAACGTTCGGCAGGGAGATCCCCCATGTGTGGAGTTAGCGTATTTCCTTTCATGCGAACGCAGGTTACACATTTATGAACCACTAGCCTTGCTAAATTGCGTGCTCCCAGCACCCACCATTTGTCACGCATGGTCGCCACGAGAAGCTGAGGTCCAGCATGAAGTAAACGTTTGTGTTCGTATGAACACAATAACCAAGTAAATCGATGTTTACGACACAACAACACTGGATGTTTCTTATCGTATTCAAATTTTGAATTACTAAGTCTGCCACCAACACTAATTATATTGTCCTTATCTAAAAATATACTTAAACCGAATGTACTATTACTAGACTTATTGCTTAAATGCACCTTTTCTTTTAGGTTATGATATTCCTTACTGAATGATTGTGATTGAACTAAACGTGTCAACGCAAGTAATGAACTATTAATCTCGCTCACGGTCAATGAACCGGTTTTGCGACCTTGACAGGTACTATTAAAATCCTCGAAAAGTGTCATATGACATAAATTCACAATACATCTTTTTATATTGTGGCGAGCGATCTAATTTTCTGTCTAAAGATAAGAAACGCTGTTTAGCAGAATTATGTGAATCACCTAAACAATCAGGTGATTCTTTTAATGGAATTGTTACAGAAAACCTACCACAACGATCGCGTTCAGTAGTCTGCAAGAACAACTCCTCACAAAAACGTTCCTCCTCGGTAATAACGGGAGGGATATGTACTTCTTCGATTTCCCAGAACTTCCGTAATTGAGAATCAACTAAGGTCAAATTGCACTGGACATTTGCCGCTAATAAACGATTATTATTACAAACTGGACCGGATATAATCCAGCCTACCAACGAATCTTGTAAGTACGGACCGGTGTGCAGTTTTATTTTATTTTCTTTTAGCAAATCCCAAAAGACATCGGCACTGATTAGTAAATCTATGTCACTCGGTACATTAAATGTGGGATCTGCAAGTTGAATATTGCTAGGTATACATATAGCATCACTATTAACGTGTGTCGAAGGCAACTTCGAAATGATACTAGGCAACACTAAACAATGTAAGGTAGTATTAAAATCATATACCTTAGAACGATTATTAATATCGCACTTGTGACTGGACTGTGAAACGGTTTGTCCAACGCCACAAACACGTATAGTGGACTGTATGATAGGTATTTTCAAACGTTTACATAAGCTTTGAGCTATAAAACAGTTTTGACTGCCACTGTCAAGTAGAGCGCGAACTGTGTGATAATTGTTATCAATATCAGCAATATCAACTAACGCCGTAGACAACAAGACAGTCTTTAACGCTTTAGCATTATCTATGAACGTGTTAAAACTACGATTATCAATATTGTCAGCTGTTTTACTAACGCAGTGTAATACAGAAGACTGTGGGAACGTATTATTGATAACGGAACGTTGTGGCAACGTATTTGGAACAACGCCATTATTGTCAACATGAATTAACGCATTATGTTTTTGTTGACATAATTTACAAGAACCAAAATTACAATTATCAATTGTGTGAGTGTTTGTACGTAAACAGTTTCGACAAATGTCTTTTGACTGAACTAAATTTAATCTTTCTTGTACCGACATATTTAAAAATTTAACACATGAATATAATGCATGTTTCCCAGTACATAATGGGCATGTCAAGTTATGTTTATTTGTTTTACCTTTGCTTCCTGATGAGACCTTATTATTATTATTCACACTCGCATAACTAAGTGTAGTTTGAGAATTAGACTGTTTCTTATGATCCGTTGACTGTCTACCCTCATGTTTACTTGATGAATGTGACTGATTATTTTTACTGCTACCCGAATTAATCATGTCTAACATGTCAGACCTATTGTTTAAAAACGTTAACAAGTCTTCTAGTTTTAAAGGTGTAGAGGTTTTGTTTGAATTAGAGATAAGTGAACTTCTGTGGTTCTCCCACTCGCGTTCAGTGGCAGAGTCAAGTTTACTGACAACCAAATAAATTATGAGCATATCTTCGAGTGAAGATTCTGGTTCTTTAAGAGAATTTAGGGCTCTCAAATTACGTAAAACGCAATCTACTAATGTTCTGATCTGTGCCGGACATTCCTTACCCAGTGAAGGTGCCGCAAATAAAGCTTTCACGTGGTTGTGTATCAATAGCCTATTATTTTGATACCTAGCTTCAAGCAGGTCCCACGCGTTACTATAGTTAGGTGCAGTAAACTCTAACGAACTGATAACATGTAACGCAGATCCACTCAGCGACGATTTTAGGTATTGAAATTTCTGTATTGGATCTAAATCGTCGCGATCGTGTATCATTGAAACATACGAGTTCCTAAATTCTAACCATTTATCGAATGAACCGTCAAAGACAGGTAACTTAATTTGTGGTAATTTAATAGACACAGATTTTCCAGAATTACACTGAGAATTATTTAATCCGTTCTGCTCACAATCGCCTATCATGTTCTTTGCTATGGCTACAATCGAATAATATTGGCATTCAAACGAATCTCTGTAATCTAAATGTGACAGTAATTCTTTTTCATCCACCATTTTTTCTATTTTAAATTGAACGTCGTTAAAATCGGCAAAGAAAATGGCTGCCGAATTAATACGCATTTGCACTTGAGTTTTAGTCACAGAATCTAAACACAATCTAACTTATTAATAAAATTTGCGAATAACGTTAGTCTACCTTTCATTACACCACGTTGTTTTTTCAGATCAGATATCTGACTATCTAAACGAGAAATAGTTTCATCATCACTCATTTTGGTAGTTTACGAAAGTAGGTACTCACAGTTTAGCGTGTTCAGTCGTGTTTTCTCAGCTGAAGACGGCCGCAGCAAACCCAGGAGATCAGTTCTGTAAAATGTTTAGGTACGATATTAACACAAGGCGAAGACACAGGGGAAGGAGGGAATAGGAACTGGATAACCTGACCGTTGCTGGCTGCTGCATCAATGGCTTCTGCTCAGTAATCTGTGGCTGGGCTTCCAAGTCCTCAACGTACTTCTACTTCGAAGTTCACTCGCTTCCTCACTTCTTCAACCTGGCTCGTCCCGTTCGTGGCTGATATCTTCTATGTGGCTCGAAGGTCCAATGTTTTGGCAATGAAGACAGGGGTCGACAGGGCTTCTTCAATAAGGCTCTTGTTGAAAGACAGTAAAATTTATTGTTCTTTTTACAATTTTAAATAATAACGGTGCACGATTCTATAGTTCTATAATAATGTAATTTTGTAATTCTAATAATTTTCTAATGACACCAGCGCGGGTCTTTTATAGTCATTTTGCGGGGGTCCGACCTTTCTCGAACCTGTTGCGAACGAGCAACTCTCCACTCCAGAAACAGATGTCGCTGCAGTCGTCTGATCGATCGTAAATTTGTGGCAAGTCGATAGGTGGCGCTGCTTGACGCAACAACATTTAATACATCTAAGTTCATAATATCTACGTTAAGAATACCTACTAATAAACAAGCATGCAGCAATCATGCAACATGCAAGCAAGCATGGTTTCTGTCACGGCTCCGGCGCTGCAGGGCTCCGGCAGTCCCATGCGAGCTTAACGTCGCAGATGGTCTAAACTCTCACCACCTGCTCCTCAGCTCGCGGGCTGCCTCGCCCCTCCGCGCCTACGCGATTCTAAATTACACTCTAGAGGTAGGGGGCGACCAGCAAGCCGAAGCTGCGGAGGTGAACATGGGTGCCTATCCTTTGTTACGCAAGGGCGAAGGGGTTGCACTTCCCGTAGCGCCGGAGACGTTGCAGAAGCAACCTTTTTCCACTCATACTACTTATATCAAAATTGGTTCGATAATTTAACTTGTACGTATTTTTAGGGTGAATTAATGAATGTATTAAATGTTGAAAATTAACCCATTTTTACAAGTAGGTATATTAATTTTCGATGTTCAAATAATATATATACCCATCGATTTTTAGGACGTTCGATAGTTTGTAGGTACTTCGATATTTAGGACATTCGTTAATCTGTATTTCGATATTTGGATCTTTCGACGTAACTATTGTAGATATTTAGATTTTAGATATATTGGACGTAGACGGTCTTATTCATAAACGCCTTGTAACTTTTAATCAATTGCTAACTAACTCATTAGCAAAATTCTTATTTATAAACGCTATTTAGCGCTATGGGGTCGCTAAGCAATTGATTTGTAGCTGTCATGTTTAAACACCAGCGGTGCCCTGTTTAAAGCTTGCTAAGAGGCAACATGGCGGATTTTATTTGAATCAGCTGATTTCAATATGATTTTTGTGTACTTCAAGGTTATTTTGTTCCTATTACCGAATTGTGCCTTAGTAAATGTGGATTTCGACATTATTTTACGGGAACTCAGAACGAAACTGAAGAATTAAATCGTTTTGAAACGCCGCGCGCGCCTATTGTCAGTAAACGGAGGAAGACCTACAGGACTCGTTTAAATTCGCTACGAGAAAACATATTCCTCATCCTAAGTACACGCGATGATAGGATTTATAGGGAAATTCAATCAGTAGGAGGTTCAGTCAGTTCGTGCAGAAGCTCATCGGAGATAGTGATTATCCAATGTTATCCCATGTACCCGTCGTTTTATGACGCCCAGAGGGTACTTTATACGATACTGATAACGCCTTCTAGGGCCCAGAACTAAAGAAATGCCACGTTGTGGCAGTCATGCACAATAAAACAAGATACATTTAATAAAAACCAATTTATTTTGATACGCAATAAAGCCATAATTGTGTTATAATTTCATTATTTTTGATTTCCTATTCTTCTTTGTCCAAAGACGGGTGCCATTGTTTTCTCATGCCACTCTCATTCCTCATCGTTTTCACTGAGCATGTCTCCTCCGTTGCTATCTTTGCAAGGTGGATTGTAATGGTGCTCCATGCTAAGTAGTGGCTTTCTTAGCAGCAGGCAAAATTGTAACTGTAAACAAGAATTATAATAGTTATTAAAAGACATTGAAACCCCAGTGCAAAAGCAATATGAAGTTATATAGAATAGGCACAAGTACTTACATATGTTTCTCAAAGAGAATATCCCTGTTAACAAGTTTAAAGAACATGTAAATACATAGCAATATCGGCTACTGTGTTATCAATTATCATTCATTTGGTCACTTTACAATAGAAAGTAGATAAAAATTCAGAGATACCATTACCTTTTCCTGTTAACTCCATTCATGGGAGCGAATTATTTTCATTGCTAATCTTTTTCACGTAGCATCATCTCCTTCGTTGCCATCTCAAGGTTGAATAGTATGGTGCTACGTGCTAATAGCTTTCATAGCAGCAGTCAAAATTGTAAATGTAAACAAGTATAATTTTATTGTTATTAAAATACACTGAAACCCTGCAAAAGCAATAGGAAGTTTTATAGAATATACATACATATTTACGCATATGTTTTTGTAAGAGAATATCCATGTAAACAAGCGTAAAGAACATGTAAATACATGGGTTATACGATAGCATTAATTCGGTCACTTTACAATAGAAACTAGATAAAAATTCAGAGGATACATTACCTTTTCCTGTTTACTCCAATCATGGGATCGTATTATTTTCATTGCTAATTTGTTTCCATCGCAAACACAATAAAATAAACATAATAAATTACTTTATTCAAATATCAATAAATCAATGAAATTTTTGACAAAGTCTGTCGAAGTCACCACAGATACAAAAATCATGCATTTGGCAACTTGGTCCTGTGTTTTAGGCGAATATTTTGATTATAGTCTGTGCTGAACGCATAATTTCACCTCTATTTCGTTTCGCTACTAATTACCTGCAAACTAGCGTTTATAAATAAAGAAAAGTTAATCAATGATTAGGAGGTAACCAATTGATAAGCTGAACAGTGGCTAATCAGTGATTAGCGAGTTTTTTATAACTAAGGCTGATAATATTTAACCATTCGATACTATATACTATAACTTTCGTTGTTTTAATTTTCGGTTTTATGGTCGTTCGATATTTCCATTTTCGATGTTTTGAACATCGATATTTTAACAGTAGGTATTTTAATCTTCGATATTCAAATACGTACCCTTCCATTTATCAATTACAAAATTCTTATAAAGTTCGTTTTTCACTTTTTATATTGTGGGTAACTTTACGTTATACGCAACGGTCGAGTATTCGTAATCGGCGTCGATTTCTTGGTAACGGCCGACCGTGTACACCGCTCAACATAAGTTTCGGATCGTATATGAATGCTGCGTCATAGCACTTTAAAACAAAACTTGTGCGGTTAGCTGTACCTATTCATTCCAGTGAGTCTTGAGTATTTTGTTGTTTACGTGTTAACGCGTTTTTTATTGTACGTTTCACATAATGTCGCTGTTTAGCAAATATTATACTAGGAAGTTAAAGAAATCTAAATCAAAGTCTATCGATGTTAAGGAATATACCGCACAGGATTTGCCATCATTACGTCGAAAGCGTACTATATATTACAACCGTCTAGCTAAAGCTTTAGAGATTGGCAGGTTAGCATTAAGTGACTCATCTAAGCACAACTTGTTTTTATCGTATTATGGAGACATAAAGGACATTGCGCACACTTTCGAACAAACACATTTAATCATTTTAGTTATTTTAGACGACTCGGAACATGATGATAACGAGATGCAAGAACGTTTTGATGATGTGTACTATCAAATAGGATCAATTTATCACAGTTTAACAAAATTACTTACATTATCATCTCGATCGCAAAATGTAAACTCGTCTTCTAATATTCGATTACCAAAAATTTTACTTCCTAGTTTCTCAGGTCTCAGATCAAAGAATGGCCCGAGTACTATGACACATTTAACAAAATTCTCCTACACTTAAGGACACTGAAAAGTTTCATTATTTGGTTTCTTCCCTTAGTGGTGAAGCATTAACTGTAGTGAAAACGTTCCCTCAGACCCAAGACCATTATCACGATGCATATCAAACATTAGTTAATCGCTACAAGTCTAAACGAAACTTATATTTTACTTGTTGGCGTGAGGTTTTAAACTCAGACTTTAAACATAAAGATGCGAATAAATTCCAAACTTTACTAGATCTTTTAGAAGAGAATTTATGTATTTTAAAGACACTCGACTTCCCGGTCCAATATTGGGACTTTGTTTTGGTTTACCATATGTTATCTAAACTAGACCCAGATGTTCGCCAAGGTCTTGAAGAGAAATATTCCGATGTAGAAATATCATCGTTTGATCAAATTAAATAATTTTTGCGTGCGAAGTCAGAAGATCTTATACGTAGTACACACTTTACCGCTACTTCTAAACTTAAATCAAACCAGACAATGCCCGCGGTTGTGTCGCCTCAATCTCGACCGCTCCGTATCAGAAGGACAATTTAGTAAAATGCCCTTGTAGGATAAATGACATTAAAATAAAAAGACTTACTAGAAAAACGTCTGAAATTTAAAATCGTCATAATAGTAGAACGTCTGAAATGTATAAATGGCATGTTGTGCAAAAGGACTTGCCTATGCTATAATGTACATTCAAGAGCACAAAATAAAAATTCATTATATTTTATGTGGTTTCCGTGTGGTGTTGGACGTAAATAATAAGCACCATCCCATTTCTTCCCGTGGGTGTCGTAAGAGGCGAATAAGGGACTTACTAGAGAATGGGCAGCAGCGTTCTCTATGAATTTTACCAGCATACTGCGATCGCCAACCCGCCTGCCAAGCGTGGCGATTATGGGAAATCCTCCAGCAGAGGAAGTCTTTCGGCTAAAATGATGATGATGATGATTTTTTTATGGGTGCAAAGTCAAAGCATTTATTTCAGTTAGGCACTTAAAAGGCACTTTTGAACGTCAATATTTACATTAAAATAGAATTGATTCTAGTCGCCCATTCCAAAATGTAGTTTCGTATGGAGAAAAACGGGCAAGAAACTCCACCGTTACTCTTTTAAAATGTTTTAAATACAATTTAACAAAGTACATTCATTATATAATTATGTGTGAAAACGATGCACCCAGAATAAAATTACTACTATACCAAAATAGGTAAAACTAAAAAAAAAATGCAATTGAAGCAATACAGATAAATTAATTTTATGATGGATACATGGTGCTCATGTATTTACAAACATTGTAAGAGTAAATATACGATTTTTCTAGAATATTAACAAGTAATAACTCAGTGTGTGAGTTAATCAATGTCATAAATATAATTATTTATACAATTCAATTAGCAACCAGTTTGATTTTGTCTAGACTCTAGATTGTCCTATGGAGCAGGACCAGCATGTTTCCAAGCATTCTTATCTTGGATATAATCCTCTAATTTATAATACGCTTGTTTACAAAGTAATATGAGTTTTAAATTTCCTTTCATTTAATTGAAATATAAGGTATTTTGTCATATTTAACACATAGTATAAAAGATGAATGTACTTTGGCTAATCTGAAAAATGGTTGATCTATTTTGTCTTTGTTTCTAGTATTAAAATTATGTCTATCACTTATTTTATTAAAAAGATGTAGATTTTTTTTACGTACATGATATTTCCATAAATGTATTTATTGGCAAGGTACCATTGCCATTGTACCAGGTGCATTGTGTAAGTACTCCACAGTCCACTAAAAGTACTCCAGACAATTACTCCTTTGTTTTCCTTATTAAAAAAGTGACTCGCTTCATTTAGTACTGGCCACTTATAGAAGTAATCAATCATGTGTCAATCAAATTCACAATTTCAATAATTTTTATGATGTACTGGATTCATTTACGTTTCTGCAAATAAAATGGAGGAAAATCAGGATCCGTTTTGTTTTTATATCGAGTCAAAAAGGCAAGACTTTTACAAGAAAATGAAATATCTGCCTTATTTTTTTTTAAACGTGTTTCGCACTTTAAAGTCTTAAACGCATTATTTTCGGGGACGATTGCTAAACGCTCTGAATATTTAATAGATACGATAAAATAACGCATTTTAGTTGTCACATACCTATGAAAAAAAGGTTTTTATTCGCTAATATTTTTTTTAATACTTAAAATTAAAATAATTTACTAATTATCTTTGGTTTACTTTCTGCGTCAGTGTACCAGTCCTTTTGCCCATCATGCCGTTTATACATTTTAGACGTTCTACTAGTTTGACGATTCAGACGTTTTACTAGTAGGTCGTTTTACTTTAACGTCATTTATGCCACAAGGGCATTTTACTAGATTGTCCTTCTGATACGGAGCGATCTCGACGACCCTCTTCTACAGCACTTGTTGCTTCTGGTGAAGCTAAACAAATTACCCAACCGAGTAAATGTGCT
This sequence comes from Polymixis flavicincta, assembly GCA_949987655.1. NCBI lineage: Eukaryota > Metazoa > Arthropoda > Insecta > Lepidoptera > Noctuidae > Polymixis > Polymixis flavicincta. The sequence continues at coordinate 630,258 of OX465171.1, read as the reverse complement.
TATTGTGATGAATCACATTCAATAATGTCTTGTCCCACGTTTCATTTGATTGAGAATCAACTTTTCAAACACATTACTGAGGACTGGCAAAATTGACACGGGCCTATAATTGTTGGGTTCTTTACTATCACCGGATTTGAACAACGGAACTACTTTACTGTGTTTCATGAGATCCGGGAAGACTCGTTGGTCTACACTGGTGTTAAATATGAAAGCTAAATAGTGCGCAATGGTTTCTATAATAGCACTACAGACTTTTACAGACATTCCCCAAAGATCCTCTGTTGATTTAATTTTAAGATCTTTAAGAGCTTTTATAACAGCTTGGGGATTGGTATGCTGAAACCTAAACTCAAAAGAGCATGCCCTTACATTATTTCAGAGTAATGCAGCAGAACGCGGGGGTGAAGAAATTAAAGCTTCAGTAGTTTTAACAGGAATATTAGCAAAAAAGTTTTCAAATTATTGGTTGCTATTTCTACATCTGAGTTGATGGAGCCATTTACAGTCTCTAAATTAAATTCAATGTTACGCTGTTTTTTTCTACCCGTTTCATTATTTATTATTAGCCAGGTCGTTTTTATTTTATCAGCAGCTGATTTTATTTTATTGCTAATATAAAGCGCTTTAGCTAATTTGCACACAATTTTAAAACTTTTTGAATATTTTGAAGCATATTGATCAAAGCTTGTATTATTCATTTGTTGCTTTAGGCCATATAGTTCAAAAACCTTTTCCCAGCTTTTACGAATACCTGGAGTAGCCCAATCACTAAATAAGAACGTTTTGCAAATAGTTTCAGTCTTTAGTGGGAAAGTGTTATTAAATTGCGTGTTCAATAGTGAGAAGAACTCAGCGTAAAATTCATTTGGGTCACATACTTTATTAAAACTCTGAACACATAATGTACTAGCCAAAGAATGATTAAATTTCTCTAAATGTTTACATGTCATTGGCCTAAACCTAGTTTGATTTCATTGTAGATAGGGTTCATGATTTCTCGAGCTTTTCAGTTTCTCGGGTCTCGAGAATTCTCGAGGCTAATTTCTCGGGTCTTCTCGGGTTGTCGAGAAATTTTCATTTACGTATGTTTTCGCCTACCTTTTCGGTTAAAATAATGAATAAAGACGTCACATAAAAAAAAAAAAGATTCATAGAAAAATATCTCATTTTAAATTAATAAATTAAGTGGTTTTCCTGTCAAATAAAAGTATCTTAATAATCATAAAACTTTTACTAACAGTTTTCAACAAAATTAGCTCCTCTCAAACAAAATTAAAAATATTACATTAATACTACATCATCATCATTTCAGCCGAAAGACGTCCACTGCTGGACATAGGCCTCCCCCAGGCTCCTCCACTTCGACTGGTCTTGTGCTTTCCACATCCAGCGGATTTCCGCGGCCTTCACAAGGTCATTGGGTCATTAATACTACGCCGACTTATAATTAGCTACAATCATAACACCATTTTTGGCAGGTTAATTAGGAAAAAAAATCAACTTCAAATATTCTGCATTATCAATAAAACAACATCTGAACATATGTACATACAAAACAATTAGATCTGCTTACTGTTTGATAAAATATGCCTTTAGAAAAAGTAAAGCATTTATAGTTTTTTTTTTTTTAATATTGTACAATAGAGTCACATTAAAGGGTAAACTGATGCCTCCTAAACTAGGCCAAAAGCCTGTGTTTTAGGAGTCAAAGTTCCTCCAGGTATAGTGGCATACAAATGGTATTAAATATTGTGCAAGTACTTATAATTACAAAAACATAAATTAAACAAATATGATTTTGGGCACGTCACGATTGCGGCGGTAAGTCCCCTCTTTGAGGAGTGGTTGGAGAGGCGGCATGGCGTCCTCACCTTCCGCCTGACGCAGGTCTTCACCGGACACGGCTGCTTCGGGAGGTTCCTGTTTTGGATAAGGCGGGAGGAAACGCCCGGGTGTTTCCATTGCATATATTGCCCTGAAGACACGGTGGAGCGTACGGTGGAGGTATACCCGGCTTGGGCGGAGCACCGCCGTGTCCATGCAGCGATCCCTCGCGTCCGGCCCTGGTCCAGGCCATGGTTCGGAGCGAGAGTGCATAGATACTATAGCCGTCACCTCCTTCAGCGAAGCAGTAATGCTCGCGAAGAGGGAGGTGGCGCACGCGAGGGAGAGGCAGTATATTCGCCCTCACGGCCCTAGCCTCCGCAGGAGACGCCCTGGGCGTTGGAAATCCCAAGCTGATTCCCGGCCACCTTAGGCGCGGGCTTGCGGACGGTGAGTATTGGGTAGCTCGCTGTCCAGTAAGGACCAAGCCCAGGTTGACGGCACGTTGTGTCCCACGCGCGCCTCAAAGAGATGTCAGCACAAATAGGTGTGTATCGCTCGGAAAGACACTAACACTAGCGCATTGTGACAGTATTCACTTCTGCCAGAAGTGCGGGTTGTTCGAAAGAGATACCGCCGCCCCTGGCATACAGGCTACTGAGGAAACACGGGTGGGTTTTAGTCAGTAAAAGTCTGACACGCCCTCCTGCTCCACCCAGAGCGGGAAAAGTTATTTGATGATTTCCCACCCAAAAAAAACCAAGTATTTTTTCTCGAGTTCTCGACTTTTTCTCGAGCTTAATTTCCCGGGAACAAAGCCCAACGATTTCCCGGGAATTCTCGGCTCGGGAATTCCCGGGAATGAACCCTAATTGTAGAGCATGTAGGAGCAAAATGTTATTGTTTGTCCACTGTGATCAGATGGCAACTTATTTACAATTTGTTTGTCTAGGTAATCACAGTTACAGAAAATGTTATCGATACAAGTGGCAGAAGAAGCTGTCACTCGGGTTGGCTCACTGAAAACATTTGACAGATCAAATGACCTAAATGGACTCAATAATCTGACAGTATTTGAATTATTTTCTAATAAATTAATATTAAAATCATATGATTATTGACTTACTACTAGTACTAGGTTTCTTTATCATCTTCCATTACAGAATCAAACACAGATAGATTCTGGTAACTTGGAGGTCTGTAAACACTAACTATAACATGCTTATCAAGCTCAACACAGGACAATTCAATGGTGTGTTCAACAGACAGCCCAGTGATGTCTTTTCGTTCTTTCGATGTAATAGATTTTTTAACTAATATTAAAAATCCGCCATGTTTCATACGTTTTCGGCTGAAAAAGCTAACTACACAATAATTTTCATAGTTAATTGTCATTATTTGGTGATCTTTTAACCAATGTTCTGTTAAACAAATTACATGAAACTTGGTATTATCCAAAATTAATTATATTTCCAGTAATTTGGAAGAGTAACCTTGGATATTTTGGTTAAATAATTTTAAAGTATGTTGCACTCAAGGGAGTGCTCATAATAAAAAAACCAAAGGTGGTTTTTTATTTTAAGTTAAATTGCCAGAAGATACCTTTTTATGATTCTGTAACAATAATTGGATATTTGAAGGGGTAACTTCTTTTGTCTTACAGACTAGTTTAAAGAGTTCTCTGGAGCAACCTCCACCACAACAACTGAAGTGTCCAGACCGTCCATATGAGTTCCAGCAGAAAGAGAATACTCTCTCTGATTGGTACTGGCCTGCATAGATGTTGGTATAATAGGTGGATCCTCCTTCGTACAACTTAACAATTCATCATACACGTCTATGTTGTTAGCATACCTAGACAACACAGACATGTCGCGAATACTAGTATTTGTTATATTATCTATAACCTCATTAATATTATACAGGATAAGTTTTTATCCAGTGCGCAAATTTTAACCATGAATTCAGCATATTATTCTAGAGCCCCTAGCGCAGAAATTTTTCGCCGGTTAGACAAAAAAAAAAACAGCTGTTTCATAGAAAAGTGCTATACCTACGCGGTCAAAATGTATGAAACAGCAGATTCTTTTTTGTACAACAGGCGAAAAATTTCTGCGGTAGGGGTCTAGAATGATATGATGAATTCATGGTAAAAATTTGCGCACTGGATAATAGTACATTATGGTACCAGTGTGTAACGTTGGTGATTATCGCTGAGGCGCCATTGAGTCTTAAGAGAGCCGAGGACGATAATCATCAATACAAACGTGTATCATACGTTTTTCAACACACTTGCGAAGAAAATAATACTACAAAATCATCATCATCATCATCGTCGTCATCGTCATCGTCATGTCATCGTCAACGTCATCGTCATCGTCATCGTCATCATCATCGTCATCATCATCGTCGTCATCGTCATCATCATCATAATCATCATCATCATCATCATCGTTGTTATTAAGAACAAAGCAACGCAACCAATGAAAAAACAACCTATAACTCACTAAGAACAAAGCAACTCAACCAATTCTATAACTCACTAGTGAATAATAGTAATGAAAAAGTCACAGTTTGATAATACGTGTCATTATGTGCCTAATTGCAGTGAAATTAGAGCCATTTTATGAGCAAGTGTGTTGAAAAAGCTTTTCCTGTATAGCAATCATTTGTCTACATTTCCAAGACAGAGATAAAGTTCTCTGAGTTAACTTAAAACCACTAACAAATTTATTCGTGTCAAAATACAATAATTTGTCACTATGACAACATGTCTGCTGTGAATATTACTATTCAACTTATAAATATAATAATTTTCATGATCTGATAAAGTTTCAGAGTAAGGTAAAACACAACATTACCTTTCCTATATTTAATTTTAATAAGGTGTCTACACCATCCACTATGTCCTTTCTGGTAATACCAGTACTATTACCTAATAGCAAAACCATTGTAGAATAATAATTGAGGTCGGTGTTTGCAATTCTTTTAATCATTTGTTTAAAACTTATGGTTATGATAACTATGATTGGTGAAACTGTGGCTAAGGTAATAAAGTATTTTTTTTCCAAAGCCTGAACCCAATTTGTCACAAAAAAATATTGACTTATTAATGTTCTGCGTATTAACACAGGGATCTGCTGGAAGAACCAACAGCGGGGGAGACAAGTCAATCTGAGGCTGAGTCTGAGGCTGAGGAGGTGGTTGGTTGGCACAGGTGCATGAGAGGTTATTAGTCAGAGACTCATAAGTCATACCTCTCAGCATTGAACTTCACTAATTCAAGTAGTTCCCCAGCCTCAATCGATTGCTGACTTAGTTCTTGCTGTGAAGTGTCATATTTCTCAATAATATCCTTCAGCAAGTGCTCCTTTTGTAGAATAACATTACATAAGAACTTAGTGTCAATGTCATACTTTTCCCTACATTCATCTAACTCAACACTACAACTACTTAAACTTTTTGATAGGATAAGACGTTCCTTTCTAAGGTAAAGATTTAATTTTAAGAGCTTTTGTTTTTTAATTGCTCTCTGTGACCGTTTAATTAATTTCTTAATTTTAATATATTTCTTTAATTTATTATGACTCATAACAATTGGACACAATGGCATGGTATCGTCACCAGTCAAATCGATTGTTACAGCTGGCAAACACTGATTTTGACTTACTGCCAACCAATTCATAAAATAGGTTATTGGTGTTAGCAACCTGTTCACTGACCTTGACAGACTCTGAGAGTGATTCTGACGTACTCATTCCGTTAGCACACGTTTACGCGTAGTATTTGACGCCTCAGCTAAAGATCTTCATTCGCGTTCCTTGAATGATACACAACTTATCGGTCTATCTCGCCTAGCGAGCCCCTACAAGAATACCGCTTAAATACGGGCACGTATGGTTTAGCGTCATCTCCATATCTCGCGTGTCGAACTGTGAGACAGCTCGAAGAAGACGAAGGAGACTCTGATCCCCTGGCAAAACAAGTTATTCTAACTCAAGTAGGTATATATTGATGACGTGGCTACTGGATTTTGAACATTAGAAATTGCTCAGGAGGCAAAATCGCAAATTATCGCTGTATTCAAACGCGGTCAATTTCCGAATAAAATTCTGGTTAACTCGTTATGGTGGGCCCTGGTGGCTATCGAATGATAAAACTAAGTGGCCGACAAATTCCGCGAGTAGTCTAGCACAGTTGACTAGCGATGAGGAGTCATTCGTGCAAGTTGAAGCTCGGAAAATGGTGACCTTAACTATTTGCGCAAATAATGAGTCTCAGACCGAATCAATTATATAATCTTTTATAAACCGGTTCTCATCTTTACAAAAGATAGTAAATATACTCACGTATGTTCATCGCTTCATTACAAATTGCCTTTATCCGGTTTCAGCAAATCGTTGCGAATTCTTAAATAACGTTGAACGACATAATTCGGTAATGCATTTAGTCAAACACGTACGACAGACAACATTTTCCGAAATTATCTAATACTTAAACTCTTAAGAAACCTATACCTATACCTTTTCGTAAACTAAACCCGTTTATCGATAGTCGAGGAATACTCAGGGTGGGCGGTAGAATATCACGAGCAGGCTTAGAATACGAACAAAAGCATCCAGCCTTTTTACCGTCGGGCCATCCATTATCGTTCTTAATTATAGATTTTATACATCGTAATTATCTACATCCAGGTATAAATACGACACATTTTTTACTTTTACAACAATTTTGGATTCTCTCTGCTAAGCGTGTTAAACGTCAGTGCCTATCTAAATGCATTCAATGGTACCGTACCGTGGAGGCGATCGGCGGCGGCGAACTCTCGCGTACGGCCCTGGTCCAGGCCATGGTACGGAGCGAGAGGGCATGGGGAGCCGTCACCTCCTTCAGCGAAGCAGTGATGCTCGCGAAGAGGGAGGCGGCGCACGTGAGGGAGAGGCAGCATATGCGCCCTCGCGACCCCAGCCGCCGCAGGATACGGAGACGCCCTGGGCGTCGGGAATCCCAGGCCGATTTCCGGCCACCGTAGGCATGGGCTTGCGGACGGCGAGTAATGGGTAGCTCGCTGTCCGGTAAGGACCAAGCCCAAGTCGACGGCGCGTTGTGTTCCACGCGCGCCTCAAAGAGATGTCAGCACAAAAAATTATGGGGCCCGCAAGGGCCGATGCCTGCCAGGGGTGCGGGTTTGTTCGAAAGAGACACCACAGCCCCTGGCATACGGGCTACTGAAGGAACACGGGTGGGTTTTAGTCAGTAAAAGTCTGACACGCCCTCCTGCTCCACCCACAGTGGGAGAAGTTATTTGATGATTTCCCACCCAAAAAAAAAAAAAAAAATATGGTACCGTAGGTACTAATCCGCAACCGCTTCTACCGTTCATGAGCGATCTGCCCGCGTATCGCGTAAATGAAGTCAAACCGTTCTCCATCGTAGGCGTCGATTCCGGTGGCCCGTTTCGTATAAAGCTAGGTCCACACCATGGCGCCAAGATAGACAAGGCATACCTATGCTTGTTTGTCTGTCTTGCTACCAAAGCAGTGCACCTTGAAGTGGTTTCCACTTTAAGTTCAGACGGTTTTATCGCAGCATTACGACGTTTTGTGGCGCGACGTGGTCGCTGTAATGAAATACACGCGGATTGTGGGACTAATTTTGTAGGAGCTAGCAATCAATTAGCGACTCTAATGCGACATGCATCTAGTGCAGATAAAATCACTTTTAAATTCAATCCTCCTTCGGCTGCACACTTCGGCGGAGTGTGGCAAATTCAAATTAAGTCAGCGAAATCTCATCTGTTTCGTATCGTTGGTGATCAAGTCCTTACTTTTGAAGAACTCACGACTCTGTTCACTCAAATCGAAGCCGTTATGAATTCTCGACGTTGTTCCCTATTAGCTCAGATCCTAACGATCTAACAGCTCTGACCTCAGGTCATTTCCTCACATTAGTACCTTTAACCGCTGTCCCCGACGAAGATCTATCACAAGTCAATACTAATCGGCTTCACCGGTGGCAGCTGTTACAATCGTTTCATCAGAACTTTTGGTCCAGATGGAAAACCGAATACCTGAACTCTTTAACGCAACGTGCCAAATAGACCAAACATTCCAAACCATTACCAATAGGTTCGATGGTGATAATCAAGTACGACAATCGTGCGCCATTACATTGGCCTCTTGCTCGTGTGGTAGATCTCCTACCTGGACCTGATGGGGTAGTTCGGATCGCAGTCGTTAAAACCGCAATTTATCATATAGTACAACGACCGTTGGTTAAGCTATGTCCATTGCCTATAGCTTAAGTCGTTTAACTCAATTCTCAACGTAACTTATCGTTCAATTTTAGTTTAAGTTAGTTTATGGTTATTATTATTAGTTTATGTTGTCATTTTATCGCTCTTTGACCAGAAAATGCCATAGCCATTTTGGTGGGCGGAATGTTCCGTCACCGTACAAAACTAAACGTAATCTATTCTAACCCTATAAATTCTAGTAACCGATATTCAACGCTCCATCTGTTTGCGAAAGCAAAACGCAGACCTACTATAGTCTATGGCAAGAAACTGGATGCTATTTCGGAAACTGTATTTTTGGGAATTACTTTAGATTCAAAATTGCAATGGGGTGCTCACATTAGAGCTCCTTCAAGTAGATTAAGCTTAGCTGCTTACGCAGTAAGAAAGATAAGGCAGTTGACTGATGTAGCCACAGCTAGGTTAGTTTACTTTGCTTATTTTCACAGTATAATGTCTTATGGCGTTCTGCTGTGGGGATCGGTAGCTGACGTAGATTCAATTTTCATTTTACAAAAGAGGGCAATCCGCGCAATCTCTAAAATGGGGCCTCGCGAGTCTCTTAGAAACAAATTCAGCGAAATTGATATATTAACTCTGCCTTCTTTTTATATCCTAGAAAATATCTTATATGTTCGCAAAAACTTAGGCCTTTTCAAAAAACGATGCGATTTCCATAATCTGAATACACGTAGTAAAGATGAAATTGTGATTCCAAAATTTAGACTGACTAAAACTAGCAAGTCATTTCTAATAAACAGTATCCGCTTCTATAACAAGTTGCCAAAGTCGGTTACAGAACTTAGCGATGGAAAGTTTAAAACGCACATCAAACGTGTGCTTATCAAAAAAGCATATTATAAGATAAAAGACTACGTTGAAGACAGGGAAGTTTGGCATTAATTCCTTCTGCACATGTGGCTTCCCTGGTACCTCATTAACAGCATAACTATGTGAAAGTATTAACTGCTCTCAAATACAATTCTTTGTTATTTAATTACAATTCTTATTTAATTACAATCCTTATTTAATTTCAATTACAATTCTTTTTTATTCTTTTTATTTTTACAATGCTGACATAATCTCGTCATTAATTGACATTATACATAAATTTTATTTAGGTTCATTTTATTTATGTAGATTATTTTACATATTGTGAATGAGAGAACGTTGTAGGCCTTACTGACTGTAGATTTGTAGACGATTTTCTATTCTGTATTCGTCTAAGTACCTGGTACTTATTGACAGGCCTGCGCTGTCCTCCCATACATTTAATCTCTGTAATTTGAAAATATTGATAAAGCCAATTATTTTTAAAAGAGTAACCGTGGAGTTTCTTGCCGGCTCTTCGCCATAGGAAACAACAATTTGGAACCGTGCACCTAGCTTCTGACGTTTCATAAGTGCCCATGTAGGTTTAAATGAAATAATAATATTTTGATTTTGATTGATTTTGATTTTGGTGCATACCGTGACTCGTTTAAAAAGTTGGAGTGAAACCACTTTCGAAACGCCCGTGTGTGTGTGAACATCTCCTTTCGCGCTCAACGTTATCTTGTTCCAATACTGGGCATACCGTCTTCTCTTTAAAGGCATAAAGTGTAAAGCATCTTGTGTTATAGTTTTAAGCATTAACTTATACATAAGGACTGGGCGGACCGCACGTTATAATGACGCCTCGAACTTGGTCCCAATGTGGTCTTCCCTATAGCGAAGTGAACTAGAACGCGATCGGCTGTCCTCGGAGCGGTCGTAAATTTTTGTAAGTGAAAATGCCAAGTTGTGCCGTAAAGGGAAGCGTGAATTACGACAAAAAGCACATTAAAAAAAATTGTAACATTTCATATCCCCGGTGCGTTAAAAATATGTCATTAAATCGACTTCTAACATTATTTAAAACAATTTTCTTTCTTATTTGTTTCAACCTTTGACAAAGACGACGCGAAGCCGCGTAAAAGCGCGACATAACTTTGCAGCGGCGCTCGTTATAGCCGATGAAATGATTTAATAATATTACTCTATGATTAAATTTTGTACAAAATTGATTTTTATTGTTTATTAAAAGCAAATTAAAATGTCTAACGTCAGAAAACACTACGAATTCAAAATGGAAAGTATGTCCAGATTACCAAAAAAACAAGATTTAAAAAAAATATGTTTTATTCGAAGGCCAATGAAAACTGAATAACACAAACAAACTGCAACAAATATAAATTTTGAAAAATATAAGGTTTTTATTTAATTTCTTTGTACCTCGAAAAATACCACACCCCGCTCTTACAAGGTTACGTCTAGGAGCAGACACGCCGATTGACATCGTAGTTCTAATAGATGGCGTTAGTGTTTTTTGTAGGGCGACCGCGTCCGTAAAATGTTCGGACAACCGTTTCTTTACTATTTAAATCAATGGTTTTAAGTGAATCTTCCAACTATAAGATCTAAATAAGAAGTAGGCATTGACTAAAATACCCCAAAGTGCTATGCAAGAGATATTTAACCAACCGATATTTAACCGAACAATGTAATAATATTTTCAGAATGTTCTTGAGACTGCCCCGTTTCTGTAGTGCTCGGAAATGTTTGCACAGAATCGAACTGACGGCTTTCATGCCCCCCCCCCCCCCCCGAGTGGGTTCCCTCATTGTCGTTGCGGGGGGGCTCAGTAACCGTGGATTCCAGCCACGGTGAAGTTAAGAGGAACCCAAAGGTTGGGCCGCTCGTCAGGGCTTTCGCCTTCAAGCCATTGACGTAGCGGCCAAAAAGTAGGTTGCGGTGAGGTGCACCGCAACTGAGTTGGGCCGCGATGTCGAATGGCATCGCGGCTGAGGGTTTACGGGCTGCGGTAGAGGAGGAGTGCCGGTGCTTCTGAGCAGCGCTCTTCCCTTCCTTGGCCTGGACGGGGCCGCCACCGTTTGATGGCGGACGCGTTGGGGCCGCAGGGGAAGAGAACAGGCAACCACTGGTGGGGTCCGCAAGGGCCGATGCCTGCCAGGGGAGCGGTTTGTTCGAAATAGTTAACGCCGCCCCTGGCACACGGGCAACTGAGGGAACACGGGTGGGCTTTAGTCGGTAAAAGTCTGACACGCCCTCCTGCTCTACTCAGCAGGAGAAGTCATTTGATGATTTCCAAACCAAAAATAAAAACGGCTTTCATGTGATCATTCGAAAAAGTCGCATCATTAGTACCCTAGAACACGGGCCAGTAGCAACAGCATTCTGAAAACAGTATCGGAGAGAGTTTATTCTCCCATTTTGAGGCTTTTTATGGACAAGAAAAAGTGACTTTGTACCTTTCTTGGTCATCTTCTGTGCAAAGTCTTTAAATTTGCAAACTCTGTAATAATAATGTACTACTAATGTAGAACATGTTAATGCTGGCGGCGAAGAGGTGGACTCGCTGATTGTATAATAATAATTAAGTCCCGCGAAGAACCTAAAGTTTCACAAAAGCAATTATTACCACTACCAGTTCTACAATGGTACTCGCAAACTCTTGATTACCACCAAAAGCCTAAAGAGGTACAAAACCATCTTATATGTTTTTTAAAGTCGAACAGCTGGAAGATTTTTCGCTATCATAGAACTTCTAGTGCTTAATGTGACTTTTGTATAATTTTAGGTAGAGTAATAGAGCTTAAGGCCCTGGTAATTTTGAATGTACTCGTTGTATTGTCGTTATGAGCGATAATAGTTCTTACTGCAATCCGATACGGGTTAAAATCTGTTGTAATAAATTCGAACAATCAATGAGCAAGCATTGTCGTAAAAATGCAAATAAAATCGTATAAAATTCGATATTAACAATTTGTTAAAAAATAATCCGTCACTGGATGCAGTTTGGCATTTGTAATTTTATGGTATATTTTTAATTATAAAAAATTGTTGTTGAAGGGATAAACTGTTTTTAAAGATAATTAAGAGGTGACTGTGATTATTTTTTTGATGCACTAAAGTATGTTTAATTATGTTTTGAGTTCCATGAGTGTATGCAATAAAGAGTTGAAAACATCATATACATTTTTGCTTTCAAAATTATTTACGGTTAAAGAGCGCACCTTTTTGACCGTTTTCAAGAAATCTCCGCCTTAATACCACTTCTGAACCCCTTATTTTTTCACTTATTTTGAAATCTATGGCGACGAAACTATGTTGCGTCGCCATATTTTGTAATGTGGCATTGTGTTCCGTAGGTACATGATATCCCTGTAAAAACGCACTGCTGGACTTAGGCCTCCACCAGGCTCCTCCACTTCGACGGGTCTTAGGCTTCCCACATCCAGCGGATACCCGCGGCCTTCACAAGGTCATCGGTCCACCTTGTGGGAGGCCTTCCCACTGTACGTCTTCCGGTACGCGGTCGCCACTCCAGAACCGTTCAGCCCCATCGGCCATCTGTTCTGCGAGCAATGTGCCCTGCCCACTGCCACTTAAGTTTGGCAATTCTTCGGGCTGTGTCGGTTGCCTTGGTTCTCTTGCGGATCTCTTCATTTCTGATTCAATCGGGTAGGGAAACACCGAGCATAGCCCTCTCCATTGCCCTTTGGGTGACTTTAAGCCTTCTGATGAGGCCCATTGTGAGCGACCACACAGGTCTCTGTACAGGTCATCACTGGCAACACATACTGGTCAAAGACTTAAGTCTTGAGACACTGTGGTATTTGGGACGAGAAGATATTGCGAAGCCTCCCGAGCGCTGCCCAGCCGAGTCGGATTCGACGATTGACCTCTTTCTCGAAGTTATACTTATCTAACTGGACAGTTTGTCCTAAGTTAACATACTCGTCCACAACTTCGAGTGTAGCGTCTCCAATCGTCATGGGACCACTCCCACCAACGCCCACTGCCCATGTAACACCCACGTGTTACATGGGCATTCGACATGACCTTTGTCTTTTCCGTGTTCATTTTAAGACCCACCCTTTCGGAAGCTCTACTGAGGTCATCGAGCATTGCACTGAGGTCCTCCATGGTCTCAGCCATGACGACTATGTCATCGGCAAACCGAAGGTGAGTGATGTACTCGCCATTAATGTTGGTGCCAGCCCCTTTCCAGTCCAGAACCTTGAAGACATCCTCCAGTGAAGCGGTGAACAGTTTCGCAGAGATAACGGCTCCCTGTCTCACACCTCGCTGCAGAAGGATAGGTTTCGAAGTCCGGTCCTGGAGTTGGACTGACATAGTGGCGTTTTCGTACAGACACTTCAGCACCTCGATGTACTGATAGTCGATGTGGCACCGTTGAAGAGACTGCAGTACAGCCCATGTCTCGATCGAATCTAAGGCTTTTTCGTAGTCCACAAACGCTAAGCAGAGAGGCAGGTTATGCTCTTCGGTCTTCTGTATAATCTGCCGCAACATATGTATGTGGTCTACGGGGCTAAAGCCTTTACGGAATCCGCCTTGCTCGGGAGGCTGGAAGTCGTCAAACCTGCGCGCGAGACGGTTCGTGATGACTCTCGAAAACAGCTTGTAGACATGGCTCAGAAGTGAGATGGGCCTATAATTCTTAAGAATAGTATTATCACCCTTCCTAAAGAAAAGTACCACCACACCTCTGTTCCATGCCTGTGGCGTTTTACCCCCGAGTATGAAGGAATCAATCAGCTTCTGGAGGGCCTTAAGTACGGGTTTTCTGCCTGCCCTCAGGAGTTCGGCCGTGATTCTGTCATCACCCGGCGCCTTGTTGTTTTTAAGCTGCTTCAAAGCCATCCTAATCTCGTACAAACTAAGGTCCGGGATATCTTCGGTGTAGTGTCGGGTCAATCTGGCTCTTGGGTAGTTTGCCAGATTCGTATCGGGGTTGCTTGTTGACGTGTATAACTGTCCATAGAAACTCTTGATCTCTCTCAACAGTTCAGGCTTGAAGTAAACGATCCTGCCATCCAATTGGTCATTAGTTTCGCAAGCTGACTCTGCCCAACAGACAGATCTCTTGAAAAGACCTTGGAGCCCTTGTTCCGCTCTATCGCGTCCTTTATGCAGTCCGTACTAACCGGTAAAAGCCCTGACAGTTAAATATTTGAAATATTTGCGCTTGCGTCGGATCCATATAGATCCACTTGGTAGCTGTCAGGGCTTTTACCTGTTAAAACGGCGAAGGTCGCTTTTCAAGGACTTAGATATCTGTCTATTAAGCTGTCGGTACTTAAGCGTGTCGTCTGAAGACTGCAGGGTCATTTCACGCCTCTCCTCTATTAGCTGCAGAGTAGGATCAGAGAGTTTCTTTTTGCCATTAGTACGACGGTTCTTGAAGACCCGGCCTGGCCACGGGGATCGGCGGTGCGAACGGCGGTGCGGCAGGCGGGGCGACAATTCGCGCGGCATCGTTTGCAGGCCACGGGGAGTCACGTTCGCCGCCGCGACCAGTAAGGAAGTCCGAGAGCGAAATGTATTTATCAAAGTTATCTCGATATTGCTTGGAAAGTATCAGTTTTTTGGTTCATGATATAATATTTTGAAGAGATTGTGGAGTATAAAGTTGAATAGGAATCGAGGTATAGATGGAGAATTCCACATTAAGTACGAGAAAATCTGGAAATTTTATTTTAATTTCTTCCCACAATCACTTCACTATATGTTTATATTTATGCTGTGGGTGGCCAGACTTCCAAATAGGTGGCCTTGCTAGTATTTCAGCAATAAAAGTTTCGGTGTTCATTATTCGCGGCGAAAACATCTAAACTCGTTGATCGCTGCCCTAGACGGCGCGCTGCCGCTTGACGCCGGGGCTCGCGCCGTACTGAGTCATGTATTTGTTTCACTCGCCGGTCGCGCCGCCGGTCGCCCGTGCCATTCGCTTGGTACATTTCGCCGGTCGCCGCCCCGCGTGGCTTGATAAGTACATTTCTATGCGTTTGTTTCTGTCGCTAGACGCCTCGGCGGCGAATGTCCCGTGGCCAGGCCGTTAGACCCGACCGTATGGACAGTTCCCACGAACCCATCGTTATAATCGTCCACGGAGCTCCCTAGGCACTCGAAACGATTCTGGAGTTCGAGCTGAAAGCTCTCGGGGTTTTGGACTTGGATCGGTGCTGAACGGAGCCTAGACTTCATTAGTCGACATTTTTCTAGCTTCATGTTGATATTCAATGTGCCTCTTACCATGCGGTGATCGCTTCCGGTTTTCAACCTGTTGATTGCAGAGACATCATTGAATATTTGCTTCTTCGTCGACATAATGAAGTCAATCTCGTTTTTAGTTGAACCACCAGGGCTATGCTAGGACCACTTTCTGTGCCCGTTTTCTGAAGAAGGAGTTCATCATGAAGAGGCCTTCCTGCTCCATAAAACTGGCCAGTAAGTTACTCCGGTGGTTCCGACGTCCAACTCCAAATTGCCCCACTCTCAGCTCATCATCGTCTCGTTTGCCCAGTTTCGCGTTGAAGTCCCCCATGACAACGGTGAAAAGAGTTTTAGAGCCATGCATGACTTTGGATATATCCTCATACATGGCCTCCACCACATCGTAGGGGTTAGGTTAGTGAAAATGACAATTTTGCTATTCTGTTGTTGTCAATTTCATTATTCTATTCAGGCTTTGGATAGTACATACATACTTGAATAGTATGATTTCTTTATTAGCTTTGAATAGTGAGTAAAAATTGTAAACCAGCTTCTGTCCGCAACTTCGTTCGCGTGGAAGTCGTAAGACAACACAATTATTATTATTTTGACATTGCAAACAGACACTTAAATTTTATTTATTTGCATAGATTGCTTTCAATTAGTTCCGCATAGATAGATAAAAATAAGCCTCCTTGCCAATAAACATATTATATCAGATGAATAATTACACACCGATTTTTCCTTTTCAGTCGTCAGTAATTTGAGCTTCGAAAGAAGAAGTGAAGAAGTGTCTATTCATCTGATATAATACGTCTTTAGTAAGGAGGTATGTATGTAGTAGTAATAAAACAACAACTCCACTCAAATGTAAACCATAATTAGGAAATTACACTAATCTAATAAATTAAAATCCAAATAATGTACATCTTCCATGGGATCACTTATGTTCGTGGCGTCTACTTTCGGCTCTGGCATTGATTCGTCACTGTTTTCTGAACCAGTCTCATCGTCACTGCTGTCTGCACCAACCTGAATAACTAAACGGTCTATGTCCTGGTACAATGTTCTTCCACGCTCGTAATATTTTTTCTCAATTTTTTAACATGCTCACAGCAATTCTTCCAATCCTGAGCTGTAATTAAATTGAATGTTTCTTCCGTTAGCTCCTTAACGTTTTTTGCACCCACATTATGTGAAGCGACCTTTCGCTTTGCCAGTGCCCAAATTAACTCTATCTATAGGGTTAAGATCACAATGGTTTTTTTTTTTTTAGGATGGGAAATCATCAAAAACTTCTCCCGCTCTGCGTGGAGCAGGAGGGCGTGTCAGACTTACTGACTAAAACCCACCCGTGTTCCTTCAGTAGCCCGTATGCCAGGGGCTGTGGTATCTCTTTCAAACAAACCCGCACCCCTGGCAGGCATTGGCCCTTGCGGGCCCCATCATTTTTTGTGCTGACATCTCTTTGAGGCGCGCGTGGAACACAACGCGCCGTCGACTTGGGCTTGGTCCTTACCGGTCAGCGAGCTACCCATTACTCGCCGTCCGCAAGCTCATGCCTACGGTGGCCGGAAATCGGCCTGGGATTCCCGACGCCCATGGCGTCTCCGTATCCTGCGGCAGCTGGGGTCGCGAGGGCTCATATGCTGCCTTTCCCTCACGTGCGCCGCCTCCCTCTTCGCGAGCATTGCTGCTTCGCTGAAGGAGGTGACGGCTCCGCATGCCCTGTCGCTCCGTACCATGTCCTGGACCAGGGCCGGACGCGAGAGATCGCCGCCGCCGATCGCCTCCACGAGGACACGGCGGTGCTCCAACCAGATCACAATGGTACGGTGGCAGTCTCACTACTGTGTGACCGTAACGCCCTATAATGTCATCAATTTCGTATTCTGGTTCAGGCTTATGTTTCTTTACTAGCGCCAGTAGCGAGGTTTTTCTCAAACCTGGGTGAAAAGGCACGTTGTTTTGATGTAGAATTTCTGAGAATAGTTCGCCTGTGGCATTGTAGATGGCGCCACTTTTCTTTTTGTGTTTTACAATATTTGTTGTGAAATATTTATTTTTGTAGTGCCGCTACATCACTCCCCCGGAGACCGTAGGTCGATATTGGGCTGAGTCAGTGCATTTTATGATGCTTGCCAGTGCCAGCTGTGGTTCCAGTGAGTCGGAACCGCGCGTCGCATAGTTCGCGGTGATTCGGAACTGTCTGCAGTGGTGCGAACCCCAGTGAGTCGGGGCCGGCGCTGATCCGGTGCGTCGTGGTACAGCGCCGCGATGTGGCTGACTGCTGATGTCGACCGGGAGATTGTGCTCTTGACCAGCCTAAGAGCAGTGGTGCCGTGGTCGCTTGTTGCGGATGAGGCTTTGCGGACCAGGCATGCGGTTCGCTGCATGCAGGTGGTCAGGATACCCGTTGAAGCCGTGGGTGCTGGCTGGCTGTGTGACTTGCCGCTCGAAAGCTTGAGGAAGTGGTCTTGATGTGATTATGATGACGTCACGCTGAAGTGTTGCACGAAGGCTGCGCTGACGTTCTTTCACGCGGTTACCAGTATAGGGTATGAGGAACAGGGTGTAAAGTTCATTCATACCTATGTTGGTAAAGGAGGATCCTCCGACCAGACGGGTTTTGTATTTAGAAAACCATTAGAAAACCAGCGTCAGGCAGCATCTGTCTGGCATTAATGCTGAAATGAACCTTTTTGGCGCAGCCGTGAGGCACATATTTTAGTACCTAGTTATTTATTTTCACTTTTTTTTGCTATTTATTTTGTGTTACACGAACTGTGTCCAAATAAACGGTATTCTAAACGGTAAACGGTATTCTAACGGTATTCTTATTTGGTGGGCAACTGCCCGTCCGTTGATGTCGGGATTTTGTATATGTTCGAGTGTCGTGGTAAACTCTGACTGCGCAATGTAGAATTTCTGAGAATAGTACGCCTGTGGCGTTGTAGATGGCGCCACTTTTCCTTTTGCGTTTTTCAATATTTGTTGTGAAGTATTTATTTCTGTAGTGCCGCTACATAACCATGTTCTTATTTCATTAACCTTATTAGCGAAAGTCGGAGCTTTATTCTTTATGACAGAGTATTTATTTATTTTTTTGTGTGGGAAATCATCAAATAACTTCTCCCGCTCTGGGTGGAGCAGGAGGGCTTTTACTGACTAAAACCCACCCATGTTCCTTCAGTAGCCCGTATGCCGGGGGCTGTGGTATCTCTTTCGAACAAACCCGCACCCCTGGCAGGCATCGGCCCTTGCGGGCCCCATCACGTTTGTGCTGACATCTCTTTGAGGCGCGCGTGGAACACAAAAAAAGGTAAAAACAAAAAGCAGAAAGACCTGGAGGACATGTTGTGGGATAAGTTGATATCTGAAACGTCTTTACTTTACCTACTGAAATTATGTCCATATTTAAGTATTGGTAGTTGTAGCAATCAATGCAATTGTGTGAGGTGGAACGGTTCCCTGTCGAGTGTATATCGGTTGAAATGCGGGGAGAGGCAGGGGGGTTAAGCTCACCTCGCTTGTTCAATCTGTACATAAACCTGCTGATTGCTGAGCTCAGCAGCACCATGGTCGGATGTCATATTGACGGAGTGTGTAGGTACCAATAACATTAGTTACGCGGACGATATGGTTTTGCTGATTCCATCAATTAGTGCCATGAGGCGGCTAGTGTCTCATTGTGAATCCTATTCGGTGGCTCATGGGCTCAAGTAAAGGGTTTTTCAATAGGGACGCGCGAACTTTGACAGCGCATAGCGGCCATCTTGGTAAAGCGATAGCTGTCAAATTTGACATGATCACATATTTAGTCGTGACATTTCACTATGGAACGCTACACGCTTCAACATCGCGTAGAAATTGTTAAAATTCGGATGAGAATTTCGAGGGCTTCGTTATGTCGCGTGGTGGCGACATCAACTGGCCACCGAGATCGTGTGACTTAACACCGCTCGACTACTTTCTGTGGGGTTACGTGAAATCCCTAGTCTATGCAGACAAACCACAGTCAATTTCCGCCCTGAAGGCCAACTTAACTCGCGTTCCTCGTGAAATTGAGCCCCATTTATGCGAAGATGTCATCCAAATTGGTCCACCAGGATACACCACCTACAGCGGAGTCGCGGTGGCCAGTTGGCTGAAATTATTTTCCATACATAATTTCATCGAATATCCTTTAAAATAAAATAACAAAATTGGCAATATCACTTTAAGGCGCTCTATATAGACGACTTTTATGTATTTGAGGGGGTGAAGCAGATGAAGCAGGGACGAGTAGTCATGCTTTCCGCCCGCGTAAATCCCTAGTCCAGTCATAATAGTAAGTTCACCTCGGAATTCGAGATACCCAGCTGTAAGTCTGTATATACTTCTATATTGACACTCTAAAAGTTGTCTCAAAACCTAAGTTTTGTAGGGTGTACGCAACTATTAAATTTCAAGGTCAAAGGTCACAAAAATCGGTTTTTTGCGCTTTTTTTGTAAATATCTCATTTCCTATGGGGTTTTTGCTATTTGTATTTATTATCAATATTGTAGAATACATAATTCTCCACAAATTTTGATTAAAAAAAAAAATTATACGGTGAACCGTTTTCGAGATAGAGGGCGGAGAGCGCGCGGTCACAGGATCACTTCAGGTCAACCGGTGCCTCCGGTCGAAAACGCACCACATATAGTTGATGAACTATCGATAAATATATGTCGCCGCGAAAGCGCCAACCTGTTAAGATTATAACATAATCTTATGCGTAACTATTAATTCTAACCATTTGCATGGCATCAATCAGTGTCTATTGGTTTTCTTGAGATCAAAGTCATCTATTGGCCAGGTTGTAATATAAAACTCAGAGTACTGCTGGTTTAATTACTAGCTGAATAACTATAAAATTAACAACAATGTCTTAGTTAAAACTATAGTCACAATTATAAAGGAATAATGGTTTTTATTGTCTTTGGGCTCTTAGTTTATGATACATGGCTACCTACTGTGCCGAAAAAATGGCGCGTATTGCGAGTTTCATGGTCAATAACTGACTGTTATATTTTAATACGAAAACTAAATCAGTTTCAATCAAAATTTACAATCTATAAAGTAGCAAGATTATTTCACACACACATTTATTTATGAATACCTGTTCTTTGATTAAATTCCTTGAACTGCCGGAAATGTTATAAAGTAATAATATTTGTGTTGTAAAAAGTAATGAAGTTACTAATTAAACTTTCGTCTTAAACAGCCATTGCATTTGTGAATATTAGCATTGTTTAATTGTAAAAGAATTAAGTGATAAGCATTTCACCATTGTTAGTAAATTTTATAACACTAACTAAGTAATAAGATTCTTTCTGTGCGATATGCATTACTTCCGCCCACTTGAGGGGATGGTCGAGAATGGCGGCCGGACGCACAGTGTGTTATGGGAGCCGAGTTGCGGTCATCACCATTTTCAATGCTTATTAGAAAGACATTCTTAGGAAATAACGTTTAAAAAAATCCCGGTGACTTTACCTACAGTAGTTTTTGAGAATTTAAAAAAATCGAGAAAAGTCCATAGAAACCAAAAAAAGTGATTACTTCCATTCTATCTATTATTTAAGTATAAACTGATTAGCGGTATAATAGACCATGACGAAAAGAACAAATTAACGTATAAATAACTGATTAATCAAACTCTTGTAAGCAGTTTTTTAATTTTTTTTATCATTTCATAATGATTTTTTTTTTCTGGCGAAACTTTGCATGGTCGTATTTTCTTTCAGTGTATTTATATTGTATACATGTTTATGTATATTCGTACTAAAAATCAGCCGCTACAAAGGCTGAGTACCAGAGATATCGATTTTTAAAGATTTTCTTAGGGTTGTCAAAAAAGTGATTGTATCATTTATTTTATTTTTCTTTTATGATGGGCATCGTGTGGTATTGGGAAGGGGTCCACCCTCGTTAAGCTATGCTAAAACCCAATACTCATACACGATGTCCGGAGAAGCTGGGGTGAGACGTCATGGAGCCGGCAAAGACCCATGGCGCTGCTTCGCCTCAACAGGAGCTGACCCATCCTGTCGGGGGATGTCATCTCGGGCCTCGACCGAGTGACGTAGTGCAAGAGGGACATGAGGGCGCCAACCCTCATGTTTGTCAGCGAGTGGCAGATATAGGTACTCTTCACTCTCCGGGTGTACCTGTTAACATGCTAGGAGACCAATTATGCAAAGACGATCGACCCGTAGCATTGACTCGGCTAGATTTATTTAATTTGTTTGAAACAGAAGCATATAAACGAGGCCCGAAAGTTTACGTTTTTCATATTAGGCTGTTAGTGGCCTTTGCTTCTCTCAACCTAGCGAAAGCAAAGCGGGGATAAAAAGAAAGTTTATGTGTCATATTTTGCTAATAATTATGGCCAAACCATTTTTCATTCCATTATTTATAATTTTTTCGGAAGTCTTCTCGGCTCCTTATCACCCTCGTCGCTGTACGATTCGGCGAGTATCTCGCCTCAAACGATACGATAAATGTACTAGGTATTTAATATAATGTCACAATTTTTATTACGTACAACCCTATGTCCATGAAATTCCTAAAATACATAGAAACGATTTATCTCCTTTGCCGCATGAGTTTAGTTTTTGAAATTTTAGAATATGATTACTAACAGTAGTGACTATTTTATGTAAAAAAAAAATGCTACATCGCCATAGTTTTATAAAAAAATAAATATATCGCACACCTAGATCTATACTGAGACAACTCGAAAATCGTCAATTTTGAGTTATGCCTGTATTCGAATGCTCGGTGCTCATACGCAACTATTCAACGTGACAGGTTCAATAAAAGCTCATAAAATTAATCGCTAGGTAGCCTTAACTTTCTTTTGTTGAATCAACGTCTGCCATCTGCTCCCACCTAAACAAGTCTATTTTGAGTTGATCTTCACTTGCCATAAGGAGTGCATGTATTAACAAGAACGAAAACGCGGACATTTCAAATTGTTACAGTTTTGATGACACGTATACGTGAGTTAATTAGAGTCGTTACGGTGATGGTGAATTGTTCTGCCACATTACTTAAGGATATTTTTGCTTGTTCCAGTTTTGTTTGAAATGGTACGTAAATATTTAGTGACTATTTTGATTTGACTTTGTTTTGAGGGATCAACATGTAATGAATTGATAGTAAATTGACCTATTGAATTTCAGCCCCAGCTTGTCTATTGTGACATTTTACAAGCTATTTATTACCCAGAATCAAATTAAATTGTATAGCTTCCCTAACAAAAAATGCAAATATAAGTTTTTTTCGTCTCCTGAAAAATGACCTTTTTTGAGTTGTCTCAGTATAGATCTAGGTGTGCGATATGTGAAATTCAGAAAAAAAATCTTTACTCTACAATAATTTAAGGTACAACCCTCTAATTTAACATGTAGTTATACAAAATCCTGCAACATCATTATCATTTTTTTTTTTAACTATATGTTTTATATTTTTTGAGTAATCTTGAAATTAAGATTTTCTTAAGGTCATTGCCCTTTCACTAAAAAAATCATATCTAAATAACTAAGCAAAAAAATACAGTCGGTATTTTTAGCAACGCTGTATCATGGCTAGATCTATCGAATGGACACAAACGAAAAAACGCTATGAAAGTGTGTGAAAAGGACTAAAATTATAATTGTGGAATAAGAAACCTCTGTAACATAATGTTCTGATTTAAAAGAGTGTCCGTGGAGTTTCTTGCCCGTTCTTCTCCATATGAGACCTACTGTAGCTTTGGAATGGGCGCCTAGATTCCAACTCAAACTGTCTGATTCGCTGTTCTATGAAAAATCCAAAGTGCGTGTAAAAGATTTAAGTGAAAATAAATGGTTTGAGTTAAGTGTTGTGTGTGATTGTAAACCAACTACCCATTTACCAACGAAGAAATACACCAGAAACAAAAGACGGCATGCATTGGGTTTCCCGCCGTCTTATATATGATTATAAATATTTGTCAATTTTTATTAACTATTATATTACATTTTATCATTTTTTTCCTAACCTATCCACTTTTTATTCAGTATTAATTTATTTAACAACACTTCTCTGCCTATGTAATTGCAGAATTGTTAATGAAAATATAGGAATTATATTTGAATTTTAACCTTATTAATATTAATAACTTCTTACATGATGAAAAAAAAAAACCAAATTAATAATGAATTAATGTTTTTATTAAAAAATATCATTCAATACATTTTTTTTTTTTATAAAAAATTAAATAAAGGGTACAAAAACTACAATTTATAATTTAAATCATCGTCTTCCTCTTCATCGTCGTCTTCCGGCTGCTGGTAAATTGCAAACTGTTCATTATCGTCTTCAACGACATTTGTCTCAAGTTCTTCCATGATTTCGGGGTCAAAGGTTCCATCTTCGTTAATGTCGCTCTGATATGGTAGAGCATTGAGACAAGCTTGCCCGTTACATTAGCCACAAGCTAAAGAGCATTGCAAGCCCGCTCTCCTGCATCCGCATCGCGAACCACAACCACTCTTGCAGTTGGCTAGGGGCCCGTATAATTCCCAGGTATAATTTTTGACGTAGTGGAAGGATTTTAAAATTTACAGATTTTAAAGAAGATGCATTTAATTATTTTCTATTTAAAATGTCATTAGTGTAAATGGGAATATAATTATATTATGATTAAAGTTTTTCCCCTATTTTTTTTTTATTTTAGGAAACGGTTATCAGTATTATTGAGTAGATATAGATTTAATGCATGAAGAAAATGATAAAATATAATATAATAGTTAATAAAAATTGACAAATATTTATTATCATTGATTTATCGATAGTTCATCAACTATATATGGCGCGTTTTCGATCGGAGGCACCGGTTGACGTGAATTGATCCTGTGCCCGCGCGCTCTCCGCCCTCTATCTCGAAAACGGTTCACCGTATAGTTTTTTTTTTAAACAAAGTAGAGAGTTGTATTCTACAATATTGATAATGAATACAAATAGCAAAAAACCCATAGGAAATGAGATATTTACAAAAAAAAAGCGCAAAAAACGATTTTTGTGACCTTTGACCTTAAAATTTAATAGTTGCGTACACCCTACCATATGTAGGTTTTGAGACAACTTTTAGGGTGTCAATATACAAGTATTTATAGACTTACAGCTGGGTATATCGGATTCCGAGATTCTTACCTAATTTAAGCTTAAATGACTGGACTACCCGCCCGTTGCGAGGCGACCATTATGTATAGAAACGTAATTTCGCAAAATAAATTAAATGCACGCATGGTTTAGTGCGCCGCTGTCCGGCATCGTACTGTGCTAGAATTGTGACTACTAGGTTCGAATATCTGCAGACGTAGTTTTTTTTCTTATTTTTAAGATATTTACATAGGTATTTTCGCGTTTTTTTATGTATATGTTTTTCATTATTTTGAAAATATTTAATTAATAAATAATTGTCATTTACTAGAATAGGTCATTGCGAAATTATGGATCAGATTCATAAGACAAATAATTCATAAATAAAATAACTTATGCGCAGAATGGTCAATTCTAGAAATTGCCTATTCTGGCATATTCGCAAAACGGCACATTGACAAAATTGAGAAAATTAAAACATTCATTTTCATTCCTATAAATATATTTTTCTTGAGAATCAACAGTAAAAGAATAAAAATAAAGCTTCAAACGTCCACCAGGCTAGATGGTTGTTTCTGGAGAAAAATAATCATTATACAGTATGTTTCAAAAAAGTGTAGTGATATCAAAATATGTCGTGTAAAAAATATTCAAATCACAAGTCTTAATTGCTCCAAAATAATAAAATCAACAAAAATAATAATAAAAGATTTATTTCAATAAAAAAAATCGACAAAAAGTAAAGTAAACAAAAAAAAAGTGCTAATAAAGCGGGGTTTGAACTTGGGGCTCGTCACTGATGCAAAGAACTGATGCAATCAAAATATAATAATAATAAAATACCTAACGATTTGAAAATGGAACAAAATAATAAAATATTTATTAACCGGCTCAGAAAACTACTAGTCGATAAATGCCATTATTACACAATGAACGATTTTTTTAACAATGACATCAAAGTGGAATGACTTTCACCATTATTTTATTCATATATTTAGACAGTAATTTAATTATCTTTATTTGACTTTTGTTATTATTTGATTTTTTTGTATGTTTTATTATTTGCCTTATTTATTTTAAATAATTTTAATCCGTGACATAATTATAATATTCATTCCTTGTATTTAGTTTCTCTCAATGGATTTGTAATTTACAAATATACTGTATTATTGTTATCTACTATATAAAAATAAGTCGGGTTTTCCTTCCTGACGCTGTAACTCCAGAACGCACGAACCGATTTCCACGGTTTTGCATTAGTTGGGAAGGTCTCGGGCTCCGTGAGGTTTATAGCGTAGGTAGGGTAGATAGCGTAGGTGGGGTAGGTAGGGTAGGTGGGGTAGGTGGGGTAGGTGGGGTAGGTGGGGTAGATGGGGTAGGTGGGGTAGGTGGGGTAGGTGGGGTAGGTGGTGTAGGTGGGGTAGGTGGGGTAGGTAGGGTAGGTGGGGTAGGTGGGGTAGGTGGGGTAGGTAGGGTAGGTGGGGTAGGTGGGGTAGGTGGGGAGGGTGGGGTAGGTAGGGTAGGTAGGATAGGGACTCTGTATGAATGACTATTGGACGGACAGGACAACGTCTGTCAGGTCAGCTAGTGTTATGTATTTACTTAAATGAATTTTAATAGTACCCTAAAATGTAATATTATTTATTTTGAATTGATTACTTTTTTAATGATAACCGAATACAGTTATTATTTTAAAGCATGCTACTATTAAGAATTACATATTGTTGTGCCCGACAGGGTCCATGTGAACTTTGTAAATAATATTAAGATCTTGTACACACATGTGATATGCAATAAAGATTTGAATTGAATTGAATTGAAAGATTTCGACTGACGCACGAGTCCGCTAGACCATTATTGATTTGCCAAGAGTGACGAAATTACGCATCTATAGATAATGTACGTATACAAACAATGTGCACAAAAACACATGGAAGTTGTAAAGTAAGTAACTTTACAATATCCATCATGTTTTTGTTTCATCGAAAACGATGTTTTTAATTTTTTTTTATTGCCCTTGTTATAATGTCCGACTGATTGTTTATTTACAGAACGAATTACTAAAACCGAATATTTATACCTATTTACAGCACAACTTAGAAAAAAGTAATTGTTTATTGATACAATTTATTACAAGAAACGAAACCGAACAAAAATTTACAACAACAACACAACTTAGAAAAAACTAATCAAGTAATCACATACTCAACAGTTTTCAACAACAAAAAATTACGTGAATAATTTCTAAGCGACGAACGGAACAAAATGGCGTAGGTCCGTCTAGCAAAACATCTCAGCGGTTACTGTCTCTCCGCGTAAAAATGAAAGAGAAGCAAACAGATGGCTTGTTTGTGTGTGATGATTCGTTCGAATGATTTGTCATTAAATATACGGCTACATAAGCCAGTGACTTTTGAACGTAAACATAACCTTAATTTGGTGTGGTGACAGGACTCCTTCTTTACATCTAAATTTCATTTTTCCATTTAAAATAACTACCTACTGGCATAACTACCTTCTCTCTTTCACCTTCTCTCTTTCACCTTCTTGTCGCTTCCTTATTAGTTATAATCATGATTATGACTCGCAGCGCCCGTGCTCGCCTCGAAGAGTCCAAACTCAATCAGGCTTTGAGCGAATTACAGGCGTCAAAGAAGTCCTGTGACCAACTCAATAAGGAAATTGATGACAATGAAAAGGTGCTCTTTGATGCCCATGAAAAAAATAGGAAGTTAAAAGTGAAATGGCTAGATATATACTCAATACACTGATGCCATAGAAGAACGCGACAGACTTCAGCTCGTTGTGGACGGATTCAGCCAGTGTAGCATAGAGTATGAACAAGCTCTTAGTCACAAATATTTACTACAACAGCAGCTACTTGAGGCTCATAGTCAAATAACTGAACTTCAGACTACGAATCATAACATCACTGCCTCGCTGAATCAAAGTCTGTTCGATGAGTTGATGCCGGTTGCCCCCTCAATGGTTTCTGCCATAAAACCACGTTACACTATTGATTTGACAGGTGATAATGATTCAAAGTCATGTCACTCAGTGAGGGTAGTCACAAGTAGAAACAAGCTTAAAAAATACATAAAAATTAATAAATACATTGTTAAAACAAAAAGGTTGGTTAAAAGACATAAGTTCTTCATTAAAAATGTTAAACTCAATAGAGAACGATTAAACTTACTAAAACTATTAGATATATATTCATCTAATTTGGAACAAAGTACTAGGAGGCACAATATTGACACAGAGTACTTGCAATCTGAACTTGACCATTTACTTACTACATTTATTTACTTAGTTCAATGACTAAAAGATATAATACCTCAGAAGATCTCATGAGGGAATATGTGTTGGCAATGAATGAGCTAGTAAACTCACAAACAAACAATTGTGAGCAGTGTCAAACCCCATCCAATGTACAGTCGCCAGCACATCAAGTTACCCCACTTTGACCTTGAACGCTTTATAAGCAACAACTACGAAAATCGTGTGAAAGAGATATATAGCTTTTTGTCCGTTCTTACTCGTAATGTTTCGTGCTGCAGTGCGTACGTGAGAGTGTGTGCATACGCGCGTCGTGGTGTAGAATAAGATACTTTGCAATAAGAAATAGCGTAGCAGGTTGAATACTTGAATAGAATCCAAATAATAGCGTGGTAATAAAAGAAGCGGCCCGTGTACGGCGCATTGCCTAAACTACTTAAGAAAGCTTAGATATAATCGTTTTTATATTTAATTTCTTCTATGTTAAGTACCTACTCATATATTTAAACAGGTAGGTAGCGAAATTTCACACTCTCGGAGAATAATATTAAATAGACAGGTAGGTAATCTGATGTGAGAAAAACACTTTTTTTATTATTTCACGCAGTTTTTAATTACTTTTTCCGAGTTTTGTTACCTACTTTCTGGTGGGCTGGCGGTCACCTGTTTTCGTGCGTTCCTTGCTCTTCTATTTTAAGTATTTTTACGAAGTTCAATGCAAAAACCAATGACACAATCGGCTTGAAATTTCGAAAACAATATAGATACCCATCACAAACGTGGACGAAGTTTTAATTAACTATACCTACAAAACGCCTTTTGTCAGTCCGCCTTGTTTGAGATTAACGTTTGACACGATCTTATTCCCAAAGCTATAAGGTTGGAGGTTAGTAACGGAATTACCTATACCTACCGAAGTTTGCTTTTACATAAAAGTTCAAACTTATTGCGCAAGAAATAAGATACGATTTCTAGGGAAATAAAATTCGAATCTATAATTATTATCGTTACTTCCTTACATTCAAAATATTTTGTCAATGAGAATATGAGTTCCTTTGTTTGTTACGCATCATCATGAAGGACATGGGTTCCCATACGAGGTTCATTTGCGGCTACACCCAAATTGTCATAAGAATACCTATTCCTATGAGAACTCGGATGAAGCCGCATAAAATACAAAATTGAGTGTTTATTTGTTACCTACGCTTTCAGTTTTTACGCAGTGGCGTAGCTAGCCCTTATGGGGCTAGCTATAAAGCCCCATATAAAAATATCTTGGCGGGTCTTTTGCAAAAAGGACGGTGACGTCTTTTTAAGTAAATAAATATACCGTCGGCGTCAGGGTCCCGTATAATAGATTCAGTGGTAGCTAGAGCCCCTTTTTTCAGTGGTAGATAAACCCCCCTGCTTCTGGCGCCTTAACTACACAACCGATCATCATGGAATTTTGCCTACCTCCCTGCCATCATAATAAGCCTTTAATGTTCCCACTGCTGGGACACAGGCCTTCTCTCGGTGAGAGGGAACCTACCTATCAGAAAAGGACAAAGGATACGTTCTTACGGTAAAGCGTGTGAAACCGCGGGAAAAGTTTAAAAATAAAATGCGGAATAAAAATCGTAACCTTTTTATTTTTTAAACATTAATTTTTGAAAACCTCAAAACAAATCCTACACCTACTCTAAATTAAAATATACTTACAACAAAATGTATAAAACCAAACTATACAAATAGACAATAGATTAAAAACAAGTTGTTAATATATTTTTTACAAGTTTATATTTTTATTGATTTTTGTAACAGATTAATTATACAGTCTACCAATGACTACCAAGTAATATTAAATGCTGCCGCGAAACAAATGTAAAATGTCCATCCATTCAACTGTCAATTTTTTACTGTCCATTTGAAATAAGATTAGATATTTAAACAAACCTTTTTTACAATCGGTTCAACCGATTGTGACTTCTATTCCGTAGGAATAAGGATGGCGTTAAAGCAAAAAAGTGGTTACAACACCAACTGTTTACTGCAGATACCATTTATCATGCTTACAACGCAATAGAGGTCAAAATCAGTTGATCGGACTGTAAAAAAAGGATTAATTAACTGTCTAATGTTATTTCAAACGGAGGATAGATTAGTATAATTTGACTGGGCTGGTGCCCGGGAACATTCCCAGTTAGTGAGAACACTAACACATAAGCTAAAGATTTTTTCTTTTTTGAACTTTTTAGATTAGGTTTCTTCTCGCATGTTTCATAATATAATAATAAAAGATAGAAATTAAACGCATATCTTTTACACCCACAATGTGTTACTGAGAATTTTCGACAGTTTATTGATGTAGTTGGAGAGTTAAACTGATAACTAAAAACCATCCTTATAACTGTGCAGGTGTGATACTAATTTTGAGAAATGTTATTTACTTATCCTTTGTGCATCATTTATGGCCATTACTAACCGGTCGGCGTAACAAAAGAAGCAAACATAATAGACAACTCCAGAAATGTAAATTTCTATTGTTTAGCCTGCCGCTCATTAGTAATAAAGATAGCGCGAAATGAGCACTTTTACATGTCACTTCTACTTACTTACTAAATTTTACTAGTAACTTAGTATTGTATTATATTTTTACTTTTATTTTAATTCTATGTGGTTTCACCGACACGTTCCCATTCCCAGCAATTGGGAATATCCCCGGGCACTGGAAAGATTCTTTTGGGAACATTTTCGGGAACGGCACATTACTACTCACACTATTCCTTCTCTTACAAACTTACACTCTACATATACATGTATTTTATTTGCTATACTAATATTATAAAGAGGAAAGATTTGATTGTTTGTTTGTTTATTTGCATTGAATAGGGTCCATAACTACTTCACCGATTTGAAAAATTCTTTCACTGTTGGGAAGCTACACTATCCCCGGGTGACATAGGCTATATTTTATCCCCGTATTCCTACGGGAAAGGGAACTACGCGGGTGAAACCGCGGAGCGCTGCTAGTTTTAAATAAATATGCATCTGAATACTTATGCGATCCTAATACTTTAAAAGTCGCTTCCATACTAAACACCTGAACTAGAAAGCTTCATAAATTCCCGGTGTTCCTGGAATCCCGGGATATTTTTTACAAAAATAATAATCTAAAAATTAAATTAAATATGCATCCGATTATCCGATTTCTAATTATGACACAACATCAACGAACGACATGACTGGCGTCTTTCCCAAATCGAGCAATGGAAGAAAGAATCAGTGTTTGAGAAACAATGCTTAGAAATACCTTAATTCTTTTATTTTGATAAATAAAAATAATTACAAAATGAAAATACTACTTAAGGATTGTAAAACTGTGCTACTATTTATTGTGAAAGTTTGTGGGAATGGATAGATATTGTTTGTTACTTTTTCACGCTAACGGAAAAACGGATTTCAGTGAAACTTGGCACTTAAATTGACCATGACCTGTATGAACACATAGGATTGGTTCCTACGGAAACCCAGGTGAATAAAGTGCATTATTTACTAGTGCCCTAGAATCGGAGTTCGTCATCTAAAGCTAAGGCTACGACACTATACACCGTGCACTCAATGTGTGCTTCCTAATGCGCCTAGTCATTAAAATCTTGGCAGGTCGGCGGCATTTCTTTCCAACGTTCTTCAGGCGCCTTTTGACGGTGTCTATTGTAATCTAAAACAAATAAATATAGTCAATTTCAATACATACTTACATAAAATTCTTTATTATGAAAAATTGTACGGGACGGGCCAACTTAACTAAATGAATATGGGACGGTTAAAATTATTATTCTTCAAAATATAAAAATAGATAGATAAATAATCTGTCGTATTGCGTACTTCCACCTTTGTTGGGGCGCGTTGTAGACAACTGAACATTTATCATAATTTTTGCTGAGTCTGGTCAGCCGCGCCGGCGCGCCTAAAACCGGTTTGAGTGCGCGCCGAGCGCCCTTACAACATGTCTATTAGGTAGCAGGTATTACCTATTTTAATCAACGTTGTTATTCACTTCTCAAGAAAACCATGTATTATGTAAATAATGAATAAGTTAATGTGATAAGTGTGATTACAAGCTAAGCTATGCATGGACTCACGCTGTACGCTCGTGGGCTCAAAAAGTGATCGGCACCGACCATAGTCGCATCGTCTGCCGCCGTCGTGGTTCTCGCCTAGAGTTGGCAGTGGTGGGCTTCTAGGGTTCCGCTTTCTTGCCACCGCCGCCCGAAGCCAGAAGTAAAAAGTTTTCTTTTTCTGGAACGAAACAAATAGCTATAGTTTATTTGCACATACACACAGGCAAACATGTATTAAAACTTAAATATAATTTCCCTACAAAATATAATCTGCCTAGCCTTTTCCCAACTATGTTAGAGTCGGCTTCCAGTCTACCCGGATGCATCTGAATACCAGTATTTTACATGGAGCGACTGCCTATCTGACCTCTACAACCCAGTTACTGGGTAATACAATACCCTTGATGAGACTGGTTGTCAGACATTCAGGCATTCAGAACTTTAACGACTGTCAAAGATCCACAAATAACAGCCGGGGCCAAGGGCTTAACGTGCTTTCCGAGGTACGGAAGGGTCTTGGTATATGAAGATGGTCACCCATCCATGGACCAACCGCTCAAGCGTAGCTTAACCTGATCGATCGACCCGTGTGGCCGTTATTACCTAGCCACAAGCCCCTACAGTAATAGTTAGCTAACTTATAATCATTAAATTATTTACACACAAACATCGCTACCTTTACATTACATTTACAATCTGATTTCGTGGTAACTAGATTCTAACTAAACTTGGGCTCGCGAACACGCTTGACCCAGCAATGTTTCAACGGACTAAAAGAAAGTGCGTAGTTGCGTAGGTAAGTATTTAAAATCCAATCACTAGCTACTTACTGGATTAAATTTTGTTTAGAATATTTCACGACTTATTGGAATCAAAAACAATAGTTCATTGTGAATTTAAGCTTTCACGGGGGGGGGGGGGGGGGAGTGCTGCAGCTAGCAGCTACACTCTACTTGGAACAGCGCTCATCATTAAAAACTGACATTATCAGAAACTCTTAAGAAAGAACACAAAGACGATACCTACGTAATTAACCCTTCTGTTAACTTATTTCGAATATTCTATAGAAAAACACATAGACACATATTTTTTTATTAGCCTTTTTTTTTTTAATAAAAATAAACAATAAATATAAAATATTACTCACCGTTATGCCCGTCTGCCGACACTGTCACCAGGCATCCACTCAATCGAAGCGCTATGATACACTCTCTTTCATCTTATGTCAACTGAGGCGCCAGTCGCCATATTAATATTATTTAATAGTTTTAGAGTTACTAATATCACGCACAGGACGACTACACGACGACTCCACGAAATTTTATTGACTGACGATGTGATGAGTGAAACTCGGGAGCGGTGACGTACGCGCAGGGGGGCGTGGGTGTGGCTTATTCCTAGTATAAATAATAAATAAATAAAAAAAAGCCTTTTATTTCCTATAAGTTACAAAATAATTTTTACCTAACTAAATAAATAATTAAGTGTTCTTTAATTGTTATGGGTAACAGGAACCCCCCTCAAGGTGAAGGCCTCTTCCAAAGATTGCCATTTTTCCCGGTCTTTTGCTATAAGTGGCCATTGTTGTCCAGCAATTTTTTTGATGTCGTCGTCCCATCGTGCGTAAGGTCTTCCTTTGTATCGATTGCCCTGTGGGCCTTTCCATGTCGTAACCGTTTTGGTCCATCTGTGGTCTTTGAGACGCGCCACGTGACCAGCCCATTTAAATTTTAGTTTTAAAGCGTGGTTTAGAGTATCTATCGTTTTTGTCTTAGCTCTTATTTGTGTGTGTCTTATCTTCTGTATTTTTTTTACATTCATCATGCTGCTCTCCATTCCTCTTTGGCATGTAATTAATTTATTCCTAATTTTTTGTGTGAATTTCCATGTTTGACATGCGTATGTCAAGCAAGGGATAAGACATGAGTCCATTACTTTCTGTTTCAGTTTTATTGGCATAGCGCTTTTGAATATTTCTTTACAACTCCAGTATTTGTTCCAGGTATTCTTGACTCGCCTATCTACTTCTAATTCATTCCTATTTTTGTAAAATCCAATCTGTTTTCCCAAATATATATATTGTTCTACGTATTCTATAGGTTTCCCATCTATTTTTATGCTTGACTTTATGTGGTTCGACATAGTTTTTGTTTTTGAAATGTTCATTTCGAGGCCTATCTGTCTGCTAGCATTGTTAAGAGATTCCATCATACTTTGTAGTTGAGAAGCAGTTTCTGAGAGCAGCACTAGGTCATCTGCGAATCTAAGGTGGTTTAGATATTTGCCTTGTATAAATAAACCTTTGTTGTTCCAGTCAAGTTTACTTATGACGGTTTCTAGTACCGCAATAAAAATTTTGGGTGATAGAGGGTCCCCTTGCCGCACTCCTCTTTTCACTGGAAAACTTGGACCAATGGTTTCTAGTTTGACTCTACTAGTACACTTGTTGTAAATATTTTTCAGTATTTCTATGTATGTTTCCTCTACGTTTTGAGCTTCCAGTGTTTCCCAGATGCTTTCATGTGAAATGGTGTCAAAGGCTTTTTGATAATCTATGAACGCGATATACAGAGGTCTGCGGTATTCCGGGTATTTTTCAATTATTAATTCTAAAGCATGTATGTGGTCTATGGCGGAGAAACCCTTTCTAAAACCAGCTTGTTCAATGGGCTGCTTTTGATCTATTGATGCACTTATTCTGTGGTTTATTATTGTTGAAAAGAGTTTATATATAGTTGGCAGTAGGCTTATTGGTCTGTAATTGCCGATGTCTTTAGGATCTCCTTTTTTATAGATCAGAATAATATTGGATTCAGACCACTGTGAAGGAGTTTCTGAGGTTTCCAAAATCAGGTTAAATAGGTTTATCAAAGGCGCGGCCAGAATGGTGTGGGCAGTCTTTATAGCATCATTGGTAATATTATCCGCTCCTGGACTTTTTTCGGGTTTTAGTTTTTGTATTGCCTCTATAACTTCCTTGCAGTCTATTGGCTCTACCTTGTGAGTAGTATTTTCGCAAATCATGTTTATTGAGTCGCTTGGGTAGGAAACAACACTACGATCCTGTGTGGTAGATTTGTATAGATTTTTGTAGAAGTCCGTTGCCATGTTTATGATGCCGTTGCGGCTGTATTTTGTGCGACCAGACTCTTCTTATTCCTAGTAAAACATGATAATTGGCTCCCAAATATTAGAATGTGCAGCAATTGGGCAATTTTAGAAACGTTTAAACGTCCGCCAATCACGGGAATGATACTTTCTTTCTAACACTGCATGGCGCGTCGTAGTTATAGTTATGTATAGGGTTTAGCTTGACGTGCTGGCGACTGTACCTACACTGGACCATTCATTGACAACATGTAAATCCACCTTACCGCAGCCCTGTGTTGATTTGTCATTTCCTGTTATTAATAGTACCAATGAACAGTGTAAGCAAATTGGAAAAAATTATATAGTTTTATTCTGTGATGAGATTGGAAAAGAGTTAGGCAACTTGTTGACGGATGAATATCCGGGACATTCCATAATAAATTACTGTATGCCTGGTTGTTCCTTATTTAATATTATGAAAGAAATTATCAAATGTGATTTTAACCAGAACACAACATTGTTAATTTTAATGGGTAATAGGAGAAAATTGAACAAAGGAGAATTGCTCCAATATTATAGAACATTAAGCAATCTTAGTTTAAGTAAAATTGTGTTGTTTACATTCCCATATAGTAACAGTTTGCCACAGGAAGAAAATAGGTTAAGATTTGAAATTAATATGACATTGCATAATTTGACATATAATAATAATTTGTTTCATCTCGTTGATACTAACAATTATGTTGGTAATAATTTGCAATTGACGAAAGATAGATATAGTATTGTGATGTACTATCTTTCTAACTATCATAAAAGACAGATAGCTGTGTCGCTATCATATTTTTTTCCATAACAGCCAAGAATTTGGCTAAACAACTTGCTCCTTTTGAGCAATGCAATGACATAAATAACTATTCTGCCAATAATTTGGCAAATAACAATGACATTGATCTTCATTTAAATTAGAAATTAAGACAACAGAGGCAACCTCTTGCAAAAATGTAAGGATGGCAAATGAAGGTGTAAAAGTATTACATAGTATCAACCTGGTGCATCAAAACATTCAAGGGTTTTTGAACAGAGGGACTGCAGTACAGCCCATGTCTCGATCGAATCATCGGCTTTTTCGTAGTCCACAAACGCCAAACAGAGAGGCAGATTATACTCTTCTTCTGTATAACCTGCCGCAGCGTATGTGTGTGGTCTACTGTGCTAAAGCCTTTACGTAACCCGGCTTGGTCGAGAGGCTGCAAGTCGCCAAATCTGCGCGCTAGACGGTTCGTGATGACTCTGGAGAACAGCTTGTAGACATGTAGCGTGACCCCGGTGGTCCCTACGTCCAACACCAAACTGCCCCACTCGCAACTCATCATCGCGTCGTTTGCCCAGTTTCGCGTTGAAGCCCCAATGACAACGTTAAATTGAGTTTTGAAACCATGCATAGCTCTGGAAATATCCTCATACGTGGTCTCCACCTCATCGTCGGGGTGTAACGAGGTCGGGGCGTAAACCTGTATGATCTTCAGCGCATACCTTGCGGATATTCTGAGTATAAGCAACGCCACCCTGGTCGTCACACTCTCAATATACACCATGTTACTCACAAGGGACTTACGGACGATAAACCCGACACCACCTTGGGACTGCTAGTCGCCCTCCCGGAAATCGAGCAAGTTACCGGATTTGAGGATTATCGAGTCCTCCCCCTCTCGTCGGACTTCAGATAACCCTACTATATCCCATCGTAACTTGCTCAATTCTTCCTCGAGTTCGACGATCTTCTCGTCGGTCCGAGTGTGCGCGGGTTTTTTTTTTTCTCAAAGTTCTTATTAATTTTTTGTCGAACCAAGGAGCGTGTGTCTTAAGTTTTCGTGTGGTAGGGAGATCTTGCATTTCTCTAATGTTCTTAAAATGACCATAGCATATACTGAGCATATCTTTTATATCGCGAGTGCCATCAAATAAAAGGTTCCAATCGATCTCATTTTATTGTTTTTTTATTTAGTTATAAATAATATCATAATCCAATTTGTAAAAATTTCGACTTTTGTTACTATTATAAGGAAGTCTTTTCATGATTTTGAATTAATTTCGATTGGGGGATGCAAAAGGTCAATTATACATAAGGGATTTAGAGCAAGACATACGATACCGGAAGTTAAATTAGTCAACGCAAGGTCAAGTACGCGTTCTGACTTATTTGTTATATTGTTGAGATACATTTTTTTACTTACCTAAAATCAGTTAACAAATGATCAATACTCTCACTTACCAAGCTCCAATCAATATTATTTAAGTTCCAACAACACATGATTTCAAAAACGACTGTTCAAATATGGTATTACAAACGTACCATGTTTTGGGCACGCCACGATTGCGGCGGTGAGTCCCCTCTTTGAGGAGTGGTTTGAGAGGCGGCATGGCGTCCTCACCTTCCGCCTGACGCAGGTCCTCACCGGACACGGTTGTTTCGGGAGGTTCCTGTTTCGGATAGGGCGGGAGGAAACGCCCGGGTGTTTCCACTGCGAAGATCGCCCTGAGGACACGGTGGAGCACACGTTGGTGGTCTGCCCTGCTTGGTCGGAGCACCGCCGTGTCCTCGTGGAGGCGATCGGCGGCGGCGATCTCTCGCGTCCGGCCCTGGTCCAGGCCATGGTACGGAGCGAGAGAGCATGGGGAGCCGTCACCTCCTTCAGCGAAGCAGTAATGCTCGCGAACAGGGAGGCGGCGCACGTGAAGGAGAGGCAGCATATGCGCCCTCGCGACCCTAGCCGCCGCAGGATACGGAGACGCCCTGGGCGTCGGGATCCCAGGCGGATTTCCGGCCACCGTAGGCATGAGCTTGCGGACGGCGAGTAATGGGTAGCTCGCTGTCCGGTAAGGACCAAGCCCAAGTCGACGGCGCGTTGTGTTCCACGCGCGCCTCAAAGAGATGTCAGCACAAAAATGATGGGGCCCGCAAGGGCCGATGCCTGCTAGGGGTGCGGGTTTGTTTGAAAGAGATACCACAGCCCCTGGCCTACGGGCTAATGAAGGAACACGGGTGGGTTTTAGTCAGTAGAAGTCTGACACGCCTTCCTGCTCCACCCAGAGCGGGAGAAGTTATTTGATGATTTCCCACCCAAAAAAAAAAAAAACGTTCCATGTTTTGTATCTCTATTTCAATCGAAATAACATACATAAATACTTTTAAAGTTCTCAGATTAGACTTTA
The DNA here is from genome assembly GCA_949987655.1 of Polymixis flavicincta. Taxonomy (NCBI): domain Eukaryota; kingdom Metazoa; phylum Arthropoda; class Insecta; order Lepidoptera; family Noctuidae; genus Polymixis; species Polymixis flavicincta. The sequence goes on along the minus strand of OX465171.1, from coordinate 592,235 downwards.
CACACCGGTCTAGATACAAGCGATAAAAAAACGAACTTTAAAGGTAAAAAATACTATAAAAGGTAGAAAAAAATAATTCAATTCAGAGTAAAAATCGTGGGGTGCTTGATATTTTAATTATTACAACTATTCTATTGGCAAGCATCTATGAGAGGAGAGTCATGAAAATATAGGAAAATGCACCCCACGCTTTTTACTCTGAATTGAATTATTGACTTCCTACTACTGTAACATAAACTCTTTATAATTAAAAATTATTTTCTACTTTTTAGTTCGGTCAGCAATAAAAGCGTGTTTTTTTAGTTTTTTTAAAACTATTATTTATTTTCCATTTTTTAGTTCGATCAGCAATAAAAGCGTGTTTTTTAGTTTTTTAAACTATTATTTATTTTCCATTTTTTAGTCCGATTTATGAATAAGGTTTTTGGGGACATGTGATGTTGAAATGTCAAGTGCCACAAGCAGAGCCCAAAACTACGCGCCTGCGCAGTTCACGCGCTCTGTCTTTGTTACTCTCATGCAAAGGATCCGCGAAGAGATTTATTAATCCTGAAGATCCTAATCAGGATAATGGAAAAAAATTATTGCGTTATTGCATTGTCATCGGCCCTTAAGACGTGTGCAAAGTTTCAAGTTGATCAGACGTCTAGAAACCAGTGAAAATTATGCTCAAAGATTCCGTTACATACATAGATACATACATACATACAACCCGAGCTAATAAAAGCGTTATAAAAAATACAAACCAGCCATCTTGATACATCAGACATCATACGTATGACCATTACTAAACGGGACGGGGAATGGATGGCGTAAATCGCAAAGATGACGCGGCCACGAGTATAGGTATTTATTCTTAATATATCGGTATTTTAGTACCGGTATCAATACTGATAAAGGCTCGTTAAAGTATAGATATAAGTATACTGAATAGAAATATCGGTATCAATATCGATAAAGAGGTACCCAAATATCAGTATAAATATCGATACTTTGATACCGATACCAAAATTTTATCGGTATTCAGTCCCTGCTCCCGGGTCCGTAGTATCAATGGGAGTCCCACAGGGCTCGATTCTTGGCCCTTTCTTGTTTCTTATTTATATTAATGACTTGCCTTACCTCATAAAAGATAATCATGATATAGTGTTGTTTGCGGATGACACTTCACTTTTGTTTAAACTTAAACGTCAGCAACTTGTTAATGACGATGTAAATAGCGCAATCTCAAAAGTAGTTCACTGGTTCAATGTTAATAATTTACTTCTTAATGAAAAAAAGACCAAATGCATTAAGTTTACGTTACCTCACGTTAAGCAGGTGAAAACTAATGTGTTGATAAAGGGCGAAGAATTGAATCCTGAAGATAGCACTGTATTCTTGGGCTTTACTTTGGATGCCAAGCTTCAGTGGGGCCCACATATAGCCAAATTATCTAGCTATGCTCTGCAGCATACGCTGTTAGAAAAATTCGTAATTTAACTGATATAGAGACAGCCCGCTTAGTGTACTTTAGCTATTTTCATAGTGTAATGTCGTATGGTATTATATTGTGGGGAAATGCCGCCGACATTCAGACTATTTTTGTCTTGCAGAAAAGAGCTGTTCGATCAATTTATAAATTAAGTCCGAGACACTCTCTCAGAGATAAATTTAAGGAGATTAATGTAATGACTGTGCCTTCACAGTATATTTATGAAAATCTTTTAAATGCCCATAAAAATACTAAATTGTTTAAAAAATACAGTGATATCCATAGTATAAATACTAGGAACAAACACAAATTTGTTTTACCATCAACAAGGCTCAAGAAAATAGGTGGGTCATTCAGATGTCAAAATATACGCTTTTATAATAAACTTCCAAGCCATGTTCAAGATCTAAGTCTCAATAAATTTAAATCATTCATGAAACGTAAGTTGTGCCTGAAAGCCTTTTATACTGTTAAAGATTATATTGAGGACAAAAAAGCTTGGGATTGACCTGCTCCAATTTTGTATACTGAATCTTGTTTTTATTTTTGTTTTGCTCTTTGACATTCGATTATTATTATATACACTTTGACATTTGATTATTATTATATACACTTTGACATGAATATTTACTTTGAGAAGTAAAATATTATTTTTGCTTTAATTATTGTGAATGTGAGGACTATGTGGTATTTTTGTTTTTGTGTTTCATCTCTTTCTCAGTTCATTTTTAAAGTTAATCTGGCAGTTTGAGTACTTAATGCGGCCTACCCAAATGTCTTTTCTTTGGTATTGTTCGTCAAATCGTTGAGCTCCTCAAGTTCTGATTTGAGCCGTATGATTACTGATACATGCGTGCACTGAATGGACAGGTCCACTCAACCTGTGTGGTTCTTTCCTCAAAAGACCATTTCAGACACCAATCCACATGGTCTTCACATGATCTGACCAAGATTATGTCTGGACTTTAAAGAAACTGCGACCTCTGAGTTTGTTTCGGCCTTTCTTCTCAGAGTAGTCAGATGGGAAACGCCGACCTCATCTAGTTTAAAAAATATGATTGACGTGTAAAAGTGTTTGTACAAACCTACTTACAGAAATAAATCATTTATCATTTATATTAATACTTCGAAAGATCTCATTTCAATCCATAAATAAAAACAACAATTCCCCTTATTATATATTACATCATTGTTATTAATTTCATTAAGATTTCTTTATAAATAATACAGTTACAACTGCTAGAATTTCAATTTTAATGGTTATTTTATGATTTTTTCCGTCGTGAAAAATTTACTACGTGTTTTGAAAACAATGTTTCCCCCATAAATATGATCAAGATTAACATTTTTTTTTGCTACTCTAAAATGTAAACATTTGGCTAAAAAACTGTTTTATGAACCCTATTCTGGCTATGCACAGCGCCTTAAAGAGCTTTTTAATTATTTTTTTATGTTCGAGCGCTCTTATTGAAAAACACTGTGTAATGTTGGGAAGAGTGAGCGTATGCTTTTCAAAGCAACTGGTTTTTCTTGCCCAACATGCAGGGTTTCTAAATTTAAATATTTGGGTTTCTGGGTCACCGATGATTTAAGTGGTAATGTGGACATAGAAAGGGAACGCAGGTCGCTAGCTGTCCGTTGTAACGTGCTGGCCCGCAAGTTAGCACGGTGTATGAATGCGGTTAAGATCACGCCGTTTAAAGCATATTGCCAATCTTTTTACATCTGCAGCCTGTGGGTCAGTTATTCGAAGCGGGCACAGCGAACTGCGTGTCCAATACAACAATGTACTTAGTTGGAGCTGCCATGGCGTTGCAGTGCGTCGGAGATGATTGCTGAGGCGTGGGTTGATGGATATGCCGCTGCCATAAGGAAAAGATGTGCCTTCCTACTCACTTGCGTTCGTGGTAGTTTCAACTGTATACTGGGTGTATTTGCTGATCGGGAGGAGTCCCCCATGCTGCAAAGATGGATGCGGCGTCATGTTGTTGTTTAATTTGTTCTGTTGTTTGAATAAGTACTAAAATTAGTTTTTAAGCATATTGTTACTAACAAATTTTATGAACCTGCTTTGAAATAAATGTTTAAAATAATAATAACAATAAAGAGATCGAATTTTCTTTCTCTCGATCGGCGGTAAGTATGGCAGAACATATAAATTTTGAAAAAAATAACCTATGTTAAAAGTTACTGAAATTGATTCAGTAGACAATTATGAACAAACTACATTCAAGACTTGCGTTAATTTCGTTACACCTTGTATGATTATGAACAAACTACATTCAAAGCTTGCGTTCATTCCGTTACACCTTGTATAATTATGAAGAAACTACATTCAAGTCTTGCGTTCATTTCGTAACACCTTGTATAGTTATGAACAAACTACATTCAACACTTGCGTTAGTTGTGTTACACCTTGTATAATCGAATAGGTCTTAATAACGTAAAAAATTATCATTATTAACTAAAAAGTGGTTGTGTCTGCAGGCGAGCAGGTGCGCATCAAGAGCTACAACAAGAGCGGCGAGTGGTGCGAAGCACACACGCTGGGCGGCGGCGTGGGCTGGGTGCCCAGCAACTACGTCACACCTGTCAACTCGCTGGAGAAGCACTCGTGGTACCATGGGCCGATCTCGCGCAACGCCGCCGAGTATCTGCTGTCCTCCGGCATCAACGGCAGCTTCCTGGTGAGTCGCCGCCCAACGTATTGGGCCAGTTCCCACAGAACGGTAAAACCTTATTTAAATTGGCCCGCCATCGCATTTAAATTAGCTCGCCAACACAGTTAAAGGGGGGTTATCCGAAATTGCCTGTTTGAGAATCAAGATTAAATGATCAAATTCGTGTATTTAGGCCCTGAAAAAAACATATGTCATAGATATATCCTTGTTCGAGGGATATTTAAGGTTCAAAACACGATTAATTGCAATTTGCTCGATGAAAAAAAAAAAAATGCGAAATATGGTCGATTTCAAAACCATTTTCCGTCTCATTTCCTAATAAGAGCAAAAAATTATGTGAAAATTGCATGTACGGTGAGGGAATCGTATTTAGGAGGAAATTTAAAGGTTGATTTTTTTAGTTTAGTAGATTTTTTTTATAAACTCAAATTGATCTAAATCCGGCCTAGAGTCTGTCAGAGTCCTGCGGGACGTCATCGAGGGTAGACCTGTGTCAAAATTTTCAAAAACTCGCTCATTCTGCGCCTGTACAAAAAAATCTAATAAAACAAAACAAATTAATTTATGAATTGCGATAGCTCAGAAAAAAATATCTTGTAATTATATAATAGTTTTAATTCATAAAATTGTTTTCGAAAATGTGATTATTTCTAGGCAATATGATGACGTTTAATTGTAATTTTAAAATAGTGTTGACACATTACAAATTATTATCGATGAAATAATAGTCAAGTGAGAGTCGTATTCGTCGTTTGTGAAGAATTTTGTACAAATTACAGTTTTCTAAGATTCTTTTAATCAGTTTCATCCATATCAACATGATATTTCGTCTACACCGAACTGTGTTCGCTACTATCATATCCAACATTAATATTACATATTATACAATACGTCTGGCTGTCGATTGTATACTAATAATATAAAGAACTTTCAGTCTGACACCAAAAGAGAAAATAGGAAAAAAATTGCTCAGACAAAAGTACTATACCCTATAGCACTTACACGACCAAATGAACACTATAACAACTTTACTGATATTACTCGAATAGCGGAGCTAGCAATACAAGATTTTTTCTCGAATCCGTGATTTTAAAATATTAATGTTGATTGCAAACACCAAAAACAAAAGTTCTTATTTGCAAAATAGGCATCAATGTGTAGATGTTAATGGAGTAAAATCCTCCGGGCTACCAGTTAAGTTAGGTGTACCTCAAGGCTCAATACTGGGTCCATTCTTGTTCTTAGTATATATTAATGAATTACCATTCTATTTAAAGGGTATCTGTGACATCGTACTGTTTGCTGATGATACCTCTTTATCTTTAAAGCAGATAGGAATAGACAAGATTTTGACGACGTAAATAGTGCACTCGCTATGGTTACGGATTGGTTTACCACAAATAACCTAGTTCTCAATGCCAAGAAAACTAAATGTATAAAGTTCGCCTTACCGAATGTTAAGAATCTAGGACCAAACATCGTCGTAGATAATGAGGTACTTGAGACTGTAGACTCGGCAGTTTTTCTAGGCATAACAGTAGATGCCAAACTTCAGTGGGGTTCACATATATCAAGCCTAGCGGGAAGGCTCAGTTCGGCCGCCTACGCCGTCAGGAAAGTAAGACAATACACTGACGTTGACACAGCGCGGTTAGTCTATTTTAGTTATTTTCATAGCACTATGTCCTACGGCATTCTGCTGTGGGGCAAAGCCGCAGATATTCAAAATATTTTTGGTCTTCAAAAACGAGCTGTTCGAGCAATTTATCAACTAGGTGCTAGAGTTTCTCTTAGAGAATTTTTAAAGATATTGGTATACTCACCGTGGCATCGCAATTCATCTTGGCCAACATCTTATATATAAGGCAAAACATACACTTGTACACTAAAAACAGTGATTTTCATAATATTAATACTAGAAATAAGGACAAACTACGTGCTCCCTTTCACCGGCTTCTTATGGTTCATAACTCAATTATTGGTCTATAACCTTTTATAACAAGCTTCCCTCTTCTGTGCTAGATTTGAATTTTAATGCGTTTAAAGCTAAAGTAAAGTCTAACCTTTGCGCATACTATTCAATCAACGACTACTTAAACGATAAGAATAGTTGGTCGCTGTGATTAACTCAAGACAATGTTTGTGTTCTTTCACCAGAGTTTCCTTGCCTACTGACAGGTCATATCTTTATTAACTTAATTGTTTGTTTTTATTTGACTGTATAAATTCATTTGAATTTACTTAGTGTTGACATAATCTACTCATTGTTTTTAATTTTTAATAATGAGTTAAATTGCAAGATGTAGCTAGCTAGCGACCTCGATAGTTGATCTATTATATTAGAACAATTTTAATTTTTTTTGTTGAGATACATAATATTTCGTATCCTACCATTGTATAAAATCAAGTTCTTCTAACATAACAGACAGCTGTGCTGCTGGGGAGTTTGTTGCGCCACTTCTTCTTCCCAGCTAAAGCACTAGGAAGTGTCGAAGGGTGGGCGTTTTTGGGGAACTGTCTTTTGTAATTTTTGACGTTCAAAAAGTGCTGACACCAGCCTAGTTTGAATAAACGACTTTTGATTTTGATTGATTTTGAAAAGAATATGGTTACAGTGTAACCGAAACAGTTCGACCATTATTAGCATATTCTACTAAATAAAAATCTGAAAATCAGGATCTTTGAAAATTCTACGACTAAAGATGTAAATAAATCAGTGGATGAAAAGTTGTATGGAAATCTACCATTTTGACGAAGAGAAATACCGTCGGACACACTGCTTGTCTACCAGATAAATTCTTGAATTCACCGACAACTTACGCTTAGCCTTAACCTATGGGTTTGGAAGCATGATTTCGATTTAAAGACATTTATTATCTCAAAGAACAAAAATGCACAACGGTTTTTTTTTGTTTTGAATGGGAAATCAGCAAATGACTTCTCCCGCTCTGGGCGGAGCTAGGGCGTATCAGACTTTAACTGACTAAAACCCACCCGTGTGCCTTCAGTTCGAATTCACTGACAACTAAAACTTGTCTTGAAATTCTCTGGTAGAAAGGTCTGGAAGCATGATTTCCAAATGAAATCATTGCAATTTTGCATTTTCACCTTACAACCGCAAAACCATGTTATGTATCTGTAACTAGCTTCTGCTCGTGACTTCGTTCGCGTGGAAGTCGTAAGACACCACTATTGTGCCACATTATATAAAACTTCCCTGTACACAACTACGTCACATTTGTAGATTTGCTCTCAACAGCCTAAATAAACAAAGAAAACAGGACTGGTGTCGCGGGATCAATTGGGGTACAGTTTTCCGTCTTAGAAGCAGCTAGTCCTGAGGTCGAAACCCTAATAATAGTAAAGCTGAAGGGCTTGTTTTTTGATAAATGTTTGAAATCACTATTTCTGAAACTACCAGCCTCAGGCAAAAGCTAATTTTGGATGAAAATATATTTCTGCATTTTCATTCGAAACTAGTTGATTACATCACATTAACAATTACATTAAATTACAACACAGCACATTCGCTGATTCTGACACCGCCACGATACCGGGGATCAGATTTTCGCATACGTTTAGTACCTAATAAACACTTTTACATAGAGTCGTTATTGTCACCTATGTCGTCGTAGACAGTGACTGACTCCGATATCAGCACAATAGAGGTTAGAGAACTGACCATTCTTTCAATTGAACGCACTTATTCGCACTGCCGACTTCGAGATGTCGATACTTAGGTACTGTACCTACTGTGGTCGTTTGGTGAGTCGCAAAATATCGGTTTCGAATCGGTATGTGTATAGCTGCCGACATATCGGTATCGGGATGGTGTCAATATCTGATAATATGAAAACGCTCCATAGGTAACTTACAGGACGCTTACCTTACACAGGGAACTTTCAAGTAATATTTTTAGTTTTACCATACCGTACCTAAAACGAAGGAAAAAATATCAACTGCAATATGTTATACTATGGCATGGATTTTCTGCTAAATGGTTGACAGTTCATCGTAAATAAATACGTCGTGCTGCATTTGGGGGAGGCGGAGGTAGCGTTTCAAAGGCCCACAGGCCGGAACAACCTAGCCTTAAATTGGCCTGCCTGCCGACACATTTAAATTGGCCTGCCAAAGCATTTCAATAGGCCCGCCAGCGCATATCAATTGCCCTGCCAATGCATTTTTCAATTGGCCCGCCAAAAGCTGATAGTCTTTTGCCACCCAATAGATTGCAGACCTTAAACCGGTTTTACAAAATGTTTATTCTTAAGAACTCAATCTTAACAAGCCAGCAAGATAACATACTCGTATTTTCTGGCTTGATTTTATTATAGGCCGCAGTTTTTTAGTCAATATTGATAAGTGTTTATGTAATATGAAAACCTCGACAAAAGTACCGAAAGTGTTTTTTTAGATTAATGTAACTATGAGTCACTTAAAGTTTTGTTTTATTGAATAGGTAAATATGCATACGTTTCATTTACTAGATGGCTGGCCGACTGACACGGACTCAAAATAATGGCCCCCTATTCAAAATTCGTTGGGCAGCCTTGGATAATATTTATTTATTTACGAAAATCTTACCAAAACTACCATTACAGATCTGCGATCCAATGCTATAGTGCGGCCGTACATGCTAAATCCTTAATCTACATCCTATAAAATTACAAACTATATCATAAATCTTAACCTACATCTAAATAACATATTATATAAATAATGCATCTTTTGCGAATTCACTCAAATTGCAACACAATACATCAACCCTTCCGTGAACCTCGTTCACCAAACGCATGGCTCTAGTGAGAGGAGTCCTCGCCAGTAAGTTGGTTCTGGCTGCAAGCACAGCAAGCAGGGGCGGGTGTCGCCGCCTCCACACGTACCGGTCAGGCACGCAAAGTTTCAGGTGCCGCAGCACTCCCGGGTTATGCGCCCCACCACGCAGTAGCTTCACTACATACACATACGCTGCGAGTGCAAAGTCCCGTCGCACCTTTAACGCGTTGTACCCTACCATACCCAGTACAAATAGTTTAGAATACATTAATGGGTAGAATGGATATACCCCATACAGCTTTAAATACAAGTGTCTAGTGAAGTTATTTTGCACACGTTCTAACATGACACTATATCTCGCCTCATGAGGAGCCCATATGACTGCACTATATTCAAGGTGACTCCTGACTAGCGCGTTATACAACACCTTGAGTGTCGTGATTTTGGTAAATCCCTGAGACTGCCTGAGTACGAAACCCAGGTTTCAGTATGCCTTCCAGCTTCGCCCACGTGGAAGTTTGAAATTATCCCGCGGGAACGTACTATCGAGATAAAAAGTAAAATTCTAAATGTTAATCTAGGTTATATTCTGTGTGTCAAATTTCATCCAAATCCGTTTAGCCGTTTTTACGTGATTGAGTAACAAACAATCATCTTCACAAACGGACGGAATACCCTTTTTTACCCCTTTAGTGGTAGATTTTCGAGAAACCCTGATACACCTTATTCTTTATTTTTGGTTTAAGGTATAAATACTGAGTTTGGAGTTAATCAGACCGTGCGTTAAAATTCTTTCATACAAACTGTGACACCCCCCAATCCCCCTTCAGGGGGTAGTTTATATAAACAATAAATTACCAACTGTATAATTTACTTAGATAAGTATTTGTGCCAAGATTCAAGTTTATTAACTCAAGGAATAAGATTTTTCATACAAATAAAATCCCCCCTTTTCACTCCCTTAAAGGTCGAATTTCTAAAAACCCTTAGTGCTCCCCTACATTATAAAAGGAAGTCGTGTACCTACAAAATTTCACGTTGCTAGTCCTAGTAGTTTCGGCTGTGCGTTGATTGGTCAGTCAGTCAGTTTCTCCTTTTATATATATAGATTGATATGTTCACGGAAAGTTAGTTGTTGACTGAAGATTACCCCTAAGTCTCGTACCTGGGACACTCGTTGCATCGGCGCATCCTCTACCTTGTTTTGAAAAGAGTCCGGGTGCGGGTGTAAGACATCACCGAGCATTTGGCTACATTAAAATGAAGTTTGTTGCCGATGCTCCACTGTCGTCCTGCAGGCGTTCACAATCCGAATGATCCCTAACCTCGAGCAGCAATTTCAGGTCATCTGCAAACAATAAACAAGCCCATGTCTGACTACCTCCGGTAAGTCATTTATCATTATAATAAACTCAAGAGCTGTCAGAGTCTACATTGCTGCCCTGGCTCACGCCGGACCTAGTGTAATACGGGCGAGATTCACAGCCATTTTAGTCTACATATTGCTGACGATCTTTTATTATATTATTTATTTATTTCATTAACAATTTTTACATCGTGTCGAAACGTTTTACAGTAAAAGCTAAAACTACATGGACACATATAACTTAAAGATAAAAGAAAAGACAAAGAATTTACATAATGATCATCTGGATTTAAAACAATCTTCGTAGTTAAACAATATTTGAAACATTCTGCAAGTCCACTGGAGTATAGTTATGATATGAGAGAAAAAAAACAATTTAAGATACAAACCAATACAAATGTCAAGAGAAAGAATAATAATCTACTATATAAAAATAAGTCGGGTTTTCCTTCCTGACGCTATAACTCCAGAACGCACGAACCGATTTCCACGGTTTTGCATTCGTTGGAAAGGTCTCGGGCTCCGTGAGGTTTATAGCGTAGGTAGGGTAGGTAGGGTAGGGATTCTGTATGAATGACTATTGGACGGACAGGACAACGTCTGTCAGGTCAACTAGTACAATATAAATAAATGTCAGTTATAAGTTCCATGTCAAAACATAAGTAAAAAAGGGTTAATAATTATAAACGTCTAGATCTGTACGTCGCCTAGAAACGCATCAAGCGTATATTAGCATTTTTCTATCAGAAATAACTTAAACTGGTTTTTGAACTGATTTAAATTATAAGTAGACATTAATTCTAAAGGTACCTAGTTTATTAAATAATTTAATTGATTGATAGCTTGCAGCTTGACTAACTACTTTCAAATGTGGTTGAATCTTATTTTGTAAATCCTTACGTCTTGTAGTTCCCTCATATAGCTAGCGAAGAACTGCAGCAGAGGCAAAGTATACATCCAATTTTCGCAAGCTTCATTAATAAGACGTGATTATCAACCATATCGAAGGCCTTTTTAAAATCGAAGTAAGCAGCATCTACCTGTACTCCGGAGTCTAATGACGGTACCACCTGCACCATAAAGTTGAGCAGGTTAGTGGCAGTGCTGCATCCCGGCCGGAACCCATGTTGCGCATCTGATAGACGCGCGCGGACTTGTCCCTGGACGGAGCGCTGAATAGCTGACTCCAGTCCTTTAGCAGGCGTCATAGTACAGCTACCGGTCGATAGTTACTGATATCCGGACCAGATTTTCCTTTAGGGACAGGAATAACGCGCGTGATCATCCACCTAGGAGGGAACGTCGCTTGTTCTTACACGTATTAAAAATGTGAAGTAATGGTTCTGCCAGTACCCTCCCACAGTCTCGGAACAGCAACGCTGGTATGCCGTCTGGGCCAGACGAACGTTTTGGCTTGAGACTTCCAAGCGCCTGCTGAACTTCCGAAAGACTCAGCGTCTCAATATGCACATGTGCACTGGTCGCGCCGACCTCCGCTGCCGCTGCGCCCGCATCCATTTGCGGTGACTCCTTGCTGTACAAAACGATTTTGGATCCTTTACAAAGTGACATTGAATTTTATTTCTATGTTCTATGTGTGCAATTTCTATTGACTTTTTATACGAGTTCTACACTCTGCAAAGACAATGGCCAAAAATAGTATGAGCTTGTACCCCAGAATGTACAGATATCAAATCTATATCATTGAATACTACTAATCTTCCATAAACAAAATTATAAAGGAGCATGTTGCTCAGCAGCAGTGGACAAAAAAATGAGCGTTTAAAAAAATGGAACTTTTCCCTACGGCTAAGGTATTTTATATAGATTATTGTGTAGGTATATATATCTGGGTCAGGAATTTAACATGAATAGTATAAAACTAGGAGAGTAGTTTTTTTTATAGTCTGAGAAAATCTGTAGTTAGCAACTATTTTATATAGCATAAAAGTATCGCATTGGGCTAAGATACTATAAAATATAAACGTATAATGAACGATTTCGTATTACACAGATAAGTGGAGCACTCGCATGGGGCTGTGACACCATAAAAAATAAACGTATAAACGAAAACATACACACAATACGAACGGATACCGAATTACCAAAAGCAAACCGCCGCAAACGTAGAAGATGGTATGTTAACCCTTAACTACCTACCCGTGGTCTCACAGACACCAACTAAATTATTTCGTGAATAACTTAGTGCGAATCTTTACATTTTGAGCGTTTATGTACCTTCTACCCGCTACCCACATTGTCGCGCGTTTACTTTTATTTAATTTAACCATTTATGCACACACATATAAACAGACAAGAATGAAGGAACAGAAAAATACGTACAAAGGTAATGCTTATTTCTACAGAAATCTCTTCCAGCACACCTGCGATAGGAGAGAAGATAACAGAGATGTAGACAACGCGTGTAATAATAATAGAAGGGAAAACATAATAGCACAAATTATAATCTAATTTATAAATACACATATCATATAAGAATATACATACAAACATACATACTACTAAAATAAATATCAACAAAATATATATAATTATAATGTAATTTAAATAATAAATACAAATGCAACTTATGACTTATGAGAGATAGTGTTCTTTCACTCTTCTTTTGAATACTGCTACAGTTTGGCAGTTCCTAATGTCAGGCGGAAGTGAATTCCACAACCGAACCGCGTGCACAGTGAAGGAGTAGGAGTAGAAGTCGGTTGCGTGAGGAGGGGACTTGAGGAGATTTCTAAGATGCGACCTGCAAGGTGCATCAAAAGGACGGGCGTAGGAGAAGCGTTCCCGCAGATAGGATGGGGTCTTAGGGTTGTGAAGAATGTTGAATAGCAAACACAATATCCGAGAGTTTCTGCGAAGTCGAAAGGGGAGCCACTTGAGGATCTTGCGAAAGTTAGAAACATGGTCGTATTTTTTAAGGTTAAAAATAAAACGAATGCAGATAATTCTCGATAATTATGGCCTGGGACTTCTTAGGGTTGATCAGCAGTCCAAAAGACTGCGACCACTCCCTAATCAAATCCAGGTCTCTGTTCATAGCAGATATGGCAGCATCCGCATCTTGCATTGAAAAGTGATTGTAAAGTTGCAGATTGTCGGCATAGAGATGGATGTGGGAAGAGATGACTCTGGTGACAGAGTTAATAAAAATAGAAAAGAGAAGGGGAGAGAGAACGCCACTCTAAGGCACACCCGCGGCAAGAGAGCACCAGTCAGAGGAACACTGATCGAGACGAACCCGCTGCGAGCGACCTTTAATATAGGTGTCGAACTAAGCAATAGTAGAAGAAGAGAAATTGAAGGATTTAAGGATCCCGAGAAGGATATCGAAGTCAACAGAATTAAAGGCACTGCTAAAGTCCAGAAGAACAAGTAAGGTGAGAGATTTGTGGTCCATAGCCCAGCGGATGTCATCAGTAACCTTCAAAAGAGTTGTAACTGTGCTATGACCAGGTCGGAAACCAGATTGACTAAGAAGGTCATTTGAAAATAAAAAGGCAGAAAGTTGCTGATGAACAATGTGCTCAAGAACTTTAGAGATAAATGGAAAGATTGAAATTGGTCGGAAATCGGTCGGTGAGACGGGATCAGGAATTTTGGGTAAGGGTATATATATGGGCTTGTTTCCAGGCCTCAGGAAATGAACAAGAAAACAAGGAGTAATTAAAAATGTGGGTCAATATGGGAAGTACAGTGGGTAGAATAGGAGAAATCATTCTTGAGCAAAGATTATCATTACCAACTGCAGTGGAGGAGATAGCACAGAAATATTTTTTGACCTCATTTTCATCCACTGGGCTGAATTCGAAAGAAAGACTGTGGCACTGGCAAACAGGAAAGTGTTTTTATCAAAGTTATCTCGATATTGCTTGGAAAGTAATAGTTTTTTGGTTCAAGATATAATATTTGGAAGAGATTGTGGAGTATTAAGTTGAATAGGAATCGAGATATAATAGAGAATTCCACAAGAAGTACGAGAAAATCTGGAAATTTTATTTTAATTTCTGCCCACAATCACTTCACTATATGTTTATATTTATGCTGTGGGTGGCCAGACTTCCAAATAGCCAAATGGCCTTGCTAGTATTTCAGCAATAAAAGTCTCGGTGTTCATTATTCGCGGCGAAAACAACTAAACTCGTTTGATCGCTGCCCTAGTCGCCGCGACTGCCGCTTGACGCCATGGCTCACGCCGTACTGATTCATGTATTTGTTTCACTCGCCGGCCGCGCCGCACACTGGTCCCAAATTAAAAAAAAGTGGACATTGATAGTAGACAGCTGATATTTTTTTTATTGTTGATACAATGATAACAGATAAGGCAAAAAAATATTATTGTCCTACTTCAATTACTTTTCTGTAAAAAAAATATTTCTTTTTTTTTGTATGGGAGCGATTACATTTTACTCAATTTCTCAAAAACTTTAAGCGATGTCGAGATGGCAATCACATATGTTAGAAAACTAATAATTCTGAGTATTTGGCTCGAAGAAACTTATTGCTTATCTCTGCGTACTTTCGAGATAATAGTGACAGAAAATAACATTTTTTTTTAATGTTAATTGTTTGCTTTTTTTTAATCATAGCCTTACTTTAGCACATAATTATAATGTATGCGTAATGTCAAATAAATAAAAAGAGACTTCTCTGTAAAAGAGGTTATGGGGGCTCACTAATGACTGAAAAGCTATGACCTTTCTGAAGGAGTATTTTCATCAGTTTTAAAAAACAATCAAAATGAAGACAAATAAAGCTGCAAACATAAAGTTGAATAATTATGTTCACAAACGATTCTGAAAAAATATTAGGGTGAAAACTTAATATTTGGGCCTATATTCTCTTGAGAAATCTCTATTTCCTCGTTTTCCAACGTAAGCAATTCATTGTTCAAGATCAAAGCACTAGCCTCTGGAAACAACTGTTTATGTAAACGAGCAAACTTTGGTTTGATATGGCTGATGTAAGGATCTGAGCTAATTAGAAAGCTGTGGATAATGTCTAAATTAGTCTGAACTCTACCGATTTTTCTTGTATGTGCCATTCTAACATTCCGGAAATCTTTATTCCTCGCTTCGGAAGCTTCTTCGGAAAGCATGCCTATCGGAATAAAGGAGAAATCTTCACAAATATCAGCCCCGTGTATCAACAATTTATGGACACTTGAAGGCATGTAATACCATGGATATAAGTTTACATACAGCATTGCTGTTTCTTTACAATATTCCCTAAACAAGTTGGTATTAATAAGTTGACCAGATGAAATTGTTTGTAAAATGACTGCAAATCTCTTGATTAAAACAGGGTGGATACCCGTTATTTCAGCAGATACTTCATAATTTTCAAAAAACCTTCTTGCCGTGTTACCGTCATTGGTTGTACCAAATCCCTGTTTTACTATGTCAATTAACAAACCAGTTCTTTCCCGGAATTCTTCTTGTGTCAAATTCTTTTTAATTTCTTTTAACAATTTATCTTCTTTTCGTGCAGCCCACTTTTTGAAGTCTAAGTTGTACGAAATGTGTAAAATACATTCCATACATCTTATCCACATATGAAGCGAAGACAGACTATATTTATAAATATCTTCTCTGATGAGTCTTTTCGATACAAAGTCCAAGTCATTCATTTTGCTAGGTAGGGTATTGCAAATATTACAAACAGCTGCAGAAGAAGTATTGGAAATCACAGTAGAAATTTTCCCATCAATCATAGTCATGTACAAAACATGTTTAATATCAAAATTATCTACAATTGTGGGAACAAGATTACGAATTTCTTCCTCTAAGGATGCACTTTCCTTCTTTATCAATTCATTTGTTTCTTTTGCAAATATAAAGCCAATTGGACGACAATAGTTTGTTGAAGAGGGAGCAGGATTTTGCCACAAGATAGTACCACTCTCTTCTTCCAAACGAAGCGGAACCAAACTAATCATGAAAACTGAAGAATCGTCAATTTTAGTGTCGGAGTGTGACTTTTGTTTATAATTACTTTGAGAAGATGACCCGTCAAAACCCCATTTGCTTATTAGTTTTAGCGATTTTTTGTCGGCAGAGTTGTGCTGAATTGTTTTTAATATCCTATTGGTTGTCAAATCTAGAAGCGGTTGAAGTCTTATCTTAGCATCAGATTCAGTTACAGTTATGTCTGACTCTGGAGGATAACAAGTTTTTTTAGCTTCCAGGAGCTTTTGATAGGATGGAAGACCATACATTTTCTCTGAAGCAAGAATAGTTCTTAAATTTCGATATTGCCATTTTGACAAATTTGTTGAGGTGTAAAGCGCTAACGTTTTATCATCTGGTAAACATGGTTTGTCAGTCTTTTTAGCGAATAGTACATCATGTACCATCTCACATTTTTCCTTGTTTTGGCTGAGTTCGTTTAAAATAGCTGCTAATTTTGTTTTTTTAGACTCTTTTAATTTGGCACATAAAGCATAAACTAATTCCTCCTCTGTGTGATCTAGAAGTGTTAGAGAACGCCTTTTCTTCTGTTTATCAGATATATCAACAAATGGTTTTTTACTTGTACCACAACTTAATTGATGAGTATCCACTTGCGTTTCGAAATTTGGAATTACTTCCTCGGCAACTTTAAAAATGCTGCTTAAATCGATATTTTGACATTTTGGCCAAACTATTTGGGATTGTAACCAGTCTGAATTTTTGTTAAGAAAGGTCTTTTGAGCTCTACTGGAAGCAGACCATCTTTTTGAGATATTACTTGAAAAATTACGACAAAATAATTTAATATTACTCAAATCTTCGGAAGACAATTCAACACCAATACGTTCAATAAGGGCATTAAATAAAAATTCGACATTTTTAAAACCACCTCCTGATTTAAGAACAACGTATAAGTCTAAGTTGGTGACAAATGCGGACATATTATAATTTTAAGGAAAATTGAAAACAAATTAGAATCAAAGATATCAAAGACAAAGTGACTTTGATTTTAACAAAAAAAAATTACGAAAACAAATTCGACGAAAGAAAGACAAACAAAAATTATTTGATTTTAAAAACCAAAGATTCAAAATACAACAATAACAAAACAAACAAACAACAAGCATTTCTTCAAGCGCACAGAAAAAATAAGGACACGTCTTATCGCAACCACATTTAGTTGTACACTGAGGTGTACGCGCGCGATTCGTGACCGTATTACGTTACGTCATGAGAGGCGGCCATCTTGTTATCCCGGCAAACTCGCGTCGAAGCTCCATTTTGCTGGCCAGCGGACCTATTGCGATATGAGTAAGGCTATGAATAAAAAAAAGCGAACAATTAACATTAAAAAAAAATGTTATTTTCTGTCACTATTATCTCGAAAGTACGCAGAGATAAGCAATAAGTTTCTTCGAGCCAAATACTCAGAATTATTAGTTTTCTAACATATGTGAATGCCATCTCGACATCGCTTAAGGTTTTTGAGAAATTGAGTAAAATGTAATCACTCCCATACAAAAAAAAAAGAAATATTTTTTTTAGAGAAAAGTATTTGAAGTAGGACAATAATATTTTTTGCCTTATCTGTTATCATTATATCAACAATAAAAAAAAATATCAGCGGTCTACTATCAATGTCCACTTTTTTTTAATTTGGGACCAGTGTGCGCCGCCGCGCGCCGGTCGCCCGTGCCATTCGCTTGGTACATTTCGCCGGTCGCCCCGCCGGTCGCAGCCCCGCGTTGCTTGATAAGTACATTTCTATGCGTTTGTTGCAGTCGCTAGACGCCTCGGCGGTCGCACCGCGAATTTTCGCTATGGCGACTGTCCCGTGGCCAGGCCGTTACGTAACTTTTGAATCTGTTTTATTGCTTTAGTGAAAAATGGCGTCTAATAATATAATGATTGCGTGTTGTCTGGTGGTAAAACAATCCGATGAAGAGGATAACCAAATAGAGACTGTATTGGTGGGGAAGTTAATATAGGAGATGATTTTGTGTTGGAGGAAGTTCGAGGATTGGATTCTGAAATTGTTGGCGAAGAAGAATTGGCTTTAGTGGAAGACAATCCTTTATAAATTACGCCCCCAGTTTTTCCCATTTCATCATCGTCAGACGGAAAAGCCCCATTGTACCAATTGCGAACTAACAGGTCCAGGAAAAAGAGGGTTTCTTTCTAGAGTGTTGTGGCTAGGGCAAGGAACCGGTTCTTTCGGTTCCAAACTCAAGCCGGAACCGGGTACCCGGTTTATTCGATTCTTTCGGTTCTTTTGATAAATTCTAGTTGATAAACTATGCTTTCTTTTATATAGACTTTCCACTATCAAAACGAATTAAGGAGAATAGATCTTACTAAAACACACTTTATTGGATATCACATTATGTGGGCTACTGCCACATTTGTGTGCTGGGTTGGCGGGGAATGAAACCACTGGAGACTTCTTGCTTCTATATTTGGAGTACTTTCTTATAGGTAGCTCGCCTGCTGAATGTGTCGAATTACAAAAATTTTCCTACTTTTATAAAATTTTCGATAAGGTTTCGAAATCGATTTGACCAATCACAATAATCAAAAAGCGCGCGAAAATCGTCAGCTATATATAAAAAAAAGGAAAAACATCATTAAAAAATGCGCGAAAACTGTTGGCCAACCAGAGCGAAGCTCATTTATAGAAATTTTTTTCCTAAATGCCTCGAATCTTTACCGTAATGAGGACCGCGCTACATTATTCGCGTTTTTCACTATTTTTATTACATTTACATAGGTAAAACTATATATATTTCGACTCTATGTAATAAGAACTATCTAAGAAAAATATAAAATCAATGAAAACATTATAAAATATAGCATAAACACTTAATTACTGCTTACCCCTAGTACTAAGTTTACGATGTACACAACTATGAACGAATTGTTAAAACTATAGCACTTATGTACTGTCTTATGAGTGTCTATGTATCACTTTATATACACTATTCTGTTATATACACTGTTCTATCACTTGTCCCGCACACATTACTTATTTATTATTTTTATAATTATACTCAAAATTACAAAATCGTTTTTAAGTATTATTTAGCAACAACCAATTTTTTTTAATCAGTCTTTTCGTAGAAAGTGATGCCAAATGATGCTTTGTCTCCTGCCTTATTAATCGCCTCTTTGAATTCGTTCTTTTATTTTGTGCAGCATCACACAGTCAACCGAAGGATGCGTCGGAAATTCAATAAAGTTTCTTAGTTAAGAATCCTACGACCGAAGCTCGCAACTAGGATTCGGGCGGAGACAATATTTCGTCTGAAAATTGCTATCGTTGCGCTAGTGTTAGTACCTGTCGAGGATACATACCTACAGTGAGCAGTACGATCACACACACATTGACAATGGCTTGACGCGATAGCGCTACTAGCTACTGACCATTTATGATGAATTTGGATGTGTTCCGTAATACCAAAAATGATGAATGAAAACTTATTGTATTTTAATATTTTTTTCGACATTTTACAACTTGATAATATGAGCTATGCTTCTGAGACAACAATATTACGGAAATTGTTGGTTATAATACCAAAAAAACAGTGAGAAAACATGTCATTTACGCTGTAAAAATGTGCGAAATGCAATTCGCTTAAACTTCATTTCAGGTAAGTATTTTGGAAAAAAAAACCCCTACGAGCCTAGATAAATACTGTCTGAATCCGAATATCATCATAATATGATGGAAATATGCTCAAGTTGCAAATGATTTAGGTATTACGTATGTATGGACAGTTCATTGTACGTAGGCCTCTTAAGGGGCTTAGATGAGCTAAACGCAGGTTTTATAATGCCTAAACGATTATGATCCACTGCAGTAAACAAAATCAGAAAAATATATGAAAATTCTCAGGATATATGCTAGTTAGATAGTGTGTTGAAAACATAATACAACTAATTTCATACGACAGAAAAAAATCACGAAGTTACCTCTAAAAATTTATTTTAACGATTAAAAACCATACTAATAATATTGCAATCATTCTGATTTTTTGTCAGATTATTCTTCAAGCAAAATACTAGCATAATAGTGTTTCAATTTTTTAGTCCGATCAATAGATTTTTTGTAAATCGCATTTTCCTATTTTCGAACACAATACGTATACATGTGTGCGTAAACGCCCGTGTACCGACAGTGCCGGCCGATGCCTGATGCTAGTAGGACGTGTCGCGCTTTTCGCCGCATTATTTCCGCTGAGGTTGTTTACTGTTTTCGTAGACTTTTTTAAACTATTTGATTCTTATATTCTTTCCTTAAAAATTCTTCTTTCTTATAATTATAAAATACTTTTAGTTCAATAGCGTAAAAAACCTTGTACTTAGTTTTTAATCATTATCATTTTGTAAATATGGGAAATAAAGTTAAACCCGTTACGAGAAGTAAAAAACGTTCATATAAATCAAATGCCGAACATAATATGAACTATAATAAAAGGTGAGAGCGTTTTATTATTACTAATTTTTTTATCAAGATATTTAAGAATTTGGAAATGTCGTAACCTTTACGAACTGACTGCACAGACAGTTCGCATACCATCCGTTTTTTCAACATCGCGTTTAGCTGTTACTCTAGCGTATAAGGTATAAGTCTAGACTTGCAATGAAGAGTGCTCGGGTTCGAATCCCAGGACATATCGATATAATTTTTCTTTTTTATTTAAAGTAGTACTATATTTAGATATGTTTATTAAATACTTTTATAGATAACTAGAAAAAACATTGAAAATTTAATTGTTTTTTATAGGAGCAAGAAAGTTTATAATATCAACACAGAAGTTATTTCCAATGTGTAAGACTTTAATTTATTGATTTTGTTTTTAGTAAATAGGAATTATAATTATGTATGAATGTTAGGTATCTATACTCCATTTGAAATAAAAAATTTAAGTACACAAGCATTTTTACAGTCCATTCAACCGATTATGACTTTTATACCTTAGGCATAAGCACTACTTGCGCGCCGTTGCCGCGCCTATTCTAATAGATGGCGCGGCAACGTAATCTCATTTTACCGCTAGTGCTAAACTTCGTATTTGTTCTGTGTGATACTTGTTATGGCCGTCGTCGTTAGATGGCATACACGTCGATTATGTAAATGTGTGCGTGCGTTTTTCAAGGCCACATTAGGTCTTGTAGTCGTCTTAACTTATTGACATCAGACAAGTTGGTCGAATCTTTGAGCACTTGGTGGCCAACTAGCTTGCAATCGAACTTCTAATGAAAAAGTTGTGAGAACATTGTGAGGTAACTGGCACGTCCAATAGTCCAAAAATCGTCACGATCACATAATATTAACACTGCCCATTTACATTACCAGTTTAATATAGTCCTAAGCGACGCTGTTATTTTATATGCTTATTTAGTTCATACCTACCTATTAAGCAATAAGTAGTTTAATGTAACATTCATCGCAAGTTCCACCAAGTGCCAAAACTGACAAATGATCTACTACATACAACTCAAATCACACACAAATATCATACGAGGTGCATTCAATAAGTACCTAGCCTCATCGCCAGAGGGCGCTGTAGTTTCAAAAGAGTTTTACCACAGTCTATCACATTCTTTTTTAATTCTTTTTTCAAATTTTCATTCCAATCCCTTCATTTGTTTTAATTTGACAAATTATGGAAGCGAACGTGTCGATCGGTTTTACGAAAATGGAAAAAGAGCAATATCGTTCGGTGATTCGATTCCTATTTTTGGAAGGGAAAACGCGCATCGAAATCAAAGAGCGCTTGGATGCTGTGTACGGTGACTCTTGTCCATCGATGGCCACCGTCAAGAATTGGTTCAACGAGTTTGCACGTGGCCGTACGTCGGTTTTTGATGAACCACGTCCAGGTGCACCGAAAACAGCTGCTACGGAGGAAAACATTAAAAAAACCCATGATCTCGTATTGGCAGATCGCCGATTGACGGTTCGGGAGCTAGCTGAGACTGTAGGCATTTCAGAAGGAACAGTGCATCATATTCTTCACGAGGAACTCGGCATGAGAAAGCTGTCGGCGCGATGGGTGCCGCGTTTACTCACACCAGAAAACAAGCGCAACCGTGAGACCACATCGGAGACGTGTTTGGCGCTTTTTAAGCGGAATCCAGCGGAGTTTTTGCGTCGTTTTGTGACCGTCGATGAAACCTGGATCCACTGGTACACACCAGAGACCAAGGAGCAATCAAAACAATGGATCCAGACCGGGGAACGTGCTCCAAAGAAGGCGAAAACTGTAAAATCGGCCGGAAAAGTTATGGCCACCGTTTTCTGGGATTCACAAGGTGTGATCTACATCGATTACCTCGAGAAGGGTAAAACAATTACAGGGCTTTACTATGCCTATTTATTGGGCCGATTCGACGCCGAATTAAAGAAAAAACGACTCCATCTGGCGAAGAAAAAAGTGCTATTTCACCACGACAACGCACCTGTTCACACGTCTGCCGTTGCCATGGCCAAATTGGTCGAATTACGCTACGAATTGCTGCCCCATCCACCGTATTCTCCAGATTTGGCCCCTTGTGACTTCTTTCTGTTTCCTAATCTGAAAAAATCACTCGCCGGGAATAGATATGGATCGAATGAGGAGGTCATCGCCGCCACGGAGGCCTATTTAACAGAGTTTGACAAAAACTATTTTTCGGACGGGTTAAAAAAGTTGGAGCATCGCTGGGCTAAGTGTATCGAACTAAAAGGAGACTATGTTGAAAAATAAATTGCCACTTTTCCAAATTTTTTTTACTTTTTGTAGGCTACGTATTTATTGAATGACCCTCGTATTGGATGCTAAAAAACAAGGTAATGTGAGAATAGAGAAATAAATAGGTATAACGAATGTTATCAAGACACCCGGGCGCGTGTCCAGCCAAGTCTGGTGTCATTATTATTCTATCTATTCCGCCCAATATATGTTTGCCCCGCAAGAGTGAAAGCGTAATACTTGACTCATAGCAATGACAATAAGTATTCTCAATTGATTGATAAAAATAATAATAACAAAATGCGTTAACATTTAAAGTTACTCACTTATCAAATCGGCGTCAACAAAACAACTCACCCGCTCACAACGTTCGTTTGTGTCGAACTAAACAAAAACACGACAGCGCGTCTGCCAGTGTTAACAACCAAAGGTTGACAATAACGATTTTTTTAAGGGATTCCGCAACTTTAGTTGCGGAATCCCTTAAAAAAATCGTTATTGTCTAATATTAAAATTATAACGTTATTTATTAACTTAACAATGATTTAACGGTAATTTTGGTGGATTTTATAGTGCCAAAAATAAATACATTGTTGATTGATATAATGCAAGTTGAAACTGATTCCACAAATGTGGCTGGCTCCACACTTTTGGAATCAGTTTATGTCATTATGTGGGAGAGCCAAGTGAAAACAATATCATGATATGATAATAAGTAACTTGATATTTAGCTTAAAGAGATGAATTTCTAATTTTATTTTAAGAGCTGAGGCATTTCGGTTCCTTCGGTTCCTACCGAAGGAACCGAAATGCCTCAGCTACGTCAGCAGCTTCATTAACTAATTTGTTGTTGACCATAATAAGGTTTGGTTTTGCACTCATTACTTATGTCTGTGGATCTTGCTTCTTCACTTATCGAAATGATTCATGGTCCATTAGGCCCACTGAAATAAAAAAATATCCTTTTCAACACACTTGCTCATAAAATGGCTCTAATTTCACTACAGTTAGGCACATAATGACACCTATTATCAAACTGTGACTTTTTCATTACTATTATTCACTAGTGAGTTATAGAATTGGTTGAGTTGCTTTGTTCTTAGTGAGTTATAGGTTGTTTTTTGTTTGAGTTGCTTTGTTCTTAAAAACGATGATGATGATGATGATGGATGATGCTGGGTGATGATGGATGATGATGGATGATGCTGGATGATGATGGATAATGATGATGGATGACGATGGATGATGATGAATGATGATGATGGATGATGATGGGTGATGATGAGTGATGATGGATGATGATAGATGATGATGGATGACCATGGATGACGATGGATGATGATGGATGATGATGGATGACGATGGATGATGATGGATGATGATGATGGATGATGATGGATGACGATGGATGATGATGATGGATGATGATGGATGACGATGGATGATGGATGATGCTGGATGATCATGGGTGATGATGAGTGATGATGGATGATGATGGATGATCTCAATCTCAATGGCGCCTCAGCGATAATCACCAACGTTACACACTTGTACCATAATGTACTATTTCAACACACTTGCTCATAAAATGGCTCTAATTTCACTACAGTTAGGCACATAATGACACCTATTATCAAACTGTGACTTTTTCATTACTATTATTCACTAGTGAGTTATAGAATTGGTTGAGTTGCTTTGTTCTTAGTGAGTTACAAGTTGTTTTTTGTTTGAGTTGCTTTGTTCTTAAAAACGATGATGATGATGATGATGGATGATGCTGGGTGATGATGGATGATGATGGATGATGCTGGATGATGATGATGATGGATGATGCTGGGTGATGATGGATGATGATGGATGATGCTGGATGATGATGAAAGATGATGATGGATGACGATGGATGATGATGAATGATGATGATGGATGATGATGGGTGATGATGAGTGATGATGGATGATGATAGATGATGATGGATGACGATGGATGACGATGGATGATGATGGATGATGATGGATGACGATGGATGATGATGGATGATGATGATGGATGATGAGGGGTGATGATGAGTGATGATGGATGATGATAGATGATGATGGATGACGATGGATGATGATGGATGACGATGGATGATGATGGATGATGATGATGGATGATGATGGATGATGATGGATGACGATGGATGACGATGGATGATGATGGATGATGATGATGGATGATGATGGATGATGATGATGATGATGATTTAGTATTATTTTCTTCGTAAGTGTGTTGAAAAACGTCGTATGATACACGTGTGTATTGATGATTATCGTCCTCGGCTCTCTTAAGACCCTCGCCTGACGGCTCGGGTCTCAATGGCGCCTCAGCGATTATCACCAACGTTACACACTTGTACCATAATGTACAATAATAACACTAATAAGCTGTATCAATCTATATATATAAAAGAAAGTCGTGTTAGTTACTTCACTTATAACTCAAGAACGGCTGAACCGATTTAGCTGAAAATTGGCAGGGAGGTAGTTTAGAGCCAGGAGAAGGACTTTTTATCCCGTTCAGTTGTTTCAGAAATAAAAAAAGTATCAAAGTGGAAGTTGGCTGTCGAAAAACGAAAATTTTCACGGATAGGATAATAGGGTAGATAGGGTAGGGTAGGTAGGGTAGGTAGGGTAGGTAGGGTAGGTAGGGTAGGTAGGGTAGGGTAGGGTAGGTAGGGTAGGTAGGGTAGGTAGGGTAGGTAGGGTAGGTAGGGTAGGTAGGGTAGGTAGGGTAGGTAGGGTAGGTAGGGTAGGTAGGGTAGGTAGGGTAGGTAGGGTAGGTAGGGTAGGTAGGGTAGGTAGGGTAGGTAGGGTAGGTAGGGTAGGTAGGATAGGTAGGGTAGGTAGGGTAGGTAGGGTAGGTAGGATAGGTAGGGTAGGTAGGGTAGGTAGGGTAGGTAGGTAGGGTAGGTAGGTAGGTTAGGGTAGTGTAGGGTAGGGTAGTGTAGGGTAGGTAGGGTAGTGTAGGGTAGCGTAGGTAGGGTAGTGATTTTGTATGAATGACTTTTGGACGAACAGGACAACGTCTGTCGGGTCAGCTAGTTGGTTATAAACTGCGCCTTGACCGAAAAGCATGATATGCAAACGCCGCAAATGGCGGCCATACCAACGCAACTCCCATGCTACGCGACATTTTAAGTTATTATTTAACATTTTAATCATTGTCTTAGTCTATGTATTTGATTGATTACTTATAATAGATTCCGTTTGTTATGGATATGTTTATATTTATACATGGTAGGTTCGGCTATTACATAATTTTTTCGAGGAAAATTGTACTTACCCGATAACTTATCATATTAGATCACACGATGAGCGTCTTTACGTCACTCCAAAAAGTTACTTGCAGAATAACAGCGCTGTTGACAATAGGTCCGTCCGAAGTCACAGCATTTAGCTGAGCAAGGACCTGTTCGAACACAGATGCGACGCACGGCTTAGTTGTTTTTATATTTGTGGTTTGGTTGAAATAAAAGTAGTCACTAATGCACTCTGCTTCCGGCATTTTGTCTTTGTTTTGCTTGTTTGTTCATTATATAATTGCATGTGTCGTACGTAATCCATTTGTCTATGGTCGGTCCCAAGCCTTGACTGACACTATCAGTCATCATCTGCCTAGCCTTTTCCCAATCACGTTGGGGTCGGCTTCCAGTCTAACCGGATGCAGCTGAATACCAGTATTTTACATGGAGCGACTGCCTATCTGACCTCCACAACCCAGTTACTGGGTAATACGATACCCCTTGGTAAGACTGGTTGTCAGATTTTCGGGCTTCTGACGACCCGTAACGACTGTCAAAGATCCACAAATGACAGCCGGGACTAACGGCTTAGCGTGCTTTCCGAGGCACGGAGGGATCTTGGTATGTAAAGATGGTCACCCATCCACGGACCAACCGCGGCAAGCGATCGACCCATGCGGCTTATGCTACTTAGCCACAAGCCCCTCATTATATATTACATTTTATTATTTTCACAATATTGTCCAATGACTGATACTATCAGTCATTGGACAATATTGTCAAAATTATAGACTTGAATACGGGGCTTTTGTCCACATTGTATGTGTGCATTTTGTTTCATAGTTTATTTCATTTTGTGTAATGTGCGTTTTGTTTGTGCAGAATAAACAATTTTTATTTCTTTTCTTCTTTCATAATCTCTAGTTGCTTTTCCAGTTTAACCGACTTACCCGTTTCATTATTAATAATTTTCCAAGTGGTTTTTACTTTATTATTGGAATTTTTAATGGATCGCTTAAAAATTTTGATTTAGCAAAGACACAGTTTTTTTTAAATAATTTTAATAATTTCGGACATAAGTACTCTAGAAAAGGACTATCAAACCTGTATTTTTTCAAACCATATAACTCGTAAAGTCTCGCTCAACTTTTATAAAAACCTGGGGTGGCCCATTGGTTGTAGCCAACGCAGGTGCCATAAATGTCAATGGTTTTGGTCTTGAAAGTAGATTGGTATTGTTTTTGCACAACGTCAATAAGTGATCCAAAGGTTTTATTAAGATTCTCGTACTATGCTATAGATGGTGTAATTCTATGAGCTACATTATTTTTAAACTTGTTGCAACGACTAGCTGTATATGGCCTACATTCTACTTTATGCGGCTTTTTATGTAATGGTACAGGGAAGCTAGTCAATAATCCACAGTGGTCAGACGTCAAGTCAGATAATACTTATTTATTTTTGGCATCACAATCACTAAATATATTATTAAGACAAGTCGACGTAGAAGCCGTGATCCTAGTAGATTCTAAAAACAAGTTAATTAAATTAAAAGACCTGAACTGATTATGTAGTCTAATACTTAATGGAGTAACATCTAAAATATCAATATCAAAACATTAATAAAGTAACAATAGAAAACCTAAAATATATTACAAGTATAATTAAATACTACGTAATCATTTATAGTAACAACATCCAAGTTATTTTCACAAGTTAAGACAGTTATTTTTGTAAACATTTAGTCAAATTAGGTACTTCGGCATTTGTTCAAGGCTTCGTTAATGCGACAGATGACATTATCCACCAAAAAATATTACAATATCAAAATGAACAATCTAACACCTGCGTCGCTCGTTCGCTGTGGCTACGACAGACTGCATTCCTTTAAAAACGGGATATGTTCAAGTATTTTAATTTTTGTCATCGCCTTCCGAAATTAAAGTTATTTTTCACTTTGTAGTGTTTTTCGGAAGTCGGTTGTTTTTTTTTTTTTTGGAACATGTTTTTTTTTCACTTTTTAGTTATAGTACCTACCTACCCCACACCAATTCTAAATTTCATAATCCTTGGGGTATTCTCAAAGTCCATCAAATCAAAACAATGCCTATTTATGCGATGGCAGCAATCGCGGTTGATTTGCTGTCGTTTTTCAAAGAGTTCCGTTGTGTGTCTCCGAAACTCATCATCAGATCTATAAGAAATTTAAATGGGACCGTTCGGAATAAACCCCTTTGAACAAAAACAAATTTTGCAGATCCTTTTTATATAACTGTGTTATGCCCGAACATCCATAAAAAATATAAACATACCGAATTGATAACCTCGTCCTTTTTGAAGTCGGTTAAAATATGATTCGCGACTTTAGCACGTATGTTTTAAAGAATTTTGTTGTTAAAATCGACAATATAACTCTCTAAGTACATTTAATTATTGTTATTATAATCATCGATATATAACTCTCTAAGGACATTTAATCCCATTGAATGTTTTAGTCATGAAATAGTCATTCAAGAAATAGCGATGAAATTTTATTTATTATAAATCTGTAACTCCTTAGTTATTTGTTGCTGTCGCGAATCATGTTTGAATCAACATACATATAACCGGATACTGACCTGCAAATTACATTGCAAAATAAGATCTAGTTTCTAGTATAAACAAGACATCTGTAATACTTTCAGAAGAATTTTATTTTATTAACCGACTTCAAAAAGAAGGAGGTTATCAATTCGACATGTTGATATATTTTTCTTTTTATGTATGTTCGGGCATAACTCCGCCGTACATAGACGAATTTGCAAAATTCTATTTTTTGTTCGAAAGGGGTTTACTCCGAAATGGTCCCATTAAAATTTCATATAGATCTGATGATGCGTTTCGGAGACAGACAACGGCACTCTTCAAAAAATAACAGCAAATCAACCGCGAATGTTGAAATATGCATTGTTTTTACCCCAAGGATGATGAAATTTCGAATTGGTAGGTAACTAAAAAATGAAAAATAAAAACTTTTTTCAAAAAAATAACAACCGACTTCTAAAAAAACAATACAAAGTGCAAAATAACTTTAATTTCGGAAGTTGGTGACTTTGGATGTGTATTTTAATTATTTGTCGCCGCCTTCCGAAATTAAAGTTATTTTGCACATTGTAGTGTTTTTTTAGAAGTCGGTTGTTATTTTTTTTTTTAGTTTTTATTTCATAAAACTATTTACTTATATCATTTTATAAAAAGTTCCCGTCATCGCCAAGTCGAAACACTTCTCCTTTTGGAAGTAAAATTGCGCAAAACAAAAGCGCTGAATGGCGTTTTATGAAGTGATCGTCCCACTGCGCCCACCCGCTCTATGTGCGTAGAACGAGAGGGGCTGGGACTAGCGTCAGTAACACGGGCGGCGCGTGTTGCAGGTGCGGGAGTCGGAGTCGAGCCCGGGGCAGCGCAGCATCTCGCTGCGCTACGAGGGCCGCGTGTACCACTACCGCATCAACGAGGACGCGGACGGCAAGGTTTACGTGACGTCCGAGTCCAAGTTCGGCACTCTGGCCGAGCTGGTGCACCACCACTCGCTGGTGGGCGACGGGCTCATCACGCAGCTGCTGTACCCCGCGCCCAAGCGCAACAAGCCCACCGTGTTCCCGCTGGCGCCGCCCGACCACTGGGAGATCGACCGCACCGACATCGTCATGAAGCACAAGCTGGGCGGCGGCCAATACGGCGACGTGTACGAGGCCGCCTGGAAGCGTGGCAACATCACCGTCAGTATACCACCCTTACACTGCCTTACATAGTCTCATACAGCATGCCAATTACGACTTTTAATGTTCATATTTAGGTTTGTCCTTACCATGATACTGTCAAAATTACAATAAATAGTCCTCCGGCACGCCCGCCCTTCAACACAATCTAGTGCTTTAGCTGGGAAGAAAAAGTGGCGCAACAAACTGTCCAGCAGCACAGCTGTCTGTTCAGTTAGATAAACTTGATTCTGTACGAGACACAATACATTAGACTGTGGCAGCTAGCACACGTCAATGTATCTACAATACATTGAAAACTATATAAATAGTAAAACTTAAACTGATTCCGAAATGTAGGACACTAGGCATAAAAGGCGTGCCCGCTTATGTATGCATATGTATGTGATGCTGCATTATGTCCATATTATGGCTGTAACTTTAAGTCACAAACGTTAAAGTAGGACCTTCGGAGTAATTAAAGGGGGGTTGTCCCAAATTGCCTCTTTCAGAATCAAGATTAAATGATCAAATTCGTGTATTTAGGCCCTGAATAAAATATATGTCTTAAATATACATCCTTGTTTGAGGGAAATTAATGGTTCAAAACACGATAAATTGCAATTTGCTCGATGAAAAAATAATCCGAAACAGGGTCGATTTCAATACCATTTTCTGTCTCATTTCCTAATAACTGCACAAAATTATGTGGAAATTGCATGTACGATTAGGGAATAGTATTTAGGAGGGAATTTAATGGTTGGATTTTTTAATTTAGTAGATTATTTTCATCGAGGGCGGTCCTGTGTCCAAATTTTCATCGCTCATCCTGCGGCCTGTACAAAAAATCTAGTAAAATAATAAAAAAATAATTTATGAAATTGCGATAGCTCAGAAAAGATATCTTGTAATTATATTATAGTTTTAATTCATAAAATTGTTTTTAAAATGTGATTATTTCTAGGCAGTATGATGACGTTTAATTTTCATCTTTATATAGTGTTTATACATTACAAATTATTATCGATAAAATAATAGTCAAGTGAGAGTTGTATTATAATGTTTTATCGTCGATTATGAAGAAGTTTGTACAAATCATAGTTTACTAAGATTTTTTAAATCAGTTTCATCCATGTCAACTATGATAGTTCCTCTCCACCGAACTTTCGTCACTACCATCATATCCTACATTAATATTACATATTATACAATGTGTCTGGTTGCCGGTTGTATACTAATAATATAAACAACTTTCACTCTCACACCAACAGAGAAAATTAATTTACACGACCAAATGTATGAACACGATAGAAACTGAAATGATATTTCTCGAATAGCGGAGCTAGTAAAAAAAGTTCCTTTATTGAATCCGCGATTTTAAAATATTGGCTTTCAATTTTGAATGCAAAAAGTCACTGTCACTATTGTATACGATAAAATATTTTGGCGTCCTTGAAAAATAGCGCTATGGGAACGCAGTCTGGTGATACGCCAACAGCCGATACAGTCTGTTAAAGACTCACCGTAAGAAATTACCTATAATACTTTGCCAAAGGACGCAGTTATAACTAACGATCAATGAGCCATACAGCAAGACAGTGTGACTGAGGCTTTTGAGTCGTACGGCTACGGCTCAAGAGGAGTATGACTGCGGCCTACGGGCTATACGGCTGCGGCTCAGACGCCGTATGACTGTGGTTCGTGAGCCATATGGCAACGATCCCTGAGTCGTGATACTACAGATGGCGAGTTGAATAACTGCGGCCATAGTTATATAGGCTGTGTGAGCCACTCTATGTCTGAAACTAGTGAGCTGTAAGACTGCGCCTAGTAAGACAAACTTTTCAGTATAATGCTAGCAAATACGACACAGGTAACGACGTGTCTTCAAGGCTATAAAGCTATTAAAAACACACTTGCTCAACCAATGTAGGCACTATGTGGCCGAATCCTTGTCACTCACTTTCAGCGATATGATGCACTTATCACTTGAGATAAAATCACAATCACTTTATCAAACGTTACAACAACGTTAAATAGGTTTCTAAGAAATCGTGCACAATGTAAGGTGAATAACAGCTTACTAACAAACGACCGCGCGGGGGGCTTTTCCCGCGCCGCTCCACTCGCTCATAGACGAGACTGCGTAGGTAAGAGGATCTTGTGTGCTGTAGTCCCCGAAAGGTCAAGCCGAAGGCACAGAACTGAAATAAATAAAATATGTAAAATGTTAATCGAACTAAAAAATCCGTCCATTCCTTAAATAAAAATTGACTAGCGAGTAGATTCATCGATCTGAGCCCGATATTATCGAAAATCGATTCAAATACGTTTGATATCTCTATGACCGGTGTGATCGACTGAAATAAAAAACCATAGACAAAAATTAATAATACTTAACGCTAGAGAAAGACAGATTAATTATAATATTAACAATTAATCAGTAAGTTATTATTGTTACATACAGTTACATGTAAAGTCGGTTAATTATTATTATTTTTATATGATTTTGTGCAAATGATCATGATCAGGATCAAAATGTACAAATCATGTAAAATGGAACGTCATTAGAAGGAAGAAGAAAGTGTTTACAGAAACGTGCATTGAAATACAATAACTTTTTAACTTAAAATTAAATTCCCTACTCGAAAATCAAAGCCCCGGCGCAGATGGTCGTAAAAAAATGTAAAAATATTTACTATGTTAAGTATGTCTTGAGGCTTGAGAAAATATGGTACCAGTTTTTGTCATTCTCCTATGTATTCATGTACCTACTTAGTTATTTTTAGCCTATACGTAATTTTATTAAAAAATAAACTTGAAAAATGTTATTGCTGTGCACACCTGAGAGTGACAAATTCACCCTAGAATAGAATAAAATAGAATTTTATTTGCTCAGAATGCAGGTATTTACAATAAGGTGGTTACAATAATATTAAGGAATCCTTGTACATTCTACCATTTTGGTATGCAAACATTGATAAAGTTCATCACCAAACATACAAACTAAAAAAAAACCACATCACTACGAATTCTATACGAAAACATAACTAAAATTTGTCAGCAAGAAAATCAAATACATAGTACAGCTTGGCCAAAAAGTCGTGAAAATAATGGTGGCGCCACTATCGTGCATACTTAGTTTTTTTGACAATTAATGGGAATTGGCGTGTTTTAAGTAAAAAAGAAAAGCTCTGAAACGCTTGTTCAGGTACTGTCTAGGACGAGAACATTTGCAGTTATTTATTTTAATGAATTAAAACTAAAATTATTAGGTACCTATTTCAAAATACGTTGATGTCAACAAATTCCACATTATGCGAGTCAATGTTATGTTTTATAAGACCCCAGATCAATTCAAGGGGTTTAGATCACAGTGACAAATTGGAAGCCTTACTACTGTGTCCCAAAAATCCAAGTTCTCCTCTAACCACAGGTAAAATATTTCATAATTGGTGTTCTAAACTATAACTAAAAAAAATCACAGAATCAAGAATTTTAATCAGAATCAAAAATGTTTTTCTCTAAGTATTCCGCGCCCGAAAAGTCTTCATCCATGTCTTGGTGTGACCTTTCACCAAAACTCTGTTGGCTTTCTTCAGATGCGTGGCTACTGCTGCTTTCATCTTGTAGGTTTATGATATTCTTTTCAATGTCACTATATGTATAGAGTTTGCCCCTTCGAAAATAACCTTTTTCTATTTTCATGACATCTTGATATGAATTTTTCCAGTTGTCAACTGAAATGCTCCGAAACGCTTGTTCAGCCACTGCCTAGAACAATAAAATAAAAACAACAAAAATTTGCAATTACTAACTACAATGAATTAAAAATGAAATAATGATATCAAAATACCTTGATGTCAATTGATCCTACATTTACAGTACATAATGTGAAGCAATTTTATGTTTGACTAGATCAATTCAATGGGGTTTCGATCGACCGATCGTTAAGATTGATATAAAAGAGAAGTTTAAAGTTCTACTTACAATCTTTTTTACAGTGTAAAAGAATTGAACTTTTGTCTGATTGCACACAAGTCAAAATTGTCCAATTCTTTTTTAGGTCGCCCTGCTCTATGTTTCCCTGGTGAGGTGAAAACTCCTTTGTTTCTTTGTTCTACTGCAATTCGCCTTATAGTACTGATTGATTTACCTGAAAAATACTCTATATAGTTTTGCTCAGTGCAATATTAACAAAAAGCATCAAAATTATACGAACGCGCTGCATTCCGAATGTGTTTTGTAAACATAACCTCAAATTCGTGAATGAACATTTCAAAAATCGTATAAAAGGTTTATACTAGATATTGCACCTTGGAATACACACTTTACATATCATTACATGTATAGAATATAATTTTACCCGTCATTTCAGCGGTTTGTTCATACACATCGTTGAGATCGGATAAAATCAAGTCCAGCCTCGAGTTCCGCCAAACATCTCACGTACACTTTATAAATTATCGCTCTTGCGGAGCTGCTAATAACAGATCTGTTCATTATGAACACAATGGGTCACCAGTATCACCACAATAATGCAAATAAATTAAAATAAACACGAGAAACAGACACCGAATACAAGAAATGACGGATTATGTACTTTAGTCGACGAGGCAGAGCGAGTGTTGCCAATGATTAAAAAAATTAGTTCCGTTTTAGGACTTTCTTGCCAAACTGTACAGATGTCGATTACATACAACAACAAAAAAAAACCCCAACCCAATCAAAAACTACAAAACTAACCCAATGGATCCTTGTTATCTGCAATTTTTTTTTACCTTTTATTCCATGCATTTACAAAATAATTTTACAATAATGAATTTAAATCACATGCTTGATTATTCTTTAGAAGATTTAAAGAAACTAGCTTAAAATTAAAAATTAACAATTCGGATATAATTATGTTTCTGGTATAAAAATTGGAATAATCAAAATATCTTAAAATAGGTAAATTATTATTACTTTTAGTATTATCAAGTAATTAATTTTTATTTTTATATGTATGGACCCCTCTCAGGTGAAGGCCTCCTCCAAAGATTTCCATTTGTCTCTGTCTCTGGCGACATAAATCCAGTGCGGTCCAGCGACTTTTCTAATGTCGTCCTCCCAGCGCGTTAACGGTCTACCGACACGCTGTTTGCCCTGAGGACCGTCCCATGTAGTTACTTTAGAAGTCCATCTCTTATCTTTAAGTCGTGCTACGTGGCCAGCCCACTTGAATTTCAATCTTTGAGCATAATTGAGCGCATCTACTGTTTTGGTTATGCTTCTTATCTTTGTATGGCGGATTCTGTGTGTTTTTTTATATTGAGCATGCTACGTTCCATTCCCCTCTGGCACGTTATTATTTTATTCTTGACGTTATTCGTAAATTTCCACGTCTGGCAAGCGTATGTAAGACATGGTAAAATGCAAGTATCCATCATTTTCTTTTTCAAGTCTGTTGGCATGTTACTTTTCATTACTTCTCTGTAACTCCAGAACTTATTCCACGTAATCCTTGTTCTGCGCTCAACCTCTAGTTCGTTGCTATTGCTGTCCAATGTTATCTGCTTTCCCAAGTAGATATATTGTTCCACGTATCGTAATGGTTTGTGTTCTAGTGAGATGGTTCTTTTATAACTGTTTGTCATGGTATTTGTTTTTGTCAAGTTTATTTCTAATCCGACATGTCTGCTAGCTTCGTATAGTGACTGTATCATGTGCTCTAAGCTGCCACCGGTTTCAGATAGCAGTACCAAGTCATCTGCGAACCTTAAATGACTCAGGTATTCTCCTTTGATATACAAGCCGTACTTTTTCCAGTCTAATTGATTTATAATTGATTCCAATACTGCAATAAATAGTTTTGGAGATATTGGGTCCCCTTGTCTCACTCCTCTATTGATGTTGAAATCGGGGCCAGTTGAATCCAGTTTGACTTTACTGACGCTGTTGTTGTATAAATTTTTTAATATTTGTATGTACTCATTTTCTACTCCTTGTTTACTTAATGCTTCCCATATACTTGTGTGTGAAATTGTGTCAAAAGCCTTCTGGTAATCTATGAAGGCTATGTAGAGCGGTCTTCGGTTCTCTTGGTATTTTTCAATAATGAGTTCCAGAGTGTGTATATGGTCTATGGTTGAATATCCCTTACGAAAGCCAGCTTGCTCTATGGGCTGTCTCTTTTCTAAAGTTTCAGATATTCTTCGATTAATTATGGAAGAGAAGAGTTTGTAAACAGTTGGTAGAAGGCTTATTGGCCTGTAATTGCCGATGTCATTAGGGTTTCCTTTTTTATAGAGCAAGATTATAATGGATTCCGACCATTGTGCAGGTGTGTTCGCAGTTTTGAGTATTAAATTAAATAGTGAGGCCATTGGTGACGCTAGTATTTCACATCCATGTTTAATTGCTTCATTAGTAATGAAGTCTGGGCCTGGGCTCTTCTCCAATTTTAACTTATTAGCTGCTTGTGTAATTTCTATTTCGTCAATATAGTTTATATTATTTTCTAGGTTTTCGTGGTTGTTGTATGCTTCCTGTTTGTTGCTATTTGTCTGTTGTGTATTCGCACTGTATAGGTTTTATAGAATTCTGTAGCAATATTTATTATTTCTCTGCGGTTGTGCGTTGTTTGTCCTGATTGGTTTAATCTTTAATCCCTCGATCCAAGTCTTATTTGTTCGGAGTTATTTTATCGCTTTTTTGAAACTTTTTCCTTGTGTAAGGTAGGTTTGTATTTTTTTATTCCTGTAATTTTTATAGTCACATTTCATGTATTTACTCGTTAGTTTATATAATGCGCTAAGTTAGTTTTTTTCTGATCGGGACTTGACCGGCGTTCTTTGTAATATTTGTCTCCTATTTAGTAATGTAAATGTCCTCTCTGAGAGAATTTTGTGTCTAATACGGGTATTCTTAACTTGTCGTGCTTGTTGTAGACTGACGTTGATAATATGCAGTAATTTGTTATAAAAATCCTGCACTGTCGTCTCCATTTGATAATCAACTAAGTTTGATATTTGATGGCTCAGGTTTTGCTTATATGCTTCAATTTCTTCTTTCGCTTTTAAAGTACTATTTTGTTGTTGGTGAATTTGATTCGGCTTTTCTTTGCTACTTTTAAAGTCATTGTAGCTCTTACCATTCTATGGTCTGTAGAGAAGTTAAGGTTCAGTGTTTCTATATTTAAGAATAGCTTAGGTCGATTTGACAGTATATAGTCGATTTCATTCTTATATATTCCGCTTGGTGAACGCCAAGTCCACCTGCGACTTGTTTTTTTTTTTGAAATAAGTATTGATCACCGAAAGTCTATTTTCAAAGGCGAAATCTATCAATCTTTGACCTCTGTCATTTCTTTCTCCATATCCATATATTCCTGTAATGATATGTTCATCTTGTAGTGGTTGACCTATTTTTGCATTAAAATCTCCTATAATTATAAGATTTTTTGAGGATATCTGAATTGCTCTGTCCAAATTTTGATAGAATTTTGTTATCTCTTCTTCACTTGATATCTGCAATAAATGAATAATAATAATTGTCAAGTCGGGGGACGGCTAATGAAAATGCTAGGCCTCTGTTTGGCGTTTTCATTGACCGTCCCCCGACTTGACAATGCCTTGATCAAAATATTACCTTCAACTTTAAAAGGCCAATAAGTATTTTTTTTTTTACTTTTATAGTTTTTGTTTGGGTCGGCGGTTTTTTAAACTTTAAATTTAATTTTTATTTCCTGCTTTTTAAACTTAATGTCTCGCTTAAATCTGCGCTGCGTTGCTATTTTTCACACAGTGAAGTTTGTTACTAATTTATCCTCATTCTTCGTCCTGATCACTATTTATAATAATCTATTCATTGAGACCTTTTCAATGAGCCCAAACACGATACTTCTGCTGTTTGTTGGTGAGTAACTTGATCAGACCCGTGGAAGATGCTCAAATCCCTTCATCAACCAGAAAAGAGCTGTTAATCTTCAAAGGCTAAACCGATTTTGATTAAAAATGTCTAAGAACACTCCCGACTAATTCACCTTTCAAACAAAAGAATCAAAATCGGTTCATCCGTTCGGGAGCCACGTTGCCTCAGACAGACACACACACGTCAAACTTATAACTCCCGTAATTTTTGCGTCGGGGGTTAAAAAGAGCAATTTCGAAAATGTAAAGGCACGGAAATGTCAACAAATTGTGATTTTTTAAAATTGGAACACAGCTGTCAGTAACTTTCAAATCAAATATTGCTTCGTAGGCAGCATTTCTGGGCCTTAAAAATACTCCCTCTTTCGGTACCTACAATTTCCCCAACATACAATACCAAACCTAAAAGTGCAAACGACAAGACTATGATTTTATGCATCATTGTTACAGTACGCCAAAAATGTATTAGTCAATAAGTCGTTGGAGTGCCATAATTAATTAATTTTTACCGTGTGTATTTGTGTGTCTGTCTGTGGCTCCATCGCTCCCAGATGAACCACTCAAGTTCAATAAAGGTTGTAGGTAACATGTTGATTAAGAGCATTCATCCCACGTGGGTTGGCAACGGCGTATTTATAGCAGTTTTTCGCGATTATTTCATTAAATACAAACAAAAGTAAACATGTTTTTCAGCCATGCACTAGATCATTGGTATTTTTTTGTTTGTATGCTATTTTTTTGCAGTGATTTTGCTATTTAATTACAAAAATCGACATACCGTCAATTAAATGTTAAAAATAATCATAAATACAGAATATCTAGTGCTTGGCTGAAAAAAAATTGTACTTTTGTTTGTATTTAATGAAATAATCACGAAAAACTACTATAAATGCGTTTTTGCCAGCCCGCGTGGAATGAATGCTCTTAAAGCGTGTTCGCGTCAGGGGACAGCTAATGCAAACTCGGAGATAGACGAGGCCCAGCAATAATGAACGTATGCTATTGTAAAAGGATAACTGAAGGCTAATTCTCGTAATTAAACATAAACCCCCTTATTACAAAACAAGGTTTTTCTTTAGGTATGGTTTAAACCATCGAGCCTGTTTTTGAAATAAGAACTTAGAACTGAAATGGAATTACAGCTCCTTTTCCAAAACTGACAATTTAGCACTGGACTAGCTTGTCAGTTTTGTAAAAGGAGCTGTATTTCGATGTCAGTTAGGTTCTTATTTAATAAATAGGCTCGAAGGTTTAAACCATACCTAAAGAAAAACCTTGTTCTGTAATAAGGGGGTCAAAGTCTAGTCGAAATCTCATCTCGGCGACAATCAAATGTCAGAGATGTGTGGAAACTCGCGGTATTTGTGACAGATTGAAACTGAGATCACACTGTGAATAAGGGACAGTTCTCACCGAGACGAGACACTGCGCGCACTTTTTAAGATAGCAACAGAATATCTTGACTTATTTACAACACAAAAAGGTATAATTTCACTAACAGCGCGAAAGCGTGTTGAAGAACGCTGAGATGCATCGTGTTGTGCAGCCTGTTTTCCTTATTGTGAAGTAAATAAGATCTATCTTGTATCGTGATCTTAAAAAGTGCGCGCAGCAAAATCAAAATATTTTTATTTCATATAAACCTGCATGGGCACTTATGAAACGTCAGAAGCTAGGTGCACGGTTCCAAAATGTTGTTTCCTATGGAGAAGAGCCGGCAAGAAACTCCACGGTTACTCTTTTAAAAATGATTGGCTTTAACAATGTTTTCAGAGATAAAATGTATGGGAGGACAGTGCAGGCCTGTCAATAAGTACCAGGTACTTAGACGAATACAGAATAGAAAATCGTCTACAAATCTACAGTCTGTAAGGCCTACAACGTTCTCCCATTCACAATATGTAAAATAATCTACATAAATAAAATGAACCTAATTAAACATAGTGACATGATTAACATGACAATCACTAAAAAATAAGTTGATATTAAAATTGATGTATAATGTCAAATAATGACGAGAATATGTCAGCATTGTAAAAATAAAAAGAATAATAAAAATTAAATTTAAAATTTAAAAAACCCCCTACCCAAACAAAAACTCTAAAAAGGCAAAAATAATATTTATAGGCCTTTTAATTTTAACGTAATATTTTGATCAGGGCATTGTCAAGTCGGGGGACGGCTAGGCCTCTGTTTGGCGTTTTCATTGACCGTCCCCCGACTTGACAATGCCCTGATTAAAATATTACGTTCAAATTAAAAGGCCTATAAATATTATTTTTGCCTTTTTAGAGTTTTTGTTTGGGTAGGGGGTTTTTTAAATTTTAAATTTAATTTTTTAGAGTTTTTGTTTGGGTCGGGGGATTTTTAAATTTTAAATTTAATTTTTATTTCTTGCTTTTTAAACTTAATGTCTCCCTTAAATCACCATTTATCTATAATCTATTCATTGAGACCTTTTCAATGAGCCCAAACACGATACTTCTGCTGTTTGTTGGTGAATAACTTGGGTTTCCTGGAAATTCCAGGTGTTGCTCCAGCATCAGTTCAAGGTTATTTTATTCGTCTAATATCATTGAAGTAATAGAATCCCAAATTTTGAGTTGATCAGAGGCTAAAATCCCTTTTTCAACCAGAAAAGAGCTGATAATCTTCAAACGGCTGAACCGATTTTGATGAAACATATCTAAGAACACTCCCGACTAATACACCTTTCAAACAAAACAAACTAAATCAAAATCGGTTCGTCCGTTCGGGAGCTACGTTGCCTCACACACACACACACACACACACACACAAAGGGGGTTAAAAAAGCACATTGAGAGCACTTAATAGACTTTCACATAGTTATGCTGTTAATGAGGTACCGAGGAAGCCACATGTGCAGAAGGAATTAATGCCAAACTTCCCTGTCTTCAACGTAGTCTTTTATCTTATAATATGCTTTTTTGATAAGGACACGTTTGATGTGCGTTTTAAACTTTCCATCGCTAAGTTCTGTAACTGACTTTGGCAACTTGTTATAGAAGCGGATACTGTTTATTATAAATGATTTGCTAGTTTTAGTCAATCTAAATTTTGGAATCACAGCAGCGTCGCGTCGCATCGCGTTTTGGTGTGAACTGACCCTAAGAGAATTGCCCCTCTGATGTAAACTTGTTACTTTGATGGTGTGACGTGTGCGTGCAGGTGGCGGTGAAGACGCTGAAAGACGACACGATGGCGCTGAAGGACTTTCTGGAGGAGGCGGCCATCATGAAGGAGATGCGTCACCCCAACCTGGTGCAACTGCTGGGCGTGTGCACGCGCGAGCCGCCCTTCTACATCCTCACGGAGTTCATGTCGCGCGGCAACCTGCTGGACTACCTGCGCGCCGGCAGCCGCGACGCCGTGCCCGGCGCCGTCGTGCTCATGTACATGGCCACGCAGATTGCGTCCGGCATGAGCTATCTGGAGAGCCGCTCCTTTATACACAGGTACACACACACAAAGCGCCGTCCTTCCGGCCCCGACCCTTGATCGAACCAACCCGCTTCGTAGAGTGCGCAGCCTTAAATTCGTCCCTAAATAATAATTTCGATGTCGAGCGTACCTCTTTTCTGCCAGGGCCGTACTCCGCAGACCTTCTGTGGAGTACGGACCTGGCAGACCATTAGCGTGTAGTCGCTTAGTTCACGGACGTAGCAAGGTTTTAGTATCGGGGGCGGGGGGTTGGGGGATAGAATGTAAAACGACTAAAAGTACATAAAATAACCCTTACCTAAAACACATAAAAATCTCCTCGAATGATTTGATGGAGTCCTTTTTCGAGCAGTAGCACAGTATAAACTTTATAGTTTATTTTTTTTTAGCATATGCTAAATAAAAAAATGACGTTCCAAAAATCCAAAACACCGTAGGGAGACTGGGTACGGTTGAAACAATTTTGCTTTGAACGCCCGTAGCACAGC
Source organism: Polymixis flavicincta (assembly GCA_949987655.1). Taxonomy (NCBI): domain Eukaryota; kingdom Metazoa; phylum Arthropoda; class Insecta; order Lepidoptera; family Noctuidae; genus Polymixis; species Polymixis flavicincta. The sequence continues at coordinate 550,355 of OX465171.1, read as the reverse complement.
CGTTTTGAAAGATAACAAACAACAAAACACTTAAAATGGGAGAGTAGACTTTTGTCTTCAAGTACATCTCAGAATTAGAGGCTCAACTGCCATACTTACTTGATAGGAAGAGTTTAATAAAATGATGGGCCACTGTTTCAACCGAACCCATACCAGGGACGGTTGATGGAGTGATGGGGGTCAGTTGAAACAAACAAATAAGTAATACAAAATCAGTTTCTTTATTCTTATATTTTAATGTAGGTAATATTTAGTAATTGCTTATCAGCTCACAAATCCTCATATCATACAGAACTCGCATCACTAATTACTACTAAAACATAAAATAAACGTATACAACAATAAAACAACTTAAACACCTCGACATAGAACATATAAAACAACTTCTTAAATAAATTCTAACACCTTAAACCTAATATTACAACATACATTCAATAACAAAACATTAAAAACATCTAGTCTTAAACAACAATTAATAAGTAGGTTACCGTTCTCTAGCACCACACAGCTTCACCTTAACACACTCACTCTTGGATCATTTTATCCCTCCATTTATGAAAAAACCCATTTTTAAGGTCGAGCACACGGAAAACTCGTTTCAAATAACCTGCCAATCAATTCATCAATGATTGGTAGACAATACCCATTCGTCATAATTTTTGTATTTAACCACCTATACTCTACATACACACGAGTTGTACCATCTATCTTCTTAATCATCCTGAGTGGACTAGAATACTCAGAGCAACTAACCCTGATGATTCCGTCAACCAGCCATTCATTCACCTGCCTTTCTACACTACCATGTTCGACGTCAGATTGCCGCCGTGGCCGACGTGCTACGAGCACATTATCTTTTAACACATTACTTAGATCCAGACCCGCTTCCCTCACTTGGACTGGATGATAAGTTTCTATGGACTTGAAACCTTCCTGCTCTACTAACGGGTCACTGAATTGCTCCAGCAAAGCTTCCTTCTCATCTGTGAAGTGAAACAAATGATGCCTGATACATGATTAAACTTATAGCATAACCAATTATTACAATAATTACAGACATTACACATAACAGACACAAGAAAACAGCAAAAAAAACAGAAATCAAAAAAATGCACTTTAGTATATGATTATAACCAGCACCCTAATTGCGTAACTCACGATTAATCATAATCGGTTTCGTTTTGACAGTTCAACAATATTCATTGCGTTATTTACGTTGTTGAGCAGACACATTTTTCGAACATTTGAAACAAGGGTTTAACAATCCGTTTCAATACGAAACAGACTATGATGAATCGTGAGTTACGCAATTAGGGTGCTGGTAGGTGAAAACATATTTTAAAATGTCAAAGCAATAACTACTACAAAAATACGCCTATTCTTTTTATAGTAAATACATAATAGGTCTTTACCTATGAAATTGCCGTTTTGTATGAAAAAATTTAAACGAATTTTTTTCATGAATTTTTTATTTGTATTAATCGAAGTAATCACCCATGCAATCAATGCATCTTTGCCATCGCAGTGGCAGTTTATTGATGCCCTTCTTAAAGAAATCAGCTGGACGGGAGGCAACAAATTCTTCAAAGGCATTTTGTACTGCCTCTCGGGTATTAAATTTTTTTCCCGCCAAGAAGTTATCCAAATTCTGGAAAAAGTAGTAGTCTGTAGGCGCAAGGTCTGGTGAGTAGGGCGGATGACGGAGAGCTTCCAACCCCAGTTCTTGCAACTTGGAGACCGTCTGCTGTGCAGTATGAGGTCGCGCGTTGTCGTGCAGGAGCAGCGGAGACGAGCGATTGACCAATGCTGGTTGGAGATGCGCCAGCTTCTCCATCATTGTGTTCAGTTCTTCACAGTACACATCTGCAGTAATGCTCACCCCGTTTGGTAAGAAGCTGTGATGAATCACACCGGCGCTAGACCACCAAACAGTGACCATCACTTTTCTAGGGGTAAGTTTTCGTTTAGGGCATTGTTTAGGTGCTGAACCAGGATCCAACCAACTTGCTGAGCGCTTACGGTTATCAAACAGAATCCAGTTTTCATCGCAGGTAACAATGCGGTTCAAAATTCCTTCATTTGTGTGTCTGTTGAGCAGTGCAAGGCACGTCTCGACGCGTACTTCGCGCTGGCGATCATTGAGTTCGTGGGGCACCCATTTGTCAAGCTTTTTTACCTTGCCAATTTGACGCAAATGGACCAATATTGTTTTGACGCTAACGTCGAAAGCTGCTGCTAATTCAGCCGTAGATTGTGTATCATCAGCTTCCACAATCGCCTTTAATTCGTCATTGTCGACCAAAGTCTTCGGACGACCGCGAGGTTCATTTTTCAGGTCGAAATTTCCAGAACGGAAGCGAGCAAACCAATAACAGGTGGTGCGTTGGTTTGTAGTGTTAGCTCCGTAAACGTCGTTGATGTTGCGTGCCGCTTGTGCCGCGTTGCTGCCACGACGGTACTCATATTCCATAATTACTCGAATTTTTAACGTATCCATGATGACGAAAAAGATTGAAATGCGATGAAAATGTAACACTAATCAATAAAGAAATGACTACTTTTAGAAAAAAAAATCCATGTTTTTAAAATAAAATTAATTTGAAATTAGAATTCTTAGCCAAACAAAAATTATTTTGATTTGAAATGGCCAGTACTGCAGAACGGCAATTTCATAGGTAAAGACCTAATATAAAACAAACGACTGCAAAAATACAATTATACAAAAATCGTTTGACTTGTTGATTTCACCATCTGCCGTGAGTCTGTCCACTGCTACAAGGCTTCTGCAAAGAAAAATAACTTTACTTAGTATTTATGTTACTTTGACGAATATTATTTCCCCATTTATTTCAAAAATGTAATTACCATCAATCTCCAAAGCTGCTCTAAAATTGAACTATAGGAGTTGCTCGAAGTTCCAACTGATGTTGATGGTCGATTTTTCACTAGAATAACATAATAATATTGTAGTGTTACAAACAAGACATTTCTTATAGAAGCAGAAAGGGCACAACGTGCGGTTTTAAAAGTGCTATTGCGTTTGCCGTTCAGGCATTCAACACTCGATGTTTACGAGAAGGCTGGGGTACTCACTGTAAGGAAAATGTTTGTATATGAAATTCTACGTAGATATCACAAAAAGTATGTGCCAAACCTACCTGAGGCAACTAAGCGAGTTGTACGTTGTCCGGTTCCTCGCCAAAGAACAGCTTTTGGACAAAGACACTTTAACTTCATTGCCCCCCATGTTTACAACAAATGCAATAAAATTAATTCTGTACATAAGTTAGGCAACAAAAAATTTAGGCAAGTTATCTTCTTCTGGGTGAAGTCGCTTAACTACGAAGAGGTAGAAAATCTACTAGCAGTGGTAACGTGATAACATAATTGCGTGTTTACATTATAAACGTAGTGGACAAATTGAGCATGCAAAGTCACACACACACACACACACACACACACACACACACACACACACACACACACACACACACACACACACACACACACACACACACACACACACACACACACACACACACACACACACACACACACACACACACACACACACACACACACACACACACACACACACTCGCACATACACACGCACACACTCGCGCACACACACACATACACACACACTCACTAACTCACTCACTACGGGAGGACACTGGCTCCTGCAACACAGTTATATAACTAGCGCAGGAGCCAGGGAAATCTACAACTTGGTGTGCATTCTTGGTTGCAAATAATGAAATTTTGTATTTTGTAATACATTTTTAACCGACTTCAAAAAGAAGGAGGTTATCAATTCGACACGTTTATATATATTAGGTCTTTACCTATGAAATTGCCGTTCTGCAGTACTGGCCATTTCAAATCAAAATAATTTTTGTTTGGCTAAGAATTCTAATTTCAAATTAATTTTATTTTAAAAACATGGATTTTTTTTTCTAAAAGTAGTCATTTCTTTATTGATTAGTGTTACATTTTCATCGCATTTCAATCTTTTTCGTCGTCATGGATACGTTAAAAATTCGAGTAATTATGGAATATGAGTACCGTCGTGGCAGCAACGCGGCACAAGCGGCACGCAACATCAACGACGTTTACGGAGCTAACACTACAAACCAACGCACCACCTGTTATTGGTTTGCTCGCTTCCGTTCTGGAAATTTCGACCTGAAAAATGAACCTCGCGGTCGTCCGAAGACTTTGGTCGACAATGACGAATTAAAGGCGATTGTGGAAGCTGATGATACACAATCTACGGCTGAATTAGCAGCAGCTTTCGACGTTAGCGTCAAAACAATATTGGTCCATTTGCGTCAAATTGGCAAGGTAAAAAAGCTTGACAAATGGGTGCCCCACGAACTCAATGATCGCCAGCGCGAAGTACGCGTCGAGACGTGCCTTGCACTGCTCAACAGACACACAAATGAAGGAATTTTGAACCGCATTGTTACCTGCGATGAAAAATGGATTCTGTTTGATAACCGTAAGCGCTCAGCAAGTAGGTTGGATCCTGGTTCAGCACCTAAACAATGCCCTAAACGAAAACTTACCCCTAGAAAAGTGATGGTCACTGTTTGGTGGTCTAGCGCCGGTGTGATTCATCACAGCTTCTTACCAAACGGGGTGAGCATTACTGCAGATGTGTACTGTGAAGAACTGAACACAATGATGGAGAAGCTGGCGCATCTCCAACCAGCATTGGTCAATCGCTCGTCTCCGCTGCTCCTGCACGACAACGCGCGACCTCATACTGCACAGCAGACGGTCTCCAAGTTGCAAGAACTGGGGTTGGAAGCTCTCCGTCATCCGCCCTACTCACCAGACCTTGCGCCTACAGACTACTACTTTTTCCAGAATTTGGATAACTTCTTGGCGGGAAAAAAATTTAATACCCGAGAGGCAGTACAAAATGCCTTTGAAGAATTTGTTGCCTCCCGTCCAGCTGATTTCTTTAAGAAGGGCATCAATAAACTGCCACTGCGATGGCAAAGATGCATTGATTGCATGGGTGATTACTTCGATTAATACAAATAAAAAATTCATGAAAAAAATTCGTTTAAATTTTTTCATACAAAACGGCAATTTCATAGGTAAAGACCTATTATATATATTTTTTATGTATGTTCGGGCATAACTCCGTCGTATACAGGGTAAGTTTTTATCCAGTGCGCAAACTGTAACCATGAATTCAGCATATCATTCTAGAATCCCTACCGCAGAAATTTTTCGCCAGTTATAAAAATAAAAATCTGCTGTTTCATAGAAAAGTGCAATACCTACGCGGTCAAAATGTATGGAACAGCTGATTTTTTTTTTGTACAACCGGTGAAAAATTTCTGCGGTAGGGGTCTAGAATGATATGATGAATTCATGGTTACAGTTTGCGCACTGGATAAAAACTTTTCCTGTATTGACGGATTTGCAAAATTAATAATTTTATGTTCGAAAGGGGTTTACTCCGAAATGGTCCCATTAAAATTTCATATAGATGATGCGTTTCGGAGATAGACGACGGAACTCTTCAAAAAATTACAGCAAATCAACCGCGAATGTTGCTATCGTATAAGTATGCATTGTTTTGACCCCAAGGGTGGGTAACTAAAAAGTGAAAAGTAAAAACTTTTTTCAAAAAAATAACAACCGACTTCAAATAACTTAAATTTCGGAAGGCGGTGACTTTGGATGTGTATTTTAATTATTTGTCACCGCCTTCCGAAATTAAAGTTATTTTGCACTTTGTAGTGTTTTTTTTGGAAGTCGGTTGTTATTTTTTTGAAAAAAGTTTTATAGACATTGAAATTTTATGAATTCATTAAATTATGAAAACTATTCCAGTATATGATGATCTCGCATTGTATAGGATTTCTATACAATGAGAGGTCAGCATAAACTGGATATGAATAACTTGGATATCTAGCCGTGTTTACATACCATTCAAATCCATACATTTAGCATTTTTTTGCACACGTCTCAATATGATTTCTGGCAGAATACAGTAAAAAAAAACTTATTGCTTCGGTATCATACTGCTGATAAATTCCTCATCTCGACAAACTTCTATCACAGTCAAAGGTTCAGTGACTGAAATAAAACATATGAAGTAGGTAGCACTTATCCATTTTGCTCACATGCATTTGTCCTTGAACCTGAAATAGTAGATTTTAATTACAGTAAGAGAAAACAAGATACTGAAATAAATTTAAAGTGGGCATGCAATACAATTATCAATTTACTTGATAATCATGCCTTTTATTGTAATAATATAATATAACAATACATTTTTATTCAAAAATTCAAATTGGTAAAATACAGTATAAATCTTAGCAATAATATAGATGTAGTACAAAGTATGATGCCTGTACTAGGATAAACCTGCACCCTAATTGCGTAACTCACGATTCATCATAATCTGTATCACTGGGCGTCGGGAATCCCAGGCCGATTTCCGGCCACCGTAGGCATGTGCTTGCGGACGGCGAGTAATGGGTTGCTCGCTGTCCGGTAAGGACCAAGCCCAAGTCGACGGCGCGTTGTGTTCCACGCGCGCCTCAAAGAGATGTCAGCACAAACGTGATGGGGCCCGCAAGGGCCGATGCCTGCCAGGGGTGCGGGTTTGTTCGAAAGAGACACCACAGCCCCTGGCATACGGGCTACTGAAGGAACACGGGTGGGTTTTAGTCAGTAAAAGTCTGACACGCCCTCCTGCTCCACCCAGAGCGGGAGAAGTTATTTGATGATTTCCCACCCAAAAAAAAAAAAAAACATAATCTGTATCGTTTTGAAACGGATTGTTAAACCATTGCTTCATATGTTCGAGAAATGTGTCTGTTCGACAACATAAATAACGCAATGAATATTGTTTAACTGTGAAGACGAAACCAATTATGATAAATCGTGAGTTACGCAATTAGGGTGCTGTATCACAGGCGGCATGAGTTCTTACTATTTATGTTAGGACAACTGATTTCTTAACAATATTTAACTGAAGTTTTATGAATAGTGACATAGTTAGTTAATTTATTATATTAGAATTTACTTAATACTAATAAGGTCTTAATTAAACATGTAGATAATATTTAGGTACTAAAAATAGTTTATAGCACTTAGTTACAAGAATATGTTTGAGTTAGCAGTATTATTAACTAGGTTGAAAACAAATATTGTATAAATCACCTTCTAGGCAACATTAAATTTATATTTTTGAAGCGATCGGCTCATAGTGCTTAGACAGCGGCAAATCGATGATAAGTAGGACAGCGCAGTGGTCAGGTATATTTTTGAGTCAGCAGCAAGTGAAACGGAAGTCCGGCCTTGAGTATGACGCACTAGGTGCCTTCATAATCGATTTAGTTAATATATCTATATATCTATATTCTGCTATTTTCCTAGCAGGGCAATCAGCTTCTCCCGTTTTGTGATCACTGGGTTTTTTGAAGCGTGAGCAAGTTGCGCATTTTGGAATTTCGCATTCGGACATTGAATGGCCAGCGTCACCACAGTGACCACACTTAGTGACGATCTCTCGGCAAGTTTTAGCTGCATGTCCATATTGTTGGCATTTATAACACCTTGTTACCAATGTAAAGTCCCTGACTGGACAAGACATCCAATTTATAAAAACTCTTGATTGAGAGATTAGGGCTTTACGTCTATCGGCTGAAACTTCAACAACGTAGTTACAGGTCGTAGCATCTCTCTTCCCCGATTTGTGGCCTAATTTTATGAAGGTCAAGAAGGATTCCAAGGACATCGTTGGTAACTTGTCGGATACGTTTTGTTCGAAAATGCACCTGAATACCTCATTTTTATCCAGGAAAGTCGTCACTCCTACAACCACGATCCGAGGTTTGCGCTTGCTGGGTTCGTCGGCAGTAAGTCCAGATGTAGAGAGCTGGACTGCATGCTTCAGTTTATCAGCGTCATATTTCGTCTCAGTGCTGACAATTACGTCTCCATTTTTTGTCCTCCGGACACCACGAACGTGCAGCTTCATCTGCTCGGGCCGTATGATTTTTTGTACGAGTTCTTACGTTTCGTCACTTGTTTTACATTTATCATTCGGATAAATGGCCACAGAGCTCAGGTTGTTTGGTCAGACGAAATCATTTGATCCCTTTTTCACCATATCGGCAAAAGAAGCATTTCTTACAGAACCAGAGTCCTTTATCGTCTGCTTGAGCTCCGAAGTATGGTCCGTACGGTCGCGCTTTTCTTGAAGGGCATCAACCGCGTTATACGCCTGAATAGCTTTCTGCTTGAGCGACTGATATAGGACTGCCATTTGTGAGATCCCCGATCCTACTTTGCGGCATAGGGTAGAATTTTTCATTTTCTGCTCTGTGTTCAGCTTGCCATCCGTGGCAATAGAGCAAACTTCATTTAGGTGCTGTTCGATGGCCGACATCCATTTTTGAATTTCGGGCGTTGAAACAATATCAGTGGCCACCGACTCGAGGGCTGGGTTTTGCGTCGTCGTCTTCGACGGTGAGGCGGAGGGTTGCACCGGGCCCCTTGGATTAAATGGGCTCTTATCCATTTTGTTTTATTTAAAGATTCACAATTTCGTGTCCATCATTAACAAAACTACACACTAAGCACAATTTTACACTTGGATTACGACAGTAATGCACAAAGGAGGTTAATTTTATTAAATAACGTATTTATGAAATATTGCTGATGAGCACGTCTATACGCCGCTAATGTGCACGACTCAATCTCATAACTAAAACGTTATTCTCCAATTTTAGAACAAACTTTGTCATTTCTATTGCGGCTGCCTTCTAAACTTTGATTTTTCTTTGCCAATGATGGAAAGCACTTGATCTCAATAACAGCTCACTCATTTTCAATTATACCTGTAACAAACAACACGAAATATAAAACATTGAAGCTCTTCATAAGATTTGATTCAAGAAATTCAATCGTCTATCGTGCTCGTAATCCTTGGTCTCTCGCGATTATAGATAGCTAGATCATTATAATTTTACACATTTGCCAAATAAATAGACAAAATTTAAGGTTGATAAACAAAAACTTACCATCTGGACTGCCAGCTAAACATCCAAATTTTTCATCAGTAGATAGACAGGAAGGCCTCACAATTTTATTATATTTTCGCACATTTGCCACATTTGTTGTCTCATTTGACAAAGGACCTGCTTTCAAAGCAATTTTTTCATTGGCTGCATAAATTAGAGCAGTATTTTTCAGACTTTCTACGAGATTTTCTTTCTTGTTTTCACTTCCATTTGCAGCTGTTTTATTGACATTGCAGTAATGATCCTTGCATTTTCCATGATCCTTGCATTTTTCATGTACAGTCACATCATGTACAGTACATCCAGCACATCAAGTTACCCCACTTTGACCTTGAACGCTTTGTAAACAGCAACAGCGAGAATCGTGTGAAAGAGATATATAGCTTTCTGTCCGTTCTTACTCGTAATGTTTCGTGCTGCAGTGCGTACGTGAAGAGTGTGTGCGTATGCGCGTCGTGGTGTAGAATAAGATACTTTGCGATAAGAAATAACGTAGCAGGTTGAATACTTGTATAAAATCCAATTAATAGCGTGCTAATAAAAAGAAGCGGCCCGTGCACGGCACATTGCCTAAACTACTTAAGAAAGCTTAGATATAATCGTTTTATATATTTTATTTCTCCATTTTTACTTTATAGTTGGAAATACCTGTAAGTATTAAGTAGGTGTTACCTACTCATATATTTAAACAGGTAGGTAGCGAAATTTCACGCTCTCGGAGAATAATGTTAAGTAGACAGGTAGGTAATTTGATGTGAGAAAAACACTTTTTTTAGTCATTCACGCAGTTTTTAATTACTTTTTCCGAGTTTTGTTACCTACTTACTGGTGGGCTGGCGGTCACCTGTTTTCGTGCGTTCCTTGCTCTTCTATTCTAAGTATTTTTACGAAGTTCAATGCAAAAACCCATGACACAATCTGCATGAAATTTCAAAAACAATATAGAAACCCATCACAAACGTGGACGAAGTTTTAATTAATTATACCTACAAAACGCCTCTTGTCAGTCTGCCTCGTTTGAAATTAACGTTTGAAACGATCCTATTCCCAAAGTAATAAGGTTGAACTTAGTAACGGAATTACCTATACCTACCGAAGTTTGCTTTTACATGAAAGTTCAAACTTATTGCGCAAGAAATCAGATACGATTTCTAGGGAAATAAAATTCGAATCTATAATTATTATCATTACTTCATTACATTCAAAATATTTTGTCAATGAGAATATGAGTTCCTTTGTTTGAGGTTCATTTGCGGCTACACCCAAATTGTCCTAAGAAAACCTATTCCTATGAGAACTCGGATGAAGCCGCACAAAATTGAGTGTTTATTTGTTACCTACGCTTTCAGTTTTTACGCAGTGGCGTAGCTAGCCCTTATGGGGCTTGCTATAACGCCCCATATAAAAATATCTTGGCGGGGTCTTTTGCAAAAAGGACGGTGACGTTTTTTAAGTAAATAAATATACCGTCGGCGTCCCGTATAATAGATCAGTGGTAGCTAAGCCCCTATATTCAGTGATAGCTAAACCCCCTGCTTCTGGCGCCTTAACTACACAACCGATCATCATGGAATTTTGCATACCTACCTGCCATCATAATCAGCCTTTAATGTTCCCACTGCTGGGACCACGGAGTTAAAACAAAGAGGAGACGGCCTAAGCAACTGTGCACTGTGATTCTCAACCAGGTCCTGACGACATCACGTGGGCGTGGCCTTAGTCAGTGTATTGTTGGCGTTCGTCCTGTCAAGTTCTGTGCACAACTTTGTACACATTCCCATTTTATAGCATATTCGAGCTAGAAGAAAAAAAAGAATGAAATGTTGTGTTTTATCTTGTAAAAACTACTCAGATAGACGTTCTGTTGCTATGGATGGCATCACATTTCATTTCTAAGTAATTTTATGAGTAATTTATCAAGATAGTTCTAGAAAAATCTCTAAGCGTCGGTCTTTTCAGTATATAATTCTACCCGACACTAGATGGCGACACTTTGTATCATGAGAAATAAAAATATTTAGGTACGTAGAGCTCAGTGTTAACATATTTTAATAATAATATGTATTGAGATTTGTTCAACATTCATTCTTAAATACCCTTTAGTCGCCAAAATTATATTTTTGTAGTTCTTATACCATTTTGTAAACAGGCCGCCATTTATGTTGTCAACTAACTATGAACAACAAACGGGAACATAACAAAAAGACAGGGCCGTAATTAGAATCTAATTAGTGTAACAAATGTCCCGCGGCTGTCTCATATATGGAATTACTCATAAAAATACAATCTCCTATAAATTAAATATTCTATCTATAAAAATGTATTTAAAGTACTTTCCCTCCGGCTCCGTGAGACAACTACGTATGGCAGTTGTTATTTACTTAATTAAAACATCTTAAAGCCTACCTAATTTATTTAGTTTTTTAAATGATGTATGTTCAGATTTCTTTCCGAAGATAATCTAAGACAGCAATGGATTACAAAAATGTATTTCACTATTTCAATACAAATATGAATGGTTCGTAAAATTTATAAAATACCGGAGTACTCCCGGTACGACAATAGGGTATTTTACTCTACAAGATGTTGATTTGCATCCTAGTCAAATTCAAGGACGTTATTATGCTAATGATTCTCGACCCAAATCAACAATAAAATGGGTAGGTATTTTACTAAATATTTTTTCCTGTTTACTAAAATCCGTAAGTGTGAACCAGCCGTATTTAAACGCGGCCCGTCTGTTACTAGCCTAACCGCGCTTTCACACACAAACGCAAACAATACCTACATCCATTCACAACGCTTGCGCGATCGTTCGTTCGGGCGCCGCGTGCGCGGCCCCCCGCCCGCCCCCGAACCAACAGTGTGTTTGATGTCGCCGAAATGTGCGTGCGCGCTTCTCAGTTCTCGGTAAATTGTTGAGACGTCATTCGATACAAAGTGCAAGATGACGGACAATTACACTAATGTCGAGTTGGTGGAGATGGTCCGCCTGTATACCATCAGTGGAGACAGCCTACGTGGAGCCGTCCGGATGTTCACGGAAATGTTTCCCGATCGGGAAACCCCATCACAGAGCGTCATGCTGGCTGCTACGCAGAGACTGCGGGATCATCGGCAGTTTGACGTTCCCCGGCATGCTCAAGCTCGCGGCAGCGTAGGTAGGCCTGCCTGTCGCCTTGCAGGAAGACATCCTGGAATACTTCCAGCGAGAACCACGGGCAAGCACGCGGGATGCTGGTCGACGCTTTGGAGTGGACCACACCACAGTGTACGTGCAAGGATCATTAGTGCTTTCGACACTTTAACACGAATGTGTTAGTGTTACGTAAACTAAAGGAAAACCAGCTACGTCGTGCTCGATTGTGCCAAGAGTGTGAAGGTGGCAACTTTGAACAACTCCTCCGGGTAACTTAAGTAGGTAATTTATTTATTTGTACATTTTGTAAATACGTCCAATTTTATTAGTGTAAATAAGTTGATTTTAAATTTTTAACTACGCCAATAATACCTAAGAGTCGAACGAAAGTATCACCACCTACTTACACATAAGTTCACATAACTAGCAAATCTTTCCATTTCCATCAAACCTAAAAAACATTATTAAACTTAGTAGATCGGTACATCAACTAAGGTAGGTAGGTATTATTACCGGTCCTAAGCCCGTTAAGTAGTAAAGAAAATTTCAAATCAACCAATTTAATCCACAAATAAAAACAAAATCATTACGAAAAGTTTAGGCTGAACGATAACATTAGAGCAAAACGAACATTTTATTGATCATCTGATACCAGGTCAGTGAACTTTTCTTTGGCGCACTAGTATTACTGTCATTAGTAAGATTTCCGTATTCTAATGATGCTTAAAAAGAGGTAATTATCAAACTAAATTTATGACAATAATGTAGGTGATTTTCGAAATAAAATTAGGTAAAATTATTGCTACCGGTCGCTCAGGTCATTCATTGCTCGCCGCTCGGTCGCGCACGCTTGAATTTGGTTCGTAGGTAAGACGTCGACACTCACGCACACAGCAGTATTGTCGCTATGTGCGTAGTCGGGTGATTCTCTTTTATTTGTATTGAATTAAGGGTTTAATTCTGAAATACTGTTAAATTTCAACAACAAAAAAAAGCAGCGCTTATTAGTTATTGCCCGGTACTGTACTTTCAATTGATTATTTATGTCTTTTATGACAACTACCTGAAATTTGACGAGGATGCAAAACAACATCTTGTATACAGGGTAAGTTTTTATCCAGTGCGCAAACTGTAACCATGAATTCAGCATATCATTATAGACCCCCTACAGAAGCAATTTTTCGCCCGTTATAAAAAAAAATCTGCTGTGTCATAGGAAAAGTGCAATACCTACGCGGTCAAAATGTATGGAACAGCTATTATTATTTTTTTGTATAACCGGCGAAAGATTTCTGGGGTAGGGGTCTAGAATGATATGCTGAATTCATGGTTACAGTTTGCGCACTGGATAAAAACTTTTCCTGTATGAGAAATAATCTATAAATATATTATTAGATAGCTTAGGAAAAAAGCAGTCCGAAAATTTTGGTTTTAGTTCATCATCATCATCATCATTTCAGCCGAAATACGTCCACTGCTGGACTTAGGCCTCCGCCAGGCTCCTCCACTTCGACCGATCTTGTGCTTCCCACATCCAGCGGATACCCACGGCCTTCACAAGGTCGTCAGTCCACCTTGTGGGAGGCCTTCCCAACTCTACGTCTTCCCGTACGCGGTCGCCACTCGGTTTTAATTCATGAAATAACAAAATAAATTTTAAAATTCAGTTCAAAGATTTCAGTTTTTTTATCTGTTCTTGAACACCATAAAATAGTACCCGCCGTGTTATTACTTAATAACGCTGTTTAAACTAATCAACTGAACAACTTTGTACTTTTACTATTTTCGTAACCAAAGTATTTTTTATTGAAATATTATCTTACATTCAGGAACAGCAAACCAACGATAAGTAGAATAATAACTCATTAAAAAAAAAATATAAACAATTATCATACAAAATATCAGCCCATTTGTTTACACAGCAAGCTGACGTCATACCCTCAGATCAATATGGCGTCCACTGCGTTCAGCGTTTTCGTCAAATCACGCGCCAAAAATGAAAATGAAAATGCATTGTTATCGCACTAATCAATTCAATAAAAACGTTGTGTTTTTTTTGGTGGTTTATTACCATTTTAGAATCTAAATAAAAGACACTTTTCAAAAATGTGTCTATTCTGAGTACGACCCTGTTGCATCCTGCACTTAGTGACATCTAGTGTGAGATAGTTACGTAACTTCAAAGTAAAATAAACAGAACGAGCGAGTAGTTTTGCTATTGACCAGTAGATGGAATAAAGAAGTGGGCGGGATCACCGAGTTAAAGGGCGGGATCTAACACCCCCCTCACCCCGCAAATTGTCACGCATTGTTTCTTAGGGAAATCTGATTACAACAGCTCCTCTTTGTATTAACTCCGTGGCTGGGACACAGGCCGCCTCTCGGTGAGAAGGAACCTACCTATCAGAAAAGGACAAAGGATACGTTCTTACGGGAACGCGTGTGAAACCGCGAGAAAAGTATAAAAATCAAATGCGGAATAAAAATCGTAACCTTTTTATTTTTAAACATTAATATAACTGAAAACTTAAAACAAATCCTACACCTACTCTAAATTAAAATATACTTACAACAAAATTTATAAAACCAAACTACACAAATAGACAATAGATTAAAAACAAGTTGTTAATTTAAAAAAAAAAAAAAAAAAATATTGATTTTTGTAACAGATTAATTAATTATACAGTCCACCAATGACTACCAAGTAATATTAAATGCTGCCGCGAAACAAATATAAAATGTCCATCCATTCAATTGTCAATTTTTTATTGTCCATTTAAAATAAGATTAGATATTTAAACAAACCTTTTTTACAATCAGTTCAACCGATTGTGACTTCTATTCCATAGGCATAAGGATGGCGTTAAAAGCAAAAAAGTGGTTACAATACCAACTGTTTACTGCTGATACCATTTATCATGCTCACAACGAAATAGAGGTCAAAATCAGTTGAACGGACTGTAAAAAGGGTTTAATTAACTGTCTAATGTTATTTCAAACAGGATAGATTAGTATAATTTGACTGGTCTGGTGCCCGGGAACATTCCCAGTTAGTGAGAACACTAACACATAAGTTGAAGATTTTTTTCTTTTTTGAACTTTTTAGATTAGGTTTCTTATCGCATGTTTCATGATAAAATAATAAGAGATAGAAATCAAATGCATATCTTTTACACCCACAATTTGTTACTGAGAATTTTCCACAGTTTATTGATATAGTTGGAGAGTATAACTGATAACAAAAAACTATCCTTTTAACTGTGCAGGTGTGATACTAATTTTGAGAAATGTTATTTACTTATCCTTTGTGCATCATTTATGGCCCCCTAACCGGGTCGGCGTAACAAAAGAAGCAAACATAATAGGCAACTCCAGAAATGTGAACTTCTATTGTCTAGCCTGCCACTCATTTGTAATAAAGATCAGAAGTAATAAAGCGCGGATAACCTCAAAGAAGTTACATGGAAAAGGGTTGGTGTATGTTTTCTGATTAAGTATAGCATGCAAAATTGAACGACAAGTTACTAAATGAGCACTTATTACATGTCACTTCTACTTACTTACTAAAACTTACCAGTAACTTAGTATGTAATTATATTTTTACTTTTATTATAATTATATATGGTTACACCGACACGTTCCCATTCCCAGCAATTGGGAATATTCCCGGGCACTGGAAAGATTCTTTTGAGAACATTTCCGGCAACGACACATTACTACTCACACCATTCCTTCTCTTACAGACTTAAACTCTACATACACATGTATTTTATTTGCATCAGGGTTAATCTATATTATAAAGAGGAAAGATTTGATTGTTTGTTTGTTTGCATTGAAAAGGCTCCAAAACTACTAAACCGATTTGAAAAATTCTTACACTGTTGGGAACTTACACTATCCCCGGGTGCCATAGGCTATATTTTATCCCCGTATTCCTATGGGAAAGGGAACTACGCGGGTGAAACCGCGGAGCGCTGCTAGTTTTCTATATATATTAGGTCTTTACCTATGAAATTGCCGTTCTGCAGTACTGGCCATTTCAAATCAAAATAATTTTTGTTTGGCTAAGAATTCTAATTTCAAATTAATTTTATTTTAAAAACATGGATTTTTTTTTCTAAAAGTAGTCATTTCTTTATTGATTAGTGTTACATTTTCATCGCATTTCAATCTTTTTCGTCATCATGGATACGTTAAAAATTCGAGTAATTATGGAATATGAGTACCGTCGTGGCAGCAACGCGGCACAAGCGGCACGCAACATCAACGACGTTTACGGAGCTAACACTACAAACCAACGCACCACCTGTTATTGGTTTGCTCGCTTCCGTTCTGGAAATTTCGACCTGAAAAATGAACCTCGCGGTCGTCCGAAGACTTTGGTCGACAATGACGAATTAAAGGCGATTGTGGAAGCTGATGATACACAATCTACGGCTGAATTAGCAGCAGCTTTCGACGTTAGCGTCAAAACAATATTGGTCCATTTGCGTCAAATTGGCAAGGTAAAAAAGCTTGACAAATGGGTGCCCCACGAACTCAATGATCGCCAGCGCGAAGTACGCGTCGAGACGTGCCTTGCACTGCTCAACAGACACACAAATGAAGGAATTTTGAACCGCATTGTTACCTGCGATGAAAAATGGATTCTGTTTGATAACCGTAAGCGCTCAGCAAGTTGGTTGGATCCTGGTTCAGCACCTAAACAATGCCCTAAACGAAAACTTACCCCTAGAAAAGTGATGGTCACTGTTTGGTGGTCTAGCGCCGGTGTGATTCATCACAGCTTCTTACCAAACGGGGTGAGCATTACTGCAGATGTGTACTGTGAAGAACTGAACACAATGATGGAGAAGCTGGCGCATCTCCAACCAGCATTGGTCAATCGCTCGTCTCCGCTGCTCCTGCACGACAACGCGCGACCTCATACTGCACAGCAGACGGTCTCCAAGTTGCAAGAACTGGGGTTGGAAGCTCTCCGTCATCCGCCCTACTCACCAGACCTTGCGCCTACAGACTACTACTTTTTCCAGAATTTGGATAACTTCTTGGCGGGAAAAAAATTTAATACCCGAGAGGCAGTACAAAATGCCTTTGAAGAATTTGTTGCCTCCCGTCCAGCTGATTTCTTTAAGAAGGGCATCAATAAACTGCCACTGCGATGGCAAAGATGCATTGATTGCATGGGTGATTACTTCGATTAATACAAATAAAAAATTCATGAAAAAAATTCGTTTAAATTTTTTCATACAAAACGGCAATTTCATAGGTAAAGACCTATTATATCAGTTTCTCCTTTTATATATATCTAAATAAATATAAAAGGAGAAACTGACTGACTGATCAATCACCGCACAGCCGAAACTGCTAGGACGAGGAAAGTGTAATTTTACAAACGGCTTCCTTATATAATGTAGGGGAGCACTAAGAAAGGGTTTTTGGAAATTCGACCTTTAATCTAAGTAAAATATAAAGATGGTTATTTATTGTTTTTCTAAACTACCCCCTAAATGGGGATTGGGGGGTCTTAAAAATTTGTATAATTAAACTATAAGTCAAATAATGTAAAATAAACAAAATACTTTAAAAAATTAACCCCTTTGAGGGTGAAAAGGGGAATATAGTTTGTTTGAAGACTTTTCTGTGGAGAAGTAAATTGGGTGTGGATTTAATTTAGTTTATTCTGATTTTGAATGGTATGTGTAGTGTAACATAGTGTAAAATACCTACTGTACCTATTAACAAAATATGGATTATTATTGTGCGAAATAAACGTTTTTGATTCGATTTGATATACACATACCTGAGCCATATTATTATTTAAACCTGAATCTTGCTGAGGTGGTTTTCTGTAAAGGATAGTGATCATCACTATCATCACTGTATATTGTTGACGTCAGAAGAGAAATATTTAACCTACTAATATTATAAATGTGAAAGTATCTGAAGATGTTTGGATGTTAGTTACGTAATCATGCAAAAAAGACTAAACGGATTTGGATAAAATTTGGCAAACAGATAAAAGAAAACCTAGATTAACACATAGGATACTTTTTATCCCGGTAGTATGTTCCCGCGGGATAATTTCTGACTTCCACGCGGGCGAAGCTGCTAGCGGAAGCTAGTAAATAAATATGCATCTGAATACTTATGCAATCCTAACACTTTAAAAGTCGCTTCCATACTAAACACCTGACTAGAAAGCTTTATAAATTCCCGGTGTTCCTAGAATCCCGGAATATTTTTAACAAAAATAATAATTTAAGAAGCCACTTCCATTTTTTATAACTAAAAATTAACTTTAGGTAAATTAAATATGCATCCGATTATCCGATCTCTAATTATGACACAACATCAACGAACGACATGACTGGCGTCTTTCCCAAATCGAGCAATGGAAGAAAGAATCAGTGTTTGAGAAACAATGCTTAGAAATACCTTAATTCTTTTATTTTTGATAAATAAAAAAATTACAAAATTAAAATACTACTTAGGATTGTAAAACTGTGCTACCATCTATTGTGAAAGTTTGTGGGAATGGATAGATATTGTTTGTTACTTTTTCACGCTAACGGAAAAACGGATTTCAGTGAAACTTGGCACTTAAATTGACCATGACCTGTATGAACACATAGGATTGGTTCCTACGGAAACCCGTGTAAATAAAGTGCATTATTTACTAGTGCCCTAGAATCGGAGTTCGTCATCTAAAGCTAAGACTACGACACTACACCGTGCACTCAGTGTCCGGCACAGTGTGTGCTTCCTAATGCGCCTTCATAAAATCTTGGCAGGACCGCGGCATTTCTTTCCAACGTTCTTCAGGCGCCTGCTGACGGTGTCTATTGAAATCTAAAACAATTAAATATTGTCAATTTCAATACATACTTACATAAAATTCTTTATTATGAAAAATTGTACGGGACGGGCCAACTTAACTAAATGAGCATGGGACGGTTAAAATTATTATTCTTCAAAATATAAACATAGACAGATAAATAATCTGTCGTATTGCGTACTTCCATCTTTGTTGGGGCGCGTTGTAGACAACTGAACATTTATCTAATATTAATAATTTTTACTGAGTCTGGTCCGCCGCCCGCCGGCGCGCGTAAAACCGGTTTGAGTGCACACAGAGCGCCCTTACAACATGTCTATTAGGTAGTAGGTATTACCTATTTTAATCAATGTTGTTATTCACTTCTCAGGAAAACCATGTATTATGTAAATATTGAATAAGTTAATGTGATAAGTGTGATTACAAGCTATACATGGACTCACGCTGTACGAAGTTGAGATTACTCGTGTGCGGAAAACGGAATCGGCATAGAGCGACCATATACGTATCGGCTGCTGCCGTCGTGCGTGGCTCTCGCGAAGCGTTGGCTGTGGTGGGCTTCTACAGTTCCGCTTTCTTGCCACCGCCGCCCGAAGCCAGAAGTTAACAGTTTTTTTTCTGGAACGAAACAAATCGCTATAGTTTTTTGCACATTTTTACTCAATTTATTACTACAGGCAAACGTGTATTAAAACTTAAATATAATTCCCTACAAAATATAATCTGCCTAGCCTTTTCCCAACTATGTTAGAGTCGGCTTCCAGTCTAACCGGATGCATCTGAATTCCAGTATTTTACATGGAGCGGCTGCCTATCTGACCTCTACAACCCAGTTACTGGGTAATACAATACCCTTGATAAGACTGGTTGTCAGACATTCGGGCTTCCACCGATCTTTAACGACTGTCAAAGATCCACAAATAACAGCCGGGACCAACGCTTAACGTGTTTTCCAAGGTACGGAAGTGTCTTGGTATATGAAGATGGTCACCCATCCATGGACCAACAGCTCAAGCGTAGCTTAACCTGATCGATCGACCCGTGTGGCTGTTATTACTAAGCCACAAGCCCCTACAGTAATAGGTAACTTATAATCATTAAATTATTTATTTACACACAAACATCGCTACCTTTACATTACATTTACAATCCGATTTCGTGGTAACGAGATTCTAACTAAACTTGAGCTCGCGAACACGCTTGACCCAGCAATGTTCCAACGGACTAAAAGAAAGTGCGTAATTGCGTAAGTAGGTATTTAAAATCCATCCAATCACTAGCTACTTACTGGATTAACTTTTGTTTAGAATATTTCATGACTTACTGGAATCAAAACAATAGTTGATCGTTTACTTAAGTATAATATAAGTAACTCTAAATTTATGCTTTCACGGGGGGGCTGCAGCTAGCAGCTACACTCTACTTGGAACAGCGCCCACCATTAAAAACTTACATTATCAGAAACGATTTAAAAAAGAACACAAAGACAATACCTACGTAATTAACCCTTCTGTTAACTTATTTCGAATATTTTATATAAAAACACATCAGACACATTTTTTTTTTTAGCCTTTGTTTATTTTAATTAAAAAAATATAAAAAATATTACTCACCGTTATGCCCGTTTGCCGACAAATCTCTGTCACCCGGTATCCACTCAATCGAAGCGCTATGATACACTCTCTTACAACTTCGCGTCAACTGAGGCGCCAGTCGCCATATTAATATTATTTAATAGTTTTAGAGTTACTAATATCACGCACAGACGACTACAGGACGACTTCACGAAATTCTATTGACTGACGTAAAGAATAAACGAACGAACGATGTGATGAGTGAAACTCGGGAGCGGTGACGTACGCGCAGGGGGGCGTGGGTGTGGCTTATTCCTAGTAAAACATGATAATTGGCTCTCAAATATTAGTATGTGCAGCAATTGGGCAATTTTAGAAACGTTTAAACGTCCACCAATCATGGCGATAATACTTTCTTTCTAACACTGTATGGCGCGTCGTAGTTATAGTTATGTATAGGGTTTAGCTTGACGTGCTGGCGACTGTACTACGGTTAAAAGGAGCGGACCATTTCTATAATCTGCTGCCATTGCAGCACTCTCACTGCTACAGATTATAATTTTCCGTGCCACAAGTTTAAGCTTCACCTCATGCACACCTATGGCTTTTTGTATAATATTTTTGAGCAATTGAATAGTATCGAATTTCACAACCGTATGAAATGAGATCGCAGAACTACGTAGTCGCATTCAAGCATTCTAGCTAGAATTTATTGCTCATTACAAACATATGATACATATCTTCCGGGGTACGTTCTGAATTCATTACAGAAAAAAGAACAACAAAAATAAAATTTTACTTAGGTATCTCTATATTCCTGGTAGAATATTGGTCGAAGAATAAGAAAAAATAAACAGATTAGAATAAGTTGTTTATAACAAACAATAAATCACGTTTATTAATTTGATGCAAGAAACTCAATAATTTCTAAACCAATTATTTCAAAAGTCAAAGTTTCGAACGCACCCGTAAGTCTATCGCCGATACCTACGGGCTGGGCGCCGCACCACGCCGATGCAATTTATCTATCAAACTAAAATAATGTTTGTTTGTCTGAAACTGTTCTCAATAATTATGCGTAAAAGGTATTCTATTTTGTAGGTACTCCGATTTTCCAAATGTTTGCAAACTCGTTGGGTTACCCAATTATGTACTTCCTTGTTTAATTTATTGTTGACCAAAGAATATAGGTGCACATATACGCATTAAAGTTGTGATAACCACTGACTGTGTACTTTTGTGAGTAATGAGTAATTAGTATTGTAACGGGCCAGCTTGCTGTTTCTAAAACCGCCGAAAGGTAGGTTGGTACTTACCTACTTACTTTTATTTTAAAATAAAATTGCGTATCGTGAATCATTATTACTATAATTATTCTAAATTGCAATAACATACTAGAAATATTGCAATTTGAATCAATGAAAATGCAAAGCAAACAAAATAAAAATAAAATGGGAGAAATTCCGCGCGCCAAAACATACATACAAGCGAGCTTCAAAATTGTATTTTATTAGATGTCGATCGGGCGCAGAATCACAGAAGTTTGGCAACGCTTACTTCGTAGGTCAAGTGAAGGTTAACTGTGTCCTTGACGGATCACGGACGGTACGGCAACGTCGCACAGTGGGTCGAAACGATGATTTTAGTGACTTAGGGATCAACTTTGTTTTTTTACTTTTTTCCTTCTGCGGATCGATAGAACTCATTAACCTCAATAATAATTGTTCTGATGCTTTTTTTCCTAAACTTGCTCCTTTAGGTGGAAAAATGCATTTTGTGATATTTTTGTATGGAGCGGATCAAATTAAATTAAATTCCTGCTAAGTGGCGAGTGATCCCGCTTTGAAACTATATTTTTCTTAAAACTTGCCCCGTCTACTATCATTTGATACTAAGAACATTTGCATAAAGTTGCAACACTGCCAAATAAATGAATCGAAAAAAAATGAAAAAATACATTGAATAATTTTTATTTTCTCAAGTTCTTTGAAGTTAAAATTGATGTGGAATAGTAAGTAAAAGCACTTAATAATTCACATAATTAATTAACAACTAACGACAATATATTAAGGTTCGATAATAGCTTAAATTTACTAATTACGTATTACTTAAAAATGTGGATATCATTTATCTATAAATTTCTATTGACTGTAATTAGCTTGACTTTTACTTTATAAAAAACAATGTTTTTCACTTTTAGTCATTACTTTAATGTTAAAGAGGGTAGTAGAAATATTAGTGAACATTAATCACTGGAAGTATAAAATTACCATTTTTATTATATATTTACTAGTGTTCGTTTATTCGTACTACTATTAACATCTATTGTGATTGTGATCGTCCCTTTTCGTTATAATGGAAAATTTAGTTAACAATTTAGATTTATTTATGATTTTAAGAGAGCAGCTTAAGTCGCTGTCAGATAGTAAAAAACTCTTCCAATATCTACAAAATAAAATAAACGTGACGCAAGAGAACAGTGCTAAGCTCCAAAAATTCTGTACGCGCTTTTGTTCAAATTTAAGTGCAAGATGGGAACGAAGTAGTCGCACGTTAGCACCGTTTTTAAGAAGAAATGGTGATTGGTTAGAAAGTGCGATAAACTGGCCCGAAGGAGTAATACCTAAAACTGTGAACACTGAACAGGAAAAGCTCGAGATTTGTGATATTGAAGATGTTGAAAATCTACCACCATCTGCTACAGAAGCTTCAACATCTACATTTACACCTCGAAAACCTTTCGAAGAATTGGGCTCCAGGCAAAAACGAAGACGCGTTGATCAAATAAACCAATCGCTTTCGTTATCTCCGGATGAACTGAAAGCTACTACAATTGCTAGTTTAAGAAACACTGGAAATGAGGATGTAGGAAAAATAATGAACCATTTGCTAAATCACCCCGAAGATCTAGAAAAAGTTAAGCAGTGTTTAAGTGCAAATAAAGCAAACAGTAGTACATATTCACCCGATAAGGCACTGGCTTTATTAGTTTCACTTAAATTAAGTAAGTGGCAATATATAAGCCTAAGAGAAGCAGCCAGTGAAAATAGGTCTGATTTATACCCTTCTTATTATAAAATTAAGCAAGCAAAGTCAAAATGTTATCCAGGGAAAGAAGACATAACCATAACTGAAGAAGGAGCTGCTATTAAACTGCAAGCATTACTCAACTTGACGGTTTCTAGGCTTTTAGATGTAATTGCTTTGGATCTGGACCCGGCAAAAGAGTTACTACTTATAAGCAAATGGGGCTTTGATGGAGCCTCAGGTCAAAGCAATTACAAGCAAAAGACTGAGAAAGAGTTTGATGACTCTACTATATTGATGGCCAGTCTAGTTCCTATAAGGCTTCAACAATCTGATGGAACAATTGTTTGGGGAAACGACCGACCATCATCGACTTTCTGTTGTCGTCCGATAATGTTTAAATTTACCAAAGAAACCCAGACAACAGTGGCAACTATAAAGGGTAACATAACAGAAGAAATAGAAAGACGTCTGCCAACAAGAATCCACCAAGTAGAAGTTAAGCATCAATTGTACCTGACGATGATAGACGGCAAAATAACATCATATTTGTCGGATACATCTGCAACTGTCTGTGATATTTGCAAGGCAAAACCGTCAGAGATGAACAATTTAGAGGCATTTTCTCAAAGAGAAAAAAACGAGGAAACGTACCAGTATGGTATGTCATCCTTACATGCCTGGATAAGATGCATGGAGTGCTTACTTCATATCGGTAAATATAATTTTATTACTTCATATTTTTTCATGTTTGTAGTTTCCTGTGAGATTATTTTAAGTGACATTTCTATTTTTTTTGCAGCTTATCGTTTGGACTTCAAAAAATGGAGTTGCAGAGGCGACGACAAAGAAAAACTGTCCCTTAGAAAGAGTGCTATACAACAAGCATTTAAGAGGGAATGCGGTTTACTCATCGACATAGTCAAACAAGGAGTAGGCACAACCAATGATGGCAATACTGCCAGAAGATTTTTCAGGGATGCAGCAACAACAGCCCGCATAACTGGGGTTCGTGAAGATTTGATAGAAAGGTTTCACGTGATTCTTCAAACCGTTGCATCTGGAGAGCGCGTGGACCTTTCAAAATTTTCCGAATTTTGTAAAGATACGGCAGAATTGTATGTTACCTTGTATCCCTGGTATTATATGCCTTCCAGTGTACATAAATTGTTGGTACATGGGAGTGACATAATAAAGAACTTTGGTGTCATACCTATAGGGAAACTGTCGGAAGAGGCAGCGGAAACTCGTAATAAAGATTTTAGGAAATATAGAGAGAGTAATTCTAGAAAGGTAAGTAGAACGGCGACAAATGAGGATGTTTTACACAATCTTCTTTTGTCCTCTGATCCAAAGATCACAAGTCTACGGCCGCGATTGGCGAAAAAAAATAGAATGGTTCTCTCTCCAAAAGTCAAAGAGCTTCTGCTGAGTTTTCCTTCAGAATCCGATGTAGATTTTATTGATGTAGATAATTTACAAGATAGTGAATAACATTATTGATAGATTGTAAGTTTCTTGATTTTTTTATTAGTTTGAATGTCATGACTGAAAGGAAATAGTAAACTGTTGTTGTTGTATCTAGTTAGTTTTAAGTTTTAACCTTTAATAAATTTGTATTTGCATGTATCTTTACTTACTATTCAGTATTAAATCTAATTTAAAATATTTTATAAGTTCATTAATAAACAAATAGAAATGAATAGATCCACATTTTTAAATAATATGTACTTAGTTAATTCAAGCAAATCAGGGACCTTTAAATGTATTGTCGTTAGTCTTTAAGTAATCATGTGAATTATTTAGTGCTTTTACTTACTATTCCATATCAATTATAACTTAAAAGAACATCCGAAAATAAAAAATTAAGCTTTTTATTCAAAGTATTTTTCATTTTTTTCGATCCATTTATTTAGCAGTGTTGCAACTTTATGCAAATGTTTAAATCATCAAATGATAGTAGACTGGACAACCCCTAAGAAAAATATAGTTTCAAAGCGGGATCACACGCCACTAGGCAGAAATTAAATTTAATTTGGTCCGCTCCATACAAAAAAATATCAAAATGCATTTTTCCACCCAAAGGAGCAAGTTTAGGAAAAAAAAATTCAGAACAATTATTATTGAGGTTAATGAGCTCTATCGACCCGCATAAAGAAAAAATTAAAAAAAAACCAAAGTTGATCCCTAAGTCACTAAAATCATCGTTTCGACCCACTGTGCGTCGCTTAGATCTATGAATAATGATATTTATGTTGCCACAGAACAATATTATGATTGTAATTAACTGGTTTACGTCAGTTATAGGTTTATTAATTATAAAGCTATTTTTGTTGAACCTGTTCATGAAAGGTAGGAAAGGAAATAAATTATTGTTCGTATTATATTGATTCAACAGAATTACAATAACGCCTGCGCGCCATCTAGCGTTCTCATTTCTAAACTATCGCAACATGGCGCATCAATTTGCTTGTCAAAACACACGCACACATTTATGCGCATGTCAAATTTTGTTTGGATTTAACGATCGTTTTTCTCAGTAAATAATGTAAATTACTTTCTAAAAAGGTCGAACGCGCAGACATTTAATTATAGAAAAGTGATAAAATGATTCGTTTTCAACAAAGGGTGTCTATGTTTACCGAATTTACGCAAATAAAAATGTATGGAAAGCCTATCGGAACATCCTCCTTAAGGACCTTTTTTCATGCAAACAAAATCCCCCCTTTTCACGGCCGTATATTAGACCTGTAATCTAATTTTCAAAAACCCCTTCTTAGCTCCCTCCATTATAAAAGGAAGCCGTGTGCAAAATTTCACGTTTCTAGTCCTAGTAGTTTCGGCTGTGCGTTGATTGATCAGTCAAGACATTTTCTCCTTTTATACAGGAAAAGTTTTTATCCAGTGCGCAAATTTTAACCATGAATTCAGCATGTCATTCTAGACCCCCTACCGCAGAACATTTTCGCCGTAAGTAATTACCACCGAGCTAGAAATATTGAAACACTCGTCCATATTGTACTTAGAAATAACCACTATCTTTAGTCTTTAGTACGGTGTTTGATAGTTGTAGTGAGAACCACTTTGTTTAGTACCGTGTATGTTAAATTTTGTTATTTTTAGCTCTATTTTTAAACAAGTGCGCAAATTGTAACCATGAATTCAGCATATTATTCTAAACCCCCTAGCGCAGAAATTTTTCGCCGGGTACACAAAAAAAAAACAGCTGTTCCATACATTTTGATCGCGTAGGTATTGTACTTTTCTATGAAACAGCTGTTTCTTTTTTGTAGAACTGGCGAAATGTTATTTGTAGCTTCTTTCATCTTAAAATATTTACTATTTTTTACGACATGCCCCTTTACCTGTGCTCAAACTAATTCTATTGGGTTTTTTTTTAGGTGGGAAATCATCAAATGACTTCTCCTGCTGGGTAGAGCAGAAGGGCGTGTCAGATTTTTACTGACTAAAACCCACCCGTGCTCCCTCAGTTGCTCGTGTGCCAGGGGCGGCGGTAACTCTTTCGAACAACCTGCTCCCCTGGCAGGCATCGGCCCTTGCGGACCCCACCAGTGGTTGCTGACATCTCTGACGGCGCGCGTGGAACACAACGCGCCGTCCCGTCTACCACTTTTCGGCCGCAGGGGATAGGGAGAGCGGCCAACGCTATACCGACACTCCTCTTCCCCTGCGGCCCCACCGCGTCCGCCATGAAACGGTGGCGGCCCCGTCCAGGCCACGGAAGGGAAGAGCGCTGCTCAGAAGCACCGGCACTCCTCCTCTGCCGCAGTTCGTAACTCTCAGCCGCGGTGCCTCCTATTCGACATCGCGGGCCATCTCAGTTGCGGTGCACCTCACCGCAACCTACTTTTTGGTCGCTACGTCATTGGCTTGAAGGCAAAAGCCCTGACGAGCGGCCCCACCTTTGGGTTCCTCTTGGCTTCACCGTGGCTGGCAGTCCACGGCTACTGAGCCCCCCCGCAACGACAAAACGGGAACCCACTCGGGACGAATTCTCTACTGGTTTGAGTTTAAAAATTAAACCATTTTTATCATTCGTTCTTTACGCAAATCGTTCACTACCGCAACACTATTAAGTCTTAATAAGGTTCAAATCAAATCAAATCAAATCATTTATTTTTTGCCTACATGGGTAGGGGTATAGATGTTACAATGTTTTTATAATGTTCTCCATGCTCTGCCTTAACATGGGCATGCAAAATTAAAAATTAAAATATTACTTTCAAAACACTTAAAAATTATTATGACAAAATGATTAAATTGGAAAATCATTTTAATCGTATTTTCAATGTCAAGGAGTATTTAGTAGTCAATAGGTAATTAAATTAATTTCAGAGTAAATAATGGATAAATAACTATAAGTCTATTCATTATTGGCCATAAGGATTCCCTTTTAGATATTCCTTCACACTGTAATACGCTTTATCCGTTAGAAATTCCTTTAGCTTCCGCTTAAATATGTGCGAGTTGTCAATATCTGTAATGCAACATGGCAATTTATTATAAATCTTAGATGTCATGCAATATACACTGGAGTCCATTAAATGAGTTTTGCAGGGTACAGTCTGAACTTTATTTCTGTATCTAGCACTTCGGAATTTTTCATACATATGCATATTACTTTTGACAAAGACTGACATCTCATAAATGAACAGGCTAGGTAAAGTAAGGATCTTAAGTTTTTTGAAATATGGTTCACAGCTATCAGTGGTCTTTAGTCTGCACATTGCCCGTATACACTTTTTTTGGGCTTTAAAAACAGCCTCCCATTCCGTCGAGTTCCCCCAGAAAATTACCCCATACCTCAGCGTGGATACCACGTATGCATGGTAGGCCGTCATGACAGTGGACAAGTTTACAATTTTTGTGAGCATGTATAACATATAGGAATATTTATTCAATTTCAAACAGACAGATTCCGCATGTGATTTCCAATTCAAATTACAATCTACATGCAAACCTAAGAATTTTGTTACATCAACTTCATTAATTTTTGTTCCAGCATAATTTATATTTAAGTCTGTTGGTGGTTTAGTCCTGTTTCTAAAGATCATGAAATTAGTTTTCTGTAAATTAATTAGAAGGTTGTTTGTTCTTAACCAATCGACAATGCGTGCTAATGTGGTGTTAATGTCATTTTCCAATGATGCATAGTCTTTGTTGCAAAATATGACTGTACTATCGTCTGCAAAAAGAATCATTGGAAAGTCCACGGTTTTCGGAAATCATTAATGTAAATTAAGAATAATAAGGGACCTAGGACACTGCCCTGTGGTACGCCATATATCACTTCTAAGTAGTCTGAAACGTGATCAGTTTCTCGCTTCCTATTAGAGCAGAATTTTGTAATTGATGTGGCTTGTTTCCTATTACTTAAGTATGACATAATTAGATCCAGGGCATTGCCACGAATGCCATAAGCATAAAGCTTGTTTTTTAGTGTCATATGGTCCACATAGTCGAACGCTTTGGTTAAATCCATGTATAATGCACAAACAGGTACTTTTTTATCAACACTTTTAGTTACTATTTCAAGAAATTTGTAAATTGCTTTATTAATATTTTTATTTTTCCTAAAACCCATTTGTTCGTCGACTAAAATATTAAATTTTTCAAGGAATTGGTATAAGCTATTATAAATTATTTTTTCGAGAACTTTGGAATATACCGGTATTAGGGCAATTGGTCTGTAACATGACATATCGCCTTTATTATCCTTTTTAAAGAATGGCTTGACTATAGTTTTTTTTAAAGTACTTGGGAAGTGACCATGCTCTATGCAGAGATTAAAAATATGACTAAGTACTGGACTTATTACTGTGCTTACGTATTTCACTATTTTAGTAGCTATGCCATCAAAGCCGGTACTGTTTGTATTTTTAAGCGATTGTATAATTTTGTCGATGTCAAATGGTGTAACAGGATTTATAAATATTGAATTATTTTGAGAGTATGTCGGTTTATGTGTATTGCTACTGTTATTAATTGATGTCATAGGTCTAACTTGGTCAATAAAATATTTATTAAAATTGTGAGCCATGTCAATAGGATTTTTAATTGTTTTCCCCTCAACATTTATTTGCGAGATGTAATTCTTTGGAATGTTCGTCTTGCTCTTGTTAATGACACTCCAGCTAGCTTTAGATTTATTACAGGCAGTGTTTATGTAGTAGTTATTTTGAGACTTTTGTGTTTGTTTATTTATTCGGTTAAGCCTAGACGAGTATATTTTAAATTTGTTTTTGTCTTCAGCAGACTTTGTTTGCCTATATTTCCACAGCAGAACTCGTTTTCGCTTAGAGCAACTCTTTAGCCCTTTACTAATCCATTTTGGCCGCCTTTGAAATCACTTTTTGATTTTTACTATGGGAAAACACAAATTATACAATAGACAGAAAAGTTCATGAAAATCATGAAATGAACTTTCGGGATCGTTATTTTGATAAATTTCTACAAATTTAAGAGAACTCAGATAATTTTTAAACTTTACCATATTTTCTAAACAATAGTCTCGTTTTTCTATAAACCAATGATCAATTCTGGGATTAAATTTAACGGGGCAAGTAACTAACTGGGCTGTGTGATCTGAGAGGCCAAAGTCAAATATGTCACACTTACATCCTTTCAAGTTGTGGATCACGTGATCAATACAAGTTTTGCTTATCAGGCGGGTTGGTAAATTTACAGCCAACTTTAAGTTAAATTCTGTCAGAATGCCTTTATAGGCAGTAGTGATTTTATTGTTTTTCAGTATATCTATGTTTAAGTCACCGCATATTACTAGTTTTTTTGATTTGTAGCAAAATTGACTCAAAATATCGTTTAATTTACCAAAAAACTTTTCGATATCCTCTAAATTATTTTTTGGAGGTCTATATATACAAATAACTATTAATTTTTGATCTAAGAGCTCTATGGCACTGCACTCAATTATATTTATAAGTGAGTGTTTTGTAATCTCGTCTAAAACTTTGAATTTATAACCATGTCGAGTCAATATGCATGAACCTCCGTGTCTGTTTTTCCTAAAACAGGAAGAAGCAAGGGAGAAGGATGGTATGCTAATAAGTGATGTGTCAGAATGAGTCATATTATGTTCCGTAATACAGATAACATCTACATTAAGCTTCATATCTATTAATGCATCTACATTGACAGTTAAAAGGTCCATTTTACTCAGCAGACCATAGGTTATATTATAGTTCTTTGAACTGTCAAGTTACTGAATACGATTAAAAGCCGAACTATAGTTTTTGCCTAGACTTTTCAATTCAAATTCATCAATTTAGCTTACACAAGGTTCTTAAATATACAAGTACAAAGTTGTTTTACATGGTATGAAATTTTCACTAACAGAAGTCTTACACAGATTAAGCAGCGGGTCCCAACCTAGGCACAGCCTGTATCTTGGTGACCCAAACAGTACACATAGTTAATAATCTGCTAATTACAAATTCAGAAGCTCCTTATGATTTAAAAAAATTACAATTATGTGAGAACAAAGAAAATAAATGACAGTTGTATACAAGACATTTAAAGTAAGTGTATGGTGTAAGGGTGTTTACAGATCTTGCGAATGCGCAGCTCGCGTGCCGCCCGCGAGTGACGCTTGTGCTGCGCGCGCATGATGCACCGTAGCTGCATGCGTAGCGCGCGCGTGCAGTTTGCGTCACGTCAGTTCGCTGCTACTTTCAACCCTCACTTTATTACTTGCTTTGACGATAGCGGACAATAACACAGTTGCCACAATCATTACTCCAGCATCAGCTATTTTGTTAGTGAAGTGTTTAGAAGAACAGAAGAAAGTGACGTTGGTGGCAGATTGCATTTTACAAAAGACAGAGTATAGTATCAGAATTGAAAAGCTCACAAAGGAGATGGACCATTTTTGAATGGATGTTGGACCAAGTGCTGACCAACATTGAATCACAGTGCATAATGTTCCTTAGACTAATACTAGTCTGTAACCAAAAGCGCTTCAGAATCTAGCCGAGGAGTATTGAGAAAAAAAAAATGTAAAGGTTTTACATTAAAGATTTTTTTTATTTTTATAAAAGACGGTAAGTATATTGTAAACAATGGATTATATTATTATAACAACACTTAGCTAAGGATAGTCATATAATCAATCAATTATTTATTCGTTAAGTACATAGGTTTACAACATAAAAATAATCCTCTATCATAGGCCCCATTCAACATTAAAATACCATAATCAATCATCATCGTCTTCGCTGTCTATAATTATTGAATCTAAAAATAAAGCAGGGCGCCTCACAACGTCTTCGTTCCTTAGCCCACCCCAAAAACCAAACTAGGCATACAACGTGGGCACAACTGCCGATCGTTCTACGCCCAGTAAAACATGAGCAGTAATAATGTTGAATGGAATCGAGCCCATGATTATTCTTATCAATTAAAATGTAACAATGATACACTTTTCACGATGTATGTCTGCTCTTATTGTGCGCTCGAATTAGTCGCACATTGCTGGTGGGCATGGAAAAATCGGAGAGGTCGTTAAGGCGACCGTTATAGTTTTAGTTTTGAATAATAAATGTCTCCGTGGTGCATATTTACTCGCTGTAATAGCTAGACGCGAGTTTGATTTGGTACGTTCCTACTGCAAAGATAGTCCATTCCTCCGGTGTTAAGATGGGAAATAAAGCAACATTAACCCCCCCTCCCCCACTGAAATATTTTCGAAGTTGGCTCTGTTCCGGTTTACCCTTCTTTAATCAACATACTCTAATGTGCCCTGCCCACTGCTACTTAAAAATCAAAAGTCATTTATTCAAACTAGGCTGAGAGTCAGCACTTTTCGAACGTCAAAATTACATAAGACAGTCCCCCAAAAACGTCCACCCTTCGACACTTCCTAGTGCTTTAGCTGGGAAGAAGAAGTGGCTCAACAAACTCCCCAGCAGCACAGCTGTCTGATAAGTTGGAAGAACTTGATTCTGTACAGTAATAGGTAAGTAATTAAATTTCATAAAAAAATGGAAATTTCAATATTAAAAACAAAAAAATAAAAAATTGGTTTATACAGTCAAATAAAATAAACAATGCTATGGAGTAACTCGTATAACCTGTCAGTAGGTAAGCTAATTCTGGTGAAAGAACACAAACGTTGTCTTGAGTTAATCACAGCGACCAACAATTCTTATCGTTTAAGTAGTCGTTGATTGAATAGTATGCCTTCGAACAAAGATTTGATTTTACTTTAGCTTTAAACGCATTAAAATGTAAATCTAGCAAAGAAGAGGGAAGCTTGTTATAAAAGGTGATACCGAGCCGAACGAATGAGTTATGAACCTTATGAAGCCGGTGAAAGGGACCACGTAGTTTGTCCTTATTTCTGGTATTAATATTATGAATATCACTGTTTTTAGTGTATAAGTGCATATTTTGCCTAATATATAAGATGTTAGCGAAGATGAATTGTGATGCCACCGTGAGAATACCAATATCTTTAAAAAAATCTCTCAGAGAAACTCTAGCATCTAATTGGTAAATTGCTCGAACAGCTCGCTTTTGAGGAACAAAAATATTTTGAATATCAGCGGCTTTGCCCCACAACAGAATGCCGTAGGACATAACGCTATGAAAATAACTAAAATAAACTAACCGAGCCGTTTCATCGTCAGTGTATTGTCTTACTTTTCTGACGGCATAGGCGGCCGAACTGATCCTTCCCGCTAGGCTTGATATGTGTGAGCCCCACTGAAGTTTAGCATCTACTGTTATGCCCAAAAAACTGTCGAGTCTACGGTTTCAAGCACCTCTTTATCTAAGACGATGTTTGGACCAAGATTTCTAACATTCGGTAAGGCGAACTTTACACACTTTGTCTTCTTGGCATTAAGTACTAGGTTATTTGCCGTAAACCAATCCGTAACCATTGAGAGTGCACTGTTTGTGACAAAAATTAATATCACTATTTCAATACAAATATGGATGGTTCGCAAAATTAATAAAAATACCCGAGTACTCCCGGTACGACAATAGGGTATTTTACTCTATATGAGAAAAAATCTATAAATATATTATTAGATAGCTTAGGCAAAAAGCAGTCCGAAAATGTTCGTTTTAGTTCATGAAACGACAAAATAAATTTTAAATTTCAATTCAAAGATTTCAGTTTTTTTTTTCTGTTTTTGAACAGCATAAAATTGTACCCGCCGTGTTATTCCGTAATAACGCTGTTTAAACTAATCAACTGAACAACTATGTACTTTTACTATTTTCGTAACCAATGTAATTTTTATTGAAATATTATCTTACATTCAGGAACAGCAAACCAACGATAAGTAGAATAATAACTATTTTTTTAAATTTATAAACAATTATCATACAAAATATCAGCGCATTTGTTTACACAGGAAGCTGACGTCATACCCTCAGAGCAATATGGCGTCCACTGCGTCCAGCGTTTTCGTCAAATCACGCGCGAAAAATGAAATTGTAAAATGAAAATGCATTTTATCGCACTAATCGATTCAATAAAAAATTGTGTTTTTTAATGGTTTATTACCATTTTAGAATCTAAAAGACACTTTTAAAAAATGGGTCTTATACCCTATTCTGAGTACGACCCTGTTGCATCCGGCACTTAGTGACATCTAGTGTGAGATAGGTAGATACTTTGAAGTTACGTTCGTAACTTCAAAATAAAATCTACAGAACGAGCGAGTAGTTTTGCTATTGACCGGTAGATGAAAAATAAAGAAGTGGGCGGCATCTAACACCCCCTCACCCCGCAAATTGTCACGCATTGTTTCTTAGGAAAATCTGATTACAACAGCTCCTTTTTGTATTTGCTCCGTGGTAACGTATGTCAAAGATTTATGAGTGACAGCCGGGAGCAACGGCTTCCGTCCACGGACCAAACGCGGTAAGCGTAGCTTAACGTGACCGATCGACCCGTGAGGCTGTTATTACTTAGCCACAAGTCCCTCCTATTAAATCAACATATACTACTGAAACAGCAGATATTTGTTTTTGATAACCGACGCAACATTTCTACTTTCGGGGGTCTGGAATTCATGGTAACAGTTTGCACGTCGATGTCAATGCACATCTGTATGTTTGTCAACAGGATAATAGCGTTTGTCGGTAGGTATTGATGAATAGGCCGAGTTCAGTTGGTGTTTGTGTCCGAGCAATTGATTACATTGAAAATAGGACCGTATTATCATAGCCTAGAGTCGATACGAAAAAAACTGCTTTAGGCTATAGGTCAGACCAACAAAGGTCTGAGGGCTATGGTAATACGAACGATCCTAACACGACGTAGCGACCAACGGCCGGCTGCGCCCGCGCCGCGTGTAAACATAACGTAACTCGCTCAATAAGCCACTACTGCACTGTTTTTATTTTCTTATCGAGTGCGAACGAGAGTTGTTTGGAAATGGAAAGTTCAACACAATGTATGTAACTGTACGATAACAAACCATAACATGAAATGGCGGAAAGCGAACCATTGAAATATGGTGTCAGTTTTACTGAGTTGTGACATCACGAGCACTATGTGTACACTTAGCATAATCAATCTAATATCTGGATGACCGAGCGTTGCTCGTTTTCTTTTTTGTTTGACGTTTTTTTTTAAATGAAACCTAGCTAGATCGATTTATCGCCCCCGAAACCCCCTGCATACAAAATTTCATGAAAATCGTTGGAGCAGTTTCCGAGATTCAGATTATGCACAGTTTTGTTTGTTTAACGTTTTCTAAAAATGAAACCTAGCTAGGTCGATTTATCGCACCCGAAAACCCCTGCATACTGAATTTCATGAAAATCGTTGGAGCCGTTTCCAAGATTCAGATTATATATATATAGGGTGACTGGTAATTATGCGAACATAAATGTAGGGAAAAGCAGATTTTTTTTTTCACGATTTCAGGTTTGGTCCGTTAGTAAAAGTTGTTCATAATGATGAGTACAATCATGTGTTTAAATGTCGATCACTAATTACCAGTCACCCTATATATATTCAAGAATTGCTCGTTTAAAGGTATTAGATAAGGTTCCTCTCTGCTGGGACACAGGCTTCCACTCCGTGACAGGGACTTGGCCATAATCCACTACGTGGGTCCAGTGCGGGTTGGTAGGTGCCATAATGTCTTAATTTTTTTGGTTTTAGGACATGCCTGTTTCCTCGGTTTGGAGAGCAGTGGTATTGAAATAATACACAAAGTCAAAGCATAAAAAATATAAACACAAAGTAAAGCCCTTCTGAATTCGATCCTACGACCTGAAACTGTAAGTTGCGTGCGGCCGTTGCCACTAGGCCACCACAGCTCCGCTTAGCAACTTTTAAAAGTGATTTTCTCGTGCTATTTGATTGTAATTGTATGTTGTTACGAATATCATATTTTAAAACCCGTGCAATTTATCCGACCGCGCGACGCAAAGGAGGGTAATGTGCTTATCCGCGTATGTATATATGTTTATTCCTTTGTGACACTCTAGAGACCAATCGCGCGGGCCGATTTTGATGATGCCTACGTCAATCCATTTGTCATATCCTTGCGAGTGTCACTAAAAATATGACAGTAATTAAAATGCATTAAGGAACGGGCAGACGGCATAATGCGAAACAGAAAAAAACGAAAGTCGTCAAACTATGTCAACAGGGGAATAATTGGATAGGTCTTTGAAAATTATATTTAGGTTTGTGAAATAACTTTTTTTATTTTTAATGACCATTAACCTATAACGATTTAAAGTTAGTTAGCAACCATTGTAACTAAAATTTTCTAAACTTATAGTAAAGTGGTGATAAAGTTCTAATATAATCGTTTAATAAATAGGTCTTATTGACGTGAAAAATAATAACTAATAACTAAAAAAGTTAATCAAAAGGAAACAAAATACCTGACTGCGTAAAAAGTGAACTTTGAAAAAGATGAAAACAAGAAAATTTTATTCTAAAAGGTTGACTATTACACTTAATACTATAAACAATACAGTCAGACGCTTCTTCTTACTTTTAACAATCCACAGTTGGGTTTTTCGAAAAATCTAGTTCTTATTTCTTAGTAGACTGTATCCATATTATGGCTAATCATTATTGCCTTGGATTTTTTGACCTATCTTCAAATAAACATTGAACTGTTGTTTGTATATTCAATTATAATATTGTTGTGAATGTGTAAGCACAGTGGAATGAAAACAAAGATCTGTATCGAATTGTGATATTGGTGAATGAGTTATACAATACAGTGGAGGGGATGTGTATGATGTGTGGTTGTGTTCCGCAGGGACCTGGCGGCGCGCAACTGCCTGGTAGGCGAAAACCACCTGGTGAAGGTGGCGGACTTCGGGCTGGCGCGGCTGATGCGCGACGACACGTACACAGCGCACGCGGGCGCCAAGTTCCCCATCAAGTGGACAGCGCCTGAGGGGCTCGCCTACAACACCTTCAGCACCAAGTCCGACGTGTGGGCCTTCGGCATCCTGCTGTGGGAGATCGCCACCTACGGCCTGTCGCCCTACCCCGGCGTCGACCTGGCCGACGTCTACCACATGCTCGAGAAGGTACCGCCACCACACATGCTTACCGATATACTCACTGTCATAAACAACACGTCACCACATTGTCTGTCGCCGCACGCTGTTGACACATTCTTCTCACGTAAACAAATCAAATAATTTAGTCATTTCAATAGTTTATTATAATAATATTTGAAAAATAAAAAAAAAAAACAAACGAACCCGCGTCCCGTGCCCAACAACTCCCATTCGTTTAACAAAGTGTTAGCTTCAAAACAACAAAGTACTATACGTTTTTGCATTTCATAGAATGGAAACTGCTTCGGTAGTTTAACAAACATGTTGCGTAACATGCTCCCATTGTGGCGGCGAGGAGGAGCCCGGGGGCCCCGGCGGCCCCAGGGCCCACCGGCTAGCAGTGCGTGGCGTCCGTGCACAGGTGCTTCTTGCAGAGCGTGCACTGCGGCCGGCTCACAGCGATGCGTGAGAAGATCTCGGAGGCCGACAGCTCCTTGCTGAGCTTGCTGCACATGGAGTACGAAACCGTCTTCTTGGAGAAGTCCTTGGCGGGCACGCATGTGCGCGCGCGCACCGGCCCAATCTCCTGCCCCGTCTCCACTGCAACACACGCGCGCGTTACATATACACTCCCACGCATACCGCTTACAGGGTACAGTCGGACACTCACCTAGCTTGGCTGACTCGGAGGTGATGACGATGCACAGGAACGCCATCCCGGGAATGTAGCAGTCGATGTTAGGGACCTGCGCAGACGGGTGGATTATTAACGAGCAGCGCACGCGGGCGCAGGGGCCAAAGGTTCAGGCACTCACCGTGATGTTGGCGTAGTCTGGGTGGTCGGGGTCCCAGCAGCCGGGGTGGTCGAACGACAAGCAGTTGTAGCACTGGATGCCCTTCGTGGTCGGGGACACGAACTTCTTGGGCTTCATCTTTTTGTGTTTGCCTGGAAATAATGTCACTCACTTTAAATTCTATTCCGATTACAAGAATTCCTGAGGTCAGGTTATTTGTCATTTTGAAAATGTCCCCATTTTATCGATAAATTAAAAAAAAAAACATTAAATTACACAGAAAGAAAAACATTAGTCATAGCAACAGTTTTTAGGCGCGGTGTCTTACCTAGCACGGCGACGGAGAATAGCAGGAAATATACGATAGTGTTCTTGAGTGCGATCATGTTTGCGTTGGCGTGCGCTAGCGACTGTGCCGAGGAAGTGGCGCGCGCCGCGTTTATACCCGTCGCGCACGCGCACAGGGTGCTGCCCCAGGCGTCATCAAGCGCGCAGCCGCGCCGCGCCCGGCCCGGACGAGCCCCGACTAGTGTCGCACGACACAGCACGTGAAGGTCACCACCGGCAGGCTGCTTCCTCGGCCCTGTTTACTAAACACGCGCGTCCACAATGTACTATGTGTAAACTGCATACATTCACGTTAACGGATGCTAGTATTTCCGCGACGGACTTTCGTCCAGTGTTCTACAAACGATATTACTAATCCACGCCCTTACTGACAATAGTGATCTATTATTATCCGCCGCCACTCCGATGTCGATCAGTTTTTTCCTCAAATCTAATTAAATAACCGTTTAACATGTTATAAATCATGAGTAGAATATAGTATCCCGCTGTATATATGAGCGGTGACAAGAGCGAGACGTATTTGTTTGTGTATATTTGTTAGCTTATTGTTTATATGTGACTATACTAACAGCTCAGTTATGCGCGCACGCACCTGCAGACCGCCCCCCGTCCCGCGCTGCACTTCTTACGAAATTCACCCTTCGTACAATTCATTGACCATTACCATTGAGTCGTTTTATAGATACCATTAGCGCGTCTAACGGTATGCTCTAATCTATAGAAACAAATATTAATAGATGAAGCATGGTTGCTTCACCTATTAATATATAATATATGTCTATAATAATATATTTGTGCTCCTTTTTACGAAACCTCCGCGGACGGAGGAGTATGGAACTTGGCACAGTTAAAGTTTATATGGAGAAGGAGGGCACAAAAATAATGCTTTTATATAATAATGCATTCCATACACGTTAAATTAATAAACTAACATGGTGTCATTTCGACCACTGGGGGACCACTAGTAACAATAGAATGGTGTCAGTGGCAGAACTGTCGCAGACTGGTGAGTGCTCCGAGTTGTATTCGTCGCTTACCTGGTTCTCAGCACTTCGTCTAGCTTTCTGAAATGTTTAACGTAATAGCAAAACTCGCCTATAAAGTT
This sequence comes from Polymixis flavicincta, assembly GCA_949987655.1. Taxonomy (NCBI): domain Eukaryota; kingdom Metazoa; phylum Arthropoda; class Insecta; order Lepidoptera; family Noctuidae; genus Polymixis; species Polymixis flavicincta. The sequence continues at coordinate 510,935 of OX465171.1, read as the reverse complement.
CCCACTGCTGGGAGGCAGGCCTCCTCTCTATGACAGGGAGTGGACCATAATCCACCACGCAGGCGCAGGCGGTAGATTGCATGTCTTCGAATGTTTGGTTCTAAGACATGCCCGTTTCCTCACGATGTTTTTCTTCACCATTTTGAGACCAGTGGTTATAAATTATATACACAAAGTTTTTTTTTTTTTTTTTTTGGGTGGGAAATCATCAAATGACTTCTCCTGCTGAGTAAAGCAGGAGGGCGTGTCAGACTTTTACTGACTAAAACCCACCCGTGTTCCCTCAGTAGCCCGTATGCCAGGGGCCGTGGTATCTCTTTCGAACAAACCCGCACCCCTGGCAGGCATCGGCCCTTGCGGACCCCACCTGTGGTTGCTGACATCTTTGACGGCGCGCGTGAGGAACACAACGCGCCGTCCCGTCTACCACTTTTCGGCCGCAGAGGATAGGGAGAGCGGCTGACGCTATACCGACACTCCTCTTCCCCTGCGGCCCCACCGCGTCCGCCATCAAACGGTGGCGGCCCCGTCCAGGCCACGGAAGGGAAGAGCGCTGCTCAGAAGCACCGGCACTCCTCCTCTACCGCAGCCCGTAACCCTCAGCCGCGATGCCTCCCATTCGACATCGCGGCCCACCTCAGTTGCGGTGCACCTCACCGCAACCTACTTTTTGGCCGCTACGTCAATGGCTTGAAGGCAAAAGCCCTGACGAGCGGCCCCACCGTTGGGTTCCTCTTGGCTTCACCGTGGATGGGAGACCACGGTTACTAAGCCCCCCCGCAACGACAATGCGGGAACCCACTCGGGGGGGATATACACAAAGTTAAGTGCCTGCCTGAAATATTCAATTATGTGTTATAGGGTCTTGTAGCTAAGCCATAACAGCCGCACTGGTCGATCGAAAAGGTTAAGCTATGTTAGCCGCGGTTTTTTCGTGCATGGGTGACATACTAAACCGTAGGTCCCGGCTGGCATTTGTAGATCTTTGACAGTCGTTACGAGTCGTCAGAAGGCCGAAAGTCTGACAACCAGTTTTACTAAAGGGTATTTCCCCATAATTGGGATGTTGAGGTCAGATAGCTAGTCGCTCTATGTAAAATACTGGTACACAGTTGCATCTGGTAAGACTGGCTGCCGATTCTAAAATAGTTGGGAAAACGCTAGGCAGATGATGATGATGATCATAAAGGGTCATAAGCCCGAAAATCTGACAATCAGTCTTACCGAGGGGTATCGTATTACCCAGTAACCGAGCGTTTTCCTGTAGGACCCGTACTCCAGTCTACCAACAATTGCTTGAAAAGTAAAAGTTACCCTGAATCATCTTGTTGGAGTGGTGGATATTAATAAATTAGGCCAGTAGTCATATTAATTTATTTTTCAACAGACTTGCTCATAAAATGGCTCTAATTTCACCGTAATTAGGGACATAATGACACCTATTATCAAACTGTGACTTTTTCATTACTATTATTCACTAGTGAGTTATAGCTTTTTTTTTGTTGGTTGAGATGCTTTGTTCTTAAAAAGTTTCGATACAAAAAAGGTTGTGCTCCATAGTACAAATAAATTAATATAAAATAAATAAAACTTTCACTCAAATATAACTTTTGTTTTTTTCTGTAATAAAGAAAACTTTGAATTCCCCATTTGTACGTGGCTAAAGCCCTATCCGCGAAAAGCAAAAAAATCGTCATTCTTTTAGGCCACGTTCCGAGTTACAATAATATCGATATGACCGCGCTCACACACGACGTCCCACGAATCGCCATGACATGCGCCATTTTCTCAAAAATGACAGTTGTGCTGTTTTGTTTTTTTAAGTCACGTCGAATCTTTAGTTAATTTAGATTTATTTGAAATAGTGTTTTTGTGGTGTATACAAGTTTAATATGGTGAATATATGTTTTAACGTTGAGTGAACACTTTTATCGCGATCACGAGCGTTCCGTATTGATGACAAAAATGACGGTTCTTAGCTGTCAGAATCGTGATATCTAAGTGAGCACTCACAGCGTTATTTTTCTAATTCGGAATGCGGCCTTAGTATAAGGCCGATCGCCATTTTTAGATGCGCGCGCATTGGAAAACTGATTACTTTTTCCCGCCATTGGCAAAAAAAAAACTCAACTCGTTTTCATTGTTGAAATTATAGTTATTAATTCATTAAAATGACTACAAGTACTAGTTATGAAGAAAATTATGTATGTTGTAACACCGCCCGATATAAGATGTGAAGCCCTTAACGTTATGGAAATTTTACTACCTAAAAACTCCAAGGACAAAATGATTTTTTAGTATTATTTTCTTCACAAGTGTGTTGAAAAACGTCGTATGATACACGTGTCTATTGATGATTACCGTCCTCGGCTCTCAATGGCGCCTCAGCGGTAATCACCAACCTTATACACTTGTACCATAATGTACTATTATTACTTCCAAAAAATAACTTTAACATTTTACATATTAAAGCAAGCGACGCCATGACAGACATTTTTTTTTTATGATACAGCTTAGAGGGCGCTAATATTGCCATACTATAAATCAAGATTATCACATTTACCACAGATTACAACATGCCTCCTTAAATTTATAATCTTGAACTTTTACATTGTTGTTAGAAAAATTAAATTAATTTTAATCCTAACCTGTTTTCAAAAATTTGGTTTTGTCTAAACTTTTAGTTAACATGTCTGCTAAGTTCAATTTTGTATCAATTTTTACAATATCAATTAAACCCTTTTTATAGTTTTCATTTATATAGTGATACTGAACTTCGATATGCTTTGAATTTTTTGTAAAATTGCCATACTTAGCAATTGAAATTGCACCTGAATTATCTTCTTAAAATTTTATAGGTTTATCAAATTTGACATTGAATGATTCACTCAACAAGTTTCTAATGAAAATTACTTCTGTTACTGCTTCTGACATAGCACTATATTCTGCAAAAGTTGCACACTTAGTTACTGTACTTTGTTTATGTGTTTTCCAAAAAAAATAGTTTCCAAATAATCTAATTTCAAAACCTGTTGTAGATTTTCTATCTACATTATCTCCTGCATAATCAGAGTCTACCATACAATCTAATGTTTCAGAGTTTACATTATCATATGTTAACTTTAAATCCTTAGTCTTAAACAAGTATTTTAAGATTCTCATGGGATATTTGTAATGTGTTCGGTCATAACAACTTTGATATCGACTTAAGTAATTAACACTGTATGCTATATCTAGCCTAGTGCCAGTACTAATATACAATAATTCGCCAATTATATTTCTAAACTTTATACTGTCATCTACTTCTCTAGCTTTTTCTAATTTTAAGTTTGTTTCCATTGGAATATCATATAAGTTACTATTTTCCAGATTATATTTTACAGCCAAAGATTCAATATATTTTGTGTGACTTAAGGTCATTTTATTTTTATCGTCATTATAATCAATATCTATGCCAATATAACTTAATTTTTCCTAGTTCTTTTATTGCAATTTTTTTCATTATGCTAGTTTTTACCTTTTTTATTTTATCTTTATCTTTACAACAAATTAGGAGGTCATTAACGAATATTAGTATATTATTGGATCTTTGATTGCTTTGTTAACATATAGACAGTAATCATAATTATTCTCTCAAAATTTAGTTTTTCAATGAATTTGTTGAAACAATCATACCATACTCTAGGGCTCTCTCTGAGACCATAGAGTGCTTTTTGCAATTTGTAAACTTTATTATCTCCAGTTTCATAACCTTTCGGCTGATTTATAAATACTTCTGACTTAACATGACCATTTAAAAATGCTGTCTCAACATCCATTTGTTCTATAAATAAATTATGTTGACAACTGTATGCTAATAAAATTTTCAATGTTTGCGTTTTTCCAACTGGTGAATAAACATTTTCAAGATAATCCTTTTGCTGGAATCCTCGTACTACTAATCTAGCTTTATAAACATTATTACTTTTAATTTATAAGACCCATTTGACATCAAAAACTTTTTTATCTTTTGGCCGTTCAACAATTTGCCATGTGTTATTTTTGTTTAAGCTATTTATTTCTGAGTCCATCGCTACCTGCCATTTCTTATAATCGTGGGAGCTCATCGCCTCCTCAAATGTATTTGGTACATTTGCATCAATGTAATTTACATAATAGTCCAGTCATTATAGTAAGTTCACCTCGGAATTCGAGATACCCAGCTGTAAGTCTGTAAATACTTCTATATTGACACCCTAAAAGTTGTTTCAAAACCTCTATATGGTAGGGTGTACGCAACTATTAAATTTCAAGGTCAAAGGTCACAAAAATCGGTTTTTAGCCCTTTTTTTGTAAATATCTCATTTCCTATGGGTTTTTTGCTATTTGTATTTATTATCAATATTGTAGAATACAAAATTCTCTACAAATTTTGTTTAAAATTTTTTTTAACGTTGAACCGTTTTCGAGATAGAGGGCGGAGAGCGCGCGGTCACAGGATCACTTCAGGTCAACCGGTGCCTCCGGTCGAAAACGCGCCATATATAGTTGATGAACTATCGATAAATCAATGATTATAAATATTTGTCAATTTTTACTAACTATTATATTATATTTTATCATATTTTACCACTTTTACCACTTTTAATTCAGTATTAATTTATTTAACAACACTTACCTGCCTATGTAATTGCAGAATTGTTAATGAATATATAGGAATTATATTTGAATTTTGACCTAATTAATATTAATAACTTCTTACATGATGAAAAAAAAACAAATAAATTATGATGTAATGTTTTTATTAAAAAATATCATTCAATACATTTTTTTTTTAAATAAAAAAATGAAATAAAGTGCACAAAAACTACAATTTATAATTTTAATCATCTTCTTCCTCTTCATCGTCGTCTTCCGGCTGATTTTTTTTTTTTCAATAATACATTTTTCTTTTTAAATTGTTTAAACAGTCAAATAAAATAAATAATGATATAGAGTAACTCATATGCGTTTGGTTAATGTTTAATGCGCCAAGTTATTAATTCCCGGTGTTCCTGGTAAATCGGGTTTTTTTTTTAAAAATATATAATAAATAAGCCGCTTCCATACTTTCGTAGATAGAAAATAAATTTAGGTAAATATTATGCATCCGAATATCCGATCTCTAGTCATGAGTGAAGACTATACAACATACTGTAACATACTCTTGCTATGACGTCAGCGAGAGTATGTCTATGTAACTTGTCTGTATATTGTGATATTGTTTACTAATACAGTTTTCTTTATATTAACGCGCCATGTAGGAATTCTCAATAGGAATGTAGTCATTGAATACAATTGATTGATCTCCATTGTTTGTACATAATTGTGTTTATAATATTTACGAATATTTCGCTTCTAACAAAAGAATTATACGAAATTGGTGAGCCTTTTGTTTTAATGACATCATGTATAGCGTGTGTTTGATGTGACATGTACGATCGGCTGAATAAAAATACTGCATGCAATCAACATTATATATTTAAATCCATAATATAAAATTGTTTTAATTTTTTTTTTACATTTCCTATCTTATATATTTATCACAATAAAAATAAAAAAATGATTTTTTACTATTATTAAAGATTCAGATTATTTAATTGATTTAATTTTTATAAATATTTAAACGACTACATCGAAGTCTTATCGCATCCAGCAAGTACCAGCGACTTTAGCGATGTTATCGCCCCAGCGAGCTATGGGCTTTCCTCTCTTTCTTTGGTCTGATGGGTCTGGCCACGACGTTACTCTTGAAGTCCAGCGTTCGTCTTTGAGTCTTGCAATATGCCCAGCCCATCGCCATTTTAACTTTTGCGAATAATTTGGGGGCATCTATGACTTTTTTGTTGAGTCTTATACGAAAGTGGGGTATCTTTTGATTTTTCGTATTTTCATGACCCTGGTCATGAAAATACGAAAAATCAGTAAACATGCAGCTCAACTGCATGTTTACTGATATGCGTGCACTGATTGGACAGGTCCACTCGATATGTGTGGTTATTTCCTCAAAAGACCATTTCAGACATCAATCCATATGGTCTTCACATGATCTAACCAAAATTATGTAAAAGAGACTGATTTGTACAAACCTACTAACAGAAATAATTTATCAGCTAGTAGACGTGAGATGATGTGTACCTATGGTTGCAGGGCTACCGCATGGAGTGCCCGCCGGGCTGCCCGGGCGCCGTGTACGAACTGATGCGTGGCTGCTGGCAGTGGAGCGCGGCCGAGCGGCCCTCCTTCCGGGACATCCACCACGCGCTCGAGCACATGTTCCAGGACAACTCCATCACCGAGGGTAACTATCACCACGCCTTCTTGAAACGGCCTTGTATACTTATTTACAGCCCTGTACTGTCCTCCCATACCAACTATCACTGTAATTTGAAAACATTGAAAAAGCCAATTATTTTTAAAAGAGTAATCGTGGAGAACCTTGCCGGCTCTTCTCCATAGGAAGCGACAAATATTGGAACCGTGAACCTAGATTCTGACGTTTCATAAGTGCCCATGCAGGTTTATGAGAAATAAAATATTTTGATTTTGACTTTAGCAACACATCGTCAGAGCATTTTTTTTTTAATTATACCATTTACAGCCACATTTGTATTATGAAAGCATCGATCAGGTAGCCCACGTCCCCGCGGGCGTATCTATGTTCTATGTTGGTAGGTGTGGTTTCCGGACTTTGTCCTTAAAGTGGCCATTGTGCGTGGGCCAAAGCGGCCGTCTCTTCCCTCCAGATGTTAACTATGTCTCCTGGCCTGTTGAGAACTAACATCTGGGTGCACGGGGTCTTCTTCAACGCACTGCTCAGCGCCGACAATTGAAAATTGAAAATCGAACACCGTGTTTTTTTTAGCGTTGAGACTCACTCGCGCTTCACTCTTTTGGATTCTCAATGTTCGGTTCAACACTTAGAGTTGAAAACCCGCCGCGATTTTATTACTTCCGTGTGAATGTGGGCTCGGTCAGAAGGTTGACGCTACATGCCCAATCCATAACGTAGATGTCTATGGAGAAGAACGAGCAGGAAACTAAAAGGACACTCTTTTAAATCAAGATGTTTCAAAATGCTGGGTACGTTGTTCTTGATGCTTCTGTATATGTGAGAAAAAATTTAAAAAAAGAAATAAGAAAGTTAGCCCTGTAAGTTAGGAGATAACTAGTCTCAACCGACGGTGCCCGTTCACGAACATGGCAAATGTTATAACTAGTCTCAACCGACGGTGCCCGTTCACGAACATGGCAAATTTTATGTTAAGTATGACATTTAAGTCAAACGTGTCAAACTGATGTCTACATCTTTTAATTATCTATGCAATCCATACATGGTACCTAATCGCCGTCCTAGTGCTTGATAACCAACCGACTATTTTTTTGGAAAACATTATTTTTACAAACCTTTTTCTGGAGTATACATTACTAAGCCATTTTCTCAAAAAATGGTCGGTTGGCTATCAAGAACAAGGGCGGCGTACTCTATCTTTCATTGTCATTTGCATATATTTCTCATACTTAAAGATTGATTTATTTAAAACCATGTTTGGTAGTGTGAAATTAATTTTACAGTAGTTTGAAAATAAAAACCGCTCCACATTAATTTGAATCAATCTACAAGCATGGAAAATGTGCACATTTAGTCCCGTACAGAACCTCACTCAAGACTCAAGCATTACTTAAAACTAGTTTCAACCAATCAAATGGCTTAAATCTAGTTTTAAGTAATGCTTGAGTATTGAGTGACGTTCTGTAATACGGGCCTTAGTCTCTCAGATTGTTTGTAAAGGATAATTTAGTTTTCAATGAAACAAGCTTTTTGTTGAATAACCAATTTATTTGTTTGTCCACGTATACAGTACCCACTCTTGTCACAAGAAATAACAACAATGCACAAGAGTCTTGTGCACATTTTTCACAAAGTCAAAGGATTTATTTCAAATGGGCACTTATAAAGCACTTTTGAGTGTCAACATTTACATTAAGTATAATTGATTCTAGTCGCCCCTTCCAAAATGTAGTTTATTATGGAGAACAATGGGCAAGAAACTTCACCGTTACTCTTTTAAAATGTTTTATGTACTCGTACAATATTTAATATACATTCATCGTTTATTATCTGCGAAAACGATGCACCCAGAATAAAATTACCATACCAAAATAGGTAATTTGATTTCGTCCATTTCTTTTGACAATTTTCGAATTTGACATTTGTGATTTTTTCTAAAAAATTATAAAATAAATAGTTAACAAAAAAAAAAAAAAAAAAAAAAATGGCCCATGTTTTAAGTCTTTAAAATTAAACTAAAATAATGAAAATAAAATTAGAAATTAAAAATAGCTACTTCAAACAAATAATCTAATAAGTTTAGTACTTTTGTAGAGACATCTAGTACGTTCTACGTAAACTATTTGCCTCAAATTTAAAGAACATGATACATAGATGGCGCACCCAAAAGCATGCTCTGGGCATGAAGCTAACTTTACCCCCCCTGATCAGGTAATTCTATATAGACGACTCGTTTAAGACCGATTCGCAGAGTACTAACATAGAAAACAAAGTGCGAAATATAATAATGTAAGAAAGTCGTAAAAGAATACTAAAAAAGATGAATGTTTCTAATAAACAGTATCCGCTTCTATAACAAGTTGCCAAAGTCAGTTACAGAACTAGCGATGGAAAGTTTAAAACGCACATCAAACGTGTCCTCTCGCGAAGAGGGAGGCGGCGCACGTGAGGGAGAGGCAGCATATGCGCCCTCGCGACCCCAGCCGCCGCAGGATACGGAGACGCCCTGGGCGTCGGGAATCCCAGGCCGATTTCCGGCCACCGTAGGCATGGGCTTGCGGACGGCGAGTAATGGGTAGCTCGCTGTCCGGTAAGGACCAAGCCCAAGTCGACGGCGCGTTGTGTTCCACGCGCGCCTCAAAGAGATGTCAGCGCAAAAAATTATGGGGCCCGCAAGGGCCGATGCCTGCCAGGGGTGCGGGTTTGTTCGAAAGAGACACCACAGCCCCTGGCATACGGGCTACTGAAGGAACACGGGTGGGTTTTAGTCAGTAGAAGTCTGACACGCCCTCCTGCTCCACCCAGAGCGGGAGAAGTTATTTGATGATTTCCCACACAAAAAAAAAAAAAAAAAAAAAACGCGTCCTTATCAAAAAAGCATATTATAAGATAAAAGACTACGTTGAAGACAGGGAAGTTTGGCATTAATTCCTTCTGCACATGTGGCTTCCCCGGTACCTCATTAACTGCATATCTATGTGAAAGTCTATTAACTGCTCTCAAATACAATGTTCTTTTTTATTCTTTTTATTTTTACAATGCTGACGTATTCTCGTCATTAATTGACATCATACATCAATTTTATTTAGGTTCATTTTATTTATGTAGATTATTTTACATGTTGTGAATGAGAGAACGTTGTAGGCCTTACTGACTGTAGATTTGTAGACGATTTTCTATTCTATAGTCGTCTAAGTACCTGGTACTTATTGACAGGCCTGCGCTGTCCTCCCATACATTTTATCTCTGTAATTTGAAAATATTGTTAAAGCCAATTATTTTTAAAAGAGTAACCGTGGAGTTTTTTGCCGGCTCTTCTCCATAGGAAACAAAAATTTGGAATTGTTGTTATGGGCCTGGGAATATTTTGATTTTGAATGAAAAAGAAGCGTGAGTACAGTATCAGTAATAAACAGATACTATACTACCCGGAATCAAATCCAGGGTTAAGACTAAGCTCAACAGTAGCGCTTGCAATTTTTATACCACAGAGGCAGTCCTTAATTCTCCTAAAATACACACATCAAAAAAAACTTGTGATCACTAGCATAAGCTGATTTTTTTTAAATTGAACTTTATCAAGAAAAAAAAATTTGTTGTGTGTTTTCTTTAAATAAAAATACCCGGTATGAAATAAAAAAATTACAATTTTTATAAAAAAAAGAGTACATAATCATAATGTACTTGTAACAGAAATTCGGAAGGCGGTGACATATAATTAAATACATATCCAAAGTCACCGACTTCCGAACTTAGTTATTGGGGTTGGACAAAGCTAGTTTATTATTTTTTACTTTGCGGTTTATTTTTTTTATTAAAAAGTTTTTATTTTATAATTTTTTGTGGCTATAATCTACTAATTACTACATGCTTAATTTTTGATTTAATACACAACTCAGTATTAAAATCTGTGAGTAAACAATCAATCATCCCCCGTTTTCTTACCCTTAGGGTTGGAATTTTTCTTATATGGGACCAACTTCAAGGTATACCCTTTCCAATAAAAAAAGAATTATCAAAATCGGACTACTCTGGAAAAAGTTATGTGGTCATACATTAAAAAAAAAAATATATACGCTTCGAATTGAGTAACCTCCTCCGTTTTTTCGTCGGTTCAAAAAGACTGCTTAACCAAACTTAAACAACAATTTATTAATAAAAGGTGTATAACTCCTCCTGGGCATGCTGAGAATCAAGTTATCCAGCATTTCTTGGGGTAACCTGTCCCATTCTTGAATAACAGCTTTTCTGAGCTCTGGGGACGTAGCTGACGCACAGTATTTCGACTAGAACAAGCTAGCGGGACAAAATTCATGACGTCGTTTCCAGGAATTCGTGATAACAACTTGTAAACAACTGTTCCCAGGTAAGGAATTCTAAGAAATAATTTGTTTGTCACCTCATTAAGTAATTTTGTGGAGGGGTTAATTAAAAAAGTAGTGCAATTTGCATTTACAAAATAGTTGTATTTTTAGCAAACTTGTGACAACGTCTCCTGAAATTGATAGTGAAGTGAAACGTTTTTTTAATGATGGATTCTACTGTTAAAGGTATGTACTTACTCTTTTAACTTGTTTAAAGAAAAGACATGTATCTTTTTGTCGTAATATGAGTTTTATGTATGTTAAAATAATCACACATAATTTTCCTTAATTTTAAACTTTAAAGGGTTGTAACTTTTTTTATCCAAATGTACCCAGCTTGATTCTTCTGTATGTTATAATTACAACATTCAAGCATAGATTCATATATATTGTAGCTCCTGAAAAGGCCCGCAATAAAAAATATTTACTTTGTTTCAGAACGAGTGGTAACTATGACAAAATTGGAGTTTTTCGAAGAATGGTTAAAACACGATAAAACTGAAAGGAATAGTCGCATTTTTTATTATTTATGTGTACAACATAATATATCAGATGCTTCTGAAGATTCCCTGAGGAAACTTAACATGAAAATTTCGGGCATTTCATCAAAATTGTACGAAAAGTGAACATCTTCTAAATGTACTAAGGATACATTTCTCAACAAACATAAAGATTGGTTAAAAGGACCCGGTTTCGAAGTGTTTGTGTGTGTGGACCAGCCGTGCCCTTCAACATCATCGGGGGTTCGTTCTGTAGGGCGACCCCAGAAGTCCTTTGATGAATCATCAAAAAAACAAAAAGACGGAGAGTAGACGATCTTGTGGCATCGCGAAGTGCAAATGAATTTAGTGAGGGGGAATATTCGTTATCAGAAGATTCTAGCGAATTGGAGAGTGGTGATGAATCTTCTGATGATGACTATTAGTTTGACTTGTTAGAATAATTATCTTTTAACGTTAATATGTTTACCTATTTTATTATGTAGTCATTTCTCATTATGTTTTAGTTTTAATTCCTATAAAATGGATGTCACATTATTGTGGTTAAATCATTCTTATTTTAATTTTGTATGATTTTCTTTTAAGAGTTATTTAATATTTATAGATAATTGTTGTTGTTCTTGGACTATTATTGTATATTATTTGATAGAATAAACAAAGAAAGTTTTTTTTTTTTTTTTGTAAAAATGTATAAAAATATAAGTACAATAAAAATATGAATGAATGAATAATGTTGATAAATGATGTTGTTGTATGTAGCAATATATGTATATATATAGTGCCTTTCAGGCATAAAAGTAGGCAGACGCGTGCTCTATTGGGTTTAAGTCAAGCGAGCCGGCAGGCCAGTCTAACCTTGTGATGTCGTATTCTCGGAGAGCAGCATTGACTTGTTGAGCTCGATGGGCGGGCACATTATCATCGACCAGTACAAATGTGCCCATGGTTTACTCGGAATGGTCTGACAATTACATCAATAGCAACTGCTCTATACATGTCTGCTGTCATGATGCCTCGATAAGGGATCAAAGGCGTTCTAGCTCCAATTATAATACCACCCCAAAAGGACACTGATTTCACGCCTTGCTGAACTGTTCCAGTGGCAGTTCTGTGACTTTCACGGTCTCCTGGTCTTCTCCAGATACGGACACGTCGGTTATCTGGATGAGTACTGATTGGCGATTCTTCAACGAAGAGACAGTTTTGCCAAATGTTTTCATCTTCATTTTGCTGAAGCCTAGCCCACTGCAATCTCCATCATTGTCGTTGCCGGGAATTCAGAGGAGCTCGTCAAGACCTTCGTGGTCGTAATCCAGCCTGGTGCAAGCAATTCCGAATGGTGTTCCGAGTGCTTACTTCAAGCCCAGAGGCGGCCAGAACTTCTGCTTTTATTTTAGTAGCGTTGAATGTTGGGTCACGGGCTGTGAGCAATCCAATAAAGCGCTTTTGGACAGCAGTCAAAACAGTTGGGTGACCACTGTGGGGTCGGTCAGTAAAATTACCCATCCCGTGGTACCTCTGCAACGTGGTCACGACACAGGATTGGGATATAGCAATTCTGCGTACTATTTTTCTCGTGGGCTATCCTTCTTCTCTCAAAGTTACTATTATTGCTCGTCAAATTTCTGATAATCCTCTTGTCATTATTTTAATCACAAGTTTCCGCGAAAAAGTATTTTAAATCCGTAAAAATTGACTAAATCAGATTTTTGAATGACCTGGGACTGAAAGCCTTTTTATATGGAAAATAAATTGAACTTTTTATTGTTTTATATTCTAAATTTATATTTTTAGGAAAGAATTTAAAAAGAAGAAGAAGAAATCATAATATAATCTAGTGTAATAAAAAAGATTTATATTTTTCAAAGTGATCGCAAACTTTTTGATGTGTATATGTTCAATATTGTATTATTAGGTGTTAACTTGTTCTATTATAACTGAAATATTATGATTGGTTTTTAATCAATAGTGCTCCTTATGTTTTGAGTTGAACAACACGATTACTGATAAATGTGTGGTGGTTCTTAACTCTGTCACCAACCTACATGGTTGTCACATGATCTGACCAAGATTGTTGGTTACTTTAAAGTAGACTGTGAACTCTGGGTTTGTTTCGGCCTGTTTTCTCAGATTAGTCAGATAGGAAATGCCGACCTTATCTGGTTTTTAAAATATGATTGACTTGTTATTAAAGAAATAAAATGATTTATCATTAATAACTTTTAAGCGGGTTGACCTATTTAAATGAAATAAATGATATACGGGTTCTGACTATATTTCCAATACCACAACTTTTATATTAATTCCACAGAGGTTGAGAAGCAGCTGCAGGAGGGCGGCGGGTCGTGCCCGGGCGGCACCCCGCAGATGTCGCTGAAGAAGACGGGCCTCGGGGGTGCAAGCGGGGGCGCGAGCGAGGCGCGTGCTGTGCAGATGCGTCGCCCCACCAACCGGCGCGGCAAGCAGGCGCCCACGCCGCCGAAACGCACCAGGTCATCACCACGCACTATATCTTGCAACCACCCCCACGTCACATTCATTCACACCGATCCAACTTGTCCGTTGCTCAGTGTTGCCAACTGTGATCTTTAGTCAGTAGCTTGACTATTGCAAAAAGTTGCTTGATTGTCAGATTTCTTTGATAAAAAAATGGCTTTAAGAACGTAAATGCCACTTAGTTGTACGTTAAATTAATAATTGACTGATTATAACAATCGTGTTTCAAATCAAAATCAATTAAATAATTGGTAATCATTTTTATTATTGAAATAACAACTTGGCAAAATGTTTCTTAATCAATAAAAAATTGATCAAAAGGAAGATGTCGATGGCTGCGGTTTAATATTTTGCTTTGTTATGTATTTTTATTTAGCTACAAGTTTTATGGAACTATCGCTACTGACATCGAAACATTGCCATAAAGCTGCTAAGTTGGCAACGCTGTCCTTGCTGCCCCCTTCCGGCGACGCCCTAAGCCGAGGTCCGTACCCCACAGGAGGTGCTTTTAGCGAATACTCACCTAGTCTGGAGACCTTCATTAATTAAGGCAGCCACTGGCAAGTCCGGCTAGAAGCCGACAACCTCCTTGGTTGACCTTCAAGGTAAAAGGTCCCCATTCATGATCAGTAATGTTACCTTGCCGATTAACGAACCTCACCCTATTTCGCAATTTCAGGGGTCTAAAAAGGCCGGTTCCGTGTGGTGCCGGACGTAAAAGAATAGCACCATCCCATTTATTCCCGTGGGTGTCGTAGAAGGCGACTATGGGGCTTACCAGAGAATGGGCAGCAGCGTTCTCTATGCATTTTACCAAAATACTGCGATCGCAAACCCGCCTTCCAAGCGTGGCGATTGTGGCAATCCCCTCCCCGTTTAGAGGAGGCCTATGTCCAGCAAAGAACGTCTTTCGGCTGAAATGATGATGATGAAAAAGGCCGCTTTGGCAAAATCATAATGGGATAATATAATTAATCATATTTGGAATCGTAAAATGGTCAAAAACTGACAATTCTTAATATTATCTGTATACACAGCACGCAATTTGTCTGACAGTTTTGTATGGAGATTCGTAAAATGGTCCACAAATTATAAATTGCTTTATTGAAGTTTTATGTCAAGCAGCATCCATCATAAGGGAATTCAGTAAATTAATCACTTTTAGAGGAATTGCTCAATGTGGCGTTTTTAGGCCACCAGTATCCGCTCCATGTTAGTTTACATTCACGCATACTTAATTTGAGAACAGTGGTAGCCCGTTGGTGTATACCAACGGGCGTATGCCCTGACTTACGAGTATTAGATCGTAAGTTCTCACCCAGACAGGCGCGTTTAACTTTGTGTAAATAATTTCATCAGCACTGCCCTCAAAACTGTGAAGGTAAACATCGTGAGACAACCTGCATGTCCTAGAACTAAACACTCGAAGACATGTGACATCTACCAACCCGTACTGGGTGTGCGTGGTGGATTGCGGCCCACTCACTCTTGAAGCCTGATTGATTATACTTAGTCGGCATTCACACGGACGTAGTAAAATTGTGGCGGGAAATTTTCACGCACTCGATTTTTAACACTCTGCACAGCGCCAGCAATTGAAAATCAAACACCTGTGTTTTCGACGGGCTTAGACTCATACGCGCTGCACTCTGTTGGATTATCAATGCTCGGTTCAACACGGACAGTTGAAAGTCCACTGCGGAAGGGGATAGAAGATTGTAGAAGTTTTTTATTTAAGCCGACGCGTGATCTCATTGGGCGCATTGCTTATTTGAAAATATTTACTGTGGTGCAATGTTACCTGCACACAATGCATGCAGTCACGTCACGCGCCATTCGATCATAGGACCGATGCCATCACGATGTGATCTCGCTTGCATAACGGAGATGACAACAAGTCATCGATGATATCATAAAATGAAATCGAACCGATTGCTTACTCGACAACGGACAGTGTCACAGCTCATGAAATAGACGGCTTGTTAGCATTGGATCGGGATAGCATAAGCACACAGCACAGCACAGCTGGGACACGACCTCTCTGTGAGAGGAAATCGGCAGCAGTCCACCACGTGTCCAGCGCGGGTTAGTAGATGTCTAACGTAACCATCTTTTTTTGCCAGAGTGGGACATCTGCGGATTAATATAATAAAAAAAAGTTTTGTGTTTTTCAAGTTTTTTTATTACAGTAGATAGAATAAACAAAATAATGAAAGCACTGAACTCAAAGTAGTTCAGTAAGCACGACTTACTAAACCCCAGTATAGGCGTGACTTCTAAGTCGTATTTTTGTTTTTGTCGGCTGAACTTTGTTTCAAAATATCGGGTCTTTTTTTTAGTTATGTGTGGAACTCAGTCCATGATTTATTTATATTTATCTTCGTAATCAAAATAGCTTTCATTACTGCGACACTCAACTGTGTTTTATCACTGGTCCATATTTTGTTCATTTGATAAAAAACTTTTTCGCCAGGTGCGTTACTTCCAGGCAGACACATAACGTACTCAATAACCAAAAAAAAAAAAAATGTGGAAATGTTTGTTAACTATATGAAGATTGTGGTACGAAAGGGCTGGAATAATTCGACCCAACGGTTTTCAGTAGAAACATTCTCGTCATTCCAGCCACAAATGTTTTCATCTGTCGCAAAGTTGGAAATAAGTGAAAACTCGTCAAAGACTTTCGTATCTTGGCTGCTGCTAATAAACCCTTGCGTGATCAGTAAATCCAGCACTTTCTGTACCTCTTCTCACGTAGGCACTTTTTTTAAAGGAGAATGACAAAAACTGGCATCAAATTTTCAAGACATACTTAACATAATAAATATTTTTTACGACCATCTGCGCCGGTGATTTGATTTTCGAGTAAGGAATTTAAAGAGTTTAATCAAGTTAAAAAGTTGTTGTATTGCTATGCACGTTTCTGTAAACACTTTCTTCTTCCTTCTAATGACGTTCCATGTTAGATTTGTACATTTTGATCCTGATCATGATCCTTTGCACAAAATCATATAAAAATAATATTATCTAACCGACTTTATATGCAACTGTATGTAATAACATACTGATTAATTGTAATATTATAGTTAATCTCAGTCTTTCTCTGGTGTTATTATTTATTTTTTGTCCATGGTTATTTATTTGGCCGATCGCACCGGTAACAGAGATGTCAAACGTAATTGAATCGATTTTCGATAACATCGGGCTCAGATCGACGAATCTAATCGCTAGTCAATTTTTATTTAAGGAATGGACGGATAAGTTTAGCTGGATAAACGTTTAATATATTGTAGCTATATTGTATAGTGTGACATCTACCAACCCGCACTGGGCCCGTGTGGTGGATTACGGCCCACTCCCTCTCACCGAGAGGAGGCCTGTGTCCCAGCAGTGGGAACATTATAGGCTGATGATGATGATATTGTAGCTATTAATAATGATAAATGATAAATGATTTTATTTCTGTAAGTAGGTTTGTACAAACACTTTTACAGGTCAATCATATTTTTTAAACTAGGTGAGGTCGGCGTTTCCTAACTGACTACTCTGAGAAGAAAGGCCGAAACAAACTCAGAGGTCACAGTCTCTTTTAAAGTCCAGACATAATCTTGGTCAGATCATGTGAAGACCATGTGGATTGGTGTCTGAAATGGTCTTTTGAGGAAAGAAACCACACAGATTGAGTGGACCTGTCCATTCAGTGCACGCATGTATCAGTAATCATATGGCTCAACTCAGAACTTGAGGAGCTCAACGATTTGACGAACAATACCAAAGAAAGGACATTAGGGTAGGCCGCATAAAGTACTCAAACTGCCAGATTAACTTTAAAAATGAACTGAGAAAGAAATGAAACACAAAAACAAAAATACCACATAGTCCTCACATTCACAATAATTAAAGCAAAATAATATAATACTTCTCAAAGTAAATATTCATGTCAAAGTGTATATTATAATGAAATGTCAAAGTGTATATAACAATAATCGAATGTCAACAAAAATATTTAAAAAAAAACTGTATACAAAATTGGAGCAGGTCAATCCCAAGCTTTTTTGTCCTCAATATAATCTTTAACGGTATAAAAGGCTTTCAGGCACAACTTACGTTTAATGAATGATTTAAATTTATTGAGACTTAGATCTTGAACATGGCTTGGAAGTTTATTATAGAAGCGTATACATTGACATCTGAATGACCCACCTATTTTCTTGAGCCTTGTTGATGGTACAACAAATTTGTGTTTGTTCCTAGTATTTATACTATGGATATCACTGTATTTTTTAAACAATTTAATATTTTTATGGGCATATAAAAGATTTTCATAAATATACTGTGAAGGCACAGTCATTAAATTAATCTCCTTAAATTTATCTCTGAGAGAGTGTCTCGGACTTAATTTATAAATTGATCGAACAGCTCTTTTCTGCAAGACAAAAATAGTCTGAATGTCGGCGGCATTTCCCCACAATATAATACCATACGACATTACACTATGAAAATAGCTAAAGTACACTAAGCGGGCTGTCTCTATATCAGTTAAATTACGAATTTTTCTAACAGCGTATGCTGCAGAGCCTAGCTAGATAATTTGGCTATATGTGGGCCCCACTGAAGCTTGGCATCCAAAGTTAAGCCCAAGAATACAGTGCTATTTTCAAGATTCAATTCTTCGCCCTTTATCAACACATTAATTTTCACCTGCTTAACGTGAGGTAGCGTAAACTTAATGCATTTGGTCTTTTTTTCATTAAGAAGTAAATTATTAACATTGAACCAGTGAACTACTTTTGAAATATAATAGCTATTTGGCTTTGTATTCTGCAACCACAATATTGCCGTTTAACGCAAGAGTTTTGATTATTATCGTTTAATAACATAATATATGTCTGATTTTTTAATGAGGTAGAATTCAATGAAATGGCGTATATTGTTTTGATTTTATGGGTTCTAGAATCGATTTAATGTGTATGATTGATTCAAAAAATAGTTTTTTTTCTCGTAAAGACTTATCGATTTTAGATCGATATCGCATCCCTAACCGGCCTGGCTTATGGGCTACGTTCCGAGTTGCGATAATATCGATTTGATTGCTCATACCCGTTCCGAATTCGTGTGAGCACGATAATGATGTCGTCATCTTGCGATAACGCCGACGATGCGTTATACTAATATCACCGTGAGCGCTGTCAAAAATGACAGTTGTACTGTTTTGTTTTGAGCCGCATCGTATCTTTAGCTAATTTGGATTTATTTGAAATAGTGCTTCTATCTAAGAAGAAGAAATATGTGGTGTATACAAGTTTAAAATGGTGAATATATGTTTTAAAGTTGAGTGAACATTTTTATTGCGATCACGAGCGTTCCGTATCGTTAACGAAAAATGACGATTCTCAGCTGTCAGAAACGTGATATCTAACTCTGAACACAAAATATCGATGTGAGCCCCCCCGGCGCTGTTTTTCTAATTCGGAATGCGGCCATGGTTATGATGTTTGACATTTGTGTATTTTATTGCGAAAGTGTCGAAACGTGGGGCCGACCGGTGTATCAATTGTTCTCTGTTGATGAGGAGGATGTGATGATGATTACGGTTGAAGGTGCTCTCTCGATGACCGTGCTTTTCATTCGACTGACATGTCGCTCGATTTTATGGAATTAGTTTGGAACTCAGATTTTGTTTACAAAAAGAACATTTGTAGAAGTTAATTTGTTATACGTAGTCAATAAAAAACAAGTTTTATTTTGATGCAACTTGGTACGGAATTCCATATATCAATCGGCATTGTCTTTTGCTCATTCAAACACTTAGTTCTGTGTTGAATTGACACCAATGCTCCAAGTATTCTTTGCTTGTTTTATAAAACTCAGCCGCCGCAGTATTTACATTCTGCTGGTCAAAGTCAAACTCAAAGCATTTATTTCAATTAGGCACTTAAAAGGCACTTTTGAACGTCAACATTTACATTTAATCGGAATTGATTCTAGTCGCCCATTCCAAAATGTTGTTTCGTATGGAGAAGAACGGGCAAGAAACTCCACCGTTACTCTTTTAAAATGTTTAACATACAATTTATCATATTACATTCATTATATAATTATATGTGAAAACGAGGCACCCAGAATAAAATTACTATACCAAAAAAGGTAACAAAATGCAACTGAAGCAATAAAGATAAATTAATTCTATGATAGATACATAGTGCTCACATATTTACAAACATTGTAAGAGTAAGTATACGATTTTCCTAGAATATAAACAAGAAATAAGTCAGTGTGTGAGTGTAAATCAATGTCATAAATATTATTATTTATATAATTCAATTAGCAACCAGTTTGATTTTGTCTAGACTCTAGATTGTCCTATGGAACAGGACCATCATGTTTCCAAGCATTCTTATCTTGGATATAATTCTCTAATTTATAACACGCTTGTTTACAAAGCGTACTTTTAATATGAGTTTTAAATTTCCTTTTATTTAAATGCAATATATCACAAGGTATTTTGTTATAACATTTAACACAGTACCCCATAAAAGATGAATGTACTTTGGCTAATCTGAAAAATGGTTAATCTATTTTGTCTTTGTTTCTAGTATTAAAATTATGTCTATCACTTATTTTATTAAAAAGAAGTAGATTTTTTCTTACATACATGATATTTTCATAAATGAATGTGCAAGGTACTGTCATAATATTAATCTTTTTAAACAGTTCCCTGAGGGATTCGCGGCGACGTAGATTATAAATGGCTCTGACAGCTCTCTTTTGCAAAAGTAGCTAAAATAGACCAAACGCGCGGTTTCTACATCTGTTAACTGTCTGATCTTTCTAACAGCATAAGCGGCCGAGCTTGGTCGCCCCGTAAGAGATGTTATATGGGGTCCCCATTGCAATTTATCGTCTAGCGTGATTCCCAGGAACACCGTTTGATTAACAAATTCAAGTTTTTCTCCATTCAATATGATGTCACATTCGTTACTTCTAACTCTCTCAGCATTGCTCTTCACCAATTCAAGTAGTTCCCCAGCCTCAATCGATTGCTGACTTAGTTCTTGCTGTGAAGTGTCATATTTCTCAATAATATCCTTCAGCAAGTGCTCCTTTTGTAGAATAACATTACATAAGAACTTAGTGTCAATGTCATACTTTTCCCTACATTCATCTAACTCAACACTACAACTACTTCAAACTTTTTGATAGGATAAGACGTTCCTTTCTAAGGTAAAGATTTAATTTTAAGAGCTTTTGTTTTTTAATTGCTCTCTGTGACCGTTTAATTAATTTCTTAATTTTAATATATTTCTTTAATTTATTATGACTCATAACAATTGGACACAATGGCATGGTATAGTCACCAGTCAAATCGATTGTTACAGCTGGCTCACACACTGATTTTGACTTACTGCCAACCAATTCATAAAAAAGGTCATTGGTGATAGCAACTTGTTCACTGACCTTGACATACTCTGAGAGAGATAGGGCCAAGTTGTAAAAGCAAAGTAAAGCCAGTTCGTGGGTGTCACTACACACTTGAAATGTTGACACTTGATGTTGTAGTTCACTGTGCTGCTTGGCTAAGTCCATATGTAGTATGTGTAGCTCAGCCAGCTCACTTTTGAGGAAGGTGTTCTTACCGTTAATATTTTCCACTTCCACTTCGATGTCTTCCCTTTCCTGGAGCAATTGTTTGCATTCAGTTTGAGATGCTTTAAGCTCCTTCAAGGCAGCGTTCAGCTTTGCTTCCATCTCCTTGATAGTAGCTCTGCGGGTCATCATTTTGAATAATTGTCAGTCACCTGGAATGTGTGAAGTTATGCTATGGTTATGCAGCTAAATAACAGTGCAAGAAAAGATATTCTGATATGTAGATAAGTAGGAGGTAGATGGGGAAAAAATAATAATAAAGTAATATAGCAAAGAGCCTCGACCAACACCTAAGGAGGCTCTCATTGGGCAGCTGGGTCAAGAGCTTGATCCAGAAAGCGGTACTCCTGGACACGGCTCGTATTGTCAGGAGGTTCCTCTCTCTGGAGCCCTGACCTCCGGCAGCTTGGACTGGCTGTTCCCGATACCGGTGGGCTACTATTTTTTATATTTTTATATTTAAAAATGTAATTTGTATGTATTTATTGAAATAAAGGAAGTAATTTATCAAGCTATTACAGTTAGATAAAGTTGATTAGAATTAGATGGGAAAGTTAAACAGAAAATAAATACTTATAAATACTGTAAGAAAACACTGCTTTTCTTGTTAAAAATTTAAACACTATCCCCCTTATTACAAAACGAGGTTTTTCTTTAGGTATGGTTTAAACCATCGAGCCTGTTTTTCAAATAAGAACCTAACTGACATCGAAATACAGCTCCTTTTACGAAACTGACTAGTTAGTCCAGTGCTAAATTGTCAGTTTTGCAAAAGGAGCTGTAATTCTATTTCAGTTCTAAGTTCTTATTTCAAAAACAGGCTCGATGGTTTAAACCATACCTAAAGAAAAACCTTGTTTTGTAATAAAGGGGGAGTAGGTACAAAGAAACTAGATTTTAAGTGAAGTGTTTGTAACACATTAAGTACTGAATTGAATTATAAAGTAAGAACCCTTACTATGTTTATTTTGTACATTATAATAAGTAGTGCTTTTTTGTCTGGGCGAATGTTTTCGTCATCGATTTTGCTTCCACTAATTGTCAAGCAAAAAGAGACATAAACCGTGCCAGTGTGTGATGGACGTAGCTCAGAGACCTGGGCCTAGAGACAAAATACATTTCTGTTAGCGTTCATGGCAAACGCTACGCCAAAATGTATGGGAATGACATTACCTGCGGAAAGTTTACGTCGTGCCCTTTCCGCAGGTAATGTCATTCCCATACATTTTGGCGCAGCGTTTGCCGTGAACGCTAACAGAAATGTATTTTGTCTCTAGGCCCTGAGCAGTATTTGTGGTGTTCAGTAGTCTGTAAATACTAACTACAATCACATAAATAAAACAAAATACTCCCCGGGACTGATGATAGTTTGAAATCCGTCACCGTTGAGGCGTTGAGTTGACAGCTGGTTTCATATCCTTTTTGTACGAAGTTTTCGCGACAAGAACACTGTTTATTCACTGTATAGAATACTTAATAACTAGGTTCGACTATATTACACTAATGTAACACATTAAAAAAGTTTTAGTAATTAATCAAAATAATATTAATCTAGACACAGTTTTTTGAAGGATTCGACAACAGCAGCTTCTCTAAGATGTAATCTGAGATGTCACATGTGTTCGTATTTTTGTTTCTAGGACACGCCGGTTTCTTCTTTCGGTCTTTCTTCATGTTTTCCTTCACCGTTCTGAGAGCAGTGATGATGAAATTATTTACACTAAGTGAAGCACGTGTCTCCTGCATCTCTCTCAATAACGTTGTGCGTGTAGACTAAAGTCTAACTGCTCATCACTGATACTACCCCTGTCGGACACGATGCTTGGTGAGACAACGTGCTTTTTAGCCAGGCCCACCAGTGAGTTCAAGACTGCGACTAGATTCCCCTTAACTAGTTAATATTGTTTGTTTGATAATATAGTGAACGTGCGTTATGTGGTATTCTTTTATCAATTTTACGTTCATCATCATCATCATTTCAGCTGAAAGACGTCCACTGCTGGGCATAGGCCTCCCCCAAGCTCAGCCACTTCTCCGGTTCTGTGCTTCCCACATCCAGCGGACTCCTGCGACCCTCACAAGGTCATCGGTCCACCTTGTCACCTTGCCGGCCTTCCAATTTTACGTCTTCCGGTACGCGGCCACTCCAGAATTTTTCGGCCCCATCGGCCAACTGTTTTGCGAGCAATGAGCCCTGCCCACTACCACTTAAGTTTGGCATCCTGTGGATCTCTCCATTCCTGATTCGATCACGCAGGGAAACTCCAAGCATAGCCCTCTCCATTGCCCTTTGGGTGATTTTAAGGCCAGGTTGCAGTCATTTGTTACTTTTTTAAACCTGTGTAAATCAAGGAAAAAGTTAATTTTGGAAAAAAGAAAAATATTTTAGAAAAATTGAACATATTGTCAAGCGCTTCGTAAAGATAGAAACGTGAATAAAACAATTTGGCTCGATAAAAAAAAAAAAAACATAAAGATGACACTAAAACGCTATTTAAAACGTGTTTCTTGACGAGATTACATCATTAAACAATGTCACGGTTATATCAAAAGATAGGGCTTTTTATTTTTTAGAGAATGGTAAAAGCACGATTTATAATTTCTTTATATATTTTTTTCTACGGATTAAAAAAACACAAAATTTAGCCGTTCAAGCGCTCGCAACGGCCGGCCAGTGCCCGCCGAGGCGTCTTCGAGGTTAGACGCACGCCGTTTGTTTCGCAAAAATTCCCCCGCGTTTGCGATTTCTAAATAGGTGAAGATATTCATAAAAAAATGTTTAGATTTTGATTACCAATAATGGGTAGTAAAAAGAATAAAAGAACATACAGATAATATATACATAAGGCAAAACAAAAATTGGTACTCGAAGAATGGTTAGTACCTACATAATATCTAATAATTTACCGTAAAATAAATAAGTATGTAGATAATCTACTCATTTACGGTAAATAATTTCGTTTGATGACGTAAAGTTCCAAACATTATTTACCTAAAATAATTCTTAGACGCGCCAGTCGCCACAACGTAAAAAAGTACAATAGGTAATATTTACTGAACAGATTGAATTTGTTCAAACGATTATTATCTTTGCTCAATAACTTTGAAATATCGGTTAGTATTATAAAAGATCTTGTAAATTCTAGGTATAATTATTTTAACAACGTGACGTCTAACAGACTACATAAAGTTTATTTTGCACCGCATCAATGAGAACATAAAAACCAGGGGTAGTTTGTATTACATATTGTTGTTTGATCTCTCCTAATTAAACACGCCATTCTTATTAAAATGTTCCACATTTATATTTGAATGAATATATGTGTAAAAAAACTTGAAAGCCCTTTATTGGCCTCTACCTACTCATCAAGGGCGTGAAATTTCGAGGTTTACTGTTTTATTGACTAGAAGTATAGTGATTTTTTTCTTTTATTATGACTTGTTGACATATATCATCATCTGCCTAGCCTTTTCCCAACTATGTTGGCGTCAGCTTCCAGTCAAACCAGATACAGCTGAATACCAGTATTTTACATGGAGCAACTGCCTATCTGACCTCCACAACCCAGTAACTGGGTAATACAATACCCCTTGGTAAGACTGGTTATTACACTTTCAGGCTTCTGACGACCCGTAACGGCTGCCAAGATCCACGAATGACAGCCGAGACCACCGGCTTAACGTGTTTTCCGAGGCACGGAGGGGTCTTGATATGTAAAGATGGTCATCCATCCACGAACCAACCGTGGCAAGCGTAGCTTAACCTGATCGATCGACTCGAGTAGCTGTTATGACAGCTCCCTCTTCTGATACTATAATACATATTTTGTGTATTTATTTGGGATCTCCAAAAAAGGTTACACATGTCTATACTAATATTATAAAGAGGAAAGATTTGATTGTTTGCATTAAATAGGCTCCGAAACTATTGCACCGATTTGAAAAATTATTTCACTATTGGGAAGCTACACTATTCCCAGGTGACATAGGCTATATTTTATTCCCGTATTCCCACGGGAACGGGAACTACGCGAGTGAAACCGCGGAGCGCTGCTAGTTCAGTAAAATGTTAACAGCTTCTTAGCTAGTAAATTTTACGTGTGCTGTTTTACGTGTGTGTGTATGAAGGTCACATGAGATCACAGCATGGGCATATAACTAAGTGTAAACACGATAAAAATTTAAATAGAGAAAACATAAATTAAGAACGATGAAAACAGACATTTGGGAAAAAGAAAAAAACGTCTCAACTCTCAAGAATGAGAGCATTCATATTATAATCTACAATAGTGTTAACAATTTAAAAATAAAAAGTGAGAAAATAAGTGATTCAAGAAGAACGCCCATTTTTCACCTGACTATGTGTAGAAATGAAATAAATCTTAAAATTCATCTAAATGTAGTTTGTAACTGAGCGCGCACGAATGAAACGGTTTTCTTTTTTTTTCTTTTGATATTTGACAGTTTTGCTTTTGGCAGTTTTGGTATCGGCGCACAGCTTCGTTATTGAGTTTGCGTCTCGTTGTGTACTCTGCCATTTTTTCATGTGTGTTACGGCACTATTTACCGCCCCTGGATCTCGAAACTAATTTTTGAGCGTTAATAACGCCAGCACATCAAGCTACCCTAAACTGTCAAATTTTCCCAATTGAACATGAACCTTATGCTTATGTTATAAAGTTGAAAATCTATCAAAGAAATTTGACAGATTGGGGTAGCTTGATATGCTGGCGTAATGGCAAATCCTAACCAAAAAGTAACATTAATATTTTTTGGACTTCGTAGCGTTTAAATCGTAAAAATTACTATATGACTTTATTTTCTATACCTACAGGTAGTCTTGCTTCTATACCTTATAACTATACATACACTTTAGTTATCAGGTTTTTAAATGTATGGGAAGTGGGAATTGTTCTTTGAGGAAAAAAGGTACATGAATTTCAAGATTGAGTATTCATATTACAAATTAGTTAATAAAATAATAATTTCACTTTTGACTATTGGAGAGAAGTGTATTATAAGTTATTTTTAGGTTGTTTAATTCTTAATGTATTTTTGATATGGGAAGGGTTATGTTCAGGTTACATATATGCATGTTTATTTGATATTTGATAACATAACAATGATACATACCAACCAGAAAAGCAATTTATTTTACTCTTCCATCAATGACCCGAACCCGAAATACCTTCCTTACCTACTGCATTTATGCTGCATTGTGGCATGTCTGAACCCTAGCATCGGCTAGCTCGACGCCCGGCGCCCAGCGCGCGCTCGCCGCGTCTTTACGCCCGATAATACCTATTACTGCGGGGAGTGAGGAACCGTTTTCATACCCACACACCGCACTGCAAGAGGGCCTTAAGCCTTTTATGAGGCCCATTGTGAGCGACCACGTTTCAGTTCCATGTGTCATCACTGGTAACACGCACTGGTCAAAAACTTTCGTCTTGAGATACTGCGGTATTTGGGACGAGAAGATATTGCGAAGCTTCCCGAGCGCTGTCCAGCCGAGTCGGATGCGACGATTGTCCTAGGTAAACGTACTCGTCCACAACTTCGAGTGCAGCGCCTCCGACCGTTACGAGAATGGGTGTTACATGGGCATTGGACATGACCTTTGTCTTGTCCATGTTCATTTAAAGACCCACTTTTTCGGAAGCTCTACTGAGGTCATCGAGCTAGATTGACCCGACACTATACTGAAGACATACCGGACGTTAGCTTGTACGAGATCGGGATGGCTCTAAAGCAGCTTAAAAACAACATGGCGCCGGGTGATTACGGAATCACGACTGAACTCCTAAAGGCCGGCGGGAAACCCGTTCCTAAGGCCCTCCAGAAGCTGTTTGATTCCGTCATATTCGCGGGCAAAACGCCACAGGCATGGAACAGAGGTGTGGTGGTACTTTTCATTAAGAAGGGTGACAATGCTACTTTTAAGAATTATAGGCCCATCTCACTTCTGAACCATGTCTACAAGCTGTTCTCCAGAGTCATCATGAACCGTCTAGCGCGCAGGTTTGACGACTTTCAGCCTCCCGAACAAGCCGGGTTCCGTAAAGGCTTTAGCACAGTAGACCACATATATACGCTGCGGCAGGTTATACAGAAGACCGAAGAGTATAATCTGCCTCTCTGTTTAGCGTTTGTGGACTACGAAAAAGCCTTTGAATCGATCGAGACATGGGCTGTACTGCAGTCCCTCCAACGGTGCCAGATCGACTATCGGTACATCGAGGTGTTGAAGTGTCTGTCCGAAAACGCCACTATGTCAGTCCGACTCCAGCACCAGATCTCGAAACCTATCCTTTTGCAGCGAGGTGTTAGACAGGGAGACGTTATCTCTCCGAAATTCTTCACCGCTGCACTGGAGGATGTCTTCAAGGTTCTGGACTGGAAAGGGGCTGGCATCAACATCAATGGCGACTACATCACTCACCTTCGGATTGCCGATGATATAGTTGTCCTGGCTAAGACCATGGAGGAACTCAGTACAATGTTGAATTTTACGTTACTGACCGGCAAATTTTAATAAAATTAGTTATATTCAATCTTTTCCAATAAATACAACACTGAAGATTTAAATAACAAAGTCAAAATCAAAGCATTTATTTCACATAGGCACTTAAAAGGCACTTTTGAACGTCATCATTTACATTAAAATAGAATTGATTCTAGTCGCCCCTTCCTAAATTTAGTATCGCATAGAGAAGAATGGGCAACCACCGTTACTCTTTTAAAATGTTTTATGCACAATATTTAACATTCATTAAACTGGGTGATTTTTTTAGTCACTTTAAATTTTTCAGAAAAACGCACACAAATTCGTACCTCCCATACAAAATCAATAGTCAGCTGATCGATTTTGTACGGCACGTCCGTTTTTTTTTTGCATATTTCGACTCATATTCTTTGGACAAAATTATTCAATTTCACGGGTACTATTACAAAAAAACGGTGACAAAAAATCACCGTGTATACAGTACCCGGCGATAAATATTGCACATCGACCTTTGGAAAGAGACAATCGGCTAATTTCGGCTTCGTAAAGCGTTATCTCTGTCGCACACTACCTATGTGACGTTTTGTCAGTCGTTGTTCAAGTGCGATAGAGTGCGGTCGCGTCCAGTTAAAAATATACATTTAGAGTTGTTAACACCCCCAAATATCAATAATTTAAAGTTGTACTATGGCATCTTTAGGAAAAAGAGGGAAACCTTTACGAGGTCAGTCACGCGAAATTATCTACAATGCTTATAAATATTTTGTAACCGAAGCTGACCGATTAAAAAAAATGAAGATGAATAAGTAAGTTGTTATTCTAAGCAGGTTCAAGAGAAGAAGAAAGAAAGAAAGAAAGATGCGTTTATTGGCATTACAGCTTACATAACCTTAGAACTATAAATAAAACACAAAATGTTATTAATGCCAAAAGGGCCTCAGCTCAGCATAATGTCAGATGGCAACACAGAATGCACCACCTGACGCTGATTTTCAGCTGCAACCCACGAGTACCATACGCTCGAATAATAAATACTTAGTGAAGTGTGTATCCGAAAATAATATTATTATATAATAAAATTAATATGAAAACTAAGATGCAGTTAGTTAGTAGTACAATAACTTATACCTAGTGTTAGTAATACAACCTTAATAAATTAATAGAGTTACAAATAAATTTAAATAAAATGTTGTGGCATACATGTGTTTTAGAGTCGGTGTTGTGTTGAGATGATTGAACAACTAGAGTAAAAACCCAATATTTGCTTATTATTTGCAATGAAATGTCATCTAAATGATAATAACTAGAAAACCTACCTATAAGGCAAAATCCTTTGACTGCGTTGTTCTTCTTAACTACGAAACAGATTTTCATGCGGTTTTCATATAATAACAATTGACAAATAAAAATAAATAAGATTTGAAATTAAAGAAAAATTAAATCGACTGGTAATAACAGGAATAATAAAGAAAGGAATAAATTATTTTAAATGGCAGATATGTCGGCTCGAACAATTTCGTGATCTTTTTGATGGTTTAGTAGAAATATTTTTAATTTCAATTTGAAAGTCAAGCTACTTTTACTAAACTTTATGGGAGGGGGGATGTTGTTCCAGCATTTGGTAGCTGCGTAACGGAAACTACCTCTAAAAGCCGCCGACTTGTGCTGTGGAATGGAAAGTTGTTGGGAACATTTTCTTCCCTCACCGATTCTGTGTCTTCTTGTCCACGATAGTCTTTCATATAAATAAGACGGGGAGTGAGACTTAATAACACCAAAAAGTAGGCTCGCCAAGTGGAATTTACGTCTAGCTTTCATTTTTAAAATGTTGTGCTCATTTAAGAAAGGTGTAACATGTCCTCTAAAGGGAACTTTAAAACAAAACCGTGCACAGGCGTTTTGAAGTCTTTGTATCATTCTTTCAGTTTTTGACAGCAGTAGTTGGCCATACACTGTGTCCGCATAATTTAACTTTGATAAAACCAAAGACTCCACCAGCAAGACTCGCAAATCTTCACTAAGATAGGGACGGGCTTTGTATAAAACCTTAAGTCTATAATAGCAATTACGAATAGACTCGGACACGTGCTTGTGAAAACGAAGTTCCGTGTCCATGATAAGACCGAGGTTACGTGCTTCGTAGACCCGTTCAATAGGCTCCCCCATAACAGTCACACAGCTTGCACAGGGTTTAATTTTACGTAACTGGTTTTCGGTTCCAAAAAGCATATACTTGGTTTTTGTTGGATTCAAGGCAAGCGTGTTGGCATTCGACCACTGAACGATGTTTTCAAGATCTTTATTAAGATCATTTAATGCTTGTTCATGGTCTTCCGGCTTAAATGATATATAAACTTGTGTATCATCGGCATAAATATGGTATTTGCATTTATTTATATTTCTTATAATATCAGCGCAATACAAAAAGTCTCTAAAAAATTAACCAATTGCGCACAAACCACTTTCTCTAAAACTTTAGAGAGTACCGGCAGTATACTAATAGGTCTAAGATCCTTCATATCCAATGCATTAAGAGTTTTCGGCAATGGGTGCACTTTGGCAATTTTCCATAACTCAGGAAAAGATGAGGATATAACCGATGTATTTACTACAGCAGTCACGGCGTCCAAAGTTACAGGAAGTGTTAGTAAAATCATATTTATGGTAAAGCCATCGCAACCTTCAGCGTTTGATTTAATAGTAGTCAAAATGTTCGCGATTTCTTTGCGGGTTGTAGGTTTTAAAGTAAACGTGGAACTGTTATTTCGTGTGGATTCAAAATATGAAAGCAATGAATTACCAACCGTATCCTTACCTGGCACGTTTAAAAAATGGTCACAAATTTTGTCAGGATCGTTAAAGTGCAGAGGTAATTCTTTATGTTTAGATGGGAGCAAGACAGATTTTAAATTTTTCCAAAGCGCTCTGGGGTCATTTACTTGACTGTTGATTTTGTGTTTATAGTACGCTGACTTTTCGTAAAATAGAGACCTAGAGACAAGTGACTTCAATTCTTTGTAATATAACTTTTTAGAATCAGATTTTTTGTTTTTTAAAAACACTGCATGTGCTTTATTCCTCAAATGCATCATAAATTTAACATTGTCTGTAATCCAAGGATAACAATACTCCTTAATAACACTAGTTTTTAAAGGTGCATGGATTTCAAATAGGGAAAGAATGTTCGAGTTAAATTCATTGACCATAGTATTAACATCTTGCAGGTTGGTTAACGCTTTCCCGTTAAGTAACTTGAGATCCTGATCGAAATAATCCTTAATAATGTCCTTTAGCGGTCGATAAGTTATGGTTCGCGACGGGATTTTAGGACGTTTAAAACTAAATTCGCCGGAAATCAACGCGTGTGCACCTAGATCCGGTATTACATCAACTGATACAGAGCGTGGTTTAACATTAGTACAGATGATGTCTATCAGAGAGTTGCCATGCGTAGTAAAATGCGTGGGTGACTGCACCAACTGTTTAAAACCTAGGCAGTCCAAAACTGAGACCAATTTGTCCGTCTTTGAGTCCGAGTCATTAAGCATGTTTATGTTAAAATCACCCATCAATATCGTGTACTCACATTGAGTCAGGGAATTTAATGATCCAGATACAGCGTCTAGGAAAAGATCAACATCTTGCCAGGGCGGGCGGTAGGCGGTTCCTATTGCAAGCTTAACGCCGCGAACAGAAATTGTAACCCACATCTGCTCGACCGTGGTGTGCAATGGGCTAGCAGAGTACAAGTGGCTTCGAACGTTAATTCCGTGTTTGATATAAAAACCAACACCACCACCACGTCCCTTCTTGACAGCTAATGGGCGCGGTATATGCCGTAGCCTATATCCAGGTACGGAGGGCGCGCGGTCTTCTTTGCCTGTTCGCAGCCACGACGTCCAAACCCATTAATGCCGCTATAAACTCGTCGTGTTTTGTGCCTAAAGAGCCCGCGTTCCAAAAACCAACTTTAAGAGCGAGTTGCAAATGCCACTGGAATTTCAAGAAGAACTTTGAACAATATATTAAACGAAGTCAGCACTGAAACACATTCTACTGAAATTAAGTTCAGGCACTCCAAAAAAAGGGAGACCAAAAAAGCAATTTCGTTTGGATATGGATGATTTTGATTATGATGTTGTTCGAAGAATGGTGTATGATTTTCACTTAAGATTTAATGAACTGCCAACAATAAAATCATTAAAAGCTAAATTATCTGAAGCTATTAATTACAATGGGTCTGAAAAGACGTTGAGAATAATACTTAACGAGATGGGATTTCGGTTCACTAAAATGGAAGATAATCGAAAAGTTCTGATGGAAAAGCACGATGTAAGTCTCAAGCGAATGGAATACCTCGATAAAATACGCAAATTTCGCGAATCAGGAAAAAATATCGTCTACATGGATGAGTCTTACATACATACATCCCACACTAAAGGGAAATCTTGGAGTGATGATAAGACAAAAGGAGTCAAAAAGCCAATTTCAAAAGGTCAACGTTTGATAATAGTTCATGCGGGAAATAAAAAGGCTTTGTACCCGGTGCCTTTTTAACGTATAAAATCCACGGACACTACAGGTGACTATCACAATGAAATGAATAACGATGACTACTGGTTAATCAATTAATCCCAAATATACCCAATGATTCTGTTCTAGTTATCGACAACGCATCCTATCAACTCAAACACAATTAAACAGGAAATGATCAACTGGTTAAACAGACACGAAATTCCAGTTCATCCAAAATTAACAAAAACCCAGATTTACGCTATTATAAATGTCAGCACAAGGAGAGGTATACAGAGTTTTCCGTGGACAAAGTACTTGCCGAACATGGGCACACTGTGTTGCGATTGCTACCATATCATCCGGATTTTAATCCAATTGAAAATATATGGTCTCAACTGAAAGGCTATGTAGTCTCTAGAAATGTGGGTATGAATTTAACTACAGTAAAAACATTATTGACTGAAAAAGTAAACATGATCGGGGCTGAAGAGTGGAAAAAGGTTTTCGATCATGCAATCAAATGCTAATAGAAAAATTGGTGTATTTTCTACAAAGAATAACAATAATTATCAAAAGAAGCAAATCATAATTGTTTTAACAACTCCTAAGAGATATCAGACTGTTTGTATTTCGGGCGACAGAGATAACGCTATAAGAAGCCGAAATTAGCCGATTGTCTCTTTCCAAAGGTCGATGTGCAATATTTATCGCCGGGTAGTGTAATTATTAACAGGGGTATAATTAAATTAAATAAAGGTTAGTTGAACGAAAAGTTTTTGAATGAAAAGAATGTGTAAAAAAACACCATCGAAAAGTCACCAAGTAAATTCTATTGCACTCTATGACACCAATCCATCACTTTCACTTCAAAAACTGACACAGATTTTTTTATTAATGTTGTCACTTTTGTTGTGTTTGTAACCGAGCGCACGGGTTGACGGTCAAGTACAGACTACCTGAAAGCGGTCGGGGTGTATCTTAGGCAGGTGGTGGCGCTCAGTTAGGATTCTTGGAACTGGCTTCTAGCTCTGCATGTGCTATTTTATGTGTTAACCGTAAGTTTTTAAAATTCAAATTTAGCCGCGTAAATGTGGAATAGTGGAATATTGACGTATGTGCGCCGTCCTTTCATGGATTTCTTAAGTCTCGGGAACAAGAAAAGTCACAGGTGGCTAAATCCGGTGAATACGGTGGCTGTGGCATGAGTACAGTGTTGTACTTGGCCAAAACATTACGAACAAACTCAGAGCTGGCGCATTATTGTGGTGCAATAACCATGACTGAATTTTCCACAATTCCCGGCTTTTTTTTTGTATCGCTTCACGTAATCGGCGCATACCCTCAAGGTAATACTCCTTATTCACTGTACGACCTTGTGGTAAGAACTCCTGATGCACTACGCCCTGATACTCAAAGAAAACAGTGAGCAACACCTTGACATTTGACCGCACTTGGCTTGCTTTTTACGGTCTTGGCTCGTCTGACTGCTTCCACTGGGACGATTGAGCCTTAGTTTCGGCGTCATAACCGTATACCCATGTTTGGGCACCTGTTATGACCCTTTTGAGTAAATCTGGGTCGTCGTTGACGTTATTCATCAGCTCTTGAGCGATGCTCATGCGACGGTTCTTTTGGTCAAAATTTAACAATTTGGGAACAAACTTCGCTGACACACGTCTCATGCCCAAAACATCCGTTATAGTTGCTTGGCATGAACCAAATGAAATGCCGATATCATCAGCAACTTCTCTTGATAGTAATTCGACGATCCAACACTATTTTCTTCACTTCTTCAACGTTCTCATCAGTTGATGACGTTCTGGGGTGTAGCACGCAAAACACTTCTAAACCTAATGCGTAATGCCACTCAGAAACAAAAAAAAATGCTATACACTTGAAACTTTTGACAGATGTTCAAGACAAGTGTACCAACATAACAAACAAAAAAAAATCGAAGATCGAACGGATGTAGCGCGCGAAATTTGAAAAGTCACCTTACTTTTTGATCACACAAACAACACTTTACCCGACGTAGGAATCGACTCCAGGACCTCGTGCTTAGCAGTGGGGTTTGTTACCGCTAGACTAGTGAGGCAGCCAACTCTTATTTTTGGTCTACGGCTGTTATTTACGTCGAATATAGTGGAAACAGTTTCACAATTTTCAACAAATTCTAATATATCACTATCTATGTTCGTTGCATGAGAGATCACATATGTATGTATAATACCCTGACAACACAAGATATAAAAAAAAATCAGAATATATATTATAAAATGAAAATCATAAATGATCATCGGTCTCCGAGACCATACTTGTCGCACACAAGCAAGTAAACGCGTGCCCGCACTAGGCTAGGACACACAGAGACATTCATGGAGTAGTAGCTTCTTAATCGCTGTTTGTGCTCCTTGCAAAGTGAATCAGAACTTATGAGGGTACCTTGG
Organism: Polymixis flavicincta; assembly: GCA_949987655.1. NCBI lineage: Eukaryota > Metazoa > Arthropoda > Insecta > Lepidoptera > Noctuidae > Polymixis > Polymixis flavicincta. The sequence continues at coordinate 476,151 of OX465171.1, read as the reverse complement.
TGTCAAATTAGCCAGCTGTTAACTTGTTTTAAACTCAAACTCAAACTCAAAGCATTTATTTCAAATAAACCAATTACAGGCACTTTTGAATTGTCAAGGTCGGTGAGTTAGAAAGACGAAGCTAGTTGCCCATTCCAAAGCGTAGGTACCTATGGAGAAGAACGGGCAAGAAACTCCATGGACACTCTTTTATAATCATGATTTTGTTACAAAAAGTTGGTTACATCATTATGTTGAAATTATCAATGTGAGAACGATGTAAAAAGTACACATTAAAAGCGTCCGCAATCAGAACAAAGATAAAAAAGAAATTAAAATAAACCGTGGGAGCTAAGAGATGACCAGTCCCTACTGACGGCGCCCGTTCACGGACATGACGTATGCATCAGCACCATTCAGCTCAACCATTTTGAAGGGAAGTTAATGATCCAACACACACATCACCACCACCGAGACATTTGAGTGAGCATGACATACTCTCAGTTGCCAGGGCACATTTAAGTCAATGAAAGACTTACCCTGTAAATGTTTGCTTTATAGTAGGAACATAGTGCTCACATATGCTATGCAATTATACAATACTAAAATTTGAATTTATACAATGCAAAGATATCTAGCTTTTACAGTCTTCAGCAGCTCGAACAATGTTTTCAAATGTTATTCAATTTAGTTTAAGCTACCTTGTGGAGCAGGACAAGCAGCGTTTAGCCAAGCATTTTTGTCAGCGATGTAATCCCCCAACTTATAATAAGCATGGCTGCATAGTGTGCGTTTTATACAAGATTTAAATTTCGATTCATTCAGTTCGAGTATGTGGGGAGGTATTTTATTGTAACATTTTAAACAGTACCCCATGAAGGATGAGTCTACTTTAGCCAGTCTGAAGCCTGGTTGAACCAATTGGTGCCTATTTCTCATTCTAATGGTGTGTCTTTCACCTCGTTTACTGAAAAGATTTAAAAAAAAATCCTAACGTACATGATGTTCTCATAGATATATTGACAAGGTACTGTCATGATATTAATAACTTTGAACAGTTCCCTTAGAGAATCCCGCGTACGGAGACCATATATTGCTCTAATGGCTCTTTTCTGCAGAATAAAAATAGACTCGATATCTGCAGCCCATCCCCATAGTAAAATACCGTATGACATGATACTATGAAAGTAACTGAAATAGACTAGCCTCGCGGTTTCTACATTAGTGAATTGGCGGGTTTTTCTTACAGCATATGCTTCTGAACTTAGCCGTCCTGCAAGAGCTGTTAAATGAGGACTCCACTGTAGTTTTGAGTCGAGCGTGATCCCTAGGAAAACAGTTTTATCGACGAATTCTAGTTTCTCTTTATTCAATACTACGTCACAATCAGTACTTTTAACATTTGGTAAAGCAAATCTTATGCATTTACTTTTTTTACCATTTAACACTAAATTATTAGCAGTGAACCAATTTTGTACCAGCAGTAGGGCATTATTTACGTCGTCAAGATTTGATGCACGTCTATTTATTTTAAAAATTAAAGATGTATCGTCAGCAAATAACACCATTTGTGGTTGGTTTTTTTAATAAATGGGGTAGATCATTAATATATACTAAAAAGAGGAAAGGACCTAATATTGAGCCTTGTGGAACACCCATTTTTATTTTTAAACCATGTGAATTGACACCATTTATATGAACTTTTTGCTTTTTGCTGAATTTAAATAAGATTTTACTAGACTGAGCGCAAGTTTACCTAGTCCGTAATGCTCAAGTTTTAAAAGCAAGGTTTCGTGATTAACGCAGTCAAATGCCTTGGAGAGGTCACAAAAAATTCCAATGGCATCCTGAGCCTCCTCCCAAGCTGCAAATATGTTTTTTAATAAGGTAACACCGGCGTCAGTCGCACAACGTCCTTTGGTGAAACCATATTACTGATCGTGCAAGATTTTGTTGGTATCAAAATGATTAAGCATTTGATTGAGCATTATCTTTTCGAACACTTTGCTGAATACCGGCAGCACGGATACTGGTCTATAATTGATGGCGTCTTTGCTGTCCCCAGATTTGAATAGTGGTAGAACCTAACTATATTTCATTAAATCCGGGAAGACTCCTTGATCCACACACAAATTAAATATTAAAGCCAAGTATGGTGCTATGGTCTCGATTATGGATGTACAAACTTTTATAGACATTCCCCATAGATCTTCGGGCAATTTGATTTAGATTTGCCGAAAAGATTTTAAAACTATCATAGGGGTTATGTGCTTAAATTGAAATTCAACCGGACAGCTTGGAACGTTCGCTCTTAATAAATCAATTGAGACATCGGGGGACGAATTTAAAGCTTCCGTCGTTTTAGATGGTATATTAGTAAAGAATTTTACAAATTCTTGAGCTACTTCTATGTTAGAGCTTATGGCACCACGCGAAGTCTCCAATGTATAATCCGTATTTCGTATGTTTTTCCTACCAGTTTCGTTATTAATTACTTTCCAAACTGTTTTTATTTTATTCTCTGCTGTTTGGATCTTGTTGCCAATGTACAAAATGTAACTACCTACTTTTTCGTTTTGTTTGCTGCAGCTGATCTCATACGTTGTTATTGTTATTTTATATCTGCATGCTTCTTCTTTAGACGACGATTACCCATACCTATGTGTTAAAATTTAAGTATCATTTAAGTGTTTGTCATGTTCAAAGATTCTTTAAACCTATGTGCCGGTTTATGGGTCCACATTTCGACCACCTAAAAGGGGACCTTTTAACATTTAACTGACCCCTTACTGTTGGTGTAACAAACCACCGTCTAACAGCCCCCTAACCATTCTTAGGGGATCCCATAAACTTAAGGGATTTCGGTGAAAACGGGCATAAAAATCTTACTAACCGACCCGTTTTAACCCACGAAGCAAAAAGAGGTGTGTAATAAGTTTGACCTCTATGTGTTTGTCTGTGGCACCGTAACTCTTAAACGGGAGCCCCGATTTGGGTGTGGTTTTTTTTTTAATTTAAAATTAGGTTTTCTAGGTTCTTAGATAGGTTTTATCAAAATCGGTTCAGCCGTTTTAAAGTTATCACCTGTTTTGTTAGCTAGTAGGGCTAAATATAATGTATATTTACTACTTCAAACATTCGAGTAACCTAAAATTGAAAACACCCATGTATGATATATACCTAACTATGCAAGATTATGGACTTCTTAGTCCGGTGCTGCAGCCAGGATATCCAGCACACTAGTACACTCTTTAAAAACTAACAGCACATATGTCGTGTTTGGATTCGTTTTGATTAGTATTTTATTTTTGTTTGTTTTTTATGGCACTTAAATATTTAGGTACGATATCAAAGCCAAAGCATTTATAGAAGGCAGTTTTGAACGTCAACATTTGCATTAAAATAGAATTGATTGTAGTCACCCCATCAAAATGTAGATACGTATGGAGAAGAATGGGCAAGAAACTCCACCATTATACATTATTTATGTAATTATAATATACGTAAAGACGATGCACCTAAAATAAAATTACCATACCACAACAGGCAAAAGAATTGAAAATAAAGCAGTGAGAGTTAAATTATTTCATTGTCATGTATGACATTGAGTGTAATTCAAAACTATGTAAGATTCACTTGGCGAATGGTATAAGTGAGTGTGATGTTGCAGCTTGCTGTCGTCGTGCAGCTCGTTCCGCGAGTCGCAGTACGCGGCCGACGAGCATGGCGCCGACGACCAGCTGGCGTCGCTCAACGGTCAGTCGCACACACCTAAACATCCCCCCCACGCCACATAACCCCCCACACACACACCCCCACCGTCCAAGAACCGACTTGTTTTTTTTTTTTGTGTTTGCGTGGCACTCCTGCGCAGGCACCATCAAATGCGGCACCCGTGGAGCGCCACGCCACTCACACGGGGCTCTATTTGTAATAAGAGGCCGTTTACGAAATTTTGTTGATTTCGCTGATTTACTTGTTTTTTAACACGTTTTTATTAGGTCGACCTGTATGTAACTAACTATGTAATGGAATCTAAGGTAACTAATTTAACCATCTTCTAAGGGTCGTAGCATAATGAAAATTGGCAGCTGTATGTAGTTCTGATGACAATACAATAATATTGTACTGTCTAACTGATCTGATGATGGAGCCGGAAGATATGAACTGGAACTTCATGATGGAAAATCGTATCATAGCTGTTTTGGATTTCTTAGAAAAGTCTTGTAATGAACTTTGACCACGATTAGATTTAAAGATCTGATGTTGAACCCGGAAGATAGGCACTGGCATTCCATGATGGAATATCGTATTATAGTCGTGTTTGCACTTGCGAGAAAGGCCACGTAATGAACTTTAATATTTAATATATTTATTCAAAAATGATAAGGCTTAAAATATGTATAGTTTTGCGTAAATGGAAAATTATATTCCTAAGATTTACGTGCCTGAACTAGGTAATCCTGTGATTCAGGCTCTGAACAGCATCTTCGGTTGATTTAGAAGTAAATAGGGTAAATCATTAATGTAAACTAAAAAGAGGAATAGACCCAATATTGAACCTTGGGGAACGCCCATTGCCATTTCAGACCCTGATGAGTTTATGCCATTTGCCGCAGCCTTTATTAAAAAATGCTTCACATAGTTCCGAAACACAGCTCGCATTTTTTTATTCTGCACTATTTGGTCCTACCTGTGTCAACAGTTGCCGGGTAATAAAGGCTACAGCCAACCCCAAAGGCTACAGAAAATGCAGGGTGGATGGAAATGTCAATTTCATACTATGCTCTGAATAAAAAAATTGACTTCCAAAAAAACAGTAAACAGTAAACAGTACCTAGTACAAAGTGAAATGTAATTTAACTTCGGTGGTCGGTGTTTTTACATTTGTTTTATAAGTAGTTTTTTGCCACCGACTTCCGAAATTCTATTTATTTCACTTTGGAGTTATGAGATGGTCTGTTTTTCTTGTTGTAAAAAATCTGTAATAAAAGTTAATAAATAATTAATAGTTGACATTAGACAAATATTAATACTGAGTAGCTTAATTAACTCTTAGTTTCTAAATTTGATAAATACTTAACGTACGAGTAGGTGAATATTTATTTTAACGCAGTTAATAAGTTCTCTGTTTCTTACGACAAAGAAACCTCAATATCATTTTTGAAAACCTATCCATAGATGGGTTTGATGACACACATGCTTTTGATGATATTTTTTTTGAGTTTCAGTTCTAAGTATGGGGACCCCAATTTTTTTTTTCTATTTTTTGTGAATTTTTTAATGCAGTTCACAGAATACTTCTACTTACATAGTTTCAACAGTATAGTTCTTATAGTTTCGGAAAAAAAGTAGCTGTGACATACGGACGGACAGACAGACAGACATGACGAATCCATAAGGATTCCGTTTTTTTCCCATGTGGCTACGGAACCCTAAAAAGTAGCCCATTCGCATACATACATAAGAAGCCCATAATATTCTACCGCTGAGACAATCCTCTGTGAGAGGGGGTGGGCTATAATCAACCACGCGAGCCCACTGCGGGAGTAGCCCATTCATTTGATCATGATTGAAATTATATTTCATGTTGTGCATTAAAACTTATAGAAATACAGTATTTTAGTTGTAAAATCACGTAAATCAGCGGAATCGAATACGGCCTCTTAAGTAACAATCACATAATAATATGAATTGATATGCATCACTTTAAACTAGCGTTTTCTGTTTGTTGTCCGCTCGCTCAGATGTATAGCGATAGGTTCCGCCCCGTTGTAAGTATGCGACGCGTTTCGGATCGCCACCGTATCCACCATACTGTCCTATATATGTATGTATTTATTGTTGTGTTGTTAAATTCCTGAATTACTAGATTAACTGTAATAATATAATAATGAGAATGTGTACGTACTTACATAATATATTATACGCTTCTAACTAGATACAAGTAAAGCCAGTGGGCAGAGGGCGCGGTGTGGTGTGCGCACGCGCCGACTGGCGTCTGCGCTTGCGACTCCTGCAAGCTTCCATTTATATATTTTTTATTTTATTAACTGAGCTCCAATGGCTAACGTTCGCCGTGGGCCCCGGACATAGCTTCAGTCCGTAATACTGCTCACTTCGTAACTTAATAATGCATGATAATGACGTTCTCACCCAACTTGACGAATTACGTGTGACTCTTAGTCCATGCTCGCACGGCCTTCAAATATTGCGACGGTTTATTTTTTTCGCGCACTGAATCTTTAACGCACTGCTTGTCGCCAAGAGTTGTAAATCGACCAATGTGTTTTCCGACCGCTGAGATGCACTCTGTCGGATCCTCAATGCTTGGTTCAACAGCGACAGTTGTACAGTCCCCGACACGTAACTTGGTAAGGTTTTGGCGTAGTGGGGGTAAGCGCATCGTGTACTTAGTGGAACAAAAAAGTGGTAACTTTTAGTGCTTGTCATTATTCTATGGTTATTGCCATTATTTATTTTGAATCATGAAGTTAATTAAAGAAAGGAGAGGAATTCGTGACATTTATTAGGTCCCGTGTGGTGCTGGGCGTAAAGTCCCACGTGGTGCCGGGCGTAAAAGAATAGCACCATTTTCTTCCAGTGGGTGTCATAAAAGCCGACTAAGGGACTTACTAGAGAATGAGCAGCAGCGTTCTCTATGCATTTTACCACATACTGCGATCGCCAGCTCGCCTGCCAAGCGTGGCGATTATGGCAAACCCCCCAAAATTACAAGCACCATAAATAAATGGCCCCTAGTGCCCGGCGACCCACCTACCCTTGGCTACGGCAGCGGTCAAGGCTACGGTGAGGCAAGGGGTGCGAACTATCCCCGGAAGAGATCCGGCTACCACAAGCACCGAAAACTGAACCTAGCAACATACAACACGCTCACTGAGTCGAGCCAATCCCTGACGTTTAACTGATAATTCCAATGTCGATCTATCGGAATTATATTCCAGAGTAAGCACACTAAGCACCCTGGTTGGCGTTCCTTATACACAGAATATCCGCAAGGTATTCGCTGAAGGTCATACAGGTTTACACCCCGACCTCGTCCCACCCCGACGATGAGGTGGAGACCATGTATGAGGATATTTCCAGAGCCATGCATGGTTTCAAATACTCACTTCACCGTGGTCATGGCGGACTTCAACGCGAAAATGGGCACACGAAGCGATGTTGAGTTGCGAGTGGGGCAATTTGGAGTTGGACGTAGAAACCACCGGGTTCACCTACTGGCTTGTTTTATGGAGAAGGAAGGCCTCTTTATGATGAACCCCTTCTTCAAAAAACGTGAGCACAGGAAGTGGACCTGGCAGAGTCCTGGTGGTACAACTAAAAATGAGATTGACTTCATTATGTCGACGAAGAGGCAAGTATTCAATGATGTCTCTGTGAATTCTGTGATCAACTCGGTGAAAACCGGTAGTGATCACCGTTTGATAAGTGGCACATCAACAGCAATCTGGAAAGGTGTCGGTTGATGAAGTCTACCCTCCGTCCAGCACCGATCCAAGTCCAAAACCCCGAGAGCTTTCAGCTCAAACTCCAGAATCATTTCGAGTGCCTAGGGAGCTCCGTGGACGATTATAACGATGTGTTCGTGGAAACTGTCCATACGGTCGGGTCTGAGGTGTTCTAGCCTCGTCGTACTAATGGCAAAAAGAAACTCTCTGATCCTACTTTGCAGCTCATGACGGGGCGCAAGTTCATTTTAAGACCCACTCTTTCGGAAGCTTTACTGAGGTCATCGAGCATTGTACTGAGGTCCTCCATGGTCTCAGTCATGACAACTATATCATCGGAAAACCGAAGGTGAGTGATGTACTCGCCATTGATGTTTATTGTATATATATATTTATTTATAATTATTATTTTTTCCTTTATTTATTTTAATTCCTTATTATCTACATTTTTAAATATTTTTATAAAAGTAACTTATCAAAAAACATTTAAAAATATAAAAATAGTGGTCCGCCGGTAACAAGAGCAGGGTCCAGGCTACCGGTGGTTAGGGCTCCAGAGACAGGAACCTCCTCACGATGCGAGCCGTATCGAGGAGTACTGCCTTCTGAATCAAGCCTTTGATCCAACCGCCCAACGAGAGCCTCGAGAGATGTTGATTGAGGCTTTCGGCCATCAGTCCATTGGCTGATACGACTATCGGCACAATTACAGCCGAGCTCCCATTCGACATGTCAACAACCTCGTGTGCTAAGTCAAGATATTTAATTTGTTTCTCTTTCTCAGCTTTCACGAGGTTCCCGTCATGTGGAATGGTAACATCGACTATAATTGTGCGGCGCCAACCAATCTATCACCACTATATCAGGCTTATTGGCTACAATAGTCCTGTCAGTAATGATAGACCGGTCCCAGTACAACGTGACATGGTCATTTTCAAGAACTGGGTCGGGCACATACTTGTAATACGGCACCTCAAAATCCACAAGTTTATATTGCATAGCAAGTTGCTGGTGAATAATCCTGGCTACTTGGTTATGTCTGTGCAAGTACTCGCCGTTAGCTAAACGAGAATATTATATTACTCGTATTATTACTATTTGCAATCGGTCGTTAGACCATAAGCGAATTTGTTGCGGGATAATATGGCTTTTCTGGTGGAGCTGCCAGCGCCGCCCCTACCAGTCAAATAAGGTGGCCCCTTCTAAGTCTCTTGACCACCGCAGACGGGTCCAATAAATCAGCTATTAGTGGATTTTGGTGTGAGGTTAGCCGATCTATGTGTTGTTTCCTGTATCGCTCTATTTCAGATGTAACGGTCGGCACGTTAAGATATTCATGAATTTCATCTTTTCTTGTGAACCAAGGAGCGTTAACTATTGTCCTTTTTTTTAATTTTTTTTTTTTTTGGGTGGGAAATAAATCATCAAATAACTTCTCCCGCTCTGGGTGGAGCAGGAGGGCGTGTCAGACTTTTACTGACTAAAACCCACCCGTGTTCCTTCAGTAGCCCTTAAGCCAGGGGCTGTGGTGTCTCTTTCGAACAAACCCGCACCCCTGACAGGCATCGACTCTTTCGGGTCCCATCACTTTTTGTGCTGACATCTCTTTGAGGCGCGCGTGGAACACAACGCGCCGTCGACTTGGGCTTGGTCCTTACCGGACAGCGAGCTACCCATTACTCGCCGTCCGTAAGCCCATGCCTACGGTGGCCGGAAATCGGCCTGGGATTCCCGACGCCCAGGGCGTCTCCGTATCCTGCGGCGACTGGGGTCGCGAGGGCGCATATGCTGCCTCTCCCTCACGTGCACCGCCTCCCTCTTCGCGAGCATCACTGCTTCGCTGAAGGAGGTGACGGCTCCCCATGCCCTCTCGCTCCGTACCATGGCCTGGACCAGGGCCGGACGCGAGAGATCGCCGCCGCCGATCGCCTCCACGAGGACACGGCGGTGCTCCGCCCAAGCAGGGCAGACCGCCACCGTGTGCTCCACCGTGTCCTCAGGGCGATCTTCGCAGTGGAAACACCCGGGCGTTTCCTTCCGCCCTATCCGAAACAGGAACCTCCCGAAACAACCGTGTCCGGTGAGGACCTGCGTCAGGCGGAAGGTGAGGACGCCATGCCGCCTCTCAAACCACTCCTCAAAGAGGGGACTTACCTCCGCAATCGTGGCGTGCCCAAACTATTATCCTCAGGATGCAGTTTTGTACTCGTTGTAGACAGAGTATGTTGCTTTTCCTTGCAACACCCCGTAGCTGGATTCCGTAGGTCCAAAGTGGTTTTAATATCGAGTTGTAAATAAAAAGCTTGTTGCCTATTGACAGTACAGAGTTTCTTCCCATGAGTCAGTGCATATTACGAAACTTTTAGTTGACTTGGTCCCTCTTTTGTTTTATATGGTTTTTCCACGTTAGACGCCTATCAAGGTGGAAGCCAAGGTATTTCACACAGTCTGAGTGTGGTAAGATATCGTCGCCAAGTCTTACAGGAGGACAGTTTTCTCTTCTCAGGGCGAATGTGATGTGGTTTGACTTTGCTGCACTAGTACGTATACGCCACTTGCGCAGCCATTTGTGGGTTGCGTCTAGTTGCTCTTGGAGTTTTGCGGCTGGCAGTAGCTGGATCATCGTCAACGGACAAGTAGGCTATGTCATCGGCATATGTTGCTACGGTGATGTCGCTGTCCACAGGTAAGTCAGATGTAAATACGTTATACACGGTGAAATTTAAATGGTTGTTTTCCCGCAGCGAAATGGTTTTGTCTTGGTAATACAATCGTTTTATTAACAAATAAAATATTAGAAACAAAAAATGACAGATAAACCATTGTGAAAAACAAAACTCGTAAGCGACCACGAAGCAATAGTTCCGATACCTACGCTCGGCGCAAGCCGGGCGCCGCCGCCGAGCGGCCGCGCGGCCTTTGATTATATTATATGGCAATAAAAATATATAATAAGTTGCCCAACATGTTTAAAACTGAAAAATCAGTAACAATATTCCAAAAAAGGGTAAAACTATACCTAATTCAAAATTGTTTCTACTCAGTGAAAGAATATCTAGAGTTTAGCTTAAAATAACGTTTTTTCTCTCATGTTCAAAAGTGGCGATCTGTCCTATACAAACAATAATATTTAGTCTATCCTATTTAATTTCATACGATTCTTTTAATTATAATTTTATTTATACTACCTGAAAAGGATGACCTGAATATTGCTGAATAATTGTACCCATTGAATTCATTATTGTTGACATTAATATGGACTTAATTATAATTTATAATATAAAACAAAATAACTTAATAATCTTTAATGCATGCTAAATTTTGACAAAAAGGGCAGGCGAATTATAACATTGCAATGCTTGTAAAAGGCTGCTAAGTCATAAGTACTAACATCCGATAACACCAACATTGTACACTTAGTTCGCAATAAACGTTTTGAGTTTGAGTTTGAGTTTGATCCGCGTGCTTTTCAATCAGCTGATCTTATTCTTGATAATAATAATAAGCTGTACCCAACAAGTTATTCAAATTTTCCCTTCATACTTTTACAGGCTTTGGACCGACATAAATACTTTTTAGCTGCAATTTACTGAACAAGAAATTAACATAAAAAATAATTAATAAAAATAAGTATATCATAATTTTCAGAATTAGATACCTAAAAAAGTATTTGAGGCGTCTATCAAAAATTTGAATCAACTTATTTACAAGAATTTTAATTAATTTGACTACCTTTAAATGTTAACAATTTACAAAAGTACGAGTAGGTACTTACACTTCCCGGTAACGGAGTAATTGTTCGAAGTGCAAGCCACTCCGTTGAACACACAATCGAGCACGTTTTAATTGATGTCTCTGTCACTTCTTACGATATTGAAAACGTCCACTATCACAGTTAGTAACGCATCGCGAGTTTCGTGTTCCTCATGAAACACCAGGTGCTTGAGCTCAGACCACAAGTAAAAGTCTAAAGGAGTTAGGTCCGGGCTTCTTGCTGCCCAAGGCACTGGTCCGCCGCGCCCGATTCAGCGCTGGGAAAACACCGAGCCCAGGTGCTAACGCACGGCGTGGTGATAGTGAGCCGGGTACCCGTCATGCTGTTAATACAGATTTTCTATGGGAACTGCTAGCGGAACGTCGTCCAAGAAGTCCGGGATAACGTTACGTAACATTTCTCATCATCTTCATCATCATCATCATCCATTGCACTGATAACGCGTGTTGCTCGTACGACATTCGCGGAAAAACTAAGCGCGCCGCCGCCGGCGCCACGCGCCGGCTCGCTCTCTGGAAAGCCGGCGCGCTGCTTGGTTTGTAATTGTTGTTGGTTTGTAGTTTATGCCATATCACTACATGCGAGAGCTTATTTTGCGTAAAACATTTATAAACCGGTGTTTTCTTTATCGGCGTCGCGGCTGTGTTTTGTGTTGTTGCGTGCAAACTAGTTTATGCCGTATTACTACGTGCGAGAGTTTATTTTGCTTTGAACATTTATGCATTATTGTTCGTTTGTCGGTGCGGCGGCGCGTTCGTTTCGAGTAATACCTACAAATTGCCTCCAATTACTATTGTAGTCCGGTCAATTTAGACAATTGAAATAAAGAAAATCCAAATCTTCGTAAGAGACCTTAGGTTTACCACAAGGAATAAAGTGTCAAAAGCCCCAATCAGTCCCATGTGCGCTAAGGGACTTATTCGGGGCCCAAGGTCAAAATTTTAGGTTTTTTGGATTTTTCTCGAAAACGGTAAGTTTTATCGAAAAAGTACCTCAGAGCAAACTTGTAGATCTTAAAATTCTCTATAAAAATGGTCCTTATGATTTTTTCTCTAAGACCCACTATTTCCCAGATATTGCGCTTGTAAGAATCATGTTCTACATAGTATGCACTCATATGCCACATCATATTAAGGTACTCAAGCAATCAAAAATGCCTACTCGTGTCTCTTTTATGTACACATTATATTATACTATTCTAAGAAAATATACTCTAAAAAGACCGCCGGTCCCTTACCGAATCCCCTCTACTTGAATAACATCTGGCCTTGAATAACATCTGCCTATTCTTTTGTCCGTGTGGTGTCTTTCACGTATACCTGCTTCTTTTAGTGTTGAACGAGCAGTTCGAGTGACTATACGTATTTATTACAAGCGAATAGTAGTGCTGATCAATTTTTTTTTTTTTAAATGTCGCCATTTTGCTTTATTTGAAAAAAAAGATTTGATTGACTGCGCAAAAGTATTTACAGAAATTAATCATTCACCTCAAATACTAATTACTAAAGGAATTCGGTTTCTTCTTGCGGTTTATGGAGCTCCAAAAAAACTTGATTGCATAGATACGTACAGATATTTAACATTTGTAAAAGATACACGAAACAAAAAGCAAGTACAACTATCTTGTCTTCCTCTAACATCGGCATCTGCTACTCAACATTTGTTTCGAGTATACTATCAAGTTCAGACATGGCAAGGCAATGAACTGAACCCTGAAGACTGGGGTTGGAAATTGATAAATAATACTTTGGAACCGATTTGAACTTTACTGCCCCCTGCTCCAGAAAAACTTCTTAACACTATTTTTTGCAATTGCAAGAAAGGTTGTAGTGCCAAATGTGGCTGTAAAAAGTAGGGTTGCAGTGTTCTCCAGCGTGTACCAATTGCCAAGGTGTCTCTTGCTCAAATGTTCAATTAAATACAAGAGAGGGAGATTCGTGTGATTTTGATGAAGAGACAACTGATTCATCTTCATTTGAACAATTTCTAAGCATTCATCAACAGGAAGGAGAAGAAGAAGAACAAGAAGAAATAGAAGAAAACATGATTGTTGAAGTTGAATATGAAGAGTATGAGTCAGATTAAAGTAATAGAACGACAGTTAAACTCAGTAACCCATGTCAATAATCTTCATACTATTAAATAATTATTGTTCCTGAAAATAACGTCATAAAGGTTCGTGGAATAGGCCTACCGGGGATACCACGTTAAAAAAAACGCGCCGAGTACACTACCTCACAGGTGTGGAAATGTGTGCATATTATGTAGAACGTGATTCTTACAAGCGCAATATCTGGGAAATAGTGGGTCTTAGAGAAAAAATCATAAGGACCATTTTTATAGAGAATTTTAAGATCTACAAGTTTGCTCTGAAGTACTTTTTCGATAAAACTTACCGTTTTCGAGAAAAATCCAAAAAACCTAAAATTTTGACCTTGGGCCCCGAATAAGTCCCTTAGCGCACATGGGACTGATTGGGACTTTTGACACTTTATTCCTTGTGGTAAACCTAAGGTCTCTACGAAGATTTGGCTCTCTCGGAATTTTCTTTATTTGATCACAATTTTTATGTCTAAATTGACCGGACTATTGATTCTCACGCTTTCGAGTTGATGAATATTTTTTTAAATTATTTTAATACAAAAACATTTTTATTTTTTGCACTTTTACTGTATGGTTCGAAGAGACTCCTTATTGCAAGTTCTTCTGCCGCGGGAAAACAACCATTAAAATTTCACCGTGTATATTACCGGCCCAAGAACCGATCCTTGAGGTACTCCAGCCTCTATATGATAAAAGTTGGATCGCGATTCTCCTTGTTTGACTTGAAAGGATTGATCAGAGAGGTATGATGCAACAAGCGGAAACATCGCATGTTCGAGCTTTTCTTTAATTTTTACCAACAGCCCCTTGTGCCACACGCGATCAAAGGCCTGCTGCACATCAAGGAAGGCGGCTGAGCAGTACTTTTTGCGTTCAAGGGTCTGCCTAATAGTGTGATACACTCGATGGACTTGTTCGACCGTTGAATGAGACTCGCGAAAGCCAAACTGATGAGATGGAATAACAGCGCAGTCATCCAATGCTGTTTTTAATCTGCTGAGGAATATCCTTTCCCATAGTTTAGACAGTACGGGTGTTAGGCTTATTGGCCGATATGATGATGGTTCATGTTCTGGTTTTCCTGGTTTGTGAATCATCACTACTTGGGATATTTTCCAGAGGGCCGGCAAATGAGAGGTTCTAAATATTGCGTTGAATAGGCATGTATGGAACACGATACTCTTTCTGGTCAGATATTTCAGTATAGTCGGGGTAATCAAGTCGTATCCCGGTGCTTTCCCGGTCTCGAGTGCCTTTATCTCCCTAGCAATTTCTCTCGGTGAGGTTGGGGTTACTGGCACACTCATTTGTAGATCCTGGTCGAGGATTGCGTCAATGTCAGACTCATCGGCAGTACTCTCATTTGGTGTAAAGACTGCTGCTAGATGTGATGCAAAAACCTGTGCTTTTTCTGAATCAGTCCTGGCCGAAGAGTTCTGTGATCTAATCGGAGGATGTGATTGTTGTGGTTTGCTTAGGTTTTTTGTTGCTTTCTAGAGAGAATGCACTCCGATTCCAGATGAAGACAACGACTCAAGGTTTTTCTTCAGTATATCGTTGGAAGACTCTTTTAAGATAGCCCTCAGTTCTTTTATCGCTCTGTTCAGTCTTGTTCTATCCTGTGGATGACGAGATTGATGCCATATTTCTCTTAGACGGCGCTTATCCAGAATCTTTTGTTTTATATGTGGTGGATTAGTGAGAGGGGCACTGGTTTCAATTTGGGCCGGCGTATTGGTCCAGGCTGCCACCTAAATTAAATTTGTAAAATATCTGCAAGCCTCGTCAACCTCGTCTCGGTCCTCGAGGGAAACCACCAGATTGATGTTTTCATCAAGGTAGTTTCTAAAGCCTTCCCAGTCCGTTTTCCGATTGGTGAGAGATTCAGGTTTTTCTAGTACAAGTGGATTTGTGGCCAGTGTTAGAATAACTGGAGTGTGGTCTGATGATCCATCAAGGCTAGATTCGATACCAGTGTGTAGGTAGGCTATGCCTTTCGTGATGAAAAAGTCTTAACTTGTTTGAATCGCTTGGCCAATAAGTTGGTTCACCTGTTGATAGAGTTTTTAGATGATTTCCATCAACACAGCGCTTCAGTTCTCGGCGTCTGGTACTCGTACAGCGAGAACCCCAATAAGTGTGCTTACCGTTCCAATCTCCACCCGACACAAATCTCGAGCCTAGTGTTTGGAAGAATTCGGCAAACATTTCAGAGGTTATCCGATGTCTAGGTGGACAGTACACTGAGGAGAACGTGATAGATCCAAAGCGGTCTTCTACTTTTATAGACGTTGCTTGGAGATGTGGCGCTGAGAAGGGCTCCAAGATTGAGTGTTTCAGATTAGCTCTGATTGCCAAAGATGTGCCAGCGTGAGCTCTTCCGTCGGTATGAGGAGTAGTATAGATGTTGAAGCCTTTAACGCGGAAGGAACTCCTCGCAGTAGCATGTGATTCTGATATTAACACTATATCCAGTTTATTGGCCAATGTGATAGATTCAAGTTCATGAATGTTGGGAGCTAAACCATTGATGTTCCAGGTCGCCACTCTTAGGGTCGCCATTTAACCAAGCTTATTAATGACAGTTGTCAACAGTCCCATCAAGGTACTGATTTGTTGGAGGAGTTGGTCTATTTTCTCGTTTTGTTTCACTAGGAGTTGTTTCAGTGAGGTTTGTTGAGTGATGTTTGTTTTTCCCAGCTATGGGTTATAACTGTTGACTGCAGTTATGTTTGCATATGACTCTTGAGAGTGATATTGCAGGTTTGAGCGAGGTAGGTCTCCTGCTGTTTTTACTGGTGCGCCTGTGGTCGTGATTTTGGCATTTCTGTCTAGTGTAATGGTTTTGCTGCGGTTCATCTTTCTTGAGGCTATCTCTTTGTAAACCTGGCAACCTTTGTAGTTGGCAGGATGATCGCAAAAACATAGAGCGCATTTTGCGTGCTTATTTCTGTCCTTTTTGGGGCAGTCAGAGCTTATGTGCCTTTCACCACATTTGACACACCGGTATGGTCTCATGCAGTTATTTTTTGAGTGACCATACTGCTGACATCTTTGGCATTGTAATATGGTTTTTCTCGGGTCTTCAATCTTAACTACTTGGTGGTGAATGTACTTAATGTTCTTGACCAGTTTATTGTTGCTGTTGGGTTTGACAAAGAATGTTGAAGTGGGTTTTTTGTCTGGACCATACCGCGAGTTAATTATTTCACCTTGCACTTTGTTGCCAGTTTTTTCAATTTCTAGAGTAATGCTGACATGTTGGGTGGTATGGTGCAGGTTCCTTATGACAATACGGTAGGGTTTTGCTTCTTTTCGAGTGAATGTGTGTCCAATTAATCCTTTTTGTCTTATGAGATTAATAACCTCTTTGTAGCAGTCTGTTTTGTCTACCATGACGCATAGATTGTTCTTGTTTGCTATCTTGTACTTGAAGTCAGCGGGACTAATGACGGATTCGATAAGCTTTGTAAGTTCATTCAGATCTTCTATCCCGTATAGTATGATTGGCGGAGGTCTATAAGTTGGTATAGGCTGACTGTTAATGTCTTCTGTGAGATCTATTGGAAGACCATCGAAACGGTTTTGTGAGGAGATTGTGTCATGTGATGGCGATAGTTGTGACACTTTCCTTTTCTTCGACGAGGGCACACGCTGCCACGGCGGGTGTTGTTGGTTTGTGTCAGATGGTTGCGAGTCTGTCAGATTTGGGAGATTATCTGACGTTTTCTCAGAAGTGGATGAGGTAATTCTAGTGGATTTATATTGCGATACAGATGAGAGCTCACTGACTGAATTGGCTCTCTGTTTATTAAAGAGCTCAGGAAGAAGGACTTGTTGAGTCAATACTTTTTTGGTTGTTTTGTTTTTGTTTGTATTATGTGTTTCCATTTTGGTTCCCACGAGTTCGGGTCGAATTAAGGTGGTCGCTTACAGGTTACGTCCATCCCATGTAAGAAGGCACATTACAACGATGATAGCCTGGTCCATCAAGGTTGGTGTACGGAACTAGAATCCCTCTAGCCATTCATCCTTTCGGCACAGTCCTCACCTTAGGATTGAGGTGATTTATTATTGAGGTTGTCTTCCTCGTGGTTCGGACAATTAAGTCAAAACCCCCGGTCTTGCGAAACATGACCATGAGGTGGCGGGTTGTTGAGGTCATTTCCTACCTTCAACTACCAAGCTGGTTAGGCCCGTTAGATCTAGTCAACACCTTGAAGACATCTTCCAGTGCAGCGACGAACAGTTTCGGAGAGATAACATCCGATATTCTGAGTATAAGGTATGCCATCCTGGTCAACACACTCTCGATCTTCACCACGTTGCTCACAAAGGACTTATGGACAATAAACCCGACACCACCTTGGGACTGCTGGTCGCCCTCTCAGAAATATAGCAGGTTACTGGATTTGAGGATTTTCGAGTCCTCCCCCTCTCTTCGGATTTCAGATAACCCTACTATAACCAACCGTAACGTGCTTAATTCTTCCTCGAGTTCGGTAATCTTCTCTTCGGTCCGGAGTGTCCGCGTGTTGTAAGTTGCCAGGTGCGGTTTTCGTTTGTAGTGGTAGCCAGATCTCTTCCGGAGATTCTTACCACCCCTTGCCTCACCGTAACCTTGGCCGCTATCGTAACCAAGGGTAGGCGGGCCGCCGGGTACTAGGGGCCATTTTGTAGGGCTGCTTGTCATTTTTGGAGGGTTTTGCCATAATCGCCACGCTTGGCAAGCGGGTTGGCGATCGCAGTATGGTGGTAAAATGCATAGAGAACGCTGCTGCCCATTCTAAGTCCCTTAGTCGCCTTCTACGACACCCACGGGAAGAGATGGGATGGTGCTGTTCTTTTACCAAATGGGCCTCATAAGAAGGCTTACCGACATAGCCCGAAGAATTGCCAAACATAAGTGGCAGTGGCAGTCGGCAGGTCACATTGCTCGCAGAGCAGATGACCGACGGCGCCGAAAAGTTCTGGAGTGGTGACCGCATACCGGAAGACGTAAAGTTGGTAGGCCTCCCAAGGTGGACAGATGACCTTGTGAGGGCCGCAGGAGTCCGGTGGATTCGGGAAGCACAGAACTGCACCCTAATTGCGTAACTCACGATTAATCATAATCTGTATCGTTTTGAAACGGATTGTTAAACCATTGCTTCATAAGTTCGAAAAATGTGTCTGTTCGACAACATAAATAACGCAATGAATATTGTTTAACTGTGAAGACGAAACCAATTATGATCAATCGTGAGTTACGCAATTAGGGTGCTGGTCGAAATGGCGGAGCTTGGCGGAGGCCTATGTCCAACAGTAGACGTCGTTCGGCTGAAATTATGGTGATGATGATGATGATGATGATGATGATGATGATTAGGTGTTGTAAATAAAATATATGCATTTAAAAGTTTAAACAATTACAAAAAAATATATTACATATTATTAAAAAAGTTATGTGTTCTCGTCGTCACTATCAGTAACTAGATACTGCTAACCCTGGCATCAAATTAGAAGAACCGCCTGAGCTGGTGGAAGAAGAAGGGTTTTTCTAAATGAATATGTCACCCCGATTAACGAATACAATAAGTATAACATAACTAACTTTAAACCCATAATAATAATATGATAAAGTATTCTGGCCTTACCTGATTATGGTGAGGCCAGAATACTATTAAAGAAACGTACATTAATTTTACTGTCAAAAGCTAGACGTCTTTGTACTACGACCACACTCAGTCAAGATGTGATGCACATCCTTTATGATTCCACAGACAGAACAATTGGGTGGCACATCTTTGCTCATAATAAATCCGAAACTATTGAGAGGAACGTGTCCGGATTGGAGTCGCGAAGCCGCCACAATTTCTTGGCTATTCATCCTGCCCTCGCTGACCCAAAGCATACGTGGGAGAGATGGTTGGATCGGCCTGTACCAAATGCCCTTCGTTCGTTCGTCATCTGTCTCACTTACACTTTAGCATTCAGCTCTTACACACAAGTCATGGATTTATCAACGTTCCATTCTTTAATTGATGTCGATGTAGCATCCTATATTTCGGTGTCGCTTGTAACACGAGATAGTTTAAATCTTCCTTTCATGTTACATATTTGTGCTGCCACTTTTACATGCCTTCCACAAACGGATAACGTTACACACAGGATTTCGTTTGAACCAGTGCGTGAACTGTAACCACTAAGGGATTACTCACACTTATTCAGCTCTGTTCAGCTTTAGTCCATACAAAACCACGATTTTGTATGAGATGCATACGCATCCGTTCAGCCGCGGAAACCTGAACAGACTATACAAAATCGTTGTTTTTTTATGGACAATAGCTGAACAGAGCTGCATAAGTGTGAGTTGTCCCCAATTCAGCATATGATTCTAGATAGCTATCCGCAACCGATTCGCGTAAACATTTTTCGTTGGTCATGGTAACCTCAAGTTGCAACGGTGGTCATTTTTTTTTTGCGCACTCCATCTTCAACGCACTGCTTAGCGCCGACAGTTGACAATCGAACATTGTGTTTTTTACGCGCTGTGTCTCACTCATGCTGCACTCTGTTGGATTCTTATTGCTTGGTTCAACACAGAGAGTTGAAAGTCCACTGCGGAAGGGGATATTAGATTGTAGAAGTTTGGTATTTAAGCCGACGGGTGATCTTATTGGGCGCATTGCTTATTTGAAAATATTTACTGTGGTGCAGTGTTACCGTCGAGAGTGCGCTGATAAACCCCGCCGCGATTTCATTACGTCCGTGTGAACATCGACTTACAGTTTACGCACTGATTAATTTTTTTCTGTATTTTGCCGTCTTATATGAATAGATGAATCATGTAATCAGATATTATTGTTGAGCTGTCCTTAGTAACATATATATACTGGTGACTGTACAAACAAAGAGGTTAGTATTTTTAAATAATGTTGTGGGTGTGCAGCATAGCTATTCACAAACATACCGTATGGTTCAGCTCCGAATCGAACCTCAATCAATTTTATCGTAGGAGTCCTATAAAAGCTGTCCACAAATCCAAAAGCCAATATTTTTTCAGTTTATTCAAATAGACGACCACTATTTTTCTGGCATCTGTTTGTCTCGGAGGCAAGGTAAATTAGGTTAACCAAATGTGTCATTTGCGATACGATAACCTGATGAATGCTTGTGAATAGTCATGCAGCTTTTGCCCGTGGCTGCGCCCGCATGGATGTCGGTTATCGCGTAAAAAGTACCATATGTCCTTCTGTTTGATTGCGAGTTTTTCCCGTGCTCGATAGCTGGCGTTTTAAAATTTTGTAAATCCTGATGTTAAGATTTTCCACGAATAGTATATAAGGATTGGAAAGAAATATATATTTTTACACGCTGTGAACGATTTGTTTCATTTCAAATAAAATCTTCGCGCAGTTGTCGAGTTTCGAACAAATTTGGTCCTTCGAGCCGGATAGCGAAAGTGAAAGTCGCGCCGGTAAGTGAAGTGACAGTTTGGTGTCGTGTCTTGAGGCATAGAAACCAGTCGTGGATCGCCCTGAAGTGCCTGAAAATTCCCCGGTGTGTGGTGAATTGGTGATCAACGGAGTACAGCAGCGCAGCAACGAGGTTTGCAGCCGTCTCCGTCTGGGGGCGCCATCAACATTGAGGCTTACAACACGAAGCAACGGTAACATCGACGAGACATCAGCAACGACAAGTGTGACGTCACGGACAGTGATGACACACTCGCAGCGGTATCAAGATTGACGACGACGACGTGTTAGGAGAGGTTTGGCAGACAAAACTGTGAGTTACAAATCCTAGTGTTTATTTCGTGGACTTGTAAACTCAGTGTATTTTGAAGATCAACTGGTGTAATCGCAAGTGTTGAGACTTTAGACGTTAGTAGTTTTGTAATTTAGGTGACAAGGTTGTTGTGCCGGGAAATCTATGCTCGATTATTTCTAAAGTGTAACGTGTTTACATTTGTAACGATTTACCGATCGTTTGTTCATTCACTTGTAATTTTTCGTCGGTTGCATTAAGAAATTGAATTACGCGTTGTTGTGTACAATGGAATCCTTGGGTAAATTGCAATTAAACAATAAATCGATAATAGAGAAAGGGAGAATCAAATTTAAAAAATCACCACAGGAGCGTCTTACACAAAGTTACGTTCACACAAGATTAGAATCATTAGAGGTACAGTGGAAATAGTTTGTTGAGACACATAAGCGCATTGTAGAGAAAGCAACCGACGAAGAATGAAAAAAGAATGTTTATTTTACGACAGAAATTTATGACTTAACTGAAGATTTGTACATAAACTATAAATGTGAATTAAAAGAGTACCTACTTCAACTTAGTCCATGTGAAAGTGGTAGTCTTAGTAATAATAAACACTCTAATATTCAAAATAATTCAAATGTAAAATTGCCACTTTGTTTACCTACGTTTTCAGGGCTCTATTCCGAATGGGTAACGTTTCGTGATTTATTTACGTCACTGATCCATAAAAATGATGCACTAGATCACGTCCAAAAACTCCACTATTTAATAGGCCACCTAACAGATGAAGCAGAACAGTTGCTTCGACACATACCAGTAACTGCGTCTAATTGTGATGAATGTTGGTCGATACTAAACAAACGATTTGATAATAAAACGTTCTTAGCTGACTGCATGCTCGAACGACTTGTCCATCAATCGTCTATTACTAAGGAATCATCGACCAATGTTAAAACGCTAGTAGACACGACTGTTGATTGTTTGCATGGTTTACGTAGTCTGGATATTGATGTCAGTTCTTGTGATGCAATTGTTGTATACCTATGTTCTGAAAAATTAGATACAGAGTCCCGTAAATTGTGGGAACTAAGAATTAGTTGAAGTCCTAGTGATGATTTACCTAAGTTGATGAGCTTAAAACTTTCTTACAATCTAGGTTTAGAGCCTTGAAGTATTTGGATCCTAGAGCTAACAAACAAAAATGCTCGTGATAATAGTGCCAAATCTTTTCATGTCGCGTCTCAAAAGTATGTATTATGTTCTGGAGACCATAAATTGTGTCACTGTAAAACTTTTGCTAAGAAAGAATGTGATGAACGTCGTGAGTATGCACGAGTCTGTAAGCTTTGCTACAACTCTCTAAGAACAAGCCATTCCGTCTATTCTTGTCGTCAAAATTATGTCACCTGTGTAAGAAGAAGCACCACACGCTACTTCACCCAAAATCAACTGCCATTTCTGCTGAAACTGTTGTTGGTGAACAGAAACAAAGGTGGTGGCGGCTAATGCAGCCACCTCTTCCAGTCAAAGCGAGACCAAGCCCATTTGTTGTTTTGCGGATGGTTACCACCACGGTCTATTAGCCACAGCCTTAGTCAACATTGAGTCGAGAACTGGAACTGCTGTTGTTTTAAGAGCTCTGCAGGCTTAGCATGAGCACCGATTTGTCGACGGAAGAATAGACATGACTAACTAAATGATGTAGGTACAATAGAAGAAGATAGCTATGTTTTTCTATTAATTATCAAAGTTATGCGTTCTAAGCGAATCATGATTTTGTAGATACTTTGTGGCCGTCGAGTAGAAAGTTTGTTGTCAGTGTAATTTTGACAGTTTTGGAATAAATATTCTTCTGAAATAGTCTACATTTATGAGGACCTAGACAATGATCGTTAGAAATGAAAGATAAAATGACCGATTGTGGAAGGATATCTATGGTGCGATGTCAAAAATGGAGCAACGAAATGTCACTTTGTATTGAAAAAGCACTGCCTATTCTTCGTAGAAATAGAAAGCGTCATGCTAAGCCTGCTGATGGATCAAGGCTCTCAAGTCTCGTTCATAACAGAGGCTGCAGTTCAGTTGCTAGGACTAAAGAAAACTGCACGCACCAACATATGTCGACTAGGCGATGACGAGGGAAACTCAATGCCCTCTAAGTGGATAGTTAGATTAAAATTGCAGCCACGTCTAGATCCTAGTTTTACTTTAGTTGTCAATGCTTGTGTTGAATAGACTCGCGTCTCATCTTCCTGAGAAGAAAATCGTTCAAGTTTCGGCTTCGTTTTCGTCCTTAAATTAGCTGATCCGTCCTTTGATACGCCAGGGAAAATAGATTTATTGTTAAGTACGCGTGTAGTCGGAGAAATTTTATTGGACGGTTTAGTTAAAGGTCCGCCGGGATCTCCAGTCGCCCAGAACATCAAGTTAGTCTGGATCTTGTCTGGTGAGATCCCATCGTCGACAATCTCTAGGCCCGTATGTTATCATACTGTAGTATAGTCGGCGGAAGTCAATGACATATTGCGTGAGTTTTTTAGAGTCGGAGGCCTCATCTCGTAGTGTGATCTTGACTGAAGAAGAAAAAATATGTGAGGAGTTCTACTCTAAAACCACCAAACGCGACGCGACCGGGAGGTATGTCGTAAAAGTACCATTCAAAACCGATTCACCCAGTTGCACGTTTGGGGGGTCAGAGGCTATTACTCGTAGGCGCTTTATCAACCTAGAGTTTAGATATACTTTTCCAGATCAAGTGTTAAAAGGAATGGTTTGGTTATAGAAACAACCTTTACCATCTCAGAGATTTCCGTCTGCCACGATGGATTCACACGAGTCAGCTTGACATCCTGTTAGAGTTGCATGAATTCTCTGACGGCTCTAATGTCGCTTACGCAGCCGCTGTCTATGTTCGGTGTATTGATGCCAATGGTCACGTGCATGTTAGTCTAGTTGCAGCTAAGACCAAGGTGGCCCCTGTCAATCAGGTATCCATACCTCATTTGGAGTTATGTGCCTGCGCCTTGCTGCTTTCAAAACTTCGTCGTAAAGTTTCCGACACCTTGGGCATCTGTAAAGAAAACATACATGCCTGGACCGACTCGACGGTGGTGCTCGCCTGGTTGAGCAGACATCCCAGTCGCTGGAATACCTTCGTCGGCAACAGGGTGTCTGAAATACTAACTGTTATGGAGAATAGTCAGTGGTCGCACGTCCAGTCTAGTGATAATCCCGCAGACAGCGCATCCCGTGGCGTGAATCCTTCGGAATGCGCTGACCTAGAATTATGGACACCAGGACCTAGTTGGCTAAAAAATAAAGAAATTAGTTACAGTAGAAAGGAAATTATAGAAACTAACCTAGAAGAGAAAAAGTCATTAGTAACATCCAACACAGCAGTTACGCTAAATAAACTATGGCACATTTTTTTCTACAGTATGCAAATAATTCAATAAAGCATGTCCTGTAAAAAAAAATACGATCGCTACTAAACCAAAATTTAGCGAATAGGCCACTGCTGGCATTAGAAAAAGCAGAGAAATCTTATATGTTTTCTATGCTATTCTTTCTTCTATTCTATTCTTCATCACATAAAAACTGTTTTGTTTTAATGCAAAACAGCTCTATTATATTTTTCAAACCACATAGCATTGGTTGAAGACCTGTTTGTTATCTGCTGGTGAAGAATACCCGAAGGAGGTAGACGCTATGTCATACATATAAGTACTTGGAATTAACGAATATTTCGGTCTGAATTCATTAACTGTTATAACCAAAAATAAAGAGTTTTCAATCTATTGAACCAAGAAAATGCGGAAATGAAAACATCGTCCTTATACTGTTGTAGATAAATGGCAAATCTATTTGCCTTATTTTTATATAAAGCTATAATATTAGGTCTTTACCTATGAAATTGCCGTTCTGCAGTACTGGCCATTTCAAATCAAAATAATTTTTGTTTGGCTAAGAATTCTAATTTCAAATTAATTTTATTTTAAAAACATGGATTTTTTTTTCTAAAAGTAGTCATTTCTTTATTGATTAGTGTTACATTTTCATCGCATTTCAATCTTTTTCGTCATCATGGATACGTTAAAAATTCGAGTAATTATGGAATATGAGTACCGTCGTGGCAGCAACGCGGCACAAGCGGCACGCAACATCAACGACGTTTACGGAGCTAACACTACAAACCAACGCACCACCTGTTATTGGTTTGCTCGCTTCCGTTCTGGAAATTTCGACCTGAAAAATGAACCTCGCGGTCGTCCGAAGACTTTGGTCGACAATGACGAATTAAAGGCGATTGTGGAAGCTGATGATACACAATCTACGGCTGAATTAGCAGCAGCTTTCGACGTTAGCGTCAAAACAATATTGGTCCATTTGCGTCAAATTGGCAAGGTAAAAAAGCTTGACAAATGGGTGCCCCACGAACTCAATGATCGCCAGCGCGAAGTACGCGTCGAGACGTGCCTTGCACTGCTCAACAGACACACAAATGAAGGAATTTTGAACCGCATTGTTACCTGCGATGAAAAATGGATTCTGTTTGATAACCGTAAGCGCTCAGCAAGTTGGTTGGATCCTGGTTCAGCACCTAAACAATGCCCTAAACGAAAACTTACCCCTAGAAAAGTTATGGTCACTGTTTGGTGGTCTAGCGCCGGTGTGATTCATCACAGCTTCTTACCAAACGGGGTGAGCATTACTGCAGATGTGTACTGTGAAGAACTGAACACAATGATGGAGAAGCTGGCGCATCTCCAACCAGCATTGGTCAATCGCTCGTCTCCGCTGCTCCTGCACGACAACGCGCGACCTCATACTGCACAGCAGACGGTCTCCAAGTTGCAAGAACTGGGGTTGGAAGCTCTCCGTCATCCGCCCTACTCACCAGACCTTGCGCCTACAGACTACTACTTTTTCCAGAATTTGGATAACTTCTTGGCGGGAAAAAAATTTAATACCCGAGAGGCAGTACAAAATGCCTTTGAAGAATTTGTTGCCTCCCGTCCAGCTGATTTCTTTAAGAAGGGCATCAATAAACTGCCACTGCGATGGCAAAGATGCATTGATTGCATGGGTGATTACTTCGATTAATACAAATAAAAAATTCATGAAAAAAATTCGTTTAAATTTTTTCATACAAAACGGCAATTTCATAGGTAAAGACCTATTATTAAAATAATCCTCTCATTGCTAAAGCATAATTGGATCACTGATTCATATCCATAATTAATACAAGTTAGGTAAATATATCTGAAACTTATGAGATCAATATTTCTGGATCTCATACATACTTTTATAAAGATATAGGAAAACAATTTTGTCATACATGACAAAGTTAAAGTTCCACTGAAACTAAGATTAATTCCTTTGTTCCCGTTGAGTTACACCATTTTGTGTTACACTGTTACCCATTGGGAAAAAAAATACCGATTAGTAACACTGTAGTTACAGTGTTACTAATCGGAAAGCCACATTTTTTTTCCCTTTGATTGACAATGTAACTCAACAGAACGCTGTTTTCCCGTTAAGTAACATCTTGGGTAAAAGAGCATTGTTGAAATACATCTTGACTTATAATACAACGATTATCCCACAGTAACGAGTGTCTCTTAAGTCAACTAAACGTTTAAGATCGTTAAATGCACTTAGAAACAATGGCGGAATCACAAAAATCTAGGCTCAATATTGATAGTCTGTTATCTTCACTAGACCAGCCGGAAATCGAATCCGTTCCTCAGAAAGCATAATAATTATGTGGTTTTAACCGAACTACTGCCTCTTGCAACCTGACTACCTTGCCCCTCCCCCCAATTTGCAGGGTAGGAGTAGCAGCTTGTTAGGTCTAAGAGGTTCTTACATAGGTCTTGTATAGGTATTGGCTCTCCGAGACCTCTCGTCTCCAAGTACGGGAGCCAAGTACACTGGGTCCAGTATGGGGCCATTAATACATGTAAGCACCCGACCCATCTCTGAGTTCAGATGACTGAGCGCTCGGTTTTAAATTGGGCGAAGAGAACACCCATGCTAATCATTGCGGTCACCTCTAACTGAAAGCATCGCATAATATCTTATCTTAAGCTTGCCAAGCCTTCATTTGAGTCCCATATGACGTTCTGTCGCACAGCGGCCGACTTATCTTGACGCGAAAAGATCGACGTCGGAGACGCCCCACTTTGAAAACACGGCCTCCGACGCCTGGGGCCTGGAGCAACAGGAGCCCACCTGGCTGGCCTGTTCAAAGATAAGCAGTTGGCTAAGCCGTTTTAACACTTTTAAACTCCCCGGTAGATAAACCGCTGACAGAGTAATATCCAGCTAACCTGCTAGCTTCTTAATTTTGCAAGGTTCAAGGGCACTAGGAAAGCGAATCCCCCACTCATCCCAAATGTGCGACAAATGTTGTTGTTGGATTGAACTAGAATATGTACTATCAGGACTGGCTTTTTGGCTGCTTATTGCTGCGTTTATGGCAAACCTCTCCAAGTTCAACTGCCGTTTTTTTCTGGTTTGGTCAAGTTCCTGACAAGAGTAGGATGGAATAAAACAGTCTTTTTAAATGTACGTCCCACTTACGTTACGGTATAATATTCTGGGGTAACTCAACCGAAAGAGAAACAGTTTTTAAAGCCCAAAAAAGATGTTTACGGGCGATGTTTAATCTTCAATCCACTGATAGTTGCATCCCATACTTTAAACAGCACAAAATATTAACACTGCCTAGTCTATACATAATGGAGGTACCTAGCTGTGTTTGTGAAGTCGAACCCAAATCGTTTTAAACGCCTGGCTGACGTAGTCCCAGGTAATAGACGCGATAATAATCTAGTGTGTACTCATCAATCCAAAACGGCACTAATGCGCAAGAGTGTCTACTGCATGGCTCCGGTCATATATAATAAATTACCTAAGCAATGGAAAGAATTGACACTGTCATTGTTCAAAAACAGGCTCCGAAGCTTTTTAACGCATAAAGCTTACTATAATGTCAGCGAATTCCTTACTGAGAAAGAATTTTGTATATAAGTATTGTGTAGTGTTTTTATATTAAAAATAAAAAAAACTTGTATGGATAAATTGTGTGGCAGTGATCTATTTATGTTGTGATTTAAAACTAAAACTTCAATGTATACTATCTTGTAATTGCCTTAATACTGTTTAACGTCAAACTACCTCTAATTTTTGCATGCCTATTGGTAAAATATGGCTGAACCTATCTGTTAACCTGTCTATTTATTACCATGTACTGTACCCATATTTGCAAATAAACGACTTACTTACTTACTTACACCTTATGAATTACAAATATGAAGTGTACAATATTTTACAAAGGGTGGCACAATGAGTGATCTCATCACTAAAAGTGATCTTATAAAGACATCCTTTGAACTTATAGGGTAGCCCGTTCATGTAGACTCCTTACCTTTCACTGAGTAAGGAAACCCACTTCTATCCACTGCATGTGTGGACAAGAAGTGGGTTTCGTTACTCATGTATATAGGAACTGAGCTGTGATTTATCAATAGCCTTTAGCTACCACATTATTTATGGGCAACCAGTAGAGCAACCTTTGTCTACTTGTCTTGGTCTACCCTTCTCAAATACTTTTGAGACTCTATGTATTCTCTTACAAGGATTGCAAAAATTATATATGGAACACCTAAATTGAATACGCTTTGAACT
Source organism: Polymixis flavicincta (assembly GCA_949987655.1). Lineage (NCBI taxonomy): Eukaryota > Metazoa > Arthropoda > Insecta > Lepidoptera > Noctuidae > Polymixis > Polymixis flavicincta. Next base: position 447,378 of record OX465171.1, on the reverse strand, counting down.
TGGTCAGGGAACAAAGTCTCTTCTTTTGAAGTGTTGATATTATCATTTTCCTTTACACCTTAACTGCACACAGGGTCTTATCATAAGTATCAGTGTTCCAAAGAAGGCTTACATGTTCTAACTGCTGATGGAAATTCAGAATTGACTTAGGAAATTAATTTGTCACCTAAGCTTTGTTATGACTTACCGTCTCCGAGACAGAAATCATAAACTGAGTTTCCTAGTGGGCCAGCTCATTTCGATCTGAACTACATTAACAAGAATGCGGATACCACAGGCTCGCAAATTCTTTGCCACTCAGTTGGCTGATTGTCCAGAGAATCCAAGAAAAGCCAAAAGGGTGTGCTGTCAATTAGTAAATTTTTCTTGGTTCTAAAAGACTCTTCGGAGTCGTTGGTGTAGGCTATTTACATCAAAAGCTACCCTTAATTAACAGATCAATTCTTTTGTTTTATTTTTAATAATATTGGTGTATAAAGTAGGAAGGTAAAGGTAGGTATAGGTAGGTAGGTAGTAGGTAAAAAAAATGGATATTTTTTTGTTTTGAATACCTATTCGAAACAAAAAATATCCATTTTTGAAAAATAATCAATCAACAATCAACAAAAAATATCGAAACAGAATATCGTTGGTTTAATAGAAATTTGCATCAATTATTTCAACTAAAGATACTTATTCTTATACTTATTCAAAATTGAATTGTCGAATATAAACATATTCAGATATATATTCAGATTATCTTCAGTATAAAAACAGAAATTTTATCAGAACAGCTTTTAATTGTAATGTTTTTACATGGTTCTTTAGGCAGTCTGATTTTTGTCAAAAGTTTCTTTGCAATGTAACATTTATCAAGTTAATTTTTATAAAACAAGTATTACTTCTAATAAAATTGCGTGGCAAATTGTGTGGTGGATGTATTTATTCCCTTTAAGGGGACACTTTGCGCGGGCTCGAACTCACTGGTGGGCCTGGCTAAAAATCACGCTGTCTCACCAGGCTTCGTATCCGACAGAGATAGTATCAGTGGTGAGCAGTTAGTCGCTAGTTTACACGCACAACGTTATTGACTGAGATGCAGGAGCATTTTTGGCAAAAAAATCGCGAAAAAATTAAGAAAAGTCCTTCAGAAGATCGGGTTTTATGAAAAAACCACCGCATAAATCAATGACCAATAAAGTTTATTGAATTTATTGTTAATTGAACTTTGTCGGTACCGACTTGGTTTTCGAGATTTTACGCTCCTTTTATTACTTAAACACGCTCAAAGTTAGGTTAAATTAGCAAGAAAAACGAATCTTTGTTGGCTCATAACTTTTTAATGGCTTTTTATTTTAGTATTCTGTTTCCGTACAGACAATAATAATAACGAAACAGAATGAACAACAACAACAACATGTTTAATTTTTGATGTAGGTACATAGTCAAACAGTGGAGTAAAACCCTCCCGAAGTTTGTATGAAAAAAATGTGGACAAGTGTCACCTTAATATTCTGAAGGATTATAAGATCTCCTTAATTATTACAAAATACAGCAGTATAGCATAGTAAATTAAATGTTGTTTAAATATTTAGCATTTCTTATTAGGGGAAGAGTGTCCTCGTTGTCTCAAGTACTAGTTGTCACAAGTCCAATATTTAATAAAGTAAAAGTATTTAAGGAACGCGAATATTGACAAACTGGAACGCACCCCAGTGCTACCAACATTAGAAAGTGTCATGGCCACTAGTCTCCTGCATCGCCGTGTGTTGTGAAATTTATAAAAATACGTTTGGTGAGTAAATTTTACTCTATACTTTGAACTTAGTTATTGACTATGTTTAGTTATGTATTTATGTTTTTCTCATATATTTTTACTAAGAAAATAGTCAATTTTAATGTAACTTCGAAAAGTGTTTTCATTTGTAAAAATTTAGAGGTTATTATTTGTGTGTTTATATTTTTTATCTCTGGTACATGTTGTCTCAATGTTTTTGGGGCTAGTTGTCACTGTGACAACAAACCCCGGTAAACATTTAATTATTCTAACAAATATTATATTTTTTGTTTCTTATAGAAAGTATGCCTAGAAATCGCAGAAGACTCACTGATCGTGGCCGGACGAGCGCAGAAGTCATGATGGAGGCGGTGAGTGCTGTGGGTCCCAGCAATTCTATAAGAAGTGTTGCCAAAGATTTTAATATTAACTATAGGACACTCGCAAGATATTATAAAAAATATAAAGATAATGAGAACTCTCATCCGTTATCTGTAGGGTATGTAAAAGTAAGACAAGTTTTCAAAGATGATGAAGAAGAAAACTTGTCAAAATATTTACAAAGAGCTGCAGATATATATTTTGGACTGACTCCTCTTGAAGTTCGTAAATTAGCCTATCAATATGCTGTCGCTTTAGACCGTAAATTTCCTGAAACTTGGGAAAATAATGCCATGGCTGGCGAAGAATGGTTGAAAGGCTTCATGCGGCGACATCAAGAGCTAAGCGTTAGAAAACCTGAGGCGACTAGCCTTGCCCGAGCAACTAGCTTCAATTCTCATAATGTAAATTTATTTTTCGATAACCTAGGGAAAGTTTTAGAAAAGTACAAGTTTGAAGGGCAAGATATATGGAATGTGGATGAGACAGGAATTACTACTGTCCAAAAGCCCCAAAAAATTGTTGCTCGAAGAGGCATGAAACAGATAGGCGCCCTGACTTCAGCCGAGCGAGGTACTTTGGTAACATTAGCTGTTGCAGTGTCAGCTGCAGGGAATAGCATACCGCCTTTTTTCGTGTTTCCCCGAAAAAATTTCAAAGACCATTTTGTTAACAGTGGACCAACAGGATCAACTGGTAGCGCCAATCCATCCGGCTGGATGAACGAAGACTGTTTTTATGTATTTATTCAACAATTTGTGCGATACACTCGCTGCACTTCTGACCGCCCACTGCTCTTATTGTTGGATAACCACGATTCTCACCTATCTATTAAAACATTGGATTATTGCAAGGAACACGGAGTTGTGGTGTTGTCATTCCCGCCTCATTGTTCTCATAAACTGCAACCGTTAGACCGTAGTGTTTATGGACCCTTGAAGAGGTATGTCAATGTTGCTTGTGACGACTGGATCAAGAATCATCCTGGGAAAACAATGACGATTTATGATATTCCTGCTATCGTCAAAATTAGTTTACCACCAGCCATAACTCCCCAGAACATAATGTCTGGCTTTTCTGTGAGTGGCATATGGCCCTATAATCGTAATATCTTCACTGACATAGACTTTGCACCATCTTATGTAACCGATAGGCCTGAAGTTGACCAGGAAATCGATCAGGCTATACAGAGCGAAGACGGTGTTAGTCCAAACGCGGAACATATCCCAGCTTCTTGTAGGACTCCCTCCCCAACTCCTGGAACCAGTGCAACTACTCCTCAAACTTTAAATTTACCAACGCCTGAAATTTTACGACCATTTCCGAAAGCTCCAGCTAAGAAAACGACTTCCAATCGAAGAAAAAGGACTACCGCAATTTTGACAGAAACCCCGGTTAAGAATGCGTTAGCAGAGCAACAAAAAATGAGAAAAACCAAACCAAAGGTACCTACGAAGAAGAAAAATAAGAAACAAAAGCAAGTGAGTAGCGAAGAAGATGACGATTTGGATGATACGTCATGTTTGATATGTTATGAAACCTGGTCAAGCAGCAAGCCCAATGAAGGATGGGTTCAGTGCACAAAATGCAAAATGTGGGTGCATGAAAAATGTGGTGGGAACAAACATTTATTTTATTGCTGCCCAAATTGTGCCTCAGACGATGACAGTGATGTTAACAGTGATCTGTGACAACGAGGACGTTCATCTGAGACAACCTACCCCATGCCGGGGGTAATTTGTCCCACTCGACTTTATTATTTCATTCTCAAATTTTTCGTACAAATTTTGTTATTTTTTAAGATGTAAGAGCAATTATTGAAGGCTGAAATACCAAATATATGATTAATGAAGAAAAATCGCTAGTTTTGTTTTATTTCTCTCAATTAAAAATGTTTATTTAAATTTTGAGACAACTAGGAACCTGCTCCCCTACTTACTTAGTTATGTAACTTTAAATTAGCAATTTTAATGTACCTGTACCTGCTAGATTTCAGAGTTCAAAAGAATTCAGCTCTTCGCTGAACCACTATAATTTAACACCAGCTTGCCACTAGACAGCAATAAACAATTTCAATTAAAATACACTTCCGGAAGAACATTCTCACTACTTCCAAAGGTGACAGTAGGGTACACCCCTATTGGGTAGGTTGCTGCTTAATTAACAACTCCTAGTAGACCTGCTTTAGCAGCTAGCTCCTTTGGCTACCCACACCCACCCCCATTAAGCTCCCAACCAAAACTCCCTCCGCGGGAACAAAATAACCTTTAGTTTGGTTTAGTGGCTTAAGTCTATACTCTTTAACTTCTAATTCAGCGTGTGAAACACCATAAATAGATAACCATAAATTTGAAGTTTTCTTTAATTGGTATTTGGTTTATTTTATTTTTATATTGCTTGAAAACACGAATATCGGTCGAGAGGATCTCTTAGGGGCAGAGTTTATCTACCTAATTATCATATTTTACACTGAAATCCTTCAGTTGTAATACTTCTGTCTCATAAAACAAAACCGGATTGTGTATTATACCACAATCCACTTCCGAAGTGGATATTTATTCAACCAAAACCAGGTTAGAAGTTTTCAGATAAGCCAGTTAAGTGTTTTTGTAAAGTTAGTGATATGATGTGGAAATTGTGTCATGTTCACAGAAATTGAACACTTACTTGGCTACTTATTCCATTGTAAATGCGTAGTTCCACTTACAGTAAATCGTGTCAATCTGTTGGTCAGCAGTGGGAAACGGCTACTTTCTTCCTCCGAGGACGAAGAGCGTTTTTCGCCTCTTACGCACTTAGGAGAATTCGTCGCTCAAGCTCGCTACAACGGTTGCTTTACAACGGCACAGGCGAACACGTTTTGTGAGCTTTCAATCTCGTATGTCGGCATTTCGCTGACTGACAATCAGCGTGACACTATTTATCACTTACCAAAAGCACTATTATTCACTTTCTATCGGGGTCTCTCTTTTACCAGAAACTTTAGTAATTCTCTAAGAAAATTAACAAGAGAAAACTATTTGACGTTAATGGCGGCAAAATTTTTAGACGCTATGAACTGACAGTTGACAAGTGACAGCTTGCTGTACCATAGATCATCCAAAGCGCTGCTATGGTGTGAAGCCACAGCTAATCGAGGAAGGAAGGCATGTTTTTCTTTGATTATTGAACTTAAATACGGCACAACCTTAGATGCTTCTCCGACCATTGCTATGTGGTTTGAAGAACATAATGAGTAATTACTAGCTGTTACATTTTTAATGAAGGTCATTTGGAACCTTTTATTTTCAATCATGAGATCATAACTAATCTCCGTTATCGACCGATGCGTAATAATATACTTCCGGAGATTAATTAGATCCTATAGATAAAGAATACATCAGTTTTGGCTGCGATAACCTGCGATCCTGGAAATACCAGGTCAATAACTAATGACGCTCTGTAATTAAGAAAAAGTGCATTATATTAATAAATGTTTCTAATGAGGGTAATTTACAGTTTTTCAGGTCGTGTAAGTATAAATAGCATTGGACGGTAGTTTTGTTTTTATTTATAATTGAATTCATGTGAAAAAATAAGACGAATATTTTCATGTTTGTAAAAAAAAAACGTGGATTATATCTTTCTCTCTTGTTTATTGGTACATTCGTAATATCATTTTAATAAAGTGTTACGAAGAAACGCAACGTCTTTTCATTTAACAGTAATATTTTCCGCGTGCCCGTACTATCTGCACCACTGTGCGACGTCCTCGGGGTCTCTAGTTAAGATAGGCGTGCCTCAAGGTTCAATTCTTAGCCCTTTTTTATTTCTAGTTTATATTAATTACCTTCCTTACCTGATGGCTCTCTCGGATATAATTTTATTCGCTGATGACACTTCTCTTATTTTTAGAATAGATAGAAAAGATACGGATGTCTTACATGTCAACGATAGTCTAGCTGTTCTTTCGAAATGGTTTGCTGCTAATAATCTTTGACTCAATGCGAACAACACTAAATTTCTCAAGGTTCAACTTAAAACTTGATGGCAAGAAACTAGATGCTATTTCGGAAACTGTATTTTTGGGAATTACTTTAGATTCAACATTGCAACGGGGTGCTCACATTAGAGCTCTTTCAAGTAGATTAAGCTCAGCTGCTTACGCAGTAAGAAAAATAAGGCAGTTGACTGATGTAGCCACAGCTAGGTTAGTTTACTTTGCTTCTCTTCACAGTATTATGTCCTAGGGCAGGGATGGCGAACCTCTTAACCTCTACGAACCATTTTTTCCAATAAAATATTTAATATGACATAGACGTGCCAACAAACAATCTTGACATACTGACTGATAGAAAAAAACTAAATACTTGCACAATCATTGGTAGTCTTTATATGCAAAACAGAAATAGACTTGTACTTATTATATAGTAATCAATATCACGCCACCATAATTAAATGAAAGAACAAATTAGTGCAACTTCTGGTGTCTGGTATTAAGGTCGTATGACAGAACAGAATCATGTGAATGAAGGTACGGTTTCTGAAAGTAAAGACTTAGGCTTAAGAAGATGAACTTATCTACCATACTCTTATCATACTGAACCTACCTAGTGTGACTTAGGCTCTCGTGCCCAAATTATTTTGTAACGTGCCACCAAAGGCACGCGTGCCATTGGTTCGCCATCCCTGTCCTAGGGTGTTCTGCTGTGGGGATCGGCAGCTGACGTAGATTCAATTTTCATTTCACAAAAGAGGGCGCAATCTATAAATGGGGCCTCGCGAGTCTCTTAGAAACAAATTCAGCAAAATTGATATGCTAACTCTGCCTTCTCTTTATATCCTAGAAAATATCTTGCATGTTCGCAAAAACTTAGGCCTTTTCAAAAAAAGATGCGATTTCCATAATCTGAATACACTTAGTAAAGATGAAATTGTGATTCCAAAATTTAGATTAACTAAAACTAGCAAGTTTTTTCTAATAAACAGTATCCGCTTCTATAACAAGTTGCTAAAGTCGGTTACAGAACAATAATCGCTGGGCGATTTGACTGCCCTTATATAAATAAGCCAATGCTGTAACAGACATGTGTAGCCCTTAATTTTTATTTGTTTGACACTATATTAAGACTAGATTTTTATTATTATATTATTTTTGTGTTTTAACTCATTTTTGTGTGTTTAATGACATTTTATTGAAAATCCGATTTTGTTACATGATGTTTTATTTCAATTCTGTGATTTTATTTTTTACTCTCTTAATGAAATTTTGTTCTTTTCTGTTGCAGTATGGTAAAATTTGATCTTATTTTAATTTAAATTTGAAATATGGGTTTCTTGCCTGATATAAATGAATTTTATTTTTTTATTATTATTTATTAATTCTTTCTGTACGCACGGCTACACATCAAGCTATACATTTCCAATATAAGCTGATCTCGCATTGTATTAGATTTCCGTACAAAGCGAGATCAGCGTAAACTGGAAATGCATAGCTTGATGTGTTGCCGTGTGTACATCTGGCTTCCCTGGTACTTTATTAACAGCATAACTATGTGAAAGTCTATTAACTGCTCTCAAATACAATGTTATTTTTTATTTATACAATGCTGACATATTCTCGTCATTATTTGACATTATACATCAATTTAAATATCGACTACTTATAGTGATTGTCATGGAAATCATGTCATTATGTTTAAATAGGTTCATATTTATGTAGATTATTTTACATATTGTGAATGAGAGAACGGTTTAGGTCTTATAGACTGTAGATTTGTAGACGATTTTCTATTCTGTATTCGTCCAAGTACCTGGTACTTATTGACAGGCCTGCACTGTCCTCCCATACATTTTATCTCTGAAAACATTGTTAAAGCCAATCATTTTTAAAAGAGTAACCGTGGAGTTTCTTACCGACTCTTCTCCATAGGAAACAACAATTTGGAACCGTGCACCTAGCTTCTGACTTTTCATAAGTGCCCATGCAGGTTTATATGAAATAAAATATTTTGAGTATCAAGTTTTATTTGAATTGATGTAACATTAATAAAAAATATTGTTTAAGTTACGATTTAAGTTAATAGTAAGGTATTATATTCGTATTTTTTTACTTCCCACCAAATCTTGTTTCTATCATGGTGGGCGGTCATTTAGTTTTAGTCATATTTAAACTGAGTTCTGGAAATTCTGCTCATGCTGGGCGGGATGTTTGATTGTTTTTCCCGTGCTCGATAGATGGCGTTTTACAATTTTGTTAATCGCGATGTTAGGATTCTCGGCGAATCGTTTATATGGATTGGAAATAAATATATTTTTGTACTCGCTGTGAACGATTTGTTTCATTTCAAATAACATCCTCGGTCAGTTGTCGAGTTTTGAACACCTCTATATCCCAGGCTGTATCTCTGCCAAATTTTATGCCGTTTGGGTCAGCGGTTTAGGAGTGAAAGCGTAATTACTTTTGCATTTATAATATTAAGTAGGGATAGGCACATAAAAGGCACTTTTGAACGTTAACATTTACATAATAGAATTGATTGGAGTCGCTCCTTCCAAAAGGTAGATTCGTATGGAGAAGATGGGGCAAGAAACTCTACCGTTACTCTATTAAAATGTGTTAAACAATATTTAACATACATTCATTATATAATTATGAGTGAAAACGTTGCACCCAGAATAAAATTACCATACCACAATAGGTAAAAAGAATTAAAAATGAAACAATGACATCTGTCATTGTTCTTTGATGATGATTAATTACACGATAGGCACATTGGTGCTCACATATTTACATTGTAAAAGTAAGTACACGACTTACCAAGAATATTAACAAGTTATGTAATAAGTCAGTAGTGTGTGAGTTTAAGTAATCGGAGTGTAAATCAAGTATCATCATCACATCATATAGCAGTCATCAGTAGTGTGGGCAGTGGTCCGGTGGTCCGGGGCATACGTTGGTTTATTGAAAGCTTGGAGTAAAATGTTTCATTTTAAGGTATTTAGCTTTCCATGCACTCTATTTTATTACATATAATTATGTAGCTGAAATATATTATAAATTGGGATAAGACGGGGTGTCGCCGAGTGCGGGGCGGACTGTCAAGACATCCACCCCTGCGCACGAACTGTGCACACTACGCGTCACACTCTGTGCGCGTAGCATTGATTTGTATGAATTGTTTGTGCTTCATGAACGGTTTTAGTATGGACGCCTCTGCGATTGTAACAAATTGCATGAGAAACAGGCGCCAAACAAATCCAAATTCATTTTGTGAACATAGGGCGAAATTATACAGATGTTACATGAACATGATTGTCCATGATATGTCCAGGAATACTAATACAAATTGCGCAGGTATGGCAATTAATAAAAAAGAAAATCAATAGGTAAGAAGATGTCACATGTTCATGCTAAACACAAAACATAAAGAACCGCACAGCTGTGCGCGTGCGCAGGCGTGGCCCCGCCCTCAGCAGCAGCGCCGCTCGTACAATACTGTTTGTTTAGTACTCCGTAGCTGTTACATCAGTCATGTGCGATTCCTGCTAGTGTTTTATTTATCTTACTGTATCTTGTTACATAATATAATAACAGTATCAACAATGACATGATTGTTATGGCATCTCATTTTTGACAGCTGCGGATGATTACGTATGGTGAGCGAATTGTGATGTGTGTGTGTGTGTGTGTGTGGGCATTCTAGGAGTGCAACTAGACCGCGGTTGTTTTGTTGGACGTTTGTCAACCGCGATATGGTTGTGCCTCATGCTGGAATTTAACTTGGCGTAGGGTGCTTACTGAGCGGTATCGCAAATATGCTACACCAAGGGAAATCCCAGCATCAGGGAAGCGCACCGCTAGAGACGTGCGTGCATGCACGCGGGTCGCTAGCCGGCGCGCCGTGCTGACGAGCGTGTTGTGTGCAGGTGGTGGGGGCGCGAGCGGGGGGCGCGCGCGTGAGGCCTCTTCCGAGGGCTCGCTGGCGGAGGGCACCCCCGACACCGACGAGTCGGGGGGCGAGTCGCGCCACCGCAACAAGCGGCGCCACCACGCGCACCCGCACCAGCACGACGTCGCGCCCAAGGTGAGTGTCGCGCCGGCCGCGCCGTTCTCTCGCACGTCGGTACCTAACGTGTGCGCGCATTGTTGCAGCAGGGCGTGCAGGTGGCTGCGCTGGAGGTGCAGAACGTGAAGCGCGCTATCAACCGCTACGGCACGCTGCCCAAGGGCGCGCGCATCGGCGCCTATCTGGAGTCCATGCGCCAGTCGGTGGGCGCGGGTCGCGAGCCGCGTGACGAGGCGCGCTCGCTGTCGCCGCGCACCGCTCGCGCCATGCCGCACATGATCCGCTCCAACTCTTCGGGCGGCGTGACCGCGCCCGCGCCCGCCTCCCCGCGTGCGCCTCGCGCCGCGCCCCCGCTGCGCTCCTTTGTGGACAGCCCCGCCAAGCCGCGGCCGCGCCTGGCTGAGCTGGAGTTCCCGCCACCGCCGCCCGAGCTGCCGCCGCCGCCCGAGGACGCTCAGCCTCCACCGCCACCGCCCGACTGCTGCCGAGACGCCGGCACCGACACGTCCGAGCGCTTAGCGGAGCTGCCGCCACCGCCGCCGCCCGAGCACGACGATGAGCGCCCTACCAAGAAGAACATGAAGGAGATGCTGGAGCTGAAGCTGGTGGCCGAAATAAAAGAGCGCGCCGACAAGAAGAAGCACCGTCTCAACGAGTCGCCGCCCGGCGAGCTGCTGGCCGAGCTGGCCGAGCCGGCCGCGCCCTTTGGCGACCGCGACCCCGTCACGCGCCTCGTCAGCGAGCTGTCCGAGAGCCTCAACATGCGTCGACCCGAGCCACGTCACGAAGACCCCAAGGACAGCGTGTCACCCATCGACCTCAAGGCCAGCCTGCGCAAAACGCCCTACACCAACAACGTCGACCAAAAGAGCATGGAGATCAAGAACACTGACTTTAAGTCACAGCTTAAGAAGGTGGAAACCAATAAGAAGATGCTGCCCGCGCCCAAGGACGCGGAGGAGCCGGGCCGCGCCATCATTGACTTTAAATCTCGGCTGCGAAAAGTGGAGAGCGGAACACCCGCCACCAACGGTACGGGCAAGAAGGCGGAACGCTCGCCCGACGACATGCGCGACGACATCGGCGCGCTGGACGGCGGCGCCGGCGACGACGATGACAAGCGTCGCAGCACCGGCAGCATCAGCAGCCTCAAGAAGCTGTGGGAGAGCAAGGAGTCGGATGAGCGGCTGAGCCCGGCGGCGCGCACGCGCCCCGACGACGAGTCACCCGAGGGCGCGCGCGCGCGACGCCGCGACGACAAGCCGGCCGTGCCGTGCAAGCCGCCCGTCAAGGGCAAGCCCACTAAGCAGGGCATCTATGCCACGCCGCTGCAGGCGGGCGCCGACGACGCTGACGACGCCGACCTGCTGGCCGCGCTGCGCACCTCGCTCGACTGGTGCACTAACGAGGTACGTCTTCCCTACTCGATTGTCTTAGAATAGTCTTCTTGTTTGCCCTCGCCTCTTCCCGTCACGCGGGGTCTTTAGCCGCCATTCAGTTCCTTGGTAAGCTTCGTCATCTGTAAAGCCAAGTTTTTGCAAGTCCGTCCGGGCATTTGTCATACAGGTAGTTTGTTGTCTACCTCTTCCTCTCTTTTTCTTAGTCATGGAAAGGAACGATATTATGTTCACTTGTCTACGTATTACATGTCCGTACCACCTTAGCCTGGACTCTGCAACTTTCTCAGTAATAGGCGTTACTTTAAAACTCCCCCTTACGTGTTACGCACATTATTATTTTTATTTCATTTGTATTTTAATTTTCACAATAGTTTTAGCTTGTTCTTTTGTCATACTTAGTTCTTAATTCCATAGTGCTTGTGCCCGATCTTTACGTTTATGGGGCATGTGGTGCTAACCTATAAGAAATTGTTAAGATAACCTTAGATATAAGTAAAATATTATCTTAAAATTGTAACTGTTGGCTAAGAAAATAAATAATAAATAAATAAATTAATCTTTGGAAGTGACTCCACCGTCCCTATGTAACATGCGTATTTCAATGGTATGATTATTTTTTGCTATGGGGTTTTCTTAGAAACTACGTTTTGCTACCATAAAGCAAAACAGGCCTCACAACTGCTTTATAGACCGTGCCTTTGGTTCATATCGGCATTTTTGTAGCGCAGAGAACTCCTGTCAGTGTACACCACTTATTGCACCCAGACATCGTTCTGTGCGTAATGTCGGCTGTTATCGACCCGTCTCCCGCAATTAGTGCACCGAACCTACTCCATAATCGCCCCTGAGTGGGTTCCCGCATTGTCGTTGGGGGGGGGGGGGTCCAGTAGCCGTGGTCTCCCACCCACGGTGAAGCCAAGAGGAACCCAAAGGTGGGGCCGCTCGTCAGGGCTTTTGCCTTCAAGCCAATGACGTAGCGGCCAAAAAGTAGGTTGCGGTGAGGTGCACCGCAACTGAGGTGGGCCGCGATGTCGAATGGGAGGCATCGCGGCTGAGGGTTACGGGCTGCGGTTGGTTTTACAACAGACAACATTTTCCGAAATCATCTTAAACTTAAACTCTAAGAAACCTATGCCTAAACCTTTTCGTAAACTAAACCCGTTTATCGATAGTCGAGGAATACTCAGGGTGGGCGGTAGAATATCACGAGCAGGCTTAGAATACGAACAAAAGCATCCAGCCTTTTTACCGTCGGACCATCCATTATCGTTCTAAATTATAGATTTTATACATCGTAATTATCTACATCCAAGTATAAATACGACACATTTTTTACTTTTACAACAATTTTGGATTCTCTCTGCTAAGCGTGTTATATACGTCAGTGCCTATCTAAATGCATTCAGTGCTACTGTACTAATCCGCAACAGCTTCAACCGTTCATGAGCGATCTGCCCGCGTATCGCGTATACATATGAAGTCAAACCGTTCTCCATCGTGGGTCTCGATTTCGGTGGCCCGTTTCGTATAAAGCTGGGTCCACACCGTGGCGCCAAGATAGACAAGGCATACCTATGCTTGTTTGTCTGTCTTGCTACCAAAGCAGTGCACCTTGAAATGGTTTCCACTTTAAGTTTAGACGGTTTTATCGCAGCATTACGACGTTTTGTGGCGCGACGTGGCCGCTGTAATGAAATACACGCGGATTGTGGGACTAATTTTGTGGGTGCTAGCAATCAATTAGCGACTCTAATGCAACATGCATCTAGTGCAGAGAAAATAACTTTTAAATTCAATCCTCCTTCGGCTCCACACTTTGGCGGGGAAGTGTGGGAAATTCAAATTAAGGCGGCTAAATCTCATCTGTTCCGTATCGTTGGTGATCAAGTCCTTACTTTTGAAGAACTCACAACTCTGTTCACTCAAATCGAAGCCGTTATGAATTCTCGACCGTTGTACCCTATTAGCTCAGATCCTAACGATCTAACAGCTTTGACCCCCAGGTCATTTCCTCACATTAGAACCTTTAACTGCTGTCCCCGACGAAGATCTTTCACAAGTCAATACTAATCGGCTTCACCGGTGGCAGCTGTTACAATCGTTTCATCAGAAGTTTTGGTCCAGATGGAAAACCGAACATCTGAACACTTTAACGCAACGTGCCAAATGGACCAAAGACTCCAAACCACTACAAGTAGGTTCGATAGTGAAAATCAAGTACGACAATCGTGCGCCATTACATTGGCCTCTTACTCGTGTGGTAGATCTCCTACCTGGACCTGATGGGGTAGTTCGGATCGCAGTCGTTAAAACCGCAACTAATCATATAATACAACGACCGTTGGTTAAGCTATGTCCATTGCCCATAGCTTAAATCGTTTAACTCAATTCTCAACGTAATTTTAACTTCTCGTTCAATTTTAGTTTAAGTTTATCGTTATTATTAGTCTATGTTGTCATTTTATCGCTCTTTAACCAGAAAATGCCATAGGCATTTTGGTGGGCGGGATGTTCCGTCACCGTAAAAAACCATACGTAATTTATTCTAATAACCGATGTTCAACGCTCCATCAGTTTGCGACAGCAAAACGAAGACCTACTATATAGTCTGTGGTGCATACCGTGACTCGTAAAAAGTTGGAGCGAAAGACACTTTCGAAAAGCCCGTGTGTGTGTGAACATCTCTTTTCGCGCTCAACGTTCTCTTGTCCCAATACTGGACAAACCATCGTTTTCTCTCTTCAACGCGCGTGAATCTCAGACTCGCGTCCCGGAGTTCCTGTATTCCTGCCCTTGGAACCATCGGAGGTGGAAGGCTCAGCGTGTGTCGTAGCAGTCCAAGGTACTCGTGCGTGTATGCACTGTATTTGCTATTGACATTCTGTGGAGTTTTTGAACATCGTGCTTTAATCGTCATCGTTGTGTTCCCTAGTAGCAAAAAGCCACCCCTGCTATTTCGGCTTTGGTGCGCATGCTACACCGTCATAATATATATAGACCGATTTGCAAAATTATTTTTTTAGAAAGGGTTTTTATTCCGAAATGGTCCCATTTAAATTTCATATAGAACTGATGATGCGTTTCGGAGACAGACAACGGAACTCTTCAAAAAATGACAGCAAATCAACCGCGATTGCTGCTATCGCATAAATATGCATTGTTTTGACCCCAAGGATGATGAATTGGTGAGGAGTGGGAGCTATATAAAAAGTTTTTATTTTTTTATTTGCATATCAATGTCATGCCGAACCTTTGACCTTTCCATTTCTTCCACAGAAAGCTTTGTCTGTCGGTCTATAGCTTCAATTTTCTTTAATTTTATGAAGTTGTTCTAACGTAGAAGATGTACTTGTGTGGGTTGGTCTTCTCCTAGAAACCCTTGCCGTTGAGGTGTTCTATTCTCAATAGGTACTGTATTTTTGAGGGCCAGCGATGCAGGAGTCCTCAACATTTGAGGTGTGTAATCTCCCCAATCCTATTATAGAAAAATAATTAAATTAGTAGGCTAAAGTAGTAAATTGACATATGTAGTTCTATTTTAGTTTCATTTATCCTATAATAGACTAGCGGTTGCTCCGGTTTAATCAAAATCAATCCACTGATTGGAGACTTGGGGCTGTGTGTTGATAGTCCAGTCAATCACACACAGTTTTTGTTTATATATACAGATTAATTACCTTTGTCACAAATTTTTGATTTTCACAGTAGGGGAGGGACCTATTGGATTGTGAAGGTTAGATGCTAAAATGAAAAAAGTTTATCAGATGTATACCATTTCACTGGTGGGGGGAGCATGTACAGGTTTTCAAAAATGCAAAATAAAACAGTCACAAAGAAATACTCGAGCGTTTCAGGTATTAATAGTGTATGCGCCCCACGTGTTTCTGATAACGGAAAAATAATGATCTGCCGGTTTGCATGGTGGTGGTGGCCGTGCGAAGGGGTAGAAAAAACGGAGCGTCGAGCGCGTCAGACATTGAGAGGCGATGTTAAGTGAACCCTCCAGTAGCTCCTATTCAAAACACTGACGATTTGGACACGACCAAAAGTCGTGGCCGGTTTATGAAAATGCAGAAAAAAATCGTGACCTTGAAATACTCGAGCGCGTCAGATTATTATACAGACGCTTCATCTTGATATCCTTGTCATCCTGACCCATAATCTGACAATTATGTGGAGGAATTTCCTTAATCTGACGGTTTGAAAACAAATATATATATTCATCTTGTTTCATGTATTGTAATTTATCCATTAAATAACTTATAGCGAGCAAAATAAACCTATGTAAGTTATTTGATTTGAAAATTGGTCATAACATGCAATGATAATGATAAAAATACAAAATTGCTGAGAAGTGGTTAGAATGCATCTCTTCGACGACATATGTCACTGCTACAATCTGGCGACCAAACGAGATAATGTGATTTAAAGTGAAAATATTAATTTTAGGGATTTACACGTGAAATGTTATGCCATCAATATGTTTCAGTTTGAATCCTGAACAATTTTTGCATCATAAAACAGCGCACTTCTTATCAAAACAATTAAAAACTATCAAAATACAACAGACCATAACGCGATGACAATTTACTCAAAACAAAGGTTTCCGGCTTCGCCCACTGTGACGTCATGGCCTTATTAAAGGCGCTCGGCCTAATTGCCTTGCGGCATCTCCGCTTTTTTCATTACTCCGTGTACTACGGGGACGGTGCGAGAGAGTCAGAGATAGAGAAAGAGTGAGAAGGGCAGAGTGGCGTGAAATGGCAAATACATAGATTTCAGCGGCTGCATGCACCACTTTATTAATGATTTTAGCTACTTCGGCTTGCGCAAATCGGCAGATTCTGTTATTTCCGTAATTCATGATTAATTTTCAACAAACTAAAAACGAAATGAACCGCGCTCGAGAATGTCCAGGAGAAGATTTTTTTTTGCAACTTTGTGACTCTTCCATTTCCTTATGTCACGCTCAAATTTTCAGAGTATTGAAATGCACACTTTTCTGCATGTAATTAACTTACCTTAATGTGACGCGCTCGAGTTTTTCTAACGTTCGATTTTTTTTACTAATCTGATCGGCTGCCTTTTTTTTTTTTTTTTTGGAATTGGCATCTCGCAGTTGACCTTGAGAGGCCGTGACTGCTCAACCGGACTTTCGTGTGAAGGTTTTTAGGATTCTAAAAGCCTCCAGCCAGGGCGTAAACCTACTTAAACCTAAAACGACTGCGCACTGAGGGCACCCCCTGTGGGGTACGAACCTCGGCTCAGGGAGTCGCTGGCGGGGGGGGGGGGGGGGGCAGCTAGTACTATCAGGGACAGGCTGGATCAAGTTGTTTTCATGATTATTAGACGGGGAATTTAAAGCTACTGGCTCAGCTGCGGCGCGGGCTGGCGCATCAACGAGCAAGGGACGGTCGGGAGATCGGCTGCCCTAGACGTTCGACCCTATATAAAGGGCTCAGGTATGGTGGGAGTACTTCACAAGGTGCAAGGTTGCCCCCCTTATGTTATTCTGCCGCGCTCGAGTAAATCCCCGCTTGGGCACCCCTACCACTACATCTGTGTCACTCATCTCACTATTTACATCTGTTGTTGGAGGCATTGCGGTACCTGCAAATAAAGGTAAACATTGTTTAGATTTAAGACAGGGCAAACATGGGTATACTCGTATTTAATACAATGTTTATAATTATATAAAAGGATAAACTGACCTAATGAGACTGATATCAAAACACAGCCCAAACCTTTTCTCGGTGAAAATTGTAAGAGTTAAACCAACCTATGCATTCTATCTGTGGTGCTTCTGGGAAATCCTCCTTTTGTACTGGAACCATTGCCCCTTGGTCTTGCGCCGCAGGAACACTGGAGTCTTTGTCATAGGGGTTAAATAACCCAATAGCACTGGTGGATATTAAGCTTATGATCCGTTGTTGAAAAGGATATTCCTTTTTTTTTTTTTTGATTGAAGGTATTGTGATCCACCACCTAAACCAAAAAATATTTGTAAATAAGTAAAGTAAACAATAGCTGATGATGGATATGAGAAAAGCATAGGTTATATTGTAACCAAGTTGGGTTAGCTACTGAGTTCCCCCACTCAAAAAAAAAAGATAAAAAAAAGTAACACCATCCGTTTTTTTGTGTTCTATTATATTAAAATGAAACTCTACTAGCCTTAACAAAAGTTATTTTTCAGACGGTAGCCAATTGGGACTGCGTTTACGCATAATGTCACTCATTTTGCAATGATATAAACTTGTAAATACCGAAAATAAACACCACATGAACCAAACCGAAACGACAAGCCAAACTTATAACTGCTACAAACAATTTTGTACATGTACAGTCGCTAGCAGGTCAAGCTATCCCAAACTGTCAAATTTTCCCATTTGAACATAAACCTTATTCCTTTGTAATAAAGTTGAAAAACTATCAAAGAAGTTTGATAGATTGGGGTAGCTTGATGTGCTGGCCTCTGTACATTGACATTTTGACAGCTACTTTCCCAAACTATAATACGGCAAATGAGAGTTGAGATGAGTTAAACTTTCTGTTTTTAATTTTAATTTTTATGTTTTCATTTATCATGCGTTCGCTTTCATAATCTTATGTCATTTCGTGGACAATAGTGTGGGTTATACGTTTTTACTACTTTAATGTAACAACTTTTTCTGTAAATGTAATGTATAACTGTTTTTTGTCCCAAATAAATAAAATAAAATAAAAAAATAAAAATAAAACTTCTGCACCATCCCGTTCGTAGAACAACGTTTTTTTTTTTCCGGGTATTACATTCGTCACATTCACTCCGCTATTCGTGCATAGCTAATCAAAGCATAGTTGAACGTTAGACTGCATGGAAAAACGACTGTTGATTTATTCGAGAACAAAATCGTGGAAAAGATTATTCCTGGTATAGTTACTCGTGTATAAATTCGGGTTTGGTCGAATCCGCCCTAAGCTGAATAAATAAAATAATTGTAAGTCGAAAATTTTAATTTCAATTCGAAGTGTCTATTACTATACAACGGCAATTTCATACTTTAACCCCTATTAAATTATGTTCTTGTTCGTGATACTAGTGGGTTGCATGTGTGCGTGCAGGTGCGGCGCGGGTGCGGCGCGGGCGGCGCGGGTGGCGGGCGCGGCTCGCTGTGGCGGCTGCAGTCGTCGGAGCGGCTGGCGCGGCTGGGCGCGGCGTGCGCGGCGGCGGCGGACGCGCGGCGCTGCTCGGCGGCGCTGCGCGTGTCGCTGCGTGCGGCCGCGGCGCGCCTGGAAGCGGAGGCGCGCGCACTGGCTTCGCCCGCGCCGCCCACGCACCACCTAGCCGACGGCGTCGAGCGCGCGCTCAAGGACCTCGCCGACATCGTGCACAGGTATGCGGCACTAACATTAACTTATTAAAAAATACAAAGTTGAATTTTACGCGAGTGTGGAGTAGTGTGTATATGGACCGCGCTTGTAGCGCCTATATCAACCTAGGCGCCCCATGCGCGGCGGATGTCGAGTAAGGAGTGTGGAATCGAAAAGTGTTCGAAAAGGCACGTGTAGACGATGAGCGAATAAACCGGGCGTCAGAACCAGTGGCGCGACGCAGGAACTTGAAATCGGGAAGACGCGCGTGCCAAGTTGCGATTTTCCTGATATGTTGGTGTGGAACATCCCCTTTGCCAACCTTGTGCTGAAGTCGTCGATGCTCTTGACACGCAGGTCCCAGTAGATCACAGAGTTCCTCACATACCAAGGAGCGTTGACGATGTGCCTCAACGTGTATTTTTGTTGAGCCAGACTCCACAAAAATACACGCAGCTTCTTCCTGTGCTGCTCGGCCGTGATGATGAGCCAAGCCACGACGACATAGGTGAACTGTAGTCGCACGTAGGTCTTATAGATCACCAGTTTGACTAGCGTGGAGAGGCGTGACATGTAAGCGAACAGATGGCAGGTCACCTTGACCCGCGCCACCGTGTTGCACTCGTACGAACCCATGGTGAACCGATTGTCAAGTGTGACCCCCAGGTACTTGGAGGTCTTGGTTCACTTCACTTCGATCCCCATGTCCTCAAAGCTCGGTGGGTTTATCCGAGTGCGTGCTGCGACAATGATCGCCTGCGTTTTACCTACGTTCACCGACAGCCTCGACTTGTGTCGTCCAGTGCGCGCTGCATCTTAATGGCCGCGTGGTCGGCCGATAGTGAAGTGGTAATGTACGCGTCATCATCAGCGTACAGTGCGAGTGTCGCTGTGTTCGTGGCGGGTATGTCGTCGATGTACATAGAGTAAAGCGCAGGCGAGACACAGCTCCCCTGCGGCACCCCCGCGGTGACGGGACGTGCGCTGGAGAGCTGGTCCTCCACCGAGACCTTGATTGTCCTGTCTTGGAGGAAGGAGGAGACCACCTGTATCAAACGACGAGGCGCTGTATGTTTGTATTAGGCCGGCGTGCCAGACCCATTCGAAATCCTTTTCCATGTCGAAGAATACTACTGTGGCATACTACCGCTTGTTTACAGCCGCTGTAAGGAAGGGGAGATGCATTACACTCGACAGCTAGAGCGTTGTGCTGTGCTCGGTCTGGAACCCGAAGTGTTCCGAGCGTAGAATGATGTGTGGTGTTAAGTGGCGCAACAGGAGCGTTTCAAACATCAAAATCAAAATCAAAAGTCATTTATTCAAACTAGGCTGAGAGTCAGCACTTTTCGAACGTCAAAATTACATAAGACAGTCCCCCAAAAACGCCCACCCTTCGACACTTCCTAGTGCTTTAGCTGGGAAGAAGAAGTGGCGCAACAAACTCCCCAGCAGCACAGCTGTCTGATAAGTTGGAAGAACTTGATTCTATACAGTAATAGGCAAGTAATTAAATTTCATAAAAAAATGGAAATATCAATATTAAAAATAATAAAAAAAAAAAATGGTTTATAGTCAAATAAAATAAACAATGCTATGGAGTAATTCATATAACCTGTCAGTAGGTAAGCTAATTCTGGTGAAAGAACACAAACGTTGTCTTGAGTTAATCACAGCGACCAACAATTCTTATCGTTTAAGTAGTCGTTGATTGAATAGTATGCCTTCGAACAAAGATTTGATTTTACTTTAGCTTTAAACGCATTAAAATGTAAATCTAGCAAAGAAGAGGGAAGCTTGTTATAAAAGGTGATACCGAGCCCAACGAATGAGTTATGAACTTTATGAAGCCGGTGAAAGGGACCACGTAGTTTGTCCTTATTTCTGGTATTAATATTATGAATATCACTGTTTTTAGTGTATAAGTGTATATTTTGCCTAATATATAAGATGTTAGCGAAGATGAATTGTGATGCCACCGTGAGAATACCAATATCTTTAAAAAAATCTCTCAGAGAAACTCTAGCACCTAATTGGTAAATTGCACGTACAGCTCGTTTTTGCAGAACAAAAATATTTTGAATGTCAGCGGCTTTGCCCCACAGCAGAATGCCGTAGGACATAACGCTATGAAAATAACTAAAATAGACTAACCGAGCTGTATCAACGTCAGTGTATTGTCTTACTTGACCCTGACGGCGTAGGCAGCCGAACTGAGCCTTCCCGCTAGGCTTGATATGTGTGATCCCCACTGAAGTTTGGCATCTACTGTTATGCCCAGAAAAACTGCCGAGTCTACAGTTTCAAGCACCTCATTTTCTAAGACGATGTTGGGTCCCAGATTTTTTACATTCGGCAAAGCGAACTTTATACATTTTGTTTTCTTAGCATTGAGAACTAAATTATTCGTGGTAAACCAATCCGTAACCATTGAGAGTGCACTGTTTACGTCGTCAAAATCTTGTCTATTCCTGTCTACCTTAAAGATAAGAGAGGTATCATCAGCAAACAGTACAACGTCACAGATACCCTTTAAATAGAATGGTAAATCATTAATGTACACTAAGAATAAGAATGGACCCAGTAATGAGCCTTGAGGTACACCTAACTGAACTGGTAGCCCGGAAGGTTTCACACCATTAATATCTACACATTGGTGCCTATTATTTAAATAAGAGTTTAATACGTTAAGAGCTTCATTTTGAACACCGTAATGACGTAATTTACGCAAAAGCGTGTCGTGGTGCACGCAATCAAATGCTTTGGAAAGATCACAGAAAACTCCAATAGCATTTTGTGAGTTCTCCCATGCGTTAAATATGTGTTTCAGCAGGGCAACACCCGCGTCTGTAGTCGAACGACCTTTTGTAAAACCATATTGTTCATCATGAAGGAGGCTATTTAAATTAAAATGTCTTAGCAACTGCTTGAGTATTAACTTTTCAAATATTTCACTAAATGCAGGTAAGATAGAAATGGGCCTAAAATTGCCAACGTTATTTTTATTACCCGATTTTAATAATGGTATGACTTTACTACTCTTCATGAGGTCAGGAAACGTTCATAAATCAACACATTTATTAAAAGTAATAGCTAGATAGGGGGCTACGATGTCGATTATGTTACTTAAAAGTTTAATAGAGATGCCCCAGTAATCACCAGTGTTTTTAGACTTAAGTGTGTTAAAAATATTAACTACATCACGAGGTGTTACATGTTCGAAACTAAATAAGAGACTACATTTGGGCACACTACTATGCAAAAGGTTTTCCGCTTCAGACGGGGACGAATTTAAGGTGCGAGTCGTAGTTAAAGGTATGTTGGCAAAAAACTCATTAAATGCCTCAGCTACGTCAGCAGCTTCATTAACTAATTTATTGTTGACTATAATCTCTAGTTGCTTTTCCTGTTTAACCGACTTACCCGTTTCATTATGAATAATTTTCCAAGTGGTTTTTACTTTATTATTGGAATTTTTAATTGTATCGCTTAAAAATTTTGATTTAGCAAAGACACAGATTCTTTTAAATAATTTTGAATAATTTCGGACATACTCTAGAAAAGGACTGTATGACAAACCTGTATTTTTTCAAACCATATAACTCGTATAGTCTCGCTCTACTTTTATAAATACCTGGAGTGGCCCATTGGTTGAAGCCAACGGAGGTGCCATTAATCTCAATGGTTTTGGTCTTGAAAGTATATTGGTATTCTTTTTGCACAACTACAAAAAGTGATCCAAAGATTTTATTAGGATTCTCGTGCTCTGCTATAGATGGTGTAATTCTATGAGCTACATTATTTTTAAATTTGTTGCAACGACTAGCTGTATATGGCCTGCATTCTACTTTATGCGGCTTTTTATGTAATGGTACAGGGAAGCTAGCCAATAATCCACAGTGGTCAGACGTCAAGTCAGATAATACTAATTTATTTTTGGCATCACAATCACTAAATATATTATCAAGACAAGTCGACGTAGAAGCCGTGATCCTAGTAGGTTCAAAAAACAAGTTAATTAAATTAAAAGACCTAAACAGATTAAGTAGTCTAATACATAATGGAGAAACATCTAAAATATTAATATTAAAATCTCCACACAAAATTATACTTTTATTACTTGATTTTAACTTATTTAGTAAATCCTCCATTACCGATTCAAAACTAATAAAATCCCCAGAGGGTGGACGGTAAACGCAAATTATAATGTAACGCTCGAGTTCAACACAAGACAACTCAATAGTACGCTCAATAGAAAGATTAACTAAATCTAAACGTTGTTTAGATTTCAACTTGTTTGAAACAAGGACTAAAGATCCACCGCGAATAGCAGTCTTTCTTACAAATGCACTTTGTACGGTAAAATTATCATCATTAATAAACACTACTTCGTGTTCTTTCAACCAGTGTTCAGTCAGACATAGCACCTGAACATCATAGTTCTCCAAAAATAAGCTTAACTCTAGCTCTTTGCCGGATAGACCCTGCATATTTTGATGAACAACATTCAACATAGCATGCGGCTTATCTGTTGTCGCACCTAATAGTTTAAACTACTAGGCGTATCAAAAGTAGTGTTAGTAGCACTACTAACAGTACGCGATGGTAAACTACAGGTACCAGTGTCATGGTGTAAATTGAATGCTAAGAGATTAGCAACTTGTCTCCTACAACTAGATGGCAAATACACTGCATAATTCAGCTTGTAATGAGAAATAAATTGATTACAATCAAAAAATAAAATGGCGTCACTGTGACGACTTGTCCTATTAAAAATTAACATATTTAAATTATAAATGTGCCTATTTTGCTCATAAGATAAGTAATGTGAATAAGGCAATGCACATAAAATAAATTTACAATTATTGGTCTCATTGAGATGTAACATCAAATGGACACATTTAATTATGTCCTTTTTTCTAACATTTAAGCTATCCCCGCATAATAATATTACAGTTGAACTGGGGTTTTTTTAGACAACTTAATATTACTTATTAATTGGCTAATACTGGCACCGGGTGAACAATTATTAATTACATATTGTTGAGAACACTGATTAAATATTTTACCTAAACCTTGACCAAATTTGTCTGAAAATACATATGTTGTGTTAATCAAATTAATCGTACTATTATTACCATCACAGCTACCTACTGGCTGAGCTGCTGAGGTTGTGGGTGTGACAAGTTGAGGCTGAGGTGCCTGAGAACAGGCACAGCTATAAGAGAGGTTATTTGTTAGAAACTCTTACCTCTCTGCATTGTACCTGACTAAGTCAGCCAACTCACTAGCCTCCTGCATACGCTTACTCAGGTCTTGTTGAGTAGCCTCATATTTACTGAATATATCCTTTAGAGCATGTTCCCTAACAAACAATTCATCCTGTAGGTGCTGAGTGTCAGTAACATACTAGGTATTACATAATTGCAATCATAATTGCATCTTAGAGGTGGTAGGCAGGAGTGTGATCGGCCGGTAGCTTTCCGGCTTCCCGGGCTTGGACAATATGATGACCTTTTCCAGTTTCCAGAGGGGGAGGTGCCGGTGCGGATTATGCCGTTAAATATATATTTCGATAATGAAAGACAAAACTGTGTCTGTACCTAATTTGTAAACAATCTATACCATACAAATATTTCAGTAAAAAAACATTTCTAGATCACTCTATTCAACATCTGAATGAGACATTTTGATATCTTTTAACGTTAATAATGAAAATATCTAAAACTTTAGAACTTATACGACCAATTTCGGCTAGTAAATAAATCACATACAGTACCCGGCGATAAATATTGCACCACCACCACCACCACCTTTGGAAAGAGACAATCTGCTAATTTCGGCTTCGTAGAGCGTTATCTCTGTCGCACGAAATAGTACAAACAGTCCGGTATCTATTAGGAGCTGTCAAAACAATTATGATTTGCTTCTTTTGATAATTCTTTTTATTCCTGGTATAAAATACACCAATTTTTCTATGACTGATGGCTTTAGGTTGGGGTAAAATAAAATAAAAATAAACATGTTCACATTATGTTTACGTATTTAATTATTTTGGAAAATTACAGCTGTAAACACCATTATACCTATTGTTAGAATGAGACATTGTAAAAAAAAAACTAATTCTCAACTACTTCCATTTCACTATCTGTGCTCTCAAAAAGGTCAATGTCACTGTCAGCCGTATTTATCACTATTCTATCAGTGTAATTGTTTAAACCGTGTTGAATGCTTCTATATTCATTCTCACATTTGATTGCATGATCGAAAACCTTTTTCCACTCTTCAGCCCCGATCATGTTTACTTTTTCAGTCAATAATGTTTTTACTGTAGTTAAATTCATACCCAAATTTCTAGAGACTACATAGCCTTTCAGTTGAGACCATATATTTTAAATTGGATTAAAATCCGGATGATATGGTAGCAATCGCAACACAGTCTGCCCATGTTCGGCAAGTACTTTGTCCACGGAAAACTCTGTATACCTCTCCTTGTGCTGACATTTATAATAGCGTAAATCTGGGTTTTTGTTAATTTTGGATCAACTGGAATTTCGTGTCTGTTTAACCAGTTGATCATTTCCTGTTTAATGGTGTTTGAGTTGATAGGATGCGTTGTCGATAACTAGAACAGAATCATTGGGTATATTTGGGATTAATTGATAACCAGTAGAATAGAATAGAAATAGAATAGAATAGTTCTTTATTTGCACAGAAATTAGGTACATGTCTCAGATGTTCAGTTTAAAGTGATCCTTATACTAACTACCTTAACTAGGGCATGCAAACAGTTTAAGTTATATTAATAAACACTCATTAAATCATTCATTATTAAACACATTCGATCATATGGTACAAATTTACTATGTCGAAAACGAATTCAGTAAATACATAATGTCAAGTTGAATAAAATGGGATTAGAAATAAATTCGTCAAGTTCGAGGTCAATACAATTAAATTAAAAACATAAATGATCTAATAAAAGTCAGGAGTAGGTGCAGAGATGTCATTTTATCAATTTAAATTATCATCCGTCAAAAAACAGCCATCTCGAAAATATAGAGTGATGGGAATGTTAGCAATTTTAGGGACTTAAATACAGGTACGCAGCTATCAGTTACTATTTTTTTTTTTTTTTTTTTTTTGGGTGGGAAATCATCAAATAACTTCTCCCGCTCTGGGTGGAGCAGGAGGGCGTGTCAGACTTTTACTGACTAAAACCCACCCGTGTTCCTTCAGTAGCCCGTATGCCAGGGGCTGTGGTATCTCTTTCAAACGAACCCGCACCCCTGACAGGCATCGGCCCTTGCGGGCCCCATCATTTTTGTGCTGACATCTCTTTGAGGCGCGCGTGGAACACAACGCGCCGTCGACTTGGGCTTGGTCCTTACCGGACAGCGAGCTACCCATTACTCGCCGTCCGCAAGCCCATGCCTACGGTGGCCGGAAATCGGCCTGGGATTCCCGACGCCCAGGGCGTCTCCGTATCCTGCGGTGGCTGGGGTCGCGAGGGCGCATATGCTGCCTCTCCCTCACGTGCGCCGCCTCCCTCTTCGCGAGCATCACTGCTTCGCTGAAGGAGGTGACGGCTCCCCATGCCCTCTCGCTCCGTACCATGGCCTGTACCAGGGCCGGACGCGAGAGATCGCCGCCGCCGATCACCTCCACGAGGACACGGCGGTGCTCCGCCCAAGCAGGGCAGACCGCCACCGTGTGCTCCACCGTGTCCTCAGGGCGATCTTCGCAGTGGAAACACCCGGGCGTTTCCTCCCGCCCTATCCGAAACAGGAACCTCCCGAAACAACCGTGTCCGGTGAGGACCTGCGTCAGGCGGAAGGTGAGGACGCCATGCCGCCTCTCAAACCACTCCTCAAAGAGGGGACTTACCGCCGCAATCGTGGCGTGCCCAGCACTGGGTTGCGACAATCGCTCTCTCCATGTCACCATGAGATCCCGCCGGAGCTCTGTCCGCTGTGCCGCGATTTCCTGCGGCAGCGGACTTACGCCCCGGCGTTTGGCCTCCTCGCGCCATTCCCATATTTGCGCGAGGACCTTTGCCTCCAGATCCCATGGCGGTAATCCGGCAAGGAGGCCCGCCGCCTCGCCGGAGATCGGGCGATATCCCCGGATCATCCTGATCGCCATGACCCTATGGGACGCCCTCAGCTTGCGAGCTGGTTGACGCCTCAATGTAGGCGCCCACACCGGCGCCCCGTATAGGGCCATGGACCGCACGATCCCCGCGTAGAGCCTCCGGCAGGAGGCGTTTGGCCCCCCTAGATTGGGCAAGAGCCGCTTCAACGCAGCCCCGGCCCGCTCCAGTCTGGGAGCCAAACGGCGGAAATGCTCCGCGAAGTTCCACCGGCTATCGAGGACGAGTCCCAAGTACTTCATCGTCGACTCGACGCCGATGTGAACCCCTCCCACCGTTATCTGGGAACCCGTCGGTGGCGCATTCCGAGGACCATGAAACCACATGGCCTCGGACTTGTGCAATGCCACCTCATGTCCCAGTTGCCGGATCCTATCGACGATTGTCGCAACCCCTTGTGTCCCTAAGTCGGCCGCCGCCTGGTACGACCTCCCTTGCGCCAGGACAAGCGTGTCGTCAGCGTAACAAACTACACTGACGCCGTCAGGGAGGTCGGCGCGCAGCACCCAGTCGTATCCGATGTCCCACAGATGCGGCCCCAGGACCGATCCCTGTGGGACACCGCACGACATCTCTCGCCGGTTCCACTCTCCGAGGTGACCGGGGTAGATGACGGCCCTGTCCGTCAAATAGGCCTCGACCACACGACAGAGGTAGGTCGGCATCCGGTGATACCGGAGTGCCTCCCTTATGCAACTCCAGGGCAGGGTGTTGAAGGCATTGGCGATGTCTAATGACACCGCCAAGACGACCCCACCCCGGGCCACAGCATCCCCCGTCGTGTGGGCTCGCACGCGCATGATGGCCTCCACCGTGGAGCGCCCCTTGCGGAAACCAAACTGGCTCTCCGCCAAATCCGGCCCCACCCGCACCAGCCGCCCGACGAGGCGGTCTGCAATTACTCTCTCAAAGAGCTTGCCCACCTCGTCGAGCAGCACAATGCGCCGGTGATCAGTTACTATTAAGTTGCACATGGCCCTTATACAGCGTTTTTGAGCCTTGAACACCTGTTCCCTCAGGCTACAGTTTCCCCAAATCGTTCGTTCAATCGTTATTCATTTCATTGTGATAGTCACCTGTAGTGTCCGTGGATTTATACGTTAAAAAGGCACCGGGTACAAAGCCTTTTTATTTCCCGCATGAACTATTATCAAACGTTGACCTTTTGAAATTGGCTTTTTGACTCCTTTTTTCTTATGATCACTCCAAGATTTCCCTTTAGTGTGGGACATAGATTTAAGAAAGAAGAAGATATGCCAAGTAGTTGAAAATGTATTGGAACCCGGTGTCTCCACTTGCTTCCCACTACCGCGCCACAACTACACATGCAATTTAGTAAAACCAATAGATACGAAGTCGCGCTCACACTCGCAATTTATAAATCAGAACGTACTACACAATCAAATATAGACCTTATCCCTTCAAACGCAGCGTGCATTTAAGTACAACTCACTCACACAAACAACGGTTGCTACCGTTGTGCTGTGCAAAAGCAATTTATTTTACATATACGCTAGTGATTGACTAAATCGGAAAGTTGTCGATACTTCTATTTATTATTGTACTACTTCAATTTTTTTTGGGGTCCAGAAAATAAGATAAAATGAAAACGATAACCGTAATACGTCACTAATATATTATTTGAACAATGCCGATAACAATAACGCATACGAAGCGTTTGAAGACTTTAACGTAAGTAAAATGCCAAAACCATAAAAGAAGTAAGGAAATAGCACGAGAATAAGACTTATTATACGATAATTCAAACCCAATAACACTCCACCGACATTATCTAAAATTTTGTTAACTTTACGACTGTTGTTTACGCATTTCTCTACTACGCTATAAAATAATCAAATTAAGTAAAAAACATTAATTCACATCGATCTAGCAATAAATTTATTCGCGAATCGACATTATCGATAGCCTACGTTAGTGGATCTGCCCGAGCACATCACTAGCTCGACGCAAGAACCAGCGGCCGTACTATGTAATGCGTCCGCATAGATACTTTATCGTTTTGTGATTTTTACATTGCTTGTCCAGTCACATAACGACAAAATATTTAAGTAGTGGTTTAAGAGCAATGTATTTAGTACAAAAATAATACAGTCGCTGTGATATTTGAAAACAAAAATAACATAGTAAACGCAAGAAATGTTTTTCGATTTCTTGTTTTTCATGATTTTAAGGACAAATATAGAAAAATACTTGTACTTATTTATGGTAAGTGATTCCATGATTCACAAAGTTTTTGTTTTGGCTTTGGTTTTTACAAGAAACCACTGAACAACACGGCATTCTTATGATTTATCACGACAACGGTCGAAAGCAAACTAGTTCGCGGAGACGGCCATTTGCTTTAGGAATGATCATTCTGATCATACCGCGCGGACACAGACACGCCCCTTTCCCACTTCTCCTGCTTTTTATATTTCTATGGTGTGGGATGTATGTATGTAAGACTCATCCATGTAGACGATATTTTTTCCTGATTCGCGAAATTTGCGTATTTTATCGAGGTATTCTATTCCTTTGAGACTTACATCGTGCTTTTCCACTAGAACTTTTCGATTATCTTCCATTTTAGTGAACCGAAATCCCATCTCGTGAAGTATTTTTCTCAACGTCTTTTCAGACCCATTGTAATTAATAGCTACAGATAACTTAGCTTTTAATGATTTTATTGTTGGCAGTTCATTAAATCTTAAGTGAAAATCATACACCATTCTTCGAACAACATCATAATCAAAATCATCCATATCCAAACGAAATTGCTTTTTTGGTCTCCCTTTTTTTGGAGTGCCTGAACTTAATTTCAGTAGAATGTGTTTCAGTGATGACTTCGTTTAATATAATGTTCAAAGTTCTTCTTGAAATTCCAGTGGAATTTGCAACTCGCTCTTGAACCTTCTTAAAATAACAACTTACATTTTCATCTTAATTTTTTTTTTAAATCGGTCGGCAGCGTCGGTTACAAAATATTTATAAACATTGTAGATAATTCCGCGTGACTGACCTCGTAAAGGTTTCCCTCTTTTTCCTAAAGATGCCATAGTACAACTTTAAATTATTGAAATTTCGGGGTGTTAACAACGCTAAATGTATATTTTGAACTAGACGCGATCGCACTCTATCGCACTTGAACAGCGACTGACAAAACGTCATATAGGTAGTGTGCGACAGAGATAACGCTCTACGAAGCGAAATTAGCCGATTGTCTCTTTCCAAAGGTCGATGTGCAATATTTATCGCCGGGTACTGTACGCTTAGTAACTGTGATAGCTGGTTAACGTTTCTTAAAAATTATAGGAACGTTTGAAATAGGAACACTTTTGGGTTACGCCTCGTAGACAGTCGTACTATCCGTAAGCAAAACGAATCGTTTCTTTAATAGACGAACCGAGCAATAGAGACGAGTCTGGGTGCCAGCAGTTTAGGTCGCCGGCGATGATGGCCGCTATCAGAGTGGCCGACTGGGCTTCGCCAGTCGGTGTCGGCTGTAGCTGCCTCTCGGCGGCTGTGTTGGGCCGGCGCGCGACGGCGCCGGTGATGGCGATCGCCCACTTGTTGCGCACCTCCTTGCGCATTACGGGGCACCTTACGTGGTTGGCGGGGTGCTCCCCCCGCTGTTGACGCAGGTGGCGGGGTCTTCTCTCAGCCGTGGGCAATCTCAGGCCGTGTGACCCTCGCCGCACCTGACGCAGGCAATTGGGCGGTGACACTGCACAGATGTGTGCCTAAACTTTTGGCACCTGTGGCACTGTGCAGATCCCTGCCTACCACGCCAGGCTTTTATTTTTACTCCGGGCATGCAGAGTAATTCTTTTACTTCCTGTATACCCGGTAGCAAAATTGGAGACTTTTTCTAGACGGCGTGGTAAATACAGCCAGGTCGCCCTTTTCGTATTTTTATGACGCAGACGTACCCGACTGGAATTCCAGCACATTGGCAGCTGTCTATTGGGCAGAGTCAGCTTGCGAAACTGAAGACCAATGATGGCAGGATCGTTTCCTCCAAGCCTGAGCTGTTGAGAGAGATCGAGATTTTCTATGGACAGTTATACACGTCAACAAGCAACCACGTTACGAATCTGGCAAACGACCCAAGAGCCAGCTTGACTCGACACTACACCGAAGATATCCCGGACGTTAGCTTTTACGAGATTAGGATGGCTTTGAAGCAGCTTAAAAGCAACAAGTTGCCGGGTGATGACGGAATCATGGCCAAACTCCTGAGGGCCGGCGGAAAACCCGTTCTTAAGGCCCTCCAGAAGCTGTTTGATTCCGTCATACTCGAGGGCAAAACGCGACAGGCATGGAAGAGAGGTGTGGTGGTACTTTTCTTTAAGAAGGGTGATAATACTCTTCTTAAGAATTATAAGCCCATTTCACTTTTGAGCCATGTCTACAAGCTGTTTTCAAGTCATCACCAGTGATAGGAGTAGGTAGTGCCTATTTGCCTAAACTTCGAAGAACAGAGACGAGACTTCCTTAGGACTAATTTTTTTCCGGGACATTGTTCCGAAATTCGGGACAACACTTTTTAATACATTAAAACAATATGTTATTTGGAATAAGTAATTCGTCTATATTTACCTAAAGTTTGCGACTAGACATAACATTTATAATTTATAACCTATAACTCCATAATAATAACTTATCATCTATGGGCTCTAAAGGAAAAAATAAAACACATAGAATATTGTTGTAACAAATATTATTATGTATATTTATATTATTTTTAGGGTTCCATACCTCTAAAGGAAAAAACGGAACCCTTATAAGATCACTTTGTTGTCCGTCCGTCTGTCCGTCCGTCCGTCCGTCTGTCAAGACCGTTTTTCTCAGGAACGCGTGGAGGTATCAAACTGAAATTTCTATATGATACTTAGTTCTACTGTCCCTGGAAGCTGTAGAAAAATCAACCTTCTAAGTCAACGCAATCAAAAGATACAGCCATTTAGGCCGCAAAATTCCGCAAATTTTCGAAACTCGCACGGGAATCAAAACCTACAGGGTACTTCCCGTGAACTTAGAATCTTGAAATTTTGTACGAAGTCACGTCTTATAGTACAGATATAGGAAAAATTACGAAAACCGAATTTTTTTAGTTTCGTCATATAAAAAAAAATATTTTTGACAATTTTGAACTTTTACTTATACAGTGTGAGTCTTTATAATCTGCACATACTGAATCGAGGGAATCTTTGCTTAATTTTATCGACGGAAAAAATGATAAAAAAATTCTAAATATTTTATTGAAATTTTTAATGGATTTTTTATTTATTTTTTCGTTTCTGTGACTCCAGTGTATACAAAGCGGTGTAACTTTTAAACTCGATGTTTTATCACGATGAAACAAACTCCATAATGATTGGAAGTAATTAGGTGTCCGCATTAAATGAAAATTGTGTAAAAAAACTGCCACCAATTAAAAATAAACACGTTTTTCCCTCAAAAATCTGATTTTTTTTCATCAATTTTTGCAATAATCGTAAAATTTCTCAATAAGATGCCCCGATTACCTTCATTTTTTATTACTTTAAATTATTCCTCATCGTATTAGCTACCTAATAATAAAAATTGTATGCTTTTAGCTCAGACAAAACACTTTCTATCAAGTGTTAAAGATGGCACTTCGAACGCGCTATTTTTGTTCTCTTAAGGATGATTTATTTGGGTTCAATGAATGAAAAAGAGTTCAATTAAAACATTTATTATTTTAAAGAAAATTTAATGCATTAGGTTCTCAAAATGTCCACCTCGTTGTTGTAGGCACAAAGCCGCGCGAACTAAAATTTGTTGTGTCGCTCTCCTTATCATTTCGGGATCATTGCGAATATCATTTGCACAGTTAATTATGCGATCACGCAAATCGACCTCACTGTTGATGGGAGTACTGTAGACGCGTTGCTTCATGGTCCCCCACAGGAAGTAATCAAGGGGCGTTAAATCGGGTGAACGCGCAGGCCACCCTACAGGTCCTAGTCGTCCAATCCATTTATCACGATAATTTTCGTTTAAAAATGATCTCACATTTGTGGCATAATGGGCAGGGCATCCGTCCATCTGCAGAAACATCCTTCGACGCAAAGACAGTGGTACATCTTCCAATAACTCAGGTAGATCGTCAGTCAACAAACTTAAAAATCTTTCACTGTTCAAAGTTCTCGGCAGTATGACTGGTCCAATCAACATGTTATCGATAAGACCAGCCCAAACATTTATTGAAAATCTTACTTGAAAAGTCGATGAACGTTTCAATTTCGGGTTTTGACCTCCAGGGCACCATCTGTGTAAATTTCTACAGTTAGTAATACCATCTCTGGTAAATGTTGATTCGTCCATCCATAGTATGGTTTTCGGAAAGTTTGGGTTTGCTCTGGTATTTCTTTGAATCCAGGTGGACATCACACACCTTGGACGCCAATCTACGTCTTCATGTAGATGTTGCACTCTTTGGTAGTGGTAAGGGTGCAATCCTTCTTTCTTTAAAATACGCCACGCTGATTTTTGTGATATTCCGTGACGAAGAGCCAGTCGTCTAGTACTTATGGATGGATCAGCAAACAAATCGCTCAGTACTGCTTGTTCCAGAACCACATCAATAATTATTTGAGGCGGCTCGCGACGATCTCTACTTGATTCAAGTCCAGTGATCGACAATCTTCTGTGAACTTCCTGGAAGTTGCGGGCAGATGGCACTGGTTGCCTGTTAGGAAACGCAGCTATGTAAGCTGCGCGCGCAGCTCTGGCACTTCCTCGTCCCATCCCATAGTAAAAATGAATGTCGGCAATGTGTGCCGGGGAGAATTCACTTAAGCGCGGCATCACGTAGCAGCGAACGAAAGTCACGAAACTCAGGTAGCAGTGAATGAAAGTAACGAAACACATGTAGCAGCGGCGAATAATTCGGAGCGACTGCCTGTCTGTCATCCCTTCTGGTCCCTTCAGCTGGCCCTACCTCCCCGCACCCCGACCCGCGCACATTCTCAACAAAAAAGGACGTCTACCTGCTAAACAATTAGTGCGTAGCCGTGCTCTAGGCCTTTCTTTGGCTGTTGATAAGAAATGATGGGATTGAGTTAAACCCTTGCAATTTTTACTATTGGATAGCTAATACGATGAAGAATAATTTAAAGTAATAAAAAATGAAGGTAATCGGGGCATCTTATTGAGAAATTTTACGATAATTTCAAAAATTGATGAAAAAAAATCAGATTTTTGAGGGAAAAACGTGTTTATTTTTAATTGGTGGCAGTTTTTTTACACAATTTTCATTTAATGCGGACACCTAATTACTTCCAATCATTATGGAGTTTGTTTCATCGTGATAAAACATCGAGTTAAAAAGTTACACCGCTTTGTATACACTGGAGTCACAGAAACGAAAAAATTAATAAAAAATCCATTAAAAATTTCAATAAAATATTTAGATTTTTTTTTATCATTTTTTCCGTCGATAAAATTAAGCAAAGATTCCCTCGATTCAGTATGTGCAGATTATAAAGACTCACACTGTATACCCACAGGTTTGTACGGAACCCTCGGTGCGCGAGTCCAACTCGCACTTGACCGGTTTTTTTAAATATGACGTAATTGGAAAGCATGAAACAAAATGTACAGACGGAAAAAACTTAGTTAGTTAGTTAGTTCTTAGTTACAAATTTATGTTTATCTATCTATGTCATATTTATTTTACTGACGTGGAGTGATGCAATTTTAACTCAAATCAAAGTTCAAATTAACCTTTGAAGTATAACATTTAGGACAATCAGTTTTAATAGTGCACTACTAACTGTTCGGTTTTGATACAGATCTTGACGCATTAAAAATTGCTATGAATTTGGAAATCTTTATTTGTGTTACAAATACCATAAAAAATAAAGAACGATTTTAATTTAATCATCTTGATTCGATTCGTTAAGTTCAGTATCAGAACCGAAATTTTCTTTGTCAGATGAGTTATCTAAGATAAAATACACAATCATAATTTTTTCTATATTTTCAACTGTCAGGCGATTTCGTTTTATGTTAAGAATCCATATTTATAAGTTGAAAACGACCTTTCAACATCGACTGAGGTTAAAGGCGCGTACATATAGTATGATCGCTCATCCCTTCCTGCTGTTATCGCGTCACATAAATCTCTAATTTTATCTAGATCGGGATTTCTGTCCATGACATTAACGAGTTTATTTTTTATAGGCTCAGACGAACACCAGCTAAGCACAGTTCTCACGTGATCAAATATTTCAATGGATTCCGTTAGAATTAAATTAGATTTTTGTAATTTCTTTAACCCAATTTGTATATCTTTAAAATATTCCTCAATGTAGTCCAAGTCCGATTTCAAGTTTTCCTTTTGAAGAACATTTTTGGCACACCTAATAGAGAGCGCGTCGGAACTTCTTAAAAGATTTACAATTGTTTTAATTTGATCGTAATATGTTGCATAATATGACACTGCCTCCAACCAAGTACCCCATCTTGTAATAACAGGTTCTGGAGGAAGCGGCAAGTGGGGAAGGTGTTTTTTAGCATGCATTAAACGCACACTATGTAGACAAGCATATTATAAGTTAGATGATTATATCTTAGATAAAAATGCCTGGCTTAATGCTGGTCCTGCTCCACAGCCACCTGGGCTTACTAATTAACATTTTAATATTTGGAAGAGATGCTTCCCCTTTTTTTTTATGTTTTCTGACATTACGAACACTTCTGTTCCTATTATTATTATTTTTCTGACATTGCGAACATTTCTGTTCCTATTTTTATTAATTTTGTACATTACGATTTTGTTTTTGATTTTACTGAACCAAGTATTAATTATTAAAATTTCAATAGATACTTATTATATATTTTTCTTTCTTTTTGGAAGTCAAATTTTATGAATTTCTCAAATAGGATTGAAACTATAGTTTTGTATAATTTAGAAGCATTTTGTCAAATTTTTGTAAATGTGAGTACCATGCATCCTTATAATATGTTGTTTTAATGTACGTCGACTTGAAAAAACGTGGTAGTTGAGAGTATGTCATGCTCACTTAAATGTCTCACTGATGGTGGCGTGTGTGTTGGATCATTCGGTTCCCTAGAAAATGGTTGAGCTGGATGGTGCTGATCCATGCGTCAAGTTCGTGAACGGGCGCCGTCGGTTGAGACTGGTCATCTCTTATCTGCCATGGCTTATTTTGAATCTTATTTTTTTTAATTTATTTTATTACATTTTTTTACATTGTTCTCACATATAGAAGCACCAAGAATAATGTTCCCACACACACAAATTTTGTAATACCCACGATTTAAAAGAGTGTCCTTGGAGTTTCTTGCCCGTTCTTCTCCAGAGAGATCTACGTTTTTGGAATGGGCACCTAGCTTCAACTTCGATTTTTGTTTGACAATTCAAAAGTGCCTGTGAAAGGTCTAATTGAAATAAATGCTTTGAGTTTGAGTTTGAGTTTGAGTTAGCAAGCGCACTCTAACAGGTGACTTTTTTTTTTGCGTTTGAAATTAATTCATCTACATCTGAGTATTCGTATCGTATTTCTTCTGCCACGAGATTCAGTGCATGTGCTAAGTAAGTGACGTGTATCATGTTGGGCAAATAATTTTTCAGAACACGTCCCGCTTTTAGCATACATGCTACACAATCAGTGCATAATACAGCAACGTCTGCTACTTTGGATTCATACGAATCGCGCCACATATTTTCAAGGCAGTCTGTTACAAATTGCGCAATTGTGTTCCCATTAACAATTTCTAGTACTTTGCAACTAAAAATGGTTTTTGTGTGATCGCATTTAAAGGTTTTACAAGAAAATGTACCATGTATCTGCCTAAAAAATCAGTTGTCTCGTCTAAAGATACCCACAGCTTTTAATTTGCAGTTTGTTCATAAATCGAGTCAATATTTGTTTTAAAAATCTTCTGACGACGTAAACAGTGCACTCTCAATGGTTACGGATTGGTTTACTACGAATAATTTAGTTCTCAATGCAAAGAAAACTAAATGTATAAAGTTCGCTTTGCCGAATGAAAAAAATCTGGGACCCAACATCGTCTTAGAAAATGAGGTGCTTGAAACTGTAGACTCGGCAGTTTTTCTGGGCATAACAGTGGATGCCAAACTTCAGTGGGGATCACACATATCAGTTCGGCTGCTTACGCCGTCAGGAAAGTAAGACAATACACTGACGTTGATACAGCTCGGTTAGTCTATTTTAGTTATTTTCATAGCGTTATGTCCTACGGCATTCTGCTGTGGGGCAAAGCCGCTGACATTCAAAATATTTTTGTTCTGCAAAAACGAGCTGTACGTGCAATTTACCAATTAGGTGCTAGAGTTTCTCTGAGAGATTTTTTTAAAGATATTGGTATTCTCACGGTGGCATCACAATTCATCTTCGCTAACATCTTATATATTAGGCAAAATATACACTTATACACTAAAAACAGTGATATTCATAATATTAATACCAGAAATAAGGACAAACTACGTGGTCCCTTTCACCGGCTTCATAAAGTTCATAACTCATTCGTTGGGCTCGGTATCACCTTTTATAACAAGCTTCCCTCTTCTTTGCTAGATTTACATTTTAATGCGTTTAAAGCTAAAGTAAAATCAAATCTTTGTTCGAAGGCATACTATTCAGTCAACGACTACTTAAACGATAAGAATTGTTGGTCGCTGTGATTAACTCAAGACAACGTTTGTGTTCTTTCACCAGAATTAGCTTACCTACTGACAGGTTATATGAGTTACTCCATAGCATTGTTTATTTTATTTGACTGTATAAACCATTTTTTTATTTTTAATATTGAAATTTCCATTTTTTGATGAAATTTAATTACTTACCTATTACTGTATAGAATCAAGTTCTTCCAACTTATCAGACAGCTGTGCTGCTGGGGAGTTTGTTGCGCCACTTCTTCTTCCCAGCTAAAGCACTAGGAAGTGTCGAAGGGTGGGCGTTTTTGGGGGACTGTCTTATGTAATTTTGACGTTCGAAAAGTGCTGACTCTTAGCCTAGTTTGAATAAATGACTTTTGATTTTGATTTTATCTAAATAATTTTTCTCAGCAATGATTGCTCAGGAACCTTTTGTCGATTTGTACAATTGCAGCAAATATATTTATGGAAGATTTTTTTGAAAGCGGGGTTGTTTACTTGAATCCAAGGTATAATTACATAATATGAGAAATTGTACTAGGTCCAAATAAAATTCTTCATTTGGTTTTTTACTTGTCCCTTTGTGTTTCGGACCTTTAACGTGCCTCTTGACACCATTAAGTTTAGCTGTTATACTGCTCTCGCACTTAGAACAGTAAATCAAATTACTGGCCGGGTCGTAATATAATTCAGGATGAGGTCCAATCCAACTTTGTACTGTTGCTTCCTTATGGTTGTTCGCCATCGCCAATCTTAATGGTCTCCAAAAAGAGGTACGTAAAAAAAATTCTTTTTTTTTTTGTAGTTTTCCATACCTCAAAAGGAAAAACAAACCCTTATAGACATGGGGAGGTGGAAGGGAAAGCAGGAGAGGTGCGCGCATTCCACCTACTCGTAGATGCATCGATTGTATCGATTTGAAGATTTTATTATTTCATTTTACGCTCTTATAAAGAAATACGGTTAGAAAATATGAACACGCGTAGCGTCATTGTTATTGAAATTGTTTTTTCTTCTTCTGCAGGGTTACATTTTAGTCAATGCGCAAAGGATATAATTCATTTTGGTACAAATATAAAAAGAGCCGGCCAGAATAATAATATATTTTGATAGAATTCGTCCGCCTTAGCATTTATTTATGACACCAAAGATGTAGCATTACTATGCTTGGTAGTATTTAAGTTCACTTTTATATTTGGACCAAAAATTAAATGCGGATGATGTCTTGTCTTGAACGTAATGGTCATCAAATATTAAAATAACCCTTTTTTTTCTTTAAACACGTTTCATACACAATAATTATCTTAAAAACTCCACTCAAAAATGTCAAGTTCATACAACTGCAGATCAAGCTAGACTGTCAAATTGCTAGTTTAAGATAAAATAGTAATATTATTTTATCTATTATATATTTTATCTATTGTATATATTATATACATTTATGTTCTACTATATATCTAACTTACTGTTTGTTTCCCTACAAGAAATAAAATAAATAAATAACTTTATAGTCAAAACATTAAAAAGTAATAAATGTTGACTTACCGTATTATTTGATGTAGACAGACAGGAACAATGTTATTGCAGCAAATCGTAATCCATAAATTCAAGCCAAAGTAATCGTATTAGGAAGATCCAATAAACCAAAAAACGTGCGCTGGTCAAAAACAATATACACAGAAACAATACAGGAAGGTGCGCACTTAACAGACCGAAGTACAGGAGTGAAGTGAGGGTAACCTGAGCGCGCCAACACGGGGGCGGTAGGGGAAGGTATGTAGACCCACCCTGCGCCGCACGGGTATGCGACCATGGCGGTTTCTTTTTGTAATTTCTAAGAATAGATAACGAAATGCGCTGCCATAAAAGTCGTATTGTACTTTCGGTGTAACAAAGATTAAATGATATTTTTAAAGTTTAAGTGTGTTACGAAACAATGTGATACGGCTATTATTTTAATATCATGCACATTTTAAATATACTTTAGAAATATATTTCATTAAGATACAAATAAGTAGTACCCTTTGACGCAACTGCAGCGACCGGTGACACGGCGCTCACGGTTGAGGCGCGTACTGGTGGCTGCGAGGCGGAGCTGAGCGACGAGTCCGGAGATGGTGGTTGTGCCTGTCATCGTGTCTTGGCTCTTGTCTGCATAGTTTAATCACTCTCACAAATCACATTGGATAATGTTTGGTCCATTTTATTGTAAGTTTTTTGTGGTCCGTTTTAACAGGGTTTTTTTATTTTTTCTTTCATATCGGTACTATTGTAGTTGTTTTTATTTAATATTAAGGTGGGATCTGGACACTGATACTATTTATTTAATATAAATAATGATGAGCGTGAATTTATAACCGACTTCCAAAAAAGGAGGAGGTTACATATAACGTAAAAAATCAAAAATCGAGGAACATACGTAAAAAATTAAAAACATACGTTACGAACATACGTAAAAAATTAATTTTTTACGTATGTTCCTCGATTTCTCCCCCATTTGTGGACCGATTCTCAAAATTCTTTTATTATTTGATAGAGTATACTCCTGAAGTGGTCCCATTGGCACCAAGTCAGGATCTGATGATGGAATCCCAGGGAAATCGAGGGCGGGTTGCCCTCGATTTCCAAATCTTTTCAAAGATTTTAAAATTTTATAGGTATTAACAATGTTTTTCCTATGTTTTCTAATGCTATTGAGACATTTGCGTATGGTCATCATCATCTCATGACGCTGAGCTGATGATGGAAGATACAAGTCTTTAACTTAGTAGTTAGGTGCAGATTCGGGCATAACTCCGTCAATAGACCGATTTGCATTTTTTTTTTTTTTTTAGAACGGGTTTTATTCCGAAATGGTCCCATTCAAATTTCATATAGATCTGATGATGCGTTTCGGAGACAGACAACGGAACTCTTCAAAAAATGACAGCAAATCAACCGCGATTTCTGCTATCGCATAAATATGCATTGTTTTGACCCCAAGGATGATGAATTGGTGTGGAGTGGGTACTATAACTAAAAAGTGAAAAGTAAAAATTTTTTCAAAAAAAAAAAAAATAACAACCGACGGAAGTCGGTGACTTTGGACATGAATTTTATTAATTTCTTGTCACTGCCTTCCGAAATTAAAGTTATTTTTCACTTTCTAGTGTTTTTTGGAAGTTGGTTGTTTTTTTTTTTTCTATGTGACGTTGACAGATGCCATAGACAAGTTATATTTGTACACCATGACAATATGGTAAACATGTTAGCGCCTCTGGCAGGTGGCGTTTGGCCCCCCTAGATTGGGCAGGAGCCGCTTCAAGGCAGCCCCGGCCCGCTCCAGTCTGGGAGCCAAACGGCGGAAATGCTCCGCGAAGTTCCACCGGCAGTCGAGGACGAGTCCTACTTCATCGTCGACTCGACGCCGATGTGAACTCCTCCCACCGTTATCTGGGAACCCGTCGGTGGCGCATTCCGAGGACCATGAAACCACATGGCCTCGGAATTGTGCAAGGCTACCTCGAGCCCCAGTTGCCGGATCCTATCTACGATTGTCGCAACCCCGTGTGTCGCTAAGTTGGCCGCCGCCTGGTACGACCTCCCTTGCACCAGGATCAGCGTGTCGTCAGCGTAGCAAAATACACTGACGCCGCCAGGGAGGCCGGCGCGTAGCACCCAGTCGTACCCGATGTCACACAGATGCGGCCCCAGGACCGATCCCTGTAGGACACCGCACGACATCTCTCGCCGGTCCCACTCTCCGAGGTGACCGGGGTAGATGACGCCCCTATCCGTCAAATAGACCTCGACCACACGACAGAGGTAGGTCGGGATCCGGTGATACCGGAGTGCCTCCCTGATGCAACTCCAGGGCAGGGTGTTGAAGGCATTGGCGATGTCCAGAGACACCGCCAAGACGACCCCGCCCCGGGCCACAGCATCCCCCGTCGTGAGGGCTCGCACGCGTATGATGGCATCCACCGTGGAGTGCCCCCTGCGGAAACTAAACTGGCTCTGCGCCAAACCCGGCCCCACCCGCAACAGCCACCCGACGAGGCGGTCTGCAATTACTCTTTCAAAGAAGTTGCCCACCTCGTCGAGCAGCACGATGGGCCGGTAAGCGGACGGAGAGTCCGCCGGGCGCCCCGGCTTCTTAATGAGGACCAGTTTCCCCGTCTTCCAGCGAAGTGGAAACCGGCTCTCCTCCAAGCATGCGCTTAGAAGCCCTCTTAGTCGAGGCCCGAGAGCCTCCAAGGCCAGGACCCAGGCTTTTCCGGGCAAGCCGGGTCCTGGGGCGGTATTCTTGGCATTTAGCCTACGTACCGCCACTCTCAGGTCTAACTCGGTCACCTCTGGAGAGTCGTCGTCGTCGTCGGTGTGGTCCGCATCGGGCACCGCAGAAGGCGGAGCCATGGGCGGGGGAGCGTGCTCCCCTCGCGAAGGGAACTGAGCGCTCACCACGTCCTGCACGAGCTGGGGCCGGAGACTCTGCGTGAGCGGGGGAGCCCACGGGCGGATTTTATCCTGCACCATTTTATAGGGGCGTCCCGACGGGTCTCTGTTCTTCTGAGTCTCCAGCGACTCCTCGCGGTCCACTACTCTGGCCCACAGAATCTCCGCTCGGAGGGCGGTCTTCGCCACTCTGTACCCCTCGTACAGCTCCGCCTGAATGGCTTCCGTATCCGGAGGGCGGATATGGAGCCTGCGGTGCCTGGTGTACCGGTGGCCTCCCGGAACCATTCCGCCTCGTTGATGTCGGCAGGCCTGTCCGGTGATGACACCCAGGCTTGTACGATCGAGGCTTCCAGCGGTCCAGCTGCTTAGCGCCCACCGCGGACTACACGGGGCCCGTCGGACCGGCGCGCTCGAGGTCTGGGCTGA
Source organism: Polymixis flavicincta (assembly GCA_949987655.1). NCBI lineage: Eukaryota > Metazoa > Arthropoda > Insecta > Lepidoptera > Noctuidae > Polymixis > Polymixis flavicincta. Next base: position 404,750 of record OX465171.1, on the reverse strand, counting down.
GACGTCAAACCGGATGTACCGGTGATCAGAATACGTCTCCACCCCTTCCATGTCGATGACACGCGGCGACAGAGAGGGGCTGGCGAATGAAATGCCCACCACTCACCCCGCATCTGCACACACGTGGCGACAGAACCCCGGTTTAGGACCGACCGATGTCACATCTCTCCTCATCAAGTCCAAGATACATCTTACAACTAACATTTTATAACACAAGTAATATAACTTTATAACTATTTCGGCAAATCATTGCCAGCTTGTCTAGCTCGATTGAATGCACGCAGTGCACGAGCAGACGCGCCCAGCGGTGGTGGTGATACAGTCGACGAAAGCCGTTCACGTCGAACCGGCGTTGACTTTGAGCCTTCCAGCGGCATGTCCTTCGTATCACTATCACCGCCTGATGCGTCCTCCAACATTTCACCTTCGGCTCCGTTATCGACCCCCGGTTTAGCTTACCTAGAGCCTGTACCCTCGGCTACGGCCACGTCACTCACGCGGGATAATAAGTACCTGTTTTTGCTATTTGCAGAAAAATTTGGTCAGCATGTCTACGCCACTCAACCCCGTTGTCTAAACTAACTTTGTACGAAACTGGCCCTGTTTTTTTATAACAGTGGCTTCGGACCACTTGTCCCCCCTCGCCGTGTAATCGCGAGCAATGACCGCATTCCCAACGCGGAATTCTCTATTGATCGCCGATGCGCGGGCGACCTGACGCTCTTGCTTCGCTCGTACCACTGCGGCTACATCCGGCCGTAGCGCATCAAGTCGGCTGCGCAAGCGCCGCCCCTGGAGCGCCACTGCCGGTGAGACCCCAGTCGTTGCGTGATCACTATTCCGGTACTGTAAAAGAAATCTGCTTAGGGCGGCGCACTATGGATCGAAAATCGCCTCTAGAAGACTTGGGGATTTCAATTTGCAAGTGCCGGATTTTTTGCCGGTTATCGCTTCTATTAGTAATTACTTTATTCAAAAATGACACCCAAGTTAATTCTGCACAAAAACGATGGAATTATAATTTTTTACGAAAAATTTGTATGAAGCCAGTATGAAAAAGTTAATTATCTCGTAAACAGCCAGAAAAACCGTAATATCCTCACAGGTGGTTATAGTACTAATTATTTATGATTTTTTGACGTATGTCATATAGCGGTTATCGCTGCTGATTTCTTTTTTTAAATCGTCAAAATATTTTTATTTATTTTTACATATGCAACGGTTCCTTTTAGTGTTTAAGTTGAGGAACACAGACTTTTAACAACACGTAACATAAAATAGCATCACCCCTATATTCCCGAAGGAGTAGTCAGAAGTTTATAGTACATCGACACTTAGACAACTATGTTTGAGCTAGATATTTATCAATACAAAATGAGTTTTAAAACTTTACATACAACCAAAATACCAAATAACAAATGGTTTAGTCTTCTAGTGAGTCTGAAAATAAGTGATTAAGTAATTACAATGATTTAGTCTTCTAATAAGTCTGAATAGGTGATTAAATTATCGCTAATGATTTCTGATAAGTAAGCTAATTTGTTGATTAGTAGTGTTAAGTTCTCAGAAATGTTTTTGACGATTATAAATTTTCATTAGCACATCTTTTTAAACTCTAATGAGGGTAGTTAACTAATTTTCGATGTTTTGCAATAAAACCGCTAACATTTTGCTTTATAATTTAGATTGTTCACAACTGTGTAACTGCTAACACCAAATTTTTGCTCTGCGACTATAACATCTTAAAATGGAAAGTTTAATCACCAATTTAGACTTGTTTGTTCTTCTAAAAAGTGAGAGTAATTCATTTAATCATGAAGTATTGTTTGGTGCAGTTGTATCCCGCATAGGCGATTGCCTTTCTGCCGAAGATCGAGTAACTCTCAAAGAATTTTGTCGGAAATTCACGCGAGCTGCTTTACAGAGGTGGCAGAAATCCAACCGATTCCTTGATCACTTCAGAAGACTGTACCGAAATTGGCTGCAGGTAAATATTGATTGGCCAAGTTGTGTGCAAACTTTAGTTAATCAAGAACCAACTGTTGATGAGATACCAAGAGCACGATCAGACTCTCAAGAACCGGCGTCATCATCTTCCGTTGGAACAATGACAAAAAGGTGCCGAAAACCATTCGAAGATTTGGGAAGTAAACAGAAAAAGAGAAGATCTGATGATCATACAGGCGAAAACTCCAGTGAATTGGCATATGCAGCTGCAGCGCGTTTAAAAGAAGAAGGGCATGAAGATATCGCATCTGTGATCGAATACATGATGAATAATCCTGAATCAGCCGTAAAAATTAAAGAAACGCTTAAGAAACCAGTGAAAACAGTCATATTTACACCGGAGAAAGCGCTTGGATTGTTTCTTTCACTAAAACTGTCAAAGTGGCAATATATTACTTTGCGAGAGGCTGCCGTTCGGGAAGGTGCTAAGGATATTTATCCATTCTACTATAAAGTGCAACAAACTAAGCTTGATTGCTACCCTCCGAAGCAATCAGTGTCAGTTACGGATTCCTCGGCTAGGATTACACTTCAAGCTTTACTTGACATCACGGTGACGAGGATCCTTCAAAGTCTTTCTGACTATGCCGATGTGCAAAATAAGCCGCTAAAGCTGATATCCAAGTTGGGATTTGATGGTGCTTCCAACCAAAGCCGATACAAGCAGAAAATGGAGGGTGAGCAAGATGATGCAAGCATTTTCATGACCTCCTTGGTGCCACTAAAACTGACAGATGGAGATAATACTGTATGGACGAACCCAAAACCATGCTCAACTTTGTATTGTCGTCCAGTTCAGTTTACTTTTGTAAAGGAGAGCGAAGCAGTTGTCATTGGTCTCAAAAGACAAATGGATGATGAAATTGAGGCCCTTATCCCTACAGAGTGCAGTAATAATAACATGGTGACTCATCAACGAATGATGACAATGATCTACGCCAAAGTCTGCACGTACCTTTCTGAGGCCAGATCAAATGCATCGTGCTACCTGTGCTTAGCAAAACCTACGGAAATGAACCACTTAGATGTTGTAACATCAAAGACTGTGTGTGCTGACATATACAAATTTGGCTTGTCATCCCTACACGCACGCATAAATTGTATGGAATGTCTGTTACATATTGCGTACAGGCTCGACTTCAAACGGTGGGCAGCGAGAAGTAATGAGGACAAAGAAATGTTGCAGAACAGAAAACAATGTATTCAAAATAAATTCAAAGATCAGCTCAATCTGTTGATTGATATTGTGAAACAAGGCTCGGGAACTACCAATGACGGGAATACCGCAAGAAAGTTTTTCGAGTTTCCCAATAAAACTGCAGCTATTACCGGGTTGGACGAAGATCTTATTAAAAGATTTGCTGTGATTTTGCAAGCGATAACATCTGGCGAGAAGATCGACGTAATAAGATTTAAAGATTTTGCCCGCAAAACAGCAGAAAAGTACGTGGAATTGTACGACTGGTACTACATGTCGTCAACCGTACATGAATTATTAATACACGGGGCTGACATAATCGAGAAAAATGATATTGTGCCGATTGGGACTCTCTCGGAAGAAGCCTCAGAGTCTCGAAACAAAGATTTTAGGAGGTTCCGGGAACATCATTCGCGCAAAAGAAGCAGGCAAGAGTCTAATCAAGATATCTTAAATATGCTTGTTGTTTCTTCGGATCCTTTCCTAAGTGCACAAAGGCCTAAGTTAGATGCCAAGAGAAAGCAGAGCTTTTTTGCTGAAACTCTAGACTTAATTCAGTTTCAGGAAAGTGAGTTCGAGTTTTTAGATATATCCAATCTGAATTCTGACTCAGAATTGGAGTCCGACAACGACAAAGATAAGGAAAATGAATAATATTTGATTTATTTTTTTCTATTTTTTTAAATATTTATCTCGTTTTATATATTCTTAATATTTGGGTCAGTAAAATTCTTCATAATTAACAATGATCTTAATTTAGTCACTAAAAGGAACCGTTTCATATGTAAAAATAAATAAAAATATTTTGACGATTTAAAAAAACATCAGCAGCTATAACCGATAAGACATGTCAAAAAATCATAAATAATTAGTACTATAACCACCTGTGAGGATATTACGGTTTTCCTGGCTGTTTACGAGATAATTAACTTTTTCATGCTAGCTTCATACAAATTTTTCGAAAAAAAATATATAATTCTTTCGTTTTTGTGCAGAATTAACTCGGGTGTCATTTTTGAATAAAGTAATAACTAAAAGAAGCGATAACCGGCAAAAAATCCGGCACTTGCAAAGGACCTTGGGCACAAGTGTATGGACTCTGATCCTGGACCCAATAGATATAAATAGTATATCGTTAGAAAGATATATTCTTATAGAGCACGAATAGGCATGGCGCTTGTCCTGAAATGTTGTCCGATCGGAGTACGCATATCTTGAATATTATACCATTTTCGACTATATTTCTTAAGAATTTTATGTAGGTACTTTTCAAACGGCTGAACCGATTTTAATGATTTACATCTTAAAAGAAAGGTATAAATCTTTCCAGTGTTTTAGGGTACATAAAATGTGAAAAAATCAAGATGTCGACCGTAAGCTGTAATGATGTGTTGGGATTTACAGTAATGTGTTGGGATTTATTTATTTTTTGCTCGAAAGTGGAAAATAAGTACCTACATGATATTTATTTTAATAGCTTTCTTTACATACATACATATATATCACGCCTGTCTCTCAGAGGGGTAGGCAGAGACTATGGATCCCACACCCAACGTTCACTCCCTTAACTCAACGTAGGAACTAACACAGCACTACTATACAAACCACCTCCTCAACCCTTTCACTATCAATTCTACTTTCATTACATTTTAGTTAAAATAAAACAGCTCTTTCATTTTAGTATATTTTTACTATACGTAACGCATACCTAATTAATTACAATAATAGGTAGTTAAATAACTAAACATCGTCAATTATTACACTGTCCAAAAAAAATCCGTGAAACCTTGATGTTTAGCTTATCCTAGGTACCATATTATTGAAATAATATAGGCACAGGAGCCCACATTGCGCCGACCTGTCAAGCATGTACAATTATGTTGAATAATTGTATTATTATTTGAGTTTAATAATACATAGTAAAAGTACTGCTTTGCCCTAATGTGTCGAGACTGAATGCGGTCTCGCAAAAGTCATGTATTGTCTTGTGCCATATTCTTGTATGTCATGTAAGGCACCTTCCCTATGTATTTCTATAGTAAAGAGTCCATTATGTAAGTGCTCGCTGCTATACGATTTTGCTAGTTTGAGCTGATAAGTTTCCAAGGACAATAATATGACATCTTCTTCGCTTAATCGAGGAAATCCTTCGACATTATTGGCTTCGATTCTTTGGAAATCAGCTCTTCTGTTCTTTTTTTGTGTTATTCATTCAATAAAACCTGCATGTTGACTGTCCGTGATTGGGATGTGGAAGTGTTCTGTTATGGCAGCTGCTATTTTTAAGTCACAGAAAATGTGAAGCAGTGCATTATTAAAATATTTTTGTCTGAATACTATAAATTCGACCTTAAATCGCCCATTTACCGCCTCCATGGCCCTAGGCTCCTAGGCTGCAGTAATGTGTGAAGTAGGTGTTGATCGTTATTCATAATTACGCTCATTATTTCAGCATCTGTTTTTGTGGCTGCGAATGGACGTCCTATGACATCAATTATGTAACCATCTGATGTTACATAATTGATGTGATAGGACGATGTTTTGGAAAAAGAAGTTGCTACTTTTATGGATGTAAATATACGTTTCTGCACAAATAATTATAGCTCTAGTATTATCCTCATTTCCGAAAAAATGTTTTAGGATCCTGAAGTTTCTATTCAAACTGTCGTTTCTGTTTAGATCCCAAATGATGTACCACAGAATCTTTGCTGAGACACTCTCGAGCGATGGCCAAAATGCGTTCCAGTTTTCTTCCCGACATAGAAAACAACGTCGCAAGTCTCTCGTCGGGTTTGCGTGTTCGTAGTTTGGTGACAAGAATACCCAAAGCCGTTCTGGGATCTGGGGATCAACTTGTAAGCCTAAATCTATATAAATTCCTTTTTATGTAAATAATAATTCATATTAAAAAAAAAATAGGTACGTAGGTACCTACGCAGTTTTTGCTGATGTGCATAAGCTGGAATGAATGTGTGAGTTCACACATTCATTCCAGCTTATGATCACTACACAAAACGTATTTTATTGATTTTCTGCGTACTTTCCGATATACTGAAAACACATATTTTAAAAGCCGATATCTCGAATCGGACAACAAATCCAAATGTGACCCGATACTAACTTTTTTTCCTCTTGAAAAGAGCTATCCATCGAGGTATGATTCAAGTTCATTGGTCATAAGGACCAAAATGCCCGAACCTCTGCAAATTGAAATCCCTACGTCTTCTAGAGGCGATTTTCGATCCATAGTGCGGCGTTCACGTCCTCGCCTTCGTACATCGCTCTTTTAATGGCCTTTTTTACGGTTTTAACTGCGTTCTCCGCCGCGCCATTCCCCTGAGGCCTATACGGAGCCGAAATTGTATGTTTGATACAGTTCTTTTCACAATAATCTTTAAGCTCTTGAAAAGTGAACGGCAGGCCGTTGTCAGTCACGAGCTGCGATGGTAAACCAAAACGTGCAAATGTACTTCTGAAAACTTTAATAGTAGAAGCTGCGTTCGTGCCGCGCATCGGCAGAGCCTCAATCCACTTAGAATGTGCGTCCACTATAAACAGATATCGCACGCCGCCGCAGTCTGCAAAGTCCGCGTGTACGCGTTGCCACGGGTGCAGCGGGAACTCCCACGGATGCAACTGCGCCCGCGGCGGCGCGTCCAACACGGTGCGGCAGGCAGCGCACGACCTACACACTTCTTCAATGTCCTGATCTAAACTCGCCCAGTAAATGTAGCTCCGCGATAAAGTTTTCATTTTGTTCAGAACATGAGGGACCACTATCCTATATTTATACATGACACATCCTTGGTCCACTAATAAATCATTTTTTCTAGCAAATAATGGTTTTCCCGCATCGCATCTCGGCACTGCCGGCCAACCGAATAGTACATATCCTTTTATTTTACTTAGTAACGGATCACGCTCTGTCTCTTTTCTAATATCTTTAAAACAAATAGGCAGCGACTCCTGTATAAGATTTAAATAATCTACTGAGTCGACGAAGCGACGGTATGAGGTAACGGTAATCGCGACAAAGCATCAGCCGGACCATTGTCCACCGATCGCACAAATTCTATGTCGAAATCATATGCAGCCAGGCGTGCCGCCCATCTTTGTAGACGACTGGCAGCCGTCTGAGGGATGCCCCCTTGGCCCCAAAAATGTGAGTCAGAGGCTGGTGGTCAGTACGTAGCGTGAAACGCCTTCCAAACAAATATTGGTGATGTTTCATTACACCGAACAGAATAGCCAGTGCCTCTTTGTCGAGCTGGCTGTAGTTGCGCTCGGGCGCAATAAGTGTGCGCGACACGCAGCTGACGGGCCGCTCACTACCGTCCGAGTACCGGTGCGCCAGCACACGCCCAGTCCGTACGCGCTGCTGTCCACAGACAACACTAGGTCGCGCCCCTCCTCGTAGTGTGCTAGTACCCGTTCGCTCAGGAGGGATCGTTTTGCTTCCACGAATGCTTTATCATACTCAGAGCCCATTCCCAGCCACTATCTTTTTTTAACAAGTTGTGTAATGGTCGTAATAGGGTGCTTAAACTGGGAATAAATCGCCCGTAATAATTAACCATCCCTAAGAAACTTTTTACTTGCGTCACGTTCTCTGGTCTAGGCGCGCTGGAAATGGCCTCCAGTTTTTCTGTATCCGGTCGCAAACCTTCCTTATTAATAAATGAACCCTAAATATCGTCAACGAACGTCAATGAAATACGTGGGTTAACTCCCAACACCATACAATATTAGGATTACCGACCGATGTCATACCCCCCTTGACACTCTCGAGGGTCGGGGTACCAGCGGCGGCCGACGAAATGAGGGTCACTGAGCCGCTCAGGTCCTCCACCCAGTCATCCCTGGGCGGGACAAAGTACGGCTCAGCGACCACGGCGATGTTAATCGACCAGTGCGCCATGCTCTGGAGCAAGAGATCCTGAGCGGCGGCGCAGTGGTTGATGTTCGCCTGGAGGAGGCTTAATGGGGCAGTTAAACTCAAACTCAAACTCAAAGCATTTATTTCAATTAGACCTTTCACAGGCACTTTTGAATTGTCAAACAAAAATCGAAGTTGAAGCTAGGTGCCCATTCCAAAAACGTAGATCTCTCTGGAGAAGAACGGGCAAGAAACTCTAAGGACACTCTTTTAAATCGTGGGTATTACAAAATTTTGGGAACATTATTCTTGGTGCTTCTATATGTGAGAACAATGTAAAAAAAAAAAAATATATAATAAAATAAATTAAAAAAATAAGATTCAAAATAAGCCATGGCAGATAAGAGATGACCAGTCTCAACCGACGGCGCCCGTTCACGAACTTGACGCATGGATCAGCACCATCCAGCTCAACCATTTTCTAGGGAACCGAATGATCGAACACACACGCCACCATCAGTGAGACATTTAAGTGAGCATGACATACTCTCAACTACCACGTTTTTTCAAGTCGACGTACATCAAAACAACATATTATAAGGATGCATGGTACTCACATTTACAAAAATTTGACAAAATGCTTCTAAATTATACAAAACTATAGTTTCAATCCTATTTGAGAAATTCATAAAATTTGACTTCCAAAAAGAAAGAAAAATATATAATAAGTATCTATTGAAATTTTAATAAATAATACTTGGTTCAGTAAAATCAAAAACAAATTCGTAATGTCACAAAATTAATAAAAATAGGAACAGAAATGTTCGCAATGTCAGAAAAATAATAATAATAGGAACAGTGTTCGTAATGTCAGAAAACATAAAAAAAAAAAAAAGGGGAAGCATCTCTTCCAAATATTAAAATGTTAATTAGTAAGCCCAGGTGGCTGTGGAGCAGGACCAGCAGTAAGCCAGGCATTTTTATCTAAGATATAATCATCTAACTTATAATATGCTTGTCTACATAGTGTGCGTTTAATGCATGACTTAAATTTATTTTCACTTAGTTCAAGAATATCGACTGGTAGTTTATTATAACATTTTACACAGTACCCCATAAAAGAAGTATGTACTTTAGACAATCTGAAACGTGGTTGATCTAATTTGTTCCTATTTCTAGTGTTAAAATTATGCCTGTCACTTATCTTACTAAAAAGATGTAGATTTTTCCGAACATACATAATGTTCTCATAAATATATTGAGAAGGTACCGTCATGATGTCAATTGTTTTGAACAGTTCCCTTAGAGATTCGCGTCTGCGGAGGTTGTAAATGGCTCTGACAGCCCTCTTTTGCAGAATAAAGATCGACTCAACATCCGCAGCCCGTCCCCATAGCAAAATACCGTAAGACATGATGCTATGAAAGTAACTAAAATAAACAAGTCGCGCGGTATCCACGTCTGTCAATTGGCGGATCTTCCAAACAGCGTAAGCGGCAGAACTTAGCCGCCCTGCAAGTGATGTTAAGTGAGGACCCCACTGTAGCTTTGAGTCAAGCGTGATCCCCAGGAAAACCGTAAAGGCATTCCATATCAGACCCCTCCGGGGCCTCGTGGGTAGGTCTTGCCGCGGTGGTAACGGCGGCGACTACGACGGCGGTGGAGGCGGCAGCGGCGGCGGCAGTAGCGGCGGTGACGGCGGTGGCGGAGGGTTTGGCCCTGCCTCGGCCCCTTCAGCTGCCGCAGATACAGTGCGGCTTGGCGATGCACGAGCCGGCCTTGTGACTGGGCTGACCTCAGCGGAAGCAGTGACTGCTGCGGTCCACCTCCCAGGTGCATTACACTCCCACGTGGTGGCCCACCTGGCAGCGGAAGCACCTCAGAGGTCTGGGTTCCAGCAGCTTCACCTGCGCAGAAACCCACCCCACCAGGAGCCTTCGACCCTCCTCGGTGATCTTTCGGGCCGCCGACACGGGGCAGCTCACCGTAATGGTTCGCATCCCCGTGTTGTCAGGACGAATGGTGCCTGTCCTCACCTGATCGGCAGAGCATTCCCCAGTCCTGACTACGGCGGCCACCACCTCACCCCCCGTCACGGAGTCGTCCAGGCCCAAGATGCGCATGTCAGCGCACTTGGTGGGCCTGGACACTCGGGCCTCGTCCGCGTCTAGGGACGTCCTAAGCCTTTCGGCACGGGCGTCCGGGGTCGGGCCACTGGCCACGCCGGGGATCTCCAGCATCTGGGCTCCGGTCACAGTGACCCTCATCCGCATGCCGTTGGTGACCCCCAGCTCCGCGAGGTTCAACGCCGCCCTTGCTTTTGAAAGCACGTCACGGTAGGACACGCCCTTCTTTTCAGCCTCCGGCTGTAGCGTGATAACTACAGCTGCGGATTTCGCGTCGCATAACCGAGCCGCGGCGTTACGCTTCTTGCGCCGCTGCCGCCGCTCCTTTCGTTTTAACGCCCTTGGGGCTTTACCCGCCTTCCTCTTCTCCCCGGCCACTTGCCATTCAGCGTCGGCCGGAGGAGATTGAGGTGGTGGGGCCGTCCATCCTGGCACCAGGGCTGGGGCCGTCGCCGCCTGCGTAAGCGCTCCGTCCTTCTTGGGCTTGGGCGGCACCGGTTTTGCCGGGGTCCCCCCCGACTGCGACGCTGATTTGGCCGTGGCAGCAGATTACGTGACCCCTTCTGCTGGCCCAGGGCTGGCCGTCTCGACTCGTCGCTAGCGGGGGCCGCAGGACACGAAAACACGGGGAGGTTGCCTGTCTCAGCACCCCCTTTTTTTTGGTGAAAAATCATCAAATAACTTCTCCCGCCCTGGGTGGAGCAGGAGGGCGTGTCAGACTCTTACTGACTAAAACCCACCCGTGTTCCCTCAGCAGCCCGTATGCCAGGGGCTGTGGTATCTCTTTCAAACAAACCCGCACCCCTGACAGGCATCGGCCCTTGCGGGCCCCATCATTTTTTGTGCTGACATCTCTTTGAGGGGCGCGTGGAACACAACGCGCCGCTTGGTCCTTACCGGACAGCGAGCTACCCATTACTCGCTGTCCGCAAGCCCATGCCTACGGTGGCCGGAAATCGGCCTGGGATTCCCGACGCCCAGGGCGTCTCCGTATCCTGCGGCGGCTAGGGTCGCGAGGGCGCAAATGCTGCCTCTCCCTCACGTGCGCCGCCTCCCTCTTCGCGAGCATCACTGCTTCAGTTAAGGAGGTGATGGCTACCCATGCTCTCTCGCTCCGTACCATGGCCTGGACCAGGGCCGGCCGCGAGAGATCGCCGCCGCCGATCGCCTCCACGAGGACACGGCGGTGCTCCGCCCAAGCCGGGCAGACCGCCACCGTGTGCTCCACCGTGTCCTCAGGGCGATCTTCGCAGTGAAAACACCCGGGCGTTTCCTCCCGCCCTACCCGAAACAGGAACCTCCCTAAACAACCGTGTCCGGTGAGGACCTGCGTCAGGCGGAAGGTGAGGACGCCATGCCGCCTCTCAAGCCACTCCTCAAAGAGGGGACTTACCGCCGCAATCGTGGTGTGCCCAGCACTGGGTTGCGACAATCGCACTCTCCATGTCGCCATGAGATCCCGCCGGAGCTCTGTCCGCTGTGCCGCGATTTCACGCGGCAGCGGAGTAACACCCCGGCATTTGGCCTCCTCGCGTCATTGCCACATGTGCGCGAGGACCTTTTCCTCCAGATCCCATGGCGGTAATCCGGCAAGGAGGCCCGCCGCCTCGCCGGAGATCGTGCGATATCCTCGAATCATCCGGATGGCCATGACTCTATGGGACGTCCTCAAGCGGCGAGCTGGTTGGCGCCTCAATGTAGGCGCCCACACTGGCGCCCCGTATAGGGCCATGGACCACATGATCCCCGCGTAGAGTCTCTGGCAGGAGGCGTTTGGCCCCCTTAGATTGGGCAGGAGCCGCTTCAAGGCCCCGGCCCGCTCCAGTCTGGGAGCCAAACGGCGGAAATGCTCCGCGAAGTTCCACCGGCTGTCGAGGACGAGTACTAGGTACTTCATCGTCGACTCGACGCCGATGTGAACCCCTCCTACCGTTATAGTTGGACCGGTTGGACTGACGTTTTGTTTAGTGAGGAAATTTTCCATAGAGCTCTGATTTTTCCCCATTCTATTTATTTGGGTTTTATTCTTTTTATTGCTTGATGTTGTGCGGGATTTTTGTCTGAACTTAATATCTGGTGGGGAGGAGTAATTTCTAGCTCTCTCTTTTATCTAGATTTTTCTGTTTCGGTTTTGTTCTTCCTTCTTCTGTTTTTTTTTTTACAGTTTTCAATAGATGGCTCTCGAACTATAAGTTTGTCGTATCGCAGGTAGGCTAATTTTCCGGCTTCCTTCTCTTTTTTAACTGTTCTTGTAATTCTCTCCGTAATTCTAGAATTTCGGGTGGAAAATCTTCTTTAATGTAAATAGTTTTCGTTTTAAAAATTTTCTTGTTTTTCAAATTTGTGGCCTTACTGCCATATGATGTAAAGGTTACGACGTTAGGTCTCACTTTATCTTTTAGGTATTTGCCCATCCCGCGGACCATCTCTAATTCATTTCTGTCACAATCCAGTTCTAGCTCGTCTTTAATCGTTTGTAATAAGGTTCCTTCCAACTCCTAATTTTTCGCCTTCTACTACCCCAAAGAATATGACATTTATTTGCCTAAGGTTATTTTTTTTATGACAATTTTTTTTGTCAAGTTTGGAGTTCGTTTCCTTAATTTTTTCGAGTTCCCCTTGTAATAAGTTAAAATTTTGGTCTATTTTGTCATTTTAGCAATTTTACTGTGTCTCGTTTGATATCTAATCTAAATTGTTAAATCTTAAGTTTTTCTATTTCCGATATAGTGGCGCCCTCTGTAAAATCAACGCCGTACTGTATACCAAAGATCTGTGATGTGTACTGGTGAACCTCTGTGTAAGTATGCTTTGGAAGTAATTACCCTGAGCGGGGATAGATGTCGCTCTTCCTTGCTACTTTTTACTCTTTAGTTTGTTCGCTAGATGTCAGAGAAATTAATTAAATAATAATACCTAAATATTTTATTTTATTTAACTATGTATCATATATTATACTTAGTTAATTAAATATAACCGAAATATAGTCATATTTTACTAAAATTAGGCAGGTGATTAATAAGAACTAACTTACGGTTTAAATCAGGCCTTGTTTTATTGAAAATTGTTTAAATTTACAAACAAATAATGTATATACTAAATTAACGATAGTTATTCTGACGTAGATTGTGCTTCAAGTTCATCTTCCATTTCGCCATCAACTTCATGTTCCATTTCGCCATCAACTTCACCCTCCATTTCGCCATCGGAACTTGAATCAGAGTCTTGCAATTTTATATTTTTTTTTTTTTTTCCCTTTATAAAGTATCACAATAGATGATACTTTATTCACATTACAATCTAGCCTATTAGCTAATAAGTAATTTAAATATAACTTAAACTGCTAAGTAACTATAAAACTAAGAAATCGTCCAATAACGTCTTTCTTATTCACTCTAAGTTAAGGGGAAGACACTTGATTCACGTGTTCTTTATTAAAGTTAGCACTTGCACTACAGTTTAAGTTCACTTACACTGCACTAAACTAACTCAAAAGGTTTTACCCTTTTTAGTCTTCGCACTAATTCAGTGTTGTCAAGGAGTTGAATCGCCTCGACATTCACGTGATGATGAAGTCTGTGTTCATGAGCTTCTGCATATTTTTGTATAACTATGTTTACGACATCCATCTTAAGGTCCCGGTGGAGGTCGCTATTTCTGATGTACCAGGGTGCGCTCACTATATCCCTTAATACTTTGTTTTGAAAACGTTGTATGATTTGACGATTACTTTGGCTGGTGCAGCCCCACAGCTGAATACCGTAGGTCCATACAGGCTTTAAAACTTGTTTATATAACAACAATTTATTAGATATTGACAATTGTGATTGTCTACCAAGTAGCCAATACATTTTTTTGTATCGAATATCTAATTCCGCTCTTTTCTTTTTGACATGCTCTTTCCAGCGCAGTTTTGCATCCAGGGTCATGCCGAGATACTTAGCAGTATTCGCGTATAGTATTTGTTGATTGTTTATGAATACTGGGAAGTATTGTGGCTTTTTATTCGTAAAATCAATGTGGATAGACTTGCTTTCATTAAGTTTGATACGCCATTTTGCTGTCCACTCATAAACACGATTTACGGACTCTTGAACTTGTTCTACGGCTTCCTCGTGACTATGTCCAACAGCCATGATAGCTGTGTCGTCAGCAAAGGTTGCAATGACATTATTTTCTAGCTCAGGAATATCACAGGTGTATAGTAGATACAGGACCGGGCCTAATACACTACCTTGTGGTACTCCAGCTTTTATCTGCCTAAGGTTTGAATAGGCATTTCTTTGTCTTATTCTAAACAATCTGTTTGATATATAGGACTCTCTGATATCTGAAAACTGTTGAGGCAGCATTGTTCTTAGCTTATAAATGAGGCCATCATGCCATACTTTATCGAAAGCCTGTGCAACATCAAGGAAAACCGTGGAGCACACCTTTTTTTCCTCTAGTGTTCTTTTAATATTATTAGTAATTCTGTGTACTTGGTCAAGCGTAGAGTGTTGTTCTCTAAATCCAAACTGGTAATCGGGGATTAGATTTTCAGCTTCAATAATCGGCTTCAATCTCTTTAAAAATAGTTTCTCAAAGAGTTTTGACAACGCAGGTAACAGTGAGATTGGTCTGTAAGATGTTGTTTCATGAGGTGGTTTCCCAGGCTTGGCTATCATGATGACTTCAGCTACTTTCCACATATCTGGAACGTGCTTCAACCGAAATACAGCATTAATAAGCGTAGTAAGCTTAACTATAGCTTTACGTGGAAGATTTTGCAAGACTTCTCCTGCAATTAAATCGTAACCAGGGGATTTTTGCCGATTAAAATAATACTTAATTTCTCTAGATACTTCTTTTGGGGTAACCAACTTAATATCTGAACTAATTTGTACTCCTTGAATTATCCTTTCATCAGTCTGAGCTTCATTTGGTTGAAATATTTGCTCTAAATGCTCAGCGAACCTTAAAGCTTTTTGTTCGTCTGTTACTGCCCACTTTCCATTTACTTCCTTGATAGGAGGAATTTGTACGATCGGTCGTTTCATGTGTTTAGTAGCTTTTCACAGGGAATAGTCGGTTTTAGCGTCACTCGTTAATTGGCGAACGTAGCTGTTTGTTAAGGAGTCGTTGTAGTGTTGAATTTCTGTCGTAAGACGCTTAGTGAGGTTGTTCAGCAGTCTTTTATCTTGTGGACATCTCGTTTGATGCCATCTGTTTCTTTGTTTACGCTTTTCGGTTATAAGACACCTAATTCCTGTAGGGTAAGTGGTTGCTTTGACCCGGTGTGTTTTTTCCGGTGTGTTTTTCCAGGCAGCTTTCTGTATACTAGTTGTAAAATTACTCAATTCCAGATCCAGCTGTTCCGGAGTTTTTAATGGAACCCTCAATTCTATTGTTTTATCCAAGTCTATTCTGTAACTTTCCCAGTCTGTGTAAGTATTTACAAGTGTCGGATTGTTTTCTGTGCGTAGGATCCGATACCATACTGATAAAGTTATTGGTGAGTGGTATCAAAGCATTCCTCGATACTCAAATAATTGGTGGATATATTTTTAATTGTAAAAAAGTCTATTAGATCTGGGACTTTGCGTGGATCGCTAGGCCAATAGGTTGGTTTTCCAGTAGAAATAGCTTCACACTTTAGCTCTTTCATGGCACTCATAAGTTCTTTTCCTTTAGTGGTGGTTAGTCTTGACCCCCAATGCGTATTTTTAGCGTTGAAGTCGCCACCTAAGATGAATCTTTGTCCGAGTTGTTGTAAGAATCTTACATAATTATCTTTTTTATATTGTATCTCGGAGGCGAGTAGATGGCCGCTACGGTGATTGGATACAGTTGTGAAAAAGTTATTATAAATGGATCGATAATATTATCGAACCTACTATCGTGATACCAGTAATTATTTTCATTTTTCTGGACATGGTCATCACATCTCTGCCATTTTTCCTCAGTGAATTCCGAAAACAATGTATTCAATAAGATTTTCTTTTCGTCTAGAGAAGAATTAATATGGTTTTGGGCTGTTGTTTTTAATATTAGCCCAGACCAGCTCTATAGGATTCAAATCTGGATGGTACGGGGATAAACGCAGAACAATGTGTCCATGGGCTTTCAGGAGTTCGTCAATTCTGTACACGGGTTATTTTTGTGTATTATTGATAAGCAGTTGCAGTTGAGCCTTTGTCATGATTTTTGAGTATTACACATTGTGGCGCAGCTACTAGTTCCACATTTCACTTTTGAGGCTTGCTATAGTCGGCTTCTTCTCAACCTGAACGCTGTGGTAACACGCGTTGTCCATCACAATAACAGAATTCGGCAGCAACTTATCTTTTAACTTTTCATCCACCCACTTATAAAAGTAGGCCCGTTCATATCTCCATGATAGTCGCCGGTTTAGCATCTGAATTGTATATAGTCAATGAAACATCATCCAAGCCATTTCAACACCCAGCGTGAAGAATTACCGAACGCCGTCCTTTCCCAATATCAGCATGAATTCCGGGTTCTGACGATGATTGCCAACATTTGCTGACATGGTAACTGGCGTTGATGTGTTTCATCAAGGAAATGTATGTTGCGGTTTTGCGTTCTATAGTTTCTTATTTGTGTAAGGTATTTTTTCCGCCACACCGTAATATTAGGCTGTATAAGGAGATGTCTCTTCGATTTGCATTTTCGGAAACGGTAGCCCATTTTGTGTAAAGGTTTTCTTAAAAATTCTCGTCCACAATTCAATATGCCATCTTGTCTCAAACTTGATAGTTACTTACGGACACTTGGTGCTGTTTTTTTTTTTCGAATTCGTAAAACTGCTGAATTTTTCTTCTGATCACTCCTAAGTCAAAATCATCCACAACATGTTTTTTCTTTATAAATTTTTTTTTTTTTTTTTTGGCGATTGAAATATTAATCGGTTTGAATTTTCAATTGATGAATTACCCGCTTTAATTACATTTCTCACGGTTTTTTCGCCGTACCCCGTAGCCTCCGCAACGATTTTGGCAATATTCGCATCACTTTTAAATTCAAAGCTTTCTTTGTCTGCTTTTCTTTTCTTAAAATATTCGGCCACCTTAAAAATGATGGTCTTAACATCACGAGATAACGTACGACCCATCTTGAATATTTATCTCATGTGCTTCTGACATCACGATCTTTAGAACATAACCGGCTAGTGTTGTCGACGGCGCGTTGTGTTCCACGCGCACCTCAAAGAGATGTCAGCACAAACGCGATGGGGCCCGCAAGGGCCGATGCCTGCCAGGGGTGCGGGTTTGTTCGAAAGAGATACCACAGCCACTGGCATACGGGCTAATGAAGGAACACGGGTGGGTTTTAGTCAGTAAAAGTCTGACACGCCCTCCTGCTCCACCCAGAGCAGGAGAAGTTATTTGATGATTTCACACCCAAAAAAAGAAACCGGCTGGTGTTTTTTTTTCTATACTGTCATTGTCATTTACCACTTCACCTCACTTTATTTTGTTGGATTTCACTTAGTTTTTGGAGTAATTTTAAGTTGATTTCACTTGTAATCAGAGTTTTTACTGTTCGGCACTGTTGCAACATAAGTTTATCCTGTTACTTGTCGTGTTAACATTTTTAAAACTTAAGAATCGACGAGCGTTTACACAATGTTTACACCACCGCGCTCTCTAGCGTTTTTTTTTTCTTTTCAGATTTTAGGAATGTTAAAACAATGAAAATTCTTTATTGCTCATTTGTCCGTAGCCACCTTGAATATGCCTCTCAGGTTTGTAATCCAAATTATAATTTATATACTAATCGGCTTGAAGATATACGAAGGCGATTTTCGAGATACACTCAATATCGCTCTAATACCTATGTCCGGAATTATATAAGTCGGTGTTAAAAATTTCATATCCTGCCTCTACACGAGCGAAGGAAAAATTCAGATCTTGCTTTCTTATTTAGTGTTATGAACGGATCTACTGACGTCGTACACGACGACGTAGTGCATTTTTTCGGAGACCACGTCTTCTCCATGTGCCTCAAGTAAGAACTATCTACAGACAGAACTCGTATGTGATAAGAGTTTGTCGTTACTTTTGATATGGTGTGTCCCGATGTCGACTTGGATTTATTTCGTAGTAGTATTAAGGAAGTAAATAAGAGTTTGAATCATTCGTTTTTTATGTATAACCATTTTTCTATCTTTTTTTTTTGTACAATAATTCATTTGCGTATTTCTCGTCGCTGTTTTCGTGTGTTTGTTAATATTACTCACATTCATCGCCAGTGGAAGCTTTTAATTGGCCATCGTTTACACATTGTACTAGATATCAACCTGTATTAGCTGTAAGTTTTCCTAAAATGTTTAAAATAAAATCTCTTCCCACCTCCATCTCTAAGCCGACGATCTGCAGCTTTAAAATCACTTTTCAATGCAAGATGCGGATGCCGCCGTATCTGCTATGAACAGTGACCTGGATTTTATTAGCGAGTGGCCGCAGTCTTTTGGACTGCTGATCAACCCTAAGAAGTCTCAGACCATCATTCAGGTATTTGCGGAATAGGCTCGATGTTACGTCGCTGTCTCCACTGTTGTGTGTTTGAATGGAGTTCAGATAGAATACGCAAAAATAGTTAAAAATCTGGGAGTGACCATGGACTCTTACTTATCTTGGACTGCCCATGTTGCTCAAGTCAGTCGCAAAGTACACTATATGTTCCATTCGTTAAAATGCCTCCAGAGCTTCCTGCTCTTGAACTCCAAAATCACCCTTGCCCAAACTCTCATATAGCCCATCATTGACTACGCTGATGCTTATTTTTTGGATGCCACCGAGCGTTACCAAAATATCTGCATTCGTTTTATTTTTAACCTTAAAAAATACGATCACGTTTCTAACTTTCGCAAGATCCTCAAGTGGCTCCCCATTCGACTTCGCAGAAACTCTCGGACATCATGTTTGCTATTTAACAATCTTCACAATCCTAAAACCCTACCCTACGAGGGAGCGTTTTTATGTTCGCGGAAAAGGGGGGGTGGAAATAAAAAAACCAAGTTATTTTTCCTTTTCAATATATTCACCTGCAAGACGGATACATTTTTCAGATCTTTCAATTAATTTATTTATACCCTCATAAAAAAATGTTTTCTCTTTGTCTTCAAAATACGCCGAAACTGCCTCCTTGACTTCATTAGCGGTGGTAATTTTTTTACCACGCAACTCTTTTTTCATTTTTGGAAACAGGTAATAATCACTCGGGGCCAGGTCTGGACTGTAGGGTGGGTGATTCAAAATATCGAAGCCAACCTTATGCAGGGCAGCCAACGCAACGCGGCTCTTGTGGACGGGCGCGTTGTCGTGCAAAAGCAACACACCTTTCGTCAATTTTCCCCGTCTTTTCTCTTTGATGGCTTCTTTAAGTCGTTAATTCTCCGGTTATAGAAACACCTTTATCTTTATAATCGATTAATAATATTCCTTCCGAGTCCCAAAAGACCGTTGCCATGAGTTTCCCAGCTGACTGTGACACCTTAAACTTCTTGGGAGGTGCTGTGCCCTTTTTATGCCACTGCATGGAGTCTTGTTTCGACTCAGGTTCATAATGATGAACCCAAGTTTCGTCTCCAGGAACAATTCGACTCAATACAGCATCCTTGTCTTCATTACAGAAGTCCAAAAATGCACGTGAACACTCTACGCGCTGTTGTTTTTGCGGCGGCGTGGGCATTCTCGGGACCCATCTTGCGCTGACCTTAGTCATGCCAAGATGATCGTGCAGGATTTAAAAAATGGTTGTATCGGATACTCCAACCATTTCTGCGAGTTGTTTCTTCTTTAGTCGAGCATCGTCGAGTACAATTTTTTCAACTTTTTGGATAAGTTGTGGCGCGGTCACCTCGATGCTCCTACCCGGCCTCGGGTCGTCTTCAAGGGATTCCCTTCCTTGTTTAAATAAACTGTGCCACTTGTACACCATGGTTTTTCCCGGAGAAGAGTCGCCGTAAACCCATGACATCTCATTCATTATGGTCGCAACTGATTTTCCCTGCTTGGTAAGGAACTTTATAACGGCACGATATACGATTTTTTCCATATTTCACTTTTCACTCCCGATTATGTTGCTTGGTTGACAATAACTCAAAGACTAATAGTCTAATAACAATGAAACCTCGTATTTATACTAATTATGAGTTACTGAACACGTTACGACTCTAATGAGCATAATCACCCCCCTACAAAATCAAAAACAAAATCAAAAGTCATTTATTCAAATTAGGCTGAGAATCAGCACTTTTCGAACGTTAAAATACATAAGACAGTCCCCCAAAAACGCCCACCCTTCGACACTTCCTAGTGCTTTAGCTGGGAAGAAGAAGTGGCGCAACAAACTCCCCAGCAGCACAGCTGTCTGTTTAGTCGGATGGACTTGATTCTATACATACATAGGCAAAGTAATAAACAATAACGCATATTACCAAAAATAAAAGTTTCCTGGTATAAAGGGCTCTATATGTCAATAACTAATGACTTATTAGATAGATAATAAAAAAACACTTGGTCAATAAAATTAAAAAAAAAAAAGTATTTAACTAAATAAATATATGAACCCATATAACCTGTCACTAGGTACGCTAATTCTGGAGAAAGAACATAAACATCGTCTTGTGTTAATCACAGCGACCAACTATTCTTGTCATTTAAATAGTCGTTAATGGAATAGTAAGCCTTTAAACAAAGGATGGATTTTACTTGAACTTTAAACGCATCAAAAGGCAAATCTAGCAAAGAAGTGGGAAGCTTGTTATAAAAAGTTATACCAAGCCCAACAAATTAGTTATGAACCTTATGAAGCCGGTGAAAGGGAGCACGTAGTTTGTCCTTGTTTCTAGTGTTAACGGTATGAATATCACTGTTTTAATTGTACAAGTGTATATGTTGCCTAATAAATAAGATGTTAGCTAATATGAATTGTGATGCCACTGTGAGAATACCAATATCTTTAAAAAAGTCCCTCAAGGAAAATCTGCCACCTAACTGGTAAATTGCACGAACAGCACGTTTTTGAAGGACAAAAATATTTTGAATATCAGCGGCTTTGCCCCACAGCAGAATACCGTAGGACATAACGCTGTGAAAATAACTAAAGTATACTAATCGAGCTGTATCGACGTCAGTGTATTGTCTTACTTTTCTGACGGCGTAGGCGGCTGAACTGAGCCTCCCTGCTAGTGTGATCCCCACTGAAGTTTGGCATCTACTGTTATGCCCAGAAATACTGCCGTGTCTACGGTTTCAAGCACCTCTTTATCTAAGACGATATTGGGACCTAGATTTGTAACATTTCGTTTTTTTGGCATTGAGAACAAGGTTATTTGCCGTAAACCAATCCGTAACCATTGAGAGTGCACTGTTTACGTCGTCAAAGTCTTGTCTATTCCTATCTACTTTAAAAATAAGAGAAGTATCATCTGCAAACAGTACAACATCACAAATACCCTTTAAATAGAACGGGCCGCGAACGGGCTAAAAACAAGAATGGGCCGAGTATTGAGCCTTGAGGCACACCTAACTGAACTGGCAGCCCGGAAGATTTTTTACCATTAATTTCTACACATACAACCCTCTCATTCCGCGAACTTAAAAACGCACCCTCGTATCTGCGGGAACGCTTCTCCTACGCCCGTCCTTTTGATGAGCCTTGCAGGTTGCATCTTAGAAATCTCCTCAAGTCCCCTTCCCACTCAACCGACTTCTACTCCTGCTCCTTCACTTTGCACGCAGTCCGGTTGTGGAATTCACTTCCACATGAAATTAGGAACTGCCAAACTGTGTCAGTATTCAAAAGAAGAGTGAAAGAACACTATCTCTCCACTTTGTCATAAATTGCATTTGTATTTATTATTTAAATTACATTATAATTATATATATTTTAGTGATATTGATTTTAGTAGTATGTATGTATATTCATATATGATATGTGTATTTATAAATTCGATTATAATTTGTACTTTTATGTTTTCCCTTCTTCTCTCCTATCCCAGGTGTGTTGGAGGAGATTTTTGTAGAAATAAGCATCACCTTTGTAAGTATTTTTCTGTTCCTTTATTCTTGTCTGTTTATGTCTGTGCATAAATATAGGTATATAAAAAAAATACTTAATCGAGAGTTTTCTTAGCTATGATCCAAAAAAACTGGTTCAATCTTTTGAAAATTATCAGTTCTTTTCAAAGTCAAAGCATTTACTTTCAAAGTCAAAGCATGCACTTCATCATCATCATTTCAGCCGAAAGACGTCTACTGCTGGACATAGGCCTCCCCCAAGCTCCGCCACTTCGACCAGTTCTGTGCTTCTCGCATCCAGCGGACTCCCGCGGCCCTCACAAGGTCATCTGTCCACCTTGTGGGAGGCCTTCCAACTTTACGTTTTCCGGTACGCGGCCGCCACTCCAGAACTTTTCGGCCCCATCGGCCATCTGTTCTGCGAGCAATGTGACCTGGCCACTGCCACTTAAGTTTGGCAATTCTTCGGGCTATGTCGGTTACCTTGGTTCTCCTGCGGATCTCTTCATTCCTGATACGATCACGCAGGGAAACTCAAATTAAGCACTTAAAAGGCACTTTTGAACGTCAACATTTACATTAAAATAGAATTGATTCTAGTCGCCCCAAAAATGTAGTTTCGTATGGAGAAGAACGGGCAAGAAACTCCACCGTTACTCTTTTAAAATGTTTTAAATACAATTTAACATAGTAAATTCATTGTATAATTATGTGTAAAAACGATGCACCCAGAACAAAATTACTATACCAAAATAGGTAAAAAAATGCAATGGAAGCAATACAGATAAATTCATTTTATGACAGATACATGGTGCTCACATATTTACAAACATTGTAAGAGTAAGGATACGATTTTTCTAGAATATTAACACAAGTAATAAGTCGTGTCGTGTGTGAGTTAAAGTAATCATTGAGTGTAAATCAATGTCATAAATATAATTATTTAAATAATTCAATTAGCAACCAGTTTGATTTTGTCTAGACTCTAGATTGTCCTATGGAGCAGGACCATCATGTTTCCAAGCATTCTTATCTTGGATATAATTCTCTAATTTATAATACGCTTGTTTACAAAGTGTACTTTTAATATGAGTTTTAAATTTCCTTTTATTTAATTGTAATATATCACAAGATATTTTGTTACAACATTTAACACAGTACCTCATAAGAGATGATTGTACTTTAGCGAAACTGAATCATGGTTTTTCTGGTTGATGAAGGGATTTGAGCATCTTCCACGGTTCTGATCGAGTCGAAATTTGGTATTCTAATACTTCAATGATATTAAATGAACAAAGTAACCTTGAACTGATGCTGCAGCATCTCCTGGAATTTCAAGGATACCCAACTACCTCACCAACAACAGAAGTACCTATCGGGTCTGGGCTCATCGAAAAGGTCTCAATTTAAGCGAGACATGTGTCGTTCGTACCGTGTTTACTATTACTATACAGGATAAGTTTATAACCAGTGCGCAAACTGCAACTATGAATTCAGCACATCATTCTGGGCTGGGGGCCAGAAAAACCGATACAAAAAAATTTGTGCTGGGGTTCTAGAATGATATGCTGAATTCATGGTTACAGTTTGCGCACTGGTTAAAAACGTATCCTATATTAAGTTTAAAAAGCAAGAAATAAAAGTTAAATAAAAAAATATATAAAACCCCCTACCCAAACAAAAACCTCTAAAATATAAAAAGAATGGCTTTTTAAGTTGCAGGTAGGCAATATTTTGATCAAAGCATTGTCATGTCGGGGGACGGTCAATCGATACGAACGACTTTGTGCCACTGATGTCGTACTATCTTTTTTTTTTTTTTTAAGAATATCTATTGAGCTCATCAATAAAATATTCAAATTAGTTTCTAAAATGCTTTAAATTTTAAAAAACTTTAATAAATGGAGTGGTTACAAATTTTGGACAATCCCCATTGTCCGCAAATGTCCTACAGATCTAGTAGTGTCTTGTGACGCATCGTTGAGGTCCCTGTTTTGGCAATGAAGACAGGGATCGGCAGGGCTTCTTCAATAAGGCTCATGTATATACAGGATAACTTTTTTTTTTTTTTGTGTAACCGCCAAAAAAATTATGCGCCTGGGGTCTAGAATGGTATGCTGAATTTATGGTTACAGTTTGCGCACTGGATCGTCTTTACAATTTAAAATAACGTACGCACGATCCTGCAGTAGTATAACACACTGGCGAGGGGGTTCGATTTTTCTCGAACCTGTTGCGAGCGAGCAACTCTCCACTCGAGTTACAGATGTCGCTGTAGTCGGCTGTTCGATTGTAGATCTGTAGAAAGTAGATAGATGGCACTGCTTGACGCAACACTTCCTAAAATAGAGTTGAGCTACACGATGACTAATGCATACATGCCGTCTATTGGGACAGGTCGGCTCATCCTCAGTCCCAAACATGGCCTTGCATTGTTAGACTCACAAAATTCTAATAATATAATGTTTGAACAAAGAGACCATGACCACTGAGTTTATTTCGGCTTTTTCTTCTCAGGGAACAGTCAGCTAAGAAAAGCCGCTGCCATCTAGTTTTTAAAATATTCTCGTGTAAAACTGTCTTACAAGATCTACTTGCATAAATAAACATTTAATTTAATTTCAATGATTTCTCGTGATACTAGAGATCTTAAACAATATCTTTGCTTATTCTAATGCCATGCAACGGTGGCCCTTTCGTATTTTGGTTTATTATAGATTGTAACTTTTTTCCTTTTTTTCTCTTTACAGATAAACTTGACGCGGCTGACATGTACTACAGAACACACAGGCCTTACGAACCGCAGCGTGCGACCGCGGCGTGCGACAGGCGCGCCGCAATTATGAACACGGACGACATGATATTTCTTCATCAGTATAATGTAACCGATCTCAAAACGAACATGTAGGACTTTGTAGCGACAGTAGTTGATAAGTTAACATAACCCCCGTAGCGCTGTGGCGTGACTGACGCGCGCCGTGTCTTCCTGCAGTGTACGCACTGTATACCCGCAGTGTACTAACTAACCAAAGAGTACCGACGAGTGAATGCTGTTGTGTCAGTGCGGCGACGAGCGTGGCACTTTGAGTTCCACTAGTTTATTATGTGTTTATTTATCAGTGCCAAAATGTTGTTAGTAAGATATTGCGCCGCGTGGCTCGTGGCTCGGCGGTCGCGCCAGTGCGCCTACACCCCGACATACGCGACATATACACGCACTCACCCATGTACTGTGTACTCCTTCGTTTAGCATTTGACTAATACTTATAATATAAGTAGTTACTATACTTGTTCGACTCGGACCAATGACGACGCTTGTTATAATTTGAGGTGGGTAGGGCGCGCGCCCTCGCGCATACTTGTAAGACTGTATGTACGATGGGTTTGTATTGGGCCTATATTATATACGTTAGTGTATAATTCGTTGTGCGTCACGAGGCGGCCATTACTGTATACCGTTCTTGCGCATATTGAATACTACCTATATAATATTTTATTTTATTATAGTGCGAACAAAAACGTTCTCAAACATTAACTATTTTAAGTTAGCGTACTGTGATACGGCTTATAAGTAATGTAATAATAATTATGCTCAATATTTTCTTTAATATTATTTGTATTAATCGAAATGGTAAGGTATTTTAAGAATGATTATATAATCCAATCGGTAACAACTTTATCGGTATCAGAACATGAACATGACGCTGTATCGGCCGCGCCCGGTGCATGCCCGCGGCCCGCTCATGTGTATGCTAGTCTTTATTATTATAATAAACGTACGTAAGTTCTCTAAAATATGTTCTTATACAATCCTTCAAGCTATTTAGTAATCAATGTATCATTAAGAAGTTTTGTAAGTATTAGCTGTCGGTGGACAAAGTGGGTCTATCCGCGCCCCCGCACTCTGAGTACAGTTCAGCGGGTTGCGAGCAATCAGACGAGGCTTTCGCCCTCCCCCAACGTAGACGATCGCTTGCTCGAACTGTACCAGCGCATCACGTATGGTACTGCTTCAAGTGGGTCACCGCGAACAGAGAGCGAACCTTATATCCTCGCCTGCCACACTATATATTGCAGACCACATCAGTTATGGGCTCTTATTATTATTCAAGCGAGAGCCGTGGTCGCCAGTGGCATCGGCCGAGCTACGAGTTCGAACCCAGTTAGACAGCTTGTGTATTTAATTTCATCACCACTGCTGCCAAAACAGTGAAGGAAAACATCGTGAAGAAACCGGCATGTCCTAGAACCAAAAAGTCTAAGATACTGGATTACGGGCCACTCCGTCTCACAGAGAGGAGGCCTATGTCCCAGCAGTGGGAACATTAAAGGCTGATATGTATCTTTATGCCGATACAAGTTTACAAATACAAGATAGGTATTTATAACTTTCTACGTATTGACGCAACTTAATATTATATTACGGAGTAATAATTTAAAAAAAAAATACAACAAAATTACGACATGTCATCGACGAGATCTGAATTTGCTTCAGTAGTAATTGAGTGAGCATCAATAATAGGTTTTTGATCTAATTTGTCTATGTTGATGATGTAATCTTCACAAAGTACATATTTTGTGTGAAAAATAATTTTAGTTTCTGAATTCAATGAAACCAAAGCCAGAAATTTCTAAATCTTTTTTTTAAAGCTTACTGTTGAGAGTAGAATCAACCCTGAATTCAATAATGTCACAACTGCTGAAGGCCATCCAGCGTCCCGTGCTGGGCCCGCGTGGTAGGTCACAGCTCACTCCCTCAGAGAGAGGAGTAGGAGACCTGTCCGTAATCCTGTTGTGTAAATCATAATTGTAACTTGGTTGCTTATAATTCGACCACATCACGAACTGTTTCCTTATAGCGAGAAGATGCTGTCGCCTCGGATTTGATTTCTGGTCAACAACCAATCGGTACTTAATTCGTGATCATTCCTCTTGGATCTCCTTACGACGCACACAGTAGGCATCTCGCTGGCGAGGCATACGATGAACTGCGTCCAAAGATTCTGACATACTTAGTAATGGACATCATTGATGTCCGTCATACACTCAGCGCGAGTAGTCGAGCGCGCGGCTCGCTCTCAGTCCGCAACTACTACGTCATCAGCTTGAGCAGTATGTATCCCTGCTACCACTGGTCCCTTCTATGATAAGTAATAGAATCCAAAGATACATAACAGATGTCCAATTGTAATGGAAATAAAATGATTTCTTTAAGAATACTGTTTATTATTTTTCCCATCCCTCTCAGATAATAGACAGGCGGAAATACGATGTCGACGTCTGCATGGACGTAGTAAAGTTGCGCGGGATTTTATCGCGCACTGGATTTGAACCCTCGGTGTGGAACTGAGTATTTACAATCCATTAGAGTGCCCCAGCGCGTCGACAAAACACTGATTGATGGCGCTAAAAATGTTTTGTTATAGTTAGAACGCGCCAGCATTCAGAAAAAAACTCGTTCCGGACCCAAGGACACCCTTGGGGGTGCCACGGGAACTTGAAGTCGGCCCCGTGGCAGCCCCAGGTCTTCAAATCCATACAACGGTGTATTAGTCAGTGGTTACACGGGTTCTGTTTCCCAGTTCCCATGAATATACCAATAAAGATAAACGGACAAAATAATTCCATTCCCTAACTATTGAAATTATTTTGACACTGTTGTATGTTGAAAACGCAATGCAAAAATTTCGTTCAATAAATATTAAAATTAGACTAATCGAATGCATGATAAGATAAGTGACGATTATGACCGGAACAACGAGCTTTGGTACGGGTGCGTGCAGTGTAGGCTTCGGGCTCGTGCTGAGTGCTCGTGATTATAGTCTCCCGTGCCACGTCTGCGGGAGTGCGACTTGTGCCCCTTGACTGGTATTGTCAACCTGCCGACCGGTATTATCATCTGCCGTGTCTGGCAAAACCGGTCAAAGGCATTCTTTTTAATTACCTAAAGTAGTAGTAATTTATAGTCTTTGAAAGATTGACTTTCAGATAAACATAATTATAATACAGTTTAAAGCTCTTTCCAGTTCATACACAGAAAGAGGACCGCGAATAGGTTGTTTTCTACATGCGTCAATAAAACGTAAAACATAGGCATGTGCATTTGGATTGAGTGATCTTTTTTTATTTCGTGACAAAATCTGATTGTACATTTAGTCAAAAATAGTCAAAACTCATAGCCCAAAGTAAAAAAATTGTCACTCTCAAGGGTCTTCAGTTATTGCCTAAAGTGTGGATCACTCAATTCAGACATTTTGCAAAAACGGCCATCATCTAAATCTCAACATAAACTTACTCTACTGACTAACATTATATCTAAAAAAATTGTAAACAAATTGTCACAATGTTTTATAAACCGTCTAGGGATTTGAAGCTAATTCCAGGTATTTAATATAGTATCATTGGATCACTCAGTACAGACACACCATTTTGTCTGAGAGATCAGTGTAATTAATGATTAAACGAACTTACATGTATGTGAAGTTCTATCATAATTATACTGGATGTTTCGTCCGAAGAATTAGCATAACACATGTAGTCCCGCGCAACAGGCTGCCATTCCAACACTATTTAAGAACCCACAATTTCTCACTTTTTTTTTTTTTTTTTTGTGGGTAGATTTTTCTTCGTTCGCTCTGCTCCTTCAATAGACTTCATTTAGTTGAGAGATGCTACAGTTAAACTGAAAATATTTCACGATCCGATGGTATCTGGGATAGGAACACCACTGTGTGAGAGTTCAAGGGAGGGAGGGATGCTAATTCTTCGGACGAAACATCCAGTATAATTATGATAGAACTTCACATACAGGTAAGTTCGTTTAATCATTAATTATACCTAATGTTTCGTCCTCGAATTAGCATAACACATGTAGACTTTTAGAGCCTTCGTGAAATATTCAAGATCGAATAAACGATTGGAAATCATTATTTGTTTTATTATTCAATACCAGTAAATATAATTAGTAGGCACTTAAGAGACTGAATTACTTAAAATAGTCCTAGCGAGTGAATCATTACTAGTCACACAGGATCTATTATAAAATTTGGCAAATGTGCTAGAGTTTTCACTCCAACCCGCAGTTCGTCTGATCTCATCCAAACTTACTCCTAATTTGCGAGCAGCTGAAGTAGCTGCGTGCCGTGTGGAGTGGGCACTGAAAATGGATACGTCTATACCACTTAGACGCAATGTATCTTTTATCCATTTGCTTATTGTTTGAGAACAGACGGACTGAAAGGGTTTTCTGAAACTAATAAATAAATTGTTGTTATCATTACGCACTGAATGTGAATTATTTATGTAATGTACTAATGTATGAGCCGGACATATTTCCGGCTTTTCTTTAAAGTATGGAATAATCAAAATAGGTTGAACTGATCCTGGTCGTGACGTTTTAATAGCTTCTGGTATTTTTATAACAATTTCTGATGACAATATTTCAATGTTCGAAACTTTAATTTTAGCAAGAGTTTGAACTCTGTGGGCTGTAATTAGAGCAAGCAACGTAACTAACTTTTTTGTAAGTTTATCCCTAGGTAAGGTTTCGTTTGGATACCATGTTGATAGAAAATTTAATACAATAGATGTATCCCAAGTTACGTTAAATTTAGGCAAAGGTGGTCTTAATCGATATATTCCCTTTAAAAATCTTTTGATTCGATAATCATTACATATATTATCTCCTAAAATTATGTTTAAAGCCGATCTATATGTGTTCAACGTGCCAAATTGAGCACCATTATTAAACATTAAAGTAAAAAAATCAATTATGCTAGTGATTGAACTATTAAACATGTCTACATTATTTTTGGAACAGTAATCAAACCATTTCTTATAACAGCAATTGTACTGTTTAAATGAATTGTCTGATAATGAAGATAACATGATGGGTATTGCAGATTGCGATATATTTTTCTTCATCATGGCTGTTTCGATAATACTCCTGCCACCAGGGTAATGGATGAATGGAGGTTTCGGTTGCTGGAATAATGATTTAAAATTAGATTTTTGCTAGGTTTAAAAGTAATTAACTCTGAAATTAAAAGACTTTTAAATAGTGGATACCAGGGCTGGGTAGGCCATAATGGTACAACCACAATTCCTCTTGCTTGGTCGGTACAAATTTTTCTTAATGTTTTTAGTATCATACTAAAAGGGGGAAAGGCATAAAAATAGAATTTTGACCATGATATTGTAAAACAATTTACAGTAAAGGCATCTGGGTCTCGGTGCCAGGATACGTATCGATCACACTTTTTATCAACTCTACTAGCAAATAAATCAATATTAGGAGTGCCAAATTCTAATTCTACTATAATTCTATTGAAAGCATAGTCCCCCAGCTCCCACTCAATGTCTGGGTGGACTCGGCGTGACTCCGCATCTGCTATGACGTTCTCTGAAGAACGAATATATGATGCATAAACGTGTAATTGACGTTCTTCACACCATTGCCATAACTGTCTAGTTAGTGACGTTAAATGTGGATACTGAATACCGCCCATGCGGTTTATGTATGAGATAGCAGTAGTGTTATCTATTCGTAAAAGTATTTGGTAATTTGTATAGTCTTTCGCAAATACTTTAAGACCAAAATAAGCAGCTAATATTTCTAAATAATTTATGTGAAATGTATTCTCCTCCTGACTCCATAGACCACTAGCCGTATTACCTCCACAGGATACCCCCCATCCCTTTGTTGAGGCATCTGAATATATTTCTAGGCTGTATATATCCTCTTTGATTTTATAACTAGGATTCTTGATGGATCTTGACCACCATTCTAAATCAGGTAATAATTCTTTGGGTATGTTTATATATTTATCATAATTATCATCAGCCTTGAGTTGAAGGTACTTAAGTCTTTCGAAAAGCTTGGTATAGAGCCAAGAATATTCGATAGCTGGGCACACTGATACTAAGAGACCTATGAAACTAGCAAAGTCTCTCAATTTACATTTACTTTTATTAAGGTATTTTTCAATCTCCGATTGGACTCTTTGAATTTTTTGTAATGGAAGACCAATCTCAAAAGCTTTTGAGTCTATAATGAAGCCTAGAAATTTACATGACAAATGGGGCACTAAACTACTTTTGTCCTCGTTTATTAAAAAACCCAAAGATGATAGAAGTGTTTTAGTTTCTAACACATTCTCATAGCATTGTTTAAACGTATTTCCTATGAGTAAAAAATCGTCTAAATAAATAGTCGATAAATAACCTCTGGAACGTAGTAATTTTACGACAGGTTTCATCAATTTGGTGAAGACGAATGGAGCTGTGTTTAGTCCAAAAGGTAAAACATTAAATTGATACAAATTCTCTTCCCATTGGAAGCGTAAATATTTTCTAAAACTTGGCTTTATTTTTACCAAAAGATAAGCATCTTTTAAATCTAGAGTGCTCATGTAGCAATTGTGTGAAATTAATTTAATTGCAGTTCTTAAGTCTTCCAGTTTGAAATGTTGAGTATCTATAAATTTGTTTAATGATTTTAAGTTCAGTATAAACCTAGTTTTACCATTAGGTTTAGGAATTAGAAAAAACTTTGATATAAATTGACCATCGCATGGTTCACATATTGAAACTGCTCCAATAGAAAGAAGATTATTGATGGCATCGCAACATAAAGTTCTTTCTGGTTCAACATATATTTGAGCACAGGGTGCGCAATGTTGAGTGACCGGCCTAGAAAAAGGTATTTCATATCCTTGTATATAAGATAATACAATAGGGTCATTGGTTATTGATGACCATTGGTTATAAAATAATGATAATCTACCTGCGTAATTTACCATATTTAGCGGCGACTGCGATTCGGGTGATTGTGTGAGGCTCGTGACGAGTTCTGCTGTCGCTGTTTCATTGGTGCCGGCGCTGATGTCTTCGTTCTTGGAGCTCCTGCTGTCGGCTGCCTGCGCGGCGCAGGAGCTCCCCTCCAGTTTAAATTTCTTGGTGTGGATGTATTCACCTTCTGACCCTGAGGTCTTGGACGAGGTGTTGGGTTATTCTTGAGATCTGCACAAGATCTATTAATAGCTTTAGCTGATTTCAGGGTTTCTGACAAATTTTCACTAAAAAGAAACTTATCAATTTTTGTATTTTGTAATTGATCCCTAATGTCTTTCTTGAGGGTACATAGAATGAAATTCTTTCTAGTCATTGTATCCTTATGTTGGCTGTCACACACAATTCGCCCAACATCCATCAGTGTTTTTACCATTGAATCATCCTTTTCTTTGGACAACAGAAGCTGGGTTATAACTTCCCCAATACCGGATAAGGCAACAGACAGTTGCTTTTGTTTCATTTCGATGGCTTTGTCACGTTTGGAAACCACATCTGACACAGCAGCTTTGATTTCGGCGTTTAAAATCGGCGGATCTATCAATGTACAGTTATTAGGTGTAAGATACCTATTCGTTAACTGGTCTCGAAGGTCCTTAGATAAGCCAACGGTCGCCCAGTGCTCAAACCGAAGCGCCAAATCCTTTTGTATACCTTTACCATAAACCTCATTTGAGGTGGGATCTTCGCCAAGTAAGGCTAAAGTGGAGCTATCTAGTTCATTATTATCAAGGTCAGTGACCTCGGTCACAGCTGCTAATTGAGGCTCCTGAGCGGTAGATGTGGAGGCTTGCGGTTCCTCTGTGATGGATCTCTGATCATTATTAGGTACACTGGGAGGACTGTTTTCCGTGATAACTTCGGGTACTTGAGTATTATATTCGTCATCGGATATGAATATTCCGGGTTCCATTGTTTCGCTATCTGTAATCACCAAAAGTGGTGTTGTATAGCCGCTACTTAGTAGGTACTCGTAGGTGTATAGCTTCGCTTAGACCCTACGGTATTACTAATTAGTAAAAGAACAGCCAATGTGGTGTTCGTGCTACTGCACATCGAAATGTAGGTATTCTACATACTGGTAAACTTAAATACTTTATGTAAGGGAACAGCCCCACTGTGCTGACCGCATGACTGATTGCAGGAGACAGTCCCAATGTACTGTCCGCCTTTAATGTAAATATATCGAATGATTGTTAAGGAATAGCCCCATCGTGCTATCCGCAAAACACAATTTGATATAACAACGTGGTAATTTATTTGTTACGGACCCCTGCCTTGTTTTTTGTTTGTTAAGGAATAGCCCCATCGTGCTATCCGCAAAACAGAACTTGTTTTTTAAAAAACGGTGCAGTTTATTATATTGTTATGGAATAACCCCATTGTGCTATCCGCAAAACAAAACTTAATATTGTATAGTTCGTAAAGGAAGAGCCCCATTGTGCTGTCCCCATCACTATTTTGTCCACGTTAATAAATAATCCGAAATTCGTACCTTCATGTTCTGACCGCTGTGGCGTAGAACTCCGTGATGATGAACTCCTTCCTTTGTTAGCATGACGCATTAACTTTCGCTCCAATTTTTTAATCTTCCTGCTAATGTAATCGTAAGTATCACTATTACGCTTCCTTTTGGGCATTATTCGATAGACGATAGTGTTGAACAGCGTCGCACTAAAACGCGAATGAAGTCTATTGAAGGAGCAGAGCGAACGAAGAAAAATCTACCCACAAAAAAAAAAAAAAAAAGTGAGAAATTGTGGGTTCTCAAATAGTGTTGGAATGGCAGCCTGTTGCGCGGGACTACATGTGTTATGCTAATTCGAGGACGAAACATTAGGTATAATAACGTTTAAGTTGACTTTTTCCATACATCTTTTATTTAACCTAAAATGTATGTTCCGAATATATTTGTACAATAAATTCCACAAAAAAAGTTGGGAGTAATTCAATGTTTTTAAATTTGCTGAACTGAGTGATCCATAAGAATACTTATAGGTAACTACTACCCACTTCGTATTGATTTACACAAACAACAATTACCTAATTTTTGTACAACTTTATGACTAAAGTTTTACATAAAAATAATTTACATATTATATAGCTTAATTTACGAGATATTAGATTTTTAATTTTTTAAAGTTTAGTGTTGTAGGGTAATTTTTCTTGTACCCGACATATTTGATTGTTATTTGCTGCGTCGCATGTTTCATTTAGTTTTATACGACATTTAGTGCACATATGTACGTGAGCTTACGTGATTGTGATAGCATCTGTGTGATGGAATTTCTTTTAGCTACGAGGAGACTTGTCTTTCGTGTAATAATAATGCTATCTATGGTTAAAAACTTTCAAGTGTTATTTTCATGGATTTTGAATGGAACAAAACAGGTAAATTTACACGATGTGCCCGAAATCCTACTAATATTATAAATGTGAAAGTTTGTGAAGATGTTTGGATGTTTGTTACTCAATCACGCAAAAACGGCTGAACGGAGTGTACGACTAAGCGCCATAAATAAAATTTGGCAAACTGACAGTTTATAACCTGAATTAACACATAGGATACTTTTTATCCAGTTATTCCGTTCCTGCGGAATAATTTCCGACCTTCAACCGGGCGAAGCCGCTGGCAAAAGCTAGTAATTATAGTGAAAAGTAGCTTATTAGATTTTTTTTTTTGGGTGGGAAATCATCAAATAACTTCTCCCGCTCTGGGTGGAGCAGGAGGGCGTGTCAGACTTTTACTGACTAAAACCCACCCGTTTTCCCTCAGTAGCCCATATTCCAGGGGCTGTGGTATCTCTTTCGAACAAACCCGCACCCCTGGCAGGCATCGGCCCTTGCGGGCCCCATCATTTTTGTGCTGACATCTCTTTGAGGCGCGCGTGGAACACAACGCGCCGTCGACTTGGGCTTGGTCCTTACCAGACAGCGAGCTACCGGCATCTCCGTATCCTGCGGCGGCTAGGGTCGCGAGGGCGCATAGACTGCCTCTCCCTCACGTGCGCCGCCTCCCTCTTTGCGAGCATCACTGCTTCACTGAAGGAGGTGACGGGTACCCATTCCCTCTCGCTCCGTACCATGGCCTGGACCAGGGCCGGACGCGAGAGTTCGCCGCCGCCGATCGCCTCCACGAGGACACGGCGGTGCTCCACCCAAGCCGGGCAGACCGCCACCGTGTGCTCCGCCGTGTCCTCAGGGCGATCTTCGCAGTGGAAGATCGTATAGGTTACTTGGAGGTTTTTAATTTATTTCTCCTCAACATCCTGACGGCATCGGTTACTATCGAGCGCAAGGCTATGTAAAGGGACGAATAGTTTGCTATGACGACAATTTGGCTAAAACTTATGATAGCAAAAATTTACTACTTTATTAACATACCTACACTTATTTACGCAGTTTATGATTTGTAAATTACATTGTATTTGTATTTCCTTTCTAAATAAAAGAGACGAGCTTATGTGTAGGTACTGTCATCCTTTTTATTTCCGATGATCTTATAATATATTCTTAGAAATTAGACCAGAAGTGACTTTTTTAAAAATAATTTTAGAAATACCTACAGCAAATGGTTCAAATAAACGAATGAAACCGACAACAATTTAATATCAAGAACCGAATAACAAATTAACTTAACAAAAAAAAAAATACACTCTTACCGAACTAACAAATTATGGCGCGAACACAGACAATAATTTAAAAAGATGTAACCGACAGAGTGACGACCTAACGATGTTGTTCCCACGGCGGCGGCGGCTCCAAGTGAAAAAAAGGGCCGGTGCTAGTGCCGCACCGCCTTATTTAGGTCTTCCCCCTCTTCATATCTTCCTATCTTCTACACGGCCTTTCCTGACTGGAGACCGTCCCCGGACTCCTTTATTTTCTAGCTTTGAAGATCTGTTTCCAACGTTGGCATGGAAGGTCCTAAGTTTTCACTGCTTGTAGGTGAAGTGCTGATGGGCATCTCCATCTGTTTCTGCGTGCCAGAGGTGCAAGGTTCTGGTTCCTCATCAACTGACTTAGCCTCGTCAATAGCCTGTTCAGACTCCTCGATTTCTGCAAAAGAAACAAATAGACCACACGAGAATCAATTTTGTAAAATAACAAAACAGCCATTGTTAGCAAAATAGTTGTTGATGAGATAGCTCTTTTCAACACTACTCATTTCATAGCATAATAACTTTGGGCTAGCCTAGCATAGCCTACGCACAATAGATGTGAACCACACGAATACCTAAACCAATCATAGACATAATATCATCATAGTACGCATAATGCTTATCGACAAGCACGCATTCCTACTAAACACGATAGTTAGAGACCAACTTATAGTCCGACTCTACGTGTACCACAGCTTCAGGATAACATGTCTGAGAACACCACTCCTAGACCATAGGTCCGATAAAGCTACTCCAAGACCACACGGGTCCGATACGGCTACTCCAAGACCGTAGGTCCGATAAGGCTACTCCAAGACAGTATCCCTTCATGAGCTGTTCCCAAGGTATGTTCCATATACTAGGTAGCATGTCCGATCTGCTCCAAGACAGAGGCCCATCCAATAACATGAAACCGTACCTAACTTGAAGTGTGTCCGTCAAATTGAGATAGCACGTCCGATGCACTCCAAGACGGGCCTATTTCAAATTGCAAGACTCGACTTCCCTTCAACATCGTTTAACATTACCAATCCCAACAAAAATGCACTCATTAAGATAATAGAAACCTTTAAATTTACAAACAATGATATCAAATAAGTCAGATTCAGTGAAGTGTATCACTTACATAAAAATAGGTAAAACTCATTACGCTAACTCATTACACACAAACGTATCACTCACCGCTAAAGAAAGCAGAACACACGTCGGGAGTCCATTCCCCTTGCCACGGGATCATGTATTCCGCAGCTGCTTGTGTTGACTTGCCATACGAGCCAGCCAAGAGATGCAACTCATAGCGTCCGAGTGGGAGTACCTTCGCCACGCGATAAGGCCCTCGCATGCACGAATCCAGCTTCCCAGTAGATTGGGCCTGTTTTCTCACAAAAACGAAAGAATTCAGTTCAAAAACACGGGGTGGCTTTCGCCCTTGATTAACATAGGCGTCCTGTTGTCCTTGATTTGAACGGAGACGTTCAGATGCTCTTTGACGACTCATTTCGCGAAGAGCCTCGCGATTAGGGCTGGAACCTTCAAAAGCCACATCGCGCACCAAGCTACGAATGAGTGGCGTTGCAGCATCAATACCTATCAATAGGTTCAAGGCTGAATACTGAGTTGTTCTGTGTTTTGTGATAATAAGAATCAACTGAGGTTTCCACATTACACTCGGCCACTTTTCCCGTCGATGGTTGCACTCAATACGAACCATGTTAAGGACAGTACGACAGTACCGTTCTACCTGCCCGTTAGACTGATGCATTTCGGGGGTTATAAGGTGAGTATCACAACCCATGTCTTTGACCCAATTTAAGAATTCGGTACTCTGGAACATGCGACCTCTATCGGCTACTATTAGCTTAGGAGTCCCGAAAAGGGAGATCATATTGGTGTAATGGCGATTTAGTTCGTCAGCGTCTTGTCGGTACATAGGATATAACAAACAGAATTTAGAAAACGCGTCTACAATTATAAGAACATGGCGATAACCATCGGCTTCAGGAAGAGGACCTAAGGAATCTAAATGGATAGTTTCGAAAGGTGAATCCGGTTTTTCCCAAGAGTGAATGGGCTGTAAAGGGGCTCGGGGGACTTTCTTATGGGAAAGACACACTAAACAGTGTGTTACGTACTTTTGTACAAAAGCCCTCAGCCCTGGAAACCAGAAGTGTTTCGTGATAAGATCAACGGTCTTATCGACACCGGGATGACCGTGTTCGTCATGAAAAGTTCGTAAAAGGCTAAGTCTATGACCTTTTTGGGATATAGCAAAGAAATTTGGGATTTTCACCAGTAGGTGCAAACTTTGCATAAAGGATGTCGTTTTTGAAAATATAACGGCTGGAGTCTAATTGGCCATCCGCCAATTTTTGAATAAGAGACCGAGTCTCTTCATCGGATGCCTGAGCAATTCGCGCCCAATTCAGGGGTTTCTGAACCGTGCACACATTGACTGGATTCCGACTTAGATAATCGGCATTGGACAGAAGGCTACCTTTCCTGTAATCTAGACTAAAGTCAAAATCTTGGAGGTATATCCACCACCGAGCCACTCTTGGCAACAAATCTTTTTTACGCTGTGTAAGCTTCAATGCGTTACAATCGGTGACCACAGTGAATCGTACACCCACAAGATAATGCCTGAAATACTGAAGAGCTTTTACGACCGCAAGAGTTTCAAGCTCATATGAGTGGTATCTGCTCTCAGCTTCCTGAGTAAGCCTACTAAAGTAGGACACCACTCGCTTACGATTACCGTCATGCACTTGCATCAAGACTGCTCCATACCCAATGGAACTCGCGTCTGTGTGGACTTCTATGGGTAACGAAGGGTCATAAATTGCAAGTACCTAATTGCATACCTTTTTGCTGATGACTTAAAACTGACCCGTGTAATTTTGAATAATGTCGATACACAGCTATTACAAATTGATTTGGATAGTCTGAGTCAATGGTGTGCCAACAATACAATGTACCTGAATTGTACTAAATGTTTTCATATAAAATTTACTAGAAAACACAACAAAGTCGAATCTGTTTACAATATTCAGGGAAACACACTAACAGAAGTAACAGTTATTCGTGACTTAGGATTATACTTGGATAGTAAACTTAATTTTATAAATCATATAGACCAAATGCTTAATTCAGCTTACCGAGCCCTTGGCTTTATTTTGAGATCTTCAAAAGAATTTAAAAAACCATCCACTACATTACTTTTATTCAACAGTTACGTACGAAGCCAACTTGAATATTGCAGCACGGTGTGGAATCCTTCGTACCAAGTCCACATAAGTCGCATTGAAAGGGTTCAAAAGAGACTTGTCCGTCATCTAGCGTTTAGGTTTAAAGTAAGAAATTGTAGATCTTACGAACATAGACTAAATCACTTCAAACTCAAAGATTTAAAATCTCGCCGCACTATCTCCGACATGTTGTTCTTGTATAAATTATTCAATAATGGCATTGACTGTCCAGATCTTCTTAGCAAATTACGCATTA
Source organism: Polymixis flavicincta (assembly GCA_949987655.1). Lineage (NCBI taxonomy): Eukaryota > Metazoa > Arthropoda > Insecta > Lepidoptera > Noctuidae > Polymixis > Polymixis flavicincta. The sequence goes on along the minus strand of OX465171.1, from coordinate 365,502 downwards.
ACGTCCCTTCCCGTATTCCTCGCTATCCCGGCCCTTTACTGAAAGCCCCTCAACACAACAAATCTAGGTAAACACTCGCCGATTGTTAGGATGACCAATCAATACAACTCACTGTCATGTTCTTCCGACGATATAGACATTTTCTCCAACAGCCTAAGTAAATTTAAGTTGCTGTTACACGCAAAACTCAATATTGAGTAGGTGTTGACCTTCCTCCCTACTGTTCAACTCCCTAAGTTCAACTCAATTTATATAGTTTATTTTTTTTTTAATAATTTTGATTCTTGTTGTTTTTACTTTAAATTGTATACTTTATTTCCATATTAATAATTGATTGTTTATTATCTTAATGCAAGCTGTGGTCTCCTATAATTGAAGATGCACAAGGATTCGTATCTTTTTATGTCTTATTTTTAGCATGTAAGGTGTAATCTTTGTTGGAGATCCAAATAAATAAATAAGTACTGGCTCGCTCGTTAGACATTCCACAATGTACTTACGAGCAACCCGTTGTTCGACTCCCCAATTAAAATGTACTCCCTTTTTAGTGAGTGCCGCAATACACGCAGTTCTCTGGGCAAATCCAGCTATATACCGCCTGAAATAGCTGGCTAAGCCCATGAATTGACGAACCTGCTTTACATTTTGCGGTTCGGCTGAGTCAATCAAAGCCCTCACTTTTTCATGACTCGGCCTTACCTGACCTTCACAAATTGATCTACCCAAATATTCGATCTCTGTGGCCAAGAACGAACACTTTTTAAATTGATGGAAAACCCAGCTTTAGTCAATGTGTCAAGAACCCTTTGTAGTAGAACAAGGCCCTGATCAATGCTCCGGCTCATGATTAGAATGTCATCTATGTAAACAAGGATATCACCAGATTCAATTAGTTCGCGAAGTGTTTTTGTGATTATACGTTGATAAACTACTGGAGCATTCGCCAAACCGTAAGGCATCTTCAAATATTGATAATGCCCTTCTGGCGTGACGAAACCCGTAAGCGGAACTGAAGCCCGGTCCAATGGAATTTGGTGAAATCCGGTTGCCATGTCAAGGGAACTGAAATATTTATTATGCCCCAAACGATCTATATAGTCATCTATACGTGGCAACGGAAAACGATCTTTAATAGAATTATCTCGTTTAATTTACGAAAGTCCACGCACATCCTGTCTGTGCCGTCTTTCTTTTTAACTAGAAGAATCGGACTTGCGTAATCAGACTCCGATTCCTCTATTATTCCTTTATCCAACAAGTCTTTAATTATGTCACGGACACGAAGAGTCTCAGCGTGAGAAAGTTGATACGGCCGATAGTAAACAGGAGTGTTGGTATTAAGTTTAATGGACATACACCCTGTATTTACAGTCGATGTTGCAGTACCGGAAATGAAATACTGAGAGAAATTATTAATTATTTTCAACAACTTATCCAAGTGATCGTCAACTAGGGGTGTATTGATTGGAATTGAAGTCTCAGATTGTATGTTCATTACCCTATGCAAGTTATTAACGCTCCTTGTAAGTGACTGACAATCTCTAGTGCGAACGTACTTCACACCGTCCCTATTAAGAACATCCGTTCCTACTATGACTGGCGTGTTCATATATTCGGCGGACACCACGAACAAATCTACCTCGAGGGTTAAGCCGTCAAGTTCAATAGGTAACGTCACGTAACTTGTACTCTCTACCTCTTGAGTACCTAACCCCTTCACAATACGAACCGCTGGCTTACATGAACAATTAAAATGCTTAAGCAACGAAGACGAAATTAAAGATATAGTGGACCCACTAGAGTCTGACCAACGAAAGCTGTCCAAGAAAAAAGACGAGAATCAAGAGTTGTCAACCATGGCCATGGCTATAGGTACCTACACTGCTTAAACGGAGTTGATACTAATTATTATTCAAGAGATATTATTATGCGATATTTACATCAGTATAACCTTAGTACCCCTGGTATATGGCATTTTTGGCATTATATAGGAAAGGTTGAATTAAATAATTCGTGGTCAGCTTTCGTTGGCCAAACTCTATCAATCAAAACATCGACCGCTACATCCTGTATAATTGCTACAACAACATCACTATTCTTTGTGTTTACAAACTCGTTGCAGAAGTTAACACTAATAGTTTTGTTTGCAGCTTCCAATCTTTGTTTAGCGAAACAATTTTCGGCCTTATGACCCGGTTTCTTACAAAAACTACAAGTTTCGGATCTAGTCGGTACAAAAGCAGACGTAGGGTTAGTCGGTGAATTATTTAACGAACCGCTTGGCGGTTGATCAGTTCTCGGTTTCTTAGTGCACATCGCCTGTCTATGTCCTGATTCACCGCAAGAAAAAACATTTGACATCATTTAGATTACGCTTACGAGAAAGATCTGTTTGTTTGTCTCTCACAGGACGAAACGCGGAACATTTTGCAGTAGGTACTATTGTTGTTTGGTTTAACGAAGATCTAAAAGTATTCGACTAAGTCATTGGGCAACAGCTTGGCGTTAGTCGCCGACGCTTTTATGTTGGGATCAGTGATACCGCGTACTATTATCGCCGAAATTAGCTCGTCGCTAAGTCCCCGCACTATTCGTGAACGCAGCAATGACCGACGCACGTAATCCGCATACGTGGAATAGTTATCGGAATTTTTAGTCATTACGTCTTAAAAAAATATTCGCGACGTCCGGTATTCTAGGACACAAAGGTTTAAATTCTATTTTGAATTTGCTCCACGATCGGTCATTAGTTACCCATTCGTTAAGCCATGATCGAGCGTCACCTTTCAAGCAATTACCTATACGCGACAGGCATTCGAAATCACTCCAATTGTTTAAAACTTTAGCGCGATCGACCTCCGCACACCAATCATTAATATTATGTAGGGTAGGATCAAAATTTGAAATATAAAATTTTTGAGATCTGCCCGCAGTATTAATTGACCGGATAGCGTCTACGATACGATCGGTTACCGTAGCTTGTGCTGAATTCGAATTATCTATCACGTTGCTAATCAGAGGGTCCGACACATGTACCGACGCCTGCTCAGATACACGTAACGGTGGTGTTCCAGAACGAGAACGCGAATTACGACGGTAGTTATATCCGCGAGTAGGTAACGAATGTCGAGACACAGTCTCTCCAGGCAAAGGTGAAACTAGACGGCGGCGGCGACGCTCCGGTGGTGACGAGCGACGCACGCTACGCGATTCTATTCGACGTGGCGATCGTAACTTATTATGTTCCAGCGACGGTGTTCGCTGGCGCCGCAATGCCCGTCGGCCACGTTCACCATCAGACACTAAAGTTTTATCACGGTCACACGAACGCACTGGCAAAGGTGAAGCCCTCGTTTTGTCTTGTAGCGCTTTAAGGCGAGACATCATCGCTTGTATCTCGAGTCTTAATGTGTCGTTTTCATTAAGGGATCGCTCGCGGTACCCACTATTTTGCCGCCCCTGACTATTGAGACGCGAACCGCGACGGTCGTGTTGATGACTATGGTCGCGACGCGAGCTATTATCGCGGCTGCTGCAGCGACTGCGACTACGATCGCGTTTGCGGTCTGCCATCCTAACGTCCAAACCCAAGACAACTGAAAACAACAAACCAACCGTCTAACAAACGATCAAACGTATATCAGTAACAACACTCAACACAAGTGACCACACACAATTAAAATAACGCAAACACTAAGACCACCACAAAAAATGAATGAAAATGAACGAAAATAAAAATAGGGAGGGTTTGTAATTAACACCAAGCGAACAGTGGGCAATGGAAATGGGAACTATCCCACTTCTGATCTTAGAAATTAGACCAGAAGTGGATTTTTTTAAAAATAATTTTAGAAATACCTACAGGAAATGGTTCAAATAAACGAATGAAACCGACAACAATTTAATATCAAGAACCGAATAACAAATTAACTTAACAAAGAAAAAATACACTCCTAACCGAACTAACTTTAAAACTTTTAACTAAAAATTATGGCGCGAACACAGACAATAATTTAAAAAGATGTAACCGACAGAGTGACGACCTAACGATGTTGTTCCCACGGCGCGCCGCACGGCTTACAACTACCTATAGCAAAAAGTGTCGTTACAACTTTTGGTCTTAATTTTTTCGGTCTAGTCTAGCCCCCTTTCGCAACGCGCGATAAGGAACTTCGTTCCAAAAAAATATCGTAAAAAAATGAATAGTCAGTTTTTATCGATATCATTCGGAACTCACTACTGTTTTGTAGGTATCTAAGGTTGAATTTTTAGCTTGGCGCTGAGGGCACGTCGCCGTCGTGGTTTTTTTGACGTGGCGGTCAAAAGGTTAAAAACTAGGACCGGACAACCAATCATTTAAACTAGGTAATAAATTAATGTCTAACCCACGAGATAAATGATCAGCAGGGTTTTGATCAGTTGGAACATGTCTCCACTCGCAGCCACTGGTCTAATTTAAGATCTCAGCAACCCTGTTACGAACGAACGGCTGTAAATTATTCGGTAACATTTTTAGCCACCCTAAAACAATCAAATCAAATCAAATAAAAATATTTTATTTCATATAAACCTGCATGGGCACTTATGAAACGTCAGAAGCTAGGTGCACGGTTCCAAAATGTTGTTTCCTATGGAGAAGAGCCGGCAAGAAACTCCACGGTTAGGGGAAAGTGGGGCAGATTCATACAGTTTTATATTACGTCTTATAGAATGCTCCCGGGTATCGATATCTATGTCGATTCATCAAAAATCAATAGTCTTACTATCTGACTTGATATCAAAAACTTGAAATTTGTGTAAATACACTTGTACAGCTTTTTATAACACTTTAAAGAAAAATGTATGAATGTACCCCACATGCGGGGCACTTTCATACAGGCTATGGGGCAGATTCATACATGTGAAAAAATACCAGGTACCAGGGAAACCACATGTGCAGAAGGAATTAATGCCAAACTTCCCGGTCTTCAACGTAGTATTTTATCTTATAATATGCTTTTTGGATAAGGACACGTTTGATGTGCGTTTTAAACTTTCCATCGTTCTGTAACTGACTTTGGCAACTTGTTATAGAAGCGGATACTGTGGCTTGTGAGGGCGTGAGGGCGCATATACTACCCCTCCGTCACTTGCGCCGCCTCCCTCTTTGCGAACATTACTGCTTCGCTGTAGGAGAGAAATGACTTGCTAGTTTTAGTCAATCTAAATTTTGGAATCACAATTTCATCTTTACTACGTGTATTCAGATTATGGAAATCGCATCAACCGGTCAACTCCATTTGGTCGCATTCGAAACCGCCATTTTTCAGTCCCAAAAGCCGTGTGGTCGCATACCCGACCGCGCCGTTCAGGCGGTTTTTAGCCTTATTTCTTAATATAAATAAAGTTCTATATCGTCTGGGACAATTTTACTGTAATGCGAGATACACACACAGTTGGTTGAACTAAATCTCTATGGAAAATATAATCTGGTAACATAAAAAAAAAAGTTGAAAGTGGCGTTTCGAACTCGTTGGTCATCATCGGTACTTTTTCGTGGTATGCTCTCTAGTTTTATAGTGTTTTTTCTTATTATTTGTGTGTTTTCGACGATAACTGGATAAATATTCATTTAGAAGTAGTTATTACATCGTTTTAGGTAATATTTGCATCAAATAGCATCATAAAAACTTATATTTCGACGAAATATGAAACGTAAACAAACCTTTGTGAACAATGTGCAGTGATATGAGAATTGTGTTTATTTTGAGTAATTCACGGTGAATTATGTGGATCCTGGTGTATAAAATGGTATGTAAACAATGTATTTTCTTATTAGAATAAGAATCTCATTAGATTTAATGAGAAAAGTAGTTATATAAACCCTTTGAATGTTCGAGTGCACAACACGGGCGTTGACCTCCGCGCGATATGAAGTTTGAGTTTAAATATTACGAAAATGTTGACTAGGATTCCCAAAAAAATACTGCTGTTCGATTATTAGTCTATTCAATAAGTAACATCCAAAATTTCGAGCAAATTGAGACAGCAGTTCTATGACAAATCAACAACAAACGGGAACAAAGACATGTTCAGTCATTGTCTCTAATTTCCATTGTTTATAATAAACTACAACGTATTTTAGAACGACTCACAATGTTTATGTTATGGTTTGCCTATTCAGGAAGTCATAAAACTTATCTCTAAGTAGCTGGAGGCAACAAAAAATCGACACTGACGTTTTTTTTGCTCGCCGAACGAAAAAATCTCAAGTGTCAAATGACGTCGGTCCTTTACGGTGCTTACCCCTCTTTGACGTTTGGTCAAATGAAAGCGCTTGAGCGGATGCTTTTTTGATAAGGACACGTTTGATGTGCGTTTTAAACTTTCCATCGCTAAGTTCTGTAACTGACTTTGGCAACTTGTTATAGAAGCGGATACTGTGGCTTGTGAGGGCGTGAGGGCGCATATACTGCCCCTCCGTCACTTGCGCCGCCTCCCTCTTTGCGAACATTACTGCTTCGCTGTAGGAGAGAAATGACTTGCTAGTTTTAGTCAATCTAAATTTTGGAATCACAATTTCATCTTTACTACGTGTATTCAGATTATGGAAATCGCATCGTTTTTTGAAAAGGCCTAAGTTTTTGCGAACATACAAGATATTTTCTAGGATATAAAGAGACGGCAGAGTTAGAATATCAATTTCGCTGAATTTGTTTCTAAGAGACTCGCGGGTTCACCCTTGTTTGATAGAACAACGTTTGATATAATATTACTAAATCGAACAACGTTTAAGAAAATCATCACTTTGTATAATATCGTTTGACAGAATTTTCAGTTCATCGAATATTTATTTGCTATAACAACATTTGCGCTAATGATCAAAAGGTATGATGTTCATTTTGAGGTCATGTTCTATAAATAGAAACAGCGGGTGATTCACACGTATCAACTACATGTAACCTAACGTAACCTACTGTCAGATAGTCGTTGTAAATAAGGTTGAGAATAGGGCAGACAAGTGTTTCTGGCACTTTGGTCACTATATAACTAGTTTTGTTGTTATTGGGAAAATTCGGCGAAATGAAATTAGTTCAAATGAAATTAGTTCAAATAAATAATTACGCTAAATAAAAATTTACCAATGAATTATTCGGTCAAATGAATAATTCTTCGAAATGACTTATTCCAACTAAAATTCGATTTAGTAATATTATATGAAACGTTGTTCTATCAAACAAGGGTGAACCAGACTCGCGACGCCCCATTTTATAGATTGCGTGGATTGCCCTCTTTTGTAAAATGAAAATTGAATCTACGTCAGCTGCCGATCCCCACAACAGAACGCCATGAGACATAATACTGTGAAAATAAGCAAAGTAAACTAACCTAGCTGTGGCTACATCGGTCAACTGCCTTATCTTTCTTACTGCGTAAGCAGCTGAGCTTAACCTACTTGAAAGAGCTCTAATGTGAGCACCCCGTTGCAATTTTGAATCTAAAATAATTCCCAAAAATACAGTTTCCGAAATAGCATCTAGTTTCTTGCCATCAAGTTTTAAGTTTAGACCTACTTGGGGTACATTTGGTAACGAGAACTTAAGACATTTATAGGCCGACCGTCTAACTGAGTCCTCACCTGCGCGGTACAGGGGCGCGTAGGTATGACGACCAAGGGGACTGAGACAGGTGCGGGCGGTGGGTGAATTTTTGTAATAGCTCATTTCGATCGCTACACGGGTAGCGATCGCACGTGTTAATTGTTGCGGGCGCCTTGTGAGAAGTACACATGTAAAAACAATCTCAAGATGAATCGAAAGATATTCGGACATAAAGTGAATAGTCAGTGCAAGCAAATGGCTTTTAAAGTATACGAATATTTTAGAAAAAAGAAACTGGGCCCGAATTCTATGGAATATCAACAAGACATACATTTAAACAAAACCGTAGCAGAAGTTACTTGACTATCGGAAAAGACTGTATCTAGAATCGTAAATCAAGGGAAATTATTGAAAGACATCGAAAGCTTCAAATCACCGAAAAAATCCAAACTGGTTCGCAAAAAAAGAGTGGAAATGGAGGATTTCACAAAAGGAATGGTAAGAAGAAAGGTCACTCAGTTTTATACAGTTGATAAAAAAATACCTACTCTGAAAGCGATGAATGCTGTACTTAGAGAAGAGAATATATTACACTGCGGAAGGGAATATTTAAGGCTGTTGCTACATGAACTAGGTTTTAAATTTAAGAAATGTGGTTCTAAAAGGAAACTCCTTATTGAACAGCCAAATATAACATCGTGGAGGTCGAAAAACTTAAGGACTATAAAAAAATATCGTAGAGAAGGGAGACATATTTTATATCTTGACGAAACTTATGTAAATGAGTCTCATAATGTTTCAAAATTCTGGCAATCCAAGGATGTACATGGCGTGCTATCTCACATCAGAAAAGGGAACCGTTTGATCACCGTTTATTGTGGAGGTCAAACTGGATTTGTAGACGGAGCACTTGTGATATTTAAATCCAAATGTAAGACGGGTGATTATCACGATTCTATGAATTTCGAGAATTTTAGTAAATGGATTAACGAAAAGCTAATGCCCAATATACCACCAAATTCCATCATCGTAATGGATAACGCAGCTTACCATTCGGTTCGAGAAGAAAAAAAGCCGACTATGGCTTCTACCAAGACAGTATTATAGTAATGCAAATATGGTTACGAAGACATGACGTGGTTTTTGATAATAAACTTAGAAAGGACGATTTATTTAAATTGATTAAAAGGACAGACACTATTGAGTTGGTCTGGGGTGACTTTAAGGGACAATTAGCACTAAAAATGTGGACTCTAATATAGACCAAAAAACAAACTACGTTAGAGGGATTATTTGCTGAGTATTCCGTACAGAAATGGGAGCATTGTGTTAATCATGTTATTAATATCGAGGATGAGTACTGCAAACATGATGGAATTCGGGATGATGCTGTTGATTATATTATTAACACTCAGGGCGACTCTGATGAATCCGATGATGACTCCGTCGAAAGTGAAGAATCAAGTTCCACCGACATTGATATGGACCTGTCTGATTTATTTATTTTCATGATTATTCTATATAATAAATAGTACAATAGTTTATTACCAAATATTTTATTTACGTATCTAAGTTCATTAAAATTTTGTATCTTCATTAATTAATTATTTTTCATTAAATAAATCACCATTTCTTTCCTATGACGTCACATATCTTAGGAACTATCTTGGCGCAATTCATCTCGTATGTATCTTACTAAGCGCCCCCACCGCCCGCACCTGTCTCAGTCCCATTGGTCGTCATAACCCCGCGCCCCTGTACCGCGCAGGCGAGGACTCAGTTAGACGGTCGGCCTATAGTATTGTTCGCATTGAGTAAAAGATTAGTAGCGGCAAACCAATTCGAAAGATCAGCTAGACTATCATTGACATGTAAGACATCCGTTTCTTTTCTATCTATTCTAAAAATAAGAGAAGTGTCATCAGCGAATAAAATTATATCCGAGAAGTTAGCCATCACGTAAGGAAGGTCATTAATATAAACTAGAAATAAAAAAGGGCCAAGAATTGAACCTTGAGGCACGCCCATCTTAACTAGAGACCCCGAGGACGTCGCCCCATTAACGTTTACTTTTTGCTGCCAGTTTGATAAATAGGAAAGTACAAGAACAGCAGCTTGTCCACGAATTCCGTAGTCGTGTAATTTACAGATCAGTGTATTGTGGTCAAAGCAGTCAAACGCTTTTGAGAGGTCACAGAAAATGCCAATCGCGTCCTGGGAATTCCAAAATGTGACTGATGAGTTTTACTGCTGCGTCAGTCGTCGACCTACCTTTCGTGAAACCAAACTGTCGACTATGTAAAATCCCATTTGAGTTAAAATGTGACAACATCTGGTCTAGCATGATTTTTTCATAAATTTTGCTCAATGCTGGAAGCACAGATATAGGTCTTAGAGGGATCACTCTTGCCACCCGATTTGAAAATTGGTACTACTTTACTATGTTTCATTAAGTCGGGAAACGTACCGTTGTCTAAACATTGATTAAATATGCCTGTTAGGACAGGGGCAATTGTGTTAATGATATTTTCGAGAACCTTAACGGAAATCCCCCATAAGTCTTCAGTGTTTTTTTTATGTTAAGACTTTTTAATGCTGTTTTAATTGTTGCAATAGAAATGGGTTTGAATTCAAAACTTGGAATGTCCTTGCTGAAGTTTTCTTTAAGAAGAGATTCAGCTAATACAGATGATGAGGGGAGAGATTTCGTAACTTCTATTGGGATGTTGGTAAATAAATTTTCTAGAGTCTCAGCAACTTGTAACTTAGGTATCTGAAATGATTTCATTATCAATTTTTAGAGCTAACTCATTCTGATCTCGCTGTTTTGTGTTTCCAGTTTCTTTGTTGATTACCTGCCACACAGCTTTTACTTTTAGAGACACTAATTTTGTTACTTTTTAATTTAGATTTAGCGTGAGCGTAGACTCTTTTGAATATCTTAGAATAGTTTCTTACATAATTATGAAGAGCCTAACCAGAAGTCAATGATTTTTAGTGATAGAAATAATATAAGATATCTCTGCTTTTTCTAATGCCAGTAGTAGCCCATTCGCTAAATTTTGGTTAAGTAGTTATCGTAACTTTTTTACAGGACATGCTTTATTGACTTCTTTGCATACTGTAGAAAAAAATGTGCCATAGTTTATATTGGGGTCTTGTGAATCAAAACTCGCTGTTGATAGATTGCTAAGAACATTATTATTAAAAGATTTCAGTTTATTTTTAGTCAGAGGTCTCAATTCAATGGTTTTATCTAGATGTAACTTTTTATCTAAGTCAAACGATACAAGCTGACCAGTATGGTCTGACCTGACGCCACTAATTAAGGACGAGTCCTTTATTTTGCAATTGGTAAATACATTGTCTATGCATGAGGCCGTGGTTGCTGTTATTCTAGTCGCTTCATTAAATATGCATTTTAAATTGAATGATTTAATCAAAGCGATAAGCTAACTTTTTTCTGGTGAATTCACTAATAAATCAATATTTAGGTCACCACACACAAAAACTAATTTATTATCTTTGAATATTTTACCTAAGATTACTTCCATAATTATCAAAAATGATGACAAGTTCGTGGCTGGTGGTCTATACACAGACAAGAAAGTATGGCCCTCAACCTCTGCACATGCTACCTCACATAAGCGATCAACAGAGCAAGCGGTGATATCTTCTTTCCTTATAGGTATTTAAAACAACTATTACACAATAACAAAGTACCACCCCCCATCGAAGACCTATTGTACGCACTGGCAACGGAAAAAATATTTACATTACACAACATCCTATCCGGTTTTAACCAAGTTTCAGTAAAACATAAAATATCCATATGATATTTGTTTATTAACTTTTCCACGATTTATATTTTGGTGATACAGTAAAATACACTTATTATGCTTCTCTTTTGTCGTATCTAAAAGTTTAAAGAATTAATTACAGTATTGTTAGAAGTACTAGATAATACTGTTTCATCACTTAACCTAGTCTCAGTTAAATTATCAATAACTGCGTGTATATTGTAAGCTAACAAAGTAGCTAATATAAACATGTCGACTAGTCTTGGGAAGAAACATATGTTCCCGAACTAGCACAAAATCTCTAACAAAATTGTTAGTATCAAAATACAATAAACGGTCACTATGATATGTCAAAATATGCATTAAATTATTCAGGCTAAAAATGTAATCATTTTCTTCATAATTCAAATGATTTGAATATGGCAAAGCACATAATATTATTTTATCTAAGATTAATTTAAGTAGGGTGTCAATACCATTAACTATGTCCCTTTTCGTTAAAGTCAGACTGTTCCAATTAAAAGAACTACAGTTGTCTGCTCATTCAATTTTGTATGTTTTATTTTATGAACAAGCTCATTAAAATGTAGGTTATGGTAACAACAATTAGTAATGGTATGTTTAGAGCGGTTATTTAACAATGATCCAAAACCTGTTCCTAATCTATCAGAATATACCAAAACATTACTTTGAGTGGGATAGACATTGGTGCCGATTCTGTTGTCACAAAATTCTCTAAACAAGGACTAAAAATCACCAAAATTTAGTTTATTCCTGTCAAACGACGATTTCCTATTCTGAAATTGACTAAAGTGACACAACTTAACTATATTTTAGTTTGACAGCACTAAGATTGCACTGAATTATTAGTTTAGTGAAAATGGTACTCGTAATTTTGCTATTCTGTTGTTGTCAATTTCATTATTGTATTCAACCTAAAATTTTGGTTGTCTAACTAAATCTGACTATTTTTAATCGCGATTAAATAGGTGTGGAATAAAATTAGTTGTCAAGAACCAAAATTCACACCGACACCTCGACTTCTGGTGCAAAAATAGTACTGTATTTTTTTCTTTTCTTTTGCTTATATCTCGAAAACGGTGTGTCCTATCGCAAAAATAATGAAAACCACAAACACCTCTAAAACTCAACATGTGGATAATAATTTTTCATATTTTCTATGAAAATTCCATATAAGTCACGTCGAGGCTGCCGACCCCGGCGCGCTGCTGGCTTTAAAAAAAACACGGGGTAGGGCAAACAAGTACCACGTTGCGAAGCCAAAACATACCACGTGCGATCCGCGATTGTCAAATTCGATTTTAGTTGTGTCAAAATGGTTTTTAAATTTAGAGATATTTTTTTGCAGAATAGCGTTTAGATTCTCATAGTAAAAAGTAAGGAATTTTAGTTATAGTTTAGTTCGGTGTACAACAGAATCGGCACCAATGTCTAGTATATGAGTTAAAATGGGTAAAGCGGCAGAAACAACATGCTGTGACATGAGAGGTGGCAGAGTGGGAGCACAACTACAGGTGAGATTGTTTGTCAGTGACTCATACCTATCTGCATTGTACTTAACCAGGTCCACCGACTCACAGGCCTCCTGCAAACGTTCGCTTAACATTTGTTGACTAGGCTAATACTTACAAGATATTTCTTTAAGTGGATTTTTCCTCCTCAGTAATTCCTTTTGAAGGTTTTGTATGTCAACATTATACATTAATTTGCCTGTTTCCAACTTATGTTACAATTATTTTGATTACCTACCAATAGTGGAGTCAGTCCAAAAGAAAGTGCGTCGCGCGCTCACTCGTAATGCTGCCACAACCTTTTCAAAGATGCGAACACCTACAAGAGCACCGCATAGCTCAAGTCTGGGTATGGTGGTCGGCTTAAGTGGCGCAACTCTGATTTTGGCTAACAATAAACGCACTAAAACTTGTCCCTGCTTATCAACGCTTCTTACAGAGGCCAGCACATCAAGCTACCGCAATCTGTCAAATTTCTTTGATAGTTTTTCAACTTTATCACAAAGGAATAAGGTTCATATTCAATTAGGAAAATTTGACAGTTTGGGATAGCTTGACGTGCTGGCGTCTGTAGGCACATACAGACAAGCGCCGTAGGCGCGTTCAGTCGCATCAGTAAAAATGTGAAATTCTAAAACTCATAACAATCAATTAAAACTCGACGTGGAATATGAATTTCATTTAATTAATTTAGGTAAATTAATAATCAGTTCATTCCAAAGCTTACTAATGTCCGGTGACAGCTGCTCATCCCAAGACAATTTTTGTAACCATATCTTCAGAAGTAACATTTTCATAACAATCACACACAGAGCCAAACGGGTCAAAAACTTGTGAAACAATTGAAAGCATGTCACGTTAAGTGTTATTTGAAATTAACTTGCTGACTAATTGGAAAACAGAGGTAATCTGACAGTGGCTCCGACCTAGGCCTAAAGTTTTGGTTGACTCAAATCTACCAACATTTAAATCTAGTGAAGACTGGGGAAAGTCAGAACCACTTATCAATTGTATGTCATTCGACTTCCACTTTTTTAGATTCATCTGCGCTGAAGCGAGAGTTGAAGTAACTTTATGACGCAACTCTTTGACCTTATTGATATCATCGCCTCCGGTGAGCAAGTCATCCACGTTAAAGTCGTGGAGGATGACGTCACCAATCTCCTTATCAACGCACTCTAGCCCTAACTGCCGAAGACACCGGGTTGCTAGGTAAGGAGCGCTGGCCGTGCCGTAAGTCACGTTATTAAGTTGATAAGCGTGTAATGGAGTTGACGGATTATCATGCAAAATAATTTGTTGAAGATACCTATCGTTTGGATGAACAACTATCTGCCGGTACATTTTCTCAACATCAGCAGCTAGGATATACTTATGTTGGCTAAAACGCAACAGGATCGACAAAAGAGCGTCCTGGACCACGGGTCCAATCATCTGTATAGTATTAATAGAAATACCAGTACTAGATAAACTACTTGCATTAAAAACTGCTGCAGTAAGAGTACCAAGGAAACGAGCTAATTCTCTTATTCGAAGTCTCTTTGAATCTGATAACCAATTTACTCCCTTAAGGATCTTGTGTCGCTTAGAATTTGGTAGTTGTAAAGTCATGGAACCAGAGTCTAAAATAAAACCTAGGAATTTACATGCCGTTTTGGGTATCAAATTGCTCTTTTACTACCTACTACCACCGTCACTCTTAGGAATTAGGAATATATCTGAAACATATTGACCAATGACTGGTGTACACTTCCTGATAGCTTTAATTTTTAATAGATGTTCCAATTCATTTTCTATTGCAAGCGATTCACATTTTGAAAAACTACGACGTGGGTAGTTTTCTAGCTTTTGTTTAGACTTTTTAATAAATGGTATCATGTATCCAGAAACAGCATCTAAAATGAATTCATCATTGGTGAACGATTGCCATTCACAATAATAATGTTTTAATTGACCAGCGAGTACCTGGGTTTGCAGCGGATCTTGTAAATTCAATGGTTCATTGTGTACCGCGGTGCTCGGGCCGGCGGCGCAGGCGGCGGCTGCGGCCGCTGCGGGCGGCGCGCGGGCATCGGCGGCGCCCGACGCATAGGGGGTGGCGGCGGGGGTGGCGCTCGCTTGCGGCCCGGGTATGCGTAGTGCGCATACGACGACGTTTGTTCCGGCCCACCGACTCTGGATGGGTACATCTGGCCGCTGCGCTGGTATTGGAACCAAACTCGGGTCGATGGGCCTTTTCCGTTTAAATTGGCAGTTGATGTGTGAGCTTGGATTAGTTGACTTGTTGTTTTAATAGATCTAGGTATGGTTCATGGTTACGGTTTGCGCACTGGATGGGAACTTTTCCTGTATTAGTTTCGCATACTGGTTGACTCTCAGAACATAAAATTGAAGTGAAATAATCCGTTGAGCCGTTGACGTAAATTAACAGCATTAGCTTAGCAGCATTTAATTTACAACTGGTTTTATTTTAACTGCATTGCGTTGACGTAAATTAACAGGTAATATTTTCAACCTGTTTTTTCGTTGACGAATGAAAAGCCGTTAAAAAAAACAGTTTATTGATTCAACGACCACCTCTAGTGCTCACGCCCGTGCCCGTTGCGGGCGCTGGGCGTGAGGATATTGCACTCACGAATACACAACACTCCCCAAAGACACATTTAGCACATCCTCCTTTTGTTTTTGTACTAAATTCTCGTCCTCTCAGTACTTGGAGCTTATCTATGTTGTAGTAGGTACGTAAGTGCAATTTAATATTGTAATTTTAAGGGTGTGAGCCTGAAGATCTGTAATACAGGTCCCGAACCCAATATAGACTCCAGCTCTCACAAAGGTTTGAATCTACCTGTAACCTAAATGCCATGTACCGAACTTGTACCTTTTTGAGAGAAATAAATAAATAAATAGTAAATAGTAGTAACTAAAAGATTATTAGATGAGGCGTTGTTGACAGCACTCTCCTCGATCATAGTTAAAGAAGATATGTGGTGTATCGACTCAGGTGCTACAAATCACATGTGCAATAGTAGGAATTCATTTAGTGGTGATTACGTAAGCATGAAGCCCATTGTGGTGAACGTAGCCAATGGTGAAAAATTATCAGCCGTCGGTTTAGGAAGCGTTCAAGTTAAGTTGCGGGATTGTTTAAAGACAATAAGCGGTGTGTATTTTGTGCCTAACCTGGCTGCAAACCTATTGTCGGTAAGCGCTATGACAAAGAAAGGTTTTACAGTATCCTTTGATTCAAAGGTTTGTAGAATAAAAAATGGTAATAAGGTTATAGCTACTGCTAGTCATATAAACAGTATATATCAACTAGACGTGTCTGAAAGTGCTATCAATGCTCTGCAGCTGTGGAAACTGTATTAATTTCTCAGGTGAAGAAAGCTAATGGTACTGGTTTAACAGCGAGCTCAACTGGTGAAAGATCGATGATCTCTTCAAGTCCGGGAACACATCCCTACATCAGTCGGTAAGGTATCCCAGGAAATTTGGTATCGAAGACTGGCTCATCTTAATTCAAGAAGCATGTGTGTCTTGAAAAAAGGTATGGTAACTGGCATTGATTAAGATAGTAGTAATTTTCAGTCTTGCATAGCATGCGTTCAGGGTAAACAAACTAGAAAACCCTTTCCGCAGACGTCCCAAAGTAGGTCAAATGAGATACTTGGGCTTATTCATTCTGACCTGTGTGGCCCTATGCCACAGACTTCTTTTGGAGGTTTGAAATATTTTTTAACCTTTACAGATGATTTTTCGAGGAAGACTTTTGTTTTTTTTGAAAGCTAAAAATGAATTATTTCATTATTTTAAAATATTCAAGGTATTCGTAGAAAATCAAACAGGTAGAAAAATAAAAATACTTCGAACTGATAATGGTTGTGACTATATTAACAATCAATTTCAGGAATATCTGAAAGAATATGGAATACAAAGTCAAACAACAATTCCATACTCCCCAGCGCAGAATGGAGTTAGTGAACGCGCTAACCGGACTATAGTTGAAAAGGCCCGGTGTATGCTGCAGGATGCGGGATTAGATAACCGTTTCTGGGCAGAAGCAGTGCAGACTGCCGTTTATATTAAGAACAGAAGCCCGACAAAAGCAGTGATGGGTTCGACGCCTCAAGAGAGATGGACAAAAAGAAAGGTAGATATTAGTCATTTCAGAATTTTTGGATGTTTAGCCTATGCTTTAACACAAAATAGGAAGAAAAGCGATGGTCCAAAAAAAACCCAGAGTCGATTCAGACAAATTAGGTATCAATAGCTTTATTAAAATGCACAATTTACCCCACCGAAAAAAAATTGCCCATATCCATGGGGTATATGAGTTATAGACGAACAAAGTATATATGGAAAAATCGTGAATAACTTGTTATTTTTACCAGTTTTTTCCACAGCATTATATTAATAATAATAATCATAAGACAATAATAAATATAACTAGCGATCATATGCAACTATCAAGTTCAAAGTCCTTTATTAATGAGATTACGTCTATTTTTTTAAGTTCTCTAGCATATTTACCTATCTTTGTTATTCATTATTTTGTTTTCGCTAAACAAATACACACAAATACTTCAGAATATGATGCGTTCATCTTACCTCTCGCTCTATTGAGTGAGCGAGAGGCTTACCTATAGGAGCGCGAGCGCGCCGACGGACGCCAGTCGCCATTTTCTATTCTTTTGTTCTTTAACTTGAACCGAGGTTCTAACGGCGCCGACGCACGCAGTCCTTCGTTTGCTTTGCTACCGTTGTGATCTGTGCGTTTCATTATTGGATTTTTAAGGCCTGCTTTTTCTACACCGGACACCGATTTACTCTTTGTTTTGGACATTGCTAATATGGAGGTGAACAATCGTTGTGTGAACTGTAGTCGCTCTGTGTTACGGAGACAACGTCATGTATTGTCGCTTCAGTTTTTGGAGTCACATCGAATCGTCGTGGAGCACCTACTGAATCATGGACAACCACAAGAAGTAAGTCTTAAGTTAAGTCTAGTTACCCGTTCGTGGTAGTATAAACTTAACACATAGTGTCTGACATTACCCGTATGTGAGTTTATGTATAGGATGATAACAATACTTAGAGGCTTTATGATTACAAGTGGTGCAATTAAGCTAGTCATAAACTTGTTGCACTGTCAGCCAATATACCTATGTGTATACGCTCCACTGTAGGGGCATCGCCTCCTCTCATGAAGAGGGGGACCAGGCCATAGTACCTACCTACCAGCTTTTTTACTAATAATAATGATAATATAGGTCACCGAGTAAAGTAATGATTCATCTCAATTCATCTCGATTCGCGGGTTCAATTCCCGCAGAAGACAAACATTTGTTTGTAGTTTCAAAAATATCTGTTTGTCTTGGTTTGGGTGTTAAATATGTATAATGTGTATGTATTTAAAAAAAAAAAGGATTTAAGTATGTTTATTCAGTTGTCTAGTTACCATACTACAAGCATTAAGCTTACTGTGGGACTAGATGGCGCAGTGTGCAATTGACCACAAATATTTATTTATCTATGTACTTACAAAAATGGTCATATTAGGTTGATAATAAAATAAACGTTTGACAATCGTTTCATTGTGTAATATTATGTCTCGTTGATTTCAGATCGTCTTTGATGGGTCAAGATCTATTTGTCATCCTTGCTGGCAACGCATTGAATATGCATTGAGGCAACCATCAACACCTGAAGCTAGACCACCGCAATCGTTTTCTTTAACTGGATTTACACGTGCCGCGAATACTTCAAGAAGATGTCTCTTCGACAATTGTACTTCAACGCAACTTCGACAAGTGCCCGACAGTATAAAAGCGCACTTATTAAGCTATTATTCTTTTTACATACCAGAACTAGCACGAGTCTGTCGATTTCATATAATGAATTCATCATTTGAGGATTTCTCTGTAAATGTGAGTAATCGCCAAGATAATTTCAGAAACGAGAACTTACGCGAGATAGTTATGTTGTATACACGAGTGCTTGAAAGAAAAGGTAATGTTGACTTTGAAAGGCTTCATGAAATAAGTGAAGAAGATCTCCATTTTTGGACTGGAATGAACCATAACCAGTTTGAGAGTATCTTACAAGAAACACCGTCTTTACGACAAACTAATAAGTGCAATACTGTATTGGGCGTATACCTATGTAAACTTAGATCAGGTGAACCTCACGTAAGACTGGCATCTTTGATAAACACATCGAAAACGTCTTTACAACGCATGTTAAAGCAGGCTAGACGATGTCTCAAAAATGAATACCTTCCTCGGCATCTCGGGTTTGACCACATCAGCCGACATGAAGTGATCGAAAGGAATAGGACACTTCCGAATTATATTTTTGGTAATGAAGAGCGAACAAAGGCCATTTTAATTATCGACGGCACTTATTTATTTATTCAAAAATCTTCCAACTTTCTCTTTCAAAGATTAAGCTATAGCTTACACAAGTATAGCAACTTGATTAAGCCCTTCATGATTGTGTGTGCTGATGGCTACATCATAGAAGTAACTGGACCCTACGGCGCCAGAACTTCAGACTCCGACATAGTAAAACTAATATTAGATAACCATGATGGTCCCATGGAAGAAGCTCCAATGCGATGCTTTTTACACCCAGATGATGTATTTGTTTTGGATCGGGGTTTCCGAGACTGTTTGCCGGATCTAGAGGAATGTGGTTATAACGCTTACATGCCACCGTCTGTAGGACGTAATGAAAGACAATTAAGTACAATAGCGGCAAATAAATCCAGATTGATAACCATGGTTAGATGGGTCGTGGAAACCATTAATGGCACGATAAAAAGAGATTTTAAAATATTTAGACACAAATATTTTAATATAGCGCTAGGCAACGCAATGACAGATTATAGAATAGCTGCAGCGCTTACCAATGCAACTCATCCAACATATGAAGACAGCAGATTTACTGAAGAGTTTATAGAGATGATTGAAAGAAATAGGGACAGGCCGAACCTATTAGCCGATTACGTCGATGAACATCATTGGGATCGACAAAGAATTGTGTTTACCCGAATGGATGCAACACACCCCAATCTATCGGATTTTCCAAGAATGGATTATGACCAATTAATTGTGTTCGCAATAGGCACATACCACGTAAAACTTGCAAGGTCCTACTGTTGCGAACATATTAGAGGAACTGGGGTTTTTTCAATTGAAGTTTTTAGACACCCCGAAAGGATAAATATTAATAACGAAGAAAGTACATTAATTAGGTGTCGAATCCATTCCAGGCACGTCGGGACAAGAACATATTACTGTTATGTTTTATATAACACGAATAGGATTTCGGAATACTGTTGCAGCTGTATTCATGGTCGCCGCACATTGGGCAGTTGTGCCCACATAATAAGCATTATATATTATCTGGCCTGGGCCAGGTACCAAGACGACCTTATGCAACCTGCTGGGTTCTTAGATGATATATTAATAGACATTGAAAATAATTGAAATACATATTTTTCCCACACAGTATTTGTTTTTTTTTTTTAAATAAACGACTTAAAAAAATAAATAATCTGAGACAAAATAGGCACATTCAACTGTAAAAAGATTTCACGACAAAAGTATCCTGACATATGATTTACAAGCTGTGAAATATAAGATTTCAACTTGATAGGTTCATATAATCGCTACTTATATTTATTATTGTCCTATGATTATTATTATTAATATATTGCTGTTGAAAAAACTGATAAAAATAACAACTTATTCATTATTAATATAATGCTGTGGAAAAAACTGGTAAAAATAACAAGTTATTCACGATTTTTCCATATATACTTTGTTCGTCTATAACTCATATACCCCATGGATATGGGCAATTTTTTTTCGGTGGGGTAAATTGTGCATTTTAATAAAGCTATTGATACCAGATTTGTCTAAATCGACTCTGGGTTTTTGGTCCATACATTTTTGGACCATCACTTTTGATCCTAAATGTAAAAAAGTATATTTTTGTGGGTTACTGTGAAGAAAGTAAAGGTTACAGGCTAAGAAATCCGGAATGTCTTACTACATGTGTAAAAGCCAGAGACGTCTCATTTTTTGAAGATCAATTTATTTCAAAAACTGAACATAAGAATAATATGTCAAATGATGACTTCATTATCACTGATAGTCTGGTAATCAACTACACAACTCAGAAACTGAATCAGCTGATGGAAATGAGTCGGTTCCTGAATTTAGTGGTGACATACATAACAAGCCAAATAAGCGAAGGCAAGAAATAATGATTTCAGGTTCTGATAGGCAAGAATCTTCGTCATCTAGTTCAGACGAATGTTGAAATGATGAATTCCAGGATCATCAACACTAGAACATGGGGACACAGTTTCTTCAAACTTTGAGAGCATGGATGATTCTGAAGAAAATGCTAATGTGGCATTTCAGTGTAATAATTATGAACCAATGACACTCCAAGAGGCCTTGCAGCTGTGATATCCAAATGGGTGTTTAAAATCAAACGAGGATTGAATGGAAGAATTCTTAAATACAAAGCTCGTTTAGTTGCCAAAGGATTCTCGCAGAAATATGGGATTGATTACCAGGAAACTTTTGCTCCGGTGGTTCGTTATTCCACTATCAGTTTTTTATTTGCTATAGCTGCAGTTAAAGAATGAGATATTGATCAGATGGATGTCACTACAGCTTTTTTATATGGAGATCTTTGTGAAGATGTTGTAATGGAACAGCCGGAAGGTTTTCTACAAAAAGGAAAAGAAGAGATGGTTTATAGACTAAATAAATCCATATATGACTTAAAACAGGCTGCAAAATGCTGGTATGACAAAATAAGTTATGTCCTTACAAAGACAATGCAGTTTAAGAAGTCATCCGTTGAGCCATGTGTATACTTCAGATTCCAACAGAGGCGTTTAACAATAATAGCCTTGTATGTCGATGACATACTGTTATTTACATCCTCCAATGAAGTTAAGGAAGAAGTAAAAAACCATTTAAAGAAAGAATTTGAAATGAAGGACTTGAATTCTTAGGAATGAGAGTTAAGAGAGAAAAAGGAAGAATTACGCTTGATCAATCTAACTATATATCTAATGTTCTGAATAGATTCAAGATGGAAGATTGTAAGCCGACTACGACACCAATCGAAGTTGGACTCAAACTTTCTAAAGGTGATTCACAAAGCTGTGGATATCGTGACCTGATTGGGTGCCTAATGTATTTTTCTGTTTGCACTCGTCCAGACATCGCACAGGCGGTAAGTTTTTTGAGTCAATTTAACAATGGTAGTTCTGATGTCCATCGGTAGGCTGCAAAGCTAATATTAAGGTATTTAAAAGGTACGATTAATTATGTTTAGTTTATGAGAAAACTTTTGCTGTGGAAATATGCGGATATGCTGACGCCGATTAGGGTTCGTGTCCAATGGACCGTAAGTCATATACCGGATTTTTATTTAAAACTAGCTGACCTGACAGACGTTGTCCTGTCCGTCCAATAGTCATTCATACAGAATCCCTACCCTACCTAGCCTACCTACCCTACCTACCCTACCTACCCTACCCACCCTACCTACCCTACCTACCCTACCTACCCTACCTACCCTACCTACCCTACCTACCCTACCCACCCTACCTACCCTACCTACCCTACCTACCCTACCTACCCTACCTACGCTATAAACCTCACGGAGCCCGAGACCTTTCCAACGAATGCAAAACCGTGGAAATCGGTTCGTGCGTTCTGGAGTTATAGCGTCAGGAAGGAAAACCCGACTTATTTTTATATAGTAGATAGGTAATTCTGTTGTCAGCTGGGAAAGTCGTAAGCAAAAAACAGTTGCACTGTCCAGCACAGAAGCAGAATATATGTCACTTTCTGATGCATGCAAAGAAGGTTTCATAAGGAGCTTATTAACAGAAAGTCTGAATACCAGATTGTGAAATAAGCCTATTTAATGATAATAATCAATCCGCACAGCGGTTAAGTGAAAATTCAATATCCCATTCAAGGACTAAACATATATTGATGTCAGACATCACTTTATAAGAGATATAGTGGTAAAGAATGTAATAAAGATTAAATATCTTCCTACAAATAAAATGATTGCTGACATGCTTACAAAACCTTTGACACGAGAAAAGTTTTAAAAGTTTTTGTGTCAATTAACTTGGGTACTTGGTAATGTAATTGGTAATGTTTAATTACATAAAATGTAACGTTTTAGTTTATGGGAGTGTGTTGGAATTATTTATGAATCATTCCTTGTAATCTTAAAAGTTATTTTATATATATCTATTTGATATCTGTCCTTGTGAACAAATACTCGTAGAATAAGTGTCAGAGATAACTTGTCAACTCTTCCCCTTTTGCCACAGAGCATAATATTCCTTTTGCCTTCTACGACGATGTGTAACGCCTGTGTGTTTTTCCATAATACAATTTAATCTATTTAAATCGTGCAGTTACTTTGATTTATTCCCCTCTTTCTAACTCAGAGTTCGTCGTGTGCCGGCCAGGTTACGTGACTAGTAACGGTTCGGCACAACACTATCAAGTCGCCCCGCGCGGCGCAGTCAGTCCGGGGGTATCAACCACATGTATCAACTGTCTATTGACCAATGTAGACAAGGTACCCGGGGCAGAAATATGACATTGCCAACATTAAAAATATTGTGAAGGACCCACAATATTAGGTCTTTAATAATACTTTATTTTGAAGTTGTAACACTGGTGCATTGTGTTTGTCTCGTTTTTTCTTCTTTCTAAATAGTAGTTTTTAGACTGCAAATTTCCCAAGGGAATATAAATATTTATTAGAAAATAAAAAGATGACTGTTTGAAGTAATGCTAATTTTTTGTTAGTCCAGATTAGGTAATTTCATAGTAATAATGTCCTAAATTAAATAAAACTGAAAATATAGTAAGTAATTATTGAAATATAAAGTAATTTTTGATCATTCAAGTGGCAACTCAATGTCATGTCAGATGTCTTTGAAACTGTTTTATTGTTATGGTAAAATAATACATTCTTAATAAAATCCAATCTACCATGTATCTTCAGGACTTGTTACATGTATAATAAACCTACTTTTTACTGTACGTATCGTAATTAACTAAATAACTTTGCCACTATTTCTACTGATCTGTGTATTGTGAAGTGCTGTGTACGCCTGTAAGTGACAAATTCACCTTAACTCAATGCAAATGTTATTAATATGTTAATGTTTCTAGTGATTATTGTTGAGGTTGGATCTGGTTGGGAACAGATGAACGGCTGACTGTGTGAAGACGGAAAATAAAAGTACTTCGTATGTATTCACTAATGCTGTATTTGAACACGTAATACTATGGAGTTTACAGAGTCGATTGATTAGATATAATAAGATTGTAAGCGGATCGGACCGGTGGCTGTTAGAACAAAAAAGGCAAGGGTGTGACAGGTGTCATGAGTAAAAGCTGTCACTGTTAGATGACGTTAACCGACCACAGACTATGCTAAAATACATTACAACGAATGTTGTTAACATACGGTCTATTAAATTCCAACATTCCCCTCATGCGTAACATAAATTATAATGTAGAACACAATACAATAAATTAACACCTCAAGTTAATTCCACTCTACATATTTTCTACTTTATGTCTAGCATGACTTAACATAACATGACAACCAGGTAGGTACACAAGGGTACACAGAACTGTAAGACGACAGAGTGTTTATACCTGCTAGACCTACGGCTCTACATCTCTTAAACCTAAGTCATTAACAAAAACCAAATGTTTAGAACCCGATAAAGGTTTTGTAAATAGGTCAGCCACCATTTTATCAGTTAGGGAAATAACTTATGAGAATATTCTTTTCCTTTACAATATCCTTTACATATTGGTAGCGCAAATCTATATGTTTGGTCTTCCTGTGGCAATATTCCTTTGTTTCAAGCAAAGTAAGTGCACTCTGTTTGTCACTAAAGATTCTACAATTATGGTGTTTATCAAAAATTTCATACAATAAATTTCTAATAAAATATATCTCTTTGCATGAATCGCTTAGGGCCAAACATTCGGCTTCAGTAGTCGAAAGTGCAACACATCGTTGCTTACGTGACTCCCAACATATGGTGGAGGCACCAATCTTAACAACAAAGCCACTATAAGACCGCCTGTCCACAATATCATTAGCCCAATCTGCATCTGCAAAGACCGATACATTGAAGTTACCAGATTTAACAAATACTAGTTTTCGATTTATTGTACCACTTAAATATCTCAAAATCCTCTTTGCAGCTAACCAATGACGTGCGGTGAAGGCTGCATTAAATTGACTCAAACAATTCAAAGCATACGTGATGTCTGGTCTTGAACATACAGACAAATACATTAAACATCCAATTAACTCTCTATAGGGATAGGTGCTATCTGTCAGAACGTCACAATTTTCAGATTTCCCCAATTTTTCAACAGTCATAGGCGTTGATACACTTTTACAATTAGCCATTCCAAAACGTGCCAATAACTTTCTAATATATTCAGATTGAGCAAACATTAAGGTACCATGTATTCTATCTCTATGAACTTTAATACCCAAACAATTCTATAGAGTACCTAGACTTTTACAACTAAATTCAGATTTTAACAACTTTTAAATAATATTTCCCTTTCCTTAGAGCTATTTGTGAATACATAAAAATCATCAACATATAAAGCAATCAAAGTTAAATGTTTAAAATCTTTCTTGTTATAGACACATGGTTCACATTCACTTTGTATATAATTGTTATTAGTTAGTAAAGTATAAACACAATTATTCCACAACCTACTTGCCTGTTTAAGGCCATGGGTGATTTTCAAATTTTTTGTACATTTTGGTGTGTGAAAACGTCCACGTGAATATTTACGAAGAAAAGTGTATTGAAGTGATCAAACTAGTATTATTATCTTTAGCAACATGTTTCCCAGTTGGGTTTCAACATTTCAGATCATAATAATAGGTAATTACAACAAAAAAAGAGTTTTAATACTTCAGTCTCATAATATTTTCATACAGCAGTCTCGTGTCTCTTAGCAGCAGCGCGTAACAAAAAAAATCATAAAATATGATTTAATCATTTTTATTACGCAACAAAAAATCGTAACAAATCGTTACAAAAATGAAATAAAAAAATGAGTTTAATTACAACCTCAACCATTTGGAGGTTAGAAAGAATCTTGTTGAATCTATCTAGCTTCTTTTTAGTAGTTCATCATCTGCCTAACCTTTTCCCAACTATGTTGGGGTCGGCTTCCAGTCTAACCGGATGCAGCTGAATACCAGTATTTTACATGGAGCGACTGCCTATCTGACCTCCACAACCCAGTTACTGGGTAATACGATACTCCTTGGTAAGACTGGTTGTCAGACTTTCGGGCTTCTGACGACCCGTAACGACTGTCAAAGATCCACAAATGACAGCCGGGACCAACGGCTTAACGTGCTTTCCGAGGCACAGAGGAGTCTTGGTATGTAAAGATGGTCACCCATCCACGGACCAACCGCGGCAAGCGTAGCTTAACCCGGTCGACCGACCCGTGCAGCTATTGTTACTTAGCCTTCTTTTTAGTAGTTGGTCAATATTATTCTTTAAATTTACCCAAAAATAATAAGAGATAGCATCATCGTTGTTTTTATATTTGAGTAACCAAAATGAAAGATTTATTGTTGAAAATACACTGCACAGAAACAAACACACTTTTCTTGTTGGTGGCGCCCGCTGTCAAAATGGCGGACAGACTTTCTGTTATCATCTGATGAAGGTTTTAAATGGAAAATGTTACAGGTCAAAAACCCCAAAAATCTACTAATATTGGTGTTACAAGAAAGAATAACAAAAATGAACGAAATGTAGGACATAAGTTGAAACAATAGTAACCAAAATAATTGCAATATTGACATGCACAGCAAGTTATTAAACGAATTAAATAATGACAATTCTATTGATGATAATTTTATATCTCCAGTTCAAAGAGAGCCTTACATTCAAAGTGCTGAGGAGACTGTTGCGGGAGATAGTGAGGAGCAAAATACTACTTTCATGAACGAAACAGTCGTTCGAGGGGAAGATTTACCCCAACAGGTTTCTAATGATGTTAGCGAGCGACCTGTTCGTTCCACACGTAACAGGAAGCCTATAAGGTATGTGGATTATGATCTCTCTGACTCATCGGATGTATCTTTTTTTTTGTAAATGCTTGCGTTTATGACGTGCCTCAATCCTATGACGAAGCATTATTAAGCCCTAACAAAGATCAGTGGCTAGCTGCTATGCAAGAAGAATATAATTTTCAATGCATGGCAAATAGTTGAAAGACTAAAATAATAATAAAATAATAAAATACAATGTTTTGACTTTGAATCAAGTTTATGTCTTTTAATCTCAGGAATGAGCGTTGAGGCACAGCAACCAAACACACGTAGATGACTCAGGTCCACCTTGTGACCTGTCCATACTTCTTCAGGAGTTTTATTGGGAACTGCCGCTGTAGGACTTCTGTTCTTTAGATATATTGCCGTAGCAATGGCTTCTCCCCAGTACTCTTTAGGAACATTGGCTTCAAGAAGCATACAGCGGGTCCTCTCCAAGAGTGTGCGGTTTAGCCTCTCGGACACACAATTTTGTGAAGGGCTATAGGGAGCCGTAGTCTGATGAATAATACCTTCACATTGTAAATATCTGGAGAAGTCAGCACTGCCATTTAACATTTAATAGAATAACCAGTTTGTTTCTCAACTGTTGCTTTAAATATCTTAAACTTGGACAAAACTTCTGACTTATGCGTGATTAAGTAGCCGTGTGTTTTTCTAGAGAAATCATCTGTAAACGTTAGCAGATATCTAGAACCACCTAAACTGTTAACAGGCATAGGACCACAAACATCTGAATGGATGAGCTCCAATAATTGCTTGGCACGTTTAGCTTCACCCCTGGGAAAACTTTGCACTGCTTGCTTCCCCTCAACACATGACACACACTTGTTAGTGATCGCATCATGCTGAGATGGCTGAATATTAATACCAATAGCAATATCATAGAGAATACTCACTCCACGATGACTTAAATGTTTCAACAGAGTTTCAACAGAGTTATGGCATAAGCGACTTGGTCGCTTATGCCATAACTCTGTTGAAACTGTGGCAACCTCAGTCTAGCAAGCTTTGTTGCTTTGACAAAACCTCCACACCATTCAAAGCTATATCTGACTGCACCTGTGAATCAGATTTAAAACAACCACGCACATTGTCCAATATATAAATTCCCCCATGACTAGTGGCAGTTACTATTAAAGATTCCCCTTTGAAAACATAACATTTGTTTTTATTAAAACTAACAGATAAAGCCTTCTCAGTCAATTTACTAATACTTATTAAATTACTTGAGAGGTCAGGTATATATAAAACATTTGTTACAATTTGTGTCTTGTTATTTTTCATGGGAATACAAACCTCACCACAACCCAAACATGAGAGGAAATTACTATCAGCAACTTGTACCTTTTTGTTACATTTTTCCAACTTATTAAACCACCTTAAGTCTTTACACATATGGGTACTGTAGTGATTATTCTGTATACTTACATTTTTGTTAACCTTGAAATTTAAGCATTCGTCCTCTCTATGTACCTTCATACTCATTTTCTGGAGGGAAATTTAGTATTTGCGTGTTACAGTAACTATTTCTTTAATATCTGTAATAAAATAAAATTTGATCTTTGTAATTTTCTATGTTGTGACATGTATGTCAAGATTTGCCAAACTGTTACTTTTCTTTTTTTCTCATAGAGTTTCTTACTAGTCTATGAAGAATTACCTTTTGGTTTAATTATTATAAATTATTTTTATCAATATTATTAGCCGAAATATTGTATTTTATTAACTATGATTGTTTACTTCTTAATTTTAAATTATATCTTTAAATTCTTTACACACACATGGTTGTATATATGTGCTGGCTGATTACATGTGTCTGGCCACTGGAGGATATAATTTCAAATTTAAAATGTCCTGGAACAGCTGAAACTGGAGTATAAATAGAGGATGAAACGCAGAAAGTGGGTCTTTTTCGACGAGATTTGATATGTGCATAAACTAGTTATTTTTCTGAAAAGCCACTACTACTACTACTACTACTATTACTACTACTACTACTACTATTACTACTACTACTACGACTCTACTATTGAACTTCAGAGTTTTCTCGAGTCCCTCCTGTTCTACTGCTTATCCTACTGAGTTGCTCGGAATATCCTGGAAACGACCACCAGAGGACAACAAGGCGCTCTTACTGGATCCTGTCGTCTGACCTGAGAACCCTCCTCACGACATATCCTTCTCCCAGTGTGTGTGACCTGATACCTAAGGACTAGTGGGTTAGGTAATTTTTATATAACTAATTGTATTTTTATTAATCTAAATTAAAATTGTAAAATCTACTTATAATCATTATTTTCTTTAGGTTTAAGTATGATTCGTTACAGTTTGGCGCCCAATTTTATATTAACCCACCCCTCAGATTGTCAGATATTCAATTCCTAAATTCTAAATTACACTTTCTCAAGTGAGTATATTTGGATTTTAATTTGGTAATCATTTTATTATTTTTCATACACTTTTACTTGACTCTTTTTTATACTAAACTTCATCTAGGTACTCTACACCCCCACACACATTCCATTATCGAAAGATAATTGGCACCCTTTCGGCCTCTTGGAGTGTTAACCCACTAGTGGGCACTGCCAAGGTTGGAGATTGGTTACTCTACGACGGCTATTGGACAATATCCCGTAGTCGTTTATCTCACATTATACTTTACTCTCTACAAAAACATCGCCTACACTGCATCCCACAGACTTGCACACCACTACGTCTACCCTCTGGTATTCGTACCTAACGGCCGCTTGATGTGATAATCCATTCTTGGACACTCCCAAGTTGGTTGATATGACACTTCACGGCAGAAACAGGAGAGTATCCTGTGGACGCTTATACATTCCTACACATCTACATTACACTCATTGCAAATACTTCTCACTACCAACACTTTTCTTCAGAAATTATTTTATTTACTTTTTATTCGTTACCACGGCTAGTGCAACCTGTAGAAAACACATAACCCTCTTTTTGGGTTTTGCAATTGTCGGGTAAAATTTCTTAAAATTAATTTTGGGTTAACTGGTTATTTGACATGCGTTGCTAGGTAACGGATAATGTTTCATAGACCCATTTGTGGTGGCGAATATTAGATAATATTAAAAAAAAATATTTGAGAAACTTCTTAAACCTTAGACATTATTTTTAAACCTTAATCATGAATAGACCAATAAGATTCTCGTACTTAAATAAACTTGAATTGGAATATGAGGTGACTATCAGAGCTGAAAAACCAGCGGAAAATTTGACGGACCTTAGAGATCAATTGACTAAACTTAGTCATGTCCTACCGGAGGACATAAAATCCTACCCTATACCTCTTCACCTTGATATATCTCAGGCGGAGAATACTCTCAACTATATAGACAATAAAATTTCACATATCGAATCATCAGGGGATCGTAGTAGTATAAAAAAGATTGAATCGTTTATGAATCATCTTTATTACCGTTTAGAACGTATTATTGCTCTTCCACCGTTAATTGAGTTATGCTCAAGTGTAAGATCTCGGTTCTTCTTACTCGAAAAACGATTTGAGGCTCTAGGTTTGGGTCATTTTGGAACTGAAGACGTCTTGGTGGAAGTACACAACCCTCCTCTTCAGTCTAACCCTCCTGTTCAGTCTAATCCTCCGATTCAGTCTAATCCTCCTGCTCGGAATCAAGCTGACCTTCTCTTCAGCCCTCGAATTTACGAACCTTCTGAGGTTCTCGCTACTTCTCAACCGGTTCCAAATCCCGCTGCAGCTTGGAGTATGCCACAGTCTTCCTCTATGGAACAGAATTGTTACTCGCCATGCAATTTCGTGAAGGCTTTTAAAAGATTTTCTTACGATGGTAAAACTTGTCCTAGGTCTTTTCTACAGAAGTTAGAGGAATTTCAGATCTCTAGGAATATCTCAGAAGTAACTCTGGTTAAACATGCTTTTGAGATTTTTGTCGGAGATGCGTTACATTGGTTTAGGTTTCAGCATAGTCGGAATCCTTCATTGACTTGGGGTCAGATCCATATTATGCTTATTAAGGATTTTGGAATTCAGGACTACGACTACAAATTGCTAGAGGCTATTAGGAATCGGACTCAAGGGGCTACGGAGACTATCATTGTCTATGTGTCAATTATGTTCGGCATGTTCAATCGTCTTTCTAAAAAACTAACAGAAAACTACCAATTGGAAATTTTATTACATAATATTAAACCATGTTATTCTGTTTTCGTTGCACTAAAAGATGTTAATTCAATTGACTCTTTAATCTCAACTTGTCAGAGCTACGAAAAAATTTCTGAAAGAGATCGGAACTTTCATGAACCCAGACATTCAGATACCCCATCTTGTGCTGTGGAGTTCGCTTATCGTCCGGCAACTTATATAAATAATTCTAACTATCATTCAAACGCGATACAGAATAAACAACCTATTTCTTCTTCGAAAATTCCTTCCTCCCAAATTAAAGATAAGCCCAAAGAAGATTATTGTTTGCGTTGCCGTGTAACGGGTCATACCTTAAAAACATGTACTCAACCAAGATACTTAATCTGTTTCAAGTGCGGTCTGAAAGGCGTGAAAATTTCAAATTGTCCTAAATGTACCCCGGTTTCTCAAACAAAAAACTAAATAGCGACTTGAATAGTTCCAAAACTCAAAATTTTAATCTTAGCGATTGGAATCAATGGTTAGACACTATCCGAAATTTTATGTTTTGTTATAAAACAATTTCTGCGATCTATGACAAAGAAAAGGATTATAATAGACCTTTTATTAATGTATCTATTAACAATGTAAGTTTTTCGGGTCTTTTGGATAGCGGAAGCTGTTTTACTATTTTAGGAAATAATTCTCATAAAGATATTCAAAAGCTAGGGTTTAAGCTATTCAAGTCGTCAGCTCAGGTTATGGTTGCTAATAAACAAAAATCATCTTGTTCTGGTTTTTTTCATTTACCATTAACTTATTATATCCATCTTTGATTCTTGGCTGGGACTTCTGGAAAGAATTTGAGCTTTGTCCTAAGATACTTTCGCTTGAACTTAATCTTGATAGTAAAGATTTTATTAACTGTGCTGTTGAAAATAAAATCATGTCATTCGATCACCTCTCCGATAACCAAACAATTATTGCTAAGGATATGATTGAACGTTTTAAAGAAATTTCTTTTGAACAGAAAGGTAAATTAGGTCTTACTAATTTAATTTGTCATCGGATTAATACCGGTGATGCTTTGCCTATTAAACAACGTTGTTATCGTCTCTCCCCTGAGAAACAAAAGATTCTAATTAACGAAGTCGATAAAATGCTTGAATTAAAGGTCATTGAAAAATGTGAAAGTCCTTGGTTATCCCCTGTTCTTATTACGCCTAAGTCAAATGGGGAATGGCGTTTCTGCATTGACAGTAGGAAATTAAATTCAATCACTCGTAAAGACGCTTATAGTCTTCCTTTTATTTCTGAAATACTTGATAACCTTAAAGACTGTAAGTATTTGTCTAGCATTGATATTGCCAAAGCTTTCCTATCCTGAAGATAGGGATAAAACTGGATTCTACGTGCCTGGCAGAGGGTCATTTAGGTTTACCGTAATGCCTTTTGGCCTAACTAACAGTCCTGCAACTCAACAAAGACTTATGGATCAATTATTTACTCCTGAATTCGATAATAAAGTATTCTGTTACTTAGACGATATTATTATCATCAGTTCCACATTTGAGGAGCATATCTCTCTATTACTAAGTTCATCAAAAGCTTTCATATGCTGGTCTTACTATTAACTTTGAGAAAAGTAAGTTTTTTCGTAAAGAGCTCAAATACCTGGGTTATGTAGTTGACGAGCAAGGTTTACGAGCTAATCCTAGTAAAATTGAAGCTATTTTAGCTTATCCTACTCCTACGTCTAAAAAAGAGGTAAGACAATTCTTAGGTACATGTAGTTGGTTTCGCCGTTTCATTCCCAATTTCTTCCCCTCTCTGCAAATTAACCGCTACCGGTAAGAATTCTCCAAAAAAAAATCGTTTGGAATCAGGACGCAGATTTCAGTTTTGCCAAACTAAAAGAATGCTTAACTTCAACCCCGATTCTAGCTTGCCCTGACTTTGATCTTCCCTACTCTGTTCATTGTGACGCTTCTAATTATGGTATAGGAGCTATGTTGACTCAGAAACAAAACAATGTTGAAGTGGTTATTGCTTATATGAGCAGAACTCTTAGTAAACATGAACAAAATTATTCTACTACTGAACGTGAAACATTAGCTGTTATAGCTGCACTTGAACATTGGCGTTGTTATCTTGATAATGGTAAACGATTTACAGTTTACACTGATCATGCTGCACTGAAATGGTTTCAAAATTTATCTAATCCTTCTGGGAGATTAGCACGTTGGACTCTTCGTTTATCATGCTTTAATTTTGATCTGAAACATAAGAAAGGAAAGGATAATGTAGTCCCGGACTTACTTTCTCGTTATAAGGGCCCTGATACAGTAATTTTTGATGGGGTTGCACCAGTGTCTAGAGACAACGCATCTCAGTTGGACCATTTCAATAACCTTTTTACCAAATGTCGAGATAACCCAGATGATTATCCTAACTATAAAATCCGCGATAATAAGCTATACTGTTATTCTAAGTCAATCAATGATTTTAATGAAGATTTTTCATGGAAGGAAATTCCCCCTCCCTCTGAGAGGTTGAACCTTATTAAATCTTGCCATGGCTTGATAAATAACAATCCTCATATTGGCATCTTTAAAACTTACAAAAAGCTTTCCTTAAGATACTATTGGTCTGGTATGTTCAGGGAAGTGGCAAAAGTGTGTTCTACGTGTGAAACATGTCTTGCCTACAAGCACTCAAATCATTCACCCTATGGCCTTATGGGTAATCCAAAAATTTGCTCGAGTCCTTTCCAGAATATATCATTGGACCTTATGGGTCCTCTGCCTATGACGAGACAGCATAACCAGTATATTCTCGTGATTACGTGCTTATTTTCAAAGTACTGCCTTATTTTTCCTATTAAACGAGCTACAGCTACTAATATTATACGACATCTGGAAAATTTTGTATTTTTAGTTCATGGTGTACCACAAACCATTATTATGGACAACGGCTCACAATTTCAGTCTAATGAGTTTCAAAATTTTCTAAATAAGTATAAAGTTCCCTTTATATTTTATTCGCCTAAATATTGCCCACAAGTAAATCCAACTGAACGTTATACTAGAACAATTATCACGGCGTTATCACAGTTAGTCGGAGACGACCACCGTTCATGGGACATTCCGTTACAAAAAATTCAACTGGCATTAAATAACTCAGTAAATACTACGACCAAAGACCAGAAAGGAAGGGAAGTACCCGGTACTTCCCTTCCTTTCTGGTCTTTGGTCGGGAAATCATATCATGTGGTTCATTTTATTCTAGTTGCCCGAATCTAGACGAAATAACCTTCCTTCCTCGAGATATTTATGCCGCTAACATAGGGTTATTATCTGTCATCTTCGATAAAGTACAGATTGCACTATATGTGGCTAATACAAAAAACGCTTCTCATTATAACACAAGGCACAGTTTTAAGGAATTTAATATCAGTGATACCGTCTGGCGTAAAAATTACGTTCCTAGTAATGCTGGCAAATTAGCTCCCAAATATATAAAAAGCAGGATTGTTGAAAAACTCTCACCGCTTGTTTTCATTTTGGAGGATGAGGGCGGCTTTAGAGGAAAATGGCACGTCAAAGATTTTAAAGTATAGATATCTGCTCTATTTTTGAAACTTTTATTTATTCTTGTAAAAACCATTTAGATTTAAGTTTTGTACTTCAAAAAGTTAATATTTTTTTTTGGCTTGGTTAGGTTCCACTATTTATATCTAGATTATTTATTTTTATTTTAGAGCAGTACACAACTCTTAAAATAAACCATTGTGTGTAACTCGAAGGTTTATCCTTTGTAATCCTTGATCTCCTTGATCCTTGACTTGAAGGCTTTTCTTAAGCACTTTATGCTTGGCTGCTTTTCTTAAGCAGAAAAACTTTGTATATAATTTTTTTTTAAATTTTAACGGGTTTGAAAAAGGTGCGGGTTACGACACCTAAATTAAATAAATAAGCCTTCGTAAACCTTAAAAATAATTCCTTGTGGAGTATGCGTCATTGAATGTGAACCATATCCCCTAAGTATGCTGGTGATGTATGATTGAGGAAGTGTGTAAGGTAGGTTAATGAAAGATGTATGAAAGAGCAAGGTCTTATTTATAACATCAAAATTTTTCTAGTTGATAATTTTCTGGGGATATGGGGAAAACTAGTGTTAATTTTTTAAACTTACTGTACCACTGTAAATACTCATTTAGCTTAATTTATGCTAATTAATGCTCTCTTATTTCTAAACAAGTTTTTTTTTTTCATTTTATTCAAAAAAAATCCGGGGTTTTCGGGGTAATGTAGTGATTATTCTTTATACTTACATTTTTGTTAACCTTGAAATTTAAGCATTCGTCCTCTCTATGTACCTTCATACTCATTTTCTGGAGGGAAATTTAGTATTTGCGTGTTACAGTAACTATTTCTTTAATATCTGTAATAAAATAAAATTTGATCTTTGTAATTTTCTATGTTGTGACATGTATGTCAAGATTTGCCAAACTGTCAGTTACTTTTCTTTTTTTCTCATAGAGTTTCTTACTAGTCTATGAAGAATTACCTTTTGGTTTAATTATTATAAATTATTTTTATCAATATTATTAGCCGAAATATTGTATTTTATTAACTATGATTGTTTACTTCTTAATTTTAAATTATATCTTTAAATTCTTTACACACACATGGTTGTATAATATGTGCTGGCTGATTACATGTGTCTGGCCACTGGAGGATATAATTTCAAATTTAAAATGTCTTGGAACAGCTGAAACTGGAGTATAAATAGAGGATGAAGCGCAGAAAGTGGGTCTTTTTCGACGAGATTTGATATGTGGATAAACTAGTTATTTTTCTGAAAAGCCACTACTACTACTACTATTACTACTACTACTACGACTCTACTATTGAACTTCAGAGTTTTCTCGAGTCCCTCCTGTTCTACTGCTCATCCTACTGAGTTGCTCGGAATATCCTGGAAACGACCACCAGAGGACAACAAGGCGCTCATACCGGATGCTGTCGTCTGACCTGAGAACCCTCCTCACGACATATCCTTCTCCCAGTGTGTGTGACCTGATACCTAAGGACTTTAGTGGGTTAGGTAATTTTTATATAACTAATTGTATTTTTATTAATCTAAATTAAAATTGTAAAATCTACTTATAATCATTATTTTCTTTAGGTTTAAGTATGATTCGTTACAGTACTCGCCCCGGAATCCACAATCCAGTCAGAGCCTTCAAAAACACCAAAACATCCAGCAACTAACACAGTTTCATTTTCACTTGTTTTCTTCGCCTTTTTAAGCTTGAAACATTTTGCCTTTATATGCCCCGGGCGATGACAGTAGTGACACACAACTTGCTTCTTATGTTGTTGCTTGGATAAGAGGGCTAAGTCTTCAGGTTTATCATTACGCTTCCTCCGGTGTTCTTCTTGCAGCAGTCTAGTCCTCACTAGCTCACTTGATATGGTGCCAGTAACTGCTACAGCCTCAAGGCTTGAGACTATGATATCATATTCCTGTGGAAGTCCACTCAAAATCAACTCTGCAATCTCAGCATCCTCTATAGTGCGACCTATATCTGATAGTTGCTGCACGAGGGTCATAATATGTTCAATGTAGGTGTCCATATTGTTAAAGTCTTCATAATTAGCACAGTGTAGTTTTCTCAGAAGTGTGACACGTCTACAAAATCTTTGTCTTCAAAAACTGAACTCAAGTTGTCCCATGCTTGCTTAGCTGTCTCTGCATTTCTAATATGCTATATGCATGTTGGTTTCAGGGCCAAGCTAACGCGGGCAAGTGCGCGCAAGTCTTTGCCGGCATTAACAGGCTTCAATACCTTCAATACATGACCATAAGTCCTCCATGATGAGACACATTTTCATATTGAATTTCCAAATGTTATAATTACTTACGCCATCTAACTTTTCGAAAGGTATGTAGACATTATAACCTCGTGAACTCTCTGTAGTCACAGACAATCAACACTTTCGGAACTCGCATCACGTGCGTCAGACTCCATGTCGTACGCAACTACGCAACAGCCGTACCAAGCACTGCAAGTACGCTGTCAGCAGCATCAACCAAACGCTTTACGGTTGTAGTTGCATTCAGCCAAAAAAAAAATACTACAACTTTTCCTTGTTCAACAATCCTCAAGCAATAAGCACGTTCTATCTGGGGTCTGGGCCCATAACCTGTTGAGGTTGGATCTGGTTGGGAACAGATGAACGGCTGACTGTGTGAAGACGGAAAATAAAAGTACTTCGTATGTATTCACTAATGCTGTATTTGAACACGTAATACTATGGAGTTTACAGAGTCGATTGATTAGATATAATAAGATTGTAAGCGGATCAGACCGGTGGCTGTTAGAACAAAAAAGGCAAGGGTGTGACAGGTGTCATGAGTAATAGCTGTCACTGTTAGATGACGTTAACCGACCACAGACTATGCTAAAATACATTACAACGAATGTTGTTAACATACGGTCTATTAAATTCTAACAATTATGTCGTTGGTGTACCTTTTCAAGAAATAAAGAAATAAAAACTACTGTTACATTGATGTTTGAGTACATTTTGAAAATTGGTTTAAAGTCTATCCTTGTTGATTTATGTAAATGTGGTTTAAACAAACTTCTGGTTTAGGCTACTGCAAACAGATTGTAATTAAAGTATTTGAATGTAATAACATGAACACAGTAATAATAAATTGTAATGACACCATTAGACGTAGCCAAAGCAGTCCGTCCGTTACCGAATTGGAAATCACCGGGACCGGACGGACTGCATAACTTTTGGCTAAAATGGGTTACTAGTTCACACAATCGCCTGGCATCTCAATTCCAGTCATCCTTAGAGTCTGGGTCGCTACCACTGTTCCTAACAACAGGCGTTACCCACCTGCTCCATAAATCAGGTAGTCCCGCGGAACCCAAGAATTATAGACCGATTACATGTTTGTCAACGGTTTATAAACTTCTTACATCCATTTTGAGAGCGAAAATTAATACGCACATTGAGAAAAACTCGATTATGTCTTCCTCTCAAAATGGATGTAGGAAAGGGTCCCGCGGTACTAAGGAGCTACTCCTCATCGACATGGCCATTAGCCAACAGGTTTGTCGATTCCGCAAGGATCTGTCGACATGCTGGATAGATTATAAGAAGGCCTACGACTCGGTGCCACATGCATGGCTCATGAGAGTGCTGGAGTTGTACAAGATTGATACAACTCTACGCACCTTCCTTAAGTCGTGCATGGGGCAATGGAGGACAGTCCTTCGCTATCCAGGATGTCCACAGATCCAGAGGAATGATGAACCTGTATGGATCAAACGGGGAATATTCCAGGGCGACAGCTTGAGTCCACTTTGGTTTTGCTTAGCCCTGAATCCTCTAAGCACACTGCTGGAGGATTCAGGTCTAGGCTATCGGCTGAGGAGAGGTGGTGAGGTTATATCTCACCTCCTATACATGGATGACCTTAAACTCTTTGCCCCCAACAAATTGCAACTGATGGAGCTACTGAAGGTAACTGAAACTTTTAGTAACGCCATCAGGATGGAATTTGGTGTGGACAAATGTGCAGTCATGCATGTAAAGCGAGGTGAGATTATGGAATCCGAGGGAATTCAACTTTCGGATTCCATATACCTCAATTCCCTCTCCTCATCCGAGAGCTATAAGTATTTGGGTATGTCGGAAGCGTTGGGCATCAACGCTGCCGACATGAAGCAATCGTTGACGGAGCGCTTCTTTGGTCGCCTGAAGAAGGTATTAGTTAGTCTTCTTTCAGGTGGAAACAAGGTGCGCGCCTTCAACGGTTGGGTCATGCCGGTTTTGATAAACTCTTTCGGCATACTCAAATGGACTCAGACTGAACTCGACGCCCTGGATCGACGAGTCCGTACACTGCTGACTGCAAACCGGATGCATCACCCACGATCATCGGTGATGAAACTGTACATCCCGCGGAAGTGCGGGGGTCGAGGCTTTCTGAATGCCAAGACCCTCCACAACGGCGAGGTGTGCAGTCTCAGGGAATATTTTATAAAAGCCGAAGTGGGTATGCACCGTGATACGGTCGCAGTGGATAAGGGACTCACCCCACTGTCCATGGCTAAAGAGAACTGGCGCAAACCTGTAATACTTACTACCGATGACCGCAAGGAAGTATGGCGAAACAAGGAGCTTCACGGGCGCTTCTATCGGGCTCTTCACGAGCCCGGTGTTGATTTCTTAGCGTCCGTATCCTGGCTACGTTTTGGTGACCTTTTCCGGGAAACTGAAGGTTTCGTCTGTGCAATTATAGATGAGGTTATCTTGACGAATAACTACCGGAGACATATTATGAAGGACGGGACGGTAGATGTGTGTCGGGCATGTCACCGTCCGGGTGAGTATCAGACATATTATCTCTGGTTGTTCTCGTTTGGCTAACGGCGAATACTTGCACAGGCATAACCAAGTAGCCAGGATTATTCACCAGCAGCTTGCTTTGCAATATAAAGTTGTGGATCCGGAGGTACCGTATTACAAGTATGTGCCCGACCCAGTTCTTGAAAATGACCATGTCACGTTGTACTGGGACCGATCTATCATTACTGACAGGACTATTGTAGCCAATAAGCCTGATATAGTGGTGATAGATCGGTTAGCGCGCCGCACAATGATAGTCGATGTTACCATTCCGCATGACGGGAACCTCGTGAAAGCTGAGAAAGAGAAGCAAATGAAGTATCTCGACTTAGCACATGAGGTTGTTGACATGTGGAATGTGGACTCGGCTGTCATTGTGCCGATTGTCGTATCAGCCAATGGACTGATGGCCGAAAGCCTCGAACAACATCTCTCGAGGCTCTCGTTAGGCGGCTGAATCAAAGGCCTGATTCAGAAGGCAGTACTCCTCGATACGGCTCGCATCGTGAGGTGGTTCCTGTCTCTGGAGCCCTAACCACCGGTAGTTTGGACCCTGCTCCCAATATCGGCGGATCCCTATTTTATATATTTTTAAATGTTTTTTTTAATTTTGTTTTATAAAATATTTAAAAATGTATTTAATAAGAACTTAAATGAATAAAATAATAATTGTAATGAAACTGTTGAAATAAATAGGAAACTACATATTTACACACTATCGTTTTATTTTTGTCAAATTCACTCTATAGGTTTTTGGTAGGTACATTCTCTTGTAAGAAACTCAAATTAGAGTTTTCTTACAAGGGAATGGACCTACCAAAAACCATGTTCAGTTCAATAGCCTGGGGATGCTAAGCAATCGGCGAATTTACCGCCAAACGATATTTTTTCCCAGGGGTTAATATAGATGTCGCTCAAAACCGTTCTACTAAATATTGTATGAAGTTGGCATTCTTCTCCGTTAGGAGTATATGTGTTCTGTGAGTCAGTCACTCACAGGCGCCCAAAAACGCGCACGCGCTCGGCTTCAATACCTATACTCGTGCGCCTCGCGAGCC
This sequence comes from Polymixis flavicincta, assembly GCA_949987655.1. Classification (NCBI taxonomy): domain Eukaryota; kingdom Metazoa; phylum Arthropoda; class Insecta; order Lepidoptera; family Noctuidae; genus Polymixis; species Polymixis flavicincta. The sequence goes on along the minus strand of OX465171.1, from coordinate 324,772 downwards.
GTCTAAATCCATTAAGCTAAAACTCCAAATAATTAGTGTCACACTGTTTTCCGTTTGTACTTTATACCAATACACAGTTTATATACACAAATAGTTGGGAGTTTCTTTTGCCTAAAGTACCCCGACTATACTCCGAAACTACTGAACCGATTTGAAAAATTATTTCACTGTTGGGAAGCTACACCATCCCCGGGTGACATAGGCTATATTTTATCCACGTATTCCCATGGGAACGGGAACTACACGGGTGAAACCGCGGAGCGCTACTAGTCACAGACATATAAACAGCTGCTAGTTAACAATAAATAAATGGTTGTCAGTAGCTGTGCCTACCATGCTTGTGTTGCCAAATGATCCTTGTAGCTTGTCAGTGAGCATATACCTACGCACATCATATAGTTATAGATGTCAACCGCTATGATCGGTTGACAAAATCAAAATATCCCTTGTCTCGAAAATATCCCTTAGTAGGTACCTACCTACCTCAAACTATGAGTTAAAGCAGTCACTTATTAACAGAATAATCTTCCTAATTTTGGGATCCACACGCAAATGTGCATTGAATTATTGCTTGCGCCTCTCAATCAATCTGGCTTATCCTTTTCGTCCTCGGTCGGCCTCCAGTCTAACTGGATGCAGCTGGATGAGGATGTGGTAAAGACTGTTAAAGATCACTGCCGAATAACAGCCGTGACAAATGGCTTAACGTGCTTTCCGCGGCACGGAGGGGTCATGGTACCTATATGAACAAGGTTTGGGTGAACCTTCCACGGACAAACTTCAGCAAGCGTTGCTTAACCTTCGGTCGTCGGTTATCAAAAAAATAAACATAAGCACGAAGAGGTCTTGGCATGTAAAGATGGTCACCCATCCACGGACCAACCGCGGAAAGCGTTACTGATCGATCGACCCGTGCCGCTGTTATTAGGTACCTGCTCAACGCATGCTCTTACCCCTCTTTTACATGTACAGAGGCCAGCACATCAAGTTACCCCAATCTGTCTTTCTTTGATAGTTTTTCAACTTTATTCCAAAGGAATAAGGTTTATGTTCAATTGGGAAAAATTGACAGTTTGGGATAGCTTAACCTGCTGGCGACTGTACATACATGAGGAGTGACACCCTTAACATTTTTTACGTAATTTCATTAAAGTATTATTCAGCGGGACACACTAGGCAACATACCGAGTGGTCGGGGTTAAGTTGTCCGTGACACTGTGACAGCTACTATTTTACGAAACCTGAACTTGAGCAAGAACAAGAACTAAAACAACTGATAATACTTTTTCATAATAAACAGTTTATTTTTATAACATTATCAACAAAGAAAAAATAACATTGAAATAATAAATAATTTAACTTACTACCAAACCAACGCTACTCTTATCGTACGCCAGGTACACAACACACTACATACGCAGCGACTTTCGAGCGCCGGCTACAAGTCAACAAATCGGCAATCAAAATCTGGCTGAGTTATTGAGATTGCTACCCAAGAAGCAAAGAGATCGCATAAGCAATTCCTCTCCGACTAAGGATCGAAAGATACTCGTATGAAAGATCAAAAAGCCGTATAAAAGCAGCTTTCTAGATTATTTAGCACTCATCGCTTTTTGGCTCTTTAAACATGTTGAGTAAACGTGGACTCGACGAATTCATATCGCATTTACACGGTTATTATATAAAGATATCTCTCGACCGTGAGTCTTATAAAAGTTCTTTGATAGTAACTGAATAACTAATTTGTCATAAGACTAGCTTTTATAGCACAATCTATTGACATTTGATTATTACAGCATTATTGTGGAGTAAACGCTGTTCATTCAACAAAATAGCTTCTCGGTTACTATAACAGCACTTAATGTCATACGATAGCTTACTGCAAGACTTTCATTCTTCTTTTCTATTGAAGTTGAGAAAACGATTTAAAATCATCTATTACAGCCCTAAAGGTGCGATAACCATCATACAGCGTAATAGTGGTATGAAAGTTCAATAGAATCTTTAACAGCATTGAAAACGCCATTTTGTCATAACAATAAAGTATTTGCTTAATTTTGAGAAAATGGACTATAAAAATTAAAAGAACTGACTGTTTTCGACGGAAAGTAAATAAGATGTATACACGATTGAAACAATCAACATCTACATTGACTGCAACTACGGATGAAGAATGATCCAGTAATTTATGTGTGGGTTCTCTAGGAAATATTCACGTTTCTACTAATTACGAAATTTGTAAACCGTCTACTAGTAAAGTGTGTTCTAGATCTTAAAATATCTCCGCTGATCAAGATTCTGATTCTGATGGTAAATCTGATTATAATGATAATGGCGATAATGACAATGACAAATCAGAGTTTGATAATTGGATGGTAGGCAGTTTTCAATTGATTTTCTGCTTGTTTCATCGACTATACTGTACTGTACTTTAGCATTTTTGTCTAAAATTTTTTGTAAAAGTCAGTCTTATGATATAATGTATTTTGTTAACCGCTTGAGTGGCCATGATGACTTCATCGCACCCATTTGCGTCGTGGGTGGTCCGCGCTCTTATCGCAAACTCGAAATAAACAATGGGTCTTTGTATGTGGGTTCACTTTAGATTTCTTTGGAGTATTAATGCCTGTATTTTTTTAATAATAATCAGCGATCGGAATAGGCTAACTATATTTGCCTAAACTTCGGAGAACAGAGACAGAAAGTGGAGACTTCCTTACAACTATATTTTCCCTAACTAAAATCCCGAAAATTGGTAATTGCAAGTTTAGTAAAAAATAGCTTTTACACATCTCATTTAAAGCTTATTTTCAACTTACTGACGATTCTTCCCAAATCCCGAAGTCTCCACTTTCTGTCTCTGTTCTCCGAAGTTTAGGCAAATATAGTCAGCCTATTCCGATCACTGATAATAATAAAGTAAAAGATAGAGAGAATAATGATTTAACATTTTGCGCTAAGGAACCCTAAACTAATTGCAATGGTGCTCCTAGAAGTCGTAAAATGTAAACCACATTCCTATTTCTCAGCTAATAGCAGAATGAATGCCTTGTGATGGTACGTAAGTTGCTGTTAATGGCGAATTGATTGTAACTATTAAATTAATATTATTTGCGATTCATTATTTACTGAGAAATCTGGTGGCCCATGAAAATATTAACTAAAACGTAAGGAATATAGACGAAAAAATTTATTCCGCAAGTGAAAGTAAAACCAATGAGCTAACTTTAATAGTTCACGAATCGTCACTATGGCTGTAAAATAGTATGGCATAATATGGCAAAATACTTAAAGATATTTTAATTTATTGTCACAAACACAACAGGCAACGCGCTATCGTTTTAAGATAAATGAAATGGTCTAAGAGTGCTGCTTATTTGCGTTCTTACGACCAAAGAGTCGAGTGATTGCAATTGCTTTTATATTATATACTAGCTGACCCGGCAAACGTTGTTTTGCCTTAACCCTTATCATTTAGGGGTATGGAAAATAGATAGTAACCGATTCTCAGACCTACTGAATACGCATATAAAATTTGGTAAAAATCGGTAAAGCTGTTTCGGAGGGTTACGGTAACTAACATTGTGACATGGAAATTTTATATATTAGATATAAAAGGAAAAACTGGTGCCGATTCTGTTGTACACCGAACTAAACTAACTAAACTATAACTAAAATTCCTTACTTTTCACTATGAGAATCTTAAAGCTATTCTGCAAAAAAAAATCTCTAAATTAAAAAACTATTTTGACACAACTAAAATCGAATTTGACAATCGCGATTCGCACGTGGTTTGTTTTGGCTTCGCAACGTGGTACTTGTTTGCCCTACACCGTGTTTTTTTTTAGAGCCAGAGGCGCGCAGGGGGGCGGCAGCCTCGACGTGATTTATATGGAATTTTCACTTTTTGGATGGAAAATATGAAAAATTATTACCCACATGTTGAGTTTTAGAGGTGCATGGGGTTTAAAGGGGGTCGAAATTTTCATTATTTTTGCGATAGGACACACCATTTTCGAGATATAAGCAAAAGAAAAGAAAAAAAATACAGTACTATTTTTGCACCAGAAGTCGAGGTGTCTGCGTGAATTTTAGTTCTTGACAACTAATTTTATTCCACACCTATTTAATCGCGATTAAAAATAGTCAGATTTAGTCAGACAACCAAAATTTTAGGTTGAATAGAATAATGAAATTGACAACAGAATAGCAAAATTACCATTTTCACTAAACTAATAATTCAGTACAATCTTAGTGCTGTCAAACTAAAATATAGTTAAGTTGTGTCACTTTGGTCAATTTCAGAATAGGAAATCGTCGTTTGACAGGAATAAACTAAATTTTGGTGATTTTTAGTCTAGTTTAGAGAATTTTGTGACAACAGAATCGGCACCAATGACTGACTGACAAATCAACGCACAGCTGAAACTAGGTACTAGCACTAGGAACGTGAAATTTTGCACACGGCTTACTTTTATAATGTAGAGGAGCACTAAGAAGGGGTTCTGGGAAATTCGACCTTAAAAGCGGTGAAAAGGGGGATTTTGTTTATATGAAATATCTTATTCCTTGAGTTAATAAACTTGAAACTTGACACAAATACTTATCTAAGTAAATAATAAAGTTGGTAATTTATTGTTTTTCTAAACTACCCCCTAGAGGGGTTTGGGGTGTGTCAAAGTTTGTATGGAAGAATTTTACCGCGCTGTCTGATTAACTCGAAACTCAGTATTTATACCTAAAACCAAAAATAAAGAATAACGGGCAAAAAAGGGTAGTTCATTTTATAAGGGATGATTTTACTGCGTGTCTTGATTAACTCTAAAATTGATATAAATAACCTATAAGTCAAATAATGTAAAAGAAACAAAAGACTTTAAAAAAAATTACCCCTTTGAGGGTGAAAAGGGGGGTAGAGTTTGTTTGAAGAGTTTTCTGTGGAGAACTACCTAAATAATATACACATTTACCTGAGCCATATTATTATAAACCTGAAACTTGCTTACGTGGTTTTGTGTGAAGGATAGTGATCATATCACTTTATATTGTTGATGTCAGAAGAGAATTAACTATCCTACTAATATTATAAATGTGAAAGTTTGTAAAGATGTTTGGATGTTTGTTATTTAATCACGCAAAAACGACTGAATGGATTTGGATGAAATTTGACACACAGATTTAACACATAGGGTAGTTTTTATCCCGGTGGTACGTTCCCGCAGGATAATTTCCGACTTCGACGCGGGCGAAGTCGCGGGCGGAAGCTAGTGTTATTATAAATAAGACGAATGAAAGAGGTTCCGGTACCGACTTGGGAAAAGCTGATGTGTGGAATAATGGCATACTGATGTGTGGAATAATGGCATACTGATGTCTAGTATAGTACTAGTAACATTCGAGTTGCGATTACTCTATACTCTTTCGACTATTTGGCTATTCAGACGATAATCTTACGATATTTACATCACTTAAAGCAGAGAGAAGTGCGCCCAAATCGCTTTGAGAGAACATGCACATCATTCACTCGACAATTTGAGGATCCGTCTCACTACCAATAGCTGAAATAGAAACGTGCTGCTGACTTTTATACGAACTTTTTTGCTAGTTGGGTATCGAGTCTTCGCCATTAAAAGGCGCTGCGTGTGTATCTAGCATAATACTACAGTCTCAAAAATATTTAATCAATTATAATTGCACCGAGATAGTGACGAATGAAGACGAGGGCGGGGGCGCGGGGCCACGGTCCCTGACCAGCGCGGACGCATGGCGCAGTGTTTTTTCGCCCGGCCGTTCGGCCGTTCCTCGCGCTCCAGTCTCCACGCCTGCGTCCCACGAGCCGGCTACGTATCATAGAGCATGCTATGTACATATGCACTTTACATTATAAACTTAACAATCAACAAAATAAATTAAGTAGGATCAGTTAATTGTTACATTTGTACCACGGTCACACGGGAAGAGCAGCCTGAGCGGTGCGACAGCCCGACAGGGTGCAGCAAAGTGGTAACAGTTCAAAGCTCTGTTACGCTAGTAATACTTCACAATTTTAATAGTACCTGTACGCGAATATTTTTGAAAGCGAAAGAGCTCGTAGTAGGGTTTGTTGTTTGTCCGGCACGACGTCGGGCGGCCTGCGGCAGTGGGGCTCGCATGGATGTGCTGCTCCAACTGCTAACATCGTATCCGAGTTTATACAGGCTGGCTCTTTGACAGTGGTGCTAACCGCTGTGTTAGAAGCCTTTAGCCAAGGGTCAAGGGCTTTCCGAAATATTCATTACTTTAAAGCAACCTCATAGGCGTTAGGTTAAGCGAGGGTCATACTTCAAGAGAGACGGTCGGTAAAACTATATTCTAGAGTAGGTAATTCATGAATATGAGTTAACACACTGTGTGCCTCGTTCAATGGTAAACCAAATCTATCAGAATATACTTATACGGTGATACTTAACATTATTTGCTTTGCCTACCGGTCGTAAGGGTAAGTCGTCATTAAAACTAATTAACATTTATTTAAACAAATACAAAAATAAACATTTCCGATGTTCATATTTATTATGTTGCGGTCTTACTAATAAGCAATAGTCCTTGAATAACGTTAAGGAAATTACGCAGATACAATACACGTTATATGCAGGTACCAACACATAGGTACTGCGACCTGCTGCTGGTACTCAGAAAGTATCCCTGCAGGCAAAAACGAGACACAGTCGCGTCTTGTGACGCTTGATGTACTAGGGAGTGGGGACCCTAATCGTCATCTACAATCTATTCTATAAACTTTATAAAAGTATAACAAAACCTGGCGGGGACACACCGCCGAGGTGTCGTGAAGAAAGCGGCGCGGCGTTGTGATTGTCGTGAGTGAACGTCGTGGCGCGCCTACCGAAAATAAATAGTAACCACTCATATGGGCGCGTGTTTGCCGACGCTTTTTATGCGGCTTTCACCATTTTGAGAATTTATTTCGGAAAGTTGATGTATATTAGCAACATTCAATTTATCTTAGATGATATAGCAAAAAAAATCTATCGAAATTTAATGTACTGCTGTAAGACAGCAGAAGATTGAACCCGTGCGAAGCATGGCCGGGTCGCCAGTGAGTACCTATACACCTATAACCCTTGAAAGATAACTCATGTTTATTAAAAATAATTACGTATCGATGGCAATGTACAGTATGCCCGTATTCGTGAAGCTCTACATCTACTCCGTGCCACACGTCACAGCAACCTCCACTGCACAGGTGGGTAAGTAGTTCCTTGGCACTGTATGTTGGCCCCCGCTCTGAGGCAGAAAAGTGTAGAGAAGAACGGCATTCAGGGCGAGCAGCACTCTCCCACCGTACCACTGGTGCACTAGACAGTGGCCGCGACTTGCGACTGACGCTGCCCTGCAGACAGGAGCCCTACGACCGCGTCGCTCTATCACAATTTTAAAGCTATATAATATTAACAAGTCAATAGGCCACGCACACATTTCTCCTAGTTCAAATATTGAGCAAAATACAAAATGTGATAGAATGATTGAAACAATACATTTTAAGTACATGATATCCAAATTAAGTACTAAGTACATTATTTTATATTCGATCCACAGCCACTTTACACGCATGAATAAATTATTACATATTATCTTCATACACTATCATAGTAAATTATAAATTGTTCAGAAACGATTATAATTAACACCCGCTTAGACTTATCAACGGTCGCCCTCTGAGTCGATATACACACGGACGTAATATTATCGCGGCGTGATGTTGTCGCGCACGGGATCTTCAACTCTCGGTGTTGAACCGAGCGTTGAGAATCCAGCAGAGTGTCGACTCAAACTCAACAAGATCTAGTGCACGAAAAATAAATCTGTGTGTACGTCGACTAACTGCGCGAACGCACCCAGCGGTGACGGACAGCACATCTCTCGCTTGTCTAAAAAGAACCAACTGATTCTTTAGAGCTTAGAGCCAAAGATGTTATGACCTAGACTACGTCACAGCAACGCGGTCTCCAGTCAAGCGACCGCGAGGCCGGCTTGCCCAGAGAGTGAAGTCACAGCGCGTCGCGTCGGGCCGTTGCGGTGTGGCGCGCAATCTAGCCGGGCAGCGGCGCCTCCTCGTAGAAGTCTGGCTCGTCGTCCTTGTCGATATCTTTCTGGGCGCCATCCAACTACCAATTATACATTCATAGTTTAAAATTACTTGCACACTCGCGGAAATCGAAAGCACAACTGCATGAATGGCTGTGAACTGTGATGGTTACCGCTCTGAGTTGTAGCGGCGTAAACACGTAGCCCAGCGACATGCGCAGTGGCACCATCATGACCAGAAAGAAGGGCATCGCGAGCGAGAAGCGCGAAGACTTCACGGTGTACAGCACCGCCAACCCCGCCGCCTGGATGAGCGTGAACATGTGCATCTTCAGGGTCGGCACCTACGGAGAAACACTCCATGAGCGACGTCCAGATACACATTAGAAGAGGGAATGTGGTGAATACGGACCCGCCTGACGTAAGGAACTTGCGGGTGATGCTTGACGGGCTTGAACAGCAGGATGCAGCGGTCCCAGAACTGGATGCCGCCGAGCGCGGAGATGCCCATGTACAGGAACACGCCGAATAGCACGGCCATGGGCACTAGGCGCAGCCAGCGCGCTGCCAGCACCGACACGCCCACCAGCAACGCCACCAGCAGCGCCGTCAGCCGCTGCTCTGTAACACAAGCGCGCACGAGCACGTCTCTACATGCGATGATGCGACCACACTGTCATCGACGCCGAGCAGTGGCGAGCTGTCTACCCCGAGTGGCCGGAGCAAAGCCCCATCGGATACAAATTAACGCATGGTAAATAAATCAAAACAAAGTTTTCAAGGGACAGTCAGTTTCAAGATATTGGCAAGAAAAGTCATTTGAATTTTCCAAGTAGTTGAACTTCACATAGACGTAATAAAATCGCGGCGTGATTTTTTCGCGCACTGGAGTTTCAAATGCATAGTGCGGATAGTGCTAATTCTCGACGCGCTGAGGTGCTTGCTGTTGGATTCTCATTGCTCGGTTAAACACCGAGAGTTGGTAATCCAGTGCGGGATGACATTCCGTGTGAACGTTGACTTGGCTCAAACATTCTATGGTCCTCTTACAAATATAAATGTAAAAATTATGATGTGTAGCATCTGACACATACAATACAACACCCGACACGTTTGTAATAAGCAACATAGTACTATCCTCTCATATGGATTGGCATCAACTGAAGGCCAACTGTAACACCGTTCGCGCTTCCTGTTACACACCGTCTCTTTTCAGGATATCACAACTACAGATTGTAGGAGTCGAGGGGAACGATGTTACACATCAACAATAAAAGAGGAATTGTGCGTTTCGTGGTTAATTTCATTTCAGGATATTGAGTGGTAATAGAAAATGAGATCGGACCTTTAACCTCGACGATGTGCGGCTTGTCACCGGGCGCATGCGTGGTGGACATGATGGTGAGCGCGGCCACGTGGCTCACGGAGCGCACGGTGGCCACGCACTGCCACGGCGCGCCGAACAGCCCGCACATGGCGTTCACCGACGACATGATCACGATGTCCATGTGGAAGCCACTGCCCTTCTTCAGCTTGCGCTCCGGCTTGTCGATGATCAGCCTGCGCCACACACGAGTCAGTACGCACTCTCAACTGCTCGCAGTTACTTTAATTCGCTATGCATTCAATATTTTGACTGGCTCAGCTAACTAGTACAAGTTTATTACAAAAATTTGCTATAACAATATATTCGCATGATTACTCAAGGGGATTAAGAGAGCAGTGGCTTAGAAAAACATAGTACGGTGGCAATGGTCTTACTCAGCGATGTGCGTCTCCATGAAGACAATGATGTAGACCATGAGCGCAGGCAGCCCCATGGCGAAGGCGGCCCAAGCGGGGATGGTGCTGAGCCCGTCGTTGAGCGGCACAAACCACGAGCGCTGTGCCGTAGGGCTGAGCCCCTCGGGCACGCGCAGCGTCTCCGTCCACACGGGTACGGCGCACGACAGCCCTACCATCAGCACGATCGCGATGGGCACGCCGAAGTCACCGAGCGCGCGCCGCGCCTGTGACACACCAGTCGGTGAACACGGAACACCACCAACAGTACCTACGGTAGCTATGCGCTTCAGATCTGGGTGCGCTTTCTCGAAGTGCTTCATCGTTTTTTTTTTTTTTTAACTTTAAACTTGGGTTTGAATTATACCAGATAAACAAAATTCTCGAGATGTGTTGTCAATAGCAGACTTATTAAATACACTAGCAGCGCTCCGCGGTTTCACTCGCGTTGTTTCCGTTGCCGTGGGAATACGGAGATAACGGCCTATGTCACCTGGGGATAGTGTAGATTCCCAACAGTGAAATAATTTTTCAAATCGGTTCAGTAGTTTCGGAGCCTATTCAATGCAAATAAACAAACATACAATCAATTCTTTCCTCTTTATAGTATAAGTTTGCAAAACAAGGTTTTTCTTTAGGTATGGTTTAAACGGCTTATTCCCAAAGTACCTACTCCAAAAAGACTTCCCAAAGTGATCCATGAAAAATATAATAATTTTAATAAGGTTTCATTCTGTTCCATGATAATATTAAAATGTTCTCAAAGTAATCCACCGCATTTTAATCAAGAAGCTCATTTTATATGTATCGTATTATTATAAAAAGGTAGCTGACGTACGGCTCAAAAGCTTTGCAAATATATTTTTAAGTATTTATTTTTATTTTTTACAAGACTTATAATATAGTTCCGGGTACAGGACGTTAAAAAAATAGCACCATCCCATTTCTTCCCGTGGGTGTCGTAGAAGGCGACTAAGGGACTTACCAGAGAATGGGCAGCAGCGTTCTCTATGCATTTTGCCACCATACTGCGATACACCTGTTAACTTACAACACGGGTACATTCCAGATCGACGAGAAGATTACCGAACCCGAGAAAGAATGGAGCAGGTTACGGTGGGGTATAGTAGGATTATCTGAAATCCGAAGAGAGGGGGAGGACTCAATAATCCTCAAATCCGGTAACAAGGTGTCGGGTTTATTGTCCATAAGTCCCTTGTGGGCAACCTGGTGAAGATCGACAGTCATAAGTCATAAGTAATTTATTTCATAACAATATAGGTACATATTAGCTGAAGGTCATACAGGTCTACGCCCCGACCTCGTCACACCCCGACGATGAGGTGGAGACCATGTATGAGGGTATATCCAAAGACATGCATGGCTCTAAAACTCATTTCACCGTTGTCATGGGGGACTTCAACGCGAAACTGGGCAAACGGAACGATGATGGGCTGAGAGTGGGGCAATTTGGAGTTGGACATCGGAACCACTGGGGTCACTTACTAGCCAGTTTTATGGAAAAGGAAGGCCTCGTTATGATGAACCGTTTAGAAATAGGTTCAACTAAAAACGAGATTGAATACACTATGTCGACGAAGAAGCAAATATTCTCGCAAGCAATATGTCTCTGTGATCAACGCGGTGAAATCCGGAGTCGATCACCGCATGGTAAGAGTCACATTGAATGTTGATATTCAAAGATATCAAGTTGATATCAAGCTTCAAAGATGTCGGTTGATGAAGTCTACGCCCCGCCCAGCACCGATCCAAATCCAAAACCCCGAGAGCTTTCAGCTCGAACTCCAGAATCGTTTCGGGTGCTTAGGGAACTCTGTGGACGATTATAACGATAGGTTCGTGGAAACTGTCCATACGGTCGGGTCTAAGGTCTTCAAGACCCGTCGTACTAATGGCAAAAAGAAACTCTCTGATCCTACTCTGCAGCTAATGGAAAAGAGGCGTGAAATGATTCTGCAGTCTTCAGATGATGCGCTAAAAAAGTCACAGCTCAATAGCCTGATCTCTAAGCTGTATTGAATTTTAAATATGCATTGACGTTATAACAAAATGCTAAACTTTAATCTTTCTTTTAAGATTTTTGTGAACGACTGTAAAGAAATATGTATTTTGTAGGTAATTACGCAGATGGAGCAGTTTGAGAATTGATAACGAATAATCGGTGGATTACTTTGAGAATAATTTCAGATACCTATGGAGCAGAATCGTGTACAGGACTGCAACAACTATCGAGGGATAAAGCTCATGTCACATAGTATGAAGGTATGGGACAAATTAATAGAGAAAAGACTGCGAGAGGAGAGTGAGGTTACCCCAAACCAGTTTGGGTTTATGCCAGGTCGAGGAACAATGGACGCCACTTTTGCACTCCGCCAATTGTGCGAAAAGTACAGACGTGCACACAAGGACTTGCACATGGTGTTCATTGATCTGGAGAAAGCGTATGATAGGGTACCTCGGGATGTGTTGTGGTGGACCTTGAAAGAGAAAGGGTTGCCAGGGAAGTATGTAGAGTTGATTCGTGCTATGTATAGTCAACCTCGTACCTACGTCCGGTCGGCTGCAGGCAATACCGATGAGTTCAATGTGGCTGTAGGCTTGCACCAGGGATCGGCTTTAAGTCCTTACCTCTTCCTGTTGATCATGGACGCTCTGACGTCGGACATACAGGAGGAGGCATCCTGGTGTATGCTGTTTGCCGATGACATTGTTCTTTTCGGTGAAGATGTGTCCGAGATCCAGAGCAGATTGGAGAAGTGGCAACAGAAGCTGGAGAATGTTGGCTTGAAAATCAGTAGAACCAAAACTGAATATATGTTCTGCGATTTCGGCGGTCTCTCCAGCTCTGGAGCCATAGCGCTTGATGGCGTGCTTCTCCCAGTCTGCTCCGAGTTTCGGTATCCCGGTTCACTCGTGCAAAGCGATGGCGAAATAGATCGGACGGTTAGGCACAGAATTAACACCGGATGGATGAAATGGCGGCAGGTCACGGGAACCATCTGCGACTCCCATATTCCCCTTAAACTTAAGGGGAAGATATATAAAACCATAGTAAGACCTGCCGTCTTGTATGGGTCGGAATGGTGGGCCACAAAAGAGATGAATGAAAGGCAATTGCATGTAGCCGAGATGAGAATGTTAAGAGGAATGTGTGGTGTTACACGAATGGATAGAATAAAAAATGAGTACATAAGAGGAAGCCTGAAAGTGGCACCGATAAATGAAAAGTTGTGTGGAAATCGGTTGTCATGGTATGGGCATGTGATACGGAGGAATGAGGAAAATGTCGTGAGGAAAGTTTTGAGTATGAATGTCGATGGCTATAAGAGTAGGGGGAGACCAAAAAAACGATGGATGGACTGTGTGAATGATGATATGGTTAGAAAGGGTGTGACTACGGATATGACTACTAATAGAGAAGTGTGGAAGAAAAAGACATGTTGCGCCGACCCCAAATAAATTGGAATAAGGGCAGGAGAATGATGATGACCTATGGAGCAGAATCGGAACAAAATAATAAGTATTTTTACATAAAAGATTCCATGGAGTAACTTGGGAATGAATATATGAGATTCTTATCTTTTTAGAACAAAAGAATGGAGCACTTTGGGAATAAGCCGTTTAAAACATCGAGCCTGTTTTTGAAACGAGAACCTAATTGAAATCGAAATACAGCTCCTTTTTCAAAACTGACAACTTAGTCCAGTGCTAAGTTGTGATTTTTGTATTAAGACCTTTACCCAAATAGAAGAAAAGTTGTTAATGCTAAAACTAATGCCCATTTTCACCGACATCCCCTAAGTCATCCCATAATAATGGTTAGGGGGCTGTTAGAAGGTGGTTTCTGTTACACCAACAGTAAGGGGTCAGTTAAACGTTAAAAGGTCCCCTAAATTAAGGTAGTCGAAATGTGGACCCATAAACCGACACATACATATGTAGCCAGGCCCACCAGCGGTGAGCCTGGCTAAAAAGCACGCTGTTTCTCCAGGCATCGTGTCCGACAGAGGTAATATCAGTGATGAGCAGTGAGACGCTAGTCTACACACGCACAACGTTATTGAGTGTGAGAGATTCAGGATCATTTATATTAAAACAGGCCGTAAAAAATTTGGAAAAGTCCTTAGGAAGATCGAGTTTTATGAAAAAACCACTACATACTCGTAAATCAATGACCAAAGAACTTTTCGATATTTCAGCTTTGTCGGTACCGACTTAGGTTTAACAATAGATTTAAAAAAAAAATGGGTCATATCTTTTTGATGTCTTTTTAGAAAAAGCCAATACCGCTGTACCGCGCCTTAGGAAGGCGCGCGGCGTGACGGGGGGGACCATCGGCTGTTGCGCCTTGCCAGTCCATACGGTAGTATCTCTATGTAGTTTGTGATCAGTCCGCCGTCAACGCTCATGGCGGTCGCTAGTGTTATTTGTGTCGGACTGTCTATGTCAGAAGCACATGAGATAAATATTCAAGATGGGTCATGCGTTATCTCGTGATGTTAATTAAGACCGTAATTTTTAAGGTGGCCGAATATTTTAAGAAAAGAAAAGCAGACAAAGAAAGCTTTGAATTTAAAAGTGATGCGAATATTGCCAAAATCGTTGCGGAGGCTACGGGGTACGGCGAAAAAACCGTGAGAAATGTAATTAAAGCGAGTAATTCATCAATTGAAAATTCAAACCGATTAATATTTCAATCGCCAAAAAAAAACAAAAGTTATAAAGAAAAAACATGTTGTAGATGATTTTGACTTAGGAGTGATCAGAAGAAAAAACCATCAGTTTTACGAATTCGAAAAAAAACACCAAGTGTCAGTAAGTTACTATCAAGTTTGAGACAAGATGGCATATTGAATTGTGGACGAGAATTTTTAAGAAAACTTCTAGACACAAAATGGGCTACCGTTTCTGAAAATGCAAATCGAAGAGACATCTCCTTATAGAGCAGCCTAATATTACGGCGTGGCGGAAAAAATACCTTACACAAATCAGAAATTACAAAACGCAAAACCGCAACATATATTTCCTTGATGAAACACATCAACGCCAGTCACCATGTCAGCAAATGTTGGCAATCATCGTCAGAACCCGGAATTCATGCTGATATTGGGAAAGGACGGCGTTTGGTAATTCTTCACGCTGGGTGTCGAAATGGCTTGCTTGATGGTGCATTGACTATATTCAAATCACAAGCTAAAACCGGCGACTATCATGGAGATATGAACGGGCCTACTTTTTAAAAGTGGGTGGATGAAAAGTTAAAAGATAAGTTGCCGCCGTTTTCTGTTATTGTGATGGACAACGCGTCTTACCACAGCGTTCACGTTGAGAAGAAGCCAACTATAGCAAGCCTCAAAAGTGAAATACGGAACTGGTTGCTGCGCCACAATGTATAATTTTCAAAAACCATGACAATGGCTCAACTGCAACTGCTTATCAATAATACATAAAAAGAACCCGTGTACAGAATTGACGAACTCCTGAAAGCCCATGGACACACTGTTTTTGCGTTTACCCCCGTAACATCCAGATTTGAACCCAATAGAGCTGGTCTGGGCTAATATTAAAAACAACATAGCCCAAAACCATATTAGTTCTTCTCTAGACGAAAAGAAAAACTTATTGAATAAATTGTTTTCGGAATTCACTGAGGAAAAATGGCAGAGATGTGATGACCATGTCCAGAAAAATGAAAATAATTACTGGTATCGCGATAGTAGGTTCGATAATATTATCGATCCATTTATAATAAAATTGCAAGACTCTGATTCAAGTTCCGATGGCGAAATGGAGGGTGAAGTTGATGGCGAAATGGAAGATGAAGTTGATGGCGAAATGGAAGATGAACTTGAAGCAGAATCTACGTCAGAATAACTTTGTTAATTTAGTATATATAGAGGATGTTCATTGTTAAAAAAAATTATTAAGTGTTTCTAAACGGATTGAAGTGATAAGTTTATGAACGACAGATTGAGTGAAGGGATTAGAAAAAAAATTAAGATGTAAGATAGACGTTATGAGAGCGAGCTAATTAAAGTGAAATTAAAATAAAAAAAGAAGTAACAAATAGAAGAAACGTTTTATTTAATTTAGACCCTATCCTACAAAATCTCGTCCGGGATATAGGGTCTAAGTGATTAGTGATTACGAAGATTTTCTACGTGTTGAACAAAAGAAGTGACCGCGTGCGCGCATGCACCGGCTAATTCATAACCTCACCACGAATTACGATTTTAAAGGTGCGAAACGAAGACAAGAAAAAAACGATGGCTGACGACGCTAAGAAGAACAATGAAGACTTATTCAGGGCCATCGATTGTATACCCAAGTTCGCAGGAGATGATATGACGTATTCCTCCACGAAGTGGATTCAAGATTTAGACGATAATTCGGAGATATTCGGGTGGAGTTCAAAATCTAATAATCGCCCGACGTAGTTTATCCGGCACGGCGGAACTATGTCTGAAAACAGAAAAGGCGTTCAAAACGTACGATGAAATCAAGGCGGCACTGCTCAAATCATTTCCTGAGACAGTGAATAGCAATCAAATGCACGAGGTAATGAGCACGCGACAGAAACAAGCAAACGAGACATTTTATGCTGGTTATGAAGCAGCTGGGTAAGCGTACAAAGTTCCCAGACTACGTAGCGATTCAGTGTATAATAGATGGAATCTCAGACTATGAGTCAAATAAGCTACTATTCTACGGGGTCACATCGTATTCAGTGTTGAAAGAAAAAATAGTTCTGTACGAAACTTTTAAACAAAAAGCTAAGAAAACCGATTCCACGAGGCAGCGTGTTAAGCCGGCTAAAGCGAAGCCGCAAGGGAAACACGAAGTTAAATCAGTAATGAATCGCTGTTACAAGTGTGGTGAAAAAGGGCATGTGGCGAGTTCCTGTTCTAAGGGCGTTAAATGCTTTAGATGTAATGAGTTTGAGCATATTGGTCCGGAATGCAAGGCGGCGAGCACATCTAACGAAAAAAAACCTAGAAAATCATTACACAATCATGGCGGCGCAACGAAGTCGGATCGGTGGTCGATGTTCGTTCAAAATCAGTCAGGGAGCGCTGCGAACGCGGATGATGACGACGACAGTGCGGAAGAGCTAGTGAGTGAACCGATATCAAACGTTGGTCAGTGCGAATCGCAGTTCATTCATTATGTAGGTGACAGTGACATGAGTGACTTCTGTCATCAACGTCAAAGCATACTGAATGTAAACAAAGGTGACCCAATAATAAATAAAAGCATAAACGTGTTAAAATACGTGACGGTGAATTGTTTGATTGACACTGGTAGCGATTTAAATTTAATTACGTTTGAGTTGTTTTCGAAGTTAGATAGTGTATGCTAACCCGAGAAGATGTTACTGACTGGCTTGGGATCTTGTAAGGTGCTTTCAATTGGTAAGTTCGACACAGATTTAGTTATTGATAATCATAATTACAATATTAGTTTCTATATAGTATCTGCTAACGTGATACGTGATGATAATTTAGGTAAGCCGTTTTTGGTGAACAGTTATTGATAAGGGTTCAGTTGAGATAAGGCCTCAGTTTTACGATATTTCATATCAAAATGTTATTTGCATGTTTTCTAGCTATGATGATCAAAATTCAACTGTGCAAGAAATTATAGATAACTACAAACCGTTGAAGACTAAAGATGCACTTATTAAGTTAAAGATAGTCTTGAAGGATGACATACCAGTTACTCAGCGACCGAGAAGATTAGCTTTATCACAGAAAGAAGTGGTTAAGCATCAAATAGAAGATTGGTTTTCAAAGGGTTTTATTCGTCCAAGTTATTCCGAATATGCAAGTCCTCTGGTTTTAGTGAAGAAAAAGGATGGGAGTACACGAGTGTGCGTGGATTATAGGAAGATTAACCAAAAAATGGTGAAAGATGAATATCCACTGCCCGTGATCGAGGATCATATAGACAAATTGTGTATGGTGAAAGTGTTCAGTACTCTTGACCTAAAGAATGGATTTTTTCACTTGCCGATAGAAGAGTCTGTTAAGTATACAGCTTTTGTGACGAGTAACCCTGAAGGCCAATTTGATTTTTTAGGAGCACCCTTTGGTCTTTCCATCTGTCCGAAGTACTTCACACGATATATTAACATCGTATTCGCTGATTTAATTAGGAATGGAATTGTGTTGATATTCATTGATGATATAATAATTCTTTCTGAAGATGAAGAAGATGGAATAATAAAACTTAAAGATGTATTGAAGATGGCAGCAGAATATGGACTTGAAATTAATTGGAAAAAATCTCAGATACTTCAAAGGTCGGTTGAATATTTGGGGTATATTGTTTCTAATGGAACAATTAAACCTTCTACTGAAAAGACTAAGGCAGTTATGACATATCCAATACCTAAAAGTTTAAAAGAAGTACACAGCTTTGTAGGATTGACTTCATATTTTAGAAAGTTCATTCAGAATTATGCATTAATTGCAAAGCCGTTGTCAGACTTATTAAATAATGGTGAGTATTGTTTTGAAGGTATTCACATACAAGCTTTTGAAGAATTAAAATCAAAATTATGTTGTGAACCTGTTTTTAAGATATTTGATGTACAAATGTCAACCGAATTACACACAGACGCTTCCAAACATGGCTATGCAGCGATATTCCTAAGGACGGTAATTTGCATCCAGTCCACTACATGGGTAGAAAAACGACAGATACACAACAAAAGTGCAGCAGTTATGAGCTCGAAGCTTTAGCGGTTATTGAGGGAATCAAAAATTCCGAAGATATCTAATGGGAAAACATTTTAAGATAGTGACGGATTGCGAAGCATTACAGAAAACCTTTAATAAGAAAGATGTCCCAGCAAAAGTAGCTAGATGGATACTGTATTTACAGGATTTTAATTATTCAATCGAGCATAGAACAGGGGATAAGCTGAAACATGTTGATGCCCTAAGTAGGAATATATGCTTTGTTAATGTTGAACTACATGCCAGGATAAAGAAAGCGCAAGAAGAGGATGATGGATTAAAGATTATAAGAGAAATTCTTGAAGAAAGAGAATATGAAGATTACACAGAATAAAAGAATTTAGTGATACCTGAAATTATGGATTTGGAAATGATTAAGAGAGCACATGGACTTGGACATTTTGGGAAGAAGAAAACTAGGGATATTCTGGAAAAGGATAATGATCCTTTTCCAGAATATCTCTAGTTTCACATCACAAAATTAGACAGTAAAATTGATAAGGTCATTTCTATGTGTGTACCATGTTTATTGGCCAGCAGGAAATCTGGGAAAAAGAAGGCTTCTTAAATCCAATAGACAAAGCAGAGTTACCTTTAAACACTCTACACTGTCATCATTTACCTTTAGACGCCACAAAAAAAAAAATGTGTAATTACATTCTAACGGTAATCGACGGCTATACTAAGTTTGTTTGGATCTATCCTGTCAAGACAGTAACGTCAAAAGAAACTGTTGAGAAATTGAAGTTGCATCAGAAAGACTATGGTAACCCGCGGAGAATAATCACCGACCGGGGAACAGCATTTACTTCAGGTGAATTTCGGGAATATTGTAAAGTGGAAGAAATTGAACAAATCACTATCACAACTGGAATACCTCGGGGGAATGGTCAATAAAACTGTAGAAAGGATGAACCGTATTATTATTTCTACTTTAACAAAGATGTTTATAGAAGAGCCTGGTCATTGGTTTAAGTATGTCAGTGAACCTCAGAGAGTCATAAACAGTACATATCAACGATCAATCAATACTACACCATGTGAATTGTTAATTGGTGTTAAACTGAGAATGAAAGAAGATAAGAAGATATTAGAGTTCTTAGAAGAAGAAAATAGGATGGAGTTTATGCATTTATAAAAGAGATGAATCAAGAAGAGAAGCTAAGGCACAGATATTAAGAATACAGGAAGAAAACCAAAGAACATTCAACAAGAAACGTAAAGAAGGAGAGAAGTACAAGCAAGGTGATCTAGTTTCGATACAAAGAACGCAATTTGGGAATGCCTTGAAATTAAGACCAAAATTCTATGGACCCTATAAAGTCACTAAAGAACTAGGAAAGGAAAGATATGAGGTAGAGAAAATAGACAGAGGTAAGGAGGAGCCTATACGAACAACGTCAGGTGTGGACTACATGAAGAGGTGGCCTTAGCTCAACTGTACCTTTTTTAGATTCAAATAGTAAAAACAACAAAAAAATGTAGTTATGGTATGATGGTGGGATATGCAGTGTATTTCATAACAATACAATTAATTAATAACTAAACTATGTCTAACATAATGATGTGTACAACCTTAATTGTTTTATTTTATGTCAGGCCACAGTAGGCTTAACGTTTTTTTTGTATTTGGTAGTTATAAGCTTTTCTTTCTGTATGTAGTAAATAGTTTTCTTAAGAATAGTGCTGACTGTGTGTCTCATACTGTAGTTTGTAAGTATACCTAATTAAAGTATAAAAGTAGTATTATATTGTCTGTTACTTCTCTAGATTGAGATAAGAGTAAATTTTATTTGTAACCAACTTTTCTTATAAGTAATTTAAAGTAGATGCAGTCTAAGGTTAGACTGATTGACAGGAAGGCCAAGTTGTAGGATGTTCATTGTTAAAAAATATATTAAGTGTTTCTAAACGGATTAAAGTGATAAGTTTATGAACGAAAGATTGAGTGAAAGTGTATGAGAGAGTGAAGTGTGAAGAGATTCGGAAAAAAATTAAGATGTAAGATGGACGTTGTAAGAGCGAGCTAATTAAGGTGAAATTAAAATAAAAGAAGAAGTAACAATTAGAAGAAACGTTGTTTTATTCCATTTAGACCCTTTCCTACATACCTATATTACGTTATTTGTTTGTAAATTTAAACAATTTTCAATAAAAAAAGGTCCGATTTGAACTATAAGTTAGTTATTATTCATCACCTGCCTATTTTTAGTAAAAAATACTATATTTCGGTTATATTTAATTAACTCAGTATAATATATGATATATAGTTAAATTAAATGAAATATTTAGGTATTATTATTTAATTAATTTCCTATTCTATTAAATAATTTAAAACGTAAGCCTGGCGTGCCTTAGAACTGTAAACTGATATCGTAAGATCTATACGACAATATCGATCTCATGTGAACTCACACTCTTTCCTTCCCGGCCCCCACCTCGCCGCGCTTTCCTTAGGCGCGGTACAGCGGTATCGGTCAAACTATACCCAAATAATGCAGCCCACTATACATTTTCGAACAGTGGAGTAATACACTCCCGAAGTTTTAATGGAAAAAATGTCGACGAGATTAACCATAATAAACTCTTTGCAAATAAATGCAAACAAAAACAAATCTCACGTAACGACGTCACAAAAGAAATAAGTGTCAAATACAAATAACATTACAGGTAACCCGTGACGTTCCGTAATGTATATGTCATCGTATTATTGTGAACACCGTTAGTATAGACTCTATCTCACTAGATTATAAACAGTTGATAAATTGTGAATTGCACCATACTGTTTATCGACCGAATAGGTTAGGTTAGAATTGCGACCAACAGCATGCGAGCCGAGCGAGCGAAGCGAGCGGTGCCGTGGCAACGGCCAGCGAGCGCTACTTCCAAGTTAGTGGCAGTTACTTGACTATTTAGTAATAGCGCAAGGTACTATCCGTCTTGATACCAGTTCACTTCGATATATTTATAATCTACCGAAAAATAATGCGTTAAATTGTAAGCAGTATGTTACGGTTCACAATCTTTCGAGAGTTCACAATCTCGTGAGATAGATTATAATGTAACGGTATATACAATTTTATGGTGACACGTATACACAGAGTAGATAAGCAAGAAAACATGAAATTCATTCGAAAAATGAATGAATTAATATTTATTATTGCTATCAAAACACGATTTATAAATATCTGTATCCATATTTAGTGTATGCTTTAGAGAATTTTGTAAAAACTATTTTGCTACAAAGTATCTATATGTTCATAGACGAATCATTCGCTATTATCGAAAACAAAACGTCACATAGATATGTGTCCCCAGTTAGGAGGAAAATTTTTAATTAAAAATTTAAAAAACCCCCGACTCTAACAAAAACTCTAAAAAGTAAAAATAATAATTTTTATAGGCCTTTTAAGATGAAGGTAATATTTTGATCAAGACATTGTCAAGGCGGGGGACGGCTAATGAAAATGGCCGTCCGACTAGGCCTCTGTTTGATGTTTTCATTGACTGTCCCCCGACTTTCCTCTTTATTTTTCCTCTTTAAAATAATAGTATAGATAATAAAAAAATGTAGTAATATAATAATATAACACGTGATAAACAATAAAAAAAAAAACGTTTACATCGTTTTGGTGGTAAAAAGCAACAAACAAAAAGAAGTGAAATCCCAGCCAAGACGAGGCCACATGACTCGCACTGTCAAAAAGTTATCAGGTGGCCAAATCTCGTAATTAAATGTAGTCGCAGTGTCATCTCGGTGACAAGCAAATATCAAAAACTTGTCAAAAATGTATGCAAACTCGAGGTATTTTTGACAGATCGACACTGAGTCCAGACTGTGAACGTTCTTAAAATTACGAGAATTACCCCTCTGATTTCATGTAGAGCCAAGCTTCTAACTCGATACGCCCTAACTCTACAAGGCCTAACTTCACAAACTCTACACCTTAGTCAAAATCAGTTTTTATTAACTGTGGATAATTTTTCACTTTACGCCCATGTGTTTAGCGCCGCGAATTGAATATCAAACAGTGTTTTGTCAACGTGCTGAGATGCACTTGGATTCTCAATGCTAGGTTCGGCACCGAGAGTCGAAAATCCTGCCACTATATTTTTACGTCTCACAAGTGACGAGCGAGGGTATACTCACGCTGCGGCCGAGGAACTTGCCGTTGCGGAAGATGCGTAGGTAGTAGGCGATGATGAAGGTAGAGAGCGTCAGCATGGTGCACCACAGCGCCGTGTTGGGCTGCGGCGGCATGGCGGCGTGCGCGGGCGCCGGCAGCGCCGACAGCGCCGCGCTCACGTTGCCTGCCACAACTGTAGCACACGCACCGATTATGAACATCACGTTAATTTTTTACCCGACTGCGCCAGAAGAAGGGTTATGTTTTTCGAGTGTATGTTGGCACGCTCTGTAGCCTAAACGGCTTGATCGATTTCAGCTTGAGAGGTGCCGTTAGATTCGTCTTAATTGGGAGAGTGAACCTGGGTTTATCAAAATTGATAAAAATTGCAGATTTTTGGCGCCTTAATGTGTTTTAAAAAAAAAGACTCAAAACCTCTTGTGTGAGTATCAAAATAAAGGGTTTCATAAATAGGTCTCGTTAACGTCAAAACTAATTATAAAAACTAAAAACTGAAATGAAAAACCCGACTACCTAAAAAGTGAACTTTAATATTAAAAAAGATGGAAACAAGAAACTTGTTTTAAACAATGTAGAGGACACAAGAGTGGGAGTAGCTGTCCAAATATACCTGACAGAGTAGAGTTGTTGAGAAGTGTGGAGTTGTCCAGCAGCGTTGGGTCAACATCAACGGAGGCGACGAGGGCCGTGCCATTGTCGGGCGCATAGTAGTGCACGCCCAGCGGGTGCGCGCGGAACACATTGATGAGGCTCGTCACCGGCTCGCCGATGAAGATAAGCGAGATCAGGAACGCGAAGATGTCTTCCGTGAACCTGCACAATACCGTACTCGTTAATGCTACCGGCCCTGCAAGTGTTTGAGGATTGTTTGCAGAACCCTTCATCATCATCATTTCACCCGCATGACGTCCACTACTGGACATAGGCGTCCCCCAAGCTACGCCACTTCGACTGTGTCTGTGCTTCCCCGTAGAGACCTTTCTACTACGTAAAAAAAATCGTTTGTTTTTCAAGCGCCCTTGTCTATCTCGTATTCACACATAACATCACGCCTTGTCTATCTCGTATTCACACATAACATCACGCCTTGTCTATCTCGTATTCACACATAATATCACGCCTTGTCTATCTCGTATTCACACTTAACATGACGCCTTGTTTCCCTCAAGGAATGTGCTGAAGTGTACCTATAGTACACCCACATTGTGCCAGTTATGTTTAAGTCCAATTATGTAATAGGGGGCGAGCCTACTGCCATCTACCGGGCACTAATCAAGACTCCAGGTGGAAACTGCTACTGAGAAATTCCAGATGGAAAAACCCGATAACACTTTGTCCGACCAGCGATTGAATCCGATTAGCTAAAGTACATCCATCTCTTATGGGGTAGGTTAGGTTAGCTATATTGCAATTAAATGAAAGGAAATTTAAAACTCATAGTATAATATAGGTATTACAAATTAGAGGATTATATCCAAATATGAATGCTTGGAAACATGCTGGTCCTGATCCATAGGAAAATTTAGAGTCTAGATAAAATCAAACTGGTTGCTAATTAAATTGTATAATCTATACACCATGACATTTTAGTCGTCTTACAACGGCAGCCCACTTCATGTATCTAATGACTACAACACATTTAAATATCGTCCCAATCTTAAAATTAAAATATTTTTTATCAAATTGGAAAATACCCTATTCTCCAAATGGAACATTTAACAATAAGCAAAATAATTACAACAATTCGAACAACAAAAGCGACGGAAATAGAGCAGTTGCGAAATCAGGTTCCCAGGTGTTAGGTATCAAGAGACGACGATGCAAGGGACTCATCTTTGGAGTGGGGCAAAAGGAAAACAGTTGCAAGGGGATGATTGACGTCAGGTGGCGTTGCAACGTAAACAAAGTTTTTGATTGTGCTCTCGAAAGTTATAGTTTTAAAATTGTTAAAGGTATCTAAAAGTTCATAAATAGTACATATAAGTGGAAAAGGACTCGTAAACTAACTATTGAAATGTTATCAAAGACGTCCGTATAGTGAAAAACTATAAAAGTGATACGTAAAGGAGACAAACCAGTGACTTGCAAATTAACGGCGAATCAGTGATAAATTCAAAAATAAGCAATATCTTTAATATAAGAGGTCTCCAAACCAGTGAAATAAAAGAAATATCAAGTGAAATAGAAGTTATAAACCGATTCATCCTAAAACTCAACAAAAATATCAATAACTTCGTTTTTTATTTGAAATTAGTTGAAAATCACGCCATCTCTTGGACAAGTTACAAACTGACATGACAGTAATCGATACCAAAGACAAAGCAACTGTGACATTACAATAAAATTACTCATCATAAACATCTCAAGTAGCGACACCTATTGACGGCGAAATAAGAATACCAGATCAACACAATACGACCAGCTATTTCATTACGAAATTCAACGTACACATAGTCAGTTGGCGTATACAACAGACTGAAGTGCAATCAGTTGTGGTTCGTATCTCACCACACGAAATAATTTTAGTAAAACAATGAATTTTCTGGAGAATATTACGTTCCGTCGCACGCGCACCCGCTCAGAACCAGAAGATGACAGCAACATTTCTCATAATATAACAATAAATAGCATGCCCGACATGTCTGAGGACGAAGATGACTCACAAGTCAAAACACTAAAAAATAAAATTGAGCGACTGACATTGCAATTAAATAGTGCGCAAAATGAAATTGAGTCACTATCACTTGTGAATAGTAATCTGAAGATACAAAACGATGAACTAGCTAGAAAAAACGAAATCCTCAAAAAAATTAACAGTCCTGCTAAATTAAGACCAACACCAAAGAAAACTAAAAACCAACGTACACAAAACAAAGAGACACAAACGGAAAATATAAATTACTTATCCGAAAACAAAAATGATAACACAGATACAAGTGAGATAACACAAAATATTTCTCATACTACACCAGTACCACCGCTAAACAGAACCCACAGCAAGCAGACTATAATTACAAATAAACCAAAAATATATTTATTAAGTAGTGAAACCTCAAATAAGCTATATACCGCTACAGAAAAAACTAACCTGTGTGACTACGACATCTGTCACTACCGTAAACCAAAATGTGGAATAAAGCAAATACTCGAGAACATTGAAGGAAAAGTTCAGAACCTAACAAGCAAGGACTACTGTATTATTTACATCGGCGAAGAGGATTTCCGAAGAACGCAAAACTACGTAGAACTAGTTTTGTTTATTAGAGAAAAATTAACTTCACTTACCCACACGAATATAATTATTTGTCTACCGACTTATAAATTTAAATTTATTAATAACTATTATGTAGAACAGTTAAATTGTGGCAATACTCTGTACAATAGTAGAATAGAAACATTTAACAACCTTTTAACTATGGACACACAGACATTCAATTACGCATACCTATTGGACTCAAACCTAAATCTTTCTTTTGACTATGATATGTATAATCAGCGCACGGGCGCACTGAATAGTAAAGGCACGAATGTAGTGGTATCAGACCTACAGGATCTTATTATGGCAATAAGCAATCAAAACAATGAAAATTTGATGGTAGGGATTTCACAGTCGGACATAACAGAAATATCTACGGACCCTCCACCACAAACTAGCCCTAAGTTTTTTCTTCAATAAAATCACATCAACAGACAGTACACAAAGACAAAACAGTACACAGACGCATTCATGCAATAATATTAACATCTTATACCAGAACATACAAAGTCTAAAAAATAAGCGTTACCTAATGGAAGCAATTACGGATGAACATAAAATGGAAGCGCTTTGTTTTACGGAAACATGGATTACAGAATCCAAAAAAGATCTTCTTCAGTTGGACGGGTATACTGTAGCCGCCAAATACTGCCGCCCAAATCATTCGGGAGGTGGTGTATGCATATTTTTAAAAGACGGTATTGAGTTCAAAGAAAGACATGATTTAACGGAAATGACGAATGAATTTATATTTGAAACATGTGCAGTAGAGATTCCTAAATTGAATCAATTACTAATTGTTATTTATTGGCCACAAAAAAATAGGGAAACTGAAATATTTTATACATCCTTAGAAAAACTTCTACTAAAAATCAATATAAAGGACAAGCGTAAACAGATATTTATAGGCGGGGATTTCAACGTAAATATCCTTGAGAAAAGTCGTCATTCATTTAATCTTTTACATACAATGACTAGGTACAACTTTCGACAACTAGTAACGGAACCTACCAGAGTAACAACCTCAAGCTCGACATGTATTGACCTGGTATTTACAAACGAACACGCCAAATTCTATCTTGAAGTAATGGAGCTTGGACTCTCAGACCACAGAGGAATAGCAATCACTGTACCTACCCGCATTCCGATGATTAATAAAAAGCAAATATCCACCTTAAAGAGGATCTATAGTAAACAAAACATAGACTCATTTAAAAAGGAACTAAATAAACTTGACTGGAGTAAAATAATAAATGAAAACCAAAATATTAACATAAATTATCTGTCATTTCATAACACCTTACAAAACATTTTAAATCAGTGTATACCAAAAAAAGACGTAAAAATAAAAAACAGGACATATAAGACATGGTTGACAACTGGACTAAGATTAGCATGCAAACATAAAAGACAACTAAAGGCATTAATGACTACAACTAATAACAATATATTACAAAAGTACTATAAACGTTATGAGAAATTACTTAAGAAAACAGTAGCCCACTCAAAAAAACTGAACTACATAAGAATAATGAGTAAATCTGAAAATAAAACCAAAACAATGTGGCAAATAATAAAGGAGCGTACAAATAAAAATAAAAAATAATCTACTAATAACATAAAATTGCGTGTGCAAAATACGGTGACAGAAAACGCGACTACCATTGCCAACGCTTTCAATAGTTATTTTGCTTCAGTGGGAAAAACAGATACCGCAAATGGGAACACTTTTCCAAGTGGCCGCCCTACGTCCTCTCAAAGCGAAAACTCCATCTACCTAAGACCAGTTGACCCTAGCGAAATTATGTTTATTATAAAAAAATTGAAAAACAAGCGCAGTTATGGCCATGACGAGCTACCGCCTACACTTATAAAAGCTTGCGCTGAAGAGCTAACGTTACCCCTAACCTATTTAGTCAATCAGTCTTTGGATGAGGGTTCGGTCCCTGACTTGCTAAAAGTATCAGTAGTAAAACCTATTTACAAGAAAGGAGACCAGACTGACACCAGTAATTATAGGCCGACTTTCGCAAAAATATTGGAGACTGCGATGTCCAAGCGACTTTACTCATATTGTGAAAGATATAAGATATTCGACGACAGTCAAAACAGGTTCAGGAAAAATAGGTCTACAACTTTGGCTATATTCAAGTATATCCAGGAAGCTTTAAACATAATCAGTAACAAAAAGTACGCAGTAGGGATTTTACTGGATATGAGCAAAGCCTATGACAGAGTTTCATACGAAATCCTACTTAGTAAGTTATATGCAATAGGCGTTAGAGGTACAGCATACAAGTGGTTCTCGTCGTACCTACAAATTAAAGAACAGTTCGTAGAGGTTGAACATAGGGATCAACACACTGGCCGAATAACACGCGTAAGATCTGATAAAGTGAAAATAACAATGTCAATACCTCAAGGCAGCGTTTTAGGATGCTTATTATTCCTAATTTATATTAATGACCTACCAAAAGAAATTGACGCTCAAAGTATCTTATTTGCTGACGATATTTCTATAATTTTTCCATACACTAGTGGTGAAAACTTAAACTTAAACTTAGACGATAAGCTCTCGAAAATAATATCATGGTTAAAAGATCATAACTTAGAATTAAACTTTGACAAAACAAAAATAATGCAATTTAGACCATATCAAAAGCGTAAATTGGACATAAATTACTCGTATAATAATATACAGATACAATGCATAAATGAGTTTAAACTGTTGGGTTTGTCTATAGATACCAATATAAACTGGAAGGCTCATATAGATGCAGTGACAAATAAGCTTGCTAGCTTTATATATGCCCTAGGAGAGCTTAAAAGAGCTACAGATTTTAAAACTGCTCTAACAGCATACTATGCTTACGCATACTCCTGGTTAAATTACGGAATAGTGGTATGGGGAAATAGTGTAGACAAACAAAGGCTCTTTATTCTACAAAAAAAATGTTTACGAATTCTTGCCAATATAGACAACACGGAAAGCTGTAGGCCATTCTTTGTTAAATATAAGGTCCTTACACTAACAGGCATCTACATATTGGAAGTAAGTAAATTTGTACGAAAACACCAATCACTATTCCCACTCACTAGAACCCTCCGTCCACAAAGTCGCAGTGATAGGCGCCAAAACAAGAATGAATTAGCCCTACCAAGCTCCACATTAGGTATGTTCCATTCAGGACCTTTAGCCATGTGCGTAAAAATATATAATAAGCTTCCAAACTCAATTAAAGACATAGAGTTCGAAAATAAATTCAAAACCAGCCTTCAAAGACACCTTACACTAAAATCATACTACACTCTAAAGGAATTCTTTGACGATAATGATAAGTAAATTTTGACATTAAAATTCATAATATAAATATATCATTCACAATTTTTGACTTAATACTATTATTCTGGTTTGACATTAAGCTTTATGATTATTATTATTGAAGGGAATTCTTGGACGATAACGATCGATAAATTTTGACATTCAAATCCTTATTATATACATCACTGAATATTGTTGACTTACTACTATTATTCTAGTTGACATTGCCTATGTTATTTTATGATTATAGTTATAATTATTTGATTATTTTTAATTGTCTAACTTATTTTACCTATTAATGGAAATTATGACCAAATAACTGTTTACCAATACTTTATCATTATGTTAAAAAAATATTATTGTCTTTCTGCACTGTGGGTTTCTTTCAATTCATTTACATTTATTATGTACTGTAGCATGCCAAAACACATGTATATATTGCTGTGCCCTAACAGGGTCAATGTATGAAACAAATATTATTGTAACATCTTGTACACTACATTGAATGCAATAAATGATGATTATGATTATGATTATGATTATGCATATAATGTACTTTTACGGACAACAATGTTGATTTGAATCTGATGTGCTCATCATGAACGAACTTAATAAAAGTCTGCCAAACCGAACATTCGGTAAACCAAATTTGACTTACATTAAAAACATTAACTTAGCTGACCCGGAATTCTACAAAAGTCGACCAGTTGACTTGCTTTTCGGGGCGGATATTTATGCTAACATTATGCTAGCCGGGATTATCAAAGGAGTACATGCGCAACAGCCGATGGCTCAACAAACACAGCTCGGATGGTTAATATGCGGTAACGTAAATCCTAAAATTTCCTCAACTTCCCAAAATTTCTGAATTTCGGTGAAGTTATATAGAACCATATTACATTGGTATTGTAATATGGTTCTATATAACTTCACCGAAATTCAGAAATTTTGGGAAGTTGAGGAAATTTTAGTACCTTCAAACCTATTGGTAGAAGATCAGGAATGTATGGACTTCTACCCAAAAACAACAAATAGAAACAGTCAGGGTCGCTATGAAGTCAGAGTAACCCTGAAAGAAGAATAAAAACAGCAATTGGGATCTTCCAAACCTATGGCTATTGCTCAGCTAAAGAATTAGGAACGCCGCTTAGAAAAACAACCCACTTTAGCCGAAAAATACAAGGAATTCATGAATGGATATGCTGCGTTGAATCACATGAAACCGGAACAGAAAAACAGTAACATTATACTCGAATGCTTCTTGCCTCACCACGGCGTGCAGCGAGAAGAATCTTCAACAGCAAAGTAACGCAGCAAAGCAAAGTGTGGTTTTTAACGCATCCGCCAAAACATCCACCAAATACAGCTTGAATGACGTCATGCTGAAAGGGTCCAATTTGCAAAAAGATATAAAGTCGTTACTACTTCAATTGAGACAATATCCCTTTGCCTTCACTGCGGACATTGAGAAGATGTACCGTCAAAGCTTAGTTAACCCAGTTGATCAACATCTACAAAAATAGTTTGGCGTGAGTCATCAACACAACTTAAACAAGTGTATCAATTGAACACTGTAACATACGGAAGAAAGGCCGCACCGTTTTTAGCAATTATGACCTTAAAACAGTTAGCGGCGGATGAGCGATGCAAATTTCCAGAAGCGGCTGCTGTCCTGGAAAACAGTTTTTATATGGATGACTTGTTACACGGCTGCTACAACATAGAACAGGGTTAACAATCCATAAATGATTTAATTCAGCTCTTGAAATCAGGAGACTTTAATCTTCGAAAGTGGTCATCCAACAGTCAAGAATTATTGGAAAACATATCAACATGTCAAGAGGAACTCGTTTATGCTTCAAAAATGATGACATGTTGAAAACCTTAGTGTTTGTGTTTGGAACCCAAGAGGAGATCAATTTACATTCCGTTGCGACTTTTTCCAAATAACCTCAAAACTAACAAAAAGGAGCTTTCTATCAGAAATATCAAAATTATATGATCCTCTTGGTTGGCTGACACCCCTATCCACGAAGCTTAAATTAATATTTCAAAAGTTATGGAAACATGATTTACAGTGGGATGAAAAAGTGACAGGTGAGATACACAACGAATGAGTAAAGTTGGTTAGGAAATTGATAGTATCAAACATTGCAAAATTCCTCGATGGATATTATGCAACGATAATGATGTCATCGAACTGCACGGCAATTGCGACGCATCTATCGAAGCATAAGCGTGCGTGGTATATGCACGAACAAAACACCAACAACAAACAGTAATCGTCGCAGCTAAATCGAAACTTATACCAAGCAAAAATAGCGTAACATTACCGCGAATGGAGCTTTGTGGTGCTTATCTACTATGTAAGCTCATCGGAAAAATCAAACAGAGTATAAGTTGTCAATTAGGAATCTGTGGATGGTGTGATTCTATGGTGGCCATAGGGTACAAGGCGAAGCAGAACGTTGGAAACCTTTCGTGGCTAATAGAGTCAACGCTATAAAACTAATAATTCCGGCAAACTGCTGGCGATATGTGAAATCGGGAGACAACCCGGCCGACGCGCCAGCCGAGGTTTAACAGCGCCCCAACTATTAGAACATTCTTTATAGTGGAAGGAACCAGCATGGCTAGCGTCCTATGACGAAGAAAAGGAACAAAAACCGCCTATCTACAAAGCGGAGGAAGAGATGAAAACCATAAAATTGGTAAACATTGTTCAGGACATTAACAGTAACAGTATAATAGATAATTTATTATTACAACATAATTCGTTTATAAAAATAACTCGTGTCTTGGCATGGGTACTGAGGGCATTGACGCCAAAGTCGCAACGTAAACATTTACCAAAGTACCTAATATAATTAGAACTGCGAAAAGCTAAATCAGCTTTTATAAAACGAGTGCAAAGTACCTACTGCATTTCCGTCAGAAATTTAAATATTAAACAAAAAGGAAAATGTGGTAACAAACAGCAAATTATTGAATTTAAAACCTTTCGTCGATAAAAGTGGCTTTCTCCGAGTGGGAGGATGACTAAGACACGCGAATATGAGCGACGAAATGAAACATCCTAAGATAATCCCTAACAAAAGTCGATTGGCGGAGTTACTCATAGAAGAAGCTCATCAGTTAACATTCCATGGAGGCCCTCGACTGACCTTAGCTGCTCTCAGACGACACCACTGGATACCCAACGGATACAACCAAAAAACAATTAAGAAATTGTGTAACTTGCCGTAAGCACCCATGAATGGATATTGCTTGCTTGCTTCATGCAAGCAATATCAATTCATGGGTGACCTTCCCGCAGCTAGGACCAACCCTGCTCCTCCATTCTAACATACTGGGGTGGACTACACAGGTTTTGTGAACATCAAGGCAAATAAGGGGAGAGGGGTGAGAACAATGAAAGGCTACGTGGCAGTATTCATTTGCATGGTCACGAAAGCATCATTTGGAACTGGTGTCTGATCTTACCAGTTCACACACCACATAACTTGTATAGTGACCAAGGAACCAATTTTATCAGAGCTAACAGGATGCTACAAGAGGAGTTTAACCAACTACAAGTTTTCGGGGATAGTTGCCAGGAAGAAATAGCTGAGATGAATATACAATTGCATTACAACGCTCCATCTTGGCCGAGCGCTGGCGGGCTGTGGGAAAGAGCAGTCCGCATTCTCAAGTTCCACCTGAAAAGAGTGGTTGGTGAACAAAAACGAACGTTCGAAGAGTTCACCACTGTACTGACACAACTAGAAGCGTGTCTAAACTCGGGACCGTTATGTTCACTTACAGAAAACATTGAGGATCTGGATTATTTATCACCGGCACATTTTTTTTACAGGAAGATGCGACTTAACAGTTATTGAGACGAAGGAGGATGCAAGAATAAGATGTCATTTAACAACCAACATATTTGAACATTGCAACCCTGTTGCCGGTATTATCTAAACTATTTGAAAAACTGTTATTGAAACGGTTAAAACCAATAATTGAACAAAAAGACCTCATACCAAACCATCAATTTGGCTTCAGGGAAAAACACTCTACAATAGATCAGGTACACAGAATAACTAACATTATTGAAAAGTCACTGGAAAATAAGCAGGTCTGCGCCACTGTATTCTTAGACGTTGCGCAAGCTTTTGATAAAGTTTGGCATGAGGGTCTGGTATTTAAACTCAGACGCATGCTACCTCCAGAATTTGCCGACATTCTAGAATCATACTTAAGTGATAGAATGTTTAGAATAAGACAAGAAGATGCATATTCCGAGCTGAAAACTATAAAAGCTGGGGTACCACAAGGAAGTGTGCTAGGCCCTATCATGTACTTGCTATACACATGTGATATCCCAGAACTGGAAAACAACACCATTGCGACCTTTGCAGATGACACTGCTATTATGGCTACTGGATCAAGCCACAAAGAAGCAGTAGAGAAAGTTCAACAAGCTGTGAACAAAGTGTATGACTGGACACAAAAATGGAAGATCAAACTCAATGAGTCAAAATCAGTTCATATTGACTTTACTAATAAACACTGCGATTACCACCCAATCTACATAAACGGCATGCAAGTGCCTTATGCTAATACAGCCAAATACCTTGGCATAACTCTTGACGCCAAGCTGCGTTGGAAATCCCACGTCAAAAAGAAAAGACAGGAACTTGACATACGTTATAAAAGTATGTATTGGTTATTCGGAAGGAAATCCTGCCTATCAGTACATAATAAAATTATATTATACAAGCATATTCTTATGCCAATTTGGACGTATGGCATCCAACTTTGGGGCTGTACCAAAAAAAGTAACGTTAAAATAATTCAACAATTCCAAAATAAAGTACTCAGAAATGCTGTAAATGCACCATGGTATATTAGAAATGACGACCTCCACCGCGACCTTAAAATAGAACTCGTCACCAACATGATCAAAAAATTTGCTGAAGCCCACGAACACAGACTTCACCGACATGTGAACATTGAGGCAATTCAGCTGCTAGATAACACGGACATAGTGCGTAGGCTAAAGAGAACTAAACCATTTGAATTAGTGTAGTGTATAAATAGTGTATAATAGTGACAGTGATGTGCTATACATGTAACACATGAACAAAGTGTTTTTTATTTTTGTTATCAGACTCTAAGAAAGTGCAACGGAATTGTGTAAAAGTGCAAAATGACACTATTCTTAGTTATAACGTAATCTACCACGTAAAATATTAAGTTAGAGTTAAATTACTTATTAGTCTATTAGGCTAGATTGTAATAAATTACTAAGAACTTTAGTTCTTACTAACAAGGGAAAAAAAAAAAAAAAAATATTTGAATATATATGACTAAAATGGAAGAATGAATATTTAAGCCAATTATTAGCGAGAGAAAAGTGGTCTAAACCTCAGGAAAACGTAAAAATAGGCAACATGGTAGTGCATGAGGATAACATTTCACTAGCATCGCAACAGTCAGGGTCCTGTATGACGCACTTGTCAGGAGTTACCTTGAACATAGTGCTGTCATATGGGCTCCACATGAGGCCAAGTATTCGGTAATGCTGGAACGCGTACAGAACAAGTTTACACGCCACTTGTACAGGAAACTATATGGGGTATATCCATTTTACCCGTTGATGTACCCCACTCTGTTTGTGCTCGGTATGGTCGGGTACAACCAACTGAGGGTACGACGCGAATTCACGCTTGCCGCGTATCTGGTGAGGCTACTTCGTGGCATTGAGCATAACCCAGGAGTGCTGCAGCACCTGAATTTATGTGTACCAGACCGCTACGTGTGGAGGCGGCGTCGCCCGCCACTGCTGGCCGTACCGGTTGCCAGGACCAACCTTCTCGCCAAAACACCACTGACCCGCGCAATGCGCGTTATTAACGAACTTCACTTGAAGATTGATATATTTACATGCCATTTGAGTGAATTCGCAAAAATACTGTTGTTTATTTTATGTTATAGTGTAGATTAGACTGTATGTTTTTGTTTTATTTTAATTTTATTTTACTTTTTTATATTTTTAATATGGTGTTTTTTGTTTACGTTTTTTATAGTTTTAAATTAGAAGTAAGTTTAACTGTAAGACCGCGCTATCGCATTAGGTATACACCTGTAATGATAGTTGTAAGGGAGATTTTAATAAATAAATAAATAAATAAAATAAATAAATAAAAAAAAACATTCCAGCTGGACGGTGGATTATGGGCAGAGTGATAGATTTGCATCCCGGTAATTATGGCTATGTTAGGGTTTTTTTTTTTTGCGTGGGAAATCATCAAATAACTTCTCCCGCTCTGGGTGGAGCAGGAGGGCGTGTCAGACTTCTACTGACTAAAACCCACCCGTGTTCCTTCAGTAGCCCGTATGCCAGGGGCTGTGGTATCTCTTTCAAACAAACCCGCACCCCTGACAGGCATCGGCCTTTGCGGGCCCCATCATTTTTTGTGCTGACATCTCTTTGAGGCGCGCGTGGAACACAACGCGCCGTCGACTTGGGTTTGGTCCTTACCGGACAGCGAGCTACCCATTACTCGCCGTCCGCAAGCCCATGCCTACGGTGGCCGGAAATCGGCCTGGGATTCCCGACGCCCAGGGCGTCTCCGTATCCTGCGGCGGCTGGGGTCCCGAGGGCACATATGCTGCCTCTCCCTCACGTGCGCCGCCTCCCTCTTCGCGAGCATTACTGCTTCGCTGAAGGAGGTGACGGCTCCCCATGCTCTCTCGCTCCGTACCATGGCCTGGACCAGGGCCGGACGCGAGAGATCGCCGCTGCCGATCGCCTCCACGAGGACACGGCGGTGCTCCGCCCATGCCGGGCAGACCGCCACCGTGTGCTCCACCGTGTCTTCAGGGCGATCTTCGCAGTGGAAACACCCGGGCGTTTCCTCCCGCCCTATCCGAAACAGGAACCTCCCGAAACAGCCGTGTCCGGTAAGGACCTGCGTCAGGCGGAAGGTGAGGACGCCATGCCGCCTCTCAAGCCACTCCTCAAAGAGGGGACTTACCGCCGCAATCGTGGCGTGCCCAGCTATGTTAGGGTGGTGTCATTAAAAACGAAAAATGGCATCATAAAGCGACCAGTAGTCAAACTTTCTTTAATACTGGTAGAAATCAAAACAATAACCAACAAAACAGTTCAACTGAAAAAGACACTTCATCTGAACAGAATAACAGGAAACAAACAAGAAAACCTACACCAGGCACATTATCGTATGTCGCCATAGCATTAACCTTTTTTATGTCAATCTGCACCGTTGCAAATTGCAGCTACAACATAACGTCATTAAACAATAATCAATAATTTTACTTTGACCCGATATCCAAAATTAGTCTCATAAAAGACAGGTGGGTCCTAGTCGTTTTCTATAACATGTCTCCGTACTGGGAAGGTATGTAGACGTTTGAAAAAGTTACATCATATCTGGACAAAACATGCCAAACAACAGGCAGTGAACAGTGTAACATGATAGTCCCTCAGCTGATCCATGAGTGTAATGAACTGAAATACAACAATGAACTTCTGATGACGCAACATGTAAGTAGACACTCCAGACGGCGGCGGGGACTTATCAATGCAGTTGGAAACATTGCGAATTCCCTATTCGGCGTATTAGACGAACAATTCGAGGAAAAATACAGCTGAGACATCAACATGATACAACAAAATGAAAAACATTTAGGCGGTTTATGGAAGAATCAGACTTCGATTGTCGAATCAGAGTACTATTTGTTGAAAAGGACAGAAGAAATTATGGCAAAACAACATAAAATAATTAATAAACATCTGATTACGCTGGATAACATCTCAGACAACTTACAAAGAGAGTTAAATAACATATCCTTACTTCAACAATTTACCATGACAGCTAGTAATTTACTGCATAACTTAAAATATTTTACTTGACATCCTTACCAATGTCCTCCATGGACAGGTTAACATTCATCTGCTTACCCCTGAACAGCTCCAAAAGGAACTTAACGTTATCTCTGGGCACTTGCCCAATGATTTAACAATGACTATTGAACAGCACGATATTTGCAAGCTATATTCGATGATAAGCATTAAAGCACGAATAAATGAATCTTTAGAGATCTTATCAGTAGAGATCGATATAAGTTGTATAAAATATATCCTATACAACACCAGACGAACAACACTATGATAGAGTTTATTCCGTCGTCAGAATACGTCGCTACGGATCTAAAAACAGACTCATACTTAACAATAAAGTCAGAAGAACTTTCACTATGTAAACAAGAAGATGATACGTTTATGTGCGATTGGAAAAAGCCGATACCATCTTAACAACGAGAACAACTTTTGTGATCTCGACCGACACACAGATAAGTGCAAGGTACGAAGATCAAGATGTGGAAACAAATGGACATCACTAACAAATCCGTCACTATTCTTGTACTATTGTTGCAACATTTATGCCATCAAAGTAACCCACCAAAAACATTCTGTAAAAAACTAGCCAAGTCTCGATGGAGCTGCTTGTTTATCTCTAAAAAGTAATGAAATCTAGACAAAGTCGTGCCAAGTCTAAGGTTCATTACTGCGATTTCTTTATCATTATAGTTAATGTTGTGTGACTAGGCCGTTGAAGGGTAAACAAGTGTACAAAACCAGGTGCTCCATGACACCCGTGATGACACCATTGCGCCAATCTGTCGTCAGAACCGCTATCCATTGACGATGGAAAATTGCCACTTGGAAAACGTTGATTTAATAACCAGTCAATTGTATAGGCTTTATAAAGCTGCGTATTTCAATAATACATATGTATAGGCGAGCCTGATACAAACAGTATAAAAAAAACCAGGCTAGTTTTTTACAGAATGTTTTTGGTGGGATTTCACTTCTTTTTGTAGAAACGTGGGCATATTGATTTATTTCACTTTTTTCACTTTTTAAATGGAAAATATGAAAAATTATTACCCACATGTTGAGCTTTAGAGGTGTTTGGGTTTTTATAAAGGGGGTCGAAATTTTCATTATTTTTGCGATAGGACACACCATTTTCGAGATATAGGCAAAAGAAAAGAAAAAAATACAGTACTATTTTTGCACCAGAAGTCGAGGTGTCGATGTGAATTTTAGTTCTTGACAACTATTTTATTCCACACCTATTTAATCGCGATTAAAAACAGTCAGATTTAGTTAGACAACCAAAATTTTTAGTTGAATAGAATAATGAAATTGACAACAACAGAATAGCAAAATTGCCATTTTCACTAAGCTAATAACTCTCTTAGTGCTAATCTAAACGTGTAACTAATCTTAGTGCTGTCAAACTAAAATATAGTTAAGTTGTGTCACTTTAGTCAATTTCAGAACGGGAAATCGTCGTTTGACAGGAAATAAACTACATTTTGGTGATTTTTAGTCCAGTTTAGAGAATTTTGTGACAACAGAATCGGCACCACTAGGGAATAATAAATCCTGTCTAAATAAAATTAGAGTTCATGGTGAAACCTCGTGATCTTCTTAACGGCGACGCTGCCTTCGACAGAGGCAACGGCGAGCGCGATGACGATCATCCACAGGCCGCAGTACATGCGCGCTGTCAGGAAGTCGAATCCGTTGGAGTGGCAGAAGTTGGCCAGCGACTCGTCCAGCAGCAGCAGCGGGCCCGTGGCGCCCGTGATCATCATGGGTTGGCCCGAAACTAGTGCGAACAGGATGCCGCCCGCGCAGGTGAACACCTGTACATTAGATGCAAAACTCAAACTCAAAGCATTATTAGTCAAAAAGTTGAATTTAGTTGCCAAACGTAGATCATGGGGAAGAATGGGCAAGAAACCCCAAGGACACTAATCTAATTTAGAATTATACTTGTTGCTTCTATACATATGTAAGAACAATGTCAGAACACAACACCATTTGTGGTCGGTTTTTTAATAAATGCGGTAAATCATTTAAAAATATTAAAAAGAGGAATGGACCCAATATTCAGCCCAGCGGTACACCCATTTTGACTTTTAAACCCAAAGCATTCCTATCGTTTATTTGAACTTGCTGCAGTCTTTCATTCAAGTATGATTTAACTAAGCTAAGCACAACTTCAACCAGTCCGTAATGCGCAAGTTTAAAGAGCAGAGTTTCGTGATTCACGCAATAAATGCTTTGGATAGGTCGCAAAAGATGCTTATTGCATCATCACATTCAAACGGACGCACCTAATCACTTGATCTAGTTTTAGCGGTAGCGGCTAGCGCATTACAGTACAAGTTAATAGAAGGCACTGGCAAAGTCAGTTCAGTTTAGCCTGGAGCTCCGGTAGACTAACGGAAGAGGGTGGAGGCATTCAATGGGCTGGCACGGCTCATCGTCAGAATTACTTCACTCACAATGTAAAGTGAGCCAGAATAGACATTGTACGCAATTGAGTACCTCGGGTTACTCTATAAGCCCCAACCCTACAAAAGAGATCCTTGGTATAATGAAGGTTGGCTAACCAGAGTTTCAGAGATGCCAATGTTGCCGTAGGTTTTCTCGGCGAGCAGACCGCCAAACGTGATGGCGGAGGACAGCGCCGCGAAGTACATGAAGATGGTGGCGGCCAGGCATTGGCCGTTGAGCGCGTCACGAAAATCTGATGCGTAGTGCGGGTAGCGTCGCTTCATGTCGCGCAGCACGCCTGGAACACGGATACGCTGAGTCCCTCGGTTGCGCTACCATATACCTACAGTTGTGCTCACATGACGAACGTCGCCACACATTTGGAAAATGACCATCAATCATGAACATGTCGAATGGTTATCATGTCATGGTGCTGTCTGAATCTATAGATTCACACCATTATTAATTATTCCAATTTTTACACAACGTTTTACTTCACCGACAGTCAGTTACACAAAGTAATGGACTGATGTATTTGGGTCATTCCGTCGTTTCGTGCAAATAGAAACGTTCCGCAGAATAAAAATAAATGTTCGTTTTTTTTTAGAATCTTGTTTAAATTGTCACCAGATTCGTGAAAAGTGGAAGGTGCGCTATTATCTTGAGAAAATGACAATTGAAATTTTACAACTGGAAGGTGATGAAAAGTTAAAGGATTGTAATGAACTAGGGCACGATGGTAATGATATAAGTCGGGATGACAATTAAATATCGTAAAACAGTCGTAATATAGGTTAGGATGGTAATGAACCGTAAAATACAGTAATTTAAAATAGCTAAATACAACAACA
The DNA here is from genome assembly GCA_949987655.1 of Polymixis flavicincta. Taxonomy (NCBI): domain Eukaryota; kingdom Metazoa; phylum Arthropoda; class Insecta; order Lepidoptera; family Noctuidae; genus Polymixis; species Polymixis flavicincta. The sequence continues at coordinate 284,203 of OX465171.1, read as the reverse complement.
CAGTTTAAATAATCACCGTCTTTTATTTCAATTCAGACTTTTAATACAATTCAGACTTTCATTTCAAATAAGTCTCAAAAAATCTACTTCGTAAAAACTGGAGGGAACGGACGGTAATGAAGTGGAGATGAATGAAAAATTCAAAGATTTTGTTTAATATTTTCTTTATCGAATGCATTAGAAACTCGAGATGTATAGGACCAAAATGAATTTGAGAGATAAACATATTGAGTAATTATAATAATTTGCTTATTACAGTACTTTGTGAAATAGAAGGAATGTGATGAAATTATTTACGGACGAAAGTGAAGATCGTAAATAAATGACAGCGATAGGCATACATCCGCCTCCCCCTGTTTTCCGCGGCTAACTAACCATTAGGAACACGTTGTGACCTGAACTTTATTAGGAACCAAATAAACCATCTACAAATTATGAAATTTCCGAGTACCTACGGATGGCGATGAAGTTTTTATTGTGACAATTAGAAAAAATACCTTTTCTTCTACTATTACTGAGTTTATCGTGTAATCAAAATACTTAAACAATAGGCCAGGGGTTTGAATTTTATATACCGTATTAATTAAAACCGTCAATTTGAATTTAGACAAATAAACATGAAACCATCCGCCGAGGTCCCTTTTTGGAAACAGGGAGGAATGATTTTACACGAGCAGACAGACAGACAGAGCTAATAAAACTGTTATTAGCTCTCTTAATAAATTTAACGAACCAAAATGTAAAATTAGCGATACTCCTTTTAAAGTGATTATGTTTCCACCAATTCAGCATATATAATAATATTTCTTTTTTTATAAATCTTGGGTAAATTGGTCTGGAAAGCTTTTTTGCACGAAACTACGGAACGACCCATTTAATGAACTACTCGTTGGCTAAGGGTTTGGGTGTAAGTGAGACATAATAGAATATCTATATAAAATGAAATGCTATTCGTTTTAAAGTGAGAGCATCATTGAGAATGGCTGGACCTATTTGGCTATTTTCTGTTTTAAAATATTCGTAACGGACTGTATAATTATGGTTTTTAGCAATATAAAATTGCCCGGTAAATTGGAAATATATTGGACAGAACAACGTATGCTGCGACAGCTATGTAGTGATTAATATATTCTGACATGAGCAAGTAAGTATCACAACATGCAGCAATAGTTAAAACTGACCTCCGAAAAGGCGGCCGGTCCGGCGGAGCGGATCATCGGGCTCCTTGCTGGGCAGGCCACCGGTCTCCGCGGCCAGCAGCGCCTTCTTCTCATCGAGAGGTGCGGGTGCTTCGCCGGCCGCGCGCTTGCGTTCGAGCGCATCGCGCTTGCGCCGCCGAATCATCTCGCTCTTGGCGCGTAACTCCTCGAACGGCAATAGCGCCTGGCGCTCCCAGTCGCCCGGTGGCAGCACGATGGAGTCGTCTAGGAACTCGTTGATGGCGGACATCAGCTCGCGCCGGTCGTCGGCCTTGTACGCGATGGAGTGGAACGCCGGGTTGGACATGAGCGTGGAGATGGAGCGACCCACCTCGTGGTAGTCGAGGTCGGCGCCGCTCGGGCCCAGCAGGATGAACATGAAGCGCACCGGCACGGGCACCTCTGTGATGGACGGCATGAGGATTCCCTGCGCCAGGCGCACAAAGGCGATGGTGGGTTGCTCCAGGAAGCCCACGGCGCCTACCAGCACGGTAGTGGCCTCAGCATCGCCGGGGATGCGCTTGAGGATAGAGTCGTTGTGCGGGCGGCGCAGCTCGTCCTGCGAGCCGGCGGCCGCGTCCACCGCCGCCAGGTACTCCACCTCGCGCAGGTCTAGCCCGCCCGCCGACGACTTCTTGCGGAGCTCAGCGCGCTCCAGCGGCAGCGCGTAGGAGCTGCGCCGGCGCCTCGGGTCCGCCAGATTCTGTACACAGGGGCACACTTATTTCCTTCAACATGTAAATGGAACACTGTCCCTGGTGACGTCATGGCTTTGAATGTTCGGCTAGGAAGCAAACTTGATGCGCATATTGTAAACTTGTCTGATGCGAGATTATGAAAACTATAAAAAAGTGCAATTCAGCTAGTCTAGCCACAGTTTTAAGTTTTAATCTTCATTTTTCACCGATTCTTCTTTTTCATTTACAGTGAGATACTATATTGTTATTGATAGCCACGCGATTGACCACTTATTCACCAGATGGTACGCAACACTGGAGCACGCTTACCATTCCTACAGGTACAAGCAGACTCCCAGGTTATAGTTATCGGGAACACAGACCCCGGCAGGGAATTCTACTCCTTAGCTACACGCACAATGAAAGTGTACCCAAGTGTTTTTCCCAAAATTACTTAGGCATTTAATTACAGAATGCAGTTATTGTTTTTTTTAATACCTTCTATCAAGAAATCCAAAAAAATACCCACGACACGAGAATTGAACATCGTGCATTGACTGCGAGTGAGCTGAACATAATGTTCAGTATCAGACGTCAGCGTGTGCCGCAACAAGTCTTTCAGGGCTAGTTAGTTCCCCCGACACTGCGTACATGTAAGTAGATTCTGGCCCAGGTGGATTCAACGTTTGTTTGTAAACCAAGGACTTTTAGATAGTAACAGAACGTGTGGCTAGACTAAGCATAGGGTAAATCACTCCAAATGGCTCGACAACAGCAAAATAAGCTCAAATACACTCACATCCAATGATGAAGCTTATTGCTTCCTATGTCTATTTTTACTTATATGTTTCTGATTTCAATATATTAGTAGATATGTGCAAATGCAATTGTATAGGTAGGTATCGATCGTGTTGGCATGGTATGTTGTATTGTATACCTTCTATGTATATGTAGATCATGTAAGTACAGAGATGTACAGATAGTACAGACAGTACAGCCTGTACAGACAGTACCAACAGTATTGCCAATACAGCCAGTATAGACAGTACAGCCAGTACAGAGACAGTACAGATTGTACAGGCAGTACAGCCTGTACAGACAGTACCAACAGTACAGCCAATACAGACAGTACAGAAACAGTACAGATAGTACAGATTGTACAGACAGTACAGAGACAGTACAGCCAGTACAGAGACAGTACAGATTGTACAGGCAGTACAGCCTGTACAGACAGTACAGAGACAGTACAGATAGTACAGATTGTACAGACAGTACAGAGACAGTACAGCCAGTACAGAGACAGTACAGATTGTACAGGCAGTACAGCCTGTACAGACAGTACCAACAGTATAGCCAATACAGACAGTACAGAGACAGTACAGATAGTACAGATTGTACAGACAGTACAGAGACAGTACAGCCAGTACAGAGACAGTACAGATTGTACATGCAGTACAGCCTGTACAGACAGTACCAACAGTACAGCCAATACAGACAGTACAGAGACAGTACAGATAGTACAGATTGTACAGACAGTACAGAGACAGTACAGCCAGTACAGAGACAGTACAGATTGTACAGGCAGTACAGCCTGTACAGACAGTACCAACAGTACAGCCAATACAGACAGTACAGAGACAGTACAGATAGTACAGATTGTACAGACAGTACAGAGACAGTACAGCCAGTACAGAGACAGTACAGATTGTACAGGAAGTACAGCCTGTACAGACAGTACCAACAGTACAGCCAATACAGACAGTACAGAGACAGTACAGATAGTACAGATTGTACAGACAGTACAGAGACAGTACAGCCAGTACAGAGACAGTACAGATTGTACAGGCAGTACAGCCTGTACAGACAGTACCAACAGTACAGCCAATACAGACAGTACAGAGACAGTACAGATAGTACAGATTGTACAGACAGTACAGAGACAGTACGGCCAGTACAGAGACAGTACGGCCAGTACAGAGACAGTACAGATTGTACAGGCAGTACAGCCTGTACAGACAGTACCAACAGTACAGCCAATACAGACAGTACAGAGACAGTACAGATAGTACAGATTGTACAGACAGTACAGAGACAGTACGGCCAGTACAGAGACAGTACAGATTGTACAGGCAGTACAGCCTGTACAGACAGTACCAACAGTACAGCCAATACAGACAGTACAGAGACAGTACAGATAGTACAGATTGTACAGACAGTACAGAGACAGTACGGCCAGTACAGAGACAGTACAGATTGTACAGACAGTACAGCCAGTACATACTGTAAAGACTGGACAGAACAAACAGTGTATGAAGATATGTCGGTCGTGTTGACAGAATAATATAAGCATTGTAGATACGGTGATGTACAGAAAGGTTCGAACTTCTGAGAGTGCATGGATACACAAAAAGATAGATTTTCAAGACTGGAATCGCGGTAAGCATTGAATTTTAAAATAAAAAACTAGCATCTACGTACTTTATTAATCCTGAAGGTACTTAGTTGATTCCTACTTTTATTTAGTTTATTATATTTTATTTTATTTCACTTTTATGCCGAATTGTAACATACGGTGGTAACAAAACGAAATTCCTCATTACGGCATTCGTTAAAAAATCGATCGCGACGATCGTCCCTACAGTTTACATATTTAAGACGTACGAACGCGATCAATAGAGTCGACTTTTTTAACGTCATAATTCATTTGAACTATCGTACTAATCACGTCCTTGCGCGCTGTGAGACCATTAGTAGGTACTTGATATTGTTTGATAACCCATAAATATTTGAAAACCAATCATTTTGTATGTGGAGCAGTGCTGGCCCAGTCGCCGCAACTTACGAGTTGTTCCTTGGTTCGAACCCAAACAGGCGCTTTACTTTGTGTAATTTTCATCAACACTCCTCTCAAAACGGTGAAGGAAAACATCGTGAGGAAACGTAACGGAAACGAAAACGGAAACGAAATGTTCTAGAACAAAAAATTCGAAGACATGTTACATCTAAGTACCAAACCGCACGGGGCCGGTCTGGTGGGTTACATACAGCCCACTCCAACTCGCACAGAGCAGAGCGTAGGAGTGTCCCAGCAGTGGGACCCTTGTAGGCTGATTATCTATCCTACTAATATTATAAATGTGAAAGTTAATATGTTTGGATCAATCACGCAAAAATGGTCAAACGGATTTGGATGAAATTTGGCACACAGATATTTTATAACCTAGATTAAAACATAGGATACCTTTTATCCCGGCAGTACGTTCCCGAGGGATACATTCCGACCTCCATGCGGGCGAAGCGACTGGCAGAAGCTAGTGCTAAATAATTTAGATTTTATCATAACCGGCTTCAAGGGGCAGAAACTCCTTTCTGAGTATGTTTTGCTATTTCTTAGAGTCTGAGAGAGCGGACAAATTCCCGAGCAATTTACTGGTTCCATTGAACATAGGACCGTATTACCATATTATAGCCTAAAGTTGAAAAAAGAGCAAACCAGTCGCGAGCATGCGCGAGCCGACTATTCATACAGTTTTTAACTTTGGCCTATGGTAATACGGTTCTATTTTCAATGGAACCAATAAATAGCTCGGGCATTTTTCTGTTCTGTCTGATCGGACCGTTATAGTTTCTAATTTGGCCATCCACTCACTCACGGAACATTCCCCCTGTATATCGGTTATTATACCGTTGTTCGTACTACGTATACATATGTAATAAATAACCGAACGGCATAGATCACGCTGCCGCATACTTGGCTAATTCCAAACATTTGGCAATAGTTCATGAGAATACGGTTTGGAGTGTAATGCGAGGTACGAACAAGGCCCGGCTGTGTAGTGAGTGTAGTGTGCGTATTGCGCACACAGTCCAGTATAGTTACTAGTTGTACATCTAGCTAGTGTGTATATGATTGAATTGCAATTACTGTTATATCAGGGATGGGCCGTGATTCGTTTTAAATTTGGTTTGACCGAACTTTCGAACTTTCGGCTTTCGAACCGAATTTCGGCCGAATGCCGAAGTTCGGTAAAAATTCCGAACATTCGATACATGAAAATATTTAAATAACTCTACTACTTAGTTCGACTGAAATGATCAAACAAAATCTGTTAATTTTCCGTGTCGTTAGGTTTTACCTACTTCTTCAACAGAATTTTGACATCTACATTGATATAATTATCACCAGTAATCACTACATTTATGTTTTATGAAAGGGTTAAATGAAGTATTAGGTACTAGGCCACCTTCATACACCCCCTTAGTGATAGGTCAACAGGTTTTAGTTCCTCCCCCGTCGCAGCATCACGTGTATTTTTTATTATTGAATAGCACAGATATTATAAGAAATTGTTCTAACAAAAAAAAAAAAAAAAAAAAAAACTGAAAACCTAAAGTCTAAAAAATCTGCTGACCTTGAATTGGATTCATTATTGGTTAAAATATTGTGCACGTCATTCATTAAATTACTTTTTTTTCGTTTCACGTCATTGTCAATCGTGGTTAATCGTGTATTTTTTTATTTAACGGACGAAACATTTAAAAGCTGGTGTTTCAGAATTATGTATTGCGTATGGTTTACGCAGTATATAATTCTGAACCACTCGCACGCGCAACATCGTACATCGATATCGCCGTGTGTCGGTGTCTCTGCCACCCTGTTTAGTATAATAATGTACATATCTATGTATGCATTATGGCATATTATATAGCTACTTATTATTTTGCACAAATGATATCCTCATTTTTTTTGTCTACGCTATCACTGTCAATTCCAAGATTGTCTGAAAGAGATCGCACGAAAGCGATAAAGCCGCCCATTGTATGATTTTATTGTTAAATTGTTGTTTTGTGTTGAATATTACGAAAAACTTTTTTTTATAAAGAATGTCCGGCCGCTACCCCGAAGTTTGTAATCGGTCAAACCATGTTTGGCCCATCCCTAGTTCCTATCTCAATCTAGTTTTTTAACGGTTTTGATTTTAATTCATTAACGCCGCGTTTTTTATGCGAAGACAGAAACATCTGGTGCCTAGACTAATTTATAAGTCATTTTATTTACCAAAGCCCACAGTCTTTGGTTCAGTGGTAGTTGGAATTAAAATACGACTTTATCCAATGGTGACTATAATAGAATCCTTAATTTTATTATTTTTCTTTTTACAAAGTTTTTTATACTTACTCAATCGTAGGTGAAATGATACCTCATTTGTTAAAATGAATTATTTTATTTATTTTTTTATTTATCTAAGTACATAAAGGTAACTTTTCACGGACAAATTTTTTATGGGTGTCTTTGACAATGTCACTGAATAGTCTTTCATTCAGTGACATTGTCTCGTTAGTAGTGGACATTTTGACCAAGCCCTATACATTTTTGCCCAATGTCGTTTCTCTACTTGTAGTTGTTACAGACTTCTTTGTCTTTCATATCTTTCAACGGACTAACTTTTATTTATAATAGACTAAACTAGTTAAGAATTATGATTGTCCCCGTCCTAAAGGATACATCGCATATCGTTCTAGATCGAGGTTGAGTTTGTGTTAATGATTCGAGACCAGAAGAAGCTACGTGATGACATGAGTCTCATTGAAGCTGTGTGGACTGTGGTGTGTCTCAACACAGAGTCCGACAGCCGGCGCACCAAGCCCAGTCGTGACGGCGTTGGCACAAACAACAATCCAAACTGAGAACAACAACAACAACTAGAAACAACTAAATGTAATCACACGAGGATAGATGATGGTCATGTACGACGCTACGTCTATCGGGCGTACGATGACGTGAGCTAACTATCGAGAAGACATGCTGGTGATGGTGGGAGCGGGGGTGAGCACACAGGCGCGGGGGCGGCGGGGGCGCCGGGTGCGGCGGGCCGTACGATGAGGTGCGCGCTGTGGCGGCGGCAGGCGGCCGTCGTGCTGCACACGGAGCAGCGCGCGCGCGCCGCGGCTCCCTCCTCCATCCACAGCGACTGCACACAACACACACGCTCGACCGGCCGCTCCAACGCACAGGTGCGCGGCGCGTCGGCAATCACATGCATGTTGCGTGACGCGTTCTCAGAACAACGACAAAATAAATTACATCTGAAGTCAAAGGACATTTCAAAAATCAGAATGATAAACCCAAGGAAAAGCCTTCTAGTAAATTTCTTCCGCTGCGGGTGTAATTGAATAACAACTTTCGAAAACTATGTCGCAATACAAACTCAGACAATCTATTTAGCATGTATTGCTAGTTATCTAATGATATAATGAAAGGGGTACAGACTATACCCCTTTAATATACCGTATAGTTATATACCCAACTAGCAAAAAGATCGTATAAGCAATTACTCTCACGACTATGGATCGAAAAACACTCGTATGAAACATCCTATTATTTCAAAAAGCCGTATAAAAGCAGTTTTCTAGATTATTTAGCACTCATCGCTTTTTGGCTCTATACGTATAACCATATCGAGTAAACGCGGACTCGACGAATTTATATCGCACTAGCTGACCTGACAGACGTTGTCCTGTCCGTCCAATAGTCATTCATACAGAATCCCTACCCTACCTACCCTACCTACCCTACCTACCCTACCTACCCTACATACCCTACCTACCCTACCTACCCTACCTACCCTACCTACCCTACCTACGCTATAAACCTCACGGAGCCCGAGACCTTTCCAACGAATGCAAAACCGTGGAAATCGGTTCGTGCGTTCTGGAGTTATAGCGTCAGGAAGGAAAACCCGACTTATTTTTATATAATATAAGATTTACACGATAATCAGTTACAATTTTCAATTTTCAGTTACAATTTTCAATTTATTTATTTAATAAAAACGTATACAAAAACAGTACATTTAGCCAACAGTAGTAAATTACCATACAATTATACTGCCTAAAAATAAACTATTTCTAAAATATATCTTTTACAAGTGCAAGTGATAATGTTCCGGAATTAGAAAGTTAGGTTGCGACTCACCCGATCTAGGTTTATAGAAACCTGTGTTTCGGGCCATCACTTTACATTTCAATTAAATTGGGTCAATATCATTTAAAATTAAGTTTATATAAAAATAATCTATTAGCAACTATGAGATAAAGCATATTGGTAATTAAACATTAATATCTATAACTAAGCCAATGTAAATACTACAAAAGTAAATACTTACGAGGGAATAATTAATTATTGTCATGACATAATTTCCAGAAGTTTTTCTGTGTCTGCGTAATTGAGTAACGCTAAGTATTCTGATAACACAGCACTACATTTTTTATAGCTCAAACGATATATGCTCATTAATTTGTTAAGTCTATTATACAGAAAAGGACCTAAATACACATAAAATCGATTAGCAAACGCATGTCTAGTTTGAGGCTTTATGCAAACTAAATCCTTCCTTCTCTTGTCGGAAGGTACTGGGTCAAAAGGAAGTGCAGTGTGCTGGTGAAGTACGATGCTTAGAATGAATAATTGCCGAACTGTTAGTACATTACATGCAATGTAGAGCTGGTGCGTAGGAAATCTAAAAGGGCGAAAGGTAGCAACCTTTAGAATTGCTCTTTGAGCACGCTCTAGAGGGAGTAAAATTGTTTTTGCTGCACCACCCCATGAAGTTATGCAATAGCTAAGAATGGGTTGACACAAAGCCAAATAAACCTGTTTAATTAATTTATAGTCGGCTATGTTACGTAAATTCTTAAAAACATATATTAATTTGCGCACTCTAGCACATAGTAAATCGATATGTTTACGGAAATTTAGATTCGTGTCAATAGTGACACCTAGATATTTCAAATGGTCAGCTTTAGCTAAAGTAGTGCAAGTACATGCAGTGTCAACGTAAGTGCTACAATTATGTGCGTAAATGTTTAGATTATTTAGCGGTATGTTAGTGTTTCTCATTGCAAATAAAATGTATTTTGTTTTATCTGCATTTAATGTTAGGATGTTATTATGGAGCCAATCGGACACTATGTTAAAACCATTTTGAGCATGTTCATAGACCTCTGCTCTTGATTTAGCTGAGAACAGTAGAGCGGTGTCATCAGCATAAGACATTATGACACCATTTTGAAGTGGCAGGCTGCACAGTTCATTTATATAGACCAAAAATAATGTGGGCCCCAAAATGCTGCCTTGTGGAATGCCAAAAGCACTATTTTTAAGTTCAGAACTTGTATACTGACCTATTTTTACACTTTGATAACGCTCGCTGAGATAATCAGCAAATAGTAGAAGTTGTGCTCCTCTTATCCCTAGTGTTTCAAGCTTGTGCAAAAGTAAAGTACAAGAAATAGTGTCGAAGGCCTTGGCGAGGTCTAGAAAGATACCAATTGTGTGCATACCATTATCTAGATTAGTAGCAATATAATCAGTTAATTTGTGTACTGCCTGGCCAGTTGATCTTTTAAGCCTAAATCCAAATTGATTATCTGAAAGTAGTTTGTTATCTTCCAGATATTTTATCAACCTACAGTTGATAATTTTCTCTAAAACTTTTGAGAGTCCAGTTAGCACTGAAATGGGTCTGTAGTTATCCACACAATTTTTGTCTCCTGACTTGAATACAGGAGTAACCATCGCTTTTTTAAGGAGTTTGGGGAATATTCCATTAGTTAAACAAAGCTGAAAAATGTGGGTTAGCGGAGGGGCAAGTATGTATCTAAATCTTTTAAGTATATTATTGGGTATGTCATCCCACCCAGTAGCACATATATCTTTTAACCCGAATAATAATCTTACAACTTCGTTAACGTCGGTATCTAATAAAACAAAAGACTTTACTGTAGAGGATATTGTCGCAATCGTGTTTTGAGGTAATAAAGTTTTAAAATATCGCGATTTTTCAGCCAGGTTTTTACCAACGTTAGCAAAAAAATTGTTCACTTTATTCATTGCTTCGGATGGATTTATCTCTGAAGATAGTAAATCAAACGGAAGCTCGGTATTTTTCGTTCTAAATGTATTAGTTTTTATAAATTTCCACACAAGCTTACTATTTTTTCCCGCCTTCTGCAATTCATTTTTATCATATTGATTTTTTAGTTTTTTCAAAAGATTATTGCAGAAGTTCCGGTACCTTTTATAAGTAACAGAAAGTATTTCGTAATCAGGTGATAGTTTCAATTTCAGGTGAAGTTTGTCTCTATGTCTTATACAACGAACGAGACCGGGTGTGATCCAGGGTTTGATACAACTGTACTTTCTAGGCATTGTCTTAGTAAATGTGTTTTTGCTTATTGAAAATTGTAGCGAGTCTATGAAATACTTTAAAGAAATATTTGCATCGTTTGAATTATAAACAGGGTCAAAATTAATAGCGCGTATGTCATTTTCGAGGTTTGTCATGTTGACTTTAGTATAGCTACGCATGCAGTTTTTTCTAGGTGAACTTATTTGTAATGTTAGTAAAACAGCTTGATGATCGGTAAGCGAGGAATTAGTAACCAATGTTTTCGATGGATTTTTGGATTTTAGAATGATGTGGTCTAAGCATGAACCGCTTTGATGCGTGGGGTGATAGTGAGCTGGTAGAAGTCCATGAAATGAGCAAATATTCAGATAATCATGTACATGGGAATCTATTTTCTCAGAAGCAATGTTAATGTTAATATCGCCCAAAAGTACTATGTTTTTAAAAGATGATAATGATTTTAAGTTTGTGTCGAGTGAATCTAAAAATCTGTCTATATTTTGAGAAGGAGGCCTATAAATAGCCATGAGTACTGTATCGGGACTAATTTCAATGATTAAGCAATTACTATCTTGTGACACCGGTTCTTCTTTGATTGCACGTAAATTATTTTTGATGTATACTACTAATCCATCGTTTTGATTTATGTTTCTCTCAGTTTTGTATGCATAATAACCGTCAAGAGATGGTAAGTTGACTGTCTGTTTTGACAACCAACATTCTGTTAGGACGATAACATCACAGCTTATATCAAGATTCTGTAATAACACTTCAAAGCCGTTCATGTTTCTATTAATGCTGCGAATATTCTGTGTCAGCAGGGTTAACGTTTTGACACCAGAAGGAAGAAGGTGTTTACAGTCCTCAACATTACACATTTTAGATTCAGAAACAGCAAAACTATCTATATCACAAATTAGCTGATTTGTCATGATCGTTACAAACTAAATGAAAATATAAATAGAGGATAAACTACCTGTTTGTGTGCTTACTAAATACAAAAATAGGGTGGCGCTCTTAGGCGCCTTCATAATCTATGGAGTTAATATAATTCGTCTCAGCATATATGCGCGCCGGGCAACTTACGTCACCAGTTGGATGGTCACATTTCCTCTTGAATCGTTTGCACGTCGCACACTGAGGGGGAGAAGATTTGCTGCTGCATTCCTTGAACGAGTGTCCAGTCTCACCACAGTGGTTGCAAGTAGGACTAGTTTCTCGACAAAACTTGGCTGCATGACCAAACTGCTGGCAATTGAAGCACCTAGTGACTATCGTGAAATCTCTCACAGGGCATGATGTCCAATTAATAAAAATTCGGCTTTGATTAACTAACATTTTTCTAATGCTAGCGGGGAGTTCCAATATGTAGTTACAGGTAGGAAGGTCTTTCTTACCCGATTTATGGCTCAGTTTGATACTCTTAAGGAAGGACTCACGAGATATATTCGGCAACTTGTCTGAGAGGTTTTGCTCGTAGATACACTCAAATACCTCCTGCTCGGTAAGGGTAACGGGGACACCAATGACAGCGACCCTCGGGCGACGTTTAGAAGGTTCTTCTATTGTAAGGCCCGATGATACTAACTTCTCCGAATTCTTTAGTTTCTCAATGTCGCCTTTATTATCAGTACTAATCAAGACGCCTCCATTTTTAACTTTTCTCAGGCCACGGACATGAAGCTTTAGTTGTTCGGGAGAGATTATCTTTTGGACAAGTGACTTGGTGTCATCACTAGTTTGGGTCTTATCACTGGGATAGATGGCGACTGATCTCAAATTTGCAGGACGCACGAATTTATCGGAACCCTTCTTTACCATGTTTGCATAAGATGAATCTTCCGAATGATTCATCTTTGTCTCTACGACCTCTTTGAACTGCTGGAGAGAGTGCACAACGTTCTGGTGTTCTTGTAGGTGTTGGATTGTGGTATGGGCTACAATCGTTTTCTGCTTCAAAGATTGGTATAAAACGGCCATCTGAGAAGTTCCACTCGAGACCTTTCTGCAAAGGGTGGAAACACGAAGCTTCTGGTCTGAGTTCATTTTCCCTTCACCGACAATACTGCAGACTTCGTTTAGGATAGAATCTATAGACCCCATCCATCTCTGGATCTCTGGCGTACTAATCACTTCACTCGGCAGTTCATTCCCCGCGGGTGCTGGTGGATTTGGGTCGCTCGGGGTAACCGGTTCAGCAGGTGTCGGTGGAGGACTACGCCGAAGTAATTGGCTACGACCAAACGGGCTCGAACCAGGGTTAGACATTTCTTATTCCACTTTTCCTATTGCTTATTGAACTATTTAGTTCATTTTGCACAACGTAAGTCAGTAAGAACTACAAGTCACACGCGACACACTTTACTATTATACTGACGTCGCAAATAATTATAATATTTATTTGTAGTAATTTTTTATTTCATTATAATCAATACAAAAATACACGTCCGCTTTGTCTCGCGCCTCGTAAAGCGATCAAGATAATAATATTAGGTCTTTACCTATGAAATTGCCGTTCTGCAGTACTGGCCATTTCAAATCAAAATAATTTTTGTTTGGCTAAGAATTCTAATTTCAAATTAATTTTATTTTAAAAACATGGATTTTTTTTTCTAAAAGTAGTCATTTCTTTATTGATTAGTGTTACATTTTCATCGCATTTCAATCTTTTTCGTCATCATGGATACGTTAAAAATTCGAGTAATTATGGAATATGAGTACCGTCGTGGCAGCAACGCGGCACAAGCGGCACGCAACATCAACGACGTTTACGGAGCTAACACTACAAACCAACGCACCACCTGTTATTGGTTTGCTCGCTTCCGTTCTGGAAATTTCGACCTGAAAAATGAACCTCGCGGTCGTCCGAAGACTTTGGTCGACAATGACGAATTAAAGGCGATTGTGGAAGCTGATGATACACAATCTACGGCTGAATTAGCAGCAGCTTTCGACGTTAGCGTCAAAACAATATTGGTCCATTTGCGTCAAATTGGCAAGGTAAAAAAGCTTGACAAATGGGTGCCCCACGAACTCAATGATCGCCAGCGCGAAGTACGCGTCGAGACGTGCCTTGCACTGCTCAACAGACACACAAATGAAGGAATTTTGAACCGCATTGTTACCTGCGATGAAAAATGGATTCTGTTTGATAACCGTAAGCGCTCAGCAAGTTGGTTGGATCCTGGTTCAGCACCTAAACAATGCCCTAAACGAAAACTTACCCCTAGAAAAGTGATGGTCACTGTTTGGTGGTCTAGCGCCGGTGTGATTCATCACAGCTTCTTACCAAACGGGGTGAGCATTACTGCAGATGTGTACTGTGAAGAACTGAACACAATGATGGAGAAGCTGGCGCATCTCCAACCAGCATTGGTCGCAATCGCTCGTCTCCGCTGCTCCTGCACGACAACGCGCGACCTCATACTGCACAGCAGACGGTCTCCAAGTTGCAAGAACTGGGGTTGGAAGCTCTCCGTCATCCGCCCTACTCACCAGACCTTGCGCCTACAGACTACTACTTTTTCCAGAATTTGGATAACTTCTTGGCGGGAAAAAAATTTAATACCCGAGAGGCAGTACAAAATGCCTTTGAAGAATTTGTTGCCTCCCGTCCAGCTGATTTTTTTAAGAAGGGCATCAATAAACTGCCACTGCGATGGCAAAGATGCATTGATTGCATGGGTGATTACTTCGATTAATACAAATAAAAAATTCATGAAAAAAAATCGTTTAAATTTTTTCATACAAAACGGCAATTTCATAGGTAAAGACCTATTATGAAGATATCTCTCGATCGCGTTCATGCAACCGTCAGTCATACAAAAGCTCTTTGAAAGCATCTGTATTGCTAATTTGTCGTAAGACTAGCTTTTATAGCACGATATTTCGACATTTAATTATTACAGCATAATTGTGGAGTAAACGCTGTTCATTCAACAAAATAGCATCTCGGTTACTATAACAGCACTTAATGTCTTATGATAGCTTTCTGCAAGGATTTCATTCGACTTAATTATTGAAGTTGAGAAAACGCTTTAAAATGATCTATTACAGCCATAGAGGTGCTCTAAACATTATTCGATAGCAATCATACAGCGTATTAGTGATATGAAAGTTCAATAAAATCTTTTAGAGCACAATCGGTGGAAAAAATTAAAAGAACTGGAGGTTTCCGACGGAAAGTAAATAAGATGTATACACAATTGAAACAATCAACGTCTACAATGACTGTCACCACGGATGAATAACGATCAAGTAATATAAGTGCGGGTTCTGTAAGAAATTTTCACGATTCTAATGATTACGAAATTAATCAATTTAACGTTCCAAAAATATCTCCGCTGATTAAGATTCTGATTCTGATGGTAAATCTGATTATAATGATAGTAGCGAAAATGACAAAAACAGATCAGAGTTTAAGACAATGATAGTTCAAAGTCGGAAGTTCGAATTAATTAGATGGTTGGCAGTTTTTCAATTCTGTTTGTTTCATCGACTAGGTACTCGTTAGACTACTTTACCGTTTGTCACTAAAATATTTTGTAAAAGTTTCTCATAAAATATAACTTGTTAATAATAATAGTACATTATGGTACAAGTGTGTAACGTTGGTGATTATCGCTGAGGCGCCATTGAGACCCGAGCCGTGAGGCGAGGGTCTTAAGAGAGCCGAGGACGATAATCATCAATACACACGTGTATCATACGACGTTTTTCAACACACTTGCGAAGAAAATAATACTAAATCATCATCATCATCATCATCCATCATCATCCATCATCATCATCCATCATCATCCATCGTCATCCATCGTCATCCATCATCATCCATCATCATCCATCATCGTCATCCATCATCATCCATCGTCATCCATCATCATCCATCGTCATTCATCATCACCCATCATCATCCAGCATCATCCATCATCATCATCATCATCATCCATCATCATCATCCATCATCATCCATCGTCACCCATCATCATCAATCATCATCCATCGTCATCCATCATCATCCATCATCATCCATCGTCATCCATCATCATCTATCATCATCCATCATCACTCATCATCACCCATCATCATCCAGCATCATCCATCATCATCATTCATCATCATCCATCGTCATCCATCATCATCCATCATCATCATCCATCATCATCCAGCATCATCCATCATCACCCAGCATCATCCATCATCATCATCATCATCGTATTTAAGAACAAAGCAACTCAAACAAAAAACAACCTATAACTCACTAAGAACAAAGCAACTCAAACAAAAAACAACCTATAGCTCACTAAGAACAAAGCAACTCAACCAATTCTATAACTCACTAGTGAATAATAGTAATGAAAAAGTCACAGTTTGATAATAGGTGTCATTATGTGCCTAACTGTAGTGAAATTAGAGCCATTTTATGAGCAAGTGTGTTGAAAAATATATATCTAATGAAATCACTTTCCAAGTTTACATTCCTCTGGAGTATTCATCATCATCTTCCTAGCCTTTTCCCAAATATGTTGGGGTTGGCTTCCAGTCTAACCGGATGCAGCTGAATACTAGTATTTTACATGGAGCGACTGCCTATCTGACCTCCACAACCCAGTTAATAGGTAATACGATACCCTTTGGTAAGACTGGTTGTCAGACTTTCGGGCTTCTGACGACCCGTAAACACTGTCAAAGATCCACAAATGACAGCCGGGACCAACGGCTTAACGTGCTTTCCGAGGCACGGAGGGGTCTTGGTATGTATGATGGTCACCCATCCACGGACCAACCGCGGCAAGCGTAGCTTAACCTGGTCGATCGACCCGTGCAGCTATTATAGTTATATAGCAACAAGCCCCTCAGTATTAATGACAGTATTTGTTCTAATAATAATAATAAAAAGTTAAAGATAGAGCAAACAATGATTTAAGATTTTGCGCTAAGGAACCCTCAACTAATTGCAATAGCGCTCCTAGAAGTCGTAAAATGTAAACCTCATTTCTATTTCTCAGCTAAAAGCAGAGTGAATGTCTTGTGATGGTATGTACGTGAGTTGCTGTTAATGGCGAATTGATTGCAACTATTAAATTAATAATATTTCAGATTTATATGTAAACTAACCTTTTACTGTAGTCATCATCATCATTATAATTATTGTTTTTGCTGGTCATGTTGTGCGATTACGCTTTGGGTGATAATCAGGTCGAAACTTACAATGTTACTTACTAAAATAATGTGGTTGTTACCTGTTGTAGTTGCCTTGTGAATAAATAAATAAATTTATTATTTACTTAGAAATCTAGTGGCCCATGAAGAAAATATTAACTATAATAATATTATAAAGAGGAAAGATTTGTTTGTTTGTTTGCATTGAATAGGCTCCGAAAGTACTGAATCGATTTGAAACATTATTTCACTGTGGGGAAGCTACACTATCCCCGGGTGACATAGTCTATATTTTATCCCCATATTCCCACGGGAACGAGAACTACGCGGGTGAAACGGCGGAGCGCTGCTAGTACTAACTAAAGTGTAAGGAATATAGACGAAAAATACCTATGAGCTAACTTTAATAGTTTACGTATTGTCACTATGGCTGTTAAATTGTATGGCATAATATGGCAAAATACTTTTATGTATTTTTCAACACACTTGCTCATAAAATGGCTCTAATTTCACTGCAATTAGGCACATAATGACACCTATTATCAAACTGTGACTTTTTCATTACTATTATTCACTAGTGAGTTATAGAATTGGTTAAGTTGCTTTGTTCTTAGTGAGTTATAGGTTGCTTTTTAATTGGTTGAGTTGCTTTGTTCTTAAAAACAACGATGATGATGATGATGATGACGATGATGATAATGATGATGACGATGATGACGATGACGATGATGATGACGATGACGTTGACGATGACGATGACATGACGATGACATGACGACGATGATGACGATGACATGACGATGACGATGACGATTACGACGATGATGATGACGATGACGATGACATGACGACGACGACGATGATGATGACGATGACGTTGACGATGACGATGACATGACGATGACGATGACATGACGATGACGACTATGACGATGACGATGATGACGACGATGACGATGACGATGACGATGACTATGACGATGACGATGATATGACGACGACGACGATGATGATGACGATGACGTTGACGATGACGATGACATGACGATGACGACTATGACGATGACGATGATGATGACGATGACGAGACGACGACGACGATGATGATGACGATGACGTTGACGATGACGATGACATGACGATGACGATGATGATGATGATGATGATGATTTTGTAGTATTATTTTCTTCGCAAGTGTGTTGAAAAACGTCGTATGATACACGTGTGTATTGATGATTATCGTACTCGGCTCTCTTAAGACCCTCGCCTAACGGCTCGGGTCTCAATGGCGCTTCAGCGATAATCACCAACGTTACACACTAGTACCATTATGTACTATTAATTTGTTGTTACAAAAACAACAGCAACGCGCTATCGTTTTAAGATAAATGAAACGGTCTAAGAGTGCTGCTTGGTTGCATTCATACGATCAAAGAGTCGAGTGATTGCAACCGCACTACTATATTACTATAAATAAGTCGAATGAAAGAGAGTCTACCGACTTGGCAAAAGCTGATGTGTGGAGTAATGGCATACTGATGTCTATTATAGTACTAGTAACATTCGAGTTGCGATTACTCTATATTTTTTCGTCTATTTGGCTATTCAGATGATAATCTTACGATATTTACATCACTTAAAGCAGAGAGAAGTGCCCAAATCGCGTTGAGAGAACGTGCACAGATCATTCACTCGACAATTTGAGGATCAGTCTCACTACCAAAAGCTGAAATAGAAACGCGCTGCTGACTTTTATACGAAATTTTTTGCTAGTTGGGCAGGAACTCGCTTCAATACTTCTCCAAACGGGCCCGATGCGACAGCGCGACTTTGTAGAACAATTTCCATGGAAGTTTTCATAGAAATTGTTCTGCGAGAGTTGCGTCCCGCTTGTTTGCGGGAGCCTTCAGGCTGGAAACAGGAGTCGCTTGAGTGGCATAGGATGTCAGGTGTAGTAATCTACACATGCACACGCTCGGCTCGCAAAGCATCGTAGAACATCGAGGTCGCGCGCTCGATGCGTCGTAGTACGTATCTATTGATAAGAGGTGTTATGTCACCAGTTGTTTGTTGCGGTAGTCGATAGCCGAGTCATTCGTATCGGATTAGCCTTAAACATACCTTCCGTCCGGCACAACATGCCAAATGTCAGAGCATCGAAGTACCGCTCGGTAAACGTGACTCGCTATCTCAGTTTCTGACACGACAGATTATCTTTTCTATTTATCATTTTTGTACTTTTCGTGTAGGTATTTAAAAACGATAAGGTTCATTGTGTCATTCGACAGCTGATAAGTTATTATGGCAAGGTACGGGCCGACGGGCGTCAAGGCCACGCAGCCACGCGGCACTACATCTGGCGCTATTCGGTTAGCTTGGGCCTTCTGGGATAGCCTTTTACTGTACGACGATGCAGTTAACATTATTAATATGACAGAAGTCCATATTGTGTGTGTCTGCATTGCTCACCTGCAAGCTGGTGTACGAGGAGTGCTTGCGGCCGCTGATAGAGAAGCGGAAGCGGTCGTCGTGCACGTGGCGGTGGCGCAGCAGCAGCGAGCGCATCACCACGGGCTTGTCGTCCTCCTCGATGAGGCCCTCGTCCACCATGCGCTCCACAACGCGGTAGGCCACGCCGGGCAGGTCCTTCTCGTCCAGGTCCAGCAGCACTACGCCCGTCTCCAGGCAGCGGCGCAGGTTAAGCAGCGAATGGAAGGACAGCGATGCCACGTGCGGCTTGCCCCAGCGCGCCGAGCCCTCCTCCACGTCTTCCTCGTACTTGATCCAGCGCGCCGTCTCCTTCCACTCCGCCTCGCCGTCCTCCGTGGCCAGCAGCTCGTCCAGTTGCACGAACACCTGCAACACGACCAGTGTTGTACTAACCAGCTCCATGCGCCGCATCTTGCGCTACTCTCGTGGCGCCGGCTTACCGAGTGTGGGCTGTGGTCATACATCTTCTTGTAGGTAGCATCTGTCAATATACTCTGCACTTTGTCGCCACCGTCCTTGCGGCCCACGTGGACTGTAGAACCCTGGAAGCAAAACGAATAAGATAGTTAAAATTAAATACAGGGTCAAATTAAAACTCCATAGACATGTGGGTTCATCAGCCGCAGGTCACTTGAAATATATATATATCGACGCGCGTGGGAATCGGCGCGGCAAGCATTAATTACTGCAGTGCTTTGTTCTAATTTACAGTTTTAGGACTGAAAGCAAATTACTTTAAGTTTCTTGGAGTTTGCATTGTTTATTTTACACATCTGTAAGTACATCTATTTTTGCGTAGTGGATTCTCCGCTGCGCAGATCATTGTGTCAAACAAATTGTTTAGATTTTATATGAGCCCTTCTGAGAAGGATGAATGGTTTCGGAGAGCGGCGGTTACATCTGCGTTGCATATGCAGTTTACCGAACGTAGTCGTGGGTCGGCCTATGATGAAGAAGGAACAATGTTCTTGGTGGGGAGAGATTTTGGCGAAAGGGGCCTCGCTCGAGCTCAAACCCACATTCTGTTTTGAAACATCGTAAGGCATAGGCGCGACCTACGAAAACGTTCCTCTCTGCGAAATCCTGTTTTACCGTTTAAGTTGTGTACTTGTGTCGTTGTGTAAACTATATAGACAATTATCTTTTAAATAGTTAATGTCGCGTTACCGCGCCCAATTGTAGCTACTTCTGATCTCGTACGAGAGCGAATTGCGAATATCAATACGCCACGCTCCGATATATATATATACTAGCTGTCCCGACAGACGTTGTCCTGTCCATCCAAAAGTCATTCATACAAAATCCATACACTACCTACCCTACCTACTCTACCCTACCTACCCTACACTACCCTACCCTACACTGCCCTACCCTACACTATCCTACCCTACACTACCCTACCTACCTACGCTACCCTACCTACCCTACACTACCCTACCTACCCTACACTACCCTACCCTACACTACCCTACCTACCCTACACTATCCTACCCTACCTACCTACCTACCCTACCTACGCTACCCTACCTACCCTACACTACACTATCCTACCTACCCTACCTACGCTACCCTACCTAATACCGGGATAAAAAGTATCCTATGTCCTTCTCCTGGCTCTAAACTACCTCCCTGCCAATTTTCAGCTAAATCGGTTCAGCCGTTCTTGAGTTATAAGTGAAGTAACTAACACGACTTTCTTTTATATATATAGATATAAATAGAAAATTAGTAAACATTTCGTGACATCATCCTTTCATAGACGTGATGGGTAACTATCGATTTCTAAACACGATTTAACAAATTAAATCGGTCAAGTGCGAGTCGAACTCGTGCGCCGAGGGTTCCGTAGGTACCTACCCATTATACCGCTATAATAAAAAAGATATGGGCAAATTTAGATTTTCGCTAAAACCTGTAAGTACTAAAGTTTTAAGATTACCTTAATAATCAACTTTCTTTTATATCTTGGAATTTTTCCTTTGTTTATGCTGTAATACCTTACTTTTTGTCAAATTTCGTGATTCTAGGTCAGCGGGAACTACCATTAGGTTTTCGACCCGAAACCTATAGGGTACTTCCGGTTAACCTAGAATTGTCAATTTTGGTTAAAAGCAAGGTCTTATAGCACAAATAAAGGGAAAAAAATATGAAAATTAAAGTAAATTTTGGTGCTAACAAATTTTCGAGAAAATCTAAATTTGCCCTTGTCTTTTATCGTGTAGGCTCAGGACCTTGATTTTTATACACCTAATAGGTACTAAGGACTAAAGTCCTTAGCATCTGGTATAAATTTCAACTTTCTAGGTCCACCCGTTCCTGAAAAAATCGGTGGTGACACATGGACAGGCAGACAAGAGAGTGTTCTCATAAGGGTTCCTTTTTTTACCTTTTGAGGTACGGGTCCCTAAAAAACCAATAGGTAATTTTGGTACCAACAACCAATAGCAGCGGTCGTTGAAACCTAAAACGAACAACAGATTTTTGCTTTTTATTTGGTTTGATTGTGTTTACATATCGATGCTCAATAAGTCTGCGGAGTTTTGCTAGTTAATTTATTTTGACCCTGCAGATGTACAACGTTCAATGTGTTCTTAGTCGACGTAATAAAATCGTGTCGGGGATTTATCGCGCAATGCATTCCCAACTCTCTGTATTGAACCGAGCATTGAGAATCCGACAGAGTGCAGCGCGAGTGGGTCTCAGCGCGACGAAAAAACTCTCAGTGCGTCGAAAAAACAAAGTGTTCGATTTTCAACTCTCGGCGCTAGGCGGTGCGTTGAAGATCCAGTGCCGGAAAAAATCCCGCCGCGATTTTATTACGTCCGTGGGAATTGGTCTAAGCGGTTGGGTGGTGGGGTGGTGTACTGACCCGGGGCTGTATCTTGTGGCGGCGCAACGCGCGCGGGTCGTCGCTGCGGTGCGCGGCCAGCTCGTCGGCGTCCGCCTCGGGCAGCGACTCCTCGGCGGGCTCGATGGACACGCGGCGCTCGCCCGCGCCCACCGCGCCCCCAAGCACGCCGCGCGCGCCCTCCTGCAGCGAGTACTTGCGCGGCTTATGCGGGTGCAGATGCTTGCTGTAACACAACCATCAGTCGTCAGTCGTGGTGAACACGCTCCTTGCATACTTATATTAATTAATGGACTCTCGACACATGTCGTTTAAAACTGAACGTGCAGGGACTGGCTAAATTAATGAAGCACAGTTTATTAATTTATTTCCACTCTTAACTTTAAGTTCTTATTTCAAATCAAAAATAATGACAGGCATTATTAAAGCACACTTTTCCATAAATAATATCCAATTCTTTAATGATCTGTGGTGGAGGCTGCTCAGCAGCTGTGGCGCGTACCCCAGTGGTGGAATGTTGGTTTGGGGTGCCATGTTTACATATCGTATTAGTTGTTATTTTTTTGATGAAGTTGTAAGTAGTGTAGGTGTGGATATATTGATATATGTATATAACTGCACTCAACTAGGAATTGAACCACTCGTCTGATACGCGACACTTATGTTTGAACATCCTGCACCCTAATTGCGTAATACACTATCAATCAGAAGCTGAATCATTTAGAAGGATATTGCTTCATCATCATCATCATTTCAGCCGAAAGATGTCCACTGCTGCACATACTCGTAGGCCTCCCCCAAGCTCCTCCACTTCGACCGGTTCTGTGCTTCCCGCATCAGCGGATTCCTGCGGCCTTCACAAGGTTCTGGAGTGGCGACCACGTACCGGAAGACGTAGCGTTGGATAGTCTCGCACAAGATGGACCGATGACCTTGTGGATATTGCTTAATATGTTCAGTTTGCTCAACAATATAAATGAGGCAATGAATGTATTTGAACTGTTAAAATGAAAACCATTTCCATAAACTACAACATATTTGCTGCGAATAAATCGAGCAGCCGTCATTCAGACAGCATTGTGAGACACCTACTACGGCTACTTTATATACCCGTCTCCCTATCTAATAGTCAATTTTAGTAGGTGGTTTCACAAAATCTTTAACGACGCAAAAAGGTTCAAATTATGCACGCAGTCTCAACAAAGACGAAGTATTTCCATCAATAACTTATAATACAATAATAGAGCGTGCAGACGTAGGCCGTTTCCTAATGGATGCGTGTGATGATGGCTCACGGCTCGCGGGCTCATCCATCGCTGCCGCTCGCATTCGTCACAGACGCGCATGCCGCGTGACGCAATGAGCTGCGTGCGCCCGCGCCATTAATACAGACTTCGTTGTTTGGGTATAGACAGTCTCAGATTGGGAGTATTTGCCAGGTGTCGTACGTGGCAGGCAGTTCTAATGATGAGTGGGCCAGATTCAATGTGCGTGTACGCAAATGCGTATGGCTAGCCAACAGCCACTCAGCTGTTTGCAAATTACCAATGATCTGAAGGAATTTTGGACCTTTGATGACGAATTTATATCATAGATTCAAAATTTTAACACATTGTTAGGTACCTAAAATCTCGACAAAAGCAAGGCACGAAAAAATCGTTTGCTGATCTCCCTATCGGGAATGTAAAAAAGAAGATATTAAAAAGAATAAATAACGAATGGTGTTCGCCAAGGAACCATACTGGGATCACCTTTGCTTTTGGTGTTAGTTTGCATATCTCTTAGGTAGCGTAACCTCCCACAACTGCATACAATTTGATGACGGTTCGACCCTCAGCATTCTAAGCGACAATTATGACGTAGGTGTGTACCTAGCCGAAATTAACAAAACCCTAAATTAAATTTTAACATGGCCAAGGGCGGAGGAAGACTATTTCTTCAGCAGCGCTGGAGTAAGTATTAAGGTTTAAAGGTGTGCGATCAGTTCTACTCTGGCACAGATGTCTGCTAAAACAATAACACCGGTCTAGAGTCGGCGAGAGGATTTCAGGAGATAATGCTGAAAAGATAGAACAGTCTAAGGGGCCTCACGCGTCCAAACTTAATACAGCTTTCCTAAACTCATGAAAAAATATAACTAATACCCTACCAATTGTCAAAAGAAAACAAAACAAACCAATTCAAGGTGGAGTGCTAAATTTACCGAGGTCGCTCCGCTCGCTTTTGAAAACCAGGTCTCACACTTTCTCTGTGTGAGATTTGGTAGACACTTCCTAACTGTCTAGCCCATGTAACCCTCCTAGAAATAAATTCCGGATGCGCCCCTGCACATGGCTCAAACAAAATAATCTCCGCATTAATTTTAGCTTTACCAAAATAATACAGTTCCAAATATACAACATAGCTGCAGTGCGAGCGTGAGCGTCCACAGTAAAAAATACAGCATGATAATGACACAATTGAAGAGATTGCTACTACAAATGAACTGGAAAGCTCATATTGTCGAATTCAGCACAAAGGTAAGAAATTCGTATTCATTCTGTACAGCATGTGTGGCTAGTGTTGATGCGACACTAAGTGCATACCATGGCTCATCCATTTTGTGTTATGGCATTATAATGTAATTCTGTAGAGCTTTATAGTGTTTCGAGCTCAAAAGAAATGCTTTCGCTCATTAGGTGGAGTGCACTTCTAGCCACCGAGAGTTTCATTATTCAAAAACTTCATATTATCACCCCCACTTGTAATTTGTCTTTCGGTGTACCAAACTAAGAATGAATTTCATTTGCTTATAATGACG
This sequence comes from Polymixis flavicincta, assembly GCA_949987655.1. Classification (NCBI taxonomy): domain Eukaryota; kingdom Metazoa; phylum Arthropoda; class Insecta; order Lepidoptera; family Noctuidae; genus Polymixis; species Polymixis flavicincta. The sequence goes on along the minus strand of OX465171.1, from coordinate 258,836 downwards.
TTGCTGCAGACCTAGCCGCAAAATTCACATGCTTCATGTACCGACGACGAAATAATAAACTTTTGTCTACTAATGTAATGTAATGTATGGCGAGCAAAGTTTGTAATAAACTACCAGCAGGCTTAGCATGACGCTTTCTATTTCTATGAAGAATATATATTATGGTACTTTTTCAATACAAAGTGACATTTCGTACCTCCATATTTAGCATCGCACCGTAGATATATCCTTCTACAATCTGTCATTTTGTCTTTCGTTTCTAACAATCTGTGTCTAGGTCCCTATAAATGTAGACTATTTCAGAAGAATATTTCTTCCCAAACTGTCAAAATCACACTGACAACAAACTTTCTACTCGACTGCCATAAAGTATATACGATTATCTACAAAATCATGATTTTCTTTAGAACGCTTAACTGTGATAATTAATAGAAAAACATAGCCATCTTCTCCTATTGTACATCATTTAGTTAATAGTCATGTCTATTGTTCCGTCGACAAATCAGTGGTCGTGCTAAACCTGCAGATTGGATTAAAATTCTTCACTTTAGGAAATTGTACCGTAAATGATTCAATGACGTCGTTAATGCTACTAGTCAAATAATTCACTGGTAAACACTGTCACACGAACTTCGTGATGATTTTTGTTTATGTTAATGTACCCTCATTATAGATATGTACTAATTTTGATTCAATCAGATCCAGTTTTTTTTTTTTTGTGACAGCTACGTATTCATTTCTGACCTCATATAGAAAGAAATAAAAAGTATTTATTGTGACTCGCACAGGAAGATCACATCGTAAAATAAACACACTTTAGTACAAAAAATATAACAAAAGAATAAATTTCTTGGAAGTAAAAAATAATTAAAAATAAAACAGAAAGTCCTGCACGAGGCCAAAAGGCCTCAGCATAATGCTGCGACTTTTAAAAAGTGTCGCAGCGCTGGTATTCTGATAGGGCCCGAGCGATGGGATGTCACGGGCAGTTACAGTGTAAATAAATAATCAGTATTAAAGTTACATAAAATGTAAATATGTTAGCGAATAAAACAAAATACCGTCAGCGCGAAGCGTGACCTCATTATTTGTCGATACCATAAGTGCCTGAGACACTCTGTGGCATTCCTGTGACGAGCAAAGGGTCGCAGGCGCCGACATACACGAAAATTATCACAAAAAAATCTTACGGATTTACGGCTGTTTAAGGAACAGTGCAGTATTGTAGTAAGTTTACAATAAAAGTGGTGTGTGGCCAGTCACTAGTTTAAAAATACAAATAAACTAGTGACTGAGAATGCTATTCAATTACAAGAAAAACAAATTCTAACTGACAGGTCTGTTCAGAGAACAATCGCTGCCAGGGGTAAGTTCAAAGTTCGGAATCTTTTTGAAGCTGTAGAAGGTGTTGTTTAAATTGTATTCTGAAAGTACCAATTGACTTTATAGCACGAAAAGGAGGTGGCAAGTCATTCCAACAACGGGAGGCAGCAGTTTTGAAACTACCACGGAAGGCAGCAGTTCTGTACGATGAGGCTAGCATGAGTTAAGAAGATGCTCTAGTTTTGATCTTGTTTACAACACGTGACCAAGACAGTTTCTTATATCAGTAGTCTTTGTGAGAATAGTGCCAAAGAGTAGGGTAATTTGATGAGAATATCAGCGCGCAGAAAGCTTCACCTGGCGAAGCTTTCTGCGCGCTGATATTCTCATCAAATTACCCTTATTTAAAAAAGGAGTGATGTGGGTTCGTGGTGGGACATTATAGCAGAATCTTGCACAAGCATTCTGCACCGGCTGAATCAATTTGTCGCTTCTACCAAGAATACACGCTCCATACACAGTGTCAGCGAAATTGAGCTTGGATAAAACTAGTGACTCACACAGCATAACACGCATATCCACACTTATGTAGGGACGGATGCGATATATGAGCTTCAGTCGGTAGAAGCAGTTGCGTACGGCTTCCAATATGTAGGTTTCGAAATGCAATTGCCCGTCTAATACAACCCCAAGATTACGGGCTTCCAAAACCCTTTCTACACCACAACCATCAATCTTGAGGTCCAGGTTGCAAGCAAGCATTTTATTCAGAAAATCCATAGATTCCATCACAATATATTTGGACTTACATGGATTTAGGACCAAGGAGTTTCTTCTGGACCAAGCTGAGATTCTTTCCAAATCTTCATTTACTTTGTTTACAGTTTCCGCTATGTCCTGGGAGCGGAAAGGGAGGTACAGCTGCAGATCGTCTGCGTAAAGGTGGAACTTGGTGTTGATCAGACAGCTTGTAATGTCAGCACTGTAAAGGATGAAAAGAAGTGGACCGAGAATTGATCCTTGAGGTACGCCCCTGTCCACATACTTCGGACTAGAGGATATGGTATCTCCATTGTCACTTGTCACCTGGACAAACTGTGACCGATTACAGAGGTAACTTCCAAACCATTCAACGGTTTCAACATCACACCCATAGTAGGACAGCTTGGAGAGAAGAAGCGAAATAGTAAATGAGTCGAAAGCACGCGAAAAATCCAAAAGGACAAGCAGGGTTCCCTTACCCTGGTCTCTGGCTTCAAGTATGTTACCATCTACATCCAGGAGAGCTGTCGCTGTGCTATGGGCCCTGCGAAATCCAGATTGAGCCAGTGGCAAAATATTATTCTGTTCAAGATATGCCCTGAGTTGGTCACAGACAACCCTCTCCAGAATCTTGGACAGACATGGGAGTAGGCTTATCGGACGGAGATCTTTCACGCTAGTGGGGTTAGGGACTTTAGGAATCGGCCTAACTATTGCCATTTTCCACAGATCAGGGAAAGAAGAGAAGACTATGGATCTGTTGATGATAGCTGTGATCACTGCAAGTGTCCGAGGAAGTGTTAACATCGGCATCTCCAGAGAAATTTGGTCAGAGCCCTGCGCATTGGACTTAAGACTACGCAAATCAACTTGAATACGGGGCTTTTGGCCACATTGCATGTGTGCATTTTATTTCATAGTTGATTTTATTTTATGTAATGTGCGTTTTGTTTGTGCAGAATAAACATTTTTTCTTTCTTTCTTTCAAGATCCTCAGCACCTCGTCCTGCTGGACAGGTTCAATCCGGAAATGACCGTTACCATGTCTATGGTGCTCAAAATAGGTTAAATCTGCGGCAGTGACCCTACCACTGCCCGGTACATCCAAAAAGTGTTGATTGATTGACTCTGGGTTGTTACAAAAATGTGGCAGACTATACTCTGGTTTTTTAGAGGTGGCTACAGTTGATTTTAAATGACTCCAATTCAAATGTATAGCTTGATGGCACTTCAAGCTTCCAACTGAAGTTTACGCTGAGCGAAATTATTGCTTAATCTGTACGCACGGCTACCCGTGCGTACACATTAAGCAATAATTTCGCTATGTGTAGCGGATTTTTGTACTTTTTACGAAAATATTGTTTTGTTGTCACAAGAAAAGCTGACGTGTATTTTTTTATAATGATATGCTATTGTTTGGTGGCCCTTACACATTCAAAGATATAAGTTTTCATGTGACAAAAAAAGTTAACATTTTGTTGACCAGTCAATGATTTCATCAATGAAAAGTTGATTTAAATATTAGGAAATAATAATATGTTCTTGTTATCTCTTTGAATTAATTTAATCTTTTAGACATTCCCATACCTTACCTTATATTTAACTAGGTACTTTGCAATTTGAATGTCAATTTATTTTTCAAATTCTATAATATAACTAAGAAACTAACCAAAACCCTGAAAGCGTATTTGTACACCAGAACTTTTAAATATATGAGACATCCCTGTAGCAATATTCTAACAAATAAATGAACTACTTTGTTTTTGCATTCATCCTAGGATTTTCAGGAAGAACCCTTTTTTAAATAATAGGTTCTAGGTACGACTTAAATATTGTATCCCAATCCACAGATAAAATGTATCATGTTGAAGTTTATTGCAGAAAACATATTATTGTCATCGCTGTATGTAGTGATTGCAATTCGCAACCTGTTACTTGTTACTTCCGCGGTGTCGTTTCCGGTGCGGAGGCTGGAGGCTAAGCTTTCGACACGAGCGTGGAGTTGTGGAGCGTGCCGCCGGGCGGCCGCGTAAGTATGTGCTGTGGCCACGTGCCAGCGAAGCAGGGGTCTACCATAGATCTATTTTATATTTCTATGGGGTCTACACTCTCTAAGCACGAAATACCAGCCAAAGCTACGGGCCATTCCTACTGTAGACAGTCGTCCTGATTCTCGATGTGATTTCACCCGTCCGAAAAAGTTAATAAATCGGGAGTAGGGTTCAATTCGAAGTATCGAATTACTTTCGGACGGACCCGTGTCTTCGTTGACCCCATCATGTACTGTCAGAAGTCCAGCTTATAACAACGACCAATAACGCACACTGTCAATATTGTCACGCGATACCTGATATCGCAATCCTGTATCTGGCTTTTTATGATCCTCAACAAAATATATCTGATCTACGGGTTTTAGTACTGACTCGGATGTGTATTTACTTATTGAATTGTTGGCAATTTGTGAAGTTTTAATCAATAAATTATAGTATGTTTCTAATACTGATTGATTCCAAGAGTTATTTCCAAACAGAGTTAAATTTAATTAGCTGGCAACCCATGTGTTGGGTACCGATTTTGAAAATAAATGGAACTTGAAAAAAAAAAAACTTTCCGTGACACGGAGCCGCGGCGTGTGGCGAACTTAAAGTACGTAAATCATTTTCACTCGCTGTTTAGAGCCGACCTTCTGTATAGAACTATTCCGTAGTGTGTCCGTATGGGGTTGGAGCTTGGCATGCAACGTTGGCGTGCTCAAGGTCGTCCCGTGCCCTTGTGGTGCCGCGCGTACCAGGAGCTGCAACCGCCGCCGCGCCACCTGCCGTGCTCCCGCGTCCTTGCTATCATTTATCTTCTAACTAGTTCGGAGATTTCGCCAGTTACTCTTAATGAACTTGGGACGTTCCTACGACTGGGACACAAGTCTACTCTCTGTGACAGAGTGCGCCCAGTGTGGGTAGATGTCTCATCAGCACACATCTCCAAATTGTTGGTTCTAGGACATGCTGGTTTAATCACTAAGTCACTATGTTTGTGATATCCGTCACCGTTTTGAGTGCAGCGTTGCAGTGGTAGTAATCAACTCAGCCTATCGCAGTCCACTGCTGGACATAGGCCTCTCCCACGCTGCGCCACAACACACTATCCTCCGCTTTCCGCATCCAGTCTGTCCCAGCCACCTTTTTAAGGTCGTCGGTCCATCTAGCTGGGGGGCGTCCCACAGTACGTTTGCCGATACGCGGTCTCCACTCCAGGACTCGTCTGCTCCACCGTCCATCGGTCCTTCGACAAACATGGCCAGCCCACTACCACTTCAGCTTGCTCAATCTACAAGCTATGTCGGTAACTCCGGTTCATTTCTGGATGATTTCATTCCTGATTTTATCTTTCAAAGAAACTCTGAGCATAGCCCGCTCCATAGCGCGCTGAGCGATCTTAAATTTGTGGACCAGCCCAACTATCAGTGTCCACGTTTCGGCACCGTATGTCATCACGGGCAGGACGCAATGGTTGAAGACCTTAGTCTTCAAACATTGTGGAATAGGCGACGAAAAGGCTTGACGTAGTTTCCCAAACGCTGCTCATCCCAACCGGATCCTCCTGTCGGCTTCTTTCTCAAAGTTGTGTCTACCGAGCTGGATGACTTGTCCTAGGTAAACATACTCCTTCACAACAACGAGAAGCGACTCTTCGATGTGGATTGGACTCGGCAAGACGTGAGAATTGCACATGATTTTGGTTTTGTCCAAATTCATGCCGAGGCCAACCCGCCGAGAAGCTCCGCTTAGGCTTTGCAGCGTCTAACTGTTCCAGTGTCTCTGCCATTCGTCAAAAGTCATTTATTCATTTGTTTAACCTAAGTAGGTACAATAATGACGATACCATTATGACGACGGTTTGCCGATACCGAAGGTGTGAGATGATAATATTGATACCCTGTCCAGTCCAGTCCAACGTCTTAAAGATGTCCTTCAACGCGTTGGTGAACAGTCTCGGGGATATAACTCCCCCTTTCGCACCCCTCTGAGGGGTTGGATGGGGCTTGTTTCCTTATCCTGGATCTGGACAAACATTGTAGCAGCGTCATACAAACATCTCAACACCTCGATATAGCGCCAGTCAATTCGACATCGTTGCAGAGAGGCCAGAACTGCCCATATTTCGATGGACTCGAAGGCTTCCTCGTAGTCCACAAATGCCATACACAGTGGTTGGTTGTACTCTTCAGTCTCCTGTATAATTTGCCGAACAGTATGGATGTGGTCTATGGTACTGAAGCCTTTTCGAAAACTGGCTTGTTCTGGCGGCTGGAACTCGTCAAGTCTTCTGGCGAGACAATTCCTGATGACCCTCGAGCACAGCTTGTAGACATGGCTCAAAAGTGAAATTAGTCTATAGTTCTTCATCAAGGTTTTGTTACCTTTTTTGAAGAACAGAACCACCGCACCTCTGCTCCACGCCTCGGGCGTTGTACCCTCTTAGATTTCAGAATTGAAGAGACTCGCTAGCTCTCTTAAGACTGGAGCCCCGCCCGCTTTAAGAAGCTCTGTCATTATTCCGTCATCACCCGGTGCCTTGTTGTTCTTAAGCTGCTCGAGAGCCGCCCCAATCTCGCACTGGTCGACATCTGGGATGTCCTCCGTGTAGTGGCGCGTTAATTCGGCTCGGTTTTCATCTGCACTATGTTCCGCTGGTTTTGCCGTCCGCGTTAAGTAAAGTTGCCCGTAAAAGTCCTGGACTTCCTCGAGTATCTCGGACTTTGCAGTCATGATTCTACCATCTGCAGTTCTTAGTTTCGTCAGATGGGACCTCCCTGTTTCGAATAGGGCGGGAGGAAACGCCCGGGTGTTTCCACTGCGAAGATCGCCCTGAGGACACGGTGAAGCACACGGTGGCGATCTGCCCAGCTTGGGTGGAGCACCGCCGTGTCCTCGTGGAGGCGATCGGCGGCGGCGATCTCTCGCGTCCGTCCCTGGTCCAGGCCATAGTACGGAGCGAGAGGGCATGGGGAGCCATCACCTCCTTCAGCGAAGCAGTGATGCTCGCGAAGAGGGAGGCGGCGCACGTGAGGGAAAGGCAGCATATGCGCCCTCGCGACCCTAGCCGCCGCAGGATACGGAGACGCCCTGGGCGTCGGGAATCCCAGGCCGATTTCCGGCCACCGTAGGCATGAGCTTGCGGACGGCGAGTTATGGGTAGCTCGCTGTCCGGTAAGGACCAAGCCCAAGTCGACGGCGCGTTGTGTTCCACGCGCGCCTCAAAGAGATGTCAGCACAAAGTGATGGGGTCTGCAAGGACCAATGCCTGCCAGGGGTGCGGGTTTGTACGAAAAAAAAAAAAAAGGGACCTCCCTAATTGCTGAGCGAACAGTTTCGACCCTCGTTTTTTTTTTACCTTAATATCACGGGTGTTGGAGAATCGAAGGTCACGTCGCGTCAGCTTCCATATTTTTAGATTTAAGGCCCTCTTTACTGACGAAGAAGGCTGCGTGGATGGCAATTCTCGTCTTTCCCTCATTAGTCCGAAAGTCTCCGAGGAAAGTTTGGTCTTATTTTTTCGCTGGGACGCGAAGTCTGCGGGACACGTCACGTAGTGCTTTGACCACCTCTTCGGCCTTTTCGTCAACAGTGCCTGAGGTTTCCAGCAGGGCGAATCGATTTTGAAGTTCCAGTTGGAACTTTTCGGATCCTAGAGCAATTTGGAGCTGCGTAGGTCGGAGGGTAGGCCTCATCATGCGGATTCTCTCAGCTCGAAAATTGATATTTAGAGTGCCTCGGACGAGCCTGTGATCGGTTCCCGTATTGAACCTGCTGCTCACGGAGACTTATCGGTCATGATGTAGTCGATCTCGTTCCTTGTCACGTTATTGGGGCTCTGCCAGGTCCACTTCCGTTGGGGCTTCTTTTCGAAGAACGAATGCATCAAAAAGAGCCCCTGCGACTCTAAGAAGTTGACCAGCATTTGCCCCCTGTGATTCCTGCGCCCCAAACCGAACGGTCCGATTTTCGATTCGCCGCGTTCTTGTACTCCCACTTTAACATTTAAGTCAATAACAACGTTGTAGTGAACCTAGGTCGTACTGTGCATTGCTATGGCAATGTCCTCGTACAAGGCCTCGGCTGTTTCGTCAGAGCATGTCGACCACTGGGAACTGGGGGCCGTAGTTTTGACACTTTATCCATGGGAGTGTTGATGCCCATAGTCACCACGCTGGGCATGCGGGTTGGTGACCGCAGAGTCAGGCCTTTCGCAGCGATGAAGCTGCTGCCCGTCATCTCTCTGGAGAATTTAGGTCGGCTTGTTGGATGGTTATACCGCCATCGGTCGGTCGTCAGCGCCTCGTCTGTCAGTGGCAGGTGTACCGCGTGCAGGTGAGGTTGACATTTGGGGAGTCCGGTTGTTGTGTGCTCCCCCTTACACCCCCAGTGGTAGTAATAAATTTCATAACTATACTGTTCCTGTCTGGGGGTATGAACTCACAACCTACGACTCTAAGTCGGAGCGTCGTTACCACTGGGCCACCACTGCTATTCACAATGTTGAGTACTTACAATATTTATTTTTATTTAAGTACTGGTCTTTTATTACTGATCTTCACCGCCTTGGGTGGGATCTTGACGCTAAATTTTTCTCGTCACTACATCCACTGTCGCCATGTCGAGGCGGACAGTATACACGTCTGAGCTGAGACGTCGGCGTCGTAGCGGCCGTCGATGCTGCGGTTAACCTCTTGCTCCTGTTCGTGGTTCAGTCCATGGTCGACCAAGCGGAAGCGCGTGTGATGCCGTGGACTTCGTTTACGAGGAAGTGCTGGTCACATGCAAACGTGCGTCTCTCAAAGGGAACTGCTGCATGTGGTGATGCAATACTTGGCCGGAAGGGCGGGACATCAGCGTCCCGGCCAAACGTATAGTTGATAAAACCCTGTGGTTGTATCTACTCAGTAATAGGCTGACAACACGAGGATGTGTGTAAATGGGTACCCAGGTAACCTATCATGATAGTTTGAGTTACATTGCCCTATGTTGGATTTAGCCACAGGTTCGTAGTACGGGCCCGTTCGGAAGCAAGTCGATCCTTTTAGAAGTGAAACCTACTCCTGATTAATGAACATTTGTCCGTAAGTGATATGGAGTAAGAAATGTCCGTGACTTCGGCCGAAATTTCGGGGTCCTGTATTTGGAGAGGGTCCCATGTTTTAGGCATGAAAAGAAGTGTCGCTCTCAAAAGACCATACCTATATCTCATAGATAAGGATGTCCGGTGTCCACCTGATACCAAAATGACGCAACTTTCAGATCGTGGGAGTGAAGGTACAATAGTACAAAATGGGAAAATGGTAAAGAGTAAAATTTAAAAAAGGTAAAAAAACGAGCGCATTGACGTCACTCAGTTGGATTATTATGAATGGGTTGGATTATAATAATAAGGCCTAAGTACCTATTAATCTTTATTCAGCAACGAATATCCCACGATAGTTTGTATTTGCAAATGTTATCTAGGTAGTGGGGAGGATGCCTTGACAAAAGTTTTTTTAACAGTAATCACTAAAATGAAAGCTCCCGCAGACAGTTCTATGACAAGTTGAAAACTTCATGAAATTGATTTATTAGAGTCGCGTCGCCACGCGCCGGGAGCCTTAACGTGAGCGACCCAATTATGGACTGTGGACATTCTTTACAAAACAATATTTTGATTCCGCCAATTTACATCGATATTGCAGAGTTCCGTCCGTACATGGTCCATAGTCATGGTAACAAGCGTGTAATGGTCATGAGTGTGGCGATAGATGTAGTCACTAGGAGTGTGTGGACGCGCAGTGAACTGCGAGGAACGCGCCGCTGCGTGTGGGCACACTCCAGGGATGCGGGCTCACCGCTGGTGCTCCAGCTGAGAAGCGCGCGCGTACGTTACGGGCATGGCGCTGGTGGTGCTGGCCGGTGGAGGACGGTACTGGCTGGCGGTGACAGCTGATGGCAGCGACAGAAGTGAGCGTGCGGCACCGCGGCCGCGAGTGGCGTGCGCGCTGTGCCCGCACGACAATGCCAATGTCAAACTATTTTTGTCACCGTACCAACAGACTCAGGTGGCATTTCCGCACGCCCGAGTGCGTCGCGCCCGCCGCTACTCTCCACTCGTCACCACGGCTGATGTGACTCGCCGCGTCTCTGCCTAGTGCCGCACGCATGTAGGATAATCAGCCTATCATGTTCCCACTGCTGAGACACCCTCTCAGATCTCCTCTCTGCGAGTAGGGGGCCAGAAATCCATCACGCGGGCCCAGTGCGGTTCGGTCACAAATTTTCAAATTGTTGGTGCTATGACATGCCGGTTTCCTCACGATGTTTTTCTTCATCGTTTTCAGAGCAGTGGTGATAAAGTGCCTGCTTGGGTGCGAATTTCGAACATAAGACCTTCAACTCGTAGTAAGTCGCGGCCGTTACCGCGACCCCAGAGCTTGTGAGCTTCATACGAAGAGTGCATGTTTCTCTGTTATTATACTGAGAACATTATTATTTAGGAATGGTCTATGCGTCATGCACATTCATCACGTGCGCGTCTGTTGCGGCAATGTGTGTACAGTGTAGGACGTGCGCTAGCGCTCATGCCTCGCTAATCATAATACTCAGTGTTCAACACATCTGTTAGCTCCAAACACATTGTACTCATGACCGAGGCGCTGTTGTCTGTGTTGCTAAGTGATCACCGAGGCGCTGTTGTCTGTGTAGCTAAGTGATCACCGAGGCGCTGTTTTCTGTGTAGCTGAGTGATCACCGAGGCGCTGTGGTCTGTGTAGGTAACTGATCACCGAGGCACTGTTGTCTGTGTAGCTAAGTAATCACCGAGGTGCTGTTGTCTGTGTAGCTAAGTGATCACCGAGGCGCTGTTGTCTGTGTAGCTAAGTGATCACCGAGGCGCTGTCGTCTGTGAAGCCAAGTGATCACCGAGGCGCTGTTGTCTGTGTAGCTAAGTGATCACCGAGGCGCTGTCGTCTGTGTAGCTAAGTGATCACCGAGGTGCTGTAGTCTGTGTAGCTGAGTGATTATCACCTGCTGAGCCTTTTCCCAACTATGTTGGTGTCTGCTTCCAGTCTAACCGGATGCAGTTGAATACCATTATTTTACATGGAGTGACTGCTTATTTGACCTCCACAACCCAGTTACTGAGTAAAACCCCTTGGTAAGACTGGTTGTCAGACTCTTGGCTTTCTGCCACCCGTAACAATTGTCAAAGATCCACAACCGACAGCAGGGACCGATAGCTTAACGTGCTTTCCGAGACACGGAGAAGTCTTGGTATGCAAAGATGGTCACCCATCTACCGCGGCTCCTCATAAATGTTGACTTCAAGAGTATAAAAGCTCAAGTTTCAGCGATCACTGAATAAAACCTGCTAAGGCGTAAATACCGCGGCCTTTCAGAAATTAAACCGTCTAAACGGTCTAAAAGAATAAATAATGAACGCGAATGGGCAATATGAAAAACTGTTGCTATTGTACAAGAATCATAACCCGAAATAAAGAAAAGAAAGATTGGTAATAATGAAAAAAACTACTTCTAAAAAGAAAAAAACCTGTCTCAAATAAGAAAATCTAATTAAATAAATCAATTTGCCCACGTTTCTAGTTATAGAAGTGAAATCCCACCAAAAAAATTCTGTAAGTCTCGATGGAGCTGCTTGTTTATCTCTAAAAAGTAATGAAATCTAGACAAAGTCGTGCCAAGTCTAAGGTTCCTTACTGCGATTTCTTTATCATTATAGTTAATGTTGTGTGACTTGGCCGTTGAAGGGTACACAAGTGTATAAAACCAGGTGTTCCATGACACCATTGCGCCAATCTGTCGCCAGAACCGCTACCGCTACTTGGAAAACGTTGATTCAATAACCAGTCAATTGTAGGCTTGATAAAGCTGAGTATTTCAATAATACTTAAGTATAGGTGAGCCTGAAACAAACAGTACTTTTTTTTCCAGTACAGACGGGCTTCTAAAAATTGATAGAAGTCCGTCTGTACGTCTATTTTATGTTAGATCGGTGGTCGATTTGACGCTCCAAAAAGAAGAGAGCAGAAGTGAGCATTGTCAATGCTGAATGCATGTGTTGCACAAACAACAACAGCCTAAAATGAGACACTAGCGTCCAATTACCAATACCAGTATTATCTTGCTTAACAAACATAGGTAGTTACAACAGATATAACATTACGTGTAAACAAAATTGACTTGTACCCACTAACGTATAAAGAATGTTCAACGGCCAAGTCACAAAACATTAACTATAATAATAAAGAAAAAATCAAAGATCACACGCTCGCTTGGCATCTCAGTTTCAGTCAGCCTTAGAGTCAGGGTCGCTGCCCCAGTTTTTAACAACAGGGATAACCCACCTGCTCCATAAATCAGGTAGTACTGCGGAACCCAAAAATTATAGACCGATCACTTGCCTACCGACGGTCTATAAAGTTCTGACATCCATTTTGAGAGCTAAAATTTACCATCATGTAGAGACCAACTCTATCATGTCTGCCTCTCAAAATGGATGTCGGAACGGGTCCCGCGGTACTAAGGAGCTGCTCCTCATTGATATGGCCATTAGCCAACAGGTTCGCCGTTCCCGAAAGGATCTTTCGACATGTTGGATAGACTATAAGAAGGCCTATGACTCGGTGCCACATACATGGCTTAGGAGGGTACTGGAGTTGTATAAAGTAGATGCAACTCTGCGTACCTTCCTGAGTTCGTGTATGGGGCAATGGAGAACGGTCCTTCGCTATCTAGGATGTCGAAACATCCAGAGGAATAGCGAGCCGATAAGGATCGAGCAAGGCATATTTCAGGGCGATAGTCTGAGTCCGCTTTGGTTCTGCTTAGCCTTGAATCCTCTTAGCATATTGCTGGAGCATTCAGGTATAGGCTATCGGCTGAGGAGAGGTGGTCAGGTTATATCTCACCTCCTCTACATGGATGACCTAAAACTCTTTGCCCCCAACAAATTGCAACTGATGGAGCTACTGAAAGTAACTGAAACTTTCAGTAGCGCTATCAGGATGGAATTTGGTGTGGACAAATGTGCGGTCATGCATGTAAAGCGAGGGAAGATTGTGGAATCCGTGGGAACCCAACTCTCGGATTCCATATACCTTAGATCCCTCTCCTCAACCGAAACATACAAGTATTTGGGTATGTCGGAAGCGTTGGGTATCAATGTTACTGACATGAAGCAATCGTTGAAGGAGCGCTTCTTCTGCCGCCTGAATAAAGTTTTAAATAGTCTTTTATCAGGCGGAAATAAGGTGCGCGCTTTCAACGGTTGGGTCATGCCGGTTTTGTTGTACTCTTTCGGCATACTCAAATGGACTCAGACGGAACTTGACGCCCTGGATAGGAGGGTCCGCACACTACTTACCACAAATCGGATGCATCATCCACGGTCATCGGTGATGAGACTGTATATCCCGCGAAAATGTGGAGGTCGAGGCTTCTTAAACGCTCAGACCCTCCACAATCGCGAGATATGCAGTCTCAGGGAATATTTCTTAGAAGCCGACGTGGGGATGCACTGAGATGTGGTCTCAGTGGACAAGGGACTCACCCCGCTCTCCTTGACTAACGAGAATGGCGCAAACCTAAAGTATTAGACACTAATGACCGCAGGGAGGTATGGCAGGGCAAAGAGCTTCACGGGCGCTTTTATCGGGTCCTACATGGACCAGATGTAGACTTCTTAGCGTCCGTATCCTGGTTACGATTCGGTGATCTCTTTGGAGAAACCGAAGGTTTTGTCTTTGCAATTATGGACGAAGTTATGATGACGAACAACTACCGGAAATATATTGTGAAGGATGGCACGGTTGACATTTGTCGGGCATGCCACCGTCCGGGGGAATCAATCCGACACATTATTTCTGGCTGTTCTTGTCTGGCTCACGGAGACTACTTGCATAGGCACAACCTTGTAGCCAGGATTATCCACCAGCAACTTGCTCTGAAATACAGTCTTGTGGATTCAGAAGTACCGTACTATAAGTATGTGCCCGACCCAGTTCTCGAAAATGGCACTATCATATTGTATTGGGATCGATCTATCATCACTGACCGGACTATCGTTGCCAATAAGCCGGACATAGTGGTGATAGATCGACTAGAGCGTCGCACAATGATTATTGATATAGCAGTCCCACATGACGAGAACCTCGTGAAAGCTGAGCAAGATAAAAAAATCAAGTATCTTGACCTGGCACGCGAGGTTGTCGACATGTGGGATGTGGATACAGCAGTCATTGTGCCGATAGTCGTGACGGCCAATGGCATTATAGCCAAGAGCCTCGACCAACACCTCAGGAGGCTCTCGTTAGGCAGCTGGATCAAGGGCTTGATCCAGAAAGCAGTTATACTGGACACGGCGCGTATAGTGAGGAGGTTCCTCTCTCAGCAGCCCTGACCACCGGTAGCTTGGACCCTGTTCCCGATACCGGTGGGCTACTATTTTTTATATTTTTAAATGTTTTTTTTTTAAATCATTTTTGTAAAAATATTTAAAAATTTAATGAATATGTATTAAAGAAAATAAACGACCATAAGAAATCGCAGTAAGGAACCTCGGACTTGGCACGACTTTCGTCTAGATTTCATTACTTTTTAGAGATAAACAAGCAGCTCCATCGAGACTTGGCTAGTTTTTTTACAGAATGTTTTTGCTGGGATAAAGGATTACTCGGTGAAAGACTTTCTAAATGACATGAATATAACCTGATTTTGATTGTTATAATTAATTGCACATTTGACCATTTATGACTTATGTATGTACCTGATTATATTCAAAATCAAAATCAAATCGAAATATTTTTATTTCGTATAAACCTGCATGGGCACTTATGAAACGTCAGAAGTTAGGTGCACGGTTCCAAATTGTTGTTTCCTATGGAGAAGAACCGGCAAGAAACTCCACGGTTACTCTTTTAAAAATGATTGGTTTTAACAATGTTTCCAGAGATAAAATGTATGGGAGGACTGTCAATAAGTACCAGGTACTTAGACGAATACAGAATAGAAAATCGTCTGCAAATCTACAGTCTGTAAGGCCTACAACGTTCTCCCATTTACAATATGTAAAATAATCTACATAAATAAAATGAACCTAACTAAACATAGTGACATGATTTACATGACAATCACTAAAAGATAGTTGGTATTAAAATTGATGTATAATGTCAAATAATGACGAGAATATGTCAACATTGTAAACATAAAAGAATAAAAAAGAACATTGGGAGCAGTTAACAGACTTTCACATAGTTATGCTGTTAATGAGGTACCAGGGAAGCCACATGTGCAGAAGGAATTAATGCCAAACTTCCCTGTCTTCAATGTAGTCTTTTATCTTATAATATGCTTTTTTGATAAGGACACATTTGATATGCGTTTTAAACTCTTCATCGCTAAGTTCTGTAACTGACTTTGGCAACTTGTTATGGAAGTGGATACTGTTTATTAGAAATGACTTGCTAGTTTTATTCAATCTATATTTTGGAATCACAATTTTATCTTTACTACGTGTATTCAGATTATGGAAATCGCATTGTTTTTTGAAAAGGCCCAAGTTTTTGCGAACATACAAGATATTTTCTAGGATATAAAGAGACGGCAGAGTTAGAATATCAATTTCGCTGAATTTGTTTCTAAGAGACTCGCGAGGCCCCATTTTATAGATTGCGCGGATTGCCCTCTTTTGTAAAATGAAAACTGAATCTACGTCAGCTGCCGATACCCACAACAGAACGCCATAAGACATGATACTGTGAAAATAAGCAAAGTAAACTAACCTAGCTGTGGCTACATCAGTGAACTGCCTTGTCTTTCTTACTGCGTAAGCTGCTGAGCTTAATCTACTTGAAAGAGCTCTAATGTGAGCACCCCGTTGCAATTTTGAATCTAAAGTTATTCCCAAAAATACAGTTTCCGAAATAGCATCTAGTTTCTTGCCACCAAATTTTAAATTTAGTCCTACTTGGGGTACATCTGGTAACGAGAACTTAAGACATTTAGTTTTGTTCGCATTGAGTAAAAGATTATTAGCAGCAAACCATCTCGAAAAAACAGCTAGACTATCGTTGACATGTAAGACATCCGTATCTTTTCTATCTATTCTAAAAATAAGAGAAGTGTCATCAGCGATACAAAATTATATCCAAGAAGTTAGTTGTTTGGTAAATAGGAAAGTACAAGATCAGCAGCTTGTCCACGAATTCCGTAGTGGTGTAATTTACAGATCAGTGTATTGTGGTCAACGCAGTCAAACGCTTTTGAGAGGTCACAGAAAATGCCAATGGCGTCCTGGGAATTCTCCCAGGATTCCAAAATGTGACTGTAGAGTTTTACTCCTGGGTCAGTCGTCGACCTACCTTTCGTGAAACCAAACTGTTGACCATGTAAAATCCCATTCGAGTTAAAGTGTGACAACATCTGGTCCAGCATGATTTTTTCATAAATTTTGCTCAATGCTGGAAGCACAGATATAGGTCTATAATTAGAGGGATCACTCTTACTACCCGATTGGAAAATTGGTACTACTTTACTATGTTTCATTAAGTCGGGAAACGTACCGCTGTCTAAACGTTAATTAAATATGCCTGTTAGGACAGGGGCAATTGTGTCAATGATATTTTCGAGAACCTTAACGGAAATCCCCCATAAGTCTTCAGTGTTTTTATGCTAAGACTTTTAAATGCTGTTTTAACTGTGGCAATAGAAATGGATTTGAATTCAAAACTTCGAATGTCCTTGCTGAAGTTTTCTTTAAGAAGAGATTCAGCTAATACAGATGATGAGGGGAGAGATTTCGTAACTTCTATTGGGATGTTGGTAAATAAATTTTCTAGAGTCTCAGTAACTTGTAAATTATCTGAAATGGTTTCATTATCAGTTTTTAGAGCTAACTCATTCTGCTCTCGCTGTTTTGTGTTTCCAGTTTCTTTGTCATTTACCTGCCACACAGCTTTTATTTTATTTTTAGAGATACTAATTTTGTTACTTATTAATTTAGATTTAGCGTGAGTGTAGACTCTTTTAAATATCTTAGAATAGTTTCTTTCGTAATTATGAAGGGCCTGATCAGAAGGCAATGATTTTTCGTGATACAAATCATATAAGATATCTCTGCTTTTTCTAATGCCAGCAGTTGCCCATTCGCTAAATTTTGGTTTAGTAGCTATCGTAACTTTTTTTACAGGACATGCTTTATTGAATTCTTTGCATAATGTAGAAAAAAAGTGTATTAATTCACTTAATTTTAATTTATGTTTTGTTTTGCTGACATTATTTAATTTGTATTAATATTTTAATTTTTAGAATAATATGCACGCCGTAAGGTAGACTGTAGCTGATTGCATTAATTTATGTAGAACATCTTATACCTTTACCTATATTCCTAGCAAATAAAGTTCTGATTCTGATTTTGATTCTCCTTGTTATTTTTACCGGTATGTTCCAAAGTTCTAGAAAAAAATATTTATAATAGCTTATACAAATTCCTTGAAAAATTTAAATATTTTAGTCGACGAACAAATGGGTTTTAGGAAAAATAAAAATATTTTCAAAGCAATCTACAAATTTCTTGAAATAGTTACTATAACTGTTGATAAAAAAGTACCCGTTTGTGCATTATACATGGATTTAACCAAACCTTTCGACTTTCCCCCCCCGAGTGGGATCCCGCATTGTCGTTGCCGGGGGCTCAGTAACCGTGGATTCCGGCCACGGTGAAGCCAAGAGGAACCCAAAGGTGGGGCCGCTAGTCAGGGCTTTTGCCTTCAAGCCATTGACGTAGCGGCCAAAAAGTAGGTTGCGGTGAGGTACACCGCAATTGAGGTGGGCCGCGATGTCGAAAGGGAGGCATCACGGCTGAGGGTTACGGGCTGCGGTAGAGGAGGAGTGCCGGTGCTTCTGAGCAGCGCTCTTCCCTTCCGTGGCCTGGACGGGGCCGCCACCGTTTGACGGCGGACGCGGTGGGGCCGCAGGGGAAGAGGAGTGTCGGTATAGCGTCAGCCGCTCTCCCTATCCCCTGCGGCCGAAAAGTGGCAGACGGGACGGCGCGTTGTGTTCCACACGCGCGCCGTCAAAGATGTCAGCAACCACCGGTGGGGTCCGCAAGGGCCGATGCCTGCCAGGGGTGCGAGTTTGTTCGAAAGAGATACCACAGCCCCTGGCATACGGGCTACTGAGGGAACACGGGTGGGTTTTAGTCAGTAAAAGTCTGACACGCCCTCCTGCTCTACTCAGCAGGAGAAGTCATTTGATGATTTCCCACCCAAAAAAAAAAAGAAAAAAACCTTTCGACTTTGTCGACCATATGACACTATAAGCTTTATGCTTATGGCATTCAAAATCAAAACCAAAAATCAAAATATTTTTATTTCATATAAACCTGCATGGGCACTTATGAAACGTCAGAAGCTAGGTGCACGGTTCCAAATTGTTGTTTCCTATGGAGAAGAGCCGGCAAGAAACTCCACAACTTTGTCTAGGCCTGCAGTGTAAATTCAATTTCAATTTTTTTTCAATTTATTTATTTAATAAAAACTTATACAAAAACAGTACATTTAGCCAACAGTAGTAAATTACCATACAATTATAGTGCCTAAAAATAAACTATTTCTAAAATATATATTTTACAAGTGCAAGTGATAATGTTCCGGAATTAGAAAGTTAGGTTGCGACTCACCCGATCTAGGTTTAAAGAAACCTGTGTTTCGGGCCATCACTTTACATTTCAATTAAATTGGGTCAATATCATTTAAAATTAAGTTTATATAAAAATAATCTATTAGCAACTATGAGATAAAGCATATTGGTAATTAAACATTAATACCTATAACTAAGCCAATGTAAATACTACAAAAGTAAATACTTACGAGGGAATAATTAATTATTGTCATGACATAATTTCCAGAAGTTTTTCCGTGTCTGCGTAATTGAGTAACGCTAAGTATTCTGATAACACAGCACAAATTGAATGACATCTAAGATTTATAATAAATTGCCCTGTTGCATTACAGACATTGACAACTCGCACATATTTAAGCGGAAGCTAAAAGAATTTCTAAATGATAAAATGTATTACAGTGTGAAGGAATATCTAAAACGGAATCCTAGTGGCCAAATTAATAATCAGATTTACAATCATAGAAATGACATTTGAAACTCTCAACTATTATTTATACTAGGACTTTTATTTATTTATCCACTATTTACTCTGACATTTATTTAATTACTTTATTGACTACTAAATACTCCTTTTTTTTCTTTTTTTTTTGGTTTGGAAATCATCAAATAACTTCTCCCGCTCTGGTTGGAGCAGGAAGGCGTGTCAGACTTTTACTGACTAAAATCCACCCGTGTTCCCTCAGTAGCCCGTATGCCAGGGGCTGTGGTATCTCTTTCGAACAAACCCGCACCCCTGACAGGCATCGGCCCTTGCTGCAGCGCGACGCTGACGCGCGCGAGCTGACGCGACGCGACCTTCGATGCTCCAACACCCGTGACATTAAGGTCGCGATTGAGAAAAACCGAGGGTCGAAACTGTTCGCTCAGCAATTAGGGAGGTCCCTTTCTTTTTCTTTCGAACACACCCGCACCCCTGGCAGGCATTGGTCCTTGCAGCCCCATCACTTTGTGCTGATATCTCTTTGAGGCGCGCGTGGAACACAACGCGCCGTCGACTTGGGCTTGGTCCTTACCGGACAGCGAGCTACCCATTACTCGCCGTCCGCAAGCTCATGCCTACGGTGGCCGGAAATCGGCCTGGGATTCCCGACGCCCGGGGCGTCTCCGTATCCTGCGGCGGCTAGGGTCGCGAGGGCGCATATGCTGCCTCTACCTCACGTGCGCCGCCTCCCTCTTCGCGAGCGTCACTGCTTCGAAGGAGGTGACGGCTCCCCATGCCCTCTCGCTTCGTACTATGGCCTGGACCAGGGACGGACGCGAGAGATCGCCGCCGCCGATCGCCTTCATGAGGACACGGCGGTGCTCCACCCAAGCTGGGCAGACCGTCACCGTGTGCTCCACCGTGTCCTCAGGGTGATCTTCGCAGTGGAAACACCCGGGCGTTTCCTCCCGCCCTATCCGAAACAGGAACCTCCCGAAACAACCGTGTCCGGTGAGGACCTGCGTCAGGCGGAAGGTGAGGACGCCATGCCGCCTCTCAAATTACTCCTCAAAGAGAGGACTTGACATTGAAAATACGGTTAAAAGGATTTTCCAATTTAATGATTTCGTAACATTTATTGTTAAGTATTTTGAAAGTTTAATGCAATTTATGCGTAAATTTTTAATGCCCATGTGACGGCAGAATATGGAGAACAATATAAAAACATCGCGACAAAAAAATAAAATGATTTGATTTGACTTGACAATGCCTGGATCAAAATGTTACCTACAACATAAAAGGCCAATAAGGCAAATATTACTTTTAACTTTTTAGAGGTTTTGTTTGGGTTGGGCGTTTTTAAATTTAACTTTTATGAATAAGTCATTCAATGGAATAAATGAACTTAGGTCTTATACGTCTGTGCGTTTTAAGTCGGAAAACGTAGTGTGGGTTGCTCCCCAGCTTGATAAACCGACGACATTAAAAGGTGGCTGAGCCAATATGGATGCGTGGGGCGGAGGATACAGTGTGGTGGCGCAATCTGGCCCTCTAGCCAGGTTGCGCCACCACACTGTACCCTCCACGCCTAAGCCGCCGAACCGATCGTCATGAAATTTGGCAGAGATATAGCAGGCTACTTTTTACGCGATAACCGACATCCACGCGGGCGGAGCCACGGGCAAAAGCTAGTTTTTAATACTTATGAGTTAAACCTACATTATGTGGAAGAGAACGCAGACGGTTGCAGTGTTCCACACTTTGGCCGTGCGCATTAAAATGTAGAGGAGAAGCGCTGAGTTCAATGCTGGCCGTAGGCCTCTGCCTACGGCCAGCATTGGACTGCGATAGTTTGAGTTCATTGAGGTCTGAGAGGGCTGTATTGATGATTTTTGATAGCACCGACCACCGCGAAGTGAGCTCGGAGACTGTACACCTCGAGACCGTGGTTCAGCTAGAGATAGACGCGGAAGGAAGTGAGCTAGCGAAACGACTGAATTCAGCCCTGTATACTGTTGTTTGTTGCTTTTTTCCTCAAAATCCAACTGCGCAGAGTAAAATCGTACAGTATGTGTATACATATAGAAATACAGGATTACCTAGTTCAGATATAGAAATACAGGATTACCTAGTTCAGGCACGTAATTCTTAGAAATAATATTTATTACATTTAAGCAAAACTGTACATATTTTTAAGCCTTTTATTTTTTGAATAAATATAT
Organism: Polymixis flavicincta; assembly: GCA_949987655.1. NCBI lineage: Eukaryota > Metazoa > Arthropoda > Insecta > Lepidoptera > Noctuidae > Polymixis > Polymixis flavicincta. Next base: position 237,390 of record OX465171.1, on the reverse strand, counting down.
TATTATATTATTACATATGTAATGTAGAGATGAGGGTTACTCACATGTTGCGCTGTGCGCGGCGCTCGTCGTTAGCGTCATCCAGCGAGTCGGCGTGCTCGGCGTACTCAGCGCGCTCAGCGCGCTCGGCGTCGAACTGCACGTGGCGAGCCTCGGCATCGCGTGGGCTGCCGGAGCCCGAGCCGGACCACGCGCCCGACACCTGCACAGCACACACGACCACGTTACTCAGCGCCGGTCCCGAGCCTCAGGCCGGCTTCCGTTCCACTCACTAGGTTACCCGCGGATAGAGTCTGCCACATGCTGCCCGATACTTTCCAGGACGCGTCTACCACGCAACTACCCACACAACTTTAGTAAACTAAAAATAATTAAGCTACATTTGTGATTTGAAATTTTAAATATAAAAAATGTGTCTAAGAGATATAACTTGTAATGAGGGTCGGGTAGATACTAATATGTGTATCGCGTGGTGGATTGAAACCGGCGAAGCACTGAGCGGCGTGGCGCGGTCCCGCGCGGCGCGGCGCGACCTTCAGCTCGTCGCGATCGATCGCGTGCACTCACCTGCTGGTCGGAGCGGACGCCGACGGCTGACGGAGACACCTCCGTGCTGCTCAGCGAGCTGGCGCCGTCTGCAGACACAGAACACTGTTAGCTGCACTTACCACTGGGCTGACCGCGACTGGCCCGCGACCCTCTGTTGTTCAGAGAGCACATCCCCCGGGGGCAGCCTCAGTGGCGGCACTCCTACGACCACTGATGCGATGTAGCGTCTAAGATACGCCCGTAGGCATACGCTCATGTAGCGGGAATACTGAGTATTGTCAAATAGCAGCCAAATGAGATGGCTCCAGCATAGTTAATCAGAAATATTCGACTGGTTCTCGTATCGAAAATGACATATTTCAATAACCTGATTTGCCTTGCCCATTGGAAGAATAATAAAATAAAATAAAAAAGCCCTTTATTCTACAACTCATTCACAATTTCTTTACAATAAATATTGTATTCGTAGCATGCACAATTTAACACAATAAAAATTAAATAAAAAGTTTAACATGCAAAAATAGATGATTGGTACATTTTGATTAATTTTTAATTATTATAGTTCTAATTTCTAATTGTACAGACGCCAGCACATCAAGCTACTCCAATCTGTGAAATTTATTTGATAGATTTTCTACTTTACACCATGCGCATAAGGTTCATGTTCAATTGGGAAAATTTGACAGTTTGGGGTAGGTTGACCTGCTGGCGTCTGTATATTGATTGAATTATAATTGCTAATTTGAATTGTATATTTGTATGTCGTACTATTTTATTTATATTAATTAATGATAAGATGTTGTGTAGTAGTCGCCTCCTTGGCGTAGGCCTCCCCCATTCCTTTCCAGTAGTATCTGTCTCTGGCTTTGGTCATCCAGTCAGGCCCTTGTTTTTGTGTAAATAGGTCTGCCCATCTTTTCTTTTGGCGTCCCCTAGACCTTGTTCCTTCTCGTGGGATCCATTCTATAATTTTCTTGGTCCATCTGTCATTAGCCATCCGACATATATGACCAGCCCAGTTCCATTTTAGTGCCCTCACTCTCTGAACAACATCAGTCACTTTTGTGATTTTTCTAATCTGTTGGTTTTTAATTTTGTCTAATAGTCTGATTCCCAACATGCTTCTTTCCATTTTGCGTTGACATACTGCTAGCTTGTCTTCCTCACATTTTGCGTTGACATACTGCTAGCTTGTCTTCCTCACATTTTGCGTTGACATACTGCTAGCTTGTCTTCCTCACATTCTGCGTTGACATACTGCTAGCTTGTCTTCCTCACATTTTCTTAGCGACCAAGTTTGACAACCGTACGTCAGACACGGTAGGATTGCTATTTCAAAGAGCCTTTTCTTTATACTGATATGTATTGATTTATTTTTCATTATTTCCTTCAATGCCCAGTATTTTTTCCATGCTATGGCGATTCTTCTCTGTACTTCATTTCCAGTGAGATTATCAAATGAAACTGATTGACCCAGATAAATGTATTCTTTGACAAATTCTATATTCTGATTATCGACCATTATAGCATCGTTTTCTTTAGTGTTGGTGAGTATTTTGGTTTTGGTGATGTTGATCACCAAAACCATTGGAAGAATAGCGGTTGTCTATTTGATATACACTGACAACATTTCTGCTCTTTCGGATTTGTGAACAGCATCTATAGGACTCCTACGATAACATTGAATGTTCTATTCTGTACGGAAACGTATTGAATGCAGCCGGTAATCTGTGTGAAACTGGATGTCGGTCACAAAACACACAACCACAGAATACAACGTAGTTTGGGATCATTGATTTACTAATACTTATATATCTCAATGTTTGGGACAAAGATATAGCTGATCGTCATCATCATCATTGTCATTTCAGCCGAAAGACGTCTACGGCTGGAAATAGGCCTCCACAAGCTCGTCCACTTCGACCGGTTCTGTGCTTCCCGCGTCCAGGGGATTCCTGCGGCCTTCGCAAGGTAGGTGTTCGTATTTACACCTATTTTTGATAAAAAACTGTAAATTCCAGCAACATATTTTAGCACGCCCAACACATGAGTCCGGCCAGGTGATACAGCTGAGACTCTCTGACACCAGGTCATGGTATCGGGCATGCCGTGCGTCCTTGGGGCCGCGTGCCGAGGGTAGGGAGCGCTCGCGTGGACACTCGTCGTTTGTTCATGAAACTTGTGGGCGTCGGACGAGCGCAGTCAGGGCCACTGATGGGTACATATTTGAATATCGAAAATTCAAATAGCTACGAATAAAATGTTAATGTTCAAAACATCGAATATTTAAATATGAATTGTATCGAAAATTGGTATACCTAAGTTTCAAATGTCTAAGATTGAAATGCCGAATGATTAAAATATCGAATGATTAAAAATGTCGATAATCATTATACCTAAGTTCAAAATGTCAACATTTAATACACTTAAGTCATCGATCACTAATAAAGAACTTCTTTATTAGTGATCGATGACTTAAGTTCATTATATTTACGTCAGGTACAAATACCTACACGTTAAAATATCGAACAGTTTTTGATAGCCCCTTGAGCGGCCACGGGAAGTTGGTTGTCCCAGTAAAGAAAAAAAAGAAAAACCGTTGAGCGGCCACGGGACAGCCTCTGTCCCACACGCGCTATGTTGCGGAGTGACTCATTTATGTCAGTTTTGTAGATAATCAATTTTAGATATGTTGGACTAAGGTTATACACCATTCCATGATATCAACTTACGTTATAGTCCGGTCAATTTAGACATAAAAATAGTGGGCAAATAACAAAAATTCCCGGAGAGGCATAGGCCTCTCCCAGGTTGAATTGATTGAGGTCCAGGAAGATAAACTATTGCGGTAAGAATCGCTTTCGCTGGTCATCATTACCACCGTCTTATCGTACACGAACATAGCAACATAACATACTGCAAAAAAGAGAGGAACACCTTATAGAGACATACTCAATCCCTCGTCTTCTCCGCATTAGATCTGGAGCCAGTATTTCACAGATGAAATGCTAGATAAAATATTACTGTCGGCTATTGCAACTAGACGAGGAACAGCTTCTTGCAACTGCAGGAAGTAGAACTAATGGGGCAGATAGGCTAGAGAACTGCAAGATATGCTCTGTGTGTGATCACAAAAAAAAAAACACAATACCCAATACTAGTCCTGCCAGACCTGCCTGGCTTGATACCTACTTTAATTTTTTATTACTAACAAACATTTGTACGCCCTCTGGCATAGCATAGCGCACTCTATATTATCTTTATATTTCATCATTATTGTACCTACCTATGTTAAACAAATGAATAAATGACTTATGACTTAGTATTTTCGATGCAAAAAATCTATTTGCTATGGTCGCTCAAACTTGATGTGCCTTCAATAAGGGGGTAGGTATTTAAGGGTTAACAACAAATTGTCATTATGGTGACGTTGACATTTGTCGGCGGTGCTGCCAGTAGTAACGTAAAATTATGATTGTGATTAACGTCGATGCTTTAGTCACAGCATATCATGGCTTGGTGAGTTCAGTATTAAGGTATGGTGTCATTTTTTGGGATAACTCAACCAACAGGGAATTAGTATTTAAAGCTCAAAAAAGGTGCATTAGGTTAATGTCACTCCTCCTCTGCCGCAGCCCGTAACCCTCAGCCGCGATGCCTCCCATTCGACATCGCGGCCCATCTCAGTTGCGGTGCACCTCACCGCAACCTACTTTTTGGCCACTACGTCATTGGCGCTTGAAGGCAAAAGCCCTGGCGAGCGGCCCCACCTTTGGGTTCCTCTTGGCTTCACCGTGGGTGGCAGTCCATGGTTACTGAGCCTCCCCGCAACGACAATGCGGGAATCCACTCGGGGGGGGGGGGGGACTGTATTATTATGGTAAGGTAGGTAAGAAATATATTTGTAACATTTACAACATTCACCTACTTTCTGTTATTTTACCAGAGACACGAATAGCTATACCTAATAATTATACTTTTGACACCTTCCCTCTTATTACAGAACAAGGTTTTTCTTTAGGTATGGTTAAAACCGTCGAGCCTGTTTTTTAAATAAGAACCTAACTGAAATCGAAATACAGCTCCTTTTACAAAACTGACAAGTTAGTCCAGTGCTAAATTGTCTGTTATTCTATTTCAGTTCTAAGTTCTTATTTCAAAAACAGGCTCGATAGTTTAAACCATACCTAAATAAAAACCTTGTTTTGTAATAAGGGGGCAAATGTTTACAAAACAATATATCATTTCAGGATAGCAGTGGTGGCCCAGTGGGAAAGGCCCCGACTTACGACTTGTAGGTCGTGAGTTCGAACCCAGGCAGTCACTTTACTTTGCGTATTTAATTTCATCACCATTGCTCTCAAAACGGTGAAGGAAAATTCTTCATCTGTCCTAGAGCCAAAGAATTCGAAGACGCGCGGTGGATTACGGCCCACTCCCTTTCACAGAGAGGAGGCCTTTGCCCCAGCAGTGCAAACATTATAAGCTAATAATGCTATTATGCTATATCGGTGCAATAAATACGATGCGTATAAATGGCTAGATAAATGAACGTGGTCAAACCAAAAGGATTACATACGTAGGGTTTTTTTTTTTTTTTTTTGGGTGGGATATCTTCAAATAACTTCTCCCGCTCTGGGTGGAGCAGGAGGGCGTGTCAGACTTTTACTGACTAAAACCCACCCGTGTTCCTTCAGTAGCCCGTATGCCAGGGGCTGTGGTATCTCTTTCAAACAAACCCGCACCCCTGACAGGCATCGGCCCTTGCGGGCCCCATCATTTTTTGTGCTGACATCTCTTTGAGGCGCGCGTGGAACACAACGCGCCGTCGACTTGGGCTTGGTCCTTACCGGACAGCGAGCTACCCATTACTCGCCGTCCGCAAGCCCATGCCTACGGTGGCCGGAAATCGGCCTGGGATTCCCGACGCCCAGGGCAAACTCAAACTCAAACTCAAAGCATTTATTTCAAATAAACCAATTACAGGCACTTTTGAATTGTCAAGGTCGGTGAGTTAGAAAGATGAAGCTAGTTGCCCATTCCAAAGCGTAGGTACCTATGGAGAAGAACGGGCAAGAAACTCCATGGACACTCTTTTAAAATCAAGATTTTGTTACAAAAAGTTGGGTTACATCATTATGTTGAAATTATCAATGTGAGAACGATGTAAAAAGTGCACATTAAAAGCGTCCGTAATTAAAATAAAATAACAATTAAAATAAGCCGTGGGAGCTAAGAGATGACCAGTCCCTACTGGCGGCGCCCGTTCACGGACATGACGTATGCATCAGCACCATTCAGCTCAACCATTTTGAAGGGAACTTAATGATCCAACACACACGCCACCACCAGCGAGACATTTGAGTGAGCATGACATACTCTCAGCTGCCAGGGCACATTCAAGTCAATGAAAGACGTACCCTGTAAATGTTTGCATTATAGTAGGAACATAGTGCTCACACATATGCTATGCAATTATACAATACAAAAATTTGAATTTATACAATGCAAAGATATCTAGCTTTTACAGTCTTCAGCAGCTCCAACAATGTTTTCAATGTTATTCAATTTAGTTTAAGCTACCTTGTGGAGCAGGACAAGCAGCGTTTAGCCAAGCATTTTTGTCAGCGATGTAATCCCCCAACTTATAATAAGCATGGCTGCATAGTGTGCGTTTTATACAAGATTTAAATTTCGATTCATTCAGTTCGAGTATGTGGGGAGGTATTTTATTGTAACACGCGTCTCCGTATCCTGCGGCGGCTGGGGTCGCGAGGGCGCATATGCTGCCTCTCCCTCACGTGCGCCGCCTCCCTCTTCGCGAGCATCACTGCTTCGCTGAAGGAGGTGACGGCTCCCCATGCCCTCTCGCTCCGTACCATGGCCTGGACCAGGGCCGGACGCGAGAGATCGCCGCCGCCGATCGCCTCCACGAGGACACGGCGGTGCTCCGCCCAAGCCGGGCAGACCACCACCGTGTGCTCCACCGTGTCCTCAGGGCGATCTTCGCAGTGGAAACACCCGGGCGTTTCCTCCCGCCCTATCCGAAACAGGAACCTCCCGAAACAACCGTGTCCGGTGAGGACCTGCATCAGGCGGAAGGTGAGGACGCCATGCCGCCTCTCAAGCCACTCCTCAAAGAGGGGACTTACCGCCGCAATCGTGGCGTGCTCAGCACTGGGTTGCGACAATCGCACTCTCCATGTCACCATGAGATCCCGCCAGAGCTCTGTCCGCTGTGCCGCGATTTCCCGCGGCAGCGGAGTTACGCCCCGGCGTTTGGCCTCCTCGCGCCACTCCCACATTTGCGCGAGGACCTTTGCCTCCAGATCCCATGGCGGTAATCCGGCAAGGAGGCCCGCCGCCGCGCCGGAGATCGTACGATATCCCCGGATCATTCTGATCGCCATGACCCTATGGGACGCCCTCAGCTTGCGAGCTGGTTGGCGCCTCAATGTAGGCGCCCACACCGGCGCCCCGTATAGGGCCATGGACCGCACGATCCCCGCGTAGAGCCTCCGGCAGGAGGCGTTTGGGGCCCCCCTAGATTGGGCAAGAGCCGCTTCAACGCAGCCCCGGCCCGCTCCATTCTGGGAGCCAAACGGCGGAAATGCTCCGCGAAGTTCCACCGGCTGTCGAGGACGAGTCCCAAGTACTTCATCGTCGACTCGACGCCGATGTGAACCCCTCCCACCGTTATCTGGGAACCCGTCGGTGGTGCATTCCGAGGACCATGAAACCACATGGCCTCGGACTTGTGCAAGGCCACCTCGAGTCCCAGTTGCCGGATCTTTTCGACGATTGTCGCAACCCCTTGTGTCGCTAAGTCGGCCGCCGCCTGGTACGACCTCCCTTGCGCCAGGACCAGCGTGTCGTCAGCGTAGCAAACTACACTGACGCCGCTAGGGAGGTCGGCGCGCAGCACCCAGTCGTACCCGATGTCCCACAGATGCGGCCCCAGGACCAATCCCTGTGGGACACCGCACGACATCTCTCGCCGGTTCCACTCTCCGAGGTGACCGGGGTAGATGACGGCCCTGTCCGTCAAATAGGCCTCGACCACACGACAGAGGTAGGTCGGCATCCGGTGATACCGGAGTGCCTCCCTTATGCAACTCCAGGGCAGGGTGTTGAAGGCATTGGCGATGTCTAATGACACCGCCAAGACGACCCCACCCCGGGCCACAGCATCCCCCGTAGTGAGGGCTCGCACGCGCATGATGTCATCCACCGTGGAGCGCCCCCTGCGGAAACCAAACTGGCTCTCCGCCAAATCCGGCCCCACCCGCACCAGCCGCCCGCCGAGGCGGTCTGCAAATACTCTCTCAAAGAGCTTGCCCACCACGTCACATACGTAGGGTAAGGTTCGTTGCAGGGGAAGTTTTGTAGTTTCATTAAAGCCCCATGGGAAAAGCAGTAATTTTATGTATGTTTGTATACATTACATATTATGGCTATGGTATGTGTGTTTACGGGATTCATTGTCAATTGTCATGGCAAAGTCAATTAAAGTCATTCGTGCATTGCTTCTTGTGGCTCGCATGTTGAATGTTTACTTGTGGTTTCTTGTGGTGTTTTACGACGATCTTTGGCTTTTTTTCTGGATATACTTATGTCGTTTCTGCTGTCCTAACCGACCCCGACTTGCATGGACTCTCATCTCATCTTCTCATTTCGATGTACCTTGCCTACGTGCACTTTGGACAACTGATTTTGCCCTATTTCTAATGGAAAACCGGCGCTGTACTTACTATGGTATATCAACGTTTCGCTTAAGGAACCATTTAGATAAGGAGGTAAGAGCGTGGTCATTTGGCACACAGGGTATACTAGTATGGACGCCAGTCTCGCACAAAGAACCACATTGTTGGAATTTTCGTCAAAACGCAATAATTCTCTTCTTTGAACCCACGACCTCGTGCATGAGAAATGAGTGAGGCCTTAACCACTGGACCATCACGAAAATTTACAAGCTTACTGTATTTAAACATGAAAATGTCATACCTAAATGTTTACCTAAAATGTCTAACATTTCATAACCACCGTGATTTGGAGAAGTCCTAATCAAAAGTAAACTGGACGATTCAATACAAATATTCGTTCATGATATATTTTGTTTTATTTATGTCCTTGCTGGGCCAAGCTTGTATGGGGGCGTTATCCTTCTCCTTTTAGGTTTATCCATGGCGCCAAAATCTACCATAATTTTATAAAATCAAAAAACTATTTAAAGACATATGACTGAATTTGAAATTAAAATAACACGGCTTTCGAATAAAATTATTTGAATTTCGAATTGCTCGCCAATCTAGAGATAATTAAATCTGAAAATGCTGGTAAAAAAATCTCCAATTACATAAGTAAAGTCCTATTATTCATAACAATTAGTACCAGGCAGGTGCGTGTGCGAGTAGGGCGGCGGCGCGGCGCTGTCGCGGCGCGGCTCGGCGGCGGCAGGTAGGCGCGGCGCGGCGTCGCCCCACACCACGCGGTCCATCTCCTCGTCCAAGCGCACCTCGTCATCGCCCGCCACCTGAAGCAAAATTAACATGTTAACAATACAACTTCGAATCCGAATCTATGCGGTACGAATGGGTACGACACGATGACACGATGGCGACGACAGTCGTTAGAGAGTCACTTTCTTCTCACATCGACATCTGCGCTACCACTGCGTGTCGCGGTCACCACGCCCCCGTCCAACTACTCCTATCGCTCCGCAGATTCCGGGGCCCTCTAACAACTGTCTCTCAGAGTTGAGAGACAGTCCTTCACAGTCTCCAGTCCCACAGCCTGAGCACAGCTCAGCTCCCGGAGTACTAAGTAGCCAACAACGGTGCCAACTTAGGGAATCCTTTTACACATAATATTGACTATGTGACCGCCTGGTAGGCGATCATGAGTATTATAACGTACATTTTTGACTGAAAATTTCGTATTACCCACTGAATAATTAGTCTATGGTAATGTGGACTGTCTGTAGTAGGTACCGTAGTTTTAGTTTTATTACTAATTCGTGTTTAGAGCATTAATTACTTTTGTTTTATATGTATATTTACTAGCTGACCCGTGCCCACTTCGTTGGGCGGTAAACATTTATAACTCAACTAGCTGTGCCCGTGACTTCGTTCGCGTGCATGTCGGAAAACAATAATGTGTCGCTTTGACGGTGTAGGTACCACTCCTCCGATCTTCCGATCTATCCTGGTAGGAATCTACCACAGCTTTTGAATGCAGTCCAGAGCCTAGAGACAAAACACATTACTCTTAGCGTTCACGCCAAACGCTACGCCAAAATGTATGGGAATGACATTACCTGCGGAAAGGACCCGACGTGTCCTGTCCGCAGGTAATGTCATTCCCATATATTCTGGCGTAGAGTTTAGCGTGAACGTTAACAGAAATGTGTTTTGTCTAGGCCTGCAGGCGTCTTTAGGGTTTATAATGAAATTGCGACGAAGTCTCACTCAGATTTTTAAGAATAAATATAGATCAAAGAGAGATCTGGTCGAGGCTCATTTTATAATAAATGTGCACCTGCCGTAGGTACAGTAAAAGCTCTTTATTCGCGAGGTATACGTTCCGTAAAATACCTACCGCAAATACAGAAACCGTGAATATGGAATGGTAATTTATATGGGATTATAGGGGATACGTTCCTAGGTGACAAAAAAAAAACAATTTAATTGAAGTTTTTCACCATATTGATTAATTGTATGAGCGTGATATGGATGCAAGCGACTCTCCAAGGCGTAAACGATCAAGCATTTCTATGCGTTAAACAGATTTTTGCGCGTCGAAAATAGATTTTAAGTAAAAAAAAATTTCAACATTTTGCAATGAATGGAAAGATGAAACGATAGGTAAAACCCGCAAAGCGGCTCGTACCAAAGGATGGAATGTCTATTGTGTCGCAGCATTTATAAATGTGGGGGAGGCCTATGTCCAGCAGTGGACGTCTTTCATCTGAAATGATGATGATGATGATGATATATAAATATAGTTTATGGTGATATGGTTGCTTTCATTACGTTTGTTTACATTCTCAAAAAACTTTTTTCAATAAAATACCGTCGTACACACGGCTACACATCAAGTTAGACACCCTATATATCTATAACTACGCTACCAGCAATACAGAGAATTGTACGAAAGGGACTGCGCATCGTGGCATCGGCCAATCATAGCATTTGCTGGCTGCATTGCGCCTACACAACTACACACACAGATGCACTTTTTTTGCCAAAAAATTTCGTTTCAAATATTTCAATTTCTTTTTGCTCGTGTTCAGTGTTATGTTGCATGCCATGCCTGTCAGTTCCCAAATATCGTCCGGGATTCACGTATAATTAAGAAACGCGGCAAAGGCGGTTTCCACGTAACAGTGTTTTTTTTTTTTATATTCCGTGGTTAAACATAAACAAACTTAATTTTGTTATTTAGTTTTTTGACTGTGCTAGTGCGTGGTGCACTAATATTAATGGCACCACAATTAACTGCACAACAGCGGCAGCTGATAGTGGTGTTGCGAGACGGTGGTTATACCATCAAAGAAATTGAAAGGAGGACGGGGATAACGGTGAGTTATACCTTTAATATTATGTATTTGCGGCAACACGACGCACGGCAATGGTTAATATTGACTTGTTACATTATCCAAGAGACTCATGCTTCCTAGACAATGGCTACCATTTTGAACATCTTCTTTAACAAACCTGCGCCGACCGAGGCGGCGCGGCGGAGGCGGCGGCCGCATAACAATAGATAGTTAAATAGTTAATTAGTTAGTTGTTGCTCATTACTCATTAGTTAAAGCTTGAAACCGCGCCGCTCAGGAGCCGGTTTGCACCCAAGGCTGCTCAGGATAACGATACTTAATAATAATAACAAATATACCAATAACTCTACTGATGGGAAGTGACAATGAGGTAAGGAGTTCACTGGTTCAGCAATAGCCTATTTACCTACTTGTGCGTTAAAGAGACCCAGGTTATAATATGTATGAGTTTTCTATGTATTATATTATAATTATTTAGAGAAAAAAATATGTCAGAGTGCCGTCTTTTACGCAAACACAAATACCTATATAGGTGATTTCGTGGAACAATATTACGGTATATTTATGTTGGTAAAAAAATCAAGTTAAGTATCATTGTTTTAGAGGACCACAATCAACTTTTGGTTGCGTCGGAATGAGGAGACCGGGGGTGACCTGTCGTCTCACCATCGGCCGCTCTACCAGCGCGCTACCACTGCTGAGCAAGATGCTGCCATTGTTGCGGAGCACACTAACCAGCCATTCTTAAACACGCAGGTTACTGCCACACAATATAGCGTAAGTTGAATAGTTTTTGATAATTTCATTAAATCAATGTTTACACAACCAGACATAGGACCGTTATAAGTCAACTAGCCAGCAGGCGTTCGCGTATTGAATGAAAATTGCATTTTATTATAATCAGTACAATCGACAAGCTTTAAGCATGCTCACTTAAGAAAATATTTCTGCGGCAGCACAGCTAGTGACAAACCACACCCCTTCCTGGTTTCGCCCAATTAGAAACAACATTTATTTGTGTGAGTGTATTCACACAAATCCATATTGTCTGTTGAATGCATGACGTATAGAGACGCAAACCAATGTCCATTTTTTTAGTCGCAATAAAGATGTCGTCAACAAAGCACGCATTTCGTTCCCACAAAAATCCATACAAACAATTTGCAACCTTACGACCATCAAAACATGGTCGAAATCGAGCCGGATTACAGTGCAGCGTACTGAGCGTCGAGAACAAAAGACATCGCATTCCTTAGATAAGAAGCGAGCCCGGACCGTCATTAGCAGTGTTTGAGGGTTTTTTGTGCAAATTATTTACAATATTATTACAAAAGGAATCTACGCATCGTAATATCACGTTATTTTGAAGAATATCACGTTATTTTTGTTTGCAAAAAATGTCTCAGTCAGAACAATTACTAGGAGTATTAGAAGAAGTAGCAAAGACATTACAAAAAACACAAATACGTAAACATAAGGAAGGTGTGGTAAAATTACAAATTTATAATAAAACTTTTTAATTTCATTAGAATTGCACGAGCTTAAAAGTCTGTTATTATGACACTATTTTTGATTTATTAATAATAACTTTACGATATGAGTGTAGATAAATACAAGTTGATGATAATTTCTGTGTAATTTTTATATTAATTTCTGGGTGAATCTTTAAAATTTCCTTTTGAAATCTTGAAAAACTGTATTAAAAATAAATCAGTTAAACTAAATTAAATTGCTTCTTTTCCACAACTACAAATCCTTAAAATTGTTCTTAAATTTGAACACATTTTGTATGATTTCACACGAAGATTACAGACGAACGTTTCGTTTTAAACAAAAATGTTTCACTAAAATGTTTTAATATACAGATACGGTTTAAATATCAACCATAAGAAATCTTTAATCCTGAACAGCTTATTATTGAATGAACACGAACTGAAAAATATATATTTCACTAATATTTCTTTTTTTCAATCCTTTCACTCTCACTGCGGTCACAGTGACAGTTTTATTTTTTCAGGAGCCCACAGGCCTGGCTTTTTGAAAATATTTCTGTTATATTTCAGAAATTAAGGAGTATTTCTTTGAAAATTGAAAATTATAGTTTAGTTTAATTACTTGATAAGCTTCCGAATTTTAAAGTGGCCTATGAACTGAGTTATTGTTATATTTGTCAAAATATACTTGTCGTACGCAATGCGGGCAACGCGCTTGTCACGTTGATTATAGCATGGTTTGTCAACCTTTTATTAAAAGACGGCCCACTCATAAACTCCAATCTTAACGTGCTCCCTCTTGCAAGCCGTTTGTGAACCACCCAACGGTAAGCATCCTGCACAGCATGCCCCGGACATTGGAAAGATACCTTGTTCGTGTAATATCGTTATATTTATGATCAGTGGCGGCTGGTAGGTCATGGAACTGGTGGTGCCCTTTACTAGCTCACTAAGTATTAGGGGTAATAAGTAAATAAATAGAATTTATTTATTTCAGATAGGTAAGTAATTTAAATCTAAACGAATAAAAATAAACAATAGTATTCAATCCCACGTAAACTAAACTTCGCAGTGACATTAATGAGTCGGTCATTCATTATGGCCGGCATGCAAACTTCGCCAAACCTCGAGCGCTCTCGCTAATCGACGTTCGGTAATATTCGACAAACTTCGGTTCCCCCGTGCGGCGCACGAGAATCGACAAATTACTCCATAACGCTCCATACAGTTATGTCAACTATCTTTTGTCACGCGCTAGGCGTTTTAGCTCGGATCTCATAGAAATTGTAGCATTCACCGTGCGCTTCGGCATAGCGCACGAGAGATCTTCTGTACCGCGAAAATGAGTCTTAATAGTTTAGCATAGAGCTTATATTGTTTCGTCAGTTTTGTTAGTATTACATAGACCACAACCAGTGGTCACAATGCGATTATTAAACATTTTGTGATTCTTTCTACACCTATTAAAATCTGGTAGTTCAGCGCACGAGTGCACTAAAGAGACAGCCGCCTGTTTATGATTAAATAAAAATCAAAGGTGTGATAAATAAATGGATAAAACGAATATTAGAACTATTTAAAGTATTCAAAATATACATATCTATAAGGAAAACCTGCAAAACATTCGAGATAGGTAACATGGTAATAAAATAATAGGCATACCTTAAAAATTCTTTGTAATATTTCGCGAACGTATTTTATGGTCCTTCAATAGAAGGGCCATAAAGTATGTTTTTAAGCCATTTTATTGTAAAACCGGGTTTTCAGAAGTTCCCACTAAATAACAATGGTATAGATAATTAACGTATTATTATGGCAGTTGCAAGAGTTCCGACAAAAGTAAACAAAAAGCTCTGATAACATTGTATGAATTGCGCAAAGTATACTTGTGTTATTCCAATCATAATATACAGCAATAAAATAAAAAGATAGTAACAAATTTCTAACAAAATATCTAACTTTCTTCGTTTTTGTATATTTTCAAGTATATAACACATTGTAATCAAGATTTTTACTTTTCAATAGAACTGCGCAAGTAACGCGCCGCGCCGATACTACAGTTTTTTTTTTTGAAATGGCATTTCTAAGTTGACCTTGAAAGGCCGTAACTTCTTAACCGGAATGCGTTTTGTATGGCGGCGGTACCGCATAACTATTGGACATCGTGAAAATTGGGGAGGCAGTGAAAGTGTTCATTTATAACAAAACTTATAGACCTGACGGAACATTATTATGTCGGAAAGAGGAAAATATTAAAGTTCATGGAATAGATATAATTTGTTGTTTGACATTTTTATTCCAAATTATTGATAAATAATCTATCTATACTAATAATACGAGTAAAGAGGAAAGATTTGATTGTTTTTTTGTTTGCATTAAATAGGCTCCGAAACTACTGAACCGATTTGAAAATTTCTGTCACTGTTGGGAAGCTACACTATCTCCGGGTGACATAGGCTATATTTTATCCCCATGTTTTGCTAAATATGCCTTATTGCCTGTGGTTAAAAAAAGTGACACCATCTCTCTGGTCTCGTGTCAAGCAAGGCATGAATTAGTTTTATTCTCCTCTGCTAATAAAAAACAAACCTAAAACCTATAAAAATAAAACACATTAAGAACCTAATAATTATTTCATTTAACTTAAAGCAATAGCAATAATACATTTTCTAAACCAAAAAGAAGATAAATATAAGTACGAAATTACTTCTTGTCAACAACAATCATTCATAAAGAGCTCATACCGGCCGTGCCTATTCAAACATAATCTCACAAACTAGTGAACATAGCACGCGCCTGTGTGAGTGTCACACTTCTATACATCATTACTACGAACTCTACTAAAATATGTTTCGTGCATTCTATTGGTCAAAACGCATGCATTGTGCGATCGAGCTGTGAGCCTTGCTACGCGATTATCGCCTTAAAGGTGAGCGTGCGGAAGAAGTCGCGATTGTACATACTTATTGTTTTTTTGCATCATACACTCGAACACCTGTCCCTGTCAGTCACAACTGGAGCAAATATCGATGTTCTTTAGCGTCACAATAAGTCGATATTCACATAGACGGAATAAAATCGCGGCGAAATTTTTTTGCGCTCTGGATTTTCAACTCTGTGTTAAACCGAGCTCTGAAAATCCAACGAGCAGCGCGAGTGAGTCTCCGCGCGTCGAAAACACAGTGTTCGATTTTCAACTCTCGGCGCTAACCCGTGAGTTGTAGATCCAGTGCGCGGAAAAATCCCACAGCTATTTTATTACATTCGTGGGAATGTGGGCTTGCGTATTGCTTTAAAAACACATTTTGTGATGTTATTCAATTAATAAAATAAAAATAACAGTCCGCTCTACAGACTTATTATACAGGTGGTAGGGAAATCGACGCACAACCTGTAATCTTCTGAAAGCCCCTGCGTTGGTTGAAATACTTCCTCGGTTACCTATTAAAAAAAAGCTCTGCGATACGTTTTAGGTAGATAGATAAAAAGTTTATTTGGTGCATACAAAAGACACAACACAACATACAAAGCGCAATGAGATAAAAACGAATTAAATGAAAAGAACAAGGTGCCAATATACAAAAATAAAGAAGGGATGACATAAGTATAGTGATGAAACTTTAGGCTAGGACACAATTTGACATTCAAATGAAATAACGTGCAGTGGAGTACAAAAGTGCGGTGTGCGTCTCAAAGTTGCACCATTTTGACCGTGTAGGTAATGCACTTCTCAATGAAGCAGCAGATTTTTTTTTTGAAAACCGACTAAAGTTTTCTGTTTTGCGCATCGATGTCCCTGCCACCCTGTGTACGATACCTACCTATTTAGAATAATCCTAACTATACGCGTTCTCAAAATGCAACGTATATAGAATTGCAAAAATCACACCTCTACATTCACACAGTTCAAACACGGTTTCAAACATGCTATAAAAGTCAGTAAAATAACTGAAAATAAAACGATAATGCAATGTGCAATGTTCACGAGTAAGATTAAAATTTGTAAAAATAATTAATGATATTTTATTTGGAGACTATTTGTAACATTTTTACAGTTCTTTCCTTCCACATCATTATCTGCTTATTCGTGGTATTTTTAAGAAATAAAATTATTTTATTATCAGACGAAAATTGATACAAAAGTCAACGGAAAATCGTTTTTACTATTTTAAATTTTTTATGTTTGTAGTTTTATGTAGATTGGCCTCTCTCTTAATATTGCTATTTTCAAGTTATTATTAGCCACTATAATCTAATTGTATTTTTTTTTTTAAGTTTGTAATCGTATCACCAGCGTATTGAAAAATGTAAAGTTATTCATTAGGTAGTAGCATTAGGTATCTTAATTTCGATTGTTTTTGAGGTATTTTTATCTATTGTTTCAGGTATCAACCCAAACAATCCGACGTAGATTGCAGACCGTTGGCATTAGAACAAGGATCCCGGCAAAAAAAATTGTGTTTTCTCCGGCCCATGCAGAGGCTAGAATTGGTTTCTGTTTACAATATTATAACTTCGACTGGGAGAACAATATTGTAATATTTGTTGACGAAAAAACTTTTAAATCGGATAGAGACGGGAGAAAAATTTTAAAGCGGCGAGACCATGAACGTTACTACGTTGAAAATGTTATACCTAACAGGTCCAGTGGTCGGTTGAGCTTGGGATTCTGGGGTTGGATGAGTTCTGTTGGTCCTGGCGAACTTGTAGAAATATCTGGTTGCATGACTTCAGAACAGTATGTGGATATTCTGAGAGATATTATGGTGCCGACTGTGCGATTGCACCATCCAACAGGCACTATTTATCTTTGCCAAGACAATAGTTCCATCCACAGTGCCGGAGTAGTTCAGGCGTGGCTCCAAGACCAGCCAGATATTCACCTTATACCATGGCCTGCGAAGAGCCCCGACCTCAACCCAATTGAGAATCTCTGGGGACAGATGGTTCTCAATTAGGATGTATCAGAAGTGCGCAACGTAGAAAACTTACGGCAAGCGGCAATCCAAACGTGGGAAATGATGAGGGGGGATCCTCGTGATATGTGTTGGAACATGGTTACAGGAATGAAAGCCAGGTTGGATGCAGTGCTAGACGCTAATGGTGGACCTACCAGATATTAACGATTTAGCATTGAAACACCTATGGCTTTCATTCTTTTAACCAATTCCCACCTACGCGTATTTTTCGGATTTCGTTTTAGAACACCAATGCCATTTACCACCTTGCATACTTCTGATATTGGGTAAGGTTTCTTTGTAGGCATAGGTATTAATTAGGTTAGTTGTTTCCAAATTTTAGTTTTTGGGATATTTTCGCGCACTGGATCTTCAACGCACTGCTTAGCGCCGAGAGTTGAAAATCAAACACCGTTTTTTCAAAGCGCTGAGACTCACTCGCGCTGCACTCGGTTGGATTCTCAAATTGGATGTTGTATTTGATAACAATATTTGATTGTTAAATGTTTTTTAATATTCTATTTTTTATTTTTGTTTGATTTTTTTTTTTTTATAGTAGTTTGTTGTATTTGATAACAATATTTTGATTGTTAAATGTTTTTGATATTCAATTTTTTTATTTGAATAGTTGGTTATTTTTTTGATAGTAGTTTGTAGTATTTGATAACAATATTTGATTATAAATGTTTTTAATATTCATTTTTTTTTGTTTGAATAAGTAGTTGTTTTTTTATAGTATTTTGTTGTATTTAATAACAATATTTGATTGTTAAATGTTTTTAATTTTCCATTTATTTTTTATTTTTGTTTGAATAGTTGGTTATTTTTTTGATAGTAGTTTGTAGTATTTGATAACAATATTTGATTATAAATGTTTTTAATATTCATTTTTTTTTTGTTTGAATAAGTAGTTGTTTTTTATAATATTTTGTTGTATTTAATAACAATATTTGATTGTTAAATGTTTTTAATAATCTACATTTTTTTTAGTAATTTCAGCTGAATGTTTGTTCTTATTCGGCTTAAAGCCATAAATATTATTTATCTAAAACTATGTATTTACATAAAGTTACTCTTGCCTAGCGTGAGGGTATTCCTCATACTTAACTATTATTAGAATAGAATAATAAACCATGTCAAGTTTTATTTGTCACGATGGTTATAGGGGGTTGTCACTGTGGAATGTATCTCATAATCTAATACCTACCTATTTTGTTGATTAAAATGCTCACATTAATTTCAACTGTGATGTTTTTATGTTAATTGTTGGTTAGCTTTTTTATAGGCTCCTGAGGAAGTTTTTAGTATTTTTATAGTCATTTCAAATCATTATCTGTTGCTGTCGACGAGGACCGTGCGTAGCTTTGTGAATTTATGTTTTAAATTTCTAATTCTTTTTAAGCTTTTCTCGACTGATTTCGTTCCCTGTCAAGTAATTTCGGAGACACATTAATGATCCATGAAATGAGCGACTATAAGGGCCTATGGTATGGCCTAGGTTATGATCTACCGCCGCTAGCGCGAAACCAGAATACGAAAACCTACACACCCGGCGGAATACTGCTGGTATTTCGTTACCCACAAAGGTATCTAGCGAATATCGCTTAAAAGTATCTGAATATAATAGGCCTCTAGCTAATGTTTTTAGTTAATAAGTTTAATGTGCCACTTATAAGGTAACGTTGTGATTTAGTTGAAACCATAAAGAGTTCATTTTTAAGCCGTTATTTTAATATTAAACCCAATTATGAAAAAATAATTATTAATGAATTTATTATTAATTATGTTGACCCATTTGAAAACAATTTTATACCTTCAAGTATCAAGTAATTAACACAATTACTTTTCTATTATTATTAGATTCAATGAGTCTGCCTATCAGCCAAGGGGTTAACCAATCCAAGCTACCCATAATTTATTCAGTCGTTTTACTGTAAAAGTTAATGAAGCAGATATACTGGCTTGCAAAAAAACATGTATTTAAATAGATATACCTATTATGAGTAAGGTTTTTTCCCTTAGCAATGAGAATTTCCAGCACGCTAATTGCGAAAACTCACGATCAATCAGTTACAATATAACAGTTTAACAATATTCATTGCGTTATTTACGCTGTTGATACTCTCTTTATTTTGTGCTGTTGAGCTGACACATTTTTCGAACATATGAATCAATGGATTAGCAATCTGTTTTAAAATGTTTCTGATTATGGTTGATCGTGCGTCAGGCAACTAGGGTGCAGGCTTCTAACATCGTCTGTGCAAAATCACGTCGATGTATTGAATGCTTAATTGTCGTGAAGAATTTAGGTTACAAATCTGTCTATTTATCTATATCTATATTATTATTATCATCTTTATATATAAAAATGAATCGCCGAAATCTATGTACGCGCATAACTTCCGAACGACTGCACCAAATTGGATGATTCTTTTTTTTATGTGTTCCTTATTGTCAGGACAAGGTTTGTATAGCTAATGCCAATTCAATATTGATAGCTAAGACAGGACAACGTCTGTCGGGTCAGCTAGTTGATTTTATAAAACCAATGGTGGCAAAAAAGGCATACCTAGTAGGTTTGTTTGAAAAGAAGTAATTTCCAAATTGCACGCGTGTTAACCGCGGGTAACAGCTAGAAATTCATAATACTTAATAATAATATAATTATTAAGTAAGCAGGTAGTAGGTCGATCGTTCAGGTTAAGCTACGCTTGCCGCGGTTGGTCCGTGGATGGGTGACCATCTTTACATACCAAGACCCCTCCGTGCCTCGGAAAGCAAGTTAAGCTGTTGGTCCCGGCTGTCATTTGTGGATCTTTGGCAGTCGTTACGGGTCGTCAGAAGCCCGAAAGTCTGACAGCCAGTCTTACCAAGGGGTATCGTATTACCCAGTAACTGGGTTTTTGAGGTCAGATAGGCAGTCGCTCCGTGTAAAATACTAGTATTCAGCTGCATCCGGTTAGACTGGAAGCCAACCCCAACATAGTTGGGAAAAGGCTAGGCAGATGATGATTAAGTAAGTAGGTAAATAAAAATGAATCCCTATTTTCCTTGGTCACGGCATCACACGTGAACGGCTGGACCAATATTTTGCTAATTCTTTTTTTGTTGTGTTTATTATTGTCAGGATAACAACAAACACTTTATGGTTCTGATGAAAGAAAAAATAAGGAAGTTGCGCGTAACATTACTATATTAACTTTTCTAAGATTATATCAATGCGAATTCAATATTCATAATTAAGACAGGACAACGTCTGTCGGGTCAGCTAGTTGTTAATAAATGCCTAATGGATGTATTGGTGCAAACTCCCAGGCGCAGCGCAAATCGAAAAATCAATAACACATATATTATTGTAAGTGAACGTAACGAGCTTAGCTTGTTTGCAAAATAATATACATACCTACCTAGGTATCTCTATTTAAAGTTTAGAAGAATAGAGCGCCGTTTGGTGGTGGCAGTGGCGCGCTCCCGCAGGCGACGTGCGTAAGCGGGACGAAATAAGAAAAACATATCGTACCCTCTCGCACTATTCGCAGCGTTCAACTTCTAATAGTTCAAAGTCCAAACAGTCTAGGTTGATGTGTAGCCGTGTGTACGTACAGTCGGTTGTTATTTTTTTGAAAAAAGTTTTTATTTTTCACTTTTTTGTTACTTACCCTACACCAATTCGAAATTTCATCATCCTTTGGGTCAAAATAATCCATACTTATTTATGCGATACCAACATTCGCGGTTGATTTGCTGTAATTTTTTGAAGAGTTCCGTTGTCTGTTTCCGAAACGCATCATCAGATCTATATGCAGGGCCCGATCTAAGGGGGGCAAGCCGGGCAAATGCCCAGAGCGGCAAAAATGAGCGGCGGCAAAATGTATACTTACAAACATACCTACTCTCATGAATTTTTGTATACTTCTTCAGAAGACTAACGTATGTGAATATTATATAGTTAAAAGAATATGACATAATTATAGTCATACCATCTTTGGTAGAAGCTCATGACTTATATGGTGTTAGTGCAAAGGGCGGCGAATGTTATTTTTGCCCGGAGCGGCTAAATAGCTAGATCGGGCCCTGTCTATATGAAATTTCAATGGGGCCATTTCGGAGTAAACCCCTTTCGAACAAAAAAAGAATTTTGCAAATCCGTCTAAATACGACGGAGTTATGCCTGAACATACATAAAATATATTAACATGTCGAATTGATAACCTCCTTCTTTTTGAAGTTGGTTAAAAACACCGACCGCGGCGAAGGCGGCTATTGTAGATGTCAAAGGCCGAACCAATACAGCGGCGATATCATTTGACAATGTACTTTAGGCGAAGTTGTAATAAGGTCTATTTTAATTTTTTATAGTCCATCTGACGACGCGTTTACAAAGGATATTGGGTTGGATACCTATTGGAATCCTTTTTGTTATTTGTTAATATGTATGTACCGATGTACCGATTAGACCCGCAAATAAATAAATCTTTAGCCGCGGATATAAGAATTGGGTCGCAATTTTTTAAACCGCGAATAGTGAAAACGCGAATGACGGAAGCACGAATAAGGAGCTTTTACTGTACTTACTCAATAAATCGACTGCGCGTCTAGTTGAGTGTGCTGAAGCATTATTCCACGCGGGGGCGGGCGCCTATTGTTATGTTTTTGAATCGTTTAATAAAATTCTTTTTCTTCACTTTTATTAGTTTTATTTATTTCTTCTACTGGTTTTTACATTGTTATTAAAATTAGCAGCGCACATCTTCTTTTTTTCGTTTTCATCTAGCTTCTTACCACAGACTAAAAATATAATTGCCATATGCATAAGAATGTGCGGACATTGATCCTCAACACTCTCCCTCAATGTTTGCACATACCTATGTTTTACATTATTTAACATTTCAACAAGTTAAGCATACTACACAATCTTACAAATCTTTGTCCTGCTAAGGGCTTCGTCAAAATGTCTGCAATTTGATCTGTGGTTGATACATATTTAACAGTTATTAATCCTTCCTCTACTTTTTGTTTAATAAAATGAAATTTAACATCAACATGTTTCAAACGTTTCTGATCTGGATTCTTTACAACTTTCATAGTACTTTGATTGTCCTCAAAAATAACAGTATTACTTATTTTAATGTTAAAGTCACACAACAGTTTCATTAGCCAACAAGCTTCAACAGAAGCTTCACATAAAGCAATTAATTCTGCCTCCGTTGTACTCAACGAAACAGTACTTTGCTTCTTTGATTTCCATGTTACTGTATTATTGAATAACTTGAACAAATATCCACTGGTGGATTTTCTATCATTATCGCGTGCAAAGTCTGCATCTGCAAAACCTGTTAAGCTGTCATATTTACACTTCGAGTATTTTAGATTATAATCAATAGTTAGTTTGACATATCTAAGAACACGCTTTAAAGCTTGCCATAATTTCAGAGTTGGCTGTGACTGGAATCTACTCAAATATGATACAGCCGTTGCTAAGTCTGGTCTTGTGCTCACCATAGCATACATCAAAGAACCAAGAGACCTGCACTGATGTTCTAAAGTCATGTCAATTTCACATGCACCAAAGTCCAGTTTAAAATTAAAGTCCATAGGAGAATTAGTCCCTTTACAATTGTCCATGTTATAAGATTCAAGAACTTTTTGCAGATATTTAGATTGATTCAGATAAATACCATCATGTTTCTTTTGAATACTGATACCAAGATATGTCAGATTGCTGTCCCCTAAGTCTTTCATGCTAAATTTAGTTTTTAAGAAGTTCTTGACATTTTCAATTTCAGTTCTACTAGGCCCTACTATCAGTAAGTCGTCCACGTACAAAATCAAATAGAGATTACCTTTACTATAGAGACAATAGTCATTTTGAGATCGCTTAAAACCACATTCAGTTATAACTTCTGTGAATTTTTCATACCAATATTTTGGACTCTTCTTTAAACCATATAGAGATTTTTGTAATTTTAGAACTTGGCCTTCTGGAACTGTCAATCCTTGTGGAGGTTTCAAGTACACTGCCTCGTCAATCCGTCCATATAAGAATGCTCCCTTGACATCCATCTGGTGTATTTCATAATCTTTCTGAGCAGCTACTGATAAAAGAACTCTCAAGGTTTGCAACTTCAATACAGGTGAGTATGTATTTTCTAACTTATCTCTCTGTTGAAAACCCTTCACTACTAATCTTGCTTTATATATCTCTTCTTCTCCTATGTTTTTCTTTGTAAAAACCTATTTACTATCCAGTAGCTTTTCTTTCTGTGGTTCAGATACAAACTTCCATGTTTCATTTTCTTTTAAAACTTTTAATTCCTCATTTATTGCCTTATTCCAATGCTTCTCATCTTTTCTCCCTTTAATGTCATCAAAATTATTTGGAACCTCCTGGTAACTTGATAATAATGCATATAATGCTGTATCATCCTGGTCTAAATCAATTTCCAGTTCATAATCCTTTTGCCATACTGGTTTTCTTATTTCTCTCTTTTCTCTCCCTCTTTCTAAACTCTCTGTATTTTTATCTGTATCATTCTCCATTTCTTGTGTCTCATCTTCTTTACTATGTTTCCTTTTTCCTTTATTTCTATTCATTGATACTTTTCGCTCTATGTTGTCCGTTGATACATTTTCATTATCCTGTCCCTCCTCTCTTTCTTCTTGTTCTCTTATTTCATCCTCTTTCTCTTCTATTGTGTCCTGTGTGTATCTTACACAATTGTCAAGTCCGGGTTTTGTTTCATCAAATACTACATTCCGTGCTGATATTACTGACCTTGTTTCTGTATCATACAGCTTATATCCTGTAATGAAATATCCAATAAAAATCATTTTCTTTCCTGAATTATCCAATTTATGTCGTAGCTCTCTAGGTACATGATTATAGGCTGCACACCCAAACACTCGCATAGCTCTCACATCAGGTTTCCTTCCTTCCCATAGCTCTGATGGTGTTTGAAGTTTTCCTTCAGTCGGACTTCTGTTAGTAACATAGGCTGCAAACATAACTGCATGGCCCCAAAACTCTTTACTAAGCTGCGAGTCTAATAAAACTGTTTTCGCCTTTTCTATTAATGTGCGGTTCATCCGTTCCGCTACTCCGTTCATCTGGGGATTGTATGGCACTGTATATTGCATTTGGATTCCTTTGCTGTAACAAAACTCCTGAAATTGCCTTGACACATATTCACCACCATTGTCCGATCTCAACTTTAATAAATTAACATTGAAATGATTAGTTGCATAAAAATAGTACTGCTTAAATTTGTCAAAAACTTCACTTTTATTAGAAAGTAGATAGACCCAAACAAAATGAGTATAGTCATCTATAAATGTCAGAAAGTACTTGTATCCTTCCTCAGTCAGTGGGGTGATAGGTCCGCAGACGTCAGTATGTACTAATTCTAGTGGTCTAGTTGCCCTACGTCCTTGTCTGTTAAAAGGTTGTCTTGTCATTTTACCTAGTAAGCATGGTTCACACACAGAGTTACTATTATTACATTTAGTCAAGTCATCTATACCACTTACCATTTGATTCTGTGAAAGCAAAGTTAAATTTTTTAACCCGAGGTGACCAAAACGTCTGTGCCACAGTTGCATCACTTGATCATCATGACTGTTACTCAAGTTACATTCATCTTTTAATATTTGCATGTGAATAGTATACAAAGACCCTTCATTGTTTCCAATCATTGTCAATTGATCATATTTGTAGACTCTAACTTTACTGTTTAAAAATTCAACCCTATAACCATTACTCTCAATTTTAGCAACAGACAACAAGTTTTTCCTCAGCTTTGGTACATAATATACATTTTTAATAGTACAGTCTATGTATCTCCTACCGACATAACATCTTGCCTTTATGTTCCCAACTCCAATAGCCATTAAACTTACTCCATTCTTGGCCGCAGCAATCACTTTTGGTGTATTTAGTTCAATGTAGTTACAAAACCCACTTTTGTCATTTGTTAGGTGGTCCGATGACCCTGAGTCCACACACCAAACTATTTTACACTGATCACTATCTTCTTGGTTCCATCCATTGCCAGCCAGAAGAGCATGCTCTTTCTCTGTTGATGCCGCATATGTCTGATGATTATTCCCTGGATAATTAGGTGATTGTCCTTGCCTTGGTCTTCTGTCTGGGTTTCCACGACCTCTTCCTTGTGACCAACTTCTGCCTCCAAATGCTGCCCGGCGTGGCGCTCTACTTCCTCGTCCTTGAACTATTGAATGATTTTGTCCACGTCCATGTCCACGGGCTGGTCCCTGGTGATGTCTAGCTCTGCATTCGAATTTTTTGTGGCCTGGCTTGCCACATCCAAAGCACAAAAAAGAATTCCTCTGGTGCTCCATTGTTTGTGGACCCATTTTATTTCTCTTTTCTTCCTCTCCTAGTAATCTGTCCTTAACCATGTCTACTGTCAGGTTTGGTAATGACTCTAAAGTTGTTACAATAACTTCATACGATTCTGGCATGGAAAGCAATATTACATTAACCTTTTCTTCCTCTGATATGGGGCTTCCTGCATCTTTTAGCTGGCCGAATATTTTTGACAACGTAACAAAATGGTCTCCGAGTGACGTTCCCTCTTTGTATTTTATGTTGTTTAGTTCCCGCCTTAAGAATAATTTACTTCTGGTGCCTTTTTTCATAAATTGTTGCTCTAATTTATACATCATGCTGAACGCTGTATTCTCCTCTTGAATATAATCAATATGGCTGTCGGCGACGCCGCTTATGATAATGCTTTGAGCTCGAGCTTCAAGCTTTTTGTTCTCGGGGACGCTCGCAAAGGCTTTACTTTCTATTGCACTTAAACATTCATTTTCCCGTAGTATACTGCTAATACGGAACTTCCATATTGAAAAATCTTCGCCGGCAAATTGCTTTATCTTAATACTTTCCGCCATTTTTCCTTTGTCGCGTGCGCACTTCGTCGAAAACCAATTAATCGGCGCGGGCGCTAACCACGCTCTGCTACCACTGTTATGTTTTTGAATCGTTTAATAAAATTCTTTTTCTTCACTTTTATTAGTTTTATTTATTTCTTCTACTGGTTTTTACATTGTTATTAAAATTAGCAGCGCACATCTTCTTTTTTTCGTTTTCATCTAGCTTCTTACCACAGACTAAAAATATAATTGCCATATGCATAAGAATGTGCGGACATTGATCCTCAACACCTATCTCGGCCCGTACAGGCGCGTGTCTTTTAGCTTTGTTTATCAAACGTTGACCACTGAATAAAACCACAGCAGTGGGAATGCTCTGCACGGACTGCGATAGGCCTCGACAGGTACGAGTGCAGTAACACCTGACGCCACCTGTCAGTTAACGGCCCGTGGGACCGTGGCGTTGTCACGATAAAGAAAGATCACACTGTAAAGGTGGATACTGACCGGCGGCGGCGTCACGGGTCAAAATGCACCTAATATATTACCAAGCAAGTATTCGTGCAGTCAGTAGTACCTACGGCAAAACATGCGAGCGAGCAACACTGATTTTAGCACACG
Source organism: Polymixis flavicincta (assembly GCA_949987655.1). Lineage (NCBI taxonomy): Eukaryota > Metazoa > Arthropoda > Insecta > Lepidoptera > Noctuidae > Polymixis > Polymixis flavicincta. Next base: position 210,313 of record OX465171.1, on the reverse strand, counting down.
GCGTAAAGACATGCTCGCTGAGAATGTTACATTACCTACGCCCCGTAACGTCGGTCATTATCCACATTAACAGCGCTGTTGAAAAAAAAAATCCAAACCAGGCAAAAAAACTATTTAATTGTGTAGCACGGGTTTTCTATGAACATAGTAAGTACGATGTTGTTGCTACGTAGTGCCATACCGCGCGCGCCCCCACCTCTGTCCCCGCCGCTGACGCAGGCAGCAGGAAGAGAGAGACTGAGAGAGCCCGATCCCGAGGATAACGGACGTAACAGAGCGATCCTCCGCGACTCTAAGTCGCGATGCCTTTTTGTTGTAAATTGTAATCAAAAATGTTTCTGTGTTTCTTTTGTTCAGCCATACATTTATTTGTAGACCAATAAATGATTATATTTAAAGAAGCGACTTTAAAATTGTCAATATTTTACTATTGTGATTTCTATTGTTCCTATGTAGGTAATGTATCCTTTGTTGGAGATGCCAAATGGATAAATAAATACATTTTTAAACTTGTTTTAACTAAGAAAATGCTTCTCTGTAAGCGATGTTGCTCGGAAGAGCACCGACATAACTACAGTTGCCCGTGTGAAAACCTATCTATTTACTCAGATCCACCAGTAGTTATGGTCGCAATTTTGGACTTTTTTTCCTGATTTTCACCATCCGACCTCGCTTGAACCCCTCCCCACCTCGAAAACTAACATCACGAAAATTAGCACATAAGTATTTACAACTCTTTACTCCCAAAACTCCCAATAATTATTCCTTACTTTAGTATGAATTATGTGTCCGTAATATGGTATTAAACCCGTTTTTGAAGTGTCTTTAGTAGATTCTAAAGTGCTAATAAACCACTAAAAAAACAACATCTTTTTTTAATCGATTAATGCTGTAAACACCCATTTAAATTTAACATTATCATATTTCGCGCGTATTTTGACGAAAATGCTGGACTCAGTGGATGCCAATAAATTGCTCTGTAGGTTTTTTGTGTAAACAAATGCTTTGATGTTTTGTATGATAATTATTTATAATTTAAAAATGAGTTATTATTCTACTTATCGTTGGTTTGCTGTTCCTGAATGTAAGCTATTATTTCAATAAAAAATACTTTGATTACCTACGAAAATAATAAAAGTACAAAGTTATTCAGTTGATTAGTAACAGCGGTATGACGTAATAACATGTCGGATATTAATTCATGGTGTTCAAGAACAGTTTAAGGTACCTACTTAAATAACTGAAATCTTTGAATTAAATTTTAACATTTATTTTGTTTTTTCATGAACTAAAATCAACATTTTCCGACTGATTTTTGCCTAAGCTATCATAATAATACATTTTTAGATGTCTAAGTAGTAAAATACCTACTTACCCTATTAGCTTCCATCTGCTTCGTCAAAATATTATTCGAAGTAGTTTAAAAAAGCAGACTTATACTTCGGAAACACTGGTCGAACAATTATAAAAAAAAAACGACTGCGTAGAAAGTTAACAATAATAACGATACCTACCATACCATAAATCCAAATGGTAAGTAACATTCCTACCACAGGCTTCTAGTTTCTACCTAGCGTTACCCCGCATTGCCAGACCTACGGATTTACGGGTTTATCCACATCTACGGATTTTGGACATCGGATATTACGTATTTTCGATAGAAAATCAATAAAACAGGCAAAATCAAGTTGTTGTCTTTGCATGTTTGCAATTCAAACCTAGATGGCGTTACTGACACTAGAGATTAAGATTTTCTATGGAGATGTTCCCCTAGGCGCTCTAATTTTGCTATATTATGCTAGATGGCGCTACTAAGACTTTTATCACAATTTTATTTTTCTTCCCCTCTATTTGTATTCATTTGATTGATAAAACTAATAAATATTTATCTAACATTGCATTCTATATGACTCAGAACACCACGTCAATTAATATTATCACTACTTTTTATTTGAAATTCTTTTAGCTTTTTTGATTCGTGGGAATCAACCACCAACGGAAAGCGATTTTAGCAATCAGTATCATTAATTTTTGAAATAACACAGACACAGTAACTTAAAATAATGAGAATGACGTGTTACTATTAAGTATTCGTTAGTACCGTTTCACGCCAATAGATGTCGCTAAGTGTTTCAATATTACGTAAATAAATTCTTCTTGAACACTTTAAATTAATTATATCTTTAGATAGGTTGACCGAAGCGATTGCGATGAAACAAAGACTAATTTAAACTCTGAGTTATAAACAATATGTGAGTATGAAAGATAACCATATTAGTTTCGTTCTTTTGACGTGATACTTGATCTATTCAACATATAAACGGAAAAACCGAGAAACAGGCAAAAATTTTGATAAGGGTTAAAATGTCATCTGTTGATTATCCCTTACCACCCCAAACAATTATTTTCGAAATATTATAAATGTACAGAAAAAGTTCGTTTACAGATTTAATAAATGTAAAGAAATAGAATAGATAGGTTACGACACGGTCGCGGTTCCATACTTATATCGTAATATCTCTTTAACCATTTGTCCAAATTATATGCAGTAAAAGGGAAAACTCTTTTGTTTTAAACACTTGAGACGACAAATTTACTTATTTTGATAAAAAAACAAAATTCTTGATCATATATGATCAATAAACATGACCCAACAACTTTTTTTTTCTAATAAAAAACTACTTTTGTGACAGAAATATAAAAGTTAAACATATGCTGTCGCTGACTTTTTTGTAGGCATTATTAAGCTCTTCAACTTTTCTCTAGAACTTAGTCATATATCTCTCAACGTAAAGGCAGCGTTCGTAAGAAACGTTTTCGTTCGACCATTTTTTCTCCTTTCTATTGGTAAAAGAATTTTCTAAATCGGTTCAGTAGATCCAGAGATTACCCCGTACAACCTCACAAACTTTACGTCTCTAATTATTAGTATATTAGTATTGGTGTAGAAGTAGGATGGCTCTGAAAACAACAAGCCGTCGGGTGATGACGTAATGACGGCTGAACTCCTGAGGGCCGGTGGAAAACCCGTTCTTAAGGCCCTCCAGAAGCTGTTTGATTCCGTCATACTCGAGGGCAAAACGCCACAGGCATGGAACAGAGGTGTGATGGTACTTTTCTTTAAGAAGGGTGATAATACTCTTCTTAAGAATTATATGCCCATTTCACTTCTGCATGCCGAGAAGCTGTTCTCCAGAGTCATCACGAACCGTCTAGCGCGCAGGTTTGACGACTTCCAGCCTCCCGAACAAGCCGGATTCCGTAAAGGCTTTAGCACCGTAGACCACATACATACGCTGCGGCAGCTTATACAGAAGACCGAAGAGTATAACCTGCCTCTCTGCTTAGCGTTTGTGGACTACGAAAAAGCCTTCGATGTGATCGAGACATGGGATGTACTGCAGTCTCTTCAACGGTGCCAGATCGACTATCGGTACATCGAGGTGCTGAAGTGTCTATATGAAAACGTCACTATGTCAGTCCGAATCCAGAACCGGACTTCGAAACCTATCCTTTTGCAGCGCGATGTGAGAAAGAGAGATGTTATCTCTCCGAAACTGTTCACCGCTGCACTGGAGGATGTCTTTAAGGTTCTGGACTGGAAAGGGGCTAGCATCAACATCAATGGTGAGTACATCACTCACCTTCGGTTTGCCGATTATATAGTAGTCATGGTTGAGACCATGGACAACCTCAATACAATGCTCGATGACCTCAGTAGAACTTTCGAAAGAGTGGGTCTCAAAATGAACATGGACAAGACAAAGGTCATGTCGAATGCCCATGTAACACCCACTCCCATGAAGATCGGAGGCGCTACACTCGAAGTTGTGGACGAGTACGTTTCCTTAGGACTAAATGTCCAGTTAGGTAAGTCCAACTTCGAGAAAGAGGTCAATCGTCGAATCCGACTCGGCTGGGCAGCGTTCGGGAAGCTTCGCAATATCTTCTCGTCCCAAATACCACAGTGTCTCAAGACGAAAGTCTTTGACCAGTGTGTGTTGCCAGTGATGACCTATGGTACAGAGATGTGGTCGCTCACAATGGGCCTCATCAGAAGGCTTAAAGTCACCTAAAGGGCGATGGAGAGGGCTATGCTCGAAGTTTCCCTACGCGATCGAATCAAAAATGAAGAGGTCCGCAGGAGAACCAAGGCAACTGACATAGCCCGAAGAATTGCGAAACTTAAGTGACAGTGGGCAGGGACATTGCTCGCAGAACAGATGGCCGATGGGGCCGAAAGGTTCTGGAGTGGCGACCGCTTACCGGAAGATGTAGAGTGGGAAGGCCTCCCACAAGGTGGACCGATGACCTTGTGAAGGCCGCGGGTATCCGCTGGATGTGGGAAGCACAAGACCGGTGGAAGTGGAGGAGCCTGGGGGAGGCCTATGTCCAGCAGTGGACGTCTTTCGGCTGAAATGATGATGATGATAGAAGTATAGATAAAAGTACAACAATTTCAATGGTCCCGTAACGAAAATGAACATAACAACATTATTCACTTAAAATCTAAACACTTTGAATCGTATAGTGTCCTCAGAGGTTCTATGCGTTAGGTCTAACACAGCACGTACAATGAGGCAAACGTTGTAAAACGGTTCCCCGTCTCACATTATTTGTATATGTAGTACCTACGAGAGCTTACGACCGAAACCATGTCGCATCGTTTTCCGTATAAAACGGTAGTTATTATGATGATTCAACCCGACTCGGTAGGCACTACGTCAGCAACGTCGCAGTGTTATTGGGCATTTCTGCTACGTCAACCATGTCTAGGCAAACAGTTTTATCGCAGTATGTCTGTTATTAAAACTGTTGTACAAAGGTTTCGTCGTTTTATTACGAAAACGTTTGTTTTCACACATTTTGCGTGTCACACGTGGCCTGAGTGGATTTTTACCCGATTACGGCGAGGGCTATGATTTGACCGATTTGTCTGTATATATGTTCCATCTTTTCCTTTTTAACTACTTATCATAAAATATATGAGGTAGGTACCGTTGGAAGCGTCTGGCTCTGGATAGTCCGCTGCTATGGCTATGGCTATGTGACGTCACATGAAATTAAATATGGCGCCCTCTAGCGGATTTAAAGTGACGAACTAAAAAGACAGAAATCTAGACATCGGTAGGTACCAGAATGATCAGACTATAACCGTGGACCAGTTTTGTATGTATGTGTCAACAAACTTCGATTTATTTCTAAAAAGTCTCCCGGGAAAACATCAGCAGAGAGCGGTGATAAAACAGTATCACAATATTTTAGGGCGAAAGTGACTACTGCGTGGTGAACGGGGGTCACGATATCCTATTTAATAATACGACTGACAATAATAATGGTGTAGTTTTACCTAATACCCACAGTCTGACACTAGTCGCGTATAAATAACTCGAATTGATCAATTGAACATGTCTGCGAGTACGTTTGTAAAATTGTGGTAAATATAAACACGGGCGAGGGAGGGGCGTAGGGGGCGGCGGGGCACGGCGATGTTGCCCTGACAATGACAACGGGATGTATAAATAAACAGAATGGCGGGAAGCGCGCGGCGCTCTACTGAGCCACTCGCACGGGCCGCTCCCGCCCGGCATCACTGAATGTGCGCCACACCGCCCGCGTGGCCTCGACCGTGGCCTCGACCGAGGCCGCCGCTCGTCTGCTCCGCGCGGCAGCCGTCGGGTGCAGGATCGATACCGGTGCACTACAATCTAATCGTTGTGTACTACCTCAAGAACGGATATGAAGACAAAAAACACTTTCACCCCCGATACTCTCGCACAACCCAATTTCCTCGTTACATTTTCCTAACTGAATCAATGCACATTATGAAAGTATTTTGTTCAAAATCGTTAACTGAATTCAAATCAAATCAAAATATTTTATTTCATATAAACCTGCATGGGCACTTATGAAACGTCAGAAGCTAGGTGCACGGTTCCAAATCGTCGCTTCCTATGGAGAAGAGCCGGCAAGAAAGAAGAATAGATAGTTTGGATGTTTGTTACTGAATCACGCAAAAACGGCCGAACAGATTGGATCGATGAAATCAGGCACCCAGATAGTTTAAATACCCCGAATCATTTTTACTACACAAGGGATACTTTTTATCCCGGTAGTAAAGTCCACGCGGGCGAAGCCGGCTTGCAGGCTAATTATTTAAACTAATATTATAAAGAGGAAAATATTTTTTGTTGTTTTGCTCCGAATAGGCTCTGAATCTAATGGACCGATTTTAATCGTTTTGTCACCAATAGAAAGCTAAATTATCAGGAAGTAACGTAGGCTATAATTTATTTAAAAATAGAGATCCTACGAAAATTGCAATAATGTAACCCAAAGTAGCAAAATAGGTGTGTCAGCTAGAAAACGCTTTATTCCTTCGAAGTACCAGGTTATCATAACTCGGGTCACTGCATCGATGACGCGAGGACTCGAGGGCGCAGGGCGAGTGGCTGACGCCGCGACAGTTGGAGTTGCGATTTGAATTGTTTTAATCGCTCAAGATCGGCTAATGGTGCCGATTCTGTTGCACACCGAACTAAACTAACTAAACTATAACTAAAATTCCTTACTTTTGACTGTGAGAATCTTAACGCTATTCTGCAAAAAAATATCTATAGATAAAAACAATTTTGACACAACTAAAATCGAATTTGACAATCGCGACTCGCACGTGGTATGTTTTGGCTTCGCAACGTGGTACTTGTTTGCCCTACCCCGTGATTTTTTTTTAGAGCCAGAGGCGCGCAGGGGCGGCAGCCTCGACGTGATTTCTAAGGAATTTTCACTTTTTGGATGGAAAATATGAAAAATTACTACCCACATGTTGAGTTTTACAGGTGTATTGGGTATCATTAATGGGGGTCGACATTATCATTATTTTTGCGATAGGACACACCATTTTCGAGATATAAGCAAAAGAAAAGAAAAAAAAATACAGTACTATTTTTGCACCAGAAGTCGAAGTATTGGTGTGAATTTCAGTTCTTGACAACTAATTTTATTCCACACCTATTTAATCGTATTAAATAGTCAGATTTAGTTAGACAACCAAAATTTTAGGTTGAATAGAATAGTGAAATTCACAACAACAGAAAAAACAGAATAGCAAAATTGCCATTTTCACTAAACTAATAACTCAGTGCAATCTTAGTGCTGTCAAACTAAAATATGGTTAAGTTGTGTCACTTTAGTCAATTTCAGAACGGGAAATCGTCGTTAGACAGGAATAAACAAAATTTTGGTGATTTTTAGTCTAGTTTAGAGAATTTTGTGACAACAGAATCGGCACCAATCACACCCCAATTGATTTTCTATTGTAATGGAGCCCCAAGGCTCCGCGCCGATGTCAACCGATTAATTGAGAAAATGGATAAAAATAATTTATTTTTTTATTTTTCTGTTAAATTTAACGTCCCAATCTTCAAATTAAAATAGTTTTTATCAAATTGGAAACTACCCTATTGTCTGATTCATGCGGTGGCTGTATTTTTTTGGAATAGCTTACCCTAGTCACAATTTCACCCCTCGCAACTGCTACCTTTACTACTGGGCATACATAGTGAGTTGTCACTCGTGATGTTACTACCCACACATCTGACAAATACGTCTACGAAAACTGAGGAACAAGAACATTAGTCGACGTAATGCGATGCAAGATCTTTAGCGTGCAGCGGATGTACGCTTCAAAAACATTATTGTTCACCAGAAACATAATAATCCCATCGGAAGATAATAATCTATGTGATTATTTTCCGATACTTGGAATAGTCCAAGAAAAAACTTAATAGTGTAGTTGAAAAACCCATTCTCCCGTACATTCCAACTGTAAATGTAAGTTTTGAACAAAATATTGACCTATTTACCATGTTGTTTGATACCGATGACCTCGGTGGTGTAGTGCTCGCAAGCGCTACTGCTGAGCTTGAGGTCCTGGGTTAATTTTCCAGGTCGGCCAAAGTATTATGGGTTTTTTTCATCTGGAATTTCTCAGAAACAGCCCGGTATCTGGATTTGTGCCCGGTTGATGGCAATAGGCTCGCCCCTATTACATAAGGCGAAATGTGGGTGTACTATAGGTACATCTCTGTCCAGCTCTTTGGGTAAACAAGGTGTGAAGTTATGTAGTTTCGGAGATAAAAGGATAAAGAATGGTGAATATTCATCAATTTTTTTTTTTTTTTTTTTCCACCACCAACGCGGAAGACATCATGAAGTACGTGCGCCAAAGGCTGAATTACGCACCAAGAGTGCAGCTGTTGGAGTCGCATCGCAACGTCAACTTTAAGGCGTTTGTGGTGCGTATACCAACATGTTACCTGCGTCTGGTGATGGAAGAAACCTTTTGGCCACTGGATGTGGTTTTCCGCCGCTTTCGCGGACAAGTGCCTTCGGACCGCACAAAGACTTAGTGCAAATAAGTGATACTAACATCGTTTTAAGTTTTATTGACTAACAAAAAATGTTATTATTAAATGTATATTTATGTTAAGGTATTTATCTCTGGGTCTTTGTAACCTGAAAATAAATGATTTATCATTATTATAAATAACTTTAAAAGTATTCAAGTATTACAAAAATACGTTATATGAGTATTTGAAACACGACTTTTTTAATTCAGTTCGTTTCCAAAAGTGACTCTCATGTTATTCAAAATTCATTTATTTACGTTACACGACCGTGTTTGGTTACAGATATTCAAATGCGTACCAAATTTGAAATTTCAACTTAGGTAGTCACATACGAGTGAGTGTCTTCGGTGTAACTTATTAATTCGAACATTTGAAGAATTAGGTAATTCCTCTTCTTGGTTCCTAACCTCACACAAAGCCTCCTCATATGAATTACGGCAGTTATTGAAACCATCTGTGACCAATCGCAGTTTGTCCCGTTCATTAACAAAATCCAGATATTTTTGATGTAGGTCTACTAGCTCCTGTTTCAAGCTTGATTCTTTTTAAACGATCATCTTGACTTCCTTCTCACTATAATCTATTTCCTTTTACTGTTTGAAGCCTTAACATCTTGAAGTCATTTTTAATTTAAGCGCCAATTCCTCCATTTTTTTAACACCGACTTCAAAAAAGGAGGAGGTTCTATGTTCGACTGTATGTATTTTTTTAAATATATTTTCACCGATTTCTCCCCTATTTCTGGACCGATTCTCATTTTTTTTTTAAGAATATACTACTAAGTTGATCCCATTGGCACCAAGTCAGGATCTGATGATGGAATCTCCAGGGAAATCGAGGGCAACCCTGAAATGTTTTAAGTATCAACAATGTTTTTGATATATTTTCTAAAGCTATTGAGAAATTTGCGTATGGTCATCTCATCTCATGACGCTGAGCTGATGAAGAAAGGTACAATTCTTTAACGGTCAGGAGTTAGGTGGAGGTTTGGGCATAACTCCTCAACATATGGACCGATTTACAAAATTCGTTTTGTTCGAAAGGGGGTTATTCGAAATGGTCTCATTTAAATTTCATATAGATCTAATAATGCCTTTCGGAAACAGACAACGGAACTCTTCAAAAAATTACAGAATATCAACCGCGATTACTCCTATAGTATAAATATGAATTGTTTTGACTCCAAGGATGATTAAATTTCGATTTGGTGTGGGGTAGGCACTATTACGAAAAAGTTAAATATAAAAATAAAAAAACAACCGACTTCCGGAAAAACGAATTATTAACAACATCAAATATTTTATAAGAACTTAAAATATAATTTTCTTATCACTTAGGATAGTATAATTATTGTAGCCTAAGGTTTGACTTGGCTAGTTCTCATATACGAATTACTAGCTTCCGCCCGCGGCTTCGCCTGCGTGAAAGTCGGAAATTATCCCGCGGGAACGTACCACCTGGATAAAATTATCCTATGTGTTAATCTAGGTTATAATCTATATGTGAGCCAAATTTCATCTAAATCCGTTCTGTCATTTTTGCGTGATTGAGTAACAAACATCCAAACATCTTTTGTTTTTGGTGGGAAGTCATCAAATAATTTCTCCCACTATGGGTGGAGCAGGAGGGCGTGTCAAACTTTTACTGACTAAAACCCACCCGTACCCCTCAGTAGCCTGTGTGCCAGGGACGGCGGTATCTCTTTCGGACAAACCGCACCCCTGGCAGATCCAAACATCTTCACAAACTTTCATATTTATAATATTAATAGGATGATTATTTCTCTTCTGACGCGGACGTCAACAATATTTAGTGATGTGATACCTATCCTTCACACAAAACCACCTCAGCAAGTTTCAGGTTTATATTAATATGGCTCAGGTATGTGTATATTATTTACTTCTCCACTGAAAACTCTTAAACAAACTATATCTCCCTTTTCACCCTCAAAGCCTCAAAGGGTTGTTTTTTAAGTATTTTGTTTCTTTTACATTGTTTGACGCAAGTATAGGTTATTTATACCAATTTTCGATTGAATCAAGACACGCAGTAAAATTATCCCTTGTAAAATGAACTACTCTTTTTTACCCCTTTAGAGGTAGATTTAAACAAACTACTCGTATATCTCCCTTTTCACCCTCAAAGCCTCAAAGGGTTGTTTTTTAAGTCTTTTGTTTCTTTTACATTGTTTGACGTATAGTTTATTTATACCAATTTTCGATTGAATCAAGACACGCGGTAAAATTATCCCTTGTAAAATGAACTACTCTTTTTTACCCCTTTAGAGGTAGATTTTCGAAAAACCCTGATATACGTTATCCTTTATATTTGGTATTAGACATAAATACTGAGCTTCGAGTTAAGGCGGTGATTTCTTGAAAACGCTCCAAAAGGTGGTTTTTTAAACCAGTGTATCTCTTTAACCGTAAATAATTTAGAAAAAAAAAAACATTATTTTTCAAGTCTTTTTTGCATACAGTGATGGAACTCAGAACATAATTAAACATACTTTAATGCATCAAAAAAAATCATCAAAGTCACCTATTAATTATCTTTAAAACCAGTTTATCCCTCTTGTATAACAATTATTATTGTAATTAAAAATATACCATAAAATTTCAAATGTCAAACTGCATCCAGTGATGGATAATTTTTTATCAAATAGTTACTATCTAATTTTATACGATTTTATTTTCATTTTTACGACAATGCTTGCTCATTTCTTATTCGAATTTATTACAACAGATTTTACTCCGTATCGGATTGCAGTAAGAACTATTATCGCTCATTACGACAATACGATGAGTACATTCAAAATTACCAGGGCCTTAATCGGACCGCGCGTTAAAATTCTTCCATACAAACTTTGACCCCCCCAATCCACCTTTAGGGAGTAGTTTAGAAAAACAATATATTACCAATTTTATAATTTACTTACATAAGTACGAGTATTTGTGCCAAGTTTCAAGTTTATTAACTCAAAGAATAAGATTTTTCATACAAACAAAATCCCCCCTTTCATCCCCTTCAAGGTCGAATTTCCAAAAACCCCTTCTTAGTTCTCCCCTACATTATAAAAGGAAGCCGTGTGCAAAATTTCACGTTCCTAGTCCTAGTAGTTTCGGCTGTGCGTTGATTGATCAGTCAGTCATTTTCTTCTTTTTTATATATGGAAGATAGATTGTTAAGTACCAACGAAAACAGTTAAGGAAGAACCCTATATTCGATGGGTAGTCTCTACCAGCAAGCCAAATTTTCGGAAGAATAAAGTATGAACTTACAGCTTTGGAACTTGCGAAGGCTACAATTTAATTTGTATAATTATGACAACTAGCCAAGTCAGACCTTAGGCTTCAAAATATTATCCGAAATTAAGTAATGAAGAAAATAAGTTATGAAGAAATTATATTGGATGTTGTTATAAAATATTTTAAACTAGCTTTTGCAAGCGGCTTCACCCGCGCGGAACTTTCATCCCCTATTTAACTCCCTTAGGGGTGGAATTTCGAAAATCCTTCCTTATTCCTTGTCTACGTTATAAAGGGAACCTCTGTGCAAAATTTCAGCTTTCTAGGTCCAAGGGTTAGGGCTGGGCGTTGATGAGTAAGTCAGTCAGTCAATCAGGACTTTTCTTTTTATTTATACCTATAGATTATTATTATAAATAAATTTGAGGACTGACGATTGACCTTGGCACCCATTTAGATCTCACTTCTTTTGTCGTTGAAGTCAGCAACCAAGGCATATCTCATAATATTGAACTTGGCTCTCATTTCACATTTTGTTTTTGATAACCCCTTTCTCTTCTCCGATCAGAAAATTATAGTAAAAATCGGACTACTCTTTCGTAAACCTGAGATGAGAACCTTCTCCTTTTTTCCTAGGTTAAAATATAATTTGCAAATAGCCACAGCATTGGTGCCCTAATCTCTACCACCTTACACGAAGAAGAATTGCTTCACTTGACCCTAATGGTAACTATGTGCTTATTTACGTAATAGACACCACTTAGCATTAAGTATTACCTTGATTAAGGGAAAATCAATGGTGAGGTATTAAATTAAATTAAATCTCTATTCTCTATCCTGTTAGTGAATTATGAATGTTTACCTAGGAGCTGAAGTTGTCAGGCCAGGCCCGCCAGGTCTGCCAGGTAAGCCAGGTCTGCCCGGTAAGTCTAAGGAGCGGGCACGGGTAGTACTGACTCACCTAAAAACATGATGCCCGTTTTTAGTTAGGTTATACCTAACGTAAGCAGATCCAGATTATCTGTGGTTTTAAAGATGATGGTGATACGGATACATGATTTTATTTCTGTACGTAGGTTTGTACAAACAGTTTTACATGTCAATCATATTTCCAAAACTAGCTAAGGTTTCCTATACGACCGCTCTGAGAAGAAACATCGAAAAAATACTCAAGAGGGACCTTAGTCGCCGTTCACACGGACGAAATAAAATCTTGGTTGGGCTTTGGTTGAGAGGGACAGGGATTTAAAAAAAAAACATTAAAAATACAAGCCTGGTATGCCACAGGCAATCAACTTGCATGTAAATGGGACCGTGTCAATGAGGCTGATGATGATGATGATGATGAATGATGGTTTGTTTTTTTTTGTATTGCGTGGGAAATCATCAAATAACTTCTCCCGGTCTGGGTGAAGCGGGAGGGCCTTTTACTGACTAATTAATTAATTAAATAATTTTAATCACTCATTTTTTATATTTTTTTACTGCCGACGCTGTCCCACTCGTGGGCAAAGGCCTCCCTATGAAGGACCTATCCAGCTCATTCCGCCATTTCCCACGTGGTCTGCCACGACCCAGCCACACTGGCTCAGGGCAAACAATCTGTGCTATTTGAGCCCACAGCTCACATTGCCTATTACCGGGTCCAAATGAAAGCGTGAACTGATAGTGCTTGTGAAATCAGCTATAACACCAATAAGTAGATAGTAGTGTGTTTAGGAAGTATCTTTCAGTTGCCACGTGCCTATAATCTTCAAACCCCATCACTTTGTGCTGATATCTCTTTGAGGCGCGCGTGGAACACAACGCGCCGTCGACTTGGGCTTGGTCCTTACCGGACAGCGAGCTACCCATTACTCGCCGTCCGCAAGCCCATGCCTACGGTGGCCGGAAATCGGCCTGGGATTCCCGACGCCCAGGGCGTCTCCGTATCCTGCGGCGGCTGGGGTCGCGAGGGCGCATATGCTGCCTCTCCCTCACGTGCGCCGCCTCCCTCTTCGCGAGCATCACTGCTTCGCTGAAGGAGGTGACGGCTCCCCATGCCCTCTCGCTCCGTACCATGGCCTGGACCAGGGCCGGACGCGAGAGATCGCCGCCGCCGATCGCCTCCACGAGGACACGGCGGCTCCACCCAAGCTGGGCAGACCGCCACCGTGTGCTCCACCGTGTCCTCAGGGCGATCTTCGCAGTGGAAACACCCGGGCGTTTCCTCCCGCCCTATCCGAAACAGGAACCTCCCGAAACAACCGTGTCCGGTGAGGACCTGCGTCAGGCGGAAGGTGAGGACGCCATGCCGCCTCTCAAACTACTCCTCAAAGAGGGGACTTACCGCCGCAATCGTGGCGTGCCCAATCATCTTCAAACTTAGTGTAGGTACAAAGTTATCTGACTTTGGCGGAGTTCCAACAAAGGATGTCCTAACTACACACTACTTTGTGTTTCCAAGAATATGATATCCAACTATTACATGAATGAATAAAATCAGCATATTATTGTTTTCTCATATTTGGAAATAAATGATTTTGAATTTGTACTTAAACTTCTTATCCTGAGAATTAGAGCTCTCTAGCATTATCCAGGCCGAAGCTATGAGGGTATGAAAATACGATGAAACGCTACGAGAAAAGGCAGGGAGTGCCCCCTTGTTTGTAGGGTGCCAACGAAGCCCTATTACTAAGCCACCTCTGTCCGCCCGTCTGACAGCGGGCTGCGTCATGTTCAATTCAATTCAATTCAAATTTTTATTGCTCAACACAGTACATAATCATACATTTATAGACGTCAAGTGAATGCGCAGTCCACTGTGTTGCACCAATGTAACAGAGTAGGTATGTATTTATATTAATGGTGCTACAACAATAAGCTCAAAATTAAAAAAAAAACCTTTTTCAAAAAAAGAAACAATGACTTCCAAAAAACACTAGAAAGTCAAAAATAACTTTAATTTCGGAAGGCGGTGACAATAAATTAATAAAATACATATCCAAAGTCACCTACTTCCGAAATTAAAGGTATTTTTCACTTTCTTGTGTCTGTTCTAGTGTTGTTAGTGTGAAGTTTTTATTTTTCACTTTTTAGTTACAGTACCTACCCCACACCAATTCGAAATTTCATCATCCTTGGGGTTAAAACAATGGATATTTATGCTATAGCAGCAATCTCGGTTAATTTTCTGTAATTTTTCGAAGAGTTCCGTTGTCTGTCTCCGAAACGCATCATCCAATCTATTTGAAATTTAAATGGGACCATTTTGAAACAGTATGGGTAGTAGTATGGAAACATTTCGAGACTATAGTTCGGAAAATATACTTAAATTGAAGGAATGTTTGTCTAAACTTTCCTTCTCAGAAGTTTATAGCCAACTTAATATTAATTCGGCTTACGAGTCCTTTCAGGAATGGTTTCTGTTGTTTTATAAGTTGTGTTTCCCTAAAGTTAGAATTAAAATGACAAGCAAATCTAAGAAAGCCAACTGGATAACTAAAGGTCTAAGAATTAGCACCAAACGTAAACGCTCATTGCGTTTTATATATTATAAAAAAAAGTCAGACTCCAACAAGATGGTAGGTATTAAAAAAATACAGTAAATTACTAAGATGTTGTATCACTAGTTCTATCAGAACATCAAATGACAACATACTAAAGTCTTCAAAAAATAAAGTAAAGCAGCTTGGACACTTACTCGTATAAAGCAAGAATCAGAATGTAGGAATAAATTATCACTGATAACGAATTTAAACATGGACAATACAAATCAGCGGAACGATAATCTGAGGGATACATGCAAAACTAACACGTGCGATAGCCTGTTCCTTCGGCCATACGGCTACAATGACATACAAAAATTTATACTTTCCCTAAACAACACAGGAGCGGTCGGGTATGATGAGATTTCGACAAAAATTCTAAAGGCTTGCTCGGTAGAAATAACCCCTGTATTGACACACTTAATAAATTTGTCATTCTCAGACGGCTGTTTCCCAGAATTGTTAAAGTTTGTGGTTGTTATGCCTCTTCATAAATAAGGTGATAGCTCGAAAGCTGATAATTACAGACCTATTAGTCTCATACCAATAATATCTAAAGTTTTTGAAAAGGCTATGCAGCACCGTCTCAAGGAATTTATTGAGAAACATCAGATTCTTAAGAACGAACAATA
The DNA here is from genome assembly GCA_949987655.1 of Polymixis flavicincta. NCBI lineage: Eukaryota > Metazoa > Arthropoda > Insecta > Lepidoptera > Noctuidae > Polymixis > Polymixis flavicincta. Next base: position 194,495 of record OX465171.1, on the reverse strand, counting down.
TGGGTTTCAAAAAAGTAAATCGACAACCCTTGCATGCTTCAATCTTGTAAAAAATATAATTGGGGAAGTAGACATAGGAAACCGGGTATCTGTTATCTTCTTCGACATGTCGAAAGCTTTTGACTTTGTGTCTCATAAATTGTTACTTTCGAAATTGGAACGATAGTATTCGAGGTCCGGCCCTTAGTTGGCTTGAAACCTACCTACTGGCTAGAACGCAATGTGTTGAGATTTCAAGTATGTCTGAGAATAAAGAACTGAAGGGAATTAGGTCTCTTTCAAAATTCAACAACTCGGGTGTACCACAAGGGAGCGTTTCGGGTCCCCCTTTGTTCTTATTAAATATTAATGATCTTCCTGAACACACGCCCAATCCATGCACTTTATTTGCGGATGACATTTCAATTATTATGACATCACCAATTAATACTGACATAAATAATTACAGAATAGACATTAACATTACAATAGAAGCAACAATTTTATTTCTTGGTTAAGATCAAATAAGTTGCATGTAAATATAAATAAAACAAAAATTATACAATTTAGGACATATGGTCGTAACCAAGAAAGACTAAACATTAATTATAATGGATAACTTCTATTAGAGGCAGACGAAAGTACTTTTCTAGGAGTTGCATTGGACGGCTACTTCTCCTGGAAGCCACACGTAGAAAAGGTGTGTAACAAGTTGAACAAATTCGTGTATGTTCTCTACACAATGCGAAAGACCTCGTCGCAAAGTACGATATTGACTGCATATCACGGCTGCGTTGCATCGACGCTACAATACGGCCTCATAATATGGGGTCACTCAACAGACGTAGATAAAGCATTTAAGGTGCAAAAAAAATGCGTTCGAGCCATTTGTGGGATCCCACCATGGGAATCTTGTAAACCATTGTTTTTGAAATTAAAACTCCTTACATTACCCATTACCCAATATTTTAGAATGTGTTAAATTTGTCCGTCAGCACTTTGACTTGTTTAAAAAGGCTCAAGACCGCTGCCCTCGAAAAGTAAGATATCCAGATAGATTAGTTCTGCCTAGGGCACCAAAGACTTCTCTGTATAAAAAGAACTGTTATCATATGTGTGGACTTATCTTTAACAAAATACCGAAGAATTTCAAAGAGTTATATAATAACTTATTTTTTATTAGGCTAAAATTATGGCTACTGCAATAACGGTTTTATTCTATAAATGAATTTCTAAATAATGCTAAATAATGTATTTTAAACTAATGTGACGATAATTAATATTGAATGTATTGAAAAATTAATGATAGACAGCATGCCATTGAGCGTAATATATAACAAATGTAACATATTTTTTTGCATGTCAAATGTATGTCTGACTACACTACTGTATTAGGAACTCAATTACCTACTTTAAGACCAACACTGTACCAATACTTATTGCAAATTCAAATACAAATTCAAAAAAAGAATTTTGTAAATCGGACTTATGACGGAGTTATGCCCGAACCTCCACCTAACCCCTACCTCTTCCTACTTCCTTCATCAGCTCAGCGTCATGAGATGATGATGACCATACGCAAATGTCTCAATAGCTTTAGAAAATAAATGAAAAACATTGTCAATACCTACAAATTTTGAGGGTTGCCCTCGATTTCCCTGGGACTCCATCAACAGATCCTGACTTGGTGCCAATGGGATCATCTCAGGAGTATACTCTTTCAAATAAAAAATAATTTTGAGAATCGGTCCAGAATTGGGGGAGCAATCGATGAAAATAAATGTCATTTAAAAAAATGGAACATAATATAACCTCCTCCTTTTTTGGATATCGGTTAAAAAGAGGTCCGCATACAAGAAACGTGTTAAAACGTATGTCATGTTAACGTGTGTAAACGTGCAAAAAAATGTGTTAAACACTGTAAGGTGATGCGGAACCATACGGACTTGGCCGGTTTGTTTTGGCTAATCTGATGTATTATCTGAATTTGGCTTATCTGAGAATATCTGTCGGATTGATGGAGTCTTTTAGCAAATGTGAAGAGATTTCAACGACTCTGAAAAGCGTCGAAAAGTAGTCATTATTTTACATTTATCTCTAAATCAACTAGCGTTGGAACCTTGATTACTAGGTCATCATCATCATTTTTGCCAAAACACGTCCACTGCTGGACATAGGGCCTTCCTTAAGCTCCGCCACTTCGACCGGTTCTGTGCTCCTCGCACACAGCGCATTCCTGCGACTTTCACCACTTCATGGGTCTAAATTAGATTTGATAACTAGGTAGGTATTTAAATTAAAACTGGAACCTTTGGGGAACATTTGTCGTTATTCAGATGTTTGAAGATACCAAATACTTAAAACTAATGATAAAAAGTTAAGTGGCAAAATAAGAACATAGTCGGGTACTCCTCAATAAGAGCTCATTAGTTCAACATTTTCATATGACAACAAGCAAAGAAATAATAAAAAAAAAAACAGCCGACTGCCGAACAAAACACTTCAAAGTGAGAAAAAATTATGTTTTCAAAACTCGTTGTCTTTCGATCTGTAATTTAGTTTTTTGTTGGCGACTTCAGGAATTAAAGTATTTTTTCCCGTTGCAGTGTTTTTGTCGGAAGTCGGTTGTTTTAAAAAAAAATGCCAATTCGTATACCACACAGCTTGCAATGTACACAGCACTGACAGGAAGTATTAAAACATCATCAAGATACACAAAGTGGATGGTACGCAAAACGTTTTAACGAAGCTAACGCAAAAACGACCCCTGCCAATTTATTAGAAAGAAAGAAAGAAAAATGGATTTGTTTTGTCACAGAAACACGTGCATATAAAAAAGATGAAATAACATATTAAAAAAAAGCATGATAACAACACAGCTATTTTTATACATAGGCATACAAAACATAAATAGTCGGCAGCTGCACGCCGTGACTGTGACATGAAGGCTTTCACTCAGCATGATGCTGTGCTATGGAACACAAGGGAACTAATTTTTTTTATTTTTTTTGTTGCATGGAATTTTGTGCTTGATGTTTACTAATTTGAGATCGCTGATTTCAAATCTACCCTCATTTTTTCTTTAGCAGCTCTAGTTTTGGAGATATCAGACATATTTTTGTACTAGTCACATTTAAACTTTAAATCAACCGACCTGTCATGGGTAGAGTCAAGTACAACGAACACTAGTGGCTAATATGTGTAGATCTAAAAACGGTGAATTTTCTTCTTGGACAACAAGGGGCCTATACAAAATGTCCTTGTTTTATTTGTCTGTGGGACAACCGAGCTAAGTCTGAGCACTGGGTTAGAAAAAATTGGCCTTCCAGGCAAGCTATGTTTCCGATAAAACTAAATGTTATAAATGAACCCCTTGTGCTCAGGGATCGCATAATATTGACACCTTTACGTATCAAACTAGGCCTTATAAAACAACTGGACTGGACTGCATAAAATTTTCTGGGAAACAAAAAGGATGACAGCTATGCGGAGCATATTTATTCATTTATTTATTGGTAAGTAATAATATTGTACAAAATGAGTGGGCGGTGACCCCCAAACTGATGTTCACACTTCCAGTAGCTTGGTTGTAATGTGAGCATCAAGGTATATACACTTCTTCAAAATCAAAATCAAAATATTTTTATTTCATATAAACCTGCATGGGTACTTATGAAACGTCAGAAGCTAGGTGCACGGTTCCAACTTGTTGTTTCCTATGGAGAAGAGCCGGCAAGAAACTCCATGGTTACTCTTTTAAAAATGATTGGCTTTAACAATGTCTTCAAATTACAGAGATAAAATGTATGGGAGGACAGTGCAGGCCTGTCAATAAGTACCAGGTACTTAGACGAATACATGATACTTCCACAGCCATTTGAACCGTTTTTCTGAAAATCTTGGTGATCTGAGTGAAGAATAAGGGGAATGGTTCCATCTAGACATTCGAACTATGGAGGAACGTTACTCACCAGGTTCACTGGAATGATCACATGATGACGTACTATTGTTGGAGCATTAGAAACAGCCCTCGTGAACTACATAAGTCAAGCAAGAAAATCTTATAAAAGTTTTTTTTTTTTTCTTTTTCTAATGGTTATCTGAACAGAAATCGAATTTTCTTAAAAAACGCGTTTTAATTAGGTATATCTCAAAAACTAAAGCTGATACAAATGCACCCCATGAAAGTATAATATTATATTTCATGCAAAAATGCTGTTCCCTTGTGAATCCATTAAAAATAATTTACTAAATTTATCATCAATTGTAGAAGATATTGCGGTGCATCATATGCCTGCCATGCCTGTTCCCAACTATGTTGGGGTCGGCTTCCAGTCTAACCGGACGCAGCTGAAATCTCGAATGGTTGAATACCAGTATTTTACACGGAGCGACTGTCGATCTGACCTCCACAAACCAGTTATTGGGTAACACGATACCCGTTAAATAAGATTGTCGTCAGAGTTTCGGGCTTCTGACGACCCATAACGACTGTCGGAAATCCACGAATGACAGCCGGGACTAACAGCTTAACATGCTTTTCGAGGCACGGAGGAATCTTGGTAGGTTAGTCACCCATCCATGGGTCAACCGCGGCAAGCGTAGCTTAACCTGATCTATCGACTCGTGCGGCTGAGTCACATGCCAGCAAAGATATCGAGGAACATACTCGTACTCACAAACAAAAACATGCAAACGAATCGAGAGCCTCCTCCATTTTAAGTTGGTAAAAAAAAATCGGCATTTTACTGGCTAGGCTACTCGCTATCCAACGAACCAATGCCGTAAAAAAAAATCAAAGAACCCATTAATTGTTTGTTAAAACCTCCCAGAGTTGGAAACAATAGTTCCTACAATTGTATTGTCGTGTTGTCGCGTGCACATTGTGCAGGTAACCGAAGTAACTGACTGCTTCATTGAAACCGACCGACGACGCCCCGGGAACAACACCGACGCCTCGACACCGTTCACTGCAGCTTCGGTTACATGTTATGAGTCGTTCACTGCAGCTTCGGTTACATGTTATGAGTTGTTCGTCACGGTTGTATGCAGCGATAACGTATACCGTGCGGCGAATACTGCCGCCATATATCACATATTATGCTAGGCTTGCGAGCCTCACGCTCACGCGGCTTACGAGCCTCGCGCGGCTTGCGAGTCGCGCGGCTTGCGAGCCTCGCGCGGCTTGCGAGCCTCGCGCGGCTTGCGAGCCTCGCGCGGCTTGCGAGCCTCGCGCGGCTTGCGGGCCTCACGCGGCTTGCGGCCTCACGCGACATGCGAGGCTCACGCGGCTTGCGAGCCTCACCTCACGTTCCCACGTGCGTAAAATATCCCACCGCGATGTTATTACGTCCGTGTGAATGTATACTTTAGCTATACAGGGCCAAATTGAATTAGCTGGCAATACTTTACTCACTTCTTGGGTATAGAAAAAGCAAACTAATAGAACAAAAGAAAAACAATAGGAAGGTCAATCTATTCTATGGGCAGCAACCCAGCCACCTACCTCATCCATGACAAAAATTACCACAATAAATTACAAAGACAGCTGACCGATCGTAATAAGTCAGTTGTCTTTGGAATTTATCGTGGAACTCAGATATTTTCGTGAACGACCAGAACAGTCATTCAATGAGTGTTATTTAAAATTTTGAACCATGTTGGAATGATAATTTATTTTTTGATGTACATACTTAGTTACTTAATTAGTTTACGATACCCAACACGGGTAACACGAGTATTGCCAGCTAATTTCATTTGTCCCTTTATAGTGGCATGCACTGATCACACCAACGAACGTAGCTTTTAGCAGCCCCCGGTCCTGTGCACCGGGTGCCGGGCTCCGACATGTCTAGTCATGAATTCATGATCTGCTTGCTAGCAAGGGGTTCATACGCCACATCAATCGAGAAAATTTGGGAACTGATTCTCATTTTTAGGGTTCCGTACCTCTAAAGGAAAAAACGGAACCCTTATTAGATCACTTTGTTGTCCGTCCGTCCGTCCGTCCGTCCGTCCGTCTGTCAAGACCGTTTTTCTCAGGAACGCGTGGAGGTATCAAACTGAAATTTCTATATGATACTTAGTTCTACTGTCCCTGGAAGCTGTAGAAAAATCAACCTTCTAAGTCAACGCAATCAAAAGATACACCCATTTAGGCCGCAAAATTCCGCAAATTTTCGAAACTCGCACGGGAATCAAAACCTACAGGGTACTTCCCGTGAACTTAGAATCTTGAAATTTTGTACGAAGTCACGTCTTATAGTACAGATATAGGAAAAATTACGAAAACCGTAAATTTTTAGTTTCGTCATATAAAAAAAATTTTTTTTGACAATTTTGAACTTTTACTTATATACCCACAGGTTTGTACGGAACCCTCGGTGCGCGAGTCCAACTCGCACTTGACCGGTTTTTTTAAGAGGAAATCATAACTATGAATTTGAATACCAGCTAGGTGGATGTAGTGGCCAGTTACCTGAGTGTGGCGCAACATGATATGATACGGTAACAGAGTGGAAGTGCGAGCGAGTTCGAGCTACCGGCGCGCTGGCTGACACTAGCGGCGCCGGCCACCGGCTGGCTGCTCGAGAGCCGCTGGCTTCTTCTACTGTACGTTGCGTCAGGCTGTGCACAAGCAGAGCGCCTCGCCGCCTCCGGCCTTCGTTCGCGGGCCCTCTGCTAGTCGGGGTCATTGTCACGGTCACGCACGCGCCGCCCTCGGCTGCTGCAAATCTCAGATGCTACAAATAGATTTCGTTTGCAGTTTTTCCGCAACCAAGTAAAAATTGCGTAACTAGGTTGTGTCCGCTCCCCTTGGAATATGAATAGACGTTAAGTGCTCTCGGACGGCGTTAACGTATTCTAGGCGCAGGCGCACTTGACGACGGTGGCGCGTCACCAGCAGCGCCCGACCGGTTCCTACCTTGACGTCGGCGGGTCGCGATCGACCTCAACTATTACGAGCACAAGTACGAAAACCACTTACTTGCTTATTTCAAATGAGTGTGCTCGTCGACGTTCACATATACGTAAGAAAATCGCGGCGGGAAATGGTCGCGCACTGGATTTTCATGTCTCGGTGTTGGACCGAGCATTGATAATCCAATAGAGCACTCTATTGGATTATCAATCTCAGCGCGGAGAAAAAATATACTGTTCGATTTTCAACTCTCGGAGCTAAGCATTGCGTTGAAGATCCAGCGCCAAATAATTGTACTGCGATATTTTATTACCTACGTACATGGGAACGTGGGCTGTGTCCTAATTATTTTGTAGTTTCAGTACAACTGATAAATGAAAATAAACCGTTTAACTTATCCGTTTTCAATTTTTGATGAAATGAAGATTAAATCTTTCTTCAAGATGAGTTAATTTCCAGTCCTTTAAATTTCTTAAAAAGAGGGATACAAACATTTAAATATTAATTACATACAAAAACCCTGAAACACTCTCACACTCTTTATTTCTTACCGAAAGCTTTCATCATCATCATTTCAGCCGAAAGACGTCCACTGCTGGACATAGGCCTCCCCCAGCGGGGGTTTTGCCATAATCGCCACGCTTGGCAGGCGGGTTGGCGATCGCAGTATGGTGATAAAATGCATAGAGAACGCTGCTGCCCATTCTCTAGTAAGTCCCTTAGTCGCCTTCTACGACACCCACGGGAAGAAATGGGATTGTGCTATTCTTTTACGCCCGGCGACAAATACGGGACGAAAGCTTTTTATGTATTGAATTTTAATATCCTAAACTTAGGAAGAGAATTGAGAATTTTCAGCCTTTAAATAATAATATTGGTGCCGATTCTGTTGTACACCGAACTAAAGTAACTAAACTATAACTAAAATTCCTTACTTTTGGCTATGAGAATCTTAACGCTATTCTGCAAAAAAAATTATCTATTTAAAAACTATTTTGACACAACTAAAATCGAATTTGACAATCGCGACTCGCACGTGGTATGTTTTGGCTTCGCAGCGTGGTACTTGTTTGCCCTACCCCGTGATTTTTTTTAGAGCCAGCCGCGGTGCGCGGGGCGGCAGCTTCGACGTGATTTATATGGAACTAGCTGATCCCCGCGGCTTCGCCCGCGTGGATGTTTGTTTTAGAGCCAGAGGTGCGCAGGGCGGCAGCCTCGACGTGATTTATATGGAACTAGCTGATGCCTGCGGCTTCGCCCGCGTGGATGTTTGTTTTAGAGCCAGAGGTGCGCAGGGCGGCAGCCTCGACGTGATTTATATGGAACTAGCTGATAACCGCGGCTTCGCCCGCGTGGATGTTTGTTTTAGAGCCAGAGGTGCGCAGGGCGGCAGCCTCGACGTGATTTATATGGAACTAGCTGATGCCTGCGGCTTCGCCCGCGTGGATGTTTGTTTTAGAGCCAGAGGTGCGCAGGGCGGCAGCCTCGACGTGATTTATATGGAACTAGCTGATGCCCGCGGCTTCGCCCGCGTGGATGTTGGTTTTCGCGACCAAAAGTCATCATGAAATTTTCATCCCGTTCCCGCAACCCATGGAAACCTGTTCCAGGGATAAAAAGTAGCCTATGGCTTATTCCGCCTATTTTTTAAGTATTAAAATGAATATAGTACTTATGTCATCCTTGAGAGATAGGCGTGGACTTTGGTGAAAACAGCATGAAAATTGGTGCAGCAGATTTTGAGTTTATCGCGAACAGACGGACAGACAAACAGACAGACGCGGCGGGGGGTTTTATAATATGTAGTGATTATGCATGGAAATTCGTTCCTACAAACATTATGTAGGCTATGTAGTCTTCCAAAAAGTTTCAGTTTGGGATCGGCTGTCATGCACGGTCATCACGATGCAACAAAAAAATATTTTTACGTCCTTTCTACACTTTTAAGTCTGCTTTGAAAAATTTATGTTCTCTATATTTATGTTCTATGTTATTGGGTTTGGTTTCCGCACTTAGTCCTTTAAGTGGACCATTGTGCGTGAGCCATGGCGGCCGTCAGTGGTATTCCAACCAGCCCACCTCCCTCCAGAAGTTAGCTATAACTCCTGGTCTATTGAGAACATCCGTGTAAGATCTGGGTGCCCCGAGGGTTTCTGTCGTAACCTGGGCTACGCCTGTGCATTCGAAAAGTACAAGCGCGACGGTTTCCTCAGCCTCCATGCAGGCCCTGCACAGGGGGCTGTCCATTATGCCTATTGTGTAGAAGTGTTTTTTTAGCGGGCAGTGTCCCGTGATGGTGCCAGTCACCAGAGGCAGGTCCTTTCTGTCCAGGCGTAACAGACGTCTGGTCAGCCTGCCATTCAAAGATGGCATTGCTTCCCTAGACTGCCTGCAGCCTGGTGTCGAGGTCCACCAGCTCTCTGCTTGTACATGTGTGTGTAGTCCTGAAGCCACCTGCGTATCGGGTTAAATGGGATGGGCATGATGGGCTCGGGTCCACAAACTGAGGCGTTGGATGCCTTCCTAGCCAGTTCGTCAGCAGCATCGTTGCCTAGTGATCCGCTGTGTCCTTTTATCCATTGCAGTGTCACAGTGTTGCGGTTAGAAACTGTTACTCGTTCAATTGCATTGTGACATTCTAGTATTAAACTCGATGTTATGTATTTTTTCCCTAGGGATTGGCGAACTGAAGCACTATCGGAGAGTATCCGTCAGTGGGTGTCTCTGGCTCTCAAAAATGTATGATTGCGTTATTAATATTTACCTAGATAAGTTTATGCCACGTTTTGTAAACCAAACGAATGAGATCTTTCATACAAACTATATCCCCCTTTTGACCCTCAAAGGGGTATTTTTTTTTTCTTTGGTATATTTTACATTTTTTTACTTATAGGTTATTGATACCAACTTTCGAGTTAATTAAGACTCGCAGTTAAATCATCCTTTGTAAAATTAACTACCCTTTTTTACCCCTTTAGGTGTACATTTTCGAAAAACCCCGATACACGTTATTCTTTATTTTTGGCTTCAGGTATAAATACTGAGTTTCCAGTTAATCAGACCGCGCGTTAAAATTCTTCCATACAAACTTTGACACCCCCCAATCCCTCTTTAGGGGATAGTTTAGGAAAACAATAAATTACCAACTTTATAATTTACTTAGATAAGTATTTGTGCCAAGTTTCAAGCTTATTAACTCAAGGAATAAGATTTTTCATACAAACAAAATCCCCCCTTTCATCCCCTTCAAGGTCGAATTTCCAAAAACCCCGTTCTTAGTTCTCCCCTACATTATAAAAGGAAGCCGTGTGCAAAATTTCACGTTCCTAGTCCTAGTAGTTTCGGCTGTGCGTTGATTGATCAGTCAGTCAGTTTCTCCTTTTATATATATAGATTTTCACTTTTTGCATGGAAAATATGAAAAATTATTACCCACACGTTGAGTTTTAGAGGTGTATTGGGGCTTTAGAGACGGGGTCGAAATTTTCATTATTTTTACGATAGGGCGCACCATTTTCGAGACATAAGCAAAAGAAAAGAAAAAACATACAGTACTATTTTTGCACCAGAAGTCGTGGTGTTGGTGTGAAATATAAACCCAGTAAACGGGTTTACTGCTCGATTTCGAATGTCATATGCCCGATGGCTAATTCCCCGAAGTCATCAGACCGAACGTCTGAATTGCCGAAATTCCATAGCATCGATGTACCACAATTTCGAATAGCCATTAGATCGAGCGTCCGTTTGACCGAAAAGCCATTGCAATGATAGTCCTATCCATCGAATGTCTATTAGCTCGACGTACCAGTAAGTTGAAAGCATACAATATTTAAGAAGAGGAATGTAAAATGGGATTAAAAACAAACCAACAGGGTTTGATCATCATATTATATGGGTAATAATAGGATAAACACAACAGTGAGGTTCGGAAGGCGGTACCATAAAATTAAAAGACATATTATGTCTTTTAATTTTATGGTACCGAAACTCACTGTTATCCAAAGTCACCGACTTCCGAACTTAGTTATTGAGGTTAAACAAAAAGGTTTATTATTTTTTGGTTTTCAGTTTTTTTTTCGGCGGTAAATTTTTTTTGCTAAAAAGTTTCTATTTTATAATTTTTTGGTGCTATAATCTACTATTACTACATGATTACTTTTTGTAATACACCACTTAGCATTAAAATCTGTGTACCATAAATCACCCCTATTTTCCCAACCTTAGGGTAGGTTCTTTTTTCAAAATTTATATTGGACCAATTTCGAGGTATACCCTATCCAATAAAATAAGAATGATCAAAATCGGACTACTCTGTAAGCAGTTATGCGTGGTTTTACATTACAATCAGTGAGTGAACAATCAATCATCCCTGTTTTCCTACCCTTAGGGTTAGATTTTTTTTTACAAATTTATATGGGACTTACTTCGGGGTATACCCTTTCCAATATACATTGAAAAAAAAAATACGCGTCGAATTGAGTAACGTCCTCCATTTTTTCGTCGGTTAAAAATAGTACTGTATCTTTTTTTCTTTTCTTTTGCTTATGTCTCGAAAATGATGTGTCCTATTGCAAAAATAATGAAAATTTCGACCCCCTTTATAAAACTCATAAACCTCTAAAACTCAACTTGTGGGTAATAATTTTTCATATTTGCCATACAAAAAGTGAAACTTCCATATAAACACGTTGTGGCTGCGCGCCTACGGCTCTAAAAAAATTTAACGGGGTAGTGCAAACAAGTTGATACGTGGTATGTTTTGGCTTCGCAACGATCACAAACATACCACGTGCGAGTCGCGATTGTCAAATTCACTTCGATTTTAGTTATGTCAAAATTGTTTTTAAATATAGAGATTTTTTGGCAGAATAGCGTTATGATTGTCATAGCCAAAAGTAAGGAATTTTAGTCATAGTTTAGTTCGGTGTACAAGAGAATCGGCCACTGTCGTTCAAAACAGGCGCGACGTTCATACTTGATACTATCTAACCCATGATTCCGTTTATGTATGCCCATAGATGTCCGCACATCCGTTCATACTATCCAATCCATGCTTCCATCTATGTATGCCCATACATAGATGGAAGTATGGATGCCAATGGACTGACCGAATTTGGAGAGGTAAGCGAATTTTAACCTTATTGTTTATTTTGTAAGGGCTATGCGAGTGTCTGTTTGCAAGGCGACTGGTAATATGGAAGGATAAAAATTTCGATTTTTTTAGTAAGGAATGTTGGAATGATGTCTGGAGTAGGTTGGGTAGAACAAATGCGTGATAGCTTTGTGAGGATATTGATCGAGGTAACCCTAGCAGCTATACTGCTTCATTACCCTTCAAAGGATAAATGCCCGTACATCCGTTCATACTATCTAATACATGCTTCCATCATGTATGCCCATAGATGCCCGTACATCTGTTCATACTATCCAATCCATGCTTCCATCTATGTATGCCCATAGATACCCGTAAATCCGTTCATACTATCCAATCCTTGCTTCCATCTATGTATGCCCATAGATGCCCGTACATCCGTTCATACTATCCAGTCCATGCTTCCATCTATGCAGCCCATAGATGCTCATGCATCCGTTCATACTAACCAATCCAAGCTTCCATTGTATGCCCATAGATGCCCATACGTCCGTTCATACTATCCAATCCACCTGCCTAGCCTTTTCCTAACATGTTGGGGTCGGCTTCCAGGCTAACCGGATGTAACAGAATAGCAGTATTTTACATGGAGTTTAGTGGAGCGACTGCCTATCTGACCTCCATAACCCACATGAGTACTGGATAATATCATTTGGTAAGACTGTCTTGTCAGACTTTCGGGCATCTGTCGACCCGTAACGACTGTCAAAGATCCACGAATGACAGGACTAACGGCTTAACGTACTTTCCGAGGCACGGAAGGGACCTTGGTATGTAAAGTTGGACACCCATACAAGGACCGACTGCGGCAAGCGTAACTAACCTGATCGATCGATTCGTGCGGCTGTTATTACTTAGCCACAAGCCCTTCCGTTCATAATATCCATATAAAAAATCTGATATAAATCTATATTCTATAGGTACTAATATTATAACGAGGTAATGTTTGTAAGTTTATGACATTGTATGTTTGTAGTAGGTAATCTATGGTAATATATGGAACTACTGAACCGATTATGAAAATTATTTTCACAATAGAAAGCCATGATAATTGTGTGTGTCAAAGGCTATATATTAACCCAATAAATGATGAGGCTTTTTCGTGGTAGTCGGATTTGTAAAGTAAGTCGGAGAAAAAACGGTCGAACGAAACCGTTGCTTACGAACGCTGCCTTAACGATGAGAGATAATAGGTCTTTACCTATGAAATTGCCGTTTTGTATGAAAAAATTTAAACGAATTTTTTTCATGAATTTTTTATTTGTATTAATCGAAGTAATCACCCATGCAATCAATGCATCTTTGCCATCGCAGTGGCAGTTTATTGATGCCCTTCTTAAAGAAATCAGCTGGACGGGAGGCAACAAATTCTTCAAAGGCATTTTGTACTGCCTCTCGGGTATTAAATTTTTTTCCCGCCAAGAAGTTATCCAAATTCTGGAAAAAGTAGTAGTCTGTAGGCGCAAGGTCTGGTGAGTAGGGCGGATGACGGAGAGCTTCCAACCCCAGTTCTTGCAACTTGGAGACCGTCTGCTGTACAGTATGAGGTCGCGCGTTGTCGTGCAGGAGCAGCGGAGACGAGCGATTGACCAATGCTGGTTGGAGATGCGCCAGCTTCTCCATCATTGTGTTCAGTTCTTCACAGTACACATCTGCAGTAATGCTCACCCCGTTTGGTAAGAAGCTGTAATGAATCACACCGGCGCTAGACCACCAAACAGTGACCATCACTTTTCTAGGGGTAAGTTTTCGTTTAGGGCATTGTTTAGGTGCTGAACCAGGATCCAACCAACTTGCTGAGCGCTTACGGTTATCAAACAGAATCCATTTTTCATCGCAGGTAACAATGCGGTTCAAAATTCCTTCATTTGTGTGTCTGTTGAGCAGTGCAAGGCACGTCTCGACGCGTACTTCGCGCTGGCGATCATTGAGTTCGTGGGGCACCCATTTGTCAAGCTTTTTTACCTTGCCAATTTGACGCAAATGGACCAATATTGTTTTGACGCTAACGTCGAAAGCTGCTGCTAATTCAGCCGTAGATTGTGTATCATCAGCTTCCACAATCGCCTTTAATTCGTCATTGTCGACCAAAGTCTTCGGACGACCGCGAGGTTCATTTTTCAGGTCGAAATTTCCAGAACGGAAGCGAGCAAACCAATAACAGGTGGTGCGTTGGTTTGTAGTGTTAGCTCCGTAAACGTCGTTGATGTTGCGTGCCGCTTGTGCCGCGTTGCTGCCACGACGGTACTCATATTCCATAATTACTCGAATTTTTAACGTATCCATGATGACGAAAAAGATTGAAATGCGATGAAAATGTAACACTAATCAATAAAGAAATGACTACTTTTAGAAAAAAAAATCCATGTTTTTAAAATAAAATTAATTTGAAATTAGAATTCTTAGCCAAACAAAAATTATTTTGATTTGAAATGGCCAGTACTGCAGAACGGCAATTTCATAGGTAAAGACCTAATATTATGATTGAGTTCTAGAGAAAAATTGTAGAGCTTAATAATGCATACAAAAAAGTCAAAGACAGCATATGTCTAACTTGAATATTTAAGTCACAGAAAGTAGTTTTTTATACAAACGAAAAAAAAATATTAGATCATGTTTATTGGTCATATTACCAACAATAAGGATTTTAATCAAAATAAGTAAATTTGTCGTCTCAAGTCTTTAAAACATTGTTTAGACTTTTCCCTTGTACTGCACATAATTGGGACGAATGGATAGAGAGATAATACGACATAGGTATGGAACCGCGACCGTGTCGTAACCTATTGAGTGATATAAAAATGTTTACCGCCCATCGAAGTGGGCACGGGTTTTTTTTTCTTTTTTTTGGCTGGGAAATCGTCAAATAACTTCTCCCGCTCTGGGTGGAGCAGGAGGGCGTGTCAGACTTTTACTGACTAAAACCCACCCGTGTTCCTTCATTAGCCCGTATGTCAGGGGCTGTGGTATCTCTTTCAAACGAACCCGCACCCCTGACAAGCATCGGCCCTTGCGGGCCCCATCATTTTTGTGCTGACATCTCTTTGAGGCGCGCGTGGAACACAAAGCGCCGTCGACTTGGGCTTGGTCCTTACCGGACAGCGAGCTACCCATTACTCGCCGTCCGCAAGCTCATGCCTACGGTGGCCGGAAATCGGCCTGGGATTCCCGACGCCCAGGGCGTCTCCGTATCCTGCGGCGGCTAGGGTCGCGAGGGCGCATATGCTGCCTCTCCCTCACGTGCGCCGCCTCCCTCTTCGCGAGCATCACTGCTTCGCTGAAGGAGGTGACGGCTCCCCATGCCCTCTCGCTCCGTACCATGGCCTAGACCAGGGCCGGACGCGAGAGATCGCCGCCGCCGATCGCCTCCACGAGGACACGGCGTTGCTCCACCCAAGCTGGGCAGACCGCCACCGTGTGCTCCACCGTGTCCTCAGGGCGATCTTCGCAGTGGAAACACCCGGGCGTTTCCTCCCGCCCTATCCGAAACAGGAACCTCCCGTAACAACCGTGTCCGGTGAGGACCTGCGTCAGGCGGAAGGTGAGGACGCCATGCCGCCTCTCAAACCACTCCTCAATGAGGGGACTTACCGCCGCAATCGTGGCGTGCCCAGCACTGGGTTGCGACAATCGCTCTCTCCATGTCACCATGAGGTCCCGCCGGAGCTCCGTCCGCTGTGCCGCGATTTCCTGCGGCAGCGGAGTTACGCCCCGGCGTTTGGCCTCCTCGCGCCACTCCCATATTTGCGCGAGGACCTTTGCCTCCAGATCCCATGGCGGTAATTCGGCAAGGAGGTCCGCCGCCTCGCCGGAGATCGTGCGATATCCCCGGATCATCCTGATCGCCATGACCCTATGGGACGCCCTCAACCGGCGAGCTGGTTGGCGCCTCAATGTAGGCGCCCACACCGGCGCCCCGTATAGGGCCATGGACCGCACAATCCCCGCGTAGAGCCTCCGGCAGGAGGCGTTTGGCCCCCCTAGATTGAGCAAGAGCCGCTTCAACGCAGCCCCGGCCCGCTCCAGTCTGGGAGCCAAACGGCGGAAATGCTCCGCGAAGTTCCACCGGCTATCGAGGACGAGTCCCAAGTACTTCATTGTCGACTCGACGCCGATGTGAACCCCTCCCACCGTTATCTGGGAACCCGTCGGTGGTGCATTCCGAGGACCATGAAACCACACGGCCTCGGACTTGTGCAAGGCCACCTCGAGTCCCAGTTGCCGGATCCTATCCACGATTGTCGCAACCCCGTGTGTCGCTAAGTCGGCCAAGTGGGCACGGGTCAGCTAGTACTTCATAATAAACGAACTGTTTGTTTTCTATTCATTTAATTGAATTTAATTCGAAAACATCCATCGGTTTCCAACTAAAATTGAACTATTTCTAACGACCCTGGTCTCTAGCATAATTGCTGACCGGAGGTACCTAATAAAAGTCAAATCATTTGGTTCAATAAATGATTTGTCTTTGACTTTGAACTCAATAGAATTGACTTATACGAGTATAATTATACTTATTGTGAAATTGACGAGAAAAATAAAATCATCCTTTCCAATCATTTTCAATGTAAATTGTATTGTTTGTTTGTTTGTGTTTTTTATTGAAAGTTACTAAAAATCGGCCAAAAGCGAGTCGCACGATGACATGCACACGATGGTTTCCGTATCGCCGTATAATATTGAACACTACCTACCTACAAAAAAACACGTTTCTTGAATGAGGAGATTTTAGGAGAGATTTAATTTTAAAGATAAACATGTATTTATTTGTATAAACATAATTATGTAACATTGTTATATAAATATGCACATATGGATGGAAATTTGTTTAAAATTGCAGGTTCAACATGTGTTGCCATATTCGGATTTCGGCGTACAAAATAGTTTATATTTAGTTTAAAATTATAAAAAAAACTTTTTTTTTAATTATACTCAAAATTCAATCAATTCAAATAGATACATAATCAGTCAATACACAAAAATAGTCTTTTTTTTTCATAATAAATGAAACAGTGGAATTACTAAAACTAAAATACTTATTAAATCATCTAAATCCAAAAAAAAAAACATTCAAAAACTCCGTAATATAATAGTAACCGTTAATAATTAGCAATATTTTTAGTTCTCCCTTAAATGAATTAACATTCTTCACCCTAAGGGGATTAGGCATTTTATTGCATATTAATGGGGCCAGTATATTACACTTTTTCTTAGAAATGCTGTTTTGGCGGAGAGTGATTGGACCCAAAGTCTGTACTTATCACGTCTATTTCTACCTGAATTTATTAGTCAGAAGGGGAAACAAATGAGGATTGTTTTTTACAAATAGTGATAATTCTAATATGTAAAGTGACGGAAGTGTTAGAATTCTGTGCTACAAAAATATTGGTTTGCAACTGTGAGTAGATTGCAACCTAAACATAGCCCGTATACAACGCTTTTGCGCTTTGAACGCAGTGTCCTTTTGAGTTGAATTGCCCCAGATAATAATTCCAAATCTCAACACTGATTCAGTAATCCCGTAATATACAGCAAGTAAGGTATCTGTGTTGACAGTCTGTGCTAACTTATAAAGAGCATATGACGAAGTACTATTTTTTTACAAAGTTCATTAAAGTGAGTTTTCCAATTTAGTTGCTTGTCAATGATTAATCCCAAAAATCGGGCTGTTTCAGCTTCTTGTATTATATTATCTTGGTATACGAAGGTAAATTTTGATGGATTATGTAACTTTTCTCGTCGTCTAAAATGCATTATGTTTGTTTGACTAAGATTAATTTTCAAATTATTTTTATTAAGCCATGTAATTATAGAATTCAAAGGAATCACTAGAATCAGAACGGTAGATGATAAAAAAAAAATTGGTGCTATAGTTACAGTACTATCGTCTGCAAACAATGATACGGATTCCTTAGTTGCATTTGGTAAATCATTAATGTATAATAGGAACAAAGGGGGGCCCAGTACACTTCCTTGGGTAACACCATATTCGTTGTATCGTTTATCAGAGGAGGAAATCTGTTCCCTTTTAGTTTTTAAATTACATTTTGATATTTGGGTTATTTGTTGGCGGTCTGTCAAAGTCAAAGCATTTATTTCAATTAGGCACTTAAAAGGCAATTATAAACGTCAATATTTACGTTAAAATAGAATTGATTCTAGTCGCCCATTCCAAAATGTAGTTTCGTATGGAGAAGAACGGGCAAGAAACTCCACCGTTACTCTTTTAAAATGTTTTAAATACAATTTAACAAAGTACATTCATTATGTGTGAAAAAGATGCACCCAGAATAAAATTACTACTATACCAAGTCTGATAAATATGATTTAATAAATTTTAGGACATTACTCGTACCTCTTACACCATAAGCTTCAAGTTTATCTAGCAGAATATTGTGGTCTACATAATCGAATGCGTGTGACATGTTGTAATAAATGTATTATAGAATCAAGTCCATCAGATTAAACAGACAGCTGTGCTGTTGGGGAGTTTGTTGCCCTACTTCTTCTTCCCAGCTAAGCACTAGGAAGCGTCGAAGGGTGGGCGTTTTTGGGGAACTGTCTTATGTTTTTTGACGTTCGAAAAATGCTGATCCTCAGCCTAATTTGAATGAATGACTTTTGATTTTGAAATAGAACAAACTGGTAAGAATTTGTCAACTAGTGAAGAAACTACGTATAAAAAGTCATAAACGGCCATATTAATGTTTTTATTTTTTCTGAAGCCTTTTTGCTCATCACATAGGATTTCATTTTGGTCTAAGTAGCAATTGCTCACTGTTAATATATTTCTCAAAGATTTTTGAGAATACAGAAATTAGAGCTATAGGTCTATAGTTCTCCATTAAGTATCTTTTTTTTTAAATATAGGTTTAATAATTGTCAATTTGAGGTCTTTTGGAAATGTCCCACTCTGTATACAATAATTCAGAATATGGCTTAAATGATGAGAAATGTCTTAATTTACTGCTTTGATAACTTTATTCGAAATACCGTCATACCCTGCACTGCTAGTATTTTTAAGATTTCTAATAATTTTCTGCATATAATAAGGTAAACAGGGTCATAAAAACATTGAGTTCGGTTGGAGATTAATTAGGGCTGTGGATTCTTTTCCAGCACCTGATATAGGATATACTTTTTCAATGAAATTGTTATTGAACGCATTGGCAATTTCTGTAGGATTTACAGTGCTCGTGTCCCAGCAGTTA
The DNA here is from genome assembly GCA_949987655.1 of Polymixis flavicincta. NCBI lineage: Eukaryota > Metazoa > Arthropoda > Insecta > Lepidoptera > Noctuidae > Polymixis > Polymixis flavicincta. The sequence goes on along the minus strand of OX465171.1, from coordinate 175,231 downwards.
TTGATTCTTTTGGAATACATTTTGTATATATTTTGTTGCAAACTTCGGATATAGGGATATTTTTTACTACACACAAGCTTTGGATCGCGGCGTCGCCCGCGTGGATGTCGTTTATCGCGTAAAAATTGCTTAAGTCTTTCTCCATATGCCAGGCTATATCTCTGGCAAATTTCATGACAATCGATTCAGCGATTTAGGTGTGAAAGCGTAACAGACATAGTTACTTTAGCATTTATAATAGGTAGTAGGTATTAAGTATGGATAAGTCGTGAATTGAATATGAAATATGATTGATAATGAGCAAATTAAAGTTTTTCATAGCTATGATAGCCCCCTATTGCCCTAGTCACTCCACCAGCAAACAGGAAAGCTTCATGGAAATTGTTTCACAAAAGTGGCATCGCGCTTTCGCTTCGGCCCAGAAATTAGTAACTATAAGTGAGTCTGCGACGGGCAGACGAAGAGACAGATGATAAAGGTTTCTTTAGTATTTAGTAGCTACAATAAGTGAGTCTGCGACATACAGACGGAGACACACACGATAAGGGTTCCTTTAGTAATTAGTAGCTACAATAAGTGAGTCTGCGACAGACAGACGGACAGACAGATGATAAGCGTTGTTTTACTATCAGTACGTAAAAACGGCACTGAACTCGGACCATCCGTTTGGGAGCTACATGGGAGCTACGATGACACAGAAACACACCATGAGACACATATGGAACGACAGTGATTTCAAAGTTGAAACGTTTTAACTGACATAAAATAGGAGGAGGATATGTTTTGAGTGTTTTATATTCACGTACTAGCTGCAGCTTTTGGAGGCAGCAGTGGTGGCCCAGTGGCAACCGAAACTTATGAGTTGTAGATTTAATTTGTGATACTTATTTTATCAGCACTGCTCTTAAAACGTGGAATAAATAATTAGGTACTTATACCTAGATCCAAAATTCAAGGATATTGTGACATCCGCCAACCCGCACTGAGCCCGCTGGCTGCGTAGTTAATTATGGCCCACTCCCTCGCACAGAGAGGAGGCCTGTGTCCCAGCAGTGGGAACATTATAGGCTGATTATGCTATCTTTTGCAGGCGGCTTCGCCCGCGTTGAGGTCAGTTATTATTCCACGGGAACGTACCTAGTACCGACAAGTGATAAAAGTATCATAATATGTCCTTGAGCAGGTGATAGTTTGTTAACTATCAGTGTGCTAATTCATCAAAATCCATTCCGCCGTTTTTCCGTGATTTAGGAACAAATATATTTTTTTTTCAAAAAATTCCCATCTTATGTTTCTTATGGTTTATCTATCTATCACGATTCCCGCGTCCCGGGCGGATTGTTAACTTTACTCTTTTCGTCAGCTGACGTCGTCAGTTCCAGTCAAACCCGATCATGCGCTGAATTTCATACAACAAAAATAAAAATAATATCATTGAATAAAGATCCCAAATACGTCTGTTTTTCAAAACGGGCTAAAGAATGTGCGCTGTGTGTCTAGCTGTCTATCTGGTGACGGGCTGGTGCGATGTGTCGGCAAACAAGCAGGCGACGTGACGAGGCGCGTCGGCGGGTGTCGCCCGAGATATCTATCTACGTGTCGCGCTAGTACCTAAGATAAATAAACCAAGCTGTGCCTTATAATAAAACCTCTCCGCACCTCGCAGCTACTAGTCCACTATGATATAATCACGTACCTAACTGTATTATGTACGCATTACTACACATCGCGGGTCTCAAACCATAGGGGCGTATCCACAAAACCCCTACTTTTCAGGAGAGACAAAAAACTTAATAACTTTTCTTGTGATAAAGCCAGCTTGTTGTGATTTTGCATGTAGCTATATATTTATACCACAGTAAATATTGTGTGCTTGATTTTAAGGTATTCCCCCTATAACACTCGTTTTTGGTTGATACGTCTATTTGGCATGACGACTATACGTAAAGCTCCGTTAGAATTCCCCCAAAAATGTGTGAAGTATCTATGGCAGACTAGAGCTAAAATGTCTCTAGTCTTACCTCTTCGTATGGTTGCTAGGATACTGTTGATATAAAAATTATCTCAATTTTATAACCATTAAAAATAAAGTGTTCTTTCAATATGTATTTCCTAATTGTATAAAGCCAGAATGGTTATCAAAGGTTACTTCCAGAAACCCGAAGTTGATTATGATAAAACTTTCAGTCCAGTGGTCCGTCTGAGCACTGTTCGAGCATTGCTTGCTATAGCTGCTCGAGAAAATCTAAAACTACATCAGTTCGATGTTTCAACCGCCTTTCTAAACGGCACAGTAAAGGAAGATATTTATATGAAACAGCCTGATGGCTATCAGGATGGCACCAAACGAGTCTGCAAGCTGAAACGCAGCCTCTATGGTCTGAAACAAGCACCACGATGCTGGAACACATGCATTGCCGAATTCTTAAGAAATTCTGATTTCCAACAGAGTGAAGCGGATCCATGCTTATATGTTCGAATCAGAGGACAATCCAAAGTCTTTATTGGTCTTTATGTTGACGACGGACTTGTAGCATATAATACTACCAGAGCAGGAGACGAATTTATCAAAGAATTGAAAACAAGGTTTAAGATAACTACGAAACCTGCGTCATACTTTCTAGGGATGGAAATTAATGTCCGTAAGGACAAGACCATTTCACTATGTCAAAAGGCCTACACAAAGAAAGTTTTAGAAAAATATAGAATGTCCAATTGCAAACCAGCACCAACGCCAATCATCAAAGAAAATGAGACGGCAGAGGAAGAGGATGTCAACGCAAATTTCCCATATAGACAAGCCGTGGGTGCTTTGGCATACTTATCAGTAGGCACAAGGCCTGATATTTCATATGCTCTGGGTGTCGCATCTCGAAACCTCGGAGCACCCACTAAGAAAGATATCATGCTGGTAAAACGCATCTTCCGGTACTTGAAAGGGACCCAACAGAATGGGCTAACCTATACGGAAAAGTCGCCTCCACGCTTAGTCTGCTACAGTGACGCAGATCATGCAGGAGACCAAACTACTGGAAGGTCAACATCTGGAATGGTGTGCTTACTCTCTGGAGCTGCTATTAGCTGGAGAAGCCAGAAACAAACGACAGTCTCCATCTATTCGACTGAAGCGGAGATTATAGCAGCAAGTGAATCTGCACAAGAGATTTTATGGTTGAATCGCCTTATTAACAACTTGATTAAAGTTGAGAAACCAGTACTGAAATTGGACAATGAATCGGCTGTAAAACTTGCGCACCACCCAAAATATGAATATCACAAGCGCACCAAACACATCAAGCTGAAACATTTTTTTGTAAGAGAATGTGTTAGCAACGGAGACTTCGACGTAACGCATGTTCCTTCGGAGCAGCAGTTGGCTGATATATTAACCAAGCCACTGTTCGGTCCCAGGCTGCATAATTTAAGTTCCGCATTAGGATTAAAGAATATAATTATTAGCGTAACATTCTTTCAAAATAAAAAGTTCCGAGGATGTGAAGTATCTATGGCAGACCAGAGCTAAAATGTCTCTAGTCTTACCTCTTCGTATGGTTGCTAGGATACTGTTGATATAAAAATTATCTCAATTTTATAACCATTAAAAATAAAGTGTTCTTTCAACATGTATTTCCTAATTTAATTTAACAAAATGAATAGAATTTATGGACGTAAAACCTTTCTCCTTTAATAATTAATATTTATGCCAATATTAATTTTTAACTATTCGGTGACTTAAAATACTGCAATTTAGGAATGAGAACCCATCAAAACTAACGTTATTTACGTGATTTCAAAAAGCATACGTCTGTCTGACTTGTCATTAATATTCAGAGATTTGAATTCAAAATAGAAGTATAAACCACTTTTGTTCTATAATCGAGAAAAAGGTCATGTCGAATGCACATGTAACACCCCCTCTCAAGACGATCGGAGGCGCAACACTCGAAGTTGTAGACGAGTACGTTTACCTAGGACAAACTGTCCAGTTAGGTAAGTCCAACTTCGAGTAAGAGGTCAATCGTCGAATCCGACTCGGCTGGGCAGTGTTTGGGAGGTTTCGCAATATCTTCGCGACCCAAATGCCACAGTTTCTCAAGATGAAAGTCTTTGATCAGTGTGTGTTGCCAGTGATGACCTATGGTACAGAAACGTGGTCGCTCGCAAAGGGCAATAGAGAGGGCTATGCACGGAGTTTCCCTACGCGATCGAGTCAGAAATGAAGATATCCGCAGGAGAACAAAGGCAACCGACATAGCCCGAATAATTGCCAAATTTAAGTGGCAGTGGGCAGGGCACGTTGCTCGCAGAACAGGTGGCCGATGGGGCGGAAAAGTTCTGGAGTGGCGACCGCGTACCGGAAGACGTAGAGGCCTGCACATGGTGAACCGATGACCTTGTGAAGGCCGCGGGAATCCGCTGGATGTGGGAAGCACAATACCGGTCGAAGTGGAGGAGCCTGGGGGAGGCCTATGTCCAGCAGTGGACGTCTTTTGGCTGAAACTATGATGGTGATGATCAACTCTACCACACACCTACGTTACCCTACGCATTAAACTTACAGACTCGCTACGGCAGCTCACTGGAGTATGGAGATTGACTGCTTGATTCGAATGTTATATGCCCGATGGCTAATTCGCAGAAGTCATGAGATGACAGTGACTGTGTGTGTTGGGTGTGGTTGACATGATTATACGTCTGCGTATTGACGAAATTTTGAGACAACAATACCAAAAAATGTAGACGTATGTGCATACGTGTGCAGTGATGACTAAATATCCCCAGGATCATGTTGATATTGACGGTCGTGTGCGCATACATCTCTATGGCCTGACACGATTTCCTTGGAATATTAAAAAATTGAAAGTCGTACGTGCAGACGTCTATATGGCATGTCAAAACTGCCTCAATAAGCAATAATATTGCTCTTACGTCTATTATACGGCTATGTGGCTCAAAAATTGTTGTAGACTGTCTAGCTTGCGGCAAATAATATTTTGTAATTTATACAAAAAGTTATTAGTATTAAATCATCAAATTATAAGAAAAATTGAGGTTATGTATTGCTTATGGTAGAATCCAATGGCATTAAAAACAAAAAAAATGATTTTTTGCATATACGCCCCTGTGGTTTGACACCCGCGGCATGTGCGCCCAGCAGACGCCTGACTGCCCTTCCGAGGTGGTCAGCTGTGCCGAGAGAAACGCTCTTTGTCTCTTTCCGCCGTGGTCTTTGCGTGCATCACTCCTCGACTTTACGCAAAAACAATCGAGCATGCAACCGCGGTGGCCCGAACTTGCGGCCAGATCCCGTGGGTCCACCGCCACGTGTCAGGTTAGCACGGGACGCGACACACTGTCACACACCACTTAGTCTTCGGGCAATAGTAGTGGTAGGTGGTGCTACTCATAACGGTATAGCGAGGGTGGCGGCTGTAATTATCAGCGTTGCCAGATTTATTGTCGGGTAAAGCGGATTTTTTGTACCTATTGAGTTAAAATTCGGAATGTTTTCTTAAAATACGGGACATTATATCAAAAACGTAATTAATCAGCAGTTTTTTTTAAATAAACGACTTCATGACTAATTATCTTTGTATTTGAGTTTCAAATTAAGTTTGCAATTATGATAGACAGTCATAGAAAATGTATACAGGATAATTTTTATCCAGTGCACAAGGTCACAAGCTGTAACGTGACGTGTGTGATGAATTCAGCATATCATTCTAGAATTCTAGAATTTATGGAGAAGGAGTGCAGAAAGCTGATATGTTTCTGATTATTGTTGATTAGCTGACCCGTGCGTGCCCACTTCGTTGGGCGGCATTTTTATCAATAGACTAGCAGCGCTCTGCGGTTTCACCCGCGTTATTCCTGTTCACGTGGGAATACGGGGATAAAATATAGCCCATGTCACCCGGGATAGTGTAGCTTCCCAACAATGAAATAATTTTTCAAATCGGTTCAGTAGTTTCGGAGCCTATTAAATGCAAACAAACAAACAAACAATCAAATCTTTCCTCTTTATTATTAGTATAGATGTAGATTACGACACGGTCGCGGTTCCATACCTATGTCGTATTATTTCTTTAACCATTCGTCCAAATTATATGCAGTAAAAGGGATTTTTTTTTTTAAACATTTGAGACAATAAATTTCCTTATTTTGATAAGAATTCATAATTGTTTATATTATGACCAATGAACATGACCTAACAATTTAATTATTGTTTTTATATAAGAAAACTACTTTTCGTGACTTAAATATAAAAGTTAGACATATATTATGCTGCCGCTGACTTTTTTCAACGACAACCGCACTGTCGCGCAATCCCCGAGAATCGGGACTGAACCTGTCTCGCGCGGGACATTTAAATTTGAGCAAAAAATCGGGATGTCTGGCAAGTAGCAATACTGGTAATGATGTGCAAATTTATTTATTGTTTGTCTTGTTTGCACTGTAAAGGCTGGAGCAAGACTGCGTTGTTTGTGAACACTGGGCAACTGGGCACTGGATCTTCGCCAGCCTCATCTGCGCTAGCGACACAACTACGAACTTTCATTCACAACTTGACACGCGGTAACAGTAGGCACTAGGTACCCACCGTCCACCACCCACCACCCATCACCCACTAGCCACGCTCTCCGCAGATGATTAACCACAAAGAACTTGGACTTTGTATATCAACGAGCTGGTTACGTATTTGTTTGAACTCATCATAATTATTTAAAGCCGCATTTTTTGTTTGTTTTATTCATAGATTTTTATATTTGAATGGGCTAATTATATCGCATGAGTTGTAGGTATATTAACGGAGCTGTATGTGAGTATGTAACAACTGTACAGGTGCAGCCGAAAGAGTGCAAGTGGCCATATATGTGATCGGATGTTAGTGATAGCGCACAGGCAGGCTAGTTTCTTGATAGCGAGCTGCGAGGCACGTGACTCACGATCGTGCATCGCATGGCACCGATTGGAAACGCTCTGTAACTCAGTGGTACCTAATAGTAACAATAACAGTCGACTTGTTATAATACGGCCGGCCGCCTGCGCCCGCGCCGCTCGCCGGCCAACCGAGCGATAGGCTGACGGTACCTACGTTTTTATTAAAACGAGATGAAATTGATTGATGGATCGAGGCACTTGGAAAAACAAATCTTAAGCAGATAAGCTACGTTTTTTTCTAGAACTGCGTACGTACGTACCTAATAATGTATATGAAATAACAGACTTGCTTCAATAATTTAACAAATGAATGTGTTTGCTAAATATTTTGCTAGTCATCTTGACTTTGACATTCCTCCGGATATCTAATCGATATGTATGTGTGGAGGTGAGCCGAAGGACCTCTTCTAGGGTAAACTTATAGATCGATACACATTGAGGCGTACCCGCGTATCGAATCCTGCGCGGGATTCGCCTCAGTCTCAACTATTCACGCTCCTTGCGTGTTCTTATTTGACAGTTCAAGAGTGAATGATACGACATAAAGGTAACTAAGGTTGACTGGTAGAAAATGCCTCAGGCATTAAGTCCGCCTTTGTACAGTATTTTTTACTTGTGCATTCAGTTTTAATAAATAAATAAAGCCGGCGTCGGGCACAGCTAGTAGCTCTAACATTTGCACCATATTTTGATTGCAGACATTGCAAGACGCGCGTAGGCCCATAGACCCTATCAAGGCGGGGGAAAGGGCCCGCAATGCACATCCTAAAAAATATATTTTCCCGCGATAAAAAGTAGCTACCTTTCCCAGAATACTATTATATCTTCTTGGCAAACTTTATGGAAATCCGTTGAAGCGTGACCTACCAGTCAAACATACTTACTAGATTTTTTCTTGCATTTATTCTAATACTTAACACATTTCGCCATGAGAAATTGAGCTTGAGTATTTATAAAGTCATTAAGTTTAGAAAGACGCCACATGGTGAAAAGGGGCGTGAATGAATGGTGCATGGTATTGGCTCCGCCAAAACGTATTGTTTCATCGTATTTAACCGACTTCCAAAAAAGGAGGAGGTTATATGTTCCATTGTATTTTTTTTTATGTATGTTCCTCGATTTTTCCCCAATTTGTGGACCGATTCTCAAAATATATTTTTTATTTGAAAGAGTATACTCCTGAGGTGGACCCATTGGCACCAAGTCAGGATCTGATTTTGGAATCCCAGGGAAATCGAGGCCAACCCTCAAACTTTGTAGGTATTAACAATGTTTTTCACATATTTTCTAAAGCTATTGAGACATTTGCGTATGGTCATCATCATCTCATGACGCTGAGCTGATGAAGGAAGGTACAACTCTTTAACGGTTAGGATTTAGGTGGAGGTGCGGGCATAACTCCGTCATAAAACCGATTTGCAAAATTCTTTTTTTGTTCGAAAGAGGTTTATTTCGAAATGGTCCCATATAAATTTCATAATAGATCGGATGATGCGTTTCGGAGACAGACAACAGAACTCTTCGAAAGATGACAGCAAATAAACCGAGATTGCTGCTATAGCATAAATATGCATTGTTTTGACCCCAAGGATGATGAAATTTCGAATTGGTGTGGGGTAGGTACTGTAACTAAAAAGTGAAAAACTTAAAAAAAAAGACAACCGACATCCAAAAACCACTAGAAAGCGAAAAGTAACTTAAATTGCGGAAAGCGGTGACAAGAAATTAATAAAATACGTATTCAAAGTCACCGACTTTCGAAATTAAAGTTATTTTTCGCTTAGTAGTGTTTTTTGGAAGTCGGTTGTTTTTTTCAGTCTAACAGTACCTACAGTTTGACCAAGATCTAATGTTTCTAGGTCTTGTAGAGTTAAGGGTTAACAGTGGAATCGTTAAGTCTTGGTACCTTACCTTACATGAAATGTTTTTGGTGGGACTATTTATTACTAGGCGGTATTTAAGAATACTGTGGTTAATTCAGCTGGACAGCTGCTCCCCTACATGTAATCCTTAGCTACGCCAAGGGCCTCAGGTCATATATAAGTTATGTAAGCCGCTGCAGTAATGACAGTGGGCACCTTCACTCACTAAGGGCTGTCAAAACGTTCCTCTCGCATGTTAAGGTAATATCGTCAACGCTAATATACGTCACGGGTAACTTGGTATTTTCAGTTTTGACTGAAATCAATTTGATGGACGTAAGAAAGTCTAGTCCTTGCAAACGTGACTCTTGATTTCCTACATAATTGTTATTATGGTGGCATCATTCTATGACTGGCAAATTGGAGTGATCACTCCAAAGGTTCTTGCAAGTGTCCACAGGAATTATTGATGAACTGGAATGATGTCGTGGATGCATGGGTTGGGAACGTGCCAACATTTTACATTGACTGTCACGATCATTTTGGGCAAGACGCTACGCTGAATGCTCATGGCTTATGTCCGTGAATTTTGTGCAGAAAGCAGCAGAATAAAGTCGCGAGGCGCGTGGCTTGCGCCTCGCCTATCTGATCCTTGTCGATTACGAGGCGATAATTTTCGCGTAAACAACGTTATCGGTATCCGCCTGTATCACGCCTTAAGAAAATCTCGCCACCTTCGTCGCGCCGATAACGGCTGCCTAAATGATACGGAGCGTCCCTGACGAAAGTGTGTCAGCACGTTTCCGTGGTCCGCAGTACGCGCCGCCAGTAGGTACTCGTTACTCGCTAGTCGCTACTGCTCGCTCGGCTATCGCGAGCTCGATCACAGGCGACACGGTCACACCACTCACACCGGCACAATCACACACTGGGTACTTTTCCGAATTTGATTATCAAGCGCAAACCTTTAATTTTATTATTCGATAACAACAATCTGATAAGGAAGTACAGCGCGGCCTCGTTGCTTGCTTCCATGGCCAGCGGCTGCAAACGGCCAGCCGGTGCGGGTCGGTGCGGCCGGTGCGGGCTCCGCTGGTTACCCACATTACATTAAATTAGTCTAAAAATGCTCCAGCTAGTTGACTTGTAAGTGGTACAGAACCTCAGGAGGTTTATAGTCTCGCCGCGCCGTATCTAATCTATTTGTTTTTGTTTTAAAGAAAAATAAACTTCGCACGTTTTCAGTAGGTAAACCCCAATGCACACAAAACAGTTGCGTGACTGACTGGTTGACTGACAGCCGAGTGACGAGAGACGCGTGCCGAGTGCCGAAGGACGAGGGACGACGCACAATCTCATACACTCGAGATCTTTGTTATTGTGAACTAGCTTTTGCCAGCCGCTTCGCCCGCGTGGAGGTCGAAACTTATCCTACGGGAACCGAGTTAAAAGTGTCCTATGTGTTAATCCACGTTACCAACTATCTGGGTGACTAATTTCATCTCAATCTGTTCAGCCGTTTTTGCGTGATTGAGTAAGCCCGTGGCTCCGCTCGCGTGCGTGTCGAATGAAAAAGTAGCCTGTGTCCTTTAGCTCCATGGTGGTCTAAGTTCTATCATTATTGTTATTTCTAGAAACATTTTAATAGAACTATAATCACAAATAATAGGTCTTTACCTATGAAATTGCCGTTTTGTATGAAAAAATTTAAACGATTTTTTTTCATGAATTTTTTATTTGTATTAATCGAAGTAATCACCCATGCAATCAATGCATCTTTGCCATCGCAGTGGCAGTTTATTGATGCCCTTCTTAAAGAAATCAGCTGGACGGGAGGCAACAAATTCTTCAAAGGCATTTTGTACTGCCTCTCGGGTATTAAATTTTTTTCCCGCCAAGAAGTTATCCAAATTCTGGAAAAAGTAGTAGTCTGTAGGCGCAAGGTCTGGTGAGTAGGGCGGATGACGGAGAGCTTCCAACCCCAGTTCTTGCAACTTGGAGACCGTCTGCTGTGCAGTATGAGGTCGCGCGTTGTCGTGCAGGAGCAGCGGAGACGAGCGATTGACCAATGCTGGTTGGAGATGCGCCAGCTTCTCCATCATTGTGTTCAGTTCTTCACAGTACACATCTGCAGTAATGCTCACCCCGTTTGGTAAGAAGCTGTGATGAATCACACCGGCGCTAGACCACCAAACAGTGACCATAACTTTTCTAGGGGTAAGTTTTCGTTTAGGGCATTGTTTAGGTGCTGAACCAGGATCCAACCAACTTGCTGAGCGCTTACGGTTATCAAACAGAATCCATTTTTCATCGCAGGTAACAATGCGGTTCAAAATTCCTTCATTTGTGTGTCTGTTGAGCAGTGCAAGGCACGTCTCGACGCGTACTTCGCGCTGGCGATCATTGAGTTCGTGGGGCACCCATTTGTCAAGCTTTTTTACCTTGCCAATTTGACGCAAATGGACCAATATTGTTTTGACGCTAACGTCGAAAGCTGCTGCTAATTCAGCCGTAGATTGTGTATCATCAGCTTCCACAATCGCCTTTAATTCGTCATTGTCGACCAAAGTCTTCGGACGACCGCGAGGTTCATTTTTCAGGTCGAAATTTCCAGAACGGAAGCGAGCAAACCAATAACAGGTGGTGCGTTGGTTTGTAGTGTTAGCTCCGTAAACGTCGTTGATGTTGCGTGCCGCTTGTGCCGCGTTGCTGCCACGACGGTACTCATATTCCATAATTACTCGAATTTTTAACGTATCCATGATGACGAAAAAGATTGAAATATTTTGATTTGAAATGGCCAGTACTGCAGAACGGCAATTTCATAGGTAAAGACCTAATACAACCCTCTAAGTTCATTTAATCCCATTGAATGAAAACAACTTACACCTGAGCGCATCCACCTTAAGTACATCACTAGCTACCTCTCCGTTGCGCGTTGCTATGGAAAGAATAACAACGTCTTTGTCTTCACAGAAACCGCCAGTCTACGGGTCGCCCCGTGCTCGGACAGAAGAGATGTCAAGTTGAATAGAAAGAACTTCGAATAGAGATAAAATTGGTCATGCTACGCCTGCTGTACCACCACAGCCTTCTTGTGCGCCACTAAGTGAAGCGAGTTACAATCAACAAGAGCACATTAGCACATGCCACTCATCATCTCAATTGATCAAGTATATCATTACGATTGTATGTAAATGCCCGCGGCAGAATAAATTAATGAGCGACACGCTGATGGAACAATGTTTGTTGAGATGTCGATATGGATATTGATAGTGTATAATAGAACATAATAGAAATACGTTTATTGTCTTCAGTGTTACAGCTACTAGTTTTAGTAGGTACACACGGCTACACATTTTCAGTTTACGCTGATCTCGCACTGTACGGAAATCCTACACAATGCGAGATCAGCTTATACTGGAAATATATAGCTTGATATGTAGCCGTGTGTACATATCTATACATACTTACGTGAAGCAAAAGCTTGGTGAGTACCCTTTTTTTAAGAAAACTACGATTGAATATGAAGTCTGGCACAGTTGAAGTTTATTTACACAGGGCGACCACAGTATGCACGTAGAACGAAAGCAAAAGGTGTAAGGAACAAGCTCCAGAGTACTTTTTGCAATTTGCAGGTGCCAGGTTTAATATTGACTAAAATCTTAACTCGAATGTATTTACAGAACTATAATAATTAAAATATGAACTCGAATTTATTTACAGAACTATAATCATTAGTACCGTGTGGTGCCGGACGTAAAGAATAGCACCATCCCATTTCTTCCCGTGGGTGTCGTAGAAGGCGACTAAGGGACTTACTAGAGAATGGGCAGCAGCGTTCTCTATGTATTTGACCACCATACTGCGATCGCCAGCCCGTCTGACAAGCGTGGCGATTATGGCAAATCCCCCCTTTTGGGGGAGGCGTATGTCCGGCAGTGGACGTTTTTCGGCTGATATGATGATGATGAATCATTAAAATATAAACTCGAATGTATTTACAGAACTACTCGTATAATCAATAAAATATGAACTCGAATGTATTTACAGAACTAATCAATAAAATCATCAATACAACCCCCTAAGTTCAGTTAACTTCATTGAATTACTTTTTGTCAAATACTTAGTCTTTGACAGAGTGTTGAGTTTCCCGTCTACGAGTACGCTAAAGCTTCCACCTGTAGCGTCAGCATTATGCTCAAGTCCCCCTAGCGGGTTGCTAAGCGCTCGTTTTCAGTCCAAACCCTTGACTCCAGTAATACTCCCCTTGTTACCTGTTAGTGGTAAGTATTAAATATGCTTTCAAGTTGTCAATTTTGATGAGATTTCATTAAAATCCTGTGCGCTATCGAAATTATAATTAGGTGCTGATTTGTACTTGCCGGCTACAGTACTACGAAGTGGGGTGAGGCATGCCGTGGGACTGTCTTCTGTAATTTTGACGTTCATAAAGTGCTGACTCTCAGCCTAGTTTGATGTGGCAATGGCAATGCACCGCCCGCACCACCCCGCATCGCCCCGCACCGCACCGCTGATAATAACTATCCTCACCGGATTATGGATGCCTTACAAAAACACATAATCGACTAATGATTATAGAAAAAAGTGACCTTAGAGACGCGCTCGGCAACTTCTTATAGTAGGCAGAGGCGAGTCGCGCATGCGCGCACTAATAATAATAATGTAGCCCTGGCCTCCGCACTAAGCGGCGAACGCTCTCATTGACATGTTAAGTGTCGCACTGCGCAGCATTGACCATTCATTAGTTTAAACGAGCGTATTCACAACACGGCGCAGGCGCAGGCAGCGCACGCGCGCGGGCAGTTCGTGCGCAAGTAGGTACTTCACATGTACTATAGGGACTCGAGTGTTACCGCTACACTCCGGCGTAGCGGGAGCGCTACGCCACGCTACGTCACGCTACGGTGTCCTGTGCGCCTGCTGCGTAGCCACTAGACCCGCTACGAACCTACGCGCCCCGGCGTAGCCCAGAGGACGCGCGCTTACAAACTTCATTCAGCTTTCAGTTACATATACTTACTTGATATTATATCTCATCTATCGGCCGATTACACTAACTAATCATTTTAAGAGAGTTGCCAATTTCAAGAAATTAATGCATTATTAAGCGCAAACAGTAACCATGGAATCAGTACCTACATCATTCTGAACCCCCTGCGTTTAAATTTTCCACAAGTATTTTTTTTAATTGCATGCGACGTATGTTCTGTTAGTCCTGCGGGTCCCACCTCCTAGTGAGGTGAGCACGTGACCGGCGCTTGCGCACCGCTATACGTCGCTGTCGCGTCCGCGCTGTTTTCGCACATTTACGTAATTCGTGTTGGCAGTTGGCACATCGCACTAACTATTATTAGAACTTAAATTTTAAATAATTTTCTAAATGTTACAATTTGTTAAAATAAATCAATAAGCATTGTTTGCTCATAAGTATATATTATAGGGATAGCATCGGGAGGCAATTTAATTTAAAATACGTAATCAGTACGGCACTCCCGCCGGAGTGTTGATCGCCATTCGGCGTCCCACGTCCGGGAGGCGTGTAACTTGCAAGTAGACGATCGAAGTTCTCACGGACGTAAAAATATCGCTTCGGGATTTTTTCACGCACTGGATTTTCAACTCTCGGTGTTGAACCGAGAGTTGAGAATCCAACACAGTGTTCGATTTTGACTCTCGGTTGTTAGTAGTGCGTTGAAGATCAAAAAGAAAAAATCCTGCTGCGTGAATAGAATAGAATTGTTTAATTGTAAAACGTAGGTAATTTCATACAAAGATCTTAAAATGCGTGCTTATTGCATCCGAGAAACGTGGTTTAATGCGGCAGCCACACAGACGCAAGATTGAAGCACCTAGCCCCCGCCCGTGCCGTTACACCATATCGAGAGCCCATTAACTCGTCATAATTGGCTCAGAGGAACAATACCTATTATGATGTAAGGGGAAATATTATTTAATTGATGGTCTAAAAACTGATGGATCTTCTAACAATGACCGCCTTAATAAATAGAGCGCACTTTGCTGCAACAGGGCGGCGACCGTGTTATGTAAGCACGAGGAAATTAGAGCTCAAATCAGATCACGCCTTGTTTCCCCGAAAGGTTGGGCAGAGGTATACCTATAGTACACACACATTGCGCCAGTTCTGTTTAAGTCCTACGAGTATGTACGAGTAATAGGAGGTGAGCCTACTACCATCATACTACCGCAAGGGGCAAAAGGAGTATGTCGGTTCTGCCTACCCCATGGGGAGAAGGTGTTAGTTTATGTATGTAAGCCGTCAACGGGCACACCCAGATACCGGCTGCTTATGAGAAATTCCGGTTAGAAAAACCCAATAACAATTGGCTCGACTTGGGTATGAACACAAGCTCGCATGCGCAGCAGTAGCGCTGGCGACTACTACACCACGAGGCAGTCGTGCTCAAATGAACACAGGCCCGCAAGCGCAGCAGTAGCGCTAGCGACTACTACACCACGAGGCAGTCGTGCTCAAATGAACACAGGCCCGCAAGCGCAGCAGTAGCGCTAGCGACTACTACACCACGAGGCAGTCGTGCTCAAATGAACACAGGCCCGCAAGTGCAGCAGTAGCGCTGGCGACTACTATACCACGAGGCAGTCGTGCTCAAATGAACACAGGCCCGCAAGCGCAGCAGTAGCGCTAGCGACTACTACACTACGAGGCAGTTGTGCTCAAATGAACACAGGCCCGCAAGCGCAGCAGTAGCGCTGGCGACTACTTCACCACGAGGCAGTCGCGCTCAAATGAACACAGGCCCGCAAGCGCAGCAGTAGCGCTGGCGACTACTTCACCACGAGGCAGTCGTGCTCAAATGAACACAGGTCCGCAAGCGCAGCAGTAGCGCTGGCGACTACTTCACCACGAGGCAGTCGTGCTCAAATTAAAGTATCCTTCCAGGCTCTATTTCCATTCTCATGAATGATTACAGAATTAAGTTCTTCTAACTGAACAGACAGCTGTGCTGCTAAAGCGTTGTTGCGACACTTTTTCCCAGCTAAAACACTAGGTAGTGGTCAAGCGGGCGGCGGGGGGCCGTCTTATGTCATTTTGACTTTCGAAAATTGCTGATTCCCAGCCTAGTTTGAATAAATGTCTGTCTCTTTGATTTTTACACGACACGACTGTGTCGCTCAGCCGCTGGGGTAGCGCGACAGCGTGCAGCATGACCCCGCGACCAGCCAGCTGCACCCGAGCGGAGCCGGCCAGACGCGCGCGCTCATTCGGAACCAGCCCTGCGCCGCGCGCCCGTGATCTCATTGAGTCAATGGCGCGCGGCTACTTACTGGGGCGCCACCAGCACAGTTTCACCAAAACACGAAGAAAAACTGTCCTCCCTGCAATTTGCATAGTAACCAAACCTTCTCAAAAATAAAAACTAACCGATAGATGCACCTCGCTTGTACCTAGGTCATTATACCATTCAATTGGTTCCACTGACTTACTGCCTCGGTGCTCGCAAGCGATTCTGCTGGGCTTGAGCTCCTGGGTTCGATGCCCAAGTCGGACAAAATGTTATTGGGGTTTTGTATCTGGAATTTCTCATTAGCAGTCCGGAGTCTGGATTTGTGCCCGGTTGATGGCAACAGGCTCGCCCCTATTACAAGGGACTTGTGCAATGTTGCTATACTACAAGTACACCTCTGCCCAGCCCTGCGGGGAACTAGGCGTGATCTTATGTTTAATTGGTTCACGTTAATTATATTGGCGACAGCAGTTAAAGTCGCTAAAAGGCAATAACAAACAACAAAATACATTCGCAGTGAGTACATACTAACTAAGTCCATGGTGGACTGACACAGCGTTGCCACATTTACTTTCGGGAAAAGCGGGATTTTTCAAAACATTTTGAGTAAAAAAAAGCGGAATTGTTTCTTCGAAAGCGGGACATTAAACAAAAAAAAAATGACTGGTGTTTATGGTTCCTATAACTGTAATGAACGGGTCCATATTGGCTCAACTAAAGTTCTTTACCCGAAATTGTTCTTCCTAACGATTTGTAATCCGAATGATCACTCATCCTAAAATTTTTCATCCTAAAGTTTTCATTCATACTATTTGTAGTGCTACCGGCGATGTTCATAACACTCATGTTTCCGAAAATTGTAATTAATAATATCATTAATGTAAATATTATTTAAACTCCTACTGTTTTTTATCATAACGCTTTTATCCCTAAACATAATTACCATAATATTTTCACTCATACTCAGAAAGAAACATTTACCATGACCATGCATGCAGCAGGCATGCAGCATGCAAGCATGCAAGCAAGCATGCAGCATGCAACATGCAGCAGGCATGGTTTCTGTCACGGCTCTGGCGCTGTGGGGCTCCGGCGATCCCACGCGAGCTGCTCGTCGCAGATGTGTTTAACGCTCACCACCGTAGCTTCGGCTTGCTGGCCGGCATAGCCGGCCAGCCTCAGCCTCGGCGGCGGGCGTTAAAACCACCTGCTCCTCAGCTCGCGGGCCGCCTAGCCCCTCCGCGCCTTCGCGATTTTAAATAACACTCTAGGGGTAGGGCAAACAAGACTACGTGGTGTCGATTTTGCAACGATTCGTTTCTTGGGGGCACTATGAATAATAGTATAAAAGATGGTTATGTTGAGAAATTATAGGGAAACAAATAAAAGTATAATATATGTTTATTGCTACTGACATTATGAAGTTGAATGCTTCGGAATTATGAACATTAGAGACAGAGTAGTTAGGAATTGTGATTGTTAGGATGAAAAATGTTAGGAAGAACATTTTCGGATTTCCAATTATCGGAGTTGAAAATTTAGGTGAAGTTTGGCGCACCCGTAATGAACACTATTACTAATCCTCCGCTGTCCGCCCGTCCGTCTGTGTGACAGCGGGCTGTATCTCATGATCCGTAATAGGTAGATAGTAGAAATGTGTATTTCTGTCGCCGCTATAACAAGAAATTATAAAAAAAATTGGCATTGTCAAGTCGGGGGACGGCTAGGCCTCTGTTTGGCGTTTTCATTGACCGTCCCCCGACTTGACAATGCCCTGATAAAAATATTACGTTAAAATTAAAAGGCCTATAAATATTATTTTTTACTTTTTGGAGTTTTTGTGTGGGTCGGGGGTTTTTTAAATTTTTAATTTAATTTTTATTTCTTGCTTTTTAAACTTAATGTCTCCCTTAAATCACCATTTATCTATAATCTATTCATTGAGACCTTTTCAATGAGCCCAAACACGATACTTCTGCTGTTTGTTGGTGAATAACTTGGGTTTCCTGGAAATTCCAGGTGTTGCTCCAGCATCAGTTCAAGGTTATTTTATTCGTCTAATATCATTGAAGTAATAGAATCCCAAATTTTGAGTTGATCAGAGGCTAAAATCCGTTTTTCAACCAGAAAAGAGCTGATAATCTTCAAACGGCTCAACCGATTTTGATGAAACATGTCTAAGAACACTCCCGACTAATACAACTTTCAAACAAAAAAAACTAAATCAAAATCGGTTCATCCGTTCGGGAGCTACGTTGCCTCAGACAGACACACACACACACACCCCGTCGTTTTTGCGTCGGGGGCTAAAAATAAAAACAATGTTAACAATTAAAGGGATCTCTATACAAGAAACGTGTTTTATTCGGTGTTTTTTGCCTTGTGGTAGGAAACCCTTTGTGTGCGAGGCCAACTCGCATGACTTTATGACTAAGTACTTATCTTTTTTATTTGAGTTTCAGATTAAATTTACAATGATGATAGATAAGTAGTCATAGAAAACGTACTTTAATAAAAACTTTTTCCTAAAAAAAAAAAACAACTGACTTCTGACATGGTGACTTCGGACATGTATTATATTAATTTCTTGTCACCGCCTTCCGAAATTAAAGTTATTTTTCATTTTCAAGTGTTTTTTGGAAGTCGGTTGTTAGTTTTTATTTTTCACTTTTTAGTTATAGTAGGTACTCACTCCAGACCAGTTCATTATCCTTGGGGTCAAAACAATGCATATTTATGCGATAGCAGCAATCGCGATTGATTTACTGTCATTTTTTGAAGAGTTCCGTTGTCTGTCTCCGAAACGCATCATCAGATCTATATGAAATTTCATTTCGGAATAAAAGAAAAAAAAATTGCAAATCGGTCTATATTTGACGGAATTATGCCCGAATCTACACCTAACTGGGCACGCCACGATTGCGGCGGTAAGTCCCCTCTTTGAGGAGTGATTTGAGAGGCGGCATGGCGTCCTCAACTTCCGCCTGACGCAGGTCCTCACCGGACACGGTTCTTTCGGGGGGTTCCGCCGCCGTGTCCTCGTGGAGGCGATCGGCGGCGGCGATCTGTCGCGTCCGGCCCTGGTCCAGGCTATGGTACGGAGCGAGAGGACATGGGGAGCCGTCACCTCCTTCAGCGAAGCAGTGATGCTCGCGAAGAGGGAGGCGGCGCACGTGAGGGAGAGGCAGTCTATGCGCCCTCGCGACCCTAGCCGCCGCAGGATACAGAGACGCCCCGGGCGTCGGGAATCCCAGGCCGATTTCCGGCCACCGTAGGCACACCCAAAAATACAAAGATCTGTACCTAACTCCTATTGTACCTTCCATCATCAGCTCAGCGTCATGAGATGATGATGACCATACACAAATGTCTCAATAGCATTAGAAAAAATAGGAAAAACATTGTTAATACCTATAAGATTTGAGGGTTGCCCTCGATTTCCCTGGGATTCCATCATCAAATCCTGACTTGGTGCCAATGGGACCACCTCAGGAGTATACTCTTTCAAATAAAACAAGAATTTTAGAATCGGTCCACAAATTGGGGAGAAATCGAGGAACATACATTAAAAAAAAATACGTTCGGTGGAACATAAATATAACCTCCTCCTTTTTGGAAGTTGGTTAAAAAATACGTTAGGTACTTTATAGTCATAACAACCGCACCGTAGAGTGATCCGTGAAAAGCGGGAAGCCGGGACTATCTGTCCCGCGCGCGACATTTTCTTTGGGGCTAAGTCGACATTCACATGGACGTAATATGTAATATCGCGGCGGAAATTTTCGCGCACTTCATCTTCAACGCACTGCGCGCTGAAAGTTGAACATCAAACACTGTGTTTCGTCGGCGCGCTGAGACTCACTCACGCTGCACTCTGTTGGATCCTCAATGACCCGAGAGTTCAAAATCCGGTGCGCGAATAAATCGCGCCGAAATTTTATTACGTCCGTGTGATTGTAGACTAAACATTGGGACGTCCCGCCAAAACCGAGATGTCTGGCAACGCTCCCTGATATAGTAGCATGTAGCAGCGTGGCCGGTGTGCCACCGCACGGCGTCCGCATCGGTTGGCAGACGCGATCGCGACACGGCGGAATATTTGAGTACGTACTGATACGACACAATCACAATCCGACAAAATTCGATAAATAACAGCAATGGCCTCCACGATAAAGTGCTGCACCACGCGGATAACATTGTACATGGCGACTGTAATGTAATTTCCGTTCATTGAAGATAATAAAATGTGATTGTTGACGTGTTGTCCAATATCATATATATAATAATAATAATACGTAATGAAAGCCGAGAAAGATAAACAAATCAAGTATCTTGACTTGGCTCGCGAGGTTGTAGACATGTGGGATGTGGACTCAGCGATCATTGTACCGATAGTCGTTTCAGCCAATGGATTGATAGCCAAGAGCCTCGACCAACATCTGAGGAGGCTCTCGTTGGGCAGCTGGGTCAAGGGCTTGATCCAGAAAGCGGTACTCCTGGACACGGCTCGTATAGTCAGGAGGTTCCTCTCTCTGGAGCCCTGACCGCCGGTAGCTTGGACCCTGTTCCCGATACCGGTGGGCTACTATTTTTTATATTTTTAAATATTTTATATTCTAATATTTAAAAATGTAATTTGCATGTATTTATTGAAATAAAGGAAATAATACGTTATAATAATAGTAATACGGTTGACATCTGTCGGGCATGCCACCGTCCGGGAGAATCAATAAGACACATAATCTCCGGGTGTTCTCGTCTTGCTAACGAAGAGTACTTGCATAGACACAACCTTGTAGCTAGGATTATCCACCAGCAACTTGCTCTAAAATACAGCCTTGTGGAATCGGAACCTCGTGAAAACTGAAAAAGATAAGCAGATCAAGTATCTTGACCTGGCACACGAGGTTGTCGACATGTGGAATGTGGATACAGCAGTCATTGTGCCGATAGTCGTGATGGCCAATGGCATTATAGCCAAGAGCCTCGACCAACACCTCAGGAGGCTCTCGTTAGGCAGCTGGATCAAGGGCTTGATCCAGAAAGCAGTTATACTGGACACGGCGCGTATAGTAAGGAGGTTCCTCGCTCAGTAGCCCTGACCACCGGTAGCTTGGACCCTGTTCCCAATACCGGTGGGCAATATTTTTATGTTTTTAAATGTTTTAAAGATACTTTTATTTTCGAATATTATTTAAATAATATAATTTATGTGCGTATTTATTTCAACAAATTAAAGAAAATAATACGTAGTTACTGTAACTTTCATTACTAGCCCAAGTTCCCACGTTTCGAGTTAAAAATCGAACGATGAGATTCTCAATGCACCGAGCATTGAGAATCCAACACAGAGAGTTGAAAATCCAGTGCGCGGAAAAATACCGCCGCGATTTTATTACGTCCATGCGAATGTCGACTTACGTTTACAAGTTATATAATCAGCACATAATGATCCCGCTGCTGTGACAGTGTCTGAGAGAGGCAGTGGGCCGTAACCTACCATGCGGGCCTAGTGCGGGTTGGTAATGTCACGTCATATCTTCGAATCTTTGGTTCTAAGTACTTCTAAGACATGCCGGTTTCTTCGTGATGTTTTCCTTCACCGTTTTCAGAGCAGTGGTGATGAAATTGTTTATAGAAAGTAAAGTGCCTGCCTGGGTTCGAACCCACGACCTTACAACTCGTTATTTGTTGTAAAGTAAGTCGTAATTTACCACTGGGCCACCACTGCTTGCTTTTACAAGTTAACACAAAAATGACAAACCTAGTGTATGAGTCATAAGTGCTTGCACAACGATACACGGTTCCAGTGCGGATAAGTCGGGATTGGGAACAGAACGGATCGGTGCGGGTAAAGTAGTCCTTATTTGTCGGTAACGCCTACCGAGTTATCGTTACTGAGTACAGTCACGAGCAATAATATGTATACGCTTACCAACTTTTAAAAGTGTTTTTCTCCACTTTTACTCATTGTAATCTTATTATAAAAATAATATTTTGGGACCCACACTATAATAAAATACCCAAGTTATCTCAAGGTTGCAATCGCTATTTAAAAGAAAATCGCTTTTGAATTTGGCGATGTGTATACATATTAATGCTCGTGACTGTACACCCTATCTATCATAACGGCCATTTGAGGACAAACTTTTTCCAAATTTGAAACGTCCTGACCGTAAGGCGGACAATTATTGTCAAACAATTCGGACATATTACCTACTTTTAAAGATTAAACATTTAAGAGTTCCCGCAAACAGCACGATGCGGTTCTAGTAGAAAAAAATGGGATATTATAAATTGCATATTAAATAAATAATCGCCTATCAATACATACTCATCATTTATATTCTTTTTTACATCAAATAACTTACTTCACTACAAATAAACTAAATGTTTAACAAAACTGAAACTGCAGATAATTCGAAATTATACATCAATATGACATTACTTTTTTCCTCATAATGCAATACAGTTAAATTTATTTTTGTACAAAAATACTACATACATAGCATAAATACTGACTGCACAGCAAATTTTCCATATTTCATAGCAAAATAACTATCCCAGTCGCATATTAACCAGTAAGTACAACAAAACCTGTTCATCTTGTCTTATTTTCAAGAAGCCATGCTCGGCAAATTAATTTAATGATTATTATAACAAAAAAATCCTGTCACATTGCATTATTTTTAAAAGCAGAACAAATTAACTGAAAAAGGTTCGCGGTTTCGCGCGCTTTTTCGTCACTGGAGTGCAGAGTGGCGCGAGCGAGTAAGATAGAGATAGCGCTAGGTCGTGTCGTCGGGAGTTAGAAAAAATATAAACGATAGAACGCTAATATGCAATGGAGTTTTTGATAGGTTAGGTTAGGTAATTTTTTTTTTTTTTTTTTGTTTGGGCAGGAATGGGAAATCCTCGTGGACACCCAGACTGCCTCACTAGTGACTCTGACATTATCAAAGTTTTGTTGTGATAAGCTTTTTCTTTTCACTAATATTGAGGGGAATTGGAGAGGTTAGGTTAGGTTAGGTTTAATTCAATAAATTACAATTTTGTACCTAATTTTATATTTTTTTTTGCTGATCTCATTATGTGGTAATTAATAAATAATAAGACGACTGTGACTAATAAAATGCTGTTTTATTTAGAAAAACTGCTGTAAATAATATAAAATAGAAGCTATATTTAAAAGAAAAAGAGTTAACATGTATAATGTGCATTAAGATTATTAGCTGTGCATTGATGAAAAAGTTTTTGCTTTAGGAAAAATCGCTGTACGCTGCGAAAATAAATTGTAGTGTGTTTAGTGATATTTTGAGTTGAATATTTTGCTGTGCAATCAGTAATTTTGATGGGAATTCGGAATCTTATTGCATAGAAAAAGGATATTTTTTGATTTGCGTTTAAATACCACCCGAAAAAAATATATGAAAACTTCATGAAAATTGTTGTACAAAAAACACGTACGCCTGGAGTCGGACCCTTTAAGGATTTACTTTATTTAAAAAAATCTCCCTAATTCGAAAAATCCGGACAAATGACAAGGCTGCACAAAGTCCGACCGGGGTCTGGGCCAAAACACCACCATTTGGGTGAAGTGATCTGTTCCTATCAGTACCTAGACCGACAATTCCGGACGGGAAATATTCGCCCACAGCGGTAGCGGGATTGTTAAACATAATAATAGTCCTCAGACCGTATTTCATCCATGGCTCCAATGTCAACGGAGACTAGCCTTCGGCGCGGGACATATCTATTATATTTCACAAGTGTGTGCACAGACACAGGGCCACTCTCTCTTCCCTTGCTTTCATAGTCCGATGGGACGGCAGTCCGACACGATCGGAGAGAGATCAGGGCCTACATACAAAATACATTTCTGTTAACGTTCACGCCAAACGCTACGCGAATGACATTACGTGCGGAAAGGTTACGTCGCGGCCTTTCCGCAGGTAATGTCATTCCCATACATTTTGGCATTTGAAATGTGTTTTGTCTAGGCCTGCAGGACCAAGGCTTAACGTGCTTTCAGAGGCGCGGGGGTACCACACCACCAACGTCCAAAATCCGGGCTATAACTAAGAAATTCCTTATTAAAAAACCCAACAACACTTTTCCCGAGCTGGGACACTTTGTCAAACCCAGGATCCCACGCTCAGCAGTCATGCTTGCAACCACGAGACCAACGGGCTGTTGATTGTTGAACACATTATTGAACATACTGGGTACACCGTGCTTACCGTTCATCAATAATTACGATCGATCTATCGACTCCGCGTTGAATAATGAAGCAGAAAGTCCAACGGGCCACAATGGGCCGTGTTAGAAGGCTAATAGTTACTCAGAGGGCAATGGAGAGGGCTATGCTTGGAGCTTCCCTATATGATCAAATCAGAAATGAAGAGATCCGCAGGAGAACCACGGTAACCGACATAGTCCGAAGAATTGAAAGTGGCAATGGATAATTCTTCGGCAGATGGCCGATGAGGCCGACAGGTTAAGGGCGACGACGTAGAGTTGGAAAGCAACTTGTGGGAGGTTGGACCGATGACCTTGTGAAGGCCGCAGGAATCCGCTGGATGCGGGGGATAGAACCGGTCGAAGTGGCGGAGTTTGGGGAGGCCTATGTGCAGCATTGGATGTCTTTCGGCTTATGCCTAAACACTGATCGTACTAATATGCAGTAACTACCACATCAATGTGGAAGACACTATACTTACCTACATAATGTTTGTTCGAATGTAATAATTTTTCTAAAATGTTAAATATCTGCACTTACTGATGAATGCCTTGATTTTAATGACATGACCTAATTGTCTAGTAATAACGTGTGACTGCAACAGTCGGGCAATGGATCGTATAAAATGCAGCATACGTCACGGGGAGCACAAAAATGAATCGATTGACACTACATTCATCAAAATCGAATGAATTTTTTAGATGCTACGCTGGCGCATGCTCCAATAAAAACACACATACCTACATAGACTGCAAAACACATAGCCCAGGGAGGTTTTGCCGTAATTGGGTAAAAAGGCATCTCACGGCCACGATATTACTTTATCTTTTTAAAACGTCACGTGTGATCTAATCTAACGGCATGTCGATCATCAAGGTACATCCAGCCGTTTTGATGGTAAGAGTACAAATAAGAGACAATACTATTTCGTTTAGGCTACAGGCTAGGCAAAGGGACCCTATGCCTAGGTAAATCTGAACATTCCTAACTGAAATTATCGTACGTCACACCCCACTACCTACTTCAGCAACTCAACTGCCTAATGCCTTAAAGCTTCCGCAGACAGGCGCCACGCGACTCTAGTAGATAAATTTCCTTGAAGTGTTTATAGAAATTGTTCTATTAGAATCGCATCGCGCCGATCTGCGAAAGCCTTTACATTCGGTTTCTGAATTCAGAATTTGAACTTTAGAACTTGGTAGCCTCATATTGAACTAACATACGAAGGAATATAATGCACCTTAATAATAACAGAAAAGGCGCCACTTAACATCCCCAGATGGCTCGTGAAAAAGTCCATTCAAAAATGCCGATGCGACTTATGCTGCGGCCACACAACGGTCAACGTCAATGCCCAACATCGCGATAAGCAACGCGGTAAAGAATCGGCTAATATGCCCAAGGTGGACAATGATAAAAGTTATTGTGGCCGCTTTATCGCAATAATTCTCACGTTTTGTAACGTCAAATGGCAATGGGAATGCTGTTGTAAAATTATCGCGATAAGTTGTGGCTACACCTACGGTTAATGTCCAACATCGCGATAATCAACGGCGTTTCTCGTAGGTGTAGTCGCACCATTAGATGTTTTTTTTTTTCAATACGCTTGCTCGTAAAGTGGCTATTGCACCGCCCATAAGGTTCACATTAGTGTTTTAATAAACATGCTTTCTTGCACTAGTGCGGCAAAGTGTGATTCGCTACTTTAGTAATATTACTAATCAGAGATATACGCTTTAAAAAAATCTTAGTAGGTATACTAGGTACTTGGCGTTAGCTCTCGCTCTATATTGTGAGTTTTATTAAATGTGTAAAGAAATAAAACAGGAAAAATAACTTATTTTGGTCATCACAATTGACGATAAATTGTGTTATTTATAATAATACGTATATGAAAACGTTTTTATACTTAGGCTGTTGTACGGCTTCGCGCCAGGTATTTTTCAGAAATATTTGTATCAAGGTATGTTATATAGGTAATATTTGTACCTCTATTGTGTAACATTTGAAATTGTATTTTTTCCTCACAAGTGTGTTGAAAAACGACTTTTGACGGGTAGGTGAGCATTTGTCATTACACTCTCGGCTCCATTACGCCCCCGTGGCCGCCGACTCGAGTACAATCCACCTCAACTGTAACTACCTACGAACTTTGCTCACTTGTATCAAAAACAGCCAGTGTTCGTCCCATACATTTTTCATGTTTGACAACATAGATACATTGTGAGCTAGTTTCATTCGTTTTCATTCTAGTTCTTTATCCGCGGAACATTGTAAAGGGGCGGAACAGACCGTTGCAGACCTGTCCGGGGCACGGGCTTGGGAGTCGTCGCCGGACACCGCTTTCACAGCTCAGCGTTCATAACATAGATAGTATTTTTATTTTGATCATTCAATTTCGCGAAGGCGAAATAATTAATTATAATTTAATGTAATTTTTTCAATTATTGTTTTCCGTTCAACGTCACACACTCTGCGCGGTAAAGTTTCCGCATGTTTTAGTGTCCATATACAATTAATTAATCGATTAACTAGTCGGCTTAAGTACGGGCGCCGGCACTCACCTGTGGGGCGAAGCCCAGGAACGACAGCTTCCTCTTGCCGGAGCTCATGTTGCGTGTCGTGCACGCGGTGTACTGTGCGCTGTGCGCCCTGCGGCGATACGCTCACGTTGCTCCTGGTTGCCGGCGGCGCACCGACTGTGCGCGGCGCACGAGTGGGTGTCGCTCGGCGCTGCCTGTGCGAGCGCGGCGGGCGGCAGGCGCGCGCCGGGGCGGGGGGGCCGAGAGGGCGACGCGTGCGCAGCGCACCACGCACCGCGCTACCACAGAGCCGCGCGCTCTCAGCTGCAAGTCTGCAATACACAATAATATATCATGTCACGTTGTACATAGCTACCCTAGGACGGCTCGCACTAGGCGGTTCCTTTAAGGCGGAGATTTCTTAAAACACTCAAAAAGGTGGTTTTTTAAACCAGTGTATCTCTTTAACCGTAAATAATTTTGAAAGCAAAAAATATACGATATTTTCAAGTGTTTTTTTCCATACAGTGATGGAAGTCAAAACATAATTAAACATACTTTAATGCATCAAAAAAATCATCAAAGTCACCACTCTTAATTATCTTTAAAACGAGTTTATCCCTTCAATTACAATTATTATTGTAATTAAAAATATACCGTTAAAAAAAAACCGACTTCCAAAAAACGCTAGAAATGGAAAAATAACTTTAATTTCGGAAGTCGGTGACTTTGGATATGTAGGTATTTTATTAAGTTCTAGTCACCGCCTTCCGAAATTAAAGTTATTTTTCAATTTCTAGTGTTTTTTTGGAAGTTGTTTTTTTTTTCACTTTTTAGTTTTTCATCATCCTTGGGGTCAAAACAATGCATATTTATACTATAGCAGCAATCTCGGTTAATTTTCTGTCATTTTTCGAAGAGTTCCGTAACTTGTATTATATGATCGAATGTGTTTAATAATGAATGATTTATTGAGTCTTTATTAATATAACTTAAACTGTTTGCATGCCCTAGTTAAGGTAGTTAGTATAAGGATCACTTTAAACTGAACATCTGAGACATGTACCTACTTTCTCTGCAAATAAAGAACTATTCTGTTCTATTCTATTCTATTCTGTCTCCGAAATGCGTCACCCGATCTATATGAAATTTAGATGGGACCATTTCGAATTAAAAAATCGAATACCGCCTGGTGAACTATCTTCAGGGGCGAGCTGCACGCTCCTGAGCTATTTGTAAATTCTGATCCCTGCGTGGTCACACGACACGGTCGCGAGGACCGCAACAAGCGTGTTCGTTATGGTTACAATAATAAATACAAGCATGGTAAGGCAATGCTTCACAGACTTTTCTTTCACTGTCAAAGATCCACGAAAAACGGCCGCGAAAAATACGTAGGTCGCTAGAAAAGTTTTGAGACTTGTTCATGCACGTTAGCCGAACTGCGCCCTATTCTGTCATTTTATAGCACATGTGCAATGGCAACAAGAAATATGTCGTGCGTCTGCTGTTTGTTTTAAATAATTTTAGTTTACCCCAAGATGTCGAAGTTGACGCGTCGCGACTTACGTGTGATTATCTATATAAATAAAAAAAACACGTGAGGCACTCGGGGACCGGCGCGGTAAAGCTATTGCATAGCATTTTTTATCAACTTATGCAATTATAATTATATTTATTTTTTTATTTATGCAGTTTTTTTTTATATTAATTCAAGTTACACTTTTTTTATTTTCGTTACGGAATTTCTAGATTCGGTCGCTGCGCTCAAAGCCCGCGATAAAAGCTATGCAATAGCTTAAAAAGTCCTGACTGACTGACTGACTCATCAACGCCCAACCCAAACCCTTGGACCTAGAAAGTTGAAATTTTGCACAGAGGTTCCCTTTATAGTGACGACAAGGGATAAGGAAGGAATTTTCGAAGTTCCACCCCTAAGTTGTGGGAATGTAAGTTCAATACAAACATTTATGAAGAATTCGGGGCTGACGCTGTTAGAACATCCTCCGTACAACCCTGATCTTGCGCCCTGTGACTTTGATTTGCTGCCCATTGCAAAGGAGGCTATCAAAGGACGACATTTTTCCAGCGACGTAGCCTTAATTGCGGCTTGAAACAAGGCTTGTGCAGAAATCCCAAACGAAACATGGGAGCATGACTGGTTTCGGCGTATGGAGAAATGTATTGCCAATGCTGGAAATTATTTTGACAAAACGTCACGTTAAGGTCCTAAATCTTGGGCAAAGTCAAAGTCAAAGTCAAAGTCAAAGCATTTATTTCAATTAGGCACTTAAAAGGCACTTTTGAACGTCAACATTTACATTTAAACAGAATTGATTCTAGTCGCCCATTCCAAAATGTAGTTTCGTATGGAGAAGAACGGGCAAGAAACTCCACCGTTACTCTTTTAAAATGTTTTACATACAATTTATCATAGTACATTCATTATATAATTATATGTGAAAACGATGCACCCAGAATAAAATTACTATACCAAAAAAGGTAACAAAATGCAACTGAAGCAATAAAGATAAATTAATTCTATGATAGATACATGGTGCCCACATATTTACAAACATTGTAAGAGTAAATATACGATTTTCCTAGAATATTAACAAGAAATAAGTCAGTGTGTGAGTGTAAATCAATGTCATAAATATAATTATTTATTTAATTCAATTAGCAACCAGTTTGATTTTGTCTAGACTCTAGATTGTCCTATGGAGGACCAGCATGTTTCCAAGCATTCTTATCTTGGATATAATCCTCTAATTTATAATACGCTTGTTTACAAAGTGTACTTTTAATATGAGTTTTAAATTTCCTTTCATTTAATTGTAATATATCACAAGGTATTTTGTTATAGCATTTAACACAGTACCCCATAAACACATGGGCACGCCACGATCGCGGCTGTAAGTCCCCTCTTTGAGGAGTGGTTTAAGAGGCGGCAAGGCGTCCTCACCTTCCGCCTGACGCAGGTCCTCACCGGACACGGTTGTTTCGGGAGGTTCCTGTTTCGGAAAGGGCGGGAGGAAACGCCCGGGTGTTTCCACTGCGAAGATCGCCCTGAGGAAACGGTGGAGCACACGGTGACGGTCTGCCCTGCTTGGGCGGAGCACCGCCGTGTCCTCGTGGAGGCGATCGGCGGCGGCGATCTCTCGCGTCCGGCCCTGGTGCAGGCCATGGTACGGAGCGAGAGGGCATGGGGAGCCGTCACCTCCTTCAGCGAAGCAGTGATGCTCGCGAAGAGGGAGGCGGCGCACGTGAGGGAGAGGCAGCATATGCGCCCTCGCGACCCCAGCCGCCGCAGGATACGGAGACGCCCTGGGCGTCGGGAATCCCAGGCCGATTTCCGGCCACCGTAGGCATGGGCTTGCGGACGGCGAGTAATGGGTAGCTCGCTGTCCGGTAAGGACCAAGCCCAAGTCGACGGCGCGCTGTGTTCCACACGCGGCCCGCAAGGGCCGATGCCTGCCAGGGGTGCGGGTTTGTTTGAAAGAGATACCACAGCCCCTGGCACACGGGCTACTGAAGGAACACGGGTGGGTTTTAGTCAGTAAAAGTCTGACACGCCCTCCTGGTCCACCCAGAGCGGGAGAAGTTATTTGATGATTTCCCACCCAAAAAAAAAAAGGTCCCAATTCTCAAAACTTTTCTAGCGGCCTACGTATATTCATATTTTTGAACAGCAGTAAAGCGCTTAGGCATCCGGAACTACGGCATACAAATTCCTATCCGACAGCCTATCTGTGCTCAAAGCTTTAGAAAACAAACAAACTAACAACAAACTAATTTTTGAGTGCCATCTAGCCCTGGAGAGCTTATCGACGTCCAATCGTATTGCACCCCAGTGGATCAAAGGGCGCAGTGGATCTTTAGGCAATGATGCCGCAGATGAACTTGCGAAGAGAGGCTCTGTTATGGAAGTGCTAGGCCCGTACCCACTTCTCCCCCTGCCTTTCTCACAATTTTGTGCGTGGATCCGCCAAAGGTCGACCGAACTCCATAACAACAGATGGTCACGGGCAACAGACTGTAGACAGTCAAAATTGGCTTTACCGATTGTACACCCGCGATTAACCAAAAAACTTCTCAGCCTGAGTAGAAATAACCTTAGAATAATAATTGGAACAATTACGGGTCATAACACACTTAACAAACACCTTTTTAACATAGGCGCCACAGACAGCCCGCTTTGCAGGGGCTGCCTTGACGCCGAGAAATCAGCCGCCCACGTCATCCTGGAATGCGAGGCCGTGGCTTCTCAACGTGAAGAAATCCTCGGAACAGTGAGGTCGCTCCGCGAAGCCTGTGAAGCTCCCAGGAAGCTTCTGAGCTTTTGGGCGGAGCTAGGCTGGCTCTGTTAGCCAGAATCCCCACGCACAACGGACCGGATGGGAGTCTACTTGCGGAAAAGGGAGTCCCATCATCATCATCATCATCATATTTTTCTAAATCTTGTGTCCGTCCCAAACATGATTTTATGGCACAGTCGAAACCGTAATCGAAGTTTCAGCTCTTCATCTTCGGCTTAGTTTCGGCCGAAACGGAAACTTATGAAGTTAAGGAAAATATTTCTGTCGTTTTTCGTAATTTGTTATAGAGCTAATTTTGAAATAATAAACGAATTTATTTTTTCCCGAGTTTATTATTATATATTACTAGCTTCTGCCCGCGACTTCGTTCGCGTAGAAGTCGTAAGTCACAACAATTTACCAAAATGACAACCACAATTTATAAAACATTCCTACAACTACGATTATAGTTTGGTTATAGTACAGTAGTCCATGTGTGACGCAGCGTGTCTTGACGTCGATACCTGTCCAATGGTCTTAAGGCCATTGGCCTTCAATTTGCTAGAGAATACTGTGGTTGTCGATACAGCTTGATCATTTTTGGACGTTAAAATGGCCCGTTCACACACCCATAAAATAGAAGTACACCAGACGAATCTGATCTTCTAAAGTAGGAACTACTCTACCAAGAGCCTCTGGTAACTGCTCTCCTCTGGTCTTCATTAAGTTTTAACCGAACTCACATGTTGATATAATATAATATAATATATTTATTTGACATAAAGGATACAGGAGACACTTAATTTAAACGTGCAATTTAGCCTTGTACAGAAAAAAATGATCAATGACCCCTATGCTAGGAAAACCTGTGTTACAGGGGTCATCCATCCGTCCATTACATGTGAAATGTTGGGGGTCCTAAGGTTTCTTAATTAGACAACCAACTCGATCGAACGTACTTTAATCAATGTAATAAAGGAATATATTTTATAATGCGCATTAAAGTAAAGTGCTTACTTAGCCTAAAATTATACTTATATTCTAAAGGAGCGTACTCACTACGTTATACACTATTAGGGAGCATACATACACTTCACCTCCGGGGGCGAAGAAAAAAAAAAAATATAAACTGGGGTTTTTTTTTTTTCTCTTTTTTTTTTTTTTTTTTAGTTGGCTCAAAGCAACTCTACTAATAACATTACATTATACTTGTCTAACAAACTATATTAATAACTGTAATATATGTATTACTTATAACATTACAATGTTTATGACCTATACTACTAATATTACCTACATGTTTTTTTTTTTTTTTTTTTATTTAATTAACATTAGTCTTAACTATACGAATACTAGGTATACCTACACAATACAATATATTTTTTATTGGAAATATGGTCTTGTTCTATTTTTATGAACTAATTCTATTTTATTCTTTTTATATATCCTAACATTACAACCTAAATCTTCTTTTACTCTAAAGGGACCTTCAAATATAGCATCTAGTTTACGACCTGTTTCATTTTTTATTAAAATTAAGTCATTTTCCTTATACACTATTGAATTTACTGATTTATCGTACAATTCCTTGCGTTTGTGTTTATTACACAATACATTCTTTTTTGCGTCGGCATGGGCTAACTGTAAACGATATTTTAATTGCAATGGATAATTATCACTATTGTACAATGGTTCTACTGACTCAATAATTCGACTTGGTATTCGACACAGTTTACCAAAAACTAGTTCGTAAGGCATGTATTTTGTTTCTGAATGGACTGTATTGTTGAAACTAAAACACCAATACGGTAACCAATAGCTCCATGTATCAGTATGGTTTTCACATTGGATCCTTAAAAATGCACCCAAACCCTTGTGTGCATTTTCAAGAGCTCCAATCGATTGGTGATGATAGGCAGTTGAAGATATTTTTTTAATATCAAGAAGTTTACAAACCTGTTCCATAGTAGCGGAGATGAACTCTGTCCCTCGATCTGTTGCTATTATTTCAGGAATTCCAAATATTAAAATAAAATGTCTTACAAAATGCATTAGCTATGGACACGGTTTCTTTATTTTTTAATGGTATTGCTTGAACAAATTTAGATAACTCGCATTGAATGGTCAGTATGTAACAGTTTCCGTCTATGTCTCTATCTAATGGACCCACTACATCTAAATAAATCTTTTGAAAAGCAGTGGACGCCGTAGTAGTAATTACCATCGGTTCTTTTATGTATCGGATATACTTTGACTTCTGACATTTCGTACACTTTTTTATGAATGTTTGTACGTTCTTTTCTATACTCGGCCAGTAATATCTCTTTTTAATAGTATTTACCATTCTGCGCACTCCAGCATGACCACTGGATGGCAGTAAATGGAAGTCATTCATAATTATAATTTTTTCTTTGTCATCACTTATTCGTTTTACTCCTCGTAATATACATATTCGTGGTCCGGACCAATTTTCTAATTTCGTTACCTCATCACATACGTTTTTAATTAAATCTGTATTACCTTTATTTTTAATCATACACACTTCTTCAATATGTAACTTGTTACAAAACAAACTTAATTTCTGCACAAATTCGGCTCGCGTAAAATGTGCCTTGAAATCAAGATTTATGTAAATAATCTTTTTTTTTTTCTAAAAATACAAAACATTCACAGGCATCAGTTATAATATCATCGTCTCTCAATTTATTTAATTCGCTACTATTAATAAAACTCATTTCGACTGAGTCGCACGGTTTTCTTAATATATCTACAACCCTTGGTTGGCCAGACCAATAGTCAGGAGATCCATTAAGATCCGCCTTCTCTTCGTCATCCTTATTTTTTCCTAATTCTTCTTCTAACTTTCGCTTTTGTGCCCTAGTCATAACAGCAACCACTTGCGCTTGCATATTCTTAAGTTCGTCTGATGTAATACATATTCTAGACAAAGCATCTGCAACTACGTTTTCTTTTCCTCGTACATAAATAATTTTAAATGTATATTCTTCTAATGTCAAACGGAATTTAAGAAGCCTACTTGATGGATCTCTCATGCCAAAAAGATAAATTAAAGGTTTGTGATCTGTCATTATTGTGAATTCTCATAAGGTCTAAAATATTTGACAGCCCAAACTATTGCTAGAAGCTCTTTCTGAATTGTCGGGTAATTCTTTTCCGCTTTATTCAAAGGTCTACTTGCATACGCTATAGGTCTGTGATCTTTATTGCACAGCACGGCACCAACTGCAGTGTCTGAAGCATCTGTTTGTAATATGAATTCATTTTTTTCTCTAAAATCTGGATATTGCAAAATAGGTGATGAAATTAATGCATTTTTTAGATATTCAAAGGCATGTTTACAATCATCAGTCCAAATGAAGGGTTCGCTTTTTCTACATAATTTATTTAATGGCATAGCTATTTGTGAAAAATGTTTTATGAATTTACGGTAATAGTTGCAAAAAGCTACAAAACGTTTAACTTCATCTGCCGTATTGGGTGTTGGGTAATTTTTCAATACGGTGGTTTTTTCTGGATCTGGTGAAAAACCTTTCTCTGATACAACGTGACCTAGATAAAGAATTTCTTTCTTTAAAAATTCGCATTTTTGAGGGTTTAATTTTAATTTTACTTTTCTTAATCTTTCCATTATATTTATTAAGTTTTGGTTATGAATTTTCAAATTTCTGCCAAATACAATAAGATCATCCTGATATACTAAGCATTTGTCGTAAGTCAAACCAGACATTGCTACTGACATCATACGGCTAAATGCGCTTGGACTTATCTTGAGACCCATAGGTAAACGTTTCATTTGATACTGACCTGTATTGGTAGTAAATGCAGTTAATTTTCGACTGTTAGGTTCTAAACTCACTTGATAATAACCTTGGTGAAGGTCAAGGTGCGTGAAATATACAGCTCCAGAAAGTGAATCTAAAATTTCATTGATGTTTGGTAAAGGGAACTTATCATCACAAACCGTCTCATTTAATTTTCTGTAGTCTACTACTAATCGCCATTTCTTATCAGATCCTTCTTTACTTTTTTTTGGTACTAATAAAATCGGACTTGACCATTCACTGTTTGTTTCTTCTATTATATCATCTTCTATCATTTTATTAATCTGTTTAGCTATCTCTGGTTTTAACGCTTGCGGTAACCTATATGGCTTAACGTATACAGGAGTAGAATTTTGTTTTATGATAATGGATTGCTCATAAATGTTTGTAGTAGTTAATTTATCTCCGTCTATATAAAAATTATCTGAGTATTTTGCGCAAATCGCTTCAATTGATTTTCTCTCTTCTTCATTTAAATAATCTAATTTAAGTTGTGTTAACAGTGTTTCAACCCTGGAAACGTTGATAGTATTATTACTAAATTGACAAATGTTGTAGTCACTCAAGGATAGCATACTAGGATTAAAACTTGTTAAGGTAATATCCTTCTCAGAAACGTTAAGAATCTTTATAGGTATCCTGTTATTTTTTACTGTGGCTATCGTATTTGCCAGATACACATCCTTCGCTAGCTCTTGTCCACAGACAATGACATCCTCATTCTCATTTTTACCTACGTTTATTAAATGAATTGACTCTGACCGAGCTGGAATAATCAGGCTATCTATTCTCATTACACGTTCATCAACGAGATTAAAGTTACAATCTTTTCCATAATAATACAATGTTAAAATATTAGTATTTAAGTTAATGTTTGCTTGATACTTTTTTAAGAAATCTAACCCGATAATCCCGTCTGCCTTTAATGGTATCGACTCAAAAATCATAAACGAGTGCTGAAATATTTCGCTGTTATACTTCAAACTTAAATCCACTAAACCTCTAGAACGCTTTTGTCCACCGATTCCATTTATCAAAGTTTTATCTTTCCGAACGACAACGTTTCTTGGTAACGCTTCACTTTTAATAATGGACAAAGAAGCGCCTGTATCAACGAGCCAGACATATTTAATATTATTAACGTAAAAAACTACATATTTTGCGTTGCCTAAATTTGATAAAACACAATGTTTAAGATCGAAAAAACTGGTGTTCCGATTCTTTTTTATCTGTATTGTCATTTAAGCATGGCTTATTGTTTTCGTTCTGTTCTGCTAAACATACATTGCTGTTATTATTTCTGAAATATCTTGAACCCCTAGTACTTCTTTGACCCCTGTTATAATTTGATAATACACGATAGTTATGCTTATTTCCGTTATTATACCTATTTCCCCTGTAATTACCACGCCATGTATATCTTTGATTATTGTTATTACCATATTGGCCACGACTATAACTGTTACTATATTGACCAC
The DNA here is from genome assembly GCA_949987655.1 of Polymixis flavicincta. Taxonomy (NCBI): domain Eukaryota; kingdom Metazoa; phylum Arthropoda; class Insecta; order Lepidoptera; family Noctuidae; genus Polymixis; species Polymixis flavicincta. The sequence continues at coordinate 138,759 of OX465171.1, read as the reverse complement.
GATTATTATTGAAATAACGATTACTATGCCGCCTTAAATTATTAAAACCTCGTCCATATCTAGATGCATGTAATACATTACCTGGTGATGGCTGGCATTCTGTATCTTCATCTTTGGCTGCTTGGATTGCATCTTTCAGGCTGCTATAGTTCCTCGCCGAGATGATCGTGCCCAATTTTGAACTGCGTAGTCCTTCTGAAAAACGTTTTATGGCAAGCTTTTCATTCAAAGGTTTTAACACTCCAAATGCATTTGAATTACCTTCTGTCTGAGATATAGTAAGTTCAGTAGACAGCTTTTCAATTTCTGTGGAAAACTCCTCGATGCTACGTGAACCCTGTTTTATACTTTGCAAACGTGTCTGTAGGGCCGTAAAGGATTTTTGGGTCAATAGATGGCATCTCAAATCTTTAATTAGGTCTTGAATGGTCTTATAATTCCCTGTAATGCGTAACTTGGCATTTTCGGACAATCTACTTTTTAGAATAAATGTAATAAGTAGTGTCTTACCTTTCTCATCCAGCATATCTGCATACATCTCTGTCGAATCTATCAAGCGTTTAGTTGTCTCTTCAACACCGTCCATTGCTGGAAGCAAACTACATGCCACTTTAAGGTCAAACTCCATTTTGTCTGAATTTATTTCTGGGAGAATACACAACCTATTTATTTCGTCAAACGTTATCTGAATTTTTTGAAATATATCCAATGCCGATGCAACCAATTCCATATCACTGCCTTTTGGATTTACTTAATCTGCCCCTTGGCAGACCCTAAGGCAAGGTCGCCATGAAATGTTGGGGGTCCTAAGGTTTCTTAATTAGACAACCAACTCGATCGAATGTACTTTAATCAATGTAATAAAGGAATATATTTTATAATGCGCATTAAAGTAAAGTGCTTACTTAGCCTAAAATTATACTTATATTCTAAAGGAGCGTACTCACTACGTTATACACTATTAGGGAGCATACATACACTTCACATGTTATAATGGTGAAATCCAAATGAGTAATGTGCACTTTACAAAATAATATTTATAACAAAAATAAACTAGACTAATACAATTAGATTTGTGGATAAAAGGAGTTTAAATTAATGAATAACAATGGAAAGGGAGTGTCTATTTGAATGCCGGGTGTGAGTTAGTCTGAGTGTAGTTGTGTTTGTGCGAGTGTAGAGTGAATGTGTGAGTGTAGATGTGTGTGGGTGAGTGTAGGTGTGTATGTGCAAGTGGCTGTCTGATTTGTTTTGTTTAAGTTATGGTTTGAGTAATTCTTCTGTGTCGTCATAATTTAAGATGAGCAGATATTCTTTTATTTTTTGTTTGCATTGGAATTTGTTCAAACTGTTAATGTTTAATGTCCTGTGCAGCTTCTTGTATAGTAATGAACTTAAATAACAGTTATGCCGTCGTGCAAAGGTGGTATTTTTTGAAATCTTAGGAGAAACGGGTTTGGGTCTTCTGAGCGTAGGGCTTTGACATCTTGGGAGGGGTAATTTTATGTTTACGTGTAACCAATCGAAGCATATACATTTGGCGGACTGTCATTACCTTAAAGTCCGAATAAACTTGCTGAGTGGGATAACTAAAAGGTTTGTTTAACAAGACCTTGATTACTGCACGTTGGGCTCTTTCAGCCGGAATGAGAATTGTTTTGGCTGCACCGCCCCACGCAACGATACAGTAACTAAGTGTTGATTCACAGAGGGCTGTGTATACCATTTTTAGGATATGGGCTGAGGTTCTTAACTTTTTGAATACGTAAATGAGTTTCCTAGTACGTGCAGACAGAGATTCAATGTGAGTCCTCCAGCTGAGACTCGAATCAAGATAGACGCCGAGATACTTAACGGAGGAGGCTCTCATCATCGTCTGGCATGTACAAAGGTTGTTGCGGTCACGCTCGTCACAAACGTGGACTTTGAGTTGTAGAGAGAGGTCAGATGGAAGGGTCGAGGGTCTGGAACCGAAGGTTACAAAGTTTGTTTTGCTGACATTCAGTGTTAAGCTATTATTGCCCAACCAGATCATAACTTGGGCCAGCGATGGTCCAGCGCTGTTTATAAAACTTGCGACCATAGAGCAGACCTATTCCACGTAGCACTCACCTCGTCAGTCCTAGTTCCTTGCCTCACCACATGTATTGTATGCTAGAAATCAGCTCTAAACAGAACTGTGACACCACCCACCATGTATTTGTTGCTGCGGATGTGTTTTGCTACCAAGAAGCAGTGCGATAGTGATTCCAGAAGACACGACCGTGATTGAAATTTTTCCTTGCTCCGAAAGTTTCCGAGTTTTTTCATAATGTGTGTTAATGTTATCCTTGTCAGTATACATATGCATGAATCAGCCTTTAATGTCCCCATTGAGATCATCCGTTTATTGATCACAGAGAGGGACTGGGCCATAAATCAATAGGCGGGTCTAGTGCGGGATGGTAGATGTCAGTCTTCGAACTTTTGATTCTAGAACATGCTGGTTTCTTCACGATTTTTTCGTTCATCGTTTTGAGAGCAGTGGTGAAAGCACTTGCATAGCGGACGACAGGGCCGCGTCCAGCATTTTTGTTGAAGTGAGCTCCCTAAGATCTGAGTCGAGTGACTCTGTTGGCGGCACACGTCGCCACGCAACCTTGAATGCTGTAGTTAAATGTAGTACAATCCATAAGGACCTCGGGAGAGACGGATAGCAATGAGGGGGCTATGTTGAAACAAAATTGAGATTTCTTGTTTGAGTCTTATCCGTAGATTTTGGCTTCTTCTTAGTTGTTGCCTCTTCGGGGGCTGTGTTGCGAATGATCAAGTGGCGTCTTTTTTTGGGGGCCGGCATATTTTATGTTAACCTAGGAGGTTGTCGGCTACCTAACCGGACTTGCCTGTGGCTGTCTCTATATTTAGGCTTCCAGCCAGGGCTTAGGAACGTAAAACAAAGCGACTACACGCTAAGGGCATCCTGTAGAGTTTGGGCGTCGCTTGGGTGATGGGCGGGAGGCAGCAAGGAGCGCGCTGGGTCGGAATTGTATAGCTAAAAATTAGGGACGAAATTAAGGCTACAGGCTCAGCGGCGCGGGCTGGTCCGAGCAAAGGTCGGGCTATGGGACTTTACAGCGGGCCTCGGTAGGGAGGATGGAAGGTGGTGTTCTGTGTTTATGTACTTTGAGAGTAGTGATGAATTTGCTACTCTCCTGGAAAAGGATTGTAGAAACACCGGGAATGGTTAAGGTACCTATGCTAGGTGGCGGCCAGCTGCCACAATCAGGTGCTTTATAGCAGAGTCGACTAAGTGCCGACAAATGGCACGGCTTTGAAACAATTTTTTGTAAATAATCTTCCTTAATTTCTTCATTAAATCACCAACATTTAACATGTCCACACAATAAAAACCGTAGAAAATAAACTCCAAAAACGAATTAGTACATTTACCCTTAAACAAATCTTTTAATTACTTCGAAACCAATGGTCCGATTTAAGGTATTAGAAAAATAAAGGACGCTATCACATTTTTCCACAAATATCAGTGCTTTTCAGGTACCATTTTAATGAATTAGGAGTCACAACTGCGAGGATATCATATGTCAAATTAAAGATAATATACTTATCTCCAGAAGAACGACATAAACAATATATAGCCATATACCAAATTTTCACACAAATACGATTTCCCCATCACAACAATCGCAATTTTTTGAATAAAATGGGGTCTGAATAGGAACCATTATAGCTAAATCCACTGCATATTTTAACTCAAAAATAGTTATGAATTTTTGCTTACATAGTCCTGGACATGAGAAGCATCATGTCGGATGTGTAAAATGCTACCTTTTCAGGAGAGCAAAAACAAAACTGACAAAAGTTTTTTCTTCATAATTATTGAACGTTAGGTATTTAAGTCAGTATTTTTTTTTAAATATTTGGTAGGCAATAGTACCTTTTGATTTTAATTACAAGCATTACCCTAACTGTTAAAATGAAATTAATATATTTTTTAATCTACTTGATCCTCTACATCAAACTTTATGCCTGAAATATAATAGATGAGTGCTTAAAACTGCAAGCCTATGTTCACATCCGACGATATGCTTGCAATTTTAGGCAATAACTTTTTCTTTTATATTGAAATGTAGGATTATGATCTTAGATAAAGAACAATTACCTACAGTCTGATCTGTTGATATTGCTGTATACTTCATAGATACTTGTTACTTTTAATTTCAAGCAAAAGGACGGAAGTCCTCATAAAACTACATACACCAGACAACGTATACACAGGAAAAAAAAAAACAAATTTTCAAATTAAATCAAAATCTTTACTTCTAATAAACATTTATTTTTTATCAGAATAAAAGTATTAAACATAACAAAAAAATGAGCTTAGTGGCAAGCTTGGTAACTTAGTTTAAAAATAATTAAAAAATAAAATGAATCTAATCAGTCTCTGGAAAATCAGGCTCATTTTCGTTATGTTTCAAATTTCTATAAAAACCGTGAAATTCTACGGGCACCCATTCCAAAAGTGTAATCAAATCTTTATATTTTGCAGAAGATATTGGTTTCTCTTCTTTTCGTATATTTGGTAAGTCACCGGGAAACCGTATACCTTTAGCCAAATTCCGTACGAATGAAATCTCAAAAAAATCTGATGAAAAAACTGTTTTGTAAAACAGTGTGCCCGGCTGATCTTTCTTTAACTGAAGCCAAACACATTCTGACATTTTGAATTCCTGGCCATCTTTGTTCTTTTTTCGCGTTACTAAGGGCCCATTCTTTTTATTAAGGCAGTGACGTCTTTGAAATGCCTCAGTTCCATATCAAACACTTCAAAAGGTTTTCTTCCTCCACATGTCCTTATGAATTGGGACTAATCCCCAGGAATGGCTATTTGCATAGTCTTCAGCTGTTTTTTTTTTCTTTTCTATTATTGAATGTATTTGGTCTACCTCCATATGAGTGTGGCCTTTTAGCAAGTATTTGTGATTTATCACTTTTAAGTTCGAAAATTTGTGCAGTAACCAAATATAAGCCATTACTATCATCAAATTTCTGTTCTGGCCTGCGCAATTATCTGACCAAAATGTCAATTCTTCAACAGTTTAAATTTTTGTTTTGTTTTCCTCTGCCCAACGAATGACACAGGAGGCTATTTCATTGCCTCCTCTCCCTCCTACGTTCTCAGACCATGTTATATTTGTAGCAAAGTTACTCGTTGCGTCATATATAGTTAAGTTTAAAGTCCATAGCTTACGCAAATAGAACGATTTGGTATTGGTAAAATTTGGTGTAGCCAAACATTTCTATAAATCAAACATTAAAACTTTTTGCTTTCCAGAACTATTTTGTGCCTCTTCTTTATCAGCTTTTTTGTAAATTATTCCTTTCGTTAGATGCTGTCTGGTGAACTTCTCGTTCTTTTTAAATTTCTATTTTTTCTGTTTCATCTATAGCGTCTTTTAATTTTCTTTCAAAAGCATCACAATCGTCACATGTGTCAACTGATGGTAGTTTAAAACTTAGGTTAAATTTTGTATTAAAAACATTACGGTAAATCCATTCTTTTGCGATGAGGTTTTCAGGTGTTTCTTCTTGTATCATGAGTTCTTTGTAATGATGGTACAAGGTAGCAATGTTTAAGTCCGATCCTAAATATTTTTTCCCACTTTTTTGGCGTGAATAATGGCTCTCATAGCAGGGATAGGAGTTGATATGATCCATTTTTAACCGACTTCAAAAAGAAGGAGGTTATCAATTCGACATGTTTATATTTTTTTTTTATGTATGTTCGGGCATAACTCCGTCGTATATAGACGGATTTGCAAAATTCTTTTTTTGTTCGAAAGGGGTTTATTCCGAAATGGTCCCATATTAATTTCATATAGATCTGATGATGCGTTTCGGAGACAGACAACGGAACTCTTCAAAACTTTACAGCAAATCAACCGCGAATGCTGCTATCGCATAAATATGCAGTGTTTTGACCCCAAAGATGATGAAATTTCGAATTGGTGTGGGGTAGGTAACTAAAAAGTGAAAAATAAAAACTTTTTTCAAAAAAATAACAACCGACTTCCAAAAAACACTACAAAGTGCAAAATAACTTTAATTTCGGAAGGCGGTGACAAAGAATTGAAATACCTACACCTCAAAAGTCACCGCCTTCCGAAATTAAAGTTATTTTGCACTTTGTAGTGTTTTTTGGAAGTCGGTTGTTATTTTTTTGAAAAAAGTTTTTTTCTTTTTGTCATTGGTTCAGGAGACTTGTTTCCTGGGACATGTTTTCCCTTTTGGTCTCCAATTGTTAGCCCACCCTCCAGTTTTTTTTCCACGCTTACTTTCACAAATCTTTCTCCAATCGAGAGAGTATTCAAGAACATAACCTTGCATACCCTTACAGTCTATAGTTAGAGTATAGGTGTAAGAGAACTTTCTCCTATCAACCTCTATGCCCCCACCTGTCCTCATAACACGCTTAATTTCTTTTGTTACATTGTTAACATTAAATTGTCGACGCTGATCCCAATTAAGAATTTTTTTCCAAAACTGGTTAAAGACTAGCAGTCTTTTTTCAGGTGATATCTTCGTGTAACATTTGAATTTGCAAGAACATGGAGGTTTTAACATGCGACCCTCTACGTCAGGGGTCTTCCTGGCCACTGTTGAGTGATATGGAGATCCTTTCAATCTCGCAACTTTGGAAACATTGCGTTTCCATTTTGCTGGATTTCTTATAAATTTCTTTACTTTTTGTGTTGATGGTACTTGTTCATGATTTAAGTACACAACTCCATTAACGTCAACAAGCATCGTGGGGTAGGAAATTGGCGTATTGATCAAATCGGATATTACTTTTTTATTGCAAACCACAGCTTTTGAAATGTTTGGTTTCGTAGGCAAACATAAAGTTTCGTCTATGCATTGTGTATCGGAGTCATCACTTAATTCACCTATTTCATCAACATAAACCATTGGTCCATCTAAACGCGATTTTTTCTTGAGAGGTGAATAAAAGCACTTGTCTAAATTCGTTAAATTTGTCTGAATGTCATGGTTTCCATCATATAACTTTTGCGGTCCCGAAAGATCTTCTACTGTTATTAAGTCAGAAGTCTGAGTGTTTTTGCATGTATTTGACCTTCAGTTGTTTTCTTATTCAGTGATGATTCAGTGATGAGCCGTGGACAAAACTGTTTTCTTCTTTTGAAAAACTCTCAGTGTTTCTAGGTACCATTGCACAAGGTAGAAACGACTGAATGATAATGTTTACAACTGGCGCCGAGCGTGCGACGCGATGTGACAGGCGGCTCGTAGTACACGCGTTTCTCTCGCTCACTCTTATTATAATAAGCTATAATGCTGTCGCACGCCATTCGAAGAAAAGCCACGTGACTCACGTGAGGTCCGTACCACTCGATGTAATACGACTTTATCCGAACTATCTTGAGTACCGACCAAGTATATTACATTTTTGTATTATTTTTTGGAGCCATAAGGCTGAAACTCTTTGAACGTACACAATATTACACACAAAACGTTATTATTATAACAATAAAGTTCTTTATGAATAAAAGACTTTATGCCTTTGTAGCGTTTTGCAACATTTTTTTAACCATAACGCTATATTTGAAGATACGCACTATGATTTGATTGTAAACTTTAGAGGCATAAATGCGTATCTGCTGTTGCTACCAGCATGTTAGACAAAACATTTTTAATTCATAATAGCTTAAGTTGAGATACGGCTCAAAAAACTATTAATAATTTGATGCATAAAGATGCAAGTAAATAAAAAAGGTTATGGCTCTAAGGTATTTGAAAATGTCTTTAAATCCGACATTATGCATAAGTGTATCTTTATAATGATAAGAGATAGAAATATGCCAGGGTCAGATAGTTAGAAAGAGCAACAAAATTATAATATCGTTATACTAAAAAGTAATTTTGGTTCTATCTGCAAATCCGACATGATGCTTCTGAGGTCGAGTCCTCTATACGTAAAGCTAAAAAACTTATTGCCAAATAAATAACTTTTTATTTTATGTGAAAAATAAGAAATGCTCTCAAATTTCTCCATACATTTTCAACGCGCGCACACTCGCGGTTCGTCATTCCGCGCTCAGACGCGCTCCTTCTCCTCCGGAAGCACGGCTGTATCGCTTTCTCGCAGAAAATACTTACGTATAAACGTGACTACTGTATTGTATACTCTGGTTGAACGAAGTTGATACTTTTTCGGACCGAAATAAAAGTATGTGTGATTATTGGAATTTGTTTTAGAAATTTAAACATAGTTATAATTTATTTGTAAAATGGATGTAGATTACGGATATGAATTGCATTAAATGTATTATTATCTATTCAAATGGCGAAAACAATTTTTTTTTTGAGACTTTTGTTAGGGTAGTTGAATTTTGGGTTTTTGGGGATGGTGATTAGTCATCCATATTTGCAGCAGGTTGCGGTATGTCTAAACTTGTAAAAATCGAGGTCAAAGAGAAAATTCAAGATAGGGGCTTCGAAAATTTTCAAATATTTCATCATGGGTGTCATTTTTATAGTTTTCGGAGATGCTGAAGTCAATAGTGACGTCAAAATAAAAAATAAAAATGGCGGCTGCGAAATTCAAATAAAGAATTTCGTTCCTAATAGGGGTTCCTCACCCCACATGTATTTTAAATTCAAGATAACGAGTGTGATCAAAAATCGACATTGTTATCGAGTCTGGAGGTCTTGATTACATTAGAGGTTGGCAGTGTTTACGAATATTTATTTATTTATTTGCTCTCATGCACATCACACATTTTACAATATTATTGTCGGTTTTTGTACATGAACCCTGTCAGGGCACTGCAAAGCACAATATTGGTTAGCAAACCAATATTGAGCTTGTATTGTGCAGTTGAGTTTCTGATTATCATAATTATCACTTTAACGAAAACTAATCTTATTATGACGAATTTAAACAAATATGCGATCCCTCTTGTGCTAAATCGAGTTAGTTGTAAATTCATAAATTCAGAATGCTAGATGTAGCGTTTAAAAGTCAAGTAGGCATGGTTTTAACTTTTGATACCATGCATAGTATTCGTTTATGTTGTGCATTGCAAAAATATTTATATTTAATAATAAAGATGCCACGAATTCGGAAATTTGGACAAAGGACAAAAAATACTTCAAACGTAGCAGTAAACTAAAGTAATGAGACTTTGTAAGTATTTTCATTCAGAAATCACAAATCCACTCTGGAGTTTTGTTCGTTCTCGTATTTGAAAATATGGTAGGTTTTTTTTATTTAACAGGGAGATCAGCTTAGATGTCTCCGCAGGCGATGATGAGCAAAATGAAATTTCACTTGTAAGTCATATCAAATTGTGGCATTGTTGCAGTGCAAAACATGGTATTGTTGAAGTGAAGTGTCCATAATCTCCTTTTAAATATGGAACCCGACGTTGCAGTAGAAAAGAAAATTGACTTTTGGTAGCATAAAGCAGCCTCTTTCATAGTTAATAAAAAAAGCAAATGGTTCCACCAAGTTCAGGGCCAATTGCGAGTAACTGGCAAAAACATGTGTGTATTTGCAGTGTGGACAGGGGATGGAAAAATGAAGTTTGAATACGTAAAAAGGGATGACCAGTTCTGGAAAGAAAATATGGAAGAACAATTAATAAAATTCTACAATAATTGTTTACTACCAGAACTAGTTGACCCTCGATACGCGAGGTCTATGAATATTAGAGATCATAGCTCACACATACGCACAAACATACTGACGGAAACAAATAATGTGTAAAAGATCACAAATTCATAATATAAAAAAAAAAATAAGAGAAAACTTTAGGCGCGTTGGGCATTTTTGAGATGGTAAAAACAATGGAACTCGCGACACTGTTACCGACACCTCTGTATATAAGTATGTACGTATATTGTATATGTACGTACACAGATATACATGCATCTTGGCATTTTTTGTGATGGGGAAAAAACCATTGAACTCGCGACACTGTTTCCGTTACCGTTACTGACACCTCTGTACCTAGGAATTTGAAGTGAAAACTTATTTAGGCGCGTTGGGAATTTTTTGAGATAGGAAAAAACAATTCAACTCGCGACACTGTTCAAAAAATACACACGTAATTGTTCAAGATTTCATTTCTGTCGGCACTCCCGGAGTCCCACTGGTTTTTTTATATTTATTTTCCACTGTAAAGTACATACACTACTGTGAACATTTTGCAATTTGTAACCTACCCTTACACAATATGTTTTTTTTTTACTACTTTTGTTTTAATTTTTATTAAAAAACTAGCTGTGCCCGCGACTTCGTTCGCGTGCATGTCGGAAAACAATAATGTGTCGCTTTGACGGTGTAGGTACTACTCCTCCGATCTTCCGATCTATCCTGGTAGGAATCTACCACAGCTTTCGAATGCAGTCCAGAGCCTAGAGACAAAACACATTACTCTTGGCGTTCACGCTAAACGGTACGCCAAAATGTATGGCAATGACATTACCTGCGGAAAGGACACGGTAATGTCATTCCCATATATTCTGGCGTAGAGTTTAGCGTGAACGTTAACAGAAAGGTGTTTTGTCTAGGCCTGCGTCTCGGCTCGGCGTCTTTAGGGGTTATAATGATATTGCGACGAAGTCTCACTCAGATTTTTAAGAATAAATATAGATCAAAGCGCCTGGTCGAGGCTCATTTTATAATAAATGTGCACCTGCCTTAGGTACAGTAAAAGCTCTTTATTCGCGAGGTATACGTTCCGTAAAATACCTACCGCGAATACAGAAACCGTGACTATGGAATGGTAATTTATATGGGATTATAGGGGATACGTTCCTAAGTGACAAAAAAAAACAATTTAATTGAAGTTTTTGACCATATTGATTAATTGTATGAGCGTGATATGGATGCAAGCGACTCTCCAAGGCGTAAACGATCAAGCATTTCTATGCGTTAAACAGATTTTTTCGCGTCGAAAATCGTTTTTAAGTTAAAAAAAAATTCCACATTTTGCAATAAATGGAAAGATGAAACAATAGGTAAAACACGCAAAGCGGCTCGTACCAAAGGATGGAATGTCTATTAAGTCGCAGCATTTATAAATGTGGGGGAGGCCTATGTCCAGCAGTGGACGTCTTTCAGCTGAAATGATGATGATGATGATATATAAATATACTTTATGGTGATGAGGTTGGTTTCATTATGTTTGTTTACATTCTCAAAAAACTTTTTTCAAAAAAATATTTGTCACCGCCTTCCGAGATTAAAGTTATTTTGCACTTTGAAGTGTTTTTTGGAAGTCGGTTGTTATTTTTTTGAAAAAAGGTTTTATTTTTCACTTTTTTGTTACCTACCATACACCAATTCGAAATTTCATCATCCTTTGGGTCAAAACAATGCATACTTATTTATGTGATAGCAACATTCGCGGTTGATTTGCTGTAATTTTTTGAAGAGTTCAGTTGTCTGTTTCCGAAACGCATCATCAGATCTATATGCAGGGCCCAATCTAAGGGGGGGCAAGCCGGGCAAATGCTCAGAGCGGCAAAAATGAGCGGCGGCAAAATGTATACTTACAAACATACCTACTCTCATGAATTTTTGTATACTTGTTCAGAAGCCGTAGTAGACTAACGTATGTGAATATTATATAGTTAAAAGAATATCACATAATTATGGTCATACCATCTTTGATGGTGTTAGTGCAAAGGGCGGCGAATGTTATTTTTGCCTGGAGCGGCTAAATAGCTAGATCGGGCCCTGTCTATATGAAATTTCAATGGGACCATTTCGGAGTAAACCCCTTTCGAAAAAAAAAAAGAATTTTGCAAATCCGTCTATATACGACGGAGTTATGCCTGAACATACATTAAAAATATAAACATGTCGAATTGATAACCTCCTTCTTTTTGAAGTCGGTTAAAAACACCGACCGCGGCGAAGGCGGCTATTGTAGATGTCAAAGGCCGAACCAATACAGCGGCGATATCATTTGACAATGTACTTTAGGCGAAGTTGTAATAAGGTCTATTTCACTTTTTTATAGTCCATCTGACGACGCGTTTACAAAGGATATTGGGTTGGATACCTATTGGAATCCTTTTTGTTATTTGTTAATATGTATGTACCGATTAGACCCGCAAATAAATAAATCTTTAGCCGCGGATATAGGAATTGGGTCGCATTTTTTTTATCCGCGAATAGTGAAAACGCGAATGAAGGAAGCACGAATAAGGAGCTTTTACTGTACTTACTCAATAAATCGACTGCGCGTCTGGTTGAGTGTGCTGAAGCATTATTCCACGCGGGGGCGGGCGCCTATCTCGGCCCGTACAGGCGCGTGTCTTTTAGCTTTGTTTATCAAATGTTGACCACTGAATAAAACCACAGCAGTGGGAATGCTCTGCACGGACTGCGATAGGCCTCGACAGGTAGCAGTGCAGTAACACCTGACGCCACCTGTCAGTTAACGGCCCGTGGGACCATGGCGTTATCACGATGAAGAAAGATCACGCTGTAAAGGTGGATACTGACCGGCGTCACGGGTCAAAATGCACCTAATATGTTACCAAGCAAGTATTCGTGCAGTCAGTAGTACCTACGGCAAAACATGCGAGCGAGCAACACTGATTTTAGCACACGGCGTAAAGACATGCTCGCTGCGAATGTTACCATTACCTACGCCCCGTAACGTCGGTCATTATCCACATTAAAAGCGCTGTTGAAAAAAAAACCAAACCAGGCAAAAAAAACTATTTAATTGTATAGCACGGGTTTTCTATGAACATAGTAAGTACGATGTTGTTGCTACGTAGTGCCATACCGCGCGCGCCCCCACCTCTCTCCCCGCTGCTGACGCAGGCAGCAGGAAGAGAGAGAGCCCGATCCCGAGGATAATGGACGTAACAGAGCGATCCTCCGCGACTCTCAGTTGCGATGCCTTTTTATTGTAAATTGTAATCAAAAATGTTTCAGTGTTTCTTTTGTTCAGCCATACATTTATTTGTAGACCAATAAATAATTATATATAAAGAAGCGACTTTAAAATTGTCAATATTTTACTATTGTGATTTCTATTGTTCCTGTGTAGGTAATGTATCCTTTGTTGGAGATGCCAAATGGATAAATAAATACATTTTTAAACTTGTTTTAACTAAGAAAATGCGTCTCTGTAAGCGATGTTGCTCGGAAGAGCATCGACATAACTACAGTTGCCCGTGTGAAAACCTATCTATTTACTCAAATCCACCAGTAGTTATGGTCGCAATTTTGGTTTTTTTTTCCTGACTTTCACCATCCGACCTCGCTTGAACCCCTCCCCACCTCGAAAACTAACATCACGAAAATTAGCACATAAGTATTTACAACTCTTTACTCCCAAAACTTCCATTATTTGAATCGAGTAATGCTGTAAACACGCATTTAAATTTAACATTATCAAATTTCGCGCGAAATCAAGTTGCTGTCTTTGCATGTTTGCTATTCAAACCTAGATGGCGTTACTGACGCTAGAGATTAAGAATTTCTATGGAGATGTTCCTCTAGCCGCTCTAATTTTGCTATATTATGCTAGATGGCGCTACTAAGACTTTTATCACAATTAAAAATGAGATTTCTTCCCCTCTATTTGTATTAATTTGATTGATAAAACTAATAAATATTTATCTAACATTGCATTCTAGGTATATGACTCAGAACACCACGTCAGTTAATATTATCACAACTTTTTATTTGAAATTCTTTTAGCTTTTTTGATTCGTGGGAATCAACCACCAACGGAAAGCGATTTTAGTAATCAGTATCATTACTTTTTGAAATAACACAGACACAGTAAGTTACTTAAATGAGAATGACGTGTGTTAATATTAAGTATTCGTTAGTACCGTTTCACGCCAATAGATGTCGCTAAGTGTTTCAACATTACGTAAATAAATTCTTCTTGAACACTTTAAATTATTTAGATAGGTTGACCGAAGCGATTGCGATGAAACAAAGACTAATATAAACTCTGAGTTATAAACAATATTTGAGTATGAAAGATAACCATATTAGTTTCGTTCTTTTGACGTGATACTTGATCTATTCAACATAGAAACTGAAAAACCGAGCTACAGACAAAAATTTTGATAAGGGTTAAAATGTCATCTGTTGATTATCCCTTACCACCCCAAGCAATTATTTTCGAAATATTTTAAATGTACAGAAAAAGTTCCTTTACAGATTTATTATATGTATAGATAGTGAACTTCCCCCAGTCTTAGTGAATAAAATACTTATAATTAATATGAGGAAATGCTTATTTTTAAATATCACAACAAAAATATATAATAAAGTCCCAGGCTGGTAGGTATTAAATTATGGAAGTAATGCTTCAACAATTGTAATATTTATAAGTACGCACATCTTTTCATACTAACAGCAGGCTGCGAGATAATCGTAGGTGTTCCTCGTAATTTTTTTGCTCAGGTCATTTTTGGGTACTAGGAACTAACGGTAAGACAACCCGTAGTTACTTACGTAATGTACATACATTACGTAGGTACCCAGAAACGACCTCAACATTTCATGTAATGATTGTTATGACTGATGATCTTCAAAAACAATAAAAACATGTATAATGTAATGTACGTAAGTACTATAGGTACTAATAACAGTTACCAAATTCGATTAAAAACTTACTACTAACTTTACTCAATCCATATTAGTAAAATTAAAAAAGAATACGTTCAAGTACCAAGATTGTGTGAAGTTACGTATAAAATCGAGCGGACAATGGTTTCAATGTGTGTGTGAGCGTAATGTTGTTGTGTTGCGGCTCAGATACCTAAACGCGAGTGTGTTCAAAATGTGATAGCGTCCTTAAAAACTTACTTTAATCGCTCTTATTACATTTAAAAAAAATGCCTGTGTAAGCTAGGGTTTTTATCCCAGTAACATCTTCATTCCTACCCCGTGTACTCGGAACAGTTCAAAGCTTATACGTAAAGATCAGTATCAGAATCAGAATCAGAACTTTATTTGCTATGAATGTAGGTACTACTACGTATGTAAATAGGAAGTAGGGTGATTCAAAAGAGAGTGGTCTTGAGACAAGTTATTTATTTTATGAATAGGATGCTAGAAATTGTAGGGATTAGTAAGAGTACCTACAGTACCCTTACTATTAACGCTAGAGTGAACAGTACTACTGTTAACTCTCTAGCGTAAAATTGCGGTTTATTTGGATTGTATGTTAATGTGAGGGACGTTTTTGATTTTTCAAAATGGACGTTTTTCCTTTCATGTTTTATTTTTAAAGGCTTTAAGAGGCCGTACACCAAAATTTTGTCGATTTCACTAATTTACTTCATATAACAGACGTTAGTATTTAACGAATAAGCTCCTTTTTTATTTTTTCCGAGATTTATAATACGAGATTTAGGTTATTTTGAAAGATTATTTACTGTAATATCTGAAATTAGAAGTTAAAAAAATCCAAGTTTAAAAAAAAAAACAGAAAAGTAAAAATTACTTTGGTGTAACTTTTTCTTTCATACTTATATTCTTCACTTCATCATCATCATTTCAGACGAAAGACGTCCTCTGCTGGACTTACGCCTCCCCCAAAAGGGGGGTTTTGCCACAATTGCCACGCTTGGCAGGCGGGTTGGCGAACGCAGTATGGTGGTAAAATGCGTAGAGAACGCTGCTGCTCATTCTCTAGTAAGGCCCTTAGTCGCCTTTTCCGACACCCACGGGAAGAAATGGGACGGTGCTATTCTTTTTACGTCCGGCACCACAAGGAACTTCACTTACGGAAAGAGGATTCTTACATTTACTTAAGAATTGTAAATTTTATCAGCGTAGACATGGTAATTTATGGAACAGCCACGTGTGATGGTCCGACTTATCAAATTCCAGTCAAATCAAACTCTTTTATGGGGATCTTCTTCAAACACTGCACTCACGGAAAGTTGCGAATCGAACACAGTGTGCCTGCTAAGCCTTCCTTCTGTAAAGAGATAAATGTAGGTATTTATTTCACGTCTCACACGTTACACACGACTTTGTGGTTTACTGAAGTGTTCAAAGAAGTAATTTAGAAGAATAAACATCCAATTAAACAAAATCTCTTTAAATTCTAGTAGATGGTCTCTTTGAATATTATTCTGACTCACGAGTTGATATTCATAGAACCTCCCGCTACTTCTAAAAATACTTGGGAATCAAATTGACTACTACAGGTTCGCAAAGGAATCGTCCAAACGCTTAGTTATTTTGCTTTTTCGAAAGTTTGCTAATTAGCCGTTCTTTTACTCTGTCATGACTGAATGCTTAGTTCTTGAAAGGTATAGTGGGATGTTAATCATACCTGTAACTATCTGCTTTGTTTCCTAGTAGCAGTAGTAGCCCAGTGAAGTAATGAAATAATTCGACTGTTGTCATAGACTGGTATTTGTGTTTGCAATCATCTAGTCTCATTTCCTACGTAAATTTATGGCAAGATTTTTACAATTTCCGACATCTTACTGGCTAGTTTTATTTATTTATTTTATTTACCTACTGGCTAGTTTTATGGAGAAGGAAGGCCTCTTTATGATGAACTCCTTCTTCAAAAAACGCACAGGAAGTGGAGCTGGCAGAGTCCTGATGGTGCAACCAAAAATGGGCACTTCTGGGCCATGTCTACAAGCTGTTCTCCAGAGTCATCACGAACCGTTTAGCGCGCAGGTTTGACGACTGCCAGCCTCCCGAACAAGCCGGTTTCCCTAAAGGCTTAAGCACCGTAGACCACATACATACGCTGCGACAGGTTATACAGAAGACCGAAGAGTATAATCTGCCTCTCTGTTTAGCGTTTGTGGACTACGAAAAAGTCTTTGATTCGATCGAGACATGAGCTGTACTGCAGTCCCTCCAACGGTGCCAGATCGACTATCGGTACATCGAGGTGTTAAAGTGTCTGTACGAAAACGTTACTATATCAGTCCGACTCCAGCACCAGACCTCGAAACCTATCCTTCTGCAGCGAGGTGTTAGACAGGGAGACATTGGGCACGCCACGATTGCGGCGGTAAGTCCCCTCTTTGAGGAGTGGTTTGAGAGGCGGCATGGCGTCCTCACCTTCCGCCTGACGCAGGTCCTCACCGGACACGGTTGTTTCGGGAGGTTCCTGTTTCGGATAGGGCGGGAGGAAACGCCCGGGTGTTTCCACTGCGAAGATCGCCCTGAGGACACGGTGGAGCACACGGTGGCGATCTGCCCTGCTTGGGCGGAGCACCGCCGTGTCCTCGTGGAGGCGATCGGCGGCGGCGATCTCTCGCGTCCGGCCCTGGTCCAGGCCATGGTACGGAGCGAGAGGGCATGGGGAGCCGTCACCTCCTTCAGCGAAGCAGTGATGCTCGCGAAGAGGGAGGCGGCGCACGTGAGGGAGAGAAGCGCCCTCGCGACCCCAGCCGCCGCAGGATACGGAGACGCCCTGGGCGTCGGGAATCCCAGGCCGATTTCCGGCCACCGTAGGCATGGGCTTGCGGACGGCGAGTAATGGGTAGCTCGCTGTCCGGTAAGGACCAAGCCCAAGTCGACGGCGCGTTGTGTTCCACGCGCGCCTCAAAGAGATGTCAGCACAAAAAGTGATGGGACCCGCAAGGGTCGATGCCTGCCAGGGGTGCGGGTTTGTTCGAAAGAGACACCACAGCCCCTGGCTTAAGGGCTACTGAAGGAACACGGGTGGGTTTTAGTCAGTAGAAGTCTGACACGCCCTCCTGCTCCACCCAGAGCGGGAGAAGTTATTTGATGATTTCCCACCCCAAAAAAAAAAAAAAAAAAAGGCAGGGAGACATTATCTCTCCGAAACTCTTCACTACTGCATTGGAGGATGTCTTCAAGGTTCTGGGCTGGAAAGGGGCTGGCATCAACATCAATGGCTAGTACATCACTCACCTTCATTTTGCCGGTTGATTTACCTACCCTTGTTGCCTCATCAAACCTGTATATGTTGTGATGTCCATCACTACTGCTTAGGTGCATAATGGAAAAGCGTGATGATAATCATTTAAAAGGTTAAATCTGTAAATTTCCGCAATTTTCTGAATTTTTGGCCCATCTTCTTACAATTTGCGGTAAACTATAGAAGAATACGAATAAATTGCATTACTGCTCATCCGTCATGACGAAAAGCGAGATAATATATACCCGACGGTCTGCGCAGCCATCTACGGAATATGTGTGCAAAATTTGAACCAAATCCATTCAGTGGTTTTGGCGTGATGCTGGACATACATTTAGACAAACAAACTAAAAAACATGTTTTCGGCATTAGAATCATTCCCAGAGCTCGTCGTTTTCTGATATATATAGCACAGAAGATTCTAACAAAGCCTATGATAACTTTTTAGAAATTTTCTTAATTTTGCATGATCTCTGTTTTACTCACAAATTAGTTACTATAATAATTTATTTTAATAATAATAATTTATTTAATAGAAACGTATACAAAAAGAGTACATTTAGCCTACAGTAATACATTACCCATACAATTATAGTGCCTAAAAATAAACTATTTCTAAAATATTTTTATTACAAGACCAAGTGACAATGTTTCGGAAATCGAAATTTAGGTAGCGATCCGCCCGATCTAGGTTTATTTAAACCTGTGTTTCGGGCCATCACTTTACATTTTAATTAAATTAAGACATTATCATATAAAATTAAATTGATATAAAAATATTCTGTTAACCACTATGAGAAAAAGCATATTGGTAACATTAATAACTACAACTAAGCAATGTAAATACCACCGAAGTAAATACTTACGAGGGAATAATTAATTATCGTCATGACATAATTTCTAAAAGTTTTTCTGTGTCTGTGTAATTGAGTAACGCTAAGTATTCTGATAACATAGTACTACATTTTATAGCTTAAACTAATAGATGTTCATTAATTTGTTAAGTCTATTACACAGAAAAGGACCTAAAAACACATCAAATCGATTGGCAAACGCATGTCTAGTTTGAGGCTTTATGCAAACTAAATCCTTCTAAGACCTGAGAAAAAATTGAAATGGGTTTCTCGAGGGATACGAATATGAAGCAAAAGACAGCGACAATTATTGTGGTAACAAAGACTAAAACCAACTTGTGAAAATAAAAGGACATTTAAAAATTACTCAAGAAGATTTTAGAAAATCATTAAACTAACGCAGAAAGCTCAGAATAACTACTTAATAAATAACTCCAAAAATAAATCCAGAGCGGCCTGGCAAATTATCAATAATAATAAAGTTGTAAGAGAACCCATTTCTCAAATAAAAAAGGAGATGAAATAATATCAAACCCTAATATAATAGCCGAATCTTTTAATAATTTCTTCATTGACCAGATTTCAGGTATATCAAATCATACGTCAGGCGAAACAATTAACATAAATACTAACCCACATTCAATATTTATGACCCCAGTTATTCCACAAGATGTCGAGCGAGTAATTAATACAAAACTTAAAAATAAAAAGAGCTTCGGCTATGATGGCATTTAGAGAAAGAAAGAAAGAAAAGTATTTATTGTGACTCGCACAGGAACATCACAAAATAAAATAAACTACCACAAAAATTATAAAAAAAAAAACAAACAAACTTGAGAGTAAAAACTATTAAAAATAAAACAGAAAGTCCTGCACGAGGCCAAAAGGCTCCTACCTCAGCATAATGCGCTGATATTCTGGTAGGGCCCGAGCGATATGATGTCACGGGCAGTTACAGTCTAAATAAATAATCTGTACTAAAGTTAAAATGTAAATATGTACATGTATCTAAACGAATAAAACATAATACCGTCAGCGAAGAGCGTGACCTCATTATTTGTCAATGCCATAACAGCCTGAGACACTCTGTAGCATTCCTGTGACAAGCAAAGGGTCGCAAGCGCCGACATACATGAAAATTATTTACATTTTTACTTATTTTCTCTGGTTTTACGGCTGTTTACGGAACAGTGCAGTAGTGAGTAGTGTTATTAGTGTAGTCAGTATACAATAAAAGTGATGTGTGGTAGTGAGGTAACGGCATTGATTATACGGAAAAATAAAAATAAACTAGTGACTGAGAGTGCTGTGTGATTATGATTTTTACAAAAGACAAATTACAGACAACGCAAACAAAAGACCAGCAATAAAAACATTCGAATATAGGTGCTACGGCTACCGGTAAAAGCGTGGGGTGAACAACAACATTCAAGAATAAGTATATTAAATCTTATAAGTATGGAAAAAAAACAAATTAAGCGAAGTAAATGTCTGTTTAGAGAACAATCGCTGCCAGGGGTAAGTTCAAAGTTTGGAGTCTTTTTGAAGCTGTAGAAGGTGTTGTTTAAATTTTATTTTAAAAGTACCAATTGACTTTATAGCACGAAAAGGAGGTGGCAAGTCATTCCAACAGTGGGAGGCAGCAAATTTGAAACTACCACGGAAGGCAGCAGTTCTGTGTGATGAGGCTAGCATGAGGTAAGAAGATGCTCTAGTTTTGATCTTGTTTACATCACGTGACCAAGACAGTTTCTTATATAAATAGTCTGGTTTCTTTTTGAGAATAGTGCCAAAGAGTAGGGTAGCCAGGTGAAGCTTTCTGCGCGCTGACATTCTCATCAAATTACCCTTATTTAAAAAAGGAGTGATGTGGGATCGTGGTGGGACATTGTAGCAGAATCATGCACAAGCATTCTGCACCCGCTGAATCAATTTGTCGCTTCTACCGAGAATACACGCTCCATACACAGTGTCAGCGTAATTCAGCTTGGATAAAACTAGTGACTCACACAGCATAACACGCATATCCACACTTATGTAGGGACGGATGCGATATATGAGCTTCAGTCGGTAGAAGCAGTTGCGTACGGCCTCCAATATGTGGGTTTCGAAATGCAATTGCCCGTCAAATACAACCCCAAGATTACGGGCTTCCAAAACCCTTTCTACACAACAACCATCAATCTTGAGGTCCAGGTTGCAAGCAAGCATTTTATTCAGGAAGTTCCTCGAACCCATCACAATATACTTGGACTTACATGGATTTAGGACCAAGGAGTTTCTTCTGAACCAAGCCGAGATCCTTTCCAAATCTTCATTTACTCTGCTTATGGTTTCAGCTATGTCTTGGGAGCGGAAAGGGAGGTACAACTGCAGATCGTCAGCGTAAAGGTGGAACTTGGTGTTGATCAGACAGCTTGTAATGTCAGCACTGTAAAGGATGAAAAGAAGTGGACCCAGAATTGATCCTTGAGGCACGCCCCTGTCCACATACTTCGGACTAGAGGACATGGTATTTCCGTTGTCACTTGTCACCTGGACAAACTGTGACCGATATCTGAGGTAACTTTCAAACCATTTAACTGTTTCAACATCACACCCATAGTAGGACAGCTTGGAGAGAAGAAGTGAAATATTGATTGAGTCGAAAGCACGCGACCATTTCATTCAGCATCAACGGCATTTCAACCAGAGGTACAAAATTTGTCTCTAACTGTATAGCTGCGCCCCTTGCTACATCATTAACGCAAGCATACACTCTGGAGTATTTCCAGAAAGTCTAAAAACTGTAACAGTTAAACCACTATACAAAAGAATGATAAAGACGAAATGGCAAACTATAGACCAATTGCTCTAATTCCCATCTTCTCAAAGATCATAGAAAAAATTATCTATGAGTCTTTCTACAATTTTGTAACAAAACATCACATACTACTTATACGTATATGACGAACAAAAGGGTTTTAGAAAAAATAAAAACATCAATATGGGTATTTTCGATTTTCTCCATAGAATAATGCCAGAGGTCGACTCTAAAATACCCGTATACGCAATATATGCCGATATGTCGAAGGCCTTTGACTGTGTGGATTACGATACCCTTCTAACCAAACTTCACGCATACGGTATTCGTGGCAATGCCCTCAATTTAATAAAAACGTACCTAAAAGGTCGTAGACAATGTACGGAGATTTCGAGCCTGTGTTTAGGATCTAGTTACAATTTAAAGAACGTAAGGATATCGTGAGCCTCTCTGTTGAGCGGACAGTTGAAATAGCCTGTATAGAATTGGAGTAGTTTGTTGTATTAAGTGTGTACAGACCACCTTCAGGATTGTATGACTGCTTTGATAAGGTAATGGATGCGGTATATTACACAGGATTTGTAACTCGAACAAGTCCATTATTGTTTGCGGGGATTTTAATATTAATTTATTAGATAACTCAGGTTATTGTAGTAAAACAATAAGTTTATTTCAGTCGTACAATCTTGTAAACTTATTTATGGAGCCCACAAGAATAACCCCTAGTAGTGCCACATGCCTACATAATATTTATACAGATGTTGTACCGAGCCACAATTTTTTTTTTTAAA
This sequence comes from Polymixis flavicincta, assembly GCA_949987655.1. Lineage (NCBI taxonomy): Eukaryota > Metazoa > Arthropoda > Insecta > Lepidoptera > Noctuidae > Polymixis > Polymixis flavicincta. The sequence continues at coordinate 116,378 of OX465171.1, read as the reverse complement.
TTTTGTTCGATTCTGATCATTGCGGGCAACAGATTACCATCTAAAATCAAAATAAAAAATGGGTAAAAAGGATATCATTATTAACCCCAAAACTGCATGTCGCCTAGAGGCCTTTAAAGTTAAACTCGAAAATAAATTACCAGTTTTTTCTGCAAATGCTGATCCTAATCATCTATATGATGATTTTTCTAAGTTATATTGTAAACAATTTAATTCCACTTTTATTCCCAAGACTGTCTCGATTAATAGTAACGTCTCTTTCAGTGATTGGGCTACCATTGGTATTCATAAAAGTAGAACACGACTTTGTGAGCTATACGATGAAAGGACAAAACTAAACACTGCTGAATTTAATTTATATGTTAGAAATTATTCCAAATTATTTAAAAAAGTTTGTTGGATGGCGAAGTCGCGTTATTTCAGTTCAAAGATTAAAAACAGTAGTAAAGTAATTAAAACGACTTGGAATATTATTAATAGTGAAACGGGAAGGGCTAGCAACCGAAATACTGACTACAGCCTGTCTATCAATGACAACGTAATCACATCAGACTTGCAAGTCGCCGTGGCTTTTGAAGATTTCTTTACAGATATTCCCGTTTCAACTACAAAATCACTAAACTCATCACCTTCTGTTGCTGAGTCTTTGCTTAAGGAAAATGTTAATTTTTGTGATTCAGAATTTCATTTTAAACATATTAGCTGTAGAGATATAATTAAAACCTTTCACACTTTAAATGTAAAAAAGACTGCAGATCTGTGGGGTAGTTCTGTAGAATTTGCTAAGTCTATCTATAAAAATAAAAGTCCTGACTGACTGATTGACTGACTCATCAACGCCCAGCCCAAACCCTTGGACGTAGAAAGCTGAAATTTTGCACAGAGGTTCTCTTAATAATGTAGACAAGGACTAAGGAAGGATTTTTCGAAATTCAATCCCTAAGGGAGTTAAACAGGGGATGAAAGTTCCGCGCGGGCGAAGCCGCTGGCAAAAGCTAGTTATTGATATTTACTTTAGCTCTTATATTTAATAATTGTAAAGACTGTGGGGAGTTTCCTGACCTAATGAAGAATAGTAAAATAATACCTTTGTTTAAACCAGGTAGTACATCAAACCCCTCTAATTATAGAACTATTTCAGTACTACCTACCTTTATTCAACTTTTTGAGAAATTAATTTTAGACCAATTGCAAAGATTTTTTAATAAACATAATTTATTACATAGCAAACAGTTCGGTTTCACAAGGGGTCGTTCAACTACCGATGCCGGTGTTGAACTCTTAGGGCATATTTATAATGCATGGGAAAGTAATACGATGCCTTGGGCATCTTTTGCGATTTATCTAAAGCTTTCGATTGCGTGCTTCATGAAACTCTAATCAGGAAACTCCGCCACTACGGGTCCGGAACACCGCTCTGGATCTTCTTATTTCATACTTGTGTAATAGGATTCAGTGTGTTGATGTAAACAGAAAGAGATCTCCGGGATCCGCAGTATCAATGAGAGTCCCACAGGGCACAATTCTTGGTCCTTTCTTGTTTCTTTTTTATATTAATGACTTGCCTTACCTCATAAAGGATAATCATGATATAGTGTTGTTCGCGGATGACACTTCACTTTCTTTTAAACTTAAACGTCAGCAACTTATTAATGACTATGTAAATAGCGCAATCTCAAAAGTAGTTCACTGGTTCAATGTTAATAATTTACTTCTTAATGAAAAAAATACCAAATGCATTAAGTTTACGCTACCTCACGTTAAGCAGGTGAAAACTTATGTGTTGATAAAGGGCGAAGAATTGAATCCTGAAGATAGCACTGTATTCTTGGGCTTATCTTTGGATGCCAAGCTTCAGTGTGGCCCTCATATAGCTAAATTGTCGAAAAAGCTAAGCTCTGCAGCATACGCTGTTAGAAAAATTCGTAATTTAACTGATGTAGAGACAGCCCGCTTAGTGTACTTTAGCTATTTTCATAGTGTACTGTCATGTGGTGTTCTAATGTGGGGCCGCCGACATTCAGACTATTTTTGTCTTGCAGAAAAGGGCTGTCCGATCAATTTATAAATTAATTCCGAGACACTCTCTCAGAGATAAATTTAAGGAGATTAATGTAATGACTGTGCCTTCACAACATATTTATGAAAATCTTTTAAATGCCCATAAAAATATTAAATTGTTTAAAAAATACTGTGATATCCATAGTATAATTGTAGGAATAAACAAAAATTTGTTGTACCATTAACAAGGCTCAAGAAAATAGGTGGGTCATTCAGATGTCAATGTATACGCTTTTACAATAAACTTCCAAGCCATGTTCAAGATCTAAGTCTCAATAAATTTAAATCATTCATCAAACGTAAGTTGAGCCTGAAAGCCTTTTTATACCGTTAGAGATTATTATTGAGGACAAAAAAGCTTGGGATTGCCTGACCTGCTCCAATTTTGTATACTGAATCTTGTTTTATTTTTGTTTTGCTCTTTGACATTTGATCATTAGTATATACACTTTGACATTTGATTATTATTATATACACTTTGACATGAATATTTACTTTGAGAAGTATAATATTATTGTTGTTTTAATTATTGTGAATGTGAGGACTATGTGGTATTTTTGTTTTTTGTTTTTGTGTTTCGTCTCTTTGTCAGTTCGTTTTTAATGTTAATCTGGCAGTTTCAATACTTTATGCGGCCTACCCAAATGTCCTTTCTTTGGTATTGTTCGTCAAATCGTTGAGCTCCTCAAATTCTGAGTTGAGCCGTATGATTACGGATACATGCGTGCACTGAATGGACAGGTCCAGACAGATCCACTCAATCTGTGTAGTTTTTTCCTCAAAAGACCATTTCAGACACCAATCTACATGGTCTTCACATGATCTGACCAAGATTATGTCTGGACTTTAAAAGAGACTGTGACCTCTGAGTTTGTTTCGGCCTTTCTCAGAGTAGTCAGATAGGAAACGCCGATCTCAAGTAGTTTAAAAAAATATGATTGACGTGTAAAAGTGTTTGTACAAACCTACTTACAGAAATAAAATCATTTATCATTTAGAAAGGAATTAAAATCTACATCGTCTTTTAGCGAAATAAAATATGGTGCCCGCAGGGCACCGTCATCGGACCTTTTTTATTTTTATTATATTTATATGACCTGCCACGTCATATACTTCGACCTATGGTATTATAGCACATCAATTGTTTCATGTATCAATAAAGAATCATACGTATTATGACATTAACAGTACAATTAATAGTTTAATAAGGTGGCTTGACAATAATAATTTAGTAATTAATCTCCAAAAAAATTACAATCATGCACTTTTATCAACGAATATTTGCGGGAGATAAAGATATAAGCTACAATAGTCAAACTATAGAAAAAGTAAACAGTACAAAATTTTTAGGAATTATAATTGACAGCCAGTTAACTTGGAAATCGCAAGCAGAAGATTTATGTAAACGTTTAAGCACAGCCGCGTTTATGTTGCATAATCTATCAAAAAAAGTAAATTTACCGACAAGATTAGTGGCTTACCATGGCATAGTTCCCTGAGGACACGGTGGAGCACACGGTGGCGGTCTGCCCGGCTTGGGCGGAGCAACGCCGTGTCCTCGTGGAGGCGATCGGCGGCGGCGATCTCTCGCGTCCGGCCCTGGTCCAGGCCATGGTACGGAGCGAGAGGGCATGGGGAGCCGTCACCTCCTTCAGCGAAGCAGTAATGCTCGCGAAGAGGGAGGCGGCGCACGTGAGGGAGAGGCAGCATATGCGCCCTCGCGACCCTAGCCGCCGCAGGATACGGAGACGCCCTGGGCGTCGGGAATCCCAGGCCGATTTCCGGCCACCGTAGGCATGGGCTTGCGGACGGCGAGTAATGGGTAGCTCGCTGTCCGGTAAAGACCAAGCCCAAGTCGACGGCGCGTTGTGTTCCACGCGCGCCTCAAAGAGATGTCAGCACAAAAATGATGGGGCCCGCAAGGGCCGATGCCTACCAGGGGTGCGGGTTTGTTTGAAAGAGATACCACAGCCCCTGGCATACGGGCTGCTGAAGGAACACGGATGGGTTTTAGTCAGTAGAAGTCTGACACGCCCTCCTGCTCCACCCAGAGCGGGAGAAGTTATTTCCATAATAAGATTTGGTATAATATTTTGGGGTCACTGTAGTGAACGAGAAAGCATTTTCAAAGCTCAGAAGCGCTGCCTGCATGAGAGCTATATTTAGTCTTAAAGTAACAGACAGTTGCGTACCTATTCATATTCATTTATTCATCAAATATAAGCTAACGGTTTATACCAAATCGCTTATATCTATGCTAATTCTACAAAATTACATAAAAATTTAAAACTTCTTAGACTAAACATAAAAAAAACCTTATACACAACACCATAACTAAACAATTATTTCTTCATATTTAAATAAATATACACATTTTTAACTATTGTCCATTGAGAGGCAAAAAATAAATGTGCCTCAGGAATAAGTTTTAGAAAGTCATTTAATAACTTAATTGCTCTAGCAGTGGGGGTGTTGTTGGTTCGGGGAGCACGCCATGTAGGCGAGTAGCAGAGGAGTCTATGTTGTCGTCTTACAACGCCACGCATAATTATACTGGTCAGGAACATAAAAATTTAATGACTCTCATAGAACGGGACTATCTATCTTACTTACTAATATTAGATAATAGCTAACTATACGTGTGGATTCTCGCCTGAATTTGAGTGTGTCTAAACCTACCATTCCTGACACGAACAAAGAAGGATATAAAAAGGGGTAGTGTCCATATTGACGTTTATATAGGTATCTACAGAATTTACGTTGAATTTTTTCTATCATAATAGTGCACAATGACTCTTGAGGGCTCCAAACTATTGCATTATATTCTAATTTACTACGGACATAGGCATTGTATAATTGTTTTATAACTTGAGTGTTTTTAAACTGAGATGATAATCTAATAATGAAACCAAGACATTTATTAGCGTCTTTGCAAGTTTTAAGAATGTGCTCGTGAAAATTTAATTTGCTATCCATTATTAGTCCCAAATCCCGGATCGAGAAGACACGTTCCATTGACGCGCCAGCAAGGTTATAATCATTTCTAATCGGAATACGGGATCGGGAAAAAGTTATTGTTTTACGCTTAGAATGATTAAATGACAGTTTATTTTTTATACTCCATTCAACCACAGCATCAATATCATTTTGCAGCGCCTCACAATCCTTTGCGTCGTTTACAGAATGGTACAGTTTTAAATCATTAGCAAACATAAGGCATTTTGCGTTAGAGATACGAGTAACAGTAGGTAAGTCATTGATCACTATTATAAATTTTGTAGGACCAATGGTACTACCTTGACTTACCCCTGATACTCTTCCGACTTATATCCTTCTGCCTTAACAAACTGTTTACGATCTTTTAAGTAGTAGGCCATGAATTTTAAGAGAGAAGTTGAGAATCCTAGTAATGCAAATTTATTTAAAAGTACATCATTATCTACAAGATCAAAGGCCTTCTTGAAATCAAAATATGCGGCGTCCACCTGACAACCAGACTTAACTCTACTATTTATATAATCAACAAATTCTATATGATTAGTCATCGTGGAGTGCCCAGGACGAAACCCATGCTGGCAATCACTCAATTGTCCTTTGATTTGTTTAAAAATAGCGCTATTAAGAATAGATTCAAATATCTTCCCAAATACACACAGTATAGCAATAGGTCTAAAGTTTGTTATATCTGCGGACGACCCACATTTAGGTATTGGAGTCACTCTGGAGACTTTCCACTTACCAGGGTATAAACATTGTCTAAGCGAAAGATTATATATATAGTATAGTAAAGGCTCTTCTAAAGCCGACAAGCAATCCTTTATTAAGAAACCCGGTATGTTGTCGGGACTACAAGCTGTTAACGCTTTTAGTCGGCGCACTGCACGCCTAAGATCCGCAGCTGTAACATATTCAATAGCCACTGTAGACAGGTAGCCTAAACGATTAGCCTCGTCCTCCGCAACCTTCACATCCAATGACGGGGAGGTATCATGGAACACTGAGCTAAAATATTCAGCAAACGAGTCAATGGCATTCTGTCCTTCTACAGACTTACTGTTATAAGTATATGTTTTTATAATTATGTTGCTATATTCAAGTCTCATAAATTATTAACCTTCCCATGCCTTTATACTCGTATCCTTGAATTAGCAATATTTGTGATAACCAATCGATGTATATTTGCAACTTTATCAGAAACTAGAAAACGAAGTACAGCTATGAGATCTCAATACCAAAATCTATTATGCACAGGCGTATTTAAAACAAGCTTATTGAAAAAAAAAATTGATTTGTATGGCTCCTGTAGTATATAATAAAATACCTAACCAAATTAAAAACTTACCGTTGCTCACATTTAAAAAACGTTTCACGGAATTCCTTGTTGATAAATGTAATTATTCTGTGCAGGATTTTAAATGATAATTTTGTGTAATATTTCTATTATCCTCTACATTATAATGAATTTTGCATGCTTATATTAAGGCAGAATGTACATGGATCCTATTGTATAATTTAACAACTTATTTTTATGTATGTTACTGATTAAACGAACTTATATAACCCTAAAAACAAGGAACAAAAAATATTTCCATAAATAAGTACAAGAATAAATTTCGTAATTTTCTGCTTGTCAATAATAATGATTTAGATTGGGAATCAATCAGTATTTGACTAAATGATTTTAGCAAAACAATCGTTACTCACTTCCGACTTAATCTAATTTTAAAACCAAATGATTTTGCATTATTTACTCCAGCCTAGTGATTTTCGGCTTACGTCCAAGCATACTCCAGGTTTGTGTGTCTTAACAGAAGAGGCGTTTCTAGTGCATGTGCAATTTGGATATATATCAATTGCATAGCACTACCTAACGTAGGTTTTATCCATCTGCTCAATGTCTGCGGAGTGATAGAATTATAAGGTTTCGTTAAACTTAGAGAAGTAATAAAAGTAAGGTGAGGAAACTGAACATCTCCCTGACGGTCAATGTATGAAATAGCGTTGGTATTTTGAATCCGTAATAGTAGATATTTGGCAGTCGTGATACGAAAAGGCAAAGGACGTAAGTCCCAAAAAGCATTTTTTTTTTTATCTATACTAATATTATAACGGAAAGATTTCATTGTTTGTTTGCATTGAATAGGCTCCGAAACTACTGAACCGATTTGAAAAATTCTTTACCTAGTGAGAAGCTCACTATCCCCGGATGACATAGGTTATATTTTATCCCCGTTTCCTTCGGGAACGGGAATTAGTTAAAAGTAGTACCCACAGGAGAACAGAACGATTACTCAGGCCCTGATGAGCTTCGAGTCTACACTGACGGATTAAAGACCGATACTAGAACCGGAGTCGGAGTTTTCTCACAAGACCTTTACATAAACATATCCAGCCCGCTGGGAATGTTCAACACCGTATACCAAGTGGAATGTGTGGGCATTATACAAGCGGCGTACGCCATAGAAGCCAGGAGGGTCACGGATACACACATACGTATACTCTCCGAGAGTGCTTCAGTTCTCCAATCCCTACGGAAAAAATAAATTACATCAGAGTTTAACACTAGAATGTCACAATGCACTAGAAAGAGTAACAGTTGCCAACCGCAACACTGCGACACTGCAATGGATAAAAGAACACAGTGGGTCACTGGGCAACGATACCGCAGACAAACTGGCCAGAAGGGCATCCAGCGTGTCAGTCTGTGGTCCCGAGCCCATTGTGCCCATCCCCTTCAACCAACTACGCAGGTGGCTACAGGAATACACCCACACACGAGCCGAGAGATGGTGGACCCTGACACCAGGCTGCAGGCAGTCTAGGGAAGCAATGTCATCCTTGGATGGCAGGCTGACCAGACATCTGTTACGCCTGGACAGTAAAGATCTGCGTCTGGTGACTGAAACCATCACAGGACACTGCCCGCAAACAAACACTTCTACACAATAGGCATAACGGACAGCCCCTTGTGCAGGGCTTGCGTGGAGGCCGAGGAAACCGTTGCGCATGTGTTTTTCGAATGCACAGGCGTAGCACAGATTAGAACAGAAACCCTCGGGGCACCCAAATGTTACACGGATATTCTCAACAAACCAGGAGTTATAGCCAACTTCTGGAGGGAGGTGGGCTGGCTGGAATAATACCAAAAGGCCGCCATGGCTCACGCACAATGGTCCACTTGAAGGACTAAGTGCGGAAACCAAACCCAGAATATCATAGATTGTATGTCAACCTAGGAGGTTGTCGGCTGCATAACCGGACTTGCTTTTGGCTGTCTCTATATTATTATCAAGGCCTCCAGCCAGGGCTTAAAATCAAAGTTTAGAGACTTTAGTGACTAGAGATTATATCAGAAGGTTGAAGAAAAAGCTTGTTGATGTATGAATATGAATGAGCATATATTTCAAAACATTGTCAAAAACGTGGTTGTGTGCTGTGATGAATGGTGGCTACAAAAGCAACTACACGCTAACGGCATCCTGTAGTATACGGACCTCGGATTAGACGTCGCTTGGGTGATGGGGGCGGTGGGCAGTAAGAAGCGGACTGACTCTGAACTACGTAACAAAAAATTAGGGACGAAATTAAGGCTACAGGCTCAGCGGCGCGGGCTGGTTCGAGCAAGGGTTGGGCCATGGGACGTCTCAGCGGGCCTCGGTAGAGAGGATGGAAGGATGGCGTTCTCTGTTTATGTATTTTGAGGGTAGTGGTGGACTTGCTACTCTCTCGCTCTCTATGGAAAAGGGTTGTAGCGTCGTCGGGAATGGTTAGGGTGGTGGCTAGGTGGCGGTTGGCCGCCGCAATCAGGTGATTTATAATCACCAACATTGAACATTTCTACACGTAATAAAAAATCGTAGAAAATAAACACCAAAAACTGTAGTTTTTACCCTTACACAAATCTTGTAATAACTTCGAAACCATCAGTGGTCCGATTTACACGATTCCAACTCGATTATCTGTTTTATACATAACTCTACTATTTGTTCCGGAAAATACAAAAATATGTACAATCGACAAACTTTAAGCATGCTCACTTAAGAAAATATTTCTGTGGCAGCGCATCTAGTGACAAACCACACCCCTTCCTGGTTTCACCCAATTAGAAACAACATGTATTTGTGTGAGTGTATTCACACAAATCCATATTGTCTGTTGAATGCATGACGTATAGAGACGCAAACCAATGTCCATTTTTTTAGTCGCAATAAAGGTGTCGTCAACAAAGCACGCATTTCGTTCCCACAAAAATCCATACAAACCATTTTCAACCTTACCACCATCAAAACATGGTCGAAATCGAGCCGGATTACAGTGCACCGTACTGAGCGTCGAGAACAAAAGACATCGCATTCCTTAGATAAGAAGCGAGCCCGGACCGTCATTAGCAGTGTTTGAGGGTTTTTTGTGCAAGTTATTTACAATATTATTACAAAAGGAATCTACGCATCGTAACATCACGTTATTTTGAAGAATATCACGTTTTTTTGTTGTTTACAAAAAATGTCTCAGTTAGAACAATTACTAGGAGTATTAGAAGAAGTAGCGAAGACATTACAAAAAACACAAATACGTAAACATAAGGAAGGTGTGCTAAAATTATAAATTTATAATAAAACTTTTTAATTTCATTAGAATTGCCCGTGCTTAAAGTCTGTCATTATGACACTATTTTTGATTTATTAATAATAACTTTACGATATGAGTGTAGATAAATACAAGTTGATGATAATTTCTGTGTAATTTTTTATATTAATTTATGGGTGAATCTTTAAAATTTCCTTTTGAAATCTTGAAACACTCTATTAAAAATAAATAAGTTCAACTAAATTAAATTGCTTCTTTTCCACAACTACAAATCCTTAAAATTGTTCTTAAATTTTAACACATTTTGTATGATTTCACACGAAGATTGCAGACGACAGTTTCGCTTTAAACAAAAATGTTTTACTAAAATGTTTTAATATACAGATACGGTTTAAATATCAACCTTAAGAAATCTTTAATCCTGAACAGCTTATTATTAAATGAACATGAACTGAAAAATAAATATTTCACTAATAGCTAATATTCCTTTTTTTCAATCCTTTCACTCTCACTGCGGTCACAGTGACAGTTTTATTTTTTCAGGAGCCCACAGGCCTGGCTTTTTGAAAATATTTCTGTTATATTTCAGAAATTAAGGAGTATTTCTTATTGAAAATTATAGTTCAGTTTAATTACTTGTTATGCTTCCGAATTTTAAAGTGGCCTATGAACTGAGTTATTGTTATATTTGTCAAAATATACTTGTCGTACGCAATGCGGGCAACGCGCTTGTCTCGTTGATTATAGCATGGTTTGTCAACCTTTTATTAAAAGACGGCCCACTCATAAACTCCAATCTTAACGTACTGCCTTTTGCAAGCCTTTTGTGAACCACCCAACGGTAAGCATCCTGCAAAGCATGCCCCGGACATTGGAAAGATACCTTGTTCGTGTAATCTCGTTTATTTATGATCAGTGGCGGCTGGTAGGTCATAGAACTGGTGGTGCACTTTACTAGCTCACTAAGTATTAGGGGTAATAAGTAAATAAATAGAATTTATTTATTTCAGATAGGTAAGTAATTTAAATCTAGACGAATAAAAATAAACAATAGTATTCAATTCCACGTAAACTAAACTTCGCAGTGACAATAATGAGTCGGTCATTCATTATGGCCGGCATGCAAACTTTTCCAAACCTCGGGCGCTCTCGCTAATCGACGCGACGTTCGGTAATATTCGACAAACTTCGGTTCCCCGTGCGGCGCACGAGAATCGACAAATTACTCCATAACGCTCCATACAGTTATGTCAACTATCTTCTGTCTCACGCGCTAGGTGTTTTAGCTCGGATCTCATAGAAATGTGTGAGCATTCACTGTAGATCTTCTGTACCGCGAAAATGAGTCTTAATAGTTTAGCAAAGAGCTTATATTGTTTCCTCAGTTTTGTTAATATTACGTAGACCACAACCAGTGGCCACAATGCGATTATTAAACATTTTGTGATTCTTTCTACATCTATTAAAATCTAGTAGTTCAGCGCACGAGTGCACTAAAGGGACAGCCGCCTGTTTATAATAATAATATTTATTTTATTTCGGAAAAGAAATCCATAGAGTGTTAGTAACATAATATGAAAACAACTTATTATCTAGTGTTAGTACCAATCAACCTCTGCACAAACTGCTGTTATGATTAAATAAAAAATCAAAGGTGTGATAAATAAATGGATAAAACGAATATTAGAACTATTCAAAGTATTCAAAATATACATACCTATAAGGAACACCTGCAAAACATTCGAGATAGGTAACATGGTAATAAAATAGTAGGCATACCTTAAAATTCTTTGTAATATTTCGCGAACGTATTTTATGGCCCTTCAATAGAAGGGCCATAAAGTATGTTTTTAAGCCATTCTATTGTTAAACCGGATTTTCAGAAGTTCCCACTAAATAACAATGGTTTAAATAATGAACGTATTATTATTGCAGTTGCAAGAGTTCCGACAACAGTAAACAAAAATCTCTGATAACATAGTATGAATTGCGCAAAGTATACCTAGATATTTGTGTTATTCCAATCATAATATAGAGCAATAAAATAAAACGATAATAACAAATGTTGCAAATTTCCAATAAAATATCTAACTTGCTTCGTTTTTGTATATTTTCAAGTTTATAACACATTGTAATGAAGATTTTTACTTTTCAATAGAACTGCGCAAGTAACAAGTCCCTCTTACGCCCGCGCCGCGCCGATAATACAGGTTTTTTTTTTTAATGGCATTAATAAGTTGACCTTGAAAGGCTGTAACTTCTTAACCGGAATTTACAGAAATGACAATAATTATTAACATTTTATAACTTTATGCAGTGCCAGTCAACGTGCCTAGCGCGTCCGCTGCGTTTTGTATAGCGGCGGTATCGCATAACCATTGGACATCATGAAAATTGGGGAGGCAGTGAAAGTGTTCATATATAACAAAACTTATAGACCTGACGGAACATTATTATGTCGGAGAGAGGAAAATATTAAAGTTGATAGAATAGATATAAATTGTTGTTTGATATTTATTAAGACAAAAGATTTGATTGTTTGTTTGTTTGCATTGAATAGGCTCCGAAACTACTGTACCGATTTGAAAAATTATTTCACTGTTGGGAAGCTACACTATCCCCGAGTGACAAAGGCTATATTTTATCCCCATATTCTCACGGTAACGGGAACTACGCTGTTGAAATCGCGGAGCGCTGCTAGTAAGTAGCTGAATAAATAGAAAAACTAACAAAAAAAAAAAACATTAAGCTAATCGATAAGATTCTGTTTACAATTACTGTTTGATCTGTTGTGATGTCTTATTGCCTGTGGTAAAAAAAAAAGTGACACCGTCTCTCTGGTCTCGTGTCAAGCAAGGCATGAATTAGTTTTATTCTCCTCTGCTAATAAAAAACAAACCTAAAACCTACAAAAATAAAAGACATTAAGAACCTAACAATTATTTCATTTAACTTAAACCAACAGCAATAATACATTTTCTAAACCAAAAAGAAGATAAATATGAGTACGAAATTACTTCTTGTCAACAACAATAATTCATAAAGAGCTCATACCGGCCGTGCCTATTCAAAAATAATCTCACAAACTAGTGAACATAGCACGCGCCTGTGTGAGTGTCACACTTCTATACACCATTACTACGAACACTACTAAAATATGTTTCGTGCATTCTATTGGTCAAAACGCATGCATTGTGCGATCGAGTCGTGAGCCTTGCTACGCGATTATCGCCTTAAAGGTGAGCCTGCGGAAGAAGTCGCGATTGTACGTAAACAAAAAATCACATTTTCAAGTTATGTATACGACTATACTTACACTATTAAAATACCATAAAAACTTACTTTTATCACTCTTATTCGATTTTAAAATGAAAACGAAGTGCCTATGTAAGCTAGATAGACTAATTTGAAAGCATTAACATCTCATTAAACAAAATATTTTTACATTCTCGTCATAATCATCATTTCAGCCGAAAGACGTCCACTGCTGGACATAGGCCTCCCCCAAGCTCCGCCACTTCGACCAGTACTGTGCTTCCCGCATCTAGTGGACTCCTGCGGCCCTCACAAGGTCATCGGTCCACCTTGTGGGAGGCCTTCCAACTTTACGTCTTCCGGTACGCGGTCGCCACTCCAGAACTTTTCCGCCCCATCGGCCATCTGTTCTGCGAGCAATGTGCCCTGCCCCCTGCAACTTAAGTTTGGCAATTCTTCGGGCTATGTCGGCTACCTTGGTTCTCATGCGGATATCTTCATTCCTGATTCGATCACGCAGGGAAACTCCAAGCATAGCCCTCTCCATCGCCCTTTGGGTGACTTAAGCCTTCTTATGAGGCCCATTGTGAGCGACCACGTTTCGGTTCCATATGTCATCACTGGCAACACGCACTGGTCAAAGATTTTCGTCTTGAGACACTGCGGTATGTGGGACGAGAAGATATTGCGAAGCTTCCCGAACGCTGCCCAGCCGAGTCGGATTCGATAATTGACCTCTTTCTCGAAGTTGGACCTACCTAACTGGACAGTTTGTCCTAGGTAAACATACTCGTCCACAACTTCCAAGTGCAGCGCCTTTGAATGTTACGAGAATGGGTGTTACACGGGTATTGGACATGACCTTTAACTTGTCCATGTTCATTTTAAGACTCACTCTTTCGGAAGGTCTACTGAGGTCATCGAGCATTGTGCTGAGGTCCCCCATGGTCTCAGCCATGACAACTATATCATCGGCAAACCAAAGGTGAGTGATTTACTCGCCATTGATGTTGATGCCCGCCCCTTTCCAGTCCAGAACCTTGAAGACATCCTCCAGTGCAGCGGTGAAGAGTTTCGGAGAGATAACGTCTCCCTGTCTTACACCTCGCTGCAGAAAGATAGGTTTCGAGGGATGGTCCTGGAGTCGGACTGACATAGTGGCGTTTTCGTACAGACACTTCAACACCTCGATGTACCGATAGTGGATCTGGCACCGTTGGAGGGACTGCAGTACAGCCCCTGTCTCTATCGAATCAAAGGCTTTTTTGTAGTCCACAAACGCTAAACAGAGAGGCAGATTATACTCTTCGGTCTTCTGTATAACCTGCCGCAGCGTATGTATGTGGTCTACTGTGCTAAAGCCTTTACGGAACCTGGCTTGTTCGGGAGACTGGAAGTCGTCAAACCTGCGCGCTAAACGGTTCGTGATGACTCTGGAGAACAGCTTCTCGGCATGGCTCTGAAGTGAGTTGGGCCTATAATTCTTAAGAAGGGCATTATCACCCTTCTTAAAGAAAAGTACCACCACACCTCTGTTCCATGCCTGTGGCGTTTTTCCCTCGAGTATGACGGTATCAAACAGCTTCTGGAGGGCCTTAATAACGGATTTCCCGCCGGCCTTTAAGAGTTCAGTCGTGATTCCGTCATCACCCGGCTCCTTGTTGTTTTTAAGTTGCTTCAGAGCCATCCTAATCTCTTACAAGCTGACGTCCGGGATGTCTTCAGTATAGTGTCGGGTCAATCTAGCTCTTGGGTCGTTTGCCAGATTCGTTACGGGGTTTCTTGTCGACGTGTACAACTGTCCATAGAACCTCTCAATCTCTCTCAACAGCTCAGGTTTGGTGGATACGATCCTGCCTTCATCGGTCTTCAGTTTCCTATGCTGACTCTGCCCAATAGACAGATCCCTAGCAAAAACCTTGGGAGCCTTTATCCCGGTCTATTGCGTCTTTAATACATTCTGTATTAAAGCGACGGAGGTCGCTTTTCAAGGACTTAGAGATCTGTCTATTAAGCTGACGGTACTCGAGCGCATCGTCTGAAGACTGCAGGACCATCTCACGCCTCTCCTTCACTAGCTGCAAGGTAGGATCAGAGAGTTTATTTTTTGAAATTAGTATGACGAGTCTTGAAGAACTTAGACCCGACCGTATGGACAGTTTCCACGAACCCATCGTTATAATCGTCAACTGAGCTCCCTAGGCACTCGAAACGATTGTGGAGTTCGAGCTGAAAGCTCTCGGGTTTTGGACTTGGATCGGTGCTGGACGAAGCGTAACTTCATCAGCCGAGATCTTTCCAGCTTGATATTCAGATTCAATGTGCCTCTTACCAAACGGTGATCACTAACAGTTTTCACCGCGTTGATCACAGAGACATCATTGAATACTTGCCTCTTCGTCGACATAATGAAGTCAATCTCATTTTTGGTTGCACCGTCAGGTTTCTGCCAGGTCCACTTCCTGTGCTCACGTTTTTTTGAAACAGGAGTTCATCATAAGGCCTTCTCTCTCCATAAAACTAGCCAGTAGGTGACCCCGGTGGGTCCTACGTCCAACTCCAAATTGCCCCAATTCATCATCGCTTCGTTTGCCCAGTTTCGCGTTGAAGTCCCCCATGACAACGGTGAAGTGACTTTTGAAACCATGCATGGCTCTAGAAATATCCTCATACATGTCTCATTTGCTACGTAAATGTATGGCCAGATTCTTTGCGATTTCTGATATTTGTTATATTCAAACATCTGTGGGCCCATACAGTTTTTGATCCCTATAAAAACAGGATCGAGTGGCATTATACCTACATTTTTTTCTTTGCTAACTGTATTTTTTTTTTTAATTTGTGTATGCGAATAAGAACAGTCTCCTAAGGCCGTTTTCATGTAGCAACAACGGTTGAATTACCCACCCTTGTTGCCTCATCCAACCTGTATATGTTGTGATGTCCATCACTGCTGCTTAGGTGCATAGTGGAAAAGCGTGACGATAATCATTTAAAATATTAAATCTGACTTTCCGCAATTTTCTAACCTTATGGCCCGTTTTTTTTACAGTTTGCGGTAAACGATACAAGAATACGAATAAATTGCAATACTGCTCAGCCCTTATGACATAAAGCGAGATAATATATACCCTACGGTCAGCGCAGACATATGGGGAATATGTGTGGAAAATTTGAACCAAATCTATTAGGTAGTTTTGGCGTGATGCTGGAGAATACATTCAGACAAACAAACGCACAGAAAAAAAATTGCCATAAAAATCGTTCCCAGACCTCACCAAAATTAATAACAAAAAAATAGACATTGTCAGGTACGAAAACAAAATACTCAAATTAAAAACCATTAAAAAGTTAGGAGGCAACAAAGATACGTTTTTCGTGCTAATTTAACCTAACTTTTGGCATGTTTAAGTAATAAAAGTAGTGCAAAATCTCCAAAACGAAGTCGGTACCGACAAAGCTCAATTACCGAAAAGTTCAATGACGTTTTTTGGTCATTGATTTATGCAATGGTTTTCATAAAACCCGATCTTCCGAAGGACTTTTACAATAATATTGTGCGTGTAGACTAGCGTCTAACTGCTCATCACGGGTACTACCTCTGTCGGACACGAAGCCTGGTGAGACAGCGTGATTTTTAGGCAGGCTCATCAGTGAGTTCGAGCGGTCGACTAGGTTCCCCTTAAGCATCATAGTCCGCACAAATTCTATTTCGAAATGCGAGGAGCGAAATACCACCCGTTCTGCGTCGTCCACACAATATTCTTACCGCACCAGGTGTTTTTAGCAAACCACAGATTTTTTTCCCCCGCGACTTTTAAATCACGTGTGCTCAAACATTTATGATACACTAGCTGTGCCCGCGACTTCGTTCGCGTGCATGTCGGAAAACAATAATGTGTCGCTTTGACGGTGTAGGTACCACTCCTCCGATCTTCCGATCTATCCTGGTAGGAATCTACCACAGCTTTCGAATGCAGTCCAGAGCCTAGAGACAAAACACATTTCTGTTAACGTTCACGCTAAACTCTACGCCAGAATATATGGGAATGACATTACCTGCGGACAGGACACGTCGTGTCCTTTCCTGCAGGCGTCTTTAGGGTTTATAATGATATTGCGACGAATTCTCACTCAGATTTTTAAGAATAAATGTAGATCAAAGCGCCTGGTCGAGGCTCATTTTATAATAAATGTGCACCTGCCGTAGGTACAGTAAAAGCTCTTTATTCGCGAGGTATACGTTCCGTAAAATACCTACCGCGAATACAGAAACCGTGACTATGGAATGGTAATTTATATGGGATTATAGGGGATACGTTCCTAGGTGCCAAAAAAAACCCAATTTAATTGAAGTTTTTGACCATATTTATTAATTGTATGAGCGTGATATGGATGCAAGCGACTCTCCAAGGCGTAAACGATCAAGCATTTCTATGCGTTAAACAGATTTTTTCGCGTCGAAAATCGTTTTTAAATAAAAAAAATTTCAACATTTTGCAATGAATGGAAAGATGAAACAATAGGTAAAACACGCAAAGCGGCTCGTACCAAAGGATGGAATGTCTATTATGTCGCAGCATTTATAAATGTGGGGGAGGCCTATGTCCAGCAGTGGACGTCTTTCAGCTGAAATGATGATGATGCTGATATGTAAATATACTTTATAGTGATGAGGTTGCTTTCATTATGTTTGTTTACATTCTCAAAAAACTTTTTTCAAAAAAATACCAACCGACTTCCAAAAAACACTACAAAGTGCAAAATAACTTTAATTTCGGAAGTCGGTGACGTTGGATGTGTATTTTAATTATTTGTCACCGCCTTCCGAAATTAAAGTTATTTTGCACTTTGTAGTGTTTTTTGGAAGTCGGTTGGTATTTTTTTGAAAAAAGTTTTTATTTTTCACTTTTTTGTTACCTACCCTACACCAATTCGAAATTTCATCATCCTTTGGGTCAAAACAATGCATACTTATTTATGCGATAGCAACATTCGCGGTTGATTTGCTGTAATTTTTTGAAGAGTTCCGTTGTCTGTTTCCGAAACGCATCATCAGATCTATATGCAGGGCCCAATCTAAGGGGGGGCAAGCCGGGAAAATGCCCAGAGCGGCCAAAATGAGCGGCGGCAAAATGTATACTTACAAACATACCTACTCTCATGAATTTTTGTATACTTGTTCAGAAGCCGTAGTAGACTAACGTATGTGAATATTATATAGTTAAAAGAATATCACATAATTATAGTCATACCATCTTTGGTGTAAAGAAGCTCATGACTTAGGTATGTGGTTTTAGTGCAAAGGGCGGCGAATGTTATTTTTGCCCGGAGCGGCTAAATAGCTAGATCGGGCCCTGTCTATATGAAATTTCAATGGGACCATTTCGGAGTAAACCCCTTTCGAACAAAAAAAGAATTTTGCAAATCCGTCTATATACGACGGAGTTATGCCTGAACATACATAAAACATATAAACATGTCGAATTGATAACCTCCTTCTTTTTGAAATCGGTTAAAAACATCGACCGCGGCGAAGGCGGCTATTGTAGATGTCAAAGGCCGAACCAATACAGCGGCGATATCATTTGACAATGTACTTTAGGCGAAGCTGTAATAAAGTCTATTTTACTTTTAATAGTCCATCTGACGACGCGTTTACAAAGGATATTGGGTTGGATACCTATTGGAATCCTTTTTGTTATTTGTTAATATGTATGTACCGATTAGACCCGCAAATAAATAAAGCTTTAGCCGCGGATATAGGAATTGGGTCGCATTTTTTTAATCTGCGAATAGTGAAAACGCGAATGAAGGAAGCACGAATAAGGAGCTTTTACTGTACTTACTCATTATATCGACTGCGCGTCTGGTTGAGTGTGCTGAAGCATTATTCCACGCGGGGGCGGGCCTATCTCGGCCCGTACAGGCGCGTGTCTTTAAGCTTTGTTTATCAAACGTTGACCACTGAATAAAACCACAGCAGTGGGAATGCTCTGCACGGACTGCGATAGGCCTCGACAGGTAGCAGTGCAGTAACACCTGACGCCACCTGTCAGTTAACGGCCCGTGGGACCGTGGCGTTATCACGATGAAGAAAGATCACGCTGTAAAGGTGGATACTGACCGGCGTCACGGGTCAAAATGCACCTAATGTGTTACCAAGCAAGTATTCGTGCAGTCAGTAGTACCTACAGCAAAACATGCGAGCGAGCAACATTGATTTTAGCACACTGCGTAAAGACATGCTCGCTGCGAATGTTACATTACCTACGCCCCGTAACGTCGGTCATTATCCACATTAACAGCGCTGTTGAAAAAAATAATCCAAACCAGGCAAAAAAACTATTTAATTGTATAGCACGGGTTTTCTATGAACATAGTAAGTACGATGTTGTTGCTACGTAGTGCCATACCGCGCGCGCCCCCACCTCTCTCCCCGCCGCTGACGCAAGCAGCAGGAAGAGAGAGAGCCCGATCCCGAGGATAACGGACGTAACAGAGCGATCCTCCGGGACTCTCAGTTGCGATGCCTTTTTATTGTAAATTGTAATCAAAAATGTTTCTGTGTTTCTTTTGTTCAGCCATACATTTATTTGTAGACCAATAAATGATTATATTTAAAGAAGCGACTTTAAAATTGTCAAAATTTTACTATTGTGATTTCTATTGTTCCTATATGTAGTGTAGGTAATGTATCCTTTGTTGGAGATGCCAAAACACTCGGAAACACTGGTCGAACAATAAAAAAAAAGGTCTGCGTAGAAAGTTAACAATAATAACGATACCTACCTTAAATCCAAATGGTAACATTCCTACCACAGGCTTCTAGTTTCTACCTAGCGTTAGGTACCCCGCATTGCCAGACCTACGGATTTACGGGTTTATTCAGATCTACGGATTTTGGACATCGGATATTACGTATTTTCGATAGAAAATCAATAAAACAGGCAAAATCAAGTTGTTCTTTGCATGTTTGTTATTCAAACCTAGATGGCGTTACTGACGCTAGAGATTAATATTTTCTATGGAGATGTTCCCCTAGGCGCTCTAATTTTGCTATATTCTGCTAGATGGCGCTACTAAGACTTTTATCACAAAAATGAGATTTCTTCCCTTCTATTTGTATTAATTTGATTGATAAAACTAATAAATATTTATCTAACATTGCATTCTATAGGTATGACTCAGAACACCACGTCAATTAATATTATCACTACTTTTTATTTGAAATTCTTTTAGCTTTTTGATTCGTGGGAATCAACCACCAACGGAAAGCGATTTTAGTAATCAGTATCATTACTTTTTGAAATAACACAGACACAGTAACATAGATGAGAATTACGTGTTATTATTAAGTATGCGTTAGTACCGTTTCACGCCAATAGATGTCGCTAAGTGTTTCAACATTACGTAAATAAATCCTTCTTGAACACTTTAAATTAATTATATCTTTAGATAGGTTGACCGAAGCGATTGCGATGAAACAAAGACTAATTTAAACTCTGAGTTATAAACAATATTTGAGTATGAAAGATAACCATATTAGTTTCGTTCTTTTGACGTGATACTTGATCTATTCAACATCTAAACGGAAAAACCGAGCTACAGACAAAAATTTTGATAAGGGTTAAAATGTCATCTGTTGATTATCCCTTACCACCCCAAACAATTATTTTCGAAATATTTGAAATGTACAGAAAAAGTTCGTTTACAGATTTATTATATGTATAGATATAGATATAGATGTCATACATGTGTTACAGACTGGCAATAAAAATTGCGTGATTTTTTATCGCAGTGCGGGCTCAGCCTAACACTAAAAAAAAAATTTCATGTCATCGTTTTTGGGTTCACGCTTGCTGGTAGTTAAGTTGCTTGTAGTAGTATGAGTTGAGGATTTCAGTTTTTTTTTGTTCTACCGTGTTAACATCTTTAAATAAACACGTAAAGCAAAAACTTTATACTTACCCCTTTTTACGAAAATTACGCGGACGGAGAAGTATGAAATGTGACACATTCAAAGTTTATATGGAGAATATGGAATGCAGAAAGCTAATATGTCGATATAGTAATCATGGAGAAGTAGTAATGCATTAGGAATACATAAAATTAATAAACATGTTTGAATTTCGAATACTGGGCGACCACTAGTACAATAAAACCTGGATAAGTGGTACCTATCTGAAAGGACCAATTTTTTTTCTTATGTAGTGGTTTTTCATTTACCCAGTTTCCCAAATAGGCAGGTTAACACGACAGATAAGTTATTTATAGACCCCACTATGAGAGGTCGAAATGTACCAAATTGTCCCAGTTATGCGGGCTATTGAGCTACAAAGTCCCAAATATAGAGGTACACATCGAAAAAATCTAGGAAATCAAGTCTCAGTTACAAAGATTTGTAAATTTCCAGCAACAAAGGTATTTCAATACAAAAGTGTCGGGACTTCATTGTATCAATAACAGAGGTTTTTCTCATATCCAGGGCCTACTTATACAGGTTTCATCACAGTTACTGTATTTATAAATGTGAAAGTTTGTACGTTTGTATGTTTAGACGTTTGTATGTTTGTCACTCAATCACGCAAAAACGTTGATCCATTTCGATGAATTTTGGCCCAAGATAGTCTATAACCCGGATTATCCCATAGGATAGGTACTTCTAAACCCGGTAGTATGTTCCCGTGGGATAATTCTCGACCTCCACGCGGGAGAAGCTGCTGGCAAGAGCTAGTAGACAAATGAAAGTACCGGTATGGATGCAGCAAGGGGGGCACTGACTAGACGCAGCTCTCGCACTCCGCGGCCTCGTGCTGCTCGCAGCGGCTGCAGCGGCGCGTCGCCCTCGCCGCCGCGCTCAGCAGCGCCCACGTATTGCGCGAGATCTACATATCTGATTTTTTTTATAATTTTCGTCATTCATCGGATTTTAAGTCTTACTTGGTTTTCTGCATGACTCATAAACACATTGACACCTTTTAGTAACAAAGTGTCAACAGCAACGATTCCCGTCACTCTTCACAGATGTGGCACGAACTAGCGACACGCACCAGCACGTCCAGCAGTCCAGCGAAATAGCGGTCCAGCGGCCAAGCGGTCCAGCGGTGCAGCGCTCGCTGAGCTTCGACTCGACTTCAGTATCAGCTACTTTGTTCTCTTCTCTCTTCTGTCTTCAGTCATTAATCATTGCAGTACGCAGGGTCCCGGGCCATCATCGGAAAGCGCGAAACAATTCCATCACTGGACTACGATTGCAAGAAAGCTAAACTTAGTTGATGATTATATACATCTATCAATAGATTACATAGTAATATTTATTAAAGTTAATGTAAGAGCTGTTGACACTTGTCACAATGATGACAGTTCATCATTGTGGCAAGCGTAGGTGGCAAGATACGGTAGTATCCACAGACATTAGGTAGTATCTCTATGTAGTTTGTGGTGGCAAGTGTCAACAGCTCTGAATCCGTAAACCCCCGTTCACACTAGACACGCCACGATTGCGGCGGTAAGTCCCCTCTTTGAGGAGTGAATTGAGAGGCACTACGGCGTCTTTACCTACTGCCTGACGCAGGTCCTCACCGGACCCGGTTGTTTCGGGAGGTTCCTGTTGCGCATAAGGCGGGAGGAAACGCCCGGATGTTTCCACTGCGTAGATCGCCCGGAGGACACGGTGGAGCATATGGTGTAGGTCTGCCCGGCTTAGGCGGAGCACCGCCGTGTCCTCGTAGAGGCGATTGCCGGCGGCGGTATCTCGCTTCCGGCCCTGGTCTAGAACATAAAACGGAGCGAGAGTGCATGGGTGGCCGTCGCCTCCTTCTGCGAAGCAGTAATGCTTGCGAAGAGAGAGCCGGTACACCTGAGGCAGAGGTAGTATATGTGCCCTCACAGCCCTAGTCACCACAGGAGATGCCCTGGGCATCGGGAAACCCAGGCTGATTCCCGGCCACAGCAGGCCCGGGCTTGCGGATTGCGAGTAATGGGTAGATCGCTGTCCGGTAAGGATCAAGCCCGAGTCGACATGTCAGCATCAACTGGTGGGGTCCGCAAGGGCCGATGCCTGCCAGGGGTGCGGGTTGTCCGAAAGAAAAACCGTGGCCCCTGGCATACAGGCAACTGAAAGAACACGGGTGAGTTTTAGTCAGTAAAAGTCTGATGTGCCCTCCTACTCGTCGCCGTTTCTTCGTGCTTAAGGCACGAAGAATCGGCTTATTTGCGATAATCCGAAATAACCAACTATTTGTTGAGGGACAAAGGATTAACATAAAACATGAAATTAGCACAGCCAAGCCAAACAACAACACAAAATAATTAGAGCAAATCACACAAGACGACTGCAACTACAACCAGTTAAACCACCAATTAATCACAAATGAAGCTACTGGAAATCATTCCTTTCGAAAGCACCGACCTACAATTTAAACTACTTTTTCAGAACATTCTAAGCATGTGCAATAAGCAACATATTATAGAAACATTTATAACGGAAAATCCAACATATAAAGCAATATGCATATTCGAGTCTTGGTTATCCCAAGATAAATTGGCCCTCATGCAATTCAGTGGATACAAAATTGCTGCATCATATTGCCGAATAAACAAATGAGGCGGAGGTGTCTGCATCCTCTTACAGGATCATATAAATTATATAGAGATAATGGACAACACAGTTAAGTCAATCGTATACGTACTGGAAGTGTGTACAATTAAATTACCTAAAGAAAACCTAATATTAGGTCTTTACCTATGAAATTGCCGTTCTGCAGTACTGGCCATTTCAAATCAAAATAATTTTTGTTTGGCTAAGAATTCTAATTTCAAATTAATTTTATTTTAAAAACATGGTTTTTTTTTTCTAAAAGTAGTCATTTCTTTATTGATTAGTGTTACATTTTCATCGCATTTCAATCTTTTTCGTCATCATGGATACGTTAAAAATTCGAGTAATTATGGAATATGAGTACCGTCGTGGCAGCAACGCGGCACAAGCGGCACGCAACATCAACGACGTTTACGGAGCTAACACTACAAACCAACGCACCACCTGTTATTGGTTTGCTCGCTTCCGTTCTGGAAATTTCGACCTGAAAAATGAACCTCGCGGTCGTCCGAAGACTTTGGTCGACAATGACGAATTAAAGGCGATTGTGGAAGCTGATGATACACAATCTACGGCTGAATTAGCAGCAGCTTTCGACGTTAGCGTCAAAACAATATTGGTCCATTTGCGTCAAATTGGCAAGGTAAAAAAGCTTGACAAATGGGTGCCCCACGAACTCAATGATCGCCAGCGCGAAGTACGCGTCGAGACGTGCCTTGCACTGCTCAACAGACACACAAATGAAGGAATTTTGAACCGCATTGTTACCTGCGATGAAAAATGGATTCTGTTTGATAACCGTAAGCGCTCAGCAAGTTGGTTGGATCCTGGTTCAGCACCTAAACAATGCCCTAAACGAAAACTTACCCCTAGAAAAGTGATGGTCACTGTTTGGTGGTCTAGCGCCGGTGTGATTCATCACAGCTTCTTACCAAACGGGGTGAGCATTACTGCAGATGTGTACTGTGAAGAACTGAACAAAATGATGGAGAAGCTGGCGCATCTCCAACCAGCATTGGTCAATCGCTCGTCTCCGCTGCTCCTGCACGACAACGCGCGACCTCATACTGCACAGCAGACGGTCTCCAAGTTGCAAGAACTGGGGTTGGAAGCTCTCCGTCATCCGCCCTACTCACCAGACCTTGCGCCTACAGACTACTACTTTTTCCAGAATTTGGATAACTTCTTGGCGGGAAAAAAATTTAATACCCGAGAGGCAGTACAAAATGCCTTTGAAGAATTTGTTGCCTCCCGTCCAGCTGATTTCTTTAAGAAGGGCATCAATAAACTGCCACTGCGATGGCAAAGATGCATTGATTGCATGGGTGATTACTTCGATTAATACAAATAAAAAATTCATGAAAAAAAATCGTTTAAATTTTTTCATACAAAACGGCAATTTCATAGGTAAAGACCTATTATTAGTAATTATGTATTGGAATAGAAGAGAGGAAGACGTTTTCAATAGGCAGCTGAAAGAAATTTTAAATTATTTAAATATAAATATAAAAAATTCAATATAATTATAGGAGGAGATTGTCTGCGCTGCAGTTTATACTTTTGCAGCTACCATCGTTTTACTTGTTGTACTTAGTGTTGTACAGGACAACTATAATTTTATTGATATAATGTTATAGCTAATTGATACAGTGATCAGTAATGATAGGATGATTTTAGGATATCAAACTGCTACAATTTTATGGTATGAGTACTCGCGGCGAAGACCGAACGTGAACTAACTTAACTTGCGATACAAAACTGCTTATTCTACGTAAAAAGATATGATTTGTACGATTGGATCGTACACTTAGTCTTGTGTTACTTGTTCCGAAATAAACTTTTATTTATTTATTTTATTTTTAATATCAACATTTTTGACAAAAGCTTAAAAACTAGTTCATTCCTTGATCCAATGTCGGAATTCAAATTCTCACAACATATAAAATCACCAACAAGAATTACACAAACCACTGCAACCTGCTTAGACCTAATATTTACTAATTTTACAAATAAAAACATGCTTACCACCGTGGAGGATATAGGTTTTTTTTTTTTTGGGTTGGGAAATCATCAAATAACTTCTCCCGCTCTGGGTGGAGCAGGAGGGCGTGTCAGACTTTTACAGACCAAAACCCACCCGTGTTCCTTCAGTAGCCCGTATGCCAGGGGCTGTGGTGTCTCTTTCGAACAAACCCGCACCCCTGGCATGCATCGGCCCTTGCGGGCCCCATCATTTATGTGCTGACATCTCTTTGAGGCGCGCGTGGAACACAACGCGCCGTCGACTTGGGCTTGGTCCTTACCGGACAGCGAGCTACCCATTACTCGCCGTCCGCAAGCCCATGCCTACGGTGGCCGGAAATCGGCCTGGGATTCCCGACGCCCAGGGCGTCTCCGTGTCCTGCGGCGGCTGGGGTCGCGAGGGCGCATATGCTGCCTCTCCCTCACGTGCTCCGCCTCATTACTGCTTCGCTGAAGGAAGTGACGGCTCCCCATGCCCTCTCGCTCCGTACCATGGCCTGGACCAGGGCCGGACGCGAGAAATCGCCGCCGCCGATCGCCTCCACGAGGACACGGCAGTGCTCCGCCCAAGCAGGGCAGACCGCCACCGTGTGCTCCACCATGTCCTCAGGGCGATCTTCGCAGTGGAAACACCCGGGCGTTTCCTCCCGCCCTATCCGAAACAGGAACCTCCCGAAACAACCGGATCCGGTGAGGACCTGCGTCAGGCGGAAGGTGAGGACGCCATGCCGCCTCTCAAACCACTCCTCAAAGAGCCTGGACCACTTACCGCCGCAATCGTGGCGTGCCCAGCACTGGGTTGCGACTATCGCACTCTCCATGTCACCATGAGATCCCGCCGGAGCTCTGTCCGCTGTGCCGCGATTTCCCGCGGCAGCGGAGTTACGTCCCGGCGTTTGGCCTCCTCGCGCCTCTCCCACATTTGCGCGAGGACCTTTGCCTCCAGATTCCATGGCGGTAATCCGGCAAGGAGGCCCGCCGCCTCGCCGGAGATCGTGCGATATCCTCGTATCATCCTGATCGCCATGACCCTATGGGACGTCCTCAACCTGCGAGCTGGTTGGCGCCTCAATGTACGTGCCCACACCGGCGCCCCGTATAGGGTCATGGACCGCACGATCCCCGCGTAGACACTCCGGCAGGGCGCGTTTGGCCCCCCTAGATTGGGCAAGAGCCGCTTCAACGCGGCCCCGGCCCGCTCCAGTCTGGGAGCCAAACGGCGGAAATGCTCCGCGAAGTTCCACCGGCTGTCGAGGACGAGTCCCAAGTACTTCATCGTCAACTCGACGCCGATGTGAACCCCTCCCACCGTTATCTGGGAACCCGTCGGTAGCCCATTCCGAGAACCATGAAACCACATGGCCTCGGACTTGTGCAAGGCCACCTCGAGTCCCAGTTGCCGGAACCTTTTGACGATTGTCGCAACCCCTTGTGTCGCTAAGTCGGCCGCCGCCTGGTACGACCTCCTTTGCGCCAGGACCAGCGTGTCGTCAGCGTAGCAAACTACACTGACGCCGCTAGGGAGGTCGGCGCGCAGCACCCAGTCGTACCCGATGTCCCATAGATGCGGCCCCAGGACCGATCCCTGTGGGACACCGCACGACCGGTTCCACTCTCCAAGATGACCGGGGTAGATGACGGCCCTGTCCTTCAAATAGGCCTCGACCACACGACAGAGGTAGGTCGGCATCCGGTGATACCGGAGTGCCTCCCTGATGCAACTCCAGGGCAGGGTGTTGAAGGCATTGGCGATGTCTAGAGACACCGCCAAGACGACCCCAACCCGGGCCACAGCATCCCCCGTCGTGAGGGCTCGCACGCGCATGATAGCATCCACCATGGAGCGCCCCCTGCGGAAACCAAACTGGCTCTCCGCCAAATCCGGCCCCACCCGCACCAGCCGCCCGACGAGGCCGTCTGCAATTACTCTCTCAAAGAGCTTGCCCACCTCGTCGAGCAGCACGATGGGCCGGTAAGCGGACGGAGAGTCCGCTGGGCGCCCGGCTTCTTAATGAGGACCAGTTTCCCCGTCTTCCAAGGAAGCGGAAACTGGCCCTCCTCCAAGCATGCGCTTAGGAGCCCTCTTAGTTGAGGCCCGAGAGCCTGCAAGGCCAGGACCCAGGCTTTTCCAGGCAAGCCGTCGGGTCCTGGGGCGGTATTCTTGGCATTCAGCCTACGTACCGCCACTCTCAAGTCTACCTCGGTCACCTCTGGAGAGTCGTCGTCGTCGTCGGTGTGGTCCGCATCGGGCACCGCAGGAGGCGGAGCCATAGGCGGGGGAGCGTGCTCCCCTCGCGAGGGGAACAGAGCGCTCACCACGTCCTGCACGAGCTGGGGCCAGCGACAGCGGGGGAGCTCACGGGCGGATCTTATCCCGCACTGTTTTGTGGGGCGTCCCCACGGGTCTCTGTTCAGAGTCTCCAGCGACTCCTCGCGGGCCACCACTCTGGCCCGCAGGATCTCAGCTCGGAGGGCGGTCTTCGCCACTCTGTACCCCTCGTATAGCTCCGCCTGAATGGCTTCCATATCCGGAGGGCGAATACGGAGCCTGCAGTGCCTGGAGTAAAGGTGTCGCGCAGCAACACACGCCTCGCGCAGAGTTGTCAACTGCGGCGACCACCAGTACACCTGGCGTGAAGCACGACCTGGCTGGACCCGGGGCATTGCCACGTCACATACCTCGGACATGGTCTCCCGGAACCACTCGGCCTCGTCGTTGATGTCGGCAGGCCTGTCTGGTGATAACACCCAGGCCTGCACGATCGAGGCTTCCAGGAGAAGCTCCCGGTCCAGCTGCTTCTATGCCCACCGCGGACCACATGGGGCCTGTCGGACCGGCGCGCTCGAGGTTTGAGCGGAGACGTCAAACCGGACGTACCGATGGTCGGAATACGTCTCCACCCCCTCCATGACGCGCCAGTCGATGACACGTGGCGACAGAGCGGGGCTGGCGAACGAAATGTCCACAACCGACTCATGCCGCATCCGCACACAAGTGGCGACAGAACCCCGGTTTAGGACGACCAGGTCTGCTTCCAGAGCCCAGTCCTCCACCATCCTGCCCCGCACGTTCGTCAACCGGGAACCCCAAGCCCAAGTTCTTGGCATTGAAGTCCCCGAGGACGAGCACGGAGAGGGAACGAAACCCGACGACGACGTATTTCAACTCCCCAAGGGAGTTGTGGAACTCGGCGAGAGTTCGGCTCGGGGAGAAGTATACCCCTACCACGACAATCTCCCCGAACCGTGCTGCCACGCAACCCCGTCCCTTCTTGACACTTTCGAGGGTCGGGGTACCGGTGGCGGCCGACGAAATGAGGGTCACTGAGCCGCTCAGGTCCTCCACCCAGTCATCCCTGGGCCGGACAAAGTACGGCTCAGCGACCACGGCGATGTTAATCGACCACTGCGCCATGCTCTGGATCAACAGATCTTGAGCGGCGGCGCAGTGGTTGATATTCGCCTGGAGGAGGCGTAATGGGGCCGTTACTGACACTCCATATCAGCCCCCTCCGGGACCCCCCCGTCGCCGCCGTTACGCCAAGGCCTACCGAGGAGGTAGGCCTTGGCGTAACGGCGGCGACAACGGCGACAACGGCGGCGGTGGAGGCGGCAGCGGCGGCGGCAGTGGTGGCGGTTGCGGCGGTGACGGCGGTGGCGAAGGGTTTGGCCCTGCCTTGGCCCCTGGCTTTGGTGGATGGAGCGCAGGCCTTGCTCCCTGCCCGGTGTTCGGCCGGCTTGCCAGCTGCCGCACATGAATAGCAGTGCGGCGTGGCATTGCAAGAGCCGGCCTTGTGACCGGGCTGACCGCAGCGGAAGCAGTGCCCACTGCGGTCCACCTCCGAGGTGCATTGCACTCCCACGTGGTGGCCCACGTGGCAGGGGAAGCACCTCAGGGGTCTGGGTTCCAGCAGTTTGACCTGCGCGGACACCCAGCCTACCAGGAGCCTTCGGCCCTCCTCGGTGATCAATTTGGCCGCCGACACGGGGCAGCTCACCGTTACGGTTCGCATGCCCGTGTCGTCAGAACGGATGGTGCCCGCCCTCACCTGCTCGGCAGGGCACCCCCCAGTTCTGGCAACGGCGGCCACCACCTCGGCCTCCGTCACGGTGTCGTCCAGGCCCAAGATGTGCATTTCAGCGCACCTGGTGGGCCTGGACACCCGGACCTCTTCCGCACATAGGGACGCCCTAAGCCTTTCAGCTAAGGCGTCTGCGGTCGGGCCACTGACCGCGCCGGGGATCTCCAGCATCCGGGCTCCAGTCGCAGTGACTCTCATCCGCATGCCGTTGGTGACCCCCAGTTCCACGAGGTTAACCGCCGCCCTTGCTTTAGAGAGTACGTCACGGTAGGACACGCCCTTCTTTTCCGCCTCCGGCTGTAGCGTAATCACTACAGCGGCAGACTTCGGGGCGCGTAGCCTAGCCGCGGCGGTACGCTTCTTGCGCCACTGCCGCCTCTCCCTCCTTTTGGCTGCCCTAGCAGCCTTGCCCGCCTTCTTCTTCTCCCCGGCCACTTGCCATTCGGCGTCGGCCGGAGGAGATTGAGGAGGTGGGGCCGTTCATCCTGGCACCAGAGCTGGGGCCGTCGCCGCCTGCGTAGCCACCCCGCCCTTCTTGGGCTTGGGCGGCACCAGTTTCGCCGGTGGCCGACCCGACTGCGGTGCCGACTTGGCCGTGGCAGTCGTGGCGGTGGCATACGTGGCCTCCTTCTGCTGGCCCAGGGCCGGCCGACTCGTCGCCAGCGGGGGCCGCAGGATTATTGCCTCCAGGGCGGAGAACCGGCTCTGAAAGGCTGCCAACTCCTGCCGCACCAGAGTCAGCACCCGGTCCTCCTCAGGCACGGGTCCACGCCGCCCATGCCACGCCCCCTTCTGAGGCACCACCCTCGGGCCAGCTCCTCGGAGCACGGCCAGGTCCGCTCGGAGCTCCTCATTCTCCTTTCGGAGATGCTCCATGGCGGCTGCCAACTGGGCGACCTCCGCCCGCATTTCGGACATGTTGTCCGACGGAAGTCCGGTGTGCAGGTCCTCCGCTGCCGCCATGATGGAGGCTATGGCTGCGGCAATGGCCTTTTCTTTAGAGGCCTGAAGCCTCGTCAAGGCCACCCCCTAGACCGCAGCAGCCACAACCTCCGCGAGCCTGGCCGTTCGCTCCGAGTAGGAGCCGCCAGCGTTGACCGGCTCACCGCCAGACGAATCAGACTCTGAGAGGACCCTGCTACCGGTCCCCCCTGAGAGCCGCACCTCCGCGGCATACGCCTCGGATGACTGGGCCGCCTCGACACTCGGCTCGGCGGGATCTTTTGTGGTTAGGCCTCTGCCTAACCGGACCCCACCGCTCCGACAGACCTTTCCGAGCTTCGAGGTCGGGGCCATTCCTTCATCCGAGGACGAACCCCGGCCGTTCTTCGGTTTGGGGCGCTTCTTGAGGAACTCCGTCCTTCTCGAAGCGCCCGCCGCCGCATGCTCCGGGCCCTTTTCAGAGACCTTCGCGATCGATGCGGAGTCGGACTCCGACCCCGCATCACTCTCCTCCTCTACTTGGTTTTTGGTTTTTATATATTTTTCCATAGTTGTTCCCACGAGTAAAAACTTTGTGTATTGACTCAAAATAAGTGGTCCGCACTAGAGACTTATTAAGCTACCCATTAGTCAAGCTTGCAACCTCCCTCACGGTGCGCCGCCGCTTGGAGGTTTGGGGTAATTTTTATAGAGGATTTCTTCCTCGCGGTCCGGGCGGTTAAGCCAAGGCCTTTGACCCCCGTCGAAAGTCAGAGACATGACCGTGACAATCTTCGGGGCTACGAGATTAACGGTGGCAGAAGGAGAGCACTCCTTCTTGCCTGCCCGGTGGCAGGGTGAGTGCACACCGAGCCCGCTCTTACTCCGCCGCTGTGCGTCTCTGCATGAGCGCAGAGATACACGCGTTGGAGCGTCCTGCCGACAGGATATTGGCATACGGGCAACGACACCCCTTAGGCACAGTACCCAATGGGGCGACAGTGCCCGCATCCCAGGGTGCACCGGGATGCGGGCGATTTAGGGGAGGGTCTTGCGTTCACAAATTTATGTTTTGGCCTCCAACAACACGCTTCGCCACCTTGCGCAGAGTGCTGGAGAACAAACAACAACAAGGGAACACCATCGCCCTCATCCAAGAGCCGTGGATCAGGGGTGGCAAAATATGCGGTCTTGGTAACATCGGAGGTAAGTTGCTACTAGATACCTCCGCAAGTAATCCGCGCACCTGCATTTTTGTCCCAAAACATGTACCTAACCTTTTAATTAACGAATTCTGTTCAAGGGACCTGACAGTAATCAGGCTTTTCAGAACCGAACAGGATCTCCCGGACATCGTACTAGCCTCGGCATACCTGCCTGGCGACGAGAACGTGCCTCTGCCAGAGCTCGCCTTACTGGTTGAGTACTGTGAAAAGGAGAAACTGGAGCTAATCATCGCGACAGACTCCAATGCGCATCACACGCTCTGGGGTAATGTCAAAACCAACAACCGAGGTGAGGTAATGCTTGATTTTATTCTTAGTAATAACCTTGTTTTACTCAACAAGGGCTCTGAACCTACCTTCGTAAACGCGAGATCGCAAACAATAATTGATTTAACAATAGCAACCATAGGTATTTCCAACTCTATACAGGACTGGCATGTGTCCAATGAGATATCGTGCTCAGACCACAGATGGATCCGTTATACCATTAATTTTAACCTAACCAAACCACAGCCTAGAAGGGTTCCTCGCAACACAGACCAAGTCAAGTTTGTCAAACTAGTCGAGTCTGAACTATGTAGATTACCCGCCCTTCCGGCTGAAATACCAGTAACCAACCTAGACGAACATGTAAACAACATCACATCCATCCTCCTATCTAGCTATGAACAGTCGTGTCCCCTCACGGTACCAAGGCAGGGCGCTCGCCATTCCTGGTGGAGTCCTGAACTGGAAAGACATCGACGAAAGCTGAGAAGACTGTTCAACAGAGCTAGGAACACACGGTCGCCGATAGATTGGGACCGTTATACAACAGCTCGGAAAATTTATAAAAAACTGGTACGCCTCAGAGGAAAGAATAGTTGGAGGCGTTTCTGTACCAACATTGAAAGTAACAACCAGGCAATGAGGGTCAAGACCTGTCTTGCTCAACAGACAGACCACTCAATAGGATGCCTGAAAAAACCAGATAATACGTTCACAACAAACGACGCTGAGACAAGCGAACTACTCCTAACCACTCACTTCCCAGGATGCCAGATTGCGACCCAGCAAAGTTGGGAACCGCATAGGGAGAGAGGCACGAGCAGTTTCGATTGGGAAGTGGCGTTAGAAGTAATAGACAAAGACAAAATAACATGGGCAATCAACACCTTCTTACCTTTCAAGGCAGCGGGACTGGATGGTATATTCCCAGCTCTGCTCAGATGGAGCCGTGACTTACTGGCTGATTACCTCGTCAAGGTGTTTCGAGCCTGCCTCGCCCACCGCTACATCCCCTTGAAATGGCGAGAAGTAAAAATAATCTTTATACCGAAGCCAGGTAGGGGCGACTACACCCAGCCCAAATCTTTTAGACCCATAAGCCTCTCATCGTTCTTCTTGAAGACACTGGAGAGGCTGGGGGATAGAAAGATTAGATCCCAAATTTCGGTACAAAGACCATTACATCCCAATCAACACGCCTACTGCGCAGGCAAATCAACTGAATCAGCACTCCATGGCGTAGTTTCACGCATAGGAAATGCTCTCAAAGCCAAAAACCCAACCCTAGGCGCCTTCATTGAAATAGAAGGCGCTTTCGACAAAACTAACTTCGCCAGCATCGAACAGGCACTTGCCACGCACGGTGTTGCGCGAACGCTCATAGAATGGATTAATAACATGTTAAAATACCGTGCTATTCAGTTTACCGTGAACACCACCACACGAGGCATCGTGAGCAGAGGCTGCCCACAGGGTGGGGTGCTGTCACCACTACTGTGGAATTTAGTCGTAAATGAGCTCATCGTAGAGCTCAACGCCAGCAGTCTTTACTCGGTAGGTTACGCGGACGATATAGCAATTCTGATTTCGGGGAAATTTGAGGGAATCTTATGCGATTTCATGAGAAGGGCCTTCAAAATAATCGAGAATTGGTGCACGAAGCACGACCTATCGGTTAACCCCTCGAAAACAGAACTAATAATGTTCACCAACAAAAGAACTCTTGGGCCCCACAGGCTTCCAAAACTTTTCAACACAGAACTAACACTTAAAGACGAAGTCAAGTACTTGGGGGTGATCCTTGACAGCAAACTGCTCTGGAACAAGCATCTTGACTACAAACTTAATAAAAGCACAATTGCACTATACCAATGTAAAAAAAAGCTAGGGAAAACATGGGGGCTTTCTCCGAAGATCACTCTGTGGTTATACAAATCGGTAATCAGGCCAATGTTGGCTTATGGCGCTCTGGTTTGGTGGACAAGGACTGAACTCTCGACCACCATTACCAGACTACAAAGATTTCAACGACTGGCCTGTTCAGCTACCACTGGCTGCTTGAGAACCACCCCAACAGCAGCCATGGAGATAGCCCTTCAACTAACTCCCCTTGACCTGTACATACAGCAGGAGGCGGCGCTAGCTGCCATCAGGCTAATGCATCTAGGCATATGGGGCAAGAACCTTACCAGTCCACACGCTAACATCCTGGACCGGGCGATTGAGTACCAGCCTCTCATCGCTGCCCCGTGTGATAGAACACCAAACCAACCTATGTTCAACAAAAACTATATCATACAAACAGTAGAGGAAGAACGGGATCAGTCAGGAGCCAATGAAGTGCGCATCTACACTGACGGCTCAAAAACACAAGACGGTTCAGGTGCTGGCGTACACTCCCTTGACCTCAACATCAACCTTCACATACCGCTAGGCACACACAGTTCGATCTTTCAATGTGAATGTGTTGCCTTAACACAAGCCGCAACAGCAATAAAGCGCTTAGGCATCCGGAACTACGGCATTAAATTCCTATCCGACAGCCTATCTGTGCTCAAAGCTTTAGAAAACAAACAAACTAACAACAAACTAATTTTTGAGTGCCATCTAGCTCTGGAGAGCCTATCGACGTCCAATCGTATTGCACTCCAGTGGATCAAAGGGCACAGTGGATCTTTAGGCAATGATGCCGCAGACGAACTTGCGAAGAGAGGCTCTGATATGAAAGTGCTAGGCCCGTACCCACTTCTCCCCCTGCCTTTCTCACAATTTCGTGCGTGGATTCGCCAAAGGTCGACCGAACTCCATAACAACAGATGGTCACGGGCAACAGACTGTAGACAGTCAAAATTGGCTTTACCGATTGTACACCCGCGATTAACTAAAAAACTTCTCAGCCTGAGTAGAAATAACCTTAGAATATTAATTGGAACAATTACGGGCCATAACACACTTAACAAACACCTTTTTAACATAGGCGCCACAGACAGCCCGCTTTGCAGGGGCTGCCTTGACGCCGAGGAATCAGCCGCCCACGTCATCCTGGAATGCGAGGCCGTGGCTTCTCAACGTGAAGAAATCCTCGGAACAGTGAGGTCGCTCCGCGAAGCCTGTGAAGCTCCCAGGAAGCTTCTGTGCTTTTGGGCGGAGCTAGGCTGGCTCTGTTAGCCAGAATCCCCACAGATTTTTCGTAAATCGCATTTTCCTATTTTCGAACATAATACGTATACATGTGTGCGTAAACGCCCGTGTACCGACAGTGCCGGCCGATGCCTGATGCTAGTAGGACGTGTCGCGCTTTTCGCCGCATTA
This sequence comes from Polymixis flavicincta, assembly GCA_949987655.1. Taxonomy (NCBI): domain Eukaryota; kingdom Metazoa; phylum Arthropoda; class Insecta; order Lepidoptera; family Noctuidae; genus Polymixis; species Polymixis flavicincta. The sequence goes on along the minus strand of OX465171.1, from coordinate 81,042 downwards.
TTTCCGTTGAGATTGTTTACTGTTTTCGTAGGCTATTTTGTAAATTATTTGATTCTTATATTCTTTCCTTAAAAATTCTTCATTCTTGTAATTATAAAATACTTTTAGTTCAATAGCGTAAAAAACCTTGTACTTAGTTTTTAATCATTATCATTTGTAAATATGGGAAATGAAGTTAAACCCGTTACGAGAAGTAAAAAACGTTCATATAAATCAAATGCCGAACATAATATGAACAATATTAAAAGGTGAGAGCATTTTATGATTACAAATTTTTTATCAAGATATTTAAGAATTTGGAAATGTACTGCACAGCCAGTTCGCATACCATCAGTTTTTTCAACATTACGCTTAACTGTTACAGTAGCGTATTAGGTTTGAAGTCAAGACTAGCGTTGAAGAGTGCTCGGGTTCAAACCCCAGGACATATCGGTACATATTTTTTCTTCTTATTTTTTTATCTAAAGTACTACTATATTTAGATATATTTAATAAATACTTTTATAGATAACGAGAAAAACTTTGAAAATTTAATAATTTTTTTATGGGAGCAAGAAAGTTGAAAATATCAACAGAAGTTATTTCCAATGTGTAAGACTTTAATTTATTGATTTTGTTTATAATAAATAGGAATTTGAATGTTAGGTATTTAGAGAATTTGGAAATGTAATCTTTACGAACTGACTGTACAGACAGTTCGCATACCATCCGTTTTTTCAACATTCTGTTTAGCTGTTACAGTAGCGTATTAGGTATAAGTCTAAGCTTGCAATGAAGAGTGCTCGCGTTCGAATCCCAGGACATATCGATATAATTTTTTCTTTTTTATTTAAAGAACTACTATATTTAGATATATTTATTAAATACTTTTATAGATAACTAGAAAAAACATTGAAAATGTAATTGTTTTTTATAGGAGCAAGAAAGTTGATAATATCAACACAGAAGTTATTTCCAATGTGTAAGACTTCAATTTATTGATTTTGTTTATAATAAATAGGAATTATAATTATGTATGAATGTTAGGTATCTATACTCCATTTGAAATAAAACATTTAAGTACACAAGCATTTTTACAGTCCATTCAATCGATTATGACTTTTATACCTTAGGCATAAGCACTACTTGCGCGCCGTTGCCGCGCCATTTATTAGAACACTCCCGAGTATTCCAATAGATGGCGCGGCAACGTATCTCCCTTTACCGCTAGTGCTAAACTTCGTATTTGTTTTGTGTGATACTTGTTATGGCCGTCGTCGTTAGATGGCATACACGTCGATTATGTAAATGTGTGCGTGCGTTTTTCAAGGCCACATTAGGTCTTGTAGTCGTCTTAAGGAACAGAGAGCAAACAGTGGAAATTGAATTTTTTGATCATCAGACAAAATAAATCAAAAAAGTCCGATCAATTAACAAATTAATTAAAGGCTCAATACCTCAAGGAAGTGTAATAGGATGCCTCTTATTTCTAATTTACATCAATGACCTACCTAAAATCATAGAGGGACCCAGTGTATTATTTGCGGACGACATTTCTCTACTAATCTCATGTCAAAACAACCTAAATCTAAACGAAGAGCTAAACTCAATATTCGCCAAAATCATCACTTGGATGAACGCACATAACCTCGAAATAAATTTCTGTAAAACTACACTTATGACCTTTCATCTCCATCAAAAAGCACCCTTAAATATAGAATTTACTTTTAATAACTTATTAAAGAATTCACCTTACTTGGACTAAATTTGGATACGCATATAAATTGGAAATCCCACATACAAAAACTTAGATCAAAGATTTCAAGTTTTTCATATGCTCTCCGTGAAATAAAAAAAAACCACCAATCTTCAAACAGCGCTCACCACCTACTATGCTTATGCTTATTCATGGCTAAGCTACGGCGGCGTTACCCTTTGGGGAAGTAGCACGGATGCACCAACATCATTTACCCTCCAAAAGAAATTAGTGAGAATCCTAGTAAACATCGATCAAACTGACAGCTGTAAACCTCAATTCCAATATTATAATATTTTAACACTCCCTAGTATATACATGTCGCCGCGAAGGTGCCAACCTGTTAAGATTAGAAAATAATCTTATGCGTAACTATTAATTCTAACCATTTGGATGGCATCAATCAGTGTCTATTGGTTTTTTTGAGATCAACGCCATCTATTGGCCACGTTGTAATATAAAACTCAGAGTACTGCTGGTTTAATTACTAGCTGAATAACTATAAACTAACAACAATGTCTTAGTTAAAACTATGGTCACAATTATAAAGGAATAATGATTTTATTGTCTTTTGGCTTTTAGTTTATGATACATGGCTACCTACTGTGCCGAAAAAATGGCGCGTATTGCGAGTTTCATGGTCAATAACTGACTGTTATATTTTAATACGAAAACTAAATCAGTTTCATTCAAAATTTACAATCTATAAAGTAGCAAGATTATTTTACACACACATTTATTTATGAATACCTGCTCTTTGATTAAATTCCTTGAAATGCCGGAAATGTTGTAAAGTAGTAATATTTGTGTTGTAAAAAGTAATGACGTTACTAATTAAACTTTCGTCTTAAACCGCCATTGCATTTGTGAATATTAGCATTGTTTAATTGTAAAAGAATTAACTGATAAGCATTTCACCATTGTTAGTAAATTTTATAACACTAACTAAGTAATAAGATTCCGCCCACTTGGGAGATGGTCGAAAATGGCGGCCGGACAGGATCGCTATGAAAGTGTGTGAAAAGGACTAAAATTATAATTGTAATACTTTTAAATGCCCATAAAATATTAAATTGTTTAAAAAATACAGATATATCCATAGTATAAATAGTAGGAATAAACACAAATTTGTTGTACCATTAACAAGGCTCAAGAAAATAGGTGGGTCATTCAGATGTCAATGTATACGCTTTTATAATAAACTTCCAGGCCATGTTCAAGATCTAAGTCTCAATAAAGGAGAAAGGAACGACTCCATAGTTTCCTGGGCCCAGGTGTTAACTCAATCAAACTAGCCTTATATGTAAGAGGATATAATAACAAGGCCTCACTGAAAATTTGGTGAAATTTGGCTATCCAGGAATCAAGTTATATGAAGTATAGTAAAAGTGAGGTTACATTATAGTTTTTTTTATGTTATTTGCGAATTATTTTTGAATGGTTTCGGTTGTGTAATGGTTTTAGGCATGGAGTGTTATTAGAGAGCCTCCATGCGCGATGTGTCGAAGATCTGACACGTTTGGCACGCCCTGGACAGTCGCTACAGTCGAAGACAAGTCTTACTTAGAAGCAGTAGGTACTTACTTTAGGGGGAGTAAAATACAAGACTAATATATTTATAAAATATTTATTATTCATCTTCAATAATTATGAGAATATCGTCTAAGAATTGTGCAGGAGGTAGGTACTATATTTTCTTGGTATCTTGCCCAACTGAGATACCACATTAAGCGCATTACGTGGGCATAGCAGCCTATAGTCCTTCTATCTACAAAACAATTACAATACCTAATAGCCTAATATTGAATCTCGGCCTCTTCGACAGCTGTCAACTAAAATGTAAACGAAATATGTTTTGCGACTTATATGGCGGGATTGTATACGTCGCTCGATTTTAATAGATACATACATGCACGCCACTGACGAATAACTGATAAAATCGCCTCATCATCCAAGACTCTTCTGCCCACAGAACACTATTACTCCAATAGAGTTACTGCGACTAGTCGCAATGGTACAATTTACGCAGAAATCCATGTCGTCACCGATCGATAGGCGTAATAAATAAAATAGAGAGCCAGCCAGGTAATTCAAAGAAGCAAGATCCGTCGGACAGTCCTTTATAATATGTAATAAAATGTATACGTGAGCACTCAGAACGAAAGAAAACGAACGAGTGACGGTTTTTTTCTGCCTGTCATCTGTCAGTCAGTGACCAATGTTGCCAACTGAAGAAAAAATAAAGGAATTCGATTCGCTGTAAATCGATTCCACGAAACGATCGATTAGCACTTGTCACTCGATTTTCATACATATTCTGAGAATTTAAGAATTCAAGCATGTTTTAATCGATTATTTAGTATCACAATTTCTTTTTTCTCGCTTCCTAGATAGAAACTTGGTACTGTATTTTGTGATTTCCTTTAGAAAAATATAACGGTTTTTTTAATACACATTTCAACTAGTTAACTGCTGGGCCCAGGATTTCCCATCTCCTTAAAATCATTCATGAAACGTAAGTTGTGCCTGAAAGCATTTATACTGTTTATTGAGGACAAAAAAGCTTGGGATTGACCTGCTCCAATTTGTATACTGAATCTTGTTTTTATTTTTGTTTTGCTCTTTGACATTCGATTATTATTAAATGCACTTTACTTTTTTTTTTACTTTGAGAAGTATAATATTATTTTTGCTTCAATTATTGTGAATGTGAGGACTATGTGGTATTTTTGTTTTTGTGTTTCATCTCTTTCTCAGTTCATATTTAAAGTTAATCTGGCAGTTTGAGTATTTTATGCGGCCTACCCAAATGTCTTTTCTTTGGTATTGTTCGTCAAATCGTTGAGCTCCTCAAGTTCTGAGTTGTCCGTATGATTACTGATACATGCGTGCACTGAATGGACAGGTCCACTCAATCTGTGTGGTTTTTTCCTCAAAAGACCATTTCAGACACCAATCCACATGGTCTTCACATGATCTGACCAAGATTATGTCTGGACTTTAAAAGAGACTGCGACCTCTGAGTTTGTTTCGGCCTTTCTTCTCAGAGTAGTCAGGTAGGAAACGCCGACCTCATCTAGTTTAAAAAAAAATATGATTGACGTGTAAAAGTGTTTGTACAAACCTACTTACAGAAATAAATCATTTAAAGAAAAAAAAAAACACCCCTGATGAAAAACAAATAGCACAATATCACACATTTAGCCATCGAATCTAATAGTGAAATATTTACAGAATGGTATCATTAAATATTACTAAAATTCTGAGCTACATCCTGTGTCTGTTCGCTCTGGGTTTTTTTTTCCATACTTGATGACCATTCTCCTTTGCAGGTTTCTAATATGTATGAGACGGCGGGAAACCCAATGCATGCCGTCTCTGTTGTTTCTGGTGTATTTCTTCGTTGGTATATGGGTAGTTGGTTTACAATCACACACAACACTTAACTCAAAGCATTTATTTTCACTTAAATCTTTTACACGCACTTTGGATTTTTCATAGAACAGCGAATCAGATAGTTTGAGTTAAAAGGGAATCTAGGCGCCAATTCCAAAGTTAAAGTAGGTCTCATATGGAGAAGAACGGGCAAGAAACTTCTCGGACACTCTTTTAAATCAAAACATTATGTTACAGAGGTTTCTTATTCCACAATTATAATTTTAGTCCTTTTCACACACTTTCATAGCGATCCTGTCCGGCCGCCATTTTCGACCATCTCCCAAGTGGGCGGAATCTTATTACTTAGTTAGTGTTATAAAATTTACTAACAATGGTGAAATGCTTATCAGTTAATTCTTTTACAATTAAACAATGCTAATATTCACAAATGCAATGGCGGTTTAAGACGAAAGTTTAATTAGTAACGTCATTACTTTTTACAACACAAATATTACTACTTTACAACATTTCCGGCATTTCAAGGAATTTAATCAAAGAGCAGGTATTCATAAATAAATGTGTGTGTAAAATAATCTTGCTACTTTATAGATTGTAAATTTTGAATGAAACTGATTTAGTTTCCGTATTAAAATATAACAGTCAGTTATTGACCATGAAACTCGCAATACGCGCCATTTTTTCGGCACAGTAGGTAGCCATGTATCATAAACTAAAAGCCAAAAGACAATAAAATCATTATTCCTTTATAATTGTGACCATAGTTTTAACTAAGACATTGTTGTTAGTTTATAGTTATTCAGCTAGTAATTAAACCAGCAGTACTCTGAGTTTTATATTACAACGTGGCCAATAGATGGCGTTGATCTCAAAAAAACCAATAGACACTGATTGATGCCATCCAAATGGTTAGAATTAATAGTTACGCATAAGATTATTTTCTAATCTTAACAGGTTGGCACCTTCGCGGCGACATGTATATACTAGGGAGTTTTATAGGTTAGGTTAGGTTTTTTTTTTTTTTTTTTTTCTGTGTCCCTCTGACGTAGTCAGAGCCCTTATTGTAGCTGATTCTTGAGTGTATGCGGAATATTTTAATATACAAAGCAAACACGGAGAAATGAAAAGACTGACCTTACCACGTATGATGACAAACTTAATTATACATATATGACTATCCAACTTAACTATCCATTTATAAAATACAATTATTTATAACTATCTACCTAATTATACATATACTTGTAATATTTCCTATTGATACTTTCTATATTTCAGACTTACCCATGACATAAATAATAAACTACTCTAGGATCTTAATTTTTAGCAACTTATAAGTTTTTTTTTTTTTTTCTTAATTTTTATGATACCTAAATTATATGCTCATGATATATTTTAGTATCATATTTCCTTATGCTACCTTATTTCTATTTATAACTAATTTTGCAATCTCACAACAATATTCCAAAAACTCCTTTCCTCTCTTTCCGATTATTATGCCAGGCAAATTTTAAGTAATCAGCGTGACGGCAAGTCTCTGCTCTATCTCATAACGCTTCTTTTCGGTTATCGGGCACTCCAGCAGTATGTGCAGAACGGTCTCCTCCACGCCGGGCTCACAGGCGCACGATGGGCTCTCCTTACACTTGAAGCGTTTCAGGTATGCAGAGAACCCACCGAGCCCTGTCAGAATTTGCGTGAATTTGCTCGTGGGAGCCATTTTGCGCACCACACCGTTCCATTCGTCAAGTGTTTCCGACCGGATTTGTCGCTTGACGAATGATACGGGACACAGATCGTAGTCCGGCTTCTTCTTCGACCCCAAAGCGGCTTCCTTCGCGAGCTGGTCGGCTCTCTCGTTTCCCTCCAACCCTGCGTGTCACTTGATCCAGAACAAGGAGACACTCTTACTCTGGAGCTTGCAGAGGCGTATGGTGTCTCTGGTTTCCACGGCTAGGGGGTGAGGGGAACAAACATTAGTCACCGACTGAAGGGCCGCCATGGAGTCGCTGAAGATGCCGAACGTGTATTCTCTGTGTTTGAGCACCTCTGCCGCCGCTCTCTGCAGAGCCAGCAGTTCAGCCTGGTAGACGGTACAGTAGGACGGCAGGGCAAGCTTGAGGGCCTTTGTTTCGGCAGCGCCATTCCACAGGGATAGCGCCGCTCCAACCTTGCCCTCAATCTTGCTGCCGTCGGTAAATATTCGCACAGCGAAGTTGCTGTGGTTTTTGTATTGTTCCTCGTCTACCAGGCTTCCGAACTCCAGGTTTACTTGCTGTACGGGGTGTGGAGCCTCCAGCGCAGGGACCATCCTCTCAATCTCCCTGTCTCCTAGTACTGACTGGGGCACTCCCCTCTTGGCTTCGTACAGCGCTGCCACCTCGCGAATGCGCAGATCGAGTGGGAGTATCCCAGCCAGCACCAGTGCCGAGTTTAGAGAGACTGTTCGATAGGCTCTACACAGCTTTTGTGCAAACCCCCTCTGGACCGCGTTCAGCATCCTTTGCACTCCAATCTTATTGGTTGCCGGTGCCCAGGCACATGCCGCATACATACTCAATACTCAATACTCAATACTACATAATCACCGGCTCCACCGCCGCCGTGTAGATACACCGTATGACTTCCGGGTGCAGACCCCAGCTCACTTTGGCCGCTCTAGACAGCTGCTTATAAATGTTCGCAGCTTTTCTGCAAACGTTTGCGGCGTGGGTATTAAAAGTGAGCTGGTGGTCAATTGTAAGTCCGAGTATTTTGATTTCTTTAGACATGCCAATGTCAACCCCGCCCATGCTCAGAAGCGGGACATCGTACTTTAGCTTTCTAGTTACAACCATCGCAGAGGTTTTATGTGGTGCAAATTTCAGCTTATTTCGGATGCCCCATCTCCGAACATACTCGAGGGCGGCATTGGCATGTCCCTGAACCTCCAATGCTGTGTCACCATCGAAGATCATGACCACGTCGTCGGCGAAAGCCTGGCAGTGATCTCCTCGTTCTTCTAGGCCCTTTAACAGAGGGTCCAGGATCAAATTCCATAGGATCGGACCACCTATTGATCCCTGGACGCACCCTTTGCTGGTGTCTCTTTGGCACTCAGCTCCAGCGTACCTGACTCGGACGCTCCTACCAGTTAGGTAGCTGTCCAGCATCCTTCTGAGATTAACGGGGCACCTTTCCTCAGCCAGTCTGGTCCTGATGGCCGGCCACCATGCACTGTCGAAGGCTGCTATGTCAAGCGATACAACAGTGATCAGCTTCTTTTTGTTCAGCTTTGTTTTGATGTATTGTATCATAGTGTAGAGGGAGTCTTCGGTGCTTTTCTGGGGCATGAAGCCAAACTGACGAGTACTGAGCCGCGGGATCAAATGCCACTTCAGCCTTGCCACCAACATTTTCTCTAGGGTTTTACCCAGGACTGGTAAGAGGCCAATCGGCCTGTATGACTTCGGTGTGGTGTAACACTCCTTTCCCGGTTTTCGGAGTATCACTACTGTGGCCACCTTCCAAGCACCGGGGAAGTGACCTTGCTCAAGGCACTTATTGGCCAGTGCAAGGAACATCCCCGGGTCTTGAAATATGGCTTGGGCACAGATGTCCGCTGTGAGACCATCCGCCCCCGGAGCCTTCTTGGGGTTAAAACTTTCCACCGCGGTTTTTAGCTCCTGAAGCGTAAACGGTGGGTCATGGTGTTCATCATGCGCCCACTTGTTTACACGACTGGCCGCTTCTCTCGTCCGACGGTGGTCGTCATTGTCGTCGTCAATTAGGTCTTCGGGGTAGAAAGTCTCTGCCAGCAATGATGTCGAACTTTCACCATCAAGTGATACTCCGTCCTTCACCAAAAGCAAGTCTTCTTGTCTTTTTGCGATCCGTCCAATAACCCGGTAAATCCCGTCCCAGACTCCTTCCTTATCCTGTTTTTCGCAAAACTTCTTCCACCCTGAAGTCTACGCTTTTATGGCATGGGACTCGTAGAGTTCCTTTGCCCGCAGGTACTCCTCGATAACTCTCGTTTTTCGGACCGGTGCGGCGCATCGAATGCGGCGTCTCCTGGTATTGACCTCATTCCTCATTTCGGCAAGCTCATTTGACCACCATGGTATTGTAACTATATCGTTCTTTTTGATTTTAGCCAAAGTTTTGTCACATGATTCGGTAATTGCACTGATATAATTATCAACACTATTTTCTAATTTAACTTTACTATTGATTTTATTTATTTCTATTGAATCTAGGTTAAGGTCTGCTTTCAATTGGGCCAATTTCTCACGAAATTGGCTCCAATTTGCTTTCCTTATGTTGAAAAGTCTAGTGGTTCTTTGAATTGTTGTGCCTGATTGCCTGATTTGTTGTTGATTTCTTTAGATTGATTTTAAATACAATACCATTGTGGTCCGAGCTCGTGATGCCTTCCTCAACTCTCCAGTCCTCTACCAGGTCCAGAATATCCGTTGAGCAAGTTGTTACGTCAACGAAGCTGGTATACGACCTTCCACCTCTGATGGTGTCGAAAGTTGGCGTATTTCCCACGTTGAGGACCTGCAAGCAAATTTCGTCCAGAGTCCCCGCCATATCTTCACCTCTACTGTCTACAACTAGACTACCCCACCAGGTGTTTTTCGCGTTTGCGTCACCTCCCATGATAATTTTAGTGGGACCCATTTCCTCACGAATCCGCAAAAGGTGGTCCAGGTATGGTTGTATGGGTTGGTCCGGTTCAAAGTAGAAGGAGACTACTGCGATTTCCCAGGCGCTGGTTCGGATTCTCACCACCGTGATGTTATTGGTGGTGAGTTTCGGACACTGTGTAGCATCAAGCTCTTGATCGAAGACGACTATTGCCGCCTTCACAGTTCCACTTCCTTGTTCCGCGCACTGGTAGACTCTCGTTCCCCGGTAATCTCTCATCCTTTTTACCCCACCCACGTATGGTTCCTGGAGCAGTGCGAATGCTATCTTCCGCTCATTAGCCACTAGCATAAGCTCCTGGGTCGCGAGGTTCTTCCTCTGCAGATTCGCTTGGATCACTCGGTAGTTTGGGCGAGCGCTGGTGTGACTTCGGTTCTCTGTGGCTGGGTTCATGTTTCCCGAACAGGCTGGTGCCACCTTAGCAATACGCCACCGACAGGCGCGCCAATGCGTCCCACTTCACGCGTATCGGGCACGCACTGTCGAAGGCGTTATGATCGGTCTTTTCCAGCTTGGCTAACACGCAATTATGGCATCTTGGCGCCTCTGCCACAAGTCGTGACGGACAGTCAGCTCGCATGTGGGGGTCACCGCAGTGAATGCACAGGTCGGCAGACTGCGTGCATAATTTTCGGCTGTGGCCGAAGCGCAGACAGCGGGTGCACTGCACCAGTGGGGACTGATCCTCGACACGCAACCGCTGTAGGTCGATATGAACGCGACCCGCCATAGTTAACCTCTGCCACACAGTCGGGGACACCTGCAGAACGACGTGGCACATGTGGGGGTTCCTCGTACTGCGACGATATTTAACCCTCAACCTCAAGTCCCCTGCAGGTATGTCCCCGACTAGGTGGCTGTTTTGGCGTTGCAGAGCCTGAGTCACCTCCGCATCCGAATGGCAGGAGAGGAGGTCCTTAATGATTATAAGTGGGTCCTTATTCTGAACCTCCTCCACCACCAGGCCGCCCGTTTTTCTGATCCTTTCGGTCACTCTAGTCATCTCATCTTTAGTCTTGAAGCCGACCACCACCTTCTGGTCCCTCGCCTTACGCAGCCGTTCGACTCTTGTCCCTTCATTTCGGGCATTGACCGCCGTCCTTAGCTTCTCAATTACCTCCTCACCGGTGTCTTGCTCATTTGTAGATGAGACGACAACCGAGTGAAGAGGCTCTTGGATGAGCTGCTTTAGGCCGGTGGCCATTTCCGCAAAACTTGGGCCTTGTCCTGGTACGTAGCGAGGGGCCCGTTGGAGTTGCTCCGAGAGCGCCCGGGTGTGTTGATGGCACTCGTCCAATGCCTGCTTGTGCTCCATGAGGCCAGCGACAAGGCTCTTCATTAGCTCCGTCGGTTCACTAGCGGCTGGCCCCAATGGTGAGGCTATTGGTGTGGTTGCAGGTATGACTGGAGCAGCTGCTGTGATGGGAAGTTTATCCCTTTCAGACTCCTTGACTAACTCATAGAGCCTGTTGATAGCGCCGACTACCTCCGTCTTAATTTCTGTCTTTAAATTACGAGAGTTGCCCAAATGAAGTTTTGCTCTATTTAGACAAGCTCTCGCCTCCGCTGTCCGGTTCGGGTACTTACACTCGGGCTTAATGTTGGGTCTTGTGGCATCCGCAGAGGCCCGCCGCGTTCCCAGAGAGCCGGGGATTTTTTGAGCGACCGGCGGAGTTGAACCAGGTTTCGGGTTGACCGGGGACTTCGCCTTGGGCTCCGTTATCCCAGCCTCCCATTCCCCAATGCTGCGTCTCACGCTCGGCTGCGAAGTACCAGCTCTCTCGGCCAATCGCGGAGAGCCCCCAGGGCCCGGCGAGCTTGGGGTATTCTTTGCTGGTGTGCGTATCATGGCGGTGGCTTTTGTGAAAGTAAGGTTCATAAAAGAACCGTCGGGGGTCACTGATGTTTGTTCTGTGTCCCTGTAAAGGGGGGTGCACAGAAGAACAAATTAGGTCAAATCAATAAACTCTTACTTTTGTAAGAGGTTTCGTCAAATTTACGTCAGCCAACTTTCAACGCGTTATAATATTAGCTCGGACTAAAGTCTACAAACAGTTTAACTATACTAACGATTAAAACTAAATAATATTTTTTTTGCCAAAATCAGGTTCGTCCACCCAGCTAGTAGACACAGGGTGGGTGGGCGGGCAAATTTTTTTCGCGTTTTCAATTATTTTCCCTGGGATGGTCTCAGGTAGCCCAATTATGAATAACGTAGCTGAAAACAGCGTCAAAATGCGTCACCGGGAAGCAAAGTTATCGGTTAGGTTAGGTTAGGTTTTTTTTTTTTTTTTTTTTTTTGTTTGGGCAGGAGTGGGAAATCCTCATGGACACCCAGACTGCCTCACTAGTGACGCTGTCTGGGTAGTGCCGGACTCTTACCGGCTAAAACCCACTCCTGCCTGTGCTCTGTGCCCCTCTGACATGATCAGAGTCATTTTTTACTACTTTATTTTTATTTACGTGGTCATCCTTAATTACATTTAACTGATCTTATTATTACATCGTGGTTTTTTCTATGTACTGTATTTTTCTTTCTTAGTGCTTACTTTACCTTACAATTATTGTTACTTGTTATTAGATATCTACTCATATCGTGTGGTTTTACAAGGATTTAGTACTGAATTTTTGTCTAATTTTAACGGTTTTTGCCTATCTCGATTTCGAACATTTTTCAACGGTTTGTTCTTATGCTACTGTTTGATATTATGAGCAAATATGAATACAGAGCATGGTCGTTTACTTGTTCCTGGTTATCGTCTTTTCGGCTATCTTCAAACAAAACTTAATAAAAATGTCCCTAGTCCCTTTTGTTGTGATAAGGGCGTTTGACGTTTCTGGCGTTACCTCTATTCCCAGTTCCTGCTCAATCTCAAGTCTCTCAAGGCAATAGGCGGGGCAGTCAGTCAATATATGTACGACAGTTTCTTATTTGTCAGAGTCGCAAATGCACGATGGGCTGTCCTTGCATTTGAACCTGTTCAGGTATTCAGAGAACCCACAGTGCCCTGACAGTACTTGTGTAAGTGTTCCTGTCGGTTTTAGTCTCGTGACATGTCTGAAGGCTTGTATGGCGTTCGGGAAAAATACTTTTGTAACGCCTGCTGTGTTTTCGGATGTGTATCTCCGATTCCATTCTTCGAGCGTGTCCGCTCGGATCTGACGCTTTACGAACGAAATCGGGCATTTGTCATAATCTGGCCTTTTCTTTATTGTAAGGGCAGCGTCCTTAACCAGCTGATCAGCTCTTTCATTCCCCTCCAATCCTGCATGTGTTTTTGGATTTCTCTTGGCATAGTCGTAGGTTTTCCCGGATTTCGACTGCAAGGGGATGGAGGGAGCGATAGTTTGCGATCGTTTCCAGTGACGACCTGGAGTCGCTATATATGCCAAAGCTGCTTTTTTGACTTGACAAAATTTCCCTTGTGGCCTTGCATATAGCCAGCAGTTCCGCCTGGTAGACGGTACAGTGGGACGACAGCTTGATTTTCTGGGTTTGATGTAATCAAACCCAGAAAATCTGAAAAATGATCGTGCGATGTATTATCGGTTACTGGGTTAGGTTTTTTTTTTTTTTTTTTTTTTTGTTTTGGCAGGAGTGGGAAATCCTCATGGACACCCAGACTGCCTCACTAGTGACGCAGTCTGGGTAGTGCCGGACTCTTACCGGCTAAAACCCACTCCTGCCCTTGCTCATTGTCCCTCTGACATTATCAGAGCCCTTTTTTAGGTAGTGTTTTATTCTTCTCGTCATTCGTTTTGTTTAAATGTTACGTCGGTCCTATTTTAAGGACGTGGGAAGAATCCCGGAAGCAGTAGCCTTCATTCTCTTAACTTTTTTCCATAAATCATTATTGTAATTTTGTCATTTGTTGCGTAAAGTTTTTAAAGAGAGTTTATTATATTACCTAATAACTAATTAACTTTTATTACTATATTTTTATAATACCTATACACTATATATTTATTATATAGCTAGTAGATTTATATTAACATTTTTTTTTTTCTACTTCTTTTTGAGTCTTCCTATATTAAATCTTATAATTATAACATTTTATACTTATTTAACAGTAAATATTTGCTATGGCTAACCTAATATATGTACAATATATCATTTAGACATAATTTCTTACCCTAATCTTATAAAAATATTCCCTATTCTATAAAATATTAGTTTGATATTACATTTCTGTGATTGTTCAGTTTTGATAAACCTGGCAGACTCAGTATTGCAATTCCAAGTAAGATTGTTAGTAATATTCCCTTCTTTTTATTCAGGTATGGCTGGACATTCCGTGCACTTCGGATTGATGCAGTACTTTGGGTGCGGCTTTTCGAGATGCTGATTCCTTTCTTCACAACATGAGACCACAACGGTAAGGTAGGTTTACTTATGATTTTGAGTGATTTGAATTTGATGCCTATTTGTAATTGGGCCAATTTCTCATGAAATTGGCGCCAATTCGCATTTTTCGGAGTATATGTGCTTTTATTGTTATTCAAGTTTGAAGTTTGGGGACTCTCAGTATAAATTTTGCAACCATTGCCGCTGTGGTTGTTGTTTCCAGGAGAAGCTGACTGCACCTTAGCAGTACGCCACCGACAAGCGCGCCAATGCCTCCCACTTCACGCGTATCGGGCACGCACTGTCGAAGGCGTTGTGGTCCGTGCGATCCAGTTTTACCGAAAAACAATTGTGGCACTTTGGAGCATCTTCTGCCAGCCGCGAAGGACAGTCAGCACGCAGGTGGGGTTCACCGCAGTGCACGCAAAGATCAGCGGGCTTCGTGCACAGCTTCCTGCCGTGGCCGAAGCACAGGCAGCGAGTGCACTGCACCAGTGGAGACTGGTCCTGCACCCGCACCCGCTGCAGGGCGATGTGCACGCGACCCGCCATGGTTAGCCTCTGCCATACAGTCGGGGACACCTGGAAGATGACATGGCACATGCGACGGTACTTGACCCCCAACCTCACATCACCCACAGGGATATCCCCGATTAGGTGGCTGTTCTGCCTCTGCAGGGCCTGTGTAAGTTCCACGTCAGTGTGGCAGGACAGGACGTCTTTAACAATGACGAGCGGGTCTTTATTTTTCATCTCTTCCGCGACCAACCCGCCAGCCTTCCGGATCCTCTCTCTACTGGGTTAGGTTAGGTTAGGTTAGGTTGGGGTGGGGTGCGGGCAGAAAACCTCCTCGTGTGCCTGACGGCTGCTCGTTCCTTTCGAATACGTTCGGGGGAAAGGGCAGTCGGATGGCCGGTGCATCCTGGGCACGGCCAATAGTCTTTCCACGTCGGAGAGGGTATTGTCTGTGGCGAATTTCTGCTTAGGGGGGAGCCTTAAGCTCCTGGGTGTGTCGTTTTAGACCACTCTGCGGTCGTTTCTCCGCATGTTTGTCTGTCTGTTTCAGACAGAGGACATGGTGGAGAAACACTGGCGGCGCTCGTTGTGCACTCACCCTGCCAATGAGTTAGCAGCGGGGGATCCGATTCTCTCGCCTGCAACCGCCGAAATCGTAATCCGTAGCGGGATCATGGTCATGTTTTATGACTCGGGACGGGACGAGGATCTTGGCTTAATAACCCGGATCACGAGGAAGATAACCTCTATAAAAAATTCCTCTAATACCAAGTTTTGGTGTGCGGCGAGGGTATGAATGACTGAGGAGTAGCGTCGTCTGCAGCTTCGTAGTTGCAGGTGGCGCATCAGTCGCAAGCACTCCCCCAGCCAGGGATTGGTGGACCCCCTGGTTGGGTTACAAATGTACACTTACCTAGGGACAGGGGGTTACCCTAGGTGGACTTTTTATATCCCCCATACTCGTGGGAATCTTATGGATTTGAATGATAAAAACAATTTTGAGCAGTTAGAGAGGGTGCCGATCGTGTTGGTCGATCGGAGGAGTGTGGGTGCGATGTCGGATTCCGACACCGCATCCGAGAGGATGGTGAGTGTGGCGAGCGTGAGCTCGGACCGCTCGCGGGTTGAAGGGAGTGTGTCTGGGCGACCCTCGAAGGGAAGGAGGAAGCGCTCGCCAGGCTCCCATATTGAGGAGAACTCGCCGGCCGCTAAAGTGCCGACGGGCAGGAGCAGGCGAGGTCGCGTAGTGACGAGCGGAGCATCTGCTCGTTTGCAGGAGCGCAGCGAGCGGGATCGCTCTATGTCGATATCCCGGTCCAATACGCCTGCTCCGGAACAAAACGCGGAGAGCTCGGACTCCGGGGCCGACGATCCGGCCGAAACCAAGGCGAGCATGAGGTCGAAGTATATAAAGGCTTCGACCCACGATGTGGGCTTGGTGGACGCTGAACGCCAGCTAAACCTGGCGAAGAGGGCGCAACTCCAGCAAGACCTGGAGGAGAGGGTAGCTGCCAGGGAGCACCAGGCGCAAACCGCCCGGTCGAGAGCCGGCTATGGTGCATCCTGTGTGCTATATGCCGACCACTCCCTGGCGGAACTGGAGCGCATGGCCCAGGAGGATAAAGAGGAGGTCCTGGAGGTCGCCTCAAAGTCCTCCAATTTGAAGGGGACCTTCCAGAAGTCCCTCAAATGCCGGGCCGCCAGTCTGCATGGCATTGTCATGGAGCTGGTGAAGCGGACGGCCACGGACGAGACGCGGCAGCTGCAGGCGAAAGTGGATCGCCTGCAGGCGGAGGTCAGCCAGCTACACCTGAAGCTGGCTGAGGCCACGGCTCGGCCTGCCCAACCGGTGGTAGGAGGCTCCTCCTCCTCCCCTTCCAACCTTGAGGAAGTAATCCGAAAGGTTGTCATGGAGGAGAGGGCCTTCACTAGAGCCTGCTTCGCAGGCATCGAGGACCGGCTCTTGCCGGAAAAGCGGCTCCGCCCGCCGCTAGCGGCGGATAAGAGTCCGCCACCGCCGGAGCCGGAACCTGCGCCTCCAGCAGGCCCGGCATCGGGTGCGCAGCCCCAGGCCCCGAAGCCCTCCAAGGGTAAGGGTAAGGGTAAGGGCAAGAGGAGCAAGAAGGCTCCTCAAACCCCTACCTCAAGCGCGGAGGGAGCACCTGGGTCGGCTGCCACTCCAGCAGCCCCCCAGAACTCACAGGAGGAAGACGCCTTTCTTCCCTCTACCACCCCGTCCAACCAGCCGTGGACGGAAGTGGTCAGGGGTGGAAAAGGGAAGGGAGGGAAGAAGGGGGAAAAGTCGGCCCCCAAGCCCGCTGCGACTGCTCCTGCAGCAAATAGGGCCCCAGCCGGCGGGAGGAAGCTAGTTCCTCCCAAAACCGCGGCCGTCGTGGTGACCATCACCCCGGAGGCCGTGGAGCGCGGCGAGACGTACGAGTCCGTCCTAAGACGGGCTCGTACCAATGCTGATCCCTCCCGGCTGGGGATCAGTAAAATCGCGTGCCGCCGAACCCTAACCGGGGCTCGAATTTTTGAGTTCTCGGGGGAACAGCGCGGCACAAATGCGGATCTCTTTGCAAAAAAGTTGCAAGAGATCATCGCGGATGCGGCGACGGTCGTCAGACCCGTCAAGACCGCAACCTTGGAGGTGGCCGATCTGGACGATTCGGTCACCAAAGAGGATGTGGTGGCGGCCGTCGCAGCGGCCGGAGGCTGCGACGCTGGTGCGGTGAAAGGCGGAGCCATTAGGCTCGGCCGTCGCGGTATGGGCATCATCCGCATCGAGTGCCCAGTCGCCACAGCTAAGGCTGTCCTTGCTGCGACCAAGGGACGGCTGCTAATAGGATTCAGCTCGGCGGTGGTCCGGTTACTTGAAGACCAGCCAATGCGCTGCTTCAAGTGCTTCGCGTTCGGCCACACCCGAGCCACGTGTCCCTCCAAATTTGACTGGGGAGACACGTGCTACCAATGCGGGCAAGAGGGACACAAGAGTGTCACCTGCCGCGCCGCCAAGCCACACTGCACGGCGTGTGCCTTGTAATGATTATTCTTTATACTTACATTTTGTTAACATTAACCTTGAAATTTAAGCATTCTCTATGTACCTTCATACTCATTTTCTGGAAGGAAATATAGTATTTGCGTGTTACAATAACTATTTCTTTAATATCTGTAATAAAATAAAATTTGATCTTTGTAATTTTCTGTTGTGACATGTATGTCAAGATTTGTCAAACTGTCAGTTACTTTTCTTTTTTCCCATAGAGTTTCTCACTAGTCTATAAAGAATTACTTTTTGGTTTAATTATTATAAATTATTTTTATCAATATTATTAGCTGAAATATTGTATTTTATTAACTATGATTGTTTACTTCTTAATTTTAAATTATATCTTTAAATTCTTTACACACACATGGTTGTATAATATGTGCTGGCTGGTTACATGTGTCTGGCCACTGGAGGATATAATTTTAAAATGTAAAAAATGTTCTGGAACGGCTGAAACTAGTATAAATAGAGGACGAAGCGCAGAAAGCGGGACTACTACGAGAGGGAACTACGAAGAGGGACAGCGACGTAATCTGATGTATGGAGGTGCTGTTTATTTTTCTGAAAAGCCTCCACTAATAATACTACTACTGCTGCGGCCCTACTATTGAGCTTCGGAGTTTTGTCGGGTCCCTCCTGTTTCCACTGCTCGTCTTACTACAACCAATAGACAACAAGGCGCTCATACCGGATCCTCCTCACGACATATCCTCCTCCCAGTGTGTGTGACTTAAGAACCCTCCTCACAATATATCCTCCTCCCAGTTTGTGATACTAAAGGACTCTAGTGAAATAGGTAATTTTTATAAAACTATTTGTATTTTTTATTAATTTAAATTAAAAATGTACAAATCTACTTATAATCTTTATTTCCCTTAGGTTTAAGTTTGATTTGTTACAGTTTGGCGCCCAATTTTATACTAACCCACCCCTCAGATTTTCAGATATTCATCTTCCTAAATTCTAAATTACACTTTCTCAAGTGAGTATATTTGGATTTTAATTTGGTAAGCATTTTATTATTTTTCATACACTTTTACTCGACTCTTCTTTATACTAAACTTCATCTAGGTGCTCTACACCCCCACACACATTCCATTATCGAAAGATAATTGGCACCCTTTCGGCCTCTTGGAGTGTTAACCCACTAGTGGGCACTGCCAAGGTTGGAGATTGGTTACTCTACGACGGCTATTGGACAATATCCCGTAGTCGTTTATCTCACATTATACTTTACTCTCTACAAAAACATCGCCTACACTGCATCCCACAGACTTGCACACCACTACGTCTACCCTCTGGTATTCGTACCTAACGGCCGCTTGATGTGATAATCCATTCGTGGACACTCCCAAGTTGGTTGTTAGGACACTTCACGGCAGAAACAGGAGAGTATCCTGTGGACGCTTATACATTCCTACACATCTACATTACACTAAATACTAATACTTCTCACTTCCAACACTTTTCCACAGCTAGTGCAACCTGTAGAAAACACATAACCCTCTTTTTGAGTTTTGCAATTGTCGGGTAAAATTCCTTAAAATTTTGGGTTAACTTGTTATTTTTATTTATTCTTGTAAAAACCATTTAGATTTAAGTTTTATACTTCACAATATTAATTTTTTTTTTTTGGCTTAGTTAAGTACCACTATTTATACCTAGATTATTTTATTTTTATTTTAGAGCGGTACACAACTCGTAAAATAAGCCATTGTGTCAAGCGGTCTCACAACTCGTAAAATAAGCCATTGTGTCGAGCGGTCTCACAACTCGTAAAATAAGCCTTAGTGTATCTTCATCTTAAACTAACTTGTATAATATTTTTTTTTTTAGATACTTAAACTACTTGTAACTCGAAGGTTTATTCTTGATAATCCTTGCATCTCCTTAATCTTGACTTGAAGGCTTTTCTTAAGCACTTTATGCTTGGCTGCTTTTCTTAAGCAGAAAAACTTTGTAAATAATTTCTTTTAATTTTAACGGGTTTTAAAAAAAGGTGCGGGTTACGACACCTAAATTAAATAAATAAGCCTTCGTAAACCTTAAAAATAATTCCTTGTGGAGTATGCGTCATTGAATGTGAACCATATCCCCTAAGTATGCTGGTGATGTATGATTGAGGAAGTGTGTAAGGTAGGTTAATGAAAGATGTATGAAAGAACAAGGTCTTATTTATAACATCAAAATTTTTCTAGTTGATAATTTTCTGGGGATATGGGCAAACTAGTGTTAATTTTTTTTTAACTTACTGTACCATTGTAAATACTCATTTAGCTTAATTTATGCTAATTAATGCTCTCTTATTTCTAAACAAGAAAATTTTTTCATGGTATTCAAAAATTTTCAGGGGTTTTCGGGGTAATGTAATGATTATTCTTTATACTTACATTTTGTTAACATTAACCTTGAAATTTAAGCATTCTCTATGTACCTTCATACTCATTTTCTGGAAGGAAATATAGTATTTGCGTGTTACAATAACTATTTCTTTAATATCTGTAATAAAATAAAATTTGATCTTTGTAATTTTCTATGTTGTGACATGTATGTCAAGATTTGTCAAACTGTCAGTTACTTTTCTTTTTTCCCATAGAGTTTCTCACTAGTCTATAAAGAATTACTTTTTGGTTTAATTATTATAAATTATTTTTATCAATATTATTAGCTGAAATATTGTATTTTATTAACTATGATTGTTTACTTCTTAATTTTAAATTATATCTTTAAATTCTTTACACACACATGGTTGTATAATATGTGCTGGCTGGTTACATGTGTCTGGCCACTGGAGGATATAATTTTAAAATGTAAAAAATGTTCTGGAACGGCTGAAACTAGTATAAATAGAGGACGAAGCGCAGAAAGCGGGACTACTACGAGAGGGAACTACGAAGAGGGACAGCGACGTAATCTGATGTATGGAGGTGCTGTTTATTTTTCTGAAAAGCCTCCACTAATAATACTACTACTGCTGCGGCCCTACTATTGAGCTTCGGAGTTTTGTCGGGTCCCTCCTGTTTCCACTGCTCGTCTTACTACAACCAATAGACAACAAGGCGCTCATACCGGATCCTCCTCACGACATATCCTCCTCCCAGTGTGTGTGACTTAAGAACCCTCCTCACAATATATCCTCCTCCCAGTTTGTGATACTAAAGGACTCTAGTGAAATAGGTAATTTTTATAAAACTATTTGTATTTTTTTATTAATTTAAATTAAAAATGTACAAATCTACTTATAATCTTTATTTCCCTTAGGTTTAAGTTTGATTTGTTACAGCCTCCAGTGGCCGCCCCGCGGACCACAGGATGACGGGCAGGAGCTGCAAGCCCCCCGTGAGGAAGGGCAAAGTGCCGGCGCAGGTTCGCCCTGCTGCCACCACTGCCACCGTCGTCGCCGCTGCAGTTTCAGCGGCGGTAGCTGAGGAGGATCGTGCGATGTCGGAGTAATGGTTACGTCCGACTACCACATCATCCAGGCGAACACCAACCACTGCAGAGCGGCCCAGGACCTGGTAGTGCAGGTCATGGCCGAGTGGTTGGTGAACGTGGTGGTGGTCTCCGAGCCCTACTCGATCCCCGGCAGCTGGCTGGGTGATGAGGTCGGCTCGGTGGCACTAGCGGCGCGTCCTTCCACAGACTCCCCTCCACTCTCGCTATTAGAGAGGGGACCGGGATACGTGGCCGCCGCGTGGGGAGAGTTAGCCCTTGTGGGCGTATATTTCTCCCCAAACCGGCCTCTTCAGGACTTTGAGAATTATCTTGCAGTCCTGGCTGCCGTGGTCGGCAGGGCGGCGCCGCGTCAGGTCTCCGTACTGGGAGACCTGAATGCCAAGTCGGTGACCTGGGGCAACCCGGCCACCGACGCACGCGGGCGGGCGGTGGAGATGTGGGCAGCCTCCTCCGGACTATCCCTCTTGAACAGAGGAAGCATCCAGACATGCGTGCGGCGTGGGGGTGGCTCAATAGTGGACGTCACTTTTGCCACCCCTGCGTTAGCCGCGCGCGTGTTGAACTGGCGGGTGGACCTGGTGGAGACCATGTCGGACCACCGCTACGTGCGGTTCGACATCTCCACCAGTGGCCCCGGACAGATGCGGCCCCGCTCGGGGCGATCACCGTTCCCGCGGTGGGCTCTAACTCGCCTGGACAGGGAGGCAGCGGCGGAGGCGGCGTTCATCCAGGACTGGCTTTCGCCGCCTACTGCCGGCCTGGATGTGGACGCCGCAGCGGGGCAACTGAGGGAGTCTCTGACCGAGGTATGCAACTCTAGCATGCCCCGGTCTCGCCGACCACCACCCAAACGTGCCGTTTACTGGTGGTCGGTGGAGCTGGCGGGGCTTCGAGCAGCGTGTGTGGAGGCGAGAAGGGCCTACACGCGGAGCCGGCGGCGGCTTCGCCGGGATCTGTCCAACGAGGACCACCTCTATGAGGTATACTTGGAGGCAAAAATGGTCCTCGATCGAGCCATCGCCAACGCCAGGGACTCGTCCAGAGCCGAGCTGCTGGAGGGTCTCGACAACGACCCCTACGGGAGACCATATAAGGCGGCGCGCAAGAAGTTGCGCCCCTTTGGTCCCCCGGTTGCCGAGACCCTGGAGCCCTCATTTCTGGATGGGGTGGTTCAGTCCCTGTTCCCGTGCAGGGGCAACTTCACCCCGCCAGTGATGGACCCACCGCGGGGGACAGCCTCGCTAGACGAGGAAGAAGTGGAGGCCCCTCCTGTCACGGAGTCGGAACTTGGCACGGCGATTCTCCATATCCGCGCCAAGAAGACAGCTCCTGGCCCTGACGGTGTTCCCGCAAGAGTGGTGGCGATCGCTGCCACTCAAATGGGGGAGAGGTTTCGGGACCTCTTCAGCGCATGCCTTGTGTCTGGAAGGTTCCCGAAACCATGGAAAGAGGGGCAGCTGTGCCTCCTACGCAAGGAGGGCCGTCCAGCTGACTCCCCCTCGGCATACCGGCCCATCGTTCTACTCGATGAGGTCGGAAAAATGTTCGAGGGAATAATCGCTGCTCGCTTAAAGGCCCATCTGCGGGATGTCGGGCCGGACTTGTCGGACGCTCAGTTCGGTTTCCGGGCTGAGCGTTCCACAGTGGACGCGCTGGCTTGCCTTAAGGGTCAGGTGAAGGAGGCGATGGAGGCGGGGGACGGATTGTTGGCTGTGTCATTCGACATTGCAAATGCCTTCAACTCCGTTCCCCACTCCACCATCCTAGAGGCGCTCCGATTCCACGGAGTACCTCGATACCTGCGCAATCTGCTGGCCAGCTACCTGGAGGATCGGGCGGTCCTCCTGGTAAATAGGACTGGCCAAGTCCGGCGGTACGCAGTTGAAGCCGGCGTTCCACAGGGGTCAGTCGTAGGACCTCTCCTCTGGAACATCGGCTATGATTGGCTCCTGCGGGGAACTCTCCTCCGAGGCACGAGTGTCGTTTGCTACGCGGATGACACTCTCCTCACCGCCCGGGGGGGGAGCTTTAGGGAGGCGGCCAGCCTGGCCTCGGCGGGCGGATCCTTGGTCGCAGGGAGGATCCGCCGCCTAGGTTTAACGGTGGCGCTGCACAAGACCGAGGCCGTGTTCTTCCACGGACCACGGCAGCGCCCCCCACCTGACGCCCACGTCTTCGTGGAGGGTGTCAGAATTGGGGTCAAGTCCCAGATGAAATATCTGGGCCTTGTCCTTGACAGCAGGTGGCGCTTCGGTCCGCATTTTAGCGGGCTGTCGTCGCGCCTGCTGAAGACCGCGGGCGCGCTGTCATGGCTGCTTCCCAACTTGGGAGGGCCCAGCGCACGATGCCGGAAACTTTATGCCGGCATCTTGAAGAGTATGGCCCTCTACGGGGCCCCCATCTGGGAGGACTCCCTCCAGAGGAGGGAGAATGTCGCCGCCTTGCGGGCACCCCAAAGGGCCATAGCCCAGCGGGCGGCGCGTGCCTACCGCACGGTGGGCTTTGCGGCGGCATGTGCTCTGGCCGGCACCCCTCCTTGGGAGCTCGAGGCATGGGTGCTCGCCAGAGTATATGAATGGACGGCGGGGCGGAGGGCGAGAGGCGAACGCCCAGCCCCGGAAGAGCGGGAGGCCGTCCGGCGGGAGGCGAGGGACGCCATTGTTGTCCATTGGACGGCGGACCTTAACACCGCCGCCTTCGGCCGCCGAACACTCGATGCGATTGGGCCGGTCCTGCGAGACTGGCTCGAGCGGTCGCATGGGTTCCTCTCCTTCCGTCTCGTGCAGGTACTATCCGGACACGGTTGCTTCGGATCGTACCTGCACCGAATCGGGCGGGAGGAGACGCCGTCGTGCCACAACTGTGGTGCGGCGGAGGACACGGCGCAGCACACCCTCGAGGTGTGCCCGACGTGGTCCGAGCCACGCCGCAGTCTCATTGCGGTGATCGGACCGGACCTTTCACTCCGCGGTTTGGTTAACGCCATGCTGGAGGATGAGAGGTCGTGGTCGGCGGTCGCCTCCTTCTGTGAATGCGTCATGACCCAGAAGGAGGCTGCGGAGCGCGCGCGGGAGGACGATCCTAACGCGGCGTCGCTCCGAAGGCGGAGGAGGGGTCGAAGAAGACGTCAGTATGACAGTCATCTTCGACTCCTCCCAGGTGGAGGCCAGCAGGCAACGGGCGTGGGGGCAACCTTGCCTGTATTGCACAGGCCTCCACCAGTGTCGGACGGGAATGGCTAGGTTCCCAGCCATTCCCGTAGCCCCCCAGTTAGGGGGGCATGCGGGGCCCGCCAGCTAGGCGGGCATGCGCCGGGAGGGAAGTGGTAGCAAAGGTTGAGCCAGTTTCCCATGACCCTCCCATCACGGCGATGCGGGAATACTGAGTTTTTAGTGGGTATACTGTCACTCTGACAGGAGTCCCACATACCCCGTCTCATCCCCACGAGCGGGCATGCATAAAGCATTTTCTCAGTCAAAAAAAAAAAAAAAAAAAAAAGGTTAGGTTGGGGTGCTCCCTGTCGTTTCGGGTGACACAGGTGCTCTCGGGGCATGGTTGCTTCGGGAAGTACCTGTGTCGCATAAACAGGGAGCCGGACGCTCGGTGTCACCACTGCGTCGACTGTCGGGAGGACACGGCGTGGCACACGCTGGCAGAGTGTGCCGCTTGGACGGAGCCACGCCGTGCCCTCATCTCAGGAGTAGGCAGTGACCTGTCGCTGCCGGCCGTTGTCGACTCGATGGTCGACAGCGAGGAGTCCTGGGACGCGGTGGTGTCCTTCTGCGAAACAGTCATCTCGCAGAAGGAGGCTGCGGAGAGGGAGCGGGAGATCGCTTCTGCTAACCCGATCCGCAGCAGACGCACCGGGCGTCGGCGGAGGGCGGACAACGCCCTCTTCCAGCCCCCCTAAATGGGTCCAGGGGCGACGGACTGGGGAATCCGTCGCCCCCTACTACTTCCTAGGACCCGAGATGGCGGCACGTAGTGTTCCACGCGCGCCTCTCTTTGATGTGGGGGGGAGTTTAACACCTCACTCCCCCCCTATCGCGAGGTGGCCCGCATAGGCGGGCCGGCACTAGTCGGGGATCGCGGAAGACTTACTAGTTCCCGTGATCCCCGGTGTACGTGAGAGACGGAACACCGGGGTGGTTTTAGTCAGTAAGAGTCTGACAGACCCCTCCGCCCTCCCCGGGGCGGAGGACATCCATGAGGATTTCCCCCCGTCATCAAAAAAAAAAAAAAAAAAAAAAAGGTTAGGTTGGGGTGCGGGCAGAAAACCTCCTCGTGTGCCTGACGGCTGCTCGTTCCTTTCGAATACGTTCGGGGGAAAGGGCAGTCGGACGGCCGGTGTATCCTGGGCACGGCCAATAGTCTTTCCACGTCGGAGAGGGTATTGTCTGTGACGAATTTCTGCGTGGGGGGGAGCTTATGCTCCTGGGTCGGTCGTTTAGACCGCCCTACGGTCGCTCACTCCCTCTTCTGCTTACAGAGGATGGGTTGAGTGGGCGTAGGACGTTTCTCCAAGGTGGAGAAACATGGGCGGCGCTCGTTGTGCACTTACCCTGCCAACGGGCTAGCAGCGGGGGATCTGATTCTCCCGACTGCAACCGTCGAAATCGTAATCCGTAACGAGATCATGGTCATGTTTTATGACTCGGAGCGGGACGAGGATCTTGGCTTAATCGCCCGGATCGCGAGGAAGATAACCTCTATAAAAAATTCCTCTAATACCAAGTTTTGGTGTGCGGCGAGGGTATGAATGGCTGAGGAGTAGTGTCATCTGCAGCTTCTTAGTTGCAGCTGGCGCATCAGTCTCAAGCGCACCCCCAGCCAGGGATTGGTGGACCCCCTGGTTGGGTTACAAATGTACACTTACCTAGGGACAGGGGGTAACCCTAGGTGGACTTTTTATATCCCCCACACTCGTGGGAATCATATGGATACCAATTTTTTAAAAACAACCTTTGAGAAGACGCCGATCGTTTTGGTCGAGCGGATAAGTGGGGGTGCTGTGTCGGAGTCCGACACTGCAACCGAGAAGATGGCGAGCGTGGCGAGCGTTAGTTCGCAGCGCTCAAGAGCTACGGAGGGGATGTCTTCCCCCAAAGGAAGGAGGAAGCGCTCGCCACGCTCCCATAGCGTGGAAATGCCGGCCGCTAAGGTGGCAACGGGCGGAAGTGGGCGAGGTCGAGCAGTGGCAAGCCGAGCATCTGCTCGTTTGTCGGAGTGCGGTGGGCGGTCTGGGTCGAAATCCCGACCAAGTACGCCGGCTCCGTTGCAGAATGCGGTAAGCGTTGAGAGCGTGGGCAGCGACTCCGAGCCCGCGTTCTCAGACGTCGGCGAGGGCTTGCTGCTGCCCTCAAACAAGGCGGAGGCCAATGCGGCTAAGCGGGCGCAGCGAAAGGCCAGAGCGGCTGACGAGGTCGAAGAGCTGGCCCGTCAGTTGCGGGAGCGGCGCTCTGCCCGGATGGCTGCCGGGGGGAGCCCATCGGCGGTGGCGCTCAGTCGCCAAGTTTTGGACGGCGTGGGCGTTGTCCTTCAGGTTGCCACTAAATCCGGCAACTTGAAGGGCACGTTCACGCGTGCTCTTAAGGAGGCGGCCGACGGTATAAAAGAGGCCGTCGAGGTCCTCCAGAGTCGTTCGACTACGGAGGAGACGGCGAAGCTGTGGGACGAGAACCGCCGTCTCCAAGCCGAGTTGGAGGACCTCAAGCGTCAGTTTGCCGCTCAGAGGGCAGCTCCCACGGCCACCGGATCAGCGGTCCCGCCGTCGCCTTCATCGTCGACCTCAGTATCGGCCGCTGCACTTGCGAATGCGGAGGTCGAGAAGATCGCTCGCATCTGCATGATGCAGTGCGGGCAAATGGTCGGGGCTCGGCTCGAGGCTATCGAGGCGAACTTGCGTACTGGCCGGATCCCCACCGTGGGACCTCGAGGCGAAGGTACTCGCGTCGCTGCATCGGTGGCGCGAGGACTCGAGGGCGCGGGGCGAGTGGCTGACGCCGCGACATTTGGAGTTGCGTCGGTCACAGCTTCGCGCAGCCCTGGTGGTGGAATGGCGGGACAGGCTTTCACGCCCTACCGCCGGCTCCGCCACCATCGGGGCGATCCGGCCAGTACTCGAGCGCTGGCTCGGGAGGAGGCACGGCTCCCTGTCGTTTCGGGTGACACAGGTGCTCTCGGGGCATGGTTGCTTCGGGAAGTACCTGTGTCGCATAAACAGGGAGCGGCACGCAGTGTTCCAAGCGCGCCTCTCTTTGATGTGGGGGGGAGTTTAACACCTCACTCCCCCCCTATCGCGAGGTGGCTCGCATAGGCGGGCCGGCACTAGTCGGGGATCGCGGAAGACTTACTAGTTCCCGTGATCCCTGGCGTAAGTGGGAGACGGAACACCGGGGTGGTTTTAGTCAGTAAGAGTCTGACAGACCCCTCCGCCCTCCCCGGGGCGGAGGACATCCATGAGGATTTCCCCCCGTCATCAAAAAAAAAAAAAAAAAAAAAGGTTAGGTTTTTTCGGGGATCGCGGAAGACTTACTAGTTCCCGTGATCCCCGGCGTAAGTGAGAGACGGAACACCGGGGTGGTTTTAGTCAGTAAGAGTCTGACAGACCCCTCCGCCCTCCCCGGGGCGGAGGAGATCCATGAGGATTTCCCCCCGTAATCAAAAAAAAAAAAAAAAAAAAAAAAGGTTAGGTTAGGTTTCCCCCCCTATCGCGAGGTGGCCCGCATAGGCGGGCCGGCACTAGCCGGGGATCGCGGAAGACTTACTAGTTCCCGTGATCCCCGGCGTAAGTGAGAGACGGAACACCGGGGTGGTTTTAGTCAGTAAGAGTCTGACAGACCCCTCCGCCCTCCCCGGGGCGGAGGACATCCATGAGGATTTCCCCCCGTAATCAAAAAAAAAAAAAAAAGGTTAGGTTAGGTTAGGTTGGGGTGCGGGCAGAAAACCTCCTCGTGTGCCTGACGGCTGCTCGTTCCTTTCGAATACGTTCGGGGGAAAGGGCAGTCGGATGGCCGGTGCATCCTGGGCACGGCCAATAGTCTTTCCACGTCGGAGAGGGTATTGTCTGTGGCGAATTTCTGCGTGGGGGGGAGCTTATGCTCCTGGGTCGGTCGATTAGACCGCCCTACGGTCGCTCACTCCCTCTTCTGCTTACAGAGGATGGGTTGAGTGGGCGTAGGAGGTTTCTCCAAGGTGGAGAAACATGGGCGGCGCTCGTTGTGCACTTACCCTGCCAACGGGCTAGCAGCGGGGGATCTGATTCTCCCGACTGTAACCGTCGAAATCGTAATCCGTAACGAGATCATGGTCATGTTTTATGACTCGGAGCGGGACGAGGATCTTGGCTTAATCGCCCGGATCGCGAGGAAGAGAACCTCTATAAAAAAATCCTCTAATACCAAGTTTTGGTGTGCGGCGAGGGTATGAATGGCTGAGGAGTAGTGTCATCTGCAGCTTCTTAGTTGCAGGTGGCGCATCAGTCTCAAGCGCACCCCCAGCCAGGGATTGGTGGACCCCCTGGTTGGGAAACAAATGTACACTTACCTAGGGACAGGGGGTTACCCTAGGCGGACTTTTTATATCCCCCACACTCGTGGGAATCTAATGGATTTTGAAAACGAAAAAATTTTGAAGTTGCCGATCGTTTTGGTCGATCGGATGAGTGTGGGTGCAATGTCGGATTCCGACATTGCATCCGAAAAAATGGCTAGCGTGACGAGCGTGAGCTCGGAGCGCGAGCAGGCTGAAGGGAGTATGGCTGGGCGTCCCTCCAAGGGAAGGAGGAAGCGCTCGCCACGCTCCCACAGTGAGGAAAACCTGCCGGCCGCTAAAGTGCCAACAGGCAGGAGCAGGCGAGGTCGCGCAGCGGCAAGTGGAGCCTCTGCTCGTTTGCCGGAGCGGGATCGTTCCGTATCGGTGTCCCAGCCCGAAACACCTGCCCCGGTGGAGCACGCGAAAAGCGTGGAGAGTGTGGACTCCGTGTCCACGATGTCGGACCTCGACGATGGCCTTCTGCTGGGGTCCAACAAGGCCGAGGCCAATGCTGCCAAACGGGCGCAGCGCAAAGCCAGAGCCGCTGACGAGGTGGAAGAGTTGGCCCGTCAGTTGCGGGAGCGGCGCTCAGCCCGGATGGCTGCCGGGGAGAGCCCATCGGCGGTGGCGCTCAGTCGCCAGGTTTTGGACGGCGTGGGCGTTGTCCTTCAGGTTGCCACTAAATCCGGCAACTTGAAGGGCACGTTCACGCGTGCCCTTAAGGAAGCGGCTGACGGCATTAAAGAGGCCGTCGAGGTCCTCCAGAGTCGGTCGAGCACTGAGGAGACGGCGAAGCTGTGGGAAGAGAACCGCCGTCTCCAAGCCGAGTTGGAGGACCTCAAGCGACAGTTTGCCGCCCAGAGGGCAGCTCCCGTGGCCACTGGATCTCCGGTCCCATTGTCGGCCCCATCAACGGCCCCATCATCGGCCCCTGCGCTTGCAGATGCGGAGGTCGAGAAGATTGCTCGCATCTGCATGATGCAGTGCGGGCAAATGGTGGGGGCTCGACTGGAGGCTATAGAGGCAAGGCTACTCCCGGCCGAAACCCTCCGCCCACCGCTCGCTGCTGACAAGCAAAGGTTAGTTGGCACCGCCAAACAATCTGTGAAGGCCAAGTCTGCGCCTACTTCCCGGACGGCCGCTGTCCCGGCGATCGCGTCCGTTCCGACTTCCCAGACGGCCGGTCCCGCGGCGACCGCTTCCGGGCCCTCTACGGAGGCCTGGACAACGGTCGTCAAGCGGGGACGCAAGAAGAAGAAGAAGGCAGCGCCGCCTCCAGTCACTGCGGCATCTTCTTCGAAGAGGGCCCAGAGGCCGCCTAGGCCGCGAGCCCCACGCTCCGCGGCTGTGGTTATTACACTGCAGCCCGGAGCGGTCGAAAGGGGCGTGTCCTATAAGTCGGTCCTGACGGAGGCCAAAGCCAAAGTCGCTTTCCCCGACCTTGGCATAACGTCGGGCGTCGGGTTTAGGACGGCGATTACGGGGGCTCGGCTGCTAGAGGTGCCGGGTGCCTCTAGCGGGGAGAAGGCGGACATCCTGGCCGCCAAGCTGAGGGAGGTCCTCAACCCCGAGGACGTTCGAGTGTCCAGGCCAATGAAGACATCCGAGCTGCGAGTCGACGGCCTGGACGACTCGACGACTCCGGCTGAGGTTGTGGCAGCCATCGCCAAAGCCGGAGGATGTCCGCCTGAGGACGTGCGCACGGGCGACATCCGAACCGGCGCTTCCGGTCTCGGAGCCATCTGGGTGCGGTGCCCAGTGTCGGCGGCAAACAAAGTCGCCGACGGTGGGCGCCTGTTGGTGGGCTGGGTTGCAGCGAGAGTCAAGCTGCTGCAACCCAGAGCGCTACGGTGCTACCGCTGCCTGGACATTGGGCATGTCCGGGCAGGGTGCACCGCCGAAATAGACCGCAGCGAGCAATGCTTTCGCTGCGGTAAGACTGGCCATAAGTCCGCCCAGTGCACAGCGGCGCCAAACTGCAGCCTCTGTACAGCTGCAGGGAGGCCCGCTGGGCACAGGGCGGGTGGAAGAGCCTGTGGCGCACCCACCACACAGAAGAAGAAGAGGAGAGGCACCAAGGCTGCCGGGGGCTCTTTACCCCCCCCTCAGCCTGGGTGCCCTACGGCCGACTCCCGGCCCAGTGATGGTGCGACGGAGGGAATGGACTGCGCATAATGGCGCCTTACCATTTCCTCCAGGGCAACATCAACCACGCTGCCAGAGCTCAGGATCTATTGATCCAGAGCATGGCAGAGTGGTCGATTGACGTGGCTGTGGTCGCCGAGCCGTATTTTGTCCCCCCCAGAGATAACTGGGTGGGAGACCTAGACGGCTCGGTGGCCATCATCGGCGGGGCTCTCGTCAACCCGTCCCGAGGTCGCGGTTGGGTGGCCGCCCTCGCGGACGGCATTGGCATTGTTGGGGCGTATTTCTCGCCCAACAAGAGCCTCGCCGACTTCGAGAACTTCCTTGTCGAGTTGGGGGCCGTCGTAGGCCGACTCCACCCTCGCCCCGTGCTGTTACTAGGGGATCTCAACGCCAAGTCTTCGGCGTGGGGATCCCCGGTGACCGATGCTAGGGGTGAGGCGCTGGAGGAGTGGGTGGTCACGACTGGCCTGGTCGTCCTAAACCGGGGCTCGGTATACACGTGCGTGCGGCAGCGGGGCGGTTCGATCGTGGACGTATCGTTCGCTAGCCCTGCTGTCGCGAGCCGTGTCCGCGACTGGCGTGTCGCGGTGGAGGTGGAGACGTTGTCGGATCACAGATATATCCGCTTCGACGTCTCCGCCCAGACCGCAGGCGGCCGCAGTCCATCGGCCCCGCGAACGGACGGCCCGCGCTGGGCGCGTAAGCGTATCGACAGGGAAGTTCTCGAGGAGGCCGCTATTGTCCAGGCCTGGATCCGGGAGTCGGCGACGGTTGGACCCGTCGACGTCGAAGAGGAGGCGCTGTGGTTTCGCGGGGCGATGACGCAAATCAGCGACGCGTCCATGCCCCGCGTCCACACGCAATCGGGAAGGCGCCAGGTGTACTGGTGGTCTGCCGAGATCGCGCGACTACGTGTCGAGTGCGTGGCGGTCAGACGCCAGTACACCCGATACCGGAGGCGACGTCGTCGGGTCCCTGACGAAGAAGCCGCGCTGTATGAGGTGTACCGCGCGGCTAAGGAGGCTCTGTGGCTGGCCATCGGCGAAGCGAGGACGCGAGCCAGGGAGGAGATGTTGGAGACTCTCGACGGAGATCCGTGGGGGCGCCCGTATCGTGCGGTTCGAGGGAAACTTCGAGCCGCGGCGCCTCCACTCACGGAGAGTCTCCAACCCGAGCTGCTGGAAGATGTGGTCGCGGCGCTCTTCCCGGCTAGAGCGGAGCACACTCCGCCGCCGATGGCTTTGCCCACAGCCGCAGAGCCTACCGAAGAGGTCGCCATCAACGTCCCAGAGGTGACACAGCCAGAGATGAGGGCGGCCGTGATGCGGCTCCGGGCCAAGAACGTGGCTCCGGGGCCCGATGGTATTCACGGCATAGTGCTAGCCCTCGCTCTGAAGGAGCTAGAGCCCCAACTGAGAGGACTCTACACCGCGTGCCTTGAGCAGGGCCAGTTTCCCACTTTGTGGAAATCTGGTCGTCTGGTCTTGCTCAAGAAGATGGGGCGCCCCGCGGACTCGCCGTCCGCGTACAGGCCCATAGTGCTGCTCGACGAGGTGGGTAAGATGTTTGAGCGGATTATCGCCGCCCGCCTCGTCGGCCACTTAAGCAGGGAGGGGCCTGACCTCGCCGAGAGCCAGTTCGGCTTTCGGCACGGGCGCTCCACCATCCACGCGATATCGCGGGTGAGAGTCCTGGCGGAGGAAGCTGTGTCCCGGGGCGGGGTGATGTTGGCGGTGTCCTTGGACATTTCCAACGCCTTCAACACCCTGCCCTGGAGCTGCATCCGGGAGGCACTGCAGTATCATCGGGTGCCTCCGTACCTCCGCCGCATCGTTGGGGCCTATCTGGCGGATAGGTGTGTCACCTACATGGGACGTGATGGCGGAAACCAGCGTCGCATGTCGTGCGGTGTTCCACAGGGTTCGGTCGTGGGACCGCTCCTGTGGAACATCGGGTACGACTGGGTGCTGAGGGGCGAGCTCCAGCCGGGCGTGGACCTGACGTGTTATGCAGATGACACGCTGGTCACGGCCCGGGGGAGCTCGTACAGGGAGGCAGCGTTGCTGGCGACGGCTGTGGTGTCACAGGTGGTGACCCGCATACGGCGTCTTGGCCTGGAGGTGGCCCTCAATAAGTCGGAGGCCATGGTGTTTCATGGCCCCCGGCGGGCGCCGCCGCCGGGATCACACATCGTGGTCGGGGGGTCCCGAATTGCTGTCGAGTCCACCATGAAGTATTTAGGATTGGTGCTCGACAGCCGGTGGGACTTCGGACCCCACTTCCAGCGGCTGGCGCCCAAGTTGTTGGGCGCGGCTGGGGCGCTGTCAACGCTGCTTCCCAATCTGGGGGGCCCGAGCGCCGCCTGTAGGCGGCTCTACGTGGGGATCGTGCGATCGATGGCCCTGTATGGGGCCCCGATCTGGGCGGCTGACCTGACGGCCGGCAGCATCGCTGTCCTGCGGAAACCGCAGCGAGCTATGGCCGTCAGAGTCATAAGGGGATATCGCACGATCTCCTACGAGGCGGCTTGCGTACTGGCCGGATCCCCACCGTGGGACCTCGAGGCGAAGGTACTCGCGTCGCTGCATCGGTGGCGCGAGGACTCGAGGGCGCGGGGCGAGTGGCTGACGCCGCGACATTTGGAGTTGCGTCGGTCACAGCTTCGCGCAGCCCTGGTGGCGGAATGGCGGGACAGGCTTTCACGCCCTACCGCCGGCTCCGCCACCATCGGGGCGATCCGGCCAGTACTCGAGCGCTGGCTCGGGAGGAGGCACGGCTCCCTGTCGTTTCGGGTGACACAGGTGCTCTCGGGGCATGGTTGCTTCGGGAAGTACCTGTGTCGCATAAACAGGGAGCCGGACGCTCGGTGTCACCACTGCGTCGACTGTCGGGAGGACACGGCGTGGCACACGCTGGCAGAGTGTGCCGCTTGGACGGAGCCGCGCCGTGCCCTCGTCTCAGGAGTAGGCAGTGACCTGTCGCTGCCGGCCGTTGTCGACTCGATGGTCGACAGCGAGGAGTCCTGGGACGCGGTGGTGTCCTTCTGCGAAACAGTCATCTCGCAGAAGGAGGCTGCGGAGAGGGAGCGGGAGATTGCTTCAGCTAACCCGATCCGCAGCAGACGCACCGGGCGTCGGCGGAGGGCGGACAACGCCCTCTTCCAGCCCCCCTAAATGGGTCCAGGGGCGACGGACTGGGGAATCCGTCGCCCCCTACTTCTTAGGACCCGAGATGGCGGCGCGTAGTGTTCCACGCGCGCCTCTCATTGATGTGGGGGGGAGTTTAACACCTCACTCCCCCCTATCGCGAGGTGGCCCGCATTGGCGGGCCGGCACTAGTCGGGGATCGCGGAAGACTTACTAGTTCCCGTGATCCCCGGCGTAAGTGAGAGACGGAACACCGGGGTGGTTTTAGTCAGTAAGAGTCTGACAGACCCCTCCGCCCTCCCCGGGGCGGAGGAGATCCATGAGGATTTCCCCCCGTAATCAAAAAAAAAAAAAAGGTTAGGTTAGGTTAGGTTAGGTTTCTCGTATAAGGCGGTCCTATTAGAGGCCAAAGCCAAAGTCGCGCTCCCCGAACTTGGCATATCGTCCGGCCTAAGATGTAGGCCGGCGATTACGGGGGCGCGGCTGCTGGAGGTGCCGGGTGCTTCGAGCGGCGAGAAGGCGGACATTCTGGCCGCCAAGCTGAGGGAGGTCCTCAACCCAGAGGACGTTCGAGTGTCCAGGCCGATAAAGACCGCTGAGCTGCGAGTCGACGGCCTGGACGACTCCACCACCCCGGCTGAGGTTGTGGCGGCCATTGCCAGAACCGGAGGATGTCCGCCTGATGATGTGCGGGTGGGCGAGATTCGCACTGACGCTTCCGGGCTCGGGGTCGTTTGGGTGCGGTGCCCAGTGGCGGCGGGCAATAAAATTGCTGATGGTGGACGACTCTTGGTCGGGTGGGTTGCAGCAAGGGTCAAACTGCTGCAACCCAGGGCGCTGCGGTGCTATCGGTGCCTGGACATTGGGCATGTCCGGGCGAGGTGCACCGCTGCTATAGACCGCAGCGAGCAATGTTTTCGCTGCGGTCTACCCGGCCATAAATCCGCCCAGTGCACAGCGGCACCAAACTGCAGCCTCTGTACAGCTGCAGGGAGGCCCGCTGGGCACAGGGCGGGTGGAAGAGCTTGTGGCGCACCCACCACAAAGAAGAAGAGAAGGAGAGGCACCAAGGCTGCCGGGGGCTCTTTACCCCCCCCTCAGCCTGGGTGCCCTACGGCCGACTCCCGGCCCAGTGATGGTGCGGAAATGGACTGCGCTTAATGGCGCCTTACCATTTCCTCCAGGGCAACATCAACCACGCTGCCAGAGCTCAGGATCTATTGATCCAGAGCATGGCAGAGTGGTCGATTGACGTGGCTGTGGTCGCCGAGCCGTATTTTGTCCCCCCCAGGGATAACTGGGTGGGAGACCTAGACGGCTTGGTGGCCATCATCGGCAGGGCTCTCGTCAACCCGTCCCGAGGTCGCGGTTGGGTGGCCGCCCTCGCGGACGGCATTGGCATTGTTGGAGCGTATTTCTCGCCCAACAAGAGCCTCGCCGACTTCGAGAACTTCCTTGTCGAGTTGGGGGCCGTCGTAGGCCGACTCCACCCTCGCCCCGTGCTGTTACTAGGAGATCTCAACGCCAAGTCTTCGGCGTGGGGATCTCCGGTGACCGATGCTAGGGGTGAGGTGTTGGAGGAGTGGGTGGTCACGACTGGCCTGGTCGTCCTAAACCGGGGCTCGGTATACACGTGCGTGCGGCAGCGGGGCGGTTCGATCGTAGACGTATCGTTCGCTAGCCCTGCTGTCGCGAGCCTTGTCCGCGACTGGCGTGTCGCCGTGGAGGTGGAGACGTTGTCGGATCACAGATATATCCGCTTCGACGTCTCTGCCCAGACCACTGGCGGCCGCAGCCCATCGGCCCCGCGAACGGACGGCCCGCGCTGGGCGCGTAAGCGCATCGACAGGGAAGTTCTCGAGGAGGCCGCTGTTGTCCAGGCCTGGAACCGGGAGTCGGCGACGGTTGGACCCGTCGACGTCGAAGAGGAGGCGCTGTGGTTTCGCGGGGCGATGACGCAAATCAGCGACGCGTCCATGCCCCGCGTCCACACGCAATCAGGAAGGCGCCAGGTGTACTGGTGGTCTGCCGAGATCGCTCGACTACGTGTAGAGTGCGTGGCGGTCAGACGCCAGTACACCCGATACCGGAGGCGACGTCGTCGGGTCCCTGACGAAGAAGCCGCGCTGTATGAGGTGTACCGCGCGGCTAAGGAGGCTCTGTGGCTGGCCATCGGCGAAGCGAGGACGCGAGCCAGGGAGGAGATGTTGGAGACTCTCGACGGAGATCCGTGGGGGCGCCCGTATCGTGCGGTTCGAGGGAAACTTCGAGCCGCGGCGCCTCCACTCACGGAGAGTCTCCAACCCGAGCTGTTGGAAGATGTGGTCGCAGCGCTCTTCCCGGCTAGAGCGGAGCACACTCCGCCGCCGATGGCTTTGCCCACAGCCGCAGAGCCTACCGAAGAGGTCGCCATCAGCGTCCCAGAGGTGACACAGCCAGAGATGAGGGCGGCCGTGATACGGCTCCGGGCCAAGAACGTGGCTCCGGGGCCCGATGGTATTCACGGCATAGTGCTAGCCCTCGCTCTGAAGGAGCTAGAGCCCCAACTGAGAGGACTCTACACCGCGTGCCTTGAGCAGGGCCAGTTTCCCACTTTGTGGAAATCTGGTCGTCTGGTCCTGCTCAAGAAGGTGGGGCGCCCCGCGGACTCGCCGTCCGCGTACAGGCCCATAGTGCTGCTCGACGAGGTGGGTAAGATGTTTGAGCGGATTATCGCCGCCCGCCTCGTCGGCCACTTAAGCAGGGAGGGGCCTGACCTCGCCGAGAGCCAGTTCGGCTTTCGGCACGGGCGCTCCACCATCCACGCGATATCGCGGGTGAGAGTCCTGGCGGAGGAAGCTGTGTCCCGGGGCGGGGTGATGTTGGCGGTGTCCTTGGACATTTCCAACGCCTTCAACACCCTGCCCTGGAGCTGCATTCGGGAGGCACTGCGGTACCATCGGGTGCCCCCGTACCTCCGCCGCATCGTTGGGGCCTATCTGGCGGATAGGTGTGTCACCTACATGGGACGTGATGGCGGAAACCAGCGCCGCATGTCGTGCGGTGTTCCACAGGGTTCGGTCGTGGGACCGCTCCTGTGGAACATCGGGTACGACTGGGTGCTGAGGGGCGAGCTCCAGCCGGGCGTGGACCTTACGTGTTATGCAGATGACACGCTGGTCACGGCCCGGGGGAGCTCGTACAGGGAGGCAGCGTTGCTGGCGACGGCTGCGGTGTCACAGGTGGTGACCCGCATACGGCGTCTTGGCCTGGAGGTGGCCCTCAACAAGTCGGAGGCCATGGTCTTTCATGGCCCCCGGCGGGCGCCGCCGCCGGGATCACACATCGTGGTCGGGGGGTCCCGAATTGCTGTCGAGTCCACCATGAAGTATCTGGGATTGGTGCTCGACAGCCGGTGGGATTTCGGACCCCACTTCCAGCGGCTGGCGCCCAAGTTGTTGGGCGCGGCTGGGGCGCTGTCAACGCTGCTTCCCAATCTGGGGGGCCCGAGCGCCGCCTGTAGGCGGCTCTACGTGGGGATCGTGCGGTCGATGGCCCTGTATGGGGCCCCGATCTGGGCGGCTGACCTGACGGCCGGCAGCATCGCTGTCTTGCGGAAACCGCAGCGAGCTATGGCCGTCAGAGTCATCAGGGGGTATCGCACGATCTCCTACGAGGCGGCTTGCGTACTGGCCGGATCCCCACCGTGGGACCTCGAGGCGAAGGTACTCGCGTCGCTACATCGGTGGCGCGAGGACTCGAGGGCGCGGGGCGAGTGGCTGACGCCGCGACATTTGGAGTTGCGTCGGTCACAGCTTCGCGCAGCCCTGGTGGCGGAATGGCGGGACAGGCTTTCACGCCCTACCGCCGGCTCCGCCACCATCGGGGCGATCCGGCCAGTACTCGAGCGCTGGCTCGGGAGGAGGCACGGCTCCCTGTCGTTTCGGGTGACACAGGTGCTCTCGGGGCATGGTTGCTTCGGGAAGTACCTGTGTCGCATAAACAGGGAGCCGGACGCTCGGTGTCACCACTGCGTCGACTGTCGGGAGGACACGGCGTGGCACACGCTGGCAGAGTGTGCCGCTTGGACGGAGCCACGCCGTGCCCTCATCTCAGGAGTAGGCAGTGATCTGTCGCTGCCGGCCGTTGTCGACTCGATGGTCGACAGCGAGGAGTCCTGGGACGCGGTGGTGTCCTTCTGCGAAACAGTCATTTCGCAGAAGGAGGCTGCGGAGAGGGAGCGGGAGATTGCTTCAGCTAACCCGATCCGCAGCAGACGCACCGGGCGTCGGCGGAGGGCGGACAACGCCCTCTTCCAGCCCCCCTAAATGGGTCCAGGGGCGACGGACTGGGGAATCCGTCGCCCCCTACTTCTTAGGACCCGAGATGGCGGCGCGTAGTGTTCCACGCGCGCCTCTCATTGATGTGGGGGGGAGTTTAACACCTCACTCCCC
Source organism: Polymixis flavicincta (assembly GCA_949987655.1). Lineage (NCBI taxonomy): Eukaryota > Metazoa > Arthropoda > Insecta > Lepidoptera > Noctuidae > Polymixis > Polymixis flavicincta. Next base: position 42,590 of record OX465171.1, on the reverse strand, counting down.
CCTATCGCGAGGTGGCCCGCATAGGCGGGCCGGCACTAGTCGGGGATCGCGGAAGACTCAATAGTTCCCGTGATCCCCGGTGTACGTGAGAGACGGAACACCGGGGTGGTTTTAGTCAGTAAGAGTCTGACAGACCCCTCCGCCCTCCCCGGGGCGGAGGACATCCATGAGGATTTCCCCCCGTCATCAAAAAAAAAAGGTTAGGTTAGGTTAGGTTGGGGTGCGGGCAGAAAACCTCCTCGTGTGCCTGACGGCTGCTCGTTCCTTTCGAATACGTTCGGGGGAAAGGGCAGTCGGACGGCCGGTGCATCCTGGGCACGGCCAATAGCCTTTCCACGTCGGAGAGGGTATTGTCTGTGGCGAATTTCTGCGTGGGGGGGAGCTTATGCTCCTGGGTCGGTCGTTTAGACCGCCCTACGGTCGCTCACTCCCTCTTCTGCTTACAGAGGATGGGTTGAGTGGGCGTAGGACGTTTCTCCAAGGTGGAGAAACATGGGCGGCGCTCGTTGTGCACTTACCCTGCCAACGGGCTAGCAGCGGGGGATCTGATTCTCCCGACTGCAACCGTCGAAATCGTAATCCGTAACGAGATCATGGTCATGTTTTATGACTCGGAGCGGGACGAGGATCTTGGCTTAATCGCCCGGATCGCGAGGAAGATAACCTCTATAAAAAATTCCTCTAATACCAAGTTTTGGTGTGCGGCGAGGGTATGAATGGCTGAGGAGTAGTGTCATCTGCAGCTTCTTAGTTGCAGCTGGCGCATCAGTCTCAAGCGCACCCCCAGCCAGGGATTGGTGGACCCCCTGGTTGGGTTACAAATGTACACTTACCTAGGGACAGGGGGTAACCCTAGGTGGACTTTTTATATCCCCCACACTCGTGGGAATCATATGGATACCAATTTTTTAAAAACAACCTTTGAGAAGACGCCGATCGTTTTGGTCGAGCGGATAAGTGGGGGTGCTGTGTCGGAGTCCGACACTGCAACCGAGAAGATGGCGAGCGTGGCGAGCGTTAGTTCGCAGCGCTCAAGAGCTACGGAGGGGATGTCTTCCCCCAAAGGAAGGAGGAAGCGCTCGCCACGCTCCCATAGCGTGGAAATGCCGGCCGCTAAGGTGGCAACGGGCGGAAGTGGGCGAGGTCGAGCAGTGGCAAGCCGAGCATCTGCTCGTTTGTCGGAGTGCGGTGGGCGGTCTGGGTCGAAATCCCGACCAAGTACGCCGGCTCCGTTGCAGAATGCGGTAAGCGTTGAGAGCGTGGGCAGCGACTCCGAGCCCGCGTTCTCAGACGTCGGCGAGGGCTTGCTGCTGCCCTCAAACAAGGCGGAGGCCAATGCGGCTAAGCGGGCGCAGCGAAAGGCCAGAGCGGCTGACGAGGTCGAAGAGCTGGCCCGTCAGTTGCGGGAGCGGCGCTCTGCCCGGATGGCTGCCGGGGGGAGCCCATCGGCGGTGGCGCTCAGTCGCCAAGTTTTGGACGGCGTGGGCGTTGTCCTTCAGGTTGCCACTAAATCCGGCAACTTGAAGGGCACGTTCACGCGCGCTCTTAAGGAGGCGGCCGACGGTATAAAAGAGGCCGTCGAGGTCCTCCAGAGTCGTTCGACTACGGAGGAGACGGCGAAGCTGTGGGACGAGAACCGCCGTCTCCAAGCCGAGTTGGAGGACCTCAAGCGTCAGTTTGCCGCTCAGAGGGCAGCTCCCACGGCCACCGGATCAGCGGTCCCGCCGTCGCCTTCATCGTCGACCTCAGTATCGGCCGCTGCACTTGCGGATGCGGAGGTCGAGAAGATCGCTCGCATCTGCATGATGCAGTGCGGGCAAATGGTCGGGGCTCGGCTCGAGGCTATCGAGGCGAGGTTGCTGCCGGCCGAAACTCTGCGGCCACCGCTTGCCGCAGATACCCGGAAGGCGGCTGAGTCCGCCAAATCGGGTTCGACGGCCGTGGCTGCTGAACCAAGCGGGTCCGGGAAGGGTGCCAGCAAGCCAAAGAAGGTCAAGGCGCCCAAGCCTGGGCCCACCTCTCAGACGGCCGGTCCCCCGGCGACCGCTTCTGGGCCTTCTACGGAGGCCTGGACAACGGTCGTCAAGCGGGGACGCAAGAAAAAGAAGAAGGCAGCGCCGCCTCAAGTCACTGTGGCACCGCCACCGGCTTCTTCGAAGAGGACCCAGAGGCCGCCTAGGCCGAGAGCCCCACGCTCCGCGGCTGTGGTTATTACACTGCAGCCCGGAGCCGCCGAAAGGGGCGTCTCGTACAAGTCGGTCCTGACGGAGGCCAAAGCCAAAGTCGCTTTCCCCGACCTTGGCATAACGTCGGGCGTCGGGTTTAGGACGGCGATGACGGGTGCTCGGCTGCTAGAGGTGCCGGGTGCTTCTAGCGGAGAAAAGGCGGACATCCTGGCCGCCAAATTGAGGGAGGTCCTCAACCCCGAGGACGTTCGAGTGTCCAGGACAATGAAGACCGCCGAGCTGCGAGTCGACGGCCTGGACGACTCGACGACTCCGGCTGAGGTTGTGGCAGCCATCGCCAAAGCCGGAGGATGTCCGCCTGAGGACGTGCGCACGGGCGACATCCGAACCGGCGCTTCCGGTCTCGGAGCCATCTGGGTGCGGTGCCCAGTGTCGTCGGCAAACAAAGTCGCCGACGGTGGGCGCCTGTTGGTGGGCTGGGTTGCAGCGAGAGTCAAGCTGCTGCAACCCAGAGCGCTACGGTGCTACCGCTGCCTGGACATTGGGCATGTCCGGGCAGGGTGCACCGCCGAAATAGACCGCAGCGAGCAATGCTTTCGCTGCGGTAAGACTGGCCATAAGTCCGCCCAGTGCACAGCGGCGCCAAACTGCAGCCTCTGTACAGCTGCAGGGAGGCCCGCTGGGCACAGGGCGGGTGGAAGAGCCTGTGGCGCACCCACCACACAGAAGAAGAAGAGGAGAGGCACCAAGGCTGCCGGGGGCTCTTTACCCCCCCCTCAGCCTGGGTGCCCTACGGCCGACTCCCGGCCCAGTGATGGTGCGACGGAGGGAATGGACTGCGCATAATGGCGCCTTACCATTTCCTCCAGGGCAACATCAACCACGCTGCCAGAGCTCAGGATCTATTGATCCAGAGCATGGCAGAGTGGTCGATCGACGTGGCTGTGGTCGCCGAGCCGTATTTCGTTCCCCCCAGGGATAACTGGGTGGGAGACCTAGACGGCTCGGTGGCCATCATCGGCGGGGCTCTCGTCAACCCGTCCCGAGGTCGCGGTTGGGTGGCCGCCCTCGCGGACGGCATTGGCATTGTTGGGGCGTATTTCTCGCCCAACAAGAGCCTCGCCGACTTCGAGAACTTCCTTGTCGAGTTGGGGGTCGTCGTAGGCCAACTCCACCCTCGCCCCGTGCTGTTACTAGGGGATCTCAACGCCAAGTCTTCGGCGTGGGGATCCCCGGTGACCGATGCTAGGGGTGAGGCGCTGGAGGAGTGGGTGGTCACGACTGGCCTGGTCGTCCTAAACCGGGGCTCGGTGTACACGTGCGTGCGGCAGCGGGGCGGTTCGATCGTGGACGTATCGTTCGCTAGCCCTGCTGTCGCGAGCCGTGTCCGCGACTGGCGTGTCGCGGTGGAGGTGGAGACGTTGTCGGATCACAGATATATCCGCTTCGACGTCTCCGCCCAGACCGCAGGCGGCCGCAGTCCATCGGCCCCGCGAACGGACGGCCCGCGCTGGGCGCGTAAGCGCATCGACAGGGAAGTTCTCGAGGAGGCCGCTATTGTCCAGGCCTGGATCCGGGAGTCGGCGACGGTTGGACCCGTCGACGTCGAAGAGGAGGCGCTGTGGTTTCGCGGGGCGATGACGCAAATCAGCGACGCGTCCATGCCCCGCGTCCACACGCAATCGGGAAGGCGCCAGGTGTACTGGTGGTCTGCCGAGATCGCGCGATTACGTGTCGAGTGCGTGGCGGTCAGACGCCAGTACACCCGATACCGGAGGCGACGTCGTCGGGTCCCTGACGAAGAAGCCGCGCTGTATGAGGTGTACCGCGCGGCTAAGGAGGCTCTGTGGTTGGCCATCGGCGAAGCGAGGACGCGAGCCAGGGAGGAGATGTTGGAGACTCTCGACGGAGATCCGTGGGGGCGCCCGTATCGTGCGGTTCGAGGGAAACTTCGAGCCGTGGCGCCTCCACTCACGGAGAGTCTTCAACCCGAGCTGCTGGAAGATGTGGTCGCAGCGCTCTTCCCGGCTAGAGCGGAGCACACTCCGCCGCCGATGGCTTTGCCCACAGCCGCAGAGCCTACCGAAGAGGTCGCCATCAACGTCCCAGAGGTGACACAGCCAGAGATGAGGGCGGCCGTGATGCGGCTCCGGGCCAAGAACGTGGCTCCGGGGCCCGATGGTATTCACGGCATCGTGCTAGCCCTCGCTCTGAAGGAGCTAGAGCCCCAACTGAGAGGACTCTACACCGCGTGCCTTGAGCAGGGCCAGTTTCCCACTTTGTGGAAAGCTGGTCGTCTGGTCTTGCTCAAGAAGGTGGGGCGCCCCGCGGACTCGCCGTCCGCGTACAGGCCCATAGTGCTGCTCGACGAGGTGGGTAAGATGTTTGAGCGGATTATCGCCGCCCGCCTCGTCGGCCACTTAAGCAGAGAGGGGCCTGACCTAGCCGAGAGCCAGTTTGGCTTTCGGCACGGGCGCTCCACCATCCACGCGATATCGCGGGTGAGAGTCCTGGCGGAGGAAGCTGTGTCCCGGGGTGGGGTGATGTTGGCGGTGTCCTTGGACATTTCCAATGCCTTCAACACCCTGCCCTGGAGCTGCATCCGGGAGGCACTGCAGTACCATCGGGTGCCTCCGTACCTCCGCCGCATCGTTGGGGCCTATCTGGCGGATAGGTGTGTCACCTACATGGGACGTGATGGCGGAAACCAGCGCCGCATGTCGTGCGGTGTTCCACAGGGTTCGGTCGTGGGACCGCTCCTGTGGAACATCGGGTACGACTGGGTGCTGAGGGGCGAGCTCCAGCCGGGCGTGGACCTGACGTGTTATGCAGATGACACGCTGGTCACGGCCCGGGGGAGCTCGTACAGGGAGGCAGCGTTGCTGGCGACGGCTGCGGTGTCACAGGTGGTGACCCGCATACGGCGCCTTGGCCTGGATGTGGCCCTCAACAAGTCGGAGGCCATGGTCTTTCATGGCCCCCGGCGGGCGCCGCCACCGGGATCACACATCGTGGTCGGGGGGTCCCGAATTGCTGTCGAGTCCACCATGAAGTATCTGGGATTGGTGCTCGACAGCCGGTGGGATTTCGGACCCCACTTCCAGCGGCTGGCGCCCAAGTTGTTGGGCGCGGCTGGGGCGCTGTCAACGCTGCTTCCCAATCTGGGGGGCCCGAGCGCCGCCTGTAGGCGGCTCTACGTGGGGATCGTGCGATCGATAGCCCTGTATGGGGCCCCGATCTGGGCGGCTGACCTGACGGCCGGCAGCATCGCTGTCTTGCGGAAACCGCAGCGAGCTATGGCCGTCAGAGTCATAAGGGGATATCGCACGATCTCCTACGAGGCGGCTTGCGTACTGGCCGGATCCCCACCGTGGGACCTCGAGGCGAAGGTACTCGCGTCGCTGCATCGGTGGCGCGAGGACTCGAGGGCGCGGGGCGAGTGGCTGACGCCGCGACATTTGGAGTTGCGTCGGTCACAGCTTCGCGCAGCCCTGGTGGTGGAATGGCGGGACAGGCTTTCACGCCCTACCGCCGGCTCCGCCACCATCGGGGCGATCCGGCCAGTACTCGAGCGCTGGCTCGGGAGGAGGCACGGCTCCCTGTCGTTTCGGGTGACACAGGTGCTCTCGGGGCATGGTTGCTTCGGGAAGTACCTGTGTCGCATAAACAGGGAGCCGGACGCTCGGTGTCACCACTGCGTCGACTGTCGGGAGGACACGGCGTGGCACACGCTGGCAGAGTGTGCCGCTTGGACGGAGCCACGCCGTGCCCTCATCTCAGGAGTAGGCAGTGACCTGTCGCTGCCGGCCGTTGTCGACTCGATGGTCGACAGCGAGGAGTCCTGGGACGCGGTGGTGTCCTTCTGCGAAACAGTCATCTCGCAGAAGGAGGCTGCGGAGAGGGAGCGGGAGATCGCTTCTGCTAACCCGATCCGCAGCAGACGCACCGGGCGTCGGCGGAGGGCGGACAACGCCCTCTTCCAGCCCCCCTAAATGGGTCCAGGGGCGACGGACTGGGGAATCCGTCACCCCCTACTTCTTAGGACCCGAGATGGCGGCGCGTAGTGTTCCACGCGCGCCTCTCTTTGATGTGGGGGGGAGTTTAACACCTCACTCCCCCCCTATCGCGAGGTGGCCCGCATAGGCGGGCCGGCACTAGTCGGGGATCGCGGAAGACTTACTAGTTCCCGTGATCCCCGGCGTAAGTGAGAGACGGAACACCGGGGTGGTTTTAGTCAGTAAGAGTCTGACAGACCCCTCCGCCCTCCCCGGGGCGGAGGACATCCATGAGGATTTCCCCCCGTAATCAAAAAAAAAAAAAAAGGTTAGGTTAGGTTAGGTTAGGTTAGGTTGGGGTGCGGGCAGAAAACCTCCTCGTGTGCCTGACGGCTGCTCGTTCCTTTCGAATACGTTCGGGGGAAAGGGCAGTCGGACGGCCGGTGCATCCTGGGCACGGCCAATAGTCTTTCCACGTCGGAGAGGGTATTGTCTGTGGCGAATTTCTGCGTGGGGGGGAGCTTATGCTCCTGGGTCGGTCGTTTAGACCGCCCTACGGTCGCTCACTCCCTCTTCTGCTTACAGAGGATGGGTTGAGTGGGCGTAGGACGTTTCTCCAAGGTGGAGAAACATGGGCGGCGCTCGTTGTGCACTTACCCTGCCAACGGGCAAGCAGCGGGGGATCTGATTCTCCCGACTGCAACCGTCGAAATCGTAATCCGTAACGAGATCATGGTCATGTTTTATGACTCGGAGCGGGACGAGGATCTTGGCTTAATCGCCCGGATCGCGAGGAAGATAACCTCTATAAAAAATTCCTCTAATACCAAGTTTTGGTGCGCGGCGAGGGTATGAATGGCTGAGGAGTAGTGTCATCTGCAGCTTCTTAGTTGCAGCTGGCGCATCAGTCTCAAGCGCACCCCCAGCCAGGGATTGGTGGACCCCCTGGTTGGGTTACAAATGTACACTTGCCTAGGGACAGGGGGTTACCCTAGGTGGACTTGTTATATCCCCCATACTCGTGGGAATCATATGGATATACCTTTAAAAATAACTTGTGAGAAGTCGCCGATCGTTTTGATCGAGCGGATGAGTGTGGGTGCTATGTCGGATTCCGACACTGCATCCGAAAAGATGGCGAGTGCGGCGAGCGTTAGTTCGCAGCGCTCGCGGGCTACGGAGGGGATGACTTCCCCAAAAGGAAGGAGAAAGCGCTCGCCACGCTCCCATAGCGTGGAAATGCCGGCCGCTAAGGTGGCAACGGGCGGAAGTGGGCGAGGTCGCGCAGTGGCAAGCCGAACATCTGCTCGTTTGTCGGAGTGCGGTGGGCGGTCTGGGTCGAAATCCCGACCTGATACGCCGGCTCCGTTGGAGCATGCGGCGAGCGTCGAGAGTGTGGGCAGTGACTCCGGGCCCGCATTCTCAGACGTCGGTGAGGGCTTGCTGCTGCCCTCAAATAAGGCGGAGGCCAATGCGGCTAAGCGGGCGCAGAGAAAGGCCAGAGCGGCTGACGAGGTTGAAGAGTTGGCCCGTCAGCTGCGGGAGCGGCGCTCAGCCCGGATGGCTGCCGGGGGGAGCCCATCGGCGGTGGCGCTCAGTCGCCAAGTTCTAGACGGCGTCAGCGTTGTCCTTCAGGTTGCCACTAAATCCGGCAACTTGAAGGGCACGTTCACGCGCGCTCTGAAGGAGGCAGCTGACGGCATCAAAGAGGCCGTCGAGGTCCTCCAGAGTCGCTCGAGCACGGAGGAGACGACGAAGCTGTGGGCTGAGAACCGCCGTCTCCAAGCCGAGCTGGAGGACCTCAAGCGGCAGTTTGCCGCCCAGAGGGCAGTTCCCGCAGCCACCCAATCGGCGGTCCCGCCACCGGCTCCATCAATGGCCCCATCATCGGTCCCTGCACTTGCGGATGCGGAGATCGAGAAGATCGCTCGCATCTGCATGATGCAGTGCGGGCAGATGGTGGGGGCCCGGATAGAGGCAATAGAGGGGAGGCTCCTCCCTGCCGAAATTCTGCGCCCACCGCTTGCTGCGGATGCGCGGAAGTCGGCTGAACCCGCCAAATCGGGGCCGACGACTGTGGCTGCTGAGACAAGCAGGTCCGGAAAGGAAACCAGCAAGCCCAAGAAGGCCAAGGCCAAGCCTGCGCCCATTGCCCAGACGGCCGGTCCCCCGGCGACCGCTCCCGGGCCGTCCACGGAGGCCTGGACAACGGTCGTAAAGGGGGGCCGTAAGAAGAAGAGGGCAACACCACCTGCACCCGTTAAGGCACCTGCACCGGTTGCGCAGAAGAGCCAGAGGCCGCCTAGACCCAGAGCCCCACGCTCCGCGGCTGTAGTTATAACACTGCAGCCCGGAGCCGTCGAAAGGGGCGTCTCGTATAAGGCGGTCCTATTAGAGGCCAAAGCCAAAGTCGCGCTCCCCGAACCTGGCATATCGTCCGGCCTAAGATGTAGGCCGGCGATTACGGGGGCGCGGCTGCTGGAGGTGCCGGGTGCTTCGAGCGGCGAGAAGGCGGACATTCTGGCCGCCAAGCTGAGGGAGGTCCTCAACCCAGAGGACGTTCGAGTGTCCAGGCCGATAAAGACCGCTGAGCTGCGAGTCGACGGCCTGGACGACTCCACCACCCCGGCTGAGGTTGTGGCGGCCATTGCCAGAACCGGAGGATGTCCGCCTGATGATGTGCGGGTGGGCGAGATTCGCACTGACGCTTCCGGGCTCGGGGTCGTTTGGGTGCGGTGCCCAGTGGCGGCGGGCAATAAAATTGCTGATGGTGGACGACTCTTGGTCGGGTGGGTTGCAGCAAGGGTCAAACTGCTGCAACCCAGGGCGCTGCGGTGCTATCGGTGCCTGGACATTGGGCATGTCCGGGCGAGGTGCACCGCTGCTATAGACCGCAGCGAGCAATGTTTTCGCTGCGGTCTACCCGGCCATAAATCCGCCCAGTGCACAGCGGCACCAAACTGCAGCCTCTGTACAGCTGCAGGGAGGCCCGCTGGGCACAGGGCGGGTGGAAGAGCTTGTGGCGCACCCACCACAAAGAAGAAGAGAAGGAGAGGCACCAAGGCTGCCGGGGGCTCTTTACCCCCCCCTCAGCCTGGGTGCCCTACGGCCGACTCCCGGCCCAGTGATGGTGCGGAAATGGACTGCGCTTAATGGCGCCTTACCATTTCCTCCAGGGCAACATCAACCACGCTGCCAGAGCTCAGGATCTATTGATCCAGAGCATGGCAGAGTGGTCGATTGACGTGGCTGTGGTCGCCGAGCCGTATTTTGTCCCCCCCAGGGATAACTGGGTGGGAGACCTAGACGGCTTGGTGGCCATCATCGGCAGGGCTCTCGTCAACCCGTCCCGAGGTCGCGGTTGGGTGGCCGCCCTCGCGGACGGCATTGGCATTGTTGGAGCGTATTTCTCGCCCAACAAGAGCCTCGCCGACTTCGAGAACTTCCTTGTCGAGTTGGGGGCCGTCGTAGGCCGACTCCACCCTCGCCCCGTGCTGTTACTAGGAGATCTCAACGCCAAGTCTTCGGCGTGGGGATCTCCGGTGACCGATGCTAGGGGTGAGGTGTTGGAGGAGTGGGTGGTCACGACTGGCCTGGTCGTCCTAAACCGGGGCTCGGTATACACGTGCGTGCGGCAGCGGGGCGGTTCGATCGTAGACGTATCGTTCGCTAGCCCTGCTGTCGCGAGCCTTGTCCGCGACTGGCGTGTCGCCGTGGAGGTGGAGACGTTGTCGGATCACAGATATATCCGCTTCGACGTCTCTGCCCAGACCACTGGCGGCCGCAGCCCATCGGCCCCGCGAACGGACGGCCCGCGCTGGGCGCGTAAGCGCATCGACAGGGAAGTTCTCGAGGAGGCCGCTGTTGTCCAGGCCTGGAACCGGGAGTCGGCGACGGTTGGACCCGTCGACGTCGAAGAGGAGGCGCTGTGGTTTCGCGGGGCGATGACGCAAATCAGCGACGCGTCCATGCCCCGCGTCCACACGCAATCAGGAAGGCGCCAGGTGTACTGGTGGTCTGCCGAGATCGCTCGACTACGTGTAGAGTGCGTGGCGGTCAGACGCCAGTACACCCGATACCGGAGGCGACGTCGTCGGGTCCCTGACGAAGAAGCCGCGCTGTATGAGGTGTACCGCGCGGCTAAGGAGGCTCTGTGGCTGGCCATCGGCGAAGCGAGGACGCGAGCCAGGGAGGAGATGTTGGAGACTCTCGACGGAGATCCGTGGGGGCGCCCGTATCGTGCGGTTCGAGGGAAACTTCGAGCCGCGGCGCCTCCACTCACGGAGAGTCTCCAACCCGAGCTGTTGGAAGATGTGGTCGCAGCGCTCTTCCCGGCTAGAGCGGAGCACACTCCGCCGCCGATGGCTTTGCCCACAGCCGCAGAGCCTACCGAAGAGGTCGCCATCAGCGTCCCAGAGGTGACACAGCCAGAGATGAGGGCGGCCGTGATACGGCTCCGGGCCAAGAACGTGGCTCCGGGGCCCGATGGTATTCACGGCATAGTGCTAGCCCTCGCTCTGAAGGAGCTAGAGCCCCAACTGAGAGGACTCTACACCGCGTGCCTTGAGCAGGGCCAGTTTCCCACTTTGTGGAAATCTGGTCGTCTGGTCCTGCTCAAGAAGGTGGGGCGCCCCGCGGACTCGCCGTCCGCGTACAGGCCCATAGTGCTGCTCGACGAGGTGGGTAAGATGTTTGAGCGGATTATCGCCGCCCGCCTCGTCGGCCACTTAAGCAGGGAGGGGCCTGACCTCGCCGAGAGCCAGTTCGGCTTTCGGCACGGGCGCTCCACCATCCACGCGATATCGCGGGTGAGAGTCCTGGCGGAGGAAGCTGTGTCCCGGGGCGGGGTGATGTTGGCGGTGTCCTTGGACATTTCCAACGCCTTCAACACCCTGCCCTGGAGCTGCATTCGGGAGGCACTGCGGTACCATCGGGTGCCCCCGTACCTCCGCCGCATCGTTGGGGCCTATCTGGCGGATAGGTGTGTCACCTACATGGGACGTGATGGCGGAAACCAGCGCCGCATGTCGTGCGGTGTTCCACAGGGTTCGGTCGTGGGACCGCTCCTGTGGAACATCGGGTACGACTGGGTGCTGAGGGGCGAGCTCCAGCCGGGCGTGGACCTTACGTGTTATGCAGATGACACGCTGGTCACGGCCCGGGGGAGCTCGTACAGGGAGGCAGCGTTGCTGGCGACGGCTGCGGTGTCACAGGTGGTGACCCGCATACGGCGTCTTGGCCTGGAGGTGGCCCTCAACAAGTCGGAGGCCATGGTCTTTCATGGCCCCCGGCGGGCGCCGCCGCCGGGATCACACATCGTGGTCGGGGGGTCCCGAATTGCTGTCGAGTCCACCATGAAGTATCTGGGATTGGTGCTCGACAGCCGGTGGGATTTCGGACCCCACTTCCAGCGGCTGGCGCCCAAGTTGTTGGGCGCGGCTGGGGCGCTGTCAACGCTGCTTCCCAATCTGGGGGGCCCGAGCGCCGCCTGTAGGCGGCTCTACGTGGGGATCGTGCGGTCGATGGCCCTGTATGGGGCCCCGATCTGGGCGGCTGACCTGACGGCCGGCAGCATCGCTGTCTTGCGGAAACCGCAGCGAGCTATGGCCGTCAGAGTCATCAGGGGGTATCGCACGATCTCCTACGAGGCGGCTTGCGTACTGGCCGGATCCCCACCGTGGGACCTCGAGGCGAAGGTACTCGCGTCGCTACATCGGTGGCGCGAGGACTCGAGGGCGCGGGGCGAGTGGCTGACGCCGCGACATTTGGAGTTGCGTCGGTCACAGCTTCGCGCAGCCCTGGTGGCGGAATGGCGGGACAGGCTTTCACGCCCTACCGCCGGCTCCGCCACCATCGGGGCGATCCGGCCAGTACTCGAGCGCTGGCTCGGGAGGAGGCACGGCTCCCTGTCGTTTCGGGTGACACAGGTGCTCTCGGGGCATGGTTGCTTCGGGAAGTACCTGTGTCGCATAAACAGGGAGCCGGACGCTCGGTGTCACCACTGCGTCGACTGTCGGGAGGACACGGCGTGGCACACGCTGGCAGAGTGTGCCGCTTGGACGGAGCCACGCCGTGCCCTCATCTCAGGAGTAGGCAGTGATCTGTCGCTGCCGGCCGTTGTCGACTCGATGGTCGACAGCGAGGAGTCCTGGGACGCGGTGGTGTCCTTCTGCGAAACAGTCATTTCGCAGAAGGAGGCTGCGGAGAGGGAGCGGGAGATTGCTTCAGCTAACCCGATCCGCAGCAGACGCACCGGGCGTCGGCGGAGGGCGGACAACGCCCTCTTCCAGCCCCCCTAAATGGGTCCAGGGGCGACGGACTGGGGAATCCGTCGCCCCCTACTTCTTAGGACCCGAGATGGCGGCGCGTAGTGTTCCACGCGCGCCTCTCATTGATGTGGGGGGGAGTTTAACACCTCACTCCCCCCTATCGCGAGGTGGCCCGCATAGGCGGGCCGGCACTAGTCGGGGATCGCGGAAGACTCAATAGTTCCCGTGATCCCCGGTGTACGTGAGAGACGGAACACCGGGGTGGTTTTAGTCAGTAAGAGTCTGACAGACCCCTCCGCCCTCCCCGGGGCGGAGGACATCCATGAGGATTTCCCCCCGTCATCAAAAAAAAAAGGTTAGGTTAGGTTAGGTTGGGGTGCGGGCAGAAAACCTCCTCGTGTGCCTGACGGCTGCTCGTTCCTTTCGAATACGTTCGGGGGAAAGGGCAGTCGGACGGCCGGTGCATCCTGGGCACGGCCAATAGCCTTTCCACGTCGGAGAGGGTATTGTCTGTGGCGAATTTCTGCGTGGGGGGGAGCTTATGCTCCTGGGTCGGTCGTTTAGACCGCCCTACGGTCGCTCACTCCCTCTTCTGCTTACAGAGGATGGGTTGAGTGGGCGTAGGACGTTTCTCCAAGGTGGAGAAACATGGGCGGCGCTCGTTGTGCACTTACCCTGCCAACGGGCTAGCAGCGGGGGATCTGATTCTCCCGACTGCAACCGTCGAAATCGTAATCCGTAACGAGATCATGGTCATGTTTTATGACTCGGAGCGGGACGAGGATCTTGGCTTAATCGCCCGGATCGCGAGGAAGATAACCTCTATAAAAAATTCCTCTAATACCAAGTTTTGGTGTGCGGCGAGGGTATGAATGGCTGAGGAGTAGTGTCATCTGCAGCTTCTTAGTTGCAGCTGGCGCATCAGTCTCAAGCGCACCCCCAGCCAGGGATTGGTGGACCCCCTGGTTGGGTTACAAATGTACACTTACCTAGGGACAGGGGGTAACCCTAGGTGGACTTTTTATATCCCCCACACTCGTGGGAATCATATGGATACCAATTTTTTAAAAACAACCTTTGAGAAGACGCCGATCGTTTTGGTCGAGCGGATAAGTGGGGGTGCTGTGTCGGAGTCCGACACTGCAACCGAGAAGATGGCGAGCGTGGCGAGCGTTAGTTCGCAGCGCTCAAGAGCTACGGAGGGGATGTCTTCCCCCAAAGGAAGGAGGAAGCGCTCGCCACGCTCCCATAGCGTGGAAATGCCGGCCGCTAAGGTGGCAACGGGCGGAAGTGGGCGAGGTCGAGCAGTGGCAAGCCGAGCATCTGCTCGTTTGTCGGAGTGCGGTGGGCGGTCTGGGTCGAAATCCCGACCAAGTACGCCGGCTCCGTTGCAGAATGCGGTAAGCGTTGAGAGCGTGGGCAGCGACTCCGAGCCCGCGTTCTCAGACGTCGGCGAGGGCTTGCTGCTGCCCTCAAACAAGGCGGAGGCCAATGCGGCTAAGCGGGCGCAGCGAAAGGCCAGAGCGGCTGACGAGGTCGAAGAGCTGGCCCGTCAGTTGCGGGAGCGGCGCTCTGCCCGGATGGCTGCCGGGGGGAGCCCATCGGCGGTGGCGCTCAGTCGCCAAGTTTTGGACGGCGTGGGCGTTGTCCTTCAGGTTGCCACTAAATCCGGCAACTTGAAGGGCACGTTCACGCGCGCTCTTAAGGAGGCGGCCGACGGTATAAAAGAGGCCGTCGAGGTCCTCCAGAGTCGTTCGACTACGGAGGAGACGGCGAAGCTGTGGGACGAGAACCGCCGTCTCCAAGCCGAGTTGGAGGACCTCAAGCGTCAGTTTGCCGCTCAGAGGGCAGCTCCCACGGCCACCGGATCAGCGGTCCCGCCGTCGCCTTCATCGTCGACCTCAGTATCGGCCGCTGCACTTGCGGATGCGGAGGTCGAGAAGATCGCTCGCATCTGCATGATGCAGTGCGGGCAAATGGTCGGGGCTCGGCTCGAGGCTATCGAGGCGAGGTTGCTGCCGGCCGAAACTCTGCGGCCACCGCTTGCCGCAGATACCCGGAAGGCGGCTGAGTCCGCCAAATCGGGTTCGACGGCCGTGGCTGCTGAACCAAGCGGGTCCGGGAAGGGTGCCAGCAAGCCAAAGAAGGTCAAGGCGCCCAAGCCTGGGCCCACCTCTCAGACGGCCGGTCCCCCGGCGACCGCTTCTGGGCCTTCTACGGAGGCCTGGACAACGGTCGTCAAGCGGGGACGCAAGAAAAAGAAGAAGGCAGCGCCGCCTCAAGTCACTGTGGCACCGCCACCGGCTTCTTCGAAGAGGACCCAGAGGCCGCCTAGGCCGAGAGCCCCACGCTCCGCGGCTGTGGTTATTACACTGCAGCCCGGAGCCGCCGAAAGGGGCGTCTCGTACAAGTCGGTCCTGACGGAGGCCAAAGCCAAAGTCGCTTTCCCCGACCTTGGCATAACGTCGGGCGTCGGGTTTAGGACGGCGATGACGGGTGCTCGGCTGCTAGAGGTGCCGGGTGCTTCTAGCGGAGAAAAGGCGGACATCCTGGCCGCCAAATTGAGGGAGGTCCTCAACCCCGAGGACGTTCGAGTGTCCAGGACAATGAAGACCGCCGAGCTGCGAGTCGACGGCCTGGACGACTCGACGACTCCGGCTGAGGTTGTGGCAGCCATCGCCAAAGCCGGAGGATGTCCGCCTGAGGACGTGCGCACGGGCGACATCCGAACCGGCGCTTCCGGTCTCGGAGCCATCTGGGTGCGGTGCCCAGTGTCGTCGGCAAACAAAGTCGCCGACGGTGGGCGCCTGTTGGTGGGCTGGGTTGCAGCGAGAGTCAAGCTGCTGCAACCCAGAGCGCTACGGTGCTACCGCTGCCTGGACATTGGGCATGTCCGGGCAGGGTGCACCGCCGAAATAGACCGCAGCGAGCAATGCTTTCGCTGCGGTAAGACTGGCCATAAGTCCGCCCAGTGCACAGCGGCGCCAAACTGCAGCCTCTGTACAGCTGCAGGGAGGCCCGCTGGGCACAGGGCGGGTGGAAGAGCCTGTGGCGCACCCACCACACAGAAGAAGAAGAGGAGAGGCACCAAGGCTGCCGGGGGCTCTTTACCCCCCCCTCAGCCTGGGTGCCCTACGGCCGACTCCCGGCCCAGTGATGGTGCGACGGAGGGAATGGACTGCGCATAATGGCGCCTTACCATTTCCTCCAGGGCAACATCAACCACGCTGCCAGAGCTCAGGATCTATTGATCCAGAGCATGGCAGAGTGGTCGATCGACGTGGCTGTGGTCGCCGAGCCGTATTTCGTTCCCCCCAGGGATAACTGGGTGGGAGACCTAGACGGCTCGGTGGCCATCATCGGCGGGGCTCTCGTCAACCCGTCCCGAGGTCGCGGTTGGGTGGCCGCCCTCGCGGACGGCATTGGCATTGTTGGGGCGTATTTCTCGCCCAACAAGAGCCTCGCCGACTTCGAGAACTTCCTTGTCGAGTTGGGGGTCGTCGTAGGCCAACTCCACCCTCGCCCCGTGCTGTTACTAGGGGATCTCAACGCCAAGTCTTCGGCGTGGGGATCCCCGGTGACCGATGCTAGGGGTGAGGCGCTGGAGGAGTGGGTGGTCACGACTGGCCTGGTCGTCCTAAACCGGGGCTCGGTGTACACGTGCGTGCGGCAGCGGGGCGGTTCGATCGTGGACGTATCGTTCGCTAGCCCTGCTGTCGCGAGCCGTGTCCGCGACTGGCGTGTCGCGGTGGAGGTGGAGACGTTGTCGGATCACAGATATATCCGCTTCGACGTCTCCGCCCAGACCGCAGGCGGCCGCAGTCCATCGGCCCCGCGAACGGACGGCCCGCGCTGGGCGCGTAAGCGCATCGACAGGGAAGTTCTCGAGGAGGCCGCTATTGTCCAGGCCTGGATCCGGGAGTCGGCGACGGTTGGACCCGTCGACGTCGAAGAGGAGGCGCTGTGGTTTCGCGGGGCGATGACGCAAATCAGCGACGCGTCCATGCCCCGCGTCCACACGCAATCGGGAAGGCGCCAGGTGTACTGGTGGTCTGCCGAGATCGCGCGATTACGTGTCGAGTGCGTGGCGGTCAGACGCCAGTACACCCGATACCGGAGGCGACGTCGTCGGGTCCCTGACGAAGAAGCCGCGCTGTATGAGGTGTACCGCGCGGCTAAGGAGGCTCTGTGGTTGGCCATCGGCGAAGCGAGGACGCGAGCCAGGGAGGAGATGTTGGAGACTCTCGACGGAGATCCGTGGGGGCGCCCGTATCGTGCGGTTCGAGGGAAACTTCGAGCCGTGGCGCCTCCACTCACGGAGAGTCTTCAACCCGAGCTGCTGGAAGATGTGGTCGCAGCGCTCTTCCCGGCTAGAGCGGAGCACACTCCGCCGCCGATGGCTTTGCCCACAGCCGCAGAGCCTACCGAAGAGGTCGCCATCAACGTCCCAGAGGTGACACAGCCAGAGATGAGGGCGGCCGTGATGCGGCTCCGGGCCAAGAACGTGGCTCCGGGGCCCGATGGTATTCACGGCATCGTGCTAGCCCTCGCTCTGAAGGAGCTAGAGCCCCAACTGAGAGGACTCTACACCGCGTGCCTTGAGCAGGGCCAGTTTCCCACTTTGTGGAAAGCTGGTCGTCTGGTCTTGCTCAAGAAGGTGGGGCGCCCCGCGGACTCGCCGTCCGCGTACAGGCCCATAGTGCTGCTCGACGAGGTGGGTAAGATGTTTGAGCGGATTATCGCCGCCCGCCTCGTCGGCCACTTAAGCAGAGAGGGGCCTGACCTAGCCGAGAGCCAGTTTGGCTTTCGGCACGGGCGCTCCACCATCCACGCGATATCGCGGGTGAGAGTCCTGGCGGAGGAAGCTGTGTCCCGGGGTGGGGTGATGTTGGCGGTGTCCTTGGACATTTCCAATGCCTTCAACACCCTGCCCTGGAGCTGCATCCGGGAGGCACTGCAGTACCATCGGGTGCCTCCGTACCTCCGCCGCATCGTTGGGGCCTATCTGGCGGATAGGTGTGTCACCTACATGGGACGTGATGGCGGAAACCAGCGCCGCATGTCGTGCGGTGTTCCACAGGGTTCGGTCGTGGGACCGCTCCTGTGGAACATCGGGTACGACTGGGTGCTGAGGGGCGAGCTCCAGCCGGGCGTGGACCTGACGTGTTATGCAGATGACACGCTGGTCACGGCCCGGGGGAGCTCGTACAGGGAGGCAGCGTTGCTGGCGACGGCTGCGGTGTCACAGGTGGTGACCCGCATACGGCGCCTTGGCCTGGATGTGGCCCTCAACAAGTCGGAGGCCATGGTCTTTCATGGCCCCCGGCGGGCGCCGCCACCGGGATCACACATCGTGGTCGGGGGGTCCCGAATTGCTGTCGAGTCCACCATGAAGTATCTGGGATTGGTGCTCGACAGCCGGTGGGATTTCGGACCCCACTTCCAGCGGCTGGCGCCCAAGTTGTTGGGCGCGGCTGGGGCGCTGTCAACGCTGCTTCCCAATCTGGGGGGCCCGAGCGCCGCCTGTAGGCGGCTCTACGTGGGGATCGTGCGATCGATAGCCCTGTATGGGGCCCCGATCTGGGCGGCTGACCTGACGGCCGGCAGCATCGCTGTCTTGCGGAAACCGCAGCGAGCTATGGCCGTCAGAGTCATAAGGGGATATCGCACGATCTCCTACGAGGCGGCTTGCGTACTGGCCGGATCCCCACCGTGGGACCTCGAGGCGAAGGTACTCGCGTCGCTGCATCGGTGGCGCGAGGACTCGAGGGCGCGGGGCGAGTGGCTGACGCCGCGACATTTGGAGTTGCGTCGGTCACAGCTTCGCGCAGCCCTGGTGGTGGAATGGCGGGACAGGCTTTCACGCCCTACCGCCGGCTCCGCCACCATCGGGGCGATCCGGCCAGTACTCGAGCGCTGGCTCGGGAGGAGGCACGGCTCCCTGTCGTTTCGGGTGACACAGGTGCTCTCGGGGCATGGTTGCTTCGGGAAGTACCTGTGTCGCATAAACAGGGAGCCGGACGCTCGGTGTCACCACTGCGTCGACTGTCGGGAGGACACGGCGTGGCACACGCTGGCAGAGTGTGCCGCTTGGACGGAGCCACGCCGTGCCCTCATCTCAGGAGTAGGCAGTGACCTGTCGCTGCCGGCCGTTGTCGACTCGATGGTCGACAGCGAGGAGTCCTGGGACGCGGTGGTGTCCTTCTGCGAAACAGTCATCTCGCAGAAGGAGGCTGCGGAGAGGGAGCGGGAGATCGCTTCTGCTAACCCGATCCGCAGCAGACGCACCGGGCGTCGGCGGAGGGCGGACAACGCCCTCTTCCAGCCCCCCTAAATGGGTCCAGGGGCGACGGACTGGGGAATCCGTCACCCCCTACTTCTTAGGACCCGAGATGGCGGCGCGTAGTGTTCCACGCGCGCCTCTCTTTGATGTGGGGGGGAGTTTAACACCTCACTCCCCCCCTATCGCGAGGTGGCCCGCATAGGCGGGCCGGCACTAGTCGGGGATCGCGGAAGACTTACTAGTTCCCGTGATCCCCGGCGTAAGTGAGAGACGGAACACCGGGGTGGTTTTAGTCAGTAAGAGTCTGACAGACCCCTCCGCCCTCCCCGGGGCGGAGGACATCCATGAGGATTTCCCCCCGTAATCAAAAAAAAAAAAAAAGGTTAGGTTAGGTTAGGTTAGGTTAGGTTGGGGTGCGGGCAGAAAACCTCCTCGTGTGCCTGACGGCTGCTCGTTCCTTTCGAATACGTTCGGGGGAAAGGGCAGTCGGACGGCCGGTGCATCCTGGGCACGGCCAATAGTCTTTCCACGTCGGAGAGGGTATTGTCTGTGGCGAATTTCTGCGTGGGGGGGAGCTTATGCTCCTGGGTCGGTCGTTTAGACCGCCCTACGGTCGCTCACTCCCTCTTCTGCTTACAGAGGATGGGTTGAGTGGGCGTAGGACGTTTCTCCAAGGTGGAGAAACATGGGCGGCGCTCGTTGTGCACTTACCCTGCCAACGGGCAAGCAGCGGGGGATCTGATTCTCCCGACTGCAACCGTCGAAATCGTAATCCGTAACGAGATCATGGTCATGTTTTATGACTCGGAGCGGGACGAGGATCTTGGCTTAATCGCCCGGATCGCGAGGAAGATAACCTCTATAAAAAATTCCTCTAATACCAAGTTTTGGTGCGCGGCGAGGGTATGAATGGCTGAGGAGTAGTGTCATCTGCAGCTTCTTAGTTGCAGCTGGCGCATCAGTCTCAAGCGCACCCCCAGCCAGGGATTGGTGGACCCCCTGGTTGGGTTACAAATGTACACTTGCCTAGGGACAGGGGGTTACCCTAGGTGGACTTGTTATATCCCCCATACTCGTGGGAATCATATGGATATACCTTTAAAAATAACTTGTGAGAAGTCGCCGATCGTTTTGATCGAGCGGATGAGTGTGGGTGCTATGTCGGATTCCGACACTGCATCCGAAAAGATGGCGAGTGCGGCGAGCGTTAGTTCGCAGCGCTCGCGGGCTACGGAGGGGATGACTTCCCCAAAAGGAAGGAGAAAGCGCTCGCCACGCTCCCATAGCGTGGAAATGCCGGCCGCTAAGGTGGCAACGGGCGGAAGTGGGCGAGGTCGCGCAGTGGCAAGCCGAACATCTGCTCGTTTGTCGGAGTGCGGTGGGCGGTCTGGGTCGAAATCCCGACCTGATACGCCGGCTCCGTTGGAGCATGCGGCGAGCGTCGAGAGTGTGGGCAGTGACTCCGGGCCCGCATTCTCAGACGTCGGTGAGGGCTTGCTGCTGCCCTCAAATAAGGCGGAGGCCAATGCGGCTAAGCGGGCGCAGAGAAAGGCCAGAGCGGCTGACGAGGTTGAAGAGTTGGCCCGTCAGCTGCGGGAGCGGCGCTCAGCCCGGATGGCTGCCGGGGGGAGCCCATCGGCGGTGGCGCTCAGTCGCCAAGTTCTAGACGGCGTCAGCGTTGTCCTTCAGGTTGCCACTAAATCCGGCAACTTGAAGGGCACGTTCACGCGCGCTCTGAAGGAGGCAGCTGACGGCATCAAAGAGGCCGTCGAGGTCCTCCAGAGTCGCTCGAGCACGGAGGAGACGACGAAGCTGTGGGCTGAGAACCGCCGTCTCCAAGCCGAGCTGGAGGACCTCAAGCGGCAGTTTGCCGCCCAGAGGGCAGTTCCCGCAGCCACCCAATCGGCGGTCCCGCCACCGGCTCCATCAATGGCCCCATCATCGGTCCCTGCACTTGCGGATGCGGAGATCGAGAAGATCGCTCGCATCTGCATGATGCAGTGCGGGCAGATGGTGGGGGCCCGGATAGAGGCAATAGAGGGGAGGCTCCTCCCTGCCGAAATTCTGCGCCCACCGCTTGCTGCGGATGCGCGGAAGTCGGCTGAACCCGCCAAATCGGGGCCGACGACTGTGGCTGCTGAGACAAGCAGGTCCGGAAAGGAAACCAGCAAGCCCAAGAAGGCCAAGGCCAAGCCTGCGCCCATTGCCCAGACGGCCGGTCCCCCGGCGACCGCTCCCGGGCCGTCCACGGAGGCCTGGACAACGGTCGTAAAGGGGGGCCGTAAGAAGAAGAGGGCAACACCACCTGCACCCGTTAAGGCACCTGCACCGGTTGCGCAGAAGAGCCAGAGGCCGCCTAGACCCAGAGCCCCACGCTCCGCGGCTGTAGTTATAACACTGCAGCCCGGAGCCGTCGAAAGGGGCGTCTCGTATAAGGCGGTCCTATTAGAGGCCAAAGCCAAAGTCGCGCTCCCCGAACCTGGCATATCGTCCGGCCTAAGATGTAGGCCGGCGATTACGGGGGCGCGGCTGCTGGAGGTGCCGGGTGCTTCGAGCGGCGAGAAGGCGGACATTCTGGCCGCCAAGCTGAGGGAGGTCCTCAACCCAGAGGACGTTCGAGTGTCCAGGCCGATAAAGACCGCTGAGCTGCGAGTCGACGGCCTGGACGACTCCACCACCCCGGCTGAGGTTGTGGCGGCCATTGCCAGAACCGGAGGATGTCCGCCTGATGATGTGCGGGTGGGCGAGATTCGCACTGACGCTTCCGGGCTCGGGGTCGTTTGGGTGCGGTGCCCAGTGGCGGCGGGCAATAAAATTGCTGATGGTGGACGACTCTTGGTCGGGTGGGTTGCAGCAAGGGTCAAACTGCTGCAACCCAGGGCGCTGCGGTGCTATCGGTGCCTGGACATTGGGCATGTCCGGGCGAGGTGCACCGCTGCTATAGACCGCAGCGAGCAATGTTTTCGCTGCGGTCTACCCGGCCATAAATCCGCCCAGTGCACAGCGGCACCAAACTGCAGCCTCTGTACAGCTGCAGGGAGGCCCGCTGGGCACAGGGCGGGTGGAAGAGCTTGTGGCGCACCCACCACAAAGAAGAAGAGAAGGAGAGGCACCAAGGCTGCCGGGGGCTCTTTACCCCCCCCTCAGCCTGGGTGCCCTACGGCCGACTCCCGGCCCAGTGATGGTGCGGAAATGGACTGCGCTTAATGGCGCCTTACCATTTCCTCCAGGGCAACATCAACCACGCTGCCAGAGCTCAGGATCTATTGATCCAGAGCATGGCAGAGTGGTCGATTGACGTGGCTGTGGTCGCCGAGCCGTATTTTGTCCCCCCCAGGGATAACTGGGTGGGAGACCTAGACGGCTTGGTGGCCATCATCGGCAGGGCTCTCGTCAACCCGTCCCGAGGTCGCGGTTGGGTGGCCGCCCTCGCGGACGGCATTGGCATTGTTGGAGCGTATTTCTCGCCCAACAAGAGCCTCGCCGACTTCGAGAACTTCCTTGTCGAGTTGGGGGCCGTCGTAGGCCGACTCCACCCTCGCCCCGTGCTGTTACTAGGAGATCTCAACGCCAAGTCTTCGGCGTGGGGATCTCCGGTGACCGATGCTAGGGGTGAGGTGTTGGAGGAGTGGGTGGTCACGACTGGCCTGGTCGTCCTAAACCGGGGCTCGGTATACACGTGCGTGCGGCAGCGGGGCGGTTCGATCGTAGACGTATCGTTCGCTAGCCCTGCTGTCGCGAGCCTTGTCCGCGACTGGCGTGTCGCCGTGGAGGTGGAGACGTTGTCGGATCACAGATATATCCGCTTCGACGTCTCTGCCCAGACCACTGGCGGCCGCAGCCCATCGGCCCCGCGAACGGACGGCCCGCGCTGGGCGCGTAAGCGCATCGACAGGGAAGTTCTCGAGGAGGCCGCTGTTGTCCAGGCCTGGAACCGGGAGTCGGCGACGGTTGGACCCGTCGACGTCGAAGAGGAGGCGCTGTGGTTTCGCGGGGCGATGACGCAAATCAGCGACGCGTCCATGCCCCGCGTCCACACGCAATCAGGAAGGCGCCAGGTGTACTGGTGGTCTGCCGAGATCGCTCGACTACGTGTAGAGTGCGTGGCGGTCAGACGCCAGTACACCCGATACCGGAGGCGACGTCGTCGGGTCCCTGACGAAGAAGCCGCGCTGTATGAGGTGTACCGCGCGGCTAAGGAGGCTCTGTGGCTGGCCATCGGCGAAGCGAGGACGCGAGCCAGGGAGGAGATGTTGGAGACTCTCGACGGAGATCCGTGGGGGCGCCCGTATCGTGCGGTTCGAGGGAAACTTCGAGCCGCGGCGCCTCCACTCACGGAGAGTCTCCAACCCGAGCTGTTGGAAGATGTGGTCGCAGCGCTCTTCCCGGCTAGAGCGGAGCACACTCCGCCGCCGATGGCTTTGCCCACAGCCGCAGAGCCTACCGAAGAGGTCGCCATCAGCGTCCCAGAGGTGACACAGCCAGAGATGAGGGCGGCCGTGATACGGCTCCGGGCCAAGAACGTGGCTCCGGGGCCCGATGGTATTCACGGCATAGTGCTAGCCCTCGCTCTGAAGGAGCTAGAGCCCCAACTGAGAGGACTCTACACCGCGTGCCTTGAGCAGGGCCAGTTTCCCACTTTGTGGAAATCTGGTCGTCTGGTCCTGCTCAAGAAGGTGGGGCGCCCCGCGGACTCGCCGTCCGCGTACAGGCCCATAGTGCTGCTCGACGAGGTGGGTAAGATGTTTGAGCGGATTATCGCCGCCCGCCTCGTCGGCCACTTAAGCAGGGAGGGGCCTGACCTCGCCGAGAGCCAGTTCGGCTTTCGGCACGGGCGCTCCACCATCCACGCGATATCGCGGGTGAGAGTCCTGGCGGAGGAAGCTGTGTCCCGGGGCGGGGTGATGTTGGCGGTGTCCTTGGACATTTCCAACGCCTTCAACACCCTGCCCTGGAGCTGCATTCGGGAGGCACTGCGGTACCATCGGGTGCCCCCGTACCTCCGCCGCATCGTTGGGGCCTATCTGGCGGATAGGTGTGTCACCTACATGGGACGTGATGGCGGAAACCAGCGCCGCATGTCGTGCGGTGTTCCACAGGGTTCGGTCGTGGGACCGCTCCTGTGGAACATCGGGTACGACTGGGTGCTGAGGGGCGAGCTCCAGCCGGGCGTGGACCTTACGTGTTATGCAGATGACACGCTGGTCACGGCCCGGGGGAGCTCGTACAGGGAGGCAGCGTTGCTGGCGACGGCTGCGGTGTCACAGGTGGTGACCCGCATACGGCGTCTTGGCCTGGAGGTGGCCCTCAACAAGTCGGAGGCCATGGTCTTTCATGGCCCCCGGCGGGCGCCGCCGCCGGGATCACACATCGTGGTCGGGGGGTCCCGAATTGCTGTCGAGTCCACCATGAAGTATCTGGGATTGGTGCTCGACAGCCGGTGGGATTTCGGACCCCACTTCCAGCGGCTGGCGCCCAAGTTGTTGGGCGCGGCTGGGGCGCTGTCAACGCTGCTTCCCAATCTGGGGGGCCCGAGCGCCGCCTGTAGGCGGCTCTACGTGGGGATCGTGCGGTCGATGGCCCTGTATGGGGCCCCGATCTGGGCGGCTGACCTGACGGCCGGCAGCATCGCTGTCTTGCGGAAACCGCAGCGAGCTATGGCCGTCAGAGTCATCAGGGGGTATCGCACGATCTCCTACGAGGCGGCTTGCGTACTGGCCGGATCCCCACCGTGGGACCTCGAGGCGAAGGTACTCGCGTCGCTGCATCGGTGGCGCGAGGACTCGAGGGCGCGGGGCGAGTGGCTGACGCCGCGACATTTGGAGTTGCGTCGGTCACAGCTTCGCGCAGCCCTGGTGGCGGAATGGCGGGACAGGCTTTCACGCCCTACCGCCGGCTCCGCCACCATCGGGGCGATCCGGCCAGTACTCGAGCGCTGGCTCGGGAGGAGGCACGGCTCCCTGTCGTTTCGGGTGACACAGGTGCTCTCGGGGCATGGTTGCTTCGGGAAGTACCTGTGTCGCATAAACAGGGAGCCGGACGCTCGGTGTCACCACTGCGTCGACTGTCGGGAGGACACGGCGTGGCACACGCTGGCAGAGTGTGCCGCTTGGACGGAGCCACGCCGTGCCCTCATCTCAGGAGTAGGCAGTGATCTGTCGCTGCCGGCCGTTGTCGACTCGATGGTCGACAGCGAGGAGTCCTGGGACGCGGTGGTGTCCTTCTGCGAAACAGTCATTTCGCAGAAGGAGGCTGCGGAGAGGGAGCGGGAGATTGCTTCAGCTAACCCGATCCGCAGCAGACGCACCGGGCGTCGGCGGAGGGCGGACAACGCCCTCTTCCAGCCCCCCTAAATGGGTCCAGGGGCGACGGACTGGGGAATCCGTCGCCCCCTACTTCTTAGGACCCGAGATGGCGGCGCGTAGTGTTCCACGCGCGCCTCTCTTTGATGTGGGGGGGAGTTTAACACCTCACTCCCCCCTATCGCGAGGTGGCCCGCATAGGCGGGCCGGCACTAGTCGGGGATCGCGGAAGACTCAATAGTTCCCGTGATCCCCGGTGTACGTGAGAGACGGAACACCGGGGTGGTTTTAGTCAGTAAGAGTCTGACAGACCCCTCCGCCCTCCCCGGGGCGGAGGACATCCATGAGGATTTCCCCCCGTCATCAAAAAAAAAAAAAAAGGTTAGGTTAGGTTAGGTTAGGTTTGGTCGGGGCTCGGCTCGAGGCTATCGAGGCGAGGTTGCTGCCGGCCGAAACTCTGCGGCCACCGCTTGCCGCAGATACCCGGAAGGCGGCTGAGTCCGCCAAATCGGGTTCGACGGCCGTGGCTGCTGAACCAAGCGGGTCCGGGAAGGGTGCCAGCAAGCCAAAGAAGGTCAAGGCGCCCAAGCCTGGGCCCACCTCTCAGACGGCCGGTCCCCCGGCGACCGCTTCTGGGCCTTCTACGGAGGCCTGGACAACGGTCGTCAAGCGGGGACGCAAGAAAAAGAAGAAGGCAGCGCCGCCTCAAGTCACTGTGGCACCGCCACCGGCTTCTTCGAAGAGGACCCAGAGGCCGCCTAGGCCGAGAGCCCCACGCTCCGCGGCTGTGGTTATTACACTGCAGCCCGGAGCCGCCGAAAGGGGCGTCTCGTACAAGTCGGTCCTGACGGAGGCCAAAGCCAAAGTCGCTTTCCCCGACCTTGGCATAACGTCGGGCGTCGGGTTTAGGACGGCGATGACGGGTGCTCGGCTGCTAGAGGTGCCGGGTGCTTCTAGCGGAGAAAAGGCGGACATCCTGGCCGCCAAATTGAGGGAGGTCCTCAACCCCGAGGACGTTCGAGTGTCCAGGCCAATGAAGACCGCCGAGCTGCGAGTCGACGGCCTGGACGACTCGACGACTCCGGCTGAGGTTGTGGCAGCCATCGCCAAAGCCGGAGGATGTCCGCCTGAGGACGTGCGCACGGGCGACATCCGAACCGGCGCTTCCGGTCTCGGAGCCATCTGGGTGCGGTGCCCAGTGTCGTCGGCAAACAAAGTCGCCGACGGTGGGCGCCTGTTGGTGGGCTGGGTTGCAGCGAGAGTCAAGCTGCTGCAACCCAGAGCGCTACGGTGCTACCGCTGCCTGGACATTGGGCATGTCCGGGCAGGGTGCACCGCCGAAATAGACCGCAGCGAGCAATGCTTTCGCTGCGGTAAGACTGGCCATAAGTCCGCCCAGTGCACAGCGGCGCCAAACTGCAGCCTCTGTACAGCTGCAAGGAGGCCCGCTGGGCACAGGGCGGGTGGAAGAGCCTGTGGCGCACCCACCACACAGAAGAAGAAGAGGAGAGGCACCAAGGCTGCCGGGGGCTCTTTACCCCCCCCTCAGCCTGGGTGCCCTACGGCCGACTCCCGGCCCAGTGATGGTGCGATGGAGGGAATGGACTGCGCATAATGGCGCCTTACCATTTCCTCCAGGGCAACATCAACCACGCTGCCAGAGCTCAGGATCTATTGATCCAGAGCATGGCAGAGTGGTCGATCGACGTGGCTGTGGTCGCCGAGCCGTATTTCGTTCCCCCCAGGGATAACTGGGTGGGAGACCTAGACGGCTCGGTGGCCATCATCGGCGGGGCTCTCGTCAACCCGTCCCGAGGTCGCGGTTGGGTGGCCGCCCTCGCGGACGGCATTGGCATTGTTGGGGCGTATTTCTCGCCCAACAAGAGCCTCGCCGACTTCGAGAACTTCCTTGTCGAGTTGGGGGCCGTCGTAGGCCAACTCCACCCTCGCCCCGTGCTGTTACTAGGGGATCTCAACGCCAAGTCTTCGGCGTGGGGATCCCCGGTGACCGATGCTAGGGGTGAGGCGCTGGAGGAGTGGGTGGTCACGACTGGCCTGGTCGTCCTAAACCGGGGCTCGGTGTACACGTGCGTGCGGCAGCGGGGCGGTTCGATCGTGGACGTATCGTTCGCTAGCCCTGCTGTCGCGAGCCGTGTCCGCGACTGGCGTGTCGCGGTGGAGGTGGAGACGTTGTCGGATCACAGATATATCCGCTTCGACGTCTCCGCCCAGACCGCAGGCGGCCGCAGTCCATCGGCCCCGCGAACGGACGGCCCGCGCTGGGCGCGTAAGCGCATCGACAGGGAAGTTCTCGAGGAGGCCGCTATTGTCCAGGCCTGGATCCGGGAGTCGGCGACGGTTGGACCCGTCGACGTCGAAGAGGAGGCGCTGTGGTTTCGCGGGGCGATGACGCAAATCAGCGACGCGTCCATGCCCCGCGTCCACACGCAATCGGGAAGGCGCCAGGTGTACTGGTGGTCTGCCGAGATCGCGCGATTACGTGTCGAGTGCGTGGCGGTCAGACGCCAGTACACCCGATACCGGAGGCGACGTCGTCGGGTCCCTGACGAAGAAGCCGCGCTGTATGAGGTGTACCGCGCGGCTAAGGAGGCTCTGTGGTTGGCCATCGGCGAAGCGAGGACGCGAGCCAGGGAGGAGATGTTGGAGACTCTCGACGGAGATCCGTGGGGGCGCCCGTATCGTGCGGTTCGAGGGAAACTTCGAGCCGCGGCGCCTCCACTCACGGAGAGTCTTCAACCCGAGCTGCTGGAAGATGTGGTCGCAGCGCTCTTCCCGGCTAGAGCGGAGCACACTCCGCCGCCGATGGCTTTGCCCACAGCCGCAGAGCCTACCGAAGAGGTCGCCATCAACGTCCCAGAGGTGACACAACCAGAGATGAGGGCGGCCGTGATGCGGCTCCGGGCCAAGAACGTGGCTCCGGGGCCCGATGGTATTCACGGCATCGTGCTAGCCCTCGCTCTGAAGGAGCTAGAGCCCCAACTGAGAGGACTCTACACCGCGTGCCTTGAGCAGGGCCAGTTTCCCACTTTGTGGAAAGCTGGTCGTCTGGTCTTGCTCAAGAAGGTGGGGCGCCCCGCGGACTCGCCGTCCGCGTACAGGCCCATAGTGCTGCTCGACGAGGTGGGTAAGATGTTTGAGCGGATTATCGCCGCCCGCCTCGTCGGCCACTTAAGCAGAGAGGGGCCTGACCTAGCCGAGAGCCAGTTTGGCTTTCGGCACGGGCGCTCCACCATCCACGCGATATCGCGGGTGAGAGTCCTGGCGGAGGAAGCTGTGTCCCGGGGTGGGGTGATGTTGGCGGTGTCCTTGGACATTTCCAACGCCTTCAACACCCTGCCCTGGAGCTGCATCCGGGAGGCACTGCAGTACCATCGGGTGCCTCCGTACCTCCGCCGCATCGTTGGGGCCTATCTGGCGGATAGGTGTGTCACCTACATGGGACGTGATGGCGGAAACCAGCGCCGCATGTCGTGCGGTGTTCCACAGGGTTCGGTCGTGGGACCGCTCCTGTGGAACATCGGGTACGACTGGGTGCTGAGGGGCGAGCTCCAGCCGGGCGTGGACCTGACGTGTTATGCAGATGACACGCTGGTCACGGCCCGGGGGAGCTCGTACAGGGAGGCAGCGTTGCTGGCGACGGCTGCGGTGTCACAGGTGGTGACCCGCATACGGCGCCTTGGCCTGGATGTGGCCCTCAACAAGTCGGAGGCCATGGTCTTTCATGGCCCCCGGCGGGCGCCGCCACCGGGATCACACATCGTGGTCGGGGGGTCCCGAATTGCTGTCGAGTCCACCATGAAGTATCTGGGATTGGTGCTCGACAGCCGGTGGGATTTCGGACCCCACTTCCAGCGGCTGGCGCCCAAGTTGTTGGGCGCGGCTGGGGCGCTGTCAACGCTGCTTCCCAATCTGGGGGGCCCGAGCGCCGCCTGTAGGCGGCTCTACGTGGGGATCGTGCGATCGATGGCCCTGTATGGGGCCCCGATCTGGGCGGCTGACCTGACGGCCGGCAGCATCGCTGTCTTGCGGAAACCGCAGCGAGCTATGGCCGTCAGAGTCATAAGGGGATATCGCACGATCTCCTACGAGGCGGCTTGCGTACTGGCCGGATCCCCACCGTGGGACCTCGAGGCGAAGGTACTCGCGTCGCTGCATCGGTGGCGCGAGGACTCGAGGGCGCGGGGCGAGTGGCTGACGCCGCGACATTTGGAGTTGCGTCGGTCACAGCTTCGCGCAGCCCTGGTGGTGGAATGGCGGGACAGGCTTTCACGCCCTACCGCCGGCTCCGCCACCATCGGGGCGATCCGGCCAGTACTCGAGCGCTGGCTCGGGAGGAGGCACGGCTCCCTGTCGTTTCGGGTGACACAGGTGCTCTCGGGGCATGGTTGCTTCGGGAAGTACCTGTGTCGCATAAACAGGGAGCCGGACGCTCGGTGTCACCACTGCGTCGACTGTCGGGAGGACACGGCGTGGCACACGCTGGCAGAGTGTGCCGCTTGGACGGAGCCACGCCGTGCCCTCATCTCAGGAGTAGGCAGTGACCTGTCGCTGCCGGCCGTTGTCGACTCGATGGTCGACAGCGAGGAGTCCTGGGACGCGGTGGTGTCCTTCTGCGAAACAGTCATCTCGCAGAAGGAGGCTGCGGAGAGGGAGCGGGAGATCGCTTCTGCTAACCCGATCCGCAGCAGACGCACCGGGCGTCGGCGGAGGGCGGACAACGCCCTCTTCCAGCCCCCCTAAATGGGTCCAGGGGCGACGGACTGGGGAATCCGTCACCCCCTACTTCTTAGGACCCGAGATGGCGGCGCGTAGTGTTCCACGCGCGCCTCTCTTTGATGTGGGGGGGAGTTTAACACCTCACTCCCCCCCTATCGCGAGGTGGCCCGCATAGGCGGGCCGGCACTAGTCGGGGATCGCGGAAGACTTACTAGTTCCCGTGATCCCCGGTGTACGTGAGAGACGGAACACCGGGGTGGTTTTAGTCAGTAAGAGTCTGACAGACCCCTCCGCCCTCCCCGGGGCGGAGGACATCCATGAGGATTTCCCCCCGTCATCAAAAAAAAAAAAAAAAAAAAAAGGTTAGGTTAGGTTAGGTTAGGTTAGGTTAGGTTAGGTTAGGTTAGGTTAGGTTAGGTTAGGTTAGGTTTTTTTTTTTTTTTTTTTTTTTTTTTTTTTTTTTTTTTTTTGTTTGGGCAGGAGTGGGAAATCCTCATGGACACCCAGACTGCCTCACTAATGACGCAGTCTGGGTAGTGCCGGACTCTTACCGGCTAAAACCAACTCCTGCCTTGCCAGTTTACCTCTAACATAATCAGAGCCTTTGGTATCTCATGTCAGGTTTTGCACTATTTAACTTCTACGTAATAGGGAAGATGGAGAATTTCAATATGTATTTTTCTTTATTTTGTTTTACTTTTGTTCTTTTAAATGTCTTATATATTTAAACTTATAATTACTTATACAGACTATGTATTAATAAACTATAATCTAACACTCTTTTTCTATGTATTATTGTTTCTTTTTTATGTTTTTATATGTATTTTATATTTTATCTACAGGCTAACACACACTTAGTTTTAATATTATTATTATTATTTTTTTTTTTTTTTTTTTTGCATTTTTCTTTTTGTTTTTCTTCTACGTTTTTCTATTTCATGGAGTCATAAATAAACATAGTTTTATCTACACTAATCTTATCTATATTTTTATTCACACTATTTTAATATCATGCCTATCCTAATATATATAACAATATATTATATAGTCATATTTTATACTCTATGTTATTTCTATTCTTATTCTAATAATATTTTTGACTACTTTAACAACATTTACACAATCTATGAAAACATAAAACCGAGCTTTCCTAGCCTCATACTTAAACATGTCTTTCTGTTTCTGTTCTTTCTGTTTCAGGTACCGCTTTACGACCCTAGCACTCAGGACTGGTTTGGCACAACGTCTTCTCTTCTTATTGATGGCGCTATCCTTTTTTACGGTTGATTTTTCGGACCACCACGGCAGATTTTGCTGCTTTAATTTGGCCAGTTTCTCATGAAACTGGCTACAATTTGCTACAATCTTTTTAGAGCTGTGATGGTCTAACCCTGTGATGGCCTTGATATATCTCCAACAATGTTCCAATGCCAGCTTGTCTGATGAGTACGTTATTACGACGCGGTTGGTGTGGCGCCGGTGTCGACGTACATTTTTGCGGGCAGTTGCATTAACAACCTTAGCAATATGCCGTTGTCGCTCGGGCCAATGCGTCCCACTTTCGCCGGACCGGGCATCCACTGCTGAACGCATTGTGCTCGCGGTCCCCCAACTTGGCTCTGGTGCAGTTTATACACGCCGCTGCTTCGTCCAGCTGTTTATCTGGGCAGTCCGCCCTGAGATGCGGGCCGCCACAGTGGCTGCACAGGTCTGCTAGGTCCTTGCAGAACCGTTTGCCGTGACCGTATCCTAGGCAGCGGGTGCACTGCACCAGTGGCGTCTGGTCCTCAACGCGTATCCTCTGGAGGTCGATGCGGAGCTTCCCTCCTTCGAGCGCTCTTCTCCAGATCGTGGGGGACACGCTCAGCACAATGTGACACACCAGTGGGTTCCTTGTTTTACGCCTGTACCTGATTTTTGCCCTATCTGCCTCATCGCCGAGGTCGTGGAAGATTTCCCGATTCTGATTCCTGAGGGATTTGAGGACTTCTTCGTCGGTGTGTACTAACAACACATCCCTCAGAATCAGAAGCGGGTCCCTATTCGTGACTTCCTCGACGACGAGATTCTCTCCAACCGCTTCCAGTCGCTCCTTAATCTTCTTCCTTTCCTCTTTCGTTGTGCAACCCATTATAATCTTTCTGTCTTTCGCCTTCCTCACTCTTTCTACCTGTACCCAGCCTTCCTTGGCATCTACCGCCTTCCTGATTCTTTCCAGAACCTCCTCTCCCGTGTCGAAATCCTCCTTTGAGGAGACCACCACCGAGTGTAGCGTCGCTCGCTCCAGGGCCTGTCCCCCGGTCTGGCTCTTTTGCGCCGCCACAATACCGGCATAGGTTTTCTCCTCAGCACTTTGTTTGGTCGACAGGGCATCGCTAAGTTGGTCCATCTTTGCCATGTTCTCCTTTATTAATGAGCTGTGCTGCTCCATGGTCTTTATGAGCTCGTTTTGGATCGCAGTGCTACCGCTGCGTTCGGGTTGTGGACACTCCTCGCTGTTCGGTGTAGCTGCCGGTACGACTGCAGATGCAGGTGCACCAGAGGTTTTGTTTCGCTCAGACTCCTTGACTAGCTCGTAGAGCCTGTTAATTGCATTGAGCACCTCCGCCTTGATCTCAGTTTTGAGGTTGCGAGAGTAGCCTAAATAGAGCTTGGCTTTATTCAGACAGGCTCTCGCTTCCGCCGTGCGATTGGGGTACCCAGACTCAGGTTTCTTGGGTGGTAACGCGGTGTCCGCAGGAGCCCGCCGCGTCTCAAGAGTGCTGTGGGCAGGTGGTGTGCCGTCGAGCCTTTGGTTGGCTGGGGACTTGGCCTGATGCTCAGTTTTCCCTGCCTCCCATTCCCCGATGCTACGTCTTACGCTTGGAAGCGGGGCTTCAGCTTTCTCACTGGAGCGCGGCGAGAACCTGGTATCTGGTGAGCTCGCGGTTTTCTTGGCCGGTGTGCGATACATGGCGGTATCTTTAGTGAAGGTGAGGTTCATATAAACTAGTCAGAGGCACTGGTAATGCTTTTGGGTCCCTGTAAAGGGGGGATACACAAAAAGCAACAATAGACACAATCAAAAGTTTAATACGTCGTCTTAGGGACGAACGACCGTCAGGTCAATAAAATTCCTAAAAATAGGAAGGACAGTCAAATGCACACCAAATGACGTTAATGACACGTTATATTAGCGAGAGCTAAAGTCTAAAACAATATATCTTTAAAATACAATTAAAATAAGTTTAAATATTTTGTCAAAACCACAATCGTCCACCTGGCTACTAGACACAGGGTGGGTGGGCGGGCAAAATTTTTTCGCGTTTTGTCAGTTATTTTTGCTGGGATGGTCTCAGGTAGCCCAATTATGAATATAGTAGCTGAAAACAGCGTCAAATTACCTCACCGGGAAGCAAAGTTATAACGATTCTATGCAAACTTGGTTTGCTTAGGTAGAATTTGATGGCTACGAATTATATAGAACAAAGAAAAATTCTAGGTATCTAAGTGGCTATATACGCTAGACGGACGGGCGAGGTGTCGAAAGACGCGTCTCCGCGCGAGCTAGCCAACTACGGTGTCACTGAAAATTATGCTGAACAAAAATTTTGATTTTCCAATGAAAAACGTGAATTTTCTCCGAAAATTATACCAAAACCAGGACTACTGTCTACCCCACAAGACTCGGACTCGCGCAACGCGCACCGGAATGCAGGTAAGGCAGGTAAGTATCTATTGAAACTAATTTAAACGGACTTTAATGGAAGAATTTTGATTTAAAAATAAAAATGTGTTTCTAATACAAAATTTGAATGAATTTTCTATGTCTATAGGCGAAAAGAAAAATTTTTTCGCGTTTCGTCAATTATTTTTGCTGGGATGGTCTCAGGTAGCCCAATTATGAATATAGTAGCTGAAAACAGCGTCAAATTACCTCACCGGGAAGCAAAGTTATATCGGTTAGGTTAGGTTAGGTTTTTTTTTTTTTTTTTTTTTTTTTTTTTTTTTTTTTTTATACTTCTACCTCCAACATGATCGGAGCCTATGCCTGTCTGCTTTATCTTTTATACCAGTTCTCGCGTTTTTGCCTCTCGCACTTTTATTCTACATACTTTTTCTTTCTTTCATTCATCCTCATTTAATACTTGTATGGGTGGGTTTCCCAGCTATCAGCTTATTTGTGTCTAACTATCTTTTACTTTTATTTTTCATTTGTGGGTGTACTCAGAATAACAATGACACGGTTTTTTAATGTGGTTATACATTACATTTCACATAATCTAGTTTTAGGTTTATTATACAAAGTAACAGCGATCTTAATTAAAAAATAATTAACATTTTATCTGCACTTAATCTAACTTATGTCTATTTCACACATTATTTATTTCTTACTACTATTTGTGGATAACAATAAGCAACATTTCTCACAGATACAGGGAGCAGTTTTTATTTTTACTGTTTACATTTACGTTTCTGGTTTCATAATTATAATAGTATGGTTTTACAGAGACGGGGGAGCAGTTTTCGATTTTGCTTTCTACTTTTATTTATAATCTAACTTATTTCTATTCCAACATTGTACATACTTCCTATTTTACACTATTAAAAATCTTATTATACTATGCTAGTCTTCAATATACTACATTATATTAGGACAGCATACTTTCTTATTCTGTCTTGTTTCTATTTATCACCTGTAATGCTATTTCACTACAATATTTGAGAAATTCGTTCCGTTTCTTTCCTATCATCAAATCCGACGCATTCCCTGCAACTAGTTCAACAGTGAGTTGCTGCTCCGTCTCGTATCGCTTTTTTGCGTTTATTGGGCACTCAAACAGAATGTGCGGAACTGACTCCTCGACACCAGGCTCACAGGCGCACGACGGATTCTCTTTACACTTGAAGCGTTTCAGGTATGCAGAGAACCCGCCGTGGCCTGTCAAAATTTGTGTGGTTATACTCGAGTGAGTCATCTTCCGCACCACACCGTATGCTATTACTGCGTCCGGGAAGAACAGTTTTGTGCCCGAAGCCGTGTCACCCGACCGATATCTCCCGTTCCATTCCTCAAGCGTTTCCGACCGGATACGCCGCTTGATGAATGAAACGGGACACAGATCGTAGTCAGGCCTTTTCTTCGACCCCAAGGCGGCCTCCTTCGCAAGCTGGTCGGCTCTCTCGTTTCCCTCCAACCCTACGTGGGCCTTTATCCAGAACAAAGAGACACTCTTGTTCTGGAGCTTACAGCGTCGCAAGGTGTCTCTTGTGTCCACGGCCAAGGGGTGGGGGGAACTTGTGTTGATTACCGACTGAAGGGCCGCCATGGAGTCGCTGAAAATGCCGAACGTGGTTTCACGGGACTTGAGCACTTCGCCTGCCGCTCTTTGCAGGGCCAGTAGTTCAGCCTGGTAGACGGTGCAATAAGACGGCATGGCAAGCTTGAGGGCCTTTATCTCGGCGGTGCCGTTCCACAAGGAAAGCGCCGCTCCGACTCTGCCCTCAATCTTGCTGCCGTCGGTGAAGATCCTCACGGCAAAATTGCTGTGGTGTCGGTATTGTTCTTCATCTACCAGGCTTTCGAACTCCAGGTTCATCTGCTCCGCGGGGTGTGGGGCTTCCAGCGCTGGGGCCACGCGCTCCACCTCTCTGCCCCCCAGTATGGGCTGGGGTACTCCCCTCCTGGCTCCGTATAGTGCGGCTGCTTCCCGTACACGGAGGTCGAGCGGGAGTATCCCAGTCAACACCAGGGCCGAGTTCAGGGAGACCGTGCGGTATGCTCTGCACATTTTTTGGGCGATTCCGCGCTGGACGGTCCCAAACTGCTTGACAATGCCCAACTTTTCCGCGGCTGGTGCCCAGACGCTCGCAGCGTAAAGGATTATGGGCTCTATGCATGCCACATACATCAGACGTATGACCTCTGGGTGTAGCCCCCAACTGACCTTTGCGGCTCTACACAGTTGCTTGTATATGGCGATTGCCTTTCTGCAAACCAGTGAGACGTGGGTGTTGAAGGTCAGCTTGTGGTCAATTGTAACACCCAGAAGCTTAACCTCTTGACTGTCGAGCCTCTGTTTACCCAAACGCGGGAAATGTCGGTGTAATCTCAAGACTTTTTGATTTTTGGTTAAGCCTTCAGAAAAACGGAGAATTCGTCAATATACAGGCATTAACACGGTACATATTATACCTTCCTGGCTTCGTTATGAGTTTACCGAACTTGTTATACTATTCAATAAGCAAATAAAACTGACCTAGCCTCGCAGTGATGTAATATGTTCCCATTTTGATAATTTTCACTCACATAACCTTCAAACTTTATCACAATTCTAACGAATTCACACACAAATTCACCAAAAAGAACTTTATTACGATAACACAATATCTATAGGCAATGACACAACTCATTTTACTATGAAACCACCATCAAAACCACCATAAAAACTATTTGTTTACGCAACGAAAAATATTCCGCGGCCGGCGCGCGCGCTGCGGTCGTAAACACTGGCGGGTAGCGACATAGTACCGTCAGAGCAAAAAAACGGCGAACGAAATATTTCTGTTATAATTTTCAAGTACGATTTTTCTTATTTTTTATTAAAATTATATATGTTATTTTACTTATTCTGTTACTTTCTCTTTATTTTGTCATTGTTTGTATTCTAATGCATTCTAAAAGGACAATTTTGAAGTCAATAAAAAAAAAACATTAATCTCGACATTCATCATTCTTAGACATGACATAACAATTGTACCTACATGAAATAATAAAAATCCAATTAGCACAAAAATATCATAAATATTATCAGTAAACATTTTTTGCAGTTAGTACTTACTCCCGTCTACCATGAACGCTATGTCATGGTACGCGGGAATTTCGCCGATTTTACTCTTGGAAATACGATTACGATGACAATAGGCACTAAAATCAGTAGCTATTAGCCAAATTATGTTCGTAGATTAATAAGCTAGATACTTATGTGCATTTCAAACAATAAACAAGAATATTTATCATAAAAACATTACCAAATACGGCGGTCATCAGGGTCAAAATTAGTTCATTGTAAAACTTTTGTCACTTTTTCACTGAGATATTTATCACTTTTCGATAAACTATCACTCAATACGAAATCTACACTTAGTTCTCAGTAATTCTGTATCAAATCATTCTAAGATTACTCACTGTTTTCTTCTTGCGTTCATTTTTCGTTACACAAACAACACCGTTTCAAAACAAGTTTTGACAAATATGGCGACGTTGCGTCACACAACCACAGATACATTTTGTTTTATTTTTATTTCGTTCGTTCTCTTCGTGTTACCACTAAAATGTTACTAAAACCGGTCAAGTATGAATCGATTAGTCGAATGATACAGCCGAATCGTGTTGCATGTGCAAATAAAAGTAAAATACCATCGTCCAATGGCGACCGTGAAGTTGTGAACCTATGCGGTTCAGTTGACATTTCGAGCGCTTTCTCTTATGAACCTATGCGGTATCATGCGACACTTAAGAGGTTAATCTCTTTTGACATGCCAATGTCAATCCCCCCCATGCTGAGGCGTGGTGTGTCATATTTCAGTTTCCTGGTTATCACCATCGCGGTTGTTTTGTGTGGTGCAAACTTGAGTTTATTCTCGACACCCCACGCCAGAACATGGTTGAGTGTGGCATTGGCATATTCCTCGACCTCTAGTGCGGTCTCTCCGTCGAAGACCAGGAGGATGTCGTCCGCAAAAGCCTGGATGTAATTCCCCCTGTTCTCTACTGATTTAAGGAGGGGGTCTAGAACTAGGTTCCAAAGGATTGGGCCACCAATTGAGCCCTGAACACAGCCCTTATTTGTGACCTTATTATAAACTTCCCCGCCGTACCTGATTGAGACTTTTCGGTCGCTGAGGTAGCTGTCCATGACCCGCCTTATGTTTAATGGGCAGTTTTCCTCCGCCAGACGGACTCTTATCATTGGCCACCAGGCATTGTCGAAAGCTCCCTCTATGTCTAGGGATATGAGTGTTACTATCCTTTTTAGTGCTAGTTTTTGGTTAACGTGTTGCATAAGAGCATAGAGAGAGTCTTCGGTGCTCCTTTGCGGCATGAATCCGTACTGACGGGTGCTCATACTTGGTAGGAGGTGGAACTTTAGGCGGGCCACTAGCATTTTCTCGTATATTTTGCCTAGTATAGGCAAAAGTCCGATCGGTCTATACGATTTTGGATTTGAATAGCTGACTTTTCCAGGCTTCCTCAAAACTATGACCGTGGCCTCCTTCCAGGACGTGGGGAAGTGGTGGTGTTCTAGGCACTTGTTCAGGAATCCTAAAAATACTTCTGGATCGCTAACAATGGTTTGGCAACAAATGTCGGCAGTAAAGCCATCGGCACCCGGTGCCTTCTTCGGATTGAAGGATTCCATTGATTTGGTCAGTTCAGCCATTGTAAAAGGTGGATCGCAAGAGTCATCTTGCTCACCAAAGTTCACACTTTCGGCTTTTTGTCGAATGGATTGGTGATGTGCATTGTCACTTTCAGGGAGGTCCTCCGGGTAAAACGTTTCCGCTAATAGTTTTATGGAGCCTCTCGCATCTAGCACATCCCCACTCATTTCTAATGGTAGGTCCTCCTCTCTACTTTGCGTCCTACCTATTACCCTGTATATTCCTTCCCAAACCCCCTCCCTATCCTGCTTCCCACAGAATTCTTTCCAACTCTCGGTCTGAGCTTTGGCCGCTTCTAACTCGTATTCTTCTTTTATTTTCAGGTACTCTTCTACGACCTTCGACCTCCGGATTTGGGCGGCACAGCGGATCCTGCGCTTCATGGTAGCGACGGTTTTCTTTAGCTCCTCGAGTCTCTCGGACCACCACGGCAAGGTTAGCTCCTCCTGGACTTTTTTGGTGGGTATGGTTTCCTTACATGCTTTGTTAATTGCTTTAGTTAAGTTTATTGTCAATGTGTCAATCTGTTCTATGTTATTAATGCTAACAATTTCTGCTGTTGTGAAGTTGTAATGAGTTTTGAATTGGCCAAGTTTCTCATGAAAATTGGCCCAATTCGCTTTTTTTGTATTGAATATCCTGGTTGTTCTTTCTATTTTTATTCCTTTAGATTTCTGTAGGTGGATTCTAAACATAATGCCGTTGTGATCCGAGCTCGTGAGACCTTCATCAACCCTCCAGTCGTCTATGCGGTCCAGGATGTCATTGGAGCAGGCGGTAACGTCCACATGACTGCTGTAGCGTTTCCCTCCTCGGATAGTGTCGAAGGTCGGTATTTCCCCACGGTTCAGAATATTCAAGTTTAGCTCGAAGAGAGTTCCTGCCATCTCATCCCCCCTGAAATCGACCGTTGGGCTGCCCCACCATATGCTCTTTGCATTGGCGTCCCCTCCCACTATCAATGTTTTGGAACCGACTGCGAGCCTTATTTGCTTAAGGTGTTCTAAATAAGGCTCAATAGGCTGGTCTGGCTCAAAGTAAAAGGAGACAAGCGTGATCTCCCAGGCACTGGTCTGGATTCCCACCACTGCGATGTTATTAGTGGTGAGTTTCGGGTACTGTTTGACCGTGAAGTCGCTGTTAAAGACAGCTATTGCCGCTTTGACAGTCCCTTCTCCAATGCCAGTGTTCTGGAAGATCCTAACGCCCCTGTGACTCCTCATTACCTTCGCTCCTGCCACGTACGGTTCCTGAAGTAGTGCCGCTGCTATTCCGCGCTTTGTTGCCTCTATTAATAACTCATTGGTGGCAAGCTTTTTGCGTTGTAGGTTAGCTTGTAGTACTCCATAGTGGGTGTTATCTGCTGGGGTGCCCTTAACAATACGCGATAGTAGATCTGGCCACGTCATCCCATTTTCTGCGTACAGGACAGTCGTTACTGAATGCATTATGCGGCGTGCCGTACTCTATTTTTGCCTTTGTGCAGTTTTTACAAGCGGGTGGTAAGCTTGCGAGCCAGTCCGGACACTGTGCTCTCAGATGTGGACCCCCACAGTGGCTGCACAGGTCCGCGGGCTCTTTGCAGAACCGCTTGCCGTGTCCGAAACCTAAACAGCGAGTGCATTGAACCAGCGGGGTCTGGTCTTCGACCCTCACACGCTGTAGATCAATGTGCACGGTCCCGATATCCATTGCTCGTCGCCAGATGGTCGGCGAGACGCATACAATAACGTGGCCAATATGGGGATTGTGAGTCCTTCTTCTATATTTGACCTGCACCCTGTTTTCCTCACCGTCGAGGCCGTTAAAAATACCCTGATTCTGGTTTCTAAGCGCTTTGAGAACGTCTTCGTCGGTATTGACTACTAAGACGTTCTTCAAGATCAGAAGCGGGTCTTTATTTTTTACTTCCTCGACTGTGAGGTCAACACCTTCTTTTTGGAGTCGGTCTTTTATCTTTTTCCTTTCCTGCTCGGTTTCAAGTCCTATGATGATTTTTCGGTCCTTGGCTTTCCTGACTTTTTCGACCTTAATCCATCCATCCTTGGCATTGACTGCTTTTCTTACCCTATCTAGGACTTCGTCACCGGTCTCCGTCTCATCTTTGGAGGTGACCACAATCGAGTGCAAAGTACTGCGCTTTGGCAGTGACTTTACCTCCCTAGTTGCGGCCACACTCGCGTAAGTATTTCCTTTCTCCAGGAAATCCCTCTGGTTGTCTATGGTTACCCTCAGCTCCTCTATTTTCTTATTACTCTCAGCTAGGAGCTTCGTGTGTTGTTCTATTGATTTAATGATGTTAGTTGAGTCTGTGTATTGAGGGAGAGCGAGAGTAGTTGGCCTTTCGGCCACCCATGTTGTCTCTAACAGTGCGGGCCCGTCCTTGGTCATTTTTTGCTTAAGCCCTTTCAGCTCCGTTTCGACTTCCTTAACCAATTGGTAAAGTCGTTCGGTAGCTTCGGTAATGGCGGTCTTGATCTCAGTTTTAGTATTCCGAGAGCTGCCTAGGTGTAGTTTGGCCTTGGTAATGCAGGCTTTTGCCTCCGCTGTTCGGTCGGCATACTTGATTTTTGGCGGTGAATCGAGAGACTTCCTTAATGTCGTTGCAGTTTTGCTCTCTTGCGTCAAAAAGGGCTTTGGTTTCGTTTTCGCAGGGCCAGCCTGCGACGTCTTTTCGTTTAAGGGAGGAATGTCGCTACTTCCTGTGGTTTCCCACTCCCCTATGCTACGCCTAACATTTTGAAGGGCACCTGCCCCCGGTTTTGGCGGTGATTTTTCACCGTCTGTTGGCTTAAGCGGCGTCCTAAAACCAAACATGTTGCGAGGTATGCGTCAATTAAAAATAGGAAGTCGTCAATAGGGACGATGGAGTCAAGAAGAAAAACGTCAATAGGGACGATAAAATAAAAACAAGACAGAGTAAACGCTAAAACACAATTTTAAAAATAAAATAAAATAACAACAAAATCTTAGAACTCTTGTTGTTTTAGTTGCTACTAGTCTCTATCAAGACTCTACATAGGCTTTGAGACTCTGGGGACAATACAAGTGGCTCTAACCTGGTCAAAAATTTATTCCAGCTGCACAAAACTACTTTTTTTGCTTGTATGCAATAGTGGCTCTATGTAGAGTCAATATGATGATATGGGTGGATAGACCCTGCCAAGCCCAATCCAACAATACCAAACACGGGTCACCTAGCCCTAGGGGTTCCGGAGAAATCACGTATCAAAGATTCTGGTTACCATCCAAGATGGCGGCCAGAATGTGGTTACAAACCGATTGCTCCGCAACCACCGGACCGAATTGTACCGTGCTTGGGCTTATCTGGTCGACCCCGACAAGACCTAGAGATCGATTCACTTTTCAGGCTGAAAAAATGTTATACTCCTGAAAACACCTGAAAGCCTGCCCAGTCACGAGACAAGCAAAAACCTATAACCCCAAAGCAAGTCTCGTCGCTCTACGACCCTCCGTTGCGGAGATATGGACGTTTGAATTTTATCCAAGATGGCGACACAGCTGTCAAAGTCTATATTTGACAGGTTATATCTCAGGTTTGGTTGGTCGTAGAAGGCTCGAGTTTGGGCTCCTCAGGCTTCCCCCGACTTGCTCCTTCATGTGGGGTGAACTTCAGGATCCTGAAAACTTTTGGCCCGAAAAAGCCTGAAATCTATCCCTCACGACAGGTTTTGTCCCCATAAACCACAATATTCAAACGGCAACTCTCTGCGACCACCGAGTCCGGAGCTACGTTGGGTTGAAGTTTTCCAAGATGGCCGCCCTAATGTCAAAAGTCTACTTTAGGTGACTGTAACTCCGTCCCCGATTGCCGGAGAGAGACGCGGTTTTGGATGCAGCATGTGTCCTGATCTCCCCTATCCGGAAAGACAAGTTTCAGGGCAGAAAAATTTCAGGCCTGAAAAACGCCTGAAATTTACAAAATTTATTCCCCTGTATATTCCCCTGGGAACAGAAGAAATCTAGAAGTTCTGCGCCCAATGGCTCCGGAGATAATTGGAGTTGAAGTTTTCAACCACAAAAACCAAAATGGCTGAAAAGTCTATTTCTTCCGTTTTTGAAGCTATATGGGGCAACTTTGGGCTTAAACTAGTCGGAATATATGTTCCGAACCTAATTCTAAAGCTAAATAATTTTTAAAACTATTTATTTCTATTTAAACTAAGAAAAACACTAAAAATTTAATAGCTCTATAGCCCTTACACATAAAAATATGGAAAAAACGTGTAAATTTGTGTAAAATACGGTTCTATGAAAAACTTATATAAAAAGCAAAATAATTAAAATTTCAGGTCATAAAAAATATCAAAATGTGAAAAAATTACAAAAACTATGTTACCAGGCAAAATAAACACCATAAAAAGGCAAAATTA